>CM062603.1:42805387-52805387 GCA_031470985.1 Agastache rugosa | reverse complement strand
TAAAGATAGCTTAGACGATCAAGGTAGCAGATGGGAATGAAAACGTATTAGATCCACTAGAAACTCAACAGAATTTTGTATTACTAAGATGAATATGTGCTTATTTGAGTCTCACAAGCAGAATGACCTTCTCTAGGTAAGCTTAATTGAGCTAAAACAATGAGGAAGGATGACATAAAATAGTGAATAATTTTCAAAGTTTTTCAGAATTGTGGATTCTGAATTATAATTCTCTGTCAAGGTTACAACGATAAGAACACACCAATTTAGAAATAAATAATAGAACAGAAACATTCTCCACAAAATTAATTAAATCTTACCACATTCAGCCTACTTTCAAATCCTACAACATCTACAAAACATTGAATAAATAGAATAAAAAGAGAGGGAGGATTAGACATTAATGTGCAAGACCTTCTCATTAATTCTTTTCATTGCATTAAATTTACTAAGAACAACTTCAATCAATATGTATAAAAGAATCATTATACCAGATAAATTCAACTAAATTTGCAAGGGGGTAAAAATGGCACACCAACAGACTATTAAAGAAGTGGCAGTAATTAATTTAGTAAACTAAGTTCTGTTTACAAGAAGCATTATGGTTGTGACGATGATTCGAAGACCTTTTTGCATGAGCGGCAGAGTAGCGGCTGAAAGTGAATGGCGAGGGATAACAGAGTTGTACTTCACTTGAGAATAAATCATTCACACACTAAAAATCCTCTTTTTAAACATATAATTAAACATAACACAAAAAGATAACATTGAATAAAACGAAATCAACATTAAAAACACAACAGTAAAGATGTTATAGCCCATTAATTCCATGAACAGTAATTATCAAAATTAAGAAAATAAAAGTAGCAGTGAAGAAGAAACCAAAATTCCCATAGATGGGTTCCCTCAATAAATTCAACAAATTACAAAATTTCCAGCACCATTCAATCGTGCTAATAACCAGAGAATGGTACCAGCTAACCTAAATTCATCAATCGAGCGGGATCGAAGAGCTATACCACCGAGCAGAAGGGGAGACGCGTAGATTGAAAAAAAATACGCTAGTAGAGAGAGAAATAGAGATGCTGACCATAATAAATTTGTGCACTCGTTCAGTTTATGGATCAGAGAAAGGCAGAATTTGTGTTGTTTCGTTTGAGAATTATTTCTAGGTTTACTGTCTTGGAGTTTGAGAGAGACTATTCGCCTATCGATGGAGGGGCAGTTTCTCCGCTAAGTAGATTATTTTTTCATTTTTCAATAGACAAAAATTATTAGATGGAATATTGGCGCTGCTATTTTGTTTTGCCACTAAATTTCTATTAATATCTTTTGTTGTATTTTATTATAATATATATATATATATATACATATATTCTATTTATTATTCCCTAAAAGTTAACTAATGGAATATTATTTAAATAATATTTGCAAATTTTAGTATTTTATTTAAACTAGGAAGCACGTTACATTTGAATTTGAATAATTTAATTATTGTATCTAACTTTTATACACATTCTACCTATACAAAACTATTGACATTTTTGTATTTTCCCTAAAATAATTGTACTATCATTATTTTTAATTAAGTCCAAACGAGCTTTTTAAATTTATAAGTATTGCCTTTATCTTTAACTCATTTATTATTGAATGGAGCTGAATCTCAATCTATATATCAAATACTTTCAAAGCTTACAAGGTTATTCGAACTTAATAAGTGTAAACTAGCTTTCTAAATTTATAAGTATTACCTGATCTTTATCTCATTTATTAGTGAATCATACTCGATCTCAAACTATCAAATACTTTCAAAGCTTACAGGGTTATTAATTAGAACTTAATTAAGTTTAAACGAGTATTCTAAATATATAAGTATTACATTATCTTTAACTCATTTATTATTAAATCGAGTTCGATTTCAGTCTATCGAATACTTTCAAAGCTTATGAGGCTATTCAAACTTAATTAAGTACAAACAAGCTTTCTATATTTATAAGCATGACCTTATCTTAAACTCGATTATTATTAAATTGAGCTCGATCTCAATCTATCAAATACTTTTAAAGCTCATCTAAAAAAAATTAAAGCTATTCGAACTTAATTAAGTAAACGAGCTTTCTAAATTTATAAGTATTACCTTTATCTTTAACTCGTTAATACTGAACCGAGCTTAATGTCAATTCATCAAATACTTCCAAAGCTTACGTGGCTATTCGAACTTAATTAAGCCTAAACGAGCTTTCTGAATTTATGAGTATTGCCTTTATCTATAACTCGTTTATAATGAATCGAGTTCAATCTCAATCTATCAAATACTTTCGTCTTTCAAAGCTTACGAGGCTATTTTAAATTAATTAAGTTTAAACAAGCTTTTTAAATTTATAAATATTACATTTATCTTTAACTCATTAATAATGCATCGAGCTCAATCTCAATCTATCGAATACTTTCAGAGTTTACGAGGTTATGGGAACTAAATTAAGTCCAAACGAGCTTTCTAAAGTTATTAATATTACCATATCTTTAAGTATTACCATGGGAAATGACTTTTGTTTGGAAAACATGGGTGTTGTGGAAATAAATATACATGACACAGACACAATAGACCTTTCACATACATGAACATGGTACAGGAGGACTCAAATGCCCAAAATATTATTCCTTCCAGTGATGAAAATGGTTATCCGGTAATCTTTTACAAATTGTCATGCAACAGATTAGCCTGTAATATTTGATCATGTTTCTTACTAATATTTTGCATATAACAGCAAAAGATGAAAGTTTTCTCAACTGTCTTCTAGCAAGCATAAGGGAAGCTCATTGCTGAAAGAGGCATAACATTGCTGGTGTCACATTTCTAATGCCACACATATTTCTACACATCAAATATGAATATTCTTGCGAGATATGTTAGTGGAACAGATCATGACGGCACAAGTTCCATATGTTCATGAGGCCACCATTTCTCCACCTTTCATTTTATAGCTTTTCTCGATCAATAAGTGTCCTAAGCTATTACACCTTGATCAACATAACAAAATTCAGCATCAGTGAACCCTTCAAGTATTTACTGTAATATTACAAGGATGAAAGGAAATTAATATCCAAAGCAGTTAATAGAAAATTGCTGAAAATGGTGTTTTTATATAAAGTAGGACGAAATAGTTATAAGACAAAATCAGGTGAACAAAATAGAAGGAAAATCCGGCCAAACAAACTTACTCTCATCACAATTAGAAAAGCAAAACTCAAGCAAACATAAACAAATCCAAAAAGAACTATTCTTTTCCAAGGATTAGCCATGACACACTTATAACAAACCAGACTGAACAATCATGGATAGAAACTTAGAAATTGTTTTATTGCAAAACTTAAAAACTATAAGCATAACATACTAGATGATTTCATAAATTACTATAGAAACACATGTAAGACATAAACTAGGAAACTACATTGAAAGTGGAGTCTGACTACTTTACTTAAGACAAAACTAGTTGGCAAATCTTACAAGCAGAATGAATAATACTCTACATGTCAAAAAGGCGATGAAGCTCACTTCCTGTCCTCGCAAGTGGTTACCAATCCTTCTAGCGCTTATCTCAAAAGGCTTCGTCCTTCCTAGTAGTGCTTCTACATGTCAAGGCCATGATAATCGATTGTACTACAGAGTAGAGTTGCTTTACCTATGAAATTCTGATTTCAATAAAGGAAAACAGATGGACTACTACCAAAAAGATGTTTGAAAACTGAAAAGTGCAGCACACTTCATAAAGCCATTCCCTGAAAATGGTATAATCCCAAGATCGACACAAAAATCTAGAAGACACAAAGTAAAACTATAAATTCCAAGCTACAATTTTCTTATGAAAAAGTTTGTCATAACGGAAATATCTAGTAAAGATTACTTTTATGATAATGTGAGAGCATAATGGTCAAGTACCGAGTAGTTTAATCTATGGTTTAGTATTTATTGGTGTTGTATATCAAATTCTAAAGTTAGAAAAGAAAAGCAACTAAGTCTACGGCCTCTATGTAAGCAATTATAAAGACCACTCCTGTTACTGTCTTGCGTCGAATAGTTACTCCAATTAATCTTGTACGTCATAGGTGTAGTACAATTTAACATATATAGAGCAGTATTTAGGTAATCAACTTTCTCACTCTCCACACAAAATTCGACAGAGTACTTATAATTTGGTTAATGTAGAAGGTAATTGTATTTTTCCCTTAGAATTTACCAACTACATAAGAGTTTAATCACATATCAATAATTGAAAAATAATAATATTACTCAATCAAATCAAAATCCTGAACATCTTCTTTCACTCCAATCATATTAGATAGTCAAACATAGCGTGAAAGTAGAATCACTTAAAAGTGAGGGAAATAATTACAAGCATGAAAGAAGCAGTAAGCTAGAATTTAAACCCTCCGGGTCCATGGACAATAAGGAACACAACTACGTTCATCAACTTTAAAGAAAGTTATACATGAAAAATTATGATATGAAAGAAATAGTCTTTTGACCATCTTCAGCTGAGAATACGAACTAGCAGTTAAATCCAATGAAACATGAAAACACACACCATTGCTAACAACTATTAGGAGATTGGGACTGAAAAATAATTCTTTTCTACTAGCAGAAGGAGAGAAGCCGATAATAACTATTATCAGTGCATTCCTCCCGTTTCACATAAAGTATCTTGGCTAGTAATATTATCACTTAAACTCATTTGGTTAACTCTAGGATTACTTACAAGAAATGCATTTAAGTGATCAAAACTAAAATAGGTGATGATCAATAAACAAAGCTGGTTCATCTCTCAGGATTAACTAAGAACAAGGTCTTCAAGACATAAGAAACAACATTACACCATATTAATTTTACCTAGGATGTAATGACACTTTGCTAGTGTTAATACAAGTATCGTAACCTTCCTTGGTCATGTTCTAAGAGTTGCCTCTTCTCATTTTATAGAGAAAAAAAAATACCAAGTTGTTTACAAGATTACCAACAACAAGAATCCAAGACATATTTGTGCCAGCTGGACAAGATAATTCCATAATCCAACTATCTCCAAGATCTTCATATCCAAATAATAAGAAAATTTAGCACTAAACAAGTATTTTTGTTACAGATAAGAGGATTAAAATGCTATGGGCTGCCTTTTGATTGGATATGAATTCTACAGATAGAAAAAATTATCTCAAACACAATTTACAATTCAATATAAATTACAAGAAAATTAACCCACCAAGAATTATATAGAAGCTCCCGTTTCTAACCCAGAAAATTTTCATGATTTTTTATGAATCAAAATCGATCTTACAGTTCAAGAGAATCCATCAGTTTGATAGTTGAAAAGAATTACAACAAAAACCTTTTTATAAACAAAACAAGAAACGAGCAAAACGGATTGTAATAGCTGGATTATTGATTGAAAATGATAATACCGACGATCGACGACGTATAGACTCACCGTTCCTTGCGCCTCTGCTCGGTGAATGAATCGTGCTCGTCGGCTCTGCTCTCGCTTCTCACTTCTCACTTCTCACTTCTCATCCCGGGTTTCACTTTCTCACTAATTAGCTATAATTAATAATTAATTAATAAATAACAATCTTTTAATAGATAATAATTAGTTAGATTCATTGAATATTTTTATATTCTCTTTGCCACGTAGATACAGGTCCCTCCTTTCAGGCTTTTCCTTTTTTTATGCACAAAACATTAGTGTCAGCAAATATTAAGTATTATGACATTTATCGAGAAATGCCTTATCAGTATGCACATAAAATGTATCAATTGAACAGTTTTAATGACACTTAATAAAAACTGTCACGAATTTAATGTAGTAATAGGTCATTTTTAACTTTTTACATCTTGGATGGTAGTGAAACTCTCTGTCATTCCTTAGCATCATTAAGCATCTATGAAGATATTTCATGCTCAAAACAAAAAGATAGGGACAGATAGGATCTCCTTGTCTCAATCCTTTCTTTGCATCAAAAGGCTCTGTGAGTTCGCCATTAACACTATATGATACTGTAGTGATAGGGAAATCTTAACTCAAGCATGAGCTGTTTCAAACCCTAAACCCTTAATAATAAGATTATGTATCACCCTTATATTTGAAACCATAAATAAAACAAATTTGTATTTTGATCAATTCAGGTTTTTTTTTCTATACTCGTAGAAATTCAAGGATCTATAATTAGGTTTTTTAGCTCATAATTAGCTACTAATCACTCTCTCTTTCTCTCTATCAACTTTTTTCACTTCTTAATTCGTTCTTCCTTTGAGGGATTCAAAAATTTAGAAAATATGATATAATAGATAAATATAAATACCTAGAGAAATTTTGAATCAAATAAAATATATAGTGCACCAAATTAATAATGAATTATATGCATGGTGACAATTACTCAAAATGTAAATGCCTTTGCTCTATATTCTCAACAATAACTTAAAAAATCGCGAATTTTTGGTAATATTTCAATTGCCACAGTTTTAAATCGCAGCAATATTAGAGATATAATAGTACTCTTTTTAATCATACCAGCATCTCTGGTCAATTTATGTTTCTTGATTGTGTGTGTGAGTGTCTCTAATAAAAAAGACCACAAATCATTGTAACTGCTAAACACTAATATACTTAATTAAGGAGCTGTCCGTAAATATAGGACCATAACTTTTACCAATCTGAAAAATAGGACTTATTTTGACGGGCCTTGTAAAGTAGGCCAAAAACTTTGTTTTTCTGCGTCCGTACTCCCATTTCGGGCCCAAATTAACTTCGTTGGGCTTTTAGCACGCGATGCGCACGTGATTGAACACCTGTAGCCCGACGCCGATGTGTACATGCCACATCACCCATTTTTGCCACATCAAAATTTTTTTAAGCTGTAAAAAAACGAGCTCCACTATATATGACCCTCATTCCGCCCCCAATTTCCACAAATTGAAGAATAGGAACCCTAAATCGAAGAAGAAGAAGAAGAAGAAGAAGAAGTCATTCTCCAGCATCGATGAGCCAACGACAGTATTCTGAGCGACTTTGTCAATGTGATATGAGAGCTTGGCTTCGCACATCATGGACTCCTGCAAATCTCGGGAGGAGATATGTGATGTGCCCTGTAAGTTTTCAAAATTCGATCTAATTGGAATTTTTTAGGGAGTACGAAATGGGTAGAAGAGGAAATTATGGAATATTAACCCTAAATCTTGGAATTTTGCAGATTAGAAAGTGCACGTTTTGGGACTGGGAAGATCCGCCTATGTGCTATCGAGCAACAACAATAATTCCTGGCTTGTTGAGGAGGATTAATGCTAATGAAGCTGAGATTGAAAAGCTAAAAAAGAGCACGAAGAGATTGCAAATGCTTGTATTTTTCCTAGCACTCGTTTGTGTTTTTCTAATTTGGAAGCTTATGGGTTAACTGTAGTGGCAAATGAACTGGTATTGGTAGTATTGTAGAGAAAACTTCTCATTTTGTTGTAATGAAGACATCTTAGAACTTCTCATTATGTTGTAACGAAGGCATCTATAGCCTGTTTTATTGTTATTCAATGAAGTTTTTTCATTTTCAGTTGAAGTTGATGTGTCTTATTCAGTGAAGTTTTCTCATTTTAAGTTGCCTTAATTTAAAAATGGTTAATAGTCCTAAAATATATAAACTTTTCTACATGAATAATCCTGCTTAAAATTTATGGAATAAATCTTCAAATATTGAAGTAGTAATATGTATTAATAGCCATTTTGGGATAGTAAAACATAAATAGTAGATATTAGGATAAAACGATAGTAAATAATACTAAAAAGACTTCATATATATAGCTTCAAAATATGTCATACAGGCCATACAAATTGAGAAAAGATTCAATGTGCCAAAATATATGAACCTAAGCTTAAAAAAAAAAGGCCAAAACTGCTATTCCAAAAACAAATGTTCACATAAGCTATCACCAAAAAATGGCCAAAATGCCAAACTATGTCAACAAGCCTTTACAAAAAATGTCTTTAAAACATTTATCAAACACCAACATGTCATTTCTTCCTTGCTTGCAAATCTGCAATGCTCACAAATTTCTTTTCACTGTCTAAAATTTGAGGTCCTTGTCTCTTGAATTTCTCACCCCGAAGTTGCTGCATTGTTGGACCAGGAATCTGAGAGAGTTGGGTAAGTATTTCAGTTGGAATGGAGTCCATCTCTTCATACATCTCATCAGTTGGCATGTTGTCTTGGGTGCTTGGAGCACTGCTACTCTCACATCTTGTACTTGCTGCTCCTTTATATTTCTTCTTTTTCACCTACATATATATTAAAGGAATATATTAAACAAGCAGCTAACATGAGAATGCAAATATAACATATATTCATACTTGTTCTTTTCCACATCTTTTGACATTATGCCCTTCAAGTCCACACTTGCTACAGGTGATTGTGCATTGTCTCCTCTTAAGCTTGATTTTTTTCTTGTTTTTCTTATCAGCTGCCTCATCAGGTCCCTTTCTCCTAGCCATTGACTGATTGCCTTTCTCTTTCTCCATATGTGGAGGCAGAGGTGGAATATACATGCTTTCTCCCCACAATTGGGGACCATTCACACCAGTTATAGTAGCTGCATATGTATTTTTAAAATTCTCCAGTGTGTAACAATCATGAACAAAGTCCTCTCTGTTCAGCCTCTGATGGTTTATAGCAGAGATTGCATGATTGCAAGGTATTCCACTTAGGCCCCATTCTCTGCAACTACAAGACTTCTCCTCTAAATCAACTAACCACTGAGAACCATCATGTTGGTCCAAAGACGGATACATTGGTGTAGAGGGGGGGTGAATACACCAAGGTTTAAAAACTTTTCAAGTTAAAACTCTTTTGAGAGTGCCTGCTGTGTCCGATCCAGCTGGATGACAGCTTGATTGACACAACTGGTTGTGTGAGAGTGGGTGTGGAAGTTGGTGGATTTGGAAAGTCCGTCTGTTGCTTCAAATCATATTGCAAAGCTCTGTTTCACTTTTCAGTTAGTTAGTTTATGCAGCTTGAAATGTATGCGTGAGAGGTTAGCTAAATGCATAACACAAAGCAGTAAGGAACAAATCAATTTTAACGTGGTTCGGAGTAACACCTCCTACGTCCACGACCAGGTTCACTGGTAATTCACTACCACTTTGTTTCCAAGTACCAAGTAACTTTACAACTCGAACCTGAGTTGTGTTCCAACAGTTTAAGGGTATTGTCAAGCCTACACCTTCAGTTTCCGGGTACTGAAGAACCTAACCACTCGAATTACACGCTTCGAGCAAGCGTACCTTTACCTAACCTTTCTGGGTTTGGGTTTGGGTATGGGTTTTCCAACTATGAACGAGTTCTTACAATGAAGAACAAATAGTATTATGAACTCGTTCAAACTAGGCTTAAGATATTTCTATTCTGATCTATTCTGCCTATGACTGAATATGTGAACAACTAAGAACACAACTGACTGGCTGAGTGTTCTTGAAGGATTTGGCTTTGAAGATCGTTGTTCATTTTTCTATTTTCTCTTTTTATTTCTTCAGTCGTTTTTCCAGCCTTACCGGTCAGCAATGGTGAGGAGAAATATATAGGTGGAGATTCAAACTAGCCGTTGAAAGAGAGCCGTTTGAATCTTACCTACTCTCATTGACTTCTGGCCTTTTGCCTACGAAGTAGGTCTGCATCTGCAGAAGCTATTTCTTCTCTGATTTGACCTCGTCAGTCAAGATCTTCTGACATCAGGATCTTGTCATGAGAAGGTCTTCGTCTTCGTGCTGCTAAGCGTTTCTGCTGTGTTTTCAGCGTCTTGGACTCTGCTGCGTCTCGACTCTGAGCTGTGTCTTAGACTTGTGCTGTATCATTAACCTGAGCTGTGTCATTAACCTGAGCTGTGTCATTGACCTGAGCTGTCTTAGACCTGAGCTGTGTCATTAACACTAAGCTGGCACTGAGCTGGATTTTTGACACTGAGCTGGGTATCCGTCACTGAGATGGGTCTTGATACTGTTGGGTCTTTGACTCTGCTTGGTCTTGCTCTGCTGAGTTTGCTTATGCTGAATACTTCAGCTGTGTCCGCTCAGCTGTGTCTTCTGCTGACTTCTGCGACTCTACCTGTAAACTAAGAAACTCTATAAGCTCAAACAGGTGAGCTGAAAAAACACGCTTAGGCTTGTGCAATCATCTACTCGGTTGGGGTCAGCTGGGTTTTGGTATCAAATCAAAACTTTATTAATTTTTCCAACAATTTCCCCAATTTTGATGATGCCAAAACCTAACTGAGAAAAACAATTTACTTCCCCCTTAACAAGAAACGGGGTTTCAAAAGATTAAACATTCATAGCAGGTAAACATATTCAGAGTTCAGTGCCTGGACAAAGAGTTATTGTCATCAGGGTGAGCTTGAGAGCAAAAGCGAACTTTTCATTAATAAAAGGAAATTTTACAACTTTACAATTACAAAAATTCAAAAGACAAAATTCCCAGATGGCTGGGTCTTCAACTTTGCTTCCTCTGCTGATTCTTCAGTCTCTCTTCTTCAAGCTGTTCATCCGTTCTCAACCTGTACCGGTTGAAGATCATCCGTTCCAGCTTCCTATATTCTTCTTAATTATTTACCTTGAAAATTTTTCTCCTGATTGCCCATTTATTCACTTCTGCGATAATTTACGATTTATCAGGAAAGTCGGTTCCAGGTATCAGTGGAGGCTGGAGGTGATTGTCGCAGCCCGCCCTAGAGTATAGATGACTAAGGCGGTTGAACTACGACTATGTATAGGAATAAAGGAATATATCACTATAATTCGAATACAAAGGACGAAAAACGAGAAATAAAATTTTCTTTCTTACTTTTAATTTTAAATCACAACTATTAAGATAAGTGTGATCTTCAATAATCAAATAGACAACATATAATCTCAACATGTTGCCTAGAATTGAAACAATCTCTTTCCTATACTCAACATAGTAGGAATATAAACCAAAATATATTCCAGAATAAGCGATCAAACAACATTTTGAGCATTAGCGAGTTCAAGTGGACATTATTAAATTTACATTGATTTATGATACAAATCACAAATCCAAAAAGTGAATGACATCAGTGTAGCAGCGGAAAATAACAGGACTGGATTATATGTATGCAGACAATAATCCTAGCATGAACCAACACTTATAAACAAAACTCAACATCCGCTCAGCACATCTCCATCATCCATTCTGATTACCTGCACATTTTAGAAATAATACGCAGGGCTGAGTACAACGTACTCAGTGAACACATGCCAAATACTTAAACAATTGCCACATAGAGCTATAGATTGAAATCTTGCCTCAAAAGCATCACACAGGAGAGTCATTTATAAATAAACCTTGTGCATGCTAAATCATTTTTATTTTATAATAAACATGAGTGACTGCAGTCATATATATATTTGAGAGTATGAACCATTTCTACTATCATAACTTAAATGTGTTGAGAAGTAGGCCTCCTTCTCAGACACTATGACCGACCAACCAAAAGGACGGCACACAGTCACAATATGTATACATTAATCCCGCATCATGCAGGACCGAATTCGTCTTCCTTCAGTAGATGGTAGCACACAAAAACTTATAAAGCATTAGGCAAGTCAATCATTCAAAATAATCATCATACATATAATCATATAATCAAACTCATTTTGTTTTAGATAGAAAAGCCCACCTGACTCGCTTCCTCTTACTTACTCTTCTCCTTCTTACGATCTTTACTTCCCGACTCCACTCGGTCCTTTAGCAAAAGAAGGTTTCGAGAGAAAACGATGAGAGGATGCTTCGATAAAAATTAAAACAACGAAACGATGCTCTTAAACGATTGATCCTCTAATCCCTTTACCACTAGGATTTCTTTCTCAAACTAAAACTTAAGACTTCTAAGAACTAATCTTCCTCTTAATAGCTATATATATAAGCTATGTAATAAATATACTACAAATAACAAAATTATAGATAAATAAAAAAACATTAAATCTTCATATATAATAATTTCATACATAAAATAAAGTCCAGCAATTGAGAAATAAAGCATTAACCTCGGTTAAGGTTCTTTGGAAGCATCATAGTTTTGAAGAAGCGACTTGGGAACTTGAGGACAGAATGAAAGAAAAGTACCCCGAATTTTTCTCCCAATGTATCTAAATTTCGGGACGAAATTTTTTTAAGGAGGAGGGAATGTAGTACCCCGTATTTCTTCCCGTATTATTAGATTGCTTTAGCAATTAATTTGTGATTATTTTTTTCTCTAATAAGTTTATTAATTAATTTAATAAGCTGCATAATATCCGGTAAATCTAAGTTGCCTTGAATAATTGGAATTTTGTTTCTCAAATAAGAAGTATAAAATTATCAGTCGTGATTCTAAATTTAATTATTTGAATCACTGGTTGATAATTGGAAATGATGTATTGTGAGAATTATATGTGGTTTAATTCTTGTGCTGGTAAATTAAATTGTCTGGGAAACGTTTATGATTATTCTATGCTATATTACTGGATCAAAAATTTAATGCGGAGATAATAACCCGAAATGTTACGTGTTTTAAATGATAGTAATATAAGATGGATTATTTAATAAAGTGGGTATTTGTTAAAGTATTTGAGATGTTTATTAACCTAGCCAAAGATATAAACCTAGGTAATATTTTCCCACTTGTATAAATCCTATCTAAATCTTACTACCTATCCTAAATTAATTGCGGTAATAAATGTTATCTTATCTCACTCTCTCAACTCTCACTCTATTTACTCTCTCAATCTCTCATCTCTCTTTCCCGTAACTCTCTCTCTCATGTATCACTCTCTCTCACTCTATTAATTCCATCTTCTTCTCCATCTCTCCATTCCATTTCCTGCGAGAAAAACACACACATTCACACACTCCATTAAAGCTCCACCAAGCTCAAGAAGAAGCTCAAGATTCAAGTATTTTCTAAGTAACTATCAAGGTTAGATAGTTTATCAATTATTAAGCTCAAAATCAAGTAAAGAAATTTTTCTATTTATATTTTCTATTTTCGAAAGTTATTAAGAAAAATAGAAGATTTCTTTGATATTCAAATATTTTGTATATCCATGTTCTAGAGTAAGTTTTGATCATTAAAATGAATTAATCAAACCTTAGCCTAATTCTAGAAATTTTGAAATTTATAAAGAATTTGGGAGTTTTGATTCTTGATTTTTAGTTATGAAATTGATAAGTGATTATGAGTTTATAGCATGATTTTGAGCATGTTAAAGAAAAGAATTTAATTTTAAGCCTAATTTCTTGATTTAATTAGGATTAAAATTAGAGCTTTTAATTTCTTATGTTCTTGATTAAATTGGTAGATTATATATGGATATATGTGTGTTATAAGCATGATTATGGATTGATGGATTGAAATTAATCACCTATGCTAATTTGGTGAAGTGACCGAAATTTTGGAGAAAATAGGGAGATATGATTTTGATTTTATTTGGGTGAAATTAGTGATGTATATATGCTTATATGATTATTGTGAGCATGATTTTAAATGATGAGAATTTTTGGTGTTTGATTGATATGAGATTTAAAAATTAACCGAGGTTAATGCTTCCAAGTTTGATCGGCTTCGGGAGATATCTTTCTAGATTCCATGTTCTTCTTCTGCAACTTTTATTAGTAGAAACAAATAATACCAATTGATAGAAATGAGAAAGAATGCCGAAAGACTTTTTAGGGTTGATGCAATGTTTTATGTATCTTTTCTAGCATATTTATATAGCTTTCTTGATGAATGGACGATCAAGATTTATCGATTGATACGAAGATCTACGACTGGGAGAGATTCCCGCGTTATGTCAATTTCTTGTTTAGAAATTGCGAGTTAATGCGTGAGAGAGGACGGTTGGGACACTTTGACTTTTGCCTCGAAACTCCCATGATTCAGTTCTTTTTAGACTTTTAAATAAATTTGATTAGACATGACAAGATATGATTTGATTGAAAACAGATTGAGTAGGAGTAGTTAATGTTGTTGCAAACCTCTCAGCTGATCATTGTAGTCAGCTGATACCTCGGTAGAGTGGGTGTGCTGGGTGATCGTGGTTCCAGCTGGTCCCCCCTCAATTGAATAGTCCTTTAATTTCAGCATCTAGTTTAGTTGGATTCTTTCTCAGCTGATACCGGTTACGTTGATTCTGAATTCCAGCTGTTCGTCCATTCGCCTAGTTCTGTTTCCACTCATTGGTCTCGTCTATTCGACTGGGTTTGCTTCCATTCAGCTGGGTGAAGCATCGTCTGGGTTGAGTAATCCAAGTAATCCGCACAACATTTTGAATCTTGCTTCTATCAGCAGCTTTGTGAGTATATCAGCCCGCTGTATGTCTGTGTGAATTTTCTCAACAATCACATCCTTCTTTGCCACGTGATCTCTGATGAAATGATGGCGTACGTCCACATGCTTGCATCTTGTGTGAAGTACTGGATTCTCTGAAATAGCAATCGCACTTGAGCTATCACAAAAAATTGGAACTTGTCCAGTTTTCACTTCATAGTCATCCACTCGATGTTTCACGCAGAATTTGTGTGCGCAAGAAATTTCCCGCCGGCCATATATTCTGCTTCTGTTGTGGAGGTTGCGACGCACGTTTGCTTATTTGAAAACCATGAAATCAACTTACTTCCTAAGAACTGACAAGTTCCTGAAGTTGATTTTCTGTCCAACCGATCTCCAGCGAAGTCTGAGTCTGAATATCCGATCAATTTCGTAGATTGTCTTCAGCTGGGTACCACAGCCCAATATTCTGAGTTCCTTTGAGATATTTGAGAATGTTCTTGGCTGCTTGCATGTGTGCTTCCTTTGGATCAACTTGAAATCTGACACATACTCCAACTGCGAATGAGATGTCTGGACGACTTGCTGTTAGATACAGCAGGGAACCGATTATCTCTCTGTATTTGCTGGAATCAACTGACTTCCCTTCAGTTCCTGGTTCAATTTTCTAGTTGGTGTTCATCGGAATCTTTACAGTTCTGCTGGATTGAACTCCATACTTAGCGATCAAGTCTTTCACGTATTTGGGTTGATTTATGAAAATCCCTTCTGCTGATTGCTTGACTTGAAGTCCTAGGAAGAAACTCATTTCTCCCATCATGGACATTTGGAACTGCTCTGACATCATCTCTCCAAATCTTTGGCATAAGAAGTTTGATCTTGATCCAAAGATGATGACGTCTACATAAATTTGAACAACCAGGATGTCTTCTCCTGACTTGATGGTCAAGAGGGTTCTGTCTACTGAGCCCTTCTTGAATCCTTTGGATACAAGGAAATTTGACAGAGTGTCATACCAAGCTCGAGGAGCTTGCTTCAATCCATAAAGCGCATTCTTTAGCTTGTAGACTTTATTTCCTTCTTCTTCAAATCCTGGAGGTTGTTCAACGTAGACATCTTCTTTGATTTCTCCATTTAAGAATGCACACTTCACATCCATTTGATAGACCTTGTATTTGTGATGTGCTGCATAGGCGAGAAAGAGTCTGATTGCTTCCAATCGCGCTACTGGAGCAAATGATTCTTCGAAGTCAATTCCTTCCTGCTGAGTGTAGCCCTTGGCAACCAGTCGAGCTTTGTTTCTGATGATGACTCCCAGGGTATCCAATTTGTTCTTGAATATCCATTTGAGGAATTCGTTCAGCTCTTCTTGCATGGCGTTAGTCCAAGACACGCTCTTCAAAGCTTCGAGAATTGATTGAGGCTCTGGCACTTGAGCTACGTAACACGCCATTAGAGCTGTATCTTTATCATAGACCGTCAGTTCTAGCTCTACTGAGAGTTGAGCTGTGTCAGTTGCTTCTTGATGATCCGATGAAGCTTGAGCAGCTGAGCTTCTGGTTTTGACTTGGTCAGATGGTTCTCCAATGATTGCTGATGATGGATGATCTTCAATCCATCTTCTCCTTTTACAAATTTCTTCTTCCAATTGATTGATGCTTGAAGTGGCTAAATTTTGTCTGTCTTGGAGTTGCTCAGGAGTTAAGTCTTGAGAGATTGATTCTCCTTGATTTGGATTTCGAGGTGACTTCTGTAGAGACTCTGCTGGAGATGGAGCTGGGGATTCAGCTGTGTCTGGATTTCCAGCTGATGGCGTTCCACCTTGATTTGGCGTTGAAGGTTCTTCTCGATTTCCAGCTGGTGGAGCTTTCCGGCTGATTTGAAGTTCCTCCTCTGGCTCATCATCCCAAATTAGTGGTTCGGCCAGATTCCTGATTCGATTTTCTTGAGCTCTTGTCTGAATCTATCTTGAAGATTCTCCTTTGCTTCTTCGATTGATAGAGTCTCTATATTCGAAAGATGTTTCGTCAAAGGTAACATGTGGAGTTACTTCGACTGTTTGAGTTCTTCTGTTGAAGACTCTGTATGCTTTACTCACAGCAGAATAACCAAGGAATACTTCTCGGTCAGTTTTCTCGTCGAACGTCTTGAGCTGTGTCTTTCCATGGTTTAGGATATGACATTTGGATCCGAATACCTTGAAATATCCAATGTATGCTATTCCATAGCTCATACGGTGTCTTTCCTTGCCTTGATGTGAGTAGGGGGCGATTATGAGTGAAGCATGTTGTGTTGATTGCTTCAACCCAAAACTTCTTTGGAATGGCAGAGCTGGCTAGCATTGAGGTAGCTGCTTCTTTGAGTGTTTTGTTCCTTCTCTCTGCTACACCATTCCGCTGAGGTGTGCGTGCTGCAGATGTTTGATGTTGAACTCCGTTCTTCTTGCAGTAATCATAAATAGTTTTATTCAGAAACTCCGTTCCTCAATCTGATCTTATTGACATTATCTTGCACTCCTTCTGTGTTGATAATCTTTCCAGCAGGATAGGCAGCTTAGTCCTGGTTTCGCTCTTCTGGTACATGAATGATACCCATGTGAATCTTGAGAAATTATCCACTACGACCAGAGTATATTTTCTGCCATTGAAGTTTGCTGGAGTAACAGGACCAAAAAGATCCATGTGAAGGAGTTGAAGTACTCGATCAGTTGACTGAACTGGCTTGAGAGAGAATGAAATTCTTGTCTGCTTTTCTTGTTGACACGCGCTGCACATATGACTTTTGTCATATACTTGATCTGGAATTCCATTAGCGAGCTGATTCCTAGCCAGTTTGTTGATTGTCTTGAAGTTGAGATGATTCAGCCATCTGTGCCACAACTACCGACTTCGGTGCTTTTCGATACAAGACAAGTCTCCGGAGGGCTGCTGTTCCAGTTAGCAAAATACATATTTCCTTCTCTTTTCCCTCTTAGGAGTATCTGCTTCGTTTCCATGTTCTTCACTGTGCATCCCTGTGCATCAAACTTGACAGAAAATCCGTTGTCGCAGAATTGGCTAATGGAAAGCAAGTTGTGTTGCAATCCTTGTACATAAGAAACATTTGGGATTATAACATTTTTAGTTTTAAATATACCACAACCTTTGGTTAGGCCTTTTGAGTTGTCACCAAATGTTACTTGTGGGCCTGGTCGCTCGATATACTCCTGGAGTAGATGCTTTAAGTGCGTCATGTGCTTGGAACATCCACTGTCCAAGTACCATAGCATTCTCATCGACTCCTCAGTGATGCGTCGATTCCTTGCAACCTAGAAAAAAGATCAAAATTTAGGTACCCAGTTTTAATTGGGTCCTTGAGGGTTAGACAGAGATCCTTTGACGACCCAGATCTGCTTGATGACTCGAATTGGGTCATATGAAATGATAATTCTTCCAGCTGAGTCGATATACACATTCTTTGTGTTCTTCAGTTATTGCTGGCGGGGTCTTGATCTCAGTGTCTTCTTGTCTTGATGTCTTGATTTCTTTCGGTTTCCAGCTGTGTGCCTAGCTGAGACGTTCCTTTGTCTCTGCTGTCTCATGTGATGCTGTAGCTGGAAATGATTATCCAGCTGGGTATCTCTGATATTTGGTTGATATCGTTCAATGTGCTGTTGCTGTTGCTGGTATCTGTAAAATCCAGCCTGTTGTCTTTGTTGAGGTTGAGCACGTTGCTGTCTGAGTTGGGCTTGAGGTTGTCGTACAACTGGCCTTCTTGATGCCTGCTGTGTCCTTGATGGAGCTTGAGAATGTTTCACAGCTGGTCTTCCTAACGCCTGCTGTGTCCTCAATGGTTGATGCTGAGTTGCTGGGGTTGGATGTTCTTTTGCCCGTACAAACATTACATTTGTTCTACTTGTGGAGGCAATGTTTGAGGCATCCTTTGGTTCATTGTATCCCAGTCCCGCTTTGAGTGATGTTGGACGTTGAGCACTAATGATCTCGTCCATTGTTGAAGTGGCTTTGATGAGAGCTACTATCTTCTTAGATAGTACCTCTTCGGTGCTCTTCAGCTCAATGATCTTAGCTGACTTCTTTTCTGATTCAGCTGTGACCTTTTCCAAATCTTCCATCAGCTGTTTCTTCTCATAGTAGAATTCCTTCATCAGCTGATCTTGTTTCACTATTTTATCTTTTAGTGAAACAACTTCCTATTGGAGCTGTGTTGTATCAGCTGTTTCTGATACCTTTTGTCTTTTCTAGTTCCGCTTTCAGCTCGGCATTCTCACACATAATGACGTCAAGGATCTCTTGAAATTCTTTGGAATCGTTCATTACTTTCTCTACTAGACTTCAATCAGGTAACCCTGATTCTGAAACCTGTGTAGAGTGTTCGTGTGATGGCGAAAGGTTAGATAGATTTTAAGTTCGAGACATTACCTCATCTTCATCGATGCCGTCGGTTTATCCCATGAAGCATGTATCCCAATCAGGTTCATCATAGGCCATCAGTGCTTCTTCTTCCGAGTCTGAAAATGGCATGTTGTCATTCATTTTGTTGCACTCTGATTCCTCATCGACGATGTAAGCTCTCCTTCTGTCAGATGCCTTAGCTTTCAGTTGGTCTTTGTCTTTCTTGGACAACTTTGGACAATCTAGCCGGTAGTGTCCTGGTTCCTTGCAGTTTAAGCAACCTTCTTCTGTTTGTTTGTCAGCTGACTTCTCATCAGCTGCTGCGTACTTGTCTCTGTAAGTTATTGCGAACTTCTTGTATTTGCCCTTGCTGGTGTTAAGTCTGTTGTAGTTTTTGACCAGCATAGCTATTTCTTCAAGTAGCTCTTCCTTGCTCATGTCCTTCTTATCCTTCTTCGATGACTCAGCTGACTGTATGTATGCGGATTTTTCAGAGTTGGCTCTGAACGCAATCTCCTTTGTTGCAGGTGTTAGCTCTCCATCATTCTGATTGCTTGAAGATTCTTTCATGGTAATCTTCAAGTTGTATTCGTTGGCTTTGAGCAGGGAGTATAATCTTTCTGTTGAAAGATCACCTAAGTCACTTCGACTTTGGTGTACCACCTTATAGGTGTTCCATTCAGCTGTGAGCGCTGAAAGAACTTTTAGATTTTCGCTGGGTGTATTTCCCAGTTCTGATGGTTTCTATTTCCACCACTATATTGGAGAATCTGAGTTCCATCCCTTCGATGGACTCGTTGACCAGCTGCTTGAAGTTATCAAACTTCTGGCATGCAATCGTGATTTTATTTTCCTTAATGTCCTCCAATCCTTCGCATAGCTTTGCTAGGGTTTCCCACATCTCCTTTGCTGTTTCGCAGTTGATGATTTTGCTGAGGTAGACGTTGGAGACCGTTGAGGATATGGTGTTCCTCGCGAAGCTGTCTAGTCCAGCGTGCTTCCTTTCTTCTGAGGTGTGCTCACCCTTTGGCTTGGGAATGAGTTGATATCTTGGTTGTTTGCCATCTTGAGTTGGGACAAGCTCGTTTCCTGGTTTGTAGATGATGATGGGCCCGTCTGTTAAGACGTCCCACATCATATCATGATGCGCACAGAGAAAGCTCTTCAGTCTGAACTTCCATATTGCATAATCGTCTACCGAGAAGGTGGAAAGATTCCTGTTAAGATAAGAATCCATAGAAATATGCAGTATGTAATATTATGAGTTTTTCACAAAGAGGATCTGTTCAGATGACCACTGACAGATTGTTAAGAGAGATCTCTTGATACAGAAACGGTGGTCTGATGAACCACTGCTCTGATACCAATTGATGGTCACTGAGCTAGGTATTTGGTGTAGATGGGGGTGAATACACCAAATAGATTTCTGAAAACTTTTTCAAGTTAAATAACAGAGTTGGTGAGCTCAGTTATTGATCCAGCTGAGGAGGGTCAGCTGGGTAAATAACTCAGTTGGCGGTGCGGAATGTGGTGGTTTCAAAACTTAGCTCGGTTACTTAGAAAAACTCAGCTTGAAAAGATTAACTTTATGTTTTCAGCTTAGTCATGTTGTGCAACTTTCTGAGAGACACAGCTGTCTTTGGAGAGCAGCTGCGTACGCAGTTTTGATCAAATATGCAATGTAATGAAAGAGTTAGTACAAAACTGAATTTAAAAGGAAAGTAAAGAGCACCCGAGTTTTTACGTGGTTCGGAGTAACACCTCCTACGTCCACGACCAGGTTCACTGGTAATTCACTACCACTTGGTTTCCAAGTACCAAGCAAGTTCACAACTCTAACCCGAGCTGTGTTCCAACAGTTTGCGAGCACTGTCAAGCCTAACCTTTCAGTTTACGGCATCGAAAAACCTTACACACTTGAATTTCCCGCTTCAAGCAAGCGTAACCTTGACCTAACCTTTCTGGGTAAAGAGGGGTTTGGTTTGGGGTTCCAACTGTGAATGAGTTCTTACAATTAAGAACTTTAGAGTATGATGAACTCGTTCGAAATCTAGGCTTAAGATATACAAAGATTTTGGCCTAGGGATCAGACGAAAAACTAAGCAGTTTCTGAACTAGAAACACTTTAAGATAAAGTGTTCTTTGAACTATGTAGAACTGCTTGAGAGAGCTTTTGAAAGATTGATGATTTCAGAGAATGAAAGCTTGTAGAGAGTTTTTTGTTTTTGATCCTGAGGTTGAAGACGGGTGTATATAGGTAGAGATTCAAGACTAGCCGTTGGAGGAGCCGTTTGAATCTTACCTACTCTTCTTAAATTCCAGATCTGCCGTTGGGCGAATCTGCACATGTCTTCATTCGTGTCACATCCTAGGTCCTGAAGTCTAGGATGCTGATTCGGCAATCCCTCATTGGTCGAGGCATGTTGACTTCCTCTGACGCCGGGATCTTCTGCCTTTGGAGCTGGCTTTTGAATTCAGAGCTGGATTGGGCAAACTGACTTGAAGTGATGTCTTCAGAGTTAGTTCCCTTTGTTCTATACAAATGACCGGGCCGTGTTTTGAACTCGCTCTAATTCTCTTCGCCTTGATCATGCTCACGGGAGGACTCACTCGAAGGTTGACGTCTGCTGTCTTCCGCTAGCTGACTCCTGCTGTAGACACAGCTGGGTTGACTGACACAGCTGGATCGACTGCTGTCTTCCGCTTCCTTAACCTGTAAACCTAGAAAATCTAAAGCTCAAACAGGCGAGCTTGTTTAAACTCTAAACACCTAGACTTGACTCGCAAGAGAACGAGGTCAATGTAGGGCGACAAGCTGACCCAAGTCGTATTCTCAAGGAAGGCTCAACAGGGCTAATGCCTCTTGTATTATTTACACCGAAAATAAATAAACGATCCTAAACATTCTAAACCAAGATTTCGAGTGATTAAATATTAAATTATCAAATAAAATCAAAACAATAAACGAATAAATAAATTAGACAATGAAATAGGATAAATATATTAGGATTTAGAATCTTCTCCTCGAATTCTCACCTAGCTTGTTTCTAATCAATTCCAATAATCAATCACGCGTAATCAACTTCAACATAGGGCAAACATGAATTACTTTCGCTTCAATCCGTTAAACCCTAAAGACTAAATTACACGATGACGATTAATTATTAGACATGCGTTTCCGGTCAATCTAATGTTGAAAGAATCACGATCAAGCAATAGAATCATCTATCGATCTCATCTATCACTTAGCAATATCAAATAACGGATAATTATTCAATATAATAAAATAAATTCGATCAACAGAGGAATTAATAATTAACAAGCATGGTTCGAACACGATTCGAGTATCTAAACCCTAATTAAAGAATTAGCTCAACATCGCATAATTCATCCGACAACAATTACAAGAATTCATCGATAATATTGCAAGAAATAACGATGAAGAAATCCTTACAACAAAACAGATATAATCCTTGATGATATCAAAAAGAAAAGAAAATGAAATAGCAAACTGCTGCTCATGAACTGCTGCTGTCGAGAATGAGAGAGTGAGTGTGAGTCCCCCTTCAAGAATGCCCTAGCTAAATTATATAAATCGCGTACGAAACGGCCATTACAAGTTTCGGTCCAGTGCTCGCTCAAACCCAGCGCTCGCCGGAACTCAGCGCCGGCTGGAGCAAAATCTGCGAACTCAATTCCAGCGACCGCTCAAATCCAGCGCTCTCCCAAAGGCAGCGATCGCTGGCTGCTGCTTTCTTCACGTCAAATCTTGTTTCTTTCTTGTGCACAATCCATCACTCCACTGTTTTCTCCTTTTAATTCTTCAAAACCTACAACCACCGTAAACCACACCAAAGCAACCAAGGGTAGCCAAAAACAAGAAATAAAAGACGGAAATCATGCACACACACACGAAAACACGACTCAACAACAGCCTAAAAACATAACATAAAACGACTAAACAAACCCCCCACACTTAGCACTTTGCTTGTCCTCAAGCAAAAACAACAGTAATTTGAGGAGAAAATGATAACTAATCACAATCAAAAGATCATGCAAATCAATTACTTTCTCGATGCTCAACGCTAGAATAATCATCAATCTTAAAATTAAGCATTAATCCAATTTGGCATGTTGCCCGTCTAACGAGAATCACCAATCATAAGATGAACCAAACAAGTCATGACAAATGCTCTCTTTAACATTCAAGCATGCAATTTATTTCTTTCTTTTTAATAAGGATTTGAGGATAGAACTTAGGACAAAATTCATTAGGTGAAGTCATCGGTCAAAATGTCCGAGTTTCCTAATGTGGTTTCCCATACTCATCATGCAAGATTTCAAAGAAAAAGCTACGCACGATAGGAGTAGAATCCATGTCACATCCCCTTATTTATGTCTCTTTTTTTTTATTTAGAGGTACTCGGATCAAAATTCACAAGGTTCACCCTTAGGGATTATCCCCAAGTCTCCTTGTGTGGTTTCCCATGCTCATAGTTAACACTAGAGGAGCAGAGATCCTTATTTACCCTTTTTTTTTTTTTAAGATTATCAGAGAGAACAAAAGTCAAAACAATTAAAGTTATCTTCGTCAATCCAATTCTCAAAGATAGTACCCCACAGCACAAATCATCACAATACTCACTTTCAAAATAACTCAAATTCTAGAGCTGAAACCACGATAACCAATTAATAAGCATGATCAATTAATTGAGATTACAAACAATTAACTCCTCAAATCATAGCAGTTCACTATCCGAAAGAAAGTACTAAGTGCCACAAAAACATAAAATACACAACACAGAACGACATAAACAAGAAACGGCTCAAAACATAAGAACGACCCCCCCACACTTAAAACAAGCATTGTCCTCAAGGCTAACTAAATAACCAGACAACGGGAGTAAAAAGTAGAGATAGATACGTCCCTGAGTATGTAGAGCCGGCAACGTTGGGAATCCCGGACAGTGGTAATCCCGAACAAACTAACTGAGACACCTGAAACACAAAAGAAGAAAAACACACGGCGAAACAAACCACAATCAAAAATACCTAAAGCACGACTTACACAAAGGACAAAAATAGCTAACCCCGGAGCAGTGAGAAGTCACTGCTCGTCTGGCTGAAATGGTGGTGGTGGTGGTGGTGGTGGTGAGTGAGCAACTGTCCATGCACTCCATTGGGCCTCCAATGCCGACATCCGCTGCTGCTGCGTGTCGAGGCGATGATAAACTTCGTGGCGGAACTCGCCAAATTCGTGGTTGAATGCAGTCTGAGTAGCATCATAATGGTCCCGAAATGACCTCAAGTCATCACGCAACATCTGGAAGTCATAAGAAGGCATGGTGGTATGAAGTGGATCGGAGTCTGGAATGGGAGAGTAGGGAGTAGTCTGGGGCTGCGCAACTGAGGGTCCAGCTGAGGTTCCTGCGCCATCTTGTCGGTTGGCCGCTAAAATCTGATCATTGAAATATTCCCGAACACAATGGCGTTGTTCATGAGGAACCAGCGTCTTCCTGTCATAGGCAATTTGAGCACCCTTAAGCTCACTAAGGTCTATCAAATATCGGCGCACCACTGTTTGATCTTGAGGTGCAGACCCCGCAGAAGGCAAAACACCAAAATGCTGAGCCAAAGCAGTAATTATGCCACACAGGGAAGCATGAGAACCTTGTCGATTCTGCATTCCTTCCATTGCTCTCCAAATGAAACTGGAAGGGCAAATTCGGATCTTTGCCGTGGCACACCGTAACATACAAACCTCAGTAGAATTTACTTTGTTAGCTTGCTCCTTGCCCGAGACATTGTATGCAATGAATTTGTGCACAACGGCGAGTGCTGGGTCTTTGATAAACCCATTCGGCGACCCGTTGGTTTTCCAATTCTCGCACTCCGTAATCTCTTGCCATGCCGTTTCAACATCAAATGACTTTGGCCTTCTTCCAATGCCAGTAACCGGAAAACCAAACACATCTTTCATGGTGTTTAAATTCACTTTCCTTATCCTTGTTTGACGCGGAAAAGATGTTATATTGGTGATATAATTAATTGTTCCACAAGGCATATCTTCAAAGGAAGTTTCCATGCATAAGGAAACTAGGGCAAAGGAGGTGGAGAACAAATCTAGGGTTTCTCAAGACCTATATATATCTATACCAAGATACATTGAAGATGATTTGCTGCTGCTATTGTTATTGTTCATAGCTTATACTATTTCGTAAGAGTATATTTCATTGTATCTTGAGATCGTTTATTTTCATATAGAAACACTTTTGTAAGGGGGTTGGATGTCGAGTTGCGACTCAAGCTTAGGTTGTAAGTGGTGCACTTGCAATCATCAATTCACGTAGATCGGAAAGGGTATAAGCGAAAGGGTAGCATAAAGTGGAAGACTTGTATGCGTAAGATCCTCTGTAACTACAACTTCTGATAGTGGATTGGTTCTATCTTGGGTGTGGCCCCCCAGACGTAGGTTGATTAACCGAACTGGGTTACCAGATTGTGTGTCGTTTATTTAGCTCATTTATTATATTATGTGCTACTAACTGTGCTAAGTATTGCAGTGATAGATACAATTTATATGTTTAAATTGTGTGCTTAGTAGTTTCAGTAATGTTTCGGGTTATTAAGCCCAAAAGCATTTTAAAGTGATATGCATGCTAAAGTTTTTATGCTCAATTACTCGTGTTTACCTAATGTTTGTGATTGGCTCCCGCCAATCTAATACGATCGGCCTTGGCTCCCAAGCCAAGGTGGTGCGCCCAGGAATTATGACGGTTCAATTGAGTGAGAGTGGTTCCCCACTAGTTGAACCGGATTGGTAACACGATAAGGTGAGATATGTTGCGCGCAAAGTTAAGTTATGTAACATATTTTACGTATATAAAAGGGCAAATTATTTTCTTCTTAAGAACTCCCTTTATATATGAAAATGAGCATACTATATCTTTCAATGTTTTCATTGAAAATATTTTCAAAGAGGGGCAAAGAACCACTGAGTGCTTTTGTACTCAGCCCCCTGCATTGTTTTCTCTAATGCAGGATGAGCGACGGTCGAGACGGAGGTGTGTTGGCATCCGAAACCATTTGGATGACGATCACTTGGATCGTTATCCTCCTTCTAAATTTTTCTTTGATGGATTCACGTTTACATGTATTAATTCAAATTACAAACTCATACAATATTTTTGCTCATCCGCATACGCTGACTAAACCGATCGCGGTTAGTCTCAACCGAATGCTTCCGCAGTGCGGGTCAAAGTCCTCATACTTTGTCCCAAGACGACCTAGCTTGGATAACACCGATGATTTAACAAACTTATCTCCTCAACCCCTTTGTTCAAACCCTTCTTGTAATTTGAACCCGTGTTGTATGTTAACTTATTATGTTCCACCAATCATGTTTCAACGGTTGTTCTTTATGGTTCCAAGTAACGGTCCGGCCGATCCGCAGAGACCCGGGTGGCGGGCCGTTACACCTTATGACATGTCACCAATGTCACAACATGACAACACAATATTTATACATGCAAAATTATTGAGAGATAATCTCTATATATGATTTTGAATCACAATTTTAAAATGTTATTTTTAACCTGATTAATTATTTTGGGGTGAATGAATAAAAGGAATAAAATTGGACAAACCTTATATATATTATTGATGATAATTTGTAACGTTAAAATTTTATTGAGATGGATAATCAATTTATTTTAACAATTTATATTTTATTATTTAGATATTATATAAATTTAAATAAGTTCGAGTATTTACTATACGAGTTTGGGACGAGAACCAGTAATATATTTTTTTAATTTGTTTAGGACCAAGACAAATATGCAATTTATATACTTGAAATTTAATTTTTAATTTTTTGTCATTTATATGATTAATGTTTAATTTTTAATGTTCAGGTTTTGATTGAGACGAACAACCAATTATTTTAACAACTTATATTTGATTATTTAGATATTTTACTTTTTCGAGCAGAAAGAACTCAATATGAGACAAAGAAGATGGCTTGAATTAGTAAAAGATTATGACTGCAAAATCTCGTATCACCTAGGAAAAGCCAATATTGTAGCCGATGCATTAAGCAGGAAAGGTGAATCAGAGTTAGGATGTATCCTTACTCAAGAGAAGGAACTTCTTAAAGAGTTTGAAAGATTGAGTATTGAAGTGATTATACCACCGCATGCTACTACTCAGATAATTGCAGCACTAGTAGTAATGCCCGATTTAAGATCCAGAGTCGTTAGCACACAAAGAGAAGACGAGAAATTGGAAAAGCTAAGGATGAAAATTCAGATGAAAGAAACGGATGAATTCACGGAAGCAGGAGATAATGCCATTTTGTTTAACGGAAGACTTTGTGTGCCGAGCAATAAGGAATTAAGAGATGAAATTATGAGTGAAGCTCATAGTACGCCTTATACAGCTCACTCTGGAAGCACAAAAATGTACCAGGATCTTAAACAAAACTTTTGGTGGGAAGGAATGAAACGAGATGTAGCTTTATTCGTTGAGCGATGCTTAGCGTGCCAGCAAGTGAAAGCACTACATCAACGACCGTATGGAAAGCTACAACCGTTAGAAATCCCAAAATGGAAATGGGATGATATTACAATGGATTTTGTAACTGGGTTACCAAAATCCAATAAAGGAAAACACAGCTGTGTGGGTGATTGTCGATAGACTCACCAAGAGTGCTCATTTCTTACCAATTCAAATCACTCATGGATCAGATAAGCTAGCTCAGCTTTATGTCCGTGAAATTGTACGTTTGCATGGTGTGCCAAAGTCGATTATATCAGATCGAGATTCCAAGTTTACTTCTCGATTCTGGAAGAGTTTTCAGGAAGAATTGGGTACTAAATTAAATTTTAGTACAGCTTTTCACCCGCAAACGGATGGTCAATCTGAGAGAACCATTCAAACTTTGGAAGATATGGTTAGAACAGTTGTATTAGATCGAGAAGATCAGTGGGAGCATATCCTACCTCTCATTGAATTCGCATACAACAATAGTTATCAGAAGACAATTGGCATGGCGCCATATGAAGCTCTTTATGGAAAAAAGTGTCGATCACCACATTATTGGGATGAAGTAGGTGAAAGGAAAATTTTAGGTCCCGACGCTGTGGAATAAATGATTGAAATAGTTTGGCAAATTAAGAAGCGCATGAAGGAAGCTCAAGATCGTCAAAAGTCTTATGCTGATGTTCGGAGATCGGAATTGCAATTCGAGCTAGGAGATAAAGTTTTCTTGAAGGTTTCACCTTCCAAAGGAATTCATAGATTTGGTATAAAAGGGAAGCTTAAACCCAGATTCATAGGACCATTTGAAATCCTTAAAAGGATAGGTCTTGTTGCTTACAAGCTAGCCCTTCCACCAAGTTTTGGAAATACTCATAACATATTTCATCTCCCAGTTATGGAAATATGTTTTCGATCCAAAGCATATTATCCATCAGGAGGAAATAGTGCTCGAACCTGATTTAAGCTATGAAGAAAAACCTGAAGCAATTCTAGACTTCGACAGTCACTTTCATGGTGCTCAAGAATTCAAAACATAAGGGTTTATACCCGTCTAATTCCATTTTAGCAAAAGTGGACAAACCGATATTTTTCAACAACTGAGACACCCTTTTATCAATACCCAAACTCTCCAGTAACTTCCAATCTAATAACCGAGGGTGGGTAACATCAAATTGATCAAATTTCTGGAATAAGTTACCTTCAAGATCAGCATACACTGGAAATGGAGCATTGTACAGAGTTGATTTGTCTTCGGGTGTTTCCTCAAAATCGTCCATCTCCTCGTCACTGACATGACTGGACGGAGCATTCTTGGTATGAGGCATTGTTGAGCAGATGGAAAGATGACTGAACTGGAACCACGGCCGAAAGGAAAGAGCTGCTGAAATCGAGCGCCGGCTGAAAACGAGCGGTCCCTGAAAGTGAGCGGCGGCTGGGATGACGGTGGTCGATGGCGGCAAACGGAAAAAAATAGGCGGCAGCTGGAATAGGGCTGAGACGGCGGTCGGCTGCACTTGAACGAAAAGGGACGCCTCAATGCCACGTTCATATTCACTCCCTTCATCAGCATCGTCTCTTGGATTCTGTTCCTGTAAGAGAGTATTCCCGACCAAGGGATTAAATGCTATTATTGAAGAGCAATTAGCAATGTGAGCAATAGTGGATGGAGCCTTAACATTTCGAGCCGGAAAAGATTATGTCTCCCCTAATACAGTCATTTTAATTGCTCCTTCCTTAACATCTATTAGGGTACTAGTCGTAGCCATGAATGGTCTACCTAACAATAGTGTGTGATCATCTCTTCCCTTCCTCCCATACACCATGTCTAACACAACAAAATCAGTTGAAACTAACAAATTACCCACTCTAACCAACACATCCTCAATCATACCCTTAGGATATCGAATGGTTCCATCAGCTAATTGTAAGCGCAGACGAGTAGGTTTAAGATCTCCTAACTGAAGTTGCCTAAAGACAGCATATGACATCAGATTAACTCCAGCACCCAAATCTAACATACCAGATACTTGTTTACCATTACCAAAAGCAAGATTTAAAACAAAGCTACCTGGATCATGTTGTTTCAGCGGTGGTTGGTGCTGAGTATTTTTCTCCTCCACTCCATCCTTCAGGTATTTGAAGCTGCGTCAAGACTCCATAGCATAATTGATTCAAGATGCTACTACTCCAAAGATAGAAGTTGAAGTAGAAGGAGGTCCTTTTGGTGTGTGATAAGGACTCTGTGCCAGAATCTGAGCTTGTTGGTTCTGAGTCAGATTCTGAAGAGGAAGATTAAGAAAATTTGGAGCTTGATGATGAATAGTCTGCTTCTGCTGATGACTCTGAGGTTGATAGTTATGAGCGTACATTGAAGCGTGCTAAGGAGGCTTGTTCGTATTCCAAGTCTTTATAATTTATTGGTTTTCTATTCTACCTTTTGTCATTTGTGTGAGACAAAAAGGAGGAGTAATATGGTAAGTTTTTGCTGATGCTAAGGAGTGTGTTTCCTTATTTTTGTTTCTGCTGCATGTTTAATGAAAGTAATGATGATCGTTTGGTGAAGTTTTCTCCCAATGGTTGCTTAAGGGAGAGTTTCGTTTCAAGAAGTTGAGTTGTTCAGTCTCTCATAGCTTGGTTAAGGGGGAGTTGTGTTTCCATGAAGTAAGTTCAGCAGCAAGTTCAGCTGAGTTTAACGCCAAAGTCAGCCAGCTGAGCCAAAGTCAGTCAGCTGAGGTCGAAGCAAAAGTCAGCCAGCTGTGTTCGAAGAAAAGTCAACCAACTGTGTTCGAAGCTAAAGTCAACCAGCTGAGTTTGAAGCTATTTTTGTTCCCGTTTAAGTTTAAGGGGAGCTTCATCATTTCCATGCTGTCTTTGCCATTGTGAGGTATGGAGATCTTTCATGCTCTGATATTTTGTTTGTTGCTATGAGGTTATAAATGCCAAAGGGGGAGATTGTTAGATTCGAGCTGGTAGCTCAATTGAAGTTGGCAAGTTTATGTAGAAGCAAAATTGACTGAAGAGTTTCTAAGTTCTTCAGTTTGAGCTAGTTTGATGTGGAACAGAATGGAACATATCTGAAAGATTCTTTCCATATTTAGCTTCAAGATAAGAGTTGTTTAACTCTCAGGAACCTCAAGAAGACGGAGTTCCAGGAGAAGGTGAAGCCCATCGACAGATCCTGTCCAACGCAGTGAGAGACTGTAAAGCTCAAGAACGTCACTCACCAGGAAGGTGCAGAAAACTTCCTGGGAATTTCAAAGGAAAAATACCACCTCCACCCCACTGTTTCTCTCAAAATAAAAGAGAGAACGGGACATACAACTCCCTGGGATGCTAAAATCAACGTCAACACACCTGGACCAGATGTTGATAAAGCCGGAGTCTTCAAGAGCAGTCGTGTCAAAGCTCTTGCTCCACCACAGGAGGCACAGAAAAAGATGCAAGAGACAAAGCAGCATGCATCTATTTCCGTCCCAGCTGGGAATCGAAAACAACTTGAGGAGACAAAACATGCTGAAGCACCGTCTTCAAACAGAAGACTCAAGTCAAAGGTGCTCAGTCAGTCAGCCGAGAAGTCAGCTGACATTATGAGAGAATTCGTAACGACTCTCCGAGGAGCAGAAGGCCCACAAGCGGTGGTTTCTCACGATGGAGAAGAAGTTCATGGGCCAGCGTGAACATCGTCATCATCAACGCCACAACGACGTATTCCAGCTGATCAACCAAGCTTAAACCCCAAGACAGATGGAATACTTCAACCGCCTTCTCCTCATTTCCTTCAGCTCAACAGGGACACCAGCTTCGAGATCTTCCGATGAAAGATGCTCAAGCCCCTGCACCAAGATCAAATGAAAGACATCACCCAGCCAATGATCACCTGCAGCTGGATGATGATGATATGAGCTGAACCCAATACCCACCACTTCGAAGTGGAAGGGGAATACTCAGGTCCCTCAAGTGCTGAATCAGAGTTTCTCATTCAATCTAAGAAGTCTGAAGAAGCAAAATTGCAAGGAATGAAGTTGTGCCCGACTCAGAATATGTTATCTCCAGTGCCAACTCATTCCTCCAAGCACTCGAATTGACCGCCCCAAATCGACCAAAGGCCAAGGACGCTCGTGTTCGCAATCACAAACTCGAGGCTAATGCTACTGAAGAAAAGCCAGCTAATACAATTGCTGAGCCACCTAGACTCCAAACCTCGCTGCTCAGAGCTGAAGACCACAGTTTTGCCAAACTAAAACATCGCAACAGCCGATGGTGTATCTCTCCCACCCTGTTTGATCATGCCCAACGACAGATCTCGAATTTAAGAAGAGTAGGTAAGATTCAAACGGCTCCTCCAACGGCTAGTCTTGAATCTCTACCTATATAAACCCGTCTTCAACCTCAGGATCAAAAACGAAAAACTCTCTACAAGCTTTCATTCTCTGAAATCATCAATCTTTCAAAAGCTCTCTCAAGCAGTTCTACATAGTTCAAAGAACACTTTATCTTAAAGTGTTTCTAGTTCAGAAACTGCTTAGTTTTTCATCTGATCCCTAGGCCAAAATCTTTGTATATCTTAAGCCTAGATTTCGAACGAGTTCATCATACTCTAAAGTTCTTAATTGTAAGAACTCGTTCACAGTTGGAACCCCAAACCAAACCCCTCTTTACCCAGAAAGGTTAGGTCAAGGTTACGCTTGCTTGAAGCGGGAAATTCAAGTGTGTAAGGTTTTTTCAGTACCCGTAAACTGAAAGGTTTGGCTTGACAGTGCCCGCAAACTGTTGGAACACAGCTCGGGTTAGAGTTGTGAACTTGCTTGGTACTTGGAAACCAAGTGGTAGTGAATTACCAGTGAACCTGGTCGTGGACGTATGAGGTGTTACTCCGAACCACGTAAAAACTCGTGTGCTCTTTACTTTCTTTTTAAATTCAGTTTTGTACTAACTCTTTCATTACATTGCATATTTGATCAAAACTGCATACGCAGCTGCTCTCCAAAGACAGCTGTGTCTCTCAGAAAGTTGCACAACTTGACTAAGCTGAAAACATAAAGTTAATCTTTTCAAGCTGAGTTTTTCTAAGTAACCGAGCTAAGTTTTGAAACCACCACATTCCGCACCGCCAGCTGAGTTATTTACCCAACTAACCCTCCCCAGCTGGATCAATAATTGAGCTCACCAACTCTGTTATTTAACTTGAAAAAGTTTTCAGAAATCTATTTGGTGTATTCACCCCCCCTCTACACCAAATACCTAGCTCAGGGACCATCACCTCTTCTTCGCGATGAATGGCAAGAGTGGGCGGTGTCAATTGCACCACGGTTCATCACTCATCGATATTGGGATGACGAGTTATTTGGAGATTGTTGCGGGTTTATAGTAGAGATCAATTCTGATGGTCCCTGAGCAAGGTATTTGGTGTAGAGGGCGGGCTTACACACTTGAATTTCCCGCATCAAGCAAGCGTAACCTTGACCTAACCTTTCTGGGTAAAGAGGGGTTTGGTTTGGGGTTCCAACTGTGAACGAGTTCTTACAATGAAGAACTTTAGAGTATGATGAACTCGTTTGAAATCTAGGCTTAAGATATACAAAGATTTTGGCCTAGGGATCAGACGAAAACTAAGCAGTTTCTGAACTAGAAACACTTTAAGATAAAGTGTTCTTTGAACTATGTAGAACTGCTTGGGAGCTTTTGAAAGATTGATGATTTCAGAGAATGAAAGCTTGTAGAGAGTTTTTCGTGTTTGATCCTGAGGTTGAAGAAGGGTTTATATAGGTAGAGATTCAAGACTAGCCGTTGGAGGAGCCGTTTGAATCTTACCTACTCTTCTTAAATTCGAGATCTGCCGTTGGGCGAATCTGCACCTGTCTTCATTTGTGTCACATCCTAGGGCGTGAAGTCTAGGATGCTGATTCGGCAATCCCTTATTGGTTGAGGCATGTTGACTTCCTCTGACGCTGGGATCTTCTGCCTTTGGAGCTGGCTTTTGAATTCAGAGCTGGACTGACTTGAAGTGATGTCTTCAGAGTTAGTTCCCTTGTTCCGTCATGTTGGACCGGTTGTGTTTTGAACTCAGCTCGAATTCTCTTCAGCTTGATCATGCTCTGCTGGAGGACTCAGCTGAAGGTTGGCTCCGTTATCTTCTCGCTAGTCGACTTCGCCGTACACACACTGGAACTTCGTTGTCTTCCGCTAGCCGACTCCCCGCCGTAGACACAAACTCGGGTCGACCGCCGTCGTCTTCCGCTTCCTTAACCTGTAAACCTAGAAAATCTAAAGCTCAAACAGGCGAGCTGGAAAACTCTACTTAGGTTGAAGCGATCATTTATTCGGTTGGAGAATCAGTTGGGTTTTGGTATCAAATCAAAACCTTATAATTTTTCCAACAATTTCCCCCTTTTTGATGATGCCAAAACCTAACTGAGACAACTTATGACGCAGAAAAACTTGTGTTTTATTAATGTAAGAAAATACATTATAACACAAGAAAAAGAAAGAGAAAAAAAATCTTCAATTCTTCAGTCTTCAATCCCAGTTGGCTGGGTCTTCTCTTCTGCATCCGTTGCTTCTTTCTTTTGACTCATCTCTTCTTCAGCTGATTCTGATTCAGCTGGTTCCTCTAGCTCAACAGTTTGCCTCTTCTTTGACTTGTCTCTTCTCCCTTACTTCCCTCTTTTTGGCATGATCAAACAGGGTAGGAGAGATACACCATCGGTTGTTGCGATGTTTTAGTTTGGCGAAACTGTGGTTTTCAGCTCTGAGCAGCGAGGTCTGGAGTCTAGGTGGCTCAGCTGTTGTATTAGCTGGCTCTTCTTCAGTAGCATTAGCCTCAGCTGTGATTGCAGACACATCGTCCTTGGCCTCCTAATTCAGCTGGGACGGTCCAGCTGAGTGCTTGGAGGGATGAGTTGGCACTGGAGATAGCATCTTCTGAGTCGGGCACAACTTCATTCCTTGCAATTTTGCTTCTTCAGACTTCTTAGATTGAATGAGAAAGTCTGATTCAGCACTTGAGGGACTTGAGTATTCCCCTTCCACTTCGAAGTAGTGGGTAATGGGTTCAGCTCAAATCATCATCATCCAGCTACAGGTGATCATTGGCTGGGTGATGTCTTTCATTTGATCTTGGTACAGGGGCTTGAGCATCTTTCATCGGAAGATCTTGAAGCTGGTGTCCCTGTTGAGATGAAGGAAAATGAGGAGAAGGCGGTTGAAGTATTCCATCTGTCTTGGGGTTTAAGCTTGGTTGATCAGCTAGAATACGTCATTGCGGCGTTGATGACGATGATGTTCACGCAGGCACATGAACTTCTTCTTCACCGTAAGAACCGACCGCTTGTGGGCCTTCTGCTTCTCAGAGAGTAATTACGAATTCTCTCATAATGTCAGCTGGCTTCTCGGCTAACTGACTGAGCACCTTTGACTTGAGTCTTCTGTTTGAAGACGGTGCTTCAGCATGTTTTGTCTCCTCAAGTTGTTTCCGATTCCCAGCTGGGACGGAAATAGATGCATGTTGCTTTGTCTCCTACATCTTTTTCTGTGCCTCCTGTGGTGGAGCAAGAGCTTTGACACGACTACTCTTGAAGACTCCGGCTTTATCAACATCTGGTCCAGGTCTGTTGACGTTGATTTTTACATCCCAGGGAGTTGTATGTCCCGTTCTCTCTTTAATGTTGAGAGAAATAGTGGGGCAGAGGAGGTCTTTTTCCTTTGACATTCCCAGAAAGATTTCTGCACCTTCCTGATTAACGACGTTCTTGAGCTTTACAGTCTCCCACTGTGTTGGACCGGATCTGTCTATGAGCTTCATCTTCTCCTGGAACTCCGTCTTCTTGAGGTTCTTGAGAGTTAAGCAACTCTTATCTTGAAGCTTTGACAGATTCTTCAAGTTTGATTGGATTCGGGAGATATCTTTCTGGATTCCATGTTCTGCAACTTTTGTTAGTAGAAACAAATAATACCAATTGATGGAAATAATAAAGAATGCCAAAAAAAAAACTTTTTAGGGTTGATGCAATGCTTTACGTATATCTTCTAGCATATTTATATAGCTTTCTTGATGAATGAACGATCAAGATTTGTCGATTGATAAGAAGATCTACGACTGGGAGTCATTCTCGCGTCATGTCAGTTTCTTGATTAGAAAATGCGAGTTAATGCGCGTGAGAGGACGGTTGAGGCGTTTTGACTTTTGCCTCGAAACATATATATTATACACCCTAATCACCCATAGCAAACAAGCCTTGTAGTTCAGGTGTGGAATGTAATGTATATGACTTTTCTTTTTTTCTTTTTTTCTTTGAGGGACATATATATCACCTTTCTAAAAATAACAAAACAAAACAAAACAAGACTAAATATGTTCAACAAAATCTTCTCACCAGTCAAACCGATCCTAAATTCCTAATAGAAACCATTCAAATGAAGACCTTTTTCCCCCCACCGTTTGGTATTTACTAACTAAATTTAAAAGAGAGAAACGATAAAGGCGCCTTTGAATTACCTCTCTAATTTGCAAAACTCGTTTTTGTACAATAGAATATAGACCACATGACATAGGTAAATCAATATATCAAGTGATACAAACTCGACCTATAAAAATCGAGCTTATAAATTTTTTGTTATGTGCAATAGTCTGCAAACTATACATGAAAAATAACTTACAAGCCAAATATGACTTGTTCAATCTATAACATATTGATGAGATTTTAACTTAAAACCTTTGGTCACAATAACACCACTCCACTGCTAGATCTACCTAAATAGAGAAGGGTTAATTGTTGGGAAATAAATAAAAAAAAATTGTTTTCCAGTTTTGCTGATGGTCTTTGAAATTTGAATTAAAATTCCAGTTTTGCACAAGACCTTTCAATTTTTATCATGAGAGTCATTTGGGCAAAAAAAAAAAAATCGAAGATGACACGTTAAATTAATAAAATCAAAGTGACGTCGTTTTGATCCAAACAATATCATTTTGATATAAATGACGTTGTTTTGATTGTCACCTTAGTTATAATTTTGCCACGTCAAATTCGATTAGGGCAATTCAATGACATGGTAAAAATCATACAAATTGAAATATGATATATTTTAATTTAAATTTCAAACGAAACGAAAAATGAAAAAAGATCGTGTATTTTCGGCAATTAATCCAATTGAGAATTACCTTGAAATGTTGTACTCCTTCCGTCCCAATTCAATCTTCACTCTCCTTATTTAATTGTACCAATTCAACAGTCTCATTTCTAAAATAGAAACTAAAATATTTAACTATACATAATAAATATTCTCAATATAACTTATATACATTATACACTACAACAAAAAAACTAACCTTTATGTTCTCACCTATTTAATTTAACAAAAATATCATATAAAATATTATTTTCTCTTTCTAATTTTATTATAAAGAAACTCATTTCTCTAACATCAGGCCGCAGGGCGCAGAAGGCCCATTTGAGAAATTGAGAGCATATTTGAATTGAAGAAAAGAAAAAAGCGATGAAGTCATTTACAATTAGATAATATAATAACGCGTAAAAGTAATTAATTTGTACAATTTGTACAGAGGTGAAGGGGGAAAGGAAAAAGTTCAGATACGCGCAAAATCCTCTTTCGTCACTCCTCTCCCAGGTTTCTTATTCTCTCTCTCTCTAAGTTCCTTCTTTGCTTTCCTCTCTCTCTCCTGCATGGCCATTCGGAAATCCAAATTTCAGAATTAGGGCTCAGGAGGATAAACGTAATCGATCGATGCTGGAAACCGCGTGAAGATGTAATTTTAGGGCTTTGAAGGGTTATCTTGACGGGAATCGAGTTAATTACGGACTAGTTTATAATTGTAATTAAATCAAAGAATTGGTGTTAGGGTTTTGTCGCGCATGAAGGGTCCGCTGGATCGAACGAAGGTGGTGCTGCGGCACTTGCCGCCGACGATTTCTCAGTCAAACCTTGTCGACCATATTGATTCCCGCTTCTCCGGCCGCTACCATTGGCTTGCTTTTCGCCCCGGAAAATCTAGGTAAGGTTTTACTTGCGTTTATGCTCACGGGAAACGCGTTAATTGGACTAGCCTTTTCGTGGTTTGATTACTAATTTATTTTGGCCTTGCTAGGCTTGTAGGAGCATGTATTAGGGTGTCTGTTAGGTGTTTGCTGCTTAGTTAACAAGGAATGAGGGTGGGGCATTCGATTGGTTGCGTTATATCTGCAAACTTTGTGGTTAGATTTAGGAACTTTAGTTTGAAATTGGTGTTTTAGGTATTTGTCGTATATATTATTTTTTTAATCTGGTGTTTACCGGGTAGGCCAGTCTATCTCTTTTAATTCTGTGTCTAGTGGATCGTCTGGAGTGCAAGTTGTGCTCAGATTTTGCGAAATTGACCAGTAGTTAGAATCTGTTGGAGAGCTATTCTTGTTTGAGGAACTTTCGAGAATTTGAGATTATTATCCTATAAAACTAGTGAGATGCATTCATATTTATCTGCCGGCAGCTGTGGCTTTACTTTTCAGTTTTGGTGGTTAGGGTTGACAAGTGCTAGTGTTAGCTTATTTCTGTTGGTTTTGATCTCTGCTCCTTGTTTCTTATGCTGGTTTATTGTCAGTATCGGCATCACATTGTTTTGTTTTGGTTAAGCACATTTTTCTCATTTATGTTCTATAGGTTATTATGAATTGCAAGAAGAAGTTTTGCCTGTCTGGATGTTTGTGTCTTGGTAGTATGCAACTAATTATTTAAAAAAAAAGATCTTAAAAAACAGGTAGGTTCACTTTTGTCTAGGTGCCTGATGAGGATTGAGTATTTCTTCTGGTATGATCTTCTGGCTTTGTTCTATAGTTTGGTAGTTGGATTGTCAAACATTGAAGTTGCATAAATTATGCTGGTATCTGCAGCTATTCCTGGTTTGCTTCTTGTACCATTAGGATTCTTGGAATCAAGCTTAGTTTGTTTTCTGCCTGTTTGCCTCTATTTAATGTTTTTTGTTTTTTACAATGTTGTGGGCGAATGGAAAAAATTTGTTGTTAACTCATACTTCTTAGACTGTGCAACCGTTTGTAGTAGGGGAACTAAAATAAAATGTGGAGATTTCTGGAATAAAGTAGTCTGCAATTGTGTTAAATTACTGTGTTTTTCTTTCTTGGGGTGCTGTGCATTGATGAGAAATATATTATTTCATTGGTATTTATCCTTTGATGATCATCCAGATTTTAGGAATCTAATGTCTGTTGGCACATGCTTGCAGTGCTTCTGGGATTAAGTTGTCTGACTGTTCGTTGTTGGATATGGTTGCCATGGAAGGTTTTTTAGGGTATAGGGGAACCATTGATGATTTAAAAAGTGACCTATTATTACACGTGCACCTTATAGCATATTTCATTCTTGTGTAGTATGGTAAAGTATGTGCTTTTGAAAGAGGTTTCGGTTGTATTTTGCTACAATTTTACCTACACAAGTTGGGTGCTTGTAATCCATGTGCTATTTGAAGTGGAGGGATCATGATTCGTAGGATTGAAATACCAATTTCTTGGAATTTATGTTTGTTGCTTTAGTGATTTGACTTACATTTAGTATATAGACAAATGATTTGAGTGCAAGCTTGCTTTGGTCCCCATTTTCATGAGCTAATAGGAACTCTCAAAGTGTTCTTTCTGACAACTGTGCACAACTTGAGTACATATTTCCTATCTGAATGTTTACATTTATCTCTGCAGCCTAAAGCATTTAAAATATGCTAGAGCTTACATTGACTTTGACAAGCCAGATGATGTGATTGAGTTTGCTGAGTTTTTTAAGGGCCATGTCTTTGTCAATGAGAAAGGTAACGTTCAGAATCTTAATTGAAAGTAGTACGTGAGGTGATTTGCTTTTATTTATATATAGGCTCTTATTAGATTTGCTTTGAAATGTTTGGTTGGACTTGTATTGCTGGTTTGTTTTAACGAACATGACCTGACTTCTTGCTGTGTTCTCTTCATTGTGAACATTAAACAAATTTGTTATGTGACTAGATAACCTTTATTTATTTCCATAGGAACACAGTTTAGAACAATTGTTGAGTTTGCTCCCTCACAACGTGTTCCAAAACAGTGGTCCAAGAAGGATGGCCGCGAAGGAACTATATTAAAAGGTAGTATATGTCTTCTGATCGCATCATCACATGTATATAAATAATGTCCAAGTTGTTGATTGTTGACAAATGTGTAGATCCTGAATATTTGGAGTTCCTTGAATTTCTTGCAAAGCCCGTTGAGAATCTTCCCAGTGCAGAGATACAGTTGGAGAGAAAGGAAGCGGAACGAGCAGGTTAGCCTTAAATACATGTTATTTCATGCGGTGAAGGAACAACCTCAGATAGTATAAAAAACCGGAGCATATGTATTGGAGGTAATATTTAAGATTTTCTACATGAAGCAGCTGCCATTTTTTCTCTTAGGTGCTCCAAAGGAAGCTCCTATAGTCACCCCGTTAATGGACTTTGTTCGTCAGAAAAGAGCTGCGAAGGGTGGAGCCCGGGTAGGAATCTCATCACTTTTTTCTTGTGACTGTCAAATCCTTCCCTTTTTGAGAAATATCAAAGTTGTTGTTACTTGCGAAGTGAATAAACTCATTCCCTTCTAAATATTTCTGGATGGAGCTGTATCATGTGGCGTTCGTATGTGGGATGATTTTATTTTAGATTTTCATTGATAGTTGTATTGTCATAAACTTGTTCTTGTCACTGCTCCTTTTAATAATTCTTTTTGGTATAATATCTATGAGTGCCTGATTTCTCTTATAATTTGATAGAGGTCCGTGTTGAATGGGAAGCCAGCTAGAAGAGTTGGTGGAATGTCATCTAGAAATCCAGTCTCGGGTTCTTCAAAAAGAGGCTCAGAGAAGAAGACGTCTACCACCATGGTAAATGGATTTCCTAGATGCTATTCTTGAGACTGTTATTAATTTCATACCCATTAACAAACATTATGGATGGTTGTAGCTCCCCTTATGGATTTTGATAATGGACATCTGTGCTTGTAGATCAGTTTTTTGGAATCTTCTCATCTTCCTGACATGTTCACTTCTGCTCTCAATATAGCACCAAAACATCATTCCAGTTCTTGGCGGTTTACTAGATTCAATATTTTAGCACTAACGTCTCACTCTGTTGTATTTTGAGCAGTACGTTTTAAGGGACAGTTCCAAGATTGCGAGCAACAAAGATAAATCAACTTATTCATTGGTTCCTAAAAAAGATGATCCACAGCTGGGTGACAAGTCTATCAATTCAGCAACTATATCAGGAAGTGAAGTATTAGAAGGGGAAAATGGTATATCTTTAAATGTTGAACTTGCAGTTTTTGATGATGATAATATGCTCTGTTGTTGGGCCAGATTATCCATTATGTGATTTTTGGTTTTGAATTTCTTGTTGTGTATGCTAGTAGAAGATTTCACTATATCTTTTTGCACCTTTTGGCTTTTCTCTTGTTTATTTTAGTTTCATTATCAATTAGGGTTTTATATTTGTCTTTTACATGGGGATCTCTTTGGATCATCAAAACATGTGAACGCTAGTATTAGTCTATTAGATGTCAACAATATACTCAAACCTTTTCTGAAGAATGTTCTAGCTCGAATGGGAGTATATTCTTTTTTTGTGGTGCTTGGCATTGTTTAGTTCTCCTGATTGCAACATTTGATCCTATAAGCATCATTACTGTCATTGAGTTGTCGAGTATTGTATGGGAAATTGCAAATGGATACCAATCACAAGTGCCTATGAATTGATTTGAAACCTTAAGGTATCCAAAGACTTTTTTGGGCTTATTAAAAAGTAATTATATTTCTTGGTTACTTGGTTCTGGCATGTATGTATCATGTATGTAATGTAACTAATTCTTGCTCTTGGAATAACACCAACTTTGAGTTTCCATGTAAGCTCTATGAAATCAGTTAGGAACATAAGAAAAAAAACAAATGGAGCATGAAGCCTATAGGTTATCTAGGATCTATTGAGCAGGAAGCGGAACCTTTTTGGTAATTTTTATGCTCTTGTTGATCAGAAATGTTGATTGGCTTAGATTAATGTTTTCACTGGCATTGTTTTAAAAGGCGGTTTCGAGGCGGGTTTTGAGGCGCGCCTCATGACGAGGTGGCCCAAAATCGCCTTTGAGGCGGCGCCTTTGTGGTGCCAATACAGGCGTACGCCTCGTCTCCGTCGAGGCGCTCGAGGCGGCAGCCTCATTTTCAGCAGAAAATTAGCGTGTTTTTTAATTTTCTGGGCTCAAATTTTGGGCTCAATTCTTATAGAAACACCATGGGCTTAAGTTATTAAAGCTTAAACTTATATGGGCTTATAATTTTAAGCCCAATTTAGGTATAATATTAGAAAAAAAAACCCTAATTTGGCAAAATAGCTGCTGCGCAACGTAGTCTCCCTCTCCCTCGTTTCTTCTACAGCTCTCCCTCTCCCTCAGTTTCTTCTCTCATCTATCAATGTCTCTTTCGCCGGCGGTTTCAAGGCAGCAGCGGCAAGTCATCGGCGGCGGCAGCAGCAGTTCTGGTCAGTTTGTTGATGGAGATGATGGAGATGAAGAGTCTTTTGAAATGCCCCAAAATTTAGGGACTTTCACTAAGTTTTTAGCTAATTAAGAAAGATAATGGCTACTTTGATTGAGTATAAGACTTCGATTTGGGATCTAATTCGTGTGTTTATGTGATGTTTCTTACTTTCCTGTGATTTTTATTTGTTTTGATGTTATTTTATATATTTTTATGTATTATGATATATATTATATATTTTATATATTTTAAATTTTGAGGCTTACGCCTCGCCTTGCCTCGAGGCTTACGCCTCGTGGTACTAGGACAAAACGCCTCGGGGCTTAAAAACGCCTTTTAAAACCTTGTTCACCGGAATGATACTTGCATTATAGTTCCTTTTTTTTTTTTGAGAATGCATTATACTTCCTTAAATGCAGGAATGATAGTTCTCTTTCCACATAACTTGTTTACCACCACTTCTTGCAGTCCTTTTTATGTTATGCTATTTGATTTCTTTTAGGAGGTACAGGGTCCACTGGTAATGGGAAGAAGAAAATCCTACTTCTAAAAGGAAAAGAAAAAGAAATTCCTAATGTAAGTCTTCTATGGTTTTGTATATGGTTCGAACGAAGAAATGTTTCCTTTTCAACTATTTGACCATAATGAGCACCAACAGTTTTGAATTCTTCAACATTCACTCTATTATTGGCATGAGACAGAAGTTTGTAATACTGTTTGTGGAAATCTATTGTTATGAGGTTGCAAAGTGAGCTTTTAGGAGTTGCATTAATCATTATCTACTGACTTCATTGTATACAATTTGACATAAATTGTATCATAGTCTTTCATTCGTAGAATCTCATGTCATGAATCATGATCATGTATTTGCAAAATTCCCTTGAGGGGTCTTTCACAGTAAGGATTCTTGTAATCTTCTAGACGTGGTGGAGGCTTGAGTATTGTTTCAAACTGGTCCTGGTGATTAATTTCATCGGGTTCTAATTTAGATGAACTCCATCATAGGGATAAAAAAAATGTGAAATTGCTATCTCAACTGGAAATTGTTATTGCCGACTCCATTTCCTTCGGTATCTCTGTTGGGTATCCTTACTATACCTTGTTTGCACCTTAGTTTTTCTAATGCGACTATGCTAATGGATGGGCATATTCTGATGTTTTTATTGTTTATAGGTACAAAAGTCCAGGGTTTAGGGCTTTATGAATATCCACTTTCATTAGTACTAGGATAATTATATCATATAAAGTGCCTTGCTATTTTCTTCTCTTTAGGAGTTCTTCCAGGTTAATTAAAAAGAAATCAGTGTCTTCTTATATTAAGAGTTAATATTGTTATTTTTTATTTCTGTCATGTTAAAAGTAGATGATCATCTTGTCCTGAAGACTTATGATTTGTTGGTTTCTCTTTCTAAAACACATTGCTATTAATTTCCTTTAATTCTATTCACCGAATGCCACTAAAATGATGATTTTCCAGATGTCGCAAACTGTCATCTGGAGGCAAGCTGACATCTTGCAAATCATGTCTCTGAGATAATAATGAAAGAAAAAGGACATGATTTTACTTCCATTTCTTATGTAGGTTTCTGGCGGTCCGTTACTGCAACAGAACACGGTCTCTCCTGAAAAAGCTTCACATAGTCCTGTTCCCCCAAAACAGAATCAGCAGCGTGAAGCTAGTGGAAGGATAATCAGGAGCATTCTTCTTAGCAGGGATACTCGTCAAAATCAACCATCTTTAGGATCACAATCAGAACTGCGAATCCAGTCTCCTAATCAAGAAAGAGACAAGAAACCTCCTCGACCCCCAAGTCTGCAATCACTTCAGAAGGATATAAATGGGGCTCCTGAGGTAGTCTCCAATGATTTGCATGCTGTCCCCACAGAGAAGCAGGAAAGGCGGGCAAGGAACAAGGATAGACCTGATCGTGGTGTTTGGACTCCACTTCGACGTTCGGATGGATTACATTCAAGTGATGAATCATTACCCTTGTCTGCTTCACAGACATCCCAAATAGTGGATTCTGCAGAAGGTATATAACAAGAGACTTATTGGATTGCGCTGGGGATATGTTTTACATTTATTGCAATGATTATTATCTTTTGTTGACATCACGCCTCTTAGGATTGATAATTATAAGATTTGCTTTAGGTGACTTCATCTGCTACTATCAAGCATAAAACTGATATTGATGTGTTTATCTGAAGAAGTTTATGTCTCAATATCTTATCTTAGTTTATATGATGGTTTATGCTATTCAGGAACTCATGTAGAGACGAAACAAGATATGCTTCTCCCGCGTGGCGCCGAATACAGACCCCTCGGAGGTGGTCGTGGTGGTAGGCATTACTCATCTGACAATGGTAAGTGTTATGTTTAAAGTTTGGGGCAAGAAGCAAATATACAATCCTTTACATTCGCAAGTTGCACACTAACTCTAATGGTTTATGTAATACTATAGGCCCTCATAGGCATGGGGGTCGCCGTGGCTCGGCTTATAATGTGAAGGATGCAGATGGCTCTTCCATTGTAGAGGGAAAATCTTCAAAAAGGGGAGGTTCTTCTGGCTATGGTTCTCATGAGGTTTGTAGATTGCTATACTTCTACAACTTTCAATCTCATCATTCATTTGTATTGCATGCTTATGTATATTTCTATAAAATTACAGAAACAAGTGTGGGTCCAAAAGTCCAGTTCAGCTACATAGTTTGGTTGCATATGGTGAGCTTCGTTCTTAATGACTGCATTTCCCTCTGATTTGATTCTCATCTCTTAAAGTCAGACATAGCCGTTAGAACTGAAATCAGATATTATCCATTTCCTCATGCACAAGATAGTACTGGCATCAGGTTAATAAGTAAAGACCAATTAATCTTGAACTAGCTATAGTTAAGTAGTAGTATGTAGTTTCATCAGAGAATCACCGCCCAGTTTATTTATTTTTATTTCACGACTCCCGGTTTCTGGGGCCAGCCCATGGAATGTTGAGGTAATCATGTATCAAGATTAAATCTTGATCTCCGTCTCTAATCATGTCTAGATGTGAATATGGTGCAGCCATACTCTGTACTATTTAAACAAGGGTTAATGCTGTAAATAACACACTATTTACCTGAATTTGTAATTTTCACACAACTCTTAAATAGTTTTCATTTCACTGCAGTAGTTGTTGAAAAAATAAACACCTTACAATGTTCTGAGCCAGACTTTTGAAATGGTTGCTTGTGCAGTGAAATGGTTGTGTGACACTGCCATATTGAAGTGTTCTGTTACCCGACAGAATATCCTGCAAATGCAGGGTATGTGGAGACGGATGGATGTCTTTTGCTTGGAAGACCATAGAGGCCTTCAATTTTGCCTGAATGCTACAGAGGGTGTATTTACTGGTTGGTGGGTTAAGAAATTATGATTCTAAGTTGAAGACGACGGTCAGGGGAAAGAGCAAGAAATTGAGAAAGTGAGCACCAGATTGATGGGTGTCCCTTTGGTAGGTATATACTAATTGACAGGGCTATGCTATATTGCTATGCTATGGTATGCATCTCATCTCCAATTCTTGCCATTGATTCACTGGCTATCGCTACGTTGGTTGGCTGAACTGTAAATACAAATCTGAAGTGGGGTGGTATTGCTACTGTTAAGTTGCTATACATATGTTTTTGTCTAGCGGTCTGCTATCTGGCTCAGTAACGGTTAGTACCAGGATTCACTTTACTGTGTATTAAACCAGTTGTATGATACCAACTATAACTTGTGTGTGTATCTTGTTGGAGCTTTGAGGAAAGAAATTTAGGAATGGCTGCCAACGCTGGATTGTTGGTTTGGATGAAATAGAATCAGCTTTTCATGCTATCTTGGTTTTTTTCTTCTTCTTTTTGATGCAATCTATAACATCATTGCTAATTAAGTATGTCCCATTCTTTCAGTGAATTTGTCTAAATTGATTTAATAATGACTCTTTTTTATATGTAGTAATTTTGATGTCTTTCAAAATTTTCTAGCGATGTTTTGTTTTTGGGGAAAAAAAAAATCCAATTTCTTTCTTCTTTCCCAACAAATGCATCAATACTGCCCATCCCAAAAGCAAAAGCAAAATCATTCTAAAGACCGATTTCGCAGAGTCAAAATCATAATCAAGTGAACGAAACAACTAGTAGGGTAGCACTATTTGGTCAACGGATCATTTTCATTTTCAACCAATTAAATTGACGTGTTTCAAGGTTGAATATTCACATCCATGTGGATACCATAAACTTCACATCTGTCTATAGGCATCTCCCATCTTAGTTTTTAATTGGTCGAAGAGCAACGCTCCTGTGAGGCCGCCTCATAGTATCAGACCGGATCCGGATTGACCTGACCCAATTAAAATGGGTCAATCCGTTGACTTTTTTTTTTAAATTCGAATTTTTTTAATTTGTTTTTCTTCTTCGTTTTTGGTTCCGTTTTAATTTATAGATAATGATTGTGGCAACATTAATGTCTTTTAGCTCGCTTCGAGGCTTTCGGCTCTCCTTGATCGACTCTTTAAAAAAAAACTGGAAAAAAAATAAAAAAATCGGAAAAAAAATTTAAAAAGTTAGGCGCGTGTAACACACGCGCCGAATAAAAAAAATTGTCAGGTGCGTGGATGCGCCTTGAGGGGCGCGTGTGATGCACGCACCTGACATAAAGGTTGAAAACGGGCGCATGGTGTACATGCGCCCCACGCGTGGACTCCGCCTCTTACTGTGCGACGGTTTCACAACAGTTTTTGCGTTGGTCGAAATTGAAGGCTCAACTTTAGAGCATTAGCATTGGTGGGCACAAAACAGTTGCGCCCACCAATATTATATTAGTAAAAGTGGGGTAGGGTGGGCACATAATTTTTGCCCACATTGGTGGGCACAAATTAAGGTGGACACTCTTATTTTTTAAATGATTTTATTTTTATTTTTATAATTTAAATAACAATTATTTTTAAAATGCAAATTTTATTTAATTGAAAAAAAAATATTACATAAAAAAATAAATTAAAAAAATACATTAATTCCGACCGAATCGTGCCCACATTTCTTCGATCATTTTCTAGTGTTGCGTGGGCTCTCGCATTGCGAAGGTCTGCCTTTCTTTTCAAAAATTGTTGAAATGCTTGTGTTGCTCCACGAGTCGCACCCCCGTTGTTTGTCGAGCTCGATGGCTCTTCGGGGGCCCAATTACTCACATGCTCGCCTTCGTCTTGGACAATCATATTATGCAAGATAATACAAGCATACATGACCTCCACTAAATTTTCTTCAAAAAATAGGCGTGCCGACCTATTTATAATTGCCCAACGAGCTTGGAGAACACTGAAGGCCCTTTCCACGTCCTTGCGGGCATCTTCTGATTTCTGTGCATACAGAGCTTTCTTCGGGTCAGTCGGACATGTGAGAGTCTTCACGAAGGTCGGCCAATTGGGGTAGATGCCTTCAGCGAGGTAATAGCCCATCTTGTGTTGTTTGTCGTTGGCATTGAAAGTCATCGAAGACGCTTTTCCATTCAGAAGATCGTTGAATACATCCGACTGATTCAACACATTTATGTCATTGTTTGAACCCGCCACTCCAAAAAATGCATGCCAAATCCACAAATCCTACGAAGTAACAGCTTCGAGCACAATGGTCGAATGACCTTTCTTCTGGTTGGTGTAGCTCCTTTCCAAGCAGTCGGGCAGTTCTTTCATTGCCAATGCATGCAATCGATGCTTCCGAGCATCCCGGGAAAATCGTGCTTCTCCTTATGCATTTGGAGTAGCCGGTCGCAGTCCGCTGCAACCGCTTTTCTCAAATACTCTGCACCGAAGGCCGCAATAACGCCAGAGCAGAATTCCTTCAGGGATTTGCGGCCCGTTGAGTCGCCAATACATAGGTACTCATCGTATTGATCCAATGCGCTGTCGTTTGCAAGTTGCCGGAGCACAACCGTGCATTTCTGCATGGCGGATAGTCTCATTCTTCCGGTTGCATCAGGACGTTGTTGAAAATATGGCTCTCGCGCCTCTAACGTAGTGACTATCCGTCTGAAGAGATCTCTCCTCATACGAAATCGACGGCGAAAAACATCTGGGCCGTACGTTGGGTGATTTGCAAAATAATAGGCATGGAGGAAGGCTTCAGCGTCCTCCCGATTTCTTTCCACGTACGTCCTCTTTGGGCGATTATGTCGTCTCTCTTATTCGGCCTCTTCTCACTCACGTGCTTCGAGTAGTTCTGCATATAATTTTGTTACTTCGAGAGCAAGCCACCTATTTTTCTCCATTTTTCTGTGGAAACGATCGTCGCCCGACATGATTCAATGGAGAGACGAAGAAAATTGCAACAAAGATAGAAGTAGAAGAGAGAATTTAGAAGAAATTGAGAGAGAAATGTAGAGGATGGGGTGAAAATAAATGGAATAAGGTGTAGTATTTATAAGTAAAAATTAGAATTAAATTAAATTAAATTAAATCTAAAAAAAATTAGCCGTTGAGCAACTGTTTAAAAAACCGTTGCCCAATCACAACGCGCCATGTGGCGCACATTTCCCACCTGCCCAGCCCCCACAGAAGGGCCCTCACCTGCCCACCCCACCCGGGCGCCATCGCCCACCGCCCGCCTTGCGCCTGCCCGCCCACCGCCACCCGCCCACCGCACCGCCGTGACTGCTCTTAGAGCAGAAGACAAATTATTAATTTATCGTACTATTCATATTTATAATATTTGAGAATGATTAATTTACAAAAATTATTAATTTATCTTACTATTCATATTTATATTCTCATTAATTTGAGAATTAATTTATAGCGTACAACTCAAAATATTTGAGAATGATTAATTTACAAAATAAATAATTTATCGTACTATTCATATTTATAATATTTGAGAATGATTAATTTACAAAAAGTAGATTATAGCGTACAACTCAATTACATTAGCAAAAGATTATACTTATGATAGAAATAATTGATGTTTAGCAAAAGATTATATTTAATTTTTTTGCTAAGGTTTTAAAAATTAGACTTTGTGAAAATTGACTTTACCATCCAATTAAGACCGTTGGAATATTTGCTCAAATAAATGCATTATAGCATACAACTCCATTACATTAGGTAATGTACCAACAACAAATTTACACTATGATCAATACATAATACATTGCATGCTTTTGATTAATGAATAAATTAAGTTTGTAGCCTTCTATTGTACGGCTGTTGAGCATCATCATTCAAGGGGGCGTTTATCGCCTGAATTGCCTAACATCGCTTAATTATGAACTAGCAAAGAAATTACGTGTGTTGGTGTTGCACGTATAACCTCTTGTTTTAGATAATTAATTTATAACAAATTATAATATATTTAAAAACAAAAAAAAGTTGTAATGTTATTAATTTTGACTATTAGCTTCAACAAATTATTAGCAAGTAGATGTAAAGAGTAGACCTTAAAAGAATGAAATCAATTTATAATTTAAAACTATTTTATGTACAATTTTAAAAATTATATGACAATGGTAAAAATGATGTATTATAATGTAATTAATTTAATTATCTACCTTAGAACTTAAAAAAAAACTAAATGCACATTATGGTATATCAATTATAAGGAAGAAAAATTGCTCTCATCTGCATATCAATTTTTTCTCTCATCTTGAGCCAACAAAATATTTGAATATTGAAATTAAAATAATATTTTAAAATATATTTTTTCAATCTCTTTGATGGTTCTCGTATCTATATAGTTAAATAATTTATTTAATAGATAATGATAAAGAGTATAATAATTACTAAGTGTCCCAAGCATCATGTTATAATTTCTCACACTTTTCTTTTATCTCTATTTCTTTTTTCAATTTTAGAATATTTTTTATTTTACTTTATATTTAAATATAATTGGGATTATTTAAAATTAAACTATAATTTAGTTCATTATATTATAATGATTAGATGAAAAATATATGTTAGCAAATCAAATATCGTGTATTATTTCAATTTAATTTAGATAAGATTGTAGTTATTAATAATAAATTTAATTACACCAAAAATCACATCTTTTACACTATAACTTAATTTTATCGTCTTTTATGAGATAATTTAAAAACAATGAAATTAATTTATCAATCATATACTCCCTTCATAAACCATGACTATCGACCTACAAATACTTCATAATAAATTCTGATAAAAAAATAATAATTAAATTTTATATAAAAGAAAAGAGTTCCATTTAGGATAATATATTTATCAAAGACTAATATGTCAATGATCATTGTGAGTATCGTTGACGATTAAGCCACATCAACGCTTTTTTTAATACTTGAAAAATTATAATAAGGATTGTGAATTTTATAAATTATGAAAAACCAAACCTTATTTTTGAAGTATAATGCCACCAATCATGTCGTTTAGATTGTTTGCTGTTATTGCCATTTGTTTAGCCCTTCCCCAAGTTGGTAAGTGGAAAAAAATTAATTAGCATACAAGTCTAAATTTCTCATTGTCCACTCGTTCTCATGTTAATTTGTAACTGGCAAAAACTCTTGTATAGCCAGTCGACCCGACCCGACCCTGTCAACGTTGACTGTTGACTTTTTTATTTTATTTTTAATTTTTTTAATTTTTTTCAAGAGTCGAGCGAGAGGAGCCGAAGGCCTCGAAGCGAGTTAAAAACCATTAATGTTGCCACAATCATTATCTATAAATTAAAATCGAAGCCAGAGGTGAAGAGGAAAAAAATAATTCAACGGTCAAACATTAACTGTTGACCGGTCAACGCTGAATGAGGCGGATCCGGGCGGGTCAGATGTGTGCATCCAGCTACACAAGAGTGCAACTCTTTGTAACTTCTTCATATTGAATCTTCTGAGTGTTTGGTCTTTAATTGGACTATACTTAGTCTCATGAAGGCTATTGGGTTGGATAGATTCACCCTGATATTTAATCTTATGAGTCATGATATTGCCATGTAAGTCTATTAATCTTGTCCGTAAGAATCTTGATATCTCTCTATATGAAAATTAATTCCAGATCAATCTTTGTTTATTCTATATTATATCTAGTTGAGCCAATTAAATATAAATTTTCAAGAAACTATCACTAAATTAGTTTCTTAAATTGCATTAATAATTAGGGTGATGCGGGTGATAATCATTAGTCAAAATAGTATTTCAAATAAACATTCATTCGTAAATTTTTATTTTGGTTAAACACCTTTGTCTTCTTTTGACAATTTTTTGAAATTTCATTTTATTTTAATAACTTTAAGTCTCGTTAATTCAAATAATTGAAAAATGATTATAGCTATTGAATCAATTGTGTATTTGACATTTTAATTTACAACTATGGATGTGCAATACAGAAAAAAAAAATGATGCTAATATTATAAGATATCATATAGGAATCCATGGTTTTAAATATATGATAAAATTATTCTAGAATATTATACATGAAGCTGTGTAATATAATACATATAATAATATAATATTAATTGATTTCATGAGCTCGTTACTCCAAAAATAGAATTTAATAAATTACAAAATTAAATACAAAATTCTGGCACAATATTAAAATAATGTCAAATTATCAAAATTTATGATGTCTTTTCTCTTTCAATTTTGAGTAATAGAACATGTAGGAGTGTAGGACTATATTATTAATTAATTTATTATGTTGAGTTTTAGTAGGAGTAGGACTTTATTATTAATTGATTATGTTTATAATAAATTTAATATTGAATTATACTATTGCCCTTAAAACAAATATAATAATAGAGATATATTAGGCAAACCCAATTTTGTAAGAATCCGCTCTTTTATAATAGGTATAGATTAACATACATCTTTAGACCCAGTTATCAATGTTTTGTTTCTATAGGTCACTAATATTATTTTTATTTTATTTTAGTAAATTCTTGTAGTTCTACATTTTACCACATAACAAGAATTGTTTCAACACCTCCTCGAAAACAAAAAACAAAAAAGAAAGTATTGTTTCAACATTCTTTGGTTTTTGTTTTTTTTTATTCCACACACATGATTGGAACTCCCGACCTGCAAGATGGAGGAAAAACATTTCAACAACTGAGTTGCACTTCGTTATCTCAACAAACTCCTTTTAAAAATTCTTTTTTAAGTGAGATAAAAAAAATAAAAAATTATAGCACGACCTTTTAAAACATGTGTGATGTGTGACTGCCAACCATACTACCGCTAGGCGCTAGGCCAACACACATATACCAAGATTATATAAACCCCTAGAAACTAAAGGCAAAACTTGTAGAATTTATTTATTAAAGTGCATCTAATTGTACAAGTCGAGCTATACTAAAATAAATAAATAAATAAAATAAAAAACAATAAAAAAATAAAAAAAAATGTACAAGTCGAGCACCACCACATATAGCTCTCACGTTGAAGTAAGCACCACGTCGGCAACTGCCTTCCTTCCACCAGCAACTACTTTCGCTTTCACACTTTCACACACACGCACACACACCTCCAATTCATCCATGGCGTTGGGAGTCATTGCTACTCCTACTGCTACACTGCCTCTAAGGCTTTCCAGTTTCACGTCCGATTCCAAATGCAGCAGAAGCAGAAGCAGAATTTCTTCGCGAATTTCCATCCATGAATCACCCTCCTCTTCCGATCCCACTTCTCCAACTCTCACCCAAAACTTCACAGGTTCTCTCTCTCTCTCTCTCTCTCTATATATATATATATATATATATATATATATCATTGTTTGTTTGTTTTTAGTTTTTTTCCCTTTTCGATAAGTTCAGCATTTTTATTGCAATATGTCAGTGTTGAATATACTTAAACTTATTATTTCAGTACACTTTGAACTTAATAGTTTTATATTGGATGATTTAAGCTTAAACTTTATAGTAGATATCGTGATGATTGTCCTGAAAATCTTATTATGAAATACTCAATATTTAGAGATTGTTTGGAATTGTATAGTATGGTAATTCTGACGATTCCTTTTGTTGAACTCACCTCACAATCTATGTGTGATATTTTGTCAGCGAGTGTGGTGTGATATTATGCTTTACTTGTACACAAATCCTTCAACTTAGAGGGTGTTTGGCTGAGCTTATAAGCTCCTTAAAACAGCTTATAAATTGTTTAAGAGCTTATAAGCTCTTGCAAAGTGTTCGGCAAAAGAAGCTCCAAAAAAAAGCTCTAAGAGCTTATAAGCTCCAAAAGAAAAAAGTACGTCTATCCCAACTTTTTTTTTTGTAAAGATGTTATGAACAACACTCAATTTCCTTATTTTCCTCTAAAAAGAGTGAAGACTGAAGAAGTTTTTTTGCTACTGTTCTATAACTAAATTGGTTATACTTGTGTGCTTTCCAACAGTCAGATTCTTTTACTGAAAACGACGTCCCATCTCGTACTCCAACACCATCGATAGATACTACATAATGTCTCTTCGATAATTGGATATAAGATGATATTTAGTCTAAGAGTGATGATCATGTTTATGGTCATGAGGACCTGTTCTTCTCTATTCATGGTCATATCTTGAGCTCGATGGACTTGCATAGTAAGGAATCCATCGAGCTCTAGATATAACCATGAATAGTAGAGAACAGGTACTCGATGGATTCCTTACTAACCCATAGGTTTGATAAGTTACTATCATCACCAAAGTTAGGTAGAGTCTCATAAAAATAGGATTTACTTCTCCTCCAAAGTCAAATTACTTGAGCTAAGATATATATATTTGACTTGGTTCTAAGTCGAAGGAGACATTTTGATGTGTTTCAGGCAAAGCAGAGGCAGATGTGATAATTATAGGGAGTGGCATTGGTGGACTGTGTTGTGGTGCACTTTTAGCTAGATATGATCAAGATGTTTTGGTATTAGAAAGCCATGATATACCTGGGGGTGCTGCTCATTCATTTACAATCAAAGATTACAAGTTCGACTCCGGTCCATCTTTATTCTCCGGTTTTCAATCAAGGGGTCTTCAGGCTAATCCTCTTGCACAAGTATATTATCTTTTCACTACTTCATCTCTTAATAATTTTGTGTGAGTAATAAATAATTAATGCCAGCATCTAGAAGGTTTATTTCTGCGTTTGCCATGAGGGAAATTGGATTCAAAGATGTTTATTCTTGGATGATTTGAAGCTAGGTCCTTGATGCATTGGATGAATCACTTCCCTGTGCAAAATACGACTCGTGGAAGGTATACATACCGGAAGGTGAATTCCTGTCTCGCATTGGCCCGACTGAATTTTTCAAGGTGAACCTTTTTTGCCCTTGTCATGTCATGTATCTGCACAATATATGGTAGCTAACTACAGTTGCATTATTCTGCAGGATCTACAAACATATGCCGGTCCAGATGCTGTACAAGAATGGAGAAAACTTCTTGTGAGTATAAGTTTTTCCTTATTTAGAAAGTATTTGTGGTAACTATGCTTAACTTTATACTCTTTGTAGGATGCAGTACTTCCACTATCTACAGCTGCAATGGCCCTTCCTCCGTTATCCATTCGAGGCGACTGGGGTGTTCTTTCAACTGCCGGTGCTAGATACGGCCCCTCTCTCTTAAAGTCTTTTGTTCAAATGGGACCTAAGGGAGCCCTCGGTGCTACAAAGCTTCCCCGGCCATTCGTGGAGATACTTGACTCATTGAAGCTAAAAGATCCCTTTATACGGAATTGGGTGGATCTTCTGTCCTTTTTGCTTGCAGGAGTGAAATCTGATGGTATACTTTCCGCAGAGATGGTAAGCTTTGTTTTTAAGCTCTCAATCTCATTTTTCATTTTCTTCGAATTGACATAATATGATACCTAATCATACGAGTACTGCTGCCTCTGTGCTTCCTTTTTCCAGATATACATGCTTTCAGAATGGTACAAACCAGGATGCTGTTTGGAGTATCCTCTCGGTGGTAGTGGGGCTGTTATTGATGCTCTTGTGCGAGGTCTAAAGAAATTTAACGGCCGCCTCTCTCTTAGAAGTCACGTGGAGAGTATTGTCGTTGAAGATGGCCGAGCAGTTGGAGTGAAGCTAAGAGGTGGACGAGTGAGTAAAAACACAGAAATTAATATATGCCTTCCTTTATTAATCAATAGATTCTGAAATATGAGGTTTTTGCTGCATGTGCTTAGTTTGTTCGTGCTAGAAAAGCTGTCGTGAGCAATGCATCGATGTGGGACACGTTGAATCTGTTACCAAAGGAAGCCATTCCACAAGCTTACCAGGAGAGGATCAAAACAACCCAACAATGTGATTCCTTTATGCATCTACATTTGGGTTTTGATGCAAAGGTGAATTTTATTTTATGCTCAATTAATGTGATTTTATCATCTCATATATATAATATTGAAGTGATTGATTAGGGCATCCCCGAAGACCTAGAAATCCATCATATAGTTGTTAATGAATGGGAGAAGGGAGTTGATGCGGATCAGAATGTTGTTCTTATCTCCGTACCAAGTGTGCTAAGCCCGGATCTTGCACCCCCCGGGAAGCACGTATTGCATGCCTACACACCCGGAACTGAGCCTTTCGAGCTCTGGGAAAGTCTTGATAGGAAAAGTGATGAGTACAAGAAACTCAAAGCTCAAAGAAGTGAGGTAATTAAATTAGTCTTTTCTCTACTTTCTTTCTATGTTAGTTTGTTTGTTTGTCGAAATATATATAAGCAATGTTGCATATACGCAATGTAGGTAATGTGGAAGGCCGTGGAGCGTGCTCTGGGCCCTAATTTTGATCGGGGCAAGTGTGAAGTTAAGTTAGTAGGGACTCCATTAACACACCAACGGTTTCTAAGACGGAGTCGAGGGACTTATGGTCCGGCTATAAAAGCCGGGGAGGCTTCGTTTCCCGGCCACTCCACTCCGATCTCAGGCCTGTTGTGCTGTGGGGATTCTACATTTCCAGGTATAGGTGTCCCTGCAGTTGCTGCCAGTGGTGCCATTGTTGCAAATTCACTTGTTTCAGTGTCTCAACACTCTCAACTTCTTGATGCTCTAGGAATATAGTAACATTATTGTTGGATATAATAAACAAAGGGTTCAGATATATTATACTATAATTCTGTTCAACTCAACAACATATGTTGTGAGGGATGGAAATTTACAAAGTGATAGTATAAGATTTACTATTCTGGCAGTCTATTTCAACAACTGTTTCTTCCAACTCACATGTATATAATCAAATATTTACGTAGCATCCGATTTTTAAAATAAGTCAAATGATCTGAGCAATGATCCAATTAAGTGACCGATTCGATGTGCGGACTGAGTTAAAAACATTTCCCCCTGGCTACAAATTCAAACTTAAGAATTACTTAGGTGCAAATATTCTTAAATTGATTTAAGAAAATAGTGTATTTAGGTGTTGGTTTGAGTGTTGAAGAGTGGATGACTCCCCAAAAAATAAAAAATAAAAAAAGCGAAGAAAAAAGTTGGAAAATCACCTTCTCTCATAAAGAAATGATTAATTGCACAATTTTAAAGGGGAAAAATACATTTTTATACTCAAAATTTGTTTTTTTTAATTAAAACACAATTTCGAGGTATTAGTACCCAATGACTGCCTTCATATTTCCAAATCTAAAATAAATTGATTTTTCAAGTAGCAAGAATAACCTAACTGACAACTTGCACAATAAAAATCCACATAATTATTTCATATATTTTCCAAATTCCATATAGAGTTCAATTCTCGAGCTCGATATTCTCGTACCGAACATTCTAGTTCTAGATTAAAAATAAAATATGTTCATGGATAAAAATATGTTAAAATCGAAAATGTGTTCAATATTTGAAAATTGGAAGCTTTAATTGTAAGTGTAATTTTCCTATTCTTAAACCAATTTGGATATTCGTGATAAAAACAATGTTTATGGTTGGATTTGAGCATGAAAGCAAAATTTGGAGTGGTTTTCACATATTCCATTTGCGCTTTCACTCTTCTCTCTTCTTGGCTTTCCCATTCCATTTGCGCCGCTCCCATCCCAAAATCAACCGTTTCAACCCAACTGAGATTCAATCTTGGAAGCAATACGATACATAGAAAAGAATGGCAGTCGCTTGTTCACACACGGCTGCGAATTTTTTTAACGGAATTTGTACTCAATTTTCGGACAGCCATAGTCATATTCTCAGTTCAAAGCCTAAATCTTTTGCCCCACCATGTTTTCGCAAATGGGTCACCGAGAAACGTGGTTGCAGTAGCTTTGCGAGGAATTATAATCAATGCGTTATGCCTGTATTCAACTGCCTTGCTTCAAATGGTGTGGCTTCCTCTGCTTCTGCTTCTGGTACTTTTTTTTTTTTATTTGTTTTATTTACTTTTCCTCGATATTGATTTGCTTTGGTGATTGGGGGAAAGTATACAGTGGTAAAAATCAAGAAATATTTGTTCAAGGTGGCAGTTTTGGATGAAGAGTTGGTAAATTGTGAGTGTTTCTGTTATGCTTATTTATTATGTGCTTCTGTCATTCCAATTGTTATTGAGAAGAAGATGGATGTTGCTAATCTTGTTATCGAAAACTTGTGTGATTGTGAAAGTGGTAAACTTCTATATAATGAAGTTGATAGCATGTAATTGATGTCGAATGATATTCTCCGAAGCTATCTTATTGGCAATGCTAGCTAATATTATGTACCGTTCGACATAATCTGCTAGTATCGTGTTTAGTTAAATGCGGTCAATCTGCTTGAAATTTGGATGTTATGCACAATGTCAAGATTTAGCTGCACTCAGTTAATGAATAGGCTGTGAGGAATGCTTACAGATGAGTACTTTTTCATGTTACTGGAGCTATTTTTGATACTCGCGGTTGGCATTGCAGAGGAAAAAATAGTCGTGCTGGTTATTGGAGGAGGGGGAAGGGAGCACGCTCTTTGTTATGCCCTGAAACGATCTCCTTCGTGTGTTTCTGTGTTTTGTGCTCCTGGGAATGCTGGAATTTCTGGCTCAGGCGATGCAACTTGTATAAAGGATCTTGACATCTCTGATAGCTCAGCGGTGATTGCCTTTTGCCTCGAAAGGTCTATCGGTCTCGTTGTAGTGGGACCGGAGGCTCCCCTTGTAGCTGGTCTTGTTAATGACCTTGTTAAGGTTGGGATTCCTACTTTTGGCCCGTCTTCAGAAGCTGCTGCCTTAGAAGGTTCGAAGGACTTCATGAAACGGTTATGTGACAAATATTGTATCCCAACTGCCAAGGTTCATTACGTTTTAGCTTCAGTTACTAGATAGGCTTATGTCTCATACGTTGAAAGATTACTTACCTTTTCCACTTAATTGTGCAGTATCGAACTTTTACTGATCCATCTGCTGCAAAAGCATGTATCCGAGAACAAGGCGTTCCCATTGTTGTTAAAGCAGACGGCTTAGCAGCTGGAAAAGGTGTTATTGTTGCTATGACAATGGATGAAGCATTTGAAGCAATTGATTCTATGCTTGTGGAGAATGTTTTCGGCGCTGCTGGCTGTCGTGTCATCATTGAAGAATATCTAGAAGGAGAAGAAGCATCATTCTTTGCTATAGTTGACGGGGTGAATGCCATACCTCTAGAATCTGCTCAGGACCATAAACGAGTCGGTGATGGTGACACTGGGTCTAATACTGGTGGAATGGGGGCATACTCTCCAGCCCCTATCTTAACAAAAGAACTAGAATCTGTTGTCATGAAATCCATAATTCTTCCTACCGTGGAGGGAATGGCTGCAGAAGGCTGCAAGTTTGTTGGGGTTTTGTATGCGGGGCTAATGATCGAGAAGAAATCTGGATTACCAAAGCTGATTGAGTATAATGTCCGCTTTGGAGATCCCGAGTGCCAGGTTTGGCCTAGTTTTTATTATAGTTTTTCCCCCCTCTTTTTTTCCTGTTTTTTCTTTTTCTAGTCTTTGTTCTTTTCTCAACTTATTGCATAGAACTAATATGGAACTTATTCCTAATTGTTATTTTTCTTGGTTAAAATTTCATGACTTTGTGATCAATGGCTAATCACGGATCATCTTTCTAGTAGTAAAATTCCCTGCTCATAAATTGTGAATATACTTTTTCATTATGAATTTAATCAACTAAGCTCATTACTGTCCTGTGGGAATCGTCAGCTCATCGTTTCTTTTCACTGTACTTGTGGTCTTTGATTTTTGCTTTCTATGATCGCACGGTAATCCTCTGTATGCTGCGTTGTACCCTTAAAAAGATATTTTTGTTTGTTAACATGTCCTCAATTAGGATGGAAAGCTTCGACAGTGCATTGAATGCTTTAAAAAATAAACATTCTGCACATTTTTGTTATCTTGCGTGTAAGTCTCGTCTTATGCATCTATACTTGTTTGAAATGATCGACTTGTACTCTAAGCTTCATTTGTTACATGTCGGCCTATCCTGATTTTCAGGTATTGATGGTTCGTCTGGAGTCCGATCTGGCTGAAGTTCTACTTTTAGCGTGCAGGGGAGAGCTAAGTGGTGTATCGTTGGAGTGGAGTCCAGGATCTGCAATGACTGTGGTGATGGCGAGTGAGGGTTATCCGGGAAGCTACACGAAAGGTACAGTGATTCAAAATCTTACGGCAGCAGAGGAAGTCGCTCCAACTGTGAAGATTTTCCATGCTGGTACAGCCCTCGACTCTGATGGGAACTTGATTGCTACTGGTGGCCGCGTTCTTGGTGTCACTGCTAAAGGGAAGGATCTTGAAGAGGCGAGAGATAGAGCTTACCAAGCCGTAGAGCATGTAAATTGGCCGCGTGGTTTCTACAGACGCGATATTGGCTGGAGAGCTCTCACCCAGAAACAATATGCTGCAAGAGGCTGAAGTAACATAACGATTTTCTGTCACCACAAATGGCTTTTGTAATGGTTCGGAGACGTCGATAACGAAGAGGCTTGTGCTTGCTTGCAGAGTTTCCAGTGTGAAGTAATTCTGCAGGTACTCACCAATGTTTTGTGAGAGGGAAGAGCCTTTCATTTGTGAAAGGTTTCAAAGAATTTATCATGTCTTTTTACTTCTTTGGGACTGCATGATGCATCAACAAGTTTGCTAGAAATGCGTAGCTATTTTACGACAATGAATTAATTTTCCCATGAAATATTATACGTTTATACTTTTTTTGTTGGGACCTTCAAATGGTGAAGATCTTGTGTGGAAATAGATAGTTCAAACCCCACCGTTATTCCTCCAACAAAAAAATAAATAAATATGTTTATACTCCCTTCCCTCAACTAAAACAATAAATAAATGTTTATACTTTTTAATATTGAATTAAAAATTTTAGTGTATAGATATATTTTACATGCATGCTTAACATTTATAATTTATAATTTTAATTAAACATGATATAATATTAAAATTTAATATTATAAACTATTTTTCAAACAGCTGTAATTATAAGTATATTATTTTATTATATAAGTGAAACTAATTATAAATAGGCCTTCTAAATCCACTAAAACTTTATGTAGTTTTGTCATATATCTCTTCAATCTTAAAATTATTTAGTGTTTGGTTGGTTATTGTAATATAGTTAATTTAAATTATTTATGTATGTAAAAAACTATTTGTGATGAATTCGTTAAAAGATTGTGCACATTTTAGAAAATTCTAGATATAAAATAATGATTTGTAATAATAAAATGAAAAAATAATATCTATAAAGTAAAACAATATTGTATATGTGGATGGATGAAAGAATATTTTAGAATGAAGAAAAAAACATAAAAAGCTAATCACAACAACACATAAAGTCGAACAATCAAATGTTCAAGTGACAAAGAATTAGTATAAATATGTTCAATATTCAGTTATAACAATGAAATATAAAATAAACTAAATAAATCGCATCATGTGATATATTATTAAATATTTACCCTCATAAACCATATTATGTTCAATCCGCACTTGAAGCGCAAACTAAATCAAACTTGAACATTTCATCTTTATTTTCTAAATAAAAAAAGTAATACTAAAAAAATAAATAGAGTTGGTTCTCTCGGCGCAATTCCTCTTTAATACCAATCGTGCTTTCTTTGATGGTGAAGACAAAATGAAAGATATCTCTCTAAGCCTCTTTCTCTCTCATTATGTTGGTGGGACTTTAGGGCAGTTTCATATATTCCTGCAGTATTTTCTGGTCAAAGTTTGAGATTGGAAAAGATGTTTTTTAAGGTCATTGGTCTAAAATCAGTGTGGATGGCATTAAAAATTATAATAATATAAAATAACCGTTATCAAGAAATAAATATGTCAAAATAAATCTCGACTAACAAAAATGTCAAGAAACAATAAATTTGGAATTTAGAATTTTTAGGTTCCAAGAATTATGATTAAGAAAAGAAGATAAAAATGAACAAAGGAGGATCACTTCAAATTCAACATATTTTTTTTAGGGTAATTTTCACTTAAATAGCCAAACTATTCAACTTTTCACAATTATATTCCAAATTATTAAAAATATCAATTTAATAGGCAAACTATTGAAATTTTTACAATTGTATTCCAAACTATTAAAAATATCAATTAAATGGCCAAACTATTGATGTTTTCACAATAATATTCTAGATCAAACTTTCGACGACGAAAATCCAAGGTGTCACGCCGGAAACATATTTAAATTTTCAAAATTCTAAATTCTTCAAAACTCAACCAATATAAGTTTCCAACGTAACACCTTGGATTTCCGTCGCGAAAGTTTGACCTAGAACATTATTGTGAAAATTTTAATAGTTTGGCTATTTAATTGATATTTTTAATAGTTTGGAATACAATTGTAAAAATTTCAATAGTTTGGCTATTTAATTGATATTTTTAATAGTTTGGAATATAATTGTTAAAAGTTGAATAGTTTGGCTATTTAAGTGAAAATTACCCTTTTTTTTATAAAGAATAATTGTATAATACTCTCTCCGTCTCAGGTTAGTGTAGTTCAACTAACAGTTGAATCTAGAGAGAAAACGATTAGACTCTAAACTAATTTTATCGTGTTTGTCAACTCTTAGAAAGTGTTAGCACGAATTGTTAGAAACACTTCATCTAACACAACTGAAGTCGGACCATATTCTAACATATCTATTTATTAAGAAGATTATATAAGGAATTAGTGTTTGGTGATTTAAAATCTTAAGGCAGCAAATGGCATTTGTAATAGTTCGGAGGCGTGGATAACAAATTAAGAGGCTTGTGCTTGCTTGCTTGTAGTTTTTTTAATTGTGTTTTGTACCTCAATTATGGGACTGCAGCAACAAGTTTGCTAGAAATGAGTAGCCATAAATTAAGAAATTTATAAAGCAAATCACGATGTTTAAATAAGAGATGGCATGAAATTCAGCCTTAGAGGAAAAAAAAAATGTTATAATTTAGGATCGATATAAATTGAGGTACAATTCGGAAATTAAAGTAAACATTGCTAAACTACTTCACGAAATTGAATTAATTTTTTAATATTTAATTAATTTTTTTATCTAATCATTGTATTTCATATATTTTTGGATATATTTACATGCATGCTTATGCTTAATATTTATAATTTTTAATTATGATTAAACATGATATAATTTAAGTTTTAAATAAACTTTTTTACACAAAGCTGTATTTATAAATATAATATTATTTCCGATTATTATTACATAGTATTAAACATAAATAGGCCTTCTAAATCTACTAAATATGTATGTAAGTTTGTAGAACCATGTTCGTTATTGTATCTCTTCAATATTAAAATTATTTGAGTTTTGTTGGTTATTGCAATATATTTAGTTTAGATTATTTATGCCTATAAAATACTACTATTAGTTATAACTTCGTTAGAAAGTTGTGCACATTTTAGAAACTCCTAGTTATAAAATAATATTTTATAATTTATTAGAAAAGTACGATGAAAAAAAATGATAAATCTATAAAGTAAAAGAAAAGTGCATATGTGGATTGGTTGGAAGAATAGTTTAGAATGAAAAAAAAACCTACATAATTAATCACAATCGCACATAAAGTTGGCAATCAAATTTACAACTAACAATGAATTAGTATAAATATGTTCAATGTCAAGTTATAACGATCAAGTACAATATAAAATTATACATTTTATGTATACTTAAAAAGTTCAAATAAATAAAATCCCATCGTATAATATTATTAAATATTTTCTCAGCCTCGTCAATCCAACCTTGCTAATATCACCTATACTAGAGTGTTACTTTGTTGACCCTCTTGACCGTCATCAATGAGAAACTCTCAAACACACTATCCTACATCTACAAGTCCTCCAAAATTGTATAATCTACCTTCTCGAGATTAGAATGAATTATATTGTTTCTGTGAGCTAGTCATATATGATTATGTTAAAGCACTCCTTAACGTATTCTTGACATAGGATGAATTATATTGTTTCTGTGAGCTAGTTGAGGTAGTTCCTCGCATGTAGTGGAATGATAAATATCATAAAAAATGGTAATTCTCGAGATTAAAATGAATTATATTGTTTATGTGAGCTAGACATATATGATTCTCATATATGATTATGTTAAAGCACTCCTTAACGTATTCTTGACATAGGATGAATTATATTGTTTCTGTGAGCTAGTTGAGGTAGTTCCTCGCATGTAGTGGAATGATAAATATCATAAAAAATGGTAATTCTCGAGATTAAAATGAATTATATTGTTTATGTGAGCTAGACATATATGATTATGTAAAAGCACTCCTTGAAGTATTCTTGACATAGAATGAATTATATTGTTTAATGAAGAATGTCAATAGAATGAATTATATTGTTTCTGTAAGCTAGTTGAGGTAGCTCCTCGCGTGGAGCTTTGTTGAGGTAGCTCCTCGCTTGGAGTGGAATGATTAATGTCAATAGAATGAATGAATTATATTGTTTCTCTAGTTGAGGTAGCTCCTCGCGTGGAGCTTAGTTGAGGTAGCTCCTCGCTTGGAGTGGCTAGTTGAGGTAATGATTAATGTCAATAGAATGAATTATATTATTTTTGTGAGCTAGTTGAGATAGTTCCTCTTGTTTCTGTGAGCTAGTTGAGGTAGCTCCTCGCTTGGAGTGGAATGATTAATGTCAATAGAATGAATTATATTGTTTCTCTAGTTGAGGTAGCTCCTCGCTTGGAGTGCCTAGTTGAGGTAATGACTTCTTGACATAGAATGAATTATATTGTTTGTGTGAGCTAGTCATATATGATTATGTTAAAGCACTCCATTCGGAGCTAAGTCTTATCAAGATTTATTTTTTTGATAAATAAATAATTAAATTTAAAGACGCGCCACGGTGAACTTGAACCCGAACCTTTAACTTCGGGCATTAATTACTTAGGTCAACACGCACGCATAAACATAGATTTATTACCACTTAATGTCTTCGAAGGGACTCAACCACTTCTATTTTTTTCTTTGCTTTTAAATATTTTTCTTTTTTTATTTCATTTTCTTTTTTCAATTAAAATTTTCCTAGCCACTACTTCAAATTTTGCATTAAGGACCGTACAATTACATTACAATAGTGGAAACTTTCATATTATACTCCCTCCATTCACGAAAATTGTAACATATTTTTTGTGATACGGGTTTTAAAGAAAATATTTTATAAATGTTAGTGAGTGAAGATAGGAACCCGAAAATAGACGGGGTCATGTATAAAACTGAAAGTATTGCACTTTTTGTAGAAGGGCGAAAATGAAATTAATGCTACACTTTTTGTGGACTGTGAGAGTAGTATAGTAAAATATTATAGTATTTACACTACAATAAAATTACATTTTATAAATTTTTTTATCTAATTATTGTGTATAATAATTTACGTTTTTTAATTATGATTAAGCATGAAATAAGTCAAACAATAAGTTTTTAAATAAACCATCTCAGAAAATGCTATATTTATAAATGTATTATTATTTTCAATATTATTATATAACTGAAACTAAGCGTAATTTGAAGATAAAATTCTAAATAACATAATGAAAATTTTACAAATTAAAGAAGCATTCAACACTAAACAATTCTCCTCCACGAAACTACGATTATTACGCAAAGCCAACGACCATCAGCAGTTTGATGAATGTATAATATAGCATACGACTGATTAAAGCACAAATCATGTTTATAAATAAATCTAGGCACATTTCATCAATGAAATTTCAAAGTTTAAATCGTCTCGTCCCGTACGCTGCTGCGCTTGAGCTATAACCTAATCTTCTTCGCTTACGTCACTCCACTCCTATCGCCTCTGAAATTGCACCTGCCATATGTAAACTTTCTTCAACCTCATTTTTATCATTTCCCAACGAAAATATATTCCTTATATAAAAAGGAGACGAGTCGTCGTGGATGTCAAAAAGGTGACAAAAATTGCTACGAAAGCTCTCATTTGCTGTCTGTGAAATCAGCATCAATGACATCGCCATCAGGTCCCTTGTCCGATGATTCTGAAGGGCCGCCAGCTCCTGCACCAGGCGTCGGCCCAGCACCAGGTGCTGCTGCACCTGGTTGTTGATTATACAGTGATTGCCCAATCTGCATGACTTCCTGATTCAGTGCAGCCATGGCATCCTTCATTGTTTGGGTAGACCCTCCAGAGATTGCGTCCTTAAGTTCTCCGAGTTTCGCCTCCACCTTCTCTTTTACGGGGGCGGGAACTTTGTCACCAAGTTCCTTCAACTGCTTCTCTGTTTGGTAAACCACGGAATCAGCCTGGTTCTTAGTATCTATGGCATCTCGTTTCTCCTTGTCTTCCTTTGCGAATTTTTCGGCTTCACTGACCATTCTCTCCACCTGTGAATCATCCAACCAAATGTTAATTTAATCAAAATACAGGATAAGAATAATCTGAGAAATTATACATTTCTCAGAACAGCAAATGAGGCACCCATTTTACTAAAGAGATATAACATATTCCTACAAATTAATAGTGATGTCTGTTTGAGCATGCAAAGATGTTATTTAGTTAAAGACATCATCAGGAAAACTTACTTCATCACCAGGCAATGTGCTGGCACCAGTAATAGTGATGTCTTGCTTCTTCCCAGTTCCCTTATCAATTGCAGTAACTGAGAGGATACCATTTGCGTCGATATCAAACTTGACCTCAATTTGGGGAACACCACGGGGAGCAGGTGGGATTCCATCGAGGCGGAAGCTGCCCACAGATTTGTTGTCCCTAACAAACTCTCGTTCACCTTGAAGGACATTGATCTCGACACTGGTCTGACCATCAGCAGCAGTTGAGAAAACTTCTGATTTTGATGTGGGCAATGTGGTATTTCTGGGAATAATTTTTGTCATCACTCCACCAAGTGTTTCCAGCCCCAAAGATAGAGGTGTTACATCCAGAAGGACAATATCGCTCACATCTCCCGCCAAAACACCAGCCTAACCAAGATAGAATTAGCAATGAAAGAGGGTAAACGAAAAGTTGATTACAACTTACAAGTCACTACGAAAATCAGGACATAACTACCTGAACAGCAGCTCCAAGGGCAACAACTTCATCAGGATTGACAGTAACATTTGGGTCTTTACCAGTCAATTTCTTAACAAGTTCCTGTACAGCTGGAATACGTGTGGAACCACCTACAAGGATGACCTCATCCAAATCACTGAAGGAAAGCTTTGCATCTCTCAATGAATTTTGAACGGGGGTTTTTAGTCTGAAAAATGACACCATCAATCCAACATGATGCAAATATGAGACATAATAAAAGACAGCACTTAAGATCAGATGAATTGATGCACCAAGCTCACCTGTCGAGCAAATCGTTGCATAGTTCCTCAAACTTAGCTCGTGTAAGTGTGGTTTCAATATGTTTGGGGCCATCTGCAGTGGCAGTAATGAAAGGCAAACTGGCAAAAAACAATGAAACAGGACAATGAGCATGTATACATTCAAAACAATTGAAAAGGAGTTGGAAAAAAATAATGAAAAGGAGTTTGAAAAAATAAAAACGTGCCTAATATTAGTTTGACTCAAAGACGAAAGTTCCATTTTGGCCTTCTCTGCAGTCTCAGTCAAACGTTGAAGAGCTTGTTTGTCCTTCAATAGATCTATCCCTTCATTCTTCTTGAAATCTGCAGCAAGCCAATCAACCACTCTCTGGAGAAATAAAAGAAAATGTAGATAATCAAAAAATAGTTGATTTCCATGAAAACCCAAGAAACACGATGTTGAACAAAATAGAGCAATATACATTTACACCGTGCTTGTGTGTGTGTGTGTAAGAGAGACAGATGGGTAGTTTAATTCAATGAATGATCGGGCGTACGAACCTTATCAAAGTCATCACCACCAAGATGAGTGTCCCCAGAAGTAGAAAGCACCTCAAACACACCATCACCAACCTCAAGGACTACATCAGTGTAAGCAAAAAAAAAATGATTAAGTCTTCCCAGAGAGCACACCATTAAGCTGCATGTGTACTAATATCATACCAACTTCAGTAGTTAACCAAAACTAACACATGGTAGACAGAAAATGCATGCAACAGTATTGACAAATGTCACAGATGAACCAAGTTCAGGAGGTGTTCCCGATAAATTTCTATATGGCAGCTCAGCAAATTTCATTTAATCAGCACAAGCAACAAAAAATTTTCCTTATATCTGCGAAACAATTAATCTCAAACATGTAACAAGTACTTTAAACAGACCAAGAACAGAGGCATTGAGTTTGAGAAACACCATAACATCAGGAAAGGAGGACATGCGTTTTCAGAACACACATATTATAACTGAAACATCAAGAGAGACACCTTCGCAGCAAGATAAAGAACTAAGAAGACATTAATGTGAGCTTGAGAAAGAAAAGAGACACTTAATGTACCTGAAACATCAAAAGTTCCACCTCCAAGGTCAAAAACCAGAATAGTTTCATTGCTTTTCTTTTCAAAACCATAGGCCAATGATGCAGCAGTGGGTTCATTTATAATGCGGAGTACCTCTAAGCCAGCAATACGACCAGCATCCTTTGTGGCAGTTCTTTGAGAGTCATTAAAGTACGCAGGGACTGTAACTACTGCTTTAGTAACCTTGTCATTCAAAAACTTTGATGCATCATCCACAAGCTTCCTCAAAACCTAAAACCAGAAAGAGGGAAATATTTCAGTAGATGAAATGTAAAAGGTACCATCTTTGCAACAGTCGGGTGCTCAGAAGTTTCTCATCCTTAGAATAACTCTATTCTATTAACATACAAACAAAATAACAAAACTATGACGGCAGATATCACAAACTTAATGTGGGACAGGTCTGTCATATTATTTGTAAGCACCAATAGACGCGAAACTGCTTGCGAATAATAGCAGCAAGCCTGGATAGTGCCTTTAAATTGATATCAGAGAAGAAACTCTTCAGAAGGCAACCTACACCTTCCAATCGTTACTTCCTTCTCTATGGTGCATGAAATTCAACGCTACATAAATATCCATTTACAGAATCTAAGAGCAACCACAAGCCAACAAAATTATGTAATATGATATGCCTGATCGCAACAGAAAGATATAGATGGTAGAACAATAATGCATTAAATAGATTCAAAGAAAATTGAGAAACGGATTCACAACAGAAAAAGCGGAAATGCAAAATTGAAATCAGTGGCGGAAGATAAACCTGAGCGGATATTTCCTCAGCTGCGAATTGTTTGCCAATGGCGGGGCACTCAAGCTTGACATTCCCGTTTTCATCCCTCACGACGTTGTACGAAACCTGCTTCGACTCTTCATCAACCTCCGACATCTTCCTCCCAATAAATCTCTTCACGGAGAAGAAAGTATTCTCGGGGTTAACTACGGCCTGCCTCTTCGCAATCTGGCCGACCAACCTATCCGCATTCTTAGTGTAAGCAACCACAGACGGCGTGGTACGCTGGCCCTCGGCGTTGGTGACGATGGTAGGCTTCCCTCCCTCCATGGCCGCCACCGCAGAATTGGTGGTACCCAAATCTATCCCCACAACCTTCTCCGCCACCACGCGGAGAGCAGAGCCTCGGCGGCCGCTTCGCTGCTTACTCTTCAGCTTCAATCCGATGGGGGTGGAGTTGCTGTTGAGCTTGGCTCCGAGAAATACAGTTCTATTAGGATTATTTCTGGTTGAATTCGCTGCGGATAAGTGAGCCGCGGCGCCGAGGGCATGAATTTGAGCAGTGGAGGAGGCCATTTTAATCGGTAGGGTTTGCGAAAAATCAAATGAGAAGGCAGAATTGAGACGAGCAAACCCTAAGCGGAAGAGGAATTGGGGAAGAAGGAGATAGAGGTGCGACTGAGAATTTGGTGGAGATAGATAAGAGAAGGGGCAGAGAGAGGGGGTGGAGGTTAGGTAGGGGTTTATGGGGGAAGGGTGAGGACACGTGTACGGTTCTAGAAACATCTTTCATCCGTGCTTGATTTGTGATTGCCCCGAGCCGGAGATTTCTAGCCGTTGGATTGGATTTTATTTATTTTTTTATTTCATAGGCGGCCTTTTCCATGTCACAATTAATGGCCTATCTATAGTCGTGCTTGTTCTGTACTTTTGAACATGAAATACAATATTTTTTAGAGTGATGCTATTCGGACATAAATGTCCGGACATAAATTTTGTAATTAAAAGAAAATAATAATAACTAATATAAAAAAGAAAATTGGGTAGATACATATTAGAAAATTTTGTCAACGGTAATAAATTAATAATATTAAAAAAGATTAATTGTGAAATAAGGTAAAAAGTTGAATACTTTTGAGCAGAAAACGAAGCGGCAATAATGTAAAATGATTGGTGATAAAAGGTATTTTTGAAAATGATTGATTAAAATGATTTTATTAGATAATTCTTAAGTTAAAATTATTAATATACCCTTTTATGTCCGGACATATATGTCCAAAAAGTATTATTGTATTTTTTAATATTGTAAAAATCGAATTAGAGATCGAACCGAATTTCGAATTAATTCCCCATTTTGCGAATTAATCGCAGTTAAATTGGCCAGATTTCATTAAATTGGACGAAGTTTCGATTCTCAGTTTAATTGGTCGGTTTGGGTCCGATTTTTAAAACACTTATATTTTCACATATCAATTCTAATATATTTTTTATCACGTGAATTTCTCATAAATTGCATTCTAATTTTTTATCTAGAGTTTGTTACAAATGGATTCTATACCAAGATTACTGCGTAAATAACTAAATATAACAGTGCAATGTTGAGTAATGAAAAATGGAATGATAGCTTTTCAGAAGTTATAAAAACTTGTGAGTGGCTTGTGGAGAAATATCTACCAACTCAATAATGAATGTAACGATATAGTAATACAAATAGTTTTTTTTTTTTTTTGGAACAAAGTAATACAAATGGTGTTAATCTCTTCGGTTTTTCACTTTCTTGAAGATTAACAACATATATTATTAATTCCTATGAAATAACTAGTCATACACAATAACTTGTTTTAATATATTAAAGATCACATAAATAATGTCAGCGCCTATGCTTACACAAAAAGTACTATAGTTAAAGACCTCGATTTTCTTGTTACTTACAACAATAATTATTCGAGGACGAAGAAGCAACGACAAACAGGCAGATTTGAAATCAAGAATTAGAAGGAAAAAAAAAACGCTAGAAAACGAACACAATCACAATACAATAAAATGTGACGAGGAGAAGCGTTTGATATTGGAAATAGTGTATATGAATGTAATACTTTGACAAAAGTATGAAAAAGCAAAAAATGAAAAAAATAAATTGTAATTAATAAACTTTAAAAAAGAAACTGTAGAAATCATTAAAAAGGGTTAATTTGTACATTTCCTATAAAAGTAGCTATTAGTATTAAATTTTTTTTGTCATAGTGCCTATTTATTATCTTTTTTTTATCTGAGCCTACTATTTCTTATCTTTATTAAACCATAATAGCTATTTCCACCCATTATCAGTAAAATACTAGTACTATTTTGTTAACTGAAGAATTGTCAAAATGGTTAACTGAAGAATATGTCATTGATTTTATTATTTGCAATTCTATGATAAATATAATAAAAATATTAAAAAGGTTTAGTAATATATATATCTATGCATTTAACTATTTTTGAGGGGATTATATGTGTGTGTGTGTGTGCATCAAACTAAATATGTATTGTGTGTATAAATACACCATCCAAAATTTACCCCCCAAAACAAAAACAATAAAAACAAAAATATGCACATTCTAAAATTTCTCTCCCCCATTGATCCGTGAGAAAATGAGCAACTACGGCGATGGTGGTGTGTTTGCAAGGCGCACGATATCGTGCGGTTCAGCGCCGTGCTCCGCCCCCGGTTCGCCGAAGAGCAGAGTCAAATTCTTGTGCAGCCACGGCGGCAAGATCCTCCCCCGCCCCTCCGACGGCCAGCTCAAGTACGTCGGCGGCGAAACCCGCGTCATTTCTGTTCCCAGGGACATCTCTTTCCAAGGCATGCATGCATTAATTCTTTATTTTCATATTTTATTAATTTTCCATTTCTCTCTTTTTAAAATTATTTTTACATCTTTTTCTCATCGTCATTTTGTTTTCTTGATTTACCCTCATTATTGAATATTCAATTTATTCATATCATGACCTGTGAAATTATGTTTGGTGTGCCTTATAAATGAAACTGTGACAAATTAACAATAACTCCATTAAATAGCTAGTTTTTTTTATTATTTTATCCAAAGATGTTAATTTATCGTTTGATTATACATCCTAATTAACAAAAATAATTTCAAAGTATGTGTACTATCTTGAATTAGTTTATAAAATATTGTAAAAAAACACAAATTGAAAAATAATCATCATCATCTTCTTCATTCTTTCTTTTCTAAAATTAAAACAAGTATTCAACATTCAAAACTCGATTTTGACCATCCCGTTTGAGTGATGAATTTCATGCACGTGTTTTTAGTTAAATTTGTGATTATTGTCGGAGATTAATTAATCCCATGACACAAAAATTGATGTAAACAGAATTAATGAAGAGGTTAACTAATTTGTTGTTGTTGATATTGATGATCTCATATTCTTCAAGTGGTCCGTCATCCTTTTTCGTGCAAATTATTGGAGAACTTCACCTGAATTTTGATAGTTGTGAGCTAGGGTTCAAAATAATTTTTTTCCTAATTTGAGCTTTTAGCACCAATTATGTAGTATATAACCGTTGGAAATTGTAAGGGTCCACAAGAATAAAAATGAATCAAAAATATTTTTTTTGTCAACGAAAGTGTAGTTTCCGTCACGACGAAGGGGTAATTGCACCCGAAAACTTTAGGGAATGGTGAATTTGCACTTAAACAAAGTTCAAGGGGTATTTGTCCGGCGCTGCCAACATGAGGGGGGTATTTGCACCTTTTCCCTAGTTTATAAAATATTGTAAAAAACCACACATTGAAAAATAATCATCATCATCATCAACTTCTTCTTCATTCTTTCTTTTCTAAAATTAAAACAAGTATTCAACATTCAAAACTCGATTTTGACCATCCCGTTTGAGTGATTAATTTCATGCACGTGTTTTTAGTTAAATTTGTGATTATTGTCGGAGATTAATTAATCCCATGACACAAAAATTGATGTAAACAGAATTAATGAAGAGGTTAACATACTTGATCGACGGAGAAATGATGCTCAAGTACCAGTTGGCGACGGAGGATCTGGACGCCTTAGTAACGGTAAAATCTGAGGAGGATCTGGTCCACATGTTTGATGAGATGGAGCATTACCAAATGATGGGGTTCCCAAGAATGCGAACGTTCCTCTTCCCCGTGAACCACATTATGATGGAGGAGCAACTCCCCTTCGACCAAAGATACATCTTTTCTATTAACGGAATCATCATCCCTGCAGTCAGGCACAACCCTAACCCTAACCCTAACCCTAACCCTAACTTTAACCCTAGCAAGCACCTTAGATCCGTCGCCTCCTCCACCTGCACTTCTCCGAGATCACCGGATAGTTGCACTGCCGAATGTTTCAACTCCGAGATGTGGCCCCACACCAACAATCACCATAATATGCACAAGATTCAGAGTTCACCAAGCATATGCAACCTCAACAACATCCAACAACATAGCAACCACTATTCTCATCATCAACAACTTCCTTCACAATACTACCACAACTCGCCCAGCCCTCACCACACGCACTCCGGCTACAGGTCTCCCAACCCGGTCTTGGACCGGAGTAGCAGTGAGAGGAGTAGCAATGCTAGGTTGGGGGCGCGGGGTGACGGGGCAAGGTTACAACCCGATTCCACCCCTCCTTCGTATTACTATTCTTCTAGAGATCACAATCGAGGAGGAACCGGATGTTGCACCATAGGCATGCACCATGAAACTTGCGCACATTTCTCCGATAGAAGACACATTGACAGACAAGGAACCTTACCATGAGATGCTTAAATGTCGTGTCTTAAATTAATTTCTAGTATAGAGTAAAATCTTTTTTTCATTTTTCAACATTTCGAGATCATGCAACCTCCAAGCATTTGTATATAATATATACTTTTTGTTTGTAGAGTTGATGCAATTAACTTACTTTTTTGTCATTTTATGTTAGTACTTAAGCGCCATAGCGCCACTCAACTTATGTTATATATGATAATATGATAATTTTTTTAGCATCATGATAACATAATGTTGATTTAAAAAAAAAACTTTTCATCACACTTACATGCAAAAAATTGCACCGGTGTATACTTTAAATTTGATGTATACTTTCATATATTATTATATTAAACGCTGCACTTTGTGTTCTCCATTTGCATTGCAATAAAAACAAGACGATTAATGTTAATTACCTACGTAATTTTAGTTGAGACCATAAAACAAACAGTTCAGGAAATAAAAGCAAACATGCATTACTTCTTTGTGAATTTGAATTACCTGAAAATTTTGGAAATTACTGTTTTCTTTTGAAATATAGAACATAGACGATTGTTACCATCTCTTCCAAAAATCAACCCGCAACGATAACTATGAATACAGAAAGCCACTGAAATACAACAAAACCTTGAACAAATTTGATGAATTTTGTTCACTCGAATATAACCTACTTTACTCAAGCACAACTCGTATCGATAATCTACGCATACCTTCACAGCAGCAGCAGCAGCAGCAGCAGCAAGTTTACCGTAAATTGTCGCACACGCTGCAGCTTGAGCTATAATCCTTATCTTCACTTGTGACCCCCACTCCTATTGTTATCTCAATTGCACTTGTCATGGCTACTCTTCTTCGACTGTACTTGTGTCGTTTTCCAACGAAATTATTCCTTGTACACAGGAAGACGTCTCCGTCCAAAAAGGTGAAAAAAATTGCTATGAACATCCCCAAGCTCTCACTTGCCGTCTGTAAAATCTGCATCAATAACATCGTCATCAGGTCCCTTGCCCGATGATTCTGAAGAGCTAGCCCCACCACCAGGCGTTGGGCCGGCACCAGATTCTGCACCTGGTTGGTTGTACAGTGACTGGCCAATCTGCATGACTTCCTGATTCAATGCAGTCATGGCATCCTTCATTGCTTGAGTCGACCCTCCTGACATTGCATCCTTAAGTTCTCCAAGTTTTGCCTCGACCTTCTCTTTTACAGGGGCAGGAACTTTGTCGCCGAGTTCCTTCAACTGTTTCTCTGTTTGGTAAACCAACGAATCAGCCTGATTCTTAGTATCTATGGCATCTCTCTTCTCCTTGTCTTCCTTCGCAAATTTTTCAGCTTCGCTCACCATTCTCTCCACCTGTAGTTCATCCAGATGAATGTTAATTTAATCAAATAGACTAAAGAATAAACTAAGAAATGGCCAAATTCTCCTAACAGCAAATAACACCCATTTTACTAGAGAGCACACAGACGGAGTATACCCTCTGTTTAAGCGTGCACACCATATCATCTGCTTAAACATGTGATTTAGTTAAGACATCATCAAGAAAACTTACTTCATCACCGGGCAATGTGCTAGCACCAGTAATGGTGATATCTTGCTTCTTCCCAGTTCCCTTATCCATAGCAGTAACTGAGAGGATTCCATTCGCATCAATATCAAACTTGACTTCAATCTGTGGCACACCACGGGGAGAAGGTGGAATTCCATCAAGGCGGAACCTGCCTAAAGATTTGTTATCTCGAACAAACTCTCTTTCACCTTGAAGGACATTGATATCGACACTGGTCTGACCATCCGCAGCTGTTGAGAAAACTTCGGATTTTGAGGTGGGCAATGTAGTATTTCTTGGAATGATCTTTGTCATCACTCCACCAAGTGTTTCCAGCCCCAAAGATAATGGCGATACATCCAAAAGGACAATATCACTAACATCTCCCGCCAAAACACCAGCCTAACCGGAGAAATAAATAAATAAATAAAAAATGGTTAGATGACATAACTTGATTACAAGAACTGTCAAGAAGTCACTACCATATCAGATTAGGACACTACCTGAACAGCAGCTCCAAGGGCTACAACTTCATCAGGATTCACAGTAACATTTGGGTCCTTTCCAGTCATCTTCTTAACAAGCTCCTGAACAGCTGGAATACGTGTTGAACCACCCACCAGTATTACCTCATCTATATCACTTAACGCAAGCTTTGCATCCCTCAATGAATTTTGAACAGGGGTTTTTAGTCTGGAAAAGGACATTATTACTTCAAAGGGCTGCAAAGAAGTATATATAGAATAAAAATTGCACTTATGTTCTGATGAATCGATGAAACAAGCTCACCTGTCAAGCAAATCTGAGCACAGTTCCTCAAACTTAGCTCGTGTGAGTGTGGTTTCAATATGTTTAGGACCATCTGCTGTGGCAGTAATGAAAGGCAAACTGGAAAAAAAACAGTAACACAAAACAATAAGCACGTATACGTGCAAACTGTTGCAAAAAGTGTCAAAAGGACATAAACATGCCTAATGTTAGTTTGAGTCAAAGTTGAAAGTTCCATTTTGGCTTTCTCTGCAGTCTCGGTCAAACGCTGAAGGGCTTGTTTGTCCTTCAATAGATCTATCCCTTCATTCATCTTGAAATCTGCAGCAAGCCAATCAACCACTCTCTGGAGAAATAAAAGAAAATGTAAATGATCAAAAAAAGTAGATTGCCATGAAAAGCTAAGAAACACAATGTTAAACAAAATGGAGCAATCAACATTTACACCATGCGTGTGTGTGTGTGTGAGAGAGAGAGAGAGAAAGAGAGATGACTAGTTTAATTCAATGAGTGATCGACTGATCGGGAGTACGAACCTTATCAAAGTCATCACCACCAAGATGAGTGTCTCCAGAAGTAGAAAGCACCTCGAACACACCATCACCAACCTCGAGGACTAAATCAGAGTAGGCAAACAAAAAAGTATTAAGCCTCCCCAAAGAATGCATAATGAAGCTCTATGCAAACTAATATCACACCAACTCAGTAGCTAACCATATAACATAAGTACATACCACATGGTAGAAGGAAAATGCATCGAAGATGCCACAATATTGACAGTTGTAAAAGGTAAGGCAAATTCTCTGCAATATATTATATATGGCACCTCAAGAAATTACCTTTACTCAGTACAGCAAATGAGAAAATTTCATTGTGTTTGTCAAACTAATTATCTCAATCATGTAATAAGTACTTTTAAATATCATAATAAGAAACCAAGAAGAGAGGCATGAGCTTGGTAAGCACCAAAAACATCACCAAAGAGGAAAAGACAAGAGTTTCAAACACACTTTATTTCAACTTAAACATTAACAAAGCAACCTTCACAGCAAGATCAAGAACTAAGATGACATAAATGATTGTTTTGAGAAAAAACAAAGAAAATTAATATACCTGAAACATCAAAAGTTCCACCTCCAAGGTCAAAAACCAGAATAGTTTCATTGCTTTTCTTCTCAAAACCATAGGCCAATGATGCAGCAGTAGGTTCATTTATAATGCGGAGGACCTCCAAGCCAGCAATACGGCCAGCATCCTTTGTTGCCGTCCTTTGAGAATCATTGAAGTAAGCTGGAACTGTTACTACTGCTTTGGTAACCTTGTCATTTAAAAACTTTGATGCATCATCCACAAGCTTCCTCAAAACCTAAAACCGGAAAGAGGAAAATGTTTCAGGAGATGAAATGTAAAAGTACAATCTTTGCAACAATTAAGCACTCAGAACATACTCATCCTTAGAATTAATCTCTTCAGTTTGCAACAGAATCTAAATAAAAATGGGACCATCAGTGACAGGAGAGAACGAGTCACAAACTAAATGCTTCATTAGATTGGCCATGTTCCTTGGTCGCCATGGAGCATGCACAAGCATACATACTTCCGAAGAATGAATCAGGGAAATCAAGCGCAGATGCATAATATCCATTTACACAATCTCAGGGAAACTAAAAGCCAAGAAACTTCTCCAATATAACGGGTCTGATCGCAGCAGATTAATGTAAATGGTAACACAGTAAATTAAACTTCAATCACAAGAACAAAAGGCAAATAAAAAAACATTAAAGCGGAAATGAAAAAAATTGAATTCAATGGTAGAATACAAACCTGAGCGGAAATTTCCTCAGCTGCAAACTGCTTGCCGATGGCAGGGCAGTCAAGCTTGACATTTCCGTTCTCATCCCTCACGACATTATACGAAACCTGCTTGGACTCGTCATCAACCTCCGACATCTTCCTGCCAATAAACCTCTTGACCGAGAAGAATGTATTCTCGGGGTTCACAACGGCCTGCCTCTTAGCAATCTGGCCCACCAATCTATCGCCATTTTTAGTGTAGGCAACCACAGAGGGTGTCGTCCGCTGGCCCTCGGCGTTGGTGACGATGGTAGGCTTCCCTCCCTCCATTGCGGCAACAGCAGAATTGGTGGTGCCCAAGTCAATCCCGACAACCTTCTCCGCCACCACGCGGAGAGCAGAGCCCCGCCGGCCGCTTCGATGCTTACTCCTCAGCTTCAATCCTAAGGGGGCGGAGCTACTGCAGACCTTGGTGCCGAAAAACACAGTTCTATTGGAATGGTTTCTGGAGGGTTTCACGGCGGTGAAGTGAGCGACGGCGCCGAGGGCGTGAATTTGAGCCGTCGAGGACGCCATTTTTGTGAACAGCAGATGAATTGAGGTTTGCAGTTGGTGTAAAATCAAAATTCGATCAAGGTAAGTCGTAATTTAGGAATATAATTTGAATTTGGTGAAGGAGATGGATAAGAGAAATGGCGGAAGGGTTTATGGGAGGAAGGGTGAGTACACGTAGACCGTAGACGGTTCTGGAAAATTCTTTAGTCTCAAATGGTTTGGTGGGGCCGGACCAATTTGGTTCGGTTTGGTCACATTAGGTGGATTTGATGGGTCGGACCATGTTCAGCCCAAATCTTATTTATAAGAGCACTCACATTGGTGGGCACAAAAAAGTTGTGCCCACCAATATTTAATTAGTATTTGTGGGGTATAGGTGGGGTAGGGTGGACACAAAATTTTTCCCCATATTGGTCGGCACAAATGGTGGTGGGCACATCTATTATTTTAATGATTTTATTTTTCATTTTTATTTTCATAATTTAAATAATAATTATTTTTAAAATGCAAATTTTATTTAATTGAAAAAAAAATATTACATAAAAAAATACATTAATCCCGACCGAATCGTGCCCACATTTCTTCGATCAAATCATTCTGAAGTGTTGCGTGAGCTCTCGCATTGCGAAGGTCTGTCTTTCTTTTCAAAAATTCTTCAAATGCTCCGGTTGCTCCACGAGTCGCACCCCCGTTGTTTGTCGAGCTCGATGCGCCTTCGGGGGCCCAATTACTCACATGCTCGCCTTCGTCTTGGACAATCATATTATGCAAGATAATACAAGCATACATGACCTTCGAGAGCGAGCCGCCTATTTTCCTCCATTTTTCTATGGAAACGATCGTCGCCCGACATGATTCAATGGAGAGACGAAGAAAATTGGAAGAGATAATTTAGAAGAAATTGAGATAGAAATGTAGAGAATGGAGTGAAAATGAATAGAATAAGGTGTAGTATTTATAGATAAAAATTAGAATTAAAAAAAAAAAAAAACCGTTGCCCAACGGTTAAAAAACCGTTGCCCAATACCGTGCCGCCACGTGGCATCCACCCCTCCCTGCCCAACAAGCTCGCCCAGGCGCACTTGCGCGCACCCCACCCGCCCTCTCCTGTGGCGCCCACCCCCTGCCCACCCGCGCCCACCCCCCATTTGCCCAACGTTGTATATGCTCTAAGGGCGTTTACTTTGAATGATATGATAGATAAATAAAAATAGTATAGATCAATTCATCGTTTACTTTGATGAATTGATTACTTTTGAACTTATTTGATCATCTAATTCTTCCATAGGGTATCAAGAAATTGAAAAAATAAAAAAAAAATACAAAAATTTGTGATTTCTAATTTTAACCTAGTTTGTATCAGACCCCATCAGTCTTTTTTTCTCGAACACTCTCTCATCTTTACGCAATTTGTATGTGATTATTTGAGTGCTCACGCTAGGGTGATCGCCGCATGAGAGATCGTAGAAATGGGATCGTACACTGCTGGGGATCGTCACGAGCTCGATCATCGCGTTCACTCATAAATGTAAATAACTTTATACATAATATTTTATTGATGAATTACACAAAATACATCTTCAACCTGGTGGTTGAGCACTTGGTCTTGGTCTGCTGCTTGTTCACTCAGGTTTGAATCCTGAAGCATTAATTTTACAACTTTTCTTTCTTTCTTTCTTTTTTTTTGCATTTTTCTTTGCATTTGTCTTCGTTTATTATTTCTTTTTTCTTTCCTTTTTCTTTGCATTTGTCTACATTTTTTCTTATTTAATTTGCTATTTAAAATAATATTGTTATTAATAAAAATATAGATAAAGATATTTAAAAATTATTGTTATTCAAGATATTAAATATAAATAGTTGTAAAATAAAAATACAAAAAAAATGGTAGAGATCATCAAGTTTAGTGATTTGCATTGGAAGCAAATTTTGTGATATGTGCTGGACCCACTTATATTAATATAATAATGGGAGATCACCAATTGTACATGCTATTATGTGACAAAACATCCGAATTCAATATTTTCATGTCATTTCTATTATTTTTTTTTATTTGAATACAATTGTAGTATCGCATCACTTGTGATATTAAAAAAAAAATCTAATGTTATGAGGAAAATTAAATTAAGGTATTTTTATTTAAAGGGAAAAGTAGCATATACAACTCTAACGTGTCAATCTCGATCTCCTTTACACCCTTAGAGCAACTATAACGGCGGTCGAAGGGCCCGGTCGCTGGCCCTGCGACCGCCCCTATCGACCGCCCCCCCCCGGTCTCTCCCGTTGTGGCGACCGACCAGGTCGCACCCCAGGTCGGGCTTGCGCCCGAGGTTGCGACCTGGGTAATTATTATTTTATTATTTTTTTTCTGTTATAATTAAAAAAAATTATATATATATATATATATATCAACGGCTATTTCTTGTATTTTTTTTTTCACATTTTCTACCTATAAATACCACATCTCGCTTCAATTCATTTCACTCATTTTCTATTCTATTTCACTCATCTTCTATTTCATTCACTCATAAATCTACATTCATTATATCTCTCAATTTATCTACAATCATGTCTTGGCCCGGAGTTTATTCAATCGTGAAGAGGAGAATGAGCGTGTGGAGAGGGCGTTGGAGCTGGCTGAGCAAGCAGTTGAAATAGTACGCAAACGGCGTCAAGAGCATGCAGCTGGAACGAGTAGCATTCCAATGAGGGTGTACGTTGATCGAGATCGTGAGGGGGCTGCCGGCCGCCTCATTCAAGATTATTTTGCAGAAAATTCAAGGTGGGGCGAAGCCGTATTTCGCCGCCGGTTTCACATGAGCAAGAATTTGTTCATACGCATAGCGGAGACATTGCAGGCTCGAGAACCTTTTTTTCAACAACGCCCAGATGCAACGGGTAGATTGGGGCACCATCTATATGTTAAATGCACTGTCGCTTTGAGACAGCTTGCAAACGGTGGATCAGCAGATCAGTATGACGAGTATCTGCACGTGGGCGAGTCAACGGGCATATTGATTCTCAAGAATTTCTGTGCGGCCATCAGATCCGCTTTCGGTGATGAATACTTAAGGAGGCCAACGAGCAGTGACGTGGCCAGACTCGTATCGATGCACGAAACGAAGCATGGGTTCCCCGGTATGCTTGGTAGCATCGACTGTATGCACTGGGCATGGAAAAATTGTCCAACCCAGTGGAGAGGTGCGTACACAACCCAACGAAAGGAATATCCTACACTCATCCTTGAAGCGGTGGCCTCTCAAGATTTATGGATTTGGCATGCTTTTTTCGGTGTCGCCGGCTCCAACAATGACATCAACGTGCTTAATCAGTCCGACATTTTCAACGACGTCCTGCATGGGAGGGCGCCGACGGTCAATTTTGTTGCAAATGGCAACGAGTACATAATGGGCTACTATCTCGCTGACGGCATCTATCCACGTTGGGCAACATTCGTGAAGACACTCCCACAGCCAACGGAGCCGAAAAGACAGCGGTTCGCTCGGATGCAAGAAGCTGCGCGCAAGGACGTTGAAAGGGCTTTCGGCGTTCTCCAATCTCGTTGGGCAATTATAAAAGGGCCTGCACGCTTGTGGTTTCGAGAACATTTATGCGACATCATGTATGCGTGCATCATTATGCATAACATGATCATTGAAGATGAAGGAGTTCAATCGACTCACTTTGAAGCCGAACAGAGCACGGAGGGCGATCGAAATATTAATAGGGCATCGGCAATCCAAGGTGGACCCCCTGCTTTTAGAGCATATGCCCAGAGAGAAGCGCAGCTTCACGATGCGAGAGCCCATGAACGTCTTGAAAACGATTTGATTGAGGAAATTTGGACACGTTTCGGTCCACTTAACTAGTTCTACATTAATTTTAAATTTAATGTATTTTTCTTTATTGTATTGTAATTTTCCAATATTTCAATACAATATGGTATTTTTATTATAATTATTTTTATTATTAAAAAAATATAAACTTAAAATTAAAAAAATAATTAAAATAATGAGAGACATAGGTCAGAGACCGGGGTGAGAGACCTACCCCATTGTGGCCGATTTAGAGACCTGTCTCTCAATCATTGAGGTCCCACAAAAAGTGCATAAAGTATTCTAAAATATTGGGAGACCTACCCAAAGGTAGGTCTCCCATTGTGGGTGCTCTTAAGGGACGGGCCAACGTTTAAAAAGTAAAATAACCCCTCCCGTCTAACGGCGTTAGAGAGCCGTAAGATTGGATTCTGGCAGCCCCAACTCTTCCCTTAAGGGTGTAAATGAGATCGAGGTTGACACGTTAGGTTGTATATGCTACTTTTCCCTTATTTAAATATTTGGGCATAAAATAAAAATAATATTATGAGAAAAAAAAAATCTTTAAAAAATTATACATAATCCACTTGAAGCCTACCAAATCCAATTCATTTGAACTCGAATCAGCCACTCCATTAGACATCTATTGATTGGACCAAGTCCATCGAGTTAAAGGAAGAATTTGGATAGGATAGAAAATTTGTTGAGCCTAGAAAAGTATAGTCTATTTCTATTCAGAATTAAATTTTTCTGGATATCCATGAATCAAAGGTTTAGTTTTTCGTGTCGGCTCAAGCCAAGAGCAAAATATGGTAGAGCAAAAGTTTACTAAATCGACGAACAAAAGACGACATTGTTGGTAAACGTTTACATGTATAATGGTTGAGTTTAGTTGAGTGATACTCCTCTTGAAAATCTATAAATTAATTAAATATTATGTGAGAACCATAGCCATTTTTGTGGGTAATCCTTTTATGAGACGAACTTGATGGTTAACTATATGATAAATAGAGGTTAAGCATTTAGCTTATAATGATTCAATATGATTGCTTTGTGTTATGAGTGTAGGGAACTGATCATCCCTTATGAGTTAAGAAAGACCTCGTGTAATTTTTCTAGAGCACTTAGAAAATTTCAAGGTTTTTTTTTTTTTAATTGTGGGTCCATATTTGATCGTATGGAGGAGATATTTGGAATTTTAGGGAGAAACATGTTCGAGGATTTTTATTTGAGTCCACTTATTTCAAAAATATGATTCACTTTGTAGACTCTTTTGATACTACATTCATTATGTATTAATTTAAAATCGAAAAATTATCGATGTTTGGTGATTCCTTTATATAATATGACTATGACATAACGATGGCAACACCTTAAAGGAGTATAAACAGCTTTATTTACCTATGTAAATTTGAAATAATAGTCGAAAGAAAATAAATTCTACCTACTGAAAGCTGACAAGAAACAAACGTTAGGACACAATACTATGTGAAACTGCCATAGCAGGAAAATTCTCAATCAAATTTCACGACGTATCAACACACAGTTAAACCTCTTATACTTGTACTAAACACCTAAGGGATCAAATGAACGAGAAATTCTGCAAAAAACAGTTGGTCCTTCCATTTCCAACCCAAGATATAGCAGAAACCAACACTGCAACAGGGCGACGACACGACTGCAGTAATCAAACCACTTGGTAGTTTTCAGTAGAGAGCATAGTTCTCTGAGCAAACTTGGGAGGATTACCTCCTTTCAGAGGCAAAACAGAAGCCACCTGCAAAGAGTGAAATACACAGCACCAATAAGAAACAGGCACAAATGAATGCACTGTATTTACTAGGTTCATCATTCATAAGGTCATAATAGCTACACTACGGATTTTTTAACTCGATTTTTTCTTTTTCTCCGAAGGGGGAGGGGGGTTCCTTTTTTTTCCATTAAAATTACTTGGCAGTAGTTCTAAGAAATGGAGCGTGCAATGCACAGGACAGAAGAGAACCTTTAGATTACTGAAAGTTCTTGTAGAAGTAAAACGCACAGCAATTGGGAAAAGATCTGACGTATCGATTGCAGGAATAACAAATTCCATAGATCCACTGCAAGCACAACATTAAATAAAAAAAAAACCGAATAATAAACACAATGAAATCAGTTTTAAAAACTAGAAAGAAAAATCCACTACCAACTAACCTGCGATTGGAGTTATCAATGAGTACAATAGTCCACTCCAAAACTGACTTCCTGGGGTCATACCTGCATTTGAAATTTCGAAATGCACACAGCTTGGTTGATTATATTGAACAGAAAATTATCAATAAACATCATGCAGTACAAGCCTTAGAATCAACATTGGTCTCGAGACAATTTCCTCCTAAGAACTAAGCAGGACACGTACAGAATAAATTACATTTACTGGTCTTGTTTGATCGACTTGCGTATCTCTATAAAAAAAACTGTAATTCTTCTTATAATCAATTCATACTTAATTTTTACTCAAAACGGCATAATAAGCTAACGGTTTTTACCTAGTCCCATTATTACAATCATCAAAGAGACCAAGCACTCGCAACTCATATGACAAGGATGTTAGTTACGTCATGCAGAGCACAATCATCTGAAAAGCAGCAGCATTGAATTCATAAATAAATAAGCTAATTTTTCAATAGTAATGCAGGCAAAGCTGGCTCGCCTTGGATACCCTGAGTCTGATTCTGGCCCGGCTGTGTATGGAAACTGATCGAGTGGGCTTAGGTAGCACAGTCAGTCAGTTGGGGTTGGCATAAAAAATTAAATAAGCATATAGAAACGAGTTTGCTTGACAACCAGAGCCGCACACTGATGGAGCAATCAATGGTGTTAAATTCCACCAACTATTATGAACACATGTTTGAGAGACTATTTTATTTGCTCAAGCAAAGCAAGAGACAAAGGTATATCTCAACTTCACAGATTAGAAATCTCTAGTTTCTGGTGGAGTAGTCAACTTTTTAACTATATCTTAACAGGTAGGTATCTGATTGAGGCCTAACACCTACCTAGACTGTAAATATAATTTTACTGATACCATCCACTCTCCTTCAAATCAGACATAATAAACGACTATTTACTTTTCCTTTTTCTAGACTTTATCCTAATAAAATGTCTAGCTCTATCCTTATAGAACACTGCCAACATTAATTCCATAACGTCTAATCACAGTTCAACCATTAAATCAAAAATAATTGTACTTTTTCACATAATAAATTTGAAGGATCATTTTCTAAGCACAGATATACCCCGAGTTCACATGTCAAGTCATACATTGGTACAATCCCAAACACAATATAGATGCAGATAGTTTTTTTAAGTATCAATGAAGTCATTGAAAACTTCATTCTATTACGCCCAAGTATTGCAAGATGGTAAGTGTTCACCTTACCAAAAAAACAAAGGAACCAGGAAACTTTGCAATTTTGCATTATTAATAGAAAACATAAGATCAAACCTCACCTATAATCCCCATCGATTTGCTGTACTCTCGGTCCCTCTCTAAGAGCTGGAAGGGGAATTGAAATCACAACGTTTTGTAGATCAAAAGTTAGAGCTTCATACTCTAAGGTCACATAGGTTTCATTTCCAGAAACAGATGGCCAGCAGCTAACTGCAATGAAACAATAGAATCAAAAGTAGACCACTTACAAGACGGCGCATCTTTATAAGTTCTTAGTGCTTGGGAAAATAGAAGAAAAGCTCACTTGACAATGGTACAAGTGACTCATCTGCACTTTGCATTCTCCATTTCAACAAACTAACACCATCACCGCCCTGGCCAGAAGGGAATGGGCGACTTGAATCCCTTAGACCCAGTATATTTTCACCATTATACAAATCCTTATTAATATTGGGGTGTGTCTTAAAAATAACTCCTGGATTATCACCAGTCTCAATCTGAAATCAATATTAGAAAACAACACTCTCAGATCTGAACGCAGATCAAGTGATCAAAAATCAAGGCAGAGACAAGAACTGAGGTACCTGAACTTGGATGAACCCATCATCTTGGTTAAGTATCTGGAGTGACAGCATACCCTGCAGATCAAAGTTGCCAATACCACCATCCCGTTTTAATGTTACATTAAGCTTTTCGTCAATGCTTAATGTAATAGGATCACTTGGCAGTGGAGCAGCTGCTCTGGATTGACCAGTACTTGGTCTCACATCCTCAACAATCACTTCACCCTCAGCTTTAAGAGATTCCAAAAATTGGTTGGTTCTTTGTGTTTTCCCAAGCTGCATACCAGAACCTTTTGGCGGAGCTAAAGCAGGGGATGCTTGACGACCTAATCATAGAGATCCAGAAGAAAAGAATTAATGCAGCCTAAAATCAATCAATCTACAAATTAACTACCCATAAAACATTTTAATTTTTACCAGTAACCAACCAACATATGGTAAAAATAGTAATTTCATATTTTTGCAAAAACTCAATATAAAAAATGATTTACCCAATTGTATTATTATTGACACACTATCAACACATAAGCATCTAATCAACAAAAATAATACCACACTCAGAATAGAGAACTCCGTCACTTTTAAACGAGACTGTAGATACATGGTGTCTTCTATAGCTTAAATTACAGCAAACTAACCAAGAAGATAAACTCAGAAAACAAGTAGCTGTAAATTTCTTAGACGGCAAACCTTTGGGTTTAGATAAGGGCTCCACTTCAGTGCTTAATCCAAAGGTAGAACCATTTCCAAAACCACCAATGTTGTTACTGTTAGATATGCCGGTGTCATTGCCAAAGCCAGCATCAATTCTTTGCAATGCCATGAATCCTCCCTTGCCACCCCTATTCTTCTCGATCTATATAAATAACACAATAACTTCATCCATCCAAGAGATGAAGAAAGACAAATAGGTCGAGCATCAATTTTGAACCCAAAGCATTTACCTTGCTTTTGTCAATCTCACTAGCCTTCCGTTTCATGATTTCGTCGACATCTCGGATCTTGCTTTGCAAAACCAACTTGTGCAGTTTCTCTTCATGACTTTCCATTTCACAGTACTGTTTGACTTGTGCAACTGTAACATTTTCCTTGTGTCCCAGTGAGATGACTTCATCAAATGCAAAAAGAATCTCAAAAGCTGTCTTGCCAATGCCTTCCTCATCTAGGGAATAAGAGTACTCAGGTACCTAGTATTGTTAAAGAAACAATTGGTACAATACCGCAAACGTCATTAAATTCAAAAGTTGTGATGTAAGAGATGAAAATAACTTCAAAAGAGGAAGAAGAAATACTACAGTTACAAAATTAAGACATAATATGGAAAAACAAGTTCGATACAGAATATATAAGTACAGGCAAACTCAGTGTTTAAGAACAACAATATAAGGCAAATAAAGAAAAGGATACAAGTTTCGAGAGCAGTCTCAATGTCTCCAAATCCTCAAGAATGTTGCTCTGTTTATTTGTAACAAGAAGCAGATAGAGGGACTCTATTGGCTGATAAACATAACGAACATTCTCAGTCTCAACATAAGTATGCTGTTTCCCTGATCCCACCAATTTGGGGAAAGCTGCAAGGTATCCCTCAATTCGTATACGGGACATGTCAACAAACTGCCTCGAGACAAGTGCTGTAAAAGATATGAAATCATATAGTTACTTATGCACACTGGGACTGTGCTAATCAAAGGAAAGAAATTAAAAATCAACATCATAACAAAATAATTCAGAAAACTTGTCAAAACTAATCATGTGTGTACCAAATAACAAAATTTGCTTGAAAATCTTAATAGCATAACTAAGATCAAATGTGAATACAACATTAGAAAAGGAGTGTCACGTAGATTCAACAGAAGGCACAAGGACCGTAAAAACCATTGCGCAGGAAAACCCTCAAAGAGCACACAGAGAAGTTTACCATATAAACGCAACATCTTCAATGTGCACCAATAAGGTTACCAAGTGCAGATTGGCTTAAAATAAAATGGACCAAACCAAATTACCTGAGGGGTGTAATGAACTAGGCCACACCATAACAAGGCCAATATTGACATAGGTATAGAACAAGTAGGTCTTACGAATATCTAAATTATTCATCATAAGTTTCAACCCCAAAGACTGTCAATCTTGAATTCTTGATTGAAAAGTCATGAAAAGCTGACACAACTCTAAATTCCACCGAAGGGCAGAAAATAACTCCATAACCACAGGCACACACACATCAATTTAGATTACAGAAATGATGACGCTTCAAATCTTTTAAGAAGTTTCAGTTCACGTAACAATTATATGCTCTTGACATAGTCAATCTTAATAACTGGAAAAGCAATAAAGCATCCATCTACTTCAATATTACAACGGCTTCAAGCCACAACCAGTTGAACATTACAGAAGAAGATGATGACATGCTTTTCACTTGTTACAATAACCTATTAACCTTAACCCAAATTGTTGTGACATTGATATTAGATGTGTTATCATGCTAACCAAATTCAGAAACAAAGAAACCATGAACAAAAATTAGATATTAAATAAACTCAGAAATATGACCATCTCTTGATAATTCGTCACCTTTTCTTCATGGGTCTCCATTCCGCCTTTATGTTTGGAGGATCAAGAGTCTTAAATGTCAACTTTGAGACAGCATATAGAAATAACATTTACAGTTCCTTGTCCGGAAGGTCCACAAAATTATAGAAGTAAAGAGAAAGTATTAGCTTGCTTGGAATCATACTGGTAGTTTAGGCTATGGTCTGAGGCAAATTTATTCACTGACTTTATTTAGATAAATTGTAAGTCTTGTTTCACATGCTTCTTTTGAAGTAGAAGTCTGAACTTCAGTAGAATACTCATCTTTATCCCAGCAGAACGCTAAGGTGTGTACGAGGATAACAATAGAATGAAGGAAGTAGAATGTGAAAATAAGGGCATAATCAGAATTTCATTAATTGTGGTCAGTGTGTGTGATCACAATCAAGAATTCAAAATAATAGAATGAAAGCTATAAACCTGTCAATAAATTTGGAAACCAGAAAAATCAGTTAGCATGCATGTCTAACTTAGATTCCTGTTGAACTAATCATCCTCGATCATAATGTCCTAGCAGAGACCGCATTAGGGATTAAATGACAGGCTGAGGTCATCCCAATGCTGACTTTGCAAAGAGACTTGTCTTACATTCAAGACTGGCATGAAAAACTAGTTATAACAACCAAGTCTAAGAGCACTGACCCAATGTAGAACTTCCTCGTATCTAAATTTCATATTCACAATCATAAGTAAAATATGTAAATCAAAAAGGCACAGGAGCCTACCTTTGCCCGATTTACTTATAATGGAAGCCGCAAGTACAACCTGAACAATAGATTACATATACAATCGTCATAAACACAAACAAAGCTACTCTAAAGGAAAATCGAAGAGAAAAAGTGATAGAACAGTCACCATCTTGTCTTCCCGATTCCCCCACCGGACACTAATAAAAAAACCGAGAAACTAGCCGTAGAAAATCCCCAACACCACCTGCAAAACCACAATAGAGCCTTCAAATTCGACGAATTAACAAATTCAAGTGTGGTATCAGAAAAAAATAAAGATCACGATATCTACACAATCACGGAATCATGAAGAAGATCCAGATCACATCCGATGTAACGATGTACTATATCATATTTGTAATGCGTAGGGATACGTTTTGGGGCATTCATCAAAAAAGCATAAATCGAATTTAAGATTTATAGATAACAATCTGTACAGAAACCACGAGATTACAATGCAAAGGAAAAGAAACGGACTCGTTTCGAACAATCGACCGCGCAAAACTCCAATTCAAAACTTACGTTACCTGAAAATTCACCGGAATCCAGATCAAGTGAGCAGAGTGCAGAGTGCAGAGTGCGAGGATGAAGTAAATTTTTTTTGAGATAATCTCTATTTATAGTTACTTGCTTATCGATCTTTATTACTCCCTCCGTCCCACTCATTTTGTCCATTTACTGTACGGCACGGAGATTAAGGAGAAAGGTAAAAAGAGAGAAAATGAGTAGGTCCCATTACTTTTGAAGGGTTAATTATTTCCTTTTTTAGAAAAGAGACAATTTCAGTGGGACAACCAAAAAGGGAAAGGATGACAAAATGAGTGGGACGGAGGGAGTACTTGTCATTAATTTCGATTATAATCTCACTGAAAATATTCATCAGTATTTTTTATTCCAATCTGATTTAAAATTTATTGAATTGTTAATTGTTATGTGACGTGTCCTATCAAGTAAAGGAATTCCTTTACATCTAGGTTGATATGAGTATATTTACAAGATCCATAATAATCCATCAATCGATAGCTTTTAACTTAATTTTAACAATTAAAAAAAAAACTAAAAAACTAAACTGAACTTTAAACCTATCAATTAGGGATAATTATATTTTAATTATGAATTAATACATCTTTATTGAAATTAATAAAATCTAATACTGATCTCAATTGAGTATTAATAACCAGAGATTTACTAAACCTAATAGGAAAACTTAAATAAGGATAAACAAAATCCTAATTGGAATAAATAAGCATAACTTGTAAAAAATTTTAAAAAGTTGGGACAAAATTGTAAAAAATTGAAATGTTGGGGCACAATTATAAAAAAAAATTGAAATGTTTTAACGTTATTGTAAAAAACTTCAAACGTTGAGACACAATTTGTAAAAGTTACAACATTAGAATGCTATTATAAAAATCTTGGTTGGGACATAAAATGAAGTTTTCCCAACCACGCACTTCAATAATTGACCGGTATCAACAAGGAATGAAATGATCAATTCTTGATTAAATTTCAATTTAGCAACTGAATGGGTAATGAAAATGCTAATAAAACAAGTTTGTTTTTAAATAATAAATTTAATTTTTAAGATATTTATTGCATAAATATATGGTTAAAATATAGAAACAATGTCCAAAAGTAACCAATTTGAAAAAGCAAATATAAATTCTAACCAATAATCTTTAAAAGATAAATAATATCCACTCTTCCAATTTTGCCCTTCTATACATGACTCCATACTTGAATCCATACACGACATACATGAATCCATACACGGCATACACGAATACATATACGAATACATGTAAGTGTGTGTGTGTGTGTAAATAAATCCATACATAACATACATGAATTCATACATGACATACACGAATACATGTATGTGTGTGTGTTTTTTTCCTTATGCATGTGTTTCGCCGGAAAAGTCTATTTTTTCGGAAACTGTTGTACGCTGGAAAGTCGCCAGAAAAAGTTGCCGGAAATTTTCGCCGGAAAAGTCACCGGAATTTTTTTAATCTGTTTTTCTCTAGAAGTTGACGGAAAAAGTTGCCGGAAAATTTTTACCGGAAAAAAGTCATCGGAATTTCCACCGGAAAACGTCTCTGGAAAAGTCACCGGAATTTCCACCGAAAAGTCACCGGAATTTTTTCACCGGAAAAAATATTTGACTATCATGTATGTATTCGTGTATGTATTCATGTATGTGTTCGTGTATGTGTTCGTATATGTCATGTATACTTTCATTTATAAGGGCAAAATAGTAAAGATGTAAAAATTTTGGTTATTATTTATTTTTTAAAGATTAATGGTTAGAATTTATCTTTGCTTTTTCAAATTGGTTATTTTAACTTTCCTCCCTAAAATATATAATAAAAATTATAGTAAAAGCTAAGACAAGATGAAGAATTATTTATTAATTCAAAATGTCTTAGCTAGACCCTATTTTGAATGGGTGTGGGCCACAAAATTATAGGCCTCAAGTTTTGAAATAAATAAGGTTGGTTTGTTTATTCATAAAATAAAAATCATTCATGATAATTATGAATACATAAATATCATGATATCATGGGTTTTGGGAGGAATGACTAATACCTAATTCATGAAATTATTTAATTTCAAACCTATCAATTAAAACAAACTTTAAAATAATTAGAAATTTTTAGTATATGTGAAATAAAATTACGTCATATTTGTTCTTATCTATTATTATTAGCTGTGTTTTTCGAGAAACATTTATTATTTATAATATTTATTATGAATGCATATTTTGTAATATGTGGATTTTATTGAGATGTATAATCACTTATTGTAATAACTCATGTATAATTATCTAAATAAATATTTTATAAATTTAAGTGGAAAGATTAGTAACTATTACTATACAAATTTGAGACATGAACATGTAATTGAATCACTTTTTAATAAGATTTGGAATAGATATGAGTATATAAGTTTCAAACGGATTCGGATAATTCTATGCTCATCGTTTTAGATCATTCGATTAATCATTGTGTTCCATTACGGTCAATAGCTTCGGTCGGCGAATTCTATCCTCATCATTCGGATTCATTATTTTGCTCCACCATGATCAACAATTCTAGGTGGTTAAACCCTATCCAAGTACTTTTACAAAATTTCTATTTTAGATAGTTATGAGGTATTATTGATGGAGCAAGTAGATCTGATTTTATGAACATGACTCTATTTTACAGAACTCATAAGGGAGTATGGCTGATACATTATGCCCCTACGGATATGATCCTAGGATGATCCAGTGTTCTATTCTAACGTAGTCTCCACACAAATATTCTAACTAATTTTTGCAAGAATGTCACAGTTATATACTTACATGTCACCAAACATGGGACTAGAGGTGTTCACGGGCCGGTTCCATACTGAAACCGCTGGTTCCGGTTCGGGAAAGTTGGAACCGGAACCTGCCCGCCACAGCCCACGGCTCCGGGTTGGAACCGGCCCGTATTGGACGGTTCCAGTTCTGGGTCGGAACCGCCGGTTTACAGCCTGAACCGTCTAATTTTTTTTTTTATATTTGAAAATATAAATTATATTGTAATTCAAACTCATAAATCATCAATGTAATGTATAAAATCGATATAGAACAAAATATATCTTCCTGCATAATAATATGTGATCAATTACAAATGAAAATATATAATTATTCAAACACGGTTCCGAACCGGAACCGCCGGTTCATGTTCGAACCTTATTATTATTATTATTATTATTATTATTATTATTATTATTATTATTATCATTATTTTTGACTTTTTTCATTCAATTTACCATTGTAATTGTCATTTTTGCTCTCTAAGGGATATAATTAACATGAATTAACACAAAATATAATTTAAAATTAAAAAAATAAAAAATTGTCGGAACCTCCAGTTCACGGTTCCGAGCCGTTGGAACCGGAACTGGCCCGTCTACCCCGCGGTTCTGGGTCGGAATCGGCCCGTTCACCGCGGCTCCGGTTCGAAAACCGTTGACCACGGTTCCGGTTCCGGTTCCGTTTAACACCTCTACATGGGACACATGAATCCCAACACTGTACATTTTACCCATAGTTGGGCAATATCAAAGTATCATAATATTACCCTTGGACATGCACCTATAAATACCCTTTCATTCTTCATGCAAAAGTACACTCACAACACATACACACTCAAATTACTTTGCTACATTCTCTATGAGATTTAAATTGGCTTGAGAGTTGGAGTTTCTTCATGGAACACCCCTCTGTTCCTGTTTTGCTAATGCCTTATTAGGAAACCAACATAATTCTTTCTTCCGCAGATCCACCTCACTCTACACCAATATATACTTTAATTTATTGGTAAGAACTCAATGACTGAAAGATGAAATGATATTAAAATGATTCAAATTTTTAGAATCCTTTCCAAGTAGGAAATAGGAATTACCATCAACTGAAAGAGAATTCCAACAGGCAAGTCTAAAATAAATCGAATACATGATACTCCCTCCGTACAAAATAAGCGTCCCATATTTTTTTTTGGGTTATCCAACCTAAATATTTCATTTCTATTTATGAGAACCACCACGTCTCACAAAAAAAATGAGCTCCACCACTTTCTATTTATTTATCCTTTAAAATCACCTTTATCCTGAATTCTAGTGCAAAAAAGAAATGCGACACTTATTGTGGGACAGAGGAAATACAAAATAAAAGGATAAACAAAAGAACAGAGAGCAATTCTCTACAGAAATTTGGCCTTGCTAAGAAACCAGAAATAAATAAAATTTTGACATTGTTTTAAAACTCTAAACAAAGCGGAAATTTGTTGAAGACTTGGGACATTTGATATTATAAGATTCTAGAAAACACATGATATTTTGCTATTAAACCGTATAAATAATGGGGCGTTTGCAATCATACTTGCTTTTGATATTATGTAGGAGTAGAATATGACTGACATGAGGATGACAACACCATAAAGCAGTAAAAACTGTATTATTTACCTATTTAAATTTGTAATAATAGTCGAAACAAAATTAATTCTACCGACTGAAAGATGACAAGAAACAAACGTCGTCCCTAATATGTGAAACTGCCACAGCAAGAAAATTCTCAATCATATTTCACAAATCACAACACAGTTAAACCTCATATACTTGTACTTCGCATGGGATAAAATGAAAGAGAGATTCTGCAAAAAAACATAACCCAACAGAGTTTGGTCCTTCCATTCCACCCCAATATATAGTATAAACCAACAATGCAACAAGGGCGATGACACGACTGCAGTAATCAAACCACTTGGTAGTTTTCAGAAGAGAGTATAGTTCGTTGAGCAAACTTGGGTGGATTACCTCCTTTCAGAGGCAAAACAGTAGCCACCTGCAACGGGTGAAATACACAGCACCAATAAGAAACAGGCACAAAAGAATGCACTGTATTTACTAGGTTCATCATTCATAAGGAAATAATAGCTACAATCCGGATTTTTATTTTTATTTCTCCTAGGGGAGGATTTCGTGGGGGGGGGGGGGGGTTCCTTTTTTTCCATGAAAATTACTCAGCAATAGTTCTAAGAAATGTAGCGTGCAATGCACAGGACAGAAGAGAACCTTTAGATTACTGAAAGTTCTTGTAGAAGTAAAACGCACAGCAATTGGGAAAAGATCTGACGTATCGACTGCAGGAATAACAAATTCCATAGATCCACTGCAAGCACAACATTAAATAAAAAAAACCGAATCATAAACACAATGAAATCAGTTTTAAAAACTAGACAAAAAATCCACTGCCAACTAACCTGCGATTGGAGTTATCAATGAGCACAATAGTCCACTCCAAAACTGATTTCCTGGGGTCATACCTGCAATTGAAATTTCGAAATGCTCACAGCTTGTTTGATTATATGGAACAGATAATTATCAATAAACATCATGCAGTACAAGCCGTTATTTAGGCATCATAAGCTAACAGTTTTAGCCTAGTCAAATTATTACAATAATCAAAGGGACCGAGCACTCACAACTCATATGACAAGGATGTTAGTAACGTCATGCAGAGCACAATCATCAAAATACCACAAAAAAATCCTAGGTGGGGTGTGTGAGTATTAATATTTGTAATGATATTAAAAAAAAAAAAAAACCACGAAATGCAGTGGCATTTAATTCATAAATAAACTAAATTTTCAAAGGTAATGCAGGCAAGGCTGGCTCGCCTTGGATACCCCGAGTCTGATTCTGGCCCAGATGTGTCACGGAGAATGATCGAGTGGGATTAGTAGTACTGTGAGTCAGTTGGGGATGGCATCAAATAAAAAATAAGCTTATAGAAACAAGTTTGTTGGACAGCCACAGCCTCACACTAATGGAGCAATCAATAGTGTTAAATTCCACCAATCATTATGAACACGTGTTTGAGAGACTATTTTATTTGCTCAACCAATGCAAGAGACAAGTGTATATCTCAACTTCACAGATTATAAATCTCTAGTTTCTGGTTTAGCAGTCAACTTTTTAACTATAGCTTAAAAGGTAGGCATCAGATTGAGGCCCAGCACCAAGACTGTAAATATAATTTCACTGAAATTATCCACTCTCTCCTTCAAATCAGACTTAATAAACAACTATTTACTTTTCCTTTTACGAGACTTTCTCCTAGTAAAATCTCTAGCTTTATCCTTCTAGAACACTGCCAACTTTAATTCCTTCACATCTAATCAAAATCAAACCATTAAATAAAAAATAATTGTACTTTTTCACATAATAAATTTGAAGGATCTTTTTCCAAGCACAAATATGCCCCGAGTTCACATGTCAAGTCATACATTGGAAACAATCCCAAACACAATACAGATGGAGACAGCTTATTTATATGTATCAATGGAGTCACTGAAAACTCCATTCTATTACTCCAAGTATGGCAATCACTAAAGGGTCAAAAGAGATGGTAAGTGTTTCACCTTACCAAAACCAAAAGATTCAGGAAACTTCACATTAATAATAACAAGCAATCAAGTGTTAATAGTAAACAACATGATGAAACCTCACCTATACTCCCCATCGATTTGCTGTACTCTTGGTCCCTCTCTAAGAGCTGGAAGGGGAATTGAAATCACAACGTTTTGTAGATCAAAAGTTGGAGCTTCATACTCTAAGGTCACATAGGTTTCATTTCCAGAAACAGAAGGCCAGCAGCTAACTGCAATGAAACAATAGAATCAAAAGTAGACCACTTACAAGACGGCACATCTTTATAAGTTCTTAGTGCTTGGGCAAATAGAAGAAAAGCTCACTTGACAATGGCACAAGCGACTCGTCTGCACTTTGCATTCTCCATTTCAACAAACTAACACCATCACCGCCCTGGCCAGAAGGGAATGGGCGACTTGAATCCCTAAGACCCAATATGTTTTCCCCATTATACAAATCCTTATTAATATTGGGGTGTGTCTTAAAAATAACTCCTGGATTATCACCAGTCTCAATCTGAAATCAACATTAGAAAACAACACTCTCAGATACGAATGCAAGTGAATGCAGATCAAGTGATCAAAAATCAAGGCAGAGACAAGAACTGAGGTACCTGAACTTGGATGAACCCATCATCTTGGTTAAGTATTTGGAGCGACAGCATACCCTGCAGATCAAAGTTGACAATACCGCCATCCCGTTTTAATGCTACATTAAGTTTTTCTTCAATGCTTAATGTAATAGGATCACTTGGCAGTGGAGCAGCTGCTCTGGATTGACCAGTACTCGGTCTCACATCCTCAACAATCACTTCACCCTCAGCTTTAAGAGATTCCAAAAATTGGTTGGTTCTTTGAGTTTTCCCAAGCTGCATACCAGTGCCTTTTGGCGGAGCTAAAGCAGTGGATGCTTGACGACCTAATCATAGAGATCCAGAAGAAAAGAATTAATGCAGCCTAAAATCAATCAATCTAAAAATTAACTACCCATAAAACATTTTAATTTTTAACAGTAAGCCACCAACCTATGGTAAAAATAGTAATTTCATATTTTTGCATAAACTCAATATAAAAAAATGATTTACTCAATTGTATTAATATTGACACATTATCAACACATAAGCATCTAATCAACAAAAATAACACCACACTCTTTTTAAACGTTGCTGCAGCTACATGGTGTCTTCTATGGCTTAAATAACAGCAAACTAACCAAGAAGATAAACTCAGAAAACAAGTGTCAAAGGATGATGCAATCTTTCACTAATTTGATTCAGTACATTGGCTTCAATTAGATTTAATCAAGGTTATATTTGTAAAATTTATTAGAGCATCCTGATGATCCTGGTCAGTAGGGCTGCATAAACGGGTACCCATGGGTACCCTAGCCGTTTTTTCCGGGTACCGGTACCCAAATAGGCTGAAAATGAATATCCGTACCCGTCCATTTTAGCCAACCGGGTATCCAATACCCGGCCGGGTATACACGAACCGGTTATCGGGTACCCGGTCTACCCGTTTAAAAAAAAACAAAAGGACAATTGTGTTTTTTCAATTTTTCACCTATTTTCAGCTCGATTTTTCGACAATATCAACGATGCAAATAACCATCAACAATTAAACAACAACAAATCAATACCAAATACGTAGTTCAAACACTTCAACTTCAATAAAAAAAATAAAGTACAAAATTTCAAATATTTCAATATTCAAAGCAAAGTAGCAAACAAATGAAATCCATACTAAATATAAAAATAATTAATAAAATTATAATTATATACTATTCTATTTTATTTTTCTATATAAAAATAATTAAATATAATTAAACATACTAAATATTACATAAACAATAAAATAATTATTTGACCGGGTACCCGATACCCGGAATTTTTGAAAAACTCATATCCGTGCCCTACCCGTACCCGAAAATTACGGGTATAGGGTACCCGTTACCCGGCCGGATACGGGTACGGGTAGGGTACGGGTTACCCGAAAACCCGTTTTCCGGATATGCACCCCTACTGGTCAGTTTTTTCAAAACAGATTATCAAGTAGCTGTAAATTTCATATGACGGCAAACCTTTGGGTTTAGAAAAGGGCTCCACTTCAGTGCTTAATCCAAAGGTAGAACCATTTCCAAAACCACCACTGTGGCTAGATATACTGGTGTCAGGGCCAAAGCCAGTATCAATTCTTTGCAAAGCTGTGAATCCTCCCTTGTCACCCCTATTCTTCTCGATCTATAAATTACACAATAACTTAATCCATCCATGAGATGAAAAAAGACAAATAGGTCGAGCATTAATTTTGAGCCCAAAGCATTTACCTTGCTTTTGTCAATCTCACTAGCCTTCCGTTTCATGACATCCTTGGTCTCTTGGATCTTGCTTTGCAAAACCAACTTGTGCAGTTTCTCTTCATGACTTTCCATTTCACAATACTGTTTGACTTGTGCAACAGTGACATTTTCCTTGTGTCCCAGTGAGATGACTTCATCAAATGCAAAAAGAATCTCAAATGCTGTCTTGCCAATGCCTTCCTCATCTAGGGAATAAGAGTACTCAGGCACCTAGGATTGTTAAAGAAACATTTGGTACAATACCGCAAAGGTCATCAAATTCAAAAGTTGTGATGTAAGAGGTGAAAATAACTTCAAAAGAGGAAGAAGAAATACTACAGGTTTACAAAATTAAGACATAATATGGAAAACAAGTTCGATACAGAATATATAAGTACAAGCAAACTCGGTATTTAAGAACAAAAATTCAAGCCCAATAAAGAAAAGGATACAAGTTTCGAGAGCAGCCTCAATGTCTCCAAATCCTCAAGAATGTTGCTCTGTTTATTTGTAACAAGAAGCAGATAGAGGGACTCTATTGGCTGATAAACATAACGAACATTCTCAGTCTCAACATAAGTATGCTGTTTCCCTGATCCCACCAATTTGGGGAAAGCTGCAAGGTATCCCTCAATTCGTATACGGGACATGTCAACAAACTGCCTCGAGACAAGTGCTGTAAAAGATATGAAATCATATAGTTACTTATGCACGCTGGGACTGTGCTAATCAAAGGAAAGAAATTAAAAATCAACATCATAACAAAATAATTCAGAAAACTTGTCAAAACTAATCATGTGTAAGCAAATAACAAACTTTGCTTGAAAGCTGATCAGCATAACTAAGATCAAATGTGAATACATTAACATTAGAAAAGGAGTGTCACAGAGATTCAACAGAAGGCACAAGGACCATAAAAACCATTGTGCAGGAAAATCCCTCAAAGAGCACACAAAGTAGTCAACATATAAAGGCATCTTCAATGTGCATCAAATGTCCTATCAGAGACCACATTAGGCCTTAAATGACAGGCTGAGACCAATGCTGACTTTGCAAAGAGACTTGTCTTACATTCAAGGCTAACATGAAAACCTAGATATAACAACTAAGATCCCTGACCAAATGTAGCACTTTCTCATAACCAAATTGCATATTCACAATCTGAAGTAAAATATGTAAATAAAAAAGGCTTAGGAGCCTACCTTTGCCCGATTTAGTTATAATGGAAGCCGCAAGTACAACCTGAACAATAGATTACATATACAATCGTCACAAACACAAACAAATCCATTCAAACAGAAAATCGAATTAAAAAAAGTCATAGAATAGTCACCATCTTGTCTTCCCAATTCCCCCAGAGGACAATATTAAGAAAACGAGAAACTAGCCGGAGAAAATCCCCAATAACACCTGCAAAACCACAATAGAGCCTTCAAATTTGACGAATTAACAAATTCAAGTGTGGCATCAGACAAAAATAAAGATCACGATATCTACACAATCACGGAATCATGAAGAAGATCCAGATCCCACCCGATGTACCGATCTAGTATCGATTTTTGCAATGCGTAGGGATACGTTTTGGGGCATTCATCAAAAAAGCGTAGCTCGAATTTAAGATTTATAGAGAACAATGCGTGGCTTCTGTACAGAAACCACAAAATTAAAATGCAATGGTGAAGAAACGGACTAGTTTCGAACAGATCGACCGCGCAAAACTTCAAATCAAAAGTTACGTTACCTGCAAATTCACCGTGATCTAGATCAAGCGAGCAGACTGAAGAGTGCGAGGAAGAAGTAAATTAATCGCAAAGAAATTGGGTATGATTTAATAGGCTATTCGCCCTTGAGAAATACTTATTTTGCAAATTGCACCTTTTACATCATACAAATAACGCTATGCATCCTTATTGGTTGGGGTGACTAAGCGGATGAGCGTAATTCAATAATGGGTTAATTATCACTTATGGCCCGACCTTTCACTCCGTGGTGATTTTATGGCCTAACCTTTCGAAATATTAAAAAATGACCCGATATTTGCTCTATTGTGACACTTATGGCCTGAGACCGAAAATCAGACGACGGAAAACTGAGTGGGGCGGCAGGATGATAATGTGGATAATTTTTTAGAAATGGGGCAAGAATATCTACATAATCATCCGGCCGCCCCACTCAAATTTTAGTCGTCGGATTTTCGGTCCCAGGCCATAAGTATCACAATAGAACAAAGGTCGGGCCATTTTTTAATATTTCGAAAGGTCAGGCCATAAAATCACCACGGAGTGAAAGGTCGGGCCATTAACCCTTCAATAATCCATATTAGAGAGTTCGATATTAGTATTAGATATACATTGAAATTCATATCTAATTTTATGTATTCTTAATTCATATATCTAACTTTTATTATTTAATATTCTCAAAATTTATCACTTATTTATCTTTTAATCTCATCTCATAGACTCATATTATCTTATATTTACATCTTATATTATCTTTGAATAATTACATCTCATGCTTATCTTTTCATGTATTTAATTCTCTTTAGTGTGACACATAATAAAATTTTACTATTTAGTTAAGCTCGAGTCGTGTATTAAAAAATTCTTGATTAAATCATCAATGTAAACGAGCTTAATCAATCTCAAAAATAATTATTTTATATTGTGGAATTGATATATTTATTTAATATACATGTATATAATCACGTATGCATCGTATTTTAATTTCAAGTTATTAGATAATATAATTATACAGGTTATATCATCTTACGAGTGATACTTTTTTTTTTAAGAGGAAAAAGCTTTCATAAAATTAGGTCAAATCGGCATAGACCATGTCAAGAAGCCAAGACGGAAAATTCGACTTCCAAATATTACATTTTGATGTTTAAAAGCAAAGTTTGCTAAACTATGAGCTGCCATATTTGCCTCCCGACAAACATGCAAGAAGTCGATAACAATACTACGCTTTGCAACCATTATAGCCTCATACCATTCATCGGATAACGCGTTCGATCCGTCTTTCCCATCTCCGACGACATGTATTGCCAGCATGGAATCTGTGTAGACGTGAATTGGGCCAAGATCTTGTTCCATACAATAGCCAATACCTAGCATCATGGCATGTAACTCTCCAATCAAGACAGTAGGTAGAAATCCCAGCTTACGAGTGATACTTAAATTTAACGTTTTACGGATTTTAAGTATTTAGTACATTTGCCCAACATATTTATATACCACGTTAATTGACATGTCATTCATATATTTTCTAAATTTGTAGTAACACAACAAAATTTTAGTAGTCATTACCTACTGAAGAACCTACATAAAGGACAATTCTAAATATAGTCCTCATTTTAGCCCTATAATTAAATTAAAATAAAATTATTATATGAAATTTCCTTTTTACCCTCATATCCTCCTTCGTTACTTAAAGCCTCCAACAAGAATAGTCACCACTCTTCAATCTTGGGATCAAAGTTTTTTTAGGACACTAACTTAGGAATATGGCAAAAGTAAGACACTTTTTTTTTCGGGCTATCAAATGTAGGACACTATCTTTTAAGTTTTGCAACTATAGGCCATTTTTGGGCCGAATTTCTGAAATTCGGGCACGATTTCTTAAGTTGAGCCCTAATGTGATCCCCACACGAATATTCTAACTAATATTTGTAGAAATGTATAACTGTTCATTTTACCCATTAGTTAAGGCAATGTCAAATTACAGTATTACTTTCTGGACATGCACCTATAAATACCCTCTTAGCTTCTTCTTTCATTTCATGCAAAAGTACACTTACAACACACACGCACTCAAATTACTCTACTACATTCTACCTGGGATTTAAATTGACTTTAGCGTCATAATTTATTCCTGGAGAATCGTCCAAACTATTTTACTAATTTTTCCGCAAGAAAACTGGTAAAGTTCTTTCTTCGATAGATCCACCTTACTATGCACTAAAATTTACTTATTTACTTATTATACATGACACCGGATCAGTGGCGGAGCTAGGCCCCCGAAGGTAAGGGGGGCAAAAAATTTTGCCCCTATTTTATTAATTTTTAGTGGGGCAAAATATAGATAATTTTATAAATTTATACATAATATTCATAAATTTTTATATAAATTGGGATAATAAATTTTTTTTGAGGGGGCAATTGCCCCACCATCCATGACTGTGGCTCCGCCACTGCACCGGATACTTCTGACCTCTTTTGTTGGTAAGCAAATTCGACTCAAATTTATGAGATATTCAATCGTATTTTATAGATAATGTATGAAAAATACTCCCTCCGTCCCACCATAAATGACTACATTCTTTTCGGCACGAGAATTAAGGAGAATGGTGTTTAAAGGGTAAAAAGATAAAAAGTGGTGGGCCCATAACTTTTTGTGAGAGGGGTATATTTCCTTATAAGGAAAGTGACCACTTATCCTGGGACAACCCAAAAAGGAAATGTGGCCACGTATCACGGGACGGAGGGAGTATTTTTTTTGGTATAACCGTTGATTATGCTATATAGACCAAGTATGGTATTTTCTTTCCTTTGTAGGTGTGAAATGACTGATTTTCTATGATATGACTCGTAATGGAGACGACGCACTCCTGTCTCGATCCATACATTCTTAAAATAATGTAATTTGTTTTAAATTTTATAAGTGCCTAGCTAAATTGCTAAATCACTATTAATCGAATTCTTCATTCTTCAATGAAAAATTGAAAATATGAAATGATGCCCACCCCAAATTTGGATTGGATTATATACACATTTATATTTCGAATGAACTCGAATACTTATTTTCTCTCTCTTTCATCTCCAGAAGAAGAAGCTTAGCTCCCCGTTTTCCTCTAGATCTGAGCTTCAGTTCAACTTCACTACGAAAATCTAGGGTTTGAAGATTTTCAACTCCAAGTCCCGAGGAATCAAGCTAGCTAGGGTTTTTGAGTCCCCAATTTCAGTGAATTATAACGCAGTCTCGCATTGTAGCTCGTGGCGTTGATCTTTCATTTTTTCTAAATTCTGCTGTGCCGAATTCCCTACGTTGTTGCGGTGGAATCAATAACTCTCTTTTTTACTCTGATTTTCGCTGTCACAAGACTTGGATGCTGGAAAGCTGTTAAGCAATACTCCGATTATATAGAGCTTGTGAAATATATTGCAGTGGGGAATCGTGCTCAAATAAGAATATAGAAGTATATTTATCTGTTATTTCCTAGTCAAACTTGGTTGGGAGTTTCGAGCTGAATCGTGCGTGGTTGAGAAGTTCCAGGTTGATACTGGAAGGTTTGGTTCATGGGAGTTTGGAGCTTAGATTATTGAAATTGTTTAGTCTTCGAACGGGGCAAGCTGCAAATTGCTTTCATTTGATCCAAGATTTTAGTATATAACCCTTATTAGTTTTTGGGAAGCAATAGTAGTAATTCGGGTTTGCTTACTTGCTTTGTTTCGATTGAGAATCAGATCAATTAAAGAAGAGATATGCGGATTTTGAGATAAGGAGTGAGTGTGTGTGTGAAAGATGGCGCTTAGGCTTCCGGCTGCAGAAGCAGCTAAGGTGGCTATTCAGTCGATTGGTCGTGGATATGATATTTCTTTGGATCTTAGACTAAAGTATTGTAAGGGTGATTCGCGTATGATTGAGATTGATGAGGATCAGGGTCGTGAGATTGTTCTTCCAGGTGGAATCTCAGTTGCTGATGTTTCAAAATCAATCAAATGCGATAAGGGAGAGCGAACACGGTTTCGTTCTGATGTGCTGACTTTCCAGCAGGTTTATTTAATTCTGATTTGCTATGTTAGTTCAGTATATATTCATTTGTGTAATGCATGAATTGTTTTTAACATATTTGTATTGGCCTTTAGTGTGAAGAACTTGTTGATTGTAGCTGTAAAATTTCATTTATTTGGCTGTGGAAGATGTGTTGTCGTAATACTTCTCTAGCTTTACGACATGTCCGTTGTCTGCCTCTTTGTCAAGACTTTGTCATGTTGTTCACTATTCAGTTTTGTAGTATCTATGTTTGATTTTATCAGAAACTCATATCCATATCTTCCCATTCCAGATGTCCGAGCAATTAAATCAGGAGCTGTCACTGACTGGAAAAATTCCTTCAGGGCTCTTCAATGCGATGTTTGAGTTTTCTGGTTGTTGGCAGAAAGATGCAGCACACACCAAAACTCTTGCTTTTGACGGAATGTTTATTACACTATATACAATTGCACTAGAAAAGTCACAAATGGTGCTCAAGGATTATGTGAAGAAAGAAGTTCCATCATCATGGGAGCCTGCAGCTCTGGCAAGGTATGTCTTCGGGCTGCCTTCTTTAGAAGTCTCTAGCTACAATACTACTGCTGGAATCCCTTCTGACCTTTTGGAGCGACCTTTTCATGTCTAGGATTCATGTCTATGCTTGTGGTTTTATGTCCTGCGTAGCAAGTCTCTAGTAAATCCATGATCCTCCTTGGTCCATGAAATAGTACCCTACTGGAAGGAGGGGTAGTGGTTGGAGGCAACAACTATACAAACCATCCCATCTCAATCTTAAGTTTTTAACAAAATAGCTTAAGAGATTTGCCACGAACTCTGTTTGTCGTGACACGTGGTGAGCTATCACGTTCTGGTGTTGTTTTCCAGTTTGCTAGGATATGAGTAAGCTGGAACACCCCGCCATTCACTAAATAATTTTGAGCTTGCATCATTTGTCTTTTACTGCTGCATGCTGAAACTCTTTTGTTTAAAAAAAAATTAGTGATGGTTTTATTTTTTGTGCTAGTCATTTGCATGGAATTAAAAGTACACCCAAAATGGTTTATCTCAAGCAAATAGCAAGTCACTTTTAGTTGTAGGTCAGCATTTAATGTATTCATTTGCCACTCCAGTAGTTCTGCGTAGACAAGTTGATTTTTTAGCAGGTGCTGTTTAACTATAGTTATCTGTTAGATCAAGTAGTCACTTCTAGCGTATCAAATACTACCAACATGCATAGTACTTGCTCATTTCTGAGTGTTTCCACTTTGTGTTAATGATACTACTGTTGCTAAATTGCTGAACTCCCTTTCTGTCAGGTTTATTAGTAAGTTTGGGACTCATATCATTGTGGGTGTAAAGATGGGTGGGAAGGATGTAATTTACATGAAACAACAGCATTCTTCATCACTTCAACAAAGTGATGTGCAGAAGAGATTGAAGGTGATGGCAGATAAGAGGTTCTTGGATGCAAATGCACAAAGTGAACTGGGTTCCGAGCAACTATACCAGAATGCGAAGGTTTGGACCAGTTTGAGTTGTTTTACTGATTATCAACGAGAATGTTCTATACTAAAAGGCTATGAGAAATAAATTAACTATAATTCTCGATTTGATGTTTCTTGGCTAAATTAATTTCGATCAAGAAGGAAGATAGAGGATACTTGATGAATATTACCTTTTAATTTTTGTGGGCAATTTCAGAGTGGTATCACTCTAGTAGTTCTCTGTTACTGTTATCTAGCAGCATTTATTGTAACCAGACTATATATATGGCATCCATCCTGCTGGATGTGCTGCTCCAACTGCTCATTTATTTCCCAACTTCCTCTTCGATGCGGTCTATTTAATATTTTGTGTGCCTTGAGGAACCTGAATAAAAACATTACCAGTGCTAGTATGTTCGTTAGATCATCAAGTGAAATAAAGAAGGCTTATTCCAGGATCCCCCCCCCCCTAAGGTTTATGATCGTCAAATCATTGGAGTCTCTTTCTTCTATTAAGGAAATGTTGGCCTCTATTCCCTCCGAAAATTAAAGAGCATGTGAAGGTTTATGTTGCCCTCTGTCTTTGATGATTCAATATTATTAGGAGGAATTCTGATTCAACTATACTTTTCATGGAAGTCATAAGTTTGTTAGCATGCAGCTCTTCCACCAATTGAACTTACTCTTTTCACTTTTCTTTTAAATTTCTGAGAAATTCAAAGATTGTAATATGACTTCTGATCATTGAAGTGCCATATCCACTTGGTTTGACGTTTTTATTTGCTTTTCCTCTATGGCAGTGTTTCTGGTAGATGGTTTATATTACACATACCAAATAATGTCATCGTATATTCGTATTGCTTTGGCTCCCCTTATGTAGGATATAGAATATCTCTCGATTGTGGTTTCATTAATATCTGTACTCTTATTTTACTCATATGCTTCATATGTTCTTTTATTTTTCTTGTTCTTCAGTTTGAAATGAAGGAGACACGGCTGAGGTTTGCAGATACTGGCACATCGAGTTCTTATTCACATAAAGATGTACACCTTCCATCTTTCATGCATCAATCTCATCAGTTTTTTGCTTTACTTCTACAGAAATCTTTTTTTATTTACTTATTCATTTAGCTAAATAATAGGATACCGTTAGCATCTGCAAAAGGAGAGGTGGAAGTGATAACACAAATTTGAAACATCAGGAGTGGCTGCAAACAGTTCTGAAGGAGCCTGATGTTATTTCAATGTCCTTTATCCCGATAACATCCCTACTAAATGGTGTTCCAGGAAGTGGCTACTTGAGTCATGCAATTAATCTTTATTTGCGTTGTGAGTGATCTTTTTTTTTGCTTTTATATTTATTTCATTTCAAGTTTTCAATTAAATTTACTTTGAAAGAAAAGGGCGGCTCCATGGGATGTTACTTTATAGGAGTCGGTTTTGGGGGGGGGGGGGGTGAGCATCGGGTGTTAGGTCTCTGATGAGGAAAAAATGTTCTGACAACCTGACATGAAAAATAAACTTGCACCTTCATGCGTGGCAGACTAGCAGTCTAGAGCATTTTTTATTTTTTTTAAATGTATTATATATACATGTAGATAAGCCGCCGATTGAAGAGCTGCATCAGTTTCTGGAATTCCAGCTTCCTAGGCAGTGGGCACCTGTATTCAGTGATCTTCCTCTTGGTCCTCAGCGAAGACAGCAAAGCACAGCTTCCCTGCAATTTAGTCTTATGGGTCCCAAACTTTTTGTAAACACCATGGCGGTAATTTTTTTTCCCCAAAATATTTCCCATTTGTCATTTTGAGTTTTCTGCTTATAGTTTTATTGAAACTTAAGAGTTTGTGCCAGTGTCAGCCTATCTAAATTTGTGCATTGCATGGGGAAAAATTTCAGTTTAAGGCGAAAGATTATGATCCTCACATTACTAAAACGCGGGTAGTAACCTGCAGTTAGGGATGGCAATTTACCCGCGGGTACCCGACCCTAATAGGTGCGGGTTTGAGGGGCATTTGATATCCATGGATAGCTTCATGGTTAGAAAATATTATTCATTTAGTTTGCGGGTACGGGTATGGATAGTTACTATCCGTACCCGCGAAACCCGTTTACCCGCGAAAAATACCCGCAAAATATCCATGAAATACTCGATTACTACCCGACTATTATTTAATGTATGTAATATATATTTGGCCCAAATATTATTTAATATAAGTATATATTTGGCTCAACTCCAACTCCAAGCCCAACCTAATACTAACTTATGAATTTGAAATTTGATAGAATATGTGGATTTGAACATTGTGTTTGGTGGTTAATTTTTTATTTGTGTTAAATTGTCGTTTATTTAATTAAATTCTGATTCGCGGGTGGCGGGTACCCAACGGTGGCGGGTTGGTGGATACCCGCGGGTGGCGGGTTGGCGGATACCCGCTGGTGGCGGGTATGGGTGGAGGAAAGAACCCGTCACGGGTGGCGGGTATGGGTTTTGCTCGCGGGTACGGGCATGGATATCCACTATCCGTGCCCGCCGTACCCAATTGCCATCCCTACCGCAGTGAGACTGTCACTGGACAAGTTGGACGTTTCATTTTTCCTTGTTGGTTGTACTCCTCTTTATACACAGTTTCTTTGTCCTCACCATCTGTTATTTTCTTACTATTCAGTCACATCTTAGTGTAGGATAACTAAGATACTAAAAAATATAAACACCTGTCGTCTGTATATATTTTGAATGTTGGGGGGGGGGGGGAGGGGGGTTAAGATGTAGACATAGTAGGGACATATTGCTGATTTCTCATGGATTTTGTACTCAAATTGTTGGTATACTGTACGTGTTGACGGAATTAAATTGTTTAACCTGACTACAGTCTACAGGGAACGGTAAGTAATTTTATGGTTAAGTCTCTTTTGATTTTGCAACCTAGTTTTCTTTCCATATATATGAGATAGATGTAATCCCAGAACTCATTTCTCTATGTTTATCCACCATGTGGTAGTGGTATACAAATGGTTTAACACTAGTTTGCTCTTCCCCTCCCTGGAGCAACAGTTATTGTTGGTTATTTCCATTTCTTGGTGATATGGGAAAGTTCTGTTACAATTGAAAATAGTATGTGATGATTGATATAATTTGGGGATCCCTATTATTTAAGGATTGGGTTCTTGAATTTCTTGATTACTTTATCAATGGCTCTGTTTTAATTGAAGTCCATTAGTATTTCTGCATGCTAAATGATTACTGCCATCTTCTGAGCTGATTGCAGTTGCGCCCAAAATGATATTCCTTATACGTGCATCCCTTGAAAGCTAATCAACAGCTTTTCCATTTGAACTATTATTTCAGGTTGATGTGGGTAAGAGGCCCGTAACGGGTCTAAGATTGTATCTTGAAGGTAAAAGAAGCAACCGCTTGGCTATTCACTTGCAACACCTCTCCTCTCTTCCAAATATTTTCCAACTCGAGGATGACCCGAATGGCAAATTTCGCCAGGAATCATATGATCGGAAATATTATGAGAAGGTACAATGGAAGAACTTTTCCCATGTATGTACAGCTCCTGTTGAATCAGATGAGGAACTTTCCATCGTTACTGGAGCACAATTGCAGGTTGGGGATTATGGATTTAAGAAGGTTCTCTTCCTCCGTTTACGTTTCTCGACTGTTAAAGGAGCTATTTCAGTTAAATATCCAGAGTGGGATGGATCCCCTGGGTTGGCTCGTAAATCTGGACTTATTTCAACTCTGATTAGTCATCACTTCACAGCAGTCCAGAAACCACCTCCCCAGCCGGCTGATGTGAATATTAATTCTGCTGTATATCCTGGAGGCCCTCCTGTTCCTATCCAAGCTCCCAAACTCTTGAAGTTTGTTGATACGACAGAGATGACAAGAGGGCCACAGGAACCACCCGGCTATTGGGTTGTTTCCGGAGCAAGACTTGTAGTCGAGAAGGGGAAGATCTCTCTTAGGGTCAGGTATTCATTACTTACTGTCATTCAACCTGATGATGACGATGATGAGCTGGAATAAGATTTGTATAGGCTGTTTGTTTACTTACAAGTCTATCAAAATTTCGAATTGAAATGGACCAGCGTTATATCAGAGGGCATAGAGACCAGTCTTTATAGATGTGCCAAAAAGTTCAACAAATGCAGGTTGGTCGGCTGTGCGCCCATTTTGATTGATAATTGATGCTACAGCTGCTAAGATTCGTGCTGGAAAGACGGAATTGAACTTGAGATGATATGTCACTCGTCTTGTTCCTCCTTGTTCCTTGTTACTTGTATCAATTATGGTTGTTTTATGTAGATTCCACAATCAGGTTTTCTACATAAATATTGTTAGAATGTTTCCGTAGTCGAGTCAAGCATTAAGAAATGAGGTGGTTGATAAAGCCAAAATTGTACTTTGTAGGAAACAATGGTACAAGAGACCAACCAAATATAAAGTAGATGTATGTGTATTTTTTTGATATTCCTGTGAGATGTTATACATAAGGTGTTGCAGTTTTGAATGACTGCATACATGTAACATATTCAGAAGTTGAATTAAATATGGAAATACATAAGATGGAAGCAAGCTATTGGTTGGTGGGATTGTGATGCGAATTAGAGAGAGAAAGCCCTTCCCTTGGGAGTGGGAGGGGAGCAGGTTGAGCAATAAAGCTAGGATACTGCTGTCCAGGCATTACTACTGAGAAATCTGATGCAACTGATGTTTGTACCTGCCCACAGCATATAATCGAGAAATTCTATCATGCATGTACATGTATTACACCAATCCATTGGATGCGCTATAATCTGCTTAGTATTACTCAGAGCAGAGCAGATGGAAAGAAGAATGCAAGAAACTGTGAATTACCCGGTGCTGCGGAGGGGTGCCAAGCTTGTGCATTCGTGTGGGTGATGACGGGGAGAATAAATGCTCGAATATAGCCATGATGAGAAACATGGAAACCAAGATGGCTGTAGCTACGAATCCGAAAGCAATGGCATTCATGGATGAACCCAACCTCAAGCTTTTCCATGGACCATCACTCCAACTACTACTATTGTACATATTGCTCCATGCCTTCTCTCTTCCACTTCCAATCTTCAATTCATTCATACCCTACCGTTTCCTTTTCTGCTCAACCCAAAACATGTTACTATTCCACAAATGATTCCTAGTTTTGTTAAAGGAAAACAAACAATACTATACGAGGAAATGCATTAATGTAGTACATCTGAAGATTACCAGTAACAAAGAGAGGCAGAAACAACTTTCAATGAAGCAGCTTCACACTATTCTTGTCCAAAAATTTCAGCTGCATTTGCCTTCTTATTTCTACAAACAGATTCTTATTTAGCATGAAAAACAAGACACATATTCCCCTCTATCTAACCTTATATATACTATATAGGATGCTTACAGCTGACACCTATGCTCATACAATGACATAAAATAATGTTTTGGGAATTAAAATAGTATTACCCTTTTAAACAAAGTAATGTAAATTAATCAGTACTATACCTCGACTTGAAGGAAGTGCGTTCCCCCTCTGTTTTTGGAAGTCTTGAGCTCTGAGATTCAAGACTAGTCACACTTGCTTATAAGCTAGGTGTTTTAACTTTGTGTGTGTGTGTGTGTGTTTTTTTTTTTTTTTTTCAAATTATGCACGAAGTATAGTTTGTTGGTCATAAGGGTGTATATATATAAGTTTATGTAGCATTACATTCATGACTAGTAAGAATTTTTCAGGGATGCACTCCTAAGCGGTAGAGATCATACTGTACAGTTGGTGCGGTCCTATCATGTTTTTAGAAAAAAAATTAATTAATAAATATTTAATTAATTTTTAATTGTGGCTTAATAAATTCTAACTAAGATCAGATGAGATCAATAAATCATAACTGATTAATTAACCCTACTTGAGATTTATAAATTCTAATGATTAATTATCCCTTAATTGTGACCAATTTCTCAAGGTAAAAATTGTGTGATGAATACTTAATTGTTTAAAGAGATGGAAACTGTTACATTAGTATCATTACCACCTAACCAACAGACAGATTATCATATTCATTTTGCCAGCCCTAAAAATGGGACATGATACCAAAGTGAATCATCATTTCAGAGTTGGCAATGCATCACAGAATCACTAATTAACTACAAAATTTGAGCTTCAAAAAATATTTCAATTTGAACTCACAAGAGACAACTTTATAAGCTAAATAAGTGTTGCTTAATTTATTGAGCAGTGATTCTGAAACCAAATCAAATTAACAAAATGAAGTGCAAGATGAACCAGATAATAAAGAGAAATAAATGTTAGATATGTTACAGCTATGCCGCAGAACCTAAACAGAAAGAATTCAATTGAAAAAATATTGATAAAGGGGGGCTTTAAAAGAATAAAAAGGGATCTACAAAAAAGAAGGTGATGCATTGACCCATACTCGCATCTTATTCCTTAATTTTCCCCCTATAAGCAAGCCTGTCACATGAACCCCACAACTGTGATATTGACTGACAATTTTTGACACGATATGATAACACGACATAAATAAGAACAAAAAATTATCATGTCGTGTTTGTGTTGGATGCAGGTTGGGTTCGTGTAACATAATAACAATTTATTTTGTTTGTTAGGGTTCAAGCTTATCATGTTTTGTAAAATCAGATATTAATCGTGTCGCGTCAACGCAAAAGAAATCGTGTTTGTGTTCGGGTCGAACAGATGCTTAACATATAGTGTTCGTGTTTGGCCTCAACAAATTATGTTGTTATCGTGTCAACATGTTAACGACCCGACACGTGTGAATTTCCATTCCTACCTAAAAGCACCATCAAGATTAATTTTCTAACTAGTCTAACAGGATCCTCTTCTAATTAAGAACCAGGGTTCCATTGCAATTTGCTTAATTATAGACCAAGATCCTAAAAACATTCAAGGAAATTTAGGAAATAAATGCAGATGTGATTATTACAACACTACATGGTACCATGAATAAAAAAAGACAAGAGAGAGAGATCAACTTTTTCCTTTTTCTTGAATGGGCTAACCATCTTTTTCAACAAGACAATCACCATGTCTTTGAAAGACATGAATGCTTTTCAAACCCTATGTCTTCTTAATCATTCTATTCCTATGCATCCCATGTGCATATTATTACCATCTATAATGTAAATTAGAAAAAGACAAAAATTTGGGTACAATCAACTATAGTAGGGTTGGTTGTAATTAGAGAACAATTAAGGAGAATTATGGGATAACTATTAAGGTAATTGTGGAATAATTAAAAGTAATTATAGTTTATTAATCCTCACTAGAGTTTATAAGTTTATAACTCTCAATTAGGATTTATTAATCCTAATTCGAATTTAATAATCTCAATTTGGTTTATTAATCCTCAATTAGGATCACTAAGACACAATTAAAATGAATTAAATATTAATTAATTTACAAAATAAAAATAAAACAAAATTGAAAACATGGTGTACCGCATGCACCGTACGAGAGTTTGCCTCTTGAAAAAATATGATTTCAACAACAAAGAAATCAAGTAGGACAAAACTGTACATGTGAGTACTATATATAGTACTCCCTCCGTCCCACTCATTTTGTCCTCCTTTTCTTTTTTGGTTGTCCCACTGAAATTGCCCTCTTTCCTAAAAAGGAAATAATTAACCCTTCAAAAGTAATGGGACCTACCCATTTTCTCTCTTTTTACCTTTCTCCTTAATCTCTGTGCCGTACAGTAAAGGGACAAAATGAGTGGGACGGAGGGAGTACTATACTTTGTTTTCTCCCCTAATTTTATAAAGATCTAAAGTGGATGATCATAGATTAATGTTCAATTCGAATTTGATATAAACTTGAAATCATCACAGTATTTTATCTTGAATTCTGACTAAAAATAACCATATACTAAATTTTTTTTTTCCAATGTATTGGAGTCACCTCAAGAAAAAAGAATATAGATTTTTCGAAAGAGACAATTTGCAAAAGAAAAGGGCACCATGATAACAAGGGGAAAATGAAGTAAAATTTTGAAAAAAAGATGCAGAGAGAAATCATGGCATCTTTTCTCCCAACTTTGCTGTTTTCCTTTTTATTTTTCCCCACCTTTTAAATTTTTTTTTTTCGTTCTCTCTATAATTAAGTCTTCCCGAAGCAAACTTTCACTCTTAGTCCATGTTAGCATTATTATTTTTTATAATTTAAATTATTTTTATTTTAATATATCAAAATTGTTACTTGGATCATAAAAATTACTCCCTTCGTCCCATTATTGTTGGCACGTTTCTTTTGGGCACGGGTATTAAGGAGAAGGGTGTTTAAAGGGTAAAAAGATAGAAAGTGGTGGAGCCCACAACTTTTTGTGAGAGAAGGATATTTTCCAAAAAGGAAACAGGCCAACTTTCGTGGGACGGCCCAAAAAGGAATACATGCCAACAATAATGGGACGGAGGAAGTATAAATTATATGATAATCGAAACTCGATTTTTTCTCCTCTTTATATTCAAAGGGGTGAATAAAGAGGAATCTGTAATTTGTAAATTTGATAAAATAAAAAACAATATAATGTCAATATGATCTGCTTGTGAAAGGTGTTCACATCCTGCTGTCCTGTCATGATCATAGTAAATTCATTATAACTGAAACTTGCATTGAATTGAATTACATCGAGAAATTCACCAGTAAACGGAGAAACACCACATTTTTTTTAAGAATCGACAGTATTAAAGATGTTCATGTTTTTATGTTTGCAACTCTACTTTTTCTTTTTAAGTTGAAAGCTTTTACTTTCTCTTTATATTTATGTGTGGGACCAGCAGCTGAGTCCAGGTCCTTTCTTATCCCATTTTCTCTTTTTTGAAATCTACATGTGGACTTTCATTATTTTTATCTACACATTTCAATTCAATCTAAAACTGAGTGACAGATGGATCTGAAAAAATTGAAAAAGAGAACTATAGTAAAAAATTATTAGTCCAAAAAACTCAATCCGATTGGCTTGAACTGAATTGCAAAGGGCGACATGGCTGGCTCTACTCAGATTCAGCTTGAAATCGAAAGGTTAACACGAATAGACCGGAAAAAGGAAGATTAAGGCAAGAAATTTCTAATCCTAAAAAGATTCACCTCGATTAGTCAAATAAAATATCCCGATAGTCCTATAAAATTTGACTTAAGCCGAATGGATTGACTCGATTGGCATTACTACTTTTGTCCATATATCACCCCATGTACAATATATGCTTGGTGACTTGGTGGTAGAATGACCAAGTTGGTAGGAAAAAGATTAAAAAAAAAAGGTTATCTTATAATGTTTGCCCCTGTAGTGATTCACCAAAAATGTGTATTGCTACATAGATTTCCAATGTTATATCAATCCTTCATACTGTATAATAGGAATTATATATAAATCCAGTTATCTGACCAACAAAATTAGTTAAAAACAAGGCCAATCTGAGCGTATATCGAGAGTAAAATAAAAAGAGCATTATTTTACAAAAATTATTTTACCTATAATATCATATTATATATTAATATATGGACATTAATATAATATAATATATACTACTACCTCCGTCCCATTATTCTTGTCTCATTTCTTTTGGGCACGAGTATTAAGGAGAAGGGTGTTTAAAGGGTAAAAAGATAGAAAGTGGTGGAGCCCATAACTTTTTGTGAGAGAAGCATATTTCCTTTTATGGAAACAGGACAAGAATATCGAGACAGCCCAAAAATGAATACAAGACAAAAATAATGGGACGGAGGGAGTATTTTATAAAAAATATAATAATTCATTACGAATAAAGCTTAAATTATTTATCAATTTAATTTGCCTAATATAATATATGGACTATGGTAAATAATTTGGTATCCTTAAACAATTCTATATAAAAAAATTGAGAAGTGATAAGATTTTTTAATGATCTATTCTTTCGTGCCGAACTCGAAACATCATTGAGAGAGAGAGAGAGAGAGAGAGAGAGAGAGAGAGAGAGAGAGAGAGAGAGAGAGAGAGAGAGAGAGAGAGAGAGGCCTGTGCCTCAATTTCAAGTTCATCTAAAGGAATTTTTACACATTATCACCAAATGCGTCGATCGAGCCTTTGCTTGATCTCATGCAAGCCAACACAAAGATACATATGTACACCACTAACAAAATAACAAGACCCCCTTTTTTCTTTTTCTTTTTCATGGCTATATACAAGATGGAAATCTTCCACAGGTAAAAAATTAATGTCTGCCTTCTTTGGAGTTGTTGAAGAATTACACCAAAGGGCAGTCATCACCTGCATATATCATCAAGTGAAGAAGCAGATGACAAAAATAAAACAGACCGGTTGAATACAGAATTCGAAACCAAAATATGGGTGAACGACGCACCTATCCACGGTAACATATCAGAGGGATTTCTGGTCATGCACTTTCTGGTGTGATCCGATAGGGGATAAAGACAACACTTTCATCCTAAGGAGCACAACAAATAGAAATCACAGAGTCACAAATGCATGTACAAGAGTATATTGCAGCAACCGATAAAGGAAAATGAGTTTATACTATGCTTCCATGCATGCCAAGGTTCTGTATGCTTTCACAAGGTTTTTAGTCATCCTTCTGAACGTATAACAGATACATACACAAAATCCATTCGTATTAAAGAGATAAAGAAGCTTGTCAAAGGCTCTTACGACAAATAATCGGCAGAAAAAAATATAGGAATCCTTCCCAATTCAGCACCATTCCACTTCTTTCTCTGAGAGGCAACAACTTTTTCTGCTTCGGAGCCTGTAGCGGTCAGAACAAACTAGAAAAGGAGGAAATAATTATCATTACTGCAAATTATATAAGTCACCAACAAAAAGTCATTCTGCCAAGCATGCCAGTGGCAAAGATGATACGTCAATATAGCTTAAAACAGGCATCCAAACAAGCCTATGCAATATGTTCATTCACATAGTTAGAGACGTACAACTGAAAGTGGAGAGAATCAAGGCAGTAGCATTATCATGAATCTATTCATGGGTGTAAAATGTGTGCACTTCGTCAGTTTTCTGCAAAATGCTTTGTTTTTCTTTGATGCTTCTTATGACCTTTATGCAGGAATCAAGTGAAAAAATATGTTCAAAACAAGGTTATTGAGGAAGAGAGACTAAAGATAGAAGATCAAGGCATGAAGGCAGAGAAAATATGCAGGTTTGAAGATTCTAAGTGGTGAGAGCATAATCAGTGCTTGTAAAGAAAGCCTGCACAGGGGTCAGGATATTGCAACAGCAATTAAATAAGGCCTTCACTGTCCAGAGTGGAAAGCAACTCAACAGATTAGAACATCAGAGATGCCGCCATGGGTTTCAAGAAGGTGAAGTCAGAAACACAGAACAAAGCCAACAGGAATGCTGTCCTGTTTTCAGCAATCTTTGAAAGTGTCAGGATTAGAATTCCACTAGCTGCATCGTCAGTTCCAACATAAACCCAGAAAGAATGCCTACTGCCTTGAGAATATATTGGTGTTGTTAAGGGGAGCTAGTGTTTAAGCATAAGATATTTTTCCTTCTTATTTTAAATGCTTCCAGAGTAGTTTTTTATCCCAGTCCATCAGTCTGCTCATCCTCACAAGCAACTTGTAAACCAGCTATCTATTTTTTTAACAATATTTTTGGCATGTTCTAGGGATAACAGCATCATTTCATCACCAATTAGATGAATCTGCAACTTTAGAATACGATCCTACATTTCTACAGAAAATTAGCTCTAAAAGAAGACAATTTAGAAAATTTTATCCAGACAAGACTCGGTTGTACAAATCACCTAACAGGCAGCAGTGTGAAAGTTCAGAAAAATAAAAATAGAAAATAACAGTCAGATAAATACAAAAAATGTTGAAACATACACGATGACGCAGAGAGAACACACTACTTACCAATGGAAACAGTATAGCCATAACCCCATAGCTAACAAGAGGAGAGCAAAAGAAAGCAGCCAAAACACATGGACTTCCTGGAAAAAGGTGTAGTCATCCATCCTATCAATAGACTATCAACACATCCAAATATAGTGATCAAACTAAAAAAGAATTCTGCATAACAATCCAAACTTATGATTAAACTGAAAAAGAACCCTATGTAACAGCTTGTAAAGTAAAAAATGTTATACCTGACCTCATTATGCAGATTTCTGTGTCAAAGACGGGATCAAACTTCATGAGGCATCTCATGAAGGCCAATTTGAAACTCAAGATGGTTCACAATATTATTTAGTAGTTCAGATTGGAATAGATGTCTGTTACGATCGACACGTTAAAAGTATGAGATGATATTGTAAAGACTGAATTTAGTCCCGTGAATGAAATAACATCATTAGCAGAATGTTGAATATGGGGGTATCTGGACAAAGAGTTCCATTTAAGCATCAATATCTTGGTAATGAATTTCACTAACCATATTCACCACTTAACATCTCACATTGTCATGACTTGTAATTATATACAATCTGGAAGATGGATTATTAAAAATCATCTTTAGTAGATAGCGCTAAAACAACTTTTGAAGCTCCCAGGGAGATTGTTCATCAGCATCTAATGGAAAATCCAACTGGTACTATATGCTGATCTCCAGAAGCTGATACTAAATCTAAAGTTCTAAGCTGTTTCTCCAAAACATCTAATTAAAGAAGTTTATTCCACAACAATCTATAAAATAGAGGATACTAATAAGATTCTTTCCTTATGAAGAGGTAAGGATCATTCAAAAAATTAGTGAATAATTTGGCCTGACGCTAGTCAGGCGGTTTGGTCTGACATTTTAGAGTCAGCAGAATATGCAGGAGCAACGCCTAACTAAATTATCTTCATTTTTTTCTGTTCTTTCTTAATAAACTTGCCCATTTCTTATTTGTTACTTTTACAATTTAGGTTATCGCCTCAGCATGATATCCTTGACTCTATCAAATTGGTCCAACCTACTGATGCAGTGAGCTTCTGACTTGGGCAACAGCGGGATGCTCAACTTTGGTCATGGTTGTTGAAGAATAGAAAAATATTTCCATTTGCAGCATAAAGATGAGTCTGCCAAAGTAGTACCAGTACTTTTGGTCACTGCTACGGGTGATCCCACCAAACACAATCTATTGTAGGAGAGGATGAAGACGAAGTGGATCTCATAGTACACTATTGACTTAAAAAGGTTTGTTTGAATATTACAACCTCGAGGACAAGGCTGTTTTCTGGAGATCGGTGTTGATGGGAATAAGATTCTTTTCTTTTGGATGTGTACCAAAGAATAGAAAGATCAATCAAATCAGTTGGTCGATTAATTTATTTTTTGAGTCATGATTTAATTGGTGGCTTATTTTAGAGATATATTATATTTTTGTTTTATTATGAATAGAGTATATTGTAGAAATAGGGATCAATGAGAAAAAAATAAATGAATAGTTTGGGTTTACACTGGGTAGGCTGTTTGGTGACAATTACGATTCGGCAGTGCAATGCGTGATATCCTTGACTCTACCAAAGTGATTTGCAAACTATCAATTGTATAAATTTACAATATAAATATTTCACTTATTCACTAGAAGCATTCCATAATTTGAGCTTCAACCTGATATGGGGTCTGTTAAAATATTAGCTTCATCTTGTGGGGGTTACAAATACATTCACTTATCTCTTGCATATACGCTGAGCATAATTTAATTAATAACAGTAAGTTTCAGCTTAAAAAAACTGATCTGTCCAAAAAGCCAAGAGATATCCAGTAGCAATGGTAAAAATTAAGATATTTTGTTAACAGGATTCTTACCGAAACCAGCAAAAAAAGGCCAATTGGATTCGAAGAAATCTAGCCTTTTGTCCAAAGTCAAACCAGAATAGTTCCATTTGTACCTAAAAAAATGGGAGAAAAGCATCAGCGACCATCCTTCCCTTCCACCCTCCCACCCCCCAGGATAAGAAACTAGAGCATGGAACCATCACTCACTCAAAGCAATAATAGGCATACATCCACGAAAGAAGCAAAAAGTTTAGTGCATTCCCAATAATCGGTATGAATCCAGTGACATACACCTACAAATATTAATTAATTAATTTTTTATAATAATAAATTATTATCAGTAATTGTATAAGTTGTAAAGATGTTACAGTATATTACCTCCAAGAAGAAGAAACTCAACAGGAGAACTGAATATACTTGTTCAGCTAGATTAATCATTACACTGCACAGAAAAGAATGAAGTAATGATTTTCACATCAAAACTGAAAAGAATGAGGTAGTGATTAACCAAAAGTTATATAGGATGACTTGTGGACATACCTCTCAAAGTCAGTAGCCTTATCACTGGAAGTCGTATCCTTTCTGAGAGATGATTCTGAACTAGAATTCCCATACTTCTCAATTGCAAAAAACCCATGCTTCGCAATATCATTATACCTAGTACAATATAAAGAAAGACCTAATGAATAAAGCTCCATAATGTCCACTGAATTAGGATCTAGAAAATCAGAATACTCTTTTCCCAAATAATCTAATTATCAGCAGGTTGATTTTCTACGAATCGTGTGCAATTTACATTCAAGATCACAGCTCAGCTGCAGCCCTTGATTCCTAGATAAAGCTTCATTCTTTTTTTTTTTTCTATCTTCTTTCATGTATAAATTACAGGTCCAAATGTTTGAATTCATCAGGAAAAAAAATTGGACGTCTTCTAAGACCTTCCTGGTACCAGAGCCGGCCATTCAAATTGCAGTAAACACGCCCAATGGAGACAATATCTTAGGGTGGAGAAAGTCCATGAGGTTATCCATTAGTGGCAAATGGAAGATGGAACTTGGAAACATGACTCGAAAACTATGAAACAAGGAGACAGTAAATTTTGATAATTTGAAACTCCATGGAATGTCAGAAAGATTAGAAAGTGTTCAATGGAACTCCCCATTGCCAAGAGCATACGAGAAAATTCGAGGACAAATGGAAGACTACTTTGAAAAGCACTGTGATATATTCAAAGGAGAAGAATGTTAAACTAGAACTATCCAATCATGCATAAGATAGTGGAGTTCCAGTTTCAATTTGGGTTGAACCATGGCTTTAAGTAGAAATAATTTGAAAATTGCTTCAAAATAAATAAAGAAACAAAACATAAAAATAATAAAATAATAAAATGACCAAGTGAAATAGAAGGAAATGAAAATACCAGAGCGTGTTTAGGATAAAGCTGGAGATATACATTGGGTAGAACCAGAACACCTGTAAGATGCTACATCAACTCCTTGAAGAATAAAATGAAAATACCCTCCATTTAAGGCAAGCATGTTATGATATTCTGCAGGATATATAAGCATACATGTGTGTGTTTATAAGTATATACACTAAGGGGGAGAAGACCACAAAAGAAAATTTCTCTCATGGTTTTTATCAACAATTTGAATAAGTGATTTAACTGGTCATTCATCCTTTATATTACCAATCTGATATAATAGCTTAGCCGGCATATGTTCTTTTTGTTTTTTTTAGATGAAGCTGGCATATATACTAAGCATAAGATTATGGCATGTATCCAGAATATAAAATCTTGGAAATATACCACTGGCTTTCACCCCTCACGCGAGAGAATGTTTAGTTAATATTCAGATTTTTTGTCACAGATCTTGGACCAAACTGATCACTTCGTTAATAAGTAACATAAGTCAAACCTATGAGAGATAACCGAGATTTAAAGTTTGGAAAGAACAAGAAAACATGCATTGATGAACATGATCGTCTAAGGTGCAACGAATTCGCAATTCTGGAAACATATAGAAACATAACTAGAGTGGAGAACCATTTATTATAAGTTAGCTTAAGATATACATAAGAGTCTCAACCAGAAAAATCAGCACTCACATAGAAGAGTTGAATCAGTCCGTGTCGTAGGAAGGAATAGAATCTGAAAAACCCCTCAAATGGACATGATTCTTGAGATTTATTCGACAGGCACACATCAGGCAACACCCATTGCAGCGTGGGAATGACAACAGATCTCAGAACAAGTATACTGCATAAGAGATATTGCTATAAGCCTATAATTGATCATAAAATGGCCCCATACAGAATCTCACCAAGCAAATTTCGTTTCAGGAAATATTGTCATCCAATTAGAATAAAGTTTTTTTTATTCATAGCAAGCTGCAACCTAAACACCAAATTTTTTTAGGCATGATAGTTTAGAATTGAACACAAGGATTAATGGTACTCCTAATTAGAGACGAACACACAACACGTACAAATCAACAAATTACTGATGACGAACCTTCCCAAGAAAATGAAGCCATTCAAGAGGAAACACTGTCCAGTACGGGTGGCAATCTCCCTTGACCTGCAATGTTTGTTCAATTCAACCCAGAGAGAGAGAGAGAGAGATAGAGAGAGTCAAAACCAAGTCGAAAATTTCAATTTCAAAATATCAAGAACAATATCAATATGATTGTATTCAGTTCACGACCTCAGACAATATATAATGACGCGGTGAAGACAGCAAGCCTCTCTGAAACCCTCCACCCACAGAAGGGATGCTTGCTTCGATTTTGTTTTGAAGCTGCCCATTAAACTTCTTATGCTTCTTCCATCCATCAAAAACTTTCAGGGATTTCGTGCTCTCTGTCTCTCTCCCTCTCTCTCTCTCTCTCCGTAGACGCGAAGACAGAATTGGTATCCTCACCTGAACTCTTGCTTTCAGGAGGAAAAATATTATTCTAGCCGAGAGATACTTGAAATAAAATATACTCATTAGAATAAAAAGCATAAATACTAGACTTTATTATTTTTTTACCCTTTTATTTTATTTTACAAATCTATTACTAATACGAAAATAAAGCTGCCCCTCCACGGTGCTCCGTTCAGATTTTCCTTTATTCTGGTAATTTGTCTAATTTTAATTCATATATATATTCTATTTTTTATTTTTATTAATTTCATATTCTTGAAATATCACATGTTTATCTATTAATCACATCTCATATTTATCTTTCCCTCTATTTAATTAATTTCTTCTATTATCCATATTAAAATAATAACAATTTCGGAATGCATTCTTATAAACCCTTATTTTATACATTCTTAATTCATATATAATAATCTATAGAAAATTTGTATATGAAAATCTCTATGAAGACTAAATAAATATATTTAATCAACGTGTCTATATGGAATCCTTTTTATTTTTCATTCATGTTTTTCTAAAAATTCGATTAGTGCTTTCTATAAAATATATACATTGAATCAAATGTGGGATAGGTATGTAAAGAAAAGAACAAAAAAACTAGAAGATGTAAACATATTTTTTCCGTATTTTGACAAAGATTAGAGATATCGATTTAACATGAACTAACGAGACGGTTCAAATATACTTAAAAAGAAGGATTTTTACTAATTTTAATTAATATTAACTTTATTTATATTTTTATCGAGTAATTTAGCATAAACCAGCGACGGTTCAAATAACATAGAAAGAATAATTTTTACTAATTTTACTATCATCCATTTTAAAATAATAACAATTTCGGAATGCATTCTTATAAACCCTTATTTTATACATTCTTAATTCATATATAACAATCTATAGAAAATTTATAAATGAAAATCCCTATGAAGACTAAATATATTTAATCAACATGTCTATATGAATCCTTTTTTATTTTTCATTCATGTTTTTCTATAAATTCGACTATAAAATATATACATTGAATCAGATATGGGATAGGTAGCTAAAGAAAAAAACCAAAAAAAACTTGAAGGTGTAAACATATTTTTTTCCGCATTTTGGCAAAGATTAGATATATCGATTTAGCATAAACCAACGAGACAATTCAAATAAACTTAAAAAGAATATTTTTTACTAATTTTAATTAATATTAACTTTGTTTAGATTTTTATCGAGTAATTTAGAATAAACCAACAAGACGGTTCAAATAACATAGAAAGAAGAATTTTTACTAATTTTAATTAATTTTACTTGGAGTGTTCATATTTTTATCGAGTATTACTCAACGGATTTGAGACGAGTATGTACAGTAAAGTCACTTTTAACCGAGATTAGGACGAACATGTAGAAAAATTAATAACAAATTTAGATTTAGAAAATACATAATGATTGAGTATACCCGATCCATTGTCATTCCTAATTATAAATTTAGATACGTGAAATAAATTAATTTTATAAGTTTGATTAATATTTAACGCCAACAATATCACAACTTCTAAATAAGATATAAAATTATTTTTAAAATATATATATATACAAATTAAACATAAAATTATTTTCCGTCGAATTTCGACGGGCTACTTACTAGTATTTCACGAATACGAATTTACGAACGAACCGTTTGTAAATTTTAGATTTATGAAAGTTTTACAAATCACGATTTCGTGAATTCACAAACAATGAGTTCATGAATTTATAAATTCCAGATTTACGAAGATTTCACGAAAGAATAATTCAAAAAATTCAGTGCATGAAGTTAGGTGAAGACTTAACAAGCAAAATTTGGATAAATCACAAATTTGCGAATTTTTGAATTTAATGTGTGAATTCATATTCCGAATTTAAGTGGAGATTCGTGAATTAACAAGCAAAATTTGAATAAATCACGAATTCACAAAAATTCAGTTTTAATTCATGTATTGAAATTTGTGAATTTGTATTTGTATTGATGCATTAACATAAACAATAATACTTTTTGGACATATATGTCCGGACATAAAATGAATATATTAATAATCTTAACTTATAATTTATCAAATAAAATAATGGTGTTGGTTAGTACCATAATGTATTTACTTAATTAATCTAAACTGTCATTTTTAAAGAGAGAAATATGAATACAAAAAATACGAAATTAAACTAATAAAGTTATTTTGTGATTTTTACTAATCTTTCGAAAATACTATTACTTAATAGATATTTATGCATTCACTTGAATTAGATTACTCACAAAATAATAAATTGAATGAATGTAGAGAAATTACAAAATTAAATAAATAAGTTAAACGGGTCGAACCGATTCATTTACCTAAACTAGCTAGATTATGTCCGGACATTTATGTCCAAATAGCATCACTCTAACATAAAAGATGACTAATATTCATCTTTTTTTCTATCATAGTGGCTACATTATATATTTATTATCTAAAACCGATGAGACCTCTAGATCATGATTCAATTGGTTCAATTGATTGAATTATGATCGGGCCGTTCAATTGAACCGTTCAATAAATAAATAAAAATAATAATTAAATACATAATAAATATAAAAATATTCATAATTTTATAAAGCAGGAATTCATATTAAATTCATAATATATTTCATATACTTTAATTTACATATATTTATTATGTGTTATAATATAAATTAATTGAGAATCAAAGAAAGAGCTAAGATTGAAATTTGGATATGCTTTTATGGGATTAAAAACTAATAATAATAATAATAATAATAATAATAATAATAAAAATAAAAGTAGAAATACTAACATTTGAGTTGGTTGAGATGATAAAAATCTTTATATTCATCCTAGAGATAATAAGATCAATTTTCCCTAGCGATTCTAGTGTGCTGATCGAACCGGCTCTAGATTCGTTTCTTGGCTCAATCAATCGACTGTTCAATTCGATTTTTAAAACATTGTCATCAACTTACTCTTAAAAAAACCAATACCATCAAGGGCTAATTTGAAAATCAATACTTAGTTTCCTGTGTATTTTATGATTTAAATCCAAAAATTTTAAAATGTTGAAATAAATACTCAACCTTTATAGTTTTGTGCAATTTCTACCATTGATCCGTCGTGAGCAATTATATATTATTGAACAAAAATTTGGGCGTGATGGTTTAATTTTAATGACAGTGGTTTTGATGAAGAAATGAGTGTGATTGTTTTATTTTGGTGATGTGATTTTTTAAAAGAAATTCGTAATCAAATCGACATCATTTTGATTGGAGGAATGCCACATCGACACTATTTTAATTCTTCTTTGGGAGTAGAAATCCTGATAAAAAAATCAAACACAGGGAAATTTTCAAAACTCACGTATGAAATACCGAAAAGGGTTCAAAATGATGTATTTAAACACCAATAACTCTTATTACATGGATTATTTGATCCCTAGTTAGGTAAAATATTATGAACGTATTTGATTATTATTATTACCAACATTATTATTAATTAATTTATTATATAGACGAGAAAATTTTGGACCGGATATGCAATTTAAAAAGTACTTGAGGGCTAAAAAGTACTTAATTGTCAGATTGCCGAAAGTTTCTATGTAAATTCATAAATTTTGGGTATTTGATAAAGTAAATTTTTTATGAAAGGGGATTGCATTAAAATTACGAAATATCCGAAGATACAGGCTCTCTCAGCCAAGCTGGGAAATCAGAAGTCCAAACCGACGGACTTGAAATATGCGTTGCATACTGCGCTAAAAAATGAGCCGCTCTCATAGCAGATCTATTTGCATGGAACACCCCGACAACTAACACATCATGTGTGGCCTCCATAATATCTAGTATCTCTTCCGGCATAAAGTAAATTAATACTCCTAATTATCATCTTCCTAAATCCGAAAAATAAAACTCTTTTCCCCCTAGTATATTTGAGTTGGTTGAGATGATAATAATAAAAAAGTAGAAATACTAACAATTGAGTTGGTTGAGATGATAAAAATCTTTATATTCATCCTAGAGATAATAAGATCAATTCTCCCTAGTGATTTTAGTGTGCCGATCGAACCAGCTCTAGCTTAGTTTCTTGGTTCAATCAATTGAATCGACCGTTCAATTTGATTTTTAAAACATTGCCATCAATTTACTCTTTAAAAAACCAATACCATTAAGGGCTAATTTGTAAATTAATACTTAATTTTTTGTGTATTTTATGATTTAAATCAAAATTTTAAAATATTGAAAGTAAATACTCAATTTTTATATTTTTTGTGCAAATTCAACCATTGATTCAATATACACCATTGATTTGTCGTCAGCAATTATCTATCGTTGAAAAAAAATTTGGGAGTGATGGTTTGATTTTAATGAAAGTGGTTTTGATGAAAAAATGTGTGTGACTGTTTTATTTTGGTGATGTGGTTTTTAAAATTATTTTTTTAAAAGAAATTCGTAATCAAATCGATATCATTTTGATTAGACGAGTACCACATTGACAACACTATGTTAGTTCTTCTTTGAAAGTAAAAATTCTGAAAAAAAAATTAAAAACAAAGTTTTTTTCAAAACTTATGTATTGAATACCAAAAACGTTTCAAAATTGGTGTATTTAAACACCAATAATTATTATTACATGGATTATTTAATCACTTGCTAGGTAAAATATTTATGGATGCATTTGATTCTTACCAATATTATTAATTAATTTATTATAGACTAGAAAATTTTGGACCGAATATGCAATTTAAAAAGTACTTGAGGGCTAAAAAATAAATCTAAAAAATCGTTTGGACTTAATTGTCAGATTGCAGAAAGTTTCTACGTAAATTCATAAATTTTGGGTATTTGATAAAGTTAATTACTACTCCTAATTGTATATCTTCTTCCTCAATTCGAAAAATAAAACCCTTTTCACCCAAATATTTTCAAATTTCATCGGCAAATAGAGAGGGAAAACGAATTCAAGTGAGCCAATCACGAGAGAATACGAGAATTGGAGAGGCGGCGGTCGCCCGGTAAGAGCGATTCCGGCAAATCTTCATTGTCTCCGACGAGAATTTGGGCGGAGCGAGGGAGAGAGAAGGCGAAAAAGAAGAAGAGGAAAAGGAAAAGGCGAAGCGCTGACGAAAAGAGGAAGATTCCAGCCAGTCCAGCTGCTTCGGCGCTTCAGTCAGCTTTACGACAACATCAATTTGGTTTTGCCAAAAAAAAATTTGTGCCCATTTTTCAAAATTCTGTCTTGATGAGAAAAAAATAATATTGTGCCGATTGTGCTTGGATTCTGCGTTGGAGCACAGTACCAAAAGGAAAAAAAAGAAGACGAAATCAAAATTAAATGAAGCGAAGGCGTGGAAGCAAGAAAGGAAGACAGAAGAAGCCAAAGTTGGATAGCACAAACGAAGTGGCATCAGCTGCTGTTAGTTTGAATACAGAAGAGAACTCTGGTGTGGATGAATTTGACAATGAAGATGTTGACTCTGGAATGGATGCTGAGGCTGAGGCTGAGGCTGAGGCTGAGGCTGAGGCTGAGACTGAGACAATGCCGTCTCCACCAAGAGCTTCTCAGCAGGAAACTCGTGTTAATGCTGCTGATACTATAGGAGTAGGACGACCAAATAGCAGTAATATATTTGGGAAAGCGGTATATACTCGTGTGAAGGTGAAGATCAAGACTTCCAAAGCTTTGGAATCTCAGCGAACTTCTTCGGATGCTCCTAGTCAAAGTGATACGAGCCAGCAAGTAGGTTCGGAGAAGCAGGGTCTGCCTAGTGAGAAAATGGAGGACAGTGCCAACTCTCTGTCCGAAACAAATGGAGGCGTTTCCGGGAATACAACGCAGAAGCCTACGGGTATAAAGATTAAATCTTCTAGGGGATTAGGTTCTTCAAGTATGAGCCCCTGTAGCAATACTGAACCGGTCAAGGGAGATAGGGTAGAGAAGAAAGATATCAAATTTATTCAAAAGGACTCAAAACAAAATGAGCAAGACCTTAGAACTGCATTGGAGGTAAAGTTGCTATTAAATGAAGTTTAGGTGGTTTTTTGTGCAAGATGCTGTAACATTTGCCGTGTTACCTTTGTTTACTTTTTTTTTCCCTAGGTGATAAGAAAGATCATGAAAATGGATGCAGCTGAGCCCTTCAACATCCCTGTGAATCCCGTTGCCCTCGGTATTCCAGTAAGTGTGCATTGCTTCATTATGGAGGCTTGCCATGTAGTTTCAGATTTAATTTTATAGTATCGATTCAAGAGAGAAATTTATCCTTGAGTTGTCACTTAATTGAATATGAGACTTCTTATGTACTGTTCAACGGCCCTTCAAACATCTGGTATAATAAGTTCTGGTTCTTTTGTCCTTCATTGTTGCTCCACTAACTCTTGTCTGGAGATACTTCACATTCTGATATTCAATTTCCTTTACACTTCTGTTTTTGATTTTGCCATGCTTGGTGTTGTTGTATAGCATTGTTTAATTTCTCAAGTATAACTCATTAGTGTAGTTCACTTGATTTCAAAAGCTATCCACAAACTAATAGCTCATTTATGTGTGGAATGAAAACAGGACTATTTTGATGTCATTGATACACCTATGGATTTTGGGACAGTATGCAGTAACCTCGAAAAAGGTGTGAAGTACAAGAATTCAGAGGATGTTTTCATAGATGTGCAGCATATCTGGGATAACTGTTACAAGTACAATAACAAAGGTGATTACGTTGTGGAGCTTATGAAGCGGGTGAAAAAAGCCTTCATCAAGTATTGGGCAGCAGCTGGCTTGTTCAACGATCAGCTTCAAGAAAGTAATCTAACGTTTCTCCTTATTCACTTCATTGTTGCTCCTTGAGTTTGTGTGACGCAATGGTTCATATTATTTTGCATTATAAGTGGACCATATAACGTTGGGAAAAGGTACAGATTAACCTTTAGCCATACACCTCAGGTGTAAATCGACCCCAAAACTAATTCTTCTTTCACCTAAACCATTTTTCTTTCATTATGGTATGCATAGGCCCTCTATATAATGAAATACAAACACTTAAACACTGTCATTAAAAATTAGCAAATAGACAGTTGTTTATTTATTTACGAACTTTAGGTCCTACAATATCCTTCCCACTTGACCTAATAAAATATTTTTTTTTTTTAACAAAATTCTGAATATTAAAACAAAGCAAGATGATGAACCATCAAATTATTGGTCATCTGAGTCCAAAGTAAATCATATATATGGAGATTATTGAACAATGAATTTACATCAAAGTCATGGGTTCAGAGATAAACCCAGACACAGATGGTTTTAGTGATAATTTTCTGTCCCCTTTGTTGTACTATATTACCTTTCCTTTTTTTTTTGGGTGAGAAAAACTACGAACACGCTTTTTCAAGTTGAGTGGGGAAGTACTATAGGACTCACGAGTCTACATCAGCTAAAAATATACATCTGTTTGGTTAACTTGTTATTAGGGTATTTAATTGTTTCATTTTTCTGGTTCAGGGCTTATTTGTACCATAATAAAAGAGAAATAGTGTTAATGGACAAACAATTAGTTAAGGAGCTAATTTGCTCTAGCGGTATCAGGTTAGGTCAGAAGCTAACTTACTAACATCAGTTGTATTCATTCCTCTAACGCGCCTTGCTACTTTCTCTGTGTTAGTGATTATTGTCAAGTATTCATTTTGGATATATCACTAGATGCTCCTCAAATAGGTTGAGAGAGCTCATTGTTGGATATGACTTGTGATTAGGGCATGCATACAAAACGGGCTTCTGAACTATTACAACTTGCTGAGGCATTGTTTCATTGAGCCTATGTACTATTATAGCTACCAGGTTTTATTGGATCAAATATGCAATCCAAATATTTAATCAATATTCCCTCCGTCCCTGATAAGTGTGGTCCGGAGGGAGGGGCACGGGTTTTAAGAAAAATGTTAGGTAGATGTGTAGTGAGTGGAGAATGGGACTCACTTTGTTATAGTGTTAGTTACTTTTAAACGGTAAAAGGGTAAAATTTTAAATGGGGTCGTATCCATTTAAGGAAGGACCACACTTATGGGGGACGGACGAAAAAGAAAAGTGGACTACACTTATCAGGGACGGAGGGAGTATTTATCTATCATAGAATTTTTATAATAGCATTTCTTTTTCCTAAATTATTATTTTCTCAAATTTATTTGTAGTATGATGTAGGTGTCACACCTCTTATACTCCACCTTTTCGTCTTACCTTTATCCGAAGCCTAATTTGTTATAATCTGAGGTCTGGGGTGGGTTGTGTGGGAGGGGGGGGGGGGGCTAATTTCTCTCCTGAGGACTTTTGCTCTTGGAAGGAGTCAACTACTCCCTGAAACCTAATTTGTTTATTTTTTGGTTTTTCAACCCCCTCCCTCCACCAACAATCCTGATACTATAGGTCCTGAAAGCAATCCAGTAAAGGATCCGACTCCTTCAAGTGGAGGGGATACTCCAGTGAATGGTGGTGGTCCGACCCCTTCAAGCAAAAAGTTTCACGGGTATGGTACTGCAAATTTTGGTACTTCATTTTTATTCATGCTTATTTTATGCCTTAACTAGAAATACAATTGGATTGAGTAAAGAAACAGAGAGATATAAATGTGGAAGAAATGGGAAAGCTTGGAATATTGACAAAATAATTTAGTAGAATGATTTCATTAGATTCTTATTGTCTCTATTAATATATTCTTCTTCTTCGTAAAAGGTCTTCGTAAAAGGTGTAAGCAAATTAGCTTGGTATTTTGTCATTTTAGTGTCTATGTTTCTTTGTATGAGTATTCAGTCAGCTTGTTCTTTATCTGAACAGTTGAGTTAGCTTGTTTTTGATGCACACTGTCGATTGTAACTTTTGTCCTGAAATACTTTGAGCATCTTAGTAGTGCCTTCAGGATCTTTATTTTCAACACTACAAGTGCCAAAGTAATTATGAATTGGTTAGTGAATAAGTATGTATAGGAAAATAAGAGACATCAAACATCGAGATGAAAGGAAGGTCTGGGATGCAACATCATGGTGCATAGGATAAGAATAAATACAGTCGATAATATGGTCAAATCCAATAAACCAACTTTGATGTTCATAACTTATAACACACTGTAAGTTCTTTATGTTAGAGAACTCTTTGGCAAAATCATTAGTTTAAGACATAGTAGATGCTTCTTGAATCCTTTACGAAAATTAATTTTATTTAACACTCAACAGGCTTCTGATTCCTGCATCTTGTACTATAACTTAGCGAGTTAAACAGATTCTTTGTGAAAATTTTAACTTGAAAGATCTTGGCTGTTCTTGTTCTTGTTAAAATGTTGTTCTCTCACTTCAATTTTTTGAAACATAATATTTGTAGACTTAAAAAGCACAAGGAAGGTTGTCAGTGTGCCATATGTGTAATGATGAGACGCAGGCAGGAGCGAGAGGAAGTTGCTCGTTTGGTGGGAGGACCAACTTATATAAGTGATGACTCACTGGGTGAAGATATCAAGACAGAGGTATTTCGTTCCCAAATTGACTTGATTCTTTTCTGTGCTAGCGTAGAGTATGAGATATTATCAAAATTTAAGAACTTTATCTCTCAAATCAACAAAGTATTAGGCTATGTTCTTGCCAAATCAATGCCAAATAACAGAGTGCCACATGTGTTCAAGAGAACATGAGTAAAAATGCATTTTGTGTGCACACGTCTCTTCATGGTAACCGTTCACATGCTCTGCTCTGCTTTCCATGATCTTTCTTGAGTCCAGTACTATTGTTCTTCACCCTTCACGTGCATGTTTGTTGTTAAAGTCAACAAATAGAGTTGGGGGGAGAGATTTGAAAACTGCTATGTAGATCTTTTGTCCCCCATTAATCTTCTTGTCATGTTCCTGAAGAGGATTTCTCATGGAGAAAGTCCATTCGGTGAGTATGCTTTGTCAAACATAGAGGACTCTCCAGATGCGGATGCTGAAATGGAAAAGAAAGGCCAAGATCTGAAAGTTGGACATCTCAGAGACTTGTACGCTCAGCCGAATGAGGATGAAATTTTAGTTTCAGGAAAACGAGAAGGTTCTCAGGATTTGCAGTCGACTCATAGATCTGGAGATGAGAATGGCATGCATCACCACACACCACAAATAGGATCGAGTGGCAATGTGTCGAATGACATGCCTAAGCAAAATGAAGATGGAAGCGCTGCAATTGACCAACAAAGGCCTAAGGTTTTCAATCTTACCTAATCTAATTTTTGTTTAGTCCTGGACGAGTATCCACTTCCGTTTATTCTTTCTTTTTTTATAAAATATAAATTTGTAAACATGCATGGCCCTTCGAGATTAGGAAGTTCACAAGTCATCTGTTCTTTTCGAATTGTAAATTGCTATCTTTGAAGCGTCATCAAACTTTGATTACATGCAGAGTCAAGGAGAAAATATTTAATTTATTCGCTTCTTTACACTTTGTTTCCAATTAATTGTTTCCCTTATCTCTTCTCTCATTTGCTACCCTGATTCATAAACAAAACATTGCATGTGTTACCATTTTTCTCCGTGTTCTTTCTCAATTATATGTTATTGTGTTTGGAAGGGTCAAGAAAGCTAGAGATGGAGAAAGAGAGTGTTCAGCTATAGTATTGAACTTTGCTGTTTACTGAGTGCAGGAATTGCTGGATAAAAATCAGAGAGCTAAAATGTTGGAGAATCTTCGTTATCTCGAGAATCCAATGCTTCTGGAGTTATATGGAACTCTCTTTACAGACAATTCCCAGTCCTTATGGAGTGGACCTCATTCATTGGTTGGTCAGAAGCAGAAGCAGAAACAGAAGCAGGAGGGCTCCAACCGCGGTAGTTCCTTGGTTTCAGCTATGTCTTCGTTTACGAAATAGTTAGTTGCTTCATTATTGGTTGGTTTACAGAGGGCTGAGGGCATTGGCAAATGACAATAGCAGATGGAAAATTGTAGATTTAACATGTAAATTAGGAGTCAGCTTAGCTTGCTGATTAGTTAACTTGAAATTTAGATCTGCTGTGCTGCATTTTAAGAGGTGCAGGAATAATATTTAGTCAAAACAAGTATTGTTATGATATGGGCTTGAATCATGATGCCTGTGAAGGAAGTGGGGAAAAAGAAGTCAAATGAATTCACGTATATGGTATTTTCTTCTTGGCTTGAGTTCATTATTAGCAAATAAATAAAAAGATTGTTTTTATCTATTTAAATGAATAGCCAAAAAATTACAACATGAATAAAATGAAACCTTCTAAACTTTATCAATAAATGAAATTTAAATTATTATGCTTTAGCATCTTGTTTATCACCAATTAACCAATTCCCTATCAATTTATGGAGTTTCCAAAACGGGTGTGGAAAAGGAAAACGCTCAATTCTAATTTGTTTGGATTTCAATGGAGGAGGAGGCGGCGCCGCGGCGGCATTGACCCCATCACCAAAAAGTCTGTTTTTTTTTAAATCTAAAAAGTCTCTTTAATCAAAGGTAAAGAAGTTTTGTTCGTGCTATCCATTTGATAAAGAAGTGGAAAAATTGAGGTTAGAATTTTTTTAAAGTTGTGATTCTAGGGCTTAGGGATTTTGGAGAGTAATAGATGATCTCAGTTAGGATAATCTTCGATTAATTCTCTGATAAAATTACAAGAGAGAAATTCGCTGATAATCTTTAATGAATTCAATGTAGCCGGAGGTGAGGTAGGTGGGGGAAGAGATACAGAGAGAGAAATCATCATTTTTTGTTTTGTTTAATATATCCGTCGTCGTTTAGGCTGACGATGCTGTAATAATTGAAAAACAAATCCACAACCACATCCCACTCCGGCAGTTCAAACTTCAAATCAGTTAAATGTGTAATTTATGAAATGGGACTCGGGAGGGAGTGTTAAATTAGATGGATATAAGACAAAATTAATATATTTATGGTTCATGATTTTGAGCCATAATGGCTAAGCCATAACCGGGTTAAATTGGTAATGTTACATTTCTTTTAATTTTTATTTAATTTATTATAATAATTAAAAATATGTTTTTACCATATTACCCTCATGTTATTTTAGGATAAGAATTATGAGTATATTTGACTTTCCAATTTCAAAAACTCAATCAATTCCATAATTCAAGTTAGCTTATAATCAAAATCTTGCTTTTTTTTTTATTAATATAAAAAATAATAAAAATTTCAACTAGAATTGTACTCACGGAAAAACACAAATAATATTCTCACCATCAGCCGACACCTGGCGCCCCATGGCTGACGGCTCTCCGCCCACCAGCCGTGGCGCTCGGTGCCCTATGGCTCCCCGCCCGCGGCCCCTGGCACGCCCGATGTGCCACGGCTCCTCCCGCGGCCCTTGGCACGCCCAACGCGTCACGGCTCCCTGCCCGCGAGCCGTAGCACGCTCGGCGCCCCACGGCTCCCCGCCGCGGCCCCTGGCACGCCTGGAGCGCCATGGCTCCCCGCCCCCAATCACACAGCTCGGAGAAAGCATAATATGTCGCATAATGACACTAATCATACATAAATTTTGTAAGCGTAAATTCTGTAAATGATGGGTTTTTGATCATTTTTTATAAGATTTTTGGTTCGAATGATGGACTTTTTATCACTTTTTGTAAGAACCTAAAAAACGAAACGATGTCGTTTTATCTCTTGTGATCGACGCGTGTCAATTAATGTTGTCAATGCAATTTTTCAGCACCGAAAATTAGAAATTGACTAAAATTGTCACAAAATTGCATTTATCGAGCTAAAAATCGGTATTATTCTAAGATCGGGCTAAATTTGTCACATTGTGAATTTATCGGGTAAAATTTGAACATTCCGCCTATTAAAATATTATAAAAAGGTTCTGTTGATAATGCGTCCGGTCTTCTTCATGGGGGAGACATTTCTAGAAAGAGTCACACTCTCATGGAGCGTCTCCACGATGCATCCGGGGTCGACCCGACCCGGATCCGACCCGCGACCCGATCCAGTCAACATTTGGCCGTTGACTTTTTTTTTTATCTCCGCCTTCTACTCCAATTTTAATTTATATATAATGAATGTGGCAATATTAATGTCTTTTAGCTCGCTCCGAGGCATTTGGCTCCTCTCGCTCGACTCTTAAAAATTAAAAGAAATTCAAAAAGCCAACGGTCAACGTTGACCGGGTTGGATCATGGATCAGGTCAGATCGAATCTGACCCGGATGTCTTCTAGAAATTGTTATAGTCTTGTTCATGGATGTTTTCACACGTCTGGGGGTTTGGGATTTGCTTTTGAAGCCAAGCTCTTGGCGGCCATTACGACTATCGAAATTGCGCAAAAAAGGTTTGACGTATCTTTGATTGGAATCAAACTCTACTTATATTGTGGGGTTTTCATGAATCAATCCATGCAGATCCCTCGGAGTTATATTTACCGGTGGCGATGGGTGCTTGAGGTGATGAGGGACATGCATTTTAGTGTCCTCTATATTTACCGTGAAGGTAGGTAATGTTGTTGTTGTTGTTGTTGTTGATCGTATGGCAAGTGTTGAAGTTGAGGACGGATGGTGGCCTTTTGCCCTACCCTGTAGGGCGTGTTTGGTTTGTTAGATAAGATTATAACAGGATACAATATAGGATGAAAATTGATTGAGTCATGACTATCAAAAATTTGTTTGGTGGGCCTGATTATTGATTAATTGGATAAGTGCCTAGTAGACCGATAAACTGACATACTGAATTTACAAATTCACCCCTCCCAACACAGACATCATCGTCCACAGTCACACTTTCTCCACTCTCTCTCTCCTCTCTCTCTCTCACCCCTTTAAAATTATCGCCAACACTCAGTCGGTTTACGCCGCCGCCGCCATAACCACCACGCTCTCCTCTTTCATCTTCTGCGACGCTGTTACGCCGCCGCCTCACGTAGCTTGCGCATGCGCCACCATCATCATGCCCTCCTTTCTCTTTTCTGATCTACAACCCATCTATCTCTCATCTTCGATCCACAACTCCATTTTCTTCCAAAGCTACTGCCGTTGTTCCATGTCCACGGCTTATTAGCCGGCTTCTTGAGCTCACTCGAATCCGGCGCTGCGATGGCCCTCCTCCCCAGTGGTGGTTCTCTACACAGATTCATCCTTTTTTTTTCTTTCTCATTTTAATCTTCAACAGTACACTTAGGGCTTGTTTGCTAGGGGTGATTACGGTGTATAATATATATTATACACCCTAATATCTTGTTTGGTATAAAGTATGAGATCCTTTATAAAATTCGGGACCGTATGAATTATACCTATTGTTGTTATTATCTAATACCATCTATGAGGTGGTATAAATAATACTCCAACTAAATATAAGAATAAATTACTATAATTTCACCCTCTTACCATAATTAATATATTTTGCAGAGAATTTAATACATCATACCAAACACAATATGAATTCTTTATACGTGTTGAAATATCTCAACTAATTATATCAAGTCTTATCCCATACTTCGTAGCAAACGAGCCCTTATTGACTGGACGAGAGAGGGAGACTGGGATAATGGAAGTAGATGTGTTGATGCGGATAGAGAGGAGATACCGAGGTGAGAAATATGATGCAAATAAAGAAGGGATAAAATGATAATCTACACATGACAATTTTTATCTCTAGGGGGGAGCTCCGATTCACAATCTCGAGATTAGAAGGAATAGTGCCGGGCCAAGACAAATCGATACTAAGTATTGGGCCCTCAATCTTGTAAACCAAACGCATGATATAATCTTATCTGGCCTATAGTCAAGGCTAATCAAGCCAACCGAACGGAACCTTAATTGAGGATCTTGTCATGCAGGACGTCTTTTGTCATTCCTAAGTTCATACTTCCCTTCAGATAGGTACATTTTTCTTATGTGGTGTTTTTTTTTTTTTTTTTTTGGATTTTCACCACATGAATTTTAATGTAGCCTAGCCTCAAGTGATCGTCTTGTGATCTCCTAGGTTTGTAAGCTTTTTTACTTTTTCTTTCCTTTCATATAAAACTTACTTTACATTAATTTTTTTTAAAGGATAATTGGTACTTTGGATTCAATGATCTAAAATGATAATCAAAATCAAGTTGATATCCAAACAACTCGAATATTCGTAATGGAGAATATATAAAAAATATTTAGCACAATAGTAAACGTTAGGTTGAAGTCAATCTTTAGTAATAATACAACTAAAGATTTTGTTAATATTCAAATAAATTATTTTTTATAATAATCATAATCACTCATGTTAAATGAAAGTTTATACGTGCGTGAACACACTCGCTCATAGTAATTAAAATTTATTAATTTCAACTCAATGAGAATGTATTAAACCTCAATTACAATTAATTAAATATTAATTAATTAATTAAAAAAAATAAATACGCGTGTACCGCACCAACCGTACTATGCGGTCCACCGTGACCGCATAGGAGTGCTCCTCAGTAGACAATTAGTCTAAACCAAGATAAATTTTGAGTGACCTAATCTCTAGTTACTTGAAACCATTAATAGCTTTTAGAATTTCCGACCGTAAATCCAAACACAACCAAACACCACGAACGAGAAGCAATATAAGCTGTCCTGTCCCTCATCTGTCTGAAGGGAGATCATAGTTTACTTGTCCAAGATAGAGACCACATGCAGGAGCCATAGGAGGTGCAGCACTTACATTCTTTGCTTCCAGAATTTTCTCAACTGAAACCAAGCATTCACCAGATAATATAATTAACCAGATAATATAATTAATTTAGCTACAAATATAATCAAGCCTTTATAAACACACACACACACAACACCAATACTCTTAAATGGCTATACCATCAGAAACAGTGAGATCACCGGTGCCTACTGATTTCAGAGCCCCAACAAGCAATCTGACCTGCTCGGATTTTGTTCATGAGATTTTAGTTTAAAATAAAATCTAACCGACAGCATACAAGATGCTTATTGGCATCATCAATTGAAGTAAATGTGTATTAACAAATATCAAGATGCATGAGCATGGTTCAAATGAATGACATCATTAAATGAAGCTACATTTAAGCGATTTAGCTCATGTACATATGATGCTTTCACTGTAAAGTTCAATCAAAGATTGAATCCCCCAAGGAGTGTAGATTTCTGCTGCACATGGCTTGATCCACCAAAAGTCAAGCTAGCTATTTAAGGGTTACTAAGTTATGGATGAAAAAACTACACTACGTCAAGCATAGCACCCTAATTTCAGATAAGCGTTGCAGCTTGCAACTACATGCATATAAATGTCCAGAGGTAGTGAGACCACTGAATCTTGAACTTCATATTTGAAGCACTATTAGTAAATTTGGTTCAAGAAAGGAGGTCAAGCCAAGGTAACATATCAGATTTTTTATTGGATCATTTTTTCTATGTTGTATCATCTTACCCAAATTAATCCAATAACAACCTAGATGATCTTGGTAAGGAATCTTCAATTGGTTCTAGCACCTTACCCCTTCAGAAATAGAATATTCTGAATACTTTAAAGCAAGTTCGTCCTTTTGGACTGCCTATTAGTTCATACTTATCAAACTGCGTGGCACCACACTAATCTCATACCTGAAGCAAGTCTGCCACAGTCATGAGTTTTTAAAGCCAACGAGCACAGTAAAAAATACGCTTGAAGATATGCTAGAAGAGGATTTAATGGAGAATCAGTCACATTTTGGAACAAATCCCTTAAAAACTTTTATCAGTAAAGACGGATGGTACTTGGAGAATGTGTTCTGTAATATTGAGCTATCAAAGTGTGTACGATTAAGTACCTGTTTCCGATTCCAAGCTTGACCACATGTACATGTTGCACAAAGCAAACAATGTTCTCAATGATTCTAGAGCTGAATTTAAGACTATGAAAGGACTTCATGAATGGACAGTAATCTATTTTTTGTTTATACAAGATGCTCCAAGTACTTTTATGTGATTGCTTAAAACTATCTCTTGGGAAATACATTATCATATGTTTTGACAACATCATGAAATTTACGGGAAAAGGGACATACAAATGGAAATTTCATGTTTATCATAGACACCAGATGAAGTTGAGTTCTCAAGTCAGGAGAGATACTAATAAGGAGACGTTTAGTACTCTGAATATTTAATTCATATTTAAATACTAAGTTAGTTAGCTTGGTTATTTTATAATAAGTTAGAATGGAGCTGGTACCTGAGGTAACTATTTCTCGAATTACTCAATATAGCAGTGTGCTGGAATCTTTATGATTTCTAAATGCTGGAATGCAGTAAATATACAATACATTAGTCAATTGGCTTAGAAGCACAGAAGCTACCTGATGATACAAAAACGACCGTGCCCTTGCAGTGACCACAAAGCAACGGTGCCCTCTCCTTACTCCAAATCCTTGAACAGCCACTGCTCCAGAATTTTCTCTGAGTTCATCAGATATGCCGACAAGAGAGGGAGAATCATTTTGTAGCTTCTTTGAAATAGAACTGGTCAGGGCATGATGACTTTGTTCTCTCTCCAACGCTGAGGGAAAATATGGACTTGACACAACCTCAGTGACAGTTAGCTCATCCAGTGTTTTGAAGGGTGACTTGGCCTGTCAAGCAAGGCAAAAGCACAGTTTAGAGTTTAACAGTAAAATACCAGATAAAATAAACTTAAATAATTTTTTTGATCGAAACCAAGTTCTAAAACAATATTATGATATTAGGGAATTCCATGGACAACTTAAATATTTAGAATATGTAACCAACCTGGCATGCAGCAGCCCTGAAAGAACTAAAGTCATGGGATCCAACAAGTACTCGGCATGCTTTCTGCAAAAGGGGTATTATCCCATTTCAATAACTAATAAAAGACGACAAAAATCACCAAAGGTTCCAGTGAAGTTTTCTATCAACCTGCATAGCTAAAAGATTAAGTTCTTCTGGAACATGCCAAGCCCGGTTTTTCTCAAAGGTAGACAGAGGCTCCGTCCCAGATAACAATCTGTAGAAGTACCTATAGAAAAATCACCAAGAGAATACTCCTTAATATTTGTTGCCAACAAACATTGTTCTACAATATCATAGCACTCTCTTTCAATTATCAGAAAGAAAAGCAAAAGGATGCTGAAGTTCACCAGGATATCAGGATCACACTAGGTCTCATTTAAAAAAGTAAGATAGTAGGGCATAAGATTTCTTTACCTTTGAGTTATATAAGCAATGTAAATCCTTTTAGAGTTCTATATCATGAAATGCTGGCTTGACATGATTTTACCCAAATTTTCTTCCCCAGTTAAAAAACGATACTATTAGACAACTTCATCTACACTTAAAATCATTCAGACCAGTAAAAAAATTAGATATGTAAAAGAGAAACTTGCAGGTGCACATGAAAAACTTAATTGACTATTGCAGAGCATACAGGCAATGTTCAGAGGAAAAGTTGTCTTTGATACCCACATCCGCTCTAGAGCTTTATGGCGCGCATGAAAATCAGATGGAACACACTTAACATCAACCACCATAATATCACCTTCATTTTTCTGCAGCAAAAACACACAGGATATGCATCAAATTTCTCAAAGAGACAAATAAAGCAAAAACTATGCATCCAAGAAAGTTTAATATTATAGAATAACTTAGCAGTAAGAACGACAACTACATTCTAAAGAATCTAACAACATAATTCAATAGTTAAAAAAAGAATGTGAATTGCTAAACCAAAGAAGAATTCTGACCTCCTAACCAAACGCAGAAGCGCCACTATCAACAAAAGATAAATCCTAGACAAGCCCTCTCGTAAGAAGAGAAAACCCTATTCATTCTAGTCAGTCCTTTACTTATCGAAATAGGATTCTGATCTATAAACCATACCTAATCGGAAAATGATTCTGACAATAACTAACTTAATTAAATAAAATTAACATAAAATAAAACCGACATCAGAAATTAATGCCACAGGCCCTGCTTGTTCTTTATGCTGTAAACAGGATGTCTAACAATTCCTCCCACAGGCCGCTCTAACAATTGTCGCTGGGTACTTAAGTTGGGAGCCAATCTTCCACCTTTAAGCTAGCTTTTGGGTGGAGTTCCGGCTTCCGGCTTTGAGTGCCTAACAATTTGCTCAGATCCAGGACGTGGTTCGGAAGAGGGCTACCTGGGAGAGGGCCGCACGGCAACAGGAAGGTGGGAACCAAGCTGTGCTGTGCAGGTCAGCTTCAGTCGCTACAAAGGCTCCCCAAAGTGAGCCGCTCGAGGACGTCGGATTCTCATAGTGGGGTCAATTGTTACGATCACACATTGAACCCACATGACACACACAATTGTGGGTGGGTACTTGAATTGGGAGTCATCCTCCACCTTTGAGCTAGCTTTTGGGTGGAGTTAGGGCTTCCGACTTTGAGTGCCTAACACATGTACTTATACAGCTTTGGAAAATGTCAAACATTGAAAACATACAACACGCATGGATGAAAAATTAATGGAAGAATATTATATTGTAATTCTAAATGGTTATTGCGTGATGCCTTCTTTTTTTTTAATAAAATTATTTGGTGATTCCATAAAATTTGTATCAAGAGTTATTTAGAGAAAGAAGAATAAGATTAAGACCAAAAAAAAAATAGGGGTTGAATGTGTTAGAACAAAATGACTATATTTGACAAGTATAAACAACTCTTAACTATTCATCAAACAAAACATAAAAAGTATTGGCCCTACACAAAAATGAAGTTTCAATTGGGAGGCAATCTACACGGATGGAATGTAATTATTGGAGCCAAAATGCATTAGAACAGTACCTGTAAAAAATGATTAACGGCTTTTTGGACCACATCAGGTTCATGAGGCGATAACTGCGTGTCAAAATTGAGTAGGTATTTAGGATGCCTCTAATTTCAAAGTAAATGGATATTTGCACAAGTTTGTATATATACACCGGTAGATAATTATCTCTAACATCATTCATAACAAAAGCAAAGCGAGCAAGAAAAGAAGAAGAAAAATAGCATATGGTGCTAAAAAGTTGGGTTAAAGTCGAGCTTTTAAGATTTTCAAGCTCACTTTAGGATATTTGAGCTCAAGCTCACCTAACTAATATATTTTGGCCCAAGCTTGAACTTGATTCAAGATTATTGGAAGGACTCAGCTGATTTAATGGTGCTGTTCCAGATCATGCTCACAAGCACATCGCCACAAACACAATTTTGGATCTTGAATTATATTTGAAGCATGACTGATTTCTTTTATATACAATTACTTACTGTACCCTATGATAATTGGCATTTTCTGTAATATTTTCATACGAAAATGAAAATACTTGATTTTTTTTAATATGCTTACTATAATAGAGTATTGCAACAAAAGTAATATTATCTAACAGAAGTTGCTCTTAAAAAAGGTTCAACTCCATTTGTTATCTTTTCTACGTATGTGAGACTCTCCATACTCTTTAGCAGATATTCCATCATCTTTTATTTGAATAGTCACTAGTTTTTATAATAACAAGTCAAGTTACGAATAATAGTTGAACAGGAGGAGCTTGTCGTAATGCTAATAATACCGATATTGATTATTAAATATAAAGATGACAAAAAATGGAAGCTAGTGAGCTGCTTGTTAGCTTTTTAACTTGTCTATACATAGGTATGAGTTCGTCTTGCCAAAAAGCTCAAGCTCTACAAGTTGAAGTTAAGTCTTAACTCATTACTGACTATGATCAGTGCTCAAACTATCTTACATCCTTAAATTCATTAGCCAAAATTCATCGATCTTACGTTGTTTCAGGCACCCCCAACATAAGGCTTTTTCTTACAAGATGGAATCCTTTAATCCAACAGATTTTCTGAAGTTATAATAATTAAGTTATACCTATGACAGAGCAAAGTATGATCTGATTCTAAAAAATAATGACAGAAACAAAAAGTTTTTTTTTTAAAAGAAGGTTTCGTACAACTTCACCAGGTTTTCTTTTGCTTATCCTCTCAACATCTACATGGCATACATTTGATAGCGCATGAACACCTGCATCCTGAAAATTATTCGAAAATGTCTTTACAATTTAACGGCTACATATATATGCTTCCAAATAGATAATAGAAAAGTCGAAAAGAAAAAAAAAAATTGTTGAAGGAGGATAACTCACAGTCCGACTCGAGCAGAAAACGGAAACCGGCTGCCCGATAAATTTTTGAAACGCGTCCTAAAAATAATTGGAAAACATTTATCTCCAGAAATTGAATTGAGCATCAACACAATTTCGTGAATCAGATAAATCGATTATAACCTCGAGAACGCCGACAACAGTTCTGTGAGTTGCCTGCTTTTGGGCGCCGGAAAATCGAGTTCCGATGTACTCAACTGCTACTAAGTATCTCTGAGTTCTGGAATTGGGAGTCATATTGATATTCCTCCCGACTAACTTTTTCTCTTCCTCCTCACCGCCGTCGGAGGATTCTCTGGCGTCGATTCTGGGAAGTTTGGAGGGACGTTGAAGGGATTCAGGCATGGTGGCAAGTCTGAGGGAGAAAATGACTCAATTGCTCTTCTGTCATTTGGGTTTTGGGTTTTACAAACTCGGGGTTTTAGCTTTAGGGTAACTCTTGGCTTAAAATTAGATGGTAGGGGTGATTAGGGTGTATAATATGTCTATGACACCCTAATATCTTGTTTGGTATGAAGTATACGGCCCTTTATAAAGTTCAGGCCCGTATGAATAATACTTATTTTTGTTGTTATGTATACTACCTATGAGGTGGTATAAATAATACTGCAACTAATTATAGCAATAAATTACAATAATTACTATGTGTTGCAGATAATTTAATACATCATACCAAACGGAATATTAATTCTTTATATTTATAAGACATCTCAGTCAAACATATCAGACATTATCCCATACTTTGTACCAAACGAGCCCTTGATATACTTGATATCCTAATTTTCTTTGATATACCAATTTTTGCTAGGGTATGAGTTATATCTCTCATTTCCTCCCCACATGATATGAGTTATATCTTCAACATACCAAAAACAAATATTAAATATCAATCTCATACTCATACTTGATATCTGATACCCATACCTATGTCTGATATATGATATACTGGTATATGGATACCAAACGAGCCCTTAATATACTCCCTACGTCTTGCTTATTATCCCGTTATTCTTCGGCACGAAAATAAATAAGATTTAAAAGATAAAAAGTGAGTAGCTCCGATCATTTTTGAAGGGTTTTGAAAGATTATTTTTTTTTTAGAACAAAATAATTTGAGTTTGAACAATCCAATAAAGAAATGAACACAATATTATCGGAACGGAAGAGTAAATTTATACCTTTTGAATTGTTATGATACTGTTTAGAAAATTCGTAAGATTTATCAAAAAATTATAAGCAAATTATTATATTCTAATAGAATTTAATATTTTTAATTTGTAAATAATTATCTATTTGGATTGGAAAACTTGATTTAATTTGATGGTTTGTACTTTCGTAGTCAATAATTTTAAGAACATTTCTTTAAAAATTGTTAAATCTGCAACAAATTGTTTTTACAGTTTCTCAAGTACATAGATAGGCTTTGTAATTTGCAAAAGAAAAAAACTATTAATTTTGCTGGCCCTTCAAACAAGGTCTCAACGGCAATCATACAAATAACAAAAGAAATATGGCCAAATAGTGGTAATCTAATATTCTTTCTATTCCCTCACAAAAAAAAAAAAAAAAAAAAGATTTTTTCTATGCAAAATGTTTTTGACATTTTTTTTTTTTGCGAAATTCACCCGATTATTTTAATTTGAAACAACAGAGGTCTACAGACTCAAATAAGAAGATTAACATCATATCACGTTGAAAAGCTAAAAATATTCTAAATATTGGAACTTGGAACACGTCGTTATAGACATTTTTCATTTTGCGTTGGTCATATCTCCAATCACCTGTTTCTCCAGAGAAATAAGAAACTCAAAGAAATATCACATAATTCGTCTAGTCGAGAAATTAAATATTAAAAAACAAGGTAATATATTGTCCACAAGAGCCAGCAAAAAACTCTGGATTTAACGGTTGTTAGATTGAATTTATTAATGTGTGAGGTTGTAAGCAAACACTATTAACAATATGGCACCAAGCAGAGGAGATAGACAGACATGAAAATTTATAAATCTGTTACTCCACATTTATACAAGACATTATACATGACTTGACACATTCAACTTTACCCATCTCAATGCATCATTCTACCTACGTATAAAAAGTAACAAGTAACGAAGGTCATTGAGGATGTGGAAGATTGACGACATTTTCTGCAATAAGGGTTTCTTCAGGTCCGTGGCTGCAGTAGACATTATAAACAAATTAATATTCATGATCCCTCAAAATCAGAGAAACTTCGAAAAAGTTTTGATCTGGATTTGAGCAGATTTGTGGAAAATACTAATCCAAGTCACCTGAGGTAGCTCAAGGCTGACATCCTGTAGAGGCAGGTGAACACCAATATGTGCAATCCTATAGTATAGAAAAATGCAAAGGTTCTCGCATACCTGCAAGTTTTCATGTCACGTCACTTGAGATAAGGCTATATTCAAGTTTCTGTATTGATGCACATAACCTCAGACTAAGGGGGCATCAGGAATAGTAAGCGAATGAAAAATCAAAAAATAAAGTTCTTGCAAGCATGAGGCAAAATTCTTCTGTTGGCTAATGCTTAGCGCACAGGTTTAAGATTGGGACAAATAATGCAGAAGAAGGCTTGAAAGTCATGTAAAAACAGGAAAAACCTTTATGACATACTGATGCAACGACAAAAATCAAGAAGCAAGAATGAACTTAAGGAAACCAGAAGTTCTTCGTCATTCAAAGGTCATCTTGTCACCAACTTCTACAAACAGAAAATGTTTCTTATAAAATACTCCCTCCGTCCACGATAAATTTGCCACAATTTCCTTTTTGGTCCGTCCACAAAAAATTTGTTACATCCATTTATGGTAATAGACCCCACACACCTCACTTACTTTTCCACTCACAACACAATTTAAAACTATATAAAAGTGGGACCCTTATTCCACTCACAATACAATCAACCAACAAATTATTAAAACCCGTGCCATCCACAATGTGGCAAATTTATTGTGGACGGAGGGAGTAATAGATATATATAGATATATAGATACATACTTGGCACCCATATTACAATATTAGGTTAGCTTTTAGCTTCTGCCACATTAACATTTTTGTTACCATTTGCAACCTGAATGTTGCTAGACATTATACTTCACAAACCTGAATTTCTGTTGGTACCAAAAAATTTGCATTGAGCATTGATCAATAAGGTTATTTTCATTGTTTCATAAATGATACTCCCTCCGTCCCAATAGCAAGGTCCCCCTTCTATTGGGCACGGGTATTAAGAATAAGAGATTTAGAGTATAAAGTAAGTTGTTTCACTTTATTAAGGAGTATTATAATTAAAAGTAATCTAACAACCCTTTCTCTTTAGTTTTTTAAACTCATCTAAAGGCCCCCTTATTACACACTAATTATTTCCTTATTTGGATTGAGACATTGCTATTGGGACACCCCAAAAAGGAAATAGGGACCTTGCTATTGGGATGGAGGGAGTACTAGGTTTCAAATATCTCTATCTTATATGAAGTATATATTGTTGATCTTGTAAATGAATTTAAGAGATATGGTTGAGAAGTCACCATCACATCAATATAACTCCATTACACGTAAGTACTGTTCTATTGAGTGTATCGACACATAAGTCAATAACCACTGTCAAAATGATAAAAAAAATACCTTACTAATCTATGTTTTGATGCATGTTTTGGCGAAAACAGAAGTTCAGGTCGTAAAATTTTCTTTTCTTTTGGCGCAACCAAAGTCCAAAAATGACCATAGTTTTAGTAGCAAAATCTTTACTTTCCATACATTAAAGAAAAAGAAAAAAAATTGAGCTAAACTCGCAGAGGATCAACTTCCACTACTAACTTGATTTTCTAAATTATTTTTGTCAATATATTATTCTCAAAATTAGGATGAACACTTTGTATATCTACCAACACCATTGCACCCGGTGTTTCAGTTGGCATTCTAAACAGCAAGCAGCGATCTCTTCTATAAATCGTGTCAGATTGTCATGGATCCATAAGCGAGTAAGCGACTACTTATTTTATAATTACTAGATTTACCCGCGCGCGTTGCGCTGCGCTGTGTGATAGTGAGTGTTTTAATTCGTAGTATCAAAAAATTAATGCATATTTCAATATATATTTATATTCTAAATGATTCTCCAAAATTATATAATAACGTTCATTAGTATTATTAATACAATTATTTTTTACTTGATTATTAATCAATTATATTATATATATATATAATATAATACATATGTTGAATATTAAGATTTAAGATTTCAAGTTAAGAAACTCATCCATCCAAATTTTAAAAATAAAGTATCACAAAATAATATATTTTACCAAAAAATTGTAACATAGTACTAAATAACTTTTTTTGAGAGAATTACAAAGATATATATATATATATATATATAATGTCAAAATAATAAGCAACTTTACTGCAAAATGTTGTCATCTAAATCACAAAATTAATTTTTGGGCGGCAATGGTCATTTTCTTTAGCAGATGAATGATCATTTTGAGGAGGTAGACATTGAAACTATTTGGCTAAGCGAGAAGTATGCATGGGCATGCAGAATAGGAGGGAAAAGTAGATAAATGGGCGGGAAAAAGCATTGCAATTATTCTGCTTTAATATAGTAATAGATATCAGACAACAGGCCATGGAGTAAGGCAACAACAGAATGGACATGAGAAACAGAATTTAAGTAAGCTGAGTTATACAATTAAATAAATTTCAAAGATAGAGAGGTGTACTTGTTCCCCAGAAGAAACCGCCCGCTGCTAAGGGTAATTTTGTCCCTCAGTCCTAGTTCCTTGTACCTTTGATCTCTTTCCTGTTTTTCCATAATCATTAAAAGTATACACGTAAAATCAGCTGGGATCTACATTAAAAAGGGTAAATACATACTGTAACTCATATAGCTAGAGCTATGATTTTATTATGCCAACATAAAACAAAGCAAATTTAAGTCTTTGGCAACAATAAACAAAATAATTGAAATGTTCTGTTATCAACATACTCTTACCAGACAGCAACAACAATGCAGGAAATAAAGAGTGATTATAAAGCACACTTTAAATCATAAGGTATGGAAAAGGTCAGGCAAAATGTTATTCAATTTTAACATTCTGAGATAAATTTGCAAGAACATGTAACAGACCATAAATTTATAGGAACTAATCATTGCAAGAAAAGAATGCAATCCAGAAGAGTAGAAGAATATACACCAAAGAAATGTCAAATAGAGAAAAAAGATGACTCACCTTTTTTGAAAATGCTGCAAATGGATTAATATCATCCTCATATATTTTCTTATATTTTGATTCAACATCAGAACTAAAACCACTCTCCAGATCTTCAGCATACTGAAAATGAGTATACAGATAGATTAAGATATGTATAACTGGCTTAAAATAAATGTAGCATCTAAAAGTCGGCACCTTTTTTGATCCTCTGGATACAACTTTTTCGGAATTATAATCCTGAACATAACGTATTTTCCCATAGAGTTTGACATTATCAGCCTTTGTTTTCTCAAGATCGGTGGTAAGGGTTCCTATCTTCTCATTCAGTATTCTTATTTCCTGTGGACCAAGTTTTTTAACTTAATATAAGAGTCAGAACAGCATGCAAAAGAGCTGGAAGAGTACCAGAATCATGTTCCAGCTCCTGTACAAAATAAAGAGGTCAGAGGAATGTACACCTCTTCAGTCTCCCGCAAACGTGCCCGAAATCGATCACGCTGGTTGCATATCACCTTAAGCATAGAGCTTTGATCTAAATCAGTGGGGGCACGCCTTTGTTCTGCATTCTGTCCCAGAAAGCATTTAGCCGCAATAGTTGAAACAAAAAGGTCACACAAATATAGTACATGAGCCATTTGATGAGAGCAATCAAAGATTCTGCATGCTTATAAATCAAGATAATGTATCCTCTTCAAACAAGATAACACACACACACATACACATCATTAATGGATCTCTTGCTTGAAGCTAAGTAAGATGCATCTGAAACAACTTCACCATCAGAACTTCATCTTACACATCATGATCCTATCAAATGCATCATAATGTTTTGAAATTGTTATTAAAACCCCCATCATCCTTCTAGGATTTGTCTACCCCATATTACAAGATTGTTAGAAATTATGTCTACTGCCACATCAAAATAATATAACCTGTTAGACAAAAGCTCCAAGACAATTGATCTTATGCAAAAAAAAAAAAGTCAATTTTGCACATTGAACTTTCTTACCTTGTTCAAGAACCAAGAGCCAGCAAATTTAGAAATTATTAACTCTTGAATTTTCTTAGGAAAAAAATGAAGGTTCCTCAAAGTTCCAAGTTACAACATCAGCATGGCTTTTTGGTACGGGTTTTCTAGTACTCATTAAACATTTAGAATGCAACAAGCAACCCAAATGTCCAACACTTATAGACTCAATTAGAGACAAAATTAGCCTTCATCCAGAAAAAATTCTGACAAGTGGCGACACAAAGTTGATATGTTTGAAGTCTTGAAGTATCAACCATTCGAAGCATATGCAAAAGGAAATAGAATGATACAACTCACCTCGACTTGATTCGTCCCTCCAGATTCTGAAAGGTCCCAGTCATTTAAGAAACTGCTTTTTTTATCATTGGAACCGCATCCCTGCATTTGAAGTAGTTTATCAAAATACTTGGTGGTGATATTAATGCCGTCACGTCAACTTTCATAAATCTAAATTACTAAGACACTGGAAAGTCAATCCTGATCCCTAGATAAGCAACACCTAGTGCAGACATGAAGTCATACTTCAATGGGGAATGAACAATGAACATCACCCATAAAGTTATATGATAGCGAGTGTGTTTACGCGTGGGACGCGATCAGTGGTGGATTATTAGTTTGGGTTCTGTCCAGTTTAATTAGTTATTCATGTGTCCAGTGTGTGGCATAAGTTCTGTGCATGGGCTTTGAGCTGATGAGAGTCATTAAATCGTAATTAGTGAGTTGGGGTTTATTATCGTTTAAGAATATTATCACTGGGACAGCATTTGCTATAGGGCCTCGCAAAAGGAGATTTTATTCTGTAAATTGCGTTCAGTTTATTTTCCCAAACACCTTCACTTAATCATTAATTCATTATAAATACCAGCAGTGCAAGTTCAGGAAGAGAATTGGACAAAAGAACTAACCTTTAGTATATCATCTTCAAGTTTTTGGATAAGCCTTTGTTGTTCATCAATCCGTGTTGTTAGTTCTTTAATCTTAATTTCAGCTGCTTCCAGAAGAGACGACTTTTCAGCAATTTTGACCTAAGAGTTAAGAGACAGTTAAAGACAATGTTTTCATGCATCAAACCGCAAATTCTATTGGTTAGAAATTCACCCAGTAGTCCAATTGGACTAGTCAAAACTTTAATAGTCAAATAATAATAATAATAGGTTATACTAATTTATTTTGAAAACGTTGGAGAAAAAAAGATAGATAGAACAGAGAAAATACATTACAAGTTTGATATTCAACAACATATATATATAAGCAAATATGAAGTTTTAAACTCTCCCTGAACAGAAAAAAAATTCAAGATTCAAAAATTTGAAGGAAAAAGAAAAGGCCAAACTGGTTTTGACCGAATCATTTGGCTTGTAATAGCTAGAAAAGGGCTTCCATATTTTAGCCAATTGAAATGTACCAACTGCTGGTTCCTGGTTGACAGGACCATCCAGTTTTTAAGAAAAATGATCTGAAGGCCTGACAGTTTCCATATTTTTCGTTTCTGCTGGGAACTTCAATACATAGTTAATACATCAGAGCTATTTTAACAAGTAATATGTCCTCAAGACTGTACCTTAAATTGAGTCAGTTCGTGCTCCATTTTCCTGTTCTTGTCAAGAAGTAATGACTCCAATTTGCTCATCTCTTCCCCGCTAGTAGCTGTTTCCCAATCCTCAGCTTCAATTGAATTATAGCCTACAGCCTATGAATATAACAATGGTTGGTGAGCTCGGAAAACCAATTCATTGAACTTGGCCGTACTTTCAATACAACCTTCTATATAAATTTGTAGGTGCAAGGATATTTTTTAAACGAAAAACTCATAATTAAGCAAGTACCTATTTGATTTCGATAAAAGGTTTAGAGTCTAGATGATACCAAAATTTTGTGCTCACATGGTCTTAGCCAAAAAATCAAACTGTAGATAACATTATAACAAGGTTAAAAGTTTCTCAGAGAGTGATCTTCTAAAGGGTGTAAGGATCTGTATTGAGAAATGAGAACAAAATAGGTAGAAAACTCTGAGAAGAACTTCACATTATACATTTGGGGAGGCCCAAAATTAGATACTTGTTACCAGACAGGTGAAACTTTTTGTTCTCTCATGCTCCCATTTAAATTCAAGTGTTTTAGATTTCGATAATTTATGCTTCATGTTAATAGTTAAATGTTACTCCCAGCCTAAGGACCTTTTGAACTTTATCTATATATCTCATTTTACTCGTCAAATCAAAAGGAGCTAATATTAGATTCCTTTAAAGTAGTCAAGTTCACATCACCTGCAAAATTTTTACTTTCTTGCGCAAATCCTCAACTAGTTTTTCAGTTGGTCGTGTCTGAATCTCCTTTTTCAACTCCTCAAGCTCAACTTCCTGTGCATTTTTACAAGTAAGAGATAGGTGAATATGAATTCAGGGTGCCAGGTGCCTAAAATATGAATTAAGGATATGTCTAAGGAAAGTAACTTCAAGAATTTGCAAAGACAAATAGAAAGAACAAAAATGTCAAACAGAAAATGCATAGGTTATTGGGGCATACTCGAACTTTCCCAAAGAAAATGAGAGAGCAGGGTTGTTAATGACAACATTAGTCCTACCTGGTAAAGTAACCAATTTATGCAACACTAAGAACTTAATTTTTAAGTAAAGCAGCAGCAAAGAAAAGTATATAATTCTGAAGCTAATAACTGAAAAATGTGACCGTTACAGTATATCTATGTAAAACTAATGGACTCTAAAGCAACACTGACAATAACTGGAATATGATTGGACTGAGGCAATGAAGATAGCACGACAAAAACATGATCTCCTCCACAATTAAGTAAGATCAGCAATAAGTAACTGATATTAATACTGGTAATTAGTTACATCTGATATCCTAACTAGTAACCATATAATGCACCTTCATGACAAAATTTATCGTACTTTGGCTAATATATGATTCAGATAAACTTTTCTAGTATGCATAAGCAACAAGAGGCAAGAGGCAAGAGCACAATGGGACTCCAAGTATCAATATTTACCAGGAAGGTTTCAAATCATTAATCATTCGCATATACTGGAAAATTGATTAAAGGTGTTAGAATATGATAGAGAAAAAGAACCAATAACTGAATTGGAACACGAAGGAGTTATATAACTCTTGGTTTTTTTTTTTATTGGAATGGTTGAAGAATGATAAAGATACCATGAGGAAATCTCCCACCAGACTAAAGATGACCTGCTCAGCTAATAGTCAACTACAAGAAAATTTTCAGATTGACTATGAGCTAAGTGAGATTGAATATCTAACCAGTCTAATTTAAAAATTTTAGCCTTCACTTTCTTCCGTCTCCTTGTACCCAGTCAAAAATAGCATCCCTAGTAAAAAAACACTTCTTAAAAATAAATCACCGTAGTCATCACCTTTTCATTGAGCAAAGCCTTAAACTTCTTCAGCTCATTCAAATGATATTCTCGCTCATTTGATAGTGTGGTCTCAATATTGTGCAGTTCTGTATTTAGTTCAGAGATTATCTTTTCCTTTGCACTAAGAGAATTCTCAAGCATGGTGTTTCCATCCAAACTATCACTGCAGCAAAATCACCAAAGTAATCAAAAACAAATACATAACCCAAGAGATTGGCATCTCCAAGTCCTAGAGCAGAAAGGAAAAGTGCATGAAAATTAATTACAGCGAAAATGAGAAGTCAAGTTACCAATTTTTACCCTTCAACAACAATATAAGGAATTCACTCTTCTAACAATGTAGTTCGAGGTGGAGGATAGATGAAAAATGGCTATCTCCTAGAAATTGTAGGGAACTAAAAACTATCAGATGATTTGATTCCCTTGTGCATCAGTTCCAAAGAGTAGATGCCCTTCCCCTTAAACAGAAAAGAAAGGGAGAAGACAAGCATGCCCTTATTTAAGAAACATTGGTAAGTTCCCAATATTATGATCTGTCCTATCATAATTATTTGCTAAAAAGTCTCAATGCCAATTACTGCAGATATTTCACAAAAGATACTATCATCCAACTTCAGCCATGGCTCCCACAGTAAAAATAAGAATAAACGAATATTTCACAAATATTTTAGGTCCAGTAAATTTGTTGTAGTTGTTGTTTGATACTCATTAGTCATTCCTTACCCAATAGAAGTCAAACTTCAAGAAATACAAAAGATAAAGCATAATTTTATGCATTTGTTGACTTCATATTTGCAGTCAGGAAGCCACAAAATATCGATGAAATTCCTTATGCATCCATATACCAAGAACAAACCTTCTCTTATGCTCGCTCTCTTCATTAGCTGATTGTAACTGAGACCGTAGAAGCCCCTGTTGAAAAATGCAAGAGAAGCTGTCAATTAGCATTGTCCCTGTGATCTTATGTAAAATTGCTTGTCATCTCAAACAGGGTGTTGGAAGAGCCTTAATTCTGTTTCCAAGATGTATATAGTGCAAATCCTCAAAAAAACAAGATACATAATTAAGTAAAGGAAGAAATTTGTTGCATCAATTTTCTAGATTCTCGTATGTAAATCCATTCACAGGGCAAAATCATCAAAAGCAAACAAATAAAAGCACAAAGTACATCCACCCTTCAATGACATTTAGAAAAGCTTCAACACAGGAAAGAATTATTAAGGCAAAACTAATATCAGATAGTGCTTAGTGTCCTGATTATTTGGGTAGAGAGGAAACAATTGGCAGAAGGAAGATTAGTTGAGGTATAATCTGATTTCATGAATTCCATCAAGTAGACAAAATCAGCTAATAAATGTACTACTTAATTACTCCCTCCGTCCCAATAGCAAGGTCTCTTTTTCCTATATTGTCTGTCCCATTCCAAAAATGGAAATTGTTAACTCTTCAAAAGCTATGGGACCTACCACTTTTTATCTTTTTACTCTTGTTTCTAAATAATTGTGTCCAAAGCAAATGAGACCTTGCTATTGGGACGGAGGGAGTATAATCTAAACCTTTTGATCTTCCTTCTGCATGCTGCTTCCTTCCACCAACACCTAATGTGCAAGGTAATACCTCACTAGTCAAGCTAGGTTTATCTTTCTTCACAATCAACTAATATTGGATTTTGATGAATAATCTTTCTGTTACACTATATGGAAAATAGGCTAACCCTTTGAGAACACCCCAATATTTTCCATAATTCCTTTTTTGAAAAGAAAATTGCTGACTAACTTGGCTATAAGCTACATACTTTTTTGTATCAAAATGTAGTTATGCTTATGCTTCTGTGCATAACAAAAATTGATAGTGCTAATAAAAATCATAGAAAGGCAAAGTATCAAGTATCAAATTCGATAATTTCCTGAAAATTTCACTACAATGCTTAGTCCTCCTTCCCAACTTTTTCAACAAACCTTATGTCCAAAGCAAAACTGAAGTATTTTAACGGGAAAGAAAAAGAACAATAAAACTGCAGAAATATACATGACTTTGGTTAAAAGATTAGAATAGAGAAGCGGTGCTTTGCTAATTCATGGTGCAAGAAAGTTATAATGTAACTATTGGGCGTTTGTTTTTCACTTTTTATGTAGGAGGGGGAAGGCAGACTGAACAAGGCTTTATTGTCAGAGAAAGTGGTGTACTCTAGCAATGGTCATCTCTGAAGTTACAAGATAGAGGACAAACTATTGAGTTGTGGTGACATTGTCGGGCAAATGGCTAAACAAATTCAGAATGGGGAAAGCTTCTCATGAACATAAGAAGTTTGAGTCACCTTTTCTCTCTCAAGGCTTAAAAGACGAGTCTGAGCTTGTTCAACTTCATCCATCAAAAGATTGACTTCTGATTGTTTTGTAGCTGTCTCCTCGTCTGTTTTTATATAATAGTAGAGTTATACAAAGTACAAAACTACAAATGAGTATATTGGTTCAGGTAATATAGTAAGGAAATCATATGTAGCATAAACTCTCATGTGCTTGCTTATATGTGGATGTAATGTTGTTGTAGAAAAGAAGACAAATATGTTAATAAAATTTTAACCTGATTGGGCACGAATCTCAAACAACTGGCTCTGTGCAAATTCATGAAGTTTTCGCATAGTGGAAACACTCTCTTCAGCTTGGCGCAATTGATCTTGTAACATTCGTTCCCTGAATTTATTATAATAAAATGCAAGGTTCAAACTATGAAAAGGTATCGGAACATGCAAGGTTGTTTGCAGACTGTAAGAATATCCCCTATACGACTCAGTAATTCTTCTTCCATGGTTCCACCTTTTGTCAACTACTACATTCAGACCTTTGTTTATACTAAGAGATGGCAGCTAACAGTCAAATATCATTGGAGCTAGTAGTGGATATAGTACCTTTCTTTTAGTACTTCCATAGTTTTCTGATTCTCTTCGGCCAAATTGCGCTGCTTAATCTCAACAATTTCTTTCACTTTTTCCTCCATCTTGAAGATCAAAAGATATAAGCAACAACACGGAAATAAAAAAAATGTTAGTCTCTTACAAAAACTTGCAGACAATATTGAAGGATGCCATTAAAGTTCATACCACGAATGATTCGAAAAAAGCCTATAATGTTAAAGAAAATTATAAAATTGCAAATACAGCACAAAGAAAAAGTTACACTTCTAACTGGTTCAAAAATTTGTTTTGCATACAGGCAAGTTTTTTATATATTGATTGTAACTGATTAATGCTGTTGGCATATACTCCCTCCGTCCCAGAAGTACATGCATTGCTTTCCTTTTTCGTCCATCCCAAAAGAACATGCATTTTCCATTCATAGTATTAAATGAATCTCTCACTTATTACCTTTCTAATGTGGGACCATTTCTCCACTCCCACTACACTTTACAGGATTTCTTAAAACCCGTGCATTCCCAACCAATACATGTTCTTATGGGACAGAGGAAGTACTGCACACCAGTCCAGTCAGTAATTATTAGCATTGGCTTGTCATGATGTCATTTTCTAATACTACTTCATCTAACAACTTTCTGGTTCACTAACAGTAGGACCACAGTAATTCAAATCTTCAGAGAATGTAGTAGTAATATCCTCACAACTTGCTAGTGAGACTATCCGTGTTCTTCAATATCTTCATATTATTTTTGTATTTTTATCTTGACAAAACTAGAGCAGTCATAATTGGAAAATAGGAGCGGGGCCAGAATCATGATTGAAAGTCCAATTCCAATCTCATTTCTGCTTGCATATTGACGACTAACTTGTTAAAGTTCTAGATAACACTACTACATCAATCCCACTTTGGAAACTAAAACACTGGAAGAGAGCATGAGAAAAACTTTGGGAACTACATAGCCTACTCCCAACATGTAGAGAATACTACCAATGTTTATTGCATTGCAATATATTGAGTCTTGAGTCCTCATGCCAACCCCACCCCACCCTACCTCTCTTAACCTTCATGCCCCCTTCTCCGGCCACCTAACCCTACCTCTTTATGCTAACAAAAACAAAACGAGCAAAACAGAAGGATAATTTAATAGAATGTAGACGGCTATCTATCTACATAACCACAATACTGCTGATTCTCTACGAATTATCTTCCATACACAGCTGCAGTCCCAGAAGCAAGGAAAATCTATACATGTAGAAGAATTGCAAAACAAGGTACCAAAAATCAAAATCCCTTCATTATAGCCATCTGACCTTACAAACTGAGACTCGCAAATAATCGACCAACAAAGGCACTTGGCCCATACGCCGATGAAAATTCCTCTCTCTACATGAGGGTCCATGGGAGTTGGATTTCTCAGCAAAATTGTTCTTTGGTCTACAGGGAAAAATACCTCACAAAGTGGCTTTTTGAGAGAGAGATTTTAAATTTTTTAAGATAAGATGAACGCACACCCAACCTTAAATGCAAAATTCCATTAGGATCTATGACTTAGAAAATCATTCCATTGTTAAACTAGCATCTAAACTTCTCAACACCTACCATAGTAGCTTTTTTTCTTGATGCAAGAAAAGTGTAATTCAGTATCAACACAGTGAGTAACTTCTACGTGTTCAAAGCAACCCAACTACTGCAGCATGACAAAGTTCTGTACAAATACCCTTTCTAACCTTGGTTTTAAAAGGCGCAAGGCGCACCGAGGCGCAAACTGGCCTGGAGCCTAGGCGCAGGGCTTTAAGCTCAGGTGCGGGCTTTTCGTAGGCGAGGCGCACCTAAAGTATAAAAATTCTAATATATTTACCTATAATATATTTTCTACTAAAAACACAAATACTTAAAACACAAACACTTAAAACACACAAATACTTAATTTATCAACTCTAGATACCCTCTAGTGCTATAAATAGGATCATTGGCTCCCATAGCCTTACTAACAACACTCCATGTCAAGTCATCATCCCCAAACACAAGATCATTATCCTCATTAGAAGAGTCACCATCCATTTGTCCAAGCAACCATTCATTGCTATCATCAATCTCTTCTAATAGAATAGGATCTATTGTGTCTTTCCTCATGTATCGGCGTCGCAAGGTTTGATTATACTTCACATAAACCAAGTGATTGAGCTGATCTTACCGAAGGCGCGCGCCTCTGGGCTTTTGCGCCTAGGCGCGCCTCGGTGCGCCTACGTGGGCTTTACGTATATGACTGAGCCTCGCCTAAAAAAAGCGCTAATGGTGCGCATCGCCTAGGCGTGCTTTTTAAAACCAAGTTTCTAACAGCAAGAGCCTGCAAAATGCAGAACACAGAGATATATACGGACCTGTTGTTCTAACTGGCGGGTGCGCTCTTCCAGTCTTCTAATTGTTGCTTGTTGATTTTTCAGATGAGTTGATTCAGTGCGGAATTCTTCAAGCTCAACCTTCATCTTTCTGTTTTCAGACTCCAGTTCAAACAATTTGGCATCTTTCTCCTGTATAAAGAAAAAAGGTGGCAAACAGGCAAAAGGTAAATATAGACACAATTAAGATTAGTTGAAAACTGATTATGTTTTTTGATAGCAACACCACACACAGATTGGATGTTAGCGTTGGATAGACAGGGATTCGTGTAACACACATGCATATACAGTGTCGAAACTCAGTTTCATATGTAAAAAACCAATCAACTCTACTTGAAGCTTGATGGGCCAATTTGAACCCAAGGAAAATGGATTTCAAACAAAAAAATTGTTCACATAAAACAAAATGAAGGAAATGTTTCCTATGTGCCGCCATATAAAAATTTCAAAGACCAATATCACTTGGCTTGAATATTTGCATATACTAAGCATGCATATCAGACTTAGCGGACTAATAAATACTCCCTCCGTCCATGAAATAAATCCCCATTATGTGATGGACACGAAGATTAAGAAAGCTGGTGGAGTTGTTGTGAGTGGAATAAAAGTACAAATTGAAGGGTAGTGTCAATAACAATTTTTACTTGGCTAGGTAGGTCTATCAATAGCAAAAATAGGTAAATATAGGAAAGTATGGAGAGTATCATTGTACATAAAGTAGAGTAAGGCTTTTTTTTTGTGGACAAATGAAAATGGGTAAGTAGGGCTTTATATCGTGGACGGAGGGAGTATTACTTCATGACGCAAAGAAAGTTTACACCATGTTTGGGTTAGGATAAAGCAGTACTATTGTTGAACTCCACAAAATAGAAATAAATCTAAAGGGCAGTCCATAGGTACTTGTTGCAATTGAATTTAAAAATTTCAAAGACTAATATCACTTGGCTTAAATATTTGCATATACTAATCATGCATATCAGACTTAGCGCATAATATATATTAACTCATGATGCAAAGAAAGTTTACACCATGTTCAGGTTGGGATAAAGCCTTACTATTGTTTAACTCCACAAATAGAAATAAATCTAAAGGGCAGTCAGTTCATAGGTACTTACTGCAATTGAATTTAGAACTGGATAAGGATCAGGTGCTTCATAAAGTTTCTGGTAAATGTTAAGAAAAGCGTTTTCCCCGAATTTTGCTCTCTTTGTAAGTTTATCGACCTCTTCTTGATAACCCTTAAGCAAAGAGTTGAACAGCGCCAACTTCTCTTCATTTGAAGCCTTCTTGAAGTCTGTTACAATATGATTTTCAAGCGGCGACAAAAAATAGTAATGTAAAATGTATTCATGATATCCATCAATTAGAGGAATATAATCACTAAAAGCACGGCATAGATCTAGGAGACATGGAGGTCAGCATGACAAACCAAAACATGACAAAAGTGGAAGACAATACCTCTAGTGCTCTCTGAAAGCTTCCTACGGTTCTTCTGACTGTTTTCCTGATTTTCTGCAATTCTAAGCCCCTGTTCATCCAGGACGATCCTTTCTTTCTCTAAATCAAAATCTGGAAGAATCAAGAGGGCATGTTGAAATTTGAATAATCACAAACCAAATATCTTTTCCAAAGTTTCCTCAATTAATAAATGCAATATAGAGTATATATTGTTCAGTAATAAGTAATAATCGATATTTATTCTCAGAATAATCTCAGAGGTAAGTTCTAGTACTCTTATCAGCATTCAGCTGATGCCACAATACATACGGGTGATCAACGACGTTATGATTATCATTCCCATTAAGAATATAGAGAAGGGGATAAATGTGAATTAGTCAAAGGTTCACAGATGGGGGAATGGCTGCAGCCAGCAGGGATAATTGAGAATTCAACAGGACTTGCTTGGAAATTTAAGTATGAAAGAAGTGTGGGATCAGATGGAAGACTCTTGTCAGGATTTGAAGTTTTAAAGAGAAGGCCCAACCTTTAAATTTAAGTTAAGGAGGATCCACCATAATTGGGGTATCAGTATCACAAGAGGAAATGCATTTGGAGTTACGAAGGTGGTACTGGGGGCATTTGTGTTTTCAGGCTTATGCTTTTTGGCAGTGAGCAGTACATTTACACTAGCTACAGCAAGGAAACAAAGAACTATACTATTTAATATAGTACGAATTCAAGAAGATAATTATGAAACAGATTTAGGTTTTGAGATAATTTTATGTGAAGGATACCTTTCCAGAAAGTAGCCACAGCAGATACAGGGACAGAGGCCCATGATGAATTGGGCTTTTCTCTCTCTGATCCCCCTCCTCCTCCTCCTTGTAGACTTTCCATTATTGATCTCAATGTTCGGCACTCAAAACCTCAATTCTTCTCACCTTTAAGCTGAAAAGGAACAATAATTACGACAGGGTAAAGTTCAAATGGTTTCTAAAATTTGAATGAATAAATAAATCAAAGACAACCGATCATGTATATCAGAGTAAGAACTAGGTCAATTATTTGATTCCGTGTTATTTCTACATCGATAGATGAAAATAAAAAAGAAATTCATGATGAAACTATAGAAGAAAATATCGAATTAATCTTAAAGATAGACGCACCTGGCTTCCTCTTCATTAAAACTAAATCACGTTGTTGATCTCCTTTAAATTAAATGTCAGGGGAACTGCAATTCAAGATCATGAAATTGAAATTATATCTACAGTTCATCCAAATTAAGGAGGAAGGAACATATCTCTCTGATTGAAAGGGGGAACAGATTCAATTCTCTAAATAACATGACAAATTATTCAGTTTGTAATCAAAACTTCAAATAAAATGGGCATAAGAAATTAATTGAGTTTATACTTTATGATATATATATATATATGTTCAGGGGATAGGGAAACCAACATGCAATTAGAAACATGAAAATTACAAAGACATACTAATGGGGTAAGAATGAAGTGTAATGTTTAATCTTGGTGTTTCTTTCTGATCTAAACCATTCGTGCTCCTTGAAATAAAACCAGAAGCAAAAATGTATTTGACATATAACTATATACAGAAATCACGAAATCTAATTCAACTCCAGTTCTTGTCATCATTTTTCTTCTTGCTAAGAAGAGGAAATAAGAAAATTTCAGCTCTTTAAATCTCACCTTGGCCAACTTGTACCTTTTCCTAATACATTTGATTTTTACATCTGAGAATTGAAGGGGAATAAAGTGAATCTCATAATTTCATAATCAAATCTAACCCGCCAGAACTTTCCCAACTCTGATCACATTAAACATAACATTTTCCAGTCACAAACCTCTCCAAACAAACAAAATATAACAGCAGAACTAGTAGGAATAACATTCATAACGGAACAATTGTTAAAGCTACAGTCCCAGTTGTCAAAATCAAAGTATTGGTACACAGTAAATACAAATGATGTTCACCATTCTTGTAGCCTGACGAAGAGAATAACAACAACAATGAACCCTAAACTCAAGTCAATTTAAGTAAACGGGTTTGATTCAGAAACCCAGACAAATTACCGAAGTAAGGAGATATACACCGAGATCATAAATGGAATTAAGATCATTAGTGCGCATTACCATAAATATGTCGAAATCCCGAATTTTCAGTTAATCCGATGTGGTCTGAGCGGCTTCAGAGACAAGGAAGCAAAGATTTAGATCTAAAAAAAGGACGGAACAGTGTTCGATTGTCAGACTCAGCTTTAGGAAGGACGGTGAGAGAGAGACAGAGAGAGAAGGAGCGCGAGAGAGAGAAGTTCTGAAGGAAGGTTGGGCTGGATAGTCGGAATTTGGGCCAAGAGAGAGAAAGGCTGAAGCTGGGAAAGGGAGTGATATTGGGCCAGAGGAGTAGATATAATTAAAAAGTTAATTAGTGCTTTTTAACACTTTTAGAATAGTATATAAAGATAAATTTTAACACTAGTTATAAAAAAAAAGATAAATTCTAGTATTTTTTTTATTTTTTTCTATGATAATGAATTTTTATTTGTGCTATTACTAAATAAAAAGTGTGAAAGCAATTGTAATAAATTCATTTTATACGTGATCACGAATTTTTAATCGTGTTATCACAAAATAAAAAGTGAGAAATACACTTATAATAGTTTCATTTTATATGTGATCTACCAATCTTTTTTTAGAGTTAATTGGGTGGAATAGTCACATACTCACATCACTTAGTGAAACTCAATAGATGTCAAGAAAACTTAGTTTACACAAATTTTAGCAAACTTTGGTGTGATGTACCTAAAATACCCTTACACATCTATTTCTTCTCTCTTTCTTTATTTCTCTCTCTCCTCTTCTTTTTCTCCTGCGTAAATTCTCTCCTCTCATTTTTTCTCTACTTTCATTTTCTACTTTCTCTCTCCATGTCACTACTGTCATCGCCTTCATTCCGTCGTCGTCGTCTCCTCCATTCTTACTATTCATCCACCATGTCGTTCATCCTTCACCCTCTCACCTGCAATTTTCTCTCTTCCGAAACCTATATTTTCTCTCTCCTGGGATTTTCTACCAATCAGAAGCTTCTCGTTGGCATCGTGCTCCACATCTACAAATAGATCCATAGATCTGGGTAATTTATCCTTCCAATTCTTGCGATTCATGTTGATTTAGAGGTTTTTTGAATTTTTGTTGCATTTTTATGATTTTTTGTTGATTTAGGGCTTTTTCTTACTTGTTTTTCGATGATTTATGAGGTTTTCATATTGTTTAGGTGATTTTTGGTGAATTTGAGTTAATTTCTAGGTGATTTGGATGTATTTATGCTGATTTTTGGTTCGTTTGTATTGATTCAAAAAGGTTGTTGCTTGCTGTCAAAACTCGTCGGTACGAAATGAGTGTATTCGTATCAGTAGCGCGCAGCCTATTATTGACTTGTTGGAAAGATTATGGTCTTTTCGTACCAGGTAGTAACCCGTTGGTACGAAATGAATTTATTTTGTCTGTTGCGATTTTAGTGATTCAGTTTTTTAGGTGTTTTTATGCTTGATTTATGGGTGCTTTGAAAGTTTTCGTACCTCATTTCTGGGTGATTTCGTTGTGCTTGATTTTTGGGTGACTTAATTATATTTTGGTGAATTTTTGGGGTTTCGTATATGATTGCTGGTACGATTGGATGTAATCGTACCAGCGTACCATGTAGGCGTGGCGCGCTGTATTGGAATGTTGGTACAAATATGGTATATTCGTGTCGCGTACCATGCATGCGCGAGACGCAAATTTGATACGTCGGTACCAAAATAGATAGTTTGTAATAGAGTTCGTTGGTATAATAGTACGATTATTATATTTTCGTACCACCGTACCAATATGTTACCATGTTAGCAAGGTGTGCTGCATTGGTATGGCTGGTACGAATTGGTGTATTATACTAGTCGTATCAAGTACGTTGGAACGAATGATTTATATTGGTGTCATATTAGTTTTGAAGGTATAATGGACATGGTAGGTGATTATGCGCAAGATTTTGGGTGAATTCGGTCATGATATCCTACAAGATCTCAAGAAATCAATGTTTTGGTTAGGAACATATATATTGTTTCAACACGAATGAAATAACACTTGTCGTAGAGATTGAGATGGTGAATGAACAATTATTAGAGATTAGTGAATGAACAATTCTTATTTGTAAATTATCTGCTATAATTTTGTTCTGTAAACCATTTGCTACAATATTAGTATTATTAGTACATTTGTTCTAACCGTATATGTTCTGCAATTTGTCTAATTTAAATATGCAGTTATTTGGTACGACTTGTACGAATGAACCTATTCGATACTACCAATAGTTTGCACTATTGGTACAAATGATCTATATATCATATTCGTACCAAGTTCGAATGTAAATGTTCAAAATCAATTCAAAAGTAAATAGTCCACAAATAATTCAAGTAAATGGTACCCGGTACGGTGCTTGGTATACAAACAATTCAGTATAAATTATACATTACACAATACGAATTATACGAATTACATATACGAAATATAAATTTTGTTACATGGGGTACCGGTTCTTACAATGATACAACGGTACGAAATAGTTATTTCATACTGAGTTACCACATCACAAAGTGGTACACCGGTACAAAATAGTTATTTAGGACAAGTTGTATTTTTAACTTTTATTTTTCTGATATATTCATCGCGGTGGTGGGGGATTGGAAAGTGAACGGTAGTACGCTTGTACGAAAATATAAAAATCGTACATTGCTGCCGCAGTGGTGGCGGTGACGGATTGGGAGGTGAACGGCGCTGATATGAAAAATGCAAAAATCGTACCTCGCCACCGCGGTGGTGGTGGATTGGAAGACGAACGGTGGTACACTGGTACGAAAACACAAAAATCGTACCTCGTCACCGCGATGGAGGCGGACGGTGGTACACTGGTACGAAAACACAAAAATGTACCTCGCTGCCACGGTGGTGGCGGCGGTGGTGGCAGAATGAGAGGTGGACGGTGGTACGTTGGTACGAAAACACAAAAATCATACCGCGACGGCGGTGGTGGTGGTGGCAGATTGATAGGCGGACGGTGGTACGCTGATACGAAAACATAAAAATCGTACCTCGTCGTCGCGGCGGTGACGGTGGCGGAATGAAAGGCAGACAGTGGTACGCTAGTACGAAAATACTAAAACCGTACCTCGTGGCGGCAGCGGTGGTGGAATGAGAGATAATGGTGGTACGCTGGTAGGAATTTGAGGTGTTGAAGGTAAATGATGAAAGATGAGAGATAATGTAAAGTTATGTAGGAAAAAGTCAAAAGTATTGGTAAAAGGGTCCGAAAAGGCAAAGGACTGCTAGAATTTGTGTAAACTATGTTTGGTGACAACTATTGATTTTTACTAAGTGATTTGGCTATTCTAGTTTTTTGCCTCTTTTTTTTTATGTGGCGTCAGTGAATAAAAAGCGTGAATTCAATGCGTGAAAAAAAGAGAGGGACAAAAAAGTTCAAAAGTACGTTATTTATCTTTTTAAAACTGATCGCTAGAATTTATGTTAATATCACTATGCAGTCTATAATAAAATGATGGCTCATAAGGCTCTCATTAAGCAATAGGTTTATGGTTCAAGTCATTTCGTTATCGTGTCGACACGATCGGATAAGGCCAAACACAAACACGAACTTGCCAAGAATGAACTCGACCCGATTACGAACACGATCACGATATGAAATGTACAAATACGAACACAAGTTCTTTCGTGTTGATGCAATACAATAACAACACGATTAAAATCTAATTTTACGCGACATGATAAGCTCAAATTATAAAAAATGAAATAATTTACTAGCAAAAATAAGAAATAATTACAAAAATAAAAAATAATTGCTATTGTGTTACACGAATCAGGTCTCGTATCTGACACGATAACTTTATGTACTTATCATATCGATATGAGCATGATAAAATTTGACATCAATTCATTAATCTTGTGTGTATTTGTTCCATATTCTTTTACTCCCCCCGTTCCATTCATAACGTCTCATTTTCCTTTTTTCGTTTGTCCCATTGATAATGTCCCGTTTCCAAATAAGGAAATAAAACTCTTCAAAAGTGATCAGACCAACTATTTTTCTATCTTTTTACCCTTCTCCTTAATAACCGTGCCCAAAAGAAATGGAACATTATGAATAGGACGGAGGGAGTATCATGTTAAAAATTGTCAGCTCGTAGCCTCATTCCAGTTTGTACCCTATTACTCACTCCGTCCCAATAACAAGGTTTCACTTGCTTTGGACACGATTATTAAGAAATAAGAGTAAAAAGAGAAAAAGTGGTATGTCCTACAACTTTTGAAGAGTTAATTATTTCCATTTTTGGAATGAGACATTGCTATTAGGACAGACAAAAAAGGAAAGTGAGATCTTGCTATTAGGACGGAGAGAGCACTATGTAAAAAAATTGTTAGCACGTACGAGTCATGTAAGTTTCGCGGAGCATTTGATAAAATCAAAAAGTTGAGGGAAATTTTCGAAAATAAGGAAATATTTGGGGAATGAATTTGAAATGTTATTGGTGTGAGTGAATCTGGTGTAAACTACGAGTATCTCCCTCCCCCTCTTTCCGTCCGCCTCCGCCGGTCCTGCCTCGGTCTGCGATCGGCTCACGCCGCCGTTAGGCAGAGTCATATATAGCAAGCTGCTGCTGCTGCTGACGACTGATTAGATTTCGTTGGAGGGAGAATTAGTTGTAGTTGATTGAGAGTACAAATATTTAAGGAATGGATTTGGACCAATGGATAGCAAAGGTGAAAGATAGCCAGCACTTGTCCGAAGATGAGCTTCTGCTCCTCTGTGAATATGTATCTACTTCGTCCCTTTTCCTATTATCTTTCTCTCTTTCTTCCTGTTATTGTATATAAATAATATGCTCTTTTCAAGCTGCTTCTTGAAGAAATGGAAGAATTCTTGATCGAAAGGGCGAACAATTGGGAGAAGATCGACCCCCTTTTACCGAGGGCTTCTCATTTAGGATCTAGTACTTAGGGTTTTGCATTGGGAATTTTGTTTTCACATTTAGCTTGATAGTTGCGGTTTTGCGTTAGACCTGTGTTATTCTGGGGTTGAATGGCTGGTGCATAGTAGCACCCTCTTTGGCTCTATGTATGGGGTCTCTTCTTTCTTGCAATGAGTCATGATTGCAGTTTAACAGGTCTAAATGTTGGATTCAATAGTTTTCTTGCAATATTTGATGGATACTTTCTTCTCTTTTATTGTAAATCTTAGGTTAAGGAGATATTGATCGAGGAGTCGAATGTTCAGCCTGTCAACAGTCCAGTCACAGTATGTGGGGATATTCATGGGCAGTTTCATGATTTAATGAAACTTTTTCAGACCGGAGGTCATGTACCGGAGACAAATTACATATTTATGGTATATTTCATAGTAGATAGTGCGTGTCTATTGTTGCCAATTTGGATTTGTGTATGAAACTGACAATTTCTTTGGCAGGGAGATTTTGTCGATCGTGGCTATAATAGTCTAGAAGTTTTCACCATTCTTTTGCTTCTAAAAGCAAGGTATGTTGAATAGGGAAATTCGATGACCTTTTCTGCATTACGCATTTATTAATGTGCTTGCAAGTCTGTTAGTCACATTTTCCTCAATTCTAGATTACTCGCCATCCATAAATGGCTTATTGTTCCTTGCCTATTTTTACTTTTGAATGATATCTTAGTGGACTGGTTAATGGCATCATTCATAATTAGAAGCTATAAATCGGCATTCTAAAGTGTGCTTGTTCATACTTCAGATTGGTGAATTATTTATTTATTTGTTTTTGTATTCACTACTAGATATCCTGCTAACATTACTCTCCTCCGCGGAAATCATGAAAGCAGACAACTAACACAGGTACCTATACTCTAAACTCATTGAGCGACTGTGTTTTTCCTTAGCCAGAATAATTACGTAAACTAGTAAGTCTTAAAGTGAACGACATAACTTTTTGACAATTTTGTGTGCGTCCATGTAGACAAGTATGCTGAAGATTGAACAAAGCATGTGTTAAACAATATCAGTATCAAATCAATATTCTCTTTGAAATGGATATATGAGGAAAGTAATTTTGTTTTTAAAGAACCAAGTTTGATTTTGGGGCATTCCATAGATAGGAGATGGAAGAATTAGGAATATTAAGACTTGCCTAATTTTGGATTTGTAGGTAATGATCAGGTCATCTTGTTTGTACCTAAATTTGGTTCAAATGGTCAAGTTGGAAAAATGAGATAAGTTTCTAATTTTGATCATCTGTGATATGATTGTGATTGAGTATTAGAAATATTTTCGAAAGTAGTTTTGGGTTTAGCTGTTATCTTTTGATATTTAGTCATCTTGGAGGTTGTTATTGATATTGCGAAATATATTAAAAAGAGTTGTGTGGGTGCTTCGGGTTGCCAATTCTGCTTAGAAAATAGAGTAGGAACTATTACTTTTGTATTGAATCATGGGAGCTTGTTTTATGTTATGAATAAGATATAGCATATATGGTGGTCCTGTTTATAGCTCTTGGAGAAAGTTATTGTTTATATCGTTGAACGGAGATTGTAAACAACTTAATAGTGGCCTCGGCCTACATGGGTAGGGCCAAATAGTGATATGACAACACAACAAGCTTTGGTAGCAAACTCAGTACTCTTGCTCCTTTTGCCAAAATGGTTTACCAAATTTCTAGGAGTAGTGATTGCACTCGTATAAATCTCAAAATATTCAATGTCCAATCATTGTAAGACATTACATCAGTCTCCTTGGAGATGCAATGTTCTTATTGCTTTCTTACTGTGCAGATTGCTTTTTTACTATGTAAAACCACATCGGTAGATATAACACCCACTGCATCAGTGGATAACACCTTCGAGATGGTTCTGATACCAATTGAATTTTAAATGTCTAGTTAATTTTCTTACATGCATTTACACCCCCAAGCACATGAGGGTGGGGCCTATAATGATGAGAAGGCATAACAGACTTCATTGGTAACTACTTAGCATTCATCCTTACTTTTCCAAACCATGTATAAGCTCTTTAAACATTATAATCCCAACAATGACGGACATTATTCTTACCCCCTTTGGAGGTGCAACATCCTTGTCTCTTTCCTTCTTATGGTGTCTCCTTCCTTGTGTAAGATTAGTAGCCCTTGGTTGATCTGATATCATTTATAAATTATAACAATTTTAGCCCGTGTCGCGTAACAATGCAATGACACAATTGGCTACAACTGCTTTGGTGGAGTCAAGAACATTTACCGATAAACGAGCACAAGAAATAAGGAATCTGAATACCTTTTTTACTGAAGGAACAATCAATTATTTAAAAGGGAACTCTGTGTAGTAATGATCCTATTTAAAGAGGGATTAAACTCCTCCAAAATATAAATATCATAAGCTTCTCTATCTCTAATGCTAGCCCTTCCGACAAGACGAGCCAATAAGCTGATGAAGCTCAAAGGCTACTTGGTAAGGAAGAAACAGTCTTGTCAGAAGGGAAGAAAGAAATTTTACCATGACCCTACATCGTCTTAAACTGCCAAAGCAACCACACTTGACCGGCGATGTTCAATCTTTCACTGATCTGAACCATCAAAGTCACACTAAATGAATATATAATTGATTTAGCACAGGTCTAATAATGAGAACTTCCTAAACTACTGAGTGAGCAAATGCAATTCTCCAATTGAGAAGCATGACTACCTATTGGTGGGCTTCTTCCACTTTAAACTTGTACCACTTTTATTCTAGTTGAAGATACTTGTATTTGTTATCAAAATGAATTTATCCTGGTTCATGTCAACTCCCAACCTACTGTTCTCTGTCCAACTAGCACGATGGCACTCTTTAGTTGCCAGAAAGAAAATTCTATTTCCCAATCGTTGCTACCCCATCATAGTCAATTAGTATGTTTATCCCAGCTAGGGGTTGTTCCTACAGTATCAGCAATAAAACAGGAAGGGCTTCTTCTAGATTCCTCAACATATTGTGAGAGGGTTTACTCTCTTCTTTGCAGCCTAATTCACATTTTGGATTACCGGGAAACATTTTATGCCTTATTATTGATAATTGGTAGCTTTTGATGTTAAGCAATGTCTTATTGGAATGTTTGGCTGAATCCTTAGAGGAAATAATGCTTATAGAACTCTGGAATATTGCATTGGCCAAGGATATTAGAGCTTTTCTTTATGTCTGTGGTATTATCCTTTTATGCTGATCAATTAATTAATTTAAGTTTCTTAATCATCTTTGAATTGTACAATATCTAGTTTTGTGTGGAATGTGGATATGAATAATATGCAACTTGGTGCCTTTTTCATTTTGTTCTCTTGCTAAAGCCAAACTATGATTTTCAACAAGGTCTAATTCATAACTGCAAACTGCTAAGTGTTCATGAGTAGATACATTTTCTGGTATTGTCAGGTTTATGGATTTTATGATGAATGCCAGAGGAAATATGGGAATGCTAATGCTTGGCGATATTGCACAGATGTTTTTGACTATCTTACTTTATCTGCAATCATAGATGGAACGGTATGGATTATCTCTCATCCTCCCACCCCACTCCTGGGGGAAAAACTGAAAGTAAATTTTGTGAAATTCTACTCATTTTGTCCTTTGAATATTATAAATATTTTGTTTTTTATGCCATATAAATCTTCAGATCTGTTGAAGGGAAACTTAAAAAACTTATCATATTCAGAAAAATCTCATTCTTATATTTTTGTTGTTTTTAGTTGATTAATCTTTTGGTAATATGTCATATACCTTTCTGGGTTTTCAGGTACTTTGTGTGCATGGCGGCCTGTCCCCAGATGTTAGAACTATCGATCAGGTTGGACCACCGACCATGATCATCTTCTAAATGTTTATAGTAGGTAGATATTTCATGTCAAGGAAGCTTGAGTCAAAGTAGTTTGATGCTATGATAGCTAGTGATATAGTTGGATAATTCTGTAAAAGATTGAATGTTGACATGCATTCTTAGAGTTGTCATATTTGTTGTCTGAATATGCTTCTCTGTAGCATAAATACCCAGTGTAATTAGATATGTGCTTGTGGTTTTTTGGTGCCAGATTCGTGTCATTGAACGGAACTGCGAAATCCCCCATGAAGGGCCCTTCTGTGACTTAATGTGGAGTGATCCTGAAGATATTGAGACATGGGCAGTTAGTCCCCGAGGTGCAGGTTGGCTTTTTGGTTCCAGGGTTACAACTGAGGTGAGTCGACTAGATGTTCCAAACGCTGTCAGGAATTATTAAGACTACTTACACACACACACACACACACACACACACATATATATATATATATAATATGACAACTGTAGATCATAAAAGATCAACAATCCAAATTGGTTTCTAGTTTCTACGGGAGGAAAAGTTTTTATTTGATCCTTCCCCTATATATATATGTTTAGATTGCTTGGCAAGTCTGGAAATATGAATCGTGTTAATGTAGTTATTACTTTTGACAGTTCAATCATATTAACAAACTTGATCTAGTTTGCCGTGCCCACCAACTTGTTCAAGAAGGCCTGAAATACATGTTTCAAGACAAGGGACTTGTGACAGTGAGTTGCTAATCTCTGTCATTGTATGCATGATATCCATCTTAGATAGATATTGTTTTCTTACTTTTCTGCTGTGTATTGTGCAGGTTTGGTCTGCACCAAATTATTGTTACCGCTGTGGCAACGTTGCATCTATTCTGAGCTTCAATGAGAATATGGTAGTAGTGAACTTGTTATGTGTTTCTCTCTCTCTCTCTCTCTCTCTCTCTCTCTCTTAATTAGTATTTTGGTGTATGGTTTAGGAGAGAGAAGTGAAGTTCTTCACGGAGACGGAGGAGAACAACCAAATGCGAGGACCCAGAACTGGAGTACCTTATTTCCTTTGATTTGAGTTTGTTTTCCATTATTACCAATTTACCATACCATTCAAACTTGCCAAGGGTGCATTTATGTAATTTTTCATGTGTATCCCTCCATCCTAGATAGCTTGCTTTCTTGCTTTCAGTGATTAAGTTGTTTGGATTATTTATTACATTACCATTTCTTTCTAAATAATAGTTTATGTACAATTAGTATTTTCGTTTTGATAAATGTATAACCGTTTTAAGCTCACTACCCACTGTCTCCACTTATGTTACTTTTTATTTTTTACTAAAACCAACTTATATTGGAATATCTTGTATTTCAAAATTATAATTGACCAAAATATATTGAATTGCTTGTGCATTTAGATTCATTCGTATTAAAATGATCTAATTAAAGGAATTCTTAATTTTATATTATAATTTGATATTTAGGTTATTCAATATGTCAAATCAATTAATAAGTAAATTGCGATTATCCTAATGTAATTATTTATAGTTGATCCATGGACTTTCAAACGGAACATTTTTGCAAGTTAGAAAATACAAACAATATTTTATGAATTAAAGTATAAATGAGTTTTTTTTGTGCCCTTCAAAGAAAACTATATATTTATAAAATATATGGATGATTTGTTAGTAATTACTTCTTCCGTCCACAAAGATCGTGGTAAGTTTGGAGTGGCTCGAGTTTTAAGAAAAATAAGGTAAATATTATTTGAGTGGATTATTTGAGTGGAGAAAATGATTCATCATTTTGAATTTGTGTGATGTTTAAAATATAAGGAAGTGGTGGAGTCATGTTTTAAAATAGAAATTATACAATCTTTGTGGACATATTGAAATGAAATTATTACTACAACTAGTGTGTATCCCGTCGAAAATCGACGGCGAACTATATTATTAAAATAAAATATATTAATAAGGTTGTTTCTTCGATTTTATTGTACTTCCTTAACAAATATTTTTATTTTTATTATTATTTTGCAATATATAAGCATGAACATTAAAAATAATTTAATATTATTTCAGAGTGATAATATTTCGATAATTGATCCAAAATAGTGTTTCTTTGATTTTATTTCACTTTCTTTAGTTGCAAAAAAATCAATAGAAATCAAACTATTTTTTTTTACTTCACAATCTGTCAACTATTTCATTATATACATCGTTAATTGTTGTGTACGTCTGATCATCTCGTCACAAAGTTAAATTTCGAGAATTATCCCTACGTATATATATATATATACAAATCCAAGAATTATAATTGAGAATACGTATTTTTTAGATTTTTCTTTTATTTGCGTCAATTTAAAAATTTGTTAAATTAAACAAATTAATATTGACAACTACATAATTGATCAAATTAAAATTGTCAATAAAAATAAAACTATTTATTTGGCCAATAAATTAATTTGCCAAATTATATTGATTGTGCTAAATAATCGCGGAATGAAAAAATACACATGGATTGTGAGTATTTATATAGGTTCTCCAAGAATGAAGTTTTATTAAAAATCAATGTGGGATGAGAAAATCTCTATATTAAATATACATAGAATAAATTAATAAAAATGCTCAAAATGAGGATTAAAGATAAATAAGAATACTGAAAGGAGAGAGCGCCACGTAGGAACTCGAATTAAGGAGGGGTCTTGAATCCGTAATCTTTTTAATAATATATGGATTTTTGTGGACGGGGGAGTATTTATATGACAAATGTACAGATTTGGACAAGTAATGTCTTTTATTTATTTATTTTAGGGAAATGTCTTTTAATTAGAATAGAGGACATGCAAGTAAAACAAAATACACATGATTTTGTGTGCGTGTGTTAGCCTAATGGTAGACTGGTTAATGCCCGGGCCAAAGGTCACGAGTTCGAGTCCACAATCATGCCTTTAAATTTCCTGTAATGTTTGTTAAAAAAAAAAAAAATACACATGACTTTTGTATTAATGTAAATTTTAATAATCATAAACGTGTCCCGAGAAATCGGCAGCTTTCTTAATTGGAAATATTTTATTTTCTCAATACATTATTTCTGATAATCAGAAAACAACCCCAATATAGTTGCATAATTTTGGTGTAGCCCCCAAACTTGGGCTGTTATATTTACGTAGCAGGGCCTATCTCCAATTTTTCTCAAATTAGAAATCGGCCCCAATTTCTAGGGTTTTTCTTCATCACCCGCCCCTACCCCAAACTTTCGCCAATCACTACTTGCTCCTCTACAGGTTAATTTCAACTCAACCTCAATTTCGTTATTATTTAATTCTTGTGGTGCTTTTTTTTTTGCTGCGTAATCAACTGATTGATTGGTAGAGGTCACCAATTGTTTCTCTGCATTGGGTTTCTTCGTGTTTATTGCAGTTTGATCGTCGTGTTTTGGTTTGTGTTGACTTATATATATAGTATGATATAGTATAATGATGGACTCCCAGTTTCTTGTTGGATGGTTGAGTTAATGCTGATCATTTGTTACCGCATTGCTCTTGAAACTTTCTGAGTGTTTTTAATTTGGAATTAGAATGTTTCCCTGCATTGTTTTATTAGATTTTAATTTGAAAAAAACATAGTTTGCACCCTTGTGAAATAAATCATGCAACAGAATTAAGATGATTTAATGGTTCCTCTGCAATTTTTATGCTTAACTCTTGAATCAGATGATGATCACACCTTCAGAGAGTTAATTTTTGTTTAATCCTATAGAATGGTAGTTATTATCCTGTTTCTGTGACATGAGCTCTCAAAAATTACTTTTTACGTATTCTGTGTAGGAACACAAAACAATATGCTATTCATATCAAATATGAAAATAAATAAATTGATATGCAAAGTGGTCATCCTTATCGCATGAAATAAGAAATAGAATCTCATGTTCTTTTCAAATTTGTGTACATGTCAGTTGACGCCGTTATGTATCTGGATGATATAATCTGAGATATGCATTTCAACGTGACTTTGTTTCATAATTATTGCACCAACTTACTGCACGCTTTGTGTTAATTTGAGGGTAATGGAGTCTTCGATCAGCTTGACGGTTATCATTGTCTCAATCGCATTACATACATAGTGCATTTGATGATTGAGTTTGTTGAGTGCATAGTGAAGTGAAATTGAACGGATAAATGAATTATGATCTTAAAAGAAATAATGAATATGTATAATGAATATACACTTCTACCCATGTCTGTTTCTTGATTGCCTGGGGAAGGGTGTAAGTAGATTTAAGTGAGGTTCATGCTACAGAAAACAGAATAATACGCAATGCACACATGATATTCCTTCTTTGTCTAATGCATTTCTTGATCCCCAGAAGATACATGCCATGGCAAAGGGGAAGCTTATACTAATTTGTCAGTCTGGAGGTGAGTTTATAACCAAGGATGATGGCACCTTGTCATATGAAGGGTCAGAGGCAAATGCTGTAAATATCAATCATGACACCTTGTTCGATGACCTAAAATTAAAATTGGCTGAAATGTGTAATTTGGATCAGAATACCATTTCTATCAAGTACTTCCTTCCAGGAAATAGGAGAAATCTCATTACATTAAGAAATGACAAAGACCTGAAGAGAATGATTGATTATCATGGGAATTCAGTAACTGCTGATATCTTTGTCAATGGGAAAGAAGGATTTGACCATGACGCGGTTAAAGTACAAGAAAGCAGGTATGCAAGGGCGGTGCTTCTTGTTTAGCTTCTACTTCTATTTTAGCATTATAAGTATTCCATTTTAGTCTAACTTGTCATGAATCACAATATTCTATGACATTGATTTTGTAGAGATTATGCACATGGATTTCTATGCATACTTCGTTTATTAATATTTGAAATCTTTGGCTGCTTTGTACAATTTGGCAATTTTTCATTGGTACCTGGCTGCTAAAACACTCTTGAACAAGCTTGCAGTAAATATATGAATGATAACTGCAGGGACAGTGGTGTGAAACTTGCTGAGACAGTAAACCATATTCCTGCACCCTCAGTTGCTGCTTCTCCAAATGTCAGTGACCTTAAAAATCTGGCTTGCGATGCTAAAACTTCACCAGATGCAGCAGCAGCAGCTGATAAGAATGCAGAGAGCTCAAGTCCAGGTCAAACATATACAGCTTCACCCATATCTTCTGGACATTGTGCAGACCATGATTCTGATTATAAGCCACAGTTAGGTGCCAATTCTGATGTTGGTCAGTGTCCAGTAGGTTTGGACATGGGCGGTAGTCCAGCAGATACTGTTAAAAAGAGGAGGCGTACTGCCTCATGGATGATTGGTGCTCATGGTCCAACTATTGTTGCTGTTTGTGATAATGATGTGGACAGGAGAAAGCGGAAAAAAAATAACCAAGGAGACAGTAGTCTAGCTGTCGCTGATGACTCGGAATGCTTCATAGATATTGCTGCAGTGACAAATGATCTTGACAACTCACCCGAAGTTGCTTTACCTGATGATGGTCTGCCAGAAAAATTAGTTGCCTCGTGGAAAGATTGCATTACTGGTGTAGGACAGGATTTTGTAAGTGTGAAAGAGTTTAGAGAGGCCCTGCAAAAGTATGCTATAGCCCACCGCTTTGTCTACAAATTGAAAAAAAATGACTCCAATCGTGCAAGCGGCATATGTGTTGAGGAAGGCTGTTCATGGAGTATCCATGCATCTTGGGTTCATGCTTCTCAGTCATTTAGGATTAAAAAGTTCAACAACTCACATACATGTGGGGGTGAATCTTGGAAGAATGCGCATCCAGCAAAGAAGTTGTTGGTAAGTGTTATAAAGGACAAATTGCGAGATTCCCCACATCACAAACCCCGAGAAATTGCTAAAAGCATTTCTCGGGACTTGGGGATTCAGTTGAAGTATACACAAGTAAGGCGTGGGATAGAGGGTGCTCGGGAACAACTTCAGGGTTCGTATAAAGAGTCGTACAATCGCCTGCCTTGGTTCTGCAAGAAGTTGGTGGAGACGAATGCTGGTAGTTTTGTCAAGCTGGAGAGTAATGAAGAGAAAAGACTCCAACGCCTTTTTGTCTCCTTTCTTTCCTGTGTTGAAAGCTTCCAGAATGTTTGCCGTCCCATTCTATTTCTCAATGCTACTTCTCTGAAATCAAAATACCAAGAGAGTTTGTTAACAGCGACTGCAGTGGATGCTGATGATGGATTCTTTCCAGTTGCATTTAGCATAGTTGATAATGAAAATGATGACAACTGGCATTGGTTTCTGGAGCAACTAAAATCAGCCATATCAACTTCTTTACCCTTGACTTTCATCTCGGATCGGGACAAGGGGCTACAAAAGTCTGTGCATGAGGTATTTGAGAATGCTTACCATGGTTATTCCATTTATCACCTTTTGGAAAGTTTCAAGAGAAACTTGAAGGGTCCGTTCAACGGAGAAGGAAGGGGCGTTTTACCTGGAAAGCTTTTGGCTGCTGCTCACGCTGTCCGACTTGGTGGTTTCAAAAGAATCACCGAACAGATCAGCCAGATTTCTTCAAATGCTTATGATTGGGTGATGCAGATTGAGCCAGAGCATTGGACATGCTTGAGTTTTAGAGGTGAGCGATACAACTACATTGTACAGAATGTAGCAGAACCCTACAGCAAGCTGATGGAAGAAATTAGAGAATCGACTATAATGCAGAAGATAGAAGCGCTGATATATATGATAAGCCAAGTAATAGATAGTCGCCAAATGGAGTCGAGCACATGGGCCACAAGACTAACTCCATCGAAAGAAGAAAGGATACATGAAGCAGCTGTTGAAGCACACGGTCTCAGAGTATTCATCTCTTCAGATGTTCTGTTCGAGGTTCATGATGATTCTACGCATGTTGTCGATATTCAAAACTGGGAATGCACTTGCCTAGAATGGAAAGCTAGGGGCCTGCCCTGCCGGCATGCTATTGCTGCTTTCAGCTGCTCGGGGAAGTGCATCTACGATTTCTGTTCACAATACTTCACCGTGGAGAGTTACCGCTCAACATATTCCAAGTCCATAAATCCTATCCCTGGGATTGGTTCGCCTTCGGCTAGGGCAAAAGAGGATGGTGATGCCGATTCAGGCGAGGAGGAAAAGGTGCTTCCTCCGGTGGCCCCCCGCTCTCCGAATCAACCGAAGAAGGAGCAGATTAAAATGGATGATCCAGATAGGAGAACAGTGACTTGTTCCAAATGTAAGGAACCTGGACACAATAAGGCTTCATGTAAGGCCACTTTATAGAAACTATATATATTTATTAATTAATTGTTATGTGTAAATCTTGTACAGCTTGTACATCCAATCCTATCATACACTTTAAACCTTGATTCCATTATATTTATAGTTTTCGAAATTATAGATTTATAAATGTTAGTGCATTCTGCATTATTAAAGATGATATGTATCAATTATGTAGAAAAAATGTTTGTGGCATTATTTAACATGGTGTGCTAATCCAATGTGCAAGGTTTCAAGAACATGGTTCTACACAACAAGTGAAATCTATTTAGAAAGAAATTACATTGTAGTACAAATCAATTATCTATAACTAAAAAGAAAGTATCTTGCACGACTAAGTTGTATTGTGTCGCTTTGATTGCGCGAAAATATACCATGTCAATAAAATACGATGCTAAATCAGGATTGATTTCATCGAAAATGAGATTCAGAAGAAATTCTATAATTTAGCAAAGTTTAGTGTGTTTTGAACAAATTTTTATCGCAAAACTTGGTATATTTTGTGTGAGTAGACCAAATTAATCTATATTAATTGACACATGAGCCCACTAGTAGTATTTATTAGTATTTGATGATGGGCTTCCCTTTCAAAAAATAAAATAAAATTGATTATGGACTTGGAGATTATTAAAAAAGTATTTATGTTGATATTTCACAACTACAAAAAGAAAACAATAGAAAAGGAAAAGAAGCGTGCGTCTGTTAATGACCGAGCCAAAGGTCACATGTTCGTTTAAAAAAGAAATAAAGAAAAAGAGGCGGGTAGGGTTTAGGCATTGAATTCTGATAATCAAATTTGAATCGAGAATTTCCTCCAAATAGCATAGTAAGAAAATCGATTAGCTTGATTCGATAAAAATGAGCGGTGGAGGAGAGGAATCGATCGACGCAGCGGCGGCGGCTCGCAGAGAGAGGCTGAAAGCCCTTAGAGCTGCTCAGGAACTCCTCAACACTCCCGATGACGATGCTGCTGCACCTGACAATCAACCTCAAGAGGAAGAAGATGCGTAAGATTTCCTCTATCTTCGTTTCATTCTTCTCGCAATTTATGATTTTTCATTTAGTTTACTTTGTCGAGCTCTGATTTTTTCACGAACGCTTTTCTTTCGGAACAATTGATTTGATTGCTCTTGTTTCTATCGCGAGGTGTTTGCTGAATTTTTTTTTGGATTTAGCATGTGAATGTGTAGTTGACGGTTTATCTCTGTTGGTTCCAGCAATGTTAATATGAAATTTCGGAATTATCTTCCTCACGACAAGCAACTGCAAGAGGGTAAGCTTGCGCCGCCCGTCTTGCCCAAATTCGAAGACCCTGTACTTGCAGCTCCTCCACCGGAGGAGAAGAAAGAGGTACTTCTTACCTATCAAATGTATACCCTTGCCACTGGCCTGATATTAACCGTTGTGATTAAAAAATTATATATTATATATAGGATCCTTTCCTGAACATAGCACCAAAGAAACCAAATTGGGATTTGAGGAGGGATGTGCAGAAGCGCCTCGACAAGCTTGAAAGGCGTACTCAGAAGGCTATGTTAACACTCATGGGTATGCAATATTTGATGTTTGCCTTGTTACTAGTCATTACCTGCTTTCCTCTCCAGTTTACTGCTGGTTTAAGATTGGTTTCTCTTGTTCTTATTTGACATTTTCATGTTGAGTGCATTTTGGATTTCCACGGTATTTTCAAAATAGGTCTTTTACTTTTCAACTAGCTTCTAGGTTAACTACTGGCAATTATGTTAGAGAGTACCTGAGCAGCGTGACCGTTTTGTGTGAAGACTAGAGTTAGCCAAATAAGTTCTTGAGTTTAAGAGTATTATATTGTTGAACAGCTGGAAGACACTTTAGGCCACCTCGATGCAAATTTTATCAACCAAAGATAATGTTGACAAACAGATTTATTTGGGATTACTTTTGGTGAATGTGGCTTGAGCTTCTTACTGAAACTGCTTAAGCTAATGAAGCATGCTCGAAACATATTGAATTATTTAGCTTAAAATACAGACGGCCCTTGAATCAGAAATGTTTCTTTTTTTTTTTTTTGTTTTTTGTCTCATCATCATTTATGCATAGCTTTTGGTTGATCTGATAAGTGTGGATCTGAATAATTCTGGCCCAAAACATGGCTACTTACTTATATCACCATTGATATCAAGGCTCCATCTAGATCTTGGATTCTAGGTGAAAATAAAACGAGAAAATATATATGTTTTGCTTCTTTAGAAAAGCCTGAAGGAAATGCTATCATAAACACGAAAATTGGTTAGGGGTGGGACAATTCAAATTTTGTTTTCAGAATCTGTAGATATTATGTTAAATAGATAGGATTTGCGAATGAAAACAAGTCATTCAAGATTGTGATTTTACTGTTTTGCTTGCTTCCTCTCCGCTATCATTGTGTGTTTAATTTGGCTCTGTATTGTCACCCCAATGGATGTGCTTTAGTAAGTGTCAATCCACAAATAGTGTTTATTGTTGAGCAGTTGTAGTGTCTTTGGCAACAGCAACAGGCTTTTGCTGAATTATCAGGTTGCTTAGGCAACCATGGTGGTATGATATAGAACTTGAAGCTGACAATCATCATAGGACTTGTGAATATGCATGTTTATGGATTTTGTCTTGTGCAGAACGCGAGGAAGCAAAAAGGAGGTCAGAAGAAACAGAAAATGGTGTGGAAGAATGATGGAGAGTATAGTAACATCATTATCCTTGGTTTTGACATTGTAACTGACAAACTAAACTAGTCTCGTGTAATAGACATGTTGATTATCACAAGGAGGAAAAAATTGTAATTTTTCGTTCCGAGCAGCAAGCAAGCAGGTTTTGAATTGTAAACGGCCCCACTTATGGGAACACGGTAACACATTTTAGCAATGCAGTCTTGACTATCCGTGTTTGTTGTTGTATGATATGGATATGTAGCTTCAAGAATTTCTAGCCTCCTTTATGCTTGTTATGTCCATCTTCTTCTTCCCAAGAAGCATCGACGAGAGGAAGTTGATATTCGTTGGGTTTGAGGGCCAAAGCAAAGTCTGGCAATGTTGGTGCTGTCTCCATTATTCTACAAACCAAAAATGAATGCTCCATTCAGATATATATATACAGTTTTGGTTGGAAAAATAACATAATAAAAGCATTCAACAAACTTACTTTTCATGAGAGAAGAGGTCCCTGTTGATTCGCACCTTGCTACAAGTATCCTTGGGAATCTTTTCAGACAGAAACTTGATGGTTCCCCAAAGTGAAGGGCTCCTGCTTCATCAAAAGTTGAAACTAGTTAATTGTAAGTATTATCTTATAATCTCATCATCAAAATAATAATAATAATAAGAGTAAGAGAGAAAATGCAGTACCTAGAGACAGGAACAGATAAGTTGAAAGCTTCACAAATTCTCTTGCTCTCTTTGAGATATTCGTCCGCTGCTTGTAGAGCAGCAACCGCCATTCCATGAGACTTCTCCGTATTTCCCTCATCGAGAATCAGACCGTGATAGTAGTACGCAGCAGCCTACGCTACCAAAGGAAAATGCATGATCATAGCGAAAACAACGGAGGGAGGGATGGAGGGAGATACGAATACCTTAGCTTCGATGTATTTCCACTTGACGAATAGCCTATGCTTTTCGCCCCAACCATTTGCTAGTGGAAGGTTCATTATGTTATCTTGGGCCTATATATGGAGATCATGATTGATAAAGATGAAGATGAAGATGAAGATGAAGATGATTTATATATATAATATATATATATATATACCTGCTGCCAATACTTGACCATCTCACAAGCCAGTCTTCTTTTGACAGCCAGTGTGGCCTTGCTATTCTCAATTGCAAGCCCAAGCTGGATGTCAACACCCTGCAATTCACTCACTCATTTACTTACTTGTTTAATTAATTAATTACACTAACTAATCCATACAAATTACTCTAACATCTTCTTCCAAATTAGTCTAAAACCAACTTTTACTATATATTACCTGGCCAAGTGCTTGGAGGCAAAGTGCTCGTAGGACCCCTTCAGCAAGGTCCACAGGAAGATTTCTCCTTTAATTTGCACATAAAAAATAATGATTAAACTGTGACTCAATGCATAACATATATGATATATGATTGAATAGCTAACAACAACAATAACATACCTCAGTTCAATCGGCAAATGTGGAAGAACATGGCGAACTGCGCAATCAAGATACCCGGCTGCCTTTAGAAATATATCAACAGATGATCGTCTGTTCTCTGCTCAAAATTGCCACAATAAGAAGCTTTTGGATCAAATTAACATCAACAAGATGAGGAATAATATCATATCACATTCATAGTAAAACAATTTCAATTGCACTAACCTTCTGATACCTTTGGTTGAAATCCGTCGGCGGAAGTTCTTGGAAGAAGCAACAAATTAGCTTGTGATAACAATAGCGTCGCCATAAAGTGCAGCACGGATAATACTTCATACCAAGCACTATACATTGTGGTTTCCTGCAGATTTGTATGTGATGATAATATAATTAAGGAAAAGTAATCTATCTAGCTATGAAAATGGAAAAAAACTTAATGCATGAATCATATATATGTATATTGACCTCCACTTCATCCTCTTGATTAACCCAAGAAAATTGTACTTTGTGTTGCAATGGACTGCCTGCATAATTCAACAAATGAGGCTATGAAATATAACAAATCATTCACATGACAATATATATATTTATATGTGTGCTCGATTAATTAATTACCATCTTTTACCAATCCCAAAAGGACTGGCAGATATTCTTCAAGAGCCTTAAGAAGATCACGTAGTATGGATCTCCCTGCAAGCATGCAAACATTAACATATATATTTATGCAAGAGGTGAACAAGTAAGACAAGACCAACCATGTTGACTGGCTGTTCTTCTTCTTGTTCTTGTAATAGTTGGAGCATCATGCCCTGCCATAACCACGATCCTGTTACGAAGAGCTGAAAGGCGTTCGACTGAAGTTTTAGCCACATTATTGCCAAGTGAGTGAGCGAAATTCACAGGTTTTGGGATCCGTAAGCCCGGAACAAATACAGAAACATCCCCGATGTTCGCTGGCCGCCTCCTGTTCTCGCCTGTGTCCTTCGGAGTCGACACAAAGCATCCCATTTCCTGAAGATTGCAAAGCTGGGATAATGACCCCAAGAAATATGCAAAAAATATATATATATATAGTATTGTGAAATGTGAATGCATATAACAAACACATGATGTATGGTTCTGAAACAAAGAATCACAGGGGAAGAAGAGAAGGGAAACATCAAAATCCAATAAATGAAGACAACTAGCAAAGCAAAGCAAAGCAGTTGGAAACTCACGTGTAGCAGCCACATAATGATAATAGTCAAAACGGTAAAATCAATTTAATAGGTCATACACAAGTAGAGGAAGTAGGTTAGTCAAATATATTTTTATGAATACCAAAATTGAGACCAAAACTACAACTAGCCACAAAACAAAAGAAAAGCAGCATCAACTCTCGTGCTTACTTTTTGTATAAAATTACAACATTGCGTAGTACTTCGCTTTGAACTCTTTAAAACAAAATAATTCTTAACTTTCTCAATTTTTCTTCACTGTAAAGCAAATCCAAGATACAGATTTAAAATTAGAACAAAAATTAAATAAAATAAGCAAGAATGTCAAACTATATTACACGTCTTACCTCTTGAAAAACTTAAAGCATATTAATATATGAGTACAGTATAGCATTCTTATTTCTTACAATAGTATTAAAGAAACAAAAACGCTTTAGACGAAATAAAATAAAACCAAGAGAGAGCCAAAATTTGTGAGCTAAAGCCGTTACAAACTATGAAAACTTGGAAACTAGTTTTCCCTCTTAATGATTTGAGTGACGACACCAAGAGCAATGGTCCTTCCTGATGCTCTAAGGAACACTCTTCCCAGAGCTCTGCAACTACCGTACTCTTCCACACATACGGGACCTTGCAAAGCCACCTGCAACGACGAGCTTGTTACTATTTCTCAACAGATAACAAAACAAGAAAATAAATGGAGTCCCTAATTCTTTGCACCAACCTCAACCATGGCATTCTGCTTCGACAACAAGCATCTTGGGGACTTCTTTGTTACTTTCCCCGTCTTCGGATCAAGCAGAGACACTATCTTTACAATTTTTGCAGCCTCTTTCGAGTGATGTATGTGAAACTCCAACTGCAAAATATCATGGAGGACCAAATGAATGTCAACTTCTTTAAAACAATATAAACTACAGAATCTTTTAGTGTTTGTTTATGTTAACCTGAGAACCAATTACAATCGGGGTTGAAATTTCAAGGACAAGAATTTTCATCTCCAACTGGCTGGCAACTTGAACTGGGTAGTCAGGGTGACATATCACACTTCCAGCTGTTATACGATTGCCTTCAATACCTTGCAAGCTGACTGTAACGTTGTCGCCAGCTCTTGCAATACTACAAGGCTGAGAGTCACGTTCCAACGAGCGGGCTGTTGCTATTTCTTTTGAAGGCATAACCAATACCTGCAGACACAACGTATTATTAGAAATGGCAAATCTGCATGACATGGAGCCAAAAGTGCAGTTACAATCAAACCTTTCTCATCCTAGTCTAATTATAACATCACTCCTAAATACAGTGCAAATTGTGACTAGATTGAGAAGCATAAAGTAACTCAAGAAGAATGATATGTCATAATTCTGAATGGATCAAACATTCTCCCTAAACCAAAGATTTCATTTTGCCAAAATATAACAAACCACAAAACCCTCTACCTTAAATCCTGGTCTAATAGCTCCAGTTTCCAGTTTCCCACATACAGACACCTGACTTTGTGATTGCGACTTAACATCGCATATGGGAATTATTAGTGGTTTGGTGTAATCTCTTGCAGGAAGTTGGAGAGAATCTATTGCATCCATCAAAAAAGGTCCTGTATACCTGCATAGTAAAATAAGACAGAAGATTGGCACAGCTCTAAATAGGAGTATAGTCCACAAGAATGTCACATATTGTAATCATCTGTCTGCACATACATTCAATCTACACTTCTAGAATGATATAGCGTGCTGCAGTATCGTATAGCAATCAAATATCTAACGACACCCACCAAATAAATAAAAACTGCTTTTTCACTAATAGGCGTAATAGGCAGCAGTTATATCATGCCTGGAAGCTCTGTATATTTTGGGCTCGATCGACCAATGCTCAGAAATTATGCATATTTTAGATACAGGTACAAATAAAAGTTTTATACAAATACAGAACAAGCTGTCCACATATGATTTCTTTAGCTTATATGCATGGAGATCAATCCAGAAAATTGAGTTAAAAAACACACATATAGCAAGAAAAAATAGGAGACATCTTTTTTGGTTCCATCGATGTTAAATACTAAGATGAAAGCATGATTCAAAGGCATACATAACACGACAAAAAGGAATTGGGGAAAAGACAAGGAGAAACCAAGCAGCAATTCTAGCTACTAACCAGGAAAATCGTGCATCAGAAGATTTTGCAACCAAGTTCTGATTTTCCATCACACTTGCTGGAACCCATGAAATAGAAGATTCTTTAAACCCACAAGTACGGAGAAATGTCCCTAGTTTCTGCTTCACAAAATCAAATCTTTCCTTGGAGTATCCGACCACATCCATTTTGTTGACGAGAACAATAATCTGATCAACTCCAAAGCTCCTAATCAACTGTGCATGTTCCCTTGTTTGCCCTCCAGTAGCATCTATGCCGGCTTCAAATGAACCCATTGAAGCATCAACCACTAAAATTGCAGCATCGGCTTGTGTTGCTCCGGAGATCATGTTTGGAACAAAATCTCTATGCCCAGGGGAGTCAAGCAGCACAACGTGATATTTTTTAGAAGTGAAAAAAGCAACACCCACGGTCATTGTTATACCCCTTTCCCTTTCTTCAGCACTTTCATCCAATGCCCATGCATAAGCAAAAGATCCTTTTCCCTGGTCAAACAACAAAAAAAAACATACAATAATTATACATCCATCAATCCAATTTAGAGCAATGGGAACATATAAACTTGCTAGTGCTATTACCTGTTGTTTAGCTTCTTTTTCATATTTGTGCATCTCTTTCTGCGATATTCGTCCTGATAGATGAAGCAACCTTCCTGAAAGTGTTGACTTCCCAGAATCAACATGGCCGACCTGAGTATGCAAGAGGTTGTAAATTTTGGGTGAATAAATCGTCTTGGAATCATTCTGACAGAATATCAGATACTTACAATTGCAAGATTTAGCTGGTTCAATTCACCATCAACTGTTTCGGGGATCATCCATTTCTCAGGAGTAAACTCAGAAACTGTTGCTGTTTTTCTCTCACTGGTCATTTCTGCTTTTCCAGTTTTGGATGACATAGCCTCAGTATTCACATTGCTATGAGACATCCCTGGTTTGTTTCCACTGGCTGAAGCATAATCTTTCTCATTAACTCCATTACTTCCCTTTCTTGTTACTGACGCTGAAGTGGATTCCTGCTCTTCAGCAGCCAACTCCAGTTCAACTGGAATATTTGTGTCCCTCTCACTACCTGAGAAAGACTTATTAAATTTTGGTGTGTGTCTGAGACAGGCATATAATGAAGCTATCAAAGACCTCTAAGGTGTTTTAGGCTTTCCTAGGCCAACAAATAAAAATAAAATCTTGCAGTTTATTTACCAAAAAGAGAGTAAACTATGCAGCCTGACTAATAAGGGATATACCTTTGGATTTCATTTTCAGTGATTGCAGTCCACTTGACACCAAATCATCTGGAGAAGGAACATCAAAATTGAAAGGGGCTGCCATCAACAACTGAAATGTTAGGGCAGCAAGAGCAGATGAAGACAAGAGAGCAAGAAGAAGAAGAATGAAAAGATTATGACTTATGAGTCCCCATCTTTGCAACACAGACAATCATCTAATGCTATGGAATAATTTTCACAAAAATAAACATGATTATCTAGTGATGATAACCGACTCAGAAATTGTTCCGACCTATATTAACTTTTTTATGATTTTGATAGCTAAAAGCATTACTGAATTCTGGAAAAGTGCCACGCATATTTCTGAGTTTGTGGATGTTAAGGTTGTTATCTGTGGAAGAAACATCATTCTGCACTTCAGAGATGGATGCTTTGACCATATGTTGCGGCAATGATGCAAAAAGAGATTTGGCCATCACAGATGCTCCAGAATCTTTGCACATGCCACCCACTGCATGGAAAGTATCTACTCTATAAAGGATTTGCCGAAAAGAAAAATGAAACCTACGGAGAAAATAGAAAACACGCACGATCATCCAAACTAGCCTATGAAAAAAATTAGAAAGAAGACTGATTAGGTCGAATTGGTAATCTTTGACACAATTCAATGGCATTAAAAAGAGGAGAGGATAAGAAGTCCATAAGGCAGCCCCGTAGCCCTTATTGCGTGTGACTCAATAAAGAAACAAGCAAATACTGGTGAATAAAAACTTGAAAAATAAAAATGAACATAATAAATATAAACATAGAAATGCATGTTACATTCAGTTTTACCTGCAATATTATCGGTGTTGATATTAGTCTTGACCAAAGGGTTACGTAAAACCCCACATATATCACATGCGGACATACTATCATCATTATCATATGTACAAATTGGGCATCGCCAGACCTCAGTCTTGCTGGCTTCTTTTGTAGGCATTGTCTTAGATGTCATACCTATCAGGAAACCAATAAGAGGCATGAAGTATATATGATGAAAAGAAAAACACGTTGCAGCTAATATCAAGTTAAAAGCTCTTGAATACCATCATTAGAAATCAGATGAACCACAAAACTTGATGGCTTCAAAGAACAAGAAAATCATTTCTTTAACACTAGGTGCAAAAGGAGCAATTTTTTGGATCATATGATACAACCTTAACTGGAAACATCTACAGAAGCAACTGCTAATGGTACAACATCTCTTTGATTTCCCTTCATGGGGTAAAAACATGAAAGAAATTTCCATTTCTTCTACAACTGTACAGGCAGCATAAGCTTCTATATTGACAAAAGCAAAGAGATTCAATTATTAGTAGATTCAGGATAGTTCTCATTATAACGAAATCTTGCAAGGACCATAATAAGCACTTGAGGAATAGATAAACTATACCAGGTTCCAAGTTGAACAATATATGATAATCTCATTTAATATAACGAATAATTATGCATATGGCTTCTATCCTTCAATCTACCACCACTGAGTTAATTATCGAATTCCAACAGGGCACAACATTTACCACCAGGCCTTGCACCTTCCTATTACAGTGTACAACTAAAAGTAAGACACAATATACAAAAAATCTAGATTATATTTCTCAAATTTTAGTTGAGGAGAACCTTCACATGTTTCTCCTCTCTACTAGTAGTCCAACATCAAACGTTTTAGGCCTAAAAGCTACACTTCCTCAACACTAAAACAAATACAAAACTAGTGATCATCGCGAAATTTTGCTTTTATATGCCAATATAGAAAGGAAAAAAAAAGACTCACCATTTTTTTCCACTTCCTCATCATAATCATAATCATACTCATCTTCATAACCTTCATAATCATAATCATCATCATAATCAATGCCGTAATTCACTTTACGAGGCATGTTTTGCAAATCCTGCCACACGTAGCAAAGTGTATCAAAACATTAATCCGGCGGCAAGGGGTCTCTGAACTAAACTAATTATTGGTAGATTTGAGCTGTTCCCAACAGTGGAAATACAAAAATACCTAAAAAATTTATGCAGTAATTGCAATGTTAGAGTGTTTAAGTCTGAGCGGTAGCAGTTAAATTTCGGACTAGTTGAGCAATGAATTTTTGACTGCTGAACGGCATTTTCTTCCTCCAAAAGAAAGGGGAAAAAAATACAGTGCTAAAATGCAGTCATTCGTGTACGCGCGTTGTAACACCGCTGCACGGGGAAACGAGTAAAATTTCATCAGCCACAACTTCGACATCGCGAAAACAAAATAAAAATTGACAGAATTGAATATGAAATTGCAATTGGTGAGAATTGGAAAGATACCGGGACGAATCCGCCGGCGGTGAACGAAGTTTTCCGGTTCACTCTAGAGTTTCTTTACCACCTCTTTTTCTTTTTCAGAATTGTAATTGTTATTTGTGAGAAGAGAAGAAGAATAAATAAGAAATAGGCTGCTGAATTTTCCCTTTATTATATTTTGCAGTTTGTATACATATCGAATATAATTCAATATTTTCCGGTTCATGATTTTTTTTCTTGATTTACCTAAAATATCCTTATTATATATCTAAATTAAAGGGCAATAAGGTAATAGTATAACATAATATTATACTACTATATTTTATATGTTTGGTAGAAAAGTGACAGTGTGTATAATACGCCTACGACACACTAATATCTTGTTTGATGAAGATACGGCCCTTTTATAAAGTTCGCCCGTATTTAATAATACTTACTTTTGTTGTTACATGTATACTACCTATTATGCAGATAAATAATACTGCAACTAATTATAGCAATAAATTACAATAATTACTATGTGTTGCAGAGAATTTAATACTTCATACCAAACGGAATATTAATTCTTTATATTTATAAGACATCTCAGTCAAACATATCAGACCTTATCCCATACTTTGTACCAAACGAGCCCTAGTTATAGTAGATATATTCATTCATGAAAATCAAACTTGCCTTATCAATAACTTATTTCTTCCCTAATATTGTAATTGACGTAAAAGTTTAGGGCTCATCTATGGATGAATCCCATTTAATTAATTAGTTGCTTAATTTGTCGAAATTCTTTTGAGGGAAAAACACATATAAAAATAAAAATAGAAATTGGATGGCTAGGGAAATTACATCAAACTTACCTTATACTAATAATTTATTTGTTAACTAATGTGATTGACATAAAAGTTTGGGGGATTGGCACCAATAAAAATAAAAATTGAATAGATAGGGCAATTACATCAAACTTACCTAATACTTCCTCCGTCCCGCTCATATTATTTCATTTTTTTATTGGGTTGTCTCATTCAAATTGTCTTGTTCGAAATAAGAAAATAATTAATACTTCAAAACCCTTTAAAAGGTACATGACAATATGAGCGGGTCGGAGGGAATAATTTGTTTCTTAACTAATGTGATTGACGTAAAAGTTTTCGGCCCATGTTTGGATGAATCTCATTCCATTAAATTATTGCTTAATTAATTTGAATAATTTTTTTTATTGTATTTATGATAAATTTCTTTAAATTTAGGCTTAAAATTTTAGTTTACTAAAATCCTGAAAAATGAAGAAAAAAAAATAGATGCATATTAAATGATTAAATAGAAACAAAAAGATAATATGAAAAGGAAGGGGAAAAAAGCGTGTGTGTATAAGAGAAATTAAAAAAAATAAAAATGCATTTTATCTAACATTAGTATGAAACTTTATATGATCATAACATTCTGATTTTAAATATATTATTTAACTATTACATATCGATTATTTATATATTTTTTGGATATTGATCAAGAGTTATGATAAGATAATTATTGCTAATTTTTTAATTTTATAATATATTTAATATTAAATTATAATGTTGCCCAAACGGATCATCCAGAAATAAATTGATAGTACTTAATTTCAGGACAATATCTTATAAAAAAAATTAAGGACAATATAAATTTATTTGTAAGAAACTATACGAGCTATCTCTATAAACATTTATATTTTTTTTATTAGTAATTATCTTAGTATTATAACTGTATTATCTAACCATAACGATTCTATGATACAATTATTCCTTGTAAGCACTGAATATAAGACTAATCATATAATTATGTAATAATGTTGGTAAAAACTTATATATTAAAAACTTACTGATATAGTACTTAATATCTCTTATAATTATCGAGTATTAATTATTTTATCTTTGATATTTTTAGTTTTTAAACTTTAGTTCTCTAAATATTGTAATTATAACAGTTCTTACAAAATTTTCATTTTAGTTTTTTTTTTTAAGATTTTAATCTACTTCATGACGACAAGAATTAAAAAAAAAATCATTTTTAAATTTTTAGATTTAAAAAATGAAATAAAAAATAATAATTTGTGAGAATCTGTAAAGTTGACCTTTGAATTGAGTTACCAAAAAAAAACTCAAGTTTTAGAAACTAAATTTAGATTAATCTTATGAATATTTATATACATATATACATCTAGAATATTGAAATAATATATATATATATATATGGAATTTTATAGTTAGTTAATTATTGCTATTGGATCAAATATGTGTTCGAACGATCTTAATCATTGATTTAAGTAGTTCAAGTATAAATAGTGGTGCATGTTTGATCTCATTTAACAATGTATTGGAAACAAAAATACAAATCAAGCATAAGTAATATAGTTCATTCATATGAACTATTTTAAAAAAAATTCAACAATACATCAAAACAATTCTAAATATAATAAATATGATCAAAACTGAAATAAAATACATAATATTAATCTTTACTTTTTTATGTGTGAATGCACATACTTTGTGCTAGTACATGAAAAACGATCCATCTTTGCCTATTTATGCTTAGCAGTTGTAATAATAACATTTTTAATGACCATATTTATGCTTAACATTTTTAATATATATCTATACTCTCTCCTCCATAATAATTGGTCAGCTTTGATAAGAGATGATAATTTTACTATATTGCTCTTTTAACAATTTTAGTATTGAAATCTAAAGGTGTTCTTCTTGTACTGCATTAGCTTTTGGAGAAAATAATTTGCCATTTATAAGCAAGATTCAAAGAAAATTCAAAGTTTATTTTACTCCCTCCACCCCGCTCGAAATGACACTTCTTTTTGGCACGGTTATTATTTAAAAGAAGTGTTATTAAATAATAAATAGATAGAAAGTGATAGAGCTCATACTCTGTGGAGTGAGTCACTTCTTTTTGACACGGTTATTTATGTGAGAATGAATCACTTCATTTTTTATATGGTTATTTAAAATAAGGGTTATTAAATAATAAAAAGATAGAAAGTGATTGAGCTCATACCACGAGTGGTTTCCTTTTTTAAACTGTGTCACTTCGAATGGGACGACCTAATGAAGCATACGTGCCTAGGGTTGTAAACGAGTCAAGTCGTTCGTGAGCTACTCGGCGACCGACTCGATAAAAGCTCGTTCGATAATTAATTGAGAAGCTCGTTTAGTTAAACGAGTCAAGCTTGAGCATGACTGTACTCGACTCGGTAGCTCATGAGCAAGCTCGTTAAGTGATTTATTTTAAAAATACAAGATTATTAGTCAGATATCTTATATTTTTTTTACAATAATTAGTAATATTTGAATTAACTATCTAGTTAACTTTATTTATTTACAAGAAAATAGTAAATATATTACATTATTGTGAATAATATTGATTGTCAAATAATATTGATTAGGTGGTATCTTTAGTTACTTTATTTATTGATTGTAAATATATCTTAATTTTCTTAAGATTTATCAAAAGCTCGTTTAGGCTTCTTAAGATTTATCATTTATATCCCCAACTCTTGAAAAAGTAATTAATATTTTTATTGAATGACTAAATTTTAAAAGCTCGTTTAGGCTCGACTCTACACTCGGCTCGATAAAAGCTCGTTCGATAATTAAATGAGAAGCTCGTTTAGCTAAACGAGTCAATCTTGAGCAAGATACTATTCGGCTCGACTTGGCTCGATTACACCCCTATACGTGCCACTTGGAATGGGATGGAGGGAATATTTTATTTTGGGTAGGGAGGAGAGCGATAAAGTTTAAACCCTAGATCTCTTTATTTTTAGAAGATATCTTCACCGTTTGAATGTTAGGAGAAAATTCCAAGTTGGTCGACAATAGCCATAAATAATTTAGTCAATTCCCAATTTCAATTTCATGATACGATGTCATATTTAATCTTACATTTCGTCAATATATGTGATCATATTGTTGCATGAGTCACCGAGCAGTCTTTTGTTCTTGCTGGCATTCGCTTTGATCATAGAATAATATTGACTGCGGAAACAAAACATGAATGTGCAAATTAACAATACAACTGAATAGCAATTCTAACTACAAAAAGAAGCAACTGCGGAATTAGTTGAGTTTTGCTTCATGTAAAAAAGCTGCGAGTTATGACTCTCTCTCTCTCTCTCTCTACAGTACAAACACAGAGTCTCCCAAACTCAACAACATTTCTGCTGCAGCGCAAATATAATCCTCGATGTTGACAGTAGTGAAACAAGACATCAATCATCAAAAGTGCCAAACTTTTGTGCTTCTAGAGAGATGGTAGCCAGTCGAGTATTTGACCAGCAAACATGGGAACGATATCACCCCATCCAAAACAAAATGATTCCGGCACAGTCCATGGGGTCTTGTTTAAACTTATCTTCGAGCTATTTCTGGGTAGACCGTAAAAGTCTGGTCCGTTAAAGCTCGTAAAAGCTTCTAACTTGTCCAGCGCACCAGCCTGTAGCATGATAAAACGCACTCTCAAGGCTCGTTCAAACCAAACTTGGTAGACTTCAAATTTCGATATAACCTGCTTGAAAACAAACTCGTACCTCTTCAAAAACCTTTGCATAGACTGACAAGGCAACAGGAGAGTTGTAGATTCCAGCACACCCACAAGGAGACTCCTTTCTTCTTCTTTCATGAGGAGCACTATCAGTTCCAAGGAAAAACCGTTTGCTTCCGCTTGTCACAGCTGATACGATTGCCTGTCCTGAGAAAGTAGATTAATGAGGATAAAACTAGAGAACGGGTCGCATCAGTAGAAAGATGGAAGCAATGGTAAGAAAAAAGTATCCTTTCTTTCTTGTTCTACTAAAATATATGCCTAGAAACAACATTTGCTAATCATGCACAATTCTAGAGAACCATGGCAAGTGAGAAAGCAGATAATTAGAGCAATATATTGTAATCAATGGCAAGTGAGAAGGCGTACTATGTATCTCTCTCTTTAAAACTGGAAGACAATAATTGTGAGGCTGCAGTCCTCCTTCGAAAAGGGAATTCCTGTTAAGAACAAGATGTTGTGGAGTGACTGTTGCTGCAACAAACCCTAGAAAGTATGAAAGAAATTAGACAACGTCAATGCAAAACATCTCGCTTAATCAAAAATAAGGAAACTTCTGCATAAAGTGTTCAACACAAAAGGACTTACTTTCATCACTAGATAAAACAAAATCTACAGCATCCTTAGTGGTAATGTGCTCCATAACAACCTTCAATCGGGGGAACTTCTGAATTAAGGGGTTGAGAACTGTATCTATGAACACCTTTTCACGATCAAACACATCAACATCTGGACCTGTTACCTCCCCATGGACCTGCAGCGATTTCGTTAACATGAGATTTTTCCAATTAATTACGGATCAGTTACATGGTTAGTGTACAACGAAGTGTGGTCATGTCCCATAAAAAATAGATTTTCATATCAAAATTTGCCTTTATTTTTCTATTGGCTTACGCAGTTCAAGTTAACCCCCAGTCTTTACTATTATTTATGATATGTATATAGTTCCAATGATCATCAGCAGATCTATTTCTCATATTAGATGGTGAAATAACTCCTACAAGGCAATGCAAACTGCTCTTTTTAGAATTATTAGAGCACATCATAATAGATGGTAATCTAGCTTTTAAAAGACAAAATGGCAGGTACAAAGTAATTTCACCTAAATATATATAATACGCAGAAGTTGTGATTGAGTTGCACGAACGGAATATATTTCACACTTGAGCACATATCGTTATGAAGAAACAAAGATAAGCTCACCAATAAAGGCATATTTTGCTGAACCATTTCCTCGAGGACAGGTAAACACTTTCCAAATAGATCAGTTACACCATCTTGAGAATTTGTGGTTGCACCAGCAGGATACAATTTCACAGCATATACAACACCACTCTCTCCTGTGATAGCAACTATTTATACCAAGCACGAGAGTACATAGAGACAAATAAAAGACAACAGAAATACCCTTTCTCTGAATGTATATCCTTCATGCCCAATGTATTTCTTTTGTATCCTCATTTTATTTACCATCTTGGAACAATAATCTAGGAAGTCAGTGTGAATCCCATCAAACATTGAATTTGTTCCTTTTGTAGGTTGCTAAAGCTTAAAAGAGGAATTCCCCAGAATTACATAAACTTGAGACAAATTTAGATCTGAATTGTTAGCTGCAGTTAGTGACCTATATCATCTTTATCCACTAACGAAATATATTTGTTATGTTTAAAGACAATAGCAATTGACTTTAATCCTTTTGCAATCCCAAAGTACCCATAAGCCCTGTTAGAGCACAAAACAATTGAAACCCTTATTCTCTTTTTTATTTCCTCTGGCTATCCGAAAGTAGAAACCATCAAAACAGCATGTTTTATGTGAAAGAATACATGAAGGTGAAAGAAAAACTTGTTTTCCAGCCAATGCATTCCTTACTTCCATGAACCAGTCATGCACAATAACATTAAAAGATGAGGTGGTAAAAAATAACATATCAAACAAGCTTCCTCTAGTAATATGTGCCAAAATTAAGGAGTTTAACTCACTTGCTAACTTAATCTCACTAGGGCTGGTAGTGTCCGTCAAATAAAGTGTCATTAATGGAGTGAAGTCGCTATTTTCTGGCAGAGCCTTCAAAATTGATTGTCGGTAGGCCATAGCTGCAGCAGTAGTGGTGACGGGAGGTCTCAGATTTGGCATGACTATGGCTCTTCCAAAGTGTTGTGAACTGTATGCAAATTCTTAAGACATATTCAGGGCATAAATAAGGGAGAAGAAATAAATCCTACAAGAGAACAGATTACAGTCTGTAAAAGTTGGCAGGAAAAAAGAAGCAAATATTTGCATTTATTATGAATGGATTTGTAGCAATTCAACCTGTGGGGGACAACTGCTTCAAGAAGCTCCCCATCACGAAGATGGAGATGCCAGTCATCAGGACGTGTGATTGAAAGCTCCATTTTTATCCCAGATGCTTTTAGATGGATGGGTCTTCTAGCTTTCACAAATACAGATGGCAACTGTGTTGTGGAAAAAAGTCTTACAAGATTACAAAAAACTAATATAATAAGAGCTGAGTCAGGGTGGAATGTATGTAAAGATTCAAAAATATCCAAAAAGATATATATAGATTGATTCCATAACTATGAGGAAGAAATTCATGAGTCCGGCTAATAGGAGGATTGCAATACAAACCAACTTATGAACATTCTACAAACACTGGTTTCTGAAACAGAACCTTGATAGAGAACTCTGAAGGCACACCAAGAGAACTTCCCTAGTACAAAAAGAAGAACATCAACTATAACATACTATAGCTCTGGGATAGATTGTCTTACGAGATAACAAAAAGGATGAATAATACAAATAGATGAAAAGATATCACATACTCTGCAAGGACCCAGGGATGTATTCAACATCCTACAAACAAGGGAACAACTCTAATGCCTTTTCTAGTGTCTGCCAATAATAAAATATGAAATTATCGAGCTATTAAATTTAACTTCAGACAGAAATTTCCTTCATTGTTCCATACCAATAAACTATTGATACTATTAGAAATGTAGGTATCCATCTAGCAATGAATACAAGTATGACCATCTAGCAATTTGCTAATTCTTGCAACCTTGAGAAGATAAATTGAGAGACTAATCTAATCTCTAATTATTTTTGCAAACCATCAAGTCATAGAAAACAATGAACTGCACATAATTATTTGGTTGGTCAGTATGACATTTCACTATGGAGAAATGAATTAAATGTTCAATAACATGTATAAAAACTCTTTCAAAGAACTATTAGGTTCCATATTAGCCACCAGCAAGAGCATTAAACAAATAAAACTCAGACTTACGACTACCAAATATTCTCTAAACCATTACTACAAAAAACTTGACACCAAGAAAAAGCAAATTGCATTTAAATAACATCAAAGCACTATAGGAAGGGCATAAAGGTTTATGGTTCGTTAAACACGAAGCAAAACATCAATAATGTATATCGAAAATGGAGTTTTAACAATGGAATCAAAACACACACACATACATACAGACAAAATATCTAGCTCATAGTGACAGCAAATTCTAGATTACCAGACTAATTAGAATTAAGGAATACATAGCCAGAGAAAAATACAATCTAATGCGGTTTATCAATTCGAGAATTTTAAAAATTAAAATTTGGGAATGAAAGCCCTAAATTCGATTTATCTAAATTTGCCGTAAATTCGATTTATCTAGAGAGAAAGAGAGACGTACCTGGGACCAGTGGCAGCGGTCGGAACGATTGGCACGAGGACGAGTGGAGGCTGGAGCAGCGGCAACGGCCGACGGGAGAGCCGGAGCGGCGTTAAAACAGAGTCTGTGACTGTGACGGGCAGGTCTGTTTTTTAACTCCGTCTGTGTTTCTCCCGCTCAAATAGTCAATACTCAGATTAGGAGATAAATTACTTTTTATTACTCCCTCCGTCCCATGAGAAGTGGCTACTTTCTTTTGGGCACGAGTATTTAAGAGAAGAGTGTTTAAAGGGTAAAAAGATAAAAAGTGGTGGATCCCACATCTTTTGTGTGAGAGAAGGTGTTTCCATATTAGGAAAGTGGCCACTTATGATGGGACATCCCAATAAAAAAATGTGGCCACTTATGACGGGACGGAGGGAATACTATTCGGTTAGTCCGATATCTCCAGCTCTTCACCGTAAACCGACCCGATTATCCGAATAGTTCGTTATCGATGGGAACCGATTTCGGCTTCCAAGATACTGCCCCCATTGTTATTTTTAGTGTTTGGTTTCCATAAGTAGACTATACGTCTCATGATGGGGTGTTTGGTTGGATAAATTCGTTCTCATACTTAATCTCGTGACATTATCACATAAGTTTTTTTTTTTTAAAGACATTGCCAACATATGATTAGTCTTGCTCAATCTTGTCTATATAGTCTTGGTTTTCCCTATGACAAAATTAGTCTTGGACTAACTTAATTATAACCAATCTTTATCTATATCATATTGTACATACTTGGTTACAATCTAGAGTTAATGGGTTAAAGATAAAATCTATTATATAATTTTAAGGGTAAATTGCCTGTAAATTCCTGAACTTTTTACAAATTCTGGTTTTGCTCCCCACAAAAAAATTCAGCGTGACAATTCCCGAACTTTCTATTTTGTCTGATTTGCATCCAAGATCAATTTCCCCCAAATTATGTGATGACTTGGTAGACGGAAATTCCTACTTGTCGTAATCGGTAGACGAGTTAATATTTATCCAAACAATAAATTGCTCGTAATTTCCTTAACTTTTTTCAAATTCTGTTTTTGCTCATAAAAAAAAATATTTTGCGCAACAATTCCCAAACTTTCTAATTTGTCTGATTTTGCGCAAAAAAATTATTTTGTGATGAGCAAAATCAGAATTTGAAAAAAGTTAAGGAATTTACGGGCAATTTATTATTCGGATAAATATTAACTCGTCTACCGATTACGACACGTAGGAATTTCCGTCTGTCAAGTCAGCACATAATTTGGGGGAAATTGACCTTGGATGCAATATCAGACAAAATAGAAAGTTCGGGAATTGTCACGCTGAATTTTTTTGTGGGGAGCAAAACCAGAATTTATAAAAAGTTCAGGATTTTACAAACAATTTACCCTAATTAATTTTAATATTGTATTTTGGGTAATTTTACTCACTGTTCTTTTTCTCCCCCTACTTATAGCCCCATATTAAATTAATATAGAAATATTATTTTGGGTAATCTAGCTAGAATTTGTGCGTGCTGCATTTTGGTTTTTGCTAGTGTTGCGCGTATATATAATGTATTATATGTAAATGTATATTTGCATTTATATTCTTCACTGCAAATTCATGCATCACACCAATTAAGTTTTGACTTCTAAACGTCTTAAAAAGGAGTGAGGTATTATTCAGCATTTTTTTTTTCTTTATGACAAGTAGAAAATGCATGTAACAAGAAACTAGAGCGAAAAGTGGAACATAAATAAATATATAACAAATAGTTAGCTAGTACAAAATTTGTTGCATTATGATCTACTACGTGGTGTGGACATTAATGAAATAGCTCTTTGAAGATTAATCCATGCTTTCTCGTATCTCACAAATCCCATAAACCAAAACTCGTAATCATCCTGTGTCACAATTTGGATGTATTTCTGCGCCGGATTGTTCACATTCTCACTCTCATTTGCTCCCTTTATCTTCTTCACCGGGATCATAACCTCAACAACAACCATTTCGTCAAATTGTGAACGAAAAACGAGCATGTCCATGAGCTAGCGTAGTATAATTAATTATTGGGAAAATGTGCAAATACCCCCCTCATGTTGGCAGCGCCGGGCAAATACCCCCTGAACTTTGTTTAGGTGCAAATTCACCCTTCCCTAAAGTTTTCGGGTGCAATTACCCCCTCGCCGTGACGGAAACTACACTTTCGTTGGCAAAAAAAATATTTTTGATTCATTTTTATTCTTGTGGACCCTTACAATTTCCAAGAATTAATTGGTGCTAAAAACTCAAATTAAGATAAAATTTGTTTCGACAACTATCAAAACTCAGGCAAATCTCTCTAATAATTTGCAATCCAAGCCAACTATTTGTTGTTGACATTGATGATCTCATATTCTTCAAGTGGTCCGTCATCCTTTTTCGTGCAAATTATTGGAGAACCTCACCTGAATTTTGATATTTGTGAGCTAGGTTTCGAAATTTTTTTTTTTTCTAATTTTAGCTTTTAGCACCAATTATGTAGTATGTAACCGTTGGAAATTGTAAGGGTCCACAAGAATAAAAATGAATCAAAAATATTTTTTTTGTCAACGAAAGTGTAGTTTCCGTTACGACGAGGGGGTAATTGCACCCGAAAACTTTAGGGAATGGTGAATTTGCACCTAAATAAAGTTCAGGATTATTTGCCCGGCGCTGCCAATATGAGGGGTATTTGCACCTTTTCCCTTAATTATTTAATTGTAGTGTATATATATATATATACCTTGTAAGGAGTCCTGATGATAGAAGAAGAGGAATGAATTAGAGGAATGGATCTCTCACTGCAGAAGGCAATCTTGTGCGTGGAGACGAAGAGGATTCCGGCGATGGGGCCCGCAGTCGTGGATAGATAGCATTGAGAAGCCTTGAGCAGTTTTTCTCCATCATCGCTATTCACACCAAATATATCTCTGAAAATGTTGTCTCTCCCTCCTTTTCTTATGATTTTCGCCCCGACGCTGAGCTTGCCCTTCACCATTTCAGAAAATCTATGCCCCAGCCTCACTGCGATAAAATACACAATATTAATCATTATTCAAATTATGAACTATCTACCTTCACAGTATATAAATATTAGTGATCGAAAATAGTATACTGTATATATATATATGGGTAAATTTTAATAATAGCCTTTTCAAGATAAAAAAAAATAAATTCTAGCACCCAACATTTAAAAAATAACTTCTAATCTTTCTTGACTTTTTTGCCCTTCTTTCTAATTTTCCAGATTTTTCATTTTTCATTTTCCAAAAACAAAATAATTATTTCTTATTACTAAATATAATAGGAAAAAATGTGTGCGCTCACATAATGAAATGTGTGAATTCGTAAAAATATGTTTGAATTCATAACAAAATGTGTGAATTCACAAAATGTGTGAATTCGTGAAATTAAATATGTGAATTCATGAATTCGTAAATTAAATATGTGAATTCACATAATAAAATGTGTGAGTCCGTTAAAAAAAATGTTTGCATTCACAAAAAAATGTGTGACTTCATGAATTCATAAAATAAATGTGTGAATTCACATAATAAAATGTGTGAATCAATAAAAAAAATGTTTGAATTAATAAAAATGATAATTAAGAAAATAAGAATTAAGGGCATATAAGTCCAAAAAATTTAAAAAGTGCCAGAATTTATCTTTTTAAAATAGGGTGCTATAATTTATCTTTATAATGTTTAAAGGCCTAAAATTACTAAATATATCTCTATATATATATACCATGTTCTCGAATTCTGTAGGCAAAACTTGTACTCTTCCTTTCAAGTTTCTTCTTCTGATTCTTCCCCTTATCTCCACTTGCTACATATATTCATGTTTCAAGAAACATGTCAGCCATGAGAGAGAGAGAGAGAGAGAGAGAGATGTACATACAAGTAAAGGCAGGAGAGTAGTGATCATGATCAGATTCCGAGGAGAAGGGGCTTTGGCAAGAGCTCACAGGTTCAGACAATGAAGAGGTTGTGTTGTTGTCTGAGCTTGTTTCTGATGATATTTTCACTGTCGGAAAATGATCCTTCAATTTCTCCATGAATTCTGATGTCTGTAGGAGAAATCTCTTGTGTTGAGGTAATGAACAATGAGAGAGAGAGAGAGAAGAGAGAGGAGAGAAGAGGAGTGGAAGAAGTCTTTGGGCATATGGTTATAATTAAATTCACTATAATTGAATTTGAATTGCATTAAATTCGTTGCCCACTCATTGGCCTGTCATGCATGGTGGGTACCCCCATCCACTTCAACTTTCAACCTCAATTTTTATACTTTATTTATAGTTAGTTTAGTTTAGGCCAACAAATTTTTATTTAAAATTCATTATTATCATTATTATTGAAGCCAAGGCCAGCCATTTCAAATTGTGATATAGAAAACCAAGCAACAAATCCAGTAAGATTTAGTTGTCATTATGCACGACCCATCCATTAATCTGAATGAGTTTCAACACAATTTTGAAATTTTATGAAACACAAACGTGTAAAATTTATTTAATTAATATGTTTATCAAACTGTACTTTTAATAACAAATCGGATTACTTGGTTTGATATTAGGGATCACCGCGACTTTTTTTTTAAATACAAGATACACTATCAGGTCACAAATTTATGATATTATTACAAAGATTGATCAAACAAGTACAAACTATAAACAAATTCATATGAAATGAAAAGACAGTCGTACTTTGGTAAAAATCAAATCACAAATTTATGATACTAGTATAATGGTACGTACGATACACGTAATATTAATAGATTTTAATAATATATATGTCAAACATAACATAATCATATGATAATAGATACTAATAATAAAATATTAAAACAATGGCATAATATGCAAATCAAATTTTGTAAACAATGTTCTATTATAATAGGTATAGATTATTACAAATAGGAAAAAGGTGCAAATACCCCCCTCATGTTAGCAACGCTAGGCAAATACCCCCTGAACTTTATTTAGGCGCAAATTTACCCTTCCCTAAAGTTTTTTGGTGCAATTACCCCCTCGCCGTGATAGAAACGACACTTCCGTTAGCAAAAAAAATATTTTTGATTCAGTTTTATTCTTGTGGGATCCTTACAATTTCCAAAAATTAATTGGTGCTATAAGCTCAAATTAGAAAAAAAATTGTTTCGAACCCTAGCTCACAACTATCAAAACTCAGGCGAAGTTCTCCAATAATTTGCAATCTAAGCCAACTATTTGTTGTTGATATTAGGGGTGTAAATTCGGGACGGGACGGGTACCCTACCCGGAATTTCCGGGTACCCGTACCCAAATTTCTCAAAATTTGCTATCCGTACCCGTCCCGTTTTAAAAAAATGGGTACCCAATACCCGGACCGGGTTTATGCGGGTCGGGATCGGGTACCCGTATGTACCCATTTAAAAAAAAATATCAAAACTTGTTTTTGGATATTTTCCTACATGTTTTCTTCATATTTTTTCAATAAAAAAATCTAAGGAGTGGCGCGACGTCGACGATAAGAGGATGGGTTGAATGACAGTGGAACGACGACGAAGGTGTGAGAGAGAGGAGATGAGAAATTGTAAATTGGGAGTGTGAGCGTGAGAGAGAGAGAGAAAGATGCAACGTGCATATTTTCTATTTTGTAAAACATTTCATAAAATAATTAAGAATAATATAAAAAGAATATAATATATAAACGGTTGACTGGGTAGTTGACCGGGTATACGGGACGGGACGGGTAACCCGTTACCCGGAACAACTTCAATCCTCTATCCCGTAACCCGTCCCGTACCCGAAAAATTCGGGTAACGGGTACCCAATACCCGAAAAATTACGGGACGGGTTCGGGTTACCCGGAAACCCGTAACCCGAATTTACACCCCTAGTTGATATTGATGATTTCATCTTCTTCAAGTGGTTCGTCGTCATTTTTCATGCAAATTATCGGAGAACCTCACCTGAATTTTGATAGTTGTGTGCTAGGGTTCGAAATAATTTTTTTCCTAATTTGAGCTTTTGGCACCAATTAGCTCACAACTATCAAAACTCAGGCGAAGTTCTCCAATAATTTGCAATCTAAGCCAACTATTTGTTGTTGATATTGATGATCTCATCTTCTTCAAGTGGTTCGTAATCCTTTTTCGTGCAAATTATCGGAGAATCTCACCTGAATTTTGATAGTTGTGAGCTAGGGTTCGAAATAATTTGTTTCCTAATTTGAGCTTTTAGCACCAATTATGTAGTATATAACCGTTGGGAATTGTGAGGGTCCTACAAGAATAAAAATAAATCAAAATTATTTTTTTTTGCTAACGGAAGTATCGTTTCCATCATGGCGAGGGGTTAATTGCACCTGAAAACTTTAGGAAATGGTGAATTTGCGCCTAAACAAAGTTCAATAGGGTATTTGCCTAGCGCTGCCAACATGAAGGGGGTATTTGCACCTTTTCTCTTACAAATATTGATCAAACTAGTACAAACTAGAACAAATTCATACGAAATGAAAAGGACAGCCATACTTTGATGGAAATCAAACTACAGACATCTCACTAAGGAGAGACGTCACCACTGCATTTATGTTACATGGAAAAAAGAAGTTTGTTCTGTTTAAATATATGTATGGTCAAAAGATGTTTGCGCGTATAAGGAAGGGTTAATTTAAGGGCCCCCACTAAGACAAATTTATTCAATATCACACTGCATTTTTCTTCACCCTCTCACACTTTTCTTTTTCTTTAGCAACCAACTCTTTATTTCAAATACAAGAAATTTGTAATTACTATTTAAATAGAGAAGTTGACAACCACTTTCATTTTTCTAATACATGATTTTGAGCAGTGAACATGATCTTTAGTGGGATTATCTTTGTCTAGGACAAAACCAAACCAAAAGAGAGAGAGAGAGAGAGAGAGAGAGAGAGAGAGAAACTTCTTCAACATTTCGTCTCAAGCTTCAATTTCATGTTAGTTGCACTGCATCACTTTTTTTACCCTTGACTATCATCACTATCACCATACTTCTAGAAAACACAAAACTTTCATTCTTAATATTCTATAAATAGAATAATATGTTTAAAGAACAGCCTTTCCTTCAAATCACACATATAAACATTTTACCTATTTAGCAACAACTTCTTTGTGAGCTTTATATGAGAGAATCACATTCCATATTAAGGCAATAAAGTTAGCTGCAAGGACCTGCCAAAATGACAAGGAAAAAAAAAACAAGGAATAAGTCACCATTATAATGTTTTTGGCTAAGTTGTTGAGCTCTCTACGAGTGCAGAAGCACTCGAATATTTTCTCCTCTCATAAGTATAAAACTGCGAAATCACCTGGAATTGCTGTGGCACGAAACGAAAGTTGAGGAATTGGAAAGGAATCCATAGTTGCCAATTTGCAAGAACTGAAGAAAACCACTCCTACAAAATATAAGGTTAAAAGCTGAAAGTGCAGAAAACTGAGATTCAATCGACAAAATGAGTGAATGCTTAACAATACCTGCTGTAGCTTTGGGATCACATCTGATGGCCTCCCCTCGAGTGTGATCAGTGTAGACAGGAATATTCCAATAAAAGTCGGAGCAAAAAGAAACTGCATCAGATTGTGATTTTGAGGTCAAATGGGATTTTGAGGCGATACGTTGTAAACTGTAACTTAGCATCAGGAAAAAAGACATTACCTGATCAAGGAGAAGCCGCAAGAAAGCACCATAAGCGCCGGTGGTTGTCACTAATTTACTTAGAGAGAAGTACCTAAATATGTGACGAAAGAAAGCAATTCATGTTTAAAACACTACGGGCTTGATTCTTGTTGTAAGGGTTGAATGTTGAGATTATTAAAAATTTATAATCCCACATTTACTTTGAAATCCAAATAAATCACATGCCATGGGATATACACCCATTTAAAATCGAAAAAAGTAAACATTAAACACAATTGGGAAATTTCTAGCAACCACAAGGCCTACATGAAATAATTAATTATTGGTGGATACAGATTACGCAAATTTACCTTCTAGACTAGAGGAACATTAAAGCTACTTTCATATTGATTTTACAAATATCCAGTTCCACAAAGGATTTATCATCTAGATTCATTGAAGAGAATTATATAGAGAAAAAATTGAACTTCAATAGCAAGAATGGGAGGTTGAGGTTGTAATGTCCAAATCAAGCTGAGCTGACAGGAACGACACAAAACAAACAGCCGAGCTATGGGTATCAGGGATCATACAGTTCTTTCAGACACAAAGCTTGAAAATCCATTACTTAATGCTACAGATCTTCACGAGTCACAACCTTACCCTCTACGAGTAAGCATGCAATTATCAATGATTCAATGCAATAGAAACCATGCTGAATCAAGTATCTTTATGTTGTGGCTGAGTAGTGCTAGTAGCTACAAAAAAGAGTGTATTATTTGCTAATTGATTCATGAAAGGCATAATCGGCATGCCTCTTACTTATATAATTGGAAGCATAACACATGAGAATTCATATTAAATCTCAAAACATGATCAGATGCAAGGTCATTACAAGAATTAACGTAACAAATTAATATAAGTTAAGCTTTAGCATACATCCAACATCAATTAGGGCATGATAAACTGAATTTCAGGCAATTACCAGAAATGCAGCGTTGGACCAACCAAAACCAGCCCCAGCAATGTGAAGATAGACGTCCTCTTCAAGTCTAGAGATGGTACTTGGTCAATCACGAGCTGAGGTACATCATTCACAGCATTAAGCAATTGAGAAAATAAAAATCAAACCCTCTCTTCCAACAATCTATATGGAATTTCCAGCCTAAAATTTCAAGGTATATCAGAACTCTAGTATCAAGTAGTGGCGTCCAAGTTTCCATTAAATGGCGATGCATACATTACAGTACTTTGTAATGCTATATTATAAGTGTAATCTTGCTGAAAGGAATGAGGTCACAATAGTAGTTACCTTCAATAAAATGACTAGGAATTCAAGCTATGCAAACAATAAATTGAAACAAAAAGCAAAGGCAAATCCTACAAGTTTAGTTACAAATTCATTTTTTTATGAAAATAAATCAGTTTCAATTGGAGGGAAATAAAGTAAGGATTGTTCTTGAAGCACGATCCCCTAAAGGCTAAGGATGTACACAGTAACAAAAAAATCTAGGGTCATTGTTAGATTTACCAACATATATATAGTCAATCATTAAGAAGTATCAAGAACCACTTATCCGTGAGTTAACCGCAGCAGTATAGGTTATTTTGTACATATCCCTTCATAAAACAACAGCTTGTTTGGAGACTATTATCAGCTTTCCTATTGCCTCCGGACAAAATATACTACCTTTTTACCATGATAAAGCATATTATTTCTTAACCCTAGTATGATGAAACAGCACTAAAGCTACAGACAATAAAATTCAGAGCTTCCCTCGGTAGTCAGACTCTCAGAGATATTACCTGACAGATCAAGTCACCAACCAAAGTCAAGAATGCTGATGTGACGGCTTTTGTCATTACTGGATACTTTGCTAGAAGAGACATATACCTGGAGAGAAATGCGAACCAAGACGAATGCAGAAAAAGAATCAATCCTCAATTAACAATAACTTAACCAGAGGAGCAAAGCTTCTTAATAAGAAATTCACCTTTCAATATATATTTACATAGATTTCAATCAGAAGACCTCGATTATACATGTATAACTTTTTTCTGAAGCTTGCCAATCGTACTTGCAATTAATAAGCCTCTAGTTTTCCTCCTATTTTCATGCATGTTTTCCAACCCCACATAATTCCATTAAACTCTCCAACATGCACATGCATCTCCAAGTTCAATAATTTACAAAGAAAACTACTAGTCTTTATAAATGCATTCAGTTAGACAGAAGAAGGTTAAAACACCATCTAGATTTTACTCAAAACATACTGTAACTCTTGCCACAAGAAAAAAAATGAGGCAGAAGTACAGAAAACACCTAATTTACAAAAAAAAAAGAAGAAATTTTACCATGAAAGAAACGACCAATTACTTCCACCAGCGCTGCCACCACCACCTCCACCTCCACCTCCACCGCCGCCGCCACCACCAGAACCTCCATTGCCGGAGCCACCGGACCCTCCGCCGCCGCTAGAAACCCGCGAAGAGAAAAGAGCGGAATGCTTAAACCCGAAATCCTGACGAGAAAATAGTCGAAGCCCATGTGCAGAAGGTGGAGTAAGTCTACCATAACTGCTTGCATTCGCAATTGCAAAGGTCCTAGTAAGGTAAGTTGGAGTGCAGACTGGGATGTTGGTGCTCAATCTCAACTGGGCCGTAGTTGTGGTGGGAGAGCGAGAACGACCTAACCGTCGCAACAGATTATGGAAATTTCCGGTGAGGGGATTTCTAGCCGCCATCATTTTCTCTTTACTTGTTCAATTCTTTCAAAATTAAAATGGGGTTATCACTTTTCATATGAAATGAAAGAGAGATCAAACGGCGACAGGCGTCTAGGAATAAAAGCGTTCTTTTTCCTTTTTCGAATTTCGGTGTTTGTTTTGTTTGGCAATAATTTGTACTCCACAGTAGGGCTGTCAAATTCCCGGGCCGGCCCGAGCCCGTCGGGCTTTTTGGGATAATCGGCCGGGCAGAACCAAAAAAATTGCAAGAAAAGTCGGGCCAGGGCGGAAATTTTTCGGGCCTAAAAATGTACGGCCCGGCCCGGCCCGAAAATACATTTGTAGTGCAATTTGTCCAGTCCGGGCCGGGCCGAAAAAATTTCGGGCCTAACATTGTGATGCCCCGCCCGAAAATTGGCAGCCCAACCCGGTTTCGGGCCGGGCCGGGCCAATTTTGACACCCCTACTCCACAGTAAAGGCCAAATTTCACATAATAATACCCTAATACTTACTCCCTCCGTCTCGAATAAGTGTAGTGTGAAAAATGCGGCACCGATTTTAAGAAATTGTTTAGTAGATATATTTTTTAGTGGAGTAAGACTCACAATATTGTTGGGTTAGGAGTGATGAGGTAATAAGTGTGGGCTCAACAATAGATTTTTGTGTAAATATGAAGATGTTATAAGGTTAAAAGGGTTAGAGAAAAACAGTGGAGTCATGTTATAAAGTGGAAGAACCACATTTATGATGGACGTCTCAAAATGGCGAAAAACCCACACTTACGAGAGACTGGAGAAAGTATTATTTTTTTTAAAAAGAAATAATCCCTAATTGCACTTTCACCTTTCATACTAAAATTCAATTTGTTCCTCATAAAAACAAAATTCAATTTGTAAGTTACATTTACTCCTCCAACTCTTTGAAATTGTGCCCTTTTGGTCTTTTTTTTTCTTGAGTTGAACCTTATGGACTTGAATACCAACATTTTGTCAAATTTCGAAGTAACACTTTGACTTAACTATCTAGAAAACTTTATATTACAATTTTTTTTCATGAAAATTCGCTCATACACATTGTACGGTTTACATTTCTATCTTCTAAATTTCTTGAACAAGTGCAAAAACTAATTTTTTTAATTAATTAATAATAATTGAAGATAAATAAATTCTAATTATAATTAAGTATATCAATTATCCCTAATTTTCCCCTATAATTCCTTTATTAATACTTAATTACAGCCCACTGCTGTTGGCCATACGAGCTACCTTCTAGTATATTTCTTGAACCAGTGCAAAAACCATATCCTATTTTTTTTTTTTCCCTTCAAAAAAGCATAAAGAAACCATAACTTAATTATTCCCGGAATATCTTAATTCAGTGGATTGTTTTGAAGAACTTTAAGCTCAATCAAACGCATTATAGATTTGAAACGAAACACATATAAAGTCTATAAATTAGCCCATCACCTTTTAATTCTGCAGTTAAGAAAACAAGAATATCTTCTTTTATGAAGAATTTTATCTGAATTCTGAGCAATCAAATTCATAACCACCCTGCAACAAAATACTCTTGTATGTATGAGGACACCATTTACAGTCCTCGTTCCAAAACAACATGCATGTAATTAGAGAAAGAAATAGATAACATAAATACTGCATGCGATATTCAAAGGAGAAAATGCACTTAGATAGAGCAAAACTGCACAGCATTGTTAGAACGATTTGCTGTGAGTTACACAAAACCGGCATCTCCCTAGCCTACTTCTTTTCCGATGTCTCATCTTGCCACGCAGCTTGCCACTGCTTGTCGTAAAACGTCGTCTCCTCCACCAACTTCTTGATCGTTTCAAGGTCCTCGTTCTTTCTTATAAGGAGCACCCCTGCTACAGCTACAAATAACAGCGTTTTACAGAAGAAGTTGCCCATTTGATCCACCAGTCCTACCCCCGTCAGACTGTCCACGAAGTAGGCCATGAAGAATCCCACCATCGCAGCACGACCTGCATTAAAACGCCCTCAACTTGCTTAATTTTTACAACCTATGGTCTTGGTGTGTAAAATAAGATATGTGCAAACCATGTATACCATTTAGCAGCTCGGCTTCAGGAAGATGAAACCTTTTCATCCATGCCCACCAAGGAATAATGGAAGTGTCGAAAACAACAGGTGCTTCGTTGCTTGATGATTCAGGGCTGTCTTGCATCCATTTCCTCCTCTTCACTTCTGCAACAATTAGCCATATACAGAGTTATACCGGAGTTTTGGTCCCTCGAGTCTAATCACCTGCAAAGAGAGAGCCTTTCCTACATCTCGGAAATTGTTTTCCAACCAAATTAGTCAAGAAAAGATACGCGTCTTTTCAATTATCAACGAGGGGCTAAGCTACCTAGTTAAAAAGATTTCATCACCCCTTTCTTGAAAACTGAAAGTTATGTTCTTGAACCTAATACACTCCTTCTGAAATGAAGCTAACAGAACCATTAAAGGAACTGGAAGTGAATGAATGCTTATGGTTCCAGTTCCAGTTCCAGTTCCAGCACCACCACTCGATCATTTTCCGAAACCCGAGATCAAGGTAGGATCTTGCAGAAACAGAATGGTAGCTCTTATAGTTTTATGCCGGTTCTCGGGTGTTAGTAATTCATTCCTAACATCCATGCTGAGGACTCAATTAAACAAATCCAACTCATTACACACATAAAGAAAGAAAGAGATTGAGCTCTTTCAGTTGCTTTTGCATCTTAAGTTTCCACCTTTTCGAAACCATGGATGATTTAATCAACTGCAAGTACTAAATGCACAAATTGCAATAGAAGCCGGATCCATCCATCATTTAGACAAAGAGAGGTTTCCCTCTCCTATTCACCCCACATTTTAAAGATTCCATTTTTAATTTGAAGAAAAAAATAACAATATAGCATGAGCAGACATAACTAAGATAATGCAAGTATGTTTAGAGAGAGAGAGGGAGAGAGAGAGACCAGCATCAATGACGGCATCCCAGTCAGGCTTGCCATCTTTCTCAAACTGCTTCAAATCCCAAGTCCCCGCAACCCACCTAGCATCCTGAAAGCCGCTCACAGCCTCCGCTGCCACCGGCTCCGCTACCGCCACCGCCACCGCCGGCGGCGGCGCTGCGGAGCCATTGGAGCCAAGAGACTCCTCATTAGAAGTGACAGGAGTCTCCTCCGGAGCAGTAGCAGCCACACCAGAGGCGCCATCAGCGCTCATGACCAAAGGGAATTGAAGCTTCTTGATGGGCCTGAGACTGAGAGGAAGATAATTAGGCCTCAAACCTAAATGGGTTTTGGCATGAGAGTGAGGGGCGAGCGCTGGAAGCTTTGGGGAGAAAATGGCCATCGACATTTTTGAGGAATTGGGATTTACTGCAGTGAGCTGAGAGAGATAGAGAGAGAGAAAGCGAAAGCGAAAATGGAAGCAGAGAGGTTGGTTGAAAGCATGGAGTGATGATTTAAGGCGATTGAATTTGAGCCGCAGAAAAGTGAAGGGGTTTTCCTTTTGTAGCTTTGTTAGCCTTTTCCTTTTGGACTTGTCTTGTTATAACCGGTAATTATACTATATTCATCAATCTTACCTTTCACTTTCTTATTTTAGTATTTTTGGTACCAATTGTATGTGTTCAAAGGGTTTTCTTATCCACGCATATGCATAATTCATTGTACTCCCTCCGTTCCATAACAAGTGGCTCGTGTATGGTGTAAAGATTATTATTACACATGAATGATTTTTTCATTTTGTATATAGATTACCGGCCTTGTTATTAAAAAGGAGAATGTCCAAAAACGTGAAATACAAAATTTATTTGGGTATATGCGATTCATGTTTGAAGAATGACAAATGCAAAAATCATACAAATTGAAGTATTGTTGTATACATGCATGGAATAAATTGAATATTGTTTGGGCAAGCATAAGAAAAATTGACTTGTTCCAAAATTGATTTTTTTTCTTTTACTACCATTACAAATATTAATACTCACACACCCCACCTAGGATTTTTTTTGTAGCCGAAAGTACTCGAACCTCTGACCTATTGGTCAACAGGCAACCACTCCACCACTTGGTCATCCCCACTGGGACCAAAATTGAATTTTTTATAGCTTTAATTAAGGCCGGGGAAAAAGTAGTGGGACCAAATTAATTATTTGTAGGTATGCCGTGAAAATTAGAGCTGTCAAAACCAGCCCGGTCCGATTTCGGGACGGCCTGGGCTCCACAAATCCAGGCCCGTTGAAATTTCGGGCCGACCCGGCCCGAAATGGGCAAAAGCCCGGTGGGCTCGGGCCAACCCGGCCCGGTAAATTTACACTATAAAATGATTTTCCGGGCCGGATTGGGCTTCACTTTTTTTGGCCCGTAGGATTTTTGGGCCGGGCCGGCCCAGCCCGATTTTTCCAAATAGCCCAGCGAGCCGGGCCGGCCCGGAATTTTGCCAGCCCTAGTGAAAATACAAAAATAAATATTTTTAAAGGATAAAAGTTTATACTTGTACCCAAAAAAATTACATAAAAAACCCATAGAAAAAGTAGCTAGCTTCCATAACTAGAGTTAACAATGCCATTATTAAACCTGCAACTAGTTCTATATATCATCACAAACTGGTTGAGTTAATCTGAACCTGCTACATAGAAGGTGAAAATTATTGAAGGCACGAATACGCCAGCAATTTCTCCTCACTCAGTTCTTGAGCAGTCACATCCAACTTCTTCCGCGAAAACTCATCAATTGATAGACCTAAAATACAATAAAGTTAATTATTGATTTTAGCATTCTAGATAAAATAAACTGTCAAGAACTTAAAAAACTACAGTATGATTTTAATTTTATGTATTGTAACCTTGAACAATTGACCAATCTCCATTCTTGCAGGTAACTGGAAATGAATAAATGAGGCCAGCTGGGACATTGTATGATCCATCAGAGTATACACCCATTGAAACCCAAGTACCCTATAACAAATCACATATAAAGAAAAAACTCAAATTAAATCAAAGAATTAAGAGTGATGCTATTCGGACATAAATGTCCGGACATAATCTAGCTCGTTTAGGTAAATGAATCGGTTCGATCCATTTAAACCCGATCCTCATCACCGTTACGTGGTTCTTGATAAAAGCTTACCTCTGGAGTGCCAAGGACCCAGTCACGGATATGATCACAAGCAGAACTAGCAGCAGAAAGTGCACTTGAAAGCTTTCTAGCTTTGATTATAGCAGCACCGCGTTGCTGGACAGTGGATATAAACTCTCCTTTCAGCCTGACATTATACATCAAAGAATTGAAAATATAAATACATAGACATAATATTGTTGTCAAATTCCTAGCTATATTTATATATAGTACCATTCATCGTTTGCAACAAGCTCACGCACAGGCTTCACTCCAGATTGAGTTTTGACAGATGCATGATTGACATCAGGATACTGTGTTGAGGAGTGATTTCCCCAAATGATGACATTTTTAACATCTGCTACTTGCACTTTCAATCTCTCTGAAATCTGTCCAAGGGCCCTGTTGTGGTCCAATCTAGTCAAGCAACTAATGTTCTTCTGAGGAATAGACGGAGCGAATTCCTTAAGAATCAACGCGTTGGTATTAGCAGGATTAGCAACAACCACAACCTGCAATAGGAATTTAATGTAAAATTGATTCATTCATTCTTTCTTGAAATATTAGTATATTGTAAGATAAGAATCATCAAGGAAATCAAACTAGCCTTGCAGTTAGGTGCAGCATGCTTCTCGAGAGCAGAAGCTTGAGACTTGTAGATGGACACATTCTTTGACATCACATCTTTCCTCTCCATACCCTCTTTCCTTGGAAATCCACCAACCATAACAGCAACATTCACACCACTGCAAGCTTCAACGACATCCGTTGTGGCTACAACACCTGATCATTTTGAACAACAAAATTCGGATAGGCCTAATTAGTTAGTTAATGATCCCTTCCCCTTTTGCTTAGAAACTTTGTTGCTACAGAATGCAAGTACACTACCTTTAAGAAGAGGGAATGCTGCATCGACCAATTCCATTTTAACGCCATTGAGCGCCTCAGCAGCAGGTGGAATATCGAGCATGTGGAGGATCACAGGCTGCTCAGGTCCCAACATAGCCCCCCTTGCAACCATGGGAACAAGAGCATATCCAATTTGTCCTGTAAATCAAACAAGCCCATCCCTCACTGACTCAAATTTATACAAACCAAATTTAAATAAAAATACAATTAGCACTACAAATCAATCTAAACAACCATGATCATTTCATTTAGATCAACTTCTTTCCTCAAATTCAATTCAAATACTACTGATCTAAACACTAGATTAAACTCTCCTATGATAGAACTGAAACAACAAGACTTAAAATTCACAACCATCTCATAAACAATTACATAAATCACATCCACCTCTCGAATCTACTTCCATAACCTAACAATTTATTCATTCACATTCACATCAAGCAAAATTCAATCGTATAATCATGAAAATTTCACGCACAAACATCCATTAGAAAAAAGTCGCAACAACGTATGCATGATCCAATTCAGTAACTAGAAGTGAAAACTGATAGAAATAAACACTTAATTAATTCCAAAGAAAAAAAAAAGAAAGATCTAACAATATGTAGCGCAAAATCTCGCCTGCGGCGCCCGTGACGAGAACGCGAACTGGTTCTTTCGCCATTACTTGATTTGCGATGTGAGATCACTGAAAACTATGAACTATGGAGATTGTGAGCTTTGTGCGGAAAAGAAAAGCGATGATTTCAGTGAAGAAGTGAGTGAAATATTTATGGGCAGAGAGTTGTGGAGGAAAATTCGTAAATTCGAGTAACAAACTATTGTAATTAGGAATGAGAGAAAAACGAAAACGCCGAATTTTCGTGTATTCAAACACGTCGACTCCATATTATTGCTAAAAGTTGATTTTGGACTTTATATTAAGTTGTTGAGTTGCACTTGGGTACATCATGATGTACCCATGTATCAGGTTCAATCCGATCCGTGATCCGATCCGTCCCGACCAATCCGGTCAGTGTTGACCGGTCAACGGTCAATGTCTGGCCGTTGACTTTTTTTTTCTCTCCGCCCTCGACTCCAATTTTTAATTTATAGATAATAATTGTGGCAACATTAATGTTTTTAGCTCGTTCCGAGGCCTTCGGCTCCCCTCACTCGACTCTTGAAAAAAAAAATTAAAAATAAAAAGTCAATGTTGACCATTGACCGGTCAACGTTGACCGGACGGGTCAACGGGTCGGGTTGAGTCGGGTCGCGGGTCTGGTTGAACCGGATGTATGATACATCATGATGTACAAGAGTTTTTGCCTAAGTTGTTTGACTCGTTAAGCACGACTAGGCGATTAATTAAATAAAAAATAATAATAATTATGGAGATTATTAAGGTAAAATGCTTGTGCAGTAATTAAGTCGTTTGATAGGACTTACGAGATTGTTCAGGTGAATGCCTTTTCTATTGCCGGTACCGTAGCGTTTATTTTATTTATAAAGGCAAAATGAGTTAATATTTTTATAATTATATAAATTCTTTAAATATAACTAGAAATTTCAAATTTAATGTTTTGAGATGGCAAAAAAGCTACTTAATGTGATTGCTATATATTCGATTAAACTCCTAATATTTTCAAGTTACCACAATCATTATAATTGCAATGATAAAGCAAATCAAGTATTTAAATATCAAATTACGCTTTAATTGCACCCAGTGAAGGGGAGTTTTTTTATAGTGTGATGGGAGTGTGATGAGGCGTTTTTCAATCTCAAATTGATCTCAGTATATTATTGTTTCTCCCTTAAAACTAATAGCTTCATATGCTCTATATCAATTAATTGACTTACTTAAAAGTGCAACAATTATGGTTGCAAAATTGTTGCACATTTGCCAATATATTATAAATTTTATTGTCTCATATAATAATCGTAATTAAATTACATATATAGTCATACATATTTTGAGAATCAACAAAAAAGGGCAGCATTTTCCACGATTGGTGGTATAATAGTACACTACACTTGCATACATCTCATTACATAAATTATTGTATATGCAGTTTTACAAAGAATAATTTGTACATGAACCGTAACACCGATAATTATATTATCTTAAAAAAAATTGATAAGTATATTCTCTTAATTTTTGGTGACAAATTTTTTTTTGTTATATTAGGTTTTTCAATCTATATATGACTAAAGAAATTATTTGAACAGTAAAAATGTAATATTTTAATGAGGTCCAAATATTTTGGTACCAAAATTTAAATAGTATAAGTTTTTTAACCCTAAACTTAAAACTACAAGTTTTCTATACCAAAATTGATAAAAATACTAAAGTACCCTTACTAACTATTTTAAAAATTTTTGTCTCTCTCTCTCTCTTAAATTTCGGTTCCCCTCACTACCCTACCACACACCCCCACATTATCTCTCTCATCTCTCTCGCACAGCAGCCGACCGAAACCCACCAAATATTGATTTTTGGTGTGAATTTGGGCTGAATTTATGTGGGCACGATGGGGGTTGGGGACGATGGGGTTGGGGTCGATGGTTGGGGGCGATGGGCACGATGGGGGTTTGGGGGCGATAGGGGTTGGGGTTGATAGCTGGACGCGATGGAAAAACAGCCTCAATCTCTCACGATTCTCTCCCTTCGTCGGCCAGATTTCTTCTGGACACGATGGCTGGACACGATGGGAAGACACGATGGGAGTATTGGACACGATGGCTGGACACGATGGGAAGACACGATGGGGCTATTGGACACGATGGAAATTACACGATGGGTGGACACGATGGGGCTGGACACGATGGGCAGGGCGATGGCAGTCCATCGTGACTTTGCCATCGTGCCCAGACAGATTGGTCTTTTTATTGTGTTTTGTCTTGTTTTATTGATTTTGTTTGTGAATTTATTGCTTATGGTTTCCCGTTTGTTATTCCAGGAGGGTTGTGTGTGGAAAAGACCCACGTTACAGGCTGTGACACGTGGAATCAATTTATATATGCGTTGTTGCATATATCAATTTGTATAGGTTGTAGGATATTTAGCTTGTCTTTTGATTTGTGATTTTTTGCACGATTGACAATGCCACTCTTATTTATGATATTAAATCCATTTGTCCTAATTTTATTTATTTGTTGAACTTGTGTTGTGTTTAGAAATTGGAAAATGTAAAAAAAAGGGTCATTCCCATAGCCTACTGCCTGTCCACGATGGGAAGTCCCCATCGTGCCCACGATGGAGAGTCCCCATCGTGGGCTGGAGAACAGTGGGCGATGGGGGAGGGGCGATGGGGGCGATGGGCAGGACACGATGGGCAGTCCCCATCGTGCTCACGATGTAGAGTCCCCATCGTCTCCAGAAGAACAGACATCGATATGTATTTTTAATATCTAAATGTTATTCCACAGTGTTTGTTATACCCTATAAATAGTTTTTTATACCTTACATACATAATTATGATCAATCTGAATGTTTTTGGCAACATCGATGATATACAGCCTATAATTTAATAATTTAAAGTAAATATTCATTATGATCCTTTTCATTCTTAAGATATCATATGATTCATAATCATATTAAAGACTACATTTAAATTATTTAAAATGTTAGTTTTTACTTATGAAACTCTTAAATAAGCAATTACAATCAATATATCAGCACCACAACAACATAAAGTCAAAAAATATCTATAAAATCAAAATATCTTGAGGGGGCGATGGGACATGCATCGTGAGGGCGATGCCCACGATGGACACGATGGGCGCTCTGGACACGATGGGCACGATGGGGCGATGGACACAATGGGCACGATGGGGGCGATGGGGCGATGGGCACGATGGGGGCGATGGGGCGATGGGCACGATGGGGGCAATGGGCACGATGAGCACAAAGTGGGCGATGGGGGCGATGGGTCTCCTAATCGTGAGCGATGGAGAAAATGGGCAGGCTCGTGCACCCCGCCGCGGCGGGTGAGCCGCCGAAGCGGGTGCACCCGCTTTACAAAGGAAACCCGCTTCGGCTGGTAACCCGCTTATCTTTTTCTTTTATACTTTCTTTTGGATCTTTGTACAAGATTATTCTTTTCAATTCGTTAATCCGTAAGAATTTCTATTCCCGTTTTTATTTGTGATTGTCTTTCTATGCATTATTTATTCTTGTTCGTGCAAAAAATCATAAATCAAAATTATGACAAATGGATAAATTATTATTTATTCTTGTTCCCGCAAAATATCATAAAGAGGGCTAATCTTTAAAGTGCATCGGACATCTTGTTATTGTGTGTTCTTCACTACCACAATTGCTGCATTTCTTCTTTCGTCGTCGTCTCTGACTCGATGGTTCTCCCTCCGGGGGAACATTTAGATCGAAATCTAAAGCGAATGGCTCGGTGCAATTCTTTTTATTGTGGTCGGCCCCCTTACACTTAGAGCATTTTTGCTACGGCGTGTTGTGGGCACACCTTCAACTGCTGAACGAACACGCATCGTGTCCAATAGTACCATCGTGTCCATCCATCGTGTCCACCCATCGTGTAATTCCCATCGTGTCCAATAGCCCCATCGTGTCTTCCCATCGTGTCCAGCCATCGTGTAATTCCCATCGTGTCCAATAGCCCCATCGTGTCTTCCCATCGTGTCCAGCCATCGTGTCCAGAAGAAATCTAGCCGACGAAGGGAGAAAATCGCGAGAGATTGAGGCTGTTTTTCCATATTTTTTTGTGGCTTTTTTAATTTAATTCATAGGTGTATTATTTATTTATTAGTTTTTGTTAAAGGGAGGGCACTTTAGTCTTTTAAATGATTTTGGTATAGAAAACTTATAGTTTTATGAATGAGGCTAAAAAACTTATGCTTATTAAGTTTTGGTATTTTTTTATCCAATTTCACTATTTTAATCATATTTTTCGAAAAATATAAGTCTATTTCAGATGGACTTTAATTTAGATAATTTTCATCATACTTTCATTCATTAATAGGTGCATAATTTATCTTAGTTGTCATACTTGATTGATATTTTCTCACTTCTTATTAGTATCTTTTTTTCCTTTTGAAGTTTCAGTAGTAACTAGAGTGTCACTCGTGCGATGAACGGGAAGAGTTTTTCTTTTTTTTTTGTGAAAAAAAATCTCTTCGATGTTAATTTTCATTTGTAGTTACTAAGATTATTGATTTGATATTTATAAAAATATTTTAAGTTGTGCAAGCGAGATAATCTATACAATAAATTGACACTCATATAATTACTAAGATTCTTGATTTGATATTTATAAATTGGCACTCAAGAAATCTAATATTTATTAATTTTTTTTAATTCAAAACTCTAAATTCTATTTATAAATACCGTCTTCCACTTCATTTCCTCCACTCTTCACCTCACTCACGCCTCTTACTCCTCTCTTCACATTATCTTCTTATTTTTTCTTCTTCTCTCAAGTTTCAACTTTCAAAAAAATGCCTAGATCATCTACTGGCACCAAGCACTACACCCATAGTGTTCCATTGCCCGACCATTGAAATTCATTGCAATTATCAAAATGGAGGCTATGCAAACCTTGTTTGTCACACAAAAATGCGCATTGGATCGAAGCTATGATAAATTGAGAATGTAATGTAATTTTTATTTTGTAATGTTTATTTCAAATTTTAAGTAGTTGAAATTTCTATTTTGTAATGTTTATTTCAATTTTCAAATACTTGTAATTTCTATTTGGTAACGTTTATTTCAATTTTCAAGTGAAGAACTAGTTCATTTTCTTCATTTATTTATGCTTCATTTACTTAATTTTGTAGTTAAATAAGTAAAAAAAAATTGCATTAAACGGGCCAAGTTTTAATCAATATTGGAACCGACGATTTTTTGGCCCGGCTTTGAACCGTGTACAGTATTAGCGGGTCGGTTACAGTTCAACTTCTGGAAAACCGTAACCGACGGTTCAAGTCCTGGAACCGGCGGGCGTATGGGCTGGTCTACTAGGGTTAGGAGTCGTTTATCTCCCACAAAAAAATGAAAATAAAAATTGCGCCGATTTCTAAAGCCGTCAGTTACAGTTAGGAGTCGTTTTTGGGAGACAACATGGCGTCGCGACCGGAGCTGCAAGCGCCGCCGGAGATATTCTATAACGACGACGAAGCTCGTAAATACACCTCCTCTTCTCGCATCATCGATATTCAGGTTCAGGTTTTAATTCAATTTTATTTTTTGTCCTTAAAATGGAGTAGAATATGGAGTTCCCATCAATTGATTGTTTTGCTGCTTTGTTGTATGTGGAAAGGCGAAACTTTCTGAGAGAGCACTGGAGCTTCTTGCTCTTCCTGATGATGACGTTCCAAGACTGCTGCTTGATATTGGTAATTTACTTGACATATTATATATATGTGTGTGTGTGTGTGTGTGTGCGTGTGACTGTGTGGGTTCGCCTTAATTTTGTTGCTAGAATGTTTACTACATTGCAAATTTCGAATTGGGTCGCATGAGTATTTTAATTCAGTAAGTGCTGCTTGGAAACAATTAGTTGAGTTAATTGTGTTTGATCATCTACATATTACTTGTGACTATGTTGATTTTCACCTGAGATTTATCAATTATTTCTCAGAGTTGTGCTGCTCAATTTTTTGCATACAAGTCTATGGCGGCTTCTTCATTTTATCTCTTGTCGTCGAGTCTATATGTGCGTTATCAAATATTGTATCTGCTGAGATTTGGTTTACATAATTTGGAATTACAAAAGATGTTATATTGTTATTCATGAGAATTATTGAACTACAACTAGAACAAAGCTGTGACCTTTGATTAATGCAGAGTTTTTCAGTTATATAGACCTTGCCACTAGATCTGGTTGTGTTCGATTGTGGGAAATTTATGTGCCTCTTCCTGGTATCATTATGACTTTGTTGAGAATATCAATATCCGGTTTGTTCAGGTTGTGGATCGGGACTTAGCGGGGAGACATTGACTGAGAATGGGCATCATTGGATTGGTCTAGATATATCCGAGTCAATGCTAAGTATGCTACAACTAACCGTTATATTTAGTTCTGATAAAGCTCTGCTTGTTAATTTTAGTTCTGTGCTTCTAGACTAATTTGTTTTAACAAATCCAGATATTGCATTGGAGCGTGAAGTTGAGGGTGACCTTATACATGGTGACATGGGTCAGGTAAGTCAAAACCAACTCGAATTGTTTACGTGAACCCTTCTAGGATAATGTCTGGCTATTGAGATAACTTATTTCTCTGCCAAAACCTTGCTGTATAATTTGGTTTATATTTAAAATATGTTTTTTATAAGTTAACAAGTTTTGACATTTCCAGAAAGTGAGAGGTGTTTTGTTATCCAGAAAGGGACAGGTTGGTGGGATTTTTATTTCATAACCTCGTGTATGGCAACATTTCCAAGAAGATAACATACTTTGGCCACTTAATCCACCTTTTCATAGCCATAATTTTTGGATGGGTTTGTTTAACTAAGTTTGAGTGAAATTCTTATGTGTGGTGGGTGATGAAAAACCTAGCAGCAATGGACAGTTCCCCGTCTCTCTCTCTCTCTGTGAGTGGGCAATAACAGTTTTATGATGAACTTTGTAGGGCTTAGGGGTTCGTCCTGGAGTTATTGATGGCGCAATAAGTATCTCAGCTGTGCAGGTTCATTTTTAACTCCTTTCATATCTTTTTTGCTCTTCGTGAAGGTAATATATGCGCTTAATAATGACCGTAGTTGTATGAGAAGAATAAGCAAGTCGAGGATGACCTTGCATATCAATGACAGCTTGGTAGCTTAGTTACTATTGTCATGCACTCACACACACTCTCCAATGTTAAGAAACATGACATGTGCAAGTCCTTGACTTAGGATGGTCCTAATACTACAATTGCATATCATCTTACCATGTACAATCAGTTTCTTGATTATGTAAACTATTTGTTGGTGCCTGGAAGTAGCTGAGTATTTCACTTGATTTTCTGTATTTAATATTTGAGTTCATTTTATCCTCAAAAAAAAAAAAAAAAAAATTGAGTTCATTTTCTGTCTTTAGTTGATTTTTTGTATCTTTGTGCAAATTAGGAAAGCGAATTGAGAATTATAATTTTTATTAAATTATTAGCTGTATTGATAATTCAGTAGTTGGATTTCTAACTACTCTGTGCTAATTTGATCTTACCTTTTCACTTTGTCAAACTAGTGGTTATGCAATGCTGACAAATCTTCTCATGAACCACGTCTGCGACTGAAGTATGTTCTTACCTCCTTGTCCTTCTTGTTTTGCACGACTGTCATGACTAAGTCATGCTCTTGTCAGCAAACAAACCATTTACTTATCTCTTATTTAGTATTAGTATGACTGATATTATTCTCGTGTCATTTTAGGGCCTTCTTTGGATCATTATACAGATGTTTGGCACGAGGAGCTAGGGCAGTCTTACAAGTATACCCTGAAAATATTGAACAACGTGAGCTGATCCTGGGATTTGCTATGCGAGCTGGCTTTTCTGGGGGTGTAGTTGTCGATTTTCCACATAGGTATGTGAAAGATGGGAGAGCTGTCTTTTCTTTTCTGCTTGGTAATTGGTTCTAAAGATAATGATTAGGCTCTACAGTCAAACCTAAGCAAAATTCTGAAGTAGCTTCACTCTACTGGGAGATGTAAAACTTAGCTCCACTTTTTAAACAAAATCATCAAAGTGCTAAAGTTTAATAAGAAAGTAAACACAAAAATCCAGGGGTTTTCTCTCAGCAATCTTATTGCTCTCATGTTCAATACTTTGGCTTTCTGTATATTGAAAGAAAGGTGAAACACCAACTTCTGAATAAAAATATGTAATCTTGACGATGTAATTGAATGATCCTTGGTGTTGGCAGCCATATTGCTATCTGCGTTGAGATGGATGCATATGCAAGAGTAGTAATAATCCTCTGTGAAATTAATAATTGACTTTACAATTCATTCTGTTTTCCTCAAAAATCATGCACCAACCGTTGTTGAAATATATTTTTTAAAAATCATCGGGGCTCTTTGTGATTGTTACAGCACCAAGTCAAGGAAAGAATTCCTGGTGCTCACCTGTGGTCCTCCGTCTCTGAGTAGTGCCACTCCACAGTCAAAAGGCGAAGATGGAGAGAGTTGTTCTGATGACGAAGATAGCAGTGGAGACGAACAAAATCAGTCGGTAAGTGCTTTTGACGAACTTGCATTATCTAGTGTCGTACTAAATTGTTTGTGCACTGCAGGTTTCTGTATCAGACAGGCACAGGCCAAGGAAGAAGCAAAAACTAAACAAGAAGTTTAAGGGAAAGGAATGGGTTATGCATAAGAAGGAAAAGTTGCGCAGAAAGGGAAATGTGGTTCCAGCTGATTCAAAATACTCTGCCCGTAAAAGAAAAACTCGATTTTGATAATCTTCATCCATTTCTGGATGCAAATTAAGGATGATGGTTGCTGTCTGAGGCACAAAGATTTTGGTTAGCAATGGCAAATTGGTCATTGTTGAGGCACAAAGATTTTTCTGCAGTTTGGTTGTAGTATGAGATTCAAATATGGTTGCAGTTAAAATTATGTGTTGGTATAGTATTTTTGTTTGTATGTTTGGATGAATGCAACTAAGTTGGTGATTCTATCTTTGTTTAAGCCAACCTCCATTTTGGAGGTTAATCTATAATGTTGCTAGTAAACCAATTTCTTTTTTGGTCTTATTAGTTTTTTTTTTCCCCCTAACTCAGGGTGTGCTATTTACTCCCTCTGTTCCCAATTAAGTGTCTTCAGCCGTCAAAATGCTTATATCAAGATAGTGGGTAAAATGACTTATTTTATCTCTAATTATTGCATGGAAAAATGAAAAAGTAAACTTTTTGGAATAAGACAAGGGGTAAATATGATAATTTGACATAACTTTTGCGTAGAAATATGAAATAGGACATTTATGGGACAAAAATTTTGACGGTTCGGGACACTTATTTGGGGACGGAGGGAGTAGCATCTTATACACCATTGACCCAAAAAAAAAGGTCTAGTCAACTACTCTTTATTTGCCATTTTATAGGCAAACAAATGTACTCGTATGCAATTTTTATTTATTTTTTTTTCTGTATTCCTACTTAATAAATTAAAAACAATCAGGTTATAATGGGCAGATAAATAAATTTAAAATAATTGAGTGATTCAACTTACTAAAGGTCAGGAATTTAAAATTTAAATGTTAGGAGTTTTTTTAGTATGATGCCTCTCACATCACATCCCACTCCCACATAAAATAAAAGGGTTAATTACAAATAAATACCCCATATTTTGTGTCTTTTGGATATTCGAACCAATTTTAAATTCTCATTAACAAACATGGACTAGAATTTCATTTTGCATATACCATGACTGATGTAAATCTTTCAAAATGGTGCCGTTTTGAAGGAATTGAGAAACAAATTATGATTTTTCAATCATCCGAGTTTTAAAGTGTTTTAATATTTAGATACAAAATGATCTTGTTTTGAAAATTTACAATGACATAGTATATACAAAATGTGACCTAGGCTATCTCGTTAATGAACGAGCCAAATCAACTTGTTGGAAGCTGACAAAAACAGTGTATGTCGAATTTGATGAAACTTGTAAAGATTGAACATTTATTTACAACATTTCAAAGATCAAGTTTAATTTATAAAAGACACCAAATATTGATATTAACTTATAAATAATCTCAAAATAATTTTTTTTATTTTGATAGTAAAAGTGAACAATTTTTTTTCACTGCAGAACAGACAAAATATAGTCCAACCACCTCCAAAATATACAGGAAATACTCCCTCCGTCCCATGATAAGTGTCTACTTTTTTTTGGGCACGAGTATTTAGGAGATAAGTGTTTAAAGGGTAAAAAGATAAAAAGTGGTGGAGCCCACATCTTTTGTGTGAGAGAGGGTGTTTCCATATTAGGAATGTAGACATTTATGATGGGACAACCCAATAAGAAAATGTAGACACTTACGGCGGGACGGAGAGAGTATAAATTAGCAGAGTGATTCTATAATCCAAGAGAATAAAAATTAAAGATTGGATTTTGGAACGTAATGTGATTGGACAAATAAGTCCTTTTGTCCCGAGTGTGGAAACGCTTGCTTTGAAATGCAGTAGCACTGAAAGACTGAGGAGTAGGGTTTAATAACTGAATATCCCTTCTTCCCCAACATGGATCTCCTCAACTAATCAATTCTCTTCGAAAATCCCACCATCAAAATCACCAATTTTGATCCGATCCACCAAATTCCTCCAATGGTCGCTGCGAAAATGGAGAAATCCGCAGCGGATCTGCTGGCGTCGCCCGGCGTGAGCTCGCTTCTCAAATCCGTCAAGCTCAAGACCAAGCAGCAGGAGCTCCTGATCCGCGTCTCGGTCCTCTTCTTGGTTTACGTTTTGGCCTTCATCACTCGTCTCTTCAGCATCCTGCGCTACGAGAGCATGATCCATGAGTTTGACCCCTACTTCAATTACCGAGTCACTCAGTTCCTGACTCGGAACGGCTTCTATGAGTTCTGGAACTGGTTCGACTACGAGAGTTGGTATCCGTTGGGGAGGATTGTCGGCGGGACTCTCTATCCTGGTCTCATGGTCACCGCCGCCTTCATTTACTGGACCCTTCGGTTTCTCCGGTACTTTCCCTGGCCAGATTATTCTTTGAAAGCATAAGAATTGTTGCATTGTTTACGGGGAAATTGGAATATCTCTTTTTGCCATTTTCGGGTTGTAAGATATGCTTGAGCTTATTCGTTGACCACTTAATGCGGGGATGCTTGGGAATATTTTTAAGTTTTTTCTTTTTAAACTTATAAAAAATGTGGTCCATTTCTTACTGATGGTGATGAGTCTCGCCTTTTTCAACATAATTCTTCCCTTGTACCGAACAAGTTCATAGTTTGTCTTGATTTTGTGTTTTGGGTCTTAAGATCGAGATTTTTTGGGGAAATTAAGGATTTGTTGATATTAAGCTGTTGTAGTCATACATCATGTGGGAAAAGGAAATGCAACATTATTAGAGCAATCCTTATACACGCAGGAAGATTATATGCACTTTTGGCTACAAAAATAGGCATAGCTCGCTAGAAAAAAGAGAATCCAATTAGGGATAAGCTAATAACATCTTGCCTGGATTTAATGTTAACCTTCAATCTTCAAATTCAGAAAGTACAGTTAAGATTTTGTACTTTATGATTTGTGGGAAGGCACTATTGCTCATACTTATTAGGAACCTCCACAAACTAGGCTTATTGATCTTCCACTTCTTAAAGGCTTTTTGCAGAATTTCATACTGTTCGGCGCTTATTAATGTAGACATCTGAATATTTTCTCCATCACTTGCAGGTTTGCTGTTCACATTCGTGAAGTTTGTGTGCTCACTGCACCATTTTTTGCCGCCAACACCACTATCGTAGCTTACTTCTTTGGGAAAGAATTATGGGATTCTGGAGCTGGACTTGTAGCAGCTGTATTGATTGCCATTTGCCCTGGTTATATCTCGAGGTCGGTGGCAGGATCGTATGACAACGAGGGTGTTGCTATATTCGCCTTGCTGCTTACTTTTTATCTGTTTGTTAAAGCAGTGAATACAGGCTCACTTGCTTGGGCCCTAGCCTCAGCTTTTGGGTACTTCTACATGGTTTCAGCTTGGGGTGGTTATGTGTTCATTATTAACCTGCTCCCACTATATGTGTTGGTTCTGTTGATTACAGGAAGATACTCAATGAGATTATATGTAGCTTATAATTGCATGTATGTGCTGGGAATGTTACTAGCTATGCAGATCCGTTTTGTAGGCTTTCAGCATGTCCAGTCTGGGGAACACATGGCAGCAATGGGAGTGTTTTTCTTGATTCAGGTATGCTTTTTTAGCTTCTGAGAGCAATTGTGCAACTTGGACATCAACTGATCCCATAAGCTTATGAAGTCATGTAACGGAGACACGAGAATGTATTATATCTTTTCATTTTACCTCCTGAATGTGAAAAGGATTGCTGTATTGGTTGTAAATGGAAAGTCATTGTTCCTGATTTGAAGCAGAACCCTACTCAATTATGATCAATTTAAAGCAAGTCCGTTTCCTTACTTGAGCATCAAAGAAAATAGCATGTCTTCAATCAGTGATGTCGATGTTAGTTGGTTCCTTGCTCCTGTAAAGTAATTGCTTAATATTTATAATCAGATTTCTTTGCTAAGATACCTGGAATTGAGATCAATTGCATAGAATTTTCATGATGCCCTCTTGTGGACATGTGGAGACTATAGTCTACACGAGAACAATTTTCATGTTTGAAACTAATTCTAATCAAGTTCTTTCTTTTTCTTGTCTTTTGTTATGGTTCCTTTCTAATTTGAGTAGCTTTAGAAGTATTAGGTGATTGATATTTTAGGCAGTTGTGTTCAATCTCTGTATGTGTAAAAAGCATGTTAAAGCTGGTGGAAATTGTTGCTTTCTGTTCTCTAAGCTACCTGTAACACATTCTAGTTACAATTTCTTCCTTCTCATCTGTGTTACGGACCAACCATTTCAAGGTTTTATGTGGTTATCATTAATGCTACACTAACTTCCAGCTACCTTGTGCAGGTGTTTAATTTCTTAGATTGGGTCAAATACCTGTTAGACGACCCAAAGAAATTCCACACATTTCTGAGGATCACAGTGACTAGTGCAGTAGGTTTGGGTGCAATAGCTCTGGGAGTTGGCACTGCTTCTGGGTATATATCTCCATGGACTGGTCGATTTTATTCTCTCCTGGATCCAACTTATGCAAAGGATCACATTCCAATAATTGCGTCTGTCTCCGAGCATCAGCCAACAGCTTGGTCCTCATTCATGTTTGACTTTCATATATTGTTGTTTCTCTTCCCAGCTGGTCTGTATTTCTGCTTCAAACGCTTGTCAGATGCCACCATATTCATAGTGATGTATGGTCTCACTAGTATGTACTTTGCTGGAGTCATGGTGCGGTTGATACTTGTTGCAACACCTGCAGTATGCCTTATTAGTGCTATTGCGGTCTCAGCCACTGTAAAAAATTTAACTCAGCTGGTGAGGACAAAGAACAAGCCTGCTCTTACAGGCTCTAGTAAGGGAACAAGTAGCACCAAAGCTTCGTCTAAGGTGGGTATCTGATGCTTACTTTTAATTATCCACATCATGTTGCAGTACATTTTGAATTTCTTATCCTGCATTCCAGTATGTAGAGTACAAAGTGTTTATGACCGTTGTAGCTGTTCATGGTGAAATTCTGCATACATTTACCTTATTTTTGTTTTTTAATTGGTGGATGTGATTTTTGTATTGACATGTTGGACATGTCCTCTCGCCATTACTTGCTCCAATCCATGAGGTCGCCTTTAAAAGAGAAAACCAACCAAACATTTTTTTATTTAATTTTTGTGAAATGTAGGTTATTTATATTTTTTTAGTTTATTTTTGAATAATTGGTATATTTATAGGACTTGGACTATTTTCCATTCTCAGCCTTAAGAACTAAAAAAGTAACTGCCTTTCATTTATGACCTCAATTTATTTATTTTTGCTTTGTCTTATTAGTTTCCTAAGTGTTAATTCCTTGAGATAGTTAAAGTCCACCACTATGCTTATCTTGTCTTGTTTTTTCTTCAAACAGGGTTCCCTAGACCAGTCTATGCCTTTCCAAAGAAATGGTGCTATTGCGTTGCTTGTTGGAGCATTGTACTTGCTGAGCAGATATGTTATCCACTGTACGTGGGTTACATCAGAGGCATACTCATCTCCATCAATTGTCTTGGCTGCCAGAGGTGCCAATGGCAATAGGGTGATATTTGATGACTACCGTGAGGCATACTTTTGGCTACGACAGAATACTCCTCCAGATGCCAAGGTGATGTCTTGGTGGGATTATGGTTACCAGATCACAGCCATGGGGAACAGAACTGTGATTGTTGATAACAATACTTGGAATAACACGCACATTGCTACTGTTGGGCGTGCTATGTCATCTTATGAAGATGAAGCATATGAGATTATGAGATCACTTGACGTTGATTACGTCTTAGTTGTTTTCGGAGGTGTTACTGGTTACTCTTCTGATGATATTAACAAGTAAGAACTATACTATCTAGAACTAAAGATTTGCATCTTCGAAGTCCTCTAGTTTGTTTTCTTCTGCTTAATAACATGTTTTCCTTGTCAAATGATATAATCGTATTTTATCTCAGATTTTTGTGGATGGTGAGAATTGGTGGCGGAGTTTTCCCTGTAATCAAGGAGCCTGATTACCTTGTTAATGGAGAGTATCGTGTTGACAAAGGTGCAGCTCCAAAGATGTTGAACTGTCTAATGTAAGTTGATTTTCCCGTGATGAAAAGTTAGCGTGTTTTCCACCAGTCCCATTGTGTGTCTTGCCAGTGGATTAATCGTTTTGAGTTGTTGCTTAGGTACAAGCTTTGTTATTATCGATTTGGTGAGCTGACAACAGAGTATGGGAAGCCTCCAGGGTAAGTCAAGTATTTGTATTTAGTGATTTCTTTCCATAAAAGGGCTATTTCTTGGTTGTCACTGACAGTAGTAATTCTGAAGATGCAACTAATTAATTACATATTCTTCCATTATTTGATGTATTGGTGTGTTAGTCCATGGTATGGAGAATTGCAATGGAATGTATTATTTGTGACAGGTACGATAGGGCACGGGGCGTTGAAATTGGAAACAAAGACATAAAGCTTGAACACTTAGAAGAAGCGTTTACGACGTCGAACTGGATAGTTAGAATATACAAGGTCAAGCCACCAAACAATAGGTGGTGATGTGATAATGTTGACTGAGACTCGCGGGAGGGACTACAAATGTTAGCACAGTGCTGAGCTTGTTTACTGCTTAGGACCATTTTGGATTTTGACATTTTGTAACATTTTACGACCCACAGTTTGCTGGATTTTTTTTTTGTTACATTTGCTCTAATTATACCTCGTTACTATAATCGGAAGCTATCCATTTAAGTAGTTGCAATGTTCCTTATGATTGAGATTAGTCTTACTACGCATTCGACAAGTGACATAATTTAAGTTTTGAGAGAGAATTATTAATAATAGTTGTTACACAAGATAGATGCTTACTGCACGAAAAGTACAGCCACCTAAAGTAGAAGCACCTTCCATAGAGAGCAACAAAAATAAATGTCACAGTGAAGCAATATCATAAATTCCAACTGCAGTTGATTATTTTATGCATGCTTTTAAAATCCAGGAGAGAGAGAGAGAGAGAGAGAGAGAGAGAGAGAGAGGAACGTGTGTATGAAAATCTGCTTCGTGGAGACAATTTTTTACAGTAAAATTCCTGCAGATAGTCTATCAATTTCTTAGGTGAAATGTACCAAATGAGAAATACATTCACTTAAAACACTGGCATGTAAATAAATAAAGGAAAAAACTAGTAGGTGTGCCTAGTTTTATTGATGGGAACCAGTAAAAATGCGACATCAGTACATTTGTATGTATACAAAGATCCTTTTATGCTCAAATTACTTGCTTCATCTCTCACTCACCTGCATTCCATTCCTGAAATTCAACACAACAATGGTATCCAGTCAACTCAGAGATCCCACTCATACACATCAACCAACTTGTTTCTTTGCTCAGGCTGTTACATAATATATTCCTATCGGATTACAAAGACACTTGAACAAGCACTTAACTATAATGACAAAACGTAACTGCATCAAAGAAACATAAGCCTCATAAGCTACAACTAGAATCAAACCAAAAACGAATTCTTAGATTTGTAGACAAGAAGTCAAACTGAAATCAATGTAGAAACCAAACTTGGCATCACTAAATTTAACCCCCTATACTGTACGACAGCAACAAACACCCAAAGTATCAAAACCAAAATTCGCACATGTAAACTCATGGAAAATTCGTCGAGTACAAAAAAGCCATAAAATCCCAAAAAAAAAATTAAAAAACCTAAACTCCACCTTCAAGCAAATTAATCAGAGATTCATAAATCCCACACAATATTCAGCAGACTTGTAACGCTCATTGCATCATAAATCTCCGGAAAACTGTGCAGTGGATGCTGGAGATTGAGAGAGAATGAGCAGCAGAAGATTAAGTGAGGGTGAGAATTAGACTGTGGCTCTGTGAGAACCCAATACCTTATAAACACATACATATTTTGGTTGGCTTAGACGTGAGTCATATGACACACCATTTCTGCTAAACATGACATTTTTATCCCACTTACATCTCAGTCAGGCTAAGTGCAGAAAACACCCAGGCCAGATGGTGCCTTTACTGGTGGTATATAACTAATGTTGCTTATTACATTCCTGGACACCGAATAATTGTCTGGTATAGTTAATAGCATGGCTGGTAGATAGTGCTCAAACCTGAGACTTTGGTTGGCATACACCATATATGATATGTCCCTAGAGAGTACTTACAGAAGTACCCTTACTCTAGCACCTAGGTTCAAAAACTATTGCTATTTCATTAAGGTTCAAATTGTTGGACTTTTTGCCAGATGATACAGGCACATATATGTGTGGATACCAAAATAAGGAAGTGCTAACATTTACACATGCATAATATGCAAGCATTCAGAACGTGCAGTATACTTATACAACAACACCAGGAAGGAATGAATAAATGTGCTCTCCAATACAAAACTTTAGAAGATTTAAGTATATGCAGCACACGTATAAAATCACATAAAGACAACTGATAAGGTTGGACTTGTCAACCGCACTCTTCACCATAAACATCTCTGCTAACTTCCAGAGTTGGTAGCAATAATTGCAAAATACTTATAGATGAAAATACAAAGGAGGTGGCCTTTCACTAGATTGCCCGTGCTGAAAGCCTTGGATGATTTCACATGTATATTAAAGTCAAGAATACCGGGCATTCGGCTTTGTTCCTTTCTTTGGTCTTAAAAGGTACTCCCTCCGTCTCGCTGAAATTGTCCTGTTACTGTTCAGCACGGTTATTAAGGAGAAAGGTAAAAAGAGAAAAAATTGGTAGGTCCCATTACTTTTGAAGGGTTAATTATTTCCTTTTGGGGATAGAGGACAATTTAAATGGGACAACCCAAAAAGGAAATGAGGACAATTTCAATGGGACGGAGGGAGTAGTTTATTGCATCAGCTCTTGACAGAACCAAATTGAAAACATACTAAGCAAGGTTACGCAGGACAGTAAAGAAAATATGCAAAAGCGTTAACAAAACATAGTGTAGCAAGTTGGATTGACCAAGTTAGAGAAGACAATAAGAAATACATTGCGGCCACTGCATAATATTCCAGACATGTATATCAAGATTGATAATATAACCATTTCCACTTCAAACTCTTTAAGCAACTGCATTGTTCATATGCTAAAAAACGCCTCACTTTTCACTACTACATTCAAATAGTAAAACATAATCAGGGTAGTAAATCAATAAACACGACAAAAGGGAAATTAAGAAGGTAGCACCAACGTACTTCAGTCGAGGTCCTCCTCTCTAGCCTGATCCGCTCCTGCTCCTGAGCCCCTATCAGACGTTCCAGTGTTATTATTGTTGGTGCTGCTGCTGTTATTTCCTCCTCCATTACCACCACTACTGCTCGTCTCCGCTGATGTGCCAAAACCTCTGAATAGCGACGGCAAAGATATCCTTAACCTCCTTTCCAACGTTCTTGGAGTCTGTTGACTGTTATTACTATCATCCCTATTCTCTTGATTTCCACCAGCTGCCCCCAATCCCAAATCACTGCTACTATTATCCTTCTTCCGATTCTCATAATCTTGATCATCAGTGGGCAATTCATATCTACAGACGGGGCAAGAATTATGCAACTCAAGCCAAGGCAATATACAATCTTTGTGGTAAATATGCTTGCAAGGCATCTGCTTTGCCTCCTCAGTCAACTCAAAGCTATCTTTACACACCGCACATTGCGAGGAATCTGACGCCAGCATCTCCGCTGTGATATTAATATCGGGCAAACCCTCCACCGCATTCTTGGAAGCAGGCGGCGTCCCATAACGATTCGGATCATTCTCCGCAAGCTGCTGAATCAGTTGCTCCAAACCAGGGCCGATGAAGTAATCCCCTAAATTTCCCCCGCCGCCGCCAAGTCCACCGCCTCCGGGGGATTCGAAAACAAGCTGAATATTGGCCCCCCTGGCCTGCAGATTGTTGACGTAATTATTGAGAAAAGCAAAGGGGTTGAAATCATTGGGGGATCGCGTGCCGAAGAGCGTGGAGAGATCATCTAGTCCGCCGCCGTCGCCGTCGCCGTCGCCTCCGCCGCCTCCGGCGGCAGAAGAGATCGTAAAGGAAGCGGGAGCTGCGGAGGAAGAAGAGAAGATGAGGGGGAGACCGCCGAAACCGGGGAAGGCGGCGTTGAAGAATGGATCGGATTCGGGGGTAGGGTTTGAGGGCGGAGCAGTGTCGGATTCTTCAAGGAAGCTGCCGTGACAAATTGGACAAGCGAGTTCGTCGGTAGGTGAGGATGGAGGAGTGATGGTGACGTGGCGCTCGCATTGATAGCAGAAGTACTGGTGAGCGGCTGCGCCGCCTTGTCCGCCGCCCGGATTTCCCGCCGTAGACATGATCTTAGAGAGAGAGAGAGAGAATATTCAGTTTAGAAAAGGGCAAGAAAATTGAGAAAACGTGTGGATAGTAGATTAGGGGGAAATGATTCTCTTCGGTAAATTGCAATAGAAATACACAATTCAACGCCTAAAAGTCGCGGTTTTTGTCCCAAATTTTTGCTACTGTATAATGTTTTGACGGTTCTTACAGCCACAGGTAAACATTAGACATTACTCGCTCAGTCCCCAATTAAGTGTTCCCAACCGCCAAAACACGTATACCAAGATAGTGGATAAAATGACTTATTTTACCCCTAATTATTGCATGAAAAAATGAAAAAGTAAATTTTTTGGAATAAGACAAGGGGTAAATATGACAATTTGACATAACTTTTGCATATAAATATGAAATAAGACACTTATTCAGGGACAAAAATTTTGACGGCTCGAGACACTTATTTGGAAACGAAGGGAGAATACAGTAGATTTTTTTTAGGGAGATTACGTAGAAAAATTAAATGTAGGAAGTTGTGATGGTGATATGATACTAACACAACACAAATATGTCAAATATACAATACAATAAGATAGAGTGTATGTAAGTATTGGTAGGTTTTGATTGCTTCGAGTACAAAAAGGGAGACTTGCACAATTTTTTTTAGACTTATTGTATATAGATGTTAATTTAGTCCGAAACCGACAGTTAAATTTAAATAGATTGAAAAAAGAAGTGTTAGGCTCGATAATTTATAGCCCGAATAAAAAATAACCTGAGCCGATAGGATTAGCTCGAAAATCGAGTGATTGGCCCGGTTAACCAAAAAAAAATTTCTCGTTACTTAGTTGTTTATGAATTTGATAAAAATATCTTGTTTCGAATATTTGTTGATGTGTTTTGATTTTTTATTTGAAACATGTTCGTTTATGTCTTTTTAGTCCAATACTTAATACTCCATCCATCCCATTATTCTTGTCTTGTATTCATTTTTGGGCTGTCCCGTTATTCTTGTCCTGTTTCCATAAAAGGAAATATGCTTCTCTCACAAAAAGTTATGGGCTCCACCACTTTCTATCTTTTTACCCTTTAAACACCATTCTCCTTAATACCCGTGCCCAAAAGAAATGAGACAAGAATAATGGGACGGAGGTAGTAATAAAATTTTATGATGTCAAAAAAAAAACAATTAGAGAAAATATATGACGATCCTTACTTCTCGCAGTGTTACTCATTAGTTATTATATGATGGAGATGAAGCTGCAATTAATTAAAAGCCTTTAATTATCTTATCAAATCTTATTAGTAGCTGTTATAATTTAGTATTATTTGTTTATGTTATTAAATTTCTTAATTATTAGTTTTATTTAGGTCGTAGCATGGGCTTGGCCCTTTTGGTATTTGAATTATAAATAGCCTCTATGTTATTGAATTGATCGGTTGGTTTTGATAATAAGAAAAACTAGGGGTTTTCCCTTTTGTGAGTGTTCTTCCGGTATTCTACAGAGAATCAACGGATTAACCTATAATTCATACGCTTTCTTGCATCATTATATTAGTTGAAATTGAAATGACACTCATTTTCGCATCTGGCACGAGGTGAAGTTTCTTAAATAAGAAAAGATTTGTCTATTTTTTATAATATAAACTTCCTGGCCTGACGAGTTAGCCCAAAAATCAAATGTTTAGGTTTAAGCCCGAAAAAATTCAATCCGATTACCCCAAACTAAAAAATAGCCCAAGTTCAATATAACTAACTCGAAAATCGAGTGGATTAACCGATTGACTGCATCACAGTAGACTCCTTGTATTGTTTCCCATGTGGGCTTCTTAAAAGTGATAGAAATGCAAAACAAACCCATAGATGATCCAGTTTAGGACCATCCTCTTCTTCTTCAGTCAAATCAGCCCAATTACGTCACACCACTAACTCTATATTAACAAGAGTTTTTTTTTTTTTTTGAAAAGATATTAAGGGTGCCCGCAATGGTTGAAATCAGTTTCAGCTTCCAAATCGCCACATCAGCTTTTGGAACCCATCTAATTTTTTTATCTAAATTAACATCTTCCACAATAAATTAACCCATCTATTTTTTTATTTAAACCAATTTCTACTATTTAAAGGGTCCCACTATAATACACACTACATTAGCTTTGAACTTTAAAATATCATCATTTGTTCGTTTCAAATCGGATTTTTACGATTTTTATGTCGAATAAAAGCTCTCGTTGTGATCTTTAATATAAGATATACGTTCGATATGTTTCAGACGAGCTAATAGGTCTGTATTTATGAAAAACTACAAAAAAAATTCGAAATGAAAAAGGAGAAAAAAAAAGTCAAAAAAGGCAGCGCGCGTGTCGTACACGCGCCGTAGGTGACACGCCCAACCGCCCACCTTTTCGCTGACGCCACCAGCTTTCTTCACCTTTGCACTCAGTTTCAAAAATTAAACTGGTTTCCAGTTTTAAAACTTGGAACTAGTTTCTTTTTTTCACAATAGTGTATTTGGTGGATTCCAACGTTGGAGACACCCTAACAAGTGTTTATAACGTGGTAAAGTAACTTTGAAAATTCCCAATTAAGCGATGGACCTCAAACTTTGTCATAAGCTCATTTGATAGTCGATTCCGCTTGAAAGTGCTTTATAATTTCTCTCATTTTAAAAATCATGTTATAATCGTAAATGTGGATAAAGATGGTATATATTATGACATCTATCTCAACCTAATAACGACTAAACTACAGAAAATCTTGACAAATAAATCCTGTTTAAATAGCATATATATATTTTTTAAAGATTTTAAATGCTAACATTAAAAAAAATATACTCCCTATATTTTAGGTTGGTAGAATCCGAAATCATATTAATTTTTTGGCATCATTCCTTATTAGTCTCGTTAAATGAAATGTATCTAGAGATGTCAACTGGGCCGGGCCGGCCCGGCCCAGGCCCTAGTTTGAAATGGGTCGGGCCTGGGCCGGGCTTTTTATAAAATATACGACCCAGCCCGTCTGAAGCCCATGTTTATACTGGGCTTGAACCGGTCCTGTCCGGGCTTCAAATGGGCCGGTTTTGACGGGCCTCAGATGGGCCGGGCTTCGAATGGGCCAAGTGGGTTATACTTGTGATTTTCATACTGATTTCTTGTATTGTAACTTTAATTTGATTTTTTCTTGTATTGTAACTTTAATTTGAATTTGAAAAACTAAAAGTGATTTGAATTTGTACGTATAATTGAAGATTAGAACTTGGAAAACTAAAAGGATTAGATAATTATAGCACAATTAAGAGAAAAGTAAAAAATACATTGTATATAAATTAAAGATGACAATTTCATTTCAATTACTCTAGAAGCTAAAAATATATTTATTGGACATTAAATAATATAGTCTTGTATAATTGTATTATATATATATATATATATATTAATAAAACAGCATTAGGCGGGCTTGGGCCGGTCCTGGGCTTGGTTCGGGCTTGAAATGGGCCTGGTCCTGGCCCGGTCTTGGGCTGGGCTTCAAGAGGGCTTGGGCCTGGGCCGGTCTTGGGTTAGAGAAAAGGCCCAAATGAGGTCCAGATCTAAGTATAAACCCGGCCCAACTAAACCACTTGCTCAATTGGGCCGGTCCTGGGCTGGCCCTACCGGGCTTGGGTCGGGCCGGGCTGGGTCGGCCCGGCCTAGTTGACAACTCTAAATGTATCTTCTTGGTGTCCATCAAATGAGTTCATGATGAGTAAGAGAGGACAAAATGTTATTATAATAATCTTATAATTGTGTGTAACGCCTAGTGGTAGAGTGGTTAATGCCCGGTGGAAAGGTCATGGATTCAAGTCCACCGTCACGTGACCTTTAAAATTTATTGTAATGTTTGTTAAAAAAAAAGAAATCTTATAGTTACATACCCTCAAAAATAAATAAATAAATAAATAAAAAATTAGAGTTGCATACATTTATCCATTGCTTGATTATTATATATTTTGCTGGATAATGAACATATTCAAGTAAATTTTGTTTGTTTATAATAACAGACAATTTATACAGAATAATTATATCGTACATGAATGGTTTATTAATATATTAACTAGGTTAATTGCAAATTAATATTCAATTTTTTTTTCAAATTAATATCCAATCTTTATATTTATTGCAAATTCGCCTTATCTTATTTATTTATTATATCCTCCGACAAGCTAATTTGACGCATTCATTAATGATATGGTCTAGACTTCGATTATGTATATACTAGATAATCATAAATATTTTAAAGCAACATCATTCTGGTAAAGTTATCGACATATTTATAATTTTTTATTTTTATTTTTTATATATAATTAGTCGAATATATTGATTTAAAGTAATTGTGACTCGAGTTGCAGCTGTTTGAACAGTAAAAAATGGCGTCGCGAGTAGCGATTTCAAGGGCCAGTCGGATCAAGACGAAGCTCGAAACGGCGCTGCAAGCCGCCTTTTTGGAGGTGGAGGATGTCTCCCACCAGCACGCCGGCCACGCCGCCGTCAGAGAAATGGAAGGCGGCGCGCAGGAGACTCATTTTAATGTGAGAATTGTCTCTGCCAAATTTCATGGCCAAAACCTAATCAAACGACACCGTATGGTCTACGAAATCCTCTCCGACGAGCTTCAATCCGGTTTGCACGCGCTTTCCATCACCGCCAAGACCCCTAATGAAGCTGGCGTTGTTGATAATGAAGCGTAATAACTTTATTTATTATCCACGATTAACGTATTTCTATTTCTCAGAGATTGATAATTCAGATTATTCCTTTTGATTACCAGAAATCTGTTGCTTCTTTATTGCAATTTTCCCTGCATATTGCATTTATCCGATGACCCTTTTGCCATATGATTGAGACTGTTGTGTAGAAAGATAAAAGATTGAATCTTTAAAATTCTGAATTTCATATCTCGTGATTCAGTTTATATTACCAATATGCAACTTCAAAGCCTCAAAATCTTTGCTTCTAGATGAATCTGATGCTAAGAAGATTTTTAAGGGTCTTTAAAATTATAATGCAATTCAGTTTATATCATCAATATGCAATTCCAAAGCCCAAAAATCTCTGCTTCTAGATGAATTTGATGCCAAGGGGCTCCATAAACACGCAAATATTTTGTATATTGAGTAACTGGATTTATAGAAACTGATTTGCTGGAGTTTCACTCCTTTTATGTTTCAAGAATAGATTTTTCATTCTAGATGATAGATGTTTTGGTGTTACTCAGAGGTTGAATGGTTTCTGGTTTTGGTTTGTTATATGTTTATATTCCATAGACAACTGAGAACATTGAGATTCAATAATGGTATCATCTGTTTGTCATTTAAATTTGAAGATTCACTCCCACCATATTCCCCCCTTATTGTTGTTGTTGTTGTGATTAGCCTTCTGATCTAAAATGGTTATCATTTGTTCGATTAATTTTGTGACCAGCGTCTTTCTTTCTTGGTTCTAAATGAATTGGCATTCATTTGTGATTGAGGATTCTGAGGGCTGAAACTTACTGTGTTACTTAGGTTAGTAAGTTAAAATTGAGAATCTGTTAATGTTGTTGCATCTGAGATGGATTGTGGCTTCCTTTGCCATTGGTGGCATGAAATTTCTTGAATTTGTAAGCTAGAAGTGGTCTTTAGCGTGTCGATAGGCATAGGCTGGCTAGTCCAGAAGTCTGTATTTTTTTGCCAAAATGGTACTGCATTTTGATTAGAAAGAACTTCTCCAAAGGGGGAATTGGAACATGCAAATTGGGTGTTGAGACATTGAAAAAATGTGGTGAGATTGAGTAGTGCAAGACTGCAGATTGTGGAGAGATGCAGTTATCCTAATGTCTTGCTGAAATTAATATACCTATGTCTATGTAGGAGTCCATGTTTGCCCTTTTTTCTCTCTCATTTTCTTTGTGGATTGTGGAATACAGAAGGAGAGATAATTGATGTGTAGGGGTGAAGAATTTCAAATTGAGAGAAGTCCTAATTCTGTTCGATTTGATATATTTCCTAAATTGTTTAATGAAATAAATAAATTCCTGTGTTGTTCGGATATGATCGATTGTTTAGGGGTGTAATCTAGCCTAATAGCACGTTTATTATTGAGTAGAGCTTGAACTTTATTTACCAAACACGTCAAGACTTACAAGCTTAATGAATATTTTTATTTTCAAGCTTTTATTATGAGCTGATGAGGTGATTAGTGTCAAATTCAGGCTTGACTCATTTAATTTTGTTGAAGTTTTGTCGAGCCAAGATCCTAGTAGTTCGTTTTGAAAATGAAAGAGTGGAATAGCTAGACCTAGTGGTGCGTAAAACTAGGGGTGTGCACGGGCCGAACCGAAAAACCGATCGAACCGATGGATTTTGGTCGGTTCGGTTCGGTTTTTAGATTTATTGGTTGTCGGTTCTGTTTGCTATATGAGGAAAAATCGGTTTTTGGTTTCGGCGCCGGTTCTGAAAAATTTGATCGGTCGGGCACCGAACCGACCGAACTACTACTATTAAATATATTTTATAATAAATATATACATATATATATATATATATTCATATACACATTAAAAAAAAAAACTAACCCGATTTCTCTACCTTCTACACACGGAGTATTGTTATTCCTAATTATTATGTTTTGAATTTTTGTGATGCATTGTATGACAATAGATGATTTTTTTGATTTTTATCTTTTTCTATCGGTTTAAAAAAAAACCGACTGAACTGATCGAATCGTGGGTTTATCTTATATCCCGACACACTGTCGAGCCCCAACGGACCATCAGGAATTGAATTCTGAACTGATCGAATTTTTCGGTTCGGTGCAAAGGGTCAATTTGGTCTGTTTCGGTTCTAAATTTTTTGGCCGATTCGGTTGCCGGTTTATGAAATTTTGGCCGGTCGGTTGAACCGACCGACCGACCTATGCACACCTCTTCGTAAAACTCTTGAAAAACACAACCCCAACTCCACTAATAATGCAATCATGATATCAAGTGATAGAGAAACAGCACAATGGATCCCTACTCACTTTGGTCACTAATCATATTTTATTACATGCATAATTCATCAGTTGAATAACTACTTTACAAAGACAGGCTGTTTTGTGTATAAATAGCTACACCTTTATTCATAATAACAAATGCAAGCAAGTTGGTTTTCTCGGGAGTGAGTATTATTAAGGCCAAATATTTCAAGTTTGAATTCTATTTTATATATCGAACATGTCACACCAGATTTTCTTAATGTGATTCATCTCTTAAAATTGTAACTAGTGCACACCTTAAATAACGGCTGCAGATTAATTGCATATATACAATTCATATAGATACATATATACATAGTAAAATAAGTCACATAGGCTCGTTTGGTAGGAGTGATTAGGGTGTATAATATGTCTATAATACCATAATATCTTGTTTGGTATGAAGTATACGGCCCTTTATAAAGTTCGGGCCCGTATGAATAATAATTACTTTTGTTATTATGTATACTACCTATGAGGTGGTATAAATAATACTGCAACTAATTATAGCAATAAATTACAATAATTACTATGTGTTGTAGAGAATTTAATACTTCATACTAAACGGAATATTAATTCTTTATATTTATAAGACATCTCAGTCAAACATATCAGGCCTTATCCCATACTTTGTACCAAACTTTATAGTGTAAATGAAGGACAAATATAACATATATGTCGTACTTCACTATATTTCAGATACATTTAGGAAGGACCAATGTTGAAATCCTCTTTAATGAAATTGTCTCCGTGTAATAATTTTAGGAGGTCCATTCAAATTTTAAAATGATCTTTTGGTCCTACCCTTATCTTTTTCCCCACCATATTTGGTTTCACAGACACTTGGAATTGCCCTATTGAATCAAATTTCTCAATATATATTTATAATATAACATTAGAGAAGGACACAATGATGAATTAATTTAATCTTTAACAACAAGATATTAGCGACCCTTTTTCCTTTGTCTGCTTCCATTATTATTTTCTAGTGCATAAAGTATAAAGAGTAGCAATTATTGTAAAGTATTTTATTACAATGGAATAGTTGTATTCTTGAGGTGGTTGCGAAGCTACCTTGCAATTTCAAATCTCTACTAATTAAGGGAAGTGAAGGGGGGTCTACATATTGCAGTCAAATTTGGAGGAAGCAATTAAAAAAGTTTAGAGCCTTAAACGAGTCGAGTTGAATCAAGTTTTAAGTTTAATTTGTTTAATCTCAGCTCATGTTTGAGCTGAAATCAAGTTTTTATAAGTAAGGATGAGTTCGGCTCGTAAATGACTTGCTTATCACCTTAAACGAGCCAAGACCGTACTTGAGTTTGTTGTCATATAATCATATTGAAATAAACTTATTAGGTTATGAAAAAGAAAAAAATTGACAAATTGAGCTCGTGAGGAGACTCGGGTGTACATAAACATGTCAAGTTCAAGCTTGCTAATAAGCACATAAACTTATTTATAACAAGTCTCTGCAAGCTAACAAATTGAATATTTTAGGTTCAACTGCGAATCATTTACAACATTATAGAAAACTATATATATATATATATATATCCATGAATTATATACTATCATTCTGGACTGAATACTAAATTGTTCCCTTTCAATTAGATTAATTGATTTATTATATATATATATATATATATATATATATATCCATGAATTATATACTATCATTCTGGACTGAATACTAAATTGTTCCCTTTCAATTAGATTAATTGATTTATTATGATGTATTCTGTAGGTTGTAAAGTTTGTGCTGTTGGAGCATGACTTATTTATAGGTTATATAGATTGACAAATAATTCTCAAAGTCTACTAAACCCTAAGCATCTACGTAAATATCCAGCATTATTGTGACATGAGACCAATTTTTTTATTAGCGGCCATCACATATAGTAAAGTTAGATCTAATCAATGATATTTTTTAGCATAAAAATTACCTTGCATTAATATTTTAAATAATAATATTATTCCACATAATGACGTTTGTTCATAAAACTATACGCAACACCATATAAAACAATTAATGAGGTAAATTAATTTGAATGGACCCATAATCCATGCATAAGAAATTAAAACTTTGAGCCACCCTACCCCTATAATTAACATCTCTTTCATTTCAATTCTACATAGCTTTTTTTTCCTTAGCGCAAAATGTAAAAACAATTCAAAAGCCACGGCCGCGCGCGGCCGCTAGGTGGTGGCCCGCCACCAGCCACCAGCCACCACTATGTGTGTTAGTGTATGTATCCTGATATGCTGCTATTTTGGGACCCAATTGATGTAGCACCAACTCGATTGATCATAAATTCGAATTCGGTTAATTTTTTTTTCAGTCGAACTATTTGGAGCGCACCATACTAGTAGTTGTGGATAATTAAAACAATGAAAGTAGCAAATTCTTCTGTTGTTTGTTGAGTTGTGAAGTCTGAAATATTGAACACCATAGCATGTACGAGAGGGCGATCCAATTGGTCCCTTTTTATTAAAGGTGTTTTAGTCAGCTTTATTCCTTGTAATTGCATTCAAAAATTATATTAGTAAAATTTTTGACTTGGCAGCGGCCCTAGACGTTTTTTTGCGCTAACACACTACATCCTTTCAGCAATGATTAATTTGGATTTAAATATCCTTAGAAGCTGCTGTTATGCAAATCACACGAGTTCTTAGTACTAAACAAGAAAATGCCATCTAATTAATATCTGTACATTTTTTTTATAGCTAAAGTTTACAACTACTTAAACTTAATGGAGGGAATTTAAAAATAACAAACATTAAAACACACTCCTCATTCATCATTATTGTACATATATACACACCCCCAAATTGTTGTCATGATGTATTATATACATATAGATCATACTCCCTCCGTCCCATTATTCTTGTGTTGTATTCCTTTTTGGGCTGTCCCGTTATTCTTGTCCTGTTTCCATAAAAGGAAACATGTTTCTCTCACAAAAAGTTATGGGCTCCACCACTTTCTATCTTTTTACTCTTTAAACACCATTCTCCTTAATACCCGTGCCCAAAAGAAATGAGACAAGAATAATGGGAAGGAGGTAGTATAATTTTTTTTACACACAATTTTATATAGTAGGTGTTCCCAATAATTAGTCTTGCTAAAGTTCGATGGACCCTTTTGACAACTTGGCAACAACACTTGCAGATTTTTTATTTTATTTTTTTCTTCATCTGCAGACAGCCTCCTCCTCTTTCTTTATTTTGTGCTCTCTCAAATGTAACATTTATGAACACCCTATTATTATTTTTAATTTCTTCTAATTTTGCATGTCCTGCCCCATATGGAAATTCGTGTTATACCAATTTTACTTGTAATTTAAATTTAACAACATGTATCACTCAAATAAAATAATATCATCAATATACGCATAGCATATATTGATATTAGCAACGTAAAGTGGTGGAAATTAGGGGTGAGCAAAATTCGGTTAAAACCGAAAAACCGAACCTAACTGAACCGAAATACTAATTCGGTTCGGTTTATTTGGTATTCGGTTCGGTTTCGGTTTTGAAATTTTAGTTTTTCGGTTCGGTTACGGTTTTTGAAAAACAAAATTCGGTTAACCAAAAACCGAACCGAATTAATAATTAATTTAATAATTTATTATTTTATAAATAGTATTATACTAGTATTTAAAAATAAAAATAAATACAATAGGCTATTGTAATTTGTAAAGCTCGATCAACTTAAAATAAATGAAGTAAAAATTTAATCTTAATGTTTTCAGATTTAATGTTTTGGTTAAGATGTTATAACTTATACAACTTATATAGTTTAGCAGATTTAGAAGTTTAATTATTTGTTTATGTTTTGGTTAAAATGTTTTGAAATTATGGATTATTATTTTTGCAGATTTGGAATCTTGAATATTGCATGTTAATTAGTTATTTAAAATATAGAAAATATATTGTGTATTATTTCGGTTATTCGATTTTAACCGAAACCGAACCGAAATATTTCGGTTCGGTTATGTTCGGTTTCACCAACTTTCGGTTACTTACTATATAATTCGATTATTACAATTCGGTTCGGTTCGGTGACCGAATAACCGAATGCTCGCCCCTAGTGGAAATAGACCTTTTAGAAGATGGATATTGGACATCAATTCAATTCAAAGCTTTCAGTCATACAAATTAGTTGAATTTGTCCCTGATTTGAAACATCTTATCCATCAAAAACAGTTCAAAAAGGACAAGGCATGGGAGAGGTTAAGACTTATCATTTATTAAGCATGGAATGGAATAATTAGCTATCAATTTTATAATAATCTTGTTAAGTATTCCAAATCCCTTCTTCTCTCCACTTGCTCTCTCTCTCTCCCCCCTCTCTCCTCTTTCTTTTTATATGCCAAAAAAGTGTGGTGGTTCTGGTTTATTACTCATGTTGCATATTTTTTGAGCTGCATCATAGTAGTTAAGCCCCCTCACCCCCTCTCCCCCTTCTCATCTCCTCAAAACTCCATTAGAGAGTCGGGTTCTCCTCGTCATAAAAAAAAAAAAATTATATATAGGCAAGACTCTTGATCAAGTTTGAAGATATGGCTTTTTTGTTTGTAGAAAGTTCATCACAATATTCAAATATAAGTGTGGTGCAGAGTGCAGTAAAGGCCTTGAAGCTGCTATTTTTTTCAGCAGGTCTGATTTCAACTCTGCTAATGGTGAAAGGGGCATTGATTCCCTTTTTGTATGAGATTTTTTTTCCCAATCTCGTAGCTTTTTGGAATTCATTTAGGTATTTCTTGTCTTCTCCTTTATATATCTGCATCATCATCAACTCCGTCGTCCTGCTCATAGCAGCCACCTCCACTTTCCACCACCACGACCACGACCACGACCACGACCACGACCACGACCACAGCCACGACCCTCCACCACCGCGTTGGGTGGAAGCGCCGCCAGCAGAAACAATATTAATGTCAACACCTGATCACACCTCTACTTTGTACCGAGGTAGTGATGATGATATTGATGATAGTACAACACAAACTAGTGCTGAAGAAAAGGTCATTCTTTCCCCACAAGACTCTCTCTCTAGGGACGAGGAGAGAGAAAGCGAGGGCGATGATACGATAGACTCGACCTGGAAGACGATAGTGGAAGGCAAGACGAAAAAGCTGACGAAAAGTGAGTCCGTGCCACCAAGAAGTAGGATAGAGGATCAGCATTCGTCGACCGCCGCGTGGAAGGAGCTGCGGAAACTGGAGACGTTCAACGACGGCGCGTCGATAAGACGGCTAGGTGGGCTTAGGAGAGATCCGTCGGTCGGTGTGGACGAATTCAACCAACAAGTTGAAGCGTTCATCAAGAAGTTCAATGAGGATATGAGATTGCAACGGCAGGAGTCTGATCAGAGGTTCTTGGATATGGTCAAACGGGGACTCTAGTAGCGACTGCGAGTTTCTCATCGTCACATAAAATGTAGACTCTGGTTTGCACATGGGATCCTCTATTGTTAATTGGTGTAACATCCTCTGTTGCTTATGTTAGATGAACGACATGTGGCAATTCCTAAATTTAAGATTGGTAACTAGGGTTTATTCCACCCAATTAGGGTATATAATTATCTCCAAATCGACACATGTCATCAATCTAACGGATGCAATAGAAGACGTCACACCATTATGCAATAAAAGATCCGATATGGTTGTTTGAGGGTTTGCTTTGATTTTTGATTGTGAATCTTAACGTTAATGAACATGGTCTTTTTTCTCCCTTTCTTAAATCTTGATGGCCATTGGCACATTGCACATGTGGTTTTGCAGATATTGGAGCTTTTCACTACGTTTAATTACTAGAAAAAAACGGGTTTTAGCGACGGAATTTTCCGTCATCAAATAATACTTTTCCATTGCTAGAAGCAGCTAATGATGGATTTGCGACGAACGGAAAATGATGCTAATTTCGTCATCCCGAAAAATTCTGCAACAAATTAAAAGTACATTCTGTCGTTAAAGGTGAACGACGGATAGTTCCATCATGGACTTTTGGTTGCCTATTCTCAATCTCCAAAAATGGGCATTGGTCCTACGACGGATAATTCCGACGGTAGAAACTGGTTTATTATTATTATTATTATTATTATTATTTTTTGTAGTGAAGTTTTCATTAGGTACTTAGTCTCTCTCTAAAATAAGTTAGAAGCTGGTGGCATCTTGGGACAACGACATTCCAATGTAAAGGAAATGATTCTCAAAGATTAAAACTATCTAAGTTTAATTAGCACAACTACTTAAAACCCTTCTTTAAATATTGAATTTTTAGTGGAAACATAATAGTTAAAAGTGGACTAGAAAGCAAAGATAAATACAACTAACTTGTGGAGATACTATAATAGCTATCTCACGCCAAACTTATACATGACCTACCAAAAAACTGAAATGATTTAAATTCTCCCAACTTTTGGCATGTTTTTATTTGCCGATTGCTTGAACTGTCAAAAGTGGCCCGATTCGACTCGAAATGTTCATTTGGCTTGTGAACTCGGACTGTGCGGAATTTTGTACGGAAAACTATTTTTCGGGCCGAGTCCAATTGGAATAGTATCGTTGCAGTCCGGTTCAATTAAAACCTTTAGTTCGATATGCTCGAAGAGACCGAGACCCATTGATCTTTTTCTCTCTGCCGAGCCTCCATTCATATGATTTGCAATATTTGTATCTCCAACTCTAATCATTTTCTTTTTCACGAACTGTCATAATATTTTTAAAATATTTTATTATTTTTATAATTTTAACCATTTGATATATTTATTTATCTCGTCTCAACCATTTGATTAACTTAATTCATGGCACCAACTTGAACTAAAATTAGTTTTGATGGATGACGTTACTCTAAATTATGTGTCACACAATTCTCGCCTTTATTAAAATAGTGTAGGATTTAGTATAGATGGGGGATGATTTTTTGCTAGGGTTTCTAGAGGATTTACTTACAATTAAATTTTAATTATATGTAGTCATTATTGATTCATATATCTAAGGAGACACTTTGAGGTGAGCTTTGGCCAAACTCGATGAGAATGAGGATGATTACGTAAGTGGGGAAATCCACACCGATCATCAGCTCTTCACGTCAATTTTGTAATTCGAAAAAATTGAACTCATGATATTTTAGATATATTATATAAATGTAGGGATCAAATATAAAACTTTTGAAATGTTGGTATATTTTTAAAATTTTCTACAAACATGGGACATTTTAGAGTACTTTTACTTTTTTAATTTATAGTTATATTTATGTTTAGAAGGCGAACTAATTTGAAAATGCAAATTGGACCATCCAATTCAAAATCGTGTATTTCTTATCATGATAAAAAAGAAAAAGAGGTTCACGATTCTCTCTAAAAAAAAAAGGTAATACAACAAAAATCAACCGAATCTTCCAGCCTGAACAAACTCTCAACGGTCACGATTCCATCATGTAAACTAATCGGACGGCTCAAACACACTCTCGGATACAGTAGTCTTTGAGCTGTTTCTATGGAATCTCCAAACTATACATAACAAAATTCAATTGCTAGCGGAGAGCTCCACTGAGTGAGTGCGTGAGTGTGTGAAAATGGCGTCGCCTTCATCTTCGTCGGAGAAGGAAGCGGAGAACGGAAAACCACTGCAGGAGACGGCGGCGCAGAAGGTGAGGAAGGAAGGATTGGGGTGGATTGAATGGCTGATGGGGTGGTTCTACCTCGCTTACGAGATGCTGTTTCAGAGAATCATCGCCAGCAACGTTCCGAATCCAATGCCTCTGCCGCCGATTAATGATCTCACTTTCATCGTCACCGGCTCCACCTCCGGCATCGGCAAGGAAATCGCCAGGTTTATCTTCAGTTGTCGCTGATGCTTTTTTTGCTACTATTTTTTTTATCTACGATTTTAGTGGTTGGATCCTTTGTTTAGCTGTTATTGAGTGGGTTAGGGTTCGTGCGGATGGAATAGAGAGTACGTATGCTTGTTTTGCCACCTTATGATGTGGATGTTTGGAATCAGAAGTGATTTGGGGAAATGAAGTTGAATGTATTTGATGTTTTGCCACCTTATGATGTGGATGTTTGGAATCAGAAGTGATTTGGGGAAATGAAGTTGAATGTATTTGATGAGTGATTTAGCTGGAAATCTTGCAGGAATGTCGCTTTTAGTTCTGAATTTTTGAAGTTGAAGATTTATTTTGATTAGTTTCTTACATTTGCTGTTATAGTGATTGATTTAGTATAGTTGCAGTTGAGATCGAGTCATCCAAATCGTTCATTGATCACTCAATATTTTGCGAGCTGATTTTGTACGAAAGAAGTTTGATTGTTGTTTGTTGTTTCATTGTTGCACAGGCAATTGGCAGAAGCAGGGGGGCATGTTGTGATGGCAGTAAGAAATCCAAAAGCTGCTAATGAATTGATAAAGAAGTGGCAAGAGAATTGGTCTGGAAAGGGTCTTCCTCTTGATATCGAGGTACTTAATGAATTCATGGTTGCAAATAAAGTAATCTTATTTGGAAATGCCGAGATTTCCATTTTTGTGGTGTGGAGCCTTGCTTGTGCAATCCAATTAACAATTGATGTATTTGGAGATATGCAAATTATTTATTGTTTCCGCCGGTTTATTTATCTGTTTCCGGAATAATGATGTTTATGCTTGTAGTGGCTCTGCCACTCTTATTATAGTATCAGTGAATTGAAGATTTTTTTTAACTTATACCTATTTCAAGGTTATGGAGCTCGATCTTCTCTCTCTGGAGTCTGTTGCGAGATTTGCTGAAGCTTGGAATTCACGTTCAGGACCTTTACATGCTCTCATCAACAATGCTGGGATATTTTCCATTGGAGGTTTGTATGTGAGGGGTCTACATCCATATTTCGCCCTTAGCTTGGCTGTAATGAAGCCATATTTGTTTTACCTATATTTTGAGGGGCTGCCTATTAGTTGGCTCTCTTTGTTTTTTCTCCTACTTGTAAAATATTCTTTGTATGCACAAATACCTCTATTTTCAATTGATTGTTTAGCTGCTGTTATATTCTTATAAGCAATGAAAATAAGGTAACATATTGAATCTTAGTTGAACTTACTCCATTATTGCTCAATTCAGAACCACAAAAGTTTTCAAGGGACGGCTATGAAGAACATATGCAAGTGAACCATCTAGCCCCAGCACTCCTATCAATATTGCTTTTGCCTTCTCTTATTAGAAGTTCGCCAAGCCGCATTGTCAATGTGAATTCTATAGTAAGTTTTATGAGTACATTATACATTAAAAATACTATTCCAAAATAAAACGAGAAAAGGAATGTCAAAAGTATGTATTACTTGTATAGTTGTTATGATTCCCCCAGGCAGAACAGTAAAACTTGCATCTTTTTTCATTTTGTAATTTCTCAATATTTTATATGAAACTAAACAACACCTGAACCTAACATAAAAAGAATGCATCTAGTGTGCACTGGACTAGTGTGAGGGAAGTATTCTCGCTTGTGTAAAGAAGCCCCCATTTGTTCTGCTTATTTGTAAGATAAAAGTTGCTGTTACTGCTATGAGAACTGTAGGAAAGACGAGATGAATGTTACCTGATCAAATTTTATTTTGTGTTTGTGCAGATGCATAACCTAGGATTTGTTGATCCAGAAGACATGAATGTTACATCTGGTAAAAGAAAATTTACAAGTATGGTTGGGTATTCTAGCAGTAAATTAGCACAGGTACTTTCATATGCTTGCTTCAGTTTTAGCAGTTACCTATTGAACTTTTTAGTGAAGTTGTTGTTTCTTCTTTTCTGCTGGGTTGCACTCTTAAGCAAACCTCCCAGCTGGTAAGTTGATTTCCGTGGTGGATCATGGACCTCATCGTACAAGTCTTATTAGGTTAATGCTAATATGGGAGATAACTCTCTTGTTATGGCTGCTTTTTGAAATTCCTCCAGTTTAGCATTGAAGTTTTTCACTACACGCTTTTAGTGTAAGGGACAGATGCACTGCTCCATGGTTTTTTGTTGTGCTTCTTCACTTATGCCGTCTAGATGTGTGAACGCAGATCATGTTCAGCAGTGTCCTTAACAAGAGACTGCCAACTGAAGCAGGCATAAATATAGCGTGTGTCTCGCCAGGAATAGTCCACACCAATGTTGTAAGTTTCTGACATCCTACAAGATCCTGGCCACTGAGGTTCTTGTCATCTTAAAAAAAACTTAATCTATTGTATTACAGAAAAAATAACGGTCATATAATTGATTGGTTAGTTTCATTTTACGTATCATAGTAGTTAACTGTCATATAATTAGTCTATAAATGCAGGCTAGGGATCTTCCGAAAATTGTTCAAGCTGGTTACCAATTAATTCCATATTTTATCTTCAGCCCTGAAGAAGGTAACTGCACTGTTCACTTCTTTGATCTGATTTAATTGATATAGATCAAGTATTTAGTCGAACTTAACCTCTTTGCATTATTTAGCATCTAAGTAGTTTGTATGGATATTACAGGCTCTAGAAGCACTCTTTTCGCAGCCACTGATCCCCAATTTGTGGAATACACTGAGTCACTGAAATCAGAAGATTGGCCCGTCTGCGCTTTCATTAACCATGATTGTCGGCCTGCAAATCCTTCTGAGGAAGCACACAATGTCGAAACTGGATATAGAGTGTGGGAGAAGACACTGGAACTGATTGGTCTACCATCAGATGCAGTAGAGAGGCTTATAGAAGGGGAAGAAGTTAAATGCAGATATTGGCCCTCTGAGTAGTATTATTTTCGATCAAGATTTCAACTTTTGCCATATTATTTCACCATAGGGCTGTCACACGTTAACTGATGCTGAATCAAAAGAACGAACTTATCTTGCATGATTAAGCTCTGCAACTCGGGGGTTTTCTTGTTGGGCTGCAATTTTGGGTATTTGTGTAAGATAAATATTTAGCAGAATGTTGAATGATTTTGTTGTGTATTACCCAGCGACAACAAGCTCTTCTAGAATTTGTTAAATTCTTTTATGTTGAAGTTGAACTAGGGGTGACAATTTTTTATACGACGCTAACACGCACAAAATTAATGTGTTAGTGTCAGGCCTTATTATGTTCTTGTCGACGCTATAAAGGACACGAAATTATTGCAGGTCGGGTTCTTGTAACTCGATAAGAATTGTTTTTATTTATTTATTTATTTTGTTTTATTTTTACTTGTTTTAATAATTTTTTTTATTTTTTTGCTAATAATAAGGATAAAATCAAGTTTTAATTATTTCGTGTCAACACGAAAGAAATCGTGTTTGTATCGTGTTCAGATTGGTTTTTGTTTTTACATTTCGTGTCGTGTTCTGAACTTCTGGTCGAGTAAATCCTTAACAAATTGTGTTCGTGTTTGGTCTTAACAGATGTTGTCATTATCAGGTCAACGTGATAATGACTTGACACGCACGATTTGTCAACCCTAAGTTGAACAACTCATGCGTCGTTAGGGTGTAACTTAATTGAGCCAAGTTGGGTATTATCTAGTTCAAGATTTTTTTGTTTATTTAACGTGGTCGAGTTTAAGCTTAATTAATTGAATGCATTCAAAAAGTGTATAATAATATTAATCTAAAATTCATTTTTTCCTAAAAAATAAAGTTAATTAGATAATTAAAATACTCTACTTATTTATTTAATTTGCTTGATTGAGCTCAAATAACAGTAGATGCGACACTTGATGCCAAGGAGTTATGAGTTGCGAGATTGAATTTTAATATATACGGTATTTACTAATATACTTATTTTATCATTACAAAAAGATAGAAAAAATGAATACAATATGCAGTATTTATATATAATCAGATGGAATTTTAAGTATTAAGTTGGCTCAAAATTAAATGTCGATTGTACATATTTATGTTCCTTAAATGAATTCCAATGTACATTTATCTTTTATCTTTTCTAGAAGGATAATGCCCCCAACATTTACTCTCTCCGTCCCGTTATTCTTGTCTCATTTCTTTTGGGCACATGTATTAAGAAGAAGGATGTTTAAAGAGTAAAAAGATATAAACTGATGGAGCCCACCACTTTTTGTGAGAGAAGTATATTTACTTATATGAAAACATGACAAGAATAACGGGACAGCCCAAAAAGAAATACAAGACAATAATAACGGGACGGAGGGAGTAACAATTAACACATCATCAATGTTCCCAAATAAACTAAGTAGAGTATCTACGTTGAAGGTGAAAATGATGGTTTCGACTTTCAATTATGTTTGGATGAACATTAATTATTTAGATAACGGGAAATGTGCACTAATTGGATGTCAATAATATATTTTAAGAGCACTTCAAGTTTCAATACTGTAACAACAAAACTGAACTGATTATATTTCTTTAGAGAGAGAGAGATGAGAGAGAGAGAGTTGATTTTATTGAATAGATCAGCTGTGGAGCAAGAAAGGTTGTCCTACTTTTTCTAGCTTCCATTTCCAATTTCTAGAGAACGTTAGCCTTAACTTAGGCCTGATGCATTAAATGTAGTACGGCCATGAAAACATACGTGTCATCCACCCATTGGCTAACACTCAAATCATTCTTAGCGGGTTTTCTTCTCTCTCTCATAAAAACTCGCTCTGAGTCTGACCACCTCTCTCTCTCTACTTCTCTCTACTCCAAAGTCCTACCTGCTGTTCTGCGTGCTTCTTCTCTACGCACATTCAACACCACTCTTTTCACTCCCACTGTGTGTTGTTTTGTTTCTGGAAAGAGGTCAATTTCTTGAATTTTCGCCTCAGAAAATTCGTAAGGTATGATATGTAGTCTTTATTTCATTTTTTCTTTTCATCACTTCATGCTAACCTTCACTCTGATTGCATTATGCAATTCTTTCTTGTGCTTTTTGTGCGTGCGTGTGTGTGTGTGTGTTTTTTTTTTCTTGTTCGCTTCTTCTGTTTTTTGTTCAAATAAGAAAAATCAGGTTCATCAACCTCACTTGTTGCAAAGCTTCAATCTTTACCGCATTCTTCAGTTTTCTTCAGTCTTTAATTTCCAGAGAGAGAGAGAGAGAGATCTTTAAATTACTTTTCCACCACAAACAAGAATTGGTTTATTGTGTATCTTTTGTTCATCATTCAATGTGATAGTTATGTGGAATTAAATATTTTTGGTGATTTTTTTACACATAGTAATGCGTGTTTACATATTTATGACGTAAGATATACACTGTATCATGACTATTTGGGCTTTGGTTTGGCCCTTTGTGTATGGTGCGATTCATGACATTATCTGCCTAATATTTATAACGCCACAGTTAATACACTGTATTCTGGGATCATTATTTAAGCACATGAATTTCTGCATACAGATGAGCAGTTAATTTCTTAGCTCAACTTTTTAATGGTGTAGGGACCTTATTTGTCTGCCATAATGGTGTCAAAGTCTGAGAAAACTGGTGGCGGAGAGGCGGCCGCCGCCGCCGCCGCGTCAAATCACCAATCACGCCGGAGAAGAGGCTTCAATAAACCATCCTGGCTCCTCTGCGCCATTGCCGGTAAAAAGTTCATGCAACCACTTTCTCTATCTGTGTTGTGTGTGTGTGTGTGTTTTTTCTTTCTTATTTTGATTGTTTATTTTCTGTGAAAGATTTGAATTCTTGAAATATTCCAAACAAAATTGCTGATTTCACTAGTAAACCCTCTTTTTTGGTTACACATTCAAATTTGAAAAGAGTGTGTGCGTAAACTGAAAAGCATCATATAGATTCTTGAATGAAAAGGAAATGAGAAATATTCCAAGACTAACACCATTTGTAAGCTAGTGCAGAAAAAAGATGGGATTTTGAATTTCAATTTTCATTTAGGAAAAAGTGGGGCCATGAGGATTTCTAGGCATCTACTTTTCTGCTTGTGTACTCTCTTTTGCATTGAGTTAAAAAAAAAAAACAATCTTGATAAGTCACTTTCAACCCTACTACATAAATATATACAGTAGACCCAAAAAGCTACAAAATTTACCATCTTTTGCTCTATCTGCTATTCTGCTGCATATTTTTACCAGCTCCCTCTTTTTCATTGTTCAAAATTTGAACCCTTTTAGCCAAGAAGCTTTTAATGCTGCCTTGTTGCAGATGGAATATGATTTGATTCTAATTTGGCTCTGAGTTTCTAATCCCATGTGTTGTCCCCCAACTGCTGTGCCAGATTTGATGCCTCTTTCAATGCAAAAATCCAAAATCTTTAGGGATTTGTATCTCATTTTTCACGAGTACAACCTTTGTGATTTTTACGCGTGTACAAAACATGATACGAGAATCGTATCATGTTTTGTACACGTGTAAAAATTATTAGTTCGTCAGGTGCGTGCCCGGCTTGGGAGCATTGAGGCATTTCCTATTCATCCCATAATATGTCTCAATGAAGAAATGCACTGGGAAATCTAGAAATTTAATGAGCCATACATTTGCATACTGCATATTCAGCATAGTGGTAAATTTTTGCTTTAAATAAACCTGCAAAAATTCAAACAGATGGTTAGGAAATTTGAATACTACATCACCATTATAGGCCCACAGAAGATTATATACCTGCAGGACTTTGAATTTCAAATGAACTCATTTCTTTCTCATGCTGGGACCAGTTTATCAATTGCTTCCTTCCAAAAATAGGCCAACATCAATCATTTAATGCAATCTGATTTTGGGTTTTGAACAGATTTGGACGAGAGGATGAAGATGCTGATAAGGAAAACACCTAAAGGAAAGAGTCCTGATAGTTTTTCTGAAAGGGCTAATTCGTACTACCATGAGCGCCCTCAGCTTCTGGCACTGCTTGATGACTTGTACAACGGTTACCTCTCGTTGGCAGACCGTTACTGCCAGGTTCTCGCCAAGAACCAGCAGCAGCAGAAGCAGAAGCAGAAGCCTCACAGCCGATGCTCTTCCCCTAATCTGCGTGTGAAATTTGAAGATGCTGCTCAGCCTGACGAAGGGGACACTGGAGAAGTCATTGATTCTGATGCTGAGAGCTCACTTTCTTTCCAGCCTTCGACTGTGCCATCCGTTGAGACTAAAGAGATTGACGCTGATATGATTGTAGCAGACTTGGTTATGAAGGCAGTAGAGTATGATATTGTTCAGGATGAGCTAGCTGTGGTGGAGAAGAGGTGGAGTGAGTCGTCAAGGAAGATGGAGCTGCAGAAGAACTTGTTGGATGTGTTGGAGTCGGAGAGGTTGATTCTGTTGAATGACAACGCGACATTGGGTTACAGAGTGTCTGCGTTGGCGGAAGAGAATCAAGGGCTGGCCACTGAATCAATGTTTTTGAAGAGGAAGGCTGCTGAGCTAGCTAGGTGTGTCTTGAAGACGAGGGAGGATCACAGGGTTTGCATGCTGAGTCGGAAGATTGAGGATCTCCAGGGGCAGATTTACGGGTTGGAAAAGAGGAATAAGGAATATTACGAGCAACTTGTGAAACAAGAAGAGAAGAACATCTCTAAAGGGATGAAGAGTAAGGGCGGAGAACAGGTGAATTTGGAAGACTGCTTCCGAGTTGGAGGTGGTGGTGGTGCTATCAGACTGAGTAAATGCTTTAGCTTCAACGTCAAGAAACCGGGCGATCAGAATTCAAACTGTGATCAGACTGCAAATGGTGATCTTGAAGGCAGAAAGGTTCTCAAGATGTGGGATAAGGTCAAGAAGTTCGATTTGTTCCAGTGCGGTTCTCATTTTGATGCTGCTGCTAGTACCTGAGGCATGAAAAAAGCAACAATTCTATCCAAACAATAGTATAGCACTTGCTAATTAATGTCATATATATGTAGTATTAGAATTTCTGCTCTGATATGATATTAAATATATATATATATATATATATATATATATGCAAGAAATGAAGTGACTTCTTTATTTACCTGCATAGTTTGGAATTTCTAGAATTATTAAATACTATGCAACATATATAAAACCTATGCACTAGTTCAAGCACAGCCAACTCTATCTGCAAGAAGCTTTCATCCCAAATTTACAGGAGCTAGTTTCTCTTGAAGCTTTGTTGTTCTTGCCTGAAATGAGACAAAATATATCCTTATCATCTAAGAAGGATCATAAAAAGGATAAAAATCGTGTTATGTGGGTCGGTAGGGAGAGACAATAACTCAGAAGAATCCTTAAATGCTGGCCATACCTTGAATGACTTGGAACGACGAATGGATGGGTCTAAATCTAAAGCAATTGAATAGGACTCCTCAGCTTTGTCAAAGTGATCCATAGCCATATAAACATCCCCTTTGCAAATATAAGCCTGTAAATTTAGCATTGGTGAATCTTTTCATGATCAGTCGGATTTCAAATGAGTGAGAATAACACAGCTAGTAGATAATTGGATTAACACTATTAGCAGGAGTAATAAATACAACAAAATCCAATGATGCTTCAATAAAAAATTTGCAGCGCGAGAAAGAATTCTCGACCTTCCACAACATAAAAATCAGCTAAATTTACCTCAGGGTAGCGAGGTGCAATAGTCAAAGCCTCTTCAGCATCCGCAGATGCTCCATCTATGTCTCCCATAGCCAACCTTGCTGCTGACCTGATAAAAATACACAATTCTATGAGTATCCAAATGCAGAAAGTGCATTTTCAATTCGAATAAGTGAGTTTCTACATGATCGTGAAGCTGTTTCAACTGCAAATCATTCATATGAAGTAATTCCATCATGAGGAATTAGTTGGATATCCGCGATGAAGGCAATAAACATCTCAAATTCTCATGAAATCATAGCAAATACAAAAGTAACAAAACTGACTCCCATTAGATACTGAATGAAACCAAAGCTCAACAAACCTTTCCTTGTACATTATATGCAAACCCCCAAATGGTCTGAGCTCTATAGCCTGCAAAGACGATGTATGTGCGAATATCAGCACTTCCCCATTTCCACTCAAAACATTCATATCACAACCTCAATAACAAAGATCAAAACTCCAATACACATCCCACAAACCATAACTGAAGAAAACAAGAATCACTATCTTAAGCCGTAAACTGTAAACCATCCACACATTCTATCTTCCTCAAAGATCACGGCTTGATAACAAAGATCAAAACTACAATATACATTCCCACAAACCATAACTCAAAAAAGCAAGAATCACTATCATAAGCAATAAATTGTAAACCAACCGCACATTCTATCTTCCTCAAAGATCACAGCGCGATAACAAAGATCAAAACTCCAATATACATTCCCACAAACCATAACTCAAGAAAACAAGAATCACTAACATATAAGCAGTAAACTGTAGAGTGTAAACCAACCACACATTCTATCTTCCTCAAAGATCACAGCTCGATAACAAAGATCAAAACTCCAATACAGCAACTCAAGAAAACAAGAATCACTATCATAACATTCTATCTTCCCCAAAGATCACAGCTCGATAACAACACGAATCAAATTCAAATTATACCTGTGAGAGCAAATCACAAGCCTGCGCAAAATCAGCCCGGCTCATCTCATCTTCAGCTCTTTTCCTCAACGCCAGCGCCTCCAAACACTTCGTCCCACTGTAAATTTCGTCGCCATCGCCATAATTTTCAGCTCCGCATACAACCGCCATCACATCAGCCGCCTTTCTGGGGGTCCCGCAGTGCCCCACGAACACACTCTCCGGCAGGATCACGATATTGGGGCCGGCGCCGCACCGCCCGAGGCACCCGCATGAGTTCACCGTCACGAACGGCGGCGCAATGCCGGAAAGAACTTGCAGAGCGTCCAAAGAGCCCTGCTTTCTGCAATTCCTGTTTGTGCACACTCTGATTTCGATTTTTTCCTTCTTTTCTGACGATGAAACTTTTGATTTAATGGTGTTGGATTGTTTTCTCATGTGTTTAGTAGAAAGGAGGAGCAAATGTGAGGTGAAAGCAGTGGCAGTAGCTTCCATTTTCACTCAATTCATGGAGAAGAGAAGACCAGCTACCTGCCTAGCTTTAACTGTAAAATTACCAGAATCAGATAACTGTCTCAAGCTTCAAGAAAGTGTACGCAAATTGAATTGGACAAATTAGGGCTTGATTTGGGGCTAACAGCGGCTAGTACGACGTCGTTGGGTCACATAATTTAGGGACAGTTGAAGCACATAATTTTATTTTTTCTTAGAATCTCGTTATCTTTATCATAAAAAGAAGAGTAAATTGCCTGGAAATTCCTAAACTTTTCACAAATTCTGGTTTTACTCCCCACAAAAAAATTCAGCGTGACAATTTCCGAACTTTCTATTTTGTCTGATTTTGCATCCAAGGTCAATTTTCCCCAAATTGTGTGTTGACTTGGCAGACGGAAATTCATACGTGTCGTAATCGGTAGACGAGTTAATATTTATCCAAACAATAAATTGCCCGTAAATTCCTTAATTTTTTTCAAATTCTGTTTTTGCTCATCACAAAAAAAATATTTTGCGCAACAATTCTCAAATTTTCTAATTTGTCTGATTTTGCATCCAATATTGTGAATGACTTCCCGAAATTGAGACAAAATTCCCAAAATTGAGATGAAATCTTAAGAATTTTGTAGAAATTCAATATATGAGCTTTAGCTCCAATTTAACACACAATTTGGGAGAAACTGATATTGGATGCAAAATCAGACAAATAAGAAAGTTTGAGAATTGTTGCGCAAAATATTTTTTTGTGATGAGCAAAAACAAAATTTGAAAAAAGTTAAGGAATTTACGGACAATTTATTATTTAAATAAATATTAACTCGTTTATCGATTACGACACGTAGGAATTTCCGTCTGCCAAGTCAGCACACAATTTGAAGAAAATTAAACTTGGATGCAGAATCAGACAAAATAGAAAGTTCGGGAATTATCACGCTGAATTTTTTTGTAGGGAGCAAAATTAGAATTTGTAAAAAGTTAGAAATTTACAGACAATTTACCCTAAACAGAAATGTTGCTTTGTCACATTTTTAGTACTAGATCAGGATTTTGTATTTCTTTTTTCATCTATTTACAATTTTGTAGTTAATGTTATCAAATGCAATACAAAAGAGAAAAAAAAAAAAAGAATATGATAACTTCCAAGGTAAAAAAGAGCCAAAAACTCAATTTAAATAAAACAAAATTAGATAAGCTCAACATTACTGTTATCTACCAGAATTTTGTAATGCACCTAATCTTGAACATTCTACAGTAAATAATTTTACACTTCATCCATTGGAGAACATACAAAAACACTAAGAAACAATGTGCAAAAATGTGGATTGCCTATGGCAGCAGCATCTGATACTCAGGTCATGAAGTAGTCTGATCGTTGCAAAGTCCGTACACCGTCACGAGGCAGGAACGGCGTCGTTGGCCGTCACACCACCACCCATGCACGCTTCCTCTGGTAACCTGAAGCTTAAACAGAACATTGCCTGCAGAAAATGAAGTCCTTGGTTCAGAATCTTGATTTGATGCATGAAACACCAACATTGGGTTGTACCTTGTTTGGCGCGACGTCTCTAACCCTGTGAAATGTTGGATCGCGTATACTAGCACCAACTGCAGTCTCTGCTACCTGAGGAGCAATGAAAGTTCAAATTTTACATGTAATGCCTAAATAGAGTTGAATTGAGCTTTTCTCAAAAAAAAAAGAGTTGAATTGAGCTGAATTGAAAAAGAAACAAAGAGATGTAGCTAGGCACATGAAAATGCTTACTGATTTTATTGAATCCTCCGTCTCATTTGATCGTATGAAGCAATAACAGTGGATCAACGGGAGAGACCCTGACCAGTATTTTCTGTTGATAAGACCTCTAAAGGCATCTACAGAAATACAACATTCAAGTGCTCAATTCATACGTATAAAACGAAGTAATTATAACATGCAATATAACATCAGTAACCATGAGAACTTCAGTTAAGCTATCGACATTGGAAAGGTAAAAAAAAAAGAGAAGTTACCAAGAAATTGTAAAGCAGAAGCAGGTAGGTTCATTATTACATGATCAATGTGCTCCCAGGGCTTTGCATTGAAAGGCTGAGATCCTATAACACGCTTATTCAAGCCTCGTTTCTTCCTTTCAGGAACACAGTTGCCAGCACCGCTACCGTTTCCACTTTCTGTAGGCCATAATGCAGAGCCATGGATTTAGCAGTTATATAAAGATGCAAGGCAACTGCTACTGACTCGACTTATTTCAAATATTAGTGGTGGCACCGACTTAAAGCAGTTCAAACTTTTTCAAAGCCTACTGTACCTTCAAGCAAACTTTCAGAGCGTCTTTTTACAGAGGCTATATTTCCTTCTTCCTTTGCTCTCAATAGTTCATTACTTTCAAAATTAGCAACACTCTCACCTGGAGTTTCTTGCACAAAACCTTTCATGAAATTTAAGGTCTAACTTAATTAATAGCTCATAAAAAAACCCAAATAAATGAAAAAGAATCCCAAAAAACATGTTACCAGTTAGACAGCTGTCTTCTGACTTTGTCTGTGTGTTATGTGGCATGTCCCCTATCTCGGAAGTCTTCAATTTTTCTTTATCAGACTCCAGACAATCTTCACTTGATGGTACTTCCATAAGTGAAGAAATAAATTTTCGTGCATCTAAATTGTAGGCACGGACAAGATCAGAAACCTTGTTGGTTTCTGCATTGATCTTCAGGTAACGAACACTATCAGGATTTAAATCATTTGCATATACTCGGCATCCTTTTTGTGCAGCTGGAATAGCAAATGGACCAATACCAGCAAACATATCACACACAATATCCCCAGCCTGGAACTTCGAAATTAGCCTTAAATGCTCATGTTCCAATCTAGAATTCCAGTAGACCAAACTGTAATCAAGCTTGAAGGTTGCTCCATACTGCTTCACCTCTGTAACCATATCTGAATCTCCCGCCAGTACTTCAAATTTTGGCACACGAAACTCATTAGTTATACTTCCAACTTTATTGACTATGGTCTTGATTCGTGGATAATTTTTCTGCAAATGGAACATAAAGGGGCAGTTAAGTCCAAATTCCAAGACTTATAAAATAAGGTTATCTAAAAAATACAAGTATCTCAATGATAATCATTAGAATTTTCATAGGAATAGGTTATAAAATATAGTCTCAGTTAAAGATAGCTTCTTTATATAAGTTAGACTCCGTCAAGAACTATCGAGTATATACATCCTAATATTTTGTACCCCACTCTTACCAAAACAAAAAGATCCAAATTGCACAACTTTGATTATTGATCTTTTTTCAGATCCGAGTTTGACACTCTGCAGTAACTTTTTATAATAATAGCCAAAATAACATTTGCAACATAAGTAATCAGAAAGCTAACATACATCATAGATAACTTTTGCTATAACATCCTTGTATGGGAGTAACTCATCTGTTATATTGAGGTGGGCAACATGACCTGCAAAATAAGCAAGTAAAAAATTTTAAACATGAACAGAGACCTGACTAGTCAATCTTCTATATGACAAAACATTAATCACCATAGAAGAAATGTAGAAAAAAAACCATCCAACATGGTGCCAGTGGCTTAAGTAACATAGGATGTAAAGCTGAAAAATCGAAAGCAAGAAGGCCAAAATATAAAATACTTAACAATGGTCTCAAATGATGAAGGTACTTCGAGCCCAGGTGGCAGAATCTGCTTCAATATATGATCTGTAACACAATTATGAGGAAAAGTTCACATCAAAAAATGATAATTGGCGTGCAATCAGATTTCAGTCATATTTCATTAACCCCACAAGTCCAAACTGCAATTCAGTGACAGGTATGCAACCCGACCTCCACAAATATAACCAAATTCAATGCATATAAGGATTATAAAACTGAAAACCACCAGTTACTATAGAACAAATTAAGGCATCATCAGCAACCTGGAAGTAAACACATCTAAATGTACTTCTTAAAGAATGTCATAGAAGATTATTCTATCAAATAACTTCACAGCATATACTCCTATACTTATTTTTACACTCTCCAAAGACTCAAACTGAGCAAAGAATATACAAAATATAACCAATTTGGACGGATAAGGCACAAATTGAACAACTGAACGTGAAATGAAATCCTTTCCTAGAATCAAAACATTCGAGTAAAGACAACATAATTTGGATGGATAAGGCACAAATGTAAAACAAAAGCACACAGTCCTTTCCTAGAAGGTACCCTGGTTTCCCCTTAATATTAATATATTTGCTATGAAAAGAACTGCATAGAGTAGATGATCTACCTGCACTCCAATATGAATAACCAAGTGTCATTGAATACGGAACTACTTCAATCTCAAAGAGCTCTTTCAGTTCATCAACTTTCCCAACAGGAATTTCGGATATATCTGTCAGCATTTGACATAATAATACCTATCAGCATTCAGTAATACTTGAATACAAATAACAGTCTTAAAACTTCTAAAGAAACCATAAGACTCCCCCCCCAAAAAGAAAAAAAAAATACCAGGATTTTTAATCTTCTCAGATAATAACATATAACGACTCTTATCAGACGTCGGATCCTCGGTTACCGGTTTGATGCGAGGTCTGTCAAGTAAGTGTCTTCACAAACAAAAAATCAATAATTAATCAATGCCACATAAAATTTGTGAAAACATTCGAGTTAAGACAACATAGAGGCTGCTATTCATTCATCACACACCCATTTAGAATCCGAGTTGCTAGCTTGCAATGCTCCCGCGGAACTCGAAGCGCCCACAAATTCAACTGCACGTCAAATTTCTTCTCGTCCAACATTTCAACTGCAATCACCCAAAAAAGTTATTTTTTTGAGGTTTCAAAATACAAAAAATCAGCAGAGAAAAGAGAAGCAGTTATTTTGGCAGCTATGCGTCAATTACAGACAGAAAGTAAGCAAATTTGCCTAACCAATTGAATCAAAACTGCATATTCATCACACAAGTTGCGATTCGTTAAAGTAATCTATTTACATGCTAACTGTTGTATAACTATAAATTAACATTTTTCAGGTAAAATGCACAATTCACCAATCTGCAACGAGCGCAGGGCGGCAGCGCGATTGGATGGAGGCGGCGGCGGCGGCGGCGGGCTTGACAGAGAGGAGGGCGGCGACGGCAGCGGCGAGTTACGGGTCTCTCTCTTTTCGAATTGAGTGTGCGGTTTACCGATTTGCATTCTTTGCACTATAAATTATTCTTTTTATTATTTTCTTTGGAAAATAAACATTTTAAGATTCTTTTAGCCTTTTAGATAACAAAAAAACAAGAATTTTCAAATAAATAATTCCTCAAAACTATATTCTCTAATTTGAACTTGTGTTTAGATGAACTAGTCTAGCACTTCATTTCCCTTTAGCTATATTAACTAGAGTATGAGTTCGTTTTAATTACATAAAGAAAAAAATATTTTCATGAAAAGTTTAATATTTGTAAAAATCTATTACTATATTAAAACAAAATAATCTGCATGCATTTTCCCGCCCAAACTACTATTTATCCCGCCTAAAATGCATGCATGTTCAGCCTATTAATAAATTCATGCGCCTCTATAAATTTTAACACACCGACTGTGCCTACTGGCACTGCTACCAAATTAATAATAATTAAGCTTTTTTATTGGTAATTGTACATATTTTCATATTTCAAACTAAAAGCAACATAATATATATACTCCCTTCGTCCCCATAAAGTGTGGTCCAATTAATATTTTATACCTCATATATAATCAAATTTGGACCACAATTTTAGGGGACGGAGGGAGTATTTAATTTTCACCGATTATTTACAAATATGCGTCCATGTTGATTTATTCAATTATAGGATTTGACGAGTTCAAATATATATATATATTTACATAAAAAAAAATATTTTCATATCCACGTTAAATATGTCATTCTAAATTTCTGATTGACAGTTTTTTATTTTACATATTTTAAAATAATAATTCTTGAGTACCATTGTACAGAAACTCAATTAAATAATTGGATACTTGCAATGTATACGTATTTTAACACAAACTAAAATCATTTAATTTTTTTTTTCGAAAGGACCATTTATCTATTTTGAATTACATATAAGTTGAAGGAAATATCCAATTATATATAAAATAAAATATCAAATTGAATTCGCGTTGGTCTAAAATTTTCTAATTATCCAATATAAATAATAACATAAACTTTCTATATATGTAAATTTGACACTTCAAAACAACACATTAATTATTCGTCATTGTGCAGCGCAAAGCGCGCGGGTGAATCTAGTAAAAGATAAAATCAATAAAGTCGAAATATAAATAAATCTATTACTATATTAAAACAAAATAATCTGCATGCATTTTCCCGCCCAAACTACCATTTATCCCGCCTAAAATGCATGCATGTTCAGCCTATTAATAAATTCATGCGCCTCTATAAATTTTAACACACCGACTGTACCTACTGGCACTGCTACCAAATTAATAATAATTAAGCTTTTTTTATTGGTAATTGTACATATTTTCATATTTCAAACTAAAAGCAACATAATATATATACTCCCTTCGTCCCCATAAAGTGTGGTCCAATTAATATTTTATACCTCATATATAATCAAATTTGGACCACAATTTTAGGGGACGGAGGGAGTATTTAATTTTCACCGATTATTTACAAATATGCGTCCATGTTGATTTATTCAATTATAGGATTTGACGAGTTCAAATATATATATATATTTACATAAAAAAAAAATTTCATATCCACGTTAAATATGTCATTCTAAATTTCTGATTGACAGTTTTTTATTTTACATATTTTAAAATAATAATTCTTGAGTACCATTGTACAGAAACTCAATTAAATAATTGGATACTTGCAATGTATACGTATTTAACACGAACTAAAATCATTTAACCTTTTTTTCTGAAAGGATCATTTATCTATTTTGAATTATATATAAGTTGAAGGAAATATCCAATTATATATAAAATAAAATATCAAATTGAATTTGCGTTGGTCTAAAATTTTCTAATTATCCAATATAAATAATAACATAAACTTTCTATATATGTAAATTTGACACTTCAAAACAACACATTAATTATTCGTCATTGTGCAGCGCAAAGCGCGCGGGTTAATCTAGTAAAAGATAAAATCAATAAAGTCGAAATATAAATAAATCACTTTCATTCAAAACAATTCTCATTATAATAAAGAAACTCCACTTGGCAAATACAATGAAGCATAGAGGTAAAGAAGCAAAATTCTTAGCAACAGAAATTTGAAAGAAATATGCATAGAAATTCTCTGTCAGCCATGAATTTCTTGGTGCTGATGAAAGTATGGAAAAAAAGAAAACAGCAATCCCATCATGAAAAATGTTACAAGAACTGCTTTATCATTCTCTCTCTAAATCAAGAGAGAGAATCATGTATAGTACTTCATTGCAAGTAGGTACAACTAAGACAAAACAGTTAATCCATGGTTGGATTCTTGTTCCATGAGAGATAGGAGGGATCCCCCAAGGGCCTGCACAAAGATTAACAATTGGTTGAGAAAGAAAATTGATAGAAATAAATTGAAAGACAAGAGAGGAAAGAGTTAGTTAGTTAGTTAGTTACCTAGGCTTGAAGACATAAAGAAGTGAGAAAACAACAGCAAGAACAAGGCTGGTTCCTCCAACTGATATATACATTCTTCCAATGAAATCATTCTTCCCACCAATCCACGTCGCCGTTGAAATCACCAGCTTCTTCTTCCCATTGAAGGAGTATGTGTTGTAGTTGTTTTGTATTGTCACTGTGATCTTCTCGTTGGCTTCGAGGTCCGTCTCAATCCTCCCGTATAGTTTCCTGAAAGTAGGCAGCGCTGCAGTCCTCATCCACACCATCAGATCCTCTTGCTGGCTCAGCTGTTTCAGATCATATAACCAATACTCATCAAATTCATCATTATTTCTTCAATGTTCTTGCAATAAGCAAGCAAAAAAAGAGGCATGACATATGACAGCATATCAGTTGCAAGAAAATGAGCAAAAGTTGAGTTTTCCACCCTCAATCAAGGCCATTCTAGAAGACAGATCGATGATCATTGCACGAACGAGGCAATTTGTGGTCCCATTTGTTCAAAAATCCGACCAACAGAACATATGCAAGCAAAATCAAAGTTGCAAGAAAAATAAGCACAGATAGAAGTGTATAATCTGATTTCAGTTTCCCACCACAATCTAGGTGCTGTTTTGGAAGTTGTATAGAAAAAATCGATGATCATCGCACAAAGGAGGGAGTTTGTGATCCCATTTGTTCAAAAATCCAACCAACAGAACATATGACAGCAAAATCAAAGATGCAAGAAAATAAGCACAAATATAAAGTGTATATACTCTGATTGGTTTTCCTCCTCAATATAGGTGCTGTTTTGGAAGTTGTATAGACAAAATGATGATTATCAGATGAAATACGCAGATAATGATCCCAGAAAATAAATATTGCAAGAAAATAAGCATAAAAGAGTTAGGTATACTAACAGGTATAGTCTCATCAAGTTTTGCACCCCCGATGAAGGAGCCGTTTTGGAAGTTCTTGGGGTAGACATTCGGACCAAATTTATGAGTTCTATCGCTCCTCCAAGCAATGTCCTTCTTGTTAATTTGTATAGCAGAAGCATCATTCTTGGACAACACATACGTGTCATTGAATAAACTCCAAGCAATAAGCCCACACGGCACAATGGGCTTACTGTCACCTGTCTGCCCCTCCGGATCACATAAACTCGTGCTAGACTCAGCTTTCGCGCTCCACAACTGACGATCACTTCTACTTTTCACATACCTTCACCACAGATCAAGCAAGACATTAGCTAATTTCAACCCCCTTTTTTCCTCTGTTTCAACTTAAAAGACCTATATATGTCTACATTGATCTAATAGAAACGCGATGATTTCACTAACCTCCTATGGTTTTGATAGAAGTTATCAAGCTGGTAATACACATAAATTGGCTTCCTCATCCTCTTTGGAACCTGTAGGGCATCTAAAAGGTGAGAAACGGGCCACGAAACAAGAGATTCAACAATGTAAAGATCATCAAATCATCAATAGTGGAAAAATGAGATGTAGGTAGGGGATTAGACTAACAGTGAAGCTCCGGATGCAGGTTTTGTTCGTTGCAGGATCTCGGATGAAGCCCACCTTCTGGTTAGCCGGTGGGATGCACGCGTCATCATAACGGTCCACAACTTCAACCACCTACATATATGTCAAGAAAAGTAGTTCATCATCTACATTTACACAAACAATCACTGGGACAATCTTGTAGATATTGGCTAACCACATTCTTGTTCTGAATTCTATATATGTGTGTGTTTTTCGAATATTTTCACAAAATGAATGTTTTATGGACAAAATCATGAAAATCAGCAAATTAAGACAATCTTGTAATGCAGAGAGAGAGAGAGAGAGAGAGAGGATCATTACATTCTCTGATGCAGAAAGAGCGAGCAGACCGATTGGGATGAAGATTATGGCAAGGCAAATGAGAATTCCAATTACCTAAGCAAGAAATGTGAAAAAATCAACAACTATAATGGGAAATTTGGTACATATATAACGTGGGATCATTTCCACGCACCAATATGGGTGTGTGTGTTTTATGCGTAAATGAAATGAATGATCTGTAAGAATCATACCAATGCAGGAGTAAGAATCGGTTTGCAGGCGGGCAGTTCTTGCTGAGTAAATCTTGAATCTGCAAATTATGACAACAAATTTAATAATCGACGATGAAAGATATGAAAATCTAGCATGCAGATAGAAATAAATACACGAAAATTTGAATCCCAATTCAACAAAAAAAATGGTGAGAAATTAGGAAATTTACATCTGGGCTTCCTGGAAACCTTTTTAGATGTTTGGGAGGATCCATCATCAGAACTCATTGTGAAAAAGAAAATAAAAAAGAAAAATATTATTTAGGCCAAATTAAGAGCTTTAAGGATGTCCCTTTCAGGCAAAGAACATAATCTCAAATCCTTAAAATTGTGCTTTTCTTTGAAAGGAAGAAAATAAACTCGTGTAATAATGGCATGTGATATACGCTTTGAATCTCCCTATTCTATTCTTGCCTTTGTTTTGTTTCTTTTTAGGGAGATTGCAGATTAAATTTAAATCCAGATTATTAGCGAATGAAGCGCTAAGCGGGGTCATAACTGATCGATTATTATTATTATTATTATTATTATTATTATTATTATTATTATTATGCTTAATTTTATTTTTCTTTTTTTTGAGGAATATTATTGTGCTTAATTTAAAATTTCATACGTGTGTTCAAAAAAAAAAAAACTTAAAATTCACGATAAAATAACATTTACAGAAAATTGAAATGCTTTTCTTTTTGTGAGCAAAAATATTGAGGGTGTTCTTTCAAATAATTCAATTGATGGTCCACCATTAAAATTTTAAATATTATTTGATAATCTTTTTTCACCCGCACGAACAGGCAAAAAAAAATATATGTTCTTGATAAATAAATTAGATACCCCATTTTATTATAGCACCACCCTTTATTTAAACATGTCACGCTTTAATTTTAATCATTTTGATTACAAGATTGTCATTACTAACATATTAAAAAAAAGTTTATAAGTCCTTTCAAATAAGCTTAGCAAAACACCCTCTATTTTTGTAAGACCCCTCCATTTTTTTTTTCTTTTCAATAAACCTTTTTTGTGTTATTTTTAGATCCACAAATATATAAGTGGAACATGTTTTACTTGTTTTTAGGGATTATTTTATTGTTTTTAAAAACCCATAATTATTTGTATTCATTAATATACCATATCTTTCATGATCATACCATATGTTTGGTTTAATTTAGAGAATTCTTGATTTTTTTTCATAGTAATTGAACAATATTTTTTTCTTTTTTTTTAGTTTTTTAACTTGGGGGATTAAAAGAAGAGTGATGCTATTCGGACATAAATTTTGTAATTAAAAGAAAATATGAAAAAGAAAATAATAATAAGTAATATGAAAAAGAAAATTGGGTAGATGCATATTTGAGAATTTTGTCAGTGGTAATAAATTAATAATATTAAAAAAGATTAATCGTGAAATAAGGTAAAAAGTTGCATACTTTTGAGTAGAAAACGAAGCGGCAATAATGTAAAATGATTGATGATAAAAGGTATTTATGAAAATATTAAATAAAATGATTGATTAAAATGATTTTATTAGATAAATCTTAAGTTAAAATTATTAATATACTCTTTTATGTCCGGACATATATGTCCAAAAAATATTATTGTTAAAAGAAAGCACTTTGTTTCAAACTCAAGAAGCTATCTTTATTCTACTGTTTCTGAAGTACTGAATAAGTAGTGGCAACTTGAGCTACAAATTTGCAATCTTTTGGGATTCCACCACTCCACATTCCAAAAACACAAAAACAATTTGGTGGCCATTAAAAATGGCTTCATTTCACGCCTTAATCCCTTGGAATCCTTTATCTAGACCCAATTCTACTAACACACATATTAATCTTTCCCTTCAACACCTCTCCACTTTCAATAATGGGATTGGAACCCATTTTTCCAGTCATGTGCAATTTCCGTGGCGCCAAAACAGCTGCAAAATTCGTGGCGGGTGCAGATTTTCTTGGAATTATGGAAAAAGTTTCAATCTTTATGCGTCTTCCAATGGCAACGAGCTGGATGCTGCTGATGCGGAATACAAGGATGATGAGTTTATTGTGGTCAATTTTTACCGTTTTGCGTTTGTCGAAGACCCTCAAGAGGAGGTCTCGAAGCACCTCCATTTCATGAAGGTCTTTCCTCTCTCTCTCTCTCTCTCTCTCTCTCACACACACACACACACACACACAGACATTGTTGGATTTTTTGGGGGTGAATTTTGCTCTGCTTTTTTCTGTAATTTGAGTTTGCTTATGTTGTTGAGATTATGATATGCTGCATCTTTGCCCATTTGTAATGTTGATTGGAAGAAATGCAGAGAAATATATAGGGAGATTATATGATTCTATTGCTAGAAATATTTCAGTTTCTGCAGCATATTTACTCATCAGAAATTCCAACCTTAGCTCAAGACTCCCTACTAATTAATTATATTCATGATTGCTGCTTTCTTGTACTTCCAATTGCTGGAGGAGCTCTTTGTTGGTAGATAAAAATTGTTTATTTGTGAATTAGATTCTGTTTAATTTGACACATGATGAATCTAATTTTTGTTCTTCTCATACTTATTTTGGAACCATTGCCATATCATCAAGTAACAATGTGCCTTTTGATACTCAATTCAGGATCGTAATATACATGGCCGTATATACTTGAACGAACAAGGGATTAACGCGCAGGTATACCTTTTATATTTCCTTATATATGTTGTTTAAACATGTGTGTGTGTGTGTTATCCTCAATTATAGTTGCTTTCCAATTAAAATGCAAGATTTGCTGGTTATAAGGTATCGAATTGATGGTATCTGCCGGGTTAGATGAGAGTTAATTCTTTTTCAGTATATTTGTTGATCTATCATTGACCGACTCTCTATCTATTGCAGTACAGTGGGCCATCAAAAGATGCTCTAGCATATGTTGAATGGGTTAAGGAAGATCATAGGTTTTCTGACATATTGATTCAGATCTCTCCGGCTATAAACGGCCATGCTTTCCCGAAATTGAAATTGCGCTACAAGCCATCACTTGTACAGGCAAGTGAATTTATATATATAGCCCTCATTGTTGTAAATTTCCTTTCTTTTGGATTGAGATACCTTTTGACAACAACGATTGTTATGTAGATCCTAGGAGCTGAAGTAGTAGCATTTTCATTGTATTTATACAGCAAAATAGTCATATTTAGATCTGTTTCTCATGATAGTTGGAAGAGGGCATTTCACATCTCCCTTTGCTCGATCCATCAATGCGGGCTACACCTCTTACACCTGATGAATGGAGAACCAAGCTCGAAGAAGCAAATAAGATTCAAAATTCATCGGATACAACAAACTCCAACTTTATTCTACTAGATGTGAGAAATGGTACAGTCCTTTTTAGTCATAATTAAATCCTTCTGCTTGCATCCATCTTATCTCGTTTGTAAGTTTCCCGAATCGTACAGTCTGAACCCTAAACTCTGCTTTGTGCTTTAGTCATTCTGTATGCTTGAGGTTTCACTTATTTGTTATGTGCACATCCTAAGTGAAGTAAATCGCTCAGAAAGTTATTGTTTAGGTAATATTGTTTCACTTAAATTAATCATTTATTATTAAATGCAATGAGTTAAGCCTATTGTGTAATTAGGTTATGAATGGGATGTCGGTCACTTCCAGGGTGCGCATCGTCCTGATGTTGATTGCTTCCGGAGCACTTCGTTTGGCTTATCTGAGACAGAGGCAAGTCCATCTCGAACTACTTCATGAATATCTCATGTGCTTTGGTTGGAATTTCAAATAGATTACTGTTTCAACATAACTTTCCTATCATAGGTATGATCCGTGGTTAATTGTTTCTGTTCGATATAACTATTAAACATGTTTATCACTTATCTTTCGTCAGGTTAGACCTTCAGACCCTTTAGCTGATGCTGATAAAGAGAAGACAAATGTATTGATGTATTGTACAGGTGGAATTCGCTGCGACGTATACTCCACAATTCTTAGGTTGATCCAATGAATTCTGCTATTAGATGTTCTTATTCTCTTGGATTTGCCTGTGTGCAATTATTTTTTTTTCCCTGCATGTTGATGATCCTAGATTGTGTTTCCACATTCTTTAAATTAAAAATAAAATTGCTGGAATTTCAGTGGCTTACACTTTTCCTGTGACAGACAACAGGGTTTCAAAAGATTGTATACTCTAAAAGGAGGTGTTTCTCATTATCTTGAGAATGAAGGTCCGGTTGGATGGGTCGGGAATCTATTTGTTTTCGATGCCCGTCTCTCTCTACCACCTTCTACATACAAGCCAGAAATCAGTGCTGAGACAAGCGGAGAGAAACAAGCGTCTCATTCATTTGCTAAATGCTACATATGCGCGTCTCAAGTATCTGAGTTGAGGCACCGCAACTGTGCAAATCTTGATTGCAACCTGCTCTTCCTGTAAGTTTTGTTTCTAATCATGGTTTATTTTTGGTCTCATTTTAATTTGAAGGATTGGATGATCAAACAAGCTCAAAATTGTTCAATCGATCAAAACTATCACCCAAAGTGAACACCCTTGAATTGTTGACAGTTCCTAGTAACTATGCTTGTGCACCTCTTTGCAGATGTTGTTTGGACTGTGTGGATGCTTTGAGAGGATGCTGCTGCATGAAGTGCACTTGTGCTCCTCGACTCAGGCCCGTGCTACCCGGGCACCAGAGATACGACAAGTGGCATACTTATCGGGATGTTGAGCTGCAGAGCAGGTGAGTCGAGCGCCATCGTACTTTCTCGAGAGTTTGGCATTACAATCAATGCACATGGAAGGAAGAAAGGAAGCTAATTCTGTTTGAAGTGATCTCATCATCTTCTGATCAGAACAAGAATGCCATTTGTTGATGATTATTTCACCATGATTGGAGCTTTCCCTCCGACAAAAGAAGTTCATGGGAGTCGAAAACGGATCACAAGGCACAAGAACCATCTTATGATGAGTTCTAGTTGTATTTGTAATGTTTTGGTAGGGGTGATTGGTGTATAATATGTCCATGACACCCTAATATCTTGTTTGGTACGAAGTATACGGCCCTTTATAAAGTTCAGCCCGTATGAATAATACTTAATTTTGTTGTTATGTATACTACCTATGAGGTGCAATAAATTATTATAATTACTATGTGTTGCTGACAATTTAATATATCATACCAAATGGAATATTAATTTTTTATATTTATAAGATATCTCAGTTAAATATATCAAGTTTTATTTCATACTTCGTACCAAACAAGTTAAGTGCATTTGGGCTGTATAACTGACTGGACCGGCCCGAGCCCATCGGGCGAGAGGGAGAACGGGTGGCAGCTTGATAAATGGTCGGATCTCTATTTTTACCAATATACTATCTCCATCCCATAATAAGTGGCCACATATTTTGCTTTTTATCATAATATATTACGATAAAAAGCAAAACATGTGACCGGCGGGACGGAGTGAGTATATAAAAGCTAAAAGAAAACAGCGAACTCCCATTGGAGAGTCGAGCCCAATTAATTCAAATTTAGAAACAAAATCCCAAAACGCTGAAATCCTTCCACGGCGGAGCTCCGTCGCCTACGACCGCCTCTGGTGGGGCGCGTGTCTTTATCATACTCTCTAACAATATAAGGAATCTCTGTGTTGGAGGCGCAAGCATCAATTCGCTTAAAAACTTTCATATTCGCGAGCCCTGGCCGTTATGAATCACAAGAAGAAGAAGAAGAAGAGCATAAACGAACAGCAAGAGTTCGAGTTCTGCGAGGTTTGTAGATTGAACCACAACCACGGCCGCCGCCACAATTATTTCCCCAGCCACAAAAATTCACTCTCCGGCCTCCTCACGCGCTTCCAATCGAAGCTTTCCGACGTCAAATTCTTCCTCAAAACTCCGATGCTGATCCTTCCGGAGCACGCCCACCAGAACCGCCTCTGGTGCGTGTTCTGCAATTGCGACATTCTCGAGCTTGATAGCCAATTCGCTTGGTAGGTAACTCAATTTTTTTGCATTGTTCGTTGCTTTTGCTTTCCGCGATGGGTACTGATGTTGCAATTTCTGTTAATTATTTTGTTTCGTCAATGTTTTTGAGGTTATCAGTAGCAATGCGATCGAACATTTGGCCAGCGAGGAACACTGGAAGAGGGTGAAGGGGTTTATGTGGAAATACGGAGGTGGAATGGATCGTGTTGATTTGTTTCGCATTGCTGAGGCGGATTATGCCAAGGTACTTGTTTGAAGCTTGTGCACTTCCTCGCTCGTTTATGCTAAATTGAATTTTGTTTCGAAACTTGATGAATTAACCCTGTGGTTTTGGAACATACATAAAACATCCTATGCTATTAAAGAATGCAGTTTAAATTAGTGTGACTAAGCAGGTTGTGATATGGCGTTTTACAACCTTCTATTTTCTTAAAAATATGTGCTATTGTTCTGTTTGGTGTTGTAGTTCCATCATCTATCTCCATCGATATGTCTTTTATAATGGTTGAGGTCATTTTATGTTATTCGACTATCTCCATTGATATATTTTGGGTGTTATTCAGCCAATTGTTACTTTTCTTATCACTTAAGACGATTTGTTGTGTTTATGACTGTTGAATACTCTAGTGATGTATGGCGCTTTTGTTTTATTATTCTTGCAGTGGGAGAAGAAGTGCAAGTCATTCAAGAAGGAAGCTGCTAAAACACAATCAGTTGGAACATTGAATAATATCCACAATAAACATAATGATGAATCTGTTAATCGTTCTTGCAACAATAACTTCAGTTCTCTTAATTCTTGCATTCCAAATTATGTTGTGCCTTTACATAGCTATACGAATGAGAGGACTCCACTGTCCAGTTCGGTATCATCATCTTCTGTCTCTGAGACTGGCCCTTCATTATATAATATATCTGGAGGTAGCCAAATACAAGATGCCCAATACTTGAAGAATTCAACAGGTATTCACATATATAATTTTGTTTTACTTGATAGTAAAAGGATTACTCAGTTTTAAGTGTATAATTCCAGTTATCACAAAATTTCTGTAGAACCAGTATAGTGTTTCTGATATTCTCTTCTTGTTTACTAGGTTATGTTGATAATCAGTATCCCAGTAATGGATCCGTAAGTTTACTATTTAGCATAACTTATGAGACATACCAGTGTTCCTTTCGTTTGACAGATTCCTGATTGCTACTCTTCAGTCTTTTTCTTTGAATTAGCAAAGATTTGTTACATTAGTGTTTTTCAAGCAGGTCTACTCAGGAGTAAGAGTAGGTAACGGAGAGATATCTCCAGGTAATATGCTAATTTTCCATGATTTTATATTTCTTGCATTTTATTCACTAGTTGTTTTTGTATTGACAATGCCACTTTGTTGAGCTACTTGGATTTATAGGTCTTTAATGAATAAATTTTCTTCCTTCTCTTTTCTCGTACAGCTTTGGTGAATTTGACGCAAATTTCTTCTACATCTAAAGTGGCTATGGATGGAAATGCTCACACTGGAGCACCTCCACCGTGGCTAGATGCAACAAAAGGAGATAACCTCGATCCTGCATGGAAACCAGAACCATGGGACACTGTTTCTTCCAGAGCAGGGAAGTCAAAGTTGAACCCAAAACGTGTTGGAGCTGCATGGGCAGAGAGAAGGAAACTTGAGTTGGAGATGGAAAGGAGAGGCGAACGTGTTAATAACAACTTTGATGCTAATTGGCTCCCCAATTTTGGTAGAGTGTGGCAGTCTGGTACAAGAAAAGAATCTAGAAAAGAATTCCAGACGGAGAATAAAGCAACACAGGAGGCTGATAATCAATCAGAGTTGCTAATGCCAGTACAGCCTTACATCAGCAAACGAATGGTAAAATATGCACATCTTATATGTTGTATATTTTCCATATACTAATATTTTTTAATACTCCCTCCGTCCCATAAAAACATGCCAAAATTTCCTTTTTGGTATGTCCCATAAAAAAACATGCCTTTCCTTTTTTGGACTCCATCTCCACTCACATAATGTGGGACCCTTTCTCCACTCACAATACATTACACTATAATTCTCAAGTCCCATGCCACTTTGGTTTTGGCATCATTTTATGGGACGGAGGGAGTACACCTTATGAGACTATGAACTGGATCTTTCTACTTCTTTTTTCTTGCCAAATTTTCTCAGTTTTTCCATTATGAGATTATGTGTTGCTCTCGTTCTCTCATTTGGTATTCATGTGAAAAGTCTGCTTCTTGTGCTATGTGCCTTACTAAGCCATGAAATTGTATCAACTTCCTTGTAAAATTGAGGTGTGTACTTCCATAGGAAATTTATCAATTATATTTGGAGTGGACTGTACATGATTGAATTTCTAGCATGTGTTAAGTCCTTCAGCCTACTAATCCAGTCTTTAAACTGCAGCGTAAGGATGCAGCAAATGATACTCTGGACAAACATGTTTGACATCGAAGCATACTGCCAAGAAATGACGGTCTCTCTCCCTCCCTCTCTTGTTAAATTTATCAGTATCGTGTTAAACAGGTAGATGAGATATAAAAATGTTAATCTTGTATCACAGCTGATGTTGAATGTCATTAATCAATCAAGCATTGCTTTGTCCCCGGTTATGATAGTCATGAAATGAGTTTGAAATTTTGAAATTTTGAAATTACCAATCACTGGGGTGTATGTATTCATCCATTGCAAGATTAATTCACAATAACCAAGAATAGTAGTGTGCTAAGTCTCTTGTTTTGAGGGTGTTTGGTTGATAATTTTGTTTTGAGAGCTTCGGAATTGAAAGATTTGTTTTATGGAAGAATATGTCAAATCTTGTTTTGAAAAACATATAGTATATGATTAAGAATTAGCAATGGTTCCACATTTTTAAATATAGATTTCATGCTTAATTACATTGTCCAAGAAACAAACTATAATGGATTGGAGTATTGTTTAACTCGATGCACACTTTGCATCATATCAACCAGAAATGCACAGTAGACAAAATCAAACCAACACTGCTTTAATATCATTACCAACCAATTTAACGAATTGCAACACGTCGTAAAAACCAAATGCAGCAACTGGATTCAGCAGCAAAAACACACCATAACTTCATACATGCTTTGCAAGATCAATTTTATTACCTAATCTGCATCTTAATAACAATCTAAAGCAGAATTCATACATTTCGAAACTGATCGGAAAGGTTCACTTTATTCATTTCCTTTCTTGCCAAAGGCGGGATTATGTGCCCAACCTTGCCCGTGGTTTGCAGCCCCAGAGTTGAGTTCCAAATGAGCGCATACATCTAGTCAACTCGACCTTCAGAGATCTGCAACAGCCACGACAACATCCTTGGTCATGATTATAACGAACAGTCTCAAGCAGATCGAGATCCAAGTTCGAGTCATTTCATGGTGAACGTAATCTGCCAGAACCTCTTCCATCCCTTCATTTATATGCCATACCACAGACCGGATACCTCTAGTTCCAGGGATCTGGAAAATTGATATTTTCTATTAGAAATAATTGATACGAATAATATATAGTCTTAAAAATCCACAGAAAACTAAAGTGACCAAGCCTGCTTAATGACTTGGAAACAAAGACCAAGCAACAATATAATCTGAAAGCAAGTCATGAGAGCTATGGCATTCTAGAACAAGGAGTGCCTAGGTCAAAGACGATCAATGTCATAGTCAGAAGGGACCTCATTCGTGATATTAGGGAACATATATCTATGTTTAATCAATAACTAAGCATAGAGATAGAAGATAATCTACAAATGTTGAATGATAAGGCATCGAATAGACTGATCAAAGGACATGATTATACCATTCAAAATGAAATGTAAGACTGCAAAGAAACAGAAATTTAGTAACCAGGTCTACTACTTAATTCAAGCTAGCATACAGATAGAAAGTCAGAGATGCTGATAATGAAATAGAAATTGTAGGAGCAGATCCATGATCCTTCTATAACATATGGTTCTCTCGACTGTCATCAGTTTCATTATGAATTTCATCTTCTGCATTACAATTAGACCAACTAATTTTCGACAAGGATTTCTTTCTTCTGCATATGCATTATCTAACAGAATTGTTCTAAATAATGCACATGCTAAGCCAAAAGCATTTGGAAATCGCAACATCACAGTCGCAGAATTGTCAGACTCTGCACATCAATACACCAGTTGACAAATTCTACCCCGAGCCCTCAGTTAACTTGAGCTACTAATCCATCCAGTAATCAACACAAACTCGAGCAAATTCAAATCCGAGAACTAATCTTTGTAAGACAGAAAATGACTTTACATAGAAGATCATAATTAACCGAAAAAAAAACTGCTCAAACACATATAACAGAACTGCAAAAAGAGTTCATGCGAATGCTGTTTCCAGCGAACTCACTATCACTCAATTAGATCTCTTTCTACTTTTATAGCACAATTAGCAGCTCAGCATTACCGTCGCAAAAAAAAAAAAAATTGTAATCTGATGAAATTGATAATCCATTTCTACGTCAAACACCTATCAATCTCGACGCACCTGGCCAGAAGAGGAAGTGTAGGGGCGGGACGCTACGCGGTTGAGGCCAGACGCAGAGAACAGAGTAGAAGAAGAGATGTTGCTGCCACTGGGAGAAATCAGGGCACGGGGGCGCACGATAGCGGCAGCGAGATCGGATCGGATTGATTGGCCGGCGGCGGATGGATTGTGGCGAACTTTGGGGCCGGCGCCGGACGCCCGGAAGGCTGACGCCGCCGATCTGCTCAGCCGCGCTGCCGCTGATGCGCTTCTGGAAGTTGCCATCGCCGTCGCTTCAATTGAAAGAAAAACAGAAATATGAAAATGCGCGCAAACAGCACAAGTATCTGCAGGAACTTCAATCGATGAGGGAATGTACCTCAAAACTCTTCAATCGTAATCGATCCACCTGATTAGGGTTCGTTCTACAGAGCCAGATGATAATTATTAATTGCAATAAAATTCCTCCCTCACGGAAAATTTAATTCTAACAAAATAATATGTGGGCCGAGCTGGGCGTTTATTTTATTATCAGCCCAATTCGTCTAAGTTCATAATTTAGAATAAAACGAACAAAGCTACTCGTGAGCTACTCGGCGATCAACTCGATAAAAATTTGTTTGGAACTCGATTCGATAACAAATCGAGCCGAATTCGAGCCTGAAATCGAGCTCAATAAATTAGTCTATCGAGCTCGAGCATTATGTTGCTCGATAGGCTCGAGAATGTATATGGCTCATATTTAATCGAACTTGTTTGCGAGCCTGCAAATTGAGCTTTGTACATGGAACCAAAAAAGTTCATAAAGTAGAGCTTTAAATTGAACGTGAATAACATGTAGATGAGCTTTGGACATGGAACTAATTGAGTATTTGACGAGTGGTATTCGAGCTCGAATACCTCATTATTGAATATATGATGAGCCTAACTAGAGCTCATTAATTGTGGGTTGAGCCAAGCTCGATCACAACGTTAAAAGCTCAACTCGAGCTCGAACACCCGAATATTTAATCTAGTGGAGCTCGAGTAGACAACATTCAGCTCGGCTTGGCTCGATTACAGCCCTAATTATTAGTCACGTTTGATTTAGAAAGGGTTAATATGAAAATACCCATGGCGATTTTGACTTTCGAATGAAAAAATCGAATTTGTGTTCAGGGTGGTGTAAATATCTGTTAGACGAGAGAGGAATATGTCTTATTATGGGCAGGTTGGGATGCTAACAACGTTTCATTGGAGGTGAATCTATACTTGAGGTGACATTATTAGTGAAATTCAGAATAATGACTATCATTAACACCATTTATACATTTTTTTTTGAAATTAAAACATTAAATTTAAAGACTACGCCATAGTGAACTCAAATCAAGACATTACTTGAATCTGAGATATTCTTAAGACATTACTCGAATTTGAGATATTTTAGCTTCAGATATTTACCACACTACCACTGCTAAGCTAACACACACACCACCATTGATACATTTTGTGCTTGTTTATGTGATTTAGTGAACATTATTCTTAGGAAGGTGAACATTATGTTTGGTGAAATTGATAGTGCTACATTCGCATCGACTCTCTTTATATTCATTAATTTTGCATTTGAAGTAATCTCTCTCAAAACAAGTGTAGTCATACATAGGTTAATGCAGTTACACCTTTGGATATTACCCTATGGCAAAAATATTGATCATATTATTACTGAAGTAACGTTTGAGTAGAATTACATATGACCAAGAAGAATAGATCCAATAATGAAATTAAAGAAGGTTATGAGGAAGGCAAAGATATAACGTTGAACCTCATCATGCAGGCGTGGCCTTGATCACAAGCAGCATACCATACATCATACTTGAAACTTGTAAGATAGTACCAGCTTTCTGATTAGGTATCTGAAGCACACAGCATGCGTTCTTCTGAGGCGCGACGCGATGTCATTCTGTCAGAGCTACGGTCTAGCCTAGCACCGGGATCATATAATTCACCTCTGCCTGGGGTTTTGCTGCTTCGCATCTTGCCCAAGTTCGACCCTAGGCTTTGCAACCTCAACAAAGATAACGCGCCCATCCAGGAACTGCAACCATGTTTGAAAAAAAGAGAGAGACAAGTGGTGACTTCGTGTTTACTACATTACAACACAAGTTGCACTGATCTGAGAGGCAATATGATCAGAAAAAATTAAAGCTGAAGATTTCAAAACATAACCTTAATAGGGTGGGAGATACTTGAATCCTTTTTTTATCATACTCAGATAAGAGTTCTAGAGATTTTTGTTCCCACTATCACAGTATATCTCTTCATACATAATAGTTAACACTATTCAATATATTATACTCCCTCCGTTCCACTCATTTATCCTGTTACTGTTCGGCACTGTTATTAAGGAGAAAGGTAAAAAGAGAGAAAATGGGTAGGTCCCATTACTTTTTGAAGGATTAATTATTTCCTTTTTGGGAAACATGACAATTTAAATGGAACAACCCAAAAAGGAAAGGAAGACAATTTCAATGGGACGGAGGGAGTAATAAATATCAAAATTATATTCCTATATAGTAGCTTAAGGCCTTCAGCTTTTAGATGACATGACCATTCAACAACATATTGCCCCTTTGGAAACTACTCTGGTAAAATATTACAGAATATGAATTATAATCCATCAAATGAATGGAATATGTACAATCTTTCTAATTAGCAGATCTCAGTTCTATGATCATGCAATTCTGCATTTGTTCCTATCTTTCTAATTTGCCTATCTCATTCATCTAATAATACATTTCTGAAATTTTAATAATACACACCATACACTTCTTATGTTGAAGAATTTAATCATATGCTCACTGCAGGAACACGATCTGTACAACCAGCAATACTTAACTCAAGAAAGCACGCCTCGTTTGTATCTAAATCTAATGTTTTCAGATATCTGCAGGGTTCCTAATGAACACTATCAAGAAGAGGAGTTCGTGAAGTGATACTGACCTTCCCATGCATTCCTTCAATAGCTTTCTTGGATTCCTCCTCTGTCTTATACCTTACGAATGCAAAGCCTCTAGGCCGATTGGCTATCCTATCCATCACCAACTTTACTACAATAAGCAACATGACATTAATCTATCAGAATTAACAAAACAAACAAATTTCACCAAGATTGATTTTGGAAAAGAATCCCAAATACTAAATTAACTTTATATGATCTCCTCACCTTCAACGAGGTCACCAAAGTTTTTGAATGCATTTGTTAGACTCTCCTCCGTTGTCCGGAATGAGAGGCCTGTAGAGCAACGCAATCAATCAAACATCTGGCATGCTCATATTTAGATGGACTCATACTCAACAATGTGTGGGTGTGTGTGTGTTAATTTATCAAAATACAATCATATAATTTAAGCACACTCTTCGAGTGTAGATACAACAATCTCATGCTATCAAGATTTATCTCTCTGTTTCTCTCTAACTCATTATCAACAATATGCAGCCAATTTTCTAACGAAGGCCTTTTAGTCAAACAATTATTGAACTGTACTGATAACACAAGTAAAGAGAAAATACAACGGAAGGAGAAAAGAACAAATTTTACTCAGTATTGATAATACAAAATTAACACTCAAGTCATTAATAAGTATAAGACTGAAGCACTAAAATTTACAAATTATCCACGAAATTAGCTGCACAGATAATGAAATTGCAACAAAAATTAGAGCGAGAGAGAAACAGCTCACCACTAACGAAGAGCCTGTTGGATGGATTGAATTTAGTTCTTGATGTAGAAGAAGAAGAAGAAGAAGCAGCCGAAGAAGAATCGAGGCATGAAGCTACGCGGAAATTACATTTTTGGTTTAAGTTTGGAGGATTGTTGTGGATGGATAACAGAGAGGGAAGTGGGGGATGAAACCGTCTTTTTGATTCAAGCACTGCCACATTAACCGAAGCTGCCGGCAGTGGTATGAGAAACCGGCGTGGCGGAATGCGGTGGTTGAGGGCGGGGGTGGTCATCTTCTCCGGTTAATTTTATGTTCGTGTGACTGAGGCTGAGTCGATTAGGCACTGACTTTTTCTCCAGTAGATTTATTTAGAGCCCCCTCATATTTGAGTTAATATTAATTCAGCGCCTGTCACTGTGCCTGAGGGGTGGAACTGCAAATATTTTCCAAAATCCACATTTTGGATTTCCGAATTTATGCAAGTTATCCTAATGCTATGAGCATTTCTTTATAAAATTTAATTACAAATTATATAAATTTTGAATAGTTACTTATGTAATTTTAAATTTGTCTAATTTTTCGTCTCAAAAAAATTAGTCTAATTTTTAATAACGTGAATAATATTCATGAATTTATTCGTTTTCAATTGAGACTTGAACAAAATATTCAATTCAAAAAACTAATAATAACAAAGTTCACAATAGAGTGTTCTCTCTTATTGACAGATGTGTAGCTAACACATTATGGTTTAGAGAATATGCCTCTGTTGTGGTGGAATTGTTAGAAAAGGAAATATCAGATCACTGTCCCCAAATGTTAACTCTAGAGGATGACCAAGGTGCATGATGAAGATTGACATTCAAAAGGCTTATGATTCAGTTAAATGACTCTTTGTAAAACACCTATTACTGGCATTTGGATTTCCTTATCAACTTGTTCAAAGGATAATGACTTGTATCACCACGGTTTCATACTCTATAAATGTTAATGGTGAAGTGACAGAACCGTTTGAGGCTAAAAAAGGTCTGAGACAAGGGGATCCAATTTCCCCTTATCTTTTTGTGCTATGTATGGAATATCTTCATAGATGTTTGCTGGAACTCCAGACTGATAAGGGATTCAAATATCACCCAAGGTGTAAGAGACTTAACCTCATTCATGTTTGTTTTGCTAATGACCTACTTCTCTTCACACGGGGTGATATTGTCTCTTTGAAGAAACTCATGACAGCCTTTCAAAAGTTCTCTGCCGTGTCTGGATTGCAAGCTAATCAGACAAAAAGTAACATATATTTTGGGGGAGTTAGAGAAAGAGATCAAGAAAACATCATACAGGAATTTGGACTGATTAAAGGTGTTTTACCCTCTCTCTACAAAGAAACTTACTGTGATGCAGTGCCAGCCGCTCTAAATTGCTTTCATATGCCGGAAGAATCCAGCTCATTAAATCAATTCTCTTCAACTGCCAAACCTACTGGTGTCAGGTTTTTCTCTTAACTCAAAAGGTGATCAAAGTTATTCAGCAAGCTTGTAGATCGTTCTTATGGTCAGGAAAATCAGGCTTAACCAAAAGGAATCTGGTGGCATGGGAACAAATCTGTTTACCAAGAGCAGTTGGAGGATGGAACATTACAAGTGTCAAGTAATGGAATAAGGCAGCTCTTTGTAAGATCCTATGGTGCTTAGCTCAAAAGAAAGACAAATTATGGGTCAAATGGGTTCATAGGTATTATATCAAGCAGCAAGAAATAACCACCATGTCAAACCCATCGCAAGCGTCTTGGGTGATAAAGAAGATTCTGGGAGCTAGAGATTATCTCAACAGTCTATCTGATGGGACAAGATGGATGAACCAGTCAACGTTCTCCATCAGAAAGGTCTATAATGAGATGAGAGGATCAGTTCCTAAAGTTTCATGGTACAAAATGCTCAGTCAGAATATAGCTCCACCAAAGTGCATCTTCATCACTTGGTTAGCTATATTAGGGAGACTTGCAAGCTGTGACAGATTGGGAAAGTTTGGATTTATTGGTGATCAAATCTGCATTCTTTGCAAGGAGGAAAATGAAACAATGAATCACCTGTTCTTTAGCTTATTCTGCACAAGTTTGGACAGCTCTTATAGATTGGTGTGGCATGCCAAGGACAAATAGGGACTGGGATGCAGAGAAAGAATATATGATAACTCAGTGCAGATCAAAGACTGGAAAGCAAAGAATGTATAGAGTTGTGGTGTCAGTTGCTGTCTACTATCCGTGGAAAGAAAGGAATAGCCGCAGGTTTCAAGATGAGTTTACAGCTTATGAGAAAGTTGTGAAACAATGTCAGGTTATTGTAGCCATGAGATATAAAAAAAAAAAAAGCTAGAAGGCTTAAGTCTTAGCTTGTTGAGTGTTTTGTTGTTTTGTGCTTGTAATGTTGGTTTGTCACGTTTTGGATAAATAAAATTCTCTATTACCAAAAAAAATAATAACAAAGTTCAACAAATAAATTAGAGGTCCCATATATATATATATATATATATATATATATATATTAGAAATTTAGCCGATTGATTTTCAAGGCTTCCATTTGCGCTTGACGAATTTTTCAATTTTTGACCCAATCTAATTTTTCCAAAAAGTTCTGACAGCTCGGCTACTTGACTAATTTGACAGCTCTAATATATATATATGGTGGTATACTAATTTATTTGATTATATATATACACACCATTATAATTCAGTGAAAAAAAAAATTAGATAAAATTCCTCATAATTCCCTCCATTTTTATTCCGAGAAACAAAATCACATCGACAGTACAAATTTCTTTCGCCTATATGGAAGAACGAGATTATTATAACAAGAAAAGAAGAAGAGAGAAACTGAGATCCTTATTTATTCCTCGATGTTGGCAGCCATTTTTGGCGGTAGCAGCGGAGCTCAATCATTTGAACATCCCATACATCTTGAGCACAGCATACATAACAATGGCGGAAGATATGCACAGGCAAAACCAGTGGCAAGCGCATGGTGATGCTCTCGAGTTTGCAATCTTCTCAATCGCCGTCGAATTCTTGTCTTCATCCCCCGCCGCCGGTGGAGCTGAAGCTCGTGGCTCCGGTTCTTGTTTTGGCTGCGCCGGTGGCGCCGCCGTTTTGGGTCCTGAAGTCTTGGATGGGGCTGCCGGTTTGGTTTCTTCACTGATCGGTAAATTTTTAGCCTGTGGAATTGTTCTTTGGTTGGTTAGATCTTTCAACGAACAATGTTAACATATTTTGTTTTAGAACAGAAAAACAAAATGGAAGGAAAGAGACAAAAATGGAAATGTGGTAGGGGAAAAATAACTCACTAATTTCCTGAACTGGAGATTGTAAAAAATGTCAATGTATCTTTGCTTAGCCTGTTTCTGGTCTTTGACGAGCTGTTTCCAGAATCCATAGGCTGATCCCATGTTTAGGACTTTGTTTGCATAGATCTTCCATGTATAACTGCAATGGAGAAAGAGGGTATTTTCAGATATGATCACAAGGTGTTTGTGAAAATACCTGTATGAGAGAGAGGCTTCTTGGATTACCATTCATATATTCGTTTGAGGCCGCCTTGAGACATTCTGTTCCAGTATCTGCTCTCCGTTTTGCATTTCTCGAAGAAATCAGCTATCTTGTTGCTGGACTCGTCGCCATTGTTGGGATCAATGTGGAAGCCTGAGACCCCATCAACTATGATCTCTGCTGGCCCTCCTTGATTGGTTGCAAATGTGGGTAGTCCACAGTTCATGGCTTCGATCACTGTTAGGCCGAATGCTTCGTACAATGCAGGCTGCACGAAAGCTCCCTTCGTGTCTGCAATGCAACGGTATAGCTCTCCATTGCGATATCTATCAGTTTGAGCTGCTATCCATCTTAGCTGGCCCTTGAGTTGGTATTTCTGAATCAAGGCATGCATTTTCTTGATTTCTGCCATTTCTTCCCTATCCTTCGACTTGGATGGATCAAAGAATCCACCTACAATGACGAGGTTTACTAAGTTTCTGAGTCTTTTGTTCTTGCCATACCACTCAGTTAGTCCTGTGATGTTCTTGACTATGTCTAGCCTGGCCATCGAGAAGATGATTGGTTTCTTTCTGTCTGAAAGATATCCTCTGTTCAAGAAATACAAAGTTTTTTAGTTGGATGATTTTGGGAGAAGAATGTGTTTATCATTCTTGATTAAGTTGATGTACTTACATGTGCTCGTTGTTCTCCACCTTGCTGTAGAGCAGCTCCTCAATGGCAGGTTGGAATTTGGTGAATCGCTTCTGTTTTTCTGTGGTTGGGAAGTAGACGGATTGATCAGCTCCGGGGGAGGCAATGTTGAATTTAGGATCAAATACATCAATGCCTGAAACTGCCCTATAAAGCCCTGGCATCGTGAACGAAGCATGGCTTTCGTATTGGCCTGCCCGGTTCTTGCTGAAAAGTTGAAAGATCAGAAAACAGCAACCTTTAACTTTCTACTTGCTGCAAATGTAAGATTTTGAACTTTTAAGCTTTCTAACCTTCCTGCAATTTCTTGATATGTGCTCGTGATTATGAAATCTGCAGCATTCATTGCTATGAGATCAGCAGTGAATTGGCAGGAGAAGTGATATTTTGAGTCCAAATCCCTCCATTTAACATCGGAATCTTCATATTTGGTCTTCTCTAAAGCATGAGCAATCGTTCCCTAGGATTGAGACATGTCCGTATATAGATGTCATTTTCTGATATAAGACTCAAAAGCAGCACATTTTACAGTAAAAGTTGTCTAATGCTTACCTGAGTAACTCCAAGCTTGCTAGCCACTAAAGAAGCTACTAAGTTTCCATCTGTGTAGTTTCCAATTATAAGGTCAGGCTTTCCTTCCATTAGCTCAACAATCTTTGCTGATGCATCCTAGTGGCATGAAAGAGAACACAGAATTCGATTAGTTCATAGTAAGAAACTCGTTTCTGTATAGTTCGTGTCAAGAGCTTGCCTGAGCATATCTCTCCAAGTAAGGATAGATGTCGAATCTAGAGACCCATGGTCCAAGAACTCCTTTCTCAGTAATGAATGGGACCCTGAGGATGTGTGAGTGCGTTGTGCCCTCAATAAGCTCCATTTCTTGATTGCATTTGTTTCCTTTTGCATCCGGGATTAAACGAGTCACCTGCATAAATATGCACGAAACAGCTTTAGCCATCTGCACCTCTCATGATATTCCCAAAACCTTGTTAGAGCCATCTGTTTAGCTACTTTTATCAGCACACTCACCACAAGAATATGAGGCTTCACATTCAAACCTTGCTGCTTTATTCTTAACAACATTTCTTCTTCCATAGCTCTCACTTGATCAAGAATGTAAACCACCTGTTCAACAATATTTCATGATCAATAAAGTTCACCCTGAAGTACTACTACATAAGTAATAAAAAATCGACATATTCACCTGGCCGCCAGTATCAGGTAAGCCTAAAACATCTGCTTGTCCAAAGTAGCCGTGAACAGAGAAGACGACAACATTGTATATGACCGGAAGCCTACTGAAAAAGGCTTCCATGTTTGCAGGATCAGGTGCTTGTATTATCTCGGAAAGTATCCTCATTGTTTGCTGAGTTCTTTCTGCATTATCTCCCCACCCTTTCTCAAATCCCCATTCTTTAAGCCTGGAGAATGTGTAAATTAAAATAGAAGTTAAAATTTAACTTTTTTCTTTCTTTCTTCTTCTTCTCATTACAGGAAAAAGGGTCTATATAAAGAAGATGAGGTTATTACTTCTGCTCAAAATTCTGGTATGGAGTGTCCTTTGGGATAGTAGATACAAAGACTTCTGCGATTACCAACGCTTCTAGAAGCTTCATAACAGTATTAAGAGACTCATTGATCATAAGTTTCTGCAAAAAGGGATTTCCAAAACAGTTAAGGATCTAATAAGTAACTGTTTTTCAATCTGCAGGTTCTAACTGATCTTCAAACTCCCCTACCTCTCCATTTCGTTCAAGAGTTAAGAGGTAATCAACCAAAGGTTTCGCGCTCTCAGTTTTCCCACCAAGCACTGAAGTCATGAATTTGGAGACATAGCCGAGTCCATTTCCAATCGAAGACGATAGAGTTAGTTTTGGAGTGCCAATATCAAATACTCCAAAATCTATCTCTAGAGAATTTTCATCATTTGCCCTGTGGAAAAACATTATTAGTCAGAGCTCTGATCAAAATCCTCTACAAACTGCAAAACACAGGTTTATCAGCTACTCACCATTTCTCATCAAAGACCATTTCTTTGAACTTCAAATAATCTGTTGATGTGATTATTTCCACAGAAAGACTGTCAGCTTCCACCTTCACATAGTCCCACATACCAGGATTGTGCCTTATTGCGAAGGCAGCATATGGTGGCACAATTGCTGCTTCCTGCATATCAATGTCGAAGATAAATACTAAGTACTTACTAGCAATACTCAGTTATGCTAGAGCCTGGAGTATCGACTCCTGCACGTGTGGGCCCTTGGGAAGTTGGGCATGATGAAAAATGGTACAGAAATATGCAAAACCAACCCTCCCTCACCTGTGTTGAATTCAAGATGTCACCAAGTGTACCCTCCATAACCTTGGATCTTTCAACCTTATCCTCAATGGTCTGCTCTATCTCCTGCTGCAATTGCTGGAGCTTCATCAGCCTTCTTCCCTTTTCGGTAAACCTTCAAATTTTTGACGAAAGTCTAGGTAAGAAAATAACTTAACAAATTCTAGCAACACAATAAAAAACTAGTATATACATACCTAGCAAAACATCTCTTCATATGGTACCGGCTCTGCCTCAACGCGTCGGGCATAGTATCCACCGCTGCAGCTGAAGCCATCACGGTTTATCTGAGGTTGGAAATATGTCTTTGCAAGAATTGATTTTGTGGGGCTGTCTGTTTTTGAGCAAGATAATGGGATTGCTTATATAGGAGAAGAAAATGTGGGAATAATTTACGAGGCTGCTGCATGGCTAATGGAAGCAAGAGAAAAGGACATTCTTTGAGGCTGATTGTGGAGAAGGCAAACTTGTCTTCAAGCAAAGAATTCACTTTTTTAACAGGTAAAATTTCACAGAATTTGCCTTCTTTTAATTGTTCTACCATTTTAAAAAGTGGAGGGAAAGTATTTTCCTTTGTTGTGATTGAAATATATTCTTTTCTTTCAGAAGTCCACAGCTCACTTACTGAGAGAATAGAAATAAATTGAAGTAGTGACAATCTTGTGGTTGAAAAGTTCATAAATTGGAATCATACCAATGAATAATGACCAAGATACCCTTTGGACACCTTTAAGTAGCATGGACTAACAAAGTTCTGTTTTTGGAAATAAATCGTTGAAATACGATTTTTTTTCTTTTTTTCTTTTTGTGGGAAAGTCTTAGAATCGGATCTATATTCTTTAAGACACGTGATACAAGCCCCACTAATTTCTTGCTAATAGAGCAATTTGTTTTTTTTTTTTTTTTTTAAAAGCACATGTATTATTCCACTAAAGAACATGTACAAGGATAAGTAGGAAGACCCACCACAACATTTGGAAGCTCATTCCACACAAAAGGGACAAGAGAGTCCCTAGCAACACGAGCAATCGCATGAGCCACAAAGTTGACATCTCTACGAACATGCTGAACTTTAACAGAAATTAAAGAATTAAAAATAGTTTTGCAATCAGAAATAATGACACTAAACTCAGATCTATCTTCCTTGCTTGCGCCTATAGCATCTGATACAAGTTTACTGTCAGTTTCAATGACAACATTAGATAGACCCAATGTTTTTTTTTCGATTTTTTTTTAATTTTCGATTTTTTTTAAGAGTCAGATGATATGCACCACACTGTGCAATGAGATGCACCAAACTGTGCAATGAGATGCACCACTAAGTATATTGGGATGCACCATTTTTAATTTTTTAATATTCTTTTTCACTATTTTTATTTTTTATTTTTTATTTTTTTCAAGAGTCGAGCTAGGGGAGCTGAAGGCCTCGGAGCGAGCTAAAAAACATATAATGTTGCCACAATCATTATCTATAAATTAAAATCGGAGCCGAAGGCGGAGACAAAAAAAAAAAAAAAAAAAATCCCAAACACTTGTGTATTGATATGATATGAATACAATGATTTGAAAAGTAGTTTGATTTCATCATACCAAATCACCCCAAGATTTTCCCTCGTTTTGATATAGTTATACACACACACATAGTGTATGAGATAAATCTCCATGTATTATGAGATGCACCACAATGCATTTTGAGATGCAACACCACCATGTATAATGAGATGCATCATAATGTGTAGATGCAACACACTGTGTAATGAGATGCATCACAACATGAAATGAGATGCACCACATAGTGTATTGAGATGCACTATACTTTATTAAAAAAAACGGAAAAAAAAAATTTCGAAATTTTTTTTTCGAAACATAAAATAAATTAAAAAAAAATTGAAAAGTCAACGGGTTGATCCGGGTCCGACCCGTTGACACGGATCCGACCCGCTTCAAATCTAGTCATCCATCTATTGTGGATCAAGGGTTGAGATTTATTTCTATTTCTTAGTTTAAGGGTTTTTTTTCACTAGAACCACTCCCTATATATATATACTAATACTATATTAATCTATTTATCTATATATATGCATGATTTTCAGGCAAATTAAAAGAGGTAGACAAGCTTATAAGAGAGTTGGAGAGGTCACAAATCATGCATCATGTTCAATTCTTCCCTCCTGGCCCGGTGTTCATAATTTCAGATCGATCGATGTTGTATTATTTATTGGGTTGTCACATGATTAATATTAATGAATTAGTTATTGAGGATTATAAACTGAGTGGATTATGTTATGTATGGAATGAAAATTGTTGCATGTGTTTGTGTGTTTAGTATGTAAGGTAATTCAAAGGCTGGAAGTACGTGTCTTAATTTGCAAGAAGAGATTTTTGTAAGATATATTGTTTTATACCATTAACTTATGCAAGCATATATCAAGTATAAACTGCATGCATGTATTTGGCAATATAATTTTCTTTTTATGTATTATGAAATTAATCCTGTATAAATCCATTATTACTCACTCTAAATTACGTACCTAGTTGTTCGTATTGATATATTCTCATGTTAAGCGTTAATTGGCCTCCTAATGATGTAATAATTCCATATAAGATTTGATACATTATTTTATGTCGTATTTTTCAATTCCTCTAATTCTTCAGCTATATGTTGCACTAAATTATTTTATTTTATAATTTTATAAAAAAAAAAGATTATTCTATAATGTTTTGTGTAGGTCAGTGATTTTTCAAGAGTTGCATGAATTTGGGCTAAAAGTAGGCTTATCTAAAGCATGATGGTATAATCAACTACTTTGAGCCCACGTTTATGAATCTTCGTTACTATCTTAGAATTGTCAAGAGCCCTGTGCTAGAAAGATAAATCTAGTAACAAAAACAAAAATTGAAAGTACTTGTTCAATTAAATTTATTTTACTATTATTTGTTTTCTATGTTTATAAAAAATCATATATAGAATTTTTGAAAAAGTTTATGAATCTCCCATCTATATATGTACTTAAGCCGCATGCAACTAATATAACAAGATTTAAATCGAGTCATTTATGACTATGTCATGCGCATCAATTTTATCTAATCTCTATAATTTATTCACACTACGGGCTCCAATTTTTTTTTATTTTTTTCCCTTTTTTAGGAAGGCTCCAATTTCATATTCATTCGATCAATACATGTTACATATACATTAAAAATCTTGGTTTTTTTATTTTATTTTTATTTGTATGTCTGAGAATATTTAGTACTCCCTCCGTCCCGCCATAAGTGGCCACATTTCCTTATTGGGCTGTCCCATCATAAGTAGCCACTTTCCTAATATGGAAACACCCTCTCTCACACAAAAGATGTGGGCTCCACCACTTTTTATCTTTTTACTCTTTAAACACTCTTATCCTAAATACCCGTGCCCAAAAGAAAGTAGCCACTTATCATGGGACGGAGGGAGTAATTAATTATGTACGAAGGGGGCAGCTGGTATACGTTTAAAGATAGTGAGAGTGAGAATTGTTGAGTGTAAGAAAATGATATTTGCAAAGCTGCATGGACCCCTACCTTAGATCCAGACTTAGGTTAAGGATGTTTCAACTATATTAAATTTTGTCAGAAACCCTAAAAACAATTAATTAACTAACTTGCAATGAACCTGCACATTATAAAAATTAAAGGGCGTGTGCCTCATCATTTACTTCTTCACTGGTCCATCGACCTTCATTAATTACACATGAAATCCTCTATTACTCTGTATGTATATGTAGTAGGTTTAATTTTCTAATTTCTTTCGTGAATATGGAGTATATATGATATAACAATTTATGCATATATAGACATAACATTATTCAAATTACATATTGGTCTTGCTCTTGTAATTGGGTGAATTAGCCATGCCCATGTTAGTAATATTGGACAATGAGTACGTACAAAAATTAATTCATCGATCGACCCCTTGGAAAATTGGCTAAAATTTGAAATATATGCAAATTGAGAAATTGTATCAGTGGTTTCTAAAAAATTAAATATTACAAGTAGAAAGCAATCTTGATTTCTAAATATATTTCACATAATCGTGAGTCGTAATGCTTAAATATCACAAAACCGGATAATACAAGTAAATAGTAAAATTAAATCCAGTATTAAACAGAAAAACTATTTTAATCTGAAAAAAAGTTTTGAATCGTCTACTGCATTTATTCTTGACGTGTAGTGCATACAGTAAAACTGTAAAACTAAAACTCAAATCTCAAAGTCATCATTTTTTCCCAACTTTTATTCTCTTTTGTAGATTTTTATAAACGTTTCTTGGAAATGATCTTCTTTACATTTGATCTAGGGGTGAATAAACAGAAAACGGGTTTTCGGGTAACCCGTACCCGGCCGGGTAACGGGTATCCAATACCCGTAATTTCCGGGTACGGGTAGGGTACGGGTATTAGTTTTTCCAAAATTCCGGGTACCGGGTATACCCGTTAGGGTATCGGGTACCCGGTCAATACCCGATCAAAAAATTATTATATTATTTAAAAAAAAAATAGGTTAGAGACTCCACTCCATTCCCACACTCCACCTGTCCGTCCACCACCCACAGTTTCCATTTTCCAACTTTCCATCCATCCATGTGATATTTGTCCAACTGAAATTTTATACTTTATTAGTTTATTTGTTGTTCAAGTTGAAATATTTGAACTATGTATTTGGTATTAAATTTTTGTTGTTTTTAATTGTTGATGATTATTTGCGTCGCTATAATTGTCAAAAATCGAGTTAAAAATATAGGTGAAAATTTGAAAAATGGAGCTGGCCTTTTAAAAAAAAAAAAATTGGGTAGACTGGGTATCCGTTACCCGGGTCGCGTATACCCGGACGGGTATTGGATACCCGGTTTGCTAAAACGGGACGGGTACGGGTATTCAATTTTAGCTTATCCGGGTACGGGTACCAGAAAAAAAACATGTAGGGTATCCATGGGTACCCGTTTATGCACCCCTAATTTGATCTTATTCTTGGTTTTAAGTAAGTACATTAATTTTCCACGTCGAGTGCAAGTATATCATATATCATATATCATATCATTGTATATACTATTACTAATGAAAAGTAAAGTATGAACGATTCTAACTCCAACTAAAGTGGTCCGAAAAAATTAGAGTAATTAGAGTGATCAGATATATCCATTTTACAAATCATCATCAGTATACCGTGTAATTATGCATTAATTAATTGATTAATTATAAAAAGAAAAAAATGAGATCAATAATTCCATTAGATTTTCCATTTAAGGAAACAACAAAGGGAGACAAACAGAAAGTGGCAATTATGTATAAAATGGTATGTTAATTTTCTCCAAATGATGGACTACAGAAGAAAAATTCTAACATCTTCAATTCAATGCAATTTAATGTGGACAGACTACATATTTAATTTAACTAATTGAAAAATACTACGTTTAATTCAACGTGACATTAAACGTCACAAATCAATTTAATTTAATGTTAATTCCCTAGCTATAGCGTAAAAGAATGACTTGTTCGATCCACAAACAAGATTAAATAAGGCAATGTATATAGATCATGTTATAAGTTTAAATTTTCTAATGTGGAAGATAAAATGTATTTTTTGTCCTGTGTAACTAAAAGATAACAAAATTAATCCTAAAACCTTTTAAAATTCAAATTCTTGGCTCAATGAGTGATGTCACTCTTCTTATTTACGAGACTAAAAATTGTCATTTTTAACCACGAGATGAAAATTGTTACCCGTACATAACTATGACACCATATCAAAGTTTCAAGATAATTCAATCGAGACAGCTTTAACTTAATTGAAATAAACACGAGTTGAATTTGAGTTTTTCAAACGTTTAATTATTTATCAAAATTGCGTTGGAGAATACTATTTTTATTTGGTCATGTTAATTAAAAAACCAAGTCAAAATAAACTTTTAAAAATATTGGTATTATGGCCCCTACCAAACCTACATATCCTAACATGGAATTTTTTCCCCTCCTAAATCCAACTTTTTTCACTCTTATAGAAGAGTAGAATCCTAAACCCTAGGGGTAAAAAATGAAGTTGAATTTCCACTCTGTCAAATTTTATTGCATGGCCCCCACCCCACACTGCCATATATGACATTAAAGCTCTGATGATGTATTTATTTCCACATTGGACCACACATGAAATATTGAACAACATTAATTAGTATGAAATGAATGAAGCTGTCCGAATTTCAGACAAAAAAACAAATTCAATCCTTAGACAATTCCCATAACGAATTTAGTTCATCAATCAACAGAAGTCAATACCCGAACCATACAGTATTTCTTGCTGTCTTTGGCAAAAAGACACACACACACACTAGCTAATGACGAGGGAAACCTGCAGCCACCCCTTATCGATCCTTTATCAACATTACGGATGCCAACTCAGCAAGAAAAACGCGCGATGGTGCGTTCTTGACTACCCCTTTCGACCAAACTAATCATGGATGAATACGAGATGCAAATATTGTTCAACCAACACCGGACATATAATGAGGCTCGACAGCAACAACAACAACAACAACAACAGCAACAGCAACAACAACGCGAGCATATGTTGTAGCAACTGCTCACGTTTGAGAATTGATGAGAGGATGCATTAACACTCCCCAACTAACCATACATAGCCCCCCCTCCCTCCTCCATTCAATGCCAGCAACAACGAACTAGCCCCCCGCCCCCACGTGCTGACATGGACCGCCAGCATGGCACGAGCATGATGACGTGGCAGAGTCAGCAAGTAGTGGAGCAATTCAAGGCAGCCTTAATCTGGTGGATAGTGTTGCCAATGAGGTTGTTAACTGTAGTCACTGACTCAGGGCTAAGTCTTGCAGAGGGCAAGTTGCTGACTAGGATTTGAAACACCACCGTTATTAGTGACCCCGAGGAGCTACCACCACCACCAATGCTGGTGGTGGAGCTGGTCGAGGCACCATCAACTCCACCACCACCTCCGTCTTGGAGGTGGTGGTGGGCCCTGCCATCGGGGGAAATAGTGAACCCCGATGGCAGTAAGGGGAAGTAGGAAGGATCTTCCCCGCTCATGGCCATGTTGATGGCTGGTAGATCCACCGGGCAGTACACCACGAGTGAACCAGATGAATCTACACAGCTCTCTTGGAGGATCAACATGTTGTTCTGGCTCGTGTTGAATGCCTGTTTCATGGGTCAAAATCGTTAGTTAGCTTATTTCAACGTGCACAAAATGAGCGAGAAATAACTCGAGTATTTACCCTTAGTACAGATATGCAGTTTCCTGGATGAGAGCCATTCACAATGTGGGCAACTTCTTGAACTGGATTTTGATTTGAAAGCACATCCCACTACAAGATTGCAAGATTCACAATATTTAAAACCACAAGAATAATAGATAATCAAAACCACATTGCTCTCTCTCTCTCTCTCTCTCTCTCTCTCTCATACCTGAGGTCTAGTTCTCTCATCCCTGAAGAAATTGAAGACACTAGTAGGAGGAACCGGCAGCCAAATGGTGGCGGCTGCGCTGAGCACAACACCACTTGGCTGGCCAGGATCGGTGCTCTTGTGCAGCGTTGCTCGGACTTCAAACTCATTCAAACCAGAAAGTGTGGTCCATTGCTGGCCATTGGCAGGGTTAATGCTTGCACAGAAATTGTTAACCATTCTCTGTGCAAGTTTCATCATGCTTCTTTTGCCCTCAGGTGATGGCATCACTGTCAAATACCAAATTTTTGTCACAAAAACAGCCACCGTTTTAGGCAAAATTTAAGGCCTATTGCAAGAATGTGAGTTCATCATCCCACGACTTACCTCCTCCAAGATCACGAGTTGGGTTTCCAGACACCATCAAGCAAGCAAATCTTTCGCACGCCCTTTGAAGAGTCGACAGCCATCTCTCTGCACCAAAGGCTAATCCACTCTGGATTAGGTCTCTGTAAAGCCTGTGGATTGGTGCTTTATCTTCAACTTCCCAATGCTCAACCCAAGTTACCTTTTTTGATCAAAGATTAATGTCAGTTACAGCCAAATTTGGACTAATTTCAAGAAATGTAGGGATCAGATTATTAGTCCGGTCGAGTACTACCTCAGAGTAGCCATTAGGCATCTCTTGGATCAAGCAGCCAGAAGGGAGCCTCTGAGCTTTACAAGAAGACGAGAACTGGCTGTCTTGATGAGGAACATCATAGGATACGTCGACTATTGCCCATGATCCTTGCTCAATCTGCTGACAGAATCTGAGGAAGTACAACTGCCTTGTTGGAACCAAGGCTGAAAGAACTTGTACCTCTTCATACATCTACCATAGTTAACACGGTCAGCAAGAATCCGAGTGTAGCATCTACAAGACGAACAACACGAATGCAAGAAGCCCTAAAATAGTATCCTATACTTACCAGTTGCAGTGTGCCACTCTGATTCCCTAGCATCCCAGATGATATCACCTCAATAGTCTTAGCTCTCGACACAATTGTGGGATACAATTCCACCCACTTTTTCTGCCATTTTCAGTAAACATAGTAAGTATATATTCAAACAAAATCATTCAAGAAATCAGAGTAAAAGAGGAAAACTAACCGCATCCATAAACATGTCGACTAATGCCAAGCTGTTCATTATTACAACACCAGAATCTCTGGAAGCCTCGACACGAATGCTAGGATTCTTCATGTGACTGTAAGGACTTTGGAAGTTCCTCTCATAGCTGTCGAGATTCAGAGTCTCCCTCCCATCAGCGCCCTTCATCCACCACGGCTCGTTGCTCTGCAGCAGCCTAATGAGTTCATCCATGGCATTGGCTGCCATGTCAGCCATGAGGGACTTATCCATATCAGAAATGGTGAGTGGTGGGAAGGGTAGAGCTGGAATGACAGCCGGCGAACTTCCATGGAGAAGATCAAGATCGAGAGAAGGGCCTGCGATTCCATGGCCGCCGAAAGTAGCCATGGATAAATCTAGTGAAGAAACATGAATTGGTTGAACTGGTGGGAGCTGTGAAATAGGCCTGCCTATGTATTTTGCAGCAACACTAGAAACTCTGTCTAACTGCAAATTTACTAATCATTTGTTAAAAAACAAAAAACAAAAGATTTGATTTTTAGGAAATGAAATTAGAGATTGAAGAAGAACCTCTTCTTTCAAATGTGCGTTCTCTATTCGCAGTTTTTGCTCGTCGAAATATGGATCTTCAGAAGCAGGAGAGCTTCCACAACTAGGGCAGATCACATTCTTGAGGGCCTCTCTGATTGCTATGTTTTCACATCTAATCTTATCGTTTTCTGCTCTCAGCGCTGAATTATCTGCTCTCTCGTGTTGGGCCTACAATCACATCAAAATCAAAATCACACACAAATTCAAGATTTTATCATCCTAGAATTTGAGAGACTTGTAACAAAAAGGAAAGAAAAAAACAGAAGAAAAATTAATCTCACCTTCATTTGTGTTCTTCTGTTCTGAAACCAGAATTTAATCTGCCGAGGATGCAAATTCAACTCTCTGCTCAACTGATTTCTTGTCTTCTCGTCTGGATGGGGACACTCTTTGAACATCCTAAAACACACACAAAACTCAGCATCACAACCCAAAAAAAAGGGAAAAAAAAAAGCATTTCTCGGAGGAAATTCATCCAACAGCATATGTGCATGGAGTTGAGTTTGGAGAGAGAAACAAGAGAGAGAGAGAGAGAGAGAGGGACTGACGATTCGAGTCTCTGAATTTGGTTGGCCGTGTGGCGATGGTAACGCTTCTTGCCGCGGTGGGAATCGGGGTCGTCGCCGCCGCTGGAGCCGCCGCCGCCGCCGCTGCTGAACTCCATGGGTGAAGATTTAACCGCGGCCGCCGCCCCCTCACTGGAAAAAGAAGGGTGTGTGATTTATTTGGATACGCATATAAATAGTGTATTCAACAAAGTGTGGCAGATTACGAGCCATTCCCATAATATAACTGTAATAACTGCGCTTACTATAATAACAAAACAAAAAAAAAAAAAATCCCAATTAAAACTGAAGAAATCAACAAGTAATTAACAACGAAGAAGAAATAGTGGGATGGATTAAATACGGGAAATGAAATGGAATTTGGGGAGTGGAATTGGAGCATGACAAGTAAGTGTAGCGTTGGTCAACCATGGTTTCCTTTTTCCCACTGTAGTACCTTCAGTAACGCTCCCAACAATCTATACATACACATCTATCTATCTATATATATATATGAGTGTGTGTGGGAAGAGAGAGAGAGAGAGGAGAGAGAGGTGGTTGATGTTGGTGGAGAGAAGGAAATGAAATAATGAAGAGAGAAATCTTGGGAGAGGGTGGGAGAGGAAGGTGTGGAGCAATTAAGAGAGAAAAATAAGAGAGAGGCAAAACCAATACAAACTTTACACTTTACACTCACCTAAGTACACACACAACACACACTAGCTACTGCTGCACTAATATTTCTTCCAACTACTACACCCTATCTATATATACATAGCACATATATACCATTAATATATATGTATGTATATACTTGCATGTACGTATATTAGTATTCTGTGTGTGTGCGTGTGTGTTTTGTTATAAACTTGTAACCGACGGATTTATGAGTTTATGATCACACGGTGAGAGGAGAGAGAGAGAGAGAGAGAGAGAGAGAGAGAGGCTTTTGAATTCTTGTAATACGCCATGGTCTACACCAATCAGCGTTAGATTAGAGGAAGTGATGAAATTAATTAGGCTTAATAGTCTAATGGTTGTTTGATATGTATAGATGTAATCTCGAAATACAGTGGCAAGAAATTTCATAATTTTGTTCTAATTTTATTTTTATTAACAACTATTTTGCTTTTTGATTGTGTTAATTAAGTGTAGTAAACACAATTGAAAGATTAAAAACGAAGCGGATTCCATCTGGCGAGGTCTAGAATTAAAATGTCTTAAGTTTGATTTCCACCGAGTGTGTGTTTAATTTTTTTATTTTTAATCAAGTGATATAGTAGGAGACTTCTCTTATATGTATGGATAAGTTAAGTGTGTTTTATTAGATTTTTGTCCAATAATTATGGTTATGATTTTGATTATTATTTATCATTTCTAAAAATTAATCTCTTCCACAAATAGAGCAATATATCATTTTCTTAGATCGATAATTATGGTTACGATGTATTATTTCTTAAAAAACAATAGCAAGTCTTTGCTATATATAGTTTCAAGAGATACATAACCAATATAATATGTTATGTAATTCTATAAAGTATATTATATGGTACCCTGGCGAGCAGTTTATAAGTTTATTTGGTGAAGTGACGATCCCAATCAGTAACCAACGGCTAAACCGTATATTGTACTGAATTTTATAGAGAATCATCAATCATGAAGCTCCAATCTTCAAATTATATAAAGATAACGAAGAAAATAATTTGCACCGGGTTTTAAAATGAATCTACGTTCATTAACTCAAATTTGCTTGTTTTCTGAGCCATGTAATTTACTAATTAATAAATTAATTTTTTTTACATTTCACTAAAACATTAAAAGAAACATTAATTCAATGTACTCTTGAAGGAATAAAATATATATATATATATATATATATATATATATATACACTCTATTTCATTTTCTTTTTGGTTAATAATCAAAGATACATGAGAAGTTCCCTCCCTCTTTTGAGCTAACTCATTTATTTCTTGTAGAGAATATTATTAATTAGAAATTAAAAGAAAAGGAGATAAAAATGGAGAAAATGGTAGTAGTAGTTATTGGTGGATATAAATTAATAATTGATAACCACTGTACAGTTTTGGAGCTTTAAATTTAGGGATGGTAAACCCGCCGGAAACACCTTAATTGCTGGTGGCGCGCCACCTGCCGGAGTTATTTTTGCGGCCGTGCCATGTGAAATGACTAATATATATCACCTTCGTGTTTGGTGCATTTTTTGAAAAGATTTTATTTATTTATTTATTTTTTATTTTTTTTGAGAACAACGGAAAAGATTGTTAAATTCCGAGTATATCAGCATTCTAACTCAATTAATGTACGTCATGTGTTCACCATAATCAATATAGTTTGATTTCCTCTTATAAAATGATGCATACAAATTGAAGTACAATAAAAAATTAAGAATTCTGAGCATATGAAATGAGAAATATTTATTTAATTAGTACATATAAAGTGTTAAATATATATGATTTCATTTGTATACTGTAATGTAATATCTTGCAGAATTTCTCATAATAATTAAAAATTAAAGAAAATTGAGATCGTTTCAATTTCCAAACAATATTATTGTTATTGTAATTTGACCATACGAAAATGATAAATATGCCCTTCTATGCGTATAGATTTGCACATTAAATTATTTATTTCTAATGACGCGTTCTATTTATCGTGATAATAAGTGTAATATTGTCATAAATGTGACTACGTACAGTGAAACCTTCATCAAGAAATACTCAATAAATAAACCGTAACAATAAATATACTTCATCCGTCCACGAAAAGTGTTATAACATATTTTTTGTGGCACTAGTTTTAAGAAAGAGAAATGCTATTCGGACATAAATGTCCAGACATAATCTAGCTAGTTTAGGTAAATGATTCAGTTCGATCCGTTTAATTTATTTATTTAATTTTGTAATTTCTCCACATTCATTCAATTTATTATTTTTTGAGTAATCTAATTCAAGTGAATGCATAAATATCTATTAAGTAATAGTATTTCAGAAAGATTAGTGAAAATCACAAAATAACTTTATTAGTTTAATTTCGTATTTTTTGTATTCATATTTCTCTCTTTAAAAATGACGGTTTAGATTAATTAAGTAAATACATTAGAGTACTAACCAACACCATTATTTTATTTGATAAATTATAAGTTAAGATTATTAATATATTTATTTTATGTCCGGACATATATGTCCAAAAAGTATTAGTGTTTAAGAAAATGTTTGATAGATGTATGTTGAGTGGAAAAAGAGATCCACCATTTTTGAAGTGTTGTAAGGTATAAAATATAAAAAAGTGGGCAGGTCATGTACAAAAATAGGAGTGCTACACTTTTTGTGCACGGGCGAAAAATATAATTAATATACTCTTTTTGTTAAAGGAGGGAATATATTTTCTTAAACCCTAAAGTCCTTAAAGATAAAATTAATACTCGATAATTTTTTTTGAAAGGACTACTCGTTAAATTAATAACACTGTTAATTAATTTTAAGATATGTTGATAAAACAAAGTAAAAAAAAATGTAAGAAATGAAATATGAGAAGTAACATGAAAATATAAGGAAATCAAAATGAAATCGATCGTTGCTAAAGTCCAAAGTCCAAACCCTATATACTTCCTCTCCCCAACTAACAAAAAAAAAATAAAATTGCCTATGTCACAAATATTCAAACAAAGGGAAAATTTCAATTTCATAAAAGTCTAAGACGGTACTGCCCTACCTCTAGGATTAGGTTTTTCTACTTTATTTTCCATGCCCTCTATTTCGAAATTTGGCTTCTAATATAATTAAATAGGGTTGAATTCTTTATTGAAGTATTCTGTGATTTATTATTATCTTAGTATGATGTAAGAATATTTGTAATAAATTTTGTTAGATATCAATGGGAATCATAAATCTATATTAATTTGACATATCAATTTAGTGATAGTAGTGCCTATCCATTCGAATAATTGGATATTATTAGTTATATAAAAATTAACTATCATTGTTTGTAAATGTAATTAAAAGCACATAGAAAAATTTTATGCCTTCATAATGATCTCAAGCTTCAAGTATATACAATCATTATCAAATAAATTTTCCATGTTAACAACCAATTAATCTTCCTAGAGATTTATTCATAACTACTAGTTATTTCATAGGCCATTAACATGAGTAATTGCACCCGTGGAACAATCTAATTCTTTATTATTAATTAATATTTTTATTTTATTATCGTTTCACTTTCTCTAGATAAGGGTGTGGAATTTCCTAATCATAACACGATTGATTCTCTCATATTTTACGATTGACATGATGTCTATTGAGGGAATGAAATGAAATACTCCCTCTGTCTCATTTTCCTTTTTCGTTTGTCGCATTTCTAAATAAGAAAATAATTAACTCTTCAAAAATGTCTCATTTTTCTTTTTCGTTTGTCGTATTTTTAAATAAGAAAATAATTAACTCTTCAAAAATGGTAGGACCTACTTATTTTCTATTCTTTTATCCTCCTCTATAATAACCATGCCCAAAAATTACGGGACGTTATCAATGAGACAGAGTATGAAAAATCATATGTAACAAAGAAATCGAAATCCGTAATTGCTGAAGTCCATACTTGAAGAACACATTTCTACACTCAAATAAAACAATATATGAAGATGAGTAATCTCTAAATTTGTGTTAAAAATGGGGCGATGATTATTCTTTTCATTTTAAAGCAGACTATATTATTATCTTAAAATAATAATTAGGAAATAAAACTACATTTTATAATTAACAACATTTTTGAAACACATAGCAGCTGCGGATTTCTCGTCGACGGGAGAGGAAAATAAAAATTACATAAAGTGAATAATTGTGGGAAAAGAATTATTTGACAGCTGATGAAACAGACAGAAGAGAGTAACTAACTGCAACCTTAAATTTGAGGCCAACCTGTCCAAATATTACAATTCTCACCTATTCTGTAACACATCTTTAATTACAATAATGCATCTCTAACTTTGGTCCAACACCTTTTGGCTCAAAAACAGATCACACATTTATTTACTACTCAAAATAATGGCAACAATTTTCTGCCCACTAAATGCAAACAATAATATTCAAACTAATTTACTACCATACTACCATCTGCTCTACCAACAGACCTACATTTGTATGTAGATCTCTATGGATCATCTGTACAGAAACACACGTGTTATCTCGATACATCGTTCGATAGGCTACGTGCAGTGTGGACATGAGGCGTGGAGGAGAGGACCGACGAGTTGCAGATTGAAGATATGTGAATGTGATGGCTACCTATGCTGGCTTCTGGGGGAATAGTTGTGTGGTGGGCTTGAGGAGTCTGCACGGTTTATTCGCTTCTTTCTGTATCTCCACGCGACTTGGATTCGTCTGGCTGCAAGCCCACGCCAGTAAGGCGATATATACCTGCAGCAGATGTTGCATAGAGTTGGAATCAGACAATGTACTTTACTACAAGGATGTAAGAAGCAATAAAGTAGAGCTGAATGTTGTTGTGAAGAATTTAACACAAATACATCTACAACTCTAAATGAGCCGATCTATTCATGCGCTATAGATCTTGATTTGACAAAAGCTCATTTGAAATTCGATTGTTTGATTTATGAGCCAAGATATTGACTCATTAGCTCATGAGCTTGCTTATCCATATGTTTGTGAGCCTATTACCTAGCTCGAGCTCAGCTTGTTTATATTTTCGAACATATTCACGAGCTCTAGCTCAAATTCGGTTCAAACTGAGCTCAATTTAAACTAGAAGTTCAAATCAAGATGAGCTCGAGCCTGCTATTGTTCGTCTCATTGATGACCCTAGTTAAAACACAAATTAATACACTTAGGGATAACAACTTGCAAACTATGCAATGCCAAAAGATGTTTTTGCATGATTACTTTTAGGCATTTAGGGGACGTTTACTTTGGAAGATAGATTAGATTGACAATACATAGGATTGAGAATTCGAAAGATTATATTTTTTTATAATAGCTTAAAATTGTTCAATAAATTTTGTCTATCAAAGCTATCACCTAAAGCAAAACATCCCCCTTAGCAAATGAAATTTGAAGAGCTTAAATTACCTTATGGCACCCTGGACGCGTGGACTTCTCAAGAATCTCGCGAATAGACTTGTAACTTCTTCAAGATCAGCACCGCGCAGCACGAAGGCTTCAACGTTCCTCCTGCACATTACGTTCCTGTTGCTCAACAATCTATGTCCCGGGATCCTAATTCGTTTTCCATCTGAAAAATCAGAGAGAAAGGTGCTTATTACTAGTTCAAGAACAAGTTTTGTGGAATTATAAGACGATCCTACTCATGAAGAAATACAACTTAAGAAAATGCAAGACATTGTAATAAGTCATTCTTCACAGTATTTGAAGCCACATGAGAGATGGGAACTCGATTTTGTAAGCCGCGACTAGAAGGGAGCAGCAGTTGCAAGTTTATACCTTTATTTATGGAAGAATGCTCAAGGCACCATGTAAGAAGTTCTTCTCCGCAAACTTCCCCTTCGGATAAGGAAGATTGAATCCCATCTTCTTCCTCACTCACCATCTCTCCTCGAATTATAAATACCATTTTGTCAACAAGGCCACCACGAACCATGATTTTACTGCCTTTGATATATGTTTTGGTCTTCAGCTTCTCACGTATGGCGTCTATGATAGGTTCGTCCAGTAGTTGGAAAATTCGGACCTGTAAAGACCGACATACAAAATTAAACAATCTTTGACTACATGTGATCTTAAACATATGGTGCTCCTCACTGTGTAATCAAACTTACTTTCTTGACAAACTTGAAGAGATGGCGCCTTATTTCTCGTTGAAGATCTTCTGGTAAGTTCTCCATCAGAGTTTCTTCGTTTACACCCCTCGTAGCAGCCCAAGTATAGCGCTCTGAATCTCGAACTAGTCTGCATTGATAGGCATTCAATACAGATCACAACAACAATTTCTTTCACTCTAGAAAACTACTACAGCTCATTACCTAGTTCCCCAATGACGACTCTACTCACAAATCACATGATATATAAATGACGGAGTGCTGACCGTGCAAAACCTTAAAATCTTTTACAACCTAAATATATGCATAATAAAAGAGATAAGATAACAAATTGAAAGAAAATAAACAGCCTATGAGGATTGCATGATGCAAGGCTATATTTTACACTACTTTGAGCATGTATAATCAATAAAAATTGAACAGTTTAAAAGAGGCGTGAATAGACAGAATCCTTTACAGACAAATGAATAAAATAGCCAGAATCACCCCTTAGCAAAATAATACGGAACCTTCGTAGAACTTCAGGCAAGCGACGGTGACTCATCCACTGCTCAACATCACGGCGCCTTAGAGACATTTCTAACCTCCTGAAGAAAAAAAGAAACAAACAGCTTTCACTTAACACAAAGCACAACTGATAGGAAAATTCATCAACTATACTGGAAGCATAAACTAGTTAGATCAAAAATATGAATTTCAAGTTTTGTGTATCTCATGTGAACTCGAGAATAATGTTCTACCTGCGTCCGAGAGCTTGCAGAAAATTTTGCATATTTCCAATCAACAAAGCAAAAAGCAGGAGTCCGATCCCTATGATAGCCATGGTGAAAAGAACTTCCCACTCAAAGTAGCTTGGAACTTGATTCCCAGCCAGGGTACTAATTTGCTTCGTAACGATTCACAAAATGGATTTGTGTCAGTCCGAAATCAGCTTTACAAAAAGAATGGAATTATGACATATTTTGATAGAATTAAGGAGAAATTTCTTGATAGTATATTTGAATTCTTTACAGGGTAACCTCAAATTAGGTTAAAGACTTGCATTTGGTTTTCAAAAACTGAAGAAACACGAAATCCATAAAAATATAACACGATGCTGTCGCATAAAGATAGATACCTGGAACCCCCAAAACAACGAGTACACATATCTTTTAACTAAATTCTTGTGAGTGGTTAAATTGACAGCATTTTGATAAATCCCGAAGTCAAAACCGTCTTTCCCGAAACAAGCAGTTGCATTCTCATTGTTCTTCCAAGGCTCCCAATCTGAATCTTCCCCGAACCTCTCACGAGCATTTCCATGTCCACAGTCGATGAATTTCATACATTTCGATGAAATGTTGCTGTCACGACAAGCGTCTCGGAAGCATTGATTCACCCTCTACGTAAAAGTACATTAAGAGAAAGTCAGCTGCACTGCCTAAGAAAGGAACATAATGTTTGAAAGTGATGCTAGCAGTCGAACCTGCAGGCCAAAGAGATACCAGCACGAGCCAACTACATGGCTAGCCAAAACAAAGGTAAGAAGATTGATGACAAAATTTGCCCAGGCTGATTCAAAGATGAAGCCAGTTGGAGATGGACCAGCAACCAAAGGTAAGAGTCTGTACAGCCTCGGAATATACTGTACAAGGATTGCTGCTCGAAGAAGATTTTTTGCATAATTTGCACCGGATGCTCCAATGGAGCCAGGTAAGATCAATAATATGATAATCTACATAAAAGAAGATAAACTCAGTTTTAATAGTTATAATGCTGGTCTGAGATTTTTCTATAAACACAAGAAGATAGAGATATATTCTTATGCAGAGATTAGAATAAACTTATACAGAAGACCAGCAGAAACAGGACGACGGATTACTAACCTGTGGCAGGGGCAGTACAACGAAAAAATCGACAAGAAAGTATCCACGGAGATAATTACGGGCAATCCTTTTAGGGTCATCGACTAGATCTCCAGATCCTGCAACTCTAGTTTCAGGAGCGACATAAGCTACCCTGAACTGCAAAATGACAATGTATATTCACTTGTTAAAGATGTTTAGAAAACAAAAGGCATCATAATTACTTTGTCTTGCTACCAAGGGCTTTTAAATCTGTAAATATTTCTACAACTTGCTTCAGATAGATTAATCGAAATGCCCATTTTCACTAACCATTACTGTAATTGTTCAAAAGTTTAGCTAAACAACGCTCGAATTAATCTGAACCCACATATCCCATTCCCAGATAAAGGATAGGAGAATTGAAACATATCATAATAAGATAATGTTTTTTCCTGTCATTATAGTGCAAATATGAATTGAGTACCCAACCGTACAGGTTCGGGAAACAAAGCATAGAATAAGGAACAACAAAAGGATTAAATGGAGTGCTATGGGAGTGCATGTACCTGAAGGAGGATATGGAGCACGTAAATGAAGTCAGTCATGCTCCTCAAGAAGATCATTGCTGTTGTCATTGGCCAATTTAGTACAATGCACTTATTATCCTGGGTAAAAACAGTGATGTTAAGGTCAACAGACAAGGGAGCTTGTTTGTCACCTTCTATATATATATATCTATATATATATCTATATATATAAAGGTTAAGGTAGTAACTTCTGAAATGAAGACTAACAAAACAAAACAAAATGCTATAATCTAAAAGAATATAAGGGGGTGTTTGGTAGGGTGTTTGGTCCAAGATTGTTTATGTATCTTGGCTTATTCACCTGTTTGGTATCCAAGATTGAGCCCGGTAGAAGCCCGTGACTAAGTTGAGTCCGGTGCAATTTTACTGTTCCTCTTTGGTATATGTATCTCTCCATTTTGGAGAGATAAATTACACTCTCTACTACAGTACCACATATTAGAAACATTAGTTCCAAATTACCCTCCACCACCCGTCACCACCACCACCACCCATTCTCTGGCGCCGTCACCACCACCACCGCTCCTCCGAGCGCCGCTGCCGCCGTCACTCCTCTGATGCATATATAAGAGTGGTGGTCAGAGAAGTACCAAGTCTCTCCCCCCTTCTCGTTCTCTCTCTCCCGGCGGCGGCTGTGGTATAGAGAGAGAGAGAGAGAGAGAAAGAGTGAGAAAGAAGGAGGCGGCGGAAGGAGGAGGCGGCGGCTGTGGTAGAGAGAGGGAAGGAGAGAGAGAGAGAGAAAGAGTGAGAAAGAAGGAGGCAGCGGCGGAGGAAGAAGGAGGAGGCAGCTGTGGTAGAGAGAGGGAGAGAGAGGGAGAGAGAGGGAGAGAGAGAGAGAGAGAAAGAGTGAGAAAGAAGGAGGCGGCGGCGGAAGAAGGAGGAGGCGGTGGCGGCGGAAGAAGGAGGCGGCCGAAGGAGGAGGCGGCGGCAGCGGAAGAAGGAGGCGGCCGAAGGAGGAGGCGGCGGCTGTGGTAGAGAGAGAGAGAGAAAGAGTGAGAAAGAGAGTGGAACGGTGAGAGAAAGAAAGTGACAGAATAAGAGAGATGGTAGAGGTAGGTGGGAGGGGTGTGGTGGGTTGTGGTAGAGAGAGAGAAAGAGTGAGAGATAAAATTGTCATTTTACACTTAATCTTGAATTTAATTTAATGTACCAAACAACCAATCTATTATATCTACATTACATATCTTATCTACCAAACACAAAGATACGATACCAATCTTACTTTATCTACGATACATATCTTACTTTAAATTATCTTATCATATCCTAAAATGCCTACCAAACGTGGCCTAAGAGGTTAAGTTGTATCTACCACACTTCGAAGCAGTACATGAGAACTCTAAAGATCTTAAGGTGCAAACTGTTTATAGAATTAAACCTGATAGACCTGTCTCAAGTTACTATTCTCACATAGCATCTCAATGACTTTAATGATGAGAAGACAAGAATGGAACAAGAAAAAAAACAAGATAAACATGCTTTAAAAAGCTTACCGGCTGGACAAATAACAGGAAAAAGAACATTGGGTCCAAGAAAACTGCAAACGAGCAAGCAAGGACAAAGAACTGGTTCCACCGCTGAATAAATTTGTTATGGGGATTCATAACTCCAGAAATATAAGGAGACAGAGAGGACCACATTCTCTTAGCCCAACCTTTTGCATCTCCATGTAGCATATTTTGCAACTGTAAAAGGGGAGCGGATTATTCAAAATTTATGAGTGCAATATTTATCAGCGTGAAACATTCATAATTTGCTTAGGGAAACAAATTATCACATTGATACCAACACAAATGAATGAGACTTGTAGAACTTGACAATGTGCAAAAGTCAGATCTTGGGTTAAATTATTCATGCAATTAGAAAGTATAAAAAGGATGAATATATAGTGCCAGGCAATCTATCCTAAAGAACACAATCGAACAACCTCATACCTCGGTACTAAGCATGTCTCAATCATAGTTTGAATTGCTTCATTCAGCCATAAAAAAAATAAAAGTGATGGTCAAAAGACAAACTGCATGAGGCCAAGATTGCAGTGCTTTAAAATAGAAAGATGTAGATAATCCATTTTGGCATCATAAAACCATTTCAGATACATGCTTATTAATGTTTTCCGGAAATTCATCATGACCTACTTGGGCCACTTCACATAAGAAACCAGAAACTTGGGAAGCATCACTCATGCAAAAAGCAGCTGTGATTTCAAGCAAAGGTTTTTCAGATTGTGATGCTCTGGGATTTCTTGTCAAAAAATTTAGTACCTTCGCGTCAAATATCTCTGATGTTCTTGAGGGCTTCGGGCGCCCCTTAACATTGTAATACATTGGGCAAGTTGTGCAGTACGGATCATTGCACATCCCCAGTTGCCCTGACCTCAAAAGATGCTCATTTCTACCCATATAATCATCTGCTTGCCAATCAATATTTTCAGTTCGGTCTAATTTGGGCTCGGTAGCTTTTTGACGTAGTGCACCTTTAGGAGGCTGAAAGACGAACTCCTGATTGCGGTTTGCATATAAAGGACCACTCGTCTGTGTATTAGGAGCTCGTCTTGGTTGTCTCAAAGGACCAGTGAAGCCCACAAGATTGTGCTCGTATTCAGTGGAATCCATAGAGTTTGAAGGGATGGACATTGATGCACTTCGTGTTCTGGTCGACAAGCCTCTACTTCCAGAGTCATCCCCACTATCTGACTGTAAGTATGCAGCTCGTAGCATAGGTATCTCATCTCTTTCAAAAGGATCCATTTCTCAAATATCCCTACAAGCACGATATTGATTGTCAACAAAACAATTTTATTTCGAATGTTGAAAACTAGAAACAACTATAAGAACTGCCATCAAACATCACAGATTAAAAAAAAAAATCTTTAAAGCTGACTTTCAAAGCCACAATTCCGTATTTAGATTCCTGGAGCTACAATAGTCACCCTCTTGACATGAATTCATTGATAGACCAGCAATGCGTATACACACCGATCTTTCTTTTCATAATTTTTAAATCACCCCCTTTCTCTCTTCCTCCACTCATTCCTTTCTCATAATTAACCACAGGCCCCTTCCATGTTTAAGCTCTGGAACATTCTTGACAGAGAGAGAAACTCTAGCTGACATGAAACTTTACAAGTGCCCTATTACAATTTTTGTTATATCCCAACATCCAATATTTCATAATTTACTTTACAACAAGAAACCAGAAAGTACCAATTCTTCTGTTAGAAAAAGAAAACCATGAAAAAAAGCAACTGTAACACACAGTAGCAGTATGAACACACACACAGAATTCAAAAAATACAAACATCACTATGCCTTTTCACAGAACAGAGATGAAGTTGACCAAATTGACAAAGTAGAATCAGGAAAAAATCATGCAAGCAAAAAGTAGAAAAATAAAAAACTTGAAATTCAACAATAGAAAGACCAGCCCGCTGCATTGATCACAATAATACGAACCCAGAAAAGAAAAAAGGGAAACTCAAAGAGCAAAATTGAGTACCTGCTGTTGTAGCTGAGCAACGATATAATCAAAACTCAAAATTCAGCCCACCATATAAAAAACCAAACTTTGAATACTCGCAGAAAACAAGCAGTCATAGAAATTCAAAGAGGAGAAAATTAAGAAGGAAAAGAAAATTGCGTAGCAGTGGCAAAGCCAAGACTTGAGAGCAGAGAGTGAGAAGCGTTGATTTCCTATTCCGGTCAAGAATTATGAGTTTGTTAAAAAATTTGCTAAAGAAAGACTAAAAGGCGCTGACCCGAAAAGGGATTGAGACCATAGGAATTAGGAACACGCAAGAGACTTTCCAACCAAGCAAGTTGGCCAAGTCGTAGGAACAAACCAAAAAACACACACAGCCGTGCGGGTGTGTGTGCGTTGGCGGCGGTATTGGTAGCCAGATAAGCCTATTCTGGTTGTTGGATTGTGAAGATTGGTGGCAGGCTGGCAGCCTCCTCTGGGATTTCCAAACTGCCGACTGTTAACGAAGTGTTGAGGATTGGCGTAGTCTACCATGTTGGTTGTTTGTCGTCATTCTCTCTCTCTCCTCTCTCTAAATCCCTGTTGAGTGAGATTCTACGATTTTACTTATTTACGCTGTAATAAAGATTACTGTTTAAAAAAACAGATTTTTTCTTCAAATATATATATATATATATGGATACGATTAAATAGAAAAGTATTAATATAAACGAAACGAGAAAGATATCTACAAAAGGTGCTAGTTACGTGTGTAGCACATCATCTATATATATTATATATATATATGACACTCTACATATGTACGTACTAATATATAATCAATTAATTATTTATGAATCAATTCACCTAATTACTGATCAGTTGACTAACAAAAATATTGGTAAGAATTTGAGATGGATAAGATTTGTATTATACCAATAGATTCCTTTAATAATTGCACAGTATTTATGGCATGAATTGTGCTTTAAAATGTTCCTTTTATGTTACTAAGCTTTGCTCTAAAAAAAAGGTAATTTTAAATATAATCTCTTTTTCTCTCATTATAGCCCTCTATTTAATAAATTAATAAATATATTTGTAGATGTACTATTTTACCCTTTAACGCTCAAATTAAATTTCTCATTGTGAATGGTTTATATCCCCTGAATCCAAATAGGAAACAAATTTTTGTAGAAATTTAGCCCCAAATTTGAAGAAAGAAAAACATCATAAATTAAACAAAAGAAAAATGGATGCATAATCGCAGAAATTGAAGGAAAAAAAAATATTGTTTACCCTATTCTCAAAGTCAAAGAAGTAATCACACACAAAAATCAATGATTATTCATAAATATATTGATTGGTGGTGATAGTATTATCAATGAAACGGAATAGGTATGCGAAAATAGTGGACGAAGACAATTAAACCTAATTTGTTTCATGTTACGTCCATATTTGGTTCGATACTTTTTGGATATGGAAAGAGATTTAATTAATTAAATCCATTACTTATGCTTGATTTGGGTATTGGATTAACCATTACTCTTACCCAAAATATTACCCTCCAAATTAGAGCGGTAACAAAATCATTTCCTCTCCGGAATCATTACACAAGGTGATCCCTTTCCATTGTTGAACCAAACACCCAATAAAAGTAACACTTACTGTTACCATTCCTCCCCTCTACATGATTCTATTCCTCTACTCGACCAAACGAGCACTAAATGTGGATATGGGGGCTATGATGTGTACTTATTTAACCACTCGTGTTCAATTTGGATTTGGGGTCAATGTATTAATTCGTCGTCGTAACCCTAAGACAATCTCTTCTTCTGTCAATGCCACCATCATCAGTATGTTCCAAACAACAAAATTGGATGCTTTTCAATTCCTTCAACTATTAATCTTGGATCAATCTATGACAGAAATCGGGCAGAGAATAATCTTGGATAAACCATGATGTTCCCTCCAAACAGCCTCAATATTTTTGGATTTTCGTGAAAAAAAGACTCAATTCCGATGAATGATCACTTTTAGTGTATGTTTGGTTCGGTATTTTTTGGGTATGGAAAGGGATTCAATTAATTAAATCCATTATTTCTTGTTTGGTTTGAGTATTGGGTTAACCATACCCTTACTTGAGGGTAATCCAATCCCCCGAAATGTTACCCTCCAAACTAGAGCGGTAACAAAATCCTTTTCTCTCCGGAATCATTTCACAAGATGATTCATTTCCATTGTTGAACCAAACACCCAATAAAAGTAACATTTATTGTTACCATTCCTTCCCTTTACTTGATTCCATTCCCTTTCCATTCCACTACTCGAACCAAACGAGCACTTAGTTTTCTCCTTTTGGGATGGGTTGCAATACATATTTTTTCTACATATGGAGGGTTTGTTTTACTTTTTTTTTATGAAAGCACGATTTGTTCTTCTTTCTGGTTCATACTTAGGGGTTATGACGTGAATTTTGTCAATAAGAAATTCAATTCAGAGAGAAAAGGGTAAATAGTATATGTACAAATATATTTATTATTTGTTAAATAGTGGCTATAGTAAAATACCTAATATCATAGATTACCCAAGTTTGTCATGTGTACTACAGTCCGATCCAAATTCATTAACTATATATAAAAAATCAACTATATATTGTTTCATGCAATTCATATTAATATTCATTTTATAATATTTTTGGGAAGCAATTTTGAGATCAGTTCGTAGAAGATAGTGAGAGGCTGCCTTAAAATTTATCACACTTATGTGAAATTAGGAATAATCATTATATAAGTAGCAAAATTCAAGTAAATAACAGCCCAATAACAGGAACTTTAAGACTTTCTTACTTAAAATAGCCCTTTATTGGAAAAATCTTATATTATCTGGCATCCAATAAGTGTTCATAATTCTCAAATCTTGTACATATATTAATAAAATTGACAATTATTTTATTAATAATATTAAAAATGAGACAACTAAATGATTTATATTCCTTTCGTCGCATTGATAACTTCTTGTTCTTTTTTTGAACACGATTATTAAGAAAAAAGATAAAATGATAGATCATGAACAGATCCATCATTTTTGAAGCATTAATTATTTTTATTCTTAAATGAGATAATTTTTTAGAGAATTACAAGGTATATATATATATATAATCAAATCAAACAATATACTATTATATAGGCGGGACCTTTACACCACCATGCAGAGTGGGACGACTGCACCATATATACAAAGGTGGAACTATTACACCACCTGTGATGAGACTTCTCACTAAAGAGAGTTTTATGATGCCTCAACTAGCCACTTAAGCTATGTCTCATTGACGTTCTTAAATGAGATTTTATAAATGAAACAAATTAAAAAAAAAAAGTGAACGTTATGAACGAGGGGAGAGAGTATTATTGAAATGGGCCCATATAAGAAAATAAGAGAGAGAAGCAAGAAAGAGAAGTGGAGTTATTCTGGCACGTTACAGAAATGCATGCAGCTAGTGCTACATGTCCTTCTCTCCCTGCTTTGCTTTGCTTTGAGATCCCACCAACTTACGCCACCTCACTATCATATTATATACTCTTCATGAGAGGCTATATTTTTTTTGGCACGGAAATTAAGGAGAAGAGTGTTTAAAGGATAAAAAAATATAAAGTGGTGGGACCCATAACTTTTTACGAGAGGAGTATATTTCCTTATAGGGAAAGTGGCCACTTATCCCGGGATAACCCAAAAAGGAAATGTGACCACTCGTCACGGGACGGAGGAAGTAATTTATATAGAATATCGCTTCATCAATTTCCCCTATTAATTCTTCCTCGATCCATTTTTTAACTCCATTCCTAAGCTTGCACTAAATTCATCATCATCTCTCTCTCTCTCTCTCTCTCTCTCTCTGCTGTATCTGTTGAAATTAATTACAAAATGGTGGTGACGACCACAACAGCGGACTCCGGCGAGAATCTCCGCTCCACTTTTGCTTCCAGATATGCCTGCGACTCCCTTCCCAGGTACTAACTAGATCTCCATACATATATATATACTTCCGTTTTTAGTAATTGTGATTAATTTGTTGGAATTTCAGGTTGAAGATTCCAGTTGGGTCGATGGCGAAGGAGGCGGCGTATCAGACAGTGAAGGATGAGTTGATGCTGGACGGCAATCCTCGCCTCAACTTGGCTTCCTTCGTCACCACGTGGATGGAGCCCGAGTGCGATCAACTCATCATGGCCTCTCTCAACAAGAATTATGTCGACATGGATGAGTACCCTGTCACCACCGAGCTCCAGGCAACTCTCTCTCTCTCTCTCTCATCTATATATGGTGTTATTTTGGAAAATGTTTTTTTGCTGATTTAAGTTGGTTGGTCGAGATATTTGTGTTGATTGGAAACAATTGCTCCTATTGATGACTTTCAGTTCTGAACGAGAGTTCAAAGTGGGGAATTTTGTGATTTTTTTTGTTTTTTGTATTTTCCTAGCCCAAGTGTTATGTCATTGTAGTTGAGATATAGTTCTGGAATCAAGAGGAGAGAGAGAGAGAGAGAGAGCACAAGAGAGGCTTATGATTTTGTGGTCTGCTCAAAGTATTTGGATGTGCTGAATCTTCTATTCCAGTATCATCCACGCCCACACACTATATTTTGAATGCAGAGCTTAATTAATTTTGAGAATGTGGTGCTTGTTGATAGTAGTATTAGTAATTTGATTATAATTGATGCAGAATCGATGTGTGAATATGATAGCACATCTGTTCCACGCCCCCGTTGGCGATGACGAAACTGCAGCCATTGGAGTAAGCACAGTGGGATCATCAGAAGCTATAATGCTTGCTGGTCTTGCTTTCAAGAGAAAGTGGCAAGCAAAGAGGAAGGCGCTGCGAAAACCCTATCATACCCCTAACATTGTCACCGGGGCTAATGTGCAGGTACTACTACTTCTTTCATTATAGATAATGAGTTGCACTTGGGTACATCATGATGTACCCATACATCCGGTTCAACCCTACCCGGTCAGCGGTCAACGGTCAACGTCTGACCGTTGACTTTTTCGTTTTTTTCTTCTTCTCCACCTTCGGCTCCGATTTTAATTTATAGATAATGATTGTGACAACATTAATGTTTTTATCTCGATCCGAGACCTTCGGCTCTCCTCGCTCAACTCTTGAAAAAAAATTAAAAGTCAACGCAGTCAACGTTGACCATTGACCGGTCAACGTTGACCGGGCGGTCAGGCGGGTCTGGTCGGGTCGCGGGTCGGGTTGAACCGGATGTATGGTACATCATGATATACAGGAGTTTTTGCCATAGAGAGTTGCACTTGGGTACATCATGGTGTACCCATACATCAGACCCGACCCGCCCGACCCGGTCAACGGTCAACGTCCGACCGTTGACTTTTTTGTTTTTTTTTTCTTCTCCACTTTCAGCTCCGATTTTAATTTATAGATAATGGTTGTGGCAACATTAATATTTTTTAGCTCGCTCCGAGGCCTTCGGCTCCCCTCGCTCAACTCTTAAAAAAAAATTAAAAATAAAAATAAAAAATCAATGCGGTCAACGTTGACCATTGACCGGTCAACGTTGACCGGGCGGGTCGGGTTGAAGCGGATGTATGGTACATCATGATGTACATGAGTTTTTGCCATAGATCATCCATTATTTGTTTGTCGATCGATTGACTCTACTTTCCTTCCTTGTCTCTATATATGTAATTAACTTGCATTGCTATTTATGTATTATTCAGCATTTCAAATTTAATTATATATAATCTTGTAACTCCTGCATTAGATTATGTGATGTTTGTACCCTGCAGTGATACTTATTTCATACTTAGGATAATTAATGAGACAATTAAGTCGTTCTTGTAAGATCATAAAAAGCTGTTTCATGCACCTTTGATGATACTATCATTTATTTTCAGTATATCAATAGATCCTTTGTGTTCCCTATATATTGGTTTAGATTGCTGGACTTCGATCGTGGCTGTTATGTTTGCTTTCTTCTAATACTTTAGGATATATAATAATCATGTGACATGTCATTCTAGTAATCTTCTTCGGTGATCCTACATTTTGTTTTCGACACCATTTTGTTGTGAAATACAGAGTTCGTTCTAGCATTTAGGATAATGAGATAAGTAGTTCTAGTAAGACCTAGAAAAACTATACACTGTTTCACCTTTGATAATCCTACAGTTGTTTTCAATTAATACATCGATACATCTGCTTAGTTTGCTGCAGGCCTATGTTGCATAGGTGCGGGGTTGCGGGGGCGATACGATACGGGTATGGGGATATGGATTTTTAAAAATTATAGGGTGCGATTCGTCAAGGATACGTCTAATTGTTAAAATTTTATTATATATAATGCTTATAAAATATACAGAATTTAAATTTTCTTAAATTAAATGTATAATATTTACATTTTCTTTCACCGAAAGATTAAACATTTTCAATTATATAAGTTAATTAAACAATAATATAACAATTCAAATATTATTAGTCCAATATATATAAGTCATAACTCAAATAAAATTATCAAAATCAACCTTTTGTAGACCCTTCGTGCATGAGATACGTGAATCTCACCTATGGGATTTGCGAATCCGGTTTCTTTTTATATATTATTTTAAAGGATACGCCACGTGGCGAATTGGGTGCGAATCCGACGAGAATCTGAGAGAATCGCACCCTAAAAGAATCCGATTCGCCGTACATGATAATTTTTGAAGAATTCGTGCATCATAGCTGCAGGCTTATTTGTCATATCGCCATTTTGTCATAAAATACAGAGGTATATATTGTCATTCTAGTATCATAGAAGTACTTTTAGCAACAAAACACAGATTAATTGAAAGCTGATCTTTGATGATCCTACATTTTGTTTTCAATACGTCGTTAGATCAGTTTGCTAATTACGTGATTATGATGTTTGCATATCACCATTCTTTTATGAAAGACGGAATTTTGTGTCATGATCAAGAAATCTGAAGCAATGTTAATATATTGCTCAGGTTTGCTGGGAAAAGTTTGCAAGGTATTTTGAGGTAGAACTGAAGGAGGTAAAGCTAAGAGAAGGATACTATATCATGGATCCTGCTCAAGCCGTGGAACTGGTAGACGAGAACACCATCTGCGTTGCAGCCATCTTAGGATCCACGCTGACTGGAGAATTCGAGGACGTGAAACTCCTAAACGAGCTCCTGTCAAAGAAGAACAAGGAGACGGGATGGGACACCCCGATCCATGTTGATGCCGCCAGTGGAGGGTTCGTTGCTCCCTTTCTTTATCCGGACCTTGAATGGGACTTCCGTTTGCCACTGGTGAAGAGTATCAATGTGAGTGGCCACAAATACGGCCTTGTGTATGCAGGTGTCGGATGGGTTGTGTGGAGGAGCCACGGCGACTTGCCAGACGAGCTTGTTTTCCATATCAACTACCTTGGATCCGATCAACCTACTTTCACCTTAAACTTCTCAAAAGGTGACCTTTCTCTTCTCGTTCGTGTTAAAGTTTGCAGCTTGACTCGTTTATTTTCGAATTTTCAGGTTCTAGCCAGATCATTGCCCAATACTATCAGTTTATAAGACTTGGCTTTGAGGTAATTTTCCTCGTAAGAATCATTGCATCTTTTCTCTACTCTCTATGGTCATATAAATATAATTTAATTCCCTTATCAATTTACAACCTGAACTTTGCTTGTTTTACAAAAGTTATGCATAAAAACCCTAACTTTTCAGCATTTTTTCCAAGTCTTTCAAAAATGTGATTGGGTCAAAATTCCATCTTTGGATTTTTTACTTTACACGTGAGACTTTGGCGTTGTAAGTCACAAATTAAATGGTGTAATCATGATTTAGAAATATTTTTTTAAGGGTTAATTGCCTGTAAATACACTAACTATTGGCAAATTTTAGTTTTTAATGCGAAATTTTTTTTTTGCCAAAAAAAATACACGAACTTCGTTAAGAACTGATTTTTAGCCTGAATTCATTTTCCGACAAAATTATATCTTATGTAGCGTCGGTTTTTCAAAATTATGTCACATGTCATGTGGTTAATTAGAAGCCGCGTCACACATTGACCAAGTGCCATTGTAGGACATCATTTCGCGTGACCAAGTGCCATTGTGTCACACATTGACCAAGTGCCATTGTAGGACATCATTTCGCGTGACCAAGTGCCATTGTAGGACATCATTTCGCCCAAAAAATGAATCGGGCTAAAAATCAAACCTAACCCTTTTTTAAATGTGAATGGCCTTTTTTCTTTTTTCTTTCATATTTTGTAAAGTAGGACATTTTCACAAAACGCGGACATTTTACAAAACATGCCAAAGTTTACATCATAAATTGATAATAACCCAATTTTATATATGATTTGCAGATTTAGAAACATCCTATTTGAGAATTAAGGCGTGTTGTTATACCTATCTAAATTTTTTTTGTGCTTAGGGCTACAAAAACATCATGGAGAACTGCATGCAAAATGCAAAACTCCTCAAAGAAGGTATCGCCAAGACCGGTCATTTTGACATCGTCTCCAACGACGTTGGAGTGCCCGTCGTGGCCTTCTCCCTCAAGAACAGCAGCAGCTACACAGTTTTTCAGATATCGGAGTCTCTGAGAAGGTTCGGATGGATTGTCCCCGCGTACACCATGCCTCCCAATGCCGAGCACATTGCAGTGCTGCGCATAGTAGTCCGAGAAGACTTCAGCCATACCCTAGCTGAGAGGCTCGTTTCGCACATAGAGAAAGTTGTCAAGGAAATGGATGAGCTGCCGCCGCGTGCTGCAGTTAGAGAAGCTCATGTTACTCTAGATGACGGGAAAAAGTCGAATAAGAGCGTTGTCGAGGTTCAAAGAGAGATCTGCAGCTACTGGAGGAGGCTTTCGGACAAGAAGAGCAGCGGTGTCTGCTAGAATTTGACAGGCAAGATAATCTTGTTTGTGATGGTTATGTTATGGTTGAATGTCTGTGTTTTTGTATGTGATACGGTGGCTGCAGCATGCCGACTTCGTACGCTATTCTAAATTGTGTTTCGTCTTCTATTCTCGTAGTATAATTTCGAGCTTGTGTTTGTAAATAACCTTAACAATTGAGATGTCTTGTGTGAAGGAAACTATACAATGTCTCTTTTTTTTTGTGTAATATATAGTATGCAAATTCTGTACTACAAATTTGTACGTTCTTGTGAACTCTCTTCTGGGCAAGTTTGCAAGCTATATATTTAAGATAATTAAATTCCTACGCATTATTTGATTTAAAATGTGATGGGCCACTGGCCAAACTTATCCCACAGGGAAAAATATTACAATAAGGTAGCGTTTGGTTTGATGGATGAGATAAATAAGATTGATAGCATATGATAGGATTATAAGAGTGATTAATAATCCATCCAAGTTTGGGGTGATAAATTATCACCTATTTAAGTGATTGGAACACGGACCGCTTATCTATCACGGACCTTATCATTCAAACCAAACATGCGATTATGTGGGATTATTTTATCAATCACCCTTTATCAAACAAATCAAACGAATATAGGACTAACTCTAAATTATTACCACCACATCTACACCACTGTATTTATTTCTATTAAAATTACAAGAAGATCCAACTCATAGCTACTATAAGTAACCTTCTAAGTTATTTGCAAGTAAGAAATTGACAGAGAATAAACTGCTATTATCTACTACTCCATTCGTCCCACTGAATATGTCATGTTATTATTTGACACATGTATTAAGGAAAAATGTAATTAAATATTTCATTATTTGGAATAAGACAGGTTCAATGAGACAACCCAAAAAAAAAAATTAAAGACGAGTTCAGTGGGACGGAGACACGGAGTAGACAATATTGATGAGTTGATTCTTACTTAAGTCATAAGATTCCCAACGAACTATACATAGATCACCCCGTATATTTGTAAATTTGTAATTGGGGTTGAATTAATTCGAGCATCGGGATTTATTGCAATTCAAAGCCATAAATTGGCATTCAGAACGGTATGTCGTGTAACATCGAATCGATATTATTAGTAAGAAAGTAGTAGTTAGGAAAATTCAAGAAAACAAAAATAATTATTATGGGGTTTAATAATAATGGAAATGACGGTTTAATATTAGTGTATAAATTCTCCTACAAAGACATGTTTTAATATATCCCTATCTTATACCTACTATCTATAAGCCCCAATAAGTAAGCCATACCCAATAATATATGGTGGTATTCAGTTGAATGGATTAAACATGATTTAGTCTCATGATATATTGTTCAATTTGATGGACTAGGCCCAATATTTAGTTCTAGGACATTGCTACGTAGAATTAGTCTTGCCTTATAAGTTTGGCAAAAACTCCTGTACATCATGATGTACCATACATCTGATTCAACCCGACCAGCGACCCGACCTGCCGACCCGCCCGGTCAACATTTGACCGGTCAATGGTCAACGTTGACCGAGTTGACTTTTAAAAAAAAAAATTAAAATTTTTTTAATTTTTTTTCCAAGAGTCGAGCGAGGGAGCCGAAGGCCTCGGAACGAGCTAAAAAACATTAATGTTGCCACAATCATTATCTATAAATTAAAATCGGACCGAATGCGGAGAGGAAAAAAAAAACGTAAAAGTCAACGGTCAAATGTTGACCGGGGCGGGCGGGTTGGGTCGGGTTGATGTCTTCTTTGATTTCTCCATTTAAGAATGCACACTTCACATCCATTTGATAGACCTTGAATTTGTGATGTGTTGCATAAGCGAGAAAAAGTCTGATTGCTTCCAATCGCGCTACTGGAGCGAATGATTCTTCGAAGTCAATTCCTTCTTGATGTGTGTATCCCTTGGCAACTAGTTGAGCTTTGTTTCTGATGATGACTCCAAGGGTATCCAGTTTGTTCTTGAAAATTCATTTGAGTCCTATGACTTTGACTCCTTCGGGTCTGTCGACCAATTCCCAGACACAATTTCTGAGAAATTCATTTAGCTCTTCCTGCATGGCATTAGTCCAGGGTACGCTTTTTAAAGCTTCTAGAATTGTTTGAGGCTCTAGAACTTGAGCTACATAACACGCCATTAGAGCTGTGTCTTCGTCATAGACCGTCAGTTCTAGCTCTACTGAGAGTTGAGCTGTGTCAGCTGCTTCTTGACTTTCCGATGTAGCTTGAGCAGCTGAACTTCTGGTTTTGACTTGGTCAGATGGTTCTCCAATGATTGCTGATGATGGATGATCTTCAATCCATCTTCTTCTTTTGCGAATTTCTTCTTCCAGCTGATTGATGCTAGAAGTGGCTAGGTTTCATCTGGCTTGGAATTGCTCTGGAGTTAAGTCTTGAGCAAGAGACTCTCCTTGATGTATGGTGCATCATGTTGCACATGAATGAAACTCTATAAGTTTTGACCTCTACCCTATGAAAAAAATTAATTTTGGGTAATATTCAGCCAATTTAATATGGGTAATCGAATATTCCCTATATATATTAGCAATTATTTATAGTTGAATGGATTCTAAGAAAACCAAATTAGAGAATTCTAAATGTTGTTGGCTTCCAAAGGATGGTGTAGTTGAGAAGCAAAGGTTACTTAATCAGAAATGAATTAATTCTGGTGAAGATAACGAGTTAAAATCTAACAATTTAGTTAAGAGTTCCATTGCAGGAAGTGGAGCTCATACATTACATATACAGTATTTGGTGAAATTGATTAATTAATTGTGATATTTAATTAGCTTTAATTTTAATTATTATTACACATGAAATATATCAATATATGCACGACAGTACGTATAGAAAAGCAAAAATAATTTTTTTCTTCTTTTTTAATACATTCAAATTATAAAGTTAATGGAAGTAAAAAAAAAAAAGGAACTCGTCCTTCAATTTATTGGTCGAGGAAAAACGAAGTTACCAATCTCGAATTGAACTATTCTAATATCGTGTTTGGAGAAGAATAAAAAAGTAAAATAAAAGTAAAGTAGAAGCGTAAAGTAGGTCAACAGTAAAAATCAAGTCTTAGGTAGATTTTGGAAGTTGAGAAATATACAAGTTTGGTTTACATTTCCGCAGTGTTTTCTGTTGGAATTAATGTTTCTATTCATTTATACGGTGGTGAATTATTTAATTCTTCGTAAATTAAATGATGTAGGATTATTCTATGTACGTGTTGAGTAGATAATCATAGTTTACTCATATGTGTTCTCAAAATCATTATTTGGTGAGTGAGAAATAATATGTTGAAGTTGTGTGGTGGTGGATGAATTGGATAGTTAAATTCATCAACTTATAGCCTTTCGGCTGTCGTAACCGCCGGTGCATTGAGAGCTAGCCTTAATGGCATGGCTGCACGAATCTCTCATTGAGGGCTATATATAGGAGGTTTGAGTGACAAGAATATAATCCTCTCTTACTCTCTACATTATACACGATCATTTAGTTCCATTATATATAGGAGTTCAAGTTTAGTCCTTAAGCTCTATCAAGTTTGTCCGAGCTCTTTTTAATTTTGGTTGATTTTGAAAGGGACGTTAAACGATACGTCGTTCCGTAAGAATTAGTCAGGGCATATTTTCGATACGACACGATAATCCGACACGAACCGATACTAAATTAATGGGTTTGGGTCAAGCCTTATTGGGTTCGGGTCCTTATCGGGTCAACCCGATAAGGACCTGAAAATTTCGGGTCGGGTCGGGTTCGGGTTACCCGATAAGGAATTATATTTTTTAATATTATATTTATTTAATTCAAATCAAGCTTTTAAATTGATGACATATTTATTTTTCCTTCCAAGTCATCAAAAGATATTAAATTTTTGAATATTTATTTATTTTCTCTTATTAAATTTTATTTTAAAATATTTTTCTTTTATTAAATCTTATTTTAAAATATTTTTTCTCTTATTAAATTATTTAAATTTGGGTTCGGGTCATTATCGTGTCGGGTCAACCCGAATATTATCGTGTCAATTTCGGGTTCGTGTCATGTTCGGGTTTTGTCATTTCGGGTTGGGTTCGGGTTCGGGTTGAGCATATCCTTAACAGGTCGGGTTCGGGTTGGGCCTTAACAGATCAGGTCGAAATCAGGTCGACCCGAACCCAACCCGACCCGATTGCCACCCCTACTCCCGCCTGCTCGACTCAATGCATGCAATACAAGTTAGTCAGTTTGTTTTGTTTGTTTATTCCTTTGTAATCTCACTAGTTCAATTTTTGTTTAGTTCATTTCTCCTACATTAATTCTATCCCGTTGTAAATATTCCAACATTTTCACAATTATAACAGTTTATATATATGTATGATATAAAGTTTTTAGAATACTTGCTCATTAGCACTCTTAAAATAATACTCAATTAATTAAATAATATTTAATTTATAATGATTAATTGGAATGGACTAATGATAACAATGGATCGGGTATCATCCATGCATTAAATATTTTCTAACTCTGAACCCATTTAGAATTTCTCTATCCTATCCCTATCCCTATCCGTCTCAAGCCCATTGAGTAATACCAGTTAATTACACGATAAAAACTCGAATACTACAAATTAATTAATCATTAATAATAAATAGTAGAATCTGGAAGGGGAAAAAAGGTACAAAAAAATAAATAAATAAGAGGGAGATAGTGGAGAGGCGAAGAGGACTGCATTGCGGCTGAAATGGAGAGAGAAGTTGAAAACTTTTACCTACTTTCAAGAGACGACACAATGAGCAATATTTTTTCGATGTATGAAGATGAAAATGAATAGACCTTAAAATTACTAATATTTATAATTATAATATATATTTTTAATTATATATATAATTACTAGGGGAGTAATATTTATAATTATAATATATATTTTTAATTATATATATATATATAATTATTTTATCTTACATATATATAAATAAGTTTGGAAAGTCATTACCCATAGATAATTACTCAAACTCATTCCAAACCCGTCCCAAATTCTTTTAATCATTTTCAAACTCGTCCTATAAGGTATTCATAAAAATTCGATCCATTAATATCCCTAGAATGTACTCGATCACCTTTTGGCGAGACGAAATTCATTATAGTTTTCCAAAAAATAATCCTTCTATGTATAAAATAATTAAATAGTTACTCTCTTCAGAATTAGCACGCATGCGAAAAATATTAATTATTTCTAAGTACAGTGGATGTAATTAATTAGACCAGTTATGATCGACGTCAGATGTTGCACCTCGAGAAAGTGAAATGACCACCACAACCGAAAAATTAACAATTTATTAAACCTAATTAAACAGTACTTGTTTATAGTTTGATATCTAAATGGGGGTTTACCAGTTAGTTCTCATTTAGGTTAGAAATATTAAGACAAAATAACACAAGTGTAAGCCTCTCATCTCATGATGATTAATGGACAACAAAGTACTATGTTGAATGAATCGAGGAAAGACAAGTACTAGTTCTATTGAGGTCGGTAAATTAGGTTAGAATTTTGTAAGGATGTTGAGTGCAAGAACTACATTTGACCCTACTGCACACTTCCTCTCTCTCTCTCTCTCTATATATATATATATAATAAATAATAATAATAATAATAATAATAATACTATACTCCCTCCATCTCAATAGCAAAGTCTCGCTTTCCTTTTTTGTCTGTCCCAATAGCAAGGTCTCATTCCAAAAATGAAATATTTAACTCTTCAAAAGTTGTAGCACCTACCACTTTTTCTCCTTTTACTCTTGTTTCTTAATAACCGTCCACAAAGCAAGTGAGACCTTGCTATTGGGACGGAGGGAGTATAATATATATATATAGAGAGAGAGAGTTGGATGCATGATTAATATGTTTGTACACACACAAACACACAGTATAGTAGCTAGGTTGTGTGTGTAACATAGTTTGTTAGCCTAGATGTTGCATCAATGGGTGGTGCTGGTCTGTCCAAATCCTCCCACTTCCTAACGGAAAACACTTTTTTTTATCTAATTAATTAAATATTATAATATAACTTTCTTGTTTCTCCCTCATATACCTGATCGTCTTCTCCACCTTCCCAACTTCCTCCTCTCTCTCTCTCTCTCTCTCTCAATACAAATATATATGCTCTCAGTTCATCAATGATTCTGCAGTCTTGAAGCTTTTGGAGAAGCCCTTTCTGAGAAGTGTGATCGATTTTGGAAAAGGATCAGGAGCAAAGGGATTAGGGTTTATCGAGAAAAAGTTGCATTAATCTTAGCTACATTCACAACCATACACACACACACACATATTGGATTTGTGTGTGTGGAAAAAATTGAAGTGGTGGAGATGTGCAGTAGAGGGCATTGGCGGCCTGCAGAGGATGAGAAGTTAAGAGAATTAGTTGAAAGATATGGACCTCATAACTGGAACGCTATCGCTCAACATCTACCTGCTAGATCAGGTATCTCCATCTCTCTCTCTCTCTCTCTCTCTCTCTAGATCTCTCTCTCATACACAAATATGGCACTTATTTATCTTGCTAAAGTTTCTCCCTCAAATTCCATTTTGATTTCTCATAGATTATAATGTTAATTAATTAATATATACCATATATTTACGTACCGTGCATGTGTTAATTAACTAGGATATCTAGCTAGCTATAAATTAATAAACATGATATATGTATATATATATATATATATATATATATATGTATGTATTATAATAGAGATGTTGCAATTAAACAAAAACTTGAATCCATGTAAAGAACAACTAATCAAAATACAAATTCACAATCTATTACTCCCTCTGTCCCATTATTCTTGTCTTGTATTCCCTTTTGGGCTGTCCCGTTATTCTTGTCCTGTTTTCATAAAAGGAAATATGCTTCTCTCACAAAAAGTTATGGGCTCCGCCACTTTCTATCTTTTTACCCTTTAAACACCATTCTCCTTAATACCCGTGCCCAAAAGAAATGAGACAACAATAATGGGACGGAGGGAGTAACAAACATATCACAATTAAACTGCAGATTAAAAAAAAAAAATTATTGAACAACATTTTTCATGCATATATAGGCAAAAGTTGCAGGCTGAGATGGTTCAATCAACTAGATCCAAGAATCAACCGCCGGCCGTTCACGGAGGAGGAGGAGGAGCGCCTCCTCGCCTGCCACCTGATTCATGGAAACCGGTGGGCGATCATCGCTAGACACTTCCCCGGACGGACTGATAACGCCGTCAAGAATCACTGGCACGTTATCATGGCCAGAAAATGCAGAGAAAGATCCAAATTCTACGCCAAACGAGCTCTCGACAATTTTAGGAACAGTCAAGAATCATCCACCTCGTCCAAACATGGCAGTGCCACGTCTGCAGTTTTTCTAGGGTTTAGCCCTCTTGTAATAGATGATGATTATCAACCCCCTCAATCTCATCATAAACTGCTTCACCCTCCTGCTCATTTAAATGATCAAGGTAATTTAATATCATGATTAGTATGAATCAGAATCAAGATTTTAGTTTTTTTTTATTAATGTTAGGTTTTTAATACTATTGACTATTGTTTTGTAGAAGTTAATCAAATATATAGGTGTAGGAACTATGCTTATTTATTTATACCCAATAAAATTTATTAACATATACAATATTGCTTATTTTATGATACTACTTATTTATATAATGCTGATTATTTAAATATACAATAATGTTTACTTTTATGACAGCATATATAGATCATTGAAAGATCAGAAAAAAAGTTTTTACATACAAATAATTATTACGACTCATGAGTTATTCTACTACAAAAATAGATTGATATTTAAAATTTGTAGCTCCGTCCTGGTATTCTTTAATAGGTTTTGGTAATTAACTCATGAATTTTCATAACTGAATTAATGCAGAAAAAAGTTGGAAATCAGTTGAATTCTACAACTTTCTACAAGTGAATACAGATTCAAACAGAAGTGAAGTGACAGATCATGCAATTAGGAGAGATAATGAAGAAGATCAAGAAGTGGAGCAAGAAGATGTTAATTGTCATTATATTAATCAAATTAGCATGAATTCTCCATCATCTCTTCCATTTATAGATTTCTTATCAGTGGGAGATCATAACTCATCGTAATTCCAAAAAAAAGAATATTTGCCTCGCAGCACGATGCTTGTATTGCTCTCTGATAACCCATCAATTAGTAGCCTATAATTGATGATTAACTATAGTTTTCTCTAACTAGAATCACAAATGGATGTACATCTTGCATTTGTATTAGCAGAACTAATAATGCTTTTTAATGCATGCAGATATTCATGTGTAGTATACACACACACACACATGCATGCATGTTTGTTACATATTAAATGGAGAATTACAGAAGAAATCATTATTTTTTTTTTTCCTTTTTTTTGTTTTTTTTGTTTTTTTTTTGTTTTTTGGTATATGCCCATGGGAGATCTATCAAAATGTCGAAATGAATCTTTTAATTTAACAACTTCTGTAAGAAAGTCTTGATAATTTAGACAAGACAATGAAAATGAAAATATCTTATTCTGATAAATTTAGACAAGACAACGAAAATGAAAATATCTTCTTATTCTGCCTGCAGGAAGGGGTGCATAAACGGGTACCCATGGATATCCTACCCGTTTTTTTCGGGTACCCGTACCCGGATAAGCTAAAATTGAATACCCGTACCCGTCCCGTTTTAGCAAACCGGGTATCCAATACCCGGCCGGATATACCCGACCCGGGTAACGGATACCCGGTCTACCCGTTTAAAAAAAAAAAACAGACTAGCTCCATTTTTCAAATTTTCACCTATATTTTTAACTCGATTTTTCGACAATTATAACGACGCAAATAATCATCAATAATTAAAAACAACAAAAATTTAATACCAATACATAGTTCAAATATTTCAACTTGAACAACAAATAAACTAATACTTAAAGTATAAAATTTCAGTTGGACAAACATCACAGGGATGGATGGAAAGTTGGAAAATGGAAACTATGGGAATGGAGTGGAGTCTCTAACTTATTTTTATTTTTTTTAAATAATATAATAATTTTTTGACCGGGTATTGACCGGATATACACAGTACCCGGAATTTTAGAAAAACTAATACTCGTACCCTACCCGTACCCAAAAATTACGGGTATTGGATACCCGTTACCCGGCCGGGTACGGGTTACCCAAAAACCCGTTTTCCGTTTATTCACCCCTACCTGCAGGTGTACGCTAGAAAAATCTCATTCCCATCCAATATATAAAAAAAAATTTAAAAAAAATAAAGTTTTTCTATGGTATTAATAAAATGTCCGTATTACGTACAAAGCGATTCTTACTATTTTTGGCATATCCTACACTAAAATATAACAGGAAATTATATCACATTCTCTATTTTCTATAAGAATCTCAATTTCATGTTGTATTAACAATAAAACATCCCATCTAAAAAAAAATAAAAATAAAACATCACTAGTGTAACTATATTATCAATACCTTACAATGAAACGAAAATACGAAACATAGCAAAAGATCAAGAGTCCCAAATCAACATTTCAATAGGGAAGAAACAGAAAAAATGATTACAAATACTCCCTCTGTCCCGTTATTCTTGTCTTGTATTCCTTTTTGGGTTGTCCCGTTATTCTTGTCCTGTTTCCATATAAGGAAATATGCTTCTCTCACAAAAAGTTGTGGACTCCACCACTTTCTATCTTTTAACCCTTTAAACACTCTTCTCCTTAATACCCGTGCCCAAAAGAAGTGAGACAAGAATAATGGGACGGAGGGAGTAATAAGCATGTCGCACCGAATTTTCTTAGTATACTGTCTGTATCAAACTACTGTGCTGCTGAAGATTTCTCTGGGAGGGGGGGAGAGAGAGAGTTTCTCCAAGCAAGCAAATATTAGGTCGACTTCTCCACATATAATGGGAGAAATTTGTGGCAATCAGATTAAACAAATGAACTAAAACACTATTTCTATCATCAGCTTTGGTTCTTGAAAATACAACTTACAAGTCAATCAAAAATTGGATAAACGGCCATTTTCACAAGCTGTTAGAACTCAGACAACCAAGAAAAAATCATCACACGCATCATGTACAAAAGTGAAGAACTTCCTCTCCACCCCCACCACCTTTAAGGAATACGAAAAAAAAAAACCCTACTGATACATAAAACTCAGTCGTCGTGGACCTAAAAACAGCTAGGTACAAGAAGATTGGTCCGTTTACCTTTTAGAATCAAAAGAACCTTCTAGCAATGAAACCACATGGATATCACAGTCTAATAGGAGGGCAAGTCAGAGTCCGGTGGCACTGTCCGTATGATTCTGTGATTCCATGAACGAGCTTGTGTATGTGCCACCAGAAACCTTCAGAATCAATAATTCATCAAGAAATTGTGTATTCTTCACGATGATATTGGTTCATAAGGATATTGTAACCACGGATCTTTTAAGGCCTCGGTTGCAGATGGCCGCTTCATTGGGTTGGCTTCTAGCAGATGAGAAACAAAGTCAATGAAGCCTTGGTCTCCCATTGGCAATCGATGCCTTAAAGATGACTTCTTGGGTATTAGATATTCAAGTCTACTCGTTTCCTGAGCAAATAAAACAGATTATATGTAAAATTGGTGCAAGAGATGAGGCAAGCAGAAACCAGACACCCCCCACCCCAACGATGTAGAATGAGGCAAGAGATGCAGAGCATGTAATAACATTAGAATAAAAGAAAGAATGTAGGAAATCTGCTAGCGGTTAGAACAAATAAATGTTCTATATGTCTAGATCTTGTGACATTACTAGATATTCATTCTAACATTGATAATTTTGGTGTGTAGATTGCATGGAGTGATAGTATGAGACGAACAGATAAAACTTATACCTGGTTTCTTTCATAAAGCATGTGATTTTTGGTGAAATATTTGTACGTATCTCGTCCTTTAGCAAGCATCCCTTGCTCAATTGGGCCTATGATTCCAATTACTCGAGCAAGTAAAGTGGCAGGAGAATCATTTTGAAAGAGCACCTGCGATTTACAGGAGTTTCAAAAAGGGCAATGAGTAATAGACAGAAACTGAAACGTATATGAGTGACATTGCTTCCCCCACATGCAGATACATAAAGAATGCTGGGATTTGTCGATGAGCTCAGAGAACTATGTACTAGAAGAAACTTACATTGCCTGTGCAAAGTTCAGCCAAGATGCAACCAAGAGACCATATATCAATCTTTTTGTCATATGGCAGTCCCAAAATAACCTCAGGTGCACGGTATGACCTAGATTGAACATAAGAGCAAAGATGATCCGTTTCAAAGCAACTACTTCCTAGATCAATGACCTTCACCTCACACCTACTGTAACTTTTCACCAATATATTCTCGGGCTTCAGGTCACAATGTATGAGGCCAAGACTATGTAAAAATTGAAGTGCTTCCAAGATCTGAATAGTGATAGACTGGCAAATCAAAAAAGTAAGTCAGAAGCGAATGTCATGATAATATATAGGCAACAAAGACTTTTGTGACACAAACCTGCAGTCTTGGCATCGTAAAGTAGACTTCTCCACCAGATTCTCTATTATATTTATGGAACTCATACAAGTTTGCTTTAAGCAATTCACAAACAATCAACAAATGCTCCTACAAATGAGGAAACAGGCATCAGCAGATTGACAACCAAATATTGAATGCACTGATTTCAAACGTGCATATACAAAGCCCTGCAAATAAGAACCACAGATTTTGACTGTAGGGATCTGTGCTGGAAATGTATAAATCAGAGGTTTGTTTCGACATGAAGAAGATACATGTCTTCAAGAGTTGAAGATAACCAGTGTCTGATTTTTTGCTAATTTGGAAAGACTGTATCTACCATGTAAGCTCATTTTGTTAGATAAACTTAAGCTGAATTTCAGAAAATTGAATTTTGTTTCGAGAACTAAACTGCCCCTTGTCACATGGTGTAATTTAGAAATTCACATCAGAGGCATACTGTTAAAGAGAAAGTATCAATTTTAAGAACAGAAAGTTAATTAAATGACGGCTGAATCTAATGGATTTTTCATCCATTCATTCCTGGGCTTTTAGTGAAGTGCGGGGAAAAGCACGCTCCTTACTTAATAAGGGTCAATGGATGTTCCAGGGAAGTAAATATTACTTAACCCTATTTTCTGAAAAAAACTGAAGAAATGTTCGCTTACTCGATAATAGAAATAATCGTACAGCCGGAGAAGATGGTACTTGTCACCAGGGTCATGTTTGTTCACATACTTGAGCAGCTTTATTTCATCAAGGCTCTGGTCAAAAAAATCTTTATTGTTCTTTATTATCTTCACACAAACATCCATACCGGAGTGCAGGTCATGGGCCTGAACGGCTTTGCTGAATGCAGCTGATCCCAGATACTCTGTGACATGATAGCGACCAGCAATGACTGAATTCAGAACAACATGGAAATTTTTGTCCTCTTCAAAGCCAGTCCTGAATGAAAAACATTAGCAAGATTAAGGAAACACATCCTGAAGTTGGAGATGGCAAGGTTAAAAAGTTTAGGATGTGGTGTATAATCAATTAGCAGCGTGAAAAGACATCCAAAGTAAAAATGGTATGGAAAACTGAATTTCTGTCCCATACAACCAACATACTGGCCTCCCAATAAAACACTTTTTCTGCTTAAATTTTGGTCGAATCAAATTTGACAAGCTAATTGACAATTCAGAATTGTTTCAGATAATAAAATGACAGAAAAGTCTAAAAAGCAAGTAACATATACTCCCTCCGTCCACCATACTTGGACATAGTTTGTGGTGGCAAGGGTTTTAATAAATTTGAGGTGAGTGGAGTAAGGGTCCCACACTGTTTGTTGGTTTAATGGGTAATGGGTTGGTTTAAAATTAAAGTGGTGGGCCATGGGTGGTTTTTTGTGTAAATAATTAACTTTGAGGGTGAATATTAGGGAGATATAGTGGGGTCATTTCCATAAATAGAAAATGCACGTTTTGGTGGACGTCCCAAAATGGAATATTATGTCCAAATATGGTGGATGGAGGGAGTATGATTTTACCCAGCCGTTAATTTGATAATTAATTCATGTTCCAATTGTGCCACGGCCCACGGAAGTGCTTATATGTGCTTATGACAAGTATCAGAAGCTTTAGAGAATGTACATGAAAGTGCACAAAAGCTACCTTTATAGAAAAATGTACACACACAAAATGAACCTCAAATTCATACCAAACTAATGTTAGCCTCATAAAAACAGAACCTCAAATTCATACCAAACTATTTTAACTGAAACCCGAATGAAGCTAGCCAACAGGACAGTGTTAACTTAAGGTTTGTGCTATAAGTATATTATCTTCAGATAAAAGCTCTATGAGAACATTTGGCAATCAAATTCAGGTTAACCAGTTTATCTACATAATATAGACTAATGTTACCATTCATGATTGAAGTTTCCTTGATAAGCATAATCCTAAACGAAAAGGATGCATCAGAGTATATGAGATCAATTATAGAAGAAGTACATGCCTGTTTTTCCTGTGAACAATCTTCAAGTTGAAGGTTTCAAATTCATCCTCTTGGGCTTTGATCTGTTTCACTTGCTCTTGTACAGCAGCAGCTTCCTCGTCTTCTATTGATGCCCCGGGATCTTCTGCTCTTTCACCTGCTTCTTTTAGATCCACTTCTTTCTTTGCACATTCCCTCTCAATATAGCCATAATTTGAAAGAGATGATGGACTGGAATTTGCCGATTCCCCAGCATTGGCATATTTTTCATCCCTTGAACTATCTATTGGTGATGAGTCATTGCTTTTGTGCCTCCATGATGCAATCATGTCATCATTAGCCAGTATCAAGTCACTTGCTTCATCACTGACGATGGTGTTGGCCTTGTTCGACCACAAAGACTTGTTTGGGCTTGTTTGCACCAAGTGCCTATCTCTAGGAGGAGGATATAAGAAACCCCCATCCTTGTAATTCTTGGCCTGTGTATATGCACCTCTATCATGATTTATCATATAATTATCAGAATTATGTCTCTTTATTCTATTTTTGTTGTACTTGGATCCTTCACAAGTATTATTATCTAACTCATACTGTGTGTATCCTGCACCACTAGCACTAGCTTCATCGTACTCTAAGTCCCCTTCACTACTACCTCCAATTATACTTTCTCTCACCTCACTGCCTATATCAGCAGCGTCACTATTGATTCCAACACCAATCGATCTAACTGAACCATGTGGATCATCATCCGTGCAAATATCATCAAGATGCGGTCTTCCACGTTCCCTCATCACCTTTCTGCTTCCTAACATAATGAGGTCATTTGGCTGAGAGACAAAGCCTTGCCAAACAGGCTCTCCTCGCATCAAATTTAGCTCCTCCTCATCCATCAACTGTCCATCATATTGACCGGGAACCTTATTTTGATTTCTCCGGTACATTTCTGAGCCAGATATGCCTACAGGATTCTCTGAAGATACAACTGATTCAACGTTTTTTGATTGGAAATATTGTTCCCTGGAAAGGTAAGAATCCTCCTCGGCAAATGACTGTTCATCTTCATCATCTTTGTTCTGTTCCCTTTCTAGGCGGTCTTGGACACTACCATGCCCAGTCCCCTTTTCATTATCGCTAGGGTAGTCGACTTCATGCGCCAGAAACCAGGTTTCATCTTCGATAGGTTGTCTCATATAGCCAACATCATCGTCATCTTCATATTCATCAGAGTCCCAGTACTCGTTGGGGTAGTCTATGGATTCACTCAATCCATCACCTATAGTTGCAAAACCAGAAACAAGATCAGAAGTTTCCTCAGCAATACCCTGACTCACAGAGAGCCAACTCCCTCCTGCTGACCTTTTTCCTATGTATCATTACCATAAAAGTTAATAATTAATTGAAAATGTGAGAGCAAGTTAAGGGAAAAAAACAGCAAATGAAAGCCAAAAACCACTATCAGTTGTCACATGTGAGTTCAGACTTCAGAGGCTAACTTGAATCGAGCATAAGAAAAACCCTTCAGCATGATCCATGAATTATAAGAATGGGGCAGGTCGGGGGAATAGTTTATAGAGAAACAAGTGAAAAGGAGATTAAGTAGCTGACGAGGTTTAAACCATTCAACATTTTGCTGTCAATTGATCTCCCAGACAAATGTCAAATAAAACCAGGAAAAACACTTGCTTTGTTTTGGCCTATTGTTCCTTTTAGGCTCCAGATAACAACATATATAATAAGGCAAAATACATAAAAAGGAAGAAAGTATTTCATGAATGCAAGCGAGCAAGCTTTGCTCAATCTTGTAGAAACATATTGCTTCAATACTATCAGTATCTTTAATATATCACATTCTACAAGTTTTTTTGGCAAAATTGGTGAGTGGTCCATTCTGTTAACTGTACCAACTGAATGAAATGAAACTTAATAGTTCTTCAATCTAATCACAAAGCACACATGCATATAATTTTCTGTATGCCTAGATTCTGTTTCATTTTTTTAATTTACATTAGAAAGGTAATACAGATATCAACAGAAATATATATATATATATGCAGCCTCGTCACTAATGTAGAAATTAGAAGGTGGGTGAGGAGGGGAGGCAAGTCAACAATTTAGTTTAGAGAACAAAACCTGGATTATTGATCTCTCGCCCAATAGGTACATCCAAAAATGACCCTATGAGATATGTGTTGTCAGTATCCAAAATCTTTGGACCAAGCCCATCACGTTCATACTTTTCTTCCCAGTGAATATTGGAAGACTTGTCCTCTGACTTAAGCCTAACAGGTGGCAGCCTTGGTAACTCTTCCTTTTGATTCTCCAGTGCAAAAGGAAAATATAAATCACCAAAATCCTTTGGCTCACCTTTATGAGCCTTCTGCAAGTATAGTTCTCTTCCCACCTTATCCACTTGCTCTTTTACTGTTACCCTAATATCATTGAGATCTCTTTTCTTTTTACCCTCTGTTTTATCAGCAGTGGAAGAAGCACCGACATTACTGGTTGAAGTTTCTTCCCCTGAGAGGGGGGTGACAGTTTTAAATGAGCAGTCTTTCCAGAGATCTAAAGAAGGACGTACAGATGCATTACTTATAGAACAGGAATTATCAGCAAAGTCGTCTTTAGAAGACGTACCACTTATCTTTCTATGTAGATCAACTTCCTTAAGCCCACTCTTCTCGTTCTTCTCATGCTTTGGTTCTGCACCAGCCTTACTTGTACCAACTGGCCAAGACAATCTCCTTTCACAAGGAAAACTAACATCTTCCCCAGATTTTGAACTGGCCTTACCACAATCAAGGGCCTCAGCTGAAATCAACGCCTTACTAGAGACCTCAAAACCCAAAAAGTCGTTTTGATGAGCACTGCCGGCATCATTCCCATGAGAAGTAATGGGCCCATTGCTCGTACTGTATTTCCACAAATCAAGAACAGTATCGTCTGAAGTCTTGGAGAAGCTGAAGCTCTTATCACTTGTTCCAACACTCACACTGACCATGCTCTGGTCCCCAATAGTACCACAGCTTTTCCATTTGCGCTCCGACCCATGTCTCCCAACTTCACACTCTACCTCTTTAACAATAAGCTCCTTAGAAGCCTCGGCACTACTTGACTCCTGAAAACCTTGCCCACTATTATGGGATGAATTCCTCATTTTTCGATCTTCTTCCAATAATATTGCCCCATTTACTTCTTCGCTGCTCAACCTACCACTTGATACCTTATCATCAAGCTTAAGCCTGTCAAGAACTTCATTCAAGTCAGGTCTGTTACCCAATTCACCTCTCAAAGCAGCCTCTGCATTCGTAAAGTTGTTCTTTCTCAGGAACTCTAGAATATCGTCTACGGGAGTCGGAGCAGCCATTTACATACGATAAGCTTCTAAGCAAATATGTACTAAAAGCACCACCGAAGTAAACCTAACAAACAACAAAAAGCGAAGAAACCATTAACTTTACATCACATTTCAGCTACGCAGCAATTCTGTAATTGAAAAACAATATTTATTCATTCCTTGCACAAAAGCCCCAAAACCGAATACAACAAAACCACAACAAAAAAAGGAAAAAAATTAAATTCAACATTGAATGCGTAGCAAACAAAAAGACAACCTCCAAGAAAAATGGCATTTACATGAATCCCACCATAAAACAAAACACACATTCACAACATACAAGAAAACATTGTGTCTCTTCACATATAAATAATAAACCCCCACGAAATTTATCAGAGATCTGCGTTTTATGCGAAACCCTAAAAGCAAGAACACTTCTTGAACGAAAAAACAATAGGCCCAAATCATTGCGACAGAGAAACCCATACCCACTTACAAAATGGGAAACCAGAATCATTAATTAGAGTTAGAATGAGTGGAAAAAAGAAGCTTACAGATCGAAGAAAATGGTAATTGAAGAGCCAAACACGGCGCTCTCGAACCCATCATCCAAACTTAGACATGTAAATGAACATTAAACACTTTCACTTCTGGTTTTTGTAATAATTATAGAACATTGTTGTTAGGTTCTGGAATTGTGGCTTTTTCGTCTGAAATTAATGTTTATATATGATATATATTATATATATATATATATGCGTTCGTATATATTTGCCTGTAATTTCAGGTATTTAGGCTTGTGATTAGATTACACAAAACAGACAACAAATATTAATGGCAAATGTTTGATAAATTCTATAATTGTGCAAGGATTATCTGTATATCCACATGGTTGAGGGGCTTTGGCTTATAGCTATTTACTATTTTGCCATTGCGATATTATGTATTGAGAGGGAGAATATTCGAATATGAAGGGCAATCGTGAGAAACAATAAGAAGATTAAATTAATGACTAAAGTTATAATAGGAAATTATGGCTTTGAGCTCTCATTCTGCCATTCGATTTATTGTATGGGGGCTCATGATTTATTTATTTATTTATGATCCGAATAAATCGTGTGCGCAATTATTTTTAAGTGGGTTTTGGATGCACTAGGTTTGTTTATATTGTGACATTCAAAATCACTCAGGGTAGGGCTGAGAAAACGGTCGGTTCGGTCAAAAACCAAGCCGAACCGACAAAACCGACCAACCGAAAATTTATGAAATTCAAGATCGAACCGACCGATATTTATACTCTCAACCGAACCGAAACCGACTGAAACCGAAACGTCGGTTTCGGTTCGGTTAAAACCGGATCTGGGCAAGGTACACAAAAATGGCGAACAAAAACTGAGAATACTCCATGAAAAAAAATAGGGATAGCGAGTGACGACGCGAAACTTGACCATGAGCTGACGTTGGGGCGAGACGGCGTCCTAGTGCAGAGAAGTCACGATGTGTTGAAGAGGAAAAATAGAGGATGATTGTGAGAGAGGAGAAAGAATGGAGTTAGATTGTGAGAGAAGAGAAATAAATTGAAAGTGAGGAACTGAAAGAGAAGATATCAGGAAGAAGAAAGAGAAAATAAATAGTCTTGTGCCTTGGAATTTGGAAATGTAAAAGGGAGGCTAGGCGGGTGACAGAAAAGATGAAATAATGACCACAAATGAGCATAGAGAAATTAAGGGGTGGGGTTCGAGGTGTGGAAAGAAGATATGCATAATATGTACTATTAGATGGAGTATTATATACGCATACCAAATTCGGTCGGTTCGGTTCAAACCGAAATGGTTTAGCACAAAACCGAAACCGACCGCAAAATAATTCGGTTCTTATATTTATAACCGCAGCCGAACCAAGAGTGCATCTTAACCGACCCGAACCGACCGAAACCGACCGGTTCGGTTCGGTTTTTCGGTTGCGGTTCAGTTCTGCACACCCCTAACTCAGGGAATGCAAATCATATTACTATACCAATTCAGGTATTAGTCAATTATTATTAAGGTGTCGGCTTTTTGTTGGAAACTTCTTCGAGATAGAATTCCTAGAAAAGAAAATTTAATCAAATGAAATATATATCTTGTCTGGTTGCTCTCTGCTTAGGAAGCCCCGAAATTGCATCTCATTTGATGCTTGAATGCCACCTTGCGATCAAGTTTGGTCATTGGTGAATAAGTGGCTAAGTTGTGCTCTAATCACCTCTTCGGATTTGTACAAACCCTTTTGGATATTTCATCATGGAAGGCCAGGGACGGGTTGAAAAAATTAAAGGTACTAAATTTAATTTGGTAATGTTGTTTGGAGGATTTGGAAGGCGAGAAACGAGCTTATTACTAAGGAAATTAATCCGGATATCGCTAAGATTGTGGAAGGTGTGAAGATTAACTCTTGGAAATGGCTACATACAAACTTTTCCGTGTTCTTTTTGCTACTCTTTATCTAATTGGTGTCTTTGCCCGAAAGATTGTATCTCTAGGTAATTTTGTTCTTCTACACTTTGTGAGGGTTGAGTAAGCTTATACTCATTATTTATATATTTTTCTATCTTGACCTTTCAAAAAAAAGAAAAAGTTACTAGTCAGATTTGTGGTGACTACCTTTCGCCTCCTCTTGACAAATTTATTACTTCAATCAAAGACTGTCATGTGTATTTTATTCGAAGTGTCTTCAATTTGGTTTAATTTAACGATGAAAGAGTAACAAGTTAGGTTTTGAACGTTTGGAAATTAATGATCGATTGGGATTTGTTTGATTGACAATAAAATAAAGCTCTTTGAGAACATGATTTATAGTAGTAAATGTGATTTTGAGAAAAGATGAACAATAATACTACCTCCGTCTCATTATTCTTGTCTCATTTCTCTTGGGCACATGTATTAAGGAGAAGGATGTTTAAAGGGTAAAAAGATAGAAAGTGGTGGAGCTCATAACTTTTTGTGAGAGAATCATATTTCCTTTTATGGAAACAGGACAAGAATAACGGGACAGCCCAAAAAGGAATACAAGACAAGAATAATGGGACGGAAGGAGTATATCTCTAATATATCTAGAACACCAAGAAAACTACCTTCATAAATTTTAAATTCAATGTTTGGTACAAATTAATCAATTAAAGTGAAAAATAATAATGATGCATTTTATGTACTAAAATAATATATTTTATGTATTATTATACAATGCACTGTCATAATAATGCATTAATTTTTATTTACTACAATGCATTGTTACGATAATGCATTCCATGTTCAATTATAATGCATCAATCAATGATAACCGTAGATCTACAAAGATCAATGGTCCAGATGGTTTCTTATTTCTTACATAAAAAGACTTTTACATATGATCTCTTCCTTATATATGTATATAATAACCAGTCATCATTAATATTGTGCAATAAATATCTTTTATATATCACTTTCATACTATCAGCAAAATACATTTCTAATTTATACAGTACAAATTAATATAATAATTTTCTTTTTTTACGGGCAAATAATTAATAATAAATTTATGGCACTATAAATTCAGTGTAGATTTGCTTTAGGATAAATGTATAATGAATGAAAAGATATACATAATCATCAAAATACAAACGCAAATTAATTAATTAGTTCAAAATTATTATACTTTTCAAAAATAAAAATTAATGAAAATACACAAGCTGCGTTGTTAGTAGTTGATAAGTGTAATCGATAAATACAATTGCAAATAGATTTAAATTATGGATTCGATCAGAGCTAATATGTAATAAGAATACTGATCATCTCACTACTAAGTTATCCGCAAAACGTGTAGTACTAATACTTTATGAAGAATGCAATTCTTGATTTTAGTTGCAAACATTAGAAAAGTCTTTTTTGAATTAATTTAAACAATTGAAAAACCACGTTGAATTGATGAATTCCCAAACATTAGCACTTCTTCGTCTTATTTTGCATTAAGAAATAATTTAATCTCTTATTTCTATTCATAATAATTAATTAAATCTAATTTTCTTGTATTAAGAATTGTTTTTTACTTTCAAATTGGAACCAAATATGGAAATTTAAAAATAAATGAGGAATCATAATATAATTTTTCCAATCAGATTTCATTCCAAATTTAACGAGTTGGCCGGGGAAAGAAAATCCTAAGAAGTTGTATTAAACATGAAAATTTAAACAAAGGAATCGCATTATTTTTCCAAGCAAGATCTATTTTCACTCTACTTACATAAACAATTTTACGAATATACAGAAAAAAAAACATACGAACTTGGTTTCGTTAACGATTATGATTAGAAATAAGAAGTTAAAATTATTTTTAATTCAAAATAAAATTTGCCTTTTTACATTTTAGCGACTATAACATGGAAAAATTCTATTATACATATACACACTACACCCACCTCCCAATTTTGACATTTCAAGGTAAGAAATTTTCATTTTCTTTTTGTAATCCAAAAATGATTTTTTTTTCTTAGAAATTGTTAATTATATTAATTACATTACTTAACTTTGTTGTACTCTTATTTCATCATTATATTTCTTGTATTCTTTAAAAAGTGGGTCGATTTTACTATTGGTTAAAGTAGACAAACAAATCAACAAAGAATCTTCCTCAAAAAAAAAGTAAGCAAATAAACAAGGAAACAAATAAATATCACAAATTACTAGTGTTATATTAATATATAATACTATATAGCAGTAGCATATATATATCACAGAGAATTTAACAAATTCATATATGTGCTTTGAGTTAATTTATTCATGGCTATCAAGCAATTTAACCTCACCTCTTTCATATTCCTCGTTTTCCTACTAATTGCTTCAATTGTCCATGCCATCCCTAGTGACAAAAATTCCTCACCTTTTGGTTTCATGAAAACTTTAGAAGGTTGTAAGAAGGGAAACACCACAAAAGGGATCCAAGAGCTCAAAACCTACCTCAAAAGATTCGGTTATCTCACTGAAATCCAAGCTAACAACTATGATTTCGACCATATCTTAGAATCAGCCATCAAAACCTATCAAGAAAATTTCCACATCAATCCCACAGGGATAATTGATGCTGAAACGATATCCAGTATGATGGCCCCTCGATGCGGGGTGCCCGATATCGTCAACGGCACTAACCACATGCTTCCTCGTAAAATGAATCACAACTCTAACTCGAGCAGCACCCACACAGTGTCTCACTATAGTTTCCTTAATGGAAACCCTAAATGGCCACCTTCTAAAACCCATCTTACCTACAAGTTTTTGGGCAACTTCCCCGAAGTTGCTAAGGATCCCATTTCACTAGCCTTTAGACAATGGGCTGCTGCCTCACACTTCACTTTCACTCTAGACCAGAAGAGTAGAAAGACTGATTTGACCCTAGGGTTTTACAGACGCAACCATGGCGATGGACACCCATTTGATGGTCCAAATGGAGTCCTAGCCCATTCATTTCAACCCACTGATGGCAGGCTCCATTTTGATCTCGACGAGCAATGGTCCTATATTTTTCGAACAAATGTTGCATACGACATTGAAACCGTTGCTACCCACGAAATCGGGCATCTTCTAGGGCTCGGCCATAGCAAAGTTCCGGAAGCAATCATGTACCCTAAGATATATCCCGGAACGATAAAATATTTGCAGAAAGATGATCTTGATGGAATTACAAATTTGTACCATATAAAATAAATAATGCCAATTTAAATTAATGGATTGTATCTTTGCATGTATTATGTGATAAGGATAGGGGTGAGCAAACCCAACCCGAACCCGCTAAACCGACCCGGACAGACGGGTTCGGGCGGGTCGGTCCGGGTTTCAATATAATTTCGGTCCGGGTCGGGTCCAATTTTAAGGACCGAATTTTTCCGGGTCGGGTCCGGGTTTAATTTTCTCAATCCGTCCAAACCCGGACCGACCCGTATATATATATATATATATATATATATATATATATAATTAATTATTTTATTTTTAATTTGGCCCAAGTGTGACACCATAACTTTGGGTTGAATTTGAAGTCCATAGAATTTAAACTCTTTACATTTGTTTTTATGAATATGTAGTTGGATAATGTGAACTATTATGTCATAGATTGATTTGAATTTATGTTTTTATTGTGGACCGAGAAAATTAGAGATTAAATGATGTTTTATTATGAGTTTTTGGTGATTTTACATGTTGAATATATGCTAAAAATGATGCAAAAATAGAAAAAAAGTTATTCTACCCAAAATGTCACGGGTTGGACCGAACCCGACCCGAACCCGAGGTTCGGTTTCGGTCCGGGTTGGGTCGGTTTTAATTATATTTTCGGTCCAAATCGGTCTAAATTTTTAAAAATTTCGGGTCGGCGGGTTGGACGGGTTGGTCCGGGTCGGACCGAATGCTCACCCCTAGATAAGGATATGATATGTAGTTCATAAGGATATGTACCCTTCTGTTTTCCCGCGTTTATACAAGATCATCATAATTACAAATCAACCTTAATATTTTGAACCAATATTAGTTTGATCAGTCATTTAAGAAATTTAATTGACACTATATGTGATGTGACAGGACGAGATCCGCTAGTTTGCGGCGGTGTTTATTGAAAAATGAGATAAAATAAAACTTCGAATTTTCACATCTTAATTTGTAAGTTTAACATGATTTTTCAATTTTAACCGTTTTCATTTTTTGTAATTTAGATAAGGTTGAAGTATTATAAAATGCTAGGGATAAGTGAAATTATGCCTAATTACAGTTCTGGCGATTTGGCTCTCACAGTTGTTGTCAAGTCTGACTTGAGTCTTCTTCACGTCAACATTCGATTTTAAGTCTGATGTCTTCATATCTGACTATAATCTTCTTCTTCTTCTTCTTCTTCTTCTTCTTCTTACTCGAGAACTCGTGTCAGAGTTGTAGATCGGTGAAGTCTGTTTTATGAGGCAGAGTTCGAGTTGTCCCTTGTTTGCTATATATGAGTTTTTTACCGTAATTTCATCTTTTCATCTTGATCAGATATGACTTTATAGTCAGTTATAACATGGCTTCGAATCAGGTCTACACAACTTTGATTCCTGTCAAAATAAAGAAATTATTTTGCAAATATCATTAAAGTTCGTATTTTGGGCCGTATTATTTTTTTAAGCCAAAAGTTTATTTCAAGCTAGAAAGCTTTTATTTTGCTCATTTGAATTCATTGATTCGGGACCAAATAGAAGATAATAAAATTAACATCATCAATATCTGATTTGACAAGAGGAGATCCACTACTTTGATGCAGTGTAAATTCTGATTACTTGTGCCACGCAATTTAATTTATAGCTAGGAGTACTATATAGTAACACATTAACTATATATATATTTTTATTTTTTTATTGAAAAATGAGATCAGATAAACCTTCAAAATTTCACATCTTAATTTGTAAGTTTAGCATATACGGTTTTTCGATTTAACCATTCGAGACAAGTACTTTTCATTTTTCGTAATAAGCTGCATTTTTAAGAAAGTGCTATAACTGATCAGAAAATTTATTAAAGTTCAAACACAAACTAAAATAGTTAAAAAAAATCATAAAAGTCCAATACTGTATGCATTGAGAATAGTTAAGAAAAATCATAAAATCGTGTGTGCGTGTGTTGCATAGCGGTAGTGTAGTTAATGCTTGAATAAAAAATATCTCAAGTTCGAGTCCATCGTGACGCGGTCTTTAAATTTATTATTGCGATTACTAAAAAAAATCATAAAATCAATTGTTACTATTTTCTATAATATTTTTCCGTGTTGGGATATAGAGAAGGATTATGAAAATAAACTAGCTCAAATATTTTTCTACCTTCTGTTTTCCCATTTACACAACATAAATTAACCTTACATGTGCTAAGCTGATAGTAGTTTCAGTCATTTATATATTTCAAATTATGACATTATATATATTATATATATATATATATATATATATATAGGTATTGGGAAGAGATCATATGTAAAAGTCTTTTCCTATAAGAAATAAGAAGCCATCTGGACTGTTGATCTTTGTAGATGTACGATTGTCATTGACCGGTACATTATAATTGAACATGGAATGCATTATCATAACAATGCATTGTAATAAATAAAAATGCATTATTATGACAGTGCATTGTAATAATACATAAAATACATTATTTTAGTACATATAATGCATTATTATTATTTTTTACGGAAAAAAATATTTTATATGTGAACCAACCCGATATATATATATATATAATTTGGTGAAGAATCCGAAGGTGAAGAAGAGTGTTTCGAAGGATCAGGAGAGACTTGTCGGGTTTTGGCTTGATCACACCAAAACAAGAAGAAGCTTTTATCAAGTTTGAAGTTGTTTTACGTTTTGGTGATTAATTGATATGGACACGAATAGCAAACACATTAATACTATCGAAAGTTTAGATAGAAAATAAAATTATTATTTTCTAAGTTGCTCTATAATTAACAACAATAATTTAAAAATTAAACCATTTTTAAGCTACAAACAAATTTTGAAAAATAAATTAGTATTTTAAGAAGTCAATAAAAAAATTGTAACCAAAAATCCCGACGAAAACCAAATAAACATCTCCGTCTACTCTGCCATATTCCACTGCCCGAACTCTTTCCAATTCGGATATGAAGAAGCGTATCCTAATCGGGTTATCGAAATAGAAACATAGTCTGAGTTGACACTGTCTACGTATACATGGAAGAGAGGTGTCAGTTGTCTTCACATTCTCAGCCTCCTACAGTAGCGACCCGAAACAACATGTTATTGAAATACAAAACGGGTACAACCACCCAAAAAACACTGCATCTCATTGACTTATTTTTCTATTATAATTTAATTTGCTCAATATCAATTACCAATGAATTTATCGCAATAATATTAATTTAAAATAGAGTATTATATTATTTCTAAATTATTAGTTAAAGTAATTATCCGTGACATTATATATGATTTGACCAAACGAGATCCACTATTCTTCTGAGTGGTTAGAATCTTTACAAATTTTTGTAAGTTCAACATGAATTTTCAATATTGGCGATTTTAAATAGGTATTTTCATTTTTAGTAATTCAAATAAGGTATTGCCTTTTTATTAGAAAGTGTTAATTATATTAATTTACTTGTATTCTCATTGCATCATTACATATATTATATAGAGTGTTATAATAGCACTTCTTAGATAGAAAAGATAAATCACTCAATATAAAAAAGATAAATAATGCTTCCTTCGTCTTGCTAAGAATGTTCCCAAATTTTTAGGTACAGTTATTAAGAAACAAAAGTAAAAAAATAAACAGTGATAGGTCCCACAACTTTTAAAGAGTTAGTTGTTTCCATTTATGGAAGATGGCTTTGTTAACGGACATACGAGAAAGGAAAGAGAGACCTTGTTAACGGGACGGAGGGAATAATACTTTTAGATATTTATACCCCTCCTTATTTTCCCGCGCCGAATTCATATTTTTTATTTATTGATATCACATAAAAATATTTGTGAATCACATATAAAATGAACCTATTACAAGTGTATTTCACACTTTTTATATAGTGATTGCACAAATAAAAATTTGCGATCACGTATGAAATGAAATTATTATAATTGTATTAAAAAAATGAAAAACTCTATTATATGTATGGTAGTCATTAAAATTTTTTTTACGTTAAGTATATTAGATTTTATTTTTATAATTAATCTTGTAATTAATAAATATAATATTTTATTTTTAGTATATGCTTTCACTATCAAATGCAATTGTTGTGTTAATTTTATCAAATTGCAGTATATTTGAGATTATTGGATTAGGTTGACTGTATGTAATCTAATACAAAATCTTTCTAAAATCTAGCAAGAACATATTATTTTTCTTTAATTAAAATAAACTCAAGAATATTTGTAGTCTCTATAAATAGGTACAATAGCATTAGCATATATCACAAACTTTCATAATCTTCATCCATGGCTATTAAGCTTTTCAACCTCCTCTATTTCTTCATACTAATTTCTTTAATTGGCCATGCCACTAGTCACACAAATTCCCCACCTTTTGCTTTCATCAAGAAATTACAAGGCTTGCATAAGGGTAACAACACAAAAGGGATCCACGACCTTAAAATCCACCTCAATAGATTCGGTTATCTCGAAAACCTCAACGAAACAAGCAACGATGACTTCGACGAAGTCCTAGAATCAGCCATCAAAACGTACCAAGAAAACTACAGCATCAAGCCCACAGGCATAATAGACGCGGACACCGTGTCACAAATGACGACCGCACGGTGCGGGTGTCCCGACATCATCAACGGCTTCAACACAATGCAAGCAGGCCACAACTCGAGCAGCATCCACACAGTGCCTCACTACCGTTTCGATATCCAGACGACGTGGCCGCCCTATCAGAGGAATCTGAGATACGAGTATTTGGGGAACTTCCCCGACGTGGCGAAGCTCCCCGTTAAACTCGCCTTCGAAAGATGGGCGTCGGTCGTAAAATTCAGCTTCCGAGAAGCTGGGAGAGGCGAAAATGCGGAACTAAGCATAGGGTTTTACCGAGGCGACCATGGCGACGGAATGCCGTTCGACGGGCCGAATAACATGCTAGCGCATGCGTTCTACCCGCCGGACGGAAGGTTCCACTACGATCTGGACGAGAAATGGTTCTATCTTTTCAAAACTAACAATGCTTACGACCTTTGGAGTATGGCGCTTCATGAAATAGGGCATCTGCTAGGGCTTTACCATACCCCAGTCAAGGAAGCAATCATGTTCGCATATATGAGACCTGGGGAGACCAAAGATTTGCATCCAGATGATATTCAACATATTCATGCTTTATATGGATGATAGATTAATTAATTGGAATATTTATAATATACTATATGTTTGAATATTTAATTGATCATGGGTTAAAATATGTGATTGATTAATAATATATGGAGTGTTAATTATTTTTATCTACATTCAAACTATCACCGGATCGAAAAACAAGCCGGATACTATACTGGTTAATTTTCTGTTGCGCTCATGGATGAACGACATGTGGCAATTTTATGATAACGGTTGACAAACGGAGTGAGGGAATGCATGCAATCTATCAAGTTTAATTGGTGTGCATAATAGAAATATTAATTCCAAGCTCTGATGGAATGAAAATTATATTTTTAGTTAAAATAAAATTATAAATAATAATAATAAAAAAATAATTTGGTTTCGGATTTTTTTGGATTTTCTATTTTTTTCGATTCCGTTTGGATTTAAGTCTAAAATTTTGAATTTTTCCGCTTCGAATTTTCTTTCGGTTCGAATTTCTTTTTTAAATTTGCAGTTTTGGATCGGTTAAGCTTTAGATAAAATCCAAACCAAAACCCAAATACTCACCCTACTGATTCATCAAGAATCGACTTTCAGCTTGGAGCTTTCACCAAAAACCTCCACGACACGAAACTTTAATGGTTATATACGAGAACTTTATATATATGCTATTCAAATTAAATTGTTTTTTTTTTCTGTTCACGGTTGCATTTATTTTAAATTTTCTTAATGATATAAATATTCAGAATTTGGGCTTCCATAAATGAAAATATGAACTTGATGGCAATGTTAACACAAGATAATTAATTCAATTTTGTGTGGAAATTTAATCATAATGGTTGCCCGAAGTGAAGATTGATAGGTGAACGAACAGAGCTTGAAAAAGTCCCTTCCAAATCTATAAGACAATTGAAATGGAACGGAAGGAGTAGTTTTTTTCGGTCATTTAATTCAAATGATGAAAATACATATGATTTACATCATCAAATTTTAAATTCTCAATGAATTTTCAATATTATCAATTTTATAAGTTTTTAGTAAATAAGGTATTGCATTTTCTAGAAATTAGTGCTAATTATATTAATGTACTTGTATTCTCATTGCATCGCAACATTTCTTATCTATTCATTAAACCCCTTTTTTTTACGTTACGTATATTAGATTTTAGTTTTATAATCTTGTAATTTAATAAGTAGAATATTTCATTTTCACACTACTAGAGAAATAGGAATACATAACACTGCATAGATGACGCTTTATTTTAAATACCGTCATTTATGTTCGTCTTTTAATTTTATATGACGGTTCTAGAAATAACTGTCATTTATGTGCGTGCCTCAAAAGATATTGATGACAGTACATACTAAACCGTCATGTATAGGTATATACGTAGATGACAGTTTTACATGAATCGTAATATATATGCATAACTTTTAAAATTATTAAATAAATAAAAATAAAAATATAAAATAAAATATAATAATCTCCCCACTCTAAAAATCTGCTCACTCGTTCCTATCAGCACCGTTCTTCCTCTCTCTCTCTCCCTCTCTCAAATCCAACGAAAACACTGTCTCGTTTTCTCTCTTGTCCTTCTTTGCCGATGGGAAATCAGCCGCCGGCAGCCGCCATTGTCCCCGTCACCTCACGTCTCTCTCTTTTTCTTTTCTTGTCTTCAACGGAGTTCAAAGTTTTTATGGGCCACTAACTTAGGGCGGTTTACAAATTTGGGCCATAATTCGGCGGGCTTGCAAGAAAAGGGCCTTCGGGCTTGAAAGATATGGGAATTTGAATTTTGAAATTGCAAATTAAGGCCACAAAGTTTTAGAAAAATTGCAATTTAAGGCCCGAAGTCATCAATACTCACTTGCTTTGGAACAAACTTGGAATACACATCTAAGATAGCATCAATTAAAAATACTCAAGGTTTTTTTTTTCTTTACCATTCTGCCCTAATATTATGCTTAAAGATCCACGCGTCCGTATGGTTCTGATGGTTTTCTTTCATCACGTTCTACGTCCTTAGATGGAGATACTTCGACTCCTCAATGAAGTTTTCTCTCCTTCTCATCTCTTGGTGGCAAGAGATAATGGATTCACAATCCACTCTTGTTGCTGCAGAGTGGAATTCTCTCTTCCAGATTGCAAGAGCAGTCTGGGTTCTTATTTTCTGTACCTCCAAATCATGGAGATAATTCCTGTAACACTCACATCTCGGACAGTTGTCCGGATTCATATTTTTCTTGATGTCTCCTCCGTTAGGATAATACTTATAGTAATAAATAAAATATAATTTCCAGATAAACCTAAGGCTCTTATACCATTTTGAAAGTGTGGATCTTTAAGCATAATATTAGGGCATAATGGTAAAGAATAAGAAAAAAAAAACCTTGAAATTTTTTCTAGATATATATATGCACTAATCACTATCTAGAAAAATAAAGTTAGTTTGAAGGGCGTAATAGGGCGTAATTTGTAATATGAATCTTAATTTTGTTATACGAGTTCAATTTTCTTGTCCTTCAATAATCTCAACTCTCTTCTTCCACAAATTCTTGACATTTGGCAGATTATATGACTTATATATTCTATATCTGCAATTACTGGAAGTCTTTGTTGCTTGAGCACAAAAAAAAAAAAAAATCACTTCCAAGTTAGACCATTAATTTATACTCAGAATTTAAAGAAATTTAATTTTATTTGTATGGCCAATGATGTATAAATGATAATAGTTTAATTAAGAACCCGTCAACAAGGTTAGACTTTCAAGCAGCTAATTAAGTATTACAGAAGTAGCCGGCCTACATTTATTAATTTAATAATATTATATATTAATATAGACACATTTTATTTTAATTTGAGAAATAAAAGAACTTATATTCTTAAATGATTTTTGGGTTTTCTTTATAATTTATTAGTACCTTCTGATTGTGTATACATATACACTATTATTGATAAATTAAATGAAAATTATGCATCTGTAAAACAAGATGATTATCTGTTAAATCTAGAGGAATTGTAGAGGAATTCGTCTTCCAAATTATATTAATATAAGTCTAATATAAATTGGAATTTGGAAATAATCTGTTATATATATGAACCGGACGTTTACAAAAGATAGTGATCATTAATTATTAAATTAAGTCAAGTAATTTAATTTTTAGGGCCGTCAACCATTTAAATCGTACAAGAACATTCCACTTTAATTCTTTATTGTATAAGAAAGTAGACTAAGTAATTAATTATGAGGTCGTGACTGACTTTTTCTTCATTTAATTCTTTCATTCAAATTAATTGTGTATAAATAGATGTACTAGCATTAGCATTTATCACATGATCAAATATATTTCTTCCATTCTCATATAATTCGAACTCATTAGTTCCATGGCTCTTAACCCTTTTCAGCTCTTTCCCCTCATCTTTCTTGTGTTCCTATTCTTTTCCACTACTAGCCACGCCAAAATAAATACCCCAAGTGACAAAAATTCAAATCCTTTTGATTTCATCAAACATTTAAAAGGTTGTCACAAGGGTAATAACACAAAAGGCATCCATCAACTCAAAGCCTATCTCAAAAAATTCGGATATCTTGACTATCTCAATAAAACTCATGCCAATGACGACGATTTCGACAGTATTCTAGAATCAGCCATCATAACATATCAGAAAAATTATCATATTAAACCCACAGGGACACTGGATGATACAACGATATCGAAAATGACAACCCCACGATGCGGGGTGCCTGATATCGTTAACGGCACGAACTACATGCAACCTCGAAACAAAACGCACGCGCCGGGCTCGAGTAACATCCACACAGTGTCTCACTTCAGCTTCTTTCCTGGAAACCCTAGATGGCCATCTTCCAAAACCCGTCTCACTTATAGGTTCTCTCCCAACTTTCCCACAAATGTTATGGCCCCCGTGGCACGTGCCTTCCAAAAATGGGAATCTGCAACACACTTCACATTCGCACGTGTCCAAAGCAATCAAAATTCTGATCTAGCTATATCGTTCCACCGTGGAGATCATGGTGACGGATTTCCTTTTGACGGCCCCGGCGGAACCCTAGCTCATGCATTTGCACCAACCAATGGAAGGTTCCATTACGACGCCGACGAGCGGTGGTCCATCGGGGCCGTTGCGAATGCTTTCGATTTGGAAACTGTTGCTGTTCATGAAATTGGGCACCTTTTAGGGCTCGGGCATAGCTCAGTTGAAGCAGCGATAATGTTTTCTGGGATCAGAGCTGGTGAGATAAAAAATTTGCATGCAGATGATATTCAAGGAATTAGAACTTTATACAATCGTTAAATATGTGATTTACGAGTGTTTTTTTTTTTTTCACATTTGATAAGTGTGAAAATAATTTCCCCTATGTTGGGATTACTAGTAGTAAGTGTGTTTGCTTTTTATCCATCTAAATAGAAGGATAATATTAATATGATTAATGTGGTATAAATTTATTTTTAATTATGGGGAGCGCAATTTTTATATTTGGTTTGCTTTGAATGATAATATACTTCCCTCTTTAGAAAAAAGTAGTAAAATATGGTATAATATTATAACTCTTAAGCACAAAATTATACATTAACCTTGAGCAAGGAAAATTGGATGCCCAAAATTTAATATCTTTTAACTGAATTTTTTATCATATAAAAATAAACAAAATATAAAATGATAAAATAATATTATTCCTTATTATCACTCATTATCAATGAAAATGAACGCAATTGATTTTACTTTTGTTGTAAGGCATATTATATATGGATGTAGTCAACAAGACGTATGTACTAAACTCTTTTTTTAATTTCAACTTTTTGCGTCTTCTCGTTGAACAAGTAAATCCTATGTTAGGGTGGACAAATATCAACTACGTCAGTAGTGGAATTTTTTTTTATATAATAACATGCATTTCTTTTCTTTTTCATTTATTCACGAAAAAACATGCACTTTTTCTTTTTTTTAAACACTACCCCACAACTTATTACCTTTATTTTTCAAATTATTTACAAGTTATATCAGACGGACTCACACTCATTACCCTTATTTTTTTAAACACTACCCTCAATGTGAGACTCTTTCTTCATTTAACAAACACTTTATAAGATTTTTATTAAACCTTGTGCCATCCCCTCCTAGACATATTTTAATTTCATAGAGGGAGGGAGTACTCATTATAAGGTTTTTTTTTTTTGACAAGCTATTACATTCATTGTTGTTTCTTATGTAAGGTCTATGGATACGTCACCACAACAAAATGCTCTAGTACTAATATTTTATGTTTCATAATTCTTTAAAAATTATGTCTCTATTGCGGAGTTATAAATTCGTTTGGGCCCCTATCTTAGGGTGGTTTGCAATATTGGGTCACATTTCATTGGGTCGTTCAAATTGGGCCATTAAACTAAAAGTATGGCTGTCCTAGGCCAGTTTTCGCCCCGAATAGTGAAACAGTATACTCACAAAGCCCATTTAAAGATAAATTACACATCCAAGTTAAAACAATAGAAAATACTCAAGTTTACCATTTTTCTTCAAATATTGATCCATTTTTCAATTTGGAGATAATTCATTCAATACTATCAGACCCATCACACTTCCGTATAAAAATTCTAAGCATACCAACTTCATACCTTTTTGACCGTAATGCTGCCGGGTATTTCAAATGGATTCAATGGTCTCTTCTCATGGCATGTTCTATCTTTCATTCAAGGCAGATACAACTATGGAGAAGATCTTCTTTTCTTTTGATTTCTTGGAGGCAGGAATCAATTAATTCTTTCTCCTGGTTTTGTTGGATCAGGATATCCAACTGCCTTCTCCAGTGTGTTAGCACACTCTGGTATCTCATTCTTCTTTTATCCAAGATTTGGAGATTTTCTTGGAAATGTCCACACCTTGGACATCCTTCTAGATCCATCAGATATGATTGTTCTGATGGTTTCTCCTCATGGTGTTTATCACCTCGAACTGGAGAGTGCTTAGATTTGCATCAAATCTCACTCTTGCCTCAATTTCTTGAATCAAAGGCTCCATGTATTCAAGCCTTCTTTCTTGTGTGTTAGCACACTCTGGTATCTCATTCTTCTTTTCTCCCAGATTTGGAGATGTTCCTGGAAATGTCCACACCTTGGACATCCTTCTAGATCCATCAGATATTAGATCCATCAGATATGATTGTTCTGATGGTTTCTCCTCATGGTGTTTATCACCTCGAACTGGAGAGTGCTTAGATTTGCATCTTTTAACTTCGTGTGGATCTGAATTTGACATCATCCACACCCGAGGATATTTCCCTGAGACATCAACCCTTATTTTTTCTGGGTTGATTCCAGTCCTTGTATTGAGCTTCTCCCAGCTAGCTTGATATATCTGCCAAGAAGAAGAAATCTCAATCTTATCAGTATTAATCTTAGAAGTGACAGTCATTGGCCTAAGATTAATCTCTCCCTCTTTTTCCCCAGAGGTGCTGGGTTGACATGATGGTTCTTAATTGATTCTATCTTAGATGTGTATTTCAAATTTGTTTCAGAGCAAGTGAGTATTGATGACTTCAGGCCTAAAATTGCAACTTTTCTGAAACATTGTGGCATAATTTTGCAATTTCAAAATTCAAATTCCCATATCTTTCAAGTCCGATGGCCCTTTTTTGCAAGCCCACCGGATTATGGTCCAAATTTGCAAACCGCCCTAAGTTAGTGGCCCATAAAAACTTTGAACTCCTCTATTGCGTGTCACAAAAATAAATGTATGTCATAAAATTTAAGGACATTGGACGGTGCAATTAATTTATTACCATTCTAAATGAAAAAATTTAAATAGTTAAACTTATATATATGTATATGTAGCAAAAGAATATATGAAATGCATGTGTAAATGTCACTAAATTTTATCACGCATTAAGATGTAATAAATTTTGCAACAATTAAATTTCTTGATATTGCTAAAGTTATGTTACTACTAGACACTTTAATTTGTTCTAGGTGGTAATTCATAACAACTATGAAACTGAAATCCAATTTTCCTACTTCAGCTTTCCTATTTAAAATGTACTTTGCCCATACTGCAATAATTTTTAATTAGAAGATCTTAATATTTATCTTCTGCAACATGTTATATTTCCAATAACGTGGCGATATAATGGTTAAAATGATCCAATCTAATCTAGTATATAGTATTAAATCATGTATTGCTATTCGACATTATATTTGATTATTTTACCAATTATAGTTAGAAAATTTGGTAGTTGATTCTAGAAAAATTCTTAGATTCACAAAACATACGCTCAACAATAATGTTAAAATTTATATTAACATTAGCCTTAGCCTTTGTGAGTTGAATTCTCTTTGTAGAGTATTTCACTTGTTTTAAGAACTTATCAAGACTATTGAGCAAGGTCTTATGGCGTTCAACCATACCGAGGTTCTTGGCTGATTATATATAGCCAACGAGTCGAGGTTTCTACGCTCGTGGGGTAGTCAAATTGAATTCTCGATCTAGGGAGACCGCTGCCTAACTCTTATACGTGGGATTTTTGGATCATTTATCCAACGAATCCTTGGTCCGTATCATTTGGTTTTCAATCAAGGCAAATTGTGCAAAAAAAGAAAAAAAAAAGAAAAAAGAAAAAAAAAGAAAAAGGGAAATTATTTCATGCCCAACTCCGTTTCGACTTAAATCCCAAAGTGCTACTGGGCCAAAGCCCAAAACAAAATTTTAAATGGGCCTATTAAATGTCATCCCGATCAGTAGTCTTTAAGACCACAATTTTTTTTTTTTTCTTAAATTATTGTGTAACTTAAATGACATATAATAAAATATATTCTAATATTTATGTGAAAAACTTTAAAGTAGAAATCAAAGCCCTAGTCCTATGCAAACCAATACGTTTTATAAAAGTAGAATGTTACACGTTTAATTTCGTCGTAGAGCTAGCGGCGGTCAATCCTGTCTTTGACTGGAGAAACAAAGACAGCAACAGGAAATTAAATTGCAGTCGTAAAACACGTTTTTGATCCAGTTTCCACACTTAATATTGAGAAATCATAAGCTAATTAATCGGAACGTTAGAGCCAAAACAACAAATTAGCAGAATTAGTCAGAAACACGTTTTTAAGAATACATGTATGTATTTTCCAGCGTGATTTACGGGGGGAGTCTTCCTTCTTTAGACCGGATCAACCTCGTTAATTCCCAATTTTTCATGCTTAGGTCAAAGTATTTTTTATTTTTATGTTTTTATAGCGAGAATAATCTACAATCATTACTTAAGATGCGTATGAGTAAATCTAGCTCCTATGCAATAGTCTGCTAATAATATAGAAAAGGCAAACAATAATAAGGAAATCGGGTGCAATACTCGACCTTTAAGGTGATGGTAGAATTCGAACTTGAGACACTCGGTTACAAGAATAATTACCCCAATAATAAGTCATCCAAGAGGATAATAATTAATAAATGATGGTCTCTGGTGCAGTGTGCGGTCCAACCTATTTTTAATTTTTAACTAATTAATATATATTTAATTAATTTTAAAGTACTTAATAAATTTTAATTGGATTAATTAATAAATCTAATTGAAACTAATTACCACCAATTTCCTCCTAATTATCCATAATCCTTTAAATACCTTTAATTACGATCAACTACACAGTGCGATTGTTTTAATCCCCTTAAATACCTTTTAATTACGGCTAACTATACGGTGCGACCAGCCTTTACAAGTATTTGCCTTTTGTTATAAGGATAAGGATGGTTGATTAACAATTAATGTTTGTAATATGTTTTATATATTTTATGAGAAACCTTGATAAATTTTATACTGGGTTGGTATTTATTTCGCTGCAACTTTTCTACTAATTTTGGGCTGAACTTTCTTCAATATCGCAAACTTTGGTTGATTTTAAAATTAGGACAAAATTGTAAAATGTATAAGACTATTAGTGACAGTATAAGAGCATTAATTTTTTATTTATTTATAATTAGAGTATCTAATTTTTTTCCCCAAAGAAATGGATCCAACTGTTCGGGCCACAATTGACTTACATTTAATCAAATTAAAATAAAATATCTTAACATTTAAAGATAAAAAAAAAAAAATTCTATATATTTACAAACCACGTCTAAATTAGTGTCATAAAAAAATCTCTAACTCCAACTTTTTGGTAACTTAGTTGACACACGACAGTATTTGTTTTTTGGTAGAAACATTGGATTGGTCACCTGGATCGATTTTTTCATTACGAAAATACATAAATTTAGTATTGTACTCCTAACAATTTAAAAGTACGTGGTATAATTAAGAAACTACTAAACTTCAGAATTTAAAGTAATATTTGTGTACAGTCAAAGTCATTCGATTCAAGACAAAATCATCAACATCGTTTCTTTTTCCTGGCAATTAACAAAATAAATAGAAAGATTCCTATGATTTCATTCCGTTCACATATATGCCTATATAAGTATCATAATAGCTTTAGCATGTATCAAATTAACCAATCTTCTACACAAATTCCATATTCTTATTTAGTTTTTTAAGATATTCTCATTGATGGCTTTTAAGCTTTTTAAGCTCATATCCTTCATTCTCCTCATTTTCCTACTTGTTGCTCCAAATGGCCAAGCCAAGAGGAACACCCCAAGTAACAAAAAAACCTCACTTTTTAAGAAATTAAAAGGCTGCCACAAGGGGAACCACACAAAAGGGATCCGCGAGCTCAAAGCCTATCTCGAGAAATTCGGTTATCTCGAATATCTGAATAAAACTCATGCCCATGACGATAACTTCGATGCCACCCTAGAGTCAGCCATCAAAACCTACCAAAAAAATTACCACATAAAACCCTCAGGAGTCGTAGATGATGAAACAATATCAAAACTGACGACCCCTCGTTGCGGGGTGCCTGATATCGTCAATGGCACTAACAACATGCAACCTCGTAAGAAAAAACACGACCCGAGCTCGAGCAACATCCACACAGTGTCTCACTTCAGTTTCTTTCCTAATAACCCTAGATGGCCAGCGACCAAAACCCATCTCACCTACAACCTTCCACCCAACTTCCCCCCCTTCGCCGTAGACCCCGTGGCACGTGCCTTTCAACAATGGGAATCTGCCACACGTTTCTCCTTCTCACGTGTGGAAAACAACCAAAATCCTGACCTAGTTATAGAGTTTCGACGGGGCGACCATGGCGATGGAAACGCTTTTAACGGCACTGGCTACGCCATAGCTCATGCATTCGCGCCAACCGATGGAAGGTTCCATTACGATGCCGACGAGCCGTGGTCCGCCGCCCCACAAGCCAATGCTTTCCATTTGGAAACTGTTGCTGTCCATGAAATCGGTCACCTTCTTGGCCTTGATCATAGCTCAGTTGAGGCAGCAATCATGTACCCTACCATTTCTCTTGGAGAGGTCAAGAATTTGAATCAAGACGATATTGATGGGATTGCGACTTTATACAATCTCTAAAATGTGCGTGGAATTTTGAATTTATGTTTCTATGTCTTTCATATGTTGGAATTTTGTCATAGTACGTACTAGGGTTTCTCTATGACTTTCACGTTGTTGTTGCTTTTGTTGTAAGGTCTATGGATATGAAGTCCATATGAAATATGAAATAAACTCGTTTTTTTTTTCAAATTTCAACATTCGATTGAGCGTAAATATTGTTTCCTACGTTGGGATTTTGTAGTGATTTAATTATCACGGGACGCGGAGGATCCCAAGTGAAATTGTAACCATAACTTAACAAATAAATACTCCCTCCGTCCCGCTCATTTTGTCCTGTTACTTTCGGTACGGTTATTAAGGAGAAATGTAAAAACAGAGGAAATTGGTAGGTCCCTGATGTGTGTATTTTGGTTGTTCGTATTATTAATTTTTCTATGACTTTATTTGGATATAATTTGCACTTTTTATGTAATTTTGTGCAGGAATCGAAGAGTTCGTGAGCATATGAATTTGGACGAGAGAAATCGAGAAGGAAGAATTTATGTGCAATTTTGTAAGAGAATTGGATGGGTCGGGCTTTATTATTTTATAATCCTTAAATAATATATTTAGATACTTATTATATTTAGAATTTTATTATTTAATTATTTCCTAGGTTATACAATCTCTAAAATGTGCATGGAATTTTGAATTTATGTTTCTATGCCTTTCATATGTTGGAATTTTGTCATAGTACTAGGGTTTCTCTATGACTTTCACGTTGTTGCTTTTGTTGTGAGGTCTATGGATATGAAGTCCATATGAGATATGAAATAAACTCTTTTTTTTCAAATTTCAACATTCGGTCTTCTGATTGAGCGTAAATATTGTTTCCTGCGTTGGGATTTTGTAGTAATTTAATTATCACGGGACAGTGGATCCCAAGTGAAATTGTCTTACCAAGTAAATACTAGCTATTCAATCACGAAAATTGTGATCTTATTTTCTCTTTGGGCCGTTTACGAAAAGTGTGGTGTTTCCATAAATAGAAATAACCCTACTTTAAACCTCACAACAAATCAAAATATGTGGGCTCATTTCTCCACTCAACAAACATCTATTTAACTTTTTTAAAACTCGTGCTACACTCCCCCACACCACACTTTTTTGTGGACGGAGGGAGTATTTTATTTTTTGTAGAAGGACAAAGTTATCCTTAATGCAAATGCAAAGACACAAAAATGGGATGACACGAATATGCAAATGATGCTATGACACGAAGGAGGGAATGACGTTATAACGGGATACCATTTGGAATCCTCTGTCCCCAACTTTAGTGTCTCACAATTCATATTTAATTAGGTTTTTGTCATTTTTTTTCCTTCAATACTAGTCTATTATGTTTTAGCATAATTTCACAATTATTAACTAGGGTTCATCCATCCAAATAGAGTTTATATATATATTTTTTATTTAATTTGCATTTTTAAAATTTTTTAATTGATTATTATGGTTCATTCTTTCAAAAGTATTAGGGTATATAATTTTTTTTGAACTCTAATTTTTTATAACAAATGTTAATTAAGGTACATTATATATATATATAATTTTATTTTTATATAAATCTTTTTAAAATAATGAAATTAATAATAGGACACAGAGAGTGGACACAAGTTGGGGACAAATGATCTTACCAGCTACAATTATGCTTTTACTAAGTAAAGTGGTTATTTCTTTATCATTTGTTTTTTGAAAGGATTATTTCTTATCATTGTCAATAAATGAAATAAGATTTTTTTTTATTATTATAGATTTACAAATAGTAAACAAAATATAATGCATTACAGAACTCCACGGAAGTTCACCAACTAGCATTTTGATTCTTGATTATTCTATAATTAATGTCAATCATGGACACATAAATCAGTAACTCCGATTATATAACTCAAAAATGCCTCCCCTACAATAGCTGGCAAACATTTTTTCAATTAATTAGCTAGCTTTAAAAAATTCAGTTTTATGTTTCCCATGTGCATTACTCTAAAATAATAACCGGAAATTATGGGCATCCCATCCGCTCACTGCAATTTGGATTAATACATAATAACATTTGACTTGATATTGAAGCACTACTTCTATTAGTCAGACAAATTAATCCTTAATCACCATTAATTCTTGCCTTGACAATTTGAGAGATATGGCTTATGCAGCAGTGATTTCTCTACAGAAAACAATCCAGAATAATCTTCTAGATTCTCCTCGTATTTCACTCCTTCCCCCTCTCCACAAATCATGAAACATGCATACCAGCAGCTCAAGTCCTTGAAAGAAATTCTGCAAAGATTGGATGAGAGCAGCAAGAGCAGCAGCCGCAAGAAGGTGAATGTTTTGGACGCACGAATCAAAGAGGCAGTGTGGAAATTCGAAGATTTAGTTGAATCTCATGTCTATAATCAGATACTTGTTCCACATGAATCTGAAACACTAGAGGTAAATCTGGAGGAGATAAGAGATGCAGTTGATTCCTTCACCAAAATGTTGAAGGAGAAGGAGAAGGAATACATGTATGAATTACATCATTTGTTGCCTGAAGAAGAAGAGGAAGAAGAAGATGCAGCTTTCGATGCTGCTGCTTGTGTAAAGAAATTGAAGTTGGTTGGATCATCTTTTATATTGAGCAAAATCAGAGTTAAGCTGATGCCTGAGTTAGGGTTGGATGCCATACCAGTTGTCGGAAAGACTGCTATTGCCAAGGAAATCTTCGACGATCCACTCCTTTTCACCGACTTCAACTTCGAACGTCGAGCGTGGGTGACGATAGGGAGGAAGTGTGAACTGGATAAACATAAACTCAAACGAGATATTCTAATTCAACTAGATCCTAATAGTAAGATTGTTGAAGAAGGAGAGAGAAATGAAGGGCACTATTTGAGAGAAATTTTGAAGGCCAAGAGATGTCTGATTGTGTTGGATGATGTATGGGATAGATACGTTTGGGAACACTTGAAAAGTTTTTTCCCAAATTTCGGTCCTCGAAGAAGAAGTAGAGTCTTGCTAACAACTCGGTTACATCATGTGGCTACACATATTCACCATTATTTTCCGATGACCATTCATGTTGAGCTGCTGAGCAAAGACGAAAGTTGGGATCTTCTTCGTCAAAGGGTGTTTGGAGAAGAAGAAGAAGAAGGAGGTTCATGCCTTCCGCATGAATTTATCAAAGCTGGAAAGAAGATTGCGGAGAAATGTGATGGCCTTCCTCTCATGATAGTCGCGGTTGCAGATCTCTTATCCGAAGCTGATGATAAGAGTGCAGAGTCCTGGGAAGAAGTAGCTGAGAGCAAAAATTCTGACATCTTCATAGCTGCATATGACCGAATATCTAAGGTACTGTTTCCAAGCTACGAATACTTACCTCAACATTGAAAACCATGCTTTCTACATATGGGAGTTTTTCCGCAAAAATATGAGATTTCTCGATTCAAGCTCTTGAGCATGTGGATTGCTGACGGCTTTCTTGGGCCTAATATAGAACAAACAATGGAAGAATGTGGTGAGAAATATTTGGGGGAGCTTATTGATCATAATGTTGTTATAAGTTGCCAAAAAAGTCACACCTCTGATCCCAGAGTTGGTGATGATATAAAAACATGCCGCCTTCATTCTTCCTTCTGGCACCTCTGTAATAGAGAAGCTACGAATAACAAGTTTTTTCGCGTTTTAAGTAGTCGTGCTGATTGTTTTGAAGAAAGTTTGAAAAACCAGCGTAGATTGAGCTTCCATCAATGCTCCCACGGAGTTTGAAGAAGTTACATTTGAGCGGGTTGGGCTATCCGCACATGGGATCCTCTATTGCTAATTGGTGTAACATCCTCTATTGCTTATGTTGGATGAACGACATGTGGCAATCCCTAAATTTAAGATTGGTAACTAGGGTTTATTCCACCCAATTAGGGTATATAATTATCTCAAAATCGACACATATCATTAATCTAATGGATGCAATAGAAGATGTCACACCATTAGGCAATAGAAGATCCGATCTGGGCTATCCGTGGGAATATATGAGTATAATATTTCTTTCGTTGCCAAATCTTCGAGTGCTCAAATTGCGATGCTATGCCTTTCGAGGCCCAAAGTGGGAAGTAAAAGAGAATGTAAATTGGAGAAGTTGGAGACTCGAATATCTTCTAATTGAAGGAACTGATCTAGTACAGTTCAAAGTGAAACGTGGAGAATTACGCTCGCTTCGCAGTTTGTGCATAAAACATTGCTACAAATTACAACATGTTCAGTTCGAACCTCATCTGTCTTTGCCTTTTGAGATTGAAGTGGTTGACTGTAGTCCTTCAACTGTCGCTTTTGCTAATGAAATCAGATCGACACATGGGTTTTCTGAAAGGAACCAAAAGTTTTCTCTTCATTCTTCATGGGATGATGGGAAGCTCAAATGATTCTCCAAGCTCAAGGTTGATATATTCATCATTTTTTCTAGAGTACAGAGTTTTTGTAGGCCGGTAAGTATAGGCGTTTTGCGTTTTTAGGACACTCTTTTGCGGGCTTGCAATTTTAGGACAAAGTTTCAAAAATTAAACGTTTGAAGGCCAAAAAACGCCAGATCGGGCTATTTCTCACGTGTTTTGCACGTGACTGTGCTTTCCTCGGCCCGTTGATGACGTGGCTGCCAACTAAGCTAACGAGTCATTAAAAAAATGAATAAAAAATAAAAAAAAAACAATTTTTTTTTTTGAAAAACATCTCTCTCCTCTCTCTCTCTCTCTCTCGTCCAACAGCCACCCCTTACAACCACTGCCCCACCTCCGCCGTCGACCACCATCTCCTAACCGCTACCCACCCTCTTCCACCGTAGCTCCGCCGGCTTGCCCCTCTCGCCACCGTCTCCGGTCAGCCGGCCGCTTCATCTCCTTCACCTCAATTAGTGCCGCCATCATTCCCAAATCAAGCGTGCGAATACATTTCCTAATAAAATAAAATTCATTTTTCAAATCAAGCTTGGAAATCTCACTTTTGATTTTCAACACCAAACAAAATTTAGGAAATTTAAAGGAAAAAAGAAGAAGCCGACAGTGGGTTGAGCAGGTTTTATCAGCCATGAAAAGCGGTGACGGCGGCGGCGATTGAATTGAATTTGCTCGGTACTTAGGGGAAACAATCTCCACAGGCCGCGACGGCTTCGTAGGATCCCATGGCTGAAAGGGAGTGTCAGATCTTGAAATCCGATAAAGTGTGTTGCCGGAGAAGACAGAGAGATGTGGAGAGGTGTGTCGACGGTGGCTGTTTGGTAGCTGGTGGTGGTTGAGGCGGCGACGGTCGAGAGGGAAATCCGACGACGATGAGATGAGGGCAGCGGCAAGATCCCCTACAAGAAGGATCTCCGAAGACGATGAGATGGGGCAGTCTGCAGTGGTGGTCAGCGGCGGAGGTGGGGCAGTGGTGGTGGTGGTTGGCTAGCGAGCGAGAGAGAGAGAGAGGGAGAAGCGAGTGGGGAGAGAGAAAGAGAAGAAAGATGAATGGTGTTGGAAAAGCTTGTCTAGGAATGATGAGGAAGAGATGGTGATGCTGAGGAAGATAGCGTAGAAAGAAGAAAAATGGGGGTAAGAGGTGGTGGCCGGCGGAGGTGGGGAGGCGGTGGTGAAGGTTAGCTGTTGGGAGGGAGAGAGAGAGGGGGAGAGGTAGGTTGGGAGAGAGGAATGCTTTTTCATTTTTTTCTTTATTTTTTATTCATTTATTTTATGATTCATCAGCTCAGGTGGATGCCAAATAAGCACCGGGCTGCCTAAAATGCAATCACGTGCAAACACACGTGAGAAATAGCCCGATCGGGCTATTTTTGGCCTTCAAACGTTTAATTTTTGAAACTTTGTCCTAAAATTGCAAACCCGCAAAAGAGTGTCCTAAAAACGCAAAACGCCTATACTTACTGGCCTAAAAAAACTCTGTACTATTTTTTCTATGTATGTTGATTAAAGTTTTTCTTGGACTAATTGTTATATTAATTGTTGTTCTTGAGTAAGGCTGGCCATGTAATCTATATCTATATAAAAACGAAACAGAGAGAGAAACTCTCATTCAATTTTGACCATAAATTTGACAATTTCCTTTTTTTTTAATTTATAGAGTTTATAATTTGGAAATAAGGTTCACCCCACGTTCACCATTATACATCTTCAGCCCACACCACACGTTCAACATTTATCTTCAATATTTATTTACATTTTATCTACTACTTTTTGCATTATAATGTTGCTAAGTAAATTTAATTGAAGAGTTGTAAATAAATAAATACTCAACAAACAACACACTACTAAAATCAAGTATAATAATATAACAAATTCAAAAAAGTTGAAAAAACATGAAAACCATCATCACGAACCTGCAAAATAAATCGACAAGTAATTAGTAATTATTATTAAGAATAAAGAATCATATAGTATTATAATTAAAAAAAAGATACAAATAATTAAAAAGAAAGATACAATGTTATCTTACCAATATTCATTCATGATAACTATATATTCTATCAAAAATTCTAAATAATTAAAAACTCACTAGCTACTTCCACCCAATTGTTTTTGGAGAAGATTTCAGACAGATATTACCTGCCATTTCAAAAGGAAGCAGACAAGATATTTTTTTTGCAACAATAAATTCTTCATATCTCTGGAGAGATTGTAAGGTTTTGCAGTTGACAAACAATATGAGGCTTCAAAATATGAGTTCGAATGATGAAGTTATGGAATTGGAAAAGTTCTCCAAGTAGATTGCTGACATAGGTGATGGAAAAGTTGGAGGTCCAAATGATGGTGAAGTCAACATTGATATTCCCGAAGATATTTTGATAAAATGGTTAGGGGATTCTATTGAGTGCATATTTAATGACACATATCCATCATATTGTGCTGACAATGCCGACACGAGTTCTCTTCTGGAAAGTGCAATACTTGCCCCAACTCTTAATGTAGTTGAATCTGTGAATCAGCACATGATTTCAATGAATAAGAGTGAAGGTGTGTTATATAGGAGTTCTGATTCAATGTGCAAGTCGGATTCAAATACTGATTTGATGCAACAGATACATACTCCTGAATAGTGTCAGGCGTTCCAATTCCTGAATAGTGTTCAGGCGTTCCAAATCATGAATTATATTTGAAGCTTGGAACTCCTGTTATGTTATTGAGAAATATTGACCATACAAATGGATTGTATAATGACACTCGATTGATGATAACAAGACTTGGTAATCATGTTTTGGAAGCAAAAATTCATACAGGAGAAAATATTGATCAAAAGATATTGATTCCAAGAATGTCTTTGACCCCAGCTGATGCGAGAATGCCTTTCAAGTTTGAGTGATGTCAGTTTCCTCTAATTGTCTCTTATGCAATGACGATCAACAAAAATCAAGGACAATCACTTTCTCATGTTGGTTTATTCTTGCCAAGACCAGTTTTTACGCATGTACAATTGTACGTTGCTGTATCAAGAGTTCGTAGTCGTGGTGGACTTAGAATTTTGATTTCCAATGAAGGTAGAAATGATAATTTTACTACCACAAATGTTGTATATAAGGAAGTATTTCAGAGTATATAATTGTATGTAACTTTTTGGAGTTTGCGTACTCTACTTTTAATATTTTATATATTTTTTGCTTAACTATTGTTCTACTTAGATGATTCTCGTGCATCGCACGGGTTAGGGTACTAGTTTATAAAACAATGATGAATCGAACTCCAATTTAATTTCAACTTCGGTTTTCCCATTGAAATGTACTATATATACCCAATAATGTTAATTACTTTTAACTAGAAGATTTCAACTAAATATCTTCTGCAACATGTTATTTCCTAGAAAGCGGAAATAGATGGTTAAAATGATCAATCTAGCTTTTAGTAAGTAGCAGTTTAAATCATGTATTACAATTTTACATTTTATATTTGAATATTTTATCAATTATTGTTAGAAAAAGTTGTTCGGTAGTTGATTCTAGATTTAGTAAAAATCTATTATTATTATTATTATTATTTTGAAATGGCAGAGAAGTGATAAAATGAGATACATGAGAGGCTCACTGTGTGGAATGTGGATTTCCTAGCTAGGACAAGTATTTAAAGTTAGAAGAAATACTAATTGTACATGCTTGAAATATAATCTTTAATTTTGCCGTGCGGGGTGAGTATTATATTTTCATTTTATTTGGTGGTGTAGTTGTCCCATCTTGCATGGTGGTATAGTGTTCCTGCATTTGTCTGGTGTAGAAGTCTCACCTATATAATGGTGTAGTGATTTATTTTATTTTATTTAACTAATATATTAGTTAATATATTTAATTTATGCATAAAAAGCAGGAAAAGGGAATATCGAAAAGAAAAAAAAAACAAATCAATTAACCAATTATTTTAATTACTTTAATTCAGGTCAATGATTAATTAATTTACAATTATATCTTCATATTAATGATGCGCAAAGTGAGCTGTAAATTTCGTTAGAACATAGAATATAGTTGCTACTTGCTAGTGACTCAGTGACATCATCACAAAATATTCCAAGTCAAAGTCATTCAACTCAAGACAAAATCATCAACTCAATTCTATTTCCTAGAAATTAATAACTAGAAAGTTTCTTAGATTTCATTCCACTCACATGTCTAATTTCTTATAAAATAAGCAGTATAACAATTTGTATACAATGTTTTTAAAACTGAAATGGTAACTTCATCGAGTCACTGGGTCCTTAATTCGACCTGTTGAACCGTTTTAATAAAATTGGAAGACCCGTTAATTTTTATTTGTTTTCATATATATTAATTATATGTGTACGTTAAAATATATAAATAATAAATACATTATTTAAATTATAAAAAATAAATCAAATTTTAAAAAATAAATCAAATTATATAAAATTGATTCATTATATCAACCAAAAGTAAATAAATTATTCATCAATATTTGTTCAACAAATAAATAAATCAAAGTATTTACGTGTTTGAAAAAAAAATAGAACAAAAAATAATTATATCTCTATTAGATTCTACCATCATCTTTTAGGAACAAACAAGTTAAATTAGTAAATGAAATATTTAAAAACAAATAACTCTTATTGGTGAGATGGTTATTTCATCATCAACACGAAGGTGTTGAGTTCAAATCTTTTTTATGTCATTTTAATTAAAAAAAAAAAAGAATTGGATTTTTGTAACACAAATCAGTTCATTAGGTCGTCGATTTTTACGGCTTCCTAGTGGGGGAGTCAATCTTCTCTGGATGGGAGAAACGAATCCGGAAAAATGAAATCTATTACTATATTAAAGCAGAATAATTGCAATATCTTTTCCCGCCCATTCATATACTTTTCCCTCCCACTCTGCATGCCCCATGCACACTCCCCACCTAGCCCACTCAAAATGTCCATTCATTTGCTAAAAAAAATAAAATAATAACCATTCATTGATACCGGCCAAAAATTAATTTTGTGATTTAAATGGCAATATTTTATAGTAAAGTTGTTTATTACTATGTTACAATTTTTTTTTTGGTAAAATATATTATTTTGTGATACTTTATTTTTTAAATTTGTATGGATGAGTTTCTTAATTAAATCTTAATATTCAACATAAGTATTATATATATATAATATAATTGTATTTATAATCAAGTAGAAGATAATTGTATTAATAATACTAATGAATACAATTATATAATTTTGGAGAATCATTTAGAATATAAATATATATATATATATATATTGAAATATGTATTAATTTTTTGATATTACTAATTAAAACACTAATTATCATAAAGCGCAGCGTAACGCGCACGGGTAAATCTAGTTTCTAATCATAACACTAAAATTAAGGATGATGTTTCAATAGTAGAAGGTCGTTTCACTTGTATAGTTGTATGAAAATATCATTTTTATAAATTGAGGAATTGTATCAAAATATCATTTTTAGGGATAAAAGTACTAATTATAGCACCTCTCGTAAAAACTATAAAAAAAATAGCTCTTTAGGTCATTTATGCCCTTCTTTCCTGATTTCACATCAGTATAATATGTGAGTCACATCACTATAATATGTAAAAGCAGTACATGTGTTTTTAAAGAAAAAAAAAATTGTGAAAAACACATGCATAATAATATGTGAATGCACATTTTTGCAAATATGAAGACGATCAAATATTGGTTTCACAAAAAAAAAATTGTGAAATCACAATTGCGTGAAAATCACACGTATAATAATATATAAATTCACATTTTTGCAAATGTGAAACGATATGAGATGAAGGTCATTAAATAAAAAATTATGAATATAAATATCCAAAATTGCTATTATATTTTTTGTAATTTTTTCAAAAATTATTATAAAATAGTATCCTTAAAAGTGCTATTTTCCTACATACCCATTTACATTTTACAATCCTACAAATCGAAGGGTGGTATGTCTTATCAATCAAAAAGTGGTGCGCTGTAATTGAAATATTTTCATCATCGTATTAAACTTGCAAATATATTTAAAGGTTGTGAATTTTTGGATATTTAGTCCTATAAAACAGACGGTTCCAATTTCTATAATAAACATATGCTCAAATAAACTTTTTTATTTCTTTCAACAAAAAAAAAAATTTGTATTTAATTATCTCAAAAAGAAAATTACTTTTATAACGAAATCTTAGCTTATTCCGAACGTTGGAGCTGAATTAGTCGTGATGTTACTGCTGTATATACCTACAAACACGACGCACGCGCGTTTTTAGAAAAAAGATAGTCGTCGTCGTCTTCTTCTTCAAAAATAAATAAATAAATAAATTCTTCAACAAAAAAAACAAAAAAAGAAAGACATGTGGTCTGAGTTTACGACCTTTAGGTGGGGCAATTGCCCCCCTCAATGAGCTTCACTTATACTCCTATGTATATACAAAATTACAAAAATATTCAACTTTGCCCCACTAAAAATTGTGAAAAGTAGGGGCAAGAATAAAAAATTAAATAAATAGATTTTAGTATAGGAATGATCTTATTCCTTACGTGTCATATGCAGAGAAGAATTGACAATAAAATTCAATAGATATATTTAAACTAATTCAATCCTAAATATGAGTAATCGTAGGGAATGGGAGATCGGTGGATGAATGATTGCTTGGTTACTTACATTGAGAGAGAAATTTTTGATACAATTGATAATGAGTTGATATTGCGCCGTTTTCAAAATATGAGTAATCGTAGGTAATCATTGTAATTTATAAGGATATTTTATTATATTATATCTATAAAATATATTTTAATTATTCTAAATACTTTGCCCCCTACCCTCTGGAGCCTAGCTCCGCCACTGCTTTCCAGCGTCCTTTAGGGGCAAAATCCCATTTATAATAAGGATGTGGTTTAATTTACTCCAATTAATTTCTGCATGCAAAAAATAAAATATAATTGACTCCAATTTCAATTCTAAACAAACCATCAACCGGTTAATTAATCTTCACAGGATCATATTATTCAATTGTTATGTTTTTTCACTGCAAATTTAATTTATAGGAGTACTTATTTTGGGCTGAACTGCCTTTAAAATTACAAACTCCGGTCTATTTTGGAATTAGGACAAGATTTATAAATTAATTATATTAGTGATAGTACGAAGTACGTACGAACATTGATTTTTTTTTAAATTATAATTAAAGCATCTTTTTTTTTTCTTCGCTAAAATGGATCCAACATTTTGAGTAATTAGTGGAAACAAAGTTATTGATTGGTGGCCGAACAGATTGGATCGGTTTCCGAAAAAATATATATTTTTAAATATATATAATTTAAATTGGTATCGCAATTAAAAAAACAAACCAAAAATCATAATTTTAAAGGCAAATAACCAGTTATTTCAATTATATACATTCATTCAGGTCAATGTTTAATTTGCAATTAATTATTTCTTCATATTGATGTGCGCAAAGTGAGCAGTGCATTTCGTAAAAACATACTCCGATCTTCCGTCTCAGGTTAGTGTGGTTTAACTAATATTTTATACCTCACAACAAATTAAAAGTACATCGCACTTTTGTGGGACGGAGATAGTAGAGTATATATAGTTGCTCGTGACATCATCATCGACTAGGTTTTTAATACATAAAATTCCAAGTGAGAAAGTCATTCAAATCAAAATAAAATCATCAACTCAATTCTCTTTCCTGGAAATCAATAACTAGATAGTTTCTTAGATTCCATTCCATTCACATGTCTATAAATAGGTATAACATAGCTTTAAGAAATGTATCAAACAACCAATCCTCTTCAGAAATATCATATATTCTCTTGAGAGTTTTTAAATACATTTTCATGGCTAATTTTAAGCCTTTTGAGCTCATCTCCTTCATCTTCCTCATTTTCCTACTACTTGCTCCAATTGGCCATGCCAAGAGGAACACCCCAAGTAACAAAAAATCCTCACCTTTTGATTTCATCAAGAAATTAAAAGGTTGTCACAAGGGAAACCACACAAAAGAGATCCATCATCTCAAAGCCTATCTGGAGAAATTCGGTTATCTCAAATATCTCAATAAAACTCATGCCAAAGACGATAATTTCGATGCCGTCCTAGAGTCAGCCATCAAAACCTACCAAAAAAATTACCACATAAAACCCTCAGGAGTCGTAGATGATGAAACAATATCAAAAATGACGACTCCTCGTTGTGGGGTGCCTGATATCGTCAACAACACTAACTACATGCAACCTCGTAAGAAAAAGCACGACCCGAGCTCGAGCAACATCCACACAGTGTCTCACTTCAGTTTCTTTCCCGGAAACCCTAAATGGCCACCTACTAAAACCCATCTCACTTACCGGTTTCCACCCAACTTTCCCACAGCTGCTATAGACCCCGTCGCACGTGCCTTCCAAAAATGGGATTCAGCCACACATTTCACATTCGCACGTGTCCAAAACAACCAAAATTCTGATCTAGTCATAGAGTTTCACCGGCGTAACCACGGTGATGGTGCCAATTTTGATGGCCCCGGCGGAACCCTAGCTCATGCATTTGCACCAACTAATGGAAGGTTCCATTACGACGGCGACGAGAGGTGGTCCATCGGAGCAGTTCCGGACGCTTTTGACTTGGAAACTGTTGCTATCCATGAAATCGGACACCTTCTAGGGCTCGGGCATAGCTCGGTTAATGAAGCAATCATGTATCCTCAGATTTCATCTGGACGGATTAAAAATTTGCATGCAGATGATATTCAAGGAATTAGGGCTCTATACAATCGCTAAATATAATACTATGTTGGGATTATGTTTAGTAGTACTAAGGGTTTCTCTTTTCACTTTTGTTGTTGTAAGGTCTATGAATATGGATATGTAGTCCATAAATTAAACTATACGAAATAAAGTCTATTTTACTAATTAAGGAGTATTAATTATCAGTTGATATTGATGTTTTTTGGTAAGAAGGCTTTTTTGGAATGTTTCACTAGTTCGAATTCATATTAACACTTTCTAGATCGAATCTTCCGTACTAATTAAGCCATAGGTACATGTATTGATTGTATATATTACCTCGTTGTCCTATTAAACGAGCCATGTTTACAAGCTAACGAATGACCATCAGACCCAATTAAGAATTTAATTTATGAGCACATTATGTTTTTTAGAATATATATGTATATATATAGGGTGTGGACATGGTAGGAACTCATCTTTATATGAGTCCGTATGAACTATGTATTTTTATCACTTCGGAAATGCACAAAATGCAATACTTTAATGCACAAATATGGCAAAGGATAAATTGTACGTAGTAGCTTAATACACAAATATTTAATACAATTTTGATACACAACTTGCGAAGATATAATGCACAAATTATATATCGACATTACATAAAAAAATGAGTTCCTATATATTCCTCTCCCTATATATATATATATATAATTAAAACAAAAAACTAATGTAATATTGCCTCAAAAAGGAATGAAATTGCCAAATCTTTTACCATATGCCGAATTACTCGAGGTTTTTTTTAGTTAATTGTAATTTAAGCACTACATTAATTGACTCAAATTGTAATTACAATTACAACACCATTTTGAGACTGTAGCATTGTCAAACCTGATCTTTTGATTTGTTCTAATTGAGTTCATCCCCAATATCTCTCTAGCCACTGGAATTCCGATATGGAATTATATTGTTTCCACGTAGACTTAATTTTATTTTCCTTAAAAAAATTAGTATCATTCAAAAATTATCTGTTTCAAGCATTTCATCAAACACTTTTCGGGCCTCAACAATTAGTCCATAATTCAAACTCTTCTATTTTCGTATGTGAATAGGTAGAAATCTAATTCAAACTCTTTCTGCGCAATAGATTAATTTGAAACTAAAAACATATGGGGCCTAATCCTTTTACGCCAAATTTCAAAGTGACATAAAATTTTGGCAAAATGCACAAATCTAGCCCAATAATTTTACAATATAACAATTTTAACTCCATCTTAGCATAATACCAATTTTTAACCCGATAAATATAATTTTGTGACAATTTAGCCAATTATCAATTTGTCCGTTTGCTTTTTTATTTACGTTTTTGCTTATCCAAGAAGTGGCATCCTTATAGATTAGAAACAAATGGTACGTGTTAATATAAAAAATTACCAACTAAAATATTAAAAAGTTACCAATGTTTAGGTTGCTTTATTCATTTTATAAATAAATAATGTATAGTGATTTATTTTAATACGTGTGTGTGTGTATGTATCTTTGTTATTATATATGTGGAAATGAATCTATTAATCATATACTCTAATATATTCAATGCACTATAATATATACATAATTTGCAATTGATTTCTAATTGAAAACTTTACTTTTGATATTTATATATAATATTTATATTTATTGAGTTAACCTATAATCTCACCTCTTTATTCATTTTGTAATTGCATATTTAACTTTGATTTATAATAAATTACTATCAATAAGATACTTCACGTGTAATTGTGAATAAAGTTATTATAATTAACTTATGTTTAATTATTAACAAAAAAAATTCAGGTGAGAGAAAGACTTTAGTAATTTGGTTTATTTTTTATTCGACTCGAGTGATATCTATATGTATTTTTGTTTCCTTCGTTCAGAATTATTTGAGTTTGTAATATACATTAATTCTTTTTCTATTTGTATTGTTTAGATTGATGGTCTGTGTGAGCAAGAAGAATTGATTCGGTGGCTTGGGAGAAGACAAAAAGTTACCATGTGCAGTAGCTTTATTAATTTGTATCCATACTTTTTTATGATATTTATACTTTATTTAATAGTAATTAATATTTGTAAGGTGAAATAAATAATGTATAGTGATTTATTTCAACATTTATGTATCTTTGTTATTATATATGCGGAAATGAATAATATATATTTACAACATACGTATATGATATATCATACCACTATTTTGTGTTCACACTACAGTAAATGAATTTATCCTTGAAATTAGTTTTAATTACATAATTGCCATTCAAATCAATTTGCAATTGATTTCTAATTGAAAACTTTTGCTTTTAACATATCTAATACTCCCTCCGTCCGCCGTAAGTGGCCACATTTTCTTATTGGGATGTCACATCATAAGTGGCCACTTTCCTAATATGGAAACACCCTCTCTCAAACAAAAGATGTGGGTTCCACCACTTTTTATTTTTTTCCCCTTTAAACACTCTTCTCCTAAATACCCGTGCCCAAAAGAAAGTAGTCACTTATCATGGGACGGAGGGAGTAATAGATTTGGATTAAAAATTGGGCCTTAAAATGCTATGAGCACTTTTTCTTGTTATAACTAAATCTTAATGATCCCATAATAGCAACATTAATTATGTTGGTTTGATACTAAATAGAAGACGAGAGCAGGTAAAAAAAAAATAGAAGAAAAGAAAACATCCATATTTTCCAGTAATACAGAAGAAGCCGATTGTATTTAGCTGAAATTAAAATCAACCACAAAAATTCATTCTTAATTTATGAAAATTTACAACATATATAATTGAAGCCATAATATCAGTACACGAGCTAACTCGTTGCAGTAAAATTATAAAAATGAAAACTAAACAAATTAAAGTAAGCCATATGGTAAAATATTATGAATTCAAACCAAAACAATACCCTTCAAGCTAGAATGACAAAAATTAACCCCTAGAACCTAGAATGCTGCCTATTTAACTTCTCTCACACACACACACAAACTAAATGACACAACATTTTCATAGAGTATGAACTATGAAGCACTAATTTACCTATAATGGGGTGAAGCAGCAGCAGAAAGAGACTTAGCCAGGACTGGATATGGAGTGTAGCCTGCACTGTTATGTTACACATAACAGATCAAGTCATACTCCATATCCATACCCGGATAAGTCTTTCTGCCGATCGTCCGACGTCGTATCCAGATTCAAGACACGTACAAAGATCATTTAGACCTCGATCATTTATATTAAAAATATTATCTAAAGGAAGAAGACACTTGAATGGTGTCTTTGCGACGAACATCCCACATATATATACACACGCACACACTACTTGATGAATGTGTGATGATCTATATGCTTAAGAAAAATAATGTTGGAAAAAGAAAATATATATTAATATATTATACACGTTGTGCTATAAGTTTGTAGATGAGCCAACTAACTAGGGCCAGTCATCTATGTTTATGTTTGATCAAACTATCATCAAGATTTAAGAATTGCTCTTCATTTTGTTTGATTATAACTTGGTCAATTTTGAACATTTTTTTATTGAATGCAACCTAAATCAAACTCTAGTGCTAATTGTATACTTGTTTTAATTTAATTAATCCCCACTCATCGAGCTTCGAGCAGCTGAGTTTGATAACTTATCAAATGTAAGCCCAAAGGAAGTATTAAAAAATTATGAGCAGTATGTTACCTTGGAGATGACTTAGTATTATTAGAGCGGATATTCTTGAGGTCTCAAGTTTGAATTTCACCAATACTTTGTAGGTCGAGCCCATTGCTCTTGATTGTCTAAGATGCAGTTTACATCTTCTATGTGATTTGCACGTTATTGCACATGACCGAAGTTTACTCAATACACACCTCGAATAACGGTTGCGGATTACCCTCGCCGTATATCAAAAAAAATTATGAGCAATATATTTAGAAATTGGATAACTAGAGAATTGGAGAATTTCCATATCACTAACAGTGGCATTGGCACATACTATGTTCAGAAATAAATTATTTAGATATAAATAAATTAAATAAGGAATTAATTAAATAAGTGATGGCGTGTCTCCTGTGCGATGGCTTGCACCGTACGATCGGTACGGTCTACCCCAATTAAATTTATTTATTTTTTAAAAATAATTAATTAATTAATATTTAATTAAATCTTAATTGAGAATTAATAAATTTTGATTGGAATTTACAAATCCTAATTAAAATTAATTATCTCTAACTATTCCCTTATTAATACTTAATTGTGGCCGACCACACGGTCCGCCGTAATGGAGTTTTTGTCATCAGTGATTAATATTTTTCAAAACTAGAAATGATTAAATAAATAGAATATTTCCTAGAATTAATAGCATATTCACTCATTACAAAACATATGTGGCTACGTTTGATGTGAGAGCCTAGCTACCCAATATGTATTTCTTGTAATTGGAGATTTATTATTGCATAATGTAATTTCTTACGTATGCAAAAAAAAAAAAAGTCAAATAATGGCCTAATAAAAACAATTAAACTTAGTTGCTTACATCTTGTTTCATTAATAATTAATATGGTCATGACAAATGCAATTTATTTACTATAAGGAACAGCGCCACTCTTGAGATGTGGCCTATATACTAGGCTACTAGCCGGTAGATTGAATGAATTTGTAATGAGGTGGTTTCCTGTAGGGGAGGTCATACTTGTAAGACCGGATCCTATTTGACTCGGATCTGACCCGCACCGACGATTTGTACATGAAATAAAAAGCACAACATGATCTTTAGCTTAGTGGCCGGGGCTACTATTCTTACCGTCTGTTAACGAGGGATCAATTCAAATCCCCATTGTAGCAATTCTATTTTTTTTTTCTATTATACTTTCTTTTCTTTTCAGTTCTAATTTTTCCTTTTTTACTTTCTTTTCTTTTATTTTCTGTTTTACATTCTTTTCTTTTCTTGTTATTACTTTTTAATAAATTCTCAGTATGTCTTATTAATTTTGAAAGTTTTTGTTTTTACTTTTTCAAACATTTCAATTATTTTTAATTAATTCTCTAATTGAAATTTTATAATCTCTCAAAATTTAGTAATTTCATTTTTATCCTATAATTTATTTAAACTTTTAATAATTTCTAATTATGGTATATTAATTCTCAATTAGAGGTTAATTAATCATAATTAAATTTTATTAATTATTTTTACTTTTTTTTGGTAATAATTGTTCATTTTGATTTTGTAAACAAATTACAATTTTTTCTTTTTTCTTTCTTAATATGATTACATTTAAGATCAAAATCATCCCTTTTTTTATGTAATTCAATTTTTAATCCCAATTTAAAAATTTCAAACATGCAAATTTATTTAATAATTAGATATTATACATCTATGATTGGATGTTATTTTTATTCATAAAAAAATATTACATATGATATTATTATTTAATAATTGGAATGTATTACTTTTATTCACGACTATTATTATTGTTAATACTTAAGTAGGTAAATTATTCATTGGAAGTGTCAATTTTATTTACTAGAACTGTCACTTTTATTAATAAAGAGTGTCACTTTTATTCACTAGAAGTGTTACTTTTTTGAACAAACATTACAAGAAATTTTAAAGGCCGCATGACAGTGAACTTGAATCCGTGACCTTTGGCTCGGGCATTAACCACTCTACCACTAGGCTAACACACGCAATGATTGTCACTTTTATCAATGAGAAGTGTTATTTTTATTCATAAAAAGTGTCACTTTTATCAATGAGGAGTGTCACTTTTATTTATTTGAAGTGTCACTTTTATTACATAAGAAGTGTCACTTTTATTCATTAGAAGTGTCAACTTCATATCAATTGTTGTGTCACTTTTATTAATTAGATGTGTCACTTTTGTCAAAAAGGAGTGTCACTTTTATTCATAAGAAGAGTCATCTTTGTTAACTAGAAGTGTCACTTTTATCAATAAGTAGTGTCACTTTTTTTCCTCTCATCTCTTGGCCTCATTAATTTTCTTGTTTGTAAAATTTTAAATTAATTAATAATTTTAAATAAATATAGATTGTCACTTTTATCAATGAAAAGTGTTATTTTTATTCATAAGAAGTGTCACTTTTATTCATTAGAAGTATCACTTTTATTACATAAGAAGTGTTATATAAGAGATTATTTTACTGTTTGGGGGAGATAGGTATGAAATTTGTTAGAATTGATCTTGTCGATCAATTCATTTTCGCAGCTAGTAATTTTTGTTTTTAGTTTTTTTTTTTATTTTAAAAAACTCTTAATTTTTTGTATATTTGAATGGAACTATTAGATTGATTTTAATTTTTAAATTAAAATAATCCAAAAAATATAAATAACATTTATTTTCTGTAAATGTATATTATATAAATACAATAAAATTGAAATCATATGTGAGAAGTAGATAAATCTAGTCCTATAAAAATAACAAACAAACAAATTAAAAGAAAGAAAATTGAAACAAAAGTTGAGAGGATGCATGCAAAATACAAACTCATTGCTAACATCTTAGCTATTTATATTTTTAATAATGAAATATTTGGATCGAGTCTGGTATATGGTCATTTTATATGGAGTATATATTTGTGGTATGTTTTATTTTTATTTACAATTATACTCCCTCCGTCCCGTTAGTCTTGTCTCATTTCTTTTGGGCACAGGTATTAAAGAGAAATGAATTAGGGATAGAATGTGTGTTGGTGGAGTTTTTAATTCAATACTTAATAAGATACAAATAGTGAAATAAAGTGGATTCAAATAGAGTGAATAGTGGACAGATAATAGTGAAAGTTGGAGTAGTTAGGAGAAATAAGACCACATTAGCAATTTAAATGGGGTCTTAATAACATTAATTTAGCCCAATAAAGAAAACAAGATAAGAATAACGGGACAACCCAAAAAGAAATACAAGATAAGAATAACGGGATGGAGGGAGTATATATTAACCAATGAACACTTTTTAGGTCTCGTTAACTAAAAATATGTCGATTATTTTTTTTCCGCTAGTATATATCTCGATACGAAAAACGTTTGTCCTTGCGAAGACAGTTACGCATGCAATTTTATCTCGATCAAATAAAGGCTCTTGCAACTATGTGATTTGAGACCCTTCTCAAATCATATATAGTTCCTCTCTAAAAAAAACTATGATTTGAGAAGGGTCTCAAATCACAAACACATGTCAATGAGATGGGTGGTACAAGTTAATTCAATATTTCACCTCAATATAGTATTTGGTTGTTGACTACTATAATTAATTTTTTTTTAATCTGAATGATTAGAAAAGTGTAAGATTTCTTACTTAATCTAATCAAACTCAGACAAAAGGCCAAGTTTGCTTATGTTATTTAGATAGATTATTAATTGCATGTATTAATCAATCAATTTAATTACATTTTCCTAAGCCTAGTTGCAAATAATTACCATTCTCTATTATATTACATGCAGCTGCCGCCGACAGCTAACACAAACAGCGTAGCTGATTAACGCTGTCGTATACAAAAAAATGAATCCAATGGCTAATATCAACATTATAATAATTAAATTTGGTCATCATTAATTTAATCTATACAAAAATTTAAAAATTTGACGTCGTCAATAACAAGGACAACAATAGAGAGGCATAGCATAAACCTACAAACAAAACACTGCGGACAAGCATTAAAAGCCTTAATAACTTTTCTTATCTCTTGGAACAAGCTAGATTATTATAAATATAATTATCAAGCCGGCTTCCATGATCAAGAGGAAATTAAACATATATTTCAAGAAAATATTTTTGTCATGTTCGGATATTTTTTTTAAAAAAAAACTTTGGTAAATTAATATATATAAAGAGTATATATGGATTAATAAGTAGGACTTCTTTCGATTTATGTCTGGATTAATAGATAACCTTTCTTTGAAGCTCTACTATAAATTATAGGGTTAATTAAGATTTCTATCCTGGCCTTTTGGTGCCTTTATAAAAAGAGTGATGCTATTCGGACATAAATGTCCGGACATAATCTAGCTAGTTTAGGTAAATAAATCTGTTCGATCCGTTTATCTTATTTATTTAATTTTGTAATTTCTCCACATTCATTCAATTTATTATTTTTTGAGTAATCTAATTCAAGTGAATGCATAAATATCTATTAAGTAATAGTATTTCCGAAAGATTAGTGAAAATCACAAAATAACTTTATTAGTTTAATTTTGTATTTTTTGTATTCATATTTTTCTCTTTAAAAATGGCGGTTTAGATTAATTAAGTAAATACATTAGAGTACTAACCAACACCATTATTTTATTTGACAAAATTATAAGTTAAGATTATTAATATATTCATTTTATGTCCGGACATATATGTCCAAAAAGTATTAGTGTTATAAAAATGTTCCGAAGTACGAAATAGCAGTTAGTACCTCAGTTTTGTTTTAAACAAATTCAAATTTTTTCATTGGAATTATTTTTTCGAGCTCCAAAATTTGTGAATGGCAAGTTAGACGCCTACGTGTTATTTCACTTAAAAATAAAAAAAATTACGTGTAAATTTAAAAATCCACGTATTCTAGAAGTACTCATGGAACAACATCGTTTCGCACTAAGATATAAAAAGTTCCAAAAAAAAGAAAAAAAAACATAATTACCACCCTCCTTCTCACTAATGTCTCTAAGACAATAATACAAACATTTTCTACGCATTCCCATAATCAAAATATACTTATCTGGAAGCTTCATATTAAATATGCAATTAAAATATGAAGTTTAACATAATTTTTTTATAAAAATTTTGAAATACAACACTTTATTTTGGTAGATCTTTTCCAAGTCGGGACACTTATGAGTGGCCAAAGGAAGTATTAATGAAATCAAATTGGCACGGAAGAACCAAAGTAAACCCTAAGCTTTGTCATTTAGGGTGCGTTTATTTTGATGGTAAGGAAAAAGGAGGGAAAAGAAAAATTTTTCCCTTTAAATCTCTCATTTCTTATCGATTAGAATTTCACTCTTAATTTCTTATTCCTTCTTTTCACTTCAAGGAAGGAAAATATTATCACATCAAATACCTCATGATAATATTTTTCCTTCTTCGAGTAAAAAGAATAAATAAAAAAGAGTAAAATTCTAATCTATAGAAAATGAAGGATAAAAAATGATGAGAAATTTAAAGGGAATTTTTTTTCCCTTACCATTAAAGTAAACGTACCCTTAAAGTGAAAAACATTAATCAAAGAATTATAAGCCAAAATCCTATAATATATATCAGATATAATCGCAATAGCAATAGCAATAACAATAACAATAACAATAGCAACACATATCAGTACATTTATAATGAAGGATAAGAAATGAGAAATTTAAAGGGAATTTTTTTTCCCTTACCATTAAAGTAAACGTACTCTTAAAGTGAAAAACATTAATCAAAGAATTATAAGCCAAAATCCTATAATATATATCAGATATAATCGCAATAGCAATAGCAATAACAATAACAATAACAATAGCAACACATATCAGTACATTTATAATAGTATGATATGAATTAAATACATATATAACATGCATAGAAAATATTAAAATATTACACCAAAATGTAACGGAAAATCACATATCGCCCGACCATAAACTTATACTCCCTCCGTCCCAATAGCTTGATCTCACTTGCTTTGGGTACGGTTATTAAGAAACAAGAGTAAAATGAGAAAAAGTGGAGAAAAAGTGGTAGGTCCTACAGCTTTTGAAGAGTTAATTATTTCCATTTTTGAAATGAGACCTTGCTATTGAGACAGCAAAAAAAGAAAAGTGAGACCTTGCTATTGGGACGGAGGGAGTATATGTTATAGCCTCTATCCTTATTCGTATCCATTCACAAACCTTTGAATTGGATCACCAAAACTTCTTATTTCCTGTCTTAAATTCAGAATCTCAGCCATGAGCTCACCCTCTCTCCTCCTTCTCTCTTCAACCTCTTGTTGCAAGTTGGCCTCTCTCTCTCTACTCTCCTGCAGAGCTTGCTCCAGCTCCAAATTTCTTAGTTCCGACATCCTCCTTATCTCTCTGTCTCGTTCCCGTTTTCGCCTCCGATTGAACCAGCTTGTAACTTGCTCCACATCCAGTCCTGTTTGATTCACCAGCTCAGCCTTTCTCTCTCTAGACAGATGATCACTCTCTTGAAAGGCCAGCTCTAGAGCATCGATCTGAAACTGCTCGAATCTGTTCATCGTTAATTTGATGATAAATACTAATAATTAACATACTCAAAGACATGCTTTTTCTCGTGCCTAAATAGTATATACATATTTATAGAATCGATGTCGGGATCATGGTAGCATTTAGGGTTTTAAGACAAGCAGATGAAGTTAGCAGCGACGATAAACCCTAAGATTGAGATGCGATAGAAACCATTTTTAACTTCGTCCACGTCTTTTTCTTTACAGCTTGAATCCAATGGACAAGAAAACCCTAATTCTGTGGGATGGATGATTTCATGATTAAAATATTTGTGAATGTAATTATATCAATGATTTCTAAATTGACCATTTAGAGAGGACAATTTCATTACTGAAAGGACTTAGGATCGAAACTCACTAATGCTTTTTAAGTCGAGCTATTCAAAATGTTGAGGATATTGAATTTTTCTTTCCAGAAAAAATGCATAATAATTTTATTAAGAATAAATGTGATGGAAGGAAATAAATACTGAAAAACTTAGAACGCACTCCGGAAAAAATAATTTTTTTGATGGAAAAAATAAATTTAAAACGTAAATATCATGAAATTAAATTTCTTACTCCCTCTGTTTTTTTTAAGTGTCCTATTAAGAAAAATTACAAAAATCAAGGAAGCATGAGATATTACTTTTATACCCATATTTATTATTTTCAAAGTCTAATAATTACATTTTCCAATAACTATTGTGAGGGTAAAATAGGAGTTTTATCATTATTTTAATCTTAAATTCCGCAATAGGACACTTAAAAGGGAACAAGAAATTTTTCTCAATATGATACTTATAAAAAAACAGCGGAAGTATGTTTTAAGACCCGATTTAATCTCACTGATGGACTAATGTATGTCAAATTTCAAGTTCAGCCCACTTATAATAGGTGAATGGGCCGATCACTTTCCGAAACCCATTAACGCCTAACTTACACTTGCAACAGTTGCCATTTTTATATGGAAAATGGTCCAATACACCCTAATGTTTCCCCTCATAATTAAATAAGCGTCTAAAGTATTTTTAGGTATAATAAATACTTAATATTGTAATTATTTGATATTCATGTCCTTCCCTGCTTTGGAGTAGGGAAGGACATGAATGTCAAATAATTACAACATTAAAAGTTTATTTGTACCTAAAAGTATTTCAAAGGTTTATTTGATTCTGAGAGGAAATATTAGGGGTGTATATGAAATATACAAGTATAATTTTAAAAATGAATTTTTAATACAATTACAATGTCGTTTAAATTACACTACAACACCAAAATCAAAAGTAAACATGTTGAATAAAAAGTTTTCAAAGACAAATTAAACAAATTGCATGTTCTAAGATGATGAGTTAATGAGCAAAATATTACTATACTCGATCTCAACACAATAAAAATTTGATATATTTCACTACCAATTTTTTTTTTCATAAGGGAGAGAGGGACACAAAGGAGAAAAAGAAGAAACAAAAGTGGGAGAAGGAAAAGAAAACATAAAAAAAAAAGTTTAAATAAATATGCCTCATTTGGAAACAACTATAATTAAAAAAGAAAAAGAATGAGAAAACGAGGCATGCTTTTAACCAACTTTGCCAAACACATTCAATATAAGTTTTTTTTATATGTTTTGTTTTTTATCCTTATTTTTTTTAATTAGGTATAAAATTATAGTACACCTAGTTTTTTCAAAAATTCCAGGAGGGTCCAGTGCTACTACTGCCACCACCTGGCTTCGTCATGTTTTATGCAATACGCGCTGAAAAATTATTTTATACTCGTATAATATATATACAGGGCCGACCCTGACATTTCGGAGGCCCTAAGCGAAAAGAAAAACAATGGCCTCCTATTCGTTTATAGAAATCTTTGCTCCGCCTCTTTTACTCTGCATACATTTCACTTTCACACACAAGTTGTCATAATTTATTAAACTCATCTTCTCTTGTTCATTTTTCTCTCTCGTCATATCCAAATAAATGTTTTTTGGCAATATGTTAGTATAATTCATATAACAAATAAATAAGAATTAAAAAAAAGAACAATTAGCACCTAGAAGTAGATCATTGGATGTTCGATAGTATAATTCTTTTCCTTGAGGATCCTAACAATTATTTAGTGGAGAAAAGTGTTAGATATTTTTTAATTGTATAATTCTATAGATATTTCATGAATTTCTATAACATAAAGATTGAATGTGTACATGTTCCTTGTACATTAATATAGTTCTGGTTCTTCTCATTTCTTAACTTCTCGTTAAAAATTGTTTGAGCAATTGAGCTTCAGTGTTCCACTAATCCATTTTAATTTAAATCAAATTAACCTCTAATAAAATTAAAATATGAGTCATAATATTATATATATATATATATATATATATATAAAGAACACAACATTAAATAAAAAACATTACTTTGTCTGCAAAATCTATGAAATTCTTGTCTTTTTCCCAAGGCCCCAACCCCCCCAACAGGGAGAGAGTGGGTCATTGAAAGAGAACATAACGGTAAAATAAAAATTGCAGAACTAGTATAGCTGCACAGGGATTGAATTATTAACTACTAGGCCCAGTTAAAATGGATCCAAAAAAAAAAAATAAGACAAATTAATGGGCTATATCATTTTTTCTATAATATAAATTTTTTTGGGGCCCCTTTTGGCCCTGGGCCCTAGACTGCCGCACTCCTCGTCTAGGCCTAGGGCCGGCCCTATATATATATATATTAAATATAAAAAGCAAACTAAAATATAATTCCACACAGCTAAGCCACAAAATCGTTTTCTTCTTCCACTTGTTTTTTTATTTTTTTGAAAGGACTTGAATTTTAATATTTTTCTGTACATAACAGCTATATTCTTTTACTCTTCAACTACATATAAAATAAATCATATCTTAACCATTTAATAAATAGAAAATGTTAGTATATGGTTAATGGTTTTACAATTTCTTTGCATCACATATATTGTTAACAAAAAAATACAAATAATAAAAGTATGCAATATATGATCTGAGACAAATGCTATAAGTTATATTATCGGTGCTTCATCGATTTGGTCAACTCTAATAAGTTAGAATTAATAATTGCAGAATGGATTCCTACATTATTGCATCCCACAATCTATACGTGTCAGCTTGATTTCTCAAAGTAGTAAAGGATATCAAAATAGTAAGATTTAAATAGATTTGGATCGAACCTGTAAGACATAAAATAATGTACATGGGCAATCTGAACTATTTATAAATTATAATCTAGATTTAAAAAAACAATAACATATGGTGACCCCACCACCCACTTTCAAAATATTTATATCTATTTTATCAAAAAGGAAAGAAAATAAAAACTCTCTATTTCCACTTTCTCCTCATTAATTTTTTTTTAATTTTTTTGAGCCATCACTCGTCATTAATAAAATAAAAAAAGGGGGGAGTTTTGATTAGGTAAAACGTTTATTTAGGTGCATTATAATCCTCTCGATCGTATGATTTATGAAATAACCCACAAATTAATTATATGAAAAGAGATTTTTTTTTAATTATTTTAATTGGGGTAAATTTCATATTAGATCCTAACTACTCACCATATCCTAAAAATATCCCGAAATTCAATAATATCAATAAAAGACCCGAATTTTTTTTTAAAGTCCTGTTAACATTTTTCTTTTTGTCCCTATGATCACAATTTTTATCCAAAACATTAATTTCTTATGATCACAATTTTAATCATAATACAAACTTTTGTCCTTAATTACATTTGAATGGTTTAGCTTTCAGCATCTTCATCTGAATTCAACAACGGAAAACATTAGGATTTGGAGTAATATTGTTTTACATGTTTAGTACTGTTTTTCACTTCTGGTAGGAGGTATATTGTTTTCCACATTCTATCAATATTTTCTTATTTATATTAAAGAAAAATATATTGGAGCAAAATTAGGAAGCTGACTTAGGAGATGACGTATATATAAGAGTCAATATTTATATATGAAAACTAATGGGTACCCTTAGCTGGCTCTGAAGCTTTGCAAAAAATATGGTTTATTTTTTTATCCCCAATCACATGCATTTCTTTTTGGGAAATGACCCGTAAATTCCGCAACTTTCAGCAATTTCTGGTTTTGCTCCCCACCTAAATATTCTGCCTGTAAACTCCTCAACTTTCAACAATTTCTGGTTTTGCTCTCTAACTAAAGATTTTGCCTGTAAATTCCTCAACTTTCAATTGTTTCTGTTTTGCTTCCAGCGATGGGATCCGACAAGAATAGTTTTGAAAATTTATAGACGTGTCTTAAATTAATCTATGTGGCACTCTCATGGCATATAAGTAAATTAAAAAAATAAAAAATATTTCAGGTCATCATCTCCACCCCTCTCTCAGTCTCGTTCTCCCCTGCTTTTTTTCATTCTCACAGAGATAATTTAACCGAGAAAATACAGATCGTGTACTAGAAGGCACCCATAAAATCACAAGAATTTTAAATCCTACTCACACCCATACAATCTTGCGCATGATCTGTATTTCTCGGTTGAATTATCTCTGTGAGAATGAAAGAAAGCAGGGGAGAACGAGACTGAGAGAGGGGTGAAGATGATGACATGAAATATTTTTTATTTTTTTAATTTACATATATGCCATGAGAGTGCCACATAGATTAATTTAAGCCGTACGTCTATAAATTTTCAAAACTATTCTTGTCGGATCCCATCGCTGGAAGCAAAACCAGAAACAATTGAAAGTTGAGGAATTTACAGGCAAAATCTTTAGTTGGAGAGCAAAACCAGAAATTGTTGAAAGTTGAGGAATTTACAGGCAGAATCTTTAGGTGGGGAGCAAAACCAGAAATTGCTGAAAGTTGAAGAATTTACAGATCATTACCCCTTTCTTTTTTGTTCACATGTGCAACCTCGCCTCCTTTATACTTTAATAATTTCATTTATCCCTTTCTTTTTTGTTCACATGTGCAACCTCGCCTCCTTTATATAGTTTAATAATTTCATTTATCCTTCAATTGTGAGTTCGCATATTATTTCTCTTTGGAACTTACCCATTTTTTTTAATTCGTAAAGTTTACATTTTGTTAAACGAACACATAGACCACACTTTTCTTCCAATTAAGAACTTAAAAGACAGGAGGTGACGTGTGATATAGTATATATATTTTTTGGAAAATTGTTTAATATTATTTAATTTATTTATTAAATTAAGTAGTATATTGTTAATCTACACGTCGAGTAGATGAACATAGCATATATATGTTCTCAAAGCTAATTTTCGGTGAGTGAGATAGAAAGTGTTAAAGATGGGTGTTGTGTAGGGAAGTAACATTTCATTTATTGAAGCGGTAACTATCCCACATAGAAGAAAGAGTATTATTTATGTATATTCAGTATGATGATAGTGTGTACCCCCCATAACCAGTTTTGAAGACATGTATAATACATAACCACCAAGACTTTTTGACTTTTCTAATTATATCTATTGTGACATTTTCCAAAAAAGTGTCATTTTGTGTGAAAAATGGGGAAAATTTGGACTAGTTAACCAAAATCATATAAAATCATGTATTTACCCTCCTATTTTAGCTATTAAAATGATAGCTACGTATTTCTTTATTACATATTTTGCTAATCGATCCTTCGCTTCTAAAATGGTATCAGATCTGGCCTAAGAAGTGGACCATCAAGGAATAGGTATCCATTCCGAGGAGATGATAAATCTCAAGGAAGGACACCTGCCAAGAAGACTTTCAGAAGAACTCACACTAGAGTTAATGAAAGTTTCAAAGATTGCAACTGCTGGACGTGCGGTGCAAAGGGGCATATTTCCACAAATTGCCCAGACAACGAGAGAAGAGGTATCAACAAATTCGAATCCACTCCGGATATCGAAGATGCCGTCTACTACCGAGAATCGGTACAAGTATATCAGTTCGAAGATATACCCTCGGATGAGAGTATATATGAACAAGAAGAAGTCTTCAGCGGAGAAGATTCAGAATGGTCTGATGGAACTAGATCGGAGTCAGACTGATCCAGAGATTGTTCATCAGGAGAAAGAGGACAGGACAGGATTTTCCAGTCACACAACTCTCTCTCAAAGCCTGATTGACAAGATCATGAAGAAGAGTCTAAATATACAAAAGTATCAAGGCTTTTCGGCAAGTAATATAGATCAAGCTCTAAGGAACTTTAATCTAAGGAGCAGGAAACAACAAATCGTCTATAGAATTTCTAGGCGAGAAATGTCGCTTCCTATAGAGCTTACAGGAAATCAAGTGGAGATGCAGTTGATTCCAGCCAGTGACATCAGGGAAGATTTATCAAAGATGAAGCCCGAAGTTGCTGAAAAGATGAACTGGATCCATATTGGAGCAATCCAGTTAATGTTAAAATCGGCTCTCTTTACCGGAGTTCACACGCCGATTGATATCGCTATATGCGATAAAAGAGTTAGAAATCTGAAGGATTCCGTATTGGAAACAATAGCGGGAGATCTTTGTGCAGGACAAGTAGTGGGAATCATTTATCCTAAGATTGCTTACAATCTTAATGATACCCATTTCAGCAAAGCCCTGACGCTTTATCGGGACTTTAAACGCAAGGATTTATTGGAGGAATGAAACAGGCCTTACTCCATTACTTATCAGGTATCATATGCTCTTTCCAACTCACATCACACTGAGTTATTTCTGGGAAAGAAGTTTATTGAGATACCAGATATCTTCAACAAGGTGACAACAGCTGTTTGTCCCGATAGAGTTGAAATTGCTCAGTTAAGGAATGTGGATATTCAAATCCGAGATAGAGAAGTCATGAGACACGACCAGAGTCTCAGGATAACTTCAGGAAGATTATCCTTCCAAGGAGACAGAATTATGTCTTTACCATATGGAAGCGAGTCCTGAGTCTCATTGTAGAGTAGAGACACCCTCAAACATCTCAGAGTAACAAAGTTCCAGTGAATCTGAAATGTCCCGAGGGATGGAGAGAAGTGATAGTAAAATTTGACATTACAAGGTGGGAAACCAACTTCCCTTGTAATGTTCTTTACTATTTGCAGCAATCAGAGATCAATCATTACAAAGGTACCCTGGAAATTGGGGGACAAGTGATGGAGATCAAGGGTAGAGCTGGAAGAGAAGCAGTTTTGCTTTTGGGTTTGGATTTTCTCGAGGATCACAAACCTTGGGGAAATAAAGAGGATGGAATTGAAATCACGATTAATGGAAGAAAACTATTGATCGAATGACAAGTCCATTCTCCATATACATCTCTATAGGGATGTTATATGAAAAATATAAAGCAGAATATTTTGCTGCTTATATTGATTCAGGTGCAGGAATTTGTACTGCAAAACGAGGAAGTCTTCGGCGAGAGGTAGAAGATGATCTACCCCGAATTGCAGGAAGAGATTTCTCAAAGAAGATTTTGCTCCTTGCTAAAGGAGTAAAAGAGACGGAAATTCTGATTGGAGGAGCCAGAGGTACACCTTGGTACAAGGTTAAAACTCCACCAATTTATTTCCATGACACAGGTGCAGACATTCTGTTAGGAAACAATTTCCTACAGATGTTCAAAAGATATATGCAGGATAATGAAAGAAGACAATTGGTGTTCACAACCATTTGCGATCACAAGATCATTGTCCAGAGGCTCAAAGGGGCTTTTAATCGCCAGATACCATTGAGTTTTCGCAGCAAGCGTGGTGATGAAGGAAAACTTCGACACCCAAAAATGAAAGATCAAAGGAGATTCAGCGAAGCGGTGCTAAGCTGTATTAGGGATTGGGATCTTGGAGATGAAGAGATTCAGATCCTCAAAGCTTCTTTAATATCCTATCAAGATATTAGGGAAGAGGTGAAGGTATCCCTAGAAGATGTCAAAAGGAAAATCAAAAGGAATTACAGTGAGAATCCTTTGGCATGGTGGGATAAAAACAAGCTCAATGCAACCTTGAAGGTGAAGCCAGAAAAGGAGTATGAGTTTGTAAGATACAGACCAATCCTGATGAACCTCAAAGATCAACAGGATATGAAGGAGATAATCAAGGAACACCTTGATTTAAAGCTGATCGAACCAGGGAACTCGCCCTATAGCGATCCTGGATTTACGAGTAAGAAATCATGGTGAGATCAAAAGAGGTAAACCTAGGCTGGGTTATTAATTATAAAGGAATTAATGACATTCTAGAGTTTGATGGATATTTTATCCCAAGTAGGGAACACCTGATTAATTGCATTAGGAATGCTAAGGTTTTCTCTAAGTTTGATTGCAAGTCGAGTTTTTACCGGATTCGCATGGAGGAAGGGAGTAAGAAGTTTACGGCCTTCTCTACTCCACAAGGGCATTATGTTTGGAACGTAATGCCAATGGGGTTAGCTAATGCGCCTCAAATATTTCAGAGAAAGATGGATAATCTATTCAAAGATTATTTTTCTTTTATGTTCGTCTATATTGATGATATTTTAATAGCATCAAAAAATATGGAAGAACATATCAAACATCTTGAGATCTTTGCGGATGTTTGCTATAAAGAAGGTTTAATCTTTGTCGAAAAGAAGGCGATCGTTGCAACTCGGAAAATGGAATTTACGGGTATTGAGATCGATGAAGCGGGAATCATTGCGGGACCATATTGTTCAAAAGGTCCGAATTTTCACGAAGATCTTAAAGAAAAGAAACAACTTCGAGTTTTTGGGAGTTGTTAATTTTGCGGGACCATTTATTAAAGATCTCGCAAAATACGAGAAAAGTTTTCGGTTCATTGCGAAAAGGATGTTCCGTTCATCCGGACGAGAAGAACATCGACAAGGAATGCGGGAGTTAAAGAGGTTTGCAAAAATCTCCCAAAGCTCGCGATACCTCGGGACGAAGATGACTTGGTCACATGCACGGATGCTAGTGATTATTGGTGGGCGGCGGTCTTAACCAAGATTACTCCTAATGGAGAAGAACCATGTAGATACTGCAGTGGTTTATTCTCAGATGATGAGGCCGTGAGATGGCACATCAACGAGAAAGAGTTCTTTGCAGTTAGAAAGGCGTTTAAAAAATGGCCTTTATTTTTACTTGCAAAGAAATTTACTTTGAAAGTTGACAACACACAAGTTGAAGCTTTTTTAAGAAACAAGATGGAATCTAAGCCTGAAAAGGCTAGATTAATTAGATGGCAAGCTGAATGCCAATATTATATTTTTGATATTGTCATTCTGAAATCTCACGAAAATATTCTTGCAGATTTCTTAACAAGAGATGGAGCAAACTGATGTGAACTCCATTCTACTAGCCCATAGACATCTAAGAGAAAATCTGGAGATGTTATCCGGCGAGTGGGACGAGTGCATTCTGAATGCTGAACAAGCAGGAAGATTACAAACTCTCGATAAGACGAAAGTCACCGAGAGAATAAGAGCTTGCATAATCATGTCAAACACCAATCCTTCGGGTGGCCAAAGATCCTTTGGTAAAAGAAGAGTTTCGAGTACAGGGCTCTAAACCTGTAGCAGAGGATTCAAATACCTCTTGCCCAAGTTCTAAGGTGGTGGTATCTTCGGAACCATTGCCCCAGAAAAGATGATATTCGGGGATCACACTCGAACTATCATGTCAACCCAAAGACCTACGGGGAAAAAGAGGGAGAGATTAATCTTAGGCCAATGACTGGCATTTCTAAGATTAATACTGATAAGATTGAAGTTTCTTCTTCATGGCAGGTTTATCAAGCCAATTGGGAGAAGCTCAACACAAGGACCGGTATCAACCCCGAAAAAATAAGGGTTGATGTCTCGGGGAAATATCCTCGGGTGTGGATGATGCCAAATTCAGATCCACACGAAGTCAAGAGATGGTATGAATTCGAAAGACCGGGCTTGGTTTATACCACATCCCCATCATTCGCCGAAATCAAGAATCTACCCAACTAGATTCAAGAAGCGGTGTATGATACCTGGGCTAACAATCCGCAGCTTAGCCGAGGTGACGTTTTGGAATTGTATTTCATCAGTGCAGCCCCAGAACCAGCAGGGAAAGGAAACCATGAAGCCTTTCACTATATTAGGCTTCGAAGACCAGATGCACGCGCCCTTGAAAAGATCAAAGCGCCTGCAGAGAAAGAGACTACTCTAGTCTCAACATTGCCAGAAGATCTCATCTCCACAAGAAGAGCGTGGAGTTTATGGGTCTGTCTCACCGAGATGGACAAAGTCAAGTTCCCGTTCAAATTCTTTCAGAATTCAGTGAACGGATCATTCCTGTTAAATACCATGACAGGAAAGTCTACAAGATTCGCAGAGGAAGCTTTCGAAAGAAAGAGAACCTTGCTCTGGGAAAACAAGATTACGACGAGTAAAGACACTCATCGTAAATATTGCAACATGGCTCATTTTGGGAACTGGTCCGAGAAAGTATGTTCGGATTGCCAGAACCAGAAAGAACCAGAGTTCGGGAAGGGGTTCATGCCCAGAAAGGGGAAGGAGAAGGCTCAGTCTCACGAGCATCTCGAGCAGAAGGCGTTGCCAAAAGCAAGGACGCCAAGGGCCCCGGGAAAAAAGTAGATTCCCGACACAGGTTGTTGGAGTCATGTGACTCTGAGCTGGAGCACCCACTAAAGAGAAAACGACAGTAGTGGGTGGAGGGAAAAGTAATTACCCACTAAATAACAAATGGGTAAAAGAACAGAAGATGCATTATTGAATAAAGATAATGCAGAATGACAAGTAGCACCGAAAGTTGAGCGTCCTTATTCAATAATGGACGACAGCAGTGGTCCTACGCTGAGTCAGATACAGGCTGGCCACGGAACAAATGAATCCAAGGCAATAATGAAGGAAGGGGGTTTGCGAATTGAAACCTCTATATAAGTCACAAGTCTGGAGAGCAGAAGAGGATCGAAAATCCACACCAGCAATCTTCTACACCATCTCCTCTGCTCTCAAAATAAAAATTTGTTATAGTTCTTAGCTTAGTATAGTATAGTTTATGTATTTCAATTCCGCTACCATAGGTAGCTAAACAAGTCTGTCTCATCCCTAAAGGAGATATACTTATGTTGTAATAAGTTTTATATAATTCCTATATAAAAGTTCGGGCTTTTGCTCATCCCTTCCAGTGTCTATTTATTCTATAAATACCGACTAAATACCCTACGCCCCGAGTAGGAAACGAACGAGGGCTGTGTCTTCTTGAAGGAGTCTGCGTCTGGAAACCATCGGTTGCGATCGTGTGGTTGGACGAGGTCCCTAAAACTTCCGGCAGAAATACCCGGCAGCATTCCGGTCAAAAAGGTATGAAGTTGGTATACGTAGAATTTATTTATACGGAAGTGTGATGGGCCTGATAATGCATGATTTATCTCCATATTGAAGAAATGAATTGATAAATCAGAGTATGTAATGAAGAAATTTAGTAGAAGGGTAAAAGAATTGTGCGTATTGTATGATTATAAGGTTGACTAGGTTATATCAATATTTCCCCTTATTTTATACAATATTTTATACACAAAAAATGGATATAATAATCTTATTGGTGGGTCAGTGGGTACTGCTTATACCCGCTATCAAAAGTGGTCCTAGGAGGTACACACTATCTTGATACTGGATAGAATGAATTTCCTCTCTAGAAGAAATACTCCTTCCGTCCCAATAAATGTCTCATTTATTTTCCACACGAGAATTTAGAAGTGTGTGTGTGTATTTTGCAACGTGCAGAAATGAATTTGGATATCAAATTCAAATTTAAAACATTGTGTAAGTCTAGAGCTGGCAAAAAATCAGCCCATCGAGCTGGCCCAACACGAAATCCTATAGGGCCTAACAATATGGAACCAACCATCCCGAAAAGAGATTTATAGTGCAAAATTTTTGGATCGAGCCGGGCCGGGCCAATCCAAACCCATCGGGCTTTGGCTCATTTGGGTTGTACCGGCCCGACATGAAATTGTACCAGCCTGGCATGAAATTCTATCGAGCCTATGATTTAAAACATATCCCGACCAAAAACCGAGCCAGCTCTTTAAGCCAGATTCATTTTGCCACCTCTAATTGTAAAGCCATATATAAATGGCCCAAACACCTGTAACAACCACATTTCAATGATGTTACATCTAATTGTAAAGCAATTGATGGTGTTGAATTCCTCATGTGGGTGAGCCTAGCTATAAATAGGATGCATTTGGCATATCAAAACACCTGAAATTTTGCATATCATTTATAAAAAATAGCTGAAATTCTGCATTGCTCTCGCAGTTGAAATCTGCATATCATTTATAGAAATCAGTTGAGATTATGCATTGCTCTCATCCTATATCCAATTCGCCGGAGCTCATCAATTTCGTTGTGCTGCTACTGACAAGACGAAGTTATTTTATGGTATTGTTACTGACGAGACGAAGTCATTTTACTTTTGGGCACTATTGGGCGTATTCTTGTCTTGCGGGCATAAGGATTCCTTCGACTCGACTATCAAATTAGTTCGTTATTTCTATTATTGTAATTTCAGTTTATTTATCTTGTCTTTCTTATCTTCTACATTTCTAGTTTAGTTGTTGTTTGTTCGATTTTTCTTGTAAAAGGTAAAGAACGTGTATCCGCTTTGTACAAATATTTTAATAGATATTTAAAAAATATTATGTGTGCCTAGAGAAGGGTCGATGGGATATAAACTATAATTTTTCATATATATGAAAAACTGTAAATTAAATCACGAATTATGATAAATATTTAAGTTTCAATTTTTTGCAATTAAAATTCGTCCAAATTTTTCCGCGATCCAAACATTCAAATTCTCATCATTTGAGCTTTGATTTGAAAAATTAAAGGTTGGGCTTCAACAGACTCAAAGGGAGGAACATTTTAACATATGAGTTTGTTGGGAAAATTATTAGAGTTTTGATTTGATACCAAAACCCAACTGACCCCAACCGAGTAGATGATAGCGCAAGCCCAAATATTTTTCCAGCTCGCCTGTTTGAGCTTATAGAGTTTCTAAGTTTATAGGTGAAGTCACTGAAGACAGCAGAGAAGCCCAGCAGAGCTGTATAAAGATTACAGCTCACAAGAGAAGAAAGACTCAGCTGATCAAGCTGAGTACACAGCAGGGCAAGTCAAGTCGAGTAGTCAAAGTAATGTTATCCAGATCCAAGAAGATCAAGTTCATCCAGACCCAGCTCATGTGACAACTTAGCTGAGCGTCAAGACCTAGCAGAGTTCAAGACTCAGCTCAGCATCAAGACCCAGCAGAGTTCAAGACACAGCTCAGAGTCAACAGCACAGCAGAGTCGAAGTGAACTTGAGATAAAGTCAGAGCTGACCTGGACTATCTAGAACTCGACACCTCAACACCTAGAAGTCAGACCTAGGATTGCTTTACGAGGAAATCAAGGATGAAGACAGGACCAACTTGTCAGAAGTTAGGTAGAGATTCAGAACGGCTCTTTCCAATGGCTAGTTCTAAATCTCTCCATATAATTATGAGTCTTTTCCATCAACAGAATAAGAGTGAGAGAACACCAGATGAGAGAACAGAAGCTACACAGAAAGAAGACAACTCAAGTCAATATCTAGCAGTCTCCTTGAATTCTTCAGGATCCAGCAGCCTGCATACTTCTGAGTTCTTATTTATTCTCAGGCTGCTGATGTTCTCTCCCACTAGAATCTAGGCATATAATCCTTCCTATCATTAGCCTAGTTTGAACGAGTTCATCTTACTCAAGGGTTCTTCACTGTAAGAACTCGTTCATAGTTGGAAAACCCAAAACCAACCCTTTCATTATAAGAACTCGTTCTTCACTGAGCTTGAATACGTCATCCTGGTGGAGTCGTACTTGATCTTTTTCTGATTCCTTGACCAGTCGATTGAGGAGGAAGTCAAACCAGTTAACCTTTGCGCCCTTGATACACGGCAATCATTGGCTTGAGCTTTGGAATACTGATCTCTCCTTGAGATCCAGCTATCCCAAGTATACACTTCTGTGTAATATCCAGCAATAGCTTGTACTTCGGTAGCTTTGACATGCTTGCTTTGTACGGCTCTGGAGAGATGAGTATCTCTTGACTGAGGAATTCGTCCACTTCCTCACAGCTGTAATCGTCTGGAATGAATTCTCATTTACTGGGCAGTTTGAACACCTTTCGCATCATTCTGTTCAAGGCATATAATCCTTCCTATCATTAGCCTAGTTTGAACGAATTCATCTTACTCAAGGGTTCTTCACTGTAAGAACTCGTTCATAGTTGGAAAATCCAAAACCAACCCCTTCTACCCAGAAAAGGTCAGGTTAAGGTCTGTTTGCCCGAAGCGTGTAATTCGAGTGTGTAGGTTCTGTAGTACCCGCAAACTACAGGTTAGGCTTCAGCTGTGCCCGTAAACAGTCTGGTTACGTTTCCATACAGTACGCATAAACTTGTATCCAACTCAAGGAACTGAGCTGCAACGCTTGCTGACTGTGCGGAAAGTCAGTAGTATCCTTAGTGGATTACCAGAAGTTTCTGGTCATGGACGTAGGAGTAGTTTCTCCGAACCACGTTAAACTACTTTGTCTTTTACAACTTTATTTATGCATCCAGCTGACCCTCTTAAGCATATATTTCAAGTTGCATAATCTGACTAAGAGAAAAGAAAAACAAAGCTTTGCAATATATTTGAAGTAACAGACGGAGTTTCCAAAACCCACTAACTTCCGCACACACAGCCAGCTGTGTTTATCCAGCTGTCTTCCCAGCTTGGTTGAACACAGCCAGCTCACTCAAAAGAATTTTAATTGGAAAAAGTTTTAAACCTTGGTGTATTCACCCCCCTCTACACCAAGGTATCCGTCTCGGAACCATCAGAGTTGATGTCCAATACTTATTGACGACGAAAATTTTGCTCGAGTATATGGGTTTATTCCATAAATAAATTTTACTATTATATACCGAGGATAAAAAGTGATACGAAAATAGATAGGCTTTGGTAGTTTTTTTTTTTTAAGAATTACATGAGCTATATATAGTATCAAATAAATCACTACACCACCATATAGGTGACTTGTACACCACACCACACAAGGTGAAAATATACTACACAATACTACACCGCACGCAAGCAGAATTGAACGAAGACCTCTCACTAAGGAGAGATTTGTATTGTCTCAGCTAACCACTTGAGGTAGGCAACATCGATCAATAGGCTTTGATAGTTAATGTCTGTATAACATTTTCTTTAATTTACCTAGAAGAATAATAAAAGGATATTCGACAAGATTGATATAATATTAGTGCTTAACTGAATTATGTACTTCATCCGTCCCATTTAATTTGTCTACCTACTGTTCGACATGAAGATTAAAAATAATGATAAAAAGATAGAAAATTGGTAGGTCCCATAACTTTTGAAGGGTTTTGAAGTGTTAATTTTTTTCTTATTTAGAAGTAGACAAATTGAGTGGAACATCCATTTAAAGAAAAATACACAAATTGAGTGGGAGAGAGGGAATAATAAACTTTCTCTTATAAATCTAGTTGGTTACTCGTATAATTCTTAAGAAATGTTATGTATATATTTTTAGTTTGTTATACATTAGTTATGTAATAAGTTTGACTTTGATGCTTCTTTAATTAGAATTGTTCAATGCACCATTCACAATTTTATAGTATTTGTTTAGCATATATAGAATTGTTTAAAATTTTCGTTGCATTGGCCTCAAATTTTACTTTTTGACTTACGATTATGATCTACATCCATGAAATTTGTGGTCTATTAGGTAAGAAATAAGCATAGATCTCCACTATTGATCCACAAAGGATGAAGGGTCAAATCTGATTCGGGTCAAATTGGGTCAGATCCGGATCAAACCTAGTCGAACCCTGGTCAACGGGTCAGACCCGATCAACCCGTTGATTTTTTAATTTTTTTTTAATTTTTAAATTTTTTTTAAGGTCATATGATATGCACCATCACATGTAATGAGATGCACCATACTGTGTAATGAGATGCGCACCACTAAGTGTATATATTGAGATGCACCATTTTTTAATTTTTTTAATATTCTTTTTCACTATATTTTTATAGTGACATCATGCATTTTATGATGTAACACATAGTGTATAAGATGCACCACCATGTATAATGAGATTTACCACCATGTATAATGAGACGCACCACATAGTGTATGAGATAAACATTCATTTATTATGAGATGCACAATTTTTTAATTTTTTTAATATTCTTTTTCACTATTTTTTTAGATGCACCACCATGCATTTTAAGATGCATTTCATAGTGTATGAGATGCATCACCGTGTATAATGAGATGTATCATCATGTATAATGAGGCGCACCACATAGTGTATGAGATAAACCTCCATGTATTATGAGATGCACCACAATGCATTTTGAGATGCACCACTATGTGTAATGAGATGCACCACCATGTATAATGAGATGTATCACAATGTGGTAGATGCACCACACTGTGTAATGAGATGCACCACAATATGAAACGAGATGCACCACGCAGTATATTAAGATGCACCACACTTTATTAAAAATATGAAAATAAAAAAATCGAAAAAAAAATGAAAAGTCAACGGGTTGATCGGGTCCGATCCATTGACCCGAGTCTGACCCATTGACCCGGGTCCGACACGATTCAGATCTGGCCCTCCATCCATTGTGGATCAACGGTTGAAATTTATTCCTATTTCTTACTTTAAGGAGTCTTTTCACTAGAACCACTCCATATATATATATATATATATATATATATATATATATATATATATATATATATATATATATATATATATATATATATATATATATATATACGGTCTACAACAAAGATGGTTGTTGCTTGTCTATTTTCGACAAATTTAAACAAAGAATGGTACGTACGATAGTATTTTTAATACAGTTTCGTAAAGTGTGGTGCATCTCAATGATTTTATACTTAATTAATTCCACTATTTATCTCATTAAATCAAATTAAAATATTTGGTAATGTTTCCATTACGGCTGAACTTTTTTTTTTCGAGATTTGATATAGTTCGTAAAATGGAGAAAATTTACCTTTTTCTCTATGGATTTTATAATTATTGAAATACGACACGTAATATGCATCAACATATCAACTAAAATGAAATAATTAATACCATAAAAAATAATAAGATCAAGTAAAGGAAACAAAAATAAGAAATTTAAACGATAAATAATATGTATTAAAAATTATTTAGAAAGCAATAATATAAAATAATACCCCTAATATGCATTAACACATCAATTAAAATGCAATAATTAATAAAAAAAACAATAAGGTAAAGTAAAGAAAACAATAAGATAATAAACATAAAAAACAATAAATAATATGCATTAAAACATTAACTAGAAAGCAAGAATATAATAAATAATTATTGAAATAGCACATATAATATAATATGCATCAACATATCAATTAAAATGCAATAGATAATACCAAAAAAAACAATAAGACCAAGTTAAAAAAAACAATACGATAATAAGCATTAAAAATAATAAATAATATGCATTAAAAAGAATAATTCGACCTATATCACAAAACATAATAAGCAGAATAAAGAAGAAAATCTCACGTGTTTTCTATTGAGCAGTATATGTGGAGAATAATTATGGGTTGATATCCTTCCTAAATTTGAGGCGTGAATTCGGATACGTGATAAAAGTAATTATCAAGCTGCCGTTCACGTAGAAACTAGAATTGATTAATCATAATTTCATATTTGATCACCACCCTAGAAAATTTTGAAATGGATGGCTTATATTTATTTTTACTTAACACAAAAGGAACCATTACTATTATAACCATTCCATATATATATATATATATATATATATATATATATATATATATATATATAAGGTATGGATCTCGTGAGAACCATCCATTATATGAGAAATATGAACTAATCTTGACCACTCATTTGCAAATAATGTATGGCTATGATTAAATCTCAAAATTTGACATGGATTCAAAATATAAGGAATGAGGGGTATTTTAGGAAAAAAATTAGCAACACATTCATCACTCCTCTCTCACGTTCGATCTATCTTTCCCCCTCCATCTTCTCTTTCTCTCTTCACCACCACCACCACCATCCACCATCACCGTCTCTGCTGCCACCACCGCCACTGAGGGACATCACCACAGTCTTCATCTTCTTCATCATCTCTCTCTATTTCTTTTTCTCATTTTCTGTTGCTCACTTTCTCCATCAATTTTTTTCTCATTCGATCTTTGCTGCCACCCACCATCCACCATGCATCATTGTCTCTGTTGCCACCACTGCCACTGCTGGACATCACCACAGTCTTCTTCTAATTCATCCTTATCTCTATTTCTTTTTCTCTTTTTCTGTTGCTCACTTTCTCCATTAATTTATCTCTCTCTCTCTCTCTCTCTCACTCTCTCTCTCTTCTTCACCACCACCCACCTCTAGTCCATCGCTGGATTAATGGAGCATATTAAATTAGTTGAAATAATATTGCTTGATTTGAAGTGTGTAGGAGATTCATCAAATTGGAGAGAGATTCACCCATTTTGATGGCTCCATTTGAAATTTTTTAGATGAATTTTTGTCGATATTGAAATTCTTGGCGATGACGGCGGTGGTGGTCGGATGCCCGATTTGGGGGCGGTGGGAGGTGGTTTTGGGGAAGAAATGGAGTGTGGGGCGTAATTTCTTAAATTTATAACTATTACAAAATTTATTAAACTATTTCCGCATATTAGTGGTATATATGCATTATGTTATTAATATTAATGCATTACATTAATATTGTTTGTGCATTATAAGCTGATGCATTATATAAAAAAAAATACACAATGTAATGCACAAATCTAAATAATGTAATGCACAATATGTAATGCATTAATGGTGGTAATGGATATTTCTCTATTACGTATATATGTATCAGGATATATAAGTAATCTCTTTCAGTTTCTTATTTTTTTATTTCATATTTTTCATTCTTACCAACACATTTAGACATACTGTATGTCTGCTCATACAACACTATCAAGTTACTATTTTCATATTATTAATATTAATGAATTACATTAATATATTTATGCATCAGTTGATGCATTATTATATCAAAAAATATTATATACGTAATGCATTAATTGTAATTATGCGTCTTATGTGCATTTAACAATTTTATATCGATGCATCACATAAATCATATTAATGCATTATAAAATTATATTCAAAACATCGCGAAACAAATACAAATATGACATATGTAATGTATAATTAATTGTGATATCATATACCAATGCGAATATGATATACGTATTGCATAAATGATTGATAATGCATGAAAAAAAATACATAATTTAATGCATAAATCTAAACAATAAAATGATAAATAATAATAATAATGAATGATACATGTTAAAAAAAATATACAAAGTAATGCATAAATATAAACAATGTAATGCACAAATACTATATACATAATGCATTGATTCTGGTAATGAATCATTTCTTTTTATGTGCATTTAAAATTTCATATTGATGCATCACATTAATCGTATTAATGCATCATAAAATAATGCACATATTATTAAGTAACAAATACGAGTATAATATACATAATATTTTAATTATATAAATACACACTTTACAAAATTTGTTTGTTCTTTATAAACCGTGTAGAAAAATATTATTTGCACTACATTAATAAAAAAATAATTGATGCATCGAAAATGTTATATTTATGCATCACTTTATACTAATTTATGCATCACTTTACACTAGTTTATGCATCTCGTTTTTACACTAAAACAACAAAAATTACTATACTAACCTTACTTAAGTGAAAAGATGCGGGTTTGACCAAAAATACGGGTTTGACCAGTTGGGTATTTGATTAAATTATATCCATAGATCTTATAGGATGGATGGTTTGGATTGGTTCCTAGTTCTCATGTAAATAGGGGTTCATATTTGATCATCTTCCTATATCTATATATATCCATGAAATTATACCGCCTACTACAATAATTGTGAGTTTCTCCTCGCTGCAAGCAAAATATATATATATATATATATATATATATATATATATATAAATTGCATGAAAATTATATACATCAATTGAATCAAATCATGAATATATAATTGAGGATTTGGCAAAATAAATCACACGTTTTAGGCGTTTTTGCGATTTTGACATGACTTTTAAAATTTTGCGAATTAAAACACGAACTTTATAATTTTGCTATTGAGACCTTTTAAATTTTTCCGGCGGTCGGAACAACGACGTGGACGCTAACGTGGACAAAAGAATACCACATCATTTTGCTAAAGCCCTTAAATGACTAATAGAAAAAAATTAGAAATCAGTTGCATATAAGGTCATTTTGCATCCACATCATTGTTTCAGCCGTTGAAAAAATTGGGGAGATCCCAATTGCAAAAATTACAAAGTTCGTGCTTTAATTCATAAACTTTTAACAAACAGGTCGGTCGAAATTACAAAAACACCTAAACTTCGTGATTTATTTTACCAAAATTCCTATAATTATATAACATAAAATTTAAATTTAGTTGAATTAAATCAAAGCCTCAAGATCCAACTACATCTAAACTAAATTCACGAACCTAACAAAACAAAATTAACTAAGTCCATAGTAAATGTGGTCTTCTTTCTTTTTTCGTCGCTTCACAATAAATATGATCTTTCCTTAAATAGAAATGACTCCACTCATAATAAATACGGACCATTCTCCACTCACAATACATTTATCTAACTCACTCTCTCATTTTTAAAATCCGTATCACTCCTTCCGGATCACACTTATCGTGGACAGAAGGAGTAGAATATAAAGAATTACAGTCCATTCCCTACTCACAATAAATCTACCTAATCCACTCTCTTACTCTTAAAATCCGCATAACTCTTTTCGGATCACACTTACTGTGACGGAGAGAGTCGAATATAAAAGATCTCTAGGTAATAAATATTCATAAAATATTTCGTTCTATAATATAGTTAAACAATATTTAATTATACCACTGGCTTTGTATATTCATTTATTTTATATGACGTCAAACTCATTTCTACAGGCAACCTGTGTGACCTGTCCATGGTATTTTCACAATTTTTATTACATCCAAGTCCCCTGCCTCTCCCTCTCTCTCTCTCTCTCTAGCAGCACCAGCCACAGCAAGCTATTTTCATCTGCTGTGCACACATCCACTCTTTTCATATACAGAAGGGGATCATGATCATAGGATTCGTTCTTCTGCCTTTTCCCTCTTGAAGAAATATTGGAATTTTTTTTGGGGTTATATTTTATAAATTTTAGTTTCTTGAGTTGTTTCTGAGGTGATGATGGAGAGAGATTTCATGGGCTTGGCTGTGAAGCAAGAGACCTCTGATGAAGTTATTGATGCAGGTAATTATATATTCCACAACTTGAATTTTCGTTTGCCCATTTTGATTATTCATTAAATTTTTATTAAATGAAGGATAAAAATCTGTAGTCATTTTACACATTCTTAGTAGAGTTTATGAATCTTATCTTATACAAAAAAAGGGATTGAAATGGAAATAATTTAATTAGTTTTTTCTTTCCCCATTTTTGTCTGTTCGAACTCCAAGATTCTGTTTTTAGAGGTTAATTTCAAGTAATTTTGCTTAATCACAGCTGTATATAAATGGAGGTTAATTAGATTTTCTACTTTTCTTGAAATACATTTCATTATAGCTATGATTATATTCTTGAATTGAATTGATGTGTGGGGTGGATGGTTCACGTTTTGCAAGAAAAGTTCAAATGATGGATAAAATAATATTATTCCTGTTGGATTTAGTGTTAGTTGTGCAAACATGAGCCCATATGAAGTTTTCTAATATTTAAATTGTTTAATCCAAAAACAGTCATTTGAATTTTTTAATTCCCTTTAGTTGATTGTGCAATCTAACGTGCCTTCTTTATTGTATTTATTAAAGAATCGATTTTTCTAATGAAATTAGTTGTGCATTCCTAGAAGTCACCAGAAAAGAAGAATAAATTACTCTCCTTATTTGATTCCCACAATAAAATAAGTAAGTTTTTTTATTCCAAATTGTCAAATGCTATATTTAATTTAATAATGTATTGGCCACTTGGATTCCCATATTTCTCGCTTTGTTACATTAATAAGTACAATTATGTTATGTTAATGCACATGAGAAACTTACAATTGAATATTTTGAAGTGGTATAAGTACTGTTTACCCTCTTTTACAGCTATTTTAGGGCGGCATTTCGATTTATTTAATTGTAATTGCTTATTATATGTCACTGATTCACATTATAACAATAAAAAAACTCATTAATGTGCATCTTCCTTGAAGTTTCTGAATCTAGACTTCACCTATTTCTTGCTTAAGATGTTATTCATTATTTAGAAAGAGTTGTCCTTCATTTAACCAGTTTCTGATTAAGTTAGTTTCTTCTTTGGTAGCTCCATTAAGAAGTGCAGCAATGGAGTGGCCGTTGTCGAACAATTGTTATGATCGTCCTCAGCTCTTTCCCTTACCTGGTTCTCATCAAGAGAGGCCTATGACTGGCTTCGACTCCCTCGCCTCAGCTGGTCTGGTGACGATAACCACCACAGAAATCGACTCTGACCACAAATCTTACTCTGCTGTTATGCAGGTCAGTTTGGCTTCCTTCAAAATCTCCAGTTTAAATACTCGATTTCATATGCTAATTGCCAACGAATGACAAGTGCTCTTTCTTTTGTGGATCCTATTTCAATATCTTATTGTTTGACTTATTACAGATAGTGGACTTTATGTAGTTTTGTTGAATTTCTTGATTTTTTTTCTTGTTTCAGAATATGGTTAACCAACATGTTAACTAATCTATTACATCTATGTTATAGTAAACTATCTTTAGAAGTTAAATCTGAAGCCATGAATTATATGTAACTACAGTTAGCAAGATTTCTTTCCTTTTCATCATTTAGGCTCAAGTTTTATTTCACTTTGGCTACTCAGAAAAACATTGTTCCTGAAAACCAAGGAGGCGTTCGATACACAGTCACAACCTATCCCACTAATCCAACGAAGTTGATGGCCTCACCTCCCATAGGCGCCTCCGTTCACCAGTCCTTTGTCCCCCTTAGTCCAGAACCAATTTCTGCCATTCCAATGGTGAATCCAGTCCCAGCTATGTCTTCGAGCAGCTCTGTCGTCGGAACTACAGATTTAAAGTATGGTTGCGTAGATTGAAGTAAACTCTCTCTCAAGAATCTCTCGAATGCTAACACAAGCTATGACCATTATGCAGGAATTCTTCCAAGATCTCAGGGGCTCCGGCTCAACTAACGATCTTCTTTAATGGCTCCGTATGTGTATACGACAATGTTTCTGCAGATAAGGTACATTTCTTCTATCTGCAAGAGTTTGTGTTTATTTTTCGTGCTGGTTTTGTCACTTCCTTTAATCTTTATATATGAATAAATGTATAGGCTCAGGCTATTATGTTATTGGCTGGAAACGGGCCTCAGGAGGCTTCTAGTGCAGTGGCCCCTGCAGCTCCAGTTCAAGCATCCGCGCCTAGGCCCTCTATTCTTGAGAGTTTTGTTGTAAATCATCCTTATGGTGCTACAGCACATCGGTCGAGCCCTGCAGCAAAAGCCCCTATTAGCGTTTCTCAGTCGATTGGCTGGGGCACTCTGAGTGATATGACTGGTTCAAAACAACGTGGTGTTCTTGTCTCGTCTAACAAAGTTGAGCCATTGAAAGTAGCCAATTCGCCAGCATCTGCAACCTTCCTTCCATCCAGTATATATACTACAGTTCCTCTAAACTCATGTTCTCTCCTCTCTCTGTCTGTCTCTCTCTCTAATATGCACACTTTGTATTGTGATCAGGCAGTGTACCTCAGTTTCGGAGGAAATCTTTGGCTCGGTTTCTAGAGAAGCGCAAGGAGAGGTAAATCACTTTTTGATGCATATATATATATATATATGCAGTATATAGTTTTGTATCAGATTGTTTGATGGGTAGAGATCCAGATCCAAACACCAATAATATTACAAATATGCCACCGGATATAGGTTTGGATCTAGATATAGCCACTGACTTAACTCATTGACCCCTTCTCATACAAATTTTTGTGTTGATTTAATGAGTGTAATAATGAAGGTGGTCGCCCTCTTCCAAAAACAGTCATAAAATTTCTCCGATTTTTAACCAATCTTTAGGCATTCGTGTTAAGACATCATGATCTTGAGTCCATTGATGTCATAATGTGAGATTCAGGCTCCTATCAACCTATTTATGCTACCTATCAAAGAGACAGAGACGTACATTCTGTTTGATTTCTCTGTTACATTTTTATGGTACATTGAGTCTCAATGGCTAAGGTATTTTTATTCTCGATTCTAGGGTTATAAGTGCAGCGCCATATGCCGACAAGGAATCACCAGAATGCAACTCATCGGGCTCTTGTCCCGTGCCAGCAGTCAACTAATCAAAGAGCGTAGTTGAACGTGCAACGAGTACGAGCTGCTGTAATCGTTCGAGTAGCAACTTGCATACATGGCAAGCATTCTTTCTTGACTAAAATGCTTTATTAGGCATTGCTCCTGTCCAGTTTTGTTGCAGTTGTGATCGAAGGCTTTTCGTTCGATCACGTTAAGAATGTTTTAGGCCAACAGTTCTTACTACACTGTACAAATAGTAGTATACCTGTAAGAACACTAGTTTTTACTCGTTTTGCAGTGTAATGAATCCTCCCCTGTACTTGATTCGTCTTACAAATGAACTAAAAAAAGGGGAAATGAAAGAAGAAATGTATGAAGTTTGATCAAAATTTAATAAAAAGAACCTTTAAAGGGCAATTGTAGGCTCACCAAAGATAGTATTTGCGAGTTCTTACATTATATAAAAAAAAAAACAATAAAAATACTAATCAATGTTTATTTATTTATTTCTAAATGTTTAAAAAATTGTTATGTAACAATTTAAGTTAAATATTGTCATTAATTATTATTATTCGGCAGTAGTAATAGGGGTGAGCACGGTTCGGTTAACCGACCGTTTGCCACAAAAAAAAACCGACCATACGGTTTTTAATCGGTTCGGTTAACCACTAAAATGTAGAAAATAAAAACCAAAAACCACTATAACGGTTAACTTAAAAATCGGTTCGGTTAACAGTTATTCAACGGTTAACCATGTAGAAAGAAAAGTTTCAATTTTTTAATAATTCATAGCATGAAAAATAAAAATTCATATCTTAAAATGTAGATTCGAAATATATATTTAAAGAAGTATAAATAATAAATTGAACAATCTCAGGTTTTCAAGTCAAAGTAGTAAAAATAAGTTAGTTAATATTATAATTTATAGTTGGTATAATAATTTTATAACATGTAATTAGTTGGTATACTAATTTTATAACATATAATTAGTAAAATTATAATTTTAAATGAGTTTCGGTTCGGTTCGGTTAACCGTCGTTTTTTATATACAAAAATAAAAACCTAACCGTTACCCTCGATTTTTTTAAAATTAGAAAAATAAACCGAACCGTCGGTTCGATTAACCATATTTTCGGGACGGTTTCGATACGGTTTGTCGGTCGGTTCGATTTTTCGGTTTGCTTTGCTCACCCCTAGTAGTAATGCTGAAATGGAATAAGCGAAGAACTGATTGTGAGACGTCACAACTCATAATATCAAGATTTTTTTTATTATTATTGGTGGATTAGAAAATGAACATTTAAATATTTTTTTCTTTGACTTGATGAATATTTAAATACTACTCATCCGTCCCCAAAAATGTGGTACAAATTTACTTATATCAAGATTTTTTTTTTATTATTGGTGGATTAGAAAATGAACATCTAAATATTTTTTTCTTTGACTTGATGAATATTTAAATATTATTCCCTCCATTCCTAAAAGTATGGTCCAAATTTAATTATATGTAACGTATAAAATATTAATTGTGCCACACTTCTGGGAGTGGGAGAGGGAGAGAGTATTAATATGCTTGATTGACTGTCAAATATCACTTGGTATGGTTGACTCGTCGTCAACAACGGTTTCTGCTCAAAGTTTCCATATATTTGAGAGAGAGAGAGAGAGAGAGAGAGAGATGGCTTTTGCTTCAGTGATTACTGTCAAGAACACAATTGAGCGGCTTCTAAACTCTTCTAAACTTTTGCTTGTTCCACCCTCTCAAGAAATCATAGAATTTGCCTATAAGAAGCTTGAATCCTTGCAAGAAATTCTGACAAAATTAGACAGCAGCAGCAAGAGGATCAGCAGGAAGAGTATAAATACTTTGGATGCACAAATTAGAGAAGCTGTATCCCAATTTGAAGATTTGCTGGAATCCCACCTCTCCGATCAGATTTCTGCACAATCTGAACAAAACCATCCATCGAAATTCTCCATAGACCTGCAGCATCTAAAAAAAGATGTCGATTTCTTCGCCGAAACGGCGGAGAAGATGGAGGAGGAGTACGTTAATGAATTGGACAACCTATTGCCAGAGGAAGAAGACGAAATTGCTGATTTTTGTGGAAGCAAGACGAAGATGGTCGGATTATCTGACCTAATCGGTGAAATCAGACGTCAGTTCACACGTCCTAGGTATGCAGGATTGCCGGTTTTCTCTCTCTTCGGAATGGCGGGCATTGGTAAGACTACTCTTGCTAAGGAAATTTTTGATGATCCATTGATTTTGAGTCATTTTGAGTGCTGTACGTGGGTCAAAGTAGGTAGAAAATGTGAACTGAATGAAATCCCAAGAAGAATTCTAGGTCAAGTAGATAATGATTTTAGAGAAGGAGATGGTGATGAGAAAATAAATCAATATCTATATGAATTTTTGAATGATAAGAGATACTTGATTGTGTTGGATGATGTGTGGGAAACAGAGGTTTGGGAATATTTGCGAAGTTGTTTTCCTAATAGTGATGATGGAAGAAGTCGAATCTTGATCACGACTAGGCTAAGGGAAGTAGCTGATCACACTACAATATCTTCTTACAGCAACATAAAAACAGTTCGTTTGTTGAATAAAGAAGAAAGTTGGGATCTTTTCCGTGAGAAGGTGTTTGGTGAAGAATGGTGCCCTCCTAAACTCGAGGAAGCTGGGAAGAAGATTGTGAAGAATTGTGATGGTCTTCCTCTTACGATAATCAAAGTTGCAGAGCTCCTATCCAGAGCAGAAATAACGGTGGAGTACTGGAACGAGGTGGCAGAAGACAAAGAGAACTCCTTATTCTTGGATGTATATGGTGAAATGTCAAAGATACTCGTTCCAAGTTATGAGTACTTACCTCAACGTTTAAAGCCATGCTTTCTTTATATGGGAGTTTTTCGTCAAGATTATGTGATTTCGCGATCTGAACTTGTAGATATGTGGATTGCTGAGGGGTTTCTTGTGGCAAATGTGGGAGAAACTTTAGAAGATTGTGCTACGAAATGTTTGGTGGAGCTTGTTTCCAATAGCCTTGTCATAGTCTGTGAGAAGAGCACTATTTTTCGTCGCAAGACAAAAACTTGTCGCCTTCATTCTTCTTTGTGGCACTTTGCTAGAATGGAAGTAAAAAGGAATAAGTTTCTTACTGTCTTAAGAACTCTTGCCAATGGTTCTGACGAAGGTTTGAAAGGACAACGCAGATTATCCATCCACGAAAACATTTTGTTGGGCATGAAAGATATGCATGATACAATAGAAGACGAGTGTGCATCCACTGCACGTTCTCTCATATGTCTTGGTCCGTATCATCAATATCCAGTACCCTTATGCTTCGGTTTGAGGTTTCTCAGAGTACTCAGAGCTCTTTCGATTCGATTATATGAGTTCCCAATGGAAGTGTTGGAGCTAGTCCAGTTAAGGTACCTTGCTCTTACTTACAATGGAAACCTCCCTGCTTCTGTTTCCAAACTTTTTAACCTTCAGTTCTTGATTATCCGTCGCCATCTCAACATTAAATCATGTCCATCTCAGTCATTTGTGCCTGTAGAGATATGGGATATGCAAGAACTAAAGCATATTCAGATCATGGGAAGCGACCTACCAGAATCTAAATCGGGCGCTTTCTTAGAAAACCTCCGAACACTTTTAGACGTGAGCGTTAACAGCTGTACCAAAGGGGTTTTTGAAAAGATCTCCAATCTAGAAAAGCTTGGCATCCAAATTGAGCTGGTGCCTGATGATGATGCTGGTGAACCCTTTCGTTGCTTGAATCATATTTCCCGTCTTGATAAATTAGAATCACTTAAATGTATCGTTGTGAACCCCGAACTACTACTGCCTGAGGTTGTTGCTCCTCCTGCTCCTCTTTCAATGTTCCCATCAAGTCTGCTAAAGTTGCATTTGAGTGGGTTGTGCTATCCATGGGAATATATGGACATTATTGGTTCGTTGCCAAACCTTCAAGTGCTCAAATTGCAATGCTATGCCTTTCAAGGCCCAAAGTGGGAAGTTGAGGACTCCAAATTCCCAAGGCTTATATTTCTTGCAATCAATGATGCTGATTTGGTTCAATGGAAGGTGGGAAGTGGATGCTTCTCAAGGCTTAGGCACCTAAGTATAAAACATTGCTACAACTTAGAAGAGTTTGATTGGGATTTTGATTATTATTTCAAAAAGGTAGAAGTAGTTGACAGCAACCCTTTAGCTGAAACTTTTTTGGATCAAATAAAAGACAGAAGAGGACGTCGTTTTCTTGATGTTAGCTTCCATTCTTCATGGGATGATGGGAAACTCAAATCATGATTCTCTACTTTGTTAAAAGGTCAGTTTTTGTGCTTTATGTATACAATGCACATATATAGGGAGTTGAAATATTATTCAGTGATTATGTTTATTGAAGGATATATGATTCTAATGAGGAGCAGTTTCCAAAATTCATTTAAATTTTCTTTCATTAGTGCATTTAGTAGGCATACATGCTATAGACAGAAAAAACAGAGGCCATTTCCTTGATTAGTAGTAGGCCATAATTTAATAATGTGAACAAACACATCCTAATCAACCGCTCATATTTGAATTTAGTAGTTTACAAAAGATTATATTGACCTGGCCTCCTGTCTCGAAATTAAAATTTCATTCTTTAGTTATCAAAAGTTCTGCATCATCTTCTTCTATAACATGTAAAATTTCATCCAAGGATTCACACTGACAATTTTTATTTTATTATTTTTGTGACAAAGGAATCCCTGACCACTCTTCAAATGTACGTACAAGACAAAACACAAACTAGTAAACTACAAACAAACTTTCTAAAATTAAATTAGTTTGAGAGAGATCAGATCAGAGAGATGGCTTATGCTGCAGTGATTTTTTTTAAGGAAAAAAATGCAGAATCTACTAAATTCTCATCGTATCCTTGCAAGAAATTCTGAAAAGATTGGATGAGAGCAGCAAGAGCAAAAAATCCACAAGAAGATGAATGTTTTGGACGCACAAACACTACAAGAAATTTGCTCATAGACTATAGTGCATACACTACGGTTTTTCGAAAATTCCAAGATTCACTTGAATCTCATGTCCATAAAAATTTAAGATTGTCTAAATTTAAACATAGAATATCTATTGAATCTTTGTTAGTTATAAGTGGTTGATACTTGATTGTATGAATTAACTTGGATAGTAAGAATGTGTTGTATTTCTACTAGTAATTATTTCAGATTCTTTTGGCTCTCTTGCAACATAAATTTTCAATAAATTTGTGAATTGTATTATTTATACTTGTATAAAAAGAGATCGTACATTATATTATATTTCTAACCATCTCTTATATTTTAGGTGATCTTGAATTACATAGCACAATGAGATCCGTATTGCAGATCATACCAACATGTGAAGAGCTCGATCCAATGCTACAACTATATGGACAATAATTTTTTTTAACTTATTTTCAATATTAATGAAATTGATCCATTAACTTTAATTCTCATATGCAATATACAGTTCTTGTGATATTCATGATCCATTGACAATCAATAAGTTGACAATGATCCAAAGAATGGCACGCGCAAAAAAAGTGACTCGCAAAGATCTTAAAAAAAATCAACATATACTATCTGTGGTACCAACTTTATCTATCCAGCTCTAAGATTCAAATACCAGTTCTAATTCAAAAATTCCGGTGTCAGAGGAAGTCAACATGCCTCGACCAATGAAGGATTGCCAAATCAGCATCCTAGAATCTAGAACCTAGGATCTGACACTAATGAAGACATGTGAAGATACGCCCAACGGCAGATCAAACAAATCAGAGAGTAGGTGAGATTCAGAACGGCTATTCCAACGGCTAGTTTTGCATCTCTACCTATAAATACCGGTCTTCATCCTCAGAATAAAAAACGAAAAACTTACGAGAAACTCTCCTCAAGCATTCAACTTCTGAAATTCTCAAGCATTCAAATCTCTCAAGCAGTTCTCAATATTTCGAAGAACACTTTATCTTAAAGTGTTTCTAGTCCAGAAACTGCTTCTGTTTTTCGTCTATTCTCTAGGCAGAATTCATTGTATATCCAAAGCCTAGTTCTCGAACGAGTTCATCTTAACTCAAAGTTCTTCATTGTAAGAACTCGTTCATAGTTGGAAACCCAAACCAAAACCTTCTTTACCCAGATAAAGTTAGGTTAAGGTCACGCTAGCTTGAAGCGCGAAATTCAAGTGTGTAAAGGTTTTTTTCAGTACCCAAAAACTGAAAGGTTCAATCTTCTACAGTACCCGTAAACTGCTAGAACACAGCTCAGGTTTGAGTTGTGAAGTTGCTTGGTACTTGTAAATCAAATGGAATCCTTAGTGGATTTACCAGTGGTATCTGGTCGTGGACATAGGAGTTGTTTCTCCGAACCACGTTAAAATATTGTGTTCTTTACTGCTTTATCATACCTGGCTGTGTGACCCAGCCAGCTGCTTTTTCAAAACTGCACAATTTGACTAAGCTGCAAACTGAAAGATTAAAAGTTTTCAAGCTGAGTTTTTCTAAGCAAACGAGCTAAGTTTTAAAACCACCACTTTCCGCACCGCCAGCTGAGTTATCAGTCCAACTGATTATCTTCGTCAAGAAGTCAGCAGGATTTATAACTGAGCTCTCACTCAAAAGTTTTAACTTGCAAAATGATTTCATCTTTGGTGTATTCACCCCCCTTTACAACAAAGACTCCGCTCAAGGACCATCAAAGTACTTTATTTTTAAAATAAATAATGAATATTAACATTTAAACAATCCAGATACAGAATAACTGTAAATGTTATAGAAGGTGACTACAGTGCTCGTGTGATAATGTTCGATGAGGTTGCAGCAGTATATGTAGGATGTCCTATAATCTTTCGTCAATCAGTGAGGTAAGTACTTATTAAAAACAATTTCTACATTAAGTCTTACTGCATTGAAATATTAAACATAAATTTAATCGTTACGCAAACGTAACAATTTTATTTTCTCACATGACATTATTTCCTCAGGGCGAAAATAATTCTACATACTATAGAGGTCTGAGTACACAAGCATCGACTGAAATGTTTTTATAACCGCACTCAAGTCTGTGAAAGAAGAAAAAGGAAATTAATCAGAATATTATAGTAAATGGAATCCAAAAGATGGAAACCACAGACAAGATAACTGCAAAATCTAGATCAATGAGTGAATCAATTGAAGAATTGAAGCCATATCAAGAGGAATGAGATAAAACATCAATTCAGAAGCCTAAATGTACTAAAGTGGGAAGAAAGAAGAAAACAAGTACAAAGTTGCAACCTACCAAAGTACAAGATAAGAAAAAAAGAAGAAACACAAGGAAGAAGGTGGATAATTACATTGAGATTTCAAGTGATCACGAACTTCCTCCACTCAAACTAGAGAAACCTTAATATGGATAGTATTTTAGTTTTTATATGCAGTTAAAAAATTATCGTTAATTTATTTTAGTTTTTATACACTCTCCTTCAATACTTATATTAATTCTTAATTTAAAATATTTATGCATTAATTTATAGTTTCACTCTTATCATAAGTACGATCAAATATATAAATAATGATATAGAGTAAAGAGAAAAATAATGATCACACGTGCAACGCACGTTTCACATGCTAGTTAAGAGAAATGACTGCATTATAAGCCTGTGATTCCTCTTCAGGTGAACTGCACTGAAGAGTTCACCATAAGCATTTGTTAAAGAAGACTATATATTATATATACTTGTCAATTCATATGACAACTATACATAAATGTAGAATTGTAGATAGAATGAAAAGAAAATATTCTGATTTAAGTAGCTCACATAATCTTCAATTACCTCGTAGTATCTAGACTCTTGCTCATCTTCATCCTCTCCTGAAAAGAGCACCTGTACAGCAAGACGTCACTACAGAAATAGACATATTTTTTTTAATTTATGCTAATAATATGATGTTCCCTCGAGATATATGTTGATTGCAATCAAATTTAAATAAATTTTTAACGACTAACCTTCTGAAGAATCACTTGAGCTTCCCATTAATCCATGAAGAATGGACATAAACTTTTTCATTCTCTTTAACATAACTACCATATCTCGATTTAGCTTCATTGACAAAAGTGACAGTTGAAGGACTGCAATCAATCACTTGAATCCCAGTTGGAGGATTTTCCCACTGAACATCTTTTAATTTATAGCAGTGTCTTAAGCACAGCCAGTTAAGCCAACTGAATCCTTCATGTCCCACTTTAAGCTGCACTAGATCAGTTTCTTCAACTAGAAGATACCTCAGTCTCTCGAAAGGGCCTTTTTCGACTTCCCACTTTGGGCCTCGAAAGGCATAGCATCGCAGTTTGAGCACTTGAAGATTTGACAACGAACCAATTGCACTCATGTATTCCCATGGATAGCCCAAGCCACTCAAATGCAACTTTCGTAGGCTTGATGAGAACTTTGGTAGAGGAGCAGGTAGAGCAAGAGTCTCACACCTCAACACGGGATTCACAACGACACATTTAAGTGATAGTAGTTCGTTTAAGACATGAATATGGTCTAAACAATGCAGGGCTTTCATATCATCATCAGGATGTAATTCTATCTGAATCCCTATTTTTCGTACATTAGGTATTCTTTCAAGAACCTCTTTTGCGCAAGTCTCAGCACCTACACCTTTAAGTGTTAATAGCCTTTCCAAGGAATCATCACTGCTAGGAATTGGCAGATTGCTTCCCATGATTTCTATGTGTCTGAGTTCTTTCATGTACCATATCTCCATAGGCATATACGAAGTAACTCCAGAGGTTTTGATGCTCATATTTCTACGAATAATCAAGATCCGAAGATTCCAGAGTTTGGATATGGAAGAAGAGAGCTCACCGTTATAGGTCAGGGAAACGTACCTTAGGTAGAGTAGCTGGAATATTTCTATTGGGAACAGATAGAAACGGATTTGAAGAGAATCAAGAACCTTAAGCAACCTCAATCCAAAACATATTGGGACTTGATATGGATGATACGGACCGTAACATAGGAGAGAATGAGCAGTGGAAGCACAACCATCTTCTACTGATTCAAACACATCATTCATGCCTAATAAAATGTTATTGTGGAAGCTCAATCTACGCTGGTTTTTCAAACTTTCTGCAAAACCATCAGCATGACTACTTAAAGCACGAAAAAACTTGTGTTTCGTAGCTTCTCTGTTACAGAGGTACCAGAAGGCAGAATGAAGGCGGCAAGATTTTATATCATCACCAGTTCTAAAAGCAAAATTGCTACTTATTTGGCATCTCATGACAACATTATGATCAATAAGCTCCCCCAAATATACATGAGAAGATCGTTCCACAGGTCGATGTATATTTAGTTCAATAAACCCCTCAGCAATCCACATGCTGAAGAGCTTAGATCGAGAGATCTCATATTTTTGAGGCAAAACTCCCACATGTAGAAAGCAAGGTTTTAAATGTTGAGGTAAGTATTCGTAGCTTGGAAATAGTACCTCTGATATCTGCTCGTATGCAGCCATGAAAATCGAAGAATTTTTGCTCTCAGCTACTTCCTCCCAGTACTCTGCACTCTTATCATCAGCTTTGGATAAGAGGTCTGCAACCGCGACTATCATGAGAGGAAGACCATCACATTTCTCCGCAATCTTCTTTCCAGATTTGATAAATTCATGTGGAAGGCATGAACCTCCTCCTCCTTCTTCTTCTTCTTCTCCAAACACCCTTTGACGAAGAAGTTCCCAACTTTCGTCCTCGTCCAACAACTCAACTTTGTATCGATCCCAACTTGCATTTCCATATACATATTCAGCCACATGTTGTAACCTAGTTGTGATCAACACTCGACTCTTTCCAGATTTGGTTTTTGGTAAGCAACTTTTCAAGTGATCCCAAACGTCGGTATCCCATATATCATCCAACACAACGAGACATCTCTTAGCCTCAAAAATTTCCTTCAAGCAGTGCCCTTCATCTTCTTCTGCAATCTTCGGATCCATACTTGGATCTAGTTGAATTAGAATATCTCGTTTGAGTTTATGTTTATCCAGTTCACACTTCCTCCCTATCGTCACCCACGCTCGACGTTCGAAGTTGAAGTCGGTGAAAAGGAGTGGATCGTCGAAGATTTCCTTGGCAATAGCAGTCTTTCCGATGCCGGCCATCCCAGCAACTGGTATGATAGTTAACCCGCGATCTTCCTGCAACAGAAGTCTGATTTTTCTTAACAAACCAGACGATCCAACCATCTTGAATTTCCTTGCACCAGAAGAATCAGTTTTGGATAAAGCTGCAGCAACATCTTCTTCTTCTTCTTCAGGAAATGGATGATCTAATTCATAGATGTATTCCTCCTTCTTCTCCTTCAACATTTTGGTGAAGGATTCAACCTCGTGCCGTAGCTCCTGCAGATTTACCTCTAGAAGTTCAAAATGTGGATGTATCCAGTAATGGACGATATGAGATTGGATTAAACCGTCGAATGACCATTCTTCGCTTTTGATCTCTGCGTCCAAATCGTTCGCCTTGCTCTTGCTCTTCTCAGATTGTGGAAGTATCTGAGCATAGACATGGGATTCAAGCAAATCCTCAAATTTCCACACCGCCTCTTTGATTCGCGCGTCCAAAGCATTCACCTTGTTGCGGCTGTTGCTCTTGCTGCTCTCATCCAATCTTTTGAGGGTTTCTCGCAAGGGCCTGAGCTCCACGTATGCAAATTCAATGATTTGTTCAGAGGGATGAACAAGTGAAAGACGAGGAGAATCTTGAAGATCCTCGATTGTTCTCTGTAGAGAAATCAGTGCAGCATAAGCCATCTCTCTCTCTCTCTCTCTCAGACGAAGAAAACCTTTTCTTTGTGTAAATAGATTGTAATGGTGATGGCTGTGGAGTGATTTTGTCTGAGCAGTAGCATCAATATAATTTCAAGTCAATCAACTTTCCTTTCCCTCTACGATTAAAATCATTCAAAATTTTATTTTTTAATGTTGTTGTACCTTTTAATAAATAAAAATTTGAATTATTATATAGTATCGTAGTATATTCCAAATTTCCTAATGATATGTCGGTAATTGCATTGACCAGACGAGATGCCCATAATTATCTGATTTGAATGTATTTTCGCTGATTTCTGTTTCGTTTGTGTTGATTGAAGGAGGCTGCTGCTTGCTGTCAAAACTCGTCGGTACGAAATTCAATCATTTCGTATCTGTAGTAACTCGTACCATGTAAGAAATTCATAATGATATAAAATAATTCAAAATTTTATTTTTTAATGTTGTTGCACCTTTTAATAAATAGAATTTTGAATTATTATATAGTATCGTAGTATATTCCAATTTCCTAATGAAATGTCGGTAATTGCATTGACCAGATGAGATGCCCATAATTATCGCTTGGTTACATTGATAAGTACAATTATTTTACACTAATCCACATATGAAATTTTAAATTGTATTTTTAAAAGCTAAATGTTTGCCACCGGTTATTGCAGGGAATTTTTGGTAGAGATAGAAAAATTAGCCCGGTTTGGCGTGCCTGCTCGTGTAATATGAATATAATTCGAATTGGATTCACAAAATAGAGGCTCGAAAAAATTGGACCTAATATAGACCTGCTGGTAATCTACAAAATAAAAACTGTAAGAATGTATTTCTACTAGTGGGGATGACATAGTGGTGGAGTGGTTGCCTGTTGAGCAATAGGTCAAAAAACCCTAGGTGGTGTGTGTGAGTATTAATATTTGTAATGATATTAAAAAAAAAAATAACAAAATGCAAAGCGAAAACGTTTTGATAGAGAGAGCGACGATGTGCTTATATAGGAAGTATGCTGGATAAAGGGCACCACACTATAAAATTAACTTAAAATTCGAAATCGATTGAAATTTTGGGGAAAATTTAGTGGGAGTAGCTTTTACCGTTTCCGAGACTACTGCACAAATAGCCCCAGTTTTGATAACAGAATATATAAATATTTAAAACTAAAGCATGCCAAAAAAAAAAAAAAGTCTTTGTTTTTTGTAGATATCAATGGAGATGATCCAACTTCTGATGAAAAAATTTAAATAATCTATTGTGCTCTAGATTCGATAAAATGGGAGGAAAAATAGATTTGGAATTTGTTTTTACTATAAAAATAGATAAAGAAAAGGAGAAGGATATTTCAAGGAGAAATGTTTGCTTAAGTAAATCATGTGAACATACACACCAAACACATCCAATAATTAAATTTTTTTTTAGTTGAAACCACCCACTCAAATTTGGATATAGTATTTTACAAAATTTAATATTATTAGTCATGTGAACACACACCAAACCACCGCATTCATTTGAATTTAATATTTTTTTAAAGTTTAAATATATATAGTCTTGGCATGTGCTGGTTCATCTTAGTCATTCTTAGCTATCAAAATAAGTACTCCCTCCGTCCCTTAAAAGTGTGGTATATGGGACAGATGGAGTATATATTACTAGAACACATAGTTGTCTTGACATTGATGCCGTATGCAGGACGTTAGATTACAACTAACATATTATTATTATTAATTAAACTAGTAAGTAGCCTGTCGAAATTCGACGGGAAATAACTTTATGTTTTAATTTATATATATATATTTTAAAAATAATGTTATATCTTATTTAAAAGTTGTGATATTGTTCGCGTTAATTATTAATCAAACTTAGAAAATTAATTATTTCACGTATCTAAATTTCTAATTAGGAATGATAATGGATCGGGTATACTCATTCATTATGTATTTTTTTAAAATATAAATTTGTTTAGAATTTTTCTACATGTTCGTTCTAATCTTGATTAAAATAGTGACTTTACTGACCATACTCGTCTCAAATTCGTTGAGTATTACTCGATTAAAATATGAGCACTCCAAGTAAAATTAATTAAAATTAGAAAATATCATTCTTTCTATGTTATTTGAACTGTCTCGTTGGTTTATGCTAAATTACTCGATAAAAATATAAACAAAATTAATATTAATTAAAATTAGTAAAAATCCTTCTTTTTAAGTATATTTGAACCGTCTCGTTAGTTCATGTTAAATTGATATCTCTAATCATTGCCAAAATACGGAAAAAAATATGTTTACATCTTTTTTTGTTCTTTTCTTTAGCTACATATCCCACATTTTATTCAATGTATATATTTCTATAAAGCACTAATCGAAGTTTTTAGGAAAACATGAATGAAAAAATGAAAAGGATTCCATGTAAACATATTGATTAAATATATTTATTTAGTCTTCATAGAGAGACTTTCATTTACAAATTTTCTATAGATTATTATATATGAATTAAGAATGTATAAAATAAGGATTTATAAGAATGCATTCCGAAGTTGTTATTATTTTAATATGTAAAAATCCTTCTTTTTAAGTATATTTGAACCGTCTCGTTAGTTCATGTTAAATCGATATCTCTAATCTTTGCCAAAATGCGGAAAAAAATATGTTTACATCTTCAAGTTTTTTTATTCTTTTCTGCATATTTGATTCAATGTATATATTTTCTAGAAAGCACTAATCGAAGTTTTTAGAAAAACATGAATGAAAAATCAAAAGGATTCCATATAGATAGGTTGATTAAATATATTTATTTAGTCTTCATAGGGATTTTCATTTACATATTTTCTATAGATTATTATATTTTCATTTACAAAAGGATCAAAACGTTACATTCTCTGTCCTCCATTATCATATTCAACTACTTTCTTAATATCCGTGTCCGATCAGATGAACCAATTAAAATGGAACGGATGGAGTATTATTTTTCAATTGAAATAATTAACAAACATACTTCACGGGATAAATGTTTGTTTGTGCTTAATTATTTGGTACAGATATATTCAAGATTGGTGTGCGTCTGATACAAATTGAATATAATTTAATCATATGAACAAACACATCCCAACCACCGACTCATTACAATTTAGTAGTTTACAAAAGTTTAAATTGATCTGGCCTCCTGTTTCAAAATTAAAATTTCATTCTTTAGCTATCAAAAGTTCTGCATCATCTTCTTCTATAACATGTAAAATTTCATCCAAGGATTCACGCTGACAATTTTTATTTTATTATTTTTGTTACAATGGAATTACTGACCACTCTTCAAATGTACGCACTAGACAAAACACAAACTACAAACAAGAGAAATTAAACTAGACAAACTTTCTAAATTTAAATTAGTTTGAGAGAGATGTAGATTTCGTCTCCTTATGCATAGATTTGCCAATAAATTCAACCTCAATTTGTTGTTTGCAAATCATATTTGTCTCGGTATTTCATAGATTTCGCTATGTTGGATGTGATAGAATAAAAGGGAAATATATTGGAGATAAAAGCTGATTTGTATTTCTTATGGAGCGAGTTGGTTTCACATACTACACCAAATATCCTATTTGTACAAATCATTTAGGCATACGAAACATCAAGAAATAAATGAAAAATACATGCTTTTATTTCCTAGATACATGCATTCAAAGATGCATTTATTCAATGCATGTAACTTGACCCTTCAGATTCAATTTACAATTTAGCCAACAATGCCTCCCGTAAATTGAATTTGCTCATGACTCCCAAGGCAGTAGCATTTCTTGCAAAAGATGGTCCTCCAAGCGGTTTATTGAAAATATCGGCGAGTTGCTCTTGGCTTGGACAATACTCGATATTGATTTCACCTTCATTAACGAGCTCCCTTAAGAAATGAAAACGAAGACGGATGTGCTTCGTTCTTCCATGTAAAACAAGATCTTTTGATACGGAAATGGCAGAGCTATTATCACAATACTGAGTAGTCGGACCAGGCTGCTTGAAATTCAAACTTTCTAAAATACCTCGCATCTACAAAAACTGACATTCGGCTGAAGAAGCTGCAATGTACTCTGCTTCGGTGGTAGAAAGAGCCACAATCGGCTGTTTTTTTGAACTCCAAGAAATTGCTCCACTTCCAAGATTAAAGACATGGCCGGAGGTACTTCTTGAATCATCAATGCTTCCGCCGAGATCGCTATCAGAATATCCAACGAGCTTGATAGGAACCTGTGCTTCATAGAAAATTCCATAATCAATTGTTCCTTTAACATATCTCAAAATTCTTTTTGCTGCCTCCCAATGATTAGAGTGAGGTTTCTCCATGAACCTACTAACTAAGCTTACAACAAAGACAATATCAGGTCTTGTGGCTGTCAAGTACATCAAGTTTCCAACCAAGCTTCAAAACATAGTGGTGTTCACAAGTTTTCCTTCACCATCCTTGCTGAGCTTCAGTCCAGTAATATTGCAATATTGAATTTCTTTAGGATCTCTGTTGCATATTTTTCTTGAGAAATAAATATTCCCGACGCCAATTGCTGAACATTAATCCCAAGAAAATGATGTAACTCTCCCAAATCTGTCATCTCAAACTCTTTCATCATGGAGCTCTTAAAATCTGTCAACATCTCCATATCATTTCCGGTGAAGGTAAGATCATCAAAATAAAGACTGACCACCATAAAACCTCCTTTGTCATTTCTTTTGATGTAAAGAGTTGATAGTGCTGGCCTCATCCTGGGCCCGACCTAAGGCTATTTGGGCCTGTATATTAACGCTCGGCCCACAGAGTTCGGCCCAAACAAAGTCCACATCTGCCTTGAAGACCAAGTAACGAAACCCTACTTTGGAAGAAGATAGAATTCTACTGCTAATGGGAATCGGATATGCATGTATCAAGCAACCGGATATGTATAAGGAGTCCGATCTCTAGAGGGATTAGGGCTTAACCCAATACTTATAAATAGATGTGAGATTAGAGGTAGAAGGGACATTCAATACTCATTGTACTCTCAAGTATAATAAAAGCTCTCTACATTCTCTCCCGTGGACGTAGATCACATCGATCGAACCACGTAAATTACTGTGTCATCGTGTTATTATTCATTTTAGCTACTTTCGCAAACCCTAGATCTATCATTGGCGCCGTCTGTGGGAACTCATCAACGGTTCTTGCGTAGCTGATTTACGATGGTAACGCGATCACAAAGCGTGCGGGAGGCCCAAAGCCAACGAGGGAATCCTAACGAAGCAGAAAGCTGCCCCATAAGCCAAGAGAATCGCCAGAGAGGCAGTTCGGTCCCAAAGGAGAGGCACGTCAGGGACCCAATAGAAGGAAATCCCTCCGAAAGGATGCCCGCGCTAGAGATCAACGACGAGTCGGACCCGAAGGGATCCGAGTTGAAGGAGGATGATCACTCCAGAGACTTTGACCTTGCCACCACCTACGCCGCGGCCGAATTCGCTAAAGCAAACAAGGAGCGTTTCAAACGCTTTCTTACGACAACCCGGATGTCTCCCATACCTGAAGCCAGGGAGAGTTCCACGCAAAAATCTCTGCCTAAAGCTCCTCACTACACAGAGAGACCGGAACCGGAGCTAAAGGAGAGGCGCGAGTCCCGGCGGGGTTCGGATCGGCGTCGGAGTCCAAGCTCGCAGAGTAGCCCCAGGCGACATCATACCCAAAGGCGACCTCGGAGCCCCAGAAGGTATCGAAGCCCGAGCTATAGCGAGAGTCGCAGTCCCACGAGGAATCGACACCGACATGAAAAGGAACCAGCTCGGCTGGTCAGCCCATTCACCGACGAGCTGCTTGACACCAAACTCCCCACGGTGTACAAGTTGCCAAACATACCGGCCTACAATGGGCTGGACGACCCCCTTAACTTCCTAACGCGTTACCGGTATAGCATGCACAACCAGGGTCTCAGGGAGGAACACATGTGCAAGCTACTCCCCGAGATGCTGATCGATTATGCCCGAGCTTGGTTTGACAGCCTTCCAACTGGCAGCGTGGGGTCCTGGACCTATTTGGAAAAAATATTCAAGCAAAGATTCCATACGAAGGTTCAGCCCCGCCGAGACACAGCATACCTCCTATCGGTGAAGCAAAAGGACAAAGAATCTATAAGGGAGTACGCTTCCAGGTTCATGCAGGAAAGCTTGAAGGTCGATAAAATCGACGACGTCTTCCTCATCTCGGCCTTCCGAAATGGAATTGCCCCCGGGTCCCTAAACCAAGAGCTCGCTAAGCGGAAGCCTGAGACAGCCCAGAAGATGTGGAAGATTGTATACCAGTTCGCCGACGGCCAGGATGTGGACCGATTGAAGCGGGAGGAGACCGAGAAGAAGAGAACTGAAGGGGATCGAGGTCGGAGCGATCGTGATCGGAGAAGTGCCCACGAACGCCTCCAAAGAGGACCTATCCAGTCCCGGCTCGGACCCGGACCAATCCAGTCCCGGCTTGGACCTCGGGTGGGACCAGAGCCGTCCCAACGACCTCCTTTTATGAAGACGAATGCCGAGATCTTCGCACTCCACGAGGACTGGTTCGCTAAACCACGTCCCATGTCGAAATCTAAACCTCGGGACCAAAACAAGCACTGCTCCTTCCATGATGACCATGGGCACCACACGGAGGATTGCCGCGACCTCGCGGAACAGATAGAGAGGTTAGCCCAAGAGGGAGCTCTGAAGAGATACGAAGCCGGGGGGAAGAAAAACACAAGAGGAAAACGGAAAGGAGGACAAGGTCGCTGTGCTCCCCACAATAAGCGAGCTAAGGTCGATCACGACGAGGAGGATGACGACCCTCCGTACGACGCCCCACAGTACGACGGAGTGGTCTCCACCATCACCGGGCTACCCCCAGGCAAGACAAAAACCAGGTTGAAGGCAGAAGCTCGCAGACCACCGGTCCCATCGAGTGAGGAGCAAACGAAAAAGAGATTCAAGAAGGGGGAGACCGTCACATTCTCCGAGGATGACCCTGTGCCTACCGCTACACCACACAACGACGCCCTGGTTATACAGGTCGGGGTGGCCAACAAGATGGTCCATCGCGTGTTCATCGATGGTGGGGCCAGCGTGAGCATCATCTTCCAACACTGCTTGGATAGGATGGGCCTCGACCCAGCTCGGGTGAATTCCACACCCCTGCCTCTCAAGAGCTTTACGCAGCAAGAGACGCGACCTGAAGGGACCATCGCGCTCGACGTTGCGATTGGCAGCCCGCCGACCAGCGTCAATAAGCTCGTTCAGTTCTATGTGGTTAAAGCGAACTCCCCCTACAACATCATACTAGGTCGGGATTGGCTGAATGCAGTCAGGGCCATCGTTTCACCTTACCACCTGCTGTTGAAGATACCGACCTCGGCTGGAATCCTTACTGTCCGAGGTGACCAGATAAAGGCCAAGGAGTGCATGCAGGTTGCTCTACGAGGTCAACCCCAAGCATAGCAATCAAAGTATTCCAAGGAGCCGGATGAAATGACGTCAATCCCAGACACCCCGGCGGAACAGATTACCCTGTCCGAAGCAGATCCAGCGAAGGTTGTCAAGGTCGGCTTTGCCGGGGGACCTCAAACACGCATGCAAGTAATCCAGATCCTAAGGGAGTATCAAGACGTCTTCGCCTGGTCTCCAACGGACATGACGGGGGTGTCGTCGGAAATCATTACGCACAAGCTTAACATTAACCCGAACTCGACCCCGGTCAAGCAGAAACGGCGATCATTTGCTGCCGAACGAAATCAAGTTATCTACAACGAGGTGCAGCAATGGTTGAAAGCCGGGCTTCTGTTTGAAGTCAGGTACCCGATTTGGCTATCTAATCCGGTGGTGGTAAAGAAAGAAGAAGGAGAGTGGAGGATGTGTGTAGATTACACCGACCTCAACAAAGCTTGCCCGAAGGACTGCTATCCTCTCCCCAACATCGATGAAAAGATCGAATCCTTGGTGAGACACGAAGTATTCGCTTTCTCGATCTCTACAAAGGATACTATCAAGTTCTAATGGATGAGAGGGATGCAATCATGACAAATTTTCGCAACAAGCTTCGGGATCTTTGCATTCAAGTATATGCCTTTCGGGTTAAAGAATGCGGAGCGACCTACCGCCGAATGGTCGATGTCCTCTTCCGAGATCACATCGGCAAGATTGTCGAAGTATACGTAGACGACATTGTCGTCAAGAGTAAAGAAGAGGCCTCGGCCGCGAGCCGACCCGCGAACCACGCTCCACATTCTAAGCGCAGCGAACCTCAAGCCGAACCCGAAAAAGCCGCACCTTCAACGTGCGATCCGGAAAATTCTTAGGTCTTTGGATCTCGCCGAAGGTCTCAAAGCCAATCCACCGAAGATTAGAGCCGTGCAGAGATGAAGGTACCTCGGACTATCCGCGATGTGCATAGATTGACGGGGTGCATAACCGCGCTAAGTCGTTTCCTCTCCAAGGCCGCCGAGAGCAGCTCCATTCTTCAAAATTCTCAAGAAGGCCCCGGAATTTGGATGGAGACGAGAGCACGAGCTAGCTTTTGAGGAGCTCAAGCGCCACCTCGAGGACTTACCAACCTTGTCAGTCCCCAGAAAGAAGAACCTCTCTTTCTATACCTCGCTACATCTGAGGAGGCAATAAGTGCAGTGTTGGTCCGAGACGAAGGAGATCGGCGGCCTACCGGTGTACTTTGTCGGCCCGAGTTCTAAAAGACCCGCAGACGAGGTATCGCCTCTCGAGAAGGTCGCTCTAGCACTCATAAACGCAGCTCGGCGCCTAAAGCCCTACTTCCAAGCTCATCCGATACAAGTTCTGACCGATCTACCACTTCGACAAGTTCTCACTAAGCCAGAAGCTTCAGGAAGAATCGCGAAGTGGGCGATCGAGCTAGGAGAACATTCTATATCGTACGGTCCCCGTCGAGCTATAAAAGGACAGGCTCTGGCAGACTTCCTTGTAGAAGCTATGTATAAGGACCTCGTGGAGCCAAAAGAAATCAAAGCCAAAACCAGGCTCCAAGAAGTCCCAGAGAAGACACCCCCGGATTGCTGGGAGATGTACGTGGATGGAGCTTCAGAAAGAAAGGAAGTGGAGCCGGCATACTCCTCATCGGCCCGTAAAAGAAGGAACTAACATATTCGCTGCGATTCGAGTTCTCCACTACGAATAACGAGGCGGAATATGAAGCTCTCATTGCCGGACTGCGCCTCGCCCAAACCCTCCACGTACGAGCTGTCCAAGCCCATTGTGATTCCCAAGTCGTGGTCAACCATGTGTTAGGGAAATACGAAGTGAAAAGTGAGAAGCTGAAGAAGTACCTAGAGAAGGTCAAGCTCCTTGGACAGTCTTTCCAATTCTTCAAAATAGTCCGCATTCCCAGAAGCCAAAATACCCGAGCTGATGAGCTAAGTAAGCTGGCGACCTCCCCGTCCAGCTCGACGCTAGTGGAAGAAGTCCGCAACAGGAGTATAGAAGAGGCGGAAGTCAATGCAATCATAGAGGACGACCCAAATTGGATGACCCCCCTAATCAAATGTTTGGGAAACGGGGAAGTGCCCGAAGACAAGATGGAGGCTAGAAAAATTCTAGCTAGATCCACGCAGTATGCCCTCGAGGGAGGGGTCCTCTATCGAAAGTCTTACTTACAGCCTCTTCTCAGATGTGTTGGACCAAAGGAAGCGGACTACATATTAAATGAAGTGCACACGGGATCGTGCGGAAGCCACATTGGAGCTCGGGTGCTAGCTCAGAAAATCATGCGGTGGGGGTACTATTGGCCAACAATGGCAAAAGATGCGGAAGACTTCGTGAAGAAGTGCCTAAAATGCCAGCTGCATGCCAGAGTGACGAGACTACCCCAAACCGACCTCTCTACTATTCAAAGTCCGTGGCCATTTATGGAGTGGGGCATTGACATCGTAGGGCCTTTCTACCCAGCACCTAAGCAAAAACGGTTTCTAATAGTCGCCGTCGACTACTTCACCAAGTGGGTAGAAGCTGAACCTTCCACAAAAGTCACAAGTGATAAAGCCGTTGACTTCGTCTGGAAAAACATCGTGTGCCGGTTCGGGGTACCAAGAGTCCTCATCTCGGATAATGGAACGCAATTCACGAGCAGGGAATTCAGAGAATTCTGTGAAGGACTCAATATCCAGCAAAAGTTCACCTCAGTCAACCGACCTCAAACTAATGGCCAGACTGAAGTCACCAACAGGACAATAGTGAACGGACTCAAGACCCGCCTAGAGAAGGAGAAAACAGAGTGGATCCACAATCTCCAAAATGTCCTGTGGTCGTACCGGACTACGCCCCGAACTCCAACGGGAGAAACCCCGTACCGTTTAGTATACGGGTCTGAAGCAGTCATACCTGTCGAGATCGGAGCACCCAGTCCCCGAACCATCAACTTCTCCGCCGAAGCTAATGAAGAGCAGCGCCGAACCGACCTAGACTTATTGGAGGAAAAAAGGGAACTAGCCAGCATAAAAGAAGCTCGGTACAAACAGCAGATGGCTCGGTATTACAACCAAAGGGTCAAACCCCAACAGTTCCAGGTCGGTGATCTTGTGCTTCGAAACAATGAGATCAGCCTCTCAGAGAAGCTCGGCAAGCTCGAAGCTACGTGGGAAGGGCCCTACAGAGTACACGAAGTCCTCGGCAAAGGAGCTTACAAAATCGCCTATCTTTCGGGCGAACTAATACCCAGAACATGGCACATCGCCCATCTAAAGAGATTCTTCGTATAAAGCGACAAAATCTTGCATATAGAGTCTTAGGTTTTCTTTTTTGTCTTTTTTGTCCTTAATGTTTTGTTTTTAACGAGCTCGTCAAAACTCTTTTTACTTTGTTTTTTGGTCATTTTTTAATAAAATTTCATTTTTGTCTTGCATCTCGTGTCTTTTGATTTGCTTATACGAAGTATCCCTAATATCAAAATCCCCTCATAAGGTCGAACTACGGTTCCCTTGCGTGGTCAGTAATGATCCGACATGGGGTAACAAATTCCTATAATGCGCAAAAGGAAACCCTTTCCGAGGTCCGAGCTCGTCTCCCTCCAAAAAGGAAGATCCCACGAGGTCCGAGTCAAACTCCCTCCGAAGGATAATCAATTCTCAACTGGGGTCGGAACCAAGTTCCCCCGGGAGAATAAAATACAAGGTCCGAACCATGGTTCCCTTGTCAACACAAAAAGGTCTGAGTCCAACTCCCCCAAAAGATGCAACATGCAGAAAACCAAGGAAGCAATCTTCACGAAGAACAGGAAAGTTCAAAAACTCAATATATATATTTTTATTTCTAACTATTTGGAACAGTTGGGTGTACATAATTACAGGCAGAAGCGAGCTAATCTAGGGGGAAGGATGTTTCTTGCTGAAGCTAAGCCAATCTTCCTCAAAAGAGGAAGGCCCTAGGAGATCATCAATTGAGATACGACCTCGTCCCCGACCTCGACTTCTTCCAGCGGGAAAACTTCGACCTCGCGGGGCAGCCGAACCGCGACAAACAGCTCGCCTACGCTGGCTCGGACCGACCTGATGTCCCCGCGAAGTCGTTTTCACCTCGCGAGCAGGCATTGTCCGAACAGAAGAAGAAAGATCTGCCTCGGACCACGTGCCAAAAGGGCCCGTAACTTAGGTCGGCGGTCCAAAATGCACTTATACCTGCCCGCACTCTCCTTCAGCATTTCAAAAGCACCCTGAAGCCCAAAAGACTCGGACCCGAGTGCTTCCTTTAGCGCGATATACTGTTCCAGGTCCTCTTTTGCCTTTAATTCCGCCTCGGAGATGGTGATACCACCCCCGCGACGGATAATATCTTCATACTCGGCATGCTCCTCGACGATCATCTCGTAGTCTTTGGGAACGCGGCCAGCTTGATCTCGGGCAACTTCCAACTCCTCCTCAGCCTGCAGAAGCTTGGCCTGAAGCAAGTCGGTACTCTCTTGAAAAGCGATACGCTTAACTTCGACCTCCTCACAAAGTGCCTCGAACTTCATCTGCCATCTCGACAGCTCGGCTTCTTGAGATTTCAGCAGAGTACACTTATGGCTGAAAAGTTCCTCGGCTCGGCGGCATTTGTCCTTCCATTGCTCAACAACGGACCGTTGGTCAACCAGGTCTTGTGAAAGGAGAGCTATTTGTATGCGCAAAGTAGAAACACCGACAGAATCCAAGCTCTACACTCAAGAAAAAAAAAAATCAAATTCATTCATTTGAAGATATTCCGTACAGATATACAATGAAAAGAAAGAAAAAAAAAACCAACTACACTAGAATATCGCCGACCTCCTTGTCCTGAGAAGGTGGCTGCTCGGAGGGGGAACCGTCCAAGTCCTTGTCAGCGGCCGGATCTTCAGACCCCAGCCTCCCCGCTCCTCCTCCACTTCCTCTTCCGGGCCCTCGCCTTCTTCTTCCTCGTCGCGAAGGGAATTGAAAGCGCATCCGTGTCGGGGTCCCGGTCTACCGAGCGCAAGAACCGCTCGACAGATAGAAGTGTGGACGAGCCAGCAAGATTCTCCAAGAGGGGAAACTGGCCGAGGTGATCTCGGACCACCCTGGCATACCGAGAAGGTAGGGCTTCATCCCTTAGACGTTCGAAGCCGTACTTGGATACGTCCAGGCCGGGGAAGTCCTTGGCAGCCTGCTCCAAAGCAGCCACGGCGAAGTTTCCATTGATGAGCATGGCCGTGTCATTGGCAAGCTCGGAGAAACTCTCCGACAACGAAAACCTCTTCGTGAAGGCCGGAAGAGCTCACCTTGGCTAGCCGCAAGGTTGACCTCCCGTCCTTCGCCGCTCCGCTCGGACTCAAGCCTCCGAGCTTTCTCGGCCTCCGCCTCGGCCTCGCGAGCCGAGCAACCAACTCGGACTTGGCAGCCTTTTCGCCTCTTCGCCTTCACGCTCGGCTTCGCTTTCTTCGCTCGGCAATAGCCGACATCGCCTTCGAGTATCGGCTTTTCTTCCTCGTGTTTCGAGGATATCTCCTCGACGTTGTTCTTCAGCCAACTGACGAACATATCAAGGCCCTGCAAGAAGGAATACAGTTAGTACACCGGCAACAATTAAGAGAAACTGTGTAATGAAAAAATAATTCTTCACCTCGGAAAAAGGCAGACCAGCCAGCTTGTTGGAGGGAGCTGCCGGGCTCGCGTCACTACCCGTGACATCAATGATGTCCACTTCGAGCGGGTCCCCGACCTTCAACCGCTTCTGAGGTGGTTTGGGGGAAGGAGAGCGAACAGTTGCCGCAGCAGCCCCAGCGAGCTGATCCCGATCGGAAGAGGAAGCAGTTCGTCCAGATAGCTTCGCTCTCTTAGCCCCGCGAGCTGTAGCCTTACCATCAGCCCCCTTGATCTTACCGAACTTCACTGCACATACAAATCACGAAAGGAGTCAGGACGATAAATAAACACAGCACAACTATCCTAATAGCACTAGCGGGCCTCACCCGTCGCCGGATCCACCATATTTTGAGGCTCATACGGGCTCAACCCCGCTTCAGCTAGGGAGTCTTCATTGTAGCTCGCTTCAAAAGGACCGTGGTCCCTCATCGCTTTTACAGCGGACTCCAAATCCTTATCGACCTCTTCTATCACCCACTCACAAGGCTTTTCTAGCCTCCAAATCAGGTCGATGAAACTACTGTGGCGACAAAAGAAATATTTCTGGTGCCACTTGTCCACCTTATTTTGAGTTCGCCTTGAACTCGCCTCCGGGCTGCAGCGTAATACCAGCCCCCCGCCTTTTTGAAGACAAAGAGCTCGTGAATGAGCTCGGCGGATATTTGGTGACCCCTATCTACCGCTGCCACACCCAAATCCGTAAACTGCCTAAACGAGTTCGGCATTATCTGCCCTAACGCTAAGCCCAGCTTTTTCTGGAGTTCGGAATAGGGCTCAGGAGGGGTAAACGAAGACCAGCGTGCAGACTGTCCTCATAAATAGTGACAAACCCCATCGTGAGAGCACGCCCTATCCTCTGGGCGAGGTTCTATTAATTCCGCCTCGTTAGGAAAATTGTACGTTTGGGCCAGAAACCTAATTCTAGCCTCATTTAAGGTCGAGGGGTACTCAGCTACTTTCCCCTTCACACACGGGGGCACTATTAAAGATTCGACAGAAGGAATAGCAGATCCTAATGAAAAAATGCTAAAGGCAACACTTCTACTCGAGCCGACTGACGGAGCCAAATCGATATCACTACTACTAGACTGAGAAGGAGAGGCCATACTTACTTGTTAAAAAGAAGGTAAATGGTCCGGCGGATGGGTTGAAACTGGGCGCAGAAGAACAATGGAGCGAACGCCGGCGGTATAAGAACAGTAAATTGGGGGATTTTTGGGGAAGAAGAAACTTTTCTGCGCAGGAACTTTTTTCTCTAACTGACGGCGGATGTGAAATAGTGTGATATGGGCAGAACGTTTCCGCTTCTGAGAATACGTTTGAATCCCACCGTTGCGTCTGCCACACGTGTGACGGGGGCCCGCCTTTCTCGAAACATGAACCGCCCCTCCACAGAATTCAAACGGCCCATTTCTTTCCCCGCCCTTTAAATTTTACATGGGCCGCGCCTATTGACCCACCTAAAGAACATAACAAGCCCCTGATACTCAGATCGCTCATCTAATTATGCCTGCCACTTCAGCTCGGATTATCAGTTCGGTAATTCAGTTCGTCCCAGTGATTTGCGCGATCAATCACCTCGGAAATTCGACCTCGCAGTCTGCATCTACAACATGTCTTCTTTCCTCTTTTTTGGGGGGGATGTGATAGTGCTGGCCTCATCCTGGGCCCGACCTAAGGCTATTTGGGCCTGTATATTAACGCTCGGCCCACAGAGTTCGGCCCAAACAAAGTCCACATCTGCCTTGAAGACCAAGTAACGAAACCCTACTTTGGAAGAAGATAGAATTCTACTGCTAATGGGAATCGGATATGCATGTATCAAGCAACCGGATATGTATAAGGAGTCCGATCTCTAGAGGGATTAGGGCTTAACCCAATACTTATAAATAGATGTGAGATTAGAGGTAGAAGGGACATTCAATACTCATTGTACTCTCAAGTATAATAAAAGCTCTCTACATTCTCTCCCGTGGACGTAGATCACATCGATCGAACCACGTAAATTACTGTGTCATCGTGTTATTATTCCTTTTAGCTACTTTCGCAAACCCTAGATCTATCAAGAGTGTGCTCATAAGGGCATCTTTCAAAACCAAATTTAATGAAATAATCATTAATTCAATTATACCATGCACAGGGAGATTGTCTCAACCCGTATAACACCTTCTTTAGTTTGCACACTTTATGTTCTTCGCCTTCTTTCACAAAACCTGGAGGCTGCTCAAGATAGATTTCCTCTTGTAGATAACCATTTAAAAATGCTGATTTTACATCCATTTGGAATAGCTTCCATCCATTTTGAGCAGCAAGTGAGATAATCAAACGAATAATATCAAGTCTAGAAACAGGGGCAAATACCTCGTTGAAGTCTTCTCCTTCCTTTTGTTTGTACCCGTGGCAACCAAACGCGCCTTGTATTTGTTGACTGAACCATCCGGGTTGGTCTTTGTTTTGAACACCCATTTAACACCAATAGGAGATTTATTTGGAGGCAAGGCTGTAAGCTCCCAAGTACCATTCTTTTCAATAGAATTGATCTCCACACGCATAGCTTGAATCCACTTTTCTTCCTCTGAAGCTTCTTCATATGAGATTGGATCTTCGCCAGCAAAGAATGCAAAAAATACTTGATTTGTTGCATCCACCTCTTCCGTTTCATCATAAATTTCTCTCAAACTTCTTGTTCTTCTTGCCAACGGTGATGGTGAATTTTGAGGAGAATCATTTCTTCCACCATCTCCAGGTGCTTCACTTTGTTCGCCACCATCGTCACTCTCTCCGAAATCAAAGATTTGTGAGTATGATATTCCTTTGTAGGTGCCTCGTTCTCTTCCTTGAGAATGATGGGAGGATCCACGCTTCTCATCATTTTTCACCTCTCCGGACTCTTTGGATGATGATTGTTGATTGTTAGCAGGTTTTCCACCTTTTCCTTGTCCACGTCCTTCACCGCGTCCATGGTTACCACCGCAGCCTCCCGTGAAGGTGAACTGAGATTTTAAAGCTTGATCTTGAGAAGCACTTTGAGGATTTCTCAGAAGAATCCTAGCTTCATGAGCTTCCAATCTTCCTTGTAAGCTTTCCAGTGCAATTGTAGAAATATCTTGCGATTCTTCGATAGCAACTACCACAGGATCAAATTTAGGTGTCGGCGCGTGCAGCTATGCACTATTAGTAAAGATCAAGGGGCATGACATTAAAATAAGGGTAATTTTATATATGACCCCCTTTTTACTACTCTCTATAGCTCCATAATTAAAAAATAATTAAAATATTATTCTATCCTTATAGCCCAAATTAACTTTTTAATAAATATAACTTAATAGTTATAGCCCCAAAAAGCCCTAAAACATTATCAAACAAATTGAAAAGGTTATTGCATCAGTGATTTGTTGAAGATCAAATCTATGCTCAGCGCCAAATAGAAGGTAATTGTTATGGGGCACAACTTCTTTCCTTGGCTTAATGTCAGAAGAAAAAAAAAAGTCGAAAATGACAAGGTTTTGTGATAAATCAATTCTTTTAACTATTCTTAAAAATTAATATGCCCCTCCTGCAGAAAATCTAGTGCATCAATAAAAGTGTATTGCTGAGATAAATATTGCTGCTAATTAAGATTGAATCTGGGTCACCATCATTAATTTCCTAGATCCAATTTATTGGGATTTATTTTACCGTAACTAGTAAAGAAAATTTGGTTCGTAAGATCTAATGCAAGAAAATAAAAATGGAGTTGATTGAAGCACAAATGATGATGGCAAAAATAGTTGAAGTTTCGGGGCTATAGCTACGACGACAAATATATTTTTTAAATTAAAATTTCATATTGAGAGTTTTAGGGAAAAATAGTCTATCTATGAATTTCTTTTTATAATTATTTTAATTAATAGGCTATGTACAATAAAATGGGACTACATTTAGAATGACCTTTAAAATAAGTAATAAAAAGTAAACAAAAAATTTGTACCCAGTGGCTGTGTTGTATCGGCAATGGGTTCTTGGGTTTTAAATGGGCTAGTATATAGTTCAAAATGATCATTACAATTATATATTCTGCAAACAAGACAAGACAAACATTACAAATATATGTCGTTGAAGCATAACTCAAGTGACTAGTTGAGATATCACAAATCTCTTCTTAGTGAGAGGTCTTGGGTTCAATTCCACATGCGTGCAGTGTAGTATTTTCCTACCTTATTTGGTGGTGTAGTGGTCCTGCCTGCATGCGGTGTAATAGTCCTACCTTTATGTAGTGTAGATGTCTCACTTATATGATGGTGTAGTGCTTTATTTGACATTATAAATACATTTGTAATTCTCTAAGAAAAAAAAACATTACAAATATATATTCTACATCAAAATTAATTCATAAAAAGTCCCGTCGCGTGTGGCGAAACAGAGAGTACATCATTTTTTTAGGACTGTAACTTTTGCCGTTTTGCAAAAATATGACATATTTTTTCGGGCTTCCAATTATAGGACGAAAATTTAAAAATTGATCATTCACATGACAGATTTGGGCCCAACTTTTAAGTTTCGGGCTATTTTGCATTTATGCAGCCCGATGCATATGTGGCTACCAACTAATGCTTAGGTGATTGCCACATAATACATGAATAAGAAAAAAAAAAGTAAAGTAAAATGATTTTAATAAAAAATTAATAAAAATAAAAAAAAGAAATAAAATAAAGAGATGAATGGACGACTTAGTTGGCATGTAGGAATGGGCCGATTTGACTTTTGTCCTTAAATTGAAAGCCCGAAAAAATTTGTCCAAATTTACAAAACGTCAAAAGTTACGGTCCTAAAAAAACGCTGGACTCCGAAACAGACGCACCCAGAGGCTGCCTTTTTTATTTTTATTTTTAATTTTTGGTGGGAGCTTGATATACACTTGCTCGCCTTATTTATTTTATTTTTTTCGTATTAAAATAATGATGTGATTATAGAATGCATATCAGTGATATCACCTAATGATCAATATTGATAATTGCGGTAAGCAGATACGAAGCCCATAATTTTCTCTTGGTTACATAAATTTATACTATTCAGAAAAGAAATTCTAATTTATACTACTATTCAGAGATCTCATGTTCAAGTCTACAGAGGTGCCGTTTTTAAATTTAATGTTACATTAATTTGTACAATTATTTTAAATATACTAATGAATAAAAAATATACTGATAAAGTCTTCAAACACTGAATTAATTCCAGAAAATTAAACCTTCATTTCCTAACGTTCTTGGGGTAAAACCTTCGAAAAAGCACAACAAATCCACAAAGAAATCCCAATCCCATCAAAATGCAAATGCTGATAAACAAATCATCAATACCAGAAACATCCAGACCGGACAGAAGATCTTCAATCCATGTCCATTTACGACCCACAGCCGTCGATCTTGTTTCATCACGAGGCTTCTGTTTTACATGACGCTTTTTGGCCTTGAATTGATGCATCAGCCATTTCCAGAGCTTGAGATTTTCCAGTAATCTCAAGAAAATGGCTGCGACGACTACTACTACTACCACGACGACAAAACCTGAAAAGTTGAGGCCTTGAATCGTAACACAGTCGAAGAACGGTCCGAGGAGGCCGAAGAGACTGGTAGAGACGGAGACGGTCCGTCGACGCGTAGAGATGGGGCTTTTGTTGGTGTTCTCAGCTATGATCTTACCTCTCATGCCTCGAATCGATATGTACTTAGCTTCTTTCATCATCATCTTTAATTTCTTCAACGAATTGTACGATGGATTCTTGGACATGAAGCTGTTGCAAATTAGGATCATTACTTTTGCAGTAGGCTGTCTGTCCATGATTTTGTTGGAAATCATATTCTTCTCCATATGCATAGATTTCGCCATGTTGGAGAGAGAGAGAGAGAGAGAGAGAGAGAGAGAGAGAGAGAGATGAAAATTAAATGGATAAAATGAAGAACGAAGACAATTAATGGAGCCAAGCTAGCTGTACGAGATTTTGCTTTGTAATTGCAGGAAAAATTTGTTCTTGGAGTGTTCACTTCTGCATAAGAAGACAGTCTTTTGCTGTCTTTTAATTTGTCTATGTTTTTGTTGTTTCTTTGAACTTATTTTCGTAACGCTAATTAAGTTATTAATCTATGAAATAAACTATGAGGTTATATTGTGATACTATTATGTAATTAAAATGGAATCTATTCTTCTTATGGTGAGGGTTTGTACTTAACACTTAAGTGTCCAAGTCCCATTATCATTTTTTTAAGTTATTTTTTTCAATTTTAGTGTTTAATTTCAATTTCTTGTGTTTTAGTTTGATTCAATAATTATTAATGATGGTTCATTAATAAAATTAGCATTAATTATTTTTTATATTTAATTTAGAGTTTTTGAGTCAATATTTATTCTATAAATAGGTATATAATTTTTTAAATCTAATTTATAGTGATAAATGTTAATTATGATTCATTATATAATATTCAATTTTTATTTTATGATATAATTCAAAAGGAAAAAATTATTTTATGATAAATATTAATAGTACGACATTGGTGTAACGGGATTGTCATCTTGTTGAGAATAATGGGTGTATGTTTAATTCATGAGTTGTATGATTGTATCTTATAGGAGTACTCAAATTTGAGAATTTTTATTTTCTTATTTTCATTCAACTAAACCAATATTCTATCTCTATGAATGTAGTTTTCAAATGAAGTCTTAGAATGCAAAGAGATAGAAAAATACTTTTTTTTAAGGATAGAAAAATACATAATAATATGTATTATCTCTCACAATTAATTACCAAAATTAATCTTTTTAAATTAAGTTCAGTTCTTTAATCCGTCTTTCTCTTTTGGGCCATCTTTCAGTACAAAAGTTTGGATTGGGCCAATTTTTATATATTTGGGACCTGCTTGAGTATGGACCCATCTTTTTATGATAATTACAAACTAAACCTCTTACATACCCTTTTGAATTTGATATTGTAGCAACACATCAGGGCTTGGAGCCTTGGATAATGGATACATCTATGACTATTACTCCCTTCGTTTCATTTGAAACGTCATGTTTCTTTTCGGTACGCATATTTAAGAGAATGATGATTAAAGGATAAAGAGATAAAAAGTAATAGAGCTCACACCTTTTTGTCAAATAAATGATTTCCTTTTTTGGAACAAGACATTCCAAATGGGACGACTCAAATAGAAAAGCAGGACTTTTCAAATGCGACGGATGGAGTATTAGTTTATTACTACTCCCTCCGTCCTGGGATAAGTGACCACATTTCCTTATTGGGTTGTCCCGAGATAAGTGATCACTTTCCTTATATAAGGAAATATGCTTCTCTCACAAAAATTTGTGGGCTGCACCACTTTCTATATTTTTACCCTTTAAACACACTTCTCATTAATAGTCGTGCTGAAAAGAATATGGTCACTTATTACGGAACGGAGGGAGTACTAAAAATGTATATTCCAATGAATATTGAAAGCTTGTATGTGAAAATAATGCAATAAATCAATATGCTCTTCTTTTTTCTTTTTTAAAGTAACAACATGCTTCTAAGGTTAACAAAATATGCTTATATTTCATACTATTAGTCATGCTTAACAGTATTACGAAGACTGTCCAATTAAAAGAATTGCATAATAAATGAAATTCTAAATTTGTAGTTATATTGATATATGGATGTGAACAAAAATACATTTTGATATGATCCTCACCTCGCCCGGATTGTAGACGCCGACTTGAATAGTACATTTCAAAATCGAATTTAAATTGAACCGAATAAAGATGGTATTGCTAATACCCCTGATACAGACCCCAAGAGAACTGCTGGCAAGAATAATTAACCCAAACGATCCAAAGAGCAAGTCGTTCAACAACGCTGACCTATGGTATTAGATGCCATAAATGGGGATGGTAAACCGTTTGATAAGTCAAAAAGAACGTTACAGTGGCACTCTTCCGTCCGCTTAGTTCGGTGAGAAATTGAAAGAGAGATAAACTCACAAATTTTTCTTCATCAAAACCTAATTTTAATCCATCCCCTTCTAAACATGTAAAATACAATATAATTCTAATCTAATAAGCAAAACAAATCCTAATTCAATAAGAAAAACAAGTCCTTGAACAATAAGATAAATAAAGCCTATTTTTTGGCTAACACTAATAAAAAATGAAAATAAATAATAAAAAATAAATAAATAATCTTCATTCCACCTTGAATTGCATCACATTTTTATCCCAACTAATAGAGTGGTACGTGCTATGCACATAATATTGATAGATTTTTAATAATATATATATGTCAAACATAAAATAATCATATGATAATAGATACCAATAATAAAATACTATAATAAGAGTATAATGGGCAAATTAAATTTTGTAAACAAGGCTCTTTTATAATAGAGATATATATAGATCATTCCTAAAAAGACATAAATGAGAACAAATACAAAAGAAATCAGTAAATTAAAATCAACTGTAGATCTAGCAAAATAAAGGGCTATATTATGATGAGTTCCTAGTTGCACACGGGGACTAGGATCTATACAGATCAATTCATATATATATATATATATATATATATATATATATATCACAATGAGTAATTTTTTAATCATATTATTAGAGATTAGATGTCAAAACAAGAATCATTCATCCCCCACTATACATATACTGCTATGTAAATAGTGTATTGCAAACTGAGAGGGAATACATTTAGGGCACGCTTGAGAGACATGTTAAGATATGATAAAGATAGCTTAAATTAAGATATGTGTGTAAATAAAGGGTGATTAATATTGCAAGTTTGTGTTTGGTAGATAATATATAAAACATAGATATCATAAATTAGTTGTTTGATACTCAAGTTTAAAGTCAAGATTAAATTTAAATTTTCAATTTTAACCCTACCACAATATTAATTAAACGCGTTTTGTAAATAATTTGATTGCTGCTTTGATTCGCGAGAAAAAATAATTGGTTATTGAGGTTTATTTTGATTATTAGTGCGTGCTAAGCGTTTCTAAGATTAAAAAAAAAAGTTGAAAAATTAAATGTTGCAATTTGTGCAATCATACATAGCAATAATTGAGTATTGGCAGGCTGAATTGTCGTGGACACAGCGTGGCTATACAAAAAGCCAACAAAAGCCTCTCGTCGTCGTTTGAAAGTCGGCCGGTGCAGTTCCATTGAACACGCTGTATTGGTTGTCGAAGCTTAATACGAGACACCACATGATCAAAATTGAAAGGCTTCTGCTTTAAAATCAATTCATTCCGAGCCTTCCAAATATGGTTCACTAACGCTGCAAAGGCAAGACATTTATCCTTTTGCAAAAAAATGTATATATTTGTTTAGTTATTATTTAGTTTCTTGTTCCATAAGATTAGGTATTTTAGATACAATAGGATTAGTGGTTCATATTCTTATATAAGGAGTCAATTTCTTATTCTCCGGTTCTATCATATCTATAGTTATCACTCCTTTTCAATATATTTCTTATCTATCTCTTCCTCAATTCTATTCTTTGGGGCAAGCACATATTATAGTTGTGCTTTCTTGATATGGGGCGGTATCATAATTCTATAATTTGTTTTCGAGCGACACTCTGGTACAGCCGGCCCGATCCGTCCCGCCTCGGTCAGCGTTGACCGGTCAACGGTCAAGGTTTGACCGTTGACTTTTACGTTTTTTTTCCTCTCCGCCTTCGGCTTCGATTTTAATTTATAGATAATGATTGTGGCAATATTAATATTTTTTAGCTCGTTCCGAGGCCTTCGGCTTCCCCTCGCTCAACTCTTGAAAAAAAATAAAAAAAAATTTAAAAAAGTCAACGATCAACATTCACCATTGACCGGGTCAGGCGGGTTGGATCGGCCGGCTGTACATTTAGTGTGAATACAATGCAATTGGACGGGGAAAAGACCAAAACGCAGTTGTCGGCATTTAGTCTGACAATTAGCAGTGTCAATTTAATGTAGAATAATTTATGGAATGAAATAGCAAAAAATAGGAATTTTTTAATAGATTTTGAATTTTGAAATTTAAATTTTTAGAAATTGTAATATTAATATACTGATAATAGACATTCGACATGTGAATTGTGCGACGCGCATAGACGTAGACTTCGAACGAGTTGGAGAGGGGCGTGGGCCTTCGATTGAGAATTGTATCAATTCGTTTTCTTTCATATAATGGCAATTGGCAAATATTATACTACTTCCGTCCCATTATTCTTGTCTCATTTCTTTTGGGCACATGTATTAAGGAGAAGGGTGTTTAAAGGGTAAAAAGATAGAAAGTGGTGGAGCCCATAACTTTTTGTGAGAGAAGTATATTTCCTTTTATGGAAACAGGACAAGAATAACGGGACATCCCAAAATAGAATACAAGACAAGAATAATGGGACTGAGGGAGTACTAATTACGTTGGCATCCTAATTTCTCTTCTTATCCTCGAAGCAACTTAATTAAAAAAATAAATATGTTCTAGCCAAATTAATATGTCATGAGAAAGGGAGTGAAGTAGGGTCTGTCTTACTAAACATAATATTATAGGCTAAAATTCTTATTTGTAACAATTCGAAATTTGATTTATTATGATTGACATTGTGCACGAATTAATAAATTCTAGACATATCCACCAATCGGTGCACATTTCATAATTCACTTCATATTAAAGAGATGCACTCTACCTCTCAAAAAAAAAAAAAAATAGAGATGCACTCTTCCGTGGTGGATTGCACTGTACGTACGCGGTTGATGCGGTTTATGATTTTTTATAACTTTGATTTATTTAGCTCTTAATTAATTTTAATTGAGACTTAATTAATTATAATTTGAGCTAAATAAAGTTTAATTAAAATTAATAAATACTACTTGATGTTATAAACTTTAATTAAATTTGATTAATCTTAATTATCTCAAATTACGACCAACCGCCGCATTGTGTGGTTAACCGAACCCAATTGTTTGCCAAAATTAAACAATGAGAGAAAATACATGTAGTCACATGCTTCCATTATTAGTTGATTGTCCTTGCATGCACAATAAATAAAAAGTATTTATTACAGTTCACATTATATTTATTGCACTTCGCTTATTTTGCGTACGTGAACAGTGGACGATTATTATATTCGAAATCGAGGGTAAGGAAATTAATATGTAGCCACTGTTTGAGATTGTATTTTCCCCATGGTTATAGTTTTGCAAGTTGCCAAATTGCTAGTAGTAGTACCTTTCCTATATAGTTCACGCAGTAGACTTGTTAAAGGAAGTGACCGATGACTTACTATTTACTCCCTCCGTCCCGTTATTTTTGTCTCATTTCTTTGAACACGGGTATTAAGGAGAAAAAAATTTGGGATATCAGATATGGTAGTGAAGTTTTTAATTGAATACTTAATAGGTACAAATAGTGAAATAAAGTGGGGAGAGAGAGAGAGTAGTTAACGACACAGAAAATGTGGAGAAGAATAGTGAAATGTGGAGTAGTTATGAGAAATAAATGACATATTAGTAATTTAAATAGGGCTTTAATAACCCTTAATTTATCCCAAAAAAGGAAACATGAAAAGAATAACGGGGCAGTCTAGAAAGGAATACAAGACAAGAATAACGGAATTGAGGAGTACTTTTTAAATAAAATTATAATAAATCTATTCGGTTACACTGTGATCGGCCACACTGTAAGAAAAGGAAAGTTAACGTAAAAATAGAAATAATCACATTTCCCCTTAGGATTTATGATTCCCCAATTAGGATATATTTCTTTTTTTCAAAACCTATATTACTTTCTTTAGCTTGTGTGGCTGACCACAGTATGTCCAAATAACACTACCCATAAAATTATCCGTTTAAATAGGGTAGAATATGACTATCCAAACGCTGACACGCAACCAACTCGAAAAGAAGAAACGAAAAATTGTATGGTCGTAATATTAGGGCTGTACACGAGCCAAACAGTTCGTTCGAAATTCGTTCATTTACTAATCGAGCTCGATAATTTTTTTGAGCCGAGCTCGAGCTTACTATATTCGGCTCGAAAAGCTCGCGAACACCTTCGAGTTCGATACTAAACGAGCCAGCTCGCAAACATGTTCGCGAGCTGTAACACCCTAATCTAATTAAAGTGTTAAAACTATATTTAAATAAATATTTAATGCGGAATTATGAGTATATTTTTTTTCTCAGAAATAAAACATGAAAAGAAAGATTTTCTGAAATAATTAATTAAGTACCTAAATTTTAGAAATGTGATATCTTATTAAATAAGAAATAAAACATGAAAAGAAATATTTTTTGAAATAATTAAATAAGTACCTAAATTTTAGAAATGTGATATCTTATTAAATAAAATAGGAAGTAGCCAAAACCAATTTAAACAAAAGGAAATAAAGTAATTAAATATAAATTTATTGTCTAAACGGTTGATGCCCAAAAAGAAACAAAAGTAAATTCAATTTATTAGGACTCGTCATTCGACACTCCATGCCGGCCGACTTCAAGTACCTGAAAAGTTTAGTTTGGGAATGAGTATACGCGAATATACTCAATGTGGGCAATTATACCAACAATCTGTCCAATTTAATAAAAATAGACGCAAATAGTGAATATTAAAGTCAAACACATTAATAAATATGAGCAAAGTCAATGGATAACTCAACACGGTCTTGTTCATCATTTGATATCAAATGAATTGAACGTAAATAAGTAAGAGCAAAGTCAATGGATGACTTAGCACGGTCCTGCTCAACACTAAATGTCAATTAATCACACGACAAGTCACATTATATTAAAAAGGACAAAATCAAATCAATGGTATAAAGTTTAAGTAAAACCTCACACCTTAATTTACTTGAAAAGATGAGTCGAGCAACTCAAGGCAAACTTAAAGTCTTAGTCACGCCGAACCTAAACGTATAAATTTAAATCTATAAATGTATGATCAAAAATTAAATGCACAGGTGAACCGATTGTATGGTATAAAAAAATGTTTGTTTTTCCTTAATATCATATCTATATGTACTGTGTTGACAAATCAAATTTCCTAAACCATCTATAAAGAATAAACTTATATATATATATATATATATATATATATATATATATATAGGGATTGGTTCATATATAAACTATTCCTAGTGTGGGAATTAGGAACCAATCTGAACCGTTGATCTTTGTATGATCTATGATTGTCATTATTCGAAGCATGAATATATATAGATTTAAGCATGATTTTATATAAGCACAATTGTTTACACAAAAAAGCATGAATCTCATTAAGCATTATTATATATTGATTTAAGCATGAATATATATAGATTTAAGCAAGTTCTCATGTTCTCACGGGAGAAATAATTTTTATAGTAACCCATCCCTATATATATATATATATATATATATATAGGTTGTGGATCTGATAAGAACACTTCTTATATAAGAATGTAAGAACAATGCATTTTTATTACATCGGAAATGCATAAAATGCAGAAACTAAATGCATAAATATTTTAATGCATAAATTACAATAACTTAATGCATTAACATTTAAATGCATAAATTACAGTAACTAAATGTATGGTTAAATCTAGACCGATCAACAAAAATCAAGGATCCAGATTTGTTCTTATTTCTCACCTAAGAAAGTGTTCTTATTTGATCCGCGCTATATACTGAATTTCCTAATTATACAAATAAAAATTGATTACTGTAAATAAAATTAAACTTTAGTTTGCTTAAAATTAAAAAAAAAACCATTAACAATATGCCTCTATTCTACAACAACCAGGGATTCAAAACAATTTATCTCTCTCTTTATTTACTGGCGCCACAGTACACACACACCTCTCACTAATTAATCGAAAGATTTAGTTGATTTTAGCAACGTGATCTAAACCGAACTACACACCTGCACTATTATTTTTTAAATCAAAATTATTGAAATCAACCTCATCACTCTCCCTATACTTACGATCAGACACACCCATATAATTAACACCAAATCATTTGAACTCCCTAAGTAATACAAATTAACTAATTTGATTAATTTATGAAAGATTTATCTTATAGCCAGAGTCCAAAGTGAAACAAAGTAAAATAAAAACAAAAACAAAAAAAAGAAAAACATTTAGATGTAACCTAATTAGTTAATTATGTATATCATGTACATGTAAGTAGATTAACTATGCAAATGCTCTAAGACTTTTTTAAAAGAAACGAACTGGAATTCTTACCTCTATCGAACTTTTTGGGAAGAGAACTCAGACAATTCAAAAATTTCTGCCGTCAAACCCTTTGAGAACATAAAAAAAATTATTTGTGTTTTGAACAGTGAAAATTCTCAAGAACCAAGTATTTATACTTTCATTTTAGGGTTTAATCTTTCCTTCTGTTACACTTTTAAAATAAGGAATATTTTTGTGGCGAGGAAGTGATCTTAGCTCGTTGCCCTAACCTAGAACCAAATAAGTTTAATTTTGAGGACGAAATTTTCTTTTAGTCGGTAGGGTTGTGACAACCCGTTTCTAAAATCTTTTATTATATTATTTTAGTTATTTATTTGTGAGATTTTTTATTTCTCTCAATTCCTTAAATGCGAAATTTATTTCTCGAGTTATGATCTAGTCTAAGTCGCGCCTTAGACGAACTTAAGTTCCAAAAAATATTATAGTTAGCTATATTATATAATATATTATTTATCTTTAGATTTCAATCTTAAGCATATGCATGAACATCCATACATGATACATAGATATACAAGAAGGACATCCTATATATTCAATAAATGTGTTTAGTATTTTAAATAATATATATATATATATATACATATATATTTATTTATTTATATATTTAACTATTTCAGAAAATCTTTCTTTTCATGTTTTATTTATGAGAAAAAAAAATTCATAATTCCGCATTAAATATTTATTTAAATATAGTTTTAACACTTTAATTAGATTAGGGTACCTGTTACACGAGCCTTTTAAACGAACATGTTCACGAATTTTTCTAATTATTATATATATATATATATTTATTTATTTTTAATATTTTTTAACACCAATATTTAATTTATATATATTGATAAATAAATACTTTTTAACTATTATATATATTTTTTTATTTTTAATGCTCATGATAATTTTATTTTTTAATTATTATATTTTTTATTTTTTTTCGAGCCGAGCTTGAGCTCGATCTAAATGAATATTTAGCGAGCCGAGCTCAAACCGAGCTCGAGCTTGGTTGTTAAATGTCGAGCCGAGCTCGAGCTCGAAACACAAAGCTCGAGCCGAGCTCGAGCCTTTGAATTTTCTAACGAGCTGAGCTCAAGCAAGCTAGTATTCGGCTCGGCTCGGTTCGTGTACAGTCCTACGCAATATTATCCAAATTTAGAAAAATATTATGCGCATAAAAAAGTCCCCGTCGATATACATCATATATAGTTTATCTTGAGAAAAAAGAGAGGTTAATTGGCCATAATTTTAGCAAAGTACGAAGAAAATTGGACCACTGCGCGCTATCTTATCACTGTCATAGTAAGATTTTATTGAATGGTACTCCATCCGTACGTGTGTCCTATTTTTTTCGGCGCGGTTATTTAGGGGAAGAATGATTAAATGATAAAGAGATATAAAGTGATGAAGTCCACACATTTTTATGAGAGAAAGAAGTTTTCTTTATTAAAATAGATCACACGTAATGGGAAGGTCCAAAAAGAAAAACGGTCCACACGTAACGGAACAGAGGGAGTATATTATTGCATGTGAAAGCAGTGAAAATGATCACCAAATACTAATGCATTATGAAACTTCATAGAAGATCACCAATATTGTGACTATTGATTATTCTAATGTAAATAATCACTAATAAAATAAGTAACCCAATTAAATTACTCAAAAACGCCTCCCTGCAATAATAGCTGGCACTCTGGCAGATATTTTTTCCAATTAGCTTTTAAAATTCAATGTTTAGTTACACATGTGCATTACATCTGAGCATCATATCCCATTCTCATCTGGTCAATGCAATTATCAATCTTGCATTAGGCAATTTGGAATATATAATAACATCCTTTCTTTATTACATGCATGCAACGGTGGTGAATTATTGGAAGGAGCAAAAAATTCATCTCAAAATTGTTTCTTTAATTTGATAAAGAAAATTAAGAAATAGTATTTCAAATATCAGCTAGAGAAGTTGATTAATTGAGTTGACAAAATCCACCCACCACCATAACCACTATCATTTATTGCCTCACATTAAAAAATATTGTTTCCTCAGCCGGCTTAGATCAATCTCTAATCTCAGATCTGATTAGTTTAAAATCTGAAAACCCTCCTCCAGACCGAGTGGTGTTGACAAGTGACATTCATTCAAGAAGAAGAGGATTCTAGAAAACAACTCATCCATCCATTAAGAGTCTGATACATTCTTGGTGACACGAGTTGTAAGAAAACTAAGCTGCAAATGTTATTTGAGTAAAGAAATGGAACCACCAATTTGAATTTGTGTGAGGTTTAAAATATAAGGGAATGGTGAAATCATGTACTAAAATGGAAAGTGCACACTCTTTGTGTGCATACCATAACGGAATTATGGTACGTGTAATAAAAACCTTATGAGTGTCCCACTTAAGATTTACTAGTAGAAAGTAGAAACCTTATGAGTGTCCCACTTAGGATTTACTAGTAGAAAGTACGTGCTAACGCACGTAAAAGGAACGACTCCACAAAAGAAATTTTGTTGAGTAAATCTTCAACTTATTTTCATTTTCATAGTAATGTTTATTATTTTAATTACACTTTAAAAAGAATGTTGGGAATTTTTAAATTTTTTATTAAGTGTAAAAAGCTAAAGAATAGTTATAATTTTTTTTGTATTGATCGCTCTCGGCTTGTGTTGTACTAATTATACAAAAATTATAATAGTGTAAGTAAATATAATTATTATAATTGTCCAAATTTTATAACTAAAGTTCATATTTTAATTCAATTATTTGTGTGAAATGAGATCTTTGAATTAAAACGATGAAAAAGAAAAGTACAAGAAAAGACAAAGAAAGCTTCAAAGAATCTAGCCACCCTACCCAAAAAGAGAGACAAGGTCGGGCCTCATTAAAACCTCTAGGAAAAATTCATAGAGGAAAAAGAGTATCCGTCTATTAATTCAATTATTTGTGTACATTCCCTTTAAAAAGTAGAATTAGTATCATAATAAGTGTATACAATTATCAAAACTAAATTTTTCCTAAATAGTCAAACTAAAATAAAAACATTTTTATATGAATTTGTGTATACATCCTTATGATATTTATGGTTTAAAATTTTGAAAAAATAATTTGAATTTGGATAAACGCTTGATGTGATTTTTAATATTAACTTTCAAACATAAGATTTAATAATTCATTAAAAAGATTTATTTGTTAACATTTTAAAAGGTATATTCCATAAATATAATGGTTTTTTTTTTATAATTGAACTAGAATAATATAAAGGATTAATTAGTTTTAAATAGACGCACTTTGTCTCGTTTTTGTTTTTCGCCATGACTTTTAGAAGTTGTGTCCAAATACATCACCTTATTATTATTATTATTATTATTATTATTATTATTATTATTATTATTATTATTATTATTATTATTATTATTATTATTATTATTATTATTATTATTATTATTATTATTATTATTATTATTATTATTATTATTATTATTATTATTATTATTATTATTATTATTATTATTATTATTATTATTATTATTATTATTATTATTATTATTATTATTATTATTATCATTATTAACATTTATTATTGTTATTAATATTATTATTAAATTTTATTAAATTTATTATTTTAGTTATTATTAATTATTTTTATTATTATTTTTATTAATATTATCATTATTAACATTTATTATTATTTTATTTTATTTTATTTGCAATTGATCCACATGATTTAATTCCAACGATCTAATTTTTGACATGCCAACCGAATGTTACAAATAATTTCTACATTTCAAAATATTTTTATACTTTGATTAATATGACATACTTCATTATAATTTTATATATTTATACATTTGATAATCTAATTTTAATATAATCAATGTAAGCTACCAAAGCAAATTCGAAGATTGTGACTGTACTTTGGCTCTTTGTTTCCCTTTTTTTTTTTTTTGAGGGAATCTCTTTGACTCTTCTAAAAAAGTATATAGGATTTCTATAGAACAATACAAAAAATTACTTTATTTAGTATGGTTTTGCCTGTTTAAGTAAATTTTAGTATCCTATTTCAAATTTACTTGCCAATGATTAATATTTTTCATTTATAAATTATTTTAATAACGCCGAATAGCCTATAAAATACTGAACTTTCATAAAATTCTGGTTTTGCTCACTAACTAAAGATTCTTCTAGTAAAATACTCAACTTTTGATTTCTTCTGATTTTACAATTATGGCCGATTTTCCCCAAATTTTATGCTAACATGGCTCCCGGAAAATCTTACGTGGCTAAAACAGGTGACATATAAAATTTAAAAAAAATATTTTTGCCTGTAAATAACTCAACTTTTGATTTCTTCTGATTTTGCAACCATGATCGATTTCCCCCAACTTTTGATTTCTTATTTATTTGTTTGATTTGTTGACTGCTAGCAAACTAGATTAATAGTGAGAAGTTGGCAAAGTTTTCTCTATCGTCTTTCAAGCTTTCTATCAAAATATCAAAATGATCAATCTTTTCTCTTAAAGCAGTAGAGAAATGTTTAGAAATCTGAACAAGATTGAAGAGAAAAGATCGATCATTTTGATATTTTGATAGAAAGCTTGAAAGATGATAGAGAAAACTTTGACAATTTCCCACTATTAATCTAGTTTGCTAGCCGTCAACAGATAAATACTGAAGAAATCAGAAGTCTGGGGAAACTAAATTCCTATTTAATAATTATATTTATCAAAATATAAGAGCAGCACACCCAAAATTAAATCACTTTTAATTACTCCTCCAATTGTTGAATTACTCCTGCAATTGTTGCAGTGGTTGTTGTTCTCAATCTTCTTCTCTTTTAGCCTTTTTTTATCCTTTTAAATAAATAACCGACCGCTTCATGCATTTCCTTTTCCTTGTAGAAGAATATAAGGTACATCGTTTTTTTTAATATTAGAATAACAATGTCGGTTTTGAGAATATAAGGGATAAGAAGTTAGATACAGTATATCTCAATCTCATGGATAAAGAACTCAGGTATGTCTCTAATAAAGAATATAATATATTTATTGTCAATAATAATATAATATTTTAATATATATCTATTAAATATAATATAAATACATGTAATAATATAATGTACCGAAATTATATTTTATTGAATGAGAATATTCAATTTAGTATATATATCTAATGAAAATATGTAAAATAAATTATTATACAATTGTCTCTATAGTAGACATATATATATTAACAAGGAAATAATAGGTAAACCAAATTTTATAAACAAGATACTTTTTATATAGACATAGAATAGATAAATATCAATTAAAATTTATTAATCTCAATTTGTAAATTAATGTCACTATTCCTAAAATTCCAAAGCTCGTGCAACTTACGTGAAAAACCAAAACATCCGGAAGTTCATGTCATGTATTTTACTTAAATTATATACCCCGTGTCATCGATATTTGGATCTCAAGATTAATTAATTTAGCTTTTTACATATGACATCATCTTCCCTTACGTCATGCTCAAAAACCATCTGACATCATCTACGCTAAATTTTACCTATATAATGCATGCATTTTCTTGATTGAGAAACACAGAAAAGATCTAGCAAAACACATTAGAGAGAGAGAGACAGAGAGAGAGAGAGCAAATTAAGAGAGAGAGAGAGAATGGCAAATTTCGATGAGAGAAGAAATGGTTACCCATCAAATGGTGAGAGTAAATATCATCTCCCTCCTACTTATGCTGGTGAGAGTATACATCAGTCTACTATGATGAATACTTATGTAGGCAATAGTAAATATCATCTCTCTCCTACGATGAATACTTATCCATCAAAAGGTGAGAGTAAATATCATCTCTCTCCTACGATGAATACTTATTCATCAAAACCAAATAAGAAGCCAGTTACGACGTCGGATGAGAGTGCCCTCAGAAAGAAACTTCTAGAAATTCATGCTCGTGAAGTCGTCCCGTTCGACACCGAACCTCTTCTTGCTTCTGTTCAAGGAATCCTCAATCAAGTCTCGCCAGGAGCTGTTGATTTCACTTCCGTCGTGAGTTCATCTTTTTTTTTCTTTTTAATTTTTTATCTATTTATTTTAAGATAATTTAATTAATTTACGACCTCGTTTATGATTTTTTACAGACGAATAACGTCGACAAGTTCCCCACAACTATGCAGCCAACAGGGCCCGATGGCGTTTTTGATTCGATACCTTATCTGCTCCACAAGATTATTTGTGTGGTTAGATCTTAATTTAATCCAAAACCTTTATATACTATTTTTACTCGTTTATGTGCCCTCGCAACTATTTTTTGTTGTTACTAGTAAGGTGGTACTAGCGATGCACGTAATATGATAGATTTTAATATATATATATATATATATATATATAGTGGATCTTGTAAGAACACATATTATATAAGAACTTAAGAACAATGCATTTTTATTACATCGGAAATGCATAAAATGCAGAAACTAAATGCATAAATATTTTAATGCATAAATTACAATAACTTAATGCATTAACATTTAAATGCATAAATTACAGTAACTAAATGCACCGTTAAATCTAGACCGTAAATCGACAAAGATCAAGAGTCCAGATTTGTTTTTATTTCTCACCTAGAAAAATATTCTTATTTGATCCTCTCTCTCTATATATATATATATCTATATAGGGAGTAGATCTGGTAAGAACACATCTTATATAAGAACGTAAGAACAGTGTATTTTTACTACATCGGAAATGCATAAAATGTAGAAACTAAATGCATAAATATTTTAATGCATAAATTACAATAACTTAATGCATTAGCATTTAAATGCATAAATTACAGTAACTAAATGCACGGTTAAATCTAGACCGTAGATCGACAAAGATCAATAGTCCAGATTTGTTCTTATTTCTCACCTAAAAAAGTGTTCTTATTTGATCCCCTCTCTCTCTCTATATATATATATATGTCAAACATAAAATAATCATATGATAATAGATATTAATAATAAAATACTATAATAAGGATATAATAGACAAATCAAATTTTGTAAACAATGCTCTTTTATAATTGGCATAGATAGATTATTGTTGTTGTTGAATTTTTTTTATTTTTTTTAAGTTGAACTGCAAGTGCTCGGGAGGAGACGGTCAAGACGGCCATGCACTAGCACTGGACATTATGCGACAGCTTGCAAACTACACATGGGAGGCTAAAATCGTGATAGTTTTAGCTGCCTTCGTTGTCGAATTTGGCCAATACAGTCTCGTCGCCACGCTCCACAAAAGCAATTCGCTCGCGGGATTACTCGCTACTGTCAAGCAAATAGCCGACGGGAATAATGTGATGAGATCCAAAATCGATACTATTATTAGGCTAATCAAAGTATCGATCGAGGTGACGAGGTCAATTGCTAAATTGAGCAGTTTCTCATCTAACTACATTTCAGATGATGCAGAACCAATGGTTGTTGCATTTGATCAAGTCCCCATTTCTGTTTATTGGATGATAAGAGTAGTCATCGCCTGCGCGTCTGAGCATTCACAGATTCTTGGCCACAGTGAAATGTAAGACATGAAATTAAAAGTCAAATCATGCACTTTTGTTTTTCTTTTTATTTTTTGATGATGAATTACATTTTAACGTTTTGTACTTGTAAATTTTGCAGAACAACTTCTTACACAGAAACATGGAACATTAGCAGCTTGGAGAAGAAGATCACCACCATACAGACCACATTCACCACCCAACTTGACCTCTGCTACACATACATAGGTGAGAAATCGAATGCTAGAGCTGCAACACTGCGACCGTTGGTGCAGTCCACAATGTTTTTATTATTATTTTTTTTTATTTTTTTTTATTTTTAATTATTAAATATAAATGAATTCTAATTAAATCATAATAAATGTTAATTGAGGCTTAATAAATGCATGTTTTAATTGTAGATTAATAAATCTTATAAATGATTAATAAACTCTAATTTGAAATTAATTACTCCCCTGATTACGGCCAACCGCACCGTGCGGTTGGCTGTAGCAAAGTTTTTGCCTAAATATGTGTTAATTTATTCAATCGACTTCTAGGTATAATGATGCCCATTTCTAGAAAAGAAAAAAAAACAAAAAAATTAGGGCTTAATTCCTGGCAATCTTCTTGATTAAAACATTGTTTGTGATTTATCATACTTGCAGAGGAGACGAAACAGAAACGATACTATGAAAAACTAAGGGACATGTTTAGTCAGACAACAATCTTCGCAGACAACCAGAAAATATTGCAGGTTATAATCAACATCAAAGATGTTATGCATCCGCTTTCACGTGGCCCGGACATAACGACAATGGTACGTACGATGGGCTGGGTGTTTACTTTGAGTGATAGGATAGATAGATAAAAATAGTATAGGTTAATCCACCGTTTACTTTGATGGATTGATTACTTTTGAACTTGTTTGATCATCTAATCCTTCGTATAGTCAATCCTATATTTTATCAATCTATCCTATTACGCAAAGTAAACGCCCCTTACTAATTTCTTTTTGAGGGCATAAATTACTTAGTTTCCGTTACTAAATTAGTAATCACAAATTCATTTTTTGCAGATAGGGGTGGACGCTCTGAAAAGGAAGACAGTCTTGCTACTAATCTCAGATCTTACAATATCCTATGAAGAAATTGAAATAATCAGCCGATTCTACAAAGAATCAAGAACGAGATCAGAGTACGAGATCGTGTGGCTCCCGATTGTCGAAAACATCGAGCAAATTGATGGATTTGATGAGAAATTTGAGGAATTGAAGAGCTACATGCCATGGTACGCGTTGATGCATCCAAAGTTGCTGAAACAAGGGTTCGTTAGGTACGTGAAGTGCGAGTGGCGTTACTCGAAGAAGTCGATAATGGTGGCATTGGATCAACGAGGAAAAGTTGTTCATCAAAATTCTCTCCATATGATGATGGCATGGGGCAATGCAGGCCATCCTTTCACTTACAAGCGTGAATTGGAGCTATGGAGTCGAAAAGAATGGAGCCTCACGTTGCTGGTTGAAGATATTGACATAAACCTAGCCAAATGGGTAAGTACACTATATTTCTTTTTTTTTTCAACGCGGTCTCCTGAACGGGGGACTGAACCGTATGGTTGGTGCAGTCCATTATGTATTTTTTTTTAATAATCCTAATCGAGACTTAATAAATCTTAATTGGAGATTAATAAACTATAATTGAGATTAGGTTAATAAATTTTATAAATCCTAATTACTCTCTATATATCCCTACTCCTCTTAATTACCGTCAAACGCATGTTGCGGTTGGACGTACACAAGTTTTGATATTCATTTTTAATTTTCAATTTTTTTTGCATATAAATTAATTTTTGTAAGACTGTCTAACGGGTAGGGATGGCAATGGGCCGGATCTGGACCGGATCCTATTGGATCCAGATCTAGATCCGAATTTTTTGCTTAGATCCAGATCCGTCGCGTTCGAAAATCTGAGATCCAGATCCAGATCCGCGGGTCTACGGATCTGGACCCGGATCCGTATTTTTTTAACAAAATAAATATAAAATGAGATAAAATCAATTTAATAGCGTTTTAAAAAAAAAGAAATATAAAAAATCCACAGATTTTCTTGTTATTACTTATTAAAAATAGTGTATTGATTTTTTGTAATTATAAAATAGAATATTTGAATAATAAACTATTAAAAGTATAGATATAAAATACAATATATATATATATATGGATCCGGGCCGGATCCGGATCTGAAAATTCAAGATCCAGATCCGACCCGATTTTTTTTATATAGATCCAGATCCGGTCCGGATCCGTCGGGTCCAAAATTTTGAGATCCAGATCCATTAAAACGGATCTGGACCGGGTCAAGATCCATTGTTATCCGTACTAACGGGTTAAAGCTAAAGCTACATTTCTCAAAACTGATTTGGAATATTGTTTATCCTTTTCTCATTTATCAGATAAGAGACAATAAGGTGATCTGTTTGTACGGTGGCGAGGACTATACATGGATCCAACAGTTCGTAACAATGGCCATTGAAGTTGCGAATGAAGCAAATATTGAGATAGAGATGGTGTACGTGGGAAAGAAGAATACCACAGAAGAACACATGACACTAGTCACTGAGATTGTCGCCGGCCGCAGTCACGTTTGGCAGAATTCCACATCTGGCTACTTCTGGAAAAGAGTCGAATCTATGATGCGCTCAAAGGTTCACCTCGGAGCGGAAGTTGCGACGGCGAAAGGCTCCGGCGATCATGTTCTCGCGGAGTTGCTTTATATGATTACTCTCGGCGACAGTGACAAAGGGTGGGCCATGATAAGCCAAGGGGCTGGATCGATGTCCGAGCAGATAGTTAGGGCTAGTGGTAACGCGATACTTATAGCGTTTGAAGAGTTCGAGATGTGGAGCAATGCGGTAGAGAATGAAGGTTTTACCGCAGCTCTTTACGGATATTTAGCCGATCACCGCTCGAAGAAGGATCACGATTGCACTCCGCTTGTCCTTCCGGGGGGCGAAGACATCCCCGGAATAGTCCTCTGCGCCGAGTGTGGACAGCGCATGGAGAGGCGAGTCACATTCGTTTGTCCCGCTGCTAGCTTCAAGTCTAATGTTTCTCAGTGATTAAGTGCGCGATGAACTTGTTAAGTTGTTGATGTGTTTGTGTTTTGTGTTTTGTGTTTTGTGTTGTTATGTATGTGTGTTTCCTTGAGAAAAAAAAGTATGTGTGTTTGGTAAGATCATAGGGTTTCTAAGGCTGTGCTAATAAAGACTGATTAGATCAGTCTATTTCGTTGTTGTTGTTGTTGTTTTCAATATTGTTGTTTTGGTTATTCAGTGTAACAAGCTTAGTTAATTATTAATGTTGTTGTTGTTGTTACTGGTGTTGCATGTTTTAGTAATTTGGTATTATTAATGTTGTTGTTGTTATTTCCAGTGTTGCATGTTTAAGTTAGTAATTATGCAAGAACTTGAATTAATATTTTGTTTTTGTCCTCACTCACACGCTTCCTGAGAAAACTTTCCAGGAGGTCATCCATCATAGAATTGCTTCAGGTCAAGCACGTTTAACCTTGGAGTTCTTCCACAATGAGCCACAGAAAAGAAGATGCATCTTGATGGTATAAGTAGCCCAATCAATTCCTTTTAAGCTCTCCTCGAATATGTCGTCCCATTCCGACATAGTCTCGGAATCCCTCTCATTCGGGTGTGTTTCAGTTCGTTCCTGCCTCCTCCGCTTTGAAGTCTATCGGAGTCGCTCCTTGTCCGTGCCTCTGCACCGGCGATCACTCCGTACTTCTGCCCCGGGCGTCACACAAGATGTGCTAATAATCTTCATATCGAAAAAATCAGAAGTAATTATTCATAACTAAATATTTTTTCCCTTATATGTCTTGATATTAATATTGTGAAGACCTAAATATTCTGTAATAGTGTCATACGATTAGCACGAACTGAACCAATATACTGTAAAACAAAATAGTTTATTTCACTAAAAACCAAATAATCATCGATAGCTATAAAAATTAAATTAATTCAACATAAAAACTAAATTATAAGTGTAGAGAATCACTGAATCCACAATGAATTGTAGAATGGGAAATAAATACATTAACTAACTAGCACGTAATATTATCGAAATTGAAGAAAAAATAAAAGGAAAAGAAAAGAGAGGGAGAAAATGAAAGCAGATAAAAATCCTGACAAATTGAATTCTCGCATCACTGTTTTAATCTGTAAATTCAGATCATTATCTCATATTTGCCATAGTTTTTTTATGTCGTGGCCGGAGCCCCATTCATTATTTTCTGTGCATACTAGATAAATTCTCATTTTTTTATGCTATTAAATAGTGTGCAATAAATTTTCAATACTTGAAAAATCATATGGCAGACTCAACCTAAAGATGCGTTGGTAAGATTCAAATCTAAGACTTTAGCTTCAAAAATACCTACTCCACCATTACACCATCCCCAAAAATACCGCACAATACTCTTCCTCCGTTTTTAAATAAGTGTCTCATTTAGCTATTTTTCTTGTTCCTCAATAAGTGTCATATTTCAAAAATTTAGAGTTGAATAATGTGAAAATTCCCATTTTATTCCCGTTATTAATGCAGATTATCTATTTTTTAAGTTTTGTATACTATTAATTAGGGATAAATAGAATAGATTATCAATTTCATTGGTATGTGTGTTTTGACGGCGGGAGACGCTTATTTAAAAATAGGAGTATATAATACATACGTTGTATCTGTATGCATGCATGTGTGTGCATTTAAGAGAGTGTATCTCTAGAACAAGCTTTATCTCGTCAAAGAAGAGTAATTATTTCAAAGAAATGATTCTTAGAGAGTTCAACAACCATTAGTCAGAATATCAAATGCTGGTTATAAATATTACAAACAACCACATTAGCTGTTCTCCTCCTGCAATAATAATAGTGACAACTGCAATTTCTTCTAGGTGAAATATTAAATGCCAAATTTACTGTTGCTCATGTTGAAATAAATTAGTAAACTTGATTTTGTAATAGATATTTTGTTAAGAAATATCTAGAATAGTAAAGAAATAGAAAGAAAAGATGGAAAAATCTAGAAATAAGAAATTAAGAAAGTAAATAAAGAATAGTCTAGAAATAGAGTTATCTAGAGTAACTAATTTTAACCACAAATTAAAGTCGGTTAAGGAAAACTAGCCGACATTGTAACATTATATATACAAGTTTTGTATGAATTAGTAGTGCGAAGTGAATTGAAGAAATATTGAGTTAGTAAATAAATTCCTCCCACTTAAATTCCTTTACATACACACACGCACACACACGTCCACAATACAAAATACAAATTTGTTTCTCCAAACTTTTGTTCTCCAAATAAATATATATCATATATTTCCAACAGCTCATGTTTATTTTGAACTTACATAATTTTTATTGAGTACTGATGCTAAATAGACCAATTTGATTCAAATCAAAAGCACTAAATCATTACTAATCAAATTTACAAAGACAATATAAATTTAAGTTCTAAAAAAAAGACATTAATATTTAATTAAATTTAAAAAATAATACTATAAAATAGGGAGGACCAACCCTACGATGCGGTTCACCGTATCCAATATTTGATTTCATTGAGGGATTTAAATGTGTGAAGTCGTTTTGTTTCATATAATTAATGACAAATATTATATTACGCTGGCAGCCTAATTTCCCTCTTATTCTTGAAGCAACTTAAAAAATAGATATATATACTCCAGACAATGTAGACATACCGGTGCACATTCCAAAATTCACTTTATATCACGAAATTCAAACTTAGGGAAAGCTGGAGCCCTGAAAAATTATAAAACCTACACAAATTAAAATTAAAGAGACGCAAGTCTTGGCGAGGAATTGCATTGTACTGTTGGTGTGGTCCATCATATTTTTATATATTTTTTTATTTTTAATTAATACTAGTTTGTTAATCTTAATTGAGAAAAATAAATTCTAACTGAGATTAATAAACTCTAATTATAATTAATAAATCGTATTTAAAATTAATTAATAAATTTTAATTAAAACAAGTTTCAAAATGCTACTAATAGGAATTTTATTGTAACACCCTATTTTCTATTTAACTAGAATGTTACAAGACAATTTATATTACAAATTATATCATAATGCGGATAACCTAATAATGTATAATGTATAAAAAACTAAATATACTTTAAAAACTATAAAAACTAAATTATAAGTGTAGAGAATCACTGAATTAATCCACAATGAATTGTAGAATGGGAAATAAATACATTAACTAACTAGCACGTAATATTATTGAAATTGAAGAAAAAATCAAAGGAAAAGAAAAGAGAGGGAGAAAATGAAAGCAGAGAAAAATCCTGAAAAATTGAATTCTCGCATCACTGTTTTAATCTGTAAATTCAGATCGTTATCTCATTCTCGCCATAGTTTTTTTATGTCGTGGTCGGGCTCCATTCATTATTTTCTGTGCATACTAGATAAATTCTCATTTTTTTTATGCTATTAAATAGTGTGCAATAAATTTACCATACTTGAAAAATCATGTGGCAGACTCAACCTAAAGATGCGTTGGTAAGATTAAAATCTAAGACATTCGGCTTCAAAAATACCTACTCCACCATTACACCTTCTCCAAAGATACCGCACAATACTCTCCCTCCGTTTTTAAATAAGTGTCTCATTTAGCTATTTTTCTTGTTCTTCAGTAAGTGTCATATTTCAAAAATTTAGAGTTAAATAATGTGAAAATTTCCATTTTATTCCCCTTATTAATGCAGATTATCTATTTTTAAGTTTTGTATACTATTAATTAGGGATAAAGAGAATAGATTATCAATTTCCTTGGTTTGTGTGTTTTGACGGCGGGGACGCTTATTTAAAAACAGGAATATATAATACATAAGTTGTATCTGTATGCATGCATGCGTGTGCATATAAGAGAGTGTATCTCTAGAACAAGCTTTATCTCTTGAAAGAAGAGTAATTATTTCAAAGAAATGATTCCTATGCTGATGTGGCAAATCTAGAAATTTCCTTTTTCTTTATTTAAAATCTCAAAATACAAGTTATCATTGAAACAGAGTTTGGCGTTTTTTATTTTTTTTGAGGAGTTTTTGGCGTTTTTCTTAATGGCAGAGACGAAATTAGTGGAAGGAAATTTGCATCTATGAAACCTTTTTATTTCATTGTTTTTATTTTTAGTCATCCTTCAAATATTTTTGGAATGAAGATCAATTATAAACAAATTTTCATGTACGTTCACATAGATCAATTACTAATAAATTTCTACACTATATCTTTCTTCCTCAAGCCATACAGTGACACGGTCAACCACTCACCGCGCATTGAGTTCATCTTCTGGTGAGGAATTTCACAGTTCATTATTGCATATAACCTGTTTGATAGAATGTTTTAATGACTGTTTGTCTTCTCCGAATTCCTAATGTGATTTATGTAATTTCTTTATGAACTCAATTATCCCTCTCTGGTATCGATCCGTCGATCTTCTTCCAAAATTCATGATTTATGCTGGATTGAAGTCTATAATTAATTGCTAGATGGTAGAATGATAATTTGCATTTAATTTGTAGCTGTTATACAATCATTTCCAAAAAATGTAACAAAAAAATGTAAAAATGTAAAGATAATTAAATTGAGATTTTAGATAATAATAAAACAAACGTGTAAAAATGCCACGTAGGTGGGTGAATAATTGTGCTGATCACAATCTATTTTGATATTAGTTATTGATTCTGACAATAACTTGATAAATGATAATTACGTACTTTCCATATAAAATTACTCTACAATTAATAATAATATAACTTCCATGAGAAGAGAACTATAACTTAGAAGGAATCAAAATGTTGATCATTAATTTCTAAAACTTTTATGTACCTGAGCAGGAAGCAATTGTTGAGCAGGCTTTGAATAATGCAATTCAAACACTCATGTGCAATTCTTAGTTTGTAATCGGACTTAACTCCGACAAGAAAGATGCGTATCATCAAAATTCGATTTTAAGAATCCAAGCTTAAAAAAAATTGTTTGTCCCTAAACAAGACGCAAATATATATATGAGATTCTACGTATTGAATCCCAATATTTATTACCATAATTGCAAGCTCCCAAAGGAAAAACAGTCCTGCTACTCATCTCAGATCTTTATTGATTACCCAATTACCCTTTTATTCTGAAAATTATAGGGTGCTATTCGGCAATGACTCGTCTAGCTATTATTATTTTATTATATGTAACATTTATTAAATATATAGAAATTTAAATTTTTTTTCATAACTCAAATGTATGTTATTCCCATTTTATCTCACCCAAAACTTAAACATTTTCAGCAACAACATAACAATTCAAATATCATTAGTCTAATACATAAATCATAATGCAAATAAAATTTTCAAACTCAATCCCATACACCCTTTCACCCACGTGATTCGTGACTTTCCTGTATGTGATTCGCAAATCCAATTATTTTTTATTTGTAAGGATACGCCACAAGGCGAATCAAGTGCGAACCTCATGTGAGGGGCATATCATACATCATGGGAATTTCTTTCCGTAAAACACCTCATGTGAGGGGCATATCATGTGAGAGGCACATGATGGTATAAGGGTTGTCTAATACAGTTTGTGTGCTGTTATCCCACTGTTTTTGGTGTCACATATTGTGTAAAACTTTCAATATTTTTAAATTTGTTCTGCAATTTCAAATTTTTTTTTTTTTAGTTTTAGTTATGTAGTTGTTCATTATACGCCATAAGAGTATATAATTACTTTTTATATTTAATTTCATTTTATTAGTTAACCATTAATTATTACTATTGATAAATCCATAATTATGATATATAATTTTTTATTCTTTATTTTTAGTAATAAATATTAATTAGTTGTGATCATTTATACTATGACAATTTTTGTAATAAATATTATTAAAATAAAAAATTTATTAGTGAAAAATGGGGGATACATATAAAATGTTGGGGCGACACACTTTCCAATCCGAAAACTAGGAAATTCAGATCATTTGAAATCCCCCATTCCACTTTTGGTGTACCATGTGCCCCAACTTCAATCTTTTAATGGTGCGTCTATTTTGAGTAATAGGATAGATTGATAAAATATAGGATTGACTATATGATGGATTAGATGATCAAACAAGTTCAAAAGTAATCAATCCATCAAAGTAAACGGTAGATTAACCTATACTATTTTTATCTATCTATCATATCACCCAAAGTAAACACCCATAACTGTTTTTCCATTTCTTTCCTTCAATTTAAATTTTTTGTGTTTAAGTTTAGTTTTGTAATTTTCAATTAGGATTCATTCTATACCCAATTACGATTATAATTATTTTTAGCATTTAATTTCAATTTTTTATTTAATAATTTCAAAAATATTGGGACATAGATCCAGATCGAATTCAGATAGTCTTCCAGAGTCAAAATGACAGTTTTATGATCATTTGACAACATATATATAAATTTGACATGATATTTGACACCCAAAATGAAATGAAAGACATTATGAACATAAAATACGAAAACAAAAACCAGTCCATTTATAAATCACGATGTCCATCATATTAATAGTCCTTATTTATAACACGACGTACACTTGACATTAGTAGTAAATTGGCACATAACAAATGAAAAAAAGTATACACTTGCATATTTATATGCTTATCAATGGACTTACGAAGAGATACTCGCAGTTGTTACTCATAAATTCATAAAATTTTTCAAGTTTTCGAGCCGTCGACGACTAAGTCACGCTTGATCGATTTGAAACTCCAATAATTGACGTCGTGAAGGGCAGCAAGATCGCCGGTGGAGGCAGAGATTCCGACCTGAACCTCACGAGGAAGAATGCTCATCAAATTATACTCATATTCGAGAAGGCGAATTTGTTCGCCGCATTTGAGAACAACGTAAATCAAACTGACGCCGCCGTCGTAGTGTATGTGTAGCGCCGCCTCTTTCCCGACACACGAGTCGCCAAACTTTACGAAGTTTCTGGATTTTATCGAGTTGATGTCGATCCCAATGTGGCGAAGATGATCGCTCGGGTCCCATTCGTTGGTGTAGAGGTCGAATTCAACGGCGAAGAGGGCGGAGCTGGTGCCGGAGGAGTCAAATATGCCTAATTTGCCTCCGTAGGAGCCCTCGGGGATGGTGGTGCCGACGGGCGCCATGAAGAAGGCAAGGCCGTCGGCGGGACGGCCTTTGAAGGGTGTGATGGTAAATTTTATGGTTGTGTTGAAAGATATTGTGGACATTCTGTCCCACAATGTCACTGGTTTGGGGTATAAGACGCGGCCGACGCTCAACTTTTGTGGGAAGCCGTGGGCGTCGGTTTTCGTGAGACGGAGGAATGAGGCGCCGGCGGGGATGTGGGCATCGCCCTGGTAGGTTAGGTCAGTGAGCTTGGAGCGGGTGGAAATGTAGCTGAATATCTCTTGTGAGAAGACATTGTTTGCTAGCATGAGGAATAATAATGCTATGAAAAAGAGGAAAGGAATTAGGGTTTGGAGAAGCTTAGCCATGGATTGATTTGAAAAAGAAGGTGGATAGTGGTTGGCTCTCTTGCTCCTATTTATATTAGTTTAGTAGAATCCAATTTGAGATAAATAAAAGTTTGTGTGATTTCTCTGTTATATTTTACTTATTATCGTATTTTATTTTGTAATCAAATGCACGTCTTGTGATATTTGCAATATTATTTAATCAACATAATATGTACACATAGTAAAGAAATAGTACTTATGTTCTAATTCAATAGGCTCAATTGCCACAACACAAATGTTAAGATAGGTTTTCAAAAAATAATAAATTTGGATAGATCATAATTGTTGGAGGGTATTACTATCAAACTAATTAAGAAGAAGAGATAAGGGAGTGAGAAACCTTCTTATGGCATCATGTGTTATTGGTTACTATAGTTTATATTTTAGGAAATAATATAAAAGCCAAAGTATGAGGTATCACATGAAAATAGAAAATATAAGATTATAGCACTTTTAGGGGAAAAAATACTAATAATAGCACTAATTTTTAAAAAGATAAATAATAGCACTTTTAGACTTTTTTGCCCCTAATTCTTTTATCTCGATCTATTTTCATCTTTTTATTTGTTTATACGTATCTTCTTCATTTTTTTTCATACATGCCGACCATATTTTGCAGCCCGCAGTGGATTTTAAAGTCATCGTCACCGACTTACATGGCCTAGTCACTGTCGCCGTCTCCCTTTCAGCTACTTCCTTTCTTATGCGTGAAATCACATATTATAATTCGTGGATTCACATATTAGAATTCATGAATTCACAAATTAAAACTCGTGAATTCAAAAATTAGAATTTGTCAAATTTTCAATTCTCGAATTAATATTTTAAATTTGAAGAAGATGTAGAGTGAAATCACAAATTTAAATTTGTGAATCACAAATTAAAATTTGAGAATTTCAAAAATTTTAATTCGTGAAATCACGCATAATGATGGAGAGATGGTGGGATGGAGGGGTAAATACATTCAGAAGTGTTATTATTTGTATTTTTTAAAAATATGTGTTATTATTAGAATTTTTAATCTTAAAAGTGCTCTTATATCATCTCTCCCACATGAAAATGTGATAAGAAATCTCGTACCATTACTGCGAATTGAAGTGCTTTTAGTTGATAGATGAGAATTTTAATATTGAATTTATTTAAAACTAAAATAATATTATGTAGAGTGTTAAAATAACTTTAATTACTCCCTCCGTCCATGATAAGTGTGGTCCAAAGGGAGTGACATGAGAGTTTTAAGAATGGGAGAGTGAATTAGATAGATGTATTGGGAGTGAAGATTATGACCCATGTTTATTGTGAATGGATTATTTCCATATAAGGAAATACCACACTTATTGTGAACGGACGAAAAAGAAAAGAAAATTATACTTATCGTGGACGAAGGGAGTAGTTATTAAAATTTGGGTCAATTATATAGTATTAAAAACCTATAATTAGTTCTTAATGTATATATAAAAAAACAAGTCATATCAAGTTGTGTTGGTGTTGCCCAATCAATTACTATATTAAAGCAGAATAACTGCAATGCATTTTCCCGCCTAAATAATATTTTTTCCCGCCCAATATTGCATGCGTCATGCAAAATCTTCTCACTGTCTCATCACGCATGACTAATATTTTTTTTCGAGAAGCCGCTTGACTTTCTGTTTTCTCAAAGACAACTATATAATGTAACTTCTCAAAGACAACTATATAATGAACTTTCCGTCTTTCCTAAAACATTCTGTTATTTCTAATGTATATTAACTTTTTTAATAATCATCACACGCGCAAATTAGATAGAGAAATTGGACGAAAAAATACCAAAACTTAATAAGCATAAGTTTTTTAACCTCATTCATAAAAGTATAAGTTTTCTATACCAAAATCATTTAAAAGACTAAAGTGCCCTCCCTTTTACAAAAAGTAATAAATAAATAATACACCTATGAATTAAAAAAAAAAATCTGAAAAAACAACCTCAATCTCTCTGAATTCTCTCCCGTCGTCGGCCAGATTTCTTCTGGACACGATGGGAGGACACGATGGGAGGACACGATGGGGCCACTGGACACGATGGCTGGGCACGATGGGTGGACACGATGGATGGACACGATGGTACTATTGGACACGATGGAAAGTAATATTTAATACAGATTCTGTCGCGTTTCATTTATTGAACCCTACCAAATCCGATTCTCTGAAGATTTTCGGATGAAACTAGGGTTTCATTTATTGAACCCTACCAAATCCGATTCTCTGAAGATTTTCGGATGAAACTAGGATTTAATGAAGGTAGTTCATTAAAGTTTGCGTAAGAGAGGTTGTTGACAAGGTTTAGAACTCCTAGTTAGGTTCGAATTCATCACAACACTACAATTGAAAACACCAAAAACCACAAAACCCTAAAAAGAAAGAAGAAGAAAAAGAAGAGAAAAAAGCTACTCCAATCTATCGAAACGTGAATTCAAAGAAGAAAAAGATATCAAGAAAAGCCGGCATCGCGTTTCTGGCTTCATAAAGAAGGTATACACCCGAAATCTCCGTCCGAAAAGCATATACTAGTGCGTGTTATTTAACTCACGATGGCAAGGCACGATCGTGACCAAGTAAACACGATCGTGCCTTGACCATCGTGTCCCAAAATTGTCTTCGATTTGCATGGAATATGTAGATGTTAAGTGATATTTGTTTAAATTCGAATATAACTTGAAGTTTAGTAATATGTTTAGGAGAAAAAATAGTTGAAATAACTCGCCTTGTGTGATTTGTAAGGGGTTGGAAACTATGAATTTTTTTTTTGTCGGGGGCGAAGGGTTTCTCCCCACGATGGCACGATGTAGAAGGTACGATCGTGCCCACGATCGTGCCCACGATGGACACGATGGGCACGATGGGCACGATGGCCAACTCGATGACCATCGTGCCACAGCGATTTGTGATGTAAATTTCTGTTTTTCGTATTGTAACCCTAATCTCTCTTCTTTCTTTGATTTTTAGATGGGGCGGCGGCGTGTTATTGTACGTTTTGGAGGTCAGTGGGAGGGATTGACTTACTTAGGCGGGAGTACTGTTGTTGTGCACATGGACGATACGAATGATGATCGAGATCATCTCATGAATCTGATTAAAGATGCTTTGTGTGGTCGAAGAGATTCCGAGTATGTGCTATCCTATTTAACTTGTTTTGAGGGATGGGAGCGAGATGTAGAGTTTTATTAAATAGTGATACGATTTACTTCGATTGCTAGTGCAAGAGAAAAGGTCGGATCCGATGGTTTATGTCTTTGAAAGAGACGGTATTTTGCCCACGAGGTGTACGTGGAAGGCGGTGGACGACGTGATCTATTTAAGGATGATGATGATAGAATGCCACTAGAAGCGAGAGGGTGCTCGCATCTCCGACGACGAAGAAGATGAACGCCGTAAGAATATAATTGAATCTCGTGACTGCGAGTTTCTTGCTTGGATTAGACGGCCGAACAAGTAAACGGGATCTTCGGGCACCGAATTTCACATCCGAGCATCGGATTGGTCGTGATGATGATGAACTACGCGGCGGCCTAGGCAATTGGAGCATTCCTGGTCGAGTGTGACGGCGATGACCGCCACTTGGGTGGGTTGAGCGGCCGGACCGTTCACTAGTCAACTTGTAGTGGGGGCTACGTTTCAGTCCAAGTATGAATTGAAGATGGCTGTGGGAATGTATCACCTGGAGCACATGCTAGAGTACGTCATTGATCGTTCCGCCAGAAATCGTATAGTCTTTCTCTGCAAGCACGGTAGGAATAATTGCACGTTTAGGTTGTGTGCTCAGGGGCCAAAAGATGAGGGCGACTCGATTTGGTACATTACGAAGTTGACTTTGGATCACAGCTGCCACTTGAACGTGATCCGTATTGCCGAGCGGACGGTGATCGCTAAAGTTGCGGCCGTGTACTTTGCTCGTAGGTTGGTTTGCGAGGGTGTGTATTTGAAGCCGAGAGAGATGATGGAAGAGATGCGCAGAGAGTTTGGTGTTCACATGTTGTACAGCCTCGCTCTAGAAACGAGGAATATAGCGATAGAGAAGACATACGGTGACTTTGACAAGTCGTATCAGATGGTCCCGTCGTATCTACATTTTTTGAGGCAGCGTAATCCCGGTACTGAGTACAACATGCAGATCAGTAGTGAGGGAGTATTTTGTCACATGTTTCTCGCCTTAGGACAGTGTATTCGTGCCTTCGAGCGCTATCTGAGGCCAGTGATTGTGTTGGACGGGACCCATCTTAAGGGAAGGAACAAGGGAGTTCTTTTTGTCGCTGTTAGCAAAGATGGGAATGAACAGCTCTTTCCTATAGCTATTGGAATTGGTCCGATAGAGAACGATGAGTCGTGGACTTGGTTTCTTTCAAATCTGCGCAGGTGTTTCGACCCTCCGGATGAGTTGTTGATCGTCTCTGACCAACATAAGAGCATTGCAAATGCCGTGAAAGCCATCTATCCGACTGCAGCGCACGGATTGTGCTTTCACCACATGCAGAAAGAATCGACGCGATACGGCCGTCGAGCTCTTGCCATCTTCCAAAATGCAGCGTATGCTTATCGTGTTGAAGAGTTCGAGAAGAATTTTTCTGCCTTGAAAGCTTCATGTGAGGGTGCTCACACACGACTTTCCGAAATTGGTGTTCATAGGTGGTCTAGGTCGCATTGCCCAGTTCGACGGTACAGTTTATGACCTCCAATGCCGCCGAAAGCTTGAACTCTAGGCTACTGTGGGCTAGACGTTTACCTATTTGCTCGTTACTTGAGGTGTATCGTTGCATTGTCGAGAAATGGTTCGACGAGAAGAGGGCATTAGCTAGGGAGAGAGAGCATGAGATTACACTCGAGGCCTTCAACAAGCTTGCTGTGACAGTGGAAGCAAGTCATCAGCTCGTTGCTCAACCTACCACTGACAATGTTTATAAAGTGAAAGACAAGAAGATGGTCTTCGAGGTGGACCTTGGGAATTGGACATGTGAGTGTCGTGAGTTCGATCAGGATAAGATGCCATGTCGTCATGCAGCTGCCGCCCTCAGGTATGTACAAGCGTAAATTTGTTTGATTTCGTAAGTCGGTATTACCTTTGTATTTTCATGGCTCAATATTTCTAACTTTTGTTCGTTACAGGACCCAAGGAAACACTGTCAATTTGTTTGATTTCGTAAGTCGGTATTACAAGCAACACGACTTGCGCGAGACTTACGAGAGAATCCATTAGGCCGGTACCACATCCCGAGGAGTGGAATGTCCCGCCCGATATTGCAAGAATCGTTTGCTTGCCACCGGTGGGAGTTCGTCAAGCCGGCCGTCCGAGGACACGGCGTGTTCGTTCGGCGGTTGAAGGTGCGCCCACAACACGCCGTAGCCAAAAATGCTCTAAGTGTAAGGGGACCGGCCACAATAGAAAGAATTGCACCGAACCACTCGCTTTAGATGTCGATATAAATATTCCCCCGGAGGGAGAACCATCGAGTCAGAGACGGCGACGAAAGAAAAAATGCAGCAATTGTGGTAGTGAAGAACACACAATCAGAAAATGTCCGATGCACTTGTGATTTATGATTTTTTGCACGATTGACAATGCCACTCTTATTTATAATATGTGGTTCATTTATACTAATTTTATTTATTTGTTGAGCTTCTATTGTGTTTAGATTCGGCGGCTCACCCGCCTCGGCGGGGTACACGAGCCTGCCCATCGCGCCCATCGCCCACGATTGGGAGACCCCATCGCCCCCATCACCCCCATCGTGCCCATCGCCCCCATCGCCCCCATCGTGCCCATCGCCCCCGTCGTGCCCATCGCCCCCATCGCCCCCATCACCCCCATCGCCCCCATCGTGCCCATCGCCCCCATCGTGCCCATCGCCCCCATCGTGCCCATCGTGCCCATCGCCCCCATCGTGCCCATCGCCCCCATCGTGCCCATCGCCCCCATCGCCCCCATCGTGCCCATCGCCCCCATCGTGCCCATCGCCCTCATCGTGCCCATCACCCCCATCGTGCCCATCGTGCCCATCGCCCTCACGATGCATGTCCCATCGCCCTCAAGAAATTTTGATTTTATAGACATTTTTGGACTTTATGTTGATGTGGTGCTGATATATTGATTTGTAATTGCTTATTTAAGAATTTCATAAGTAAAAACGAACATTTGAAATAATTTAAATGTAGTCTTTAATATGATTATGAATCATATCATATCTTAAGAATGAAAAGGATCTCAATGAATATTTACTTCAAATTCTCAAATTATATGTTGTATATGATCGATGTTGCAAAAAACATTCTGATTGATCATAAGTATGTATGTAAGGTATAAAAAAGTATTTATATGATATAAAAAATACTATGGAATAACATTAAGGTATTAAAAATACTTATCGATGCCTGTTCTTCTGGGGACGATGGGGACTTCATCGTGAGCACGATGGGGCGATGGGCACGATGGGGGCGATGGGCACGATGGGGGCGATGGGGGCGATGGGCACGATGGGGGCGATGGGCACGATAGGCACGATGGGGGCGATGGGCACGATGGGGGCGATGGGGGTGATGGGGGCGATGGGCTTCGGCCTGTTTTTTACATTTTCCAATTTCTAAACACAACAGAAGCTCAACAAATAAATAAAATTAGGACAAATGAACCACATATTATAAATAAGAGTGGCATGGTCAATCGTACAAAAAATCACAAATCAAAAGACAAGCTAAATATCCTAGCACCTATCTCTTTACGATAGCTCCTAATGTATCTCACATCAATATTCCTTGTATGCCTTTTTGTTGGATGTTTGGACACCATACGATCTAGATACATGCAACAAAAAGGACCGCAACTGACCCCATCGGTGCAGGCGAACTGCTCACTAGGTGGCATTATGATCAATGGCATGAAGTCTTCTCTTCTTGTCTTGCGGGGGTTATTCATCCAGTAATTCCCCAGAGTTAGTAGCCTAGGAACGAGACAAGTGAGGGGCCTCATCTGCTTTATCCGAGGAGATTTATTGGCATCATGTTGGTGTGACAATGAGTCATACAATTCGATGCACCAATCATCTATTTTGATCTTCGCAGTGACCCAATGCTCATCAAGACAACAAAAGGCAATAATCTATTCAAATAACAAATATTAGTACAACTGCAAATCAAGAATACTGACAATTTGAAAGAAAAAGCAACTTATAATCAATTTAACATCACTTACTGTGTTGCAGTTTAACCACGGGATCCCGTTCGGTGTGTCCATGCCATGAAAGAGATCCAGTATAGGTTGTGGCAATATCCATTTGTTTCCCTTCACTTGGTTGCCCTTTGGACTTAGCTCGTGGAACTCTTTAAGCATCAGTGCCTAAAAAAAGTAAAACAAGTTAAAAATATTTTTTTGTAAACCAACTAATACAACAAATAAAAGTCAAACAAAAACTTACAAAAAACGTAGACCCTTGAACAATAGTGGTCACTGCACCAACTCCTGCAACCCCCCTTCGCTGCTTACACCTAGTGAAGAGCACGTACAAATCCATGACCTGTATTCAAAAAATTTACATTACATGACGATATATAAATCAATGTAAATAATTTAAATATGTGAAGACGTTAAATTGCAAGAAATGTTACCTCTGCAGTGAAGCACTCGTCCACATTCTCCACAAGGTCGAAAAATGCCTGCGTCACCGTGTGGTCAATCTCTTTTATCACGCAGACAGTGTTGTCGCCCATATGTCTGAAGGCAGCGTACTGCTGACTGATCTGTGCACGAGAGCTGGGCGTCTCACCAACATATGGCGTACGTAGTGCAGCAGACGGCCTAGGGTGTCTCGGAGGAGGACTACTCTCACCAAACTCACCCTGCTCCTCCTCTTCTCTCTCGAAGGCGGCCAACTACGAAGCGCCGCCGCTTGGGTGAGGTACGTAGGAAGCGAGAGGCTGGAAGGGCGGTGGTGTAGCGGATCTCTGCGCTCGATCACGATCCACCTCGAAGTCGTGGTAGCTAGTAGTAGCGACGGCGGAGTGGCGTGGCCGGTCACGGCCGAGACTGTGGCTAGCCGCAGAGTGGTGACTAGGGCTGCGACGGCGGAGTGGCGGGGCGGGTCACGGCCGAGACTGTGGCTAGCCGCAGAGTGGTGACTAGGGCTGCGGCGGCGGAGTGGCGGGGCTGGTCACGGCGAGACACGTGGCTAGCCGCAGAGTGGTGACTAGGGCCTGCAGCAGCGGAGTGGCGGGGCTGGTCACGCTGCGACCTGTTGCTAGTCGCAGAGTGCTGCTGATAACTCCTACTCCGTCTAGGACCGAAGTAGTCCACGATCTTAGTGAAGACCCTATCAGCTACTCGAGCAAGAAAACCTGTGATTGAGTCGTCGTGCAAGATCGCCTTCAAGCGGCGATCGACGACGTTGTCAGTGCTGACTCTGTGGTCCGGACAAGGCTCTCCGTGCAAACAACACACCCCGTCCTCCGGCCTCTCCTGGTACACTCGCTCTGTTGTCTGAGGATGGGTGAGATGACTACTCTCTCGGCAATGCTTCGACACCTTTCCAAAGGTCGTCTTCATCTTCTCCATTGTCGTAACTTTGATCTTGCCCTTGTTCTTGATGGGCCCCGCAAACACAACCTCTGCCCTACCCCGACCAGCAATTCGGACCGGCTTCGGGTACACCACATCAAACGGATCCCCGTTCTCAAAGCTAAGGAAGTAGTACTCGGCTTCCTCTTCCTCCATCGGGACCAACGGGACATCATTCATTTCGAGCTGTAATGAAATACGTATAAAATAACAATTATATATCGATAAAATTTTGAAATTTTAAAAAATTCATAAAAAATAAAGTGATTTACGTACCGGTTGGTCAAAAAAGGTAGTGAAGTCCGCCTTCGCGGTGCCGTCTCCCACATCAAGCATCGGGGCGGCTCGATCACTTCATCTCTCATTCCGCGGTAGCGTCCCAAACGAGAAAATGCCTCGTACATCCAAAGCTGCGGGACCCGGGCTTGGACCGTAGAAGTGGTAGTCAATCTCTTCCTGTCTGGGAGTAAGAGCCACGGTGTCGATGTAGTGAGTCAACACCACAGTACGTGTAAGCACCCCAGGGAAACCTGTCCCACTGCTCAAAGTCCTCTACCAGTGCCCATGCCCAGATTCTCGACCGACATCTTGTCCCGGCAAGAGAAAGTAGTAGTAAACCAACAAGTTCGCGGCCTTCAAATAATCTTCCATTTCATCTCCTAACTTGCGTTCCTTGAACTTGTTGCGCGGCTCGCTCACCTTTGTTTCTTTGGCATGAAAATGCCGGTGAAATAAGCGTCGGGACGGATCAGGTGAGTCTCAGTAGTGTCGAACTCCGTGTTTCCAAAGTGAAGTCCCGTGATTAGGGCATAATCACGGGGTGTAAACGGACGGTCCGACCCCCGAGCCGAAACCGGGACTCGTGCGGGGGTATGTGGTCGCCCTGCACTGTCGGGCTATAAGGTGGTGAAGGGCACCGCAGCACCGCCCGTCCGCCTAACTCTAATCGCCCGCCCACGACCCCGGAGGTAAAGTGCTCTATCGCACGCTCTCCGTGTCTAGGCCCGCCAATGCGACGCAACGGCGTGGAAAGTATCTCTTTAAACACATCACAACGCATATACAAATTGATTCCACGTGTCACAGCCCGTAACGTGGGCCTTTTCCATACACAACCCTCCTACAATAACAAAACGGGCAACCATAAGCAATAAATTCACGAGCAAATTCAAAAAAACAAGACAAAACACAAAAAAATACCGGCCTGTCTGGGCACGATGGCAAAGTCACGATGGACTGCCATCGCCCCCAGCCATCGTGTCCAGCCCCATCGTGTCCGGCCCCCATCGCCCCCGACATCGCCCCCGCCCATCGACCCCAACCCCCATCGCCCCCAAACCCCTTCGTGCCACCCATCGCCCCCGGCCCATCGACCCCAACCCCATCGTGCCCCCGTCGTGCCCACCCCATCGACCCCAACACTATCGCCCCCAATCCCATCGTGCCCCCATCGTGCCCATATAAATTCAGCCCAAATTCACACCAAAAATCAACATTTAAACGCATAGAACATGTACATTTCTTCGCAACTTAACTTTAGCATGAATACCCATGAATTAAACATCGAAATTTGCCAAAAAATTTCAATTTATTTCGAAAATTAGGGCGCACTAACCGGCGGCTCGTTTAGGAACTCTTCCTCTTCGTGATGCGCCGGCGACGACGACGCCTCTCCATCGTGGTTAGATTGTGTCTCGGACGAACTCATCGTGCCCGCAAGTCTTCCGTCGAGAGCGTGCTTCTTCTTCTTCGTGGTTTCGGTCGAGAGAGATAAGAGAGAGAATGTGGGTTTGTGGTGGGGGACCGATAGGTGGAGAGAGAGACAAAATTTAAAATAGTAAAGGGTATTTTAGTCTTTTAATCAATTTTGGTATAGAAAACTTGTAGTTTTAAGTTTAGGGTTAAAAAACTTATCCTCTTTAAATTTTGGTACCAAATTATTTGGACCTCAATTAGATAAGCATTATATTTGTTCTCTATTTTATTTTTCTTCATAATAATTAAGAAAACTTAAAAAGACAAATTCACATTTCACCAGCAATTTCGAGACCTGCAAATTCGAGAGTTCTGTGATAGACAAACAACAAAGCTTCAAAACATTGGGTAAACATTATATTTCTTAAGTGGTGATATATAAATATCAAATCAAGAATCTTAGTAATTACATGAGTGTCAATTTATTGTATATATTATCTCGCTGGTACAACCTAAAATATTTTTATAAATATTAAATCAATAATCTTAGTTACTACAAATGAAAATTAACATAGGAGAGATTTTTTTTCTCGAAGAAAAAATGAAAAACTCTCCCCGTGCATCGCGCGGGTGACACTCTAGTTCCATTTACAATCACAATTCCATAAATAGATAAGAAAAGAGAACAAAATTAAAGAAAAATACTAGGTACTGCCACACATGATGTTCTATTGCATGCCAAAAATATAATATGAAAAATAAAGAAACATATCTAGAATAATCTAGAACTTTAATTCGTAGCCACCAAATCAAGTCAATCAGCCGACATAGTAAATGTATGTGTATGTATGCGATCATGCTTTGTTTTGAGAACTAAGTTGGCAATTGAAACTAAATTTCGTAGGCCTATCTATTCTAGCCTCTTTATGAAATAAACTGGACTTCTGTACGTAGCTTAAGGTACGTAATTAGTGGAATGATGATCTCATGGATAAAAAATATGTGGATATCTAAAATGGCAGAAACGTATACGATTATTAATCTACATCCATAAATTAAGATAGCCTTTCCCGTCAAGGGTGATTTAGCTTAATTGGAAGAATAAGTTGATCAACGACTGAAATGTATAAGTTTGAATCTAGAAATGTCTTTCAAGTTAAATTGAGCCTCAATTGTTTGACAAAATGCCAGAATCGAATGAGTTTCTTTGTGCGAACTGAACTCAATTCCCCTTAATTTCTCAAATACTAAAATTGGATTTTCGAAATAAACAGGACTAAATGTGCAAAAATAAAATAAAATAAAATAAAATAAAAATAAATAAATTAGAACATCTATATAGAGAGCACAACAAAGGGCTGGGGTATTCTGCTAAGCTTATAAGTTCCTAAGCATCCCGTTTGGTTGCATAGACAAAATTATAGTGAGATATAATATGGGATGAAGAAAGATTGATTCACGACCATAAAGAATCTGATAGGGTTGGACAGATAATTTTTATACATCTGAAAATTATTTTTGATTTGTAATATTATATAATTCTAATTTATTATTAATTTACGGATATACCCTGCTGCAAGACTACACGTCCTCATCGTTCCCACTCTCTTTTCTCTCTCTTCTGAAAACCTCACCATCCGCCGTCACCTTAAATTCTCATCGCCACTTTGTTGTCCCGCTCCGCCGCCGCCACTACCACCGTCGCCCCCTTCTCTTCCGTCCTCTGCTTCCATGAATTCCTTCTTCCCAGCTTCTAATCCAATATTGTTGTTATCTGTTGATATGGAGAAAGGGGCGAGAGATAGTGAGATACAGATGTGAAAGGACGAATTGATATTTTGTGCAAGATAAATTTAATCGGTAGGTAAAGCCTTCCAACTTGTAGTCGCAAGATAAGTAGAGAATAGTAGCGGACCAGTTTTTCATAGTATTGATTCTATTGAATCACGGGCCAACTTGTTAATAGATCTTGTAAACCAAACACAAGATTCTATCATACATAGGCTTTAGTGGGGGTAATATAGTCAAACGAACGGGCCTTATAAGATATTTAGGAGCTTATACGCTTGTGAAAAGTGTGTGGCACACCAATATTCTCCACCACTTATAAATTGTAAAAATAAACTAAAAAGAAAACTTTCATCTATCCCCCATCATATTTCTTTTTTCAAGATCTTATCTTATGAGCAACAATCAATATTAATTATTTCCAGCATCTATCCATTTCAATTTGACTATCTTTTTTAATTTATAATCTGAAATTAAAAATAAAAAGAAATTATCTGAAATCTGTAATCTGAAAAGAAAAATATATTAAATATAATATCGGAAAAATGAAAATATCTGAAATTAATATTGTTTTTTGAAATAAAAAAGTAAATTTGAAATAAAAAATATGAAATTAAAAAAAATGAAAAATAAAAATTCTGACATATATTATATGAGATAAAAAAAAACTAATACTCCTAAGAATATATAAAAACAATAATGAAAATCTGAAAATAAAAAATTGAGAAAGTTTAAAGTTAAAAAATAAAAAATAGAAAAAGAACTTTCAACTCTGATTTTTTTATAATTTTTCTAATTTTGGAATATATTTAAATATTTTTCATGTTTTTCAGATTAATTTTTTTAAAGATTTTTTTAATCATAGATTTCATTTTTTTTTAAATTTGGAAAAAAATGATTTTTATGTTTCTAATTTAAATTTTTTTCATGTTTTTCAGATTTTTTTTTAAATTTTTAGATTTTAATTTCTTCAATTTTTCATCTCTACTGAACTTATAAGCTCAATTACCCAAACACTTTGACCACTTATAAACTTTTGAGACATTTTATAAGATGTGTAAAATAAGTTGAGCCGAACATCCTCTAAAATTCATAAGTTTAGAGGATCCAGTGTATTGACAATGATAGGCAATACATGAATATGCAATTTAACATGTAAACTTTAACAAAAATAATCAAATCTAGTCTCGGTAACATGAATATACCAAGGTGATCATGGGTATTGGGAACAACAAATTTCAATATTTTTCAACTGCAAAGACCATACGTTATATATTTTGTTCCACCGAATATTAAGATCTTTATAAGAACTTGCAAGATAATTAAAGACAATTTGCAATATATACATGAATTCAAGGCTAAAACGGAGAGTCCAACGTTTTTTTAGGACAGTAAGTTTTGATGTTTTGCAAAAGTAAGACAGATTTTTTCGGGCTTCTAATTTAAGGACAAAAGTTTTAAAATTGATCATTCCCAGGACAGATTTCGGCCCGATCGGGCGTGCCTATCACGTGAGGTCGATTTGTCGGCCCATTCCTACATGGCTGCCAACTAAGCCGTCCATTCATCTCTTCATTTTATTTATTTATTTATTTTTATTAAAATAATTTTAATTTACTACACCCTCCGTCCCGTCGAATATGGCCTATTTGTTTTCGGCACGGAGATTAAGAAAAAGAGAATTAGGTGTAATAAAGTGTTAATAAAGTAACTTTTTAGTTAATAAAGTGCTTTTTTGGTCAACAATGTACGGCTAAAGTGTTTTTTAGTTTAAAGTAAGCTCTAATTCTTTCCCAAAAATGAAACAGGCCATATTCGGTGGGACGGCCCAAAATGGAAAACATGTCATATTCGGTGGAACGGAGGGAGTATTTTCTTATTCATGTATTATATATGTGGCAACCACCTAAGCATTAGTTGGCAGCCACATATGCATCAGGGTGCATAAATACAAAATAGCCCGAAACTTAAAAATCGAATCCAAATATGTCCTAGGAATAATTAATTTTTAAATTTTTGTCCTATAATTAGAAAGCCCGAAAACATCTGTCCTATTTTTGGAAACGACAAAAGTTACAGTCCCAAAAAAACGTTGTACTCTAAAACGGATTACAATTTATTCCATTCCATTCCCATCTCATATATTACACACTAGGCTGTGATGCATAGTCCAAATATAGAGATTGGCGTCCCAGTGGGATGACCTAGTGGTAGAGTGGTTGCCTGTTGACCAATAGGTCAGAGATTCGAGTACTCTCGGCCACAAAAAACCCTAGGTGGGGTGTGTGAGTATTAATATTTGTAATGATATTAAAAAAAATATATATATATATATATAGAGATTGGCAATCTTATTCATTCTAGGACACATAAAAGCACACTAGATCGATCATAACACATGATAAAATCAGACCATTTGTCGAATGTAGACGCCCTCCTTCACGGCGGCAGCACCATTATTGACGAGGGTAGAAGTGAAATACCACGAGACAACGTCATAAGTGGAAACCCAAGCTCCGGTGGCGGCGGAGATTCCGACTTGAACCTGGTCTGGTAGAACGGGGCCCAAGTCGTGTGCATAGCTGACCGCAAAATTTTGTGAACCCGCGGCGACACTAACGGTTATCAGTTTAGTGGCTTCCACGTAGCTTATCCGGGCAGTCACCTCCTGCCCGATTATCGCACTGTCGACTTGAATTAAATTGACGGATGTGGGAGATTTCGATGTCGATCCCAACATTACGATAACTTGGATCCCACGGATTAGTGGTGATGTCGAACTCGACGGCGAAGACGGATGGGCTACTACCGGAAGGATTGAAAATTCCGAAGTTGCCGCCGGTTGAACCGGAGGGAATGCCGTAGCCGGCAGGGGCGATGAAGAAGGTAAGGCCGTCACCTGGGTTAATACCCTCCACGGGTGTAATGATAAATTTTAGGGTAGTTTCGAAGTCGGCCTGCGCCCCCTCGGACCGGAACTGAACCGGGGTCGAGTACACAGCTCGGCCAATGTTGTAGGGTTGTGGATATTGGAAATTTGGTTTTGATAAACCATTTTTTTGGATGATAATTATTTTATTAAATATTTATTATTTAAGGAATATAATTATTTGGATGTTAATCTACGTCGTAAGTAGATAAACGCGGTATATTCATGTTCTCAAAACCGATTTTGAGTAAGTGAAAAATGATGTACCAAAGATGGGTGGTGATGCAAAGTGTATGCATTTAAACTGAAGTGATCTGTTTGACCAGACAGATGCGTTACAGACAGAATGCACCTAAATTGAAACCGCTAGTTTAATGGCATGGACCGAAACGGTCATGATTCATTTCCCATTGATTTGAAACATCCAATAACAGCTTTATGGCTGGTTATTACACTTAATTGTGTTTTTAATTCCCTCATGTTGAGTAGCCTATAAATAGAGGCTTTGAGCATTGCGTTAGATAAGGAAAAAAATCTGCATTTTTTTACCATAAGAAATTCTTTTCCGGCATAGTTGCTCAGTTCTTAATACTCGTTCAGTTCACCGGAGTTCGCTGGATTGTGGTGCTACATCCGTCGAGACAAAGTCGTTTCACCTTTGAGGACGAACCGCCAAACCGAAAGCTCTACCGGGACGTTATTCGCCTTGCGGGAAGAAGGATTTCTTCGACTCGACTTATCTTTGAGTTTGTTATTTTATTTTGTAATTTCAATTTTAGTTCATTTTGTAATCTTATTCTCCTACATTTCTTGTTTTATTTTGTAATCAAGAAAGGACGTGTACACCGGTTCTAACAATCGCAAGACGAATAAGTACGCTGCACGTCCGTTTGAAGGAGATCGAGATTGAACTAATAATTTTGATTAAAAACTATCGAAACTTCAAACCTTTGCTTGGAGAAATAGCATCAACCGTTCCAGCCAACGAGTCAATCACCATCAGCTCCACCGACTAGGCTATTGCTGCTGCCACTGTTGTCTCCTATCTGTTTGGGCAAATAGACAGCTCAACAATTGACTCTATTGTCCTTGGGCAAACAGGCGGATCTCAATCCGTGATGGCTCCGCTCCATACATCGGTAATGATGTCTGTTGCTGAGAAGTCTCCGACCTTCTCGGGGATTGACTTCAGAGGGTGGTCCCAAAAGATGTTATTTTACATCACGACTTTGGGACTAGCCAACTACCTCCGTGATGAGGAGGTGCCTCCGCCAAGTGAGGGCGAGACGCATATATCCATGTGCTTGTGGGATACGACACTTGGAGGAAGGGCAATGCTATTGATTATGAAGAGCCGAATAAAAAGAAGGCAAAGAACAATGTCTACGACGTCGATAAGGACTTCGACGAATGGGACAAAGATGTAGTTGTTGTTTAAAGTGTAAGGACATGTGTCCACATTTAACAAGTGCTAATAAAAATTACATCTACTTCTTGTGCTTACTTGCTTGAGTGCTCCGATTTATGGCATTGTGGACTTGAATATGTTAATCTAAATGCTATAAAATACTTAGTAAATATGAATTTATAAGATTCCACTAAAAGGGAAAGACGTAACTTCCTATGAGCTATGGAAAGATAGAAAACCTTCTTGTAAATACTTCAAAGTGTGGGGGTATTTTGAAGATGTTACATGTTGTAAAAGTCAATATCTTTAGTGATTTTTCACTATGATAACTGAACGACTATTGATTGTACGATGGTAAATCGTGTTATATATATCTTCAACATAATACCCATGACATTTGATCTCTTAGTGAGGTTATCACTATTGATTGTGTGAAGTCAATAAATAACCTAGCAGATCCGCTAATCAAAAGGTTAAATCAAGATCAAATGGTCAAAATTGCAAGGAGGAATGAGATCAAAATCCACATCTTAAGGATGATTATAGTGGAAACCCAACCATGATGACTGGAGGATCCCCAGAACTTGGTTCAATGGGACAACTAAGCTATATGACTCCGTGTGAAGACACTCAAAATCACATATTCCCTAGAGAGCAATGAGTGTTTGGAAACTTGCACGTGGTGAGGTTTATGGTGTACATATAAGACAAACACTCTTCGTATGAAAGAGAAAGTTAAGTAATAGCTTACAATAGTAATATCAAAGGTTGTTTCACAATATATCAAGAAAACATTTTTAAGCACCTAAAAGTAAACCTTAATATTAGATTTTTCCCATAAAGATTTTAATGAGGTTCGGCTTTGAGGTATAGCCATGTTATACCCAAAGTTTTGATTCTGGAACTCTCCATTTTTTTTATATATTTTCATTCATAATTAGCATAAATATATTATAATTGACGATTACTATTAGTGTCATACAATTTTGATAATTGTATATAAGATATGATATAAGAAATTTAGTTTTATTTTTCTACTCTTTACTCATATTTGCTAATATTTTGTTAAAGTTAATAGTCAATATAATAATTAATAATATTATAACTTAAAAACATTATCATCAAATATATTTTATTATATAGTACTCCCTCCGTCCCATCGAATATGGCTTGTTTTCCATTTTGGGTCGTCCCACCAAATATGACATGTTTCATTTTTGGGAAATAATTAGAGCTTACTTTAAGCTAAAAAAACACTTTAGTAGTATATTGTTGACCAAAAAAGCACTTTATTAACTAAAAAGTTACTTTATTAACACTTATTACACATAATTCCCTTTTTGTTAATCTCCGTGCCGAAAACAAATAGGTCATATTCGGTGGGACGGAGGGAGTAATATATGTGTAATGCATATTAATCCCTTGCTAGTTAATCTAAATGACAGATTTTATAAGCCCAATTAAACACTTTAACAACTTGTAAACTTTAGCTACAGACATATTAATAAGATGTGTAAAATATGCATAGTTGAACACCCTTTAAAATTCATAAGTTTAGAGGAGTGTATTAATAGCCACTACGTACAATATGCAATTTAACATCAATTCTAGCAACGGTAACATGTATAGATCAAAGTGATGTCAATCTAATGGGCAACACTAAATTTCAATACTTTTCAACTAAAAAGACCTTTATAAGAACTTGCAAGATAAAGACAATTTGCAATATATAAATGAATTCAAGGCTAAAAAGGATAACAATTAATTTATTCCATTCCATTCCCAACTCACATATTACACTAGGCTGTGATGCATAGTCCAAATATAGAGTTGGCAATCTTATTCATTCTAGGACACATAAAAGCACAGTACATGATAAAATCAGATCATTTGTCGAATGTAGACGCCCTCTTTCCCGGCGGCAGCACCATTATTGACGAGGGTGGAAGTGAAATACCACGAGACAACGTCATAAGTGGAAACGCGTGCTCCGGTGGCGGCGGAGATTCCGACTTGAACCTGGTCAGGTAAAACGGTGCCCAAGTCGTGTGCATAGCTGACCGCATAATTTTGTGAGCCGGCGGCGACACCAACGGTTATCAGTTTAGTGGCTTCCACGTAGCTTATCCGCGCAGTCACCTCCTGCCCGATTATCGCATCGTCGACTCGAGTTAAATTGACGGATGTGGGAGATTCGATGTCGATCCCAACATGACGATAACTTGGATCCCACGGATTAGTGGTAATGTCGAACTCGACGGCGAAGACGGAGGGGCTACTGCCGGAAGGATTGAATATCCCGAAGTTGCCGCCGGTTGAACCGGAGGGAATGCCGTAGCCGACAGGGCCGATGAAGAAGGTAAGGCCGTCGCCTGGGTTACTACCCTCCACGGGTGTAATGATAAATTTTAGGGTAGTTTCGAAGTCGGCCTGCGCCCCCTCGGACCGGAACTGAACCGGGGTCGAGTATAGGACCCGGCCAATGCTGTAGGTTTGTGGAAAGCCGGTGGCGTTGGTTTTAGTGAGGCGGAGGAAGATGGTGTTGGAGGGGAAGTGGGCGTCGCCTTGGTAGGTTAAGGTGGTGGGTTGGTCGCCGTAGAAATCGTAGGTGAAGGAGGTCGATTGCGACTGCGCAGTGTTGGCGGCGACGAGGAGCAAGGCTATGGAGGAGAGGCTAGGAATTAGGGTTTGGAGGAAGTTTGCCATGGCTACTATGGAATTGGTTTTGCTTTGGATGTGGTGGATATAGTGATGCTTCTTTTGCTTCTATTTATACTAGTCTAGTCCCGTGCTGGGGAAGCTCTTGGTATAAACGTTTGATTGAGAATAATTTAAGTAAAATTCTTTTTACAAATACCATATGTATGTATTTGTTTCATATAGACTAGCAGGGATTACATGCATTGCACGTATAACCTCTTATTCTACAAAATAAAGTAATTTATTATAAATAGTGAAATATTTAAAGCAAGATAAAAGAAATCCATAAAATTTGCAATGTATACTACTCCATCCATCCCTGAAAAATATATATTAAGGTCATTTTTGTCCATCCCTAAAAAGTGTATCACTTCTACTTTGGGTCATGACCCCACTCGTTACAAACATCTGCCACATATTTTTTTAAATGATGGGTCCATTTTTCCACTCAGCAAACATCTAACACACATTTCTTAAAATGGTGGGTCTCTCTCAACTCAACAAACATCTAGCAAATACTTCTTAAAACCCGGGCCACATATATTATGGAGTACTCCCTATGTCCCGTTCAATATGGCTTAGTTCTTTTCGGCACGGAGACTAAGAAAAAAGAGAATTAGGTATAATAAAATGTTAATAAAGTAGCTTTCTAATCAATAAAGTATTATTTTAGTCAATAAAGTGCTAATAAAATAACTTTTTAGCACTATTTTGAGCATACTATTGATATTCAAGGTACCAAATAAATGGAATTTGATGAGACGGCAGTGTCCAATTTTCATCGTATATTGCTAAAATTACAAAATTATCATGACCATACAATTTTCGTTTTTATCCAAACCACACAGAAATAGAAGTAATCTAGATTTTTTTTTTTTTTTTTGAGAAAAAAGTTATCTAGATTATTTGATTTCGAATAATGCAACGTGTTGAATTCTTCTTGATATTTTTGCAAAAGTAAGGACAAACAATTAATAGGGGTCTCAAAATCTCAACGGGACCACATTTGCTCTCCAAATTCAGAACTTCAATTTTTTTTTATCGGTTTTGTAATTTTATTGAGAGCTTTTGCTTTCCAATTATTAGTATTTCGTAGAAGAAATATACTCCCTCCGTCCCAATCATATAGGCTTGTTTTTCTTTTTCGAATGTCCCAAATATATAGGCCGGTTTCTATAAAAAATAATGTTTTTTAACTCATTTACTAATTTACCCTTTTTCAATTCTTGGATTGACTCATAGAAAAATGTAGAGTCATTTTAGAATTTAGTGTTAATTTTTATGAGATTTGACTCATTAAATATTGATTAGAAATCTAATTATATATTGCTTCTTACCTTGATGTTTCTATGCACTTTTTTTTACAATTCCATACGAGTATTAAAAAAATTAATGATTGTTGAATTCAAAAAGTGATTATTAGGTTGAATACTTGAATTCATACATTTCTTTAACTTTAACATTAATTCATAATCAAACAATAAATAAGGTCATAGTAGGAAGTTTGCTTGTATAATTTATATTTCCAATAATTTCTTAATCCTAGTGTAAACTCCAATCAGCCTATATGATTGGGACGGAGGGAGTATGATTGAATGCGGATGACTAGGCGAGTGTTAGAATTATATGTGCACTTTGTCAACTGTAAGAAATCAAATTTCGAACTGTTATTAATATAAATTTCAAACTATTATTATCATTAGTAGGATATGGGCAGTATTCATATGTTCGTTTGATTTATTAAACCGGTTACTCTTTTCTCTTTCCTGATGTTTCTCCCTTTGGTTTTTTCCCAGGAAGGGTTTTCCAGATTAATCTTGTTGAATAGGTTTTTCATTCTTTCTTTTATTTTAATAAAACCTCCATTTAAAAAATTAATAGAAATTGAATCTCCACTCCCTTTGGGTTTTCGCCAGGAAGGGTTTTCCAGATTAATCGTCTTGTGATTAATCTAGTTGAATAGTTTTTTATTCTCTTTCTTTTATTTTAATAAAACCTCCATTTAAAAAAAAGTTAATAGAAATTGAATCTCCACATGCAGTATGATTTCTAGTAAGGCTGGCTACCCATTATAATTGGAGATTAATAAATCTAATTTTAAATTAATATACTTTAGTTAGAATTAATAAATTCTAATTATTCTTAGTCCCGTGACCATCCCTAATCAAGCACACCGTGCGATACTATCCGAATGAAAGGAGAATACGAGAGGTTTTGTGATTTTATATTAAAAAAATTATTCACAGGTAAATATATAAAGCACGTTTTGTATTTGTGCATAAGGACAACCAATCAATAATGAAGTCTCAAGATTATGAACATGACCACATATATTAAGTTATTTTATGTCTTCTGTAAATACACATATCGTGTACATTTTGAAACAAAAAGGATTTTGTGTGCCTTATTTTGCCATCCACTTGGCAATTAATACTTAAATATATAAAGCACGTTTTGTATTTGTGCATATAAGGACAACCAATCAATAATGGAGTCTCATGACTATGAACACATGACCACATATATTAAGTTATTTTATGTTTTCTTCAGATAAACGTATCGTGTACATTTTGTAACGAAAAGGATTATGGAGTAGGGCTCGTTTGGTTTAGAAGATGTGATTGATAAATTAGGAAATGATAGAATAAGATAGGATTGAATTGTTTGGATTATTTTAATTTTGTGTTTAGATTGATTGATTAGGAATAAAATTAGGGTACTTTTGGATGGACTGTGTAGTTGATTAATTATCATCCCATATTTAGAAGAATAAATTATCACTCAATGTGTGAGAGCTAGATTCCACGTATTAAGGCATCGGTGGAATCAAACTTGGGATCAAACTTAGAAATCGTTGGTGAAGGAGGTAGATTGCGACCGCGCAGTGTTGGCGGCAACGAGGAGCAAGGCTATGGAGGAGAGGAGAGGAATTAGGGTTTGGAGGAAGTAATTAACCATGGCTAGTCTATTATGGATTTTGTATTTTTGCTTTGGATGTGGTAAATAGTGATGCTTATTTTGCTTCTATATTTATACTAGGAGTACAAAGTTTTTTTAGGCCACTAAGTATAGGCGTTTTGCGAAAATAGGACAACCTTTTGCGGGCTTGCAATTTTAGGACAAAGTTTCAAAAATTAAGCATTTGCAGGCCAAAAAAAGCCCGATCGGGCTAAAACGCACGTGTTTTGCACGTGATGGTATTTTTCTCAGCCCGGTGATGATGTGGCTGCCAACTAAGTGCCACGTATTTTGGCCTACAAATGCTTAATTTTTAAAACTTTGTCCTAAAATTGCAAGCCAAAGAAAATATTGTCCTATTTTCGCAAAACGCCTATACTTAGTGGCCTAAAAAAACTTTGTACTCCAAGGAATGATAAGAAAGAGATGGTGATAGTGAGGAAGAGAGAGTAGAGAGAGGAAAAATGGGTGAAGGATGTTGTCGGCGGTGGAGGTGGCCACTACCGGCGGTCGGTGGCGGAGGTGGACGGAGAGAGAGAGAGATGTGTGGCAGTCAAGTCAGCGTTGGGTTCCACTAAGTGCTGATTAGATAGCTTATTTGGCAGCCGATAGGCATCAAGCCGCATAAATGAGCTCAATGACAAACACGTGCGATTTAATCTGATCGGTGTTAAAATTCATTAAGGTTAAAATTGTTTTTTCATTGTAAATTTATATTGATCCCGTAAAAAAATATCACAAAATTACAATTTTAGCCATATTATTTGAATCGGTAGGCCTAGTAGGATTTGATTTGTTTTCTATGAATGCTAAAGTACATTTTTTGTTTTAGACGTCTGAACTCACGGTCCACTACCCGATGTGTATATTGATTAAACTCATATTTTTGCGCAATAGCTTCCTAGCCATATGTAAGGAACCATACTTGAAAAGTCAAGTGTGACAAATTCGACTTAAAAAGGCATTGATGGAATTTTTTGAGCTTGAGATCTTTAGCCTCACAAATACTCTTAATTAGTTTGTGGATCTTTTAATTTTTTTGGTTGGAGAGGAGAGGAAACTGACCTTGTCCAAATTACTACTGCTTACACGATCATATAAACTGCAAAACAATGTAAGTCTAAGTTAATTAAATATATTTTATGATTAAATTACATTACATTCTTTCCAATTACATTTAGTACATGTAAGAACTGACGAAGCCAGAACTTTGAATGATGGTGTCGGGGTCCAACTTCCTTTCTCTAATCATAACTTCGATAAATCTAACTAAAATCTAATAAAAATCCAACTTATATATAAGTTATAGACAAATAGTTGACACATAATATATATAAGACATGAGACCAAACAATTAATAAAATGTGAAATTCAAATTTAACCAAATAGATCAATCTTTTGCGGACTTGCAATTTTAGGACAAAGTTTCAAAAATTAAGCATTTGTAGGCCAAAAAAATGAGATGGCAATGATGTGGCACTTAGTTGGCAGCCACATCATCATCGGGCCGAGAAAAATACCATCACGTGCAAAACACGTGCGTTTTAGCCCGATCGGGCTTTTTTGGCCTGCAAATGCTTAATTTTTGAAATTTTGTCCTAAAATTGCAAGCCCACAAAAGGTTGTCCTATTTTTGCAAAACGCCTATACTTAGTGGCCTAAAAAAATTCTGTACTCTTTATACTAGGCTAGTACGTGCTTGGGAATTAGCTCTAGGTAATAAATTATGGTCTCTTGAGATTGATTTGCAAATCTTGTTGAATGATATCTTATTTTATCAATGGTTTAAATTAAATGATATTTTTATGCAGATTGTGTCCCTTCAATTATACAAAAGGTCACATTAATATAATTGTTCGCTTTAATTTTTTTTTATCTTTTTTGTGTCGCCATAGTCACTGCATTTTTTTTTTATTCACTTATGTTAACCATAACATTTTTAATTTTGCAGATTGAAAACTTAGTTATTCTATGTTTAAATCATTTTTTGAAATTATATATTATGAAAATATAGTCTATAATATTATTACACAATTCAATAAATTTGATCCAAAATTGCATTGTTATTGTAGCATACAATATCTAATTAATTGCATTATTATAATTTATCTTTTTATATATAACAAGTATAAAAAAAGTGCTCCAACGGGGATACAGTACTAGTTTCAGTGATAGCTCATAACACATTCATTTTTGTGTTGTGTGTATTGATAAAAATATGTACACTTAATTTATTATTGTTCACCTTTTTGTTTAGCAAATAATAACCGCAAGTGTACGAGAGCGTGTGTAATATTCGGCAAGCAAGGTCGTGTCCACGAAGATTAATTTCAAACACTTATGATTACTATTACGTACCCGATCGTTTCAATCTTTTTAGACTGATCAATTTTAAGGATGGTTTACTAATTTAAATTAAACAATTAAGCAATTTGAATTCAATTAAAGAAATACTAATAATTAACAATCAAAAGGAGATTTATTTATAAAATTTGATGCATGTTACATCAATTATTGGTGACTAAGCTAATATGTGGTACATAGTCAACACATATGTGGTACATAGTCAACACATAGTCACATTATTTTAGAAGCAAACATATATAACCATGCACACTCCAAATCACACAACCTGCCGGACGTTGGCGGCACCTGTTTGCACGAGGGTGGAAGAGAAATACCATGAGACGACGTCGTGGATGGCGACGGCGCCTCCGGTGGAGGCGGAGAGGCCGACTTGAATCTGCTGATTAAGAACGGTGCTCAAGTCAAACACATAGCTCACCTCGAATGTCTTAGATCCGGCGCTGACATGAACACTTATCACATTGTTAGCTTCCTGGTAGTTTATGCGGGCAGTCACCTCCTGCCCTAAGATAGCGTCGCCGACCTCCGTAACGTTGCTGGATCTCAGATACTCGATGTCGATCCCAACATGGCGGTAATTTGGATCGAGGTCAGCGTTGACGAAGGTGTCGAACTCCACGGCGAAAACGGAGGGGTTTCTGCCGCTCGATGAAGCAAACACCCCCAAATTGCCGCCGGTGCTGGTGACGTTGTTGCCGACGGGTGCGATGAAGAAGGCGAAGCCGTCGCCTGGGTTGCTATCAACGGGCGTGATGATGAATTTTACGGTGGTTTCGAAGTCCACCTGAGCACCGTCTTCCCAGAATTGGATCGGGTTAGAGTACATCACTCGGCCGGTGCTCCTCTCTGGGTTGCCGGAAGCATCGGTTCGGGTCAGCCGGAGGTACGTGGAGTCGGAGGGGAAGTGGGCGTCACTTTGGTAGGTTAGGTCGGTCGGTTGTGAGCCGTAAAAGTCGTAGGTGAAGGAGGTCGATTGCGACCGCGCTGCGACGAGGAGCAAGGCTATGGAGGAGAGGAGAGGAACTAGGGTTTGGAGGAAGTATTTTGCCATGGCTAGTTTATGGATCGATTTTGTATTTTGCTTTGGATGTGGTGGATATAGTAATGCTTCTTTTGCTTCTATTTATACTAGTTTAGTCCGTGCTTTGGAATTAGCTCTAGGTAAATAATTAAAGTGTGCGTCTTGGAATTTGATCTTGAGCTACCATATGTATGCAAACCAATATTTGAAAGTTTATAATTTGTATAATTTGTTTATTAGTCTACTCCCTCCATTCTTTAATAAGTGTCATACTCCTTCAAAACACACATATTAAGAAAATTGATAATTTACTCTCTTTACCCTTAATTAATAGCATAGGAAACATAAACAAGTTGATAATCTTCATTAATGACAAGGATATAATGGAAAGTTTTACATTATTTTTCTCTAGAATTTTGAAATATGACACTTATTGAAGAACAAAAAAATGAGCTAAAAATGACACTTATTAAAAAACGGAGGGAGTATATATGTGTGTGTGTTACCTGGATATATGTTGGTCAATTTAATACGTACCCTAAATGTTAAATGTACATTTTTTTTTCGTTTTAATAGATTTGCGTACTATATTATATTTCATTTAAAGAGGTTCCTATATATATATACACTATTCATTCGTTAATTAATTAAGTCCTTGTACAATTATATTTCACCTAGCTCAAAAAGTTATTTGTACTATTTTGTGTTTTTCATTTTATAATTCAAAATTTCAAAGGATGAAATGAAAAAAAAAAAAAAAACTTATTGAAGGTTAATCATCTTCAACTTTGGATAGATGTAAATTAAACAAAAGATGTTTCATATTATAGATGACGATGACGGAGACCTAGAGTTCAACAATAAACCAGAAGTGCAGGACTTCTGCTAGATTATGTTATGAAAAGAATTTCTCGCATAAACAATTTTGAATTTATATATATATACAAATAAACTTTGTGCAAAAGAGTACATTTTATTGGCAAGATAAAACTGCTTCATATATGAGCTTTACAGTGACTCAATTTCTCAGTATAAGCACTTGTGCGGGAATAATCTAAGCTAGCATATGTTTTTTTTTTTTTTTCATCAATTGAATTTTAAATTGGAAATTGCAAAATAGTGTTAGGACAGATAAAATATAATAGTATAGGGATCTAATGAAACAAAAAAAAAAAATTAGTGCCTGAACCTCTTGAAATAAAATATAGAGAAAATATAGGATTATAGCACTTTTAGGGAAAAAAACACTAAAGGGAGACGGCGACGACGACTAGGCCATGTGAGTCGGTGACGACAACTTTAAAATCCACGGCAGCAGCGAAAAGATGGTCAACATGTATGAAAAAAATGAAGAAAATAGTTATAAACAGATAAAGAGATGAAAATAGATTGAGATAAAAAAATTATGGGCAAAAATGTCCAAAAATGCTATTATTTAAAAAGGTTGAATAGTTTGGCTATTAAAGTGAAAATTACCTTTTTAAAAAAGATAAATAATAGCACTTTTGGACATTTTTGCCCATAATTTTTTTTATCTCAATCTATTTTCATCTGTTTATAAGTATCTTCTTCATTTTTTTCATACATGTCGACCATCTTTTCGCTGCCGCCGTGGATTTTAAAGTCGTCGTCACCGACTCACATGGCCTAGTCATTGTCGCTGTCTCCCTTTCGGCGACCTCCTTTCTTATGCATGAAATCACATATTAAAATTCGTGAATTCACATATTAGAATTCGTGAATTCATAAATTAGAATTTGTGAATTTGTCAATTTTCGAATTAATATTTTAAATTTGAATAAGATATAGCATGAAATCACAAATTTAAATTTGTGAATCACAAATTAAAATTTGAGAATTCACAAATTTTAATTCTTGAATTCTCAAATGTTAATTCGTGAATTCACGCATAATGATGAAGAAATAGTGGGATGGAGGGGTAAATATGTCCAAAAGTGCTATTATTTGTATTTTTTTAAAAAACATGTGCTATTATTAGGATTTTTAATCTTAAATGTGCTATTATACCATTTCTCCCTAAAATATAATAGTATAGGAGTCTAATAAAATAAAATAAAAAATAGTAAAAAAAATCTAAGAGAACAAGTATTAAAATTATATGGACGTAAGATGTGTTTAGCCATAACAATATTAAAGGGCTTGATAACACACTTAACTATAATGAAGTACTCCTCTTTTACATAGAGATAATGGCACTCGAGATCTCAACTTGCACGTTACCTACTTCAAATAAGAATAAATATTACTAAACCTTACACGAGGACAAAATCATTAATGTTTATGAATTATTAATTGAAATGTGACTTTGCCGAGAAATTAAATATCCATTTTCTTAATTATAGAAAAATCGTCACCTCCAGATCTCTACTAGCTCGTGTTCAGTGTGGTGGTTAATTATATATAGAAAATCGTCACTTCGAGATCTCAACTAGCTCGTATATCAATTCGAATTATTTATATTATCTTTTTTCATAACATAAAAATCAGCAACTGCTATTTTTATATGCATCGGTAAATTCATGATCATTTGCAATATGTGAGAGCTAGATTCCACCTATTAAGGCCTTGGTAAGATCAAACTTGAGATCTTTCTTATTTAGTACTCGCTCCGTCTCTCAAAGTGTAATGCATATTTTTTGTGTTTTTTGTGAGGTTCCAATGATTGAGAAACCGGTTTCAAAATCGTGTTCAATAGTAGCGGTCTAACACCCGGTCTCTCAAAACAAGCTGGAAGGACAAGAGAGCGACACGTGACAAAGGGGAGAGAGAGAGCTTGGTCGCAACCCCGGACTCAAACGCGACCGAGGGTGCGACCGTTGCCCGGTCACCAATGGTGGAAACCAGCATGCGCCCGGCACCAGGGGGTGACCAGGGGCAGCAACCGGGTGGGCGACCCCGTTGTAGATGCCCTAAATTATTTGCTACCATGCATTCAAGCTTATAATTATTGTTAGGCGAAATTGTCTGTAAAATACCCAACTTTCAACAAATTTTGGTTTTGCACACTAGGTAAAGATTTTGCGTAATCAATATCAAACTTTTAATTTCTTCTGATTTTCCAACCGGCGAAATGTTCCAGCGAAATTTTAATTAGAAATTTGATTACGTGGCAAAATATTATTTGTGTGGCACCTTTGTGGCAAAATAATGCACACACATGTCATTAAATATTGTCATTTTAATTATTAGATAAAAATCAAATGCAATTTTCTCTTTTCTCTTCCCTCTTTTGTTAGTCCGTAACCTAGCGGATGCAATTTAGAGTTAATGATTTCAAGTTTAGAGATATATATGATTTAAAGTTTGGATAAAAGCAACGTCGTTTTTGGCAAGTCTAAAGCTACACCGTTTTTTATATGGTCCGATTTAGCCAAATAAACTTTTTCAATAGCCACATCGCCATCAAATTTTGGGGAAATCGATCCGGTTGTAAAATCAGAAGAAATTGAAAGTTTGGTATTTACCACGCAGAATCTTTACCTAATGTGCAAAATCAGAATTTATTGAAAGTTGAGTATTTTACAGGCTGAATAGCCTTATTGTTATATGCTTTTAATTTAGCCAAATTATTTTAATGACCTTTAAAGCCCCGAAACCATTTTAAATTTCACTCCAAAACTCTCATATATACCATTATTTTCACTAAGATATAAAGGTATAGCGAAAAAATTTCGGTATATAGTACGGATCCCATTCTAAAGTTGCAACAATGAATTATCATTAATTACAAATTAATTCTACCATGATATTAGGACTATATTATACTCCTTCTGTCCCAATTTCATGGCTTGTATTCCTTTTTTAGCAGTCTCATGTAATATGACTTATTTCCTTTTTGGGCTAATTTAGAGCGTACTTTAGGTCCTAATTAAAGCATTTTATTGACTAAAAAAATACTTTATTGACTAAATGATTAAATGTTGAATAAAAACTACACTAAATATGTAGGTCACACACCTTTTGATATCTCTATTTTTTTTTAATACCCGTGTCCAAAAGAAATTGGCCACGAATATTAGGACGGAAGGAGTATTATGAATACATGTGCACCTTGATATCAATCTTGATAAACAAAATGTACTTGGGAAATGTTATGAAGTATACAACTTTAGAAATTCACATAACCATAACGTGTTCCCAGTTTTGACTAGATTATCATTTCAAAGTAGGCTATTGCGAAATACTCTTTTAAATAAGGCAAAGATGCTTGAGTTCTCTGCTGCTAATTAAATAATGGATAAATATATACGAATCAATAGGGCTATATATGTCCAATAATAAATATACAAATATATTTTATCTAAAATATCCTTATAAAAGTTCATGAATTCTAGAAATTAAAATTTTGAAATTGAATTAATTTTGTAGTTCTTCTATAATTCATTTACACTTTCCATTTACAACATATCAACATCTCTCCACCATAAATCCAACATGACAATTGGGGCTACTTTTTTCTTTTGAATGTTTACGGTTGTAGAATTCTATCCTATTTTTTTACCACCATATATATAATACATGAATAATTCTACGATAAATCTATTCGGATCAATTTGATCCGGATCAATAGGGGTAAATGTGTTAAATTATTAAAAATGAAATTAATGTATATTACCTATACATGTCTCTGAATTTTTAAATTATATATTTTAAATGAATTAATTTTGTAGTTTGTCAATAAATCTTTCAAACTTCTAAAAATGCAACTTCAAGATTAATTAATTATGAATCGACTATCAATTTTTTTCAAATACTATATAACATTGACTTTTTTATGCAACTTCAAAAGTAAATGAAACTGACTATCGCGGAAGAACATTAAGCAACTTGAATATTAATTAAACTTGAAATGAATACAAACATCATAAACAACTTAAATATGCATATGATTTATATACTATTTTTATTATTTTGTGAATACTTTTTGGAAGATGACGATTTTTATACTATTTATAAATATTTCTACAAACGCATAAATAGCTTAAATTAGAGTAACTAAATGCATGGTTAAATCTGGACCGTAGATCAATAAAGATCATTGGTCCAGATTTGTTCTTATTTGATCTGCACTATATATATATATATATATATATATATATATAGAGTGGTTTTAGTGAAAAAAAACCCTTAGATTAAAAAATAAGAATGAATCTAGACCACACATTTATAGGGGAGCTTATGTTTCTTCTTCTTCTCTATTTGATATCTCTCTCTACAATCACTGCCACCATTACAGACCATCATTACCACCATTACAGCCATCGTCGAAAAATCGTCGCCGCCACCACCAACCGTCGTTGCTGCTTCTTTTTTCTTCTTCTTCTTCCTCTCTTTTTCTCTCTCTCTTTACAATCACCACCACTCACAATCACCATCGTTGGACATCACCGTCGTCATCACCTTCATTGGATTCCGTCATCACCGCCGCTATTTTATTCTCTTCCACAATCACCATCGCGCGCAGGACATAACCATTGATGCATCCATTGTTGCATCTCATTACATAGTGTGATGCATCTGATTACTCTGTGTGGTGTATCTCAGTATTTGTTTGATGCATCTAACCTCATATTCGATCTATCTTTGTCCATCCCCTCCATTAACGACATTCAATAATATGATTTGGAGCATTATATTCTAATGCATCGGTTATTAAAGGCAAATTACATACAATTTTTTTCTTTTTTCATTACATACAAATTAACCTAATGATATTTATTTTTCTAAAGAAAAGTTCCTCACATAAATGATTACTAGAGACAAGTTGTCAATAAATAAAACGATAATAAATTAATGGTGAAGTCTATCTAATACACTAGTATATATATAATAAATGATGAAATAGGTGGCATGTTATCGTGGTGATTTAATTTTCTACAATGATATTGGGATCATTCTATATTATATTACATGTGCACTTCGAGATTCTTCAATGATTCACAAAATGTACTTGGGAAAATGTAATGAAGTAATAAAACATTAGAAATTCACAAAACCAAATGAACTTGTCCCCAATTAATTGACTAATAAGATTTTTAATTTCACTTTTAAATAATAGATTATGCGCTTAGAATGAAATTAAATATCGAAACTCGTGGTTATTTTTCGTTGTTTATTCTTAAAAAACGTGGCGATATTCCCGAGCAATTACGTACATAGTATTAACTCCGTCCCATTTAAAATGACATGTTTCTTTCCAGCCCACTGATATTTACTCCGTAAAGGATAAGAGTGATTGAATGATAAAAAAAATAGAAAGTGGTGGAACACACACCTTTTTATGAGAGAAAGTAATCCCTTTTTTGAACAAACAATTACAAAATGAGCAGCCAAAAAGGAAAACAGATCATTTCAAATGGACGAAAGAGTATTTATTTGATCCATCTTGATTTTTGTTGTCATTGGCCAGCTGTCTTGATTATATTTTGATCCATCTTGATTTTTGTTGTCATTGGCCAGCTGTCTCGATTCTTTTGTCCTTAATAACCACACGTTTAATTTATTGATCTATTCCATTCATTCCCGAAAAATGTGGTTAATTTGCTATTTTGGATCGTCCCTTATAAATGTGGTGTTTCCATAAATGAAAATGATCCCACTAATTTTCTAATATTTTATAGCTCACAACAAATCAGATATGTGGACCCTTTCTCCACTGAACAAACATTAACTTAATTTTTCTTAAAACGTGTGCCGCACTCTCCACACCACACTAACCCGAAATGGAGGGAGTATTTCATTTTCTTTTAGGAATACCTTTTAATTTGTTTTGGATTAATTATCAAAAATGTCCTAACGATTGACTCTAGTTTTAAAATGTCCCAATATTTAAAAAATTGTATTTTGTACCCAAGGTTTGTCCATAGTCTCAAAAATATCCCAAGCTTAATTTTTTGAATCGAAAAATTGATGCGGCATGTCAGAGCAGTACCACATGGATTAATCTTTTTTCTTTCTACATTTTATATATGTGGATTATAATTAATGTTAACATAAAGATGGCGTGGATTATTCTTTTCTCTTTCTACATTTTATGTGGATTATAATTAATGTTAACATAAAGATGACGTGGATTTAACTTAACGAACTTTGGAGGAGTGGGCGATCGATGGGGTGACGCTGAACACGCAGTGTTTGAGAGGGCAGTGATGGTAATTAATCCCAAGCTCGGGAAAAATGGTGGCGATTTCTCGTTCTAGTTCGTCTGAAAAGGTGATGAAGAAATTTTAAGAAACTAATTTGGGGAAAATTGTAGGAAATTTAGTGTGCTTTTTAAAATTTCATGCGTTGTTATTTTTTATTTACTAAAATCCACACCATAAAAATTTCACACGTTTATCTGAAGTGGATTCTCCAGCGAATTTACACGAGTGTTTGTACAGGTGCATAGATAACATCTACCTTCAAGAACAATAATACTCCCTCCGTTCCGTTCATCTTGACAAGTTTCTTTTCGTCACGGATATTAAGAAGAATGGTATTAAGTGTAAAGGTGGTGTTTAGTATAGTTAATAAAGTGATATAAAGTATTTTTGAAGTGAATAAAGTAATATAAAGTGGTTTTGAAGTGATGTAAAAGTATTTTTAAAGACAATAAAGTATTTTTTTAAGAGAGCCTTAATTATTTTCATAAAAGAAAATGTGTCAAGATGAGTGGAACGGTTCAAAAAGGAATACGTGACGGAAGGAGTATTTTCCCAAGTTTAAATTATACTATAAGTTTCCCAAGTTGCAAAAAATCCAAGATAAAGTATACCCCCTCCGTTCTTTTATAAGTGTCTCCATCGTCAAATTACATATACCAAGGAAATAAAGAAATTTACATATGTAACCTTATTAATTATCATCATTAATGTATACATACAACTAATTAACAAATTACGAGAAACATTAAATAAAGATAAAATAGGAAGAAAGCCACTATTTTACTCTCAAATTTTGAAATATGACACTTATTTGAAAACAAAAAATTGAGCTAAATGGGACACTTAAAAAAGTACGGAGGGAATATATCCATATGATAAAATCATTCATAAAAATTTGCCGAGTGCGATTCACTAAATAATAAAGAATAGTCCAGGTCATCTTTATTTTAATATTAATTATAATCCACATCAAATGTGTTGAAAAAAAATATATAATTATCCACGTCAATTCCGGAGCGCCACGTCAGTTTTCTGATCCGAAACATTTTTGAGACTATAATTTCATATGGTTATGCGTTCATCGTGGTCGACTTCTCTGCTGCGTGATTTGCAGAAAAAAAGAAACCTGGGGGTGGCGGGAAGACGATATAGTAGTAATGGAATTTTGATAAATATTAATTTCAAAGATTGAAAAGAGAAAAAAGAGCTGGTGTAGCAACTTAGATGGTAAGACTTGATCTTTCAAATCAACAGGTCTTATATTTAATTAACCATATTACAAGTAAAGTTTGCCATATTACAAGTAAAGTTTTGCTTTTTTTAAAAGACGGTTTGCCATTCGCGTAATTGATAAAAAAATCTCCAATCTCAAAACGAATATAAAAATACTTTTAGACCATTTTTGGTCTGCACATAACCTTAAATTTGCCCACAAAATACTTGAAGTTTGAAAATTTTGCAATGGTAACGTAACCTAATCAATTGAAAAATGAAGAGTCCGTGCATCGGCCGTCAAGCCGTGTACAATAAGTGTGCGATGAATTGTTGATGAGAGAGAGATGGGAGAGAGAAGGAAGAGGATAGAAACAATTAAAATTTTGATTTTATTTTTTTTAGCAAAACAATATCATGTTTTTATGTCAATTTCTCGATGGCGGGGATGAAGTTGCTGCAAATAGAAAAGTGGGTCTTTATTGAAACGTTTTATAAGTCATGTCTAAATTGTACGTAAAATTTGTTAAAAGATTGTGCATTATTGGACCATCAACCCATATATAATAGATACTTAATCTACTTAATCTAAACGAAGGATTTTACAAGCTCAATTATCTAAACACTTTGACAACTTATAAGTTTTAGCTAGAGACATCTTAATAGGATGTGTAAAATAAGCTTAGCTGAACATCCTTTAAAATTCATAAGTTTAGAGGAGTGTATGTATTGATAGCCGGCCATTACGTGCAATATGGAATTTAACATGAAAACTTTAATAAAAATTATCAAATCTAGTCACGGTAACATGCATAGATCAAAGTCATGTCAATCTAACGGGCAACAATATAAATTTCAATATTTTTCAACTGAAAAGACCATACGTTATATATTTTGTTCCACCCAAATATTAAGATCTTGTAAGAACTTGCAAGATAAAGACAATTTGCAATATATACATGAATTCAAGGCTATTAAAGATAACAATTTATTCCATTCCATTTCCATCTCCATCTCATATATTACACACTAGGCTGTGATGCATAGTCCAAATATAGAAATTGGCAATCTTATTAATTCTAGAAAGCATAAAGGCACAGTACGTACTAGATCACAAAACAAAACAAAACATGATAAAATCAGACCATTTGTCGAATGTAGACGCCCTCCTTCACGGCGGCAGCACCATTATTGACGAGGGTAGAAGTGAAATACCACGAGACAACGTCATAAGTGGAAACCCAAGCTCCGGTGGCGGCGGAGATTCCGACTTGAACCTGGTCTGGTAGAACGGTGCCCAAGTCTTGTGCATAGCTGACCGCAAAATTTTGTGAGCCGGCGGCGACACCAACGGTTATCAGTTTAGTGGCTTCCACGTAGCTTATCCGGGCAGTCACCTCCTGCCCGATTATCTCACCGTCGACTTGAGTTAAATTGACGGATGTGGGAGATTCGATGTCGATCCCAACATGACGGTAACTTGGATCCCACGGATTAGTGGTGATGTCGAACTCGACGGCGAAGACGGAGGGGCTACTGCCGGAAGGATTGAAAATTCCGAAGTTGCCGCCGGTTGAACCGGAGGGAATGCCGTAGCCGACAGGGGCGATGAAGAAGGTAAGGCCGTCACCTGGGTTAATACCCTCCACGGGTGTAATGATAAATTTTAGGGTAGTTTCGAAGTCGGCCTGCGCCCCCTCGGACCGGAACTGAACCGGGGTCGAGTATAGGACCCGGCCAATGCTGTAGGGTTGTGGAAAGCCGGTGGCGTTGGTTTTAGTGAGGCGGAGAAAGGTGGTGTCGGAGGGGAAGTGGGCGTCGCCTTGGTAGGTTAAGGTGGTGGGTTGGTCGCCGTAGAAATCGTAGGTGAAGGAGGTCGATTGCGACCGCGCAGTGTTGGCGGCGACGAGGAGCAAGGCTATGGAGGAGAGGAGAGGAATTAGGGTTTGGAGGAAGTTCGCCATGGCTACTATGGAATTGGTTTTGCTTTGGATGTGGTGGATATAGTGATGCTTCTTTTGCTAGTATTTATACTAGTCTAGTACATGCATGGGAAGCTCTAGCTAGGTAATAAAGTGTCTTGGAATTTGATTTGAGATACCATATTCAAAACAATATTTGAAAGTTTATAATTTGTAATAATTTGTTTATTAGTGTAGCGTATAATGTGTGTGTGCGTGTGAGAGAGAGTTTTACCTTGATGTTGGTCAATTTAGATACCCTAATGTTAAAATGTAGGGCTGTAAATGAGTCAAGCCGTTCGTGAGCTACTCGGCGATCAACTCGAAAAAAGCTCGTTCGGCACACGACTCGATAACTAATCGAGTCGAGTTCGAGCATGAAATCGAGCTCGATTAGTTTATCGAGCTGAGTTCGAGCATCGTATTGCTCGACTCGACAGGCTCGCGAACATGCTTGGCTCGTATTTAATCTAGTTTGTTTGCGAGTCTACAAATCGAGTATGTTTGCGAGTCTACAAATCGAGTTTTAGTCGAGCTTGTTCGCGAGTCTAATAATCGAGTTTTGTACATAAAATTAAAAAATTAGCTTTAATCAAGCTCGAGCTCGATTAAAATGTATCGAGCTGAATTTAAATATAATCGAGTTCTTGACAAGTCTAGCTCGAGCTCGAGCTCGACGTTATCGAGTATTTGACGAGTCGAACTCGAGCCGAACTCGAGCTTGCTAATTTTGGATCGAGTCGAGCTCGATCACGATGGTAGAAACTCGACTCGAGCTCGAGTCGAGCTCGATCAATCGAATATTTAATCGAGTCGAGTTTGAGCAGACCAATATTCGGCTCGTTTACAGCCGTAGTTAAATGTACTTAACAAAATGGATTGATGCTGTGTAAAATTTTGAATTCAGAAAATCAAATACACGTGTCCAAAGCTAAGTAACTACAAACCCGTGTGTCATTTAGATAAGATCAATAGATATTAAAGATGCTTCATATTATAGATGACGATGACGGAGACCTAGTGTTCAGCAATAAACCAGAAGTGCAGGACTTCTGCTAGATTATGTTATAAAAAGAATTTCTCGCATAAACAATTTTGAGTTTATATATTTCTATACAAATAAATTTTGTGCAGGAGTGCATTTCATTGAAAAGATAAAATTGCTTCATTTATGAGCTTTATAGTGACTCAATTTCTCAGTTAAGCACTTGTGCGGGAATAATCTAAGCTAGCATATGTTTTTTTTTTTTTTATATTCATAAATTGAATTTTAAACTGGAAAATGCAAAATATTGTTAGGACATTTTGAGATAAAATATAATAGTATATGGATCTAATTAATGAAACAAAAAAAAATAGTACATGAACCTCTTGAAATAAAACATAATAGTATAGTAGTCTAATAAAATAAAATAAAAATAGTAGAAAATTCTAAGAGAATAAACATTAAAATTATATGGACGTAAGATGTGTTTAGCCATAACAATATTATAGGGCTTGATAACACACTTGTCTATAATGAAGTACTCTTTTACGTAGAGATAATGGCACTCGAGATCTCTGCAACTTGCGCGTTATCTGCTCGAAATAAAAATAAATACTCCCTCCGTCCCAATCATATAGGCTGATTGAAGTTTTGCACTAGGATTAAGAAATTATTGGAAATACAAATTATACAAGCAAACCTTCCTACTATGACCTTATTTATTGTTTGATTATGAGTCAATCCAAGAATTGAATAAGGCTAAATTAGTAAATGAGTTAAAAAATTATTTTTTATAGAAATTATCCTATATATTTGAGACATCCGAAAAAGGAAAACAAGCCTATATGGAGGGAGTACTAAATTAAACCTTGATAACTCTGCTTCAAACTCGTGTACAAAATCATTAATTTATATATGAATTATTAATTGAAATGTGACTTCGCCGAGAAATTAAATATCCATCTTATTATAGAAAAATCGTCACCTCGAGAACTCTACTAGAGCTAGCTCGTATTCAGTGTGGTGGTTAATTATAGAAAATCGTCACCTCGAGATCTGATCAACTAGCTCGTATATTCAATTCGAATTATTTATATCTTTTTTCATAACATAAAAATCAGCAACTGATATTTTTATATGCATTGGTAAATTCATGATCATTTGCAATATGTGAGAGCTAGATTCCACCTATTAATCGTTGGTGAGATCTTTCTTTCTTAGTAATGTGTTTCCTATATTTGGAAGTGAATCTGAACTGATGTACTCTTCGCTCTAGAATAAATGTCATATTTAAAATTCTATAAAAAATAATGTAACTTTTTATTTTGTTCTTTTCATTATGCAATATAATAATCGATTTTTAATGCAATAATTAAGATTTAAAAACATATTTACTAATTTTTTTAGTATATGAATTTTGACCATAGAGAAGATAAGGAGGTTACTATATATGTCAATCTACCTTAAGTGAAAATAATAAAGATAAAATAATTATTACCAAAATAATACAAAATGACAGCTATTAGTTACTGACTACATTCATAGGTTGTTACTTACATATTCATTGAACTACTGTATTTTACTCCTTCCGTCCCATTTATATAGGCTTGTTTTCCTTTTTCGGATGTCCCAAATATATAGGCTTGTTTCCATAAAAAGTAATATTTTTTAGCTCATTACTAATATATTCCTATTTAATTCTTTGATTAACTCATAAAAAATACATAGTCAAATAATAAATAGGGGCATATTATGAAATTTACTATATAATTTACTTTTCCAATAAATTTTCTTAATCCATGTGAAAATTTCAATCAGCCTATATAAATGGGACGGAGGGAGTATTAAATTAGAAATACCAAGATTTTGTGATGGAGGATCATAACAATCTTGCCACCGCCGATTCAGGAAGGGCGCCATGCATTATCCGTTAAATCAAACTAATTATTGAATATCATGTGTTATTTTATATTGTTTGTTATTTCAAAAGATTGCAGCATTTCTGAGAAATTAAATACCCCTACATAAGTTTTTTCATTGTCACTGACCAGGTGTCTTGATTCTTTTGAACTTTGAAAGTTGAAACGGCTATTAATTATTGATTTACTTCAACTGATTTTAGGAATATATTACAAATGTCATTTCAGTGATAGCACATTCATTCTTGTATGCATTGATAAAAATAAAAATATACATTCCAAGGGATTATAGTGTAAGATAATAATTATATTTAAGGAAAATTTAATAATTTTTAGGATTTTACATTCAATTTTATTCAATTTTTTTTAATATCCGTATCCGCTATTTTTACCGCGTAAGATAAACTCGCCCTCTTATCTCAGAAATTGAAATTAAAGTTAATAAAGCTTGAGATCTGTGCCATGCTAATTGAGGAAGTAATGCCCTCATCTAAATTAAAATTAATTTAATTATTGAATCTCGTGTGATATTTATCATTGTTTATTACTCCCTCAATTTCTTGAGATATGTGGTCATATTTCCTTTTTGAATTGTTTCATATAAAATGGTCACTTCTAAAAATGGAAATAGTTATTCTTTAAAAAAATTATAGACCCTACCACTTTAACCATTTTATACTTTCTCCTTAATACTCGTGTCACAAAAAAAAAAGTGGTCACCTTATATGAGACGGATGGAGTACTTCAAAGATTACGGCATTCCTGAGAAAGAAAATTACAAAAAGAAATTGATTTTCAATACGAGCAAAACATCAAAAGTATAATATATAGAAGATTTTGTGTGTGTGTTAGCCTAATGGTAGAGTGATTAATGTTCGAGGTCAAAGGTTTCGGATTCAAATTCACCGTCATGCAATCTTTAAAATTTCTTGTAAAAACAATCCAACGAAAAAGAAAAAGAAGAAGATTCTAAGCGACCGTCAAATTCCTTGATTCTTTTGGTCTCACAACGCTCTCTTTTTCTCTTTCATATCGTCTGTGGTCTCTCTCTCTCCGCTGTGGCGGCGGTTGCTACAGATCCACCCGCGATGAATGCACGAGTTCGATTCGTGATTCGTGTATGGTGGTGAGTTGTGAATTGTGTATTAATGGTGAGTCGTGACTCGTGCAAGGGTAGTTTTGTAATCTAGATTAGTTTTTAAATTTTTTATTTAAGTGTATAGTTATTGAGTTTACAATAGCAAATTAAATTACTATTTAAAGATTGCCTCTAAATTATTTGCTGCCATGCATGTGTTTTCATTCAAGCTTATCATTATTGTTATATGCTTTTAGTTTAGCCAAATTATTTTAAAGACCTTTAAAGCCCGAAACCATTTGAAACTTAAGCCCAAAATTATTTTCATACCGTTATTTTCGACAAGATATAAAGGTATGACAAAAAAGGTATATCATACGCTGTAAGGCTTAAATTGCTGGATCTTAATTGTGAGGTGCAACACTGAATTACAAATCAATTCTACCATGATATTAGGATAATCCTATATTATATTATAAATACATGTGTACCTTGATATTCATTAATCTATAAACAAAATGTACTTGGGAAAATGTGATGAAGTATAAAACATTAGAAATTCACATAACCATATGAACTTGTCCCCCAGTTTTGACTAGATTATCATTTCACAGTTCACTATTGCGAAATACTCTTTTAAATAAGACAATGAAGCTTGAGTTCTGTGCTACTAATTAAATAATGGATAAATCTATGCGAATCGGCTACGATATCCTTATTAAAAGTTCATGAATTCTAGAAATTAAAATTTTGAAATTGAATTAATTTTGTAATTCTATAATTCATTTAATTAGGGCTACTTTTTTTTTCTTATGAGTGTATACGGTCATAGAATTCTATTCTATTTTTCACCGCCATATATAATACATAAAAGCATGCAACATGATTAGAAAAATTCTAGGATAAATCTATTCGGATCAATTTGATCTGGATCAATAGGGGTAAATGTGTTAAATTATTAAAATTGAAAATGTATATTACCTAGCTATAATAGTACCCTTATTTAAGTCTATGAATTTCAAAATTATATATTTAAAAATTAATTAATTTTGTAGCTAGAGGAAAATAACGGGTAGCTAATCCGTCGCAGATGTTGATTAACGACCGAATCTTTAGATTTATCTATCAAACACTTCTTAAAACCCGTACCACACCTATTGTAATACATTTTTCAGGGATGGATGGAATATTAAAATTATGAGTTGGATATGGTCAAAGAGAAAAGATTTTGGAGCTAAAATATATTATGGGCACAAATATCTATTTACATTGAATGTATATTAATTAATTTGATCCGGAATTATATATCTTATCCGATTAGAAATGAAATTAAATATCGAACCTCATGTGTTTATCATTGTTTACATTGTTTATCGAACCTCATGTGTTTATCATTGTTTATTCGAGATATAATATCTCTAGCTAATTTATGATAAATTTTGTTGTCATTGTCCAGGTGTCCCGATTCTCCCATTATAAATTTAATTAAGATCAATTTCATTTTCTTTTAGGAATTCATTTAAAATGTTGTTTTAGCGTAGCATGTCAAACACATTCATTATTCTATCATGTATGTATTGATGAACACTAAAGGAGCGTTTACTTTGCGTGATAAGATAAATTGATAAAATATAGGATTGTTTATATGAAGGATAAGATGATCAAGCAAGCTCAAAAATAATCAATCCATCAAAATAACGGTGAATTAACCTATATTATTTTTATCTATTTATCATATCACTCAAAGTAAACGTCCCCTAACAGTATACTCATCACCTCGAGCTCTTTACCAGCTCGTATTCAGTGCGGTGGTCGCGTGGTTATATATTTATAAAGAAATGGTTACCTCGAGATCTCAACAAGTTTACTACTCCTTACGTACACGATATAAATTCTATTTACTCATTTATATTTGTCCACTAAATAAAAAGTCTTACTTTACTTTTTATACTATATATCACACCCTTTATTTTTCTTTTCAAATATCTTATATTTTTAATTGTTTGTTCTATAGAACTACAGATTTCTATAGATCCACAAAATTTGAGTACAACATTTTTTAGGACTGTAACTTTTACCGTTTTGTAAAAATAGGACAGATATTTTCGGGCTTCCATTTATACCACAAAAATTTAAAAATTGATCATTCACAAGACAGATTTGGGCCCGATTTTTAAGTTTCGGCCTATTTTGCATTTATGCAACCCGATGCATATGTGGCTGCCAACTAATGCTTATGTGGTTGCCACATAATACATGAATAAGAAAAAAAAGTAAATTAAAATGATTTTAATGAAATTAATAAAAATAAAAATAAAATAAAATGAAGAGATGAATGGACGGCTTAGTTGGCAGTCATGTAGGAATGGGCCGGCAAATCGACCTCACGTGACAGACATGTGCAACTTAGTCCGATCGGGCCGAAATCTGTCCTGAGAATTATCAATTTTAAAACTTTTGTTCTTAAATTGGAAGCCCGAAAAAATCTTTCCTAATTTTGCAAAACGTCAAAAGTTATGGTCCTAAAAAATGCTGGACTCACAAAATTTTCACGATCTACTATTTAGTTTGAAATTTTAGTATTTTAGTATTTTTTTTATTTTAGATCCACAATTATATATAGCGGACGAACAATCGAGGCTGTTGTTCAAGGATGCTTAAAATCTAGTCATTTATAGTACTCCCACTAGTATCTTATTTACTTCACTAGTATTGCATCCGTGCGTTGCACAGTAGAATGCATTATAAAAATATGTAATATATTAATTATCAAATTACAAGAGCAAAGATAAAAATGTACTCTCTCCGTCTCAGGTTAGTGTGGTTTGAGTAATATTTTATATCTCACAACAAATCAAATACGCACCAAACTTTTGGAGGGACGGAGGGAATATTAATTACTCTAAAATTTCTTTCAACAAAGGAAAATAATAATGTTTATATATTAGATTTTTAGTACAAAAAATGATATTTTCGGTAATAACACTAACAAATACAACATACTCCATGTTTATATTGGTTTTCTCACACTTTTGATAGAGGACGGCGTGAATTTCAAATGACCATAACTTTGGAATACACTATTATTAGATATACATTCCATATTAATATGAGGAATCTTCGCAAAATGTTCACCTACAAAATAGTATTTTAATATAATAAAAAGTATACTGATTTCAACTCATTTAATAAATAGATTAATCCATATAACAAAATAAAATTAAGATGTTTTTTTGGTGTAATACTTTTGTAATGTAAAATTAACAGTTTTAAAGCTCCCAAATAGCTTATTTGTAATAGAGATAGGTAAATAATAACATACAAAAAAATACAATAAAAAAAGAAAAGAAAAGAAAGGAAAAACTAAAATAAAATAATTAAAATTATTGAATAGAAAAAATGGTATCATACTTGATAAAACCAACGAACTTGAAAACATGAAGAAATTGTAATCTGATTTGAACTATTTATACAGAGAATAATATAAGAATCAAATTTAAATTTCAAATATAGGTTCCATGTTTTGGAGCCAAAAAATTTGTACTCACCACATATAATATAATATTACATTGATAATTTAAATATTGATTTAACTGAAAATATTTGTGTTAATAACTGGACAATTGTACAAAGGCATCTCTCATACCCAGAACTCAAGCTTTCGGTCAGAATAATCTAACAAATATAGCTGGAAGTAGAGGTGTTCATCGGAACTGGAACCGGAACCGAATCAGAACCGAACGGTTTCGGAACTGGAACCGGTGCCTCCGGTTCGGTTTGGAACCGGAACCGATGCTTCTGACGGTTTGGTTCCGGTTCAAATTTTTGGAACCGGAACTAAACATGGAACCAATTTTTTTTTTATACTACTATTTTTAAATGTAATTTTTTTGTGTATAGAAATGAAATATTAGATGACAATAACAGTAAAATGTAGTATCAAATAATAATTTCCAATACTCTTTTTCTTACTTTGGTATTTTTCCTATTGGATATTTTTAATGAGGTTCGGCCCTTGAGTGATCAAATCATGTTATCTTTAAGGGTTTGAGGTTGTTTACGAAGTCATCAATAATATCTACTTCGTTTTAGTTTTTCATTGCAAATAACTCTTGCCCATAACTTATCGAATATACACAAAAATATTTGAAGAATAAAAATAAAAATTGCGGTTCGGAACCGGAACCGTCCGGTTCCAGAACCGAACCGGAACCTAAGTGACCAACGGTTCGGTTCTGGTTCCACCCACTTGGAACCGAAAACCGACGGTTCGGAACCGAACCGAACCGTTGGCCACCCCTAGCTGGAAGGATAAATATAGGAAAAAAAATTAAAAAAAATATATTTAACTAACATTTTTTAAGTATTGACCGAATAATCTATACTTATATAAAAAGAGCCTTATTTTACAAAATTTGATTTGCCTAAAATATCCTTATTATATATCTAAATTAAAGGGCAATAAGGTAATAGTATAACATAATATTATACTCCTATATTTTAGTTATAGTAGATATATTCATTCATGAAAATCAAACTTACCTTATCAATAACTTATTTCTTCCCTAATATTGTAATTGACGTAAAAGTTTAGGGCTCATCTATGGTTGAATCCCATTTAATTAATTAGTTGCTTAATTTGTCAAACTTACCTTATAATAATTTATTTTAACTAATGTGATTGACATAAAAGTTTGGGGGATTGGCACCAATAAAAATAAAAATTGAATAGATAGGGCAATTACATCAAACTTACCAAATACTTCCTCCGTCCCGCTCATATTATTTTCTTATTTTATTGGGTTGTCTTATTCAAATTGTCTTGTTCCAAATAAGGAAATAATTAATACTTCAAAACCCTTTAAAAGTAACATGACAATATGAGCGGGTCGGAGGGAATAATTTGTTTCTTAACTAATGTGATTGACGTAAAAGTTTTCGGCCCATGTTTGGATGAATCTCATTCCATTAAATTATTGCTTAATTAATTTGAATATTTTTTTATTGTATTTATGATAAGTTTCTTTAAATTTAGGCTTAAATTTTTAGTTTACTAAAATCCTGAAAAATGAAAAAAAAAAAAATGGATGCATATTAAATGATTAAATAGAAACAAAAAGATAATATGAAAAGGAAGGGGAAAAAAGTGTGTGTGTGTGTGTATAAGATAAATTAAAAAAAATAAAAATGCATTTTATCTAACATTAGTATGAAACTTTATATGATCATAACATTCTGATTTTAAATATATTATTTAACTATTACATATCGATTATTTATATATTTTTTGGATATTGATCAAGAGTTATGATAAGATAATTATTGCTATTTTTTTAATTTTATAATATATTTAATATTAAATTATAATGTTGCCCAAACAGATCATCCAGAAATAAATTGATAGTACTTAATTTCAGGACAATATCTTATAAAAAAAATTAAGGACAATATAAATTTATTTGTAAGAAACTATACGAGCTATCTCTATAAACATTTATATTTTTTTATTAGTAATTATCTTAGTATTATAACTGTATTATCTAACCATAACGATTCTATGATACAATTATTCCTTGTAAGCACTGAATATAAGACTAATCATATAATTATGTAATAATGTTGGTAAAAACTTATATATTAAAAACTTACTGATATAGTACTTAATATCTCTTATAATTATCGAGTATTAATTATTTTATCTTTGATATTTTTAGTTTTTAAACTTTAGTTCTCTAAATATTGTAATTATAACCGTTCTTACAAAATTTTCATTTTAGTTTTTTCTTTAAGATTTTAATCTACTTCATGACGACAAGAATTTAAAAAAAAAAACATTTTTAAATTTTTAGATTTATAAAATGAAATAAATAATAATAATTTGTGAGAATCTGTAAAGTTGACCTTTGAATTGAGTTACCAAAAAAAAACTCAAGTTTTAGAAACTAAATTTAGATTAATCTTATGAACATTTATATACATATATACATCTAGAATATTGAAATAATATATATATATGGAATTTTATAGTTAGTTAATTATTGCTATTGGATCAAATATGTGTTCGAACGATCTTAATCATTGATTTAAGTAGTTCAAGTATAAAAAGTGGTGCATGTTTGATCTCATTTAACAATGTATTGGGAACAAAAATAAAAATCAAGCATAAGTAATATAGTTCATTCATATGAACTATTTTTAAAAAAATTCAACAATACATCAAACAGTTCTAAATATAATAAATATGATCAATATTGTGTTCGGCGGAGACTTTCATGTACTCAAGTACAAGTGTGGTAGACCTCCTCGCTGGTATATCCATTGTGTGAATGATGAGAGAAAGAGGAAAACGGCGGCGGAAAGTGACGAAAGAGAGAGCGAAAAAGGCGGCGGCGGCGGAAAAGTGATGAGAGAAGTGATGAGAGAGAGAGAGGGAGGGGATTGATGAGGGGCAAAATTGATGAAAGCGTATCTGAATTTGAAATGACGAGAGTTATTTAAATTTATAGTTTATCAGCTATATTTTCATTTCACCCCTCTTATGTAGTTATATTTGGGAAAAAGGGTTAAATACACCCTCAATATTTACCTCAAAGTTCAACCAAATCCTTGATGTTTGAAATTCTTAACATACATGCCCCTCCCCTACTATTACCACTCCATATTATTTTTTATGCTAAATTATCTCAAATTAATTTATTTTGAAACATTAAAATACATGCTTACTAAAATTATTAGTTTAACTCAAAAAATATTATTAATTAAGATTTTCTTTAACATGTTTTTTTCTGAAAGGATTTTCTTTAACATGTTATAGTATGAATCAATACAATTTTTAAAAGTATTAGGGTCAAAATTCCAAGTAAAACAACGATACATTTTGTTTTGTTATTTTTTTCATCTATCAAAATTATACACTTTATGCTAATCATATATGTTGAGAATTAATATAAATTTTAGAAATACATTAGTATTAATGTGGCGACCCGCTACTTGGGCCTATGCGGTTCGAGCAAGCCGCCACACGGGGGTGACGTCATGGAAGCATATCTTGAAGGCGGAAGAAAGATATATATATATATATATATATATATATATATATACATGTTTAATAATTAAACATGGATATGATTTCAAAATAAGTTGTTTGATAAATAACTTGCCCAGATACTAACTAGAGTTCGAAGTATGAGGACTTCAGACCCTGCACGGCGGAAGCAATTTAAGCTTGAATTTCATCAATTACCCGCGATCGGGTAATCGGCACAAAAGAAAACGAAAATAAGTACGGAGTTCGAGTTAGTTTAAATTATTATATATCAAATGCGGGATCACGTATCACGATATGTTAAGCAAAATAACGATGACGATCTACATGATCGTCACCCAAATAACTTCAGAAGCCATCACACCACTTTTCATCCCATCGCTCATCCTGCATTTGAAAGAAAAGATTTTAGCCTGAGTACTAGCGTACTCAGTGAATTCTTGCCCTCTTTGGCAAACATTTGCATAAAACATTTTCGTAAAGATATTGCATGCTGCTTCACATATATGGGACAATACATTGAAAAGAAAACATTTGAATCTCATATAAGTGTAAAATATTTTATCATGGTGCAAAGCTCATCTAGTACCATAAAATAGGTCTTGGACTTAAGTAGTAACTATTCATTCTCTTTAAAGTGCATAACAAAATAGTCAAAATTAATTAACCTTAATATAATATACATTAACCCAAAAATAATGTAAAATTAACACTATTAACCACTAAATTAGTTTTGGGGGGAAAAGACAAATTTGTTAATATAGCCCAACTCTCTTATTTCGTATTAGCATAAATTCGATTAACTTTTCCAGATCTTATATTTTTATTTAGTTATACTATAGAGCTACGGACAATAATTAGAGCATTCACCTCGATGGAGACTGCATGCCTCCCGATCTCTCCTCTGGTCTCAAGTGTGATGGGTGGAGAGACCGGTCTCTCTTGCTTTCTCCAGCCACGCATCGCCCTCTTGTGCATTTGTTATTTTTTTTAATATACCAGAATTTAAAAAAAATATTAAATAAAATTTTTATTTATTGCTGCAACGACTTGCTTGGGCAATTATTAAAGTTTTGGTTTCAAGAATATTTATGTGAAATCATGTATGTTTGCATCATTATACATGACATGATCATCAAAGATGAAGGAGATCAATCAACTCACTTTGAATCCGAACAGAACACGGAGGACGACCGAAATATTGATACACGCTGACAGTGCGAGGTGGACAGATGCGTTTCGAGCATATGCCAAGAGACAAGCGTGCGTTCAGGATGCGATAAATGAAATAAGGTGATGAGGAAATTACAGAAAACATAAATAAACCACTATTGTTGAAAACTTACGCCTCCAAGACGTTTATATGACAGTCACTCAGTCGAAAACATTAGGCGATTTTTAATTTATCAATCGGCTCCAAAAATTGGAGCCAAAAACTCAGTTTCAAAATGTAGACCAACTATACGTGTTATTTGTGTACACGCCATCAGAAAACTTTTGTGAGTTATCTATTCAATGGTCAATCAATAAGTAAAGTGATATTCCCTCCATACAGTTGATATTGTCTTTATTTTTTTATTGAGTTGTCTCAAATAGTCTATTTCCAAATAAGTAAAAAATTAATCTTTTATAATTCATTAAAAATAATAGGACCTACTCATTATATATTTTTTACCCTTATTCTTAATTTCTCTGCCGAACGTACTACATGACAATATAAGTGGGACGGAGAAAGTACAAAACTCAGTTTCCAAGATGAGACCAAGTATACATGTTATCCGTGCAAAAGCCATCAGAAAAGTTGTGTTGAGTTATCTAATCAATCAATCAAAAGTGATAAAATTTATTCTCCAATATAATTTGTATTTATTCTTTAATCAAAAAAGTAAACTATTTTATACTCATAACACGAAATACATATGCAAAATTGGATCCCATTAGATTTAGGCGGGAAAACGACATGTTTGTAAATAAATTGAAAATTTAGCTTTTATATTTACTATAAATATAGTTAATAAAAATTAAAAAATAAAAACAAAAAAAAATCCGCATCCTCTACCTCTGTCACTAGACTAGGAGAAGGACATTGGGGCTTAGGGGCCCCTATGTCCCAAGTATTGATGTTATGGTGATCAATATTCTCTCCGTCTATGATATAAAATCTTATTGTATTTTGGGCACAGAGATTATGAAAGTTGTTGACGTTTGCTATGAATGGAATAAAAGTACAATTTGAAGAGTAGTGCTAAAGATACAATTTGTGGAATAAAAGTATAATTTGTAGGAATAAATATACAATAAAATATAATTTGTAGGAATAAAGGTAGAATTTGTGGGGGTCCATCAATGACAAAAATAGGTAAATATAGGAGAGAATGCATGGTGTGATAATATAAAAAGTGAAGTATGACTTTATTTTGTGGAAATATATAAATGGGCAAGTACAACTTTATATTATGGACGGAGGGAGTAATATACTCTTCATATTCCTCTGTCCACAAAAATTGTGGTCATATTTCCTTTTTCGTCTATCAAGAGTGTGGTTTTTCCATTTAAGAAAATGACTCACATATTGTCTTATACTTTAAACATCTTATAAATTCAAAATGGTAAGTCCATTTCTCCATTCACATTCAAATAACTTTTACCATACTTTTCTTAAAATCTGTGTCACTACCAAAAACTAGAGCTAGCAAATTTCTGGGCCGGCCCGGCCCGAGCCCGCCGGGCTTTTTGGAAAAATCGGGCCGGCCCGGCCCGAAAATCCTTTGGGCCAAAAAAAGTGCAGCCCAATCCGGCCCAGAAAACCATTTTATAGTGTAAATTTACCGGGCCGGGACGGGCCGGCCCGAACCCACCGGGCTTTTACCCATTTCGGGCGGGGCCGGGCCACCCCGAAATTTCAGCGGGCCTAAATTTGTGTAGCCCAGTCCGGCCCGAAATCAGGCCGGCCCGTCGGGCCGGACTGGACCGGTTTTGATAGCCCTACTAAAAACCACACTCTTGATGGACTGAGGGAATGTAAGATAAGATAAACATATATAGTTGGAATTTAATTAGTACTCTCTCCGAGCTTGAAAAAATATACATTTCTTCTCTTTTTTTGTTTGTTTCCCAAATACACACATTTTTTTTATTTATAAACGCTAGTACATTAAATTTTTATTTATTATCCTCAATATCTCAATTTATTTGCATAGTCCCTCCGTACATGAAAAAGAGTTTCATTGTATGCTGAGCACGTGTCTTAATAAAGCTGTTAAGTGAAATAAAGGTATAATATGTAGAAATAATGTAAAGTAGAATAAAGGTACAATTTATAGGAGTAAGTGGAATAAATGTACAATTATCAATAGTAAAAATAGGTAAACATAGTAGAGAATAAAGGGTATGATAGTTCAAAAAGTATAATGGAACTTTTTTTGTGGACAAATAAAAATTGATACGTAGAACTCTTTTTCGTGATCGGAGGGAGTAATATATCATATATGACCCACAATTACTATCCTTAACATTATAAATAATGTGAAACTCTTTTTTCTATTTACAACACCCAACTATAGATTTTATTAAAACTCGTACCATATTTGCCTAGACATATTTTGAAGGTACAGATTATCATTTATGAAACAATATAACCTCATTGATCAATGCTCAATGCAATTTTTTGTCACAGGACTCACAGCACACCATATCTTTGAAATTTATTTAATTCTATAACTCAACTTATCCAAATTTTGTTTCTCATGTCTATTCTGGTGTTGCCTTACTCCGTGGCCTGTTGTCTAATATAATTACTCCCACCGTCCGTGATAAGTGTGATCTGGAGGAAGGGGCACAGATTTTAAGAAGGATGTTAGGTAGATGTGTAGTGAGTGGAGAATGAGACCCATTTTATTGTAGTGTTAATTATTTTTAAAGGGTAAAATAGTAAATTTTTAAGTGAGATCATATCCATTTAAGGAAGGACCACACTTATGGGGGACGGACGAAAAAGAAAAGTGGATTACACTTATCAAGAACGGAGGGAGTATAAAATTCGCCTACTTCAAATTTTTTATTATGAGATTATTATATAACCTCATATTTAACTTAGGTGATCATATTTAACTTCAAATTAGGTGATCAAATTAACTTTTGGTTTTCTATGTATAATCTAAACGAAATTATAATTGTTTTAAAATTTATGCTGATTACGTTTACGTTTTTAATTTTACTTACAAATTTTAAATAATTACTCCTTCCATCTCATTTCATCATGTGGTGTGGTCTGTATTCCTTATTTAATTATCTCATAACCTATTTCAAAAACATAAAATTTATACCCACTAATCACTATACATTATAAATATCCTAACTTATAAATTACACTGGCATGCAACAAAAAACTACTATGTTGATTTTCTCTCCTATTTAATTTAACGACAATATATTCTAAAAAAATTACCTTCTCATCATATTCAATTCAATGTTTTAACATGCGTGCCCAGTTAATCGAATCAATTGAAATGAGAGAGGATAAGTTGGGTCCCAGAGAAATATTTGTGGACCCGTCGTCACTGCCACCAACCCCCCCATTCAACTTCGTGCCTTTAACTCTCACCCTTTTAAAAAAAAAAAACTCTCACCCTTTTCACAAAAAAAAGTAGAGTACTCCCTTCCCGTCGTAATTGATCACATTTATTTATTGGACTGGGACTAGCCATTTTTCTAATATGAAAATATCATCTCTCACACAAAAGATGTGGACTCCACCACTTTTTTATCATTTTACCCTTTAAATACTCTTTTTCTAAATATTCGGGCCCAAAAGAAAGTAGTCACTTATCATAAGAGGTAGGGAATATAAATTTGGACAAGTTAAAAAAGAAAGAGGATAGAGAGAGATACGTTTTTTTAGATGAGAGAGAGATACTATCAAAAGAACTTAATGCAAATTATTGTGGCCCCACCACCCCTCCATTGCTGCCGACGACCACATGCAACCTCTGCGAACCGCACTCTTCTCTATTCTTCCCCCCCCTCTCTCTCTCTCTCTCTCCCTCTCTCCATCTGAACCATCACCTGCTGCTCCCTCCTTCTCCCCCCCTCTCCAACCCGTATCCACCATTTTTTCCCTCCTCTCTTCTCTCTCCTCTCTTATAAGTTTAAGGTTAAAAAAAATGAAAAAAATCTCAGTTGGAGGTTCTTCAGCAGATCAGCTGGATCCGCACCTGCTCATTGCATTAGGACTATTTCTCGTTGTCAACATAAATGAAAGACGAGACGTAAAAAGGAAAATTCAATACGGGAGGTTAAATTAAAAGGAAAAAAAAAAGAAAAAAAAAACAAAGCTAGAACAACTACTTCAACTCCCACCTCGTATGTCAAGCTAGTAGAAACATAGAGATATGGTGATGTTATTCCCGCACTTACAAAAGCACACACACACACACACACATACAGTGACGTTCGAGAGTGGGCATGAGAAAAATCAAGCAATTACTTGTCGGATTTTGGAGCCGCTGTCGGCAAAGGACAAGAAATACCACGAGGCGACGTCGTGAATGGCGACGCTTCCTCCGGTGGCGGCGGAGATCCCGACTTGCGCCTGCTCAGGAAGAAGGGTGCTCAAATCGCGCACATAGCTCACCACGAAATCCTGCGAGCCGGCGGTGACACTAACAATTATTTTCTTAGATGCATGCTCGTATGTCACATAGGCAGTCACCTCCTGCCCGATGAGTGCGTCGCCGACGACCGTCACATTACTCGAAACCGGACTTCCGATGTCGATCCCGACATGAGGAGAACTCGACGCATCCGTTCCGGGGTTGAAGAAGGTGTCGAATTCGATCGCAACAATCTTTTCATTCGATCCGTCCGCTCCGAACACACCCAAGTTGGCGCCGGCGCTGCCGTCGGGGATGGTGGTGCCGATGGGGGCGATGAAGAAGGCGAGGCCGTCGGCTGGTCTGCTGTCTACCGGAGTAATCTTGAATGTTATGCTGGTGGCGAAGTCCAACATCTCGCCGCCTGACGAAAACGTAATGGGTTCCGAGTGCAGGACTCGGCCGACGCTGTAGGTTGCCGGGTAGCCGGAAGCGACGGTTTTGGTGAGGCGGAGGCAGGCGGAGTCGGTGGGGAAGTGGGCGTCGCCTTGGTAGAATAAGGAGTCGTGTTGTTGCGTGGAGAAATCGTAGTTGAAGTAGGTCGACTGCGACTGCGCCGTGGCGAGGAGCAAGGCAAGAGGAATTAGGGTTTCGAGGAACTTAGCCATGGCTAGTCAACTAGTGATTTGTTTAATTTGGATGTGGTGGTGGATGGGATAGGATTGCTTCTTCAACTCCTATATTTATTTATAAACTTATACTCCCTCCGTTCATGAAAAAAAGTCTCGTTGTATGCTGGACACGCATTTTAATAAAGCTGTTAAGTGTTGCAGGGATAGTGTAAAATAGAATAAAAGTACAATTTGTAGGGATAAGTGGAATAAAGTACAAAAAGTGAAGTGGCAAAAATAGGTAAATATAGAAGAGAATGGAGAATGTGATAGTATAAAAAGTGGAGTGATACTCTTTTTTGTGGACAAATAAAAATGGGTAAGTATGACTCTTTTTCATGGACGGAGGGAGTACCACACAAACAACTACCTAGGATCAAGGTCCTGGTTCGAGTCACTTTCGGGGTAGGAATGAAATCCTTTGATCCCCATTTTTAAGAATAAAAAAAAAATTAAATGTGGTGCTTGCATCGGGAGTCGGGACACTTTTTGTATGATTAATGTAGTGTAGTTTCTCAGAGTTGAAGATAGAAAAATACTTTACATAATTAATTAATGAGCTGTCACATTAATTTTAGTCAATCACACTATTTAAAATATTTTAAATAGAGTAATTGGGTGGTTCTAGCCTCTTTCTCGTATGTTAAAGATAAATTCTAACTACATATTTAATTATTTATATAGAAAATATAAGTTTTAATCTTTTTGAACTTTTATTTATACCATTCCTTTCTTTTTCCCTTTTGTTTTACGTATTTATAAATTCTGGATTTCAGTTTGATGGGGTGGTAGCAGGATAGAGAGAAAGAGGGGTTTGAGAGGTTGGCGGAGATTGAGCTGTTTTATTGAAGAGTCAAATGAGATCTTTGTAATGGAAAAAGGAAAGTACAAGAAGAGAAGGCAAAGAAAGCCACCTTACTAAAAAAGAGAGACAAGGTGGAACTCATTAAAAACTCTAAGAAAAAAATTTCATGGAAAAAATTTCTAGATAAAAAAGAATGTCCGTTTATTATATCTTTCTATAAAAAATCGTGAAAAACATATAGTCCGCGATGTTTAATTAAAGATTAGAATAATTAAGATTATCATGATTACAAGGATTTTAGAATATATAATAAAATATCATGAGTTGATTAATGTTTGAAGTTTAGCATGAAAAATAAAATAAAATAAAAGGTCCAAGTTTTGATTGAGGATATCATACTCTCTCGTGATGAAGCATTATTGTTTAAAGAATTTATATTAAAAACTATTTAAAATTTTAGAAGTCAGAAAATTATTATTATTATTATTATTCCTAAATGGGGCCGATGTCAATGATAGTGTATGATAAGCATTGATACGCCATTTTTCCTTCTATAATTGTATATTTCACTATCTTTTTCCTTTTTCGAGCCAGTCAACCTAAGACTAAAGCTAATTCCATATATACCCTTCTTGTGGGTTAAGCAAATCAAGCTGTGGTACTAGACTAGGGGTGCATACCGGAAAATGGGCTTTTGGGTAACCCGTATCCTATCCGTATCCGATCGGATAACGGGTACTTTATATCTGTAATTTTTGGATACAGGTAGGGTACGGGCATGAGTTTTTCAAAAATTCCGGAAATCGGATATACCTCTTAGGAGATTGCTGATATGCGGGAATGGAATGAGAATGAAATGGTCATTACAGACACTATTCCTAATCCTACGATTGGTATATTTTTTTTAATAAGGAATCATCATTCCTTAAGGAATCACTAATCCCACAAATATATGATTAGTCATTCCTCCACTATCCCCTGGTATTGGCTGTTCCCTATAATCAGGAATACAATTTTTCACTCCATTTGACAAAAATAAGCCCATATATTTTTTATTTTAACTAATACAATCTCGTTCAGAAAAACCTAATTCACTCAAAACTCTCTGCCGATCATTGCTCGTTCTCTTCTGCGACTTCAATCTATTCTAATTTCGTTTCGCCTTCAAGGTTGGCACATTCTGTAGTTTGTATACTTCTTTTTATAAAATTTAATATATATTTATTATGACTTTTTATGTTGAGAATCATCAAAATTTGTCTCCTTACGAATTGAAAAAAAAGATACTCCATCCGTCCCTGATAAGTGTAGTCCATTCGTCAGCCCCCCATAAGTGTGGTTCTTCCTTAAATGGATATGACCCCACTTAAAATTTTACCATTTTACCCTTTAAAAGTAACTCACACCCTTTAAAAGTAACTCACACTACAATAAAGTGGGTCACATTCTCCACTCACTACACATCTACCTAACATCTTTCTTAAAACACGTGTCCCTCTCTCTGGACCACACTTATCAGGGACGGAGGTAGTATAAGTTAATTGTTGCTGTCTTTCTGTACGCAACTTCAATTTATAAATTTTTAGTTTTTTTTTTTGCATCATTTTTTGTGAAATATTTTTTTTGAGGTTTCCTTGCTTACGATAGTTATATGCAGATTGTGTAATTTCAATTTAGTTTGTTTGTTAGTTGAAACCGACCCATTTATTTAGGTTAGTGGTGATAGAGAATTGACTATTGATATTAATTGTTTAATGGTTATAGCAAATTATTCATGCTGGGGTATTTCATATGATTTATCCAAAACCATCTAATATGTACTGTATATATAATATTTGCAGTTATGGCAAGATTAAGTTTAATTACAAGAAAATTGGTAAGGAAGAAGAAATGTCTTGCAATGTTTTCGTTTTGGCTAAGCTTGATGCGATTAGTGAATTTGTTTTGGCTCATTCTAGCTACACATATGGAACACCATGTTGAGTCCATAAGCCTTAGACCGATTTATGAATATGATTTCTTTGAAAGGAGAAAATATATTTATAAAGCAATTTATGTGAGTGATGAGGTCTGCATAAACACCACTAGGATGAATAGACAAACTTTTTAATCGTTTATGCTCTAGACTTGAGGCTAAGGGCATAGTGTTATCGAACAAAAATATGATAGTAGATGAACAAGTGGCTATAAGTGTCCATATTTTAGCACATCACCAAAAACAAAGGACTATAAGAACTAATTTTGGTTGGTCTAGGGAAACAATTGGTAGACATTTTAGAGAAGTGATTAATGGGGTTATCACACTTCAAGACCAATTACTAAAAAAACCTGAGCCAATACGTGAAGATTGTACAGATGAGAGATGGAAGTGGTTTAAGGTATGTCATTCAAATTGTTTTCGATATATTTTTTATAAATAAGTATTTACCATAGTTTTATGATAGGGGTGCTTAGGAGCTCTAGATTGTACACATGTCAAAATTCGTGTGCCTAAGGCAGATAGACCGAGATATCGCACACGTAAAAATAAAATTGCAACTAATGTCTTAGGAGTGTGTTCCCGAGATATGCAATTTATCTATGTGCTAGCCGGCTGGGAAGGATCAACTGTTGATGGTCGAGTATTAAGAGATACAATAACTAGATAAAATGGTTTAGTAGTTTCTCGGGGTAAGATTTGAAAAACACCTAATACAATGGCACATCACATAAGATATTAAAAACTTAACTCATAAAGTTCTATTCTTTTTTAGGTTTATATTATCTTATGGATGCTGGATATACTAATGGTGAAGGATTTCTAGCACCATATCGGGGTCAAAGATATCATTTGAATGACTGGAATGAAGGAAACCGACCTAATACCGATGGAGAATTTTTTAATACGAAGCATTCTTCAGCAAAGAATGTAATAGATAGACTTTTCTGTGTGATAAAGAATCGTTGGGCCATCCTTAGAATTCCTTCATATTATCCCATAAAAATTCAAAATCGTATTATTATGGTTTGTTGTTTACTTCATAACTTCATAAAACAAGAGATGGGTGATTATCAACTACAAAACAATGATGATATAGATATTGAAAATGGAAGTAATGATGATGGTGATGAAGAAGATCTTGTCAGCACAATTGATCGTTCTGAAGAATGGAATAATTTTAGAAGAAGTATTGCAATCTTTTCGTTTAATAGTTAGAGGGCACAAAGAAACAATAGATAGATTATTAGTTTATATTAGCCTAATGATGAATTTTTTATTAGTATTTGAATTTTGATTGCAGTTTGTTATTTTATATGAACATCTTAAATTTTATCTTGTTATATATACTGATTGGTGTTCCATTTGATTTTAATGCTTGTTAGCTCATGTATCACTATTTTAATCTTCTTTTATTTATTTTAGTTTTTTGTTTTGTAAAGAATGGATACACACATTATGCAAGTCCAAAAGGTCCGGGTAGGAATAAAAGAAAATGGAATAACGAGGAAGATGCTAAACTTATAGAAGCACTACTTGATATGGTAAATCTTGGAAAATTTAAAGCTGAAAATGGGTTCAAACCTGGGTACTTGAATTATATGGAGGAGAACTGCAAGTTATTTTGCCTAACTCAGGTTTGAAGGCTAAACCACACATTGAGTCCAGAATTAAAACATTGAAAAGAGATTTCACTATCGTCTATGATATGTTGAATGGTCCTAATACAAGTGGTTTTGGAATGGACCCTATCAAGAAATGTATTACAGCGGAAAAATCTATATGGGGATGCATATTTGAAGGTTAGTTTTATTTTACCTTTTTGAATGTTACAGGTTTTTATATTATATCAAATATTAATAATACATATTATATACTTGCAGAGTCACCTTGCTCATTCAGCTTGGCAAAACAAAACATTTTCATTTTATGATGATTTGATCATTATTTTTGGAAAAGATAGGGCAACAGGAGCTAATGCTGAAGGTCCCGACAATATGATGGAAGAGATCCACAGAGAAATAACAAGTAATACTATAGATGATAATGTAGAAATCACAAGAGACCCGAGTGTAGATGATTTTTTGCATCATTTTCTCCTCTACGGTCTCCTACAAGTGAAGGGATTCACATTCCAAAAAAGAAAAAGAGAAGTACGAGTTCTGATAATTCGACTGTGATGGCCAATATTAAAGAAGCAGCTGCAGCAATTGGAAACGAAATTGCTAAAGCTAGTCAAGTTTTTAGTAAAGCAATTGGAGTTGATGCTGAAATTTCAGAAAAGAGAAAGATTTGATTCGGAAATAAGGAAGATACATGGTCTTACAGTAGCAGAAACTATCAAAGTTGTCTGTCAAATAGCAAGTCGCGATGAGTTGATTGACGTATTTTTTAGCATGAATGAAAAAGGAAAAGAGCAGTTGGTTGGTTAAGGCTATTCTAAGTGGCGACGTTTAATTTATTTTCTTGTTCTTTGTTTAAGCACATTATATATTGAGATACATATCATAGACTTTATATTTTTTAGTTTACCACGTTGAGATGACAATGTTTTCAGTAAGCTATTTTTCAATCTGCTATCTTATTAACATGTTGCAAATTACGATGATTATGCATTTTGTCAAAGAGAATTATTTTGTTGGGATTATTATGCAATTTTGTTAATGGAAAGATAAATATACATGGTATAGTACCTGGCTAAGAGGATACATATATCATATTGAAAGTCACAGAGGGTTTAATAATTTTCAATTTTTTAATTTGTATTGGTTTTGATCACAATGTTAAAAGGGTTTGAAGTTGTAAGTTAGAATCATGTTCATCTGATCAATAATATAAAATTTGACGATTGATATTTATTATATTTAATTACCAACAAATATTATTTAATATACAATTTGAATTGTATACAATTTTATGCAAAAAATATCTTATAGGGTATATTGGTCAATTTACAAAAATATTCCAATTATAAGGCATTCCATTCTTATGTACCATCCATAGTAATGGATTAAAATTAGGAATGATCATTTTATTCCTTATGTGTACCAAACCATGGGAATTCCATTACTTAATTCATTCAATTCCTGATATCATTCCATTACTAATATCATTCATTTCCTGGCTCATTCCATTCTTGTACCAGCCATCCCCTTAGGATATTGGGTACCTAGTCTATATCCGGTCAAAGAATTATTTTATTGTTTATATAATATTTAGTATGTTTAATTATATTTAATTATCGTTGCCGTTAAAGTTGAAGTGTTTGAACTTCGTATTTGATATTGATTTGTTGTTGTTGTCTAGTTGTAGATGGTTATTTTATTTGCATCGTTGAAAATCGTCGAAAAATCAAGCCAGATGAAAAACTGAAAAAATAAGGCTGTCTTTTTGTTTTTGTTTTAAAACGGGTAGACCGAATACCCGTTACTCATCCAATTATATTGGGTATCCGGTTGGCTAAAACGGTTAGCGTACATATATGCTATTTCTGCTTAAATGGGAACGAGTAGGATACCTATGGATACCCGTATATACAGCCCTATACTAGACATAGAGATTTAAAGGGTAATTATAAACATAGCCCAATTTTTTCTCTCTATAACCCCCTCTTTAAAAAAATAATAAAAATAATTATGAATGTACAATTATACCCTACAACCCCAAAATTATAATAATTCTGGTAATCCAAAAGAAAACCCATAGTCTCCACGGCTCCTTATCATCGTTGGCTCTCTGCCTGTATTATGAGCCAAATAACAAGATGAATTTTTGAAATTGGATGGCAATAATTTGGGAAGAAGTTTTCGGAGTAGCCGGGCAGGTATAGAAAACTTCGTTCAATCAAAACAATAGGCCTAAGATTGAATTTAATTAAGTAACATGGCTGAATTATTTTCTTCACCTTATTATTATTATGAACTAGTACTTCATGCTGTGTTAATTTTGAAAATGATTGTCGGAGGACGTTGGTTCAACGCTGGCGCAACTGAGGGAAGAACGGCGAGTGGCGCCGGAAGGACGGCAGACTGAGGCGGTGGTGGAATCGGAAAAAGTGACGAAGAGTCAAAAGAAATTTAAGATTTCCAAAATTCGGGAAATTATCAAATTTCTGGTTTTCTATTTTAGTATTTTAATTTACTGATTGGATGAAGAAAGAAACTTGTTGTTTTCTGGAGAATATTAAGAGAAAAATGGTTGAAAATCTGAAGAGAGAGAGAGGGAGAGGGAGAGAGACAGGAATGAAAGATGTGCTAATCGGAATCAAATAGAGAGACATTAACATATGGAAAGGAAAGTGAAAAAGCGGCGAAGGCGGCGGCGGCGGTGCCGGCTGCACAGTTATCTTAATATATGGTTGTTCTGTTCATATATCATATATTTTGAAGTGAAGAAGAATCGAATAGATCTAAGGGTAGATTAGGAAATTCAAATAAAATTTTAATTTAATTTTAATATGCATGGTGGCTATTTTTATTTCATCCACCATAGCCACCTCCAACAACTCCAAGATAGTTGTGCTCGTTGCAATCTCAAGACCGCCGCCTTATGCCGAGCGTCCCGATAAGTTTTCAGACGCTAACTTCAAACGTTGACAACAAAAAATATTATTTTACCAACTATGTTGGGTGTGGCAAACGTTTTAAAGGAAGACGCTCCCAACGTTCCTGACGATGAGGTGGACGATAGTGTCCGTACTGCCTACGATGTGCAGGGTCAAGGCGACTTGTTGTGCAAGGAGTATGTGCTAAAGGGTTTGGGGGACAAACCTCTTACGCGTTTTGCAAACATCAAGATGACGAAAGATCTGTGGCACTTGACAAGAAGTACCGTGCCGATGATGCCGAAATGAAGAAATTTGTAGTTGCCAAAGTTCTTGGACTACAACATGGTGGATACGTTCGATGGTTGAACAAGTGCAATAGATGCAAAACTCTGTTTAAAAATAATAGTATATAGATAATTACTGCTCACCGAATAAGATCAAAAACTCGATTTTAATATAAAAGAGAGAGATTTGAAGCCTAGAACTTATTTTCCTCTTTTCATATTTGGAATAATCTATCTCACTTTTTACAGTCTCACCCGATATCCTACAATCAATTATTTTTAGTTTTATTTTTCATTTTTTTCTTCAATTTAATCTCTTGTGATTTCGATTAATTTTATAATTAATAATTAGGATTCATTAATGCAATGTTTTATAATTTTTTTTATATTTAATTATCAATTTTTTAGTTAATAATTAATTATTACGATTGACTATTTCCAAATTAACGTATATAATTTTTTGATGCTCTAATTTTAATAACAAAGTATTCATTATCATCATCATATAATAATAATTTTTTGTTTTATAATAATTGTATTATTTAAATAATAAAATTAATAATGAACACTTGCGATGGGATATGGTTAGTTATGAGATAGAAGATCCGAATTTTTGAAGCCTAATTTTTTTGTCCCAATACGTGAAATTGATTTTCTCTGATCATGCATATTGTAGAATCTTGGCGCCCCCGGTATGCACCATGGTGGCTCTGAAATACCACGACACGATTTCATGGACGGTGTAATCTGCTCCGGTGGCGGCGGAGATCCCTACTTGAACTTGCTGAGGAAGAAAGCTGCTCAAGTCGTACTCATAGCTGAGATGGAACGTTTTTGTACCGGCGGTGACATGAACGGCGATCTTCTTCGTCGATTCCTCGTAGTTAATCCGGGCAGTCACCTGCTGCCCGATCATAGCGCCGCCGACCGCCGCCGTTTTCCTGGAAAACCTAGATCCGAGGTCGATTCCGATATGGCCATACTTTGGATCCCATCGATAGTTCCAGTAGTTGTCGAACTCGACGGCGAAGACTGAGGGGCTGGTGCCCGAGGAGTTAAAGATTCCGAGATTTCCACCGTCGGCACCGTCGGGGATGGTGGAGCCGACGGGGGCGATGAAGAAGGTGAGGCCGTCGGCCGGTAGTTTCATGTTATTGGGCGGGATGATGAATTTTATGGTGGTTTCAAAGTCGATCTGGCCTCCGGTTTCCCAGAATTGGACCGGGTTTGAGTACAAGACTCGGCCGATGTAGGAGGGATTTGCCTCTGTGAGGCGGAGGTAGCCGGTGTCGGAGGGGAAGTAGGCGTCGCCTTGGTATGTTAGGCCCATCGGCTCTTCGCCGGAGAAATCGTAGGCGAAGGAGATCGTTTGCGACAGCACGGTGTTTGTGGTGGTGAGGAGAAAAGTGATGGAGTAAAGGATTGAAATTAGGGTTTGGAGAAGATTGGCCATGGATTAATTTGGTAGATTGATTAGTAGGAATAGTGTGTTTAATTTGGTTTATGCTTTTACTTATATTAGTCTAGTGCATGCATGACATCGTCATTTATACTCCCTCCGTCCCATTATTGTTGGCATGTATTCCTTTTTAGGCCGTCCCACGAAAGTTAGCATGTTTTCTTTTTGGGAAATATACTTCTCTCACAAAAAGTTGTGGGCTCCACCACTTTCTATGTTTTCACCCTTTAAACACCCTTCTCCTTAATACCCGTGCCGAAAAGAAACGTGTCAACAATAATGGGACGGAGGGAGTAGTTATCAACGACATATTTTCTTGTAGGAAAAAATAGTCACGTCGTCCACTACTGAACAAACAATGGGTTAGTTGCTTTAAAATGCACAAATTTTAGCCCGATTTTGATATTGCATATGATCTGTAAATTTTGTTTTGAAATATACAAATTAACTTTCTTTGCAATTTTTTACATAACTGGTAGAGTGGTATGTGCGATGCATGTAATATTGATATATTTTAATAATATATATGTCAAATAAAATAATCATATGATATAGATTACTAAAAATAAAAATATTAAAATAATATAGGCAAATCAAATTTTATATACAAGACACTTTTGTAATAGGTATATAGTTTGCATTTGGACGACTTCGAAACTGATTTGGGAAATGAATTTGCGAAGTATATATATACGACAGTTGAGTTGAAGATCGAATCAAACTGACTAATAATATATGTACTTTGACCTAACTAAAATTAAAATAAAAATTCTCAAGGTAATAGCCTTCATTTATGGATTCGAGGCAGAAAATTAATTCTATAGCTAGCCTTATTTTAATTTTTTCTACTTTTTTCGAGTAGTAGAAATTATATTTATGTTTGGATACATTGAACGCCCACATGTTTATATTTCATGAATCTCATGAATTTTACTCAGATATTCTTTTCCAAATTTAAGGCTACAAATATGGCACAAAACACAACCTGCAGAACTGAATTCCTAAGAAATCCGATTCCACGGCAAGTAATTAAGCATTGGGCTTTTCAAGGTGATGCAACAATGGTGTAAGCATTATCTCCTAGTGAAGCATTTTGCAGTTAGGAGTAGGTGTTTAGCATTATCTTACGAGGCAAAAAAATAAAACGTCATTTTTGCTATGCAAAAGTTTAATTTCGGTCACAACTTAAGACAATTAACTATTAATTTTAACCATTTTTATGGTGAAATTCTATCTATATCATTTTTTCGTGTCGCATCAGTGCCTTTTTTCGCAATATCGTGTAATATGATAGAATAACAAAGGCATAACAGAATGCTGCTTTTAGGGGAATTTCGTAAGAGTAGCTGAACTTAATAGTTTTCTTAAGTTGTGTCCAAAATTAATCTTTTACTAAGCAAAAGTGACATTTTTTTTTGCCATTTACACTTATTATCTTAAAGTGATGCGAAAATATCATGCATGTAATTAAGCATTACCCAAAACAAAACCGAATGTTTAATTCGGTTCAAAAATTAGAGTAATCCCATCCTACTTGGTATATAATGCTTACGCCAACTAGATCCTAATAAAAGTACAAATTTCTAAATATGCAATTTTGATATTTTAAAATATTTAATAGATTTTTTTAAGAATATTAAATACTTATTAGTCATATTACTTGAGCTTGAGCCAAAAGGCCGTACAATTAATACACATGTTGGATTGGGCCAATTTTCATACATTTGGGCCCAGTGTATCCACATGCATATTGTATTTACATTAAAGCTCCTTCATGCCATTCGGATCCTCTATATATTACGCCTTTGAGCTCGCATAGAACCTTTGATTATATCTCGTCGAAAGTTTGATTGTTGTGAATAACGTATATATCAAAGCTAATTCGTCTAGTTGATCGGGTATATTAGTACTTTTTATGTTTCATTATCTATTGCATCCGTTAGATTTATGACATGTGACGATTTTATAATAATTATATACCCTAATTGAGTGAAATAAACCCTACATACCATGCTTAAATTATAAAATTGCCACATCCGTTAGATTTTTGACATGTGATGATTTTATAATAATTAGATACCCTAATTGAGTGGAATAAACTCTACTTACCATGTTTAAATTATAAAATTGTCACGTGTCTTAAATCCAACATATGTAATAGAAGATGAAACACTTTTGACTGCATATTTTTAACAGCTAACCATAAACAATTATAATCAGTGACGAAATCAGATCATGACTCCTGGGCAACTAATCATAATTTTATAAATTCGTAAAAGAATTTTGAATAAAAAATAAGAAATAAATATAATTTTTAATACAATTATAATGGAGTTTAAATTACATTACAACCAAAAGTGCAGTTAAACATGATGATAACCTCATAATATTTGCTACGAGTTAGAAAAGCAAAAAATAAGATCATGACTGGGCAAATAGAAGCAACTTACTTACAAGTTAGTTAACACCTTCATTTACTCCAACTGAGACCTTCTTTTTTTTTATTTTTTTTTATTGAGAACATTGATGACACTTTTATTTAACAAACTCATGTAGTTAATTTGGAATTATATTAAAGAAGAAGTCCAAATAAACAATCAAAGAATGAGCCGACTTATCACTATCCTACTTCGCCAACGTTACCACTGAAGGTGTGTTATGTAATTAGGAGGTGGTTAGGTATAATTAGGGTTGCTTAATCCTAATAATGCTTAGCCATTCTAATTAGTGTTTATTAATTTTAATGAAAATTTATCGATCATGATTAGAGTTTATTAGTTTTAATTAAAATTTATTGATTTAAATTATTATTGATTAATCCTCAATTAAAATTTATTAATTCTGAATTATTAGAGTTAATTAAAAATTAGTTAAAAAAGGGGCAAACCTCACTGATATATACGAGCGTGCCCACGGGAGTACGCCCTTAGATTTAATTTAAAATTGGCGATTTAATTGATCATATATATTCGCCCTAGTTGGATATTGGCAGTAAATGTAATGTTATAAATTTAGGAAAAAAATTGAACAAAAGTATACCACTGCGACCCATCCATATATACTTATATCATTCAGTTATTGGCCACACATTATTAGCCCCACACCCCTAGAAGATAGGACATGTGGTCTTGTTAAGATCTTGAAAACATAAGATTATTAATTAGATGTCTAATATTTTATAGGGTTATTATAGTTTGTGGCCCGAATTTTCATCATTTTTCCGTTTGTGGCTTGTACCTTAAAATTTTTCAAAAAAATTCTGTACTTTACAATTTTATCTAAATAAGGCTTGCATTTATTTTCTGGCACTGGAATGATGAATCATTTGACCGACTATCTAATGTGGATATTAAAGTGCCAAGTGTACCGAAACAACGTCGTTTCAGTTTGTGTAGAATTAAAAATTGATAAGGTCATACGATCTATGGCTTGTACGATGGAACCCTAAATGTCTTTCTATTCTCTCCCTAAACTATATGTCAACTTTTGGGGAAGAAAAGAGTTTAGGGAGAGAATAGAAAGACATTTAAGGTTTAGTCGTAAAAGCTAAGTGTCCTATGACTTTGTCAATATTTAATTTTGTCCAAACTGAAACAACGTCTTTTCGGTACACTTGTCGTTTTAATATCCATATGAGATAGACGATCAACTGATTCATCATTCCAACATCGGAAAATAAAGGCAGACCTTACTTAGATAAAATTCTAAAGTACATGATTTATTTGGAAAATTTTAAAGTATATGCCATAAATAGAAAAGTAATGAAAGTTGGAGCCACAAACTATAAATAACCCTATTTTATACTATAATTAGTAATATTTGGATTAAATATCTAGTTAACTTTATTTATTTACAAGAAAACAGTAAACATATTACACTATTGTGAATATAAAAATATATTTTTGAAAAATAACTAATATTTTAAATGGGATACTAAATTTAAAAATCGACTCAACTCTGCACTCGACTTGATAAAAGCTCGTTCGATATTTAAATGAGAAGTTCGTTTAGCCAAACGAATCAACCTTGAGCAAAGTACTATTTGGTTCGACTCGGCTCGATTACACCCCCATACGTTCATCAACTCCATTTTATTGTTCAGCCTGTTATATTTCATCGGAATTGGAAAATAAACAGTTGGATTTGGATTTCTTGTGGTCGATGTATATAGTGTACATGCATGTAACTTATAGACTCTAATTCGGCGAAGCACAATTTAATCCATTATAGGAGCTTTTGAAATATGATAGAAACGAAAAAAAATGATAAAGGAGAGAGAAATTAAAGGTTATATATCCTGTTGGGACTCAATTATTAAGTGGTCCTTACTTCAACAAATATCAAGAAGAATTTAGACATTATATAAGCATTGCTCATAAAGATGATCTATCTCAAAATATAAATATTTTTATTCGCTTGGGCCACTGCCACGTGGCAAACCAAAGTAACATATCCCTGTTTTTACATTATATCAATACAAGCTTAATATATCAAGTGTACATTAAGCTTAATGTGTGTTGACAGTCTAGATCTCTTGTCTCAATAATTTTATGTTATATGTCATATTTCACTTGACAAAAATTTGGGGACAATCAAACTTACGGTAGCTAGGATTGGTTGTAGTTAGGGGTAATTAAGGAGGATTAGGAGTAATTAAAATAATTAGAGGCAATTAGAGGAATTTAGGGTAATTATAGTTTAATAATTCAATTAGAGTTATTAATTCCCAATTAGGGTTTATTAATTCCAAAAACAATTTATTAATTCTCAATTAGGATTTATATTCCAATTAGGATTTAGTAATTTTAGTTAGGATTTATTAATATCAATTAGGATTAATTAATCTTTAATTAAAGTTTATTAATTCTCAATTAGGATTTATTGTTCTCAATTAGAGTTTATGAATCCAATCAGTGTACATTTATTTCTAATTAGAATTTATTAATTAATCTTCTATTTAATAAGCATATATTAGGGTTAGTTAAGCTCCAATAAAATTTAATTAAGTATTAGTTAATTATATTAATAAAAAATAAGAAAGTCTTAAAAAAAAAAACCTCACCATGCGGTTAACTGTAAAAGATTGTTGCCCATTTCTCTTTTATCAATGTACGCAGACATCGTTTGAAATATAATTGGTGGGGAAGTCCGGATGCATGCAACATACAAATTAGAAACAAAATTTAATCTGAGATCAATTTGATTCGTATCAGAATACAATTAATTGGGTCGAACAGTTTGAGGAGTGGAAATTTAATGTGCAACGAACTATGGAATGAGACAGCAAAAATTTCATGATTTTCTTGTAATGATAGGTACTGAAACCGAAGGCCCAAACTCTATTATAAAAGTTAATTTGTGGATTCCAATTAAAATTTATTAATTTTAAATTGAATTTACTAATCTCCAATTAGAATGGGTTGACAGCCTTACTAGAAATCATATTGCATGTGGAGATTCAATTTCTATAACTAATACTTAATAGTTTGAAATTTGATTTCTTATAGTTGACAAAGTACACATATAATTCTAAACACTCGCCTAGTCATCCACATTCTCTCACATGATATTTCTTCTACATAATTGGAAAGCAGAAGCTCTCAATAAAATTACAAAACCGATAAAAAAAATTGAAGAAAAAGGAGAGCAAATGTGGTCCCGTTGAGATTTTGAGACCCCTATTAATTGATTGTCCTTACTTTTGCAAATATATCAAGAAGAATTCAAAACTTGCATTCAATCATTTAATCTAGATAACTTCTATTTTTGTGTGGTTTGGATAAAAACGAAAATTATATGGAGGTCATGATAATTTTGTAATTTTAGCAATAGGCGATGAAAATTGGACACTGCCGTCCCATCAAATTCTATTTATTGATTGGTACCTTGAATACCAATAAATACACCATTTCGGGCACAGAAACACGTGAAATGAATGAGGGCAAAAATGTAATTTCTGAATATGTCACCTGAAGTCCTTTTTTACCCAGCAGTTCAGCATATTATCATACATAATAAAAAGTCCATATAATATAAATTAATTCTAACTAAATTTAGCATTTTCTTTAACCAATAAACTGTTAAGCCCTAAAAATCATCTGCCACACCCAAAATATATAAATACAGAGCTTAATTATCATTTTACAAGTAATCATGTCTCTTAAGGGCTGACTTTCATAATAGAGAAATTTAATTAGTCCTTTTAGGCTAAATTAGCGGATTAATAAACTTGTTACATTTTGCATTTTTACCACCGAACTAGAGGTACCAGAACTCTACTCCACGAGACTAATAAAATGTTACCTTATTATTTCTACAGTTCCAAAAAATACATTGTCAATGATTTATAGGTAATCCCTTGCACAACTTCTATATAATTAATTGAAAATAAATAAATTCCATGATCTTCTTCTCTAATATGTGTGTGTGTATGTGTGTGTGTTGTTCTAACTATCATTGGGTGCCTCATTCGTTCAACCAGAATCTAACATTTAGGGAGTGTTTACTTTAAGTGATAGGATAGATAGATAAAAATAGTATAGGTTAATCCACCATTTACTCTAATGGATTGATTACTTTTGAGTTTGTTTGATCATCTAATCCTTCATATAGTCAATCTCATGTTTTATCAATCTATCCTATCACGCAAAGTAAACGCTTCCTTAGAGGATTCGTTCTCTGTGTCTGAGGCAATGGGTGGGGTACCGCGGTTCATCCTACAATTTTAGAGTTCACTCACACATACGAGCAAACAGTTGGAGGGCAGGCTATCATTCAGACGTTTCATCAAACAGTTAGCTTACAAAGAATAATTGAAGTAGAAGAAATTATGGTATATCAATCACTTCATATCTTTCATGTTGGAAATTACATGATTCTTTTTTCTTTGAGAAAAAGTTTACTTCTTCAAGAGAATTAACCTAATGAGAGACGTTTGCAAGGAATGTTAATCTGAACATGTGGCGATGGTCGGCGAAGACTAAAATGGGATAAGAACCATGTAACATAAAAATGCAAAAAGAGAAAAAGAAAGAAATAGTAATAATAAACACGAGAGGAATTATAACATACAATGGATCAAGGTCGTGATCTTAGCAATAGAATTTTATCACACTCGACCTCGTTGTCCTTATTATTAAAGTCGGACTACCCAGAGCACACTCGACAACTAGTCCTTAATTATTCTTAACCACACATAAAATCACACAAACTGTCGAATATTCGCGCCTTCCATCTCGGCATTGGTTCCCTGACGCAAGAGGGTGGAACTGAATAGCCACGAGTAGACGTCATGAACGGCAACATGCTCTCCGGTAGAAGCGGCGATCCCGACTTGAACTCTCTCAGGCAGCAGACTGCCCAAGTCGTACACATAGCTCAGCTCAAAATTCGCTGACCCCGAGTTGGCGTGGACGGTGATCACTTTTGTAGCAGCCTCATAGTTTATGCGGGCAGTTACGCGCTGCCCGTTCATGCCCTCAAAACTCGTAACGTTGCTCGAAGTCCTTGATCCGAGGTTGATCCCAATGTGGCGAAAGTTAGGGTCCCATATTGAGTTGACGTAGAAGTCGAATTCAACGGCGAAGATGTTGGGAGCGTTTCCCGATTGGCTGTAGACTCCGAGGTTTCCTCCGGCAGCGGCGGTAGGGACGGTGGAGCCCACGGGCGCGATGAAGAAGACGAGTCCGTCGGCAGGCTGGTTGTCGCCGCGCAAAGATCTGACCATAAATGTTACGGTTGTTTCAAAGGACGCTTGTGCCCCTGGTTGGCGGAAGAGCACTGGGCTTGAGTGGAGGATTCTGCCGATACTGCCCGGTAGCGGGGTTCCCGATGCATCGGCTTTAGTGAGACGAAGGAATCTTGAACCAGCCGGGACGAAGGGATCACCTTGGTAGGTTAGGGTATTTGGTATCCATACCTCGAAATTGTAGGTAAAGGAAGTTGCCTCACTTTGGGAATAGGCCTTGCTCGTCATTGCTAGAATCACGAACAAGGCTATGGCTGCTGAAGAAAGCAGAGGAACTAGGGTTTGGAGAGGGCTAGAGATGGAGAGGGCCATAGCTTCTTATGATAGGATCAGATGATTCAGAGTTGTTTTTTTTTAGATGTGAGGAGTAGTGCTTGGATATGTGATATTTATACTAGTTTGGGAGTTCAATAATTGGAGTTGGATTTATTGTGGTTGATATAGCGTACATGTAAGTTCTAGACTTGAATTTGCTGAAGCACATTCAATGATTTACCTCTTGATAGGATCATGGATATACTTAGTTGTTTAGTATTTTAATTGTTATTTTGTTATTTTATTTGATTGGTTTGTGCTAACGCTTAAGCCATAGATTAGACTTATAATGCATAGGAATCATAGTTAGTATAAATAGTTGTGTAACCTCGTGTATATTTAAAAAGTAACCCTAGGGTTTGTTTAGGCCTTGCGTGATCGTGAGGATTGGGTTATTGATGAGCTTATCGTGGATTATCGTTATGTTCTTGGAGCAAGTTCATTTCACCTACTCTACAAAACACTCCCTCTGTCCACGATAATTGTGGTTTTAGGGAGTGGTAAGAGTTTTAATAAAAGTTAGGTAGATATTTTTTGAGAGGATAAATGGTCTTACCACTTTTGTATTGTTAGGCTATTATTGTGGTCCAGACATTGGTTTTTTTGTAAATAAGTAGATTGAATAAGATTTAAAAAGTAAAGGAGTGTGTAGGGTCATGTCCAAAAATAGAAAAACTATAATTTTCGTGGACATACGAAAAAGAAATACTGACCACTATTTTCATGGAGGGAGAGAGTAGTAATCACACGAATATACGTTGCTCTAAAAATGATAGAAACGATTAAAAAATAAAAAAGGAGAGAAAATGTGGTCCCCTTGAAATATGATCTTGACACTCCATTATTAATTGGTCCAATACATGAACAAAAATTAAGAATTGAAAAACACGTGACACTTTATAGATTTTGTACTGCTCATACTTTTGTACGTAAGCATTAAAGGATTTTGTTTTATAAGGCAAGGAATTCTATAGCCATAATTATTCAAGATAAAGAATATTTTTGTGTGGTTTGGATAATATTAACCTTTAAAACGTATATAAAATACAAGTGATACTATTAAAATGTGGTCCTGTTGGGACTCCATTATTAAGTTGTCCTTACTTCTACATATATCAAGAAGAATTTAAAACGTTAGTATACTTCATATAAGCATTGCTCCCAAAAATGATACTCCCTCCGTCCTGTGATAAGTGGCCATATTTCTTTTTTGGATTGTCCCGGGATAAGTGGCCACTTTCCTTATAAGGAAATATACCCCTCTCACAAAAAGTTATGGCCCCACCACTTTCTATCTTTTTACTCTTTAAACATCCTTCTCCTTAATTCCCGTGCCGAAAAGAATGTAGCCACTTATGATGGAACAGAGGGAGTATATCTAAAGATATTAATAACCCTGTTTTTACAATATCAATAGAAGCTTAATGTATCAAGTATGCATAATGTGTGGTGACAGGCATATTGGATTTCTTGCCTCAATAATTTTATTTTATCAAAGTACGCAGACATCGTTTCTAACATAGTTTGTGGAATGAAACATGTTATGTATAACGTAAAAACGTAATGGAGAATCAACCGGAATCCGGATGCAAGCAACATAAAAATTAGTAACAAAATTCAATTTGAGACTAATCTGACTCGGGTTTCTTCATCAAACATCTTCTGCACATCTTGATTCGTGCCGAATGCAATTTGGTGGGGAACAAAACATTCGGCATTTGATCAAAAGTGGGCAGTGGAAGTTTAATGTACAACGAGCTATGGAATAAGATTGCGAAAAATCAAGCAAAGTGTAGTAGCAAATATTTGGACGACAAACGTTTTATTTCAGGCATTTCATCGAACAGTTGTCTTCCACGATTTCAACACCAATATGCTTCAGTTGTTGTCAACATTACCTGTACTTTAGAGAAATAAAAGATCACGTCACTTTCATGAAGAGAATAGGCCACCAACAATTTTTTTTTTTGTTTTTTTCAAAAGCCTGAAAGCCGAATTTTAATTAATCCGCGTCTGAGGAGACTTTCAGGGAAATATATGTGCAAAAACTTCATGATTTTCTTATATTAGCAGAGATCGCTCGCACGTAAGAAGAGATAAAAATATTGATAAATTTTTCATTTCATGTTATAGTTATATTTATTTTTCTTAATACTCCCACAATCCATGAAAACTGTAGCATTAAGGTCATTTTCGCGGGTCCATAAAATGTGTAGCACATCCAATTTTTGTACATTAATCCACATAACCTCTTACAAACATTCACCACACATTTTTTAAAATGATGGGTCCATTTTCCACTCAACAAACATGTACCACACATTTGTTAAAATGGTGAGTTCCTTTCCCCACTCAACAAACATCTACCAAATACTTTTTAAAATACGTACCACAAAAAATGTGTTACAATTTTTGTGGACTAAGGGAGTATATCTTTTTTGAATCAACAATTACACACTTTCTCGTAATTTCATGTGTTCATTAATAAGTGTAGAAGATTAACTAGGAACAACCAAAATATTTATTTGTGAAGAGCTCTCCCAATTTATTTTTTGTTTCGAAATAATATTAAAATTGTCTTGATTTGAAAAAGTGAATTTTACATTTCAATCAAATTATATATATTTTCATGTCAATATAAAAGTATGTAAGAACCTCATAAAATAAATTAATTTTGATATAATTTTATAATCTCAACTCTTCCCTAACACCAAAACTTGTCAGATCGTCTAATGAATTAAAATTCATTATATACGCTTAGACTCGTCAAACGACACTTGTGCTTAATGAAATCAAGTATCATGTTTTCACATTACTTATGGATCTAAGGCAATATAGCATCATGTATCTGAATGTGAAAATCATTTGATATGTCAAATCTAATACAGTTGAAAAACTTTAATATAATTTCAATTTGAATAAAGTTTTTTCAACACATTGCCCACATCAAACTCAAAATCAATCAACAATTTAAGTGTATTTTTAGGGATTGTAATCTCTATCTTATATTTTTCTTCCTTATTGATAGACTAGCAGAGATCACGAGTGTTTCAAGTGATTTGCTTCTATTATACATAATAAAGGAAAATATCTATTAATCATACAATATTGCTAAATAATTTTTCTTCAATGATCACTTTTTAAATGTTTTCCCATTGCCCAACGCTAGGAACAACTAGCGGTAAGTAATAGGGTCGAATAATTATTTAGTTTAGGGGGTTCAATAATTGGAGTTGGATTTCTTGCATGTGCATATAGACAATAATTGTGGAAGCACATTCAATGATTAATTTACTCCATTATATGAGCTTTTGAAATGATAGAAACCACAAATAATGAAAAAGGAGAGAATTTTTTTTCCTGTTGGGACTCTATTATTAAGTGATCCTTACTTCTACAAATATCAAGAAGAATTTAAGACGTTGCTACATTCATTGTATAAGCATTGCTCATAAATATGATTGGTACATTATATAACCATTGCACATAAATTTGATCTATCTCAAGATTTAAATATATTTATTAGCATGGGCACTGCCACGTGGCAAACAAAGTAACTAGAGCTGTCAAAATCAGCCCGGCCCGGCCCGACGGGCCGGGTCAATTTCGGGCCGGGCTGGGCTCCCAAATCTAGGCCCGCTGAAATTTCGGGGCGGCTCGGCCCGGCCCGGAATGGGTAAAAGCCCGGTGGGCCCGGGCCGGCCCGATAAATTTACACTGTAAATGATTTTCCGGGCCGGGTTGGGCTTCATTTTTTTTGGCCCGTAGGATTTTCGGGCCGGCCCGGAATTTTGCCAGCCCTAAAAGTAACATATCTCTATTTTTACATTATCAATATGATTGGTATCAATTGTATATTATAAGCTTAATGTGTGTTGACAGGGCATTGGATTTCTTGTCTCAATCATTTTATATTACTAGCAGAGATATTACGTGCGCTCCACGTATAACCTTTTATTTAAGATAATTAATTTATTATAAATAGTAATATATTTGAAAAAAAAAGTTATAATATTATTGGTTTTAACTATTAATTTCAACAAATTATTAGCAAGTAGGTGTAAAGAGTAGATCTCAGAAAAGGAAATATATTTATAATTTAAATATATATTCTATTTTAAGGTAATTAACTTGATTAGCGACCTTACAACTTAGAAGAAACAGCCAAAAAAAAAATCTCATATTCAGACTTAAGAATTATTGCTTTATTTTTTAAATGCATGATATCATCTATTCTCATATCATGCACATATCGACAAAATAACTATTAAGTAACACATTTTTTATTTTACATTATATTTAAAAATATTCAGAATTATTCAAAATTAAACTTTAATTTAGTTCACAATAGTATAATGATTAGATGAAAAATATATGTTAGTAAATCAACTATCATGTATTATTTCAACTTTAATTTAGTTGAGATTGTAATAGTTATCAATAATAGATTTAATTACACCAAAAATCACATCTTTTATCCCAATTTGTAAATTCATTTTTACCGTCGTCTATGGGATGCTTTAAAAGCTATGAAATTAATTTATTAAATAACTAATTTCTATACTCCCTTCATAAATTATGGTTACAGACCTAAAAATACTTCATAATCGATTCCGGTAAGAAAAAAATAATAATAATTAGATATAAAATAAAAGATTTCTATTTAAGATAGTATATATATTTATCAAGGATTAATATGCCAGTGATTATTTGTGAGCACTGTTGACGTTTAGCCCACATCAATATTTTTCTTTTTAATTTTTAATGTTATTTTTATTTTAATACTTGAGAAATTATTGTAAATTCATTGTCAATTTTACAAATTATGTAAAATCAAAGCCCGATTTTTGAAGCATAATAAAACCAATCATGCTCAATTTCATCCAATTTTATCATCTAATATTATGCTTTAAAGCTATGTAATTAATTTATCAACCAATAATACCTCGACTCTCTTCATAATAATCAGAGCTAGACGGTTTTTTAGGACCGTAACTTTTCTCGATTTGGAAAAATGGACTTTTTTGTACGAGCCCTTAGAATGTGGACTAAAACTTTTTTTTATCCCGTCTATAGGACAATTTCGGGCTTTTTAACACGTTTTTCTCACGTGACTCGACACGTCAAGCCCGATATTGACGTGGCTTCCACATTGCATCCAGTCAACAAAAAATTTGATAAAAAATAATTAAAATTAAAAAAAAAGAGAGAGAGAGAGAGAAGGAGAAGAATCTCGCTCTCTTTCTCTCGCCCCGACAGCCACCCACCACCACTGCCCTGCCTCCACATCCGATCACCATCTTCTCATTTTCCTTCGCCGTCGCAAACGGTGTCAACACCCTTCTCTCACTCTCAAACACAGCAGCGCCATCCCCATCCCCTCTCTTAGATCGGTCCTCCAACTTCAAATATCCGGTGAGTACCTGTCGGTTCTCCACCAATGCCGCCTCTCCCAGAAGCAACGACGAACGACAGCAGCAGAAGAGCTTTCGCCATGGTGAGGGCTGAAGGGGAGGAAAAAACAAGTGATTTGTTTGGGGGCTGGGACTCTGGCGGAATCCAACCGAACACCGCCGCCGCCGAAGAAAGAGACGAGATGAGAGGAGGGCTTGAACACCATCAGAAAATCTGAAATATCAGCGTTAGGCTTGAACATCAGTCATGGACCCGGCTGCTCCATTCCCAAATCTGAACCGCCGCTGTTCTTCTCTCACGGCCGCTGCCGTAAGTCACTATTGCTGGGATTGACGCCTCGCCGCACGCCGCTGCGCAGCGCCGACGAGCTCAAGCTCCCACCCACGATGCAATTCTTCACCGTCACTGGCCTCCCGCTGCTGAGCTCCACCGATGTTCACGTCGCCGGAGTACAATGAAGAAGAAGAAGAAGAAGAAGAAGAAGAAGAAGAAGAAGAAGAAGAAGAAGAAGAAGAAGAAGAAGAAACTGCTAATGTTGGTTGAACCACCGCGCCGCAGCGCGTTGTAGAACAACGACAGCCGTCTGAATCTGCGGCGACGCATGAGTGCAGCAAAACGGAGAAGATGGTGGTGATGGGTGGTGGATGCAGCAGAGGAGAAGAAAGAGAGAGGGGGCGGCGGGTGAGAGAGAGGAGAGAGATTCTTTTCTTCATTTTATTATTTTTTTTATTTTAATTATTTTTTATTAGATTTTTTTTAGGTGACATAGCTGGGAGAGGGTGATGTGTCGTGCCACGTATGTAGAAGTGGGGTTTGGGTTCCAGCTGTTAAGTCACGTGCGAAAAAGCCCAAACCACTTCGTTTGGGCCCTAAATTGGCGTACGGATGCAAAAAAAAAAAGTTTTAGTCCGGTTTTTGTCGGCCCGCACAAAAAAGTCCGTTTTTTCAAATCAAGAAAAGTTATGGTCCGAAAAAACCGTCTAGCTCTAATAATCATGAATACATAACTAAAAAATACTTCATAATCAAATCAACAATACTCTAAATTTAAAAACAAATTACAAAAAAATACAAAATTTCTGTGGAATAAAGTAATCTCGAGCTATCAGAATTTATGTTCTCTTTTCTCTTTCATTTTTGCAATAATAGAACATGTAGGAATATATTATTATTTAATTTATTAAGTTGAGTTATAGTAAAAGTATGACTATATTATTAATTTATTAAGATTATAATACATTTAATATAGATTTACACTATTGCCCTTAAAATAAATATAATAATAAGGATATATTAGACAACCCGATTTTGTAAGAATCGACTATTTTATAATAGGTATAAATATGTCATATTTCTCTGTTATCAATGTACGCAGACATCGCTTGAAATATAATTGGTGGAACCAAACAAGGTATGTGTAAGGTTAAAAAAATTAGAAACAAAATCCAATTTGATATCAATTCAATTGGGTGGGAAAAATATTCGGCATTTGATCGAACAGTTGGGCAGTTTGAAATTTAATTAATGTACAACGAACTATGGAATGAGAATGCAAAAAATCAAGCAAACTGTAGCGTTTTACATTTGGACCATTCTACTATTTAGTGTCGACTCGGACATAGTGGCTAGCTTTTAGATTCGGGCATTTCCTCAAACAGTTGTCTTCCACGTTTAAATCAATATAGAAGGAAGTATGCACGGGATTATATATTCAGTATTAATATGATTCAAGTTGTTTTCAACATTACCTGTAGTCGAGACTCGAGAGAAATTAAACATCGCGTTAGTTCCATCAATTTTTTGTTTTGTTTTGTTTTTTTCCAAATGTATGTGAGAAAATTTCAAATTTCATGATTTTCAGAGACTTGCAGATATATATATATATATATATATATATATATATATATATAGAAACTATTCCTAGTGTGGGAACTAGGAACCAATCTGAACCGTTGATCTTTGTATGATCTATGGTTGTTATTATTCGAAGCACGAATATATATAGATTTAAGCATGATTTTATATATGCACAATTGTTTATACAAAAAAGCATGAATCTCATTAAGCATATAGATTTAAGCATGAATATATATATATTTAAACATGTTCTCAAGTTCTTACGGAAGGAATAATTTCTATAGTAACTCATCAGGCCCGGCCCTGAGGGCGGGCGGGCCTGGGCAACCACATATTTTAAGGGGCTCCAAAAATATATTTTACCTATATATATATATATTGAGTATTAGAAAGTTTACAATGTTATAACTTAGCTCATTTGGTGAAGTGCCTTTTTTTAAATGAATGGACATGTGTTCGATCCGTTCAAATAACAGTCTTTTTGTAGTTCAAATCAATTTCCTTTGTGTGGGCCCCAAATTTGTTTCCGTGATAGTTCAATTTGCTTTCTGCTATGTTCCCAATATTGTAGTTTAATTTTTATTTACGTATGACCTCATTTCTCACTATATTTCACATATATATGGGCACTTCAATTTCATTTTAAGTTTTACATATATACGAGTTATTTTACAATATATATTATTAATAAATATAATAAGAGAATTATGAATTCAATTTATTCAAAAAAATTCACTAAATTGTTACATGTATTTGTTTTATATGTATCTTTATAGTTGATATTTTTTTATAGTAAATACACTATTTCAAAATCTCAAACACTCCAACTTATTTATTTTTTTACCGTTTTAGATCATGAAAAATAGTTAATTAGAAGATATTTCTAATCTCTAAACTATAAGATTTATCTTTTAGTTTCTATAGAAAGAAATTTCATTATTTTTGTTGTATGCTAAAATAATTGGACGAGCAAGAGAAATTTTCACCAGCCTTTTATTTATACAAAGTTAGTAACTTATAAATTTCTTTCTTGAGTTGGTAAGTTCGTGTATTTGTTAGATTAAAATTTTTTCCGACGAAAATTTTGTTTAGAAAATTGTCTGTGAAGTAAATAATATTATAAATTATATTACAAGTAAAAGAGCTAAAATAAGTTAATTTCTATGATTAAAAAATTTTAATAAACATCGTATTGATATTTCATATGATCGAAAGAGGACCCATTTTTTAATTTCGCCCCGGGCCGATTTTTCATCAAGATCGGCCCTGTAACTCATCCCTATATATATATATATATATGCGCGCGAGAAAATCATGATTTTCATGGTTCTGAAAAGCTAGCTCATGATTCTATCCACAGTTGATTATGGATTTGATGTGGAATGGTATCAGTCTGTGACCAAAGAAAATGCATAAAAAGAAGGAAAAAAATAATAATAATAATAAAAAAGTGGGACGAATTAAACACGAATTCAAATATTAGTAACTGACATAGAACACACTTGACCAAAGTCTTTATTTACGGCGTACAACGCATATTATTTTGCAGTGGGACTACCCAGAGCACACTCCACAGCTAGTCCTTATTATTAATCTTGCAATTCCCTCACATAAAATCACACAATTTGTCGAATGTTATCGCCATTGATCTCGCTAACGTCATCTGCTTTTACGCCATTACGCACGAGGGTGGAACTAAAATACCACGAAACGACGTCGTGGATAGCTAAGTGCTCTCCGGTAGAGGCGGCGAGCCCAACTTGAACTCTGTCCGAGAGCAAAGTGCCCAAGTCGTAGGCATAGCTGAGCTCGAAAGTCCCCGCCGCCGCGGTCGCGTAGACCGTAATCATTTTCGTTGCAGCCTCGTAGTTTATGCGGGCAGTCACACGCTGGCCGAGCGTGCCCTCAAAGCTCGTAACATTGCTCGAAGACCTAGATCCGAGGTTGATCCCAATGTGTCGGAAGCTAGGGTCCCATATAGAGTTGACGTAGACGTCGAATTCAACGGCGAAGATGTTGGGAGCGGTCCCTGATTGTGTGTAGACTCCGAGGTTGCCTCCGGCAGCACCGGAAGGGATGGCGGAGCCCACGGGGGAGACGAAGAAGACGATCCCATCGGCCGGGTTGTTGTCCCCGGTCCTTGGCGTGATGAAAAAACTTACGGTGGTCTCAAATGACGCTGTTGCCCCTTCGCTTTTGAATAATACTGGGCTCGAGTGGAGGACTCTGCCAATGCTGCCGGGCTGTGGGGACCCCGACGCGTCGGACTTTGTTAGACGTAGGAAAGTGGTGCCGGAAGGGAAGAAGGCGTCCCCTTGGTAGGTTAGGGTTGTCGGTTGAGAGCCGTAGAAATCGTAGGTGAAAGAAGTCGAATCACTCTGAGAAAAGGCCTTGGTCGTCATTGCCAGAATGACGAGCAAGGCCATGGCGGCTGAAGAAAGAAGAGGAATTAGGGTTTGGGAAGGGCTAGAGGTGGAGAAGGCCATTGCTTATGATTTTATTGAGATGAGTCAAGTGTTTTTGTTTTGGATGCAATGAATGATGCTAGGATCTATGGTATTTATAGTAGTCGATATGGCAAGTTTAATCTGGACTTTATAAATATTAGTTTATATAAAATGAAATTATTGGAGTAGAAGATATACTGTTTACAACTTGCTATTATTGTAGTCATGACTGTGGGTTATTTGGCACTGCCTGTAGGATAATTCATTGGTAATAATGCATACACTTTTATCAGCTCCATTATCCTTCAAGCAAATTTAGAATACAACTATATTTTATATTCTCTATTTTAAATTGCACCAACCACAAGAAATATCGTTGTGAAAATAAGAGTGAGATCCAGCCTTATTAGAGATTATTATAATTGGTAATGACATTGAGTATATTTCTTCTAGTTCACATAGTGCACGGATAAAGTCTAAATTTTATGCCCTCCTACGCAACAAATATCTACTATACATTTCTTAAAATCCGTTCCACAAAAGCCACACAACAATTTTTGTAAGCAGTGGGAATGTCTAATAGAGATAATATAGGATTACAGCACTTTTAAGGAAAAAAAAAAACACTGATAATAGGATCACTTTTTAAAAATACAATAAATAGCACTTTATGACTTTCTATCCCTCATAATTTTATTTATAAAATTCACCTTATTTTAATATTTTTACATACACACACTCTCAATCACATCTCCTCCACCAACTTCTTCCCCTCCAAAGAAATCCCGAAATTTTGGGATTCATTGCATCCACCGTAGCCACCCTCCCCCATCCCAAACCCGTTGTTACCACCCAAATCACCGCCTTCCCCACCACTCTCTCCCACACGTCGTCAACCTCCCCCACCAAAGCCCTCTCCATCTCCTGCTCATCTTCCACCCTCCAGATCCCCACCTCCGCCGCCTCCACCACTGTCGTGTCTTCAACTTCGCTGTCGGTCCCGCCACCTTGCCGGAGAATGTCCTTCTCAAGGCGGCGCCACCACGCAGTTCGTCGCCCTGCTGCTCAACCTCTGCAACCACCCAGATCTACATCTGATTTCACATTATTCTTCATGTGATTTCACACAGATTATAATGTGATTTCACATTATTTTTTAGAGTGAAGACATAGAACAGATAAAAAGCTTAGTAAAAATTAATAGTTGTCAAAAAACTTAATTTGTACAAATTATAGCAATATTTTGCTTTTTTGGACGAAATTTCCTTACTAAGGGGGTGGAAGTTAATTACAGTTTTTACCGCACATATAAAAGAAATTTTACCGTTTGTCCTGTTCAGATTTCTGCCAAAAAAAAAACAAAAATTCTCTCTCCTCTCTCTACCGATTCATCTCCTCACCTCTCCGCCGCATTTCTCATTCTCCGCCACGACTCTCCGTCTTCATCCCCATCTTCGTTACCATCTCCATCCCCGTCACCGTCCCCGCTCCTCAACTTCGTAATCATCGCCAGCACCAACCATCACTGTACCATCGAAAATCTTCTCTCCAGCATCAATGTCGACCGAAACCAGTGAAACTCGCCCAGACGACAGCCAAACTTCAAACTCACCTGCCAGATCTGAAAGCGGCGATGAAGCACAGAACGAATCGTTGTCCATAACTGGTACCGACGATGAATGGACGGCATATAATTCAGCCAATTGACATATACAATTATTTCTTTAAGAAGTCATGAATTTAATTTTTATCAGTTAATAAAAAATTCAGCATTTTACAAACTGGCCAGAATGTGGTCCAGTGTTAAATCGATTTTATATGGGCCATAGGCTATAGGAATATTAGAATATCCAAGATTTGGCCAATAACTGTTAGATTTGAGGATGAGACTCAAAGTATATTGGTTACTTTACGTAGCCAAAAGTTCAGTGACTTCGAGCCGCTCGAGATTAAATTTTGTGTTATGTGCTTCAGTCTGAGCTACGTAGAAAGAATATATATATTTTTTTCAAAGTAAATAGATATATGGCCTTTTTCCTTAATTGTGTCAATTAGGGATGTAAACGGGTCGGGAAGGGGCCGGATATTGCTTCCCCATCCCATACCCGCTTCAGAATTCCGTACCCGTCCCAGTCCCCATCCCCGTTTAAATTGGGATGGGGGAGGACGAGGATTAGCCGTCGGGAAAAGGATACCTATCGGGCACCCGTTAGATAATTTATTTTATTTTTAATAATATATTATAACAAAAAAGAATTAACAAAATATAATTTTTTATAAAAAAACATATTAATTACTATTGTTAAATAAATCACTTTAATTATTAAATTTATATTATATATAGCATAATTAATCGGATCGGGTTCGGGTTGGGGATTTATGGCCCCATAACCCACCTGAACCCGATTCGAATTTTATTGTTCAAACTCGTCCCCGACCCCGACAGCAAAAAATTTCACCCGACCCCGGCCCATTAGGGGCAGGGACCCTCACCCGTGTCAAAGAGAGGGGAAGGGAAATGCATAGATATTAATTTTTTAATTCATAATTACATTGATCGTTAAAAAAAAATGTTGTTTCTTCATTTTACACACAAATATATCTCACCACTACTTTTATCTTCTTCTCCATTTGAAAAGAAATTCCTTTTTCTTCTTCTTCAGTTTTCAGTTTACACACTAATTTATAGTAACACTTTTATTGTGTTCATGTTTCATATTTTTTTTGTTCGAAATTGAGGGTTGTTTTAACTAATTATTGAAACTATTAAATAATTTTTACTAATTTGTGTTCATGTTTCAATCAAAACTAAATTGGATGTTTAATTGTTCGTGAATTGTAGGTTTACCTTAGAATTGAGAGTCCGAAATCTAATTAAAGATAATGGAGACATGTGGTTGCTAGCTGAAGCAAGGTTCTTTTCTTTTTTTAGCCCAGGAGATGTGAAATTTCTTATTTCGAAATATGTGTGGTAATAAAATTGATTTTTTTTTTAAGAATGTGAAGATTTTGTAAAATCGTATTCGAAATAGAATGAGAAATCGTTAGATATATGGATGCTTGTTTGGTTACTTATATTGATTATTGTAATTGGTATGTTATACAAAGATTAGCTTGGCTCCTCCGCCACTAGGAAAAATGCACGATTGACAAAGCTCTATTGAAGATTGAATTATTCGAAAGAAAAAGCTCTTAAAAACGACAAAAGAATTGAAAAGATGATGATAAATGTGATCTTATGATATTAATATTTCCAATATTGTTAATTGGTCCGTACGTGAACATATATTAAGAAGAATTGAAAATGTGTTACTTTATAGATTTCGATCGTGGACAGCTCATACTTTTGGATATATGTGAGCAATGGAGGACAGTTTTAAAAGGAAATCCTAAAGCTATAATTATTTGAGATAGCATATTCTAGATAATTATATATTCGGAGGAGGTAATGCAAATTTCCAGTCAATCTAAAATAGTAAAGCTAAATACGATCATCAATTATAAAAAAAAATTAACAGTAACAGTTTTGGATTTGTATACACTCCTTCCATTTTTCTTTAGTTTTTATAAGCACATATTTTTTTTCATGCGGTCACATAGGAAAATTCGTGATCGCGTATGAAATGAAACTATTACAAGTTCATTCACAATTTTTATTTAGTAATACCACGAATAAAAATTCATAATTGCAAAGAGGTATAAAAGTCCAAAAATGCTACTATGATTAATCTTTTTTATAATTGGTGCTAGAATTTAGCTTTACAATTTTAGACGTGCTAGAAAAACTTTTGCCCCTTTAAATTAAATTAACATTTAATTAACTTAAATTGGGGCTTAGTAACTTAATTAGGATTAATAGACTTTAATTAAAATTTAATAAATTCTAATTGAGATTAATTATATCTATTTACCTCATGATTATCTTTAAAATCACCTTAATTTCCTTAATTGTTTCCTAAATACGGCCAATTGGCCCAATTCAACATGGTGCAGTTGGCCGTTCCCAAAATTATGCCTTATATTTTTGTATGGTTTGGATAATAACCTTTTCTGCATCATGAAATACAAATTATACTAATTAAATTTTGCTTGGCGAACTCGATCTAACATGCAAATTATTGCTATTCAAACTCGTGATCTTCAACGGCAAATTTATCCATCCTTCCACCAGGCAATTCTAAAAGAATATACCAAAGAATGATACTAATTTATATATATATATAGGATTTGGTTCATATAAAAACTAGTCCCCATGTAAAAATTACAAACTAATCTCAACCGTTGATCATGATATGATCTACGATTGTTAATAATCAAAGCATGAAAATAGTATGTAAAAAACATGATTTTATATAAGCATTATTTTTTATACAAAAAGCATGAATCAAGAAAAGCACTATTAAGCATTATTGTATATATTAAAAAACATGATTATATATTGGAAAAAGCATGGATTGTAGTTTGTACGGGAGGACTGGTTTTTATACTAACTCATCCTTATATATATATATATATATATATATATATATATATATGTAGTGGTTCTAGTGAAAAGAGCCCTTAAAATAAGAAATAGGAATAAATCTCAACCCTTGATCCACAATAGATGGATGGCTAGATTTGAAGCGGGCCGGATCCGAGTCAAACCGGGTCGGACTCGGGTCAACCCGTTGACTTTTTAATTTTTTTTCCGTTTTTTTTAATAAAGTGTGGTGCATCTCAATACACTATGTGGTGCATCTCATTTCATGTTGTGGTGCATCTTACACAGTGTGTTGCATCTACACATTGTGATGCATCTCATTATACATGGTGGTGCATCTCATTACACATAGTATTGCATCTCAAAATGCATTGTGGTGCATCTAATAATACATGGAGATTTATCTCATACACTATGTGTGTGTGTATAACTATATCAAAATGAGGGAAAATCTTGGGGTGATTTGGTATGATGAAATCAAACTACTTTTCAAATAATTGTATTCATACCATATCAATAAGCAAGTGTTTGAGAATTTTTTTTCTCACCGCCTTCGGCTCCAATTTTAATTTATAGATAATGATTGTGGCAACATTATATATTTTTTAGCTCGCTCCGAGGCCTTCGGCTCCCCTCGCTCGACCCTTTCAAAAAATCAAAAATAAAAAATAAAAATATTGAAAAAGAATATTAAAAAATTAAAAATGTGTGCATCCCAATACACTTAGTGGTGCATCTCATTGCACAGTGTGGTGCATATCATCTGGCTCTTAAAAAAAATTCGAAAATTAAAAAAAAAAACAAAAGTCAATGGGTTGACCGAGTCCGATCCGTTGACCCGGATCCGACCCGGTTTGACCTGGGTCAGATCTGACCCTCCATCTCTTGTAGATGTATAGTGGATATCTATTCTTATTTCTTAGGTTAAGCTCAATTCTTATATGATCCTTTTCCTATATATATATATATATATATATATATATATATATATATATATATATGGATTGGTTCATATAAAAACTATTCCTAGTGTGGGAATTAGGAACTAATCTGAACTGTTGATCTTTCTATGATTTATGGGTCATTATTCGAAGTATGAATATATATAAATTTAAGCATGATTTTATATAAGCACAAGTGTTTATACAAAGAAGCGTGAATCTCATTAAGCATGACTACATATAGATTTAAGCATGTTCTAATCCCTATATATATATATATATATATATATATATATATATATGATCAAGATGTGTTATGTAATTAGGAGGTAATTTGGGATAATTTGGATTTATTAATTTCAATTAATATTTTTTAGTTCTAATTAGAATGAATTTATCAATATCAATTAGGATTGATTAATTCATAATTGAGACTTATTAATTCTTAATTAAAATTTATTAGTTTCGAATTAGAGTTAACTAAATATTAATTAAATTAATAAAAATAGAAAAAAACAAACAAAAATTAATTAAGGGGCTAACCTAGCTCACCATTGCGAGCGCGCGCTTAGATATAATTTAAAATCAACGACTTCATGTAACTTATAATCATTCCCCCTAGTTGCATGAAGGCAATAATCTTATTATTTTAGCAAAAATACTAATTGAACAAAGTTATACCACTGCATGCTATATATAGAGGATAGATCATATTGAAACTTTATTTTAATAAATCTTGGCCATTAACTTTATTCTAATAAATTGTGGCCAACTTTGAGCTCAATAGAATTAAATGACCTTACTTTAACTTGGCACAACTGGTACAAAGCTTGTCAAGTGTGGCACAACCGGTACGGATTCGTTCCAAGTGTACCAATTGTGCAACACCATAACTTGGTACGAACGGATCTCATTCGTCCCAATTGTACCACGTTGCAACGCCATAACTTGGTACGACTGGTACGAACGGATCTCATTCGTTCCAAGTATACCACGCGCAGCGCACCATCAATTTCTAGGGGCAATTTTGTTGAAAATCCTCAAAGTTTGACAGAATTATAAAAATAAAGTTGGTGGCCAACTATTAGTTTCCACTATCTATTTTGACAATTCCAAATTTTGCCTCATATATATATATATATATATATATATATATATATATATATATATCCATGAGCACCTTTCGTGGGCACCGATCACCGTTCGTCCATATTTGCATCATTCTTTTTAAATTTTTTTATTCATTTATATTCTAATACAATAAAAATTAATATTTGAATCACTAAATATACAAAATACATAAAAATTAAAGCTCAATTTATTCATTTTCCCTCTAACTTTAAATAAATGAATAATAAGACAAATCGAGCTTTAATTTTATGTATTTTGTATATTTAATGATTCGAATATTAATTTTTAGGGTATTAGAATATAAATCAATAAAAAAATTTAAAAAAAATGATGCTAATATGGACGAATGGTGATCGGTGCCCACAGAAGGTGAGCAGCATATCATTCTTCTCTCTCTCTCTCTATATATATATATATATATATATATATATATATATATTTAGAAGAGATCATATGTAAAAGTCTTTTCCCGTAAGAAATAAGAAGAGATCTGGACCATTGATCTTTGTAGATCTACAGTTGTTATTGACCGATACATTATAATTAAACATGGAATGCATTATCGTAACAATACATTGTAGTAAATTTAAAATGTATCATTATGACAATGCTTTGTAATAATACATAAAATACATTATTTTAATACATAGAATGCATTATTATTACTTTTTGTGGCAAAAATATTTTGTATGTGAACCAGCTCCTATATATATACTCCCTACGTCCGCGATAAGTGTAGCACAATTTCTTTTTCCGTACGTTCGCAATAAGTGAAGCACTTTCCATTTTAGGAAATGACCCCACCCACTACCATTATTTTAAACCTCACAACAATTCATTGTGGTGGATCCCTTTCCCCACTCAAAACCAATTTATCAAGTATTTCTTAAAACCCGTGCCAAACCCAATAAATTACACTTTTCGCATACGGAGGGAGTATTATAATTAAAACCGTTGATTTTAAAAAAAATTGAACGCTCTAGATTGATTCCTAGTTCTCATTTGATCTCTCTCTTATTAATTAAGAAGATAGGAAATGTGGTCCTGTTAAGATCAATTATTAATTGATTGTCCTTGCATGCACAAATACCAATAAGAATTTGAAACGCGGCACTTTATTTATTTCTATGTAATGCTCATACTGTTGCACGCGAACAATTAACGGTTCTGTTTTTTCGCATATTTGTTTTAAGAAAAAAAAAATAATAGTTGTTCGAAAGCAATAATCATATAACTTTTTTGGCAAAATACTATGGGCAGAAAATTGTACGTACCCTGCCGACATCCATTATTTAATTTAGTTTATTGTTCAGGAAAAATTTGTCCTACACCCAACTACTTTAGAAGGTTCGAAGAAAAACAATAATTGAACGGAGGACATAATTTTGTAATATTAACAATATGTGTAATGAGAATTTTGAATTAAAACGATGTAATATTAGCAATATACCGACAATTAAAACTGGACCACTGACTTCCAATCAATTAACTTTTATTGATTGGTAATTTAGTATACTGTGAATAACAATAATACACCATTTTGGGCAACGATAAACGTGGAATAATGCACAAATGAGAGAACCAATCTACTATTAAAAGAGATAATTATGACTACAGAGGATCTTATACGTACAGATCGATCACCTTATGTTACCCTTTCATTCATACCCTTCCCAACACACCGTGGATCAATGACTGCAAGTGCACTACTCACAATCTCGATTCGAGCAACGTTCAACATCTAACTCTCACAAAAGTGTTTATAGAAATAAACTCTCAAGTACATGTAAAAAAAAATACTCTCATAGGAAATATATAAGTAATGAATCAACGGCGGCCTTCGAAGACTTGGTGTAGACCTATTTATAGGATCGCTCGAAAACCCTAGGAAATGGTCTCCACCTCCTTCAATCACGTTTCCAAGCGATGGAAACTTCCTTGTGAATATAAGCCACGTGAAATATTCAAAGATGTCTGCTAAAAAGATATACTCGTTATGAATCAATAATTATATGGAAACAATCCCATAAAAATCCCATCTGCTAAAAAGATATACTCTGCTTCTTTAAAAGATATATACTTTCTACGTAGCTCAGACTGAAACACACAACACAAAATTTAATCTCGTAGCGGCTCGAAATCACTGAACTTTTGGCTACGTAAAGTAACAAATATATATACTTTGAGTCTCATCCTCAAATCTAACAGTTATTGGCCAAATCTTGGATATTCTAATATTCCTATAGCCTATGGCCCATATAAAATCGATTTAACACTGGACCACATTCTGGCCAGTTTGTAAAATGCTGAATTTTTTATTAACTGATGCAAATTAAATTCATGACTTCTTAAAGAAATAATTGTATATGTCAATTGGCTGAATTATATGCCGTCCATTCATAAACTAATTAGTAAGGTCTGGGACTTAGCAGTTTGTAGGGTGTAAACGAATTGAGTCAACTCCTGATCAAACTACTCGAACTTTGACTTAGTTCGACAAAATTTTGATAAGGTTCGACTTAATTGTGAGCTAGTGAGTTCCAATAAATTTATGACAATAAATATATATGGTTTAGACAACGAACATTATGCAATAAAAACTGCAAGATATATACAATGTATCGTGTAGATCTGAGTATAATAAAATTCTAATTAGACACTCCCAACATATAGTAATTATATATATATAGGGAGAGGATCAAATAGAAACTCATCTTTATATGAGTCCGTAAACCATGCATTTTTATCACACAAGTTAATGCATAAATTGCATTATTTAAATGCATAAACATATGTTTTGATTTAAGAGTCGAGCGAGGGGAGCCGAAGGCCTCAGAGCGAGCTAAAGAACATTAATGTTGCCACAATCATTATCTATAAATTAAAATCGGAGACGAAGTCGGAGACGAATTTTTTTTTGCTTTGCTATATTTTTGCATTAAAGTAATGTATTTTGTGCATTTCCGAAGTCATAAAAATGCATGGTTCCTACGGACTCATATAAGAATGAGTTCCTACTAGATCCACACCCTATATATATATATATATATATATATATATATATTATGCTTGAATTGCAACATAAAAACATTAGAGTAACAACTGATCTCACCTCCTTTTACCTGGCAAAACAATTTTTTTTTTATTAGCACCTGGAAATTAAAACCACATGACTGACTGCATATTGTCTTTAAGTAGTTTATAAGAATTGTCACGTACTTATTTAATGACATAGTAAGATAGCCATTAGATGGCCACTATAAAAAAAAAATCAAACATATACAATAGAAATCAATAACTTATGTCAGCTTGACTCTAAAAAAATTATTTCATCCGTCCCACTGAACATGTCTAGTTACTGTTTGGCACGACTGTTAAGGAGAAAGGTAAAAACATAAAAAGTGAATAGGTCAAAATTAAAATATATAATACATATATTACAGATTTTAATTAATGTGTATTTAATTATGAAATTATGGATATTTTTTTATTTTCATGTATTTTATTATTAATTTTATTTAATTTATATATTAAATAGTTTGACACCGATTGAACCAGTTGAACTAATTGAACCATATCTCTTCGATTCGACCCTTCGATTTTGTTTTTAAAACATTGTTAATAACTCATTGAGGCACACTAGACTTGGGTGCGATCGTGCTCGTCACCCCAAGTTTTTTTAATTAATTAATTAATTTTATAAATATATAATAAATTCTAATTAATAATTAATAAAATTTAATTAGAAATTAATATTTTAATTAAGGATTAAAATATTCTTATTGAGATTAATAAATCTCTGTTAAGATCAATAAATTATACTCCCTACATCCACGATAATTGTGGTTTTTGTGAAGTGACACGTGTTTTAATAAAAGTTCAATAGATACTTTTTGAGTGGATAAATGGTCCCACCATTTTTGTATTGTTAGGCTATTATTGTGGGCCAGGGCTAGTTTTTTGGTAAATAAATAGATGGAATAAGGTTTAAAAAGTAAAGGCGTATGTAGTGTCATGTCCAAAAATAGAAAAACCACAATTTTCGTAGTTTGACGAAAAAGGAATACTGATCACAATTTTCGTGAACGGAGGGAGTAGTTGGAGATTAATAAATTCTAATTGAAATTATTGTTCCTAATTATCCGTAATTACCATTAATCCCGTTAATCTCCCCCTATAAACTTCTCAAAATGGTGCATCTAGACCCTTCTTTGGATGCGAAAATTAATGCTGATATCTAATACATTTGTTACACGCTAACAAACAATTTCACACATTAGAATTCCTAATATATTTCCCTAAGTAGAATCCTACTACTAGCCTAATTAATGGGGAAAAAAATTGCAATGATGGATTTCTGGCAAATCATCTCCGGTAGAAACTAGGATCTCTCTTCCAACAATTTTAATTTGATACCTCCAGAGAGTACTATTATTTCTATTGGAATAATATTGTAGTCAAGATTACGTCAGATTCATTCACCGTTGACAAATTGTATAAAACTAGAAAGAGACCATGAAATGAAGTATCTTAGGCACTAACCAATTAATTAATACAATTGAAAATCCAAATATATCTTAGTGTGAAAAGGTATTTAATAGTATGGACAAAAAAGCGTGTATTGTGGGTTGAGTATGTTGGTGTAAAATACATCAGGCTGTGCAGGATGTATTTGATGAAATGTCTGAGTCAGATTTGAATAAGCTGCAGGTGTATGATGAAAAGCCGCAAACGACGCATGAAAGAGAGGTAACCCAGCTAGCTAGTGCAGATCTCGAGGTTCATCAACTCTAACTTAAGGTATGTCTAGTGCGTAAGTTCTGAATATATATGTTTTGTATAATTCATCATAATAAAATAGATTGACCTTCATGCATAGTATAAATACGATTAAAACAGCCAGCACTATCCACGACATTCAAAAACTAAACCCTAACCCTAACCCTAATACAGCCATGGCTATTTCCCTTCGATCCCTTATTCCTCTTCTTTCTTTCTTATTTCTCCTCACGGTGGTGAATGCACTGCAGAAGCCGCTATTTCCATGGTCACCATCCAAAACAACGACGTCCTTTTCGTACGACTTCAACGGCGGGAAACCGACGGCCCTCACCTACCAAGGGGACGCCCACTTTCCGCCTGAAACCACCTACCTCCGGCTCACCAGAACCGACGAATATGGCAATGCCATGCTCCTGAGCGTCGGCCGGGTCTTGTACTCGAAGCCGGTAACGTTTTGGGACAAAAAAGCAAAAACCAACTTTGAAACCACTGTGAAATTCATCATTAACCCCAACAAAGACGACTTTAATCCTCCGGCCGACGGCCTTGTCTTCTTCATCACGGCCGTCAACTCCACCGTCAATGAACCCGGCGGCAGCTTCGGAGTCTTTGATGCATCCGGCAAAAATCCCTCCGTTTTCGCTGTCGAATTCGACATCTTCATCAATGAAGATTTCGATCCGAGTTACCGTCATGTTGGGATCGACATCCAATCTCAAATATCCAGCAACGTGACGGGGGTCGACGACGCCATAGTAGGGCAGGAGGTGACCGCCCGCATCAACTATGATGCCACCACCAATTTGATAAGTGTGCATGGCAGTGCCGGCGGAAAAGCTTTTGAGGTGAGCTATGTGTATGATTTGAGCACCATTCTTCCTCAGCAGGTTCAAGTCGGAATCTCCGCCGCCACCGGAGGCTGCGTCGCCGTTCACGACCTCATCTCTTGGTCTTTCAGTTCTACCATGGTGCGTAAGAAGCACATTTGAGATTTTAAACTATATATATACTCTGTGTAACGAATAAGGACTAGTAATCGAGTATGCTCTTATTATAGTCCAACCGTTTCTATTACGAATGCTGTGAAATGTAATATTTCTGAAATCAAAATTTATGTAATGGGTAATTTAATATCTTAAATAATGCTATTTTTTTTCACATTTAACTTTAAAATTAAGATTGTGATGTCATTCAAAACACACACGGCAGCCCATGTTAGCGACCATTATGTAGATATGTTTATCTTATTTTCGTATAGTTCCCACACACACACTCTATGTGATGGATGACATTACAAATCTTACACGTATTCTTTATTACCAGTGGAAATATTTGTGATTTAATATGTATGAAATCCTAATGTACATGTGTGTAGAAGTGTGTTAGTGAATTAATGAAAAGATTCGAGAATGTGCTGAAAATGGTTTAGTAACTAATTATGTGCTAGATAACGGCGTTAATATTTCCGTCCAAAGAAAGGCACCTGATTATTAAAAATTTAGTGGTTGGATGGAATAAGATAGAGTTTCAGCGTTGACTTCCATCTAGCAAATTAAATATTTCCTTCGTCGTGAATACATGTCCTCTTTGAAAATAATAAGTACCCTATTCCAAAATTTATATTAAATTGGTGTCAAACATCACATTTTGTCAGTGTGCTCCTCAGTGCAAAATTGTAAATTCGGCAACATATAACATTGAATTTCAACATAATTAATATCTGACTTCTTCTTCCTCTCTCCTAAGTATCCAAACAGTACAGACTTCAATCTGTAAACAGCTAGGTCTAGGGTTCAAACTCCACCACTCCCTCTTCCATAAATAAAAAAAAATTATTCAGTTCTTATTAATCTTTTGTAGTCTAGCAATCTTTAATCATATCACACAAAGTAAACACCTCTTAATGATAAATTTAACCTTTAGGTTTATATTTTATGTTCGTTAATGTTGGCGACTTTTTATCTTCTTTTTTTCAAAGTTTAATTCACGTATTCATTACGCTCTAAATATATTTGGGAAAGAAATAGATGAAGCACATGTAATCTATAATGGTGAGGCCTAAAATCAAATAATTAAAACGGTCGTATAATTGTTTCTCTCTTCCTTAGCACAAAACATTGTTGAGAAAAATAATTTTGTGTTTCTAGTTTTTGATGATGAGTGGGCTAGCTAGTTTGCAATACAATTTTCTCTGTACACGTTCTATCAACGTGAGTTATCAGTAAACGCCTTGAAGACAAATATGACCAACCTTATCTAATTAGTTGTTTAAACAATAAAATCAAGATATTAATAATAATTTAATTAATTTTGTATGACATGTGCGCCACATAAATAAAATCTTACATGGCCCTCATTATCTCTAAGCTAATTTTCTCTCTTAAGACACTCTCATAAATCACTCTTTTAACCACACATACACCTAAGCCTAATGCCTTACATATAGGCAAAATCTAGAAACGCAAGTTGTTAAATTGTCTCTCTTCCGCAACTGCTTCAGAAATATCCGAAACCTTCTGCCGACTTGAAGAATGATCTACTTTGCTATTTTTTCGTTTCTTGATAGCCCTAGAAAATTCCAAGTCTTTCGAGATGAATTTTAATTTTCAACAATTTAATTTCTAACACGAAAAATTCGAAAACCATAAGAAGTAAATATCTGAGTAATCGTGATACAGGTTACAAATCTCCAACTACTGAATTAATTCTATGAGAATTATAAAAAAATCATTCTACGAGTAATCTTAAATCGTGAATTTTAATTTTCAAGAACGTGAAGGAGTTGTCTCGAGTATTCTGTGGATAAAACAGCGTGGGGACTTTTGTCGAACAGGTTATATGTGTTCTTCATTCCACCACTGAATTCCGTCAACCACTGCCCACCACACAAAGCCAAGACTTATTTTTTCTTGTTGTTGTCATCTTCCCTCTGCTCCACGGCAAACAGGAATCGCTAGCCTTTCCTTCTCCTTTTTTTCTATTGGTAGTATTTTTTTGGAATAAAAATTAGATATTTTAATGAGAGTAATTCCTCACCAAATCAACCAATTGAACCCTCTTTCGATAGATACTCTTCGAACGAGAACGAGTTTCAAATTTCGATTTTTGAGCAAGCTAGGTTCCTAATTCATCTAGCGATCGAGTGAGACTCCTACTTCACACTAGTATAAATACAACTAAAACAGCCAGCACTATCCACCAAATTCAAAACAAAAACCGTAACCCTAATCAAAAGCCATGACCGCTTCTCTTAAAACCCTAATTCTTCTTCTTTCAGCAATAGCCTTCCTCCTCACGGTTGTGACCTCGGTGCGTCCACCACCCAAAAGGACCTCCTTTTCCTACGTCTTCAATGGCAGGAAACCGACGGACCTTACCTACCAAGGCGACGCCCATTTTCCGTTGAACACCGCTGTCCTCCGCCTCACGAATACGGACTCTTTTGGCAATGCAACGCTCGTGAGCGTCGGCCGAGTCTTGTATTCCAACTCTATAGCATTATTGGGAAAACAGGCGAAAGCCAGCTTCGAAACTACCATAAAATTTATCATCACACCCAACGCCGGCGACAAGGATCCACCGGCCGACGGCCTCGTGTTCTTCATCGCAGCCGTCAACTCCTCCATCGACTTACCCGGCGGCTACTTCGGAGTATTCCATTCAAGCGGCCAAAACCCCTCCGTTTTTGCTGTCGAATTCGACATCTGCAGTAACCTATGGGATCCGAGTTATCGTCATGTTGGGATCGACATCGAATCTCCAACATCCAGCAACGTTACAGAGGTCGATGACGCCATAGTAGGGCAGGAGGTGACTGCCTGCATCAACTACGATGCAGCCACCAATTTGATAAGCGTTCATGGAAGTGCCGGCGGAAAGACTTTTGAGGTGAGCTATGTATACGATTTAAGCACCATTCTTCCTCAGCAGGTTCAAGTCGGAATCTCCGCCGCCACCGGAGGGTACGCTGCCGTCCACGACGTCATCTCGTGGTCTTTTAGTTCATCCATGTCCATGAGAAGGCCTAACAAATAACAAATTTGAGATTTTATACTATGTACTTTGTGTCGTGAATAAGGACTAGTAACCGGCCATGTTATATTTTCTATTTCCTTATATGTGTATCTGAAAATATTACACTTTTACACATGTTATTAACTTGTAATAGAAAAATATGGAATGTAAATACATTCGGTAATAGAAATGTTACATGATTACACAAACGTGTTGTAGGACTATATTCGAGGCTGGTTTAACCTTCCTAAATCGATACGATGGGAGTATATTAGAAATGTTACTTGATTACACAAACTTGTTGTAGGATTATACAAACGCATTACACGACTATACGATTAAATAAATTATTAGTTAAAATGATTACACAAACACGTTATCCGAAAACACACGAAAACGTGTTATTCGTTATTGGTGGAATAATTAGGAGTAAAAGAGGAAAAAAAGATCACAATACAATTAATGTTGGTTAAAATGAAGAAGATCGAAAGAAAGAAAAAGAAGAGAAGTGAGAGAGAATCATGAAGAAAGAAAGAAAAAGAAAGGGTTATAATTATGTTCCCCGAAAGTGAGTGAAAATTTTAAATTTTTTTATTAGAAAAAACTTTTTGACTTTTCAAAATCGCCGGCTAGAACACCATTCACAAAAATAAAAATTAATTTAATTAATTGGAAATTCACCCAATTAGTACTCAATTAATCACTAATTCAAGTTCAGCCAATTGGAAAATTGATTCATATAACCAAATCAACTAGAATTACGGCCTTCTGATTTTGGCCACGCCGATCGACATTTATTCAACACGGATCCTTAGTTTTTCATAATATATGGTGCAATAAATAATTTAGTGAAATTTACATTAAATTTTGATAGGATTAAAATATATCCGATAATAATTTACTTAAGGTAGTGATTTGTAGGTCAAATCCAATAACAATAGTTCTAATATAGTCGCGCGCACATCCTTTTCAAACCCCATAAAATCCTTTTAAATTTAAGGGTTAATTAACTTAATATACACTAAATTTTCCTTGTTTTGACCTTTCCGGTTTTCCATGAATTTTTAATTTTTTTAATTACATAAACCTTATATTTATTGCAATTTAATTTCCCACAATTTACAATTCCGATCAAATTGAAGTTGTTGTGGCAGCCAAATCTTCCGCATGAATATATCGTCCGACCTTATTTTTTTAATTAAAAGGTTATATATTTTGCTTAAAACATACTCCCTCCGTCCCAATAGCAAGGTCTCGCTTTCTTTTTTTTTGTCTGTCCCAATAACAAGGTCTCATTCCAAAAATAGAAATAATTAACTCTTCAAAAGCTGTAGGATCTACCACTTTTTCTCCACTTTTTCTCCTTTTACTCTTGTTTTTTAATAACCGTGCCCAAAGCAAGTGAGACCTTACTATTGGGACGGAGGGAGTATAAACTTTTGCTAAAAGTCATTCTTTAAACCAAAAATTAGCCCATGTGGGAAATGGTAAATCGTGGGAAAGTTACAGTAAATCTAAATCTAAAATTAGCCCATAGCTTCAATTTAGCTGAAATGGTAAATCGTGGGAAAGTTACAGTAAAAGTAAAGTTTGTGTATTTAGTTAGGTAATAATTTGAAAGTTTGTAGAAAAAACCAAAAATAGACAAAAGTTCATGTATTTAAGCTATTTAACCCTTAATTTTAACTAATACTTAAAGCTCAGTACCTTAAAATAACGATTTTAGTATGAAAGGAAAACAAAATGTACATGAAGAGGCCATAATTGGCTATTTTAGCAAAATAATATGAAAAGAAAATTGGATACATGGCTTTGAATCAGTGTTGACTTTTCCAAATCAGATCAGAATCTTTTCCGAAATCGTATATTGATTACACTTATTTTTTATTATATGTCCATCAAGTCAATGAGGTTTAATGAGTGTAAATTAATTTAATTTTTTCGACCGGTTTATGCATGTGATATTAAAAAATTCCAAAACCTGAAATAAATGTGTTCACATTGAATATAGTTTAATTTTGTGTGCCATTTAATTTAAATAAGGTTGCCCATAAGCAGTGCATAGTATATATCAAGTTGACCTTGATTTAGTTACAAATATCAATATAGATATATGTGAAATTAATATATACTCCCTCCCATTTAGTTTATATGTCGTTTAAGCATTTCTCATTTATTTTATTTTATAAGTCGTTTGAAGAATATGTACCACAATTAACCTTATTTATTAATTAACCTTATTTATTAATCAGTAACCTCTATCATTAATTAATACATCTTGTGTTCCTTCTTCTAATATTTGATGACGCTTCTTCTCTCTTTTTTCATATATTTGACTGTTTTTTCAATCAAACTTCTCCAAATTTTGGAGGTCAAACAATATCGGAATTGGATAAATCGAATTCGGCTATTTGACTTCTTAATTCCCTCCTCTTCATGGTATTTTTGCTCTAAATCAAAATTTTCTTGATATGAAAACTCCCGGCCAAACCAACAGAAGAAGTTCAAGAGTTGAAATTCCTTAATTTAAATATTTTTTCTCTCCAAATCAAATTTTGTAGTGATATGAAAGCTCCCGGCAAAAGCATTAGAAGAATATCAAGAGCTAATTTGCTTAATTTGATATTTTGGCTCCAATACAATTTTTGGTCGACATCCCCTCCAGCAGATGGAAATGAAGAGTTAATTAATTTGGATATTAAAGAAATAGTCAAAACTGCTCAATAATTAGAATTCATTATTGTGAAAATGGTCATTAAATAAGGTTAATATAGGCATAAATTTTATTCATTAATAATTGTGCATAAGGGTAGAACGACTTATAAATTAAATGGGAGGGAGTATATATATATAGGTGTTGATTCACATACAAAACACTTTTTTCGTAAAAAATAATAATAATGCATTTTATGTACTAAAATAATGTATTTTATGTCTTATTACAATGCACTGTCATAATAATGCATTTTTGATTTATTACAATGCATTGTTACGATAATGCATTTCATGTTCAATTATAATGCACCGGTCAATGACAACCGTAGATCTACAAAGATCAATGATCCAGATTGCTTCTTATTTCTTGCGAAAAATGGTTTTACATATGATCTCTTCCATATATATATATATATATGAAAAAATAAGTTATATCTAATTAGTAAAACTGTTTACCTTTTTTAGATTAGGAAATATATATAGAGGTGTTCATGGGCCGGTTCCGGTTCGGAACCGGCCCGAAACCGCCGGTTCCGGTTCGGGAAAGTTGGAACGGGAACCGGAACCGGCCCGCCACAGCCCACGGTTCCGGGTCGGAACCGGCCCGTATTGGACGGTTCCGGTTCCGGGTCGGAACCGCCGGTTTAGGGCCCGAACCGTCTAAATTTTTTTTATTTTTTTTATTTTTGAAAATATAAATTATATTGTCATGCAAACTCATAAATCATTAATGTAATGTATAAAATCGATATAGAACAAAATATATCTTTATTCATAATAATATATGATCAATTATAAATGAAAATATTTAATTATTCAAAAACGGTTCCACGGTTCCGAACCAGAACCGCCGGTTCATGTTCGAACCTTATTATTATTATCACCATTTTTGGCTTTTTTTTCATTCAATTTACCATTGTAATTGTCATTTTTGCTTTCTATGTGATATAATTAATATGGATTAACACAAAATATAATTTAAAACTAAAAAAATAAAAAATCGTCGGAACCGCCGGTTCACGGTTCCTAGCTTTTGGAACCGGAACCAGCCCGTCCCAAGCACGGTTCCGGGTCAGAACCGGCCCGTTGACCGCGGTTCCGGGCCGAAAACCGTTTACCACGGTTCCGGTTCCGGGTCGGTTGAACACCTCTAAATATATATGGATATAATTGGATATTAAATATTTTAAAAAATATTCATGTTTTAATATCCAAATTTATACTCCACAAAAAATTAATTAATATAAATCAAAATTAAGTTATTACGATGGAACAATATTAAATTAGAATACGAAGGGTGTGTACAATGCTAAAGCCTCAAAGTGGAGCTCTATCATTGCCACATGGGATGAAGCCCCTCTCCGTCAATGCCAATGGTGTGAGTAGAGCTGGCAATTTTCCGGGCCGGCACGGCCCGAGCCCGCCGGGCTTTTTAGAAAAATCGGGCCAGGTCGGCCCGGCCCGAAAATCCTCTGGGCCAAGAAATGTGAAGCCCAACCCGGCCCGGAAACCTCTTTATAGTGTAAATTTACCGGGCCGGGCCGGACCGGCCCGAGCCCACCGGGCTTTTCCCCATTCCGGGCTGGCCCGGCCCAAAATTTCTTCGGGCCTGGATTTTTGGAGCCCAGCCCGGCCCAAAATCGGGCCGGCCCGGACCGGGCTGAATTTGACAGCCCTAGCCGTGTGAGGCACTTGACACTAGTCATTAATTAGCCCCATTATCTAATTTAATCCTAATTAGTTATTACATCTTATTATTTACAAAAAAAATATTATTTTTTAACAGAAGAAATAAATTGAACTAATTTCATTGTCATTTGAAAATAAAAAAACAAAACAATAAAAACATAATAAACTAAAAACAATTCGAAATAATTTCAAAACACTATTAAAAACTGGAAAAAAATCGAAAAGGAAAAAATTTGTAAAAAAAGAATAAAAAAACAAAAAAATTAAAACAAAAAAATATAGAAAAAAGGGAGAAGAAAACAATTCAAAAGGAATAACGATCGAGAAATAGAAAAAAAAAAGAAAAAGAAAAAAAAAGGTAATAGAAATTTCAGCAGTGGGGACCAGCTGTTGCCTACTAACATTTGTCAATCAGAAAGATTTTTCAGGTGTGTGTGATACACGCGTCCATTTCAAAAAATTTAAGAGCTCCGGAGCTCTTGTCGGATATGCTCCCTAATGGGTGCCAAATTATAGAGCCCGACTATATAAAATTCATATGGATCCCATATATCGTGGATTCTCCACGCTTGGTGTGTAAATTAACATTCATTAAAGAATAAATTCAAAAAGTCAAACCAACACAAACTGGATTTGGATGGCAGCGATGTTAATATTTAATAAGATTGAGATAATGAGATCAATCTTTTATTTCGAGTTTAAGAAAGAGCAGAATCTAATTAGATCATTTCTATTTTCTATGTTTGGATAGTTTGTTTTACCGGCGATCTGCTGGATATACACCACATTGTATCACATTCCTGTCACAAGATCTTCAATCTTCTCAATTTATCTTACAATGCCATAAATATAAGCATGTGGCTATCATTGTTAGGAATTACCATGCTATAAATTATGAAAGCGAATAACAAAAAATTATATGATCGATGTGACTTCGTTCTAGGGCCTACCAGGCAAGGGATTTTAATAGCATAATGTTGGATACAATTACAAGTGATAAGACTACTATATATAATCTATACCTATTATAAAAGGGCGGATTCTTACAAAATTGGGTTTACCTAATATATCTCTCTTATTATATTTATTTTAAGGGTAATATTGTAAAATCTATATATGAAATTTATATTTTAATTAAACTTACGTATAAACACCTCACATATATCCATAATCTTTCTCCTAATGAAACTCTTCGACCACATACTCTATAAATTACAAGGTGCATACGCATACAATAATTACCAACGAATAGATTTGGAGAAAGAAAAGGGTGTGGAAAATTCTTTTTCAAATTATAAATCTGCAGGTATATTACTCTTGATAAATTATAAATCACGATATTATACCCTATTAGGTTTAATTGAATATTGACGTTTATAATGACAAATTATTCACAATATAATTACATTTTTAAATATTTTGGTGGTAATACTGATTTGTTTGCATTGAGCCATCATTTCTCATTTTTTCATTATTTCTTTTTATAATTTTTCTTTTGATAAAGTTTCTTTTATAATTTTTAATAACGGTTATACACAAATACACATTAATATTGTTAACAAAGTAAAGAAAACGATGGACGTTGTTATAAATTTGATTTTGACATTATTGTGTTTTTGATAAATTAACAATTAAATTTAAAGACAGCGTCACGGTGAACTTAAACTCGAGATCTTTGACTTTGGATGTTAACCACTCTACCGCTAGACCAACACACGCACACTCATGAATGATGTTTTGCTAAAAAGTATGTTGACTGATTCAACACAATCAATAAGAACTTTACAAATAAATCAAAGGCCTCCATTTGAAGACTTTACTAATTGGACATGAAAAGTTTATGGGGTTAACTCAAGCATAGTGGTTAAAAAGTAACTACATCGAGATTTATATTTTAATTACTTACATATTTAACATATCATATTTAAAATCCAACATCGATTATAATATATATTAATTGCACATTTATTATATATAAAAGGTGTCAAAATTGGAGTGACAATGTTATTAATGATATAGATAATTTTTGAGATTAATTAAACATATCTAATCTTTAATGCAAAACATATTTAGAAAGGTAGGATGAATCCATGTAATGAGGGAATAAATTTGACTCTTAAGTAAAATGTCGTAAAGAAATATTCAATAGTATTGAACTACAACACAATATAGAAATCAAACCCAATAAATTAAAAAAGAAGATTTCGGTAAATCTCTACTAAATAATTTTTTCTTTTCATTATTATTTACTAAAGAATATACTGGACATATATTTATGCATGGGACTCAGGTAATTAAAAGTTGAAAATAGTAAAGTAGTCGTAGTCAAAAAACTACATCACTTACAAATTAGAAACTTGTGATGGATATAATTATCATCAAAACATAAATAATTTATTTTAATTTATCAAGTTCTTTTTTTTTATAAATAATAATATTTGAAATTAATTTTATATTATCAATATTTTATATTTCTAAATAAATTTAATTACTTTTTTGTCTTATTTATACATACCTCAATTTATAAATTTAATGAAATATGCATAATTATGTATTTATTTTATCAAAATAATAATAACACTATACATTATACATTGTATATGTTAATTCATTGGCATTTATAAAATACAATATATAGATTTCACCATAATGTCGTGGGTTGAAATGATGATGCAAATGTTTGGAAATTACAATGATAATTATATTATCTCTTTTCTCAACAAAATGAAAATTAAGAAAAATCATACCATGTGCAACTTACATGATCTTTATTAGCTTTATAATTTAGATATATTTTATTGAATCACTCGACTATATTAGTGAGGAGCAACCTTTTTACCTTGTAATTCGAATATATATATATATATGTATATATCATTCGTTCCGTTATAAGTGACAAAACTTTTGGGCATAAATATTTAGGAGTATATATTAAAGTGTACGAATTGTGGTAACCCACTTGATTGTAAAGGGTAAATTGTTTTCATTTTGAGTAATATGCCACTTATAATGGAACAACAAAAAATGAGAGACGTGCCACTTATAGTGGGACGGAGGGAGTATGTATTTTAGTTTCTTTGTAATTCAAAAAATAAAATATTTTTATAGTGGGTAAAATTTAGATTAAATCCTAAACTATTCACTTTGTCTAAAAAATGGCATGAACTTTCAATAATATTAAAAAAGACCCAAACTATTGACATTGTTCCAAAATTATCCTGCTAATATTTTCCGTCACTAAATTCAGATGAAGATGTTGAACCATTCATATGAATGACAAAATTTATATTATGATACAATTGTGATAATAAGAAATTAATTTTTCGGAAAAAAATGCGATCGGTTGAAAGGAAATTGTTAGCATGTTATTTTTGAAACAATATTAATAGTCCGGATCTTTTATTGATATTATTGAAAGTTCGTAATAATTTTTTTAGACAAAGTGAATAATTTAGGATTTAATCTAAAATTTACCCTTATATTAATAATATTATAATGGATGATCTTTATCATAGTCATACAAATTTGAAAATTATACACAAGATAGGATACATAATTAACATATGGATATGGATAATAATATGGTCTCAAACGCCTATTTTCTAATATTTTCTTGAAGTTAATTATCAAAAATTAATAATATTACAATTAATGTACAATTTATAATAAATCAATCATATTAAATGAGAGGTTCTACGTGCAACGCACGTATATCTCTGCTAGTAATAGAATAAGCCTTAATCCTACTCTAATTCGGCGCAAGGCCAAAAAATAAAATGATTAGTACGGAAAAATGGCCCAAACCCCCTAAGTTAGATTACCGAAATGATCATGTTGTTCGATATATACTTTCAGACTCCACGCCTCAATAATTATAAGGTTCTTAACTTGACCTGTCTAAATGAATTCAAATAATGATAACTCATAAGGTGGGACCCATTGATTTTTGTTTTAATTGAATTAAAAAAGTGAGGAATAACACTTTGCTTCGTATAGGTAAAGTTCACACGTGTATTGGCTCTGCACCTATACAAATATATGTATAGGCTCTGCACCTTCACATGTAACATATTCATTAAATTGGAAGATGTAACCACTTGATCATACAATGCTTCTCATCTCATTAAAAATAAAACACGCTTCTCATCTAAGAAAAACAATGTCGTGTGAGAATTGTCGTATTGGTTTGATTAATTGTTTGTTATAACTATAGTAGCATATGTGTGATGGACAAACAATGATGATGATATCTGGCTTCTATGTTTCATAGGTATGGCAAAACGATTAGAAATGTAAAGAAATTCGAGAAAAAGCTCTCAATTCTCAAAATTATGCCTGGTCAAACCGTTGGGGTTCTTGAACTTGAAAATTATTACTAATGATTATAAAGCAAACAATAATTGAACGTAAAAGCGTACTAACATAATCCATCTAATATCTTAATTGGTATATATCAATGAGGTTTATAAATCTCACATATGCATGATTTACGTACAAATGAAAGATGGAATACAATTTGAAATAGATTGGTATTAATGTAACATCTAAACCATTGGTGAACACAAAAATAAATGAGGGCAGCACCCACCAATCAGTTATTTTGTAGGCATTTTGTACAAATCTCAGTGCAAAAACCTCCATCACCAAAACGAATTGCAAAAAATATATCTTCTCCGAATGCCAAATCAAAAATTTAGAAATTGCAGCCTCTATCGAAGGTGATATATGTATCCGCTTAAACAAACCAAGGCTCGCTCTGGCATATCATATGAATGACATACATTAATTCAATACAAAGTATTTTCTTACAATTTTAGTAAACACAAATGAATATATAATTCCCACTAGAGACAACAGATCTCGAGGCTCATTACTTCTAACTATTAGTGTGTTAAGTATTTCTTTTATAATCACATTGACTTTCATGCATATACCAGTATAAATAAGACCGAAACACACAGCACTAACCACCACATTCAAGAAAAGAAGAAAGAAAACCCTAGCTAATCAAAAGCTATGGCTCCTTCCCTTCAAACCCTAATTCCTCTTCTTTCCATCATAGCCTTGCTCCTCACGGTGGCGACCGCCGCTCGTTCGCCACCCAAAAAGACCTCCTTCTCCTATGGCATCAACGGATGGAAATCGACCGGCCTCACCCTCCAAGGCGACGCCAATTTCCCGTCGGGAACCAGTTTTCTCCGCCTCACGAGAACCGACTCTTTTGGCAATGCAATGAATCTCAGCCCCGGCCGAGTCTTGTACACGAAGCCTATAACATTTTGGGAGAAAAAGGCGAAAGCCAACTTCGAAACCACCGTCAAATTCATCATCAAACCCAACGCCGGCGACGAACTCCCACCTGCCGACGGCCTCGTCTTCTTCATCACGACCGTCAACTCCACCGTCAACGCACCCGGCGGCAGTTTCGGAGTCTTTGATGAATCCGGCAAAAATCCCTCCCTTTTCGCTGTCGAATTCGACATCTTCGTCAATGAGGATTTTGATCCGAGCTATCGTCATGTTGGGATCGACATCGGATCTCAGATATCCAGCAACGTCACGGGGGTGGACGACGGAATAGTAGGAAATGAGGTGACTGCCTACATCAACTACAATGCAGCCACCAATTTGATTAGCGTTCATGGCAGCGCCGGCGGAAAGACTTTTGAGGTGAGCTATGTATACGATTTGTGCACCATTCTTCCTCAGCAGGTTCAAGTCGGAATCTCCGCCGCCACCGGTGGGGCCGTCGCCGTTCATGACGTCATCTCGTGGTCTTTCACTTCCACCATTGTGCGTACGAAGCACATTTGAGATTTCAATGTAGTTTGTGTCGCGAATAAGGACTAGTATTCCAACATTATGTCCAATCAATTCTATTAGAAATTAATGCTATTAAATGTAATGTCGTCTCTTAAATCAATACTTGTATGTTTGGTAATGTTCTGTCGTAATAAATGCAATCTCTGTACTACGATTTTACAACATTTTGCTTGCGGTATTGCGGAATTTTGACTGTCGTAAAAAATTCTGTGCACATCACTTGTTCGACCGAAGTCCCCACTGCAGCCTTATCCGAAGCCTACTAATAAAAAATAAATTATTAGTGTTGAAAATTAAACAATTATCATTTACACGGCAGTAACATTTTGGTCCATTGATATTTAGTGCAAATATCAATTGCATATTATTTTGGTGGTTTTCAGACGACTCATCTTTTCTTTCATTCTGGCTATTAGAGCTTCGCTTTCCTTTGAAATTTTTATGTGGCGAGAAGAATTTCTTCTTTGCCACAAGAGCTTGTGTTCCTCCTTCCTTGACAGAGACATTAGCCATTTGTTTAGCTAACATCTCTTGTGAAGAAAGTAGATTCTCGAATTCTTCCAAAGATGGCTGTATAGCCCACCCTTGTATCGACGTAACGTACGGAATGAATTCTGGCTTTAATCCTCGAATGATGTATCTTCTGATACGTGCTTCAGAAACTGCTTCTTCTGGATTTAGAAGAGAAATTTCTGAACATAAATTCTTGACCTTGAGAAAGTACTCACCAATAGAAAGATTGCCTTGCGTGGTGTTCGCGAGCTCATTCTCCAGAATCTGCAGCCGGGCTTCATCCTTCTTATTGAACAGTCTGTCGACAGTTTGCCAAATTTCATGCGCTGATTTGCAGGGCATAATATGATCGAACAGGGAATGAGAAATCGATCTTTTTAAAATAAATTCGGCCTTCGCGTTCTGCTGCTTCCACTTCTTGAATGCATCAACATTCTCTGGTCCGGTTGCTGGAGCAGTGATGCTGCCTCCATTGACGACATCCCACAAGTCTTCACCAACGAGGTAGGACTCCATACAAGTCTTCCAGACTCTGTAGTTGGACTGATTCAATAGCTCCATTCCCATCCCACTAACACGTCCACTCAAATCCATTTTTGAGGTACTGACCGAATCTTCCACAAAAGATCTTGACACACGATATGTCAGAGCCCTTATGGCTTTGATACCATGTAAAAAAATAGTAACAACAGAATATGAATCTGTTGGCCCAAGAACGAAGAACCCACCACCAGTGGAAGAATACGATCGAAAACGACAATGAAATCCTCAAAAATGTAGAAGAGAAAAATATGTGGAGAGGTGAATAAAAGAGAAACTTGTATTATGTCTCGTTGATCTTCAAATACACTGGGAACTCACATATTTATACTACAAAAAGAGACATCTAGATCCTCTACTTAATACCTTAGAGAAACTAAAAGGACAAAGCCGACTAATTAATGCATGTAGAGAAACGAAGAGTCATTCTCTGGATAATTCTAGAGATAAATAGAACAAAATAAAATTCCAAAAAAACAACTTTAATTCTTCACACGTGCTTATGTATTTTGGTCTATAATTTACCATAATAAATTGCGTCGACCTTCATATACAATATACTAGCATAAATACGACTGGAATAGCCGGCACTACCCGCCACATCCAAAACAAAACCCTACATGGCTATTTCCCTTCAAACCCTAGTTCCTCTTCTTTCTTCCTTAGCCTTGCTCCTCGCGGTGGCGAATGCCGCGTGGTCGCCACCCAAAACGACCTCCTTCGCCTACGAATTCAACTGTGGAAAACCGACGGGCCTAACCTACAAAGGCGGTGCCCTGTTGAAATTCTTAATTCACAGAAGAAGCAAAAATAATCTCGCAGAACAGAAGGCAAAACGGAGAGAGAAAATTGGGGGAAAATATTTCTCATTAGACTACATTGTAAAAGTTGTTTACAAAATTACAATAGAGAGATCTATATATAGGCTGATATAAAACGCTAAATCCTAACTAATACAAGGAATAACAACTTCAACTAAAATACAATACTAACTAATAGAAGTAACACTACAATTTTATTCTGTATTTTAACATGCCCACTTTCCGACCGACACCACCTACCTCCGCCTCACGCAGACCGACGAATACGGCAATGCACTAGAATCAAGAGCCGGCCAAGTCTTATACTCCCAGCCAATTAGATTTTGGGAGAAACAGGCGAAAGCTAACTTCGAAACCAACGTTAAATTCATCATCAAGCCCAATGCCGGCGATGAAATTCCACCCGCCGACGGCCTCGCCTTCTTCATCGCGGCCGTCAACTCCACCGTCAAAGAAAGCGGTGGCTACCTCGGAGTCTTTGATATCTGGAAAAACTCCCTCGGTTTTCGCCGTCGAATTCGACATCTTCGATCCGAGCTATCGTCATGTTGGGATCGACATCGAATCTCAGATATCCAGCAACGTGACGGCGGTTGACGACGGCATAGTAGGGCAGGAGGTGACGGCCAGCATCAAATACGATGCAGCCACCAATTTGATAAGCGTTCATGGCAGCGTCGGCGGTAAAGATTTTGAGGTGAGCTATGTGTACGATTTGAGCACCATTCTTCCTCAGCAGATTCAAGTCGGAATCTCCGCCGCCACCGGAGGGGCCGTCGCCGTTCATGACGTCATCTCGTGGTCTTTCAGTTCCACCTTGGTGCATAAGAAGCACATTTAATATTTTTTTGTACTATGTAGTTTGTGTCGCGAATAAGTCCAACCACTTCTATTTGGAATGCTATAAAATGTAACTTTTCTTCAATCAAAGTTTGTATATTAGTGGTGTAATATCGTAATAAATGCAAAAAAAATTTACAGTTTACTGTATGATTGTGATGTCATTCGGAACACACAGGACGTCCCTTGTTACCAATCATGTAATTACATTTTTGCAAATCATTCATACACATGACAGTGTGTATTGAATGACATCACAATTTAGTAAGTGTTATTTATAGCATTACTGAAATATAAGATGCACTACATTTGGTTATAGAAAAATTCAACCGGGATGTGGTATGATGTTTAGGGTGTGTTTCTTTATTTGTAAATTTATCATGGAAAAATAAGGGAAAAGAAATATCTCTCTTTTTAAACCTCTGATTTCTTATCTATCCATTTATATAGACAAGAATTTCACTCTTCCTTATTTCTACTTTTCACTCCAAAGATAGAAAATATTATCATGAGGTATTTGTTGTGATAATATTTTCCCTACTTGGAGTGAGAAATAGGAATAAGAATGGGTGAAACTCTTTTTTATAGAAAATGATGGATTTAAAGGGGGAATTTTTTTTTCCTCCTTACCTCATGATAAATTTACAACAAAAAAGAAACATTTCCTTAGACGTAAAAATGCATTTGAGGCACTTAGGATTTTGCACGCAAACTTTACATTTATGGCTTTGATGCATATTCCCTATGATATAAAAAAATATAGGGAGAAATGGGATTTTAGCATTTTTTAGATTGAAAATCTTAATTATAGCACTACTTTTTAAAATATACAAATTCTAGCACTTTTGTACATTTTTACCCTTCCTCTTTCTTTTCTATTTTTCTATTTTTTCATTTTTCGTTTTGTTTTTTTTTCCTCTCCCACTCTCCTCCTTCTCTACGTTTCTCTCTCTCTATCGAAACCAAACAGCAGCAGCACCACCGCCCTTCATCTTCTCCTCCGGCGAGACTACGCCGGTCGCCGGCGTGAGACCGGCGGACAAAGTCTCGCCGGAAATGAAGACGACGGCGGTTTTGCCGGATTTCCCATGAAAAAAAATGGGAATTCAAATAAAAAAAGTGAAAAACTCGAATTCACATGAAAAATAATGTGAATTCTCGTGGAAAAAATGGGAATTTACATGAAAAAAAATGGGAACTCAAATGAAAAAAGTAAAAAACTCGAGGACCCGCGGTGGCGGCGGGAGCGGAAGCCATAAAAGTGTCGTTGGGGAAGGACCCGAGGATTTCCGGCGGGGTTATGAGCGTGGTGGTGGACGGATGAGTGCAGCAGTAGCTGCAGTAGAGTGTTAGAGAGAGATGTTGAGATTTGAGAGGGAATTATGGGTTGAGCGGCTGACGATGAGGTGAGTGCAATTTTAGGGTTAGTGGGTAGTTTTTCTTTGTTGAATAAAAATACTTTAATTCATTTACAATAAAAGATATTTTATAAAAAGAATGAGGGATAAAAATGTACAAAAGTGCTATTATTAATGTTTTTTTCCCTAAAAGTGCTATAATCATGTATTATCTCAAAAATATATATATATGATGAATTTTGCTCACAAACTTTACATATATGGAGAGACAACTCTTGACTGTAACGTAACAATTAAGTTCACATTCATCTCAGCATTTCCTTCCTCTGTCATGTGGTTTGCATTTTTATTCGTAGGAATTGGTTCGTGTTTGATTCACACATGACCTGTTCGACTAAAGTCCCAACTGAAGTATTAATACAAAACCTGCTCAACTATTTCGTGTACTCTTAAGCGGTTTAAGAATCTATACCTATTATAAAAGTGTTTTGTTTACAAAATTTGATTTTTGTATTATACTCTTATTGTAGTTTTTAATTATTAGTATCCATTATCATATAATTATTTTATGTTTGAATTATATATATTATTAAAATCTATCAATATAACGTATATAGCACATAACACTCTACTAGTTAATTATAAATACACCTATGCAATTAAATATATTAAATCTTTAATTACCTCTAGCAATAGGTCAGCATTTAATCGGCTTGATTATTAAACCAAACACCAATTGAAAAAAAAACGAATTTTTAGAACCAAAAACCGAACTGACCTTGAAACTGAACTGATCCAAAACCGAAATTTGAAGTTCAATTTGGTTGGTTTTTAGTGAACCAAACTAACTTGTTTGAGTATCAAACTTTAAACTCTACAAGGTTAATAATAATAATAATAATAATAATAATAATAATAATAATAATAATAATAATAATAATAATAATAATAATAAACCAACTAACAAGATATACAAAATTATAATTAACCAAATCATCATCAAACACGACAAACAATCTAAATTCAGAGCTCCAACCTCATTAAATACAAGTCCATTTAATTCATCCTGCGAAAATCTAACAAAAAAACCGTGAACCGACAAACCTACAAACGATTTGCAATCAACAAAAAAAAATGGGATTTCCCATGAAAAAAAATGGGAATTCACATGGGAATTCAAATGAAAAAAGTGAAAAACTCGAATTCACATGAAAAATAATGTGAATTCTCGTGGAAAAAATGGGAATTTACATGAAGAAAAATGGGAATTCACATGGGAACTCAAATGAAAAAAGTAAAAAACTCGAGGACCCGCGGTGGCGGCGGAAGCGGAAGCCATAAAAGTGTCGTTGGGGAAGGACCCGAGGATTTCCGGCGGGGTTATGAGCGTGGTGGTGGACGGATGAGTGCACCAGTAGCTGCAGTTGAGTGTTAGAGAGAGATGTTGAGATTTGAGAGGGAATTATGGGTTGAGCTGCTGACGATGAGGTGAGTGCAATTTTAGGGTTAGTGGGTAGTTTTTCTTTGTTGAATAAAAATACTTTAATTCATTTACAATAAAAAATATTTTAAAAAAAGAATGAGGGGTAAAAATGTACAAAAGTGCTATTATTAATGTTTTTTCCCTAAAAGTGCTATAATCATGTATTATTTCAAAAATATATATATATGATGAATTTTGCTCACAAACTTTACATATATGGAGAGACAACCTCGTGACTGTAACGTAACAATTAAGTTCACATTCATCTCAGCAATTCCTTCCTCTGTCATGTGGTTTGCATTTTTATTCGTAGGAATTCGTTCGTGTTTGATTCACACATGACCTGTTCGACTAAAGTCCCAACTGAAGTATTAATACAAAACCTGCTCAACTATTTCATGTTCTCTTAAGCGGTTTAAGAATCTATACCTATTATAAAAGTGTTTTGTTTACAAAATTTAATTTGTGTATTATACTCTTATTGTAGTTTTTAATTATTAGTATCCATTATCATATAATTATTTTATGTTTGAATTATATATATTATTAAAATCTAGCAATATTACGTATATAGCACGTAATACTCTACTAGTTAATTATAAATACACCTATGCAATTAAATATATTAATTCTTTAATTACCTCTAGCAATAGGTCAGCATTTAATCGGCTTGATTATTAAACCAAACACCAATTGAAAAAAACGAAATTTTAGAACCAAAAACCGAACTGACCTTGAAACTAAACTGATCCAAAACCGAAATTTGAAGTTCAATTTGGTTGGTTTTTAGTGAACCAAACTAACTTGTTTGAGTATCAAACTTTAAACTCTACAATAATAATAATAATAATAATAATAATAATAATAATAATAATAATAATAATAATAATAATAATAATAATAAACCAACTAACAAGATATACAAAATTATAATTAACCAAATCATCATCAAACACGACAAACAATCTAAATTCAGAGCTCCAACCTCATTAAATACAAGTCCATTTAATTCATCCTGCGAAAATCTAACAAAAAAACCGTGAACCGACAAACCTACAAACGATTTGCAATCAACAAAAAGGACCACCAAACCGATATAAAAACCTCAATTTTTCCAAATGATCTCAAAATCAAATTGAATCAACCCAAGTGTTACGATGCAATTCAGTTTATCAATTTTAGTTCGATTATGCCGGCTCACCCCAACTCGGATCTTCTATTTTCAATTTGTGTAACATTCTCTATTATCTCTTTTGGATTAATGATATATGGTAATTTGAAAGTAATTATATACAATTATTGGATGGAATAAATTTTCAGATTCTCACATGTCATTAATCCAACAGAAGTAATAGAGGTATGTCACACAAATTGACAATATGAAATCTTGTGTGACCTCCCACTTAATGCGTGACTGTTTTTTCTATAATCGACCATAATAACATTGACCTTCAAGCACCATACTAGTATAAATAGGACTAAAATAGCCAGCACTATCCACCACAAAAATACTAATCAAAAGCCATGGCTACTTCACTTCAAACCCTAATTCTTCTTCTCTCTTCCATAACCTTGCTCCTCACGGTGGCGGACGCTGCGAGGCCGCCACCGAGAAGGACCTCCTTCACCTACAACTTCAACGGCACCAAACCAACGGACCTCACCTACCAAGGCGACGCCCACTTTCCGTCGGAAACCACCCACCTCCGCCTCACCAAAACCGACGGTTTTGGCAACGCACAGCAAAACAGCGTCGGCCGAGTCTTGTACTCCAACCCGATAAGATTTTGGAGAAGACGAGCGCAAGCGAGCTTCCAAACCGCCGTGAAATTCATCATCAATCCCAACAGAGGCGACTTTAATCCTCCGGCCGACGGCCTCGTCTTCTTCATCACGGCCGTCAACTCCACCGTCGGAGTACCCGGCGGCAGCTTCGGAGTCTTTGATGCATCCGGCAAAAATCCCTCCGTTTTCGCCGTCGAATTCGACATTTTCCCCAATGTGGAATTCGATCCGAGATTTCGTCATGTTGGGATCGACATCCAATCTCAAGTATCCAGCAACGTTACGGCGGTCGACGACGCGATAGTCGGGCAGGAGGTGACTGCCCTCATCAACTACGATGCTGCCACAAATTTGATAAGCGTTCATGGCAGTTTTGGCGCAAAGACTTTTGAGGTGAGCTATTTATACGATTTGAGAAACATTCTGCCGGAGCAGGTTCAAGTCGGAATCTCCGCCGCCACCGGAGGGTTAGTCGCCGTTCACGACCTCATCTCCTGGTCTTTCACTTCAACCATGCGCAGAAGAAGGGCTAATTAACGAGAAGGATGGCGATCAAATTTGAGATTCTGTACTATGTAAATCGTGTTGCGTCGTAAAAAAGAATTACATATATTATTAAAAAAAAAAAAAAAACGAAACCCAAAAGAATCCACAAACTGAAAACTCAATCTCATAAGGACTAGTAATCGACTATGCTCTTATTAAGACCAGCCATTTCTCTCTATCAGGAATGGTATAAAATATATGTAATATTTTCCTAAATGATCAATAATGTGTTTGGTAATGTAATATTGTAATAAATACAATCTTTGTTATACATTTTACTTTCAAATTGAAGTTTGTGTCGTCATTGTAAAAACATCATGTGACCAAAAATGTTACATTTTATATTTTAGTATGCATACTGCGTGTAATGGACGACATCACAATTTACCATGTGTTATTTTTATCCCTAGTAATATGTAAGATGTAAATATTTTATAATAGAAAAATCCAGCTAGAAATGTGGTATGATATTCGATATAGATTAAACCTTTCAAAATATCGATACCACGGAGAAGAGTTTAGAAAAACAGGTTACAAGATTCTACAAATGTATTTTACGATTATATGATTACACCAACACAATTCCATGTTAAACTTTTAACATATGACAACATGCATGAACAAAAAGTACATTCAAATCCTTAAATATACATTTTTACAGCATAATCCTATAACAACACATTTTTAGGCTGCATATACTTCAATAAAAGTGCCGTGTTTATTCTTAATCTTTAGTTGTTTTCTCTAATTTTAAGTCATGCATCTCTTCCTTCGAAAAGTCCGATTCAGTTTTGGTAGATCAAAAAGGAGAAATAAAGAAAATCGAAAAAGACCGAAAACTGGTGAAAAAGAAGAAGAAGATCGAAAGAAAGAAAGAAAAAGAAAGAAGAGAAGTGGGTGAGAAACATGAAGAAGGAAGAAAAAGAAAAGGTTCTTTTGACTATTTACCCAAAAAGTGAGTAAAAAACTATGTTTTTAAATTTTTTATTAGAAAAAGTTTTTCACTTTTCAAATGGCCAGCTAAAAATACCTTCAAACAAACGATTATTGTCACTATATCTAAAAATAGTAACAAGAAAGCTCAGCTTGAAAGATAACGTAATCGCTTCGAAGCATGTTATTTTATCGGGAAAATCTTAGGTATTTTATGTTTAGGTCTTAATAAATTTTAATTATTTACTTATTATGGCCAACCGTACGAGCCGTGTTGTTGGCCATAATAATTAAATAATTATAATTAATTAAATATTAATTATTAAATAAAAAAGCTAAAAAATAGGGTCGACCGTACTAACGGTATGGTGCCCTCCATCGGTATGGTGCCCTCCATCGCAGCAGAGACTCCCTCCATATTAATTAGTTTACAAGAAGTGCAGGTTTTTTAAGTATCACAATTTTATACAATTACAATACAATCCTTATTTATAAAGAGTGACAAACTCGTGAATGCGACATAATGTGTTCACGTCTCAAACGTGATAATGTCATATTTATCGCAGTATTCTCCTCTTCTGTCAGGTGTTCTGCATTTTTGCTCGTGGAAATTCGTAATGCACTTGATCTATTCGACGTAAGTCCCAAATGAAGTTTCGTCGAAAAATATTGTATCTTGCAGATAATTATATTTGACATTATATATAAGCTTCATTGTATTGGATAAATATAAAAATGAGAGCATGACATATGTTTTGAGGTAAAATAAAGGATGTAACACGAAAATATAATGAAAAATAAAACTATGGCCAGGACTATCCAGAAGATACAGCAGCATTAGGATTCATTTATTTTTATAAGAAATTTTAATTTTTCTTAACAAAAATACTGTTAAATAGTTAATTTAATACTGAAACACGATTGTGCTATATAGAAAATTATGGGCTGGAGGATCCAAACTAAGAAAGTTTTGTAATAATCAATAATTGTTGACAAGTTTTGATGACTTTCTGCAAGTTGTTGTACTCTCAAAATCACTTGGGATCCACTTTTGGCATCCCACTATCATTTTACTAAGGTATTTTTCATTTTTTTTCTTCAATTAAAGTTCTTATGTTTTAATTTAGTTTTATGTTTATTAATTGAAATAAATTAATTTAATTAGGGTTTTAATTTTTTTTATTAATTTGCATTTTTTGAATTAATAATTGATTATTCCAAAATTAGGGTTCTATAATTTTTTAATCTGATTTTTAATAATAAATATTAATTATTATTCATTATATGATACTAAAATTTTAGTATAAAATAAATATTATTTAAACAATAAAATTATTAGTGGGATACTAATGATGGGACATAATTATAATTTACAACTGCCCTGGCCTCAAATTTTCTAAGAGCTGCTCTATTTTTCTATTTTTGTCTTTAAAAACTGGGGCTTATAATAGAGGAATGGAGCTAGGAGTAGGCCCATTGCAAATTTTTATCTTGAGGCCCTTGATTCATAATTCAAAAACATAAAATTTAATAAATCAAGATTAAAAATTCATCAATTATAACTATTGTCTATGATTAATGAGAGTAAAAGGATAATATAATTGAAAATGTATAAAATTAATTACCTTGGTTATTATTTATTCCCTCCATAACGACTCAACACTGTTCGTAACCGAAATTAAGGAGAAGAGTGATTAAAGGAGAAAAAGAGAGAAAATGGTGGAGCCAATAACTTTTTGTGAGAGAAATGAGTTTTCTTATTTGAATTGAACCATTATCAATAACACAACCCAAAAAGGAAAGTGAGCCATTATGAATAGACGAGAGTACGTACTTATTGGAATGCTTCCCTTTTTTCCTTCTTAAAACAACCTATGAAAAAATTGCAGTCTATGGGATTTCGTACTACGATCAAGTGGATAAAAATTACCACACTCTATTACCAACTGAACTATGTCAGCTAATTGTTTTTAAAAAGTTAAGACCCTATACAGATCCAAATATTTTTTGGGATCCTAATTTTTATATGTAGTGCGGTAATAAATTAAAATAGAGAATAATTTAGGTCTAAAGTAAATAATATTGGTTCGTTTAAATCCTCAAAATTATGAAACTAGATAACAAGGATTCTCTATTCGCGGCTGTTAACTCTGTCATTGAGGAGGTGTTTAATTTGTTGACCCATGTTAAATAGTGTGAGGGATCAAAATATTTTGTTACATTGTTAAAAAAAAAAAAAAATCTTTTTACTATGTCTATATATACATGTATGTAAGCAATCATGTGTTAAAATAACTAAGAGAGGAATAATTCATTTATAAAATCCGAAATTGGTCAAAGTTGAATGAATTTGAAGAGTTTACAAAATTCGGAATATTGCCTTATTTGTATACGTTGTATAGTTTTATTGCTTTTCTATTTATGTAAATTTTCTTATTTTATCTTGTCATTTATTGCAATATGAATAAAGAATTGATATACGTTTTACATTTAGTAACGCTAATCACCATTTTATACACATACAATTATATTTGTGTATATATACATTTGTGTATGCATAAGAAGGCGAATTATATTTTACAACCGATCAAAAAATACATATCTCGGTATTAGAAATGGGAAAAATACCCTTGTCATCAGTTTTGGTTTTGGTTATCTTCTACAGTCTACTCTCAGGTATGTGACTTTTGCAACTTGCCTACTATTATTTAATTTTATATATGAATTTCCTAGTCGCAAAAAAATTAAAAAAAAAATTCCGCTGTGTAAGAAATTAGTTTTTATGATTTTTTATTTTTTTTTAGATTTGAATCTTAAGAATATCTTTATTATTTTCTTTCTTCTTTCCTCAATTTATTTTATTGCTATTTGATGATCTTCCTTAAACAACCAAACCAGCCTAATCCAATCAACGGAAATTTGATTGGTAAAGGGTGCATTTGAAAGAATGAATCTCGGTCGTCCTTGTGAACTGTTGATCAATAAAATAAAATAAGTTAACCAATAGTATGTTAGTTGAATTTTTTTTATGTTTTTTGGAGAAATCCGTAGCCTCTATCTACAGTGTGCACTGGATAAATCTTGTTACATGCTCAATAGCTTACAAACCACACAAAATAAGTAAACCAATTAGATAATCAAGTGTGACATGCTCCATCTATTTAATGCTTGTGTGGGGTCCAAATTTGAAATATTCACTGGAATATCCAAGAGGATATTGATCGTGTATTCATTATTACATGATCACAGTAACATGAAAAAGTATTTGATGTGATGGAAAAAAAATATATTTTTTTAGAAATAGTCGTTGTGTGTATCAATATTATTTTTAATGTAATTTTTATTTTATTTTTCGCATTTAAGACATTAAGAGCAATGATTTATATTAGGAAAATGTAATGTTGCCAGAACTGGAAAAGAAAGGAAGATGACATTATAACTGACTTTAATGGCTATTAAGTAAGTTTTCCTCAAAAAAAAAAAATGGCTATTAAGTCATTCGTATAATGAGACTCATTTGCTTATAATTTAGGCTAATTAGTTACAAAATAAATCATGGACTTTAAAAGTTTTCAGTTTGCAAATCTTATATAATTAATATTCATCATTTTTAAAAACAATATATTTGAACTTTAATATTTCTTTGCTATTCAAATCATTCCATATTTTCTTCCTACCATTAATATAGATGCGTAAGATATTTCATATGCACGTGCGATTTATCCTGATTAATGCATACTTAAGGGATAATTAGAGGGTAATTAGGGGATAATTATGATTCATTAATCCTTTTATTACCAAACCCTAAAGTTATATATAACATTAAAAAACGAACTAATTAATTAACGTTTCATATATATATATTCTACCTTTTGCTGATTAATATATATAGTCATGAATTTAAATTTGTTTATTTACTTTTTGCAGATTATTTTGTTTGTGAGTCACGGAATATATGTTCGTATGGGCTATTACCCGGTCCGGCTTGCGACATAAGAACATTTATAAACGCTTGCAAGAAACCATGTAAAAAAGCCACTCCAACAGGAGCTGAGTTTATTGGTGGAATTTGTGTGTTTAAGCGTGCTAGTACCACAGATACATATTGTGCTTGTAATTACTATTGCTGATGACGAGATAATATATAATATATTTATATATATGATGAGCAAATTAAGAATTAATTTACTTACTTTAATTTATATATTGTGAGTGATGAAGTTGTGAATAATGTCGGGATTATAACTAATTTTCCACCCAAAATCATCATGTGATCTTGTGTCATTAGTTTTGTAGTACATTTGTGCCCCCCTCTTTAAAAAAAATGTGGTTGGGGAGAACAAATTTAGGTTTGAAATTTATTCACTCTCCTATAATGAATAAATCATTATGTTGGAGTAGGGGTGAGCAATCGGTCCAACCCGAACCGACCCGCCCAAACCGAGAACCGAAAATTTAAAAAAAAAATGGACCGACCCGGACCGAGTAGTTGCACAAAAACCGAGCCAAACCCGAACCGAAATTGAGGTCGGTTTCGGTCCGGGTTCGGTCCAAACCGAACATGAAATGGGCAGTAGCTTTTTACATGTTTTGCACCAATTTTTAGCATACATTCATACATTAAATTCAGCAGAAAAATCACAAACCATCATTTGGTCTCTAATATTCTCAATCCACGATAAAAACATAAATTAAAATCAATCCACTACATAATTATCCAACCACAAATTCATACAAACAAATGTAAACACTTCATGACTTCAAGTTCAATCCAAAGTTGTAGTCTCTATTTCCACTAGGCTTAGTTGGCTACTCTTCCCTTGAGTTTGAGTCACGTACACTCTTCTCACTCTTGTCATTGATGGTTCTTCATGCTTTTGTATGTCGTTTATATCTTCTTCAATGGTGATTTTATCTTTTGCTCTCCTTAGCCAATCTTGGGCATATAAGCGACTCAACAATTTTAGGAGTTTAAAAAATTCCTAAAACGGTCGAGAACTCTTTCCCTCGTGCTAAAAGCAGCTTCTGAGGCCACTGTAGAAATCGGGACAGCTAACACATCTCGAGCGAGATGACAAAGAACTGGAAACCGGTGTTGGTTAAGCTTCCACCACATCAATATATCAAAGTTCTCATCATCCGACGATACAACAATTTCGTTGCAATAGACATCCAATTCATCTACTGCAGAGACTGATCCAACTTGAACTTTATGCCTTTTAAATCTCTAAAGCATGACACGTTTTTTTGTACTTTGAGATGATTCATTTTGCTTTGCAGATTGAGATTGCGTGCTTGTGTTGGTTGCAGGTTGATGAATTTCTTTGTATGCATTATACAATTCATGCAAGCTTCTCAAAACCCCTTTGCCCACTTCTTCACCCCACTCTTGAACAAGTACATACTCAAGAAATTCATTCTTATGCTTAGGATCAACAACAACATTCAAGAAGATTATGTGATTCATCTTATTTGGATCTCCCCAATACTTGTCAAACTTTGCCCTCATTTTTGTTCCCATTGACTTCAAATCTTCGTCCTCACTCCCAACCCAATCAGTCAACATGGTTCTAACAGAAGTAATCTCATGCAAGAATTCATTACATGTAACATAAAGTGAGCCAGAGATTCTAAGTGTCAAATCAAAAAAAGCAGCAAAAATATCACACATCCTCCTTCCATTATCCCAATCTATACCCAATGGAACACCATCCTCAAGATCAATCTCAAAGAAGGGATCTTTGGCCCTATAAGCCTCAAATGCCTTTTCAAACTTGCAAGCTACACTGAACATAAGATAAGTCAAGTTCCATCTAGTAGGTACATCTAGGCATAAAAGACTCTTACTCGCGATGTTCTCTTCTTCACAACATTCCCTAAATTTGACCAACCTGAAAGGAGATTGCCTAACAAATCTCACCGCATCGATCTCTAATGTTCTTAACTGAAGAGCCTACATCTCTTAACCCATCACCAACTACCAAAGCAATATATGAGCCACACATAGCATGTGAAGGAATTTACCCTTTGCTAGACAACAACTCCTTGAAGTTAACCGTGTTGTCAAATAAGACAAGCAAGTATCATTAGATGAAGCATTATCAACGGTCACAGCAAATACCCTAGCAATCCCCCACTCACGCAAGCAATTATCAAGTTGCCTACCCAAATCCTCACCCTTATGTCTTTCTATTGTACAAAAATTGATTATTCTCTTGTTCAACTTCCAATCTTTATCAATAAAATGAGCAGTGACACACATGTAATTCAATCGCTGCAAAGAAGTCCAAGTGTCTGTAGTAATACAGACACTTTGATCACTTTCCATGAAAAAGCTTCGGAGTATAAGTTTTTTTATCAAGATATAATTGATAACAATCCCTAGAGATTGTCCACCTAGAGAGAAGTCTAAACTTAGGCTGCAAGGTCCTAACAAATTCCTTAAAGCCTTCATCATCAACAACTCTAAAAGGAAATTTATCCTTAATTATCATCTCAATCAACTTCCTCCTACACAACTCTTGAACAAATTTCCAGCTCACCCAAAGTCTCACCCCCTCCCTCAGTAATTGGATGCAAAGATAATTGACTTTGTTTAGGACCGACTTCACTAGGAATATGTTTGCATTTGTCAAGGTGCTTCATCATAGCAGACGTACCATTTTTTGCAGTATTTGCACAATATTCCTGGCTGCAGTAGTTGCATTTAGCTTTTTGTGCCCATCTTCATCCATAAAGCGGGTGAAGTGCTCCCAAACAACAGAAGTTCTCTTTCCGGGTTTCTTTTGTGTTGCTGATGTTGAAAGATTTTTAGGTGGGGGAGCTTTACCTTCTGCTTTTACTGGTTTATTAGTTGCAGTTGCAGACATCTTTTCACGGCTTGACGGCTACAAACAAAACATGAGAAATTGAGAATCAAACTATCTAACCTAATTAAAAAAAATAAACAATCTGACCAAATTAAACCTAAATTTGAACCCTGATTCAAGGAATAATACCCTGACTCAAGCAATAATAAACCCCTAAATTCGAACCCTAATCTGACCTAACATACATGCAATAATCTAACCCAAATTTGAACTCTAACTTGATAGAAATTCGAGCAATAATTTGAGAAAAAATCGAGCAATATTTTCAAATAAATTCGAGCCCTAAGTCTATAAAAAATTTCTTAATTCAATCTAAGGAGTTACGCTTACCTTAATTTGAGCGAGAATTGGAGACAGCTGGAGAGGAGTGAGGACTAAGGAGACGGCTTGGCTGGTGGCTGGCGCGGTGGCTGTGCTGTTGCTGTGGTCCGTGGAGTCAGGAGTGTGTTGAGAGGAGACGCCGACGGGAAGAAGCCAGTAGGGACGAACGGCGGTGGGCTGCGGCGCGCCGCGGTGGTGAGCGACGGACGGGCGACGCCGGCACCGCTGCGGGATGCAGGCGAGGCGACGGATGTGTGTGCGAGAAAGGAAGAGTCGAAGAGAGTGAGAGTGTGAGTGTGAGCGTCAGATCTAGGGCTAGGAGGAATTAGGAAATCAGAAATGAAATGTAAATAATAAGTATATATTTCTATATAAATAAATGTATATATATATTTATTATATATATTTTGGTTAGGTCCGGGTCTGGACGGGTTTGAAAAATCCAAACCGAGACTGAACCGAAAATCTCCTACCTGGACCGTTCTTCTTCACAAAACCGAACCGACCCGCCCGAACCCGTCGGTTCGGGTCGGTTCGGCGGGTCTGGATCGGTCCTGCACACCCCTATGTTAAAGTAAGATTGTATTTAAAAAAATAAGGGATGCACAACATTGTACAGTTAGTGCGGTCCATCATGTTTTTTTATTCGTAATTAATATTTAATTAGTTCTAATTGATGTTTAATAAACTCTAATTCAAATTAATTAACTTTAATTAGGATTAATTATCTATAATTACCTCTAATATCTTAATTAATACTTAATTATGACTAATCGCATGGTGCGGTTGGCCGTATTGGAATTTATGCTCAAAATGAATTGATATCCTTAAGTCTAGAATCGTCATCATATCCGTATTCCCCTCGTTTTTTGGAAATTTTGGAGTAATGGAAATTTTATCTTATCTAAGAAATAAATAAGTATTACCCCAAAATTTTCAAACACACGAATTAAAATACCGATTATGGACAAGATCAGAACCTTCAACCAAAGACTTGGCACTCTGAAAAAAAACTTCTCCGAGAAATTCGTCAGTTTTGGCACTCGAAAAATATTATTACCAGGAGGTCTCTCTCATGCAGTCCACCCCTATTTTCATGCCTAAAATAAAAGGGAAAAATACACAATTTTAGCCCGATATATTTAAAATATGACAGTTTTAGCCCGATTTTAGCATAATACAAATTTCAATCTCGATAAATTCCACTTATGATAATTTCAGCCAATTATTAATATTCGGCGCCGAAAAGTCACGTTGACAACCGAATTTTACATGTGTATGCTATGTTGGACAAATATAAAGTTATGTATGTATCAAATTGGGCCTTCATCCAACTTATATGTAGAAGTTATGACCTTTACCGAGTCAATATGGGACACAAATGGGGGAATTTCAACACATCATGGTTAGGTCAGTATGACCATTGGCTACTATACGTGTATCACAATATAACATGGTGATTTTAATCACAATATATATTAATTGAGTTTTATGAATGCAATTCAAACTTAAATAATAGGATTATGAATGAATAAATATTCTCTCGTCTTTCAAATCTACCATTAATTTTCGTAATGATCCTCTGTTAAAAACTTAAAATAGACCTGAGGCTATATGAAGACCAGTTTAATTATGTATATACTTGCAATGTCAAATAATGACAAAAATTATTGCATTATATCGTCTTAAATCCTCTCTTAATGTAATATATTATCTTATTTCATTCATAATTGAAGACAAATATTTCCTATTTAATTTTTTTTACTTTTTGCAAAGATATCAATATATATAACATGTGTGTATGCATACATTGAACTTGTGAAGACTCCTACATTTGCATTCAGATTCAGATCGAAAATATATCTTGATATCAGAAATGGGATCAACATTTTTGGTTACGGTTATCTGCTTTAGTCTAGTCTCAGGTATTAGTTTTTGCAACTTTTATAAGTACTCTTCAATTTTGTATATGGATATTTCCTTATAACAATAATATTATAAGTCAATTTGTAAAAATCGAGCTCTTTTGTTATAAATATAATAATTTCATGTTTTTTTTTTTCATTCTTTCTTACAATAATTCTTCTTCATTAACAATTTAAAAAAAAAAAAAAACGATTTTTTTCTTTTATATTTTTTCGTATACAAAAATTACAACTTCCCAATGAGCATGCATGAAACGGCCACCAAATACAATCAAGGGAATTTTTATTGAGTTTAAGTGTGTAACGTATTTTATTGCATCTATTAATTATTTGAATTAATGAACAATATTGTGAGATGTCTAGCTAATTAACATGTTTTAAAATTACATATTGAAATATTAATATGAATATATGATACTTTAATATTGTTTTTATTCTAATAATTATGTTTATATTTAATAATGTTTACTGAATTATATTTGTTTCTTTATGCATGTTTAAGATATCCACATGAATAATCTCATTTATGAATGAATTCGGTTATTATTTCATATTTCAAAATTATATTTTTGTAATATAATTCCATCCAAATTTAAAATATTCAATTGAATTTTATTTTTACTTTTTTTTTTTGTTTATTTTATGCAGGTTATTTGGTTAGTGGTACAGAAACTATTCCAAAATGTACGTTTGGGCTTCCTAGTCTGTATTGCGATACATCAAATCCTACTTATTGCAAGAAATTTTGTACAGAGGCCATCTCCTCAGGAGCTAAGCTTATCGATGCACGGTGTAGAGTTGAGCCTCTTAGTAATACTAGGTATTGTTCTTGTACGTTTGATCGTTGTTGAGGAACGAGGAATTCACGAGCCATGTAGTTTAATGGTATTCCTTCCGTTTATATATAGTGAGTGACAAGAGTCGGATAATAATAATATTATTATTAATAATAATAATGGGAGTTTGCTATGTTATAAATTAAAGTAATTATTCTCGTCATTCAAAAATTTGATACTGGGATTCCCTCTGTAGAATTCTTACTTGAAAAGTCGAAAAAATCGCATTACAATTAATATCATCAAAATTTCTTCAAAGTTCACTAACACTACTTTTTTCTTCAAAAGGAAATAGAGAAATGTGTGAAACTATTATACACAAGACATGCATGTTCTATATTTGTATGTATATTATGTAACCAAGTACATGGGAGATGCAAACCACACGGGACAAGTATTGTGCAACATGCTCGACAAACGTGAGAATTCCTTCTTTTAAAATTCTTTGCAGCCTAAAATCCTTATGTCTTGTGTGATTCCATTGAGTTTTAAGAAACAATTCACACTTTTACTAGCTAGGATTACGTATAAAAAAAATATTGTTTTGTCATCCAAATTAGTATATACCAAAACATAATAACATAGGACTACACGGTCTATTATTGTGCATCATATAATATCATACAATTCGTTTATTATAAAATTGCTAATTGTTCTTATATATTAATAACTATGAAATATAATATTAAATAAAGTAAGTAAAATCAAATAAATTTAGACAGCTCAAAGACATTTGGGATGTGCAATGGTAAATGTTGTGATGGTATAGCATCCGAAATCATATTAAATGAACAAAGTTGAAGATTTTACGGATATAATTAAAGGTCATAATTTACCAAACTTAATTCAGAAAATTGCATGATTAGATTTTGTTGTATATATAATTATTTCGTATTATTTTGAGAATAATATTTCATTACCTTATTTGTTGATTTATTGCATCATAATGTCGATATATGTTTCACATATAATATATACTTACAGAGGAGTGATGTGCTACACACCTACCGTGAGCATCATTCTCATTTTGTCCATATTAATATTAAACAATTTAATTTTTGACATTGTGTTTTTTATTTTAATACCTTAAAAATTGTTATTGAGGTCAAATTTACATTAAGATCAAAGCTCAATTAGTTCAATTTATTCATTTCTGAGAAGTTAAATTAGGAAAAAGAACAAATCGAGCGTTGATTTTATTGGATTATGTAAATTTAATGACCTCAATAACAAATTTTAAGGTATCAGAATAAAACACAATATCAAAATTAAACAACATAATATTAATATAGACAAAACGAGAGTGATATTCACAAAAGATACTCATGGTAGGTGCGTAGCACATCACTACTCTATACTTACATATGTATATATATATGTGTGTGTGGATACCCTTGAAATATATATTGATATTAGAAATGGGAAAAATACCCTCCTCAACATTCTTGGTCGTGGTTATATGCTTCACTCTAGTCTCAGGTATAGTTTTCGCAACTTTTATAACCACTCTTCAATTTTGTATATGGAATTTTTTTATAGCCATTAATTCTTGTGACAAAAATATTATTAGTCAATTTGTAAATTACTAGCTTTTGTCATTTTAGGGAATTTTGGTTGGGTGTTACATATTTGAATTTATATATTATTTATTTGAATTACAATGAAGCCAATTCCATTTCTCATAAATCTTCTCTTGTTATAATAAAGGATAGGCTCCCCTGCATAAGTTGTTACTATTATTTTCAATTTCTGTTTTATTGCATCATATTTAGAAATATATATATGGTATACATTTTCTACTTCAAATCTAAAATAAAATATTAAATTTGTTTTTCTTGTGGATGTGTCCAGCTAATTCACATGTATTATATGATACTTTAATATTGTTGTTACTCTAATGATAATGTTTTTATTTAACAATACGTTTCTTTAACTTTTAGATAACCCCATAATAATTTCATTCATGAATGAAGTCAGTAATTGTGAGTTTTCCTTTTTCGTCCGTCTTACGTACTATTTACCAAAAAAATCAATCATGATTTAATAGCTTAATATTACAACAAAGGTGGGTTCCTTTCTCCACTCACTTCACATCTACTATGCCAAACTTTTATTAAAACTCGTGCTACAATCTAATAGTCACAATATCCGTGGACGGAGGGAGTATATCTTAAAATTATATAAATAAATAAAAAAATTGGTTTGATTAATTTTGCAGGTAATTTGGTTAGTGGGGCAAAGCCTAGTTGTACCTATGGGCTACATGGTTTGCCTTGTGAAATAGGAAATCCAGAATCTTGCAAGAATTATTGTACTAAGGCAGTTCCTGCTGGAGCTACTCTTGTTACTTACAATTGTATATTTGAGTATCGAAGTGTAACTGATACACTTTGTTATTGTACTTTTGACCGTTGTTAATTTGAGGTAGTGATGATAAAGCAAATCAATAAAGGGAACTCACGAATATTGTAACCTCACTTTTATATGATAATGATAATAATAATGCATAATAATAATAATAGTTCTTATGACATTATCTGATTATAATCATCCTGCCTCATGACACGTGTCATTTGTAGTACCTTTTGCCCATCATTATTATTATTTTTATTATTTTTTTTTTCCAAACTGGAGTAAAGAAAATTGAAGGCCGAACTTTATTGTTACTTGTTTGTAATTATGAATGAAATTTATTGTTGAAGCAAGATGATCGTCAAATGAAATTTAGAGAGAGTAGAAATAGGTAGCGGCTACGGGTTTCCACGATATCAAAAAAAATAGAGAGAGCCGAAATAAGTAAATAACAATTGTTGATCTACTATGGATTGATAAGAACAACAAGATTGAAGTTTTATTGAAATATTGATTTGGTCAGTGTAATAATGTTTATTTTTCGAATATCGTAATGTAATCGGATATATAAGAAATGGTATTTTTGCTCAGGTGGGATTTTGATACTGAATATGATTTGGTATGAAATAGTTTTTTATATATTCAAATGATTTATGAAATATGGTGTATTTACATTATATTCAATTAAAATTAAATATTTATGCTTTGTTTTTTTTTTTTTCCTCCATATATTTATCATAGTGCAACAAGTAAGAAATATAAAAATTGAATAACAATGCAGATGAAGAAGAATGACGTACGTTACAATTATGGAATAATTGAAATCAACGTTCGTGTAATGGAAAGGAAAAGAAATACCGAAGATACAATAGATACGACAATAAACACTTAAAATAAACCGATACTTATAGAATAAATCATAATTATAATTAATGAAACTTCAGTTACAAATAAAAGCAAATTAAAAGACACCCTCTTTACATATGTATATATACATGTGTGTGAACTATTGAAGACTCCTACTGTGTCATACATTTGCATTCAGAATAATAAAATATCTTTTGATATTAAAAATGGGAAAAATACCCTCTTCAACATTTTTGGTCGTGGTAATATGTTTCAGTCTAGTCTCAGGTATTAGTTTTTCCAACTTTTATAACTACTTTTCAATTATGTATATGTAATTTTTTTTTTCTAGCCATTTTTGTAAAAAAAAAAAAAAAAGGGCAAAAACTTGGGTGCAGCCGGCTGGTTGTACCGTACAGCCACCCGACCCGACCTGCCCCGCCCGACCCGGAGAGCGTTGACCTGTCAACGTTGACCGTTGACTTTTTATTTTTATTTTTTAAATTTTTTTTCAAGAGTCGAGCGAGGGAAGCCGAAGGCCTCGGAGCGAGCTAAAAAATATTAATGTTGCCACAATCATTATCTATAAATTAAATCGGAGCCGAAGGCGGAGAAAAAAAAAAGAAAAAGTCAACGGTCGGACGTTGACCGTTGACCGATCAACGCTGACCGGGTCGGGCTGGTCGGGTTGGGTCGGATCGGGTCAGCCGGATGTACCCAAGTGCAACTCAAAAAAAAAATATTACTATTAGTTAATTTGTTAAAATATAGCTTTATTATTTTCAGGATTTAATTTCAACTTCATAATTTAATTTTTTTTTTTTTAAATCTCCCTTGTGATAGTTTAATTTCATCCATAAGTGCAAGGTGATTGTGTTCAAAAGAAAAGATTTTGTAGTTTAATTTCGTCAAAATCAAACCCTAGAATATCAAAAAATACGAATTAATTGATGTTTCATATGTATTCAAGGGCGTGTTCTCTTTGGTTGTAAATTAATTTATCACAAAAAAATGAAGGATAAGAAAATTCTCTGCTTTAAAATAACATTATCCATCATTGAAGTAAAAAAGGAGGAATAAGAAAGCGTGATATCCTTTTTATAAAAAAATGAGGAATAAAAAATGAGTGATTTAAAGAAGAAAATTTTTATTATCCCTTATTTTCTTGTGATGAATTTACAATTAAAGCGAACACACTCGTAAAACAAAATGGTTTATTTTGTGCAGGTTATTTGGCTAGTGGGATAGAGCCTAAATGTACCCTTAAACATGGTTTGCCTTGTAGAATAGGATATCCAGAATCTTGCAAGAATTATTGTACTAAGGCAGTTCCTGCTGGAGCTGCTCTTGTTTCTTACAATTGTATAATTCAGTATCCAAGTGTAAGTGATACACTTTGTAATTGTATTTTTGACCGTTGTTAAGGAGATAGAAATAAAGAAAACGAATAATGGGAATTCACGAGTACTGTACACGTGTCATTTGTAGCAGCTTGTGCCCATTTCTTTTTTTATTATTATTATTTACCTTTTTGCAAACTGGAGTAAAGAAAATTGAATGCCCAACTACTATGATGCACGGATTCTCCGAAATATACTACAATGCAGAATCCGATACGCGTAGGATGTGGGTGCGGGTGTGGTGCGAGTCGGATTCGCACCCGATTCGACACTTGGCGTATCCTATTAATAAAAAAAAAATTGGATACGCGAATCGGATTCGCCAATCTCATGAATCCGGTGCATTTAGGGTTATTTTTTATAAACTTTAATTTTTTTGGCCCTTTTTTGTTTCGTGATGAAGGAGAAGTACCAAGTAATTCTTAGATGTGACCATGTTATTAAGCATTAACATATGTTATTTGACTATTTCAATTGAAACTTTTATTTTAACTTATATTTACAATGCAAAATTTAATTTATGAATATATTTTTTTTATAAATTTGTTAGGTCGTATATAATAAAATATAAATATAACAGACGTATCCTTCACGAATCGCACCCTATAATTTTTGAAAATCCGTATCCCCGTATCCGTATAGTATCGCCCCGCACCCGCACCCTCGCACCCATGCAACATAGCCCAACTATATTGTTACTTGTTCGCAAATATGAATGAAATATATATAGTTGAAGCAAGATGCTCGCCAAATGAACTAGTTTTTGGGATAAAGTTAACAAGACAAATGGGGTGTATGGCTCAATTTATAAGCTCTTTAAAATAATGTATTAGATGTTTATAAGTTTTTGAAAAGTATTTGATAAAATAAGATCATAAATAGCTTATAAGATTTAAAAATAAGCTCCAATAACTTATAAGCTCAAAACATAAAAGTTGATCGATCCCATCTTATTTTTTTCATCTAATAAGTTCTTGATAAGCTCTTTATAATAATTATAGCCAAACACCCTTATGATTGCATTTCATAATTGATTGAGATGAATACATCATAATTTATCCACAAATCTATATTATAAGGTTAATTCAGAAGAGTACATTGCATTAATCTATTACTAATACGAAAATAAAGCTGCCTCATCCACGGTGCTTCGTTCAGATTTTCCTTTATTCTGGTAATTTGTCTAATTTTAATTCATATATATTCTAATTTTTATTTTTATTAATTAAAAGTTTATTAATTTCATATTCTTGAAATATCACATGTTTATCTATTAATCACATCTCATATTTATCTTTCCCTCTATTTAATTAATTTCTTCTATTATGCATATTAAAATAATGACAATTTCGGAATGCATTTTTATAAATCATTATTTTATACATTCTTAATTCATACTCCCTCCGTCCCAATAACAAGGTCTCACTTCTTTAATTGATGAGAGTATTAATTAATAGAAGTGGGACCTTGCTATTGGGACGAAGGGAGTATATAATAATCTATTTAAAATTTGTAAATGAAAATCCCTATGAAGACTAAATAAATATATTTAATCAACATGTCTATATGGAATCATTTTCATTTTTCATTCATGTTTTTCTAAAAACTTCGATTAGTGCTTTTTAGATTATATATACATTGAATCAAATGTGGGATAAGTAGCTAAAGAAAAGAACAAAAAAACTTGAAGATGTAAACATATTTTTTTCCGCATTTTGACAAAGATTAGAGATATCGATTTAATATGAACTAACGAGACAGTTCAAATATACTTAAAAAGAAGGATTTTTAAATTTTAATTAATATTACTTTGAAGATGTAAACATTTTTTTTTTCGCATTTTGGCAAAGATTAGAGATATCGATTTGGCATGAACCAACGAGACGGTTCAAATATACTTAAAAAGAATAATTTTTACAAATTTTAATTAATATTAACTTTGTTTAGATTTTTATCGAGTAATTTAGCATAAACCAACGAGACGGTTCAAATACTTAACATAGAAAGAAGGATTTTTACTAATTTTAATTAATTTTACTTGGAGTGTTCATATTTTTTTAGAGTATTACTCAACAAATTTGAGACGCGTATGTACAGTAAAGTCACTATTTTAACCTAGATTAGGACGAACATGTAGAAAAATTTTAAACAAATTTAGATTTAGAAAATACATAATGAATGAGTATACCCGATTCATTGTCATTCCTAACAATAAATTTAGATACGTGAAATAAAAGTAATTTTCTAACTTTGATTAATAATTAACGTGAACAATATCACAACTTTTAAATAAGATATAAAATTATTTTTAAAATATATACACATAAATTAAAACATAAAATTATTTCCCGTCGAGTCTCAACGGGCTACTTACTAGTTAATTTATATTATAAGGTTTAAGTTCAAGGTTGTCCTTCTCTTATAGTACCATTACGTTTATATTCATGAAGATTATTAAAGTATATTTTGACCACTGGATTAATTTAAGTTATATGTATCTATAATATTACTTGGAGTACTAGAATATGATAATACATAATGGTATTTTTATCACAACATTGAAAAGAAATAACTGAAACGTTTATTATAGGTATTAATTATGCATAAAAGTAATCATTCTTATCTTCCAAATCTATCAAAATTTATATACTTTGGATTCCTATGTAAAATACATTACGAAAAGGATCACAAATTCGCATATTACATCATAATCAAAAGCCCTACCAATTTTACTAACACTGCTTTTTTCTTCAAGAAAGAAAAAATGAGAGATGCGAAGCTACTATACATAAGTGCACTCTGGGTAAACCACGTTCTTCTACGTAATCAGTGGCGGACGCAGATACAGACAAGGGTGGGCTTCGGCCCACCCAATTCCTACAGGTCACCGACTCAGTCGAAAACTCGGACAATAGCCCCCCTAGCCACCGAGGGGACGAGGAGGTCACCACTAACTTGCAATGACTACATGCTAATCCAAATTACAATGTAGCCCTAATAATAATTTTTTTCTGCATCCGCTACCGTACGTAACCACACACGAGATGCAAACAATCAACTCGATGAACATCTAGAAAACCGTACCTAGAATACGAATCCATTTAAATGATATTAGAAGCTCAAATTATATAACAGAATTTAAAGAACTCTTCACCTTGTGATAGATGAGCCACGGTATGTGTGATCACCGTGAAGGCTGAGGAGGGAGAGGAGTCGTCCGCAGCCCCTTCTTGTTTTTCCAGAACTCGTCTTTCTTCCCCTTCTTCTTCTCTTTCAGCAAGCCAGCGCTGGATTTAATGATCCCCATCAGCGCGCTTTTATCCTTCCTGTTCTTGATTTTAGCCTTCACATTCAGAATAGCCCTGAGCTTCTCGTATGACTTGACATCGGGCACTTGGCGATTCTTCACCATCTGTTTATGATAGTAGAACGCCCTACTGAAATCACGGACGCGGACATAAGCATATATCATCGTGGAATAAGTTATAGAATCGGGTTTCAGATTCAATGCAGCCATCTCCTTCAACAGTTGTGGCAGCTTCGACTCTTGCCCTCCCCTCGCATATGCATTCATCAGCATATTATATGTCATCACAGTTGGATGAAAACCGCGCTTCCCAAACTCATGCATCACGTCTCTTGCTTCCACATACTGGCCTTGCTTCGCAAATCCATCAACCAGAATGTTGAAAGTAACTCGAGTCCCTTCAACTCTATCCCTTATCATCACTTTCCAGATATTCATCAGAGTTTCTGTGTCACCGGCTCGTCTAAATGCATCGAGAAGAGCAGTATATGTTTCGATTGAGGGCTTTATTCCTTCCCTTAACATATCATCAAAAGCCAAGTACGCTTTCTCGTGCCACCCACTAATCGAATAGGCATGGATGAGAGCAGTATACGAATGTGATGAAGGTTTTATACCGACCCTTTTCATCCTCAAGAACGCATCTGCAGCCATATCGCTCGTTTTCTTCTGCCTTCCATAGGCGCTGATCAGGCACGTATATGATCTTACATTCGGCTCCAAACCAGCAGCTTCCATTTCTTCAAGTAGTTTCTCGACAATCTCAGGCTGCATCCTTCTGCTATACGCGTCCATCAAAATGTTATAAGTAGCAGCAGTCGGGGCTACTCCTTTTGCCTTCATCTCAGCAAAAAGACCTTCAGCTTCCTCGACGTGGCTTGACTTACCATAAGCATCCATAATTGTATTATAAATGACAGCATTAGAAGATATCCCTCTCTTCTCAAGTTCTGATTGGATAATCAGAGCTTCTTTCCTTAACCCTTCATCACAAAAGAATTTTATAAGTGCCCCCACGGCTTCTAAACTCCACTTAACGCCTTTTTGGTTCATCTTTTCGAAGAATTTCCAGGCATCTTCAGCACTATCTCCGTTTTTCCTCATGACTGTAATCATTATAGAACTTGTTACATGATCAGGCCGGATATTGCTCGTTTCCATCATTTCGTACACAGTCCAAGCATCATCATACCTTCCACGTAACAAGCATAATTGACAAACTATTAGTAAGTTCTATCACAATCAGAAAAAACACATTATCACAAGGAAATGAGCAGAAAAGGCACACACATCAAATACAGGTTGAAAAAGGGGCGAAGATGCTTGTGCATACCCAAACAAATATAGCACAAACAGACAAGTATTTATGCATGAATATTAAAGTTTTTATACAGGTTGCTCGTGGACAAATACTTATGTACATTCAAAATTCCGCACAGAAAGGCATTTCCAGAATATACATACAAATTAGAGACTAACCCAAGAGCATGACAAATACAATCTCATGTATGCATACACAGCCAGGACATTAATGTTTGTACACGGATTCTACGTGCACATGCACAAGAAAACTTCTGCAGAAAAAGCAGCTTCCAGAATGTAGATAGAAATTAGAGAATAAACAGAGAAAAGGACCTATACAATTTCATATATGCAATGCATGAACAGCCCGAACATTATTGTACACGATTTTTTCGTTCATATACACAAGAAAACATCTGCAGAGCAAGCACCTTCCAGAATGTACATAGAGATTAAAGACTAACCAGAGATAACAATGTACCTACACAATCTCATACATAAATACATACACAGCCAGAATAACAGAGTAAGAAATGAATCCACGACAAAGGATGCACATGCTGCACAAAGCAAAAGGGAACAGAAAACAGCTGCATAACATTGTTGGTATATGAAGACAGATGTCGAGAGAAACTGTTAGACTTCTTTATTGCGCTGAAATGGATGAAGGAAAGGAGGAGTAGCTATTCCAATACATAACAGCTAAACAATAGAACTTAACACACAGAAGAGACTTGATCAAGCTCGTATAGAACTATAAGTCATAACCAATATAGCATACAACATTGCATTGCAAAATCACCAACTTCTAGCAAATCAGATTGCAAACACTACAACAATACAACTTCAACATTCGATAAACATGAATCCCAATACCTTCCACAAGACATCAGCCCTGAAATCGCAGCATTGTAAACACGAACATCATTGAAGTGTAGATTCTGCTTAAAAGGCAGATTCTTGAACACCACCAACAACTCATCCCCCTTACCCGCCCGCCCCAACAATGGAAATAAAACTGAGCAAGACGTCGCAGTAACCAAACACGGCTCTCTTAATCCCATCCACTCAAAGAAATACAAACAGCTCATCACCTCACCTTCCTCACCCAGCACTCTCAACACCTCCAAACACTCCTCAGCCCCTAATTTCCCTCCAAAATCACACCTTTCCAACGCCTCTCCCAAAGTCACATTCTCCGGCAATGCCCTCGCAATTTTAAGTATATCCCCTACAACTCCCTCTTCTACTTCTGCTGGGGTCTCTACATTTTTGTCAAATGATACATTTAAATTCTCTGTTTTTGATTCTGGTACGGATTCTGATTCTGGGTCATCGAGATTTGACGCCAGATGCCACGAAGTTCTGCGGTTCTTTTGGAGGGAAATTTTGCCTTCTTGAAGAGGGTCCGGGTTTGAAGTTCGGGTTTTGAAGAATTTGAGAAGCGGGTCGTCGAAATCATCAGTTTCTTCATCGTGCTCGGGATTTTGGGGTTGTTTTATTGATGGGGTTTGTAGGAAGGGAAGGAATATTGGGGAGGAGTGAGGAGAAGGGGTGGAGGAGCAGGAAATGGAGAATTTCTTCTTGGGATTTTGGAGCGGTTTTGGGATTTTGAGGAGCTGTGGGGTAAGTAGATGAGGAGGGTGGAGTGAAGAGGAAGAAGATGAAGAAGGAGAGGAAGAGATGGAGAATTGACGGCGGAGGTTTAAGGGAGCCACCGCCATGTTCGAGTTCTAGAGGTGGTGGAGCCACCGGGTTTTGTGTGTTAAAACTTGAGATGTACTAGAAACGACGTCACTTCAAACTCACCATTTTATCCGATTCATTTTTCTTTTTATTCAGTAACAAGTATTAGAACTCCCGGTCCAATATTCATGATCTTTTTTTCGGGCATAAGTATTAAGGAAGAAGAAAATAAGGGATCAAAAAGTGTAACTGTGAGTCTGTGACCACTTGTTATTTAGTGTAATTTTTATTCAATATTTAATCATTTAGTTAATAGCGTGATTCTTATAGTCAATAAATTGCTTTTTTTATTCAACAAAGAAACATGTCATGTTACATGGGACGGCCTAAAAGGAATATATGAATATTGGGACGGATGGAGCATTATTTATTTTCTATACGAAGAAATGTTAGTATTATTTATTTTTTTCTTGTTATTTCTTATTTATTCAGTAATAAGGAGTATTATTTTATTATTTACTTTTACTCCAAAATAAAGTTTTTTTATTTAATTTTTTTTATTTTTACCAAGAAGATTCAAATTTAAGATTTTTCGACATAAGACTCTGATTCCACAAATAAATTATCCACGATTGTTGTCTAGCACACATAAATTATTTGAATCTGAACCTTTTTATAGGACTAGTAGAGTGATACGTGCGATGCACGTAATAATGATAGATTTTAATAATATATATATATATATATATATATACACGTCAAATATAAAATAATCATATGATAATTGATACTAATAATAAAATACTATAATAAGGATATCATAGACAAATCAAATTTTGTAAACAATACTCTTTTATAATAGATTATAAATATGTCAAATATTTTGATCCAAAAGAATCATGTTAGAGCATCTGGTTGTACCTCATAGAGGCATGATAGTTGGGCATGATAACAGGAATGATAGAATTAATTTTGTAAAAACTGAATTTTCGCTAATTAAAATATGAAAATTACATTAATTTAAAAAAAATAAAAAAGGCACGGCAACGGTCACAATGGCAGCCAAGGGTCATCTCCCTTGGTGACGAGAGATCGGGGCACTAAAAAGACGAGTAGTACTTGTGGTTGTTGGAATCCATTTGGAATAAGAAAATAGAAGATGGAAATTGAAGAGAAAAGAAGTAGAAATAGTGTAGAAAATGGTGTGAAATTGTGAATGAAATAGGTTGTATTTATACTTTATAGGATAAAACTTATATAAAAAAAAATCAAAAAAATAAAGAAATTGGTTGAAACAACCTTTGCAAGCAACAGCTATTCCAACCGAAAGTGCGGCGGCAACGGTCACAATGGCAGCCAAGGGTCATCTCCCATTTTTCTTTTTTTCTTTTTTTTATGGCACGTGCTATGCACGCACCTTGAATAACGCCCTTCACGCCCAGCGCGTTAACCCTCGCCTCACCAACGGTGTGGCACGACGGCGAGGCAGCTCGAGCCTCCGATCGTGCCGCCCGTTGCAGATGCCCTTAACGAAATAAGAAACAAGAACTTTGTAGGATGTTTCTCATTATACTTGCCTTCCATTATTTCGTTTTTTTAATTCAAATGATTATGCGCGCGATATTCAACATGATATGTTTCTTTTTTGTGAGAACATATTGTATTTTCTAGGGTTAATTATATTTTATGGCCTGACCTTTCACTCTATAGTTACTTTATGGCTTGACCTTTAGAAATATACAAAATGGCCCGACTTTTTCCCGTTGCGACACTTATGGCACGGGAGCTAAAATCCGGTGACGGAAAGATGATAAGGATCATTGTTGCGTGACGTGGAAATTATTTGATGCCAAGTAGGAAAAACTAATTTTCTTTTATTGTTCTCTCTCTCTCCATCCACCATCGTTTCTCTCACCACCATTTCTCTCCCCCCAATCCCTTTTCACTCAGCCCCAACCACCCATCTTCCATTAAACCTCCATAATTAAAAATCAAAGAAACCCATTGCCATTAAAATAGTGAAGATATTATGAAATTTCTTGGCGAATTTAAATCAAAAAATTTGACCCTAGAATTAGGATCTTGCGCAGCCTTGAGAGAGCTCGGTGGATTCCGCCTCTATCTAGACGTGTCAGTGGTCTGCGACGTTTCGATGGTGTGCAAGAACAAAGGGGAAGCCTATGATGGTTATGTCTGGTGTTTGAATAAGTTATCTTATACCAAGACCCTCTTATCATCGATTTCAACTTTTTGACATTTATATGAATCGTGTTTACTTTTCATTCTCTATTGAAATTAATTACTGTAGCTAAGAAGCCAAATCCCTTTTAACTTCATCATAATAATGTGATTTGGGTTTTCTTCAAAAATAAAATAAAATAATGTGATTTGTGTTCTACTATTCTTCTGCAAATCTTAAGAAGACGAAGCAAGATGTTCTAGAAGAAATAGGAGAATTTTTTTCGTAATTCTATAAGTGGTCGTTTCTTGATTCGGGACAATGTGCTGTGATTTTGTTTAAATCAAGAAAACTGTGGACACATGATGGAAAAAAAGGAAAAAGAACAAAAAACCGGAAAAAAAAAACTTTGGCATAAGGCTTGGTGCAGCCGGCGATAGAGAGGTTAGATATAGAGGGGGTTAAGGTGAAGAGGTGAGGTGGAATATAGAAATATTATTGATTAAATTTTTTGTTTCTAACTGGATACGGTTATTGCCACATCAACAACAGATCGTTCCAATCATTTTTCCGTCATCGGAATTTTACTCTCGTGCCATAAGTGTCACAATAGAACAAAGGTCAGACCATTTTTGTATATTTTGAAAGGTCAGGTCATAAATTAATAAGGTCAAAATTCGGACCATAAAGTATAATTAACCTTATTTTGTAACTCCAATGATTCAATAAAGTTTTGTAACTCAGCGATGCACGGTTAGCATTATATAATTTTTTATAAAAATAATATTAACTCAATTACTATATAGAAAAAGTAAAAAATTGCAATAAAAATTTACATAAGTGAAAGGCTCTCATTTATCAGCTGAATATCCACGAACAAAAAATCCAAATTCAAATTATAATAGTTTCATCTAGTAGTACTCAATACCTTCATGCCATCAATATTTCAATTCTTCAAATTTTATAAAATTACCAATTTTTGGAGGTCAAGTAAAGATTTGATAAATTCTTATTTACACCAATATATCCCACTGTCATTCATATGCAGATGATGGGCAATCATGCCAGCAAAACACGAGACCGAAACACGACAAAAATCGAGAAACTAGACTGTGACTATACAAAGTTCTCAAGAGGGAGGAACAAAAACCTCACCTTCCCCTATATATTCAACTGCAAATTCATCATCATTCTTGCCCAACATCTCTTCTACAGAAATATCTATATTCCTACTTTTCAAAATCCAATACCTTGGCTTTATCTTCTTCTCCAATGAGTAGCTGAAGTATCTAGGGTACTTAACCACATCACTTATAGGCCTTCCCATGGTGTTAACTAGGAACTCCAGTTTGGGTCTCAAAACTTTATCGATGCTGTAGCCAAGTAAAGGAGAGAATCTACGTACCATGAACCCGATATCCTTCCTTGACAACCCGATCTCTATTAGGTACCTCATTCTGCAAAGAAACGTGAAGATAATACGAATCTTAGTGTCGTTCTTTTTTTTTTTTTTTTTTGGTAAGGTGGTGGTAATAATTCAAGCATCATTGTATTCTTTACCTCGGAAGTAAAGCTCTGTCGACATCACATACAAATAGTTCTGGGTATTTTCTGATAACTCGTGGGATGTGAGCTTTGGGAATCCCGATGTTAGACAGAAACTGCAACTTCTTCTCGAGCGTTTGGTCTATGCTTGCAGCGAAAATTTCAGGGCAACGACTGAGAGTCCTAGCAATAGCATCCTCATCCATTCCTAAATCTTTGAAGAAGGAGACAACCTTGATGTGGGAAGAAAAAGAAAAGGTTTAATGTATATGCATACGGGTAAAAGGAAAGAAATTATGCAAAAGAGGGCGCTCTGTATTCAATGAATTCAGCAAAATGCTTGTTGCTAGCATATAAAATGCAGGAAAGGATAAATAATTCATCACCAAAATACCATGTTTTCAAGTTTTTTCAGTATTGCATGTAAAGGTGATGCATCATGAATTAAGAAAGAGTTCAACTGGAAATAGAATATATCCGCAACATTTAAAATAAGAAATGCGGCGCAAGATTAGGATTCGATTAGACTATTAAAGATGCAACAGCCACCAAATCTATTTGCAAAGGCGAGCACATAAACCACAATTTTGCAACATAACTCCATAAATGCCCTAGAGAAAAATTGGCACCATGCTTCCATTATTCATAAACTAAACAGATATTAGTTGTTTGCGGTATAGCTAGAATCTGATTCTGACTTGACTGTCTCAGATAAAGCTAGGCTTTTTACATTATAATTCTGTTTTTGCTAAGCCTTCACCCTTATTTATAATGGGAATCACTACCTGAGCTTACGAGGTTCAAAAGGCACCCTCCCTATTGAAGTGATCATGATATAACTAAACACTAAAAAGTGAAATAAAGAAAATCTTTGAATATATATAAGAATTTTAATAGCATTTCTTCTGAACCAACCTGAAGAAATTCCTGAGGCTTGCGAAGTAGTAGCTGAGGACTTGTAGCAATGACATGACCTAACTTCTTATTTGTAATGTCCATTTCACGAAATTGTTCCACCATCAGCTTCAGCTTATCAACTGAACAGCCCAAGACATGTGGCCATCTTTTAATTGCTTGGGAGGAGCAAATTTTTGGAACCTAGAGACCATTCAATAAAATATAGTATCAATTTATTAGCATTTGATACATCATTTTCACACCAAAGACAATCATCAGATTTAGAGGTGCAAGAATCAAGCATCTGGTCTCAACTAGTACCTTCTCTGCATCAAAAAAATCAAGGATTTTGTCAAAGTTCTCTAGGATGCTAGCAGAAAGAATCCAAGGATACTTAACAAGCATCTTCCCGAGATCGTTATCCCTCACACCAATCTACAAGGCAATATATAATCCAATTATGAGTTTCCATATAAAATTGAAATATTTTCACCAGCAATACAACATGATGCACAATAAGATGGGAAATACCAAAGTTCTAAATGTTCAAAATTTATACATCCATGGTTGTCAAGGTTCTAGTACTTCGTAAATCACTTTAAAGGGGCGTTAAAGGGCATCATCAGCTCATGTAAGAACTAAGAACTAACTCATGCAAGGACCATATTTACAAATCTCAAAACACTTCAGAGACATGAAAGAAGCAAATTGTCAATGATACCTTCTCAAACGACCGCAGTCTTGGCTTGATATCTTTGTCAATGTCATAGGTCAGGATGGGTGGGAATAGCAGAAGTATGTTTCTTATGCATCCTTTAGGGACCCCGATAACTTCCAAAAACATTACAATTGGCTTCACACGAGAATCTAGAGGTACGGTCAGAAGACGGGGAAAAGATTCAATGAGATGCCGGAAAGTGGTACTCTCAGAACCCAAAAGATTTAAACCCCCACGCCTCGCTTGAATCTATACATGTAAAAAAAGGAGATAAATACACAATCTATGCAGGGAAGAGAACACGTTTTCACATATTAGAGCTTCAACATCAACTGACAAACATTGTATGAGTTTTAACCTTCTCAAAAAATGCTAAAGTTTGCTGCACATCCTCGTCAGCAGAAATGGAGAGATGCGCCATCATTCTCCGTGCATTTTTCCCAATGAGTTCATTATCATCACTGCCAGAAAATAATATTTCCTTCATATACTTACCCTATAATAATAATTGACAAGAACATAGAATCAGGAAAAACTAAATCTTGCTTGCTGTAATTTGTATCAAAAGGAAAAAAAAGAACAAGAAAACAGAATTTAATCAAACACCTTGTGAATGAGGCGAGGAAGCACGTTGGACTTCGAAGAAGAGAGATATCGAGCTAAGCGAGAAGCCGAGGCGAGAGAAAGGCCAATGCTATCTAAGAAGGGAATTACACCCTTATCCCCTTTCTGCTCCGCCATTTGGGACACTTTCTTCTTGAATTCCACGGCGCCTCCGCCACCTTTTGGACCCGGACTGGCGGCGGCGGCGGCCAGCGAATTCCAGTCATCGAGGTCGTCAACGCTGTCAATCAGCATGTTCAAATAGTTAGGGCAGTTTGAGGAAATGCACAAAGCGTCTTCTCGCGAAGCTCCGAAATTCTCCAGATACTCTGCAATAGCTTCCCGCGCTTCTCCAACGCGATTTTCGTGCGTTTCTAGATCAGAATCGTTGCTCTTTGAGGCGGAGGCGGAATACGTAAGATTTTTTCGATTGTTGAGGAGAGAAATTGAGAAAGAGGAGAAGGAAATGGATATAGAGGTTTTGCTAGGGTTTAAGAGTAGTTTCGGTGAGATGAATAGATTTGGTTTTAGAGCAGGGGGACTGCACTGAGCAGGGAAGGAGCGAGAAGAGGAAAAATGGCGGTGGTGGAGTGGCGGGGCCGCCATCGGATTTGCCGGAGCTGCGGCGTTCGTGTTAGTAAACATATCATGCTCCTGAAATGGTGTTAAAGTGCTCGTGAAGATGGAGCAAACGGCGTCGTCCCTCTTTAAAGAGAATTTTTGCCTGAGTTTATTTTCAGTTGCTCCCAGAAAAATATTTTCAAAAAATATGTCTAGATATTAGGAAATATGACAGATTTTTATTTTTATTTTTAATTTTGGTCTTGAGCATTTTTAAAGTTTAAGAAAGAAAATCTGAATTAATAGTTTTTTTTTTTAATTTTAACGTTCGGATTCACAGTCTACTGGTATTGAGATCTAAAGTCCATAAATCTTGAATTAATTATTTCGGCACATATCATTAGATATTTGAATTAAAATTATAATTGGTATTTTATCTTTTACTTTAATTTTGCGTTGTAATTATGATTTTAATATAATAAATAAAAACGTATTTTATATTTTTAGTTCATATATTAATAAATATATAAAGTTCCTAATTAATACATAATATGTGCGCATTTGTGCGACAGCATAATTCCTGTAATGAAAAAATTTATATAAACACTATCCAAAATTATAAACAAACAATTGAATTACAACATGATGCAAGTGCTACCTCGAAGTATAAGAAGTAAAAATATATTATCTTCAAAAAACCCCAAATAAAAGACAAAAGTGAAATAAATCAAGTATCAGGCTCTAAGTCTACAACAATATGCTATTTATAATTCTAGCAAAACTCGATACACAAACAACTTTTCACACATCGATTCATCAATAAAAAAGTAGAAATTAAAAACTCATTTTGAAGGTATAAGGAGAAAAAAAAAGCAAATATTCCTAGTCGATTTCGCCATTTTGCTTTCATTTCAACGAGCGCTGTAGTAATTGCTGATCACACTTACAAGTTACACCATGTTCGGTCTCTGAGGAAGCAAGAGATTGTAGAATTTATCATGCAAGAAGAAATGCTTCCCCTTGCTGTCGACCGCCTTTTTCCAGCCACACCACCCGCCGTTTACTATCTTCTTAAGGTCGTCGTTGCCGGTGTAGTGAGGGTCGAGTATAAGAAACGCGCAATCTCCACTTGTGTCGTTGTAGTCGACCCCCAAGAGCGTATATGCCAGAACACCTCCTCCTGCAGATACAAGATATAAACTTGGAGCCATATCCTTGAAACAAAAATATGCAGTCTGTGTGACTAGTTTCTAACCAATCATGACAGGTGTTCCTTGCGTCTCAAAATGCAAGGCAAGTTCTCGACATTTCTCTGGAAGCTCGGATCCGGACCTCACGTTGATGACTTTGCAACTGACCTGTTACACAAAAACTTGTGTCAACCATCTGACGGGTCAAGATCTGTCAAAGAATGCCCACATCTGAATCTAAATATTCAGATCCAAACTCATATCTAGAGGCATATTTGTAATATCATTGGTATTTGGTAGTGTTTGGTTCCGGGTCTAGACGTATCTAACAGATCGTCACACAGGACTCCCCCGACCAGTTAAGGTTGGAGTTACTATGTAAAGTTCTCATTATGAAATTATCTATGTAAAAAAGCTAATGCGTCAAGAGATCAAACTAGCAAGGGAAACGAGCTTGAAAGTTGAAAGATATGAAAAGAGGTTATTAGTTTAGGGAACAACTATGTATAAGTGGAAGTTTCTTCTTGAAATGCACAAAGAGAAAAAAAGATGTAAAATCCTTACACCGAGTAGCTTGTCCAAAACAAAACTCAACTCGATGGCGCCAATCCATTCACGTGAGCCAGTGAAGGAAGGGTCCTTATCACCAATCTCGACCAGCGACTGCTGTATTTCTCTGAAATAATGTGATTTTTATTTATGAGAAAAACTGGAACTAAGATGCTAGATGAGGAAATATGGCATCATCAAACTCATTTACTAAACCAAGTACAAAATACTAGCAACCACAAATTATCCCCTCTTTTAGATTCAATTGAATGTCCCGTGCAATTCTGCTTTTATCCTCTACGAATCATTGGTGGATAGTCTTTTCACAGTGACGACAGGAAACATAGAACAAAACGACAAAGCTTCCCAATACACACTATAGGCAATCAGTGTTTTCATCAAAATCAAAATTCAAATCATCTCCTTCAAACAATGCACTCAAGATGGCCTAAAATGCTTTCCTAGGAATTTACAAACAATTTGGACTGCATATGATGTTTAGACCGGTGATCGAAGTTGAGCCACAGCACATGAGAGTATACCAGGATGAACAATGTAAATGAGTTAAGAGCTCCATGCAAAAGTACCTGTGCGAGGGTACATCAATCGAAGTATAGTGCTGCTGCTTAAACCATGAAACAATAGTTTGCAGAGAGCGGTAAGCACAACCCCAGCCCTGCCCATGTAATAAATGATGTTAATAAAAGTGAGAAGAATAAGCAGAATAATAATATGAGATGACTAACTGAACCATTTCAAAACAACCAAAATCATACAAAGGCCATAGTTTCACCTTCAACATGTTAGCCGTTTGGAGAACTACACTTTAAAGGAACATAGTTGCCTTACAATGAAGTATACATGGAGCATAATATATAATATATCCAACTACTGAAAATGGGGTAACGAGGTTGCTTTTTTAACGGTCATTATGTGCTAGTTGTTTGGTCATAATTGTGGGAACAACCTCATTTCCCCCATTTGTAATAGTAGATGACTTTGCAACTGACCTGTTACACAAAAACTTGTGTCAACCATCTGACGGCTAAATTGTTCCTTGTTCAATAACTTAGGGTCTAATTAAGCCTCATCGCTTAAAATATAATCTACAAACAATCTTTGTTGTTATTTAGACTTTAGTACAGAATTCCCCATTCATACAGCAGTATTTTAGCAAAAAGTAGTAATTTGCATGGGGGAGGTGTGTTACCGAATCATCAAATCCATCCTGGAGGTAATGATAATATTCATAAGAACCCTGAATTAGGGAGACGTGGCCACCAGATACTGCACATTCATTATGATTGTGGCACATCAGCACCAAGAAGGCAAATCAATTGGCTAATTAAAATCTGGTAAGGGATATAAAAGCAAAGTGCAGAAGTAGTTCACAACAATAATTACCTCCACTGCTTGGAATACCATGATGAACATCTTTCAGCAAGAAGGAGCCCACTATAAACAATGAACTAGAGGTTAAACAAACTTCAATCCTAACAAACAAAAGCACCAACAAAAACTTGAAGGTATATTACAAAAGTATGTCTACCCTTTGAATTTGATTTGTCCCTAGTGCTGTCCTTTATCGAAGACAAATTTATTGCATTTGCAATCCTCAAAAGAGGGCGGTCAAATGGCAACCCTAGCCTCAAGTGAAGGGATCTTCGAGCTTCAACTGCAAGATTTGAGGTACTCAGAAAATTCAATATTATCAAATCTAACATAGACTGGAAGAAATTATGTGCTAAGTGTTTTGAACAAACATTACAAGAAATTTTAAAGGCCGCGTGACAGTGGACTTGAACCCGTGACCTTTGGCCCGAGCATTAACCACTCTGACATTTGAATAGTGCCTAGCATATCTAACCCTAGAGGGGTAAATGTTCTTTTGCACATATTGACAGAATATGTGCTGGATCGATGTACTCTTAAATGGTTAGACTAGAACATCCTATGCTCTATTTACACACCCCATACATCTTGCAGATTTACAATAGATAGAAGGTAAAATGGGAAGTCGTGTGACCACCTTTAATCATGTCAAACCACGAAATGCAGGAATAGATGCAGGTGATTAATTTGATGGTTAACAAGATAAACTGGAAGTCTTGGGATATATCATAAATTTCTTCCCAGACACACTGTGCTTGCAAACTTAAGGACTACCTTGCTTCATTTCTGTCTCCCCATAGCTAAGCTCATATATAACAGTGACTGGATGATGAAAGCCAGGTGGCATGAAGTGGTATGGCCTTAGCTGCAGAAGAGTTCGGCCCTTTCATCAACATATAAATCAAGGAGAACAAAAGATATATTGAAAAACTCAGAGAAATCTAGATGGGGCTACTAGCAATCAATAAATTCCCCAAGCAATTAAACATGATTTACACAATGTTTTCCAGCAACAGACAACTCTGCAGGTTCTCACACGGTGTGGTGTGTGTGTGCTAGGTGTACCGTGTTTGTATGTGTGTGAAAACATGTACAAAATAAAGATACACATGCATATGTATCTTACGTGCTAAAAAAAACATCCTATATCCACTTTCAACAAACCAGCATTCCAAGAACATGAGATTGGTATATGATCGTCCAACCTGTAGCTGCTGTGTCAGGAGATCAGGCAATATCTTGTGCTTTAATGAGTGTAACTGATCAACTAATCCAGGGATGATTAACTTTGAAACCATATCTGTCAACAGCACATCCTTTGTACAATAGGATAACACTTCTAGTTTATGATTTGCAACCAGCAGTTTAGCTTCTCCAAGTGCTGGAAAAAGAATAGTTTTAGAAACAATTAAGATGGATTCTTATCTTAAAGGTCAAAACATCTCTATAATCAAATTAACATGGGATGAAGAAGATCCCTGATATCCCGCCCTGCAATGCTGCTAAGTGACTAAGTGAAACTCACATATATTTTAAACTACCATTCCTTTTACCTGGAAAATATTCGGCAATCGGTGCAGCAGGTTCCTCATTACTTTTTGACCTATTAAACATGACACTGACTAGAATTTTATCTGCATTCTAAGCAGGAAAACAACTCAAATAGATATTCATAAAGAGCATATCATCAAATTCAAGATGATTAGTAAATCGATATCAATGAAAAGACAAATTACCTCCTCTGCAGAGTTAAAGAATGCAATATCTCTAGTTTCTGAGAAAAAGTATGAGCAGGTGCGAGATTTTGCAAGGAACTCTTCATTTGTTTCCAGTATAACAGCACTTTCTGGGAGCTCTTCAGCTGGAGGATCCAATTCCAGTCCATAAAGAATGATGGGCTCAGGTCCACCGGATGAAGGTTTATTTTGGGCTTCAATGATATATGCAACTTGTGGATCTCTAAGTTTTCTTTCCACAGCTGCAATAGCTTGTGCATATGCAACTTCTGCAGCTAAGAAGAGTACAGCATATCCAGCATAAGAAAAGGAAAATTTGCAAGCTCAACTCTTATCAAATAGGAAAAAGAAACAATTTTTGCAAAATTAAGGATATCAACAAGACAAACGTTCCATATCTCATATGCCAGTGCCACTATGAAGACAAGCAAAAAACAGATTACCATGGTTGTACTATTTGTTGTAAAATCTTTAGTCATGTTGTTCCCTTAGTCTTTCTCCAAGTTTTAACTCACAACCTCTGACATCAGAAAATCAGCTATTCAAATACACTAGTGTGTCTCAGTGACATATACTATTTTACCGGCACCTGAACGATAGAGTCTTATTAAGTCCTAACATTAGCCGATTTGTTTGGCTGTCGTGTCATATTAATGAAAAAAAATACAAGATCAAATGAAAACTAGAATCAAGAGCAATGAAAAATAGTACCAAAAGCAATGAAATACCCAAGGAATGAAAATTAGAAATATTTTTCACAAAGTACATTATTTTTCACTTGCCTATTAAATCCTTATATTTCTTCTCATCTAAATAATTTGTGACAAAATTAAATCAGTACAATTATGTTACTATTGCCAAATTCCAATACATAACATGGATGCATTTTTCTTAATTTGAATCCAAATAAAACTGGGTAAATTGAGTGCATTATATACCAATACAACTTAAGTACATGCTCAATTGACAGCTTAGAAAAATGGATTTAGTTACGACAAAATGTATTACTCTAACAGTCACTGTGTGTGTGTGTGTGTGTGTGAGAGAGAGAGAGAGAGAGCTAGAGTTTCACCTTTAGGATTGTCTGAAGCATAATACAGAGGCAACTTCAGCGGAAGTTCGCAACAAACAACACAACCATTGTCCCAAACTTCCTTCTCAGGCTGATCTTCATAAACAACACTGCTCACTTTATCCAACTTATATGCATTTCCTGTCCTTGATATGAAAAACTGAAGATCACGCTCGCTACTGCCACTATTCAGATCCAACACAGCTCCAATCAAAACCTGATCTTCACGGTCATTACCATACTGGGCTTTCCTAAGACTCCTAACAGCTGATATAGCATCACCCGCAACCTTATCTACCTTCATATCATCCTTATCATGAACAATTAATGCTCCGATCACTTCAAAACCCCTTGGAATTAGGCTTCTGATATCATCTGTCAGTAAACATCATTACATATAACACAAAGTTTTAGGATTGCACGTGGAAAAATTTAAACCATGTATAATAACCCATCATCACCAAGTTAAGATCACTTTAGTTACAAAATGAAAAAAAAAAAGGTGTATCCACCCAACAATACGCAACACCAATGCAGGAATAATTAGATCATCTATATTGCTATTTGCTACTTCTCCAATCGCTGAGAATTGCCATTAAAGATGCAATTTTATCTTTTATAAATATTCAACATAAATAGACCATCAGCATTCTGAAAATTAATCTCATATAAAATACTCTTTTGATTATACATCGAAACGCTAAATTTGTGGTTAGCAGCCCAAAAGTTAACTAACTTTAGTTAAAACGCAGTATTAATTTCGAGCTATCCAAAACCAATCTCAGTCTGTGATGTAGAATTGACATTACCTAATTCCTTAGCTAGGTCAGGAGAGAGGGGATTGGAGGGAAGAGTGTGGAGGCAGCGGACGGTGGAGACGATGGTCGGTGAAGGGAAGAAGGGCGAGCCGATCAGCCATTGGACGCCGGATTCTTTCCTCAAAATCAACAGATTCCGGCGAAGGATTCGGATTCCGGCGAAGTTCTGAGTGCCCATCTGTGAGAATGGGATCGCCGTGAATAACCCGAATCGGTAGATATTATTCTGGGTTTTACTTGAAGTTGCCGGTTACTACTTCCTTGGACTCGCGTTGTTAAACATTTGTGCGTGCGATGCGAGTGTGTGTGTGAGAGAGAGAAGAGAGAGAGAGAGATTAGCGTGTGAATCGTTTCCTTCCATAATTCTATTAGAATCTAGTATTGCTCTTCGTACGATGTACGGATAAAAAATATATCATAAAATCGAATAATAAAAATATTTTATTTAAAGATAAAATGAGTTAATAACTTAAAGATTTAAGAAAATAACAAAATAATTCAATAAAACCAAAATAATAATAATTCAAAACACACATTCAAAATTATAAAATATTTTTAGATTTATTTCAAAAAATATACTGTATTTTAAATTGCATCAATTCTATTTTAATTATATGTTTTATACACAATATTGTGTAAAATTTATTACCTTCAACTTTATATAATTAACAAAATTATCATCAAAATTAAATTGCAATTGATTTGCAATTCCACTATTTTGTTTTAATATATGGAGTAGTATATAGATATAGATTACTGTAATAAAAATTATTGCAATAGAGCCAGTAAATTCTCTCTTTTTTAACATGACCAGCCGCACCCAATATTCAAGGTACGTATTGAATAAAATCTTCACACGTGCATGCCTTCAAACCACAATAGAGGTAAATCACGCTACAAAAACTCATGAGTGACAGGCTCGGCCTCTTAGACGACATATTATCATTACACGAGATATATATATATTCATCAAGAAAATGATCAGATAGAATACTACTCCCTCCGTCCCACTCAATTTGTCCCTTTACTGTACGGCACGGAGATTAAGGAGAAAGGTAAAAAGAGAGAAAATTGATAGGTCTCATTACTTTTGAAGGGTTAATTATTTCCCTTTTAGGAAAGAGGACAATTTCAGTGGGACAACCAAAACCAAAAAAGGAAAGGAGGACAAAATGAGTGGGACGGAGGGAGTATTTTACAATGAAATATCAATTGCCAAACTAAGGGATAAAAACCATTAAAATGATCACCATTCAAAGTCTTCCAAGTACAAGAATGAGACTGCCTAGTTATAAATGGCCACCAAACAAAATAATCACAAGGTTGATCCCTATGTTAGGCTGCAAAAATGATCCATCGAGCTACTCGGATCGCACCTATAAATAGCAGTTACAGATTACCTAACTCGACATCGTCGATTTCAATCTATCTCCACGCAAGCATGGACATAGATCGCATTAGCAGAGTTTCTTCTGTAGCATGGTTTGAGCCTGTAACTTCCACAAAGAAATGCCAAGAAATTCAGTATCTAAAAAGTAGAGTTTCTTCATCTTATGAAAGATTTTCGAGGCAACTGTCATTTTACCTTCCTGAAGGGAAACGTGACGGTTCTCCAACAGTATAACTTCCAGTACTCTCTTCGCCTACAACACGTAACGAAACATGAAAATAAGAAATATTTTTTTGAAAAGGAAAATAAGGTCTATTATAGAAGAAAAATGAAATAAGACCAGTATAAATGTAAGCATTGTCTAGTACGGCATACCTTGATCTACTTTCAGGCTTGGTGTACACTATATTTTCGATCCCATTTGTGATCCCGTTGCTCGAAGAATCAGCTCCTGACGGATTCTCTCTATCCATGCTACCGATAAATGACTTATGGGGTGTTCTGATTCCAATGCTTAGAGCATTTCCATCACTGTTCCGGATGCTAGAAACCACCTTGTTGTCATGGCAGCACGTATGGAGAATTTGGGGCTCACAGTCGAGGGAACATGTTTTTACGTACCTATCCCTGGTTAGGAATGTCGTGGGGTTATAAGTAGAGTATTCCGATGCACTGCTACCACATTCTGCACAAAAATGGGACTGGAAATTCACTCTGCGCGAGCAACTGAACAAATTGAGAGAGGACGTCTTCGACTTTGAGTATTTATTTGAGGCATTATTTGCTAGATTTATTCGTAGCTCGACATTGTGGCCTAGGATACATTGAAGCACGCCTGCAATCACTTTCCACGACTTTTCAGCTCTAGAGACGTGATCGGGGTGATCAAACTCTAGATCAGCCACTGCTACACCTGAAATACATAGCATGAATTGGTACATTGTGTTGCAGTAAAGAAAAAAGGGAAGTTGTTTCAGTTTGAGCCATCTCCGAACATTAAAATTTACGAACTTGTATGAAAAAGGACTGCTCGAATGCATGAGTTGAGAGGATTGAGTGTTAGTTACCTTGAATTAGACGAATAGCAACCAACTTTCCTCGTTTTTGAAGGAAACTTTTGACAGAACTGGATTCGCATATTCTAATGGCTCGATGCCAAATCAACTCCAAAGTTTCAACTTCATATTGAGTAACATTTTCACACGAACTTGTCACATGACGCTTCCAACACTCATCAGTTGACACGCGATGAAATTCACCCTCTGCAAAAGTAAAACTTGGCTAAGGTAGTAACGTTATGTGTGTATCTGCGTCTAATGTGAAAGAAAACCAGTAAAAGTAAAAAAGTAATTTCTTCCTCAGTCACCTTGAGGATGTAGTGTTTTCGTACTCAGCCTTGGAGCATCCTCGTCGTGTGAAGCTCCGGCTGAGCTAAGCTGGAGAAGAGCTACAGTGAGCCACGTCGTCTGATTCTTTGTCGTTCTCAATTGCTTCTCAGTTTCGGAGAGTATTTTCAGTGCGTGTCTGAGTTGCTCCAATTCAGCTTCAGCTATTCACATAACAGAATTTGGCATTATTGGTATGAATTATCTACTCCCTCCGTCCCAATAGCAAGGTCCCACTTCTATTAAGTAATACTCTCATCAATTAAAAAAGTGAGACCTTGCTATTGGGACGGAGGGAGTAATACAGAAAACTCTGAATTAAACGGATTAAACTATATATTTCTAATTCTTTTATAATTAGTATTAATTAGTATTAAACTATATATTTTCTATTTCTTTTATAATTAAACTGATTATAAAAGAATTAGAAATATATTATAAAACTCTGAATTATTATTAACTACTACGAAACCCCGACAACAGTTAAACGAGACCTAAGCACTAACTCTACAGAAAAGGCTTCTTAAACCATATTTTCTTCATTTAAAAAAAACCATATATTCTTTATCCTTCATCCATAAATAACATCCTACATTCATTTAGTCTTTCTATCTTAACATTGAAGGTACAGTATGGTAGAATCGAGCAAGATCTCCATTTCACAAGGCTAAAAACAGCGCTATTTCAATGCATAACATTACACTGGATCGAATACAATTCAGGCAATAGTTGACATTATTCGACACTAAATCCTAAACCCTAAACCCTAAACCTTTTGCAAGTTGACTGGTAAGGAAGGGAGAAGGTGAAAGTTAAAGAAGTGTCAGGGAACGTACATTTATGAAGTCCGAAAAGGTTACTTCTAATCTCCGAAGCGCCATCACGTTTTCCAGCAAGAATGTCCATTATGAGACTGGCCAATTGTGATACAAGTTGCAAAGGATCTATCCTAGTTCCTATTAACTCCCTGACCTTTTTTACTGTGTTTGAAGCATCAGAAGATAATGCTAGGTCAAGTAAATCCAGCAATTCAGCATCGGAGACAACTCCATTCTGCACCACCAAACGTCGAGTAAGAATCTGATCCCAGTGGTTTATGCACAAAAAAAGTAAAGAAAAATTAGTAAAACACTCACAACTTCACAAATCAAGGGCATAGTGATCTTCTTAGCAAGCAAGCTCAACTGGTCGAGCATCGTATCTGCATCCCTAACCGATCCATTGGATTTAGCTGCTATGAAGTTCAAAGCATCCTCATCAATGTCAACACCTTCTTCTTGACAGATCACGCGTAACCTGCTGGAAATATCAGCTACTTTCACCATTTGAAAACTGTATCTTTGAGTCTTCGACACGACAATACTTGGTAGCTTGTCGAGATCAGGGGTGACCATAATGAAAATCACGTTTGGTGGAAGCTCCTCCAGCTTGTCGAACAAAGCCGCCCATGTTTCCCCTCGCAACAAGTGGCAGTCATCAACAATATAAACCTTAAACCTCGAGAAAATTGGAGGAACATCAATATTCTTGATAAGTGATCTGAGCCTACTGAATTTGTTGATTTCCACTATATCCACTTCCTTCACATCATAATTCCTTCCAGATAAGAATAGGACGCAATCCCGGCACACACCACATGGTTTATCAATCTCGGGAGAAAGACAGTTTAATGCAGCAGCAAATACTCTTGCAGTAGACGTTTTTCCTGTACCACGTGGACCATGAAAGAGATACATGGAAGCTATCCTCCCATTAGAAATTGCACTCAGAAGAGATTTTGCAACTACATTTTGCCCCACCAATTCTTTAAATGTTTTCGGCATAAACTTCTGACATAGACTTCTAGGATTTTCCGAACAAGGACCAATTCCTTCGCCGTTTTGCTGGCAGTCCATCCTCTCCTCCATTGACAGTAATCGCCGTGCATCACCTAACAGGAGCGGCCGTTCTTCCACATCAGTTTGGGGTTTTGGATCTATAGGCTTCATAGTTCTCGACCAGCAGTTTCTTATCCCAGATCCTCTATCACGGGACTCCATAGGGCCGATGTCTGCACTTCCATAAAACGGCATGCCATTACTCAAGCCTTCCCTCGAGGCATCACTTGCAGACAAACAGGAACTAATATCAGGACTCAAAACATCACCAGCTTTAACTCTAGACAATCTATTCTGCTTCCTACGCCAGCTGTTACATTTTAATTTGCCACGACATCCCTTATCTGCTTGCTTTAATCTTCTTTTTGGTCTAATATAGGAATCCCCACTGTCAACAGAGACACTCGAAGACCTTACAGAGTTAATTTGCAATACATCATCCCCATTTTGCTTGCACATTGTTCTACTCTCCTCCCTCACACACGTCATGTCCTGTTTCACAACGCGTGCATCTGAACCACAGTTTCTAACAGAGACTAACCTCGAATCACAATTTCTCAAACTACAATCCAACTTATCCTCACACAAATGTTGCTCCTCATCTGCCATGAATATGCTTGAGCGTTTCAAGCCAGAAACATTGTTATCATTACAGTCTCCACTGAAACCATTGCCGAATCCTAAGATGATTGCACTACTCGACTGCGTCTCCCAATTCAATTCATCAACCAAAGCAGACAATTTGCTCATAGAGTTAGTCGATGGATCACGAAGGGACCTCACTCTCCTAAGCGCAAATAATGTTCTTGAAATGGGAAAATCAACAGAATGTCGTCGCACATCCATCAATTTAACATGTGATATTAAGGAAGTACCAAAGAAATTATAACACCAACCTGAAATTTAACCAAACAAAAAAGTGATGAATTAAACAAGTACTCTAACTTAGGCCACTCTGTCCCCCCACCCAAAAAGAAAATCTTTAAAATGTAAGCATTTAAAGGTTGAAATTTTGAGCATAAATATCCAAATTGATGAAGAAGTTGATCAGAATGGAGATATACAGATAAAACAACAATATAAAAATCAACCAAAAATATATTATCACTTCCTGCTCTAGATAAAGAGGAAATGATTGAAGACAAAAAAAGAAAAGAAGAAAAAATGTGGTCCTTCAACTTTTATCAACCTGTAACAGTAAAAAATATTATCTTTATTGTTTCTGCATTTTCATACACAAAATTCACCAAAAGGGAGACAACAAAAGCAATGTTTAAGGTAGTAAAGAAACAATATTCATCACCTTTTTCTCAGAATAATGCTGCAAAAGTCTAACACCCCCGTGATCACCATTTTAACCTGAAAACCAAAGCACGAAAACCATCACACCATCACTCAACACACACAGACACACAGCAAACAATATTTTTTTTCACCAAAAAAAAAAAAAAAAAAAAAAGATGAAGAAAATATTAAACTTTGAAAGCACATGCTACACAAAGATCACTTATTCCTACCACATTCTATTACTTCACTCTAAACAAGTACATTGACAATATCAAGGTAAGAAAAAACGACAACTCTTTAAACAATGGAAGAAAACAAGGAGTCCCGATACCTTCAAAATGAAGAAAACGTCAGAAAAACGTTGTCTTCTTGCCATTGAAATTTGCAGGAAAAATTCTCAAACGAAGGCGAGAATCTCGGAAGGCCCACAAGCAAGAAAGAGATGGTTTTTTTTCTGTGAAGGGGCTGTACGTACGGCTATAGATACACTGTACATACAACTCCGAGCCACCCAAAACAGCGTCAAGTCATGTTCTTGGAGTTGGAGGAGGTGGCGAAGCGGTAAAAAGTGGTGAGTGTAATAAATGAGCAAGGGCGATATGCGTGACATCTCAATTAATATCAGTAAATTCTTGATTATTTTTATTCGGTTGAAATGAAATAAAGACATAAAGTGAAAGATTTTATCAGAATGGGAGAGATTGAATTCTTCCAAGACAGATATTTTTATCTTTTTTTACTAGTTGTATTGTGAATTGTGATGTTTTCTTAGCAGATTTTGCAGAGTTTTCTGAGGGCTAGTATGGTAATTTTAACAAGCTGATGCTGTGGGTTCGGATAAGAAAAAGGAGATCTCACGCTCGGCGGTGGCGCGTGGAGAGGACGCAGTCGTCTGCGGCGGCCGGTGGTGTTTGGTCGCCGGTGAGTGGTAGAATTTACATTAAAGCACTCACATTGGTGGTCACAAAAAAATTATGTCCACCAATATTTAATTAATATTTGTGGGGTAGGGTGGGCACAAAAAAATTGGTCACATTGGTGGACACAAATTAAGGTGGGCACACTTATTATTTTAATGATTTTATTTTTCAATTTTATTTTTATTTTCATAATTTAAATAACATTAATTTTTAAATGCAAATTTTATTGAATTGAAAAAAAAATATTACATAAAAATAAATTAAAAAAGTACATTAATTCTGCGGCGGCGGGGTCGGTGAGTCTCATTTCTCTCCTGAGCATTGCACAAAATGCAAGATGATTTTGGAGCGCGTCGGGTGTCATGCCCGTTGTGTCTCGAGTTAGAATCTAGTAGTTTGTCGGCCTCGTAATTGAGGACGGTTGGGGGTGGGGGTGGAGACGTTTTGGAAGGATGGAGGTCGAAAATTGCCGTAGAAATTTGGATTATTGGGATCGAAACTTGCATCACTAGAACCGAACCAAGACCAATTTTGATTGGGATCCATTTGTAGCACAAAAATATAAGAAGTTGTAGAGATCATTTAAAAGAAATTGAGATAGAAATGTAGAGAATGGGGTGAAAATGAATGGAATAAGGTGAGTATTTATAGGTAAAAATTATTATTTTAAATTAAAAAATATATATATGTAATTTAACCGTTGGGCAACAGTTAAACCGTTGCCCAACCCCACACTGACACGTGGCGAAGAAACCACGCCGCCCAGCCACTCCGCCCGGGCGCACATGCGCCCACCCCACCCGCCTTCTCCTGGGCGCCATCGTTGTGCTTACCCCCTGCTCACCCGTCGCCCACCCCCTAAAAAACCACCGATGCATATGCTCTTACAGTAGTTAAATATTTCAAATTGATACTCCCTCCGTCCCACAAAATTAATCTCTTATTCCTTTTTGGGATGTTCCAATACATAGTTCATTTTCCTAATTGAAATTTGATTAAAATAATCTTTTACTAAAATAAATCTTATTTTAAAAAATGTGAAAATGATGTATGAAATGTTAAATAAGGGTAACATGGAATAATTACATAAAAATTATGATTTCCAAAGCAAATTTAATGCATTTTCTTAAGTTGTGTGAAAATTGAAATGGGACTAAATTTATGGGACAGAGGGAGGGAGTATTCCATCCTCTATTCCAAGAGTCGTATTCCTTACATTTTGGTAATCAATCAATTGTATATAGGTAAGTGTGAATTTTAAGGAAGAATTTAATTTTGATACCTAATTTTAGAATTTTTAACTGAAGTATCCTAACTTTCAATTTCTTACAATTTGATACTCGGTTTTTCAAAATTTTAATAATTTTGTCCATGTGAAGGTGATGTGGATGAATCCACTTCATCTCACAATGATGTCATTTTAAGTTTTTTTTTTAGGTAGAAATAGTTCAATATTATTGATCACAAACGTATGGTGTACAGAGAAGACCCTCCACGATATCCGGAGGTTCATCCTAAACATACGTAGAAGGATAATCCTTAGAAATTCTAGCTAGTCTATGAGCCACTGCATTGGCTTCACGTCTAACATATTTAAGCCGAAAATTGGGACAAGATTGAAAAACAAGACGACAGCTACCAATGATTGAACCAAACTCGGACCTATCTGTGTCTCGCGAACCAAAAGCATCCACTACCAATTTACTATCCGAACAAAATTCCACCTAATGCATGCCTTTGTTCTTTATCCACGAAAGTGCTTCAACTCCTCTCGGACACTTCCATAGGAAATTCTACCCTACATATACATGTATTATATCCCTCCCACATGATACTCCCTCTGTCCCGCTGAAATTGTCCTCTTACTGTTCGACACGGTTATTAAGGAGAAAGGTAAAAAGAAAGAAAATTGGTAGGTTCCATTACTTTTGAATGGTTAAGGAGAAAGGTAAAAAGAAACAAGGATAATTTCAATGGGACGGAGGGAGTAATATTTTATTAATAATTATCTTGAAAAATTCTATTAGGAATACATGTAATACACTCACTTCTCACATATAATATTTTATTTGTATAAATCATATTAATATAATATTATCATGGTAAAAATTGCGGTGTATCAACTTTGGAGAGAGAGGAATGCTAGAAGATTTCAAAATAAATATAGTAGTGTTGAAGCAGTTGTGAAGCATTGCCAGACTCAAGCTGCTATTTGCAGCAGCAAGAAAGCCAAGCTAGCTCGCTTTCTTACTAATTAGTTAGTTGATTTTCCTTATTCTGAGTTGTAATGTTTTGGTGTTTGAGCTTATATTCCTCACTTTGGTTTAATAAAATTATATTTTACCAAAAAAATATTATCATGTGAATAAAATTTTATATTAATAAAATATTATTATGTGAGAAGGGTGTACTACATATAGATTTCTAATAGAATTTCCTGGACCAACTCTCTAGTTTAGCCCTCTTGCCCATGCATATTTATTAGTAAATTCAAAAGAAGATAGTTTGGAATGGTCTATTGGTAAAGATATTATTATTGTGAGCAAAAGTTGTAGATTTGAATCAGGCTAGTATTTAATTCGTCGAATTTATCGCGCTAAATTTAATTTGCAAGTTATTGCACATCAGAAACGGTGATGGGCCTGTGAGGAGTGGTGACCGCACAAAGCCCAAATAAATTAGGGCATATTTTGGTTTATATAATTTTTTTTAAGGATCGATATATCATTTAAACCCTTAAAATTTTAATTAGCTGGCCCAGCTTAGTTGCTAGATTGAATTGGATTTCATTACCACTTGCTTTGCTTTGCCAGCTTTTTTTTCTTTTTCTCCAAATAGATTGTTTTATTTTTTTGGTTGAATTTTCTGCCTCTAAACCCCACAAATTAAAAAAACATTCTAGTAAGTACATAACGTCTGTTTCATTCTCTTCTTTCTTCTGTTGGAATAATCTTATCGATCTCTCAACTCTCATCTTATCTCGCAAGGTAAATTTTATAAATTTTCAAGTATATTTTGTATATTTATTTTCATTAATTACTGTCAATAATTTTAATTTATGTATTTTTAATTTTGATTTATAAAATTTGTATGGCTTTTTAACTATAAATAATAAAGGAGCCATATTAAAAATTTAGACAGGATTTACATTTTCATATCTCCGTCCCTATTATATGAGTGAGATTTATCCATAGTGCAAACCTTGGATAGCATGTGCGGGTTATCTCAATAAAAAGAAAAAAGAGTACCAATAAGCAATTAAGCTTTCTTTATTTTTAAACAAATAATGCATGGAAAAACAACCTCTACATGTTAACCCACAGATGTATTAGTGTTTGTAATGGATAGAAATGGATAAATGGGAGGTTGACAAGTAACACTCATTGGCTAAAGTAGTCACAATCCATAACCCCATTAATTCAAGGTTGAAAGCTCTACAAATAGCCTTATTATTAACATGGCTCATGTCTATATACTTTATTTGATACAATTGCTCAACCTCCATAACATGGCCCTTCATGTTACTTGTCCCCAAAATTCAATGTAATCCCCAAGCAAGACACCATCAACAATGAATTTATTTCTTGAAATGATATCTATAGCTAGAAATGACAGAAAGCTCATCTATTTGCAATGGCTAAAACTTGTATTGGAATGACTTTTCGGTATCAATTGGAACTCAATCCATAAAAATGGATGGTCGTTATATCAAAATTAAATTATATATCAGTTATGTCGTATGTATGTACATTACAACAAAATAAAAATGGTTGAACAACGACTGACTTAACGAGAAAATCGCTTCTATCGGCGATTAACGACGCATATACAGAAATTATCTATATTATAAAGCACAAAATACATATATACATTGGCTATGGCTCTAAATGGTAGCATGTATTCTTTATGAATTTTTTTTCAAGAATATACTAGAAAACGACTTAGTAACTAGGACTAACTAATATAAAAGTAGCTTTAATATATATCCCTATTGGAAGGCTACCAATTTTTCTTTGTTTTCTTGAATAAATAACTATGGAAACGAGGATATGCAAATCTCCATGTGGGGATGTAGCTTTCGGGTCACCACTCACATCAAGACATCAACACATAATTTATAACCCCTAAATTTCCAAATTTGATCGTCTACTGCATAGTTATGTTCCACCTTTTATTTCAACGGTAAATTTGATGTATTTATTTAGTATCCTCTGTCTCATTAGTAGTATTTCACTTTCTGTATTGAACCGTCCCATACGAAATGTTTCAGTTCATTATAAGAAACAATTTTATTTCAAGTGGCTAGCTGAGGCTACACAAGACTCTCCTTAGTGAGAGGTCTTGGGTTCAACCCCGCCTGCGTGTGGGTGTTATTATATTTCTCACCTTGTTTGGTGGTGTAATTGTCCTACCCTGCATGGTGGTATAGTGGTCCCACATTTGTGTGGTGTAGTTGTCCCACCCTTCGTGGTGGTGTAGAGGTCCCGCCTATATGGTGGTGTAGTGCTTAATTTGATTATATATATATATATGGAGCGGATCTGGTAAGAACACATCTTATATAAGAACGTAAGAACAATGCATTTTTATTATATTGGAGATGCATAAAATGCAGAAACTAGATGCATAAATATTTTAATGCATAAACTACAATAACTTAATGCATTAGTATTTAAATGCATAAATTAGAGTAACTAAATGCACGATTAAATATGGACTGAAGATCAACAAGGATCAAGGGTCCAGATTTATTCTTATTTCTCAGCTAAGAAAGTGTTCTTATTTGATCCGCGCTCTATATATATATATACATATCTTGTAATTCTAAAAAAAAAATTATCTTAAAAAAAGTGTGTGCCTTCACTACTTTTTATCTTATTATTCTTTAATGATCAAATTTTTAATTTTTTTTAATGCATGTGGTGTACCACGATTTGAATTAGGAAATGGAACGGCGATTTAGAAGAGGTGATCTTGTCCGTTAAATTTTTGGCCATGTGGGTATAATTAATAAATTTTAAGTAAAATTTAGAAAAAAAAATGCATATGATGTATGGAATTATTGAAATTAATAATTTAAAAAGTTAGCATAAATAAAAAAATTAAATACATATTAATAGTAAGTACAATAAAGAGAAGAAATTTATACGCTTTGTATTGTTATAGTCACTATTTGAATTACAATATAACTTTAAGAATAGATAATAAACAGATATAAGTGAACCTAGAATAAAATTTGTTTTGTATACAGCATTGTATATAAATATATTGGTATAATTTAAACTTTAGTATATTTTGAAAGAGAAAATAAACCATTTTAGTTCATAGAGATATAGATATAGTCCATGATTTTGTAAATAAAATTACAAAAGTAAAATGAATCTCAATTTAATTTGCAGGATAAGTGGGTGGGGGCATTTTGGACCATAAAGTTTGATTTTTGGAGCCGAAAGAAACACGTGCTTCTGCTTTCTCTGCCAATATTTGGGCTCTATATATATTATTAATATAATATTATATATATATTGGGTAATTCCATTCATTTCATAAGCCGTTTTGATCAAATGATATATATATATATATATAATATATGTCATAATCGTATATTTATTGGCGCCTACTTTATTATTATTTTTGTTTTATCAAGAAGAAAAACCTTTATTAATCAACTAAGCCAATACAAAAACAAGCCTCAAACCTTTATTATTATTATTATTATTATTATTATTATTATTATTATTATTATTATTATTTATGTTTTGCAAAATAAAATATTAATGAGAAAACAATATGTAAATTTGTGTGTGTGTGTGTGTTGCATCATATATTTTATTGGAAAAAACTTGTGTACGGTCGTAATTAGGAGGTAATTAAAAAAGATTTTATGAATAATTTTTTGGAGATTTAAGAATAATTAAGAGATAATTAAAATTAATAAGGTAATTAATTTTAATTAGAATTTATTAAATCTTAATTAGGATTTATAAATCATACTAATTAATATTAATTAATTATAAAATAAAAATAAAGAAATAAAATGGATTGCACCAGAGACTTATCTCTTAGAGGTAAAATGACAAATGGTCATTATAGATAGTGAATCATAAATTATGGTCATCAACTTAAATATTATAAAATCTGGTCAACTTTACTATTTTTGGACAAAATTTCCCTCACTTATCTGGTGGTCAACTTTCACATTTTCGGTATATTTGGGACGAATGAACCTTTTCGTCTCAATTGTATCAAGTTAGGCACTCCTAACATTTGGTACAATTGGGACGAATGAACATATTCGTCCCAATAGTATCCAAATTAAACCTCTTCCCATCAATATTGGTCATAACTTATAATTTTTTAATTGGTGGCCAATATTTGTTATTGACTTCCCAAGATGGCTATATATATCTCATAAATAACACTATCATCTCTTATTTATTTGTTAGTATACACGCAATTTCTTCCCCAAGAAAATCTGTATACAATTTCTCATGTTTAAGTTTAGTGTTAGATGCGCATAATAATGTAATGACCATACACATTCGTATAACAACGAACAAAATTAATTATGAATTCATGTTACATTGTCGGAAATTAAGATGTCAATTAATTCCAAAAATTTCAATTTTTTTAGGAAATAAATTATTTCATTCCCTTGATCATATTTTAAGTTAGCCCTCATTATAAGAACTTTCCCTTCTAGACTCGGCAATAAAGCAAAAATGAACCGACATGCAATAAAATCAACGATTATCTCTTCAATTTTTAGAATAAAATAAGTAGATACCCACATATTAATTAAAATGGAGAAATTCTTTATCGGCACGGTTCTTAAATTCCTAGGTTTTTTTTTTTTTTTTGAAACGTTGAAGGGAAAAGGATTTAAAAGTTAAAATAATAAGAGAGAATTGAGAGCAAAAAAATAATTTTTATGCCGATACTAACCACAATATTTGGTCATACTATTCATGAGCTCATATACACATAGCATTTTAATATTAGTCTTGAACGAAATACTCCTTCAGTCCATTGATAATGTCCTTCTTTCCTTTCTCGCCGTCCTGTTGATAATGTCTCATTTTCAAAAATGAAAATAATTAACTATTTAAAAGTTGTGGGACATATTATTTTGTATCTTTTTACTCTTACTCCTTAATTTATATCGGTGCCCAGAAAGTAGGGGACATTATTAGTGGGACGGAGGGAGTAGTATTCTTTCAATTTCTTTTATTTTATTTTTATTTAATTTCCTCATTCATCATTTCTTTATATTAGGCTCTTTTGAGTATTCCATTGAGTGCCAATTAAATTTAACGACCGGTAATGGCCAAGGCAATCACCTACACGTGGCCTGCACGTTTAGTCCTCCTTGTCCAGCTTTATTCCCTTTATAATCCCCATTCAATTCTCACTCTTCTCAACTCATTCATTTTCTTCTCTCTCTAGGCAATGGCATTTTCTTCACTAATCCCAACCCTACTTGTCTTCATAATATGTTTCCTCTTCCCATCCCTCATTGCCTCCATGGCAACCCTACAAGACCCTGAGTTAGTAGTCCATGAAGTACATAGGTATGTACAACAAAGATTGCACTTAGTACTACTAGGTGGTTTAATGAATATTTTTTTATATATATGTATATGTGCATGAGATGTTACATTCAATAAATATGCATTAGAGATCGATCCATCTCATTATATACATCCGTATTCGACATGCTAATTAGCTAATAATGTGTTGATCTTATTTCTTTTAAATTGTATATAGGAAATTAAATGCTTCTAGAAGGAAGCTGGGATTCCTGTCGTGCAATACGGGGAATCCAATCGACGACTGTTGGCGGTGCGACCCCGATTGGGAGCAGAACCGCCAGAAGTTGGCCGACTGCGCTATCGGCTTCGGCAAGAATGCCGTTGGCGGTAGGGATGGCAAGATTTACGTTGTGACGGACTCAAAAGACGATGACCCGGTCAACCCTAGGCCGGGAACGCTTCGTTACGCCGTTATTCAAGATGAACCGTTATGGATCATATTTCAACGTGACATGGTCATTCAATTGAAGGAGGAATTGATCATGAACTCATTTAAGACAATTGACGGTAGAGGTGCTAGTGTACACATTGCTAATGGTCCATGCATCACCATACAATATGTGACCAACATCATCATTCATGGGGTTCATATACATGATTGTAAGCAAGGTGGGAATGCTATGGTGCGCGACTCCCCACAACACTACGGGTGGAGGACCATATCCGACGGCGACGGCGTGTCGATTTTCGGCGGGAGCCACGTGTGGGTTGATCATTGCTCCTTGTCTAGCTGCAACGATGGGCTCATTGATGCAATACATGGGTCCACGGGTATTACAATCTCAAATAATTATATGACCCATCATAATAAGGTTATGCTTTTAGGGCATAGTGATACATATGTTCAAGATAAGGGCATGCAAGTTACCATTGCCTTTAATCACTTTGGAGAAGGGCTTGTACAAAGAATGCCAAGGTAATTCAATGTTTACAAATATACTTATATATCATCATCATCATCATCATCATCATCATCATCATATATCACATCTCATCTCGTATTCGAATTATGCATGTGCATGAATACTCTTTTAAGATGAACAACATATAACATGGAATTTAATGTTATTGGTACATATATTGTTGCATGCAGATGTAGACATGGCTACTTCCATGTGGTGAACAATGACTACACACATTGGGAAATGTATGCTATTGGAGGGAGTGCTGCCCCTACTATTAATAGCCAAGGAAATAGATTTCTTGCCCCTAATGATAGATTCAACAAAGAGGTCAAATATTTATTAATTAATTGCTATACTTTAATGATATATTATGATACACGTGATCATTTACAATCAACGCTACGTACATTTTGTAATGTTACTAATATAGTGGTGTAATATTTAATAAATGTGTAATAGGTAACAAAATATGAGGATGCGCCGGAAAGTGAGTGGAAGAATTGGAATTGGAGATCAGAGGGAGACCTAATGCTGAATGGTGCATATTTTGTAGCATCCGGCGCCGGCGCCGGCTCTAGTTACGCCAAGGCGTCGAGCTTAGGAGCCCGACCATCGACCCTTGTGGGCCCCATCACGTCCGGTGCCGGTGCTCTTGTCTGCCGGAAGGGTTCTCGGTGCTAAAAAAAAGTATATATACATGTATATACGGGTGTATGTATACACACACTACACGCACTCACTATTATTACAACACGAGGTGGGAATGTGGCACAACGCAAAAGATGTGCATGTGGGTTGAAGAACACCACATATTTGATCCATGTAGTACTAAGTTTTTTCTCTTATCCCATTTTCTTTTCTTTTCTGTTCTTTTCTTTTTTATTTTGAAATGTATATATATATATCTACGATAAAGGCAAGTAACGAAGTGTTGATGTACATTTATGAATTTGAATCTCGTTTAAGCGTCTCTTTTAATATAAATATGTTAATATATTCCGGCTCAGAAGATTTAGTGTAATTGTCTTTTTCTATTTTGTAGTAATTGAGTTAATTTATTTAGAGCTTGCATTTCATTAGTAAGTTTAATTTCTCCTAGTCACAATTAGGGATAACAATGGGTCGGATTTTTACGGGTACCCGATTCTACCAAACCCTAATGGGACGGGTTTGGAAATTATTAAATTGTTTTGGGACGGGTTTGGGTAGAAACATTCAAACCCGTGACGGGTTTGGGTCGGGTTTGGGAAATTACCTGCAGTGCCATTCTACCCAAACCCATTTATATATATGTAAGATGACAAAATATTATATATATATATATATATAATTTATAATATAATTATAGATATTAGTATAAATATTAATAATTTTAGGGTTTTATATTATTCTTTTTAACCCACATACAAAGAATTAATAATTTTAGTAATTAAATATTTATTATATATATAATTTATATTAGTATAAATATTAGAATTTTATATTATTCTTTTAACCCACATATAATTTAATTTAATGAAATTTTCTATTTATACTTATTTTAAAATTATGTTTATAATATTTTGTTATTTCTACTATTTAATATTGATGTTTATGTTCTAGTACATTCTGGTTTTTAGCGAGTTTTTAATGGGTATTATCCAACGGTTTGGGTCGGGTAGCAGTTTTAAAATAATTTTTTAATCGGATTTGGACGGGTATGGATTGAAGAAATTTTAATGAGTTTGGATTTGAGAAATGCCTAATGGGTGGGTACCCGACCCATTGTCATTTCTAGTCACAATAAAAATATATACTCCGATGTTAGTGAATATATAGAGCTGCATTTTTAGACAAGGCAACGAGTATATAAATGTTAATTAAAATTAATATAATTTATGACATTTGGGAAGAATTTGGATTATTATAGGAAAAATTAAGCAAAAGCACATGGTTTATTGGTCTCTTCTTTATTTGAGTGGGCTCAGTGGGGCTCCTTGCACCCACTATAACTAGTACCAACTATAAATTTCGACAAATTATTTCTCGAATTCAAGACGATTTTTAGTCTTTCATTGACTCCACCTAATTATCAGGCATTAATTGAGTTTCTGATATATCAACATCATTTATTTATTCTTGTAGCTGCATGCCATCTCTATTATGAAATTTGGATAGTTCGATCTAGAATACGTAATACTTCAAAATATATATTATCTATTTCTGACTATGTTAATTTATTATACTTATTACTTCTCTATATTTATTTCATCAATCAATTACTTTTAGTTATTTAATTAATCAATTGTACATAATATATACTCTTTTCATCCTATTTGAAAAGTCTCAAATGGTCGGATACATATGTTAAGAAAATGAGTTTTTATGATTAAGTTGGAAAGATAATTTAATTTTTTTTGGGGTATTTCTATCAAACCAGGCATGAGAGATAAGGAGGATAATAGTTTTTTTAGCATATGGTGTTATTTTAAGAATTATGTTGGGGTATTTATTATGTATTGTAGTTTTCATTTTAATTGAGACTAATGGAACGAGACGTTCAAATAAGAAAATTGGGACTTTTGAAATGAGATGAAGAGAGTAACAATTATAATCAATGAGACATAATATTTGTTAATCAAATTAACCACAAAGATGATCGATTTCTTTAGGAGTGAACTATTCCGAAATGAGGAAAAAGTTATTCTAGCCAACTTTAAGATAACAACTCAAAATAAAATCTAGTTATTAGGATAAAAAAGATAAATGCTAGTCACTCTTACTATTATACCCCTGTCTTAACTTCTTTTATTATTTTAATTATTTAATAAAACAAATACAAATTGAATAAAATCATAGTATTTTCACCTCCAAAAATTCACCACCCCGTCTTCCGCTTCCGAAACCCAGAACCCTAACCCAACCACCCGTCGCCCACCACAACTTTGACTACCAATTTTTGGTGTCTTACTTCCGGTGAGCAATTTCACTAATTCATCTCCATGCGTGAATTCACGATTTGTGAATTCATTCCAGTTCGTGAATTCACAAATGAATTAACTTGCATAGGGAGGAACGACAGAGGGAGATGAAGAAGGCGTCGGGCGATGGAGCGATGATTGACGCTGCCGACCAATGTCTCTAACGACAATAAATTGATTTCATGAATTCATCTCTATGTGTGAATTTATGATTCGTGAATTCATGAATGAAATCTTGATTTGCAGAGGGAGGGACGACAGAGGGAAAGGGAGAGGGAAAAGGCCTCGGGTGGTGGAGTGATGATCGGCGCTGCCAATCGGAGTCTTAACGATGACAAATTGATTTCACAAATTCATCTCCATGTGTGAATTCCTTATTCGTGAATTCATCCCAGTTCGTGAATTCATAAATGAAGTCATATTTGTAAATTTATAGAAATTCGTGAATTCATATTCGTGAATTTCTTGAAGGGAATATTAGTACATTAACATAAATAGTGGCCAATATTTATCTTTTTTATCATAGTGTTCGCCTCTTAATTATGCAAATATTAACCGCAAGTGTACGGTGTATATGTAGAAAATGGCAAGCAAGGTCGTATCCACGGAGATTAATTTTCAACACTTATGATTACTATTACTACGTCGTTCTAACATATTTAGACTAATCGGAGTTTTAGGGACAATTACTAAATTAAACGAACAAGAGAAATTAAATAAATTAACGAACTCAATTATATTAAACAAAGATGAGACAATGACTTAAAACTTAAGAGAGATGAATTTCTAAGGACTAAGCATCAACAACTTGCTACGGATTAAAATTCCAACACTCAAGTCTCGTTTTGTTATCTCTTTACCTAAGGCGATCTCTCGTTCACTCGAGCCTCCTCTCGGACGACTAAAGTAGTTGATTACAAGCTAGGATTGTTGTCTCCAATCAAACACAAGCCTATAACTCCTAAAAGCACCTAGGATCACTCTACCTTTGCAAACCACTCACCCTCTCGGGCTATTGCGATATTACACCTTGTGCTCGGTTCTAATGTCGATTCACCCCTCTCTCGAGCCTCAAACCAACATAACAAACACATTTAAATGGTTGCAAAACATCCAAATGCTCAAATAAATCCACAAACACAAGGAGGTAAGAGAAAACTCAACAATACTTAAATATCAAAGATTTTAATCCATACAAATTGTCTAGCTTAATCCCTAGAAAGAGGAATTTAGCCAACCATGTTCATAATCAACACAAATCCCAAATCAAGAAATAAAAACATTTGAAATGCAAGAGAATAGAGGTGAAGTGACAAATCCAACTCTTGATCTTCAATATTTCTTCCTAGACTTCTTCTTCTCCAAGCTTCAAGCTTCCAACAATGGTGGATGGTGGTAGTGTGTGTAAAGTGTGAAAATGTGTGTAGGTGGTGGGAGGAGTGAAAACTTAACCTAGAAGAGAGAGCCCAAATGCTCTATTTATAGGTTTTTGAGGTGGGAGAAAAGTGTTATGGAGTATAAATCCGAAATGAGGTGGAAAAATGAAGCAAAAACGTGTTTTGGAGAATTCTGCAGCGCCGCGCGCGGTCGCGCCCCTAGGTCGCGCGGCGAAGAAGAAAATTCCTTCTTCCGAGCGCGACATGAGCCCCGGCGGGTTGTCCCGCGCGTGCATCCCGCGCCCGAAGGCGATTTTCATGCACGCTCCGCGCGCCCGCGCGCTCATCCCGCTCTCGGTTGCGCACTTTTTTTGTTTCGGCCCGTTCTCCCTCGTCCGGACTCTGAATTGACCTCCGTTTTTTCCCACGTTCTCGTATCGAACTCCTCTTTCTCATTCCAAGCTCATTTCACTCTAATTCTACATCTATTTTCCTGAAATTATTTCAAAACAAGAAAACAAGCGTAAAAACCGACAAAACATGGTTTAACTTTGGGAAAATGGTTAAATGACATAGTTTTTCACTAACAATTGGCATCGAAAGCACCCAAAACATCGTGAAAAATCCATGTTTGTCACATAGTAACTACTCCCTCCGTCCACGATAAGTGTGGTCCAGAAGGAGTGGTACGAGTTTTAAGAGTGAGAGAGTAGGTTAGATAGATGTATTGTGCATGGAGAGTAAGACCCATGTTTATTGTGAGTGGAGTCTTTTCAATTTAAGGAACGGACGGAAAAATAACGAAGACCACACTTATCGTAGACGGAGGGAGTAGATTTTATCTTTACTATCTCAAAGTGGCTAGAATCACCTATTCTCTTTGAAATTTTATACTCGCTCGGTCCACAATAAATTTGCCACATTGTAAATGGCACGGATTTTAATAATTTGTTAGTTGATCGTATTGTGAGTGGAATAAGGGTCCCACTTTTATATAGTTGTAAATTGTGTTGTGAGTGAAAAAGTAAGTAAGGTGTGTGGGATCTATTACTATAAATGGATGTGATAAATTTTTTGTAAACGGACCAAAAAGAAAATTGTGGCAAATTTATTGTGGACGGATGGAGTATAAAATTTTAAGTTTTCTTATAAGCCCATTTTTGTGTTGGACTCTTATATTGGATATTGCCATTAATTGTATACGTCCATTTTCCAAATAAAAGATTTCTGAACCCATATCACCTAATAGGCCCACACTTTGAACACATTGCTAAAATTCTAGAAATTTATTAAATGAAATCAATTTGAAGGCTATTAATAGGCCCAAACTTTAAACAAATAAGTAAATATGAAAGTCTATTAATTTAATATAGATGAATCTATATTAGGGGTGTAAAGGAATAAAATGGAGTTTAATAAAGTACCACTATACATATTTGGTAAAACAATAGTATTAGTACATACTCATTTATTTAAAAAATGCATTTATTATTGTTAGGTGATTGTGATTAATGTTTATCTACCAAAAAGTCTTCCGATCATTAACTCGAGTATCATCATCGTCTTTGCAGATAATGGGGTTTAGAGTTCTCAATTATTAGAGTTGAAAAATTGTAAACAAAAAATCATAATGATAATAATATTAGGAAATTTTTATCAACCATGTATACATACATAAATAATGTAAGCGTTTAATTTTTTTTTAATGACTATTGAAGATAAAATAACAAATAACTACATGATGCAAATATTATTAAATATTTTATTGCAATACCCATTATATTCCTTACACTGAATATTCATCAATACACGAAATGAGTGGATTCGTGTATTTGTGTATTGTTCTTTAAATGTGCATTAAATACACGAATACATGATTGTATCTTCCAGTTTTGTATTCCTGTATCGAAATTAAAATATGGCCATTATTTGCAAAATTAATCTCTAGGGGTATTTTAGTAAACAATGACTTTTTTTTTATCTTGATGGCTATTATTTGGGTTTACAATAACAAAATGGTTATTATTTGAGTTGTCCATTTAAACAAATTATTATATCAAATAATTTAAGAAAATTCGTGAAAAAAAAAAATTTTAAAATGCATGTGCATCCACACCAGTGGACAAAATTCATCTAACTACAAAACATAACAATTGACCCAACTAATCTACAAAACTAGACGTATTGGCTCAATACGAGTTTATGAATTATTGTTGGCACCATGAAACTCATATTCGGATCCAGTTGTCTAGTAGAACATCTAGCCACGTTGGCATGAGGTCAAGCAAACTTATCCCCACAAAAGTTGTTACGATATCCCATATCGGTTCCACATGAAAGTGTGGAAGGGTATATAAGTGGGAGTCAACCCTTTACCTTTGACCATGGTTTTGGGTTAAGTTAGGACTCCCTATCTTATGTGCCTAACAATTTTGGTCCGACCTGCCGGATCCGAACGGGCTACGGAAAGGGGCTGCCCCCGAGGCGGGCCCAAGTAGGTTGCTTCCTCATGATGAAATGGCCAGATAATCATCATTACTCGGGCGAACCATGGAACGTATTGCAGAATGCATAGTTGCTATTTAGAGAACTATATATTCTTCTGTTGTAAGCTGTCAGGTAGGAAAACTAGTCAGGCAGTTATTCACTCATTCGTACTTGCAACACATAGTCTTCCACTCTACTAGAAATATGCTTGCAGGTCTAAAGTAAGTAGTTATTTTCTTATGCTCTCAGATCTTCAGAAGAATACAGAAATATGAGATCTATTATAACCAATATATCTTCCAAAGAAATAAAAACAATCTCCACTTTTTCCAAAATATCTAGTTACCATATATCCCCTCCGTCCCCGAATAAGTGTCCCCTGCTGGCAGATTTACTCTTTTTACCCCTAATTATTGCATTGAAAACCGAAAACAAGAGAATTTGCATTGAGGAAAAGGGCAAAATGGGAAGTATGACATAATTTTTTGATAGAATTCTGAAATAGGACGCTTATTCGGGGACGGAGGGAGTATATATATCAGAATATTTGCAAACATAAGCAACAAACTATCAAAATACATATTCTACATATGAGAAACCAATCCATAGAATAGAAGAAACAAAAAAAATTGTTAAGTTTAATAGATGGAAACTGGTGAGACCAAATCCAAACACAACTTACTAATAAGTCCAGAGTCCAACTTGTCTTCCTGATGAGTTAACTTTAACAAACATATTGCTGAGTTTGTTAATCAGACTCAAATCATTGGGTGCACGACATCCAGCTTTACTAGACCAACTTGTGGAAGTTATAAATGAAAATTAATATCAAGGCAAGGCAACATAAAATCACTTCTATACAAGCATATGCCTTTTTCTCACTAAGAGAGAAGGGCTCCGTATTGATGGAAACAATCATGTATTTACCATTCAAAGTTTATGTTGTTACTTGTTAGGGTTTTTGCTCCAGTTGATGGACAAAGGTACTAACAACAAGCCACTAAATATTGACATACTGACATAGTCTTTGGGTTCAAAGTTTATAGTACCTTTCTATTTTGCTACTAAGGATTGTAACATACTGACATAGTCTTCGGGACACATAAGCTATTCTAAAGATCACATGCGTCAACAGAGCCAATCTACAATCTATTACAAAAGGGGAAAACTTGTGCACATTTACTGTGGATTCAGGGAACTGAGTCATCTGGAGCACATTTCTCACTTAGTTTACCTCAACTTAATGCTTCTCCACTTTGCCTGTGTGGTGTCCTAAATTGCAACCACTAATTTTAGGAAATCAAGGATGCAAAGAATTTCTCATTTTTGAACTTTTATGCAAGATTCTATTTGAATTAAAATCGACCCACTACAATGTGACACACAGAGTAGACCATTATGAGGTACAGATCCAATCAAAGAAGGTCATTAATTTTTTCCTCAAAGTTCAGGTTACCCTGTTTGGACTTGCATTTAATTCTTTCATCAAATTTCAAAGACACTCCATGTCATTGATTTCTAAGACAGGTCATTCAGTCCAAAGCATGCCAACTTCCAAAGCATAAAACAAAATCATAAGACACTAAAAGAACCCAGACCGTTGAAGAAAAACAATAATAGCATACGCACACATAAAAAAGCTATATAGTACAAGGTGAATCATTGTAGTATATAACACACACGTATTTTGACACATTAAAAAAACCTTCTCGTGCAAGAAAGAGATACATGACATTGCTCCTGGTGTTGCCTAAGATCCCCTTACATGCTAAATCAGTGTCCAGTTTCTTACAAAGGTAAGTGCTGTGCTACCAGCATCTTTAACCGATTTCTAATCATCCCTTGATTTTGCCTTTATCTTTATCCAAGTGAATCATTGCAAGAAGTACCTATCAGAATATAACAAAAAACAAAAAAAAGAAAAAAACGAAATCTAGCTGTGGCCAATGATTAGCATCTCTTGACTTATTCATTGACCTATTCAATGCAGTTCCAGTTGTCGTTTATTCAGAGCGATATCCAGAATATACCACGGACAGATGGGTGGTCAATTAGCAGATCTGAAGTGAGGTAACATGGTAGATAATGTCAGATACGTTAATACTGAAAATGATACCTAGATGAAGAAAATTGATGCTTTTGGAATCATGAACAGCAGACCCCTAACAGCAGAACAAGTTTTAAGACAGTAACTGAATGAAGCTATCTCCTCATCTCAAGGTGATCATACTCATAGTTTGTAGGTGGCCAATATTGAAAAGAAAGAACGTGTTAGACATTAAGGGTAAGTTTAAGCAGCATTATTTTGTCAGTGCAAGATACGAATAGTTGCAATAATATTCTCTAATCTAGTGTAGTTTAGTAATTGCAAACACAATACACAAAGACAGGGGAGTCTAAAACGATAATATGCTTGAGAGTTTACACCAAAGGAAGTAAGTAATAAGCAAAAGCACGAGTTTTATTTCTCAGCATTTCTAGCGATCTTGAAAGCTGGATGGAATAGTAGAAAGCACAAGAAAAAAAGAGTACCTTCTCATTTGGAGAGAAGAGCACAAGTAAATCCGTCTTTGACTAATTTATTCACTGCATCCCTGAACCTATAACAATCCTCAGCCACATTGTAAACCTGGTGAGAAATCCTTGCATACCCCGTCACTGGATCAACCTCTCCCTTCAACGGCTTCCTATAGTAAATTGGCACCTCAACCTTAAAACACACCCTCAAATGCTTCCTCAAATCCAATACGTCTGAAGTGCTCTTAATGCCCAAGCAAGCCGGCATCCCCACCATAGCCATACTCGAGCACATCTCCGGGGGCGCCCCCAACTCTGTCCCCCATGCCTCCACCAACATTTGTGCCATCTCCACTACATTCTCATGATTCTTCCTCATTATCCCCTCAAGTCCGCCCTCAAACCTACCAAGAAATTCCATCACCTCCGGCAAAACCAGCTGAGCGCTGTAATCTCTTGTCCCGGTCCACGCACTCTCCATTGCTAAACCATTACCATACTCATGAGAAACAACGGGGTGGTGCAAGTCTGATAATTCATCCGACATCTTGCAGTACAAGAAGGCAGCAGATGGAGGGCAAAACAACCACTTGTGCAAATTACTAGTGTAAAAGTCAGCACCTATATCCTTCACATCTATATCAACGTTCCCAATCGCGTGGGCACCGTCGATGAATATCCTATCAACACCTTCATTTCTACACATCCTAACCAATTCTTTGACAGGTATGATAACAGAAGGCATGGACGTAATGTGATCGATGATAGCCAGCCTAATTTTCCTACCATTCGCTTTTCCCAATTGTAGCGCTTTTTCGAATTCTGAAACAATTTCGAAACTAGATTTAACAGGGAAAGGGAGTCGGACCTCAATCACATGGCCGCCGGTACGCGAAATGTAAGCCTCGACGGACTTCTTAACAGCGCCGTAGGCGTAGTGAAGGAGGAGAACGGCACCTCCGGGCTGGAAGGCGGAGGACGAGAAAGCCCTAGCCGTGTGCTGGAGGACGACGGCGGCGGCGGTGGTGGCGTTGTCGACGATGGAGACTTCATCGACGTGGTCCGCGTTGATGAGGCTCTGGATAAGGACGCGGGTTTGGAGGATGGAGGGCTTGAGGGTGTTGAAGTAGAATGCGTCGGGCTGGCTGAGGAAGAGCAGCTGGTGGTGAAAGAAGGAAATAGTGGAATTAAATCTGAGACTTTCCACTTTTATACAGGGAATGTTAGAAAAATAGACGGATCTTGTAATAAATGAATCATTACAGACGACGATGTAATCGAGTTGAGTTGACCCAAATATAACCAAAAGCTCAAACTTGACTTGTTTGTTATTGAGTTCAACTTCAACTTAATTTATGCATCATTAATTTTTAAAAATAAAATATTTTACTTGAAGCACCACAAGTTTCTACTTAACAAGAGGTCTGCGTGAGGAGTAGTTGTCCCACATTTGTGTGGTGTAGTGATTTATTTAATAATGTCTTAATTGTAATTCTAAAAAAAAAACCTTACTGTAAAAAGTATAATATATTTACTTAAGTTTATTATTTTTCTTATGCTAATATTTTAGGTTGTTTAGACTATTAATCACTAATTAAAGTATAAATATAAGTTAAATTACAAAATTACTCCCTCCGTTCTTTTTTAAATGTCCTATTTAGCTCAATTTTTTGTTTCCTTATAAGTGTCCTATTTCAAAATTTGAGAGTAAATTAATGACATTTTTCCAATTTTATCCTTATTTAATGCTTCTAGTAATTTGTTAATTAGTTGTATGTATACATTAATGATAGTAATCAATAAGGTTATATAGGTAAATTTCTTTATTTTCTTGGTATGTGTAATTTGACGGTGGGGGACACTTATAAAAGAACGGAGGGAGTAATAGTTTTATATATTAGATCTAGCTTGCTAATCTTGTAATCTAACAACGAGCTTACTCGCTGTTAAGTAATTGAATACTACTAAACTCAACTTATTCGTTTATACTAATAAATCTTACTTAACGACTTCGAATGAATTTTTATTGAGTAACTCAGTTAAATGCAATAATGCATTTAACCTTTATAAAACAAATGAGAGTATCTACATCTACTAAAGGATATATCGCTAAATTGGAGCTAATGTAACATGTCCACGAATTTCTCGTGGTCTAGAAGGTTCATTTGTTTATTGCCAATTGCAATTAGACTTTTTAACACTTTAAACCCATCGCCCCAAACTTATCTTTCCTTTTCGCTTTTCTTCTTTTTTTAATGTTAATTATTACTCCATCCGTATTATTAAACTTGTCTCATATTTTTTGGGTACGTAAATTAATAATAAAGATAAAATGATAGAAAGTAACTAGGTTCCATTATTTTCGAAGAATTAAATGTTTTTCATTTGGACATGAGGCATTACTAATGAGACAAATAAATAAGGAAAATGAGACAAGCTTAATGGGACGGATGGAGTATTATTATTATTATTGTTTTGAGGAAAATGTTAATTAATTACTATAACGCTGTTAATCTAGATAAGAAAAGGAATATATCGGGACAAAAAAAATATTCATAAGAGTAGGTATCTCAGTCGGACCCACCAATCCACATGTCAACTTCCATAACGATGGAGGAAATTTCTAGGCAATTTCAATCATCAAATTATAATGTACTGGTTGGTTCCTTGATAGACTGAGAAAGGTGGGGCCCGCCGAAGTTTAATGAATTATCTTTAATTTAATTTAATTAAAGTCCATACTTGCGTGCACTGTCACGCATAGTATACTATAAAAAAATTACATCGATGCCAAGGAGCGCATATAGTATACAGAGCTCTTAAAAATTGATTCTGCTGCCCGACGAACTGGCCTGAAATTAAAGAACTGTCAAAATAGAAGTTTGATTAAATGTTTGGCTGATCCAACTCGATTATAAAAAGTTGGGTCGGGCTGGTATATCTCTTTAATAGTTTGATTGATTTTCGGGTCGGTTTGATCCGACCTTGAAAGTATTTCTGGCCCGATGGGTTCGGCCCGACCTGATTCAATCAGTTTGATAGTTCTAAGTATATTTATATATGTGTATAAACGTCTATAAATATTAGTATCAACCATAAACACAACTTAAATCACAAAGATTTAGGTGCGATTTGGATATAAAATACCAATTATCTTGATAAAAAGTGATAATCATCCTGAAGAAAAATGACGGCTATACTTTTACTCTCTAACTAGTTAAAATACCAAATGATAATTATCATAAAGAAAAGTGACAATTATTCTAAAGAAATAATTCAAATATAATCACATGATAAGACCAACCTTTCCCAAGTACACCTTAACTTAAATTAAAGTACCATCATAAATGTATATATATTATGTATATGTAATTATACATAATATATTATGCATGTAAGAGGTGCATTCAACTCGAGCTGAATTGAGTATTACTAAATTCAAGCTTCATTCAATTTATCATTGAATTAAGCTCGAACTGAATTTATCAAAGATATTTGAAGTTCAAGAGCTTGTAACCTGAATTTTAGCGTGCTTTCAAAACAAAATAAAAAACATCAAGTCACTGGTAATGAGAAAAATGAACTTAATCCTTCAATAAAATGAACTTATTGTGATGTGTTAAGTTAGAAATCGATGCCTACTAGTATCATTTTTGGGATATATTGAAACGTCATTTATTTTTTTTATGATGACGGAAGGCCGCAAACTTTGCTCTTTTTTTATGATATTCTCCGAGATACGCTTTCAGTACACTTTGCTCACATGCAATAGCCTATAAATAACGTAGATGTTAGGTAAATTGCGCTATGAATCTGAATTTTTGTGTATATATCAAAGCTCATGCCATTTTGCAAAACATGCTAAATTTAGGGTCATGAGTGATATTTCCAAATTCACGTGGTCGTTCTCCTCACCACTCGGATAGAGGCACGTGTAAAATCCGCGATCAAATACTCGCATAATTTCAAGACAAAAAGCAGTATCTAATACTCCCTCCGTCCCGTCATAAGTGGCCACATTTCCTTATTGGGCTGTCCCATCATAAGTGGTCACTTTCCTAATATGGAAATACCCTCTCTCACACAAAAGATGTGGGCTCCACCACTTTTTATCTTTTTACCCTTTAAACACTCTTCTCCTAAATACCCGTGCCTAAAAGAAAGTAGCCACTTATCATGGGACGGAGGTAGTATTGGTTAAAAAAACATCTACTCCATTATCACTTCACTCTCTCTTTCTCTCTCCTCACTGCAAAAAGTCATAAAGCTTCTATATAACTTGAAAAGAGTTTCATAACTTCTTCTACTCTTGAAGCTCTGGATCAACAAGGTTTGAAATCCGTTCTTCTTCAACTACAACTTTCTTGAGTTTTTTTTTTTTTTCATATCTTCTTGATCATTCATTTTGTAAAACTTTCTTTTATTGTATCAAAAATATGGATATCTGCAATTTTTTTTTTTTTTGGGTATTTGCTTTGACTTAATGCATCTTCGAACCTGTATAAGATGTTTATTTCCTTTTCTTCTTTTTTTCTTTTTTGTTTTATGATTGTTTATATTTTAAGTTTCTGTTGTACTGGTCGATCATATTTGCTATATCAAAGCTGTGGTTTGAAGATTATGAGTGTTGGGGGTTATTGATTTATTGCTAGCTCGATTTCGTGATTTAGATCGGTATTTTCTTTGACCTTCTCCTCGATCCTCTGCTCCGAGAGTTTGCGTGCGCGCGATTCTGAAAATGGAAGAAGAGGAGTTGATATCTGTCCTCACTACATATCTATATCATGTTGTTACAGAAGTTGTTTTTTTGCATATTATCTGGTTCTTTTGCAGTCCTAGAAGCTCTTTTTTTGAAACATCGAAATTTCAGCAGGATTTCATATTTTCATTTTTCCGTACTTTAGATGAAAGTATTGAATGATTTGGATAGCTTAAGGTAGATGGATCGAGTTCAACAACATTAAAGTAGCAAATGTGCTTTCTAAAGGGAAATCTTTCCTTCTCCGTGCGCACGCCTGTCTGATTTTAGGAAATGATGGCTTTATGCATGTGTTTCTAACTCTGGTTGTTGAATCATGGATTTGTCTGATACGTGACTAATTTTCTTAATCAAGTGCTTCTTTTTATTTCTATTTTTTAAATGTCTGTGGTTTGCATATACCTTTTCTGACTGTGTATGATTGATTTCTCCAAAATGGTTGATCTCTTTACACAATCATCTCACGTCTTGTATTGTATATATTGCTCATACAGGAAATCTTGAAGCATGAAGCTCGGCTATCTGCTCACCGTCGTTTGTCTCTCAGCTATTGTATGCTCCCTCCTTCCTTCTTCCGATGCTCTGAGAAGAATTAGCCTGAGAAAGAGGCCTTTGGACCTGGCTAGAATTAAGGCTGCCGCAGAAGCTAAATTGGAGGGGAGGAAGTATGGGATAGATGTCAAAGGCAGACAGATCAAACTAAGTAGCTCACATATCGATGTTGTGTATCTGGAGAATTACTTGGATGCTCAATACTATGGAGAGATTGGTATTGGCTCACCACCTCAGAATTTCACTGTTATATTTGACACTGGCAGTTCCAATCTATGGGTTCCGTCCTCGAAATGCTATTTCTCTGTGAGTAATTTCAAGGTTAAATATACTTTTCAGCTGCTCTATTCTCACTGTTAATGAGACAAACTCAATTTGCAGATTGCTTGCTATTTCCACAGTAGATACAAATCCAGCAAGTCCAAGACATATACAGCAAATGGTATGACACTATTTAGTTCTTTTATCCCCTTCACATTTTTTGCAATCATTCTCTGCTTTGAAGTTCTTGATTAAACTAATGTACTTGTCAATGTTTTAGTTTGTTATTGATGTGTTTTATATGCTTCTATGATTCAGGAAAATCATGCTCAATTGCGTATGGCTCTGGGTCAATCTCTGGATTTTTTAGCCAAGACAATGTTGAAGTTGGTGATGTTGTCGTGAAAGATCAAGTTGGTTTTCTTTCTTCTTGTTTCTTAGTTTTTATTGTTGACATTTGGTAAGAGGTTCTTTTCCTATACATTTATGATCTAATATCATAATTATCCTTTATAGGTTTTCATTGAGGCTACAAAAGAAGGAAGTCTTACCTTTGTCATTGCCAAGTTTGATGGTATACTTGGCCTTGGTTTCCAGGAAATTTCTGTTGGAGATGCAGTGCCAGTCTGGTATATGTCTTCTCCATATCAACAATTTCTGCTGTTTTTGTTAGTGTTGGTGAAAAACTAATTTGTTTTGCAACATAACAGGTACAATATGGTAAATCAAGGTCTTGTTGAGGAGGAAGTATTTTCTTTCTGGCTTAGCCGTGACCCAGAAGCTAAAGTGGGAGGTGAGATAGTCTTCGGTGGAGTTGATCCAAGTCATTACAAAGGAAATCATAGTTATGTTCCTGTAACGGAAAAAGGTTACTGGCAGGTATATGAAGATACTCACTACGAACAGTTTAGTATATTTAATAAGTAATGTTTTCTTCTCACCTGCTTGTTTAATTCTTGCCTTTAACAGTTTGAAATGGGTGACTTCCTTGTCGGCAACCTGTCAACGGGTAAGTCCTGCAACACTGCTGAATTAGTGCACAAGGTTTTTACATAACTAGATTTTATTTCAGAGTATTATTGTATTAAAATCATGGACGCTCTTGTCAAATGTTGTACCAGGTTTATGTGATGGTGGTTGTGCTGCTATTGTGGATTCGGGGACATCCTTGTGTACTGGTCCAACTGTATGTGTTTTTTACCACTATATGCTTCGTACATTAACAGAAAGATAGCTGGAGTTTGATTTAGCATTCTCGTTTTTCTTGGAAAAATACCATCCGCTCTAAATGCTACCTACTTTTGCTGTATTCTGTTCTTTCAATGGCCATATAAGAATCTGCTGTGAATGTCCTACAATTGCAGGCCGTTATAACTCAAATCAACCATGCCATTGGTGCAAAAGGAGTTGTGAGCACCGAATGTAAAATGCTTGTTTCTCAATATGGAGATATGATATGGGACCTCCTTATCTCTGGAGTACGCCTTCCTTTATTTCCTCTTTGTCTCTTATACACATGTATATAAATAATGCATTTTCTGCCTTACAACCTACTTAGAGTTTCAGGCCTGAAAACTAAAAGTTAGTATATCTGCAGGTACAACCTGATGAAGTTTGTTCCCAGATTGGTCTGTGCTTTTTAAACGGAGCTCAGTCTGTGAGGTTTGTAAACCTTAAATTTGTAGTCCAACTATTGATTTTAGATTGTTCGCTTGGAAATAAGAGTATATATGGAGCAGCGACAATGTTATGATATAGCAATTTCTTTTAAGTATCGAACAAAATGGCTCACTAGATGGACCTACAGACTGTAACTGTAATCCATCTTGGTGAAGTGACATAATCATCCTAATGCCTTTTGATAGTAATCTCCAAATTTGAGTATATATGGAGCAGCGACCAATGTTGTTAAATATCTGCCATGGCGCCGTTATGGCGGATGGCGGTGGCGGGTTTTTGATGGGCCGCCATAATTTATGGCGTAACATCGCCTTTTTTCATGGCGGTAAATGGCGACCGCCATATCATGGCGCCATGGCGGCCGTTACGGCCGTTACATGGATATGGCGGTTAAATACTGGGTCAACCCAGTTGACCCGACCCAAACCCTTTTGATTTCTCTTTAAGGAATTAGAACTAGGGTTTTAACATACATAACAACTGCTGCCGCTTTTCTCTCTCTCTCTCCCCTTTCTCTCTCTCTTCAAATTCCGGGCACCCACCCGCCGGCGACCCCACCCACCGGCGACCTCCACGCCGGCGACCCACGCTCCGGCGAGTTTGCTTCTTTCGATGAAAAAGAAGAAGATGACTATATGGAGCTTGATGAGGAAGAATCATTTTATTGCTTATTAACCCTTAGACACTATTATCTATTTATGTTTTAAGCTTGAACTTAAGTTATTGTGTTTGGTACTTTGGTTATGTTTGAACCTATGATATTTTGTTATATTTTTGAACTTAGGCTATTAAGTTTTTTTATTATATTATCTATTTTGCATGCTTTAATGTCATAATTTGTGTATATATAATTATTTATAATATTTTATAATTATTTTGCCATGCGTCCGCCATAACCCGCCATATCAACCGCCATAACCTTATGGCGGTTTTTTAGCCGTCCGCCATAATCCGCCATCTGCCATCGATAACATTGGCAGCGACAATGTTATGACATAGCAATTTCTTACTAGTATCTAACAATATGGCTCACTAGATGGACCTACAGACTGTAACTGTAATCCATCTTGGTGAAGTGACGTAATTATACTAATGCTTTTTGATAGTAATCTCTGAATTTCCCTTCATTGGTGTTGTCACAACTGTTTACTAATGTGCATAGATTTTGAGTTATCCAATATTCTACGCTGTCTGTATTTATGATGAGTCTTACTTGAGATCTGATTGTTCATCCATATTATCAACTGCCTTTTGTAGCCTCGATGAATTTTCTTTATGGCATCATATAAGAAAACAGCACGAGTCATTTGGAGGGCGAACATAATTTTAACATCTACAATTAACTATTCATTGCAGCTCCAATATTGAAATGGTCGTTGGTAAGGAGAGAACCGAATCAGTTGGTGAGGATGCACTGTGTACTGCTTGTGAGATGGCTGTCGTTTGGATGAAAAGCCAGCTAAATAACGCAGGTGTAAAGGACAAAGTGCTAGATTATGTGAATCAGGTAATGATCTTAACATGCATATATTTTCTTTTCTTTTCTTCCTGGAAGTGGGAGCTGCTATTCTGATACATCATTTTCTCTATTTGCTAGCTTTGTGATAAGATACCAAGTCCAGGAGGACAGTCCATAATCGACTGTGATACCTTACCATACATGCCTAACGTTACCTTTACTATCGGTGGAAAGCCTTATGATCTCACTCCCGAACAGGTTTGCACATTGATCTTCATATTTATTCATGTGTAGCTTACAGTTTTAAATATGATATGTTGCTTTACCTAATGTGAAACGTCGTCTACTTTGTTTCGACATAAGTATGTTAAAGAACTCTTAAGAAAATTAAAAGTAAATAATAGGTGAGAGTTGGTGTCAACTTTGGAGAAAATTCAATTAATTCCAACATTATATTATTATGAAACTTCTTAACTGCAGTAACCTATTATCAAGTCTACTTGTAGTATTTCGTTCTGCTTCTAGATGCTTCTCTTCTATATTCAAATATGTATTGCATTTACCAGAAAAACACTCTTACTATAAAGTGCATGCAGTTTTATTTCGTGACAATATATTAATTCTTGAGAAGATTACAATTTCGTGGCATAAACTTCAATTTTATCTGCAGTATATACTGAAAGTTGATGAAGGTCCTGCTGCTATTTGCATGAGCGGATTCATGGCTTTGGATGTTGCACCTCCTCGAGGACCCCTTTGGTACGTGCAAAATCTTATTGAATTCGAAAAATGAAAAATAAATCGCAGCACCAATCAAACTCTAGTTTGCGATACTAAACTTGGTACATGAAAATGCAGGATTCTTGGGGATGTGTTCATGGGTCCATATCACACGGTGTTCGACTACGGTAATCTCCGACTGGGTTTTGCCGAAGCTGCTTGAACGTTGGGTGTGTAGACTAACGTCGTCGAACAATGCTCGGTAGTCATGAGCTGTTTTTAAGAAGAAGGCTAAGGGCTGTGTAAATATATATGTAACGATATGATGTAGGTTGTATTATTATTACTTGATGTTTCTGTCTTTGCGACGCTTACTTTGTATTTCAGTTATGTACCGTTTCGATCCTGCTGAATTTTTACAGTCAGGTTAGGTTTATGACATTCCACTTTTATGTGGTAATAGTCACGGTAAAGAAAAATTCACTACTCTATTGATGAAAAATAATTGCTTGTCAACATAATTTGAGATGCTAATTTAAATTAAAGGTAATTAATAGTTTGTATTTTTGTGTGAATGAAAATTATAAAACGAAATTTATTCAAAAAGAGAAAGAGAGAACTATGAAATGAAATTGTTAGTGTATGGACAAAATTAAGTTGGTCAAAACTACCATACGCAAAATTAATACTCCATCCGTCTTAGTATGGTTCAATAATATTTTATGCATCACAATAAATTAAAAGTACACCACACTTGGAGGACGTAGAGAGTAATAAGTTGAGACTCTAGGGTTTGATGAGGTAACTATTACAAAATGGCTACTTTGCCCTCTCATGGTGGCTAACTATAATCACTCGGACAACAAGGTTGTCATTGTGAAAAATGTCGTCCTTGTGAAAAGACTTTTGGAATGATCTCGAGCACAAACCTAGAGATGAGACTCGAGGACTTGATTATACGGTTCCAGATTGAGGAAGACAATTAAAAGTTCGACGGCAGTCGGCAGGGCCAATGATAGATCTAGGGTTTTGCGAAAGTAGCTGAAAGAAATAATAACACGATGACACAAAGATTTACGTGGTTCGATCGATGTGATCTACGTCCACGGGAGAGAATATAGAGAGCTTTTATTATATTTGAGGGTACAATGAGTATATCTTTTTCCACCTCTAATCTACCATCTATATATAGGCCTTGAATTGAGCCCTAACCCTTCTAGGATTCCTTACACATATCTTATTTCTTTGTACATATCTAAATCTCCTTCATAATGGGATTCCTTCTTCTCCAAGGTAGGGCTTCGTTGCTTGGTCCTCAAGGGAGATAGTAACTTCGTCTGGGCCGAATTCTGTGGGCCGAGCTTAATATAGAGGCTCAATTAGATTGGGCCCTAGGTCAGGCCCAAGATGAGGCCGGTACTATCACATCCCCCCCAAAAAAAAGAGGAAATAAGACATGTAGATGTAGACTGCGAGGTCGAATTTCCGAGGTGATTAATCGCGCAAATCACCTTTGTCACGAGCTGAATTAGCGAGCTTATCTCACGGGCTCACCGTGCAGGTAGACCGAGATAAGCAAGCAGCCTCCTGGTTCGGTTATGCAGATAGCCCATATCCGAATTCAAGAGGAGGGAAAGTTGGTGGGCTTTGTTTTTTTGAAATTTTTAGAAACGGTTCACATTCCGAGAAAAGCGGGCCCACGTTCATACGTGTGTAATGCGTAATGGCGGGATTCAAATATATATTACTGGATTGTAAACGTCTCTCTCTCCATATCACGCTATTTCACATCCGCCATCCTTCAAAAAGAGTTTTGCCCAGAAAATTTTCTTTTCTTCCCCTTCTTTGGTCCCGAATTTCTCGACTTACCATACCACCGTGCCGCTAATTTTCTCTCCGTTGAGTCCTCTGTTCACAGCTGCAAATCGCCCGTCGGAGCGTTCATCTTCTATTTAACAAGTAAGTATGGCTTCCCATTCTCAATCTACGAGGGTTAGTGATTCTCCTTTGGCAAGTGTTGTCGATAGCAGTGTCGATTTTAGGATTTTTTCACTAGGATCCTCCATTTCCGCCGTTGAAACTTTGATAGTGCCCCGGTGCGTAGAGGGGAAAGTGGCCGATTACCCCTCAACCTTAGACGAGTCTAGGATAAAGTTCCTCGCCCAGTCGTATAATTTCCCCTCTAATGTCGACCTGATAGAACCCCGTCCGAAGGATAGGGCGTGTTCGCCTCCGATGGGGTTCGTTACCATTTATGAGGACAGTTTGCACTCCGGTCTTCGTCTACCCCTTCCTGAGCCGTTTGCCAAGCTCCAGAAGAAACTTGGTTTAGCCTTGGGGCAGATAATGCCAAACTCATTTAGGCAATTCACTGATTTGGGCGTGGCAGCGATTCGTGAGGGTTACCAATTATCTGCCGAGCTCATTCACGAGCTCTTTGTCTTCAAAAATCGGCGGACTGGTACTATGGCGCTGCCCGTACTGAGTTCAAGGGTCGAACTCAGAATAAAGTAGAAAAATGGCATTCGAAATATTTCTTTTGCCGACATGATAGTTTAGTCGAGCATATGTGGAGGGTAGGCAAGCCTTTTGCGTGGGTGGGAGACGAGATGGATAAGGACCTGGAGGCTGCTGTTAAAGCGATGAAGAATTGTGGCCCTTTCGAGGAGAACTACAACGAAGATTCTTTAGTTGAGGCGGGGTTGAGCCCGTTTGAGCCCCAAAGGATGGTGGATCCTGCAACGGGTGAGACCCCGCTAGTGCTATTAGGATTGTTGTTCTTTGTTTATTTATCGTCCTAACCCTTCTCTTGTTTCGTATTTGCAGTGAAGTTCGGGAAGATAAAGGGAGCCGATGCCAAGGCCGCAGCTCGAGGGGGTAAGAGGCCGAGGTCGTCAGGCCGATCTGGTTCCTCGTCTGACCTGGTTCAGCGAGCTGAGGTAACAGATCCTACCGCGACAGATGTTCGCTCTCCTTCCCCCAAACCACCTCAGAAACGAGCGAAGGTCGGGGACCAGGTCGAGGTGGACATTATCGACGTCACGGGAAGTGACGCGAGCCCGGTAGCTCCTCCGAACAAGCTGGCTGGTCTGCCTTTTCCCGAGGTGAAGACTTATTGATTTCATGACATAATTTTCCTTAAGTCTTGCCTGTGTATCTAACTGCATTCCTTCTTGCAGGGCATCGACATGTTCGTAGGATAGCTGAAGAACAGTGTCGGAGAGATGTCCACGAAACACGAGAACGAGAAAAGCCGGTACTCAGAAAAGCTGATGTCGGCCAATGCCCGGGCGAAGAAGGCTGAAGCCGAGCTGATCAAGGCCGAAGAGGGCATGAAAGCTGTCAGTCAAGTCCGAACTGGTCGCTCAGCTCGCGAGGGCCGAGGCGGAGTCCGAGAAAGCTCGGAAGCTTGAGTCCGAGCTGAATGCGGCGAAGAACCGGGAGGCCAACCTTGCAGCCAGTCAAGGTGAGCTCCTCCGGGCCTATACAAAGAGGTTCATGTTTTCGGAGAGTTTCTCCGAGCTTGCCAATGATTTGGCCACGCTCATCAATGGGAACTTCGCCGTAGCTGCTTTGGAGAAGGCCGCCAAGGACATGAGCGTTAATGTGGAATGAAGACTACGACGTTGTTTGATAGAGGACTTAAAACCCTAGAAATGCTAGAAACCTAGTTTTTTCAATCATGTGTTTTGTTAAGCACAAAATAAAGTCATTTCGTATTTTTCAGTATATATCGGCGTCCAAATCATTTTTTGACTGTCGGAGAAATTGGAGAGGTTTCAATTACAAAATTACAAAATTTGTGCATTAATTTACGAAGTTTTTAAAGTCAGGTTAAAATTACAAAAATACCATAAGTTTATGATTTATTTTGTCAAAACCTCAATAAAAAAACAAATAAAGTATAACATAAATTCACATAGTTTTGTGCAATATCAAGTCCACCAGCCAACTCGAAAAACTCCAATAATCATTTTTTTTTCAGAAAAAAAGCGTTATGTTATGTCCAATGAATAATTATTTACAACGATCGCAACTTTTCTATCACTAATATATTATAAGTTCATCAATCCTTAATTAAGCTGCAACAATTTAGGCTTAAAGTAATAACTGATGTCTCCTAAATAGTTTTACAAGATGATAATAATTTCTACAATGAATCAAAACTGATTGTTTTCCTCAGCCACAACAAAAAAGAACAATATCAGAGCTTGCAAAGCTAATCCTCAAATGGAAACTAATAGATCTCAACAGTTAAGTTAGCATTTGATGGCTATTCTGTAATTACTACGTGTGGAGGTAAAAGCAATCAAAAATCAATATTCAAACTAAAAATGATATTTATGAAAGTAAAATTGATATAACACAGAAGAACCTCTCAAAGGTTTTGAAGGGACTGAATCTCCTCTAATTCTATCACTGAGAGCAAAGAGTTCCATAAGTTGATACATTCTTTCTAGATACAAATAGTTTCTTCAGAGACGCCTCCTGGGCTACATAGTAGCAACGACCAACATTACTTTTTCTGGTCGTACGCAGCTATATTTTGGGGTTCACATTCACAGCTCAATAGACGAACTAGCAAAGCTGTGGTTGCACTCATAGAGACGGCACCACAAGCAGCCCACCTAAGAGTTCGAGGAACTGTTATTCTAGGACCTGCATTGCCATCAAATCAAGATAAATATATATAAACTCATTCGAAAATTATTGCATGAAGACCATGATGGAGCCTTGAATTATGTCATAAACAAAACGAACAAAATTCTGATAACAGGAAACATTAGTGAAAAAAATAACATGAACAATGCAAATCAAGCAATTTGTCAGAAAACTCAATCAAACTTGCATTTAGAGAGTTTCGTGGTATCTTTGATTTTTGAGACATCTTGAAAAGCACTGATTGCAAATCCAGAATTGCTTTCTCTTAGTTCTACAAATATATACTCGTGTGTTATAAAACTAAGATTAAGACATAAAGAGGAATATGACAAAACTAGGGGGGGGGGGGAACATAGAGAAAAGCTTAAGATTTATTTCCCTTCAATCTTGTACTATAAGTTAACAAGCAAGTTTTTGTCTACAGTTACAATTAAGTGGTTGACCAACAACACAAAAGCTCTTACAGTTCTCAAGAGATTCTTTGACTCAATATTGAAGCACAGAAATAAGTTAACAGTTTTAAATCAATCATGGAAATTACTTGAAAGATACTCCTTTTTTTGGAAATTTCTATACCAGTGCACGACGTCTCAATCCACACTTCTATGAAATCTCATATGTTTCCCCAACTCAACTTCCAAAATACAACACACAATCAGGTTGCTTTATATGTCTAAAAGGACCCAAAAAATGAAGATGTTCAAGACAGCAGAATCGGTAAACTTTCTCCCTGCCATGATATGGAACTAAAGAGCCAAGCATTATACCAAAATGGAATTGAACAGCCATCGGATCCCCTAAAATACAATCAAATGCTTAATAATAAGATATGAAAAGCAAAGGAATCAGTATAAAGACAGACCATAATACAAGCGGCAGAGCGTCCAAAAACCCAATGCTCCTCCGACTGAACAAATGCCAGCAGTGTGCCTCATCAGCCGCGAACATGGTTTGGCATCCGACCGCATTAATTCTCCATCAGAGAATCCAAGCATACACCTTAGAGCCATTGTCTAGTCTCCTTCAACAGTCGAATCACTATGACCTTAAAGCATAAAGATCAGCCAAGTAATTAGTTATGCATTCATAAATGCTAGTACAAACCAATCAGCTTTATTCCAACTCTTGTTTATAATAATTCATCTGGTCAAATCATCATTGCCCCTCCATTAACTTCATTCAACAATATCATTCCAACGTAGATTCAGACATTCTATTCACATATTATATTACATGCAGGAAACAAAATAAGCATTTATTACAAGAGGCCAAAATCCAGAGAGACGGTAACAGACACATTTTGAATTAGAATCTTGAACAACCATACAACAAGCAATATGTAATACCCCATATTTTGCTATATTATATAAGAATCTAGAAATCTTTAATGCTATATTTTATGACGTCTTGTGCCTTAAAGTGTTCGTTGTTCTCCAACAATGTTCTGACTGTGAAGAAATGAAATGATTACTCGTTTAAGCTAATTATTTAGTTTTTATAGATGGATAAATTTCAAATGCTTTTGCATATTGATTATGCATTGTGGCTTATATTTATATACGTTTTAATTAAAGTGCAGCTTGCACTTGATATTTTTTTTTAAATAATTTGATTCAGACTGGGTACCGCCCAATTTATAAATAAAATAAAATAAAATCATTTAAAGATTTAACCGTAACTCCCAAGTTTATCAGCAAAACTTGGCCGCCAAGACTGTGCTACAGTAAATTGCCCTTACTATATATACACCAAAACCATTGTCTTTCACCTCCCTCTTTCGAAAATACCACACCAGAAATACAGCAGAAGGATACACAAAATTTCACTTTCACAGTAGTTTCAAGGTAATATTCTAATCCAGTTACCATTTATGTCGTTGTCTGATTTCTTTAATCGTTAAATATTATAAAAATCTAATAAGGAGTTACACAGGTGCATAACAGATTAGTAAAATATATTCTATTCACAGAACCCAACTAAATCACAGTAGTCTTTCTCATAATATACAAACCTTAGAATGAGAAACGAAAAGAATAATTGAATAAGAATAATTCTATTTACGAACCAACTAATTCCAAGCATAACTGAATCCAAAGATAAGTAATATAGAATCCTTCTTAGAGATCAATTAACTATAATCTAAAGGCCTAATCTTTTACTACTCTAGAAAATGAATATGCTTATATAGAGAAATTAATAAAAATAAATTTATCAATAGAATTAGGCCCCTGTTCTGCAAACTCGAATCTGACTGACTCAAAGAAAGGGGCGAATGGCAACGGCAGCGGCGACGGCTGTGTTGGCCGCCGTCGGGTTGCTACTGAAGAACAGAGGGAAGGGGGGGAAACAGAGGAGATGAGATTTGGTTAAAATAATCCCAAAATGAATAAAATAGAAAGAAATGGGAGAGGAAATCGGGACTTACGGAGAGCGAAAACAAACCAGCTGTGGTGCTGGTGGCGTGAGGTAGAAGACGACGGTGGCGGCGCTGGTGGCGCGAGGCAGAAGGCGACGGCGGTGGCCTTCTCTTTGGCCGCTGCTGTAGTCGACGAGAAAGGAGGGGCGAACGGTGGTGGCGGTAGCTTCTCTGCCGCAGCCGTCCGTTGCTGCTGAAATAACGCGGCGGAGGCGACGGGGTTCGCCCGAAACGGCGGGTCTCGCCAGATTCAGAGAGAGAAGAGATGGATTATAGAAATTAGGGATCTAGGGTTCTCGATTTGGGGATTTTATGAAATTCCAGAGGATTAGAGAGAGTAGAGGGTTGAGACGAGAGGAGAGATGGTGGCGACGGCGGCGCCGTGCGACGGCAAGAAGGTGCCGGCGGTGAATGGCGAAGAGAAAGAAGGAGAAGAGAGGGCTGCTGCTCGAAGATTAGAGAGAGAGAGAGAGCAGCTGTTGTTTGTTAGTAATGAGAGAGAGAGAGAGTGTTGGGAGAATGGCAGAAATCAAATTAGAGTTTTAAAGTTATAGCCTATACAATTAATACTAGTATGGGCTTAAATAAAAAGGTAACATTACTGGGCTTTGTTATTAAATGATGTTGGGTTTAGATTAGCAGACGACTTGATTTAATTAAATGGCTAAGGCTTTGTTAATCTTTGAACTTAAATAATTATTTAATTATAATCGGACTCCTAATAATTTAGGATCGAACCGTAAACTTAATAACTACGGTTAAAATGTTAAAGGCTTAGCGGACAATTAAAATAAGAAACGAGTCTAGAATAATTCCCTCGAGTTCGAATTATTCTTTTAGATCCAGAGATACTTATAGAGACGGCACCACAAGCAGCCCACCTAAGAGTTCGAGGAACTGTTATTCTAGGACTTGCATTGCCATCAAATCAAGATAAATATATATAAACTCATTCGAAAATTATTGCATGAAGACCATGATGGAGCCTTGAATTATGTCATAAACAAAAGGAACAAAATTCTGATAACAGGAAACACTAGTGAAAAAAATAACATGAACAATGCAAATCAAGCAATTTGTCAGAAAACTCAATCAAACTTGCATTTAGAGAGTTTCGTGGTATCTTTGATTTTTGAGACATCTTGAAAAGCACTGATTGCAAATCCAGAATTGCTTTGTCTCTTAGTTCTACAAATATATACTCGTGTGTTATAAAACTAAGATTAAGACATAAAGAGGAATATGACAAAACTAGGGGGGAGGGGGAACATAGAGAAAAGCTTAAGATTTATTTCCCTTCAATCTTGTACTATAAGTTAACAAGCAAGTTTTTGTCTACAGTTACAATTAAGTGGTTGACCAACAACACAAAAGCTCTCACAGTTCTCAAGAGATTATTTGACTCAATATTGAAGCACAGAAATAAGTTAACAGTTTTAAATCAATCATGGAAATTACTTGAAAGATACTCCTTTTTTTGGAAATTTCTATACCAGTGCACGACGTCTCAATCCACACTTCTATGACATCTCATATGTTTCCCCAACTCAACTTCCAAAATACAACACACAATCAGGTTGCTTTATATGTCTAAAAGGACCCAAAAAATGAAGATGTTCAAGACAGCAGAATCGGTAAACTTTCTCCCTGCCATGATATGGAACTAAAGAGCCAAGCATTATACCAAAATGGAATTGAACAGCCATCTGATCCCCTAAAATACAATCAAATGCTTAATAATAAGATATGAAAAGCAAAGGAATCAGTATAAAGACAGACCATAATACAAGCGGCAGAGCGTCCAAAAACCCAATGCTCCTCCGACTGAACAAATGCCAGCAGTGTGCCTCATCAGCCGCGAACATGGTTTGGCATCCGACCGCATTAATTCTCCATCAGAGAATCCAAGCATACGCCTTAGAGCCATTGTCTAGTCTCCTTCAACAGTCGAATCACTATGACCTTAAAGCATAAAGATCAGCCAAGTAATTAGTTATGCATTCATAAATGCTAGTACAAACCAATCAGCTTTAAGTTACAACTTTATCATAACTTGGTCCACTCATGCTCTCCTGAGCCTTCATCTCAAACCAATACACCAAACTTTTTATTCCAACTCTTGTTTATAATAATTCATCTGGTCAAATCATCATTGCCCCTCCATTAACTTCATTCAACAATATCATTCCAACGTAGATTCAGACATTCTATTCACATATTATATTACATGCAGGAAACAAAATAAGCATTTATTACAAGAGGCCAAAATCCAGAGAGACGGTAACAGACACATTTTGAATTATAATCTTGAACAACCATACAACAAGCAATATGTAATACCCCATATTTTGCTATATTATATAAGAATCTAGAAATCTTTAAGGCTATATTTTATGACGTCTTGTGCCTTAAAGTGTTCGTTGTTCTCCAACAATGTTCTGACTGTGAAGAAATGAAATGATTACTCGTTTAAGCTAATTATTTAGTTTTTATAGATGGATAAATTTCAAATGCTTTTGCATATTGATTATGCATTGTGGCTTATATTTCTATACGTTTTAATTAAAGTGCAGCTTGCACTTGATATTTTTTTTTAAATAATTTGATTCAGACTAGGTACCGCCCAATTTATAAATAAAATAAGATAAAATCATTTAAAGATTTAACCGTAACTCCCAAGTTTATCAGCAAAACTTGGCCGCCAAGACTGTGCTACAGTAAATTGCCCTTACTGTATATACACCAAAACCATTGTCTTTCACCTCCCTCTTTCGAAAATACCACACCAGAAATACAGCAGAAGGATACACAAAATTTCACTTTCACAGTAGTTTCAAGGTAATATTCTAATCCAGTTACCATTTATGTCGTCTGATTTCTTTAATCGTTAAATATTATAAAAATCTAATAAGGAGTTACACAGGTGCATAACAGATTAGTAAAATATATTCTATTCACAGAACCCAACTAAATCACAGTAGTCTTTCTCATAATATACAAACCTTAGAATGAGAAACGAAAAGAATAATTGAATAAGAATAATTCTATTTACGAACCAACTAATTCCAAGCATAACTGAATCCAAAGATAAGTAATATAGAATCCTTCTTAGAGATCAATTAACTATAATCTAAAGGCCTAATCTTTTACTACTCTAGAAAATGAATATGCTTATATAGAGAAATTAATAAAAATAAATTTATCAATAGAATTAGGCCCCTGTTCTGCAAACTCGAATCTGACTGACTCAAAGAAAGGGGCGAATGGCAACGGCAGCGGCGACGGCTGTGTTGGCCGCCGTCGGGTTGCTACTGAAGAACAGAGGGAAGGGGGGGAAACAGAGGAGATGAGATTTGGTTAAAATAATCCCAAAATGAATAAAATAGAAAGAAATGGGAGAGGAAATCGGGACTTACGGAGAGCGGAACAACGAAAACAAACCAGCTGTGGTGCTGGTGGCGTGAGGTAGAAGACGACGGTGGCGGCGCTGGTGGCGCGAGGCAGAAGGCGACGGCGGTGGCCTTCTCTTTGGCCGCTGCTGTAGTCGACGAGAAAGGAGGGGCGAACGGTGGTGGCGGTAGCTTCTCTGCCGCAGCCGTCCGTTGCTGCTGAAATAACGCGGCGGAGGCGACGGGGTTCGCCCGAAACGGCGGGTCTCGCCAGATTCAGAGAGAGAAGAGATGGATTATAGAAATTAGGGATCTAGGGTTCTCGATTTGGGGATTTTATGAAATTCCAGAGGATTAGAGAGAGTAGAGGGTTGAGACGAGAGGAGAGATGGTGGCGACGGCGGCGCTGTGCGACGGCAAGAAGGTGGCGGCGGTGAATGGCGAAGAGAAAGAAGGAGAAGAGAGGGCTGCTGCTCGAAGATTAGAGAGAGAGAGAGAGCAGCTGTTGTTTGTTAGTAATGAGAGAGAGAGAGAGTGTGTTGGGAGAATGGCAGAAATCAAATTAGAGTTTTAAAGTTATAGCCTATACAATTAATACTAGTATGGGCTTAAATAAAAAGGTAACATTACTGGGCTTTGTTATTAAATGATGTTGGGTTTAGATTAGCAGACGACTTGATTTAATTAAATGGCTAAGGCTTGGTTAATCTTTGAACTTAATTAATTATTTAATTATAATCGGACTCCTAATAATTTAGGATCGAACCGTAAACTTAATAACTACGGTTAAAATGTTAAAGGCTTAGCGGATAATTAAAATAAGAAACGAGTCTAGAATAATTCCTTCGAGTTCGAATTATTCTTTTAGATCCAGAGATACTTATAGAGACGGCACCACAAGCAGCCCACCTAAGAGTTCGAGGAACTGTTATTCTAGGACCTGCATTGCCATCAAATCAAGATAAATATATATAAACTCATTCGAAAATTATTGCATGAAGACCATGATGGAGCCTTGAATTATGTCATAAACAAAAGGAACAAAATTCTGATAACAGGAAACACTAGTGAAAAAAATAACATGAACAATGCAAATCAAGCAATTTGTCAGAAAACTCAATCAAACTTGCATTTAGAGAGTTTCGTAGTATCTTTGATTTTTGAGACATCTTGAAAAGCACTGATTGCAAATCCAGAATTGCTTTGTCTCTCAGTTCTACAAATATATACTCGTGTGTTATAAAACTAAGATTAAGACATAAAGAGGAATATGACAAAACTAGGGGGGGGAAACATAGAGAAAAGCTTAAGATTTATTTCCCTTCAATCTTGTACTATAAGTTAACAAGCAAGTTTTTGTCTACAGTTACAATTAAGTGGTTGACCAACAACACAAAAGCTCTCACAGTTCTCAAGAGATTCTTTGACTCAATATTGAAGCACATAAATAAGTTAACAGTTTTAAATCAATCATGGAAATTACTTGAAAGATACTCATTTTTTTGGAAATTTCTATACCAGTGCACGACGTCTCAATCCACACTTCTATGACATCTCATATGTTTCCCCAACTCAACTTCCAAAATACAACACACAATCAGGTTGCTTTATATGTCTAAAAGGACCCAAAAAAATGAAGATGTTCAAGACAGCAGAATCGGTAAACTTTCTCCCTGCCATGATATGGAACTAAAGAGCCAAGCATTATACCAAAATGGAATTGAACAACCATCGGATCCCCTAAAATACAATCAAATGCTTAATAATAAGATATGAAAAACAATGGAATCAGTATAAAGACAGACCATAATACAAGCGGCAGAGCGTCCAAAAACCCAATGCTCCTCCGACTGAACAAATGCCAGCAGTGTGCCTCATCAGCCGCGAACATGGTTTGGCATCCGACCGCATTAATTCTCCATCAGAGAATCCAAGCATACGCCTTAGAGCCATTGTCTAGTCTCCTTCAACAGTCGAATCACTATGACCTTAAAGCATAAAGATCAGCCAAGTAATTAGTTATGCATTCATAAATGCTAGTACAAACCAATCAGCTTTAAGTTACAACTTTATCATAACTTGGTCCCCTCATGCTCTCCTGAGCCTTCATCTCAAACCAATACACCAAACTTTTTATTCCAACTCTTGTTTATAATAATTCATCTGGTCAAATCATCATTGCCCCTCCATTAACTTCATTCAACAATATCATTCCAACGTAGATTCAGACATTCTATTCACATATTATATTACATGCAGGAAACAAAATAAGCATTTATTACAAGAGGCCAAAATCCAGAGAGACGGTAACAGACACATTTTGAATTAGAATCTTGAACAACCATACAACAAGCAATATGAGAAATATCTCAATTTTGCCTAGCAACTGTCATCTATGAAGCATAGATACGCTGGGAAGGGTCACGTATCTATCAAAATACGTATTTAATATGAATACGGAAAAAATACGCCCAAATACGTGTTTAATACGTATTTTTTATTTATATATATTTTATTTATTTTTTAAAATAAAAATACGTTTTTAATACGTTCAAGAAATCAAAATACGTTCTATCCCTAATTTAAATGTAAATCTGTACGCTCGTTCTCGTTCTTTGGTCTCTCTTGAAGAGATAGCAGACCTAGATCTCTTCTTCAACACTTACCGTCGTCGCCGGTCACACCGCCCACTGGGTTAGCGTCGCTGCCTAGGTCCGCCGTTTCTTCTCTTCTTGTCACCCTCGATCGGTTTGATTTCGTTTATGGTTGATTGATAACATCAATTTCGCTGGTTCCTTTTCTTCTTTCAGGTGGGAGAGAGGGAGGGGGAGGGAGAGAGCGGGTGGGGTGGGGGGGCGCACCACACAATAAATGAAATTCTATTAACTTCATGCCCTAATTATCCATATTGTTGGGCTTGGATATTTTGGGCTTAGATATTTTGGGATGGATATCAATTTCACTTATTAAAGTCTTGTATGGTCCATCTATTAGTTACTTATTTTATTTTGAGATGAATATGTTTATATAATTTTCATAATGTTATTATTAATAAAATATAAATATATTATAAATAAATATAAACGTATTTTCAACGTATTCGTATCTTGATTTTCTAAAAATAAGCGTATTTTCATATCGTATCGTATTCGTATTCGTATTTCGTCCCCGTATTCGTGCTTCTTAGACTGTCATACATTACTAGAACAAATTAGAGTTCAAGAAATCATCTAATTCTTTCAGGAAAAAAAAACCCATCTAAAACAAGCGTAATGGGATAAAGAAACACATGAGAGCACGAAGTATATATCAGGTTCAGAAAAATCAGTGAGACATTTTGTCGAACACCTGCAATGCATAGCGAAGAGGAGGATAATTTGAAAAACTACAATTAGGAACAGATGATGGGCTCTCACCTTTGTGATTGGTTGCTCGCAGTTTGAAGAATTCGATCGGTTTCAAGCTTGCAGTATGCTGCTATTGCTGAGACAATGATGATTTATGCTTCCAGAAATAGTAATCGCGGCTGAGACAGCTGAGTTCAAATACGAAACATTAATAATGGTTGATGGGCCCAGTTGGGCTGGTGTTATCAATTTATTTAAATATATAGGCCCAATCCAATGCTCCCACTCACTCAATTACTAATTCCCACAACACCTTATTTTTCCTCATTTTAATAGTTTCTCATTTTATCCCTCTTATAACGAATTAAACGATTAGCGTGAACTGTGGGTAAAGAAAGTTTTGTGAGTTTGTTGAAATCGTTAAGAAAATTATCATTGCCCCTCCATTAACTTCATTCAACAATATCATTCCAACGTAGATTCAGACATTCTATTCACATATTATATTACATGCAGGAAACAAAATAAGCATTTATTACAAGAGGCCAAAATCCAGAGAGACGGTAACAGACATATTTTGAATTAGAATCTTGAACAACCATACAACAAGCAATATGTAATACCCCATATTTTGCTACTCCCTCCGTCCCATGATAAGTGTCTACTTTCTTTTGGGCACGGGTATTTAGGAGAGAAGTGTTTAAAGGGTAAAAAGATAAAAAGTGGTGGAACCCACATCTTTTGTGTGAGAGATGGTGTTTCCATATTAGGAAAGTAGACACTTATGATGGGACAGCCCAATAAGGAAATGTAGACACTTATGGCGGGACGGAGGGAGTATTATGGAACCCTAGAAATGAATTATCTATCTTCTGTCCTATCTCGCCTCCATCTCTAATCTCTTCTTCCTATCTTTCCTCCTATTCTCAACAATTCTCAATTATCATTGTTATTATTTGCAAAAATCACGTAGTAAACGTAATAGAAATTCTAGATCTATTACAACCTCGTTCTACACAACTATTGCCATCGCTACATTTTTTTGTGCTGTTATATATCTACAAATATATTTTTTTCTCTTTATATTTTCTGAGATATTTATAAATATACTATTTAAATTTTTTCCTTCTTCCTTTTTCCTTTTTCCTTTTTCAATAATATATATATATATATATATAGTCTATAAATAGTTGCTTCATTTCACTTTTTCAATAATAATAAAATTATAACATACACATTTTTCAACTCTCACTGAAGTTTTAATTGGATTATCATTATAGTACAAATTTTCACGAGCTTCAAATGGTGCTGCATTCAACTCCTCCGTTTGACGGTGTCGTTGCCGGACCGGCCGCCGCCGCATCCGAAATGCCGGAACCCGACGTCCACATTGTTACATCCACTGGTGTACTCATTACTGCGCACTCTAAAATCCTGGTACTCTCTCTTTAAGATCGGTTCTGAGGCTTTTTGCCGTAATTTTATACTGTAAAATCCTCCATAATTGTCAATTTTCTTACTTTTTTTGTTATTCAATGATTTACATCTGGATTCGTTCTGATTCTGTGCTAAAATGAATCAATAGATATGAATAATTGGTCTTTTTGATGAATTTCGCAGGCAGCTGCGTCGCCGGCGCTGGATAACATGATCAATCGGCCGCACAAACGGCGGAGCTCCGAAGGGAAAATTCCTATACTTGGCGTGCCTGACGACGCCGTTTCCGTGTTCATTAATTTCCTTTATTCATACAGGTGAGTTTCCGTCAAGCAAAACGCGGAATCTCCAGCTGTTATTATTTATTTATTATATTAAGATTCCACATTCTTAATTATTATACGGAATTCATTTTTCTAAATGATTGAAATCCCAATTCTCGTGGAACAGATTTATTAGCACTATTTAAGTTTTCTGATTGACTGTTCTTCTTGAGGTTTCACTAATTAAGAAAGAATTAGATATTATATTTCGATTCATTACTTGCACCATCAGCTGCTCATATACTTAACCACAATATTCTGCAGAATGATATAGGGTTCAATTTTCATCATCTAATATTCCACTACAGAAACAAAGTTGCAATTTCCTGATTTCATAGGCAAAATCTCATTTCATGTAAGTGAAGGATTTTAGTTTTACTTTCAGATGCAGTGATGAGCAGCTTAAGAAGTATGCCATTCATTTGCTAGCATTGTCGCATGTCTATTTGGTACCACAGCTAAAGCAGAGATGTACAAGGGCGTTGGCCGAGCAGCTGACCATTGAGAATGTGGTGGATGTGCTTCAGCTCGCAAGATTGTGCGACGCGCCTGATCTTCGCCTCAAGTGCATGAATATGCTATCGAAGAATTTCAAGGTGCTTGAGGAGACGGAAGGATGGAAGTTCTTGCAAAATCATGATCCATTTCTTGAGCTCGAGATCTTGCAATTCATTGATGAATCTGAGTCGGTACATACTCCACCATAAACCCCTTTCTCAGGAACTACTATAACATGCTATCACTTTTACTGAAATCATAGTTTGATTTGTCTCGTGGAATAGAGGAAAAAGAGGACAAGGAGGCGTAGAGAGGAGCAGAGTTTGTACGTAGAGCTAAGTGAAGCTATGTACTGTCTCGAACATATATGCTCCGAGGGGTGCACTAGTGTTGGTCCACATGATATGGATCTGAGCAAAGAAAAGGGCCCTTGCAGCAAGTTTACAACTTGCCACGGCCTCCAGCTTCTGATCAAGCATTTTGGTATTTGCAAGAAGAGGGTTAATGGAGGATGTTTGCGCTGTAAACAGATGTGGCAGCTTTTTAGGTTGCATTCCTCCATTTGTGACCTTTCTGATGAATGCAGAGTTCCTCTATGCAGGTAATATTTATAGTACTTAACAATTTAGCCCTGGTTTAGTTATCTTCCGCATACACCATCAGTAGTGATTATTATTAACCACCATTGTTGTTATATGCAAAGTGTGTAGTGATATATAATGCCATTTCATTATACTAAAAATAAATTAGAAGAATGCTTAGCATTATGATAATTGATTATCAGTTTAGTTATAATCAAATTTTAATTTTGCCTATGATAAACATTAGATCATTGAGCTTTTTGTCTCTTGGTGGTGAGAGAACAAAGGAGTGTATAGAAGTTTATATATTTATCTTGGAATCTTGCTAGAGCTATCATTTGTTTGTTGCTACCCATCCAATCCAGTCCCATATTCGTTCGTTGCTACCCAAAAGAGCACTAGTCGTGTAGCATATATTGGGTCCCTTGGTACTTGTGGTTATAACATTTCTTGTCTATTACAAAAGCTATGAAAAAAGACATTAATGTAGGGTCATTTTCACATTTTGTTTCCTGTGAATCTTCCCTTTTCTTCCATGTAAATGGTAAGGGATAAGTCATTTGTGATTTGTGATGGCTTAGCTATAGATATTTCTATCCCGGACCAGTGACATGCCAACTAGGACGAGATTTTTTACTCTAGGAAGACGTTAGGGCCAGCTATATCATCCTTCTGATGCTGATGCTCGTGTGCAATAGTCTGAAAATGAATCAGTTAGAAAACTTGAAACTTGACCAAATTGAGGTTGTCCACATTGAGAACAAGGACCACACTTCTCTCACATAACACAGAACGCAGACTAAACTTCAGTTTACATTTGTTTGTCTATTTCCAATAATTTGTCTTTGTTCTTAAACAATACATCCTTAGCTAGAGGCATTCGAGGGAGAGTTTTGATCTATTCTTGGTAATTTTTCAAGTTTCCATAACTCGTTCCACACCGTGTTTTAACAGACATTTCAAGTCGAAGAAACTACGTGATGGTAGAAAAAATGATGAGCTGTGGAGATTGCTTGCAAGAAAGGTGGCATTGGCCAAAGCTATGCTCTCTCTCCCAAAGAGGAAGAGAGAAGAGGAGCCAAGAACAGTAATGGACTATCAAGAATTGAGAAGCTTCAAATTTTGAAATCTATCACCAAAATATTACTCTATTAAAAGTAAGGAATTCCACTATTAATTTATATTGCTGGCCTTGGGAATTAGTGAAGTAATTTGAAATATAAGGTTTAGTCAATTTTTGTACTTATTTTTTAGCTATGTTTCTTGCCTTAACCCCTATTTTTTTAACCTTGGTTAGGCAAGAAGCAATAGGAATGTTTTCAATAAAAACCCAACTAGATGCCAAGGGTTAACAGTTATGTAATATATTCATTGTTGGTAAATTTTCCCACGTACGATCTTAGCTGGTTAATATTTTTTAACAAATTTTCTATATATTTAATTTTCTTATTCATTATACCGCATTTTTGGGTTCCTTTTATCTCATTTTTCTAAAAACATGTAATTTTGGAATTATGGCTTGATAAGTTTTATTATAATTAACCGTTTCCAAAATAAAAATAAAAATAAAACAACAGGAAACTTCTTTTATTATTAGATAAAGAATCCTATGTGGTTGACCGCACTGTACGGTAGGTGTAGTCAATCATATACTCCTATTATCTTTATATTTTAAAATTTAATTAATTAAATAATTAGGTAGAAGTAATAATTAAATATAATTATATTTTATTAATACTCTAATTAATTATAATTTATTAATTCTAATTAGAGTTTTTTAATTTCAGTTAGAATTTATTAATCATAATGAGAGGTTATTAATCTTAATTAAGGTTAATTTATTTCTAATCTTATTTAATTAAATATTAATTACTTAAAAAGTAAAAAAAATAAAAAATATTGGGTTCAACTTTTACATTCTGGTAAAAAATGCTAGAGTCCCTCTTATACTCATGAAGAGAAAACTTCTATGTTGTCAGGTTATTATGCGGCGGAATAACAGAGCAACATAGAAGTTTTTATGCCCCAAAATTAGACGACTTCTTTCGATATTTTATATATTTATGGTAACATGATAATTTTATAAATTATTGTTATATATTAAAATAATGTATACTGACGCCAAATATGTATTTCCTTAAAAAAAAAAGAAAATGGGAAAATGCGGATAGAGTCACGTTTTCCTTTAAAAACGTTGCTACTGCCAAATACATCTTTGTTGGCTTGTGCCTTTATCCTTTATGAATTTTTTTTATAATTTATTATCTCTTTTATAAGGGGATTAATAAAATATTAAAGACAAGATTCTTGTATACGAATGGAGGTGGGCAGAATCATAGATTGAACCGTGTAGTTTTTCACGAGTCTCAATGTCCGATCTTATTTTTTTGATATGCTCAATGTCCGATCTTGTAATATTATTTTGTTGTTGAAGATAAGATACTAATTCATAATTCTGTTTTGCTCAAAAAAAAAAAAAGCCCTCATACTTTTGTCAGATAATAGCTAGGTGTCCAAAAGAATCTAAACTGCCGGAACCGAATCGAAACTGACGATCGCATCGATGGCGGTTCGGTTCGGTTCTGGTTTCAAAGTTGCGGAACTGAGAACCGCCGGTTCCTCCTATTTTGTTTTTATTTTTTATGTTTTTATCTATATTTATATTACAATTCATATTTATTTCTCCTAAATATTACATTAGAATGTATAAAATTACAATTAAGCAAGAAAAAGTAGCAAAAAAAAACGAAAAAGAAACATATATAATTGGTACCCCGAAACATGCGGTTCCAATTTGAAACCGTAAAAATCGATGAATCGAACCGAAACCGGCAAATCTGATTTGGAATACGAAATTGAAGTAATAGGCGGTTCGGTTTCGATTCCATCGAGATGATACCGAGAACCGCCAGTTCGGTTTCAGTTTCGGAACCGAACCGAACCGCGGTCACCTCTACAATTAAGTACATTTTAAAACTTTTCAATAATAATATCATGTTTTTGCAGTAAATTCAACACATTCGCTATTTCGCTAGAATTTGTAAGATATCTGTATACAATTTCGTCCCCTTTTAACGCTGAAAAAAATTAAAAATGTTAAATTTGCTACAAATTAAAATATTATTGTATACTTTTTTTTAATTAAAATCGTGTCAATTTGAAAAATATATAAGAAACTCCTAAGTATATAGGGCCATAGGGGTGAGCAAAAAAACTGAAGAAACCGAACCGACCGACAAACCGTACTGAAACCGTCTCGAAAATACGGTTAACCGAACTGACAGTATGGTTAATTTTTCTAATTTTAAAAAACTGAGGGTTCCGATTCAGTTTTTTTTTATTTATAAAATTGGTTGTTAACCAAACCGAATCGATGCTCATAAAATATTTATAATTCTATTATTTATCATATAAATATTACATTTAATCAACTTTATTTGATTACTATTTTGTTCTCCTATGTGTTTATTCTTCCGAACTAGGCATTAAATTTTTTTATCCCACAATATCGTCAATTAGTTTAAATTGACAATAAATGTAGCTTGATTGTCCAATTAATCTTTTATTACATTATTATTATATATACTTGGTATATGAGATGTGTTAAGGTTTTATTATTTTTATTAGTTTATTATTTGTATTTTTCTAAATTATGTAAAAAATATATATATTTTAGAATAGGGAATTTTTAATACTATGAATTAAAAAAATTATAACTTTCTTTTATTATATATGGTTAATCGAACCGATTTTTAGGTTAACCGTTATAACGGTTTTTGGTTTTTATTTATGATTTTTTAGTGGTTAACCGAACCGATTTAAAACCGCATGGTCGGTTTTTTTATACCATAAATGGTCGGTTAACCAAACCGCGCTTACCCCTAACACACTTAACAATTAACCTTAATTTTTCCAAATCATGTTTGTACTAAATAAATCTTGGAGTGTGAAAAATATATACTCCCTTCGTCCCATTTATATAGGCTTGTTTTTCTTTTTCAGATGTCCTAAATATATAGGCTTATTTCCATAAAAAGTAATACTTTTTAACTCATTTACTAATATATCTCTATTTAATTATTTGATTAACTCATAAAAAAAATACTCCATCAGTCCACGATAAGTGTGGTCCGGAGGGAGTGACACGGATTTTAAGAGTGAGAGAGGAGATTAGATAGATGTATTGTAAGTGAAGGGTGAGACCTATGTTTATTGTGAATGCAGTAATTTCCATTTAAGCAAATACCACACTTATTGTAGACGGACGAAAAATAAAAGAAGACCACACTTATTATGGAGGGAGAGAATATATAATGAAAGAATAAATAGGGACATATTAAAAAGTTTATTATATAATTTATTTTTTTAATAATTCTTCTTAATTTTTGTGAAAATTTCAATTTAGCTATATAAATTGTACGGATGAAGTAGCAGTTATTAGTTGAGAAAAGAAAAAATTTGGCACCAAAAAAATAAATAAAAAATAAAATAAAAATTGGCGGCGACAGCAGAAAATGGAACACGACTGGCCGGTGTTTCAGTCAATTTCTTCGAATATTCGTATTAATTTTTCTACGTAGATATACAAGAAGATTGCAAATGCGGCGAGTCTTGGCTTTCCCATTTCTTTGCAGTTAGTACTAAATAATTTGTCTCATCTTTTCTTGTACATTTTCTCGTCAGCTTTCAACTTTACTGTGCGCTGAAATTGCTAAAGCGGGTTAGTTTCTTTCGTCGTTATTTCCCTTCAATTTCCTTTGATGCGTGTGAAAAGGGCTGGTCTTTTTCATTGTAGCTATACCTTTTTCTTGCATGATTTTTTTTTTCTTTTTCTGGGATTCTATTTATGTTAGTGGGGTCGATTTAGCTTCTACATATGAATTGTGGTCTTTGAATGTTAAATTCTTGCTTACAACCTTTTCATTAAGTGAAAAGTTACTTCATTTGTTTGCGTTTTTGTTACTATTTTGTGTTCTTTTGCTTTTGGGAGAAGAATTTGGCGGCTAAGAAAAGTCTTTGGAAAAGGTAATGTATGTTTTTGGAAAAGATTGATTGAGAATGAGAAAAAAGAAAGGAAACTAATAACAATAATTGCTGTTTGCAGGTGTAGTTGAGGCAATGGATGCTTCATTAAGAGATGATGCACCTATACTGCCAGCTGCATATGTACAATCTGATAATGGTGATGGCTCGACTAGAAGAGGCCTTTCAGTGAGGACAAGGAGTGTATCAATGTCTTTTGCTACGGATTCTCCACATCCATCTGAATATGAGTCAAATCTAGTTGGTTTCACCGGCCCTTTAAGAAGTGCGAGGCGAAATTCTCAAGTACAAATGAGTGGTCCATTGTATCCTAACCGCAACAATGAGTTTGTCTTTAGGCCTCCTCAGGTAGCTACTGAGCCTGAAAATCGGGCCAAGAGTAATGATGGGGACTATGTGGGAAAGAATGAGCACCTTTTGAGGTCAGGGCAGCTCGGGAGGTGCAATGATCCCTACTGCACAACTTGTCCGATGTTTTATGATGCTAAGGGGCAACAGAAGCCGTCAAGAACAACAGAGATGATTGATGCAAAGGTAGCGGTGTTTATTGCATCAGTGGCTTTTTACTTAACTATACTATATTGTTTTGATCTCTGAGTGGTGGAAATGATTAAGTGATGTTAGACTATACATGTTTTTGTTTGTTGTATGGAGAATGATGAATTGACAGAGAGCCCTGCATCAGAATAGGTTTGAATCGTTCAATCTGTGTTTTCACGAGCCCATTTATCGAGTTGTGTTAACTGTTTTTTCTTACCATAATATCGTTTAAGTCAATGATTTCCTAGCTTCCATAGCATCAATGCACTAGTATAGCTTTATCTTAAATAATTACTGAAAAAAGTGATATGTCCACAATGCTGCTGCTGCTGTTGTGTTTGCTAACAGCCTTTTTAAGAATATTTTTTGTCAAAACAATTTCGAAACATCCAATAGCAAGACATGATTGGTACTAAGATTGTTCAAATCTTGTTGTCTGAGGTAGATAAATTTTCATAAAATGGTTTTCTTGGGAGTTCCTTTAATAGCTAACTATATTGAATCTTTAAAATTCTTGCTTTAACCATATAGGTTGAAATGTCTCATTTTATGAGTTTTGGAGTCGCGACAATTTTGTTGACATTTTCAATTGGCTTTATCTACTTCTATACTTAGGCTGTGTACTCATTCATAATGTGTGTGCAGTTTCGCAATATGATGTATGGGGACGCGCAAGGCTGTGCAAAGAGAATGTGTTCGTTTCTTCTTTCTTATATTCCTGGGGTTATGAACCCCCATTCAGAATTTATTCAGTGGTGGAACAAGCTCTTTGTGATCTTTTGCACATTTGCAGCATTTTTGGACCCATTGTTCTTTTTCCTATTATTTGTGCACAAGGTAAGTTCTTGCAGTTTATGCTCTTGTTTTCCTTGTTCCATGATCTCCTCGTCTATTTTCTTTAACTTGAGAACTGTTCTTTTAATGTTTGTTAGTCCTCATCCATGAAGTTAGCCTTGATGTTTTATGTATAATTAAAGAATGTGAACAAAATATGTCGTAGTGGATTAAGTTTCATCATCTTTGCACAGGAAGAGAAGTGTGTAGAGTTAATTTGGCCCAAGACAAAAGCATTTCTCGTCTTGAGGACCATGACCGACTTCATTTATTTTCTCCATATCCTCCTTCAGGTATAAATACAAACTTTGCAGTGCATTGCGGCCTTTTCTATATATGCATGTTGCACTACTTTATGTGGCTTATATTCGTTTTACAATTTGTTTATCAAAATAATAGCCAATTTTTATTTTATATTTTTATTCTCAGTGGAACTTACATGATATAATACATAAAAGGAGACTATGTAATTGTAATTTTAATCTATCCCTTCTCTTGGAATGAACAATGCTGTCTGTCCAAATACTAACTACCTGAACTTTCATTTAGGTCTCAGAGAGTCGAGTAGGTTTTGAACAATTACATTGACGGTTAACAAAAAAGGGCATTTGCTTCTACCTTTAGTATGACCCATGCACATACACACACACACCACACACACACACACACTCACACTCTCACACTCATACTTATATAAGTATATTGGAGCAAAGCAAAATAAAAATCGTTCTACAAATGAAGGTACGTTGATTGTCATTTTGCAGTTCAGGCTAGCTTATGTTGCTCCTGAATCGAGAGTTGCAGGGTCTGGAGATTTAGTTGATGATCCCAAAATGATTGCCTGGAATTATTTTTCTAAATACTTTTTCATCGATCTTCTTGTTGTACTTCCCCTGCCGCAGGCAAGTATCTCTGCATTAAACTCTTAGTTTTCCTTCATCTTACTTTGGCTGCTTGTATTTATTACCATTTGGAACAGAGGATCTCTTATTCCACGAGTTACATTTACTGCTTTAAATGTACCTCACTAGCTCGATGTCTATACTAAAACCGGCTCATTTGCTTCCTGTAGATTATTATATTATGTATCTTACCACACTCTGCCGGATCACCTGGAGCCAAAATTACAAAATATTTTCTTCCAGCAGCAATTCTTCTTCAGTTTATACCGAGGCTGTGCAGATTCTTACCTTTAGTTGCTGGTTTTTCTCCGACCGGCTTCATTTTCGAGTCATCCTGGTCGAATTTCCTGATGAATCTTCTCACTTACATTTTAGCTAGCCATGTGGTTGGCTCATGCTGGTATCTTCTTAGCATACAGGTTTCTTCTTGCCTATCAGATACTATCCTCGAAATCTCAAGGCTTCTGTACCTTATTAATTTTAAATTTGCGTTTCTGATGAGCTCTTTGTCGAAACATTGCCCACTAAATTTTGGTTGATATGCTCATGCATGCAGAGTGTCAATCGATGCCTTGAAGCTGCCTGTGGTTCTAGTAAGTGTATGTCATTCATTGACTGCAGGCATGGACATGCTAAAGAGAAGTTTGCACACAATCCAGACTGGGGGGCATGGAAGACTAATAAAAAAGCGAATGATTGTTTCACAAAAGATGGTTTTGACTACGGGATATGTGAAGCCGCTGTAAATCTCACCACCTACAGAGATGTTCACTACAGATACTTGTACTCGCTGTTTTGGGGGTTCCAGGTAACTTAGTTCTACACATTTTTGGTTATGTTATAAACTCTTTGAACTTATTTAAGATCTGACTTTAATATGATACACAAATCCCGTGTTTTGATTGTTTTACGAAGCAAATTAGTACCCTGGCTGGGAATCAGGAGCCGAACTACTTGCCGATGCAAGTTATTTTTACCATGTTCATAATAGGGATAGGCCTGCTGCTTTTTGCTCTTCTGATAGGGAATATGCAGAATTTTCTACAAGCTCTTGGACGCAGGTGCGCACTCTGTACTTTCATTCAATTGAGACAAACATCATAAATGTATACTGGATTTTGTATCTTCAATTCCCTCGGTTAATATGTGCTTAAGTAGAGTTATTCACTTCCCAGCTGGTCTTTTATGTTGTTTATATGATTTTTATCTTCTATTGTTTCTGACTAAAGTAATATCTATATTCTTTTTCCTTCAGGAGGTTAGAAATGTCCTTAAGACGCCGCGATGTTGAGCAGTGGATGAGCCATCGACGTTTACCTAAAGATCTTCGAAGGTTTCATATTATTTGCCTTTCTGTGTGATGATATTCATTGTTTATTTCATTTCTCTGTTTTTCATTTGTTATTGTTGTTTTTCCCTTCCTAATTAAAGGATTCTAGCTATGCATCCATTTGTGTTGAAAAATCTCACATGCAATGTGTGTGAAGTGGCGTGTTAGATATATTGTATGCTAACCTTTGAGTGCGTCTTATTTGACGAGCCACATTAGCAATCATTTATGTTGTGGTTCTCGAGTGAAGTTAGCTTTGAACAACTTGGCAACAAACTGCAGTAATTTCTTGAATGGCTTCCAGTTATTCCAAATACGACATCACATTAGGAAATAAAATAGTAGACCTAAATGGTCGAACATGTATGTGTTCCCTTGCAGGCAAGTTCGAGCCTCAGAACGCTTCAACTGGGCAGCAACTAGAGGTGTAAATGAAGACATGCTGATGGAGAACTTACCAGAAGACCTTCAACGAGAAATAAGGCGCCATCTCTTTAAGTTTGTCAAGAAAGTAAATTCTATCAACACATTATTTACATGTATATCAAAGTTTTTCTAGTGATGACAAGTTTTGTGTCTTTAATATCACAAGTAACTGAAGGTCGTTTGATAGCTTATATCAATATCTACAGTTCTTGTAATGAATTTTATACATATGCCATTTACAGGTCCGGATTTTTCAACTGCTTGACGAACCTGTCATTGATGCTATACAAGAGAAGCTGAAGACGAGATCCTACATCAAAGGCAGTAAAATATTATACCGGGGTGGTCTAGTTGACAAAATAGTATTTATAATTCGGGGAAAGATGAAAAGCACGGGAGAAGATGGGAACGCTTCTATCTTATCTGAAGGAGATGTTTGTGGAGAAGAGCTCCTGACTTGGTGCCTTGAACATTCCTCTGTTACTAAAGGTAAAACTATGCTCATTTTGTGGCACGTGGAGATCCAGTTTTTCACTTCTTTTTATTCAGTTAGATTTTTCAGTTATACTCCCTCCGTCCACAATAAGTGTAGTTTTCTTTCCTTTTTCGTCCGTCCACAATAAGTGTGGTCTTTCCTTAAATAGAAATGACTCCACTCACAATAAATATGGGTCACATTCTCCACTCACAATACCACTCTTCCACTCTTAAAACCCATGCCACTCCCTCCGGACCACACTTATCGTGGACGGAGGGAGTATTTTCACGTTAAATCTTATATTTCACTTCTACATCATGAATGATTTTATAATGTCATTCAATACAAATGGTAAGGTATTTAATTTACATGGCTTGCACAAGTGAATATTGCATCAAATAAAGTTAATACTCTTTTCATTTCCATTGTTAAATGACTTCAAACTTTGAAGAATGTGTAACCTTAATGATGTTATACTTCGAAGAGACAGACTGCTGTAATTGTATTGTTTTTTTGTATTTTTCAGATGGAACAAGTATTAGAATTCCACAACACAGACCACCGAGCAACAGGCTGGTAACTTGCTTAACAAACGTCGAAGCCTTTGTATTGCGAGCTGCTGATCTTGAAGACGTGACGGGTCTCTTTGCACGATTCTTAAAAAGTTCATCTGTTCAGGGTGCCATAAGGTAATCTCTATCCATAACCCATCTGAATAAAAATGCCTATTAGTAGGATTGTACATGAGTCGAGTTATTCACAAACTACTCTGATCTCTGTTTGAGAAAAGCTCATTCAAAATCTATCATTTGATAAATGTGCCAAACTCCAGCCCCGATTTCGACTTCTCCTCTAAAAGTATTCAACTTGTTAGCTTGTGAATATGTTCGTTTGTAGCCTAATAGCCTTGCAAACCTGTAGTGACGAGCTCGAGCTCGATTGCACATTGTTGAAGTCCTTTGTTTGTCCAACATTGGCTTGATAAAGATCCTGTGGTCAACATATAGTTTGGATGACCCTTACCCTTAATAAGTTCTTTTAAGAGAGTGAATGACCCAATTCTAATATGGTATCAGAATAGGTCCAAGTCGATGATGGATTTGTGGTCCACGTGTAGTAGCCGATGGTCATAGCGTTGTTTGTCCTACATCGGCTTGATAAAAATCATGTGGTCAACATATAGGTCCTTAACAAGGTTTTTTTTACGGCTGGATAAAGATCGTGTGGTCAACATATAGGTCCTTAATAAGGCGTTTTAAGGGGCGAATGGCCCAATTCTAATAGACATTCATAATGGCTCGTATTCGAGCTCAAATATTTGCTAGTTCGAACTTTTCAATGATTAAGTGAGCTGTACAGATTTTTCTCGAGTCAACTATAGAAGCTCGAGTTCGAGCTCAAAGAATCTCTAAACAAGCTGAGCTCGAGCTTGTATTTGTACGTCTCGTCTACCGCCTTACCTAAAAGTGATCATGATGCTACTTGTTACCTTCTTTGAAATGTAACTTTTGATATAACTGCAGAAGATTCAACTGCTCCATTGTCCACTGGGATTCTTGTTGCAGGTACGAATCGCCTTACTGGCGAGGAATCGCAGCTAGACGAATCCAAATCGCGTGGCAACACAGAAGGAAGCGAAAAAGTCGAGCTGATTCAAATCAAGTGGACTCCTCAATCTCACCGCGTAATTTGTCACCTGGGACTAGAAGCAGGCGTAGATAGACAAACTCTAGATTTTCCTCAAGATACAGTCTCGTTCGAGTAACGGATTCTAGCCAACTAAAAGGATATTCCGAGCAATCCGGAGATATGCATGATCTCCTCGTCTTGAGCTCGTACGTGTGCACGATATCCTCGTCTCAAGCTCATACATGTGCACAATCTCTTCGTCTCGAGCTCGTACGTGTGCATGATCTCCTCGTCTCGATCTCGTGCGTGTATATTTCGTTCGTAAAATGAGGTTTTCCTCTTCCACTCTGTAGGAGCCATTGTATAGATTTCGTAGCAAATAACGTCGTTGTAAAGGGCAGTTTTTGTTTGATAGGATTTGGTAACTGATTATCCAAAGAAAAGTAATAAATGACAATTTTTTTTTTAAATTTATGTCATTCATGAACTTATCTTTTGTATTGAGGTATATAAATAGTTTATCTTGTGTGTTTTTTTTTAGGGAAGCTTATCTTGTGTTGGAAGTAGTATTTAGTAATTTCTTTAGCATCATCTCCTTTGTTCGATTTTCCGCCATTATCCAATTATTTTGAAGAAAAGTTATAATTCGGATCCTACCGCACAGTAAAACCGACAATGCTCAAGTCCGCCTCTTTCCCTATAATAAACCCAACTTTCAAATTTTGTCCCAATTCGAATATGTAAGACAGCTTATTGATTAATTTGGATTTTGAATGAAAACTACCATTACTTAAGGTCTAAATGATTGGAACTCAAGTGAAAACTGAAAACAAATTAAAAAATTTAATTTTTCTTTTAAGTTTTAAATTATTTGGGATTAAACCTCGTGTCGTAATCTTATAGAAAATTAATTTAAAAAAATAATTAACATAAAAAGGATTAAAATATTATTTCTCTTCTTCGACCTAATTTTCTTTGATGTTTTAATTGGTAGGGAACCTATGATCTTTATAGCCTCAAATAAATAAAAAAGGGAGCGCGGTCAATTCACCCCTAATATTATATAATATATATATATATATATATATATTATCAAATAAGCACTACACCACCATATAAATGGAACCTCTACGCCATACAAAGATAAGATGAGACTACTATACCACCATCACTATATTAAAATATGCTATATAGCATGAAATAGCCTACTAAATATGTCAAGGGAGCAGGTGAAAAATTGTAATATTTGTCAATTATTTTTACCCAAACAATATTACAACATTACTTGATAAAAATAATGCAGCAGAGTAGTTTGGAAAATAGGAAGAAGTAAAATTATTAGAAACAATATATGTAAACAAATGAAAGATTAACTCCCTCAAGTCTCATTAATGTGTAGATTATGTACTAATTTATACTAGTTGATAATTTGTACAATGTATATTGTTTCAAAAAATTAAAAAAATAAATAAATAAAGAAGACTTCCTCCATTATTTTTTTATTTAAACATCAATGTCAGAAGTAGCTACGCGGAATTCGAATCTCATTAATTTAAAGATATACAGCTCTTATTTTCATTTTCTTTTACCTAATTTTTGTTTTATTGTATGATAGTATAACATAATGTATTCTTCTCGGTCTGAATGTATATGATTATTTAATCAACTTTGTGTTCGTGCAATCACATACTAATATATTAGACTAAGAGAACATGTCGTCTAGAATTAAATTAACAATTATATAAATTTTAGTTAAGGTCAAAATTTTTGAGGATACACATAGTCCCAAAAATATTAGATTGAATATCAAAGTAATCTTATGTTTAGATAACAAAGCAATGTTCTCTTTACTATATATAATTTTAAAATTCCAATTATATTGAATGTACTAATATTAGTTTTTTATATAGTATCATAATTCAATATATGTTTAAATTTTTCTAGAAGATGGAAGTCTTGTGTGAGACTATTGCACGGGTTAAGATCCGTAAAACAATACTTATATGAGCAAATATACAAAAAAAAAAAAAAATACTAACAAAAATTACAAACATATACTTCTAAATATGAGTTTGAATTCGAGCATGAGTACTGTCTTCTGCATCGATCTTGATCCATAAAGACGTGACCAATTTTTGTGCTTTAGAAATCAAACTTGCAAAATCTTAAATTGATATATTTATACGGCACAAATTCTTCTGCATATGCTTGTAACTTTTAGCTTTCGGTATAATTTCATTTAAGAACAAAAAAGGAGGTATATATGATAGAGATTTGAAAATTAGATACTAATATTATATTTAGATTTGGGCATGCATTAATTTATGCTAGTTATTTTATTATATTTATATTATAAATTAAAATATAAATTTAATATTGATATATACATACTTTATATAAAGTAAATTAATTAATATAGAGTATCAACTCTTCTATCAACACTCCGTTCCAAATAAATAAATAAATAAAACTCTTCTATCAACAGCTTTTGTGTCTTCTTAGTATCCCATTTCTACTTTTTCATTTGTCAAAAAATTCGAACTTTTAAGTAAATTACATAAAACAAAGGGAACAATTAGCAAAATAAACAGGCTTAGCATTAGAGGTGGCCAAAAGAACGGGAATCGCCGGAACCGAACCGAAATAGGCGGTTTCGGTTTCGGTTTGGAACTGAGAACTGCATCGATGACGGTTCGGTTTCGATTCTAAAATTGTAGAACCGAGAACTGCCGGTTTCGGTTCGGTTTCGATTCCGAACCGCCGATTCCTCCTATTTTTCTTTTATTTTTAAAATTTTTATCTATATTTATGTTACAATTCATATTTATTTCACTTAAATGTTATATTAGAATGCATAAAATCACAATTACACAAGAAAAATAGCAAAAAATGAAAAAAATCATACACAATTCGAACCCGATTTGGAACCGAAACCAAAGTGATCGGCGGTTCGGTTCTGTTCCCTTGGGGTGGAACCGAAAACTGCAGGTTCGGTTTCAATTTCGAAACTGAACCGAACCGCGACCACCTCTACTTGGCATCTCCAGCGGTGTGTAGAATAGAAAAAAACGCTATTTTGGAGTAGAATTCCATCTCCAGCGGTGTTGTACAATCCTGCTCTATTTTAAAGTTTTGAATAATGTTGCAATAGATTTAGAGCAACACTACTCATTGTTCTATTGCCATTCTTTTTTTTTTAATATAAATAATTTTGTTTATTTTATTTAGTATGTTGCTACACATAAAATTATAAACTTATATTAAAATATAAAATCACACCAACAATAAACTTACATAAAATTGCTTAAAACAAACACAATTACATAAAAATACTAGCCAAATTAAAAGAAATTAAAACAAACACAATTACATAACAAAAGCATAAATTAATTGGCTCATTCAGCAAATTCTAGTTTAATTGTATGAAGATTATATTAATTTTATAATTTCATTTATTTACACTATTTTTTTTCATACTTTATATGTAATGATTTTTGGTTATTATTCTTCACTAATTGTCATAAGTTATTCACATTTTTAAGATTAAAAAATAAACAGATTATTCTAGAATATTATGTTTTTGCGTAAAAAATATAACAAACTGCTGAAGATGACTTGTTGTTTCTGCTGTATTTTTGTGCTGAAATTACTCTAATTTTTGTGTGAACTATAAGAGATAAATAGTCAAAGCCTCTACCACACTCAATCCTCCCTGCCGAAAAATGATTAGACAAACAGATCAACTCTTATAAGATGTGATTAACTATTCTAGGACATAGATTAATTGAATTAAGAAGGCGTGTTTGTACCATGTATAAGGTTAGGGACATTCCAACCGCAACTGGGCCCCACTGTTGATTAGGTGGCTTAGCCGGCTCACATAAATTACGTACACTCAAAATATATTCCCCTTCCATTCAATTTATACGTGGTTTTGTACTTTTTATTATTTATATTTTAATTATTATTTTAGAATGATATATCAAAGTTGTCCTTATTTACTCTTTCCTTTGGGAGAAAGAGGCAGTTTTTTCTTCTTTTTTTTCCACCAGATAATGTTCGTCCTCGTTTAGTACAAAGTATGGGATAAGGTCTGATATGTTTGACTGAGATGTCTTATAAATATAAAGAATTAATATTCCGTTTGGTATGATGTATTAAATTCTCTGCAACACATACTCCCTCCGTCCCATTATTCTTGTCTTGTATTCCTTTTCGGGCTGTCCCGTTATTCTTGTCCTGTTTCCATAAAACACTTTCTATCTTTTTACCCTTTAAACACTCTTCTCCTTAATACCCGTGCCCAAAAGAAATAAGACAAGAATAATGGGACGGAGGTAGTAGTAATTATTGTAATTTATTGCTATAGTATTATTTATACCACCTCATAGGTAGTATACATAAACATAACAACAAAAATAAGTATTATTCATACGAGCCCGAACTTTATAAAGGGCTGTATACTTCATACCAAACAAGATATTAGGGTGTCATAGACATACTCCCTCCTATTCAAAATGTAATTGTTTTTAGAGTTGTGTGCACAAATTAAGGAAATTTATTTTTATCAAATTTAACCTTGATAAATTATGAATTGAAATTAGTGAATAGTGAAAATGTGAGTTTGGGGGTGAATTAATTAGGGGTAATTATGGATTTTGAAGGTGAAAAAAATGCTATAATGACATATATTTTGCAAAAGTTATAAAAGTCTTAAAAGATTTACATTTTGAATAGGAGGGAGTATTATACACCCTAATCACTCCAACCAAACAAGGCCTAAAAGTATACTATCATTGATTAAGGTTAATTCGGATATAATTTTTTTTATTAGTATGTGTGTAAAAACACAAAATCACCTACAAATTAAATAAGAGGGAGTATATAATCTTGAACATCTATGTTAATTATTACAATAATTTAGTCCAAAAACATGTGTATCTTATCCTCACAATTATTTGTTCTAAACTCCAATTCTTTGAACACATCAATGTTCCCACATTAATATAATCACGCCATTATAACTCATAATTAAATTAATCTATTTTCAACTCCTAATTCTCTGACATGATCAACACAGGTCAAAATCAGTGGTTGTTAGCAAACAAAAACAAAATATAAAATATAAAAAAATACAGGTAGTATTCATGAGGTCCTCACCTTCCAACACTAACTCAAAAACCATGATTTGCACAAATCCACATACAATTTCTTGTCTGTGGGATCATTAGTCTCTGGGGCCTCCGCCCCCTTCCTCGTTCTCGTCCTCGACCTCGACCTCTTTCATATTTCATCCTTATTAAACACGCTCTCTATTTTCTAGTAATTTTCCCAACAGTATTTATAACGCGATCTGAGACAATAGTAGTCAGAATAATCCGATGGGGTTCGTGAAATTTTTGAAATTTCTCCGGCTCAAGCTGAGGCGGGGAAGAGCGGCGGAGAGGGTCGCGGCCGTTGATTTTAATGGAGAAGAAGACGTGGGAGAGGTCGATTTCTGCGAGCTGCAGAAATCAAAAGGCGCGAGAGCGCTTATATTTTCGTGGGATGAGATTGAGAAACTTAGTATGAAATTTTCAGTTGTGATTGGGTATGGAGGGTTTAGTACTGTGTATCTTGCTAAGCTTTGTGATTCATCAATGGCGGCGGTGAAGATCCAATTTCGTTGCACGCAGCGTTTGGATGAAGCTTACAAGCAGGAATTGGAGATTTTGCTTAAAATCAAACACCCTAATATTGTGAAGTTGCTTGGATATTGTGGTGAAGATCGAGGTACGTTAAATTAGCATGGAGTATATTGCTAAACAAAGAAAAAGGATTAAAAAATATTTATCTAGATAGTTTTTAACTTTTTATGAGTATGATTTCGATAGTTTTCTGGGTAAATAATGAGTTTTTGAAATTCAAGTTGTTTCTTGAACTTTTATTTTAGAAAAATAAGCCCGAGTTTCATTTGTATTAAAATTAGGTCCTTATCTTTCGTTGGAAAAGAACGTGATTTTAATCAACAAAAGTTAAAAAAAAAATAAAAATTTGGGGACTCAGATTTTACAAGAATGTAATTTTAGCAAAAAATGAAAATAATATCTCAATTTTATCAAATAAAGTATACATATTCAATTATACATGAACTTAATTAAATACATTTTTTTTTTCTTTCTAAAAAATTGACATAAAGTTAGCCTAATAGGCCTATGTTCAACAAATTTCAGTATACTCGTTATTTTCTAACGATATCACAAATATATATTTGCAGTTCATTACTATTTCCATACTAATATTGATTTCTTATGATAATATTACAGAAGAAGGCACATTAATATTGGAGCACGCAGCAAACGGCAATCTGCATGAAAAACTACATAACTCGAGCTCGAGCTCGAGCCTTTCATGGCGGAAACGAATGGCCATAGCATTCCTGCTCGCCACCGCCATAGATCATCTCCACCAAAATTGCATCATCCACTGCGACATCAAATCTTCCAACATCTTGCTCGACGACCAACTCAATTGCAAACTCTGTGATTTTGGCTCATCAAAAATGGGGTTTTCTTCACTAGTTACCCCTTCTTCGAAGAGCCGAGCGACGATGCTTGGCTCTCCGGGCTACACTGATCCTCACTATGTGAGGACCGGACTCGTCTCGAAAAAGAGCGACGTGTACAGCTTTGGAGTGATTTTATTAGAGCTTGTATCCGGAATGGAAGCCCTCAACCCATTCAGTGGGAAGAGGCTGACGACAAGGGCGGGGCCCGTGCTCCGGGAGATGGAGAAGGTGGTTGAGATAGTTGACCCGTGGCTGAGAGGCCACGGGGATTTCGACTTGGAAGAGGCTAAGGCCATGGCCGCGACCGCGGCCATGTGCCTTAGTGAATCTCCGGCTCATCGGCCTTCAACATCGGATATCTTGATTAGTATGAGAAAGAAAGTTCCATCGATATCATACTTGTTTTGATGAGTTTTTGTCTCCTATTGTATAGAACATCCGGTATATTATCTGTATATTGGTGATGTTGCTTTATACCAAAGTTACTTTGTTGTTTATTTTATAATATTGATAATATTGATTGGTGTTCAATTAATTCATATGGAATGGAACTATACCATGTAAGAATAGTTTGCCTCAATTGAGGATAGGATTTATTAATCTTCATTTGAATTTCTTAATTTTAATTAAAATTTATAATTATCAATTATGATTAATTAATCTCAATTAAAATGTAATAACTCTTATTTTAATTATATAGATTAATTAAAAATTAAAAATGAAAAAAAAATAACTAAGGGATTGACCGCACGGACCGCACCGTGCAGTCGACTGCTATAGTTGCCTTCTCTCATACTTGAGAGCTTCCACTACTACTACTGCAACCACAAATCCACCCTCCACAGTAGACTTCACCCGCCGCCGCCGCCATCACGACTTTCCCAACTCAGCCCTGCCGCCGCCACTTAATAGTCCCACAACTCTTTCTATAAACATCGATCGATCTCCTGATCTGAATTCAAGATAAATTAAATGGCTTATGCTGCTGCGACTTCTCTTTATCACACAATACACCTCCTTCTAATGTCTTCTCGTACCTCCGTTGCGTTAACCTTGGGGAGTGATCGGCCTTAAAGGACTAGCACGGCGCAGCTTCCCTATTTTCCGATTGTCCGGTTCAGTTTTTCCTGCTTGACATTTTGTCGAGTAGTTGGCGGTCAATGAATTGCATGGACAGATTTCTAACCTTGCTTTCTTCTTAATATTTCCAACAAAATCAAATAAACTATGAACAATATGTTAAACTAGACAAACTATCTAGCTATCTGTGGATTTTCCTAATTAAACAATTCTCACAAAAGGCTTTCCTTTCTTTAATTTGAGAAAAATCAGATCATAGAGATGGCTGGCTTATGCTGCACTGATTTCTCTTAAGAGCCTCTGTCATGGACATGACGTTAAATATCGACACAAAGGTGAATAAGGGAGAGGCGAAGAAGGCCCGGGATGATTCTATGGTGAATAAGGGAGAGGAGATGGAGTTTGGGAGAGATGGAGATTTATCTACTGTAGAAGGAGATGCAGATGAAGCTTTTGACTTTTGTGTGGAAGACGAAGACCAAGAGAAAACATCTAAAGAGGCCAAATCCCAATCTGAAAGTGGCTGACGTGTTGAGTTACATAATTGGGTTTAGCATAGTTGGGCCTTATGTTTCTAAAGCCCAATTTATGCCCATCTATCTTTAATACTCCCTCCGTCCCATTATTGTTGGCACGTTTATTTTCGGTACGGGTATTAAGGAGAATGGTGTTTAAAGGGTAAAAAGATAGAAAGTGGTGGAACCCACAACTTTTTGTGAGAGAAGTATATTTCCCAAAAAAGAAACAAGCCAACTTTCGTGGGACGGCTTAAAAAGAAATACAGGCCAACAATAATGGGACGGAGGGAGTATGTTTTAGTTGATTAAAATGTAACAGACAAAGGTACTGTGGGACCAGCTAGTACTATTTATATTAGTTTGCATGGACGCAAACCCTAAGAATGATATATCCTACTTTTTCTTGTATTCCTCTTCTCTCCATTTCTTATCCCATCTCATTTCAATTTCTTATCTATTGCTAAAGATCACATTTTTATTCACAATTTACATTGATCACTTATTACAAAATTCAGATCCTATCAAATCTGTTACCGCCTCCTGTCATTTTGGCACGATCTCGTGTTGGATCACTACACATCACATGCTCTCCTTCCAAAATAATTGTAGAGGCAAAATTTGGGATAATCAATATAGATAGTGGAAATTAATAGTTGGCCACAAACTTTATTTGTAGAAATTCTGGCCAACTTTTGGAAATTTGGACCAATTTGCCATTGGAACCACTATTAACCATCCATCCACCCATTTCATTTTTCAGTTTTCAAATTTCAAATTCTTTGTTTCTACAAAATATTATCTCTCTAAAAATCCTATTTTTCTCCATTTCTTCCGTCGCCACCGTCATACTTTCATTCCGCCGCCGCATCGTCGTACTTCCATCCCGTCCGCCGCACTGCCTTCGTACTTCCAGTCCAGTCCGCCGCGCCGCCTTGAACTTTCACATTCTGTCAGCCATATTCCAGATTTGCCGTCGCACCAGATTCTTCTAGATATGCCGCCGCACCAGATTCTTCCAGATCCCGTTGCCTTATTTCACAGCTTTCTCTCCAGAATCCATGGCGTCACATTCCAGATCTAATGTTCTGGATGGTGTTCGTCTTTGGTCAACCGCATCCTGGTATGCCTTGGCACACCTGGTACGAATGCAACGTATTCGTACCAGGTGTGACAAGGCATACCGCGCTTAGACTTAGCACACCTGGTACGAATGGTCTATATTTGTACCAGGTGTGCCAAGTCTAGGCGCGGTATGCCTTGGCACACATGGTACGAAAACGTATTCGTACCAGGTGTGCCAAGTCGCGATGCGCCTAGACTTGGCACACTTGGTACGAATGGTGTGTATTCGTACCAGGTGTTCCAAGTCTATGCGCCTGTATGCCTTGGCACACCTGGTACAAATATGTTGTATTCGTACCAGGCGTGCCAAGTCACGACGTGCAGTGACGTGAAAAATGCAGGAAGAACACATATGCACGAAGAGGACAATAAGATCTGAAAAATACGACAAAAACATGACAGACTAGATCTAGAACATGACAAACTAGATCTAGAAAACTCAATTAAAACTAATACAATAAAAATACCTCAAATAAATTACTATGGAGATGAAAGCTACGCCGGAGAAGATGACCGGAAAAAGACTATAAGAGAAATAATAAACTGTTCGAAAAAGTGTACAAATAAATCAAATCGAAAAGACGATCAAGGAAGAAGACGCGGCGGCGGCGGCAGACGGGAGAGAGTGGCGGTGGAGGAAGGGAGTACAGAGAGAAAGAGACATGAGAGGAGAGAGAAAGTGAGAGTGGAGTGGGTGAAAGAGATAGTACGGGGGAGAGAGAAAGTGAAAGTGAAAGTGAAAGTAACTGTAAAGTGATATGGAGGGCATTTAAGTCACTTCAGCTCAAAGTTGGCCACAATTTATTAGAATAAAATTGGTGGTCAACTATTAATTTCAATAACTTAATTTGCTAGTTAACGTGATTAACTCATAATTGTATATATCCATGTTAATTAATTACTAAAGTCAACTAAGTGCAGAGATCATTAATCATAATCACGTGGTTTCTACTTAGTGTACCAGATATTAATGCATCCATCACTATTATATACTAGCGTGGTTTACAATATTCGGTAATTAAGCATGCATTGTGTTGATATATCAATGAATATAAAGAAAGACTTGACTTTGATTTCAGATCGAACATTTAAAATAAGGCAACATCTCTTGTCTGACCAACTTTACCGTGAGATTGAGCAAAAGCAAATTAGGGAGGGGGAATCAAGACTAATTAGGATTTATTAACTTTTATTAAAATTTATAACTATAAATTATGATTAATTAATTTCAATTAAAATGTAATAATTATTAAATTTCATTATATTGATTAATTAAAAATTTAAAATAAAATAAATTAATTAAGGATTAACTCTACCGACCGCACGGTGCGGTCAACTGCTATAATGCGTCCTCTCCTACTTGAGAGCTTCCACAAATCCGCCCCCTCCCCACTTAATTGACTTAACCCGCCGCGGCCGCCACCGACATTCCCATCTCAGCCCTGCCGCCGCCGCTTAATAGTTATACAACTCTTTCTGTAAACATCGATCGATTTCCTTATCTGAATTCGAGATAACTTAAAAGGCTACAAAAAATGCTCAAAGAATACGACAAGATCAAAAACAGCAGCGAAGGGGTGTTGGCTGTGGATGCACGAATAAGAGACGAAGCGCGCAAAATAGAAGATCTGATTGAATCTGAAGCTTCGGCTCAGTTTGCTTCCCAATCTCAAAGCCATGGCAGATTCTCTCTCAACCTCAGTCACTTGAGACATGATATCGATTGCTTCGTCGGAACAGTGGAGAAGATGAGGGCAGAATATATGGTGGAATTACACAAGCCTCAAGAAGCAGCTGCTGCTTCTGCTGCTGTTGTTGCTGCTTCATCGTCATCAAGTGAGTCACGTGGTGGAAACGACTTCGACGACATGGTTGGATTTTCTGATCTGTTTCTTCAGATCAGAGACATCATCATTGCTGGAGATCGTGGCAAGCTCATTGCTATCACTGGAATGGCTGGTATTGGTAAGACAACATTTGTTAAAAAGCTTTTTCACGATTCATTGGTGAGGGAAACGTTTGAGTGTCGGGCATTTGTTAGGGTGGGGCAGAAGTATGAGTTTGACGATATTTTGAGAGATATTATAGCTCAGCTAAATATCGATAACGGAAAAATTATTATGGAAAGAAATAAAAATATAGATGAGTATTTCAGGAGAAGTTTGAGGGGTAGTAAAAAATATCTCGTTGTGTTGGATGATATATGGAACCATGAGTTAGGAAATATGTTAGAAAGGACACTAAAAAGTCATTGGATCGAAACAACTGGTCGGATCTTGCTAACTAGTAGGATTGATGGTAAGAGAGATATTAGCAACAGGTACCGAATGCCGTTGCTGAATGAAGAAGAAAGTTGGGAGCTTCTGCAGAGGAAGGTGTTTGGTGAATTACAAGATTGTCCACCTCAACTTGTCAAAGCTGGAAAGAAGATTGCCGAGAATTGTGAAGGTCTTCCTCTTCTGATCGTCACCATTGCCCAACTTCTATTCCAATCCCCCAAGAAGCTTGAATTTTGGGACAAGGTAGCAAAGATGCAAAATTCAATATTCGAGGATGCCATGGATCAAATATATGAGCTACTTTTACCAAGCTTCCACTACCTCGACCAAAATTCAAAAGCGTGCTTTCTCTATATGTGTGTTTTTCCTAAAGATTATGTAGTCTGGCGTTCCAAGATCAACAACTTATGGCTTGCTGAGGGATTTGCTGATGGAGTTACCTATGTTCTTGACGATATTGTTTCTAGCAATCTTGTTGTGATTCGCCAGCAAAATTGGAGTCTTGCCAAGGCTAAGGCTTGCAACCTCCATGTCGTGAATAGGCATCTGTGCAGAAGAGAATCGGAGAATAACAAGTTTATCTTCATCTTAAAAAGTTTTGTAGCAGATGGTTCGACTGAGCGTATGGAAGACAGGCCGCATCTTGCCATCTATCACAACACTTTGTTGGCCATCAAAGAGGTACATAACTCCATAGCAAGGCTTTCAAATCTACGTTCTGTATTATGTACAGGTCCATATCATCAATATCAAGTCCCAATTTGTTTGGAATTGAGGCTTTTGAGGGTACTTGATGCACTTACCATCCGTTTCTACGAATTCCCAGAAGAGGTAGTGAAACTAATTCAACTAAGGTACCTCTCCCTCACTACTAATGCAAATCTCCCTCCATCGATAAACACACTTTGGTTCCTTGAGTACTTGATTGTCCATCAGCACTTGAGCATTATCAACCGTGCTAGTGTAGCTGAGTCGTCCTACGTGCCTATGGAGATATGGGAGTTGGAACAACTGAAGCATCTTCAAATCATAGGAAGAAACCTACCTCAGCCTCGTCCTGGCGACATTTTACCCAACCTTACACAACTTTTAGATGTTGGTGTTCAAAGTTGTGCCCCGGTAGTTCTTCAGAGTTTGCCTAAGCTAGAGAAATTAAGAATTCAAATTGAGTCGGCGCCTGATCCTCATGTTGGTCAAACCATGATCAGTTGCTTTGATCATATCATTGGCCTTGGAAACCTAGAATCACTTGGAAGTGTGGTTGTCAACCCTAAACTCTTGCCTATGCCTACACTCCAACCTCGGTTTTATATTTCAAATTTCATACCATGTCTTCAAAAGTTGAGTTTGAAAGGCTTCGGATATCCTTGGAAAGACATGAGCCAGATTGCTAGATTACCATATCTTACAGTGCTCAAATTGCAGTGCTATGCATTTCGAGGAGAAATGTGGGAAGCAAAGGAAATGAGATTCGAGAGCCTTCAGTATCTTTTGATTGAAGATACAGATCTTGTGCAGTGGACTGCCTCAGATGAAACTTTCCCGCGTTTTAGCCACCTAACCATGAAAAACTGCCATAAATTGCGAGAGTTCCCTCTGATGGAAACTCTTAGGCAGATTGAATTGGTTGATTGCAATCTCTTTGCTGAGATTCGGGCAAAGCAAAATGTTGGATGTCAGGTTAGAGTGAAATATTCATGGAAATGACTGAGAAACTCATGTCATGCACAATTCTCGATCATATCAAAAGGCTAGCTTTTCACTTCTTTTTCTCTCTAATACAACAAGAAGCAACAATGTGTCTGCTATCAATTTACTTTTTTTCATTTTTTTTAGCGTTTTTGTTTTTGTTTTTTTTTTTGTTTGAGAAGATCCTTTAGCGTGTTTGTTACCTAGGAAAGTTACTTGCATTTTTGTAATTCAAGTTTTGTGAAATGAACAAATACGGAAATTTGCCTATGTCTGTTATGGTATCATAGAGTTCATCTTCCATTTCTCTCAGCTGCGATCTACGTTGATAATAAGATGGTGGTGTCGTGGTTATACTTATGGACTATGTCACAAATTATTTAGCGATATTATAATTAAGTCTCCAATCTATATATAATTATTATAAAATAGTCTTTTTTACAAAATTTGGTTTGCCTATTATATATATTAATTTATGGGCAATAGTGTAATATCATAAACTATACTCCATCCGTCCCAATATTCATGTCATGTATTACTTTTTGGGTCGTCCCATATAACATGACATGTTTTCTTTTAGGTTAATTTAGATCTTATTTAAGTTCTAATTAAATCATTTTATTGACTCAAAAAATACTTTATTCACTAAAGGATTAAATAATGAATAAAAACTACACTAAACATGTGGGTCACATACATTTTGATCCCCAATTTCCTTATTCTTAATACGTGTGCCCAAAAGAAATAAGCCATGAATATTGTGATGGAGGGAGTATTTATCTATTAGATTATATCATATTATCATAACCTATATTTATATATTATTTATCATTAGATTATACTTATAACATCCTTACTTATTTTAATTTTTAAGGAATTGTGTAATAATTCAGTACCAATTCAAAAATAAAATAAAATAGTATAAATAATTTATTATATACTCTGATATCAGATAATAATCTTCATGTATTTAAATTTCTTCCAAATTGTGGTATGATTTATCTATTTTTTTTACTTAAATCTATTATAATATGATTATTCTATTTTTGATATATTTATACCTATTATAAAAGAACGGATTATTACAAAATTGGATTTACCTAATATATCCCTATTCCGTGGTGGTGGGGATTGTAACTTTCCATAAATTTCCCATTTGTCACTTAACAATGGAACTTTACTTATTTCTTTTTGAGAATATATATATATATATATGGATTGGTTCATATAAAAACCAATGCCCATGTGAAAACTACAAACCAATCTTATCCCTTCATTTTATCTCATTTACGGTTCACTTTTGTTTTGTCCTAAGACAATGTAATTTTATTAGAAACGTTTTATTACTACCTTTATGGGGCATTATTGTACTTTCTATTTCATATTCAATTAATTCAATCCTTATAAAATTGGGATGTCATTATTTTGTTGTGGCAGTTACTTTTTTTTCTTTTATCATTTCTTATCCGTGAAAACTAGTTTTCATTTCTTAATCAATTAATATCACAATTTCTTCAATTTAATTAATTTGGATGTCAATTATTTTCGAATTTATGAGTCTGCATGTATATGATGGGTTGTAAGCATGGATATGAGGCATTGTAAGCAAGTTACTTTACCACTCCAAGGTTGTGTTTTACTGATATTGCTGAAAAACTATATATATTTTTTGCAACTATTATTTCTTATTTTTGGGATCTTTTCATCAATTTTTTATGTTAAAGACATGGATCTTACAAGTTAGTAATCAATTAATATCACTTTCTTCAATTCAATTAATTTGGATGTACATTATTTTCGTATTTATGAGTATTTATGAGTTTGCATGTATAAGATATGTTGTAAGCATGGATATGAGGCGTTGTAAGCAAGTTACTTTACCTCCCCAAGATTGTGTTTTACTAATATTGCCCAAAAATTATATATATATATATATATATATATATATATATATATATTTTGCAACTATTATTTCTTATCTTTGGGATTATTTAATCAATTTTTATTGGTAAAGACACGGATCTTACAAGTTAGTAATCAATTAATATTACTTTCTTTAATTCAATTAATTTGAGTGTACATTATTTTCGTATATATGAGTCTGCATGATTAAGATGGGTTGTAAGCATGGATAAAAGGCGTTGTAAGCATGTTAATTTACCTCTGCTAGCTTGTGTTTTAAATTAGTATATACTAGAATATATTAATCCAATTAAATTAGTATAATGGAATATATTAATAAAATTAAATCAGTATAATGGAATAACACTGTTAAAAGCATGGGATAAACACATAAAAATTTGTTCATGACTACGTTTCTGACATACTAAAATCTTACAATCTAATAAGCAAATTACTATAGGATTAAAAGCATGGTTTACTACTAATAAATTTATTAAATAATACTAGTGTGACAACCTTACCTATTAGTACATCTTATAAGTATTACTAAATAATATTAAACACAATATTCTATCAGCATACAATGAATAAAATTTGGTGGAATCATTTTTCGTTCAATGACATGGAGAGAGAGAGAGAGTGGAATGACGAGAATCAAGGGAATGGGAAAAATTGGTGGTATCGATTTTTACTCACTTTCAATATTGCCCTTCTATCAATTAAAATACTAATAAAGGAAGCAACATAATAAATATATCCTACTAATCTAAACCACTCAATCTAATGAAATGGACGGATAAGATGGGTTTGTAGTTTTCATGTAGAGATAAGTTTTTATAGTAACACATCCCTATATATATTAATGCGGATGACTAGCGAGTGTTTAGAATTATATGTGCACTTTGTCAACTACCATATTCGTAATTAATTCTAATGAACATATTCTAAAAAAAAAAAATTGGGTTGAACATAATTTAGCAGATATCACGGGCCATGATTAACGCGTCTCGTAGCATTAAATTAACTAGTCATTACTTGACTAATCAAGGGACATATTCAAAAGTTGCGTTTGAATTAATGATATATATAATACTATGTGCGTCAGACTGCATGCATGTGTGTGAGAAAATACTTACAAGATGAAATCGAGCTCACATGTAGTGCACTAGTGCAGCGATAGTTTAAATTAATTTATGCAAAATAATCGGTACACTAGTGTATAAATTATATAGTGATTAATAATTAATAATTGTATCCCAGATAATATATAATGATAATTTTATCTCAAGTTCTGTTCCTAAATTAGCAGGTAGCTTATCTTTTTATTAGCCTTTCTTCAATTATATAATTAGAGTAAAGAATTTTTTTAGGCCACTAAGTATAGGCGTTTTGCAAAAATAAGACAACCTTTTGCGGGCTTGCAATTTTAGGACAAAATTTCAAAAATTAAGCATTTGCAGGCCAAAAAAAGTCCGATCGGGCTAAAACGCACGTGTTTTGCACGTGATGGTATTTTTCTCGGCCCGATGATGATGTGGCTGCCAACTAAGTGCCACATCATTGCCATCTCATTTTTTTGGCCTACAAATGCTTAATTTTTGAAACTTTGTCCTAAAATTGCAAGCCCGCAAAAGATTTATCTATTTGGTTAAATTTGAATTTCACATTTTATTAATTGTTTGGTCTCATGTCTTATATATATTATGTGTCAACTATTTGTCTATAACTTATATATAAGTTAGATTTTTATTAGATTTTAGTTAGATTTATCGAAGTTATGATTAGAGAAAGGAAGTTGGACCCCGACACCATCATTCAAAGTTCTGGCTTCGTCAGTTCTTACATGTACTAAATGTAATTGGAAAGAATGTAATGTAATTTAATCATAAAATATATTTAATTAACTTAGACTTACATTGTTTTGCAGTTTATATGATCATGTAAGCAGTAGTAATTTGGACAAGGTCAGTTTCCTCTCCTCTCCAACCAAAAAAATTAAAAGATCCACAAACTAATTAAGAGTATTTGTGAGGCTAAAGATCTCAAGCTCAAAAAATTCCATCAATGCTTTTTAAGTCGAATTTGTCACACTTGACTTTTCAAGTATGGTTCCTTACATATGGCTAGGAAGCTATTGCGCAAAAATATGAGTTTAATCAATATACACATCGGGTAGTGGACCGTGAGTTCACACGTCTAAAATAAAAAATGTACTTTAGCATTCATAGAAAACAAATCAAATCCTACTAGGCCTACCGATTCAAATAATATGGCTAAAATTGTAATTTTGTGATCTTTTTTTACGGGATCAATTTAAATTTACAATGAAAAAACAATTTTAACCTAAATGAATTTTAACACCGATCAGGTTAAATCGCACGTGTTTGTCATTGAGCTCATTTATGCGGCTTGATGCCTATCGGCTGCCAAATAAGCTATCTAATCAGCACTTAGTGGAACCCAACGCTGACTTGACTGCCACACATCTCTCTCTCTCCCCGTCCACCTCCGCCACCGACCGCCGGCAGTGGCCACCTCCACCGCCGACAACATCCTTCACCCATTTTTCCTCTCTCTACTCTCTCTTCCTCACTATCACCATCTCTTTCTTATCATTCCTTGGAGTACAAAGTTTTTTTAGGCCACTAAGTATAGGCGTTTTGCGAAAATAGGACAATATTTTGCTGGCTTGCAATTTTAGGACAAAGTTTTAAAAATTAAGCATTTGTAGGCCAAAATACGTGACACTTAGTTGGCAGCCACATCATCACCGGGCTGAGAAAAATACCATCACGTGCAAAACACGTGCGTTTTAGCCCGATCGGGCTTTTTTTGGCCTGCAAATGCTTAATTTTTGAAACTTTGTCCTAAAATTGCAAGCCCGCAAAAGGTTGTCCTATTTTCGCAAAACGTCTATGGCCTAAAAAAACTTTGTACTCATATAATTAGGACGTGTCTTTTCTCTACATGGGAAAACTTTTAAAAGGATTTGGTGAGGGTATAATCTCTTCCGTGGTATGATAAAATATAAATGCAGTCATGATTTATTTTAGCATCGGATAAATTATACTGTGTTTATCTCCTTTTATACGTTTTCTATTTTGTTATAGGTGCCACTATACATAGCAGATATAGCACCTCAAAATCTCAGAGGGGATTAGGTTCAGCTTCGGACAACGTTCATTTGTGCAAAAAAAATATGTCATTCTCAAATAAGTATTCCCAGCCATTAAAAATACGTATACCAAGATATTGGGCAAAATGACTCATTTTACCAGTAATTATTGCATGAGAAATTGAAAAAGTAAACATTTGTCATGAGTCAAAGGGTAAATATGATAATTTGACATAACTTTTACATAAAAATCTAATATATGACACTTATTCGGACACAAAAATTTTGGCAGTTCGAGACACTTATTTGGGACGGAGAGAGCATATAAATATATATAGGTATTTTGTTAAAATTTATAAATATATTTACCTCATAATTCTCCTATTCTTAATTTTATCACAAGTTCGGCGTTTCAGCATAGACTATTCTCCCATGTCCATACATCATTTTTTCATTTTTCTGTTTGGTTACCAACTCGATTACTTTATTCGTGTTGACTATTTTCATTGTAAGCTGTCAAAAATAATTTTTAATCTAAACTCATTATAATTTAATGTATTAAAATCTATGAAGAATATGAACTACATTAATCATTCTACAAAAGATTAGGGACGAAACTCCTAAGAGCACCCGCAACGCTGGGCGCTGGGGGCGGGCGCAAGGGGTGGGCGGGTGTGGCCGGGATGCCATGTGTCGCACGCTGATTGGGCAACGGTTTAACCATTGCCTTCAACGGCTAATTCTTTTATTTTTTAGTTTAAGATTCTAATTTTTACTTATAACTACTACACCTTATTCCATTTATTTTTACCCCATCCTCTACATTTCTATCTCAATTTCTTCTAAATTCTCTATTCCACTTCTTTTATTTTTGTTTCTACAAATGGATCTCAATCAAAATTGGTCTTGGTTCGGTTCTAGTGATGCAAGTTTCGATCCCAATAATCCAAATTTCTACGGCAATTTTCGACCTCCAAATGGGAATTGTGAATTTCTCAAGATCCAAATGTAATTTTTTTTTTCAATTCAATAAAATTTGCATTTTAAAAATAATTGTTATTTAAATTACAAAAATAAAAATAAAATTGAAAAATAAATTAGTAAAAAATAAGAGTGCCCACCTTTTTTTGTGCCCATCAATGTGGGCAAAATTTATGTATCCACTCTACCCCACTTACTTTTACTAATATAATATTGGTTGGCACAAGTTATTTTATAAATTAATTCATTTTCAATAACCATGAGATTTTGTGTCCACCAATGTGGTCTAATTATATATTCCAATTGCCAAGGAAAAACTGTATATACAGGTCATGCATTTAATGAAACAGACGAACAACAGTGGATCATTAATTATAATCACATTGGTGCAGTTGCAATGATTATTCGACATTACCAGCCATAAATGCCTCATTTCATACTTGAGAGCTTCCACTACTGCTACTCCAACCACAAATCCACCCTCCCCACTTCACTTAACGCCTGCCGCCACCGCCGCCACCGATTTTCCCAACCAAGCCCTGCCGCCGCCGATAGTCCCACAACTCTTTCTAGAAACATCGATCGATATCCTGATCTGAATTCGAGATAAATTAAATGGCTTATGCTGCTGCGAGTTCTCTTTATCACACAATACACCTCCTTCTAACGTCTTCTCGTACCTCCGCCCCCTTCTCCACTAAAAAAATCCTGAAAAATGCACGGTGGGGAGCCGAAAGGCTACAGCAACTTCTCCGAGAATACGACAAGATTAAAAACAGCAGCGAAGGGGTGTTGGCTGTGGATGCACGAATAAGGGCGAAGCGCGCAAATTAGAAGATCTGATTGAATCTGAAGCTTCGGCTCAGTTTGTTTCCCAATCTCAAAGCCATGGCAGATTCTCCCTCAACCTTCATCACTTGAGACATGATATCGATTGCTTCCTGGCAAAAGTGGAGAAGATGAGGGCAGAATATATGGAGGAATTACACAAGCCTCAAGAAGCTGCTGCTGCTGCCGTTGCTGTTTCGTCATCAGCAAGAGAGTCTGGTGGTGGAAACGACTGCAGCGAAATGGTTGGATTTTCTGATCTGTTACTTCAGATCAGAGACATCATCATTGCTGGAGATCGTGGCAAGCTTATTGCTATCACGGGAATGGCGGGTATTGGTAAGACAACATTTGTTAAGAAGCTTTTTCACGATTCATTGCTGAGGGAAAAGTTTGAATATCGGGCATTTGTTAGGGTGGGGCAGAAGTATGAGTTTGACGATATTTTGAGAGATATTTTAGCTCAGCTAAATCTCGATAAGGGAAATACTCATGAACATATACAAACGTATTTCAGGAAAAGTTTGAGGGGTAAAAAATATCTCATTGTGTTGGATGATACATGGGACCATAATTTCGAAAATCAGTTACAAAAACTACTGCATAGTCCTTGGGTCAAACAAATTGGTTGGATCTTACTAACAAGTAGAATTGATGGTAAGAGAGATATTAGCGACAGGTACCGAATGCCGTTGCTGAATGAAGAAGAAAGTTGGGAGCTTCTGCAGAGGAAGGTGTTTGGTGAATTACAAGACTGTCCACCTCAACTTGTCAAAGCTGGAAAGAAGATTGCCGAGAATTGTGAAGGTCTTCCTCTTCTGATCATCACCATCGCCCAACTCCTATTCAAATCCCTCAAGAGCCCAGAATTTTGGGAAAAGGTAGCAGGGATGCAAAACTCAATATTCGAGGATGCCATGGATCAAATATATGAGCTACTTTTACCAAGCTTCCACTACCTCGACCAAAATTCAAAAGCGTGCTTTCTCTATATGTGTGTTTTTCCTAAAGATTATGTAGTCTGGCGTTCCAAGATCAACAACTTATGGCTTGCTGAGGGATTTGCTGATGGAGTTACCTATGTTCTTGACGATATTGTTTCTAGCAATCTTGTTGTGATTCGCCAGCAAAATTGGAGTCTTGCCAAGGCTAAGGCTTGCAACCTCCATGTCGTGAATAGGCATCTGTGCAGAAGAGAATCGGAGAATAACAAGTTTATCTTCATCTTAAAAAGTTTTGTAGCAGATGGTTCGACTGAGCGTATGGAAGACAGGCCGCATCTTGCCATCTATCACAACACTTTGTTGGCCATCAAAGAGGTACATAACTCCATAGCAAGGCTTTCAAATCTACGTTCTGTATTATGTACAGGTCCATATCATCAATATCAAGTCCCAATTTGTTTGGAATTGAGGCTTTTGAGGGTACTTGATGCACTTACCATCCGTTTCTACGAATTCCCAGAAGAGGTAGTGAAACTAATTCAACTAAGGTACCTCTCCCTCACTACTAATGCAAATCTCCCTTCATCCATAACCAAACTTTGGTTCCTTGAGTACTTGATTGTCCATCAGCACTTGAGCATCATCAACCGTGCTAGTGTAGCTATATCGTCCTACGTGCCTCTGGAGATGTGGGAGTTGGAACAACTGAAGCATCTTCAAATCATAGGAAGAAACCTACCTCAGCCTCGTCCTGGCGACATTTTACCCAACCTTACACAACTGTTAGATGTTGGTGTTCAAAGTTGTGCCCCGGTAGTTCTTGAGAGTTTGCCTAAGCTAGAGAAGTTAAGAATCCAAATAGTGTCGGGGCCTAATCCTGATGTTGCTCAAACCATGAGTTGCTTTGATCATATCTTTGGCCTTGAAAACCTAAAATCACTTGGAAGTGTGGTTGTCAACCCTAAACTCTTGCCTATGCCTACACTCCAACCTCGGTTTTATATTTCAAATTTCATACCAAGTCTTCAAAAGTTGAGTTTGAAAGGCTTCGGATATCCTTGGAAAGACATGAGCCAGATTGCTAGATTACCATATCTTACAGTGCTCAAATTGCAGTGCTATGCATTTCGAGGAGAAATGTGGGAAGCAAAGGAAATGAGATTCGAGAGCCTTCAGTATCTTTTGATTGAAGATACAGATCTTGTGCAGTGGACTGCCTCAGATGAAACTTTCCCGCGTTTTAGCCACCTAACCATGAAAAACTGCCATAAATTGCGAGAGTTCCCTCTGATGGAAACTCTTAGGCAGATTGAATTGGTTGATTGCAATCTCTTTGCTGAGATTCGGGCAAAGCAAAATGTTGGATGTGAGGTTACAGTGAAATATTCATGGAAATGACTGAGAAACTCATGTCATGCACAATTCTCGATCATATCAAAAGGCTAGCTTTTCACTTCTTTTTCTCTCTAATACAACAAGAAGCAACAATGTGTCTGCTATCAATTTACTTTTTTTCATTTTTTTTAGCGTTTTTGTTTTTGTTTTTGTTTTTTTTTTGTTTGAGAAGATCCTTTAGCGTGTTTGTTACCTAGGAAAGTTACTTGCATTTTTGTAATTCAAGTTTTGTGAAATGAACAAATACGGAAATTTGCCTATGTCTGTTATGGTATCATAGAGTTCATCTTCCATTTCTCTCAGCTGCGATCTACGTTGATAATAGTATGGTGGTGTCGTGGTTATATTTATACCTATTATAAAAGAACGGATTATTACAAAATTGGATTTACCTAATATATCCCTATTCCATGGTGGGGATTGTAACTTTCCATAAATTTCCCATTTGTCACTTAACAATGGAACTTTAATTATTTCTTTTTGAGAATATATATATATATATATATATAGGGCGCGGATCAAATAAGAACACTTTCTTAGAAAAGAAATAAGAACAAATCTAGACCCTTGATCTTTGTTGATCTACGGTCCAGATTTAACTGTGCATTTAATTACTCTAATTTATGCATTTAAATGCTAATGCATTAAGTTATTGTATTTTATGCATTAAAATATTTATGCATTTAGTTTCTGCATTTTATGCATCTCCGATGTAATAAAAATGAATTGTTCTTACGTTCTCATATAAGATGTGTTCTTACCATATCTGCTTCCATATATATATATATTAATGTGGATGATTAGGCGAGTGTTTAGAATTATATGTGCACTTTGTCAACTACCATATTCGTAATTAATTCTAATGAACATGTTCTAAAAAAAAAAAAAATGGGTTGAACATAATTTAGCAGATATCACGGGCCATGATTAACGCGTCTCGTAGCATTAAATTAACTAGTCATTACTTGACTAATCAAGGGACATATTCAAAAGTTGCGTTTGAATTAATGATATATATAATACTATGTGCGTCAGACTGCATGCATGTGTGTGAGAAAATACTTACAAGATGAAATCGAGCTCACATGTAGTGCACTAGTGCAGCGATAGTTTAAATTAATTTATGCAAAATAATCGGTACACTAGTGTATAAATTATATAGTGATTAATAATTAATAATTGTATCCCAGATAATATATAATGATAATTTTATCTCAAGTTCTGTTCCTAAATTAGCAGGTAGCTTATCTTTTTATTAGCCTTTCTTCAATTATATAATTAGGACGTGTCTTTTCTCTACATGGGAAAACTTTTAAAAGGATTTGGTGAGGGTATAATCTCTTCCGTGGTATGATAAATGCAGTCATGATTTATTTCAGCATCGGATAAATTATACTGTGTTTATCTCCTTTTATACGTTTTCTATTTTGTTATAGGTGCCAGTATACATAGCAGATATAGCACCTCAAAATCTCAGAGGGGATTAGGTTCAGCTTCGGACAACTTTCATTTGTGCAAAAAAAAAAAAATAGAGTTAAATGGTCCAAATTAGTCACTTTTCAAATTCAAAGATAAAAAATAGCACTTAAAACTTAAGAGATAAATTTTATCCCCTTTTATCTTTCTACCCTTACAATCTTTTAATTCCATTCTCTCTCTCTCTCTCCTCTCTCATACCCGCCCCCAACCCATCCCACCCATACGCCACTTCTTCTCTCCCTCTCTCTTTCTCTCTCACACCCACCCCCACTTGCAACTCTCTCTTCTCTCTTTCTTATTTTCGCCACCAACCTCCGACATACTTCCGCCTCCATCACGAACCTCCTTCCCGCGCGCTGTCCATCTACTCACTAAACTCTCCGTCGCCGGCTTCCTCCCGTACAAGCGCCGCCGCCGCCTCTTTCGAACCTCCGCCAGCATCACACCGAAGACCGCTGTAGTCCGCTCCCTTCCGTACCGGTGCTGCCTTTTCCCCCATCAAAGAGACGTCGTCACAGTGACCCCGTCAACCTCCGTCAGAGACACGCCCTCGCCGGAAATCGTTAAGGATGGATACCCGTCCACAGTCGCCGGAAATCGTTCAAGATCTATACATACAAGAAGAAGATGTTCTTGTATAAATCACCCACCTTCATGTATGTACATGTTTACACGAAATGTTTTGTGTATACATGAAAACATATGTTCTTGCATGTATGCACATGCACTACAAGAAAAACGGTTATAGACCACAGTGACTCCGTGTGGTCTATAACAAAAATCCCCGTGGTCTACAGCCTTGTTGTCTATTAGGGGCGGTTATAGACCACGGGGAATTCCCGTTGTCTATAACTACAATATCTGCTGTCTTTCCCCCCGTTGTCTATAATGTATATAGGTAACAGTTTTTTTCCGTTGTCAATTTCTTGTTGTCTATTCGCAAATATTTATATTTTTGCTTTTTTTTTTCAATCAAATCATAATATCATAAACATTACAAATCATAAACATCAAAAAACTTCATTTCATTATAAAATCAAAGTCATACAATCAAACATTTAACTTTTGTTTCATATTCTACAATTAACTAGTCTTAAAAAAACATAAATAGAAATGCTACATTGTCTTACACTCTAAAACAATAACAATGTCTTCAACATTCCTTTACCATAATCAAAACTCAACCAAGTTTATCCATCCATGCATCCAAGTGGCTTCCATCTACACGAACTAAATAAAAACCACTACTTCATTTGATATCTCAAAATTTCATAAACGATGAAAAAAAAGGCGAAGAAACTTACCAACATCATTCTTTAAATTCATCGACAAAATCAGCCCACTCCATATGCACTTCATCAATTTCGTCTCTTGAATAATATCCTTCGCTAAACTAGAAACAAATAAAAATAAAAACAAAACTAGATGCTTCATTTTCAATGATATCTTTCATGTAGCACAGTACATAGAATCCACATTGCGCTCCATCAGGTTGTTGTTGACACTTACACTAAATGACATAACGTGACCAACAATACTTACAACCATATAAAGACTCTTAATAATAGTTTCATACCTTGATCACTTCCCACCAGCCGTCTTTCCCTTATAGACAAGTTTCAAATTTTCTGTTCCGATTTCAATAGTTTCATTTTGAGCAAGTTCCATCCTAGTCATAAAACCACTATTTCAATAGACTATTCTCCCATGTCCATACATCATTTTTTTCTTTTTTCTGTTTGGTTACCAACTCGATTACTTTATTCGTGTTGACTATTTTCATTGTAAGCTGTCAAAAATAATTTTTAATCTAAACTCATTATAATTTAATGTATTAAAATCTATGAAGAATATGAACTACATTAATCATTCTACAAAAGATTAGGGACGAAACTCCTACGAGCACCCGCAACGCTGGGCGCTGGGGGGCGGGCGCAAGAAGTGGGCGGGATGCCATGTGTTGCGCGCTGATTGGGCAACTGTTTAACCATTGCCTTCAACGGCTAATTCTTTTATTTTTAGTTTAAGATTCTAATTTTTACTTATAACTATTACACCTTATTCCATTCATTTTTACCTCATCCTCTACATTTCTCTCTCAATTTCTTCTAAATTCTCTATTCCACTTCTTTTATTTTTGTTACTACAAATGGATCTCAATCAAAATTGGTCTTGGTTCAGTTTTAGTGATGCAAGTTTCGATCCCAATAATCCAAATTTCTACGGCAATTTTCGACCTCCAAATGGGAATTGTGAATTTCTCAAGATCCAAATGTAATTTTTTTTTTAATTCAATAAAATTTGCATTTTAAAAATAATTGTTATTTAAATTACAAAAATAAAAATAAAATTGAAAAATAAATCACTAAAAAATAAGAGTGCCCACCTTTTTTTGTGCCAATCAATGTGGACAAAATTTATGTATCCACCCTACCTCACTTACTTTTACTAATATAATATTGGTTGGCACAAGTTATTTTAAAAATTAATTCATTTTCAATAACCATGAGATTTTGTGTCCACCAATGTGGTCTAATTATATATTCCAATTGCCAAGGAAAAACTGTATATACAGGTCATGCATTTAATGAAACAGACGAACAACAGTGGATCATTAATTATAATCACATTGGTGCAGTTGCATTGATTATTCGACATTACCAGCCATAAATGCCTCATTTCATACTTGAGAGCTTCCACAACTGCTACTGCAACCACAAATCCACCCTCCCCACTTCACTTAACGCCTGCCGCCACCGCCGCCACCGATTTTCCCAACCAAGCCCTGCCGCCGCCGATAGTCCCACAACTCTTTCTAGAAACATCGATCGATATCCTGATCTGAATTCGAGATAAATTAAATGGCTTATGCTGCTGCGACTTCTCTTTATCACACAATACACCTCCTTCTAACGTCTTCTCGTACCTCCGCCCCCTTCTCCACTCAAAAAATCCTGAAAAATGCACGGTGGGGAGCCGAAAGGCTACAGCAACTTCTCCGAGAATACGACAAGATTAAAAACAGCAGCGAAGGGGTGTTGGCTGTGGATGCACGAATAAGGGACGAAGCGCGCAAATTAGAAGATCTGATTGAATCTGAAGCTTCGGCTCAGTTTGTTTCACAATCTCAAAGCCATGGCAGATTCTCCCTCAACCTTCATCACTTGAGACATGATATCGATTGCTTCCTCGCAAAAGTGGAGAAGATGAGGGCAGAATATATGGAGGAATTACACAAGCCTCAAGAAGCTGCTGCTGCTGCTGCCGTTGCTGTTTCGTCATCAGCAAGAGAGTCTGGTGGTGGAAACGACTGCAGCGAAATGGTTGGATTTTCTGATCTGTTACTTCAGATCAGAGACATCATCATTGCTGGAGATCGTGGCAAGCTTATTGCTATCACGGGAATGGCGGGTATTGGTAAGACAACATTTGTTAAAAAGCTTTTTCACGATTCACTGGTGAGGGAAAAGTTTGAGTGTCGGGCATTTGTTAGGGTGGGGCAGAAGTATGAGTTTGAAGATATTTTGAGAGATATTATAGCTCAGCTAAATATCGATAAGGGAAATACTCATGAACATATACAAACGTATTTCAGGAAAAGTTTGAGGGGTAAAAAATATCTCATTGTGTTGGATGATACATGGGACCATAATTTCGAAAATCAGTTACAAAAACTACTGCATAGTCCTTGGGTCAAACAAATTGGTTGGATCTTACTAACAAGCAGAATTGATGGTAAGAGAGATATCAGCGACAGGTACCGAATGCCGTTGCTGAATGAAGAAGAAAGTTGGGAGCTTCTGCAGAGGAAGGTGTTTGGTGAATTACAAGACTGTCCACCTCAACTTGTCAAAGCTGGAAAGAAGATTGCCGAGAATTGTGAAGGTCTTCCTCTTCTGATCATCACCATCGCCCAACTCCTATTCAAATCCCTCAAGAGCCCAGAATTTTGGGAAAAGGTAGCAGGGATGCAAAACTCAATATTCGAGGATGCCATGGATCAAATATATGAGCTACTTTTACCAAGCTTCCACTACCTCGACCAAAATTCAAAAGCGTGCTTTCTCTATATGTGTGTTTTTCCTAAAGATTATGTAGTCTGGCGTTCTAAGATCAACAACTTATGGCTTGCTGAGGGATTTGCTGATGGAGTTAGCTATGTTCTTGATGATATTGTTTCTAGCAATCTTGTTGTGATTCGCCAGCAAAATTGGAGTCTTGCCAAGGCTAAGGCTTGCAACCTCCATGTCGTGAATAGGCATCTGTGCAGAAGAGAATCGGAGAATAACAAGTTTATCTTCATCTTAAAAAGTTTTGTAGCAGATGGTTCGACTGAGCGTATGGAAGACAGGCCGCATCTTGCCATCTATCACAACACTTTGTTGGCCATCAAAGAGGTACATAACTCCATAGCAAGGCTTTCAAATCTACGTTCTGTATTATGTACAGGTCCATATCATCAATATCAAGTCCCAATTTGTTTGGAATTGAGGCTATTGAGGGTACTTGATGCTGTTTCAATCCGTTTCTACCAATTCCCAGAAGAGGTAGTGAAACTAATTCAACTAAGGTACCTCTCCCTCACTACTAATGCAAATCTCCCTTCATCCATAACCAATCTTTGGTTCCTTGAGTACTTGATTGTCCATCAGCACTTGAGCATTATCAACCGTGCTAGTGTAGATGAGTCGTCGTACGTGCCTATGGAGATATGGAAGTTGGAACAACTGAAGCATCTTCAAATCATAGGAAGAAACCTACCTCAGCCTCGTCCTGGCGACATTTTACCCAACCTTACACAACTTTTAGATGTTGGTGTTCAAAGTTGTGCCCCGGTAGTTCTTGAGAGTTTGCCTAAGCTAGAGAAGTTAAGAATCCAAATAGTGTCGGCGCCTAATCCTGATGTTGCTCAAACCATGAGTTGCTTTGATCATATCTTTGGCCTTGAAAACCTAAAATCACTTGGAAGTGTGGTTGTCAACCCTAAACTCTTGCCTATGCCTACACACCAACCTCGGTTTTATATTTCAAATTTCATACCAAGTCTTCAAAAGTTGAGTTTGAAAGGCTTCGGATATCCCTGGAAAGACATGAGACAGATTGCTAGATTACCAAATCTTTCAGTGCTCAAATTGCAGTGCTATGCCTTTCGAGGAGAAAAGTGGAATGCAAAGGAAATGAGATTCGGGAGCCTTCAGTATCTTTTGATTGAAGATACAGATCTTGTGCAGTGGACTCACGTAGACAATGAAACTTTCCCACGTTTTAGCCACCTGACCATGAAAAACTGCCATAAATTGCGGTGGTTCCCTCTGATGAAAACTCTTAGGCAGATTGAATTGGTTGATTGCAATCCCTTAGCTGAGATTAGGGCAAAGCAAAATGTTGGATGTCAGGTTAGAGTGAAATATTCATGGAAATGATTGAGAAACTCATTCACAATTCTCAATCATATCAAAAGGTTAGCTATAATGTGTCTGCTTTCAATTTACTTAGCAACAAGAAGCAACAAGAAGCAACAATGTGTGCTTTCAATTTACTTAGCAATTAATTTTGGCCTTTGCTTTTACGTTTTTTTTATTTTGTTTTTCACCTTTAGCGTTTTATGTTACCTAGGAAAGTTACTTGCATCTTTGTATTAATTCAAGTTTTATGAAATGAACAAATACGGAAAATTGCCTATTTCTGCTATGCTCTATCATAGAGTTCCATCTTCCGTTTCTCTCGGCTACAATCTACGATGATCTAATAGTATGGTGGTGTCGCGGTTATACTTATGGACGATGTGTCGATGTCACAAATTATTTAGCGATATTTATAATTAAGTTTCTAATTCTTTAAAAATCATGTCATATCCGAACATTTTGTTGGAGTGATTATTCTGAAAAATGAAAAATAATTGTATAAGCAAAGTTAAAACATTATAATGAATTATTATTTTTTATCACAAGTGGGTTGAACTTTCGCAGATATGACGAGCTAGAGTATTTTTTCGGACAGTAACTTAACCCAAATTAAAAAGGATAATTTTTTTTCGGCTCGACTTTACAAGACAGTAACAATTAAGTATTGCGTCCGCATGACAATTTTTAGCCCAAATTGGCTATAACGCACGTGCAATGCACGCGACTGCCTGCGTGGAGCCCGAATGCTTATGTGGAATGCCACATAATTAAAAATTTTAATAAAAAATAAAATAGAAAATAAAACGCTCTCTCTAGGAATGGCAATGGCTCGCGTACCCACTCATTAAGCATTTCCCAAACCCAAACCCATTAAAATTTTCTCAACCCATACCCGTCCCAAACCCGATTAAAAAATCATTTCAAAACCCGTACCCGACCCAAACCCGTTGTGTAATACCCATTAAAAACCCGCTAAAAACCCATTTGTACTAAAACATAAACATCAATATTAAATTTAGTAGAAATAACAAAATATTACGTGTCAAACTGCATGCATGTGTGAGAAAAAACTTACAAGATGAATTCGAGCTCCAATACGAATGTGCGTGTCCACATGTAGTGCACTAGTGCAGCGGTAGCTTAAATTAATTTATGCAAAATAATCGGCACACTAGTGTATAAATTATATAGTGATTGTAATTAATAAGGGGTCGTGTCCATTTTATCCCAGATACTCCCTCCGTCCACATAGTGTGGTTATATTTCCTTTTTTGTTGTCCATATAGAGTGTGGTTTTTCCATTTAAGAAAATGATCTCACACTCTCTTATATTTTAAATCTCACATAAATTCAAAATAATGGTTCATTTATCTACTTAAATAATAGAGAGGAAATTCATTCTATCCAGTATCAAGATAGTGTGTACCTCCTACGACCACTTTTGATAGCGGGTATAAGCAGTACCCACTGACCCACCCATAAGATTATTATATCCATTTTTGTGTATAAAATATTGTATAAAATAAGGGGAAATATTGATATAACCTAGTCAACCTTATAATCATACAATACGCACAATTCTTTTACCCTTCTACTAAATTTCTTCATTACATACTCTGATTATCAATTCATTTCTTCAATATGGAGATAAATCATGTAACATTATCAGGCTCATCACACTTCCGTATAAATAAATTCTACTTATACCAACTTCATACCTTTTTGACCGGAATGCTGTCGGGTATTTCCGCCGGAAGTTTTAGGGACCTCGTCCAACCACACGATCGCAACCGATGGTTTCCAGACGCAGACTCCTTCAGCAGCACACAGCACAGCCCTCGTTCGTTTCCTACTCGGGGCGTAGGGTATTTAGTCGGTATTTATAGAATAAATAGACACTGGAAGGGATGAGCAAAAGCCCGAACTTTATATAGGAATTATATAAAATTTATTACAACATAAGTATATCTACTTTGGGGAGGAGACAGACTTGTTTAGCTACCTATGGTAGCGGAATTGAAATACATAAACTATACTATCCTAAGCTAGGAACTATAACAAATATTTATTTTTGAGAGCAGAGGAGATGGTGTTGAAGATCTCTGGTGGATTTTCGATGTCTTCTGCTCTCCAAACTTGTGGATTATATAGAGGTCTCAAATCTCAACCTCCTTCCTTCATTATTGCCTCGGATTCCTTTGTTCCGTGGCCAGCCTGTTTCTGACTCAGCGTAGGACCACTGCTGTCGTCCATTATTGAATAAGGACGCCCAACTTTCGGTGCTACTTTAATCAAACCGCACTATCTTTGTTTGATAATGCTCCTACTGTGCTTTTACCCATTTGGTTTTTAGTGGGTAAAAACTTTCCCCTCCACCCACTACTGTCGTTTTCTTTTTAGTGGGTGCTCCAGCTCAGAGTCACATGACTCTACCAACCTGTGTCGGGAATCTACTTTTTTCCCGGGGCCCTTGGCGTCCTTGCTTTTGGCAACGCCTTCTGCTCGAAATGCTCGTGGGACCGAGCCTTCTCCTTTCCCTTTCTGGGCATGAATCCCTTCCCGAACTCTGGTTCTTTCTGGTTCTGGCAATCCGAACAGACTCGCTCGGACCAGTTCCCAAAATGAGCAATGTTGCAATATTTACGATGAGTGTCTTTACTCGTCGTAATCTTGTTTTCCCAGAGCAAGGTTCTCTTTCTTTCGAAAGCTTCCTCTGCGAATCTTGTAGACTTTCCTGTCATGGTATTTAACAGAAATGATCCGTTCACTGAATTCTGAAAGAATTTGAACGGGAACTTGACTTTGTCCATCTCGGTGAGACAGACCCATAAACCCAATGCTCTTCTTGTGGAGATGAGATCTTCTGGCAATGTTGAGACTAGAGTAGTCTCTTTCTCTGCAGGCGCTTTGATCTTTTCAGGGGCGCGTGAATCTGGTCTTTGAAGCCTAATATAGTGGAAGGCTTCATGGTTTCCTTTCCCTGCTGGTTCTGGGGTTGCACTGATGAAATACAGCTCCAAAACGTCACCTCAGCTAAGCTGTGGATTGTTAGCCCAGGTATCATACACCGCTTCTTGAATCCACTTGGGTAGACTCTTGATTTCAGCGAATGATGGAGATGTGGTATAAACTGAAGCAAGTGCTCCGAATTCATATCATCTTTTGACTTCGTGTGGATCTGAATTTGGCATCATCCACACCCGAGGATATTTTCCCAAAACATCAACCCTTATTTTTTCTGGGTTGATACCAGTCCTGGTGTTGAGCTTCTCCCAATTGGCTTGATAAACCTGCCATGAAGAAGAAACTTCAATCTTATCAATATTAATCTTAGAATTGCCAGTCATTGGCCTAAGATTAATCTCTCCCTCTTTTTCCCCAGAGGTGCTGGGTTGACATGATGGTTCAGAGTGTGACCCCTGAATATCATCTTTTTCTTGGGGCAATGGTTCCAAAGATACCACCACCTTAGAACTTGGGCAAGAGGTATTTGAATCCTCTGCTACAGGTTTAGAGCCCTGTACTCGAAACTCTTCTTTTACCAAAGGATCTTTGGCCACCCGAAGGATTGGTGTTTGACATGCAGTCCAGAGTTGACTCTGGGACCGTATGCAAGCTCGTATTCTCTCGGTGACTTTCGTCTTATCGAGAGTTTGCAATCTTCCTGCTTGTTCAGCATTTAGAATGCACTCGTCCCACTCGCCGAATAACATCTCCAGATTTTCTCTGAGATGTCTATGGGCTAGTAGAATAGAGTTCACATCAGTTTGCTCCATCTCTTGTTAAGAAATCTGCAAGAATATTTTCGTGAGATTTCAGAATGACAATATCAAAAATATAATATTGGCATTCAGCTTGCCATCTAATTAATCTAGCCTTTTCAGGCTTAGATTCCATCTTGTTCCTTAAGAAAGCTTTAACTTGTGTGTTATCAACTTTCAAAGTAAATTTCTTTGCAAGTAAAAATAAAGGCCATTTTTTAAACGCCTTTCTGACTGCAATGAACTATTTCTCGTTGATGTGTCATCTCATAGCCTCATCATCTGAGAATAAACCACTGCAGTATCTACAGGGTTCTTCTCCATTAGGAGTGATCTTGGTTAAGACTGCTGCCCACCAATAATCACTAGCATCTGTATACAGGACCAAGTCATCTTCGTCCTGAGGTATCGCGAGCTTTGGGAGATTTTTGCAAACCTCTTTTAACTCCCGCATCCCTTGTCGATGTTCTTCTGTCCAGATGAACGGAACATCCTTTTTCAGTAATGAACTGAAAACTTTTCTATGTTTTGCGAGATCTTTAATAAATGGTCCCGCAAAATTAACAACTCCCAAAAAACTCTGAAGTTGTTTCTTTTCTTTAAGATCTTTAGGAAAATTCTGGACCTTTTGAACAATATGGTCCTGCAGAATGATTCCTGCTTCATCGATATCAATACCCAGAAATTCCATTTTCCGAGTTGCAACGACTGCCTTCTTTTCAGACAGTACTAAACCTTCTTTATAACAAACATCTGCAAAGATCTCAAGATGTTTGATATGTTCTTCCATATTTTTTGATGCTATTAAAATATCATCAATATAGACGAACATAAAAGAAAAATAATCTTTAAATAGATTATCCATCTTTCTCTGAAATATTTGAGGCGCATTAGCTAACCCCATTGGCATTACGTTCCAAACATAATGCCCTTGTGGAGTAGAGAAGGCTATAAACTTCTTACTCCCTTCCTCCATGCGAATCTGGTAAAAACCTGACTTGCAATCAAACTTAGAGAAAACCTTAGCATTTCTAATGCAGTTAATAAGGTGTTCCCTACTTGGGATAAAATATCCATCAAACTCTAGAATGTCATTAATTCCTTTGTAATTAATAACAAGTCTAGGTTTACCTCGTTTGATCTCATCATGATTTCTTACCAGAAATCCGGGACTGCTGTAAGGCGAGTTTCCTGATTCGATCAGCTTTAAATCAAGGTGTTCCTTGATTATCTCCTTCATATCCTGTTGATCTTTGAGGTTCATCAGGATTGGTCTGTATCTAACAAACTCATACTCCTTTTCTGGCTTCACCTTCAAGGTTGCTTTGAGCTTGTTTTTATCCCACCATGCCAAAGGATTCTCATTGTAATTCCTTTTAATTTTCCTTTTGACATCTTCTAGGGATACCTGCATTTCTTCCTTAATATCTTGATGAGATATTAAAGATGCTTTGAGGATTTGAATCTCTTCATCTTCGAGATCGAAATCCCTAATACAGCTTAGCACTGCTTCGCTGAATCTCCTTTTGATCTTTCATTTTTGGGTGTCGAAGTTTTCCTTCATCACCACGCTTGCTGCGAAAACTCAATGGTATCTGGCGATTAAAAGCCCCTTTGAGCCTCTGGACAATGATCTTGTGATCGCAAATGGTTGTGAACACCAATTGCCTTCTTTCATTATCCTGCATGTATCTTTTGAACATCTGTAGGAAATTGTTTCCTAACAGTATGTCTGCACCTGTATGTTGGACGATGTGTCGATGTCACAAATTATTTAGCGATATTTATAATTAAGTTTCTAATTCTTTAAAAATCATGTCATATCCGAACATTTTGTTGGAGTGATTATTCTGAAAAATGAAAAATAATTGTATAAGCAAAGTTAAAACATTATAATGAATTATTATTTTTTATCACAAGTGGGTTGAAGTTTCGCAGATATGACGAGCTAGAGTATTTTTTCGTACAGTAACTTAACCCAAATTAAAAAGGACAATTTTTTTTCGGCTCGACTTTGCAAGACACTAACAATTAAGTATTGCGTCCACAGGACAATTTTCAGTCCAAACTGGCTATAACGCACGTGCAATGCACGCGACTGCCTGCTTGGAGCCCGAATGCTTATGTGGAATGCCATATAATTAAAAATTCTAATAAAAAATAAAATAGAAAATAAAACGCTCTCTCTAGGAATGGCAATGGGTAGGGTACCCACTCATTAAGCATTTCTCAAATTCAAACCCATTAAAATTTCCTCAACCCATACCCGTCTCTAACCCGATTAAAAAATCATTTGAAAACCCGTACCCGATCCAAACCCGTTGGGTAATACCCACTAAAAACCCGCTAAAACCCATTTGTACTAAAACATAAACATCAATATTAAATTTAATAGAAATAACAAAATATTATAAATATAATTTTAATATAAGTATAAATAAAAAATTTCATTAAATTAAAATATATGGGTTAAAAAATAATATAAAATTCTAAAATTATTAATTCTTTATATGCCGTTTAAAAATAATAATATAAAATCTTAAAATTAATAATATTTACACTAATATTTATGATTTTATTATAAATTATATATATAATATTTTGTTATCATATATATATAAATGGGTTTGGGTAACGGGTACCCGTAGATAATTTCTCAAATCCGACCCAAACCCGTCACGGGTTCTATTCAAACCCGTCCCAAAACCATTTAATGATTTCCAAACTCGTCTCATTAGTGTTTGGGAGAGCCGAATACCCTTAAAAACCCGACCCATTGCCATCCCTAGCTCTCTCTCCTCACTTTCTCTCTCTCACTCGCCCCCTCCCTCACTCTCGTCACTTTCTCTTTCCAGAAAACCCGCCGCCGCCGTCCGCGCCTCCTGAATTGCAGCGTCGAGCGACAGCCCTTCCGCAGCAGCAACCCTTCCCCGCTGAATCGCCGTCGTTGTGCTAATGTCAATTAGTTTATAACCAGAAGATAGGAAAGATCTGCCCATGTGGTGGCGGTTGTGGTGGGCCGCGGCGGCGGCGGTGAGTTTTGTGGGAGAGAGAGACGCGGGGGTGGGGGGCGAAAGAGAGAGAGTGAGCAGAGGGAGAGAGTTAATTTTCAATTTTATTTGTTAGTTTTTTATTAAATTTTTTGTCTATTTTTATTAACATGCATTTGGCAGGAGTAATATCGACGAAAGTCGGGCCACGCAGGGCCGGTCCTGGAGCCCAAATAATTTTTTTATTATTAGAGGCGCACTTCCAGACGACCGGTCCTATGTGAGATCGGATCCGATTGATCCAACCCGGTCAAATCGGGTCAATCCGGATTAAAATGTTGACTTTATTCTTTTTTTTTAAATTTGATTTTTTTTTAAAATAAAAATCTTCTCCACATTCGGCTTCGATTTTTATTTATAGATAATGATTGTGGCAACATTAATATTTTTTAGCTCGCTCTGAGGCCTTCGGCTCCCTCGCTCGACTCTTTAAACAAAAAATTAATTAAAAAAACTAAAGAAGAAAAAAAAATGAAAAAAAGAATAAAAAATGAAAAAAAAGAATAAATAAAGAAAAAAAATTGAAAAAAACTAGAATAAAAAAAACTGGAAAAAAAAGAATAAAAAAACTGGAAAAAAAAGAATAAAAAAATTGCAAAAAATCAGAAAAAAAAATTTAGCGATATTGCTGCACTTTTCCAACTTTAATTCCCTCACAATTTGTTCTTCAATATTTGTTGTTTGCTCTATGGTAACAATAAGTGTGAACATTGAGGTATAACCTAATAGAATTGGATATTAGGCCTAATTCTCCTTAAAAAATGATACCTCACCTTTATAAAGAAGTTCATACCAAGATCTCCAACCAATGTGGGACATTTTAACACGCCCCTCACGCGCAGGGTGGACAATACCAATGCCATCTGTTGACAACGATATTAGGTGGCGCCCATCATTGGATTGGGCTGGCTCTGATACCATAATAGAATTGAATATTGGGCACAATTCCCCTTAAAAGAGCCTTATTAAGGGAGGGATACCTCACCATTATAAAGAGGTTCATGCTAAGATCTCCAACTAATATGGGATATTTTAACCTAACCCAATGTTTTGGTTTTGATAAAAGAAATTTAATTTTTTTTTCTCTTTACACATACTTGCTAATATTTTGACAAGTTAATGATCAATAATTAATAATATTATAATTTTAAATAAATTATCATTAAATATGGTTAAATTGTAATAAATTAATCATATTAAATGAGAAATTATAAGTGTAAGGCACGTAATTTCTTGCTAGTCATATAAAATTGTTGCATTAATTAATTAGGTCATCGACGATAACATGCCATCTACTTCATCATTTATTAACGACTGGAATACTGGAAAATTTGCCTCCTCTTGCAAACTCTGTGGGGACTTTTTTAGAAAAAAAATATATATCATTATGGTTCTTTCTATGTAATGACGTTTCTTCCTGCCGCAAGTAATTAATTGACTATTTCTTTTTTCGTCCTACTGAAAGAAACATAATCGTAAACCGGATTGGATATAATAAATCCTAAATAATTATTATAAAATTAATTAGATCAAAGATACAAGAAATTAAAATTAAATGTAATGAAAAAAAGCACAAATGGGATACTGAAAAATGGAGAAGATGATACCGGCCATATGGAAAATTAGACAAATTGATTGAGATGAGATTAAGACAAAGGAATTTTCTAATTGCATTTCTGAAGATATTAGTTACATACTTACAGTTACAGCTAACAAACACACACACAAAACAATAATTAAAAAAAATTAAAAAAAATAAAACTAACAGCTAAGACGACTTTATATACAATCTTACTAAGTACAGGGATTATTGAGATTTTTCTTAGATAACAGGGATTATAATTATAATAATCATGTTACAGCCATGTATCACGATTGTATATCATTAATTATAATAATCATCCACCACATCCATCACGATTGTTTGTGTAGCGTGGTATATAATATTTGCTAAATATATTTTGTGCTAATAATATATCAATAAATAGTATATACTTGAATTATTATTTAATTTAAAACCTAGTTTCTTACTTAAGCCTGAAACTCAAAATTACCATTTACCGCTAGAGATGTACACAAAAACATTATGGTCCGATCACTACAACAAAATATTCCACTAGTTATATTCATAAGTCTCGTAATTCTTCAAAAATTATGTTATAAAAATAAAATTGTAACATCTTATGATGAATAGCTATTATGTATGTCACAAAAATAAAAACATATCACAAAATTCAGTGACATTTGAGGGTGTAATTAATTTATTACAATTTCTGAATGAAACAAAATTAATTACTCCCTCCGTCCCGTCATAAATGACCACATTTCTTTATTGTGCTGTCCCATCATAAGTGGCCACTTTCCTAATATGGAAATACCCTCTCTCACACAAAAGATGTGGGATCCACCACTTTTTATCTTTTTACCCTTTAAACACTCTTCTCCTAAATACTCGTGCCCAATAAAAAATAGCCACTTATCATGGGACGGAGGTAGTACATTTTTATATAGATGCATATGTAAATGTCAAACTTCATCTCGAAGAAAATGCCGAAACTTATATATGGACCAATAAAATAATATTATCATCACCGACGCTGTAAGAAATTCAAAGTTCAAAAAATTCAATCCTTTTCAGTTTTTCTTTTTTCTTTTTCTACATTAATTTTATCTCAATACAGAATCTCTTTCTTCTTCTTCTTCTTCTTCTTCTTCTTCTTCTCTATAATCCACTGTATCTTACAGCTTCCACCACCTCTCCCCACTTGACTCAACCCCTCCGGCCCGCCGCCGCGAACTCAGCCCTCGTATAACTCATATTTACTCGAGAATCACTCTTTCTAGCTAGCTATTTACATATATCTGATCTCAAACAATATAGTAATAGCTTCGATCGATGGCTTATGCTGCTGTGACATGTCTGTATCACACAATACACCACCTTCTACATTCTTGTCGTATTTCCGTCGACCCCTCCACTCGAGAGATCCTAATATCTGCAAAGCGGCGCGTCAAATCCCTACAAGAGACGCTGCGTTTATCCGACCGGATCAAAAGCAGCAGCCAAGGGGTGATGGAGGCGGATGCGCGAATAAGGGACGAAGCACACAAATTACAAGATGCCATTGAATCCCAAGCTTCAGCTCAGTTTCTTGAAATGGAACATGGCAATATTGCCACACTCTCCCTCAACCGACAAGACATCGACTGTTTCGTCCAAACAACGTACACAATGGGGAAAACATATACAAGGGAATTATACGACTCATCGTCCACTTATGATGAAGCTGCTGCTGCTGCTGCTGCCGTTTCGTCAACAAGCGACGTCGACTGTGATAATATGGTTGGATTATCTGATCAGTTTCTGAAAATCAGAGACCACATTGTTAGAGATGGATATCCTAATTGTTGTCCTATTAGCTTAGCCATCACTGGAATGGCGGGCATTGGTAAGACAACATTTGTTAAGAAACTTTTGAACGATCCATTGGTGAAGGAAAAGTTCGAATGTCGGGCATTTGTTAGGGTGGGGCAGGAGTTTCAGTTTGAACAGCTCAAGCGAGCTATTCTAGCTCAGCTAAATGTTGTTGATGGCGGAGATAGTGAGGAGAATTTAGATGAGCATTTCAACAAATGTTTCAAGGGTAGAAAATTTCTCATTGTGTTGGATGATGTATGGGATACATCTTTCGAATGTCACTTGACACGATTACTTCCAGCAGATTGTCATGGTTGTGTCTTGCCAACAAGTAGGATTCAAGAAACCTCCAGAGATCAAAGGTATTCTACACTCTGTTACCAAATCCGGTTCATGAACGAAGATGAAGGTTGGGAGCTTCTGCGGAGGAAGGTGTTCGGTGAATTACAGGACTGTCCATCTCTGCTTGTCAAAGCTGGAAAGAAGATAGTCGAGAAGTGTGAAGGTCTTCCTCTTTTGATCGTCACAGTAGCTAAACTCCTACTCAAAGACCCCAAGACACCGGAGTATTGGGAGGAGGTAGCGGAGATGAAGAATTCAGTATTCGAGGATGCCATGGATCAAATATATGAGCAACTTTTAGGTAGCTACCACTACATGGACCAAAATGCAAAACCGTGCTTTCTCTACATGGGTGTTTTCCCTAGAAATTATGTGGTCCGACGTTCCAGGATCGACAACTTATGGCGTGCTGAAAGATTTGCTATGTTTGGTAATGATGCTAGCTTTATTCTTGATTATCTTGTTGACAGTAATCTTGTTGTGATTCGCAACCTACGGTCAAGGGGCAAGGAGAAAGCTAAGGATTGCAACCTGCATGTTGTGTATAGGCATCTGAGCAAAAGAGAAGGCGAGAATAACAAGTTTCTTCATATCTTAAACACTTATGCTGCAGATGGTTCCATTGAAGATCGTATAAGAGACAAGAGACGTCTTGCCATCTGTCACAATACCTTGTTGGCCATGAAAGAGGTACATAACTCCATAGAAAGGCTTTCAAATCTACGTTCTGTATTATGTACAGGTCCATATCATCAATATCAAGTCCCAATTTGTTTGGAATTGAGGCTATTGAGGGTACTTGATGCCGTTTCAATCCGTTTCTACGAATTCCCAGAAGAGGTAGTGAAACTGATTCAACTAAGGTACCTCTCCCTTACTACTAATGCAAACCTCCCTCCATCCATAAAAAAGCTTTGGTTCCTTCAATTCTTGATTGTCCATCAACACTTGAGCATCATCAACCGTGCTAGTGTAGTTGAGCCGTCGTCATACGTGCCTGTGGAGATATGGGATTTGAAAGAATTGGAACATCTTTTGATTGAAGATTCAGATGTAGTGAAGTGGACTGGCTTAGATGAAGCTTTCCCACGCCTTCAGTACATATCCATGAAAAACTGCCATAAATTGCGAAACATTTCTTTTCTTCAATCTCTTCGTAGGATTAAACTGGTTGATTGCAATCCCTTAGTTGAGACTTGGGCAGAGCGAACTTGTAGAGGTGATGTTGAAGTCAAATACTCATGGAAATGACTTGGGCAATCCCTTTTCATAATGTTGAAGTCGGTCACTTCTCTCTCTCTCTCTCTCTCTCTCTCTCTCATTTTCATTGTATTTTTCGATGTTTATAGATTGTTGAACAACAGTGCAGTTGCATGGTGCCGGAGCATTTATGGTTGGATGGAGCAAATTGAACTTTGTTTTTTTTATTATTTATTATCCAGTTTAAAAGAGAAATTCACTGTCATTGCTATGAAGTATTCTTGATCTAGACTTGGATATATATTAATCAAATTAAATCAGTATAATGGAATAACACTGTTAAAAGCATGGGATAAACACATAAAAATTTGTTCATGACTACGTTTCTGACATACTAAAATCTTACAATCTAATAAGCAAATTACTATAGGATTAAAAGCATGGTTTACTACTAATAAATTTATTAAATAATACTAGTGTGGCAACCTTACCTATTAGTACATTTTATAAGTATTGCTAAATAATATTAAACACAATATTCTATCAGCACACAATGAATAAAATTTGGTGGAATCATTTTTCGTTCAATGACATGGAGAGAGAGAGAGTGGAATGACGAGAATCAAGGGAATGGGAAAAATTGGTGGTATCGATTTTCACTCACTTTCAATATTGCCCTTCTATCAATTAAAATACTAATAAAAGAAGCAACATAATAAATATATCCTACTAATCTAAACCACTCAATCTAATGAAATGGACGGATAAGATGGGTTTGTAGTTTTCATGTATTCACAAGTTTTTATACTAACCCATCCCTATATATATATATATATATATATAGAGGTAAAATTTAGGATAACCAATATAGATAGTGGAAATTAATAGTTGGCCACAAACTTTATTTGTAGAAATTCTGGCCAACTTTTGGAAATTTGGACCAATTTGCCCTTGGAACCACTATTAACCATCCATCCACCCATTTCATTTTTCAGTTTTCAAATTTCAAATTCTCTGTTTCTGCAAAATATTCTCTCTCTAAAAATCCTATTTTTCTCCATTTCTTCCGTCGCCGCCGTCGTACTTTCATTTTGCCGTCGCCGCCGTAGTACTTTCATTCCGCCGCCGCATCGTCGTACTTCCATCCCTTCCGCCGCACCGCCTTCGTACTTCCAGTCCAGTCTGCCGCGCCGCCTTGAATTTTCACATTCTGCGGGCCATATTCCAGATCTGCCGTCGCACCAGATTCTTCTAGATATGCCGCCGCACCAGATTCTTCCAGATCCCGTTGCCTTATTTCACAGCTTTCTCTCCGGAATCCATGGCGTCACATTCCAGATCTAATGTCCTGGATGGTGTTCGTCTTTGGTCAACTGCATCCCGGTATGCCTTGGCACACCTGGTACGAAAACGTATTCGTACCAGGTGTGCCAAGTCGCGATGCGCCTAGACTTGGCACACTTGGTACTAATGGTGTGTATTCGTACCAGGTGTTCCAAGTCTATGCGCGGTATGCCTTGGCACACCTGGTACGAATACAACCTGGTACGAATATGTTGTATTCGTACCAGGTGTGCCAAGTCGCGACGCGCAGTGACGTGAAAAATGCAGGAAGAACACATATGCACGAAGAGGACAACAAGATCTGAAAAATACGACAAGAACATGACAGACTAGATCTAGAACATGACAGACTAGATCTAGAAAACTCAATTAAAACTAATACAGTAAAAATACCTCAAATAAATCACTATGGAGATGAAAGCTACGCCGGATAAGACGACCGGAAAAAGACTATAAGAGAAATAATAAACTGTTCGAAAAAGTGTACAAATAAATCAAATCGAAAAGACGACCAAGGAAGAAGATGCGGCGGCGGCAGACGGGAGGGAGTGGCGGTGGAGGAAGAGAGTACAGGGAAAAAGAGACATGAGAGGAGAGAGAAAGTGAAGGCGGTGGGCCTACAAATTTAATTTATGCATATAAATTAAGAGTGGTGCTAATTGGACATAAATGTCCGGACATAATCTAGCTCGTTTAGGTAAATGAATCGGTTCGATCCGTTTAACTTATTTATTTAATTTTATAATTTCTCTACATTCATTCAGTTTATTATTTTTTGAGTAATCTAATTCAATTGAATGCATAAATATCTATTAAGTAATAGTATTTTCGAAAGATTAATGAAAATCACAAAATAACTTTATTAGTTTAATTTCGTATTTTTTGTATTCATATTTCTCTCTCTAAAAATGGCGGTTTAGATTAATTAAGTAAATACATTAGAGTACTAACCAACAACATTATTTTATTTGATAAATTATAAGTTAAGATTATTAATATATTCATTTTATGTCCGGACATATATGTCCAAAAAGTATTAGTGATAAATTAAACTATATTATTCATCTTTATCCATGTATTTGATTATTTCGCAACTAGATACTCCTAATTCGTAATTCGCAACTAGATATCTTTATCGTGCGATTTCAAATGTCTGATAAATCCTTTTATTTATTTATTTATTTTATTTTTTTTGGCTGGAGCACTCCACTGAAGCATTTTGTCGAACAGGAAAAGGAAAAGGGCACCAGATTTCTGAAGATAAACTCAAATAGTACTCCCTCCGTACCCCAAAAGTGTGGTGCATATTTAATTTGTTTGAGATATAAAATATTAGTTGAAACCACACTAACCTGGGACGGAGTGAGTATTATTTAGCCGGCATATTTTTGCAACAAATTCAACTACACTTTCCTGTGATAGAGATCTCATGCTTCAACTCAGTTTATAATTGCAGATTTCACTTAAATCATACTCTATCGGTCTCCCAAAAGTGTGGTGTATTTTTGATTTATTATGAGGTATGAAATATTAGTTGAACCACACTAACCTAGGACGGAGGGAGTAGAAAATTGTTGCATTAATTAATTAGGTCACCAACGATAACATGCCATCTACTTCATCATTTATTTATATACTAGCAGGATATTACGTGCGTTGCACGTATAATCTCTAATTTAAAATAACTAATTTATTATATAATAAAATATATTTGTTGATATTTTTTTAAAGTTATAATATTATTAATTATTGATTATTAACTTCAACAAAATATTAGCAAGTAGTATATGTAAAGAGTGGGAAAAAAAAATCAAATTTCTTATATCATATCTTATGTACAATTATCAAAATTGTATGGTACTGATAGTAATCGTCTATTATAATATATTTATTCTAATTATGAATGAAAGGTCATATGTATAAAAAATGGAGAGTTCCAAAACCAAAACTCTGGGTATAACATGCTTATACTTCAGAGTCGAACCTAACTTTTATGGGTAAAATCTTATATTAAGGTTCTTTTTAGGTCTTTAAAAATGTTCCCTTGATGTATCGTGAAACAACCTTTGATATTATTATTTTAAGCTATTATTTAACTTTCTCTTTCATACGAAAAGCGTTTGTCTTATATGTACACCGTCTCGTGTTAAGTGAAGACATTCAGCTCTCTTCTTAAGTTAAAATATGACAAATTCAGTGTTGTAGCAAAACCAATGAAAAAATTAAGGGGAATATATTTTGAATTATCTAAAATATTAATTTTAAACAATACAAATTACATATATACCTATATTCTAAATTAAATTAATATCCATGAATACAATATATTAATTAATATATTAGTATGCATTTATTGCAACATACTATATATAGTGATAGTTAATATATAATTAAAAGCGTAAAATTTTTCTATTATGCATAATTATATATTTAATATAGGGTTAATTATCGAAAAACACGTGACATTTATCTGTATTCTACATATGACTTTTAAAATTGAAACAACCACCCAACGTCCGCTCCTCCTTCCTCCTCTCACAACCACCATCCACCACCATAATCAGTCGCAGCTACCAGGCCCACCCCCTCCTCCCTCTTAGGGATGGCAATGGGTCGGGTTTTTACGGGTACCCGACTCTCCCAAATCCTAATGGGACGGGTTTGGAAATCATTAAATAGTTTTGGGACAGGTTTGGGTAGAAACATTCAAATCCGTGACGGGTTTGGGTCGGGTTTGGGAAATTACCTAAGGTACCCGCTACCCAAACCCATTTATATATATATACAAAATATTATATATATAATTTATAATATAATCATAGATATTAGTGTAAATATTATTAATTTTAAGATTTTATATTATTCTTTTTAAACCGTATACAAAGAATTAATAATTTTATTAATTAAATATATATTTTATATATAATTTATATTAGTATAAATATTAATAATTTTAAGATTTTATATTATTCTTTTAACCCACATATATTTTAATTTAATGAAATTTTCTATTTATAATATTTTTTTAATATTAAAATTATGTTTATAATATTAAAATATTAAAATATTAAAATTATGTTTATAATTTTTTTTTACTAAATTTAATATTGATGTTTATGTTCTAGTACATATGGGTTTTTAGTGGGTATTACCCAACAGGTTTGGGTCGGGTACGGGTTTTGAAATGATTTTTTAATCGGGTTTGGGACGGGTATGGGTTGAGGAAATTTTTATGGGTTTGGGTTTGGGACATGCTTAATGGGTGGGTACCCGACCCATTGCCATTCCTACTCCCTCTCCCTTACCCTCATATTTTTTTAATTTTTTTATTAGAAATTATTCTATACAATTAAACTTGAATAAATTCTTTAATAAATGAATTATATTTGAGCTTGATGGTATTCGACTTATTTTGACTCAATTAAAAATTATCAACAAATAAGAACAGTAAAGTATAATAAATTACATAAATAAAATATAAAATAAAATTTTGTGAAGAGATGTTTCAATGATAAAGAGAAAATATTGAAATATAAAGATGAAATTTAATAATAAAGATGACATGTTAATTATTAGTGAAAATAATTATTAAATTGCTAACTTAATAAAAGTATAAACTTTTACCAAAATTAATATCCAACTATATTAATATCCTAATAAATCTTAACACAATTCTCAAAATTTATGTTGTCTTTTTTCTTTCACTTTTGAAATTTTTTATGAAGAGATGTTTCAATGATAAAGAGAAAAGATTGAAATATAAAGATGAAATTTAATAATAAAGACGACATGTTAATTATTAGAGAAAATAATTATTAAATTGCTAACTTAATATAAGTATAAACTTTTACCAAAATTAATATCTAACTATATTAATATCCTAATAAATCTTAACACAATTCTCAAAATTTATGTTTGTCTTTTTTCTTTAACTTTTGAGTTATAGTACGGGTATGATTATATTATTAATTAATTCATTAAATTGAGTTGTAATAGGAGTAGAACTATTATTATTTATTAAGTTTATAATAAATTTAATATATATAGATTTACATTATTGCCCTTAAAATAAACATAATAATAGGGACATATTAGGCAATTCCAATTTTGTAAGAATCCGCTCTTTTATAATAGGTATAGATTAGATCGACTTCGTCATTTATTATTAACGACTAAAATACTGGAAACTTACTGCCTCTTATCAACTCTGTGGGGACTAATTTTTTAGGGAAAAAAAATATATATCATAGGTTCATTGTAATGACGCTTCTTCCTGCCGCAAGTAAATTATTTGACTTTTTTTCTTTTTTCTTTTTTCTTTTTTTTGTCCTACTGAAACAAACATAATCATAAAACATTGAATATAATCAGTCCTAATTAATATAAAATTCCCAGCGCAATAAAAAGTAATCTCAAGCTATCAAAATTTATATTGTCTTTTCTCTTTCACTTTTGAGTAATAGAACATGTAGGAATATATTATTAATTAATTTATTAAGTTGAGTTATAGTAGGAGTAAGAGTATATTATTAATTTATTATGCTTATAATAAATTTAATATAGTTTTACACTATTTCCCTTAAAATAAATATAATAATAGGGATATATTAAGAAAACCTAATTTTGTAAGAATCCGTTTTTTTATAATAGGTATAGATAATTAAGTTTAAGGGCCAATGAGTATTTGGTATTTCTGTTAAAATAACCTTCTTTCCTGTGTTGTTACGGTTTGCTAGGTAATGCAATAATCTGATTGGTATACACAGTAAGCTGTTCTCAGCCTGTCTTCTCTTAATCCAGGAGACAACAACATCATTTGTGCAGGGCAAACTTTTAACAATTGATCATAAGTGTCCAAATCAATAACAAATAACTCTAATTCGTTTGAGGCAAAAACTCTTGTATATCATGATATCGATGTACCATACATCCGGTTTAATCCGTCCCGCGACCCGACCCGCCGACCTGCCTGGTCAACGTTGACGGTCAATGGTCAACGTTGATCGCGTTGACTTTTTATTTTATTTTTTTAATTTTTTAAAATTTTTTTTCAAGAGTCGAGCAAAAGGGGAGTCGAAGGCCTCGGAGCGAGCTAAAAAATATTAATGTTATCACAATCATTATCTATAAATTAAAAATCGGAGCCGAATGCGGAAAGGAAAAAAAAAAGTCAACGGTCATACATTGACCGTTGACCGGTCAACGCTGACCGGGTCGGGCGGGTCGGATTGAACCGGATGTATGGATACATCATGATGTACCCAAGTACAACTCATCCTTTGATGAACTTCTCAGATTAGTACGGAGTTTTTGCTCTCATTTCATTTTGCATTGATCTCAAGTGCTTTTTGTTCTTCAATATATGTTGTTTGCCCTGTTCCTTGTTCCTTATGTCCAATATTTCTCGACATTTGATCGTAAGGACTTATAACAGTTGGGACTGTAAGTAGCTTTTATTGAAAGTTGCCTTGTCTTTGTGTCTGCTCATCTCATTTACTCTGACTTTATCGTGGGATGCTTTCTTTCTATTGCAATTAAGTACTATCAAATGGTTATAGATTATGCTGAACTAATCTTCGAATGGACTAAATATTCAAATGAATGGTTCTTAAAAAAAGGCCTATCTAGTTCTAGAGTGATATTTTTACAATGATTCAAGATGTGTACTCTTTTACATGATCATGTGACAACCCAATAATACAACAACGATCGTCAGAAATTATGAACACTGGTCGGCCGGGAGGAAGAATTGGACATTATGCATGATTTGTAACCTCTCCAACTCTGTTGTCTACCTCTTTTAGTTTGCCTGAAAATCATGCATATATGTTGATAAATAAATTAATTTAGTGTGAGGATAAACGTAAAAAAATATTAATATATTAATATATAGATATATATATATGTGTGTATGATTGCTGCTTAATTAAATGTGTATATATATATATATCCCTGTAATTAATTAAGACTATATATATATATATATATAATGTGAGTGTAATTAAAGAGTTGCACTTGGGTACATCATGATGTACTCATACATCCGGTTCAACCCGACCAGCGACCCGACCCGACCCGCCTGACCCGGTCAGCGTTGACCGGTCAACATCTGACCGTTGACTTTTTCCTCTCCATCTTCGGCTCTGATTTTAATTTATAGATAATGATTGTGGCAACATTAATATTTTTTAGCTCACTCTGAGGCATTCGGCCCACCTCGCTCGACTCTTGAAAAAAAATTAAAAAAAGTAAAAATAATAAAAAAAAATGTAAAGTCAACGCGGTGGTCAATGTTGACCGGACTGGTCAGGCGGATCGGCGGGTCGGGTTGAACCGGATGTATGCAGGGACGGATCCAGAATTTGATAATAGGGTGGGCTGATAAATAAATTTTTCGGCTTTTTTTTAGACGAAATATTTCGGTGCATTAAAGCTAAAAGAACAAATTTAGCTTTAGGAGGGTTGAACCTACATAATATGGGGCTTAAGGTGATACATATTAAGTGGATAAAAATTAAATTTATTTGTTATGTTGTGTTTTTCCTATGTCAAAACTAACAATCTAGAATGAGCATCGTTTTACGTAGGAGCACGTTGATAAAATTTGAGAAATAGTCAATTCTGATCTCATGATATATTTGTAAATTATTTGAAGAAATCGAGTACTAATTTACTATTTCGAAAAATAATTACATTTTTATAAAAGCATGAGTTTGTTAATATTTTTAATTTAAAATTTTCAAATATTTATATTTAATGAAAATTATTTTAATGAGAAGTTTGTTGAACCCTATTTATCTAACTAGGCCTATAGGGTAAAAAGTTAAAAGGAATGCAGTTTTGGCATTGAGGAGTAAAAATATTAAAAAATTTAAATGAATTTTTTAATGAAATACAGCTCCTGCCTATTGAGTAAAAATTTAAAAGGAATGCAGTTTTGGTATTGAGGAGTAAAAATATTAAAAATTTTAAATGAATTTTTTAAAAAAATACAGTGAGGAGTAGAAAAAATAAAAAATATAAATGAAATGATGTTATTGAGAGTCGAACTCATGCTTCTTTTGTAAAAGGAACACAGTTTTACTGCTAGGCTAATCAATAACTATGAATATAATTACACAGAAATATATAAACAAACGTATGAACTTGCACTGGGCTGGAGCCCAGCCTAGCTATACTGTAAATCCGCCCATAGATGTATGGTATATCATGATGTACAGGAGTTTTTGCCGTAATTAAATAGAGTAAGACGTGAATTGACTTGGTATATGCAATTAATAAGGAACTAACCTTTTAAGCTTCAAAGTCGTCGGATGCAGTAACTAAAAGGGAATTATCTCCTTCTCTTTGTAATTTCTTGGCACAAGCGACACCTAAAGGATTGCAATTCACCAATTCAATCTTTCCCACAAAATAATCAGAAGGCCAATGAAGCTCTTGTAGTTTGAAGCAATATTTCAAGCTTAGGTAGCTAAGCTCACGGAAGCTTCCAGAACTTGGTTTCCATTCCACCAAATCACTGTCTTCGATTAGAAGATACTTGAGGCTCAAGAAACTCTTCCCTTGTGCTTCCCACTTTGAACCTCGAAAGGCGTAGGATCTCAATTTCAGCACTAGAAGAAATGGCAATGAACCAATGGCATCCATGTACTCCCAAGGAAATCCCATCCCACTCAAATGTAGCTTTCTCAATCGACGTGGAAACATCAACGAACAAGAAGGGGCAACATACCTATACTTAAGCAGCACAGGATTTATGATACTACATTTAAATGTCTCCAAATCTTCAAGTATTGAGATATGAGGAAAGCAACTCAAAATTACGTTGCTACCATGGTCCATGTCGCCGTAAGGCGTCACCTCCATCTGGACTCCTAATTTCCTTATATTGGGAATTCTTTTGGTGATAGTACAAATGCTAGCAGCATTCACACCTACTAGTGTTGACACCTTCTCCAAAGAAGCAGCAACGTTAACATCATCATTTGGAGGAGTGAGGAAGCTCTTTCCCAAGATCTCAATATGCTCTAATTCTTTCATATCCCATATTTCTATCGGTATATTTGATGATGATGATGATAGAGCTGTATCACAGCATTTAGTTATGCTCGTATGCGGATGGATGATCAAGAATTTGAGGTTGAAGAGTTTGGATATGGTTGGAGGGAGTCGTCCGTTGCAAGTAAGAGCAAGGTAGTTTAGTTGGACCAGTGTGAGTATTTGTGTGGGGAAAGTGTAGAAACGCAGTTGAAGAGCATTTAGTTCTTTAAGCAACTTGAAACATGTGGCATCTATTGAGGTTGGATATTGGTGGTAAGGCCCAAAAAAAAGGAGGGAACGTGTAGAGGATGAACAATTCAATCTCACAGAGTTGCAGAATTCTGTGAGGCCAAATAAAAGGTTATTTTCGAGACACAAGGAGCGCTGTCCTTTTACACTTTCATCTGAGGCATCAACAAGCCTATTTAAGACTTGGTAAAACTTGTTCTTCCGAGCTTCTCCTCTACACAAGAGCCGCCATGCAGAATGAATTCGACAACTTTTAATTGTGTGACTAGCATCGTCGGCAAACCACCAAACGCTCTTTGGTTTGAATAAAGCAAGTTTATGAATGGTACAAAGGTCTTCCAAACACACCCAAATTGACACTTCTGGAGAGAGTTGTTTGTTTGAGTCAAGAAACCAGCCCTCGGCCTTGAGCATGTTGATGATCTTGGATGGAGGGATCTCATAATCTCGGGGGAAAACGCCCATATACAGAAAAAGCATTTTCAAACGCTGAGGTAAGTAGTCGTAGCTTGGGAAAAGTAACTTTGACATATCAGTGTATGCATCTGTGAAAACTGAGTTTCGCTCTTCTGCAACATCGTCCCAGTATTGGGGGTCTCTGTTATGGGATTTTGATAGGAGGTCGGCAACTGTGACTATCGTAAGAGGAAGACCTTCGCATTTCTTGGCAATTTTAATGGCGGCCTTGTCAAGCTGAGGAGGGCAAATGATGTTTTCACCAAACACAATGTGGCACAGTAGATCCTTGCTTTCTTCTTCATTCAAAAACCGGACCACTTTTGGAACAGTAAAATTTGGGATATCTATATTGCGGAATGCGTTTAGATCTCGAGTAGTAAGCAGGATTCGAATGATTCTATTCTCCATCTCTTCTATGGAAGCTATCAAGGAAATTAGTGCATCTTTCTCCCAGACATCATCCAGCACAATGAGGCACTTCTCGCCATGCTTGAGCTCAGCTACAATGCTTCGCGAAACTTCCAATTGATTGATTAATCGAGGAGATGATTTTCTTCCTAATTTGATCCATAGGCGAAAATCAAAATGGCTCGTCATTGCTGGATCTTCATATATTTCCCTAGCAAGAGTGGTCTTTCCAACGCCCGCCATTCCAACAAGTGTGAGGATTTCAGTAGCTCCCCGATTCTCAATTAGAGTTGTTTTGAGATGCTCAAATTGATCAGATAATCCAATCATCTTGGACCTGGTTGCGCCATAACTTGTAGAAGATTCGTCTTCGTCTTCGTCTTCATCTTCATCTTCGTCTTCAGGCATATTGTCTACTTCATAAATGTATTCCTTCTCCATAAATTTGAGTGTCTGCATGAAGGAATCAGCATCATCTTGTAGGCTCTGCAGATCTATGGAGAATAACAATACATCTCTCTCTCTCTCACCCTCACCCGATTGTAACTGATGAGAGAGAAGGGATTCAAGCAAGTCTTCGAAATTGCAGAGTGTCTCCTTCATTCGTGCATCCAGAGTGTTCACCTTCTTCCTGCTCTTGCTTTTGCTGCTGCCGTCCAATCTTTCAAGAATGTCTTGCAAGGGCTGCAGCTCCTTGTACGCCATTTGTATGATTTGTCGAGAGGGGTGAACAAGTCTAAAACGAGAAGAATGGAGAATATGGTAAAGTGTATTCTTAAGAGAGAACAATGCACCATAAGCCGACATCTCTCTCTCTCTCTATTTTCTCTCTCACACAAATTTCAGGAAGGTAGAATAGATCTCATTCTCAACTCATCTTCAGCATCTGCTTACAGGAAAATATGAAAGAATGAATGCAACAGTGAAGTCAACATGTATGAAAATAATTTATTATTGTATAATTAATTTGATGCATAAACTATATATTATATATACTATTATATATAATACGTGTAAGAACTGCCAAATGATAAACTTAAATATTATTAGGCCGACCAACAAATTCAACTACAACTACACGTTCATGTGGCAGAGATCTCATGCTTCAACTCAGTTTTTAATTGCAGATTTCATTTAAATCATATAAAATTGTTGCATTAATTAATTAAGTGACCGACGATAACATGCCATCTACTTCATCATTTATTTGTATATTAGAAACTTCATCATTTATTAACGACTAAAATAATGGATGTAACAGTAACACCCGCTTTTTCATAAGCCTTGATTTATGTTATACATTGCTTAACTTATTATTATAATTATTTTTAGAGTTTTATAAAAGACTTTAACTTTTAATTAGCTCGAATTAAATTAGTTTGGATTTGAGGGAATCCGTAGTTACGCTGATAGTTCCAAGAACAAAATTGAATGTAGACTCTTGGGCCTAGATTTCTAGGATTATTTTTTAATAATATACTTTTGGGCCAAAAACAGTGGATGATTTTCTTTGATTTTTCTAGATTCTTGAACAACGGTGCAGTGCATGGTGCCAGAGCATTTATGGTTGAATGGATTAAATAATATTCGATGGGTTTGAGAATTTTTTTTTTTTCTTTTTCTTTTTGTTATTGAACTTTGTTTCTTTTTATAATTCAATGTAAAAGAGACTATCGTTGCTATGAAGTATTCTAGATCTAGACTTGGATAAAGGTGTTTTGTGTACGGTTTTTGCTTCTTTGCAATATTTTGGTTAATGCCCGGATCAAAGATCACGGGTTCAAGTCTACCGTCACGCGGCCTTTAAAATTTCTTCTAATATTTGTTAAAAAAAAAAATGCGCTGCTTAATGCATTATGCATCTCATCACGATAGCCTAAATATGTATTGTTTAATTAGTGCAAGTTGCTTTGATTTAATTGATAGAATTCAACTATATATTTCTATATACATACATGCATGTTGGAGAAAATGTCAATGGACATACGATTAAAATATATTTCCAGCTTTGATGTTACAAAAAAATTTGAACTCCAAAATGCATGAACGTGTCCACATACAGGCGGTGATCCTATAAATTCATGGATATAATTTATCTTTTTTTTTAATATATAGTATTAGTATAATTTATCTTATCTTTAATGACTCATCGTTGCGTATTGATTATTTAATTAGCAAACTAGATACAAAATCGTAATTACCAAGTTAATACGTTAATAATTATTATAGTATGAGAATTTTTAAGAAGTATTAATTACATTAATTATTCTCGATGTGTTTATACTAAATAGTACTCCATTGGTACTTAATTGGTCAAATGATTTTTAGTGATTAACAGTTAATTCACCGGTTGCTTCAATAATTAAGAGCAATGTACTAATAGTAAGCTTCTATTCTATTTCATAATACAGTAAAACTCCCCTATAGGAATGCTCTATATAGAATGTAGGGATAAAATTCTTTTTACACACTTTGAAAAACAAAAAATGAAAAATACACACTTCTTTTGAAATCAATGAAAAATACACACTATAACCATTATACCTTTTCTGCTGAATTTCTTCATTTTATTCTACTTATTCCAATCTCATTTTCCAATTATGGAGATAATTCATGTAACACTATAAGGCCCATCACACTTCCGTATAAATAAATTCTACATATACCAACTTCATACCTTTTTGACCGGAATGCTGCCGGGTATTTCCGCCGGAAGTTTTAGGGACCTCGTCCAACCACACGATCGCAACCGATGGTTTCCAGACGCAGACTCCTTCAGCAGCACACAGCACAGCCCTCGTTCGTTTCCTACTCGGGGCGTAGGGTATTTAGTCGGTATAAATAAAATAAATAGACACTGGAAGGATTGAGCAAAAGCCCGAACTTTATATAGGAATTATATAAAACTTATTACAACATAAGTATATCTCCTTTAGGGAGGAGACAGACTTGTTTAGCTACCTATGGTAGCGGAATTAAAATACATAAACTATACTATACTAAGCTAATAACTATAACAAATTTTATTTTTGAGAGCAGAGGAGATGGTGTAGGAGAAAGCTGGTGTCGATTTCTGATATCTTCTGCTCTCCAAACTCTTGAAATATATAGAGGTTGGAATTCTCAACCTCTTCCCTTCATTATTGCCTCGGATGCCTTTGTTCCGTGGCCAGCCTGTTTCTGACTCAGCGTAGGACCACTGCTGTCGTCCATTATTGAATAAGGACGCCAAACTTTCGGTGCTACTTGTCATTCCGCATTATCTTTATTTAATAATGCTTTTCCTGTGCTTTTACCCATTTGATTTTTAGTGGGTAAAACTTTCCCCTCCACCCACTACTGTCGTTTTCTTTTTAGTGGGTGCTCCAGCTCAGAGTCACATGACTCCACCAACCTGTGTCGGGAATCTACTTTTTTTCCGGGGCCCTTGGCGCTCTTGCTTTTGGCAACGCCTTCTGCTCGAGATGCTCGTGGGACCGAGCCTTCTCCTTTCCCTTTCTGGGCATGAACCCCTTCCCGAACTCTGGTTCTTTCTGGTTCTGACAATCCGAACAAACTCGCTCGGACCAGTTCCCAAAATGACCCATGTTGCAATATTTACGATGAGTGTCTTTACTCGTCGTAATCTTGTTTTCCCAGAGCAAGGTTCTCTTTCTTTCGAAAGCTTCCTCTGCGAATCTTGTAGATTTTCCTGTCATGGTGTTCAACAGGAATGACCCATTCACTGAATTCTGAAAGAATTTGAACGGGAACTTGACTTTGTCCATCTCGGTGAGACAGACCCATAAACCCCATGCTCTTCTTGTGGAGATGAGATCTTCTGGCAATGTTGAGACTAGAGTAGTCTCTTTCTCTGCAGGCGCTTTGATCTTTTCAAGGGCGCGTGCATCTGGTCTTCGAAGCCTAATATAGTGAAAGGCTTCATGGTTTCCTTTCCCTGCCGGTTCTGGGGCTGCACTGATGAAATACAACTCCAAAACGTCACCTCGGCTAAGCTGCGGATTGTTAGCCCAGGTATCATACACCGCTTCTTGAATCCACTTGGGTAGATTCTTGATTTCGGCGAATGATGGGGATGTGGTATAAACTGAAGCCAGTGCTCCGAATTCATACCATCTCTTGACTTCGTGTGGATCTGAATTTGGCATCATCCACACCCGAGGATATTTCCCCGAGACATCAACCCTTATTTTTTCGGGGTTGATACCAGTCCTTGTGTTGAGCTTCTCCCAATTGGCTTGATAAACCTGCCATGAAGAAGAAACTTCAATCTTATCAGTATTAATCCTAGAAATACCAGTCATTGGCCTAAGATTAATCTCTCCCTCTTTTTCCCCAGAGGTGCTAGGTTGACATGATGGTTCAGAGTGTGACCCCTGAATATCATCTTTTTCTTGGGGCAATGGTTCCGAAGATACCACCACCTTAGAACTTGGGCAAGAGGTATTTGAATCCTCTGCTACAGGTTTAGAGCCCTGTACTCGAAACTCTTCTTTTACCAAAGGATCTTTGGCCACCCGAAGGATTGGTGTTTGACATGCAGTCCAGAGTTGACTCTGAGACCGTATGCAAGCTCGTATTCTCTCGGTGACTTTCGTCTTATCGAGAGTTTGCAATCTTCCTGCTTGTTCAGCATTTAGAATGCACTCGTCCCACTCGCCGGATAACATCTCCAGATTTTCTCTGAGATGTCTATGGGCTAGTAGAATGGAGTTCACGTCAGTTTGCTCCATCTCTTGTTAAGAAATCTGCAAGAATATTTTCATGAGATTTCAGAATGACAATATCAAAAATATAATATTGGCATTCAGCTTGCCATCTAATTAATCTAGCCTTTTCAGGCTTAGATTCCATCTTGTTTCTTAAGAAAGCTTTAACTTGTGTGTTATCAACTTTCAAAGTAAATTTCTTTGCAAGTAAAAATAAAGGCCATTTTTTAAACGCCTTTCTGACTGCAAAGAACTCTTTCTCGTTGATGTGCCATCTCACAGCCTCATCATCTGAGAATAAACCACTGCAGTATCTACAGGGTTCTTCTCCATTAGGAGTGATCTTGGTTAAGACGGCTGCCCACCAATAATCACTAGCATCTGTATATAGGACCAAGTCATCTTCGTCCTGAGGTATCGCGAGCTTTGGAAGATTTTTGCAAACCTCTTTTAACTCCCGCATCCCTTGTCGATGTTCTTCTGTCCAGATGAACGGAACATCCTTTTTCAGTAATGAACTGAAAACTTTTCTATGTTTTGCGAGATCTTTAATAAATGGTCCCGCAAAATTAACAACTCCCAAAAAACTCTGAAGTTGTTTCTTTTCTTTAAGATCTTCAGGAAAATTCTGGACCTTTTGAACAATATGGTCCTGCAGAATGATTCCTGCTTCATCGATCTCAATACCCAGAAATTCCATTTTCCGAGTTGCAACGACTGCCTTCTTTTCGGACAGTACTAAACCTTCTTTATAGCAAACATCTGCAAAGATCTCAAGATGTTTTATATGTTCTTCCATATTTTTTGATGCTATTAAAATATCATCAATATAGACGAACATAAAAGAAAAATAATCTTTGAATAGATTATCCATCTTTCTCTGAAAAATTTGAGGCGCATTAGCTAACCCCATTGGCATCACGTTCCAAACATAATGCCCTTGTGGAGTAGAGAAGGCTGTAAACTTCTTACTCCCTTCCTCCATGCGAATCTGGTAAAAACCTGACTTGCAATCAAACTTAGAGAAAACCTTAGCATTCCTAATGCAGTTAATAAGGTGTTCCCTATTTGGGATAAAATATCCATCAAACTCTAGAATGTCATTAACTCCTTTGTAATTAATAACAAGTCTAGGTTTACCTCGTTTGATCTCACCATGATTTCTTACCAGAAATCCGGGACTGCTGTAAGGCGAGTTCCCTGATTCGATCAGCTTTAAATCAAGGTGTTCCTTGATTATCTCCTTCATATCCTGTTGATCTTTGAGGTTCATCAGGATTGGTCTGTATCTTACAAACTCATACTCCTTTTCTGGCTTCACCTTCAAGGTTGCATTGAGCTTGTTTTTATCCCACCATGCCAAAGGATTCTCACTGTAATTCCTTTTGATTTTCCTTTTGACATCTTCTAGGGATACCTTCACCTCTTCCCTAATATCTTGATAGGATATTAAAGAAGCTTTGAGGATATGAATCTCTTCATCTCCAAGATCCCAATCCCTGATACAGCTTAGCACTGCTTCGCTGAATCTCCTTTGATCTTTCATCTTTGGGTGTCGAAGTTTTCCTTCTTCATCACCACGCTTGCTGCGAAAACTCAATGGTATCTGGCGATTAAAAGCCCCTTTGAGCCTCTGGACAATGATCTTGTGATCGCAAATGGTTGTGAACACCAATTGTCTTCTTTCATTATCCTGCATATATCTTTTGAACATCTGTAGGAAATTGTTTCCTAACAGAATGTCTGCACCTGTGTCATGGAAATAAATTGGTGGAGTTTTAACCTTGTACCAAGGCATACCTCTGGCTCCTCCAATCAGAATTTCCGTCTCTTTTACTCCTTTAGCAAGGAGCAAAATCTTCTTTGAGAAATCTCTTCCTGCAATTCGGGGTAGATCATCTTCTACCTCTGCTGGGAAGACTCCTCGTTTTGCAGTACAAATTCCTGCACCTGAATCAATATAAGCAGCAAAATATTCTGCTTTATATTTTTCATATAACATCCCTATAGAGATGTATATGGAGAATGGACTTGTCATTCGATCAATAGTTTTCTTCCATTAATCGTGATTTCCATTCCGTCCTCTTTATTTCCCCATGGTTTGTGATCCTCGAGAAAATCCAAACCCAAAAGCAGAACTGCTTCTCTTCCAGCTCTACCCTTGATCTCCATCACTTGTCCCCCAATTTCCAGGGTACCTTTGTAATGATTGATCTCCGGTTGCTGCAAATAGTAAAGAACATTACAAGGGAAGTTGGTTTCCCACCTTGTAGTGTCGAATTTTACTATTACTTCTCTCCATCCCTCGGGACATTTCAGATTTACTGAAACTTTGTTACTCTGAGATGTTTGAGGGTGTGGCGATTCTCGAATGAGACTTCGACTCCTTCCATATGGTAAAGACATAATTCTGTCTCCTTGGAAGGATAATCTTCCTGAAGTTATCCTGAGACTTTGATCGTGTCTCATGACTTCTCTATCTCGGATTTGAATATCCACATTCCTTAACCGAGCAATTTCAACTCTATCGGGACGGACAAATTTGTTGTCACGCTTGTTGAAGATATCTCGGTATCTCAATAAACTTCTTTCCCGAAATAACTCGGTGTGATGTGAGTTGGAAAGAGCATATGATACACCGATAAGTAATGGAGTAAGGCTCGTTTCCTTCCTCCAAAGAAATCCTTGCGTTTAAAGTCCTGATAAAGCGTCAGGGCTTTGCTGAAATGGGTATCATTAAGATTGTAAGCAATCTTAGGATAAATGATTCCCACTACTTGTCCTGCACAGAGATCTCCCGCTATTGTTCCCAATACGGAATCCTTCAGATTTCTGACTCTTTTATCGCATATAGCGATATCAATCGGCGTATGAACTCCGGTAAAGAGAGCCGACTTTAACATCAACTGGATTGCTCCAATATGAATCCAGTTCATCTTTTCAGCGACTTCGGGCTTCATTTTTGATAAATCTTCCCGTATGTCACTGGCTGGAATCAACTGCATTTCCACTTGATTCCCTGTAAGCTCTATAGGAAGCGACATTTCTCGCCTAGAAATTCCATAGACGATTTGTTGTTTCCTGCTTTTTAGATTAAAGTTCCTTGATACCATTTTAGAAGCGTGGGATCAGAATAGCAGAATCTACGATAAATGGTTCGTATAATAAAGAAATACATAGCTATTTTCTGTCCATAGCAAATCTGGACTGTCAATAGTTTAAACAGAGGGGTATAATAGTCATCTTGTGTATTTTTCATTTGTTTTGGTGATGGTGTGTAATTTTCATTTTGCAAAATGAATAGTGTGTATTTTACCCCAATAGCACTAGAATGTAATGAACGATTTTGTATTTACCAAAAAAAAAATTAATTAGAACGATTAAATGAAACCAAAAAATATCAAATAAATATGAGAATTTGTCTATAGCAGAGAAATTAATTGGTTTGAAAACAGAAGGCAAAAATGATCAATGCACGGAAATTCTATCATTTATTCAGATGTTAGACACATTCATTATTTATCTTTACCAAATCTAGATCTAAGTCTAGATCTAGAATACTTCATAGCAACGATAGTCTCTTTTACATTGAATTATAAAAAGAAACAAAGTTCAATAACAAAAAGAAAAAGAAAAAAAGTTGACTAATCAAGGGACAGATTCAAAAGTTGCGTTTGAATTAATGATATAATACTACGTGTGTCAGACTGCATGCATGCGTGTGAGGAAATACTTAGGGCTCGTTTGGTAGGTATGTTAGGATAAGTCAAGATAAATAATGTTGAGATAAATATAGTGAATAAGGGGTGATTATTAGTGTATTTTTTGTGTTTGGTAGATAAGATAATGTCAAGATAAATTTAGTAAATAATAGGTTGGTTGTTTGGTACCATAGTTTAAATTCAAGATTAAATGGAAAATAACAATTCTACCCCTAATTATATAATACTCATCTCTCTCTCTCCTCTCACATGTTCCACCTTCCACCACCTGCTCTCTCTCTCTCTCCTCTCCTCTATCCTCTCGTCTGCAACCACCACCACCACCCCCATCCCATCCCTTCCACCACCACAAACAAGTTTATACAACCACAGGCGACCACCACCGTCACAAAAATTCTCCCACCCTCGACGCCGCCGCCGCTGCTGCCTTCATCTCTCATCCACCATCCGGGCAGCCGGCAGTGTTGTTGCCGGACTAAACAAACTCGAAATCGGGAAGACATTGACATTCCGGCACAATATCCATCTGAATGCAGAAAGAGTTGACTCCACAGAAGCTTTTGGGAACGCAGGCGTCGCCTGTGGACGACCATCTCTGGGTCAAATTGCCTCGAGGGTTTAGAGAGAGAGAGAGTATATCCGAAAGATGCTCCGACGTCGAGCCTCATGAGAGAGAGAGAGAGATTCCTGCGGAGGGAATCCTCCCATCGTTATATTCTTGAGAAAAGCACTTCCGTTCAACAGATAGAGGCGGCCATCGCTGTCGAGGTTGAGAGAAACGTTGATGCCGACGTTGTTTGTGCCCGATGCATAATAAGAGTAGGGCGCAGTGTCCGACGTATTAACAGGATACTGCACCATGTAATTTCCATCAGTTTGCATTTTCAGCCGGAAAATCCCTCTGCCGTAGTCGGTCTCCGACGCGGAGGAGAAAAGCTCTTCCACCACAGCCACTCTCTCGTCTCTCACTCCTCTCTCTCACTCTCTCTTCTCTCACCATCATCTCTCTCTCTTCTCTCACCGCGATTTGGTTTTCTTACGCCCACGGCACGGCGGTGGCGTCTTTCCACCGTCTTGTCCGAAGTGCTCCTCGGCGGCAGCGGCGGCAGCAAGCAACAGAAGAGACCCTCTCCTACTCTGTTGCTGCTTAAAGTAATGAGGGCAAAGTAGGCAAAAATATTTTTATCTAGGATACTGTTCCAGTTCAGTTAAATAATCCGAGGGGTAGCGGGATATTATTTATCACAAGCCTACAGTGAAATAAACTCGGGCCATTCACTTATGCCGGGCTCCCAATACAAAAAGTTTTAGCTACCAAACACTTAATAAACCCATATAAATAATATAGTAGGGGTTTATCTTACCTACCAAACACCCCCTTACAAGATGAATTCGAGCTCCAATATGAATGTGCGTGTCCACATGTAGTAGTGCAGTAGTGCAGTGATAGTTTAAATTAATTTATGCAAAATAATCGGTACACTAGTGTACAAATTATAATGATAATTTTATCCAAAGGGTCTTTTTCAGAACGATGATGTTTGGTCCTATAAATTGATCCAGAGTAGTGTATAGATGCATTAAATTAAGTCCTCTGTATCTCCGTCGCCTCCTTCATTCGAGGAATCCTAGAATTCGCATACGAGCGCGTCGAGTCGCTTCAGGAAGCACTCAGAAGATACGACGACATCAGAAACTGCAGCGAAGGAGTGGCGGCTTCCGATGCACGAATAAAAGAGCTAGTCCGCCAACTAGAAGACGCCATTGAGACCCATGCTTCAGCTCAGTTTCTAGAAGATCATCACATATTCTCCCTCAACACTTGACCCAACAAATCCATTGTTAGGAAATAAACACGCAATCACGAAATCAAAAGACACAAGAAACGAAAATTGTTCACCCAGTTCATCACAATGTGACTACGTCTAGGGGCGATGCCAAGCCAGGTATTCTTCACTAGAGAATTTCAGATAAGGATGTATCATCACTCTCGGCTTGGGGCCCTATGAAAGGGACAATAATTTTATAGATTCTGCCGCAAAGTGAAGTATTTTATTCAATTTTCTTCTTTTATATATTAATATATAATATAATACACAAAAGTCATAGTACTAAAAGTAAGTTTTTATAATATCAAATTATCAATATGTACACATATCTCTATGTCCAGAAATTCATGAATCATCTATAGATTTCTATAATTATGAAATCATAAAGTTTGAGTAACATATACCTATTTTTAGCATACTCATATAGGCGACCTATTAGGCTATTATAATAATATTTATAAAAGAGTGAAACTAATTTGGTTTTGTAATCACGGTTGGTATGTTATTAGTATGATTAAATAGTTTGATATACATCTAAATAATATATTTCTTGTGAATCTCTACTATATTAGATTAATATCCTTCAATTAGAGTATATAATAAGGATATATTATGCAAATTATATTTAGTAAAACATGACTTTTTTATATATGTTATATAGATATAGATAGATTTGGAAGAATATTTTAATGTTGTTTGTGTGTGAAAGCGAAAGGTATGTAGCGGGGGAAGAGGCCGAAACGAAAATATTTGTAAACTATGAAGGGCCCCTTTTATCTTTTCGCCTAGGGCCCTCGAAATGTTAAGGCTGGCCCTGAAGAAAGCATCACATGATAAAGTCAGAGTAAATGAGATGAGCAGACACAAAGACAAGGCAACTTTCAATAAAAGCTACTTACAGTCCCAACTGTTATAGGTCCTTATGATCAAATGTCGAGAAATATTGGACATAAGGAACAAGGAACAGGGCAAACAACATATATTGAAGAACAAAAAGCACTTGAGATCAATGCAAAATGAAATGAGAGCAGAAACTCCGTACTAATCTGAGAAGTTCATCAAAGGAATTAGAGTTCTTTGTTACTGATTTGGACACTTATCAATTGATGTTGTTGTCTCCTGGATTAAGAGAAGACAGGCTGCGAATAGCTTTCTGTGTATACTAATCAGATTATTGCATTACCTAGCAAACCGTTAAAACAACTCAGGAAATAAGGTTATTTTAACAGAAATACCAAATACTCATTGGCCCCTAAACTTAATTATCTATACCTATTATAAAAGAGTCGATTCTTACAAAATTAGGTTTTCCTAATATATCCCTATTATTATATTTATTTTAAGGGAATAGCCCTAAAAACTGTTGTCTATCTGCGAATTTCTTGTAGTGGTATAAACGCAATATCTAATCACTGTCCATGTGGACAAGTTGACTATTCACTTACGAATTACGAATTAGGAGTATCTAGTTGCGAAATAATCAAATACATGGATAAAGATGAAAAATATACTTAATTTATATGCATAAATTAAATTTGTAGGCCCACCGCCTGTAAGTACATACATTAAAGCTGAAAATATTTTTTAATCGTATACTCATTGACATTTTCTCCAAGATGCATGTATGTAAATAGATTTAGGAACCAATGGTATAATAGCACTTTAAAGATTAAAAATCTTAAGTTAAAAAAAAATCCTCAACTTTGAGAAATTATAGAAATATGGCCCGCATTTTCTAACTTCATCGAAGATTTATTATGATACGGTTTTGTGATGTAATTCATCGAAAAGTTGAGGCCATAAATTGTAAAATGTTTAAAGTTGGGGCCACAAACTATGAATTATTCTTTTTTAATCATAAACAAGAAACGACATCGTTTATTGTGGCGTTCAAAAATCCAAGTCATATTTTCGGGAGCTGAGTCAGTGGCCGATCGTCGGAAAATAATACGCGGGCCATATTTCAAACATTTCTCAAAGTTGAGGTATTTTTTTAAATAAATTGAAGTTGGGGCCATAAATCAAAAAACGCTCAAAGTTAGGGCCACAAACTATGAATTACCCTTTTAAAAAATATAAATAATAGCACTTTTGTACATATTTATCCCTCCATTCCATCCTCTCTCCATCATTATGCGTAAATTCACGAATTAGAAGTTGAGATTCACGAATTAAAATTTGTGAATTGTCAAATTTTAATTTGTGATTCACAAATTTAAATTTGTGATTTCTCATTACATCTTCTTCAAATTTAAATATTAATTCGAGAATTGACAAATTCACAAATTCTAATTTGTGAATTCACGAGTTTTAATTTATGAATTCATGAATTCTAATATGTGAATTCACGAGTTTTAATTTGTGAATTCACGAATTCTAATGTGAATTCACAAATTTTAATATGTGATTTCACGCATAAGAAAGGAAGTTGCCGAAAGAGAGACGGCAACGGCGACTAGGCCATGTGAGTCGGTGACGACAACCTTAAAATCCACGGCAGCGGCAGAAAGATGGTCGACATGTATGAAAAAAAATGAAGAAGATACGTATAAACAAATAAAAAGATGAAAATATATTGAGATAAAAAAATTATGGGCAAAAATGTCCAAAAGTGCTATTTATCTTTTTAAAAATTGATGCTAGTATTAGTATTTTTTTCCCTAAAAGTGCTATAATCCTATATTTTCTCAGATATATAGTTGAATTTAATCAAGTAAATCAAAGCCGCAACTTGTTCTAAGCAAGTAATATATTTAGGTTTAGTCGTGATGGGATGCATTAAAGCAAGGTGCATCTTAATTCAACACATGGCCCCACATGCATATACAGTTTTCCTTGGCATAATCAGCAATTTCGTCCCTAGAAAGATTAACGTAGTACATATCATTTTGATTTAACCAATATCATTTTATTATGACTCAATTTGGCCCCGAAACTTAATCATAATTCAAAAACTAATGTAAAATGTTCTCAAATGATTTATAATCGTTAAACATGTACCAAACATCTTAAAAATACCTTAAATATCAATAACCGTACACAAAATACGCCTTTATCCAAGTCTAGATCAAGAATACTTCATAGCAATGACAGTGAATTTCTCTTTTAAACTGGATAATAAATAAAAAACAAAAAACAAAGTTCAATTTGCTCCATCCAACCATAAATGCTCCGGCACCATGCAACTGCACTGTTGTTCAACAATCTATAAACATCGAAAAATACAATGAAAATGAGAGAGAGAGAGAGAGAGAAGTGACTGACTTGAACATTATGAAAAGGGATTGCCCAAGTCATTTCCATGAGTATTTGACTTCAACATCACCTCTACAAGTTCGCTCTGCCCAAGTCTCAACTAAGGGATTGCAATCAACCAGTTTAATCCTACGAAGAGATTGAAGAAAAGAAATGTTTCGCAATTTATGGCAGTTTTTCATGGATATGTACTGAAGGCGTGGGAAAGCTTCATCTAAGCCAGTCCACTTCACTACATCTGAATCTTCAATCAAAAGATAATGAAGTTTCGAGAATCTCATTTCCTCTGCATCCCACTTTTCTCCTCGAAAGGCATAGCACTGCAATTTGAGCACTTTAAGACGTGGTAATTCAGCAATGTTGCTCATGTCTTCCCACGGATACCCATACCCTCTCAAACTTAGCTTTTCAATACTACCAATGGAAATCGAAAGAAGCATCTGCAGCATAAGTGTTTAAGATATGAAGAAACTTGTTATTCTCGCCTTCTCTTTTGCTCAGATGCCTATACACAACATGCAGGTTGCAATCCTTAGCTTTCTCCTTGCCCCTTGACCGTAGGTTGCGAATCACAACAAGATTACTGTCAACAAGATAATCAAGAATAAAGCTAGCATCATTACCAAACATAGCAAATCTTTCAGCACGCCATAAGTTGTCGATCCTGGAACGTCGGACCACATAATTTCTAGGGAAAACACCCATGTAGAGAAAGCACGGTTTTGCATTTTGGTCCATGTAGTGGTAGCTACCTAAAAGTTGCTCATATATTTGATCCATGGCATCCTCGAATACTGAATTCTTCATCTCCGCTACCTCCTCCCAATACTCCGGTGTCTTGGGGTCTTTGAGTAGGAGTTTAGCTACTGTGACGATCAAAAGAGGAAGACCTTCACACTTCTCGACTATCTTCTTTCCAGCTTTGACAAGCAGAGATGGACAGTCCTGTAATTCACCGAACACCTTCCTCCGCAGAAGCTCCCAACCTTCATCTTCGTTCATGAACCGGATTTGGTAACAGAGTGTAGAATACCTTTGATCTCTGGAGGTTTCTTGAATCCTACTTGTTGGCAAGACACAACCATGACAATCTGCTGGAAGTAATCGTGTCAAGTGACATTCGAAAGATGTATCCCATACATCATCCAACACAATGAGAAATTTTCTACCCTTGAAACATTTGTTGAAATGCTCATCTAAATTCTCCTCACTATCTCCGCCATCAACAACATTTAGCTGAGCTAGAATAGCTCGCTTGAGCTGTTCAAACTGAAACTCCTGCCCCACCCTAACAAATGCCCGACATTCGAACTTTTCCTTCACCAATGGATCGTTCAAAAGTTTCTTAACAAATGTTGTCTTACCAATGCCCGCCATTCCAGTGATGGCTAAGCTAATAGGACAACAATTAGGATATCCATCTCTAACAATGTGGTCTCTGATTTTCAGAAACTGATCAGATAATCCAACCATATTATCACAGTCGACGTCGCTTGTTGACGAAACGGCAGCAGCAGCAGCAGCAGCTTCATCATAAGTGGACGATGAGTCGTATAATTCCCTTGTATATGTTTTCCCCATTGTGTACGTTGTTTGGACGAAACAGTCGATGTCTTGTCGGTTGAGGGAGAGTGTGGCAATATTGCCATGTTCCATTTCAAGAAACTGAGCTGAAGCTTGGGATTCAATGGCATCTTGTAATTTGTGTGCTTCGTCCCTTATTCGCGCATCCGCCTCCATCACCCCTTGGCTGCTGCTTTTGATCCGGTCGGATAAACGCAGCGTCTCTTGTAGGGATTTGACGCGCCGCTTTGCAGATATTAGGATCTCTCGAGTGGAGGGGTGGACGGAAATACGACAAGAATGTAGAAGGTGGTGTATTGTGTGATACAGACATGTCACAGCAGCATAAGCCATCGATCGAAGCTATTACTATATTGTTTGAGATCAGATATATGTAAATAGCTAGCTAGAAAGAGTGATTCTCGAGTAAATATGAGTTATGCGAGGGCTGAGTTCGCGGCGGCGGGCCGGAGGGGTTGAGTCAAGTGGGGAGAGGTGGTGGAAGCTGTAAGATACAGTGGATTATAGAGAAGAAGAAGAAGAAGAAGAAGAAGAAAGAGATTCTGTATTGAGATAAAATTAATGTAGAAAAAGAAAAAAGAAAAACTGAAAAGGATTGAATTTTTTGAAGTTTGAATTTCTTACAGCGTCGGTGATGGTAATATTATTTTATTGGTCCATATATAAGTTTCGGCATTTTCTTCGAGATGAAGTTTGACATTTACATATGCATCTATAAAAATGTAATTAATTTTGTTTCATTCAGAAATTGTAATAAATTAATTACACCCTCAAATGTCACTGAATTTTGTGATATATTTTTATATTTGTGACATACATAATAGCTATCCATCATAAGATGTTACAATTTTATTTTTATAACATAATTTTTGAAGAATTATGAGACTTATGAATATAACTAGTGGAATATTTTGTTGTAGTGTTCGGACCATAATGTTTTTGTGTACATCTCTAGCGGTAAATGGTAATTTTGAGTTTCAGGCTTAACTTAGAAACTAGGTTTTAAATTAAATAATAATTCAAGAATATACTATTTATTGATATATTATTAGCACAAAATATATTTAGCAAATATTATATACCACGCTACACAAACAATCGTGATGGATGTGGTGGATGATTATTATAATTAATGATATACAATCGTGATGCATGGCTGTAACATGATTATTATAATTATAATCCCTGTTATCTAAGAAAAATCTCAATAATCCCTGTACTTAGTAAGATCGTATATAAAGTCGTCATAGCTGTTAGTTTTATTTTTTTTAAATTTTTTTTAATTATTGTTTTGTGTGTGTGTTTGTTAGCTGTAAGTATGTAACTAATATCTTCAGAAATGCAATTAGAAAATTCCTTTGTCTTAATCTCATCTCAATCAATTTGTCTAATTTTCCATATGGCGGTATCATCTTCTCCATTTTTCGGTATCCCATTTGTGCTTTTTTTCATTACATTTAATTTTAATTTCTTGTATCTTTGATCTAATTAATTTTATAATAATTATTTAGGATTGATTATATCCAATCCGGTTTACGATTATGAAACGTCATTACATAGATAGAACCATAATGATATATATTTTTTTTCTAAAAAAAGTCCCCACAGAGTTTGCAAGAGGCGGCAAAGTTTCCAGTATTCCAGTCGTTAATAAATGATGGAGTAGATGGCATGTTATCGTCGATGACCTAATTAATTAATGCAACAATTTTATATGACTAGCAAGAAATTGCGTGCCTTACACTTATAATTTCTCATTTAATATGATTAATTTATTATAATTTAACCATATTTAATGATAATTTATTTAAAATTATAATATTATTAATCATTGATCATTAACTTGTCAAAATATTGGCAAGTATGTGTAAAGAGAAAAAAATTAAATTTCTTTTATCAAAACCAAAACATTGGGTTAGGTTAAAATATCCCATATTAGTTGGAGATCTTAGCATGAACCTCACATTAGTTGGAGATCTTAGCATGAACCTCTTTATAATGGTGAGGTATTCCTCCCTTAATAAGGCCCTTTTAAGGAGAATTGTGTCCAGTATCCAATTCTATTATGGTATCAGAGCCAGCATCTAATGATGGACGCCACCCAATATCGTTGTCAACAGATAGCGTTGGTATTGTCCACCCTGTGCGTGAGGGACGTGTTAAAATGTCCCACATTGGTTGGAAATCTTGGCATGAACTTCTTTATAATGGTGAGATATCATTTTTAAGGAGAATTAGGCCTAGTATCCAATTCTATTAGGTTATACCTCAATGTTCACACTTATTGTTACCATAGAGCAAACAACAAATATTGAAGAACAAATTGTGAGGGAATTAAAGTTGGAAAAGTGCAGCAATATCGCTAAATTTTTTTTTTTCATGAGATCAAGTGCTCTGATCGAAATGCTCAAATAAACAGACTATTTTTTCTTAGCAGCCAAAATGCGGAAACAAAAATAAGCAAATATTGTCCCAGTGGATGACTTAGCGTGGAGTGGTTGCCTTTGGATCAATAGGTCAGATGTTCGAGTACTCTCTGCCACAAAAAAACATTCTAGTAGGAGTGTGTGAGTATTAATATTTGTAATGATATTAAAAAAACAAAAAAAAAACAAATATGAGGTGCAAAAACAAACCTTAATTCGCAGTTTCCGATTTCTCAACACTAGCCACAGCTACAACAAAAATCACAAACAACAAATTTAAAACAGAGACGCCACCACTTTGCCTTGAGCAAATCCTCGGCGCTGCTGACTTTGAAGGCGCCGCCGTCCTCCAATTCTGAAGAGTGTGGTATCGGGGAAGTTGAAGAACACCACACGAAGCAAATCGTCTAAATTTCGAGGATGAAATTCAGAATTGGAAGAAAAATTTGGCGATTTAAATAGGTTAGATTACTGCAATCTCGAATTGAAAGGTGGATTTTGAAGTTTGGAAGACATTTGGCGATTCGGATGTGAGAAGTGTGAACGTCAGAGATATCTTTCACCGTTTCACGGCAATAGTAGGAAATTAGTAGTAGTGATCATTATTTGTTTGGGGCTCATTTCAAATGGGCCAAAAATAAAAAAAAAAAGACATTAGAATGCGGTTTATAAAATTTCTGCTATATAATAAAGCAAAAACTTGCATAAGACCGGTCGTACGTACGACCGAACTCACGCGCACAATATCGACCCTTAAGTCGGGTGCGTGCATCACACGCACCACTCCAGGCACTTTCACGCGCCAAATTATTATTTTTTTAAACATGCGTGTGTATTACACGGGCTTGACTTTTTATTTCTATTTTTTTTCTGATTTTTTGCAATTTTTTTATTCTAGTTTTTTTCAATTTTTTTTCTTTTTTTATTCTTTTTTTTCTTCTTTAGTTTTTTTTATTAATTGTTTATTTAAAGAGTAGAGCGAGGGAGCCGAAGGCTTCAGAGCGAGCTAAAAAATATTAATGTTGCCACAATCATTATCTATAAATAAAAATTCGGAGCCGAATATGGAGAAGAATTTTTTTTTAAAAAATCAAATTTAAAAAAAAAAGAGGAAAGTCAACAGTTTAATCCGGATTGACCCGGTCGGGTCAACCGGATCCTGTCTCACATAGGACCGATCGTCTGGAAGTGCGCCTCTAATAATAAAAAAATTATTTGGGCTCCAGGACCGGCCCTGCGTGGCCCGACTTTCGTCGACATTACTCCTACCAAATGCATGTTAATAAAAATAGACAAAAAATTTAATAAAAAACTAACAAATAAAATTGAAAATTAACTCTCTCCCTCTGCTCACTCTCTCTGTTTCGCCCCCCACCCCCGCGTCTCTCTCTCCCACAAAACTCACCGCCGCCGCCGCGGCCCACCGCAACCGCCACCACCATGGGCAGATCTTTCCTATCTTCTGGTTATAAACTAATTGACATTAGCACAACGACGGCGATTCAGCGGGGAAGGGTTGCTGCTGCGGAAGGGCTGTCGCTCGACGCTGCAATTCAGGAGGCGCGGACGGCGGCGGCGGGTTTTCTGGAAAGAGAAAGTGACGAGAGTGAGGGAGGGGGCGAGTGAGAGAGAGAAAGTGAGGAGAGAGAGCTAGGGATGGCAATGGGTCGGATTTTTACGGGTATTCGGCTCTTCCAAACTCTAATGAGACGGATTTGGAAATCATTAAATGGTTTTGGGACGGGTTTGGATAGAATCCGTGACGGGTTTGGATCGGATTTGGAAAATTATCTACGGGTACCCGTTACCCAAATCCATTTATATATATATATATATATATAGGATAATAAAATATTATATATATAATTTATAATATAATCATAGATATTAGTGTAAATATTATTAATTTTAAGATTTTATATTATTCTTTTTAAACCGCATATAAAGAATTAATATTTTGTAATTAAATATTTATATTATATATAATTTATATCAGTATAAATATTAATAATTTTAGGATTTTATATTATTCTTTTAACCCACATATATTTTAATTTAATGAAATTTTCTATTTATACTTATGTTAAAATTATATTTATAATATTTTGTTATTTCTACTAAATTTAATATTGATGTTTATGTTTTAGTATAAATGGGTTTTAGCGGGTTTTTAGTGGGTATAATCCAACGGGTTTGGGTCGGGTATTGGTTTTGAAATGATTTTTTAATCGGGTTAGAGACGGGTATGGGTTGAGAAAATTTTAATGGGTTTGGGTTTGAGAAATGCTTAATGGGTGGGTACCCGACCCATTGTCATTCCTAGAGAGAGCGTTTTATTTTCTATTTTATTTTTTATTTAAATTTTTAATTATGTGGCATTCCACATAAGCATTCGGGCTCCAAGCAGGCAGTCGCGTGCATTGCACGTGCGTTATAGCTAGTTTGGGCTGAAAATTGTCCTGCGGACGCAATACTTAATTGTTAGTGTCCTGCAAAGTCGAGCCGAAAAAAAATTGTCCTTTTTAATTTGGGTTAAGTTACTGTACGAAAAAATACTCTAGCTCGTCATATCTGCGAAACTTCAACCCACTTGTGATAAAAAATAATAATTCATTATAATGTTTTAACTTTGCTTATACAATTATTTTTCATTTTTCAGAATAATCACTCCAACAAAATGTTCGGATATGACATGATTTTTAAAGAATTAGAAACTTAATTATAAATATCGCTAAATAATTTGTGACATCGACACATCATCCATAAGTATAACAACAACTCTTCAAGTATCTTGGTGTCGATATATATATATATAGGTCTTGAGAAATCCTAAATATGCTCTCCACCCCCTTTGCCCTAGTTTCCTTATGCATGGAAATCTCCTTTGAAGATATGTCTTATGGAACAAACAAATATATCTTCCTAGAATAAAGATCTGTCCGCGTGAACAAGATAAGAAAGAGTCGTCCGCAAAATCCGCATAGATAAGAAAAGAATCCTTAATTCTGTTCCACAAAATACTAGCTCAGACTGAAGCTCAGAAACCAGTTTCTATCCTCGCACAACTCAGAAACTCTTCAGTCAATTTTACTTCTACATAAACTTGACAACTTCAATTGAGCTATCAGCTCGAATCTAACATCTATTGTTCATATTTTGTGATTAATGATCTTGTGCCCACCAGCATAGAATAGTAATTAGGGATTTAGCATAGCAAATTTTAAAATTATCGAAAATAAATTTGGCCAAAGTCGTGATCCAAAGCTGCCAATGTGGAAAAAAATGTCATATGTCTACTGACTAAAAAATTGTTTATGAATCCCTTTTGTAACTACTTAATTGTTTAATGGTTGGGTAATGAATTCAAGCTATTCTGTAACCACTAAACTGATTGTGACCAAAGTCATCAATCATAGTATGCCATTATGGATTACAATTCATTAATAACTCCAAAAGTTTATAATTATCATTTTTAATCTAGAAAGCTATTTTCATCAGAAATTATTCCATCCCCTGTTTTTCATCCATGCACTACTCTGGAGATGGAAGACAGAGGACTTAATGCATCTATACACTACTCTGGATCAATTTATAGTAAGAGGGAGCACAATTGGCAGCCAGAGTTGACACGTGGCATCGACCGAACATCATCGTTCTCAAAAAGACCCTTTGGATAAAATTATCATTATTTATTACTCCCTCGGTCTACCAAAAGTGTGGTTTTGGGTGGGTGACACGGATTTTAAGAAAAGTAAAATAGATATTATTTGAGTAAATAAATGAACCATTAATTTAAATTTGTGTGAGATTTAAAATATAAGAGAGTGTGAGATCATTTTCTTAAATGGAAAAACCACACTCTATATGGACAACAAAAAAGGAAATATAACCACAAAAAAGGATAAAATGGACACGACCCCTTATTAATTATAATAACTATATAATTTATACACTAGTGTGCCGATTATTTTGCATAAATTAATTTAAGCTACCGCTGCACTAGTGCACTACATGTGGACACGCACATTCGTATTGGAGCTCGAATTCATCTTGTAAGTTTTTTCTCTCACACATGCATGCAGTTTGACACGTAATATTTTGTTATTTTTACTAAATTTAATATTGATGTTTATGTTTAAGTACAAATGGGTTTTTAGCGGGTTTTTAGTGGGTATTACACAACGGGTTTGGGTCGGGTACGGGTTTTGAAATGATTTTTTAATCGGGTTTGAGACGGGTATGGGTTGAGGAAATTTTAATGGGTTTGAGTTTGGGAAATGCTTAATGAGTGGTTACGCGAGCCATTGCCATTCCTAGAGAGAGCGTTTGATTTTCTATTTTATTTTTTATTAAAATTTTTAATTATGTGGCATTCCACATAAGCATTCGGGCTCCACGCAGGCAGTCGCGTGCATTGCACATGCGTTATAGCCAGTTTGGGTTGAAAATTGACCTGCGGACGCAATACTTAATTGTTAGTGTCTTGCAAAGTCGAGCCGAAAAAAAATTATCCTTTTTAATTTGGGTTAAGTTACTGTCCGAAAAAATACTCTAGCTCATCATATCTGCGAAACTTCAACCCACTTGTGATAAAAAATAATAATTCATTATAATGTTTTAATTTTGCGAAACTTAATTATAAATATCGCTAAATAATTTGTGACATCGACACATCGTCCATAAGTATAACCGCGACACCACCATACTATTTAGATCATCGTAGATTGTAGCCGAGAGAAACGGAAGATGGAACTCTATGATAGAGCATAGCAGAAATAGGCAATTTTCCGTATTTGTTCATTTCATAAAACTTGAATTAATACAAAGATGAAAGATGCAAGTAACTTTCCTAGGTAACAAAAACGCTAAAGGTGAAAAACAAAATTAAAAAAACGTAAAAGCAAAGGCCAAAATTAATTGCTAAGTAAATTGAAAGCAGACACATTGTTGCTAGCTTCTTGTTGTATTAGAGAGATAGAAATGAATATATAGCTAACCTTTTGATATGATTGAGAATTGTGAATGAGTTTCTCAATCATTTCCATGAATATTTCACTCTAACCTGACATCCAACATTTTGCTTTGCCCTAATCTCAGCCAAGGGATTGCAATCAACCAATTCAATCTGCCTAAGAGTTTTCATCAGAGGGAACCACCGCAATTTATGGCAGTTTTTCATGGTCAGGTGGCTAAAACGTGGGAAAGTTTCATTGTCTACGCGAGTCCACAGCACAAGATCTGTATCTTCAATCAAAAGATACTGAAGGCTCCCGAATCTCATTTCCTTTGCATCCCACTTTTCTCCTCGAAAGGCATAGCACTGCAATTTGAGCACTGAAAGATTTGGTAATCTAGCAATCTGTCTCATGTCTTTCCAGGGATATCCGAAGCCTTTCAAACTCAACTTTCGAAGACTTGGTATGAAATTTGAAATATAAAACCGAGGTTGGTGTGTAGGCATAGGCAAGAGTTTAGGGTTGACAACCACACTTCCAAGTGATTTTAGGTTTTCAAGGCCAAAGATATGATCAAAGCAACTCATGGTTTGAGCAACATCAGGATTAGGCGCCGACACTATTTGGATTCTTAACTTCTCTAGCTTAGGCAAACTCTCAAGAACTACCGGGGCACAACTTTGAACACCAACATCTAAAAGTTGTGTAAGGTTGGGTAAAATGTCGCCAGGACGAGGCTGAGGTAGGTTTCTTCCTATGATTTGAAGATGCTTCAGTTTTTCCAACTCCCATATCTCCATAGGCAAGTATGACGACTCATCTACACTAGCACGGTTGATGATGCTCAAGTGCTGATGGACAATCAAGTACTCAAGGAACCAAAGCTTTTTTATGGATGGAGGGAGATTTGCATTAGTAGTGAGGGAGAGGTACCTTAGTTGAATTAGATTCACTACCTCTTCTGGGAATTTGTAGAAACGGATTGAAACGGCATCAAGTACCCTCAATAGCCTCAATTCCAAACAAATTGGGACTTGATATTGATGATATGGACCTGTACATAATACAGAACGTAGATTTGAAAGCCTTGCTATGGAGTTATGTACCTCTTTGATGGCCAACAAAGTGTTGTGATAGATGGCAAGATGCGGCCTGTCTTCCATACGCTCAGTCGAACCATCTGCTACATAACCTTTTTAAGATGAAGATAAACTTGTTATTCTCCGATTCTCTTCTGCACAGATGCCTATTCACGACATGGAGGTTGCAAGCCTTAGCCTTGGCAAGACTCCAATTTTGCTGGCGAATCACAACAAGATTGCTAGAAACAATATCATCAAGAACATAGCTAACTCCATCAGCAAATCCCTCAGCAAGCCATAAGTTGTTGATCTTAGAACGCCAGACTACATAATCTTTAGGAAAAACACACATATAGAGAAAGCACGCTTTTGAATTTTGGTCGAGGTAGTGGAAGCTTGGTAAAAGTAGCTCATATATTTGATCCATGGCATCCTCGAATATTGAGTTTTGCATCCCTGCTACCTTTTCCCAAAATTCTGGGCTCTTGAGGGATTTGAATAGGAGTTGGGCGATGGTGATGATCAGAAGAGGAAGACCTTCACAATTCTCGGCAATCTTCTTTCCAGCTTTGACAAGTTGAGGTGGACAGTCTTGTAATTCACCAAACACCTTCCTCTGCAGAAGCTCCCAACTTTCTTCTTCATTCAGCAACGGCATTCGGTACCTGTCGCTGATATCTCTCTTACCATCAATTCTGCTTGTTAGTAAGATCCAACCAATTTGTTTGACCCAAGGACTATGCAGTAGTTTTTGTAACTGATTTTCGAAATTATGGTCCCATGTATCATCCAACACAATGAGATATTTTTTACCCCTCAAACTTTTCCTGAAATACGTTTGTATATGTTCATGAGTATTTCCCTTATCGAGATTTAGCTGAGCTAAAATATCTCTCAAAATATCGTCAAACTCATACTTCTGCCCCACCCTAACAAATGCCCGATATTCAAACTTTTCCCTCAGCAATGAATCGTGAAAAAGCTTCTTAACAAATGTTGTCTTACCAATACCCGCCATTCCAGTGATAGCAATAAGCTTGCCACGATCTCCAGCAATGATGATGTCTCTGATCTGAAGTAACAGATCAGAAAATCCAACCATTTCGCTGCAGTCGTTTCCACCACCAGACTCTCTTGCTGATGACGAAACAGCAACGGCAGCAGCAGCAGCAGCTTCTTGAGGCTTGTGTAATTCCTCCATATATTCTGCCCTCATCTTCTCCACTTTTGCGAGGAAGCAATCGATATCATGTCTCAAGTGATGAAGGTTGAGGGAGAATCTGCCATGGCTTTGAGATTGTGAAACAAACTGAGCCGAAGCTTCAGATTCAATCAGATCTTCTAATTTGCGCGCTTCGTCCCTTATTCGTGCATCCACAGCCAACACCCCTTCGCTGCTGTTTTTAATCTTGTCGTATTCTCGGAGAAGTTGTTGTAGCCTTTCGGCTCCCCACCGTGCATTTTTCAGGATTTTTTGAGTGGAGAAGGGGGCGGAGGTACGAGAAGACGTTAGAAGGAGGTGTATTGTGTGATAAAGAGAACTCGCAGCAGCATAAGCCATTTAATTTATCTCGAATTCAGATCAGGATATCGATCGATGTTTCTAGAAAGAGTTGTGGGACTATCGGCGGCGGCAGGGCTTGGTTGGGAAAATCGGTGGCGGCGGTGGCGGCAGGCGTTAAGTGAAGTGGGGAGGGTGGATTTGTGGTTGGAGTAGCAGTAGTGGAAGCTCTCAAGTATGAAATGAGGCATTTATGGCTGGTAATGTCGAATAATCAATGCAACTGCACCAATGTGATTATAATTAATGATCCACTGTTGTTCTTCTGTTTCATTAAATGCATGACCTGTACATACAGTTTTTCCTTGGCAATTGGAATATATAATTAGACCATTCACATCGATGGACACAAAATCTTATAGTTATTGAGAATGAATTAATTTATAAAATAACTTGTGCTAACCAATATTATATTAGTAAAAGTAAGTGAGGTAGGGTGGATACATAAATTTTGCCGACATTGATTGGCACAAAAAAAGGTGGGCACTCTTATTTTTTAGTGATTTATTTTTCAATTTTATTTTTATTTTTGTAATTTAAATAACAATTATTTTTAAAATGCAAATTTTATTGAATTGAGAAAAAAAATTACATTTGGATCTTGAGAAATTCACAATTCCCATTTGGAGGTCGAAAATTGCCGTAGAAATTTGAATTATTGGGATCGAAACTTGCATCACTAGAACCGAACCAAGACCAATTTTGATTGAGATCCATTTGTAGAAACAAAAATAAAAGAAGTGGAATAGAGAATTTAGAAGAAATTGAGAGAGAAATGTAGAGGATGGGGTAAAAATGAATGGAATAAGGTGTAGTAGTTATAAGTAAAAATTAGAATCTTAAACTAAAAAATAAAAGAATTAGCCGTTGAAGGCAATGGTTAAACCGTTGCACAATCAGCGCGCGACACATGGCATCCCGCCCACACCCGCCCACCCCTTGCGCCCGCCCCCCAGCGCCGAGCGTTGCGGGTGCTCTTAGGAGTTTCGTCCCTAATCTTTTGTAGAATGATTAATGTAGTTCATATTCTTCATAGATTTTAATACATTAAATTATAATGAGTTTAGATTAAAAATTATTTTTGGCAGCTTACAATGAAAATAGTCAACACGAATAAAGTAATCGAGTTGGTAACCAAACAGAAAAAAGAAAAAAATGATGTATGGACATGGGAGAATAGTCTATTGAAATAGTGGTTTTATGACTAGGATGGAACTTGCGCAAAATGAAACTATTGAAATCGGAACAGAAAATTTGAAACTTGTCTATAAGGGAAAGACGGCTTGTGGGAAGTGATCAAGGTATGAAACTATTATTAAGAGTCATTATATGGTTGTAAGTATTGTTGGTCACGTTATGTCATTTAGTGTAAGTGTTAACAACAACCTGATGGAGCGCAATGTGGATTCTATGTACTGCGCTACATGAAAGATATCATTGAAAATGAAGCATCTAGTTTTGTTTTTATTTTTATTTGTTTCTAGTTTAGAGAAGGATATTATTCAAGAGACGAAATTGATGAAGTGCATATGGAGTGGGCTGATTTTGTCGAAGAATTTACGGAATGATGATGGTAAGTTTCTTCGCCTTTTTTTTCATCGTTTATGAAATTTTGAGATATCAAATGAAGTAGTGGTTTTTATTTAGTTCATGTAGATGGAAGCCACTTGGATGCATGGATGGATAAACTTGGTTGAGTTTTGATTATGGTAAAGGAATGTTGAAGACATTGTTATTGTTTTAGAGTGTAAGACAATGTAGCATTTCTATTTATGTTTTTTAAGACTAGTTAATTGTAGAATATGAAACAAAAGTGAAATGTTTGATTGTATGACTTTGATTTTATAATGAAATGAAGTTTTTTGATGTTTATGATATTATGATTTGATTGAAAAAAAAAGCAAAAATATAAATATTTGCGAATAGACAACAAGAAATAGACAACGGAAAAAAACTGTTACCTATATACATTATAGACAACGGGGGGAAAGACAACAGATATTGTAGTTATAGACAACGGGGATTCCCCGTGGTCTATAACCGCCCCTAACAGACAACAAGGTTGTAGACCACGGGGATTTTTGTTATAGACCACACGGAATCACCGTGGTCTATAACCGTTTTTCTTGTAGTGCATGTGCATACATGCAAGAACATATATTTTCATGTATACACAAAACATTTCGTGTAAACATGTACATACATGAAGGTGGGTGATTTATACAAGAACATGTTCTTCTTGTATGTATAGATCTTGAACGATTTTCAGCGACTGTGGGCTGGTATCCATCCTGAACGATTTCCGGCGAGGGCGTGTCTCTGACGGAGGTTGACGGGGTCACTGTGACGACGTCTCTTTGATGGGGGAAAAGGCAGCACCGGTACGGAAGGGAGCGGACGACAGCGGTTTTCGGTGTGATGCTGACGGAGGTTCGAAAGAGGCGGCGGCGGCGCTTGTACGGGAGGAAGCCGGCGACGGAGAGTTTAGTGAGCAGATGGACAGCGCGCGGGAAGGAGGTTCGTGATGGAGGCGGAAGTATGTCGGAGGTTGGTGGCGAAAATAAGAGAGAGAGAAGAGAGAGTTGCAAGTGGGGGTGGGTGTGAGAAAGAAAGAGAGAGAAAGAGAGAGAGAGAGAGAGAGAGAAGAAGTGGCATATGGGTGGGATGGGTTGGGGGCGGGTATGAGAGAGGAGAGAGAGAGAGAGAGAGAGAGAGAATGGTATTAAAAGAATGTAAGGGTAGAAAGATAAAAAGGGGATAAAATTTAGGGCCAACTCTTTTTAAATACCACACAATAAAAGACAGAAGTTATTCACACTCATTTATAAGAGTAGGAGTTTTTCATACCAAAATCAGTAAAAAGACTAAACTACCCTTATTAAACAAATAAAGGTTAAAACAAATAAAAAAAACAACTAAAAAAAACTTGTCTCTCTTTCTCTCTCTTCAAACTTGTCTCTCTCTCTCAAACTCGTCTCTCTCTCTCTCAACCCGACGCCATCACCGTGTGAACCAACCCTCGACGGCACCATGAGCGGAAATCGATCGGAAGAGACCTAATTGTTCACACAGTAGCACCACACGGTGGTGTGAGAAGTGTGAACAATCAAGAGGTGAACAATCAATTCATGGATATAATTTATCTTTTTTTTAAATATATAGTATTAGTATAATTTATCTTATCTTTAATGACTCATCGTTGCGTATTGATTATTTAATTAGCAAACTAGATACAAAATCGTAATTACCAAGTTAATACGTTAATAATTATTATAGTATGAGAATTTTTAAGAAGTATTAATTACATTAATTATTCTCGATGTGTTTATACTCCCTCCGTCCCATTTATATAGGCTTGTTTTCCTTTTTCGGATGTCCCAAATATATAGGCTTGTTTCCATAAAAAGTAATATTTTTTAGTTCATTTACTAATGTATCCCTATTTAATTCATTAATTAACTCATAAAAAATACATAGTCAAATAATAAATAGGGGCATATTAAGAAATTTACTATATAATTTACTTTTCCAATAATTTTTCTTAATCCTTGTGAAAATTCCAATCCGCCTATATAAATGGGACGGAGGCAGTACTAAATAGTACTCCATTGGTACTTAATTGGTCAAATGATTTTTAGTGATTAAAAGTTCAATTCACCGGTTGCTTCAATAATTAAGAGCAATGTACTATTAGTAGCTTCTATTCTATTTCATAATACAGTAAAACTCCCCTATAGGAATGCTATATATAGAATGTAATGAACGATTTTGTATTTACCAAAAAAAAATTAATTAGAACGATTAAATGAAACCAAAAAATATCAAATAAATATGAGAATTTGTCTATAGCAGAGAAATTAATTGGTTTGAAAACAGAAGGCAAAAATGATCAATGCACGGAAATTCTATCATTTATTCAGATGTTAGACACATTCATTATTTATCTTTACCAAATCATTTTGAATTTTTAATTAATATATGCAAAATAGTACGATGATATCTTAAGACAAAATATATATAGGACCTAGTACATAAAAAAAAATCTTAAGATGAAATTCAGTTGTATAGGGACCTAGTGAAACATAGAATTAGTATAGAGATCTAGTAAAACAAACCTTCTTATTCAAGATGTATTATTATTATTATTATTATTATTATTATTATTATTATTATTATTATTATTATTAATCCCAAATTCAAACTCACTCCCTAAATGAACAAATACAATCAGCAGTTTTGGAACTTCTACCTTTCTTATATTCTTCGTACTGAATTTCAAACATTAATATATATCCATATAAACTTGCATGAAAATCAACAAATAAATAACCAGATTTTCCAACAGCTAACTGTACTCTTTCTATATACTCTTTTTTTTTTTTTCTTTTCTTTTTCTTTAGTATGATGAAGTGAAACTACAGCCACTACCAATACCAAATACAAATGTTTCCATTCTTATCACAAGTTGCTAAAGGCTTACCAAGATTACTCCAAGCACAGCACACCACACCACGACCACTACCACTAACAAATCAAGATTTCAAGACCAAACACAAATATTTCCATTCTTATCACAAGTTGCTAAAGGCTTACCAAGATTACTCCAAGCACAGCACACCACGGCAGATGTGTGCTCCTTCAGCGTGCTCACTATTTGTGCGTTTGCAACGGACCATATTAGTACGGACCCATCGGTAGACCCAGCAGCAACATAACCGTCGTCAGGACTCATACAAGATCTACTCCAATTAGAAGCCACTCTATTCCCATTGCCTCTCAAAGTTGCACATATTTCGAGAGTGCGCATATCAAACAGATTGTGCAAGTTATCCCTCCCACTTGACAGCAACACATTCCCATTTCTAGACAGTGATAAAGATGTCACTGCAAAAGAATGTGCTGCAATCTCACTTAGAAGCTTCCCTGTCTGAATATCCCATAATCGGAGATTCCCATCTACGTGGCCCGAACAAATGGTCTGTCCATCCATACTAAAACAGAGGGCATTACAGTTGCTGTGGAAAAGAAGAGTGTTGACACAATAGCCTTTCTGAAGGTCCCAGACTTTAATTGTTCGATCATAAGCAGCGCTGACAACATGGCGATTAGACACTTTGCTCACGTCTACAGCACAGACTTTGTCCACATGGCCAGTGAGGGTATGTCGTACACGGCCTGAGCTTACGTCCCATACATACAAAGTATTCGAACTACTGGCTGCGATAACTGATTTGTTGTCATGGGTAATGCAGATATCGAGAACAGTACCAAGACAGCCCTGAAGTGTGTGAGTTGATGATCCCGTGTTTGTGTCCCAAATTTTAACAGCTTTGTCTTGTCCACCACTGACCAGTTTAGAGGAGTTGTGCTCAAATAATATGGAGGCGCAGCCACCGTCGTGGGCAGGGATTCTTTGCTTGCATGTAGAGGGGATGGTTGACTCGACATAATACTCTGCACCCTCTTCACATCGGCGGACTACACCATCAACTTGTTCGTAGGCAAGACGTTCCATGCTGCTTCCCTTGAGGCGATCACGCATATCTTCATAAAGAGCATTTGCCTATTAAGGAAGCATTTAATTATCAATGATAACTGTTATAAAGGCTCGTAAATGAAAAATAGATTCACTTTTATAAAAATTAAAAAGTAAGAACTTATCGATATAGGGTCCAAAAAATAGGCAATCTATCAATATGGGAATTGATAGGAAAAAACTATCACTTTAGGGCCTTATCATTATGTCAAGAACCCGATAGGGATGAAAATGTCCACATGAGTTGGGCATTTCAAATAAGCAGTAGATGTGAAACTCCATGCGCAATAAGTCCAACCAATTGGCATTCCACTAAAGAGAGTAAGAATCGTGATGTTTCCAAAGCAGATAATTATTAAGATACCTCATTTAGACGCTCAGCATCTTTCATTTTTTCCAACATCCAACGATCAATTAGCATCTTGTTTTCTGCTACTGCATTGTCAGCTCTAAGAGTGGCCGCTTCGAGTTGTCCTTTAACTTCTTGGTGCTCACTTATCAATAATTCCAGAGCCTTAGTCTTTTCTTCCAACAGCTCAGCTAAACGGGAGCATTCATCCCTGCAAAATCAGTGATGTAGTAGAGTTAAGTTCATTGATGAATTAATTCTCTCAATGCATCTCTACGTGGAGGAGGCTTTACTGATGCAGGAAAGAAAGCAGGTGACAGATTTAAAGATGAAACCTTGATTGAGTAAGCTCATTTTGCAACTCAGATATCGCTGTTTCTTTCTCTTGCAACAGTGCTTTTGAAGTTCTGCATTCAGCCACTTCCACCACAAGTTGTTCAGATAATCTAGATTGAGCTTTGTAACATTGCTGGAGCTCCAATTCAAGATTTTCAGCTTTCTCTTTCCATTCCGACCCCTTTTGACATACAACATTAGTACACTTAGCAAGAAGATATAAATTAGGAGAATGGTTACATAGGTGACACCAAACTGAACAGCTCACAGAAAATAAGTTGTTAAGTTAAGCCATAGTTTGCACATATAACAATTTTTACAAACAAACAAATAAGTGTATGTAAACAAGATTTATGTGTATTCACTACAATAAATAGAACGGAGGACCTAAGATAACTAAAAGCACCATGAAAAGAGTACTATTGAGCTATCAATTGGTTTAATAGAAAAAGTAAAAGTCTTTTATTATGTAACCAAATTTAGAAGGTCTCTGTCCATAAAACCAGCTGAAAAGTATTGGTACTTTTTCTTCCAAACTTTACATCGATCAGGAAGCCATCATGCTAGCTAGCAAGTATCAGGTTATCTATATGTCATTTTTTCCCCTTCCTCGAACAACCTTGAAACCAAGTAACTACACACCTTGAAAGGTCCAATCAAGCCTCATTCAACTCAACCATTGTAAGTGAGAGTGTTTCCCTATTTAACTAGTCGCTTGAACCGATGACTTATTAGTTACTACAGCACAACACTAGCATCACGGTCACCTCCAACCAAATCTTGCCCTCTACTATTACTAGTTTTCTAGTGCTTAATCATCACAATAATGCTTATGGTGTCAATATGCATCACTAATTTCCTCTACAAAAATCTAATTTATTATTGCAGTATTTTCATATTTCGTGTGCTTTTGCTTCGCACTCAATATCAGCTTGCAACGGCACATACTGCAACAAATAAAAATACTCGATTTGCAATCTCCTTTTTCACACAAGGAGTCAACTTTTTAAGAAAAAAGACTACACGGAAACGCTGTAAGCTTAAGATTAACAACATTCGCATATTCAAGAACATCTCCACTACAGAACTATCAATAATTAATTCAATATCATGTACGAAGATTCCCAAGGCCACAATAACTCTCTCAATACAAAAATTCAATCATAAAAACGATAAATTGGAACCAAAAATTCCAGTTCAAACACCTGAGATACAATCGGGCGAGATAGCGCGATGAAAGCAGGTGAATGAGCGCCCTCTTCGACTAAATGCCGCTTTCGCAGTGCTTTCAGAGCGTGTTTTATTGCTTCCATTGCTGCATCTCCATGCGCCCTAATTAAAAAATAGAAACAATTCACCATCAGCTACAAACGAAGAAATCGCAGGCGCAAAATCCTAGAAAGAAGCAAAATTTTCAGAAAACTGGAATTTGTAAATATGCTGAAGACTAATTCAGCTGATGATTCGAAGAATTACATTGAGGAACTGGGGATTTAGGGTTTTCGTCTGGGGAACCAGAAATTGAATTTGAGGGATTTTGAGTTTTGACGATGAAGGATTCGGAAAAATGGTTTAATCTTGGATTTGTTCTTGAATTTTCAATAGCTGCAGGCAGAGTTTCGCCGTCAAGGTTCTCTTTAAAAAAAAGAAAAAGAAAATACTACTAATAAGCTAAAATTTGAAGCATAATTAGTACGCATAAATAAGAAAGGAAATATATGTTATATTCCTATAAGATCACAACAAAGTTTTTTTTTTTTTTTCTGAAGAGAAGATTACAATATAATTTGAAAAAACTAAAAACTGATTGTTTATTTGTTTCTGTTTTTTTAGAACATTTATTTATGTTATCAATCATACAATGGATATCGATAAATATGATTTACTATCTATAAATTTTGAGTTGATAATTTTTTGCAATATAATACTTTAAGTCATTGGTCCTTTATAGCACCTCAAGAATGGTAAAGATAAATTTTGATAGGCCTACTTGAAGTGGTAAAACTGAGGAACCAAAATCTCTCCTTAACGAGAGAGGTCTTTTGTTCAAGTTCCATCAAGGTGTGGGTACTAGTTTATACTAGTTGATTTGTACAATATATATTATTTTCAAAAAAAATTGTTAAGATAAAATACACTACCTATGTCCATGATATTTAGAACACAATTTCCTTTCTAGGGTGTCCACCATATTTATACCACTTTCCATTTTGGAACAATATGCAACACACATTCATTATTTTATACTTCACAACAATTCAATATCTATTAAAACTCATGTCGCACCCTATATGACATATGACCTATATTTCGTGGACGGAGGGAGTAGTACTCAATTTAAAAAAAATAAATAATACTAGCACTTTTTGACTTTTTTGCCCTTCCCTTTTGTCCTGCATTGAATTCACATTTTTATTTAGTGATTCACATAAAAAAATTGTGAATCACGTATAAAATGAAACTATTACAAGTGCATTCACACTTTTTATTTAGTGATAGAACAAATAAAAATTTGTGATCGCGGAGGGGTAAAAAGTTCAAAAGTGCTAGAATTTATCTTTTTCATACTGAGTGCTATAATTTATCTTTACAAGCCTAAAGTGTTATTATGACTATCCACTCTAATAAGTAGTACTCCCTCCGTCCCAATAGCAATGTCTCACTTCTATTAATTAATACTCTCATCAATTAAAGAAGTGAGACCTTGCTATTGAGACAGAGGGAGTAGTATTTTATATATATTCTTAGGAGATGATCAAATGAAAATACTTTCTTAGGTGAGAAATAAAAATAAATCTGCACTCTTGATCTTTGTTGATTTAATGATGCATTAAGTTACTGTAATTTATGCATTAAAATGTTAATGCATTAAGTTACTGCAAGTTTATGTATTAAAATATTTATGCATTAAGTTTCTGCAATTTATGCATTATCGATGTACTCCCTCCGTCTACGATATAAAGTCCTGCTTATCCATTTATATTTGTCCACAAAAAAAATCCTACTCCACTTTTTGTACTATCACACCCTCCATTTTCTCATATATTTACCTATTTTTGCCATTGATGGACCCTTGCAAATTATACATTTATTCATACAAATTATACTTTATTGTACATTTATTCCTATAAATTGTACCTTTATTCCACAAATTGTACATTTTAACAGTACATTTCAAATTGAACTTTTATTCCACTCACAACAACTCCAACAGCTTTCTTAATCTCCGTGTCTAGCACACAATGAGACTTTATATCGTGGACGGAGGGAGTAATAAAAATTTATTATTCTCACATTCTCATATAAGATATATTCTCACCAAATCTCTACCCTATATTCTTATATACAAAATTATCTTAAGTGACATGTTAATGTACATGATTATAAATCACACTGCAACAAGAACGATTACATAATCTCCAAAAATCACAAAGTAATAAATTTCCAACAAACCATGCACTATCTAATAGCCAATACTGCACAAGAATCTTCGTGCTCCTATCATACAACATGATAACAATATCACTAATACTTTTTGAACATATATGTCCGGACATAAAATAAATATATTAATGATCTTAACTTATAATTTATCAAATAAAATAATGGTGTTGGCTAGTACTCTAATGTATTACTTAATTAATCTAAACCGTAATTTTTAAAGAGAGAAATATGAATACAAAAAATACGAAATTAAACTAATAAAGTTACTTAATAGATATTTATGCATTCACTTGAATTAGATTACTTAAAATATAATAAATTGAATGAATGTGGAGAAATTACAAAATTAAATAAATAAGTTAAAACGGATCGAACCGATTCATTTACCTAAACTAGCTAGATTATGTCCGGACATTTATGTCCGAATAACATCACTCTAACAATATAGACATTAAGAAGACACAAGTACTGTAATTTAAATACCAACTTATTATTTTAATGTCTAGCCAATATTGCTATCATATCGTATCAAATATCAATAATAATCAATCATGTGTAACATCTCACATATCTAACTAAGATTTTAATAGAAAAGTCAAACATGATCTGCCAAAATAAATCCACATTTTTAGCAAGCCAGGACCTCCAAACCCGGCCCAAAAGAGCTTAATTTCCCCCCACGGCCCAACACCTAGGTTTATTTCTTCATGGCGTAATAGGCTCAAGACGGTTTGGAAAAATTTGACCGCTCTAGGATTCAATGAAACCTAGATTAGGTGAAAGAAGATGAGAGTTTCACAAAAAAACCTAGAGGTGGCAAAAGATCGGCCCGTCCCGAGCCCAAGTCCATTCTTTAAACCGATCCAGATCGGCCAGAAATCATGCCAAGCCGAAAAAATTGAGTCCCAACCAGACCCAAAACATCTGGATCGGCCAGAAATCATGCCAAGCCGAAAAAATTGAGTGAGTCCCAACCAGACCCAAAATATCAAACATAGTGCAAGAAAGTCATGTCGGTCCAGCCCGAGCCCACCAAACTTCGGCTCATTTTTTATGGCCCCGAACCAGCTGAAAAATGTATGATGCCTAAAATCGTGAGGCCCAACCCGACACGAAATCAAGCCGGGTCAGGCTTGTTTTGCCAGCTCTACAATAGCTAAAACAAAGAAGTCAAGAGTGAGAAGCAATCCCAATCCCTTTACAAAGGCACGTTTCGAACAACACTTTCCAAATGAGGAATGAGATTTATATCGAACTATACCCCCCACATATCATTTTCTTCATAACAGAATAAAAATGGAAGAGTCTCATCATCACAGAAATTTCAATCACCAACTTACACACCCCATATCACCATAATTTAAACAAATCTTCTTTTCCTATCACTTTTCCTTGCCTTCAACGAAGCAGAAATTTACAGCACCTTAGATGAAGCAGTCAAGTCGCCCGGATCCTATCCACCCAGTCCACACTCTTCCGAGATTTCTCCAGCTGAACGTCAATACTCCTCCGGGACTTCTCGTGGTACTCGACACTCCTTCTAGACCTTTCCATTTGGTCGAAAGAGACTTTCAACTTGGACAGCCTCTCATCGTTGTGGAACTTGTATTCAAATGGCTTTACTTTCTCCGGCCGGTCAACGCTCCGCCTAGGTTTCTCCCTCCGGTCAGTGCTCTTCCTTGGAGCATCGATAAAGTCGGTACTCTTCCTGGAATGTTCGGGCCGGTCGATACCGATACTCCTCCTCGACATGTGTCTTTGGGAGGGAGGCTTTTCGACATAAGATACAAACTTCTTCAGGTGCTTAATATACTCGGGATATAGCTCCAGATCACAGTGGTTCCCCCCTTTGATCCACAATGGTTCGTATTTCTCTTGACATAGTTCATAGAGCTGTTTTCCGTGAGAGCAGTCAACAACATCGTCAGCAGTTCCCTGCATCGACACAGAGAATAGTGATTATTTTCTTCATGTATCAAAAGCATGTTAAGTGCACTGCACACCTCAGAAGGAGCAAAGATTCAAATCAGAATTTTCTAACTCTGATTAGACAGTTAACATTATTGCAATTTTGTCTTCCAAACCTATTCATGTTCTCGGCGGCACTACTACACTTTTTTTGCAGCATGCATCTAAGTTTTAGAAAGAAAAATGAAGGGTGTGATGGACAAGAAATACTTGAATAAATCTATGTAACACAGCGACACTTGGATCAGTTTTTGGCTTTGTCGACAAAATCCCGCAGCATATAGTTGGTTCGGTTCAGATCACACAGTTCTTTATACATTAGCAGGTTATGGCCTATGGGAATTGTTTTTACACGTCGGGAACACAACATTTTCAGCTTAGCTCTGCAGAATATCATCTACTCCAAAAATACACCCTGAGCAGAAACATGTAGAGAGGAAATTGCACAACTGTGTTCACTTACATGTATAACTAGAACAGGGCACTTCACCAAGGGAATTTTGTCGATGTTCTGCAAAAATCAACAAACGGACTTGATTAAATTTATATCAAAAGCATGACTGGATTTAGCAGTGCGGATCTGTAACCGAGAGGCTAGTACTAACCTTGTAGATATCAAACCAATATGTGCGCTTCACTGGATACATAACCCTTAAGCCTGACGAAATAGGACTATGCAAAATAACAGCTCTTAGGCGAGGCAAACGAGCGGCAAGATCTGCAGTGGGGCCACTACCAACAGATTGGCCATATAGGATAACATCTTCTTGCTTAGCCCCATAGCTCTCTTCAAGACACTTGTATGCAGCTTCAATATCTGCATAAGTATTATGCTCGCTTGGCTGCAACACGGACAAGATAAAACTTTAACGGGAGACCTCAGGCGATAGTCACTTATTATCAAGAGAAAAGGAAATCATGTAAAAGTAGCAATTGGCTTATACCTTTCCAGTTGACTGCCCATAGCCTGAGTAGTCATACCTGCAGACATAATGCGCAAAAGATACTAATGAGGAAAAGCTCCGTCACAAGTGGCAAATCCATGATAGCGTCAAATTAAAAAGGACAGCTTGTGTCTGATTATAACCTAAGCAAAGCATCAACATCCAGCCATGAGGAACAACAAATATGCACTAATATTTGTTTCTCTTTTAAGGTGTGGGAATATTATAATGACCAATAGTTTTCTTATGTGAAGGCCGACACTGAACTGTGGATAAATTATATATTTCTTATTGCATGCCATTTAATTGATCATAACATGAATCTCTTAATAGATGCAACCAAAAGGTAAGAATATTATACACTGGCGAGAAAAAAAATAACATGTTATGAATTAAAAGGATATGAATCTCTTAAGAATATTTTACATTTGGCGATGAAAAATAACCTGAGGACCTGATTCAGTGAGTCTAATGGTTGCATTTCAAAGACTATACCCTTCCAAATTGCAATTAATCATTTTATGTGGTTCACCCTTGTAGCACTATAACAATCCATCCAGTTTTCAAATCAAAAACCTACTACTCTAATATATATCTATATCTATATATGAATTATAACAAAAAATGTCTAAAAACAGAAATAGCTTTTCGTCCAAATTCACTTTCTACATATAGAAAGTACTATGATTATATCATTCTAATATAATATCATATTAAATCCACTAATTAGTCTAATTATCAAAACATTACAAAACTAATTTCACTAACTATTGTTATTATATTATTATCTATATTAATTAGTAATATTTTATTAGTTTTTCATGCATTAAAAAATAAAAATATTAGTTAACTACATGAGTATAATATTAGAAAAATCAAATCAAAATTGAACACCTCAAAAGGGGTTGCAAATGTGCTTATAAACTTGTTTTAAACATAAAATCAATAATGTTAATTTTGGATTTTTAATCCTGCATTGGATTTTTGAAACAGTATTCATTTTAATTATTAACATAGTACATATATCTAATATATAGAAATAAATAACATTTTATAAATCTTATGTTCTACTAATATTTTTGAGATGAATATTTTATTATAAGAAAAATCAAATTGAGTTTAAACACCTGAAAAGAATTCGTGAATGTGTTTTGACGATTTAAGAACACAACAATTTTCGTAGATTTTCTTTTGTAAAATTTAATAACTTAATGTCGAATATTTGAAAAAGTATGTAATAATATTATTAAATATGTTATATAAGAATAACAAAAATACAATTCATCAAATGAGCTATCTAGCTTGATTCGTAGAATGGGATAACATCTAGGGTCAATCTTCATCTTTCATATCCAGGCATTGCAGAAGTGCAACTCTAGTCTAACAATATGTTAGTAATTGGAAATTTGTCTAGGAGATCACACCAACTAGATTGTAATGAAAATTTGATTTACTTCACAAGAAAAGGTTGTCTACAAAATTTCTTCACTGATCTGCAAAGGAACACTGAGCCATACATGCAGGCCCCCAATCAACCCTAAACCCACAAGTTATTCTCCAAGATCGAACAATAATACTTATCGTGCTTCTAGGTCTTTCTTAAAAGTTACATTGATCGATATCCAGTTTTTAGTTGATACTAAACTTTCCAACTAGAATGGTATTCAGAGGGAAAATTAAAGTAAAATATTCATCTGATTATCTTGAGGTCAATGGTTGTTCAAAATTACAAACTTCTTCCAAGAGAATTATATAACACAAGATTTAGTCAAGCCAACCACCATCATTATCAAATCTCTCTCTCTCTCTCTCTCTCTCTCTCTCTTCTAAATGGCCAATAGCAGCTATTGACTAATGAGGCAAACCTACTGCATAATAAGTTATGACTTGCTTCCCAAATCTCCGATAAAGAAAGAAAATTACCAACCACTTTTCAAGAGTCAACATCACTGTCACTCCCTCAAAAGCTAATCTCAACAGCTAAATAGTAACTAAATCAAATTATCAAAATTCAATTTTTTCCCCTAAATGATCCCAATTTGCCACATGGATAACACGAAAAATATTTTAAGAATATGCATTGCAAAACACCACCAAAATCACAAAAATATATAATAAAAACAATTAAGAAATCCATCTGATCCAACTAAGCTAACAACTCACCCAGTCAGAAGCACCTATAATTATCCATAAAAATATAAAATAACAAACTTTATTTATACAAATTCTAAAAGAAAAAAGAGCACAAAAGGAAAGCAATTCATACGACTATTGAAACCCCAACATCAAGATTTTCACATCAATAACCTAAAAAAAATCAAATTTCACAAAAATCAGCAGCTAGAAGAACAATCAAACAAAATTCCCATGTGAAAACACACAACCACGCACCAATTCCCAACAAAACCCTAGCAATTCCCCACAAAAACAGGATTTTCAAACATCAAAACGCACGATAACAGAACAGAATTCCAAAAATTACCCCAGTAGATTGACCCTGAGATGAATACTCAGCTCGATGAACAGCTCGTACATCTGCCCGATATCCGCTGCGTTGCCGTGCGAGTAGAGCAACGTCGAGCTGGCCATGGGGTACCGCACGTACACCGCCACGATTTCCGTGCCCCGCCGCGTCGGGAGCTTCAATACGTCGACGTTTTCACGGTGCGGGAACGGGTGCAGCAGCTGCAGCCCCGTCGCCTCGTCGGTCACCAGCTTGTAACTCGGCGGCGTCGGTGGGAAAAACGCCAGCTTTGCTGCCATTGACGACGTCACCCCTCCCATCCCTCTCTTCCTGTTTTCTCTCTCTAAAATCTATTCTTTGTTGTCAGAACACTGCAACTGTATGTCTGTATCTATTTGCTGGAAATATAAATTTGTGGCAGTGTGCGAGGGGAGAGAGAGAGAATCGTATGGAAATGTATAGAAACTGAACGGAACAGTAGAAAGAGAAGAGAAGAGAGAGGAAGAGGAAGAGGAAGAGGAGAGAGAAAAGGAAAGGTTTTCGGTGTGGAGATTGAGAAGAGTGATTATGATACTGTGACCAGCTGTGATGTTTACTATTCATCAAAGCATGGCCACATATACCTTTTTTCTTTTTCTTTTTTTTTTTTTGGAGGGACTTTCTAATATTTTATTATATTTTGAAGTTCCTATAAGCTAGTTTTGGCCTTTTCTTGTTTTATTCTTTTTAACAAAAAAAAAGGGGGAATCAAGATTCAAGAATAAATTCACTACACTACAGAATGAACTTTGAGATAGTAGCCTATATTAAAAAAATAAAAATAGAAGTCGGTATCCTATAGCATATAGTTTGAGGAAATAATATCCAATTTCATTAGTGGTATATATTCTAATAAAAATTATGGATTTTAGTTTGACGATGAACATGAAGTTCATTACATTACAAACTATCTCTATTTACATTCCTCTTTTATTTTATGACGAGAAAAGCACATCATGGATATTCAAAGTATTTTTTGAGTAAACTACATATGCAATAGCATGTAAATAATAGTCACACTCATAAAATTCCTTATGCGTTCCTCTTTTCCTTGTAATAAAATATTTTATTTTTAATATTGTGTAAATTTATTCCTTTAGGCAAACAAATAAAATTATTAAAAAAAATGAGGGAAAATGTACAACTTTCTCCTTACATTCACCTGAATCATATAACATGCTCACTCCATTCAATATATATATATATAGTCCTCATTTAATAGTATATTTTGCTGTTTTAATGATTTACCCTAATTGTATTTTCAAATTGTCAACGAGTTTACCTCATTTAATATTAGAAATACAAATTTAATAAAGTTGCATGCCTTGGTGTTCTTGAGTAGGGATTTACTAATCCATCATCATAACTCAAAAGAAAATCTTAATTATGACACTTTTGCATTAGAAATATGGATTAACTATTCAATTTAACTCATAATATGGTCAAAATTACTATAGAATTCAAGATTAATGAGCTGGTTCTCAAGTGTGGGGATTTGCAAAAATGAATGTGGCTTCACATGTTTGTCTATTTAGAATATTTGTTCTTGTTTCTATCAAATAAGATGAGCATATATATAACTAATAAAAGCTCTATTCTCAATGGATGTGTGTATTCAACATTAATAAAACCATGCACATACTCCTGGGTCCCACAAAGTGACCCTAATGATTTTTACATGGCCACCCCCATTATTATTATTATAATTATTCTTTTGGTGGCATTCATGTTCTCTTTAACACCTTTGAATTAGGTCTCAGAATGGTGAAGAGAATTGGATAAAGGTCCAAATTAGATATTCAATATATAAACTATGATTTATACTTTTCAATTTAAGTATACAATAACCTTTAATTGCTAGATAAATGTTTAGTTTTGACTAAAAATGTTAACATATAAACAATAAAAAATCAAATTACTCATTGTATTCATATTTATTCAAACATGTATAAAGCATTATGTTTATTTGTGAAACTAAAAAGTTTGCAAATCTAAGCTACTTAAATTTTGTATAATAGAATTAAGAATGTGAACATTTTAATTCAATCTCTCTCTGGTGCAATATACTATGAATTACTTTTTTTTTAACAAACAAACATTACAAGAAATTTTAAAAAACGCGTGACGGTGGACTTGAACCCGTGACCTTTGGCCCGGACATTTAATATTTATAGACTTCTGCCTAGTTCACAACGTCTATCCCTTTTGACTTCATAGCTATAAATGATATGGTTATTATTAGCTAGTCACTTAATTTACTTCGTATGCTCCAATATTTATTTCATTTTTACATGTCACCTACTTCATACGTTTAAAAATTATACAGATAGAAATCACAGTGAATCATATGTAAGGATCTCAATGTCTTCTACAAAATATTGTCAAAGAAATTGTAATCAAGGAATGTGACTAAGTAAACAATAGTCATTCAAACTCAATGTCAATTCAAAACGATGAATATATTTATTCCATTTGGTTTAACCACTAATCTAGTTTAATTCGATAAAGCAAAAAAGCAAAACCCACAAAATATATACCAAGAAATTAAAAATAAATATAAAATTCAAGGTGATATATAGTATTTCAAAATTAAAGGGTTGGACCCTCAACCCTTTTTTGGGGATGCCAACTTCACATGTGTATATATGTATTTTTCCATGATTGCTTTTTATTTTAATATTATCAATAAGTGGGGGAATGTGCTGCTGAATTTGAAGACACTTCCCTCATATGAAAAAAAATAGCCCACATGTCTCCTGCACTCCTGCTGGATTTCCTCTTTATTTTAATATAATTAACAAATTTTAATGATAGATTAATTTAAGTTTGGGATTAGTGGGAATTGGAAGCTTCGTATCTTGTTGATTTTATATGGTTTGGGTTGGAAACTCTAAGAAGAATGAGCTGTTTTAGTTGTCCAATATGCTCATCCCAAAGTTTGCTAGCTATGTGATTAAAATATATCATGTATATGTTGCAAAATGTGTAGTAATCTTATCGACTCTTTTTAGATCGAGTTATCGAATAGGGATTGTCATTATTAAAGAAAAATGATAGCTCATCGATAAGCTAGACATACGGTTGATAGTACCGGCCTCATCTTGGGCCCGACCTAAGGCTATTTGGGCCTATATATTAAAGCTCGGCCCACAGAGTTCGGCCCAAACAAAGTCCACATCTGCCTTGAAGACCAAGTAACGAAACCCTACTTTGGAAGAAGATAGAATTCTACTACGAATGGGAATCGGATATACATGTATCAAGCAACCAGATATGTATAAGGAGTCCGATCTCTAGAAGGATTAGGGCTTAACCCAATGCTTATAAATAGATGCAAGATTAGAGGAGTAGGGGACATTCAATACTCATTGTACTCTCAAATATAATAAAAGCTCTCTGCATTCTCTCCCGTGGACGTAGATCACATCGATCGAACCACGTAAATTACTGTGTCATCGTGTTATTATTTCTTTTAGCTACTTTCGCAAACCCTAGATCTATCATTGGCGCCGTCTGTGGGAACCTCATCAACGGTTCTTACGTAGCTGATTTACGATGGTAACGCGATCACAAAGCATGCGGGAGGCCCAAAGCCAACGAGGGAATCCTAACGAAGCGAGAAAGGCGCCCCATAAAGAGAGAATCGCCGAAGGCGGGTTCGGTCCCAAAGGAGAGGCACGCCGGGGACCGATAGAAGGAAATCCTCCGAAAGGATGCCCGCGCTAGAGATCAACGACGAGTCGGAGCCGAAGGGATCCGAGTTGAAGGAGGATGATCTCTCCAGAGACTTTGATCTTGCCACCACCTACGCCGCGGCCGGGTCGCTAAAGCAAACAAGGAGCGTTTCAAACGCTTTCTTGCGACAACCCGGATGTCTCCCATACTTGAAGCCAGGGAGAGTTCCACGCAAAAATCTCTGCCTAAAGCTCCTCACTACACCGAGAGACCGGGACCGGAGCTAAAGGAGAGGCGCAAGCCCCGGCGGGGATCGGATCGACGTCGGAGTCCAAGCTCGCAGAGTAGCCCCAGGCGACATCATACCCAAAGGCGACCTCGGAGCCCCAGAAGGTATCGAAGCCCGAGCTATAGCGAGAGTCGCAGTCCCACGAGGAATCGACACCGACATGAAAAGGAATCAGCTCGGCTGATCAGCCCGTTCACCGACGAGGCGCGACACCAAACTCCCCACGGTGTACAAATTGCCAAACATACCGGCCTACAATGGGCTGGACGACCCCCTTAACTTCCTAACGCGTGTCCGGTACAGCATGCACAACCAGGGTCTCAGGGAGGAACACATGTGCAAGCTACTCCCCGAGATGCTGATCGATTATGCCCGAGCTTGGTTTGACAGCCTTCCAACTGGCAGCGTGGGGTCCTGGACCTATTTGGAAAAAATATTCAAGCAAAGATTCCATACGAAGGTTCAGGCTCGCCGAGACACAGCATACCTCCTATCGGTGAAGCAAAAGGACAAAGAATCTATAAGGGAGTACGCTTCCAGGTTCATGCAGGAAAGCTTGAAGGTCGATAAAATCGACGACGTCTTCCTCATCTCGGCCTTCCGAAATGGAGTTGCCCCCGGGTCCCTGAACCAAGAGCTCGCTAAGCGGAAGCCTGAGACAGCCCAGAAGATGTGGAAGATTGTATACCAGTTCGCCGATGGCCAGGATGCGGACCGACTGAAGCGGGAGGAGACCGAGAAGAATAGAACTGAAGGGGATCGAGGTCGGAGCGATCGTGATCGGAGAAGTGCCCACGAGCGCCTCCAAAGAGGACCTATCCAGTCCCGGCTCGGATCCGGACCAATCCAGTCCCGGCTTGGACCTCGGGTGGGACCAGAGCCGTCCCAACGACCTCCTTTTATGAAGACGAATGCCGAGATCTTCGCACTCCACGAGGACTGGTTTGCTAAACCACGTCCCATGTCAAAATCTAAACCTCGGAACCAAAACAAGCACTGCTCCTTCCATGATGACCATGGGCACCACACGGAGGATTGCCGCGACCTCGCGGAACAGATAGAGAGGTTAGCCCAAGAGGGAGCTCTGAAGAGATACGAAGCCAGGGGGAAGAAAAACACGAAAGGAAAACAGAAAGGAGGACAAGGTCGCTGTGCTCCCCACAATAAGCGAGCTAAGGTCGATCACGACGAGGAGGATGACGACCCTCCGTACGACGCACCACAGTACGACGGAGTGGTCTCCACCATCACCGGGCTACCCCCAGGCAAGACAAAAACCAGGTTGAAGGCAGAAGCTCGCAGACCACCGGTCCCATCGGGTGAGGAGCAAACGAAAAAGAGATTCAAGAAGGGGGAAACCGTCACATTCTCCGAGGATGACCCTGTGCCTACCGCTACACCACACAACGACGCCCTGGTTATACAGGTCGGAGTGGCCAACAAGATGGTCCATCGCGTATTCATCGATGGTGGGGCCAGCGTGAGCATCATCTTCCAACACTGCTTGGATAGGATGGGCCTCGACCCAGCTCGGGTGAATTCCACACCCCGCCTCTCAAGAGCTTTACGCAGCAAGAGACGCGACCTGAAGGGACCATCGCGCTCGACGTTGCGATTGGCAGCCCGCCGACCAGCGTCAATAAGCTGGTTCAGTTCTATGTGGTTAAAGCGAACTCCCCCTACAACATCATACTAGGTCGAGATTGGCTGAATGCAGTCAGGGCCATCATTTCGCCCTACCACCTGCTGTTGAAGATCCCGACCTCGGCTGGAACCCTTACGGTGCGAGGTGACCAGATAAAGGCCAAGGAGTGCATGCAGGTTGCTCTACGAGGTCAACCCCAAGCATAGCAATCAAAGTATCCCAAGGAGCCGGATGAAATGACGTCAATCCCAGACACCCCGGCGGAACAGGTTACCCTGTCCGAAGCAGATCCAGCGAAGGTTGTCAAGGTCGGCTTTGCCGGGGGACCTCAAACACGCATGCAAGTAATCCAGCTCCTAAGGGAATATCAAGACGTCTTCGCCTGGTCTCCAACGGACATGACGGGGGTGTCGTCGGAAATCATTACGCACAAGCTTAACATTAACCCGAACTCGACCCCGATAAAGCAGAAACGGCGATCATTTGCTGCCGAACGAAATCAAGTTATCTACAACGAGGTGCAACAATGGTTGAAAGCAGGGCTTCTGTTTGAAGTCAGGTACCCGATTTGGCTATCTAATCCGGTAGTGGTAAAGAAAGAAGAAGGAGAGTGGAGGATGTGTGTAGATTACACCGACCTCAACAAAGCTTGCCCGAAGGACTGCTATCCTCTCCCCAACATCGATGAAAAGATCGAATCCTTGGTGGGACACGAAGTACTCTGCTTTCTCGATCTCTACAAAGGATACTATCAGGTTCTAATGGATGAGGGGGATGCAATCATGACAGCTTTCGCAACAAGCTTCGGGATCTTTGCATTCAAATATATGCCTTTCGGGTTAAAGAATGCCGGGGCGACCTACCAGCGAATGGTCGATTTCCTCTTCCGAGATCACATCGGCAAGATGGTCGAAGTATACGTAGACGACATTGTCGTCAAGAGTAAAGAAGAGGCCTCGGCGGTGAGCGACCTGCGAACCACGCTCCACATACTAAGGCAGGCGAACCTCAAGCTGAACCCGAAGAAGTGCACTTTCAACGTGCGATCTGGAAAATTCTTAGGGTGCTGGATCTCGCCAGAAGGTCTCAAAGCCAATCCACTGAAGATTAGAGCCGTGCAGGAGATGAAGGTACCTCGGACTATCCGCGACGTGCATAAGTTGACAGGGTGCATAACCGCGCTAAGTCGTTTCCTCTCCAAGGCTGCCGAGAGGCAGCTCCCATTCTTCAAAATTCTCAAGAAGGCCCCGGAATTTGGATGGGGACGAGAGCACGAGCTAGCTTTTGAGGAGCTCAAGTGCCACCTCGAGGACTTACCAACCTTGTCAGTCCCCCAGAAGGAAGAACCTCTCTCTCTATACCTCGCAACATCTGAGGAGGCAATAAGTGCAGTGTTGGTCCGAGACGAAGGAGATCGGCAGCTACCGGTGTACTTTGTCAGCCGAGTCCTAAAAGACCCAGAGACGAGGTATCAGCCTCTCGAGAAGGTCGCCCTAGCCCTCATAAACGCAGCTCGGCGCCTAAAGCCCTACTTCCAAGCTCACCCGATACAAGTTCTGACCGATCTACCACTTCGACAAGTTCTCACTAAGCCAGAAGCTTCAGAAAGAATCGCGAAATGGGCGATCAAGCTAGGAGAACATTCTATATCGTACGGTCCCCGTCGAGCTATAAAAGGACAGGCTCTGGCAGACTTCCTTGTAGAAGCTATGTATAAGGACCTCGTGGAGCCAAAAGAAATCAAAGCCAAAACCAGGCTCCAAGAAGTCCCAGAGAAAACACCCCCGGATGGCAGGAGATGTACGTGGATGGAGCTTCAGGAAAGAAAGGAAGTGGAGCCGGCATACTCCTCATCAGCCCAGAAAAGAAGGAACTAACATATTCGCTGCGATTCGAGTTCTCCACTACGAATAACGAGGCGGAATATGAAGCTCTCATTGCTGGACTGCGCCTCGCCCAAACCCTCCAGGTACGAGCTGTCCAAGCCCATTGTGATTCCCAAGTCGTGGTCAACCATGTGTTAGAGAAATACGAAGTGAAAAGTGAGAAGCTGAAGAAGTACCTAGAGAAGGTCAAGCTCCTTGGACAATCTTTCCAATTCTTCAAAATAGTCCGCATTCCCAGAAGCCAAAATACCCGAGCTGATGAGCTAAGTAAGCTGGCGACCTCCCCATCCAGCTCGGCGCTAGTGGAAGAAGTCCGCAACAGGAGTATAGAAGAGACGGAAGTCAATGCAATCATAGAAGACGACCCAAATTGGATGACCCCCCTAATCAAATGTTTGGGAAACGGGGAAGTGCCCGAAGACAAGACGGAGGCTAGAAAAATTCTAGCTAGATCCACGCAGTATGCCCTCGAGGGAGGGGTCCTCTATCAAAAGTCTTACTTACAGCCTCTGCTCAGATGTGTTGGACCAAAGGAAGCGGACTACATATTAAATGAAGTGCACACGGGATCGTGCGGAAGCCACATTGGAGCTCGGGTGCTAGCTCAGAAGATCATTTGGTGGGGGTACTATTGGCCAACAATGGCAAAAGATGCGGAAGACTTCGTGAAGAAGTGCCTAAAATGCCAGCTGCATGCCAGAGTGACGAGACTACCCCAAACCGACCTCTCTACTATTCAAAGTCCGTGGCCATTTATGGAGTGGGGCATTGACATCGTAGGGCCTTTCTACCCGGCACCTAAGCAAAAACGGTTTCTAATAGTTGCCGTCGACTACTTCACCAAGTGGGTAGAAGCTGAACCTTCCACAAAAGTCACAAGTGATAAAGCCGTTGACTTCGTCTGGAAAAACATCGTGTGCCGGTTCGGGGTACCAAGAGTCCTCATCTCGGATAATGGAACGCAATTCACGAGCAGGGAATTCAGAGAATTCTGTGAAGGACGCAATATCCAGCAAAAGTTCACCTCGGTCAACCGACCTCAAACTAATGGCCAGACTGAAGTCACCAACAGGACGATAGTGAACGGACTCAAGACCCGCCTAGAGAAGGAGAAAACAGAGTGGATCCACAATCTCCAAAATGTCCTGTGGTCGTACCGGACTACGCCCCAAACTCCAACGGGAGAAACCCCGTACCGTTTAGTATACGGGTCTGAAGCAGTCATACCTGTCGAGATCGGAGCACCCAGTCCCCGAACTATCAATTTCTCCGCCAAAGCTAATGAAGAGCAGCGCCGAACCGACCTAGACTTATTGGAGGAAAAAAGGGGAACTAGCCAGCATAAAAGAAGCTCGGTACAAACAGCAGATGGCTCGGTATTACAACCAAGGGTCAAACCCCAACAGTTCCAGGTCGGTGATCTTGTGCTTCGAAACAATGAGATCAGCCTCTCAGAGAAGCTCGGCAAGCTCGAAGCTACGTGGGAAGGGCCCTACAGAGTACACGAAGTCCTCGGCAAAGGAGCTTACAAAATCGCCTATCTTTCGGGCGAACTAATACCCAGAACATGGCACATCGCCCATCTAAAGAGATTCTTCGTATAAGCAACAAAATCTTGCATATAGAGTCTTAGGTTTTCTTTTTTGTCTTTTTTGTCCTTAATGTTTTGTTTTCAACGAGCTCGTCAAAACTCTTTTTACTTTGTTTTTGGTCATTTTTTAAAATTTCCTTTTTGTCTTGCATCTCGTGTCTTTTGATTTGCTTATACGAAGTATCCATCATATCAAAATCCCCTCATAAGGTCGAACTACGGTTCCCTTGCGTGGTCAGTAATGACCCGACATGGGGTAACAAATTCCTATAATGCGCAAAGGAAACCCTTTCCGAGGTCCGAGCTCGTCTCCCTCCAAAAAGGAAGATCCTACGAGGTCCGAGTCAAACTCCCTCCGAAGGATAATTAGTTCTCAACTGGGGTCGGAACCAAGTTCCCCCGGGAGAATAAAATACAAGGTCCGAACCATGGTTCCCTTGTCAACACAAAGAGGTCTGAGTCCAACTCCCCCAAAAGATGCAACATGCAAAAAACCAAGGAAGTAATCTTCACGAAGAACAGGAAAGTTCAAAAACTCAATATATATATTTACTTCTAACTATTTGGAACAGTTTGTGTGTACATAAATTACCGGCAGAAGCGAGCTAATCTAGGGGGAAGGATGTTTCTTGCTGAAGCTAAGCCAATCTTCCTCAAAGGAGGAGGACCCTAGGAGATCATCAATTGAGATTCGACCTCGCCCCCGACCTCGACTTCTTCCAGCAGGAGAACTTCGACCTCGCGGGGTAGCCGAACCGCGACAAGCAGCTCGCCTACCCTGGCTCGGACCGACCTGATGTCCCCGCGACGCCGTTTTCACCTCGCGAGCAGGCATCGTCCGAACAGAAGAAGAAAGGTCTGCCCTCGGACCACGTGCCAAAAGCGCCCGTAACTTAGGTCGGCGGTCCAAAATACACTTATACCGGCCCACACTCTCCTTCAGCATCTCAAAAGCACCCTGAAGCCCAAAAGACTCGGACCCGAGTGCTTCCTTTAGCGCGATATATTGTTCCAAGTCCTCTTTTGCCTTTAATTCCGCCTCGGAGATGGTTATACCACCGCCGCGACGGATAATATCTTCATACTCGGCATGCTCCTCGACGATCATCTCGTAATCTTTCGGAATGCGGCCGGCTCGACCTCGGGCGACTTTCAACTCCTCCTCAGCCTGAAGAAGCTTGGCTTGAAGCAAGTCGGTACTCTCTTGGAAAGCGAGCCGCTTGACTTCGACCTCCTCACAAAGTGCCTCAAACTTCATCTGCCATCCCGTCAGCTCGGCTTCTTGGGATTTCAGCAAAATACACTTTTGGCTGAAAAGCTCCTCAGCTCGGCGGCATTTCTCCCTCCATTGTTGAGCCATGGACCGTTGGTCAACCACATCTTGAGAAAGGAGAGCTATTTGTATGCGCAAAGTAGAAATATCGACAGAATCCAAGCTCTACACTCAAGAAGAAGAAAACAAATTCATTGATTCGAAGATGTTCAGTACAGATATACAAAAAAAAAAACTACACTAAACATCGCCGACCTCCTTATTTTGAGAAGGTGGCTGCTCGGAGGGGGGGTCCTCCACGTCCTTGTTGGAGGTCAGATTTTCACCAGTCCCGGCCTCCCGTTCCTCATCCACTTCCTCTTCGTGGGTTTCGCCTCCTTCTTCGGCTTCATCAGGAAGAGCATCGAAGACCGCGTCCAGGGTGGAGTCCCGATCTGTCGGGCAGGCGGCAATCTGCTCGGCGGATAGCAGAACAGACGAGTTGGCAAGGTCGTCCAGGACAGGTAGGCGGTTGAGGTGATCTCGGATCACGGCGGCGTCTGCAGAAAGGAGAGCCGCATCCTCTAGGCGCTCGTAGCCATACTTGGAAGCATCCAAGCCGGGAAATTCTCTAGCGGCCTCCTCCAGAGCATCCAAAGCGTAGTTTCCATTGATAAGCCCAGCCAACTCATTGGCCAGGCCGGAGAAGCTCTCCGACAATAGAAGCCTCTTTGTAAATGCCCGTAAGACCTCGCCTTGACCAGCTGCCAGCTGGGTCTCCCTGTCTTTAGCTGCACTCAGCTCGGCCTCAAATCTTTTCTGGGCTTTCTCAGCCTCCACCTCGGCCTTCGCAAGCTGAACGGCCAACTCGGACTTGAGAGTCTTCACCTCCTCTCTGGCCTTGACCAGGTCCCCCTCCGCCTTCTTCAGCTTAGCCTTGGTCGAAGTCAGCCTATCGGAATACTGACTCTTCTCGTCCTCATGACGAGCCGACATCTGCCCGACGCCATCTTCTAGCCATCTCATCACCCTACCGAGGCTCTACAAGAAAAAGCGGAGTTAAACAAAAGAAAAGCATAGGGCAGAAATACCGAAAGAGAATAACCGAAGGCAATAAATCTTTACCTCAGGAAAAGGAAGATCCTCCAGCCTCATTGAAGGGGCCACCGGGCTCCTATCACCACCCGAGACCTCGATGATATCCTGGACTTTGGATTTTTTGTGAGGACTGGCGGAAGGAGAGCGAGCATCTGTCGTGGTAGGCTCTGTTACCTCAGCCCGCTGAACCAGGTCAGACGAGGAAGCAGATCGGCCTGACGACCTCGGCCTCTTACTCCCTCGAGCTGCGGCCTTGGCATCGACTTTCATCACCTTCCCGAACTTCACTGCGATACAAAGTGTGACGAGAGTTAGGATGATTAATAAACAAAAGCATTACAATCCTAATAGCACTAGCGGGGTCTCACCCATTGCAGGATCCACCATCCTCTGGGGCTCAAACGGGCTCAACCCCGCCTCAGCTAAGGAATCTTCACCATAGTTCCCCTTGAAGGGGCCACAATTCCTCATTGCTCTAACAGCAGCCTCCAGATCCTTATCCACCTCGCCTCCCACCCACGTAAAAGGCTTACCTACCCTCCACATATGCTCGACTAAACTTTCATGACGACAGAAAAAGTATCTCGAGTGCCATTTTTCTACTTTATTCTGAGTTCGACCCTTGAACTCAGTACGGGCAGCGGCATAGTACCAGTCCGCTGATTTTTTGAAGACAAAGAGCTCGTGAATGAGCTCGGCTGATAATTGGTAACCCTCACGGATCGCTGCCACACCCAAATCAGTAAATTGCCTAAAAGAATTAGGCATTATCTGCCCCAACGCTAAACCGAGTTTCTTCTGGAGCTGGGCAAATGGCTCAGGGAGGGGTAGACGAAGACCGGAATGCGGTATCGTCCGTAAACGGTAACGAACCCCATCGGGGGCGAACATGCCCTATCCTCCGAACGAGGTTCTATCAAGACAACATCAGAAGGGAAATTATACGATCGGGCGAGGCATTTTATCCTACACTCGTTTAAAACTGAGGGGTAATCGGCCACTTTCCCCTCTACACACCGGGGCACTATCAAAGTTTCAACAGAAATGGAGGATCCAAGGGAGAAAATCCTAAACTCTACACTGCTATCTACGGCACTCGCCAATGAAGACCCACTAACCCTTGTAGATTGAGAATGGGAAGCCATACTTACTTGTTAAACAGAAGATAAATGTTCGATCGATGTGATCTACGTCCACGGGAGAGAATGCAGAGAGCTTTTATTATATTTGAGAGTACAATGAGTATTGAATGTCCCCTACACCTCTAATCTTGCATCTATTTATAAGCATTGGGTTAAGCCCTAATCCTTCTAGAGATCGGACTCCTTATACATATCTGGTTGCTTGATACATGTATATCCGATTCCCATTCGTAGTAGAATTCTATCTTCTTCCAAAGTAGGGTTTCGTTACTTGGTCTTCAAGGCAGATGTGGACTTTGTTTGGGCCGAACTCTGTGGGCCGAGCTTTAATATATAGGCCCAAATAGCCTTAGGTCGGGCCCAAGATGAGGCCGGTACTATCACATCCCCCCCCCAAAAAAGAGGAAAGAAGACATGTAGACGCAGACTACGAGGTCTAATTGCCGAGGTGATTGATCGCGCAAATCACTTGAACGAACTGAATTAGCGAACTTATAATCCGAGCTGAAGCAGCAGGCATAAATATTTGAGCGATCTGAGTATCAGGGGCTTGTTATGTGCTTTTAGGTCGGTCAACAGGCACGACCCATATAAATTTTAAAGGGCGGGGAAAGCAATGGGCCGTTTGAATTTTGTGGAGGGACGGTTCATGTTTCGAGAAAGGCGGGCCCCCGTCACACGTGTGTCAGACGCAACGGTGGGATTCAAATGTATATCCACAGAAGTTGAAACGTTTCTGCCCATATCACACTATTTCACATCCGCCGTCGTTAGCAGAAAAAAAACGCTTGCGCAGAAAAGTTCCTTCTTCCCCCAAAATCTTCAATTTGCTGCTTCCCGTACCGCCCTGCTCACGCCGTTGGTCCCTCGGTTCACAGTTGCAAATCCCCTGCCGGAACATTTATCTTCTGTTTAACAAGTAAGTATGGCTTCCCATTCTCAATCTACAAGGGTTAGTGGGTCTTCATTGGCGAGTGAAGAGAGTAAAATATATATCTAATGATATGTAAATACATTTTGGTATATATTTTATTGTTTTATATGCAAGATTCATGCGTGTAAATTAGGAATTGCAGGGAGAAAAAATATTATCATGAGGTATTTGATGTGATATTTTTCTTAGAATAAAAAGAAGGAATAAGAAAGTGTGAAATTTTAATCTATAGAAAAGGAGAGACAAAAAATGAGGGATTTAAATGGATACAATTTTCTTTTCCTCCATTTTCCCTTACAATCAAAGTAAACAAACCCTTAAAAAAATGATAAAATACATAAATACTTCTTCTGTCCACAAAAATTTGCTACAATTTCCTTTTCGACTCGTTCACAAAAAATTTATCACACTTTTTAGGAATAAGCTCCACACCTCATACTCCATTTATTTATAAAAAAAAAATGTCATTGTTAGGACTCACAACTCCACTCAGACAACTTCTCTTATCAACTTTACCGTGAGACTTTTTTTTCACTCACACAACTTTTCATTAGTTTTTATTAAAACATGTGCCAGCCACAATATGATAACTTTTTTGTGGACGAAGGGAATAGTTAATACGCACTCCCTCCGTCCCAAATTAGTGTTATTCAACTAATATTTTATGTTTCACAACAAATCAAATATGCATCACATTTTTTAGGGACGGATGGAGTACTTCTTATTATCATGTCAATTTGATAATAATATAAAATAATAGTAATTTTAAAATAATTATCGTAATAATAACACGTACAGTACACTTCCTTTATTTTTGATAATTTTCAATTCAAGTACTCAACCAAACTCGAGGCATAAATGAACCACAGAAACGGATTGGCATGGGATTTTCTAGGGATTGGTGCTCCAAAAACTTGCTCTTTATTCTTAAACCACGTTCACTTCCTCTATTTATTTAATTTCTTTTTTTATGAAAGAAACGTTTTATTTTATTTTATCCTTTTTAGTGAAAGAAACAATTCTTATTTGTAAAGACATGTACAATTTGTGGGCCTAATCTGCTTTAACCTTTTATGTTTCACGTGTGTTTCGCCCAGCAGGCTTAGCCCTGCTTCCGCTGCAGGCTTACAACTTGGGCTTGTCGGCTCCAATGGGTCACACTCATTCTGTTAGATCGACATTGATTCAGACCAGACTCATCCACGTGAAAAAAATAAGCTTTATTTTATTAATTATTACTAATATTTAAACGATATCATTTTCTTTTCATAAAAACTAATACTTCCTCCGTTCCCTAAGAGCACTCACATTGGTGGGATAGGGTGGGCACAAAATTTTTGTCCAAATTAGTGGACGCAAATGGTGGTAGGCATACCTATTATTTTAATTATTTTATTTTTCACTTTTATTTTTATTTCATAATTTAAATAACATTAATTTTTAAATGCAAATTTTATTGAATTGTAAAAAAAAACATTACATAAAAATAAATTAAAAAAATACATTAATTGAGGGATGGCGGGGGTCGGGAAGTCTCATTTCTCTCCTGAGCATTGCACAAAACGCAAGATGATTTTGGAGCGTGTCGGGTGCCATGCCCGTTGTGTCTCGAGTTAGAATCTCGTAGTTCGCCTGCCTCGTAATTTGATATTGCAGCATTAAACTTCTCTTCTATCTCAGCAGAAACTTTACCTTTTCCCCGAGCTAATGCCTTCGCCTTTTTCGTTCTCATTGGACGTTTGGCGCGAGTGCTTCCCGAGGTGAGTTCGCCGCTGCTCGTCATGTCCGGAGTGTTTGGAGTGCTTGGAGTGGAAGCTTCTGATGTCGTGGTGTAGCTCTCGTCTTCCCAGATCTTGGATCGCTTGGCGATATTCTCTTTGACTTTGCTGGAAGAGACGACAATATGGAACTTCGGCGTATCCCTAACCACGTTCCAAGCATCCAAATGCTCAAATGGGGTGTAGAAATTTTTCTGCCACTCTGCTAGTGCCCTCTGGAAAATGTCCTGGCCGCTCTTGTCGCTATGATATTGCTCCGAAGCATCCTTGTAGATTTGTTGAAAGAGAAACAGCAAATCTTTTATTCTCTTCCAATGACTGCGCAATTGTTATTCACTTCGCGCTTTCGTTCCCTCGGGACGGAGGCGATTGTAGCACTCCATGATTTGTTCCCAATATTTTCCAAATTTTTGGGCGTTGCCGACAATAAGGTCCTGGCTAATATCGACCTAACAACGAGCCAAGCACTCCGTCTCGGCCTCACTGTAGTTATTTCTCCCGCAGCCCCGACTGCCCCGGCCGTCTTCAGGTCTGCTACTGCTGCCGCCGCCTCTTTTGCCTCGGATGGTGGCTTTACCCCGACCCTTTTTCTTGGGCGTAGAAGTAACCGCGGGCTCCTCGTACTCCACGTTGACTTGGTCCTCGGACGAGTCCAAATTGACGCCCGATTGGAAGTCGCCGGGAGAAGGTGCCAAATGTGTATGATACATGGAGAAAGCCTCCGGCAAAAATTGAGGGACATAGGTGAAACTGGGTGAATATTGCGGCACAGAGTCGTAACCCGGCGAAAATTGAGAACGGTTGGGGGTGGGGGTGGAGACGTTTTGGAAGGATAGAGGTCGAAAATTGCCGTAGAAATTTGGATTATTGTGATCGAAACTTGCATCACTAGAACCGAACCAAGACCAATTTTGATTGAGATCCATTTGTTGCCCAACCACGGCCTGCCACGTGGCCAAGAAACCATCCCGCCCAGCACGCTCGCCCGGGCGCACTGCCGCCCACCCCACCCGTCCTCCCCTGGGCGCCATCGGTTGCGCCCACCGATAATCATGCTCTGATAATTGCCACATTTTTTCACTACGGGAATTAAAGAAAAATGATATTTAAAAGGTAAAAAGATAAAAAGTGGTGGAGCCCATAATTTTTTATGAGAGAAGCATATTTCCTTGAAAGCGAAGTTGCTAGTTATCCCGGAACTGTTGTCATTTATCCCCGGATGAAGGGAGTAAATGTTAGTTTAGTGAAAAAAATTTGATAATTTGAATACAAAATAATACTCCCTCCGTCCACGATAAATTTGTCACAATTTTCTTTTTGGTCCGTCCACAAAAAAATTGCCACATCCATTTATGGTAATAGACCCCACACACCTCACTTACTTTTCCACTCACAACACAATTTAAAACTATATAAAAGTGAGACCCTTATTCCACTCACAATACAATCAACCAACACATTATTAAAATCCGTGCCATCCACAATGTGGCAAATTTATTGTGGACGGAGGGAGTATAAGTTAGTTTCGTGTAAATTGTTATATAGACCCTATTTTAAATTGCATTACAACTTTTTTTTAGAATACAACTTAAAAATGAGAGAAAAAGTGCATATAGATAGGGTTGTAAACAAGCCGAGTCGAGTCGAGTATTGGTCTGCTCAAACTCGATTCGTTTAAATATTTATTTGCTCGAGCTTGACTCGAGCTCGAGTTCGACACGTCAAATACTCGATAACGAGGTATTCGAGCTCAAGCTCGAGTCAGACTCGTCAAGAACTCGATTATATTTAAATTCAGCTCGATACATGTTAATCGAGCTCGAGCTCGCTTAAAGCTAATTTTTTAGTTTTATGTGCAAAACTCGATTATTAGACTCACGAATAAGTTCGACTAAAACTTGATTTGTAGGCTCGCGATCATACTCGATTGTAGGCTCGTGAACATACTCGATTGTAAGCTTGCGAACATGCTCGATTAAATATGAGTCGAGCATGTTCGCGAGCCTGTCGAGTCGAGCAATACGATGTTCGAACTCGGCTTGATAAACTTATCGAGCTCGATTTCATGTTCGAATTCGACTCGATAAGTAATCGAGTCGAGTGTCGAACGAATTTTTTTCGAGTCGATCGCCGAGTAGCTCACGAACGGCTTGACTCATTTACAACCCTACATATAGACACGTTAGTTTGATTCTAAAAAAAACACGCTAGTTTGTTTTATTTTGTTTTGTTTTGTTTTTAATTTTTTTTTTAAAGATAGACTCGTCAATAGTTATTTTGTAGAATTCTTTGATTGAAGAAAATATGGAGGGGTTAAGTGCATGATTGGAAAAGAAATTGTAGAAGTAAGACATTTTGAGTAACTTTTGGGGTTAAAATGTGTATACAAAATATATTTGGGGGTGATATCCTAATTACCAAAAAATTATAATTGATGATGGTTTTCAGTTATTGCATTTTCAAATTGATAATTACTTTCCCTCAAAAAATAAAATTGATAATTACTTTTCCCAAATATTCATGTTTACCTCTTCACTTGTTGCTCAATCGTTATCCATCAATGGAGGAAATTACTTTCGATCCTGTAAAACTAATTAAAAATCGGACCTTTTTTTTTGTTTTTTTGTTTTCCGTCGCATATATTTGTTTCGAATTTCTTCAATTGCTCATAACTTTCGCTGGTGTTCATGAAACAGGATTTAATTCGCGCAATTTTCAGACTCGTTTGGGAAAAACGAGGTGCAGGTCTGCCATTTTTGAGTTACTTTACTTTTATTTTGTATTAATGTTTCAAAATTCAAATTAATATTCGGCACTTGTGTGCGTGTGGACAGAGCGGGAGAAGAATCAACTCTCAGAAAATGAAGCAGAGGTTCGATTTCTGTTTAAAAGTTTTTCAAGTTCAATTTCATTTCATCATATATGCTTTTTCTTATTTAGCCTTCTCTTTTCTCTGATTTTTCTTAAGAAAAAAAACTTGTATAAAATGCCTACAATTAATTGAATGCAATAACTAGGTGACTATGTAAGCTTATCTTTGATGCAACATGTTCTGTATTTTTATCATCTGTAGGCCGGACCAAGTACGACGAAGAGAAGCAGGCTAACTACTGGTAAAAATTCTGTTGTTTTGATTATGCTTACTGAGTTATTGCTTGAGAAGTAGCTGCTTGATATTTGTAAAGTAATCGGAGTAGAAAGGTTGAATCAAATGGTGGATAGTAATATAAGCATGCCTTTTAAATTATAATCGAGGATTTGTTGGAATATCAACAGGCCATGTATAAAATATTCTCTAGCAAAAAGAAGATACCTTTGATAATTTGTAGTGAACATCTCACGATGAAATGAATTTGACCTCGTACTTCTTGATAATTACTTTTGATTTGCATCGTGCATGTGTTCCCCCTAGTTGAAAGAATCTGTAATTTGAAACCCAGCCTTAAGAAGAAATGTGGTCCAGATTTCGTTTATGTCAAACTTGCTCAGTGCTCGATTGCGTTTTGAATCTTGACATTTTCTTGTGTAGTCTCGCAACTGATACAGAGTTTTTTAATGAATTATGTTTGAGAATTACCACTTCCTTTACTGATTTGAGTGCCAAACTTGGCCCCCTATATAGTTTTAGTATTCAAGAATCAATCTTTCTAGTTTTATTGTATGAATGAGCTTGTTGATTCCACTTCTTCACTTACCTGTGAATATGGCTAATGTGTAAGTTCTTCGTGAAATGCAGCCAATGCAAATACATTGAAGCTGAGCTGTGAACTCCTTCGAGTTTTTGTGGCAGGTTAGGATTAGAAACGCATGCCTTTCTGCTTTTCAAGTAGTGAAGAAAAAGCTGCTCACCTCATGTACATTTACTTGTTATCTTCTGCAATATTTGCATTGTTAAATGACGTATATTACTTTTTCTTGGTGTGTGTATGATGTTCTAGAGGCTATCCAGCGTGCTGCTGCCATTGCTGAAGCAGAGGGATCGTTGAAAATAGAAGCAACTCATCTAGAGAGGATCCTTCCTCAATTACTTTTAGATTTTTGAGGTACCTCCAAGCTTGGATTTTCAGTTAAAAATGCTTTAAGGCTTGTTTTAAGCTGAAGAAGTGCTCCTAAAAGTCATATTTTGTTTCAAACTGTTTGTATCATATTCTTTACCTTCAAAATATCGTGCACTATTTTTCCACTGAAACTTTCACATGATCTATAGATTTCCTCGCTATTCTATGTTGTAAATTGTCCGCTATTTCCTTGTTAAAAGATGACGTAAGACTTGGTATTTCTCTTCAGTGCATATCAAGATGGAGAGGATTAGGTTAAAAGCTAGTTAGCATCTAATTTATGACCGGTCTCTCTTTTCTTTTCCCAGGCTAATTCAAACTGCTGAACTGATGAAGAGGTGATATGCTTTTTTTTTCCCGGATTGTACAATTCTTTACTGGAGTTTGTTGTTGAGACAGCAGAAACTAGAAGGAGAAGATTAAGCATGGAAAAGTATAGCATTTGGACTTCTGGAGTCCCTAACTCATGTGATGTGGGATTCCATGGCACCTTTTCTTCTGCGGTATCAAAATATTGGATAAACATTAGTCTTTGGGTTAGATCTCTTAGACTATTAGTGAAAGAGCTTAATGCTTTTGGTTAAGTGGTAGCATTAGTATGTGGGAAAGGCATCTTCTGTAAGCCGACTCTGATCTCTTATTCAAAATCGTACTGATTGTGTGCATCACTCAGTTGTGTATTCTGATTATGATTTTGATGTATAACTTTCAAATCAAATTCTCTGTCAAATAAACTTTGTCGAATTTTCCTGATAAAGATATGTAGTGCAGTGATGCCTTTGGATCGTGTTTTCCTCGCGATCCATTCTATGATCTGAAGTTTGAAATTAACTTGATACTGAAGGGAAACTACACAGAATTTGATACATCATGTTTGTAACATGGTAAGAATAAATTGCTTAGATAAGGAACTTAACCATTACAGTACAGTACATGAGCATGTCAAACAATACTGATAAGCTGAATCTAGAAAATAATTTCACACATTTTACAGTGGACAGAATTGAAAATCTTCTTGATATGCATCTCTACTCATGAATGACTGATTATTCAATTTCTTTCACATCACTATTCTTTATCTGTGACAACATGCATCGAGCATCCTTACTGTTTGGCCTCTCCTTAGGGTCATCCAGAGTGCAGAAGCAGGCAACCTTCAGAACTAAGAGCATATGCTCCTCAAAGCCATTTCCCAGCAGGTTCGGATCAATCGCCCGTTTAGGGTCTTCCGAAGTCATCACATTCCTCAACCATTTCACCAATCCCATCTCGTCCGTGTGCTGGAAGAAATCATCGGACGGAAGCTTCCCGATGATCAGCACGCCTAGCAGCACGCCAAAGCTGTAAATGTCGCACTTCTCTGTGAACTTGAAAGTTTGATAATACTCTGGAGCAATGTACCCTACTGTTCCAGCTACATTTGAGGTTGTGACATGAGTGTGAGCATCGGGGACGGCTTTTGCAAGCCCGAAATCTGCAATTCGGGCTTCCATATCGTCGTCCAGCAGCACGTTTGCAGGTTTCAAGTCTCTGTGGATTATGCGAGGATTGTGATGCATGTGAAGGTACTCCAGCCCTGCTGCCACCCCTAGTGCGATCTTGTATCGTGCATTCCAATCTAATTCTCGTTGTCCTTGTGATACTAATTTGAGATAATCTTGCAGGCTGCCGTTCTTCATGTACTCATACACCAGGTAATGGCAATCGGGCCGTGGCAGATGAGCTAGCACGGAAAGCAAATTCCGGTGTCTGATTTGGCCCATGGTCTGAATCTCAGACCTTATCTGGCGCATTTTCTTGTTTAAGAGCTTGCTGTCATCTTCCGATGGCTCATCTGCATCTGTACGCGGCTGAATTATCTTCTTAATCGCGATTTCTTTCCCGTTGCTTCCAGGTAACGAAGCTCTGTAAACTTCCCCACAGCCACCTCTTCCGATAACTTCAAGTGACTGTAATCCATCTTCTTTTTCAAGAAACGCCAAGTCCTCGGGCTTCTTGATCATCGCGCTGAAAATCTTCAAGCTCGTGTCTTTTCTGTGCGCTCGGATTAAGCGCATCAACATCTTGAAAACCATGGAAAATATCAATCCAGACACACAGCCTGCTAGAATCCCAGCCGCAAATCCAAGAACCCACTCCGCCACTTTCTTCTTCTTCTTCTTCTTCTTGTTCTTACGTCCAGTTGTTGCTGATGTGGATGGGGCTTCAGCATTAGCTATGCTCGAAGAAGGCGCCGTGGCCGGATTGGATTGATTTCTTTCTGATGTCTCCGCAAACACATAGCGTTTTGGGATGCTCTCCTCCTCATTCAAATCTGCAGACAAATATTGATCGAGCTCATCATTTTTCAACGGAATCGGGCCCTCCACCAAACTGTTGCCGGAGATGTTGATGAATCTGAGATTCCGAAACGCTCTCAATGAAGCCGGCACTTTCCCTGCAAACATATTATTTGCAAGATCGAGCTTTTCCAGGTTGGGGAAGTGCTTCAAGAACTTGAGGTTGCCTGCAAACTTGTTTGATGACAAATCAAGGATTCGGAGGCGAATCAACGACGATAATCCGGGCGGGACTCTGCCGGAAAGCAGATTGTTTCCGAGGTTCAGCACCTCAAGTTTCTGGCAGTGGATGATTTGAGGTGGGATTTGGTCAGAAATCTGGTTGTTTGGTAATGAAAGTTCTTTCAGCTCAGAGAGCTGCCCTATGGCTGGAGATATTTTCCCATTGAGGTGTTGGGATTCAATGGCGATTCTAACAACTCTGAGAACGTACGAATCGTTTACGATTCGTCGTTCGCAGAATATTCCGGCGGAGTCGCAGAGATCGCCCGCCGGAGTAGGCGTGATGCCCAAGTCTTTGTGTATTTGCAAGATGGCCTCATGGTCAGAGGGCATGAGATTGAGTTTTGATTGAGCTATGATAGTCAATGTTAAGAAACAGAGGAGAAAGAGAGAGGATTCTTGGAGAGGTAGTGCCATAGCTTAAGGAGTTGCCGACGGCGGTGGCCGTGGGAGGTGGTGGTGGTGGAGGCGGCGGCGATTGGTGTATGAAATGGTGGCGAGTTTTAGTATAGTCTGGCACGCCGGTATTGACTTTATAATATGTAGCTTAAATTGTTTCCGTGTGGAAAAATATTGCGAAGGTGGACCAATCTTTGGCCAGCGTATTTTGTCATTCGTTGACTTGTAGATTACCTAAAATGACCCTATATGTTTTATTTTATTCATTTTATTATTTGGACATAAAACGTAGTACTCCCTCCGTCCCACTCATCTTGGCCTATTTTCCATTTTGGGCCGGCCCACTCATCTTGACCTGTTTCCTTTTTTGGACAAAATTATGGCGCAATTAGTACATTAATTAAGCCCCAAAGTCAATAAAATAATATATACAAACTACACCAAACATAACTTTTACACTTAATACATTTCTTCTTAATACTCGTGCCGAAAAGAACTAGGTCAAGATCAACGGGACGGAGGGAGTAATTTTTTTAGTTACTTGGAGGATGAATATTTCAAAATTTCAGCAAACTCACTTAGCATTTCAGCTTAAGGAGACACTCTGTGTGCTGTGGACCGCATTGTACGGTTAGTACGGTCCACCTATTTTATTTTTATTCTTTTACTTAATTAAATCTACTGAAATTAATAAATTTTAGTTAAAGATTGATAAATTCTAATTGGATATTAATAAATTTTAATTAATATTAATAAATTTCAATTGAAATTAGTAAACTTTAATTTTGATTAGAATCAATAATTAAAATTTAATAAACTCTAATTGAGATTACTAAATTAGAGTTTCATTCAATGACCATTAATATCCAACATTACCCAGTATAACATTAACCAACTCATTATCCTCTATTTGGCTTGTTTTTATTGATTCATAGTACTTCGGATCTTGCTTAATGAATGTCCGTTTTGGTTAAAAAAAATCTTAATTATTTATCATGTGCACCGGTTAATATGCGAACTGTAGATGTGACTAATGTGATAATTCTAACTATTAGCCATTAAAAAAAAAAAGAAAAAACTTATAAAAAAAACTAAAAATGAAACTATATATTGCTTCTAATTTTGTGGCTTGAGTCATTTTATTTCCAGTGATATGTATTGATTTTTCCAAGTCAACTTTTAAAGTCAACAAATGCGTCAATTTCTTTGATTGGATGTCGAGACTTCATAGAGAGTAGTGATCGTTAAGTTCTGGTGGAAGACTGATCATAAATTTACAAAATATTAGTCCTTCTGTCTCAAATTAATAGGTCCGAAGCCCATCAAATGACATCCGATATTTGTTATATAATATAGATAAATTAATCTTGACAAATGACATCAAAGACTTGTGGTGCAATAATAATTTCGATCAACTAGTATATTTTTTTTCTTTTTCCCGGGCTTTTTATGTGTCACAAGTAATTATTTTCACCTAATATATCCATGAAAAGAAAATTTATTCCATCCATGAATGGTTGAAAGTCGAATTCAAATCGATCAAATATATATTGGAGTTTATAAAGAGAGAAAATGTGGTTATGCGACGAGAGTTCATTTGACTGAAAGAGTCTTTCTATCATATATATAATAATCATGGCTAGCATGAAATTTAGGGATGAAGAAGAAAGATAAAATACATAAAAAAGTCGTACGTTGGTCGACCAATATTTTTGGAGTCTTACATTTCAAAAAGTTTCCCGTGATACAATATGCCAATTATTATTATTATTATTATTATTATTATTATTATTATTATTATTATTATTATTATTATTATTATTATTATTATTATTATTATTATTATTATTATTATTATTATTATTATTATTATTATTATTATTATTATTATTATTATTATTATTATTATTATTATTATTATTATTATTATATTTTTGGCCTCACAATTCACCACTAGGCTATCTTGAAGATTAGGTTATTATTATTTGAAAATAATAACAAGCTAGAGAGATATTATGGTAGGTCCTACTGGATTGAAATATTTGAATAATTTGTTTGAGAGTGCGAAACAAGACAATTTGTGATGTGTCGTTTTCTTAAAAAAAAATTTAATGCACAAATATTTAATACATTTTTAATGCACAAATTAACTTCAGTAATTTAATGCACTAATTAAATCTCGATCATAGATAAAAAAAATAAAAATAAACAGTCCAAATAAGTTTCTCGTTCCTATATTATAAAGATGAGTTTCCTATATATTCCTCTCCCTCGTTCCATATATCTGAACATAACCCATGATGATAACAACCAATTAACGGAATCATGAACCAATAACCAAGATGATATTCCGATTCCACCAAATTATTCAAATAAGAACAACAACAAGAACAACTAACCGCACAGAGACCGACACAATCAGTCTTTATTACCACAATCCCAAAAGAAAAGAAAAACACACACACACAACACAAACTCATTATTTAGGGCATCCTAGCTCCACAAGTTCTTCACATGATCTTCAATACCCTTAGCCTCACTCATTGCAACAACGGTACATGATGTACTTCTCCATGGGGCGATGACACTCCGTGCAGACGACCATCTCCGGAATGTCATCGACCCCGGGCAAGATAAGCCGGTTGCAGTGTTCCTTAGTGTGGCGGCCGGCTAAGTACCCGTTGAGCGCCCCCACAAAGCCCTTCGTCTTCACCTCAACACTCCACGTAGTCTTGAATTCCACCAACGCCTTCAGTATCACATCGCCTTTAGCCCTAGCTATCTTCCCGGGCCCCGACCCCGCCCCTTGGCTGATCAAACCCCATCCTTGATCGCTCCCACCAAGCGTGAGCATGTTAAGCACCTCAACAAGAATGTAGTCGCCGGTTTCTTTCCCCGTGGCGACTTTCGCGCCGTGGTGGATCTTGGAGTACATCATGCTTTCGATTCTTGTCCAGAAATACCAAGTCAAGGCAGGATTCTCCCAGACAAGGCTGCGACCGGCCAAGATTTCAGTTAGTTTTTTGATGCGTTCTTTGGTCGTATTCTTACCTACATACACCATCTCTAGCTTGATTCCCGCCACATTTGCAACTTCCTTTGCAGTTGTTACCAATTCTTGTATCCATTCATAGTTTTCACCACCGTACAAACAGATCACCTTATCTTCTTTTATCTGATAGTCATACAGACAAAGATATAGTGAGTGATGAGTCAAGAATTATTTTTATTTTTAGATAATTATCTTGGGTTTTTTTTAACTTATAACGTACACAAGAGAGTTTTTTTTTTTTTGGGATAGACATAGGAGCTAATTTAACAGTACTCTCGAAAATTATTTTTCCTACCATTGCTTTTTTGAACTAAAATTTCTTCTATTGTAGATGATCAACAAAATAAAGGTATATTTTGAAAATTGCGAACGAACTTATATTTTTTCTAATACATTAATTATTAACTTATTTTTTTCTAATAGGTTAATTATTATTTTTTTCTTAATATGCATGTGCGTGTATGTGTCTGAAAATAATATGGAGTATCAAATTGGGCCATGAATAATTTAAATTAACTCTTTTCCCTAAAACAAATGAAATAAATAAACTCTTTACATAAGGTTTAAAAATCTCGTATTCCGATTCATTGCAAGCTTTTTATTATTTTAATAAATTATATTAACCGGTAAAAATGTACTCCTATATAAGAAAATCAAAATATCAAAAAAAAAAAAAAAATCCCAAAATTCCAATAGTTCACGTCCCAAATAATTATTACCCTCTATGTTCTAATAATAAGGCCAATCTTTCATTTTTCGTCTGTTCCAATAACAAAGTCTCATTCCAAAAATGGAAACAATTAACTTTTTAAAAGGCTTGAGACCCATCACTTTTTATCTTTTACTCTTGTTTCTTTAATAGTCATGCCCAAAACAAGGGGGACCTTGCTATTTGGGCGGAGGGAGTATTTTTTTTCTTTCATATCCTAAATAGATATAGCTAGCATATATTTCAAACTCATACTTTGGAAAACAATGAAAAAAAAACAGAGATACACTCCACTTACCCATTTGGATACAGTTTGATCAATGTCTTTAATCAGCAGCTTGAGACTCCATTCTTGGCTACTCCATAACTCCAAATCACGGCTCTTAGTGAAAGGATAAGCTGCATTACCCCATGTCCACAACATGTGGTAGGCGTTTGAACTCGAGACCTTTCCCTGTGGATCCAATGCCACCAAAATCGGCTTCTTCGTGAAGTGCCACTCCTCCTTCACGTACCTTATCACTGCCGGTTCGAGCAAGCTCGGGTGCGGCAGCGTGTACCTAATACGATCCCGTAATCTTTCAGTTTGCTCGGAAATAATAATATAATATTTTATTTTTCATAATAATTTTAAAGAGAAGCACTCTTGTACAACCGGCTGTACATACTACTAGATTCAGATGCAAGATCCGACCTGACCCGGACCCGGGTCAGACTCGATCAACGGTCAACGTTTGACTGTTGATTTTTTCAAATTTCAGTTTTTTTTTGGGTCTTCGCCTTTTGCTCCGTTTTTAATTTATAGATAATGATTGTGATAACATTAATGTTTTTTAGCTAGCTTCGAGGCCTCCGGCTCCTCTCACTCGACTCTTGAAAAAAAAAATTCAAAAAGTCAACGGTCAATGTTGACCATTGACCGATCGGATCATGGGTCGGGTCGGGTCAAATCTGACCAAGATGTGCCGTAGAGATGTTGCATACAAGTTTTTGTTTATTTTAAAACCCCCCGTTTAAGTATGTACGACCGACAAAATTCACATATCAAGAAAGTGGACAAATCTCTCTCTTACCCTTAATTATTAATTGCATATAAAACTTAAAAAATAAAGAATTTGTATTGATGATAGAGATAAATTAAGTGGAAAGTTTAACTTTTAGTAACCAAGCAAGGTCGTATCAGTACCATGGCATCTTTGTCTTCAAATCAACAAATTTCTTGTCAAATTCTTTATCGTCTTCCACGACCTTCTCTGCAATCGTGAGCCACACGATTTCATACTGCAAATTTGTATCTTTTCTTGACGCTTGATAAATATGGCTGAGGGTGAAGATCTCTTCATAGGAAATTTCAAGATCTGAGATGAGTAGCAGAACTGTTTTCCCTTTGAGAACGTCGATTCCTACCTGCAAATTAACTTGTAGTTCAAGGGCTAATCATCCCTTACTTGACGAAAAATTTCTCTAACTTAATTTGACTCGATTTTATTTAAATACAGTTTATAAAATATTTTAATGATCTCACTTTTTTAACTGTAGCAAAATTGAAAAACTGTCAAGAAAAAAAAGTAAGTAAAAATGTAAAGTCATAATAAAATTAAAAAGGTCATCATTTTCCACTCAGGAATTTCCATTCATTAATAAAATCCAGTGTTCAATCCTCACCACTCTCCTTTTCCCAACTCAGCAAGAAAGTCATGACATTTTTAAACACTAAATTGCAAAAAAAAAAAAAAAAAAAAAAAAACCCCACCAAAATATGATATTTTCTTTTTGGATTAATCAACAAATTTACCTTTGTTGTGTTGTCTGGACCAGATGTGAGCGGAAGAGAACCATCCTTGACATAGATTATAAGCTGCAATACTTTCTGGTTGTCCACGTGGACAGTCGTTGTCTGATTCAACGACACCTTAATTGTCTGAACGTATTCAATTTGTTTCTTCTCCTCTGCAAGATTTTCACTTTCTTCATAAGATTACATGATTTTTAATCTCATCTTATTTTTATGTCCATATTCCACCCAACTCGAAATTCTTGATTTTAATTTTTTTACTATTTTTAATTCTGAATGAAACATTAATTTTCAAAAAGCCACCTTCGATTTCCTACCTATATATTTATAGCAGAGATCAAGCTGAACATTGAAGGTGGTCTGAATGCTGATGATCTTCTGTTCTAAGCTGGAAAGATCCCATGTTTCTGTGTACGAACTTATTCTGCAAATTTTAGAATATTTTTCAATACTTAAAATATTATATAAAAAAAATAAAAATAAATTTTTTCATGTCTTACACTTCACTTATGCCAAGAATTTCAGTAATCTGAGAGGCGCAGGCGACGATGAGTCTTGTTATCCAGTATACAGCAATTGGGATTTGACCTAATGCAACTACCATTGGCTCTGCGTCATTTGATATGTATTTTAATGGCAAGCTGCCAAATTTGGTAATGAACCTTGTCACCTCAATTGATAATTTCACTAGGCTTATAATTGTCTCGAATTTGGATTGCATGACATCAGAAATATTATCGATATTCTCAGGTATTTGCCTGAGAATAGCGATCATTTTTGCTAGCGGATTGCTAGTGTGGAGCTTGGTGATGAGGCTGAATTGGGCATAGTCGACCACATAAGATGCTAAAACTATCACGATTTTCGCCTCCCATGTGTAGCTTGAGAGCAGTTTCAGTATTTCCATGGCCGATGAATGGCTATCTCCTCCCGAGCACTTGCATGTTAACTAATAACAATAACAATAACAATCACACTCTGTTACATGAGTGAAGGTCGCAGTAACAATTAAACAAGAAAAGTCTCCTCCCAAGCACTTGCAGGTCAACTAAGTATAATAACGACATCATCCAGCGGCGGACGCAGAATTTTTTTTTTTTTCATTTCAATTTTAATGTGAGAGGTGCTACGGCTAAAAAGTTTCGAAAAAAAAAAAGATATAATTAAAAGAAAAGTAAAATAATTAAGGGGTACTGAAGCTCCCCCAACACCCTCTTCTCTTCTGTCCTCCCATGAGAACGACGACAACAAAAACATAATTCCGCCGTCCACGATAAATGTGGTCCGGAGGGAGTGGCAGGGTTTTAAGAGTAGGGGAGTGAGTTAGATAGATGTATTGTGAGTAGAGTTATTTCCATTTAAAGAAAAATCACACTTATTATGGACGGACGAAAAAAGAAAAAAAGACGATATTTATCGTGGATAGAGGGAGTATGTTAATTACTAGAGCTCAGAGACGAGTGAAGGTCACAAAAATGTCAAAAATGCTTAAACATTACTCCATCCGTCCCATTTATATAGGTGGATTGAAATTTTCACATGGATTAAGAAAAATTATTAGAAAAGTAAATTATATAGTAAATTTCTTAATATGCCCCTATTTATTATTTGACTATGTATGTTTTATGAGTTAATAAAAGAATTAAATAGGGATATATTAGTAAATGAGCTAAAAAATATTACTTTTTATGGAAACAAGCCTATATATTTGGGACATCCGAAAAAGAAAAACAAAACTATATAAATGGGACGGAAGGAGTATTTTTTTTTTGTTTCACTAAAGCTAGCTTAGAGAAGAGAAGAGCCAAGACCAAAAAAACACTTAAACAAATGAAAAGTTTGTGACGCTCGGAGCCAAGGGGTGGGGGCCTGTAGTGTTTGTTGAGTGACATTATAGGTCATTTAATAGTTACACCTAACTTGTAAACGAGTTCATTGAATGTGCATGTCTATATATATAAATGGGCAATTCAAATAAGAGTCATTTTGCTATTGTAAACTCAAATAATAGCTATTAAGATACATACTCAAATAATAGTCATTGTTTTCATGTAAATAATGCACATTTAAGGAACAATACATGACCAGGAACAATACACTCATGTAATTAATAATGCCCATTCGCGAATATATGAATACACAAATATATAAATCTTGTATTGATTAACACAGTTTTGTATTGACGAATATTTTTTTATAAAAAAATTCATTGAGGGTTAATTAGTCCACTAACACAAAAATGGCTAGTATTTGAAATTTTTATCTTAATGGCTAGTATTTGGTTTTAAAATAGCAAAATGGTTATTTTTATGTATTTCCTCATATATAAATTATAAACTGCTTGAACATTCACGATTACCACACACGAGATCTTGTGTAATAAGAAAGGAAAAGTCTCTGGGAGGCTATCGAGGCCACTTGGCACCGTAGTCACGTTTCGTTTCTCAATCTGACTCGTGGGCCCCTGTTCAGAAGATGACAGGACTGGTGAGTCAAGTGACCTCCAAAACAATAAATCAGTAGAGTAGAGTCGTAGAAATTCTATGCTATATGTATATGTACTACACCCATATCTTACATGATAATATTTTAATAATATTATATTATTAAAATATTATCATGTTAGTGAAGGTGTACATTAGTGCTGTCAAAACAGGCCCGGCCCGGCCTGTTTTCGGGCCGGACTGGGCTCAACAAATTCTGGCCCGATGAATTTTCGGGCCGGGCCAAAATAGGCAAAAGCCCGGTGGGCTCGGACCGGCCCGGCCCGGTAAAAATATGCTATAAACTGTTTTTTCGGGCCGGGCTGGGCTCCATATTTTCCGGTCCGGTGAATTTTCGGGCCGGGCCGACCCGGCCTGATTTTTCCAAAAAGCCCGGGGCCCGGCCTGGAAATTTGCCAGCCCTAGTGTACATATAACATAGAATTTCCCAATAGAGTCGAGTCGAGAAAAGCAGAAACAACTCACATTGAGAGTGGCATAAACTCCCGGCGTGACAAGATTGAGGATTCCTTCGATCGTGGCAAGAACTGATCCCGTGTCGAACGTGCCGCCATCGTAAGCATGAGTTTCTAGAATCTTCTTCCTCAGCGCACTCTCATCCGACACTGAAACCAGCTTCTTAGTTGCAGCAGTAGCACTTGCCATTCTCTCTCTCTCTCTCTCCCCCCTAGGTTATGTTGATGGTTGGTGCGTTTGTGGATCAAGAAAATGCATGGATAAATAGGGGTATGCAGGGAATAAAGCCATTCGACCACGTGCTAAGCATGTATACATTTTCAACGGCGAAGATTCATCCACGCGTCGATCAAACACTGCATGCATTAAAAGGGTGTGTCCGTAATAAAAGAAGGAATAAAGGGGTATGCAGGGAATGAAGATATTTTATCATGTGCTAAGCATGCAAGAACGCAGATAATGTTAATTATAACGATTGAGATTTTTTCTTTTAACCATATTTCCACGTTTCGAATTACGGTTGGTACATTTCGATAACTTTCATCCTTTCCACCTTACAATGGGGATAAGCAAATCTCCGCAACGGTCCCCAATTCGGCAATTCCATCTTAGCAATAAAATATTTTAATATTTCTAGCGAAATTATTAAAATGGTTAAACACAAAATACATTAAGCCTTTAAAATTCTTTGGGTTAATTGTAAAAAAAACCCAATCTTTTGTCAAATTCTGATTTTTACCCTTACCTTCTAGATTTGCATACAAATTCCTAATCTTTTAATTTTTAATTTCTGATTTTTTCCACGAAAAAAATTTGGGGGAAAATTCGAAGATAACATGTCCAATTAATATTGATGTGGCTGTTAGATTCGAGCTGGTAGCTCAGTTGAAGTTGACAAGTTTATGTAGAAGCAAAATTGGCTGAAGAGTTTCTGAGTTGTGCGAGGACAGAAACTGGTTTTTGAGCTTCAGTCTGAGCTAGTTCATTGTGGAACAGAATGGAACAGATCTGAAAGATTCTTTCCATATTTATGCGGATTTTGTGGAGATCTTTTCCTTATCCATGTTTGACGCGGAAAAGATATTATTTTGCAGATGTACTTAATTGTTCCACAAGGCATATCTTCAAAGGAAGTTTCCAAAACTAGGGCGAAGGAGGTGGAGAGCATATCTAGGGTTTCTCAAGACCTATATATATCTACACCAAGATACATTGAAGAGCTGCTGCCGCTGCTATTGTTCTTTATTATAGCATCATACTTTCATAGTATTTTTATTGTATTCTTGAGAGTATTTACTTTCATAGATAAACACTTGAGAGAGGGTTGAGTGTCAAGTTGCGGCTTGAACTTAAATTGTGAGTGGTGCACTTACAATCACCAATTCACGCTAGATCAGGAATGGTGTGAGTGAATAGGCGTCATAAGGTTGGAGACCTGTTTGAGTAAGTTCCTTTGTAACTGCAACTTTCGATAGTGGACTGGTTCTCTCTTGGGCGTGGCCCCCCAGACGTAGGTTGATTAACCGAACTGGGTTATCATTCTGTGTGTCATTTTATGGTTCAGTTTTTACTTTCTGTTTTACTTTCTGAGCTAAGTATAACAGTGACAATTTTGTGTTAAAAGCAACGGGTGCACGTTTACGTAATTACAGTGGCATTCAAAACGATGTCGTTTGAACTAAACGACGTTGTTTTGATTTTAAAAATTAAAAAATAAAATAAATAAAATTACACCTCATAAACTATTGCCACATCATCATCTTTGCCGCTATCCGTCGTGGCCGGAGTAAAATAGCAGGAAGGCGAAGCAAATAAGGTCTAACATCTACTCGTCGGGGAGGTTGGTTTTGCCGGTAGCAGCGGACTCGATGTGGCTGCCCAGATCTTGTTCTGCCATCACCTAGAAACTGACGGGGCCAGGGCGGCAGCCTTTTTCTCTTACCATGCTAGGTTGTTGTCGGAAAATGAGTGGGCGGCGAAGAGGGTAGAAGGAGGGCGGCAGAGAAGGAGGTGTAGGCGGCGGAGGAGAGAAGAAGGGAGCGAGTTGGGGGGAGAGAGAGAAAGGGGAAAGGCCACATATCCTCCACACCCCGACCTCAATAACAACCTCATCTCCCGCGCGCTGCCGTCGAGAATTTCGGCGGTGAACAACAGCCGTTGGGCCAGCTCAACGGTCTGGACGCGCTGCTCGAGCTCCGTATGCCATTGCTCCTCCAACGGAACAATCTGTCGGGTGGGGTCCCACCGTCGCCGCCATGGATGAGGAAGGGTTTGGGCTGCAGTCTCTATTTTCAGCAAGAAATGGAGACGAAAACACAAGATAAAAAGCAAAACAATGGCAAAAACTTCACCACACTTCGTGGGTTTGGGCTGGCAGTTGGCGGCGGCAATTAGTTGGTGGTGAGAAAGAGGAGAGAGAGAGGGGGAGCCGGGGAGGGGAGGGATGGTGAGGTGGCATAAAGTTAAGGATGTGTAATTTAGTTTTTATTTTTATTTTATTTTTAATATCAAAACGATGTCGTTTTGATTGACACGTCAATTTTAATTTGACATGTCATCTTCAATTTTCCTCCAAATTATTTTCAGAGTAAAAATTAGAAAAATTAAAAGATTATGAATTTGTATGTAAATTTAGAAGGTGAGGATAAAAACTAGAATTTGATAAAAGGTCGACATTTTTTTGGTAATTAACCCTAATTCTTTAGAGCAAGTCTTTATATTTTTATTTCTTTTTCATTGGGCATTTGTGCTCCTTTATCTTTTCTTTTTCGTTTTAACGAGTCTTTGTACTTATATTTGATCTCATCCCGTCATTATTTAACACTGAACCGAATTGACCCGTATTGAAATAGAAGAAGAAACATAACCTAACTGCACCTAATTTATTCATTTTGTCGATTCGATTTTTTGGTTAACCGCACGGTGTGCTCCCACCTTTCTTCGTCCCGTTGCATTGTTAGCCATGGCAGACAGAGTTTGATTGAGACTCAACATATTGGGGAAATGACATAGACAATGATGGATCGGTGAATTGTGCATTAATGGAGAGAAAAAAAGAGGTCTACGGTCAACCTATGGGTTAGGTTAAGCGAAACCGTCAGGCGGCCTTTATAATGTTTGTTCAAAAAAAGATTTAAAATTTGGGACATACTCCTTCGTCCCCAAATAAGTACTTCGAGCCGCCAAAAGTTTTATGCCTAAATTAATAAGTGTTATATTGTAGTTTTTAATACAAATTTTAGAGTAAATAATCACATTTACCCATTAATTCAAGGCAAAATATTTACTTTTTTCAGTTTTCATTGCAAAAATTAGGGGTAAAATGTGTCATTTTTATCCATTATCTTAGTATACATTTTTTGGAGGCTTGAGACATTTATTTAGAGTGAGTAATGGAGAGCCAACAGTTTGATTTTTTTTTTCTTTTTATTGTGCTTCATGTGCATATATAACTCCGATTTATGTCGAGAGCCTCCAAGGTCCAAAATTACTTCAATTCCTATCGACAGAAAGAATATTTCTTTTTTATTTATACTAGCAGGGGTAACCTCTTATTTAATATGAGTGATTATTATAAATAATAATATATTTGAAGATTAACAAAATCTTTATAAATTGTATTATAACTGATAATTGACTTCAAAATTTTGATAGAGTGAAAACTCGTAATAGGCATTCTTGAAACAAAAAATTCTTGAAACAAAATAAATAAATAATATAATGGCCTTCAAAACTTAAAACACAAATTATAGCCCTCAAAATAGTAAAATGTCAATATTGCCCTTAATGAAACCTTTTTACTTTCATGTATGAATCTTCGTATTTGTATAACATCATACTTGAAGTAGCTTGTGAGTATACATACATGAAAAACAACTTATTTTCGGAGGCGACAATGATTTTCGGCGACGGCGGCGCGATCTTCGGCTAAAAATTTCAGCAACAAAGAAACCAAAATTTGTCAAAATTCTAAGCACATGACTGAGTTTCTTGTAGCATACACGAAGAAATGACTTTCATGTATGAATCTTCGTGTATGTACAATATAATACTTGAAGTAGCTTGTGTATATGCATACATGAAAAGTAGCATACACGAAGACTGTAATGGGACATACATGAAGTACGTACGCTTGTGTAAGATAACCTAATATACACACATACACAAGGCATGTACACTTCATGTATATACATAGATACAAGAAATATGAAGACTTCATATGTATACATACATGAAATAACACATTCATCTATGCATACATACATGAAATAACACATACACAACATGTATGTATATGATATTCATGTATACTATACTCATGTATGTCATTCATGTATATATGAAACAAGTCATGTATTTTATTCATGTATACTATGCTCATGTATGTGATTCATGTATATACGAAAAAGTCACCGAAAAAAGTTGTCAAAAAAATCACCGGAAAAAATCGTCGGAAAATTCTCGACGGAAAAAGTTACCGGCAAAAGTCAACGGAAAAAGTCGTCGGAGTAGACCGCCGCCACCGCCGAAAATAGTTATGTATTTCATGAATGCGATCTCATGTATGACACTAAGAGGAGGGGTAAAAAAAGTAAGAAGGGCCATTATTTATGTATTAAGTTTTGAGGGCTGTTATTTATCTTTTAGTTTGGAAATGTGGCATTTTGAAATATTAACTCTAAAAAATATCATCAAAATTGAAATTAAATGTATTTTGAGTCAAGCCGATCTTGAATCCGATGTAAAAATATCGGATTGAGCTCGATACATAACGAATCGAGCTCGAGCTTTAAGGTGTTTGGCTCGGCTCTATTTATTTACACTCTAATAAGATTCATTCATTACTAATTTTGGCTAGGACCTATGAAATATATATCAGGATCGAAACTGATCCTATGTGACACGGATTTTCCGAAAACCATAACACACAAAAGAACCAAAAGTAAATTATCGTATTAATGCAATAATCATCAGTCTTTTATCGCCACAATCTTACAAAATCTAGGGCGATGTACACCACGGCACAAGTCACAAACAACAATAAAATTAAATTATGCTTACTCTTTGGCAACATGCAACAAAGCTACATATATGACAACAGATTCAATTCAAATCACACTTTCAATCCATGCAACAACGGTACATATAGTACTTCTCCATGTCCCGATGACACTCCGTGCAGACGACCATCTCCGGAATGTCATCGACCCCCGGCAAAATTAGCCGGTTGCAGTGCTCCACCGTGTGAAGGCCGGCTAAATAGTCATTGAGCGCCGGCACAAAGTTGTTTGGCCTAGCGAGTTCGGCCCATTTCGCGAATTCGACTAGGCCTTTCAGCATCGCATCATCTTTAGCCCGGGCCATCTGCCCGGGCCCCAATCCTGCTCCTTGGCTGAACAGTGCCCATCCCTGCTCACTACCTCCAAATGTGAGCAGGGTGAGCACCTCACCAAGGATGCGATCTCCAGCAACGGATTCTCCCGTTGCTGGTTTCGTTGCTACTTTTGCACCGTGGTGAATCTTTGAGTACATCATGCTTTCGAGCCGTGTCCAAAAATACCAAGTGGATGTCGGATTCTCCCATATATGACTCCGGCCAGCCACAACGTCGTTGAGCCTCTTAACACGCTCGTTGCTACTTTTAGCCTTACCAATGTACACCATCTCTAGGTCAATCGGAGCAGCGGCTGCAGTGTCTCTTGCTGCCTTGACGAACTCCCGGATCCACTCGTAGTTTTCGCCACCATACAAACATATGACCTTATCCTTTTCTATCTGATCAAAGCAAAAAAAGATAAAGAAAAACATTCAAAAAATGTTGTTGCATGTGGAACTTCTTTTTGTTTTTTTTAAGATATCTGCAGCTGCTACCATAAGTGCGCACTTGATCAGTTTAAGAATACTTACCCAATTCAAAATAGTTGGATCAAGGCCGTTGACCACCAACTGCATTCTCCATTCCTCATGATTCCACAAGTCCAATTCACGTTTCTGAGTGAAAGGATAGGCCATGTTACCCCAAATCCACACCATGTGGAAAGCGTTAGGGCTAACCAGTTTTCCGTGTGGATCCAACGCCACAAGAATCGGCTTCTTCGTGTAGTTCCAGACCTCCTTAATGTACCTTGCAACGGCCGGCTCTAGCAAGGCCGGGTCGTGCAAGGTATACCATGGCATCCTCGACAACAGTTGCTCAAATTTGTTCTCATTTTGCTCATCCTTAGGAGTAATTTTTTCCCAGAGGGGTAGCCACACTATTTCATACTGAAATTCTTGCCTTGTTCTTGAATCATTATAGATTTGCCCAAGTATGAGAAGCTCATCATGTGAAATTTCAGCATCTGATATGAGCAGCAATACTGTCTTTCCTCTTAGAGCTTCAATCCCTACCTGCTCACATGTACATAAATGGAAACTATTGGTGTCTGAAAGTTGAATTATTATTACAAAAACATTCCATTCTTGGATCCCATGAAGATCTACCTTTGTTGTCTTGTTGTTGCCTATTGCAAGAGGGAGAAGATCATCTTTCAAGTAGATAATGTGCTTCAGTATCCTCTGGTTGTCAATGTGTGGCGTCGTCCCAAACAGATGCTTGATTGTCTCATAGTATTCGACGTGTTTCTTCTTATCTACGAGCCCCCAAGATCATTATCAGATACGAGCAATCTATCTGTTACTACGGAAAATTCTACTGTGGGTGTACATGTATAGTACACCACCTCTCATATAATAATATTTTACTATTATGAAAGTATATATTCTTATAAATTTTGATATTACCTATAATAACCTTACTTTTTTTAAAAATTTGTAAGGATAGTTTAGTAATTTAATCGATTATATACCTATATGGCGATGGCAGAGGAGGAGCTGTGTCTTGAGAGTGTCGAGTATGGTGGCCATCTTGTGTGCTAAGTTGGAGAGCTCCCACGACTCTGCATACGAACTCGTCCTGCATGTTTAAGGCCTAAAATCTCAGACGACGGTCGTTAATAATTGAACCTAAACGAGCTTTCTGGTTACGTACGTCTTACATTTGACTTAGGCCGAGAATTTCCGAAACCTGAGAGGCACATGCAATCAAGCTCCTCACAGTCCAATACACAGCAATTGGGACATGGCCAGTAGCAACTATCATCGGCTCTGCTTCATCTGATATATATTTTGGAGGGAGACGACGAAATTCAGCAATGCACGTCGTTAGGTCAAGTGAGACCTGCACTAGGCTATTGATGGTCTCGAATTTGGCCTTCATCTTATCGGAATGATCAATTATCTCCGGCAATAGCTTGAGCACCGCCACCAATTTGGCCAGTGGCTCAGTAGTGAAGTGGTTCGCGACGAGCCAGAACTGGCCGTAGTTGACGGAGAATGAGGCTAAGGCTACCGCAGCTTTTGCATCCCAAGTGTAGGTGGAGAGGACGTTCAGAATTTCTACTGCGGAGGCGTGGTTGTCGCCTCCTCCGAAGCACTTGCAGGACAGCTGATGATAGTGAAACACGAGATGTAATAAATGTTTGTAAGGGCAGAAGAGCCTCCTCAAACATGAATGTAAATTTGTGATAGTGAAACACGAGATGTAAGAAACAGAAACGTAAACACGGGAAACGATAAAAATACTCCCTCCGTCCCATTTATATAGGCGGATTGAAATTTTCATATGGATTAAGAAAAATTATTGGAAAAGTAAATTATATAGTAAATTTCTTAATATGCCCCTATTTATTATTTGACTATGTATGTTTTATGAGTTAATCAAAGATTAAATAGGGATATATTAGTAAATGAGCTAAAAAATATTACTTTTTATGGAAACAAGCCTATATATTTGGGACATCCGAAAAAGGAAAACAAGCCTATATAAATGGGACGGAGGGAGTAGTATAGTTTGACAAGATTGAAATGATCAACCTCACAAGAAATCTTGTTCAGCAGAGAGGCTAGTGAGTCTTGGATGCCGTCAAAGCCGGTGATCGCCGCCGTTTCGTCGCGGATTCCGGCGTGATTAGACGAGCCCTGACCATGAACAATAACTAGTTAGGCAACTGAATACATACAAACAAACCAAGCACAAAAAATAGAAAAAAAAAATTGTAAAAAAAAGGGCAAGATTTTTAAGCTTACATTGATAATGCCATCAATTCCTGGGGAAACAAGATTCAAGATATCCTTAACTATGATAAGAATAGATTCTGTGTCAATGGAATGCTCATCATAACCATGAGTTGCCTGAATTTGTTTCATCAGAGCAATGTCGTCCGACAACATCGAACGGCGGTCCTGGCGAAGAATCTTCCCATTCTTAGCTGGTACAATGGAGGTTGACATTTTTCTTAAGTATTTGTTTTTGCTTCTGTTTTTTTTTTTTTTCCTCGGATTTTTTTTTTTTTTTATGTTTTTTATCACGAAAATGCATGCATTATATAGGGTGAAGGAAGGGAATAAAGGTAGGATCAAGTTCCTTGCTTGTAAGGGGGTGTAAATGATGACTAAAGTCATTTTCAAATTTAAGAATTTGCAATTTTCAACATGGTCCTCAATCCAACTTTTTTAATTTAACGGGAGCTCAAATTTTGTTGGAGGAGCTCAAATATTTTTCTCCAATACTTGTCGAGTTAAAGTACGGATTGGATCTTCTATTATCTATTGATGTGACATTCTCTATTGCATCCGTTAGATTAATGATATGTGTCAATTTGAAGATAATTATAGATCCTAATTGGGTGGAATAAATCCTATAATTATCAATCTTAAATTTAGGGATTGCCACATATCGTTAATCCAATAATAGAGGATGTTACACAAATTTGTAATTAAGGATATCCTGTGTGGTTAAAGTAGTGAATTAACTTGAAAATTTAAAAAAATTAACATAAATATTTTTAAAATGCCAAAATATATATGGAAGAAATTTTAAAAATTATTAGACTAGTGATAAAATTTTTCAAAACCTAACTCAAAGAAATTTTTAAGTTTAGCTCATACCTTTGGAGACGAAAGAGTGTTGCAAACTTTTCTCGACATAAAATAAAACTAAATTTATAGTAAAAAATTTAGAAAAGATTAAGATCACTCAAACTACCTTAATCAATATAAAAATACAAAATGACATGTTCAAAATGAGGAATACTTTGTATGGTTGGCGCGGTCTATTTATTTTTACTTTTTATATTATTATGTTTTATTTTTTATTTTTACTTTTTAATTAATTAATATTTATTTCCCCGTCTACGAAAATTGTTCCATGCTTTCCTTTTTAGTCCGTCCATAAAGATTGTTTCATTTCTATTTAATTTGTATACACTACTCCATCACAAATTATTCACTTTCTCCACTCACAACACTACACCACATCAAATGTTGGACCATTTCTCCACTCACAACCCACTCACCAAACTTTTATTAAAACTCGTACCACCTCTCCAGGGAACAATCTTCGTGGACGGAAGGAGTAATTAATAGTAATTGGGGCTTAATTATATTTGGGATTAATAAATTCTAACTGAAACTTAATAAACCTAACTAAAATTAATAAATTTTAATTGGGGATTAATAAACCCAAATTAAAACTAATAAATATTAATTATCTCTTAATTTACCTCAACTCTTCATGAGTACCTTTTAATCCTCTTAATTATGGGCGTACGCAAGTTTTTGCCATCAAAATCATTAAAGTGAGTAACCATCCATTGCACTAGTAGCTTTATGTTTTTGTCATAAACTGAGTTGGGAAAAGGGGGGAAAAACATAAAGAAAAAAAATGAAGGCATATCTTTTTTTAGAGGAAAAAAAAATGAAGGCATATGATGCTTCTTAATTTACTATTTCTTTTTATTTCTTTTTGCCGTTTTGGGTATTAAATATAGCTAAGGAGTCTATTTTCCATGCTTTTATGACATCAGCAGTACTTTAATTTTGGATTATATTGACATAAAGGAGAAGCCATAGTTCCTTACTTAGCTGCAGCAAAAGCAAAAGGGCTAATGTTTCAGATGTGGAGAAATCCACTTAGCTTTCACTATTATTGCTGATAAGTTGCAGAGAGTATTAGTGATATACTAATAGTGTGTTGCCATTTTGGCACAAAGGTCATGACAATGGAATTATCTCACTGCTTTTGGATCTTTTATCTTAATTTGATGTCACATCTTAGGTAAAGGTAAATGCATTTAATAGGTAAGAAGTAAAAATAAGATGCTTGCTTTCAAGATGATGGTGCAAATCGAAATTTATTGAAGAAACTAAGAGTTACATATAGCAAGTGTAACATTGTCTTAATTGTCTTGTTAAGCTAGCTAGCTAACCTTTGTCCGAGATTAAGTATATATACATGTTAAAGGTGTCAAATATAGCCAATCCAACAAACCCCATTTTTGGGTAGGGTTGACCATCTATCTATGATGCACGGATTCTTCAAAAATTATCATGTACGGCGAATCGGATTCTTTTAGGATGCGATTCTCTCAGATTCTCGTCGGATTCGCACCAGATTCGCCACGTGGCGTATCCTTTAAAATAATATATAAAAAGAAACCGGATTCGCGAATCCCATAGGTGGGATTCACGTATCTCATGCACGAAGGGTCTACAAAAGGTTGATTTTGATAATTTTATTTGAGTTATGACTCATATATATTGGACTAATAATATTTGAATTGTTATATTATTGTTTAATTAACTTATATAATTGAAAATGTTTAATCTTTCGGTGAAAGAAAATGTAAATTTTATACATTTAATTTAAGAAAATTTAAATTCTGTATATTTTATAAGCATTATATATAATAAAATTTTAACAATTAGACGTATCCTTGGCGAATCGCACCCTATAATTTTTAAAAATCCGTATCTCCGTACCCGTATCGTATCGCCCCTGCACCCGCACCCCGCACCTATGCAACATAGCCATCTATTTATTGGTTCCTAAATGATTGGGAATTGCGTGACAAACGCTCACAATTTGAGTGGGCTTGAACCTCCCAAAATTGGCGCCCTGGCTCGCCTGATTTCTCCTTTTGACCCGATCCGATAGTTTGGTAGCTCTAATCCCCACTCCATGGAAACTCTTATATGATTCGGACCACTTGGTCTAGCCTCTAGGTCAACAATTATGTTGGCTCGATCAACTCTTGACACCAAGAACTGTGCAAATTAATTGGATGTAATTCCAGTGTCATATCATTTTAGTGAAGCTTTAGGCAAATACCTTGAGGCTACATTTAGGTATAGATATAATCTATATACTGTGCTTATCTACAAACTCTTAAAAAATCTATTATCAAAATTATATGTTGAATCAAGTGTAACCAAATCTAAATTATACTCCTTCCGTCCGCGAAAAGTGGGTTCTGCACGGATTTTAAGAAATGGTTGATAAATTGATTTTGAGTGGGGAAAGGGACCCACCACAATGAATTGTTGTGAGGTTTAAAATAATGGTTGTGGGTGGAGTCATTTCCTAAAATGGAAAGTGCTACACTTATCACGGATGTACGAAAAAGAAAATTATGTTACACTTATCTCGGACGGAGGGAGTAGTAATCTAAATTATTACTATATTTTTTTTAACCAAATAATAACAATTACCTCAATTACATTTAGTTTTCCCCCAATTTTGCTAGATCTGAATTTACATAGTTTATATAAATGAACTCGAATATCTGATCAGGTAAACCGCACTGAACAAACTTTCTTCGATGAATTCGATATGGAATGAACTCGTGATATTCGAGTTCAATCTATTCTTTATACCATAATATTTGAAATTTTCTCAAACCCACCCTTTTTACGTGGTCCAATAGGTGTCTGACGAAGAGGCAAAAAGGGGCTTCAACCCTCACCAAATTTCTTTTTTTTTTTTAAATTCTTATAAGATTGTTAAATTATTAATATTGTATGTGAATCTGATTATTAATATTGTATGTGAATATGTTAATATTATATGAGACGAGGCCGCGATAGCGTTCTTGGACACGTTCGATCCAATTCGCAAATTAAAGCCCAAGATATAAATTTTAGTATATTTATTTTGTCGTTTAGTTATTTCCTTAATTAATTAGGTTTTCCTTTTCTTGTTATCTTGGGATTTTCTAGAACTAGTATATATAGGAGTTTACATATGTTTGCAAACGGGGGATTTTTGGATGATAAAAAGTTAGGATTCATTGTGTGTGTTCTTTTCAATATCTACTGGTATTTACAAATCAACAGTAGTATTGTTCTTGTAATGGCTTTTGATTAAGGCTGCGCTACATCAGAATCGCTATGCGAGAGCTTCCCTCACAAAGTCTTTTTAAAATTTCAAACTCGAAATTTAGAAAATACAATTTCATCCATAAATTTTTCATGCATTTATACTCTTAGGGCTCGTTTGGTACGAAATATGAGATAAGACTTGATATGTTTGACTGAGATGTCTTATAAATATAAAGAATTAATATTTCATTTGGTATGATGTATTAAATTCTCTGCAACACATAGTAATTATAGTAATTTATTGTTATAATTAGTTGCAGTATTATTTATACCACCTCATAGGTAGTATACATAACAACAAAATTAAGTATTATTCATACGGGCCTGAACTTTATAAAGGGCCGTATACTTCGTACCAAATAAGATATTAAGGTATCATAGACATATTATACACCCTAATCACCCCTACCAAACGAGCCCTTATCATTTATCAAATGACACCCATCTGAAACTTGCCAAAGAAAACAAACCAATAAGTGGGCTGAAAATAGGCCCAAAAAGAGCACAAAAAGCCCAGCCCAGAAGGTGTGTGGGTGGATTGAGGTGGGAGGGTCTAGAAGCTGCAAGAGAGGGACACGAAACAGAGGTTCAGAAAATGGAGAAAATTTCAAGGGATATATTAAAAATGCATTCATCGTCTCATTATTCTTCACTTTCAGTTATTACGAGCCGTTGCGGCTATCGTACGCCTCTCAGGTTATCATCCTATTTATACCTCCCTCCTCGCCGCTTCCACCACCGTCCTCCGCCGAAGCTGGCCGCCGCCGTCACCGCCTTCTCCTACCGCCGCTGCCGCTTTCCTAACCCGTATCTCCTCACGGGGAACACTCTCTTCTCCCGCATGGAGGTGCGCAAACCAACACACGCTCACACACTCTCGTTTCTCTGTATTTTTTTTCTCGCTGGATGGGTGTGTTTTCCCTCTTTTTTAATGAGTGCTTATTTCGAATTGGGGTTAATGGAAGGGGCTGCGGCTACGAGAATTTGGTTATGGCGATCTAATATTTTCGTGTTGCAGTAATTTCTGAATGAAATTTGAGAATTGCGTTTTTTACATAAATTATTTCACAGAGGCGGAATTAGTTATGAAAGAGCTGACGTTAACTTGCAAGTTGTAGCTGTTCATGAAATTACTGTATTAGGTATAGGTACAGATGGTTTCCACCGTGGAGTAAGATTTATATGAATGTGATTTGATGTTGAAGTATGCGATTTGATTAGTTTAGAGTTAGAGGAAATAAAACATGAAGCTCTATAATTTTTTGTTTATTAGCTTTTGATAGGAGCTTGTGAATTTGAATAATCGAACTTCTTTAGCACTCTAGCTGTGCTGAAGTTGATAGGAGCATGCTGGTGATAATGTTGTTTGATTATTTTTCGGGCTAGTAGAAACAATAAAGGAAGGTGCATAAGGAGAATTGTTCAATGATATGAAATTGTGCTTTGATTTGCATAGATTTAGATTATGTTGCTAGTTAATTTAACTTGGATTTGGAGATAATCAGCTTATTCTTGGAAGATTTAGTAAAAATAAATGCATAAAACGGATATTTGTAATTTTTTCTTGAGTTCGTGTTGGTTAAGGTGCTTGTCGTGATATGCTTATGCTGAGACCTTGGCCAGATAACCTTAGCCCTTCTCGCTGAATAAGAACGTCAGTTTACTTGAAAATTTACTCTGTTTGATATTTGCTTTTTATTTTTCCACTTTTTATGTTGATTTTGTAACAGGTCATGAGACAGATCTATGTGTTAAGCGTTATGTCAATATTGTTTTATGTTTGCCAACAGCGGTTCTGGACTGCAAGTGGTATCAGTAGGAACCAAGAAATGGTGGTGAGTTTGCAGAGCTCTGGCGTGATAAGATCAAAGAAAGTAGCGGAAGTAATGGAAACAATTGATAGGGCTTTGTTTGTGCCGGCGGGTACACCACCTTATGTTGATAGTCCTATGCCAATAGGTCACAATGCCACTATTTCTGCTCCTCATATGCATGCAATGTGCCTTGAGTTGTTGGAGAACCATTTGAAGCCTGGCATGCGTGCACTGGATGTTGGTTCGGGTAATATATATTTATCCATTCGGTTAATATTATGAGGTTCCTTATATTATAAAATTGAGGTCATTTTGGCACCTGCTTATTTATTAGATGATTTACTCTAAAAAAATCAACTTGTATAACTCATGTTCTTTGATAATAATTTCATATTTGTTTCTTCATTTTACGGGAAATGCAGCTTCGTTATAGGAATTTCCAGATTCATCGAGTCCCCATATTGTTTTTCTTGTAGGGACTGGGTATTTGACTGCTTGCCTTGCTGTTATGGTTGGACCAGAAGGCCATGCTGTTGGAGTAGAACATATCCCTGAATTAGTTGAGTCTTCTATTAAAAGTATCGAAAAGAGTGCTGCAGCTCCGCTACTCAAAGAAGGGTCCCTCTCAATTCATGCTGCCGGTATGTCTTGATTTCTTTCGTAAGTTTATAGTACTTAAAATGTTACTGCATTTTGTTCTTGATTTTTCTAAACATTATCATGTACATAAAAAAAATATATTGTGCCCTCTACATTAGTCACTCGTGTAATTACATGATAACAGATGGCAGGCAGGGCTGGCCAGAGTTTGCGCCTTATGATGCTATTCACGTTGGAGCAGCTGCACCGGAAATCCCTGCAGCACTTATCGAACAACTGAAGCCGGGTGGCAGATTGGTGATCCCAGTGGGCAATATCTTCCAAGACCTGCAAGTCGTGGACAAGAGCACAGATGGCAGTCTAAGTGTCCGAAGCGAGACCTCAGTACGTTACGTTCCACTGACGAGCCGAGAAGCTCAGATTCGAGGTCACCAATACTAGGTGTTCCCAGCAGGTATAGTAATGTGGCACTGTAAGTAATGCGTCTTCATATTTCTTTTAATTTTAGTTTTGTACAGAAAATGCTGGTGACACTGTGTGTAGAAGGTGAACTGTGTATATACTTATAAATAGTCGGCTCCAAGCATCCATATTTCAGATATATGGCGATGGATGTGGTGTCTAATCTAATAATATCTGCTAGCAGTTCCAACTCTTCCCAAACGTGTTGGTAAATCCATTTCCTAATTTCAAGATTTCGTATGGACCCTTTGACTTAGGATTAGTCAGTTCTATTTCTAGATGGGGGCAGGGAAGGGATATAACTCAGCGGTAGAGTGTCACCTTGACGTGGTGGAAGTCATCAGTTCGAGCCTGATCATCCCTAAACTCAATGTGAGTTTTTCTATTTGGATTTGCCCCTCGCCGTGATTCAACGAGAATGGATAAGAGGCTCGTGGGATTGACGTGAGAGGGCAGGGATGGATATATTTCTGGGAGCGAACTCCGGGTGAATATGAAGCGCATGAATACAAGTTATGCCTTCGAATGAAAGACAATTCCGAATCTGCTTTGTCTACGAACAAGGAAGCTAGAGGACATATAATTGATAATCTAGATCGATTTTCTATAATTAAGAGAATTCAGAAATGCATTTACTGTGGGTGTTAATTGACCGTACATATGATTGAGTATATGAAGGATTGCAATATCAAACGAGCTCAAAATTGTTCGATCCATTAAAGTATTTACTCATATTTTTTAATCTGTTTAAATTATCACTCAGTAAATAAATTCGACAAGAGCACGAGCACAAAGCACACAAGTTCAGTGGTTTGGCACTGTGAATAAGCCACCGTGCCGCCTCAACCGCCATTCCAAACCATCAAGATGTTGAGGCTGCACGATGGCTTGAGGTTGTAGATTAAGGAGTTGACGATGACAAAGACATGACGAGGCATTGCTAGTCAGAGAAAGGTCCTCTCAGTGTCTTGATGTTAATAAGTGTCTTTAGCCGTTAAAAATTCCACGCACGACAAAATACCCTCTCTATTACTAATTAATTTTAAAAGTAAAGAATTTATATTATAAGTTTTACGCCATTTTATTATAAAATATGAAATGAGATAAATTTTGAAATTGGACACTTAATTCAACTAGAAGGACCTAAAGCTCCATTCAATTTGCACTTCTGGGTACTCACTATTTGTATTTTCCATATTTCTTTATGTGAATTAAGAACAGTTACAGATCAATATTTAAATCTACCTCAGAAATTATAGTATAATTTTTTGAAAATATAGTACATACCATTTCTTTAATTACTCGCCTAAAATTTAGCATATAAAGAAAAGAAGTTATCTTGAGGTCGATTCTTCGGCTAACTTTACACAAGGCGAAATAAGATCAACTTGAAAGTGAAATAATACAAACTTGTAACACTACACAAATTTGCAAAAAATATTCAACTCATCATAAAACTGGTCAAAAAATTTCACAATACAGCTACTATATCTTCAAATTGAAACCAAGAAGTCGTCAAGAACAGCAGTAATACCAGCAAAGATATCTGAGGAAAAATCCAACAGAATCTGGAGAGTGCTTTAAGCTTATCATAAATAGATGAACATATACGCTACCGTTCTTCAAATTCAGAGTATGACTAGATAAAAGAAAAGAAAACTAGACAAGTAAAACAAACTTCCGAGGCGTTTATAGGATTCGACACCTATTTGATAATCGAATATAATGAACTCAAAACCCCATCACAAAAGCATGTAGCACGACTACTTGCATAGCTCTCATAGCGAATCAAAACCTGCCCCGAGTTTGTCTTTCTAAAGCAGCATTTACCTTGATTGGCCTCCCATCCAAATCCTGCAGCAAAGCAATTGCAGGTGATTAACTCAATAGCAAGAAGCAAACGATTATCTCAGAGTCGAATACTCATACTATATAAATTGATCGGCAATTATTACTTTCTAGTTCAAAATACGCAAACTTTTTCAGAGATGTCTCACTTTCGATAATAATAGATTAGTATCCAATAAACTGGCATTGTTTATAAATTTAGGAAGGGGCAACCGTAATGCAGACCATCAATTGACTTTTATTTGAGTACAATTTCCATGCAGATTTCCAGTTGCCAATAGACTTTTTACTACCAGAAAAGTGGGTCCGTCCTAAATGTGAAGTACTAATCTGTCATTAATTAAGGAAGTGATTTAACTCTAAATTGATAATTGTCATTCAAAACATGCTAAAGATCCATCTCAAAACAAAAAAAAACACATGTTAAATATGATTTGAATCATAGACGTCTTGTATTTAGTGAGAGAGAACAGAAGGTCTCACCATTCCATCAAGGTTAGCAATAGCATTATTCATCTCAGTCTCGCTCGACATTTCCACGAAGCCAAAACCACGCGATCTTCCAGTTTCCCTGTCGGAGACTACCCGAGCACTTACAACTTCACCGTACTCGGAGAAAATCTCCTCAAGACTGTCGCTGTTCGCAGTCCACGGAAGGTTGCCAACATATATTCTGTGGCCAGGTTCTCTAGGGGCACGTTCGGGCCGCGATCCTTTAGGAGCAGCAATGTTAACGGTCAAGAATCGGCCATTCATATCCTGTTCAAGAAGGGGGAAAGAAGAAACGATAAAATACAGTGCAGCAATTCATAATGCAAAGTCATAGAAACCTTGATGAAACCGCAACAGGTTCTGATGAAGAAAACTATTAGAACCAATAAAAATAAGTAATTTTGCTACGTATTTGAAAAGGGCATCATGTGGTAACAGCTTCCAAACGACCAATAAATCAAGAAACCAGCAGAAAAATACACACGGATAATTGACTCGTGAAACCTATGTAACCTTGTGTCCATCATACCAAATTAGAAAAGTGAAAAAAATCGACTGCATTCCAGGGTTTCACCTTCTCACATTTGCAAATTATTTCATTTATTACACCACTGTTCCAGCTCGATAAATTAGATATGCATAACAAACATCAATCTCAAACAGCTACAAAACTTACATAACGACTGAACATCTCCACCGCTTTCTCAGCCTCTTCTACAGTACTCATTGTCACAAAACCAAACCCGCGGCTGTTACCAGAAATCCTATCATAGATAACCTGCATAAAGCAACAAAACACTTTGAGGAAATCGAAACACAACAAACTCACCCCCATCATATCTCATAGAAAACGCATCAAATTCTATCCATTTTGCATCACATTCCTCGCTTAAAAGAAGTTGAATTTTTCCTACTCAAATACCCAAGACAAGAAATCTTCCAAGTATGAGAAGCTCATAAGGAAATCGAAACTGTCATTAACTCATCCTACCATTTCACAAACAAAAACATCTAATTCATGAGATAAACGAAAATTTCAAAGATGAAAAACAATCCAATGAAATCCAAACACAACAAACTCATCCCATTATTAAGAAAACGCATCAAATTCATTCACCCTGCATCACAACACACTCAAAATCATAAAAAGCAACACAACAAACTCAGCTCATCATTTAACATAGAAAACGCATCAAATTCATCCATTTTTCATTACAGCCAATTATAACAAAGAAGGTCCAACTATTTCCACTAAAAATCACAAGAAGCGAAAAAGAATATTCCAAGCCCAAAAAAGATAAATTATACCTCAGCCACCTCAACAGCTCCAGCCTGCTCAAAGAGCACACCCAACGTCTCACTATCAACATCGAAAGGCAAATTTCCTACATACACTTTCGCCCCCTCCGGTGGCTGGGCGTAGCCGCCGCCCTCTTCTCCTTCAACTCCATTTTCAGCAGTATCCCAGCTCAAATTCCCCTCGATTTCTTGCTCACCTTCCGCTACTTCTTCAAGAACTGCCGGATTGTTCTCTCCAAGAGCCGACACAACGCTTGCCTCTTTCCTCTTGAGAGAGAATAAAGAAGTGAGAGAAAGTGAGGATATGGGCTTGCAGTAAAGCTGGAATTTCGTGGGTTTATACGGAACGGAGAGATAAGGGTGGGAATATGAGATTTTTGACGGAGTGAAGAGCGATGGGCTTGAAATCAAGCAACCATTTGTAGCCACTGACATGGGATTGAAGGCGGTTTTAGCTGCAAAAGCCATTTTTTTGCAGCAAAATTGTAGAGAGTAGAGAGAGATTGGAGAAGAAGATGAAGGGGTTTAGAAGGGTTTGTGGTGAATGGGTAGGTTTTGAAGGGTTTCAAGATTGAGGATAAGGGAACAAATCAATTATCCCTATTTATTAAATACAAATTTATTTATTTATTTTATCTTTTTCCTTCTCTTTGAAAATGAATTCAATCCACCGAGCAAATATTTGGTTGCAAAGTTTATTTTAGGTTTTTTTTTTTTTTTTAGGGAAGGTTTTACTAACTTTTCGAAATTATAGTAAACCTTGATTTTGTTTTCAATAAAAGTTGGTACTATTTTTTTTAGTTGAGTAAAAGTTAATATCGAGGCAATATTTAATTAAATTGAATTTGAATTAACTTCTACTTATATTTTTTTCATGGGATGAGATCATATGTAAAAGTTTTTTCCCTTTTTCCGTAAGAAATAAAAAGCGATCTGGACCATTGATCTTCGTAGATCTACGGTTGTCATTGATCGGTGCATTATAAGTGGAATGCATTATCGTAACAATGCATTGTAGTAAATAAAAAATGCATTATTATGACAGTGAATTATAATAATACATAAAATACATTATTTTAGCACATAAAATGCATTAGTATTATTTTTTACGGGAAAAATATTTTGTATGTGAACCAACATAAATAGGTTGTGAACCGAAATAATCGAGGCCCTATGCTCAAAATAAAAAAAAAAAAAATAATCAAGGCCCAAAATTAATATTCATTATAACGAATAATTGATGAAGTTGCTACATCGAAATTAAGGCCCAAATCCAATAGCAAGAAGTAAGGGATTGAGATTTTATAGAGATGTATGCAATGCAAGGAATTGAAATTATGATACTTCATAATGTTGATTATATTGATATTTTCACTATATAATTAAATATATATCTTGATTTCCGTTGATGAAATTGGGCTTCAGATTTTACTATAGAAAAGGAAAATGCTCAGATTTTAGAGAGTTTTATAGAACTTACAAAAATCTGGAAGGAAAAAATATTTAGACAAAAAGAAATAGAAAATTGGCTTATGAATTGGGTTTTTGGTATTTTCTTAAGCTCAAACCCTCCAAAATTGAGAATAATAGAACATTATGGAGGCAAAAACTCTTGTACATCATGATGTACCATACATCCGGTTCAACCCGACCCGACCCGCCGGGTCAACGTTGACCGCATTGACTTTTTTTTTTCAAGAGTCGAGCGAGGGGAGCCGAAGGCCTCGGAGCGAGCTAAAAAAAATTAATGTTGCAACAATCATTATCTATAAATTAAAAATCGGAGCCTAAGGCGGAGAGGAAAAAAAAATGAAAAAGTCAACGGTCAGACGTTGACCGGTCAACGCTGACCGGATTGGATGGGTCGAGGCGGGTCGGGTTGAACCGGATATATGGATACATCATGATGTACCCAAGTGCAACTCCAATATGAATTGAAGGCAATAATTCTTTGTAGGACTAATTGCATCTGTTGCACAACTTTTAAGTGTTTTTTTGTTTTACAATGTGGCTTTTAAATTGTTTCACCAAAAACATAGTCTCTCGAATTTATGCAGTTCGCAACTCCAACTTGATTTTTTGGACAGCCCACACTGACATGACATAGGATTTTTCCATTAATTAGGGACAAACTTGAGAAAATAAGGTTCAATTATTAACTCATACCGTGTCGATTTGGCTTGACCGCAAATTGAGTCGGTGTTGTCAATTACAAAAATTATATCATTTTTTAGTTACAACGATTTATAAGTCATGTTAATAGACGCAATTAACCCTTATTGTAAGGGTTAATTGCCAAAAAAATCCCGATCTTTTGTCAAATTCTGATTTTTACCCTTACCTTCTAGATTTGCATACAAATTCCTAACCTTTTAATTTTTCTAATTTTTTCCCTGAAAATAATTTAGGGGAAAATTAAAGATGACATGTTAAATTAAAATTGACGTGTCAATCAAAACGACGTCGTTTTGATATTAAAAATAAAATAAAAATAAAAACTAAATTACACATCATTAACTTTGTGCCACCTCACCATCCCTCCCCCTCCCTCTCTCCCACCTTCTCACCACCAACTAATTGCCGCCGCCAATAGCCACCCCAAACCCACGAAGTGTGGTGAAGTTTTTGCCATTGTTATGCTTCTTATCTTGTGGTTTCGCCTCCGTTTCTTCCATTTCTTGCTGAAAATAGAGACTGCAGCCCAAACCCTTCCTCATCCATGGGCGGCGACGGTGGGACCCCACCCTACAGATTGTTCCGTTGGAGGAGCAATGGCGTACGAAGCTCAAGCAGCAGGTCCACGCCGTTGAGCGGGCCAAACAGGTGGTTGTTCACCGCCGAAATTCTAGGTGGCAGCGCGCCGGAGATGAGCTTGTTGCTGAGGTCGGGGTGGAGGATCTGTGGCCTTTCCCCTTTCTCTCTTTCTCCCCCCCAACCCGCTCCCTCCTTCTCTCCTCCGCCGCCTACACCTCCTTCTCTGCCGCCCCCTCTCTCCCCTCTCCGCCGCCCACTCATTTTCCGGCAACAGCTTAGCATGGTAAGAGAAAAGGGCTGCCGCCCCCGCCCCGTCAGTCTCCAGGAGATGGCAGAACAAGATCTGTGCAGCCACATCGAGTGCGCCGATGCCGGCAAAACCAACCTCACCGACGAGTAGGTGGTAGACCTTCTTTGTTCCGCCTTCCCGCTATTTTACTCCGGCCACGACGGAAAGCGGCGGCGAGTGTGGCCGCACTGCATCTTGGAGAGAAAGGGATGATGATGATGATGTGGCAATGGTTTATGAGGTCTAATTTTATTTATTTTATTTTTAAATTTTTAAAATCAAAACGACGTCGTTTTAGTTCAAACGACGTCGTTTTGAATGCCACATCGATATTAATTGGACATGTCATCTTCGAATTCTCCCCCAAATTTTTTTCGTGGGAAAAATTAGAAAAATTAAAAGGTTAGGAATTTGTATGCAAATCTAGAAGGTAAGGGTAAAAACCAGAATTTGACAAAAGTACGGGATTTTTTTAGTAATTAACCCTATTTGTAATCTCAAACAACAATCTTTATTCCTTGTTACATTTCTAGGTTTCCCCAATCATTTGGAAACTCTATGAAACTATGAAACTACTAATATCAAATCTCTTAAAAACTACTGATAAATTGCATGATTTTTTTTGTCTTAATATGCAATTTCAATCTCCTTGAAACTGCTATAACTCTGAAGATAGATTGTGAATAGTCCAATCTCACAGCTGTATGTAAACTCTTCAGTTTTGTTATCAACTTTGCAAGAACTTGGTTTGATGCTAGAATAGGCTCCAAAAAGTCCATCCCCTCTTGCTTTGATCGTGATTTTTTCGTCGTCGACGACGACACATTCTTCGACTGCTCCTCCGGAGTTGTACATTCTGATCAATCCAATGGGAGCGAACTCGATGCTACCTTTGAGTGTCTGTTTACAATGGTGGAGTAGTAGTCTGTTAAAACCTCTGAAGGAGTAGTATGAAACTTAATCGAGCCTAAACGAGCTTTACTAACCTTTATTGGTGAGACAGTAAAGACTTCACATTGGAGTTGACCTAATGACACTTCAACACTTTCACCCTTTGCCACTCTGGAAATGGTGCCTATAAAAGAAGATTTTCAAAAATCAAGATGGTGAAACTTGTTTCCATTTTGTGTTGATTATTTTTTGGGACTAACCTGAGTTGAATGCAAATAAAGCAGAGTCCCCTGTCCAGCTTTCGCCTGCGATTTCTTCGAGAAATTCTACGTCGTGTGCTCCCACACGGCCGGAGATTCTGGTCATGGGCGTAGAGTTTTCGACAGATTCGGACTGTTTCATGGGCCAAGATCCGGCTCCTTGGCAGTTGAAAATGCCTACTACTCCAGTTAGCTTGTTCAAGTTCCATATCTTGAGCAGGCTATGAAGAGTTTTGGAATGGTTCGTTAGCTTTACTTATTATTCGTCCGAGGAAGGATTAGATGATCAAACAAGCTAAAAAATAATCAATCTATCAAAGTAAACGGTGGATTAACCTATACTATTTTTATCTATATATCTTATCACCCAAAGTAAACGCCCCTTATACTATGGGAGATTTTGTAAAAATGTTTTGACCTTCCAACTTTCCAAAAATAAAAAATGACCTTTCAAATTAAAAAAAAAATGTCACTAGACCAAAATCACGGTATCAAATTTTTCTAACTCAAAATTTCGGGATCGGATCAAAATTTGATGTGCATTTAAACGTGCCAAGCCAAAAGTCTGATGCTCGAAGTTTATTCTAGTGAAAAAAGGTCGGATTTTATTTTATTTATTTATTTATTTTTTTTGCATACGTGAATAATGAAGGTAATTGTGCAAAACCCGTCAAAAGTTGAGGAGATAAGTTGATAATCTATACTTATTATAAAAGAGCCTTATTTATAAAATTTGATTTGCCTATTATACCCTTATTATAGTATTTTATTATTAGTATCATATGATTATTTTATATTTAACATATATTTATTATTAAAATCTATCAATATAACGTGCATTGCACGTACAACTCTACTAGTAACTGAAAAACACGCGATTACCTCTTCCGATCCATGACAGGATCGACAAACAGACAGTCCCGGGTAGGCCTGCCTGCATATCTAGCTCTCAAGATGGATCCATCGGGTAGAACGAGCTTCCTTAGGATCTTAAAATCGTGCTTTCTTGGCTTGTCACTGCATCATTTGACGATATCAATGATCTTAAAAACATCAAAATTCAAGCAGACTTTCTCCCATGTGATGAGGTTTTTGATACACGACACCGAGTTCTTACCTTACATAGACTGGGCAGCCCCCTAATGCCCTCGCTGCACCGTGGAACTCAGCTGTGTTATGGTTGCTCTGCATTAGACAAAATCAAAAAACTTTTATATCTAAGCAAGATTGTGTTTCTTGAATTTTGTTAGCTAGAATGATGCAAGAAATGCTCACATGGAACATATCCCAATCTGGAACCACAATTTCTCCTAAAAGAAGGCTGTTGAAAGAGACTGATGCAATGTGCAATGTCTGAAAATTTGGCTCATTTGGCATGAAATCCTCAGATGCTCTAGCTGTTGCGCTCTTCTTGGAGCTAAACATCAATCCAAGTAGACCATGTCTGTTATTTCTGGACACGACGAAGACAATGTAGGACTAGAGGTGTCAAACATGACCCAGTCCGGCCTAGACTGTGTCTAGGTCGGGTCGGGCCAAAAATTAAGGCATAGGCTCGCGAGCGGGCCTATACCCAAAAATGATCAGATCGAGCAGGTTGGGCTGACCCGAAATTCTATTTGGATTCGGTGGCCCAGCCCAGCCCGATCAGACAGTTTGACAGCTCTATGTATGACCAAATAGGCTACAGTCAAGAAACTTAATTACCTGAAAATAGAATCTGAATTGTGGCACATACAGCAAATCAAGTTATTGTCTCCGAAGTTTTTCTCTATGGACTCATCAAGAGCTTCTTGATACTGTTTAGTAATCGAAACACGGCCACCATAGCCAGATCCTAATGTTTCTAACAAGTTCTGGACATCGACCTTGACACCGTCCACCCCACTGCTAGCAAGGTAGCTGTGCATATCATTGTAGAAGTCGAAAACCTTCTGAGGATCGATCACACCTACACCGTACTTCTCCAAACTGTCGAGGGCTATATCCCTGATGTTACCGACGTTTCCTTGAGACAGAACTGGATATTGAAGCTTAGGATTATACTTTTTTAACACCTCAGATGAAGCATGAACTCCACCCCAGTAACCAGCTAAGGCATGCCACATGTATACATACCTGCATAGGAAAAGGTTGATTTTTTGAGGAATTTGAGGTTGTTTTGTTTGCTTGTTTCAGACAAAGATTTGATATTCTTGAAGCTTACTTTAGTCCATAATTCTCTTTGATGTAATGAACCAGTTCTTTTAAGTTCGTGTTTGAACCATCTGATTCTGAACTAAACTTTTTGTTCTCTTTTATATCTGCCAATCTTGTTGCAAACCTACACCAACAGAAGCATAATTGAACTAAGAAACTATAATAATCTCATCCAAATGAGGTGATCATGGGACTTACTGTGTTCCTTCAATCCGAGGCTCGCCTTCTTTTTGAAACTCGTTGACTGTTTCTTGCCACCCGTCGTCTATGATCAAGAACTTCGGAGAAATCCCCCCTTCTTTGAAGCTGTAAATCATAGAAGTTCCATATTAGTGAAAAGGGATCCCATCATGCACTAAGTGAGCCAAAAAAGGCCTCATTTTCGACTATTTTTTGTGATCAAACCTTTGAAGGCCATCTATGATCCCTTTTGGACTAACTTCTGTGTAGAATGCATCCCAAGTGCACCAACCAAACCAATCCAAATGTGCAGGAGCCTATATTTTCGAAGCCCGAATTAATCTCAGATCAAAATATTTTCCTATCTAGATAAGTGTGTGTGTGTGTGTGGATGAAGGACTAATAGCTACCTACCTTCTTGTTTTCTAGGTGAGTGAATGTACCCTTATGTTTGGACAGTATCCTACAAAATGAAATTTTAACAACATTAATAATATGATATCTGAAATCATAATCTTGAGAGAAAAAAAAAGGCAGAAGTAAAACATACTTGATTGAATCCTTAATCAGTTGAAAAGGATTATCCCCTGAGTTAATAAAAACTCCCTCCAAAGCTTGAGAAGTTTCAACATCAGCATCACCTTAAAAACAACAAAATTGGACAAAAATTAAAACAGCATTCCCTCTAATGAAACAGTAGAACTACACATTTTTCTGAGACAAAACCAACCACTCTGATAACAGAACTGGAGCTCATTTGAAGGAGTCCCCTGCAGAGTTGTCCTAAAAGCTCCATCCAACGCAGCCAAGACGAGCACGTAGAACTTATTCTGCCCCGTTGCAGGGGATTCGTCGTCCTCCAAACCTAGCACAGACTCCTCTCCTACCTCCATTAGAATCATTTGTGTCTCCATTGGAATTTCACTGCCTGATTCCCCGACACGCGGTATCATCCACCAAATCTTGGCTATGAACAAGCACATAAACTTGCATTTCCTATGAACAAATAATCAAGAAATCATCACATCACACGTATTAGAAATGTGATCAAAACTTGAAACTGTGAGATCAAATTCAAGCACAATACTCACTCAAGAATCCCAAGATTGATGATATGGCAAGAACTCGACTCAATCGAATTCGCCCCCAAGAAAGCGGATCCTGAGCTTGCTGGAGAGACAACAACGTTATCCGGAACTCCAGTTAGGACAACTTTGCCTCTTACCATGAGGCAGCCATTCTTGATGACTGGAGCTGCTGTGATTGTCATGCTCGACAAAAAATTCTACGTCGGTTTTTTCTTTGATCTGCAAGAAAACTAGTAATGTTGATAATCTGTTATTACAAGCAAGAAAAATGCCATGAAAATATACACACACACATTGCAACGTATAATGCAAATGAACAGTCATGTCCTAGTCAATGAAAGGGAAATTGCTTCTGACAAAACAAGAAAACAGAAAGAAGGGAGAAATGGGATGTCAAAACTTTTACCTAACTTTGTAACAAACTTCAAGTACAAGATCTAAAGAGGAGAGAGATGAAATCAAGAGTGAGAAACCAAGAACCAAAATGGGGTCCTTTTATAGCAAAATCTAGACAAAAGAATCCAAAACATCCTTTAGAATACAGAAGAAGTCCATAGGCATCAACGACCACCAAATAATATTATAAGATTTTGAATTTTGTAATAATGTGGGTTGATTTAGATCAATAAGATTTTAGTTAATGATACATGGGACCAATCCAAGCATAACTGACATGGAGATGAGTCAGCATTTAGTATTATTTTTATGTGCTGTTATTAGTGCTTATTTATATTCCAATTCAACTTTCCACAGTTTATGGAGGCAAGAAGAGCACCTGACCACAGCTTAATTAGATACATATTTAATTACTTCTCTGGAGCCATTTTGCAATAGGGCCATAACCATAGCATGAACAGAACATGATGTGTGTGTGTGTGTGTGAGAGAGAGAGAGAGAGATAGAATCAGAAATTAGTAAATAATTGTGAGGAGATCGAATCAACAGATGCCAAATGAGATCTAAATCAAGCATTATCTGCCTCTAGAAAATTTGGATTATTGCAGAAATTATAAATATATTTTTTCTGATAGTAATCAGTTGATTGTATAAGATTCTCTGAAACGATTGGTCGTCCTGGATCATTGGCATCTTACCTACATTACAAGAAAAAAAAAAGAAAAAGAAAAAAATTTGTAAATTTACTGTCAAAATTTGATGGGTAAATGCCCCTACCATCAAAACTTGTATATCACGTAATTGTGTAAATTTATTTTTTTTAATTTCCGATACACATGGAAAATCGAACAATTAAAGAATTTTGCATTTAAGAGAAAATCAAAATAAAAATTTTGACATTATTTTTCAATAAATTTCCGAAATATGACACATATTTAAGGACGGATGAAGTTAATCTACTCCCGCCGGCCGTTGTATTCACTCTTCATTGCATATCAAATTAATCTGAATTTTTTTTCTTTTTTTCTTTTTGTCTAGATGAACTATAAAAGCAATAAAAATTACTACATACGCTATGTTGTTTTTTTTTTGGTGAAACTTCCGATAATAAGCTATTTACCCACTCCACCACTAAGATATTGCCAAAGGACGTTTGTACCATACTATTATTTAATTTATTGTAATATTAGCACAGTCTACATACCCTCACATGTATATTTTCTATATTCGAGAAAGAGCTATTCCACATCCAATGTGCTTAATAAACTGGGGGTGGACACAGAAATATATATGTGATGGTGCTAAAATTGAAAATTTCGGACGACAAGATGAGTTCAAGTTAAAAAAAATTGATGAAATAAACAAATATAAAATTGAAAAAATTAGTTGAGAGTGGTGAAGCAACCCCTAATCACAAATCGTACTTTGCATTATCTTAATGTTTTTGTCGTTAAATTATGTACGATCATCTAAATTATATCCCCAATAATATGAAACCTTACTAAATGTGTGCGTTTTAAGTAGCTCGATGTAAAGTACTTAAGAGCTCATCTACTCTCTAAAATCTACCCGAAAAGTAGAGACTTAGAAGTACTAAGGTGTAGTGCACAAGCAGCTCGGATGTGCGACACGTGTAAAGTGTTTTAATTTAATGTATTGTAAATTTAAACTTTAAATTAAAACACTTTACATATGTCGCACATCCAAACTGCTTGTGCACTACACCTTGGTGCCTCTAAGTCTCTACTTACCCGAAACTCGAAAGGGTAAATATAAACCCCACTTGAATGATTATTTTACTGTACATATTTAATTTTTTTACTATTTGAACGAATATGTTAATTAATGCTCGTGTGGGGGAAATGCAAGGTCATAATTAGTTGAAATTAAAGTTGACTAGCCACCAAATTAGGGTTTGGTAGGTACGATCATAAATCACATGCCCACACCCTAGTTTATGAAAACCCCTATTTTATTGTTATTATGTCAATTTGTTGGTTCTGACTTCAAAGTTTCAGACATCAATGCATCGCTCGTGAAAAATGAAATCACACCGTAAACGACATCACATTGCACGTGCTCTTAACTTACCAAACATACTATACAAAAATATGTATTATTTTTTTTGGTACTATTTTGTTATGTATTTCTCTTTATGTGTGTCAACTGTCAAGTGCATGCGGTATCTTTTCCAGTTGAATACAACTGTAATTGCAAGCCCTAAGATAAAATTACACTACTTTAAAATTAGATGAGCTTAAAAATATTCCCTCCGACCTACTAAACTTGTTTTATTTTTCTTATTTGTCTGTCCCACTAGTAATGTTACATACCTAAATAGGAAACTTTTACTCTTTAAAAGTAATTGGACTTAATTATTTTATATTTTTTATCCTTATACTTAATCTACGTGCCCAAAGCTATGGAACAAGCTTAATGGGACGGAGGGAGTATATAGTTAAGGTTGATTATGAGGAATTAATTTGGTGAATATATTTTTTTGGTCTGTAAGATTGAAGAAATGCACGGAGAATGGAACTTTATTTAATTTTTTGCTGGAAAAAAAAGTATTTCTAAGTTATTTTTCATTTTAAAAATTTTGACATTATTTTTCAATAAATGTTGCTGGAAATTAATGGGAGTAATATTTTAGATTTTTTTAAAAAAGGGAGTCATTTTATTGTCTAAAATTCTGGTTATAAACCTAGCCTAGTCTACTAGCTATAGAGGAGGTTGGTGGTTTTAGTCCTTCCTGCCTAGGGATGGCAATTTACCCGCGGATATCCGATACCCGCGGGTACCCGATCCTAATAGGTGCGGGTTTGAGAGACATTTGATATCTATGGATAACTTCATGGTTAGAAAATACTATCCATTTAGTTCGTGGATACATGTATGGATAGTTACTACCCGTACCCGCGAAACCCGTTTACCCGCGAAAAATACCCGTGAAAAATACCCGCAAAATATCCACGAAATACCCGATTACTACCCGACTATTATTTAATGTATGTAATATATATTTGGCCCAAACATTATATAAGTATATATTTGGGCCAAAAAGCCTAACCCACCTAAGTTTCTAACCTAATCGGCTACTCTCATTCCTCCCGCTTCTCACTCTGTCTCTGCCGCACACCACCGACTCGCTTCTTCTGTATATTGCACTTCGCAAAAGCTCAGTTAGAGTTAGTGACTGCAAGAGCTTCTACAGCCATGGCGCAGATCGATCCCACCACCACCACCCACCGCCCCCTGAAAATCGTAGCCGGAGCCGACGACTTCGGCTGCAGCCTCAAGGACGCACTGGTGGCGCAGCTCCGCTCCATCATCATCGAAGTCGAAAACCTCGGCACTTCCAAATACTACTCCCACACTCGTCCACTTCGTCTCCGCGATTGCGCCACCTCCCACCACCGGTCGACCGCGCGGCTGCCACACCTCAACGCCTCCACCTCACTGTTGCGCCTGCTGCTTCTCGGCTTCGCTGTCGTCAACGCCTCCACAGTTTTATGAATTTTTGGTGGTGGGTAGATGGATACCCGACGGGTGGCGGGTATGGGTGGAGAAAATAACCCATCACGGGTGGCGGGCGGGTGGCGGGTACGGGTTTTGCTCGCGGGTACGGGCATGGATATCCACTATCCGTGCCCACCGTACCCGATTGCCATCCCTATTCCTGCCCCTATTAATTTCTCATTTATAAAAAGATTTGTAATAATTAAAAAATAGTCCTATATAGAAATTATAAGGGGATCGCTGGTAGGTAAGAATGAAATTTTTTGGGAATGGAGTGACCCCTGTAATTGAATAATATTCTTATTGCTGGTATACCTCAGGAATGAAATGATCATTCCTTAATTGATTTTATTTTTACGGTTTATAATAAAAAAATCTGTGTGGTAATTTTTTTGTGCGGACTTTTGGTGGACGGAGTGAGTACTTATTATAATTGGTTTATTATTAATAATTTTAATAATATTAATACAAATAATAATAAATATTATTTTTCTTATTGTATTTATTATACTTATTATTATTAGCTTAATAATAATAAGAATAATTATGTATTATTTTTTATTTTAATTATTATAATTAGAATAATAATAATTATAGTAATATTAATATTAGTACTAATAATGATTAAAATATTAATACTAATAATAATTGTTAAGTTTAATAAATAGTAATATAATTATTATTACTAACAATAATAATTACTTATTTATCATTATTTTTATATTATTATTTTTATTATAATTTTTTTCAGAATAATTATTATAATAATATTGAAACTCATAATTATAATAATAATTATTATTATTATACTCATTATAATATTATTATATTAATTATATTAATTATACCAATTACTGTATAAGGATGTATGAATCCCCGTCATTATTTGACCATTTTTTTTTTTTTTTGATAGAATGAAGTTACAAAAATGACACCGGCATACCAATATATATTGTGTTTTGTGTCTTGTATCCCAATATTTATCGTGCTCTGATCATATGCCACCATTAAATTCTTTATTTTAATGAAAAAATATTATGATATCATAATACATAATTAACATTTATCACAAAAAAAAATGAAGTTTAAAAAAGTTATATATCCTAATAATGGATTTAGCAATCATAACAATAATTTATTAAGTAATAAAATTGTTAAGTGCCAAAAATTAATTGTATATCCAAATATGTATAATACTATCTCCATCCACCAAGAATGTGGTACATTCTTGGTAGCATGAGTTTTAAGAAAAGTAAGATAAATATTATTATTTGAGTGGAGAAATGGACCATCATTTTGAATTTGTGTGAGGTTTAAAATATAAGAGAGTGGTGAGGTCATATACTAAAATAGAAAGTGCGCGGAGTTATTACTACACTCTTGGTGGACGAAGGGAGTAACTAATGAACATGTATATAAAATAAACTAAAATATAAGAAATTAAAATTGAAAAAAAAAACATACAAAATATATGGTACACAACGAAACACTTAAAAGTAAAACAAAGGTGTGCATGTGTTAGCCTTGAAATAATATAGTTAATTAATGTGTGAGGCCAAAAAGTTTCATGTTTGAATCCACCGTGATGCGGTTAATTTAATGTTATAATTATAAAAAAAATAAAAATAGGACACTAGAGGATATCCCAAGTGCCAATATACATTGAGCACTACTTCCACGGGATTAATACAAAATAAGTATATAGCACCCGAACATTGCACTGAAGAAATATATTATTGAATGATCCAATGTAATATATTCAAATGAAATAATAAAAACATAATAACAGTTTAAAGGAAATCCAAAGTAATATTATAAGAACATATGTTCTTCAAATAGTGTTTACGTATTAACAGCTGTATATTGCCATTCATACAACAAAATTAATGAATACTTTGGATTTTTGATTTTATAGTACTTCCCTAACCTTTCTTCGTACAAAAAAAAAAAGCACCACAAAATGAATATCTATATTTAGAATCAACAATATCCAAATATTTTGCAACAAAAAAAACAATTGTATAATTTAGGACATAAAGAAACATAAAATAATCGATCCCATTAATTAAACAAATAAACAAAATTATAACTAAACTACAAATACATTCACATAAAATGCTAATATAATACCTCATGTAATTCCACAAAAAAAATGCTAACTCATATTGCATCATTTAAGTACGATAATCTAAAAATAAACTGGTCAATACGGTGATACAAAGTATGAGTTAATTGCAGTAAAAATCCTGACATTTGGTCAAATTTTAGTTTTTCCCCTGATTTTCTATTTTGACCAACAAATTCATCACCTTTTAATTTTTCTAATTTTTTCCACAATGAACTCTTTCGGTCAAATTAATGCTGATGTGTTAGTTTTATTTGTTGATGTGGCCAATATTTTACACGTGGCACTTGAGTGGCATAAATTGATCGGGTTAATTGCCGAAAAAATTCCGACCTTTGGTTAAATTCTAGTTTTTCCCCTTACTTTCTATTTTGACCTACAAATTCATTACTTTTTAACTTTTCTGATTTTTCCCACGCAAATAATTTTCCCCCAAATTGATTTTGAGCTGAACGACAAATATTCTTACATGGCAAATCGGCGCGACTAAACAAATGACGTAGCTGTAATAAATGACATACGTCATCGTTTCATGGCAAATATAGACTATAATTTAAGGATTTTAGGGCACAGATCGATTTCATGGTAGTAGTCTGCATTTTTTGCAGAAATTGCTCACTTTTCTCCCTCCTTCTCCCCCTCTATTGCTCATTTTTTGCAGTAGCGCCTCTTCGGATTCGCCTCAGTACTGTGTGAGGTCTTCCTGACCGCGCGTTCTACAATGGCATAGCCTTTGGGGTCTAGGATTATTCCTTGAGCCCGATCGTGAAAAAGAAGAAGCCATTACCTCAAATTATCCACGGACCAATCACCTCGAGTTACCCAGAAAATACGAATTACCCACAAAATATTCGCTAATTTCGGATGGATAGAGTGGGAGAAAGTGGAAGAAAAGTGAGCGATTTCTGCAAAAATGATGACGTATGACATTTATTAAAGCTACGTCATTTGTTTAGTCACGCCGATTTGCCATGTAGGAATATCCGGCGTCCAGCTCAACATCAATTTGGGGGAAAATTATTTGCATGGGAAAAATCAGAAAAATTAAAAGGTGATGAATTTGTAGGCCAAAATAGAAAGTCAGGGGAAAAATTAGAATTTGACCAAAGGTCGGGATTTTTACGGCAATTAACCCGACCAGTTTATGTCACTCAAGTGGCACGTATAAAATATTGGGCCACGTCAGCAAATAAAATCAACAGGTCAGCATTAATTTGATCGGAAGACTTCGTCGTGGGCAAAATTAGAAAAATTAAAAGGTTGTGAATTTGTAGGCCAAAATAGAAAATCAAGGGAAAAACTATTATTTGACCAAAGGTCGGGATTTTTGTGGCAATTAACCCTATAAAGTATAATTCAAATCAGCAAGAAGCAGTGTGCAATCACTGATTACATCATAGCTTTCTGCTCCAGTAAAGGCATTGTCCAAAATCTATACCTATTATAAAATAGCATTGTTTACAAAATTTGATTTGCTTACTATACTCTTATTTTAGTATTAGTATGTATTATCATATTATTATTTTATGTTTGACCTATATATTATTAAAATCTATCAATATTACGTGTATAGCACGTACCACTCTACTAGTATAATTAAAAATTAGTATAAACATCGAAAAATTGATTTTAGTGGGACAGTGGCAAATGCTGTAAATATTGCAACAACTCCATTTTTAAGCTAGTTAACTAGTTAAGTATGATTGGCAAATCTTTTACTTTTTGGACTCTCATCTGAAACTTCAAATCATACAAAAGTAAAAACTTTTTCGATGTCATATTTGTCTGTTATAATTTTATGGATAATGAGTTATTTTGTTTTGGCTTGGTTATTGCCGAACTGATAAGGACTGATTCTCTCGTGAAAAACGGCTGTTAAAGTGACAAATAGCTAATTATTAAATTAATTAATAACAATTTTATCTCGCCGATGTTTATATATATAGGCTTAGGTTTGGATAAATCCATTATTAATTTATCATAGCTTCGACAACATCGGATTTGATAATCAATTTTATTAGATTAATGGGCTTTTCATGTGGATTGTGGAATATACGTATATATAATTGCTCGTATCGTTATTTGAGAGTAGTCTATTCGAAATATATCCGTTTTTATTATTTTTTATTTTATTTTATTTTTAACTTGGGGAAGAGAAAGCTGTGGGATTTGAATCCTAGACCTTACTGCTTACGGACTGAAGCCACGCACACCGCTTGGATATCCCATTTTTATTTAATAAATCTTAAACTACATAGAAATTATATGCAATACTTGAGAGGATTTTATAGGATGGCCTCGATAAACTTATAATCTGAGGTCGATCTTTACTCTTTTTATAAAATCATCAAATCATTGATATTTTTGCAAATCGTTTTACAAAAGTTTCAATCACCAAATTGAATTACAAAAAATTTACATTCTCATAATCTCGAACTCAAAATTTAGAAGAGAAAGCCTCCACCAATTTTATTTTATGTTTTTTTATTATTATTATTTTTTCAAAATATGTCCCTGTTTATAATACATTGAATGCTTCATGGGCATATCTTGTAGTCTTAATATATAATTAAACTTTCTGGGATCTCAACAATACTGAACTTGCTTATTAAATTCACTCATATTATCAGGCCATTTATCATCAAATATAAAATATAGTATAAAATATAAAATTGAACTTAAAAGAATTTCATGTAGTGGGGTGCAAAGTACGTTGATATATACATTGTTCATTATTTCAGAAAGTCACAACATTGCATTTTCCTTATTATATTACCTAGTTAATTCATGCATGATTAATGTTGATGCTATGTAACATAAAAAGGCATGAAACGAATTGATTCTTGAACTGATCGAGGCACTAATTAAGTATGCGAATTATTTTGCAAGATGTGGTCAGATTAATATTCTCTTAATTAATGAAACTTAAAGTTGGATTCTGTTCATATTTAACGTCTATAGTTCACATCTTATACTTTAATTGCAAAACATATATTTCTTGGCCCATAATTTGTTTTTAATCTTTTATTGTTAATTTGAGCTATCAAACTTTATATTTATGTTGCATGTGCCTCTAGATTTTGTTAATATATATGTTGCACCGAGCCTTTAATTTTTTTATATATAGCTTATTGAGAATATTTGCAACAATCTTTTATGCGTATAATTAATATATTGTAGTTTATTTTCTAGTTGATCAGAATAAATAACAGGGAATAACTATTAATACGTCAATTACATGTACTAAAAAATGTTAATATTATTATCAGAATATTTATATAAGCCATGCGCATGTATATACAATTTAATTTGTGTTTCACGTCTGCATGCATTGAAGCTAGCTATAAATATACATGCATATCTATATTATTGCAAATATTTTACATGATGTTTGTGATGAGTAATTCACATTGAGACATGAATTTGATCGTGCAAATAGTACGTATATAATTTTCTGCGTTGCGTTTTCTCTCATTATTAATATTATGTCAAACACTCAAACTTGTGGGACCTCAATGATTGAGACCTCAATGTGGGACACTCAAAATTTACACTTTTTGTGGGACCTTAATGATTGAGAGATCTGTCTCTAAATCGGCCACAATGGGTAGGTCTCTCACCCCGGTCTCTGACCTAGGTCTTTAATTATTTTAATTATATTTTAATATTATTTTTATGTTTTATATTTATTTTGAATAATAAAAATAATTATAATTAAAATATTACGAAATAATTAAGAAATAACTAAATTGTATTGAAACATTAGAAAATTACAATACAATTTGGAATTTAAAAACGAAAAATTAAATACTACGAAATATCATATTGACCAAAACCCCATTTCTTCTCGAGCATCATGCAAACTTTGCGGTGATTTTCCAATACATCCGGGTCCATATCTTTCGTTGGCCTCGTGTAGATATCATAGGTGGTCCCTAATTCAGATGAGCGTTTGATCTCTCTAATTTCTTGAGTGATGCGCTCGAGTTTGTCGTCTTGGACGTCCACAGCCTTGCCCTTTCCCTTTCCTTTTTTGGCCGACTTATGTCCCAGTGGTAGGGAAATCCTCGAAGACTCCTCGGTTGCAGATTCAGCGTTGCTCGGATTGCTCGGCCAGCTCGGATTGCTCGAATGGCTTGTGCAGCTCCCGTCCTCTCGATTCTTTGTTCTTTTCGCCGGTTGTGTCGGGACTGGATTGATAAAGTTGGGCAGATCTTTGACTACCGCCCACGGCTTATGTTTATTGAAATTCTTCTTCGTTTTCCTGTAGAAGCCATCCTCAGCCAAGTGGATGAGATCGAGGTCGTTTTGCCCGCTTCCATGCGCCCTCTGTGCTTTTACGTATTCGGCATTGAATATTAAAATTTCCTTCTTTGCGCGTTTCCACGCCTGCCGAAGATGTTCGGAATCTCTCGCCGGTGTGCCTTCAGGCCGTATGTCGTTGTAGCGCCTTCCAATTCGCTGCCAAAATTCACCTAGCTTCTGATTATTGGCGACGATGGGTCAAGACCGATGTCCACGTAGCACCGGGCGAGGCACTCCAATTCGTCGTTGGAATAATTGACATATTTCTCCTTCCTCGTTGTACCGGAGGTTGTTGTTGCCTTCTTTTTCCCCTTTCCCTTCCCCTTTGTTGGCAACGGTGGAGGAGAATTTTGCTCCTCTTCCTCTTCTTCTTGCTCATCATCATCGTTCAAGTTGAAAGATTGAAACTGACGATATGCATCGGCTGACGTGAAGAAAGATTGAAAGCCGCCACCGGGCGGCGTGGAGAAAGGTTGAAAACAGCCACCGGGCGAGGAGGAGAAAGGTTGAAAACCGCCACCGGGCGAGGAGGAGAAATGTTGAAAACCGCCACCGGGCGAGGGCGATGAGGAGAATAGTTGACGTTGCGGGATAGAATTGGGGGATGGCTCGTTGGATTGCGGAGAATTTTGCATATACGGGAACCCGCTCGGTTGTTGATACCCAAACCAATTGTTGAATTGAGCATCTTTGTCACCCATTTTTTTTATTAAGAAATGATAATTTGTGAAATAAAATGGAGGAAGATGGAAATGGAAGAAGATAGAGATTGTAGGTAGAAAATGTGTGATTTGAAGTGTAATAAGATGTGGTATTTATAGGTAGAAAATGAAGAAAAATAAAATAAAAAAACTAGCCGTTTTTAGCCGTTGCTATATATATATATATATATATATATATATTTTAATTGCAACAGAAAAAAAATTAATAAAATAACACATCCCCAGGTCGCAACCTCGGGCGCAAGCCCGACCTGGGGTGCGACCTACCAGGTCGCTACAATGCCAGTGACCGGGCCCTTAGACCGCCATTGTAGGTGCTCTAAGCTATCACAATCTTTAACTACCTTATACTCTAAGATAATCTTTTTTTTTTTGGTAAAATAGATTTTATTTATACCAAATGTGAATTACAAACCAACCACAAACTCAGCAACTCAAACAAAGACAATGAGAGCCACGATTAATTCTTTAAGAATCTAGCTAATCTCCCGTCTTTGTTGCAACACACAGCTGCATGCAATTGACATTGTCGAATCACAGCTTCCACATCACTCTTCTTAGCTTGAAATCTCTTCATATTTCGCTCCTTCCAGATGAAGTAAATTGCAATAGTTACCATAATTCTATAAACTGCTTGCTTCCCAAAGTTGGATCGACACTGACTAATTAGATAAAGCTGTTCTTGATCCCATCCTTGAGAGCCTTGTATGCTACTCCAGCTAATCAAAGTCTGCCAAGCAAAGAACAGATGATTGATGTTCTCATATTCTACTTTCTCACACAAGATACAACTTTGGTCACAAGGGATGCCTATCTTCATTAAGTTGTCACAAGTGGCAAGTTTTCCAAGTAGAGTCAGCCACATGATGAATATGCATTTTGGTGGGGCCTTATTATTGCATACCATTTTCTTCCATGGAACTCTTAGCACATCTCCTCTCAACTCATTATACAACCATATGATGGAGAGGTTGTGTTAATTTACCAAGAAAGCTTATAGTACTATAACATGTAAACATACTATAATAATGTTGTATTTGGTATTCTAATATAAATTCTGAATTTAATATAAAGTTTATTAGATCTATTCTTCTAAAATATTAATTTTTAAAAACATGATATTTACTAATTATGAAAGGAGAATTTCAATATTGGGGAGTCTTGTGTGTCAATGTCAAACCGTATTACGAGTTAAGATCTGGATCCAAACACTAACTAATATCAACAAAATTATCCATTAGAGATAAATTTGGATATGAATATAAGTATCGTTTAATGAATCTCGAACTGTAATACGGTGTGACACTAATTTTTGTGTTCAATAGTGCTTTTAGACTTGAAATACAAGACTCCATTGAGGGCATGCAAGAGCTAGAGTACCCACATATAGATTCTTGTTTCTCGAGAAAGAAAATGTTTTTTCCCCTTTAATTATTGAGAGCGCACACACAAAAACTAAAATCAAATAAAATAATAAAAAAATTTGAATATGCTGATAGCCTGTATGTAGATCTGAAGTTCTGTAGACTATATATATCAATCTTTCTTTGAAAACTTATAAAAAGTTTTGTTTGATCATTAACATATTCTAATTCGATCTTATCCAGCATTTTATTGTAAATAAAGTAATGTCGAATATAAAGCATAAGGAAACAAATTCAACACGGATTAGTGAAAACGATCCACAACCAAAGTTTTTTAAAATTAACGATCGATCCACCAAAGTTAATATCATTATGAATTCGAACATCAATATATATTAACATGAAACTAATGCGTATGCCAAATTGCATTTAATACCACAAAAAGTTAAAGTCGATACGTTTAGTATTGGTCCTTTTACTATTCTTGATACTGAATAGTGAACAACAAATAAATTTTACTCATACTTCGTAAGTCGAGTCTATCGTACATGTTCGTATGTTTTTCCTGTATGTATGATTTACTGTCTCTTATAAAAAAATAAGATTCACTTAGAACTTACCCTCATCTAAAGCTTATCTACGAACATTTAACTGTACGTTTCTCCTCGTCACAGAATTAGCTTCGCCTATTTCCTTTCTAGCTAGCTTTATTTCAAAAGTATTTTCTTGTATTCTTTAACAAATTCAGAAAATTCAAGGCGAATAAGATTCGGAATATGCATATATTCATATAAAAATTAGTCGTACGATCTTATCAGCAAAAAAATTCTTATTTCAAAGTAGTGGTACACCAGTTACTTTCATTCTTCGTACGATAGTTAAATATTATTTAATACTCCTTTCGTCCCAAAAAATATGGTGTACTTTTAATTTGTTGTGAGGTATAAAATATTAGTTGAATCACTGGAACGAAAGGAGTATTTCATATGTGATACTCCTTAAAAATATATGCATAATTGTATAATATTTGATTCGTTTAGTGATTATCTTGTGATGGAAAATTTATGAATTCGAATGCTATACTAACTAGATTTTAATTTTTCACCAAAATGAAAAAAAGGGTTTGAATTCGCAACTTTATATTTATCCTGGCGAGGGCCTCTAGTGGGTCACTAAGCCCATTAGACCAAATTAATTAACTAACTGGGATCAAAATTCTTTAACTTGGGCTTTTTCATTCTCTTAATTTAAAAAATGGCTATAATAATAGGCCAAGCTGATCAATGCTATAATTATCCAATATTAGAATATTTATCAAACTTTTTTTTTCTTTTTTTTAATATCATTACAAATATTAATACTCACACACCCCACCTAGGATTTTTTTTTGTGGCCGAGAGTACTCGAACCTCTGACCTATTGGTCAACAGGCAACCACTCCACCACTAGGCCATCCCCACTGGGACTAATATTTATCAAACTTGTTACTCCCTTCCGTCCTGATATTAGTCTCGCCCGCAGATATATCTAGAATTGAATTGTTCATAATAAATCTAAAAAGATAAAATAATCTTTTGGAGAGTACTTCCATGAGGAACAGGAGATAAAAAAAACAACTTTTTGCATGTGATAATGTATAATTTAGGAGTTATGTTGAAAGTGTATATTATGTGTTGTGGGGTATTGTACAATTTATTTGGATATTAAGACTAATTTATTGATACGACTAAATAATAAAATTAAGATTAAATTCTTGGACTGAGGGAGTACACTATTGATTATATTCTAGGGGTGCGTTTGCTTTGATTGATAATGAGTGATAATGAAGGATAATATTATTGTACCGCCTTATATCCTGTTTGCTTTGATATAATGAAAAATCTGGTTAGAAGGTATTAAATTTCCGGCAGCCCTTTTTCCCTTGTCCAATATATAATTTTATACCTAAAAAATAAAGTTATAATATAAAGGATGTCATAGTTAAGGATAGAAGATCCGAATGGCTCAATACTCACTAGAAATTTCTTATTTCAATTCCCTAACATTGTATTAGTGGCTCTAAACTTTAGTGGGTCACTAAGTCCACTAGCCGTAATTAATTCTTAATTAAGTCCAAAACCTTTTACCTTTTTATTTTTTTTTTACGTTCAACCTCTCTATTTGAAAAAGTAGTAGTACTCAACGCCCGAAGCCTAGAATTATTTTTTCGTACATGATCAAATTAATTTATCAAACTTGTTAGAATTTGTTAACGGAATTAAATCCCATACATGAAGCCCAAGGAATGAAACCTGTCTCTAGTGAGAGCATCAATGCGTTGAATCACCTCATCACTAAGAAAGTTTTCATGATCTCCAATTATGCCTTTTCTAAAGTAAGAATTGTACGGAAACATAGACCTTATTAGAGAATCCTCGGACTTATTAACTTCATGACTACTTAGTACCTCAAAGCTACAACTCTTGACAATCTCTTCCACCTCATCATCTCCTTCTTGAAATGGACATCCCAAGAAATCACCCAATTTCTTGACATGACCATGTGGATCTTCCTTCATCTCCTCGTAAGTCAAGAACCTAACATTGTCAGGCCGCCTTAGGCTCAGCTCTCGATACCCAATCACATGATCGTAGTAGGGCCCGAATGGGGTGAAGCCGCGACAGAACAAGTCAGCGGCTTCATCCACGGTCAACGACTCATGTCCCTTCCTCTTATTCATGAAATGCCACAGGGACACGAGGGTGTCCTTGGGGTTCCGTGTCACATAAACAACCCTAGATTCGCACGAATCTAGGGTTTCGGCTAGGAGCTGGTACGCGATGTGCGTGGCGAATAATCGGCCCGTATTTGACAAGGCTGTCGGAACCGACCAGTCATCGGAGTGTGCGAAATCCGGTCCCTCCAAGAATGGAACAAGTTTGTGGGGGTGTTCGACGGTCAACTTATGTTTGGAGGATCGATTGAGGATGGAGTAGAGAAGAGATTTGAGCCACGTGGTGCCGGTTTTCGGAGAACTAGCCAGGATGACATCGGAAGGGAGTGGATTGAAATGGTTGATCACTTTTTGGACTGGCTTGATGTGCTGAGGGACAAACCAAAAGCCTCCTAGTTGGAAGACATGAGCATCTCCTCCCCACCATTTTTCTTTGGGAAGATCTGATAAATTCATGTCTGGATCAACACTCTCCATTGAAGGTGACAATGTGCTAGTGAAGTAATTTGGGGGGGGAGAGAGAGAGAGAGAGAGAGAGGTGATCAAATACCAACCACTACAATAACATGCATGCAATATATATTTAAGTGTTTGGCATGTGTAAAAGAGTTGATATATCAAACAGATAGTGATCCGAACATTATGGGAAAATATCAGTGCTTCTTGTTGCATCCCAACACTATTGATATGGATCTGAAAATCTGAAATCTTGATCCATATTATTGTTATTCGTCTTGTCATATACTCTTTGACTTTTTTTTCCGGACATTTTTTTATTTATCACCATTTTATGTTCATATGATCATTACTTTTTATATTTTCTATTTTTGGGCAAAATGGGTTATGATACAAAAATTTGTAGTTCGAACAATATTCATGAGGCAATATTGAAAATACCGAATTTCAATTTTCAAAGACAGAAGATACCCACTATTTTCAAAATATATAAAATCTTTTAATTTGATCAATGCCACTCCTTCATTATTTTTTTGGATTAATTTGGTCTAAATTCACAAACTAAATCCTTTTTTTTTTATCCCAAAGTTTATGAAAGTTTGTTCAAAATACACGCAATTTAATGGGTTCCAAAATCTACCCCAAATTTTATTCTTAGTGAAATTGAAACTGACATGACATCATATTTTGTTGACGTGAAAAATTTTCCGAAAATTAAAATCATCTTGTGTTCCGGTTAGTACCATACGACATCGTCTTGTGTCCTTTCTTAAAATCATTTCATCTCTCCCATCCCTTACTTAGGCTGTGTTTGGTAGACATTATAAGCTCCATATTGGATACATATCTTTCCATAACTGGTGTTTGGTATTCTAGTTTCCTAATCTTTAAAGCCCTGTGTAAACAATGGCCCGCTTTTAAATTACTGTTCATCTTTAGAATACATATCTCTCTTCAACCCTCAGATAACCCTCAGATAGGTAAGCATTACTTCAACAGTATCATAGATTATACATTGAAAAGACAAAATTACCCTCTCCACTCTTCTTCATCTTCTCTTCCATCTGCAAACTACAATCTCGCCTTCGTAAATTGATCAAAAAAAAAAAAATGAAAGAGAGAAAAGTACATGACCACAGATACAAAACCTGCAACAACATCGTGAAACATCATCGTTGTTCGCACAAATCGTATACCCCAAAAAATACAAAAATGAGGAAATTAAAAATAAGTTTTTCTGAAATCTGAAACAAGGGTGAGAAAAATTTGATCGCACTGGTTCGTTGCCTCCTATTCTGCTACCACCTCTGGTTCATCTTTGAAATCTCAATTAATGACATTTCCTCAATTCTGAAGAAGTGGGTGAGAATAGATTTGTGTGATTTTCTTGTCCTCATCGAAGTCTGCTAGTTTGTCGACGAGTCGGCGGCGAAGGATAAGACGTCGGAAACGAAAGAAATTAGAGGAATTGGATCTGAAGATAGAGACTCAAATGAGAGAGACTGTTCAAAGTTTAATGGAAATGTGAATATTATTTTTTCTTACATGTGTCAATCATTAATCTATTCTTGAGACACGTTTCAGCAAATTAAGATAGAGTGTGGAAATTTAATTTAATTTTTTAATTATACATTATATTGTCTTAATTGTCTAAGGGTTAAAATTGTAAATTCCAACTTAATCCTAACTCTAAACTAGGATACCAAACAACTTATTCATGATATTTATATTTCATATCTTATCTACCAAACACAAACGATACCAATCATCCCTTATATCCGATACATATCTTGGCTTAAATTATCTAATCATATCCTAACATACCTACCAAACGCCCCCTTAGGATTTATTGGATTCGAAGTCACATTGGGTGGCCGTAGAAAGGTCGAAGGAATTCAAGCATCGACTGAGCAACAGCGACGGCCGGTGATTCTTCAAGTACACTGCTTGAAGGTGTTCCAGTTCCGCTGTTTCTGGTTCTAGCTCGTAGCGGCTGATGGTGGACAAATGGGCCACGCGTTGTTTCTTTAGTAATTAAGAGTAAACAGTGAAATATAGTTACTAGTAAAATTGACGTGAATAAAATTGATGCAAGAGAAAACGATGTCGTTCTATATAAAATATTTGATGTGAATAACGTAACAAGCAAAATTCGACTATCACATAAGATATGATTTCCCACCAATTTAATCGCAACCCGACCCGCCCCAACTCGAAAATTTAAGCCTTGGGCATGTGGACTAGACCGAACCAACCAGTGTTGTCAAAAGATGAGGGGATTAGTGGGCCGTTAATCCCACTAGCTAGCCCTAATAAACTTATAAATGGGCCAAGTCTCAATGTTAGAATTATCCAACATTAGCATTTTTATTTTATCAAACTTGTTTGAATATGCTACGATGTAGTAAATTTAATGACCAAACCCTCATTATGAGTGCTTGAAATGATTTATCATGCTTGAGTCCTCATATTTAACTTGCATCATTATGCCAAGAGTACCGTACACTTACCTTATTCATGTGCAATAGCTGCAAATCACACGAAATAAACGAGTTTTGACTTACATAGGTGCTGGTGTATTCGAAAGCATGGCCTTTGGCCACAAGTTTTACGCACTCCACCATTAGACTATCCCGAAAACAGGGCAACTCCCAACTATTACTCACCTGCAGAGAGCTACAACAATCACGAAGCGATATTTTTACCAAAGAGTTCAACTATTCCAGCAGTAGGGTTCTTCTGTTTAACGATCGACTCGCCAACGAGTACCTGTCGATGACGGAAGACGAAGAATTAGTGAGCGTAGAGGGTACCATTTCTCGAGTTCAAACTATTTCAGGCAAAAAATAAAACAGACGAAGTAATGTTGCATTCAATGAAAGAGGGGCAAAAGCAAAATTCTTTTCCTTGATTACAACAAAGATCACCTAATTATCACTATTATGTACGTGTGAAGCTTTTTTTGAAATAATGTTGGGATTGGGAATATAAAATATATGGAATAAATTGTTAAAATTATTCAAATTATAGAAAGATTAAGAAAAACTAACATAGATTTAACCATTATGTGAAACAACTTAGTAAATTTACCTCATAATCCTCAATGCCTCATACTTTATATAGAAAAAGATAGCAATATTAATATATAAAAATACTAAAGAATTGAGGGGGGCCTAGGGTAAAGGCGGCTCCGTCCCTGATTGCAGAGACGAGGAAAAAATAGGCAGACCGGGCGAGAATGAGAGGAGATTTTCCTATAAAAGCTACAAGCTCATGCTTAATGCTGTGAAATTGGAGGAAAGATATAGCTTCACAAGTGACACTTACTGCTTTTACACCGGCTCCTTGAACGTATGCAATGTCGGCAGGAGTAAAAAGTCCGGATTCCCCAACCACCTGAGGATTTTTGTGTGGATCGAAAAGGTTGGATTAGGAGTAAACCGAGAAAGACTGGAAGGATAATATGATCGCGATAGTACTTACAATGATGCCTTTCTGGCGGATCCTTTCTCCACGCTTGCCTTCTAGAAGTTTCTTGGTGTTGCTAATATCAACCTTGAATGTTCCTGTAGAAGTGAGCAATTTTAGCCAGAGATTCAGCAGATTAAGTTGCTTCTTTTCAAAATTACAAATGGCGTTTCTCATATATCATTCACAATATCCAGAGACAAAAGTGAAAAATATTCACTAGATTGAGTTTGATATGCAAATTTCTCTCATAAATTGGAAGATAATGAAAATGATAGTATCTCTTGCAATTGCACAAAAGGGTGAATTAGAGCTATACGCAATTGATTGATAATAGTATGGGGTGATAGCTTAGAAGGGTGAATATCGAGCTTGTCTAGCCGTCCAATCATTCAAATACTCGATCATATGTATTTTCAATCTATTACATCACCCAAAGTAACGCCTATTAGGCTGCAGATATTAAACTGCAAGCAAGGAACACTTTTGTGTATAAGGTATTCATTAGAAGTTAAGGAAATACCAAGATCACGGTTATTGATGCCGATTAGTTCAATGCCCTCAATTTCTAAAACACGGTCCATCTCTCTCTCATCATGTACCTAGAATATGGAAGACCAGGATGGGGATAAGCAACTAAATAAAATCACATAAAACGAGAGAGGGAAATTTAATACTAAATTTACGCCACAGAAACTATTGCAACTTGCAAGTCATACATCATACATGGGAGTAATTTGATGGCATAAACATAAATAACAACGAACCTCCACAAGCATGGCTAATCCTAGCAACTTGCATATCTTAACCATGTACTTGATGTCTAAATCGGGTAAAACAGCAGCAATCAACAAAACTGCATCTGCACCTTTAACTCGAGCGTAGTAGATTTGCCAAGCATCTATAACAAACTCTTTACACAAGAGAGGGCACTAGATTGAAAGATTTTAAGGCATCATCAGTATTGGTAATAGGGAACGAAGTATTGAGCTCTGTATACGTATGCAATGAAAACATCATGGATGAGAAAGAAATACCTGAACCCCAGAATTCCTTATCGCCTCCAAGTTCTCAAAGCTTCCCTATTTTAATCCCAACAATAAAACCTTCCAGATGAGAATTGTGTAAAAGGACTCGTCTCTTGAGGCAAAGCCAAAATAAAGATGAAAAGTCGGGTGAAACCTGGAAAAACTTCTCGTCGGTCAAAACACTAAGGCAAGCTGCTCCACCTTTTTCATAGGCTTTAGCAATCAGAACCTGTCATGAAAACAATGAAATACTCACTCCTTTGTAACATTTGATTAGTCTGCATGCAATATAGTCGATAGAGATTTAAGAAACAACTCTTAGAGAGTGTTTCCGCCTTCAGGGGAAAACATCTCGACAAAAGCAAGAAATTAAACAGGGAAGTACAGATCAAATATATATACTGTTTCAATTTTTTTCTTCTCGTATGGCTTTGCTAAAACTCATAATCTTAAGAAGTCGATAAGGTTAGAGATGCATTTGCCAAACTAGCAGCTAAAGTTGAAAAAAGAAGTCCATTCAAGAGAATCTAAAATCTAAAATTCATGCCAAACTAGATATTCCATACTTATGCCATAATTTAACCCACAGTGTCTACACAGAAAGAGGAAAGTACTCAGAGAATGGAATCAAACCGGATCCATAATTTAATCCATAGTGTCTAAACAGACTAGGTGGTATATTCCTTTCTTCCACACCATTCATCTGAACAACATACAGATATCAAACCCGATCCATCGTATACAGCACTGAACGACACAGTTAATGTCATTTCTTGACAGGAAGACTGGCCCAGCTCTTGGACTGTACAGGCCCAAAGTCCAGAACTAGTTGGTAGAAATACATGACAAAAGGAAGTCAAATAGTTGGACTCATGTGACCTATTCTGACAAGGTAGCATCTGCTAACTACATCATATACATTCTTGTCAGGAGATCACATTCACTAGAAACTTTAACAGATACCAGTATCTACTAAATATTTTAAGAAGTTGTGTCACATAGCAGGAAAGTGTTACTACCAAAGTACCAAGCACGTGCACACAAGCGCATGTTTGCAGGCAATGGCGGAGTTAGGCCCCTGGGGGTAAGGGCAGCAAAAAAAAAATTGGTGGGACAAGATTTAGATATTTTTGTAAATTTATACATAACTAGGGTATTTCAAAAAATATATACATAATTAAAGGTACTTCAAAAAAATTGAGGTGGGGCGTGAATCAATAACCCCACCTCTAATCCACATAGCTCAGCCCCTGTTTGCAGGCATGTAAAGATCAACGTTTAGATATCCATGTGATTATCAGACCTAGCCCCTTTTTCACAGTTTAGCATGAGGGTTCCTATAAGGGTCCACCCACAGTCACTAATATTCACCAAGTGAATCTTGATGCACATTTGCCTTCCAACAAAAAAAAAAACAATTATTACAGTTCAATCTAAATGTCCTCGAATTATCCATCAAGTTCTCGAGACAATATTGAGAAATTACAAATGCATATAATCGTATGTCACAGAATGCTCAAAAGACTAGCATAAGTGATTCATCTAATCAATAAGCCATAAAGAATAGATTTGACAAGATACGACAAAGGTAACGTAGGGTCCAGGATATGGGAACCATAAGTAGCATACTAAAGTTTAAATGAAAAAGAAACAGCACACTTACAGGATCAAAATCTTCTCTGAGAACCCCTCGACTAGGTGAGGCTTTCTTAACTTCAGCAATTAAACCGGGAACTCCAGTCCGTGAATTTGCAGCCTTAAGAGCTCCAACAAAATCTCTAGCAGGTGGAGCATTATCAAGCAACTTTTTTAACATTGAAAGTGGTTTCTTCTCTTTCATCTGCATCCAGTAGTTGTACTTTTAATGATTGATGAATTCAAAGAAGCAAAAATCACGCACATTACTGAGATAAAAGTACCTGAGAGACTTCTACATCCTTGTACCACACTATTTCTTCAAGAATATTACGAGGTGTGTTGTCCTCGTTTTGCAAGAGAAACTCAAAAGGACCTACATAATGAGGAGGCGGTCCAGTTGGTGGTCGCCTCCTAATACTTATGCCTTGACTAGCAGCAATTTCATCTTGCAACATCCCAATTTCCCACTCCTTAAGTTTGAGCACATCTTCAACAGAAATTGTAGTGTCAGACACTGAAGCCAATCCACCATTTATTTCAACCTAACATTATAGTATTGAAACTTAGTTTACCTCAACAAAATGCAATATTTTCTCTTCATTTACCACTCTTAAATTTCTTAGACTCAGATAAATCATGAATGGGCTTATTTGTATCTAACAAGCATTTTCATTCTATACAATCAGCTGTATACACATTTAAACAATATAACAACTTTTTTCTTTTTATATCAAATATATATAAGACTAGTACAAGCATACAATGTTGATAAAATTCAAACAAATTTCAGTCAGCAAGCCCTTTACATAACATTTAGCATCTGCTTATAATTTGCCACAAGAGGGGCTTCATATAATTTAAGTGATGATCTTTTTTATTATGGAACCCGTTAAAATAAATTCACAACCAAACAACATCGTAATCAAAACCCTTTATATAAAGATTATTGCAGTAAATGAAAATCCAAAACAGAATAAGTATTGAATGAAATCCAAAAAAGACTGTAACTTTAAACTATCTACACTCAGAGCCCACCAAATCCCACAAACTCAAGATTATTAGGAAACAAGAATGACAAATAAAAACAAAGAAAAAAAAGATCATGCAGCCCTAAAATTAACAGAAAATGAAAATTCCTAGAGTAAATTTACCTGTTGAGATTTAATGGAGGAAACTGAAAATTGCTTGAGAGGAGAGTGATTCGGCATGTTGGTCTGCGGCATAGACCTTAAAACTGTGAATTTTGGGGGTAAGGGATTTGCGGGCTGACTAGCAGAAAATTGTTGAGCTGAAATTATGGCGGACGAATTTCCTCTTAAGTTTATCACATACAGACCTTCCATGAATTTACGTATTTGTTGCAGAACGTTAAGGAAAATAAGGTGATTCAAGTAAATATCCGGCGCTTGTACCAGAAGTTTGTGTAGCAATACCACCGGAGGTGGTGGTGGCGGCGGCGGGACGGCGGAGGAACAGTTGGATCTAAGGACTGAAGAAGTGAATTGACTGGTGATTGGTGACTGGTGAGGACCGTGTGGTGGGGTAAGCTATAATTTGCTACCCGTCCTACTCATTTGGGCACGGTTATTAAGAAACAATAATAAAAGGAGAAAAAGTGGAAAAAAAGTGATAGTCCTTGCTATTGGAACAGAGGAAGTATGTTTTATGGAGTACCAAATAAAAATGGTCTCCATCCATGAAAAAAATTCATTTAATTTCATTTTTGTTCGGACACCCAAAATATGATTTTTTTTTTATAGTCATTACTTTATAAAAAAATCCTTTAATTATGAATCTCACGATACTCACATACTTGCACATTAATACCACTCTCTAATAATCCATATAACACTAAACTATAAATAATATGAGACCTTTTCTATCACCCAAAATTGTTAAAACTCGTGTAATTGAAGTATATGCATATTTTTCGTGAGTATTTTCTTTTTACAAATTAAGGCTAAGTTTGTTTTTATTTTAATTTATTTTTTTAAATTTTGATATGCGAAATACTGAAAAAGTTTACTCCCTCTGTCCCACGCAATCTCCCCCGATCACTAGCATGTTTGCTGGTTCAATCTCGACGGAGGGGGAGTTTGCTCCACGTGTCCCTCCCCCATTGATTCACTATCTTTTTTTTATTAAATTAAAATTTTTATTTTTATTTTTATTTTGAGAGATCATTATATTAAGGAGAGACCTCTCCCTGTTGTGGGTGTTTTAGGGGGTGATATCTCAACATCAAAAATGGCTGATTTATATTACTAAAATAATGTGATCTCCCAATGTGGATGCCCGTTGTATGTTCGAGCACGAATGTTAAAAAATGAGTTTCTTTATAATAAAGTATTCCCTCGTTCCTCAATAAGTGTGGTGTGGAATGTGCAGCACGGATTTTAAGAATTATTTGATAGATATATTTTGAATGGAAAAAGGGATCTACTTATTTTGATTTGGTGTGAGGTTTAAAATATCAGAAAGTTAAATGGATCATTTTTCAAAATAGAATCACCACACTTATTGAGGATGATCCATAGTAGTAAAAATACCACACTTATTGGGGACGGTGGGGTTAACTTTTTAGAAGATATTGTTGTCAAATCAAGTAGGAGAAAGAAGTGAGAGAGTAGTTTTTTTATGTGATATTGTGTAATTTATGAATTAAGTTGAGGGTGTTTATTATGTGTTGAGTGTATTAATCAATGCAATTTATAACCAGTACTTAAAATTTTAAAATTTGAAACTGAAAGTATAACCAAACACCCCCTTAGTTTTGTTTACCAACTATAAGAAATTGAAGTTCACCTTATCGAAATAAAAAAATAAAAAACTGAAGTTATATCTCTATTTATAAGCTTAATAAAATATAAATAATATCTTCGATTGCAATTTCATAAATATTTCTCTGACACAAATTACTAATTAAACAAAAATTAACGTGCATGGTCACTCTTAAAAATTGTTTTCCACAAAATGATCTGATAAGCTATTCACAGTAAAAAAGTAGTCTCTCTTTTTTTATCATGACAAAATACATTAAATATATTTTTCCTTTCAGCCCCTATTGCAGTAATCCAAACAGACCTCCTAATGAATTGACAAAGTAATTGACACATAAAAATATTCGTTGAAAAAGTAATTATATGACACTTGTGCAATGTATGAATTGGAATAATTAATTACAAGGTTTATTCTAATTTCTAAAGATTATTCATTCTGCTGCTTTGTCGCAAGTTGAATGAGACACCTTTCTTTTTTGTTGTAAAGTATATTATTATTGTGATATATATATAATATACAATTAAACTAGACTATATATACGAAACATTGTATTATGCATATATCTTGTGAGTATTACGTTACATATTAAAGAGAAGATAGAAATATAGTAGAACCTCTATAAATTAATATTGTTGGGACCGTGAAATTTTATTATCTTAGAAAGGTATTAATTAATTGATAAATTAATAATTTATTAATTAAAAGAGGTATTTCATCACATTCAATGAATTTAAATTAGTTACCGAAGAATTATACTTCAACGAACTTGAATTTTAATATATTATAGAAATATGCATGAATATTAAATATTAAAAACTTGAATCTAGCTATCCAATGTATTATAACTAGATATGTACGTCCATTGTTGCGTATTAATATTGTAAAAAAAATGTTGCATATTGATAAACACTCTATTATATATACAAAGCAAAAAGTTTTTAAATTCATACCCAATAATACAATGACTTATAATCTAAAAGGTGTCGAAAAATAACTATGACAAACCAAATATATGAGGTATTATGTGTGTATAAACGAGATCACCCGTCATGCACCCAAAATAAATTGCTAGTGCTAGCTTGATCAATATTTTCATTTTAAGGTTAGTCAACGAACACTTTATGCAAACACACTCAAAATGTCATTTGAGTATGTAGATATCGAAATTTTTATATAATTTTTATATATTTATTTGATTATGGAATCTTATGAAATCATATTAGATAAGTTATTTAATTAATAACGATATCTTATTTGGTGATAAATATCTATTTATTTGGCAACAAGTTAAGGATATATATCAATTTTTTTTAGAGCCAATAAGATTGTGCCACATCACCCCTAAAAGCCCATGATGGAGCTCAAAAGCCCACTTAAATCTCTCTCCCTACAACTATAAATAAGGGTCTCAATACCACTTCAAAAACACACAAAAAAATCATCTTCAAGAGCTCAAGAATTGAAGAGAAATTCTCTAAGATTTCTCTCTCAACATTCAAGGTGTTCTTAGTGAAAAGCAAGACGTTCTTCACTAAAAGCGTCCAAAGTCCAACGTTTGATTCGAAAACAAGGCGAAAGTCCTCCTCATCGGCGTTATAAAGCCCAAAGCTCAACGTTTACTTCGGAAACAAGACGAAAGTCCTCCGCGTCAACGTTATAAAGCTTGAAGACCAAGTCTAAAGAGATCGATGAGACACTAAATCTCTGAAAACCTCAAGACTAATTTGAAGATCGTTCGAGGGTCAACTTGAAGAGAATAATCAGAGGATCAAATTGAGATTGAACCCGCATATATTCAAAATTCTTATATTTGTATGCAAACTTGTGTTTATTAAATTAAATACAATATTTTGTGTTTACAGAGTATCTTGCTAAATTATCATAGTTATCTTTGTAATTTTAGGAGATTATTAATTTATGATGTTGATGAGATTATAGACTTATACAAGGGTCTTCTGAAAAATTATTATCTTATTAATTTATCTAAATTATTAATTTACACTTGGGGCCCAATTCAAAACCGGAAAAAAATTACTATCTTAAAGATGTTATTAATTTATCGTATATTAATTTAAGAAGGTTGTATTGTATCACGTTATATATATTCGAATCATATGTATCTAATCATATTAAATCGAGTATATCTTTTGAGGTGTTTAATCTCGAATTGAGTGTTTTTAAAATTATATAAATATAATAGTATAAAAATTTGTAGTTATTAATATATGCAATATAGAAAAAATAAATTTTGAATACACATATATATATATATATTTGAATTGGATCATATGGAAACTAGTCTTCCCAGGCCGAGACGACTCAATAGAACATGACTTCCTTTGGGTAAGAAGTAGCCACCTACAACCGTATAAAACAATAGAAAATTTATGATTGGGGTTGAAAATTTCTAATTAATCCAAAAATAATTTAGTCCAATCGATTGGAACGGAATGGTGCAATAACCCAATAAATTAGATTCGAAATCGAATGAGTTGACCCAATTAACATCGCTAGATAAATCATAAAACAAATAAAAGACTTAGTCACTTAGCACATACTATTCCAATTAGGGGTATGCCAATTATCGTCAAATAAATTTTTCTGCTTTTGGATTTTCCTCAAATTTTAATGATGAGTTTTTAGTATTTTATTTTTACCAAACAATCGAAAGATTCCACTAAACCCGCATCCGAACACTCCAATTTTCGATACGAGCTATGAAAAATTTATTAAACAAAGGAAAAAAAAAAATAAAAAAATAAAAACTGAAGAAAAGTGCCTATACAACAGCAGCAGAACTCTCTCTCTCTCTCTCTCTCTTCCCTCTCTACTGACGACAGTTCATACTCGAGACTTTCATTCACTCTCTTCGTGCTCTCCGCTACCTTCTCTTCTTTCCCTTCCTTCTCAAATTTCAGATCCATTCTGTCCTTTTTATCCCTTCACGTATGATTTTATTTGGTCGGAATATTGTTTGGAGTATGTTCCGAATACAAAGTTGATGTATTTATATTAAGGAATTTAATGTATTAGTTACTCAAATATTTTGATTAAGTGAATGCGTTTCACCGCCAACAAAAATCCAGCTGAGATCGCCGGCGATCCACTGCTCTCTCTGAAAATCGGGTTGATCAAGTCGTTGATACATCTGATCAAGAGGCAAGTGTTTGAGAAAATGCCCCAGAGAGAGAGTGAGAGAGAGCGCGCGCGCTCAAGCATGCAAGTTGCACAATAGGTGTTCGAGAAATTGCCTGAAAGAAGCGCAAGGTTGCGATGAGTTGCCATTGAATTTGCATTCGAGTTAAAACTTTTTGATCATCATACTAATTCAAAATTTTATGATTTTAATAATGCCTATTTGTCACATAATCTATCTTACGACATTTTGCAAATAATTATCAGCAAGAAACAAAGTCTTTGTCCTACAACAATATCTGATCTATAGTGGATGGATACATGTGGAATTGTGCAACGGGGTGCATTGCAATCTTATTGCCTCTTTAACACAAGCCTTGATGTAGTTCAGTTGAGACAAATCGAATTCTTGGACTAGTATGCTATTACCTACAACTTCATCCAACTCTTTAGCCGGATGAGTTTTTTGAAAATTTATTGGCAAAAACTCTTGTACATCATGATGTACCATACATTCGGTTCAACCTGACCCGCCGACCCGCCTGACTCGCCCGGTCAACGTTGACCGGTCAATGATCAACGTTGACCGCGTTGACTTTTTTTTTTTTTTTAATTTTTTTTCAAAAGTCGAGCGAGGGGAGCCGAAGGCCTCGGAACGAGCTATAAAACATTAATGTTGCCACAATCATTATCTATAAATTAAAAATCGGAGCCGAAGGCGGAGAGGAAAAAAAATGAAAAAGTTAACGGTAAGACGTTGACCGGTCAACGGTCAACGCTGACAAAATCGGGCAGGTCGGGTCGGGTTGAACCGGATGTATGGGTACATCATAATGTACCCAAGTGCAACTCAAATTTATTTTAGCTAGCTTCTTCACTGGATTCAGACATAAAATCCAAATAATGATTCAAATCTTGCGACATTAAATCACCGGTAGCAATCGCCCGCATGATTAATCTTTTCCTAATCTTCTCCTCTGTTTTCAATATCATTCATGGCAAACGCACCCCGATTTTTTCAATCAACTGATCCGATAAAATGGGGGCGACTATGTTTAAAATCACCCTAGATTTTGTGGGTTTGGCCCAAATAGATAAAAGCTGTACTGTTTAGCCCATGATTTTATAATGGGTCATTAAACAAATTTATCAGAAAGCAGGCCTATATATACACACACAACATAATTAACTTTTGTTGGAGAATAAATGATAAAAGATGAGTAATAAATTTTCTGTATTTTACTTCATGGTCTTCTTCAGATAACATGGTTTTCCTCGCATTTTTCTAATCAATTTTGGGAATAAAGAGCATCTTACTTATATCCCTCTCAAATAAATTCAGTGCGCGCGCCAAAAAAAAAAAAATTATAAAATAAAATTATTCCGTTCTTTTTTAAGTGTTCCATTTAGCTCAAGTTTTTGTTTCAAAATAAGTATTCTATTTCAAAATTTGAGAGTAAAATAATGACATTCTTCCTATTTTATCCTTCTTTAATTCTTATCGTAATTTGTTATTTAGTTGTATGTATACATTAATGATGACAATTAATAAAGTTACATATGTAAATTTCTTTATTTCTTTGGTATGTGTAATTTGACGGTAGTGGACACTTATAAAAGAACGAAGGGAGTAACTAATAATTTATCGATGTGAATTTCGAAAACGAGGAAAGTTCACATATTCTACCATATATTCCCACAAATAACTCGCTTTCGTTTTCACCTTTATTTAATTGATTAATTCCGAGATTATTTTAGGCCTAAAACTCGGATTCGGACGACATACACGATTCACAAGACGTTATACATAAGACAGATAAACGCATGCATGCATGTTCCTAAAGTATTTGTTCATAAACATGTGGTTCCAACCGCGGCGTCGCATGAGCAATCAACGGCTTAGCAAAAAACAAATCTCCATGCGATCCGACCAAATCAACGGCCGGCAAGTCGGATGGTGGGCCCCACCTAAAACCCTGAATAAGTCTTGCTAACAGAACCATCATTATAGTAGAACCGAGCTCGGCGGCCGGACAAGCTCGCCTTCCCGCACCAAATGACCACATCCTCAGTTCAGAATCACCGAGCGCGACTTGTGAGGTTCCGTCTACAATGTGTCGCTCCGGTTTGAATCTGAGAGGATCTTCCCAGACCCTAGGGTTTCGTCCCAGGCCGAGTCGACTCAGCAGAACATGACTTCCTTTGGGTATGAAGTAGCCACCTACGACCGTATCCGCGGTGGCTAGATGTGGAAGGTTGAATGGTGCGACGGGGTGCAACCTAAGGGCCTCTTTAGCACAAGCCTTCACATAGTTCAGTTGAGTCAGATCTGATTCTTGGACTAGTCTCTTCCTGCCCACAACTTCATCCAACTCTCTAATGGCTAAATCAAGAGTGTGTGGTTCGTTCATCATCTCCGCTATGGCCCACTCAACAACGTTTGATGGGTTGTCAATCGCGCCTATGTTTATATCCTGCAGTCACCAATACCATTAGGGCTCGTTTGCTACGAAGTATGAGATAAAGGCTTGATATGATTAGCTAGGATATCTTAATACGTATAAAGAATTAATATTGTGTTTGGTATGATGTATTAAATTTTCTGCAAAACATATTAATTATGGTAAGAGAGTGAAATTATATTAATTTATTCTTATATTTAGTTGCAGTATTATTTATACCACCTCATAGATAGTATTAGATAATAACAACAATATGTATAATTCATACGAGCCCGAATTTTATAAAGGGCCACATAGTGGTGGAGTGGTTGCCTGTTGACCAATAGGTCAGAGGTTCGAGTACTCTCGGCCACAAAAAAACCCTAGGTGGGGTGTGTGAGTATTAATATTTGTAATGATATTAAAAAAAAAAAAAACAAGATATTAGAGTGTATAATATATATTATACACCCTAATCACCCCTAGCAAACAATTAAACTCCAATTTCATCAATATTATATTATACTCCCTTCGTCCCATTCAATTTGTCTACCTACTGTTCGGCACGGAGATTAAGAATAAAGATAAAAAAAATAGAAAGTGGGTAGGTCACGCTACTTTTGAAGGATTAATTCTCTCCTTATTTAGAAGTAGACAAATTGATCAGTGGGACGGAGGGAGTATTAATGTAAGTTAAATTAAAGCATGGCTCCAAATCTCCTATGGAAAATATTGGTGTTTAATCCTAGTTTAGATGGTATGAAATTAATATGCGCAAGAACATGGCCAATTTAATTTGAAAATTTTATACAGAACCTTCGTTGTCTTAACCACGCCCTGAGTAAGAATAATATCGGAAACTTACAATAAGCTGTGCTTTGATCTCTTCGGTTGACAACAATGGATGATTGTTGGAGTCCTTGAGGCTTATCAAAACATCAATAATATCTTCATTAGTGTTTCTAACACCACTTCTCCACATCTCAACCCTATTATCAATTTGTGGATCTTGGTATTTTCTCAATCTCTTAATGGCATTAGTAAGAATCTTTTTATGGCCATCCAAATCGAATATCTCCAAGAACGGAACATAATCTGCAATAGCAAATCCAAAAGTATATGATAGAGTAGCCCAAACTGCATCCATGTGTTCTCTCTCTTCTATTCCCGGGCCCCCGTCCTCCATTCCCAGCCCGAAAAACCTCTTTCCGAACACCAATTTCCTAATCATACAGCCGCAGTAAAGCCGCGCCGCTTCTCTCACATTCACATTCCCATTCCCATTCTTGGCTTGGTTGTAGACATATTGAATGAGGTGATCCGCTTCTTCACATCTCTTTGCATGGAGCCATTCATGCATACCTGTCGTGAGCACCTCTGACGTGAGAATTCTCCTCATTTTCTTCCACTGATCGCCCGTAGGCGAAAGAACCGCCGATAAGTAGCCGTTGCTGGTAATTCTGCTCGACATGCTCTCCGGCCTCGTTGCGAAGACCGCGTCTTGCTCCTTGAAAAACTCCAAAGCGAGCTCGGGAGAGCTGACGACGACGACGTGGACGCCGAAGAAGCGGAAACATGCGATTTCGGTGTTGAGTGTTTGCATGTAGTTCTGTATCCACCGGAAGGTCGGCTTGTTTCTCAACATCTCCGGCAGGCAGCCGACGATCGGGTAGCTTGCCGGACCTGGTGGAAGAGGGTATTTTGGTCTTTTCTCAGTTTTTGTCCATTTGTAGTAGAGGATTATAGATAGGGCAAAACCTAATGCTACCAAAAACAGTTCAAAGGACACACTTATTTTCTTCATCATGGCTTAATATTGATTTTTTGGACTAGGGTTTTCTATTGGGAAAAGGAAATATATATACTGTAATTTGTGGATTGATGAATATTACAGCAAGCTGCAAAGGTTGGGTTTTATAGTGGGAGGAATAATGTGGATTTAATGTTTTTGTTAGGTTATTATTATGGCGTGAAATTAACCGTAGTTGCTACGTTTGATGCGCACTGACTAAACTCTCGTTTATGTGAAGCTAGCCTGCAAAGCACACAAAAAAGGGAAATCCTACTTGAAAAACTAATGACAAATCAAAATACTTAGGTTTTCACACTTTTAATCCGGTTTTAGAAAATTAATAAATACTCCCTCCGTTCCAGGGTTAGTGTGATTCAATCAATATTTTATACCTCACAACAAATCAAAAGTACACCACACTTTTGAGGGACGGAGGGAGTATAATATACTTTCAAAGTTTTGAGGCAAGGCTAAGAGGTAGAATACACTTTCAAAGCTTTTCTTCATCTCATTTTCTTTTATTTTAATTGGGTTAATTATCATAAATAATTGTAACGACCCGGCTTCCAAATATAGAATGAGCACTAGAAAAACTTCTCAGGAAGTCACCAATTATAGTTCTTCTACAATGAGCACCAGAAAAGAAGATGCATCTTGATGGTGTATGAGTAGCCCTATCAGTTCCTTTAAGCTCTCCTCGAATATGTCATCCCATTCTGGCATATTCTCGGAATCCATCTCATTCGGGTGTGTTTCGGTTCATTCATGTCCCCCTCCGATTTAAAGTCTTGTAGAAGTCGCTCCTTGTCCGTACCTCTGCATCAGCGACCACTCTGTAATTCTGCCCTGGACGTCACAATAATATAATGTTTTTTCGAATTTATAATTTTTACACGACTTATAAAACTTGCATTTACTAATACTACTTTTTAAGCTTTTGCAATTATAACATGCTCAATTTGTTTATTAAAGTTTTTTTGAGGTAGTTTTATTACTGAAAGAATTGATCCTGGATATGATCTTGCAATCCCAATATAATATTTCCGAAGTACTTTCCACGTAGAATTTCAATGTTTTCATACATATCATACGGAGTATATATTTATATATGTGCATATTAGTGACATTGCTTGTTATATGTCGATAACAAGAAATATAGGGGAAAACTATTTTAATTAACGTAAGATCTTAAAATTTCCACAAAGTCAAGGAAACAATTTATTTCAACTACATGAGTTTAATATTACTATAAAAGATGAGAGTTTTGCATATTAAATAAGCGACAATAGATATATGTAGGTTAGGGACCAACATGTTGGGAGAGGGTATGTATTATGTATTTGGTATTTGGTAGTATTTTCTTTGATAAATTATGTAAAATAATCATCACAAGTATTTGGTATACTTTATTTTAATCTCAGTCATGGAATTTAAAAGGTGGTGATGTGATCTTCGTTAAATATATATATATATATATATATATATATATATATATATATATATACCTATTAATATAAGAGAGCTTTATTTACAAAATTTAGTTTGCCTATTATATTCCTATAATATATCAAATTTAAGAGCATTAATGTAATACTATCTAATTAGACACGAGAATTCCCCACTCGAATTAGAATTCTAAATGTAGGCTGAACTCTTCAAATTTGCTTAGTGTATAGGGGTACTACATCAATGAGTATAATAGTAAATATCTAAACAAATAATAAAATAAACAGAACGAGCTATAATAGTAAATATCTAAACAAATTTATAAGTATATTTAAATTTTGATTATTTATTTCCAAAAAAATTAGTTTTTCTTAAAATATACCATATATACTAAACTCCTATGACAAATAAGATTACTTAGATAATTAATATATAATTACTTACAATATATATACAAGTTAGATATCAAAAAATAATTTTATACATTTAAATTAACTCGAGAACTTAATAACGAGCAATAATTAGCCGATTAGTATTAAACTAAAATTTGAACAATACTAAACGAGCACGAACGAGCTTTTGTGTAACTTAAATTTGTTGAGCTTGACTTATTTACATTGGATCATTTGAACAAATATACTTTAATTAGTTAGCCAGTTATAAACATGCATATAAGAATTTATTTTTTATTAGAAAAGAACATCACGTGTCTAATCAAATTAATACTCCGCATATTGTTGGATAAATTTAAATAGTCATAATATGGCTAACCATAATGCCATTTTAATTAGTCTATAAATAGATTGTTTTTTGCAAGACAAGTTGTATGAGTCATGTAGACTGTTATGCCCTCGATCTAAATTTAGAAGAATCATTGAGAGATTAGTGAGACTTATTTCTTTTCTTATTTTTGATTTTCTTTTCTTTTGTTTTAATGGATGATTAGAAGATTAAAAAAGGTGATATATTTAATACAAAAACATACAAAATACATGCCAATAATGTAGGACGTATTATGATTCATCACTTAATTCATATTATAATTGTATATGATATTGTTATTACCCAAACTGCTTGAAAATCATTATAATCAAGATATTAACACACAACTGTAAAAATATATCATTTGTTCCTCATCAAAAAGAATATACTCATAAAAAAAATGTCACCTTGTTGAACAAATTATTCCGCAAACCAGAAATAAAACTGAATACTTCTCATGAATGGCAATATACATGATACTATAGAATGATATATTTAGAACCGACGACGACGAAGAGAGTTATAGATGAGAAGGCACTCAAAGTTTTGCAGAAGATATTTTTGAACATACATATTTCCTCAAAGATCGATATTTCTCTATATAATTTACAAAAAATTAACATTTCAATCATGTTTACAACAACAAAATAAAACCAAACATGATTAAATCACGAGCATCTCGTAGTGGATAAAGATTTAATTGAATGAAAGCATCTAATTAATTAAATATAAAACTTAAAAAAAACATTGGAGAGATGCACTTGTATCAAAATGAATAGCCAATACGAAAAAAATATTGGAGATTTAATTTATCAAAATTGTAATTTAAGGATATATATGCTTCACAACTGTTAAGAATAATGATGAAATAAAAGGTTCTCCGTGTTTCACATTTGTTCAAAAAATTACAGGAGTGATTTGGGATAATTTTGATTAATGATTAATTATTTCAAAATTATATATGGAAATAAAAATCCCTAATTATTGTGGAGATAAATGATTTATCATTGGAAATTATTTTGAATGAACCTTTCTATAAATGATATTTATGTAAATTAGTAAAATTAAGTAATACGTAATTACTGTAAAGTTCTTGTATGGCCGGCCACATTATGGCCATTTAGTAAGACCCTTTCTTGTTAGTCTTTCAACCTTATTAGATGCACGTAGAGTGTGGCCAAAGGAATAGGTTTATTTATTTTGCAATAAATATCTCACAGGTATAAATCAAATCACAATTATGATTCGACTGAAACTTTAATAAATTTAGTTGGCAATTTAAGTTGGATATCACTAGATAGTGCGGAAAAAAAGGTAAGGCGTAGCTCAAGGAATAGGTTCTACTCCCTCTATGCCGCAAAAAACATTCACAATTTGTTATTTTGGTACGTCATATAAAAATATTCACTTTTTACTTTTGAATCTCTTCTCCATTCACAAAGTGGGACCTTTCTCCACTCACAAAATACACATACCTAACATTTCTTAAAATTTATACCACCAAAAGTGTCGAAGGCTTTTGTGAGACGGATGAAGTATTATTTTTATATAAAAAAATGAAATAAATCAAATTAAATTATTTTGTTTAAAATCTTAATAGAATTATGACAAATAAGTCGAATAAACCACGGTTACTCGCACGAATAATTTGAGTTTAATTTCTTTAGGGACTACACTAATAGGCAAACTATATGTCATAATCTATGTTACACGGGGTGCGTGGGGCACGTGCGAGAGCGATACGCTATGGATACGGAGATACGAAATTTTGAAAATTATACGGTGTGATGATTCGATAAGGATACGTCCGGTTATTAATATTTTATTATATCTAACACTTACAAAATATATAAAAATTTAAATTTTCATAAATCAAATAATGTATGTAATTCACATTTTCTCTCACTCAAAACTTAATCATTTTCAATTATGTAATTTTCTTAAGCAACAGAATAACAATTCAAATATCATTAACTCAATACATAATTTATAATTTAGATAAAGTTTTCAAAGTCAACCCCGTACATCCCCTTCACCCACAGAATTCACGACTTTCCTCCACGGAATTCGCGAATCTGATTATTTTATTTTTTATTTGGAAGGATACTCCACATGGCAAATCGTGTGCGAATCTGATGTGAATCACACCCTAATGAGAATCCGATATAGCAACATGTTATTTTTAGAAGAATCCATGCATTATAGATCATAATACACACTAATTTCGTACGGCTATATTATACATATCTCTTACAAGTTTTTTAATATGCTACATATCATTGTGATGTTCAAGACAAGGTGAAACTCCCGCAATTCCTCACGATCACGCAAGAAGAAGCTTAGGATTTATACTGAAATACTACCTCCGTCCCACAATAAGTGGCCACATGTTTTACTTTTTGTCTCACAAAAAGCAAAACATGTGGCCACTTATGGCGGGACGGAGGGAGTAATAAATACTGATATTCATCATGAAAAACAAACCCGATTCAAATTTACAATCATATTTCACACAAAAAAAAGCTCGAAATTTTTGGGCTAAATAAGCCCGACCCTCCCGCGCGCTTTAAGGCAAATTCATATATCGTTTTTTCTCTCGTCTTTCATGCATGCTTGTATGAATTGCAGAAGTCATTGTCTTTTGACGGTGGAGACGTAGAGATGTGAGCACCGGGGCTTCGGTCGCCGGCTCCCCTGTCATCAGGTCACCAACTTCCTTGTTCCCTTTTTCTTTCCGAGCATATTGAATTAACGTGGAATTGTTATGTATATATAGGGGTTGGTTCACGTACAAAATATTTTTCCTGTAAAAAAAAATAATAATACATTTTATGTACCAAAATAATGTATTTTATGTCTTATTACAATGCACTGTCATAATGATGCATTTATGATTTATTACAATGCATTGTTACGATAATGCATTTTATGTTTAATTATAATGCACCGGTCAATGACAACCGTAGATCTACAAATATCAATGGTCCAGATCGCTTTTTATTTCTTACGGAAAAATTGTTTTACATATGATCTCTTCCATATATATATATATATATATATATATATATATTTTACATATGATCTCTTCCCTATATATATATATTCATACATAAGTAAAAATATATATATATTTTACATATGATCTCTTCCCTATATATATATATATATATATATTTTACTTATGTATGAATTTTTATTTGATTAATTTAATGTTATAATACAATAAGAAAATGATTTGAAATTACAGCGAATTTAAGACCAACTAGTATTTGCCCTCCGTGCGATGCACGGACAAAAGATGTGTCAAAAATTTAAATAATTAATACATTTTATCTAAAGATGAAAATGAGTTAGTTGAAAAAATAAATGGAATAACAAATAATTCAATATTGATTTTTAGTTTAGAGAGACATGAATTACATTGTAGTTTCACTAAGAAAACACACTTATTTGAAGGGATGATCATTATTTTATTTTTTGGTTTCCGATAGGTCTTGGTTTCTAAAAATCGAACAAAATCGAGAATAGAATATATATATATATATATATTTAATTTATTCATTTATAATTTCTTAAAACACCCTAGCTAGACCTTATATAATTCTCTCTATTATTCCTACTTCTCACACACTCACATCCCGTTACTCGCTCATCCTTTAATTTCCGCCGCTCACCCACCCTCGCTCATACCTCCTCCACTTGCAGTCGTTCACCACCTCCATGCCTCCACCTTCAACACTTCCTTGCCAATTATTATTAATGGCTTCGACTGTTCAACTCTCATCCCCAATTTCTCTTATACGAAGATCTCTTATCAAACTGTTCAACTTCATCTTAAAAACTCAACAAATAATGTTTGGTCGATCTTCTGATTACAAATTTTGATCCCCCACAAATCTCACTATTTCAGACCATCTCGGATTACATGTAAATATAATTAACAAACAAATCTGGATATCCAACCCATCTACATCTAATCATTGCATCTTGATAATTTTGAATCATATAGCTAGTTCCTTCTGTGAATGAGATAGTAATATTACTTGTTTTTCTTGGATCTTTGGATTTGTTTCACCTTAGTTAGAGCATCAGACACTCCTTTATGCACATCATATTCAATTGTTTTTGGTAATTGGGGGATGAGGACAAGTAGACATCTAATTAATGCTCTAAACATCTAATTGTGTGTATGAAGATAAACCAAATTTGCTAAAATATGAATTCATCAATAACTCATGATATATATTTGTACCACAAAACAATTATATTTCAATTTCAATAATATAAGTCATCTAAATTCACAAAGCATAACATCGAATTAATTTCACTATGAAGTTAGAGACAAGTCAGACAACTAAGTTTGAGATATAAAATAACTGCACATACATAGAAAAAAAAAAAAAAACTGATTTGGGTTGGATGTGTAGCTATGCCTAAAATCTACATATGACTAAATATAGTTAATTCAGTGGAGCATATAAAACCGAATATGTATGCAATATATATGCGTATAGAATGATGTAAATACCTTTGTCAATAACACGAAATATCAAAATTACCCTTCAAATTAATTTGTAATTGATTGATGATTTCAAACTGTGCTTTTAATATATAAATAAATAATAGATTTGGCCCATCGACCTATGATGGGCTGATTGAGCTGAGAAAACTGCAGGCCGATTAAAATTTGGGCTAGTTGACCCTGTCTGATTCTTTTTTCAACTTTGATTGATCACTCATAATTTGTTGTTTTCTAAAATACGATCTTGAAAATTGTAATGCCCCCAACTTTCTCAAAATAATTTTGGCAGAATAGATTATCGGGTCCTTGTACTTTGCTTTTTTATTTCATTAGGTAATCGTACAATATTTTCGTTTTAATAAGTCCTTACACTTTCGTTTTTGATTTTAAAGAGTCATTTTTTAACGAAAGGTTAACTTTTCCGTTATCTATTTTACACATCAACATTTAATTATTTTCCACATATATTATTTTTTTTTTCTTTTTTGTGAAAAAAAATTGAAGAGACGTTGGAGAAATTGAGAGAGAATGATGAAGATTAATGGTGTAAAAAATAGGGTTAATTACCGGAAAAATCCCGACTTTTGGTCAAATTCTGAATTTTCCCCTCACTTTCTAATTATGTGAAGAAATTCCTCACCTTTCAATATTTCTGATTTCCCCCCGGCGAACATTTCCGATCAAAATATATTACGCGCGTCACTCTTGAAAAGGACCTTGTGCCAATGTATTGTCCTTTTCATGCATGCTATCGATCAAAATAATGTTGATTTGTTAATTTCAATTGATCGGAAATGTTCGCCGGGGGAAAAATCAGAAACATCAAAAGGTGAGGAATTTCTTCGCAAAATTAGAAAGTGAGGGAAAAAACCACAATTTGACCAAAAGTTGGTATTTTTTGGCAATTAACCCTAAAAATATGTTGTGTAAGTATATATTAATAGAAGAAATTAAAAAATAAAAATAAAAAATCGGCAGCTAGTTGTTTGAATGCAACGACTAAGTCATTGGCAAATCACGGCCCGCTACGTGGCCTTCCTCTCCTTCCCTCCCGGCCGCGATCGTGCGCGATCACACCCATGCTCTCGCCACGATCGCCAGCGGTCTCCGCCTCCATCCCCGCAATCACAAACGCAGTCACCATACCGTGATCGCTGCTATGCATGGTCTTATAATGCCTCACTTTACTACTTGAATTGAATAATGCATAGAAAGCTAACTTTTTATTTGCAACTAGCATTTTGATTTGAGAGAGAGAGAGATCATATTTCTTAAGAAGCTACGTATCAATCAATCAAATTATAATTATTGGTGTTTTCACTTGAAATGGCGCAAACACTTGATGAGTGCAATAGAAAAAATATTATATGTGTTCATGTTTTGATCTTACAGTATTATAAATTCATAAATAAAAAAGCAAATAAATATTAAAATTTTGAATATAATTTTATTTTATATAGTAGAGGGGCGAATATAGCCAATTAAGTGGATCAAGGCAGTGGATTGTGAATCCACCACGCGTGGGTTCAATTCCCGTCGTTTGCCCATGATTTTTTTAATACATTTTTTAACATCGTCTTCCGACATAAGAAATTCTTCCAATCATTTTGAGCCCAATCTTTTTAAAAAAAACACGTACAATACTTTTGTGTTTCCGTGCCAAAGTTCAAGCACAAGAGAGTAAGTATATATACTTTATTCGATACAAAGTTCTAGCGGTAATGTGGTTAATACATAAGGTCAAAAAATCTCAGATTCGAATCTGCTATTGTGCAATCTTTAAATTCTATGTTACAATTACAAAAAAAATATTCTAGAGCTAGAGACTTTTTAAGGACACTAACTAAGGTCGAATTCATATTCAGAACAAAAAAATTTCGAACTGACTTTTTGGGACATTAAATTCTAAGTTGTGCGCCCGTAGGACTTTTTTTGGCCCGAACGGACTAAAACGCACGTGCATATCATGTGACTGCTTGCGTGGACCTTCTTTGCAGATGTGTAACACCACATCACACGCCACATCACTCCACATATCACCACTCTCTCTCTCCTCCCCCTGCCTCCCGGCCCTCTCGTCTCATTTTCTCCCACCACTGCCGCCACAACCATCACCACCACCACCACAACAACCGCCGCCGCCCACTATCACCACCCTACACCCTAAATACCAAGTTCATCAGAGACGCACACAACAAACATGTCAATAGTTTCAAGTAAATTTTCATACATTTCGAACTCATATAACCAAGATTTTCCAAATACAACAGGGTGTTATCCATAAATCTCGAGCATAAAATCTCATATAATCAGAAAAATATCAAAGAAATTTCAAAATTGATCGCATTTCACGTCTCATCTCTTCCTCAAGAGTACAATTTCCACTGTAAGTCGCCGGCGGCAACGAGCAACAACACGACGTTGATCGCACGAATCAACGAAGAATATGAGCTCCTCCTTCGAGGAGGCGGGGTCAGTAGCTTGCGGCGGTAGGAGGCCGCGTCACGGCAGTGGTGGCAGAGAAATTCGGTGCGGCGGAAGGTGAAGGGGGTCGTCGGATCATTGCGGTGAGTCAGAGATTTGGTGACGGAGAGAGTAGAGGGGAGAAGGTGGGTGAGGAGTCGAGAGATTTGGTGGAGAGTCTCAGCCGGGAACGGTGATGCAGCCGCAGATTGTAGGTGTTGGGACAGTCTCCTATCGACTGCTTATCTCTAAACAGAATAAATCCAGATCTCGACAGTGAGGGGTTGTGGACGTCGCCGTTGCGACGACCATAGGGATGACGGAGGGGCTTATGGTGGCGGTGATGGACAGGAGAAAAACGGATGGAGAGAGGAGGGGTGAAAGGGAGAGAAGAGACTTGAGAAAGGGAAGTGGCTTGGTTTGTTGGTTACTTACTTGAGGGTGGTGGTGGTGGGCGGCGGCGGTTGTGGTGGTGATGGTGGTGCCGTCGCCCTGGGAATGGTGGGAGAGAAAGAGATGAGAGGCAGAGGGAGAGGGAGGGGAGAGAGAGAGTGTTAATTTTTAAATATACTACTAAGTATTCGTCGAAATTCGACGGGAAATAACTTTATGTTTTAATTTATATGTATACATTTTAAATATAATTTTATATTTTATTTAGAAGTTGTGATATTGTTCGTGTTAATTATTAATCAAACTTAACAAATTAATTTTATTTCACGTATCTAAATTTATAATTAGGAATGACAATGAATTGAGTATACTTTCTAAATCTAAATCTGTTTAGAATTTTTCTACATGTTCGTCCTAATCTCGGTTAAAATAGTGACTTTACTGTACATATTCGTCTCAAATCCGTTGAGTAATACTCGATAAAAATATGAACACTCCAAGTAATATTAATTAAAATTAGTAAAAATCATTCTTTCTATGTTATTTGAACCGTCTCGTTGGTTTATTCTAAATTACTCTATAAAAATATAAACAAAGTTAATATTAATTAAAATTAGTAAAAAGTCTTCCTTTTTAAGTATATTTGAATCGTCTCGTTGGTTCATGTTAAATCGATATCTCCAATCTTTGCCAAAATGCGAAAAAAATATGTTTACATCTTCAAAGTAATATTCATTAAAATTAGTAAAAATCCTTCTTTCTATGTTATTTGAACCGTCTTGTTGGTTTATGTTAAATATTCAATAAAAATCTAAACAAAGTTAATATTAATTAAAATTAGTAGAAATTCTTCTTTTTAAGTATATTTGAACCGTTTCGTTGGTTCATGCTAATTGAATCGATATCTCTAATATTTGCCAATTTTATAATATTAAATATATATATATAGATTATTATATATGAATTAAGAATGTATAAAATAAGGATTTATAAGAATGTATTCCGAATTGTTATTATTTTAATATGTGTAATAGAAGAAATTAAATAAATAGAGGGAAAGATAAATATGAGATGTGATTAATAGATAAACATGTGATATTTCAAGAATATGAAATTAATAAAAATTAGAATATATATGAATTAAAATTAGACAAATTACCAGAATAAAGGAAAATCTGAACGGAGCACCGTTGATGGAACAACTTTATTTTCATATTAGTAATAGATTTTTAATTTTGTATTAATTTTTTATTTATGTGGCATTCCACATAAGCTTCGGGCTACACGCAGGCGGTCACATGCATAGCACATGCGTCTTAGCCCGTTCGGGCCGAAAATTATCCTATGGACGCACAATTAAAGAGTTATTGTCCTAAAAAGTCGGCCCGAAATTTTTTTGTCCTTAATATGAATTGAAGTTAAGTTATTGTTCTTAAAGGAGCCTTCGCTCAAATATTCTATATTTATACTAGATTTATTATATTCGATCAACATATATCCAACCATTAAATTATAAATCCTCAAACGTATAATCTAAATTTTTAGGGTAATTTTAAATATAGCCCCCATTTTATTCACTGTAGCCCCTTAATTAAAAAAAATAAAAAAATAAATATTAATTTTACTATTTTATCCTTATGCCCTCAATTAATTATTCTTAATAAATTATAACTTTATCGTTATAACCCCAAATCTAAAGATTTTTTTTTTCCAAATCTGAAGATTAACTCGTCAATATCAGTCAAGCAATCGCCAAAACATAGAGCATTGGTGATTGATTCATATATGTATTTTGTTTACTGGTTGAACAAATGATGATTTTGAATTGATTATCTGACTAAATTCGTTTTTCTTGATACTACCCACGATGACAAATTCCCTTTTTTTGCGTTTTTGTGTGTGTGGAAGACACCATGAAATGTATCAGTTTCGTATTATTGTCTTAAGAAAATTCATTGATTGAAACTTATTCTGAAATGGAAATTAATTTAGGTTTTAGTGGTGTCATGTTTATGTATTTCAGTGCATCATATTTTTTTGTGATGATAATATACTTTCTTGTTGGAAAAATGGATACTGTTCAGCTTCAGATCAAATTTTTTTTGATGATAATTACTCAAATTTTTAATATTATAAATTTAATAGTTGGGCCGCAGTCCAGGGTATACGGCCTTTGAAGTTTTTTTTTATTTAATTTAATTAATATAAATTAAACTTTTATTAAGAATTGATCAATTCCAACTAAAAATTAATAATTTCTAATAACAGATTACTAAATTCTAATTGAAATTATTAAATTTTAATTATTAATTAATAAATTTAATTATGAATTCATTGATTCTAATTAAAATTTTAATTAATTACCGCATTAGTGAGTCTTTCTCTTACTAGTTCTTTTCATAAGTTCGCTCTTATAGCCTCTTACGAAACATTGTATTATGCATATATCTTGTGAGTATTAAGTTACATATTAAAGAGAATATAGAAATATCACGTTATATAAATTTGAATCATATGTATCTAATCATATTAAATGGAGTATATCTTTTGAGGTGTTTAATCTCGAATTGAGTGTTTTAAAATTATATAAATATAATAGTATAAAAATTTGTAGTTATTAATATATGCAATATAGAAAAAATAAAATTTGAATAAATATATATATATATATATATATATATATATAGGTGCTAGATATATATAATTAATTAGTTTTCTGACAAAACTTGGATGTCATAACCAATTATACTTCATATACGTCATATACTATAACAAAAACTAACGAGATAACTCGTGTAAGAGTTATATTTTCCACAAAATATTGATAAAACAATATTTATATGTATCTATATAGAAATATTTATTTATTTATTTTGATGTCTACTTCATTATTCCATAATCATGATCAACTCTCCAAATTTGTGAGATAAAATTTATTTTTCGATATTTCACAAAAACGAAATTTTATCTTGTACATCTCGAATAATGATGGTAGGTTTACCTAATCACATAATAATAATAATAATAATAATAATAATAATAATAATAATAATAATAATAATAATAATAATAATAATAATAATAATAATAATAAACAACCATTTCACTCAACTTTTGGTCTTTGGTAGAAAAGTATAACAATACAGACAGGGTCCAACCGAAAGAGCAAATTAAGTTGGACATGTAATAATATTCAACCACATTACATGAACTCATAATTACCTAAATACTTATCAATCAGCTCTCCTAAAAAAAAAAAAAAACCTCGACTCTGAGGATTTATTATGTGTGTGTGTGTGTTCTTGATCTTCTTCTCTCACTTGTGCATAAACCTGACCCACTGAGATCTGCTGGGAATCCCATTATAAACAACGCTGATCATATAATATCCCGCCGGTGCAACCTTGGCTGAAGGAGGAGCTTCCACCACCGCACTCAACCACCTCTCTCCCGCCGCCGCCTCCACCGTAACATTCTTGCTCCTCAGTATCAACAGCCTCTGATCCATGGAGAGAGAATGAGTATTGAACGGAGATGCATACGCAGTAAAAACGACGTCGTGCGCCGAGTGCCACGCCCTCCTCCTCAACATAAACCTCACAGAAAACTCTCCCCCATAACCCACTCCTCCATCGTCGTCAACTGTCACATTGCTCGGCCGCCTCTCGTCGAACGCCGCCGCCATATTCGGCGGCGTGAAAGCTTGCAGCCGGAGCTCGGTGGGATGAGGCACGTTGTCGAAGACGTAGTTGTTGTTAGGATTGCTGCCCGCAACAAGAATTCTTCCATCCGACAAAAGAATGGCTGATGAGTGATACATTCTCGCAATTTTTGAGGGTTTTAGGAGAGAGAAACGGTTTCCGAGCTGCTTCTTCGGCTTGTAGAGATAGGGCTGAAGCGCCGGATGCGCGGCGGAGTTCGAGCCGGCGCAGCCGCTCTCGACGCCGTTGATGATCAAAACGTTGCCGTTTGGGAGAATGATCATGTCGTGCATTAACCTGGCTCCTGGCATTTGCTCCATTTTCCAGTTGTGATTGTTGCCGGTGATCACCATTCTCCCGCACGAGCTCAGGCCTTGCAGGAATCGGCCCTCTCGGGCCGCCGGAACTGCTCCGGCCGCTGCTCCTCCGCAGATCATGACCTCCGCCTTCTGGAAGCGGTCGTCGTGGTCTAACGGGAGGAGCACCGACGAACCTGAGCTCGGATAAGTTCGTGAGCCTTTTCCCGGGATTCTTGGGAATGTTTTGACGACTTTGTTGCGTTTGTAGTTGAAAAGAATTGAATCCCTATTTGCGAAAATGAAGAGATGCCCATCAGGAGAGAGATGGAGAATTGGGTACAAATTGTTACCTCCTTCATTATCGTAAGTCCTTTTCAAGAATGGGAGGTTGAACGCCTTCTCTTCTGATGACCTCTTAGGCACGAATTCGTAAGACGACACGTTTCTCCCGCCCACGACGACGACTCTGTCGTCGTGGTCGGGTAGCCTTAGGCAAGAAGCATACCATCTCCCATCGGATAGATGCTTCTTGCCCGGGCTCCAATCACACTGGCCACTCCTACACGGTCTAAAGTAGCGTACTCTCTTCGAGCCCGGCCCGAAGCCGCCGGTCTCCAGCAAGGTCCCGTTGCTCAGAAACGAGCCCGCTGAGCCCCACGGGTCGGGCTGGATGAAGAGCGGCCTGATTTTATTGTTCAAAACGCTATACTCAACTGAATGAGCGTAGCAGGAGGGGTCCGTCAGGTCCTCCCTTGCTACTCGGCAGCGCCGCCCGTTGTAGCGGTGGCGCAGGCGGTAGTTGGACGGGCCGGAGCTAGTCTGATCGAACATGATCACGGTGTTGTAGTGCGTTAAGGCCATGTGCATTGCCACTACGCCGGTGTTGTTCAGCAGGACCTTCCATTGGCCCGGTGGCACGGTAGCGGCGGCGCCGCCTCTCGCTGCTCGGATGAGGTCTGGATTCTGTAGCAGGACATGAGCAATGAGTAGTGCTTTGTAGAGTGAATTTATGTTCTTGTTTTCCATGAGGAATTGCGTTTTTTGTTTTTGTTTTGATTTTGTGGATTTGATGGTGGGAAGATATTTATAGTGGGGAATTTTCGGTTTTGGCGAGTCATGCAATGTTCATGATTTTTAAATCAAGATTAATAGTAAAATCCTGCAATAAATTAGGGAAGTGATTTTGGCTAAAGCCCTGAGAATAAGTTGGTTTAAGCTTACTCACACAAAGCTAGCCTCCTAGAAATTATGTGGATCTTTAAGGAACTGGATCTTTTTTTTTTTGAACAAAATTACAAGAAATTTTAAAGACCGCGTGACGGTGGATTTGAACCAGTGATCTTCGGCCCGGGCATTAACCACTCTATCACTAGGCTAACACACACAGAAACTGGATCTTTGGTTACACTTGCATGCATGTTATAGTAGAAGTAACAAAAAATTCAAGCTGAATTTTTAGAACTTTGAGCTTATATGCTTTGTGCGTGTTGATTCTTAGCACGATAGGAGGAGTTAAGTTTTATCTATAAGATTTTTTGTCTTACATGTATCATATTTCATTTTGTTTGATATATGCCCTATGTATAGAGTTGTCAATTGGATCGGATCGGTCCATCCGAACCTAAACCTAGAAAGGCTCAAGAGCATGGCCACCCCCACCCAGCTCGACCCAAGACCGCTAGAAAATTGCTCCGAACCCTGGGTTGGGCTTGGGCTTGGGCTTGGGTCGGCACCGTGTTTAAAAAAAGCTCAACCTAGGGAAATTTCAAGTGGATTGGCCCGACCCAATTACTAACCACCTGTTCGAACGTGCCGATCCTGGGTCAATTCATACTGGTTTGAGTCGGGCTGGGTTGGACTGATCTAGTCTAGTTGACAACTCTAATTGTATTTTTTTTGAAAAGATTCTAATTATTGTATTCTACATAGAATATTATGTAATTGTATTATATGTACATAATATTCTATGTAAGTGACATATATTAGTGAAATCAAAATAATACTACTTTATATCCTATCTTTTGGGCATTTTAACGAATGTCCTTTGATTAATTATAATGAGCTGAAATTTAAATTATGCACTTTTAACTGGGAAAGACAAATTTTTATCCATTGTTTTAAAGAGTAAATTATTTTAATTAAAGTACACAAACTTTGATTGGTTTTTTATTTTTTTCATGATTTTTAAAAGTTGTGTCCAAATGGAGGACTCTTTTTTGCAATTTTTCCACAAATTCTAATTCTAGCGTTCTAATTTCTAGCCCAGCAGTAGGACTTTTGACGAGAATAGTGATGTTGTTATAGTTGAACACGCGTATATATGTGAGTAATTAGAATTCCATACTTGATCTCAAGAAACGATGACGCCGTTTAATCCAATATATGCATATGACGTCATTTAATAATTTGATAAAATGGCGTTGTTTCTTGTCTAACTAGATGTACACATGTTCAACTATAGCCATATCACTATCCACGTGAAAAATCCAATGCCAGCTAAAAAAATTATATTGTCAGAATCAGAACCTCTGAAAAAATTACAAAAAACTTAAGGCCATGTATTTGAACACAACTTTTGAAAGTCGTGGGAAAACAAAAAGGGTCAAAGTTCTTGTATTTAAAATCAATCAACCCTTCACAAAATATATAATGACAAAGCGACCCTTGCTATTCTTCTTCTTCTTTCCACACCTCTTCTCGGCAGAAATTTAGAAAATAAATCCAAGGGCAGCCTACTATTTCTTCACTTCACTAATTTGTCTCACTGGGTGCATTTTAGTCATTTTGGGTTAATTTCGTGTGTAAACAAATTAATGGGCAAATTATAAATTTATTTAATATGTTGCATTCTAAATTTAAAAATTATTCAATCCAAAACGTGACATGTATTCGCCCGTGACATATAAGACAAAATGTCATTATAAAAACACATAAATTAACTAGATAATATTAATATCGCCTACGAATTTTCGGAATATGCACCACTGAGATTTGTTTGCTTAATATTTTAATTTAAATGCTGAAATAGCTGAAGCAACTTCATTTTTGTCAGCTGGTTAGTAGGTTCTGGATTATGATCTATCAATTTATGAGATGAATTTTGTGGTACGACGTACCAATTTGAGTTACTGTCCAAAAGCATGCGTGGAGATGATGATAACCGACTAAAGGTGGTGATAAAATTTACTACTATACAAGTACTATATAATGAGTTTATCCAAAAATAATTGCAGAATCTTCGTGTCTATCCAAAAATTGTTTAGTACGTGGTGAAGACATCCTCTGTTTTCAATCGTGTATTTTCTTCCGAAGTTTTCTGTGTGTCCTACTCGTATCCTAGAATTAATCTTAGTATTTTAATAATTATGATAATAATAATAATAATGAATCCTGATTAATATTTATTACTAAAAATTGAAGCTTAAAAAATCACATACCTTAATTATGGAATAAAAGATCACCCTAATAATCAACTATTAACCAAGAAATAACAAATTAAATGTTAAAACAAATTGGTATATATGTTAATATATTCCCTCCGTCCCTGATAAGTGTGGTCCGGAGGAAGGGGCACGGGTTTTAAGAAGGATGTTAGATAGATGTGTAGTGAGTGGAGATTGTGACCCACTTTGTTGTAGTGTTAGTTACTTTTAAAGGGTAAAATGATAAAATTTTAAGTGGGGTCATATCCATTTAAGGAAGGACCACACTTATGGGGGACGGAGGGAGTATTAAGTAAGATTTATTCCATCCAATTAAAATATATAAAAAGTGTGACACAAATTAGGGAGTAATAGAAAATGCTAATTAATTGGGATGGATGGTTTAAAGGGATCTGTGGGCTCCAAACAGATAGGTAACTATTTCAAAATCGTATTCCACCTTCTATATATTAATATATTTGTTGGAGTACATGCAGTTGCGTTTATTTAGAAAATTTCTTAAATTTTGCTAATTACTCTTAGTGAACAATTGATGCAGGTTGTCAATTATGGACTTTTTCATCAAATACAGTACATGTAACTATAATCAGATTGTTAAAATAAGAGATGGCAATACCATTTTGGCAAAAACTCCTGTACATCATAATGTACCATACATCCGGTTCAACCCGATCCGCCGACCCGCCCGGTCAACGTTGACCGGTCAATGGTCAATGTTGACCGCGTTGACTTTTTATTTTTTTAAATTTTTTTTTTCAAGAGTCGAGCGAGGGGAGCCGAATGCCTCGGAGCGAGCTAAAAAACTGTAATGTTGCCACAATCATTATCTGTAAATTAAAATCGAAGCCGAATGCGGAGATGAAAAAAAAAGTCAACGGTCAGACGTTGACCGGTCAACGCTGACCGGGTCAGGCGGGTCGGGTCGTGGTCGCGGGTCGGGTTGAATCGGATGGAATACATCATGATGTACCAAAGTGTAACTCTACCATTTTAATACATTTAAAGTCAGGTCTATTATTGCATTATTGTACAATATTTTGGATTGTATTTACAGATGATTGTCAAATATTGAGGAAAGTAAAGAATCTACTTAACTTTTTTTATCAAAATCCACGATCTTGTATAAAATTTGGTAAATATGTAGATAGGATAGGACGTAGCATGTCCTGTCCGGTTCACTTTCTAACCCTCAATTTTAAAATTCCTCTATAAATCGGTAAATGCATGCATTGGAGTACTATATATTATAACCTCATTTTATAATTGAAAACAGACCATTAAAAACAGAGCGCACATAATACTACATCCAAAAACAGTCATCATCTTCTCATGCATCAACAAAATGGATGAAATTCAAATCCAAATCCAACCCTTCATATTTCCAGCTCTCATCTTTCTAATCTTATTATGGATCATCAAAAAATCATTTCCGAAACCAAACCCAAACAAAAACCCACCACCATCACCACCAAAGCTACCGATACTCGGAAACCTCCACCAACTCGGCTCATTAGCCCACCGAAATCTCCGATTCTTGGCCCGTAAACACGGCCCGATCATGCTTCTACACTTTGGCCGTGTCCCGGTTCTCGTGATCTCGTCGGGTGATGCAGCCCGCGAGATCACGAGAACTCACGATATCGTCTTCGCCAGCCGCCCCTTAAACAAGGTACACAAGAAACTTCTCTACAACGGAAAAGACGTAGTTTTCGCACCTTACGGCGAATACTGGCGGCGGGCGAAGACCATATTCGTGGTGCAGCTGCTCAGCACCAAAAGGGTTCAATCTTTTCGATCGATCAGAGAAGAAGAAACCGCCCTTTTGGTGAAGAACATTCTAGAATGTTCCGGCCCGGTGGATTTGAGCAAGATGTTTTCTGAGTTCACTAATGATGGTATTTGTAGATCGGCTTTTGGTAAGAAATACAGTGTGTCGGAAAATGGGAAAAAATTTCTTGTTTTAGTGAGAGAATTGTCGGAAGTGATAGGAGCTTTTCGTGTCGGAGATTTCATCCCATGGCTTAATTGGATTGATCGTGTTGGTGGTTTTGATAAGAAAGTTGATAGGATTTCTCGAGAATTGGATGAGTTTTTGGAGGGTGTGATTGAAGAGCGTTTGGAAAATAAAGAGGAATATTTGGAAGAAAAAATTGGAGAGAATTTTCTTGATATTATGCTTGAGATTTATAATGATACAAGAGGTGAAGTCTCCATTGACAGAGATGGTATCAAAGCATTACTTTTGGTGAGTTCTTTTAGCTTATGTTATTACTTGCTCTTTTGATTCACTAATATACTATGAATATTTTTTTTTAGATTGCAACATGAACGCTATTTTTGGTGTAAAATTATTGATAAAGAGTTGGTTTTTATAAATTTCGGGTCGGTGCAAGTCCACTTGAGATCTCGATCTATTTCACTTTTTGATGTTGCACTATTTAAATTTTTAGTTTTTTTTTTGTTTATACATTAATTTCAATTTGTTGTAGTGTTTTACAACTATACAATTAGGTATTATAATTATTTTATAGTATTTATTTTAAAATTTTTAATTAATAAGGATTGATTATTTCATAATTAGTATATATGATTTTTTTATTTTTAGTAATAAAAATTAAATAGGTTTCAATATATTATGGCAGTAGTTTGTTTCCCAATAATTAATATTATTAGAATAGTTAATTTTAGCAGGACACGAGTGAAATACAAAAAATAGTGGGATGGTGTACGTGCGTGTGTTAGCCTAGTGGTAGAGTTGTTAATGCTCGGACCTCCGGGTTCAAGTAAAGTAAAGTCCACCGTCACGCTACCTTTAAAATTTCTTGTAATGTTTAAAAAAAAAATAGTGGGATGGATGATCAGAACGAGTTCAAGCAAAATAATTTAATATCTTTAGATAATTTACTATACCAGCATATGGGTGTTTCCATTAACACATTTATTATAAGCTCGGTTTTTTTTTTTAATATCATTACAAATATTAAACTCACACACCCCACGTAGGGTTTTTTTGTGACCGAGAGTACTCGAACCTCTGACCTATTGGTCAACAGGCAACCACTCCACCACTAGGCCTTCCCCACTGGGACTAAGCTCGGTTTTGAAATGCAATCTTGTCATAATTATTGCATTCTCTCAAAATGTACAGGATGTATTTGCAGCCGGAACAGATACGACATCCATATTTCTGGAATGGGCGATGGCTGAACTCTTACGGCACCCTACAGTGATGGAAAAGTTGCAAAACGAAGTAAGAGAGGTAGTAGCTGCAGAAAATCAGAATATAACAGAAAATGAGATTGAAAGAATGCATTATCTGAAAGCTGTGATCAAAGAAACTCTTCGATATCACCCACCGGTCCCGTTGCTAGTGCCTAGAGTAGCAACCAAAGATGTGCAGATAAAAGGTTACGACGTTTCAGCTGGAACATTGGTGATGATCAACGCGTGGGCTATAGGCAGGGACCCCGTCTCGTGGGACGAACCAGAAAAGTTTATGCCGGAGAGATTCTTGAATTCTTCGATAGACTATAAGGGCTTGAACTTTGAGTTTCTTCCGTTCGGGGCAGGGAGAAGGGCCTGCCCCGGAACTGCATTTGCCGTTGCAACAATTGAGTTGGTGCTGGCAAATCTTGTGCAAAAATTTGAGTGGAAATTGCCGGATGGAGTTGACCGGAAAAATTTGGACATGCGTGAAGGACCGGGGATTACAGTCCATAGAGATGCTCCTCTTCTTGCCGTTGCCTCTTTGAGTAAATAAGTTAGAACACTCTTTGAGAAAGTGAGTTTTCACATATTGGCTTGCAAGTCGTTGTTGTATACTACTCCCTCCGTCCCACTCATTTTGTCCCTTTACTGTACGGCACGGAGATTAAGGAGAAAGGTAAAAAGAGATAAAATGGGTAGGTCCCATTACTTTTGAAGGGTTAATTATTTTCTTTTTAGGAAAGAGGACAATTTCAGTGGGACAACCAAAAAAGGAAAGGAGGACAAAATGAGTGGGACGGAGGGAGTACTATATTTGTAAATGTATTGCTGACTAGTTTCAATATGAGAAGGTAAGAAAGTTGGCACTAAAAAAGTATGTGTCCATTTTTAGTCCACTTTAATTTCGTCGAAGAGTGAAAAAATAGCCGGAAATATTAGTCTTACTTGTGGGTAATTAAATAAAAAATTAAATAATTCTATAGATCAAATCGGCCATTTAATTGAACAATAACTTTAAACAATAATACTTTTTGGACATATATATCTGGACATAGAAGGATATATTAGTAATTTTAACTTAAGATTTATTAAATAAAATAATGGTGTTGGTTAGTGCTCTAATGTAATTACTTAATTACCCTTAACTTCTATTTTTAAAACGATAACTCTGCATATTTTCTTTTAATTACAAAATTAAATAAATAAGTAAAACATGTCCAATCACTCTATTTTCCTAAACAAGCTGGATTATGTCTGTCCGGACATTTATGTCCGAATAGCATCGCTCAACTTTAAAACTAGTCAATCTCGATCTTCTCAATAGTTTCATTTATAGACAAACATTTCATTCGAGAAATAAATGAAACCTTATATGTACAAACTATGCAATAAATTATGATCTCCAACTAGGCACCGCAAGAAGAGGAATAGATCTACGGACAGTAGCCCCAGGGCATTCACTCATGTCCAAATCTTTCCCCTCAGCCCCATTAACCAATTTTCAGCTAAATTTGTGCACAAGATTTGCTAGCACGAATTCAATAGTAACGGCAGCAAATAAAATCCCGGGACATCCCCTTCGTCCCGCCCCAAATGGAATCAACCCAAAATCAAGACCCTTAAAGTCTACATAAGAATTCAAGAATCTCTCAGGCATAAACTTTTCTGGCTCGTCCCATGAGACGGGGTCCCTTCCTATAGCCCACGCGTTGATCATCACTAGTGTTCCCGAAGAAATGTCGAACCCTTGGACTTTGACATCTTCGCATGCCACTCTGGGAGTGTTTACTTTGAGTGATAAGATAGATAGATAAAAATAGTATAGGTTAATCCACCGTTACTTTGATGGATTGATTACGTTTGAGCTTGTTTGATCATCTAATTCTTCATATAGTCAATCCCATATTTTATTAATCTATCCTGTCACGCAAAGTAAATGCCTCCTCTAGGTACTAGTAGCGGGAGTGGTGGGTGGTATCGGAAAGTTTCCTTCACCACAGCTTTCAGATAATGCATTTTTTCTAAATCTTCATGTGTTATCTCATGTTTATCTTGAAGAATCTCTCGTGCTTCCTTTTGCAGTTCTTCCATGGCATTAGGGTGTCGTAGAAGTTCTGCCATGGCCCATTCTAGCACGGTGGTTATTGTATCGGTTCCACCTACAAATACATCCTTCACAATATATAACATGCAGTTATTAGAGATTTCTAGAACATAAAATTCTCATTTATTATAGGTCAATGGCTGGAAATACATTACGTTCATCTGAATTTGCAATTTTCACATGACTTGTAAAACATGCAATTATAACACCTTATTTTTGATCTTTCATAATTTCAACATCCCTAATTTTCTTCACTAATAAAACTTTGTTTCATAATACACATCGAACCAACTTACCTAAACAAATTGCGAGTACGTATTGTAATTGCAACATTTCAAAAATCACATGTGAAAATTATAAATTTAGATAAAAACATTATGCCACATATCATATCATTGGTGATTTAAATATTGGAATCACACAAACACACCCACACACACACACACAAACTTACCAACAATAGTGCTTTGATGCTATCTCTTTCAATCAAGGAACCTTCCGTTTTGCCATTGTAGATGTCAAGTAAGATATCAAGAAAATTGTCACCATTTTGGCCATGTAATAATGCTTCCTCCTGATCTTCTAAGTGCTCCTCAATCACACTTTCAAGGAAATCATCCATTTCTTTCCCAATTTCATCAATTCTTCTCTCCACACCATTAACTCGACTAATCCAACCAAGCCAAGGAATGAAATCTCCAACGGTAATACCTGCCACTTTCATCGCTTCCGACAGCAAGAAGACAAACTTCTTCCCCTTCTCAGACACACTATACTTCCTGCCTAAGGCAGATCTGCTAATCACATCATTAGTAAACTCAGCAAACATCTCACTCAGATTCACGGCTGCTGAAGATTCTCGAATCTTCTTCACGAAAAGGGCCGTTTCTTCTTCCCTGATTGTACGGAAGGACTGAACCCTTTTGTTGCTCAGCAGCTGAAGAACAAAAATGCTCTTCATCTGCCTCCAGTATTCGCCGTAAGGAGAAACCGACACGTCTCTGCAGTTGTAGAGAAGCTTCTTGAAAACTTTGTACACTGGCCTATCTGCGCAGGCGAGATCATGAGTCTTCATGATCTCGCCTGCAGCATCGGCGGAGGAGACGATGAGGACGGCGGCGCTGCCGAAGTGGAGATGCATCAAGGGTCCGTATTTTTTGGCTAAGGATTGGAGATTGCGGTGAGGCAATGAGCCTAGATTATGCAGATTTCCAATTATCGGCAGCTTTAGCGGCGAGGGAGGGAGGTTTTTGTTTGTAGAAGATTTGCGGAACCATTTGTTAATGAACCATAAAAATAGGAGAGAGAAAAGAGGTGTGAGAATCATGGGATTCATCAGTTTCTCCATTTCGATAGCTGTCTGAGAAACAGAGGAGACTGTGTTGTTATCATGTTAATATTCATGCCTCTGTTTTCAATGAGCTAATTAGGTTGACATAGTCCTATGTTTGACTTTTGTATAGATTTGTATATTGCAAATGGGATGCAATGTTTTCAAAATGGGACCAGACACCAAATCGATCATTTGTTTTTTTTTTTTTTTGTAATAGTAGCTTTAAATTTAAAACGGCCCAGATCCAAAATAGAAATAATTATAGCTATTAATGATGTAGTTAACCCAGTGGGCCACATCACTTTATACACTTTAGAGTTTAGACTTAAGTCTGATTAAATATTTTTAAAATATTCATTCAACTAAGTGGGTCACAACAATTTATACACTAAATAGATGTTTCTAATACTCGTGCCAAAAGGAAATGTGTCATATTTATTGGAACGGAAGAAGTATTAATTAGAGTTCATAATATTAATATTTTTTAATTTTATACTCCTTCGGTCTCATCATTAATGTCATGCTTTCCTATTCTGTTTGTCTCATTTTTAATGTTTTGTTCCAAAAAAGAAAATAATTAACTCATTACAAGTAGTGAAACTTACTTATTTTCTATCTTTTTATCCTTTTCCTTTAATAACCGTATCCAAAAAAACAAGATAACAATAATGAAACGGATAGAGTAATAAATATTATTGAAATAATAAATTAATAGTGAAATGAGATCTTTGAATTAAAACGATGAAAAAAAAAGTACAAGAAAAGACAAAGAACCCTTCAAAAAATCTAGCCACCCTACTCAAAAAGAGAGATAAGGCCAGGCCTCATTAAAACCTCTAGGAAAAAACCTCATAAGAAAAATTCTTAGAGAAAAAAGAGTACCCGTCTATTAATAATTCGAACAGGATATTTAGTGCTGCATTTTAAAATCATGCAAATCGGTTGTAATGGTTGACTTTTGTTGGTATGGCCAATTTATTACGTTGCAGATTGAATTTGTATGCAAATTACTAATACTCCTCCCTCCACCACCATGAACGATATGAGTTTTAATAAATTTATTTGATGTGTTGTGAATGAAATAAGGGTTTCATTTTCGATGTAGTTTTAAATTGAGTAATTGTATTGTAAATGGAAAAATGGTCACACTTTTAATGGTTTTAAATTAATAGTGCGGATCCAACAATGACAATTTTTATAAATGGGGTATGAGAGGTTAATAAGTGAGTGAGTGAGTTGGGCAGGGTTTAATACTATAAATAAATGTGGTAAATTTTTTGTATACGAATCAAAAAGAAAATTGTAGCAATTTTTTCGTGGACGGTAGGAGTACTTTAAAATTTGAAAATGAGCTACTCATCTGCGGAGTTGATAAACGTTTCGCCAACTTCGGTGATTGATTTTGAATCACTTAATAATGTGATGAACGAGGGCTTCTTACATTATAGGTGGCATTTAATTTGATTTATCGGGCTCATATCTATCTACCAATTGAATGATAATTTATCCTTCTAAATGTGTAATGATTATTAATCTACTATACAATTCATCCAAAAGTACCATAATCTTAAAATGAATATATCATTAAATCCAAACACAAAATTAAAATAATACAAACAATACAATCCTATCATATTTTATCAATCACATACTCTAAATCAAATGAGGCGTGAATTCTGGGGCCACGTCAGATTTGGTTTGGTCAAAATCCGATCTCATAGTAAATTTCGAAAAGATAAGTTGATAGTTTATAATTTTAAAAATGAATTTCATAATATATGGAAAAATCCAAATTCATAGAAAGTTTTTGGATTAGCGAATTAACACTACTGTTATACATTAATAAAAGAGGGAAATATTATAATAGCCACTTAAGTTAATGAAAATAAAATAGTAGCCACTATATAAGTTAATATTATATAAATACTGGCTACTCTTACAAAAATACCCCTTCATAATTAATTTCGCACCACCCCGTCTCCACCGCTCATCCTCCACCGACTCCGCCGCTGTCTCCGCCGCTTTTCCTCTACCTCCGTCGCACTTCTGTCGCCTCTCCTCCACCTCTCCACCGTTTTATTCGTCTTGCCGGTCCACCGTCTCCGCCGCTCACCGTCTCCTCATCGTCTCCGCCGCTCACCGTCTCCACCCATCATGAATCCATCTCCAACCTCACATCTCCACCTCCGCGAATTCATCTTCACCGCTCCAACCTCACATCTCATCCTCCACCTCCATCTCTTCGGGCTACCCTGCTACACCGCCTCGACCTCCGTCGCATCTTCGCCGTCGTATCTCCGCAGTCCAAATGTCGAACAGCTCCGAGTAGATTGACTCGCACCACGTAGGATGCAAATGGATCTACTCGCGCCTTGCTTGTACGTGGGCGAGAGGCTCGTGCGCGCTGCTCGCGCTTGTCCACCAGAGTTAGGACGAGGCGCGAACGGGGTGAGCGAGGGCCGCTCGCCCCACTCGCGCCTCACTCGCACCACTTGTTCGAGCCACTCGCACCACCCACTTGAATGTCCACTAGAGTCCAGACGAGGCGCGAACGGGGCGAGCCGGAGCCGCTCGCCCTGCTGGCGCCTCGCTCACACCACTTGTTTGAGCCACTCGCACCACCCACTTGCATGTCCACCAGAGTCAGGACGAAGCGCGAACGGGGCGAGCGAGGGCCGCTCGCCCCACTCGCGCCTCACTCACACCACTTGTTCGAGCTACTTGCACCACCCACTTGCATCTCTACCAGAGTCAGGACAAGGCGCGAACGGGGCGAGCGAGGGCCGTTCGCCCCACTCGCGTCTCGCTCACACCACTCGCAACACTCACTCGCACCACTTGTTCGAGCCACTCGCACCACCCACTCGCATGTCCACCAGAGTCAGGATGAGGTGCGAACGGGGCGAGCGAGGGCCTCTCGCCCCGCTCGCGCCTCACTCACACCACTCCATGTTCGACACCCGAAGCGTACCGGACGGCAACATTGCAACTTCATAATTAAAATGGTAGAAATATAAGTTAAAGGGTAAAAAAGTATTTTCAAACAAATAGTGGCTAGTATTTATATAACATTAAGTTTGTGGCTAGTATTTTGTTTTTATTAACTTAAGTGGCTATTTCACATAGTTACTCTTAATAAAAAAACTTAAGCTTCAGTAACCTAGCTAATCTATTAGTACCTGTCTTGTTTTTTCTCATGTGTGTCGATTTAAGTTTGAATGATTGAATCAAAAACATAACGACCTTTTAAATTTTATTTATTTTTAAACATATTCTGCAAATTAAAAAAAAAAAAAATTGTCTTCATACAATAGTAAATAGAAAGATCCAAACTGCCTGTAGGGCCATTGTCAATCATTATTCATAAAGATCGAAAAAAGCCATATTGAAAGAGCAATAACCTTTTCGGAATTCATAAAATATTTCACACGACATGTAAATATTTAAATTCTGCATATGCAGTATTATTGATAGAAACTTGAACATCTTCATAAACTATTCCGATTTATCCAGAGAGAGAAGCAACTGCAAGAAGAGGAACAGCTCTATGGACTGTCAATCCAGGGCTCTCACTCATGTCCAAATCTTTTGCTTTAACCCCATTACCCAATTTCCAGTCGAATTTCTGCACAAGATTTGCTAACAGAAGCTCCATTACACCAGCAGCAAATGTGATACCGGGACATCCCCTTCGTCCCGCCCCAAACGGGATCAGCTCGAAGTCTAGGCCTTTATAGTCTATCGAAGAATTCAAGAATCGCTCTGGCATAAACTTTTCTGGTTCGTCCCATGAGACGGGGTCCCTTCCTATAGCCCACGCGTTGATCATCACAACCGTTCCAGCTGCAACGTCGAAACCTTTTACTTGCACATCTTTGGTTGCTACTCTTGGCACAAGTAGCGGAAGTGGTGGATGACAACGTAGAGCTTCCTTAATCACAGCCTTTAAATAGTGCATTTTTTCTAGATCATCATCTGTTATGTCATGTTTATGCTTAACGATTCCTCTAACTTCTCTTTGCAACTTATCCAACACCGCTGGATGTCGTAAGATTTCTGACATCGTCCATTCCAAGGCTGTGGATATCGTATCCGTACCACCAACAAATACGTTCTGTAGCATAGTAACTGTTATGAAAATAGACAAGTAAAACGAAGAACGAAAATGAAAAGAACACATATTTACGTGGAAACCCAAAACTTTTGGGAGAAAACAACGGGCTGTGGTGAGAATTTCACTATGTGTCGAAAAAGGGTTACAATGAACGACCAACAAACCCTGGACGAATTTCGTCTCTTTATAAAAGGTCCATACCCAATCCCAATAGCCACAACTACATGGCGAAAAACTCAAAGTCACACCGCGATCGATCCAAACATTCCGTGTCACTAATATCAACAGTAATAATAGGTGCATCAAGAAACAGCGCAATGAAATCATAATACTAAAATAGGAGATGTGACATAAAATTTTATACCCTACCAAAAATAGATTACTCGGATGCCGTAAAACACTGCAACAGTAAATCTCAAACCATCGGATGGCACAATAACACGAGAGAGAGAGAGAGAGAGAGAGAGAGAGATTACCAAAAGTACTGCTTTCATGCTATCACGATCAATGGTGGCATCAACAGTTTTATCATTATAAATTTGGAGCAAAATATCCAGAAAAGCTTCTCCAGTTTTTTCCTCAAAATCCTGCTCCTTTTGAATCTGCTGACGATCTTCAATCAAACTCTCCAAAACTTGATCCATTCCTTTCGCAGTCTCATCGACTTTCTTATCAAAACCATTAACACGACTAATCCAACCAAGCCATGGAATAAAATCTCCAATATTAATAACCCCTAAAAGCTCCATCAAATCGTCCATCAAACGCAAGAATTTCTTTCCATTTTCAGAATCACTGTACTTCCTCCCGAAAGCTGCTCTGCCAATCCCATCATTAGTAAACTTAACAAACATCGCACTCAAATCCACGGGCCCCGAAGATTCTCGAACCTTCTTCACGAAAAGGGCCGTTTCTTCTTCCCTGATCGAACGGAAAGATTGAACCCTTTTGTTACTGAGCAGCTGAAGAACAACGATGCTCTTCAGCTGCCTCCAGTATTCTCCGTAAGGGGAAAATGCTAAGTCTCTACAGTCGTAGGTAAACTTCGTAGAGGCCTTGTGAATTGGCCTGTTGGAGAAGATGAGATCGTGAATTCTCATGATTTCGCTGGCCAAATCGGCGGAGGAGATGATCAGAACGGGGACGCTGCCGAAGTGAAGGAGCATGATCGGGCCGTGTTTTTTGGCTAAGGAATAGAGATCGAGGTGAGGCAGTAAGCCAAGTTGGTGTAGATTTCCGATTATCGGCAGCTTTGACGGTGAAGGGGGCCGTTTTGTTTTGGTGGAAGGTTTGAGAAAGATTCGGTTGATAGACCATAACAAGATGAGAGAGAGAAGAGCTGTGAGAAGGAATGGATTCATTTGGAATATTTCCTCCATTTTTGGAGAAACTGAGCTAGGTTTGGACAGGGCTTTAGTTCTCTGGTTGTATGTTTGTATCACATGTTTGGCTTATTTATGGATCGATCAATAATTGTTAGGAAACAGTGTATATTATCATATTAAGGTGGATAATTTATTAATGCAGCATGTGCCGAGTGAATTTGAAAATTTCAATAGCTATGTAGACAAACTATCTACTCTTTAGCTAATTTAAAAAACTTGAAAATAGATCGTTAGATGCACGTAATTAAATTGATTTATCTCTATACCTATACCATAATTATAAAATAAGATATATATTCTTATAAAATTGGTTTGCCTAATATATATCTTTATCATTATATTTATTTAAAAGACAATAGTGTAAAAAATTATATATATTAAATTTATTATAAATTTAATAAATTATTTAATAATATAGTCATACTCTATAACTTAACTTAATATATCAATTAATAATATAGGCCTACTACTATCGTTACTCAAAAGTGAAAGACAACATATATAAAAGAGTATATGATATAGTTGTATATTATTGATTTTATCTTTTTCATTGAAACCTCTCCAAACTTCATTTATTTATTTATAATAATGAAATGACAGGTTAAACGTGCAACACATGTAATCTACAGCTAGTAATCAATAAAAAAGGGATTTATTCCTGAATTTTCAAATTATCATTAACAAAAGTGCATTTTCAATACATAACTGAGAAACGTACGCAAGAAAACTCAAGATCAATTAATAATTAAGAAAAAATGATAAATTTTGTGGTCAACTTAATATGCTTTACAGGTTTTTGAGAGTTCCAAAAGTCTTGTGAGAAAACGTCAAACTTGTGAAGCAACAAATGAAAGCAAATAATTATATTTAATAATTCTGTTAGTTCGATGGTTCCACCTTTTACTTCTTAATTGAGAGGGTGCGGGAAATAAAAATAGGCTACATTATATTCAAAATTATCTGACCTTTTTTTTTTTTTCTGCACGAGATTTGCTAACATAATCTCTTGATTCTCTTTGGCATAAACTAAACTGGTGGTCCCTCCCTAGCTATAACCCACACAAATAAAAAATATTAAAACTAGAAAAGTCCAACACAAATTGACCCAAAAACGATAGCCCTAGATCAGTCCAAAATGGCAGGCTTGGAAAGAAAGAGAGAGATCTTATAAATTATTCATATTGCGTGCATTAATGCAACTAGGAATAATAAATCCGCTGCGAACAAATATTTTAGCAAAACAAAATTAATAATTTTCTGCAGACAAGCATGTGCAAATCACAAGTATTGTTGAACCAAGCTTAAAATATTAAATATGACTAGGAAAACTAAATAGAACGACTAAAAACAAAATGATGAGCTGGCGATATATATGATATGAAACACATGAGAGTTGATAACATATTTTGTGTACACATTAATGTATTAGAATTGGACCATACACAACATTAAAAGGCCTTAATAGGATCATCCAATGAATGCAAGAACATACAAGTCGATGTGAGACACAAATGGAAATTTCAATTAGAATGGGATCATTCATCCCGTATTAAAAGACCTTCTTAAGGGGAGGAATAGGATCATCCAATCTTTATATAAAACGTAGACCTTAATTATCAAGTCGATTTGTGATAAAAATGAAAAACTTCAACGAACCGAGCTGTCGAAACACACATATTAAGAAAGTGAACAATTTTGATTTCGTTATCCCTAATGATCATTATATGGAAACTAAAAAAAAATATTACATCCATGCCAATAGTAAATTTAGTAGTTTGACACCGATTTTTTCATAGAATTCTAGAATTAAACCAATTTTTTCGGAATGATTTTTTTTTTATGTCCACTTATTAAAAGATGGATGGAGGGGGTACATATAGACATACTCTTTAGTTATTTTGGAAAAACAATGAAATAGCGCGTAAGAAGCGCGCACAATCCAACTGATTTAGATTATAAATAAAAAATACGGATACATTTTTTTATCAACTGACACACATCACAATGAATATCAATAACAAAATATAACCAAAAAAAAAAAAAACTCTTTCCTCCATTTTCTCTGATAGTTCAACAAAAAGTCCAAACTGAAGCAATGAAAAACAATATTATTAATCTAAAAAAAAAACCACAGAACTCGAGAACATATAAAAAACAAAAAAAAAACCCTACTTGCAATAATTTTTTGAACTCAAATTAATTATTCATAGATCATTATAAGAAAAAGAGGTAATGGCCTGTAAATTCCTCAACTATTGTTCGAATTATTTACTCTGAGAAGCAACAGCAACAAGAGAAACAGCCCGGTGCGATGTTATGCCCGGGCTCTCATTCATGTCCAAATCTTTTGGTGCAACCCCGTTAGGCAATTTCCAGTCGAATTTCTGCACAAGGTTCGCTAACACAAGTTCAATAGAAGCTACACCATATGCGATCCCGGGGCATCCCCTTCGTCCCGCCCCAAACGGGATCAGCTCGAAATCTAGGCCTTTGAGGTCTATCGAAGAATTCAAAAATCTCTCAGGCATAAACTTTTCTGGTTCGTCCCATGAGACGGGGTCCCTCCCTATAGCCCACGCGTTGATCATCACCAACGTTCCAGCTGAAACGTCGTAACCTTTTACTTGCACATCTTTGGTTGCTACTCTAGGTGCGAGTAATGGGAATGGTGGATGACAACGCAGAGCTTCCTTGATCACAGCCTTTAAATAATGCATTTTTTCTAGATCATCATCTGTTATCTCTTGTTTCTCGTTTACGATTCCTCTTACCTCCCGTTGCAATTTTTCCATCACCGTTGGATGTCGTAACAGTTCTGACATCGCCCATTCTAAAGCTGTGGATATTGTATCAGTTCCACCAACAAACACATCCTGTTGATCAAGAAATAGCATTGAGATTGAGAGAATATAATATCAAAACACAAGATGTACAGAAAAATTTATGCCCTAATAAAAAGTAGACTACACAAGGCGGAGAGAGAGAGAGAGAGTACCAAAAGTAATCCTTTCATGCTATCTCGATCAATGGAGGCATCAACATTTTTATCATTATAAATTTCGAGCAAAACATCCACAAAATATTCTGCATTTTGTTCGTTGACATCCTGCTCCTTTTGAGTCTGCTGGCGTTCTTCAATCAAACTCTCCAAAACTTCATCCATATCCATGGCAGTCTTATCGAGTCTCTTATCAAAACCATTAAAAAGATTAATCCATCCAAGCCAAGGAATAAAATCACCAACATTAATAACCCCTAAAAGCTCCATAAAATCCCTCATCACTCGTAGAAATTTCTTTCCATTTTGGGATTCACTATTCTTTCTGCCGAAAGTTGATCTAAAAACCCCATCATTATTCACCTTAGTAAACATTTCACTCAAATTCAAAGGCCCTGAACTTTCTTCAATCTTCTTCATGAAAAGGGCCGTTTCTTCTTCCCTAATGGATCCGAAAGCTCGAACCCTTTTACTACTCAACATCTGCAGAACAAAAATGCTCTTCATCCGCCTCCAGTATTCTCCGTAAGAGGCAGATGCTACGTCTTTGCAGCCATAGAGCAGCTTCTTGATGGCCTTGAACTCGGGCCTGTTTGCGAAGATGAGATCGTGAGTTCTCATGATCTCTCGGGCTAACTCGGCCGACGAGACTATCAGAACGGGGACGCTGCCGAAGTGAAGGAGCATGATCGGGCCGTGTTTTTTGGCTAGGGAATGGAGATCGTGGTGAGGCAAGGAGCTAAGTTGATGTAGATTTCCGATTATCGGCAACTTTGATGGTGAAGGGGGCGGTTTTGTTTTGGTTGAAGGTTTGTTTAAGATTCTGTGAACAGACCATAACAAGATGAGAGAGAGAAGAGTTGTGAGAATGAATGGATTGAATTGGAATTCCTCCATTTTTGAAGATGTGTGAGATACTGATGAGATATGTTTTGATCGACAATGGCTTTTGTTGTGATGGTTGGATGTCTGAATCATATGTTTGACTGATTAATGGAGAGTGACAAATGACGTTAAGTAGGGACAATAACTTTACACAAATAATTGTGTCAGATCGATGCCTTGAGATCCATCGGACGAACAATCAAATCTTAATTAATTAATATTAAATTAATTTTGTTTGGGGGTTAGTTAACTCAAATTAGAATTTAATTAATCCTAATTAGAATTAATAAAATTTTATTAGGACTAATAAATTTACTAATTATATTCTAAATAATCCTAATTACGGCCAACTTCGTGGCAACATTAACGTTTTGTCCATGTTAGTTTTTTTTTTTCTAAATATTTTTATTCCAATAATATTATAAATTGATATTGGAATCATTAGATCTGCAAAATAACCCTTTCAAAAAAAAAGATCTACAAAATAACATCAAAATCAAAGCTTGATTTGTGCTTATTATTCATTTCTTTAAAATTAAAAGGAAAATGAACAATCAAGTTTTGATTTTGATATATTTTATAAATTTAATGATGTCAATATCAATTTGTAATGTAAAAACAATTAAAAAATTAAAACAAAAAGTGTTAACATAGACAAAACGTGAGTGGTGCCTACAAAAAGTACTCATGAAAGTAGACTAGCATATTAGTCATCTTTTCTATAGTCCCTCCGTCCCCGAATTATTTGGCAAAAGAATTTGTCCCCAAATAAATGTCGTGTATCATAGATTTATATGCAAAAGTTATGTCAAATTTCCATGTTAACCCTTTAACTTAAGACAAGAAAAATCACTTTTTCAGTTTCCCATGAAATTATTAGGGGTATATGGAATATTTTTGCCCATTATTTGGATCTTCGCATTTTGGTAATACTTATTCAAGACATAGGGAGTATTAATTAGGGATATCAATTCACACCAAAACTAATGGTACATATGACCCACATAGATCTCAAAAAAAAGAAGACTAGAATATAATAATTACAGCAAGAAAAGATCCAAATCTAATTGGCTAGCTAATTGAATAGCTAGCGCAGACAGAGTCCAAATGGCTGTCTTGAAAAGAGAGAGCTCGTGCCAAATGGTAAGATGAGGCACCATTATATTCTCTTTAAATAAGTGGTATGTGGTTCAAGTCCTATAAATGTGTGGGTTATTAGTTTATTTTATATAAGTTTGTATCTATTTTATACTAGTTTAATTTGTTAATTGTGATGGTATTATAATTTATATAAAATTATTTGTAAATAATAAGTTTGTAAATAACATAACTTGTATCCATTTAAAAAGATAGAGCGGGCGCTCGGCGCTCGTATAAATTATTCATATTTCCTGTAATTTAACTAGGGTACCGCAATGAATAAAATAATTGTGCAAACAAATTAGTCCTCATAGAATATGGAAGAGTGATAAATGGCATCGTAGCTTGTGCCATCACAAATTTATAGAAAATGTGGGAGAATCTCAACAAATGTTACAAATCCATTATTCAAACAATTAAGCTTAAAAATATATATATAGATCGACAAGATGAGCTGGCAATATGAAATTTTAGATACTTTATATTTTTTTTAAGGAAATTACATGATATATATATATATATATTATTAAATAAATTATTACATCATTATATTGGTGGGAACCACAGAAAGGTAGGGTCATTACACCACCACATAATGTCACTACACCATCAAACAAGGTGGAAATATATTACACCGCACGCAGGCAGGATTGAACCCAAGATTTCTCACTAATAAGAGACTTATGGTACCTCAGCTAGCCACTTGAGTTAAGTTTCATCGGTGATACTTGATATTTTTATGAAGCTTATTGTGTCCTATTTTTACATTAATATTGATTGAAATTACTAAACACGCATCTGATGAATATAATTTGGTTCTGTCACTGTTATACGTAGCAGGAAAAGTAAAATAGAAAGTAAATACTGAACCATAAAATGACACACAATATGATAACCCAGTTTGGTTAAACAACCTACGTTTGGGGGCCATTCCCAAGAGAGAACCAATTCACTATAGAAAGTTGTAGTTACAGAGGATCTTACTCATACAGGTCTCCAACCATATGATGCCCGTTTGCTCACACCCTTCCCGATCTAGCGTGGAATTGGTGATTGTAAGTGCACCACTCACAATCTAAGTTCAAGTCGCAACTTGACACTTACCCCTCACTCAAGTGTTTATATCTGAAATAAACTCTCTCAAGAATACAATGGAAAAACACTATCTCACGAAAGTATTAAGCTATGCGTCAAGAATAATAGCAGCGGAAGCAACAACTCCAAAGAAATGATGTCGAAATATATGTCTTGAGAAATCCTAGATATTGTCTCCACCGTCACGTGCCTTAGTCTCTTTTTGCAAGGAAACAATCTTCAAGATAATCACCGTGGAACAATAGAATATATCTGTTCAAAATAAAGATCTTACCGCGTCAACAAGATATGGAAAGAATCTCCGCAAAATCCGCATAGATAAGAAAAAAATCTTTAATTATGTTCCACAAAATACTAGTTCAGACTGAAGCTCAGAAAGCAGTTTCTGTTCTCGCACAGCTCAACACACTTTAGTCAATTTTGCTTCTACATAAACTTGCCAACTTCAAAAGAGCTACCAGCTCAAATCTAACATTGATGGATCAAACTATATCTATTATACTTATACCAAATAGCGTATTATTACAAAATTGGGTTTGCCACCTAATTGGTTCGGCCGTTTCTCAAACCGTTTTCAATACGTACGGGTCGTTCTTCGCTTGGCTCGTTCTCTCTAGTCCAGACTCTGAATTGCTTCACATTTTTTATATATAGCTTCGTATCGAGTCCATCTTCAACATTTTAAGTTTTTTTCCTCCACTTTGGTCTCCGTACTCGTGAAAATTTACCAAACAAGTGCAGTACTTCACAAAATAATGAAATTAAGGCAAAAACTTGTTTCAAACTTGATTTTCAATTCACTCACAAATGACATCAAAAGCACCTAAACAACGTGGAAAATCTATATTTGCCACATCGAAAATTATTATTGATGCTGATAGAAAAAAGCCATATTATTTTATTTGTCATTTACATAGATTGCACAGAACAACAACAATGCATACAAAAATTATAAATATTTTAAATATGCATAAGCGTTAATCAACATCAATTGAAACTTGAACATCTTCATAAACTATTCCGATTTATCCAGAGAGAGAAGCAACTGCAAGAAGAGGAACAGCTCTATGGACTGTCAATCCAGGGCTCTCACTCATGTCCAAATCTTTTGCTTTAACCCCATTACCCAATTTCCAGTCGAATTTCTGCACAAGATTTGCTAACAGAAGCTCCATAGCAACAACAGCAAATGAGATCCCGGGGCATCCCCTTCGTCCCGCCCCAAATGGGATCAACTCGAAGTCTAGGCCTTTGAAGTCTATCGAAGAATTCAAGAATCTCTCGGGCTTAAACTTTTCTGGTTCGTCCCAAGAAACGAGGTCCCTTCCTATAGCGCATGCGTTGATCATCACCACTGTTCCGGCTGAAATGTCGAAACCTTTTACATGCACATCTTTTGTTGCTAGTCTAGGCAGAAGTAATGGTAGTGGTGGATGACAACGTAAGGCTTCCTTGATCACAGCCTTTAAATAGTGCATTTTTTCTAGATCATCATCCGTTATCTCTTGTTTCTCTTTAACGAGTCCTCTTACTTCTTGTTGCAAATTTTCCATCACTGTTGGATGCCGTAAGAGTTCCGACATCGTCCATTCCAAAGCCGTGGATATTGTATCAGTTCCGCCAACAAATATATCCTGTTGAATAGTAGCAATACGCTCATCAAGAAAGGGCGGCCTTTGCATAGGGCCCCCAAATTTGAGGGCCCCAAAATTAAAAAAAAAAAAGTTCATTTGTATTTAGGAAAAAAAAATATTTATCTCCTCAATGGGAAGAAGCTATCTGCAACGGCAAAAAAAAAATACACTTTGTATTTGCGTTCTACTATGTCTTGAGAAAGGTTAAATGGACTTGCAATTGTATGTATTGAAAATGAGATATTAAAAAATCTTGATCTTGAAGAAGTTATTGATGATTTTGCTTCACAAAATGCATCTAAATTATTTCAATGATTATTTTATCATTATTTTTTGGTTTATTGCAAAATGTTATTGATGTTTTCTTTATAGTCAATATTATAGTTATGCAGCCACACAAACAAGATGAAGGGCTTTTTTCGCCTAGAGCCCCTTAAATGTCAGGGTCCCTGTATATTTCATCGAATACAATAAGAGAGAGAGAGAGAATACCAAAAGTAATGACTTGATGCTATCTCTGTCAATGGAGGAATGAAGAGTTTTATCATTGTAGATTCCGAGCAAAATATCCATAAAATCTTCTCCATTATTTTCCTTAACATCATCATTTCGAATCTGCTGGCGTTCTTCAATCAAAGTCTCAAAAACTTCATCCATTTCCTTGGCAGTATTATCAAGTCTCTTATCAAAACCATTAACACGGCTAATCCAATCAAGCCACGGAATATAATCACCAATATTAATAACCCCTAAAAGCTCCATCAAATCCGTCATCACACGCAGGAATTTCTTTCCATTGTCGGACTCACTGTACTTCCTTCCGAAAGCCGCTCTACCAATCCCATCATTCGTAAAATTAGCAAACATCGCACTCAAATCCATGGCCCCCGAAGATTCTCGAACCTTCCTTACGAAAAGGGCCGTTTCTTCTTCCCTTATGGAACGGAAAGATTGAACCCTTCTGTTACTCAGCAGCTGAAGAACAACGATGCTCTTCATCTGCCTCCAGTATTCGCCATAAGGCGAAAGCGAAACGTCTTTGCAGTCGTAGATCAGCTTCTTGAAGGCCTTGAACCTGGGCCTGTTCGCGAAGATGATATCGTGAGTTCTCGTGATTTCTCGGGCTAACTCGGCCGACGAGACGATCAGAACGGGGACGCTGCCGAAGTGAAGAAGCATGATCGGGCCGTGTTTTTTGGCTAAGGAGTGGAGATCGTTGTGAGCTAGTGAGCCAAGTTGGTGTAGGTTTCCGATTATCGGCAGCTTTGATGGTGAAGGGGGCAGTTTTGTTTTGGTTGAAGATTTGAGAAAGATTCGGTTAATAAACCATAACATGATGAGAGAGAGAAGGGCTGTAGTGAGATGGAATGGATTCATTTGAAGTTCCTCCATTCTTGAAGGTTTGTAAGAAACTGAGCAATGTTGTTTGATAAGGTCTTTTGTTCGGTTTGTATGTCTGAATTAACCATATGTTTCACGTATTTATAAATCAATAATCGTATATCTGAATCATAGTTCTTTTCTCTCCGTCCTCTAATAAGTCTCCTCAGTCATAAAAACTCATAGGATGTGGACGTTTTAGTCTCCTTACCCCTATTATTGTTGTATAGCAACCTAAAAAGTATAGAATTTGCATTGATGATAAGGATAAAATGGGATGTTAGACATTATTTTACTCTAAAATTTTTAAATGGAACGACAATGTAGTTTGCGGAAGAATTAAATTGGGGAATTTTAACGACTCCATTAATTTATTATTGAACAAGCTTCTAAAACAACTAGGAATATATAGAATAATTGAACGACTTGAAACAAAATGATTAGCCGGCAACATGAATCGCATCCATGATTCATGACTCAGTATATATATATTTTTGTATCAAATTAAAAAAAAAAAATCCTATCTCTATCATATATACTTATTTTGTATATAATATGAGTGCAAGAACGCAGCACGCGCGAAATTGAATGCGCAGCCCGAAAGACTTTTTGCTAGAGTGTTATATATTGTATTCCATCCTCGGTACCCTAATAAATATTTTGAGTTGTCAAAAATTTTATTTACGAATATATGTCTTATATAAAAAATTTATGCAAAAATTATGCAAAACTACCAGATTTAATTACTCTCCAACTCAAACCAGATTCTTTACTTTTTCAGTTTCCATACAATAATTAAATAATAGTCAATTTCTCACTATCTTATTCGGGACGGAGCGAGGGAGTATTTTATAAGTTGCGATTTTATTTTAAAAGTACATCGTTGTTAGTAATTATTCCCTCCTATCCTATTTAAATGTGGTTTTAAGTTTTTCATTTAATTGCACTCTTTGATGTTTTGGATTTTTTTGACAAAGTTACCCTTATTTAATTCATCTTTCATTAATTACTCAAAATATGATTATTCTTATTTCCTCTCTTTTTCACCAAATAAGGCTTGTGTTATTAAGAATAGATTGTCATTAAATAATGCTATGTTGGGCATAATATATTTTTTTATTAATAGATGTATTGGAGTTTAGGACAACATATAAAATAAATAGGAGGGAGTATGTAATAATGCTAGCTTTGGCTCATGAGATGTAATTATGGAGTTATGATTTTATTTCAAAAGTTGTTAGTGCGGTGGGGATTAATTGAACCCTTAAACCTCATCTTCTTCACTTGAATGTTTCTGAAGGAACGTACGTATAAGACTTGTTAGTTTTTAATTACGAAAAAAATGCAGCTTTGCTCAATTTTTCCTATGAACATATATACTTGTGTTAGGTGTTCATTCAATTCCCGCTCATTCATATTCGAGATTGTTAAACACATGGATATTTTATGCAATTTAAAAAAAAAAATATATATATATATATATGGGTTTTTGTGCAAATTACATAATATATATATATATATATGTAAATGTTTTGTGCAATTTTCTCATAAATAATAGATTTTATCGTTTTATCCATCAAAGTCACACTAATCAATTATTAGAGTTGAATAATAATAATAATAACAATGACAAAAATTATTGTAGACATACACATGTATTAAGTACTAAAATGAAATCTTTTTTCTTATAAACATTAAATACAAAATAACAAATAACTGCAATAAATCATCTAGCTACTTGATTGAACTTAGGTTACTAATTAATTTGCAACTTTAATAAAAGGTTTTAATTGTTGGTTCAATTAACCGTAAATTCAAATTAAATACATATTTTTCTTAATTTGAATGAACATCAAGGTATATTTTATTAATAATGAAGTCCAAACTTCTTCTGTTTATTTATTTATAGTTTGATTTTTCTGCTTTCTACTTTTGTCTTTATAGTTCTTGATTTCTTATCTTACTTTTCGTGTTGTTCTTAAATATATTTATTTTTACATAATTAGTTCTTCTTTCCTAACCATTTTTTGTTGATGAAAAATAAAAAGACTGATGAAGCAAATTTTTTACATTGTTTTGAAATAAAACATACAATTATACTTATACAAGATCATATTATATTGTTATCTAAGTCATATTTCTTTCTATGATACCTTCTTTCACTATATAGAGTACAAAGTTTTTTTAGGCCACTAAGTATAGGCGTTTTGCGAAAATAGGACAACCTTTTGCGGGCTTGCAATTTTAGGATAAAGTTTCAAAAATTAAGCATTTGCAGGCCAAAAAAAGCCCGATCGGGCTAAAACGCACGTGTTTTGCACGTGATGGTATTTTTCTCTGCCCGGTGATGATGTGGCTGCCAACTAAGTGCCACGTATTTTGGCCTACAAATGCTTAATTTTTAAAACTTTGTCCTAAAATTGCAAGCCAGCAAAATATTGTCCTATTTTCGCAAAACGCCTATACTTAGTGGCCTAAAAAAACTTTGTACTCCAAGGAATGATAAGAAAGAGATGGTGATAGTGAGGAAGAGAGAGTAGAGAGAGGAAAAATGGGTGAAGGATGTTGTCGGCGGTGGAGGTGGCCACTGCCGGCGGTCGGTGGCGGAGGTGGACGGGGAGAGAGAGAGATGTGTGGCAGTCAAGTCAGCGTTGGGTTCCACTAAGTGCTGATTAGATAGCTTATTTGGCAGCCGATAGGCATCAAGCCGCATAAATGAGCTCAATGACAAACACGTGCGATTTAACCTGATCGGTGTTAAAATTCATTAAGGTTAAAATTATTTTTTCATTGTAAATTTATATTGATCCCGTAAAAAAAGATCACAAAATTACAATTTTAGCCATATTATTTGAATCGGTAGACCTAGTAGGATTTGATTTGTTTTCTATGAATGCTAAAGTACATTTTTTGTGTTAGACGTGTGAACTCACGGTCCACTACCCGATGTGTATATTGATTAAACTCATATTTTTGCGCAATAGCTTCCTAGCCATATGTAAGGAACCATACTTGAAAAGTCAAGTGTGACAAATTCGACTTAAAAGGCATTGATGGAATTTTTTGAGCTTGAGATCTTTAGCCTCACAAATACTCTTAATTAGTTTGTGGATCTTTTAATTTTTTTGGTTGGAGAGGAGAGGAAACTGACCTTGTCCAAATTACTACTGCTTACACGATCATATAAACTGCAAAACAATGTAAGTCTAAGTTAATTAAATATATTTTATGATTAAATTACATTACATTCTTTCCAATTACATTTAGTACATGTAAGAACTGACGAAGCCAGAACTTTGAATGATGGTGTCGGGGTCCAACTTCCTTTCTCTAATCATAACTTCGATAAATCTAACTAAAATCTAATAAAAATCCAACTTATATATAAGTTATAGACAAATAGTTGACACATAATATATATAAGACATGAGACCAAACAATTAATAAAATGTGAAATTCAAATTTAACCAAATAGATCAATCTTTTGTGGGTTTGCAATTTTAGGACAAAGTTTCAAAAATTAAGCATTTGTAGGCCAAAAAATGAGATGGCAATGATGTGGCACTTAGTTGGCAGCCACATCATCATCGGGCCGAGAAAAATACCATCACGTGCAAAACACGTGCGTTTTAGCCCGATCGGGCTTTTTTTGGCCTGCAAATGCTTAATTTTTGAAATTTTGTCCTAAAATTGCAAGCCCGCAAAAGGTTGTCCTATTTTTGCAAAATGCCTATACTTAGTGGCCTAAAAAAATTCTGTACTCCACTATATATAATAGCCTTTGATGCACTCGAATTACTAAAGTACGTATTTATATATATTAATTTAATTTAGATATCATATATAACTATTCAAAAAATATTACATCATTTAAAATTTAGTAGCCTGATATAAATGAATTAAAATATAATAAAATATGCATTTCTATGATCATGTGGAAACCTCCAGAATTTGACTAAATGAATTTAATTTAAAACGTGATTTTCATGAGTTCTCAATATATTTGTGAACTTGTGGACATATTTATCCCTCTTTCCTTTTTCTATTTGAGAATTCATGAATTTTAATTTGTGAATTCACAAATTTAAATTTGTGATTTCACTCATCAAATCAAGTATATCTTCTTCAAATTTAAAATATTAATTCGTGTCACAAATTCTAATTTATGAATTCACGAATTCTAATATGTGAGTTCACGAATTTTAATATGTGAATTCACGAACTTTAATATGTGATTTCACGCATCAGAAAGGAGGTCGTCGGAAAATTGCCGCTAGAAATAAAGAGGGAGGTGCACAGCCGTCACTTTGAGACAGATAAATAAGTTAGAGTTTTAATTCTTCAAAATTAGAGAATTAGGCACAAATTGAATCATGTGAAAAAAAATATTATTGGTCATGAAGGGTAAAAATGTACAGAAGTGTTATTATTTATGTTTTTTAAAAATTGGTGCTATAATTAGTTATTTTTCCCTGAAAGTGATATAATCCTATAATATATCTCTTTTAAGAAAGTGTTATTTGCTGTGAGGTTTAAAATATTAGATGTATTTTAAGTGGAGTAAGGGACCCACCTATTTGATTTGTTGTGAGGTTTAAAATATTAGAAAGTTAGTGGTGTCATGTTCAAAAATGGCGAACCATACTTTTATAGGATGTCCCAAAATAGCAAATTAACTATACTTTTGCAGGACAAAGAAGGTATTTTCAAAGTTGATGACCAAATATTAATTTTTCTTTCTCATATTAGCTATTTGACATGATTAACACTTTTGATAACTTTGTAGTCAACTTAATGCTTCTTAGACTTTTTGAAAGGTCGAGAAATCTAATGTGAATATAAAATTTTGAAGCAACAAATAAAGAAGCTATTTACTCGTGAGAATTTAACACATTTTTTATTAAAAAAAGTGAGAGATTTCAATCAGCTGTCATCTCTGTATATATTGAATAGCATAAAAATTTGAAATAGCCACTATGGTAGAAAATAAAAGTTGTTCAAAACTTAATTTAACATAAATTCTGTTATATTTTGAGATTTTGGGACAGATTTACTCTTACCCACATGATAAGTGTGTATTTTGGTTGTTAAGAAGTTAAGTTTTCTATGATTTTATATGGATATAATGCACAATTAGGTGTGGTTTTTATGTAGGAAATGCAGATTTCGGTTGTTGATATATTTGGATGAAAGAAACCAAAAAGGATGGATTTTATGTTCAATTATAGAAGATCGAAGTCGAAGATGGAAGAGAGTTAAATGGGCCGGGCTTTATTATTTTGTAATCCATAAACAATATATTTAGATACCTATTATATTTAGAATTCTATTATTTAATTATTTCCTAGGTTATTTAGGATAGATTAGCTTTCAATTAAATACTTACTTTCAATTCTTATTAGCTGCCGATTAGAGAAGCAGACGTAAGATGGGAGAACAATTAGTCATACTTTCATTCCTTTGTTTCTATATTTTTTCCTTAGCCGCTTAGATTAACGAAGACGGAGAGCAGAAGACTTTGTAGCTTAGTTTTATTTTAATTTTAGTTTGAAATATTATTTTCAGATTTGCATCGTTCGTGGATATTGGTGACTATTTTTTTTGTTTTTTAATTTTGTTTTGATTTATATTATGTCTTTATATCTTTTGATCATGTTTAGTTTAAATATTATGCGTAGCTAAATCTTTAATTCGGCGAGAATATTGAAGCACTAGTCTAATAATCTATGAGATCTTATTGTTCTTATAATTAATTTCCTAGGGTTTCGATTTATTCCTTGTGTTTAAAGTTAATTCCGATTTTGTTTAAGTCTGATCAACTTAGATTTAATTGGATTACAGTCAATTAGTTCTCCCAATCCGTAATTGTTGGAATAGGGCTAATTAGTGATAAAGCTACCATGTTCGTAGTAGGAATAAATTGGTAGACGTGTTATTACTTGCGTTCTTGGGTAATTCATCTAAATTGGGTTCCTTCAGATCTAAAAGCTATTAGAGCATTTAATCTAGGTCTGGCGTCTCCAGCTAGGTTGTGTTTTAATAAGGGGAATAGTTAGGTCTGGCGTCTACAGCTAACTATCGATAAAGCACGTAGGAATTGGGGTATGTCCGCTGCGTTCACGGTACCCTATAACTGGTTGGTTCTTGGGAATTAATTAATCTTTGCATCGATGATCAGAGTCTAGACTAGTGTGGATTTATTCGAAGCCGGATTGCTTTTCTTTTGATTATATTCTCGTTTGCTATTTTAGTTAATTTCTTTATCTTCTTAGTATTTAATTAATTTATCTCAATTTAAGGCGTGATGGCTACACCAAAATTAGATTTATAGGAAAAATAGGTGAATTCCCGTTCTCTGTGGTTCGACCCTGCTTATTGTTATACTAATTTAATTCTGAGCGAATTGCAGGAATTATTTGGTGGTAACCGACGTCCACCAAATTGGCGCCATTGCCGGGGAACGGTGTTTATTAATTTATTTTTCCTATTGATCTTGGGTTACTTTTCTATTGTTTATGAGCAGGGCCTCTAACCCGGACCTTCTATATCATCCTGAAATTGAGAAACTCGCGAAAAGGTTGAAGAAAGAGACCAAGCTCAGGAAGCAGCGGAATTTGTTGGAATCGTTAGGAGATCCGTCTGCCCAGACGGAAGCTGTTTACGAGTCTGACAGTAGTGTTCCAGAAGCTGAAAGTATTCCGTTTGCTCAAACGGAAGGTATTTCTGAAGCAGAAACAGAAACCGAGGAAGAAGTTGAGTCCACTTTCGTCGCGATTACTGAAGGCGACATGGCAGATGAAGATCCGAGATTGAGTGAACTTTCGAGCCATCTAGAAGATGATCCTCCAACACCGATATATATACCAGACTTCGAGGCGTCGATTGAGATTAAGTTGGGGTTGCTGAATGTTTTACCTAAGTTCTATGGTAAAAAAGGAGATGATCCATACAACTTTCTGAGTGAGTTCGTCAAGATATGCAAGGTGCAGAAACGACCGGTAGAGTTGCGAGGAACAATTCAAGTTAGCGGCGTTTCCTTTCACTCAGACGGCAGAGGCGAACGCCTGGTTCACAAGCCTTCCGCCAAACTCCATATCTACATGGGCTGACATGAAGAGGTTGTTTTTGGAGCATTTCTTTCCTCCGACTAAGACTAATGCATTGAAGAAGGAGATTAGCGGAGTGAAGCAAGAATATGATGAATCGTTGTGCACTTACTGGACGAGATTTAAGAGATTGGTGGATAGTTGCCCGAACCATAGATATTCTGAGGGTGAATTGTTGCAGTATTTCTATCAAGGAATGACCGTTGACACAAAGAATCTTGTCGACTCATCAAGTGGAGGAGGATTTTCACATTGCAGAGTGAGCGAAGCTAAGAAGTTGATTCAATACTTGGTAGAAGCAACAAGAGAATACGAGGAGCCTAGCCCTTGTTTGCTTAAGAGAGCTGCACCAACAAGTTCCTCCAATTTTGAAGAGAAGTTTGATGAGAGAATGAGAAGGATGGAAAGAATGTTGAATACTGTGGTTGAGAAAGTTGCAAGTGCTGAACCGATGGAGAAACCATGTGGTATGTGTGGTAATTTGGGCCACTTAACGGTGCAGTGCAAATTGAACGAAGAGAATCACATTGCTCAAGCAAATTCATTTGAAAGTTGGTATGATCATCCACCACCAAAGAGAGATCCTTTCTCGAACACTTATAATCCAGGTTGGAGAGACCATCCTAATTTTCGTTGGAGCGATCAAAGCAATCAAGTGCAGCAACAACCTCAACAAGTGCAGCATCAACAGAACTACCGACCACCTCATCAAAGAGGATTTCAGCAACCACCAACTCCTTCGCAAGAAAAGAAAGGAAAGTCCCTTGAAGAGATGATGGCTGATTTGATTGGCTCGCAGCAATTTTTGCAAAACAATGTGCAGCAACTCCAACAAACTCAAAATGAGCAAAACGTGTGCATAGATGGCTTAGCTCGTCAAATGTCTCAACTCTCGACTTCCATGAATGAACTCAAGGGGAACCAAGGCCGATTACCATCACAAGTTCAAGTGAATCCTAGAGAACATGTGAACTTTATCACATTGAGAAGTGGCAAGGAGTTGTGTGAGCTACCAATCGAGAAGTCGGAAAAGAATCCGAGAAACGGATCTGGAGAAATAACCAGTTTCGCCAAACGGGACGATTCTGATGTTCCAGCAGAAGATGAAGCTGAAAATACGTTCTGTTTGCCCAAACAGAACACTGATCCGACAGTTGTGCTGAAGGGAAAGGAAGCTGAAAAGGAAACCGAATTTGAGGAGCCAATTGAGGTACATAAACCTTTGAGCTTATATGATCCTAACATTGTGATTCCAGCACCTTTTCCTCGAAGATTAGCGAAGAAGAAGCCGGAGGTAGATCCGATGGACTTTATGTCAATATTTGGAAAGTTAGAAATTAACCTTCCATTTCTACAAGCGATCAAGCTTCCTCCGTTGAGCAAATTCATGAAGGATTTCATTGCTGGAAAGTCAAAGGATTCTGGAAAGATTTTGATGAGTGAGAACGTATCAGCTGTGATACAAAAGAAATTGCCACCCAAATGCAAGGACCCAGGTATGTTCTCTTTGCCTTGCTACATTGGAGGTACAAAGCTTAAGCATGCTATGTGTGATTTAGGAGCATCTGTTAACATCTGTTATGTTTCCAGAAATTATCTGAGCTATTTTTGTATTTTTAATTGTTAAATGCAGAACAAGTAAGAAGAACAGTAGAAATAGAGAGAAAAGTAGAGAGAGAAAAAAATATAGGAGGAGGCGAAAAGATATTTTCTTCTTAGGGTTTTACAAAACAAACATCCAATATATACTATGGTCCCAAAGTACGGACAAATAGCATAACTTGGGAAATAAAACAAAAAACAGAATATAGGATAATAAAATAATAAAAAGGCAACATTGAGGAGTAGCAGCAATTCTTCTCATAAAGCATGCCTTTCATAACCAGCTTCATCTACTGATCTTAGCCACGTGTACGTCCCAGATCAGTGGGACCGCCTTGTACCTTAGTTTGAACGCAGATATCTTCCAATTCACATATTTCCCCTTTCTCAATCCCTAATTCCTTTTCTGCCTCAACACAAATATTGTTCTCTTCAAACCTTTTCGAGATCACTTCGATTCCCATGACAATACCCCCTCCAGAAGTAGATCCTTGTCCGCAAGGATCAAAAGATGGAAACTTGCGTTGAATTAGCTTCAAATCCTCCCAACTCGCAGAGTCTGTATCACCGTTGACCCACTGAACGAGAATCTGGGGAATATTCCGGCCATCACGGTGAACAATACGGTGGTCGAGGATGGAAAAAGGAGCGATCTTGAAATGCCCTTCAACATCTGTATCAGGAAGCTCAACTGATGGTATAACATTCTTACCCAAACATTTTTTTAGTAGAGAAACATGAAAAACAGGGTGAATTCGCGAAGGTTCAGGCAGAGCTAACTTGTATGCTACTTCTCCTATTTTCTCCAGGATCTCATAGGGACCGTAATATTTAGCAGCCAACTTCAAATTCTTGCGCAAAGACACTGAGTTCTGGCGAAAAGGCTGCAGCTTGAGGTAAACAAACTCTCCTACTGCAAAAGTTCGTTCACTGTGGTTGTTATCTGCAAAGAATTTCATTCTCCCTTGAGCATGCTGTAGATTTTCCTTGAGAACTTGAACCATAGATTGTCTCTGAGCCATCCACTCCTTAACTTCTTGATTGGTAGAATTTAAATAAGCTCCCAACCCAGTATGGGGTGGGGTACACCATATAATGCCTGGAAAGGTGTGCACTTGAGGCTGCTATGATAATTGGTATTATACCAATATTCTGCCAACGGTAGCCATTTGGTCCATTGTTTAGGAGTAGCCCCAACCATGCAGCGTAAATAAGCTTCGAGACACTGGTTAAGTCTTTCAGTCTGGCCATCTGACTGTGGATGATAGGCTGAAGACATCGCAAGTTTAGTGCCCATAAGCTTGAACAACTCCTTCCAGAATAAGCTAGTAAAAATCTTGTCCCTGTCCGACACAATACTGATAGGAGGACCATGGAGTTTATAAATATTATCCAGAAACTGCCTTGCTACAGTTTGAGCAGTGAAAGGATGTGATAGAGCTATGAAGTGTCCATATTTGCTCAATCTATCCACAACCACCATAATAACATCCTTGCCTGTTGATTTGGGTAGCCCCTCCACAAAATCCATAGCTATGTGAGTCCAAACCTTGTTAGGAATGGGTAGAGGCTGTAACAATCCTGGGTAGGGACTATGATCAGACTTACTCCTTTGGCACACATCACACTGTCTAACCAATATTTCCACATCTTTTTTCATATGTGGCCAGAAGAAAAAAGTTTTCAGTCTGGAATAGGTTCCTTGAACTCCAGAATGTCCCCCAAAAGAAGTGCCATGTACTTCATTCAAGACTATAGCCCTCAGACCATTGGTAGAACCAATCACTATTCTGCCCTTATACTGAATAATGTCAGCAACAATTGTAAATTCAGGATAAACAGTGGAATCAATAGATTTAGCCAAGAGTACCTGGGAGAAGTAGGAATCTCCTTCATAACTTTGTTTGACCTTTTGCATCCAAATAGGAGTGACTGTAGTAAGGGATAAACAATCAACTTCAGTCACAGGATATCTGGATAAGGCATCTGCTGCTTTGTTTTCCACTCCCTTCCTGTACTGAATTTCATAATCCAAACCAAGCAGTTTGGTTAGCCACTTTTGTTGTACTGGATTCATCACTTTCTGATCCAACAAATGCCTTAAGGCTTGTTGATCAGTCTTAATAATAAACTTATGCCCCTGCAGATAAGTTTTCCACCTTTGCACAGCCATAATTACTGCTAAAAACTCCCTTTCATAGACTGATAAGGCTTGATTCCTGGGGCATAATGACTTACTCATAAAAGCAATAGGTCTTTGATTTTGCATCAAGACTGCTCCTACCCCTTTACCACTAGCATCAGTCTCTAAAATAAAAGGCTGACTAAAATCTGGTAAAGCTAAAACAGGAGCAGATATCATAGCTTTTTTCAGATCAATAAAGGCCCGAGTTGCATCAAAAGTCCATTTATAATTATCCTTTCGTAACATATCAGTGAGTGGCTTACTAATCAGACCATAGTTTCTGATAAACTTTCTGTAATAGCCAGTCAGGCCCAAGAACCCCCTCAACTGTTTGATGGTCTTGGGTTGAGGCCATTCTTTCATACTAGAAATTTTTTCAGGGTCAGTAGCTACCCCTTCCTCAGATATAACATGGCCCAAATATTCCACCTTTCTTTGACCAAACTGGCACTTACTTCTTTTAGCAAATAAGGTGTGTTCCCTCAGAATTGATAAAACAACTCTCAGCTGGTGAATATGTTCTTCCCAAGTCTTGCTGTAAACAAGAATGTCATCAAAGAACACCAGTACAAACTTCCTCAAATAGGGTTGAAAAACCTGATTCATCAAAGATTGAAAGGTGGCTGGGGCGTTACAAAGCCCAAAAGGCATAACCAGAAACTCAAAATGGCCATGATGGGTACTAAAAGCAGTTAAATACCTATCCTCAGCCTTAACCAATATCTGAAAGTATCCTGATCTGAGATCTATTTTTGAGAAGAATTTAGCTCCATGTAACTCATCCAGCAATTCATCAATCAGTGGAATAGGATAGTCATGTTTGACTGTTAAGGAATTGAGATACCTATAATCAATACACATCCTCCATGTTCCATCCTTCTTCTTTACCAAAATAACTGGTGAGGCAAATGGGCTTTTACTGTGCTGTATAATACCAGATTTTAACAACTCTTGCACAATCTTTTCAATTTCATCTTTATGACTGTGAGTTGTTCTGTAAGGGTATTGATGTTTTGGGACACTGCCAGGCTTCAATATAATCTGATGTTCTGTCCCTCTTTCAGGTGGTAAACTCTGAGGTTCCTCAAAAATATCTTTGTATTCTTCCAAGAGATCAGAAATGACTGTTGATTCTTCTGAAACTCCTGGAATCGACTTCGGCTGCAATAGGTACATTTCCTCTATGTCATCCATATGATAATGCACCAGGTGAAAGAGACTTTGTGTTGTAACCATCTGAAATTGAGCATTGTCAGTGATTGCCCTAAGCTTAACTTTCCTTCCCCCAGAAAAAACAGTAAATGTCATCTTCTTATAATCCAGGCCAATAGGAGTGCAATGCTCCAACCAATCACTCCCTAGAATTAAATCATATCCTTCATTACCCAGAATTCTAGGAGAAAAGATAAACTGATGGCCCTGCACACTCCAAGAAAACCCAGGTGCTACCTTAGTGCTGATCAATTTCTGCCCATTAGCAACCTTCACCAATAATGGCTTATCATTTTCCAGATTAATTCCCAACTCCTTAGCTATGCCCTCTTGCAGAAAACTGAGTGTGCTACCAGTATCAAGGAGTATCCTCAACTTCTTATCACCCACTTCACCAATCACTCTCATAGTTCTGGTACTTGAATTTCCCATGATGACATTCATTGTCATATGAATTTCTTCCATAGGTTCATTGTCAGCAAGTACCAGCTCTATAAATTCTTCCTCATGTTGTATATGAGTCAGCTCTTGCTCCTCATCCATTATCATATAAAATATCTTGTGTTTGCACTTATGTCCTACCACATATGGTTCATCACAATTGTAACACAAGCCTTTTTCCCTCCTCACAGCCATTTCCGCACTGGTCAATAATTTAACAGGAGTTCTAGTGCTATTAGGAGTGAAAGGTTTATGCACAGCTACTGCCTCAGGTCTCTTATAACCTGTTCCTGGATTCTGGTATAACTTAGAAACTGGTTTGACTCTCTTGGCAAGAGCATCCAAGGTAAACAATTGTCTCTGTCCAATCTCAATAGCCTCTTGTAGTGATTTTGGCTTGAATAATAACATAAACCCTTGCATCTCATCTGACAACCCACTCATAAAACTTGCCACAAAGTACTCTTCAGAATAGTTCATTTTAGCAATAGACAAGCCCTCAACTCTTCAAATTTTTCCACATAATCCACATAAGAGCCAGACTGTTTAAGATTTTTAAATTCCATAATGATTTTACCCTCATTCAAATCCTCAAACCTAGCTGCTACCACTTGTAGAAACTGTTCCCAAGTAATATCCAACATGTTCTCATAGCCAAAATTTTGGAACCATTGTAAAGCTTTTCCCTCAAAATTATGAATAGCCATCTGAACCATGTGCTCATCACTCATTGCAGAAGTGAGCTTAAAGTAACTGTTACACTTAATAACCCATGCTCTTGGATTAGTTCCATTAAATTTGGGAAAGTCAACCTTATGCAATGAATTACCAGTCCCAGATTGAGAAGAATAATCAGTCTTATACTTAGATGAGTAAGCAGATTGTTTAAACTGACTACCTTCCGTTTTTGCAGTGAATGGAGATCCTCCCAAAATTGATCGATCCGCCTGTTGTCCTTGTCCCTGATTGCTGTTGAGCAACTGCAATTTGATCTCTGCCAAAGTGTTGGCTAGATGCTCACATCTCTTATCAATCCCCATTATCTTTTGTTCCACCTTGTGATCAACATTTGAGATCTGCTCCAGGAGCCTCTCTTCAAGAAATTTCTTTTCATTGTTTCAGTTTGCAAAACCTGATCCAGTTTCTTTTGCGCTTCCTGTAGTTCCTTCAAACGAGTGCCATCAGCCATAATCGCCCAAGATTTGCTTAGAAGAAGCAAAACCTGTGCTCTGATATACCAATTGTTATGTTTCCAGAAATTATCTGAGCTATTTTTGTATTTTTAATTGTTAAATGCAGAACAAGTAAGAAGAACAGTAGAAATAGAGAGAAAAGTAGAGAGAGAAAAAAAATATAGGAGGAGGCGAAAAGATATTTTCTTCTTAGGGTTTTACAAAACAAACATCCAATATATACTATGGTCCCAAAGTACGGACAAATAGCATAACTTGGGAAATAAAACAAAAAACAGAATATAGGATAATAAAATAATAAAAAGGCAACATTGAGGAGTAGCAGCAATTCTTCTCATAAAGCATGCCTTTCATAACCAGCTTCATCTACTGATCTTAGCCACGTGTACGTCCCAGATCAGTGGGACCGCCTTGTACCTTAGTTTGAACGCAGATATCTTCCAATTCACATATTTCCCCTTTCTCAATCCCTAATTCCTTTTCTGCCTCAACACAAATATTGTTCTCTTCAAACCTTTTCGAGATCACTTCGATTCCCATGACAACATCATGCCATTATCTATTTATAATAGCTTAACTGGTGTGGAGTTGGTAGATACTAAAGTTGTGATGAAGTTGGCTAATGGATCATGTGTTTATCCTGAAGGTTTGTTGGAGAATGTTCTTGTGAAAGTGTATGATTTTGTTTATCCTGCTGATTTCTATGTGGTGAAAATGAGTAATATGCAGTCGAATGATTCAGCTAGTGTTCTATTAGGTCGTCCTTTCTTAAGGACTGCTAAGTCGGTCATTGATGTCTTTAATGGTACTATTTGCTTGGATTATCATGGAGAAAAATTCACTTTCAATATTGATGATACCATGAATAATCCTCTTGATGTTAAAAATGTATATGTCATTGATGTGATTGACCCTCATGTCCAAGAATATCTTGAGATTGAATTAATGCAGGAAAAGCTAGATCTAACTTCGATGAAATGGGCGACTGGTTTTGCTGCTCAAGATTCTGGAAAAAGGTCCAGTTTGTCCAAACAGGACCCCTGCGACAGATCAGTGCCATTGGATGTGAAGCTACCCAAGTTAGAACTTAAGCCACCTAAATGCAGAAGAAGATAACTTGGGTGATTTCTTTCCCTTTCATTATTTTTATTTTTATTTTTATTTATTTTATTTTTATCTTTCTTTTAGTTTTGTATCTGCGTCTTTGTGTTTATTCTCCTTGTTTATGCTTTTTCTTTGTTTGCTTGAGGGCAAGCAAAGCTTAAGTGTGAAGAGGTTGTCTTTGTGTGTTTACGTTAGTTTGTTTGTTATGTTTTTTTTAATTATTGAGTCAAATTTTTGTGTCAAGTAAAGCCAAGTATTACCGGATTTGTTGATTTTTGTGAATATACTCTGCCTGTTTGAGTCTTGCGATTAACTTGTTGATTCAATATGCTGTAAAATGGTGGAATGTAATTAATTTTTGAAGAATTATTGAATGATACTTGGGATGACGAAAAAGGGCAATAATTGAATTTTTAAACCCACACTTATATAAGATTTGAGCCTATTATAGTAGATCACTCTCTACTTTGTTCTTTCTGAGAGAATTTAATTCACAAGGTTGCAATATCGAGTGTGCCATTTTGTAATGCATGATAGAAGGCATTAGGGTGAACCAATTTTGGCCTGAGTTTCATTGCCTAACCTTTACATTAACCCCTAGTGAGCCATTTTGAAGCCTTGACCATTTCTTTGACTTGAGCTACTAAATATTTAACCAAGGCCTGTTTTTTACTTTCTCTTGGCCCTATTGTGCATGTTCAAATTCGGAAATTCATCTATGTGTGATTTTAGTGAAAAAGACAATTTTTGTACGTTCAGTCTGCCCAGACAGAACCTTATGCTGAAGTTTCTGTTATGAAAAAGTTGATATTTGGTTCTGTTTGGCCAAACGGAGAGGAGCTGTAACTCATGTGTTGTGTTGTGTTGCTTATCTTTGGGATGTATTATGAAGTTGTCAATTGTATATTTGTTCGAAATTTAAGAAAAAAAGAAAAAAGAAAAAAAACAAAAAAAAGAGAAACAGCAGAAAGAGAAACAGAAAAAAAAAAGTCAAAATATGGACCTGAGTGAGTTGACATACAGTTTGATGGTTAGTTTGTTGAGCTGAGTTAGTTTGTTCTCTTTATGATGCCTAATTTGCATGGATGATGATTCGGTTTGGATATGCATAATACTTTGTTCTTATTTTCGGAAGCCTAGGAATCCTGTTAGATCCTTCCAAATTTTGAATGGTCCCCAGCCCCGTTACGCCAAATGAGAAAAGTCCTTCTTGAGTTACATGTTGGCCGCTTTATATCGTGATCGAATGAAATTTGTTCATGAGTGGCTGTCCTGGAGTAGTGTAGGGAGTGAATGAGTGAATCTGTGAGATGTTTAATTGTTGCCCGATTTTGACTAAGTTGATGATAATGAGGCATACTTGAGATTACGTTTCGTTCATTTGATGGTTGAGAATCTCTTGTTTGTTGCTTGACTTTCGCTTGCAGAAGTAGAAAGTTTACGGACATAAATAATTTGGTATTTACTTGGCTATTGTGTGTCGAGTCAGTTCGTGTCTCATTTCTTATTTTTGCATCTTCTTTTCCTATTGAGTTGTTCATGTTGGGTCCTGCGAATTTAATGTTTCTGAACAACCATGTTTGATGATTGAGTTTGATTTTCACTTCATACTTGAGGGCAAGTATGACTCAAGTGTGAGGAGATTTGATAAGTGTGTATTTTGGTTGTTAAGAAGTTAAGTTTTCTATGATTTTATATGGATATAATGCACAATTAGGTGTGGTTTTTATGTAGGAAATGCAGATTTCGGTTGTTGATATATTTGGATGAAAGAAACCAAAAAGGATGGATTTTATGTTCAATTATAGAAGATCGAAGTCGAAGATGGAAGAGAGTTAAATGGGCCGGGCTTTATTATTTTGTAATCCATAAACAATATATTTAGATACCTATTATATTTAGAATTCTATTATTTAATTATTTCCTAGGTTATTTAGGATAGATTAGCTTTCAATTAAATACTTACTTTCAATTCTTATTAGCTGCCGATTAGAGAAGCAGACGTAAGATGGGAGAACAATTAGTCATACTTTCATTCCTTTGTTTCTATATTTTTTCCTTAGCCGCTTAGATTAACGAAGACGGAGAGCAGAAGACTTTGTAGCTTAGTTTTAGTTTAATTTTAGTTTGAAATATTGTTTTCAGATTTGCATCGTTCGTGGATATTGGTGACTATTTTTTTTGTTCTTTTAATTTTGTTTTGATTTATATTATGTCTTTATATCTTTTGATCATGTTTAGTTTAAATATTATGCGTAGCTAAATCTTTAATTCGGCGAGAATATTGAAGCACTAGTCTAATAATCTGTAAGATCTTATTGTTCTTATAATTAATTTCCTAGGGTTTCGATTTATTCCTTGTGTTTAAAGTTAATTCCGATTTTGCTTAAGTCTGATCAACTTAGATTTAATTGGATTACAGTCAATTAGTTCCCCCAATCCGTAATTGTTGGAATAGGGCTAATTAGTGATAAAGCTACCATGTTCGTAGTAGGAATAAATTGGTAGACGTGTTATTACTTGCGTTCTTGGGTAATTCATCTAAATTGGGTTCCTTCAGATCTAAAAGCTATTAGAGCATTTAATCTAGGCCTGGCGTCTCCAGCTAGGTTGTGTTTTAATAAGGGGAATAGTTAGGTCTGGCGTCTACAGCTAACTATCGATAAAGCACGTAGGAATTGGGGTATGTCCGCTGCGTTCACGGTACCCTATAACTGGTTGGTTCTTGGGAATTAATTAATCTTTGCATCGATGATCAGAGTCTAGACTAGTGTGGATTTATTCGAAGCCGGATTGTTTTTCTTTTGATTATATTCTCGTTTGCTATTTTAGTTAATTTCTTTGTCTTCTTAGTATTTAATTAATTTATCTCAATTTAAGGCGTGGTGGCTACACCAAAATTAGATTTATAGGAAAAATAGGTGAATTCCCGTTCTCTGTGGTTCGACCCTGCTTATTGTTATACTAATTTAATTCTGAGCGAATTGCAGGAATTATTTGGTGGTAACCGACGTCCACCACCACAGTTTCAATTTTACCGTCTCTTTCTATCATTTTATTTTCCATTTTCTTTCTCTCTCTTCTCCTTCCTCTCTCTTGCCAAATCTTCACGGCCTCTCATCCACCGTCGTCTACCATCCACCGCATCATCGACTACTGCCGTTCCAGCCACCAATCACCGATTTAATAGCATCCGACAACAAATCCATAACTTCCGACAACAGTGCCGACTTAGAAAACGACAATAACACCGAATCTCAACATCTAAACGGTAAATCCGGTCGCGATTCAGAAGATGAAGAAATTATACTCGACGAACCACAGTGGCAACGGCGCTGAAAATTCTAGATCCAAAAGTGCATCGATTTACGAAACAGAGAGCCGAAATCGTGGTATGGTCAGTACGAATGGATTCGTTCGTACCAATCATACCAAGTTATGATGCACCATTGGTTGGCACGAACAATACAAAAGAGCTCATTCGTACCAAGATATGGAGCACAACTAGTTGGTACGAAAGGGACGAATGAATTCATTCATACCGGTCGTACCAAGTTATAGAGCACAACTAGTTGATACGAACGGTACAAATGAGTTCACTCGAACCAGTCTTACCATGCACGTTGGGAATGCACCGTGGTACACTTGGGACGAATGAGATCTGCTCGTACCTTTCGTACCAATCGCCTGTGAAGATGAAAGTCACGCTGGAGAAGACTATCGGAGGCAACCGGAGAACAGATCTGAAATAGATAAACGCCGCAAACCATGACAATACAATCGGAAGCCAGAAATAACAACCACGATCGGAAAAAAATTCACACTAACAGGAAGAGAGAGAGAGAGAGAGAGAGATAGAGAGCTGATAGAGAGAGATGCATCACGTCTCTATCAAAGCAGCAACAGTAAATAGCCATTGTCGTCGAAGCAAGCATCGATGCAGAGAGATCTGGAATTGTTAGAGAGGAGGTTGCGGCGCTACAGATCGGAGATGAGGTAGTCGTCGTAGGAGGAGTAACTGGGGCAGATATTCAGATCGGAGGGAAGGGCGGCGTAGGCGAACGGTGGGGAGGGCAGAATCCGTTTGGTAGTAGCAGAGAGAGAGAGAGAGATTACGTGTGAGAAAATAAGAAATGGAAAGATTAAATGGAGATAAATAAATTGAAATAAAATAATTGAACAAAAACCTTAAATTAAGGGTATAATTGTCTCATCACATTAAAATCTGCTAAAATTTATAACAAATTAAGTTTTTGACAACATTTATTTTCCATTTTTCATAGTGGCTATTTGACATGATAAACTCTATTGAATACGTAGATAAGCCATATATTCTGTAGTTATTGTGAAAAACTAGAGTAAATTGCATGATACACCTCCATGTTTACTAAAACCTGCACAAAACATCCCTATATTCTTTCAATTGCATAAGACATCCATATGTTTTCATAAAAACCCTACACCAGAAACCCAATCCGTAAGAAGTAATGGAGCGTGGCTTTCACTCGCTCTCTATGCAACTAGTTCATATTTTTATGCTTTTAAGATGTGCAAATAGTCCAAAATACCCCCCAAACATCTATTAAATAACATACTTCCTTGCTCTTTTACACATTTGAACAAATAGTTTGATTTATCTTTTAGCATCATGTTAGGCTATAAATCGAAAATTCTAAAAAAAATAAATATTAATATTAAACTTGTAGTTAAAAGACTTTCTTCCTATTATCAATTCTTTCTCATATACTGCTACAAAACAAAATTTAATAAAATTCAAAGCATCCATTTCAAATCAAAATTTGAATATATTTAATTCATCCATGAAATTCTACTACTGACCATTAATACATGGTCCGACTCTTGTATTTATATATACACATAAAGTTCATCTTTATCTTTAGTTCAAGTGACATCCAAAAATAATTAATTAAAAATAAAGTTCACAGTACTCATTATATAATAATAAAAATTCAAGATAACATTTAAATATAGAGTTCAAAATAAGTTTTTAGCACATGACCACCAACATTCCTACAGACAAAAAGCCAACAAAGTTACAAAAGGCAAGTAGGTATCATAACAATATTTTGCATCCTACCCAAGACAAAAAAAAATGTATTGTTCAAGAAAATGATTTCATGATACATCACATTAAAAACCACACTTCATCAGAATGAATGATGCCCTCCCTTCTTTTCCTTAATTTTTCTAAGAACATCATTAGACGACGTTAATTAATCATTAACGGTAGTAGACGGAGGGGCGAGCGTGCAGGGTTTATTAAAATATGAGGGTGTTTTATACAATTTTAAGAATATAAGGGTGTTTTATGCAGGTTTTAGAAAATATAGGGGTGTATTATGCATTTTACTTGTTTTCGGACGGCGTTATTGACGGTAGTAGAGGGAGGGCCAAGAGTGCAGGATTTAGTAAAATATAAGGGTGTTTTATATAATTTAAAAAATATAATAGTGTAATATGCAATTTACTCTGAAAAACTAGGTAACATGTATCAATCAAATGGTTTATATAATCAATAAAATAGGGATATAATATTTCTTATCCACCAAATCATTATAACATCACAGAACGTATTATGACTTTAAAAAACTAGAAGACAACAACCGCATTGCACTTATTTCAACTTATTTGCAAAAATAATTGCAAATCACTAGCCATAGTTTCATATTTAATTTTTCACTAATTAAAAAAATATATATTTCAACGCGCATCACATTGATTCTTTTAATATACTGACATCATATCAATCAATAATACAGAAAACGATAAAAATGCAATTGGACTTTTTGGAAGGTCTAAAACTCTAATTAATTAGTAAGAGAATTATAAAATTTTGAAGCAACAAATAGAAAAACAACGAAATCAAATTGTAGCGGTAGTTTTTTCTTTCTTGGGGCCGGGGTGATATATATTACGTCTACGACTACAATTTATTTAAAGAAGACAAAATTTTGGGGTACAACACGTCAGGGTCTGACATTCGACTGCCAACTCATAATCGATTTTGCCCAAAGTCAAAGATGTGTGAAAATTACGATTAAATTAATACTTCATGTATTTTTAGCTAAATTGAAGTTCATGTAAAAAAATCGAATTTGATCAAAATTCATGTATTTTCTGACCATTAATCCTTAATTAAAAGGATGATGAGCAAAGTAATTAGGGATGATTAAGGTTTATTAATTCCAATTAAGATTTATTAAACTTTAGCTATGACTTATTAATCCAATTAGGATTTATTAATTCTCAATTAGAAATTTTCAATTAGGATTTATCAATCACCAATTAGGATTAGTAAGCTTCAATTTATGTTAATTAAACCCCAATTAAAATTAATTAAATTTTCAATAACTAAGTTAAAAATAAATAAAGTAAATAAAAAATAAAATAAACCTTGTGTGCACACAAGTGTTGAAGTGTTGGTCTTTATATCAATCAATAGAATTTGGATTTATTGGTCAACTAAAATCGTCACACCATAGAATGCATAGGCATTATTGACCGGCATCGGAAAACTAGAAGAGGACAACCGCATTCCACTCAGTTTAGCTTATCTGATTAAATAAATAATACTTCATTCGTCCCTTATAAGATGATCATATTTTTTTTTTTTCATTTGTTCCATAAGGTGGTCATTTTTTAAAATATAAATAATTACTCTCTTAAAAATCTGTGGTCACTATCACTTTAACTATTTTATACCATTTCTCCTTAATATTCGTGACGAAAAGAAAGTAATTACTTATATGAGACGGAGGGAGTAACTAATTGCAATTGAATAGTTTGATAAAAGACCGAACGAACAAGGGGGATTAATTATCCACATGAGGTTTTTACTGAGGCCCCCCTTTGGATGCTTCTCAAGTGTTCAGAGATGTTCGTTTTCTGCTGTGATCGGTACCATGATAAAAGATTTTTGTCTTGTCTTTGGTCTGTTTCAGTTGTTGTCTTTTATTAATTGTATCGATATCTCATCATATTTTGACCGTTTGATCCTAAACTTTGTATTTATTTTGATCATTTAATATAAATTTTATTTACCTATAAAAAAAAAGAGGGAAAGGATGATACGAATCTGACCAAGAATGAAATATTTGACATAATACTTGAGAGAGATCTTGTCGGAGTGCGCAACATCAGCTCGAGGAAACGTCTGATTCGAAAAACTATTGCTCCCTCCGTCCCATCCAATTTGTCTACTTTACTGTTTGCACGGAGATTAAAAATAAGGGTAAAAAGATAGAAAGTGGGTAGGTCCCACCACTTTTGAAGGATTTTGAAGGGTTAAACCTTTCCTTATTTGGGGTAGACAAAATGGATGGGACGTCCATTTATACGGATGAGATCCTCTGTCCCCAACTTATGTCCCACTCTCCGTGTCCCACTATTAATTTCATTATTTTAAAAAGATTTTTTTAAAATAAAAATTTAGTAATATATAATGAACCTTAATTAATATTTATTATAAAAAATTAGAATTTAAAAAAATTATATACCCTAATTTTAGAATAATGAACCCTAATAATCAATTAAAAATTAAAAAAATGCAAATTAAATATAAAAAAAAATATATATATATATCCTATTCGGATGGATGAACCCTAGTTAATAATTGTAAAATTATACTAAAACATTATAGATTGAAATTGAAGAAAAAAAATGACAAAAACATTATTAAATATAAATTGTGGGACACCAAAGTTGAGGACAGAGCATCCTAAGTGCATTTATAGACAGGTAGACAAAATGGATAGGACAGAGGGAGTACTATTATATATCGAACCTTTGACTATGGAGTACTAAAAATCGAAATACGTTGAATAGTTGAATATTAAATACTAAAATAACTATAAACTCGAACCGAATATAATTAACTTTAATTAATAATTGCAAAATTAAATTAAAATACAATAAATCAAAGGAAAATGAAAAAAAAAACTACAAAAATAAAGTCGGATAGATGATGGTCTCAAATAATATTGAAGAGCTTATTTTATACATGTAATTTGCAGTCATTACACTCGACAAAAACCACATAAACTTGTAAATATATAAAATCTACATACGCAGTATTATTTGAAACTTGAAAACTTTTAAGAGGCAACTGCAAGAAGAGGAAGAACTCTATGAGCAGTCAATCCAGGGGCCTCATTCATGTCCAAATCTTTGGCTTCAATCCCATTAGGCAAGTTCCAGTCAAATTTGTGCACGAGATTCGCCAACAGAAACTCCATAGAAACTATAGCAAATGTGATCCCCGGGCATGCCCTTCGTCCCGCCCCAAACGGTATGAGCTCGAAGTCTAGGCCTCTGAAGTCTGTCGAAGAATTCAAGAATCGCTCTGGCATAAACTTTTCTGGTTCGTCCCATGAAACGGGGTCCCTCCCTATGGCCCACGCGTTGACCATCACCAATGTCCCAGCTGCAATGTCGTAACCTTTGATTTGTACATCTTTCGTTGATACTCTAAGTCCAAGTAATGGGAGTGGTGGATGACAACGTAGAGCTTCCTTGATCACAGCCTTCAAATAATGCATTTTTTCTATATCATCATCTGTTATCTCTTGTTTTTCCTTTACTATTCCTCTTACTTCGTTTTGCAGCTTTTCCATGACTGTGGGATTTCGTAAGAGTTCTGACATCACCCACTCCAAAGCTGTTGATATTGTATCAGTTCCGCCAACAAATACATCCTGCATGATAGTAACAATACTTTCATCAAGAAAGAGAGAGAGAGAGAGAGAGAGAGAGAGAGAGAGAGAGAGAGAGAGGGGTACCAAGAGTAATGGTTTGATGCTATCTCGATGAATGGAAGCATCATTATTACAAATTTCGAGGAGAATATCCACAAAATCTTCTAATTTTTTTCCCCTTTGAGTCTGTTGGCGATCTTGAATCAAACTCTCCAAAACTTGATCAATTTCTTTGGCAGTCTTATCAAGTTTCTTATCAAAACCATTAATAAGACTAATCCAACCAAGCCACGGAATAAAATCACCAATATTAATAAACCCTAAAACCTCCATGAAATCCCTCATCACACCTACGAATTTCTTCCCTGTTTCAGATTCACTGTATCTCCTGCCGAAAGCCGATCTACCAATCCCATCATTACTGAATTTAGCAAACATCGCACTCAAATCAACGGGCCCCGAAGATTCTCGAACCTTCTTCACGAAAAGGGCCGTTTCTTCTTCCCTGATCGAACGGAAAGATCGAACCCTTTTGTTACTAAGCAGCTGGAGAACAAAAATGCTCTTCATCTTCCTCCAGTGTTCGCCGTAAGGAGCAGACCCTACGTCCCTGTTGAGAAGCTTCTTGATGGCCTTGAACTCGGGCCTGTTTGCGAAGATGAGATCGTGAGTTCTCATGATCTCTCGGGCTAACTCGGCCGACGAGACTATCAGAACGGGGACGCCGCCGAAGTGAAGAAGCATGATCGGGCCGTGTTTTTGGGCTAAGGAATGGAGATCTTGGTGAGGCAAGGAGCTAAGTTGATGAAGATTTCCGATTATCGGCAGCTTTGATGGTGAAGGGGGCGCTTTTGTTTTGGTTGAAGGTTTGTGAAATATCCTTTGAATAGACCATAACAAGATGAGAGAGAGAAGAGGTGTAAGAATAAATGGATTGAATTGGAATTCCTCCATTTTTGAAGATTTGCGAGAAACTTACTTATGTTTGTTCAGAGTTTTAATTCCTGGTGTTTTTTTTTTTTTTTTTTTTGAGAGATTTATTCCTGGTGTTTGGTTAGGCTTATTTATGAATTACCAAACATAATAAAGCCTCATATATATATATGAGAGCCCAGAGCAATGTTTTGAAAATCGAACCGAAAGGTCAAATTGGCGAGACCTCCGGGTACCGGTTCAATTGGTTCAACCGTGATAAATAAATAAAATAAATATTAAATATATAATAAATATAAAAATATTCATATACGTATAAGTTACAAGATAAATATTCTGAATAAATATGCAAAATTTATAGCATAGATTATGTTATTTTTTTTTATAAATTTTTACATATATTTATTGAGAATACATATATATAATAAAAATATATTTATTTAATAGTACAAAAGAGCAGTTGAGAATCGAAGAGAAAGCGCTAAGATTTTACTTTATTATAATCTTAAAAATAGAGTATAATTTTAATAATAGTTGAAACAATGACAACTAAGCTAGTTAGTGGAGTGGTAGAACACCATTTTTCTAACATGGAGGTTCTGGGGTCAAATCCATCTTAACATAAAAATTTTGTGCATAAAATAAGAACCGGACGGTTATCTAAAATCGCTCCCCGTTCTTTGACCCCATCCGGTTTCGCCGGTTTGATTCCGGTTTCTTCAGACTCCAGTTTTTATAGTATTGACCAAACCGGTACCAAAATCCATTCCCAGTTCAACAGGTTGAACCGGCCGGGCCAGGCCAGTCCAGTTTTAAAAACATTGGCTAAGAGTGACAAAATGACGTTAAGTAGGGACAATACGAAGACTTTGCCGTATTTTATTATTTCCCAGTTTTGAATATCATGTTGTGTTTTGCCGTATTTAATTATTGTGCAAGATGGAGAAATTCAAGATTTTGGAAATTTTAGTCGTAAAGTTGATCAAGTATTTGAAGAGAGCCCAATAAATATTTGCTATTAAAGTTTTCCTACACTATTTCTAGCCCATAATAATTTATAAATGCATATAATAGTTCTCATATTTTTCATTAATTATTTTATAAAAATTATGGGTTCAATTCAATTTGTGAGAGTAGATTTAGAGAGGGGTAAATTAGAAGAAAAATTTAAGGAGGTATAAATATTTTTATGGGACCCACACAATTTAGAAGATATGTTGGATTAATTTTTTATCTCATTTTTGTTATCAAATAGGTGTAGATAGTTGACGATAGATGAAATCGAATTTTCTATAGTGTTAATGGTGTAGAATAGTACTTCCTAATAATAATAATAGTAAAAGTTGATCATTAACTTAATTTTTATAAATTTTAGCCAAATTTAATGTAAATGGACTAAAATACAATTTTTTAAGTTAGTGATTTGGCTTTCCAATCCGTCGATATCGTGACTTTCCTCTATTATTTGATTATGTAGTATTTTTAGGTATGTAGCCATGGTTATTATAAAGACAGTCGAGAAATTAGTGGTTGGTAAATTAATTTCATAGTTTTAAAGAATAATATATATCATATTAGATGATAAAATGAAATCGAGTATGATTGGTGTCATGATGCTTCAAAAATCAGGCTTTGATTTTGCATAATTTGTAAAATTGACAATCCTATTTATAATTTCTCAAATATTAAAATAAAAATAATATTAAAAAAAATCCCTTGTGGGCTAAACGTCTGGACCATTAAATCTAGAAAAGAAAAGTCAAGAATTAGAGGACAACAGTAATACAGTTCTTGTTAGGCGGCTGCAATAAAGATTCAATAATTATAAAAATTATATAGTATGTTCATATAAGTAATGTGTGTATTCTGTAATGAGACCCACGATTTAGAAAAAAGAAAAATATCAAATCCCAATTCTTCTTCTGGTTTATGAATGAATAAATTAATTAATTGGTGATGTATTCGCGTGCACGTATAACCTTTCATTTAACATGTTTAATTTATTACAAACAAAATATATTTGATGATAATTTTTTTAATTTAAGTTATAATATTATGAATTATTGATTATTAACTTCAACAAAATATTAGCAAATATCTTATTAATTTATATCTTATGTACAATTATCAAAATTGTATGGTACCAATAATAATTTTCTATTATAATATACTTAATCTAATTACGAATGAAGGGTACTGTCGTATATAAAAAAAATGGTGAGTTCCAAAACCATAATTCTGGGTATAATAAACTTACACCCCATAGTCGAACCTCATTGTAAACACAAATTTCATGTATTTAATATAATAAAAATAATAAATTATGTACAAATAAATATTTGTAGATTAAAACAGAAGTGCGGGTTGCGATCTCTATCTTTATCCTCTAATTCGTCTCTTCAATTTGTTCTTGAATGATCTTCAAACAGTTTCCGGGATTTAGCGTCACCTTGATCTTTATCGGAGTTGGTGTTTGACTTTATAACGTAAATTTAGAGGGCCGACGCCGGCTTATTTCTGAATCAAACGCTAGACTTTGAATGCACGTCTTGCTTCCCACGAAAAACACCTTGCTTTCCATAAAGAACGCCTTGAATATTAAAGAGAATTCTTACAGAAATTCTCTACAACTCTTGAGTTCTTCAATATGATTTATGTTGTGTTTATGACCTCTCTAATCACCTTTATTTATATGTGAAAATAGAGTAGACTTGGTGGGCTTTTTTACTCCAAATCGGGCTTTAGGTCTGAGGTGGCACAATCTTATTGGTTCCTCAAAATTTTTAGTTATCACAATCAAATATTGTATTTATCATAATCACATATTTGATTTTCTATGCAGATTTGACACATGACGATTGTTGATTGGACAAAAAGCTCCATGTTTTAAATATCAATTTATATTTATTTAATGTAGGAATTATCTTTAATTAAATTCCTAAAATATAAATAAAAGATATAATTTGATATTTATTTATTTATTTTCCACTTGTCGCAATTTTATTGGCTGTGAATTTAATGTGTCTATACTCATTAAAACTTTTATGGGTAAAATCGTAGTGGGAAAACCCCACTAAAAAAGAGCGCCCTCTAATTAATTGAAGTGACCTTATAAGAAGCAAAAACACATATTTTATATTTTCAATCACAATGTAGTTAAGTTGCTACCATTTTGTATATCCACATTTTTTAACTCTTAAAGTATTACTATGATGACTTCAATTACGATAGGGTTAATTATCAAAAGTTACATAACTTTTATCTGTATTCTACGTATATAACTTTTAAAATTGGAGCCGCGCGCGGCTAATTAGGAATTGGTTTATGTGGAGATTACTTTGATTTACGTCTCCATTCTTTCTGTTAATTTTACTTCTTTCTCTGTAAAAGGATAGGCGGCATAGTACTACTACTACTTATATAATGAGACTAACTAAATTTTAATTAACCAAGTTAAAAAAATCAGGCCGAAAAATGTGGCAATGAAAAGGAATTGACTTTTCCAACTTCAAAGCTGGAGAGAGAGAGAGTTTCAATTTTCAATTTAAGACAAATCACAAGGTAAAAGGATGCCCGGTTATTGCATTTTCTGTAGTGGATCCGTACTCTCTCTCATGCTCATGCTGCATGAATCTGCAACCCAATTAAATGCTTTCATCTTCGATCTTCAATGGTTAGGAATCTGGATCCTGGCACCACATAGTGTGCATCTCCCCTCATATCAACGGTACACGTGTCAGTACATTTCATTTCCATTTAGCTTTATTGCATCCACTTTTCATATTATCTTTTTATTAAATTTGTTACCATGGTAGAGTTTGAGTTCCCTCTTACAATTTTTGTCTTACATGCCACGTTAATTGAAAATATACTTTTTACAGCACCATTTTCTTATGCCTTTCTTCTCTTTATAATGAATTATTTTTTCTAATTTTTCCCTACGAAAACAAAATATTATTATTTTATTGTTATTTTAGTTCAATTATAAAAATCGTACATGCAAATATTATTATACTCTCTCTACGAAAAATTTGTCTACTCTGTCATTTATGAGTGTTCATAAAATATTTGTCTGCCCCCATTTATAGAAGTAGGTCTCATACATTTCACTTTATTTTTAATTTTATTACACTCACAACTATACACAAGTGTGACCCTTATTCAACTAAAATATATCTTACCAACTAAGTCAACTCGTTTTATTAAAACTGTGCCAGTCAATGCTAAGTAAATCTTTCATGGACGGAAGGAGTAACATTTTTAAATTTAATAATATTAGATATATATATATATATATATAATTTGAATTTCGATTTTGTTCGATAGAAAAAATACTAATCCGATTGATGAAGTTTGATAAGAATTAATCTTATTGAGTACCTTAATTCAACACAAATTAAGTAAACTAAATTTTAATTAACTAAATTATAATTATCCAAGAGAGATTTGGGGGTTATATTTAAAATTACCCTACTACTAAACAGAGGTTTCATTTGATAATCATGGCTTCCATCAAATTTTAACAAACCAATTGGGCTAAGCCCATACAATAATAATTTTACTACAAAATCTGTTGGGCCAACATGTTTTATGGCCCAGCCCATTAAATCGCCCAGCTAGGATTAGCATATTTTAGGGTCCTCCGTGACTCATCATAGTCTTGTTTTACTCCACTAATTTCCTTCTTCAGAGCATTAGTCTTCGTTGGAGGAAAGAAATGCTCTAAGAACAACCTCTTCATGTCAGCCCATGAAGATATGGAGTTTGGCGGGAGGCTTGTGAACCACGCGTTCGCCTCTGCTGTCTAAGTGAAAGGAAACGCCGCTAACTTGAATTGTTCCTCAGTAACTCCAGATTGTCGTTTCTGCACCTTGCATTGACGAACTCACTCAGAAAGTTGTATGGATCATCTCTTTTTTTACCATAGAACTTAGGTAAAACATTCAGCAACCCCAACTTAATCTCGATCGATGCCTCCAAACATGGTATGTATATCGGTGTTGGAGGATCATCTTCCAGATGGCTCGAAAGTTCACTCAATCTCGGATCATCATCTGCCATGTCGCCTTCAGTAATCGCGACAAAAGTGGACTCAACTTCTTCCTCGGTATCTCTGTTTCTGCTTCAGAAATACCTTCCGTTTAGGCAAACGGAATACCTTCAGTTTCTGGGACACTACTATCAGACTCGTAAATAGCTTCCGTCTGGGCAGACGGCTCTCCTTGCGGTTCCAACATATTCTGCTGCTTCTTAAACTTGGCCTCCTTCCTCAACTGTTTCGCGAACTTTTCAATTTCAGGATGATATAGAAGGTCCGGTTTAGAGACCCTGCTCATAAACAACAGAAAAGTAACCAAAGATAAATAGGAAAAATAAATTAATAAACACCGTTCCCCGACAACGGCGCCAATTTGGTGGACGTCGTATACCACCAAATAATTCCTACAATTCGCTCAGAATTAAATTAGTATAGCAACAAGCAGAGTCGAACCACAGAGAACGGGAATTCACCTATTTTTTCTAAGAAAACAATAAATTACCCCAATTATAAGAAAACAATAAATTACCTAAATAGCAAAAACAAATATTAATCAGAAGAAAAGTATTCGGCTTCGAATAAATCCACACTAGTCTAGGGCTCTGATCATCGACGCAATGACTAATTAATTTCCAAGAACCAACCAGTTATAGGGTACCGTGAACGCAGCGGACATACCCCAATTCCTACGTACTTTATCGATAGTTAGCTGTAGAAGCCAGACCTAACTATTTCCCTTATTAAAACACAACCTAGCTGGAGACACCAGACCTAGATTTAATGCTCTAATAGCTTTTAGATTTGAAGGAGCCCAATTTAGACGAATTACCCAATAACGCAAGTAAATAACTCATCTACCAATTTATTCCTACTACGAACATGGTAGCTTTATCACTAATTAGCCCTATTCCAACAATTACGGATTGTGGGAACTAATTGACTGTAATCCAATTAAATCTAAGTTTATCAGGCTTTAACAAAATCGGAATTAACTTTAAAACGCTATAAAATCGCAACTTCTGAACAACCAAAAACATACACATCGCATATTCGGATGGATGAATCCTAGTTAATAATTATTAAATTATTCTAAAATATTATAGATCAAAATTAAAGAAAGAATGACCAAAAACTAATTAAATATAGATTATAAGATAGGATCCTCTACATTTTTTTTTCTAAATTATTTAATTAATATTAAATTAAATTCGATATTTTTGTGGACCATCACTCAATGGTTTCCCTTAATTTTTATTTTTCTTTTATGTTGGTCTTTTTTTTGTAGGGCAAATCTCATCGGGCATCACATATCTAAGAGAATTTTTTTAATTAGTTAGCGAGCATATAGGATCCTCTATAATTTATAATTGAGCTGGACCTGGGTGCCACCGGTCATTAATAAGTGACCGGATCCGGTCGGGTCGATCCGATCAAACCGGTAACTCATTGACCATTTTTTTAATAATTTTTAAAAAAATATATATGAAAATATAATTCATCTAAAAGTAACAATTCTAGTTAATAAAAGTAATATTTTTTCAAAGTAACAATTATTTTAAACAAAAGTAATATTTTTCAAAGCAATATTTACCTCGATAAAAAGTAACAATTGTAATAAACAAAAGTAATATTTTTTCAAAGTAATAATTATTGTAAACAAAATTAACATTTGTCAAAGTAATATTTGCCTCGATAAAACTAACAATTGTGGTAACAAAAATACATTTTTCAAAGTAATAATTAAGAAGAAGAAAAGTAATATTTTTTCAAAGTAACAATTATGTTTAATAAAAGTAATATTTTTTAAATTAACATTTGTCGGGATAATCATAGTTGATCAGTAAATAAGGCTCTATATCGTTCGGGCCTATCCGTCGCGTCACTCGCCACTGGGTGTTGAGAGCTCCGTGACGTTTTTGCCAAAGAATATAGTCATAAAATATTGAAATGGCTTTTTTATATCAAACTTGGCAATACTCAGTACTTACACAATACACGGCAAGTTTAACGGACCCATTGCTCATACGAGAAAACGTAAATAATAGGAGTTGTTTTGCATGATAATTTTCAATATCAACTATTATCGTATAAAAGCAATTAAACTAATTATAAATCCAAATAATAAAATAATTAACCTTAAGTAATATCTTTAGCTAGCCTAAATAAAAAATAACAAATATAAACATTAAAAGTAATAGAACCTAATGATTAAATTATAAGTTACATTTAAAACTAGACCCTATCCCTATAGTTAGGTAAACCTAGGCTACCTTATAATCACTAATTAAATTAGTACTTATATTTAGGTAAAGATTTAGTGGATGACAATACTATTCCTTTTGGAAGACAAAATTCCAGCAACGAATAACAATCTTTATCAGATGATAACCTTTTCTCAAAATGGGTGTTCCATCTTCTATTCTGAGTACTGGATTTCTAATATTCCATAACTACTCATGAAAAATAAGTTATAATAATTAAATAATATTTCAAATACATGTGAAAAAAAAAATACAATAGTTTCGCAGAAATTCAATTATTGGAACATAAGAAGCCGCAATACCTTTTTGCAATTGAGATCTCATCCGCATTTTTTTTATTACTTATCCATTGAATATGAAGTCCTAAAACAACATTTTATGTTGAAACTGTTGGAGCATGGACCCTGAAAGAAAGTGAATTATACCACGATTCCGGCGATCCAACTATTGGAGTATGGAGTATGGAACCATTTTGGGTTGCCGTACAAGTGTATTTTGGGCTCTACGCGGTTTCCTAATTTTACTAGGATTAGGGCTCAATTGTTTGCTATATATATAGTTGTTCTCTCATTGTAATTGGTATCCGAAAATATAGTAAAAATCTCTGGCTTGGCATCGCCCCCAAACGTAGATACACGTCGTATCGAACTGGATAAACAATTCTTGTGTTTTTTATTTCGTGATTGTGTGTTTATTTCCTAACAGAAACCACTTCTCCCCAACAAACCATATACACAAATTAGACCAATATCAATATTGAAAAGAGAAAAAAAAAACACACACACACAAACAAACTTTTTAAACTATGCAATCATATATAGTGGCAACTGCATGAAGAGGAATAACCCTATGTGCAGTAATCCCAGGGCCCTCATTCATGTCCAAATCTTTTCCTTCATCTCCATCAGGCAATTTCCACTCAAATTTCGCCACAATATTCGCCAGCAAGAACTCGATCGCCGCCATCGAATACGCAGTCGCCGGGCAGCCTCTCCTCCCGGCCCCAAACGGTATCAACTCAAAATCGACACCCTTAAAATCTATCGAAGAGTTCAAGAATCTCTCCGGCCAAAACTTTTCCGGTTCGTCCCACAACTCGGGGTCCCTCCCTATGGCCCAAACGCTAACCATCGCCACTGTCCCCGCTACGACGTCGTAGCCCTTTACCTTCACATCTCGGCACGCTACTCTGGGAAGGAGAAGGGGAAAGGGAGGGTGACATCGGAAAGTTTCTTTGATCACAGCTTTCAGATAATGCATTTTTTCAATGTCATCATCCGTTATGTCTTGTCTTTGTTCAATGATCCCTCTTACTTCTCGTTGCAATTTTTCCATCACTGTAGGGTGTCGTAAGAGTTCTGTCATCGTCCATTCCAGCACGACAGCCGAAGTATCGGTCCCCGCACCAAACACATCCTGACAATGAACGTTCATCAGAGATGCACGAAAGCACAGCTTAGTGATAAGACGCTTCCCTTCCAACCATGGATTGGGGTTCGAGTCAGTACACACATAATTGGTAGTGAAACACGAGATGAGATATGAAAATGCCATAGAGAAATCAAAATTGAACATAAAATTTCAATTAAAACAAGGGAGCGAGCCTAACAAATTGGACTATACTTATTGAGTATTTAAAAATTTAAACTAGCTTAGCATGTTCAAAGCAGTTGAACTATATATACTTATTATCGAAGATTTTCACGTGTCAATCAAATCTAAAAATCTACTAAATTTTCATGTAAAAATTCTTATTTATTTACTATACATGCAAGACCTTACAATTTAATTTCCTTCAAATTTGGTACATCGCCAAAATTTTCATGTGAAGGAACAATATCCGCAGATGCAATAGCAGATAATGTATATAATGCTGCAACAGATGATCCGACTTGTTAAATGCATATCTATTTGTCGAACTTACCAAGATTATTGCTTTGATGCTCTCTCTATTCCCCGAAACATCACTACCATCATTGTAAATCTCAAGCAAAATATCAACAAAATCCTCTTTATCTTTCTCCTTCAAAGATTCCACATGATTTTCCAAACGCTCCTGAATCACTCTCTCTAGAATTTCATCGAGGCCTTTCGAAACCTTCTCTACTTTCCTATCAAAACCACTAATTTTATCAATCCAACTAAGCATCGGAATGAATTCTCCGATGCTTATCGCCCCCAACACCTCCGTCATCTCTACCATCAGCGGCAGAAACTTCTTCCCCTTCTCCGACTCACCGTATTTTTCACCAAAAGCCGACCTACAAATCCCATCATAAGCAAATTGGAAAAACATTTGGCTCAAATTCACCATACCTGAAGAAGATTCTCGAATCTTCTTCACGAAAAGAGCCGTTTCTTCCACCCTGATCGGCCGGAAAGACTGAACCCTTTTGTTGTTCAGCAGCTTCAGCACGAAGTTGCCCTTCGCCTGCCGCCAGTATTCGCCGTATGGTGCGAACACGACGTCCCTGCCGTTATAGAGGATCTTCTTGTGAGCTTTGTATACAGGCCTGTCTGCAAAGGAAAGGTCGTGGTTTTTCATGATCTCGCACGCTGCGTCGGCGGAGGAGACGACGAGGACCGGTACGCGGCCGAAGTGTAGGAGCATGAGCGGGCCGTGTTTCTTCGACAGAACGAGGAAATCGCGGTGGGGCAGGAGGCTGAGCTGGTGCAGGTTTCCAAGCACCGGTAGCGTCCGCGGTGATGGTGGTGGATTTTTGCTTTTACTAGGTTTAGAGAGCCGTTTTGAAATGGACCAGAGAAGGATTAGAGATATGAGAGATGGAAATAGTAGGAAATGAATTTGAAATTCTTCCATTTTTTGTGTATGAGTAGTTCGATTTCTCTATTACGGATTGTATTTTTTGAGTTTGGATTAGGGTTTTGTTGTTGTGATTTGTATTTAAGTGGTGAGGAAATGTGTATAAATAGTAATAGTTGACAATCATAGTATTAAAATATATATTGGAACCTATATATTATTGAAAACGCTAGACTAGGAAATAATATTTTAGAAAATGATATTTCAATCCTTAATTATCATCAATAGGACCTCAAAAATCTTGAAGGTCTGAATATGAAGAGTTTTGGTTGGAGTGTAGTCATATGTTCATGTAATTTGTATTATACATATAAATGCATGGATCGAGCACACTCTCTCTCATATGATAATATTTTATTAATATAAATTAATAAAATATTATCATGTGAGATATGATGTTGCACATATATATCCTTAACAGAATTTCTTCGTTAATTTGTCATCAGAAAGGAACAAAATTGAGAACAAGTGGATGTATTTTGTTTATCAATCAGGGCCCATAAAGCTATAAAGGTACACTGGATTTTGCTAGCAACCACTGCATCCATAGTCGTTTCTCAAAAATAGTTAACTCAAATTGCTATAAGAATATGTAAGAGTCTGGAAATTTGATTACCCGGAATTGATCATGTATGAAGGATCGGTCGCATCTCCAGTGAGAGAATGTACGTAATATCCCACATTGAGTAAATCATGTGAAAGACCAGATAGTTAGGGGCGAGCAAAAAAACCGAAGGTACCGGTTCGGTTTTTAATTTTATTTATAAAAACTGGTGGTTAACTGAACCGAACCGATACTCATGAAATATTTATAATTTTATTATCAATAATATAAATATTACATTTAATCAATTTTATTTGATTATTATTTTGTTCTCCTATGTGTTTATTCTTCTAAACTAGACATTAAATTTTTTTTATTCCACAATATGGTCAAATAGTTTAAATTGATAATAAATGTAGCTTGATTGTCCAATTAATCTTTTATTACACTATTATTATCTATACTTAGTATATGATATGTGTTAAGATTTTATTATTTTTATTAGTTTATTATTTGTATTTTTATAAATTATGTGAAATATATATATTTTTTAGAATTGGGAATTTTTAATACTATGAATTAAAAAAATTATAACTTTCTTTTATTATGGTTAACCGTTGAATAATTGGTTAACCGAACCGATTTTTAGGTTAACCGTTATAGCGGTTTTTGATTTTTATTTATGACTTTTTAGTGGTTAACCGAACCGATTTAAAACTGCATGGTCGGTTTTTTACACCATAAATGGTCGGTTAACCGAACCGCGCTTGCCCCTACAAATAGTGATGTGAAAATAAGTACATACTCTATTTATCTCCATTCAATTGGCTAAAATGCCTCGACACAAATTTTAAAAATATGATCTTGTTTATAATATAGTTGAAAAGCAAAATTAATTTTTTGGAGGGTATTTTATCAAACCAAACAAGAATGAGAGAAGGAAGAGAGTATAACATACTCCCTCATTTCCCAAAAGTGTGGTCCAATTAATATTTTATATCTCATATATGATCAAATTTGGACCATATTTATGGGGGATAGAGGGAGCATAATTTATGAGTTATGTTCAAGGCCTTTATTATGTATTGAGATCTTTTGGTAATTTTTATTTTAAGAAATGGGCAATTAAAATGAGACGTTGGAACAATAAATAGTTTTCAATATAATGATTAGGTGGAGCTATTTGTAGCACAAGATCTTTAAGTTCCAAATTCAAAGCATGCGTATATAAATATCGTGTGGGCATTGATTTCCCATCTTAGTTTATTGCCGACATTTTTTGTGACTAAAATTGTGTACACGTAGTGCAGAATGGGAATGGGGACTGTTCCCCGTTGACTAAGCAAAATTGTTAAATAACTTTTCTCTCTCAAAAAAAAAAAATGTTAATAACTTAATATTGAAGACGCCATGCTCATTCCACATATGTCGCTTTTTTTAATTTGTTTTCAATTTTTTAGTGAATAATTGATAATTAGGATTGATTATTTTATATATATATATATATTAGCTTGACTTTTTAGTAATAAAAATTAATCATTATATTTCATTATATCTTAATAATTTTAATTTTTATAATAATAATTATTATACTAATAAATTTAATAGTGAGATTCGATTGAGACAGTGGATCTAAATCGATATTGGTATAAAACACAACCTCCATATATTACTGAGATATAAATTGTTATGAAATCTATTGTGGTTCCTTTACTTTGATAATTTGTAAATTGGCATTTTTATTTTATTTATTTATTTATTTATATATTTGGGATCATATATTTCATGAAACTAAGACTGAGAATATATAAAGCAGAATAATTTCATAAATTTTAACATTTAATTTTCTAAGCTTCAATTTTTAATAATAAATGTTAGTATTAATTTTTTTTTTGAAAGGAATAATAAATGTTAATTAAGGTCACTATAGTTAAATAGTTTTGTTTTCATAATGAATACTATCAAAATGTAAAATCAAAGTATATCCATGGACGAAGCAAGAGGGGGCGGTGAGGGAATTGGACCCCCTTGGAATTCTTGAAAAATTCTGGCCGGCTGTGTGTGTGTGTGTGAGAGAGAGAGAGCACCACCTCACTGTTTTTGTAATTAATATATTTTTTTAATTTTAGATAATTTGATATTTCCATGGCATTATGGCAATAATTTTCGGTGCCACCTTGCCAAAATTTGAAGCCACGATAAAAACCAAACTCTATACAAAAATTTGTATTTTTTTGCAGAAAAATTAAATTGGTTAAAAACCAAAATATTGTGAAAGTTTATATATTTATAAGAAATTAATTCAATTTAAAAATATAATAAATATTTATGACATTAAAATTGAAAAATCTTACAATTGACATGGCACAATCAAATTTGATCGTGATAATCAAATGACGTCGTTTTGATTTTAAAAAAAAATCTTACACCTCGAACGGGGTGTGAGGACGAGGTCGCCAAGTGAGGTATAAGTTGTTTTTTTTTATTTTTTATTTTATTTTTAAATTAAAACGACATCTTTTGATTGCCATTCCAATTTGATTTTGTCATGTCAAAAATCAAATTCCAAAAGGCGTGTAAAGCTAGACTACGGACAAAGGTCGTTTATTTTCCGATAATTAATTTTAATGGTGCAATGGAACATAAGATGTACTTAATGTATTTTTATTTTTTTTAATTATTTTTGAACAGATCCCTATCTATTTTTTTGAAAGGGAATCAGATCACTATCTTTAGCGGTATGAAATCATTGTCCAGATATCTTTTTAGGTGATATATATACATTATCAGTATCGATAAGAAACCTAAACTAATCATGTGGTGCACAAAAGTCAAAAACCAAGGTTAATACATTTTGGGATCACGAATCTTTTGCTTCTGAATATAAAATTACTATGGTGCCACTTTCTAACTTATCAAATTGAAGCATAAATATTAATATGTGGCAGGATGGGCGTCAGGGGAATATATGGACCCTCAGCCATAATCTCAAAAAAAAAAAAAAAAAAAAACTCTTTTGAAATTAACTGTTTTACCCTCATTAAAATATTAATTAATTTCTTTGAAGTCTTCTAGCTAGAAATGGATTTATGAATTGTTTGCTGATCATATACTTAATACATTAGTCCATTGATAATATTACAAGCAGTAAAATTAAATTTTCTCCAAACTTAAAAAGATACTAATAATATGTGGTTATTTTATAATAGGATTAATTGTTGCATATTACACAATTTTACACAAATTTAGTATAACTAGTTATATTTGAAAATTCTTATGTTTTGGGTGAGGGAAAATGTGAAATACATACATTTGATTTATGAATTTAAATTTCTATATATTTTATAAGTGCAACATATAATAAAATATTAATAATTAGACGAATCATTTCCGAATCTCACCCTATAATTTTCAAAATTCTGTATCCCAGTTCGTACCTATATTGTATCGTTCCCGCACCCTCCCCCACGCACCCGTGCAACATAGGTGACACTTGAACTCTAACTGGTTCAATTGAATTATCGTATAGTCAATTTGGTGGCATGGCAAATTAAATTCCAATCGGTTCGATGAGACTATAATATAGCAAATTATTAGTGACAAAAGGAAAGTTCAATTAGTTCAATTGGACTATAGTATAGTCAATTAGTGATAAATATATCAAACTCCAATTGGTTCAATTGTATTATTGTATAGTCGTATATTTATTATGAACATATCAAAATCAAATTAAACTAATGTATATGTTGATTGTGTATGGTTCTTGTTATCCACTTCATTCAAATTCATTAACTAATTATCTGGTCGTTAGGGCATTCAGTTTCTAAAAATAAAATTCTTGCTTCTATCATGTTACATTGCGAACCCAGGTTCTTAGAAGTATAAACAATTCTGAAAAAAATTGATTTTTAGGAGTATAATATTGTTTCATGTCATCTACATCGTTAATGATATGTCGTATTCGGTCAGATACATTCATTTTGTGGAGTTATATTGGTTATACGTTCAAGTTTAAGTTTTTATACTTAAAATTGCTTGTAGTATAGAATTTTCTATTGAAAAAATATTTTATGTTACATTCTTTTTAAAATAAAATAGTATATGTATGTGCTATTAATATCATTATTATATTAAAGTAATCACCATATATACATAATAGCCACTGATGCTATCTTGATATACATATGATGAAGATGATATTAATAACTTATGAAGCTATGTATTTAAAAGTAACGAATTTGCTATATCGTAGGAAAATAAGAAAATCACAGATTTTACAGTATGGAATCAACCAAATATTTTAATAATATTCTAATACTATAACACTACTAATATAATTATTAATTATTTAATATACTATAATACACTATTGCCCTTAAATAAAATATTTAATAGGGATATAATAGGCAAATCAAATTTTGTAAACAAGACACTTTTTATATAGGTATAAATTTTTACACTGCTTTAAGTCTTTAATAACGCTATATATAATTCCCGCATCACCTTTTGAGTGTTTGCAATTATAGCATTTCCAAATTTTTTGTCAATAATACTACATTGTTTCATTAGTAAAACAACAGCGTTTTAGCACCATCGCACAAACTTCGTCATTTTTTTTTTTTTGAAGAAGTTGTAATTGCCACGTTTTAAAAGTGATCGTGCACAAATTATAAATTCTATAAATATGATGTTATTTCCGACAATTAGTCCTTGAATATACATAGGGGAGAATCAAGACATGAAGAACCAAGGTGCTTAGGAGTGAACAATATAAAAGTATGAGAAATCATGTAGCAATAGAGGCAATTGCAACAAGAGGAATAGCTCTATGTGTAGCAAGTCCGGCGCACTCAGTCATGTCCAAAATTACTCCTTTAGGCAATTTCCAGTCAAATTTTTGTACAATATTTGCTAACGACAATTCAATCGTAGCCATGCCATATGTCATCCCCGGACAACCCCTTCTCCCACCCCCAAACGGGATCCACCCGAAATTCGACCCCTTAGAATCCGTTGAATAGTTCAAAAATCTCTCTGGCTTAAACTTTTCTGGTTTGTCCCAACACGCAGGGTCTCTCCCGATGGCCCAAGCATTAACCATCGTAACTGTTCCTTTTGATATGTCGTAGCCTTTTACTTTGATGTCTTCGCGTACTACTCTAGGTACTAGTAGCGCGACTGGTGGGTGATAACGAAGAGTTTCCTTGATCACAGCTTTCATATAATGCATTTTTTCAAGGTCATCATCAGTTATGTCTTGTTTGTCTCTAAGAACCCCTCTCACTTCATTTTGCAACTTTTCCATCACGGTAGGGTGTCGTAGGAGTTCGGTCATTGCCCATTCTAGGGCTGTGGATATGGTATCGGTCCCACCCGCTAGCGCGTCCTGCAAGTAACATAGACCACGTCAGGTGTAAGTAAAACTTAACATCGTCATTGTCCCCTTGGGGATGACCTACTATTAAAATAGTCTGTCTGAGGCCAAAAGTCTCGAGTTTAAGCCCCACTAATACCTCTTTATAGGTCGAGCCTGTCACACATGAACTTAAAAAATGTGAAAATAAACATGCCGGACACTCACCATAATTAGTGCTTTAATACCATTTCTACCAATGGAATCACCATCTGCATTTCCATTGTGAATCTCAAGCAAAATATCAACAAAATTGTCTCCATTATTTCTGTCAGATTCGATTCGTTGTTGGATCACATCCTCTAAGAAATCATCCATCTCTTTCGCAATCTTATCCAATTTCTTATCAAAACCTTGAACACGATCGATCCAGCTGAGCCATGGAATGAAGTCTCCAATACTAATAGTCCCTAAAAGCTCCATTAAATCTACCAACAACTTAAGGGGATTTTTCCCATTTTCTAACTCTCTGTATCTAAAACCAAAAACTGATCTAGAAATCACATCAGTACTGAACTGAGCAAATATCTCACTCAAATTCACCCGTCCCGAAAATTCTCCAATCTTTTTAACCAAAAGGGTCGTCTCATCTTCCCTGATGGAACGGAAAGATCGGACCCTTTTGGTGCTCAGCAGCTGAAGAACAAATATGCTCTTCAGCTGCCTCCACAATTCGCCATAAGGCGAGAACGTGATGTTTTTAGCATCATACACGAGTTTCTTGAAAGCCTTGTATTGAGGCCGGCTAGCAAAAGTGAGATCATGAGTTTTCAAGACTTCAGAAGCTGCATCAGCTGATGAAACAATCAGCACCTGAACTCTGCCGAAGTGAAGAAGCATCAATGGCCCGTGTTTTCCGGCCAAGGATTGGAGATTTCGGTGAGGCAGTGAGCCGAGTTGATGGAGATTTCCGAGTATTGGAAGCTTAGGAGGGGATGGCGGGAAATTCTTGATTCCATCTGTTTTATGGAGCCATTTTTTGATGGAATATAACAGGAATAGTAATAAGAAAGCTGGAAATATGAGGTGATGCAATTGAATTTCATTCATTTTGCAGGAAAACATTGCTTGATAATTGAATGGAGTGCAGTTCTGGATAATGTAAATCACTCAATTTGTCTTAGAAAACTGAGGCAATAACTTTCCAATTTAAATAATATTTTTTTCATACGGATCAACAAACAATATTGACTTGGCATACCAGAAATTAATCCTGATGTTTGAAACGTGTACTATATACATATTTAAGATTAATCAGCTTTAAATTTGCGAGTGTGACGTTGAACTTGAAATTTGAAAGTCTAGCATTTAGCTTCTTTAATTTACATATAAATAAGGGTAGGTAGGATTTCTACACTTGTAACTAAGAAGATAACAAGTTTAGTCATAAAAACTCAAAAAGGAAAAAATAAAAGCTTTAAAATCCTACTTCGCCTATTACTTATTTCGACTGAAAAAACAAAAATTTTGGAACTTCAAGCTAATAATCATGAAAAAAATTCAAAATTTCCAACGTCAATCCGGCGATATTTTCTTGATACATTTTTTCCGGCTACATTTTCTTGATTTTTCATGAAAATATTTCATTTTTTTATGGAATCTTCACGAAAGAACTTCAAATTTGATAAAAAAAAATGGTTTATCAATTTCAATTTTTTTTCTTTTTGTAAATGGTACACGAAAAAGAGTTAATTGCATAAAACACCCATGTCTTTTATATAAATTACACAATACATCAATGTATTTTTTTTAAATTGCATAAAATACCTATGTATTATAATAAACTTTGTGCGGAAAACTCCTACATTTTAAGAAATACTCATACATAGAAAGGAGACACTTGTTTGCATCGAATTAAACCATCAATGGAATTTTCCAATTAATTTGTATCAATCTTTCCTTCCAAATTTTTATCAAATTCTAGAAAATCCGAAAACAAAAAAATCTATTATTTTTTCCGCCATTCATCAAAGGAGACACTTATTTGGAATTTAATGAATTGAGAGATTTTATAGCACTATTTGAATTATTTCTTCAGTCGAATTCAAATCATTGAAGCGTAAACGATCGAATTGGATTCCATTGAAGGATTGAGAAAGAGCCATGCACGTTAACTTTAACTTTCACATATGATTTTTTTAGCAAGATTATTAGAATATAGGAACACCACTATGTTTTACGCAATTCACCCGTCAGAAAGTCCTAAGTTTGAAATTCTTTTTAGAGGAAAAAAAAGAACATGAAATGACTTAATTCTAGAAATTAAAAGTTTTTAAGACTAAACCGCCACACTCTTCAATTACAAGAATAAAATGTGCCCAAATAGTTATGATACTAGATTAAAAGGGTGCCTATAAAGTCTTATGTAGGTCGGCTCTTGGGACTATAGGGGTTAATTAAGTTTACTTAAAATGTGGTTAAAAAGCTCTAACTTGTTACAATTATTTTTGGAGTTTAAATGATAATTTTTTCTTATTATATAAAATTCTTTTGATGTAGGAAAAAGTAGCAAATACACCCCTATCGTTCCCCGTTAGCATATTTACCGCTCCAACGAAACGTTTGGCGCTGTCAAGATCTCAACATACCATAAGTAGAGCAAAAGTCCCCTCTCCCTTTAGGAGTCGAAATTTTATACATATCTTTTATTAATTATTTATTTGATTATGGAATCTTATGAATCCATATTAAATAAGTTATTTAATTAATAAAGATATTTTATTTGGTGATAAATATCTTTTTCATTGGTAAAAAGTTAAGGATATATATCAATTGTTTAGAGCCAATGAAATTGTGCCACATCACCCTAAAGCCCATGATGGAGCCCAAAAGTTCACTTAAATCTCTCTCCCTACAACTGTAAATAGGGTCTCCATATCACTTCAAAATCATACCAAAAAATCATCTTCAAGAGCTCAATAATTGAAAAGAAATTCTCTAAGATTTCTCTCAATATTCAAGGTGTCCCGACGAGATTCAAGGCATTCTTCGTGGAAGCAACGCGTTCTTCGACGAAAATATCTCAAAGTGGCGTTTGATCTGGAAACAAGGTGAAAATCCTCCACGTCAACGTTATAAAGCCCAAAGCTCAACGCTTACTTTAGAAACAAGGCGAAAGTCCTCCGCATCAACGTTATAAAGCTTGAAAACCAAGTCCAAAGATATCAATGAGACACTAAATCTCTGAAAATCTTAAGACTACGTTGAAGATCGTTCGAGGGTCAACTTAAAAAAAAGAATCAGATGATCATATAGAGATTGAATCCGCATATATTCGAAATTCTTATATTTGTATGCAATTTTGTGTTTATTAAATTAAATACAATATTTTGTGTTTACAGATTTTGGCACGCCCGGTGGGACAATCTCTATCTCTTATCTCTTCCCTTTGCCAAATTCATCAAGCGAAGATGTCTACAACTCTTGAAGAGCAAATCACGAACTTGACGAAGCTTGTTGAAGGACTTTCCAAACGCTTAGAAGAACGAGATGAAGAAATTGCAAACTTAGAAAAGACAATGTATGTCGATACAAGAAGCAAACAAGCGAAGAAAGATGATGAAGCCGAGCTTTTCATGGAGTCAAAAGATGGTGATAAATCTCCGACTAAGGAGCTTGAAGTCTCTTCCGATGGATCGATACATGTCGACCAACTCAAAGAGTTCATCATAGGAACAATCAAGGACAAGTTCAAAGGGACCTCTAAATCCTCATGGACTTATAGAAAGCTATATACTCCAAGGATTGAAAGCTTGAAGATGCCGGTTGGCTATCAACCTCCAAAGTTTTAATAATTTGATGGCAAAGAAAATCCAAAGTAACATATGGCTCACTTTGTGAAGACTTGCAACGATGCTGGCACATATGGAGATCACATGGTGAAGCAATTCGTACGTTCCTTGAAAGACAATGCTTTTGATTGGTATGCTAATTTGCAACCATATTCAATTGATAGTTGGGGGCAATTGGAGAAAGAATTTCTTAATCGCTTCTATAGTACTCAAAGGACGGTGAGCATGGTCGAACTTACAAAGTCAAGTCAATGGAAAGAAGAGCTCACCATCGACTATTAATCGTTGGAGGGACTTGAGTCTAAATTGCAAAGATCGATTGTCTAAAACTTCAGCAACTGAAATATGTATCCAAGGCATGCATTCGAGTCTTCGGTACATTCTAAAAGGAATTCAACCAACGACCTTTGAAGAATTGGCAACTAGAGTTCACGATATGGAGCTAAGCATGATTGCAAATGGAATTGATGATATGATAATGCTTGGGCCCCACAACTTTGAAGAAAATCAAGAAACAAATCATGAGGGCAAATATCTTGAAGAAACTCTAAGTGAAGATGAGGAAGAGACTTCAAATATAGTCATAAGTCAATCTTCATATGTGTGTCGAAATTTATGAAGTCAAGTGCTCCTTGATAAGAGCCTAAACTGTCTACATTGCTCCTTGATAAGAGCTTAAACTGTCTACATCGCTCCTTGATAAAAGCATAAACTGTCTAAAATGCTCATAGATGCGAGCAAAAACCATCTAAACTCTTTAAAGAAATAACTTCAAATGCTCCTTGATAAGAGCATAAACTGTCTGCATTGCTCCTTGATAAGAGGTTAAACTGTCTAAAATGCTTCTAGATACGAGTAACAACCATCTACACTCTTCAAACAAAAACTTCAAATGCTCCTTAATAAGAGTCTAAACTGTCTACATCAATCTTTGATAAGAGCCTAAACTGTCTACATTACTCCTTGATAAAAGCTTAAACTATCAATAAAGCTCCTAGACATAAGCAAAAACTATCTAATCATATTCTTTGAAGAATCGTCCAAGTAAAAGACTCATTGACACGAGTATAAAATGTCTACAAATTAATTCAAATTCAAGTGACAACTCATTGACACGAGTATAAAAGGTCTATAAATTCAAATTCAAGTGAAGACTCCTAAACATAAGTATAAAAAGTTTACAAATTCAAAGATCCTTGATACGAGCATAAACTATCTAAACTCAAATTAAAATTCAAGGCTCCTTGATACGAGCATAAACTATCTAACTTCAAATCCAAATTGAAGGCTCCTTGATAGGAGCATAAACTATCCAAGTCCATCAGAACTCCTTGAAACGAGTATAAACTTTCTAATAAATTTCAAATTCAAGAACTTCTTGATATGAGTATAAACTATCTAATAAGTACAAATTTATTGAGACTCATTCATTTTCACGACAGGTCGTCTATGAACAAGTCTCGAGGGGGTATTTGTAGGAGTCGAAATTTTATGCTTATCTTTTATTAATTATCATATTTATTTAATTATGGAATCTTATGAAATCCATATTAATAAGTTATTTAATTAATAAAGATATTTTATTTGGTGATAAATAACTTTTTCTTTGGCAACAAGTTAAGGATATATATCAATTATTTAGAGTCAATGAAATCGTGCCACCTCACCCCTAAATCCCATGATGGAGCCCAAAAGTCCACTTAAATCTCACTCCCTAAAACTGTAAATAGGGGTCTCCATATTATTTCAAAATCACACCAAAAAATCATCTTCAAGAGCTAAAGAATTGAAGAGAAATTCTCTAAGATTTTTCTCAATATTCAAGGTGTCCCAGCGAGATTCAAGGCGTTCTTCGTGGAAGCAACGCGTTCTTCGTCTGAAATATCTCAAAGTGATGTTTGATCCGAAAACAAGGCGAAAGTCCTCCATGTCAACGTTATAAAGCCCAAAGCTCAACGTTTACTTTCGAAACAAGGCGAAAGTTATCCACATCAACGTTATAAAGCCCAAAGCTCAACGCTTACTTCGGAAACAAGGCGAAAGTCCTTTGCATCAACGTTATAAAGCTTGAAGACCAAGTCCAAAAAGATGAATGAGACACTAAATCTCTGAAAATCTCAAGACTAACTTGAAGATCGTTCGAGGGTCAACTTGAAAAGAAGAATCAGAGGATCAAATAGAGATTGAATGCGCATATATTCGAAATTCTTATATTTGTATGCAATTTTATATTTACTAAATTAAATACAATATTTTGTGTTTACACGCCCCAAACAACGGTTCATAATTTTTCTTTTTTTTTTCTATTATTCTTCTTTTAGAATTTGTATCGAACACCTGGAGTGCATCAGCATAAACCGCAACAATGAAGAAAAGAGCATCGTGGAATGGTTTCTATTACCCCCTCCACCCTCGTTGCGACTCCCTCCAAACACCTACGCCTCATCTCTCGATTCTACGGTGTCTCTCGGTCATCATTGCCCTCCCGTTCTCTCTCTTCGCCTCCATTTTTAGTTAATATTCTCAGATTTCAGGCACTAAGGTACTGCATCGCCGTCGCGATGATCCTAGCCAAATTTTCCAGAAATGTGGCGGCTTGTTTCATCGTGGAAAGTAAAATGTCAATAGTCTTTTGTGGTGCTCCCAGATTTTTCGCACACGCTCTACCCGCTTCAACTTGCTTTTCTCTTTTGTTCTTGCTATATATTTTTCAGTCTTGTCTTCACAAAGGAACATAGAACTTTTCTTATCAACTTCTTTTACTTTCAGTTTTCGGTTTTCTTGCTCTCTTTCTCTTCAATGTTGTTGTTTTTGCAGGTGCACTCCAGGTATTTGATAAAATTTTCAAAGAAGAATAATAGAATAATAAATTAAAAGAAAAATTATGAACAACGTCAAACGTTCATTCGGGGTGGGGGGTTTTTGCATTGAACTTTATTTTCTATGTAATGTATAATTTTGATGATTGCAGTAACAATTTTTAAGGTATTAGAATAAAAAAATATAAAATTAAAAAAAAATTAAAAAAAATATTAACGTGGACTAAACGTGAATGGTGCCACAAAAAAAGTGAGCAACATATCATTTCTATATAAATATATATACACTAGTATATATATTTTAATTATATTATTGATCATATAGACACTAGTATTATATTTTGTAAACAACCTATCCCATCTAGAAGAAATTAGGACAAATATTTCCAACAGAAAACCATGTTTAATATCGTGCTCACCTAAGTATACAGACCAAACCAATAACTAGCCGATCTACATATGACTAGGTTAATTAATTAAGGTTGGACATCAAAGTTACGCTTTTAATTTAGACATATATAGTGCTAGGGGTCTAACTAAAACATATTTTATACGTTCTACTTGATAAACTCTACGCGTAGTAACTATCTTCCATTTTACTAACACTTAGATGTGTAATTGTGCATACATCTACGCAGCAATTAATACTTTCATTTGTCAAATGATCGTATCATGGGTGTTCTCTATAAAAAAGTATCGTTGGATCCGTATGCCATTTATCCAATAATATAATTACAAGAAAATCAATAGTCTTTTTGATGGAAAATCTTGAGTTAGACATGGAGTTATCATCCCTCAAAAGAGAAAAATGGTTGGAGGAAAACTATGTCTACCAACTTGGAGGCTTTTGGCATTTGCCTCAATTCATCAAACCAATCAATAGAGTGACCAAACATTACAATCCACTCCCTAGTGATGTGATCTTGGTAACTTTTCCAAAATCAGGCACCACTTGGCTCAAATCTCTTCTCTACTCCATCCTAAATCGATCCTACAAAGAAAGATTAGCTCTCGAACATCCCCATGAATTGGTTCCCTTCTTGGAAGCGCAAGTTTTCTCACATTCTGATGGGCCAGCCTTAATTGACGGCCCATCAGATGCAAATCTTAAGCGTCGAATATTTGGCACGCACATCCCCTACCAGCTCCTGTCAAAAACCCTAGATTCTTGCGAGTGTAAGGTAATTTACTTGACACGAAACCCCAAGGACACCCTCATCTCCACGTGGCACTTCGCGAACAAGTTGAAGTTGGAGAAGGTAGAGCCGTGGTCACTCGATGTGGCTGTGGACCAGTTTTGCCGTGGGGTTTTCCCTTCTGGGCCGTACTACAAACATGTGATTGAGTACAAACAACTAAGCTTAAAGAGGCCGAAGCACGTGATGTTTGTGACTTACGAGGAGATGATGGAAGATCCTCATGGTTGTGTCAAGAGATTGGGTGATTTCTTAGGTTGTCCTTTTGAGGGAGAAGATGAGGTGGAAGAGATTGTGAAGAGTTGTAGCATGGAGGTACTAAGTAGCCATGACGTCAACAAGTCCGAAGAATCTCCAACTTGGTTACCAACGCCGTACAATTCATTCTTCAGAAAAGGGATAGTTGGGGATTATAAAAACTATCTAAATGACGAGGCTATTCAACGCATTGACACACTCACCAAAGAAAATTTTCATTCTATGGGTTTTATGTATGGGGTTAATTAGCTGCTTTAATTTAATTAGTTATAAATAATTACCCATACAAAATAAGCTATGAATATATCCGCTGCCATTTCTGGTCCTCGTATTTTATAAATGAATATAATACTCTTTATCAATGAATTCTAGTGAGTGGAATATGAACACTAGACAATCTTACTTCTCTTTATAAATGAAAGGGTTCGGATCCTCTGTTTCATAATTTTTATTCCTACACGGAATTGGTAATGATCATTGTGGTCAACATATAAGTTGGATGCTCTCGTCCCTTAATAAAGCCGTTGAGATGGTGATGGCCGAATTCTAATAACTCGGCGTTGGTTTGGTTGATTTAGGGAGGGGAGGCGCTGCTAGATTATGGGGTTTGATTTTTCATTTTCATTTTTAGTTTTATTTATTTATTTTTAATGTATTTTCATCAAGGGGAGATTTGTTCGTGCAGCATTAAAAGTAGGTAAGTTGTACTACCTCCGTCCCATGATAAGTGGCCACATTCTTTTCGGCACGGGTATTATGGAGAAGAATGTTTAAAGGGTAAAAAGATAAAAAGTGGTAGAGCCCACAACTTTTTGTGAGAGAGGCATATTTCCTTATAAAGAAAGTGGCCACTTATCTCGGGACAACCCAAAAAGAAAATGTGGCCACATATTGCATAACGGAGGGAGTATATGTCTACCAGCTATTTAAAGAAGGGATGTTAATTGCAGTAAAATTCACGAAGTTTGGCCAAGTTTATTTTTTCTCGTGAACTTTGAATTGTAACACCAATATGAGAAACTTTTGTTTTGTTAAAATTTTACACCCCAAGGAAAAAAAAAAAAATCTACGTGTCAGCCGAAATTACGCATTCGCACCAGCGTGGCAGCCATGATCTTCCAATTGTTCGATGAAAGTTCTGAATGAGAAAAATCATGGGATTGTTACCCACCTCGAGAAACTCTCTTTGTGGTTCGACAAGCTCCACAGCCGCATAGCATAGGATTTAAATAAGTTCTAGCTCAAATACATAGACGTAGAAAATCATTTTTTTCAGGGACTAACCACAGAATTTTCTCTCCGGAAATCTTTCTGACGTTAAGTTCTCGTTCGTCCCAGTGGGGATGGCCTAGTGGTGGAGTGGTTGCCTGTTGACCAATAGGTCAGAGGTTCGAGTACTCTCGGTCACAAAAAAACCTTAGGTGGGGTGTGTGAGTATTAATATTTGTAATGATATTCAAAAAAAAAAAAAAGTTCTCGTTCAGATTTTTTATCAAACACTTGGAGGGCAGTAATATAAGAAACCTGCACAAAGAGAGCAAAGAAGATTGCCGACGTGGCTGCCATGCTGGTGCAAGCCTGTAATTACAGCCGCCCACATAGGCTTAAATTTAGATGGAAGCTTGGCTCAAGAGAAAATTGCAACAACACAAAAATTCGTGTTATTGGTGTTATAATTCTTGGGAAAAACTCCGGCTAAAGTTCGTAAATTTATCTGCAATTAGCTCACAGGAGATATCCTTTGTAGCGGTGGAAGGAGATGAGGGTGTGGTGATGGTTTCTATCGACGAATCGGTCGGCAAACGGGGACGGTGACCGTGCCGACGTCCTTGTCGGGGCCGAAGGTGCTGAGGATGCGGATCTGGAAGAGGAGAGAGAGGGCAGGCTTGGTGAGGTAGGGCTCGTCGACGACGAACTCCATGCGGTGGTTCCATTTTGGGGAGGTGCCGGAGTTTTTGTCGACGGGGTGCGCTGGCGGGACTGGGGGTAGCCGGCGATGGAGACGTCGGCATAGACATCCATCTTCGAGAAGGTGTTGACGTCCTTCAGCCCTTGGGCCGATACGATGGTGATGTTTAGCTGCCGGTATTCCATTGTTGCAGAAGATTGATTGATTGGAATTAGTGATCGATCTAAGGAGATGAAGATTTATGATTTGTGATTTTGGTATTCTATGATTTGTGATTTGTTGTGGTGGTAGGTGGCGGCGGTGATGGTGGTGGTGGTGATGGTGGTGGTGTGATGGAGAGAGATGATATATTTTAAAATAATTAATTATAATTAGGGGTAGAATTGTTTTTTCTTATTTAATCTTGAATTTAAACTAGGGTACCAAACAACCAACCTGTTATTCACTATATTTATCTTGACGTTATCTTATCTACCAAACACAAAAGATACAGTAACAATCACCCCTTATTCCCTATATTTATCTTGACATTATCTATCTTGCCTTATCCTAACATACCTACCAAACGAGCCCTTATTAACATGGTATGCTAACCAAGCTTATTTTTGTAAGGCTAATTATTTACGAATAATTAAAGCAGCTAATTAAATCTCATACAGTCCGTTCGGGGACATTCAAGTAGTAATAGATCTTGTCTGTGATTAGAGAGGTCTCGAGTTCAATTTCTACCACTCTTCCTTTTTCGAGTAAAAAATAAATAAATAAATAAATCCCATACATGAAACTCCTAGAATGAAATTTCTCTTTAGTGATTGTGTCCATGCGTTGAACTCCTCATCACTTAGTTTTTATAATCCCCAATTGTCCCTTTTTCTGAAGAACGAATTGTACGGCGTTGGATACCAAGTTGGAGATTCCTCGGACTTGTTGACTTCATGGATTGATTACTTTTGAACTTGTTTGATCATCTAATCCTTCATATAGTCAATCCTATGTTTTATCAATTTATTCTATCACGCAAAGTAAACGCCCACAAAGGTATAGTTCTTCACAATCTCTTCCACCTCACCGTCTCCTTCAAAAGGGCATCCTAAGAAATCACCCAATCTCTTGACATGGCCATGAGAATCATCCATCATCTCATCGGACTGCGCAAAAACTTGAACTTCCATGAAGGGAACCAAGTTGTAAGGATTTCGAGGCCGGTTCTTTCTTTAGAGGATCGACTTACAATAGAGTAGAGAAGATATTTGAGCCACGTGGTGCCTGATTTGGGAAAAGTAACCAAGATCACATCACTAAGCAGTGGATTGTAATGTTTGATCACTCTATTAATTGGTTTGATGAATTTGAGGCAAATTGCCAAAAACCACCAAGTTGGTAGACATATTTATCCTCCCACCATTTTTATTCTCTTTTGAGGGATGATAACTCCATGTCTAACTCAAGATTCTCCATCAAAAACACTATTGATTTTCTTGTAACTAAATGTATACTATAACCCTCAATTCATAACCCCCAACTTAACTCCAATCCACGCCTTTTCTACAGATTCTTCAATGTGAGGGGAAAAAAGTGAAGAATCACCGTTCCGTTGGAAGATTTATTAATACTAAATTTTAATGCACGTTTAACAACAATTAGACAAAATAAATCGCAAATCAGTAGAATTCCTTTGTATTTAAATTTCCATCTCTTCCACCGAACACGGCCCTTCATCGCACCCGCCTAGCATTGGACACTGCAAAACAAAATACAACAAAAGATAGAAAGTTAACTCAGCACAAAGAAAAAAGAGAAAATGAAAATGGTCTAAAATTAGAAGAAGAAAAGGGTAACCTAAAATGTCTACAAATCATAATTAATTTCTGATAATTAAGTAGTACTCTCTCCGTTCCAATAGCAAGGTCTCACTTGCTTTGGGCACAGTTATTAAAAAACAAGAGTAAAAAGAGAAAAAGTGGAGAAAAAGTAGTTGGTCCTACAGCTTTTAAAGAGTTAATTATTTTCATTTTTGGAATGAGACATTGCTATTGAGACAACAAAAAAGGAAAGTGAGACCTTGCTATTGGGACGGAGGGAGTATTATATTAATAATCATCCCAATTGACATTAGGATCGATGGGGATAGGCAAGGCGATGTTGCAGAGTTGGGGAATCTGCTTGGCTTTGGCTGGGTTAAATCCCATAGGAACGGCTGCTAGCTTCAAGCTTTGCACATAGATTATTTCTATTATAAGATTTATTTTGAAGTTATTAATTAATTATAATTTTGGGTTATAAAATATTACTATCAAAAATAATTTTTAATAGAAGGCTATAAAGAGTAAAATGAAAATTATATTTAGAATTACCAGAAAACAAAGGGAGAAACGGTATAATAGTACTTTTAAGATTAAAAATTCTAATAATAGCACATGTTTTTAAAAAATACAAATAATATCACTTGTGGACATATTTACCCCTCCATCCCACCATCTCTTCATCATTATGCTTGAATTCACGAATTAGAATTTGTGAATTCTCAAATTCAAATTTGTGAATTCTTAAATTTTAATTTGTGATTTCACGCTATATCTTCTTCAAATTTAAAATATTAATTTGAGAATTGACAAATTCATAAATTCTAATTTGTGAATTCACGAGTTTTAATTTGTGAATTCACGAATTTTAATATGTGATTTCACGCATACGGAAGGAGGTCGCCGAAATGGAGACGACGACTAGGCCATGTGAGTCGGTGACGACAACTTTAAAATCCATGGCTACGGCGGAAAGATGGTCAACATGTATGAAAAAAATGAAGAAAATAAGTATAAACAAATAAAAAGATGAAAATAGATTGAGGTAAAAGAATTAGGGGCAAAAATGTTCAAATGTGCTATTATTATTTGTCTTTTTAAAACTTGGTGATTATTAGTATTTTTTCCCTAAAAGTGCTATAATCCTATATTTTCTCAGAAAACAAAGCCCTCATGTACTAACTTAGTTCGTGAAGACTTCACAACTCAAAAGTGATGATTTTGAAGCCCCATCTTCTATATATACAACAATATTTATTTTATGATACTAGCAGAAATGACGTACTGTTGCACGTATTATCTCTTATTTTACATAATTAATTTATTATTAATAGTGATAAATTTGAAGACCAAAAATATCTTTAAAATTTGTAATACTATTAATTGTTGATTATAAACTTCAACAAACGTAGGTGTAAAAATGAGGCAAAAGATTAAATTGAATTTTCTGTAGCCTATCTTGAGTACAATTCTGACCATCCAAATTGTACGGTAGTGATAAAAATCAGGTATTAAAATACAATTAAGCTAATTAAGTGATCTTAAAATAAGCAAAAATATATACTCATTGTATTTTCCAATTACAAGGTCAAAAGGTTAGTTCATCTACTAGAACCTAGCTAGTGATTCAATAATATAGTTCGAATCATAAATTTAATTGTTATTATGGCCGCAATTATTATAGTTATCATAGAAATTAAGAGAAAGTTCTCTCTATATATATGTGTATGTATATATGTTACTCATACTTTAAAATCGAAATGGAATAATTTTATTAGGGAATACTTTTTATAATTCATTTCTTGGTTATTTGGTGAATTATTACCCATTGATTTTTGTTGCAACTGCATTCTACCTCTCTTCTTAAGTTAACAAATGACATCATTAGTGTTGAAGTAAAATTGCAAATAAAGTTAAAGTGAATTTCTTTGCCTTTGGAGTATTTAATTCGTCATGTGTAGTCTTGTAGCTCAAGTATATTTATGCTCGCATCTCAAAGCTCTTAATTTTGTCTCATACTTAGATTTAAGCATTTATGATTTTTGCAGTAATTTAGACAAACGATAAAACAACTACTACAAAATATATTATCTTAATACATTTAATAATAACATACCAACTATAATACGACATACTCCCTCTGTCCCATTTATGTAGGCGGATTGAGATTTTCACAAGGATTAAGAAAAATTATTGGAAAAGTAAATTATATGGTAAATTTCTTAATATGCCCCTATTTATTATTTGACTATGTATTTTTATGAGTTAATCAAAGAATTAAATAGGGATATATTAGTAAATGAGCTAAAAAACATTACTTTTTATGGAAACAAGTCTATATATTTGGGACATCCGAAAAAGGAAAGTAAGCCTATATAAATGGGACGGAGGGAGTATATAGTACCACCGACAGAATCAAAGTACGTAAATTAAAAAAGATGCATGAATATAATTTCTACACATCCAGATATAATTCAAGCTAGCGAAATCCAGAATAACTCGAAGAGAATTACATCTTCATATATCAGATAAATAGATTTATTATCAAATTTATTCATAAATTAAAAGAACGACATATCAAAAGAGAAACAAAGATAGATCGAGAGAGAGTAGAGAGAAAATAGGGGTTGAGAAGGGGGTGGTAGACACCGACACTGCGTCATCACGGTGGTGGTAGTGGCTGTCGGAGAAGAGGAATGGGAGAGAGAAGAGGGGTGTGAGAGAACAAACGAGAGAGAGGTCGGAGAATAGATAAAAATTGGGTTTAATTTTATTTTTTATTTTATTTAATGATAAGGATGAGTTGGCACATGATATGTCATTTGTATACGTTTTATGTTTTTTTTTGAAACAAAACAACGTCGTTTTGTAATTTCGGCATCCATATAATATGTTTTAATTTGGGGGAAATCAATTACTGTGATAAAACAAAAGAAAGGGAAGGTTGTATATATTGTGTCAGAATTTTAGGCTCATTACTCATATCAATACCGAAATTCATGCAAACGTTATGCATTTAGCAGCCATAACCAATAATTAAAAATTAAAGATAAATAATCGATCTAACTGCTTAGTAAAAAGAAAAAACATAGAAAAGACAAATTGGACGAGAATTACTCATAAGAAAAAATAGATGGAGTGAATGAAAAAAAAATTAGGGAAGGATGAAAGAAATTGCTTTTTAGGGAAGAACGAAAGAAAATATTATAATATCTTTGTTGTTTTTAGATATTAGTTTTTTTCCTTCAATTTATTTGAAAGAAATAATAATTTTCATGACCTTCAAAATTTTACCTTATCTATAAGTTTTATAAGAGCCGTATCGTTGTCATTATATTACAATTGTGATAGATATCTTACCATGTACAAAATATATTAATAGATTAGGCAAACGTAATTGAGAGGAAATTTAAAATAGCTATTATAGATAAACCAAATTTGTAATTAATTTAAGGGGTATAATAGGTCAACCAAATTTTTATTTGAAATAAATAATAATTTTTATGACCTTCAAAATTTTACCTTATCTATAAGTTTTATAAATTTTACCTTCAAAATTGTCATTATATTACAATTGTCAATGATAGATATCTAGCTATCATGTATAAAATATATTAATAGATTAGGCAAACTTAATTCGTAATTAATATAAGAGGTATAATAGATAAACTAAATTTTGTAAATAAGGCTTTTTTATAATAGGCATAGATATAGATTGCATATCTATAATACAATAATATTTATTTTTATGAAAATTATTGATTATATAAAAATTAATGGTAGTCCAAATTGAATTCTAATTAATTAACTCGGGAAGATGTTTTTTTATTTGATCTTCACCCTATATTAGTTATGGCGGGTGAAAAGATGATTAAATTGAAATATAAAACTTTCTTGAAAGCTTGTATTGTGGCCTATATTTTTTAGCAACTTTTAAACAGAATGCATTCGCATTTCATATATACATTTTGTAGGAGTTTGAAAAGTTGTCATCTTTTCTTCTTTTTTTTTTTTATTTTCCTCGATCGCTTATGTGGCATTGATTCTAATATCTTCATATCAAAATACTTCTATTTCAATGTGCATTTCCAAAAAAAAAAAAAAAACTTAACTGCCTCTAAAAATGATTAACAAAATAGAATATCATATGCATGTAATATATCGATCTACATGTGTATTAATTAATTAATCGTGATGGGATATTGGCATATTGCACCTTGTGCATTTGACCAAATATTGTAGTATCCCTATTGACTATCAGAAGCATACACACATTTTAATTAGCTTAATTGTAAATTAAGAAAGAGTAACAACGTCCACATTAATTGATTAAAATAACTTATGTGATAAATCATGTAGCCTTAGAGGCAACTGCAACAAGAGGAATAGCTCTATGCGCAGTAAGTCCAGCGGTTTCAGTCATGTCCAACACTACTCCTTTAGGCAATTTCCAATCAAATTTCTGCACAATATTTGCTACCACCAACTCGATCGTAGCCATACTGTATGTCATCCCCGGACAGCCCCTTCTCCCGGCCCCAAACGGGATCCACTCAAAATTCGACCCCTTAGAATCCGTCAAATAGTTCAAGAATCTCTTTGGCTTAAACTTTTCAGGTTCGTCCCAACTCGAAGGGTCTCTACCGATGGCCCAAATGTTAACCATCACCACTGTTCCCTTTGGAACGTCGTATTCTTTTATTTTCACATCTTCGTGTGTAACCCTAGGTGCTAATAGCGCAGCCGGGGGGTGATAGCGAAGAGTTTCCTTGATCACAGCTTTCAAATAATGCATTTTCTCAAGATCATCATCGCTTATGTCATCTTTGTCTTTCACAATCTCTCTTACTTCATTTTGCAGTTTTTCCATAACGGTAGGGTGTCGTAAGAGTTCTGCCATCACCCACTCTAGAGCTGTAGATATGGTATCAGTCCCACCACCTATTACATCCTGCACATAATTACGTTATGTCATGTGTATTATAATTTAATTAATTATAAAATCAATATTCAATAGAGTTGTCAAACAATGTCCAAGTCGATATTTTGGTCAATGGGTACATAGTTTTTTATAGGCTTGAAAAAAATTGCATGTTGGGTCGGTCAAATTCCATGTCTTGGGCTGATGGTCTCGAGCCGGCCCGACCCAATAACAATTTATAAGTTGGCCTAAAAAATGTCGGGCCTAACTCCATGTGTTAAGCCGATGGCATGTCGGCCCGACATTTTATAGCTCAAGGACACCAAAAAAATAAATAGGTGGCTCCTTCCCTTCAAAGCAATATAATATTAATGCATGGACACTCACCATGAATAGTGCTTTGATGCTATCTCTCCCAATGGAATCGCCTGCATTTTCGTTGTGAATCTCAAGCAAAACATCAACGAAATTATCTCCATCTTTCTCCACAAAGGTCTTACCCTTTCTCGATTCAAGGCTTTGTTGAATCACATACTCCAAGAAATCGTCCATCTCTTTGGCAACTTTGTCCAATTTTTCATCAAAACCGTTTACACGATCGATCCAACTAAGCCATGGAATGAAATCCCCAATACTAATAGTCCCTAAAAGCTCCATAAATTCTACCAACAATTTCAAGAGCTTCCCTCCATTTCCCAACTCTCTATACTTAGTACCAAAAGCTGATCTAAATATCATATCATTACTGAACTCAGCAAACATCTCACTCAAATTCACGTGGCCCGAGGATTCTCTAATCCTTTTCACCAAAAGGGCCGTCTCGTCTTCCCTGATGGGACGGAACGATTGGACCCTTTTGGTGCTCAGAAGCTGAAGAACAAGCATGCCCTTCACCTTCCTCCAGTACTCGCCATAAGGCGAAAACGTGATGTTCTTACCATCATACATGAGTTTCTTGAAAGCCTTGTATTCGGGGCGGCTAGCGAAGATGAGGTCATGAGTTCTCAAGATTTCGGAAGCTGCATCAGGTGATGAAACAATCAGTACCGGAACCCTACCAAAGTGAAGAAGCATCAACGGCCCGTATTTTCGGGCCAATGATCGGAGATTCTGGTGAGGAAGTGAGCCGAGCTGGTGGATGTTTCCGAGTATTGGTAACTTTGGTGGTGATGGTGGTGAGTTCTTGTTTGCATTAGGTTTGTAGAACCATATTTTTATGAACCATAATGAGAATAGTGATAAGAAAGCGGGAAATATGAAGGGATACAATGGAATTTCATTCATTTTGTAGGAAAGATAAGCTTTGATAGTATTGATATTCATCAATCACCTTGGCTTAATTAGAATATTAATTGATGCAATATTTGTCTCTATTTATACAAAAAACAAGAACAAGAATTAAAGTGATAACCAGATGTTTGAACCATAATTAGCATTAAATTATTGCGTGAGAATTTTAAATTTAGTTAACAAATTAGCATTAAATTATTGCGGGTGAATTTTAAATTTAGTTAATAAAATTATTAATTTCACCAACTAATTAATTGGTCAAAGTAAATTGGTTGTGCAAAACAATTGCGAAATGGAAAAATACACATTGATTTAGAATATTTATACCAATTAAGTTTTATTAATATTTAATTAGGGTTTATATATTAAGCCCCAGTTAAAACTAATTAAGCTCCAATTAAATATAATTAAGTATTAATTAATTAAAAATAAAATAAAATATATTGAATCCATTAATTTATTTATAAACGTTAAGATCACCCTAGTAGATGGTAAACCGACCAAGCAGCCCTAAAGTAGGTCGGCATAACATATAGGAGTCAAGTTTATAAATATTTTAAAATTGATCGAGTAATAATCATGCATCAACCTATACAGTCTAACAAAAATTAGTTTTCCCAACTGTTTTTTTGCATTAAATTTGATGAAGATAAGGGAAATTGTGGGGGTACTCGTATTCAATCTTACGCATTTATTGTCGTAGTTAGTAAAAATCAAATAAAATATCAATATCTAACGTGATCTTTTGACTCATTATCAAAATTGTCTCAACCTTTGAAAAGAACAAAATTAATATCTAACCTATTGATCTGTATCAAATATAACATCAAATCGAATTCTGGACACTTGAAAAATAATGAGGAATAATTGGTCAAGATTTTAGATCTGCTATAACATCTGACCCAACATATAGTAATATACTTAGGGGGCGTTTACTTTGGGTGATATGATAGATAGATAAAAATAGTATAGGTTAATATATCGTTTACTTTGATGGATTGATTACTTTTGAGCTTGTTTGATCATCTAATCCTTCATATAGTCAATCATATGTTTTATCAATTAATCTATCCTATCACGCAAAGTAAACGCCCCCTTAGGGGTGACTGATAGACATCAATGTAATTTAGTGGGAATGAAATGACACTTGTAATGGAATGAAGATATGAAACAAATGAATCAAGGAATGATATATTCTTATGGCTGATATACATGAGGAATGAAATGATAGATTTATTACTATTATTTTTATTATACTTATTATAATTAGTTTATTAATAACAATTATAATAATATTAATACTAATAATAATAAATATTAATTATTATTTTAATTTTATTATTTTTATTATAATGATTATAATTAGCTTAATAATACAAATAATAATAATTATTACTATTTATTAATATTTTAATTATTATAGTTAGGTTAATAATAATTAAATTAATATTAGTACTATTATTATTTTAATATATTTTATTATAATTATTATCATTATCATAATATTAATTATTATAATTATAATAATAATATTAATACTAATGATAATTATTATTGTTTATTATTTTTTAATAATTATTGTTTTATTTTAGTTATTATTGTTTATTATTTTTAATTATAATAATTAATATTAAGATAATAATAACTATTATAATAATATTAATGCTAATAAATATTATTATGTAGTAGTTTTATTATAATTATTATAATTAGGTTTATAATAATATTAATACTAATTATAATTATTACTTTAATAAATGTTATTATTCTATTATTATTTTTATTATTTTTGGATTATAATTATTTTCACAATAATTAATATAATAATATTGGTACTAATATAATAATAAGTATTATTATTATACTAATTGTATTAATAAAATAGTAATAATTATTATTATTATACCATTAATAATAATAATAATAATGATAATAATAATAATAATAATAATAATAATAATAATAATAATAATAATAATAATAATAATAATAATAATAATAATAATAATAATAATAATAATAATAATAATAATAATAATAATAATAAAGTTCATTCCTTAAGATGAAGAATAGCTAATATCAAGAAGAGGGGAGGAATGGCTAAACTTATGCTCATGGGATTAGTCATTTACTAAAAGAATGACCATTCTTTGCAGTAAAATAATACTAGTCATAGAATTAGGAATGACTGTATGTAGGGGTGAACATCCGGTTATTCGGTTTGGTTTTGGTCTAAACCAAACCAAACCGAATAAATTAAATTTTTAAAAATCAAAACCAAATCAAATCAAACTAACCGAATAATCGAACCGAATAAACCAAATTTTTAAAAGTTAAAACCAAACAAATCGAACGGTCATGTATGTTCTAAATATTTCATCCAAAATCAACAAAAATATACTCTCTCCGTCCCAATAGCAAGATCTCACTTGCTTTGGGCACGGTTATTAAGAAACAAGAGTAAAAGGGGGAAAAATGGAGAAAAAGTATTAGGTCCTACAGCTTTTGAAGAGTTAATTATTTCCATTTTTGGAATGTGACCTTGCTATTGGGACAGACAAAAAAGAAAAGCGAGATCTTGCTATTGGGAAAGAGGGAGTACTTAATACAATAAGACAATAATAGTATTTTAATTTAAAAAATTAACATAACATGTATATATACACACACATATTATAGGAAAAGCCAAATATGTTAAGTGAGACCTTGATGCATGATGTTGATATCCGTGCTTTATTTCAAGTTTTATTGGGTCCAACAAGCTCTTGTGCTAAATTCTTTCAAATTATTTTTCATTATTGAGAAAAGTTATATATAAATATAATTAATCTATATATATTATATAAAAAATTAATATATATATATATATATAAATTCGGTTTTCGGTTTGGTTTGGTTGCCAAAGCATCCAACCAAACCAAACCAAACAAATTAAATTTTAAAAAAAATAAAACCAAACAACCAAAAAAATCGAACAAACCAAACCAAATTATATTTTCGGTTTGGTTCGGTTTGATTTTCGATTTTTGGTTATTTTTGCTCACCCTGTATGAATGATCATTCCATTCCAGCCGCATTCCTGCATACTAGTCACCCTTTTTGGATTTGATATCATTTTCCAGGTGTCAGGTATTTGAACCAATACTAGATATGATCACATGATATATACAAATTTAATAGATCAAGTATCAAATTGATTTTTCTCAAAATTGAAATAATTTTGATAATAAAATCATATATTTGCCCAATTTAGAATCATGTAAACAATATAGTGATTAAGAGAGAGACTAATCGGCCGAATAAGAAACTCCTACATCCATTAACTAAGATTTGACACGTTCTCTTTTTGTGCTCCAACCATATATGGAAAATATACTACCTATTCCTTATTATATAGAGATTATATTAAAATTGGGCCTGTAATCCAAGCTATCAAATTATATGCGAACACCAACAAACACTTCAAAGCCAGCCTATTTAATTAAATAATGCCCAAAAAATTTATAGGGAATTTATGTAAAATAGTCATTTAAGTTAATAAAAAAATAATATCCTCTAACTTAATATTATATAAATTATAGTTACTATGTGTGATAAAACTAGCTTATCCTTAAGTTGATCCACAACATGAAAGGTGCAAATAAGATCTACATTCGCTCCATTCGCGTCTTTTGTTCGCCATTGCATGTCGTGGAGAGAGTGGTGCGAGTGATGTGAATAACGTGAATTGAGCGAACGATGCGCATTGAGGTGGTACGAATGGAGCAAAAGGTGCGAATGGAGAAAATAGTGCGCATGGAAAGGTTAGGACGGTGACAGTATGAATGTTGCGAATTGGAAAAAGATATTTTCGTAAGAGTAAATAGTATTTATATACGTGCTACTACAAAATTAAGGTTTACTAAAGGACATACAAATTAAAAAGAAGGGCCGTGAATGTTAAATCGAAATGATCCCAAATCCTCTATTGTACTGAAAAAAAAAATCCTTTATTTCAAATAATATTTTTGTCTCTTATTTTCTATTAGAATATGTGCACAAAAATTGTTTTACCAAATATAAACATAGCTTAATCTGAACTTTGATCACGCTATGGGACTTTGTATCTTTATAAATTATATTTATATTGATAATATCATTTTATATACATTTAAATGGGCTGGTTTATTTTATACTCATCACATTTGAGTCATGACGTCAATAGCCGCTCCAAGCATACCCTATATAATTGTATTTATTTCATATATATTTGGGTTAAATATAAATTATGACTCAAACTTTGGAAACATTTTCAATTACGACCTGAACTTTAATTTATTTTTTAGATTTTCGAACGTTCATTTTTTAAAAACATACACTAATGACTTATAACATATATCATTTTTATGAAATTCATTAGAAAATATCCACATAATGAAGATCTGTTATGTAAAGAAACAAGTATACACCTCAATCATCACCGTTTTCTTTCTTCCATTTCCAAAAAAAGAAAAAAAGAAAAACATCATCTTAGATGGGGCCAAATTGAAACTAGTATTTTTTCAACTTGGCCCAAATGGAATAAATTAGGCCCAGATTTTTATTTATTGTTTAAAGATAAGAAAGGAATCATCCACATAAAGCAGGATATTCTCCAAAAAAAAAAAAAAATCCTCATAAAGCAGGAGCCGTGAGAGTGCCACGTGGACGGTCAGATTTCGACGCATCTGGCTCGGCACGAAATGTTAGGTCAATATTAGATGGCATCTTCACGCATCAGTAGATTATCTTCGCAGTTGTCTCTCTCTTCAAACCCTAGACTTTTCTCTCTCTAAAATAGTCATTCTCTCTCTAGAATTTTCGTCGTATTCCGAGATGGAGATGGAACGCGTGACGGAGCTGACGATGGATCGCCGGCCGAGAAAGAGGCCTCGTCTGGGCTGGGATATTCTTCCTCAAGGCCCTCAGGTAATTTTTCGATCAGATCTGTGAATTCGTTATTTTTTCCGGTTTTTCCTTGGTTTTTTTGTAGATCTGATGGAAAAATTATGGTTTTTATGGGATCAGGTATGAATATATATTTTATATATACGACGTGGTTCCGGGATGTAAATTGTTGTAGATCTGTTAATTTCCTTATCTTTTTGTCATGATTTGTGTGGTGTTTGGCCATATTTCTTTGATGTGTATTATTTGGAGTAGCTCGAAGGTTGAATTAGAGACTTTTATTTTGATGAAACTTAATTTGATTTGATATCTATAAAAATCTGAACTTTTACTTTTCTGTTTCAAGATTTCTGTGGTCTTTAATGTTATTGAATTTTTTATGTTGCTGATAAGTCATTTGTTAGGATTAAGTTTTCTTTTTTAGTTCTTGGTTTGATGTCTGGGAAAATTTGTTGGTATGATACTATGTGGTAACGAGGAGGTAAACAATTAGTGATATTTGATGATGAGAAAAATGTGAATGGATGGCTGTGTGTAGGCTCAGCTAGGATTCTTTTCTGGACAAGAGATTGGAAACGTGACCAGCTATGCACCTTCAAGAGCCCTCTGGGACCAATCTAGTTCTCTGTTTGTTAAGGGCTTGGCTCGAAATGGTTCTCCCCCATGGCGAGAAGATGACAAAGAAGGCCATTATATGTTTGAGATCGGAGATAATTTAACTTCTCGCTGTAACTACCTTCACTACCATAAGAACATGTTATTTGCTTTTGTTGTTGATATGAGGCTGTGTGGATGGATTAGTTGATGTTTGCTTCATTTTTAAGTTTGTTTTTTTATTAAAGTCTGTTGAATCTTCGATTTAGAAATAATGTCTAGTATTGCATGATTAAGTATTAAAGTATTGAAAAAGTTCTTTGTATTGATGAAGTAAAAGATGTATGTATTGTTTTTGATAGATGATGTAGGTGTTTGCATAGTATTACAATCTTGTGCTGATGTTGTATTTGTATCTCTCTTTGCAGATAAAATTCACAGCAAGATGGGTGAAGGTATTTTACTTCAATTCCTTTAATGGTTTTTTATTTGCCTTGTTTACTTTATTTGCCTTAATTAATTGAGGATCTTCAATGCAGGCACCTTTGGTCAGGTTTTAGAATGCTGGGATAGGGAAAAAAAGGAAATGGTAGCTGTGAAAATTGTTCGTGGAATAAAGAAGTACCGTGAAGCAGCAATGATTGAGATAGATGTGCTTCAACAACTTGGTAGACATGACAAAGGTGGCAATCGGTGAGTTCTTAATTTGACTTTATAATGACGTTGCCGCTTTTTTGGGCTTTTGTGAATGATGATTGCAGAGGTTGAACAAGTTTATTCCTTGCAGTTGTGTTCAAATACGGAACTGGTTTGACTATCGTAACCATATCTGTATTGTAAGTATATAATTGATTTGGTGGATTGATTTCCCCAACCTAACAAATATTATGGAAGTTAAAGTTGTCCGTGAACTTAAATGGTTTCAACAGGTCTTTGAGAAGCTTGGACCAAGCTTATACGATTTCCTACGCAAAAACAATTATCGCTCATTTCCCATTGATCTTGTCCGTGAGATTGGCAGACAACTGTTGGATTGTGTAGCATGTGTGTAAATAGTTTCTCCCATTAGCAACACTTTAGTCTTACATACTTACTGCATGGATAAATCACCCTTTTGCATTAGTAATGATTGCTTTTACTTCACCACGATAGATCTTAGCTTTCTTATTTGGTGTTGCCTTGTGTTGATTTTTCTCTTATCACCTCAGTTATGCATGATTTGCACCTGATCCACACGGATTTGAAGCCCGAAAATATTCTTCTAGTCTCACCAGATTACTTAAAGGTTCCTGATTACAAGGTAGCACGAATAATCTTTTCAAGTATACTTTTGGAAGTCAATAGATTGCTTCCTCCATGTGTTGAGATTTAGTTTGCTGTGGTATATTGTTTCATGGTGTATTTATTTCTGTAATCAGGGTCTATCAAGGTCACCCAAGGATAGTTCATATTACAAGAGAATTCCAAAGTCCAGTGCTATCAAGGTAATTGATTTTGGTAGCACGACTTATGACAGGCAAGACCAGTCATACATTGTTTCTACTCGTCATTACCGAGCTCCTGAGGTTATCCTAGGTACTGGATTTTATTAAATAAGGTCTATTTGTATTTCCTTTTTTAATATTTTTCTTTGAATGAGTGTCTGAGCTTTTGTCGTTTGGCCTTTCTCCTTGTAGGTCTTGGATGGAGCTACCCTTGTGACATATGGAGTGTTGGCTGTATCCTGGTGGAGCTCTGCTCGGTATGCTAGCATTGTTGCATCCTTTGTCTTCTATTATTTTTTTTATGTAATTTCTTAACCATGAATCTTTTACTGCTTGTAGGGTGAAGCGTTGTTCCAAACCCATGAAAATTTGGAGCACCTTGCAATGATGGAGAGAGTCCTTGGACCATTACCCCAGCATATGTTGAAGAAAGCAGAGTAAGCTATTATCTTTTTCTCCTAAAAGTAGTGTAACTAATATGAAAGCAATTGCTAATTTTTTTGTTTGATATATTGTTTGGCAGTCGACATGCTGACAAGTATGTTAGAAGAGGAAGGTTAGATTGGCCGGAGGGAGCAACATCTAGAGATAGTATAAAATCCGTATTGAAGCTTCCAAGGCTTCAGAATTTGATAATGCAACATGTAGATCACTCAGCTGGTGATCTTATTAATCTATTGCAAGGACTTTTGAAATATGAACCCTCGGAAAGAATGTCAGCTGAGGAAGCCCTACGGCACCCTTTCTTCACGAGGGATCATCTTAGGAGATACTGAAATTCATCAATTATAGGGAGCTGGAGCTGATTGATGTGTGCCAGGGAAGGTCTAGCAATGCTGTATTGCTATGAAGGTACACTTGGCCTTTATATGGGGCGTGGATGGGATGCACCGAGATGTTGGTGCTTGTATTATGATGGATGAGGATGAAACTGTACTCGAAATTGTATATAGATCTACATCACAAGGGGGAGCAATCGAGGCTTTGATTCTCCCCATCGTCTCCCTCGTCTTGATTAAGCTGTTGGGGAGTTGCGATTTTTGATTTTTTATTTACATGCAAATATGCCATATAGACTGGCTACTGCATAACTATAGAGATAGATTTAACGTTGGTGCTGTTTGTATGTATTGTATCTAATAAGGAGGATTTGGATTTATAATTTCACTGAACTTTCTCATTTTTATTTGTTTAATTTTTGAATTTGTTTTGGTATTTTTAAGTATAGCAATACCTGTTTTTAGATTATATTGCACGAGAGTATCTTAATAAAGATTTGCACTGGTGTTTGTCACGATGAATTATAGAAGCATGTTCTTGTATGGCCTAAATGGTTGGGTTTCTGTTGGATCTATATTTACAACTGTAAATCAAACTATTATAGTTCATCAAAGAATTGTAGTTGCGGTCTCTAATTATTGACATTGTGTCTCTTGATATCCTTTATCTATCTTGGTATTTTAGATAGTTTCTTGTATTTAGATAGTTTCTTGATAGACGACAACATGAGAGGGTCCTGATTCTTCATATTGGTATGGATCCATCATACAATATTACAATTTAGATTTGTCGCTACAAGGCAGCAAAGTTTATATTGTAGGGGTGGGAAATTACCGAAAATTCCCTAATGTTCATACTGAAAACCGAACCGACCATTTTATTCGGTTAACTGATAACTGACTCGGTTAATCGGTTCGGTAATTGGATAGTCGATATATCCGAAAATTTAAACTAAGAACTAAAACTATAAATAAAGTTTTGAGTTCAATTTAGCAATAAATGAATGAAAATTGAGCCTGACAATATTTAGTTTGATTACAAATAACAAAGTGAGTAGGTTGCAAACTATTGGCTAGTTATTCAGAGTGTGAAGTTTTCTTAGTGAACTCATAAAAATAGACGAGTCAATCTTACTCGGCTCGTCACTCATTGACAAGCTCCTTAATTTATCTTTAAACTACTAACCTAATATGTAGCTTATATTATATTTTAAAATATTTATATTGCATTTTTAGATTTTTTTATTGAAATATTTTAAACTCAATATGTTTTAAACTACTAACCTAATATATATCTGTCCCCCATTATTGTTGGCCTGTATTCCTTTTTGGGCCGTCCCACGAAAGTTGGTATGTTTCCTTTTTGGGAAATATCCTTCTCTCACAAAAAGTTGTGGGCTCCACCACTTTCTATCTTTTTACCCTTTAAACACTCTTCTCTTTAATACCCGTGCCCAAAAGAAACGTGCCAACAATAATGGGACGGAGGGAGTATTAAGAAAGTTAATTTAGATTTGACTAAGTTTGCGAACTCAATATGAGATTTTTTTTAATTTTTTTTTTTGTTGATAAACTCAATATGAGAATTGAGAAACATAACTTAATTTAACCTAATAAACGCATCAAGCTCAAATTTTTTACATTTAATTTGGCTACGATCTATTCAAAATCATTCCTAGTCGTGAACGGACTTGGGTTCAACTCAAATTCGAATAAAGAAGTTGGATATTCAATAAGATTATCCAAATCGTTTCCTCGTATAAATCATTGAAAAAATCCCACATTATTTACCTCTTGGAATCAAAATTAGGTAACCGACCACAGCACGCGGCATATATTGAGGGAACAACGTCGTTCGACGCTTCATATATATACATACATATTCCGACGCTGCAGCTACCTTTGTCTTGTCCCCGCTCCCCCCTCTCTTCAATCTCAGCAGTTGGAGCTTTGATTTCTGGAGAAGGGTGCGTTATTTTCTCTTTTAATATTTAATTATCGTGTGTTTTTTCTTGTTCTTGATTTTCATGCATTATTGCGTTTTTCTTTTGTCTCCATATTTCTTGCCTGTTTTGTGTTCGGGGAAATGCTGCTGTTGAATTTCTCGTGGTGATTTCACAATATTGGTGAAGGAATTTAAGAAAATACATTGCATATTTTCTGTCGTTGAGGGGAAAAATCACGTGTCAAGCTGTTGCATTCTTGACTATTTCAATTATTTGTTTGTTTATATACTCTAGGTTTCTGGAAACTTGATTCAAATCCCAAACGTTGTTCCTCTATGTTTATATAGCAGCAATTGTGTGTGTGCGTGTGTGTTTTGTGTGTGTGATTTATTTTTTCTCTATTTGTTTCCCTTTTTGACCCTTCACTTGTCTAAGTATATATATTCTAAATCCTCGTGTGAAACAAAAGAAAGAAAAGGGATAACTTCCGTTTGCAATTAAATCAGTTGCATTCAAGACTGTGAGCTCTAAAATCATTGAATAAGAAACTAATGGTGATTCATTTTTTTTTAATGAGCATAGTAATCTATAATTAAGCCAAATTTTCTCTTCAAGCCTTACATTTTTTGTTGCATTGCTTTCATTTTCATTTTACTTTTAAAATGTGCCAACTCATTTATCCAATCACAGATCAGTAAGATATAGCATTACTACTTTTTTGGTTGGAAACTGGATTGTTATCCACATTTAATGAATATCAAAATGCTCCCTGCCTTCTCTGTCTTACTTCCCAGATTGCACCTCTTGCCTGAGTATTCCGAAGGCAGTCTAATTTCTTGCACGAGTATATTCGAGCTTTTTGCATCTGATGAGAATGCTGGTGGTTAATAGGTGTATGTTTCTAGTAGTAGGCATTGCATAGGAATACACTCTTCTGTGTAAAAACGTTAGAAGCTTGAACTTGCAAACATGTCCTTGAATGCAAGCAAATGAATGTTGATAACATTTCATCATTTATCCATTGGTATATGTTCTCTGTTGTAGAACACAGTTTCTATGTACTAGCTGTGAAGTTGAGTTTCTTGTATGATTTTAAATTAAATGATTTAACATTTTCAGGGCTCTCTTTTTTTCTGCTCAATGGGATATGCAGAAGGGCTTGCCACTGCACAAGGAGAGCAGCCTCTAGCTTCCTTCGGGGTGATATCTGACGTTCAGTATGCTGACATCCCTGATGGCCGCTCGTTTCTTGGTGTTCCTCGCTACTACAGGCACAGCATTCATGTGCTGCAAAGAGCAGTGGAGAAATGGAATGAAGAAAAGGTGAAATTTGTGATCAATTTTGGGGACATAGTTGATGGATTCTGCCCCAAAGATCAATCTCTAGCTGCTGTCAAGAATATAGTCAATGAATTTAGCCTCTTCAATGGCCCTATATATCACATGATAGGCAACCATTGTCTATACAATCTCCCACGCGACAGATTGCTACCTATGCTCGACATTCCTACCCGTGATCTCCATGCCTATTATGATTTCTCTCCCGTTCAAGAATACAGATTTATAGTTCTTGATGGTTATGATATCAGTGCCATTGGCTGGCCTAAGGATCATCCAAAAACAGAGAAGGCTGTGGATTTTCTTTGGGAGAGAAATCCGAACTCAGATAAGAATAGTCCAAATGGACTTCTCGGAAGCGACAGAAGGTTCCTCATGTTCAATGGAGCAGTAGGGAAAGAGCAGATGGAATGGTTGGATGGTGTCCTTCAAGATGCAACGAGCTCGAACCAGAAGGTGGTGATATGCTGCCATCTACCTCTAGATCCCCACGCCTCGTCTAATGAGGCATTGCTGTGGAACTACAACGAGGTGATGGATTTGCTACACCGGTATGATTGTGTGAAGGTTTGCCTTGCAGGGCATGATCACAAGGGGGGATACTCACTCGACTCGTATGGGATCCACCACCGGACTCTTGAGGCTGCGTTGGAGTGCCCTCCGGGGACTAATGCATTTGGACATATTGATCTTTATCAGAATGGTTTGTTGCTGTCTGGTACGGATAGATTGAAGAGTCAGGAAATGGTTTACAGTCGTTAGTCAAGACCGATGTTTTCTGATCTTACATTGTGTTCTTGAGGAGTGAGTAGTGATCAACGTGAGTATACATGATTCTTCATTTCTTAAATAGTGTTGATAGTCTTTACTTAGCCATTGATCTAAATGTTGTTTCATGTACATCTTGAAGCTTAACCTTTTCTATTTAAGATTTGTATGCAGGGGGCCTAGAGGCTATTAATTTCTTGTAACTGAGTGCTGAAAAACTAGAATATAATTTGATATTTTACCAATCATTTGAGTTAATATTCATGATATGCTTGTTTCTGATGATTTATACTACTATCGTCAATTAGCATATATGGTTATAGCTTTGTAAATGGACAAAAGATTTCCACGTAAAGTAGAAAGAGGAAAAGAAGGGAGCTAATGTACCTAAATTCTATCAATACATCATATTTTATTGCATCTTGTCTCCTCGCTTTATCTTGTACTTTCTTTCAACTACGTATCATTATTATTCATGTGTGTATTCCGGATAGCTCGACTTAGAAAGTTTTGGATATGATTGAAATTCAATCTGGAGATCGTTCACTCCACCAGTTAGGTCACCGTAGGCTGCTCTCCTTAGAGCAACCACTATGGCGGTTGCATGGCCCGGTCGCCCGGCCAGCGACCGCCCTCCCGACCGCACCCCCCGGTCCCTTCCCGTAGCAGCGCCTTGGTAGGTCGCAACCCAGGTCGGGTTTGCGACCGAGCAACCGACCTGGGTTGCTAATATTTTATTAATTTTTTTTCATGTTTAATAAAAAAATATTGTAAAAAACAGCTAGTTTTCAACGACCATTTTTTTTTTAATTTTTTTTCTTCACATTTCCTACCTATAAATACCACATCTCACTTCAATTCATTTCACACATCTTCTATTCTATTCACTCATAATCTACATTCATTCTATCTCTCAATTTGTCTACAATCATGTCTTGGCCCGAAGCTTTATTCAATCGTGAAGAAGAGAAGGAGCGTGTGGAGAGGGTGTTGGAGCTGGCTGAGCAAGCAATTGAAATAGTATGCAAACGTCGTCAGGAGCATGCAGCTGAAACGAGTAGCATTCCAAGGTGGGTGTACGTTACTCGAGATCGTGAGGGGGCTGCCGAACGCCTCATTCAAGATTATTTTGCAGAAAATCCAAGGTGGGGCGAAGCCGTATTTTGTCGTCCTCGTTCTCCAATCTCGTTGGGCAATTATAAAAGGGCCGACACGCTTGTGGTTTCGAGAACATTTATGCGACATCATGTATGCGTGCATCATTATGCATAACATGATCATTGAAGATGAATGAGATCAATCAACTCACTTTGAAGCTGAACAGAGCACGGAGGGCGATCGAAATAGGGCATCGACAAGCCAAGGTGGAACCCCTGCTTTTAGAGCATATGCCCAGAGAGAAGCGCGGCTTCGCGATGCGAGAGCCCATGAACGTCTTGAAAACAATTTGATTGAGGAAATTTGGACACGTTTCGGTCCGCTCAACTAGTTCTACCTTAATTTTAAATTTAATGTATTTTTCTTTATTGTATATATTGTAATTTTCCAATGTTTCAATACAATATGGTATTTTAATTATAATTATTTTTATTATTAAAAAAAATATAAACTTAAAATTAAAAAAATAATTAAATAATGAGAGACCGGGGTGAGAGAACGGTCCCATTGCAGACGCTTTAGAGACCGATCTCCCAATCATTGAAACCCCACAAAAAGTGCCCAAAATATAATAAAATATTGGGAGACCTACCAGTGGATGCCAATATCTTATACTCCATCCATGGTATGCATGATGCTACGTGTATATATCTTACAGTTGACTTGCATTGTTTTATTTTAATTTGTCTTTATCTTAAAGTTGACCTGCATATTCTAATAATTACATGGTTATTGATGCTCATCTACTTGATCTGTATAATCCATGGTCTAACCAAACCATGGTAGAAAAGGGAAACTGCTAATCCTCCATTATAAATAGGAGAAGATTTTCTGTTTTATTTTTATTTTTTGTTTTGTTTTGTTTTGTTTTTTTTTTTTAACGATAAGAGAAGTCTGCGGCCGTTATTCGAGAGTGTGGTACGTGAATATGAATTTCTTTTGATCCAAAGCAAATTAAGTTACAAAAGAAGAACTAATTTCTCATAAATATCACTTGAAATTCACTAAATCCTCAGTTTATTATTAATTAGTGCTGCACTTATATGGTAAAGAACATATATTTTATCAGTAGTTAAACGTGCAAATTGTCATTCTCATTATCATTGACTTTAGGAAATTACCATGTTCCTTCCTTCCTATGATTCAATCATGTACGGAGAATATAGTATTTTATGGCCCACATGAAAAAAATAAAAAATAAAATAAAATTAAAAGATGGGTTTGAAGGTGTGTGCATTGAATTGTTTTTAGCAGCTTGGATTAACAATTTTAGCAAATCGAGAATACAAAGTATTCAAATCATTGCCCGTGATATGTTCATGAGCTTGTTACCGAGCTAGGCTTATTGTACCTAATTATATACTCTTTGTTTTTTAATAAGCGTCTCATTTTGAAATGAATATTTTTATCAAATACATAAAAATATCTATAATAAAATGGTCTCAAACTTTCAATTATACCTTATCAATAATATGCTTTTTCTGATTATTCTATGCCAGAATTTGGGAGTAAAGAAAATAAATTTACTATTTTGGGGGTATGCTGTAGCCTAGGCATGGGGTTGGTGTCCCAACACATTTTGATGACTAAAATCTTTGAAATTTCAATTCCATCTACCCCTCCCAACCAAAGAAAGTCTAGTAAAAAATGTCAAAGCATGAGATTGGAAAAGAAAAACATAGAGAAAATAAAGATTCATTCATTTAAAATTCTTAAGATAATACAAACATCTCAATTGATCAACATTTATGCATCATACACACATCCTTCTTTTCCCTTCCCCCACATTATACAAATAAAAACTCTACTAAATGACGTTATAGCACATGAGCGAAGGTTTACCCCGTGCCCACCGAAAGCAGCGGTGGTGGGTCCCACGACATTGAAAGAAAAAAAAAACAATTAAAAGAAAAGTATAAAACAATTAATTGGCCGCCTTGGCCTTCCTCTTCTCCATGTAGAAGAAGCCAAGCAGAGAGACGACGGAGAAACCAGAGAAGCAAATCGATGCGATGTCGAGCGACACGTGTCGGCCCGAGACTCCTTGAATTTCAAACAAGTTGGTGGCCTTGGCAGAATCCGTGGTCTGACCGTAGGCAAGTTCTACCTCGGCGGCGTCGTAAGCATAAACCCTAATGAAATACGTGGCAGATGGCACATCTCTTTGCACTGTGTAAGTGACAGTGCTGTTGGAAGTGCTGTATGGTCTGCTAACGATCTTGTGTTGGCAGGTCTTGTCCTTTTTCAAGATGTCGACGGTTTTCCTCCATCCCCGATCCTTCTGGCTGATCGGGGCGTAGCAAAGCTTTACTTTCAACATCTTATAGGTCGAGTCTGTTCCCGCGGTGGAGTTGAGCGCCCATGTCACGGTTATCTTGTCTTCTCCGGCTTTAAGAACTGCAAGATTAAGATGATTGTGACTGAATACTCATAAATTTGAATTTAAAGCTCGTGTTGACCAGCCTAGCTATTTTAAGGCATTGACTAATTGAGTGTGCAATTATTGAATGTTTGATCATATGTTTGAATCTCACCAATTTTAGTGGAGTGCTTTTAGAAAAAGGAATTTCACTAGAACATCTTAGTTTGATCACTAGCCTCTTTCAACCTAATTCAAATTCAAATATGATGAAGTTTGGTTTGGGCATGACCTAATTGAGTGTGTGACTAATGAATGTTAGATCATATGTTTGACTCTCACTAATTCAAGTTGAAGGAACCTATATATTAAAAGAAATTAATTCAACAAGAATTTCACAAATTGTCCGTCCAATTTGACCGAATTTAGGGATGCTTCTTCATCAATCCCTTGAAGGGGTCTTATTGAACTGAAAATTTGTGACTGAATGATTGAGTTTAAGTCTCACAAACACCTTGTAGATTGAACTCACTAGAAGCAAGAATACCACAAGAGTGTCTTAAATTAGAGAGAGAGAGAGAGAGAGAGAGAGTTACCTTGGCCAGCATGAGGTGAAGCAGTGACATCAAAAGTTTTAGGGAGAGTAGAAAATAAGGTTTCACCGTAGCAAGTGGCCACGAAACACGAAATCAAGATCGATGCAACCAGAAATCCTTTAATCGCCATTTTGATTTCTTGCTTTTTTTCTTGGGGGAAAAAGATTTGCTGAAAGGGGTAGAGAGCTGATTATGAGAAGTTGAAGATGGGCTAAAAGCTAAACAATAAATTGCTTTATATAGAGAGTTAAGACAACAAGCTCTCTTTCACCTTCAAACCAACTTAACCCCCAAAAAAGTCAAACACAATAATCTAGCAGATATTTTAGGAGTTAGTGGTAGTGATTATCAAAGAGATTAATGAAGAAAATATGGCTGATGGTGATGTTTTGATTTGTTTAATTGAGAAGTGGCCCAAAGGTATATTCAAGAGATATATGTGTGTGGACTGTGTTTTCTATGTGTCTGTGTGTGTGGTTGACTTGGCTTATTATTACATTCTTGTATGGTTGGATATGAACTGGAGCTCTTTGAGATTCTTGCTTAAGAATCATATATGATATTCTTTTTAGTATTTTGCTAGTTGATTCTATCTAAATAATTTTCTTCTCAATTGGAATTATGTCTCTAATAATTAATTGAGAAGAGTTGGATGAACAAATTAATTTACTCGAATAACTCAGATATGCTTGCAAAGGTTGAAGTTGGATTTCAATGTTTTTTTATTCACAACCTTGTAAATGTATTTAGTCAAATACATCAGGTTTTGATAAATATACATAACTAGTAGGTAGCCCATCGAAATTCAACGGGAAATAACTTTATGTTTTAATTTATATGTATATATTTTAAAAATAATTTTATATCTTATTTAAAAGTTGTGATATTGTTCGCGTTAATTATTAATCAAACTTAGAAAATTAATTTTTTCACTTATCTAAATTTATAATTAGGAATGATAATGGATCTGGTATACTCATTCATTATGTTATATTTTTTAAAATCTAAATTTGCTTAGAATTTTTCTACATGTTCGTTCTAATCTCGGTTATAATAGTGACTTTACGGTACATACTCGTCTCAAATCCGTTGAGTAATACTCGATAAAAATATGAACACTGCAAGTAAAATTAATTAAAATTAGTAAAAATCATTCTTTCTATGTTATTTGTACCGTCTCGTTGGTTTATGATAATTTACTCGATAAAAATCTAAACAAAGTTAATATTAATTAAAATTAGTAAAAATCCTTCTTTTTAAGTGTATTTGAACCGTCTCGTTAGTTCATGTTAAATGGATATCTCTAATCTTTGCCAAAATGTGGAAAAAAATATGTTTACATCTTCAAGTTTTTTTGTTCTTTTCTTTAGCTACCTATCCCACATTTGATTCAATGTATATATTTTCTAGAAAGCACTAATCGAAGTTTTTAAAAAAATATGAATGAAAAAATAAACAGGATTCCATGTAGACATGTTGATCAAATATATTTATTTAGTCTTCATAAAGAGATTTTCATTTACAAATTTTCTATAGATTATTATATATGAATTAAGAATGTATAAAATAAGGATTTATAAGAATGCATTCCGAAATTGTTATTATTTTAATATGTATAATATATAAAAGAAATTAATTAAATAGAGGGATAGATAAATATGAGATGTGATTAATAGATAAACATGTGATATTTCAAGAATATGAAATTAATAAAATTTTAATTAATAAAAATAAAAATTAGAATATATATGAATTAAAATTAGATAAATTACCAAAATAAAGGAAAATCTGAACGGAGCATCGTGGATGAGGCAACTTTATTTTCCTATTAGTAATAGATATATGAACAATTATATAAGTTCTCAATAATAAACTTTATGTATCATGCGAGAAGTATTTCAGTAAGTGTAGCATGTGTATGGTTTTTACTAAATGAAAAATCTCAAATAGAGTTTTGAAAAAGGAAGAAATTATTTATTTTCATAAAGAAAAGAGGAAGAAATTACTCCCTCCGTCTACGGAAAATATATATAGGAGGGGGTGAGACGGATTTTAATAAAATTTTGTAAAGTGTTAGTTTAGTGGAGAAAAGATCCCATGTTCATGAAGGGGTGTCAAAAAAGGCCTGACCCGAAAATGGGTAAAAGTCCGATGGGCTCTGGTCAGCCCGGCCCGAACAGGAAAATTACACTACAAAACAGTTTCGGGCCGGGCTGGGCGTCACATTTTCAGGCCCGAAAAATTTACGGGCCGGCCCGGCCCAGAATTTTGACACCCCTACATTCAGGTAGTGTTTTAAAAGCAAGGGTAATATGTTCGTATAAGTTGTAAATAACTTGAAAAGTAAGGATAATAAGTTGTGGAATAGTGTTTAAAAAAGAAAAATGCATTCTTTTTTATGGATGGACGAAAAATTAAAAAAGTAAATGTCGACGGATGGAGTATTTCTTTACCTTAACCATTTATTTGTACCACTATAAAAGAAAAGTTGTTTAATTATACAAAACAAATTAAAAAGATAAAAATTTGATAACATGAAATTGAAAAATAAGAAAAGAAATGGGTTAAGCTAGAGTATGAAAGCAAAAGCCAAGTGAGAAGCTGCAGCTCGATTGCAGTTCAAAAGATGACAAATTGTGGCCTTTTTACGAGCCTGCCTAATAATATAATTCACGTACTCTTGTCCGTTCATATTTGTCAAAGCTCCTCTCTCTCTCTCTCACACACAGTGACACACACACATCAATGAGAAGATTGAATCGGTCTAATTAACTAATTAATTCATAAGTAATTGCTTATGTGCATGATATAATCAAATATGGATTTTAAACTGCTTTTATAGAAGGGGTTAATTATATTACCTATAAATTAAAAATATATAGCCTCTATTTCTCAATCCCACCGGCTTCAACATAACTAGAGTAGTATTCATGTGAAACATAAATAGAGCTGACAAGAGAGAACTTATCCTTTGCATCGTGTGATACTATTTTATCCAACTTTAGATTAGTAAATATAGAAAAGAAGATAAACACACAACTTTATGTGAAGGATCATATTTATAAGTTCATCCACAATAACTTTTGAGATGTTTAAACTCAATTTAATTAATCTAACATTATATTGTCTTATATCACGTAGTTATTAATATATAACTTGAATCATGTATACTAAATATAGATTAAATAATATTATAATGATATGAGTATATTAATATTTCAAAAGAATCAATATAAAACTATTTTTCTAGAGAGTCAATATAAAACAATTATTAACACAAAGTAAAATGAACCTAAATATTACTTCCTCTGTCCCATCCATGACGTCCCATTTTCCATTTTAGTCCGTCTCATTGATAACGTCCCGTTTCTAAATAAGGAAATAATTAGGGTCTTAATCATCTATTAGTTTGGGCCAACCATATGAAAAGGAAAAGGAATAAGTGTACTTGATTATTAATTAACAACAAAGTACATCTTAATAAAGTGAGGTAGATAAACTTCATGGACTAAACTCATTCTTCTTAACCTCCGTGCCCAAAAGAAACGTGACGTTATGGATGGGATGGAGGGAGTACATGTTTTTTTTTTATGAAGCCATATAAAATGTTTCCAATCCTATGTATCATGTGCCTTATAGATCGAACCTGTCGCACATGATTATTTTTAAGAGTGGAGTTTACTCAGTGAACCTTCAGATAGCGATCGTGGATTATCTTCGTCATAAAAAAAATTAATAAAACTAATTCCAATCCCATGTATTGAGCTGTCATAAATCGGCCCGACCAGTCCAAACCTACGAGTTGATCCAAAATTTAACGGGAATGGACTATTAAAACAAAGGTTCGATTGAATTTTGATCTGGCTTGACCTAACTCAAAATGAGTTCAAGCTCGATGGGCTCGGGCCTGCCCCCAATCAGCTCAATTATTTCTACACTGAATTTATTATTTCGGATCGTTATTTGAACCGGCAAAAAAAATCTCCTCTGGCTCGATGGGCTCGGCCCAATTTGTTTGACAGCTACCTAAGAACATATGTACAATGTAGTGTCATTGCTGGTCCAATCAATTGATGGGTCTATTGGGCTTCATTTAGCTAAAATTTCACTACATTCAGCCCATTAATCTGTTTTGCCCTACAAATTATCATGACTCTCACCGCCACCATGTTAAAAAGGCGCCCTCAACCTAAATTCTCCCGTCATTTATATTTTTTCTTATTTCGTAAATTTTGTTTACTCTGCAAAATCTATGGTGGTAGAAATATTATCTCACTCAGTGGATGGGATGTGTCGGCAAGATTAATTTTTGCTAATTTTTGCAGATTGAATTCTTGCGATTTCAGTTTAAATTAGTCTTACCGATACCTCCCATGCCGATGATTGTGTTAATCTCAACCTTTTTCTCTGTTCCGCGATTAATGGTTGCAAATCTTGGATTAGTCTCACACATGATCTAGAATCAAAATTTTGGGGTCATTTTTTTTTTTGCTATTTTTGATTAGTAATTTTAGGTTCAATTCTACATTTTGGGATTTTGTTGTTACTTCTGTTTTATGTTTTCCATCTTTGATCAGAGTCCTTATCTTTGCAAGGAAATCAGAGTCGGTGTGAGATCTTTTTGTACCTCTTTGTTTCTTCGTGATTATTAAATTTCGGAAATTAATTATCGCAATCACTATATTAAACTAACGCTGATTTCGAGTAACTACGAATTAATAAATTTATTTAATGATTTTAGGGTTGTTCTATTGGGAAAATTTGATCACGGCTTCAACTTTAAAGTTAATTATGTGTTAACGAATTAATGAGCTCTCTTTCAGGGTTTTCAAATTGTTGATTTGTTATTTTTCATTTAACCAAGTAATTTTTGTTCACTTTGATTATATTGTTTTATTTGAAATACTTTTTTAATTTTCTTAACAAGGTAAACATTGAAATGAGATGAAATGGGTATATTCTTTTTTATATACATATTTTTTGTGAAAAAACATAAGAGATTGCGATATATGATAATCATTCCGGAAAATTTTCTATGACAGTGTGGTTTTTTATGGTGACAGGATTTTAAGAAAAGTGTGGTGGTAAGAAAAGTGTGGTTTTTAACGGGTGGCAAAAGTAAGATACGTTTATTAAGATAGTGTTTTTGATAGGTGACACGGTATATTTTATTATTTAAAAGTATAAATTTCGTCACTATGGAATATTGTATAGCTAAGTTCTATATAATGATCTACCATGTTAAAAATTTAGAATATATTCTCTCAAAAAAGAATTTCAAAATATATTCTCTCAAAAAGAATTTCATAATATGCAAGTATAAAAACTGATTTAGTCATGTTTCTATCTGAGCTTTTTTGTCGTTGGGCCTCTAGTTTACATTCAGGCCCAAGTTAAGAATAATTCCACACCCAAATGCAATTGACATAGGTGTTGATTTAAAATAACAGGTTAAAAATAATTATAAAACATTATATTAAATTACTATTAAAATATTATTATGTCGCAACATAATTCGACCTCAAAAGAATATCATTAATTTTTTAACATTATAAAAGATAAACCAGAAAATCACTCTCCCATTCGTTCATCACTATTTACCCGTGCATGAAACTAGTAAGTCCATTCACGAGAAGTGTAGCACAATTTCTTTTGCGTATGTTCACTATAAATGTATCATTTTTTTATTTTGAAAAATGACCCTATCTACTATCATTATTTTAAACCTGCTTTACATAACTCCACAATAAGTGTATCACTTTTATTTTGAGAAATGACTCTATCTACTATTATTATTTTAAACCTCACAATTAATTATGATGAGTTATTTTCTTAACTCAAAATCAAACTACCAACCATTTTTAAAAATCTGTACCGAATCCAAAGTTTATATTTGTTGTGGACTGAGGGAATATATATATTTTTTTAAGAGAACTCATAATTTAAATAAGAAATGCGTTTTGGACCTTCTGGTCATATAACTAAATAAAATAAAACAAAATAAAGAAAGAAGTATGAAGAAGTAGGTGTTGGCGTGACTGACGGCTGGCTTTGCATAATAAAGACGTGAACAGCTCTCTCTCTTTCTCTCTCTCTCTCTCTCTTCCCTAATATTCCCTTGCTGTTTGGTTTCCCTTCGGCGGCTCAGATGCGGCTCGCTCTACAATCTCAGCTCCAACTCTTTCAATTAAACTTCAAAAACTTCCTCCTCTCTCTTTCTCTCTCCTCTTCCCTCCATTTTTCTTTCTCTCTCTCATCGATTGATCACAAACACTTAGAACTCCATATGCGACCTTGGATTCACGTCTCTTGATCTGAGTTTCCCCGCAGAAATCTGACTCTCTAATCTATCTCTCAGGATGAAATTAGACGCCTCTGTTTGAATTCTGTTGCTTCTTTTCTACATTAGCTTCTGATTTTGAGTTTGAAGCAGACTGCGGACTGGTGCAGCTCGCAATGTGATGGATTGGGGTTTTAACAATTCATACAGTAATCAATCGCTGAAAGGTATGAAGTTCTCTCTCTAGTTTTCTTTGTTTAGTTGTATTTGCTATATCGATTCTCAGTTGTTTGTGAATTGCTTCATTGATCTTTATTGTGAACTCTTCAAGGTTTGCTCCTTTGATTCTTTTGAGCTTCGGGGCTTTGATTTCGAATCAAAAATCATATTTTATATTGTAATTAATTTTAGGAATCTCAAAGCATTAGCTCTTAGCCTGTATGCATCTTAGATTTGAGTGCGAAGATGAACTTATGAAAAGATGGAGCTCAAAATGAGTATATTCATAAGTTCTTCATGGTGACATGATGTGAAAATATTGTAAAAAAATCATATTGAGATGGTTTAGGCAAAGAAGTAGATATTTGAATGCACTAGATAAGAATGGAACTTGTGTATATACAACAACCATTGAGCAATTGTTCAAACTGAGATCACTCTAATGCGCTTAGCAGTAAGAAAAATGAGTCTAGGATGAATTTTATTGCAAAGAAGTGGAAATGAGTATCTGTGTGAGGCAATTATGATTTCTAGTGGGGCTTAATGTCTCAAATGGTAAAAGTTGTGTTATCCTCTTCAATGATGATTTTTTTTTTTTTCCTTTTTGTTTGTAGTAGATATGGATCCGAAATCTTTGGCCGCAATGAATGCAGCAGTCATCCCCCAAATTGATCCAGCTGATACTGGCTCGGGTTCTTTGGAGAAGGGGAGCACTGGTCCTAACACAAAACCCAGGAAAAAGACTATGACCTCCGTATATCTTAAGTATTTTGAAACAGTAATAGATGGGAAGAGTCGAAGGTGCAAATTTTGCAGTCAAAGCTATTCTATTGCCACTGCAACTGGTTATTTTCTCAACTGATATCCTTGTTTTCTTTTTCATTTTCTTCTCTAGTAGTAAACTATTTATTTGAGCAATTCAATTCATTTATCATGTTGACATTTGCATCTGGACAGATGCAAACTGTAGGACATATGTGGATGGCAAGTAACAGTGGAATATTATGCCCAAACTGATGTTGAGGCTGCAACTCCAGTTGCTAGATATTCTTTGTTGCAACTCTTAAAATTGTGGTTATGACCCAGAATTTAATTCATTTAAGCTTTGTTTGGAACATTTCTGGCGGAAAGACTTGTTTTCTATTTTCCTGAGAATTGTTATTGGTTACTGAAATTCTTCCTTCATATGTTGAAGGCAATTTGGGGAGACATCTCACCAATCGACATCCAGGATATGATAAGATGGGGGATTTCTCCAACAGCCCTGCTCCACAGCCTGTGACCGTTGCTAAGAAACCTCAAATGCCAACTAAATCGCCTGCAGTGGAGGTTGACCACTTGAATTGGTTGCTTGTTAAGTGGCTTCTTGTAGCCTCCCTTCCAACTTCGACTTTGGCAGAAAAATGGCTGACAAATACATTTAAGTTTCTGAATCCATCTTTTGAGCTTTGGAATGTGGAGAAATTCCACACTGTGCTGCGTGAAGTCTTCAGAAGCATGCAGGAGACCGTGAGACTGACACTGGAGCAGGTTTCCTCCAAGGTTTCTATCACTCTTGATTCTTGGACTTCATATCAACAAATCAAGTACATGAGTGTTTCGTGTCAGTGGATTGACGAAAACTGGTCCTTTCGAAATATTCTTCTTGATATTTGTCACATTCCAAGCCCTTGTGGGAGCTCTGAAATCTATTATGTTTTGTTGAAAGTTCTCAGGTTGTACAATCTTGAGACTAAAATTCTCTCGTGTACCCTGAAAGGAGATATGGATAGTCAGAAACTGGCTCCCTTATGTTGTGTACCTTGTGCTGCTGATACTCTTAATTCAATTGTAACTGATGGGTTAAGAAGTACAGAACGTGTGATTATGAAGATCAGGGAGTTTGTTATGGAACTGAATTCATCACCAGAAATGTCTGAGGATTTCTTTCAGTTCACTACGGCATACCATGAAGGAAACTGGAATTTCCCGATTGATGCCTCAGCTCGGTGGAGTGGAAACTACCAGATGCTTGATATTGCAAGGAAGGTATATCTCACCCCTTGTATTACCAGAAAATATTGAAACTTAGTACACAAGTTTAATTTGAGTTGACATGTACATGTTTGCTTGATACTCTTTAGTTTTGTATTAACTTTTTCCTAAAGAATGAAGAATGGATTGCAAAAACACTCTTTGTTGGAACAATCACATTCAAGGAATATACTTATTTTGCAGGCTGGTAAGTCAATGGAAACTGTAGTTAGGAAGCATGAGGAACAACTCGGTAGCCGTTTTCTGCTCAACACTGCAGAGAAAAATGTCGTAAATATTCTGCACAAGTATCTAGAACCCTTCTATAAGACCATCAACGATATCTGCACCAGTAAACTGCTCACAGTCGGTATGGCTCTCTTCTTCATGGATCATATTTCTGAGACAATCTTAACCTGTAAAGACACGAGGCAAACCCCTGAATGGCTCAAGAAAGCTGCTGAAGATATGTATGCCAAAGTGCAATACTATAGTAACCAGGTTTGCAACGCATTCATATACATGACTGCTGTTCTTGATCCGCGGATAAAGGTTGAGCTCATTCCCGAGTATCTCAACTTAGAAAGCTACATGGAGGAGGCCAGAAATCATTTTATTAGAAACTACTCCGCTCCCTATTTTTCATCTGTCGGCAACTCATACACTACTCAGGAGATGGAAGACAGAGGAAATGCATCTTTTGCAGAGGAAATTGCTCGTAAGAAACGGAGGGCTACCATGAGTTCCACTACAGATGAGCTTACACAGTACTTGTCCGAGCCCCCAGTTCCCATGCAAACAGATGTTCTGGATTGGTGGAGAGTGAATAGCTCAAGGTATCCACGCTTGTCTTTGATGGCTCGAGATTTTCTTGCTGTGCAATCAACTGCGTTGTTGCCTGAGCACATATTCTGCACTAAGGGTGATGAAATCGATAGACAGAGATCGTCCATACCCCAATATGATACACAAGCTTTGCTTTGTGTAAATTCATGGATGCAAAATGGGATAAAGCTGAAGCATAAGTCTACTGAGATCGACTGTGAAAGGATAATGGAGCTGCAAGCTGCTTCAGCAACAGAGAGTAGCAGTAGGAGATTTGAGAAGAAGCAAATGTTATGACATGGATTAGTCTGTACCATTAATTATGCTGTATGTACAAGTTGCAATTGATGCAAGGATCATCGGAGAGAATCTGTGCACTACCTATAGTTGCGGCTGCAGGTGCCAGACCATGCTTGATTCGGTGAGTTCTAATTTATGCAATTCATATTATTCTGCATTCTGTTGCTTATATGAGGGCATTCCTTTTCTCTGAGTCAGTTGCTGCATTGGAATATTGTAATACCCCACTTTTTCATAACTAATCTTAGTAAATAATTAAGATAATTATTTAGAATAATTAAAATGCGAGAACTTATAAAGAAAATAAGTTCATGCAATTAAAATTTTTCGGCAGTACTAATTTGCCGAATTCAAAGTTTCTAAGATTTATTCTCATTCCGGTTAATCCGAAATGAGATAATGAAGGTATCTATGATTACGTGCTTATATATTTGATATTATCTGAGAAGTATGTGTTAGTTTTGGAAGATTTGATTTCTCCGGAAATCATAAAATTTCTCTGGCAAATTATTTTAGTTCCGGATTTTATTTCCGAAAATTTCTTGAGAAAGCTTATATTAGGGTTTGAGAAACCCAAATAATTTTTATAAGTTCGAAAGCTTTTTAATTAAAGCTGTGATGATTGTTTATTGGATGTTTGATTAATTAATTAGAGAATTAATTAATCAATTAAAGTATGATTTATATGCTTAATGTTTAATAAATTAATTAAGCTAATTTTTGAAGCATAATATTCCTAAGAAATAAAGCTTGTCTTATAAGCTTTATTATTAATTTCTAATTAATTTAATCTAACAATATCTAAGAGAATAAATTATAAGATATTGTTAGTATTAAATTTAATTCATAATATCTTAATTTAGATATTATAATACTAAGTCAAATTACTAACTAATAAGGGAGTGACACCACACCTTATCCAAAATGCAATGATGATGAAGAGATTAGTCAAGATTAGCATGCTACATACGTGTGTTTAAGTTCAATGTATTTAGACTTAGCTATTAGTTAAGTGTGTTGCATCCATCTTCATCCTCATTTGCTCTCCCTCAAACTCTCGACACACACACGGCAACACACACTCAATCACACACAATCTTCATTGAAGAAGCTTCACCAAGCTCAAGAAATCAAAGAAACTAGCATTCAAATTAATCAAGAAGGTTAGATCTTTCACTAATCAAGTTCTTAGCTCAAGATTTAGCATAAAAATCCATCTTCTTTTTCAAAATTTATGAAAAATATGGAAAGATAAATGCTTTTTAATTTTGATGCTTGATGATTAAATTGATGGATTATTTGAGCTTAGAAAATTATTTTAAGCATGTTTAATGTTGGAATTAATCAAAGATTCAAGACCACTTTTATTTATTTTGGAATTACCGAAAATTAATGAATAAATTAGGGATTTTTGATTGTTGAATTTCATGATCAAATTGATGATTTATATGAGTTCATGTGATGTATATAAACATGTTTAGTGATTGAATTTAGCTAGCTTGATCATTTGTTAATTAATTTAAAAAGGGCCGAAATTAAGGGCTAAAACTAAGAATATTTTATTTAATCTTACATGCTTGAATTGATGTTTAATTTGAGCTTATATGATGTTTTTGAACATGTTTATACATGAATTAAATGAGTTGAAACTCCTGGCCTAATTTGTAAGAAATTCGAAATTAATGGTCTTGAAATTGAGAGTTTACGGAGTTTAATTTCTAGCTTAAGTGTTGGATCCGGCCGGCTTGATTAACAATTGGATCCGGCCGGCTTGATTAACTCGAATTTGGACTCGTCATTGGAATTACCTGTGAACTCGATCATTTGGATTCACTCATTGGAATTACCGGTGAACTCGATCAATTTGGATTTACTCATTTGGACTCGATCATTGGATTCTGTTGGACTCGATCATTGGAATTACGGTGGACCCGATCATGGATTTACCTGTGACTCGGTCATTGGATTTACCCTGACTCGGCCAATTTGGATTTACTCGAGTGGACCCAATCATTTGGATTAACTCAGTAGGTCCGGCCGGCTCGGTTTTCCGGCCCGGCTCGGTTTTCCGGCCGGCTCGGTTTTCCGGCCCGGCTCGGTTTTCCGGCCGGCTCGGTTTTCCGGCCCGGCTCGGTTTTCCGGCCGGCTCGGTTTTCCGGCTTAGTTTTCCACGGCTTAGTTTTCCGGTAGCTCGGTTCTCGGATAACTCGGTTTTCCAGCTAGCTTTGATTTTCCAGTCAGCTTGATTTATCCGGTGATCTTTGCTCAACTTGTTTTCGGTTGTTTCTTAGTAAACTCAAAAGTTAAAATGTTAGCTAATTTTTCCTAATGATACGTTAATGATGAGTTTAAGAATTAATGATACGTCATTAATGAGCTTACATGTCAAAGACATATATTGATAATATAATGTTAAGCTTAAATGTTATCAAAGAGCTTAAGCATTTTTTTTATGCTAAAATAAATAAAAAAAAGAGGTTAATGATTAATGAGATGCTTATATGAAGAAATGAAATGTTTATTTTTTTTTTATGATATGATGTTATGAATGATATGATAAGCTTAAGAATTTAATGATGTAAATAGTATGAGTTTAAATGTTAATAAAGTGTTTATATGCTTAAGTATGAGATTAAATGATGAAATATGTGATTTTATGTTTCTAAGTGTTTCCTGATGTTGTGATCGATTAGTTATCGATTAAAGAGTTAAGTAAAGTAGAAAAAGTAATTAGAAAAGTTAAGTTTTACTTTGCCGTGAGAAAATCCTAGAAAGCCGAGTCGAAGTAGAGAATTCGTATTATGGTAGCGGCATCCCTCATTTGAATATTTAATTTTTCTCGCTCTTATGTTTAAATTTAATTATTAAATGAAGGAACGAGCGGGACTGAAAAGTGAGGGAAAAGCCGAGAAGTTAAAGTATAGATAAAGTAGCTTCAGTCCAGGTGGGCTTTCTGAACTAAAGAAATAAAGAATGTGATATTATGATTATATATATATGTGTGTGATGATTTTCAAAGTGATTGACTTGCCAATTTTTGAAGTTTTTGTATGATACCATCTACCAAAGAAAGACGAATTCGGTCCTACGTAATGTAGGATTTGTGTACACTATGTGGTAATCGGGAGCCTTCCTTTATGGTGGGACGATTACAAGTGTTTGAGAAGGAGGCCTACTTCTCAACACTCAAAAGTTAAAGTAGATGTGGTACATACATGATAAGTATTTTGACTGCGCAGTCACTTATAATGAAAGGAAAGAGGTTTGAGCATGCACAGGTTTGTTTATAAAAGTTACTTGTGCTATGCTTTATGGCAAGATTCAATCTATAGCTCTAAGCAGCAGTTTTCAATTGTTTTGGCATGTGTCCACTGAGTACAAAAGTACTCAGCCCTGCATGTTATTTCTAAAATGTGCAGGCTAGCTTGGATGAAGATGGAGTGTGCTGGGCGGACTTTTGTTGTTGACCTCTTGAGGCATTGTTGATGTTGAGCAGAATTATATGTCTTCATACATATAATCAAAGATATGTCATGTTGGTTTCATCTGCAACACTTTGAAGTTATTCAGTAATTGTTGTCTTAGTGTGATGTTGAAGCTATGACTTGATAAACCTTGTTTCCGTTGCTAAACTCTGATACGAGATGGTGTTGTCTTTTGACCATTCTCGGCTATTTTGGTTTGACTTGAAAGTATGATTTATTGTATGATGGGTTTTTGTTGGATAAGCGGGTCGTTATCTTGTTCCTTGGTTAATCATAAATTGTGTACGTCGTGGGACCCACCGGCTTGGTTATCTTCATTCTAAGTCGGGGCTGCGACAGTGGTATCAGAGCAACTTGTCTGCTCTAAGTCTAAAATTTTTCTCTTGAGTCTAGTCTAGACTTGAATCCCTAGACTAGTTAAGTCTTAAACAACAAAAGTCCAGCACCTCATCTCATCCAGCAAAGTCAGGTATGTATTAAAAGTTTTCTAAAGATTAAAAGTTTAAAGTTTGAAGATATATTGTAAAGTTTTGATGCCTTATGAAGAGTAAAGCATAGACATTCCATTTACTCTTTTTGATGAGAAAGACGTTATTTAAGTGAAGACTCGATTCGTGGAAGTCTTTGAAATTAGGAAATAATACGGGAGTAGCAATTTCACGCAAATCTCTAAAAGAACCTTGAATTTTCTTGAAGAGTTTGTAATCCCGTATGACAAGATTGTTGAACGTACGAGACGAAGTTCCATGTATTGACGGAATTATGTGGACCTGATCAACCCACATAGCTAGAAACTCAGTAATATGGGTCTTCCGCCTCCATAATGAAGTTAATTAATGAAATGAAGTGAGAAAGTAAAGAAGGAGAATTTTATGAAAATAAGTTAAAGTATGAAATAAGTTATGATTGATGTGTTAAATGTTTAAAGTTAAGTAAAGAAAGTTAAATTATTCCTGACAATTGTTTAATTGTTAAGGTTATAAGTCAAGTTATCTTGTTGCTACTTGAATAATTAAGAAAAGTCCATGAAGCTAAGTGCTTTAATATTGATTGCCAAGCTGAAAAAAAAAAGTGTATGAAATTAAGTTACTTCGCTATTGCATGATTATTAAGTTAAAGTTATGAAAGTGATGATGATGTAAATGTGTGTGAATATTTGATGCATAATATGACGTAGTTAGATCTGTAACGGAGTAGTAGTCCGTACCACTAATGATATTTTTGTGTCATGTCCTAACATCACAGATGACCTATGGATAGCTTTTGCTGTATATAAATCCTTTTCTTTTGAAAAGACCTCTAAAAGGCAATTTTTTCAAGTATATAAAGAAAAATGACCAAAGTAGTTATTTAAGTTAAGTTGATGTTTTCGTAAAGTATTTAAGTAATATGAAAAGAGATGATGAAGTATGAAGAAAAGGAAAGCATAAGTAAGAAAAGAAGTTATATGAAGAAAAAGGATTAAAGATGTTATTTAAATTAAGTTGATGCTTCCTTAAAGTGTAAGATGTGAAGTAATGATGCTCTATGAGAAAAGAAAAGTATGAGGAAAGATAAGTAAGATGATGAAGGAAGAAAGTAAAGGCTTTCATGAAAATGAAAGAAGAAAATATTTCTCTAGAAGCTAAAAGTTGAGTTATTAAGGAATGTTAAATAATGAGATGAAAGTATAAAGAATGTTGTGAAAATAAATTAAGAATGATAGAAGTTAAAGTCAAGTTATTAAAGACAGATAATTTATTCTGTCAATTTATAAGTCAAGTTATTCTGCTGCTATTTAAGACAAGTTTATAAAGCCGAGTGCTTTATTAATGATTGCCTAATTAAGAAAAGATATAAAGCTGAGTGCTTTAATAATGATTAAGAAAAGTTATGAAGTTAAGTTATGTTACTATTACATGACTACTAAGTGAAGTTATGTAAGTGATTATATTATGATGTGATGTGAATTCTTGAATGTTAAGATCTACGATTTAAGAATTCGCTTGTGAAGTATTTGCTTATGCAATATAGAATAAGATAAAAAGGTGTTTAAATGCAAAGCTCGATAAGAATAAAGTTATTTCGTGATAGTTTTATAGTTTCTTAAAAACTAGAATGCCAAAGAAGAAATAGGGTAGAGGAAGAAGTAGAAGAAGAGCGAGATCCTACCCTACCTCCTCGGCCGAGAAGAGAATCGAAGAATTATTTCTTCGACAAAAACCCCTGACCTTCGACGGAAGAGGAAATCCGTCAGAAGTGGAAGAATGAATTCGTGCTTTAGAGCGAATCTTTAGATGTGATGATAGTGAGTGTCTCGCATGTATGTCATATCGAGTGAAAGGATCTGCAATCGCTGGTGGGAAGCTTGCCGAAGACTTACCCGAGCAGCCTTGAAAATCTCACTTGGGTGTCCAATGAAGCCCTTTTTGAAAGATGTTTCGAAAAGCTTTTGCAACGAAGTCAAGTGAGTTCGTAAATTTAAAGCAAGAAAAAATAATAATAATAATAATAGAGTCGAGTATGTCCGTGAATAATGTGACTTAGCACGTTTCGCCCTATCAAAGTTGATTCGGACAAGAAGATGTACGAGCTTTTCTTCGAACTCGGGCAAGACATAAAGAATAGTACTAGCAAGTCAAAGTGTTTTGACTTATGTTGAAGCGTTAAACCGAGCTTTAGATATGGAGCCGGCTATGCATCCAGAGAAGTTAGTCCGGACTCAAGACCTCCCCCGATTCAATCCTCGGCGTACGTTAAACCGCAATCTTCGCACCAAAGCCGAGTTTAAAAGGGAAAAAGGAAGTGGAATGCTAGGAATTAACCTAGCAAGAAGCCATGACATGAGCGAGTCAACAACAATCGACTCAAGAAAAATATAGACACGATGTGGTTGATCAAGGTAGCTTGTCTCGAGACGGCAAGGAATTTACTCGGCACTAAGTGTGGTAAAATGCATTAGGGAATTTGCGCGACAGAAGTAACAAATGCTATGCAATTGGGCAACTGGGCATTACTCTTATCAGGTGCCCATGTAGGCAACAAGGAACCTGGAGGAGAAAACTTAATCGGTATCGCCTCCACACTTAAAAGCCAAGAAGTCCCACGGACGCGGCGGCGTCAACGTCAACTTCCTCGGCCTCGGCGAGAAGGGCGGAAGCAACAAACACCGCAAAGAAGAGCAAGAAGAACACTAGAGAGTTTTTGCTCTTGAGCAGAAAGTGAGTGTCAAAGATCAGGGCAATCTGGCAGGTATGGGTCAGATAAATGATGTACCTGTTATAAATCTTTTCGATACTGGTGCATCACATTCTTTTGCATGCGTAGATACTCTTGGCCTTAAATAGAGAGAGATAGCGAACTTAATAGTATCGACCCCGGTAGGTAAAACTACCCGATCACGCATGTTTGCCCTAATCTAGAATTTGAGATTGGTTCCCTTAAGATGTCAGCCAAAACCCTAAATCTAATTCGAATGTGGCACGTAGACATCATTTTGGGAATGTATTAGTAAGTGAAAAAGAGTAAATTTCGTGTGTTGCTGCCGTTCAAGAGTCTACTGTTGTCCATCGAGAGAGAATGTGAAAATATGTTTAAAAAAAAAAAAAAAGCCTTGCTGAGTGCATTTAAAATTGCGCAAGAAAGTGCTACTAATTGATGTCCACCGTCGGCTGGTTTTCAATGCCGGTTGGACCTATTTTAGAGAACGGCAAGCCAGCGCCGGCTGACAACCAGCGATCGCTAGCTGCCTCTTTAGCGAAGCGATCCAACGACCGTTGGAGTCTAGTGACCGTTGGTTGCCAGTTTCCAGCGCCGGATGGAATTTCAGCGGTCACTAGTTGGGTGATGCCAACCGTTCTCCTCCGCGCTTTTCCATGTCTGACACCTGTTGGTATTTTTCTCCGCTAAACAGTTTCTTTTGCAACACTTTTCATTTTGAAACTCGAGAAATTGAGAAACATAAACTTCACCGACGCAAATAACGACTAAGTAGTTGGTTAACTAAGAACTTTTCCACCATTTGGTGTAAGCAAAGATAGATTTCTTTTCATATCCCGTGAAAAGAGTCAACTTTATTCTTCGAAAAAGAGAGAAGCAAGAGAGGAATGCTGATTATTTCGGCAATTCAAGCAAGAAGATTGTTGAGAAGAAAAGATGTGCAAGTATATCTTGTTTACCTCAACAAAGATGAAAAACAAGAGAAGAAAATCGATGACGTAGCTGTAGTCCGAGAATTCAAGGATGTATTTCCTGAAGTTTTGCCAGGATTACCCCGCACGAGCAATTGGAGTTTACCATTGACCTTGAATCCGGTTCGACTTCAATATCAAAGGCGCCATATAGAATGACCCCAAAAGAATTTCAGGAACTAAAGATTCAGCTACAAGAATTGTTTGATCTTGGTTTTATCAGGCTTAGTGTTTCCCCGTGGGGAGCACCAATCTTGTTTGTCAAGAAGAAAGACGGTAGTCTAAGAATGTGTATAGACTATCGAGAACTAAACAAATTGACATTGAAGAATAAGTATCATTTGCCAAGGATAGATGATCTGTTCGATCGGCTCGAGAGGAGCTGTGTTTTCTTAAAGATTGATTTAAAATCCGGCTATCATCGAGTTGAAGATTCGTCAAGAAGACATTCCAAAAACGCCTTTCGAACGAGATATGGCTACTACAAGTTTGTAGTAATGTCGTTTGGATTGATAAATGCTCGGCGGTATTCATGGATCTCATAAATCGAGTTTTTCACGAATTCTTGAATAGATTTGTCATAGTCTTCATTGATGACATTCTCATATATTCAAGAAGTGAAACAAAGATATGAAGAGCATCTTTGAATTGTCTTAGAAAAGTTAAGATGCGAGAAGTTATATGTCAAATTCGGCAAGTGTGAATTTTGGCTAAAAGAAATAAATTTCCTCGGTCATGTTGTTTCTTCCGAAGGAATTAAAGTAGACAATTCTAAAGTTCAAGCAATTCAAGAACGAAGATCTCCAAAGTCACCCTATGAGAATCGTAGTTTCTTGGGTCTAGTAGGTTACTATCGGAGATTCATTGAAGGATTCTCTAAGATAGCAAGACCAATGACCCAACTTTTCAAGAAAGAATTGAAGTTTAAATGGTCTCCTGAATGCGAAGAAAGTTTCCAAGAGCTTAAAAGAAAGCTAACCACCGCTCCAGGTTTTAGCGTACCGAAGCGAGCAAAGATTTTACCGTTTATACGAATGCATCAAGGAATGGATTGAATTGTGTCTTGATGCAAGATGGCGAGTTATTGCGTATGCATCATGACAACTTAGACCTCATAAAGAGAATTACCCAACCCATGATTTAGAGCTAGCGAGCTTGTGCATGCTTTAAAAATTTAGAGACATTATCTTTATGGAGCCAAGTATGAGATCTTTTTGGATCATACGGGCCTCAAATACTTTTTGAGTAAAAAGAGTTGAATATGAGGCAAAGAAGATGACTCGAATTAGTAAAGGACTACGATTGCAAAATTTTCTATCACCTAGGAAAAGCAAACGTAGTAACTGATGCTCCAAACGAAGAGCGAACCGAGTTAGGATTTCTGCTTACTCAAGAAAAAGAACTTATTAAAAAGTTTGGAAAGCTGAAAATAGAAGTGGTTTTATAATCACAATTTACAGAGCAATTAATTGCAGCTTTGGAAATAACTCCAGATTTGAAAATGAGAATTTCAGATGCTCAAAGAAAAGATGAAAAGTTAGAGAATTTGCAACTTAAGATTCGTAAAGGAAAATCAGAAGATTTTCATGAAGCTGGAGATAATACTCTCCTATTTAAAGAAAGGATTTGTGTTTCAGATAAAGAAGAATTAAGAGCTGAGATCATGAGAGAAGCTCATGAAACGTCTTATACAAATTTCATCCCGGAAACACCAAAATGTATCAAAACTTGAAAAAAAAAAAAAAAAATTGGTGGGAAGGTATGAAGCGAGATATAGCTTCGTTTGTCTAGCTATGTTTAGCCTGTCAGCAAGTTAAGGCTTTACATTAACGGCCTTATGGAAAATTCCAGCCGTTATAAATTCCAGAATGGAAATGGAATGGTATCACTATGGACTTTGTAACTAGGTTACCTAAGTCTAAGAAAAGAAATACATCTATATGGGTAATAGTGGACAGACTAACAAAATCTGCTCACTTTATACCAATTCCAGAAACATATGGATTGGATAAATTAGCTCAGTTATATGTTCAATAAATAGTGCGATTGCACGGCATGCCCATATTGATCACTTCAGATCAAAATAAGTTTATCTCCTGTTTTTGGAGAAGTTTACAAAGTAAGATGAGTACCAATTTAAATTTTAGCACTGCTTTTCATCCTCAGACGGATGGTCATTCCGAGAGGATAATTAAAATCTTAGAAGATATGCTCAGAACTGTTGTATTAGATCGAGGTAACTAATGAGAGCAAGTTTTACCTCTCGTTGAGTTTGTATATAACAACAGTTATCAGATGACGATTGGCATGGCACCCTATGAAACTCTTTAAAGAAGAAAATGTAGGTCCCCGTTTTTTTTTGGGATGAAATAAGTGAAAGAAAAGTTTTAGGGCCCGATCTTTGTAGAAGAAATAATCAAGATTGTTTTGCCAAATTAAGCAGCGAATTAAAAAAGAGCAAGATTGTCAAAAATCTTATGTAGATTCTCGAAGATCCGAATTAGAATTTGAAGTAGAAGATAAAGTGTTACTAAAATTTTTTCGCCTTCGAGATGAATTTACAGATTTGGCGTAAAAGGAAAGCTTAAGCCATGTTACATAGAACCGTATGAAATCCTGGAAAGGATTGGTCAAGTAGCATATAAGTTGGCATTACCGCCAAGCTTTGAGAATTCGCATAACGTATTCCATGTATCCCAGTTGTGTCAATACATGTTCGATCCTGAGCATGTTATTTGACAAGAAGAAGTGGTTTCAGAACCAGACCTCAGTTATGAGGAGAAACCAGAAGCGATCTTGAATCGAAAGGTCCATCAGTTAAGAAATAAAATGAAAGAGAAGTATCCCGAGCTTTTCCTTTGAGGTAAGCAAATTTCGGGACGAAATTTATTTTTAGGGGGAGAGAATGTAATACCCCACTTTTTCATAACTAATCTTAGTAAATAATTAAGATAATTATTTAGAATAATTAAAATGCGAGAACTTATAAAGAAAATAAGTTCATGCAATTAAAATTTTTCGAGTACTAATTTGCCGAATTCAAAGTTTCTAAGATTTATTCTCATTCCGGTTAATCCGAAATGAGATAATGAAGGTATCTATGATTACGTGCTTATATATTTGATATTATGCGAGAAGTATGTGTTAGTTTTGGAAGATTTGATTTCTCCGGAAATCATAAAATTTCTCCGGCAAATTATTTTAGTTCCGGATTTTATTTCCGAAAATTTCTTGAGAAAGCTTATATTAGGGTTTGAGAAACCCAAATAATTTTTATAAGTTCGAAAGCTTTTTAATTAAAGCTGTGATGATTGTTTATTGGATGTTTGATTAATTAATTAGAGAATTAATTAATCAATTAAAGTATGATTTATATGCTTAATGTTTAATAAATTAATTAAGCTAATTTTTGAAGCATAATATTCCTAAGAAATAAAGCTTGTCTTATAAGCTTTATTATTAATTTCTAATTAATTTAATCTAACAATATCTAAGAGAATAAATTATAAGATATTGTTAGTATTAAATTTAATTCATAATATCTTAATTTAGATATTATAATACTAAGTCAAATTACTAACTAATAAGGGAGTGACACCACACCTTATCCAAAATGCAATGATGATGAAGAGATTAGTCAAGATTAGCATGCTACATACGTGTGTTTAAGTTCAATGTATTTAGACTTAGCTATTAGTTAAGTGTGTTGCATCCATCTTCATCCTCATTTGCTCTCCCTCAAACTCTCGACACACACACGGCAACACACACTCAATCACACACAATCTTCATTGAAGAAGCTTCACCAAGCTCAAGAAATCAAAGAAACTAGCATTCAAATTAATCAAGAAGGTTAGATCTTTCACTAATCAAGTTCTTAGCTCAAGATTTAGCATAAAAATCCATCTTCTTTTCAAAATTTATGAAAAATATGGAAAGATAAATGCTTTTTAATTTTGATGCTTGATGATTAAATTGATGGATTATTTGAGCTTAGAAAATTATTTTAAGCATGTTTAATGTTGGAATTAATCAAAGATTCAAGACCCTTTTATTTATTTTGGAATTACCGAAAATTAATGAATAAATTAGGGATTTTTGATTGTTGAATTTCATGATCAAATTGATGATTTATATGAGTTCATGTGATGTATATAAACATGTTTAGTGATTGAATTTAGCTAGCTTGATCATTTGTTAATTAATTTAAAAAGGGCCGAAATTAAGGGCTAAAACTAAGAATATTTTATTTAATCTTACATGCTTGAATTGATGTTTAATTTGAGCTTATATGATGTTTTTGAACATGTTTATACATGAATTAAATGAGTTGAAACTCCCTGGCCTAATTTGTAAGAAATTCGAAATTAATGGTCTTGAAATTGAGAGTTTCTGGAGTTTAATTTCTAGCTTAAGTCATTGGATCCGGCTTGATTAACAATTGGATCCGGCTTGATTAACTCAATTTGGACGTCAATTTGGAATTACTGTTGAACTTCGATCAATTTGGATTCACTCATTGGAATTACCAATTGAACTCGATCAATTGGATTCACTCAATTGGAATTACCTAATTGAACTCGATCAATTTGGATTTACTGTGGACTCAATTTGGATTCTGTAATTGGATCAATTGGAATTACTCGTGAACTCAATTGGATTTACCATTGACTAAATTTGGATTTACTCAATTGGACCTCAATTGGATTAACTCATTGGTCCAATGAGCTCGGTTTTTCCGGCCGGCTCGGTTTTCGGTTTTCCGGCCAGCTCGGTTTTCCGGCCATCGGTTTTTCAGTTTTCCGGCCGGCTCATTTCAGTAAATTTCGGTTTTCCGGCCAGCTCGGTTTTAGCTTAGTTTTCCGTAGCTGGTTCTCAGATAACTCGGTTTTTTCCGGCTAGCTTTGATTTTCGATCGGCTTGATTTATCCAAATTGATCTTTGCTCAACTTGTTTTCAGTTGTTTCTTCCGTAAACTCAAAAGTTAAAATGTTAGCTAATTTTTCCTAATGATACGTTAATGATGAGTTTAAGAATTAATGATACGTCATTAATGAGCTTACATGTCAAAGACATATATTGATAATATAATGTTAAGCTTAAATGTTATCAAAGAGCTTAAGCATTTTTTTTATGCTAAAATAAATAAAAAAAAGAGGTTAATGATTAATGAGATGCTTATATGAAGAAATGAAATGTTTATTTTTTTTTTTTATGATATGATGTTATGAATGATATGATAAGCTTAAGTGTTTAATGATGTAAATAGTATGAGTTTAAATGTTAATAAAGTGTTTATATGCTTAAGTATGAGATTAAATGATGAAATATGTGATTTTATGTTTCTAAGTGTTTCCTGATGTTGTGATCGATTAGTTATCGATTAAAGAGTTAAGTAAAGTAGAAAAAGTAATTAGAAAAGTTAAGTTTTACTTTGCCGTGAGAAAATCCTAGAAAGCCGAGTCGAAGTAGAGAATTCGTATTATGGTAGCGGCATCCCTCATTTGAATATTTAATTTTTCTCGCTCTTATGTTTAAATTTAATTATTAAATGAAGGAACGAGCGGGACTGAAAAGTGAGGAAAAGCCGAGAAGTTAAAGTATAGATAAAGTAGCTTCGGTCAGGGTGGGCTTTACTCGAACTAAAGAAATAAAGAATGTGATATTATGATTATATATATATGTGTGTGATGATTTTCAAAGTGATTGACTTGCCAATTTTTGAAGTTTTTGTATGATACCATCTACCAAAGAAAGACGAATTCGGTCCTACGTAATGTAGGATTTGTGTACACTATGTGGTAATCGGGAGCCTTCCTTTATGGTGGGACGATTACAAGTGTTTGAGAAGGAGGCCTACTTCTCAACACTCAAAAGTTAAAGTAGATGTGGTACATACATGATAAGTATTTTGACTGCGCAGTCACTTATAATGAAAGGAAAGAGGTTTGAGCATGCACAGGTTTGTTTATAAAAGTTACTTGTGCTATGCTTTATGGCAAGATTCAATCTATAGCTCTAAGCAGCAGTTTTCAATTGTTTTGGCATGTGTCCACTGAGTACAAAAGTACTCAGCCCTGCATGTTATTTCTAAAATGTGCAGGCTAGCTTGGATGAAGATGGAGTGTGCTGGGCGGACTTTTGTTGTTGACCTCTTGAGGCATTGTTGATGTTGAGCAGAATTATATGTCTTCATACATATAATCAAAGATATGTCATGTTGGTTTCCGCTGCAACACTTTGAAGTTATTCAGTAATTGTTGTCTTAGTGTGATGTTGAAGCTATGACTTGATAAACCTTGTTTCCGTTGCTAAACTCTGATACGAGATGGTGTTGTCTTTTGACCATTCTCGGCTATTTTGGTTTGACTTGAAAGTATGATTTATTGTATGATGGGTTTTTGTTGGATAACTGGGTCGTTATCTTGTTCCTTGGTTAATCATAAATTGTGTACGTCGTGGGACCCACCGGCTTGGTTATCTTCATTCTAAGTCGGGCTGCGACAAATATACTGCTTACATTTTTTTGTTATAGTGATTTGTGTATATATGCATTTCTGGTGTGTGACATTTGTAGATGCAACTTGTATGATACAAGTCATAGATCCAAATCTTCCAAGTCATAGATCTGATTTGTTATAAATCATAATTTTCATATAGAAATAAACAATGAGGACCCAGTCTTCCTGGTGCGACACTGAAAAGTGAAAAGCCAAGTCCATATACTTTGAACAACCACTTCAATTCTCATTCTTCAACATCACTAGAATTCTCATTCCACAACACAACCTGCAACATTAACTTCAAGAACAGAATCCCATTGATGTGGGTATAGAGATAAGAAATTTTGTACAAAAATTAAGGTGCAGAATGTAGAACAAAGATGTAGGTTTATACTTATCATGCATCATGACCCAGACAAGGCTTATCAGTGTTTTAAACCCTCACATATGAAAACAGACCTTTATGCTACTTTTGTCTATTCCATAGTATTGATTACAAGTCATATAAAATACGTGTACAATAATGTTTTATTTTTATGTGACAGACACCCCTTAGTTAATACTATCTCTTAGTATCGCCCACATTAACTAGTAAATGAGAAATAATGGTATGTATGCATATACAGTTATACACATACAATTTATGTTTTGATTAAGTTAACTATCATTTTATTTAGTACGAAAATGACTGTAAATTTATTTTGTGACATGGATATAGAGTATATTAATATCTTGTTGTCTTAGTATTTAGATTTTAGACACCACAAGGAAGAGAGAAGCATAGTTATCATAGAAATAAATCTACACAAAATCTAAATTACTAACCTTACTCTCTAAGTGGGTACCATCAATCCATGAAAGATGGGACATAAGGTTGACAATCATCTAGTATCTGTCCCATTTGTTTAGCCCAAGTTACTGTTTGAGGGCTACAGTTGACCATTTCAATCTTTCTAAGATGAATGATATGTGAAGCATTGGGGACCTTTTTGTATTTTGTAGCAGTGTTTGTCTAATGATCGTATTTTTGTCTTGTTTTGGATAACTTAGCTAGCAAGCGAAAGGGAGTTCTAGTTATGAATAAAATGTTGTACCTCTGATATTTCATCCGCAACCATGAAAATAGGATTTTATTTGTCCACTGCTAACTTGCTCCACTGCTCTACTGTCTTGTCGGATTTTAATAGAAAGAGAATATAGTTTTGGTAACTGATATAGGAAGACCTCGACAATTCTTGTTAATCTTCTTTCCAACTTCCTCGAGCTCTAGAGAGATGGAAATCATTATCTAAAATCATGGTGACTAGAACGAGCCACACTGAAGAAAGTGTGGGCAAAATGAGCTACTTTGCTCAAGCTGGTGGTTAAGAAGAGTAATCTTCCAACACGAACTGCACATCGTGTACATCATCCAACACGAACATGTATCTCCGATGCTCCAATATATTGTACAAGTAGTCGAGTGAATCCTCATCTTCTCCCGAAATAAGCAATTTATGTGATGAATTCACGTGAATTTCCAACCAATCATCTCCACACCAAAAATCAATTGATGCACATCTTCATCATAGTCTTCAATGCAGTCTTTCTCCATATTCTTCACTCTTTTGGTGAAGTAATCTATTTCCTTACTTCTGAAGGTGCATGGATGCACTTTACTGGGCGCATTTATTACACGCGCTAGGTTGACTCTTCAGCGCCCGATCTGCGGGTGGGCCTGTATGGCCAATCATACCGCGCAGTTGACAACACATTAGTTATTGTCTTAAATGTAAGGTTTAAATTTGTCATTGGTTCTAAAAATTGTTTAATTATAGTCAAAGTCATCAATCACGTGCAGTTGCGTCCTTGTGGAAAATGAAGTTCTTTCGTAACAGCTAAATTGATATATTAAGTTCGACTTGTTTGTGTTAATGAGCTTCACAGCCGGCAAAATTACCGTGTTACATCGTTTCTTGATCATAAGATTATCTTCTCTTTTATATTTTTAATCAAGTGAAAGATAAAAAAATTCGTCTGTTTAGAACCTCGTCATGTGTTCTCAAATTAAATCTTCTTCCAAATGTTGAAATGAAGTGGCCTTTTTTAATTTATTATTTCGAGTTAGGTACACCTAACACCTGCATTTTATTCTCAATTTATCCAAATTATTGATATTTCTTGCGAGAATCTATAAATATAAATACTATAGATCTCGTTGAAATTGATTAGAATAAAAATGTCTGACACAAGCAAAAATCAAACAGGTTGTAAGCAATTTCATATAGCCTCATATCTGGAAAAGGGAAATAAATAAATAAAGAGAGCTTTAAATTAAATATATAAGAGTAATATAATAGACAAATCAAATTTTGTAAATAAGACTCTTTTTATATTAGTATATTTTTAGTATAGATAGAGAACATTTTGCTACTATAATATATTTTGGTCGTCCATTCGAAGCCAAATTCAATCCGTCAAAAATAAAAAACCGAATGAAATATGTTTGATTTCCAACCTTTTTAATTAGTACTACATTTTTCGGAATACGGTTGAGTGCAATTTTTGAGTGACGGTTCACTTTTGCTCACCCCTAATTTCTTGATTCTCAACCAATTTCATTTGCCTATAAAAATTAAAATAAAACCATACCTGCTCAATTATTTAGGCCAACAATTAATTAATTTTGGTAATAATAATTTTCAATAGAAGGAAGGGAATATTTGACATAGAAATGTTCGTTTATGCTTAATCAAGCTTGGTGACAGTTTCATGCAAATCAAATACTGCCTCCGTCCACAATAAATTTGCCACATTGTGGATGGCACGAGTTTTAATAATTTGTTGGTTGATTGTATTGTGAGTGGAATAAGGGTCCCACTTTTATATAGTTTTAAATTGTGTTGTGAGTGGAAAAGTAAGTGAAGTGTGTGGGGTCTATTACCATAAATGGATGTGGCAAATTTTTTGTGGACGGACCAAAAAGGAAATTGTGGCAAATTTATCGTGGACGGAGGGAGTATAATTAATCATGTTTGAGAAAGAGATAGCTTAACAACTCAGCTCCCTGCCCTCTTGTTTCATACTGTTGACTAACTATTGCCTTTATAATTTTCACAACAGAGGCTAGCTTCGTTTAATTTTTTGAGATTTGAGAGAGATGGCTTATGCTGCAGTGATTTCTGTAAAGAAAACAATCGAGAATCTTGTAAATTCTCCTCGTATTTCACTTGTTCCTCCCTATCCACAAATCATTGAATCAGCATACACGGAGCTCATCTCTTTGCAAGAAATTCTGAAAAGATTGGATAGGAGCAGCAAGAGCGACAACCGAAAGAAGGTGAATGCTTTGGACGCCCGAATCAAAGATGCTGTGTGGAAATTCGAGGATTTACTTGAATCCCATGTCTACGCTCAGATACTTCCACAGTCTGAAATGCTCTGTGGCGACGGCAGCGGCAGCGGCGGCGGCGGCGGAGCAATCCTCCTACAGGTAAATCTGCAGGAGCTAAGAGATGAAGTTGATTCCTTCACCAAAATGTTGAAGGAGAAGGAGGAGGAATACATCTATGAATTAGATCATCCCTTGCCTGAAGAAGAAGCAGCAGCTTTTGATGATGTTGCTGCTGCTGTTGTTTCATCCACAACTCATTTTGGTGCAAACGAATTCAAGATGATTGGATCATCTGATTTATTGAGAAAAATCAGAGTTCAGTTGCAGCCCCACTGGGGTTTTGCTGTCTTACCAATTGTCGGAATGGCAGGCATCGGAAAGACTACTCTTGCTAAGCAACTCGTCTACGATCCGCTCAATGAGTTCGAGTTCGCGTGTCGAGCGTGGGTGACGATAGGGAGGAAGTGTAAACTAGATAAGCTCAAACGAGATATTCTAATTCAACTAGATCCTAGTATGGATCCGAAGATTGCAGAAGAAGATGAAGGGCACTACTTGAAGGAAATTTTGAAGGCTAAGAGATCTCTCGTTGTGTTGGATGATATATGGGATACCGACGTTTGGGATCACTTGAAAAGTTGTTTACCAGGTTTTGAAGATGCAAGAAGTCGAGTGGTGCTCACAACTAGGTTAAAAGATGTGGCGAAATATGTTGACCAACGTTGGCATGCGGTTGTTTATACAGTTGAGTTGTTAAACAAAGATGAAAGTTGGGATCTTCTTCGTGAAAAGGTGTTTGGAGAAGAAGATTGCCCTCCACAATTTCACAAAGCTGGAAAGAAGATTGCGGAGAAATGTGATGGTCTTCCTCTTATGATCGTCAGAGTTGCAGACCTCTTATCCAAAGCTGATGATAAGAGTGCAGAGTACTGGGAGGAAGTAGCTGAGAGCAAAAATTCTTCGATTTTCATGGCTGCATATGACCAGTTATCTGAGGTACTATTTCCAAGCTATGAATACTTACCTCAACATTTGAAACCTTGCTTTCTGCATATGGGTGTTTTTCCTCAAAATTATGAGATCTCTCAATTCAAGCTCTTGAGCATGTGGATTGCTGAGGGCTTTCTTGAACCTGAATCAGAACAAACAGTCGAAAAATGTTCTCAGAGATGTTTGGCGGACCTTATTGATCATAGTGTTGTTATCAGATGCCAAATAAGTAGCAATTTTGTTTATGAATATGGTGATGATATAAAAACTTGCCGCCTTCATTCTACCTTCTGGCACCTCTGTAATAGAGAAGCTACGAATACCAAGTTTTTTCGTGTTTTAAGTAGCCGAGCTGATAGTTTTCAAGAAAGTTTGAAAAATCAGCGTAGATTGAGCTTCCACAATAACATTTTATTAGGAATGAATGATGTGTTTGATTCAGTCGAAGATGGTTGTGCTTCCACTGCTCGTTCTCTCCTATGTTACGGTCCCTATTATCCATATCAAGTACCAGTATGTTTTGGATTGAGGTTGCTTAAGCTACTCGATGCTCTTCAAATCCGCTTTTATGAGTTTCCATTACAAGCATTACAACAAGTCTACCTAAGGTACCTTGCCATGACTTGTAATGGTGAACTCCCCTCTTCCATATCCAAACTCTGGAATCTTCAGTTCTTGATTATCGAAAGAAACATGAGAATCAAATCCTCTGGAGTGACGTCGTACTTGCCTACAGAGGTATGGGATATGAAAGAAGTCAAACACATCCAAGTCATGGGAAGCAATCTACCAAATCCAAGAAGTGGTGAATCTTTGGAAAGCCTCTTAACACTTAAAGGTGTGGGTGCTCAGACTTGCACAAAAGAGGTTCTTGAAAGAATCCCTAATGTAAGAAAGTTAGAAGTTCAGATTGAGTTGCACCCTAATGATAGTATGAATGCCTTGCATTGTTTAAACCATGCTCATGTTTTAAGTGAACTAAACTCACTTAAATGCGTGGTTGTGAATCCGAAGTTGAGGTCCGAAATTGTTGGCGTACCCGCCCCTCTGTCAATGTTCCCATCAAGTCTCACAAAGTTGCATTTGAGTGGGTTGGGCTATCCGTGGAAATATATGAAGATCATCGGTTCGTTGCCACATCTTGAAGTGCTCAAATTACGGTGCTATGCCTTTCGAGGCCCGAAGTGGGAAGTGAAAGATGGCATATTCAGGACACTCAGATATCTTCTAATTGAAGGAACTGATCTAGTGCAGTTTAAAGTGAAAACAGGAGCATTCCCTTGGCTTGGCAGCCTTTGCTTAAAACACTGCTACAAATTAAAACATCTTAAGTGGGAAACTTGGTCTTATCCTTCTAAGGTTGAAGTGATTGATTGCAGTCCTTCAACTGTGAATTTTGCAAATGAACAAATGAGATCGAAAAGTGAGTATCCCATAAAGTCAGAAAATGTTTTTGTTCAATCTTCATGGGATGATGGGAAGCTCAAGTGATTCTTCAAAAGGTTGGTCATTCAACTCTAGATCTATTTAAATTTGTTTGCACTCAACATTTATGTATGCATGTATATAATGCTCCTCACACCCTATATTATATTTAATTTATATACAAATTTTCAGGCAAAGAAGCTAGACAACAATTCCGAAACCATGCATGTTCTCTAGGTGTTGATAATTTCAATTGTTGTTGCCACCAGAATTTAAGAATTCATGTGATTTTTGGTTTTGTTGAGGACTAGCTATGACATTAGTGGATTGAAAATTATATTGTTGTCGGTTGGGTTTGTTTAAAAAACATTACTTGCTTCTAGTATGTAATTCAAAGATTGTACCTTAATGTATTGTGCATGAAGTGTGTTTCTTTCTTCCTTTCTATCCTTTTTTTTTTTCCTTTTTTTTTCAGTCTAATATTGTATAAAGTGTTTGTCTTTCTACTAATTAGTTTCTCACATCCACTTAATGAGGCTAATTCTTAGTTTTGGCAGCAATAATTTTTGTATGGTTTTGTTTATGGCATTGATTAAATATATTGGCAAGATATAATAAATTAATACTAATATTTGAATGAACAACGAAAACACAATACTAAGTCGGAGCATCATATATATATATATATATATATATATAATACTCTCTTATTACATGATGGATTAGTTTAAAACATTTTATAGTACTGTATGTGACTGTGATGATGAGATCAACAGTAATAGGCACATCCACATTCAGATCTCTGTTGATTTGGCACACAATAAGTATTCAAGAGTTTCGAACCGTAACGTGCCCTACACTTGGAATTGCAGTTGTCGAAGCCTCTAATATCGCACCTATCTGCAAACAAATAATGGCAAATTTTTGGAATATCCAGAGCCGATACCATCACCATCGATGATGATGAGAGAGAAACAACAACCAAAATCACCATCAAAGCTGCCCACACTTTCCCCATCTTCTCTTCAAACCTAACTAGCTGGCTACCTCTAAATTTATTATATTAAATCAAATTATATATGATAACAAATATTTTTGTACGTGTATTTTTTTGATAATTATGCCTTCCTATTTATAACCGCACAGGTTGGGGTTTAAGAAAAAATGATCATGCAATGTATTAGGATAATATGATTGCATCCTAAAGGAGTAAGTAGTTACTGCTAAAACTTGATTACACTTCTAGATTTTATATTAAATATTGTATTCATGTTTCAAATTTAAGTTTTATTCACTGCATTCTATTCTACTAAAGTTCAATATTTAATGAGACTAGTGAAGATTACGTGCATCCGCACATACAAAATAATGAATGTAATAATAAATTTTGTTTAGTGCATTCTACATTTCACTTCAGTTTTCGTAATACTTGTCATTTTTAGTACGTTTTTAATAAATTATTGGGCGATTTCTCAAATCTCTATGTATGATCATAAATAAGTTTGGAAACAACTAAAACACGGAATTAATTGTGTGCACTCTTAATTTTATTTATATTATTTAAATTTTAAAGTACAAAAAGTATTAAGTAAATAAATATTATGTACGATTAAATCTGGTAACTATAGTTTATATTTTAATTAAATTATTCCTTTATGTATTCTAAACTAAATTTGTCCTCAAAAGTTAAAATAGGAGCCATAAGATTTAGTCTATGATAGGAATTCTTTTATACATATAATTAAAAAAAATCTAAAAAATAATTTCAATTTGAATTGATATCTGATGTTCTTTTTGTAATATTAATTTTTTAATATAATAAAATAAAATTATAAATAAAATACTCTTGTTTGAAATTTAATTTTTTTCTTAATGTGTCAACTATTAAAATAATTTCAATTTGAATAGATTTCATGTGCTTTTCTAGTTTTAATTTTTTTAATATAATAAAATAAAATTATAACTAAAATACTCTTGTTTTGAAATCTAACTTTTTTCTTAATGCGTCAGCTATTATTTTGCATTTTCATTCCACAAGGTTTAGTATATACAAGTAATTGAAAAAAAAATTAAAAATATTTATGTATGCTTAAAATTAGAAACTATAAACAAATCAACAAAGTTTATAAGAAACACATATCAAGATATACAAAACCAAGTGTTCTGCGCATACTTAATTATTTCATACAAACTCAAATTCTCAACAGAAAATGCTCAACATCAGAATTTTCAAATAGAAATAAACCAAACAAGACCCAATACTCTTGGTGCAAACACTGAAGAAGTCAACTCCAAATACTTCGAACAACCACTTCAATATATTCTCATTCTTCGGACATCACCTGAAACATTAACTTGAAGAAACCATTGAAGTTATGATATTCCATAGAATATTTTACAAGTCATAAAAAATATCTCGAAATTTTATTTTTTTTATTTTTCATGCAACACCTTTAGTTAATGCGTCTCTTGGTATCCCTCACATTAATAAGTAATTTATAAATCCTCTAAAAAAATTAAGTAATTTAGAAATACTTACTCAATCATACAAAAACAGACTTTCATGCTTATTTCCATGATTACACCAATCAATACGTCTCTTATTTCCATGTACAATTTAGTATATCTATTTCTATATCTATAACTATTATAAAAGAGCGGATTCTTACAAAATTTAATCTGTCTAATATATTCCTATTATTATATTTATTCTAAGGACAATAGTGTAAATCTACATTAAATTTATTATAAATATAATAAATTAATAATATAGTCCTACTTCTACTATTACACAACTTAGTAAATTAATTTATTGCGCCATAATTTTGTAATAAAAGAGCGGATTCTTATAAGATTGGATTTGCCTGTGTTACAAGCACACTCAAAGTTCACACGCAGCGGAATTCATCGACATGAACATAAACGACACAAGCATATAAGGGAATACCACACTCCCAACCTTATATTATTACCACAACAATACAAGGGACTATGCTCAAGGCTCGCATACACAATTCGTACGGCTCACGGCCAAGTACACATCTATTTATATGTGAAGGACATCCCCCTTCACTAGGATTATCAAATTCTAGGCGTTGATCATCTTTGGGGTGCCACTTGTCGCACATCGTGTCAGCCAGCATTACTTGGGCGGTTATTCTCAGCAATAACCGTCCAAGTAACTCCCAAAGCCCACAATCCTGCTTGAAGTAACCGTCTCCCACGTCCGATAACCGCCGCCTAGGGCTGACTCGCATCGCCCGCCCGCACTGCTCGTCGGATGCCCGAAACCCGGCTCCCGTAACTGCCGTTCTCGCACAGCACGCCTCGCTCGTGCCAGCGCTCGTGTCAGACGCCCAGCACCGGCGCCCATCCACCAAGTCCCGTCCGTGTCGCCCAGCCCGACACGCACTATCGAGTCACGTTGCCCATCTCCCGTGCCATCCTCGCATGTCACCAAGCAAGTCTCGCTAAACACCGAGCACTTCTCGTCTAACATCAAGTTCTCCCGCACCGAGCCCACGTTCTCGCATTTTGCATCGTCGGGTGATGCGCTCCGCTCGCACCACCTCCGACTCCCGGACACGTCGACCACGCACCATCTCGTGCTCGACTCGGACCACCATCTTTCGCTTGATGCCAACTCAACATCTAGCCCACGTAGCAACTTCCCATAGGCTGCTAGACCACCCAAGCACAAGGTGGTTCCGACCGACTCCGCTCATACCCAACCCTTCTATCAGGCCAAAACCCCTAATGACAGCACTGAATATAGAAAGGCTGAGGAAGGTAAAGTTTTCCTGGCACTGGCCTGACTCGATCCAGACAGTGCCATGGCTCGCTCCAGACACGCACCATAGTGCCACCACCGAGCCAACGACGCAACGGAAGACTTTCCCTCGCACCAAGTCTCTCCCCCGTGTTAACCTCACTCCGTGTAGGGTCAGCACGCTCAAGACTTCACGAACCACGCCGTGTCGGGTCGCACGCTCCCGACACCCAAACCGAGTCGTCCACGGGACAACCAATATCCCCTCGAGCCAAACTCCTCCAAAGCCTCACTTTGTCGAGTAAACTCGATATCCAGCTCATCCGGACCAAAACCTCGTGTCATGTCTTGCACCACGACACTCGCACACTCCCGTCGTGCTTGGCACTGCACCACCGAGTCACCCGACGTGCCACTGACACGGCACGTCCCGCACCAACTCTTAGGGACGTAACACCTGTCCTTAAGGGCGTAAAAGTGATACGAGTTTCTACGTTAGGATTGTATATGCTACTTTTTCCTAAAATTAATAAAAACGGGTGGATCGCACTAAACGTACTATGCCGCCCACATGTACACCTAACGCCCTCACTTTTATGCTCAATATATCAGAACTACTGATATTTGGTGCAGGACTCGATCAATATAAATATTATAGATACCGTTGTCCACTGGCATTATATTAATATCGAGTTATTATAGATCAAAATCATTGATAAATCATTCTGTAAAACATGATATAACGTCATGCCCAAATTTATCTCTATTATGCTCGGAACTAATGTAAATTGGGCTTTATCCTCCACTACAGTATTGTTTTAAGCCCGCTGGTGTTGAATTGTATCAAGAATCAAGATGGATATATTAAGGGCGCCGCAATGATTGAAACCAGTTTTAGCTTCTAAACCGCCACATTAGCACCATATCAGCTTTTGGAACCCATCTACTTTTTTATCTAAACACATTCCACTATTAAAGGGTCCCACTATAATACACACTACATTAAACTTTGAACTTTAAAATATCATCATTTGTTCGTTTCAAATCGGATTTTTACGATTTTTATGTCGAATAAAAGCTCTCGTCGTGATCTTTAATATAAGATATATGTTCGATATGTTTTATACGAGCTAATAAGTCCGTATTTATGAAAAACTACAAAAAAAATTCGAAATGAAAAAGGAGAAAAAAAAAGGCGGCGCCCCCACGCGCGCGTGTGCTGCACGCGCCGGTTGGCGTGTGCGTGTCGTACACGCGTCGTAGGTGACGCGCCCAACCGCCCACCTTTTCGCTGACGCCGCCAGCTTTTTCACCTTTGCACCCAGTTTCATTTAACCCAATTTCAAAAATGAAACTGGTTTCCAGTTTCAAAACTTGGAATCAGTTTTTTTTTTGCACAATGGTGTATTTGGTGGGTTCCAATTTTGGAATCCAAAGTTGGAGACACCCTAAGTCCGCTCTCTCTCTCATTCTCAAATCCGCCCAAAACTTTTGACTTAATCACCTCTCTCTCGTCTCCAGTCTCCCCTCTTCTTTCGATCAGAAATGGCAGCTTATTCAGCTGTAGTCTCCTTAAAGCAGCTTCTTGAGCAGCTCTTGAACTTCGATCAATTCCCTCTCCACGACGAGCTTCAATCCTTCCACAAAACCATCTCTTCCCTGCAAACCTCCGTCGAAACAATCTTCCCCGCCCCCAAACACGACAGAGAAGCCGCAGGCATCCTCCTAACTCAAATCAGAGACGCAATCTATCAAGCTCAAGACGCCGTCGAATGCTTCCTCTCCGCCAAATCCCCATCATTTTCCTTCCCACAAATAACACACGAAATCGACCCCATCGCAGCTCAGGCGAAGCAGCTCGCAGATTCCATCGCGAAAGTGAGAAAATCACAGCTCGACGGCGACATCCCTCCGCCGCCCAGATCCGGTCTCATCAGCCGAACTCTTCGGATCGTCGGGCAGGAGAGAGACAAGGCGCTGCTGACCGACGAGCTGACCAACGAAGAAGACAAGCTCCAAATCCTCCCAATAGTAGGGATGACCGGAATCGGTAAGACTACTCTCGCTCGAAGTATTTACGACGATCCTGAAATTAAGAAAAGTTTCGCCTTTCGTGCTTGGGTTAATGTATCTCAAGATTATTATGTTGGAGAAATATTGGCTAGATTGTTGAATTCAATGGAGAGTATGGGTCAGAAAGCAGGAGAGAGAGTGTATGAAGGTAGTGATGATCAGCTTAAAGTTCATATGCATCAAAGCCTGTATAATAACAAATATCTCGTCGTGATTGATGATATGTGGGATATTGATACTTGGGATAAAGTTAGGAATTGCTTACCGGATAACAAGAACGGTAGTCGGATTATTCTCACCACAAGAATTTTAACCCTTGCAAAATCTGTCAAATCCTCTGAATTTTGTCATGAGATGCAGCCTCTAGACGAAGAAAATAGCTGGCTTTTGCTCCGTGACAAGGCGTTCGCAGGGAAGCCATGCCCTCCACAGTTGGAGGAAACCGGAAGGAAGATTGCCAAGAATTGTCGCGGTCTCCCTCTCTATCTAACCGTCATCGGAGGTCTTCTCTCTCAAGAAAGGCAGACGGAGGAATACTGGCAGAACATTGAGGAAGACACCGATGCTGCGGCCACGAAAGGCTCAGAAGCCTACTTGGAGATATTATCTTTGATTTACAGTCACTTGCCCGGTAATCTCAAGGCATGCTTCCTTTATTTGGGAGCATTTCCTCACGATAGCGATATCCCACTCTCCAAACTATCTAAACTATGGGTTGCAGAAGGATTTCTAGTGCCAACTCCGCGACAAGGGAGGTTGGAGAAGGTCGCGGAGGAGTACTTGCTGGATCTTAGTCAGAGAAATCTCATTACAGTAAACAAGATTAGTTCTGTCGGGAGGATTAAAACCTGTGGGGTGCACGACAGTTTCCGCGATATAGCTGTGCAAGAATCGGCGAGGGAGAGGTTCTTTCATTCCATAAAGAGGCCGTATAAAAAAGTAGAGAAAGATGTGCAGATTCAGAGGCGCGTATCCGTTCACAGAAACATTCTCATGAGCCTCGAACAAGTTTACCAGTCCACAAAATCAATCAAGTATGCACGCAGTCTTCTTTATGTCGGCCCACATCATCATCACCCGCTGCCTTTCTGTTTAACTTTTGATCTCCTGAGGGTATTAGATGCTTTTACAGTCTACTTCATTGAGTTCCCACTTGAATTTCTCAAACTGATCCATTTGAGGTACCTTTCTTTGACCTACAATGACGATCTTCCTCCAAACATATCCCTACTCCAAAAACTCCAAGTCCTCATGGTTCGCCGAGAACCCAAGCTCATATTTGTCGGTGTATCATTTTTACCCGATGAAATTTGGGAGATGCCCGAGTTGAGGCATCTCTGGTTTACAGAAACTGATTTCCCTGCTCTTCCATCAAAGTTTCCGGATAACAGAATTCTCCTCCATAATCTGCAGTCTCTTTCAGATATCAATGCTGCTTCCTGCACCAGAGAGGTTCTGCAAAGCATGCCTAATTTGAAAAAATTAGGTATGTGGTTCGAAAAACCGGGTGTTGTAGGGCTTTATTTAGATGAACTTGAGCAGCTCGAATCTTTCAAGTTCACAGTCTTGAATCCCAGCCCTAATAAGCAGGTTGAATTCGAGCCCGAATTTTTCTTGCCTCCAACACTGAGGAAGCTGAGTTTAACTGGCTGTGGACTTCCTTGGGAAGTTATGGAGGTTGTCGCAGCGCTGCCAGATCTTGAAGTCTTGAAACTGCGAGAGCTTGCTTTCAATGGTGAAGAATGGGACATGGGCGATCAGGTGTTTGAAAAGCTCAAGTTCTTGCTGATTGAATACCTCAATTTCAAGAGCTGGATTGCTGATCAAAACCATTTTCCGGGGCTCGAACAACTATATCTGAGGCATTGCTTTAATTTGGAGGGAATCCCTTCAGATTTTGGATGGATAGGAGGCCTCGAAGTGATTGAATTGGTTGACTGCAGTCCTACAGCAGTGGAATCGGCAAAGAATATTAAGGAAGAACAGGAGGGCTTTGACAAGAATGGCTTTCAAGTTCGCATCTATTGTTCTTATGAATAGACTCTTTCAGTATTTCCCTTTTAAAGTAAGGTTTTTAATATTATTTTTGAGCCACATTAGTATTTAGAAACATTGATGATTATATAATATACAGTTGGGCTCTTAAAAGGTAATGAGCTGGAAATTATTATTATTATTATTATTATTATTATTATTATTATTATTATTCAATTTATGTCTTACACTATATATATATATATATGCAATGTCTAATATATAAAGAACAACAATACGATATATTCATACATCATGAGGTATTATTGATTTATAAAGTCGGATCACATTATATCAAATTTAAATTATAAACTACTAAATTCATAGCAATGACCATAATAATATGTAACTAAAATAAACAAGAAATGTATAACAATTTAAAATTAAAAAATATCACCAACACTATTAATCATAAACTAAAACCATAAATATATCTCATAGGTTTGTATCCTAAAAGTTAATTAACTTAATTTAAAGTAATAAAATATAGTATAAATTAAAAACTCGGGTATACTCGGGTACCCGAATCGGGTGGCGGGTATACCCGATACCCGAGATTTCTAAAAAACTCAACCCGTATCCTGACCCATTTACCCGAACATGCGGGTATCGGGTATCCAATACCCGTCGGGTGTCGGATCGGTACAACACTACCCGATTACCCGCCACCCATTTAGACAGCCCTAATTCTAAGTGTTTTGATTTGATACCAAAATTCAACTGACTCCAACTGAGTAAATGAATGCACAAAGTTGTTTTCAGCTCGCCTGTTTGAGCTCATAAGTTTTATAGGCTTACCGGTAAAGACAACAGAAGACAGCTGAAGCGATCCAGCAGACTTGATACAGCTGAGAGACAGGCCCAGCTGATAGATCAAGCAGAGCTGACTCAAGCATAAAAGTCAGCAGATTAGATCCAACCAGTGGATCCAACGGAGCCAAGCAAGCACAGCTGACTCAAGCAATGATGATCCAGCTGAGTAGATTAAGCGGAGCTAATCCAACGAAGCTCCAGCTGATCAAGAATCAGACACAACTTGAAGACCCAACTCAAAGTTGAAGACAGCTCCAAGATAAGATCCCAGTGTCAGAGGATAAAATCAAACCTTGACCAATGAGGAATCGATAACTCAGCATCCTAGAAAGTAAACCTAGGATCTGACACGCAGAAGAAGAACAGGTGAAGGAAAGCAGGCTACAAGATGCAATGTCAGAAAGTAGGTGAGATTCAAACGGCTAGTTTTAAATCTCCACCTATAAATACAAGTCTTCTTCACCAGTATCAAGAAAACTCCAAGAAAACGCTTTGAAATTCTCAAGCCATTCTATTCACAACAGTCTGCATTGTTCTCTCAAGAACACGAAACTCTCCAGAATTTTCACAAGTGTTCCTCAACTGACTATTGAGTTTTCTTCTGTAATCTAGGCTGTTTTTCATAGTCATATCAAAAGTTTAGTTTGAACGAGTTCATCAGACTCTTTTGTTCTTCCTTGTAAGAACTCGTTCATAGTTGGAAAACCCCAAACCCAAACCCTTTAACCCAGAAAAGGTTAGGTTAAGGTACGCCTACTCGAAGCGTGCAATTCGAGTGGTTAGGCTTTACAGTACCCGCAAACTGTAAGTCAGGTATTGTATTACCCTGAAACTACAAGTCAGGTTTCTTCAGTACCCGTAAACTGAAGGTAAAGGCTCTGGTTTGAGCTGAGAAGTTTGCTTGCTACTCGTAAAGCAAGTGGTTATCCTTTAGTGGATTACCAGAGTGATTCTGGTCGTGGACGTAGGAGGTATTTCTCCGAACCACGTTAAAAAGCCTTGTATTCTTTATTGCTTTATTAATTTCTGCATATTTTCTAAAGAACTAACCAATCATCAAGCACATCATTCTTTCAAGTTTATCTCTCTGGCTGTGTGACCCACCCAGCTAGCTGTGTTTCCCAAAACTGCATAACTTGACTAAGCTGAAAACTAAAAGATAAGTTTTTGAAGTTGAGTTTTTCTAAACTGTAACGAGTTAAGTTTTCAAACCACCACCTTCCGCACAGCAAGCTGAGTTATCAGTCCAGCTGACGATCTTCCAAAGAACTCAACAGAATTTATAACTGAGCTCACACTCAAAGATTTTAATTTGCAAAAGTTTTCATCTCGGTGTATTCACCCCCTACACCGAGAACTCGTTTCGGGACCATCATCTTGCAAATTGCAATAGATTTTATTTGACATTATGTTGTGTGAAGCGAACTTCTCTCTATTGAAGCAAATACTATATGAGAAAATGTTTATGTTTTCATACTAGGATTGTCGTGTAAGAAAGTGTTGTAAATGCGGATACAATCTAGCGGGGACACTTAGCTAAGACGATATAGTGATGTGTGAACACTATACTCGAAACGTAATAGTGCTGTGTGAACACTATGTTAAAAGAAATAATGCTATGTGAACATTATACTTAAAGAATATAGTGTTGTGTGATCACTATACCTTAAGGAGGTAGTGCTATGTGAACACTACACTTAAATGTGTCCTACGCGGATTTGTACCTATGATGTGGTAAATTATAAGTCTTTATTTAGTGTCAGAATGAGTAAGTGAATTTATGTTATCTTTGCTTACGACTTTTATACGTTGGTTATAAAGAATAATATTTCATGCTTCACACCACTGAGTACGTTTTATGAGTACTCACTCCCATGTTTTTAAAATAATTTCAGGTCAGTAAGCATGGAGCTGCGTGGAGGAAGCTGAGTTTAAGTGGTTGTGGACTGCCTTGGGAAGTTATGGAGGTTATCGTGGCGCTGCCGGATCTTGAAGTCTTGAAACTGCGAGAGCTTGCTTTCGATGGAGAAGAATGGGACATGGGCGATCATGTGTTTGAAAAGCTCAAGTTCTTGCTGATTGAATACCTGAATTTGAAGAGGTGGGTCGCTGATCAAAACCATTTCCGTGGCTCGAACAACTGTATCTGAGGCATTGCTTTAATTTGGAGGGAATCCCTTCAGATTTTGGAAATATAGGAGGCCTTGATGAAGTGATTGAATTGGTTGACTGCAGTCCTACAGCAGTGGAATCAGCAAAGGATATTAAGCAAGAATAGGACTTTGACAAAATGGGCTTTCAAGTTCGCATCTATTGCTCTTATGAAGGTAACTACTACCATGAACCACAACTCATGGAGCGAAGCGACATGCATGTTTATGTAGTCAAAGCAACTTCGTCGCTTGATCCAATCCGTCTTCCCTGGCCTCCCCAACACACTCTTGATACGGAAGAAACATCCCGCCATAAGGGAATTTCTTAGCCATACGACACAAGAATACGTTCATGAGCTCGACTAGAATAAATCCCCCGGCAAAAAAATTCCGGCTTCCGCCCTGCTTGTGGTACAGAGTATCTATGGCGATATATGTTAATAATTTTGATTAGTTAAGTCAGCAGCTGTTGTTTTAAACGTCGTGGGCATTGTTCAATAGATTCCAAGTTAACCACTCCTGATATGCACGCGCATATTTTGTCTTTGTGTTTTTGATTCTTTATCTTTTTTTTGGGTGAGTTTTAAATATACTCCTAAATAATAGAGGAATAAGTTATATATCATAAATTTAATTTGAATATGTTTCATACCACTTTCTGAATGAAAGGACAAGAGTGCCCTTATATTTTAAATTGAATAAGTAAAACAATTTAATAAATACAAAAGATAAAAAAAATATAACTTAAGTATTATTTGAATTTTTAACCCCCAACCCCACCCCACCCATCTTCTCCCTCGTCAGTTGTCCCCAATCTTTCAACCAACAGCCCCTCTCAATCTCTCTCACCGGCGACTATGAGTGACGCCCATTTTACTGGCGCCGACGAAGATGCCGGAGAACCATCCCCCACACAGTTGCACACCTTGTCGTCGTCGCCCTCACACTATAGCGCGCGCACAATCGCGCCATCCTCTTCCACCGACAACCAACCTGTTGTCTCCGACGAAGACTCTGGCGATACAAATACAATCGCCCAAGCGATAGTAATGGGTACATAGTTAACTGTAGGACGTGAACACGGTAGGAGTGCACAATTGAGTAATGGGTACATAGTTAACTGTCATAAGTGGAAAATAATTGTGTCGATCTCTTTAGATAGTTCAATATGATTTTGGATATAATTATTGATACTAATTGAGTTGAGTGGATTGGTTGGGTTGGTTTGTTAGTTTTTATACTTATTATGAATGTTTGTTTTGTATACAGTGGATAGTACATAGTTATCTTGTTTCAACAGTCGCATTACATAAAACACAGTTGATTTAAATTGTTCAATATTGCAGGTTTCTGTTACATGGATGAGACAAACTATGTAGGGATGGAAGGGACACATCAATCTCTACGTGAGAGATGGTGTATTAGAGGACATCAGGTCTCGTTTATTTAAAATACTGCGGCGAAGAAACTCTAGAGAGGTTCAGACAAGGTCCCTTTGGTCATCTACTTGATGCGAGGCGATCTTTTAGTGCTAATTATGCGCTACATGAGCTTATGGCCAAAGAGCTAATTGACGTTAACTTTTCGGAATATGAGAAATTGTTCCGTATTGGTGGAAAACACATTCGCTTTTTATATCCTGAGTATTGCCTTGTCACGGGATTAACCTTTGGTGAATCAAATTTTGATCCGAATGTGCATCATGAGATTCCATCAAACAGCCTCTATCATAGATGTTTGGGGGCAGCCGTACCAAGTTTAAGGACGTGATTTATAAATTTCAGAAAGGGAAACTGCACAAAAAGGGAAAACATGTATATGTTGCTGAGTACTTGAAGGCGGCCAACATAGTAATGTATTATGGGATGTTGTTATGTTGGGAGGGTGATGTTTATATTGATGAAGTTGAAGAAGATGCTTAGGAGTGAACATCTTGTTCAGTCAAATAGTCATAGTTATGGTGTTTTTGCTTGCATGTACATCGAGCGTTGTATCTCAGGAAAACATACATGCCATATGGATGAGGAGTATTTGAAGCGATATCGAAAGTCTTTGGCATCGAAGATCTATTCCTTATCATCATTTTAGTTTGTTATGAGATGGAGAATGTAACTCTTTTGGATATAATTGTCGAATCATTAATTTTTTGTTAAGACTATGACATGCAATGAAATGATACCAGTTGTTGAATGATTAGTTTTTTTAGAACTGTTGTTTTGAGATATATGTGATTCAATGTTGATGAACATGTGCTTAAGAATTGCATTCTTGCTGCAACACAGTTGGTAATTGCAACTGTGTACTAGTTATACAACCGTGTTAAAATTTAACCATGTATTGTTGTAACACCTTCTCAGAACACAGTCATTCGATTGTGTACATATTCACCCAAGGGCTCGTTTAGTACAAAGTATGGGATAAGGCTTGATATATATAACTAAGATGTCTTATAAATATAAAGAAATTAATATTCCATTTGGTATGATGTATTTCCAAAGTGAAAGTCTAGTGTGTACTATTTCATCTTAAAAATTGCAATAATCACTGAAATCTTTGTAAATGGGCATTGATCAGTGATTTTGTGAAATAAATGACTCATTTATGAATTGTAGGTTAATATAAATGTTATTAGACACTAAACAACACTTAATAATGGCACAAGCATCCGTATTATTGAAAAATTCTATTGTTCTTGTGTACACAGTACAAGAATATTTGTACTGTGTAGTGTACACAGTTAAATTAGTCGTATGTTGTGTACAGAAGAACATTGCAATAATCACTGAAATCTTTGTAAATGGGCATTGATCAGTGATTTTGTGAAATAAATTACTCATTTATGAATTGCAGGTTAATATAAATATTATTAGACACAAAACAACACTTAATAATGGCACGAGCATCCGTATTATTGAAAAAAAATTAGCTCAACTGTGTTCTTGTAAGCCTTAAAAGCTTAACCGTGTACAAATAAAACAACAGTGTCCTACTCAATTGTGTACTGAAATACTAAATGAAACACAATAATGACCGCGACTGTGTAGTAATAGTTTTTTGTAATAATTTTTACCAAATACTAAACAAACATGCAATAACTTTTAGCCTCAAAGAATGAGCATGCTAGTTCAAATATTCTTCAACAGTGTACTTATAAACCTATCATTGGTCTCGAATGTGTACTTAAGAACAATTTATATGTATTTTAATTTATGTTGTAGTTTTTAACTAAATGGTATGTAGTACATGCAATAACTCATCCGTCTTGCCTATCATGTAAAAATTAGCAATCTAAGCTCAGTAGATTTCAATTGTGTACTGATAAACACAACTGTGTACATAAGAACATTTATTGCAGGAACCTAATAAAAGACAGTAAATTTAAGCTTTCAATTCCAAGAACATTACCTTCAGAATCTTAAAAATAAGGATAACAATTGCTTCAGAATCAATATTCTTTGAGAATCGAACTTCTTACATATGCTTTCAGAATTTCATTAGTTTTTGTTAAGAATTTTTGCTTGTTTAATTTCTAATGAGTTTTTGTTGATTTTTCACCGTGTAAAACTCAAAATTTTTACTATCATTTAAATGGAATAACAACCACTCTGTAGAAATTTAATGTAGTTCTTTTCATTAATTGAAGATCTTTTCATTAATTGAAGAGTAGTTAGAAGAGAGAGAAAGTGAAATAGATATTGATGTACTGTTGCTGTCTTTCGCAGAAAAGAGAGATTGAGAGAGAGAGAGTTGGGAAGAGGAGATGATATGATTGGGTGGGGCCAATAATTTAATATTATAGAATTGCTTTATTATTTTATTTATTTATATATATGATTTAAGTTATTATTTAAAAGTTGAACCAATTAGTAAGGGTATTCTTGTCATTTCATTCGAATAGTGGTACCAAACATATTGAAACTAAATTTGAGAGATACAATTAATTCATTTATATATTAGGTGTAGTCATATAGTTTGACTCCTTTTTTATTATAATTTGAAGAGGTAGAGTTGAGGTTTTATAATTGACTTTAGCCCTTTACCAAACAGAGATCACACCATTTGTAGGATAATTCTATTAGGACGGTAGTACTTCTCACATGATAATATCTATTATCTATACCTATATAAAAAGTGTCTTGTTTATAAAATTTGATTTGCCTATTATTTCCTTATTAAATATTTTATTTAAGGACAATAGTGTAATATAGTATATTAAATAATTAATAATTATATTAGTAGTTTTATAGTATTAGAATATTATTAAAATATGTGGCAGTTAATTTTATGACAAATTATAATGCCACAAAACGCGTCCCACTACTTTTTTAAATCATCTAAAAAAAAATCTTCAAAATTGTGAATAATATTATACTCCATCTGTCTCGTTAGTCTTGTCTTGTATTTCTTTTGGGCTGTCCCGTTACTTTTATCCTGTTTTCTTTTTCGGAAATAATTAGGGCTCAATTAGTTTGTTCACACCCACTTTACACCTTTCAACCTAAAACCCTATCCACATACTATTCACTCTCTCTCTACCCACTTTATTTTACTTTTTATACCCTATTAACTACTCCCTCCGTCCCATGATAAGTGTCTACTTTCTTTTGGGCACGGGTATTTAGGAGAGAAGTGTTTAAAGGGTAAAAAGATAAAAAGTGGTGGAGCCCACATCTTTTGTGTGAGAGAGGGTGTTTCCATATTAGGAAAGTAGACACTTATGATGGGACAACCCAATAAGGAAATGTAGACACTTATGGCGGGACGGAGGGAGTATTTAATTAAAAACCCCACTAACACACCTTCTATCCCTAATTCATTTCTCCTTAATACACGTGCTCAAAAAAAATCAATCAAGTCTAGCGGGACGAAGGGAGTATTATATTAATATATCCTAAAAACCATACTTTATCCATCATAAACTTTTTATTCCTACAAAAAAAAAAAAAACAGAGAGAGTGTTATTTTATGTTTTGCTATTTGAACAATTATTTTGCTCAGCCTTAATATCTACTAATATTCGATAATTGAAATGATAAATTTTATTATAATAATCGTGCATAAAAATAATCTAGAAAAAAAATATAAATTGACCTCAACATTATAAGCAAATGTTACCAAATTGCAGGTCCACATTTTCATTTACTTAAGCATATATTAATTACCATGGTATAAAATAAGAAGTTAATTACTTATAAACAAACAAACAAAAAGAATTTATTAAATTTTTAAAAATCATGTTATATACTTAATGATATTTAATCTTTTTCGAAATTTATTATATATTAAAATAATGAGACTTTGAAATTAACAATTAATTGCAAATTGATTTGCAATCAATTTTGACAGTCAATTGAGGGTAAAATAATAATTTTCTATTGGTAATTGAATAAAAATTATGTACATTTCATTAGGGGTGAGCACGGTTCGGTTAACTGATTATTTATGGTATAAAAAATCGACCATGCGGTTTTAAATCGGTTCGGTTAACCACTAAAAAATTATAAATAAAAACCAAAAACCGCTATAACGGTTAACCTAAAAATCGGTTCAGTTAACCAATTATTCAATGGTTAACCATAATAAAAAAAAGTTATAATTTTTTTAATTCATAGTATTAAAAATTCCACATTCCAAAATATATATATTTCACATAATTTATAAAATACAAATATAATAAACTAATAAAAATAATAAAACCTTAACGCATCTCATATACCAAGTATATATAATAATAGTGTAATAAAAGATTAATTAGACAATCAAGCTACATTTATTATCAATTTAAACTAAGTGACAATATTGTGGAATAAACAAAATTTAATGTAGTTCGGAAGAATAAACACATAGAAGAACAAAATAGTAATCAAATAAAATTGATTAAATGTAATATTTATATGATAGATAATAAAATTATAAATATTTCATGAGTATTAGTTCGGTTCGGTTAACCGCCGGTTTCTATAAATAAAAACCAAAAATCGAATCAGTACCCACGATTTTTTAAAATTAGAAAAATTAACCGTACCGTCGGTTCGATTAACCGTATTTTCGGGACGGTTTATCGATCGGTTCGATTTCTTTGATTTTTTTGTTCACCCCTAAATTTCATGATGAATGCCGGATGGTGCTTATTTTTCAGGATAGAGGCAAAATTTGGGATAACCAATATAGATAGTAGAAATTAATAGTTGGCCACCAAATTTATTTGTAGAAATTCTGGCCAACTTTTGGAAATTTGGACCAATTTGCTCTTAGAACCACTATTAACTATCCATCTACTCATTTCATTTTTCATTTTTCAAATTTCATATTCTCTATTTCTGCAAAATATTTTCTCTCTAGAAATCCTATTTTTCTCCATTTCTCCGTCGCCGCCGTCGTACTTTCATTTTGTCGTCGCCGCCGTCGTACTTTCATTCCGCCGCCGCATCATCGTACTTCCATTCCCTTCCTCCGCACCTCCTTCGTACTTCCAGTCCAGTCCCCGCGTCGCCTTGAACTTTCACATTATGCCGGCCATATTCCAGGTATGCCGCCGCACCAGATCCGGCCATATTGACGGCTTTCTATCCGGAATCCATGACGTCACATTCCAGATCTAATGTCATGGATGATGTTCGTCTTTGGTCAACCGCATCCCGGTATGCCTTGGCACACCTGGTACTGTAGTATCCCGTCTTTCTTAAGTAATTAAAATAATTAATCTTCTGAGAAAGACAAGAATTTTAGTAAAATAAAGATTTTCTTTCCGAAAATTTTATCCGGCAGATATATTCTACCGGAAAAATGAGTTTTAATTAATTTTTATTGTCTCGGTTAATCCGAAACGAAGAAGTTTTTACATTTATCAATAGATGATAAATGTTTAGTCATTAATTGACAAGAAGAAGAATTTAATTTAATTACGTAAAATTTTACGTAATTAATCGCTTAAAAATTTAGTTTCGGTCGATTTGAAAATGCTTCAAATCTCCGATTCTTTCTGTGAGATTTTTATCTAAGGTTCGTGAAACCTTAATCTTAATTACTGTGTTGAGAAATTAGAGAATTATTAGAAGATTAATTAGTTATTAATTAATTGAATTAATAACTAATTAAATGAATTAACCAAAACTTAGCTATTAAGTTTTAATAAAATAATAAGCTACCCTATATATCTAAACCTAGGGTTATAACTAATATATGTATAGCTATCTCACTCTCTCTATCTCACCACACGCACTCAACACAAACAGCAGCAGCCTTCTCTCTCTCAAACCTCTCGATCTCTCTCTTCTCTCTCAATACACACACTCACACACACTTAAGAACACCATCTTGATCTTCAAGCTCAAAGATTTCAACTTCTAGCAATCTTCTCAAGTAGCTAAGTAAGATTTAATTTCATCTATTCCAAGCTCCTAATTCATGTTCATGGTGGAAGATTATATATATATATGTGTCGAAATTTTGGGGAGAATTTGTAGAAATTGGTAGATGTGGTTCATGCCTTCATATGTTATTTATATGATGATTTTAAGATGTTAGATGATCAATTATTAGCTTAAGATGGTGCATGAATAACTCTAATCATGTATATATAATTCGACATTTTTGGGGAGAAATGGAGGAGTGTTTAGATGATATTGATCTTATAGTATGATGCTTATATCATGATTATATGATGAATTGTGTGATTAAATTAGAAAAATCAAAACCCTAACCCTAAGTTGCATGAAAATCGAAATTTAGAAGAAAATGCTAAATATTAATTCATGCATTGAATGATGATTTGTTCTTCATGAATTATGCTTAGAATATGATTATAAGATCAAATATGTAATTAGATTTAAGCATGGAAGACCCTAGCTATCAATTGGCAATTTTCGAAAATGAGAAGAAAATGGGAAATAATGAATACATGAATTATATGATTGATTTAATGATATAAATGAGTTTAGTTAAGTATATTAGAAATTAAAAAGAAGAGAAAATAATTAAAGAAATATTAATTTTGAAATAACCGAGAATTTAAAATAAATAAATAAAATATTAATAAAATTTTAATTAAGAAATTAATTGCATTTATGAACTTCTTAATAAAAATTAAGTGTTATAATTTTATGGAAATTGATGCTTAATGAGGAATTTAGATAGATTAAGATAGATTAAGAACGTTTGAAAAGTTAAGATAGGAATTCTCGAATTTCATCAAGTTGCGATGTAGAAATTCGATTAGAATTTCGTTAAAGATATCGAAGTCGTTAGTCGATAAAAGCTCTCGTTCTAAATTCGTTAATCGCTTTCGATTAAAGGAGCAAGCGGAAGTAGAAGCGGAGACGTGAAGTAAAAGGATTACAAGCGATAAAGTTAAAGTAAAGCTTAAGTTTATCGTGGGCTTTCTAAACTAAAATATGTGAAAAGTATGATATCGTATGTTTTACAAAGTTTGGATACTTGCCAAATGATTTTAAAAATATTTAAGTATGTTACCATCTACTTCGTAAAGACGAATTCGGTTTCACGCAAGGTGAAATTCGTGTACACATTAGTAATCGTGCGCATTTCTTTGATAGGCCGATTATTCATAATCGTGAGCCTTTCCTTGATATGCCGATTACAAGTGATTGAGAAAGAGGCCTCTTTCTCATCACCATTATTTATTTGTAGATATGGTTCATATCGTTATAAATGTCTCAGACAAATGAGTTTTGAAAAGAAAGTATTTTTAGCATTTTACGAGTTGTTTTCAGAAAATCCTCGTATTATGTTTTCTGGCAAGTTTTCATATATAGCCGTATTCGGCAAAGTTTTCAAATGTTTTTGGCATGTGTTCACCGAGTACGTAGTACTCACTCGCATGTTATTTCTAAAACGTGCGAGTTAGCGAGGATGAAGATGATGAGTACGGATGGACCATTGTTGTTGTTAAATGTTATTATGTAAAGGAAGTCGTTTTTTTTTGAGAAATTGACCTAGAATATATGTCTTCATACATATATTCTCATGTTTTCCGCTGCAATAAAATGAAGTTTAATGTTGTTATAACGTTTAAATTCTAAAGTCGAACTCTATTGCTAAGTTTTCTGAAACAGTTTTCTTTATCTTGTTTTCTTGATCCTCAAATAAATTCGTCATCTTCTTGATCAATTGTCGGTTATTTGGTTGATCAGGTCTTTTGATTCCAAGTGATTTGAGTTATGTCATATTGATTCAGTTGATCGTCTCGAGTCATATATGTCACATTATTCTAAAGTGGTAATTCCAAATTGTTGAATCAATGAGTAAATCCAATTGAGGTCAATTGGTAAATCCAATGTTGGGTCATAATTCCAAATGACGGTCCAACAGTAAATCCAATTGTTGGGTCAAGGTAATTCCAAATTGACCGGGTCCAATTGGTAAATCCATTGTGAGTCAGTAGTAATTGGAAGGTCCAATGGGTAAATCCAATTATTGAGTCGGGAAATTCCACTGGCCGGTCACTGGTAAATCCAAATTGGGTAATTTCAATGGGTAATTCATTGAGCCAATTTGGGGTAATAGTTTCGGGCTGCGACATGTTAAGTTTGGTTATTCTTTTGAACGATAGCCGGGTCGCTATCTCAATTTCCTTTGTTAATCATAAATTGTGTAAGTCGTGGGACCTACCGGCCTTGACATCTAATATCGAGGTTCGGGCTGCGACAGGTACGAATGGTGTATTCGTACCAGGTGTGCCAAGTCTACGCGGTATGCCCTGGCACACCTGGTACGAATACGTTGCATTCGTACTAGGTGTGCCAAGGCATACCTCGCCTAGACTTGAAACACCTGGTACGAATACACCATTCGTACCAGGTATTCCAAGTCTAGGCGCGGTATGCCTTGGCACACCTGGTACGAATATGTTGCATTCGTACTAGGTGTGCCAAGTCGCGACGCGCAGTGACGTGAAAAATGCAGAAAGAACACATATGCACGAAGAGGACATCAAGATCTGGAAAATACGACAAGAACATGACAGACTAGATCTAGAAAACTCAATTAAAATTAATACACTAAATTCAAAACTGATATCTTAGATTAAAAACCATCAACCTACAATACAACCATCAAACAAGCCCAATTCCAAAATACAATATACATTACAACCATAAAACCAACAACCTACAATACACCATCAAAGAACAAATTTTCAGATGACAGAAGCTGTAGAGCTATAGATCTGGATTCTAAAATGACAGAAGCTGTAGATCTATAGATCTGAATTCCAAAATGACAGAAGCTGTAGATCTGAAAGAGTGAGACGAAGCAGATCCGAAAGTTGTAGACGACGCCACTTTGTAAGGAAGACGACGACGGAAGATGCAGACGGCTCGACGGAAGGGAGAAGAATGATGGAGATGAAAGAGAAAATTTTTGAATCTGAAAATGAATTCTGAAAGAGAGAGTACGGGGAGGGGGAGAGAGAAAGTGAGAGAGCTGTAAAGTGATATGGAGGGCATTTAAGTCACTTCATCCCAAAGTTGGCCACAATTTATTAGAATAAAGTTGGTGGCCAACTATTAATTTCCACTAACTTAATTTGCTAGTCAACATGAATACCTCCTCAGGATATTAGGCAGTACTTATTTTAATGTGCATTAATGAAAGAAGCAAATAAAAAAGAGAGAAAAAAAATCGGAAATTCCTCAATTGAATATCAGACTCTAAATTTCTCTTTTTCTCTCTCTAGATTTTATCTATCAGTTTTGTTGACTGCGGAACTTTATTGATTGGTCATTTGCGTCGAAAATTACATTTCAGAATAAATAACCTAAGCAGAACAGCTACCTAGCTCATCATTTCAATTTAACAATTCCTTGAGACTTTTCTGTAATTTCTACCTGCTGCTATCACGTCTCCTTTGAAAAGTGTTGGTTGTTTCTACCCATTTTCTCATCAACAAAACAAAACCTTTTGCTAAAGACTTGTTTGTGTGAGTGAGAAAAAGAGGCATGACTTATGCTGCTGTGATTTCTTTGAAACATACCATTAAGAGCCTCATAGATCCTATCAATCCTGAAATCTCAACACCTGCACACGAGGAGCTGAAGTTCTTACAAGATGTCCTCAAAAGATCCGATGCTCTCAGCAACGGCAGCATTAATCGGAGGGCGATCAAAGCGTTGGATGCAAAAATAAGAGAGGCGGTACGGAAACTAGAAGATGTGATTCAATTTTATGTTGGGTTTCGCTCTCTTCCACCAACCGATGAGGGCGTGAAGCTAGAGCTCGATTCGTTTCTGGAGATTGTGCAGAAATTGCGGGAGGAGTACATCAGAGAGCTAGATGAAGATGATGCTTTGTCAATACCCCATTTGGGTGCTTCGCCAATACACCATTTTGGTGGAAGGGAGTCAACGATGGTCGGGTTATCGGATCAATTTACAGAAATCCGAGATGAGCTTCTAGATTTTCAGTCAAGACGCAAGATCGTGTCAATTGTTGGAATGGCAGGAATTGGTAAAACCTTTCTTGCTAGCAAAATTTATCAAAGTCTAATCAATGTCCGCCATTCCAATGTTCCTCATTTCAATTTAACGGCGTGGGTGACCGTAGGCCCGAATCGAAAAATAGAAGATGTTTTGGTGGATATTCTTATTCAAATACAGGATGAGCCTACAACTTCATATGAAGAACAGGATAAGTATAAATTAGCCGTCTGTTTACACAAATGTTTGTTTCGTCGGAAATACTTTATAGTACTGGATGATATATGGAGCACAGAGGAGTGGGGCTACTTGATGAATTTCTTTCCGGAAAATAAAAATGATAGTCGACTCTTACTGGTAACAAGGCTAGAAAATGTACCTTATCCTCCCGATACCATACATATCGTTCACAATATGCGCCTTTTGAGCAATGAAGAAAGTTGGAATCTACTCCGGCAGAGTGTGTTTGACGAGCAGTCTTTCCCACAACTGGAGGAAGCTGGAAGGAAGATTGCGGATAGCTGTGAAGGTCTTCCTCTTCTCATCCTTGCCGTTGCCAACATCCTTCGTCATTCCGAGCTAAGCGTAAAGCACTGGAAGGAGGTAGCAAGCAAAAATAATTCTACTTTTCCAGATGCATATGAGCATATTTCACCGGTACTATCTTCAAGCTATGAGTACTTACCTTACTATTTAAAAGCATGCTTTCTCTACATGGGTGTTTTCCCTCAGTATTATGAGATTCCCCTCACCAAGCTCATTAACTTGTGGACTGTTGAGGATTTTCTTGAACCAAGCCAGTCTCAGACTTTAGAAGATTTTGCTATGAAATGTCTGAAGGAGCTTGTCTCCAGAAGCCTTGTTATCATCTGCAAGCACAGCCCCATTTACAAAATCAAATCTTGCAAACTCCATTCAGCCTATTGGTCCTTGTGCGTTAAAGAAGCTAGTAAGAACCAGTTTTTGCATGTCTTGAATAAATTCTATGATGGTGCCGAAGAATATATTCAAAGCCAGCGCCGGATTTCTGTCCAAAACAGCATTTTATTGTGCATAAAAGAGGTGTATGACTCAATAGCAGCCACATCAACACCACGTTCTCTCCTGTTTACTGGCGAAGATTACCAATATCCGGTACCGGTGTGTTTTGATTTGATGTTCCTCAAGGTGTTGGATGCTCTTGCAATCCGATTCTATGAGTTCCCAAGTGAGGTACTGGAACTATTACAATTAAAGTACCTTGCCCTCACTCATGATGGGAACCTCCCTTCCTTCATATCCAAGCTCCAAAACTTGCAGAGTTTGATCCTCCATCAGTATCACAACATAGAACTGGTGAGTGATTCAAGTTTTTTGCCGATGGAGATATGGGATATGCAAGAATTGAGGCATCTTCGGATCATGGGAAACAATCTACTAGATCCAAGTAATGGAGCAGAGCTACCAAACCTCTTGACGCTCCATGTGAAAGGCCATAGTTGTACAGAGGATGTTTTCAGAAGCATCCCTAAATTGAAGAAACTTGGAATCAAAATTGAGCTGAAGCCTCGTTCTACTGAAATACTAAGCTGCTTCGAGCATATTTCCATTCTCCATGAGCTAGAGTCACTTAAATGTGTAGTTGTGAATCCTCGACCCAGGTCTCAAGTTGTTGCCCCTCCTAATCCCTCTTCAAGTTTCCCTAGGGGTCTGAAAAAGTTGTCCTTGAAAGGCTTAGGATATTCTTGGGAGTACATTAGTGCAATTGGTTCGTTGCCAAACCTTCAAGTGCTCAAGCTACGATGCTTTGCCTTTCAAGGGGCAGAGTGGAAAACAGAGGTTGGAGAATTCCGGAGTCTTGAATTTCTACTACTTGAAGATATTGATCTCGTGAACTGGAAAACTGACGATGAAAAATGCTTCCCACGTCTCCAGCGCCTAATCATTCGGCACTGCTATAAAATAGAGGAGATACCATGGCAAATTGAAGAAATACCAACTCTAAAAATGATCGAGATAGTTGACTGCCACCCTTCTGTGGTGGAATTTGCGCAGGAAATACTAAAGTTAAAACAGGACTATGGAAATGACACTTTTCAAGTGCCGATCACTTCATCATCGAACCTTCGTTGACAGGCTGGGATCTCGAAATGGCCGCTGGAACCATAGAAAGGCAAGTTTACTCTGTTTGCTTAGAATTGCAAATTACATAACACTTTGTGTCTGCGTGCATGAGTGAATTGAAACCACTCTCTGAATTTTGTTCTAATTAAGAATTGTTCTATTCAAGTTTGAACATGAATTATATATGAACCATTTTTATCAATTCGGCATGTGGACTATGGAATACAACAGTATCTTTTGGGACCTTATTCTTTTTACTGTATTCCTGCTTAGACAGTTCCTCTGATTTTTCATTATTTAATTCTCTGAATTACGTTGATCAGTTATATTGTTAAAATTACAATATTTTGAAATTACTTTCACAGTTTCCTTTCCGTTCTGATCATTCTCACCGGAGCAGTGCCGTTAGATCGTATATCATAATTCATCGCTGTCATCAAGTATTGGATGTCAACCCATATGCAAAAAAGTTGGTCTGCTCGAGCATGTCTAAGCCTAGCTTTTGATTGCAATAAATTGAAAGATTGTGTAATGGTTTGTAACATTTTAAAAATTAAGTCGAAATTGTTAGTATGCTCAAAGTCATGGTAAATGATAGTTATCAACAGATTGATGTTCTACATGTACATGAGTTTACCTATGCACTACTAGAGGTGTTCACGGGCCGGTTCCAGTTCGGAACCGGGCCCGAAACCGCCGGTTCCGGTTCGGAGAAATTGGAATCGGAACCGGCCTGCCACATACCACGGTTCCGGTTCGGAACCGGCCCGTATTGGACGGTTTCGATTCCGGGTCGGAACCGCCGGTTTAGGGCTCGAACCGTATAATTTTTTTTTAATATTGAATTAAAATTTAAACATATAAATCACCGACCCGCTCTCGCAAGATTCGACCGTTGCAAATTCAAAATAAATTTGAAAGCGGACCATTGGATAGAAAAACGCTCCCTCTCGGCTCTCGTTCAAAAAAATATGTTAATATGCTTTAAGATTAATTAAGTGAAAAATAAAAGAAGAAAAGGAAAAAATATGTTAATTATGCTTGTTAATTTTTTTAATTGATGATTTAAAAATTGAATAATTAATAAAATGAAAATATATGGAAGCATATCCTACTTGACTCTAAAAGAAAAATGAAATTTATTAAAAGAAAATAAACATAAAACAAGAAAGAAAGAAAAATTCAGAAAACAGAAAAACGCTCCCTCTCGGCTCTCGTTCAAAAAAATATGTTAATATGCTTTAAGATTAATTAAGTGAAAAATAAAAGAAGAAAAGGAAAAAAATATGTTAATTATGCTTGTTAATTTTTTTAATTGATGATTTAAAAATTGAATAATTAATAAAATGAAAATATATGGAAGCATATCCTACTTGACTCTAAAAGAAAAAAATCAGAAAACAGAAAAACGCTCCCTCTCGGCTCTCGTTCAAAAAAAATGCTAATATGCTTTAAGATTAATTAACTGAAAAATAAAAGAAGAAAAAGAAAAAATATGTTAATTATGCTTGTTAATTTTTTTAATTGATGATTTAAAAATTGAATAATTAATAAAATGAAAATATATGGAAGCATATCCTACTTGACTCTAAAAGAAAAATGAAATTTATTAAAAGAAAATAAACATAAAACAAGAAAGAAAGAAAAAATCAGAAAACAGAAAAACGCTCCCTCTCGGCTCTCGTTCAAAAAAATATGTTAATATGCTTTAAGATTAATTAAGTGAAAAATAAAAGAAGAAAAGGAAAAAAATATGTTAATTATGCTTGTTAATTTTTTTAATTGATGATTTAAAAATTGAATAATTAGTAAAATGAAAATATATGGAAGCATATCTTACTTGACTCTAAAAGAAAACTGAAATTTATTAAAAGAAAATAAACATAAAACAAGAAAGAAAGAAAAAAATCAGAAAACAGAAAAACGCTCCCTCTCGGCTCTCGTTCAAAAAAATGCTAATATGCTTTAAGATTAATTAACTGAAAAATAAAAGAAGAAAAAGAATAAATATGTTAATTATGCTTGTTAATTTTTTTAATTGATGATTTAAAAATTGAATAATTAATAAAATGAAAATATATGGAAGCATATCCTACTTGACTCTAAAAGAAAACTGAAATTTATTAAAAGAAAATAAACATAAAACAAGAAAGAAAGAAAAAATCAGAAAACAGAAAAACGCTCCCTCTCGGCTCTCGTTCAAAAAATAATATGCTTTAAGATTAATTAAGTGAAAAATAAAAGAAGAAAAGGAAAAAATATGTTAATTATGCTTGTTAATTTTTTTAATTGATTATTTAAAAATTGAATAATTAATAAAATGAAAATATATGAAAGCATATCCTACTTGACTCTAAAAGAAAACTGAAATTTATTAAAAGAAAATAAACATAAAACAAGAAAGAAAGAAAAAAAATCAGAAAACAGAAAAACGCTCCCTCTCTGCTCTCGTTCAAAAAACTATGTTAATATGCTTTAAGATTAATTAAGTGAAAAATAAAAGAAGAAAAGGAAAAAATATGTTAATTATGCTTGTTAATTTTTTTAATTGATTATTTAAAAATTGAATAATTAATAAAATGAAAATATATGGAAGCATATCCTACTTGACTCTAAAAGAAAACTGAAATTTATTAAAAGAAAATAAACATAAAACAAGAAAGAAAGAAAAAATCAGAAAACAGAAAAACGTTCTGAAAAATAAAATAGTGGAGGTATTGCTCCAGAAGAGGACTGGAAAATAAATATAAAACAAGAAAGAAAGAAAAAATCAGAAAACAAGTGAAAAATAAAATAGAATAGTGGAGGTATTGCTCCAGAAGAGGATCACGTTCTGAAAAATAACATAGTGGAGGTATTGCTCCAGAAGAGGACCGGAAAATAAATATAAAACAAGAAAGAAAGAAAAAATCAGAAAACAAGTGAAAAATAAAATAGAATAGTGGAGGTATTGCTCCAGAAGAGGATCGAACCCGCACAATTCCTTAGCTTTAACAAGTGAAAGCCTTTACCGCTACACTAACAATATTGTTTATAAAAATTATCTCAGTCTACATATATGTATGTTGTTTGGTGCAATTTTTTTTTTTTTTTAAATGCTAGGTGGGGCGGGTCGGGTCAGCGGATGGAATCCGGTCTCTTGCTTGAGACCGGTCTCACCCAAGAACAACCCATTTAATATTTTTGTGCCCATCATTGCTCATACTCATACTCATACTCTAAAGTGTAATTAAAATAATAAAATGGCAGTTAACTTTGAAATCAACCTACCATCATGGTTCACAAAGACAAAGTTCTCTAGATCCCTCTCTCTCTGTGTAAAATCCGCCCAAAACTTTTTGACTTAATCACCTCTCCCTTGTCTCCAGTCTCCCCTCTTCTTTCTGATTAAAAATGGCAGCTTATTCAGCTGTAGTCTCCTTAGAGCAGCTTCTTGAGCAGCTCTTGGACTCCGATCAATCCCCTCTTCACCCGCAACTTCAATCTTTCCACGATACCATCCGTTCCTTGCAAGCCTCCGTCAAAGCAATCTTCCCCGCACCAAAAAGCGAGAGAGAAGCAGCAAACACCCTCGAAATCGAAATCAGAGATGCAATCTATCAAGCTCAAGACGCCGTCGAAGACTTCATTTCCAGAAATACCGCATCACTTGCGTTGCAGGAAATGACAGAGAAGATCGAGCCCATCACAGTGAAGGCGGAGAAGCTCGCAGATTTCATCAGCAAGAACAGAGAGTCGCCGCTCGACCGCGACATTCCTCCGCCGCCCAGATCCGGTCTCATCAGCCGGACTATTCGGATCGTGGGGCAGGAGAAAGACAAGAAGCTGCTGACAGATGAGCTGACCAATGAAGAAGACAAACTCCAAGTCCTCCCAATAATAGGGATGGCCGGAATCGGTAAGACCACTCTTGCTCGAAGTATTTACGATGATCCTAAAATTAAGATTTATTTCGCATTTCGTGCTTGGGTTACTGTATCTCTAGATTATCATGTTGGAGATATATTGGCCAGATTGTTGAATTCAATGGAAAGTAGGGGTCAAAGATCTGGAGACAGAGTGTATGAAGGCAGTGATGATCAGCTTAGAGTTCATATGCATCAAAGCCTGTATAATAACAAATATCTCGTCGTGATTGATGATATGTGGGAGCTTGATATTTGGGATAAAATTAGGAATTGCTTACCGGATAACAAGAACGGTAGTCGGATTATTCTGACTACAAGAATGTTAACCCTTGCAAAATCTGTCAAATCCTCTGAATTTTGTCATGAGATGCAGCCTCTAGACGAAGAAAATAGCTGGATTTTGCTGTATGACAAGGCGTTAGAAGGGAAGCCATGCCCTCCTCAGTTGGAGAAAACCGGAAGGAAGATTGCCAAGAATTGTCGCGGTCTCCCTCTCTCTCTAACCGTCATCGGAGGTCTTCTCTCTCAAGAAAGGCAGACGGAGGAATACTGGCAGACCATTGAGGAAGACACCGATGCTGCGGCCACGAAAGGCTCAGAAGCCTACTCGGAGATATTATCTTTGAGTTACAGTCACTTGCCCGGTAATCTCAAGGCATGCTTCCTTTATTTGGGAGCATTTCCTAAAGATAGCGATATCCCACTCTCCAAACTATCTAAACTATGGGTTGCAGAAGGATTTCTAGTGCCAACTCCGCGACAAGGGAGGTTGGAGAAGGTCGCGGAGGAGTACTTGCTGGATCTTAGGCAGAGAAATCTCATTACAGTAAACAACATTAGTTCTGACGGGAGGATTAAAACCTGTGGGGTGCACCACAGTTTCCGCAATATAGCTGTGCAAGAATCGGCGAGGGAGAGGTTCTTTCATTCCATAAATAGGCCGTATAAAAAAGAAGTAGAGAAAGATGTGCAGATTCAGAGGCGCGTATCCGTTCACAGAAACATTCTCATGAGCCTCGAACAAGTTTACCAGTCCACAAAATCAATCAAGTATGCACGCAGTCTTCTTTATGTCGGCCCTCATCATCATCACCCGCTGCCTTTCTGTTTAACTTTTGATCTCCTGAGGGTATTAGATGCTTTTACAGTCTACTTCATTGAGTTTCCACTTGAATTTCTCCAACTCATCCATTTGAGATACCTTTCTTTGACCTACAATGACGATCTTCCTCCAAACATATCCCTACTCCAAAAACTTCAGGTCCTCATGGTTCGCCGAGAACCCAAGCTCATATTTGTCGGTGTATCATTTTTACCCGATGAAATTTGGGAGATGCCTGAGTTGAGGCATCTCTGGTTTACAGAAACTGATTTCCCTGCTCTTCCATCAAAGTTTCCGGATAACAGAATTCTCCTCCATAATCTGCAGTCTCTTTCAGATATCAATGCTGCTTCCTGCACCAGAGAGGTTCTGCAAAGCATGCCTAATTTGAAAAAATTAGGTATGTGGGTCGAAAAACCGGGTGTTGTAGGGCTTTATTTAGATGAACTTGAGCAGCTCGAATCTTTCAAGTTCAGAGTCTTGAATCCCAGCCCTAATAAGCAGGTTGAATTCGAGCCCGAATATTTCTTGCCTCCAACACTGACTAAGCTGAGTTTAACTGGCTGTGGACTTCCTTGGGAAGTTATGGAGGTTGTCGCAGCGCTGCCAGATCTTGAAGTCTTGAAACTGCGAGAGCTTGCTTTCAATGGTGAAGAATGGGACATGGGCGATCAGGTGTTTGAAAAGCTCAAGTTCTTGCTGATTGAATACCTCAATTTCAAGAGCTGGATTGCTGATGAATCCCACTTTCCTGGCTTAGAGCAACTGTATCTGAGGCATTGCTTTAATTTGGAGGGAATCCCTTCAGATTTTGGATGGATAGGAGGCCTCGAAGTGATTGAATTGGTTGACTGCAGTCCTACAGCGGTGGAATCGGCAGAGAATATTAAGGAAGAACATGAACTCATTGACAAGCTCTGCCAAGTTCGCATCTATTGCTCTTATGAATAGGCTCTTCATAAGTTCCATACGGTATATCTCCACAGCTACGTGGGCGTAATGCAACTTGCGTTCTGAGCTGGTCTTAGACTAGTGACTTCTAACATGTAGCAATTTGGTAAGAGTGATCTATTCCTGCACGTTTGAGTTTTATCATGTATCCCTATTCCCTAATATATACTCCTTGCATTCCATTTCAAAAGTCCCACTATTTTTATTTGGACGTCCCATTTTATTAATATCATACGTAAAATAGAAATTACAATATCCCACAAAACATAATAAACACTCCAACACAATTCAAAAATTACATATTATGTCAAAAAAATACTCTCTCTTCTCTCTCTTATTTGATTTGACAAAAATACCCTAAACAATTCATTTTCTTAAACAATTCATTTTCTTAACATTGATTTGTATCGAAACATTTTTTACTTTTAAAATGGGAGGGAAGGAGTACCTAACTAAGGGTGGATTTGCTCTTTATCCCTCTAAATGGAAGGATAAAATAAAATCTTAAGAAATGATGGAAAGGAGTGACTTAAGAAAGAAGGTTTTTAAGGATGAGATTTTATTTTATCCCTCCATTTAAGGATAAAAAGCAAACGCACCCTAAGAGTATTGCGTAATATAGTATATTGATTTATGAGAAAATTAATTTGTGAGATTTTATGTTTATTATTGATCCAATGCCCTCATATACTCATCTTCCATCATCTTGCAAATAAATCTCTTGCTTCACGTCCTCAGCTACGGGCAACGGTGGAGCTAGACTTTCAACCAATGGCGACCCAACTCGAGGCTTACACCTAGCTATGTACCTTATCAGACGACTTCAAAAAACGCTTGAAGAGACTCATTTTAGGACGCTCAAGAGCGTCCTATTAGGTAACTCAAAAAAAAAAAAAAAATTTAATACCCTATCTCTAAACTGCACATCGACAAATACACAACTAAACTAATAGGTAACTCACTAGTATTACTGCCAAAAACAAGTTCTAACATTAGAAATAAAAAGAACTCATTTACATAAACTTCTAGTTCAGGTTATATGTATTGATTAAAATAACTTAAAAACTAAAATAAAAATGTCATTATTTGTCATGAATTCTTAACTGAGACCAAGCTATAAACTCCAACAGTTACTCCACGGTTCCGCCAAGCTGACGAGCTGCATCAGTGAATGAAATAAGTTGATATGAATTAATATAGTATAATTCATTGACATACACCAACTTAGAATAATTAAGTCCCAACTCTATCTCAAACTTTCTTTACAAATGAAGAACTCAAAAAGAATAGCCAGCAAAATTATCAGAAACAATGCCCACCAAAATCGGAATGTTCTATATTAAAATTGAAGGCAATTAAATCTCCTAGAATAAGAATTGAAAGCAAAAAATCAAGAATCCCAGCTGGAAAACAGCATGACAACACTAAATTCTCAAGAATATGCAAATGGATCAATAAAAAACGACCTAAAATCAATGTGAGGTACAATAACTAACAAAAAAATGTACCAAATACTCATGAAGCCCGACAAGTCGTTTCAAATTCAGCTTCTTGATATCAACAAAAATTTCAGATTCAAGTTATAAGTTAAGAATTGCTTACCTGGCTCGAGAACTGACCAATTACTTGACTCTGTTGGATCCATTTGTCTATCAATGGCTATCATATATCAATCAAGTTTTGCCAAAGACTTTGCTACTAAGTAATATTGCCACTCAGCATTGCAGGCAAGCAACCAAGCAAGGTACTCATAATAAGCAGAATAGAAGTAAGAAATGCTATCACATATCAGATATTGGCAACATAAATTATCCCCACTCTACAAAATCAAACACAGTGTTGTAGCTACGCACAAAAGTAATAAACACAAAAAAAAAAAAAAAAAAAAAATCCAGCTTCATACACCGGGTCACAAGCAGCCAGTGTTGTGGGTCACGAGCAACCTCCCAAAACCCAATATTTACCATGCTGATGCCAACTGAGTTGTCAGATAGAAAAGCAAGCAACCGGTGTTGTGGACCGCGATTGCAGCACAAATTAGCCGTGTAGCAGAAGATGCAGCCTGCAAATGGATAACAAATTAGTACTAATGTAAACATCTTTAACCAGTTATATCATAAATGAGGAGATAGAAGAAAGGAGCTTCAACAGAGTAACTAACATTTCTGAATTGGAGCAACCAAAAAAAAATATCAACAATATATCAAGGGGAAACAGACGGAAGGAGATGCAGCAGAAGAATCCTAACTTTCAAAATTTGAATTTACATATATGGAGACATGTTTATCTAATGTAGTTAACCAAATATTACAGCAAGCAATCTCCAATTGAAATGCAATGAATTATAAATAGAGTGGCACAAGCATATCAATATATCATTAGAAGTTGAAAAAAAAAAGGAAAATAAATAAATACAATATCTTGCCTCGAGTAGTCGAGTTAAAGCAAAATCAAGTAGAAATTATTCACACACATTCTTTCCTTCATGTTCTATCTGCTGAAAATTAACTAACTATGAATAAGTAATCACGATGCAGCAAATAGTAACTTAGTGAGCACAAGAATTCAAGAGGGGCATATTGTACATTGGCTTTCCCAATAGGAAAGAAAAAAAGGAGATGAGGGCTTCAACTGAAATAGAAAATGATTCAACATGCATGAATATAATTAGTTAATCCCCAAGAAAAATAGATATTAGCAACATCACACCAAAATCATAAACACCAAATAATAGTACGTACAACTAGACATTTTCCAGGAAGACAATGGGATTTGGATCCCTTATTGCAACCTTAAGCAGGCCACGAGCATCTTTTGATGCATAAGGAGCCAATACCTTTAGACACAGACATTAATTGTATCTCGTTGCACAACACTATAAATGATACAACTCAGTCTGCATTGAACTTAATTGAAAGTCAGTGTTAACTTATTTAATTCAGTTCAGAACATGAGCATTTAGACATGTTAGTATAAATCGAACATATAAGAAAATAGAAAATGTTGCTCAGAATTTCAAAGTGAAACTCCCACACATGAAAGAAAAAATCAAAACACGAGAGAAATGTGCAAGTGTTTGAACCTTAACTGTACCTTCACAAAGCTGCATTGTCAAAAGTTGTCTGCTTGTGAAATCCTGGCAATATAACCACGGTAGTGACATCTAAAATTAAAGTACGAACTGCTGCACTTACAAACTCAAGAAAGAAATGCATACTATTTAGTCTATTTACTCAATAGACAAAAGGATCCTGACAATCTTGTTGCTTTTAAAATTATTTGCTGCTTTTTATGAGTTTTTAACCTCTTGAATGAAATCTATAGGACATAAGAAAAAAATTGAAGTTAAACAAAATAACACTAAAATGAAATCTATTAGACACAAAAACTTAACTACAATGTAATCATAATATCTGACAAACAGCTATTGTATCTGAAATAAAGCTTCACGAAGCAATATAAATTATAGACATCGCATTCCCCAACACTACAACTTTCCCAGGGCTTATACAACAAGCTACAGTAGCATCAAAATGCATTAATTTGATGCTTTACTATTCTAAAATTTGTCATTTGACCAAGATGTGCAATCAATTAAACCTAATTCGCAGCCATACATTAGATCAAACAAATCAGAGACACACAATACCGATTAAATCTACATAAGAAGCGTAGGGAAAAAGGAAAAAAAAATGAATAATCGTAGAAACATACAACACGAATGACAACGAGAGTACTCATTATTCAAAGCAAGCTAATATCAAACATTTGGAGTGCACAGAATCCCATATTACTCTGTTGAGATAAAAGACGAATTTTGAAAATAATCTTCCTCATCAATTTTACAATGTCAATTACTGACAAACAAAATCAAGACTAACTGATATCTAACTTTAATTTTGCCTCGTAAAGCAATAATTGAAAGGAAAAACTAAAACCTATAGTGGGGGCGAGGCTGGGCGTTGGAGGTGAGGCTGGTCGGACGTGGTGCAGCTGCGAGTTAGGGTGATTCATAATTCTCAATTGGGGAGGACGCGATAGATTTAGGCTTTATTATTATTATTATTACTATTATTATTATTATACTTATTTTTCTTTAAAAGTTTTGATTTTTAACTTTTTTTTTTTAACATAGGAGAAGGGAAAGCGGTGGGGTTCGAACCCGAAACCTCACTGCTTACAGACTGAAGCCGCACTGCTTGGATGTCCTCTTAGAGACATTTTCAACCATTTTCTTAAAAAAGCATTTAACGTAATGGAATGCTTCAGGAACATTAATATTAGACACAGTAAGGCCGAGCGTTCCATTAAAATATAATAGGACGCTTATTTGATAAGAGTCCCACTATTTGTGTCCCCACAGCTTGATCTACTCGGAGGGAGTGACCGTAACTATCGCCGAAGAGAACTTCGGATGCCATCTTCATGCTACATTTACTTTAAGAGAATCATTAGGGAAGATTTGAAAGAAACGGTTGCAGAGAAACTAATGATGGAGAACGTTTGTGAAACTTAAAATGTGACTACGTGACTTATTAAATAGATTTCCCTTCAAAAAAACTGCTTAGCATTTTTTCGCATAAAATTGTTGTTGGGAAAATTTTAATTGTTTTGATTTGATACCAAAATTCAACTGACCCAACCTAGTAGATGGTTGCTTAAATCTAAGTAGTTTTCGAGCTCGTCTGTTTGAACTCGTAGATTTTATAAGTTCACATGTGAAGCCGTTGAAGACTGCAGAAGATCAGCTGAACAGTCATCATCTGAGTAAAGAACAACAGAGCAGGCATCAGCTAAGAGAAGATCAGCAGAGCAAAGCCACCCAGTAGATTAAGCAAAGCTGACTCAAGCTTAGAGTACTCAGCAGAGCGAATCCAGTAAGTGGATCCAGCAGAGTAAACACAGCAGAGCTGACTCAAGCAGAAGGGATCCAGCAGACCGAACCAAGCTGAGTAGCTTAAGCAGAGCTGTTTCAACAGAACTTCCAGCTGATCAAGTCACAACCAAAGCTTGAAGACTCACCTCTACGTCGAAGCTAGCTCCAAGACAAGATCCCAGTGTCAGAGGACAAAATCAACCTCGTCCAATGATGCTTCGACAACTCAGCATCCTAGAAAGTAAACCTAGGATCTGACACACATGGGTGAAGAAAGTCAGACTACAAGAAGCAATGTCAGAAGTAGGTGAGATTCAAACGGCTCTTCCAACGGCTAGTTTAAATCTCCACCTATAAATATGAAGTCTGCATCCTCACTCAGAGAGAGAGAGAACAGAAATTACACAGAGAGTTCAGAGAGAGGATTATTCAAGTCGACATCAAGAAATCTCTCTGAAATTGAAAGCTTCATTATCAGTTCAAGCAGCTTGCACTCTTCAAAGTTCACTTATGTTTTTAGGCGTTGATGTTCTCTCCCTCTTAGAATCTAGGCATTTAATTCTTCCAAATGCAAAACCTAATGTGAACAAATAATCCAAAACCTTGTTCTTCATTGTATATGTTTGTTCACAAAGTTGGAAAATCCCACCTTCTAAAAACCCCTCTTTCCAGAATAGGAAATGTTAAGGTTGTAGAAGTACGCTTTCACTGTGCGTGTAAACAGTGAGTACATTTTCTCAGAATGCGTAATCTGAGAGGTAATTCCATAGACGATTTGTCGTCTGGTAATTCCATAGACGATTTGTTATTTCCTACTCCTTAGATTAAAGTTCCTCAGAACTTGATCTAAATTTCCTGCTGAAAAGCCTTGATACTTTTGTATATTCAGGCTCCTCTTCATGATTTTATCGATCAGGCTTTGCGAGATAATCGTTCGACTGGAATATCCAGTTCTATCTTCGCTCTCCTGATGAAATAGCTCTGAATATCAGACCATTCCGAATCTTCTTCACTAAAGACTTCTTCTTGCTCATATATACTCTCATCTGAGGGTATATCTTCGAACTGATATACTTGTACCAGTTCTTGGTAGTAGACGACATCTTCAATATCCGGAGTGGATTCGAATTTATTGATGCCTCTTCTCTCGTTGTCAGGGCAATTTGTAGAAATATGCCCATTTGCAGCGCATGTCTAGCAGTTGCAATCCTTAAAACTTTCATTAATTCGGGTATGAATTCGTCTGAAAGTTTTCTTTGTAGGTGTTCTTCCTTGGGATCTATTAGACCCTTGGACCTGTTTCTTGATGGTCCACTTCTTTGGCCTGATTTATAAGATCTGACCTTCTGTCTTGACCACCTTGTTCTTGGTTTTTAAGAATTTCTTTTTGGATCTCCACCTTTGTAATAGGGTTGAAACCTGTTCTTTCTGCTTCTTTTCAGCCTTGGTTGTTCTCCTCCAATGATCGTTGGTAGATCATTTTCATCACAGTTTAGAGCACCTTTGTTGATTCTCCTCATTTTCTTCATGTTTCTTAGAGTTGTAGCTTGTTGACACCACTCTGAGAGTTTTCGATGTACATATGACATCTTTCTTGCGACACTATCGATTTCTCCTGGTTCGTAATCCTGAATCAGCATCTCCTTCCATGGACTTGGAACTTATAGAAAGAAAATTTTCAATGCAACCCTTTCATCAGCTTTTGATTGATGTTGATAAAGAGTGAAGAGTTGTAGAAACTTGTTGAGCGATTGTTGGTCCAAGACTGCAAGTCTTAGATTATACAATGCCATCAAGTATTTTTTCCTCTTCTCATCATCAAAACCTTCGAAATATCCTTCCCCAAGAAAATGACTTTTAATAACAACAACCATTTTTCTAACATGTTCTGTGAAGGATTCATCAGCTAAACATAGGTTATGATCTGGCATCATACCTTCCCATGCAATCTTCACAACTTCTGCAAGACTCATTTGTAGGATTCTTATAAATCCTATCTTGTCCAGATCGAGAGCTGCTGCTGCAATCCTCATTGATGCAGTCCATTCATCAATCACGGATTCTCGATCTTTGAAATTGACTTCATCGAGATCGAGCATAACTCCATAGAGATGGATTGGATCCAAGGTGGCTTTACCAACAGGGGTATCCTGCATTCTTGGTTGTCTTCTTCTTGTTCGGCCTGCTGTCATATAGGCATCGTTTGGTGTATGATGATCAAACGATGCTCCGGTACGTAGATCCGGTACCTGTGGTACTTGATTTATTGGATCTATCCTCAATGGTCCTTGACATGTAATAATTGTTTGGTCGTTCTGATTCATTTTCAGATCGACCACTTTCATGTTAGCAAAAGACTCTGCTAACTCCTGGAGATCTTCAAGATTGATTCTTTCGGGGTTACTCATCGTTTTTCGCGTCGAATCATTCTTGCAATCGCTTCATTTCGAGGATCCTTCTTTACTTCTCCCACTGGTAATAGATAAGTGGGTTCGTTGGCAAAAGGATTCCTTTTCCGATAAGAACGAGATTGTTGTTCCAGCTTCTCGACCCAGGCCTGGATATCTTTCAGGATGTTGTGGATTTCATCCTATTTTTCGGCGATCTTGTAAAGATCTAGGGGTACTCTATATAGACAACCGACATAATATTGTACCGTCTTTTGTATTTCCCTTAGATCCACAAAAATTTGGAGGAATCTGTGTTAATCTCTTGGTATTGAGGAGTATAGGATACTTCTTTATCCTTCTTTTGTTCCATCAGAGGTGATTCCAATTCACTTCCAGATGGTTCCAATGGTTCACTCCCATCACATGCTGGACCTCTGCTTCGAGATACTCCAGATTCTCAATGAGGCTCATCATCCTCTTGATCTTTTGGTGGCACGAAGGAATTGCTTCATAATCCCCTCTTACGGCTAGAGAGTAAAACTCTCTTCTCCAGTGTGCAAGAGCACTCTGGTATCTTGTTTTCTGTATCTCCAGATCTTGGAGATAATTCCTGTAACATTCACATTTCGGACATTCGTCCGAATTCATGTTTGTTCTTGATGTCTCCTCCGTTAGGCTGAAAATAGTCTTTATATTGAACGAACGAAGAGAAAATAAAGAACAAGAGAATATGAACAACCTAAAAAATCCTAATACCCCAGGAAAAAATAATTTTCCCGTGGCCAGGCCTCATTAAAACCTTTAGGGGAAACCAAAAAGAAAACCCCTAAAGGAAAGAACACTCGTCTAATGAATCATACGAGTAAAAGAATGAGCCGTATGATCCATCTCCACGAACTGAACAATATCTGGATGAGGTCCTTCCCACAAGCCATCTTCAATGGTATCCGAGGCAATAACATCCGCCGTTTGGTTACCTTCTCTGAAAATATGTGATATTCTGAAGGCTATCACTTTGCAGAAAGCCCAAACAACAACCCATCTTGCTCTGAACTTCCAAGGTATCTCAGTCGCCTCACCTTTAGAGAACAACGAAACAACATAAGAAGAATCAGATTCAATCCAAACCTTCGTCCTATTTCTCGATCTAGCCATCTCTAAATCAGTAATAGCCGCATGTAATTCCGCCTCGTAAGCACAACCTCTAACAAGAGAAACATGAAAACATGCCACCACATCACTTGAACAATCACGAACGACCAATACTAAAGTAATAAATTAAATATAATTCCCAGATAAACCTAGGGCTCTGATACCATTTTGAAAGCGTGGATCGACTAGCAAAATACGTAATAAAAAATTACGTAGCTATCTTTTGAATAGCTAAAATAGGAGGGTAAATACATGTTATTTGGCTGATTGGTTCAATTTTTCCCACATCACACAAATAGGACACTTCAAAGTGTCACCTAGATATATATTGAAAAAGTCAAAACTTAATAGTTATGGATGGTATCTGTTTTCAAAAGTGGTTATTTGTGATACACACTATCTCCATACTGGTTATATACGAATAATCATACTTTAAAATTACCCTTACACTGATATATTTAGTACTCCCTCCGTCCCATTATTGTTGGCCTGTATTCCTTTTTAGGCCGTCCCACGAAAGTTGGCCTGTTTCTTTTTTGGGAAATATACTTCTCACAAAAAGTTGTGGGCTCCACCACTTTCTATCTTTTTACCCTTTAAACACCCTTCTCCTTAATACCCGTACCGAAAAGAAACGTGCCAACAATAATGGGACGGAGGGAGTACAAATTTTCCACGCTAGTCTAGTCCGTACCCACGAATCAAATGTACAATTAGACTTTGACCAAAATTATTACGACCCAGTCTAGAACTTTGGCCAAATTTCCAAATAAAATATTAATACTGTCCCATGCCGCATCTATAACAAATTGAGAAATTTGCCTTGAATAACTTTACTCAAAAATCTCTCTCTCTATGGCGGAGGCTGCTGTGACATCCCTGCTGGATAAAGTGAAGGAGGTGGTGGAAGAGTACAAGGATTTGATATCTGGAGCAGAAAATGAGTTTGAGCAGCTGAGCAAGGAACTTGGTTTAGTTAAGGAATTTCTCGAGGAGGCAGCGAATAAGACGAAGAAGGAGCATCTATTCAGAGAACTGGAGAGGCAGATAACAGATGTTCTGTACGAGGTCGAAGATACCATCGACACTTGCCTGGCCAACCGCATCCCAGCCAAAGCCATCAATTCCCGCAGGCCGGCGCTTCCCGATTCAAAACGTATCAGCCTCAAGCCAATCAGAGAGGAAAAATTGCTGCCAATGTTTGATGATGTCAAGGTGAAGTTTGCTAGGATGCAGATTGACGATGGATCTGGAGCCGTGGAAGATCTACAGACTAATTTAACCGGGGTAAGATACATCCTTTAATTATTCTTTTTTGTTCATATTCTTTTTCAACTCAAATTAATTGACAAGTTCCCATGGATTCCTGATAAGATACAACTTTATGTCCGAACATTTCAATGGATTCCTGATAACATCCCAACCTAAACATATTATACAAAAAGTACCCATCGTTTTAATTTTTTCTCAATTACGTCTGAAATTTGTGAAGCGGTAGATTTTATGGAAAATTTGTGAGTGGGATAGAGGTCTTGATTTGGGGGTTATGTATTTTAAGAGAGAAAGAGGAAGATGTTGAGAAGAGGGAGGAGCCGAGGAGTGGTTTGATTATTTTTTTTTTAATTTTTTTTTTTCAAATATTCACATTTTCCTTTTGTTTTTGTTTTTTATTTTTTTATTTCAGTTTTTAAATCCATGTGCCTTACACACGTGGACGCGCTGGCGAGCTAAGTACACAAAATCTCGCCGGAAATCAGTTTTAGGACATAATTGAGGAAAATTTGAAACAATGGGAACTTTTTGTATAATGTGCTTAGGTTGGGATATTATCAAAAATTCGCTGAAACGTTATAACATAAAATCATCTTTTCCTTTAATTTTTTGTAATAGAGACTACGCCAAATTTTTTTGGTGATTATGATTTTACTTTAATGTTTGATGTTGTTGTCTTGTCCATATTAACAAAAAAAATATCTACATAGATTAAAAATTAGCCACGTCATAATTCCAGTTATTGAAAAATTGGGCATGATCTCAATTGCAAAAAGAATCATAAGTTGTGTATATATTTGCAAGGTTTTGAAAGTAATGTTACGACTACAAATTGGAATTTAGGTAGTGATTTGATTTGACAATAATTATTTATTTATTTATGAAACTACTACTTACCAGTTACTGATAATAGTACACAAGGAGAAAAAATAGAGAAAAAGAAAATGAATAGACAAAATGATGCGATAAGTAGAAAAGATTGCCTCATTTAACTTGAATTCTCTTTCCCACTTTCAGTGTGTTGTCTCATATCTCACTATTATTATTTTCTTTTCTTTTTTTCAATTTTAGTATCTTGTGTTTTAGTTTAGTTTTATGATTATTAATTAGGACTCATTAATCCAGTTAGAATCTATAATTAATTTTTGTATTTAATAAGCAATTTTTGAGTTAATAATTAATTAATATTATGGTTGATTATTCTAAAAATAGAATAGATATTTTTGTTTAAATTTAAATTTAATTATTAAATATAAATTCTAGTTCACTATATAATACTAAAATTTTATTTTACAGTAAATATTACTCCCTCAGTGCTGGGATAAATGGCCACATTTTATTATTGTGTTGTCCTGGAATAAGTGGTCAGTTTTATTATAAGGAAGTATGTTTATCTCACAAAAAATTGTGGGTTTCACCACTTTCTACTTTTTTATCCTTTAAACACCATTCTTCTTAATATTTGTGCCGAAAAAATGAGGCCACTTATTACGGGACAGAGCGAGTATTAAAATTATGAAATTATTAGTGGAATATGCATGATACGACATAGCATACCAATCTTGCCAGTTAGGGGTGAAAAAGTTAATGAAAAAAAAAATATAAAAATACAATGGGTAATATTGTTCAAGAAGTTAAAGTATAGAACTTTAAAGTAGGAGTAGGATTAATAGTCTAAATTGTCCTAAGCGTTTGTCTAAAATTTTAAAAATACCCAATGTTTAAAGAGTTGTATTTTTGTATTCAATATTTGTCTAAAGTCTCAAAAATATCCAACGTTTAAAGAGTTGTATTTTTTAGAGTTTAGATAAAACGTTGGGCACAAAAATGCAACCCTTTTAAGTATGGAAATATTTTTGAGACTTTAGACAAATGATGGGTTAAAAATACAACTCTTTAACGGTTGGGACAATTTTGGGGCTTTAGACAAACGTTAGAACATTTTAGACAATTAGTACCCTTAAAAGGATACAAAAGGCAAATAGGACAAAAGTTATTCTAGCCACTTTGAGATACTAAAGATATATAGCCACTAGGATAAAAGAAGAAAAATACTAGCCACTCTTATCCTTTTACCTCTCTATCTTATATTACGAAGATTTCATGAATTCACGAACGATGGAGTGCGTACTCGTGAATTCTAGAAGTTAACTTTGTGAATTACGTACTATTTTATGGTACATTAATTCTCAAATTAAATTTTAATTTGTTTTTTTGTGAATTTCAGAGAAAAGAAAAAAATCACGAACACAAGTTTATATATTTCATGATTTGTCCGATTTTTAATTACAAATTACAAATTCATAAAATTTAGGTGAAGATTCGTTGATTTACATGTGAAATTTGGATTTTCACGAAATTTCAATTTTAATTCGTGTATTCATATAATTCATGAATTTCATTAACTGTATATATATTAGTACATTAACACAAAATGTGGCTGGTAACTAGTTTTTTATCCTAATAACTAGATTTTATCTTTATTATCTCGAAGTAGCTAGAATCATTTGTTCTTCTGATGTTTTTTCCCAGTTGCTGCGGACTCTAAGCTTTCCCTTTCTAGCTAACATTCAAACAGGAAATTCAAATACCAATCAGGCAAATCAGAGTAGTAGGTCACGAAGACGAGGAAGAGACCATAACTGGCTATCTCATTGAAGAAACCAAGGATCTCGACGTCATTTCCATCGTCGGTGCACCTGGACAGGGGAAGACGACATTGGCATGGAAGATTTACCAGAACAATTTCATTTGTTATCATTTCCCCGTGCGCATTTGGGTTTGCATCTCTCAGCAGCTCAACATAAGGGATGTGTTTCTCCACATCCTTAGAAAATTCATCCACAGCGAAGACATGTCTAACCTCAACGACGATGTGTTGGCTCAAACAGTTAGTGCGTGTTTGGAGGAGAAAAAGTTCTTGTTAGTCTTGGATGACGTGTGGAGTGTTGATGACTGGAACAAAATCAAGGAGGTGTTGCCTCTCAGCAATGGGAAAGGTAAAGTCCTTATCACCAGTCGACAAATGGATGTGGGAATGCACTCTCGTGATTACAGAAGAGCGCACCAACTGCGGTTGCTAACAAAGGAGGAAAGTTGGGAGCTCCTCGAGTACGAGGTGTTTGGGAATTCGGATGATTGCCCAGAAGAATTGAAGGGAATTGGGAAACATATAGCTAACAAGTGTGATGGAGTGCCATTGACAATAGTTGTGATAGGAGGTATTCTGATGGACCAACTTAGGAGATCACAATCGACAAGTAAGGCTAAAGAGGAGTGGGAGATGGTGTCCAAGAATGTGACTGATGCCATACTTAACGACAAGGAACATCGTATAACAAATATTGTATCATTGAGTTACGACAGATTGCCTTATGACTTGAGAGATTGTTTTGTTTATTTGGGTGTATTTCCTGAAGATTATGAGATTCCGGTTCAAATGTTGTCCGAGCTGTGGATTGCAGAAGGATTTGTGCTGCCCAAAAATGGAAGAAGCTTTGAGGAAACAGCTGAAGAGAATTTGAATGATCTTATTCAGAGGAATTTGTTGAAGGTTGAAAAAACAAATCAAATGGGCAAAGTAAAAACATGTCGTGTTCATGATATGATACGTGCCTTCTGCATAGCCAAGTCGAAGGAGGAGAATTTATTTCAAGAGATCAAAAGATCCAACAACATGGGAGTTCTTGAGCATTCTTCTGAGGTACAACAGTTTAGTCGTCTTTGTTTCCACTCCGATCTCTCTATGTTCCTCTCTGAAAAGCCAAATGGTCTACACGTCCATTCGTTTTTGTGTTTTTACGAGCAACCTCTAGAGATGGAGCCACAATACACATCAGTTATACCAGATGGCTTCCCTAAACTCAGGATTCTCGAGTCGAAGTCCATCAAATTTCACCAATTTCCTGCAAAGGTTACCAAACTAATTCATCTTAGGTACCTTACTCTGTTTATTGATAATCTCACACTTCTCCCAGAACCAATCTCCGAGCTGTGGAACCTACAAACTCTCACAGTTGAGACGAACTGTCATTCCATTACAATGAAAGCAAATATGAGGAGGATGATTCAGCTGAGGCATCTCAAGACAAATGTAGTTCTTGTCCTAGAAAACAAATGGGAAGGCAAAGCAGGGAAAAACCTTCAAACCCTGAATAGATTGTCGCCCGAATCTTGCACAGAAGCTGTGTCTGAAAGGGCTAAAAATCTCAAGACCTTGGGGATTTATGGAAAATTAGCCAATGTTGTCGTTACTAAATTCCTAGAGAAGTTACATTATCTTGAAAACTTGAAGCTGGTGAATACCTTAGTTTATGAAGATCCACTGCACAGCCTTCCTCAATGGAATCAGTTCCCGCCAAATCTTAAGAGGCTGACACTAAGGAATACATTCCTCGACTGGCGGCACATGTCCACATTGGCGATGAACAAGAGCCTTGAGGCCCTAAAGTTGAAAGACAATGCATTTGTTGGAGTGTCGTGGAAGGTTGCTGGCTACGACTTTCCTAATCTCCAATTCTTGCTCATGGTAAACACAAATTTAGTCATTTGGGAGGCCTCAGCCGATACTTTTCCTAGTCTCAGGTATGAGTTCATCTTCAGTAGTCTAGTCTCCACGATTTAGCTAACAAAACCTAAAGTACGAATGAAATTCACAAATCAAAATGTACATATATAATGTGATCAAGTAATATTTACGCATTCTCTCAGGTATCTTGTGGTTGAGAATTGCGAAAGCCTCAAAGAAATTCCAGAGTGCCTTGGAACACATCTTGAGAAATTGGAAATAGAGCGTGTTCGCCATTCTGCAGTTCAGTCTGCCAAGAAAATTGAAGAAGCAAAGAAGGGAAAATCAAAAGGCAAATTTAGTGTTCAATTTGATCTCAACGTAGGTCCTGGTTGTGGGACCAAATGATTGAGCTCCAAATAAACATATGCCTAAGCATTTTCGTTTCTTCGTCTCTATATATTTTCACAATTGAATGCTTGTTTCTTTTATATGCAACATTTCGATGTATAAAGTTATCTTTTGCGCAACGCATGGAGAAATTATAGTTTAACTTGCACATCGTCATTGATATGTGATGTCGGAATTGTAGCTAGAAAAGAGAGAGAAAATTCTCGCGCAAGCTTGTCTTTATATCATTGGCTTCACACAGTGAACAGTCAAATTTGCTTGTATGGTCAGAGCCCTTCATTTTCTTTTGCTTCTTATTTTTATAATTAGCACAGATTTACGTGAGTTCCACATATAACTTCTTATTTAACACGATTATTTTATTATTATATATAATAATATGTTTGAAGTTAAAAAGATGAAAACAATTTTCTATATATCTAAGTTTCTGAAACTGTAAGGTGGTGATAATGATTAAGGTCAAAAGTTAAAATAATCATTATAACAAAGCACATATGTTTTAAAAATTTCCCTCTAAACCCTAGGCGGCGATTAGGGCTCTAGTGGTGCAGTTTTGATCTCTCTTCGAGATCTAGAATTCCTTTTGTCTTTTTTTTGACGAAAGTGGAGAGGTGTGTGGACGTTTTTTCGTTGCAATGGATCCAGAGGATGTGGCAAGACGGGTGGAGAAGTTGAAAGTATAAAAAACAGACGAGGATGTTGTGGATCTGTGCCCTACACCCACCATTAATGGAAACTTTAGTGAAGACTTACTTCTCAAAAAGTTTGTGGTGGGTAAGATTTACGACTCCAGAGTAGTAAACAGGAAAAACTTAAAAGATCACCTACCGCGTATATTACAGACGAGAGGGTGCCCTGAAATCGACATAGTAGGGGACAACTTGTTCGTCGTAGTGTTCACAACCGAGAAAGAAATGAGCCATGCTCTATACGACGGACCGTGGCATTTTTTTGATAAACTAATGCTATTTAAAGAACCTGGTGCATTACAAAAGCCTGCCGATGTCAGGCTCACTGAATTCTCAACATGGATTCAAATTTACAATCTGCCAATTGCATGTATGACGGCCCATGTTGTGCGTTAAATTGCTGTTGTGGTAGGTACTGTGGATGAGATAGCTGTTGGTAGGGATGTCAATTGAGCCCGAACCTGACGGGTCGATCCGAATAAACCGAACAAAATAAAGGGTTAGGGTTGATTTTTTACAACCCGAATACATAATCGGGCTATTTGGGCTGGCCCGCTAGGGTTGAAGGGTTATCCGGGCTAGCCCGATCAGGGTTAGGGTCAACCCGAATAACCCTGATGTATTTTTAAAAAAATAAAATAAATAATACATAATACTAATTACTTGTAGTAGTTGTATGTCGCGCCCTCTTTTGCTCTACACAGAAATCATAGAAGATGATTGTCTGTCAAGTGTTTAGTTTCATTTGTGAGATAACGAATTAATGTTGAATATTATTGTTATTTTTCATGTCGTGTAGTACTACTAGACTTGTTTTGTTGGATGCTATTTTTGGATTTAATCAAGTTTCTATTTTTTGGGCCACTTGTATTCTTGTTTTGTTACTTTTTAATTTTTTTGTGTGTAGTTTTTTTGCGACAAATATTGAATAGTCAAGAAAATATATACATTTTAATTTTTATTTACAAACTTTGTGACCCGACGGGCCAGCCCGAAAACCGAAGGGTTAGGGTTAGGGTTAGGGTTGAGTTTTTTCAACCCGAAAAAAAATCAACCCGATTTAACCCAGACCGAATAGCCCGATAACCCGATAGGGTTGACCCGAAACCGAAAGGGTTGGCCCGATTGACATCCCTAGCTGTTGGAGACGGCGGAAACTGTTTGGGCACGTATGCACGTGCTCGAATTACGAGGGATATCGAGAAACCGCTTCAGAGGTTTGTGGGTTTTAATTTGGGAAGTGATGTAGAGACGCAGTTTACTCTCATCAGATATGAAAGACTACCAGAATTTTGTAATGCATGTGGGCGGGTTGGCCATTCTGTGTTGCACTGTCCAGATATGACGGTTGATAAGAAAACTGTATCTTTTGAAGCATGGCTGCGAGCGGAACGAACAAGTGATATTCATCGAGGGAAAGCGAGCTCTTTATTCAAAGGTGAGAGATCTGCAGAGGGTACATCATCGGCTAGAAATCACCACAATGATCTAGTTGTAGCTGCAACGGGGTTAGATAGCGATCGAGGAAGTGAGGGAGAGAGCGGAGGGGAGAGTTTGTGCAATGGAGACGGGCAAGGAAGTAGATAGTAGTGAGGGCAGCGAGGGAGGTGAAGGAGAGGTTGAGGGTGTCGGGGAAAGAGGAGTTAAACATGTTGTCACGTATTTGCCTAGTAATAATTTGTTGCTTGGAGAGGGAGCTGCTTTAGTGGTTGGGCAATCGAATGAGAGAGCTAATAACGAGAGTATTTTGCCTATTGGGAGATTAGAGAATAATAGAGATCTGGAATTGGTGGTGGCACCTCAAGCCACGAATGTGATTGAAGATACTCATTTGGGAAATACTCAGCAGGGTGGTGGTTCTTGGAAAAGGCGTGCTAGAGAGGTGGGTAAGAAACAAGGGCGTCGAGAAGAGTGGGGTAAAGAAGGGAGGAGAGGAGGGAGTTTAGGCAAAGGAGGTTATGGGAGAGGAGTAAGTAGGGTGTCGGAGTGTGAAGTGGGGAACAAGAAAAGGAAAGGAAGATGAGAAAGAAGAGATGATGTTCAAGGAAGGAATAAAAGACTGCATTTGTTTCCTGAAAGCTCTGAAGTGAAGGGGGATTCGAGTGATAGTGATGTGAACGAACCGGCGGAGTCTGCTTTGCAGCTCCGCCGAACATTATGAATTGCCTTGTTTGGAATGCACGAGGCCTAGGGAATCCTCGTGCATTCCGTGAGTTTCGTCGACTCTTATTCGACTCATTCCCAAGTTTGGTTTTTGTTTGTGAAACGAAAGTTACAAGATTTAAGTGTTAGCGTTGGAAGGAGGAGCTGGGTTTTGACGGGTTCTTGATGATTGACGCACAAGGGATAAAGTGGGGGTCTCCTTCTTCTTTGGAGAGCTCCGATAGATGTGACTGTGTTATCTTTCTCACAAGGCCATATTGATTGTAAAGTTTTGTCGCATGGGAATTATTGGAGGTTTACGGGGTTTTATGGGAATCCTGACCTGAGGATTCGTTACCACTCATGGAATTTGTTAAGGCGGTTAGCTGCGTTGCATGAACTTAAGCATCTCCCTTGGGTAGTTGGGGGAGATTTTAATGAAATTCTATCCTATGAAGAGAAAATGGGAGGGAACCGGCGAAGTTTTGAGCAAATGGATGAATTTCGGCGAGCATTGGCGGATATTGTGGGCTTGAGGTCATTAATATTGGTAAACAAAGTTTTACTTGGACAAATAAAAGAAAAGGGGCAGCTGCGATTTTTGAAAGATTGGATCTCTTCACTACTTCGGTAAACTGGCACAACCATTTTACTATTAATGAAGTCAAGATGATGGATGAGTATGGCTCGGACCATAGAGCCATTGTTCTTAGAATGGCAAAGGTTGTGCATGGCTACACAGGAGGGGGCAAAAAGCGCTTTCATTTTGAGCAAAAATGGTTCTTAGATGAGTATTTTGCTAGCGATTTTTTAATGGGGTGGAAGAACTTGGGTGGAGAAGTCCTGTCGGACAGATTGAGGAAGAGCAAAGATTTTCTATCAAAATGGGCTGGAACTCGATTTGATGAGATTGGTAAGCAAATCACAAAACTCCGGAAAGAAAGAGTAAATTTATTGAATCAAAGAGGGCATCAAGATGTGAGTTTGGAGATGGCTAGAATTTCAAATTTAATTCAAGATCTCACTTTGAAGGAAGAGATCCACTGGCGACAGAGATCGAGGGTGAATTGGTTGGCTCATGGAGATCGAAATACTCGATATTTCCATAGTCACGCGTCAATGAGAAAGAAGAGGAATTTGATTAAAAGTTTAAGAAATGATGAAGGTGTGGTCGTGACTAAAGAAAATGAAATGGCTGTAGTTGCCAGTGATTATTATGAGAAGTTGTTCACAACTACATGTCCTAGTGAAGAAGATATGACAACGTTGACTCGGTTGTTGCGAGATCGAGTGCCATCTCATCTTGAGGATATATTTGAAGAACCATTTACTGAGAATGAAATAAAAAATGCCCTTTTTCAAATGCATCCTACGAAGGCTCCAGGGCCAGACGGTTTTCAGCCTGTTTTCTTCCAAAAGGAGAACTGACTGCTTCAGGTATGAATCATAAAGCCCTCAATGTTATTCAGTCAGTTGTTAATGTGGAAATTTTCCCCCTAATATCAATATGTGAGACTGCAAAAGAAGCATGAGATACTCTTCAAAAGATTTTTGAAGGTGATGATCGTGTGAAAGGACATCGTCTTCAACAACTCACATCTAAATTTGAGGTGTTGAAAAAGAAAGAAGATGAAACTATTGGTGAGCTTCTCACAATTTCTAATGAGAGTTTTTCTTTGGGAAAAAAAATTAGTGAAGAAGAATTGGTGAGAAAAGTTTTAAGATCTCTTTCGGGAAGGTTTGACTTCAAAGTTGCAGCTATTGAAGAAGCTAGAGACTTGTCTACTAAGAAGTTGGATGAAGTAATTGGATCGTTGAGAGTTTTCGAAATGGAAAAAAATATGACAAGCCTGAAAAGTGGAAAAACATTACTTTTGTAGCCGATACTGTGAATCAGATGTCAGTGTCTGTGTCAGATAGTCGAGAATAATTTATGGAAGTTTTGACTATGATTTTAAGAATTGTCGAAAAAGTCATTGGCCGGTCTGAAAAGAAAGAAATCTCTGGAAAATCTTCACAAGAAAGAAGTAAAAGGAAAAATGAAGATTTAGTGGCTCATGTTACAAGGTTGGAAGGACAGAAGATGAAACAGGTTTCAACGGATGAAAGTGACTCTGAAGAGCCGAACGAAGACTATCTGATCAAGAATTATGAAATTCTTCTTGACAAATGTGATGAAGTTGGTCATATTAATAAAGTCCTAAAAGCCCAAATTGAAGAAGTCTGTCAAGAAAGAGATAGTCTTAAATCTTTAAATCTTGCTCTCAAAGAAGAAAATGGTGTGCTTACCAAAGAGTTGGAACACCTGAACAAGATGATCAAGATGATGAACAATGGAACTGAGAAACTTGATCAAGTTCTGGAAACTGGTCAATGTTCCAACAATAAGGCTGGTCTTGGTTATCAGAATCATCAATTGAAACATGTGGATGCCAACAAACAACGCACGTTTGTTCCTGCCAAAGAGAAAGATAAAAAGAAGCAAGATGAAGCTAAACCTCAGGGTCAGAAACATAAGTTTGTTCAACATTCTGACACCAGGCAGCAGACTCACACTCACACTCAGAATCGACGATTTGAGTCAAATCGGCAGGCTCAGTACTCTTGTCATCGAGGGAATAGCTCATTTGTTCATATTTATCATTACTGCGATAGTCCTGAATACATCAGACCTCATTACAGATTTTATCTTGATGATAGAAGGAAGATGACGAATACAAGAACTTTTCAGTCAAATAAGTTCTTATTAATGGAGGACGTGACAAGGAGGGCATTGGTTATTCTAGAGGAAAGATCAATCAACGTTATTCTAATAGGGTCAAATTTTGTGCAGCTAAAAAAGGTAAAGACAAAACACAGTATGTGACACGGAAGAGACAGTCTGTTCCCAAATGTGAATGCTTTCAGGCCCAAAAGTCTCAGTTTCATAGAACATCTGCAAGTACATGGCGTCCAATATGTCACTACTGTGACAAACCAGGTCATATTAGACCAAATTGCAGATTTTATCATAAGGATAAACGGGAGAAGAGAAGAAGAAAAATTCAGAAGAAGTGGGTACGAAAGCTAGTACCTATTCCTGTACCCGTTTCTGAAAATTTTGGAACAGTTGGAGAAATGTCATCTCAACATGATCCAATCGATGTTGATGATGTTGTTTCTACAAAGAAAATTATTTCTTTTGTAGGCATTTCGAGATCCAAGCATGATGATAAAGCTTATGAATTTTTGGATAAAGATGTCTCTGCCTCTAATGATGATCTTGCACATGTTTCAAGATATATACATTCTTCAGAAGTTACTGTGTCAGCAGTTGATCTAGTTTCTACTGTTAATGATCATGAATGTGTTCATGCTGCTCCTGAAGAACATGTCTCAGTAACTGATCCAGAAGTCACTCATCTTGTCGTTCGTAAGACACAACTTGATCCCACCATCAAGGTATTACTCCAACACATGTTCTTTAAGATAATTTTACAAACGAACACATCTCTCTCTTATTAGAGATGATTTTGCATCCCCTTGACAATTTATGCAATAAAATGGGGAAAAGTTTGGAGTAAGGGGGAGTTAATTGCTTCATTGTTGTTTTGATCTTGATATGTTATTAAATTCTGCAAGTTGGGATCATACCGTCTATTCTGTGTGACGGTTTGTGTGTGCTCTGATGCAGAGTTTTCAGAATCTGAAGATGAAGATGAAGATATAGACTTGGGTGAGGATGACACCGAGTCTGAAAGTGAATAAGATGATTTGGAGGCTTTTGATTGTCCGTATTTGTCATTTCTGTGAGACAAAAAAGGGGAAGTAGAAGAAATGATTGAGTTGAAGAAATGATTCAGTTGAAGATTTAAAGATCATCAGTGTTGGTGTGTGTTGAAGATTCTTAAGATGATCAGTTTGGTTGTTCTTCTCCTAAGTCAGTTTAAAGGAGAGTTCAACTTGGGTTGATTTGTTTATCTCCAAGTTCAGTTGGAGGGGGAACTTTGATAAGCCTTCATACTTGTTGTCGTTCTTAATGCTAAGGTATGAAGATGGTTTTTGATTTAATGGATTGCTTGAATGCTTGGTTTATTATTATTTTGTCTACATAAATGCCAAAGGGGGAGATTGTTGGATTTCGAGTTGGTACTCAATATATGTTGGCAAGTTTATGTAGTCAAAAGTTCAGCTGAAGACTTCGATCCGCTGCGAGACAAACTCTGTTATGTGAGCTTCAGTCTGAGCTAGTTTGATGTGGAACAGAATGGAACAGATCTGAAAGATTCTTTCCATATTTATGCGGATTTTGCGGAGATCTTTTCCTTATCCATATATAGCACGAAAAAAAATAGTATATTGCAGATATGTCTACTTGTTCCACAAGGCATATATTCAAAGGAAGTTTCCTTATCATGGTGGATAACATATCTAGGGTTTCTCAAAACACACACACACACACACACACACATATATATATATATATATATATATATAGGGGAAGGTTCAAATGTGAACTATTCTTTTATGTGTTAACTTAGGAACCGATCTGATCCGTTCATTCTTTTGATCAATGGTATAAATTACATGATATTTTTATGCAGATTTTATCCCTTTAATTATACAAAAGGTCACATTAGTAAATTGATTAACTTTGTAACTGCCGAAATTCCCTTGAATTGTGGACTTTTCATAAATTTTGTTTTTAAAAAAGTAACTTTGTAACATTATTTGCTTGGTCTATTATTTAATTCGGTAAGATTCTTGATTAATTATTTAATTTAGGGAGTATTTTTTTATTATATTCTGCTTATTGATTCATTTGGTTATATACTTCATTGTTATTTTAATATAATTCATTTTTTTTAATATACTTCATTTCTTTCTTTTTTATATAATTCATTTACTTTTTTAAATATAATTCATCTACTTTTTAATACAGTTTATTTGCTTTTTTCAATATGATTCATTTGCTTTTTATAATATAATTCATTTGATTTTTTTTAATATAAATCATTTTCTTTTTAAATATACTTCATTGATTTTTTAAAATAATTCATTTGCTTTTTTAAATACAATTCATTTGCTTTTTTAACACAATTTATTTGCTTTTTTTAAATATATAATTCATTTGCTTATTTGATTATATATGAGGTAAAAAATATTAGTTGAACCACACTAACCTGGAACGGAAGAAGTACAATTCATTTGCTTTTTTAATACAATTCATTTGCTTTTTTTTTTCTAGTTATTAATTTGCTTATTATCAATTAGATAGATGCTTATTTATGTTTATAAGCAAAACTAATTAATATTTTAAGCAAATAATTAAATTTAATAAGCATATAAAATATCACATCTAATCTAATCCAATGTACATGAAGAGATGCTTATTTATATATGTTTATTTTCTGTCTTTTTCTAATATTTTATTTACTTATTATCAATTGGAGAGATGCTTATTTATGTGTAATTTGTTGCTTTTTTTTTAGTTTTTTATTCGCTTATTATCAATTGAAGATATGATTATTTATGTTTATTTTATTTGTCTTTTCTAATATTTTATTTGCTTATAAATTATCAATTAAAGAGATGCTTATTTATGTTTATTCTTTTTGCTTTTTTATAGTTATTAATTTGCTTATTATCACTTAAATAGATGCTTATTTATGTTTATAAGCAAAGCTAATTAATATTTAAAGCAAATAATTATATTTAATAAGCATATAAAATATCACATCTAATCTAATCCAATTTACATGAAAGCAAAACTAATTATTACAACAAGGAAATCGACTACATTTAAAAATAAACAGAATATCTTATCTAATATAAAACCAATTATAATTAGTGATTTGAACGAATAAATTTAATTGAAAAAGCATACAGATATCACTTCTAATAAAAAAGCAAAACTAATTATTATATTAAGCAAATAGGCTAAATTTTAAAAATAAAATATCGCATGTAATAACATGCTGCTTTGAATCGGGTTCCACAAATCTCGCCATAATAGAAATTAGCTAAGCTATGTTTCATAATCTTTTACTTATTTACCCTTAATAGCTGAATTTAGGTAATTTTTTGCTCAACTTTACAAAACATCCGTTAGAAACCAAGATTGCATCTTAACCATTTATTTACACCCAATCTAAGGTTTAGAAAGGTTCCTAGGTTAACACTTAGGGGTTGGTTCCTATGTGATCCAGCCCCTATATATATATATATATATATATATATATATATATATATATATATATATATATACCAAGATATATTGAGGTTGATTGCCGCTGCTATTATTATTGTTCATAGCCATATACTTTCGTGAGAGTATTTTTCTTATTGTTCTTGAGAGAGTTTATTTCATATATAAACACTTTTGTAAGGGGTTGGGTGTCGAGTTGCGACTCAAGCTTAGGTTGTAAGTGGTGCACTTGCAATCATCAATTCACGTAGACCGGGAAGGGCGTGTGTGAACGGGTAGCATTAAGTTGCAAGACTTGTATGCGTAAGATCCTCTGTAACTACAACTTTCGATAGTGGATTGAATACTACTCTCCATATTTTCCTCTTTCCATCCTTTTTGAAACTCTTTTTATTCCTTCTTTCTGGTTTAGATCTTGGGCTAGTGAATACATTTCACTACATTATATTTCACAATAATGCCATCGGGGGCAAGGTCGAGGAGAGGGCAATGGATATGGTGTTTAGCCCCGGGTATTGAACATCGAAGATGGGGTGGCGATGGCGCTGATGATGTTTGTGGTATTGTCGCCAATTGGGAGGTCGAAGAAGATGGAGTCGGCGGTGGTGACATTGGTGGCGCTCTTGCAGGAGTAGCCAGCGGGGCCGGCAAAAAGGGCAAGGTCGACAACGGTTTATTATAGACTTTGAGTACTTTTATCATCCATATATATTTATTATTTAAATATATTGTGATATTATTTAGAGTACAGAGTTATTTTATAACTTTAACTTTTGTCATTTTGTAAAAGTAGGACACATTTTTTCGGGCTTCCAATTATAGGACAAAATTTAAAAAATTAATCATCATCAGGACAGATTTGGTCCCGATTTATGATGGTCGGGCTAAGTTCCACGTATGGTCAATTAAAGGGCTCGATGCCCATGTGGATGCCCATGTGTCAATTTCATAATAAAATCTAAAAATCAAAACTAATTAATTCAAAATTAAAATTAGTAAATTCAATATTAACTCCCATAAAAAGAAATCACGTTGCAGAAAAAAAAAAGAAACTCAAATCATATCTCACCCCAAATTTGAAGAACCCTAGTCCCAAATCGATTGCCCAGACTAAATCGAAGTGATATAATTGACTCTGAAACAAGTGAAAGCAAGGCGCAAAAAATCGGGCCCTTTAATTGAACACACGTGGGCATCCACACTTTCTCCCCCAATCACACTTTCTCTCTCTAGGTTGGTGGGTGGAGGATAAAGTTGGTGGAGGTGTGTGAAAAAGTGTGTAGTGTGGGTAGAGATGGGTTGGTGGCTTGGATCTTAGGGTTTGAGTTTTGCAGAGGGTATTTATATGTTTTGCATGTGGGAGAAGTGAGTTGGGAGTTAAAAATCCGAAAATATGAGAAAAAAAATAGGTCAAAATTGTGTTTGCAAATAAAACATGCATCGCGCGCGGTCGCTCGGCAACCCGCGCTCGGAAGCACAAATTTTCTTCTCCGGCGTGCGGGTTGCACCCTCTCGGATCATCTTGCTTCCCAAGTCGCTTCGGAAACTGCGCTCAATTTTGATTTTTGAGCATGACATGCGCGCCCGCGTGCCGGGTCGCTCGTGGTTGCACAACTTTTTTTTTGTTTCGGCTCGTTCGGATTCCGAATTGACCTATATTTTTTTTCTACGTTCTCATATCGAACTCCTCTTCAACATTCTAAGCTCCTTTCATTTTAATTCGGTCTTCATTTTCCTAAGATTTAATCAAAACTACCAAAAAAGTGTGAAATCTTCACAAAATTAAATAACATTTTTTGCAATAAAGCTCAAATTATGTTTGTCAGTTGGCTTATTCGCTGACTCGATCTAATTAGTTTTGAGGCCCCTCTTCTCTCTTACACTTCCCTTCTTCTTCTTCCCTGCAAACTCCCTTTTTCGCTATTGTACAACTCTGCCCCATTAATGGTGCGATGATTTTCCATGATAGATTGTTGTCTACGATTTTCAAATAAAACAACAAAACATGTTTTATCTTTCATCAAATAATTATCCGGAGAAAATAGAATCTAAAAATATATTTAAACTCAGGGAACTAAATTGTTGAAGCTTCCGTTCTTCTATAGAGAAACACAAATTCAAAAACTAAGATTTCTTAAAGTTCCTAATGATTAAACTACATGAATTCTATATTGTACCTATTAATTAAACTACATAAAACTGTTCTTGTATGGAGAGAAACACAAATTCAATTCTCAAACAACTTTTTGGAATTTCCATAGATTTTTTTCATTGGGAAATTGTTTCTGTACCTTTTTAGGTTAGGATTCCTCATATTTCTGTTAAAGTTCATGTGGTTTGGATGTGCATCTATTGTAACATTTATTCTTGTATAAGTATAACTTATAATCGTTGCACCATTAATGAGAGAGAGCTGGACAACAGAGAAAAGAGGAAGAAAATTTCACAGGGAAGAAGAATGAAAAATGTAAGAGAGAAGAGGGACCAACAAAAAAAAATTAAAATGCTGATTGTTTTGCCACGTCATCAATCGCCCATCAGTCACCCACCCAAAGTCGTGCAACAGAATTATGCATTTTTATCACATCAATTAATGTATAAATTAAATTATTTTAATGCACAAACATATGTTAATTAAAAATTGAACTGTTGATCTTTTTTATGCATTGTTGAGATTTAATTGGTGCATTAAATTATGGCAAGTTGTGCATTAAAATGTATTAAACATTTGTGCATTACGTTACTATAATTTGTTCTTTGTCATATTTATGCATTAAAATATTGCATTTTGTACATTTTTAAAGTGATAAAAATACAAAATTTCTACATACTCATATAAAATGAATTCCTATTAAATCCACACCTCGTGAACAAACAATATATTTCTTGGAAAACTTCAATGTAAAACATCATGCCATGCGTGTTTCAAGTACATTTCTTCAGTTTTTTTCCACTATGCTTTACCCAATTAAGTAATCTTATGTTCTTATGGAGCTGGACTCTCCAACTACAATTAATATAATTTTTTTTTCTGTATCCACCAAAATTCTACTATTTTTTATTCAAAAGATTCTTATATTTTATGCTACGCATATATGCACAAGTCTGAAGACAGTTTCAATTTGCTAGGTTTTTTATTGGGTTGTTACAAGTTAGATGAATGACAGCTAATATAAAAGTTGACATCCGCCCATACTCCGACGACTATAATAATAGTATACTTTTCATATTTGTTTTTTTCCTCCTTTTCTAAAGAACATTTTGTTCCTTTTTTTAAGAGAAAATTTACTGTTTAATATCCAAACTGGCCCTATACCTATAACCTATAGACCTTTTCAAAATCACACCCCAATTATTAAGTTTATCAATCAAATTTATCATTTTTTTCACAATTACATCATGCACTTGATTTTCTTTGTCGGAAACATATGAGGCTCGCCGGAAGCCAAGCTGGAAATAAATAAATAAATAATCAAATCAGATTACAACTAAGCTAAAAAAGAATAAAAAATGAAAAACTCAATTTTTTTTTTGAGAAAGTTACATATCTGTGTGTAACGAAAGTTAATTAGTGACATTCACATACACATCTATATGCTTTTGTTACACATTAAAATGTAACTAGATTTTGTTTCATTTAGAAATGTAGTAATATATTAATTACACATTCACATGTCACTAAAGTATAAAATGTTACTCATCACAAGATATCACAATTTTAGTTTAGTGACATAATTTTTGAAGAATTGTGAAACTAATAAATGTTACTATTAAAATATTTTTGCTGTAGTGAAAGTGACATTTTTCCCTTTTATTCTTTGTGTATTAAATGCCACGATATTATTTGCTAAAGAAAAATATCACTTCTGAAAAAAAAAATCAACCTTAGACTTCCACTGTGAAGACGTCCACCATTTTTCGTTTTACATTTTCTGCATCATCAATTTTCTTTGTGTAAGGATATAGTCATTCATGCGTTTTCCCATGTTAATTCTCTAACATTTTATATTATTTTCGTTGCTTCGAGTAAAATTAAGCAAGTAAAATAGATAATGTTAGATTTGAGCTGGTGGCTTTAATGGTGTTGGCATATTTATGTAGAAGCAAAATTGACTGAAGTGTTTTGAGTTATGGGAGAACATAAATTGGTTTCTAATCTTCAGTTTGAGCTAGTTTGATGTGGAACAGATCTGAAAGATTCTTTCCATATTTATGCGGATTTTGCGGAGATCTTTTCCTTATCCATATATCACACGAAAAAGATATTATATTACATATATATCTACTTGTTCCACAAGGCAAGCATGTACGGTCTATAATGACTATTTTTCGGAGATCTGAAAAAGCGGGATCGTTTAATTTAGTCCGGACGAAAAGACTGCACACTTTGGATTGTCACATAAACGACATGTCATCAGCTTCAATTTGGACAAAAATTAAGATAGCGGAAAAATTAAAATAGGATCAATGTTCATGTACGGTCATAGAAACTTATTTAAATTGTGTTGTAATAAAACTTACATCTAAAACATACATCTATAATGACTATTTTTCAGTTTTTTAATTCAATATAGTTATATTAATTATTTAATTTTTTCAATAAGTACATTTACTCGTTACAATTAAATATAAAATAAAATAAAATAGAAGATCGAAATGTATAAAATACAATTGGACGCAACAGATGAAGCAATCTCATAACTTTGTTCTTCAAGTCTTTTTGTCGGCAAGCATGGTCACAGTTTTGAAATTAGAAAATTATTTGTACATTGAGGCTCAATATATAATACAAATATGTTGAACCATATCAATATGAAGGTTTTAATTAGCCAGGTTAATAAGCCAAAAAAAAAGCTAGATTAATTATATATATATGTCATTCAGAATATGAGGGTTTTTATTTCTTTTGTACATAAATTCAATACATGGGATTAGGGATACGATAAATATTTGTGGAGAAATGGGCTTAAAAAATCTGATTATTTTGATCAAGAGTACAATAGGATATTACTACTAATCCATTTTTAATTTTTTTATATATACGAAACAATTAAAAGGTTTTTAATCAATTTTACATTAAATTACATTATTGCCCTTAAAATAGATATTTGGTAGGGAGATATTAGGCAAAGTCAATTTTGTAAGAATAAGCTCTTTTATAATAAGTATAGAAATAATAATTTATTATAAATAGTACTCCCTCCGTCCCCCAAAAGTGTGGTGCATATTTGATTAATTAATTATGTGTGAGCTATAAAATATTAGTTGAACCACACTAACCTGAGACAGAGAGTAATATATTTGAAAACGTAAAAAAAAGTTGTAATATTATTAATTTTGAGTATTAACTTCAACAAATTATTAGTAAGTAGGTGTAAAGAGTAGACATTAGAAAAACTAAATTTATCTATAATTCAAATATATATTCTATTTTATATACAATTTAAAAAAAATTGACAATGGTAAAGATATCTATTATAATGTAGTAATTAATTTGATTAACGACCTTAGAACTTGAAAGAAACGAAACGCACATTATGGTGTTTCAATTATAAGGTAGAAAAGTTGCTCTCATCCGATATAATTTGAGTAATTCAATAAAATAATTCTAAATTACAAAGCTAATTGATTTGATGACTACATTTAATCATAGTTATCATACAAAAGAGAGTTCTTTAAAAAAACTTGTATTTCGGAAGTGAATGAGACTATTGTTATGAAAGACCATTTTAGGATTCACTTCTTAAGTTGTCTTGTGGATTGTAATCATTTGCTCCAACCATATATAGTAAACAATTTTATCTCTCTTCCTAAGTTAACAAACAATACCATCAATGTTGTAGTAAAACATTTAATAAAGGAATATTCAATTTATCATATAGTCTTCTACGCCCATCTTACGCTTGCATTTCAAAGAAATAACCTCATACTCAAACCTAAGAATTATGATTTTTTATTTTTAAGCGCATGATATCATATATTCTCATATCATGCACTTATTGAAAAAATCTCCCTTCATAAACCATGACTATAGACCTAAAAATTCTTCTTAATCGATTTTGGTAAGAAAATAATTAGATGATAAAGGAAAAGAGTTCCATTTAAAATAATATATTTATCAAAGTCTAATATGCAGTGATAATTTGTGAGCACCATTCGTTTTTTTTTAATTTTAAATATTATTTTTATTTTAATACTTGAGAAATTATAATGAGTATTGTCAATTTTACAAATTTTGCAAAATCAAAGCCCGATTTTCAATTAAAGCATAATGACACCAATCATGCTCGATTCCATTCAATTTTATCGTCTAATACGATATTATGTTTTAAAGCTATGAAATTAATTTATCAACCACTAATAATTCCTCGACTTTCTTCATAATAATCATGGCTACAAACGTAAAAATACTTCATAATCAGATCAAATAATGACTCTAAATTAAAAACGAAATTACACAAGAATACAAAATTCAAGCGCAATAAAGTAATATCGAGCTATTAAAATTTATGTTGTCTTTACTTTTTCACTTTTGAGTAATAGAACATGTAGAACTATATTATTAATTAATTTATTAAGTTGAGTTATAATTGGAGCATGACTATATTATAAATTTATTATGTTTATAATAAATTTAAGAGGTAAAACTCAAAATAGTCATTCCTGAAACTCAAAGATAAAAAATGGCCCTCAAAACTTAAAAGACAAAAACTGTCACAAAAAGGTGTTAATTAAAAAGACCAATTTGCTCTTAATGAGCCCTTTATTTTGAATTCTCTCTCTCCTCTTTTATTTCTCTCTCCTACCTACTTTCTCTCTCATACATTGTGCTGTTGGTTTTGAGGAGGGTGTAGAGATTTTCAGCGGCGACAAGGATTTTCGGCCAGGACAGTGGAGCGATTTCCGGCGACTGAGTTTATTGTAGTATACACGAAGACTAACTTTCTGTATGAATTTTCTTGTATACACAACATACATGAAAAATAACATACACGAAGACTGTAATGGGACATACAAGAACATGTACACATACACGAATATGTACGCTTCATGTATATACATAAATACAAGAATTTTATCTACTTCATATGTATACATACATGAAATAACACATTCATGTATGTATACATATCTGAAGTAACACGTACACAATACATGTATGTATATACATGAAATTACAAAATACACACCAAATTTGAAAATATGGAACGAACATGTAGTCGATCTAAACAAATACATACACGAACAATTACGCTTTATGTATATACATAAATACAAGAAATCTGTAGAATCCATATGTATACATACATGAAATAAACAAAAAGCGACCCGAAGAGGGTGGGCATCAGATCTGAACAAATTGCATCAGATCTAGTTGTAGATCTGGAACGGGAATGACAGCTACGATATGAACGGAAATGGCAGCTGAGATTTGGAACGAGAATGGCATCAGATCTAGTTGTAGATCTGGAATGAGAATGAGCGGCTGAGATGCAACGACGGCGGTATAGAGGATGTAGGGACGGTGGCTGTTTCAACTCAAAACACCTTCGAATTGACTCGCAAGAGAACGAGGTCAATGTAGGGCGACAAGCTGACCCAAGTAGTATTCTTAAGGAAGGCTCAACAGGACTAATGCCACTTGTATTATTCACACAGAAAAGAAATAAACACTCCTAAACATTCTAAACCAAGAAATTCAAGAAATCAAGACCTAAACTAATGAAAGCAATAAAGAACAAACAGATAAATAACAAAAAGAACAAGAAGAAAGAAAGTATTAGGGATTAGAATCTTCTCTTCGATTTCTCACCAAACTTATTATAGATTAATTCTATTAATTAATCACGCATAATCAACTTCAACATAGGGCTAACGTCAATAGCTTTCGCGTCAATCCGATAAACCCTAAAGACTAAATTATACGATCAAAAAAAATAATTAGACATGCGTTTCCGGTCAATCTAATGTTGAAAGAACCACAATCGAGCAGTACAATTATCCATCGATCTCATCTACTACTTGGAAATATTGAATAGTGATCAATTATCCAATATAATAAAAATCAATTCAATCAACGGGGAATTAATCATAGAACAAGCACGGATCAAAAAACGATTCGAATATCTAAACCCTAATCAAAGAATTATCTAAGCATAGAATAATTCATCGAATAATAATCAAAAGAATTAATCGATTAAATCACAAGAAATAAACGGTGAAGAAATTCTTACAATCAACCGGATGCAATCCTCGGACGATGATTCTCGTTAATTATAGCTAGACAAAAGAAAAGAAATGAAAAAGAAAAGAAGAGAAAGAAAAGATGTTGTTGTTGCTGTCGTTCCCGTTCAAGAAGTGTCACCCCCTCTAGAAAACCCTAGCTGCTAATATATATATAAACAAAACGCGTACATGAGTTACGCGTCCAGCCCAGCGCTCGCTCGAACCCACCGCCGGCTGGACCAAAATAAAAAAAAGCATGATCCAGTGACCGCTCAAGTACAGCACCCGCTGTCTGCCGGATTCCAGCGGCTGCTGGGTTCTTCTTGTGACACCGCCGTCTCCTCCGTAGCCGCCGTTGTCGTTCGTGTCCGTCGTTCTTGGTCTAGTTCCATTTCTGCTACTGTTCATCTACCAGAAGTGGTCGAGGATGTGGTGCTATCGACCAAGAGCTGTTGTGTTCAAGCGAGCTACTACTGTCCTATTCTTTGTGTGCTGTTGTGGGTGTTGTTTTTCTCCAGCTCGTGTCTCATTCGGCGCGCTCCCATGGCCAATGCCCGTTGGTTCTCATCTCGCCTTCTAACTCGCTCCTCTAGCAACACTTTTCATCCATAAACTCGATAACCTACACTAACCATAAGAAAAATCAAAAAGAATAAAACAAAGCCAAAATATGAGTAAAATAAACGGAAAATATAAATACATGCACGAAAATACGACGAACAAAACACATAAAAACGTCACAAATAACGACTAAACAAACCCTCCACACTTAAACCTTTGCTTGTCCTCAAGCAAACACCAAACCAACAAAACAGAGGAAAAATATCATGCAAGCTTATTATTGAAATTCTGACTTACTGACGAATTTTTCAGCAATATAGAAAAGATAAACATCAGGACAAAGATAAAAAAATTGAATTGAACTGCAATATGTTTCCCGTCTATGCAAATATCAATCGGATCAGACCTGACTCCCCATTAGAAGTGATTTAACTAATGTTACCGCTTTTACCAACAAGTTTTAACATTTTTCTTAGAACTGTGAAATTTGAAATGGAATTTCGAACAATATTCGTTAGGTATAATTTTGGAGAAATCCAAACTCCCTAACATGGTTTCCCATGCTCATTTATCACTTTGTACGTAATAAAGAGGAGCAGAATTCATATTCCATCGAACTTAAACACAAAAGTTCATTTTTGAGAATTTTTTTTCTTTTTCTCTCATTTTTTTTAGAAACGAGTATCTAAACAGTCACAATGTTAAAACTCCCTCAAACTACAGTCAGACAAATCACCTCAATTTAATTCACATAAACAAGTCTCATATCACAATTCAACCAATAAACTAAGTCCCAAAGCATATCAATCCGACATTATAAAAAAAAATTCAAACCAGTAAAGTCAAAATCACATAATTCAATTGCATAAAATTTAACCTCAATTAAGTGAGTCAAAGGTTTTTATGGGCCACTAACTTATGGTGAATTGCAAATATAGGACATAATTTTTCGGGCTTACAAGAAAAGGACAGTAAGTTTTTTGAGTTGCAAAAATAGGACACAAAGTTTTGAAAATTGCATTTTAAAAGCCCGAAACATGATACTTACATGCTCTTGAACAAATATTCTTATACACATTTAAGATAGAATAAATTATAAATACTCAAGGTTATCTAATCGATCCACGCTTTCCAAAATGGTATCAGAGCCTTAGGTTTATTAAGGAATTATATTTTATTTATTGCTTAAGTATTATCCTAACAGAGGAGACATAAAGAAAACATGGATCCGGATGATTGTCCGAGATGCGTGTGTTACAGGAATTATCTCCAGGACCTGGAGATAAAAAGAGAAAGAAACCAGATGTTGAGGACATTCTGGAGAGAATTGTTCGACTCTCGAGTCGTACAAGAAAGAAGGCTCGAATATATTGAGCCCCTAACTCAAGAAATTGAGGCAAGAAGGAGATGCGATGCAAACCTGAGCACTCTCTAGATCGACGTGATAAACACCATGAGAAGAAACCATCAGAACAATTATATCTGATGGATCTAGAAGGATGTCCAAGGTGTGGACATTTCCAGGAACAACTCCAAATTTTGGAGAAAAGAAGGACGAGACACCAGAGTGTTCTTACACACTGGAGAAATATGCTGGACATATTAATTCAGCATAACCAGGAGAAAGAACTAATTGATTCCTGTCTCCAATGAATCAAAAGAAAAGAAGATCTTCTACATAGTTGTATACTCCTTGAATGGGAGATAGAACATGCTATGAGAAGAGACCATTGGATCCATCTGGGAATAAATTGGAATCAGCTATACGCTGGACCGCTCTGATGGAACCAAAGAAGGATAAAGGAGTATCATCTACTCTTTTATATAAAGAGATTTCTCCAGATTTATCCAAGATATCGAAAGATCTGAGAGAAATACAGAAGACAGTACAACATTATGGTGATAGCCTGTATGGTGTACCACGCGATCTTTACAAGATTGCGATGAAGCAGGAGGATATTTATAATATCCTGAAGGAGATCCAATCACGGATCGAAAAACTGGAGCAACAACCTCGTTCCAGTCAAAGGAGGAATCCTTTTGGTAATGAACCCACTTATCCATTTCCAGTGGGAGAAACTAAGAAGGATCCTAATGTGGAGGCTATGATAAGAATGATTCGAGATAAGAAAAAATGAATAATCTCGAAAGAATCAGTCTTGACAACCTCTAGGAGTTAGCAGAATCTTTTGCTAACATGACGATGGTTGATTTAAAAATGAACCAGAATGTGGTCCAAAATCCACAGCCGGTGAATCAACTTCCACCAGGAGCCATCATTGGAAATCAACAAGATTTTCAAAATGCACCCGGAGCCATTAATGCAGTCCAGGATTTCCAGACTGGAGCAAGGTATGATCAACATACCCCAAATGATGCATACATGGCGGCAAGAAGGACAAGAGCAAGAAGGCCACAACCAAAGGTACAGGATACACCTTATGGTAAGACGACCCTGGATCCAATCCATCCCTATGGAGTAATGCTCGATCTTGATGAAGTTAATTTCAAAGATCGAGAAGCCATCATTGATGAATGGACGTCTGTTTTGAGAATTGCAGCAGCAACTCTCGATTTAAACAAGGAAAGATTCGTAAGAATTCTCGAAATGAGCCTGGCAGGAATTGCCAAGATAGCATGAGAATTCTTTCCTATTGGTATCAAGAATTCATGTTTTGAAAGTGAAAACTTCACAGAACATGTCCAGAATATGGCAACGATCTTTAAAAACCATTTTCTGGGAGAAGGATATTTCGAGGGATTTGATCAAGAGAAGAGAAAGAAATACTTGATGGCATTGTATAATCTAAGACTTGCTGTCTTGGATCAACAATCGCTCAACAAGTTTCTACAACTCTTTACTCTTTATCAACATCAATCAAAAGTTGATGATAGAGTTGCATTGGAAATTTTCTTTCTAAAATTTCCAAGTCCATGGAAAGAGATGTTGATCCGGGATTACGAACCAGGTAATCCTGAAAACGTCGCGAGGAGGATGTCGTATGTACATCGAAAGCTCTCAGAGTGGTGTCAACAATCAACAGCTCTGAGGAACATGAAGAAACTGAGGAGAATCAACAAATACTCTCCTCTAAACTGTGATGATAATGATCTGCCAACGATTATTGGAGGAGAACCACCAAGGCTGAAAAGAAGCAAGAAAAATAGGTTTCAGCCCTATCATAAAGGTGGAGATCCAAAAAGAAATTCTTGGAAACCAAGAACCAGATGGTCAAGACAGAAGGCTAGATCTTACAAATCCGGCCAAAGAAGTGGACCATCAAGGAATAGGTATCCATTCCGAGGAGATGATAAATCACAAGGAAGGACACCTACTAAGAAGACTTCCAGAAGAACTCACACTAGAGTTAATGAAAGCTTCAAAGATTGCAACTGCTGGACGTGCGGTGCAAAGGGGCATATTTCCACAAATTGCCCTGACAACGAGAGAAGAGGTATCAACAAATTCGAATCCACTCCGGATATCGAAGATGCCATCTACTACCAGAAACTGATACAAGTATATCAGTTCGAAGATATACCCTCGGATGAGAGTATATATGAACAGGAAGAAGTCTTCAGCGAAGAAGATTTAGAGTGGTCTGATGGAACTAGATCGGAGTCAGACTGATCCAGAGATTGTACATCAGGAGAAAGAGGACAGGACGGGATTCTCCAGTCACACAACTCTCTCTCAAAATCTGATTGACAAGATCATGAAGAAGAGTCTGAATATACAAAAGTATCAAGGTTTTTCAGCAAATCACATAGATCAAGCTCTGAGGAACTTTAATCTAAGGAGCAGGAAACAATAAGTCGACTATGGAATTACTAGACGAGAAATGTCGCTTCCTATAGAGCTTACAGGGAATCAAGTGGAGATGCAGTTGATTCCAGCTAGTGACATTAGGGAAGATCTATCCAAGATGAAGCCTGAAGTCGCTGAAAAGATGAACTGGATCCATATTGGAGCAATCCAGTTGATGTTAAAATCGGCTCTCTTTACCGGAGTTCACACGCCGATCGATATCGCTATATGCGATAAAAGAGTTAGAAATCTGAAGGATTTCGTATTGGGAACAATTGCGGGAGATCTTTGTGCAGGACAAGTAGTGGGAATCATCTATCCAAAGATTGCTTACAATCTTAATGATACCCATTTCAGCAAAGCCCTGTCAGGACTTTAAACGCAAGGATTTACTGGAGGAAGAAAACAGACCTTACTCCATTACTTATCAGGTATCATATGCTCTTTCCAACTCACATCATACTGAGTTATTTCTTGGAAAGAAGTTAATTGAGATACCAGATATCTTCAACAAGGTGACAACAACAGTTTGTCCCGATAGAGTGAAGATTGCTCGGTTAAGAAATGTTGATATTCAAATCCGAGATAGAGAAGTCATGAGGCACGATCAAAGTCTCAGGATAACTTCAGGAAGATTATCTTTCCAAGGAGACAGAATTATGTCTTTACCATATGGGAGGAGTAGGAGTCTCATTCGAGAAGCACACCCTCAAACATCTCAGAGTAACAAAGTTCCAGTGAATCTGAAATGTCCAGAGAGATGGAGAGAAGTAATAGTAAAATTTGACACTACAAGGTGGGAAACCAACTTTCCTTGTAATGTTCTTTACTATTTACAGCAGCCAAAGATCAATCATTACAAAGGTACCCTGGAGATTGGGGGACAAGTGATGGAGATCAAAGGCAGAGCCGGAAGAGAAGCAGTTTTGCTATTGGGTTTGGATTTTCTGAAAGATCACAAACCTTGGGCAAATAAAGAAGATGGAATGGAAATCACGATTAATGGGAGAAAACTATTAATCGAATGACAAGTCCATTCTCCATATACATCTCTATAGGGATGTTATATGAAAAATATAAGACGGAATATTTTGCTGCCTATATTGATTCAGATGCAGGAATTTGTACTGCAAAACGGGGAGTATTCCCAGTAGAGGTAGAAGATGATCTACCCCGAATTGCAGGAAGAGATTTCTCAAAGAAAATTTTGCTCCTAGCTAAAGGAGTAAAAGAAACGAAAATTCTAATTGGCGGAGCCAGAGGGACACCTTGGTATAAAGTTAAAACTCCACCAATTTATTTTCATGATACAGGTGCAGACATTCTGCTAGGAAACAATTTTCTACAGATGTTCAAAAGATACATGCAGGATAATGAAAGAAGGCAATTGGTATTCACAACCATTTGCGATCACAAGATCATTGTCCAGAGGCTCAAGGGAGCTTTTAATCGCCAGATACCATTGAGTTTTCGCAGCAAGCGTAGTGATGAAGGAAAGCTTCGACACCCAAAAATAAAGGATCCAAGGAGATTCAGCGAAGCAGTGCTAAGCTGTATCAGGGATAAGAATCTCAATGAGGAAGATATCCAGATCCTCAAAGCATCTCTAATATCTCATCAAGATATTAGGGAAGAGATGCAGGTGTCCTTAGAAGATGTCAAAAGAAGGATTAAAAGGAATTACAATGAGAATCCTTTGGTATGATGGGATAAAAACAAGCTCAATGCAACATTGAAGGTGAAGCCAAAAAAGGAGTATGAGTTTGTTAGATACAGGCCAATCCTGATGAACCTCAAAGATCAACAGGATATGAAGGAGATAATCAAGAAACACCTTGATTTAAAGCTGATCGAACCAGGGAACTCGCCTTACAGCAGTCCTGGATTTCTAGTAAGAAATCATGGTGAGATCAAACGAGGTAAACCCAGACTAGTTATTAATTATAAAGAAATTAATGACATTCTGGAGTTTGATGGATATTTTATCCCAAGTAGGGAACACCTTATTAACTGCATTAGGAATGCTAAGGTTTTCTCTAAGTTTTTCTACCAGATTCGCATGGAGGAAAGGAGTAAAAAGTTTACAGCCTTCTCTACTCCACAAGGGCATTATGTTTGGAAAGTAATGCCAATGGGGTTAGCTAATGCGCCTCAAATATTTCAGAGAAAGATGGATAATCTGTTTAAAGATTATTTTTCTTTTATGTTCGTCTATATTGATGATATTCTAATTGCATCAAAAAATATGGAAGAACATATCAAACATCTTGAAATCTTTGCAGATGTTTGTTATAAAGAAGGTTTAGTACTGTCTGAAAAGAAGACAGTCGTTGCAACTCGGAAAATGAAATTTCTGGGTATCGAGATCGATGAAGCAGGAATTATTCTGCAGGACCACATTATTCAGAAGGTCCAGAATTTTCCTGAAGATCTGAAAGAGAAGAAACAACTTTAAAGTTTTTTGGGAGTTGTTAATTTTGCGGGACCATTTATTAAAGATCTCACAAAACACAGAAAAGTGTTCAGTACATTACCGAAAAAAAGATGTTCCGTTCATCTGGACAGAAGAACATCGACAGGGAATGAAAGAGTTAACCAAAATCAAGTGATTATTGGTGGGCAGCAGTCTTAACCAAAATTACTCCTAATGGAGAAGAACCCTGTAGATACTGCAACGGTTTATTCTCAGATGATGAGGACGTAAGATGGCACATCAACGAGAAAGAATTCTTTGCAGTGAGAAAGGCGTTTAAAAAATGGCCTTTATTTTTACTTGCAAAGAAATTTACTCTGAAAGTTGATAACACACAAGTTAAGGCTTTCTTAAGACACAAGATGGAATCTAAGCCTGAAAAGGCTAAATTAATTAGATGGCAAGCTGAATGCCAATATTATATTTTTGATATTGTCGTTCTGAAATCTCACGAAAACATTCTTGCAGATTTCTTAACAAGAGATGGAGCAAACTGATGTGAACTCCATTCTACTAGCCCATAGACATCTCAGAGAAAATCTGGAGATGTTAACAGGCGAGTGGGACGAGTGCATTCTGAATGCTGAGCAAGCAGGAAGATTACAGACTCTCGATAAGACGAAAGTCACCGAGAGAATACGAGCTTGCATACGGTCTCAGGGTCAACTCTGGGCTGCATGTCAAACACCAATCCTTCGGGTGGCCAAAGATCCTTTGGTAAAAGAAGAGTTTCGAGTACAGGGCTCTAAACCTGTAGCAGAGGATTCAAATACCTCTTGCCCAAGTTCTAAGGTGGTGGTATTTTCGGAACCATTGCCCCAAGAAAAAGATGATATTCAGGGGTCACACTCTGAATCATCAAGTCAACCCAGTACCTCTGGTGAAAAAGAGGGAGAGATTAATCTTAGGCCAATGACTGACACTTCTAAGATTAATACTGATAAGATTGAAGTTTCTTCTTCGTGGCAGGTTTATCAAGCTAGCTGGGAGAAGCTCAATACAAGGACTGGAATCAACCCAGAAAAAATAAGGGTTGATGTCTCGGGGAAATATCCTCGGGTGTGGATGGTGCCAAATTCAGATCCACACGAAGTCAAAAGATGGTATGAATTCGGAGCACTTGCTTCAGTTTATACCATATCTCCATCATTCGCCGAAATCAAGAATCTACCTAAATGGATTCAAGAAGCGGTGTATGATACCTGGGCTAACAATCCGCAGCTTAGCCGATGTGACATTTTGGAGCTGTATTTCATCAGTGCAGCCCCAGAACCAGCAGGGAAAGGAAACCATGAAGCATTCCACTATATTAAGCTTCGAAGACCAGATGCACGCACCCTAGAAAAGATCAAGGCGCCTACAGAGAAAAAGACTACTTTAGTCTCTACATTACCAGAAGACATCATCTCTACCAGAAGAGCATGGAGATTATGGGTTTGTCTTACTGAGATGGACAAAGTCAAGTTTCCGTTCAAATTCTTTCAGAATTCAGTGAACGGATCATTCCTGTTAAACACTATGACAGGAAAATCGACAAGGTTCGCAGAGGAAGCTTTCGAAAGAAAGAGAACCTTACTCTGGGAAAACAAGATTGCAACGAGTAAAGATACTCATCGCAAATACTGCAAAATGGCTCATTTTGGAAATTGGTCTGAGCACATTTGTTCGGATTGTCAGAACCAGAAGGAACCAGAGTTCGGGAAGGGGTTCATGCCGAGAAGAGGAAAAGAGAAGGCTCGGTCCAACGAGCATCTCGAGCAGAAGGCGCTGCCAAAAGCAAGGACGCCCAGGGCCCCGGGAAAAAAGTAGATTCTCGACACAGGTTGGTGGAGTCATGTGACTCTGAGCTGGAGCACCCACTAAAAAGAAAATGACAGTAGTGGGTGGGAGAGAAAAGTGATTACCCACTAAAAAACAAATGGGTAAAAGCACAGAAGGAGCATTATCAACTGAAGATAATGCGGTATGATAAAGAAAGTAGCACCGAAAGTTTGGCGTCCTTATTCAATAATGGACGACAGCAGTGGTCCTACACTGAGTCAGATACAGGCTGGCCGCGGAACAAAGGTATCCGAGGCAATAATGAAGGAAGGAGGTTGAGAATTGAAACCTCTATATAAACCAAGAGGCTGGAGAGCAGAAGGGAATCGAAAATCCATCAGAAATCCTCTACACCATCTTCTCTGCTCTCTCCAAAATAAATTTTGTTATAGTTTCTATTTTAGTTTAGTTTAGTTTATGTATTTCAATTCCGCTACCATAGGTAGCTAAACAAGTCTGTCTCCTCCCTAAAGGAGATATACTTATGTTGTAATAAATATTGTATAATTCCTAAATAAAGTTGGGGCTTTTGCTCATCCCTTCCAGTGTCTGATTATTCTCTAAATACCGACTAAGTATCATACACCCCGGGTAGGAAACGAACGAGGGCTGTGCTGAGTGTTGCTGAAGGAGTCTGCGTCTGGAAACCATCGGTTGCGATCGTGTGGTTGGACGAGGTCCCTAAAACTTCCGGTAGAAATACCCGGCAGCATTACGGTAAAAAAGGTATGAAGTTGGTATGCTTAGGATTTTTATATGGAAGTGTGATGGGCCTGATAGTTTTGCATGATTTATCTCCAGAATGAAAACTGGATTAAATGATAAACTTGAGTATTTTCTATAGATTTTAGATTAAATGTGTCAATTTTGGGCTTAGTAAGTACTGTTCGGGCCGAAATGTGGCCTACAAATGTAACTTTTAATTCTTATTGTGTACTTTTGCCGGCCTGCAAATATTTTGGCTTATTATCGAAAATAGGGTAAAGTTGGTGTCCTAAAATTACTTAAGACTCTCAATTAAGTCAAATTTGGTGCAACAAGAAAGACTCACAAACAAGCCAAAACAAGGAAAAATCAAAATCCACAAAAATATGCATCCCACACAAGCAATATATACATTTCCCCCTCCACACTTAAAACAAGGCAATGTACTCATTGAAAAAAAAAATAGGAAAGGGAAAGAACTTGACTGCCCTGATTTATCGGCTTGTGTGGTACTTGTGGTTCTTTCCATTTTGCTTGATTCGCCTCCATTCGAGATTTGTCAGCCTCCTAAAGCTCCTACACCTGAAACAAAACAGAAAAGAACAAAAATAACAAAAATAAAGAAAATAAAGTCATGGGTTGCCTCCCACGCTGCGCTAGTTTTTAAGTCGCCAGTCCGACTAAGCCAATGTTATCCGAATTCCTTTTCAAGCTTGAGCCATTCCATCAATTGGATTAGCTCATCTTCATCATCCACGTCTGCCGGTCCTGAAATAATCAATAGGACAAAGATTGTTCTATTTTCCCGTGTGGAATCTCCCTCCACACTTAAATTGACAGCGTGGGCCGGTTTCACCACTCCTCCACATAAATAATCCTGCCATGAAACACGAAAGAAAGTATCCGAAGCAATAATATAATGGAAATACTGATTAACTGGAGTTAAGAGTTTAGAAACTTCACAAATCAAAGCATCACAAAGTGTGTTTGTTGTAGCCATAGACAGCTCCTCAAACCACTCTGTGACTTTCTCTTCATCTTCCTCCAGGATATCCACTCCACTACTCATTGCATCGTGCTCATGCTCGTACTCATCCTCCTCTATAATCAGCTTTTCCTCTCTAGTATGTTGCACTAATTTGCCCACAATGTCAACCAACTCTCCAACACGAATCTCAATGCGTGCAATGGACGCATCAACAGACTCAAATCTTTGTGTGGTCGACTGGATGAAAGATTGGAGAGTATCTTCTAAAGAAGGTTCCTGAGATGGATGTTGTAGTGACTTCGGATACTGGGCACTTTCATTCCAACCAAAATACGGGTTGGAAACCCAACCAAAATCTTGGCACATGTTAGCTTCGTGCCCATGTTCTCCACTATAAATTGCCGAACTCTCCGTGTAATCATAGCTCATATTTCTCTCTATCTCAGGATAGGTGAAATCCCACATAAAATCCTCCAGTTTCGCTAATCACTGCGCAAATCAAAACACAAAACCGATCAAGCGCACCTGGGAGAGAAATAAGAATAACAAAAATAAAATAAAAATAATTACAAAAATAAACACGGAAAATAAAATAATACAAGAAAACAATTCGCATAAAGCCCTCCCAGGCAACGGCGCCAAATTTTGTTTCAACTCAAAATATCTTCGAATTGACTCGCAAGAGAACGAGATCAATGTAGGGTGACAAGCTGACCCAAGTCGTATTCTCAAGGAAGGCTCAACAGGGCTAATGCCACTTGCATTATTCACACAGAAAAGAAATAAACACTCCTAAACATTCTAAACCAAGGAATTCAAGAAATCAAGAACTAAACTAATGAAAGCAATAAAAGAACAAACAGATAAATAACAAAAAGAACAAGAAGAAAGAAAGTATTACGGATTAGAATCTTCTCTTCGATTTCTCACCAAACTTATTACAGATTTATTCTATTAATTAATCACGCATAATCAACTTCAACATAGGGCTAACGTCAATAGCTTTCGCGTCAATCCGATAAACCCTAAAGACTAAATTATAAGATCAAAAAAATAATTAGACATGCGTTTCCTGTCAATCTAATGTTGAAAGAACCACAATCGAGCAGTAGAATTATACATCGATCTCATCTACTACTTGAAAATATCGAATAGTGATCAATTATCCAATATAATAAAAATTAATTCAATCAACGGGGAATTAATCAAAGAACAAGCACGGATCGAAAAACGATTCGAATATCTAAACCCTAATCAAAGAATTAGCTAAGCATAGAATAATTCATCGAATAATAATCAAAAGAATTAATCGATTAAATCACAAGAAATAAACGGTGAAGAAATTCTTACAATCAACCGGATGCAATCCTCGGACGATAATTCTCATTAATTATAGCTAGCCAAAAGAAAAGAAATGAAAAAGAAAAGAAAAGGAAGAAAAGACGTTCCCGTTCAAGAAGTGTCACCCCCTCTAGAAAACCCTAGCTGCTAATATATATATAAACAAAACGCGTACATGAGTTACGCGTCCAGCCAAGCGCTCGCTCGAACCCACCGCCGGCTGGACCAAAATAAAAAAAAGCATGATCCAGCGACCGCTCAAGTACAGTGCCCGCTGCCTGCCGGATTCCAGCGCCGGCTGGAATCCAGCGGCTGCTGGGTTGCTGCTGTGACACCGGCTGTCTCCTCCAGAGCTGCTGTTGTCGTTCAGGTCTGCTGCTATTCTTGGTCTAGTTCCCTTCCTGCTACTGTTCATCTTCCAGAAGTGGTCGAGGATGTGGTGCTATCGACCAAGAGCTGCTGTGTTCGAGCGAGCTACTACTGTCCTATTCTTTGTGTGCTGTTGTGGCTGTCGTTTTTCTCCAGCTCGTGTCTTCTTCGGCGCGCTCCCATGGCCAATGCCCATTGGTTCTCATCTCGCCTTCTAACTCGCTCCTCTAGCAACACTTTTCATCCATAAACTCGATAACCTACACTAACCACAAGAAAAATCAAAAAGAATAAAACAAAGCCAAAATACGAGTAAAATAAACGGGAAACATAAATACATGCACGAAAATACGACGAACAAAACACCTAAATACGACACAAATAACGACTAAACAGTGGCGACGGGAAGAAGGGAGGCGCTGACTGTAGAAGTAGGAGGTTGGACGGTCGCCGGCGGAGAAGATGGCGACGGAGAATAGATCGGCGGCGCAGACGACAGTGGTCATGACGACGAGAAGATCGGAGCGACGACTCTATTGTGATGAAGGGAAAACGACGGAAAGACGCCGTCAATAGGTTTCGACGACGACGGCGGGGAGATGGTGGCGCCATTGACGGGGAGGCACCGGACCAAGGTGACGACGGCGGGAAGAGGGTGGCCGGCAGTGGGTGGGGAGAAGATAAATTTGAGAGAGAAGACATGAGGGTGGGTGGATGGTTGAGAGAGAGAGAGAGAAGTTTGCAGAGGGGGTGGCGGATGGTTTAAGAGAGAGAGAGAGAATTATCTTTGAGTTTATAGAAGTGACATTTTGAACCATTAACTCTAAATTTAATATAGATTTATACTATTACCCTTAAAATAAATATAATAATAGGAATATATTAGGCAAATTTAATTTTGTAAGAATCTGCTATTTTATAATAGGTATATAGATTTAATCTTTGTTGATACATTCATGAGAGTATAAAATAGCATCACATTCATGATTCATCCCTGTTGATACATAGGCGCATACAACAAAAGTTCTTTAGATTATTGAATATGAGAGGAAGCACACAGCTCATTTAGGCGTTCACATCACACAAGATCAAAAGTCGAAAATACAGCAAACATTTTCAAAAACAAATTTGAAGAGCAACCCGAAACTGCTGGAATTATCTGAAGAGTAACCTGAAAAAAATACATTAGGCTGCAACCGAGGAAATAGGGTGGCTCTTGCAGTGATATCTGCATTGTCCCACTGCATAGATCAAAGACTCATCAGCAATGAAATTCAATGTATTGTCACATTAACAGGTGGCGGCCTAGTTGGTAAAGTGACAAACTCGTGATTGAAAAGTTTTCAATCACGTGTTTAGGTCCTTCCAATGCCCTTCTAAATTGAGACACCCTTCGCTTCGCACACAAGTATAGCAGCTGTGGGGGATAAACAAACTGCATGGATATAATGTTGAGAGGAAGAATTGCAGGGCACATACCTAGTAATTTATTACTCTTGATCAATGGCTGGAATCAATTAGGTTACTTCTCACATCCAGGGCCGACTTGGAGCTTAAACCGAATCCCCCATTTTGATTTCTTTTGTTGCTCCTCGGACCTTTTTCTTGTCTCGATACTCCTAGCAGAGTCAACTGCTGATTTGCGAAGACGCTCAATCTCTAACGTCTCCAAGTTGTTTCCCAGGTCACCTGGAATGTTTTCGAGTCTTTCGCAATTCTTAAGTACAAGACAGCTAAGGCAAGGAAAATTATCAGTAGAAGCCTCCCAAACAACTATATCTGCATTTATGATGATCAAGAGTTGGAGGCTTTCGAAAACATCAGCACTAACATTCCAGGAGATTCCAGTAAATGCATTTTCTTTCAACTTGAGAACCTCCAAGCTTTTGATCTTCGCCAATGTGGAAGCATGCTTCCAATCAAGGAATGTATATGACAATGACAGCCTCTTGAGTTTCGGAGGGAAACACTTGGGCTGAGGGAGGCTAAGGAGGCCGTGTGAGTCAGAGAATAGATCATTCATCAGCTTCAACTTTTCAAGACGAACCAAGTTTTCCATGGATATGGTATCAAAAAATCCGGTTAGTTTCCCACGAATTCCCAATTCCTTGAGGTTGCAGGCCCTTTTGGATAGTTTTCTTGTGCAAGATTCGGGTGCCAATCTGCTCAGTGTTTGAAGGTTTTCACCCCCTTCGCCATCCCATTCCTGGTCCAAGACTATGGCTGCTTTCATCTTGAGATGCCTCAACCGATACATTTTCCATATATTTGCTTTCATTGTAATGGAACGTGACTTTGTCTTTACTACAAGAGTCTGTAGATTCCATAGCTGGGAGAGTGTCTCAGGAAGGATAGTGAGGGCATCAATATGCAGAGTGACGTACCTCAAATGAATCAGTTTGGTCACTTTTACAGGAAATTGATTGAATCTTATGGATATTGATTCCAAAACCCTAAGCAAAAGGAAGGCATTCGGAATTGTTGATATGTATCTAGCATCCAAGTTAACAGGCTCCTTGTTGAAACATAAGAATGAACGAATGCGTGGACCACTCGGTTTTGCAGAGAAGAATTCTGTGAGGTCGGAATGGAAGCAAAGACGATGAAAGTTTTGCACCTCAGAAACTGAAGGTTCAAGTACTCCTTCCTTATTTTTTCTTATCTCTTGGAATAGGTTCTGCTCCAGAGCTCTCTCTCTGCAAAATCCACGTATCATATCATGAACACGACAAGTCTTTATTTCACCCATTGGGTTTATTTGATCAAGAATGAGTAAGTTCCTGCTGACAAGATCATTTAGATTTTGCTCTGCAGATTCCTCCAAACTTCTTCCTCTAGGCCGAACGAATCCTTCTGCAACCCACAAGCGCGTCAGCATCCAAGCTGGGATCACATGTTCTTCAGGAAACACCGCCATATAGAGAAAACATTCTCTCAAGTGATCCGGCAATGTTTTGTAACTCAACTCCACAGCCTCTGATATGCGCTTCTCCTCATTATTCTGTGAAAACTGGCTAACATTTTCAGAAACATTTTCCCATTCCTTTTTCAGAAGACGGGGTACATGTGTTTTCACAAACATATCCACAAGAATACCTCCAACCATCATAACTGTCAACGGCACTCCATGACACTGGTTGGCTATTTGTACTCCAATGCCAGCCAACTCTTGAGGGCAATCTTCTTCATTCCCAAATACCTCCAACTGGAGCAGTTTCCAACTTTCATCAGGTCTAAAGAACCGCAGCATGTGGGGATTCGTGCTAGAGTAGCTAACTTTAGCACGTTCACCAACATTCTTTAGACGACTGGTAATCATGACTTTACTCAACCCGTTACCTTTAGGCAGGACATTTTGTATGACTTCCCAGTCCTCAGGACTCCACACGTCATCCATAACTAACAAAAATTTCTCATTGGCCAGGCACGCACGAACTGACACGACTAAATCCTCATCACTTAGGCCAGACATGTCTTCGCTTTTGAATTTTCTCAAAATGTTGAGAAACACTTCACGACTGTTGAACCTCTGAGAAACATAAACCCAAATGCGGATTGGAAACTGAAAACAGATGTCTTCGTTCTCATAAATCTTCCATGCAAGCGTCGTCTTCCCCAAGCCAGGCATACCGACGATGGAGATGACATCAAGTTTCTCTTTCTCTTCCTTAAGATAGCCTTTTAATTTTTCTTCTTCATCTTCGAAACCCACAACTTTGTCTCGTGGTCTGATGGTCTGATCCTGCATAAAACGTAAAATCTAATATATTAGGACCTACTGAATGCTGTAAAAACCAATTACCATTGTAACAATTGCTATTGCTTTTTGAAAAATTCTGAATGTGCAGCTGTTATTTCTCTTACTGATAAATGAACATACAAATCATCAATAATGTTGAAAATGTAGCACACTATTTCTTGTCTTAAGCTGTCAATACACATTATTTGTATGGTTGATGTTGTTTTATAGTATTGAATTAAAAGTGATGCAATTTGAAAACTACAATTCTCTCAAAGTAAAACTAAGTTTCCAAACATGATGTAACATATAAAATAAAATTTAATTCCCACATTTTTCAAAACAACTACTCCCTCCGTCCCAGATTAGTGTGGTTCAACTATTATTTTATACCTCACATATAATAAAAAATGAATCATACTTTTGGGGGACAGAGAGAGTATCTTATTTACCCAGAAATTTATTTATCCTAAAGGTTTGTCACTCATGAATTTTGCATCAGCAGTAAAAATTCTTCCCAGTCCTCCATGAAGTATTTTTACCAAAAACCAATTCTCTCCTTTCCAGAAATTCCAGTTATCCAACCAAAACAACAAAATTATTGTTAATCAATGATAATTTGCAACAACATATATCCATCATCCATAAATAACACTGTAATGATGCAAATAGTCAAAAGAAATATTTTGCAATCTTTACTTATTAGGAGATGTAATAATTATAAAATATACTTGAAGACGGAGTGTATCTTAAAAATTAGATGCTCTTGCAAGAAAGTTGTCTTTTATACCGCAGTATCAGGATAGTCCTTTCAGGTCTTTGTAGTTAAGTCTTTTTTAATAAATTTCAAAATATTCATCTTCATGTTAGAGAAGAGGTCAATTGTTGTTTGTGACATTAATAATTTGAAAATCAATCATCTCAAACTAAAAATAAGTTTCCAAACATGATATATAACAATCAGGTACAATAGTCAATAAGTTTTAAATTCCACATTCTTCAAACAAACCAACCTTTTAACCCGAAAAATTAATTTTAAAAAAATTAAAAATTCACACATCAATTTCACATCCAGTAAAAGTCCTTCCAAATCATCTATCAAATGAAATATTGAACGCAAAATCAATTATCTCCGTTTCAAAATTCCCAATAATCCATTATTCTAGATCAATACAAGAAAACTATTGTTGGTCAATTTTATTTTCCTCATATAAAATTATAATTTATGCGTGTCGTTTAGTACATCAAAAGATCATCAAAAAAGATAAGAAAAAGCCTGTGAAAAGATAATATGCAGATTCTCATATCGTTCCTGAAACCGACATTATCCAACAAATCACTGCACAAAATCAAGCAACCGCCATAGAAAGAAGCAAGCAAGCTTCTTCAACAATCGGATCATCCACGAACAGATCTAACATAATTCACCACATAAACAATTGACAAGATCCGACCAATTAAACAGTTAAAACAAGGCGAAAATATATAAATATAACTACCTTTTTCGATGGATAAAAAAAAACCTACCTTTTTCGATCTCCCCGTCGGTTGTTCCGCGCCGGTGGCGCCGGCGCTGGCTTCGCCGAGGGCAGCAAAGCCGGCGTTCACTTTCTCGAGCACCGGCTTCACCTTATCCTCTCTGATGGATTTAATCTCAGTGGCCAACCTGACCTTACTCGAGCTGAGATGGCGGCGGATGGAGTTCTTGCCCTTCGCCGCCGCCGCCAAGCACTTGTCCATAGCGTCTTCAACGTCGTATACTACCTCTCGAATCTGCCTCTCTATCTCCTTGAACATTTCCTCCTTCTTCGGTCTGTCGCCGGCGTCTCTGAGGAATGCCTTCATGAGTTTTAGATCATCGTTGAGCTGCTGAAACTCGTTTTCGGAGCCGGATAGGAGATCTTTGTACCATTTCAGCGTCTCTTTCAGCTCTTCCAGCAGGAATGTAAGAGCAGTTTCCGCCATCTAACCTCTCTGTGTGTGAGAGATCAAGAATTTTTTAAGAGAAGGGAGTACCAACATAAATTTACACATCATTGGCCGACCAGGGAAGGTTAATTAATTAATTTGGCGTAGACTTTATATATGGGCTCAAATCCACATTATGCAACGGGCAAAATAAATACATTATCTATTGAAGATCAAGACTTTGTCTCAAGTTTTGCTTATGTAAATAATAATAACAAAGCTTGCTAAGTTGTTTGCTGACTTGGCGTTTGTTAGATTTGTCCAACAGCGTTGTATTAGCTCATTAGGGTTTGTTTAGCCTTAGTAGATCACTTTGTAAGTACATATTATGTGCATGAATGAAACTGTATCTTCTTCCCCAATTTACTCTCCAAAATATCTTCTAAATTTGTTATGGTATCATCATAAGCAAAAACATTCCGCTGTTCTTCTCTTTGTTTTTTGGTTTATTCATTTCTCTCTTTCTGATGGCAATGGTCCGATAATCACCGAGAGATCGTCACCGTTGTTCGACCCCGGCAAATTTTCAATAATTATATGTTTCATTTGTAATTGATCATCACATTATTATAAATGAGGATATGTATTGTTATATATCTATTCTATATATTACATTATCTCTTTGAATTACAATAAAATTTATGTTTTTAGTAAAAAATGTAATTAAAATGTATGGTTCGAACCATGAACTGCTAGTTCAAACCTGTAACCGTCAAACACGGGCGGTTCAGACCCGGAATCGTGACACTTGATAGGCTGATTTCAATTCCAACATTTCCGAACAGGAATTTTCGGTTTCAGGCCGGTTTCGAACCTGAATCTGGCCCATGAACACCTCTAGTATGGATATAGCCGTTTTTTTGGCGTACTTGATTATAAATTTAGAAAGATATATAGCCCAAATTAATCGCAAAAAATGTTCATATATAATCAATACATATGAAAGTTGACCAACGACTTATAATGCAACCACTCCAAAATGAATATACCAACGACTTACAGAGCAACAGCTGGCAACTTGACGAAATCATTAATATATATAGTGCCTCTCAAGTGTGACCTCCTGCCGAGATTTTAATATTTCATTCTCATCGCCTGTAATATTTAAGATACAAGTTGCGTGATTTAAAATGACTTACGTTAAATAAAATACTCATAGTTGACGAGTGCAAAGATTTCATTAATTGCTTATTGACAAAAAAAAAAAAAATAAATAAAAACAAAACAGGCCGGTGCCAGGCCCATTAATCAATGTCAATATATAAAAGGATCCTTATCCGATAAATCAGGAACCCCATATTCTCTGCCCAACTTTTCTCACTAGTCTGTTTGTAGTACTCTATACTTTAAAAAAAATTAAACAAATCTTGTACTTTATAATTTTATCAAAAATAAGGTCTGTTTTTATTTTTTGGTGTTGGAATGATGAGTTAGTTGACCGAGTATCTATTGTGGATATTAAAATGTCAAGTGTACCTATCGTCATTTCATTTGAGCTTAAAAATTGACAAAGTTATACGAAGCTGAAACCTAACTGTCTTTCTATTCTCTCCATAAACTCTTTTCTTGCCCAAAATTCGAGTACGTATAGTTTAGGGAAAGAATAGAAAGACATATAGGATTCAGCCGTAAAAGCTTTACGTCGTATGATTTTGTAAATTTTTAATTCTGCCCAAATTGAAACGACGTCGTTTTAGTACACTTGATATTTTAATATCCACATCAAATAGGTGGTCAGCTGATTCATCATTCCAATGCCGAAAAATAAAGGCGGGCCTTATTTAGATAAAGTCGTAAAGAATAGGTTATTTTGGAAAATTTTAAAATAAATGCCACTAACATAAAAATGATGAAAGTTCGGCCCACAAACTATAAATAACCACATATATATATATATATATATATATATATATATATATATGCGTAGAAAGCTAAAAAAATATGACCAACATTTAATAATAGCACCAATTTTTTAAAAACACAAATAATAGCACTTCTGGACATATTTACCCCTCCTTCCTTTTTTTATTTGAGAATTATGTGTGAACTAATTCTAATTTGAGAATTCACGAATTTTAATTCGTGAATTCACAAATTTAAATTTGTGATTTCATGCATCAGATTAGATACATCTTCTTCAAATTCAAAATATTAATTCGTGAATTCACAAATTCTAATTTGTGAATTCACGAGTTTTAATTTGGGGAAAAGTAGCATATACCCCCCTAATGTTCACCCCCTATCATATTTACCTCCTCAAGGAAACCCTTTGGGCTGCCGCATCCTAACGTTTCATAAGTTGTGCAAATAACCCCTCGCGTCAAACGGATTTCTGATGCCGTCTATATTTTTTATTTTTTTTTGTTTTATATTATTCTTCTTTGAGGAATTTTATCAAACATTATCTCGAAGATTTCTATAGTATACACTCCACACCCATGCATCCCTCGCCATACAATCATCGAGCTCTACACAAACACATCCTTACTCTCGACTGAATCGAAGACATCAAACACCTTATCTAGATCACACATTTAGAGTACATGTCGATCAAGGCGGTATGACAAGATCATAATTCAACCTCATTCCTTTCTCGCGAGAGTGTGAATTTCTCTTTAATAATGTTGATTTTGCAGTTGCACTCTTAAGTGTTTGATTAAAATTCTCAAAGAATAATATTAGAAAATTAAAAAAGAACAAGAAAAATGTGGACGGGGGGTTATTTGCACAACTTATGAAACGTTAGGGTGCTGGCAACCCAAAAGGTTTTCTTAGGGAGGTAAGTATGATATGGGGGTGAAAATTAGGAGAGTATATGCTATTTTTCCCTTTAATTTATGAATTCACAAATTCTAATATGTGAATTCACGATATGTGATTTCACGCATAAGAAAAAAAGTTGTCGTAATGGAGACGTCGCCAGAAAATTACCGCCGGAAATAAGGAGGGAGGTGCAGCCGCTGTCACTTTTAGACAGAGAGAAATAAGTGAGTTTTGATTCTTCAATTAGAGAATTACGCACAAATTATCATGTGAAAAAAAATATTTTTGGTCATTAAGGGTAAAAATGTACAAAAGTGTTATTATTTATATTTTTTAAAAATTGGTGCTATAATTAATATTTTTTTCCTGAAAGTGTTATAATCCTACAATATCTCAATTTTGAATAAAGTTGTGATAATGGGACATAAGGTCCTAGATATAATTGATTTAGTTTTTTGCCCATATGATTTAAAAATCGGATTTGGGAAAATCGATTCCCTATTTTTCGATTTGGTATTTTATTGTTTTCTCTAATTCACTCTTATGCTATTTTGGAATGATTTAAATACTACGTACCATATCTTTATTAGGTATATATAATTTGTAGCCTTAAAATTAGATAACTAAATTATAATCTTCCAAAATGAACATATATCTTGTTATTATTTATAGTTTTTATTATATTTGAATTATTGATGATAATAGTTGAATTAATTATTTTCGTTCATAATTTATTCTTTTCCTTTATTGTTAATTTTATATTTCTTTTGATATAAATATATTTTTATTTAATAGGGAAAAATTACAATTTAATATAACATGGTACACTATATTTATTTAAAATTACACTATAAAGAAAACATATATATTTATCAATAATATAGTGCTTTAATATTATATTTCGAGCTTTAAAAAATAAAATAATATTTCGAAATTGTAGGTATTTAAAAGAAAATAATATTTTCAAAATTTAAAAAATATTATAAAAATAGGAAAAATACATGGTCGTAGTGGAGAATATTGAGAATGATTTTTATTTATAAATTCAAATATTATCAAGATTGTAGGTATATAATATGGAAATTATTGTGTAATATATTACATAAAAAAATATTTAGGATTTCAAATCTTAGAATACAATAAAGTTTTATCTTCTCATATCATTATATTCACATAATATCTTTATAGACAACTGGTAGAAGAAATTCAGTGCTCGTTTGGTTGGAGTAGAGGAATGGAAAGGGAATGGAATCAGGTAGAATGGAGGAATGGAAAGAAATAGTTAGTTTTGTCAGCAATACTTTTTGTATGCATGGTTTTGTTTATGGCATTGGTTAAATATATTGGCAAGATATAATAAATTAATAATAATACTAGTAGAGATATACGTGCGTTGCACTACGCACGTATAACTCTTGCTTGATAATTAATTTATTATAAATAGTACTCTCTCGGTCTCATCCATCTTGACCTCTTTCTAAAAACAATTAGTTCTTCAAGAGTGGTGGGCTATCCACTTTCTATCGTTTACACTTTCTCTTTAATTACCATGTCAAACGGTAATGGATGAAAATGGATTGTGTGGAGGGAGTAATATATTAGAAAAAAATTAAGTTGTAACCCTTTTTAATTTTGATTATGAACTTCAATAAAGTATGAGCAAGCAAGTGTAAAAGTAGGCCTTAAGAGAAGCAAATATCGTTATAATTTAATTATATATTTTTCTATCTTATGAACAATTTTTAAGCAGTACTGGAAAAGATGATTTATGATAATAAAATTAATTTTATTATTGACCTTAGAACTTAAAAAGAAACATAACACACTCCATGTTGTTTCAATTATAATGTGAAAATATTGTTATCATTTAATATAGTTTGATAAATTCAATAAAAGAATTCTAAATTATAAAGGTAATTGTTATGATGGCTACAATTAAATAGGAGTACTATACTTTTTATCATATATGAAAAGATTTTCTAGATGTAACTCGTATTTCAAAAGCGAAGGAATACCAATTTAGATTACACTTATTAGTTGTCTTTTAGATTGTATTTCACTACTTTCTGCTCCAACTGTAGCAAAGGAATTTGCCTTTATTCATAAGTTAACACACAACATCATCAATCTTGTAGTCTCTAATAGCTGATAAATTGAAAGGGGCCGGATACCTTTATCTTTTAAATATTCAATTTCTCTTGTAGTCTTTCTACAGTCATTTTATGCTTGCATCTCTAAAAGCTCTTAATTGAGTCTTATACTTAGACATAAGAATTAGTGTTTTTTCTATATTTAAACACATGATATCATCCTAAAATCCTACACATTGAAAATATCGCTTTTAAATAACACATATTCTCGTCCAACCACACACAAAATACAATTGTATGAATACTAAAATTTATATCAAATTTTCACTCATCTTGAATTCCACAACAATTTAGTCTTTAATTTAAACTTTCATTCTTACATTCTTCCATTTGTTTGTCAACTGGTTATAAGAATTCACATTCTTCTCGAACTTTCTTAACCTCATATTAATAGAAAGTAGTCTATTCTTTAGAATCCATGTATTATATACCTTAATACTCGCGGCATATTTTTCGACATTTATTTCTAGTTTTTTTTAATTAAAAAAATTACAGAGATCAGAATGCAATGTTTCTACAAATATGATATTATTAAATTGAATTTATTACTTATAGTGTCACAGCCCCAAATCCCGAAGGACGGCTAAGCCGGGGTGTGACTAGGGGTTGGAATTAAGAAGCGGGGAAGAAAGGGGATTAATGAATAAATGAGGGATAAATCTCTAATCATCAAGGAAATACATAGAAGTGAACTTTGATTATATCACGCGAGACAATCTCGAAGGATTTCTCAAATATAACTAACAAGTCGTTTCAAGTTTCAAGTTTCAAGTACAAAATACTTTAAACAAAAAGTGTTATAACATATTAGAGTGTTTGCAGCGGAAAAAGAACGTAGATTGACTCCACATATGAAGATGTGAAATCGAGGCTCGACTAGCTTTATTAAGGATTTACAACCACGTACTCAACTTCCGCCGTCACCCGTCACTCAACCTGCATATTTAAAAACATATACAGGGCTAAGTACAAAGTACTTAGTGAACACATGCCAAAAACATATAATAGATTTAATGGATTTATCAGGCATTTCAACAGTAACACAACGGGGTTTTTCATTAAAGGCCCGTGCTTACTAAAATTTCTTTTCATAATTGCTTGCAAGCATTTTCTTACTTTTAATTCAATATGACCAAATCTGAATAACGCCGGGGAAGAAGGCCTTCTTCCGCGGTCGCTCCTCACCGTGGCTGGCTACCCCTCAACAGAGTACCACACACACCGGCTACCGTGTACACTAATTCTGGAAAGCACCCTCTTGGCTAACTCAGAATCCGATCGATTACTAGTTGGCGAACCAACTCAGATAGGCATAATAGAACTCACAAAACAAATTCTTTTATGCCAAGATAATCACTTTAAAACATGCTTTTTAAAGCGGTAAGAAAAACAGAGCAAAGCTCGAGTTATTCAGTAAACTGAATAGCCACATTTTATTTGTATAATAGAAAAGCCCACCTTAACGGTTTACAGAACGGAAACCCAGCTTCAATCTTCCGTCCTTTCTTCTATGTATGATGTCCTCCTTTAATCGTAAATAATCAAATCTTAGAAAAAGATCGAGAGGGAAACCATACGATAACAGACTTGATAACTTGATTAATCTTTTAAGGCTTTGGCATTAAATTAATAGATTATTAATAAAACGGATCTTAAGAGATTTCAAGTTGGTTTCCAACTTGACTCTTACTCGAGGCTTGGATAGATTACAACGGAAATCAACGATAAGAAATGACTTAGAAGGTTCCAATAAATCAAAATAAATTAATTAAACTTGAAAGAAACAAGCTTTTTAGAAACAAATCTGCACAGCTGCAGATTGAAACTGTAATTCAGAACAGGATATTTTGAAACAGGGGATGGGCAGGGTACCATTAGAAAGCCTCGGATGTCTAGTTTCTAACCCAATTTACGGATCTGAATTTTGTTAAACGAGCAGGGAGTTATGGCCTCCGGAGTAAAAGGTGGCAGAACTGCCGAAAATCCAAGCTAGCTGGAAAACTGAGTTATTTGGAAAACCGAGCCCAAGCTAGAAAACCGAGCCGGCTAGAAAACCGAGCCGGAAAAGCTGGAAAACCGAGCTGGCTAGAAAACCGAAGCCGGAAAACAGAGCTGGAAAAGCCGGAAAACAGACTGGAAAACAGAGTCGGCCGGGAAAACAGGGCCGGACCATGAGTTAATCCAAATGTCGGTCACTGGTAATTCCAAATGACCGGGTCCAATGAGTTAATCCACTGACCGGGTCCAAATTGGGTAATTCAAATTGACCGAGTTCAAATTTGAGTTAATCAAGTCGGGATCCAAATTTGAGTTAATCAAGTCCATTTGGATCCAACGACTTAATCCAGAATTAAACTCTCAATTTCAAAACTTGGTATTAAAATTCGAAAAATTCTACGTCACTTAATTTTTAACGTAGATTCCAATTCTATCATTATCTTCTTCATTAAAAATCAAATACATGGCTTTATTGTACATATATATATTTCGGTCCTTTTGATAAATTAAGAATTAAAAATCCAAATTTCATTCAATAAATAAAATATTTTTAGAAAAAATCCCAAACAATTATCACATGCTTATATCATCACATAGAAGCATAATCTATAAACAATTTATCAAGAATCAAAGCTAAAATCAAAAGCTAGAACAACAATCCAACCATCCTTCAAAAATTTCGAAAATTTAAAGATGGAAAGAATGAAATTTTGTTTGGTTAGGAATGAAGAAGAAGCTCCTACCTTGTCAAAATCGAACTCGGATCGAAAATCGGACGGTAGACGAAAGAGTGATCGAAACTTGAAGCTTGAAGAAATGAAGAAATGAAAGCTTATGGTGTTTGCTGCTATGGGGAAATGGGACGGCAGATGGGGGTGAATGAGAGAGTAATTAACTCAGGGAGGTTATATTTACTAGCAAAGTTTATTAGCTGGATGAATTGAATATGATGATCACTTACTGACACAAATTGATATTTAGAGATTTAGCTAGATTTTAAATTTTGATTTACTGCTGATTATTACGTTTGCTGAGGATTATTCTTGGGCCTTTTAAAATTTAAATTCTTAATGGGCTGAAGTAAATGAAAGAAATTGGGCTCATTTAATTAAAGATTGAATTCTTGGGTTGGGCTTTGAAATTAATTGAGTCTGTTGGGTCATAATTAAGGGAAAAATGTTTGGGCCCAAATCATATGGATATAACTTGGCTCACTATAAACATATGTACGATTACTTAGTCTTTAATTACGAAAGACTCGATCGCCGCTAATTAATTATAAATATAAATGGTTCAAACATTCGAAATTAATTTCTTAATTTCCCTTATTACTTAAAGACGGTAACAATATAACAAAGCTTTATATAAAAAAAAAAATGGAAATGAAAATGTAAATCGCTTTGATACTCGACTCTGAACTTTAAGAATATTCGGTTAAAATAACTTAGAGCTGCAAAAATCGTAATTAATTATATAAAATTAATTATACGCAAGCTTAGAAAAATCGGGGTATTACATTCTACCCCTCTAACAAGAAATTTCGTCCCGAAATTTGCATACCTTCTTCAAAAAGCTCAGGGTATTTTTCCAGCATCTTTTCTTCGAGTTCCCACGTAGCTTCTTCTTGCCCGTGGTGATTCCATAAAACTTTTACAAGCGGTATCGTCTTGGTTCGGAGTTCTTGTACCTTTCGGTCCAAGATAGCTTGCGGTCTTTCTTCATAGCTCAAATCCGGACTAAGAACAATGTCTTGCGGGTGAACCACGTGTTTAGGATCGAACACATATTTTCTTAATTGAGAGACATGGAAAACATTATGAACACTCCCTAGACTTGGCGGTAAAGCCAATCTATAAGCAACGAGTCCTATCTTTTCCAAAATCTCAAAAGGTCCAATAAATCTGGGTCTAAGCTTACCCTTCACGCCAAACCTAATAATTCCCTTAGACGGAGAAACCTTGAGGAAAACCTTATCCCCAATTTCGAATGATAACTCCGATCGACGTACGTCGGCATAAGATTTCTGTCGACTTTGGGCTTCCTTTATTCTCAGTCGGATCTGTCGAATGATCTCTATCATTTCACCGACTGAATCTGGCCCTAGATTTTTCCTTTCACCTACTTCATCCCAATAAAGCGGTGATCTACATTTCTTTCCATACAATGCTTCATATGGAGCCATGCCTATTGTTGCTTGATAACTGTTATTATAAGCAAATTCGATTAGTGGCAAAACATTTTCCCAGCTCCCACCTTGATCCAACACCACAGTTCTCAACATGTCTTCTAGTGTTTGGATTGTTCTTTCAGACTGACCGTCTGTTTGAGGGTGAAAAGCTGTGCTGAAATTGAGTTTGGTACCCAATTCTTTTTGCAAGCTGATCCAAAATCTTGAGGTGAATTTTGAATCTCTATCTGATGTTATCGACGTTGGTACTCCGTGCAGACGTACGATCTCACGGACATATAATTGGGCTAATTTCTCCGATCCATAGGTAATCGGAATTGGTATAAAATGAGCTGACTTTGTGAGACGGTCTACTACAACCCATATTGCAGTGTTTCCTCTTTTTGACTTCGGCAGACCGGTCACAAAATCCATTGTTATACCTTCCCACTTCCATGTTGGAATATCCAACGGTTGTAACTTTCCATACGGTCGTTGGTGTAAGGCTTTTACTTGCTGACAAGCCAGACATCGTTCTACGAAGGAGGCTACATCTCGCTTTAAGCCGTCCCACCAGAACTTTCTCTTTAAGTCCTGATACATCTTCGTACTTCCCGGATGAGCAGTGTAAGGTGTATCATGAGATTCACTCATGATGTCATTTTTCAGTTCGTCATCATGAGGAATACAAAGTCTTCCATCGAACTCGATTGCATTATCTGTTGCTTCAGAGTAACCGCTAGGGTTACCTGATCTCACCTTCAGACGTAGTTTCTCAAACACCTCATCTTTCCTCTGAGCACTTATTATTCTTTCTCGCAAGTCTGGTATAGCCACTAGGGTTGCAACACGACTAGTTATTGTTTCTGGTGAATTGATCACCTCCAAACTCATTCTCTCAAAGTCTTGAATGAGTTCTCCTTCTTCGGTAAGGAAACAAGCTAAGTGTGTTGGAGTCTTGCGACTCAAAGCATCTGCTACAACATTAGCTTTGCACGGATGGTAATTGATACCACAAATCATAATCCTTTACTAATTCGAGCCATCTTCTTTGTCTCATATTCAATTCTTTTTGCTCGAAAAAGTATTTTAGACTCTTATGATCCGTAAAAATCTCAACCCTAACTCCATATAGGTGATGTCTCCAGATTTTTAACGAGTGCACAACGGCTGCTAATTCCAGATCATGTGTGGGGTAATTGACTTCATGTGGCCTAAGTTGTCGTGATGCATAGGCTATCACTTTTCCATCTTGCATCAGCACACAACCTAGTCCATTTTTAGAAGCATCTGTATACACCACATATTCTTTATTTGCTTCTGGGAGAGCCAAAACTGGTGCCGTAGTCAACTTGTCTTTTAGTTCTTGGAAATTTGCCTCACACTCATCCGTCCACTTATATTTGATTCCTTTCTTGAGTAATTGTGTCATAGGTCTAGCTATCTTAGAAAATCCTTCAATGAATCTTCTATAGTATCCGGCTAGACCTAAAAAGCTCCTAATCTCATTAGGGTTGGTTGGTGACTTCCAGTCACGTACCGCTTCCACTTTAGCAGGGTCCACCTTGATACCTCCTGCTGACACAATGTGCCCAAGAAACATCACTTCACTCAGCCAAAACTCGCACTTACTGAACTTGGCATATAGTTTCTCAGTTCTCAAAGTTTCCAACACTATTCTCAAGTGTTCTTCGTGCTCTTTCTCATTTTTGGAATAAATGAGAATGTCGTCAATAAATACTAAGACGAACTTGTCTAAGTATGGGTGAAAAACTCTATTCATGAGATCCATGAATACTGCAGGAGCATTAGTCAATCCGAATGGCATAACTAAGAACTCGTAGTGGCCATATCGTGTTCGGAAAGCCGTCTTGGGTATATCTTCTGGTTTGATTTTCAATTGATGATACCCAGACCTAAGGTCTATTTTTGAAAACACACATGCTCCCTTGAGTTGATCAAACAGGTCATCTATCCTTGGCAAAGGATATTTATTCTTGAGGGTTATCTTGTTCAACTCTCGATAATCTATGCACATTCTCATTGTGCCGTCCTTTTTCTTTACAAATAGAACAGGTGCTCCCCATGGTGAAACACTTGGTCTAATAAAACCAAGATCCAACAACTCTTGTAGTTGTATCTTGAGTTCTTGTAATTCCTTCGGTGCCATTCTGTATGGTGCTTTCGACACTGGGGCTGACCCGGGCTCCAGGTCAATGTTGAAGTCCACTTGTCGATTTTGTGGCAATCCTGGTAGTATTTCTGGAAATACGTCCTCAAATTCTCTAACGATCGCCACATCTCCTATGGTCTTTTCGACTCCGGCTTCCCCGTTCAGGTAAACAAGGAAAGTCTGACAGTCTTTCTTTTTCATCATCTTCTTAGCTTGAAGGGCAGAGATAACTGGCACTCTCCTACCCATTGTAATTCCGTGAAATTCTGTGGGCTCTTCTCCGGTAATTGAAAAGAAATTTTTCTCTCATTACAGAGAATCGTAGCATAGTTCTCAGCTAACCAATCCATTCCTAGGATTATATCTACGTCCCGCATTACCATGACATTCAAATTGTTAGCTATAACCTTAAAAGTTCCTAGTTCCAATTCTAGGTTAGAGCAAACAAGTGAAGTGGTTGTGATCTCTCCGGATGGTGTAGTTACTCTCATTTTATGACTAGCTCGTTCTGGTATGATATCTAAATTATCAACACAAGAACTAGAAATAAAAGAGTGTGATGCTCCGGTATCGAACAAAATAATTACAGGAAAGTTAAGAAGTTTGCCCATACCTGCCAAATTTCCTTTGTTCTTAATTGGCGGCTTTTGTTCGATGGCAAAGGCCCTAGCATTCTGATGTTGTGGCGGTTGTTGAGGTTGCGGCTGCGCCTGTATAGCCCTCAGAGGTTGGGGTTGACCATATTGGTTCGGCCTAAGTGCTTGGGGTGGTCTCGGGCACTCTCTCTTCATGTGACCCTTTTGGCCGCAGTTAAAACAGTTTTCGGTGCCCACCTGACAGACGCCGAAATGTACCCTATTACACTTACGGCAAGTAGGGATTACAACCTTTCCCTGACCGTTGCCTCCTTGATTCGGAGCATTCTGCCGCCCTTGCCATTGCCCTGACTGGTTGTTTCCTTGCCATGGCCTCTTGCCAAGGTTGTTATTGTTCTGATTGCTATTCGATTAGCCGTTGAAAGCCACGTTGATTACCACCCTGATTACCCTGACGGTTGTTGTGTTGATAGTAACCACTGTTATTTCCGCCTTCCCATTTTCTCTTGCCCTTGTAGTTATTGTTGAAATGGTTCTGAGTCTGAGCTTGAGCTTGTACCGGCACGGATACTGGAGCTCGTATTTCTTCCGGCATTACTGCCTCCATCTCTAGAGCTCTCTCTAGTGACTCAGTGTAGCTCAGCCCTCCATGACTAGCTAACGACACTCCAATCTCGTGTCTTAGTCCAGAACGGAACTTCTTTGCCATTTTCACATCCGTATCAACTTGATCCGGTGCATATCTTGCCAATTCACAGAATATTCCATCATATTCCGTCACGTACATCTTTCCTTGTTTCAAATTATAGAATTCAGATTCCTTCTTTGCTCTATAAGTCTTTGGCACGTATTTGTCAAACAGTGCCTCTTTGAATTCATTCCAGGTATACTGAGCCAGATGCTCCTCTGGAATGATTTTCTTGCGAGCCTCCCACCAGAAGTCAGCGTGTCCAATGAGTTGAAAGGCTATGCAAGAAAGACGCTCCTCATCGCACATCCGAGAAGCCGGAAAATTCTTTCAATAGCTCTTACCCAAAGCTCCGCATCGCTCGGGTTTCCGCATCCATTGAAAGTAGGTGGATTTCTTTTGAGGAATAGATCCTCGATATCACGGCGATGTGGTGGTGGAGGTGGAGGTGGTGGTGGGGCTTCCTGACGCTCCTGATCTTCTCTTCGAGGTCTACCCCTACCCCTACCTCTTCCTCTACCTCTCCCACGTCCTCTTCTTCCTCCTTCATTTTCAGCTTCCATTTTGAAGATATTCGGGATTTAGAAAGAAACTTATTAGAACATAACTTATCAACCGGCATACTCGATGACAACCTTAAACAGATTGGCAATCATTACTTGAACAAAGATAAATGGATTTCGATTGTACAACTTCTCAAGTTGACAAACATAAAAACAGAATATAAGAAGATTGCAACATAAGAGTAAAAGCCCTCACATGGGGTCATATATATATGTTGGAATAACCAAAATTTGCCTCCACGAGGTCTTACATCCAAAAGATCTAGACTTTATCTCGTCCAGACTAGGCTATCTGCCTATCTATAATATGCTTCTATAAATTTAAAAGACGGGATGCTTTAACAAGATGCATTGCCGTCTACAACAGGGAAAGATGCTAGACTCGGGATTATATTTACATTAACTCCCGACTATTTACACCAAAAGAAGTCTAACACATTCCAGATCTATTTACAAAAGCAAAAACTAATTCCCACAGCTAACTGGCCCTAGACGGGTCCATGTCTGACTCTCGGAGACGCTGCAGTACTCTCCTCACTGCTCTCAGCGGGCTCCAACCACCAAGGAAACTCCTCGGGGTCCTCTTCCTCCTCTAGCTCTACGCCGAAAACTGCTCCCAAGGTCCCTTCGACCTCGGCGTCGGGCAGGTGCTGATCCGTGCGCCGGCTGCGCTACTCCCTGGTGTGGCTCGGCCGGTGCTAGCTGCTCGGGCCCCAAGTACAACTCTGGTGCTGCCATCTCCTCAGCAAGGCTAGCCCAGTCAACAGCAACCATCGGCTCGTCTAAAAAGACAGGATATGGGAGCTCAGTAAGGTCCACTGCAGTTAAGGGCTGGGTTAGGTGTGCAGGGTACGAGGAGGTGATATCTTCAAGAAATCCATAGTCAAGTGGGACCGCAGAAGGTCCAGCTGCAAACTCGTCGGCCTGTCTAACCCCAAGAAAGGGTAGGTCAGTATTCGACCCTGCCTCCTCTGGTAGAACTCCAGGAAGAAAGTCAGTCACCGGTACTAGGTCATTCAGTCGACGGTACGAAGCGTGCTCCTCAAATTCAACTCTTGGACAACTACCCAATGTGACAAACTGTCTCAACAAAGCGGATGCAAACAGACAAAAGTCACCTGTGGGTTCCGTGTTAGCCCCCACCAAGACAAGGAAAAACCATGACTGTTTTTGCGCCCATCCCTTCCATTTCTGGGGCATCATGGCGATACAGTCCACCATAGCTTGTCTATCGTCCACTCCAAGTTGCTTAACAGGTTTCCAGTAATGTAGAAAGTCTATAACATACTGTCCAAAGTCACAACCCGAGCGTGGGATGAAGTCATGGTACAGCCTCAAAAGTACCTCAGGCCTAACGGGAGGCTTGAACCGGTTGCTGAAGAAGCTCGAGAAGCACTCCGTACTCATCCTAAGAGAAGAATTTGCAAAGCACAAATCAGTAACTGGTAGGATAAAAACTAACACAACTTAAGGGATTCTTAAAGCACTTAAAGAATAAACTGTGTATTAAACAAAAACAACTTAAGCAATAAATAGCACCACTTAACTTAAGCACTTAGCAATTATCTCAAAATTGCATATAAATCCAAAAATAAAATAAAAAAAAAATTTCTCAAATTTTATAACTCTATACTTAGAGGTTTCTTAACTCTAATAAAGGAAGAACTCAACTAAACTTTACTTAGCTAGATTCGACCAGCAAAATCTAAACGGTTCTCTATAATGGAAAACAAAGTCAACTTGAAGTTCCGTCGAAAATGAACTTCAATGAAGATGACTGTGCTCATATCACTTATACGCGAGTGACATTCGTTCTCTTTTGCTTTCGTTTCTCTTTACTTCTTCATTTCTTCGTTGATTGAGTTCTTCTTTATTGCTTTGAAACCAATGCTTCTTAAAAGTCTAAGTTCTCAAAAATCGAAAAAAATGCCTTAGAAAAAAAAATTCTTCTAAGTTCTCAATCCGACATGCTCTTGAAAACGGAAATTATAAATCATATAATTCCAAGGAGATAAATTCTAGCATTAAATTCAAGCTTAGAATAATATTTAAAACATATTTTCAAGATGTTTTTAAACTTTTGCAAAGAACGAGAACTTTTAAAATTTCTTACCTTATTATTGGTTGAGCCGGCGTAACGGGGTGTTGAGTTCGTGACTAGTTTCTCAAGTTTAGTGGTTCGAACTAAACTTTTACTCAAAAGAAGACTCAGGCTCAGAGCAAACGAAACGCTCTGATACCACTCTGTCACAGCCCCAAATCCCGAAGGACGGCTAAGCCGGGGTGTGACTAGGGGTTGGAATTAAGAAGCGGGGAAGAAAGGGGATTAATGAATAAATGAGGGATAAATCTCTAATCATCAAGGAAATACATAGAAGTGAACTTTGATTATATCACGCGAGACAATCTCGAAGGATTTCTCAAATATAACTAACAAGTCGTTTCAAGTTTCAAGTTTCAAGTACAAAATACTTTAAACAAAAAGTGTTATAACATATTAGAGTGTTTGCAGCGGAAAAAGAACGTAGATTGACTCCACATATGAAGATGTGAAATCGAGGCTCGACTAGCTTTATTAAGGATTTACAACCACGTACTCAACTTCCGCCGTCACCCGTCACTCAACCTGCATATTTAAAAACATATACAGGGCTAAGTACAAAGTACTTAGTGAACACATGCCAAAAACATATAATAGATTTAATGGATTTATCAGGCATTTCAACAGTAACACAACGGGGTTTTTCATTAAAGGCCCGTGCTTACTAAAATTTCTTTTCATAATTGCTTGCAAGCATTTTCTTACTTTTAATTCAATATGACCAAATCTGAATAACGCCGGGGAAGAAGGCCTTCTTCCGCGGTCGCTCCTCACCGTGGCTGGCTACCCCTCAACAGAGTACCACACACCGGCTACCGTGTACACTAATTCTGGAAAGCACCCTCTTGGCTAACTCAGAATCCGATCGATTACTAGTTGGCGAACCAACTCAGATAGGCATAATAGAACTCACAAAACAAATTCTTTTATGCCAAGATAATCACTTTAAAACATGCTTTTTAAAGCGGTAAGAAAAACAGAGCAAAGCTCGAGTTATTCAGTAAACTGAATAGCCACATTTTATTTGTATAATAGAAAAGCCCACCTTAACGGTTTACAGAACGGAAACCCAGCTTCAATCTTCCGTCCTTTCTTCTATGTATGATGTCCTCCTTTAATCGTAAATAATCAAATCTTAGAAAAAGATCGAGAGGGAAACCATACGATAACAGACTTGATAACTTGATTAATCTTTTAAGGCTTTGGCATTAAATTAATAGATTATTAATAAAACGGATCTTAAGAGATTTCAAGTTGGTTTCCAACTTGACTCTTACTCGAGGCTTGGATAGATTACAACGGAAATCAACGATAAGAAATGACTTAGAAGGTTCCAATAAATCAAAATAAATTAATTAAACTTGAAAGAAACAAGCTTTTTAGAAACAAATCTGCACAGCTGCAGATTGAAACTGTAATTCAGAACAGGATATTTTGAAACAGGGGATGGGCAGGGTACCATTAGAAAGCCTCGGATGTCTAGTTTCTAACCCAATTTACGGATCTGAATTTTGTTAAACGAGCAGGGAGTTATGGCCTCCGGAGTAAAAGGTGGCAGAACTGCCGAAAATCCAAGCTAGCTGGAAAAACTGAGTTATTTGGAAAACTGAGCTGGCTAGAAAACTGAGCTGGCTAGAAAACTGAGCTGGCTGGAAAAACTGAGCTGGCTAGAAAACTGAGCTGGCTGGAAAAACAGAGCTGGAAAACAATGGCCGGAAAACAGAGCCGGAAAACAGCGGGACCTACCGAGTTAATCCAAATTGACCGGGTCCAGGTAATTCAATTGACCGGGTCCAATTGAGTTAATCCAATGTGGGTCCATTGGTAATTCAATGGCCGAGTTCAATTGAGTTAATCAAGCTCGGATCCAATTTGAGTTAATCAATTTGGCCGGATCCATTGACTTAATCCAGGAATTAAACTCTCAATTTCAAAACTTGGTATTAAAATTCTGAAAAATTCTACGTCACTTAATTTTTAACGTAGATTCCAATTCTATCATTATCTTCTTCATTAAAAATCAAATACATGGCTTTATTGTACATATATATATTTCGGTCCTTTTGATAAATTAAGAATTAAAAATCCAAATTTCATTCAATAAATAAAATATTTTTAGAAAAAATCCCAAACAATTATCACATGCTTATATCATCACATAGAAGCATAATCTATAAACAATTTATCAAGAATCAAAGCTAAAATCAAAAGCTAGAACAACAATCCAACCATCCTTCAAAAATTTCGAAAATTTAAAGATGGAAAGAATGAAATTTTGTTTGGTTAGGAATGAAGAAGAAGCTCCTACCTTGTCAAAATCGAACTCGGATCGAAAATCGGACGGTAGACGAAAGAGTGATCGAAACTTGAAGCTTGAAGAAATGAAGAAATGAAAGCTTATGGTGTTTGCTGCTATGGGGAAATGGGACGGCAGATGGGGGTGAATGAGAGAGTAATTAACTCAGGGAGGTTATATTTACTAGCAAAGTTTATTAGCTGGATGAATTGAATATGATGATCACTTACTGACACAAATTGATATTTAGAGATTTAGCTAGATTTTAAATTTTGATTTACTGCTGATTATTACGTTTGCTGAGGATTATTCTTGGGCCTTTTAAAATTTAAATTCTTAATGGGCTGAAGTAAATGAAAGAAATTGGGCTCATTTAATTAAAGATTGAATTCTTGGGTTGGGCTTTGAAATTAATTGAGTCTGTTGGGTCATAATTAAGGGAAAAATGTTTGGGCCCAAATCATATGGATATAACTTGGCTCACTATAAACATATGTACGATTACTTAGTCTTTAATTACGAAAGACTCGATCGCCGCTAATTAATTATAAATATAAATGGTTCAAACATTCGAAATTAATTTCTTAATTTCCCTTATTACTTAAAGACGGTAACAATATAACAAAGCTTTATATAAAAAAAAATGGAAATGAAAATGTAAATCGCTTTGATACTCGACTCTGAACTTTAAGAATATTCGGTTAAAATAACTTAGAGCTGCAAAAATCGTAATTAATTATATAAAATTAATTATACGCAAGCTTAGAAAAATCGGGGTATTACATATAGATTGAGTGTATAAGAGACATACAATAGACAAACTCAATTTTATAAAAATAAATTATTTTATAATACTAATAATAGATAGTACTCCCTCCGTCCCGCTCATATTGTCTTGTTTCAAATAAATGAAGAATTAATCTTTCAAAAGTGATGAGTCCTATCCATTTTCTATCTTTTTCCCTTGTTCTTAATCTCTGTGCCGAATAGTAACAGAACAATATGAGCGAGACGGAGAGAGTATTATATTGAGATATGTTTAACTCCGAACCCTATGAAACATATATATTATACCTACATAAACTCACAAAATATTCAACAAATATAATATAAATTAAAAAAGCAATATAGTGGGATGATGAACCAAATACTAAATTTTCTTGCAAATATTGAAACAAATTGACATGTGACCATAAACTTTAACAAGTTATCAAAATTGTAGTAATTCTTTAGTCTTTAGTCTTGATTTATTTATATCTAAATCAATCCACTAATAAACAACTCAATAAATAAATAAAAAATCTTAAATAATGGTCGAACCCAAATCTCAACATAGGTATTAAACCAACATAACATATCGTTAACGTTTTTTTTCTCGCCAAAACCAAATATTGCAATTATGTCATGCTCTCTCCTTATTATTAATTATTCGTATATGTTGAGAAAGCAGAGACTCTAATTAATGCAGAAATCAATATAGTTTTTAAATTATTATATAAGTATATCAAAGTTGATGATGGGGTACCTTGCATCTTATTTGATAATTGGAATAGGTTAATCAAATCCAAATTGTACTGGAATTTATTTTTCTCAATAGTATATTTCTAATTTATGCCAAGAAGAAAAAGTAATTTAGAGCATTGTGCGGATTAAAAATCTTTTTCGATTAACTCTATCGTCACTTTCGAGCTAATAAATTAAAAAATCTCCAATGTGGCTTGTAACTTATAGAGTAGACGGCGTGGAAGAGATTTATTAGAAGAATAATTCTTGTATATGAGGAGTTTATACATAAGTTTAATTATAATATAAATTTAATATAAATTTACATAATTGCCCTTAAAATAAATATAATAAGAGGGATATATTAGGTAACTCAATTTTGTATGAATCCGCTCTTTTATAATAGGTATAGATTTGAATGAACAACGAAAACACATACCTGTCGGAGCATCATATATATATATATAGGGGTTGGATCAAATGAGAACCATCCCCTAGATGTTAACTAGGAACCAATATAAACCATAGATTGAGTGTAAATGGATGGATTAGATGCAATCTTAACATTAATGAAAATATTGTAATTTTGAGCAAAAAAATTTTACCTAAAATATGCTGCTAAGGGTAAATAAGTAAAGATGAAACAATATTAAACATACATTAGCATGATATAGGGCTAGATTTTTGTTGTGGCGTGATTTATGAAACCCAAACAACCACAAAGCACAAAAATTTGAGATTCAGAATTGTTAATCGAGACAAGCTTCAATATGGGTAGTATAGTATGCAACTTTCTAATTACATCCATAAAATATATTACCTGTTAGTTTTGCTTATATATTAATTAGACGTAATATTCTAGATCAGCATGCTTTTTATATTTAGTATATTTGCTTATCTCACTCCTTTGCTTTGCTTTTATATTTGATGCAATATTTTTTTTTACCTTTTCAATTTAGTTTAAGTTTAATTAACTTTTCCTTTGTTATCATATTCTACACGTACAATTTATTTACTTAAAACACTAACTAAAACTAAGTTAATAAAGGAATTAACCTATATTTAAATAAAGGGTTAATTCCATAAGAAACAAAATAAATGTAGATAAGCATCTCTACAATTCATAACAAGCAAATAAAAAATTATACAAAAGCATATAAAAATTATGCTTATTTGATTGCGTCTGTTTTGAGAAATTAACCCTTTATTTAAAAAGCATATAGAAATTAACCCTTTATTCTATATGTTTTCTAAATTTAGAATGCTTTTTAAAATATCATTATGAGAAAAATAAGCAAATATGCAAACCCAAAACTAGAAAAAAAAAGCAACAAAATAAAAAATCAGTAAACATTTCTCCAGTTCATAACAAGAAATAAAAAACTATATGAAAGCAATAAAATAAACATAAATAAGCATATCATCAATTAATAATAGGCAAATTAAAATCTAAAAAAAACAACAGAATAAAACATAAATAAGCATCTCCCCAATTGATAATAATAAAATAAAAAACTAGAAAAATAATTTATTAAATATATATAAGCATCACTTCAATTGATGATAAGCAAATAAAAAATTATGAAAAAGCAATAAAATAAATATAAATAAGCATCTCGCCAATTGATAATAAGCACAAGCAAATAAAATATTATTAAAAAACATCAAATATAAATGTTAATTATAGAAAGTGGTAAAATAAACATAAACAAAATTTAATATAAATAAATACACATTCAATCCAACGTGTTCATAACTTGAAATTGGAAAAACAATTATGATATTTGGTTTATTATGTATGTCTCTTTGCAATGTCAATTTCAAAAAACTTGCATAATTAAAGATTGTTTTATTATAAAATGTTAAAAGAAACATAAGTGAATTGGTCATTAAAGGCTAAGACATAGAGATAATAAATTCCATAATTTATGGATTGAGTGTTAGATTTACTTCTATAACCTTCAACTGTTATATTAGAATAAACTTATTAGAAAACCATCTAATTAATTAACATTATTGATCTAAAAAAATGAATGTACAAGATTGGTTCCAAAGTTAACACCTAAAGCTTGAGTTCTCATTTGAACTCTCCCATATATATATATATATATATATATATATATATATAGGGCTAATGGGCTATAAATTCCTCAACTTTCAACAATTTCTGGTTTTGCTCTCCACCTAAAGATTCTGACAGTAAATTCCTCAACTTTCAACAATTTCTGGTTTTGCTCTCCACATAAAGATTTTGCCTGTAAATTCCTCAACTTTCAATTGTTTTTGATTTTGCATCCGAGGTTGAATTTCCCCCAAATTAATGCTGACATGGCCTCCAAAAAATTTGAGTTGGCCAATTCGACAGATGAACAAAACGACGTCGTTTTGAAATTTATTTAATAAAAAAGAATTAGATTTCTTGCTAGATTTTCTCACTCTTTATCTCTCTCATTTCTCTCTCCATTTCCGTCCAAATTTCCTTCGTCGTCACCATGTTGTGCCGCTTTCGTCACCATCGCTACAATTGCCTTCTTCGACACCAAAACTGCCCCCAAAACCCTCATCGTCACCATCGCTACAATTGCCTTCTTCGACACCAAAACTGCCCCAAAACCCTCATCAAGAACACCATCGTGAAACCGCCCGGCCCCAGATCAAAAATGTCTTCTCCGAGCATGATGTTATTGGTCGCGTCTACCTTGTAGTTCTAGCAGGCGAAGAAGCCTTCGATCCGGTACTCCTCATGATCGGGATTGGTGAACCAGATTGACCCACCCACTCTCTCTCTTTGTTCAAGATTAGTTTGCTAGATTTGTCAGTGTTTTTCCTTCGTATGGATGTGAAAATTATTGTTTTGGCTATTTGGAGATTTGATGAATTAAGATTGTATGAGTGTGAGTAGGATTTAAAATTCTTGTGATTTTATGGGTGCCTTCTAGCGCATGATCTGTATTTTCTCGATTGAATTATCTCCGCGAGAATGAAATAAAGTAGGGGAGAACGAGACTGAGAGAGGGGTGGGGATGATGACTAGGATATTTTTTATTTTTTTAATTTACATATATGCCACGAGAGTGCCACATAGATTAATTTAAGTCACGTCTATAAATTCCCAAAACTATTCTTGTCGGATCCCATCGTCGGAAGCAAAATCAGAAACAATTGAAAGTTGAGGAATTTACAGACATGATCTTTAGGTGGTGAGCAAAACCAGAAATTGTTGAAAGTTGAGGAATTTACAAGCAGAATCTTTAGGTGGAGAGCAAAATCAGAAATTGCTGAAAGTTGAGGAATTTACAGGCCATTACCCCTATATATATGTATATGTATATATATATATATAATACTCTCTTTTTACATGATGGATTAGTTTAAAACATTTTATTATAATATACCGTATGTGACAGTGATGATGAAGATCAACAGTAATAGGCACATCCACATTCAGATATCTGTTGATTTGGCACACAATAAGTATTCAAGTGCTTCGCGCCGTAGCATGCCCTACACTTGGATTTGCAGTTGTCGAAGCCTCTAATATCGCACCTATCCGCAAACAAATAATGGCAAATTTTTAGAATATCCTGAGCCGATACCATCACCTTCGATGATGATGAAAGAGAAACAACAACCAAAATCACCATCAAAGTTGCCCACACTTTCCCCATCTTCACTCCAAACCTAGCTAGCTAGCTAACTCTAAATTTATTATATTAAATCAAATTAATATGATAACAAATATTTTTGTACGTGTATTTTTTCTTTTTAATTGTGCCTTTCTATTTATAACCGCAGAGGTTGGGGCTTAAAAAAAAATGAGCATGCAATGTATTAGGATAATATGATTGCATCCTAAAGGAGAAAGTAGTTACTGCTAAAACTTGATTACACTTCTAGATTTTATATATATTAAATATTGTATTCATGTTTCAAATTTAAGTTTTTATGTTCACTGCATTCTATTCTACTAAAGTTCAATATTTAATGAGACTAGTGAAGATTATGTGCATTCACTCGTACAAAATAATGAATCTAATATTAAAATTTGTTGAGTGCAATCTACATTTCACTTCAGTTTTCGTAATACTTGTCATTTTTAGTATGATCATGTATATCATCAATAAGTTTGGAAAATAAAGAACAACTAAAATATTTAATTGTAAAGTGCACTCTTAATTTTATTTATATTATTTATATTTTAAAGTACAAAAGGTATTAAGTAAATAAATATTAAAAGTATTAAGTGAATAAATATTATGTACGATTAAATCTGGTAACTATAGCTTATATTTTAATTAAATTATTCCTTGACGTATTATTATCACTACAAAAAACACTGTGTTTACCGACGGAAATTTCCGTCAGTAAACCTATGAATTTCCGTCAGTAAATGAGTTACCGACGGATTGTGTTTGTTGCTAAATGGCTTGTAGGTAAACGAATACCGACGGATTTTATCCCTCGGTAAATTTTACCGAGGGATAATTCCGTCACCATTTTATTGTCGACGGAATTCGTCGGGAGCACTTTTACCGAGGGATTGTCCGTCGGTAAATTCCTACGGAAAAATTTCAATCGGTAAGTTTCTGTTTTTGGATTTCGTCAACCAAACAATTTACCGAGGGAATACCGAGGGATTGTTCCGTCGGTAATTACCGACGGAAAAATCCCTCGGTATTGTAATGTAATTTTTTTAATATTAATTATGTATTAGTTTTATCCATTTTCGACCCATTTACTTGCTCAATCATCCCAAACATGAATATCATAACAAATAATACAATAACGTGTCATATATAATAATAAAGTATGGTTTTTGACAACATTAATGTAGGTAGATAATAGTTGTTTACAAAATAAATAAATCATACAAAGTTTACAAAATAAGCATGAATTCCAGTACTGGTGCGCTGCCACTCGAATTCCATCATCTAAACTATCTATTTAGTTGGAAGCACCAAAATTGAGATTTGCCCAGCAGATAGCATTTTCTAGTGTGGGATATATCGACCTGCACCTTAAAAAATGTGGTACTTGGGTACTTCGTTATCGACTGAGAAAGGCTGTATGAGGGCAGGTCTTCGAGGCGTACAATGTCTTCCTGGAGAAGCTCCATCTCCAGCTGATGACGAGTAGCTTTCATCAGTCTGAGAGTATCACGAAAAAAGAAACACAAAACATTTTATGATCCTTTTTCATACTCGTGATGGTCTAAAATGAAAGTTATTTCTGACAAATTAGTGAATACTTACATTAAAATCCATGTAAGAAGCATGCATTTCGAGCCATTTATGGTCCATTAGCTTGAAGGTGATACAATATAGAAGGTCGAAAGCTGATTCATTTTCTGACAGAGAATGAGATGAAATCATCAATAAGTGAAACTTCATTTGGAGAATAAAATAAGTCAAAAACAATAGATAGATTAAAATAGTGATGCATTTCCTGGCAAATTATATTAGCCACTGTTTGCATAAAGATAAGAGTGAAGATGGAAATCGTTACCTGTAAACAACTTCAAGAAGTTTGCTCCCACAAGAGTTCTGGGCTTCACTGCAAATATGAAAGAAAGATTACTGTACCAGCAAACATCATATTTTTTTCTCACTCGTTTAACAATTGCATTAGTGGGGGGATAAATTCACGAAAGACTTAAAACCTAATCTACGAACAAACTAAGATTTTGAGGTAGATTTCGACCAACAGAAAAAGAACAAGAATCAACATAGTACCTTGTCCACCCAAGCATCCTTATATTCAACTATATATGGATGTTGTAACTTTGAGATTAAGTTCATCTGCAATGGAAGCAAGCAAACATCTCAAACTACAGGATAATAAAATTGCAGCCAAAGATCTGATCATCAACATCCCTCGAATTTAGTTGAAATATACTGAAAAAGCAACAAATTGCATGATATACAAAATTAAGCAATCCTAGGCAAAGTGTATCTCATCTCATGATAAAAATCAGAGAAAGAAGTAAGTATTGTGAAAACCTCTTGGTGAGCCGTACGCTTGAACTTCTCCGTCTGTTTCGAAAGGCAAATTTTCTTTAGCACTTACCTATGGGAGATTTATACAAGAAAGAGCATAAGTTATAGAAATTTCATGAACAACTTCTTATTCTAGATTTCAATTTTTTTTACAATTCATTCTGTTCTTAGTACTTGAAGACAACTTCTTACTCTAGATTTATACAGATACTTCCAGGGAAAAATATATTGTTCTAACCTGTGAAAAGCTTGATGCAGTAGGAACAACCCTAAATCGATCTGTACTGAGAGAGAGAGATCTGGCAGGTGATGTGTGTATTTTGGTTGTTCATATTATTAATTTTTCTATGGCTTTATTTAGGTATAATTTGCACTTTTTATGTATTTTTTGTGCAGGAATCGAAGAGTTCGTGAGCATATGAATTTGGACGAGAGAAATCGAGAAGAAAGAATTTATGTGCAATTTTGGAAGATAATGAATGGGCCGGACTTATTTTGTAATACATGGACTATATTTTAGATACCTTTTATTTTAGGAGTTTATTTTTATTATTTAATTAGTATATTGTCTAGGTTATTAATGGCGGCTAATTAGCTTTATATATTTATAGATTAGCCGCAAGGAGGATTACTTTTGTGGGGATTCCTCAGTTTTTATGTTTTTTAGCCGCCATTATTAGGAGATTAGTTTTAATTAGTTTTCTTGATTTTGAATTGCTTTCAGCCGCTACCTAGAGAGGTCACACGCACTTGTCGATTTTTCCTTGATTTTGAGTTAAATTATTTTCTTTCGTTCAATTTGGAGTTCAATTCTTCGATCCATCGTGCAATTTCTGGTGACTGTTCTTGTTTTCTTTAATTAAATAGATTAGTTTTATGTTATCTTTTTATTATTTGATTGAGTTTAGTTTTAATATTATGAGTAGCTAATTCTTTAATTCGGCGAGAATATTGAAGCACTAGTTTAATAATTCTGTGAGATCTAATTGTTCGTATAATTAATTTCCTAGGGTTTCGAATTGTTCCTTGTGTTTAAAGTTAATTCCGATTTTATTTAAGCCTGATCAACTTAGATTTAATTGGATTATAGTCAATTAGTTCCCCCAATCCGTAATTGTTGGAATAGGGCTAATTAGTGATAAAGCTACCATGTTCGTAGTAGGAATAAATTGGTAGACGGGTTATTACTTGCGTTCTTGGATAATTCGTCTAAATTGGGTTCCTTCAGATCTAAAAGCTATTAGAGCATTAAATCTAGGTCTGGCGTCTCCAGCTAGGTTGTGTTTTAATAAGGAAAATAGTTAGGTCTGGCGTCTACAGCTAACTATCGATAAAGCACGTAGGAATTGGGGTATGTCCGCTGCATTCACGGTACCCTATAACCGGTTGGTTCTTGGGAGTTGATTTATCTTTGCATCGATGATCAGAGCCCTAGACTAGTGTGGATTTATTCGAAGCCGAATACTTTTCTTCTTATTAAATTCCTGTTTGCTATTTCGTTAATTTATTGCTTTCTTAGTGTTTAATTAACTTCCCTCAATTTAAGGCGTGGTGGCTACACCAAAACTAGATTTATAGGAAAAATAGGTGAATTCCCGTTCTCTGTGGTTCGACCCTGCTTGTTGCTATACTAATTTAATTCTGAGCGAATTGCAGGAATTATTTGGTGGTATACGACGTCCACCAAATTGGCGCCGTTGCCGGGGAACGGTGTTATTTAATTTATTTTTCCTATTGATCTTGGGTTACTTTTCTGTTGTTTATGAGCAGGGCCTCTAACCCGGACCTTCTATATCATCCTGAAATTGAGAAGTTCGCGAAACGGTTGAGGAAGGAAGCCAAGCTTAAGAAGCAGCACAATCTGTTGGAACCGCAAGGTGATCCGTCTGCCCAGACGGAAGCTATTTACGAGTCTGACAGTAATGTTCCAGAAGCTGAAAGTGTTCCGTTTGCCCAAACGGAAGGTATTTCTGAAGCAGAAACAGAAACCGAGAAAGAAGTTGAGTCCACTTTCGTCGCGATTACTGAAGGCGACATGGCAGATGAAGATCCAAGACTGAGTGAGCTTTCGAGCCATCTGGAAGATGATCCTCCGACACCGATACTCATACCAGATTTGGAGGCGTCGATCGAGATCAAGTTGGGATTGCTGAATGTTTTACCTAAATTCTATGGTAAAAAAGGAGAGGACCCATACAACTTTCTGAGTGAGTTCGTTAAGATATGCAAGGTGCAGAAATGACCAGCTGGAGTTACTGAAGAACAATTCAAGTTAGCGACGTTTCCTTTCACTCAGACGGCAGAGGTGAACGCCTGGTTCACAAGCCTCCCGCCAAACTCCATATCTACATAGGCTAACATGAAGAGGTTGTTCTTGGAGCATTTCTTTCCTCCAATAAAGACTAATGCGTTGAAGAAGGAGATTAGTGGAGTAAAACAAGACTATGATGAGTCATTGAGTACTTACTGGTCCAGATTCAAGAGATTGATGGATAGCTGTCCAAATCATAAGTACACTGATGGAGACTTGTTGCAGTACTTCTACCAAGGAATGACCGTTGACACGAAGAATTTAGTTAACTCATCAAGTGGAGGCGGATTTTCGCATTGCAGGGTGAGTGAAGCTAAGAAATTGATTCAACACTTAGTAGAAGCAACAAGGGAGTACGAGGAGCCTCGTTTGCTTAAGAGAGCTGCACAAATTCCTCCAATTTTGAAGAGAAGCTCGAAGAGAGAATGGGACGAATAGAAAAGATGCTGAATACTATGATCGAGAAGTCTGCAAGTGCGGGACCAGTGGAGAAGCCGTGTGGCGCATGTGGTAATTTTGGCCATTCAAGCTTGCAATGCGATGGGAACGACGAAGATCTCCATGCTCAAGTCAACTCGTCGCATAACTTTTATGGCAGCAAAGATCCAATACCGAAGAGAGATCCCTACTTGAATACTTATAATCCTAGTTGGAGGGATCATCCTAATTTCCGTTGGCGAGATCAATGGTAGAAGCAGCCTCAACAGCCGCAACAGCAACAAAACTACCGACCACCTCATCAAAGAGGATTTCAGCAAGCATCACCTACTCCACCTCCACAAGAAAAACAAGAGAAGTCTCTTGAGGAGATGATGGCGGATTTGATAGGTTCCCAGCAATTTTTGCAAAATAATGTGCAGCAACTCCAACAAACTCAAAATGAGCAAAAAGTATGCATAGATGGCTTAGCTCGGCAAATGTCTCAACTCTCGACTTCTATGAACGAGCTTAAGGGGAATCAAGGCCGCTTGCCATCACAAGTTCAGGCTAATCCAAGGGAGAATGTGAACAAAATCACTTTGAGGAGTGGCAAGGAGTTGAGTGAACCCACAGTCAAGAGGTCACGAGAAGGCTCGAGCAATGAATTTGAAGAAGGGTCCAGTCTGCCCAAACTGGACGATTCTGACGGAATAGCAGTTTCTGCTGAACAGGGTGAAAATACTACCCGTTTGCCCAAACCGGACACTGATCCAGCAGTTGTGCTGAATAAGAAGGAAAAGGAGATTGCATCGGAGGAGCCGACTAAGGTACATAAACCTTTGAGTTTATATGATCCTAACATTGTGATACTTGCTCATTTCCCCAGAAGATTAGCGAAGAAGAAGCCGGAGGAAGATCATATGGACTATATGTCAATATTTGGAAAGTTAGAGATTAACCTTCCATTCCTTCAAGCGATCAAGCTTCCTCCGTTGAGCAAATTCATGAAGGATTTCATTGCTGGAAAGTCAAAGGATTCTGGGAAGATTTTGATGAGTGAGAACGTATCAGCTGTGATACAAAAGAAATTGCCACCCAAATGCAAGGACCCAGGTATGTTCTCTTTGCCTTGCTACATTGGAGGTACAAAGCTTAAGCATGCTATGTGTGATTTAGGAGCATCTGTTAACGTCATGCCATTATCTATTTATAATAGCTTAAATGGTGTGGAGTTAGTAGATACTAAAGTTGTGATGAAGTTGGCTAATGGATCGTGTGTTTATCCCGAGGGTCTGTTGGAGAATGTCCTTGTGAAAGTTCATGATTTTGTTTATCCTGCAGATTTTTATGTGGTTAAAATGCAGTTGAATGATTCAGCTAGTGTTCTGTTAGGTCGTCCTTTCTTAAGGACTGCTAAGTCGGTCATTGATGTCTTTAATGGTACTATTTGCTTGGATTATCATGGAGAGAAATTCACTTTCAATATTGATGATACCATGAGTAATCCTCTTGATGTTAAAAATGTATATGCCATTGATGTGATTGACCCTCATGTCCAAGAATACCTTGAGACTGAATTAATGCAGGATAAGTTAGATCAAACTTTGATGAAAGAGGCGACTGATTTTGATGCTCAAGATTATGGAAATAGGTCCAGTTTTCCCAAACAAGATCCCTGCGACAGATCACTGCCATTGGATGTGAAGCTATCTAAGTTGGAGCTTAAGCCACCTAAATTCAGAAGAATACAGCCTGGGTGATTTTTTTCCCTTTCTTATTTTTTATTTTTAATTTTATTTTTAATTTTATTTTCTTTTGTTTTTATTTTAGTTTATCTTTCTTTTAGTTTTGTATCTGCATCTTTGTGTTTATTCTCCTTGTTTATGCTTTTTCTTTGTTTGCTTGAGGGCAAGCAAAGCTTAAGTGTGAGGAGGTTGTCTTTGTGTGTTTATGTTAGTTCGTTTGTTATTTTTTTTTATTTAAGTCAAGTTTTTGTGTCAAGTAAAGCCAAGTATTACCAGATTTGTTGATGTTTGTGGATATACTCTGCTCGTTGGAGTCTTGTAATTAACTTATTGATTCAATATGCTGTAAAATGGTGGAATGTAATTAATTTTTGAAGAATTATTGAATGATACTTGGGATGACGAAAAAGGGCAATAATTGAATTTTTAAACCCACACTTATATGAGATTTGAGCCTATGATAGTAGAGCACTCTCTACTTTGTTCTTTCTGAAAGAATTTTTATTCACAAGGTTGCAATATCGAGTGTGCCATTTTGTAATGCATGATAGAAGGCATTAGGGTAAACCAATTTTGGCCGGAGTTTCATTGCCTAACCTTTACATTAATCCCTAGTGAGCCATTTTGAAGCCTTGACCATTTCTTTGATTTGAGCTACTAAATATTTAACCAAGGCCTGTTTTTGACTTTCTCTTGGCCCTATTGTGCATGTTTCAAATTCAAAAATTCATCCATGTGTGATTTGAGTGAAAAGGCAATTTTTGTACGTCCAGTCTACCCAGACAGAACCATGTGCTGAAGTTTCTGTTATGAAAAAGTTAATGTTTGGTTCTGTTTGGCGAAACGGAGAGGAGCTGTAACTCATGTGTTGTGTTGCTTATCATTGGAATGTATTCTAAAGTGATGAATTGTATGTTTGTTCGAAATTTGAAGAAAAAAAAGAGGTGCTGAAAAAAGAAAAAAGAAAGAAAAAAATAAACAAAAAAAAGAAATGAAATGAAAATATGCACCCAAGTTTAGTTGACGTACAGTTTGATGAGTTAGTTTATTCTCCTTATGATGCCTGTTTTGCATGGATGATGATTCGGTTTGGATGTGCATAATATTTGTTCTTATTTTCTGAAGCCTAGGAATCCCTGTTAGATCCTTCCAAATTTTGAATGGTCCCTAGCCCCATTACGCCAAATGAGAAAAGTCCTTCTTGAGTTACATGTCGGCCGCTTTATATCGTGATCGAGTGAAATTTGTTCATGATGGTCCCAAGACGGATACCTTGGTGTAGAGGGGGGGTGAATACACCAAGGTTTAAAAACTTTTCCAATTAAAACTCTTTTGAGTGAGCTGGCTGTGTTCGATCCAGCTGGAAGGCAGCTTGATCGACACAGCTGGCTGTGTGCGGAATGTGGTGGGATTTTGGAAAGTCCGTCTGTTGCTTTAAATATATTGCAAAGCTGTGTTTCTCTTTTCAGTTAGTCAGTTTATGCAGCTTGAAATAATGCTTATGAAGGGTTAGCTGGATGCATAAATAAACATGAAAGAACACATCTATTTAACGTGGTTCGGAGAAACTACTCCTACGTCCACGACCAGAAACCTCTGGTAATCCACTAAGGATACCACTGACTTTTCGCGCAGTCAGCAAGCGTTGCAGCTTGGTTCCTCAAGCTGGATACAAGTTTACGCGTACTGTATCGAAACGTAACCGGTCGTTTACGGGCACGGTGAAGCCTAACCTGTAGTTTGCGGGTACTACAGAACCAACACTCGAATTACGCGCTTCGAGCAGGCGTACCTTTTACCTAACCTTTTCTGGGTTTGGGTTTGGGGTTTTCCAACTATGAACGAGTTCTTACAATTAAGAACAATGAGTATGATGAACTCGTTCAAACTAGGCTTAAGATGGGAAGGATTATATGCCTAGTTACTAGTGGGAGAGAGCTTCAGCAGCCTGAGAATAAATAACATCTTATAAGAATGAAGGCTGCTGTATCTTTGAAGCTTTTCTGAGAGATCTCTTGATCTTTGGTTAGACTTCCTTCAATGAAGTATGTTGATCTCTCTTGAATGTATTATCTCGTCTCTCCTCTCTTTCTGATGATGAAGAAGACTTCTATATATAGGGAGAGATTAGAACTAGCCGTTGGAAAGAGCCGTTCTGAATCTTTACCTAACTTCTGACAGGATTGACTTGTCTTCTTCCTTGATTTCCTCGTAAAGCAATCCTAGGTTTGACTTCTAGGTGCTGAGGTGTCGAGTTCCTCATGGTCCAGATCAGATCTGACTTTATCTAAAGTTCAATTCGACTCTGCTGTGTTGGTGACTCTGAGCTGTCTTGAACTCTGCTGGATCAATGACGCTGAGCTGAGTCTTGAACTCTGCTGGGTCTTGACGCTGAGCTGAGTCTTGAACTCTGCTGGGTCTTGACGCTGAGCTGAGTCTTGAACTCTGCTGGGTCTTGATGCTGAGCTGAGTTGTCACACGAGCTGGGTCTTTCCTACAGCTGTGTCTGGAAGAACTTTATCGTCTTGGATCTGGATAACGTTGCTTAACACTTCGACTTGGCTTACCCTGCTGTGTACTCAGCTGGGTCTTCTGCTGTCTTCAGCGATCACCTGTAAACATAGAAAATCTATAAGCTCAAACAGGTGAGCTGGAAAACACTTGGGCTTGTGCAAACATCTACTCGGTTGGGGTCAGCTGGGTTTTGGTATCACTTCAAAACTCTATTAATTTTCCCAACAATTTCCCCCTTTTTGATGATGCCAAAACCCCAAGTTGGAAAAACAAAAAATTGCTTCCCCCTTAACAGGAAACGGGGATTCAACGAATTAAACATTCACAGCAGGTAAACATATTCAGAGCCTGGACAAAGAGAGATTGTCTTCAGGTTGATTTTGATAAAATGAACTTTTCATTAATAGGAAGAATTTGTACAATTATCTAAATACAAAAGTTCAAAAATAAAAATTCCCAATTGGCTGGGTCTTCAGCTTGACTGCTTCCTTAGTTCATCAATTTGATGGTCAGTCTTTAGACCATATCTATTGAAGATGAACTCTTCCAGCTCCTTCCATTCAGCTTGATTCTTCGACTTTGAAATTCCTCTTTCACCAGCCCAGTGATTAATTTCTTTGATGATTTGGGCCTTGTCAGGAAGGTTTGTTCCAGCTAGAAATGGAGGCTTTAGCTGTTTGACTTTGGGAGCCTTCAGCTGGATGTTATTGCTCTTGGCATAGAGGGCGATTGACCTTGCCATCATTGGATCTGTCTCATGAAGCTCGAGGAAATAGTCCTGGAAAGCAGCTTCTGGATCCATGCCTTTGAACTGATTTAAGTAGAAGAATTCTTTGATGAATTCGATTTGCATCTTTCCGGTTTTCATTTATATCATACGGGTTCTTCTTGTCAGTGAAATTTCTTGGATTTGTTTCTTCTTGGCTTGCACGTAGCTCTGCCTTTTCTTCTTGCTTTTCTCAGCAGGCTTGAGAGCTTCAGCTTTCTTCTTAACAATCTTATCCAGCTCTTGCATTTCTTTTCTTTGCTCGTTGTGGAAGTTACACAGCCAGTGATAGTCTTTGTATTCTTCAGGCTTGTGTCCACATGCTTTGGCAAGAGCGACCATTTTCTCTCTCCATGTCTCTTTGTGACTTTGTTGAGCGATTGGCTCGTCTCTTCTTCATCCAGCTCTTTTGCAAAATCGTCGATTTCCTCGTATTTGCCGCACAAGTTCCCCTTAGCTGCGGCTTCCTCTCACTTGTTTTTCCAGCTTCATTTTGATCTTCCCCTTTTTGGCATTATCAACAAGGGAGGTAGAGAGGTTGGCAACCTTGATTGCTGTGAGCTTGGAGAGAATACCTTCAACATCAGCGATCTTGACTGAGTTGTCAGCTGTGACGAGATTCAGCTGGGCATTGCTGCTGCTTCCAGCTCTGAACTGAGCATCCAGATCTTTATATAAGTTGAAGAGTTGGCGGATGTCGAAGTTTGTTGGAGAGAGTGGTCTTTTTGAGAGCTTCCAGCTGGCTTGAAATATTTGCAATGTCGTCAACCAGTGGAGCTTGAAGGTTTGAGATGATCTCAGGGACTCTCTTCTCTAGAAGAATTGACTGATCAACTTGTTGAGAAACAAGAGATTGCCTGAGATCTCTGCTGGTGCTTTCCTGCAGATTGAGAGCGAATCTGTGAACGTCGTCAATGGACAGTCCATTGCTCTGGACTTGCGACTCTATAGCTGTGATGCGCAGAAGGGTATCAACATTTGATTTGAGTCTATCCCGAAAAAGGATTTCCTCGACTTGTTTTGCAATTTCGTCCTTCATTGCATCAGAGAGCTCAACATGATCCGTCTGGGTTCCGGATTCGGCTTGGCTGGGTTTTACTGCCTCGATCTCGACCAGTGAGCGAGTGTCATCGGCAATTGGACTCTGTGGGGCAGCTTCCTCTGGTTCAGTTGATGCAACGGTGGTTCTTCAATGATCATTACCTCGAGTTTGTTTCGACGGTACGAACCTTCCTTGGTAATCTTAGCTGAGACTTCTTCAGAATTGTCAGCTCCAGAAAGTGTTTCCCATCCCGCTGTTATTAGAAGCTTATCGGCTGATTCCCAGACTTCAGCTGGGTGCGGCTTGGGATACTGCTGAGACACTTCAATTATTCCTCTGATGAGATCATCTTGATGCAAATATGCATCCTCCAGACTTCCAAAGCCAAAAGTGTGCTGGAGGCGTGCTTCATCAGTCTTCAGTTTCTCAAAGGAGAAAGTCTCTATCAGCTGTTCATTCTGGTACCAAGTTGCCATCTTGGTAGCCAGATAGAACTTGAGGTCTCCAACTTTGACAAGGGCAATGGGCAGGTGCGCCAGAATTGGATACTGAGTTAGAGCACTCTTGATCCCTGCAATGCGCAAGTCCTCGTACATGGCTTCCATAAAGGCTGAGCCAGTAGAGTTGAGAGAAGGAGAGGTAGTAGAATCACTCTTCTCTGATTCTTTGGAGATTTGAGGAGCAGGTTCAAAAGGGTTCACAATTGGCTGTGAAGAAGTATCAGCCAACTGTGTGGGAGATTGAGCTCTGGGAGATGGCTGTTTTGGGGGTGAGCTGGGATAAGTGGAAGAGGGTTCAGCATGGGTGTCAGCTGGCTGTGAAGGAGCTTCAGCCAGTTGAATGTCTTCCTGCTCTCTTGCAGGAGATGGCTCTTTGGTTGGAGAGCTGGGTGGAGGGGAAGGCTGTTTCGGCGGAGAGCTGAGAGGAGGTGAGGGCTGGGGTGAGCTTCTTGGATTATCCAGCTCGTCCTCTGAGCTGGATGACAATCCGTCATTCAATCCCATCTCGGCCAGGATGTTTGATCCGTATTGATCGAAGGCCGACACTGGCTGTGGGGAGAGAATCACCATTGCTTGACTGGGAATGACAGCTGTTTTCTTTTTCTTCTCAGCTGGACCTCCAGCTGGTTTAGGGTCAGCTGTCTTCCTCTTTCTTTGTTTCTTTTCAGCTGGAACTTCTGCCTTTGTTCCTTCCAGCTGCTTCTTGCCCTTACTCACAGCAGGCTGCTTCTTCAGAAGATCATTGATTTGATTCATTCTTTGGAAAAGAATCTTCGTTTCTGGAAACGGTTCTGAATCAGCCCACTTTACTGTGTGCCCTTTCACTGCTTGCTCTATCAAGAAAGAGATTTTGGAGCAGAGATACAGTGGCTCTGAAGCTGAAAACGTCGTCCTGGTGGAGTTGAACTTTATCTTCTCTGACTCCTTGACCAGTCGGTTGAGTAGAAAATCAAACCAGTTGACGTTTGCGCCTTTGATCATGGCAATCATCGGCTTGAGTTTTGGAATGCTGATCTCTCCTTGAGATCCAGCTATCCCAAGAATACACTTTTGTGTGATGTCCAGCAGCAGTCTGTACTTTGGCTTGAGCAGGAGCTTTGACATGCTCGCTCTGTAAGGCTCTGGGGAGATGAACATTTCTTTGCTGAGGAATTCATCTACTTCTTCCCGACTGTAATCATCTGGGATGAATCCTCCTTCTCTGGGAAGGTTGAACACCTTTCGTAGCATCTTGTTGAGTTTGATGGTGACGGTTGCTGTATCAAACTTTCCGTCTTCGCCTTTGACGCTCATGTCAAATGAAGATGAGTAGAAGCCGTCTTCGTCGATAATGTTGAGGTAGAACAGTGCGGCATCTCTCTTCAGCAAAAGCTTGGGCATGGAGGTTGCCCACAGCAGGAGACCGGAGTCTGCAACTATATCCACCATCTCTTTTAACTCTGAAACATGGAGGTTGGATGTTGACAGGATACTCTCAAATGACAGCTTTGTCATTAGGGCTTCAAACTGGTTCATCCCTGCGATTGATTTCTTGGGCGCCATTTCTGCAACTTGGAGAATTTGGATCTTGCGAAGAACTTACAGATAATAGATGAAGATTTTGAATCTTTGAAATTTGCAGAGATAAAGATGAAGGAAGAAAGGATCTGCGTATCTTTTCCATATATATCAACTGCCATAACGGATCAACGGTTAAGATTGAATCAGTTGAAATTCTGATCAACGGCTGGGAGAGATTCACTCATCATGTTTTGATGATGTGCTTTCGGCGAGTGTATTACAACCGCGCGTGAGGTATTTCAAACGTTTGACGTTCTGCCTCGATCCTGCCGTGCTACAGTACTATGCAGACTTTATAATTAATGCGATGGGAAAGGAAACTTATCAAACAATTTAACTAAGGAATGTCTGTCCACTTAACATATGAATTCAAAATAATTGGACTTTATATAGCATATTCCTCAGAGCATTTATTGCATGAGATGCAGACCGGTCAGCTTGGACACAGAATCCAGCTGATATCACATCGGTCTTCTTCTTTTGCTTGATTGACAGTTTTCCTCAGCTGAGTATTTTGAGATTAGCTTGAATTTCCTTCAGCTGAGTTCCCTTGAGTTCTGCGACTGATGTCCAGCTGAGCTTGATTCCCTTTTTGGCTGTGAAATCCTTCTGAACTGAGCTTTTGGGATCCAGCTGAGTTTGTTCCCCCTCAGCTGGATGATTTTTCTTCATCCGGATTTGAGCGGTCCAAGTGATCCACACATCATCTTGATTTAGATTTCAGCATATTGTGCTTTTGTGTGACTTTTTCCCAACAATGGATTCTTTCAGATGTTGAGATAACTCTTGGATGCTTTCATGTCGTCAGCTGGGTTAGAGGATCATCTTGTTTTTTTCTGCTGGATCAGGTTTCTCTTCAGCTGATGACTCCAGCTGTGTTTATTTTGGAGAGAGCATCCTGCTGGGTATTCTACTTGATTTTACTAAATCTTTCCAGCTATGTAGAATTCCCCCTTGATTTGTCAGTAGGTGGCTTTTTCTTCAGCTGCATCCTACTTCCTTTGAGCGGATTTTTCTCATCATTGGCTCATTCATTTGTTAAGGTCAGCTGTCCCAAATCCAGCTGATTCATCTGCTGCTTCTCTAAACTTCTCTTGAGACCAATGTACTCAGCTGTATGACTGGCTGATTCTTCAGATTTGTATCCAGCTGTCATTATTTCACGGTAGTCCGTCATTATTGGTTTCTTCTCTAAGATGTTTCAGACATCTTAATCAGAGCAATCATCCTCATCTGAGTCGGAGAAGGAGATTTGATCATCATCCGTTTCGCTCGATTCGATCCTTTTATCTTCTCTCCGGGAGGATGACTCAGCTGGGTTGCTCTTTGGGTAGAGTTGCTTGTCGTGATGAACCTTCACGATATTCTTGTACTTTTCCTTGCTTTGTTCCAGCTGATTAATGCTTCGTACAAGTATGGCAACTTCTTCGTTCAAATCTTCTTTGCTCATAAATCTGAGCTCTTTGTTGGTCCTTCCAAGCTGAGCTGATTGAGCTTCTTTTCTCGGCTTGATCTTCAGCTCTGCTTCATTCATTCGGCTGGATGAATCTCAGCTTGTGATCCCCAGATCAAATTCGTTGGCCTTCAAGATGGAAAACAATTTTTCCGTCTCCATCTTTAAGATCGGTTACGCTTTGGTGAACCACTTTGTGTGTACACCATTCGAGAGAGGCGAAAGAACTTTCAAGTTCTTGTCTCGAACTGTATATTTTCCAGTTCGGATCGTCTCGATCTCGATGACGAGGTTGGAGAATCTGAGCTCCATTTGATCGATGGACTCATAGGGGAGTTGCTTGAAATTGTCGAATTTCTGGCATGCAACTGAGAATTTGTTTTCTTGAATCTCCTCTGAGCCTTCACACAGCTTGGCTAGAGTGTCCCACATCCCCTTAGCTGTCTCGCAGTTGATGATCTTGCTGAGATAAACGTTCGTCACTGTTGAGGAGATGACGTTGCGAGCATAGCTGTCCAATCCAGCTTGTCTTCTTTCTTCTGGAGAGTACTCCCTTTTGGGCTTCACAACTTGCCGGAGTACTGGTTCAGCTCCAGGTAAGGTTTCTGCTTGTCTTTCTGATTTCATGAAGATGATGGGTCCGTCAGTGATAACATCCCACATCATGTCGTGATGCGCACTCAGAAAGCTTTTGAGTCGGAACTTCCAGATCTGATAATCATCGACAGAGAATGTCGGAAGATTCCTGCACAAGGAAGATTCCATAACAGTATGCAATATAATGACTTTTAAAAAGATTTTGAAACTTTGAAGGATCTGTTCAGGTGACCACTATCAGCAAAGAAATGCTGACTTGACAGATCTGATGATCTTTTGAACCACTTTGCTCGATACCAATTGATGGTCCCAAGACGGATACCTTGGTGTAGAGGGGGGGGGTGAATACACCAAGGTTTAAAAACTTTTCCAATTAAAACTCTTTTGAGTGAGCTGTTGTGTTCGATCCAAATTTGGAAGGCGTTAGCTTGATCGACACGGTAGTATGTGCGGAATGTGGTGGGATTTTGGAAAGTCCGTCCGTTGCTTTAAATATATTGCAAAGTTTGTGTTTCTCTTTTCGGTTAGTCGGTTTATGCGGCTTGAAATAATGCTTATGAAGGGTTAATTTGGATGCATAAATAAACATGAAAGAACACAGCTATTTAACGTGGTTCGGAGAAACTACTCCTACGTCCACGACCAGAAACCTCTGGTAATCCACTAAGGATACCACTGACTTTTCGCGCAGTCAGCAAGCGTTGCAGCTTGGTTCCTTAAGCTGGATACAAGTTTACGCGTACTGTATCGAAACGTAACCAGACTGTTTACGGGCACAGCTGAAGCCTAACCTGTAGTTTGCGGGTACTACAGAACCAACACTCGAATTACGCGCTTCGAGCAGGCGTACCTTTTACCTAACCTTTTCTGGGTTTGGGTTTGGGGTTTTCCTACTATGAACGAGTTCTTACAATTAAGAACAATGAGTATGATGAACTCGTTCAAACTAGGCTTAAGATGGGAAGGATTATATGCCTAGTTACTAGTGGGAGAGAGCTTCAGCAGCCTGAGAATAAATAACATCTTATAAGAATGAAGGCTGCTGTATCTTTGAAGCTTTTCTGAGAGATCTCTTGATCTTTGGTTAGACTTCCTTCAATGAAGTATGTTGATCTCTCTTGAATGTATTATCTCGTCTCTCCTCTCTTTCTGATGATGAAGAAGACTTCTATATATAGGGAGAGATTAGAACTAGCCGTTGGAAAGAGCCGTTCTGAATCTTTACCTAACTTCTGACAGGATTGACTTGTCTTCTTCCTTGATTTCCTCGTAAAGCAATCCTAGGTTTGACTTCTAGGTGCTGAGGTGTCGAGTTCCTCATGGTCCAGATCAGATCTGACTTTATCTAAAGTTCACTTCGACTCTGCTGTGTTGGTGACTCGAGTCATCTTGAACTCTGCTGGATCAATGACGCTGAGCTGAGTCTTGAACTCTGCTGGGTCTTGACGCTGAGCTGAGTCTTGAACTCTGCTGGGTCTTGACGCTGAGCTGAGTCTTGAACTCTGCTGGGTCTTGATGCTGAGCTGAGTTGTCACACGAGCTGGGTCTTTCCTACAGTGTACGGAAGAACTTTATCGTCTTGGATCCGGATAACGTTGCTTAACACTTCGACTTGGCTTACCTGCTTGTGTACTCGGAAATTTGGGTCTTCTGCTGTCTTCAGCGATCACCTGTAAACATAGAAAATCTATAAGCTCAAACAGGTGAGCTGGAAAACACTTGGGCTTGTGCAAACATCTACTCGGTTGGGGTCAGCTGGGTTTTGGTATCACTTCAAAACTCTATTAATTTTCCCAACAGTTCATGAGTGGCTGCCCTGGAGTAGTGTAGGGAGTGAATGAGTGAATCTGTGAGATGTTTGATTGTTGCCCGATTTTGACTAAGTTGATGATAATGAGGCATACTTGAGATTACATTTCGTTCATTTGATGGTTGAGAATCTCTTGTTTGTTGCTTGATTCTTGCTTGTAGAAGTAGTTTCCAGTCGTACATGTTGGTATTTACTTGGCTGTTTTGTGTGTCTAGTTAGTTTGTTCGTGTCCCATCTTCTTACCTTGCATTCTTCTTTTCTTTTTTATTGAGTCGTTGTTTTGAGTCTTGGGGGGTTTGATGTTTCTGAAAAACCATGTTTGATGATTTGGTTTTATTTTCACTTCATACTTGAGGGCAAGTATGATTCAAGTGTGAGGAGATTTGATGTGTGTATTTTGGTTGTTCATATTATTAATTTTTCTATGGTTTTATTTAGGTATAATTTGCACTTTTTATGTATTTTTTGTGCAAGAATCGAAGAGTTCGTGAGCATATGAATTTGAACAAGAGAAATCGAGAAAGAAGAATTTATGTGCAATTTTGGAAGATAATGAATGGGCCGGACTTATTTTGTAATACATGGACTATATTTTAGACACCTTTTATTTTAGGAGTTTATTTTTATTATTTAATTAGTATATTGTCTAGGTTATTAATGGCGGCTAATTAGCTTTATATATTTATAGATTAGCCGCAAGGAGGATTACTTTTGTGGGGATTCCTCAGTTTTTATGTTTTTTAGCCGCCATTATTAGGAGATTAGTTTTAATTAGTTTTCTTGATTTTGAATTGCTTTCAGCCGCTACCTAGAGAGGTCAGACGCACTTGTGGATTTTTCCTTGATTTTGAGTTAAATTATTTTGTTTCGTTCAATTTGGAGTTCAATTCTTCGATCCATCGTGCAATTTCTGGTGACTGTTCTTGTTTTCTTTAATTCAATAAATTCGTTTTATGTTATCTTTTTATTATTTGATTGAGTTTAGTTTTAATATTATGAGTAGCTAATTCTTTAATTCGGCGAGAATATTGAAGCACTAGTTTAATAATTCTGTGAGATCTAATTGTTCGTATAATTAATTTCCTAGGGTTTCGAATTGTTCCTTGTGTTTAAAGTTAATTCCGATTTTATTTAAGCCTGATCAACTTATATTTAATTGGATTATAGTCAATTAGTTCCCCCAATCCGTAATTGTTGGAATAGGGCTAATTAGTGATAAATCTACCATGTTCGTAGTAGGAATAAATTGGTAGACGGGTTATTACTTGCGTTCTTGGATAATTCGTCTAAATTGGGTTCCTTCAGATCTAAAAGCTATTAGAGCATTAAATCTAGGTCTGGCGTCTCCAGCTAGGTTGTGTTTTAATAAGGGAAATAGTTAGGTCTGGAGTCTACAGCTAACTATCGATAAAGCACGTAGGAATTAGGGTATGTCCGCTGCATTCATGGTACCCTATAACCGGTTGGTTCTTGGGAGTTGATTTATCTTTGCGTCGATGATCAGAGCCCTAGACTAGTGTGGATTTATTCGAAGCCGAATACTTTTCTTCTGATTAAATTCCTGTTTGCTATTTCGTGAATTTATTGCTTTCTTAGTATTTAATTAACTTCCCTCAATTTAAGGCGTGATGGCTACACCAAAACTAGATTTATAGGAAAAATAGGTGAATTCCCGTTCTCTGTGGTTCGACCCTGCTTGTTGCTATACTAATTTAATTCTGAGGGAATTACAGGAATTATTTGGTGGTATACGACGTCCACCAGCAGGTAAATCAGAAAAAAAAATCAGAAAGGGGCCGCACAAATCAGTGAGAAAAAATCTGACTTGTTGAATGCAGGTAAATCAGAAAAAAAATTAATAAAAAAACGTGACAGTCATGAGAGAGATCTGGACTGAGAGAGATAGTGTTGGACTGAGAGAGAGATAGGAAGAGAGGACTTACCATGGAGATGTGGCACGGCGGCGCAAGGGGCGGCGGCGGATACTGTAGACAGAGAGAGAGAGAGGAGGAAAAAAGTCAGACAGAGAGAGATGAAGAGAGAGAGGAGAGAGTGACAGAACAAACCACTTGAAGGGATGGGCGGCGCAAGGGGCCGGCGATGGAATCCGGCTAGGGCGGCGGCGGAAGGAAACAGCAGGAGTTGCCGGCGAGGACGGCAGCGGCGTGGCTGACAGAGAAAGAGAATGCGAGAGAGTCGGGAGAATGAGTGAGAGCACAGGAGAAGGAGAGAGAAAGGCAAGAGGCTACTTACGGGTGGAGCTAAACGGAGGCGAAAGAGACCGGGACGGCAAAATCTTACCGGAGGATTGGGAATTTTCGGGGTTAGGGCGGAGAAGAGAAATGAAATTCCATCGCGGAGAGTTTAGATCTAAATCAATTTTACCGAGGGAAAATTCCCTCGGTAATCCCTCGGTATTTTCCTCGGTAATATTTTTAATTAATATGTATATTCGAAAATTTTGAAATTGGAGGGGGAAAAATTTTTGCCCTCGGTATATTTACCGAGGGATAAATTCCGTCGGTAAAAGTAATATTTTTTTAAAATTAATTTAAAATAATTTACCGACGGATTTTTCCCTCGGTATATTTACCGAGGGATTAAGTCCGTCGGTAAAAGTAATAAATTTTTTTAAAATTCATTTAAAATAATTTACCGACGGAATATTCCCTCGGTATATTTACCGAGGGATTAATTCCGTCGGTATAGTAAATAATTATTTTTTTATTAATTTATAAGCATTTACCGAGGGATATTTCCCTCGGTAAAATACCGACGGATATATCCCTCGGTAATTCTGGCGCAAATAAACCCGGGAATCGTCTGTCGGTAATCCGTCGGTATTTTATTTTTAGCCGACCCGTGTTTTTTCCTTCGGTAATCCGTCGAAAATTACCGAGGGATATTGCGGCCCTCGGTAATTGCCTCGGTAAATACAGTATTTTTTGTGGTGTATAAATTAAACTAATATTATACTATCATAATATAATTAAGTCAATTTAATTTTCTAAACTAATTTTTTCCTCAAAAGTTAAAATAGGAACCATAAGATTTAGTCTATGACAGGAATTATTTTATACATATAATTAAAAAATCTAAAAAATAATTTCAATTTGAATTCATATTTGATGTGCTTTTTGTAATATTAATTTTTTAATATAATAAAATAAAATTATAACTTAGATACTCTTGTCTGAAATTTATTTTTTTTCTTAATGTGTCAACTATTGAAATAATTTTAATTTGAATAGATTTATGTTTTTTTCTAATATTAAATTTTAATATAATAAAATAAAATTATAATTAAAATACTCTTGTTTTTGAAATCTAACTTTTTTCTTAATGCGTCAGCTATAATTTTGCATTTTCATTTCACAAGGTTTAGTATATAAAAGTAATTGAAAAAAAATTAAAAATATTAATGTGTGCTTAAAATTAGAAACTATTTATTCTAAATGAACATTTATTAATAATTCGAGCCACTCAATTTCAATTTGAAAAAATCTCGTTCAACGGTTCAAGTTTGTTTTGAATTACTCAAACTTCAGTTTAACACTACTAAACTTATTAGCTTATTTATGAACTATTGAGTTAAATATATAGCTTCATGTAAGTACTAAAAGATGTACTAATTATCCACTAAAAAAAAAAAATGTACTAATTATCTAATTAATTTTAAATTTCTGTGAAAAAATAATGAATACTTATTTTAACTGAAAATTGTAATGAATATAGATATTTAAAATTTAAATTGAATCAACGCTACCTAGTAAAAGATATAATTAACAAAAAGACATAGAAAAGCCAAACTCGGATAAATTGGATGAGAATTACTCATAAAAAAGAAATTAATAGATGTAATGAAATAGATTATTAGACAATGGATGTCTATAATTGATAATTTATTAACTTTAAAAGAGATTACTAAATATTAATTGGGACTAATAAATCTTAATTAGATTTAATTAAATATTACTAATAATTAAAATTATTTTTTTAGTATTCACGGTGAATCGAGTCAATTTTTTTTGCGTTATTATTATTATTATTATTATTATTTAAAGTTTGTGAAAGCAGGCGGCCATCTCGGAAAACAGAGCTCACTCGTGACTTAATTACCTCACTTTCTTCTTTAGTAATTAATGAATAATAATTCTCCTTCCACCTTGTTAATTACTCCCTCCGTCCCCAAATAAGTGTCCCGAGCCGCCAAAATTTTCGTCCCCGAATAAGTGTCCTATTTCAAATTTCTATGCAAAAGTTATATCAAATTGTCATATTTACCCTTTGACTCTTGCCAAAATGTTTACTTTTTCAGTTTTCTATGCAATAATTAGGGATAACATGAATCATTTTACCCACTATCTTGGTGCGCATTTTGACTGTTGGAGACACTTATTTGGAGACGAAGGGAGTACTCAGCTATATATCCATTTTTTGTTAGTAGATAGAAAATGTCTAAAGATTCTCAATGTTTGTTCCCGCTTGGCCAGTTACTAAAACTACAGTATCTACAGTATTTAATGTGCGTTGCACGTGCAACTATAATTTCATTCTTCCTTGGTACAAATCATTGGGTGTAAATTTGTAAATATTATAATTTAAAATAGTATTAGTTATGAACAAGTAAAACTATCTTGTTCACACTTCACAGTATATACCCAATATAAGAAAATATATATAATGTTCTGATTATATTGACTAACATTTTTAACAGTATGGAAATAACCGTAAATATATCTTTGCGCGATGTTTGAGGAAATGCCTAAAAAGAAAGTGCAAAGCTACGAATGCACAGCAGGAGTTCGAGGAATTGTGTGACATGGCGAAACCTGCAGCCGTACTGTAATAAAATAAGTTAGAAAAACAGACCAGGTAGGTATTTGTAGCTCCTTTTGTTATTTTTTTTAAGCACATGCATTATGTTTAACATATTATATCTTCTCTAGAATTTTACAATTAGTTTCTCAAGTGAACGTGTCGACTCTTTATATTCTTATTGTTAATACATGTGTTGTTGAATTTATATTGAGAAATAAATGTCTCTATATTTTGCTGTTATACTGGATATACTGCAACTCTGTTCTTTGATTAACATCGAGCCAAGAAGATTATAAAAGATTAAGGCCCTTGAGCTAACAGGAACATATGTATTTGTGCTGGCATTTTCATTAGGCAGCGATGCTAACTATGAAAAAATAATTATTAAGAAGGTAATAAATAGTTTAATTTTGCTAGTGCAAATCCTATAATTTTTTTATGCAAGGAAAAGATTGCCTAGTGCTTATTAGGAATGGCAGTGGCAAGTCATTGTGGTAATTTTGTAAGTTATTGATTTTATGATCATTTTGTAAGTTACTTGATAAGTTACTTTATTGTCAGATATTACAAATAAATTGTGTGTTTGGATATCATGTGTTCTACTTGTTCGTTTTTTATGATTAAATCTCTGTTTAACTGAGTTTGAAATCTTGATTTTCTCTTTGATGGATATTTTCATTATGCATATGGCTTCATTACAACGAAACATAAGTCTGTTGGTATTTTCTCTTTGATGGGTGTTTTTGTAATACTATAAATATTTTATTTGCTTTTCTTATGTGCTTGTGAGTTCTTTTTGGTATACGTTAATATGTAGTGTTCTTATCGTTATTGATTGATAATATTTGGATTCTTTTTCATTGTTTTGTGTAGATAGGAATGGTTCGGTTGAAGGAGGGGAATGATCCAGGTGAAGAAGTTAAGTGGCTAGCCATGACACCAAGGAATCGATGGGCGGTTCCGGTTATGATAGTTACTTGTTTTATGTTGATTTATACTCTCATAGATAGAACTTTTTGTGAACTATTATCATGTAATTAACTTGCACTACAACAAAATTCGCTTTAGAGGACACTTAATTATGTCTCAATTGAAAGCCTATAGCAACATTTGACTTTTCACCACATTGATTTTTAATGTCGCTTATTCGAGTGTTGCGAAAGAGTCATGTATCTATCATGACACTTATAAATGTCGCAATAGAGAGATGAACATCAAATGTTTTGTATGTTTAAAGACATATTCTGGTGTTGGCAAAAAATCCTAACACGGCATTTTTTCATGTCTTGTATCCTTAGTTACGACTTTCTATAATAATTCATGAATTTTATTAATAACTTTCTCGCTCCATTTCAGAAAAATCATAATAATAACTAAAACAAATTATTACCAATTTTTTTTATCAATTTCCATAAACTAAAAGTAATTACAATAGTCAAACTGTAGGTCAATAAATACAAAAATAATCTAACACTATTGTTATCTAATAAGCTAACCACTACTAATTCCACCCATATTACTTGAGAACGCTGAAAAATACAAGTTACAAATTTTAATCTAGGATCGATAAGTAGCATTGTGCTTATCTTGATAACTTTTGTATATCTTTTTTCCCAAGAATTCTTGACATCCGAGTTTAGCATGTGTCGTCGACTCTCTAGGTGGTGCCAAAACCTCAAATGAATTGGATACTTCCACATTAATATTCAGCATGTCTCACCTAAATATCAAATAAATGAGAATTTTCAAAATGAGCCAAAAGAATAGCATGTCCAGAATGAACAAAACCATGGAGAGAAAGCTAAAGAGAATACAATTTCATATAAGTACTGATGTAATTTAATAAATATTAAGGTCAAGAATCAAATTAAATAATTCCCAAAAGCTGTATGTTAAGCTATCTGTCACGCCCCTAATTCCCGAGGGAAGGCACATGTGCCGAGGGCGCGACTCGGGGTTGGATTTAAGAAGCGGGAATAGAAAAAAAGGGGAATTCATTTATCTTATAAGGATCGCTTTAGATTCAATGGCTCAATGAATCAACAAAAGATAGCCTTAAATAGACACTTGAAATAACGAGTATGATTTCTTGAAGCAAATACATAATAGAAATTCAGAGTTCAATATTCTTAAGTTTATAACTGAAGAAAAGATAATCAACGGAAGCTTAGCAAAAAGATGATCCTAGCCTCAACGCTGCCCGTCAGCACCCGTCAATCAACCTGAAAACATTTTGAAAACATTTGGGCTGAGTACTAGAGTACTCAGTGAGCTGTGCATTTGATAAACATTTTCACAAACATGATTATCCAATCATAATAGTATGACTCAGAAGGTTTCAAAACAAAAACCACTTCTAATCATACAAAACATTTTACCTTTGATTCGTGCACGCTTGTCACACTCTACAATGTTACTCTTACTGTGACCCCGGACCTCTAGCCATTGTCGGGTCCATTTCATTTATTCAGACTTCGGGTTGAAACCCAGAGAGTCTCGTTTTCAAGCTGGATTTCGGACCGAGGCCCAGAGAATCCCATTTTTAAAGTTAGCACACAATGGAGATCAACCCATTGCACTACTAACAAGGTGTACACAATTTCCGACTAACGTGTTAGGTCAGTTGAAAATCTCGATCGATTAACTTCAGAGCATTAAACATGTAGAGCGTACCTTAAAAACATTTTTCATGGATAACATGCATTTTATAGAGTTTAATAACTCAAACATAGTTTTGAAAAGATATAGCCCACCTGATCGGTGGAAAACAAACGCGTCTTGAGAAGTCGAGTCGTACAATCAACGCCCTCCTTGCGCCACGCCTAAACATATAATTGACGATACTATAAGTATCTCAGGATCTAAAAGAAAAATCCGAACTAGAGGGAATTATTCTAGACTCCTTTCTTATTTTAATTTTCCGCTAAGCCTTTAATATTTTAACCGTAGTTATTAAGTTTACGGTTCGATCCTAAATTATTAGGAGTCCGATTATAATTAATTAATTAATTAATTAAGGTTCATAGATTCAATCTTAAGAGCCCATTAGCAATTTATTAAGAAATTTTAGCCCAAATTCATTTAATAACCAAAGCCCAATTCAAAGCCTCCTTAATCAATTTAAATCCAATTCATTCATCTGTTGGCTAAATCATTTCTCTCTTTCTTGTTAATACGTACATCAGCTTCTCTCTCTATCTTACAAATCATCAAGCAGCAGCCTCACTTCTCCTTCTTTCTCTTCGCCATTCACTGCTGCCACCTTCTTGCCGTCGCACGGCGCCGCAGTCGCCACCATCTCTCCTCTCGTCTCAACCCTCTACTCTCTCTAATCCTCTGGAATTTCATAAAATCCCCAAATCGAGAACCCTAGATCCCAAAATTTCTATAATCCATCTCTTCTCTCTCTGAATCTGGCGAGACCCGCCGTTTCCGGCGAACCCCGTCGCCTCCGCCGCGTTGTTTCAGCAGCAACGGACGGCAGCGGCTGAGAAGCTACCGCCACCATCGTTCGCCCCTTCTTTCTCGTCGACTACAGCAGCGGCCAAAGAGAAGGCCACCGCCATCGCCTTCTGCCTTGCGCCACCAGCGCCACCGCATTCGAAGAGCCGCCGTTGTGGCTTCGACCTGCCGCCACCACCAGCCCATCGACCACCCCTCAGTCCCTCTATCTCTCACGGCAAGCAAAACAGAGGCAAGCAAAACAAGGCAGGGGTTTTGTATTAGTAATTTATTATTTCTTCCTCTTTATTTCTGATTCTAATAATAATTTAGAAGCTGTGATTTGAGGAGGATATAACTCAAGATTCCTAACTAGTTGTTTTGTTCTCATCTCATGTATGTGAGCTCGTTTGGTATAGACAGTTATAAGTTTCGATTTTTGGTTTATGGTTCAAGAGCAGAATATTAATATTATTCAATTCATTCCTTGCTCCTAATTGGCCATACTGATTTTGTATTTTATGATTTGATCCTTGGTTGGTTTCTGCGAGAGGAACTATATATTATTTATCAATTATGCACTTGTTTGAAGTTTTCTATTCTAAGTTTATTTTAATCTAATCAAGAAATCAAAAATACGACTTTGAATGGTAGCGAAATGGATTTTTAATTGAGTTGAATATTACCTTGATTTACTTCTGTGGATGTGGAGTTCCTGAATATCCTTCTTACTCTCTACTGTATATTTTTAGTGTGGTAAGGATTTGAAAGAGGGAGGTGAAGTACGGTTGTTTTGTTGTATATACAGAAAAGAGTTACTGCAGAAGAGTCTTGGCCGCCAAGTTTTATTGATAAACTTGGAGGCTACGGCTGTCTTTAATTCATTATATTTCTTCCCTCTTATTACTATTATTAGTCAAAGTTTGCTGAAGAAAGTTGGCACGTGGGTTTTATCTGCTGAAGTATATTAATATTATTACAACTCTTTTTTTTTTCCGACTACATTTCATTACTAGAAAACAAGAACATTGGGATTTGGGATTTTAATATACAATGACAATTATCGGTTCATGAATATAGTAAGGGAATTTCAAATCACTTATATTAATTTTCCTCAAACCTTTCTAATTTATAAACTAGCCGGTATTTAGACTAAATTAAATCTTTAAAAACGAATCAAGCGCAAGCTGCACTTTAATTAAAACGTATATAAATATACGTCACAATGCATAATCAATATGCAAAAGCATTTGAAATTTATCCATCTATAAAAGCTAAATAATTAGCTTAAACGAGTAATCATTTCATTTCTTCACAGTCAGAACATCGTTGGAGAACAACGAACATTTTAAGGCACAATATGCTATAAAATATAACCTTAAAGATTCCTAGATTCTTATATAATAAAGCAAAATATGGGGTATTACACTATCAAAAAGAAAAACAAGCTTATAAAAGAGAGAAGTTGTTTTATATACAAGACGTCTAGCTAAGCTACCAAGAGGAAAGATCCACAAGACGAACATTTAATACTTGAGTCATGAATCATTCTTATACGAACTTTGGGAGCGTCTACACCATATTTTCAATCTCTACCAAGATTTTCAATATCAACGACCTCTTAATATATATATGCAAACAAGAAGTTCTCATCTTATCATAATTAATATTCAAACCAAAAAACAGACATTGTGTTAGTAAACTAAACATGACATTCACTACCAGCCTTTTGTTTGTCCTAAATATAAAAGATCTTATTTATACTTAATTTATCAGCTCGTGAAAATTTAAGGACATTGGATTTGAAAATGAGCTTAAGTTACCATCAATCATGAAGCTCACTATATCATACAAGAAATTAAAGTTATTCAAAGAATAACTACTACAAAATTTTAATTACCGATTTTCTTAGAGAAATTTCTTTTCACTTGGTTTGTTCCACTATTCCCGAATACTAACCACCTGCAAATCATAATGCACCATAATATTTTGTGTTAGCCAAGGATAGCATCTACTAGTATCAATAATTTTGGACAAGTAATAAGTTCAATACCAACAACTAGAAATACCTCAGCAAAGTTAACAATTGTCATGTTTGGAGTAAAACTTCCACCAATGTATGTCGTAGTACTTCTTACAGAGCCAAATAACTTAACTTTAGTAAATTGCATAAAAATCGTGTGTGATCAATATGTTTAATTTCTCACCTAGCATTGGACTTCTCATGAGCTGATCTATGTTTTATAATCACGCAGAATTTCCGAACAAGACTGCTCATGAATATATTTATTATCTCTTCGGTGATTCTGGCCAAGACAGTAAACACACTAATATCAACATCAAGGAAGTTCTCGAAAATTATTAAGAACATAATTTTTCTCCCAACAACTTTTTGACATCTAATACAAATTCTATTACAATCACTGATTTTAAATAAATTCCTTAGCAATTTTCAGCAGATTTTGCCTAATATATCCATGACCAAGTATAGCAATTCTTTCATTAATTATTAAATGAAGCATATATGTAGACCAACAATCAAATTAAATTTCTAATACAAAAACTCGATTCAAAGAAACAAAAAATAAAAACTCACTCAAAGAACCCCAAACCAATCAAGTACTATGTTTTCTTCATCTGCAATCCAGGGCATCCAAGTTCCTAGCATAATTCAATCCAATAAGGTAATTAGAAATTAAATACGTAACAAACCTATCAAAATTCTAAATTCAAATTGCAACTTAATATCTATTCTTAAAGAAAAATTCAAAATAAATGCATCGATAGATAGGGTTTCGACTAGCGTCAAAATACAAGGAAAAAGGTAAGCTTTAAGGACCTCTGGACAACGACAACAAATCGAAGTTGACGGCATAGTCTTTCGTCTAGTCTGAGTCGGTGAACCATACTACTTGCCTTTCATACAAAGTTTAAAACAACCAATTAATTACTCCAAAAAAAATGCTTAGAAAATGAGAAGAGAAGAGGAATAACTACCTGGTAGGAATTCCGGTGAACAGTGCGGGCCGGCAAGGACGATTGAGACTCATCTCCGTCACTAACTAATTCGAAATCAAATTGGAGAAGAAATAAGGCTTCGACAGACGAAAGAAATTGGAATAGATCGGTTAATCCTTCTTAGGGATAGAACTAGGGCAGTTCCTTCACTTTTCTTCCTCTTTGTTTAATTAAATTTTATTTTTGATTCTATAATATAAATTTCCATCTTAACTTTGGTGGGAAAGTTACCGCCAATACCAAAGAGGATTTTTCTTTTCCTTTTACTATTTTCCTTTAATTTATTTAACAAAAAGAAGATCTTAATAATATTTTGGGTTGGGGCATTGGATCGAGATTTTCATCTTTTTGGCTGGGGGCATTTGACGGTGCCGTAATTGATGTAATATAAGAACACAATCATTCAAATGTCGTAATAGTGTTAAATAATTTTGTATAAATTGAAAATAAAATGTTTGATGTCATAATAAAGGTCCTATCCTGACACATGTGCTATGGTGTCGTAAAAGTGGTGTTGTAATAGGCCTTTTTTGTTGTAGTGTTGATTATGTTTTTTTTCTTAGACGTATTTATCCTTTACTATGTTTGGATGATAATATATGTAAGACTATGTTTTGATGATAATAAATGTATTATTTTTATGATTTATCGAGATTATTTATTGGTTTAAACAATTTAAAAATAGGTAAATTGAAAAAAAAGCAAAAACAAAAATAATAGCTAGGTTCAAATCAGGATAGGAAAACATAACGGTTGCAAAAACCGTCACCTAAAGCATAAAAAACGTTATCTACAAAACAATACATTACATTTTAAGTAAAGCTTATAATGGTTAAAAACCGTTATGTATAACTGCCATAGATAACGGTCATATAATTGTTATCTATGTGGTTAAACCGTTATGTATTAGTAGTATACATAACGGTCAAAACCTGTTATGTATGAGCGCACTTTTTATATCGGTCTTTAGTGCTCATACATTACCCGTTATGTATGAGCGAATTTCTAGTAGTGAAAATAAAAAATTAAAATTAAAAATCATTTCAACTCTCTCTCTCTCCCACCTCATCACCACCCTCTCTACCCCCTCTCTCTCTCTCAATCGACATCTCAAACCCCTCTTCCCCTCCCCCCTATCTCCTGCTAGCACCACCACCAAAACTGAAACCCAGATTAATCAACTTTCTCTGTCCTAGTCGCCGCGCCGCCGCCGCCTACTATCTAATATCTATAAGGAAAAAAATAATCAAGAAAAGAAGAAAATAATTTAAATACCAAACATCATCCTCTGCACGCCAAGGCTCCAAGTTCTGTGACACTCCAAAATCTATGATAATAATTCAAAGCAAATAAGAAAGAAACGAATGCTCGTCGGAAGCAACATCCACACCTTCATCTTTTGGCTGCCGTTGATGTGAAATCTTCGCTGGATCGAAATGCCTATTTAATGGATTCCGGCGACAATGTACGGTTCTCGAGGTCGGCATCTTCCAGCCACATCGGCATGATCTTTCAATAATTGATTTGCTTCTTCTGCCGACTCCATTTCAATCGGTGATTTATTTTTTCAAATAGCTTATTTCAGCTTTTTTTTGTTGCAAGCGAGATTTTTTTCTTATAGATGGTAGGCGGCGGTGGTGCGACGGAGGGGACGGAGTCGCGGAGATGTTGATTTATCTGGGTTTCAGTTTGGTGGTGGTGGTGGTAGGAAAGAGAGAGTGAAAGAGGGGTTTGAGTAGGGGTGAGCATTCGGTCCGACCCGCCCAACCCGCCGACCCGAAATTTTTAAAAATTTGGACCGACCCGGACCGAATATAAAATTAAAACCGACCCAACCCGGACCGAAACCAAACCTCAGGTTCGGGTCGGGTTCGGGTCGGGTTCGGTCCAACCCGGGACATTTTGGACAGAATAACTTTTTCTTGTTTTTGCATCATTTCCAGCATATATTCAACATGTAAAATCAGCAAAAACTCATATTGTCACCTACAAAAAAAAATGAGAAACTGAAATTTACACTCAATAATCAAATTTAATGCAAATCTGAAATTTACACTCAATTAACACGAACAAGAAAAAGAAAAGAGAGAGTTAAATGGATCTGAAATTAGTCTAATTGATAGAAACATGAATAGTAAACATATTGTTGAGGTGGCCGTGGACCAGGTGCGGGCGAACTGGGTCAGCCGTCAAAGTGTCGAGTCTGTCGACTGGCCGTGGACAACTGGTAGATGGGCGGGGCCGGCGTGCAAACGGTAATGACTGGCCGGCTGGTGGCTGTGGCTGTGGCTGTGACGGACGGGACGGGCCTGACGGCGGCGCGGTGCTAGAGTGGAGAGTGGAGGAGAGAAGAGTGAGTGAGTGTGAATTAGAGCGGCTGCTGCTACTAGGTTTAGTTTAGGAAAGATTCAAATTAAAAATAAAATAAAAATAAAATAATTGATTATATATATATATACGGGTCGGTCCGAGTTTTGGCGGGTTGAGAAAATTAAACCCGGACCCGACTCGGAAAAAATTTCGGTCCTTAAAATTGGACCCGACCCGGACCGAAATTACACTGAAATCCGGACCGACTCGCCCGAACCCGTCGATCCGGGTCGGTTTAGCGGGTTCGGGGCGGGTTTGCGCCTAGGTTTGAGGTGTCGAGAGAGAGAGAGAGAAAGAGAAGAGAGAGGAGAGTTGAGGTGGAAGAGAGAGAATTGAGATGGAATTCAATTTTTATTTTTTATTTTCCACGTCATCGTCCGATCATCCTATTCATCATTCTGTTGCCGGATTTTTGCTCCAGTGCCATAAATGTCACAGTGGTGCAAATGTCAGGCCAACTTTGTATATTTTAAAAGATCAGACCATAAAGTAATTATGGGGTGAAAAGTCAGGCCATAAAGTATAATTAATCCTAAGTTTAACCCACACAAGATGAGAATGAAATAAATACGCTCCCAATATATTTTTAATAAGTATTTTTATTGAATATATTTTTATTATTTTTTTAAAATTAAATACGAAATAAATACTGTCAAAATACGTTTTTAAAAGTTAAAATACGTAATTTAATGGGGTTGTGGCTATGGGCTGCGTTGTGGGTTGTACTGTAGTGGCTGAATTTTTTAAAGATAATTTTGATTTTGAATTAAAACTTAGTAATAGTCAGTGGTATGCAATAGTTATTTAATTTATTTATTTTGAGATAAATGTGTTTAAATGAGATTCATAATATTATTATTGATAAAATATAAAAATATTACAAATAAATATAAACGCATTTTTAATGTATTCGCATCTCAATTTTTTAAAAATTAACATATTTCTGTATTGTATCGTATTTGTATTTGTATTTCGTATTCGTATATGTGCTTCATAGATTGCCGGCAGTAAATATTCAAGAATTCTCTTAAAATGTTTATCGAACACTTGTGTTACTAGAAGTAAATTATGTCACAACAAAATAAGAGAAATGATACATAGTTCGATACTATACTGCCTTGGTCCGCGGACAACGAGCAACCGACTATTATTTAAATATAAAACAAATCAACAAAGTTTATAAGAAACACATATCAAGATATACAAAACCAAGTGTTCTGCGCATACTTAATTATTTCATACAAACTCAAATTCTCAACAGAAAATGCTCAACATCAGAATTTTCAAATAGAAATAAACCAAACAAGACCCAATACTATTGGTGCAAACACTGAAAAAGCCAACTCCAAATACTTTGAACAACCCCTTCAATATATTCTCATTCTTCGGTCATCACCTGCAACATTAACTTGAACAAAATAAAAACCATTGAAGTTATGATATTCCATAGAATATTTTACAAGTCATGTCTCTAATTTTTTTTTTTTTTCATGCGAACCATTAGTTAATGCGTCTCTTGGTTTCACTCACATTAATAAGTAATTTAGAAATCCTCTAAAAAGAATAAGGAGGTGATTGGAATAAGGAGGTGATTGGTATGATGGAATGAGGTAAGGAATAGAATGATCATTCCTACCTCCATTCCATTCACTTGTTTGGTAAAATAATTGTAAGCCTACTTCTTCATCACCGGGTGTAAAATAGAAGAAAATGATATAAAATGCTAAACAAATAATGATTCCATTCCTTTCTTTAATTCTTGTTCATACCAAGCAAATGAATCAACCAAGGTTTTTCATTACATTCCTACATCCATTCCATTTCATTCCATCATACAAATCACCTCCTAAGTAATTTAGAAAGACTCACTAAATCATACATGCTTATTTCCATGTTTACACCTCTTCCATGTTTACACCTCTTAGTCAATACGTCTCATGGTCTCACTCACATTAACTAGTAAATGAGAAATAGTGGTATGTATTCATATACATGCACAACTAGTATATAGAAATAAATCTACACAAAAACTAAATTACTGACCTTACTCGGAATCATTCTCGGGGGGTACCAGCAATCCAAGAAAGATGGACTTTCACTTCGCCACCATTTAGCCTCTGGCTAACTTGCTCAGCCCAATTCAAAGTTAAAGGGTTACAGTCGACTATTTCCAGCTTTCTAAGACGATCCATATGCGAAGCAATGGGGAGCTCTTGTAGTTTGTAGCAGTGTTTAATGCACAGACAGTCTAGCTTGTTGTTGTTTAGCAAGTTGAATTTCCAATGCACCAAATCAGTATCTTCTACCAAAAGAAATTTAAGTTTGGGGAATTGATCGTAGAAATCTACATCCCACTTTGGTCCTTGAAACGCATAGTGTTTTAATTTGAGCACTTCAAGATTCTGCAACGAACCAATTATACTCATGTACTCCCAAGGATATCCCAACCCACTTAAACTCAACTTTTTAAGGCTTGCTGGGAACATCGAGATGGGAGCAGGCGGCGGAGGAACAACCTCGTATTTGATTTGAGGATTCACCACCACACATTTGAGTGATTCTAGTCCATATCGAACATAAATATTCTCCAAGCAGCGAATGGAATTAACTTCATCGCCGGGCTTTAATTCAATTCGAATGCCTAACCTTTTCAGATTAGGGATCCATCCAAAAACTTCCGGTCTACAGCATTGAGCACTCACATCTAAAAGAGTTGAGAGGTAATACAAACCATTACCGAATTTGCTATCAGGTAGGATTCCTCCCATGACCTCAAGATGTTTTAATTCTCGCATATCCCAAATTTCCACGGGCAAGAGCAAAGAATTCTCAGATGATTTGACATTCATGTATCGTTTCACAATCAAGTACTGGAGCTTCCAAAGTTTGGATATTGATGTAGGGAGCTTTCCATTACAAGTGAGGCCAAGATATTTCAGATGAGTTAGTCTCACAACTTCAACCGGAAACTCGTAGAGACGGATTGTAAGAGCATTCATCACTCTCAGCAACCTCAAATCAAAATTTAAGGGGACAGGATATTGCTGAAGTGGACCAACACATAGCACAGAATGTGCACTTGTATTGGATGCCATTGAGTTCTGCACATCTTTCATACCCAATAAAATGCTATTTCGAATGCATAATCTGCGCTGGCTCTTTATGCTTTCCATTGAACAATCATCATCATCATAACTATTCATGGCATGGAAGAATTTATGCTTCGCGGCTAGACTGTTTGCTAGATGCCAAAAGACAGAATGAAGGCGACATGTCTTGATTTGTAAATCGGAAACCTTGCGCTGGACAATGACAAGACTGTTACGGACAAGGTCAGTTAAACATTCTGTAACATAATAATCTTCCTCCATTTGTGGCCATCTTGTTTTCATAAATCCTTCAGCTGTCCACAGGTTAGCGAGCTCGGATGTTTTGATCTCATATTTTTGACGGAAAACTCCAATGTAGAGAAAACATGCTTTCCGATGTTGTGGCAACCTGTGGTAGCTGGGAAGTAATGCCTTAGATATTTGAAGATGTGCATTCATGAAAACTGATTTTTGTTTACCTGAGGCAACATCATTCCAGTTCTCTTCGGACATCTCGAGTTTGAGTAGTTGGCCAGCGACTGTGAGGATCAAGAGAGGAAGACCATCGCAGTTTTCAGCAATCTTACGGCCGGCTTTCTCTAATTCAGTGGAGCACTGCCCTCCACCAAACACCTTTTGACGAAGAAGACACCAACTTTCTTCTTTATCTAGTAACTCCATTTGGAAATCCATATCATGTTCTCCAAATTTGGCTACTTCTGCAAGCCTAGTTGTCACCAAGGTTGTACCCTTGATGTCTGGGAATAGATTTTTCAAGTGATGCAAAGGCTCTTTGCTCCATACATCATCCAACACGACGAGACATCTCTTTGATGATAGTTGTGCACACAAGTCCCTAGTTAATTTCCCATTTCCTTTCATATGCAATTTATCAATGTTGGGATATACTTGAGCTAGAATATCTATCAAAATATCCTCTGTTTGATATTTTGGCCCTAAAGTGACCCACACATGATGGTCATAGCACCACAAAAAGGACTTATCTTCGAAAAACTTTCTAGCAACAAAACTTTTACCAATTCCTATCATCCCAAATAAAGATATAATTTGCATTTTAGAAAAGAACCTTTCCGGGTGCATCAACCTTTTGACATTTTTACTGAATTCATCGTGATCCAGACATGTTGAGATCCATTCAATACTTCGTTTTCTTCTTTCCTCATCCATATCCCAGTTGTAGAATTGTATCTCTGTTTTGATTCTACTTATCTGCAAAACGATGAATACAACAATGAGCCAAATAGTTTTCTAAAACAACATACTATTTTGTCGCACATGGTAAGAACTTCATTACTTGATTCCCTTCAGATAAGCATTCCAACGACAAAAGAATCGAGTGATTCGAACAAATTAACAAGGAGATATAGCAAAAAATAAAAAAATAAAATAGCAAGAAAGAAGTCTATTGTGGGATTGTGGTCGTCAAACCGTTGAAGCTTCCGACTAAAATGACCCAATAAACACAAAAATTCACCAATTAAATCATTCATACTCGTAACCGACTGAATAAGTTTTCCAGTGGCGAATCAAATGGGACCAATAACGGAGTTGATATGGTCAAAAGAGTGGGCATGTACCAATGAACGTCTTTGTGAACATCTTCATAATGTTTTGGCCTTATCTCACATGTTACCTGCCCACTATTTTGATCATATCTCCTTCAAGATGTTTCAAGAGCTTATAAGATGAAAAAAATAAGGTGCATGGGATATATCAACTTATCAACATCTCAATAAATTAATACTCCCTCTGTCCCATTCATCTTGACCTGTATTCTTTTTTGGGACATCCCACTCATCTTGACATGTTTCCTTTTTTAGACAAAATTAGGGCATACTTAGGACCCTAATTAATTCTACATGAATGCAAAGTCAAAGAAAAAATCACTTTATTGACTAAAAAGACACTTTATTAGCACTTTATTATTGCTAATTTCATTCTTCTTAATACTCCTGCCGAAAAGAAATAGGCCAAGATGAATGGGACGGAGGGAGTATTTGATTAGTCTACATGAAAATATGGAAATTAAAGTTCTAAATAATTGCATATATCCCTTCCAAGTTTAAGTATGTGTGGTGAATGGTGATGAATAAGGTTCGTACCTCTGATATTTCATCTGCGACCATGAAAATGGGATGTTCTTTGTCCGTTGCTATCTTGCTCCACTGCTCTACCGTCTTCTCCGATTTTAATAGAAAGAGAAGAGTTTTGGCAGCTGAAACAAAACGACCTCGACAATTCTCGATAATCTTTCTTCCAGCTTCATCGAGTTCTGGAGAAATATACTCAAACCCAAAAATCAGCGGGCGCATTGAAATCCAGTTTCTTTCTTGAAAGTAGCGGGAGTCAACTCCATCAAAATCAAAGGAACTGTCGGCCATTAGAGCTACTTCTTTTAAGTTGGTGGTGAGAATGACGAAGCTTCCGTTACTCTGATTTGGTAACGACCTTCTCAAATAATCCACCACCTCCACGTCGCGTACATCGTCGAACACGATCATGTATCTCCGGTGCTGCAATATTTTGTACAAGTATTCGCACAATTTCTCGTCTTCTCTCGAGATAAGCCATTCATATTCTGGTGCAGCTAGCTTGTCTACTTGAGCAAGAATTCGTATCAAAACTTGCTTGAATTCGTGTTTCGTGCGAAATGTCACCCACGCGTAGCAGTCGAAATATTGAACACTGTCCCTGCGTAGATTTTCGTAAATGGTCTTCGCAGTAGCTGTTCTGCCGGAGCCGATTTCCCCGAGAAATGAGGAAACCCACATGTCATCTGGCCTCGTTTTACTCAGCAGCTGCTGTCGGGTGTAGGCGAATAGATTGAACTGTCCAACCATCTCCACACCGGAATCAATATTTGATGAAACAACTGCATCATCATCGTCGTCGTCGTCGTCGTCGTCGTCTTCTGTGTCTGGTCTGGATAATTCTTCAATGTAGTCTTTCTTTAACTTCTTCACTTTTTCGACGAAGGAAGCAACCCCTTGCTTTACTTCCGCCTCTTCGTACTTTTTCTCGAGGGAATTCAATTCATGGAATTCGAGAACATCTTCTAGTTCATGTGCACAATCTCTTATTTGCCCCTCCAAAGCATCCAGCCTCTTCCTGCTGCTCCTGCTTCTGCTTCTGCTGCTATCGTTCAATCTTTCGTAAACCTGCTGCAAGGCGTTGGTCCATTTGGATGCAAGGTTTAAGATATTCAAAGTCAAGGAGACATGGGAAAACCGAGAAGTTCTTACAAGGCCATTTATTGTTTGCCTCAGAGAAATCACAGCAGCATAATCCATCTCTGATTTCTCTCAAACAGATTTTTTCTCGAATGGTAGGCTAATTAAGGTTGTTGATGATAGGATTAAAATTGTTTGTGTGTGTGTGTGTTATTTGTGATTGGGATTAGTTTAATGGCTAAAGAAAACAAAACTAAGCAGCCGGCCATATTGGAAAATAATGCTCGCTTTTGACTTGCCATTACTTCATCTTTTAATAAGTTACTAGTAAGTAGCTTGTCGAGATTCGACGGAAAATAATTATATTTTGACTTACGTGTGTACATTTTAATATAATTTTATATCTTATTTAGAAGTTGTGATGTTGTTGCGTATAATTAGGAATTGGATCGGATATTCATTCATTAAGTATTTTTCAAATTTAAATTTGTTTAGAAATTCTCTACATGTTCTCATCTTAATTTTGATTAAAATAGTGACTTTACTGTGCATACCCGTCTCAAACACGTTGGTTAATACTCAATAAAATTCTGAACACTACAAAGTTAATACTAACTAAAATTAGTAAAACCATTCCTTTATATCTGTTTGAACCGTCTCGTTGGTTTATGCTAAATTGATATATCTAATCTAAGCCAAAAGGCTGAGAAAGATATATTTACATCTTCAAATCTTTTTTTTCTTCTTTTTTTTAAGTAAAAATCATTCTTTTTATGTATGTTTGAACCGTCTCGTTGGTTTATGTTGAATTGATATCCCTAATCTTAGCCAAAAGGCTGAGAAAGATATATTTACATCTTCAAATCTCTCCCCCCCCCCCTTTTTTTTAAAGCTATCTATCCATACATTTGATTGAATTTGATATACATATTCTAGCAGACACTAATCGAAGATTTTAGAAAAATGGGAATGAAAAATAAAGAGAATTTCATGTAAACATGTTAATTAAATATATTTATTTAGTTTTCGTATGGATTTTTGTTTGCAAATATTTTTTTATCTTAAAATGTTAATTTACTTTTTCAAAATTTGTTTGTTGATTTTTAATTTGATTATTAGCGCTACTTATATAATAACTTAAAAAATAATTTTATTTCTCTTATATAAACATATAATTGAAAATGACAATGGGTTGAATATCAATTCATTAAGAATTTTCGAAACTCATATCAGTTCATGATTTATATGATATTTCTCAGAAACATAATGATGTACTCATCCTTCAATTTTATTTAATATTGTATAAAATACGGAATTCAAAATAACTAGGAATGAAGGTGATACATTAATTCGAGTAAAGTTTGAAAATACTGAATTCAAGATAAATCGGAATAGAGGATGAAAGGCTTATACTTTTCTTTTTTTCAATTGGTAAAATTAAAAGATGTTATACTTTTATGTTTTTCAATTGGTTAATAGCATGATTAATTAGGAATGGAGGATGGAAATATAGGAAAAGATTTAGATAAAATAAAAAATAGAATATAAAATATGTCATACTTTTATTTTTTTCAATTGGTTAATTATGTGATTAATTAGGAATGGAGGATGGAAATAAAATAAAAGATAAATTTAAGATAAACTATATGAATTAATAATGCACAAAATAGATATATATCCAAATAGATAAAATTAATTAGATTAAAATTAGAATATATGAATATGAATTAATATTGCACAAAATACCAGAATAAAGGAAAATCGGAATAGCGAATCGAGGAGGGAGAAATAATCGGAATAGCGAATCGAGGAGGGAGAAATAGGTGGTGCAAAATAATTGTTGGATGAGAAACTACACATTGCTTTTAAATATTTATATAGGTTTTATAATGAATAAAATTTGATTAAAAAGCGATGTGGGACAGAAAAATTTAGTAGGAAAAGAGAAAACTATTTTATATAAATATAAATTGTCAACAACTAATTTTGCTTCTTAACGCTTGAGGTTTTGATTAAGAAAGTAAAAAGAGATTATATTTAGTTAGTTTTATGATATTCTATTCATGATGTATTTTTTAATTATATATTCTATTTATGATCCATGACAATCATGATTTAAAAATAAATATAAGTATTAGATAAATATAGATTATAATACATTAATTAAGAATTAAGAATTCTGAAACTAAGGAATTAGGATAAATATGAATAGATGATGAATATAAAATACATAAGATGATATATCCAAATAGATAAAATTATTAGATTATAATTAGAATATATGAAAATTAGACAAATTACCAGATTAAAGGAAAATCGGAATGGAGCATTGTGGTTGGTGATGAGCCCATATTTTGTGCTCATTTTGTGTCTTGTTTATAGGTTAGATCGAGTCTTTTTCGTATCTTTTTGGTGGTAGTCATGTCTGGGAGGACACAATTTACATTCAGGGTGTTCAGGGCAAAGCAGGTGGAACTTTGGACAAAACAGGCTGCATTCCGCAAAAGAGGCACGAGTACCAAAGTGAGATGAAATGAGGCATACGTTGAAGCTTTCAAGCTAAGGCGTTGTAGCCCAACTGAGTACCGTGCGGGATCCAGACCTTTGAGGAATACTATGGGCAGAACAAAGACAGAGCAGTACACCCTTTGGGCAAAGAAAGACATGCTTTGGGCAGAGGACGGAGCGCGAGATTTATCCGGATCTGGAGATAAGGATGAAATTATTTCCTACTTTATCCAGAAGATATATGGCAGATTTGTATCTTTGAAGATAAGGAAAGAGATCCCTATCAATTTCGATCTCTACAAGGAAGGTGGCTAACCCTAATTTCCATGGGCCAAACCGTCCAAGAAGCCCAAAAATGCTCATCTATATAAGGAGGAAGGGTGCACGAATTTTGCAGCTTTATTACTCTGTCTTTATTTTCATTTTCGAGTGGTGTGAGGAAGAACAAGGCCTACGGGCATACTCTGTTATTTTTCTGCACATGTTTTGCTTGGCCATTTTGGCCATATATAGCTCTCTGCTGGATACTTTAAGCATTTCATTTCAATTCCAAGTAATGTTTTCTTTTATCTCTTTTATTGTTATTGTTATTTCAATTATGTCTAGCTAAATCGTCAAGGCCTTGGATAGGATGAGATGATTTGAACATGAATGCTTAAATACTCGTGAGGTCTGCTCTGGGCGTATCAATCTGCATGCATATGTTCCCGAAACACTAGGTTTGATTCCAAAATGGTCTTGTCGAATTTGAGTAGTTAATAGGCCGTTAACAACTCGGATAAAATAAGATCTCTAATAATTTCGGACTAAATGTTTAGATGCCCTCTTGCATCCGAAAGTATAACGAGTGTGGGCGAGTGGTCGTATGTCTTTGTGCATGCTTTTGGCCATATCGGGTCTGTCTAAATCGAAATGCTGTCTGGGCAAAGGTCCTGTCGAAACGCCATCGTAGGATAGTTGGCCAGATTAGATAATAGGTAATCGTCATAGACTTTACTTATTTTACACTGAAAGGACAGATTGGTTCTGGGCAGAGGAGCACGTGACACCGTGAAAATGGGGGCGACTTTGCTTAAGGGCTATAACCGATTGATGTGTGCATGTGGGGGAATTATTTAGACCTATGATCGAGCTTATATTCATGTTTGATTATTCGAATCTTATCCGGGCTTTGCCCTTTATTATTTGACCAAATCTACTTTTAGTTTTCAGTATTATTTTATACTGCACTGTGCCCAGATCAAGAACTGTTCCGACCAAACCCTTTTTAGCTACACCGGTGACGAAGAGAAGGTTAGGATCAACTCCCTTGGGTTCGACCCTATACTTACCGCTTGCTAAGCTTGCTGTGGGCATAGAAAATTATAAATTCATTTTGCATGGCTAAACGACGGTCACGTCAGTTGGGGTAGTTTTATTTTCGTATTAGTAATAGATTGGTATTCAATTCAATTTATAAAAAATTCTAAAGAAAATTATGGAATATTTAACTTGGCATATTAATTCAAACTATTTTAAAACTGGAGTGAAAACTCAAAATAACCACTTTCCAAACTAAAAGATAAATAATGGCCCGTAAAACTTAAAACACAAATTGTCCCTCAAAATAGTAAAATATCCCCACTACCCCTCTCTCTTTCTCTCTTTCCACCCATGTGCCTACTCTCTCTCTTCTCTCTCCTCATCCCATCCGCCGCCCACCCCCTCTCTCTCTTGTCATTCTCTCTCTTTCTCTCTCTCTCCTACTTTTCTCTCTCTCTTTCTCTCTCTCTCTCCTACTTTCCTCCCCCTCTCTCTCTTTCTCTCTCTCTCCCAACCCAAAAAACTCATGTATATATATATATATATATATATATATACACGTACGTACTTGTTCTTGTATGTGTGCATGTTCTTCATGTATGTATATATACATGAAAACATGTAGAATTCATATATGTACATACATGAAAAAACTCTTCATGTATATATATATTATATATATAAATACAAGAAAATGTGTAGAATTCATATGTATACATACATGAAGTATTTTTTCATGTATGTATACATATGAATTCTCAATGTTTTCTTGTATTTATATATATACATGAAGAGTACATGTTCGTGCAGTCTGTGTGCATGTTCTTCATGCATGCATGAAGAACATGCACACATACATGAAGTGTTTTTCATGTATGAAAATTTCTGGCATGTGCTGAGTTTCTGGCATACATGAAGAACATGCATACATACACGAACACGTACGCTTCATGTATATACATAAATACAAGAACACGTACACTTCATATGTATACATACATGAAATAAATATTCATGTATGTATACATACATGAAATAAACAAAAGAGAGAGAGAAGAGAGAGAGAGAATGCGGTGGCGGTGAGTGGACAGCGGTGGAGACGAGCGGCGGTGAGGAAGAAGACGGCGGCGGAAGGGAAGGCGGTGGCGGCAGAAGGGAAGAAGGCGGCGGCGGTGGCGGAAGGGAAGAAGAAAGCGTCGCGGCGAGGAAAATAGAGAGAGAGAGAAAGAAAGTGAGAGAGGTGGGGGAGAGAGAAGTGGCAGATGGGATAGCGAGTGGACGGCGGTGGTAGCGGCTAGATGGAGATAGAGAAGAGAGAGTTGCAGGTGGGGGAGGGTGTGAGAAAGAAAGATAGAGAAAGAGAGAGAGAGAAGAGAGAGTTGCATGTGGTGGAGGGTGTGAGAAAGAAATAGAGAGAAAGAGAAGAGAGAGTTGCAGATGGGTGGGGTGGGGGGCGGGTATGAAAGAGAAGAGAGAGAGAGAGAGAATGGTATTAAGGGAGTGTAAGGGTAGAAAGATAAAAATGGGACAAAATTTATATTTTAAGTTTTAGGGGCTATTTTTTATCTTTGAGTTTGAAAAGGGGCTAGTTTGGACCATTAACTCTTAAAACTGCATCTCATCTTCTTTTCCAATTGTAGAATACTCCACTGTTTCATTAATAATGTCTCATTTCCTTTTTCTTCTATACTATTGATAACGTTTCATTTCAAATAAGGAAATAATAAACTCTTCAAATGTGATGAGACCTACCCAATTTTTATTTTTTACGTTACTCTTTAATAACCGTGCCCAAAAGTTATGAAAAATATCAATGGGATAATGGAAGTTTTTACTAGGCGTATTGGTACTCTCAAGTTTTATTTAATTAAACGATGGCCTAGTATGTAAATGCACAATATAGTATTTGAATTTAAACCGGTCAAATTTTGATATTTGTTGTCTTTTCATCCATAATATTTGTGAATTATATTATCAAATAAAAATTAGTTCAATTGCTATAGAAAAAATCTAGTTATATTAGCAATTTCTGAATTTTGTTGAAAATAAATTGGATACATAAATCTTGCAAAAACTAAAACTTTTAGTTTTAACCTAAAATCATTGTAAAAATTAAAATAAAATAGCATCTCTATCGACTATTGTTTAACTCAAACCATTGTTTATTATCACATAGACAACGGCCGGTTAAGTGTTGAACTATTGTAAATAAAAAGGGAAATGTTGGAAAATACACTTTTGACTAATTATACCAACTCTTGAAAAAACTACAAAAAAATAGCACTTTTGAACATTTATATAATTAGTATTTTTTCCCCTTAAAATGCTATTTGCCTACAAATCCTTATATTTATATTTATGCATTATATCTTTCTCATTGATTAGTTAAAAACTGTTGAACGGGCCAAAGTCTTGATTCAAAGTTGCCATTGTGGAAAAACATGTTATTTTGATCTACGGACTGAAAAATAAATAAATTAAATAGCCGATATCATCGACATGGAAAATGAAGCTCTTTTGTAGCTACTATATATTGATTAGTGTCCTTCAGAATCTATATAAAATTAATTTGAAAGTTTGAAACATATGTTATATTTTAGATCACCGACTAAGAATTGTTAGATGGCCAAAGTCGTCAATCACAAGTTGTGAAAATGAAACTCTTCTGTAACTACTAATTGATTATGACTTTTTTTTTTTTTTTGGAAATAGATTGATTATGACTTAGGCTACCTCCAATAGTAAAATTCAAAGACTCGAACCTATTTTGCAGTAACTGTCACATCAAACAGTATATATTTAGGTTGGTGGCATGTTACTTTTACCTAGCTAATACATAATAGATAACATGGTCCAACGTTAAAACAAATAGTATTGAATACTGTATGCAGCACATTGGAGAATGGTTTATACATTACAACAAAAATTTCTTCTTGTAACATACGGTTTGATAGCTATTATGCGTGTGTTACGGAAATTAGTGACATTTAATGATATAATTAGTGTAAATTAGTTGTACCATCAAATGTCATTAATTTTTGTGACATACATAATAGCTATCAAACCTCCAGGGCCGGCCCTGAGGGTGGGCGAGCCCGGGCGACGGCCCAGGGCCCCAAATTTTTGGGGGCCCAAAAAAAATATGAATGTTTATTATATATATATATATATTAAGTATTAGTTTTATTACAAGATTTTAAGCTAGCCCAATTGGTAAATTGTTTAGCTATTCAACTCATCAGGGTTCCATTCCTTTAGCTGCGATTTGTATACAACTTTATCTATTTTTGTGGTTTTAATATTTTTTTAATGGCCCTCTCAATATAGTTTTAAGTTTTTTGAATTTGATTCTTCCAACTGCAATTTGTACTGCTTTATCAATTTTTTTGTTTTGTTTTTTCTTTAATGGGCCCTTCAATATAGTTAAGTTTTTTGAATGGACCCTCCAATTTCTTTTTGGATTTTTTTATATATATTACTAATTATTTTACGAATATATATACTAATAATATAGAGTAAGAGGATTGTGAAGTAAATTTATTCAATAATTTCAACAAAATATTTACATGCATTTTAGATTTCTTAAATTTATATATTTATATATAACTTTATATTCTAGACATGTATTTTACACACTATTTTGCTTCTTCTAGTTCTTGTTCTTTTATTACTAGCAATTTCTTATTTTTATTGTACGCTAAAATAATTGAACAAGCAAGAAAAAATCACACCATCATTTTATTGTTATGCATCATCATTTTAACATAAAATACAAATTCAACGTATTGATTTTTTTTTAGATTAATAATTAGTTAATGCATTTATTATTAAATTTTGATATTTTCTAAAATAAATTCTCCTAAAAAAACATTTATACATCAAATGATATTTATTAATAATATTGCACGTAAAAGGGCTCTAAAAAACTATTTTTATTATTAATATATGAATGCTTTTTTAGATTAGTAATAAGTTCATGCATATTTTTATTAAATTAGTATTTTTTTTAAAATAAATTTTCAGAAAAAAATCTTTATAAATCAAATGATATTGCAAGTAAAAAAAACTTGAAAAACTATTTTTTATTTTTTTATAGGGGAAAAACTGTCTTTTGTTATTAATGTATGGTTTCGTGTGTTTAAATTAGTGTTATATTTCGAATTTATATGACGTATAGAGGACCCATTTTTATTTTTTCGCTCTGGGCCCATTTTTTGTCAGGATCGGCCCTGCAAACCTCATGTCACTAATGGAAACTTTTGTTGTAGTGATGATATATATAAGCAGAAGCTTTCAAAATTGTCGTATTTTAAGGTTTCCAAATTTGAGGCTTTTGCCCGTGTAAGATTAAGATATCATCTGTTCTACTTTAGTTTTTTTACTAGTACAGCAATACAGGACATGCGAATGTAACCTGTAAGATTCTAATAAAATCAGTATTATCTAGTATATAAAATATTAAATCATATCATATGTACACATATATTAAACATATTTAGTAGTTTATCATTCAAAAAACACAAAAAATAACAAATTTGTGAAAGAACAAAAAAATGATATAAATAACTTTTGGATTTATAGTAACCAAAACTTGATATTGTTTATAATTTAGTACATAGGTATTTGAAAACTCTCTTTTTATATATATATATTTTTGTAACAAGAAATCATGTACTTATTCAACATTGATATCTTGGACCATTTATTATCCATCAAGCCCATTTGTCGACTTGGGCTTCTGCTCGTAGTCTTGGGCTCTAAAACCCCTTCGCTAAACCGACGTACAAGACATCATATTTATAGTGTCAGCCCATCAACAGTTTACTGAAATTTCTAACAGAAATTATGTACTGGCATTAACAGGCATATGGACGGAGTAGGAGTGAAGAAGAAGATCAACTGTTTGATTATGTACTGGCATTACCAGACGTATGGACGGAGCAGGAGTGAAGAAGAAGAAGAAGAAGAAGAAGAAGAAGAAGAAGTGCCAGAATTTGGCACTGGAATCGCAGCCGCACGTACGGTTTCATGACGGTGAGAGAGAATAGGAGCTTCAATTTACTGTAGTTATATTGTTCTATAATCGGCTAGAGTTAACTGAAGGTTCTCCACATTAGACTTGCGATTAATTTGGCTTGATAGGCCGATGTTTAGCCTTTTGTTATGATCTCCCCAGCAACTCCATTGCCAAAAACTGGTCATTCTTTATTTCTTCATCAGTAAGACAACAACAGCATCCCCTTTAGGAACAGGATGGATCATGGATGCGACCCAATTTCAAAATTGAGTTTCAGTCAAATAACATCAATTTTATTCAAAAAGCTGCTACGGATTATTTGTCATAGCTTAATTATATATATATATATAGAGAGAGAGAGAAAATATAGGATTATAACACTTTTAGGGAAAAAAACACTAATAATAGCACTAATTTTTAAAAAGACAAATAATAGCACTTATGGACATTTTTGCCCCTAATTATTTTATCTCAATTTATTTTTATCTTTTTATTTGTTTATATGTATCTTCTTCAATTTTTTCATACATGTGAACCATCTTTCCGCCGTCGCCGCCGCCCTGAATTTTAAAGTCGTCGTCACCGACTTGCATGGCCTAGTCGCCGTCGCCGTCTCCCTTTTGGCGACCTCCTTTCTTATGCATGAAATCACATATTAAAATTCGTGAATTCACAAATTAAAACTCGTGAATTCACAAATTAAAATTTGTGAATTTGTCAATTCTCGAATTAATATTTTAAATTAGAATAAGATGTAGCGTGAAATCATAAATTTAAATTTGTGAATCACAAATTAAAAGTTGAGAATTCACAAATTCTAATTCGTGAATTCACAAATTTTAATTCGTGACTTCTCAAATTCTAATTCGTGAATTCACGCATAATGATAGATAGATGGTGGGATGGAGGGGTAAATATGTCCAGAAATGCTATTATTTTTATTTTTTAAAAACATGTGATGTTATTAGGATTTTTAATCTTAAAAGTGCTATTATACCATTTATCTCTATAATATATATATGTGTGTAATATGTCTACCCTATTTACGCGTGCCCACCGTTCACATGACAATACCACGTGGGCTGAGGAGTATCATATAAATAAATCTATTTTAAATTATGCTCCCTCCGTCCCACTGCATGTCCCATTTTTCTTCTTTGGGTGTCCTATTAGTAACGTCTCATATCCAAAAAAGAAATATTTAAACCCTTCAAAAGTGGTGTGATCTATCCACTTTCTATTTTTTTACTCATATGCTTAATCTCCGTGTCCAAAAAGTATGGGACAATCTTAGTGGAACGGAGTGAGTACCTATTAAATAACTCAATAATTTATGGAAATTAGTATCGCACATGTGCGTTGCACGGTATTAATTATAAAATTTCTTTCAGCAAAGGAGAATAATAATGTTTATATATAGATTTTCGGTACAAAAATAAGGGCACATTATCGGTAATAATAGTGACAAATACAATATATTACATTTCAAACATTCCGAAAAACTTCTTTGTATGCAATATATTTGATAATTATTGAGGACTGCTCATCATTATTAACACCCTTTTTTTTATTATAGGGGACTATAAAAAGTAATCTGATGGCTATATTTAGAATTTCCCGATCCTTTTTGGTTGTTGAGGGCTTCCGTGATTTAAACATAGATTTAGTTTAAAATGCCATTAAAACGACAGGGCTTAAATGTTAATGGCAACTTGCATGATCTTAAAAAATAAATTGTGATTTAGTGGTATACTGGTATTCCTCTCATTTGTGAGTATGAGATGTCACAGTGAGAATTACAATCCTCCTATGTCCCAAGTCAATAATAATAATAATAATAATAATTGAAGTAAAGCCACTTGGGTTTTCTTTATATGACTAATGATCAACTAAATATTGTTGGACACACATAGGATCGATGTATAAAAGGACGTCATTTACTCTAAGAATTTTTTGAGTGTGTAATATTTTAAATGAGAAGAAGATTTTTAGTTCATCCAACCAAAAAATATAACTCCCTCGATCCGTCCTACTAATAACGGCTCATTGTTTTGGACACAGGATTGAAGAAGAAGATGTAAAAGATATAAAAGTGGTAAAGTCCACATTTTTTGAAAAGTTAATTTTTGTCATTTTAGGAAATGAGCCACTATCAGCGGGACACCCCGAAAAGAAAATCGAGACATTATTAGCGTAGGGTAGTTTTAAACATAGCCCCTATTTAGTTCTTTGTGTAGCTCCCTAATTAGATATAATAAAAACTATTAACTAAAGTACTATTCTAACCTTATAGCCCCTAATTAAATTCAAATAAAAAATAACTTTATTCGAATTAGTAATCTCATGAAATCTGAAGAACAAAAGTCAGATAATTAGCACCCTAAAAATTAAATAAAGAAAACAAAAATTATATATGCAGTTCGATCATGGAGTTCAGTAAGAGCCACACAGCAACGACCAAATTCATGTGAATAAAATTATGGTTACCATTTTCGAGTGACTATTTTGTTTGTCATCCCACTTCCCACAAATCCAAATAAAGATATGAAACAACACCATCAAAAGGATTAAAGGATGATAACATCAATTGCTGAATTTTAATTTTTAAATAATGGGATTCCGTAATGTTTTGCCGTAATTCTCTGAATTTAGGAATTTAATAAGACTGTCAAGAATTTTGATGATTAAGAAGAAATTTTTTTTGGTTGATCTTCACATCTTACAAATTTCGTGGAAATAAAGAGGGTATATAAGGGTTCTCAGAAGGGTTTTGATCTTTCACCGTCATTTCTAATTTAAATAGGATGGTTAATTTTGATCTTTCACCGCCGTTAATTAATGGATGAACAAATTAACTCTGACTTCTCATAATTGCTACATTCAACTGTGCAGAACCGCCATTTCCCAATCTCTCACCACCAAACAAATCAATATCAAGAAAACATGAAGGGATTTGAGTTTCTTCATATTTGCTTCCTTAAACTTTTGAGTATGCGAGAGGATGAATAGAGAGAATAAGAAACATATGAATGAATAAATTAGTCATGTGTAAAAGGGATTATTGGGATTACAGATTAAAGAAAGTTACTTATTTCTTATTTGAAATTTAATGAGGGGTTATAAGGTTAAAATAGTATGTTAATTAATACTCCCTTCGTCCTGAGTTAGCATGGTGTGGGAGAATAACACGGGTTTTAAGAAAAAGTAAGTAAATATTTGATAGATGTATTTTTAGTGGAGGTATGACCATTTAAGATGTGTTAATTTCTTAGTGAATGAAGGGCTTTTTAGGACAAAGGGTAAAAAATATGTCCTATCAAGAAAACATCATACTAACTTAAGACGGCTAAAGGGTTTTTTCTCCTCGAAAAACCCTAGCGGCGTTCCTAAGGTTTGGAGAAGTAGCGGTGTCTCTTTCGAGACTAGTTGTCCTTCCCCTGTGGAAGCGAAGTGGTGTTTCAGTACTGCAAAGGATGGACCCAGAGGAACTTACACGATTGATGAAGGAATTTGATCAGGTGGTTGGTGTCGATGATGTCGTGGTGGATTTTGGTAGTTCTAGCCAACCCATTAATGACTATAATGGTGATTTACTCCTCAAACGGTTTCTGGTGGGAAAGATTTTCGATGTGTGGTTAGTTAATAGAGATAATTTACGTACTCAACTCCCGAATATTCTTCAGACTCGAGGGGAGCCTGAGATCGATATAGTGGCTGCCAACCTCTTTGTTATTGTGTTCGGTGATGAAAAAGACAGACGCCATGCGCTCTATGATGGACCGTGGCATTTTCACGGCAAGTTACTCATGTTTAAGGAATTCCAAAGGGTTTTGAGAAACCCGTGGATGTTATTTTTTCAGATTTCACGAGATGGATTCAATGTTTCAATCTGCCTATGGCTTGTATGACCTCGAAAGCGGTGAGAAGAGTAGCAGAGAAAGTGGGAATTGTTGAGGAGATTGACACAGGTGACGGCCGGTTCTGTTTGGGCCAATACGCTAGGGTTCGTGCTACGCGTGATATTGAAAAACCTCTACAACGGATTGTGCGGCTGAAGGTAGGGGAGGAAAAAGACATAGCAGTAGTCATTCGTTATGAAAAGCTTCCCGAGTTTTGTAGCGCGTGTGGAAGAGTTGGTCACCCAGTCCGTCATTGTTTAGATAAGACGGCGGACAAGAACAAGGTCTCTTTTGGTGGTTGGTTGAAAGCGGGTCGTACTTCTGATGCCCGTAGACCACGGGGAGGCTCCCCACATCGGAGAAATGGTTTTTCAGCGGTAACATCGACAGGCGCTTCAGCCAGAGCTCTGGTGGCGGGTTCTAGAGAAGTAGAAATGGAGAGGGGTGATAGGGAGGAGGGGAGAGCTAGTGAGAGCCAGGTTGGGTTGCAGTTGGTGGTTCAGGATGACTTGCATGCCATAGGTGGTGAGTCTCTAAGCGATAGACCTTTCTTTTCGGCTGAAGGTGAGAGAGGTGGCGTAGGAAGAGGAAATGGTGTCTTTGGTAGGAGGGGATGAGGGAGAGGTAGAGGAAGAGGGGGTGGGAGAGGCCAGGGAAATGAGGTAGAGAGAGGTAGTGTGGGGAAGAGTTTGACGGCGGCGAGACGGAAGGACGTGGGAGGAGATGATTTTTTTGATGAGGGAGGTGGTTGATCTTCACCACGCCCCCAGGAACTAGGGCGGCGGGGTGGAAAAGGCGAGCTAGGGTGGCGGGTGTGCAGGTTTCTGCAATGAATAGTCCCCCACAAGTTACTTCGGGGGTTAAGCGAGTTGGTGATGAGCTTGATGTTGGTGACTTTCAGAAACTAGCTAAATGTTTGCTTATTGATGAGACTGTTTTGGGGGAGTCTCTGGAAGTTCAGATGGTTGGTATTGATGATTCGGCGGCGGCTGCTGAGCAGCCCCGCCGAGCATTATGAATTGTGTTGTTTTGAATGCTCGAGGGTTGGGGAGACCTTGGGCATTCCATGTGTTACGCCGGCTAATGGCCGTCTCTTCTCCTTCTTTGCTCTTTATTAGTGAAACTAAAACAAGAGCTTGTTCATGTCATCATTGGAAATATGTTTTGGGTTTTGAGGGGCATTTTGTGGTAAACCCTAGAGGGGCAAGTGGTGGTCTGATGTTGTTTTGGAGCCTCAATATTCAAGTTATTGTTCTATCGTTCTCCATGGGTCATATTGATTGTCTGGTACAGTTGGTTAAGTTAAAGTGACGATTTACTGGGTTTTATGGTAATCTGGTAACTCATGTCCGGAAGAATTCATGGGATTTGTTACAACGACTCGCAGACAATCCATGCGGTGTTGATATACCTTGGATCGTTGGAGGGGACTTTAATGAACTTATTTCCTTGTCCGAAAAATCAGGAGGTGGTCATCGACCTTCGGCTCAGATGGAAGCATTTCGCGTCGCTTTGGATAATTGTGGTCTAAAGTCTATACCAAGTGACTCCTTGTTCACTTGGTATAATCAGATAAAGGGACCCGCATCTATTTTTGAGAGTTAGGACAGATTTTGTGTAAATAATGTTGCTTAAAAGGTTTTCATGATCCCGGTTGTTAGCACTTTGGATTCCCACGGGTCTGATCATAGACCGTTGGTATTGAGAATGGTTCGGCGGAGGATCAATCAAATAAAGGGAGGTGGGTCTCGTTTTCATTTTGAGCAGAAATGGTTAACGGATCAGAATTTTACGACAGATTTTTTCTTGGAATGGTCGAGCTTGGGCCATGCTCCTCTTCATACAAAATTGCAAGAATGTCAAGTGTTTCTTTCTAGTTGGGCAGGGTGCGTTTTGATAAACCTGGTAATGGTCCCAGGACGGATACCTTGGTGTAGAGGGGGGAGGTGAATACACCAAGGTTAAAAACTTTTCCAATTAAAACTCTTTTGAGTGAAATTTGTTGTGTTCGATCCAGTTTGGAAGCGGCTTGATCAACACGGTGTTGTGTGCGGAATGTGGTGGGATTTTGAAAAGTCCGTCTGTTGCTTCAAATATATTGCAAAGCTTTGTTTCTCTTTTCAGTTAGTCAGTTTATGCAGCTTGAAAGAATGTTTATGATGGGTTAGCTGGATGCATAAATAAAACAGGAAATAACAAAGCTATTTAACGTGGTTCGGAGAAACTACTCCTACGTCCACGACCAGAAACCTCTGGTAATCCACTAAGGATACCACTGACTTTTCGCGCAGTCAGCAAGCGTTGCAGCTTAGTTCCTCAAGCTGGATACAAGTTTACGCGTACTGTATCGAAACGTAACCAGTCTGTTTACGGGCACAGCTGAAGCCTACATACAGTTTACGGGTACTGAAGTACCTAACCTGTAGTTTACGGGCACTGCAGAACCTCAACCTTAACCTAACCTTTTTTTGGGTTTGAGTTTGGGGTTTCCAACTATGAACGAGTTCTTACAATGAAGAACAATAAGTATGATGAACTCGTTCAAACTAGGCTTAATATGGGAAGGATTATATGCCTAGATACTAGTGGGAGAGAGCTTCAGCAGCCTGAGAATAAATAAGAACTCATGAGGATGTAGACTGCTGGATCGTTAAGCTTTTCTGAGAGATCTTGGTCTTTTATTAGACTTCTTTCTCTGTTGATCTTTCTTGTGTATGTTCTCTCTCTCTTTCTAATGATGAAGAAGACTTATATTTATAGGGAGAGACTAGAACTAGCCGTTGGAAAGAGCAGTTCTGAATCTCTACCTAACTTCTGACAGGATTGACTTGTCTTCTTCCTTGATTTCCTCGTAAAGAAATCCTAGGTCTGACTTCTAGGTGCTGAGGTGTCGAGTTCCTGATGGTCCAGATCAGATCTGACTTTATCTCAAGTTGACTTCGACTCTGCTGTGCTGGTGACTCTGAGCTGTCTTGAACTCTGCTGGATCATTGATGTTGAGCTGAGTCTTGAACTCTGCTGGGTCTTGACGTTGAGCTGAGTTGCCACACGAGCTGGGTCTTTCCTACAGCTGTGTCTGGAAGAACTTGATCGTCTTTGAATCTGGATAACGTTGCTGATCACTCGACTTGGCTTACCCTGCTGTGTACTCAGCTGGGTCTTCTGCTGTCTTCAGCGATTCCACCTGATCTTAGAAACTCTATAAGCTCAAACAGGTGAGCTGGAAAAACACTTGGGCTTGTGCAAACATCTACTTGGTTGGGGTCAGCTGGGTTTTGATATCACTTCAAAACTCTATTAATTTTCCCAACAATTTCCCCATTTTTGATGATGCCAAAACTCCAAGTTGGAAAAACAAAATTACTTCCCCCTTAACAGGAAACGGCGGGGTTTCAAAGGATTAAACATTCACAGCAGGTTAACATATTCAGAGCCTGGACAAAGAGAGATTGTCTTCAGGTTGATTTTGATAAAACGAACTTTTTCATTAATACGAAGAAATTTTACAGCTTTCTAATTACAAAAAGTTCAAAGGAAAAATTCCCAGTTGGCTGGGTCTTCAGCTTTGCTGCTTCCTTTGTTCATCAATTTGATGGTCAGTCTTGAGACCATATCTGTTGAAGATGAACTCTTCCAGCTCCTTCCATTCTGCTTGATTCTTTGATTTTGAAATTCCTCTTTCACCAGCCCAGTGATTAATTTCTTTGATAATTTGGGCCTTGTTAGGAAGGTTCGTTCCAGCTAGAGATTGAGGCTTTAACTGTTTGACTTTTGGAGCCTTCAGCTGGATGTTGTTACTCTTGGCATATAGGACAATTGATCTTGCCATCATTGGATCTGTCTCATGAAGTTCGAGGAAATAATCCTGGAAAGCAGTTTCTGGATCCACGCCTTTGAATTGATTCAAGTAGTAGAATTCTTTGATGAATTCTGATTTGCAACTTTCCCAGTTTTCATTGAAATCGTCTAGGTTCTTCTTGTCGGCTGAGGCTGGTTGGATTTGTTTCTTCTTAGCTTGCCTGTAGCTCTGTCTTTTCTTCTTCTGCTTTTTCTCAGCAGGCTTGAGCGATTCAGCTTTCTTCTTAATAATTTTATCCAGCTCTTGCATTTTTTTTCTTTGCTCATTGTGGAAGTTACACAGCCAGTGATAATCTTTGTATTCTTTAGGCTTGTGTCCACAGGCTTTGGCAAGAGCAACCATCTTCTCTCTCCATGTCTCTTTGACTGCTTTGGCTGGTGCAGATGGCTCTGTCTCTTCTTCATCCAGCTCTTTGGTAAAATCATCGATTTCTCTCTGAATTTGCTGCACAGGTTCCTCCTTAGCTGCAGTTTCCCTCTCACTTGTTTTTCCAGCTTCATTCTGATCTTCCCCCTTTTTGGCATTATCAACAAGGGAGGCAGAGAGGTTGGCAACTGTTGCGCTGAGCTTGGAAAGAATACCTTCAACATCAGCGATCTTGGCTGAGTTGTCAGCTGTGACGAGGTTCAGCTGGGCATTGCTGCTGCTTCCAGCTCTGAACTGAGCATCCAGATCTTTGTACAAGTTGAATAGTTGGCGGATGTCAGCGCTGTTGGAGAGAGTGGTCTTTTTGAGAGCTTCCAGCTGGCTTGAAAGATTTGCGATGTCGTCGACCAGTGGAGCTTGAAGTCTTGTCACTATCTCAGGAGCTCTCTTCTCTAGATGGTTTGACTGATCAATTCGTTGAGAAACGAGAGACTGTCTGAGATCTTGACTGGTGCTTTCTTGTAGATTCTGAGCAAAATTATGGACTTCATCGATTGTCCGCTGTTGTTCTCAAACTTGATAGTCGAGAGCTAAGAATCGCATGATGACGTCGACTTGATACTTCAGTCTGTCCTGAAAGAGAATTTCTTCAACCTCTTTGGATATTGCTTCTTTCATTGCGGTTGAGAGCTTGACAGCTGAGTCAGTTTGAGTTCCAGATTCAACATGACTGGGTTTGTCTGCCTCGATCTCGACCAGTGTGCGAGTGTCATCGGCAATTGAACTTTGTGGGGCAGCTTCGGTAGGCTCAACTGTTGCATTAGTTGGCTCTTCTTCAATTATCATTGCCTCAGCTGTGTCGGCAGGGACAGCTTTCTTGGCAAGTTCAGCTGTGACTTCTTTGGATTTGACAGCTCCAGAAGATGTCTCCCATCCAGCTGCTGTAAGGAGCTTGTTGGCAGATTTCCAGACTTCAGCTGGGTGCGGCTTGGGGTACAGCTGAGATACTTCAATTATACCTCTGATGAGATCATCTTGATGCAAGTATGCATCCTCCAGGCTTCCAAAGCCAAATGTGTGCTGGAGGCGTGCTTCATCCGTCTTCAGCTTCTCATAAGAGAAGGTCTCGATCAGCTGCTCATTCTGGTACCAGGTTGCCATCTTGGTGGCCAGATAGAACTTGAGATCTCCAACTTTGACGAGGGCGATGGGCAGGTGCGCCAGAATCGGATTCTGAGTTAGAACACTCTTGATCCCTGCAATGCGCAAGTCCTCGTACATGGCTTCCATAAAGGCTGAGCCAGTGGAGTTGAGAGAAGGAGAGGCAGTAGAATCACTCTCCTCTGATTCTGTGGAGATTTGAGGAATAGGTTCAAATGGGTTCACAGTAGGCTGTGAAGAAGCATCAGCCAACTGTGTGGGAGAATGAACTTTGGGTGACGGTTATTTTGGGGGTGAGCTGGGATAAGAGGAAGAGGGTTCAGCTTGGGTGTCAGCTGGCTGTGAAGAAGCTTCAGCCAGTTGAGTATCTGCCTGCTCTTTTACAGGAGATGGCTCTTTGGTTGGAGAGCTGGGTGGAGGGGAAGGCTGTTTCGGCGGAGAGCTGTGAGGTGGTGAAGGCTGGGGTGAGCTCCTTGGATTATTCAGCTCGTCCTCGGAGCTGGATGACAATCCATCATTCAATCCCATCTCGGCCAAGATGTTTGATCCGTATTGATCGAAGGCCGACACTGGCTGTGGGGAGAGAATTACCATTGCTTGACTTGGAATGACATCTGTTTTCTTTTTCTTCTCAGCTGGACCTCCAGCTGGTTTGGGGTCAGCTGCCTTCCTCTTTCTTTGTTTCTTCTCAGCTGGAACTTCTGCCTCTTTTCCTTCCAGCTGCTTCTTGCTTTTACTCACAGCAGGCTGCTTCTTCAGAAGATCATTGACTTGACTTATTCTTTGGAAAAGAATCTTCGTTTATGGAAACGGTTCTGAATCAGCCCACTTTACTGTGTGCCCTTTCACAGCTTGCTCTATCAAGAAAGAAATTTTGGAGCATAGATACAGTGGCTCTGAAGTTGAAAACGTCGTCCTGGAGGAGTTGAATTTTATCTTCTCTGACTCCTTGACCAGACGGTTGAGTAAGAAGTCAAACCAGTTGACGTTTGTGCCTTTGATCATGGCAATCATCGGCTTGAGCTTTGGAATGCTGATCTCTCCTTGAGATCCAGCTATCCCTAAAATGCATTTTTGTGTAATATCCAGCAACAGCCTGTACTTTGGCTTGAGCAGGAGCTTTGACATGCTTGCTCTGTATGGCTCTGGGGAGATAAGCATCTCTCTGCTGAGGAATTCATCCACTTCTTCACGACTGTAATCATCTGGGATGAATCCTCCTTCTCTGGGTAGGTTGAACACCTTTCGTAGCATCTTGTTGAGTTTGATATTGACGGTTGCTGTATCAAACTTTCCGTCTTCGCCTTTGACGATCATGTCAAATGAAGATGAGTAGAAGCCGTCTTCATCAATGATGTTGAGGTAGAAAAGTGCGGCATCTCTCCTTAGCAAAAGCTTGGGCATGGAGGTTGCCCACAGCAAGAAACCGGAGTCTGCAACTAGATCCACCATCTCCTTTAATTCTGAAACATGGAGGTTGGAGGTGGACAGAATACTCTCAAAAGATAGCTTTGACATTAGAGCTTCAAACTGGTTCATCCCTGCGGTTGATTTCTTGGGCGCCATTTCTGCAACTTGTTGAATTTGATCGTGCGAAGAACTTGCAGAAAATAGATGGAGATTTTGAATCTTTGAAATTTACAGAGATAAAGATGGAGGAGGAAAGAATCCGCGTATCTTTTCCATATATATCAACTGCCATATAGGATCAACGGTTGAGATTGAATCAGTTGATATTCTGATCAATGACTGGGAGAGATTCACTCATCACATTTTGCTGACGTGCTTTCGGCGAGTGTATTTCAAACGCGCGTGAGGCAGTTCAAACGTTTGACGTTCTGCCTCGATTCAGCCGTGCTACAGTACTATGCAGACTTTATAATTAATGCGATGGGAAATGAAACTTATCAAACAATTCAACTAAGGAATATATGTCCGCTTAACATAAGAATTCAAATTTATTGAACTAAAATATTATATTCCTCAGAGCAATAAATACATGAGAAGCAAACCGGTCAGCTTGGACAAAGTATCCAGCTGATATCACAGCGGTCTTCTCCTTTGTTTGATTGACAGTTTTCCTCAGCTGAGTATTTGGAGATTAGCTTGAATTTCCTTCAGCTGAGTTCCCTTTAGCTCTTCGACTGATGTCCAGCTGAGCTTGATTCCCTTTTTGGCTGGGAAATTCTTCTGAACTGAGCTTTGGGATCCAGCTGAGTTTGTTCCCCCTCAGCTGGATGAGCTTTTCTTTGTCCGGTTTGAGCAGTCCAAATAATTCACACATTAGCTCATTTCTTTGATGAGGTCTCAGTTTGTATTGCAAGTAGACAGTTGTCCCAAATCCAGCTGGTTCATGTACTGCTTCTCTATTCTTCTCATGAGACCAATGTACTCAGCTGTACGACTGGCTGAATCTTCAGATTTGTATCCAGCTGTCTTTATTTCACAGCTGGTCCCAGTCAGCTAGCTGGGTTTCTTTATTTTCTTCGTTGGTTGAATCAAAAAGATGTTTCAGACAACTTTATCAGAGCAGTCATCCTCATCTGAGTCGGAGAAGGAGATTTGATCATCATCCGTTTTGCTCGATTCGAACCTTTTATCCTTTCTCCGGGAGGATGACTCAGCTGGGTTTCCCTTTGGATAGAGTTGCTTGTCGTGATGAACCTTCACGATATTCTTGTACCTTTCCTTGCTTTGTTCCAGCTGATTAATGCTCCGTACAAGCATGGCAACTTCTTCGTTCAATTCTTCTTTGCTCATATTTCTGTGCTCCTTGTTGGTCCTTTCAAGTTGAGCTAATTGAGCTTCTTTTCTTGGCTTGATCCTCAGCTCTGCTTCATTCATTCTGCTAGATGAATCTCTGCTTGTGATCCCCAGATCAAATTCGTTGGCTTTCAAGATGGAGAACAATTTTTCAGTCTCCATGCTGCCAAGATCAGTTCTGCTTTGGTGAACCACTTTGTGTGTACACCATTCTGAGGAGAGAGTTGCAAGAACTTTCAAGTTCTTATCTCGAACTGTGTATTTTCCAGTTCGGATCGTCTCGATCTCGATGACAAGGTTGGAGAATCTAAGCTCCATTTGCTCGATGGACTCGTAGGGGAGTTGCTTGAAGTTGTCGAACTTCTGGCATGCAACTGAGAATTTATTCTCTTGAATTTCCTCTGAGCCTTCACACAGCTTGGCTAGAGTGTCCCACATCCCCTTAGCTGTCTCGCAGTTGATAATCTTGCTGAGATAAGCGTCCGTCACTGTTGAAGAGATGACGTTGCGAGCGTAGCTGTCCAAACCAGCTTGTCTTCTTTCTTCTGGAGAGTACTCCCTTTTGGGTTTTACAACTTGACGGAGTACTGGTTCAGCTCCAGGTGTGGTTTCTGCTTGACTTTCTGACTTCATGATGATGATGGGTCCGTCAGTGATAACATCCCACATCATGTCGTGATGTGCACTCAGAAAGCTTTTGAGTCGGAACTTCCAGATCTGATAATCATCGACAGAGAATGTCGGAAGATTCCTGCACAAGGAAGATTCCATGACAGTATGCAATATAATGAAAAAAAAAATTTTGAAACTTTGAAGGATCTGTTCAGGTGACCACTATCAGCAAAGAGGCTGACTTGACACAGAAAAAGTGATCTTTTGAACCACTGCTCTGATACTAATTGATGGTCCCAGGACGGATACCTTGGTGTAGAGGGGGGGTGAATACACTAAGGTTAAAAACTTTTCCAATTAAAACTCTTTTGAGTGAGCTGGCTGTGTTCGATCCAGCTGGAAGGCTTGATCAACACAGCTGGCTGTGTGCGGAATGTGGTGGGATTTTGGAAAGTCCGTCTGTTGCTTCAAATATATTGCAAAGCTTTGTTTCTCTTTTCAGTTAGTCAGTTTATGCAGCTTGAAAGAATGTTTATGATGGGTTAGCTGGATGCATAAATAAAACAGGAAATAACAAAGCTATTTAACGTGGAGAAACTACTCCTACGTCCACGACCAGAAATCTCTGGTAATCCACTAAGGATACCACTGACTTTTCGCGCAGTCAGCAAGCGTTGCAGCTTAGTTCCTCAAGCTAGATAAAAGTTTACGCGTACTGTATCGAAACGTAACCAGTCTGTTTATGGGCACAGCTGAAGCCTACATTCAGTTTACGGGTACTGAAGAACCTAACCTGTAGTTTACGGGCACTACAGAACCTCAATCTTAACCTAACCTTTTTCTGGGTTTGAGTTTGGGGTTTCCAACTATGAACGAGTTCTTACAATGAAGAACAATGAGTATGATGAACTCGTTCAAACTAGGCTTAAGATGGGAAGGATTATATGCCTAGATACTAGTGGAAGAGAGCTTCAGCAGCCTGAGAATAAATAAGAACTCATGAGGATGTAGACTGCTGGATCGTTAAGCTTTTCTGAGAGATCTTGGTCTTTTATTAGACTTCTTTCTCTGTTGATCTTTCTTGTGTATGTTCTCTCTCTCTTTCTAATGATGAAGAAGACTTATATTTATAGGGAGAGACTAGAACTAGCCGTTGGAAAGAGCCGTTCTGAATCTCTACCTAACTTCTGACAGGATTGACTTGTTTTCTTCCTTGATTTCCTCGTAAAGCAATCCTAGGTCTGACTTCTAGGTGCTGAGGTGTCGAGTTCCTGATGGTCCAGATCAGATCTGACTTTATCTCAAGTTGACTTCGACTCTGCTGTGCTGGTGACTCTGAGTTGTCTTGAACTCTGCTGGATCATTGATGCTGAGCTGAGTCTTGAACTCTGCTGGGTCTTGACGTTGAGCTGAGTTGCCACACGAGCTGGGTCTTTCCTACAGCTGTGTCTGGAAGAACTTGATCGTCTTTGAATCTGGATCACGTTGCTGATCACTCGACTTGGCTTACCCTGCTGTGTACTCAGCTGGGTCTTCTGCTGTCTTCAGCGATTCCATCTGATCTTAGAAACTCTATAAGCTCAAACAGGTGAGCTGGAAAAACACTTGGGCTTGTGCAAACATCTACTTGGTTGGGGTCAGCTTGGTTTTGGTATCACTTCAAAACTCTATTAATTTTCCCAACACCTGGTAAGCAGATTGATGAGCTACGTAAGGTTCGTCGGAAAATTCTTAATGAGGCAGGGTCTCCTGATATTTCCTTCGAGCTTAAGACCAATTCTCAAAAGTTGGAGCACTTGTCAGAGATGGAAGAGATACACTGGAAGCAAAGGTCCAGAGCTAATTGGCTTGCCTTGGGCGATAGAAATTCAAAGTTCTTCCATAACTTTGCTTCAGCCAGGAAACAGAAAAATTATATAGGGGGTTTGTTCGACAATTCTGGTAATTGGAAAGAAGATGAAAAACGGAAAGCAAGCATTATTGATGATTATTTCAAAGATATGTTTACCTCAGTTAGGCCCACAGCTGAGAACATTAAAGTTGTAGCAAATGGTGATATTTCACGTTTGTCAATGGATAGTGCTCGAATGATGGAGGAGGCGTTCACAGCGGAGGAGGTTCGACGAGCGGTGTTCCAAATGAATCCTCATAAAACTCCAGGGCCGGATGGTTTTCCTCCTTTTTTCTTTCAGAAATTTTGGCCGGAGATTGGTGATGGAATTACTAAAGACGTGCTTCGTGTTCTCAACGGAGAAGGTGGTATCAATGATTGGAACAAGACCTATATCGTCTTACTTCCAAAAATTAAAAATCAGATGCAAGTAAAGGATTTCCATCCAATTAGTTTGTGCAATACAGTCTATAAAATCGTGAATAAAGTCATTGCTAATCGGCTGAGGGGTTTCTTGAAGGAGATTATTGATTCTTCTCAGAATGCGTTCATTCCAGGGAGACTTATTTCGGATAATATTCTTTTGGGCTATGAATGTATGCGTTGGCTCCGTAACCGGAAGAAGGGCAAGATAGGATTTGCGGCAGCCAAGCTCGATATGAGTAAGGCTTACGACCGCGTGGAGTGGAATTTCCTGCAAGCTATGATGCAGTCTGTGAACTTTCAAGAGTCCGTAATTAAACTTGTGATGAGTTGTGTAAATACGGTGCAATTCTCCTTTGTACTGAATAGTAAAGTGTATGGTGAGGTGGTACCTACTCGGGGTATCAGACAAGGTTGCCCTTTATCTCCATTCTTGTTCGTTCTATGCACACAAGGCCTCTCGTCCATGCTAATTAAATCGATTGGAGAATGATAGCCTTTTGTTTTTTCAATCGGGTGATCGTGGGATGAGGCGGATTAAGGAAGCTCTAATGTCTTACTCAATGGCTTCTGGTCAGGAGATTAATTTTGACAAATCGACAGTTCTGTTTAGTCCTAATACGTCTCACCTTGAGGTTAGAGAGGTGAAGTCTGTTCTTGGAATAGTCGAAACTAAGGGTCATTCCCTTTATCTAGGCTTACCAACGTTTATTATGAAACAACGTCGGATGCAATTTGACTACTTAAGGGAGCGTGCTAGTCGAAAGTTAAAAGGTTGGAAGAGTAAACTCTTTTCGATGGGCGGGAAAGAAACTCTCTTAAAGTCTGTTATTCAAGGCATGCCAACGTATACTATGTCATGTTTTCGAGTTCCTGAGACAGCTTGTACTGACAATGAGAGATTATGCGCTAACTTTTGGTGGGGAAATAAGGAGGAAGGTAGAAGCATGCATTGGGCGAGGTGGGAAGTAATGAGCCGGCCAAAGACAGAAGGAGGGCTGGGGTTTCGCAAATTCTCAGAGTTTAGTAAAGCTCTGCTGGCAAAACAAGTATGGAGGTTGATCAAATTTCCGGATTCTCTTCTTGCGAGGATTTTGAAGGCAAAATATTATAAAGATATTGACGTTATGGAGACGAAAGTGAGCACTAATGCTTCTTATACTTGGAGATCTTTGGTCTATTGGGATATCTCTTTGCGGATACAAGCATGGCAGATTCAAGAAGGAGGGAGATGATCCTATGCTACATGGTGGTTCAATCTTGGAGAGCTTCCAAAACGCTCGTCGTGATCTGCGTTGTGCCATGAATCTCTTTCCAAAGGTGGGTTCTACTCAGTGGATCCACCCGCTGAAGGATTATCTGAGGTTAGATGTGGATGTCTCTCTCGCCGCGATTATGATAGGATTGGCATATGTTTTATAATCAGAGATCATAATGGTAATATTATGGCGGCTGTGGCAAGATCAGCGGGGTTTGTTCCTACTGTTCTGATCGGCGAGTTGCATGCATTGATGTTGGATATTGGTTTCTGTTTGGAGTTTGATCTTGGTCCGATCTTTGCTTATACTGATTCTATGCTTGTAATTCATTGCATTAGTGATGAAAAGAAGTCACCAGAGGCTCTTTCTGATGAATGGCTTGACGCCATTGATGATGCGAAGAGGAAGATTGTAGTTGAGTTTTCCCATGTTCGTAGAATCACCAATATGGCGGCTCATAGTTTAGCACAATATGCTTTCGAGCATTCCGGTGTTAAGGTTTGGAGGTCAGGCTTTCCGTCTTGGCTTCTTGATATTTGTTCCGCTAATTTGGCTACTTAATTAAAGTTTTTTTTCCTAAAAAAAAAACTTGAGACGGCTAAATATGGAAAAATATCATATTAACTTGGGACGGAGAGAGTATTTTTTAACTACTGAACTATAGAAAGTAAAATGGGGATATATGTTTAAAATTATCCCAAGACATATTCTAATTCTAACACACCAAATGGGCCGGCCCGCCAACCCTAATTGCCATTTCTAAATTTCCATAGGCATATATTATATTATACGTGTGTACTAAATTTATATTATTATAAAGTAAAGCAAACGGAGTTGGTAATATTATCGCAGAGTCGGGTATTGACTCCACTATAAAATCGATCCATCGATAATTTCCGGCGAAACCTGGATCTACAAATCTATTTTTTTCCTCAATCTTGAAAAATAAACCACCCATCAGTCCATCTCCCTAACAATCTATCTATCCATCGATGGCGGAAGCTGCAGTGACATTCCTGTTGGAAAACCTGACGCAGCTTCTGAAACATCAAACCAATCTCATTTCTGGAGCGGAAGAGGAGCTCCGACAGCTGGACGGCGAGATCGATCTACTGAAGGCTTTCCTTCAACAAGTGGGGAAGAATCCGAAGGAGGAGGAGAGAGAGTTGAAAGCCATGGAGAGACAAATAAGGGAAGTTGTCTACGAGGTGGAAGATACGATTGACGCTTACTTGACCCAGACGGCTGCAGCAAAGCACAAGAGAGTCTTTCTCCGCCGTTTCAGCAAAAATCATATCGAGCTGGCGAAACAGGTGAAGTCCCTCAGAGAAAGACTCGTCAAACCAATTTTCGATTGGGTCAACGCCTACAATTCTACCGTAACTCACGGTGCACCCACCGCAAGCGTGGAGGAACCATGGATCATTCGGAAAAAGGTAACTAATTAAACCTTACATTTCCATCTGACTATTCTTGCTGTGGCTCGGGTTATCTAATTGGTAGAGTGAACGAATTCAAATTAGAGTGCGTTTATTTTGATGGTAAGTGAAAAGAAATGAAAAGAAAATTCTCCTTTTAAATCTATTATTTCTTATCCATTCCACCCTTCTTATTCCTCCTTATCATGAGGTATTTGGTGTGATAATATTTTACTCCTTGGAGTGAAAAGAAGGAATAAATCATGAGTTATTTAGTGTGATAATATTTTACTCCTTGAAGTGAAAATAAGAAATAAGAAAGAATTAAATTCTAATATATAGAAAAGGTGGATAAGAAATGAGAGATTTAAAGGTAAAATAAAACATTTTCCCTTATTTTTTTTTTACTATCAAAACGCACTCTTAAAAGATTATGAGTTTAAATTAATCGCCTCACGCGTCTTAGCTTCTATGTGAAAGGACTGAGTTATATATCTCCATTTTTTAAGTAATTGAAGCACTTACCTCCAAAAAAAAAAAAAAAGTAATTGAAGCCCTTCACCTTCTATAGTAATTCTCATGTGGTAATTTTAAAGGTAAGGCTATCACTCTTTTTGTTACCATAGTGGAAATAGAAGAGGAGTCAATGTTATATACGGATATTTTTCATGTCTTTATTAATTATTACTTTCTCCATCCATCAAGAGTGTAGTTTTTGGTGGGTGACACGAGTTTTAAAAAAAATAAGGTAGATGTTATTTGAGTGGACCCACCATTTTGAATTTAGGTGAGGTTTAAAATATGAAAGAGTGTGTGTGGTCATTTCCTTAAATGGAAAACCACATTCTTGGTGGATGACGAAAAATGAAATATGATCACACTTTTTATAAACGGAGGGAGTAAGATTTTGTCATTATTAATAATTATAGTAATTAATACTAAATAAAATATACTAGGAAATAGGATATAATTAAGAAATTAGGAGTACGTATATAAAGGGTGCATTCTTACAAATTTTGTTTTACTTATAATATCCGTACTCCTTTAAATTTCTAGTATATTTTAGTAATTTAATACTTATATCATTTTGATTTTTATATTGAATACATAACCTTTATGTGCATCACATAAGTATCTCATTTAGATTTTTATATTCAAAATCTTATAAATGTTTTGGTTGGTTTTGCAATTACAACATAAATTTTAAATTTTATCAATTACGACACTAACTTGGGATGTTAGATAATTATTTTATGAAACGAGATTTTTTTTGAAGCACTAATAGCATCGGTTTACTTCATCTAGATACTTGGTTACGTCAATGTTTATTATGCCTTGTATGAAAATACTATACTATATTATTAATGTTCTTACCGAAAAACCCTTATGGGTAAGAAAGGCAAGTACTCACAACCATCAGAAATTTATTATTATTATTATTATTATTATTATTATTATTACTAGAAGAGAGATTACGTAACTTCTTGCTTAAAATAATTCATTATTATAAATAGTAATGCATTTGAAAACAAAAATAAATAAAGTTGTAATATTATTAATTTTGACTATTAATTTCAACAAATTATTAGCAAGTAGATGCAAAGAGTGAACCTCAGAAGAAGCAAATCTATCTATAATTTAAATATATAATCTATTTTATGTATAATTTTAAATATTATATGACAGTGATAAAGATGATCTATTATAATGTAATTAATTTGATTAACGAACTTTGAACTTAGAAACATAACGCACATTATGGTGTTCCAATTATATGGTAGAAAAGTTGCTCTCATCTGATATAGTTTGAGTAATTCAATAAAATTATCCTAAATTAGAAGCTAATTATTATGATGGTCGCATTTAACCATAATTATCATATAAAAATAGAGTTATCTATGCATAACTTGTATTTCGGAAGTAAAGGGGCTACTGTTATGAAAGACCATTTTAGAATTCACTTTTAAAGTTGTCTTGTAGATTGTGCATTGCTCCAACTATATACAGTAAACACTTTTGTCTCTCTTCCTAAGTTAACGAACAACACAATCAATGTTGTAGTAAAACATCTAATAGGGCCTTTTAAAAAAAATCATCTAATAAGGGAATATCTTGGCCTTTAGAATATTCAATTTACTTTCAAAGAAAGAACATCATACTTAGACCTAAGAATTATTATTTTCTACTTTTGAACGCATGATATCATCTATTCTCATATCATGCACATATAAACATCGCTCTTATGTAACAAATACTCACCTATCCACCCAAGAATTATATGAATATTAAAACGCATATCAATTTGTTTTGTCATCTTAAGTTCCACAACAAGCTAGTTATTTTCCTCTCATTCTCAAGTTTTTCAATTTTTTTGTTGAATAAATATAAAAAAATTGCGTTCTTCTCAAGCTTTCTTAAACTCCTGTTAAAAAAATAGTCTCTCATTGGTTCTTTATGATTTCTATCATTAGTCCATGTATAAGAACTGTGTTGCTAATATATAATCAACGCATTTCTGCAATGAATTTTTGTCATTTTTGCATAGGAAATTAATCTTAAGTTCTCTGAAGAACTCTTAAGGATATCCTCCAATTTGAGTTTCCTATAATTCAATTTGATTAATCTCTTTTTCAATTACAATTAACCAACAAAATATTTGAATATTGAAATATTAACAATAGAGAAGAAATGTTAAATACTATGTTCTTTGAATGATTAAATTAAAATAATATTCTGAACTATATTTTTTCAATCTCGGTTCTCGTATTTATATAGTTAAATAATTATATAATAGATAATCGTAGGGGTATAACAATTACTAAGTATCTCAAGCATCATGTTTTAATTTCTCACAATTTTTTCCTTTATCTCTATTTCCTTTTTCAATTTTAGTAGTATATATTTTATATATTTTTTATTTTAGTTTTATATTTAAATATAATTGGAATTATTCAAAATTAAACATTAATTTAGTTCACTATATTATAATGATTAGATGAAAAATATATATTAATGAATCAACTATCGTTTATTATTTCTACTTTAATTTAGCTGAGATTGTAGTTATCTAGATTTAAGTACACCAAAAATCACATCTTTTACGTCAAATAGTAAATTTAATTTTATCGTCTGTAAGAGATGCATTAAAAGCTATGAAATTAATTTATCAATCACTAATTTTATACTCCCTTTATAAATCATGGTTACAGACCTAAAAATACTTCATAATCAATTTCGGTAAGGAAAAAATAATACTATTTAGATTTTACATAAAAGTAAAGAGTTCCATTTTAAGACAATATATTTATCAAAGACTAATATGCAAATGATCATTTGTGAGCACGTTTAGCCCACATCAACGTTTTTCTTTTTAATTCTTAAATATTATTATTATTTTAATGCTTGAGAAATTGTAATGAGGATTTTTAATTTTACAAATTATTCAAAATTAAAGCCCAATTTTTGAACCATAATAACACCGATCATGCTCGATTTCATTCAATTTATCATTTAATATGATATTGTGCTTTAAAACTATCAAATTAATTTATCAACCACTAATTTTTCGACTCTCTTCATAATAACCATGGCTACAGACCTAAAAATACTTCATAATCAAATTAAATAATAACTGTAAATTAAAAACAAATTACACAAAAATAAAAAATTTCGGTGCAATAAAGTACTCTCGTGCTATCAAAATTTATGCTATGTTTTCTCTTTCACTTTCGAGTAATAGAACATGCAGGACTATATTAATAATTAATTTATTAAGTTGAGTTATAGTAGGAGTATGACTATATTATTAATTTATTATTATGTTTATAATAAATTTAATATAAATTTATACTATTACCCTTAAAATAAATTAATTAACAATAGGGATATATTAGGCAAATCCAATTTTATAAGAATCCGCTCTTTTATAATAGGTATAGATTATTATTATTATTATTATTATTATTATTATTATTATTATTATTATTATTATTATTATTATTATTATTATTATTACAGGTCGTTATTTATCGCAAATGGATTAATGTAATGATTTATATTCTAATACATATCATAACTATAGGTCAAATAATTGTAACATTAAATTTAAAAACCGTGTCACGGTAGACTTAAATGTGAGACCTTTTGGCCTCATGCATTAGTTACACTACCGGTAGGCCGAGGAAAACACACGCACACTATCACTATAGGTCAAGTATTTTCGCTGTCTGTCATAATTTTTTCTAATCGTAGCATTACCAATTAATTTTTACGCAGGTCCATATGATCAGGAGTGATAACGTTGTAGGTTTGGAAGATGAGGAAGAGACCATAATTGGGTATCTTCTGAAAGAAAATGAGGGACTTGATGTTATCTCGATAATGGGTATGAGTGGCCTGGGGAAGACAACATTGGCTTGGAAGATTTATCACAATGAAAACATTGCCTTTGTTTTTCCAATCCGTGTCTGGATTTATGTTTCTCAAGATTTCAGAAAGAGGGATGTGATGCTCTGTATTCTGAAATCCTTCACATCCCAAGACATGTCTAGCCTGAGCGATGAGGAGTTAATTCAGACTGTTTCAGCATGCTTAAAGGAAGAACGCTTCTTCTTGGTCTTCGATGATGTGTGCAGTGTTGAAGATTGGCAAGCCATGCAAGACTTTTTGCCCATGAGTAATGGAAAGGGTAAAGTCTTGATAACCAGTTCGAACAACAATGTCGGTGCGTATGATAATAATAACAATTGGAAGCCCCACAAGCTGCGTTTCTTAAATAACGAAGAAAGTTGGATGCTTCTCCAACTGGAGGTGTTTGGGAATTTGCAAGATTGCCCTCCGGAGTTGAAAGTCATCGGGCAACTTATTGCCAGCAACTGTTGTGGACTGCCCCTACAAATAGTGGCGGTAGGAGGAATCCTTGTGGACCAAATAATGAAGTCACCTGCTCCAATTAGTGCAATAACAAGAGGATGGGAGAAGGTGTCTCAAAATGTGGATTTATTTTTGCATAACGCGACGAGCATATCAGATGTGCTAGGATTGACTTACAGTGGATTGCCTGAAGAATTGAGAGTTTGTCTTCTGTATATGGGGGTATTTCCCGAAGGTTATGAGATCTCGACTTGGACATTAACCCGTTTGTGGATTGCAGAAGGATTCGTTCAACCTAAGGGAGAAAAGAGCTTGGAGGAAACTGCCATCCAGAATTTGGATGATCTTATCAGCAGGAATTTAGTGATGGCCAGTAGAATAAATCCTAGTGGTGAAGTTAAAGCGTGTCGTGTTCATGACATGGTACGTGCTTTCTGTATACATAAAGCTCAGGAACAGAATTTATTCCGAGCGATAAAAATATCACAGGAAGGAGTTGTCGAACCTCCAGTTTCTGAGCTACAACAGTCTCGTCGTCTATGTGTCTATTCAAAAGCCAATACATTACTTTCTCAACTACCAAAGAGCCAACGGGTCCGTTCCTTTTTATGTTTCACTGACTGGCATATCAGGGCAGACCCACACAACACATCAGCTATCCCTGATGCCTTCAATTTACTAAAGGTTTTGGAGTCCATATCCATCACATTCCATCAATTTCCCCTAAAAATTACGAGACTATTTCACTTGAGGTACGTCACTCTGTCCGTTGATGATCTCAGATTTCTTCCAGAAACCCTTTCCGAGCTATGGAACTTACAAACTCTCGTAGTTCACACAAGATCACGTTTGATAATTATGAAGGCAAGTATATGGAGGTTGATTCGACTGAGACATCTCAAGACAAATGCAGCCATTGTCCTGTCCTCAGACATGAAAGGTGAAGCTGGGAAAAACCTTCAAACACTGACTAGATTGTCACCAGATTCTTGCACTGAAGATTTGTGTGCAAGGGCCAGTGACCTCAAGTCTTTGGGGATTCGTGGAAAATTAGCAACTATCTACCAAAACTTTTGCCTAGGAAAACTGAATAGTCTTGAAAAGTTGAAGCTGATGAATGATTTGTTCTTTGAAGAAGGTAATTTGCATGACTTTCCTCATCAGAATTTTTTCCCACCAAATCTCAAGAAGCTGACATTATCAAATACACGCTTTCAATGGAAGCATATGCCCACTTTGGCAAAGATGAATAACCTGCAAGTCCTCAAATTGAAAGACAATGCATTCATTGGAATCTACTGGAGTGCTGCTGAGGATCGCTTTCCTAATCTTCAGTTGTTGATCATTTCAAACACAGATTTAGTACAATGGGAGGCCTCAGCTTCTTCTTTTCCTGCACTTAGGTATCTTCAGCTTAAGAACTGTGAGAACCTCAATGAGATCCCGCTGGCCCTCACAGAAACCCTCGAGGAGTTGGATGTAAATCGTCTGAAAAGATCAGCAGTTGAATCTGCCAGGAAAATTGCAGATGCAAAAAGGAAGGGGCAAGAATTGGAAGAAGCCAAATGGGAAGTTCCGAAATTCAAGCTCCACATTGGTCCTGCATGTTAACCTAAGTGATGTGTTTTCAGGTACCTTACAAATTCAAACATTTTCAATTCGCGTCTTGCATGCTTATATATACATTTGTAAGGCGTTGTGATATATATATATATAGGAAAATGATTATATAAGAACTCACCTTTATATGAGTCTGTAGGAACCATGTATTTTTATCACACTGGTTAATGGCACAAATTGCATTATTTTAATGCACAAATGTATGATAATAAAAAAATTGAACTGTTTGGTATTTTTTATGCATTGTCGAGATTTAATTGGCGCATTAAATTATTGTAAGTTTTGCATTAAAAATGTGTTAAATATTTGTGCATTAAATTACTGTAATTTGTTTGTCATGTTTGTGTATTAAAGTACTGTATTATGTATATTTTCGAAGTGATTAAAGTACTGTATTTTGTGTATTTCTTACTCGTATGGATACTTGATCGATGCAGTGAAAAACTCGTGCGGATATCGTCACTGCTAAGTGCTAAGTCAAGCCAGCTGGTGCATGGTTAATTCCGACTCCTGCCATGATTCGTCTTCTGCTTGCCCAAATAACATCTGCGCTTTCATCTTGTTCGTTGTTGGAAGAAAATTAATCAGTGATTTGTGTGTTTTCTGTTGCTTGTTTAATTTAATAAAATAAACAAACTATGTTGTAATTTGTATGTGTACAATGAATTTAATTTGGTGCTAAACTATGTTGTGGTTGTCATCCCAAGTAAGCAACGCTACTTTGAACAAATTAGTTATCGCGAGCTCTCTGCACTACATAGAAATTACGAACAAGCTATTTTGTTTTCTTGAGTGAAATAAGAGATTTCGAGTTGGAGAGGAGATATCCAGTTGTTACGGCCAAGGGGGATTAGTCACTAAAAATCTTTTTCTATATGCAAAAAATTTGTGCATTATCTATCTATATATCTTTTATCTATATATTACTAACACTTACTCCGTACCGTCACCTAGAGTATGGTTTTTGTTGGGTGACACGAGTTTTATGAAAAGTAAGGTAGATGTTATTTGAGTGGAGAAATGGACTCACTATTTTTAATTTATGTGAGGTTTAAAATATAAGAGAATATGTTGGTCATTTCCTTAAATGCAAAAAACACATTCTTGGTGGACAATGAAAAAGAAAATATGACCATACTCTTTGTGGATGGAGGGAGTAGTTGATATTTTCTAGTCATCCTTTGAGATTCTACATGGTTCAACCTCTATCATTATTCCTATTTATCATAAATCTTCATTTGTGCATTATTATTAATATTTTTTAATTTTATTTAATTAAATAATATTCATCGTCTATTCATAATAATCTTAAATCCTTATTTTTATTGCATTCTCAACTCATTCGATATTAAAATTTTATTTTTAGCATTCTTAATCGATATATTTATTAAAATTAATATATTATTTCCAACAAATTAAACTTAGTACTTCATTTTAAGTGAGTATCGATCCTTTGAAATCTTTCAATTATTCAATAGCATATAACTCACGATTTCTTTTTCTTACAAGTCATAATCCATTATCCAATATATAAGAGTGTGCAACAATCCGTAAATTTCTAAGATTTATCGATTAACTCAAAAAATAGTGAACTATGTATCTTAAAATTTTAAATGAATTATTCTCAAAAAAAAACTTAAATGAAATTTCCAGCATTTTTAAATGAATTTAATTTATGAACCAAAATAATTCCTTATTAATTAATTTAAACATTTTGGCCAAAAAAAGTAATTTTTCTATATAATTAGTTTTCACCACATCCCATGCATCCTCCATCTTAGTTGAATATCTCAACATGATAATTGATATAGTATTTCTTGGGAAATTTCATTGAGAATATCACCGTGTTTCAAGACATTTGAATTTTCTTTCTCGTTCTTTACCCAAGTAGCCCTCACTCTTCAACTACATATAATACAAATATCAATTCTCTCTATCTACCAAATATTCTCCTATTGTTTATTCAAGAGATTTTTGTATTTTTCTGCTATAAGTTTAAAGATAGTCTCGCTAGTAGTATTATTTTATTGGGTTGTTACATGTGAAATGAGAATGAATTTAAGGGCGTTTTGCCCCGCGTTCCAATAGAAATAATCCAATAATAATAATAAAAAGCTACGCGCAACTGCGCAAGTTTCGCCTTACTATCAAACTCTCACATTGAACAGCCAAATTTGTTTGTTTGATTGATAAAAAGTCAAAAAAAGTTTTGGGTGCGGTCGTACAATGAGATAAAAATATTAACAATTATCCTAAAAAATGAATAATTATTTTTAAAAAATGATAAATATTATTTAACTAATTAGAATATCAAAAGAAAATTACAAAGAAAAATGACAATTCAAATATGATCGTATAAGATCGATTGCACTCAAGTCGAACTCTTATTTGGAAAACTTTAACTCGGAAGTCGGGACATCACCATGTGGGTTCAAACTTCAATCATATTTGAATATTCTTTTGCATTTGTGTAAGTAGTCGTCCCGAGGCGGGCTCTCCAACTATGATTAATTAATACTACAAGCAATTTCTTTTATGCATCTACCAAAATTCTACTCAATTCAAAAAAATTATTGTATTTTACCGTTTACATTTAGAAAAGTATATATACGAAGATAGTTTACAAATTTTCTAGTATTTTTTTAAGATTTAATGAGTAACATTTTACGGTATCATTAATATTTAGATAATGTAATTCAAATATTCCGAATACGAATTTTCAGCAATGAAAATTCAATACGGGGAGTCGGAGGTCAATGAAAATGAATTTAAAGGTTTCTCATCCGCACGTATCATTTTCTAGTATGCTTTGTCCTCACTCGCACACTTCCTGAGAAAACTTCCCAGGAAGTCACCCATCATAGAATTGCTCCAGGTCAAGCACGCTTAACCTTGTAGTTCTTCTACAATGAGCCCCAAAAAAGAAGATGCATCTTGATGGTATAAGTAGCCCAATCAATTCCTTTAAGCTCTCCTCGAATATGCCGTCCCATTCCGACATATTCTCGGAATCCCTCTCATTCGGGTGTGTTCCGGTTCGTTTCTGCCCCCTCCGCTTTGAAGTCTTATCGGAGCCGCTCCTTGTCCGTGCCTCTGCACCGGCAATCACTCCGTACTTCTGCCCCGGGCGTCACATATCCAACTCCACAAAGTTTCTTTCCTCAAAATAAACTTTTTTATTTTAGAAAATTAAATCTTTTTAGAGGAAAAAGAAAAAAAAATGCATGTTGCATGGATATTGCTTTTTTTCTGTGGGTACTGGGGATTATAATAAATTATTCATAATCCATCAATATGTGGAAGTTCACATTTGTCCATTTTTAAAACAAAAAATAAATGAATTACACAGAGCAACAACTGCTAATTTGACCAATGAATTCATTAATATATTTTACTTTCAAGTGTGACCTCCTGCAAAAAATGTAATATTTCATTGTCATCGCCTGTAATAATTAAGATACAAGTTGCATAATTTAAAATGACAACTTCAAATAAAATAATCGTAGTTCTTTTTAAAAAAATAAAATAAAATACTCATAGTTGATGAGTACAGCTTTCATTTGCTTATTAATTGACATAAAGAAGAAAAAAAAGACCAGGTCGGTGTCAAGTTCATTAAAAAAAAGATAGTGATATTCGGCCACCCGGTGCCAGCCACCATCCGGTTTTTTGCCAAAAATCGGTCGGTTCATTTATATGTTTTGGTCGGTTTTTTTTAGTTTTTTTTTGTGCCAATTATGTTCCTAATCTAATTTCTCTCCTTAATCTTTCATTTAGGCGCCAAATCTATCTACATTATTTCTCCCACTCTTTTTTCCCCTCCAAAATGGTCGAAATATATTTATAAAATTATTACATAATTATTTTAGTAAAAATCTTTTTTTATGTCAATTAATATATATAATGTTAGTAAAATTATATTAAATTGTTTTCATAATATTCCTACCATTATAAATAATTAAAAAAATTATAATATATTTTATATTTAATTATAGATTTAATATAGCAACATATATTTTTTCTTAATTAATATTTATAAAGCAAATGAAATTTCATTAATTCAATTTCATAATACTCCGACTACAAGTTGAATATTAAAGAAAATAAATTAAATTAAATCAAATAATTTTTTCTCAATTAATATATATAATGTAATTTTAAAGTATATTAATTCGATTTCAAATTATCGTATTTAATTTAAATTAAATTAAATTTAATTTTGACTACTATAATGAATTTAAAACAAAATAATTCCTTATTAATTAATTTAAACATTTTGGCCAAATAAAGTAATTTTTCTATATAATTAGTTTTCACCACATCCCATGCATCCTCCATCTTAGTTGAATATCTCAACATGATAATTGATATAGTATTTCTTGGGAAATTTCATTGAGAATATCACCGTGTTTCAAGACATTTGAATTTTCTTTCTCGTTCTTTACCCAAGTAGCCCTCACTCTTCAACTACACATAATACAAATATCAATTCTCTCTATCTACCAAATATTCTCCTATTGTTTATTCAAGAGATTTTTGTATTTTTCTGCTATAAGTTTAAAGATAGTCTCGCTAGTAGTATTATTTTATTGGGTTGTTACATGTGAAATGAGAATGAATTTAAGGGCCGTTTTGCCCCGCGTTCCAATAGAAATCTATTACTATATTAAAGCAGAATAATTGCAATGCCTTTTCCCGCCCATTTATCTACTTTTTCCTCTCATTCTGCATGCCCCATGCATACACTTCTCGCTTAGCCAAATAGTTTCAATGTCTACCTCCTCAAAATGATCATTCATCTGCTAAAAAAATGACCATTGCCGCCCAAAAATTAATTTTGTGATTTAGATGACAACATTTTGCAGTAAAGTTGCTTATTATTTTGACATTATATATATATATATATATATATATATATCTTTGTAATTCTCTCAAAAAAAGTTATTTAGTACTATGTTACAATTTTTTGGTAAAATATATTATTTGGTGATACTTTATTTTTAAAATTTGTATGGATGAGTTTCTTAACTTGAAATCTTAAATCTTAATATTCAACATAAGTATTATATATTATATATATATATATAATATAATTGATTAATAATCAAGTAAAAAATAATAGTATTAATAATACTAATGAACGTTATTATATAATTTTGGAGAATCATTTAGAATATAAATATATATTGAAATATGTATTAATTTTTTGATACTACGAATTAAAACACTCACTATCACACAGCGCAGCGCAACGCGCGCGGGTAAATCTAGTAATCCAATAATAATAATAAAAAGATACGCGCAACTGCGCAAGTTTCGCCTTTATATCAAACTCTCACATTGAACAGCCAAATTTGTTTGTTTGATAAAAGTCAAACAAAGTTTTGGGTGCGGTCGTACAATGAGATAAAAATATTAACAATTATCCTAAAAAATGAATAATTATTTTTAAAAAATGATAAATATTATTTAACTAATTAGAATATCAAAAGAAAATTACAAAGAAAAATGACAATTCAAATATGATCGTAAAAGATCGATTGCACTCAAGTCGAACTCTTATTTGGAAAACTTTAACTCGGAAGTCGGGACATCACCATGTGGGTTCAAACTTCAATCATATTTGAATATTCTTTTGCATTTGTGTAAGTAGTCGTCCCGAGGCGGGCTCTCCAACTATGATTAATTAATACTACAAGTAATTTCTTTTCTGCATCTACCAAAATTCTACTCAATTCAAAAAAATTCTTGTATTTTACCGTTTACATTTAGAAAAGTATATATACGAAGATAGTTTACAAATTTTCTAGCATTTTTTTTAAGATTTAATGAGTAACATTTTACGGTATCATTAATATTTAGATAATGTAATTCAAATATTCCGAATACGAATTTTCAGCAATGAAAATTCAATACGGGGAGTCGGAGGTCAATGAAAATGAATTTAAAGGTTTATCATCTGCACGTATCATTTTCTAGTATGTTTTGTCCTCACTCGCACATTTCCTGAGAAAACTTCCCAGGAGGTCAATTGCTCCAGGTTAAGCTTCCCAGGAGGTCACCCATCATAGAATTGCTCCATGTCAAGCACGCTTAACCTTGGAGTTCTTCCACAATGAGCCCCAAAAAAGAAGATGCATCTTGATGGTATAAGTAGCCCAATCAATTCCTTTAAGCTCTCCTCGAATATGCCGTCCCATTCCGACATATTCTCGGAATCCCTCTCATTCGGGTGTGTTCCGGTTCGTTTCTGCCCCCTCCGCTTTGAAGTCTTATCAGAGCCGCTCCTTGTCCGTGCCTCTGCACCGGCGATCACTCCGTACTTCTGCCCCGGGCGTCACATATCCAACTCCACAAAGTTTCTTTCCTCAAAATAAACTTCTTTATTTTAGAAAATTAAATCTTTTTAGAGAAATAAATTATAAATTATAAGTTTCTTTCCGGTGGTACTGGGGATTATAATAAATTATTCAGAATCCATCAATATGTGGAAGTTCACATTTGTCCATTTTTAAAACAAAAAATAAATGAATTACACAGAGCAAAAACTGCTAATTTGACCAATGAATTCATTAATATATTTTTCTTTCAAGTGTGACCTCCTGCAAAAAATGTAATATTTCATTGTCATCGCCTGCAATAATTAAGATACAAGTTGCATAATTTAAAATGACAACTTCAAATAAAATAATCGTAGTTCTTTTTAAAAAATTAAAATAAAATACTCATAATTGATGAGTACAGCTTTCATTTGCTTATTAATTGACATAAAGAAGAAAAAAAAAGACCAGGTCGGTGTCAAGTTCATTAAAAAAAAGATAGTGATATTCGGCCACCCGGTGCGAGCCACCATCCGGTTTTTTGCCAAAAATTGGTCGGTTCATTTATATGTTTTGGTTGTTTTTTTTTAGTTTTTTTTTGTGCCAGTTATGTTCCTAATCTAATTTCCCTCCTTAATTTTTCATTTAGGTGCCAAATCTATCTACATTATTTCTCCCACTCTTTTTTCCCCTCCAAAATGGTCAAAATATATTTATAAAATTATTACATAATTATTTTAGAAAAAATCTTTTTTTATGTCAATTAATATATATAATGTTAGTAAAATTATATTAAATTGTTTTCATAATATTCCTACCATTATAAATAATTAAAAAAATTATAATACATTTTATATTTAATTATAGATTTAATATAGCAACATATATTTTTTCTTAATTAATATTTATAAAGCAAATGAAATTTCATTAATTCAATTTCATAATACTCCGACTACAAGTTGAATATTAAAGAAAATAAATTAAATTAAATCAAATAATTTTTTCTCAATTAATATATATAATGTAATTTTAAAGTATATTAATTCGATTTCAAAGTATCGTATTTAATTTAAATTAAATTTAATTTCGACTACTATAATGAATTTAAAATTTAAAAAAATAATATTTCATGGAAAAACTATACAAGATATCTCTCGCCTAAGTAATTATTTCCCTCCCATGTATTAGTTCCTAAATTAGTGGGATTATATTAGGATAATATTTTTTCCCTCCCACGAATTAGTTCCTAAATTAGTGGGATTATATTAGGATTATATTTTCCTCCACAAATCACAAAATAATTTCGAAAATAAACTAAAATTCGAAATATGATTTAATTTTGAAGAATCCCTAATTTGGTGGAAATTAGGTTTAATAATGGAAACAAAATCAAAAATTAATTATGGATAAAAATCAATCACAAAATAATACCGAAAATAAAATAAAATTCGAAAGGTCGAAAGCATGTAAAGGAATTTGTTTTGCAAGATATTTCGCGAGCCGCCACTTACCTCAGTGGCACAATACTCTAATTACAACATATACGTCTCAGGTTCGACTCTCACTAGGCGCAATAAGTTGTAAATTTTTTTTAACCCAAACTCGATTTTTTTATCAATTACACTACACTAGTGCAATTCGATTTAAAAAAAAATTAAAAGCATACAAAAAAATATTTAAATCACTAGTGTAATTTTTTTTGGGCGTCTTTTTTTTTGTTACAAATTAGTATAGTAGAAATTAATCGTAATTCGATCTTTTCTATTAACAATTACACTAGACCATGATCATCAAATCAAGATATTCCGAATTAATTTCCACAAATTGGACTAGTATATTGGAAATTAACCGTAATTCGATCGTTTTTATTAACACACTAGACCATGATCATCAAATCAAGATAATCCGAATTAATTTTCACAAATTGGACTAGTATAGTCGAAATTAATCGTTATTCGATCGTTTCTATTAACAATTACACTAGACCATGATCAAATCAACATAAAATAACAACCACGGTATCATATCAATCATGCAAGACTTTAGAAATTAAAAAATAAAATTAATGAGAATTTTATCTATTTAATATAGGATGATTAATTTTATATTTTATTTTTTGTAAAAGAATTGTTATGAATTTGTAAAAGATTTCCTATACATATTCCATTAAAATAGATCAAAGAGATGTTATGAATTTGGTATGTATCCCTATATAATTGATATTAATAATAATAATTAAATAAATGAAATCATATTCCATAATTATTATGGAAAAAAATTATATCAATTATTTTGTAAATTATTACTAGGCGCAATTTGTTTAATTTTTATTAATTGTCTCATAAAGAAAGCATGTAAATTTTTATGTTTCGCAAGATATTTCGCGGACCGCCACTTACCTCAGTGACACAATACTCTAATTTCAACATATATGTCTTAGGTTCGATTCCCACTAGGCGCAATAAGTTGTAAATTTTTTTTAACCCAAAGTTGATTTTTTTATCAATTACACTGAACTATAATATAGTGCAATTTGATTTTTTTTTTAAAATTTAAAAGCATACAAAAAAATATTTAAATCACTAATATGCATATCACAACTCATAAAAATATATTTGGATCCAATTTTTTAGGAATTAGTTATATGGAATAAAAATCTAGGGATTCGATATATTTGAAGAAACTGTAATATAGGGTTTGGACGATATTAATTTAAAATAAAAGATATGAAATTAAATTTTAAAAGAGATAAAAAAAAATAAAAGATATTAAAGCAAATCCCTAATTTGGTGGAAATTAGGTATAATAATGGAAACAAAATCAAAAGTTAATTATGGATAAAAATCAATAAAAAAATAATACCGAAAATAAAAATAAAATTCAAAATATGATTTAATTTTGAAGAATCCCTAATTTGGTGGAAATTAGGTATAATAATGGAAACAAAATCAAAAATTAATTATGGATAAAAATCAATCACAAAATAATACTCCCTATGTTCCATTATTCTTGTCTTGTATTCCCTTTTGGACTGTCCCGTTATTCTTGTCCTGTTTCTATAAAAGGAAATATGCTTCTCTCACAAAAAGTTATGGGCTCCACCACTTTTTATCTTTTTACCTTTTAAACACCCTTCTCCTTAATACCCGTGCCCAAAAGAAATAAGACAACAATAATGGGACGGAGGGAGTACCAAAAATAAAATAAAATTAGAAATATGATTTAATTTTGAAGAATCCCAAAATTGGTGGAAATTAGGTAAAATAATCGAAACAAAATCAATAATTAATATGGATAAAAATCAATCACCAAAGAATTCCGAAAATAAACTCAAATTTCAAATTTGGAAATTTGAAATTTAAAATTTGAATTAATTTCCTAGATGAGATAATGTATGATTATAGCACTTTCAGGGAAAAAACACAAATAATAGCATCACTTTTTAAAAATACAAATAATAGCATTTCTTGACTTTTTTACCCCTCATTCTTTTTCTAAATTATCTTTTATTGTAAATGAATTAAAATACTTTTTTAATTTTTAATAAATGTATATTATGTATTATGCATCCCAATTCTCTCCAAACATTTCTGCAATCCCCTCTCTCTCAAGCCCCTCTCTCTCGACTGCTCTCTCCATCAACTCAATTGCAGCAAATCACTGCCACTGCTTCCATTCTCCGGCGAGATGCATCCGCCGGTGGTGCCGCCGTCACCTCTTCTCCACCTCCACGCACAAACCACCACTGAAACCCCAATTTTTAAACCCTAGATTCCCAATTTAATTCCTGAAAATTTCCTCCTCTCTCCCCTCGAATTTTGGTGAAAACTCAACGGTCGTTCGCTCGTCTCTCTTCCCGATCAAACAAAAGCAGCGATGGCAGGGCTCGGGTTTTGGTGAAAGGGATTAAATTGAGCCAATAAATTGGAGTTCTGCTGGAGGAGGAATATATTGGGGTTTGGAAAGAAATTAGGGTTCAGGTGGACTTGATGCTGCTGCGGCTGCAGCGGTTGTGATGGCAGGGGTTGCCGCCGCCACCACCGTGGTCATCCGCCAGCAACGGCGCCGTGCTACCGCCTCTCCTTCTCGCACCACCTCTGTTTCGGCGGAGCCATCTTTGGTCTCATCCGCCGCCTCCATCGCCACTGGCCCCGTCAACGGTTCGAAGAGCTGACGCCTCAGCTCGCCTCTACCTCCACCGTGTAAGTCCGATTTTCTCTCTGCAACACATCTACATCTTAGTTCACATTATTGTTCATGTGATTTCACATTATTTTTTATGTGATTTCACATTATTCTTCATGTGAATTCACATTATTTTTCATGTGAGTTCACGAATTATATATGAAATCACACAACTTATAATGTGATTTCACATTATTTTTCATGTGAGTTGCAGCAGCGGAAGTTAGGTTTAGAAGTTGGGAGACGACTATGGCTTAACGGCGGTGGCGACTATGGCTTGACGGAGGCGGCGACTATGGCTTCACGGCGGCGACTAGGGTTTCCTATTTGTGGCGTCAATTTTTGGAGAGGAGAAAGAACCGGTCTAGTTCGAAATAATCCGACGGCGACTGTTGCTTGACGGCGGCGGCGACTATGGCTCGGCGGCGGAGACCATGGCTCGACGGCGGAAGAGAGGATTTCCTAAAGGACGAAAACTGTTTGGGAAAATGAATGAAAAAATGGCTGAATGGTAGAAAGTAAAAAGTGAAAACAGAAATCTTGTATTTTAGCGTATTCTTCCTAATTAAAATTTTAAGCGTTTTTTTCTTAAAAATAAATCTGATAAATGATATGAAAAAAGGAGGGGTAAAAATGTACAAAAGTGCTAGAATTTATATATTTTAAAAAGTAGTGCTATTATTAGTATTTTCAATCTAAAAAGTGCTAAAATCTCATTTCTCCCTTCCTAGATTATAGGGGTAAAGGGTAAATTAGACTATCAATAATATAACCAAATTTTCGGATTTTATGAAATTAATTAACAAATCCAAATGTTTTACAAAAATGCCATGAGTGACCACCTAGTGTCCAAAAATCTTTTCCTAAAAAAAATTACTCAAATATTAGAGTTTTAGACTTATCCTAAAGGTGGGTAAGGATATAATATAGTGGTTACAGTTAAGAAATACAACAACATTGAGAAAATTAAGGGGCTGAACAATGATCAAGTAACTTACTTTTAATTATGTCGTGTTTGCCTTCAGAAATTCGATTCATAATATGTTAATGTAATTCTAAAAATTAATATTTTACTCTAAAATATTTATTCTAATTCCTTTTTAACTATGCATATATCAACTTAAATTTAAATTCAAACAAATTAATTATTTTTATAAAAATTAATTATTATGTTAACATAAGAGCCTCTAAAAAAATGACCGTATTATAAGAACGACAACACCCAAGTAGAACTTTTATTTGGAAAACTTTAACTCGGGAGTCGGGACATCCCATGTGGGTTCAAACTTCATTGATATTTGAATATTCTTTTACATTTGTGTATGTAGTCGTCACGAGGCGGGCTCTCCAACTACGATTAATTAATAATACTACAATAGTAATTTCTTTTTTGAATCTACCGAAATTTTAGCTCAATTTAAAAAAATTCTTGTATTTTACCGTTTATATTTTGAAAAGTATATATATGAAGATAGTTTACAAATTTTCTAGTATTTTTTTAACACTTAATGAGTAACATTTTACGGTATAATTAAAATTTAGATAATGTAAATTCAAATATTCAGAATACGATTTTTCAGCATTGAAAATTCAATGTGGGGAATCGAAGATCGAATGCCAATGAATTTAAAGGTTTCTCATCCGCACGTACAATTGAAAAGTCCAATTATAATGAATTTAATACTCTTCAAAAAAAATTCAAGGCCCTTTTGTTTCTTTTTTTAATTACTTTCTGAAATTTCGAACTCTACAAAGTTTCTTTCCTCAAAATAAACTTTTTTATTTTAGAAAATTAAATCTTTTTAGAGGAAAAAGAAAAAAAAATTCATGTTGCACGGATATTGCTTTTTTCTGGGGGTACTGGGGATTATAATAAATTATTCATATCGATCAATATGTGGAAGTTCACATTTGTCCATTTTTAAAACAAAAAATAAATGAATTACACAGAGCAACAACTGCTAATTTGACCAATGAATTCATTAATATATTTTACTTTCAAGTGTGACCTCCTGCAAAAAATGTAATATTTCATTGTCATCGCCTGTAATAATTAAGATACAAGTTGCATAATTTAAAATGACAACTTCAAATAAAATAATCGTAGTTCTTTTTAAAAAAATAAAATAAAATACTCATAGTTGATGAGTACAGCTTTCATTTGCTTATTAATTGACATAAAAAAGGAAAAAAAGACCAGGTTGGTGCCAGGTTCATTAAAAAAAATTACTCAAATATTTAGAGTTTTCGACTTATCCTAAAGGTGGGCAAGGATATAATATAGTGGTTACAGTTAAGAAATACAACAACTTTGAGAAAATTAAGGGGCTGAACAATGATTAAGTAACTTACTTTTAATTATGTCGTGTTTGCCTTCAGAAATTCGATTGATGATATGTTAATTTAGTTTCATAAATTAATATTTTTCTTTAAAATATTTATTCAAATTCATTTTTAATTATACATATATTAACTTATAATTAAATTTCAATTCAAACAAATTCTTTTATAAAAATTAATTATAATGTTAACATAAGACCCTTTAATTATGCACGTTTTGCTAATTTTAGTCTTCTTTGGTATAACTCATTGTGCATATAATATATAGAAATTGGGAATTGCAATATTGATGACCTAACAGAAATAAAAATTATCGTTAAATTAACATAATTTCAAAATTATGTTAATATAAGCATAAATTATTTAATTAAGAAGTGAATTTATATTCACATTAAAAAAATTCATGCTTGATCTAGATACTTCTAATTTTTATCTTTTGGCATCCTAATGTAAATTTGAGCGATGACTAATCACCATCTTGTGGCATTTTAAATAATTTTCAAAAATTTCTTTATGATTCTTTATTTTTTTCTTGTCTTCGATTTCAGTAGCCTATAACTCTATAATTGATTTTTCTTTCGTCACATTTTAATTCGCTTAGGCTTTTCAATTGAATTTTTTTTTCTTTCTCTTAAGTTGGCTTTCACACTATAATTGATGAAACTAGGAATGACAATGGGTCGGGTACCCACCAATTAGGCATTTCCCAAACTTAAATCCATTAAAATTTCTTCAACCCATACCCGTCTCAAACCTGTTTAAAAAATTATTTTAAAACTCGTACCCGACCCAAACCCGTTGGATAATACCCATTAAAAACCCGCTAAAAACCCGAATATACTATAACTTAAACATCAATATTAAATAGTAGAAATAACAAAACATTATAAACATAATTTTAACATAAGTATAAATAGAAAATTTCATTAAATTAAATTATATGTGGGTTAAAAGAATAATATAAAATTCTAATATTTATATTAATATAAATTATATATAAAATAAATATTTAATTACTAAAATTATTAGTTCTTTGTATGCGGGTTAAAAAGAATAATATAAAACACTAAAATTTTATAATATTTATACTAATATCTATAATTATATTATAAATTATATATATAATATTTTGTCATCTTTCATATATATAAATGAGTTTGGGTAGCTGGTACCCGTAGGTAATTTTCCAAACCCGACCCAAATCCGTCACGGGTTTGAATATTTCTACCCAAACCCGTCCCAAAACCATTTAGTAATTCTAAAACCCGTCTCATTAGGGTTTAGTAGAGCTGGGTACCCGTAAAAACCCGACCCATTGTCATCCCTAGATGTAACATTCATAGCGTCTATAGGTTGTATCTTTTTGGCTGGCATTCACTACAATATTAATATTTTCTTGTAATCGATAGCGTATTTCAGTCGATGTTTGCGTTCTCAGAATTCTATAATATATAGTTAAACTATATTTACCCGCGCGCGTTACGCTGCACTACGTGATAATTAGTGTTTTAATTAGTAGTATTAAAAAATTAATACATATTTCAATATATATTTATATTCTAAATTATTCTCCAAAAGTATATAATTATGTTCATTAGTATTATTAATACAATTATTTTTTTACTTGATTATTAATACAATTATATTATATATATATATATATATATAAAATACTTATGTTGAATATTAAGATTTAAGATTTCAAGTTAAGAAACTCATCCATACAAATTTAAAACATAAAGTATCATCAATAATATATTTTACCGAAAAAAATTGTAACATGGTTCTCCCTCCGTCCCAATAGCAATGTCTCACTTTTCTTTTTTGGTTGTCCCAATAGCAAGGTCGCATTCTAAAAATGTAAATAATTAACTCTTCAAAAGCTGTAGGACCTACCATTTTTTCTTCTTTTACTCTTGTTTCTTAATAACCGTGCCCAAAGAAAGTGAGACCTTGCTATTGAGACGGAGGGAGTAATAAGCAACTTTACTGCAATATATTGTCATTTTTCCATAAAACACACTGCTGAAAAAATGGACTGATTAAAATTCTATTATTCTATACTTGACTATTTTGTAGACCATAATTAGTATGACATAAGATAAGTAGTACTGGTGCAGAAAATACTTTTTTTAATTAATAATACAAATACTAGTTAATTTAAATCACAAAAAATTATACTACATTCGTCACATAATAAGTGGCCACATATTTTGCTTTTTGTCTCACAAAAAGCAAAACATGTGGCCACTTATAGCGGGACGGAGGGAGTATTTAAAAAAAAATTACTTAAAACACACGTTCAACAAAATATTAGTACAAATTTATAGGCTGAAAGAATAAATAATTAGCAGCCCAACTAAAGTACCCGTAAAAAAATGGTCTAGGCTCATTTAATTGAATTAAAATGCAATCGAAGATTAGGGTTTAGCAGCTCCTTTCATGAAATAAGAAAGAGTGAGTGAAGTGAGGAGGAGGCGACGCAGCTCTTCCCATCGAGCAGTGACGTTGTTACCGCTGCCATCCATCTTTCATCGTCGTTGAAGTACATTGCACGCAGTGAGATGCTTCGCGAACCGTGTTGTAGTACATTTTGTATTACTACGCGGGAGGAAGGAGAAATGGGGGAGGCGGCATTGGGAAAGTGTAGGTGGAGCAGCAAGAGGAGAATGAGAGGGGGCGACTCTAGTGTAGGCAATTTGAAGAAACTGGAGTTTGACGGGTTGGGAGGGTAGGAATTGATTATGCAAATATGGATAAGATGAGCTTTCACCTTCTTCATCTAAGGTTCAATATTTCATCCAGAAAAAAATTAATTTTTGGGTTCAAATACTGGAATAGTACATGCAAGTGCAAGAGAAAGATGAGTAATTGGTAAATTATATATAGACAGAAATGATATTTGGCCGTAATAAAATTTGAATTTTGAAATTCAAATCATCCTTATAATTGGTAAATGCTAAATATTTTAGGTGTAGGAATCAAAGAGTTTTTTTCTTGAAATTGCTCATGATAATTATATATTTAGATTTGAAACTAGATCACAAAACTGTAAAAAAAAAGGCTAAGATAATTAATTTTTGGGCCACATCAATGAATAGTCATTTTTTTAGCACATGAATGGTCATTTTGAGTGTGCAGACATTGAGATTAGGCTAGGCGGGGAGTGTGCATTGGGCATGCAGAATGGAAGGGAAAAGTACATTAATAGGCGAGAAAAAGCATTGCAATTGTTCTGCTTTAATATAGTAATAAATTTCCACCCTAAGATAATAAATTTATTAAAATTACAAATTTTTCAAGTTTATATTAGATATTTTAATGTAGCGAGTCTAAAGAAATGATTGACAATCTAACTTATTGATTGACAAAGATACTCTCATGCATCTCGTTTGAAGCATCCCACATTAGTTGTAGCATCGAATATCATAATATGCACATAGTAGTTGCTTTCTATAGCAATTGTGATTATTTTATATCTAAAATTGTATAAAATTTGTAAAATCACAATTATGTAAAAAAATATACGTATTATAATACATGAATTCACATTTATGCAAATGTGAAAACGATCAAATGTTGGTTTATACATGTGCTTTCATAGAAAAAAAATTGTGAAATCACAATTATGTGAAAATCACACGTATAATAATATGTGGATTCACATTTTTGCATATGTGAAAAACGATAGAATATGAAGGTCATTAAATAAAAGAATTAGGCCTAAAAATGTCCAAAAGTACTATTTTTTATAGTTTTTTCAACAAGTACTATAATAATTATTTTTGTCCCTAAAAGTGCTATTTTCCTAAAATTCCTTATACTTATATTTATGCATTAGTAGATTTACCCGCGCGCGTTGCGCTGCTCCATGCAATTGTATTTCAATTTTTATATTTTTAGATGTCAATAATATTTATATATTCAATTAAATATTTCAAACTAAAAAATTTATCTTTGTGAATCTTCTTACACAAAATAATACATTTAGCAAACACAAAAATTAATTAACGTGATAAACAATAAAATAATTACACATCATTTTATATATAAAGAACTAAATTTATTAGGCTCCAAAGCCTAATATTTGAATTTGAAAAATTTAGATGAAATCAGAAAATGTATAGTCATTATTTTGCATCGGAAATTATACAATTATTTGCATGTGACATGCAAAATGAGCGGAAAAAATATATTGCAAATTGTTTTGCTTTATTATAGCACAGATATGTTAGAAACTTAAAATATCGTATACCAAAAATTCGTTCCTATTCGAATAAAGGAGTCACAAGCGCACTGCAATAAAATCCGGAGCTAGCTTCACTCCCAGCCGCATTAGTCGCCGTTAGCGACTTCAAGTTCTATGTTGCTACCAAAATGAGTACCTGGTATGCAACTGAAGAGCTTATTCAGACTCTCATTCAATCATATGAAGTCTAAAGAAGCCAAATTGCAAGGAATGAAGTTGTGCCCTACTCAGAATATATCATCTCTAGAGCCAACTCATACCTCCAAGCACTCAGCTGGACCGCCCCAGCTGAATCAGCCAGGAAGTTGTGCCTGCAATCACAGCTGAGGCTACTGCTATTAAAGAAGAGCCAGCCGATGCAACAGTTGAGCCACTAAGACTCCAGACTCCGCTGGATGGAAAAATTTTCAACTCTCACGCTAGTTGGAAGTTATCGATCAAAGGAATCTCTCCTACAGCACGGAGCTAAGAAAGCTGAGCTGACTCAAGAAAATCCAGTAGACTAGATCCAGTAAAGCCAATAAAGAGAAGCTAACTAAAGTTTAACTCAGATCAAATCAGTCAGACTGAAGGATCCAGCTCAAAATTTAAAAGACAGCTCATAGGACATTATCTCAGTGTCAGAAGATGTCAACAAACCTCGATCAATGAGCTAGGGATCGACGGTAAACTCAATATCTGACACACTAACGAGGATAGGTGAAGATCCGCAGACGGCAGATCGCCAAGTCAGAGAGTAGGTGAAATTCAAACGGCTATTCCAACAGCTAGTTTTTGAATCTCCTCCTATAAATACCAGTCTTCAACCTCATATTCAGATACGAAAAACTCTCCTAAAGCTTTCAACTTTATGAAATTCTCAAGTCTCTCTCAAAGCTTCAAGCAGTCAACCTTCTCTTCAAGAACACTTTTTATTCAAGTGTTCAAGTCTAGAACTGCTAGTTTTTCGTCTGTAATCTCTAGGCAACTCTTTTATCATATTTCTAGCCTAGATTGATCGAGTTCATATAACTCTTGTTCTTCATTGTAAGAATTCTTTCACAGTTGGAATCCAAAACCCAAACCCTTTTTTACCCAGAAAATGTTAGGTTAAGGTTACGCGAGCTCGAAGCGCGAAATTCGAGTGTGTAAGGTTGTGTCAGTACCCGAAAACTGAAAGAATTCATGCTTCTACAGTGCCCGTAAAATGTTATAACACAGCTCTGGTTTGAGCTGCAAAGTTGCTTGGGATTCGTAAACCAAGTGGTTATCCTTAGTGGGTTTACCAGTTAATTCTGGTCGTGGACGTAGGAGTAGTTTCTCCGAACCACATTAAAACCTCGAGTTCGTTACTTCTTTGATTAATTTCTACAATTTTATTTAAAGAACTAACTGCATCAAACACTTCATTATTTTTCAAGTTATTTTCTCTGGCTGAGTGACCCAGCCAGCTGTGTTTTCAAAATCTGTATAACTTGACTAAGCCGCAAACTGAAAGAAAGTTTTTAATTGAGTTTTTCTAATGGAACGAGCTAAGTTTTCAAACCACCACATTCCGCACCGTCAGCTGAGTTATCAGTCCAGCTAACCATCTTTTTTAAGAAGTCAGCAGGATTTATAACTGAGCTCACTCTCAGTTTTAACTTGGTTAAAAAGTTTATAAAGTTTTAACTTCGGTGTATTCACCTCTCCTCTACACCGAAGTACTCATTCCGGAACCAAACACTTTTCATTATGATTAGCTAAATTTCCCTATTATAGAGATTGTGATGGATTGATCTTTAACTTAATTAATTGTTGATGGGTTCTATTATTTCCTTATATTTATTGATTTGGTTGAATATTTGAATGCTTATTTTGAAAGTTTTTGTTGTGTCAATTTGAGGCTCGAGAGAGTATGAATCGATACTAGAACCAAACACGAGGCACAATATTGCAATAGCCCGAGAGGGTGAGTGGTGTTGTGAGGGCATTTGATCCAAGGAGCCGTTAGGAGTTATAGGCTAGCTTAGTGACCGGAGACGGCATAACTAGCTCGTAATCTACAACTCAAGTAGCCTGAGAGGGGGCTAGAGTGGAAAAGAGATCGCCATAAATAATTAGGATTATATCAATAATTGATTAGTAAATTGATTTCTAATTGTTTATCCATCGAAATCTATTCCCTAGGATAGCTTCATTTTCATGTTCTCCTCCCGTTTATTAGTTTAAGTATTGTTAATTAGAGTTTATTTTCTTTAATTTAGTTTAATCTCTTCTTTTTATTCGTGAGTCTAAATAGATTAAAATAGCTTAGTAGTAGTATTCATAAGACTTTCGAACTAGTCCTCATGGAATACGACCTTGCTTGCCGAATATTACAATAGCCCCGTACACTTGTGTGTTTTATTTGTTTGAAAAGAAAAAGGGGAACAACTCAAGGATGTGGAAAGGGCATTCGACATTCTCCAAGCTTGTTGGGCAATAATAAATATAGGCCGGCACACCTATGGTTTGAAGATCATTTAACTGAGGTTATGTATGCTTTTATGTGATTTTGAAAAGCTGAAGGTGAGAATGTGACTGCTTGGGCCCCAGAAGAGGCATCGAGCTCGACAGGCAACGATGGTAGTACTTGTGGAGAAAACGATGCATTTCAAAAGATTTTGAAAAGAAAAGCAGACCTTCGTGATGTGCGAGCCCACGCAAAGCTAGAGGATATTTAATCGAAGAAACGTGGGCACACTTCAATCGAGATTAATTTTTTTTTTATTGCATGTTTTTAAATTAATGTAATATTTTTTTATTTATTTCAATTCAATAAAATTTGCATTTATAAAATAATTATTATTAAAATTAGCAAATAAAAGTAATTATAATAAAAAAAAAGGGAGAGCCCTCCAAATTTGAAGGGCACCATTATAGAAGGACAAAGAGAGCCCTCCTTGCCTACAAAAATAGTTGGTACATGCCATTGCTCATGCTCTGAGTTGGAGTTGGTGATATACCGACATTCAAAATTGGCTTCAATAATAATATATTAATGTTAACAATTTTTAGTCCAAATGAACCTTCCCCTATTAATCGATCATGATCCGTAAACTCACATTGACCTTCAACTACTATTCATCTTATTCCTAAAAACTTCACAATACGACCTCCACTTATCTTACTTCATTCTTCCTCTCTAGAAATTCGAAGAGGTTGTTTTCACTTTTTCGACAAATTATTTTGGCGATTCGTGCTTTCAACATAATTATAGTGTTCTAAATAATATTTTCAAAAGGTTAAACTTATTTTACTTCATTTCAAACTTTTGAAAATGACTTTTTTTTACGACAAAAAGTATATTTTAAGTTGATTTAAAAGAATACAAATTGAATTCAAACAATAATAATTGATTTTGGTGTAATTATATATGATCATGAATTGAAAAAAAAAAAACTTAAATATTAAAACTCCATGCTATCATGTAAATTGACTAATTAATGCGGCAAAACACAATTATACGAAGAAATCTAAATTTTTATAGTAATAAAATAATAGACTAATGGCGTGATTCAAATAAAAAAATTAGACTAAATAAAAGTTGGGACTAACTTTTGTTTTTTTTGAGGAAAAAAGTTGGGCTTAAGTTTATTAATTGCTATGTGCTATTGATTTTTAAAATTTCATCTCTCTTTACTACTTTGCCTAGATATAGAGCCCCATAACTATTTTTTAATCAATATCCATTTCTTCTCCTTCTCTCTCATGGCATTATCATCATCTTCAGTTCTTCTTTATCTCATCTCTGCAACATTTTTTGATGAACTCTCATCCATAGAATTTCTCCTTCAGTCCTTTCTCTTTGCCCGAATTAGCATGGGCTGACACAAACTATTTTCAATAATCTCAAAAATCATAAGTATTACATAAAATAAAAAAAAAAATAAAGGTTTGGGATGGGCTTGAGCCAACCCTAACCCAAGGGTGGCTCCCATGCTCTCACTCAAATCAGATTTTTGGAGAGGCCGAAGTGACGAGCTTTCTGGTGCTACTAGTCATGCCGTTAATAAGTACAGTTATATATATTAGGGGCAAAAGTCAAAATACCCTAACCTAAAAATCAAGGACAAAAATATCCCTCAAATATGTAAAGATAAAAAATATTTCAAAATCATGTAACATTACATGCTCTATTCCTTCTTTGGTTTTTCGTTCTTTATTTCCAAACATACATGACTACATTCGAGTGGCGGAGGTCAACTTTAGTGAGAATTTTATAGTGAGGTTTTCGTCGAGAATTTCTCGACGACTTTTTCTCATACATACATGAGTAACATACATGACTATCATACATAAGTATTATACATGAATAGCATACATGTGTATTATACATGACAAACATTTCAATTTTACGTACATACATGATTAACATTTATGTCTACTATACATGACTATCATACATGAATAATAATCATGAGTTTATCACATACACGAGTGGCATATATACATGACATGTATGTTGGTCATGTATGCCGTCGGAAAAAAAAATTCATTAAAAAAAAAGTCGTCGGAGTATCATATATGAGGAGCGTACATAAATATCATACATGAATACCATATATACATGAGTATAATAAATGAGTAACATACATGACCATCATACATGAATAACATTCAGTTGTAATTACATATATGACTAGTATTTATGTCTACAATAAATGGCTATCATACATGAATAATAATTAATCATGAGTTTATCACAAATACAAATAGTATACATGATATGCATACATGACATGTATATTATCAGGAAAAAAAACACCGGAAAAAGTCGTAAGAAAAATCATCAGAAAATAGTCAACGGAGTTGAACGCCAAGGTCCGAAGTGGACTGTTGACTGCCGCCTCCAGAAATACTCATGTATACTTGTCATGTATGATGATATTTTGATAATTATTAGGGGTATTTTTCATTGTTTACATACACTTTAGTACTATTTATTGATACATTTTTTTTGTGAGAGTTAAGTATTGAGCATGACTCAAGCTTAAATAGTGAAAGGTCCTCTAGCTATATTGCATCAATCATGGGAGATTGGGAAGGGTGTGAGCGAAATGGTAACTGTTGGTCCCGAGACGGATACCTTGGTGTAGAGGGGGGTGAATACACCAAGGTTTAAAAACTTTTCCAAGTTAAAACTCTATGAGTGAGTTAGTTGTGTTCAATCCAGCTGGAAGGCAGCTTGATCAACACAACTGGCTGTGTGTGTGCGAAAGTTGGCGGGTTTTGGAAAGTCTGTCTGTTACTTCAAATTAATATATTGCAAAGCTTTGTTTCTCTTTTCAATTAGTCAATTTATGCAACTTGAGATATGCTTATGAAAGGTTAGCTGGATGCATAAATAAAGCGGTAAAGAACAAAGCTATTTAACGTGGTTTGGAGAAACTACTCCTACGTCCACGACTAGAAACCTTCTGGTAATCCACTAAGGATACCACTGACTTTACGCACAGTCAGCAAGCGTTGCAGCTCAGTTCCTAGAGCTGGATACAAGTTTATGCGTATTGTATCGAAACGTCCTCAGCTCAAACCAGAGCCTTCACCTTCAGTTTACGGGTACTGAAGAATCTGACTTACAGTTTACGGGTACTGTAAAAATATAGCCACTCGAATTACACGCTTCGAGAAGGCGTACCTTAACCTAACCTTTTCTGGGTAGAAGGGTTTGGGTTTTCGAACTATGAACGAGTTCTTACAATGAAGAACAAGGAGTATGATGAACTCGTTCAAACTAGGCTTAAGATATTTCTATTCTAATCTTTTCTGCTTATGACTGAATATGTGAACAACTAAGAACACAGCTGACTGGCTGGGTGTTCTTGAGAGATTTAGCTTTGAAGATCGTTGTTCGTTTATCTGTTGGCTCTTTTATTTCTTCAGTCGTCTCTCCAGTCTCTTCTTTTCAAAGGAGAAGAAGATATATATAGGTGGAGATTCAAACTAGCCGTTGGAAGAGAGCCGTTTGAATCTCACCTACTCTCTTTGACTTCTAGCCTTTCGCCTACGATGTAGGTCTGCATCTGCAGAAGCTATTCTTCATCTTATTTGACCACATCAGATGAGATCTTCTGACACCTGGATCTTGTCTTGGAGTTGGTCTTTGTCTTCGAGCTGCTAAGCGTCTCTGTTGTGTCTTCATCGTCTTCGACTCTGCTGCGTCTCGACTCTGAGCTGTGTCTTAGACCTGAGCTGTATCATCAACCTGAGTTGTGTCTTCAACCTGAGCTGTGTCATTAACCTGAGCTGTGTCTTAGACTTGAGTTGTGTCATCAACACTAAGCTGAGATTTTAACTTTGAGCTGGGTCTTCGACACTTAGCTGGGTTTCCGTCACTAAGCTGGGTCTTGATACTGCTGGGTCTTTGACTCTGCTTGGTCTGCTCTGCTGAGTCTTCAGCTGCGTCTTCTGCTGTGCTGAACCTGTACTTAGAAAACCTAATAGCTCTAAACAAGTGAGCTGGAAACAACACAAGGTTTGTTCATTCATCTATTCGGTTGGGATCAGCTGGGTTTTTGTATCACTTCAAAACATGTTTATTATTTTCCCAATAATTTCCCCCTTTTTGATGATGCCAAAACCTTTACAAACTTTTACAGAAAAAAAAACAAAACAAAAATCCTAACTAAACTCTTCCTGGCTGCTCCGCATGCCTTGACGAGAGTTTGCGTTCTTTTCTCCAGTTGCCTTTTCAGCTCGCCATTAGCCTCTCTTCTATCTTTTCCTTTTTCTTTCCAGTTAGATGATCTAACCTTTCACCTTTTTCTTTTCTCTTTTTCTGTCATATTCTTTCCTACTCTTTCCCCCTTTTTAGTTCATCAAAAAGATATTGGGAGGGAGGGGTGTCGAGGTCTGGTGGCGGCGTTCTGGCAAAAATTTCTTCCCGTTTGTGGTAACTCCAGTCAGCTTGGAGTTAAGACCAAACGATGCATTTTGGCTCTTCTTTTTCAGCTGATACCAATTGATGGTCATTCTCAGCTGTATGACTCAGTTTGGAGTGAGTCATCTTGTCTTTCTTTCTCTGCTGGAAGACACCGTTTATGAGGTTCCCCTCAATTGAATAAACCAATTGGATTTTATCAGCTGGGTTTGATTCCCCCTGACTTGATAAATTCATTTTGAAATCCTTGGGTTTCCTACTGAGTTAGTCCAGCTGTGTCCGATTCCTTCTTGATGACACACTGTGATCCAGTTGAGTATTTCCTGCTGGATGCTCTTCTTGATGATTCTGCTGGACTGGGTTTTTCCTCAGCTAGATTCCTCTTCTAGATTCTGCGATCCACATTTGATCCAGCTTTGTTTGATATCCAGATGATGACATTTGATAGTTCAGTTGGATTTCTCTCTTGATTCTCCACTTGAATATTCTGCTAGATTGACTTTGCCCTCAGCTCATATCACTGATGTGTTGATTTACAGCTCGGTGGAGTTCTCCCTGAATTTGATAGTAGGTGGCTGACTTTTCTCAGCTGCTTCATACTTTACTTGAGCCAGTGATTTTCTCAACAATTACTTTCATCTGTCAACTTGATCTCTGATCTTGAGAAGGCAGTCAGCTGTTCCATGATCAGCTGAGTTCACTGCTACTTTGCGGGGTAGAATCTTCGATTTCCTGTTCTTTGCATTGCATTCCTGCGTATAGAACTCACCAGGAAAACCGTTATCACAACAATTAGCTGATGGACAACAGATTATGCTAAAGTCCATCAACATAAGAGACATTTGATATTAAATTATTATTTATCTCAAATGAGGCAAATCCTTTGATGCATCCTTTCGAGATATCACCAAAAATTACCTGGGACCAGTACGCTTGACATATTCTTTGAAGAGCTTTGAGGTGAGTCACGAGCGTTGATCACAGCATACTTGATGACTCCTCAAAAGTGCATGTCCCTCCTTGACCTGTTATCATTCCTTCGACACCCAGTTATGATTTGGTCCGACTTTGTTGTTGAGAGATCCATTCATAACCCAGATTTGTCCTTATCTTTGGTGAGTGATACTTTTCGTTGGTCCTTGAATGGATCCTCTCTCTCTGGACCTTGTTGACTGCTTGAACTCCATCTTCTTTGATGAGGTTCGTTTCTCAGCTGAAGTCTGTCAACTTGATATCCAGCTTGATATTTCGTCTGCTGGAATCTTGAAGTGAAGGTTGGTTGATTTCCAGCTTTATGTCTAGCTGAGATCCTCAGCTGTCTTTTTGGTTGACCTGATGTCTAAGCTTGATGACTTTCTATCTCTGATTATGATTCCAGTCAGCTGGATTTCTCTGCTGCCTTTGACCATTGTGACCAGCTGACAGTTGCTGCTTTTCTTTCTGATTTCATGATGATGATGGGTCCTTCAGTGATGACATCCCACATCATGTCGTGACGCGCACTCAGAAAGCTTTTGAGTCGGAACTTCCATATCTGATAATCATCGACAGAAAATGTCGGAAGATTCTTGCACAAGAAAGATTCCATGACAGTATGCAATATAATAATTTTAGAAAGATTTTGAAAATTTTAAGGATCTGTTCAGGTGACCACTATGAGCAAAGAGGCTGACTTGACACAGATACAATGATCTTTTGAGCCACTGCTCTAATACCAATTGTTGGTCCCGAGACGGATACCTTGGTATAGAGGGGGGTGAATACACCAAGGTTTAAAAACTTTTCCAAGTTAAAACTCTTTGAGTGAGCTGGCTGTGTTCAATCTAGCTGGAATGCAGCTTGATCGACACAGCTGGCTGTGTGTGTGCGGAAGTTGGCGAGTTTTGAAAAGTCTGTCTGTTACTTCAAATATATTGCAAAGCTTTGTTTTTCTTTTCAATTAGTCAGTTTATGCAACTTGAGATATGTTTATGAAAGGTTAGCTGGATGCATAAATAAAGCGGTAAAGAACAAAGCTATTTAACGTGGTTTGGAGAAACTACTCCTACGTTCACGACTAGAAACCTTCTAGTAATCCACTAAGGATACCACTGACTTTACGCGCAGTCAGTAAGCGTTACAGCTCAGTTCCTCGAGTTGGATACAAGTTTACGCATACTATATCGAAATGTCCTCAGCTCAAACTAGAGCCTTCACCTTCAGTTTACGGGTACTGAAGAACCTGACTTACACTTTACGGGTACTGTAAAAACCTAGCCACTCGAATTATATGTTTCGAGCAGGCGTACCTTAACCTAACCATTTCTGGGTAGAAGGGTTTGGGTTTGGGTTTGGGTTTTTCAACTATGAATGAGTTCTTACAATGAAGAACAAGGAGTATGATGATCTCGTTCAAACTAGGCTTAAGATATTTCTATTCTAATCTTTTCTGCCTATGACTGAATATGTGAACAACTAAGAACACATCAGACTGGCTGGGTGAACTGAGAGATTTGGCTTGGAAGATCGTTGTTCGTTTATCTGTTGGCTCTTTTATTTCTTCAATCATCTCTCTAGTCTCTTCTCTTCAATGGAGAAGGAGATATATATAGGTGGAGATTCAACTAGCAGTTGGAAAAGAGCCGTTTGAATCTCACCTACTCTCTTTGACATCTAGCCTTTCGCCTACGATGTAGGTCTGCATCTGCAGAAGCTATTCTTCATCTGATTTGACCACGTCAGATGAGATCTTCTGACACCGGGATCTTGTCTTGGAGTTGGTCTTCATCTTCGAGCTGCTAAGCGTCTCTGTTGTGTCTTCATCGTCTTCGACTCTACTGCATCTCGACTCTGAGCTGTGTCTTAGACCTGAGCTGTATCATCAACCTGAGTTGTGTCTTCAACCTGAGCTGTGTCATTAACCTGAACTGTGTCTTAGACTTGAGCTGTGTCATCAACACTAAGCTGGGATTTTAACACTGAGCTGGGTCTTCGGCACTGAGCTGGGTTTCCGTCACTGAGCTGGTCTTGATATTGCTGGGTCTTTGACTCTGCTTGGTTTGCTCTGCTGAGTCCTCAGCTATGTCCAGCTTTGCTCCGCTCAGCTGCGTCTTCTGCTGTGCTGAACCTGTATCTAGAAAATCTAATAGCTCTAAACAAGTGAGCTAGAAACAACACAAGGTTTGTACATTCATCTACTCGGTTGGGGTCAGCTGGGTTTTGGTATCACTTCAAAACATGTTTATTATTTTCCCAACAGTAACATAAGGTGGACAACTTGTATGTGTAAGATCTTCTGTAGTCACAACTTCTAATAATAAGGGTTAATTGCCGCTAAATACCCCAACTTTATCTCAATTCTGGGATTGCACTCCAAGTGAAGATTCTATCAGAAAAATGCCTCAACTTAAGATTCTATCTCAATTTGCACCTCGGAGCAAAAAACCCCCCAATCGCTGCTGAGTTGACAACCCGGAATGCTTATGTGGCTATATTTTCCGGTGAAGCGAACGACGCCGTTTCATTACTTATTAAATAATAAAATATAAGATGAAAAATAATAAGAAAATGAATAAAAATAAAAGTTAAAATAAATAAAATGTTAAAAGAATAAAAAACAAAAATCTCTCTCTCTCATCCTCATGTCTTTCTCTCATCCTCTCTTCTACCACCGCCAAACCATCTCTTCACCGGCCGCCGACATCTCTCCGTCGCCGGTCAATCAGGGTTTTATTGGAGGACAATGGTGCTCTCCCTGACACTACAGATCAGCCCTCTCCACCACCATCAATGGCTGGTAGACGCACCTGAGGTGGTGCTCAACTTTCCGACGGACTTGAAAAGTCTGAATATAAGATTTCATCTCTTTCCATAAGAACTAGATCGAATGTGTAGAAAATAAGAATATAAATTTCCAGGATATTATCTCTCTCCCCCATTTTTCTTATGAGATCTAAAATTCCAAAAACCCCCAAATCTCAAATAAGCTACAACCAGGAAGCCAAATTCTTAAATATTTTTCTTCTCTCTCGAATCTGTCGGAACATCTGCTGTGGTCAGCCACTCCATTCTGCTTCGGTCGTCACCATTACTGCAATCTGAATTTCTCTTCCTATCAACCGAAAAAAGCATATGTTTCTGCAATTCTCATGGTTGTTTTCGAAGATTCGGGAAAACACTCTGATTCAATACTTAAAATTCCATCTCTCCCCGTTCCACAAGAAATTGAAGAAATGAAATCCTAAAATAAGGGAAAAATCCAACCAATTCAAGATCTACGTTGAGAATGTAGGTACCAAAGTTGTGATCAACGATCAGGCAACTTTGATTCGAAGCGCAACGGAATTATAAAAACACAGTTTGACACAATGGATGTAAAATTTCCACGAGATTATAAATAAATCTCGTGGAGTACCTCAGGGTAAAATATTCACTAATGATATGTGAACAACAAAAACACTCTGAGTAAATAAGGTCACGAAAACTAATACTACCTCCGTCCCGCCATAAGTGGCCACATGTTTTGCTTTTTGTGAGACAAAAAGCAAAACATGTGGCCACTTATGGCGGGACGGAGGGAGTAACACTTTATCACTTCTTTCACATAAAGTGGTGACTAAAGTTGTTACGACTATCCTCAGAGAAACTAAACGAAAAACATATTAAAACAGCAGATAGCTATGAAATGTATATCAGATGCATATCTATCTAAACAGATCATATCTCTATTTATAGCTAATCTTCTTTCTTGGGCTGCACACACAATATCCGCACTCTCCACTTTCTTAGCCCACAACCACCATGATCTTCATTCCTTCTTTCTCGCAACAGACTCCAGCCCATTCTCCAACAGATTCGACTTGGTCAGCCCTTTCTTCTCGTAACAAACTCTAACATAGACTCGGTCAGCCTTTTCTTGACTTTGACACATGTACAATCATACTAGAAGAAAGACAAAATACACAAAAATTCACAGTACAAGATGAAGCCAAAATTTGACTTCAATAATCTCTTCCTTTTTGTCTTTCTTCCCAAAATCAACATAGAGAATATTCACAGCACACATAAAAACACTCCACCTGTCACAAAGATTTCCAAACATCCAAAAAATAACACAAACATGCAATCATTAACAAAATTCAGCAAACAAATAAACATGTTCACTAATATCAACAAACCCAAAAGCCAGAAATAAAAAATTATCAAAAAAAGTGTTCGTATGCAGAACTGCATATCACTCGAACTTGTTGTAGATTCACTCCTCCTAGTCTCACTCCTCCTGGTCCTCATCAGTGTCTCTCCCTGCAGTCGTGCCCACCTCAGCTGCATCTCCAGCTCCAGCTCTAGCATCTTCCCATTTTTTGGAAAGAAAGTAGATTATGAAGCTTGGTTCGTTCAGTCATCAGTTGATTGATTTGCATGGTGAAAACTGAATTTGTTCATGCAAAATCTGATTAGAAACAAAAAAGTTGCTCGAAGAGGATGCTCCAGTTTTCACATTGTTGTGCTTCTTATGAGCTGGATTGATCCACGGCAGATCCACCTTATTTTCCCTGTTAAAGTACATACGATGTACTTTAACTCCTGCAAGCTTTGGTGAAAGAACATCATCTTCATCTCTCTTGAAGCCTTGATCCATCAATATGCTGTAAATAAGAGAGAGGCAGATGAGCTTGTTCTTTGAAGGCCTTACTCCCAAGTCTGCAATGCTCTTGAAAATAAGTTTTCCAAGTTTGACTGGGATTCCACTGTGGATTTTGTAGAGCAGTGGAACGTGTTCTGCAGGGACAACTGTGGAGTTGGATGTTGGGAGCCAATTATAGGTAGAGAGTTTGTGAAGGACAAAGAACATGGTTGTAAGATTTGAAGCAAGCCTTAGAACTTTAGTTGGATCTACAAAACCTTTTGGTTGTTCAACATAGGCTTCTTCTTCTAAGATTCCATTCAAAAAGACAGATTTGACATCCATTTGATGAAGTGTTATGTTTAGATAGCATGCTATACCAAGGAGCAACCTAATGGATTCAATTCTAGCAACTGGGGCAAAGGTCTCATCAAAGTCTATTCCTTCAACTTGAGTATAACCTTGGGAAACTAAACGGGCTTTATTTCTAATGATATTCTCGAACTCATCAGTTTTATTTTAAATATCCACTTAGTTCCGATAACGTTGATCCCCAAAGGTCTGCGGACAAGTGTCCAGACTTTGTTTCTGATAAATTCAACAAGTTCTTCATGCATAGCATTGATCCAGAATTCATCTTTTAAAGCCTCATTTATGTTTTTTGGTTCAATGGTAGATAGGAATGAGACAAGACCTACCCTACAAATGATGCATGAGAGGCATACCATCCTTACCATTTCCCTATAGTTTACAGGAGTTTTATCTCTTGTTCTGATTCCCTCACGAACATCTCCAATCCCAAGATCTAGAGGATGGTCTTTTCTGATTCTACCTGGAGGGTCTCTCTCCTCAATCTGTTGGACAACATCCAGGCTCTCTGCTTCATTAGTTGTATCGCCTTTTTGTCCTGCAGGTTCACTGGAAGTTGTCTCCACAGCAGTTGGAACTTCCCCTTCTTGAATTGGTTCAGTGTGTACCTGTTTCTCAATGAGACCATCAGTGTCATCTTCAGGAGTATATAGACTAGCATGATCATCAAAACTGACATTGACACTTTCTAATACAGTTTTGGTCCTAAGATTGAACACACGATAGGCATGACTGTTAAGAGAATATCCTAGGAAGATTCCTTTGTCACTTTTTGAATCGAATTTCAAGAGATAGTCTCTATCATTCAGTATGTAGCACACACACCCAAACACATGAAAATATTTGAGATTGGGTTTCTTACCATTAAGAATTTTATAGGATGTAATAGTAGTACATGTACGCAAGTTAATGCGATTTACAACATGACATGCAGTGTTCATAGCTTCAGCCCAAAAACGTTTTGACAAACTCTTAGAGATCAATATGACTCTAGCCATCTCCTGTAGCTCAGTTCTGTTCTTCCTTTCGGCAACTCTATTTTGTTGTGGTGTTTTGGGGAATGAATACTCATGATGTATTCCTTCATTCACACACAACTCTAGAATGTGCCTGTTCTCAAACTCCTTTCCATGATCTTACCCTCATAACACGTATTTGATAAAAATTCCTAATTCGAGTATATAATTCCATGAAAGAATTAAAATTTTCAGACTTATCATTAAGGAATTTAATCCATGTGTACTTGGAGAAGTCATCAACAATAACAAAAGAGTATCTTTTCCCTCCAAGACTGTTAACTTCAGTTGGTCCCATTAGGTCCATATGCAGCAGTTCAAAACATTGCTTAGTTGTGAAAGGTCTCTCCGAAGTTGTCACCACTGGGTGAGAAACTTTCACTTGTTTCCCTCGTTGACAGTCACCACAGAGACGTGATCTATTTATATTCAACTTTGAAACACCATGAATTGCATCAAATCTCTGGAGATTTTCCATATTCATGTAGTTGGTATGCCCCATCTTTTGGTGCCATAGATCAACTTCATTGACCTGTACATTTAGACAATTCATCTTACCAACTTCATATATGTTATTTAGAGATCTTACCCAGAGATGATAACTTTCCCATTTTCATTTACGACTTTGCAACTATGCTTGCTGAAAGTTACAAGATAGTCACATCATATAGTTGACTAATGCTAATAAGATTAGCGCTAAGTCCTTCAACATGTGATACATTTGGGATTTTAGGAAGTCCTGCAATGTTGAAGTCACCTCTTCCGACAATCTTGCCATTCGCTCCTCCACCAAAGGTGATCTCATTCCCATCAATTTTTTGATAATTTGACAGATATGATTTAGTCCCAGTCATATGTCTGGAACACCCGCTGTCGAAAAACCATGCTCCTTTGCTATCAGTCACAGAGGCAGTGAAGACCACATTGTTGACCTCTTTGACAACAACTTTAGGTCTCCAGACCATATGTCGTGAATGACTTCTCCTAGGATTGAACACAGGTCTTGTAGCTTGATTCTTCATGAAGATTTCCTTCTTGTATTCCTGCAAAAACTTGTGAAAAAAAGGTCTAATATGACCGGGCATAAAGCAATAATGACATACAAATTTTCGAGGTTTTCTTGGACCTTGAACCCTCTGGCCTTTACAAACGATTTACCATGTGTGGACAGAATTTGAGAGTTTGGAAAAACAGTTTTTATAGTTTTATCGAATCCCAAACCGTGTGAGGTTACCTGAGTAGTTGCCAAAACTTCATCAAGTTTAGAGGTACCTGTGTTCATCTTCCTGAACATCTCATTCGCAAGATCTATTCGAATCTTCATCTTGCCAATTTCCTCATCCTTCTTTGTGAGCATTGCCTCCAATTTCACCAGTGAGATTTTGTGATGAGCGTTTTCCTCATTCAACTTCTCGTTTTCCTTACTCTGTTTCAGCCACTTGGTGTAGAGTTCTTTATAGTCCTTACAATTTGACCAACATCTCCAATGTTTCTTCCTCAGTAACTTCTTCATCATCGTTCTCATGTTCTGCATCAGAAATACCAGAATTGAAACAGAAAAGATTATCATAGTATGATCCATCATACCTCTCAGAAGTTGCCATCACTTCAATGCAGTCTTCTTTTACCCAGGCAATCATAGCAGCATGTTCTTGAGTCTGAACCTCAGAAACATCTTCAACCCTCAATTCAGTAGGTTCGACCTTATTATCACTAAGTGATATGAAGTTCACAGCTTTTCCAAGTTTTCTGAACGTGTTAGCACATTCATTTGCATAGTGGCCGACACCTCTACATTCATGGCATTGAATGTTAGAGAAGTCTCTTGGATCCCTTGGCTTGAATTGATCAGATGCAGTGCGTTTGATAAACCTATGATCTCTTGCCTGATTGAGCTTTTGATTATAGATGACCAAGAATCCAGAGTTATCTCTTCCTGATTGTTGTTGTTTAGTGGCTTTCCCCTTCTGCTGAAATCTTGTACGGTTGTTTGCATTGTGAATTAGAGAGTTCAGCTTTCGGGTGATCAGTGCAAAATCTGCATTTCCCTGAATCTCTTCGAGAGTATCCTCCTCCTCTTCAACAAGGTTTAGTGAGGTTTCTCTTAAAGTTGAGCTTGGAGCTTCACTGACTGTCATAGCCAATCCCTTATTTTTTGGACTCTCTCTTGCATCCAGCTCTATCTCGTAAGTCTGTCGTTCATCAGGTTTGTAAACTCCATTGTGCTTACTATCTTTGCAGTATCAATTGCCACGACCTTCATATCAAAACGAGAGGTTAAAGTTCTAAGAACTTTGGAAACCAACTTTTTGTTGCTGATTGGATCACCAAGATCTTGGCACTCGTTTGCAATCTTGAGAATTTTGTTGCAGTAGTCCCCTACTGTCTCATTTACATCCATCCTCATTTTCTCGAACTTGGTAATGAGAATGCGGTGCCTTGATTCCTTGATCCCGGTGTCGCCTTCATAGTGTTACTGGAGAATGTCCCAAGCTTTCTTTGCTGACTCACAAGTTTTGATCAGTTTGAACATTTGAATGTCCACAGAGGATTGGATAGCATTGAGAGCCTTGTCATTGAATGTTGCTTCATCATTCTCGGCACAGTTCCACTTGTTTTCAGGAGTTCGAACAGTATCTCCATCTTCATCCACCATCTTGGGATGTGACCACCCTGTCTGGACAGCATTCCATGCCCTAGCATCAATAGATTTGATGCAAGCTCTCATTCCAACTTTCCAAAAGGAATAGTTCATACCATCAAGGATTAGAGGCTTATTGAACAGCGGGTTTGTTTGATCCATTGTAGTCGCCAACAGGATCAACACTTAGTGTATCAAGTATTGGCTCTAGATGCCAGTTGTAGGTACCAAAGTTGTGATCAAGGATCAGACAACTTTGATTCAAAACGCAGCAGAATTATAAAAACACAGTTTGACACAATGGATGTAAAATTTCCACGAGATTTATTTAATAAATCTCGTGGAGTACCTCAGGTCAAAATATTCACTAATGATATGTGAACAACAAAAATACTCTGAGTAAATAAGGTCACGAAAACTAGTAACACTTTATCACTTGTTTCACAGAAAGTGGTGACTAAAGTTGTTACGACTATCCTCAGATAAACTAAACGAAAAACATATTAAAACAGCAGATAGCTATGAAATGTATATCAGATGCATATCTATCTAAACAGATCCTATCTCTATTTATTGGTAATCTTCTTTCTTGGGCTGCACACACAATATCCGCACTCTCCACTTTCTTAGCCCACAACCACCATGACCTTAATTTCTTCTTTCTCGCAACAGACTCCAGCCCACTCTCCAATAGATTCGACTTGGTCAACCCTTTCTTCTCGTAACAAACTCTAACATAGACTCGGTCAGTCTTTCCTTGACTTTGACACCTGTACAATCATACTAGAAGAAAGACAAAATACAGAAAAATTCACAAGACAAGATGAAGCCGAAATTTGACTTCAACAGAGAATTCATTTGGTGGGATTTTAGACAGGATCTAAAAAATAGAGGTCTCTCCCACCCGTGGCCCCGCTTCTCCATCACCACGGTTGTCTCGCCCATCTAGTCGTCGCTGCTGTTCTTACAGGTTGGGCGCTGCCGAATTTTCACTTATTTCACCCCTCCGACTGCTACTTAGTCAAATGCATAGGCGAGCTTGATTTTTTAGAATCAAAACTGCCGCTAAACATTCCGGTGGTGAGGGTGCGGGAGTCGCTAAGGGAGATGAGGGGTGTTCGCCGGTGATGGTTTTGAAGAAGAAGCATTCGATGTGGCGGCGGAGGGAACATGTAGAAGAGGAGGGAGGTGGTGAAGGTGGAGAATGTGGTGGTGTTTGAGCTGTTGCAGAAAGATAGAATGGGAGGAAGAGAGAGATGGGATGAAGTGTTTTTTTATTTTATTTTTCAAAAAAAATTCTGACCAAAACGACGTCCTTTTGTATCGTTTTGATTGTCACGTGCTCTTTATTAATCCACATTGGTGCCATGTAAGCAAATAATGACATGTATATGCTCTATCATCAGATTTTTGGCCGGAATATCTCGTCGGGGTGCAAATTGAGATAGAATCTTAAATTGGAGAATTTTCCTGATAGAATCTTCACTGGAGGAGTAATCTCAGAATTGAGATAAAGTTGGGGTATTTAGCGGCAATTAACCCTAATAATAAATTATTTCTCTCTTGAGAAGACGTGAGTTGTTAAATCGAATTGGATTACCATTTTTTATGTTCTCTACTTTGTACAGTTTATGTTTCTTGTTCTAACTGTGTTACATTTTGCAGTAATTCGTTAGAACTTTATATGCAAAAATATCTTGTTTAGTACTAATTTCCATCTTTTTTTTGTTTTTTTCCTCTTTCCTTGCAATTCATGATTTTACAACTCTAAAAAAGTCATAAATAGTTCCCTCAAAAAAATAAAAAGTCATGAATTGATTTAGATATTTTTTTGGGCTAGTCTGATTTGTTGGGGACCAAAACCTCCCTGGATGGAAGAATCGTATATATATAAATGAAACCGGAGAGTTTGAGCTACATTTCAAAGACAAATACAAACAAGATCGAGTGTGATGCAATTCAAATTTGTTAATGGTGGTAAGTTATTTTAAATATAATTCTGTGTAAAAGATTGTGTCTTAATTTGTATGTTTAATGATCCAAATGTAATTAACCACCTTCTATTGATATTGATATATATGTAGTTAAGTGATATTTCTCACTCGTTTAAGAATGAGTGCTCGAGATTCAGTTCTTATTCTCCTCCCCCAACTTTAAAGAAAAATGACGAAGAAGAAGAAAAAGAAGAAATTATCCTAGTGTAGGTTAGAAATGGTGCTGTTAATGGGATTGCTTATTTTGACCAGATTTGGGCTTATTGTCCAATTTTTAAGTGCAAAAACTTGGGTGCGAGTTACCACATCGTATGGTCGGTACAATCAATTTAATTTATTTCTTTAAATTTGATTAATTACTATTTAATTATATTTATTATTTAATATATTAATTTTAATTATGATTTATTAATCCTCATTAGAATTTATTACTCTCAATCATATCAGAGTTTTATTACTCCATATCCGTCTCAATATTCATGACCTATTTCTTTTGGGCACGGGTATTAAGGAAAAGGAAATTAGGGATGATAAAAAAGTGTGTGACTCACATGTTTAGTGTAGTTTTTACTTATTATTTAATCATTTAGTCAATAAAGTGTTTTAATTAGGACCTAAGTATGCTTTAAATTACCCCAAAAAGGAAACAAGCCATGTTACATGAGACGGCCCAAAAAAAAAATACAGGCCATAAATATTGGGACGGAGGGAGTAATATTCAATTAAAATTTGTTTATCTTTAATTTAATTTAATTAAATTTCAATTAATTAAAATTAAAAAATATGAAATAAATAAAATTAATTAGGGACAAATCTTCGCTTAACTGCACGGGAGTCCACCCTATATTCTTAAGATTGTCTCTTCGAGCCTAATAAATACTCCGTCCCCCAAAAGTGTGGTGCATATTTGATTTGTTGTGAGATATAAAATATTAGTTGAACCATACTAACATGGGACTAAGGGAGTAGTTAGGAAGGGGATAATAAGCAAGAAGCATGATATTAGGAGGTTAGTTCTACCTTTATCTTAAAATTTATAAATAACAATTATTAAAATATATGTAAATATAACCAAAATATTTATCCCCAAGCTTAATGCCATGAACCTAGTATTGTTGAGCTTTGGGAGTTTCTCAAGTAGGTCGAGCTAGCTCAACTCTACAATATTGAACCAATTTTGAATTTTGTTTTGAGCCGATATCAAGTAGCTCGCAAATTGGGTCATCTCATTTATATTGAAAATTTAGTGTGAATATGAATAATATCTAGTTTGAATTATTTGAATCGGATTGCCTAACATCCCCAAAGAACTATCTGCAAGGCCTAATTGAACTAAACAATACTCCCTCCGTCCACGACTTATTTGTCTGCATTTTCTTTTAGCTCTGTCGGCCACGACCTATTTGCTGGTTCCATTTTTGACAATAGGTCCTACACAACCCATTTATTTTCAATCACACAACACATTAAAAGTGAGACATTTATTCCACTCACAACACATCTACCAACTTAATCAACCAAATTATTAAAACTCGTACCGATCAACAACAAGCAAAATAGGTCGTGGACGGAAGGAGTATAATTTTCTTTTTATAAATGACTTTCGGCAATCATTAAAGTCAAGCCCTAATTATAAATCGAAAATATCCCCTTCCTAACAATATTATTGTTCCACGATCCATTTACAATAAATAAATCTCTATATATGGTTTATACATCAGATTAGTTGGAGTTGGTGATATACTGACATTCAGGATTAGCTCCAAGAATAATATATTAATCTTAACAATTTTTAGTCCACATTAACCTTCCCCGATTAATCGATCATGATCTGTAAACTCACATTGACCTTCAACTACTACTATTCATCTTATTCCTAAAAACTTCATATCCTCTCTCTCTCTCTCTCTCTCTCTCTGAAATCAGATGTCTGGGGAGGCCGAAGTGACGAGCTTTCTGCTGCAAACGCTGAAGGAGACGGTGACAGAATACATAAATCTAAAATCTGGGGCGGCACAGCAGTTTCAGAAGCTCAACAATGAACTTCGTTTGTTACAGGCCTTCCTTAAGGAATCGGCCAAGAAGTCCGAGAAGAAGGAAGTCTTCAGAGAAATGGAGAGGCAGATAAGGGAGCTTGTTTATGACGTGGAGGATACTATCGAAACTGGCCTAACCAGGAAGGCTGCAGCAAGGACCAAGAATTTCGTAAGCCGCAACCTCGAAAAAATGAGCACCAGCATGGCGCAACAAGTCAAGTCCCTTAGATTAGAAAGAGTGAAGCCTATTGTAGATGAGATCACCAAGGAGTTCGGAAAAATAGAAATCGGCGAAGAATCCACCTCGGAAAATCCGCGCACACAATTGAACAAGGTAATAACAAAAATAGAAAAACCTCTTTTATATCAGAGCATTTTGCAAGCTTTTGCCCTCTTTTTTATTTCTTTATACATATATCTCAGTTTATCTGTTAGAAGCTTTAAATTTATAACACAAATCGGGGATATTGCTCATTTTTGTATGGATTAATTGATTTATTCTATGATTTTACTCATATTTTAGTCAATGTATATATATGTATGAGAAACATCCCCGATTTATACAAAAATTCAGATATAATCCATTAAATCGGAATTGAATTTACTCATATTTTAGTGCACTCCGATTGAAATTTTACTCCGATTTTACTCATATTGCAATGTTGTCTCCTTTAGTTTTTTAAATTCAATGGGAGTGCACTAACTATTATTGCAGACTTTAAGAGTGAAGATGTTTTCGAATTTCTGGATTTTTTGGAATCTTTTTTGAAGAATTTTGGATTTTTTCGGTTATGATTTTCGGATCATTCGGATCGGATCGGATCGGATCGGATTCATTTTTTTAGAAATTAGGATTTTCGAATCGGATCGAATTAATTGAACAAAAATCCCATTCGTAATTCGAATGTTGTATTCATAAGAAATAGGAGTTAGAAGCTATGAAGATTTCTTTTTCGATTCATCCTCCACCCCCCTTTTTTACTTTTAGTGAATTAATAATTAGTTTAATAAATTCTAGTTGAAGCTTAATAAACTCTAATAATAATTAATAATCTCTAATTTAAATTAATTAACTCTAATATGATTAATAAGCTTTAATTAAAACTAATAAACTACTCTAATTCAAAATTAAATAATCTTAATTGAGATTAAGTATCGCTAATTATCCCTAATCCTCTTAATTTTTCTATGCCCCTTAATTATCTCTTAATTATGACCAACGGAACTGCGGTTGGGGGTACCCAAGTTTTTGCCCTTTCTTTAATTAACAATATCTATCTAAATCGATATCTATACCTATTATAAAAGTGTCTTATTTATAAAATTTGAATTACCTATTTCATCCTTACTATTTATCTAATTTAAGAACAATAGTGTAATATTAATAATAATAATAATAATAATTTTCCAATCTAATGGAGGAATTAATCCACTCATATCACATAACTCTAGACAAGGTTTAACTCTTCACATATTTTTCGCTGTGGGTGGATTAGCAAATATCTCGGTAACAGTTTTGTAACTTATTTTTCTCTCTGTTCCTTTTCGCCAAGAGTCTCTAACTTAAATGAACTATTTTATATGGTGTTCATAAATTTTAATTTTATATTATATTTGTTTGAGGCATTTTTAATGGCCAAATTCTACTTTAAATATATATTAATATGTATTAACATGTCCCGGTTGGTTCAAGAGTGATAGGAGGACTAAAATACATGTATATATTACTTATATTATATAATTTCTGAAATATTCAAGTTAATATAATCCTCTTAATTACTACATGCCCCTTAATTATCTCTTAATTATGACCAACAGAACTGCGGTTGGGTTACCCAAGTTTTGCCCTTTCTTTAATTAACAATATGTATACGAAAAGTATTTGTAAATGTTTCTGATCTGATGCACCGTGCCTTTACCTCTCAACAGGAGCAGTCAACGAGGCAACCGTCTGTAACAGTTTATACAAGTGATCCTTCGACGGTGCAGACGACGTTAAAGGATGAGTCGAGCAAGCATGAAAAAGTAGTAGATTTCGACGATCAGGTTACCATTATTAAATACCTAATGGAATCAAAACAAGAACTTGATATTATCTCCATCACCGGCATGCCTGGCCTCGGGAAGACAACATTGGCAAGGACGATTCTTCACAATGCAGATGTTGTCGAAAGATTCCCACTACGCATTTGGATTCGTGTTTCTCAGAAGTTCAATAGCAGGGATGTATTTCTCGACATTTTGAAAAGATTGATTCCCCAGGAAACATCTACTCCGAGTGAGGAAGAATTGATTCCTACTGTCCGTGGGTGTTTGGCAAAGGAGAAGTTCTTGTTAGTCATGGACGACGTTTGGACAGTTGAAGATTGGAAGGTGATAGAGAAAATCTTGCCCACGGATAACAATGAGGGCAAAGTCTTGGTAACAAGTCGAGAGAGAACAGTTGCTGCGCGTGCTAGCTTTAACTCGAAGATGCACGAGCTGCAGCCATTGGGATCGGAAAAGAGCTGGGAACTCCTCCAATTAAATATATTTGGTAATCTTAAAGATTGCCCCGACGATTTGGAAAACACCGGGCAAGCTATAGCCAACAATTGTGGTGGATCACCGTTGATAATTGGAGTGATTGCAGGAATTCTTAAGGACCAGATTGCAGAGAAACGAGCAACCCCTGCTCTCAAAAGTGAGTGGTTAAAACTTTCAACAAATGTAAGTAAGATTTTGATAACGGACGAGGAGAAATCCATCTCAGAAGCTGTAGAATTGAGCTACCGAAGGTTGCCTAATGACTTGAGAATGTGCTTTCTGTATACGGGTTTGTTTCCTGATAATGATGAGATCCCGGCTTCAACTTTGACACTACTATGGATTGCAGAAGGATTCATACGATCAAAGGGAGGAATGTCCATTGAGGCGACTGCAAGCAAATTTTTGCGTGATCTTATCAACATGAACTTATTAATGGTCGAAAAGATGAGCCTCGACCAAGTTAAATCATGTCGGGTGCATGATAGCATACGTGAGTTCTGCAAAGCTAAAGCCATGGAGGAAAATTTGTTCACAATAGTGAAGAAATCAGAAGACGGAGTGATTGAGCCTTCAGTTTCTGAGGTACAAAATTTCCGTCGTCTCTGTGTCCATTCTGATCTATCAAAATTCCTGTCACAAGCACCAAAGGGGCAACGTGTTCGTTCTTTCCTCTGTTTCTTCAAGCAATCTTTCGACTTGGATCCCAAACACGTATCAGCTATCCCTGATGCCTTCAATTTGCTTAGGGTTTTGAGCTGCAAGTCCATAAAATTTGGACAATTTCCAAAGGTCACAGGACTTATCCTTCTGAAGCACATCACCCTGTCTATTGATAATTTTGATATTCTTCCTGAGGAAATCTCCCAGTTGTTAAACCTACAGACTCTTATAGTTGAAACAAATTCTCGTTCCATAACAGTGAAAGCAAATATATGGAAGATGATGCAGCTGCGGTGTCTCAAAACAAAAGCAGCTATTTTCTTGGATGGCAAGAAATGGAAAGGTGAAGCTCATGGAAATCTTCAAACAGTGAGCAGATTGTCACCCATATGTTGCACTGCGGCTCTCTCCGAAAGGGCCTGTAACCTCAAGACATTGGGGATTCGGGGAAAATTAGCCAATCTTTTCGACACTTTCTCGTTGGAAAAGTTCAGCCATCTTGAAAAGCTGAAGCTACTGAATGATTTAGTTCATGAATCAGCATCCGACTTTCCACTACTTGCCCTTCCTCAGTCGGATCGCTTCCCACCGCACCTCAAGAAGCTGACACTATCAAACACATACCTTCTTTGGGATCGACATATGCCCATATTGGCGAAGATCAATACCCTTGAGGTCCTCAAGTTGAAAGATGATGCATTTAGTGGAATCTCGTGGCATGCTAAGGGTGATGGCTTTCAAAGCCTTCAGTACTTGCTCATAGAAAACTCAGAGTTGGTTATCTGGGAGGCCTCAACTACTCATTTTCGGAGCCTGCGGTGGCTTGTGCTTAAAAAATGTAGAAAACTCCAGAAAATTCCAAGTGAAGTGGCAGCTAACCTTGAGAAGTTGGATATTGAGAGCGTCAAGAAGTCTGCAACTCACTCTGCCAGGGAAATTGAGTCGAGCAAAATAATGGCAGAAGAAAAACAAATAACCAAATTCAGGGTTCCTTTCAAGCTCAATGAAGGTCATGAGTGTGACCTATAACCAATTGATCAAGCTCACAAGTAACATCATATGATATCAGGTACAATTCGCCGCATAGAATTTTCCAGATAAGAAAATTCTATGCTACATGTATATGTACTACACCTACCTCTCACATGATAATATTTTAATAATACAAATATTATTCAAATATTATCATGTTAGAAGGGATGTAGTACATGTACATGTGAAATTCCTTTTTGACTATATAATCAGTTAATTAAGCGACCTACGGAGTATACACTTGCGATGAGTTTGGGTAAATAATGGATATTCAATTTTTATATACTTGGTATGATCTTTTCGAAAGCATTGAATGATTAATGTTTTAAAAGATAAAAATCTCAACTAAGACTTGATGGTATTTTCAACTCTAAAATAATAAGCTCCTGGAAGAATAAATGGACTTAGGACATTAATATAGCCAAATGATAAGTGCCATGAGACTGATAGACAAGAAACAAACTAAGTTTTGCCGTATAAATGTGAATTTCTATTTTCAAAACTGTGTGTTAGTCGCTCGTAAGGTAACTTCTTGAGTTAATAAACCCTGAACTTGTTTTTTAAGTTAGAAGCATGCTAAAATGTTTTGGTTTAAAATACAGGATGAACAACGGTAGAGGAAGAGACGGGGGTGTACGTGTACCAAAGTGGAATCGGATAGCTTCCGTAGCAGTCTTCGTGTTAGCCACGTATTTAGCTATCCGTTGGATAGAGTCTCATATTTCTTACTCTTAAGCACGGATTTTGAACGTCTTGCCTTATTATTAAATCTATGTGCGTATATTAAGTTGATCTCTTAATTAGGCTTAATTAATAGTCTTAATAGACCTTAATTGATATTAATAAACTCTAGTTAACTCATTAACTCATAATTACTCCTAATCTTATTAATTACCCCTAGTCCTATTAATTATTCCTTAATTCACGTAGTAAGCAATTGTCCGTACATAAGTTTTTGCCCCACGTAAATTAATACATCAAATTATGTAGATATATACCACGTCAAATTATATAATCATGGGCCACCCTAATTCTAAGACTGGGCCGATCAGGTCTTAAAATCTTGGGCCAAATTATATAATCATGGACCAGCCCAAAACAGATTTATTTCATCATGTACATATGTTTGTACGTTAATATTATTGATCAAATAGTACAAATTCAGCTAACAACAGCGACAAATTCTAATTTTCAGAGAAACAACTGATTCTATAAAAAAACTATTCATAGTGTTATCTTTCACCAACGGTACCTCAAATTCTAAGAATAGAAATTCTGGCAAAAAATGAAAACAAATGTGGGCTTTTGGTTAATAATAATCTTTAAATTGCTTTTATTTGCTTGCAACGTAGTATTCAGAAATGCTCACCTACCAAGAAAGATACAACAACTAATCTCTTTAATCCTGTAGTGTAGAACAATAAAAAAATAGATTAAAAAAAATTATGTAGATCTCATATGTAATTTAAATTAAAACACTAACCTTTTGAAACAGTCATCTTTCGATGTTCCTTGCATCCCATGAAGAAATGCTCTGAAAGTTATCTACATGCTCTTCAAAGTTCTCTTTTGCCCAATTTTCAACAAAAGGGTTGCAATCAGCTACTTCAATTGTTTCAACAAAGGTAGACAAATCACGCGGTAGCTCTTCCAATTGGTAGCAGTGTTTGATGCATAGACACTTGAGGTGTATTAGGCCGGCCGTTGTGAATTTCCAACGCACCAAGTCAGTGTCTTCAATTGAAAGAAATCGAAGTGCCTCAAAACCACTATCTTCTATTTTCCACTCTGCCCCTTGAAATGCATAGCATCGCAGTTTGAGCACCTCAAGATTCTCCAATTTGCTAATTATCTTCATATAGTCCCAGGGATATCCCAGCCCGCTCAAGCTCAACTTTTTCAGACCTGATGGGAACATTGAACGAGGTTCGGGTGGGGAAACAATCTCGGACATGAAGTCAGGATTCACAACGACACATTTAAGAGATTCTAACCCACGAAGAAGGGATATACGATTCAAGCAACGAAAGGGATTACCTTTTTCATCAGGCTCCAACTCAATTTGAATTCCTAATCTTTTCAAATTAGGGACTCCTTGAAGCACTTTCTTGGTACAGTTGTGAGCACTCGCACCTACAAGTGTTGCAAGATTTGGTAAAACAACACCATGATTAGGATTTGGTAGATTGCTTCCTTCAATCTGAATATGTTTCAATTCTTTCATATCCCATATTTCCATGGGTAGATACAATGATTCTGAAGAGGATTTGATGCTCAAATGTCGACTTACAATCAAGAACTGAAGGTTCCAAAGTTTGGATATATAAGGAGGGAGATTCCCATTGTATGTAAGAGCAAGGTACCTTAAACAATACGATTTCACTACTTCAATGGGAAACTCATAAAGACGAATTGCAAGAGCATCCATCAACCTCAGCAACTTCAAACCGAAACAAACTCGAACTGGATATTGATGAAATGGAGCAGCACATAGCAGAGAACGAGTAGCTGAAATGGATGCAATCGAGCCATGCACATCTTTGATGCCTAATAAAGTGCTATTTCGAATACATAATCTGTGTTGGCCCTCCAAATCTTCAACTTTGCTATCAGAAACAGTACTAAAGGCATGAAAAAATTTGTTCTTGATAGCCACAGTATTAGATAAATGCCAGAAAACAGAATGAAGGCAGCAAGTCTTGATTCTGAAATTAGATCCCTTCTGGCTCACCATGATTAGACTTCGCTTATCAAGATCCAACAAGCATTCTGCAGCAAAATCTTCTGTTCTTTGAGATATATTTGGTTCGAGAAATCCTTCCGCAACCCAAAATTTGATGATCTTGGATGTCGGGATCACCTTATTTTGAGGGAAAATTCCAATATAGAGAAAGCACATTTTTAAATATTGAGGCAAGTACTCATAGCTTGGAAGTAATTCCTTTGAGATTTGATCATAGGCAGCCATGAAAATAGAAGAATTCTTCTGTGCTACATCATTCCAACATTCAGGTGTTTTCTCAACATTAGAGAGGAGGCCACTAACTGTGACTATCATAAGAGGAAGACCTTCACAATTCTCAACAATCCTTTTTCCAGCTTTCTCGAGTTCAAAGGGGCATATATTGTTTTCTCCAAATACCTTCTTACATAAAAGCTTCCAACTTTCTTCTTTATTCAACAACCGCATTTTGCAAAGAATATCATCTTTTCCCATTTGCGCTACTTTTGCAAGCCTAGTTGTTACCAAGGTTGCACCCTTGATGCCGGGAAATGAATTTTTCAAGTAATTTAAGGGCTTTTTGCTCCATACATCATCCAACACAATGAGACATTTCTTATCCAATAGTTTTTCAAACAAACTCTTACATAAATCATCATTTCCTCTCACTTGCCTCTTATCAATGCCGGGATATATTTGAGCTAGAATATCAACCAAAATATCTTTATATTCATATTCGGGGCCTAAATCCACCCACACATGATGAACAAAATGGCGTTGAATTGATGGATCTTTAAACATTTCCTTAACCAATGAAGTCTTACCAATGCCGGCCATTCCAAGGAATGAAATAGTCAACATTTTAGTAAAGAATCTCTCCGGAAACATCCACATCTTTATAAGTTTAATATTATAGTGAAAGTCAATCATGTCAAGAAGTAGAACTTTCTTCTCTTCATCTAGACATGAGTTACTACTACTTTCACCATCGAGCTCTTCATTGATTTTACATATCTAGCAAAAAGTTCAATTCAAGAACAATCAGATAAACTAACTTATTCATACATGAATTGAATTAACAAGTAATGGTACCAACCTCGGATAATTCATCATCTACCATGAAAATGGGATTCTGTTTGTCCTCAGCTAGCTTGTTCCAAAACTCTATGTTCTTCCCCACTTTCAACAAGATGAGCATAACCTTCACGAGTGTAATTGATTGACTTCTGCAATTTCCGACAATCTTCCTCCCAGTTTCCTCAAATTTGCGAGGGCATGGCTCCGAACCAATCCCAAACATTCCTGCTTTAAAGAAATACCAGCAGCTGTCCTGATCGCGGGAGGCCATATCATAAATAATAAAACTGTTGCGAGTTAGAACCTTTAGCCATGTAGTAAGCAACACTGCACTTCCATTATCCTGCACTGGAAAAAAATTCTCCAAGAAATCCCAAATATCGACATCGCGTATATCATCTATCACAATCAGATATCTCCGACCCTTCAAACTTGCGTACAAAATCTCACCAATTCTCTCATCTATTTCCCCCTTAAGCAATTCATTAGTCTCATTTATTTGAGAAAGAATGTTTAGAAGGATTTCTTTGGGTTCGTATTTTGGGCCAACTGTAACCCTCGCCCTGCAGTCGAAGCAGTGCTTCAAATCTTCAAAAATGGTGGTTGAAGCAATAGTCATGCCGCAGCCTGGCTGCCCAGTTATCTGAAAAACGCCGAAATCGTCAGGCCTCATTCTTTCGAGAAGATCGCATTTTATATCTGTATAATCAAATGGATCTGCCACTTTCGTTAGATCAGATCGATTCACTGCTTCTTCATCTTCTTCTTCTTCTTCAGATGAGAGATGGCCCATTTCTGCAACGCAATCCTTCGTGATCTTCTCCGCCGTTTCGCAGAAGGATTTAATCCCCTGCTTTATGTCTTCCGAGTCTGAGCAGCCTTCAGATTCTCTCTTTCTCTTTTTTGTTTCTTTGCTTTCAGATTTGGTGAGAAAGTGATTCGACTCGTGAAATTCGAGTAGATCTTCGAGTATCTGCGCTTCATCTCTGATTTGTTCATCGAGAGCAATCAAATTTTCGCTGCTGCAATGGTTTGATCTGTTGAGAATTTGTTGTAAGGATGTTGCATGATTGTATGCGGATTCCAAGATTTCTCGAGAAGAAGAGGCAGTAAAGAAAATTTGAGAAAACTCGAGAAGGCGGTAGAGTGTTTGTTTGAGAGAAATCACGGCAGCGTAAGCCATCTCATGAAGATTAATTTAGAGAGAGAGAGAAGAGTGAGAGAGCGCCGGTCTGCCAAGAAGGCAGAAGGCAAGAATTAAAGAAAATAATCTAGAGAGAGAGAGAGGATGGGTCTAGATTGAGAGAGAATATTAAGGGCTGATTGCAGAAAGTAAAAATAAGTCTGACTTTTGACTTAAAACTGGTTTGTAGAAGACTGTCTCCCTTTTGTAATAGTCCAACAGAACTGACATTCGAGGTGAGTCAAACAAACACCAATGACCAAACGGTGAAATTACCTTTGTTTAAGAAGACGAGAAATTACACACAATTGACTAATTGCTGGCATCAAAATGCAATAATTCTACACCTTAAAATGGAAGAAACTGAGAAATTAATTCCAAATCTATACTAATACTAAATAAGAGAGTTGTAACTATATTAACAAGTTTGTCATTTTCCATCCAAAACCAATTTAGTGTATAATAGGTTTTGAACTTTAAGTTATTTCATGAATGATGAATAATATATGTTGGTTAATTCTATACATCTCCTTGGTTATCATGTTTGAGCTTTAAAAAAAATCAAATTATTTAACAAAATTGAATGATTATGAATTTTGGCTTATTTGAGATTATGTAATTGAATTTTCTACTTTTTATATTTATTATTTATATACTAAATATTCTAATTTAACACAACACTATTTTGACTAAGATATTTAATTTTGAAAAAAAAATTAGCACAATGAATGGTTGCCAAAATAATTTTATTATTTTCATTATTTAGATTCGTAAATATTTAAAAAATATAAAAGTGAAAAAATATTAAAAATTAAAAATATATATTTCGAGATGTTTGGAAGTTATAAAAAATGAAGAATTATTATAAATGATAAAATTGGTTGAAATTTTTATAATGATTGTACAACTTTAATAGCATTTTGAAATGGTTTTAATCGAAATTATATTTTCAAATATATAAAAAAAATGATTGTTTAGAGATGCTTAGAAGGTAAGTGTTATGCTATTTTTAATAAAAAAAATGTTTCTTAAATTGTAATTAAATGTTTTTTGTTTTATATTTGGATTATTTATAATTTATAAATATTATTTAGATGTTTATATGTAATTATTTAATAGTGTATTTAAATTTATTACAAAGAATTACTATCATAATACAAAATTTAACATGCCATATTTATTAATGTTATTTGGATTGAATGTTTCTTTAAAAAAAATATTGATGTAATGTATGAATTTTATATTTTATTGTGTTATTCCATAATTAACATATTAGATGATTACTGCATTTATATTTGTGGCATGCAATTTTTCGACAACTTTATATGGATATTTCAAAGAGTTGCAAAATTGAAAATGTTTGAAGATATTGTTGTATGGTAATCAGGAACACTCTTAAAAACTATTGTATAATAAGAAAATTTTCATAATCTTTGAAATGTAATACTCCCTCCATTCACGAAATATATAACACAACTTTAGTGACATGAGTTTTTATAATGTTTGTAGATTATTTGTTAAGAGGGGAAAAGAAACTCATTACATTTTACTCATTATTTATGTGATTTGATAATTTATATGTTACATATTTTTAAAATGCATTCTATCGTACAACGCACAGGTCAATCCAGTTGTATAGAAACAAAGGTTGTTTCTCTTTTCCGTAGACTCTACGTTGAAACCCTTTAATGATAACACCGAAACTTATGTGCAATCAGTTCAACCTCTCCACTCTGCAGTCTGCACTGCACGCGGTCTTATTTATTTATCTTTTTAATTTTTGGCGAACAAATCCATTAAATGTTCCTGCCTTTTTTTATTTTTTATTTTATTTTATTTTTTAATTTTTTTCTATAATTCTTCTCAATTAGAATTTATATTAATTATTAAAAATTATTTACAAATTATTTAAAAAAATTGTAAAAAAATTAAAAAAAGAATTGACCGGTCGCACAAGAATATGTCTCTAATACAAATACAAATCACAAATAAGTTCAAAAAAAAAATACTAATACTACACAAAGGTAGGCCCGAGCATTCGATCGGTTCGGTTAAGAACCGAATATAACTCATAAAACCAAATGTATTCGAAACTTTAAAAAATTAAATCAAACTTATCCGAAGTTTTGTTTCAATCAAACCAATCCGATTTGTACTTTAATTTCGGAGTTCGATTCGGTTTCGATTTAACCAAAATTTATACACATGATTTAATTCTTTTTAAATCAAATACTAATGCGGCTAGAAGCTTGAAATATAAACGAAAACAATAAAAATAAGAATCCGTTGATAATAAATTATACCGGAATACGTAGTATAAGGGTTAATCCGTTGATTTAAACAACAATATATTCAATACCAGAAGAACATAAGAGAAGGAAACAAACTTAGACTCTACATTTCAATATCAAACTCGACTCCACCCAAAACATAACAAAATGCCCTATATATACTATACTAATACCCTAGACATCTAGAAAGAACTAAACAAATAGCTTGATGCTCAAGACAAATAAATAAAAATCTAAGAATTAAATAAATAAATACTACTCCTAATATATTTAAAGTTCTTATCCTTCATCAAACACAGACTTAACAAATTTAGGAATTAAATAAATAAACACTAACATGTATTACTTCCATATCCCACAAATTTAGGAATTTATCATTTATAATCTGGGGTAAAATACGCATTTAACCGTTAAATATTAATTTAGGAAGAAATTATACTAAAAATCATCACATTAATCTAGGCCGTTAAGGTAACAAAATCGACGTCTAGGATTTATTTTTAGTTAACACGTACAAATTTATTTCTATTTGATCTCTTCCCTATATATATATATATATATATATCATGTATTTCTCTAAAACAAATTAATTAGGTTTACCACAAGATAGTGTATTTATAAATTTTTAATTGATAATATTGAATATTCGGTCGGTTCAATTATAACTGATTGTTTTAATCCTATAACTAAACCGAACCAAATTAAAATCAGTTCTTATAAATTATGACTCAACTGATTCATAATAGGCCAAAAAAATTGAATCGAATTGACCGAAATTCAACAGTTCGATTCGCTCATTCGGTTCTGGTTCGATTTTATTCACCCGTGCCCAAAGGGTATCTAAAGGGGCCATGATGAGCCCAAAGATTGTGGCCCTTACACTAGGAAACTAATAATCAAATTGAGCTTACTATAATTATTGGGATTCACATTGATACTTCCAGACAATCTAGCCCACACACAATGACCAAATTCTACTGCTTAGGTTAAGTGTACTACCCAGCCGACTATGACTATAAATAAATGTTATTAGTAAGTAATCAAAGTTCAGTTCGATAAAAGCTCGTTCAAATTTGTTTAGTAAATTTTTTCGATTAAATAACTCAGTTTGAACATGGCGGTTTTTGACTCGTTATCTCTTGAACAAGCTCGTTATTTGATTTAGCTTGCAAATATTAAATTATTTCTTTACTATAATTAATAACAACTTCATCCAGCACGATGCACTGGTACCACACTTTAAAATTCTATATTACCAAGCATGCCGCCCATATCTCTAGTTCAGATAGATTGTAATTGCAATTTGGGTGAAAGGGTGTAACAACCCGATTTTTAGGTTACTAGCTAAATAATTTTAAATGTGTTTCTTATTTTGTAAATGTGCGAAATTAAATTTAATAAAGCTTTCATATCGTTTAAATTGTGCCCCTAGATATGTGTTATATTTATTTAAATAAATAAATAATAATAGTTTCGTACTCTTAATATATATCCTATTACTATGAATGCATGTTTTTTATTTAAAGAAATCCTTAAATGAAAAAAAAAATATATTTATAGAGAGAGTTTATGAATATTGAATAGATGCATGGAAAAGCATATATTACGTATTTAGTTATATGAATTTCAAATAGGTTGTGTCAGCTTAAAATGCAATTAACCATTCACAAATTCAGGTGGTGGCAAAATTTACTGAACAAGCCAACTAAAACAGAAACAAACAATCATTATTAATGGTGAAACTAGATTGTTCAGTCACCACGACACAGAAACGCTGTTTAAATAGGAAAATGTTACTGACATTTCAAAGTTTTTCATCTCAATTAAATGAAAAAGAAATTATTTGAATAAAGCGCAAGATGAACCAACTAGCTCAACATCCGAAGTGTCGAACATGATCTCGCTCGCGGTGTTATTTGAAGTGTTCCCTGCACATATCAAGAAGTCGTTGCCAATGAAAATTAAAGAATATTGAACAAGTATCAAATCAAAATGTTGATACTTAAGAAGATATCAAACTTACCTCATAAGATGTTGCTTTAGAGCTTCGATCATCACTTGGTCTCACACGCAGGACCTATGCTGAGATTGAACTGTACCGCATATTTGCCTTTGGTTCTTCCCATCTGTATTTGCTCAATGTTATGTGCAGACTCAACCGCAGAGCGTCGAACGCGCTCTATTTCCAGTTTCTCCAGATGTGTTCCCAGGCACTCTGGAATTGCTTTGAGGTTCTCACAGTTCTTCACCACCAGAAACTTGAGCTTCAGAAAAGCCTCAGGCGTGGCCTCCCAAAGAACTAAATCCGTGTTGAAAATGAGCAGGAGCTGGAGCTCAGGGAAAACATCACGGCCAAGATTCCACGACACCCCAGCGAATGCATTGTCTTTCAGCTTAAGCGCCTCGAGGCTCTTGATCATCGCCAGCGTGGACATGTGCTTCCAGTCCAGATACGTATTCGTTAAGGTCAGCCTCTTGAGGTTTGGCGGGAAACAGTTCCTTTGGGGAAGAGCGTGCAGCATATCTTCATACGTCGGCTCGTAAGTCACGCTGTTCACCATCTTCAGCTTCTCTAGAAGGTGCAGGTTTTCGAGGAACTTAGTTTCGAAAATATTGGTCAGTTTCCCAGAAATCCCTAATGTCTTGAGGTTCTTAGCCTTTCTGGAGACGACGTCTGTGCAGGATTCGGGCGCCAATCTATTCAGTGTGTGAAGATTCTGCCCTGCTTCGCCTTCCAGTTTATTGTCTAGGACAAGAGATGCTTTTGTCTTGAGATACCTCAGCCGAAACATCTTCCACATATTTGCTTTCATTGTAATGGAACGAGACTTCGTCTCGACTACAAGAGATTGAAGGTTCCATAGCTGGGTGATTGGTTCTGGAAGAATTTTGAGAGTTTCGATATACAGAGTGAGGTACCTAAGGTGAACTAGTTTGGTAACCTTTGCTGGGAATTGATCGAATTTGATGCACTTGGACTCCAAAATCCGAAGCTTTTTGAAGCCGTCGGGTATAACTGATATGTGTTCTGGCTCCAAATCGACAGGCCTCTCGTAGAAACAGAGAAACGAACGCACGTGCGGACCACACGGGCTTTCGGAGAGAAACCTGGAGAGATCAGATCGGAAACAGAGACGGTGAGATTTCTGTACCTCGGCAAGTGAAGGTTCGAGCGCTCCTGTCTTGGATCTTTTAATCTCCTGACATAAATTCTCCTCCTTGGACAAGTTTATGCAGAATGCACGAATCATATCATGAACGCGGCATGTTTTAACTCTGCCCATGTGATTGCTTTTCTCAACCTTGAGCAAGTTCCTGCAGATGAGATCATTCATGTTCTCTTCCGCGCTTTCCTCCACGCTTCTTCCCTTTTTCGGCAGAACATATCCTTCCGATATCCATAGCCCGCACAGCATCTTAGCCGGAATCTCATAGTCTTCTGGAAATACGCCCAGGAAAACGAAACATTCCCTCAAGTCATCCGGCAGTCTGTTGTAGCTCAACGCTACAGCATCCGTTATGCGCTGCGCCTTGTCATCCTGCAACGCTTCACTCACATTCTTCGACACCGTGTTCCATTCGCTCACAGAAGTTGATGGAGATTTCGTGAGTTGATCGGAGAGAATACCTCCGATCACGACTATGGTTAGCGGCACTCCATCACACTTCTTGGCTATGAGATACCCGATGCCTTTCAAGTCTGAAGGGCAGTCTTCCTCATTGTCGAAAACCTCGTACTGGAGCAGCTTCCAGCTTTCGTCAGGTGTGAGGAACCGCAGATTGTGAGGATTTCTGTAAACCTTAGATTTCATTCCGACGTCTATCTCTCGGGTGGTTATGACAACTTTACCCTCCCCATTGTTTCCCGGGAGCACCTCCTTGATAATGTTCCACGCCTCGACACTCCATACATCGTCTAGGACTAACAAGAATTTCTCTTTCTTCAAGCAGGCGCAAACTGTTTGAGCCAACTCGTAGTCGTTGAGGGTAGACGTTTCTTGGCTGGGGATGAATTTTCTGAGAATCTGGAGGAACACATCCCTGCTGTTGAACTCTTGAGAGATGTTAACCCAAATGCGAATAGGGAAATGAAAACTGATGTTTTCGTCCTGATAAATCTTCCATGCCAATGTTGTCTTCCCTTGTCCAGGAATGCCCACGATGGAGATAACATCCAATTTCTCTGTTCTCTCCTTGAGAAAGCCAGTTATGGTAGCTTCCTCATCTTCGAAACCAACTACTCTGTTTTGCCTGATCTGTGTACCCTGTATGAATGTTAACATAAAGTAAGCATTGGAGCCAATACAAATTTGAAGAACTAATTACATCTTAATTATGGCATGATTTTTGGATCGAGTTATAAAAATGGTCTGACATTTATATTATGTATAAGAAAATAAAAATTGATCTTTCGCTGCAAATTGGTCTGGCTATGTGTTATAGATAACATTCTCAATGATATCAATGGCTCCATGTTCTAAGAATAAAAAAAAGCACAAATATTCACATTGCATTGTGTATTACAACTTTGAATTGGATTCTTCAAATATATTATTTCCTGCGTCCACAAAATAATGTTCTATTGTGTGTTGGAATAAATGTACAATTTGTAGGGGTAATGTAAAGTGGAATAAAGGTACAATTTGTAGGAGTAAGTGCTATAAAGGTACAATTCATCAATGACAAAAATAGATAAATATATGAGAGAATAAATGGTGTAATAGTACAAAAAGTGAAGTGAGACTCTTTTTTATGGACAAACAAAAATAGACAAGTAGGAATCTTTTTCGTGGACGGATGGAATACTATATTTATAAAAAAATCATGTTATATAAGATGTTATACATGAAATGCATATAATCTCTGCTAGTATATATAAATAAACAGTATCATAAAATAAATATTGTATCTCTCAAAAATAAATGTTATTGTATATGAAAATTAATATTATTGAACATATAAATTAATATTATTGTATATATAAATAAGCATTAATGTAGATATAAATAATTATCATTTTTAGGTTAAATTATGAGAATCAATTTTTGCTAATTGTAACATTAAATTTAAAGATCATGCAATGGTGGACTCAAACCTAAGACCTTTTTTGCGAGAGCATTAGCCACACTACGTTAGACCAACACATAGACCAACACACACATACAAGAGAATCAATTTTTATTTTTATTTTTGGAAATTATAATATTAAATTTAAAAATCGCGCTACAGTGGACTCGAACCTGAAACCTTTTAACCTCACACATATATCACGGCTATGCCATCACACGCACACAAGATAATCATTTTTTTTTTATTTTTGAACAAACATTACAAGAAATTTTAAAGTAGACTTGAACCCCTAACATTTAACTCGGGCATTAACCACCCTTACCACTAGACTAACACACGCACACAGATAATCATTTTTCATGTCAAGCACTGTCGCTACGGGCTCGTTTGGTACAAAGTATGGGATAAGGTCTGATATGTTTGACTGAGATGTCTTATAAATATAAAGAATTAATATTCCGTTTGGTATGAAGTATTAAATTCTCTGCAACACATAGTAATTATTGTAATTTATTGCTATAATTAGTTGCAGTATTATTTATACCACCTCATAGATAGTATACATAATAACAAAAGTAAGTATTATTCATACGGGCCCGAACTTTATAAAGGGCCGTATACTTCATACCAAACAAGATATTAGGGTGTCATAGACATATTATACACCCTAATCATCCCTACCAAACGAGCCCACAAATATTAGTAATTAATGGTTACTAACTCTGTCTACAAAAATTAATTGGTACCTAATTTTCTGTATCTGAAAAGGAGGATTTTTGTTTGGGTGCAAATCCTAACTTCCCATCTTTGCCTCATATTTCTCAAATAATTCCAATTAAAAAAAACAGAGAGAGAGAGAGAGAATGCGTATGTTACCCTTTTTAACTCAAAGGATGGTTCTTTGCCGACGCCGGCTCCATCAGCAATCTTCTTCATGTTAGCAAAGTTACTGGCATCGAGAAACAATGGCTGCACTTTTTCATCTCTAATAGCCTTGACCTCCTTTGCGAGGCTGAAACTTTTCATACCCATACGGCGCCGTATGGAACCCTTGGCCTTGGCCTCGATAGCCTTGGTCAAGCAAGTATCGATGGTGTCTTCCACCTCGTACACCACATCCCTTATCCGCTTCTCCAGTACCTTCAACAGATTATCCTTCTTCTTCTTCTCCGCCATCTCCTTGAGAAAAGCCTTGAGTAAAGTAAGGTCGTTGTTCAGCTGATCAAAGTCCTTCTCCGCTCCGGCTATCAGATCCGCGTATCCTACCACCACCTCCTTCACTTGCTCCAGCAAGAATGTCACTGCCGCCTCCGCCATCTGATCTGATGATCTCCGTTAGAGAGATAGATCAGAGAGAGAGAGACAGATGAGAGAGGGAGATGAGGTTTTGGAAGATGGATCTGTTGTTTTTAATCCCAAAACTTGACTTACTAAAAGATAAAAAATAAAAATAAAACTTTGACACACAATCATGTGCGTTGACCGTACCCTGTCCATCGTACTCCATCCGTTCCAATAACAAAGTCTCATTTCTTTTGGACACGTTTATTAAGAAATAAGAGTAAAAAGATAACAGGTGATAGGTCTCAAGTCTTTTGAAAGCTTAATTATTTCCATTTTTAGAGAGGACCTTGTTATTGGGACAGACGGAAAAGAAGAGAGGACATTACTATTGGGATATAGGGGAGTATTTTTTAATTAAGTATTTAGTTAATTTTAATTGAGATTTATTAAGATTAATTGGAACTAATAAATTTTAAACTCTAATTTTGATTATTTAATCTAATTATATCCTAATCTCTTTTATTATTTCTTAATTTTTCTTGATTATCTTCTAATCGTGGGGTTCGTCGTATATATCCAAATTTTTGTCAAAAAATAAAAATAAAAATAAAAATAAAAGATGAGTTCTGACTTCTGAGCTAAAATTAACAAATATTTTAATGGGAAATTTGCAGTTTTATATCTCTAGCTAGTTGTAGGTAGTTGTGACTTGTGAGATTTAATATCAATATTTAAATTTGTATTTGCGCCTCGTTATTTTGTAGTCTCATTTTTTTTTTCCGAGTATATTGTTGCTCCAATTTAAATATATTTTTATTTGAAGTACAAGTTGACCGGGAGCCGAGCATGTGCACTGCACATGACTAGTGGAAATTAGGAATATATGTTTATACACCTAATTAATGGTTAAATTGTGTTATTTTTTCAATTTTCAACCAGACTCAAAATTTCCCCATCGGAATCCCAATTGTTCCACTTGAGATCCTCTGTCTCAAGTTTAGTATCCCACTCTTAACCTAAAATTTATCTTTAATTAATTTTCTTTAGTTTTTTTCTTCAATTCCAATCTATAATACTCTCTCCGTCCACAAAAAATGGCCATATTATGAACAATACGGATTTTAAGAAATTGTTTGATTGTGTTGTGAGTGGAATAAATGTCCTGAGGGGTCTTTGTTCCAAAATTCGTGGAGCCGAAGCAGTCATTGTGGAGGCCAAGAATGACTATAGCATCGTTTAAAAAATTTTAGTTATTTTTATTTCAAATTATAGGATTAATTATCTTTAATTTAGTCGTATTTTTGAACCTTTTAGTTTATCTTTAAGGTTAGTTATATGACATGCACGTACGCTATTATCATGATTTGATTAGTAAATTTACTTCATTTTCCAGAATATTTTTTTCTTATGATCAAGAAACTTATTTTATTTTATTAATTATTAATAGTGATCAGCTATTTTGTGATCTTATTTGCTGGGGTTTTGTTATGAATCATATTTGCACATTTTTCCTTTCCAATCAATTAGATATATTTTAATTTTGTTAGTTAATTAAAGTTGATCTGAGAATGATGTTAACTACGATGTATTCATCTATATAAACTATAATAGCAAGCTCGGGCTGCCATTTTTAGAAACTTTTTATTTTCATTTTTTTTCAATATTCCATTTTTGGAAATAATTTCCATAAATGTATAATTCTAATTATTCATTAATATTTTCCAATCACTCAAATTAAATTGGATGTTATAAAACCAATAATGTAAATCAAGCTCATTTTTCAATTTTTTTTAATATTCCTTTATTATTATTATATCTTAATTGTTCATTAATATTTGTCAATTAATCAATCAATATTGAACGTTACAAATGCATAATTTGTGGTAACATATTAGTTTCAATAATGACTTTTCCATTTTTTATACCATTTTGTGCTTATAAAATCCAAATTCACTTCCCAATCCAATTTCATCCACACACTTCACTTGCTTTGTGATCTTTCATTCCCAATTTCACGACTAAAGGAAGCACGATTGATAAAAATGATCACCAAGAGCATTGGCGTAAAATTATTATTGTAGTTTAAGTGGGATATGATTTTCATTAGACTATAGATAGTCTCGAAGATGAAGATTCCCACAGCTGAAAGAAGAAAACTCAATTCATGCATTTGATAGAAAGGAAGATGAACATCAAAATGGAGCGATAGCCAAGTATATCCATCAATGAGAGAAGAGTACAAGGCTCTCGATTCCTAGAAAATCCGTTGTTGTATTTACTTAGTCTATTTATTGAATAAAAAATGAATTCTTTATTATTGTTAGATTATAACAACACAATTCCTTTTCTATGCTTAATGCTATTCGTTGCATGTCCTCAAAGCTTTTGATCGGAGGTTTCCTTTTCTTATAGAAATCTTGCATTTTCCAACATTTGGAGCGATATTTTTATTCATTTGATTGTTGATAATATGCATTTGATTCTTTATATAAGTTATGTATACATCCTAATATTCCCAATTAATTTTCCTGACTCAATCTTATTTTTCAGTTTTTAAATTTTTTTCTATTAATAGGTTAGTTACTATTTATTCAAAAGATATTATTATTACTTCATTTAAAATTTGTGATAATTACTGTTCATGTATATGCAAAATATAAAAAATTGCTTGATCTATTCATACTAAAAGTCTAAAACTAATAATATATAGGTTTGAAAAAAATGAGATATATTTGTTGTGGTGAAAAAATATTGCTTAGGATAATAATTTGGTTACTTTAACTGCTTAATTGTAATTAATGATTATTAAACTCTCAGTTTAATTTTCGTACTTTATATGCTAACATTTTGATTGAATATATGATACCATATTATTTTACAACATATATATAATGAACACACATGCATATAAAATAAATTATTTTACTATATTGTGTACATACAAAAATTGATATTATTTTTTTATTTTAGAAAATGAAATCTCTTTTGAGAAATAAAAAGAAAAATTGCATGGATGCATGGATATTGCCCTTTTCTGGGGGTACTGGATTATCTATTTTAGACAAATAGCACAAATTAGCTAGTCTCAAATTTTTTTCCACTTTTAAAAATATTATTTTACAACATATATATAATGAACACACATGCATATAAAATAAATTATTTTACTATATTGTGTACATACAAAAATTGATATTATTTTTTTATTAGGAATTTACAATCTATATATTTTGGTTTATTACTAATCTATTATTAGTAGCATTTTAATTTCATTAATTTAGAATGTTCTATAAAATAAAACAAAATAAACCCACACAAATATTAGACGTAGGTGTTAAATTTATAAGAGTAGTGGTAATGTGTTATAATAAAAATAAATTTGGAGGATAAATCATTAAAAAAATGAAAAGACTTCCTTAGTTTTTTACCTTGAACAAAAATTCGAACATTTTAAGGATTAATTGGTCATTAGATTTAAAGGATTGTTTATCTTGAACAAACAAAAAAATGAAAATCATTCTCCCCACAAAAAAATAAAAATTGCAATATTAATGATTGATCGATCACATGCTACCTAATATTCTAATAATTTTTATTTTATTAATATTATATCATAATTACTCATTAATATTTTTCAATCAACCAATTAAGATAGGAAGTTACAAAAGCAATAATTATGTCACCGTATTAATACATTTTCTATTATTGTGTGCTTATAAATCATGTAATATTCCTATTGCTTTGTGGCGGCAAATATATGTATTTTATGGACTATATAGTATGGAAAAATAACTTTTATTTTTCAATTTTTTTTTTCAATATTCCGTTTTTGGAAATTATTTTTGTAAATGACATAATCCTAATTATTCATTAATATTTTTCAATCAACTAATTAATATCGAACGTTACAAAAGCATAGTTTGAGGTAAAAAATTAATTATAATAATAACATTTTCCATTTTTATACAATATTTTCACTTATAAATTCTAGAATTCTGCAACCAATTTCATCCATGTTTCACATTCTTTCTGCTCTTTCATTCCGACTAAATGAAGCATGATTGATAAGAAAGAGGCGTGCCAAGAGCATTGAAATAAAAGTTTTGTTCTATATTAGAGTAGGTTTCTTCATCAGGTTTAATATAGGTCGAAGATGAAGATTCACTAAATTGAAAGGAAAAAAACTTGATCCATGAATTTGGTAGAATGAAAGATGAATATCAAGATGGGGAGATAGACAAGTATATCCGCCATTGAGAGAAGAAGAGTACAAGGCTCTTGAACCCAAAAAATGCATTGTTGTATTTATATAGTCCGTTTGATGAATTAAAAAAAAAGAGTTTTTTTTTATTATTGTTAGAATTGGGGCTTATATATTTTGTTTGTTATTTTAATTCTAACATTGTTATATTTTTTTGTTACAAATTAAACGACATTTTTAATTTTTGTAGCAATTTATTTAGTTTGGACCAAATTATTATATATTATAAGTATATTGATTACTATGTTATAAGTATAATTAAGAATGATTTCAATGTATATATAAGTGAACTCTATGTTTGCTTTCAGATTATAGTGTAAATATACATTGTTAAATTTTATTAGGCCACACATGAGTTGAATACATACCTATCGAATTTAATAGAATTTACCAATTATATATTGGATACTAATATTAGCAAAAATCAATCACTATTTTATTAATGGTGTAGAATTAATTTACCTTTCATAATGGAATTTAGTTACAAATGCAACCGATTTGCCAATTGATATGTTAATTTGTATAAATTTTTCTAAACATCAAATTGAAATGTAGCCAATTTCGTACTACTTAATTATTGCACTTTTTTTAGGGATACTTATTGCACTTATGATACCACTATAATTGTACTATTAAATATTAATTCCCCTGATTTTGCTATTTCATATATTGCAAATTAAGACCAACAAGGCCAGCTCGAAAAGATGAAGGAAACTTGATTCCATTTATCGTCTCATCTTACATGTTATTTCATAAAATCTATTTTAGTTTCTACTGCCTAGCTTCTTTCATTTTTCGATTGAAATCCATCTAAAAAGGACGAGGAGCATGTTTAGGCTCGGGAAAAAAAAGAGTGCAATTTGCTCCATATAGTAATGAAATATGTTTGTGATCACATCCATGCAAAATAATAAAGGGAGAAGTAAAAAAGGGAGAAGAAAAGCACTGACAACTTTCGGTTCATTAACTAGCATTGATATATATGATAGGATATATTTTTCCTTCAAGGAAAAATATATTCACATTTACTAATTATGGCCTTATGCATGTTTTGTCCAATAATATTTGTTATGGTATAATAATATAGCAAGTTTGAAAAATCAATAAATATAATATAATATAAATATTATATATCTGAAATGACGTGCAAGTGGTAAGGCAGACAATAAATATGAGGTTCTGTCACATAATTTCTAAATTGGAGGTAACTGAATTAAAAAAGTTTTTTGATTGAGTTGCAATAATATGTGACAGACTCCTAGGTGGGACGAATAACAGTCATGCATACAAACATTGACATATCGGATGGCATCAATAGTTAATGGTATATATCCATCATATGTGGTTGCTCCAAATAATTTTAATTACCTTCAAGATGTAGCCATACTCGCTTTAACACTCGATGTAGTCGAATTGGTTAATAAGTACATGATCTCCATGAATATGTTTAAGAGCAAGGAATATGTAAGTTCAGACAAGACATGCAACTCACATAGAATTCTTGATGTACTGAACGATGTCCACACGCCTGAATTTCTAAATGGTTTGAAGTATTCAGGAATGCCTAACTACGAGCCGAATCTGAAGGTCGACACGCCAATTATGTTGTTAAAAAACATTGATTATTCTCTTGGATTGTGCAATGACACACGTTTGGTTGTCAATAGACTTCAAAATCATGTTTTGGAAGCAAAGATATTAACTTGAAGTAATTCCGGGCAAAAGGTTGCGAGAATGTCACTAACTCCATCAAATCCACGTAGTCCATTCAAATCTGAACAATTAAAGATAATTCTCTCTAATTATTTTGCATGCCATGAAAATCACAAAAATGAAGGACAAGCTCAATCTCACATGAGACTCTTTCTTAAGAAATTAATTAACATTCTCTTATGGACAACTATATGTTGATGTCTCAAGAGTATGGAGCCAAAGTGGTTTGAACATTTTGATAACAAACAAAAAAGATAAAAGCGGTGCAAGTACAACGAATATTGTTTATAAGGAAATTTTCAAAATTTATAAATCTATGGATTTTGAATAAAATTTATTTTATATTAATTGATACTTTCGTTTCTTATACTTACTGCTCATACTTATATATTTTTGCATAAATAACAAAATTCAACTTAATCCGTGCATCGCACGGGTGTATTACTAGTGTATTAAAATATTACATTCTTCATCTAATAGTTGTACGGGGAAATTTATTTCTTTTGTTTCAAAGTTTTTGTCATTATAAATAATAGATTTTTGCTGAAATAATGTTTGATATCAATATATATCTAGGTATATTTTTTCTTTGCATTTCTTAAGTCCCGCTTAATTGTTCAAGTTATAAGTTTTTTTATGTAACGTCAAAGTTATTATAAAATAGGGTGTTACACAGCTTGTGGCCCGGGCAATTGCGGATGAGATCATATGTCTCCAACTTGTATCTCATCTTTCATGTCTCACTATTAATTTTATAATTTTAAAAATATTTATTTAAAAACAAATTTTAGTTATATACAATGAACCTTAATTAATACTCCCTCCGTCCCATCCATAATGGCTCAACACTGTTCTGCGCAGAAATTAAGAAGAAGAGTGATTAAAGAAGAAAAAAAGAGAGAAAGTGATGGAGCCTACAACTTTTTGTGAGAGAAAAGAGTTTTCTTATTTAGATTGAGTCATTATCAATGAGATAACCCAAGAAAGAAAGTGAGCTATTATGAATGGGACGGAGGGAGTAAGTATTTATTATAGAAATTGAAATTTAAGAAAATTATACGTACGCTAGTTTTTAAATAATGAACACTAGCTAGTAATCAATTAAAAATTTTAAAAATGAAAATTAAATATAAAACCTATTCGGATGGACGAAAGTAATTGTTAAATTATAATAACATATTATAGATTGAAATTGAAGAAAAAAAACTTCAAAAAACTAGTTGAATATAGATTTTGGAACACGAGTGAAACATCAATCTTAGGACAGAGGATCAAAGTGGAAAAGTTGATAGCTATGCTATTGAGAGATAACAAATTTTACTTACATAGTATTTCCTCCGTCCCCAATAAGTATGATCTTTTACATTGTTTTAGGTCGTTCCCAATAAGTGGGGTATTTCTATTTTGGAATATGACTTCTTTCTAATATTTTAAACATTACAACAAATAAAAATAGATGAATATATTTTTTCTTCATTCAAAATATATCTACTAAATAATTTTTAAAACTCGTGGCGCACAATTGGTTCGTTGACTTCAGAAGTCGTATTTGTAATGGCTGTCAATGGAAACATTTTGGATGTATATATTAAATAGATAGCCCATCTCATTCTCAGAAAAAAAAAAAAAAAAAAAAGCTCCCATCTTTAATATATATTCATATAGGAATTGGATCATATAGAAACTATCCCTAGTAAAGGAATTGGGAATTATTCTGAACCATTGATCTTTGTATGATCTATGATTGTCATTATTTGAAGCATGAATATATATAAATTTAAGCATGATTTTATATAAACATTATTATTTATGCTAAAAAACATGAATCTTATTAAGCATGACTATATATTGATTTAAGAATGGCTCTCAAGTTCTCACACTGAAGAAATTGTTTTTATACTAACCCATTCCAACTCATATATATATATAGATGGGATTAGGTAAAAACCATCCCTTATGTAGAAACTGGAAACTTATCTACACCCTTCATTATACACCAATCAATGGTCTAAATAATACTTCCATTTTAAATAGATTTTCTTGAAATAATAGAGTGTAAATTGTTTGAGGGCATATTAGTAAACATAAAATCATATTTATCTCACATCCATGATTTACGTAGATCAAATCTTCACCTACCTAAATTAATTACATGCGTCTAACCCGTTTACAAAAGAAAACAAAAATCCTAAAATCCTAAACCACCATAAATTGCAAAAACAATCTGAAGAAACATTAAATTCGGAGGCTAGTTTCACCGCATCAAAGGAAGAGCTGACCGCGGTCATTGAAGGTTTGACGGAGAACGTCGCCGCCGACGATGAAGGCATCAAGCGTGCCTTCTTTTTAATAGTATTTCATTCCTGATTTTTTTTCTCTGAATCTTCAATGTCGCTTCGGAATGTATATATTAACAATTCAGAATGGTTAATAGGGTTTAAATCCGTTAATTTGAGAGTGGTTGATTTTTTTTAATGCGGTGCATAAAATGTATATTTTGTATTCTGCATATTTTGATTTGTGACGGTTTTAATGAAGGGAAAATATTGTTCAAATTTTTATTGAAATTTACAAAATTAAGAATGCTTGATGAGATGCAAATTATAATGTTTTTCAGAGGTAAAAGAACAAATCAATCATGTTTGTGTATTTTTTTTTTATTATATTCTAATATTTTGTGAAATATAACTTTTTGCATTTTGCATTATATATTTCAGAATTCACAGCATTTATATGGAAGGTAAATAAACATTAAATTTTTAGTTGAGTGGAGAAAGGGACTCCCCTCTTTTAAGTTGTTGTAAGCTTTAAAATATAAGGAACTTGTGGAGTCATATATAAAAAAGGAAAGACTGTGTGTATATTAGCCTAGTGGTAGATTGGTTAATGCCTGAAGGTCTGAGGCCAAAGATCTCGAATTCAAGTCCAACCGTCATACGGTCATTAAAAGTTTTTGTATTCCATTCAAAAGAAAAAAAGAAAAGGAAAAAAAGAATATGAAATATCACAATTTTCAAGGACGAAGGAAGTACGACTTTAACGGAAAAAGAATTATCTCGCAAACTTGCCTAGATATCAATGGCTTCATATTGAACGGACTAATTTGCTTGTATGGTCATTGGCCAGAGCCCTTCATTGTTTTATTTAAATTTTTTTTTTCTTACTTTTTTATTCGTGTATTTAGTTAAGTGGGCAAAAGATAATAGTATTATTTCTTGGGAAACTTCATCGAGAATATCACCGTGTGTTTCAAAGAAATTTGATTTTTCTTTCTCGTTTTTCACTATATATGCTTTTTCAACTAGTTCTGTGAGACTCTAACAACAGATAATACAAATTTCAATTCTCTATCTACCAAATATTCTCGTATTGTTTATTAAATTTTTTTTTGTATTTTGTGCTATAACTTTAAAGATAGTCTCGAGGATTGCTAGTATTATTTTATTGGGTTGTTACATGTGAATGAAAATGGATTTAAGGTTGTTTCGCCCTCACGTTCCATAGAAAAAATTCCAATAATAAAAAAACAAATCTTGCGCAAGTTTTGTCTTTATATCAATGCTTTCAGATTGAACAGCGAATTTTTTTAATATTGTGGGTATTCACAGCATCTAAATAAACCTTTATTCATATACAATAGCTTGCAAATCACAAATCGCATAAGAGAGATAAGCCAAATTTGTTTGTATGATTAGAACGCGTCATTTTCTTTTTTTTTCTTATTTTTTATATATATGTCTAATTTACTTAAGTGTGCAAACAACATTAATTATTAGAACACAAAAATTTAGGTGCGGACGGTTTTATCGTACGGTCGAATAAAAAGTGATAATTAATTAGCTTGAAGAAAAGTGACAATTATTCTAAAGGGAAATGATAATTGGTCAGTTACCAATTAACCAATTATAATACCAATGATAATTATGAAAATAAAAAATAATTAAATAAAAAAAAAAGAAAAATTTGGATCCAGCTGCATGACAATAAGGTTGAGCCCAACCAAATCCAACTCTTATTGGAATACTTTAGTTCTGAACATCACCATGTGGGTTCAATTATTCAAACTTCAAAGACATTTGAATATTCATTTACATTTGTTACTATGTTATACCCAAGTAGTGGTCCCGATGTTCTCCAAGTCTACGATTAGTTAATAGTAATTTCTTTTTTGCATCCACCAAAATTCTAGTATTCTTCAATGAAAAGAATTCTTGTATTTACTATTTACATTTGGACAAGTATATATACATGAAGATAAATTATAAATTTGATAGTATTTTTTCAGGTAAAAGATTCTTAAAATGTCCTACATTTACAGAAATATTCTCAAAAATATCTATCCCTGCAATATTTAGAAAATGTAGTTAAAATGTTTCGAGTATTACTTTTTGAGATCACAGAATCAATGGGGAGAAGCGTAAGTCGAATTACATTTGAACTTAAGGGTTCTCATCCTCCCATACTCTTTTTTTTTTTTCGGAGGATCTTCAATTTCTTTATTTATTTACTTTCTAAAGTATCCAACTCAACAAAGTTTATTTCCTCAAAATAAACTTTTTTATTTTAGAAAATGAAATCTCTTTTGAGAAATAAAAAGAAAAATTGCATGGATGCATGGATATTGCCCTTTTCTGGGGGTACTGGATTATTTATTTTAGAAAAATAGCACAAATTAGCTAGTCACAAATTTTTTTATAGACCATCAATGTGGAAGCTCGCATTTTTCCACTTTTAAAACAAAAAATAATTGAATGATACCAGCGACTTGAGCAGCAACTGCACGCTAATCTGACCAACGAAAATCATTAATATATTTATATATTGCATCTCAAGTGTGACCTCCTGCAAAAAAAATAATATTTCATTCTCATCGTCTGTCTGTAATAATATAATTAAGCTACAAGTTGCATAATTTAATTTAAAATGACAACTTTAGTCTTTAAATAAAATAATTATAGTTGATGAGTAGGTATAGCTTTAATGACATAAAAAAAGACCAGGTCGGTGCCAGGTTCATTAATCATTGTCAGTTTATATAAAGGAACTCTATCCGATTGATATAAAGTTACAAATAAATACAAAAGTACCCTCTTAAACAAACTCATCATCTATTGTCTTTCTATGTAACATTTTAGGTTGCATTAATAAGGTAACGATACGTGCCATGACTATTATATAGGTGACATGATTAAGGATTCAAGATTTATATATATATAAATCTTGAACCCTTAGTCATGGCACGTATTGTTGCAATAGGAAATATTACATAAAAAAGCAATAGAGAATCCGATCTGCTTATAAAATAAGTCGTACCAAAATCATTTAATATAAATAATTCGGTGTTATATATTTGGAATATTTTATTAATTGATTTTACATGTTATTCTTGTCAACAAATTCAATTGGAAATCTTGAATAAGGAAAACACAAACACTGTGAAATAATCAAAAGCTAGAGCAAATTACATTTTAAATCCTAACTATCTCTATTTTAACAAAAATGATATGAAGTATTGATAATTACAATTAAATGGGCAACCTATCGAAAATGTAATAAACTATCTTGGAGATATAGTTTCAGGCGAATGTGGCTCAACGAATGACATGAGTTTTAATTAAATTATGCAAAAAATGAGCTGGAAACGATATGAGTGCTATGTCTAACTTAAAAGATAAAATTAATCAAATTATTTTGGATTTTTGGTAAGGTAGAAAAGTATATAGTGGTTGCAAAAAATACATCAACTCTGAGAACTTTAAGAGGCATAATTGAACAATGACTAATTAAATGTATGAACTTTTTAAAGTAGCTTATAATTTTTGAAAAGTGTGGCAAAATAACATTAAAAAATAAGCGCAATAAACTTATAATAAGCTCAAAAAAAAAAAAAGTTGATCTATCCAATCTTATTTTTCGATCTTATAAACTCTTGAAAAATCTTATAACATATTGGAACTTATAAGTTCTTTAAACAAACACCCTCCTAAAAAAAAAAACTTATCTTGTAATTATAAGTCGGGTTGTCCTTCAGCAATTCGATAATGATAATATTTTAATTTTAAATCCAAATTAATATTTTATTCTTAATATTTATACGTACAGATTCGTTTTCTAATACTACATGTCAACTTACAAAAATTTCAATTCGAACAAATTATTTTTAAAATAATTAATTACGTTAGGTTACACATGCAACACACGCCACTCATGCTTGTAAATCGACTAATATAGGAATGTATGAATCCCCTAATTATCCTATCTTCTATTCTTCTTATAGGAAAATAACACCCCCCCTCCCCCCAGTCGATCAGGAAAACATCCATAAATGAATTATATAACGACTATAGATGAATTATAATATGCAAACAGAAAATGTATTTCGATCAGTTTATAATATGATTATGCATAAGTACGATTGCAAATGTAAATATATAATTAATGTATTGATCGATGATACACATTCAATTCTACCATCGGGGCAGTTGCATAAATATATATGTGGAGGTACTAGAGTTGAAATTTTCCGACGAAAAGGGTGCTAAAATCGAAAATATTTTTTAGAAATTACATAGGTTTAAGGTTGAAAAAAGGAAGAAAAAAAATCTCAGTTAGAGGTTGCTTTAGTAGACCCCGACACCCCTGCATTGGTCTCTGCTTACTATTATAATTAAATATTATCGAAAAAAATACTCCAAATAATGCAATAACTTCAATAGAATAACATAAATGAAGAGCAACATAAGTTCATGGTAGTCCCATAAAATGCCTCAACTCTAGACAAGAAATAGGATAAGAACCGGCTTATTAAGGATTGAGGATAATCTCAAACAAAAGGAAAAATAGAAGTTCAATACCAACAACAAAAGAAACAGACACAAACATATGTAACAACTGTCGATCACGATCACGAGATGCATCGTGCATGTAATTATAAGTCCCCTCGCAAGCATTCTGCAGTAACAAGAAGAGAAGAATAAGTGAATACCAAAGTAACAAGACATGCATTTTTAATTAATTAATCAGTAATCATGGTGGAAATATTTTTAATCCCATAGATACGAGGGATATTAGTCTTGAAGTTTAATTAAAAAGAATAATATCGCAACCCGTAAACTTAATATTTTTTACCCTCTAACTAGCTAAAATATCGAATGACAATTGACCTAAAAAAATGTGATGATTTGTATTCGGCAGCACCCAAAATCCACCTCTTTCTCTAAGTCCTTATACTATTATTTATTTTTATTTTTTTGCTAAAAACTTGAGACTGAGAGCTTTCCGGAAAATATTCATAATCCCATCTATAGTTAAAAAAAAAACAATTGAATCCTTCCATCAGTTAATTTATTTATTTTCGTTATTGACACTTTGTTTAGAAAGTGAATGGCATCTACTTATAAATTAATGAAAATTCTGCTAAACAAAGATAATGCAAGAAACTAGTAATTCTTCTGTAGTACTGCAAGAACTTTGTAGGTACACGGGACATTTATAGGTATCAAAACCTTTCATCTATTCCTAATTGTGATGCATGTACATAAGTAATAAGTAAAAACAAATAGGATTCTAATTAAAGATCAAAGATTCAAAATCTGGAGTCTAAATTATGATATTTATTCTGAAATTTAAATGAAAAGTTATCAAAACAGAGGCCATTTAACCGGAAATTAATTCCTAAAATTAAGGTATTCCGACAGAAAAGACTAAAAATTAAAGCAAATAAAAACGAAATTGCTGGCTTTTGAATGTTGGAAGCTTGAAACACTAAAGTTGCTACTCTCCTTACGTAGAGAACTAAAAAAGCAGTGCCGCTTCACATAGCTAAAAGTAGTGATATATATGTAGGGTGTTAATTTACTTTGACTGGACATATAAATCAAAACGGGCAAAAACTCTAGTACATCATGATGTACCATACATCCGGTTCAACCCGACTCGCGATCCGACCCGCCCGGTCAACATTGACCGATCAATGGTCAATGTCGACTGCGTTGACTTTATATTTTTTTTTATTTTTTTCTCAAGAGTCGAGCGAGGGGAGCCGAAAGTTTCGGAGCGAGCTAAAAAACATTAATGTTGCCACAATCATTATCTATAAATTAAAAATCGGAGCCGAAAGAGGAGAGAAAAAAAGGAAAAAGTCAACAGTCAGACGTTGACCGTTACCGGTCAACACTGACCGGATCGGGCGGGTCGGGTTGAACCGGATGTATAGGTACATCATGATGTACCCAAGTGCAACTCATCAAAATGAAACAATCCAATTCACTACTAAATATTTCGATAGATCGAAAGATTTTGTTTGTGTTTTGTTTGATCATGTAATTCTCCAAATACTCGATCCTTTAATCTATCATCCAAAATAAACGCCTCCATGCACATTGTACGTACGTATAATTAAGTTTACATACCTTATGGTGAAGAAGGCTCTACTCCCATGAAGAGAAGATGCGAACTTGAAAGTCCTTCTTGTCATAGCTCTCCTGCTCCTCCATAATAAATTTCGCCGATTTCACAGCATCAGGACTGCAATCAACCATCTCGATCATCTCAAGTGGTCCTATATATCCAAGTTCTTGAGGAATCTCCACCAACTCATAGCAATGCCTCAGAATGAGGCGTTTGAGCTTCGGGAAATTGGAACTCTCTGCTTCCCATACTTGGAAATTCAGGTATTCAATCAATAGGTACTTGAGTTCCTTCAACTTATAGTCGAGGCTCCACTCCTCGCCATTAAAGGCCAGCTCCTTGAGCTTCAGCACTTCCAGACCCACCAAATTCTTAGCCACGTATTCCATATATTCCCAAGGAAGTCCACACCCACTCAGAGTCACCCTTTTCAGAGTTTTCGGGAAGAAATGCTCTGCCTCCACTTCGATCCCTTTCCCAGGGACCGGATTCAGCACCACAAACTTGAAATGCTCCAGCAATTTCAGTTTGGAGACATTGAAATTGATCTTATCCGGAGCTTCAATCCACATAGCCAGTTTCTTCAAGTTGGGCATGTTGTCGAGAACCTCATCAGTGAAGTAAGCAGCATCGACATTCGCAAGCGTCTGAAGGTTCATAAGCAGAACTATCTCCCGAGGACGAGGTGGAAGAGTAGGGAAATCAGTTTCTGTAAACCAGAGATGCCTCAACTGCGGCATCTTCCAGATTTCGTCGGGCAGAAAGGATGCCCCGACGAATATGATCTTCGGCTCTCTACGAACCATGAGAGTCTGGAGCTTCCCAAGCTGGGCTATTTTTGCTGAGAGCTTGCCGTTGTAGGTAAAAGAAAGGTAAGTCAAATGCAGAAGCTCGAGAAATTCATCGGGGAACTGGATGAAATAGACGGTGAAAGCATCCAACACTCTGAGCAGATCAAAGGTTAACACGAATGGCAGAGGGTGGTGGTGATGGGAGCCCACGTAGAGAAGACTGCGAGCATACACGATTTCTTTCGTTTTATCGTAAACTTCTTCGAGGCACATGAGAATATTTCTGTGAACAGATACGCGTCTCTGAATCTTCGAAGCTTCATCCACCTCCTGATTATACTTCTTCCTGGAATGGAAGAACTTCTCTATTCCAGATTCCTTCTCCGCCAGCTCCCGCAAGCTGTCGTGCATACCGCAGACCTTCATTCCGCCATTGGCGCTTTTCCTCCGAACCGCGATCAGATTTCTGCCGATAAGATCTTCCACCAACTCCTCCGCCTTCAGTTCCAAGCTCGGATCGCTCGGCGGTAATGTCAAAAATCCTTCAGCTACCCAGAGTTTGATGAGTTTCGAGACACGAATCTCACTGTCTTCAGGGAAAGCTCCCATGTAAAGGAAACAACCTTTGAGTTTACCAGGCAAGTAAGTGTAGCTCAGAGACAAGATAGCTAAGTATGAATCTTCGCCTTTCGCAGCAGCATCAGCAGTATCTTCTTCAATCCTCTTCCAGTATTCTACTTTCACTCGTTCTTGTAGCAGAAGGCCACCAACAACGGTTAGTGAGAGGGGAAGACCCTTACACTTCTCCGCGATGCTCCTTCCGGTCTCCCTCAAGTGAAGAGGACAAGCTTCGGTAATCTCCTTCTTGCCCGAAGGGGAGAATTCATCGGTAACATCAAATATCTTGTAACAGAGCAGCTTCCAACTATCATCAAGGCCGAGAGGCTTCATGGTATGAATGAACCCATTTTTCTGGATAGATTCAACCACTTTTGTAATCCTGGAGGTGAGAAGAATCCGGCTACCGTTTTCCTTATCCGGTAATGCGAGTACGATTCTGTCCCACGCCTTGGTATCCCAGACATCATCTACGACAATCAGATACTTGAGATTGTAGAGCTCCTGATGAAGGCGATTGAACAATGTTTGCTCGTCGCCTTGGGTGGCGTAGTGCCCCGCCTGATAGTTCTTGCTCTCCATGGAATTCAAGATCTTGGAGAAGACCTCTTGGAAGTTATAATCTTGAGAAACAGTGACCCAAGCACGAATATTGAAATTGTTTTGGGCTTCTTTGCTCTCGTAGATACTTCGAGCAAGAGTGGTCTTACCGATGCCGGGCAGTCCGGTGATCGGAATCACCAGACGCTGCTTATCTTCCGATTTGAGCAGATCGGTGATGGTTTCGAAGTCCTTCTCCTGCCCCACGATCGTATCCTTCCCACGGGAGCTGAATTTTGTAGGCTGAGATGTATTCTCAGAGAACAAATCCTTGGACTGTGGGTCGTTTCTGATCTCCTCCGCCATGACCTCGGCCTCTTTTGCGACGAGATTGATATTGTCTGCTATTTCCTTCAAAGAATTAATTTCGGCGGATTTTTGCGATGAATGGGATTTGATGGAATATTCAACCTCGTCTTGAGCTGCGTAGATGGCGTCTCTGATTTTGGTCTGCACCTTGTTCATGTCTATCCTCTTTCCTTTGGGGACGAAGAGGATGTTGTCGAGAGAGGATTGCAAGGAGATGACGTTTTCATGGAGGTATTCGATTTGGGGCTTCGGAGAAGGAAGAGGGAGTTCGTCGGAATCCAGCAGCTGCTTCAGAGTCTGCTTGAAGCAAGCTATGGCTGAATAAGCAGCCATTTTTGGGGAGTTGGAAGAAAAAAATTGGGGGTTTTTGAGTGAGCTAATTCATTTTTTGAGAAGGCTAAGGTTTGAATCTTGCATAGGGAAAATGTGTGAACGTTTTCTTGTAAAGGTGTTGACCAAAACAGACGGTACTTTTTCACATGGGCGAAATTATTTAAAAGATGCAACTTGTATTACTTAAGTTAATTAAGTATGTTTCCTAATCTTCTTTTAAGTCAATGAACATATTGAGGCCCCCAAGGTTTGGAGTGTGTTTGGATCTGGGTGATTCAAATGAATGGATTTATTAAAAACTTATTATTAAAATTAATACTCCCTCTATCCCAATTCCCAATAACAAAGTCCTTTTTTTCTTTTTCGTTTGTCTTAATAGCAAGGTGAAAAGTTCAAAAATGAAAATAATTAACTCTTGAAAAGTCTTGAGACCTACCACTTTTTATCTTTTTACTCTTGTTTTTTAATAACTGTACCCACAATAAGGGAAACCTTACTATTGGGACGGAGGGAGTAAATCTTTTTTTTAATTTTTTATTAATGAATATTTAATCAAGTTTATTTTAAGCTTAATAAAATATTAATTGGGATCTAATAAATTCTAATTATAATTATTAAATCCTAATTAAAACTAATAAACTTTAATTGATATTAATAAAATCTAATTATCCTCTAAATACTCATAATTATCTCCTAACCACCCTAATTACTTTTTAATTATAATCAACCACACCGTGTGTACATAGACAAAAACTCCTATATGGCTAGCCATACCCTGTGGCCGGATCCAACCCGACCCACTCGTGTACAACATACGCGCATTTTTCATTTTTTTTTTGTTTTTTATCGGTAAATAAATATATTTTTTTTGTTTTTACATAGAAAATGCCTCCGCACGAATTAAGGCTTTTCTGTGAGAATTGGTAAAGAAAAAGCTTTTTGAGATCTAGGGTTTGGAGATGGAGTGGCTATCGTTGCGCCGATCTCCCTGTGAATAGAGGTATGTAGAAAGAAAGAGATGATGAGAAAATGAGAGAGAAATGCTGAGGAAATTTTAGCGTCGTCACCGTCGCAGATGGAACGAGAGATTTCAAATTTAGTTTTTTTTCCTTTCCTTTTTCTATTTCTTTTATTATATTTTGATTACTTCTTTTAATGTAGTAATTTCACATCGGGTTCGGGCTCCACTAAGACCCGCACGTGAGTCGGCTGTAAGCAAAAGCCTGAGAATTTGAATTTCGGGTTAGATTTGGCCTACATTTAACCAAATTAAAATTTAATGTCCTAAATTTGAAATCCGAAAAAAAAGTGTCTTAATTTTACAAAATGCTAAAATTTGGTGTTCTAAAAAAAATCAACTCTACTTCCTTATGTAGAATAATAATTTCTTACTATTCAGAACATTATGATAATTCTTGTTAGGTTAAATTAAGTTTTCTCCTAATGTTTTAGAATAGCAGCTTCTTTTACATGTATACCATAAGGTAGTACAAACCTGCCTGATTTAGTATGCCCTTCGAAAAGCATGCGAAAATTTATCCATAATTCCTTTAATTATTCCTTAATATCCCTTAATTATTCTTTAAAGGGTATCTCCAATCCTGCTCTATATCTTCACATATCTCCAAATCTGGAGCAATTCCTTCTCCAGCCCAACACCAAAATCATGCTCTATTATACAGATTTGAATAGTGTTGCTCCAAGTTCATTGCTCTACTCTTTTTGCAATTAATTTTCTTATTATAATTATTATTCCTTTTATATTTATTATTTTTTTATGTTCTTTAATTATTTTTTTCCAAATTATTATATTATAGTTATATTTCTAAACATATTATACCAACATTAAAATTACATAAAATTATTTAAAAAATACAATTACATAAAATACAAGATAAACTAAAAAAACAAATAAAACACAATTATATAATAGAAGCATAAAAACAAAGTCGATACATTTAATTTCTAATAAAGGCCATCTACGGAACGTCCCACTCCATCTGAAAATAAATTCTAGAATATATCAGAAGTACTAGTGTTGACTTCTTTGGCTTGTTTCCGCTTTCGAATAATATCTTGTTGCTTTGATCGGAAGTAATCACATGTTTCAGGATCATCAACTGTGGCCAAATGTAGAATATTCTATTTTTGTGTAAAAATATAGAGCAGACTGTTGGAGATGATTTACTGATTTTGCTGTATTTTTATACTGAAATTGCTGTATTTTTGCACGAACTGCTGGAGATGGCCTAACTACTTAGGCTAACGGTGTAGTTGGCCGTACACAAGTTTTTGTTATCATAATTAAATATTTTGAGGCTTGTTTACGTATAAGTTGTCTAGATAAAATGGCATCTTGCAATTATATAGTTAGTTAATTTATATTTGTATACCTATCTCAGTTTTGTATTTTTTGTTCACAAACCAACCTCTCTGATTAGAAAATTCTAAATACTACGAATACAAAATATGTGTTATGTCACTAACAAGAACGTGCCACCTAAGTGATAACTTTGTTAATTTATGTGCAATATTAAATGCTGCTCAAAAGTCATTTTATTTTTGAAGGATGCCTCAAAAGTCTTTAAATCCAACACATTTGCTGTCAGTAATAATATTTTACACAATTTTGGATATTAGGCTTTAGAGCAATTCCAGCAGAATTTTCAAAATTTTGTTGTTAAATTATTTTATACTTTTTATATCCCATATTTTACAAATGTATCTTATTTCCCATTAATTATTCTTGAAAAATTGTGATCCAACTCAATTTGTGAGATAAGATAGATTTAGGGAATTGTAAATTTGAAAGAAGATTTAAGGATGTGTAAATATTTTTGTGGGCACTACCCAATTTGAGAGATTTGCTAGATGACCTCTATATCTCTTTTTTATTATTTTAGCCTAAATTTAGAGTTAATAATAATATTGAAAGAACGAGTGCTCTTAGCCTTATTAGTTATTAGCCTTAATATTCAATTTTAACGTGCTAATCTGAACCGACTCATTTTAGTTCATATTAACTAGCTTTCACATGTTTTTAAAATTTCTAACCGTAAAGCAAAAGACAACGGTAGAAATTAAATGGATAAAAGCGTTTCCTATATATATATATATATATTTTTTGAACAAACATTACAAGAAATTTTAAAGGCCGCGTGACGGTGAACTTGAACCCGTGACCTTTGGTCCGGGCATTAATCATTCTACCACTAGGCTAACACACTCACACGCATTTCCTATATTTTAATTATGAGTACAGTCAATGAATTGAGTTAGCATTTAATTTTCAAATAAATTCTAGAACCGGCCAAGCATTTTGCTTCGTTTGGAGGGACGGTTTGTTAAATTGGAATTGAATAATTTACTGGACCCATTCTCTTGTAAGAACATGCACAGTGAGAGAGACCTACCAATTGTATTTTTTGTGAGGTCTCAATAATTAAGAGATCGGTTTCTAAATCGTCTCCAATAGTAACGGTTTCTCACTCCGACCTCTCATTATTTAATTATATTATTTATTTATTTTATATATATTTTGAATAACAAGAATAATTATAATTAAAATACTAAATTGTATTGAAACATTTGAAAATTACAATACAATTTATTATTTAATTACTTTTTTATGTTTTTATTAAAAATACATTACTCCTTCGTATTTTTTTATAATGAACACTACTAGTTTTATTACTATATAAACAAGCATGAAAAAAAACAACTAAATACTTTGTTTTTGATTATTTTAATAACAATAAATTAAATTTTTTAGAAATGAAAACAACAACAAAAAAAAGCCCGTAAGAGCCACATCCACAACTCACCCATTAAAAAAAAAACCTACATTAACTCCCTTAAGAAAAAACCTACAGTAACCACCTTGTCTTCTCCAATCTCCACTTCTTCATCGTTCTTCTTCTACCTTCTCCGTAATTTTTTTTTTCTTCAATTTTTGCTATATTAAAAAAAAAAACAAATAGGAGCAGCAATAATGCGACGCGTGGTGGAGGAGAGAGAGGGAAGCCGGGCGCTGCTCCGAACGCAAACGGAACCGAGGTTGCGACCGAGCTCCGATCTCCAACGGCGGAGCAACCGGAGACATCGGTCGGAAATCGCGCGCGATCGGGAGTGAGACCGGGCGCCAACTCGGCGGTAGTGGATGCTCTAATGTGATAACACAGATATATTATAATTTCCTGTGGAGATTCAAAATTATTACAATTAAATATGGACAATTAATTGTACTAGGTATGTAGGATAAATATGCCACCAACCAACTTGTCCCCAAGTCAACTAATGAATTTTCTTTCTTGGATTATTAAGTAAATTATTGACTAGATTCGAATTTAAAGTAAATATTTATTTTTGAGAGAATATACACTAAAACCTCTTTAAATTAATACTCTAATATAATAATTTTCTCCGGTCCCAATTTGAGGCTTTAGTGTAAATTAATAATTTTGATAAATTAATAAGATAATAATTTTTCGATAGACCCTTATATAAATATATGGTCCCAACAAAATTATAAATTAATAATTTCTTAAAATTACAAGGATAACTAGGATAACTTAGTAAAATATGAATTAATTGTAGTTTTCTTCCTATTGAAATTTATATCAAAATGAATTTCATCTCTAACATTTCTCACGGCACTCAAAAGCTCTAGTATGACATTTCCAAACTGCAACAAAAAATTATTAGAGATTTTCAACGCTATTATTGCTTCCTTTCGCGTAACCGGTTCCAATGGCATTGTATCATCCTGAACTTCATCTTCAATTGGATTTTCAATTATGTTATCGACAATTTCTTCTAAGCTTTGGATCTCTGAACATGCTTCATTTTCATCCGGATAATCTAATAGGTGATTGACATCCATTTTATTATGATAACCAAGATTACTGATCAATATATAAAATTATACATATGTTCGTCGAATTAATTTAAATTGTACAATTGTAATACATTGTATCTAGTTTTTTTTTTTTTTGAGGTAAGTTTTCTAATACACTGTACATATGTTCGTTGAATTCATATGTAATTTACTTAAATTCACTTAATATGAAGTATCTCTTTTAATTAATAAATTATTAATTTATCGATGAATTAATACCTTTTTATAATAATAAAATTTCACGGTCCCAACAGTATTAATTTATGGAGGTTCTACTGTATATATATTTTTGAAACCGTAAAGTAAATTTATTGGTGAATGCAATTTATCTCCATACAAGTTCATAAACATTTCTACAAGAATTACCAAAGAAAGCCCAAAATGGAACATTTCTACAAACATTTCAAATTTATTGTTGGAATTTAATTTTTAATCATTATATTACTTTATACTACTATATTTTATACATATAGCGAAGAGATCATCTAAGATCTTAACTAATTAATTAAGTCAAGTGAGCGCATCTTTTTTCAAGGAGGGTTAGATTAGTAATTTAGAAATTTATTTCCTCTCAATCGGCCCATTTCTAAAATAGAAACCAACAAATAACAAACACTCTCAATATAACTGATAAATTACACAATATACCACAAAAGAGTATTCTTTCCTTCTCTCTCTTACCTTCGTTTGACATAAATACTCCTAAAAAGCTATTTTCTCTTTTCAACTTTATTATAAACACTTCATTTGTTAATTGTTAACATCCAGGTATGGGGGACTATTTAAATGGGAGGGAGGGAGTATTATTTTAAATGAAAGGGTATATACTAAAAAAATGGGTACCAATAAAAGGGTAAATTGTTTGTAAATTCCTGAATTTTTTATAAATTTTGGTTTTGCTCCCCACAAAAAAATTCTGCGTGACAATTTCCAAACTTTATATTTTGTCTCATTTTGCATCTAAGGTCGGTTTTCCCCAAATTGTGTGCTGACTTGGCAGCCGAAAATCCTACATGTCCGAGTTGGCCAACGAGTAAATAATATCCAAACAACGAATTGCCTGTAAATTCTTGAACTTTTGTGAAATTATATTTTTGCTCTCCAAAAAAAATTAATTTGTGCAACAAATTCCCAAACTTTTTAATTTGTCTGATTTTGCATCCAAGGTCGGTTCCCACAAATTGTTTGAAGGATGACACACATGAACCGAAGTCCTATTTTGCATGCCATTTTTGCTTTTGGCTTAGTGATGTGAATAGAAACTATATGCTTGTATGCAGTGTTGTAAAAAACGGTGAGGCGGTACGCCTCGAGGCGTGCCTCATGGCGCTTTTGCATATTTTAGCCTTGAGGCTACCGCCTTAATAACAGGTTTTGAGGCTACCGTCTTTTATCTGTGAGGCGTACGCCTTGAGGCGGTTCGAGGCTTAAGCCTCAATTTTCTGGGTTTTTTTTTGTTATTTAACTTATTTGGGCTGTCTTTTTTATTTATTTTTGGGCTGCCCATTCTTAAATTAATTTAAAGCCCATACATTAAATCAAGCCCAATTGTTAATTAAACCTAAAAAAAAAAAAACACCTCCTCAATGAGGACAATGAGGAGGAGCCCGAGTGGGTGGATGAGGACGAGGATGAGGGTGATGATGATGACATGCTACAAATGGATATGGATAGTGAATAGTGATAATGATTATTGATTTGCTATTAAGACTTAAGACTTTTATGTATTTAATTTGCTATGTGTAAGACTTTGTGCCTATCTTGGAAGACTTCATGCATTTTGATTTTAAATTTTTAGGACTTATAAACTATGGAATTTTATGTGTGGTTTGTTATTTTATTTTATAATTATTTTATTACTTTATGTGATTTATTTTTCTTTAGTTTGAGGCTTACGCCTCAAACCGCCTTGAGGCTTACGCCTCGCCTCATCAAGGCAAAACGCCTCAGGCACGCCTTTCATTTTTTACAACATTGCTTGTATGCACCTTGCAACATAGTCCCTCCGTCCCAATAACAATGTCTCATTTTTTTTGGGCACGGTTATTAACAAATAAGAGTAGAAAGATAAAAAATAGTAGGCCCCAAGTCTTTTGAAGAGTTAATTATTTCCATTTTGGAATGAGACCTTGCTATTGGAACAAACGAAAAGGAAAGAGGGACCTTGCTATTGAGATAGAGGGAGTATTTTGTAATGAATGAAAGTGATGGAAGTTTGTTTTGATATTTTTTACAGTATTTTACATCTTGTATTCATCTTCTTTTGCAATTTTTTGCATTCTTTTGCAGCCTCAAATTTGTGTCATTAATTTGGGGAAAACCGACCTTGGATGTAAAATTAGACAAATTAAAAAGTTTGGGAATTTGTTGCACAAATTAATTTTTTTTAGAGCAAAAACATAATTTCACAAAAGTTCAAGAATTTATAGGCAATTCGGTGTTTGGATAATTATTTACTCGTTGGCCGACTAGGACACGTAGGATTTCCGGCTGCGAAGTCAGCACATAATTTGGGAAAAACCGACCTTGGATGTAAAATTATATAAAATATAATGTTTGAGTATTATCACGCAGAATTTTTTTGTGGGGAGCAAAACCAGAATTTATGAAAAATTCATGAATTTACAGACAATTTACCCCAATAAAATAACCCATATTCAATTGTGATTGGGCTTATGGATCAATTCAGCCAGTCGAATTACTGAAGACCAACAAATATCATTGATACATAGCACGGTGGTCACAATTTTCGGCCTGGCCCAATATTTTAACAGGTAATTTTCAGCCCATGTAAATAAAACCAACAAATATCATTGATACATGAATTTTCAGTAAATAATGTTTTCGTTATATTATACTCCATCTCCAAGGACTTGCAATTTAATTTCCATATTTATAGTTGTCGCTTTTCTGGAATAGGGGGTCTTTGCAAATCCACCAATTTGCTTATTATGCTAAATCCTGTTTGTTGAAATGCGCGAGTGAGAAAAACGGACATGGCTTACGCTGCAGTGGTTTCTCTGAAGCATACCATTCAGCGCCTCATAAATCCCACCAATCTACAAACCACAAAATCAGCATATGAGGAGTTGGAATCCTTAGGCTTTACCCTCAAAAGATTGGATGGTAGCAGCAACAGCAGCGTTGATAGGAGTGTGATTAATGTCTTGGATGCTCAAATTAGAGAGGCAGCTTCTAAACTAGAAGATACCGCCGACTCTTATCTATTGTTTCTCTCTCTTCCACCTTCCGACAGCTTCGGCGATGAGGGTTCCCCGCAGATACCCGCCGTAGACGAGAAGGGCGTGATGCAAGAGATCGATTTGTTTTTGAAGACGGTGAGAAAATTAAGAGAGGAGTACAACACAGAGTTGGATAACCCATTGCCTGAAGAAGAAGACGAAGATGAAGCCGTTTCCCCAATCGACGACTTTGGTGGAGAAAAATCAACGACGGTGGGGTTATCTGTTCAACTGGACGAAATCATAAACGAGCTTATTGATTTGCACTCGAAACTCAAAATTGTGTCGCTCTTCGGAATGGCTGGCATCGGTAAGACCCATCTTGCTCGAGAAATTTATCAACATCCAAACATTATTCAAGAATTCGATCTACGAGTGTGGATAAGCATAGGTCCGAAATTTCAGATCAAAAAAGTTTTGGTTGATATTGTTTCTCAGATAAATGGCAAGCCTAGAAACGTGTACATGGAAGAAGATAAGAATGCATTAGGCGAGCTCATACACAATAGTTTGTCCGGTCAGAGGTATTTCATAGTCTTGGATGATATATGGAGCACGGGAGCTTGGGATCACATGAAAAGATGGTTTCCACTCGACCAGAATGGGAGTCGGCTCTTGCTCACGACGAGGCTTGAAGAAGCAGCTAAGTATCCCACCACATCTAGCAATGTTCACCAGTTGCGTTTATTGAATAGTGATGAAAGTTGGAATCTACTGTGGCGGAATGTGTTTGGCGACAAGTATTTCCCTTCTCAGCTTGAGAAAGCTGGAAGGAAGATCGCGGAGAATTGTGAAGGTCTTCCTCTGTTGATCCTCGCGGTTGCTGACATCCTTTGTGGAGTTGAGAAGAGCGAAGAGTACTGGAACAAGGTAGCAAACAAAAAAACTACTACTTTTACAGATGCATATGATAGAATTTCAAAGCAGCTATTGTTAAGCTATGAGTACTTACCACAAAATTTGAGAGCTTGTTTTCTGTATATGGGTGTTTTTCCTCAAAATTCTGAGATTCAAGTCACCAAGCTTATTAACTTGTGGGGTGTTGAGGATTTTCTTGAACCAAATGCGTCTCAAACTGTGGAGGATTTTTCTGTGGATTGTCTGAAGAAGCTCGTCTCCCAGAGTCTTGTTATCATCTGCAATGAGGGCATTGATTACGGAATCAAATCTTGCAAGCTCCATTCTGCCTATTGGCACTTGTGCGTTAAAGAAGCTAGGAAGAACAGGTTTTTTCATGTGTTAAACAAGTTGACAGATGGTTCCATAGAATATATTGAGAAGCACCGTCGCTTGTCTGTGCAAAACAACATTTTATTTGCCATAAAAGAGGTGTGTGGATCAATGGCAGCCACTTTGAGAGCACGTTCTCTCCTATGTACTGGTGAAGATCATGAATATCCAGTACCAATATGCTTGAATTTGATGTTGCTCAAGGTGTTGGATGCTCTTGGAATCCGTTTCTATGAGTTTCCAAAAGAGGTGGTGAAACTATTACAGTTGAGGTACCTTTCCCTTACTCTTAATGGCAAACTCCCTTCTTCCATATCCAAGCTCCGAAACCTTGAGAGCTTGATTGTTCGTCAGTATCATAATATCAAATTTCTAAGAGATTCAACTCGTGTGCCCAAGGAGATGGGCAATGTGCAAGAACAGAAGATCATCCAACTCCTGAGAGATTCAACTAGTTTGCCAAAGGAGATATGGGATATGCAAGAACTGAGGCATCTTCGGATCATGGGAAGCAGTCTACCGGATCCGAGTAACGGAGCTGAGTTTCCAAATCTCTTAACATTCCATGCGGATGCTCATAGTTGTACTGGGGATGTTTTCAGAAGCATCCCTCACTTGAAGAAACTTGGAATCAAAATTGAGTTACTGCCTGATGCTGCTGAAACCTTGAGCTGTTTCGAGCATATTAGTCTTCTCGATGAATTAGAGTCACTTAAATGTGTGGTTGTGAATCCTCGACTCAGGTCTCAAGTTGTTGCCCCACCTCATCACCTTTCAAATCTGCCTCTGAGTCTGAAAAGATTGAGCCTGAATGGGTTAGGATATTCTTGGGAGTACGTGAGTGTAATTGGTTCGTTGCCAAACCTTCAAGTGCTGAAGCTACAATGCTGTGCCTTTCAAGGGCCAGAATGGGAAACAAAAGCTGAACAGTTCCCAAGTCTCAAATTTCTGCTGCTTGAACATATTGATCTGGTGCACTGGACAAGTGATGATGATGAGTGGCTCCCGAGGCTTCAACGCCTAATCATTCGGCACTGCTACAAATTACAGGAGATACCTTCACAACTTGGAGCAATCCAAGTTCTGAAAACGATAGAGGTAGTTGATTGCAGCCCTTCAGTTGTGGATTCTACCCAGCAAATAAAGAAGGAAGCCGAGCTCGTTGGAAACTTTTATCTTCAGGTTGTGATCAGTTCATCATGGGAACTTTGATGACGGAAATGGCAGCCAGATCCTTGCATGAAAAGGTAAGTTTCCTTCAATTTGATAAGTGATTGCAAAGCAAGTGAAATTAAATATCCTTTTTTATTTTAAATTGCAACCATTCTCTGAGCTGTTGTTTTAAATTATCTTTATTCAAAATTGCGCTCCAAATCTTCTCTCAAAGAAGATGAAAATAAAGATGAATTGCATGTGGTGGAAAACTGGAGTTGTTTTGTTAGAACATTATTCTTCCAACAGTATTCCTGCTGTGTTTGCTTAGTCAGATCCTCTGCTGCATACTAAATTTTAGTTAGTTTACACTTTCAAATGCACCTATATGTGGACAGGGCCTACATTTTCTTAGCCCCGTTACTGTATGATACTCAAGGCTGGTTTCTTTTTCAGATAAATCTAAAGAAAGGAGGATAGAACGATGCTGTGAACTTTGTGTTAGTTGTATTCTACAGTGTAATGGAGCTTGTTGTAGCTGTATTTTTAGGATCGAATTGATGTATCAGGTTTCCTCTAGTTGGATTTGTTTGTAAGATGTGTTATGTTTGTGGTTTTGGTGCCAACACTTTCGTATCGTGAGAGAGAGTTTTTTACTGATATTAATCTTTATGTCCATGCATCTAAATTTTGATGATTATCGAGTGAATATAGATCAGTGAAATCTCTGTAAGTTTTGAAGAAATTGTGAAACAATTTTTTTGATAATTTCATTGAACAAAACTAACAGTTTAAAACAAGATTACAGCTAGAATCTACGTGGCAAGCATACAAAAAGAACAACTAAATTTTGTTATATGATGCATCCAAAATGCTGTTGATTTATCGAGTGAGTAGATCAGTGCAATCTCTGGAAGTTTAGTATTAAACAGAACTTTTTAGTACAACACAGTAAACAGAATGCCTCTCATACTAGGAACAGAGGCAAGCGAACAGACATGATAATATAGAGTACGAGAATTTTTTTTTAGTACAACACAATAAACAGGAACAGAGGCAAGCGAACAGAGTCGTGATAATATAGAATACGAGAATTTTTTAGTACAACACAATAAACAGAATGTCGTGCAGCATTTGATCAAGCAGGCGAACAGAGGCGCGTTGTCTTCTCTCCGACCTCATTGGCAGTACTTTGCGCAAAATGCCTCTCATACTAGGAATAAAAAAAAATACAGAGTTGAGTTATCTGATATCGAATTCTAAATAAGCAATGTCATTCCAACTTTTCAATTAATATCTTTTTTACGAGTTGAGTTGAAATATATGAAAGATTTGCATACCTTTTTAGCAGAAGCGAGATGATCATCCCTCATGAAGAGGAAAAATGGAAAGCATGAATGGGCCATTGCGAGGCTGCTCTATCTTTGCAGCTTCTATCAGCTTGGCAGACACAGCTGCTCGTTTACAATGGAACAAATCCAACTTCAGAAAGCTCTGTACATGAGCGAGCTCAACCGGAATTTGTTGAAGATCATCACAGTGCTTAAGTTGAAGGTGCTCAAGTTCTGGAAAATGATCCTCAGAAGCCAACCAAATCTTCAAATTTGTGCGTCCAATATGCAAGACTTCAAGATGGCGAAAACCTCCGCCAGTTACCTCCCAGATATCTCCTATGAATGCTTTATCTTTCAGCTTTAGCACCTTTAGCCTTTCAAGCGATCCTATGATAGACATATGGCACCAATCAAGACAAGTCCTTGATAATGTCAATATCTTCAAATTGGGAGGAAATTTAGAGGATGGAGGAAGGCTAGGCAGATTATATCCCGAAGGTGGAATAGGAAACACATCATTTAGTAGTTTCAGCTTTTCAAGATTGTCCAACTTCCCCAAATTGTCAAATGATTCCTTCCCGCCATCAAGAAGCAAGGCTAGTTTCCCACGAACACCCAAGTTCTTCAAATTACGAACCCTATCAAAAACATCCTCAGTGCAACTTTCTGGTGAGATAGTTCCGAGTGTTTGAATATTTTCACCGGCTGTTGGAGTACTTGTACTAGTCTCGGGCAATGCAGCTGAAGCCTTTGTTTTGAAGTGCCTTAATTGAGTCAGATTAAAAATATCCGCTCTAATCTCAAGGGTTCGAGAACTTGTGTTAAATACAAGAGTCTGAATGTTCAAAAGTTGGGAAAATGCTGAAGGAAGAACACCAAAATCTACAGATAGGACCAAGTACCTCAAATGAAGCAATTGGAACACATCACGGGGAAGTTTATAAGCGAAATTGATGGGCTCAACATCTAGAACTCGGAGTAGTTTGAAACCTTTGGGAATGGCTGAAAGATCTTTAATAGGTATGATCATTTCAGCTCTGGAGGAACAAACAAATGAACGGACACTTGGACCATAAGGTTTCATAGAAACAAAGTTCAAGACATAGGAATGAATGCATAGACGACGAAACTTGAGTTCCTCAGAAACTGGTGGTTGAAAATTACCTTCATAACTAGACCACTTAATTTGTTGTGAGAAACCTTCCCTTTCCGCTTCCCTTAAGCAAAAGTCGCGAATCAGGTCATGAATGCGGCAAGTTTTAACTTTACCATCCAGCTTAAACTTTTCAGCTCTAACTAATTTCCTGTCAACAAGCTCCTCTAAATAGTTTTGTGCAGTTTCTTCATAGCTAGAATCAATCTTTTGCTGTATAAATCCTTCTGCAATCCACAGTCGGATTAATTTCCAAACAAAAATCTCAAAGTCCTCCGGAAACATTCCAATGTAAAGAAAGCACTCTCTCAAGGGATAAGGCAATATTAGGTAACTCAACTCTATAATTTTTTGCAGGCGGTCCTGTGGGTCATCAAGATTAGTATGCAAGATTTCAGAAACATTTTCCCAGGTTGTTTTCATTGTGAGCATATCACTTGAAAATTCTTTAAAGAGAATGCCTCCTATGAGCACTATTGCAAGCGGATGCCCACGACATCTTTCTGCAATTACTCTTCCTAAAACTTCCAACTCTGGAGGTAACATTTGCCCACGTAACGCTTCCAACAAGAGAAGTTCGTAACCCTCTTCCATATTTAAGAAACGCATCATATGGGAACTTTTACGATGATTGACATACATGCCAACTTTAGAAATACGGCTAGTGATCAAGACTTTACCCATTTTGTTGCTCTGTGGCAATGCAACTTTGAGTGTATCCCAATCCTTAATACTCCATAGATCATCCATGACTAGCAAGAACTTTTCATTCTCCAACCAACCAACGACTAAGTTGGCTAACGCTTTGTCGGTTTTACTTTTAATATCCTCGGTGAGAATGGTGAACTCTTTCAGAATCTCAAGAAAGATCTCCTTCACCGTGAACTCTTGAGATACATAAACCCATATGCGTCTAGGGAACTTATGCCGGATGTATTGATCATTAAAAATCTTCTGTGCCAGCATTGTCTTGCCAAGGCCGGCCATTCCAATGATTGAAATGGCTTCAAGTTCTGTAGATTCTTCTAAGAGATACTCTATCAATAATCGAGTCTCATCTTCTAAACCCACCACCACATTTGTTTCCTTTACTGGGCGTTCCTGTTTCATGGATTCTCAAAGTTAGAAACACCAAAACAAGTGCCCTCTTTCAAAGATTATAATTTGATGAACATTACGCACTACAAGAAATTAAAAGGTTGTCAAACCTACTAAATGTCAATAACTAATGAAATTTGGGTCATGATTTATCTACGGTGAAGGATGTCAAGTTAGAAAGACATAAGTTTTGGGTAGCAGCAAGCGAGAAAATAAAGGCCATGGCCGTCGCTGATCTGTGTTTAGAAGAAAGGGTTACCTTGTTTTCGTCTGTCCTTCCATCTTCAACCTCGACATGGGCAGAATCGTCAATTCTGCTCGTTTCGCTGTAGATACAGCGAATTTTTTGGAGGACATCTTCGACTTGTTCGACGATGTTGACGATGTTAGGCGGATCAATTGCTCCATCTAAGAAATTTTTGTATTTGGCCTGAGTGACGTAAGCGTCGATGATGTCTTCGGCGTCGTAAACGACGGAGCGAATTTGGCGGATCAGCTCCGTCAGATTGTCGTCGTTCCTCCGTTGCTTTGGGAGTTCACTGAGAAAAACTTTGAAGAGGTGGAGATGGTTCTCCAGCTTCTCCGCCTGATACTTGGCGCCTTCAATCAGATCGGCGTTGTGGACCACCAGCTGCTTCAGCTTTTCCACCAGGAATTCAACTGCTCCGTCCGACATTTCACTTCACTCTCTCTCACTATTGACTTTTTTTTTTTGAGTGACTCTCTCTCTATACCAGTGAATAAAATCAATAAACTGCTGGTAATCTCAGATTACAGACATTGAATATACTCCCTCATCCCAATAGCAAGGTCTCACTTGCTTTGGGCACGGTTATTAAGAAACAAGAAAAAAATTGGAAAAAAAGTGGTAGGTCCTACCACTTTTGAACAGTTCATTATTTTTATTTTTGAAATGGGACATAGCTATTGGAACAGACAAAAAAGGAAAGCGAGACCTTGCTATTGAGACGGATGAAGTATTTGATAAAATTTCTGTTGCGTCTGGGCCAGTTGCAAGGTGGGCATTCATTGTTTACTTTTGAATCCACTTGATCCGTCTTTGGCCTAATAGTGTTTCGCCTACGTAATTTTGGTCGAGTAGACCGAGGTGTTGATTAAATTCAATAATATGTGGGCAAATATATAATTAATATATATGCTATTATAATAGAGGGAAATTTTTTTAATATCACACAATAATAGAGAGAAGTTATCTATCTTATCTATAATACTAGATCTTTTATATATACCAAAAAGTGTTAAAAGATTAAAATAACCTCACCTCATACAACTAAAAAGCAAAAAAAAAAAAAATTAAAATTGGTCCCCCCATTTGAGTCAAACTTGCAGTCCCCACTACCCCACTACCCCACATCTTTCTCTCTCTCTCTCAACGACAGCCTCTCTCCCTCTTCCGAAACCCTCTCACGAAACCGCCATCTCTCACGATCGAAGCATCTTCGTGTCCGCATAAATGAGCAACCGGAGGAACGAGAGGCAACCGGCGCCGTCGTTGTCGGACTCCGACGAGGAGAATTTTGAAATTCCTCAACCGCCGGTTAGTGCCCTAAATTCGACCCCAATTTGATTTTTTTTTTCGAAATTTTTGTTGAAATTCTCTGTTAAATGCATGTTTATGTGTTACAAATGTGTTTGAGGATCATGTTTAGCTCGAAATTCTTGGGTGTATAGTTCGAAATTCTTGGGTGTTTAGTTCGAAATTTATGTTGGTTGGGTGTATATAGTTCGACATTGTTGGTTGGGTGTGTTCTTGAGTTCTTATGGGCACGATGGAGGTGAGGAAGACGACTCCATCGAGCCCACGATCAAGGGACCACATTCATGGGGTGCAATCGTGCCCACGATCGTAGTGGCGACCGTGCCCACGGTCACCACCGTGCTCACGATCGTGGAGGCTATCGTGCCCACGGTGGTTGTGACCATCGTCCCCACGATCGCAGCTTCGATCGTGGGCACGATCGTGCCCTTCGATCGTGGGAACGACAGTCCCCTCTTCAATTTCTTGTGTTTTGTTGCTTTGGTTGGTTCCAAATCATGATGATGATCCTAATGTTCTGTACTTTGATTTTTCTAGGTTAATTGTTCTTGGAAGAGACCTACATTGCACTATGTGACTCGTGGAATCAATCTTTACATACGGGTTAAAATATTCCGAGAGGTTACAAAGATTTTATCTGAAGTTGGCGGTAATGAAGCATTGGAGATATTTAAATCCGGCATTGTGGGGCGCTTGATTGACGTGAGAAGAAATCACAGTGCAAGTAATGCCCTACATCACGTTCTAGCCCAACAGTTGAAGGGTGATGATATACCTCAGATCGAGAGTTGGTTTCAGATTGGTAGAGAGACCATTCGTTTTACAGCGAGGGATTATGCCATCATCACTGGACTTCACTTCGGACTCTCCGACTTTGATCCACACTCAAGTCATCAAATTCCTAGCGGCAGCATTTACTACACATATTTCAAAGGCGAACCTACAAAAGTAAGTGAGCTGCGTAGAAAATTCAAAAGCAAAGAGTTGGGCAGAAACGTTGAAAACTATTTGAAGGCGGCTAACTTGTTAGTTTACTATCTCTTCCTCTTATGTCGGGACGATCCCGAGATAGAGGATTGGGCATGGACATTAGTTGAAGACTTTGAGGCTTGGGATAGTTTTCCATGGGGCTCGTACACGTATGGTACGTTGTGTTACTATATAGACAACGTGGCTATGCGCCATAATCAAGCATAAAGAGATTACCACTTCTACTGTCCAGTTTGGGCTTTGCAGATTTGGTCGTATGAGGCCATTCCAGCACTAGGAAACGTGTGTGGATTTCGTGACCCACAAGTTAGATTGCCCTGATGTTTGAGATGGAGCACAAGACAGATGAAGATGGTTGATTTTAGTCGTTTCTTGGACAATCCATGGGTACAATTTATTTTATTATATTTTTTAAATTTGATTATATGATTCAATGTTGAAGATCTAATATTATATTTTTATTATTTTTTGCAGCTTGTAGTATATCCCTCGTTGAAACCTATTGTTGAAGAGCTAGACACGTGGTACATGATGAGCTTTGACAATGGAGAGGAGTTTGATGTGAAATACAAGCCTCCTGTACGAATTGCAACAAGGAAGGACCCGAAAGGAAAGTCAAAGGTGATGGGGAAATTGAAGAGTATGGTGGGGAATGTGCTGACTTCTGAGGTGAGGCAACCAATGCCCAAGAGTCGTCATGAGAGTACTCCACTAGGTGCTACAGACGAGCAGCTACACTCAGGGTAGCCAGACAGAGTCTGTTGTGTGCACGGACGGCCTTGTCCAGACCACGAGGAGGGTACTAGCGGCGGGGATGACATAGAGCACCGGTTGAGGGCAGTTTTGAACGACGAGTCTGATACAGGATTCCTTGCTCGACTTACTCGAAGGATGTTTGCTCAGATAAATGACTACTTCATTCCTAGGCGGTCTATCAGTCCTCCACAGCACTCTCCACAACACTCGGTTGGGAGCCACAGAATGAGCAGAGAGCCACACCGTCACTCTACGTCCAGCCGTTGACAGACATAGACGGTCTAGTGCGCAAGAGCCCGCTCAGAATCGTCCCCGTCACTCTTTTGCTACAGGTGTCAGTCTGCAGGGGCGCCCTTCCCACCACTCTCAGCACGAGCAGGCTCCTTCCCACCACTCTCAGCACGACCGTGCCCCTTCCCACCACTCTCAGCAGTACGGCCAGGCTCCTTCCCACCACTCTCAGCACGAGCAGGCCTCTTCCCACCACTCTCAGCACGACCGTGCCCCTTCCCACCACTCTCAGCAGTACGGCCAGGCTCCTTCCCACCACTCTCAGCACGAGCAGACCCCTTCCTACCACTCGCAGCACGAGCAGGATCATTTTCACCACTCTCAGCACGAGCTCTTTGCTGAGCTCTTTCGACTCGTGCAGCCTACTTACCTGCACTTTCAGTCTGAGGGCCCATCTTATCAGAACTATCAGTATTCATCGCACGAGCTCCAGGATGAGGATGAGGATGATGAGGAGGTGGATGACAGGAGCTTGGGTCTTCGACAGCCCAGACCGTCTGCTACTCTTAAGACCCCTTACCAGGGCAATGTTTCGTCTAATGCCGAGATGTTGAGGAAGGAGTACAAAGCCTTTAGATATTTAGGACCCGAGGCCTTTGCAATTACTTATGAGACAAAGCACGTGCTAACTCAAAAGTTCTTAGATACTCTGGAAGATTTTCATCAGGACTTCACTACTGGGGTAACATCGTTTATATAGTGTCAAAAGCATAAATTAAATTGTATTTATATTGTCATCTAATATAAGTTTTATGTTTGTTAGGTAATAGACTTGTACGTGTCTTCCACTCGCGCGAGGATCCAGCGAAATCTCAGTACTCGGTCAAATGTTGGTGCAACTGTCACGATCGTCGTGGGCTCTGCATTTTATGTAAGTTTTAATTTATTTATTTTTGTTATTATTATTTTTGATAAATAATATTGATCTTGTACATGTTTACTTTTTTAGGCGGCTTTAGTTTCCGAGCTAGAAAAGCTGCATCCGAAGGATCCACAATTTAGACGAGTGAAGGGAAAGCCAACATACAATAAATGGAGAATGCCTGTTGGAATAGATGAGTTGGTAAATAGGCTAGATACGCTGACCGCGGTTCCATAGTCAAATGCTCATCATGTAAGTTTATAATAATATTTACACATACTGAATAACATGTTACTTCATTGATTCATTTGAATATATTTTTGCTTGAACAGATTATTGCAATTTATTGTATTAATGAGAATCACTGGGTCACTGTGAGGATTTGTCTTCTTGACTGGAAGGTTGAGTTGTATGACTCAATGTCACACCAGTATGACAATGATCGTGTGACGGAGCGCGACTTCCAGATGAAGCCCATTACTCGTCTCGTACCTCGTATGTTAGCTCTTTCAGGTTATTGACACAACAATTCATCAAGGATCAAGAGAGACGATGAAATGGAGCTTGTCAAGATGCCAATGAGTATACAGTTCGTCCAAACAGATAGCCACAACTGCGGTCCCTTCGCTTGCATGTATTTGGATCGTCTGGTGGCCCGTAGGACTTCCGAAGTCCGACATTCGGGTCAAATCAATGAAAAGTACGTTAAAAGATATCGATGGCTTATAGGGTGTAGGATTTTTTGGCTTAGCATTGATCCACGATAGATAGGGTGTAAGACAATATTTTGCTTCGTGTACCAACATTACCTACATTATATTATGTTTTCTTAAGTATTAATCTAAGTGTTAATCTATATGCTAATCTATTTTTAAATACCCGTGTATATTTATAGAGTACATAATTAAATAGACATTGGGCTGCCGATCCCACGTCCGTAGGCACCGTCGTGTCCACGACTGTGGCTATGGTCGTGGCAACGATCGTGGGCATGGTGTGTTTTTTACGATAGACACCCACGGTCATGCACCATATTCACGGGGTTCTCCAAATTCAACCAATTAATGACTTTTTTTTCGTTTTATCTACCTTGAACGTGTAATATAGGTCCTTAGTATAATGTTAATACATCATTGATCAAACAATAACATGTTAGAACACATAATTTAATATGAGTGTAGACTTTTGTCATATGATTGTAACATTAGAGAAATGTTACATAATATATACTGAGAATGTGAATATCGTAATACATTAATAATATTAGGTTTTTTAGTGTTATTTATTATTACAATTCGAACTTTATTAGCAAAACAATGTTTTAAACATGATATAAGATATACTAAAAGACATTAATCAGTATTTTTAGTCGGAATCGGAGATTGTTCTTCAGCTCACGATGGTTGGGCATACGACCGTAATCACAGTCGTGGCCAAACCACCGTGATCATGATGGTCTGCCCACGACCGTGATCATGATGGGATTTCCATCGTGATCACGGTGGGAATTCCATCGTGATCACGGTTGTGGACTGCTATCATGGTCACGGCAGTTAGCCCACGACTGTGGTCACGGTTGAGTTTGTTCATCGTGATTTGGGCAGGCAACGACCAAAAAATACTCATACATCACAAAACTAACCAAACTCAAAGATAAATAAATATAAAGAGAGTTATCATTGACGGAAAATGTTACAAAATGTTAATATACATTGCTCTCAAACACAACAAGTTCAATAAATGCTAAATTTCTTCTCGGCGGGGAAAAAGGACATCCTTTTATATCATGATCTTCTCTACGACAATTGCTACATCTTTTTTTCTTCCGTTGTCTTTGCCTCGATTGTTCTCTATATGTTTCTTCAGGGGGGACGTTCAAATCCTCTCCACCTATGGAGATAGATGTTGTGCAAGATTTTCTGTTGTGGCCGCGTCCCTTACTCCTAGAGCACACCTGATTACGTCGTATGGTTGTCCTATCTTCAACTGCTGACCGAGTACGACTCATTCTTGGACGGCCAGCCTGACGCACCTCATCTGGAGGGAGACATACGATTGATGAAATCAACGGCGACACATTCCACTCATCAGGATGTGGTATTGGAAGAATATGCTCCGCATAAGTTTGTCTGTAATTGTGTTGTTTGAAATAATGACTAATGAAATCGTACACAGACAAACCATTGGTAGCGCGCTTGTTACAAAAATGAAAATATTATTGAATGAAATTTAAAAAAAAATTATAGCAGAAGAGAAACAATTACCTTATAACGGCGACGGCTTACATGGAATCTGATCCTCATCAAACTCCCGACACTCACATGTCCAACTCTCAAGATTGACTTGATAAGGAATGTTATCTTCTTCGACTTTATAAACATATGAGGTGGTAGCTTGGACAGTGAGATGGACACTAGCTTGCACAGATAAAGAAAGCTTATCGAAAGTATTCTCTGTCAACTCATGATCTCTCGATGCAGCTTCTTCCCGCCTCTCATCGAACCCATTCTTCAGAATTCTACAAAATATTTCAAGTAACGAGCAAACTGGTAAACGTCTGGCCCACAACAAACGAGAGTTCAAGACTTCGGCTGCATTGGAGGTAAGGAAACCATAGATGGTATGGCACACTTCGACCTAGCCCACTTCTCCGGCCCAATTTGGGAAAGTCGTCTGTGAGCCCCATTAGGGCTTTCAACATGTAGCTTCGAAAAGAGATTTTCAAACTCTTCAACCCGATAACAGTATGTCGCTTGTTTGAAGAGTGTGGCAGTAGTAGCGCCGTAACCTATTAGATTTTTCTGTAGATGGTGGTAGTACAACCCATGCACTGCATTCGGATAGACGGCTTGAACAACATTCTCGATGCTCTTATGTTAGTCACTAACAATCAATAAAATTTCTGGAGAATTGAAACATCTACGCAGGTTGTAGAGAAAATAAGTCCACGACTCATGCGAAAAGATTTGTTCGTTCGCATCTTTCGTGACGGCGACAAATAAAACTCCTTTGTTTCTTCCTTTAAGATGGGTCCCATTAATTACAATCACCGGCCGAAGATGCTCAAATGCTCGAATACTCTGTCCGAGGGCAACGAACATGTGACAGAACACTCCTTCACTAGTCATCTGCCAGTCATAAATAGTCCCCGGATTACGCTGCTTCAACAAAAATAGATACGACGGGAGCCTCTGATACGACTTGTCAAAGTCGCAGTACATCTTCTCTATCTCTATGTTCCTCGTCCGAAGAGCGAAGTTGTATAGAATCTCAGCACCGTACCTACTACGCATCTCTGTAATCATCTCCTTTGGCCTCAAAGTGACACCTTCACCGACTAATTCTTTAGCAAAATAAAATGCAGCAACCTCAGAAGTCACCGAGCATGCAGCAACACGATTCAAGTCTGTGTGACAACTGTGATCCAATGTCAACTTACTGATTCTCCAAAGAGTTGCTCCCTCACAAGCACACAACCTAAACGTGCAATTTTCTCTACCACTCCTACATATGAACACCACACGTTTTTCGGCGGAACGATCAGTGACACACTCTAACATGTTCTCCAAATGATACATTTCTACAACTATCCTCAACTTTTCCTTGACCAAAATATAGACCCCACCTCGAGCTGACCAGTGACTGGCGGAGGCTGCTCAACCCAACCCAATGGTAGTGCGCTGTCATAGTCGGGAAATGGAATTATCCAATTGCGTAGTGAATGCTGACTCTCAGGGTCGGTTCCAGACTGATGATGGTCCGATGAGAAGTGTCGTTGCCTGATAATTCTATCCATTTGGGCCGGTTTTCGAACCCAAGCAAAAAACTCTTCTGTCAGTGAATCAATCAAATTCTTGCGACGATCTTTCTCTTCGTCTTCGGATGTAGACACTGCCTCGTCTTTCTCATCTTCAGATGATATGCTATGTTGTGGCATGTTATGATCTATGTTGTCGTGCTCTACTCCCGAGCTGCTACCTTCCATATTAACCTCGAGGACGGATGAGCCGCCATTCTCAATCACATATACCTCCGTATCTTCTTTGCGTTCCACTAGCAATCGAAGTAATTCGGTATCGCCTTACAATAAAACTTTTACTTTGTTACCAATCGGTCTCATTTCGACCACCCAAACTATCTCTACTAACATCCACGAGGTTAGCTCGGCTAACTTTGCCCGCATCAATGTAGCAAAAAAATGAATCTCCATCTATATACGTCGAGCGCTGCCAACGACCGCCGTGATGTATCAAAACACGCTGCCACGACATCTGCGGTTAACCAAAGACAAAAAGAATAGTTAGCAATCGATTGAATTCATTTTTAGGGCTTCACCTACCGTGCCCACGACGGCTGCCACGACAGTGCATGATCGTGCCCACGATCGAGGTCACGGTCGTGGTAGCAGTCGTGGGCATCGCTGAAACCCTAGAGAAAAAATAAAAATCCTAGATCGTGAGCATGATACTTTTAGCCTTTTGAACTGATTTTACCCTTGCATAAACATGAAATTATAATTCTATATCAATAAATAAACATATTTCATGCAAAATATTCCTAGTACTAGAACTTAAGAACGTGCCATTAAAATCTAAATCAAGTGCGGTCTATTTAACATAAAATAAGCAATATTTAGGCTCAACATACATATCATCATGAAATAAAACCAACAAACAATCATGAAAACCGACAATAAATCACTATCGGGGATTTAGATCATCATCGTGTTCACGGTCGTGACTACTATCGTGACCTTAAGATCACGTTCCTAAAAAATGTATTTTTCGATTACTATACGTATTACGCGTACCTTTATATAAGATGGAAATACGAAGGCAACCCCTTGAAGTTGATCTTTCCTTTTGGCCGATGTTTCGAATGGTTTTTATGAAGATTTCCGTTTCTTTTTCTTGTGTATTTTATCTATATTTTGAAGAGAATATTGGTTGATAATTGTTAATTTCATTGATGTTATGATATAAATAATAGCTCTTTACACCAACAAACTCTCTTACAGGAATTTATTAAAGTAGCTTCATTAAATACCTAATACATCCGAAAATCTTCACCAAATCTGAATTTGCAGGTTTAATAAATGGAGGGTTTCGCAGATACGATGTGGACACCATCGTGATCACGATTGTGATGACAATCGTGACCACGATCGTCGCACTCCGGTGTGACCACTGCCGTCCCGCGTTGACCAAGAGTTATTTTTGTCTTTTGAGTGATTTTGGTATACAAAACATCTACTTTTATAAATAGGATATATAACTTGTGGCTTATGCTTTGACATTTAAAAATAGAGACACATTATAATAAATGTGGTAAATGCTATATTTATTATTTGATGAGGGACCAAATAATAAAAGGTAATAATTGATTGGATAGGAATGAGAGGTTTATTTCCTAACCATTGTGTCTCTTCGGAAGTACCCTTTCAAAGAGACACGATCAATTATAAATAGGGGATTGGTCCCCAAGAAACAGTGCACCAATTTCTCTGTATTTTCTATTCCCATCAAGAATATACTAATAGAGAAACCTGCATTCTTGGAAGATCGACCTCCGGACAATCTTCGACTATGGCTTCAGGTTAGTGCTTCCACTTTATTCAAGTTTACTCAGATTATTGTCGTAGAGTTGAATATAAGACTTGAATTATGATTAAAGCATGTCCTAGATTAGATGAATTTTTTATTTCAACAAGTGGTATCAGAGCCACTCTATTGATGATTCTCTGAGAATTGCAAAGAATTGAAAATAATTATTTTTTTTCCGATGGCTTCAGCGTTTTGGTCAGTGATATTGTATTTGGGAAGATGGAATTAATTTCTTAAGGATCTCCTCCCTTTGGGATAGAAATTAATTTTGTCGTAAGGATGGTTTCCCAATAAATAATACTCCCTCCGTCCACAATAAATTTGCCACATTGTGGATGGCACGGGTTTTAATAATTTGTTGGTTGATTGTATTGTGAGTGGAATAAGTATCCCACTTTTATATAGTTTTAAATTGTGTTGTGAGTGGAAAAGTAAGTGAGGTGTGTGGGGTCTATTACCATAAATGGATGTGGCAAATTTTTTGTGGACGGACCAAAAAGGAAATTGTGGCAAATTTATCGTGGACGGAGGGAGTATCGATTATGAAAAATTAAGTAAATTAATTGAAACAAAATGTCGCTAAAGTGACCTCTTTTGTGTAGATTAATTTATTTAATATACATATAATGATAATTGAAACAAAACAAAGTGACCTCATTATTAATAGCCATCGCAATTCGCAACAGATATCTCAGAATTGAATCAGAAATACAGTTACCATTGTTTCTTCTTTTCTTATTCACTCATGATCACACGCGCATCTTTAATTGCAGGTAATTCTACTGTGGAATCCATTGTGCTGTTGCTTGATTGTGCGGAATAATGGTAGAGGTCGTAATCAATCGAGCGATCGGTTGACAATTGGGATCCAGAGCTGCAATACCACCCACGCTGCGTATGCCGAGGAATAATACAAGGCGATCTACGAAGATGGAGAGTCGAATTGAAAATCTGGAAAATCAATTGAACTTGATGCAACAGCAACAAAGCGAGATGAATCGAGCAATTGCGGAAACATTCAAGCAACAATTTGATGAGCTGCGATGGGAATGAAGAAGGAGAAGGATCAGACTTAATGCATTCAAGAGCTGTTCATGATCGAGGTATTAATTCTCAACCCTATAATTCGATGGTGAAAACCCTAGGCAATGGATTAGGAAATGTGATAAATTCTTCTTGATTAACCTATTGTCGGATAAAGAAAAAGCTCCTACTGTTGCAATGTATATGGAAGGAAAAGTGGATTTGTGGTATTTAGAATCTGTGGAAAATAAGGTGGAATTAGATTGGGGGAAGAATTTAGTGGCTCAATCCAACAAACTGAGGCAGGAGACAAATGTGATGGGTACACCAGAAGAGATTGAGGCTAGAGAGATGGTGAGTTCTCTGTTTCGAAGAGAGAGATAGAGAGAAGAAGAAATAGAAAGAGAGAGCGTGAGAGAGAGGAATTGATGGTGTCTGACTGCGAGAGATCAGTGAGTGGGGTAGTTGGAGTGAGTAAATTACACATTTAAGACCCCTAAATATTTCTATTTGTGGAAGGTTAATTTACCTAAAATACAACACCTTTTTCGAATTTTGAAATTTAACATGACTTTTAAAAATTCTCTGTAAATACACCACTTTATATCTGTTTGAATTTTGACACGGCGAGAACCTCCGGCGACAGACGTAGTAATTTTTATTTGACGTGTCATTTTTTAATTGACGTGGCATTTCATATTTGATGTGGCTATATGAATAGGATGAAACGATATCGTTTTAACAATTTGAACAGGGGCTCTAAATTAGGGTTCATTTCGTTCACCATCGTATAATTTTCAGAATATTTGAGGTCATTTCATTCACCATCATAACAATTTTAAAGACGGTGTTTTTCTCATCGGAAAGAAATTCCATGTGTACAATTCCGGTAGCCACGTCAAATGTAAATTTGGAGATTTTGGAATTCATGTCAAAATTCAAACGACAATTTACATGTTAATTGTTCTTGAATCATTTTTAATTGTTCTCCTAATAAAAATCTTATTAAAAACATAAATACATAAAAGTAAAACATATACATCATAAAGATTGAAAAACATAAAATAAAAACAAGAACCATATAGCAATTTTTAGAAAAATTCGTTCATGCACAGTAAAATGCAAATTTGAAGAGTCAAAACGCTGTCCAAGTTTTATTGTAGAGAAGAGAGAAGTTGAAACTTACCAAATAAGTTGTTGCTCTGGAGCTCGATCATGATCACATTTTCTCGCAGGATGGACATAATGTCAGATTGAATGGAACTGCAAATTTTCCATGTGATTTTCCTTTTCTCGTTTCGTGAATTGCTCTGGCAGACTCGACTGCAGTTTTGCGGAGACGCTTTATATCCAGTTTCTCGAGGTGTGTTCCCAGGCACTGTGGAATTTCCATGAGGTCTTCACAGCTGTGAAGCACAAGAAACCTGAGACTAGGAAATGAACCAGTGGAGGCATCCCAAATAACTAAATCCGTGTTTGCAATGAGCAAGAGTTGGAGATTAGGAAAGCTGTAACCAGTAACATTCCACGATGCTCCAACTAATGCCTTGTCTTTCAACTTAAGGACCTCGAGGGTTCGGATCATCGCCAACACGGACATGTTCTGCCAATCGAGGGAGGTCTTGATCAATGTCAGCCTCTTGAGATATGGTGGGAAAGAATTCGATTGAGGAAGACGGTGCAGCAGATCTTCAGATGCCGTCTCAAAAGTTGAGCTATTCACCAGCTTCAACTTTTCAAGTTGAAGAAATTTTTCTAGGAACTTAGTTTCAAAAATATTGGCTAGCTTTCCAGAAATCCCCAAGGTCCTGAGGTTTTTAGCCCTTTCGGAGACAGCTTCTGTGCAAGATGTGGGTGACAATCTATCCAGCGTTTGAAGGTTTTGCCCTGCTTCGCCGTCCCATTCACTACTGTTCAACGTAATAGCTGCTTTTGTCTTGATTTGCCTCAGCCAAATCATCTTCCACATATTTGCTTCCATTGTGATGGAGCTCTTCTTCGTCTCAACTACAAGAGCTTGCAGGTTCCATAGCAGGGCGATTTGCTTAGGAAGAGTTGTGAGGTTATCAATGCGTAGAGTGAGGTACCTTAGATGAATGAGTTTCGTAACCTTTCCAGGAAATTGGTGGAATTTGACAGACCTGGACTCTAGAATCCTAAGCTTAGGGAAGCCGTCCGGTATAACAGATATATAATGTGGCTCCAGCTCCACGGCTTGCTCGTAGAAACACAAAAATGAACGGACGTGTTGAGCACTGGGGCTTTCAGAGAGGAACTTTGAGAGATCAGATTGGAAACAGAGACGATGAAAGTTTTCTACCTCAGAAATAGGAGGTTCAAACACTCCTGTTTCCTTTGATATTTTTATCTGTTGAAATAATTTGTCGTGCCTGGATTTGGTTATGCAGAAGGCTCGTATCACATCATGAACGCGGCATGTTTTAACTCTGCCCATGTAATTGGTTTCGTCGACCTTGAGCAAATTCCTGCAAATAAGATCATTCACATTCTCTTGAGCGCTTTGCTCCAAGCTTCTTCCCTCCTTGGGGTGTATGAATCCTTCTGCAATCCACAGCTCCGACAGCATCTTAACCGGAATCTCGTAATCTTCGGGAAATACGCCTATATAAACGAAACAATCTCTCAAGTCATCCGGCATCCTTTCGTAACTCAATGCTACAACGTCTGTTATGCCCTCCACATTCTGCAAGGCACTGCTCATGTTCTCCGCCATCTTGGCCCATTCCTTCATAGCCACAGCCGGGGAAGGCGAGACCGCGAGTTGGTCGAGGAGGATACCTCCGATCACGACAATTGTCAATGGCACTCCATCACACTTGTTAGCTAAGTTTTGCCCCATGCCCCTCAATTCTTGCGGACACTCTTCCAAATTATCATACACCTCATACTGAAGCAGCATCCAGCTTTCATTCTCGTCAAGAAACTTCAGCTCGTGCGGTTTAATAGTGCTGGAGCGAGTAGCCACCTTCATTTCTCGAGTGGTGATGACGACTTTGCCCTTCCCGTTGTTAAGAGGCAAAACTCCTTTAATTTCTTCCCACGCCTCGACGCTCCACACATCGTCGAGGACTAGCAGGAACTTATCTTTCTCCAGACACGCTCCAACCGTTTGAGCCAAATCGTCGTACTCCATTTTAGACGCGTCTAGGCTGGGGGCGAATTTTTTCAGGATCTGGAGGAACACATCCCTGCTGTTGAACTTTTGAGAGATGTAAACCCAAATGCAAATTGGGAAATTAAAACTTATGGTTTCGTTCTGATAAACCTTCCATGCCAGTGTCGTCTTCCCTTGACCAGGTATGCCCACGATGGAGATCACGTCGAGCCGCTCCTTTTCTTGCATCAGATGCCCAGTTATCGTCTCTTCCTCAACATCGAAACCTACTACTCTGTTGTGCCTGATTGGTTTAGTCTACCAGAACGAGTTACAAAATGTTAAATTTATGACTTTATACAATTATCATGCACTATTTTATGTCACTAGTACGCGTGTCACACGTGCTATTGATAGATTTTAATAATAAGAATATATATGTATGGATAATAAATTTAAATAATAAAATATAGATACGTAACAAATAGATAAATCGTACCACAATTTTTTGAGGAAATTTAAATGCAAGACGATTCTTATCTTATACCAAATAAATAAAACATATTTATATTAATTTATTAAATGATCCTAAATAATTTAAATAATTAAGAATATTATAAGTATAATCTAATAATATATAGTAGATAAATATAGTATATGATATACATTATTTCCCTATAACTAAATCTATAATAGGTATAGATTTTAATCAAAGTATAAAAATGGATTTTCTATTCTCTCAAAAAAAAAAAAAATTAATTTCCATGAAAATTACTTATTTGATCAAAATATTTTCAGTGATAACACAAAAAACTAAACAATTTTTTTTATCCAGATATTGTTATATAGATGTCAATGTCTTTATAGATTGATGAAAATTTATTATTTACATAAATTGAGTAAGTAATCCAAAATATCTTGAAAAAAATCGGTGACTGAAGATGGAAATTAAGAGAATCCACCATATATATCAAAATAACACACACACACTCTAAATATTGAGATAATTATTAAATCTCATAAATATTACTTCTTCAATCCCGAGTTAGTATGGTGCGGCAAGCGTTTTAAGAAAAAGTAAGTAAATATTTGTCGAGTGAGGAGAGTGGCACATTTTTTATTTGTTATGATGTATAAAATATAATAAAGTTAGTGAGATCATTTTTATTTATAGAAATACCACACTTATAAGGGACGGTCCAAAATTTTTTTATGTGACATCACTAAATAAAAAGTGTGAATTCAATGCGGGAAAAAAAAAGGAGGGGGCAAAAAAGTCCAAAACTGCTACTCCTCCGTCCACGATAAGTGTATTACATTGGATTTGACACGGCCGGGTTTTAATAAATGGTTTGTAGATTGCTTTGAGTGAAAAAAAAAATGACCTACTATAATGAATTGTTGTGAAGTTTAAAATAAGAAATGTGTGTGGAGTATTAATGTGCTAAAAAGGAAAGTGATACACAGTCTTTATGGACGTACGTAAAAGAAAATTTTGATAAAATTATCGTGGACGGAGGGAGTAAGTATTCTTTATCTTTTTCTAAACTGAGTGCTAATTAAATTTATCCTTTATATTCTTAAAGTGCTAATATCACTCCACATCTAGATATTCTTTTACAGATGTCAATGTCTCTATATATTGATGAAAGTTTATTATTTACATAAATTAAGTAATCCAAAATAGCTTGAAAAAAGTCGGTAATCGAAGATGGAAATAAAGAAAATCCACCATAAATATCAAAATAACACACACACACTATTAAGATAATTAATTATTAAATCTCATAAATATTACTCCCTCCGTCCCACGTTAGTCCCTGATACAACTAATATTTTATACCTTACAAAAAATTAAAAGTACACCACATTACTTTTGGTTGACGGAGGGAGTAATATACTTTATTATATTATGACCTTTAAAATTAAGAATATTTCAGAGGACATCACAGGTAAAACGTAATAGACATTTTATAAAATAAAAATAAGACTATCGTGCGCACCCTAATTCCAGCCCCCCATTTGTCAAACAACTCGAATTAAAAAAAGGAGTAGAGTAAAACAAAAAAAAAAGGAAGGGAAAGCTCATGTTACCCTTTTTAGTTTAGTCCGTTGATCTTCGATGCCTCCGGATCCATCGTTAATCTGCATCGTAGCAAACTTGAGCTTGGCATCGTTAAACATCGGTACCACTTTGTCCTCTCTAATGGACCTGACCTCCTTGGCGAGACTGTAACGTTTTGTGCTAAAAAACGACGGTTTGCGGGAAGCTTTGGCCTTGGCTTCGGTGGCCTTGGTCAAGCAAGTATCGATGGTGTCTTCGACCTCGTAGACGACGTCCCTTATCTGCCTCTCCAGTTCCTTGAACAAATTCTCCTGCTTCGACTTCTTTGCTGCGTCTTTGAGGAAAGCCTTGAGGAAACCGAGCTCCTTGTTCAGCTGGTAGAACTCATTTTCAGCTCCGGATATCAGATCCTTGTACTCTCTCACCGCCTCCTTCACTTGATCCAGCAAGAATGCCACCGCAGGCTCCGCCATCTGATCTTGTCTGATCTGAGAGAGAGAGAGAGAGGAGAGAGAGGGGTTTTGGAAGAGAGAGGGGGAGATGTGTGCTTATTCAAAGTCAAAACTACCCAGGCTTTGTAGATGAGTGGAGTTTAATTTGATGGGGGAAATTGCAGTTTATTGTATTTTACTATTTTTACAATTTAAATTCGAATTTGCACCTCAAAACTATTTTGTGTCGCGAATTTGAATCTATATTTTTTGGAAACTACAATTTGACCCAGAACCGCGCGCATGTGCACCAACCGCGACGATGCAATTAATTTAAGAAAAAGTACATTCTTAGGCAAAAGATGCTCTATTTGTCTTTTACCATTGAGAGTTTGCAATTTTTTTAAGCCCCTTTTGTTTATTTCATGCCATCATTTTATTTTTACTATTATTGTTATTTCCATTGGTGCTAGATACTTCCTCTGTTCTCCCTAACCTTCAAAATACACGTAGTAAGGAAGTTGATAATTTTACTCTCTCTTATTACATATAAAACTTAAAATGTAAAAAGAGGGAAAGTTTGAAACTTGGATTTCCTCTCCTTTACCTTTCTTAGTAGTTAGTGGCCACTTGCTAGGAGATAGTAGAAGAGTCCTAGCTCGCACATTAATTGAACACTAAGGGCTCGTTTGGTAGGTATGTTAGGATAAGTCAAGATAGATAATGTCAAGATAAATATAGTGAATAAGGGGTGATTATTAGTGTATTTTTTGTGTTTGGTAGATAAGATAATGTCAAGATAAATATAGTGAATAATAGGTTGGTTGTTTGGTACCCTAGTTTAAATTTAAGATTAAGTGGGAAATGACAATTCTACCCCTAATATAAATTAATTATTTCTCTCCCTCTCTCTACATTATCTCTCCTATCTCTCTCTCTTCAATTATATCACTCCTCTCCCTCTCTCCTCTGCAATTCCTCCTCTCTTCTCTCATCTCATCCGCCGCCCCACCTACCACCTACCTCCACCACAACCACCACTGCAAGCAGCTATCTATCTCTCCCTATCTCTCTCTCTTCTTCCTCACCCGCTCCCCCTCTCTCTCTTTCTCTCACTCTTTCTTTCTCTCTTTACCACCGCCGCCATCCATTCATCTCCGACCTCGCCGCCTTCTTCACTCTGTGGAAGCGACGACAGCAGCTCAAAGAGCGACCACCGCCGCCGCCTCCTTTTCCCGTAAGTCTCTCTCTCGACTCCTCTATTTCTCTACCCCCACAGCACCGTCACTCTCTCGTCCCTTCTCAGATTTCCGACTATAAGCTGAAGAAAGGGTGGTGGTGATGGCGGCGGCCGGAGAAGGGGTGGTGAAGGGTGATTTGCAGACGGGAATAAGGTACAGAGGAGGGGAAGAGTACAAAGACGTGGGCAATTTTGTCTTTAGGAACTTAGTCTAGGTTACTGTTGAATTCCACATAAATAATCTTACCAATTTGAGCGGATTAATAGATTGGAGGTAACAGTGAAATAGCAGCGGGTTGGAGTTTTGTAACGGGCTTCCACAATTATTTATCTTACCTTCCAAACACAAGATAAACCCATATAAATAAGCTAATAGGGGTTTATCTTGTGTACCAAACACCCCCTAATTTTCTAACAATAAAAATTGCAATTAAACGGTGTTATTGTTTGATCGATTTTTCACTTTTGAAAAGGCTAAGGTTTGAAAATCTTGCATAGGGACAAAGTAACTGTGAATACAAAATATTGTATTTAATTCAATAAACACAAAATTGCATACAAATACAAGAACTTTGAATATATGCGGGTTCAATCTCTATTTGATTATCTGATTATTCTCTTTTAGCTGACCCTCGAACAATTTTCAAATTAGTCTTTGAGATTTTTAGAGATTTTGTGTCTCATTGATCTCTTTGGACTTGATCTTCAAGCTTTACAACTTTGACGCGGAGGACTTTCGCTTTGTTTCCGAAGTAAACGTTGAACATTGAGCTTTATATTAACGTTGATGCAGAGGATCTTCGTCGTGTTTCCGAAGTAAACGTTAAACTTTAAGTTTTATAATGTTGACGTGAAGGACTTTCGCCTTGTTTCCGAAAACATTGAGCTTTGAGCTTTAAAACGTTAATGTGGAGGACTTTCGCCTTGTCAAACGCCACTTTGAGACAATTTTGACAAAGAACGCGTCTTTGGCCAGACACTATACCTTTTACACATGCGTGAAATTATTCATAAATGCAACTTGCCTTCCGTCCTCAAATATCTTGCATTTATTTTCTTTTTGATTCGTCCCCAAATAACTTATTTTTTCCTTTTATAAACATGACCCTACATACCCTTTAAACTTTTTAACCTTCATTTTCTCTTAAATGTGAGACCATTCCTCCACTCAAACAAATTTCTATCAAATTTTCTTAAAATTTGTGTCATTTCACTTGCCACAAGTTGTTTGGGGACGGAGGGAGTTATTTTTTTGAAGAAAGATGCAACTTGTATTACTTAAGTCAAGTAACAATATATGTTTTAATACTGACATTATTACTAATCTTTGTTTAAGTCAATGAAACATGTTGAAGCTCCCAAACGTTTAGATATTAATATTAGGAGGTGATTGTATGATGGAATGGAGTAAGGAATGGAATGACCATTCCGACCTCCATTCCTTTCACTAGCTTGGTAAACCATATGGAATGGAATTAACATTACATTAGGAATCACCATTTCTTTCCTATTGGGATTAGCCATTCCATCCATACCCCATGATATTAGTCATTCCTAATCCTCATATATATATATGGTGGCTCAAAGAAGATTTCTTTGGTGAAGGAAAAACTTATGATAGACGAGGAGTTTTGGCTATCAAACCATCTCAACAGATTTACAGAAGTCTCAATGCACAGACTCCTTCCTCAGACTTCTTACTTAAAGAACTTTTCCAGAAAATGGATAAAGACTCCATTAATAATATGTGGAAAGAAGTTTTTGGAAAAGACAATCCAGAAATTACTAAAGCAAGTTCCTCCTCTTCTTCAGTAAAGAAAAATATCTCAGATACTGAAATGAAAGAGATTGAAAATTTTGAAGAAGCCCAAGATCCCTACGAAGATCTAGACTGCATGAGTTTTTTTCTTGAAGGAGAACTACAAAAATAATTACTGCGAAATACGCACGCAATGATATCATCATTAGTAGGTTTTCCTATTCATGAATAGTTTGTAGGTTTTCCTATTCATGAATAGTTTGTTTCTCTTTTATGAATAGTGTGTTTGTTTTTGTTTTGTCGTTTCTTTTCTTTTCGGCTATATAATAGCCCGTCCTCAGATGTTTTAAGGACAAACTTTTCATGCTTTCTTTGCTTTCCTCTCTCTTGTAATATTATCTTTTCTTCACTACTTTCCTCTCTTCGCATTGTAATAATTCCAGAGTAAAGCTCCCAAGAATTAATGTAAGTTCTTGTTTTATGAATCTTCCTTGCAATTCATATAAATTATGATTATGGTCATTATAAAAATTATAAATTAACTGTTAGAGATAAAATATCTTCTACAAGAAATTTTATTTCTTATTTAATTGAATCTATTGAAGACTCTGAAATTCCAGAGGTTTTAAAAAGGATATATTTTTATCTTACCCTTAAATCCGCTAAACGAAGCTTAAGACTCTTTGAATAACAAGGATCTTTATTATCTGCTTAAATTAAGCACTCTGATTAAATATCCTTAATTTTAAGGAGATATCACGCTAAGTGGTATATATATATATATATTAATATATTATTTGATCAAATTATTCATTAAATTTTATTATTTCAACAAATAATTTTAGATATAAAATTTTAGAGATAGAATGTGTGAGAAAATCTTTGGAGAGAGAAAATTCTAGAGAGAAAATTTCTAAAGAGAGAAAGTTCTATAGAGAAAATTTCTAGAGAGATAAAATTTCTAGAGGGAGAAAGTTCTATAGAGAAAAATTCTAGAGAGAGAGTTTTTGGGAGAGAAAAATTCTAGAGAGAGAGTTTTAGAGAGAGGAATATTTTAAAGAGAGGAAAATTCTAGAGAGAGAAAATTTTAGAAAGAGAAAATTTTAGAGAGAGAAAAATTCTAGAGAGAGAAAATTCTAGAGAGGAAATATTTAGATAGGAAAATTTTAGAGAGAGAAAATTCTAGACAGAGAAAATTTATAGAGAGAGGGAAAAACTATAAAGAGAAAATTTTGGAGAGAGAAAGTGCTATTGAGAAAAAATTATAATGATAATAATTATAATAATTTTATCTCTGATATTTTCTATCTTTATATTTTTCTCTCTCTAAAAATTTTATCTGTCTAAAATTTTCTTTCTCAAGAATTTGCTCTCTCTAAAAATGCTCTTTCTAAAATTTTTATCTCTCTAGAAGTTTGTCTCTCTAAAATTTTTCTCTCTTTAATCTTATCTCTAGAATGTTTCTATTTACAAAATTTTCTCTCTCTAAAATATTTGCCCTCTCTAACATTTTTCATCTAATATTATTTTGAGATAGAAGAAAAGGATATAAAATGCTAAACAAATAATGATTCAATTCCTTTCTTTAATTCTTGTTCATACCAAGCAAAGGAATCAACCAAGGTTTATCATTTCATTCCTACATTCATTCCATTCCTACATTCATTCCATTCCTACCTCATTCCATTCCATCATACCAATCACTTTAATGTGTGTTTGGATCTGGGTGATTGAAATGAATGGACTTATTAAGGCTATAACTTTACCCTTTTGATAAGTAAACATTTTTTTATTTTTATTTTTTTATGTTTACGTAGAAAGGCCTTAACACAAATTTAAGGCATTTCTGCGAGAATAGGTAGAGAGAAATCGTTTTGAGATCTAGGGTTCGGAGATGGAGTGGCTATCATTGCGCGGTTGCACCAACCTCCCTGTGAATAGAGGTATGCAGAAAGAGAGAGATGATGAGGAGATGAGAGAGAAATGATGAGGAAACTTCAGCGCCGTTGCCGCCGCAGATGGAGCGGAGGTTTCATATTTCGTTTTTATTTCCCTTTTCTTTTCTATTTATTTTTATTTTATTTTGATTAATTTTTTTAATTTAGTAATTTCACATCGGATTCGTGCTCCACTAAGACCCGTATGTGAGTCGGCCGTGAGCAAAAGCTTAAGGATTTGAATTTCGGGCTAGATTAATTTGGCCTACATTTAACTAAATTAAAACATAATGTCCTAAATTTAAAAGCCCAAAAGTGTCCTAATTTTGCAAAATGTTAAAAGTTGGTGTTCTAAAAAAAATTAACTCTACTTCCTTATGTAGAATAATAATTTCTTACTATTCGGAGAACATTATGGTAATTCTTTAGGTTAAATTTAAGTAATTTCCTAATGTTTTAGAGTAGCAGGTTCTTTTGACATACATAACATAAGGCAGTACAAATATGCCTGATTTAGTATGCGAAAATTTATCGAGTTAATGGTCCAAAATGTCACTTTTCTAAACTCAAAGATAAAAAATGGCTCTCAAAACTTAAAAAATAAATTATGGCCCTCTCTTACTCTTCTACCCCTACCCTCTTAATACCCTATTCCCTCTCCTCTCTAATTATCCAGCCGTCCCCCACCTATTTTCTCTTTCATATTCTTCCTCTCTGCCAACCCATCTCTCTCTCTCTCGCAAACAAAGTCGCCGCCGACTTCATTCCGACTCCGTCTCCGCCGCTACCTTTTTTCGGCCCTAATCTTCTCTTGTATTCTCTTCTCTTCTCTCAACCATCTACCCTCCTCTCTCTCATATTTATCCATGCACCCACTGCCGGCCACCCTATTCCCGTAGTCGTCACCTTGGTCCGGTGCCTCCCCGTCAATGGCGCCACCATTTCCCGCCGTCGCCACCCTCTACTCTCCCCCTTTTTGGTCGTCGTCGAAACCCATTGACGGCGTCTTCCCATCATTTTCGCCTCATTCGCCCCCTCTAATTGCCGCCACCTTCAAGGTGTCACCACCCCTCTCCTGTCGTCGTCCTATTTTGCACAGTTACCGGAGATCCGTCTCCATCCGTCGTCGTCTCTTTCATCCTCAATACTGCCGCCATCGCCACCAGAGATTTCAAATCTCAGTCGCCATTCTCGTCATCGCCGTTCCAGATCTACTACTAGATCTAATGCAATTTGTTCAGATCTGATGCCCACTCCCTTCTAGTCGTATTTTGTTTATTTCATGTATGTATACATACATGAATGTGTTATTTCGTGTATGTATACATATGAATTCTACAGATTTCTTGTATTTATGCATATACATGAATCGTACATGTTCGTGTATATGTGTTTTGTTTCATATGTGGATATACATGAAGTGTACATGTCTTGTGTATGTGTTTACATGTATGTGTATTTTAGGATATAAACTTATCTTACATAGGCGTACGTACTTCTTGTATGTTCCATTACAGTCTTCATGTATGTTATTTTTTTCATGTATGCATACACACAAACTACTTCAAGTATTATGTTGTGCATACACAAAGATTCATACATATATGAAAGTTATTCTTCGTGTATGCTACAAGAAACTCAGTCATATGCCTGGAATTTTAACAAATTTTAGTTTCTTCGTCGTCGAAATTTTTCGTCTAAATCGTGCCGTCGTCGCTGCAAATCGTTGCCGCCGTCAGAAATATGTTGTTTTTCATGTATGCATGCACACAAGCTATTCAAGTATTATGTTGTACATACAAGAAAATTATTTTCCGTATGTCAAAAAACTCAGTCATATGCCAGAAATTTTGAATTTTTCATCGCCGGAATTTTTCGCCAGAAATCGCTCCGCCGCACCGGAAATCTCCCACACCCTCTCAACAACAGCCATAGGAAAATAAATGGGGATGAATAGACATGTGGGATGTTAATAATAAAGGAGAGAGAATAAGAATGGAGATTTGAATTTCAAAGTCAAAAAGGTTCATTAAGGGCATTCTTGGCATTTTACAATTTTGAGGGACAAAATTTGTGTTTTAAGTTTCGAAAGCCATTATTTAGTTTTTAATTTCAAAAAAGACTATTACGAGTTTTCACTCAAATTTATCCATCATTCCCTTAATTATTCCCTAATATCTCTTAATTGTTCCCTAATTAGAGTAAATGATGTAGTTAGTTGTACACAAATTTTTGTCATAATAAAATATTTAGAGGCTTTGGTGACGTATAAGTTGTCAAGATAAAATGACATCTCGCAATTATATATATAGTTAATTAATTTATATTTGTATTATCGTATACCTATCTCAGTTTTGTATTTTTTGTTCACAAACCAACCTCTCTGATTAGAAAATTCTAAATATAATAATACAATAAATATGTGTTATGTCACTGACAAGAACGTGCCACCTATTACCTGATAATTTTGTTAATTTACGTGGAATATTAAATGCTGCTCAAAAGTCATTTTATTTTCGAAGGATGCCGCAAAAGTCTTTGGATCCAATACATTTGCTGTCTATAATCATATTTTACATATTTTTGGGTATTAGGCTTTTGCCTTATTAGCCTTGAGGTGATTGGAATGATGGAATGGAGTAAGGAATGGAATAACCATTCCTACCTCCATTCCATTCACTTGCTTGGTAAATTATATGGAATGGAATCAACATTTCATTAGGAATCACCATTTTTTTTCTATTGGGATTAGCCATTCCATCCATACCTCATGATATTAGCCATTCCTAATCCTCATATATATATATATGTATTAATATATTATTTGATCAAATTATTCATTTAAATTTTATTATTTCAACAAATAATTTTAGATATAAAATTTTAGAGAGAGAATGTGTGAGAAAATTTTTGGAGAGAAAAAATTTCTAGAGAGAGAAAGTTCTATAGAGAAAATTTCTAGAGAGAGAAAGTTCTATAGAGAAAAATTATAGAGAGAGAGTTTTAGAGAGAGAAAAATTCTAGAGAGAGACTTTTAGAGAGAAATATTCTAGAGAGAGAAAATTTAGAGAGAGAAAATTTTAGTGAGAGAAAAATTCTAGAGAGAGAAAATTCTAGAGAGGAAAATTTTAGAGAGAGAAAATTCTAGACAGAGAAAATTTGTAGAGAGAGAGAAAAACTATAAAGAGAAAATTTTGGAGAGAGAAAGTGCCATTGAGAAAAAATTATAATTATAATTTACTCTCTCTATAATTTTCTCTTTATAGTTTTTCCCCTCTCTCTATATTTAAATGCAAGACGATTCTTATCTTATACCGTTGTCTATGATCGGGGACCTACTACAACACTGGATTAGACAACAATCCAATAGGGCAAACGACAACAGTTTATGATAGTTGTCTATAAGTAAAATTGTTGTAGTGAGATCAATTTTTATATATACTAAGTTTTGCAGTAACAAATTCAATTAGTTAGTAATTTCAATTAGTATTAGAACGGTACACCGAAGTTACATGTTAACGATCTGGATCCGGACTAATATCCAATCCATATTGCCAATCAAAATGAACTCACATCACGAAAACTTCGAAGACGAGGCTGAGTGTGCTTCTCTTACAAGCACAAAAGAGGCCTTCAGGGAAAGTCGAGAGACATAATCTTGGTGGCTCATGCGGTCCATCGGACGTCGAGATGTCATCTTAATTAATTTATTTTTTTATTGATTGATCTTGCACGAAATGCTAATAATTATGATTAGTTGAGAATAAAAATATGCCCTACTTGGATTAGGTCAACTCGAATAGAATAAAATAAATGGTAGTGATTGATTCCATATATTAAACTATTTTCAATAACCGATGATAGATGACTTTGGCTATTAAATTATTTTCGTACGTAAACTTATGCAACAATATGTTAAATATATTTAAATATATATATACTTAATAGTAATTCATCTTTATATTATAAAATAACAAATTCTAAACTTAAATAGCATAGAACTAAATGATTTAGCATATCATCTTATAAGATATTGTAGCTTATAAGCTCTTTGAAGCTCTTTGAAATAAATTAGCCAAACACACTTAGTATGCTAACTATTCTCTCTATCTAGACCCTCTCTCTCTTTAGATTATGTTTCTATAGTTCTTCCCTTCTGCCTTCTTGGCAGACCGGCGATTAGTGTCTCTCTCTCTCTCTCTAATCCTGCAAAGATGGCTTACGCTGCTGTGATTTCTCTCAAACAAACACTATACCGCCTTCTTCATTCATCTCAAATTTTCTTTAATGCCTCTTCCACTCGAGAAATCTTGGAATCCGCATACAATCATGCCGCATCCTTACAACAAATTCTCAACAGATTAAACGATTGCAGCAGCGGAAATTTGATTGCTCGCGACAAACAAATCAGAGATGAAGCGCAGAAACTCGAAGATCTGCTCGAATTCCACGAGTCGAATCACTTTTTCACCAAATCTGAAAGCAAAGAAACGAAAAAAAGAATAAGAGAATCTGAAAGTTGCGACGACTCCGAAGAAATAAAGCAGGGGATAAAATCCTTCTGCGAAACAGCGGAGAAGATCACGAAGGATTGCGTTGCAGAAATGGGCCATCTCTCATCTGAAGAAGAAGATGATGACGATGAAGAAGAAGAAGAAGAAGAAGAAGAAGCAGCTGCATCTGATCTAACGATAGTGGCAGATCCACTTGATTATACAGAAATAGAATACTATCTTCTCAAAAGAATGAGGCCGGACGATTTCGGCGTTTTTCAGATAACTGGGCAGCCAGGCTGCGGCATAACCATTGCTTCAACCACCATTTTTGAAGATTTCAAACACAGCTTCGACTGCACGGCGAGGGTTTCAGTAGGCCCAAAATATGAACGCAAAGAAATCCTTCTCAACATTCTTTCTCAAATAAATGAGCCTAATGAGCCATTGCTTAAGGGGGGAATAGATGAGAGAATTGGAGATATTTTGTACGCAAGTTTGAAAGGTCGGAGATATCTGATTGTGATAGATGATATACGCGATGTAGAAATTTGGAATTTCTTGGAGAATTTTTTTCCAGTGCAGGATAATGGAAGTGCAGTGTTGCTCACTACATGGCTAAGCAGAATACTACGAATTCGCAACAGTTTTCTTCTTTACGATATGGCCACCAGCGATCAAGACAGCTGCTGGTATTTCTTTGAAGCAGGAATGTTTGGGATTGGTTCGGAGTCATGCCCTCGCGAATTTGAGGAAGCTGGGAGGAAGATTGTCGGAAATTGCAGAAGTCGATCTATTGCACAAGTGAAGGTTATGCTCCTCTTGTTGAAAGAGGAGAGGAACATAAAGTTTTGGAACGAGCTAGCTGAAGACGAGCAAAATCCCATTTTCATGGTAGATGATGAAATATGTGAGGTTGGTACCATTACTTGTTAAAAGCAGCACCTGTGTGCGATGCACAACACTGCATACAAGATTTAATTATTATTTTTATTTTATTTTTTATTTATAATTAATTAATATTTAATTTTAATTGGGACTAATAAATTCTAATTGAGATTATAAATTGTAATTGAGGATTAATAAACCCTAATTATAATTCATAAACTTGAATTACCCCTTAATTACTCCCTATTTACCACGAATTAATTCCTTTAATTACAACGAACCCTAATGTAGGGTTGGTTGTACCCAAGTTGTTGCCTACTTGTTAATTCTTTTCATTTGTGAATAAGTTAGTTTTATCTGATCATTCTTGAATTCAACTTTTTGCTAGATACGTAAAATCAAAGAAGAGATCGATGGCGCAAGTAGTAGTACCTCATGTCTAGATGAAGAGAAGAAAGTGCTACTTCTTGACATGATTGACTTTCACAATAATATTAAACATATAAAGATGGAGATGTTTCCGGAGAGATTCTTTCCCAAAATGCTGACTATTTCATTCCTTGGAATGGCCGGGATTGGTAAGACTTCGTTGGTTAAGGAAATGTTCAAAGATTCATCAATTCGACGCCATTTTGATCACCATGTTTTGGTGGATTTAGGCCCGAAATATGAATATGAAGATATTTTGCTTGATGTTCTAGCTCAGATATATCCCGACATTGATAAGAAGCAAGGAAAAGGAAATGAGGATTTATATAAGAGTTTGTGTGCTCAACTATTGGATAAGAAATGTCTCATTGTGTTGGATGATGTATGGAGCAAAAAGCCCTTAGATTACATGAAAAAATCATTTCCCGGCATCAAGGGTGCAACCTTGATAACAACTAGGCTTGCAAAAGTAGCGCAAATGGGAAAAGATGATATTCTTTGCAAAATGCGGTTGTTGAATAAAGAAGAAAGTTGGGATCTTTTCTGTGAGAAGGTATTTGGAGAAAACAATATATGCCCCTTTGAACTCGAGAAAGCTGGAAAAAAGATTGTCGAGAATTGTGAAGGTCTTCCTCTTATGATAGTCACAGTTAGTGGCCTCCTCTCTGATGTTGAGAAAACACCTGAAAGTTGGAATGATGTAGCACAGAAGAATTCTTCTATTTTCATGGATGCCTATGTTCAGATCTCAAAGGTATTACTTTCAAGCTATGAGTACTTGCCTCAATATTTAAAAATGTGCTTTCTCTATATTGGAATTTTCCCTCAAAATAAGGTGATCCCGACATCCAAGATCATCAAACTTTGGGTTGCGGAGGGATTTCTCGAACCAAACATATCTCAAAGAACAGAAGATTTTGCTGCAGAATGCTTGTTGGATCTTGATAAGCGAAGTCTAATCATGGTGAGCCAGAAGGGATCTAATTTCAGAATCAAGACTTGCTGCCTTCATTCTGTTTTCTGGCATTTATCTAATACTGTGGCTATCAAGAACAAATTTTTTCATGCCTTTAGTACTGTTTCTGATAGCAAAGTTGAAGATTTGGAGGGCCAACACAGATTATGTATTCGAAATAGCACTTTATTAGGCATCAAAGATGTGCATGGCTCGATTGCATCCATTTCAGCTACTCGTTCTCTGCTATGTGCTGCTCCATTTCATCAATATCCAGTTCCAGTTTGTTTCGGTTTGAAGTTGCTGAGGTTGATGGATGTTCTTGCAATTCGTCTTTATGAGTTTCCCATTGAAGTAGTGAAATCGTATTGTTTAAGGTACCTTGCTCTTACATACAGTGGGAATCTCCCTCCTTGTATATCCAAACTATGGAACCTTCAGTTCTTGATTTTGGGTCGACATTTGAGCATCAAATCCTCTTCAGAATCATCGTATCTACCCATGGAAATATGGGATATGAAAGAATTGAAACATATTCAGATTGAAGGAAGCAATCTACCAAATCCTAAACATGGTGTTGTTTTACCAAATCTTGCAACACTTGTAGGTGTGAGTGCTCATAGCTGTACCAAGAAAGTGCTTCAAGGAGTCCCTAATTTGAAGAGATTAGGAATTCAAATTGAGTTGGAGCCTGATGAAAAAGGTAATCCCTTCCGTTGCTTGAATCATATATCCCTTCTTCATGGATTAGAATCTCTTAAATGTGTCGTTGTGAATCCGGACTTCATGCCCGAGATTGTTTCCCCACCCGAGCCTCGTTCAATGTTCCCATCAGGTCTTAAAAAGTTGAGCTTGAGCGGGCTTGGATATCCCTGGGACTATATGAAGGTAATTAGCAAATTGGAGAATCTTGAGGTGCTCAAACTGCGATGCTATGCATTTCAAGGGTCAGAGTGGAAAATAGAAGATAGTGGTTTTGAGGCACTTCGATTTCTGTTAATTGAAGACACTGATTTGGTGCGTTGGAAATTCACAACGGCCGGCCTCGTACACCTCAAGTGTATATGCATCAAACACTGCTACCAATTGGAAGAGCTCCCGCGTGATTTGTCTACCTTTGTTGAAACAATTGAAGTAGCTGATTGCAACCCTTTTGTTGAAAATTGGGCAAAAGAGAACTTTGAAGAGCATGTAGATAACTTTCAGAGCACTTCTTCATGGGATGCAAGGAACCTCGAAAGATGACTGTCAAGTTCAAAAGGTTAGTGATTTGATGTAAATTAGATTTGAGGACTAGCTTCCTTAATTTATTTTTTCTTTCTTTTTGTTATTGTTGTACAGAATTTCACATTTTATCAAACACCTGTTGTTTATCCAGTTTAAAGGGCAGCTTGTGTTGACCACGTTTCTCTACTTGACATTTTGGGGAACAGTTGGCAATCACTGAATATTTGAGAGTCTTTCTTGTAACATTTGTCATTGTGTGGAAACAGCAATATAAAAATTATGAATGAGAGTGTGCATAATTCACTTTGTTCAAAAGATTGAAATCAGGTTTGTGATTGCAGGATTTCATGTAACCAACTTGGTTTTCGTTCGACATAATAGATTTGGATTGTATTTTACATGAATTATTTGCTAAATTGAATACACTTATAAGCTATTCTACAAAATTCAGAATAATGTATTTGCCAATGTCTTTTTATAGGTGAAAATCGAAAATGGCTTACACATTTACAAACTCCAATGCAAATTAATGAACAGATCTTGTCCTAAAACTGCATGGATCCTACATCAAATAACCACAATCTAGGTGCTGCGACTAAAAACGTCCCAGCAGCTAATTACGGAAGAAAAACCCCAGCTCAGAGGTGTTTTTACTTGCTCGGATTGATTCGGGGACCTGGACCACAGGAGGGTGGTTTGGGCCTTGCTCCAGTGTGATCTTCGATTATGTCCTGAAATAAGTGGTTGGCCGGAGTGTGATTCCGGTGAACCACCTCCGACGGTCAAGTTAGTTAATGTATAAATTTTAGTGATGGAACAGTAAGGAAATGCAAGAGTGAAGGAGATAAAAATGAGAGTGAAGTCGTCCGCTTGAGAGAATGGGTGAGAGTATTTATACTGTGGCCATGTTCCTCTAGGTGAGAGAGACATCGCCTGGGTTTTAATGAATGCGCATCCAGCTGTCGTGCGATAATTGGCCCGAGTCATTGTCCTTTCCCCCTCGTTATTCTGCTAAAAAGTATTAAGTGTCGGGCGTTAGGGGGTCAACGCCCGTCTGGACACCTGCTGCTGGATACGGGAGACCTGTTGAGGTCTCTGCGGGACGAGGATCCTGAAGAGCAACTAGAATAGCTCTCTGTTTGATAATAGACACATCACTAGGATCTTTTTTTTCCCTGCATCGACCTTAATCTATGTAGCAATATCTAAATGAATGGTTTCGGCCTTTATATTCAATAAGCATGATCATACGTAAGATAATAAGTTCAAATGAGATGAGAGGTTACCATCCTTCGCGAGCATGATGCCTTGGTCCTGACATAAAATTGGTCCCCAAGTGGTAGAAGATTTTGTAGCAGAATGCTTGTTTGGACTGATTGATAAAAGTCTTATTATGGACCAACATGAGGTCTTCGATTCCCAAATGTCGCCTTCATGCTGTCTTTTGGCATTTGCCTAACAGTTAAGCCATGAAGAATAAATTCTTTCATGCCATGAATAGTTATGGCGATTGTTCAATAGAAAGCATAAAGAGCCAACTTAGATTATGCATTCGAAATTAATAGCATCTAATTGGGCATGAAAGATGTTCAAAACTCACTGGCACCTAATACTAGTGCACATTCTTTGATGTGTGTTAGTTCACTTCACCAATATCCAGACCCTTTTAATTTTGATATGAGGTTGTTGAGAGTGATGAATGCTCTTACAATTCATTTCTACGAGTTTCCAGTTGAAGTTTTGAGACGGATACAACTAAGATATCTTAGCCTCACTTGTAACGGAGAACTCCCTACTTCAGTATCCAAACTTTAGAAACTTCAATGCTTGATATTGAAACGATATATGAACATCAAATCATCTGAGGATTCTCGGGCCTTGCCAGTGGAGATTTGGGATATGAAGGAATTGAAACATCTTGAAGTCATGGGAGGATGCCTACCCGATCATAAAGGTGGCACTGGTGTCCCAGTGGGGATGACCTAGTGGTGGAGTGGTTGCCTGTTGACCAATAGGTCAGAGGTTCGAGTACTCTCGGCCACAAAAAACCCTAGGTGGGGTGTGTGAGTTTATTATTTGTAATGATATTCAAAGTTATCAACTCTTCTAGATGTGAGCGCCCAAAGTTGCAGAGATGAGGTTCTTTATTGGATCCCTAATCTCAAAAAGGTTAGGCATTCAAATTGAATTGGCGCCTTGAATAATATTTCTCATCTTTGTGAACTAGAATCACTCAAATGTGTGGTGGTGAATCCTCAAATTCTAGATTGTGCGATGTCTTGTTATTACCAAGAATTGTATTAACTAAGTGGTCTCACATCTATTTATATGACATGGGGAGTAATACACGAATAAGCCTCGTCTTGGTCATGATACATAATAATTGTAAGCCTACTTCTTTGTTCTATATTTTACACCCAAATTTTTGCACAAAAATTTCTTATCTACACTCGAGTATTCTTGAAATTAAATGATGTTGCAGGTGGCCGTGTCGAAGAATGAGAATCCAAGTAGTTTTTCAAAGTATTCTTTTATCAACGGTAACACTAACAGGCTTCAATTATGCTACAAAAAATATTTTGTACGTAACTCAAATTAAATAAATAATTTTTTTATATAAAACGATTAAATTAATGTTTCATTATCAATATATTTCTCCCACCACTGCAGCCCACGCCGGGAGATACGCAGTTTTACAGATGATTAATTATCAAATAGTAGACCGACGGAACAGGTTGGTTGGTGGCCATGTTAATGTCAATCACATTTTGGAATATTTTATTATAAAATGCAATAATTTAATCTGCAGTGACAGATCCAGATCCAGAAAATATCAAGGCTGTTTGTGGAGACTGATAGGTAGAGATTGGAAAATTGAATAAACTGGAAGCGTGGACTATATGAAATTTACAATAGACAAAAAAAATGTATACAGATATCTGTACGTTGTCCTGATTAATTATATGAAATATTACATATACACAAAATTAAATGCGATTCAAGTCAGACGGGGAGAAATAGTTAAATTATTCGTTTTTTATAACCAATAGTTTTGCTTGGTAATTTAGATCTACTTAACTAAAAACTAATTTAAAACGTTGATTGCAAAATAAACAATTTCCAGCAATATTTAATGACAGATCTACTACATTTGTTTAATTCAACAATCGTAAACTGTGATTGATCAATTTGGCTTTTAAATATTTTCAATAATCGATGATAGATTTAAAACATAAGTTTAATGGCAAATTGTCAGACTTAATTTGGCCGAGTTCTTCTTCCAGGTTGAAGTGCCTTACAATGATCACTGGTTTTAAGTTGATTTACTTTGTTGGACAATTCTCCGAGTTGCTGCCAATGTCGAACGGCATGCCACGTCAATTAAAAAAAACCACGTCAATAGAAAAAAGCCTCCTTAGTCGCCGGATGCTCTCGTCATGTAAGAAATCAAACCGATGATAAGATAGTGTATTTACAAACAGATATTTAAGGTCAAGTTAAAATTCAAATTTGCTAAAAGATCATTTAAGGGCAATTAACCCTATAAAAAATCAAATAGATTAATGTTAATGTAGAAAAAATAAAAGTTTTCTTACGGAAAGTCATCACTAGCATATCCACTTATACTTCTATTCCAATTTAATGTTATCTATATCCCAATTTTGGCACTCTCACTTTCTCACACACAGACACACAGTTGACCGATCTCTATTTATAATATAACGGCAAGATCCTTATCTTCATAAATCATGGCTACAGACCTAAAAATATTTCGATTTTGGTAATAATAATAATAATAATAATAATAATAATAATAATAATAATAATAATTAGATTTTAGATAAAAAAAAAGAGTTTCATTTTTGATAAACCATGACACCGTTGATGTTTAGGCCACATCAACGTTTTTCTTTTTAATTTTTTATATTATTTTTATTTTAATACTTGAGAAATTACAATGAGGATTGTCAATTTTACAAATTATGCAAAATCAAATCCCGATTTTTGAAGATAATGACACCAATCATGCTGATTTCATTCAATTTTATCATCTAATATGATATTATGCTTTAAAGCTAGCTATGAAATTAATTTATCAACCACTAATTTCTCGACTCTCTTCATAATAATCATGGCTATAGACCCAAAAATACTTCATAATAAAATCAAATAACAACTCTTAATTAAAAAATAAATTACACAAAAATATAAAATTCCGGTGCAATAAAGAAATCTCGAGCTATCCGAATTTATGTTGTATTTTCTCTTTCATTTTTGAGCAATAGAACATGTAGGATTATATTATTAACTAATTTACTAAGTTAAGTTATAGTAGAAGTATGAGTCATGACTATATTATTAATTGATTTGATTATGTTTATAATAAATTTAATTTAAATTTACACTATTACCTTAAAATAAATATAATAATGGGGATATATTAGACAAATCCAATTTTGTAAAAATCCACTCTTTTTATAAGAATCCACCCTTTTATAATAGGTATAGATTATAGAGTGAATATGTCAAATAGCTATTATGGATAGTGAAAATTAATAGTTGTCCAAAACATAATTTATCATAAATTTTGTCTAACTTTCGGATTTCTGGACAGATTTGCCCTTATTCTTGGTACGAATTGGACGAATGGTTTTCATTCGTACCAGTCGTACCAAGTTACGGAGCACAACTGTTGGTACGAATGAGACGAATGGTTTCATTCGTACCAGTCGTACCAAGTTACGGAGCACAACTAGTTGGTACGAATGGGACAAATGAATTCATTCGTACCAGTCGTACCAAATTATGGCACTTCGTCGTGGTCATTCCACTGACCACCATGAAAAAAAAAAGAGATAGTAAGAGAGAAATGTGCTTTAAAGTATGCCCAAATATTGTACGAAGAAGAGTTTGCGTACGAATCGTATGACTACAAAACATGGTAAGAACAGTACGAATCGTATCATTCGTACCAACGTCAGTAATACTGTTAAAAAACGAAATCAATTTGGGAAAACTGCCATTAATAAAGCGAAGAAGTTCATACACACATCCAAGGCAATTCATAAAATTAAAAACATTACCTATACATGTAAATCGAATAAAGATGATAATTTCACTAGAAAATTAAATCGAATGACCGAAAACTACACACAAAACGGATCCACTTCAGGCCGCCATCGATCGCCGGACTGATATAAGACGATTGCCGGCCGGAAACGAAGCATCATGGTTGTATTCGTTAAATCTGGAGTCGACGTCCGATGCCATCGAAGCCATTAAAAGTCATGCTTCTTATACATGGACTAATGATAGAAATCATAAAGAATAACGCTTGAGAAGCACACAACTTTTTTATATCTAATTGACAAAAAATGGGAAAATTTGAGAGTGAGAGTAAAATAACTAGCTCGTTGTGGAACTCGAGATGAGGGATAAATTTGATATTCGTCATTTTAATATCCATACAATTCTTGGGTGGATGGGTGAGTATGTGTTACTTAAAAGCGATTTTTCGATACATGCATGATATGAGAATAGATCGATGATATTATGTGTTTAAAAATAGAAATCAATAATTCTTAGGTCTAAATGTGAGCTTATTTCTTTGGAATGCGAGCATACCATGAGTGTATAAGACTACAAGATAAATTAGATATTCAAAAGGCCAATATATTCCCTTATATGTTTTACTCAATGTTTTAAAAACCGATCGAACTGGAGGCCGATCGAACCGACGAGACCTCCGGATCATGGATCAATTGGTTCAACTGGTTCAACCACGGTTGAACCGTTTAGTAAATAAATGAATAAAAATTTTAATAATATATACGATATATATAAAATATTCATAATATCATATTAAAAATATGAAAAACTAACTATAATAAGAACAGTAGCAGCGGTGGGCAGGTAGGGGTGGGCGGGCGGGGGCAAGGTGGGCGGTGGGCGATGGCGCTCGGGTGGGGGCGGGCGGGCGAGGCGGGTGAGCGCCCTTCTACCGGGGGTGGGCGGGTGGGAAATATGCACCACATAGTGATTGGGCAACGGTTTTTTTAACCGTTGCTCAACGACTAATTTTTTTTAAATTTTACTTTAATTTAATTCTAATTTTTACCTATAAATACTACACCTTATTTCATTCATTGTCACCCCATTCTCCACACTTCTCTCACAATTTCTTCTAAATTTCTCTTCCACTTCTATCTTTGTTGCAATTTTCTTCGTCTCTCCATTGAATCATGTTGGGCGACGATCGTTTCCACAGAAAAATGGAGGAAAATAGGCGGCTCGCTCTCGAAGCAACAAAATTATACACAGAACTACTCGAAGCACGTGAGCAAGAAGAGGCCGAAGAAGAGAGACGACGTAATCGCCCAAAGAGGACGTATGTGGAAAGAAACCAGGAGGACGTTGAAGCCCGCCTCCGTACCGATTATTTTGCAGATCACCCAACATACGACCCAAATGTCTTTCGCCGTCGATTTCGTATGAGGAGAGATCTCTTCAGACATATAGTCACTAAGTTGGAGGGGCGAGAGCCATATTTTCAACAACGTTCTGATGCAACCGGAAGAATGGGACTATCCGACATGCAGAAATGTACGGTTTTACGCTCCGACAACTTGCTAACGGCGGCGCATCGGATCAATACGATGAGTACCTACGTATTGACAACTCAACGGGCCGCAAATCCCTGAAGGAATTCTGCTCCGGCGTTATTGCGGCCTTCGGTGCAGAGTATTTAAGGAAATCGACTGCAGCAGACTGCAACCGGCTACTCCAAATGCATGAGGAGAAGCACGGTTTTCCCGGGATGCTCGGAAGCATCGATTGCATGCATTGGCAAGAGCTGCCCGACTGCTTGGAAAGGAGCTTACACCAACCAGAAGAAAGGTCATCCGACCATTGTGCTCGAAGTCGTTGCTTCGCAGGATTTGTGGATTTGGCATGCATTTTTTGGAGTGGCGGGTTCAAACAACGACATAAATGTGTTGAATCAGTCGGATGTATTCAACGATCTTCTGAATGGGAAAGCGCCTTCGGTGACTTTCAACGCCAACGGCAAACAACACAAGATGGGCTATTACCTCGCTGTCGGCATCTACCCCGATTGGCCGACCTTCGTGAAGACTCTCCCATGCCCGACTGACCCGAAGAGAGCTTTGTTTGCACAGAAACAAGAAGCTGCCCACAAGGACGTGGAAAGGGCCTGCCGGCACGACTATTTTTTGAAGAAAATTTAGTAGAGGTCATGTATGCTTGTATCATCTTGCATAATATGATTGTCCAAGACGAAGGCGAGCATGTGAGTAATTGGGCCCCCGAAAAGCCATCGAGCTCGACAAACAACGGGGGTGCGACTCGTGGAGCAACACAAGCATTTCAACAATTTTTGAAAAGAAAGGCAAACCTTCGCAATGTGAGAGCCCACGCAATACTAGAGAATGATTTGATCGAAAAAAAATGTGGGCACGATTCGGTCGGGATTAATGTATTTTTTGTTAATTTATTTTTTTATGTAATGTTTGTTTTTCAATTAAATAAAATTTACATTTTAAAAATAATTGTTATTTAAATTATGAAAATAAAAATAAAATCATTAAAAAAAATAAGAGTGTCCACCTTAATTTGTACCCACCAAATGTGGGCAAAAATTATGTGTCCACCCTACCCCACTTTTACTAATATAATATTGGTGGGCACAAGTTTTTTGTGCCCACCAATGCTAATGCTCTAAAAAGAAAGTTGTTTGGTGGGATGGTAAACACCTTTGCCTTTGGTTGGGATCGATTTCCCAATATAACATTATAATTTTAAGCAAATTTTCAGGAACCGGCATTTCTCTGAAACCACCTCCAGTTTCATAAACCGTCCGGTTCTTGCCGGTTTTTTAACGGTCTCTCTGCTAGTTCTTAAAAATATAGTGACACTAAAAAAAAAGTAAAGAGAAGAGTAGAAGCAAAAGTCATGAAAGAAGTAAAACATATATAGGATATCACTGTTTCTTAGCCTGCAAATCGAGATCGGAGATGGCTTATGCTGCTGTAATTTCCCTCCATCAAACAATACAGCGCCTTCTTGATTCCCCCAACCGAATCTCAATCTCCTCTTCCAGCCAGAAAAAATTGAAAAACGCCCAAAAACTGGTCAACTCCTTGAAAGAAGTTATCAAAAGTTTGGACGGCAGCTCTACGCTACAATTGTACGGAGTAATTTCAGCCGATTTGGATAGTAAGATCAAAAGACTACGCGATACCCACGGCAGAAGCAGCGACACGTTGACTGCTTTGGACGGTCAGATCAGAGATGCAGTGCATAAATTTGAAGACATTCTCGACTTCCATCTCTCAGATAAGTTTCACTCTCTCTACAAAAGGCGCAGACAAAACCGCACCTCACCGCTTCTCTCTCTAGATCTCGACACAGACCAAGTATGGCAAGGGATCAAAGCCTTCGCCAAGACGGCGAAGAAGCTCGAAGAGGCGTTCGTTACAGAGCTGGACAATTTGATCAATTCCGAAGAAGACGACGACACTGAAATCGCACCGAGTTACACCGATTTCGGTGTAGAAATGGTCGGATTTTCCAGAAATTTCATGGAAATCAAAGATCAGATGCTCCGAAAAATCCGGCCGACTGATTTCGCAGTTTTCTCAATTCTCGGCGTCGCTGGCACGGGTAGGACGGCGGCAGCCAGAGCCAGTTTCGACTATTTATTCAAATCCGTCGCCGGAGATTCATCTGAAGACGACGGTTCCGAACAATACTTGGACTGTGGTGCGTGGGTGACTGTAGGCAAAAACTACAAACTGAAGGAGATCATGGAGACTATTTTTTCTCAAATAAATGAATGTAATTCGGAAGATGAAGATGAAGATGCAGAAGAATCAGATCTTGATTTGTATGGAAGCTTGAAAGGTCGGAGATACATGATTGTGTTGGATGACGTGTGCGATTCGCACGTGTGGGAGGAGCTGAGGAGCTCGTTTCCAGAAGAAGATAATGGAAGTTTAGTATTGTTGACTACTGGGCTAAGGGAAGTAGCTCTCTCAGCTGACAGTTTCCATATTTTTGAAATGACTGTGTTTGATGAGAGAGAAAGCTGGGGAATTCTTGAGCAGGGAATATTTGGGGAAAAATCGTGCCCGCCGGAATTGGAGGAAGCTGGGAAGAAGATTGCTAAGAATTGTGAAGGTCGTCGAATTGCATTAGCTAAGGTTGTGATATTTCTGTTGAAAGCGGAGAGGGAGGTAGATTGCTGGAACGAGTTAGCAGCGGATCAAGGAAATCAGATTTTCATGGTGGCTGATGAATTGTCAGAGGTACCAATAATTACATATAATTATTTCAGTTTCATTTTAGATTTTAGAACATGAAAAGTGAATTATGTGTTGTTAGTCTAAGTTGTGTAGTAGCAGCTAGTTAAATAAAAGGTTAAACAAAAGTTACATGCTTCTTAGGAAAACATGAATTTAATTGGAACTTTCTGCCCGGCGACACGGTCAGAAACGTCATATCTAGATTATTGAATTGCAAAATGAATAATAATAATCGTAAAATAAATATTTTGTCACGTAAGAAGAACTAGTTTGATATGATTGAGGATGAGCAGTATCAGAATGTACCGCAGGTGTTAAACAGAACCAAGGCAGGAAGTGAAACTGGTACGCGTAAGTACATACACTACACCCTCCTCTTACATGGGATTATTTTAATAATATAAATTTATATTATTAAAATAATTCTATGTGAGAGGTGGGTGTAGTGTGTACATGTATAATAGAATTTCTCGGAAGAGAGAATAGTTTGACAAGGATTATCATGTCCCAGGTCAACATACTCTTGCTTTGGTTTTGCCTTCTGAAGTTCTCATCAATCACCTCTTGCTCAACCTCAACCCTATCCGACTCGGATATTTTGTTAAACACCTTCTGTACTACATTTTGATTCTGCTCATCCTCTCATTCGTGTCACAGTGGCACTTATAGCCATAACTAAGGAATTAACCTAATTTAGTTCAAATATGTTTCAAACTAGTAAGTAGCTAATCGTAATTCGACGGGAAATAACTTTATGTTTTAATTTATATGTATACCTTTTAAAAATAATTTTATATTTTATTTAAAAGTTGTGATATTGTTCGCATTAATTATTAATCAAGCTTAAAAAACTAATTTTATTTCACTTATCTAAATTTATAATTAGGAATGATAATGGATTGGGTATACTCATTCATTATGTATTTTCTAAATCTAAATTTGTTTAAAATTTTTCTACATGTTCGTCCTAATCTCGGTTAAAATAATGACTTTAGTGTACATATCCGTCTCAAATCCGTTGAGTAATATTCGATGAAAATATGAACACTACAAGTAAAATTAATTAAAATTAGCAAAAATCCTTCTTTCTATGTTATTTGAACCGTCTCGTTAGTTTATTCTAAATTACTCGATAAAAATCTAAACAAAGTTAATATTAATTAACATTAGTAAAAATCCTTTCTTTTTAAGTATATTTGAATCATCTCGTTGGAACATGCTAAATCGATATATCTAATCTTTACCAAAATGCTGAAAAAAATATGTTTACATCTTCAAAGTAATATTAATTAAAATTAGTAAAAATATTTTTTTCTATGTTATTTGAACCGTTTCGTTGGTTTATGCTAAATTACTCGATAAAAATCTAAATAAAATTAATATTAATTAAAATTAGTAAAAGTCCTTATTTTTAAGTATATTTGAACCAAATCAATATCTCTAATCTTTGTCAAAATGCAGAAAAAAATATGTTTACATCTTCAAGTTTTTTTATTCTGTTCTTTAGCTACATATCCCACATTTGATTCAATATATATATTTTTTAGAAAACACTACTCGGAATTTTTAGAAAAATATGAATGAAAAATGAAAAGGATTTCATGTAGACATGTTGATTAAATATATTTATTTAGTCTTCATAGGGATTTTCATTTACAAATTTTCTATATATTATTATATATGAATTAAAAATGTATAAAATTAGAATTTATAAAAATGCATTCTGAAATTGTTATTATTTTAATATGTGTAATAGAAGAAATTAATTAAATAGAGGGAAAGATAATTAATATGAGATGTGATTAATAGATAAACATGTGATATTAATTTCAAGAATATGAAATTAATAAAAATTAGAATATATATTAATTAAAATTAAACAAATTACCAGAATAAAGGAAAATCTGAACGGAGCACTGTGGATGGAGCAGCTTTATTTTCGTATTAGTAATAGATTATAGAAATTATGAAGAGGTGTGCCTTGTATTTTGCAAATTTTTCGTTGAACAATTAAATTTGGGATATTTCTGGTGACAATGTCAATATCTTATTGATAATTTCAAGAAATATTCACTAAGAAATTACTTGAGATTTAGTTAGAGCTTTACAAAAAGGAATAATAAAATGTAGTCTGAATCATGATATAATTTAAGCTTTTTTACACAAAATTCAGAGAGCTGCTATGTTAAGAGCAGTCTGAGTAGCTCACTCAAAATCACTTTTAACATTAAATTTAGGCACAAATAACAAAAAGTGAGATAAAAAGTTCATCCAACAGATTTCGTGAATTGGATGGACCCCATAAAAATATTTACACCTCTCTAAATTTTTCCTTAAATTTACACTTTCCAAATTCTACTCTTATCTCACAATTTGAGTTGGATCACAATTTTTATAAAATAATTAAAGGAAAATAGTAGAACTGTTGTATGTATTTGTAAAGTAGGGTCCTGGAAGCTTTAGAAGAAAATTTAGGATCAAAATTTTGAGAATTCTATTGTATCTAAGTAACCTCTTTTGCTCATAAGCGTGCTTAAAGTTATGCAATATGAAGAACCATAACTTATAAAAAACCCAAAAAAAAAATTCTGTACATGTTGTTGCTTAGGTTAGCAATAATGAATGATAATGATGATATTAGATGTTTACCATCATCAACATGACATGTAAAGAAAGTTAATCCTTCCGTTCGTTTTTTCTGCTAGATATGCATAATAGAAAATGACAACTTACAACTACCAAGCTCAATCCGGGACGATCAAAGAAGTGTTGTAACGGATATGGTTGCCTTATCTGGTTTTAAGGAAGCAATCAAGGAAAAGCTTTTCCGGTCCACCTGTTTTCCCAGAATGGAAATTATATATATTTTGGGGATGGCGGGCATCGGTAAGACCAAACTTACTAAAGAAGTTCTTGAGGATCCCGGTATTTTTGGTCGGTTCGACAACCACGTGTGGCTTACTTTAGGACCAAAGTATAAGTCCGAACAAATCATACAAGATATCCTTGCTCAAGTATCACCTGAAATTGACGCGTTGGATTTTCAAACGTATCCCATTTTAGCAAAGAGATGGCTCATCGTGTTGGATGATGTATGGGATTCCGGTGTTTTCTATCACTTGAACGAATCATTTCCCGACATCAGAGGGAAAATTTTAGTGACAACAAGGCAAGAAATCTTGATGTATGGTTATTTTGGTTTACCTAACCAATTGAATCTGCTGAGTAAAGAAGAAAGTTGGTCTCTTTTTTGTCACAAGGTGTTTGATAAAATGTCTTGCCCTCCTGAGCTAGAGAAAGCCGGAAAGAAGATTGCAGAGAATTGTGAAGGGCTTCCTCTGTTAATCCTCACTGTTGCCGAATCCCTATCCAAATCTGAAAAGGTCAGTACTCCAGAGTTCTGGAACATTCTAGCAAGAGACAAGGAAAACCCCTTCTTCTTGGATGCATTCGATGAAATATCGAAGGTGCTATATCCCAGCTATGAGTACTTGCCTCAATCTTTGAGAGCATGCTTTCTCTATATGGGAGCTTTCCCTCGAAGTTATCAGATCGCGACTTCCAAGCTCATCAATCTATTGAGTGTCGAGGGATTTCTTGAGCCAAATAAGCGCCAAACAGTTGAAAAATTGGCTCTACATTGTGTGTACGAACTAAGTGATCAGAATCTAATTATGTTCTGCGAGGAAGGTTCTGGTGCCAATGCTAAGACTTACAGCCTTCACACTTCCTTTTGGCATTTGTCAAACAGCTTAGCTGCGGAGAGTAATTTTCTACGCGTATTGGATGGTCGTGATGATGAAGATTTAGAAGACTGTAAGAACAACCAACGAAGGCTCTGCATACGTAATAGCATAGTATTGATCAATAAAGATGTTTATGATTCTCTCACATCCATGAAGGCGGCTCGTTCTCTCCTGTGTTTTGGTCCGAATAATAGATATCCAGTGCCAATAAACCTTGGTTTGAGGTTGCTTAGGGTGTTGGATGCTCTTACAATCCGTTTCTATGAGTTCCCAAATGATGTAGTAGAACTGTTTCATCTAAGGTACCTTGCCCTAACTTGTGATGGGAATCTCCCTTCCTCCATATCCAAACTTTGGTTTCTTCAGATCTTAATTGTCCACCGCTATCAAAATGTCCGATCTTCAAGAAACGATTTGAGCCTACCGATGGAGATTTGGGATATGAAAGAATTGAAACATCTTCAGGTCTCAGGAAGTAACCTTCTTGATCCTGATAGCGATGCTTGTCTACCAAACCTCTCGACACTCTTAGATGTGAGCGTTCAAAGTTGTACGGAGAAGATTCTTAGTAGAATGCCTAATTTGAAGAAATTAGGAATTCGAATAGAATTGGCGCCTCGTGATGCTAGTGAGAAAACCTTCCATTGTTTGAATTTTCAGTCCGTTCTCCGTAAGTTGAAGTCACTTAAATATGTCGTTGTGAATCCAGAGTTCTCTTTAGAGGTTGTGTGCCCGTTTGTTCCTCTTCCGAAGTTCTCATTAAGTCTTAAGAAGCTGAAGTTGAGCGGATTTGGATATCCTTGGGAATACATGAGCATAATTGGTAAACTGCAAAACCTAAAAGTGCTCAAGCTGCAATACTACGCGTTTCGTGGGCCACAGTGGGATACGGAAAATGGTGGTTTCACCAAACTTGAGTTTCTTTCGATTGAAGATAGTGATGTAGAGCGATGGAATGTGAAGAGATCAAGCTTTCCTGAGCTTCGTAATGTGATCATCAAACATTGCTACAAATTGAAGGAGCTACCTTTTCATTTGTCCAATTCCATGGTATTGATTGAAGTGATTGACTGCAACCCTATAGTTGTGAAATGGGCGAGGCAAATGGAAGAAAAGGAGACGAAGAACGTCATTGGTTCGAGGACTATTGGAATTGAAGCCCATTCTTCATGGGAGAATTTACGGTGAGCTTTGTTCAAAAGGTTAGTCTCTCTTTCTCTCTCCCATATTTGTTTTTTTATTTTTTTTTTCTGTCTTAACTTAAGAAAATAACTAGCACCAACACCCATATAATGTAACTGATCACCATGATACGAATGTTGTTGAACTTCAGGAAGAGATGTTCGACAAAATGTCTGAATCAACAATTGCCAAGGGAGAGGTTGAACAGAAGCTGTTCGACAAAATGCCTGAACAATACTGAAAAGAGGTTGATTCAAGCAATAGAGGTCCGCCCCTTTGGCATACAGATTACCATGTTAAAAGACTTGAATTAAAAGATGTTAGAGTCTTCTATTATGGAGTCAGTTTATTCTTTTTCACAATTTTAGCTTTCCTTTAATTAGTGGGAGTCCTCCTACCCGTCTAGACTTCTCTTATATTTGGTAATTATTTTCTTTGGTATTTCTGAAAAACATATATAAACATCTGGCAGTTGTATTTTTCTCATAACCATAAATATAAAAACTGAATCAAATTGAATTATACGGATAGTAAAAATTGATTGCAAAGAGTCAAAATTGATTGTAAATCAGTTCTACTATTTTGTTTTAATATAGATACAGATATAGATTATTATTATAGTTATACTCGAAACGTGTTGCTACTTTCATCTAAAATAAATAAATAAATAATAAACGTTTTTTTTAATTGAAAAATCGTGTTGCTAACATGCTAATAGGGTTTTTTTATTTTATTATTATTATGAAACTGCAAAATAAAATTGTATGAATCCTTGAATTTAAATTTATTTACGAAATTGATATCCAAATTGAATTGAAATTGAAAGTAGCGGTTACTATATATTTTGTTTTAATATATATATATATATATAGAGCTAGACGGCTTTTTCGGACCGTAACTTTTCTTGATTTGAGAAAACGGACTTTTTTGTGCGGGCCGGCAAAATACGGACTAAAACTTTTTTTTTTTTGCGTCCGTACGCCAATTTAGGGCCCAAACGAGGTGGTTTGGGCTTTTTCGCACGTGAATCGCACGTGACGTAACACCTGGAGCCCGAATCCCACTTCTACATACGTGGCACGACACATCACACGAGCAGTACAGCTTCTTGACCACTCACGCTGGACAGCAGGAGCCCAACCACAGCTGGAGCTGCTGCGGGAATCTGCTGCAGCTGGTGCTGGAAGCTGGAGCCCAACCACAGCTGGAGCTGCTGCGGGAATCTGCTGCAGCTGGTGCTGGACAGCAGGAGCCCAACCACAGCTGGAGCTGCTGCGGGAATCTGCTGCAGCTGGTGCTGGAAGCTGGAGCCCAACCACAGCTGGAGCTGCTGCGGGAATCTGCTGGGAGAGAGTGATGTGTCGTGCCACGTATGTAGAAGTGGGATTCGGGCTCCAGGTGTTACGTCACGTGCGATTCACGTGCGAAAAAGCCCAAACCACCTCGTTTGGGCCCTAAATTGGCGTACGGACGCAAAAAAAAAAAAAGTTTTAGTCCGTATTTTGCCGGCCCGCACAAAAAAGTCCGTTTTCTCAAATCAAGAAAAGTTACGGTCCGAAAAAACCGTCTAGCTCTATATATATATATATATATATATATATAGGGGTTGATTATAATAGAAATAAATCTCTATGAGTTAACTAGAAATCATTATAGATCATTGATTAGATAAATTTGTATGGTTCAGATTGAATATAGATAATGCTTAATTACTGATATTATTTATGCTGAGGGGCATCAAAGTAATATTAATTTACGCACATCCCAAATTTTCTTGTGTTTCCAGCACCAAATCTGGAGGAAGATAAACTTCTCAAATAAAATCAAATCTTAATGCATCATTGAAGGAGAAATATTATAGTGGCGCAACCATTTTTACAAGACAACAAAAAGCTTCGAATTTTTTTTTATTAATTTTTCACATTTGCTCAATTATCATTTGTTTGTATCATAATAATACAAAAATACAATTAAAATCTTATTGTTTATTGCTATGTTGGTTATTGTATAATTATTCATATGAAAACATAATTTAAATTTGTTGTTTTTTAATTGCAAGTTAATGTTTTTAAAAGGCACATCTAATGCATATTATTATTATTCTGAAAGAATATAATGCTTATTATGTGTTTAATTGTTTACGGTTGAAATTTATGTAAATATTATATTCAATGTTGAATAATTCAATATTGAATAATTCAATATTGTTGATAATTTGCTAACGTCCAAAATGAATTGAAGATGGTGGGAAAGAGATGCAATCTTCCTATTATATTTATTATTTATTATGAGAATTGTTTTAATAAATCTATTGATTTTTATATAATTTAAATATTATTATTATTTATTAACGTGTTGGTTACTTTTTTTTAATGACACGTATAATTAATGATTATTTTGTGTTTATGAATTTTTTGCATTATTATTAATATAAAAAATATAATTAAAGTTGTTGTTTACTTACTTGTAGGTTAACATTTTTTAATGACACATATAATGATTATTTTGTGTTTATGAATTGTTTGCATTATTATTAATATAAAAATATAATTAAAGTTGTTGTTTACTTACTTGTAGGTTAATGTTTTTTAATGACACATATAATGATTATTTTGTATTGTTTATGAATTGTTTGCATTATTATTAATATAAAAATATAATTAAAGTTGTTGTTTACTTCCCTGTAGGTTAATAATGTAAATTAATTTAATGGCATGTTTAGTGTTATTAATTGTTTAATAAAAATAATTACATAGGAATAACATTTATCATTAATTAATATAAAAATATATTTAAAGTTGATGTTTACTTACTTGTAGGTTAATGTTTTTTAATGACATATTTAGTGTTTATTAATTGTCTAATGAAAAATAATTACTTAGGAATTTCATTTGGAGGACAACGAGAAAGTACTAACAATAATATGCTAAATTATAAAAAGTAAAAATGAATCCAAAATTAGAACCACGAATTTTTATAATTAAAGAAAGAGAAAATAAATAATTATGGCTTGTAAATTAAGGAAGTTGAATCATTAAATAAAAGAAACTAAAAATATGGAAACAATCCCACAAATTTAGGAACGCAGGAGTTACAAATATGTGAAAATTACTGATACATCCTTACATATATAAACTTGCCGAAAATATAATTAAAATAGCATTATTATTATATGCCGTAGATCAATTGAAATAAACGTCTCAGATTTATTTCTAGTTAACACATACAAAAATATTTCTATTTGATCTCTTCCCTATATATATATATATATATATATATATATATATATATATATATATATATTTATCAATTAAATTAAAAAATTAAACAAGCTAAGAAATAGTAATAAATTTAATTAGGGTCTACCCAGGTCCACCACGCAGGGAGACTCATACTTCATTAGTTCCTTATATGTGCATGTAATTAAGAAGACATGCCGAGGTGAGTGGTTGTGGTGGTGGTACTTGATAAAGTTATAATAGTGAGAAACAAAATTAGATAAGTTTGTGCAGTCAAATAAAATTTTATTATTTCCAATTCAGTCCTACAAATTTCAATTCTAATACATATGGCTGACATGTCAATAAATGTTATCCACATGTCGTCCACGTCAGTTTCAATTAATCAGAAATCTTAAATCGTGGAAAAATTGAAATCGCATCAAAGTTCATGTATTTATACATAAAATTGAAAGTTCATGTGCAAAATAAAAGTTGGAACAAAGTTCGTGTATTTATGCAATTAACCCATAAAAATACGACTAGGCAGGCGTATAAGACTTAAAGATTTAATTTATGAACATTAATTAAAAAGTTATTTTTGATGAAAGAATGAGAAGGAGGTGTAATTTTAACTACTACTGAATTTGATTTTATATCATTTTTGTTAGTTGATTTTTTATTTTTTTATCAACATGTCAAGTCATATCAGCTAATTTGGACTTAAACGGTCTATCTGTGGACTTTATTGAAGGAAATCCCAAATGGGCTTGAAGAAATTGAATTAGGCCAAGAAAAGAAATATCCCTTATTACTTAATGATGCTCATAATAATTGAAAGAATTTTATTTCTCCAGAAATTTAATTATGTTGATCTTAGTCGGGAAACAATTTAATAAATTAATAATTGTCTATTTTATATGTCACGAACGGCAACCGCTACTTTCGCACCGAGTAAATTAACCCCGCTCCTATCAGTAGTCGGCAAGCCATCTGGTAATATATTAGGCTAAAGATCTCAAGTTTTAAGTGTGGTTTACATTTTTTGTTGTGTTTGTAGGTTATTGCACCGAAAAATAGTGATGGTGGATTCGACGTTATTAAAAAAATTACAACATTATAATACCCATCCCATTGTCTTTCCGATAGTAGTTAGCAAAGGACATAATTCTTTCTTTCCCATCTTCTTTTCATTACTAAGTCCATTCCTTTCTCACAGAACTTCATTCCCACGTACCAGTCATGCCCAAAATCAAATAATGCAAGAGTTGTCTCAACTATTTGAATTTTGGCTTTATATGTACTTATAGACAAGAACGGGGACCCTGGGCCTTGGAAGCCACTGGCTCCCCAGTAGGGATGAGCAAAAATAACCGAAAACCGAAAACAAATCGAAAAATAGAATTTGGTTCGGTTTGTTTGGTTGGTTCGGTTTCTTATATTAAAAATTTGATTTGTTTGGTTTGGTTTGGTTTGATACTTTGACAACCAAACCAAACCGAAAATCGAATATATATATATATATTATATTAATTTGTTAATTAAAATACTATTATCGTTTTATTTTTTAGAACATATTTTTGTTGATATTGAATGAAATATTTTCAACATATGTGAGCATTTGGTTAATTCGGTTTGTTTGGTTTGATTTGATTTTAATTTTTAAAAATTCGGTTAATTAGGTTCGGTTATTCAGTTTGTTTGGTTTGGTTAGGTTTTAATTTTTAAAAATTTGATTTATTCGGTTTGATTTGATTTGGTTTGGTTTACGCCAAAATCAAACCGAATGCACACCCTACTACCATGGATTCCTTACAATTATTGGGGTAGTATAGTAATTTCAACATATAAACTTGAATTAAAATAATTTTTATGTTTGCTGTTATATTCATTGGGAACAAGGGTAAGATTACAGATTATTGAAACAAAATAGCTGAAGATTTCGACACTCATGATCCATATATTTTTATTTATTCTTTTATTTCGACACTTAATTTCCATTTATTTTGAGAGAATTACAAAGGTATATAGGTGGAATCTCTATGCCACATAAAGGTGGGATTACTACACCGCACGCAGGCGGAACCACTATACCACCAAACAAGGTGAGAAAATAATGTACCGCCACGGGCGGGTTTGAACCCAAACACTATACATATAGGTGGAATCTCTACGCCACATAAAGGAGGGATTACTACACCACACGCAGGCGGGATCATTATACCATTAAACAAGGTGAGAAAATAATATACCGTCGCAGGCGGGATTGAAACCAAAACATTATACCATCAAACAAGGTGAGAAAATAATATACCGCCACAAGCATGATTGATTCCAAAATCTCTTACTAATGAGAGACTTGTGGTACCTCAGCTAGCACTTGAGCTATATCTCATTCATCTCAATTTCCATTTGTTGAAGAGTATATTATTTTTCTTTTTATTGTTCTTGCATAACATTTATGGGCCCGAGGTGCTTCTAGATTAACTTTCATTTTTATAACATTAATCATGTAATTTAAATGATGATATATTATGATTGTATCAAAATTTTATTAATTTTTCCTTTTTAAGCTTACTTATGACTTCTTAAAATTATACTCTCTCCCTTTCAAAAAAAAATTTATACTCTCTTCATCTATAAAGAGTGTGGTCATATTTTCTTTTTCGTCGTCTATCAAGAGTATGGTTTTTTCATTTAAGGAAATGACCCACCACGCTCTCTTATATTTTAAACCTCATATAAATTTAAAATGATGAGTTTCTTTCTCCACTGAAATAACATATATCTTACTTTTCTTAAAATCCGTGACACTCACAAAAAACCACACTCTTGGTAGACAGAGGGAATAGTATATACTCTCTCCGTCCATGATATAAAGTCTCATTGTGTGCTGGACACGGAGAGTAAGAAAGTTGTTAGAGTTGTTGTGAGTGAAATAAAAGTACAAAATTTAAAGAATAGTATTGTTAAAGGTACGATTTGTGGAATAAAAGTATAATTTGTAGGAATAAAAGTACAATAAAGTACAATTTATAGAAATATAGGTAGAATTTGTAGGGATCCATCAATGGCAAAAATAGGTAAATATATGAGAGAATAAAAAGTGTGATAGTATAAAAAGAGAAATATTACTTTTTTTTTGTGGACAAATATTATCTCCTTATAATTCTCATGCCGAAAAGAAATATAACACTTTTTATGAGACGGGAAAATATTAATTTTAAACGATACGAATATAAAGATACGTAGGAATTACTTTATGATCTACACCAAGTTTTTGCATTTGTAAACTAAAACAACGACGTCGCCGATTAACTTTTGGAAGATCAATCAAGACTAACTTCTTATTTAAATTGTTTCCTTAGAATTTTGTGACATTTGATACTATCAATGGTATTAAGTTTAGACCATCGCCACAGTTTTCCATAATGGCCAGCTAGCTGCCGTCACATTTTTTTTATTATAAGTTATCTTTGATTTGATAAATATTATTAAATACAAGATTGAGAGTCATTTCAAACTTAATTAAATATAAGGCTGGCGTCCATATTGTGCTGATTGCCATATCCGTACGTCAAAGCCAACCTTTAATTATCACCGACTTTACCGATCAAATATATAATCTTCACTGTGACGATTACGTCAATTAATATAAGAATACATCAATTTCATATATTCGAATTATTTTCTTCGAAAAGAAAATCTATACATGTTCAAGACTTCGAATCCAGTATCATACTATTTGGTGTCTCATTGTGTATCACAGAAAATAAATTGTCTTTTCTTATTTTCAATTCAAATTAATTTTCATCTGTTTTAGTTTAATTTTGTAGTTCATTGACGGAGCACGTGTAACATAGGCAAATTATTTAATTAGTTTTATCTTTATCTTTGCATTATTTAGTGGGGCAATATTTAGATATTTTTGTAAATCCATACAATATTTAAAAACCTATACAAAATTAGGGGAAATTTTAAGATGGGCCAATTAGCATATATTAGAATTTATCGTATCCAATTAGGATATATAATCAATATTTAGCATTTGATTTCAGTTTTTTTTTTTTTTTTGATATGGGGAACGAGGAGTTGTAGAGATTGAACCCGAAACCTTTTTGTTCACAAACAATATCTATTATTACTTGGATGTACCCGAGTTAATAGTAATTTATTAGGATTTTAAACTATAATTTTTAGTCATAAAATTTAATTATGATTTGTTATATTAATTAAAAAAATTATAATGTATATTATTAAAATAATGTGAGACGACCTCAGTGGACACAAAATATACAGAGACATAGCGAACTGATTTTTCAATTATTCGCCTTTAATATATGTTTTAGAATGGTCAACACCGCCACCTCTTAATCACAAATTAAACAAAAGATAAGAGCCAAATGAAAGAAAGATGGAGCAAAGCACTTGCAACTTAGAGAGAGAGAGAGAGAGAGAGAGATGGCATATGCAGCTGTGATTTCTCTCAAGCAAACAATACATCGCCTTCTTCACTCTTCCCACACTCCCCTCGTCTCTTCGAGTCGAGAAATTTTAGAATCTGCATACAAACACATCACATCCTTACAAGAATTCCTCCAAAAATTCTACGATAGCAGCAGCAAGAGATGGAACTCTTTGGACGTCAGAATCAGAGACGCCGTACAGAAAGTAGAAGACGCAGTCGAATCCAACGTCTCAAATCAGTTTCTCTCTCTACCCCATGGAGGTCTCGATTTCGAAGAAGCAACGCAAGAGATACATTCCTTCGTCGAAAACATGAGGAAAATAAAGGACGTTTACAATACAGAATTACAAAACCTCGAAGATGAAGATGAAGATGATGATGGTGGAGCTGTTTCCTCAAATAATGATTTCGCCGTAAAAATGGTCGGATTATCCGAGGAATTTTCCGAAATCAAAAATCGTCTGCTCAAACCAATGAGGCCGTACGATTTTGGAATCTTCTCCTTCGTTGGAAAAATAGGCTCTTGTAGAACGATCATCGCAAAAACCCTTTTCGACGAAATTTTCGTCGCGAAAGAACAGCCCTTCGATTGTGGCGCGTGGGTGACAATAGGCAAAAACTATCAATTTACAGAAATTCTTGTAAGTATTCTTGCTCAATTAGATGATCATGAATTGCCTATTTTGGAAAGAGATGTGGAGAAATTAGGTGAGGATTTGTACGCGAGCTTGAAGGGTCGGAGATATATGATTGTGATAGATGATATAGACGACGTAGAGGTTTGGGATTACTTGAGAAATTTATTCCCAGAGCAAGATAACGGGAGCCTAATTGTGATGACAACGGGGCTCATTGAAGTAGCTCAATTTGCCAATAGTTTTTATATTCATGAAATGCCAACATTTTTGAATTCCTACTTTTGGGATCATCTTCGATTGGTGATGTTTGGTATTGAAAAGACGATCGATCCAGAATTCGAGAAAGCTGGAAAGAAGATTGCGGAGAATTGTGGAGGAAGTCTTATTGCACTAGCTAGGGTTATCCCATTCCTGTTTAAAGCCGAGAAGACGCCGGAGTTCTGGAGCAAGATAGCAGCGGAGGAACAGCATTCGATATTCGTGGTCAAGGATGAAATTTCAGAGGTATCATCACTAACCTTACTTTTTTCAAGTAGTACAGAGTGAATTTTATGTTATAGGTTAATCCACCGTTTACTTTGATGGATTGATTACTTTTGAACTTGTTTAATCATCTAATCCTTCATATAGTCAATCTCATATTTATTAATCTATCATATCACGCAAAGTAAACGGCTCCTCATATTACATCTCGTGTCACAACGTTTAGTTCTTAGTTATAACAAGGTATCATATTCACGTGTATATCGAAAGGTTGTTTATTTAACAGTATTAGAAGTATATACTATAGTCTAGATCACCACAGGTCCATAATTATACTTCTTGATCCACCATTGATACATTAATTATAAGCATGCATGCAGTCTTTCTTTGTTTGATTTCATTTTTAAATGTCTAATTTTCAATATTTCCTGTGTATAGGATTTGTGTAATATTCACTGAGTCCACTGTTTTTTTAGGACCGTAACTTTTGACGTTTTGCAAAAATAGGACAGATTTTTCGAGCTTCCAATTTAAGGACAAAAGTTTTAAAATTGATCATTCCCAGGATAGATTTCGGTCCGATCGGGCTAAGTTGCACTTGCCTATCACGTGAGGTCGATTTGTCGGCACATTCCTACATGGCTGCCAACTAAGCCGTCCATTCATCTCTTCATTTTATTTCTTTTTTTATTTTAATTATTTTTTTATTAAAATCATTTTAATTTACTTATTTTTTCTTATTCACGTATTATGTGGCAACATGCACCTAAGCATTAGTTGGCAGCCACATATGTATTGGGTTGCATAAATGCAAAATAGCCCTAAACTTAAAAATCGAGCCCAAATCTGTCCTGAGAATGATCAATTTTTAAATTTTTGTCCTATAATTGAAAGCCCGAAAAAATTTATCCTATTTTTGTAAAACGGCAAAAGTCACAGTCCTAAAAAAACGCTGTACTCATATTCACTACTACAAAAACGCTTGGGTTTGTATCCGATGTTGTAGGCATAAATTGAATGTTGTTGTAGGTGGTGTCATGGTAGGTCGCTAAAAAATGCATTCATAGACAACCATAACGATTACTAACCGTTGTCGTATATATTGGTAATGTCTATGACATCAAGGGTTTTATTGCAAAACAGTTGTTAATTAGGCGCGTTGTCTATTGGGAAAATTGTAGTAGTGAATGGATGATTGACATTTTAGATAGTTTCAATTTGAAAATCGAGAATATGTTGGTTTTTTTAAAAATCTGTGGTAAAAATTTCTTTAATATATAGAAAGCTAGAGAGCGAAAATTTGTTATTATTATTTTTTTTTTTGAAAATAGAGAAGGAGAACTTTAAAGATTCCTTTTAAAAAGTAATGGACAAGATCATCAAATTTATAAATTACATAAAAATTAAAGTTTGGACGATATGATTAATTTATTATTTTCTCCTTCAATTCAACTTCAAAAAGAGGAATAAAAATAATTTTCAAGATTATTTTTAAAAAATTATGGACATGAAATACATTTTGAATGTTTATGGTAAGTATGAAGTAAAAAATATTTACAAAACATTATATGACTATAATAAATGATATATGACTGAAAAAACAGTTGATAGAAAATGAAAATGAATAAAAAAAACCTATTTAGACTGTTTAGCATAATAGATAATCGAACAGAATTGGTAAAAAGTAACACCAAAATCCCAAATTTTAAGATATAGCTAAGAGTAATTGGTTTTCATTTTGTTTATACGGCCAGGTTTGTAAAATCAAAGAAGATGTGCATAACGCCGACGAAAAATTTACTGCCGCAGTTGTACTTGCCTTGCCTGCCGCTAATAAAATAATCAAAGAGTATCTTTTTCCACAAAGATATTTTTCACAATCGGAAATCATGTTGTTCTATGGAATGGCAGGCATTGGAAAGAGTACTTTTATAAAGAATATTTTCAAAGATTCCTCAGTTTCACATCATTTTGACCACCGGGTGTGGGTCCATCTCGGCCCAAAATACAAATCAGAAGAAATTTTGGAAGATATTCTAGCTCAAATATATCCCGACATTGATAGAAAACGTGTCAAAGAAGATTCAAAATTGGCCGCGGATTTATGTGCAGAATTATCATATAAGAGATGCTTCATTGTGTTGGATGATATGTGGAAACCAGAGCCCATATACCACTTGAAAACTTTACTACCAAACATTAAAGCTGCAATCTTTGTAACAACTAGGTTATTGTTGTTAGGACCATCATTTGGACCCGATGATAGGTATTACAAAGTAAGGTTACTAAGTAAAGAAGAAAGTTGGGATCTTCTTCGTGAGAAGGTGTTTGCTCGAGGGTCGTGTCCTCCCGAGCTAGAGAAAGTCGGTAAGAAAATTTCTAAGAATTGTGAAGGTCTTCCTCTCCTAATCATCACCGTTGCCCATCTCCTTTCAAAAGCTGAGAAAACGCTCATGTATTGGAACATGGTAATAGAGGGAAAAAATTCGGTTTTCAAGGACGCATATGATCATATGCATAAGGTACTATATCCTAGCTATGAGTACTTACCTCAACATTTGAAAGCATGTTTTTTATATATGGGAGCTTTTCCGCGAAACTATGAGATCCCCGCCTCAAAGCTCATTGCTTTATGGGATTCAGAGGGATTTCTTGAGCCAGATCCTTCTCAGACTGTAGAAGATTTTGCTAAAAAATGTTTGAAGGAGATTGTTTATAGTAGTCTAGTTATGGTCCAACAGAAGGATTGTGATCCCAAATCGAGTAAGACATGCAGACTCCATTCTGTCTTTTGGCATCTGTGTAGCAGTGAAGCCGAGAAGAGCAAGTTTTTCAATACTTATGCTCGTGATTCACTTGAAGGTTTGAAGGAGTCACGTAGAGTGTGCATTCGCAATAACATCTTATTGGGCATGAGACATGAGCATAACTCAATGTCATGTATTTCATACACGCGTTCTATCTTATGTACCGGCCCATACCATCAGTATCCAGTACCAATACCTTATAGGTCGAGGCTGTTGAGGATATTAGATGTTATGTCAATCCGTTTGTATGAGTTCCCAATTGAAGTGGTGGAACTCTTTCACCTAAGATACCTTGCCCTCACTTGTATTGGAAGGCTCCCTACTTCCATATCCAAACTCCGCAACCTTGAGAACTTGATTGTCGGACGACATGTGAGCACCAAATCATCTAGAGATTCTTCAATTCTACCGATTGAAATTTGGAGCATGAAGGAATTGAAATATATTCGAGTTACAGGACGCAGCCTACCTAACCCTAGTAGTGGTGAGGTTTTAGCTAACCTCTCAACCCTAGTAGATGTTAGCATTGATAGTTGCACTAAGGAGGTTCTTCTAGGAGTTCCAAATCTAAAGAGGTTAGGAGTTCAAATTGAACTCGAGCCGGACGATGATGGTATACCCTTCTATTACTTGAATCATATTTCCATACTCAACAAACTGGAATCACTGAAATGCGTCGTTGTAAATCCCGATCTAAGTCACGGCATCATCACTCCACCAGCTCCTCATTCCATGTTTCCACCGAGTCTCAAAAAGCTAAGTTTGAGTGGGCTCGGATATCCATGGTGTTACATGGACATAATTGGCAGACTGCAAAATCTCGAAGTGCTCAAATTACGATGCTATGCCTTTCAAGGACCAATATGGGAAACAGATTATGCTAGTTTCTCCCAACTCAAGTTTCTTTCATTTAAAGATACCGATCTAGTGCGGTGGCGAACAAGAAACCACCCTCCTCTTAAGTATCTCAGCATTAAACATTGCTACAATCTAGAAGAGCTCCCTAATTATTTGCCTATGTCTGTTGAAACACTTCAAGTAGCTGATTGCAACCCTTCAGTTGTCACTTGGGCCGAGCAAATGAAACAGAATGATTTGGAGAAAAAAATGGAAAAGCTTGCTACAACTGATGTTCATTCTTCATGGGATGATTGGAACATCAAGTGATGATTGATTGCTTAAAAAGGTTAGTCACTCGATTTGAATGATTATTGGCAACAATCTTAGTATTATATTTGGGGAAATATACTGTATCATTATTATGATGGTCTCAATCTGTATATCTAAATAAGAATTCGGATTTCTTAAATTATATTTATAATGAACTGTTCACCTTTTTGTTTAACAAATATTAACCGCAAGTGTACGGTGCGTATATAGTGAAGGGCAAGCAATATCATATCCACGGAGACTAATTTCAAGCGCTCATGATTACTATTACTATGTTGTTCCAATATATTTAGACTAATCGAATTTTGGTTTATAATTTAAAACAAGCAAATTGAAATTAAACAAGTTAACAATTTCAAATAAAATAAACAAAGGTGAAATGATACAAATTTGACTTTGGAAAGATGAATTTCTAAGGTCTAGGCATCAACACCTTGCAACGAATCGAATTCTAAATACTCAAGTCTCGTTTCGTTATTTTTTTACCTAAGGCGATCTCTTGTTCACTCAAGTTCCCTCTCAAATGACTAAAGTAGTAGATTACAAGCTAGAATTGTTGTCTCCCATCAAAAGCTAGCCTATGACTCCTAAAACCACCTTGGATCAATATACCCTCACACTACTACTTACCCCTCTCGACCTATTGCAATATTATGCATCGTATTTGGTTATAGTATCGATTCCTACTCTGTGAAGCCTCAAATCAACACAACAAAAACATTCAAATGGTAGCTAAGCATTCAAATATTCAATCAAATCTACAAGCACAAGGAGATAAAAGAAAACTCAACAATTAATACTTGAATATAATTGATTTCAATCCATACAAAATGTCTAGTCTAATCCCTAGAAAGAGGGATTTTTAGCTAACCTTCATAATCAACAAAAATTCTAAATCAAAGTAGGCTGGAAAAATTTACCGATGGTTTCGATTTTACAGGCGGTTAACCATTTATCGCCGATTTCGGTTAACCAATTACTGTTATTTTCGGTTCCGATGCAGTAATTGATTAGTGGATTGAAAGAATTTTCGGTAAATGGTTAACCGAGTTTTTTTTATTATTTATTATAAATGATATATAATATTAATTTAAATTTAATTAAAAAAATGAAAAAGGAAAACACATTACTAAAAAAATATGAGATTGAAGTCTATTGTGAATTTTTTGAATTTGAGAATTTTGTGAATTAGCGATTGAACTCATGTTTCCCGTTTCTATTTTTTCAAATATTCCAGCACATATGAATGAATAGAAAAGGATTTTTTTATTTTTTTTTTAATTTTCGATTTTTGGTGGTTTTTCGGTAAACCGCAATCGAAACTGGTTTGTTTTCGGTTTACCGAAAAACTGCCTCGGTACTGATACGGTAAATGGTTTTGGCAAATTTCAGTTGCGGTTAATTGAAAATTCGGTTTCGATTAACAGCGCGGTTAATTAACCAAATTTCCACCCCTAAATTGATGAAGTGATAAAAACATCTAAAATGCAAGAGAAGGAGAGATGAAGTGATAAATCCAACTCTTGATGTTCAATATCTCTTCCTAGACTTCTTCTCCAAGCTTCAAGTTCCAACAATGGTGGATGGTGGTGGTGTGAGTAAAAGTGTAAAAATGTGTGTAGGGTGGTGGGTTAGTGAAAGTTAGACCTAGGGAAGAGAGCCAAATGGTCAATTTATATGTTCTTGGATTGGGGAGCAAGGTTTTGGAGTTAAAAATCCAAAAATAGGAAGAAAAATAGGTAAAATCGTATTTTGGGCGGCAAGAATCACGCGCGCGGCCGCGCTCTTCCTTGCGCACGGAAGGCTTCCGGTTATTCTCCGGTGAGCAAGGTGCACCCCTTGTAGAAATAGCCGCGCCCCAAGTTGCGCGCTAGGCTGCTGGATTTGGCCATTTTTTGGCCTGTCCCGTGTGGCCACGCACTAGCTTACTCGTGGCTGTGCGACTTTTTTATTTCGGCCTGTTCTCCCTCGTTTGGACTTCGAATTGATCGACTTCCGTTTTTTTTCACGTTCTCCTATCGAACTCCTCTATAACATTCCATGCTCCTTTCACTCTTATCTTGTCTCCATTTTCCTGCATTTATTCCAAAACTAACAAACAAGCGTAAAACTTCACAAAACAAGGTTTTACTAAGGAAAAGGCTTGCACAAACACGATTTTCACTAACAACGTGTAAAATTCATATTTGTCATGAACAATATTGGGGAAACAACAACTATATATATATACTAAAATCGAGTGGTCTTTCTCATGTCCACATCTACAATTATTGTGTTCCACCAAAACCAATATCCTTTTATATTCCTTTTTAGTGAGCAAAAGTATTTAATGTACATTATTACCTTGAAATTTTTTATAACCTGTTATACATTGATTTTAAAAAATAAGATTTTTTTTTACATTTATTATTGCTCAACAATTTAACATTTTTCTGAAATTATTTTTTTTCCTATATTTTTCAAATATAAATAGTAGAACTTCTATAATCTAATATTGTGAGGACCATAAATTTTTATTATTTTAGAAATGTATTAATTTATTGATAAATTAATATTTTATTAATTTAAAGAGGTATTTTATATCCAACAAATTTAAATTTAATTACAAACAAACTTAAATTTAATAACATTGGAACATAACGAACTTCAATTACATAAAAAAATGCATGAGCATTAAGAACTATAAACTTGAATCTAGTTATTCAATGTATCAGAACTAGATATGTAAGTTTATTGTTGCATATTGATGAAAAGTTAGAGATGGAATTCATTTTTATTTAAATTACAATATAAAGCAAACCACAATAATAAATTCATATTTTACTTAGTTGTTTTAATTATCTTTGTAATTTTAGTAGATTATTAATTTATAATGTTGATGGGACCATAAATTTATATAACTTCTTTTAAAAATTATTATCTTATTAATTTATCAAAATTATTAACTTACATACTGAGCCCACTTCAGGACCATAATAAGATTATTAATTTATCGACTACTGATTTATGGAGGTTCTACTGTAAATGCTTTCTCTTTTCAATTTGTACACATACATATACAAATATTTTTTATGGTTAAAAATATATAGCTATGAGAGTGAGTCGAAATAATAAAATAAACCAAGCATAGATTCCAAAATTCTAAGAATTTGTTAGTACACGCTTGAATTTTAGAAAAAAGGTCATCCTATATTTTAAAATTTTGCCATATGTTTTACTCTTTCAATTAGTTATTTTTAGTAAATTATTTTTAAATTTAGTTATTATGAGAATGTGGACTATAAGAATTACATAATTTAATGAAATTTATTAAAAGTTGCATTATTGTTGAAGTATACAATATCTATCTATATGTATTACTGTAATTTACCTTTTACATATAATAATTGAGTTAATATAAGTTTTATAAATAAAAATATAAAGTGCTCTTAGAGTAATTCCAGCAGAATTCTCAAAATTTTGTTATTAAATTTGCTTCTAAAGTTTTCTCTATATTATTTATATCCCCTATTTTACAAATGCATATAACAGTTCTCTTATTTTCTACTAATTATTCTATAAAAATTGTGGGCCCAACTCAATTTATGATATAGGATAGATTTAGGAAGGTGTAAATATTTTTGTGGCTCTACTCAATTTGAGAAATATGCTAGATGATATTTTTATCTAATTTTTTATTATTTTTACTTAAATTTAGAATTAATGATGATTTTGACATAATTATGGGAGTGCTCTTGGTGCAAGGTACAATCCTAGCGATGATATGAAATCGTAATGTAATATGGTTTGGGTTGGTTTGATAATTTGATGTTGGCCTGCAAAAATGCGGGCCGCAAATGTTTGGGCCGTATGCCGTAGCATCTTTTTTTTTTTTCTTTTTTTTTTCATTGATCTGCAGAAACCACTTATTTCGCTCTCGGCTTCTCCACCCAATTCGACGGCCCATTTGACCTTTTTTGACTGAAGTGCTGCGGCGGCCGGAGAATGCTAGACGGCGGCAGCGATGGCCCGAGAATGGTAGACGGAGGCCGCGAGGGCGGGAGAATGGTAGGTAGAGCACAATTGTTTTTTAAAGAGCTTTAGGTTTATGAGTGTTTCTTTGATTATTTTCCATATAATTATATCATGCTTTGTTTTATGGAGCTTAAATTCTTGCTATAATGGATATTTTTTTGCAATGGGAGAAGGAGCTTAAATTCTTGCTATGTTTTATGGAGCTTAAATTCTTGGTAGGTAGAGCACAATTGTTTTTTAAAGAGCTTTAGGTTTATGAGTGTTTCTTTGATTATTTTCCATATAATTATATCATGCTTTGTTTTATGGAGCTTAAATTCTTGCTATAATGGATATTTTTTTTGCAATGGGAGAAGGAGAATGATAGTTTTTCTTTCTAAAATTATGCAAGTATTTTGGTGAACTTGGTTTAGCTTTTTATTGCAGTGTGCCAGTGTGTATTTGTTTATTTATAGAATTAATTTATTGATTTTCTTCTTTTCCTTCTAAAACTTATTGTAGAATTATCAACTTTTTTTGTAGGATTTTTGCCTGGGCCGGAGCAGGCTTATTTCGCTGTTGCTCTGTTTTGACAAGTCTACATATCTAATGCAAAGTGACCCCAATATTCAGGCAGGATTAACTTTAATTATACTATTATATAGTAAAGTTTTATGCTAAAGTTGTGGTTGATGCTTTAGGCGAATAAATCAATCCCATCAATCATTGATAAAGATATGATTTTTTTTTAGAAAAAAGCACAAACACTATACAGTCTATTCTTACTAACCAACACAGATATTGACATTCCTCATCCTAACTTAGTTTTCTGGACTGTTAGAATTGTATGCATGCTTACTACATCTACTGTTTCTACTGTCCACTGAGAACAAAAAGAAGAACATTCTCTCTCTTTCTCTCTCTCTCTCTCTTTAAGATTTACATATTCTCATGTGCCTAATTGCAGTGTTTTTGTGAGATCTGGTAGCTAGAGTGCGATCAGGGATGGCTTATGCTGCAGTGGTTTCTCTTAAGCACACGATACATCGCCTTCTCAAATTTTCAATTGGTTTTTCTTGTCAAGAACTCCTAGAATCTGCTTATGTGGAGGTGAAGTCGTTACAGCAGGTTCTCAAAAGACTGGATGGCAGCAGCAGAAGAAGCAAGAGGTTGAAGGTATTGGATGGAGAAATCAGAGAGGCACTACACAAACTAGAAGACACACTGGAATTCCACGAGTCCAATATGTTTCTTCAAGAAAACCACGGTGATCTGGAGCTGGAGGAAGTTAGGCAAGAAATTAATTCCTTCTTCGAAAAGGTGCACAAGATGGAGGAAGAGTTCATTAAAGAATTGGACGGGCAGCGGATGACTGAAGAAGAAGAAGAAGAAGACTGTCATGATACAGTATGTGTTTCATCAAGTAGGGATTTTGGTGTAGAGATTGTAGGCTTCCTCCATCACATAAGCGGCATCAAGAAAAAGCTGCTTGGAGTTACGAGGCCAGACGACTATGGCGTTTTCTGGATTGTTGGGAGGGCTGGCACCGGCAGAACAGTTGCTGCAAGGATCATTCTTGAAGAGTTGTGCGTCGGCCAAAAACGTTGTTTGGATTGTGGCGCGTTTGTGAAAGTAGGCCCAAAATATGAATGGAAAGAAATCCTTTTAGCTATTCTTCGTCAAGTAGGTGATCCTGCCGCCTGTGATGCTGGATTGATTACTACTCCGGATAGGCCTTCCGAAAACATTAAGGTTCATATCTATTATATGATGTATTATTAAAGTTCATTGTCGAATTTAACACTTGCAATTTTCACATAATTTATTAACTGTTTGCAATCTTCACTAAAAAGAAGAAATCAATGAACTTCTATGGAATGGTTTCACGGGATTCAACCAATTGTCAGTTTAAGTTTTCCGGCAAGACCAGTCCATTCCTTAGCATTATACAACTTCCACTTGCTGAAATCTGAAGTCATAATACATGTTAAGCCATAGAGTGATAATTCTATCTAGTTTAGTCCCTTGTTTTATACAACATAATAATATATGTTTACATATTTATGAAAACATTTTACAATCATTGATGATCTAAACCAAGTGGTAGACGTGTTGAGCTTCCTTAAGCGAATGAATGAATTAGGATTAAATGTTATTTTTCTCTTTTTTTCTTCTTCAATATCTCATTTCAGACTGCAGAGGAATTATTAGTTGAGCATTTGTACACGAGATTGAAGGGTCGGAGATACATGATTGTGTTGGATGATGTATGTGACACAAAGGTTTGGGACTACTTGAGAAGGTCATTTCCAAAGCAAGATAATGGAAGCCTAGTCTTGCTCACGACCAGTCTAGAGGAAGTAGCTCTATTTTCCGACAGTTTTCATATTTCTCGTATGCCTGACTTTGATGAACATCCTATGTGGGATTTTCTTTGCTTGGTTGTTTTTGGGGGGCCTTTTTGCCCACCAGAACTTAAGGAAGCTGGAAAGAAGATTGTCAAGAATTGCCAACGTCTCCGTTTGGTACTCATCAAGGTACTCCTTTTTTTATCTAAAACCAAGATGACACCAGAGCACTGGAAAAACATAGCAGCAGATGAAGACAATCCTATTTTCATGGTTGCTGATGAAATATCAGAGGTACTACTTCTTGTTCTAGCTAACAATTATAAAATGATACATAGGCACTTTGATGCATGACTAACCATGTAGTTGAACTTAAATCAAGCCACACACCAGTCGAGCTTGAGTTGCAATGCATATTTTATTTGTTTTTTTTATCAATATTTACTAAGAGAACTCGAGCTTGAACTGAACTTAACTTTTATCAAATATAAAAGAATGGTTAATTTTATATCTATTCTTTTTATCAGGTCTGTAGATTCAAAGAAGAATTCTACACTTCAGTACCGGATGATGATCGAAGAGCCTCAACTTTTAAAGTGGTCGCAAAAATGCTCAACTTTTCAAATCAGACTGAAGGGATTAAGATGCAAATGTTCCCAAAAAGGTTTCATCCAAAAATGGAAATTTTTTCAGTCTGTGGGATGGCGGGGCTTGGTAAGACTACTTTGGTTAAGAAAGTTTTCGAAGACCCTCTAATTCTGAATCATTTCGACCATCATGCATGGATCACTTTAGGCCCAAATTATCAATCAGAACAATTATTGGTAGATATTCTGGCTAAAATGTACATTCACATTGACAAAATGCATTTGAGAGAAGATGAGAAATTGGTAAAGGATTTGTGCACACAATTATCCAATAAGAGATGCCTCATTGTGTTGGATGATTTATGGAACAAGGAACCCTTGCATTACCTGCAAAAGCTACTGCCCAACATCAAGGGTGAAATCTTTGTCACAACTAGGCTATTTGAAGTAGCAAAATGTGGAGTATCAGATTTTCTTTACAAGTTGCCCTTGCTAGATGAAGAAGAAAGTTGGCTTCTGTTTTGCCGAAAGGTGTTTGCTAGTGAGGTATGCCCTCTTAAACTTGAGAAAGTTGGAAAGAGAATTTGCAAGAATTGTGAAGGTCTTCCTCTTTTGATCCTCACAGTTGCAGACCTTCTATCCAAAACAGAGATTAGCCTAGAGTTTTGGGAAGAAGTAGCAGAGAAAAAGGATTCAATATTCATGGAGGCACAAGCTCTTATGTCAAATGTACTCAATCCCAGCTACAAGTACTTACCTCAACATTTAAAAGCCTGCTTTCTGTATATGGGAGTTTTTTCTCAAAATTATGACGTCCCGACTTCCAGACTCATTAGAATGTGGGCTGCTGAGGGATTCCTCGAACCAAATCCATCCCAAACTGTAAAAGAATTTGCCATTGATTGTTTGTCAGAGCTTGTTGACAAAAGTCTAGTTATGGTTTGCAAGAAGAGCTTCCTGGTCAAAATTAAGACTTGCCGCCTCCATTCTGTCTTTTGGCATCTATCGAACAGTGAAGCCATGAAAAACAAGTTTTTCCTGACACTGAGCATTGACACCCATAATGCAATAGAAGGCATAGAGGCATATCGCAGATTGTGCATTCGCAATGGAGTCTTATTCAGCATCAAAGATTTGCAAGATTCAATTATGTCCCTCCCAAGTATACATTCTTTGCTCTATACTGGTCCACGTCATCAATATCCAGTGCCATTATCTGTAAGTACGAGGTTGTTAAGAGTACTAGATGCTCTTATGATCCGTTTCTACGAGTTTCCAGTTGAGTTAGTGACACTAATTCAACTAACATATCTTGCTCTCACTTGCAACGGAGAATTGCCTAAGTCCATATCCGAATTTCGGAAACTTCAGTATTTGATTGTGAGTCAGAATCTGAGCATCAAATCAGAAGAAAATTCTTCGTACTTGCCAGCAGAAATCTGGGATATGAAGGAATTGAATCATCTTCAGATCATGGGAGGCTGCCTACGAAATCCCAATTTTGGCTCTTTTTTACCTAAACTCTCGACACTCTTAGATGTGGATGCTCAAATTTGCACCAAGAAGGTTCTAAAAAGAATCCCAAACCTGAAGAAGTTGGGAATTCAAATCGAATTGGCACCAGACGACAATGGTGGTAAAAGCTTCCATTGTCTGAATCGCATTTCTCGTCTCCGCAAACTAGAATCACTTAAATGTGTAGTCTTGAATCCTGACCTCATGTCTGAGGTTGTGTCCCCACCTGCTCCTCGTTCGATGTTTCCATCAGGTCTTAAAAAACTGAGTTTGAGTGGACTCGGATATCCGTGGGAGTACATGAGTATAATTGGTGAACTGGAGAATCTTGAAGTGCTCAAACTGCGATGCTATGCCTTTCAAGGGCCACGATGGCAAACGAATTACCGTGATTTCAGGAAGCTTAAGTATCTTCTAATTGAAGATACTGATCTGGTTTGCTGGAAACTCACAGTCCCCAGCTTCCTAAAGCTTGAGCATATAAGCATTAAACACTGCTATAATTTTGAAGAGCTCCCTCTTAATACTGTATCCTCTGTTAATATGGTTGAAGTAGATGAATGCAACTCTGTAGTTATGAGTTGGTCAGAGCAAATGAAAGAGAAGCATGCATGGACTGTTTATGGTATGCCAGCTCGTAAAAATCAGATCCGTTGTTCATGGGATGCTGGGAACTTCAAGCAATGATCACCACTGGTTCAAAAGGTTCGGCTCTTTTTAATTAGATCTAACGAGGTCTTTTAGATATTTGCAGTGGCTACTTAAAATTGGATGTAACCGTTCTCTTGAGAAGGGAAAATTCAAGGTTTTCTTGTTATAATTTTTGGGAAACTGCAGTAATAGTCCTGAAACTGTAGGGTGGTTGCAATATTCACATGTTTGAATTCAAAGTTCCAATGATTTACTTAAAAAGTTTTTTATCTTATGAATTACATTCTTTTCTATACAAAATTATAATTCTAAAGTATTTTTATTTCATAATATAGGTGCCACACGGTGAGTCCAAAAGTCTTTTACATCAAGTTTTATCATGATTTGGTACATATGTGCGATGTTTGAACATGAGTATAGGAATTTGTTGTGGCAGTTTGATTAAGTTGTTTCCTATTTTCTCCCGAAGTCCCATTTGGTTGTTCTCTTAAAAGCTATGTATTGACAATGTGATGGCAAATACTGATATGGTGTTGCTTTTGTTAATCAGGAAATCTCTAGTGTGTTTCTTATAGAAAGTTTTGAAAGGGCTAGACAGATGCTGCGAATTCAAGATTATCACTGGTGTTTACTGCAGGTCGTGATGCGCCTTGAGGTGGCCGTCTTGTGGCCTCCTGCTGGCAGGGAATCCGCGCCCAGGTCGTCGCTCTGCTGCATCTATCCCATCCTCTAGGCACCTTTGGAGGGTAGGGAATGTGACAGCGTACACGCATCCATTAGGGCCTTTTCATCAGTTGCAGGATTTGGTGGCCCGAAGTTGACTTGGCTTTGCGAAGAGGCCTCATCTCTAAAAGCCCGGCTCGTGAGGCGTCCCTCCCGTAGTAGGGTTCCAAACCTCGCCTTGCTCTTGTGACATGCTATGTTTCCCCTCTCTATTCCCAAGCAAGGGGTGAGTCCCATGTTTAAGAGAAGGTTTCAATTTTTATGTTATTTTATCCATGCAAGCTATACACAATTTCATGCTCTATGTAGTATGTATGTTGTTTAGCTGGTAAGGTAACGAACAAGAATGGTATATAATATGGAATATATGTTATTTGGAGTGTTACATTTTAGGTTCAAATGTGTGACTATACTTTTGTCAAGGTTATCTTTTTAAATCAAAATAGAATTATCATCTGAATCATTTATATATTGTTGTGATGTCGCTTTTGGTGACTGGGTTCTATATTAATACATGGTTCAAAGCCTTAAAGACATAATCTATATGTATATATTATAGTGAGTGCATGCCTTCAATTCTTTTAGCATGGATAAAATTATGATTTCCACTAATAAGGTTGTTTTGTTTTTGGTGTGTGTGTGGGGGAAGGGGGGGTTATTTTGTTAAACTGAAAATTTTCAGACCCTGAAGTGTAAAGGTCTTCAAACCACCACAATTCTATCATTAGATTGATGAAAATAATTAAGGGGGTGGCTGGTAGAAATGAATGAAATTTAGTGGGAATGGAATGACCCTTGTAATGGAATGAAGGTAGGAAATGAATGAATCAGGGAATAATATTCTAATGGCTCGTATACATCAGGAATGGAATGGTCATTCCTTAACTGATTTTGCTCGGGGTGATTAGGGTGTATAATATATATTATACACCCTAATATCTTGTTTGGTATAAAGTATGAGGCCCTTTATAAAATTCGGGTCCGTATGAATTCTACCTATTATTGTTATTATCTAATACCATCTATGAGGTGGTATAAATAATCTTGCAACTAAATATAAGAATAAATTACTATAATTTCACCCTCTAACCATAATTAATATGTTTTGCAGATAATTTAATACATCATACCAAACACAATATTATTTCTTTATACGTATTAAGATATCCCAGCTAATCATATCAAGCTTTATCCCATACTTCGTAGCAAACGAGCAGCAGTTAAGGATAATTATTATTGTATATTTGAATATTTTCCATATAATAGTATTCTTAATTTGTTTAATGGAGCCTAAATTACTGCTATAGTCAATTTTTATTGCAATTGAGGAATAACATTGTTTTCATTTTACAAATCAAGCCAGTTTTGGATGGAAATAATTTATTGTTTTTCTTGCAGTAAGGGGCGAGTACGGTTCCAGTACCGATTATGTCACATAAAATTAATCATATGATTTTTAATCAATTCAATAATTGTTAAAAGGTAGAAATAAGAACCAAAAAATTACTATAACGGCTAACCTAAAAAATAAGTGGAATTACTAAAACCCTGACTGGTTGTTGTACGTGCCTACAATGAGCTTGAGTGGGAGAGTGTGTAATTCTAAAAAAAAAGTCTATAAATATCTTCTAAAAGTTGTTTGCCGTAACGTTGATTACACTCAACTAATTAGATAAATTGGTACGTACATAAAGTTAATCCTACCTTAATATTCGTGTCGCTATAGATTAATAAATTATACTCATTGGAAGATTAGCCTAGCAAAATTATCGAAGATGGCAACAATTTTAGTTATTATTGTATTTTTTTAGTGGTTGCGTGTTGGACTCTTTGTCTGTACCTAAGCCCAAAACGTAACAACAACGTGAACAAAGAATGTGGCCCATGTGTATAAATGCTAAATTAGTGCTTAAGTAATTTAATTAATTAACCAACCAAAAGTTATTTTTCTAGGTATTTATTAAAAGAAAAAATAAATCTCAACATAAGTTTTTCATTCCGACTCCGAGTACTGCTTCCAAAATTTAACATTGTGATTGTCCCATTGGAGATGGCCTAATGGTGAAGTATTGGATATTTTAGGGATAAATTATATATTGGATCCGTCACACCTTATTTTTCAAGTGTAGTTTACCTTTTATATATTGTTTACAAGCAATTACATATGAACTCAACTTAAACAATAAAAAGATGAGATTTCAATCTAACTATAAGTTTTGTTTGAGTCATGTATATTGAGTATAAAGTTGATTACACAAACTTATGTAACACAGTCCGATATATAGATCAGCATTCATTAGGATCAAATATCTGGATTAAAATACATATTTGATGGTATGTTTTATATTTTATTAGTATTTTTTAAGATTTGAATCCGAATCGCAACCCGTCAGACAGATCTTTACCCATCAAACGATTTTCACAACACTAATTTATTCAAAGCCTCTTCAGAACACTTGACATCCGCCAACAAAACTTCCCTTTTCAAGTAGATATTGACAATTAAGTTTCACACTTCAAATAAGTGTCATAATTTTATTGCAAATTGGGTAATTCAACACAACTTCTAGAAGTAATAGGAAAATTTGCAGTGGCCATGATAGTAAATGAGATACAATAATTTATACAAAATCTTGGGCGACATTGAAAATATCAATTAAGTTGACAATTGGGAAATCATACTACTTTGCCAGCTAGAATTTAAGTTTATCTAAGTACGATTTTCTATCCTTGCTGATGTTTTTCCGGCCTTTAAATAAAATTTACACAACTCATAATTAGGGATGGCAATCGGGTACGGCGGGCACGGATAGTGGATATCCATGCCCGTACCCGCGAGCAAAACCCATACCCGCCACCCGTCACGGGTTCTTTCCTCCACCCATACCCGTCACCCGCGGATACCTGCCACCCGTCGGGTATCCGCCAACCCGCCACCCGCGGGTATCCATGTACCCGCCACCCGCGGATATCCACCAACTTGCCATCCGTTGGGTACCCGCCACCCGCGAATCGGAATTTAATCAATTAAACGACAATTTAACACAAATAAAAAATTAACCACCAAACACAATGTTCAAATCCACATATTCTATCAAATTTCAAATCCATAAAACATAAAATTCAAATCCACAAAGTTCAAATTCATACCCGATATCCAAATACATCAACTAAAATTCAAAGTTCAAATTTAAAAATAATAAAGTTACAAATATATATACGTATATTAAATAATATTTGGACCAAATATATATTACATACATTAAATAATAGTCGGATAGTAATCGGATATTTCGTGGATATTTCGCGAGTATTTTTCGCGGGTAAACGGATTTCGCGGGTAATGATAGTAACTATCCATACCCGTACCCGCGAACTAAATGGATAGTATTTTCTAACCATGAAGCTATCCATGAATATCAAATGCCCCTCAAACCCACACCTATTAGGGTTGGGTACCCGCGGGTAGAGCTGGCAAATTACCGGACCGGGCCGGGCCGGCCCGAGCCCGCCGGGCTTTTGGAAAAAATCGGGCCGGCCCGGCCCGAAAATTGACCGGGCCTGAAATTGGGCAGCCCAGCCCGGCCCGAAATATAAATTATAGTGCATTTTTGCCGGGCTGACCTGAGCCCACCAGGCTTTGCCCATTTCGGGCCGGCCCGGCCCAAAAATTCACCGGGCCTGGAAATGAATAGCCCGGCCCGGCCCGAAATCGGGCTGGGCCGGGCCGGCCCGAGCCTAAATTGACAGCCCTACCCGCGGGTATCGGGTACCCGCGGGTAAATTGCTCATAATGATGTAACTTTATTTTCATTTTGATCCCTATTCTATTTCTTTTTTCAGTTGTGCCCTTAACCTTGTTTGCTGACTAAGATGATATAATACAACGCTATGTACAATGTTCAATGCATCGTCGGATCACCGACAAAATTTATTGTCGGAAAAGTAAATATTGAAAGAGGACACTCCTGCACCGTGGTGTGGTCCACAGTTCTTACTTTTTTCGATTTTTCAATTTTTTAATTAAATAATATTTAATAATTTTAATTGGAGCTTAATAAATTAATTTGAATTAATAAATTAAAATTGAGAACTAATAAATTCTAATTGAAATTAATATATTTTAATTGGGGCTTAATAAATTCTACTCTATTTGAAAGTGATAAACTCTAAATAAAATTAATAAATCTTAAATATCCCCTAATTACCTTAAATTAACTCCTAATTACGGTCAATCTCACGGTGTGGTTGTACACAAGTTTTTGCCATAATAAAAATAAATCAAAATTAAAACTCAGTAACAAACATAAATTAAAAAATAGATAAATTAATTTGTATCAATTTCCTCCAAACTATATATATTATCTATTGCTAATACTTTTTTTGAGGGAATTATTGCTAATACTTGATCGTATAATAACATTTGAAATAAGACCAACTTGAGCTCGGTTAGTTACTCAGTAGGATCTGATACAGTGTGAAATTCTTTTCTCTGTGTTAGCATTCAATGGCGGATCGATATATATACCTACCAAGCCGTTTTATTTTTCTTTTATAAAGTACTAAATTATCAACATTTTGTGCGAGTTACTATGAAAAATCTCTCATCATCAAATTTATCGACTCACAAAAAAATTGCTTTCGAGAAACTCGAACCTGAAATTTAGAAAATACAAAATCCACCAAAGATCTTTTCTGCGTCAATTTGTTTATAGGTTAATTTATGTTCTCCTTAACCACAAACAAGATCCTCTATTAAATTTATAAAGAAGAGGCACAGTAAATAATTTAATTGAAATTAATAATTCTTGGGAATTAATTTGTCATAATTATAAATTAATTAATTCTAATTATGAGTTAATTAATCCTAATTTTGTTTAAGTAAATATTAATTAGTTAATTAATTTAAAAAAAATAAAAATATAACCGGCCGAACCGAAACCTTACGGTGCGGCATCGTACATGACTTCTTTATCCCCCCCTCCATGGCTCCATGCACTTTAGTAAAAAACTCTCTCTCTCTCTCTCTCTCTCTCTCTCTCACATCAGCCATCCAGCCGTGAAGAGTAATCGGAGATGGCTTATGCTGCTGTGATTTCTCTTAAGCTAACAATACATCGCTTTCTAAATTCTCCACATACTTCCATCCTCTCTCCGAGTCGAGAAATCTTAGACGTTGCATACAAACAGCTGACATCCTTACAAGAAGCTCTCAAACGATCGGATGATAGAGACATCAGCAGCAGAAGGAAGAAATTCAACGCTTTGGACACACAAATCAGAGAATCTGTGCATCAATTACAAGATTCACTCGAATCCCATGCCTCAAACCAGTTTCTGTCAAGCCATGGAGAAGAGAATATTTCTTCGCCATTACTTCCTCTACAGCTAGACTTGCTCAGTGAAGTATGGCAGGAGATAATTTCCTTCGCCGAAGCAGCGAAGAAGATGGAGAAAGACTACATTCAAATACTAGAAAACCCTTCGAATGAAGGAGAAGATGATGATGATGGCAGCAGTTTAGCTGCATTAATTCCATCAAGAACTATTGATTCTTGTGTAAAGATGGTTGGATTATCCGATTCAATCGCCGACTTCAAAGAACACGTGCTCCGAATCATACGGCCGGACGACTTCGGCGTTTTCTCCGTCTTCGGCAGCGCCGGCAACGGCAGATCCATCGTGGCGAAGAGAATTTACGACGACATATACGTTAACAAAGAACGGTCCTTCGACTGCGGCGCGTGGGTGAGAATCGGCTCAACGTATCAACTCAAGGAAATTCTTCAAACCATCATTGCTCAAATAAATCAAGGTGGTCACGAATTGCTAGCTTTGGAAGGAGAGGAGAAATTGCAGGAGTATCTCTACGAAAGTCTAAAAGGAAGAAGATACGTCGTCGTTTTGGACGACGTACGCGATACGGAGATCTTGAGCCAGTTGAGAAGGTGGTTGCCGGAGCAGAACAACGGAAGCATGGTATTAATCACGACCGGCCTAATTGAAGTAGCTCAATTCGAAGAAAGCTTTTTCGTGTATGAAATACCAGTAATATGGGATGAACTCCTGAGCTGGAGCTATATGCGGCTTGTGATTATGAGCGCAGGATGGTTGATTTCGCCGGAGTTCGAGGAAGCCGGGAAGAAGATTGCTAAGAACTGTCGAGGTTTTCGAGTTGTGTTCGTCAAGGTTATGGTGGCGCTGTTGAGATCGGAGAAGAAGCTGGAGTTCTGGAAGAAGTTAGCTGAGGAAGAAGATGATCCTATTTTCATGGTTGATGATGAAATATTAGAGGTACCATACTTGACTACTACTTTAGCTTTGGCCAAAACAATTAATTCTTCGTTTATTTCTCAATTTAGATTGTTATGTCAAAAAAAAAAAAGGCTTAAATTCATTCAATGGTGTTGTGTTTTGCACTTGGAATGATCCTCTATTCCATTTTAATTTTGTGTCTCACTCTTGTCTTGCTATCAATTCGATGTTTTAGTTTTTTTTTTCCACTTTTTTCTAATTTAATGCTAGTTACTTGTGTTTTAATTTAATTTTACAATTATTAACTATGATTTATTAAGTTTCAGCTATGATTTTCAATTTTTGCTTGACACAAAAGTTGTATAAGTACTGATCTTATAATTGGTTTTTATTAAACACAATTTTTCTCAAGTCCATACTCGTGATAACGAGATATTTTCAAAAATGATACTATATTTAGATCTGTCTATCTTCTTTATGTGGAAAGATCTGTCTATCTTGATAGAAAGCATATGTCTTCTTCAGAAAATATCATGAATACATAATTAGTCCTTTGAACGATAATTCGAAAATTTGATTTGAACTGCATATAAGGATAATTGGTGCTCAAAGTTAAGACTTGTACTGTTAGTACGCAGTTGCTGTGACAACAGCAAAAATAAGAGATGGTTTCTAGTGCAGTGGACCTCACCATACGATCGGTGTGATTCACCTTATTTTATTTTATTTTATTTTTAATTATTTAATATTAAATTAATTTTAATATGAACTTATTAAATTATAATTGAGTATTAATAAATTCTAATTAAAATTAATAATTTCTAATTGTGATAAATACATTTTAACTAAAATTAATTAATCCTAATTAATTACTTTCTAATTATCCTTAATCCCCTTAATTGCCTCCTAATTCTTTTAGTATAATTATTCTCTAATTACGACCAAATGCACTCTAATTACAACTACCTATACGGTGCTACTATCAAGATACCAGTATCTTTGATTTCGTACCCATGTTTTTGCCAATAAGCTAGCGATTATGTACCCCCAACGGGACATCCAATCGATGCAGGCTTCAGTCTGTAATAGGGTTCAAACTCCACTGCTTTCCCTTCCCTAAGTAAATAATAATAATAATAATAATAATAATAATAATAATAATAATTATTATTATTATTATTATTATTATTATAACTTGTTGTTCATCTTCATGAAGCTAGCTTATTAGATAGTCGTATTCAAATTCTTAATATCATTCTTATATTTTCTTTATATGGACAGGCAAGTCAAATCCAAAGAAGTTTGCGAGTGGACGACGGAATATGGGCCAATGATCTGTTTGACTTCTCTATTACGATCAACGTAATAAAAAAGAATCTTTATCCAGAAAGATTCTTCCCCAAAATGGGAATCATGACAGTCTATGGAATGGCCGGAGTCGGTAAGACTATTCTTGTTAGAAATATTTTTGAAGATTTCTCAATTTTGCATCGCTTCGACCACCGCGTATGGGTCAACATAGGTCCCAAGTATCAATCAGAAGATATCTTGGTCGACATTCTAGCTCAAACATATCCCGATATTGATAAAAGAAATATGAAAAAAGATGCAAAATTAGTCGAGGACTTGTGCATGCAGCTGTCCAATAAGAAATGCCTCGTTGTTCTAGATGATCTATGGAGCCAAGAGCCGGTGCATTACCTGAAAAGGCTTATACCAAATATAAAGGGTGAACTCGTGTTCACGACTAGGCTAAGAAATTTAGTGTTTCCTGGTGATAGGGCTTATAAATTACGCTTTCTGAACAAAGAAGAAAGTTGGGATCTTCTTCGCGAGAAGGTGTTTGGTGAAGAGCGCTGCCCTCGTCAACTTGAAAAGGCGGGAAGGAAGATTGCTGAGAGTTGTGATGGTCTTCCTCTTGTAATACTCGCAGTTGCTGACAAGTTACGCGGATCAGAGAAAACCCTAGAGTACTGGAACAAAGTAGCAGAGAAGAAAGTTCCAGCTGTAATGGAAGCACAATATGAAATATCAACGGGACTTCTTCCAATTTACGAGAGTTTGCCTCAACATTTGAAAGCATGCTTTCTATATATGGGAGTTTTTCCGCAAAATTATGAGATCCCCATCTCCACGCTGATAAAGTTGTGGTTTGCTGAAGGATTTCTTGAGCCAAATCCGTCGCAAACTGTTGAAGAATTTGCTACACAGTGTTTGATGGAGCTTGTGGAAAGAACTGTGGTAATGGTCAAGAAGGGGTCTGATTTGAATAGTAATAAGAGTTGCAGTCTCCATTCTGTCTACTGGCATATATCTTGCAATGCAGCAACGAAGAACAATTTCTTCCATGCCCTCGATACTTGTATTGATATTTCAATGGAAAATATAGAGCGCCAACGGAGATTATGCATTCGCAAAGGAATTTTATTGGGAATAAAAGATGTACTTAATGCGATGGAGTCTGTAACTACTTCGCGTGCTTTGCTATGTACCGGCCCACCTCATCAATATCCGGTTCCATTGAGTTTTGGTGGTTCAAGATTGGTGAAGGTTCTAGAAGCTCTTGCAATCCGTTTATACGAGTTCCCAGTTGAAGTAGTGAAGCAACTTCATCTGAGGTACCTTGCCCTCACTTGTGATGGAGAGCTCCCACCTTCCATATCCAAACTTTGGAGTCTACAGTTCTTGATTGTTAGGCAATGCTTGAGCATCAAAAACTCCCAAAACCCCTCATATTTGCCAAAGGAAATATGGGATATGAAGGAATTGAAACATCTTCAGGTTTCAGGAAGCTTGCTCCCTTATCCCGATTGTGGGGCTCTTTTGCCAAACCTCTCATCACTCTTAGATGTGAGTGTTCAAAGCTGTACAAAGAGGGTTTTCAAGAGATTACCTAATGTGAAGAACTTAGGTATTCAAATTGAGTTGGAGCCAAATGACAAGAGCAATCCTTTCCATTGCTTAAATGGTGTATCTCGTCTGCAGAAATTAGAATCACTCAAATGTGTCGTTGTGAATCCTGATTTCGGGTTGGCCCCACCGGCTCCTCGTTCTATGTTCCCTTCAAGTCTAAAAAAGTTGTGTTTGAGTGGGCTTGGGTATCCTTGGGAGCACATGCATATAATTGGTGAACTACCAAATCTTGAAGTGTTGAAATTGCGATGCTATGCTTTTCAAGGATCATTTTGGAAAATCGATTCTGCTGAATTTCCAAAACTTAAGTTTCTTTCAATCGAAGACACTGATCTAGAGCGTTGGGATTTCGAAATGCCCTGTATCTATCACCTTAAGCATCTTAGCATAAAACACTGCTACAATTTGGAGCAATTTCCTTTTTCTTTGCCTCCCCTTCTTGAAATGTTTGAAGTAATTGACAGCCACCCTTTAGCTCTGAGTTGGGCAGAGCAAATGAAGGAAGATAATTGGGAGAGAAGAAGGATGAAATCTCTTGAAGTTCATCTTCAATCTTCATGGACTGATGACAACTAAAATGGATATTGCGCTCGCGAGAAAAGGTTAGCCGTTCGATTTTATTCTAAAATGATACTCCATATAACCTTCTATCCTAACTAATTGTCTTATTGCCGTACGAGTAGTTTAAGTTTCTCATTATTTACCAAATTTGTGTATTTGAAAGTTGAGTCATATTTTAGCATAGGGATAACCTGAAACGACGTCGTTTCACATAGATTTAGCCACCTAGGATTTTTTGGCGCCATGTCAGTATCAATTTTGGGGGAGTCCAACGCGGAATATAAAATTAGATTAAATTGAAAGTCCAGAAATTGTCAGTCAGAATTTTTTTCTGGTGAGCAAAATCATATTTTTGCCAAAGTTCAGTAATTTACACACTAGTAGTAGAGTGGTACGTGCGATGCATGTAAAATTGATAGATTTTAATAATATATAATGTACATCAAAAATAGAATAATCATATTATAATAGATAGATTTAAGTAAAAAAAAATAGATATATAAAAAATAGATAAATTATATACCACGATCGAAGAAATTTTAATACAAGAGGATTATTATCGGATATCAAATACTCCCTCCTTCCATGATAAATGTTCTTAAAACCCGTGCCACTTCTAAATAGATAACTTATTTATACTATTTTTTTTTTGAGTTGGTACTTTATTATTACACAATTCCTTAAAAAATAAAATAAGTAAGGATATTATAAGTATAATCTAATAATAAATAATAGATAAATATATTATATGATGATAATATTATGATATAATCTAATAATATATAATAGATAAATATTGTTTATGATATTACATTACTGCCCTTAAATTAATATATATAATAGGGATATAATGGGTAAACCAAATTTTGTAAATAAGGTTCTTTTATAATGGGTATAGATTAACACATTTAGTATATGAGGTGGACTCCCACAAGGCCGGCCTTACCGTATGGTCCATTCCTTAATTCTTATTTTTTATTTTTTATTAATAAATTTAATAATATTTAATAAATTCTGATTTGAATTAATAAATTCAATTCTAATTAAAATTCATAAACTCTAATAGGGGATGAATAAATTGTATAATTGAGTTTAGTGAACTCTAATTAGGGATTAATAAACTCTAATTGAGGTTTAATAAATTTTAATTACCTCTTAATTATTCTCTAATTATATGTAATCCCTAAATTGTTAGGAAATAACACCCACACAATAAATCATGAAAGCAATAAAGAACATGAGAATTATTTACCCAGTTCGTTACAATATGTATCTACGTCTGGGGCGATACCAAAGCCAGGGTGTTTAACTATATATTTTTTAATATAATTACAATGGGAAAACAACTATTTATATAGCAAAGAATTAAGCTCTAATCCTAGTCACAAAAGAAAACCGTGTGGGCCTTAAAAATGCACCGTACAACAGCCCACAAAATTTGGGCTCCATACTCCCAACCAATGTTTTAAAAACCGGACCGGAGATCGAACCGGTGAGGCTTTCGGGTCATGGTTCAACCGGTTCAACCGTGTTTGAACCGTTTTAATCGAACCGTTCAATAAAAAAAATAAAAATAATAATTAAATAAATAATAAAATGTTAAAATATTCACGATTTTATAAGAAATACATATTAAAATCAATCATAAATATATTTATATTTTTCATGTGTAGATATTCTTAATAAATATATTCAAAATTTATATATTAAAAGTATATTTTGTATCTAAAGTAATTGATATAATCGGAAAAAAACTATAATTGAAATTTAAACATACTTTTATAGTATTCTGAATTAATAATAATAATAATAATAATAATAAATGTTGAATATTAAACAAGTGAGTGGGTTGGGAGAGTTAGTTGAGACCTTAGACTAACATCCTAGAGGTCCAAGGTTCAAATCTCATTGGAAACACAAAATTTTGCACATTTAAAAAAAAAAAAAATTTGAACCGGTCGGTTCACAAAAACCGGCGCCGGTTCTATGACCCCGGCCGGTTCTGACCGGTTCTTCCCGATTCTACCCGGTTTTGACCCACTAGCAGTTTTTAGGGCTTGACCGGACCGGCACCATGACCGGTTCCCGGTCCAGCCGGTCGAACCGGCCGGTCCGGTCCGGTTTTTAAAACATTGCTCCCAACATAAATAACCCTTCCTAGTTAAACTGACCTACCCAAATTTTTTGTTTGTATATACACCCATTCGTTTATTGTATATTGGGTTTTGATCTGGATAACTAATTTGTGTAAATTAACTAAAAACATATGATACAAATACTTTGTTTTTGGTATGACAAAGAGGATTTGAAGTGTTACAGTTTTTCCATTTTGATCATAATCAAAATTTCATCTAATCATTAATGATATATAGTTTTGACTTTGTGGTGTAATTTGTGGCCTCTAAATTAGAGGTTTTGTATTTATTTATTTATTTTTAATCAATGCAATTTTTATAGCCTATTAATATTGCTACTTTAATGACTGCATGCATAATTGCCTTCATTTCTTGAGGATCAATGAAATATAATGATGAGTATTAAATGCTTTAAACTGATAAATAATTACCCCATATTTCAGGTGAAGATTTATGTCTAGCAAAGATATCATCAGTAACGAATCCTACTTGCTACTTGGCACTTGAAGTCTTGACCTAAATATGTGAGCTAGAATGTATTGATTTTCATGTAATAAAATTTGACGAGAAATATGTTTGGTTTTATAGTAACTCGTCCAAATTATCACGTTTGACAGATTTATATGTAATATTTTTTGTTGCATGCTTTTAGTTACTGTCTCTAATAGTTGATCTATATATATTGTTTCCGCCTATATCGACATGAGTATTTATTTTTATGCAATTCTCTGTTGTGGTGGTTTTTAAGACTTAGCTCGGTTGCTTAGGAAAACTTAACTTGAAAATATTATCTTTACGTTTTCAGCTTAATCAAGTTGTGCAATTTTCAGAAAAACACAGCTGGCTTTGGAGAGCAGCTGAGTATGCAGATTTGATAAAAATGCAATGTGCCAATGGAGTTAGTATAAATCTGAAAATAAAGAGAAAGAAAAGAACACGAGATTTTATGTGGTTCGGAGTAACACCTCCTACATCCACGACCAGATTCATTGGTAATTGATGGTCCCTGAGCTGGGTATTTGGTGTAGAGGGGGGGTGAATACACCAAATAGATTTTTCTAAACTTTTTCAAGTTAAATCACAGAGTTGGTGAGCTCAGTTATCGATCCAGCTGGGGAGGGTCAGCTGGGTAAATAACTCAGCTGGAGGTGCGGAAAGTGGTGGTTTGAAAACTTAGCTCGGTTACTTAGAAAAACTCAGTTTTAAAATATTAATTTAACGTTTTCAGCTTAGTCATGTTGTGCAACTTTTAGAGAGACACAGCTGTCTTTGGAGAGCAGCTGTGTGTGCAGTTTTGAACAAATATGCAATGATATGAAGGAGTTAGTACACAGCTGAATATAAAGCGAAAGTAAAGAGAGAGAGTAAGAAACACGCGAGTTTTTACGTGGTTCGGAGTAACACCTCCTACGTCCACGACCAGGTTCACTGGTAATCCACTACCACTTGGTTTTCAAGTACCAAGCAACTTCACAACTCTAACCCGAGCTGTGTTCCAACAGTTTGCGGGCACTGTCAAGCCTACACCTTCAGTTTCCGGGTACTGAAGAACCTATCCACTCGAATTACGCGCTTCGAGCAAGCGTACCTTTACCTAACCTTTCTGGGTTTGGGTTTGGGTATGGGGTTCCAACTGTGAACGAGTTCTTACAATTAAGAACTTTAGAGTATGATGAACTCGTTCGAAATCTAGGCTAAAGATATACAAAGAGTTTGGCCTAGGGAACAGACGAAAAACTAAGCAGTTTCTTAACTAGAAACACTTTAAGATAAAGTGTTCTTTGATCTATTTAGAACTGCTTGAGAGCTTTGTAAAGAATGAAGATTTCAGATAATGAAAGCTTGTAGAGAGTTTTTCGTGTCTGATCCTGAGGTTGAAGACGGGTTTATATAGGTAGAGATTCAAGACTAGCCGTTGGAGGAGCCGTTTGAATCTTACCTACTCTTCTTAAATGCAAGATCTGCCGTTGAGCGTATCCGCACTGTCTTCATTTGTGTCACATCCTAGGTGCGAAATCTAGGATGCCGATTTGGCAATCCCTCATTGGTCGAGGTAGGTTGACTTCCTCTGATTCCGGGATCTTCTGCCTTTAGAGCTGGCTTTTGAATTCAGAGCTGGACTGTCTTGAAGTGAAGTCTTCAGAGATAGTTCCCTTTGTTCTGTACAGCTGGACCAGCTGTGTTTTGTACTCAGCTCGAATTCTCTTCAGCTTGATCGGGCTCTGCTGGATCGCTCGGCTGAAGGTTGATGCCTGCTGTCTTTTGCTAGCTGACTACAGCTGTAAACACAGCTGGGTCGACTCTCGTCCTGTGACTCCGACTTTGTAAACACAGCTGGGTCGTCTGCTGTCTTCCGCTTCCTTAACCTGTAAGCCTAGAAAATCTAAAGCTCAAACAGGCGAGCTGGAAAATACTATTTAGGTTGACGCAATCATCTATTCAGTTGGAGAATCAGTTGGGTTTTGGTATCAAATCGAAACCTTATAATTTTCCCAACAGTAATTCACTACCACTTGGTTTCCAAGTACCAAGCAACTTCGCAACTCTAAACCGAGTTGTATTCCAACAGTTTACGGGCACTGTCAAGCCTAAACCTTTCAGTTTGCGGGTACTGAAAAAAACCTTACAACCACTTGAAATTCGCGCTTCAAGCAAGCGTAACCTTGACCTAACGTTTCTGGGTAAAGAGGGGTTTGGTTTAGGGTTCCAACTAAGAACGAGTTCTTACAATGAAGAACTTAGAGTTAGATGAACTCGTTCAAAATCTAGGCTTAAGATATACAATGAATTTTGCCCAGGAATCAGACCAAAAACTGGGCAGTTTCTGGACTAGAAACACTTTAAGATAAAGTGTTCTTTTAACTATTTAGAACTGCTAATGAGCTTTTGAAGGCTTGAAAAATTCAGAGAATGAAAGCTTGTAGAGAGTTTTTCGTATTTGATCCTGAGGTTGAAGACGGGTATTTATAGGTAGAGATCCAAGACTAGCCGTTGGAGGAGCCGTTTGAATCTTACCTACTCTTCTTGAATTCATAATCTGCCGTTGGGCGTTTCTGCACTTGTCTTCATCAGTGTCACATCCTAGTTCCTGAGGTCTAGGATGCTGATTTGTCGATCCCTCATTGGTCGATGTATATTAACTTCCTCTGATACCGGGATCTTTGTCTTCAAGCTGTTTTACGAATCTTGGAGCTAGATCTAATACTCTGACTTGAACTGATGCTTTCAGAGTTAAAATTTTGACCCATAACAAATATTGACATTTTCTGCATGATTAATCATATTTAGTTTGTCCAATTCGCATCGACCATAAAGATAATATTTTTTATTTTTCTATTCAACGTTCACCTAATTTCTCTTTTTATTACCATCGCAATTACTATCACTATGACTGTGATTTTCCTTTAATTTTTAGAAGCCGTGTTGAATTCCTGAATTGTAAGAAAAAAAATATGAAACACTTACTAACAAATATTGACATTTTCTGCATGATTAATCATATTTAGTTTGTCCAATTCGCACCGACCATAAAGATAATATTTTTTATTTCTCTATTCAACGTTCACCTAATTTCTTTTTTATTACCATCGCAATTACTATCACTATGACTGTGATTTTCCTTTAATTTTTAGAAGCCGTGTTGAATTCCTGAATTGTAAGAAAAAAAAAACTATATCAAACGCTTATCTGAAGTTTGAAACTTTCAATTAATATCTACTTGAAAGGCAAGTTTTGTTTGGCAATTTAAGTTTTGGTTTATTAAGTTCAATACCTTATTCGGCGCAGTTATTTCAGGTAGAATGTATCCATTGAATCTGTCATATATATATAATCGGACATGTAGCTTGACATGCAAATTTGAATTAAAAAATAAATATACGAAACATTTGAGTTAAAAAAAAATTAGGACACTAATTAAGTTAGGGTGGTTGGCAATTGTAGGACACTTTTCTTTGGGATTGACAAATGTAGGACATTAATTATCTTTTAAGTTGTGTAAATGTAGGCCAATTTTGGGTCAAATTTCAAAAATTCGGGCTATGTCAAGCCCGTAGCCTACGTGACATTCAAGTAACAGCCAAATCAACTTATTTTGCTTGGTTGGAATTATTTAACCAAACTAATATTAGATGATTAAGACCCTAATTATTTCCTTATTTAGAAATGGGACGTTATGAATGAGACTGACTAAAATAGAAATGGGCCTTTATGAATGGGACGGAGGGAGTATAATTCTTTTAACTTTTATTCATACCAATTGGTTAATCTGCATATAATATTTCTACAATAAAAGACTTAGATATATCCCAAAACTTTTTATCCAGCAATCCAAAATAACCAAGATAGAAAAAATGAAAAGTAAACTTTGTAGGGGAAATCTAGAAACTTACTATTTCTAAAATTAGGATTTGATGAACGAGAGTGTCTACTCTTTTTTCGTACTCCTTTTATGTAAGATCTTCATTTCGATGAATGCAGAGCGGACCTACCAAGAGGCAAAAGGGGGCTTTATAAGTTTTTTTTTTTCCCTCTCTTTTTGTTCTTGTAAATATATCAAATTGTTAGAATTGTGTTAATTATTGTGTACAATCCCCCTTCACCAAATCAAATCGTAGGAAATTTTCTTCTTCAAATATTGAACTCAAAAATTAGAAAACGCAGTCCCTCCAAGGATTTTTTTTTCTACACCCGCAACGAGTATGTTGGGAATTCAAAGAATAGTGAGTTATACTCCCTCTGTCCCATTAATATATATAGAAACGTCTCATTTTCCTTTTTCGTCTGTCTCATTGATAATGTCCCGTTTCCAAGTAAGGAAATAATTAACTCTTCAAAAGTGATGAGACATGCTACTTTTCTATCTTTTTACCAGTCTCCTTAATAATCGTGCCCAAAAGAAATGGGACGTTATCAATGAGACGGAGGGAGTATTATACAACGGATATACAGTACTATATATTAATATACAATAGAATAAAAGAAAATTCATTATTCCACAACATCCAAAAAAAAATATTACATTTTTAAATCTGACTAACGAAGTGGCACGTAAATTGTTTGCTATGTTTAGTTTATATTATATTTGTAATGCTGAATTCTAATATTATAACACTGATTAAATAATCCCGAATTTTTTTTTAATTGTTCATAAACATAATATAAAATATGAAATTAATATAACCTTAAACATAAGTATGTATATAAAGAGGATAAATTCAGCAGTCAGTTTTATAAGAAGTAGATGTTTTTTGTTTTATTTCTTAAAATTAATATCTCCTTTAGTAATTAAACATACATCGTGAAATATAGTGGGCATAGATATGATGTAATAACACCACAAGAAAAGCTGATATGATGGATTTTTCGTGTAGTGTTTGTTACACCCCTACAACTATGAGTGTGTTATGCAATTTAAAAAATATATGGGCGTTATGTACAATTTACATAAAACACATATTGATGTTTTTTTTGCAGTTTACTCATTTTGTAAGGATACGCGAGCTGTGTTTTATAAAGGAAAAATGTGCAAATACCCCCCTCATGTTGGCAGCGCCGGGCAAATAATCCCCTGAATTTTGTTTAGGTGCAAATTCACCCTTTCCTAAAGTTTTCGGGTGCAATTACCCCCTCGCCGTGACGGAAACTACACTTTCGTTGGCAAAAAAAATATTTTTGATTCATTTTTATTCTTGTTGACCCTTACAATTTTCAAGAATTAATTGGTGCTAAAAACTCAAATTAGGATAAAATTTATTTCGAACCCTAACTCACAACTATCAAAACTCAGGCGAAGCTCTCTAATGATTTGCAATCCAAGCCAACTATTTGTTGTTGACATTGATGATCTCATATTCTTCAAGTGGTCCGTCATCCTTTTTCGTGCAAATTATTGGAGAAACTCACCTGAATTTTGATAGTTGTGAGCTAGGGTTCGAAATAATTTTTTTCCTAATTTGAGTTTTTAGCACCAATTATGTAGTATATAACCGTTGGAAATTATAAGGGTCCACAAGAATAAAAATGAATCAAAAATATTTTTTTTGTCAACGAAAATGTAGTTTCCGTCACGACGAGGGGGTAATTGTACCCGAAAACTTTAGGGAAGGGTAAATTTGCACCTAAACGAAGTTCAGGGGTATTTGTCCGGCACTGCCAACATGAGGGGGGTATTTGCACCTTTTCCCTTTTATAAATCACCCAAACTAAGAATCAATTCAAAAATCACTTTATTTGATTAATACATATCTAATACTGAATTTTCATCCCCAAATCTCCATCGCCATTGATAATCTCTCACAAAAACCCCCTTTAATTCCTCACTTCTGTGTACCAACGAACACCCTAAAAACAACACACAAACACACCACAAATAGAAAAACAAAACAAAAAACAAAAAGGATAACTGAAAGCATGGCTTATGCTGCTGCAATTTCTCTTAAGCAAACAATACAGCGCCTCCAAAATTCTTCCAACATTTCCGTTGATTCCTCGAGTCGAGAACTCCTAAATTTTGCATACAAGCACCTAACTTCCGTACAAGAAGTCCTCAGAAAACCAGATGATAAAATGCTTAGCAGCAATAGATTGAATGCTTTGGACGGACAAATCAGAGAGGCGTTACATCAATTAGAAGATTCTCTCGAGTTCCTTTCCTCGGACCAGATTCTCTTTAGCCATAGAGAAGAAATCTGTCCTCCATTACTTCCTCTAGAGCTAGATCTAAAGGAAGTATGGCAGGATTTGAATTCTTTCTCCGAAGCAGTGACGAAGATGGAGAAAGACTACAATCAATCTCTCGACAACCTATCTTCCGATGATGATGATGATCATGCAGCTTCACAAACATTTGATTCTGATGTGAAGATGGTTGGATTATCCGATGCCTTCACCGAACTCAAAGATCATTTGATCAGAGTTATAAGGCCTGACGACTTCTGTTTTTTCTCCTTTCTTGGGCCGGCAGGCATCGGAAGATCGATTCTAGCCAAAAGAGTTTACGACGACATATACACTAACAAAGAAGGCTCCTTCGACTGCGGTGCGTGGGTGAGAATAGGCTCGACGTATCAACTCAAAGAGATCCTTCTAAATATCATTTCTCAGATAAATGGTATCGACCACCACGAATTCCCCGGATCGGACGATGGAGAAGAGGAATTGGGGAAGTATTTGTTCAATTGTTTGGAAGATAGAAAATACATCGTGGGGCTGGATGAACTTCCCGACCCAGACATTTTGATCAAGTTGAGAAGGTCGTTCCCGGAGCAAAGCAACGGAAGCCTAGTCATCCTCACGACCAGCCTACCGGAAGTCGCTGAATTCGATGACAGATTTGTCCTGGTTGAACTACCAAAGATGGATAAACACTTCGTCTGGCCCTTCATTCGATCGTTGTTTTTCGAAGAAAATGAGACAATCTCTCAAGAATTTGAGGAAATTGGGAGGAAGATCGCCAGCAACTGTCGATGTAATCAACTTGTGGTCGCTAGAGTTATGCTCGTGCTACAGAAAATGAGGACGGACGCAGAGAACTGGAGAGGGCTAGCTGCGGCTGAAAATGATCGCATTTACGTGGTTGAGGATGAGATATCAGAGGTACCATTACATATCTAAACTATTGTATTGTTTTGTGACAAAGACTTTGTATACTGTCGATCGCACCGTGCGACCGAGCCCACGTGCACTAGGCGCATGCATCTTATGCGTGAGTTTGGGCGACCCGGATAAGTGTGTGCACTACATGTGCCATATCAGGAGCATCCACGCACCCGTTTTCAAGTATTTTTACACGCGCTCGTCTTTTTATTTATTTTTTAGTTATTTTTTGTTTTTTTTTGTTTTTTTCTTTAATTCTTCTCCATTAGGGTCTATTAATTCCTAATTAAAATTTATTAATCTCCAATTAAAATTTATTAATCTTCAATTAGGGTTTAGTAATCTCACAATATAGGATTTATTAATCTCCTTAGAGTTTATTAATCCTCTTAGGATCAATCCTTAATTAGAGGTTATTAATCCTCTTAGGCCTTACTCGATTTAAAGGATGTGAATGAAAAAATATGATATGATATGATAGGATTGCATGGTTGGATTATTTTAGGGAGAAGTAGCAAATGCCCCCCTATCATATACCCTCCTAACATATTTGCCTCCCCATTTTTTGATTTGGAGGTGTTAACACCCCAACGTAATGCGAAAATCCCCCGTCTCTAATGGATGATTAACACCGTTAACGATTTTTTATTTTTTATTTTCTATAATTTGACCAACACCGTTAACTTTCTATTTTTTTATTTTCTATTTCTATTTTCTATTTTCTTATTGTATTCTTATTTTTTTATTTTCTATTTTCTTAATTTAATTTTATATTTTTTTATTAGGTCCCTCGCCTCTAACGGATTATTGTTTACAAAATTTCATTTTCGTAGTGGATCCCACTCAACTTTACTCAAACTATATATCTCTTGAGAAAATACCAATAAAAAAGTAGAAAATTATAAAAATAAAAAATTGTAAACAGTAATATGCTAGGGACATAATAAGAATATAGAAAATTTAAAAATAAGAATACAATAAGAAAATTAAATAAATAGAAAATTAACTGTATTGTTAGTCAAATTACAAAAAATTAAAAAAATTAAAAATTGTTAACGGTGTTAGTCATCTGTTAGAAGCGAGGGGATTTTTGCACTAATTATGGCATGTTGGGGTGATGACAACTTCAAATTAAAAAATAGGGAGGTAAACATGATAGGAAGGTATATGTTAAGAGTGTATTTGCTACTTCTCCCAATTATTTTAATATTATGTTGGATTGAATAATTAGGACTAGGATTGGGGTAGTTTTGGATGGATTCTATGGTTAATTAATAATCACCTAAATTTGAAAGGATAAATTATCACTCAGTTGGTGGATCTCATCATCGGCCAGAGTTATCCATCAAGGGTCAAAATATTTGATTGTGTTAGATTATTTTATTAAACAAGCTTTATCAAGACTTACCAATCAAACCAAACGAGGCCTTAGGATTTATCAATTCCAATGGGGATCTAAAAAAATTAAAAAGTCAACTCTGAACATTGACCGATCACAACTAGAGCTGTCAAAATTTCGGGCCGGCTCGGCCTGAAAATTCTCAGGGCCTGAAAAGGTTGAATCCAGCCCGGTCTGGAAAACTATTTTATAGTGTAATTTTTTCAAGCCTGTAAATGTAGTGCCGACGGGCTGGCCCGATTTCGGTTCGGGCCTTTTTTGACATCTCTAGTCACAACGAGAGTGATCGTAGAGTCGAATCCAATGGAGTTGATCGTAGCATTCTCTTCGTCATTGGTGTCACTAAAAAGGGGTTTTGCTTTGGTCGAAGCAGGTCTATCTTTGGTCTAAGCGTTATGTAAATAATAACTGAAAACTAAGAGTAAACTAATCAAATAAAAAGGCAAACCTCAGATATGACTAGAATCATCAAACATGAATCAGGACTCGATCATAGGTCTATATAATTCCCCCATATGCAAATATCAATTGGTTATAGCTCCAGAACAAAGTTGCCTCCATTATCACGATGTCACGTGTCCCTTTGCCCAACACTAATCTGTCCTTTTAGTGTAAAAACGAGTAAAGTCTATGACGATTACCCATTATCTAATCCAGATGCATTACCCTATGATGGCTTTTCGATAAGGCTTTGCCTAGACAACATTCAGATTTAGACAGACCTAATATGGCCAAAAGCATGCGCAAAGGCATACGACAACTCGCTCACATCAGTCATACGGTCGGATACAAGACATCCATCTCAACATTTTCCCGTCTTTACTTGTGATCTAAGCCTATCAATTATTTAGTGTCCAGTTAACTAATCAATTTGCCCAAACCATATCAACACAATATTTGATTTGATGGAGATCTTCTAGATAAGGATGAAGATCCTTCCATCCTTATCAGTTGTTGCTCTCACAAAACCGTCCATTCCTCTGCCCCCAGCTCACTGCTCTATGCTTAAAGCGCACTCTTCTTGCCTTGATCCAGCTTTGCCCATATGGTCCATCAAAGGTCTAGATTCCGCACGATACTTGGATTAACTATTCCATCTTCACTTTAGAGCTACAATAGATGGTCATTTGCCTCGTATCGATGACCTTGCCTTTCTTGCTGAATGCAGCCCTTCTTTGCCCAAATCGACACATGTTTTACATAAGCAACCTGCCTTCCAAAAGTGTCCTCCCAGACACAACTAAGACACAAAAAAGACTCACAAAACTCGATCTAGACCTAGAATAAAGACACAAAATGAGCACGAAATACGGGCTCATCAGTGTCCCTATTGTTTTATTTGTATCTCAAGTCTCAACTCATCATTAGTTACGAAAAATTTAGGCACTTTTTGAGATCCTCTATTCCACCTTTTGATATCTCAGATATCATTTTCGTAGGATTCATTAATCAATTAACGATTATAATTTGTGTTTATTTACAACTTTTGAGTTCATAATTGATTTTTTCAAAAATATGGTATATAATTTTTTAGAAAACCTACTTTTAGCAATGAATTTTAATTATTTTTCATTATATAACACTAATAATAAAATTATTAGTGGGACACGGGTTATGGGATATAGTTATGGAACATAGGATATCATATGCAATATATAGGCAAGTAAAACCGATATTGGTTGAGGTTCTATCACTTGGGATCCTCTATTTCACTTCTTAATATCTTTCTTGTGTCCACTTTCAATTTTCTAGTTTTTCTCTCATTTTTTATTCAATTTAATATTATTGTTAATTAGGGATGCAGATCATACTCAATTAAGATATATAATTATATCTATAATTTCAAATTCTTAGTTAATACTCCCTCCGTCCACGATAAATTTGTCACAATTTCTTTTTTGGTCTGTCCACAAAAAATTTATCACATCCATTTATAGTAATAGACCCCACACACCTCACTTACTCTTTCACTCACAACACAATTTAAAACTATATATATAAAAGTGGGACCCTTATTCCACTCACAATACAATCAACCAATAAATTATTGAACCCGTGCCATCCACAATGTGGCAAATTTATTGTGGACGGAGGGAGTAATTGTCTATAAAAGTTGATTATTTCATAATTAGGATATATAATAATTTTTAAGCTTCAATTTTTAGTAATCAATATTGATTATGGTTCATTATATTATAATAATTTTTATTTTTCTAAATATTTAGACACATGTAGGAAACATAAATATTGAGAAAGAGGATTCACACTGTGTTTTTATATATCATAGGACTAGAGTTGTTTTTTTTTTGTAAATAAAATTAAATTAAAAATGCACGAGGGGTGCAACCCAACGAGCTACAAAGAATAAAAATAAAAACAACTGAAGAAACAAATTCACAGCTCAAGACAAGAGGATGGATTACAAATCCAATCCCCCAAACTCAAGCAAGGCCCATTTCGATGATTCCATAAGATTAGAAATCCAAAACCAAAATCTCACTCTGATCAACTCAATTAATTAAGTCCTCGCAACAGCTTGACATGTTATTGAACACCACCCCATTTCAATGATTCCATAAGTTCCACACAATGCATATCCAGAGAGCTTTCCACCACTCGAATGATGTTTTCTTTCTTGCAAAGCCCAAATGTTGCTAGAAGTGACACAATGGATTAGAATGCCCGATATAATTGAGTCCAAACCAACAATAGCAAGCTGCCCAAATTTTGTATGCAAATGGGTAGGAAAAAAAATAAATGCTCCACACTTTCACATTGCGTCGAGCAGAAATGGCACTTGTCCTCATCCACCTGACGCAATACACCTCTTTTTAAAAGGTTTTGTCGAGTCGGTATTCTGTTTTGGAGCAATTTCCAACAAAATGTTGAAGCTTTGTATGGGGCGAGCTTACACCATACCTTTTTCAAATCTTCCGATGATATACTTTCACGGTTAACTTTCTTCTCAACCTCATTATACGCCAATTTTGAGGAATAAAACCCATTACTTTTAGCGCTCCATTTCCATCCGTCCTCCTTATTTTGAACTAGCTTAAACCCGTCAATAAGAGAACGTAAACACGAAAACATTTTTTTTCCCATTCAAAAAAATCCCTTCTCCAACTCCACTTCCATTCCCAATTTTTTTTTTTGTCCAAACACCTTTATCTTTGAGGCACACTTCTTTGTCTAAAGCAATTTGAAACAATCTGTTGAAGCTAGCAGCGAGAGTGTTACCCCCTGCCCATTTATCATTCCAAAAACTGATTTTGTCCCCTTTCCCTATTATCTTGATGAAATTTTCGTTAAACCAATCAGCTGACAAGACATGCTTACACAAATCCCTCCACCACACATAACCTCTTCTAAACTCCCAATTTTTTAGCTTCTCTATTCCTGATAAGTTGTCATCTTTCCCCATATATTTTGAGAATAAGACCTTACACCAAAGAGAATCCTTTTCTACCCTCAATCTCCAACCCCATTTTTCCAACAGAGCCTTATTAAACCACTCAACTCGTTTTACCCCTAAACCCCCTTCCTCTTTAGAATTACAAACTTTTTCCCATGCCACCCAAGCAATTTTTTTCTTTCCCCCCAGCTCTCTACCCCAAAGAAAGTCTCTCTGAAGTTCAGTAATTTTTTTGATCACTCTAGCGGGAGCACGAAAAGGAGAAAGATAGTAAGTAGGCAAATTTGACAGCACAGACTTTAAAAGAACTATTCTTCCACCAAAAGAAAGGTGTTTGTTCTCACATCGATTCAATCTTGAATAGTTTCAAGAACGGGCTGCCACGTAGCTTCTTTTCTTGGATTTGCACCTATCATAACACCAAGATAATTGAAGGGGCACGGAACCTGTTTTACAACTCAACTCCATTGCAAACTCCTCCAAATCAGCCACTGGGATGTTAAGCCCAAGTGCTTTTCCGAAAGTTAACTTTCAAACCAGAAATTAATTCGAAGCTTCGAATTATTCCTTTCACACTTTGAATATTTGGTTTAGAAGCTTCTCCAAACATTAGAGTATTATCAGCAAATTGAAGAAGTGAAATCTCCACTTGATCTTTGCCCACTTTGATTCCTGAGAACGAACCATCTTCTCTTGCTTTATCTGTTAATAAGCTTAATCCTTCAGCTGCAATTAGAAAAAGGAATGGAGAAAGTGGGCCTCCTTGACGCAGACCCTTTTGCAATTGAAATTCTCCACTCGGACTTCCATTAACTAAAACTGAAGCTGAGGCCGTTGTAATGCATTCTTTCACCCAAGAACACCATTTGTCATTGAATCCCAACAACTTCATGTTAAACATGATGCAAGCCCATTTTTGGTCAGGATAAGCCATGTTATAATTAGTTGGGGAAAAATTCGTCCCCGCTCGGCCCAAAAATTAGTGGTGTTAGCCTACGGAGCGACTGAAAAATAGAGAAATAGATATCGTCAATAACGTAGTAAAAAATTTGAACATGTGGTCAAAATTCTTTACTCTAGTTACAACTATAGTAATATAATTCACATATATATAACATAATTCAATTTTTATATAAGTTTGACAAAAAAAAAAGTTACACATAAAATAATATTTTAGGTCAACCCATTAAAAGAACAATAATACTTTTTGGACATATATGTCCGAACATAAAAGGGTATATTAATAATTTTAATTTAAGATTTATCTAATAAAATCATTTTAATCAATCATTTTATGTAATATTTTCATAAATATCTTTTATCATCAATAATTTTATCTAATATTTTCATAAATACCTTTTATCATTAATCATTTTACATTATTGCCGCTTCATTTTCTACTCAAAAGTATGCAACTTTTTACCTTATTTCACGATTAATCTTTTTTAATATTATTAATTTATTACCACTGACAAAATTCTCTAATATGCATCTACCCAATTTTCTTTTTCATATTACTTATTATTATTATTATTATTATTATTATTATTATTATTATTATTTTCTTTTTCATATTTTCTTTAAATTACAAAATTTATGTCCGGACATTTATGTCCGAATAGCATCACTCTTAAAAGAATAGCAATTAAAGTATGTGAGTTTTTTTGAAAGTGTCTAAAATAAAAAAATTATATATATATATAAATAGAGATTTAAGAAATCTAAAATTTATGTAAGTATATATTTTATTGAAAGTTTTGAATGAATCATGAATTATTGGAATGATATGTTATGTATTTTGACAAAAAATGAAATAATTGAAGATTAAAGTTTCAAAATCTGAAAAATATATAGAAGAGACTAAACTATAAAGAAAACCAAAGGACATATTTTATTACAAATGTAAAATTAAAATCTCAAAATCTGAAAATATATATATATATATATATATATAATATATATATATATATATATATATATATATATAGAAAAAGAGAAATGAAAAAAAGGAGGAAGAAATGATATTGTCAAAAAAGTTGTGTCGTTCGAGGCACATGCAGCCGTTACAGTGAAAAGGGCCACAGTACTAGCTAGAGGATTCCTTCCTCCCCTATAAATATTTAATTAAATTCTAGTTAGAAATTAATAAATTTTAGGTATGAATTGATAAATCTTAAAATGTAAATCACTAAACCCTAATTGGGATTAATAATTTCTAATTATTAATTCATAAACTTTAATTGTGAATTACTAAATCATATCTAACCCTAATGAACCTTAATTAAAAAAAAAACCCTAATTAGGCTTATTTAAAAGCGCCGCAGTTTTGCCTATAATACAAATGATAATTAATCTTAGATATATAGTTAATTATATGATATATGTTTGCCTTTATAAATACCTCATGTTTTAATCATTTTATTGACAGGAGAGTGACCTACGAGAATATATGGGACAGGACGATCTAATATGGGAGAAAAACCTATTTGACTTGTCTTCTCTAAAAGATAGAGCCAAGGAGCATCTTTATCCAGACCGATTATTTCCTAAAATGGGAATTATGACAATTTATGGAATGGCCGGAGTTGGTAAGACTACTCTTATGAAAAAACTTTTTAAAGACTCTTCAATTTTGTGTCGTTTCGATCATTGTGCATGGATCAATGTAGGCTCCAAATATAAATCAGAGGATATCTTGGTAGATACTCTAGCTCAAATATATCCTTATATTGATAGAGAAAATATAAAGGAAGATGCAAAATTAGCTGAGGATTTGTGCGCACAGTTATTCTATAAGAAATGCCTCATTGTGCTGGATGATTTATGGAGCCAAGAGCCGGTGCATTTCTTGAAAAAGTTTCTACCGAACATCAAGGGCGAACTTGTGGTTACGACAAGGCTACTAAACGTTGGGATTTTTGGACCATGCGATAGGGCTTACAAAGTGCGCTTGCTAAATAAAGACGAAAGTTGGGATCTTCTTCGTGAGAAGGTGTTTGTTGAAAAGTTATGCTCTCTTGAACTTGAAACAGTCGGAAAAAAGATTGCAGAGAAATGTGAAGGTCTTCCTCTTTTAATCCTTGCAGTTGCCAACCATCTATCCAGATCTGAGAAGACTCTAGAGTACTGGAACAAAGTACTAGAGAACAAAACTCTTGTTTTCATGGCTGCACAGAATGATATATCAAACACATTGCTTCCAAGCTATGAGTTTTTACCTCAATATTTGAAGGCATGCTTCTTATACATGGGAGTTTTTCCTCAGAGTTACGAGATCTCCGCGTCCAAGCTCATGAATTTGTGGTTTGTTGAAGGATTTCTTGAACCAAATCCGTCTCAAACCATAGAAGATTGTGCTGCAAGATGCTTGAAGGAGCTTGTTGATAGGACTGTGGTTATGATCCGACAAAAAGGCTCAGACTTTAAAACTAATAAGAGTTGTGCTCTACATTTTGTCTTTTGGCATCTATCTTGCAAAGTAGCTACGAGGAACAAGTTTTTCCAAGGCTTGACTACTTACGTTGATGATTCAATGGAAATTTCAATGAGCCAACGCATATTATGCATTCGCAATAATAGTTTATTGGGAATCAAAGACGTGTGTAATGCAATAGGATCCATTTCAAATTTGCGTTCTTTGCTATCTACCGGTCCACCTCATCAATATCCGGTTCCATTATATTTTGGATCAAAATTGTTGAAGGTTTTAGAAGCTCTTGCAATCCGTTTCTACGAGTTCCCCATTGAAGTAGTGAAGCTGGTTCACTTAAGATACCTTGCCATCACTTGTTACGGAGAGCTCCCATCTTCCATATCCAAGCTTTGGAATCTTCAGTTCTTGATTGTTAGACAATACTTGAGCATCAAATCCCCAAGAAATTCTTCATATTTGCCAAAACAAATATGGGATATGAAGGAACTGAAACTTCTTCAAATTTCAGGAAGCCAACTACCTAATCCTGATTGTGGGGCCGTACTGCCAAACCTCTTATCACTCTTGGAAGTGACTGTTCACACTTGTACAAAAAGGGTTTTGAAAAGAATCCCTAATTTGAAGAAGTTAGGCATCCAAGTTGAATTGTCACCGGATATCAAGAGCAATCCTTTCAATTGCTTGAATCGTATTTCCCGTCTGCGCAAACTTGAATCACTTAAATGTGTCGTAGTGAATCCTGAGATGGGGTCCAAGGTTGCCGTCCCTCTCGCTCCTCGTTCTATGTTCCCTTCTTGTCTGAAAAAGTTGAGTTTGAGTGGGCTAGGGTTTTCTTGGGATTACATGAGTATAATTGGTAAACTACAGAATCTTGAAGTGCTTAAATTGCGATGCTATGCTTTTCGAGGACCGTCTTGGAAAGTAGAATCTGGAGCATTTCCCCGACTTAAATTTCTTTCAATTGAAGATACAGATTTGGTCCGTTGGGATTACACTCTTCCGACCAATATTACCAATCTTCGATGTCTAAGTATTAAGCATTGCTACAAATTAAAACATCTCCCTTATTTTATCACTGGTCGTTTTGGAATGATCAAAGTAGTCGACAGCCACCCTTTAGCTGTGAGTTGGGCAAAGGAAATGAAACAGAAAGATTGGGAGAGTAGGATGCAAACTCTTGAAATCCATGTTACGTCCTCATGGAACCTAAAGTGATATGAGTGCGTGCCTCAAAAAAAGGAAAGGTTAGTCGTTCAATTTCAATGATCTCATTTACTTAGTCTCCGATCATCTATATATTATGTTATATATATAGGGGGCGTTTGGTTTGATGGATGGGATAGATAATGTTTGATAGGATAGTGTAGGATGTGATTATTTAGATTATTAGTCTTATGTTTGGATTGCTTGATTGTGGTGTAGGATAATTAAATGACTATGTGTGTGTGCGCGCTACTTTGTGCAGTGTGTGTGTATTTTGTGTGTGTGTGTGTTTATGTGTGATTATTTTAGAATTTTGCATTATGAATTAGACAAGGATTAATAATCAAGCCAAATTTGAGATGATAAGTTATCATCCATTTGAATGATTGGATCACGGGCTTAATTATTCATCACGGGTTTCATCATTCAAACCAAACATGTGATTAGGTGAGATTATATTATCAATCACTCCTTATCAAGCAAACCAAACACCCCATAAATATATATATATATATATATATATATATATTGTACAACATCTTCTACTAGGTTATGATCACCTCCATGTCAAAGAAATTTAAAAAAAATACCAACTTTTGCATGCATAAATTCTTTATTATTTTTTATTCATGTCACATCTTACCATTTTCATGAATTTCCATAAGCAATTGTTGCATAATGTTGCAATATAGAGAATTCTTTTTCTTTTCTTTCATTTTTTTTTTGAAAAAATGCAATATAAAGAATCTTTTTCTTTCTTTTTTTTTATTTTTTGAAATGCTATATAAAGAATTCGACGTGAACTTATTTGCATACCCTTGGTGTGGTGTCCAAGCTAGCTTTTCTATAAAAAAACATATGTTTCAGCTTTTTGTTTTTTTTATTTTATATGTAGTGGTAAACTGGTAATGTCATACTATAAAATATACATATATATATATATATATATATATATATATATATATATGCATGTACTTTGTAGCTATAACATACGATTGGTATATATTAAGAAACAGAGGCTTTAGAGTGTTATTTTTAGGTCCAAACGTGTGACTACTATTTTTGTCAGTCATCTTTTTAAATTAAATTAAAATTTCATTTGAATCACGCAGCCGTTACCTTGGTTGCGAAAAGAGTAAATTCTCACGCTTGTGCAATAACATGCAAACAATGATGGATCTAGAGTGGGGCAATGCGGAATACAATTGTACCCCAAAAAATAAATAAAAAGCTATTAATAGTTGATATAAAATTAGAAAAAAATATCTTTACTCTAATATTTGTAACCCTTTAATTCTTAGATATGAAAAGAGATGATGAGTTTCATAAATGATATTGATGAATGTCAACTTGATATATTCATTGAGATGAACCTGAAATCTTTTGCCTCAAAAATATCAATTCTAGCTACCAGGATTTATTGCAAGTTTGGGCTGACGGGTTTGGGGAATGGGGATGAAGGGAGGGTTTTACATTTTTCTTTATTTTTTAATTTTTAATATGTTTTTGTCATCGAGGAGAGATTCTACATTCATCCAAGAAGTGTGTAGTTTTTATACTTGTCAATATATTATATCTTTACTATATCAAAAGAGGTGGTTTTCATTATTACATGGCGTTCACTAAACGGGATAAGTCTCGATAGATATAAAAAATAATATAGGCTACTTTTAAGGATTAGAATTCAAAGGATATCTCATAGCCCATGATTATTGTTTCTATTTGGGAGACTATTTGATTGATATGTATCCAACTCAAAGGCGTGAGATTGAAGGAATCCTTAGAATGGGGATAAGGATAATCAATCATATCCCACTTAGTAAACGCCCCCTTAATCTGTTTATAAATGGATAACTTATCAAATTATGAGTACCATTTTAGATCAATATGGTAATATCTTGAAATCATTATGAGAATTTTGCCGCATTGAACTGTTTAATTATCTTATATTATTTAGATTTGTCGTACTCCTAAATTTTATAAAGTGAATGTTGCAGGTGTTGTTCAAGCAAATAAAATTAAGGAGAAATTCGAAGATTAATTAAGAATGAAGATTTAGGTCTGGCAGAGGACAACATTTCAAGATTGCTTATTTTCTTGTAAGGACTCTCCATAGTCCGTATTTGCATTGAGAATTGAGATTCTATTGATTTTCATGTAGAATGTAAAATTTATATTGTATGCGTAAAACTACATATATATTTTTATTTTGTCATAAGTCATCCAGAATATTAATGTTGGAGAGACTGTAATAAATATGTTATATAAATTTTATGACTGAATTTATTTTGTAATAATTCATCCTTTTTTTGGTGTCCTACCCACTTTAAATTGTTTTAAGTTTTTTTTTTTTTTGCTTCAATTTCAATTTCAATTTCTTGAGTTTTATTTTAATTTTGTAATTATTAATTATGATTGATTATATCTTATTAGGATATGTAATTATTCTTAGTATTTAAAATTAATTTTAATTATTAATGAATTATTATGATTGATTACTAGTATATAACCCGTCGAATTTCGACGGGAAATCACATAATGTGGATCAAAGAAAAATTTTGTTCTTTGTCTTCTTTTGAACATTAGCATTTTATGGTCTATGTTTATTAGGTTTCCATTATATTTTCTTGTATCTAAACTTAAATAGCTATTGATTTGTTGTTCATGTTTATACTAAATAATTAGCGAATAAATTGAAATTGTGACCATTGGTATATTTCAATCGATTTATAATTCTTTTCTTTAAGTTTTTTCTTAATTTTTATTTTTATTTTTCTAAAATCTTCGCTTTGTGCCTTCTTAAAAACTTCCCAAATTGAAGATTCAATGCTAATCGTGGACATATATGGCTTAAAATAAATGATGAACTCAAAAATTTAATAAGTATACTATGCTCGACCTTTAGCTAGGCTAAGATCAAATGTAGTACTCCCTCCATCCCATATAAGTGTGGTGTATATATGATTATATGTGAGGTATAAAGTATTAATTGAACCACACTAATTTGGGACGGAGGGAGTATGTTGTTTTAAGAAAAATACATATACCTAATAGACGCATTAATTGGACATTAAGAGGGTGTTTGGCTGAGCTTATAAGCTCCTTAAGCTCTTGCAAAGTGTTTGACAAATTAAGCTCTCTAAGAGCTTATAAGTTCCAAAAAAAAGCTCCAAGAGCTTATAAGCTCCTTAAAAAAAAGTATCTCTATCCCAACTCTTTTTTGTCATGATGTTATAAGCAACACTCAATTTACTTATTTTCACCCTTTTTCATTTTATTTTATTTTTTAAATTTATAATTTGAAATAAATAAATAAATAAGTCATTTTTTCTGAATTATACATATAAACATAATACAAAAAAATAAAATAAAAATAAAAAATTATGAAAATCTAAAAAATCTCTCTCTATCTCTCTCTCTCCTCTCTCTCGCTCATGTTTCTCTCTCTCTCATCTCTCTCAACTATCTTTCGCTTATCTCTCTCTCTCTCGTTTATCTCTCTCTCATCTCTCTCAACTCTATCTTTCGCTCATCTCACTCTCCTCTATCTCTCGTTAATCACTCTGATCATTTATCTACTCTCTCTCTCTCTCTCTCGGACACACACACGTCGTTATTACACTCTCTCTCGGACACACACACACGTCGTTATACTCTCTCTCATCACATCTCTCTCTCCACTCTCTATTCCCACTCATTTGAGAGAAATAACGTGTGTGTGTGCGTGAGAGAGAGAGAGAGTGGAGGAAGAGATTGAGAGTTGAGAGCAGATAAGACAGAAAGAGAGAGTGTGTGGAGAGATAGAGTTTAGAAAGAGATAGTGAAGAGAGAGAGATCGAGCAGAAAGTAGAGAGGGAAGAGAGAGAGTGAGAATAATATAATTTTTTATTACATAATAAAATAAGCTTATACTAAATAAATACTCCTAAAAAATATATAAAATGTTAAATAAATTCTCAATCATCTCATAAGATTTTAAAGAGCTTATAAGCTTAATTATCCAAACACTTTAACAACTTATAAGCTCTTTAGGAATAACAACTTAAAAGCTCTTTAAAATAAGCTTAGCCAAACATAACCTAAATCATCTCTGTTGCATTTGTATTATTAATGAGCTCTTCAGATTCGATGTATTTTTTTTTTTCAAAAAGTATAATAATATTAGTAATTAGATATAGCAAATATCATATATATCCATAGTACATATTTTGAAATAAAATTATCATAGAATGAAAAATCTAGCTTACCGTCCTTTTCAGGATATAAAGTGCAAAATTCTAAAAAATGAAAAGTTCGTTTGCTCGGTCTCATCTGGCATAATCACCTTAAGACAGTGTTTGGTAGCCTAGAAAAGGCCATATAGGATACACATCTACCCTTAAACTAATGTTTGGTATCCTATATTTCTAATCTCAAAAACCCTCTATTATGTGAAGCATGTTTCTAATTCACTGTATCTCTTCAGCTATTGTATCCATCCCCTACACCAAGATACAGTTGCCTTACTTCAACAGTGCCATAGATTAGAATTGAAAATACAAAATTGTCATCCCACTCTCTTCATCATCTCTCTCATCTGCAAAGCCAGCAACAACTAGTAATCACGCATCCATGAATTCTGATGTCGAGAGATGAGATGAGATGAGAGACAATACAGTAGAGATCATTTGATGAAATAGAAAAGAAAAAAATAATTACAGAGAGAGAGAAGCAAATGAAAATTATGAAAGGATAAAGTGCTGAAACAGAGAAGCCCAGAGAACGGCGACAGGAGTCTCCGGCAAGCCTCGCTGCGGCCGCTACGGATGATTTTACACCATTCCCATCTACATAAATGCTCTCCGATGCCTCAATTTCTAATAAGAAATCCTCAATCTCGGCGTCTCTTCCTTCTCGCACTAGAAATCGATGCATCACTCTCTCTCATCGCCTTGATTTCGAGAGCAATATACAGATCAAGATTCTCAACAATAAGCATCCAAGAATCAAGATTTCATGATCTCAATTTTACACATAGATTTTTCCCCCCAAACTTTCTGGTAAGCTGAAATGAAAGTAGTGGGAGACGAGGGTAAAATAATTGTCAATGAAAATTGGCCGACAAATAAGTAATTGACCATACCTCAAGGATGAGAGAAATCTAATTTTGGGTGAAGTAGAATTAGGCCATGTTTGTAGTTGGCTAGTTGGCGCTGGAGGTCGACGGTGGTGGAGGATTGTTGTTGAGCAAGAGAGAGATGAGAGATGGCAGAGGACAAATGAGATGATAGATGAGAGAGGAAATATGATTTTTTTTTTTTTTAATTATAGATAGGGCTAGAATTGTAATTTCAAATTTAATCTTAACTTTAAACTATGGTATCAAACAACTAATTTATCATATCTATATTTTACATCTTTATCAACCAAACACATATACAATATCAATCTTTCCTTATCTATATTAATTAGATATCTTAATTTAAACTATCTTGTTATATCATAACATGCTTACCAAACGAGGCCTAAGTATCTATTTATACTTCCTCTGTCACATTACTCTTGTCTTGTATTCCTTTTTGGGTTGTCCCGTTACTCTTGTCTTATTTTCTTTTTTGGAAATAATTATAGCTCAATTAGTTTGTTAATCACTCCCACTTTACACCTTTCAACCTAAAACCCTACCCACCCACTACATAAAATAATCATTGTCACTCTCTCTCTTCGTTGTACCCTATTCAGTCTCTCTCTCTCTCTCTCTCTCTCTCTCTCTGTTGTCCCTTAGATCACTATTTTACTTAGCAATATAACCGCAACTAAAACGGTGCAATTGTAGCAAGTATAGCAAGTCGAGTATCGTATCCACGAAGACTATAAGCCGATAATACAATAGAAATAAAATTTAGAAACCATGTTAATATTCAAGCTTTCGGAGGGTCATGATTTGGGATTTTGATGCACTTAATTGGAAACGAATGATTAAAGACGATAAAAACACACGAGAAATAAATTTGAGGAAATATCAAAGGAAAAATGGTCGATCTTGGAGAAATGCTTTGACTCAACTACAATGATGGATTTTATCTATCAATCTAATTAACTAACTTTAATCCGATTCAAGGGGAACAATCACTCAAATAATCACAAACTCTCTCTCGAAAAGTTTGCAAAAGTTGATTGACACAACGACTCTCTCCGCTAGGACTCAAGACGAATTTATCAACTCCCAAAGGCACATGAAGATTAAAAGCTCCTATGCATGTATTTATCACCGCTAGGTCTCAAAATCCATACATATTGCAAGTTCTTGAGATCCATGTTCATAAAAACCTATTAGGAATTTCTACAAATACTTGGTGTGTAAAAATAGTGGCCAACAATTCAAGCACAAATAAAAGCACCAAGAACCCAAACAAGAATTGGAAGGCAAAACCATCATCATAAATGAGTCTTACATTTCCCTAGAATCAACTAAAGATCTAGCCACTCAAAATCAAGTAACTAGCATAAAAGAAATAGAAAATGAAAGACATAATAAATGATACTATTTAATTAAAACCCGTGGGGGATGATTCTCGATATCGTCTCGAATCTCCAACCTTGAATCCTAAATTCCTCCAAAAGTAAACCCTAGGCTAAAGCTTAAGAAATGGAATTCTAGATGATAGAAAATTTGAAAGTGTAAAGTGCCCACTCCTAAGTGTTGGGGCATTCCCTTTATATAGGGTGCAAAAGTGAAGGCAAAAAGGGTTAAGTAGAAGGGCAAAATCGTTATTTCTAGACAAATGCGAGTAAAAGATGCGGTCGGCGGTGAACGAGGCGCGTCTGCGGACGGGGGCGCGCATCTGGGGTCGGGAAAAATGTGTGTCTTCAAGAAGCAAGATATGCGGCCGTCGGTGCAGGATGCGCGGCCGCATCTATGGGCGCACATGGTAATGCGCGGCTTGGTCGCAAGATGTGCGGCCGTGCCTACGGGCACATAAGCAGGGCCGAGTTTCTTCCTTCTTTGCTCGCCCTTGCTTGCCATATGTGCGGGTGGCTCGATGGAGGCGTGGGCGCACGTCGGGATGCACATTCTGACACGTGTCAGGGCATTCTCTCCTCCTTTCACGATCTTCACCCCTTGGTTATCCATTTCTTCAATTCTCGGTATATTTTCCTATAAAAATAATAAAAATGACAACCGAGTATTACATTCTTCAAGGAAGCAAGATTTATCAATAAAGTTCACTTACAAACATGATTTTGCATTACAAATCAACATAAATAACACTCTAAATTAGTGTAAAAACCATGTTTGTCAACTCTCCCAAACTTAAACTCTTGTTCGTCCTCGAACAAGGATAAAAAGAAAATTAAAACGACAAACATGCTTAAATCGAAATGACAATGAAAATTGGCTTCAATTTTTTTTTCAAAACGTATCACAAGCGGGACATCACACTTCATGCTTCATAAATCTCAATAAACTCGCCTATCTAGCCTCTTCGAATTTCTCATCCTCACGACATGGAATTTTTCAAGAAAGCTCTCACTCTCAAGTGTGCAAAAATAGGGATATGAATACTCTAAATTCAAACCATGATATGCATTCTATCATAAGCTTGCAACTCGTCTAACCTCTCATTTGCTTGCTTGTGCTTCAAATAAGGATCAACAAGGTCTTACAAAGGTTGTAATGTGGCAGTTTGGTCAGGTAGGAAATTTTTGGCTAAGTGACTCGATAAATTCCCAAAACAAAATACACTTCACCCAAAGAAAAACATGAATACCACCAAAGTTTTTTCAACCATTTAAGCTCAAACCAACCAAGAGATGTCACATTTTCTCAAATATGCTATATTACCCATTTATGCTCTTTTTATCAAAAAAAAAATTTCAATGCTATCATCAAATTTTCCTCTTTTCTTTCTAAGAGATCATACCAAGTAGTAGCACTTCATCAAAGGTAAGCCAAATTTGACACATTTTTCTTTTCTTTTCTCAAAATCTTCACCAACACTTTTCAAATGTTTCCCCCTACCCAAGGTGATATCAACGAAAAGGCTAGAAGCTCAAGGGGGCGAACTAGGATTTAAGCAAAATTGAACAAGTGTTTGGTGTCCGCCTTTTAATTATGCAAATATTAACCGCAAGTGTACGGTGTCTATGTAGAAATTGGCAAGCAAGGTCGTATCCACGGAGACTAATTTTCAATACTTATGATTACTATTACTACGTCGTTCTAACCTATTTAGACTAATCGGAGTTTTAGGGACAATTACTAAATTAAACGAAAAAGAGAAATTAAATAAATTAACGAACTCAACTAAATTAAACAAAGATGAAGACAATGACTTAAAACTTAAGAGAGATGAATTTCTAAGGACTAAGCATTGACAACTTGCAACGGATTAGAATTCCAACACTCAAGTCTCGTTTTGTTATCTCTTTACCTAAGGCGATCTCTCGTTCACTCGAGTCTCCTCTCGGACGACTAAAGTAGTTGATTACAAGCTAGGATTGTTGTCTCCAATCAAACACTAGCCTATAACTCCTAAAAGCACCTAGGATCACTCTACCCTTGCAAAACCACTCACCCTCTCGGGCTATTGCGATATTACACCTTGTGCTCGGTTCTAATGTCGATTCACCCCTCTCTCGAGCCTCAAACCAACATAACAAACACATTTAAATGGTTGCAAATCATCCAAATGCTCAAATAAATCCACAAAAACAAGGAGGTAAGAGAAAACTCAACAATACTTGAATATCAAAGATTTTAATCCATATAAATTGTCTAGCTTAATCCCTAGAAAGAGGAATTTAGCCAACCATGTCCATAATCAACACAAATCCCAAATCAAGAAATAAAAACATCTAAAATGCAAGAGAATAGAGGTGAAGTGACAAATCCAACTCTTGATCTTCAATATTTCTTCCTAGACTTCTTCTTCTCCAAGTTTCAAGCTCCAACAATGGTGGATGGTGGTAGTGTGTGTAAAAAGTGTGAAATGTGTGTGGGTGGTGGGAGGAGTGAAACTTTACCTAGAAGAGAGAGCCCAAAAGCTTTATTTATATGTTTTTTTTTGTGAGAGAAAAGTGTTATGGAGTATAAATCCGAAATGAAGTGGAAAAATGAAGCAAAAACGTGTTTTGGAGAATTCTGCAGCGCCGCGCGCGGTCGCGCCCCTAGGTCGCGCGGAGAAGAAGAAAATTCCTTCTTCCGCGCGCGACATGAGCCCCGGCGGATTGTCCCGCGCGTGCAACCCGCGCCCGGAGGCGATTTTCATGCACGTTCCGCGCGCCCGCGCGCCCATCCCGCTCTCGGTTGCGCACTTTTTTTGTTTCAGCCCGTTCTCCCTCGTCCGGACTCCGAATTAACCTCCGTTTTTTTCCACGTTCTCGTATCGAACTCCTCTTTCTCATTACAAGCTCCTTTCACTCTAATTCTACATCTATTTTCCTGCAATTATTTCAAAACAAGAAAACAAGCGTAAAAACCGACAAAACATGGTTTAACTTTGGGAAAAAGGTTAATCGACATAGTTTTTCACTAACAATTGGCATCGAAAGCACCCAAAACATCGTGAAAAATCCATGTTTGTCATTTGGGATAAAATAAGCTTAAGAAAAATGGCCTTAAATCATTTCCAAACTCAAAAGCACATTATGCAATCTCAAGGAAGAAACCATCGCAAGTTCTAGAGAAAAGCATACGTGTTCGAACATAACCACTCAAGAATGAAAAATGGACTATCACATGGTAGTCAACGGCTCAATTCTTTACAAAGGCTTATTTTCTTTTTAAATTCTAAGAGCCAAATACTCGAGATCATTAATCAATAATTCACAATTCCTTACAACGGATTTGACCCGGGTACTAGGTCGACCCGACTTGGGATCCGGTTTCATGGATGAGACCGGTCTCATCCAAGACCAACTCATATTTAAATATGGAAGTTTTAGTAGCACCCCGAATTAAGGAGAAAGCTCGAATCCATAAACGGGCCGCAACTGGACGGGGCGGCCGTAACGGGGCGGGCTAGCCCGTATTCTCAAGTAGTCGATTTCAGTTAAATCAGCAGAATCAAGAAACAGCTCCTCCTCTCCTTCCCATCTTCTCTCGCTCTTAGTTCCTCTCTATTCTTTCCCGACCAATTCGACGCTCCTTTGGCGATGGACGGTGTACTTGGACCCTTCACCTTTAGCCGGGGCATTAACCACTCTACCACTAGGCTAACACACGCACACAAACGGTTTTCGGACACAAACCGTTTTCGGTAGACGGCGGCGGCGCCACGACGGTATGGGGTAAAGAAGTCTTTTTTGTTTTTTAATTTAAACATATTTAGGCTTATTATAGTTGCTTAAAGCTTGTTAGCTGAAAATTTTAGACTCCGAAGTCCAAAGGCTCTCAAATCCAGAGAACGAACTTACCAAAAGTCTGGCATTATATTGATGAAATATTGAATTGGTTTAGGATCGTTTTGATTTTCTTTTTTTATTTTGCATATAATTGTATTCTAAACATCCTAGAGATGAAGCAAAAAATATCTCTGATCGTCTCCACTGCAGATGCACATACTTGCAATACAACCACTGTTTCTAAACATCTTCTGTGCTTACTTCAGTGTCTTTGGGAGGTCTGGTAGCTAGAATGGAAGATGCTGCAGTTGTTTCTCTTATGCACACGATACACCGCCTTCTCAATTCTTCAAATGGCTCTTCCAGTCGAGAACTCTTACAATCTGCATACGTGGAGATGAAGTCGTTGCAACAGGTTCTCAAAAGACTGGATGACAGAAGCAGAAGAAGCAAGAGGTTGAACGCATTGGATGGAGAAATCAGAGAGGCAGTACACAAACTAGAAGACTCGCTGGAATTCCACGAGTAAGATGTGTTTCTCCCAGAGATGAAGGAAGTATGGCAAGAAGTTAGTTCCTTGGTCGAAGAAGTGAAAAAGATGGAGAAAGAGTTCAATAAAGAACTAGACAGGGCAGCCGTTGCCTGAAGAAGAAGAAGAATACGACTCTTATCATGATTTGGTATATGTTTCGTCAAGTAGGGATTTCGATGTAGAAATGGTGGGATTGGCCAATAAAGTTAGCGGCATCAAGAAAAAGCTGCTTGGAGTTACGAGGCCAGATGACTTTGGCATTTTCTCGATTGTTGGGAGGGCTGGCAGCGGCAGAACAATTGCTGCGAGGATCATTTTTGAAGAGTCGTGCATAGGCCAAGAAAAATATCTTGACTGTGTGCGTGGGTGAACGTAGGTCCCAAATATGAATGGAAACAAATCCTTCTAACTATCTCTTCCTAGACTTCTTCTTCCCCAAACTTCAACCTTCAACAATGGTACTGGATGGTGGTGGTGTGTGTAAAGGTGTGAAAATGTGTGTAGGGTGGTGGGTTGGTGAAAGTTAGACCTAGGGAAAGAGAGCCAAATGGTCTATTTATATGTTCTTGGGGTGGGAAGCAAGGTTTTGGAGTTAAAAATCCGAAAATATGAAGAAAAATGGGTAATTTATCGTTAAACTCTTTTGTTCTTCTCTTTTCAATATGCAGATTGTCTTGGATGAAGATGAAAATTGATGCAGGAACAAGATCACTCAAGATCAAAAGGACTCTTCATAGACGTATATGCATGATATTATTTTTACATTTCGTATTCTATAGAAGAAATTATATGACTATTTAGTTTTTCTTGTGTATGTTGGACATGAAGGATAGGACTTTACATTTATATCGAATTGTCATTTTGGATTGTTTAGTTATTGAAATGTTGATGACATTATAGATTTTAATTAAATTTATGTTCAATATATATATAAATTAAAATTCTTTTTTGTTATATAAGTGGAACAATTTATTGATATACATGCAATAGGATATGATATTGTATTTGTATAGTGAGTCATATTTATATGTCATACAAGGCATATGTAAGTGCCTTTATATACTAATTTCGAGGCATGAAATTTTTAATACTACAGATAAAAGAGTCTAGTTTCTTGTGAATGTCTAAACAAGTGCTTTATGTGTTTATGACAAGACACACATAAGTGTCCCATAACATTAATCTGGGGACATATAACGAATTTTAAGGCTACAAATTTTGTGTTTCAATACTTAAGATAAAAGACACAAATAAGTGCCCCATAACATTAATCTGGGGACATATAACGAATATTGAGGCTACACATTTTGTGTCCCAATATTTAATTAAAAGACACAAATAAGTGCCCCATAACAATAATCTGGGGACATAAAATGAATTTTGAGGCTACACATTTTGTGTCCCGATAATTAAGCATACGACAAAAATAAGTGCCCCTAACATTAATTTGGGGACATAAAGTGAATTTTGAGGCTACACATTTTGTGTCCCGATAATTAAGCAAACAAAATAATAAGTGCCTCATAACATTAATCCGGGGACATATAACAAATTTTGAGGCTACACATTTTGTGTCCCGATACTTAAGCAAAAGATACAAATAAGTGCCCCGATATTTCATTTAAAGGTACAAATAAATATCCCTATAAACTTATCCATATATTTTGAAACCTATTAAAAGGATTTTTTATGTGCCTCAAGAAATCAATCTCGGGCATATTAAATTGTCTGGAAATCTATTGGTATAGAGACACTTAAAAAGTGTCTCTAACTCTATTGGGACACGATACTTGGAGGCACATGTATTAAGTGCCCCAAAAAAAATGCCCCAATAGAGCACATATTGGGGCCTTTTTTGGTGTCCGAAAAACCATTTTTTGTTGTAGTGAAATAAAAACAAATGAATTATTATTCTTAATAATTTTAATTAGCTCTAGATTGATTTACACTAAGGATATTTGTTGACCCAAATTAGTTACTCAAAAATCCTTTACAAAAGTTTAGGCCCTAGAGTGTAAATCCAAACGTAATTCTTCTAACTAGGGCGCAACTATAGACTTCCTCAAGTCCAAAATAATAATAATAATAATAATAATAATAATAATAATAATAATAATCATCATAATAATAATAATAATAATAATAAAATAGTTCGAACCATTCAAGGTCGAGACATTTCATAATCAAATAATTAATAACACACATATTAATAAGCCATATAAAATAAATTAAAGCTTATTAAAAAGCGGGGTGTTACACTTCTTAAGGTTGATCATGCCATCTCCATATATATCGTCTAATTAATGAAACATCTAAGAGATTGAGAGAACAGTTGAAGCTGTTCAACGCGTGCTTTGAGGAGATATACAAAATAGTGGTTGGTGATCTTTGACGAACTTGAAAGAAGAATTGAATATTTTTGTTACACGGCAGTTGTCTCCAGCACACCGCAACTTCATTGGAGGACTGAGAATCAAACATGTATAGCTAATTGTTGAGGCCCGGAAAATGTTCGATGAAATGCTTGAAATAAATAATTTTGAGTAATAAAAAATATTCTACTTGGACAAAAAAATATACATGAAAATTAAAAAAATATTCTGTATATGTGGGTTTCCAGTGACCGGAGACACTGGGGATCCCAATTACAACAAATGAAAAGGTCGAGTAAAGCTTTAGCCTAGCTATAGTTTGAAAATGATTTTACAACTGCAATAATTCTGTCAAAGCTAGTGTCTTAAAATGCAATGAACCCTAAATAAAACCTATATTAATTTGCTAAACTATCCTTCTAAATTAAAATGAGTAAGAATTTTCTTGGTTCAAAATTTGTATAAATACACCCTTTTTTAGTAGTAATTGATTAGTAAATTTTTGGGTTAATTAATTTAAAATACACGAACTTTGGTTGATTTTGGTTTTGCACGTGACCTTTAAACTTTGTTTTAAAATACACAAATTTAACTTTCTTTGTAATTTTTCCATTATTCCACATTTTGGCGGAAACCAAAACTTTTTTGGAACAAAACAATGTCGCTTTGATCATTAAAAATTAAAAAAAAATGAAATTTATTTTTCAAATCCACAATTATTTTTCTCATGAGAAACATGCATCAATTATCTTCTTCATACTCTCGAACACACTCATTGTTAAGTCAGCAAAATTAACAAACAACAATGCTAAATTTTTATTAATCTCATCTTCAAATTAAAACAGATATAGCTCGTATTATCCTTTACTGCAAGTATTATGGAGCATGAGAGGTGATGTGTTATACACCTTCGTGAGAGCAACTTTCGTGGGCACCTCTCTCGTTTCGTCCATATTAATATTATTCTATTTAATTTTTGATATTGTGTTTTATTCTAATACCTTAGAAATTGTTATTGAAATTTTAAATTTACAAATCAATCAAAATCGAAGCTTGATTTCTTCTTTTTCCCTCTAACTTCAAAGAAATGAATAAAAAGGACAAATCGAGCTTTGATTTTGATTGATTTGTAAATTTAACGATTTCAATGACAATTTCTAAGGTATTAGAATAAAATATCAAAAATTAAATAGAATAGTGTTAACATGGACGAAACGGGAGAGGTGCACACGAAAGGTGCTCACGGAAGGTGTGTAGCACATCACCTCTTTATGGAGCATATCGCCCAAAAATAATACTCCCTCAGTCCCAATATTCATGGCCTGTATTCTTTTTTGGGCCGTCCCATGTAACATGGTATGTTTTACTTTTTGGGCTAATTTAGAGCTTACTTAAGTCCTAATTAAAACACTTTATTGACTAAAGAATTTAATATTGAATAAAAAATACACTAAACATGTGGGCCACATACCTTTTCATCCTTAATTTTCGTCTCCTTAATACCCGTGCCCAAAAGAAATGAGTTATGAATATTAGGACGGAAGGAGTACTGTATATTTTAATATGTATGGCACTTGACAGAATCATTTTAAAATTTTGACCCATAACAAATATTGACATTTTCTGCATGAATCATATTTCCGTTTGTCCAATTCGCATTGACCATAAAGATAATATTTTTTATCTTCTATTCAATATTCTTTCTTTTTTTTTATTAATAACTTTTCTATCGCTATTACTTTCACTACGACTGTGATTTTCCTATCATTTATAGAAGCCGTGTTGAATTCTCATAAGAAAAAAAAAGGATAATGGCCTGTAAATTCCTCAACTTCCAGCAATTTCTGGTTTTGCTCTCCACCTATAGATTATGTCTGTAAATTCCTCAACTTTCAATTGTTTCTAATTTTGCTTCCGGCGATGGGATCCGGCAAGAATAGTTTTGAAAATTTATAGACGTGGCTTAAATTAATCTATGTGGCATTCTCATGGCATATATGCAAATTAAAAAAATTAAAAATATTTCATGTTATCATCCACACCCCTCTTTCAGTCTCGTTCTCCTCTGCTTTATTTCATTCTCGCAGAGATAATTCAACCGAGAAAATACAGACATGCGCTAGAAGGCACCCATAAAATCACAAGAAATTTTAAATCCTACTCACAGCCATACAATCTTAAATTCATCAAATCTCCAAATAGCCAAAACAATAATTTTCACATTCATACGAAGTAAAAACACTGACAAATCTAGCAATCTAATCTTGGAGAGAGAGAGAGAGAGTGGGTGGATCGATCCGGTTCACCAATCCCGACGATGAATACCAGATCGAAGGCTCCTTCGCCTGCTAGAACTGCAAGGTGGGAGCAAAATCAGAAACAATTGAAAGTTGAGGAATTTATAGGCAGAATCTTTAGGTGGAGAGCAAAATCAGAAATTGTTGAAAGTTGAGGAATTTACACGCAGAATTTTAAGGTGGAGAGCAAAACCAGAAATTGCTGAAAGTTGAGGAATTTACATGCCATTACCCCGAAAAAAAAAAATATGAAACACATATCTGAAGTTTGAAACTTTCAATATCTACTTGAAAGGCAAGTTTTGTTTGGCAATTTAAATTTGTTTTACTAAGTGCAATACCTAAACACTTATATGAAGTTTGAAACTTTCAATATCTACTTGAAAGGCAAGTTTTGTTTGGCAATTTAAGTTTTGTTTTATTAAGTTCAATTCGGTGCAGTTACCTGCAGGTAAGAATCTTTCCATTGAATTTCATTTATAGAAGCCGTGTTGAATTCCCGAATTGTAAGGGAAAAAAAAATTATAAAATTCCCTTTATATGATCTAACCAATTGAGGGATTTTTTCTTTAAATTGCATAATGCACCCATCTGTAATTAATAACATGGGAGTTTTGTGCAAGATTTGTTAAAAGATATGAATGTTTTGTGCAAGTTTTAAAAAACGCATAGGTACTTTTTAAAACACTTGGACTTTCCGTGGAGGATTTTGAATAATAACATGAAAGTTTTATCCAATTAAAAATTAAAATAATGTGGATGTTTTGTACAATTTACATAAACACCCATGTATTTTATGCAATTTACTCATATCATGCAAATGATCGATGCAAACGTCTCCGCCGATTACATGACAAATTTAATAGCTATTGCTAATAATTCTGCTAATTACAGGGTCAAATGTCAGAGGATTAATATACCTCCATTTCTTCAATGTGTGCGTCAGTGCGTCGACCATGCATATAGATTACTCTTTTAAGTTTTAACTTTTTTTTTTGTAACATTAAATTTAAAAACCATGCACGGTGGACTCGAACCTAAAACCTTTTTGTTTCAGATATTAGACACACTACTGCTAAGCCAACACACACACACAAAATACCAATTCATTGTATTAGGTGAGCGATAGTTGACATGCCACCAACCCGATTATATATTATATACAAGTGTAGAAATTGTGCTCTTCAATATACATTTTAAACTAAAATACTTACATGTTCGTCTCTTGAAAATGGCCTAGTAAATAAGTGATGGTGTGGGTATTCTTGAAATTAAATATTTGAAGTTGGAAATCTCATCAATGCGGATAGATCGAGCATCTTACACATAATTTTCTTAGTGGAATTTGTAGGCTATGGCACGTCATTATAAAATATAGGCTTTCATATCCCAAAAATTACTATATATCTAGCAATCGAAAAAACCAAGAAAGAGAAAATTAAGAGTAATCTTCTTTAAGGGAAATCTGGAAACGTACGATTATGAAAATGAGGATATGATGAGCGTGTGCATGTTGGGAATTCTAAAAAGTTATGAGCTGTACAACTGATACTCTATGAATTAGTAATTAATATTCAATAGGATAAAAAAGAATTCATTCCATACTTTCTAATCTGGTTGACGAAGGACCAATACACGACATGTGTTATTTTCGTATAATTAGGCTATCTAAATGATAGGTGCATGTAAAATTTGTGGATTTAAATATATTAAAATGAAGGGTAAGTGGAAAAATAGCACTTTTAGATCATAAATAACACTAACCCCAACCATCCAACCTTTCTAATATTTAATTAATTTTTCTCTCTTTTATATACTCAATATTCCTCCCAACTCAATCACAACTATTTTGATATGTTTATCAGCAACCCTGTGACCACCCAACCACAATATTATATATTACTATCATTTGTTCTATCTTTTAATAATTAAAGTTAAAATAAATAAAAAAATATTATAAAATTATTGCAAAAATCATAAAAAGGAGAAAATGATAGAATTTTAATGTGCACGAAAATATAGCAAAGTTGGTCTCTATTTATAGAGAATGAAAAAAAAATACAAATTTTGGTATATTTTTATTTTTTTAATATAATATATAACAGATATAACTATTTTATCTTATTATTTAACTAAAAAATGTTGGATCAATGAGAATGAGACAATTGTCCCCATGTCATTGGCCAGAAAAGGGGAAGAGAATGCGACCACAAGGTTCCATTCCAACCGTGGGCAGTTGATTACTAGAAAACAAATGGAATTTCGAATTATTATTTTTTCCAATTAATGATGTGGCATGCAACCACATCCTTGTGTGGTCGCTGATATTTATGTCTAAGCGATGAAAATACTACTATAGCACCTTTTGAAAAAACTAAAGAAAATAGCATTTTTGCACATTTATACCCATAATAATACACGAATATGGTCTGAATTTCATTGTGTACATGAACTTTAAAATTTCTCTGTAAAATCACGAACTTATGATTTTATCTAATTTACCCATGATTTGTTTTTTCGGTGAAAGCGAAACTAACATGCCAAATAAAAAAATAGTTTATCATGCAAAATGGTCACTATAAATTGTAAAAATTAATATTTGTCCAAAACATTTTTTTTATATAAATTATAGCAAGCTTTAACATGAGTGTGACCAAAATAACTTTCAATTAAACAAAATAAACTCTACAGCCACAACCCACCTACCCCACTCTCACTTTTCTATCTCCTCTCATACTCTCATCTGCTTTATGCCACCGCAACTGTCTCCTTTAATTTACGATCCACATATGTAATTTAAAATCCATTCATTAAAATTATTTATTTTGAAAATTAACTTTCTCTCTACGTACTTTCTCAATGAATTTCCAGCGACAATTTCTTCCTCCCTCAAATATCTGGCGACACCATTTCCTCTCCGGCAACACTATCTCTTCTCTGGAGACACAAACCAAAAATTCATCACCATCTCTCTCTATCTCTCTCCCTCTCTCGACCATGCAGCAACACCAACACCACCACTATCACCAACCAACCAGCTTCCACAACCACCACCAAATCGCACAACCCCCGGATCTGCTCCAAAATATGAGAAAAGACCAAGACCGAAACCTTCGATTTGGTGGTGGTCGAAGTTTGAAAGAAAAATGAATTGGCGGCAGGTTCATTAACAGGGTAGATGAGAGAGAAAGAAAAAGTTTCTTATTTATTTAATCAATCTTATAAATTATTTAAACATATATATATATATATACACACACATAGGAGATGGATCATATAATAATAGATCTTAAAGTAAGAAATACGAATAGATGCACCAGACAATATAATGGAATGCACCAGACAATGCATTGAGATACACCAGACAGTGTTTTTAGTCAAATCCATTTATTTTTTACTTAAGTAGGGTTAATACGGTTCAATCAGATGCACCAGACAACATAGCGGGATGCACCAGACAGTGTTTTGAAAAAAAAATGGGTTTGACTAAAAATACTGTCTGGTGCATCTCAATGCATCGTCTGGTGCATCTATTCTTATTTTTAGGATAAAGATTATTTGAACATTAATCACTCCCTATATACATATATATATTTACACTTTAAAATTCGGGGCAATTCATACGTGATCACAAATGTTCATTAGTGCTATCACTAAATAAAAAGTGTGAAATGTATATTGTAATATAGTTTAATTTCATATCTGATCACGAATTTTTCTCGTGATCGTACTAAAAAATGTATTTATAAAAACAAAGAAAAAAAAGGAAGGATGGATATAAAAATTCAAAAGTGCTACTATTAATCTTTTTTATAATTGGTGCTAGAATTTAATTTTGCTATCTTAAATGTGCTAGAAATAGGCATTACCTCATAAAATTATATATCCAATTCCAACACATAATTCTGATGGCCACGTAGGCGCCAATTAACTCGAATTCATTTTAGGCGGAAATCAAAATTATGATTTAAGTTTGTGATTTTACAGGAAAAAAAAATTCAAAGTTTGGTCTATAATTAAAATCGATTAAAATTGGTGTTTTTACATGCATTTAACCCTATATCAAATTAATTACTAAATTATCCTTAAAATTTCATATTTGTAATAGTAGTAGAGTAGATAATGATCACCGAGCTATGATGAATAATTCAAAATTTAATTCCTTTGTTTGATTTCATTTGTTTTACGCTGAGGACTTTAGTCATTGTTTATCCAAATCACCAATGTTCATATCTTAGTTCATCTCCAAATCTCAAGAATTTAACCCCCTTTCCCCCCTTGTATTATTATACCACCTAGCTCCTAAAAACACACAAACACACACACACAAAACTGCAAATTAACAATGGCTTATGCTGCCACGAGTTCTCTTAAGCAAACAATACATCACCTCCTAAATTCTTCCCATATAATTTCCATTGATTCTTCGAGTCGAGAAATCCTAGATTTTGCATACAAGCACCTCACATCCTTGCAAGAAGTTCTCAGAAAATCAGATGACCGCCGCAGCAGCAAGAGATTGAAAGCTTTGGACGGAGAAATCGGAGAGGCATTACATAAACTAGAAGATTCACTCGAATCCCATGCCTCGGAACAGTTTCTGTCGAGCCACGAAGAAGAGGCTTCTTCGCCAACACTTCCTCTCGAGCTTGACTTGAAGGAAGTATGGCAGGAGCTCAATTCCTTCGCCGTAGCTGTGAAGAAGATGGAGAAAGACTACATTCAAGAATTAGACCAACCATTCCCCACTAATGATGATGATGGTGATTATGAAACTCCATCACAAACCACTGATTCTGATCACGTAAAAATGGTTGGATTATCCTATGCATTTGACGATCTGAAAGATCATCTGACCAGAATCATAAGGCCAGACGAGTTCGGTTTTTTCTCCTTCTACGGGAAGGCCGGCATCGGCCGATCCATCGTGGCCGAGAGCGTTTACTGCGACATACGCAAAGAACAATCCTTCGACTGCGGTGCGTGGGTGAGAATAGGCTCAACATATCAACTCAAAGAAATCCTTCTAAGTATCATTTCTCAAATAAATGGTACTCCCTCCGTCCCATGAAAAATAGTCCTTTTATTTCATTTTCTTAATTATAATTGTATTATAACATTATGTTACTAAGAAAAGTGATGTGCTATACATTTTTTGTGAGCACAATCTCCATTTTGTCCATTTTAACATTATTTTATTTAATATTTGATATTGCGTTTTATTCTAATACTTTAAGAATTGTTATTGAGATCGTTAAATTTACAAATTAATAAAAATCAATGCTCGATTTGTCCTTTCATTTTTTAACTTCAAGAAAAGAATAAATAGGACAAATCGAGCTTTGATTCTTATTAATTTGTAAATTTAACGATCACAATAACAATTTTTAAGGCATAGAATAAAACGCAATATCAAAAATTAAATAAAATAATGTTAAAATGGACAAATCGAGAATGATGCTCACGGAAGGTGTGTAGCACATCACCTCTAATATAATCTTATTCAATATTTATGATAACTGATAAATTCATGTGTGGAGTAATAAATAGGGGTAAAATTGAACAATTGAATAAAAATCAGGTGTTTTTAAGAAAATTAAATCTACTTTCTTAATTTGTGTGAAAATAGAAGATGGGCTATTTTCGTGGGACGGAGGGAGTATCAATCATCAGGAATCCCTCGCTTCGGAAGGGGAAGAGAAAATAAGCGAGTATCTCTATTCAATTTTGAAAGGGAGGAGATACATTGTTGCGTTGGATGATGTTCGCGGCACGGACATTCTGATCCAGTTGAGGAGGTCGTTCCCAGAGCAACACAACGGCAGCCTCGTCTTCGTCGCGACTAGCCTTATGGAAGTGGCGGTTTTCGACGAGAGTTTCTTCGTTTATGAAATACCAACGCTCATATATGAAGATCAAATCTGGAATTTTATTCGGATGGCGATTTTCAGCCTTGAAGAGTCGGTATCGGAATTCGAGGAAGCAGGAAGGAAGATTGCGAAGAATTGCGGAGGTCGTGGACTTGTTGTTGCGAGGATTATGCTGGTGCTGTTGAGATCGAACAAGAGGAAGGTGCCAGAGTTCTGGAAGGAGCTGGCTGCGGCTGAACATGATCTCATTTTTATGGTTGAAGATGAAGCAGCCGAGGTACGTATATACGATGTATCATCAACTTTTGTTTTAATTTCTTGTAGTTACTTTTAAATTTTTTATTTTGTGTGGCACTGACGCAGAATTGTGTTCCATTTCCGCATCCACTATTAATTTCACTATTTTAATAATATATATTTAAAAATAATATTTTAGTGATATATAATGAACTTTAAATAACATTAATTATTACAAAATGGCATTGAAATATATAATCAAAATTAATAATCAATTAAATTTAAAAAGTAAATATTAAGCCCTATTAATGACCCTAGTATATAATTGTATAATTAGAGCGTGTTTGGTACGCATGATAAGGCTAGATACGATATGTATCTAGGCCTAATCATGCGTTTGGTATCCAAGATTGGTAATAAAGCAAGTCCGGTATTATACTCGGCCCGTGTTTATTTTACTGTAGCCTTTAGGAGAAGGTATCTCACCAAATTTGTGAGATACATAAACTTGATTGAACAGTAATTGTGATTAATTTTTTGCATTTCAAATTGCCCTCCTCTCTCTCTTTCTCTCGCCCTCTCTCCCGTCGCCCTCTCTGACTCTCTCTCTCTTTCTCTCGCCCTCTCTCCCGTCGCCCTCTCTCTCTCTATATGGACAGATATGACACGATGGGAGTCGGAGAGTTCCGACCGCGCGCGGCGGAGGAAGGATCGGAATAGATCTGGCGGCGGCGGAAGTAGATCTGGCGATTTACATGGTGGTGGTGCTGGCGGTCAGTATGGTGGCGGAGATGGGTGGCGGCGGCGGCGGATGGAAACGAGGGGTGTGGTGGTGGTGGCGGCGGAAGGAGACGAAGGGTGTGGTGGTGGCGGCGGCGGAAGGAGAAGAGGGTATGGTGGTGGTTTCTGTCGACGAATCGGTCGGCGGAGTCGGGGCGGAAGAGATCGTGGACGGGGACGGTGACGGTGCCGATGTCCTTGTCGGGGCCGAAGGTGCTGAGGGTGCGGATCTGGAAGAGGAGAGAGAGGCCAGGCTTGGCGAGGTAGGGATCGTCGACGACGAACTCCATGCGGTGGTTCCATTTTAGGGAGGTGCCGGAGTTTTTGTCGACGGGGGTGCGCTGGCGGGACTGGGGGTTGCCGGCGGCGATTGATTGGAATTAATGATCGATCGAAGGAGATGAAGATTTATGATTTGTGATTTTGGATCTCCCCCTCTTTCTCTCTCTCTCCTGTCCCCAAATCAGTTGTGGTGGTGGTGCCAGGTTGTGGATGACGGTGATGGTGGTGGTGGTAGGTGGCGGCGGTGATGGTGGTGGCGGGTAGGTGGCAGTGGTGGCGGGTTGTAGTTGGCGGTGATGGTGGTGGTGTGATGGAGAGAGAGATGATATATTTTAAAATAATTAATTATAATTAGGGGTAGAATTGTCTTTTCTCACTTAAGCTTGAATTTAAACTAGAGTACCAAACAACCAACCTGTTATTCACTATATTTATCTTGACGTTATCTTATCTACCAAACACAAAGATACACTAACAATCACTCCTTATTCACAATATTTATCTTGACCTTATCTATCTATCTTGCCTTATCCTAACATACCTACCAAACGAGCCCTTAATGTTAAAACATAAGATAATGAAATTGAAGAAAAAATTGACAAAAAAACTAATTATATATGGGACACGGGTACCAATTTCGGTTAGATGATTCCAAATGCTGCTTGGGACCCTCTACTTTTGTTGCCCTATTATAAAATAATAATAATAAATTCTCTTTTTGTTTAATTTTTTCTTCAATTTTATTTTACTGTGTTTTAGTACAATATTGTACGAACAATCCGTTGGTAAATTCATCGGTAATTTTTTTTATTTTAAAAATAATCTGAAAAATTATCAACGGATTATTTCCGTCGGTAATTTTTGTGACGAACAATCCGTCGGTAAAAATGTCCCGTTAATTTTCCGTCGCTATTTAGTCAGTAAGTCTGTCAATGGTATTTTTTTTCCAACCCGTGATTTTCTCCATTGGTAAGTTGTCAGTAAATACCAACAAAAATGTGTATGTTAGTAATTTCCGACGGTAAATTTCCTTTTTTTGTAGTGAATTTTTCATTTACTAATTAGGATTCATTAAAACAATTGCGGTTCATAAAAATTATTATTTTACATTTAATTTGTAATGTTTTATTTATTAATTAATTATTAGGGTTGATTATTTATTCAACCCTCAATTTTTAGTAATAGATACTCCATCCATCTCAGATTAGTGTGGTTCAACTAATATTTTATACCTCTCAATAAATCAAAAGTACGCTACAATACTTTTGGGGGATGGAGGGACTATTAATTAAATTTCATTATATAATACTCCATCCGTCCACGATAAATTTGCCACAATTTTCTTTTTGGTCCGTCCACAATAAATTTGCCACATCCATTTATGGTAATAGACCCCACACACCTCACTTACTTTTCCACTCACAACACAATTTAAAACTATATAAAAGTGGGACCCTTATTCCATTCACAATACAATCAACCAACAAATTATTAAAATCCGTGTCATCCACAATGTGGCAAATTTATTGTGGACGGATGGAGTAATAATTTTTATTTTTATAACAAGTATTATAAAATAGTGAAATTAAAAATGGTACACTATACATGCGTGACGAGACATAGTTATGGGACAGAGGATCCAAACCTTATTTTGTATGGGATTCTCTCCACAATTGTGTTATGTGTCACACTATTTATTTCGCTATTTTAATAATATATATTTAAAATAAATTTTAAAATCATATAATGAACAATATAAACTTACAAAAAAAATAAAAACCTTAGTCGGATTAATGAACCTAGTTTATAATTGTACAATTATATTCCCTCCGTCCATGATCAACTTGCCTAGTAGGAAGGGGCGAGGATTTAAAAAAAAAAAGATGGGTGAGGATATTGTGAGTGGAGAAATGATCCCACACTCAGTGTATTGTAATTAATGATAATTAGTGGATTAGTGGTGGCCACACATGGTTTTAAGGTAAATAACAAGATAAAGTAAGGGTATGGGGTATTATTTGTTGTGGGATAGTGTCCCAAAATGGATTATGCAAGTTGATCGTGGACGGTCCAAAAAGGAAAATGATTATTTATAGTTTGTGGCCCGAACTTTCATCATTTTTCCGTTTGTGGTCTGTACTTTAAAATTTTTCCAAAAAATCTTGTACTTTACAATTTTATCCAAATAAGGCCCGCCTTTATGTTCCGGCGTTGGTATGATTAATCATCTGACCGACTATCTAATGTGGATATCAAAATATCAAGTGTACCGAAACAACGTCGTTTCAGTTTGAGTAGAATTAAAAATTGACAAGGTCATACGACCTATGGCTTGTACGATGGAACCCTAAATGTCTTTTTATTCTCTCCCTAAACTCTTTTCTTCCCCAAAAGTCGACTTATAGTTTAAGGAGTGAACAGAAATACATTTAGGGTTCAACTGTAAAAGCTATACATCCTATAACAATATTTAATTCTATTCAAACTGAAACGACGTCATTTTGGTACAGTTATCATTTTAATATCCACATCCAATAGACGGTCAATTGATTCATCATTATAATGCCGAAAAATAAAGGTAAGCCTTTTTTAGATAAATTCATAAAGTACAGGACTTTATGGAAGATTTTAAAGTACATGCCACAAACAGAAAAATAATGAAAGTTGGGACCACAAACTATAAATAAATCAAAGAAAAACTAGTCAAGTTCATTGTGGACAAAAGTATTAAAACACAAGATATTTGAACTCGATATAAAATAACAAAAAACTTTACTATATAATGGGACACGGGTAGGACACTAGATGATCCCAAGTGCTACTTGGAATCCTCTCCTTCACTTTTATTGTCCTACTACAAAATGGATTTTTCGTTTCTTTTTTATAAAATTAGTTTAATATTGTGTTTTAGTAGAATTTTCCATATATTAATTATGATCCATTAATTCTAGCTATTATGATTTATATTTATTATTATTATTTTTCATTTAATTTGCAATTAATATTTAAGTTAATATGTAATTAATTATTAGGGTTGATTATTCATTATTTAATGAATATAATTTTTCAAACTTCAATTTTTAGTAATAGATTTTAATTAAAGTTCATTATATAATAGTAATTTTAATTTTTATAATTAGTATTACGAAATAGTGAAATTTATAGTGGAACCCAGAGTGATGAAACATAATTAAGGGACAGAGAATCCCAACCTCATTCAACCAAATTTTGTGATTGTAACCGAGTTATACCAATTGATGGGAAATTGAGCGAGGAAGGTCCAAATATAATTTTTTTTTTCTATAATAAAGATTAAAATTAATTACAATTTAGGAGTTGATAGATTTAGAGCCAATATAATTTTTAGCCACTCTCAACTACAAAAGATAAAAATTATCCACTTTTGTAAAATATATAAAAACTACCCAATTTATCAACTTTTCCCTTAAGATAAACTTTGACTTTATTTACTTTTTTCCTTTACAACAAAATCTGGAACTTTACAACATTGCCGAAATTAATGGTTGTCGGACTGTTTTTATCGTTGCAATCTGATTGTCGTTTGCCATAAGAATTATACTTCATCCGTCCATCAAGAGTGTAGTAATAATTCATTTTGGTATGTCCATACGAAATGTGCACTTTCTATTTTAGTACATGATCCACCACTCCCTTATATTTTAAACCTCACACAAATTTAAAATAGTTGATCATTTTCTCCGCTCAAATATTCCCCCCGTCTCAGGTTAGTGTGGTTCAACTAATATTTTATACCTCACATATAATTAAATATGGACCACACTTTTGGGGGACGGATGGAGTAACATTTACCTTACTTTTCTTAAAACTTGTGTCACCCTAAATGTGACACACTTTTGATGGACGGAGGAAGCAGAAGTTTCTGAGAGAAAATTGTAAATAATACTCATATTCAAGCAAGATGACTGGACTAATCAGTTCATCGATCTTTGATTCTATTAAAGTAAGAAAGTTGTATTGCGTCATCTTGGTAAAATGTGGAACATTATGAATTTTTATTATGGGAAATGAAAAGCTAAATTATATTGTCGTGTCTCTTTATATTTTTGCGATTTCCATCAGTAAAACTTTCTCCAATCTACCAATTCCTTTTCTTCTTCTCTGAGCAATAGGAAGATGAAGAGGTAGATGGTCGGAACTAGTGGGATAAGGGAGGCGAAGCTGGTTTGTTTTGGGGGATTAGAGTTTTGCAGACATAGGAGATTGGAGGGGAAAGAAGGCAAGGGATTGATATTATGGGGTTTTTTTAGTATTTTAGTTTTTTATATGTTTTAGAAAAGATGGGTATTTTTGTTCTTTGCAAATTGAAATGAGGTAGTTTTTAATATTAACTCTATATTTGACAATTGACATCATATCATGTCGTGCTAGATTTAGAGGCAAAACTGGAATAATAATAATAATAATAATAATAATAATAATAATAATTTGAACACATATTTTTGTAACTTAATATTAATCTTATTTATTTCGAGAATCTTATAAGGTTCTTGTTGCATACATTTATTGCCAGGCAAAAAAAGTTAGAGAATATCTACGAGAGGATGATGAGGTCTGGGCAAAGGGTCTTCTTGACTTCTCTATGACGATTGACAAAATCAAGGAGAATCTTTATCCAGAAAGGTTATTTCCTAAAATGGGAATTATGACCATCTATGGAATGGCCGGAATTGGTAAGACTACTCTAATGAAAAAACTCTTTGAAGATCCATCAGTTTTGAATCATTACGATCACTATGCATGGGTTGATGTGGGCTTAAACTATCAATCAGAAAAGATCTTGGTAGATATCATTGCTCAAATATATAAAAGAAATATGGACGACGATGTTGAATTAGCTACAAATTTGTGCAAATGGCTATCGGATAAGAAATGTCTCATCGTGCTAGATGATTTATGGAGCCAAGAGCCGGTGCATTTCTTGAAACAGTTTATACCAAACATCAAAGGTGAACTTGTGGTTACAACTAGGCTATTAAAAGTTGGGATGTTTGGACCATGTGATAGGGTTTACAAAGTTCACCCGCTAAATAAAGATGAAAGTTGGGATCTTCTTCGTGAAAAGGTGTTTGGTGAAGAGACTTGCCCTCGTAAACTTGAAAAGGCTGGAAAGAAGATTGCTGAGAATTGTGAAGGTCTTCCTCTCCTGATTCTCACAATAGCAGATATCCTATCCAAATCTGAGAAAACCCTAGAATACTGGAACATGGTAGCAACAAGAAAAAACCCAGATTTCTTGAAGGCACATATTGAAGTATCCAAATCATTGGTTCCCAGTTACGAAACTTTACCTCAACCTTTGAAAGCATGCTTTCTCCATATGGGAATTTTTCCTCAAAAAGACGAAATATCTACCTCTAAACTCATGAAGATGTGGTTTGCTGAGGGATTTCTTGAACCAAATCCTTCTCAAACTTTTGAAGATTTTGTTTCAAAATGTTTGAAGGACCTTGTTGATAGAAGTATGGTTATGGTCCGACAAAAGGGTTCTGATTTGAAAACTAACAAAACTTATGGCATTCATTCTGTCTATTGGCATCTCTCTAACACTGAAGCCAATAAGAGTAAGTTTTTCTACACGATCTCGAAAGTTAATGATGATACTTCGATGCAATGTAGAAAGAGCCAGCGCAGATTATGCATTCCCAATAGCATTTTACTGGGAAACAAAGTTGTGTATGATGCAATGGCGACTTTTTCATCTGCACGTGCATTGATTTGTAGCAGTCCAGCTCATCAATACCCAGTCCCATTATATTTAGGTTTAAAATTGCTTAGGGTTGTAGATGCTCTTGCAATCCATTTCTACGAGTTTCCAATTGAAGCAGTGAAATTGATTCATCTAAGGTACCTCGCCCTCACTTGTGATGGACAGCTCCCTTCTTCTATATCCAAACTTTGGAATCTTCAGTTCTTGATTGCGAGACAACACTTGAGCATCGATTCCTCCTTAAATTCTTCCTATTTGCCAAAGGAAATATGGGATATGAAGGAACTTAAACATCTTCAAATTGGAGGAAAGGATCTACCTAGTCCAGATGGTGAGGCCCTTTTACCCAACCTCGTTTCACTCTTAGATGTGAGTGTGCATAGTTGTACAAAAAGGGTTTTTGAAAGAATGCCTAATTTGAAAAAGTTAGGCATTCGAGTTGAGTTGGCACCAAATGACAATAGCAATCCCTTGTATTGCTTGGACAATATATCTCATCTTAGGAAACTAGAGTCACTGAAATGTGTTGTTGTGAATCCTGATCTAGGGTTAGAAGTTGTTCCTCGTTCTATGTTTCCTTCTAGTCTTAGAAAGTTGAGTCTGAGTGGACTTGGCTATCCTTGGGAGTACATGGGCACAATTGGTAAACTACAAAATCTTGAAGTGCTCAAATTGCAATGCTATGCTTTTGTTGGACCAGTTTGGGAAATAGATTATGGGGATTTCTTTAGACTTAAATTTCTCTCAATTGAAGATACTGATTTGTTGCAGTGGGATATCAAAATGCCTAGCATCATTCACCTGGAGTTTCTAAGCTTCAAACACTGCTACAATTTAGAACAACTCCCTTCTATTTTACCTTATCGTGTTCAAAAGATCGAGGTAGTCAACAACAACCCTTTAGTTGAGAATTGGGCAATTCAAATGAAAGAGAAGAATTGGGAGAGAAAGATGAAAACTCTTGAACTTCATATTCAATCTTCATGGGATGATTGAGTTGAGAACCTAAAGTGATGACTATTTCGATAGAAAAGGTTAGTCCTTCAATTTTGATTTCTCACATTTACTACTCATGATATAAAGTTCACGATAACTCATGTTAATGTCATGATTTTTCCATTAAGAAAAAGTTTCAATTCTTTTTAAAAAAAATATTATTTTATCCATGCAACTTATACATAATTTCACTACGTACGTAAGTATGCTGTTTAGATGATATGTGATAAGAGATAACATACAAACCAAGAATGGTGTATATTATGAAATAGAGGATTTGGAGAGTTATTTTTACTTTTGGTGCGTGGGGGTATATATTGATACATGGTTAGAGTTCAACGGGCTTAATCTATCTAATATATTATAGTCATAGAGCGCGGATTAAATAAGAACACTTTTTTTTGGTGAGAAATAAGAATAAATTTGGACCCTTGATCTTTGTTGATCTATGGTCCAGATTTAATCGTGCATTTAGTTATTGTTATTTATGCATTTAAATGTTAATGCACTAAGTTATTGTAGTTTATACATTAAAATATTTATGCATTTAGTTTCTGCATTTTATGCATTTCCAATGTAATAAAAATGTATTGTTCTCACGTTCTCATATAAAATATGTTCTCATCAAATCTGCTCCCGTCATAGTCATATAGTGATTGCATATATATTTGCATTTAATTTCTTGAGCGTTGATAACATTATGATTTCCACTGACATCATTTGCGTGTGTGTGTGTGTTATAAAGAGATTTAGGTTTCTTTTGCTACAAAAATAACGTGCAAATAATGACAGATGACATTTTGCAGTTGATGCAGTCGATTCATGCTTCAGGTCGGACATCTACCGCCACCGCCACCACCACCTTCTTCTTGATTAGTGCGTATTATGTCAGAATATTATGTTGGTTTGGATATTAGTTTGACTTTGATACTTATTAAATATGTGTGTTGAATACGTACTGAATATTAGTATGTTTTATATGCAGAATGTTGGTTTGTTTTGGATATTAGATTATTTTCGATATTGAGATTCTATTATTTGTTTGCAGGATTATATTGAATATTTATGTCATTTCAACAAGTTCATAGAACTGTTGGAGTATGGAGCTCGAATTTTTGGGCTGCCGTACAAGTGTATTTTAGGCTCTACGCGGTTTTCTAGTTTTACTAGAATTAGGGCTCAATTGTTTGCTATATATATAGTTGTTCTCTCTTTGTAATTGGTATCCGAAAATATAGTGAAAATCCGTGGCTTGACATTGCCCCCAGACGTAGATACATATCGTATCGAACTGGGTAAACAATTCTTGTGTTTTATTTCGTGATTGTGTGTTTATTTCCTAACAAGAACGGTGTCCAAAAATTCGGAATAAGAAATATTTAATTTTTTCTCACCGAATGGCCGGAATAATCTGTCACTGTTCCATCACCAATATTTGAGTGATGAGATCTTCATCGGAACTAGTACAAACTGTAATAGTTGCTAAAAGTGACAGATTGTTCTCTCGCCAATTAAATCACACGGGCGTTATGCTTATAGTGCATGACAGACGAAATCCCTCACTATCGGAGACAAATTATTTTGTGACTGAGTCAGACGATGAAAGCGGCAGCGGTGTCTAACGATGAAATGTCTGCGCTGATGTCACCAGTCCGTCACTAAATTTAGTGACGACTGTCTATTCCCTCACTGATTCTCTTAACTACGAGCGATTTCGATATGGATTACTCATATCACTAATTCATCACTATTTGTAAATGGCAAAAACTCTTGTACATCATGATGTACCATACATCCGGTTTAACCCGACCCGTGACCTGACCCGCCGATCCGCCTGACCCGCCTGGTCAACGTTGACCGGTCAATGGTCAACGTTGACCGTATTGACTTTTTATTTTTTTTAAATTTTTTTCAATAGTCTAGCGAGGGGAGCCGAAGGCCTCGGAGCGAGCTAAAAAACATTAATGTTGCCACAATCATTATCTATAAATTAAAAACCGGAGCCGAATGCGGAGAGAAAAAAAGAAGAAGGAAAAAGTCAACGGTCAGACGTTGACCGATCAACGCTGACCGGATCGGTCGGGTCGGGTCGGGTCGGATGTATGAGTACATCATGATGTACCCAAGTGCAACTCTTTGTAAATAGTGACAACATTCGTGGAATTTTTTGTAGCGTTGGTGTTGATTAAAGCTTGTTAACTACAAATTTCAGATCCCGGAGACTTACGGACCTCAAACCCAGAAACCCAACCCACCACAATTATGGCATTAGATTGATGAGGCTAAGGATAATTTCAGTTTTATCTAAATATTTTCCATATAATAGTATTCTTAATTTGTTTAATGGAGCGTAAATTATTGGTATAACCATTATTTATTGCAATTAAAGAATAAAACTGTTTTTGATTTCAAATCATGCCAGTTTTGGATAGAAATAATTTAGAGCTGGTCTCCTGTGCGCGCGCAATGAGCGCCAACTCTTTATTAATTTTTTATTTTTGTTTATTTTATTTCATTTTTTTAAAATTAATTAGTATTTAATTAATTTTAATTAGAACTTAATTATTTCTAAATGAGACTTAATTAATAAATCCTAACTAAAGAATATTAATAAACTATAACTGAAATTAAAAATTATGGAGTAGTTTATTAATATGAAACATAATTAAATTATAAATTATAAGATAATAAAAAAATTATAATATGAATCATATAAATAGTTTATTAGAGGTTTAATTAATTAAAAATTATAAACTATAAGAATATTTTTTTCTTCTTCAATTTCAATTTCTTGAGTTTTAGTTTAATTTTGTAATTGTATAATTAAGATTAATTGGTTATACCTTTTTATGGTATGTAATTATTCTTGCTTGGGGAGATTAGGGTGTATAATATATCTATGACACCCTAATATCTTGTTTGGTACAATGTATACTGCCCTAAATAAAGTTCGGGCCCATATGAGTATACCTCTATGAGGTGGTATAAAATTATAAATAATACAACAACTAATTATAACAATAAATTACCATAATTACTATTTTTTGCAAACAATTTAATCCATCATACCAAACACAATATTAATTTTTAATAAATATAAGACATCTCGATCAAATATATTAGGTATGTTATAATAATTTAATCCCATACTCCATACCAAACAAGCCCTTAACATTTATTCCATAATTAGATTGATCTTTTTTAAACGTCAATTTTTAACAACAAATGTTAATTAAAGTAAGCACTATGTTATAATAATTGACAAAAACTCTGGTGCAGCCGGCTGTACGGTACAGCCGGCCGACCCGACCCGACCCGCTCCGCCCTGACCCAATCAATGGTCAACATTGACTTTTTTTATTTTTTTTCAAGAGTCGAGCGAGGGGAGCCGAAGGCCTCGGAGCGAGCTAAAAAACATTAATGTTGCCACAATTATTATCTATAAATTAAAATCGAAGTCGAAGACAGAGATAAAAAAAACGTAAAAGTCAACAGTCAAACGTTGACCGTTGACCGGTCAACACTACCCGAGGCGGATCGGACGGGTCGGGTCGGCCGACTGTATGGTACAGCCGGCTGTGTTACTCATAATAATTTAATAGTGATAGAGATTCAAAACAGGCCCCAATTGGATGGGGCGGGCTATAGTGGGACGGGCTAGCCCATATTCTCTTTCTCTCTTTATTGAGTTATTTATAATTTGTCTCCGAATTTTAATCATTTTTCTTATTTATATACTGTACTTTAAAATATTTTAAAAAAATTATAATTTACGATTTTATCTTAAATAAAATACCCTTTTTATTTTTATTTGAAGCAATTCATTGGCAGTTAAATCAGCATAGTCAAGAAACAGCTCCTCTCCCTCTCTATTCTTTCCCGACCAATTCGACGCTCCTTTGGGGATTATAGGTTGAAGTTTTTCGGCGGCGCGAAAATGGTAGACGGCTGCGGCGCAGAAGCCTTTTTTTTCTTTTTTTTTTCAATTAAAGAGATTTAGGCTTATTATAGTTGCTTAAAGCTTGTTAGCTGAAAATTTTAGACCACGAAGTCCAAAGGCTCTCGAACCCAGAGAACGAACTTACCACAAGTCTGGCATTATATTGATGAAAATATTGAATTGGTTTAGGATCATTTTGATTTTCTTCGATTATTTTGCATATAATTGTATTCTTAATTTGTTCAATGGAGCCTAATTCTTGCTAAATAGGGCATTTATTGCAATGGGAGAATGAGCTCGTTCAGGTTTTGTATTATGGTGGATACATTGTTGGTTAAATCTGTTCTTGCTGTGAAATTGTGTTTCTTTTTGGATAGAATTAATTTATTGCTTTTTCTTATTTGTCTTCTTATTATTGCACCCCCATTTTTCATCCTGTGCTGTGTTTTGTGTTTCAGTAACCTTCAGAAACTTTTTTGTAAATTATCATCTCTTTTTGCAGGCTTTTTTCCCGCACAACCGCGGCCCGAGCAGGCTTTCGTCACCGTTGGCCCGTTTTAAGAGGTCTGCAGACTGTGTATTACTGTAATGTGACCTAAATATTGAAGGTAGGAATGGATTAACATTCTCTATTTTCAGTATGTATGATTAAAAGTTGTTGGTGATGCTCTAGGCCATTATATTAGTCCTATTAATCGTTGACAAATATTTGATCCTTGTTTTAAGGAAAACACGCAGAACACGAATATTGACCTTCCTCCTCTTAAACACCATATGTACACTTAACCACGATAAAGTTTTCCTGATGAAAAATTTAAAGAATACAGAAGATACAGAGAAAATTAAGCAGATGCACATACTTGCAATACAACCACTGTTTCTAAACATCTTCTGTGCTTACTTCAGTGTCTTTGGGAGGTCTGGTAGCTAGAATGGCTTATGCTGCAGTTGTTTCTCTTATGCACACGATACACGGCCTTCTCAATTCTTCAAATGGCTCTTCCAGTCGAGAACTCTTACAATCTGCATACGTGGAGATGAAGTCGTTGCAACAGGTTCTCAAAAGACTGGATGACAGAAGCAGAAGAAGCAAGAGGTTGAACGCATTGGATGGAGAAATCAGAGAGGCAGTACACAAACTAGAAGACTCGCTGGAATTCCACGAGTACGATGTGTTTCTCCCAGAGATGAAGGAAGTATGGCAAGAAGTTAGTTCCTTGGTCGAAGAAGTGAAAAAGATGGAGAAAGAGTTCAATAAAGAACTAGACAGGCAGCCGTTGCCTGAAGAAGAAGAAGAAGACGACTCTTATCATGATTTGGTATATGTTTCGTCAAGTAGGGATTTCGATGTAGAAATGGTGGGATTGGCCAATAAAGTTAGCGGCATCAAGAAAAAGCTGCTTGGAATTACGAGGCCAGATGACTTTGGCATTTTCTCGATTGTTGGGAGGGCTGGCAGCGGCAGAACAATTGCTGCGAGGATCATTTTTGAAGAGTCGTGCATAGGCCAAGAAAAATATCTTGACTGTGGTGCGTGGGTGAACGTAGGTCCCAAATATGAATGGAAACAAATCCTTCTAACTATCCTTCGTCAAGTAGGTGATCCTGCCGATGGTGATGTTGGATTGATTAGTGCTCTGGACAGACCTTCCAAAACGATTAAGGTTATGTATATTTATTTATTATTAATAATAATTAATTATTATTGATTAATTATGTTATGTATTTTACTATTACAGTCATTGATCTACTAACCAAGTGGTAGAAGTGTTAATTGTTGAGTTCTTTAATATCTCTTTTCAGACTGCACATCCTGTAAATCTGGACTCAACTCCGGAATTAGGAGATGATGAGAAATTATTACTTGATCATTTATACTCCAGATTGAAGGGTCGAAGTTACATTATTGTGCTGGATGATGTATGCGACATAAAGGTTTGGGACTACTTGAGAAGGTCATTTCCAAAGCAAGATAATGGAAGCCTAGTCTTGCTCACAACCAGTCTACTGGAAGTAGCTAAATTTGCCGACAGTTTCCATATTTCTCGTATGCCCGACTTTGATGAGTATGCTGCATGGGAATTACTTTGCTTGGCCATGTTTGGCGGGCCACCATCCAAACCAGAACTTGATGAAATTGGAAAGAAGATAGTCAAGAATTGCCGAGGTCTCCGCCTTGTACTCCCAAAGGTACTCCTTTTCCTATCCAGAACCAAGAACACACCAGAGCACTGGAACAACATAGCAGCAGACAAAGACAATCCTATTTTCATGGTTGCTCATGAATTACAGCAGGTACTACTTCTTGCTCAAAATAACAAATATTAAATGACGCATAGGAAATGGAAATGCATATCTACTTTGATACATGAAAAGCTTAGCGTTGTAAATAAGTAGAATCAAGTTGAATATACAACACATCAATATTTTTCTTGTTTTTATCCATGTTTACTATTAGAACTCGAGCTTGAATTGAACTTCCATTGTTATATAAATATATATTTAAGCTGAATAGATATACTTATTGGACAAAGCTCAAACTAATAATTGGTCACTGGTCAAGTTCGAATTCTTTACTTTCATTGTCAGGCCTAAATGACTCTATCTAAATGACCCAACTGGCTCCTTTTATGGTCTCATTTGACCAATCCAAAGAATGGTCAATCTTACAGCTATTCCTTTTACCAGATTATTAGAATCAAAGAAGAATTGTACAGTTCAGTACCGGATGATGATCAAAGATCCAAAACTATTAAAGCGGTCTCACGAATGCTCAACTTATCAGGTCAGGCTGCAGGAATCAAGATGCAAATGTTCCCAAAAAGGTTACACCCAAAAATGGAAATTTTTTCGATTTGTGGGATGGCGGGGATTGGTAAAACTACTCTGGTTAAGAAAGTTTTCGAAGATCCACTAATTCTGCATCATTTTGACCACCATGCATGGATCACTTTAGGCCCAAATTATCAATCGGAAGAAATCTTGGTAGATATTTTGGCTAAAATATACATTCACGTCGAGAAAGTGCATTTGAGAGAAGATGAAAGACTGGCTAAAGATTTGTGCACACAATTATCCTTTAAGAGATGCCTCATTGTGTTGGATGATATATGGAACAAAGAACCCTTGCATTACTTGCAACAGCTATTCCCCGACATCAAGGGTGAAATCTTCGTGACAACTAGGCTAATTGAAGTAGCAAAATGTGGAAGATCAGATATTGTTTACAAGATGCCCTTGCTAAATGAAGAAGAAAGTTGGCTTCTTTTCTGTCGAAAGGTGTTTGCTAGTGAGCTTTGCCCTCTTAAACTAGAGAAAGCCGGAAAGAGAATTTGTAGGAATTGTGAAGGTCTTCCTCTTTTGATCCTCACAGTGGCTGAAATTATATCCAAAGCCGACATTAGCCAAGAGTTTTTAGAAGAAGTAGCAGAGAAAAAGAATTCAATTTTCATGGAGGCTCAAGCTCTACTGTCAAATGTACTATCTCCAAGCTACAAGTACTTGCCTCAACATTTAAAAACATGCTTTCTGTATATGGGAGTTTTTCCTCAAAATTATGAGATTCCCACATCCAAACTCATCCAAATGTGGGCTGCTGAGAGACTGCTCGAACCAAATCCATCCCAAACTGCAAAAGATTTGGCCATGGATTGTTTGTCAAAGCTTGTTGGCATAAATCTAGTTATGGTTTGCAAAAATGAATACAAGGCCAAAATAAAGACTTGCCGCCTCCATTCTGTCTTTTGGCATCTATCTAATAGTGAAGCTGTGAAGAACAAGTTTTTCCTTACACTTAGTATTGACCCCCATAAATCAGTAGAAGGTTTTGAGGGATATCGCAGATTGTGCATTCGCAATGGCATCTTATTCAGCATCAAATACTTGCAAGATTCAATTATGTCCATCCCAACTGTGCATTCTTTGCTCTATACCGGTCCGCATCATCAATATCCAGTGTCAATATCTGTAAGCTCGAGATTGCTAAGGGTACTAGATGCTCTTATGATCCGTTTCTACGAGTTTCCAATTGAATTAGTAACGCTAATTCAGCTAACCTATCTTGCGCTCACTTGCAATGTAGAATTGCCCGGTTCCATATCCAAACTTCAAAAACTTCAGCATTTGATTGTCAGTCGGCATCTAAGCATCAAATCACCTGAACATTCTTTGCATTTGCCAGCTGAAATCTGGGATATGAAGGAACTAAAACATCTTCAGATCGTGGGAAGGTGCTTGCGAAATCCCATTCGTGGCACTCCTTCACCTAAACTCTTGACACTCTTAGAGGTCGATGCTCACAGTTGCACCAAGAAGGTCCTCAAAAGAATCCCAAATCTGAAGAAGTTAGGAATTCAAATTGAATTGACTCCAGATGATGACAATGGTAAAAGCTTCTGTTGTTTGAATCGTATTTCTCGTCTCCGTAGACTAGAATCACTTAAATGTGTCGTCGTGAATCCTGACCTCATGATCCCGGCTGTTTCCCCACCTGCTCCTCGTTCCATGTTTCCACCAGGTCTTAAAAAACTGAGTCTGAGTGGGATTGGATATCCATGGGAGTACATGAGTATAGTTGGTAAGCTGCAGAATCTTGAAGTGCTCAAACTGCGATGCTACGCCTTTCAAGGACCGCAATGGGAAATAAATTACAGTTTTGTGAAACTTAAATATCTTCTAATTGAAGATACTGATCTGGTTTGCTGGAAAATCGCTGCACCCAGCTTCCTAAAGCTTGAGCATATAAGCATTAAACACTGCTATAATTTTGAAGAGCTCCCTCTTAATATATTATCCTCTGTTAAAATGGTTGAAGTGGATGAGTGCAACACTGTAGTTATGAGTTGGGCAGAGCAAATGAAAGGGAAGAAAGCATGGGACCTTTGCGGTATGCCAGCTAACAAAAAACAAGTCAGTTGCTCGTGGGATGCTGGGGAGAACTTCAAAGAATGACTGCTTTTTAAATTACAGGTTTGTCTTTTCTATTATTGTTAGATTTAATCTTTTATCTTTTAGCTACGACCAGCGGCTACTTAGAATTAGTTTCATCTTTTATCACACTTCACATTTTACTTGAGGTGAGGAAGATATTCTTCATGTTTTTGCAGCATGTGATTTTTTGTACTTTTAATTGTTGAGCATGTTATTTTTTATTTTTTTTATTTTTTTATAAATCTTATCTACATATCTTTGTGCGCAAGGTACATGGCCAAGGAGTCCTACAGAAGGTCTAGGATCCTCACTCGGTACGTGTGGTTTCTCTTATAGTCTAAACATTTAATGTTTACGTGGGATTCGAACATGATATTGTATACGAATGCTCTAATATAAATTGTTGTGTGCATTGTACATTCAGTAGGGAGGTGATGGCAGTTTGATTGGGCTTTTTCCTATTTTCTTTTCAAACCCCATTTGGCTGTTTTCTTAATAGCTATGTACTCCCTCCGTCCATGATATTCTTGCCACATTGTGGATGACACGGGTTTTAAGAAATTGATGGGTGGTAGTAGGTGGTAGTGGGTATTGTTGTGAGTGGAGTGAGGGTCCCACTGTAAATGGAAGTGGCAACCATATCGTGGGGAATATAAGTGGACCCTACTACTATAAATGGAAGTGGCAACCATATTGTGGATGGACCGAAATGGTAAAAGTGGCAAGGATATCGTGGATTGAGGGAGTATTTGACAATGTGATGGCAAATACTGATCTGCTACTGCTTTTATTAAGTAGGACTTGAATTTTTACTTTTAATAATGACGCATGCTTTAAGCTTGATTTATATGAATTGTTTCTTTTTTCATTAAGGAATTTTTTTGGCTCAAGTCAACCAAAGTAACTATGAGATAAAATTCTTTCATTAAGTTTCTGCACATATATTGTACATGCTTTCTTCCTTTCGGAGTTTCTCCCACTTGGCTTTCTTGGCCTTCTCTCACATTCTCCTCTTTCTCCATATTCATCTTCTTAACCTCATTTCTTTTTTCCAGATTTTGGGCAGAGCACGTGATTATCTCTTGCCTTGGGTTTATTTTGTAGTGCCTTTTCTCCAAATCAAAGTTTTTTCTGTTTCTTTTATATGCACATTGAATCTATTGTAGGTCTTAATTTTTTTTGTGTTTTTGGTATCTTTCTTCGCCTTTTGCAGCTTCATAGATCAAGTTCCCTCTCTTTTCTTTCCATGGTCAAAGGTTTCGCCTTCCTTTGACTTGGATTTGACCCACCGTCGTGGTAAGTCTTCCACTGATGTTCTAAATACTCCCTCCGTCCTAATAGCAAGGTCTCGCTTTCCTTTTTTGGTCTGTCCCAATAGCAAGGTCTCATTCCAAAAATGGAAATAATTAACTCTTCAAAAGCTGTAGGACCTACCACTTTTTCTCCTTTTACTCTTGTTTCTTAATAATCGTGCCCAAAGCAAGTGAGACCTTGCTATCTATTGGGACGGAGGGAGTATATATTTATTTTGTTTTTACATTGCTGTTGTTCTTTTGCAGGACTTCTGGTCTGTTGTTTTTCCATAGCTCTCCTTTGAAGAATGTTTTCTTTACGTTTTCGAGTCTTACCTCACTTTAAGATGGATGCTGTTCTCACATTGTTTGGCTCATCTTTTGTTATGTTATGGCTCATCCTCTCCTCTTTTTTTTTAGAGGTAGTACGTTGGTCTTTAAGTTGTCAAGATTTAGCTCATTACTTTTAGCAATTATAAGGTGGCAAAAACTTGGGTACAACCAACCTATGGTAGAGTTGATTGTAGTTAGGAAGTAATTAAGGAGATTAGAAGTAATTAAGAAGTAATTAGGGTTTCTTAATTTCTAATTAGGAATCTATTAATCATCAATTAGGTGTTTACTAATCTCAAATAAGGTCTATTAATCCCTAATTAGGATTATGAATTTCCAATTAGGATTTATCAATCTCCAATTATAGTTTATTAATACCCAACAATTAGAATTAATTAAGTTCTATATAGCAATAATTAATTATAAATTAATTAAAAAACAAAAAAAATAGAGATAAAAAATAACATCAACGTGTGGTTAACCGCATGGGAGTGTTTCCTTTATAAGATTTAATTTAGAGGGATTGCCTAAGTTGATTTTATCTTATAAGCTCCAATATTTTATAAAATGTCTCGAGAACTTATAAGATGTGTCTAGAGGTGGCCAAATAAACCAAAACCGCTGGAACCGAACTGAAACCGAACCGAAACCGGCGGTTCCGGAACCGAAACCGAACTGCCGGTTCCGGTTCGGAACCGAGAACTGTATCGACGGCGATTCGGTTTCGGTTCCAAAGTTGCGGAACCGAGAACCGTCGGTTCCTCCTATTTTTTTTTTTTATGTTTTTATCTATACTAGCAGATAGATTACGTGCGTTGCACGTATAATCTCTTGTTTAAGATAATGAATTTATTAATATACTTGAAAAAAAATTTGTAATATTATTAATTTAACTATTAACCAACAAATTATTAGAAAGTACTCCCTCCGTCCCGCTATTTCCGGCTCAGACTTTATAGACACAGGTTTTAAGAAAAATGTGTAAAAGATAGAAAAGTGGTACGGTCCACACTTTTTAAAGGGTTAATTTTTGCTATTTTGAGTCCGAGCCACTAATAGCGGGACGGCCCAAAAAGGCAAATGAGCCGGAAATAGCGGGACGAAGGGAGTAGATGTAAAGAATAGACCTTATAAAGGAGCAAATCTATCTATAATATAAATATATATTTTATTTAATGTACAATTTTAATAATTGTTTGACAGTGGTAAAGATGATCAAAGATGATCTATTATGTAATTCAAATTATAAGGTGGAAAGTTGCTCTCATCTTATATAGTACGTAATTCAATTTAAATAATTGTAGATAGTTATCATATAAAAAGAAAGTCCTCTATACATAACCTGTATTTTGGAAGTGAATGGGGCTACTGTAATGGAAGAACATTTTAGGATTCACTTATTAAGTTGTCTTGTGGATTATAATCTATTGCTCCAATTATATACAGTAAACACTTGTATTTCTCTTTCTATGTTATCAAACAACACCATCAATACACTCTTCCTAAGTAAAACATCTAATAAGGAATATCTTGTCCTTATTGAATAATCCAATTTATCTTGAAGTCAACTTGCGCTAACATTTTAAAGAAAGAACCTCATACTCAGACTAAATAATTATTACCTTTTATTTTTAAACGCATGATATATATCATCTATTTTCATATATATCATGCACATGTTGAAAAAAATCGCTCTTAAAATATGTAAGTAACACATTTGTTAGATATTTGTTGCTAACATCGAATCAACACATTTTAGCAATGAATTTTTGCCATTTTTGCATAGAAAATTAATCTTGAGTTCTCTGAAGAACTCTTAAGATTATCATCCGATCTGAATTTCCTATGATTTAGTTTGATTACTATCTTTATTTGAGACTTTCAATTACAATTAACCAATAAATATTGAAATATTAACATTAGAGAAGAAAATGCCAAATACGTACTGTATGTTCGTTGAATGATTAAATCAATATAATATTCATAAATATATTTTTTCAATCTCTTTGATGGTTCTCGTATCTAGATGGTTAATTAAATAATTTATATAAGAGATAATTATAAGAGGTATAACAAATACTAAGTGTCTCAAGTATCATGCTTTAATTTCTCACAATCTCCATTTCCTTTTTCAATTTTAGTATATATTTTTTATTTATCCTAAAACAAAGTAAATATTTTTTATTTTACTTTTTATTTAAATATAATTGAGATTATTTCACTTTAATTTAGTTCGCTATATTATAATGATTAGAAGAAAAATATATGTTAGTAAATCAATTGTTGTGTATTATTTTAACTTTAATTTTAGTTGAGATTGTAGTTGTGAAATTACACAAAAAATCACATCTTTTACAACAAAGCATAATTTCATTTTTATCATCTTCTATGAAATGCTTTAAAACTATTAAATAAATTTATCAATCACTAATTTATATACTCCCTCATAAACCATGGCTACAAGCCAAATAATCGATTTCGGTAAGAAAAAAATAATCATAATTAGATTTTTATGAAATTAGGAATTGAGTAATATAATAGGCAATCAATCTAAATATAATTAAGTCATACAACAAAAAAAGAATATGTACACATTTGTTTATGTTATAATCAAAATCGAAATCTTAATCCTATAATTTTCCATCACCAAATATGAGACATGAGTCACATGAGAACTACAAGTGAAAGTAATATTCTATACATTTAATTTTCATGAAAACACATTATTATTATTATTGAATTCTTCAATTTTTTCCTTATTTATTACTCCAAACATCAATTTTTATAAATATTGAATAAGGTCATATTAGTAAAATATTATTATAATATAATTATAATTAAGAAAGTAGATTATATGTTTGGATCATCCCAAAAAGAAATATGGATTATTTTCGAGGGCCGGAGGGAATATAAAATAGTCAAAAAGAAATAGAAATAAGTGGCAAATACCCCCCTATCATATAACTCCCTAACATTGTTACCTCCTTATTTATTGATTTGGAGCTGCCACTACCTCAACGTGCCATAAATAGTGCGAAAACCCCATCGCCTCTAACAGATGATTAACACCGTTAACAATTTTTCATTTTTTTTTAAATTTTCTAGTTTTTTTTCATTTTCTATAATTTGATTAACAAATCGTTAATTTCTATTTTCTTAATTTTTCATCTTTTTAATTTTTAATTTTTTTATTGGGTCTCTCGTCTCTAACGGATTATTATTTACAATTTTTCATTTTCTTAGTGGATCTCACTCAACTTCACTCAATATATATATATATATAATTGTAAACAGAAAATAGAAATAGAAAAAATAGAAAATTAACGGTGTTGGTAGTCAAATTATAGAAAACTAAAAAATAGAAAATAAAAAAAAATATAAAATTGTTAACGGTGTTAGCCATCCGTTAGAGGTGAGGGGGTTTTGCACTATTTATGACACGTTGTGGTGCTGGCAGCTCCAAATCAAAAAATAGGAAGGTAAATATGATAGGGGTGTATATGTTAAGGGTGTATTTGCTATTTCTCCCATAGAAATAATATCATATAAAAATAGATTTTTCTTAAAAAGTTGATGAAATATAAAATAATAAATCCAATTTTCTTTAAACTGAAGTCTACAAGACTCTAATTCAATCAAGCATTATGATAAGGCATCTCAATCTACCTCAATTTCGAATTGGATAGTATATATATATTGATTAGTAAGAAAGTTAATCCTCATTAATTAGAATCATTATTTTAATCTATTTAATCAATAGGCCATCATTTTTCCATTATCACGAGTTTCATTAGGAGAAGGATTCGTATATGTGAAGAGTGTTTATATGTAAATTCAATTAGAATATAAATTGAATATAGATTTACAATATTATCCTTAAAATAAATATAATAAGAGGGATATATTAGGCAAACCCAATTTTGTAAGAATCCGCTCTTTTATAATAGGTATAGATTTATGTTAAAATTCATATTTATTTCACTTAAATGTTACGTTAGAATGCACAAAATTACAATTAAACAAGAAAAAATAGCAAAATAAGAAAAAAAAATTGAACTCCAAACATGCGGTTCCGGTTTGGAACTGCTGGAACCGAACCGAACCGAAACTTGCGGTTCCGGTTTGGAACCGAAACCGAAGTGGTCGGTGGTTCGGTTCCGGTTCCCTTGGGGTGGAACCGTCGGTTCGGTTCTGGTGCGGCCGCCTCTAGATGTGTCAAGAGCTTATTTGTCAATGTATTTGGGTAATTGAGCTTATAAATTCAAAATAGATGAAAAAATTGAAGAAATTAAAATCTAAAATTAATTTTTCTAAAAGATCATGAAGAAAAATCTAAAATTAGAAAGAAAAAAAATATTCTTTTTTCTGCAATTTAAAAAAGTGAAATCTATTATTAAAAAATTATGAAGATAATAAAAATAAATCTGAAAAAAAATATTAAAAATCTAAAAATAAATATAAAAAAACTAAAATTAAAAGGAAACTTGAAAAAATCTGAGTCGAAAGTTTTATTGCTATTTATTTTTATTTTATTTTCAGATTTTTATTTTTTGGCATTTCAGATTGGATTTCATATATTTTTTATTTTTTTCAGATTTATTTTATCATCAGAAAAAAATAGATTTTTTTTTTAATTTTAGATATTTTCATTTTTTTTTATTTATAGTAATTTTGTAATTTCAGATTTTTTTTTTTTAATTTCAGATTATAGATTTCAAAACAAAAATTCAAATGAAAAAGGGTGGATAAATGTAAATTGATTGTTGCTTATAAAATCTTGAAAAAACAAAATAATTAGATGGGATAGATATTCTTGACTCAGAGGTGGAATAGGCAATCATATATAATCGAGAAATCATGGTTCGAATCCACAACATATTTGCTGCGAGTAGTTTCTAAAAAATATCTTATGAATGATAATGAAAATTATGAAATTGAAGTAAAAAGTAAGAAAAGTGTGATCTCAAAAAAAAATTTAGCGTGAAATCATAATATATCTATTTCCAATTACTATTACAGATAGCCAAAAAACTAACATCATTTAAAGTTCTTCATAAATAACCCATTATATTTGAAACCAACATGTATGCTTAAATCTTTCCAGATTCATGCATCAAGGTTCCATGATGAACTGATCACAACTTTTAGAGAAGAATTTCCAGATTTTCTTAATTGCTGCGCATAAGCCACAACTGAAGAGCTGCAATCAACTACCTCCATCGTTTCCAGTTCTCGGATTGATCCGATTTGCGAAGGTATCTCCTTTAATCTGTAGCAATGCCGAATGATTAGGCGCCGGAGACGAGGGAAGCATTTATCACCATGCATTTTCCACTCCACCACATCAATATCTTCAAGTAGCAGAAATTCCAAACTCCCAAATTTACCAGCCTTTATTTCCCACTCTGCCCCTCGAAAGGCAGAGCGTCGCAGCTTCAGCATTTTAAGGTTCGGCAGTGAACCAATCGCACTCACATACTTCCAAGAATATCCCAACCCATTCAAGCTCACCTTTCTCAAACTCTTCGGGAAATTTGAAAGGTAGTCGCGTGGCGCAACAACTCGAGACCTCAGACAAGGATTCACGACCACACATTTAAGCGACTCTAACCCTCCAAGCATCATCATATGCTTGAAGCAGCTGCTTAATGTTTCAGCAGCTGCTTCCGGCTGTAACTCAATCGTAATCCCTAATTTCCTCAGATTAGGGATGCTTCTGAAAACTGCCTTGGTGCAACTACGAGCATTCACACAAAGTGTGACGAGGCTTGGTAGCTTTGCACGGCGGCTTGGATCTGGCAGGTCGCTTCCCATGATCCGAAGATGAGTGAGCTCTTGCATATCCCAGATCTCCTTTGGCAAACAAGTTGGATTCGAAAGAATTTTGATGTTATGATGGTGACGAAGAATCAGCCACTGCAGGTGTCGGAGATTGGATATGGAAGAAGGGAGTTTGCCATTATGAGTTAGGGCAAGGTACCTTAACTGTAATAGCTTCACCACCTCTTTTGGGAACTCATACAAACGGATTGCAAGAGCTTCCAATACCTTAAGAAACATCAAATTCAAACATATCGGTACAGGATACGGATGATCTTCACCGGTACACAGAAGAGAACGTGATGATGTTATCGTGGATGCCATCGACTCATACGCCTCCTTTATGCCAAACAGAACGTTGCTCTGAACGGACAAGCGGCGCTGGCTTTCAATATAATCTCCGGAACAATCGGTGAGCTTGTTTAAGACAAAGAAGAACTTGTTCTTCCTAGCTTCTTTAACGCACAAGTGCCAATAGGCAGAGTGGAGCTTGCAAGATTTGATTCTGTCGTCAGAGCTCTTCTTGCAAGCGATGACAACACTACTCGAGACAAGCTCCTCCAGACATTCTACAGAAAAAACTTCTAAATCTCCATGCTGGCTCGGCTCGAAGAAATCCTCAGCAATCCACAGGTTAAAGAGCTTGGAGCGGGGAATCTCATAACTACGAGGGAAAACTCCCAAGTAGAGAAAGCATGCTTTTAAATGTTGCTGTAAGTACTCATAGCTTGAAGATAGTACCTTTGAAATTTTATCGCTTGCATCTGTGAAGGTAGCAGTTTTTCTGTCTGCTACCTTCTTCCAGTACTCTTCTGTCTGCTCGCTCTGGCCAAGGATCTTGGCCACCGCGAGGATCAGAAGAGGAAGACCTTCACAGTTCTCCGCAATCTTCCTCCCAACTTTCTCGAGATGAGGAGGGAAACACTCCTCCTCATCGAACACATTCCGCCAGAGTAGATTCCAACTTTCTTCATTGCTCAAAAAGCGCATGTAGTGAATGTGAGTGCTAAGCGATTTAGCTACTTCTTCTAACCTCGTTGTCAGTATGATTCTGCTCCCATCATTCTTGGGAAACGGCTCCGCTATTATCCTGCCGTAGACACCTGTCTCCCACACATCATCCAACACTATCAAGTAATTCCGTCCGGTTAGTGCTAGTTTGAGATGTGCCTTTAATGTGTAGAAATCTTTTTTCACATATAGATCTTTAGGCTTGCGCTCTATCTGAGCAACAAGATCCAGCAGCACACTATTCGTGCTAGCTCTTGGCCCTGCGCTCACCCACGCCGTAATATCGAAATCCTCAACAATGGCGGGATCTTGATAAATTTTTCTAGCGAAATGGGTCTTACCGATGCCCGCCATTCCGACAAGTGACACGACTTGGTTGTGATCGAGGCCATCATGCCAATTAAGGCCAGATCTGATGTTTTCGTAACGATTTGATAAGTCAACCGTCGTTGACTTTTTTCCAACCGAATCGTCGATGGGCGAAACGTCGTCGTCTTCGTCTTCCTTTTGGGGCAATGATGATGGGTTTTCTACCGCTGTGGCGTACTCCTCTGCCAGATTCTCCACGGTCTTAAAAAATGAATCGATGTGTTGCTCCAGGCGCTCCTCGTCGAGGCGTAGCAGGAGATGAGATTCAACAGCGTCTTCTAGTTTCCATACTGCATCTCTTGCGTTGGCGTCGAGTGTGTCGATCGCCCTTCTATTGATGTTTCTGTACTTGTAAGCGTTGTTGATTCTGAGGAAATTTCCTAAGTAGTTGAGCTGCTCATATGCGGCTTCTGCGATTTGTGGATTTGTGGGATTTATGCGGCGCTCGATGGTACGCTTGAGAGAAATCACAGCAGCATAAGACATGGCTCTATTTCTCACTCACGCATTTCAGCAAACAGGAGGTGTTTAGCATGAGATGGGTTGGTTGTTGAGATTATTCGTTGACACAACAAAAGATCCTTTTTTGCTGTTTTCTCTACACCTTGTTTTGTTGTTTTTTGGCTAATTCTCTCTCTTCCTCGTGCCCATTTGGATTATTTAACATTATGAAAAATAAAATAAAAAATTAAGAGAGACATATTTCTTTTTTTCTATTTTTGTTTTCAGACTAGAGACATATTTCCTTTTAAAGTTGTCTTTTAGTATAGTCATAGAAAGACAAGATTTAATTGAAAAAGGTGCAGATAGCGAATTTTGAGTATAGCTTACCACACGAAAAATTAAGTAAAGGTATAAAAAGGCTTTGGTTGAGGAATATTGTGTGGAAACCCTTTATAATTTAAGGTTTCATACATAGTCACTATTTTTTTCACTACAACTCCTTATTTAAAAATACATACATATATATAGAGTTAATCATGTTGACTAGTCAATAAAGTTAGTGAAAATTAATAGTTGGCCACCAACTTTTTTTGTAGAAATTCTGGCCAACTTTGAGGATTTTGGACCAAATTACCCCTAATAATCTTGACAAATATGCTATTCACGGTTCTCTTTCAGAATTCATTTTCAGATTCAAAAATTTTCTCTTTCATCTCCATCATTCTTCTCCCTTCCGCCTTCCGTCGAGCCGTCTACAACTTCCGGCGCCGTCTGCATCTTCCGTCGTCGTCTTCCTTACAAAGTGGCGCCGTCTAACATCCAGATCTAGATCTAGATCTATGTATTTTCTCTCTCTGTCTTTGAGTTCCACGATTCTCTCTCAACTACAGAATTTCTCGTCCAGATCTATGTATTATCTCTCTCTCCGGCGTGGGCAGCTTTCTGCGGTCATCTTCTCAGGCAGATCTGTGTATTGTCGACTGAAAATTTGTACTTTGATGGTGTATTGTAGGTTGTTGGTTTTATGCTTGTTTGATGGTTGTATTGTAGATTGATGGTTTTTAATCTAAATATCAGCTTTGAATTTAGTGTATTAATTTTAATTGAGTTTTCTAGATCTAGTCTGTCATGTTCTTGTCGTCCTCTTCGTGCATGTGTTATTCCTGCATTTTTCACGTCACTGCGCGTCGCGACTTGGCACACCTGGTACGAATGCAACGTATTCGTACCAGGTGTGCCAAGGCATACCGCGCCTAGACTTGGAACACCTGGTACGAATACACACTATTCGTACCAGGTGTGCCAAGTCTAGGCGCGGTATGCCTTGGCACACCGGAATGCAACGTATTCATACCAGGTGTGCCAAGGCATACCGCGCCTAGACTTGGCACACCTAGTACGGATACACACCATTCGTACCAGGTGTGCCAAGTCTAAGCGCGGTATGCCTTGGCACACCTGGTACGAATACGTTGCATTCGTACCAAGGCATACCAGGATGTTGTTGACCAAAGACGAACACCATCCATGACATTAGATCTGGAATGTGACGCCATGGATTCCCGAGAGAAAGCTGTGAATATGGCCGGATCTGGTGTGGCGACAGATCTGGAATATGGCCGGCAGAATGTGAAAGTTCAAGGCGGCGCGGCGGACTGGACTGGAAGTACGAAGACGGTGCGGCGGAAGGGAATTGAAGTACGACGACGCGGCGGCGGAATGAAAGTACGACGGCGGCGACGGCGGCAAAATGAAAGTACGACGGCGGCAAAATGAAAGTACGACGGCGGCGACGGAAGAAATGGAGAAAAATAGGATTTCTAGAGAGAGACAGAATCTGAAATTTGAAAAATGAAAAATGAAATGGGTAGATGGATGGTCAATAGTGGTTCCAAGGGCAAATTGGTCCAAATTTCTAAAAGTTGGCCAGAATTTCTACAAATAAAGTTGGTGGCCAACTATTAATTTCCACTATCTATATTGGTTATCCCAAATTTTGCCTCTATATATTAGCTAAAAAAAAGAAATATATATTAATAAATTTATTATTTTATACCTATAATACCAAATTAAATCTCTAATAATAATATAGCTCCTAAAACTCACAAATTTGCAGGAAAAAAATTGCAACTATAAAATGGCTAGAAGAAGTTTTCGGAGTTACAACTTACTGCACCGCAAGATTGGATTGAAGGCAACATAATCAATTTCAGACTACCCTAGCTAGTGCATAAATCAGGAATACCGAAACAAAAATAACAATTGGTCTAAAATGCTATTGCATCATAAAGTAACTAACAGATCGAGCAAGTTCAAATTGACGTAACATGTAACCTATTAGTTTGAAAGTGACATTCAAAGCAACAAACCACATACCACCTAATTGACACCTAGTAAAATCTGTGTGCTTTAGAACCCTACAGTAACAATAAAGAATGCGCTAAACTATTCTTAGGGTACTTACAATAGTTAGCTAAAATTTCCAACTTCCAACATGCCACATTAGCTTTTGGAATCCAGCAACTTTTTTTCATAAATCTACTCCAACACTGAACCCAGCTTCCAATAAAAAAAGGGACCCACTGCAATACATACTATTTTATATCTCTATATATAAGTTTTTCCAATGTAGCATAGTGTCAGATATAGGTGCCGTTTGGAAATTGCTGAGAAAAAAACTTTTTTATTTTTCAAATTTATATAATATATAAATTATGAATTTTTTCTTTAGAATATTATAACTAATTCGTTTGAACTTCGTTTTTTATGATTTTTATGTCGAATGAAAGCTCTCGTTGTGATCTTTAATATAAGATATATATTGAATATATTTTATTGGAATTTTAGACATCGAAATGCCGAAAAACTAAATGAACCACGAAATGAAAAAGAAAATATAAAAAAATTATAAAAAATGAAAGAAAAAGTCTTCTGCCAACCACTCCTTCCACCCTCCCCCACTTGCATTAAAAACACGCACAAGCATAAATGCCGCCCGTTTCTTTCACTCTCTCCTCACCTCACGCGCCTCCCTGGCCCACCTCTGCTTGGAAGCCGACTGCCCAGCTCCGCACCCATACTCTTGGCTTCCATATTTTGGGAGCTACTCCAACGGTGGGAGTTGGGTTCCATTTTTTGGAATCCAACCGTTGGAACTACTCTTAGCAGATGTAGAAACTGCTGCTATTAAGAAATTACATCCTTCCAAATAGCTAGGAACTCGTCAATCCATGGGTATACCATAACGTTACAAAGGTTATACTTGTGAACTAACTTCTAAAGCAAAATAGGCACAAGGAAAGAGCAATAGGCTAGACCAACCAACATACAAAAACAAAATAATCCCTCTGCAAACAAACATCCATAATATTGAGCGTCTGTGTGCTAATTTCTGGTGGGGCAATAAAGAGAACGGGAAAGCGATGCATTGGATGTGATGGGAAAAGCTCTGAGTGTGATTGTGGAATGGTGTTTAGAAGGCTTACAGAGTTTAATAAAGCGTTGCTGCCTAAACAAGTTTGGCGCCTTATTAAATATCCAAATACTCTTCTTGCTCGGGTTTTAAAGGACGTTACTTTCGCGATAGTGATATTATGGAGGCAAAGTTGGGATCAAATGTCTCGTTTACATGGAGATCGCTGTGCTGGAGTCGTGATCTTCTAGCTAAAGGATTAAGGTGGAAGGTGGGAAATGGAGAAAAGGTGAGAGTTTTTGAAGATGCTTGGATTCCTGGTATTACGTCGGGGCGTCTGTATGGTGGAAATGGGACGTCGCCGATAAAAGTATCGAATTTATGTGATAATTTGTCAACTTGGGACTTGTCTGCTATCAAAGATTTCTTGCAACCACATGAAGAAGAGGGGATTAGATCGATACCTCTACCACTTTCGAAAGAAAAAGAAGATGTCCGCTACTGGATGTTTGATGAGAAAGGACGGTACTCTGTGAAGTCCGGGTATCTTTGTGCTGTTAATTATTATGCTCCGCCGCCGTGTAGCTCTAGCGCTCGTGATATGCAAAAATGGTGGAGCTGTATTTGGACATTGAACATCCCTCCAAAGGTTAGAATTTTTGCCTAGAAGATCTTAAATAATTTTATCCCTATAGATGCTAATCTCCGACGACATCATGTACCTACTATGGGTATTTGCTCGTGGTGCTCTAGAGATTGGGGTACAACAAGTCATTGTTTGATTTATTGTACGTCAATTAAAGATTTTTGGAAGGAGACAATGTTTTGGGATGAGATTAAAGAAGGAAAATGGTTATTACTTGAAGACTTGAGCAGACTTATTTTGCTTCGGCATGGTGATGAAGGATTGGAAACATGGTTGATGGGATTGTGGTCTATTTGGTGCTCTCTCTGTGGATATAAACATGGTTCTGTCAAGAGAGAAAATGATGATCCTATGGCAAGAAGTTCTTTCATGTTGGAGAGCTTTCAAAAGGCTAGAGCTGATCTTCTTTGCTCATCTCAATTGTTACCAAAGGTGGGCTCTCTCTTAAGTGGAAAGTGCCAGGTGCTGGATCGTTTAGGATGGATGTCGATGTTTCGTATCATGCAGGACGGAATAAGTTTGGTATTGGCTTTATTATTCGAGACCATACATGCACGATTGTTGCAGCGGTGGCTCGACAAGTGGGTTTCTACCAACTGTCCTTATAGGAGAATTACATGCTCTGATGGTAGGAATTGGTTTTTGTATGGAGAAAGATATTTGGCCGGTGCTTGTTTTCACAGATTCGTTACTTGGTGTGCACGTGGTGAACGAGTAAAACCATAGCACTGAAGCTTTATCCGACAAATGGTTTGAAGCTATAGTGGCAGCTAAGCGAGGGGTGGTGGTAGATTTTTTTTCATGTTCATCGAGATGCAAATAAAGCAGCTCATAATTTAGCTAATTATGCTATAGATCATCCCGGTGTAATGGCCTGGGAGTCAGACTTTCCGTCTTTGCTCTTAGACATTGTTTACGCCGATTTGGCTTCTTAATTTAATAGAATATTTCCCTTTCAAAAAAAAAAAACAAACATCCATAATATCAAATAAATCATTTTCGTCTTTGGTAAATTTATCACGGGAAGTCTACACAAAAGAAGATTAAATCACATTCCTTCCAAATCTATCTAGTTTTTTTGTTTTTTGTTTTTTTTTTCAAACTTATGGGACTATACATTTTCAGATTTTTGGGAAGGAACTTAATTTGGGACTATAAACATAAAATAATATATTTAATAGTTTTACTATTTTTAATTATGGGGCTACCGTAAAAAAAAAATTATGGCTATATATGGAATCAGTCTAATCTAAAGCTAATGATTTTGTTAACTATTCCCCTTGATCCGACAACCACATTCTTTTTGGCACATGTATTAATAAGAAGGATATTTGGATAAAAAGATAGAAAATGGTGGAGCCCACAATTTTTTGTGAGAGATAAGCATATTTTCTTTTAAGGAAAGTGAGCACTTATTCAAGGACAACCAATAAGGAAATGTGTGACCCCTTATTTCGTGACGGAGGGAGTAAAATAATGCTCTATCCCAAGTAATCCAACCCACCTACTAATCGGGTCGGCTAAGCCCAGCCGGAGGCCCACTTCGGGTTTCTTTAATTCGGATCCGCACGCACACACTACACACACATTAAACTTTTTCTATTTCTATCTCGATTTTGCTTTATCGGAAGTTCCTCTTTTTGCTGGAACAGCTTATTCAATTACCTCCAATTCATGGGCAAGATTCGAAGATGTTTGTTGAATCCCATGTCTCAGATCCGTTTCTCATCTCCCGATTTGTGAGAATGTTGGGACATGAGATTCAATCACATCTTCTATTCTTTTTTGAATTCTTTCGATCGACGAATCCGAGGCAACTCTTTCTGGAATTTGTTGGGGGTGGCGGTGGAGGGTGGTTAGGGGCTGGGGGCGGTGGTGCGGTGGCGGCGGTGGAGGAGTTGGTGGGGTTTAGGTTCATTAGTGTTGATTAAAGCTTGTCAACTGTCAGATTTAGACCCCGAAGTCTAAAGGTCCTCAAACCTAGAAAACCAAACCACCACAATTCTGGCATTATGTTCCATATAACTGCTTTCTTATTTTGTTCACTGTAGCCTAAATTCTTGCGATATTCGATGTTTATTGCAATGGAAGAATGCGATTGTTTTTTTCATTTTGAAATTATGCTATGGTGGAGGAATTGTTTGGTTTAATCTGTTGTTGCTATGCTGTGGGATTGTATTAGTATTGCTTTTTCTTCCTTTTCTTGTGATTATTATTATTATTGTACCCCAATTTTTCATCCCATTTTTCATCCAGTGCTGTGTAATTATGTTGCAGTGGCCTTCTAAAACTTTTTTGTAGGCTTTTTGCGTACAAACGAAGCCCGAGCAGGCTTTTGTCGCCGTTGGCCGGTCATAAGAGGTCTGCAGACTGCATATCACTGTAATGTGTCCCAAATATTGAAGGTAGGAATGGATTCTCCTATATGTAGTAAAGTATTATACTAAAGTCGATGCTGATGCACTAGGCCATTATATTAATCGTTTTAATCGTTGACAAAAATTTGATCCTTCTTTTAAGGGAAACGCAGAGAACATAAATATTGACCTTCCTCCTCTTAAACACCAAATGTGCACTTAACCACGATTTTGTTTTCCTTTTGAAAAGTTTAAAGAATCTTACAATATACAACCACTGTTTCTAAACATCTTCTGTGCTTACTTGCAGAAGATGTAGTGTTTATGTGAGGTCTGGTAGCTAGAGAGAGAACAGGAATGGCTTATGCTGCAGTGGTTTCTCTTAAGCACACAATACACCGCCTTGTCAATTCTTCAATTGGCTCTTCCTGTCGAGAACTCTTACAATCTGCATACATGGAGGTGAAGTCGTTACAGCAGGTTCTCAAAAGACTGGATGAAAGCAGCAGAAGAAGCAAGAGGTTGAATGAATTGGATGGAGAAATCAGAGAGGTGGTACACAAACTAGAAGACTCGCTGGAATTCCATGAGTCGTATATGTTGCTTCCGGATATCCATGGAGATCTGGAGGTGGAGCAAATAAGGCAAGAAGTTAGTTCCCTGGTCAAAAAGTTGAAGATGATGGAGGAAGTTCATTCAAGAGTTAGACAGGCAGCCGTTGCCTGAAGAAAAGGATAACTATTATCATGATACAGTATGTGTTTCATCAAGTAGGGATTTTGGTGTAGAGATGGTTGGCTTCCTCCACCACTTAAGTGGCATCAAGAAAAAGCTGCTTAGAGTTACGAGGCCAGACGACTTTGCCGTTTTTCGATTGTTGGGAGGGCTGGCAGCTGCAGAACAATTGCTGCAAGGATCATTTTTGATGAGTTGCACATTAGCCAAGAATTTTTTTTGGATTGTGGCGCGTGGGTGACCGTAGGCCCGAAGTATGAATGGAAAGAGATCCTTGTAGCTATGCTTCGTCAATTATGTTTTCCTGCCGGCCGTAATAGGGGATTTCTTAGTACTCCGGATCGGCCTTCTGAAAAAATTGAGGTTCCGCTTATATATGTATTATTATATAATATATGTTTACATAGTTTTTGTAGATATTTTGCAGTCATTGATCTACTAACCAAGTGGTGGAAGTGTTAAGTTTCCTTGAGCAAATGAATGAACTATGATTAAATGTACTCTTTTTTTTTCCTTTTTTCTTTTTGTTTAACTTAAACTTCTCCTATACTTCATTTCAGAGTGCCCATCCTGTAAATCCGGACTCAACTCTGGGATTAGGAAACGATGAGAAATTTTTACTTAAGCATGTGTATAGGAGATTGAAGGGTCGGAGATACATGATTGTGTTGGATGATGTATGTGATACAGAGGTTTGGGAATACTTGAGAAGGTCATTTCCAAAGCAAGATAATGGAAGTCTAGTCTTGCTCACAACCAGTCTACTGGAAGTAGCTCGATCAGCCGACAGTTTCCATATTTCTCGCATGCCTGACCTTTATGAACATCCTGTGTGGGAATTTCTTCGCTTGGTTGTTTTTGGCGGGGCGTCATGCCCGCCAGAACTTGAGGAAGCTGGAAAGAAGATAGTCGAAAATTGCAAACGTCTTCGTCTGGTACTCCCGAAGGTACTCCTCTTCCTATACAGAACCAAGAACATTCCAGAGCAATGGAATGACTTAGCAGCAGACAAAGACAATCCTATTTTCATGGTTGCTGATGAAATATTGGAGGTACTACTTCTTGCTCATCTTTTTTCTTTTTGATGATAAATGGGAGGTATTACTTCTTGTTCAAAATAACAAATATCAAATGACACAGGAATATCAAACTTTCGAGTAAATATTAAAATGATATCCAACTTTAGATACTGTGTTTAAACTTTTTGACTTCCCATCAAGTTTAACTTAAATCAAAATTAGCACGAGTCGAGCTTAAGTTGCAATCAATGTTTTGCTTGTTCTCGAGGTTGAACTGAACTTCAATTTTATCAGATATAAAAATATATTCAAGGTGAATAGATAAACTTTTTGAACCAAGTTCAAACTAATGATTGGTTATTAGTCAAGTATCCAGTTTCTTAGTTTCATTGTATCTATTCTTTTTACCAGGTTAAAAGAATCATGGCAGACAAATCATTACCCTCAACTGTTAAATTAGTGGTCTCAAAATCGATCAACTTATCACGTCAGTCTGTAGGAATCAAGATGCAGATGTGCCCAAAACGGTTTCATCCAAAAATGGAAATTTTTTCGATCTTTGGGATGGCAGGGCTTGGTAAGACTACTTTCGTTAAGAAACTTTTTGAAGATCCACAAATTTCCCATCATTTTGACCACCATGCATGGATTACTTTAGGCCCAAATTATCAATCGGAAGACATCTTGGTAGACATTCTGGCTAAAATGTATGTTCACGTTGACAAAATGCATTTGAGAGAAGATGAGGAATTGGTTAAGGATTTGTGCACAAAATTATCCAATAAGAGATGCATCATTGTTTTGGATGATTTATGGAACAAAGAACCTTTGCATTACTTGCAACAGCTATTGCCCGACATCAAGGGTGAAATCTTCGTTACAACTAGGCTATATGATGTAGGCAAATGTGGAAGCTCTGATTTCTTTTTTGATATGCCCTTAAAGTTTGGCTTCTTTTTTTGTCGGAAGGTGTTTGCTAGCGAGTTATGCCCTCTTAAACTAGAGAAAGCGGGAAAGACAATCTGTAAGAATTGTGAAGGCCTTCCTCTCTTAATCCTCACAGTTTCCGAACTTCTATCTAGAGCCGAGATGAGTCCAGAGTATTGGGAAGAGGTAGCAGAGAAAAAATATTCGGTTTTCATGGAGGCACAAGCTCAAATATCAAATGTACTATCTCCGAGCTACAGGAACTTGCCTCAACATTGAAAAGTCTTCTCTGTATATGGGAGTTTTTTCTCAAAATTATGAGATCCCAACATCCAGATGCATCAAAATGTGGGCTGCCGAGGGATTCCTTGAACCAAATCCATCCCAAACTATAAAAGATTTTGCCATGGATTGTTTGTCAGAGCTTGTTGGTAATAGTCTAGTTATGGTTTGCAATAAAGGTCTCAAGGCCAAAATTAAGACTTGCCGTCTTCATCCTGTCTTTTGGCATCTATCTAATAGTGAAGCTGTGAAGAACAAGTTTTTTCTTACACTAAGTATTGACACCCATAATTCAGTAGAAGGTATAGAATCATATCGCAGATTGTGCATTCGCAACGGCATCTTATTCAGCATCAAAGATTTGCAAGATTCAATAATGTCCATCCCAACTGTGCATTCTTTGCTCTATACTGGTCCGCATCATCAATATCCAGTGTCGATATCTGTAAGTTTGAGCTTGCTAAGGGTACTAGAGGTACTTATGATCCGTTTCTACGAGTTTCCAGTTGAATTAGTGACACTATTTCATCTTACATATCTTGCTCTTACTTGTAATGGAGAAATGCCTAGTTCCATATCCAAACTTCGGAAACTTCAGTATTTGATTGTGAGTCAGCATCTGAGCATCAAATCAGAAGAAAAATCTTCGTACTTGCCAGCAGAAATCTGGGATATGAAGGAATTAAAGCATCTTCAGATCATGGGAGGGTGCCTACCAAATCCCGTTTGTGGCACTCTTTCTCCGAACCTCTTTACACTCTTAGATGTCGATGCTCGCAGTTGCACCAAGAAGGTACTCAAAAGAATCCCAAATCTGAAGAAGTTAGGAATTCAAATTGAATTGGCACCAGACAACAACGGTAAAAGCTTACGTTGTCTGAATCGTATTTCTCGTCTCCATAGACTAGAATCACTTAAATGTGTCATCGTGAATCCTGACCTCATGTCTGAGGCTGTCCCCCCACCCGCTCCTCGTTCGATGTTTCCACCAGGTCTTAAAAAACTGAGTCTGAGTGGGCTTGGATATCCATGGGAGTACATGAGTATAGTTGGTAAACTGCAGAATCTTGAAGTGCTCAAACTGCAATGCTACGCCTTTCAAGGACCGCAATGGGAAATAAATTACAATTTCATGAAACTTAAATATCTTCTAATTGAAGATACTGATCTGGTTTGCTGGAAACTAGCTGCATTCAGTTTCCGAAATCTTGAGCATATAAGTATGAAACACTGCTATAACTTTGAAGAGCTCCCTTTTAATATGGCAGCCAATGTTAAAACGATTGAAGTAGATGAATGCAATTCTGTAGTCATGAATTGAGCATGGGATGCTGGGGAGAACTTCAAATAACGATTGTGAGTTGTTTTATAACTAATTTGTCTTTTCAGTTTTAATTAAATTTAACTATCTTGTATTTTTTATCTACGAGCAGCAGCTACTTAGAATTCGTTTTAACTGTTCTCTTAAGAAGCGATTTTCTTGTTATAATTTTTGGAAAACTGCAATTATAGGGTGGTTGCATTATTGATGTGTTTGAATTCAAATTTTCAGTTATTTACTTAAGTTCAATACTTCAATTATTTACTTAGTTATTTTCATTCTTTACCTTATAAATTATTCTTTTCCTATAAAACATTGTAGCTCTAAAGTATTTATATTTCTTATCGTAGGTGCCGCACGGTTAGCCCCAAAGTCTTCTACGTCATTTTTATCATACTTCACATTTACTTGAGGTGAAGAAGATATTTCATGTTTCTGCAGCATGTGATTTTTTTTGTGGTTTTGAATGCTGTGCATGTTATACAGTTGTCTTTTTGCAATCTATCTATATTCATTTTTGTAGTCTCTTTTCACCAAATCCAAATCTTTTGGTGTTTCTTTCAGCAGTACGTTGAATCTATTGTAGATCATTCTCTACTTAATTTTTCGTGTTTTTGGTATCTCAACTCTCCTTTTGCCGTTTCAAGTTCTCTAGATTATTTTCTCTAACAGCTCTTTTCTTTCCATGGTCAAAGGTTTCGTCGTCGTTGGACTTGGATTTGAGTGGTATGTCATCTGATGATGTTCTGAATACATATTTCTTTTGTTTTTCCGTTGCTGTTTCTTTTTGTTTTGTTGCTCAGTTTGCACTTTGAAGAGTATTTTCTTCCCTCACTTTAAGATGGATGCTTCCTCGTGCCCATTTGTTTTCATGTTGTTTGGCTCATCTTTTCTTTTTTCTTTCTTTTTTTTTTTTCCTGTATTTTGGGTTTACCCTTATATGATGGATACTTAACATTATAAAAAAGATGACTTTGTATGTTGTCCTTAAGTTGTCAAGATTTAGCTCGTTACTTTTAACAATTATAAGATTTAAATGAGAAGGTTTAGTATAACTTGATTCTTTTGTGTGATTTTTACACTATTATACAGATTTTCGGTCCCGAGAGTTTTGAGCAATGGGTAATGGCTCTGTGGGGATTATAGAACGAACTATGTAGAATAAGCATGACCACCAAAGTTAGTTTGAGTGGTGGTGTTCTTGAAAGTAGTGTGCTTTTTTTAGAAAGTTACTAAAGGATTCGACATCAAATGCGAATTCAAGATATTTTGCTCCCGAAAATTGGTGATAGAGTGTGGAAGACGGTGTTGATGTGATTTTATTTGGAATGTAATGTGTCTCTATGTGGACTTTGGGTTGGCTCCGGTGCAAGTTTCTACGGATGCTATCCTGGGTGTTGGAGTGTTGTTGGAACGGGGCAAAGCAATCCTGGATGTTGGAGTGTTGTTGGAATGTGTCTCTTTGGACTTTGGGTTGGCTCCGATGCAAGTTTCTACGGATGCTATCCTGGGTGTTGGAGTGTTGTTGGAAACGGGGCAAAGCAATCCTGGATGTTGGAGTGTTGTTGGAATGTGTCTCTTTGGACTTTGGGTTGGCTCCGATGCAAGTTTCTACGGATGCTATCCTGGGTGTTGGAGTGTTGTTGGAATGGGGCAAAGCAATCCTGGATGTTGGAGTGTTGTTGGAATGTGTCTCTTTGGACTTTGGGTTGGCTCCGATGCAAGTTTCTACGGATGCTATCCTGGGTGTTGGAGTGTTGTTGGAAACGGGACAAAACAATCCTGGATGTTGGAGTGTTGTTGGAATGTGTCTCTTTGGACTTTGGGTTGGCTCCGATGCAAGTTTCTACGGATGCTATCCTGGGTGTTGGAGTGTTGTTGGAACGGGGCAAAGCAATCCTGGATGTTGGAGTGTTGTTGGAATGTGTCTCTTTGGACTTTGGGTTGGCTCCGATGCAAGTTTCTACGGATGCTATCCTGGGTGTTGGAGTGTTGTTGGAAACGGGACAAAACAATCCTGGATGTTGGAGTGTTGTTGGAATGTGTCTCTTTGGACTTTGGGTTGGCTCCGATGCAAGTTTCTACGGATGCTATCCTGGGTGTTGGAGTGTTGTTGGAAACGGGACAAAACAATCCTGGATGTTGGAGTGTTGTTGGAATGTGTCTCTTTGGACTTTGGGTTGGCTCCGATGCAAGTTTCTACGGTTGCTATCCTGGGTGTTGGAGTGTTGTTGGAAATGGGACAAAACAATCCTGGATGTTGGAGTGTTGTTGGAATGTGTCTCTTTGGACTTTGGGTTGGCTCCGATGCAAGTTTCTACGGATGCTATCCTGGGTGTTGGAGTGTTGTTGGAACGGGGCAAAGCAATCCTGGATGTTGGAGTGTTGTTGGAATGTGTCTCTGTGGACTTTGGGTTGGCTCCGATGCAAGTTTCTACGGATGCTATCCTGGGTGTTGGAGTTTTGTTGGAAACGGGGCCAAGCAATCCTGGATGTTGGAGTGTTGTTGGAATGGGTCTCTGTGGACTTTTCGACACTATCCTGGTTATTTGAGTGTTGTTGGAAACAAAAGTTAATTTTGCGCAACGCAAGGTTCTTCCATAGCTAATTTTGCGCAACGCAAGGTTCTGCACCCTCTATCACCAAAGATTTGCCTTCTCATCTCCATTTTTTCAGATATTTAATATTCTCCTCTTTTCTTCTGGTTGGTTTATAAATTTCGAACCTGGGTGTTCTTCAAATTTGACGAAATTCACGAATTTTATTATATGAATTCACGATTTTCAACGTGTGATTTCACGAATTTTGTTGTGTGAATTCACAATTTTTTATGTGTGATATCATAATTTACGAAATTCATGAATTTTATTATGCGTTAATGTGTAATTTCATGAATTTTGTTGTGTGAATTCACAAATTTTCACGAATTTTGTTGTGTGAAAATGGTGGTATGAAAATCATCGTTAATGGTGGTCGGAACATCGCCGGTGATAGAAGAGGAATAGCAGCCGCCTATTTTTAATGTGTGATTTCATGAATTTTGTTGTGTGAATTCACAAATTTTCACGAATTTTGTTGTGTGAAAATGGTGGTCTGAAAATCGTCGTTAATGGTGGTCGGAACATCGCTAGTGATAGAAGAGGAAGAGCAGCCGCCAGTTTCGAGAGAGAGAAGAGGAGAGAAGTGATTTAAATTATAAAAAGTGATAGAGAAATAAGGTTTATTAGATGTGTGGTAAGAAATTTAAATGAGTTTACTTATTAATAATTAAAGTAATTATTGAATTAAAAATAATAAAAATCAGAAAATAAAAAAAAGGAGGGCAAAAAAGTCAGGAAGGGCTAGAATTTATATTTTAAATCTAGGATGCTAAAATTATCTTTGTAATGTTCAAAAGGCTATTATTAAAATTCTCCCTTTTTTTTATGAGATAAATTTTAGTCTATTCCTAATTTCCTCTTCAAATAGCAAATTTGGTGTTTAGCTCGGCACTCTGAAATATAGAAATGGTAAAACTCTCGTGCGGTACTCCGTCTCCATCCCTATTATTTTAGTTTTTAGTTTTTAATTGATTAATGTTTAATTTAAGTTTAGTTAAGAATTTATAAACTCTAATTGAGAATAATAAGCTCTTATTGGAGAATTAATAAATTTTATTTGGTATTAGTAGATTCTAATTAAGATTAATATATTCTAATTTGTAATTAATAAACTTTAGTTAAGCTGTTAAGATTAATAAATTCTAATTGTAACTGATAAATTTTAATTGAAAATTAATAAACTCTAATTTAATTTTAATTGTGTTTAGTTAAATATTAATTAATTAAATTTTAAAAATTATAAAAAAAAAATTAGGGTTGATCGCTCTTACCCGGCTACCCGCACCATATAGGAGAATTTGTGAATATTAGAATGGTATAAAAAGGAAGGCACACTCATATGCGATTGGTTGCATCGTGCAACTGGTCAATCCTTGAGTTGACTTCTTCTTTTTAATTTTTTTAATATAAATTCTATTTAGGGTTAAGAGAATACACATCATACGCTCTCTCCCATGCTCGACTAGAGCTGTCAAATCCAGCCCGGCCCGACGGGCCGGCCTGATTTCGGGCCGGGCTGGGCACCAAAAATCCAAGCCCGGTGAAATTTCGGGCCGGACCGGCCCGGCCCGGAATGGGGAAAAGCCCGGTGGGCTCGGGCCGGCCTGGCCCGGCCCGGCCCGGTAAATTTACACTATAAAAGGGGTTTTCGGGCCGTGTTGGGCTTCACATTTCTTGGCCCGGAGGATTTTCGGGCCGGGCCGGCCCGACCCGATTTTTCCAAAAAGCCCGGTGGGCTCGGGCCAGCCGGAAAATTGCCAACTCTATGCTCGACGCGTAAGCAAACAGGAGATAGAGCTCAAAGGTAGGCAAAAGGGACTTATCTCTATAAGAAGAAGCTCTGAAACGTCATCTAATGACATATTTATTTGAGATGTGATCATATTTTATTTGTTTTCAATTATGTTATGTAACTTTTCATTTTTGTGGCTTATATGTAACTTTCAATTTATGTGGCTTATGTAACTTTACTATGTAATTTGCAATTTATATGGCTTATGTAATTTTCAAATTCTACTCGTAATTGGTCTATGCATGTCAGAAAAAACGACTCTAAAAAATACGAAGAGTCAAGTGACTCTTGGTAAAGCAAACATGTCACCTTATTTTTTCGGGTAGCATGTGTAGAATCTTATGCTCACAAGTGACTCTTGGTAAATTATGACAAGAATCACATGCTTGGAAAGAATCTCATGCTTCATCAAATAATTGAATCATATGCTATGATAAAATACACTAGCTTGAAAAGAATCCTATGCTCACAAGTGACTCTTGGTAAAGCATGACAAGAATCACATACTTAGAAAGAATCTCATGCTTTATCAAATAATTAAATCATATACTATGACAAAATAAACTAGCATGAAAAGAATCATATTCTCACAAGACTTATATATTTATCTATACATTTTATCAAAACTACACATAAATCTCTCTCTTATTATTGAGTCCACACTCCTCGAAAAAATATCATCAAGTTTTAATTTTAATGCTTCCAATCTCCTCGAAGATGATGAATGAGAAGAAAGAATTGCTAAATAAAATCGTGTAAACCTGATCAAATCATCGAGGATATATCGCTATTCATGTAGCAACTCTATTTTTACAGCCTACAAACTCATTTTCAATTGTTCCACAAACGTCTTTGATGCCAAATAAAACGTTATTGTGGAAGGATAATCGACTTTTACCTTTTATACCCGAGCTATCATCACGAACGTTTAAAACGCGACATAACTTAGCTCTAGAAGCTTCTTTCCTAGATAAGTGCCCCGGAGAAGAATGGAGACCGCACGTTTTTATTTGATGTGTACCTACTACTCAGAGATCGAGACCATAGGTGCTCTGGTAGATCATAAGAAGAGAGTTTGAAACAAGCTCGTCCAACATTATAAACATTAAAACTATATTAATACGTGTGCGTGTGTTAGCCTAGTGGTAGAGTGGTTAATGCCCGGGCTAAAGGTCACGGTTCAAGTCCACCGTCACGCTGCCTTTAAAATTTCTTGTAATATTTGTTCAAAAAAAAATATATATATTAATACTATGGCCATGTCATGTAATCCAACCCACCCATAAATCGGGTCGATTAAACCCAGGCCGCAGGCCCACCTCGGTTTGAGGAATTTTCTTCAGCTTGGATCCCCCGTTTGCCTTTTCTGAAGCTAAATCCCACACACACTGAAGCGCTTTAAACTTTATATTTCTTTCTTAATTTTCTTTATCCGATGCTCCTCCTTTTTTGCTGGAACAGCTTCTGCAATTTACCTCCAATGAGTATGTAGATTTGAAGATGTTTGTTGAATTTCATGTCTCAGATCCATTTCTCATCTCCAAATCCATTCGATTTCTGAGAAAAAGAAGAAAAAATGGTTTGGGACAGGAGATTCAATGATATCTTCTTATCAATGATATCTTTTTGAATTCTTTCGATCGACGAATTCGAGAGGTCAGCTCTTTCTAGAATTTGTAAGGAATTTACCTCATCTTATTGAATCGATGAATCCGAGAGGTCCGACGAATTAGGTACGTTTTGTTTTTTTTTTGTTTTTTGTTTTATCCTGATAATTATGAAAAATTACTTGAATAGGAGACTGAATTTGTTGCCCATGGCATATTGTTGTCTTAATTTGTGTTTTGCATTGCTCTAGAACCTTTTTGTTGGTAAAGTCACACTTATTTGTTTGCTTCAGTTCTGAATTAATTACTTTTTAGTAAGAAGTATTGGAGTAATACTGGAATAGATTATAGGATATAATTATTTTGTGCCTTTTCTGTACCAAAATTCAAATAAGAGATGCAAACTGTAATGGCAAAGATACCGTAATTTATTTTTCTCTGGAAAATCCCTTTCACCACAATAGATCTTTTCCAACTTAAATGTCAAACTACAGGAGAAGAAAAAAAAGGCCGAAACTTTTTTTTATTGATTGGATTAATGTCTATCCATTTTCAGTAGTAGCATTGGTTTATGAGCATACCTGCATCATGTCTTCTGCCCCAATATATAGAGAGAGAGAGAGAGAGCGAGAGAGAGAGAGAGAGAGAGAGAGAGAGAGTCATGTCTTGAGCTTCCCTTCTTTCCATGAAGAATGGACAACTAATGCTTCTTCTCTTTTCCATTGAGGCAAAGCCTTATTCATTTGCTGAATAGCTAAAGGATTGCAGTCGACTAATTCGATCTTTCTAAGCGACTGCATACACGCCTGATGAGTTCCATATTCCCAACAAATCCTTTTCAAATTGTAGCAATGTTTTATCCTTAGGCTTTCGAGGACTGTTAGGCTATCATTTCCAATTGTCCACTCCTCCAGATCCGTGTCTTCAATTATAAGAGATTTAAGGCTGCGAAACCTCCTATGTCCTCTTACTTCCCACTTAGGGCCTCGAAAAGCATAGTTTCGCAATTTAAGCACTTCTAGAGACAATGAAGCAATCTTGTTCATTTCTTTCCAAGGATAGCCTAAACCGCTCAAACTCAACTTCCTCAATTGTTGCGGGAAAATTGAGAGAGGAGCGAGTGGGGGGACTACCTCAGGATTCACAACGATGCATTTTAGTGATGCTAGGTTTCTAAGATGACGGGTACAATCAATAGAGCTAAAGGGCTTACCTCCATCTTTAGGTGCCAAGGCAATTCGAATTCCTAGCTTCCTGAGATTTGGGATCGCGTTAATAACCCCATCGGTACAACTATGAGCCGTTACATTTGAAAGTGTCGATAAGCTTTCCAATGAGCCACGAGGATCGGGCAAGTCACTCCCCATGACCTGAAGATGCTTTAGCTCTTTCATGTCCCATATCTCCACAGGTAGGTACGGCGAAACCCTAGAAGATTTGATGTTCATATGTCGATCCACAATTAAGAATTGTAGTCTTGAGAGTCTGGAAATGGAAGAAGGGAGATTCCCATTCAAAGTGAGGGCGAGGTACTTCAAATGATCTAGTTTTAGTACTTCCATTGGGAACTCATAGAAACGAATTGTAAGAGCATCGAGCTCACGAAGCAGCTTCAGACCAAAACATAATGGAACTTGATATTGATGATATGGACCGTAACATAGGAGAGCACGTGCAGTGGATGCACACTCATTTTCAATTGTTCCACAAACGTCTTTGATGCCAAATAAAACGTTATTGTGGAAAGACAATCGACTTTGACCTTCTATACCCGAGCTATCATCACAAACGTCTAAAACGCGACAGAACTTAGTTCTAGAAGCTTCTTTCCTAGATAAGTGCCCTAGAGAAGAATGGAGGCCGCACGTTTTTATTTGATGTGTACCTACTACTTGGGGGTCGAGACCATAGGTGCTCTGGTAGATCATAAGAAGAGAGTTTGAAACAAGCTCGTCCAAACATTCTATTGCACTAGGATTTTGAAAAGTGTGTGCATCTGCTTCAAGAAATCCATCAACATTCAACATGTTTATGACCTTGGAAAGAGGAATCTCAAGATTTGGCGGGAAAACTCCCATATAGAGAAAGCAGAATCGTAATAGATGAGTCAATTCCTCATAGCTTGGATATAGTACCTTTGATATTTCGTCATAGGCATCCTTGAAGATCTGGTGATTCTTCTTTGCTGCAACGTCACTCCAAAACTGCATCGTTTGCTCCTTTTCAGACAAAATGTCGGCGACTGTGACAATTGTAAGAGGAAGACCTTTACAATTCTCAGCAATCTTCTTCCCGGCCTTCTCGAGTTCGGGAGGGCAAGATTGACCTTCGGAAAACACCTTCTTACGAAGAAGATCCCAACTTTCTTCTTTATTCAACAACTGTATATTTAGAGTGTGGCCCTCAAATCTCTCTTGTTGTATCCGAGTCGTGATCACGACCCGGCTCTCGTTTCTCTCTAATGGAAAAGGGTACAGTTTGTCTATTCTGTACAAACTGTAAAGTGTGAATTGACAAGCAGTGTATCTATTCCACACCTCATCCAAAACAATGAGGTATCTCTTACCTCTCAAACTCTCTCTCAAACAATCAGCTATTTCCTCGTCATCCCCTTCTTGATCGCTTATAGCTCGATTCACCTCAGCCAGAATACGCCGCGGGATTTCCTTCAATCGACATTCTCTTCCTACTCTCACCCACACACGAAGATCGTAGTGTGTCAAAATGTCTCGATCTTCAAAAATCTCCTTGGCAAGAGTAGTCTTACCGATGCCTGGCATGCCAGAAAGGACAATAGTAAGGGGTCCGTTGCTCAGTGTATCGCATGTGACTCCATCTTTGAGATATTTATACTCGCCTGATAATCCGACCATCTTTGATCTGCGCTCGTCAGAATGAAGTGTTGCACAAACAGCAGCAGTGCCGGATTCTTCAACGTACTCCGCCTCCATGTTCTTCAACATTTTGGTGAAGGAATGGATTTCTTGCTTCAGATCCTTGAGCTGATCGATGGGGAAATCGATAATTCTGGGCGTGAATGTCATGCTGTTGATGCTTTTGAGTGAATACATTTTATTCAGTAACTTAGATACTGCCACTTTGATTTCGAAATCCAAACGGCTCGTGCAGCTCAGAAGCTTTTTTCTGGCAATTTCTTCCGAGGATTGAACTTGTTCGTGTGCGAATTCTAGGATTTCTCGAGTTGGTGCAGCAACTGAAACACCAGAAATAGGATTGTTTATGATTCTCTCGATTATGCTCTTAAGCAAAATGAAGGCAGACAAAGCCATCTCTCTCTCTCTCTAATTTCACTGGAACAAACTCTTTAGATGCGAATACACAAGTATTGATGATAATGAACAACTGATTGTTGCATTGACTAATCATTAATCTTAAAAACTTGCGTACTGTCAACCCAATTTTCTAATTTGATTAAATAATATACTATTAGTTAAATCCAATTAAAATTTATTAATTTTTAATTATGGCTTATCAATTTTAAATTTATTAATTTCATTTATGATTAATCTCAATTACTCTCTCTGTCCCACAAAATTATTCCCTTCTACCTTATCGGGATGTCCCACAACATAGTCCCCTTACTTATTTTGGATTGTATTAAAATATTATTTTAATTATATAACCTTATTCAAACTTAAATTTTACCTCTTTTTTTTCAAAAAAAAAGAACCTTAAATTTTACCTGAAAAAAAGAACCTTAAATTTTACCTGCTTTTGAAAATGTGTAAATGATGAATAGCGTAATAAATAAGGACAAAATAGAACAAATATATATAAATTATGTTTCCAAAATACAATTAAATGTATTTTCTTAATCTATGTGAAAATGAGTAGATGACTAAATTTGTGAGATGGAGGGAGTACAATTTAGTAATATTATAGCAATTTATTATGGTGGTGTCTTTCTCCACTTAAAATCAATTTACCAATAATTTTTTAAAACTCATGCTTAACCAATGTGTTACATTTATCGTGGACAGAGGGATTACTATTTAGGTGAATCGAATTAAAATTTATTAATTTTTAATTATGGTTTATCAATTTTCAATTTATTAATTTCATTTATGAATAATCTCAATTACAATTTAGTAATCTCCAATTAAATTTTAGCCATTCCAAATAAAATTTATTAATCCCTAATTAATTTTATTTAATATTAATTAAATTGATCAATTAAATTTAAAAACCTAAAAAATTATTTAATGAATGGATCACATCGTGCAGTCAATCGTATGGAGCCACCCCATCATTAAGAAGCTATGTTGCACGGGATGCGTGGGGGCGGGTGCGGGAGCTATACTATAAGGATAAGACGATACATAATTTTCAAAATTATAGGGTGCGATTTGGCAATGATATGTCTAATTATTAATATTTTATTACTGCACTTATGAAATATATAGAAATTTAAATTTTCATAAATCAAAATGTATACATTTTACATTTTCTCTCACCCAAAACGTAAGCATTTTCAATTATGTAATTTAATTAAGCAACAAAATAACAATTCAAATATTAATAGCTCAATACATAAGGCATAATCCAAATAAAGTTCTCAAAGTCAACACCGTACACCTCGTTCACCCACGAGGTCCGCAAGTGTCCTGCAATTGCAAATTTAATTAAGCAACAAAATAACAATTCAAATATAAATAGCTCAATACATAAGGCATAATTCAAATAAAGTTCTCAAAGTCAACCCCGTACACCTCGTTCACCCACGAGGTCTGCAACTCTCCTCCCACGAGGTCTGCAACTTTACAGCATGAGATTCACAAGTCTGATTACTTTTTATTTCTTATTTAGAAGGATTCGCTATGTAGCAAATCTGGTGCGAATCTGACGAGAATAACACCCTAATTAGAATCTAATATGACAACATGATTTTTTTAGAAAAATATGTATATCATAGTTAAGAAGAATCAATATTTGTGGGGAATAGTTGTGATCACGATGAAGCCGACACTATAATCTTAAAAGATCTCATCACATGAAATTAATTATTTCTAGTCTGTTCATGGGGTTGACTTAACTTATTTGACAGTTCGAGTTGTATAATTTAATTTCTTTCATTTATAAATGAACATGCTTGTTACACATAATTATATAATTTTGTTAAGGCAAAATATAGTATTCTATCCCAATACAATAATAGTGCTAGTTGTCAATTACTCCTATATCCCAACATATTGATAATGACAATGTCATACCTAACCAAAAACAAATATCAAGAGACGTACTCATAATCATATGCGGTGAACTTTATAGTTGAATCGCCGTAAAAAAAAGTAGAAGAGGTAAAAAATAAAAGAGGCAAGCGCGTGCATGTCATGCGTGTGCCGCGCATGCACCGTAAATGACAAATCAGTCTCATCATGCAACCAGTACTCGAACCAGAGTTTTTGTCAATAATCAAAACCACTTACAAATCGAGCCATCTAAGCCCAGACCATAGACCCACTTCGGGCAGAACCATCATATTAATAAAGTTGGATCCAAACGCACACAGCTCACACAATTAACTTTTCAACTTCCTCATATATTTTATTGAGGCAAAATTTGGGATAACCAATATAGATAGTGGAAATTAATAGTTGGCCACCAACTTTATTTGTAGAAATTCTGGCCAACTTTTAGAAATTTGGACCAATTTGTCCTTGGATCCACTATTAACCATCCATCTACACATTTCATTTTTCATTTTTCAAATTTCAGATTCTGTGTTCTGCAAAATTTCATTTTCCGTCGCCGCCGTCATACTTTCATTTTGCCGTCGCCGCCATCGTACTTTCATTCGGCCGCCGCGTCGTCGTACTTCCATTCCCTTCGGCCGCCCCGCCTTCGTACTTCCAGTCCAGTCCGCCGCGCCGCCTTGAACTTTTACATTCTGCCGGCCATATTCCAGATCTGCCACCGCACCAGATCCGGCCATATTCACAGCTTTATCTCCTCCGGAATCCATGGCGTCACATTCCAGATCTAATGTCATGGATGGTGTTCGTCTTTGGTCAACAACATCCCGGTATGCCTTGGCACACCTGGTACGAATGCAACGTATTCGTACCAAGTGTGCCAAGGCATACCGCGTTTAAACTTGGCACACCTGGTACGAATGGTGTGTATCCGTACTAGGTGTACCAAGTCTAGGCGCAGTATGCCTTGGCACACCTGGTATGAATACGTTGCATTCAGGTGTGCCAAAGCATATCGCGCCTAAACTTGGCACACCTGGTACGAATGATGTGTATTCGTACCATGTGTTCCAAGTCTAGACGCGGTATGTCTTGGCACACCTAGTACGAATACGTTGCATTCAGGTGTGCCAAGGCATATCGCGCCTAGACTTGGCACACCTGGTACGAATGGTGTGTATTCGTACCATGTGTTCCAAGTCTAGGCGCGGTATGCCTTGGCATATCTGGTACGAATACGTTGCATTCAACCAGGTGTGCCAAGTCGCGACGCGCAGTGACGTAAAAAATGCAGGAAGAACACATATGCACGAAGATGACGGCAAGATCTGGAAAATACGACAAGAACATGACATACTAGATCTAGAAAACTCAATTAAAATTAATACACTAAATTCAAAGTTGATATCTAAGATTAAAAATCATCAATCTACAATACAACCATCAAACAAGCAAATTTCCAAAATACAAGATACATTATTACGATCAAAGCTAAATTACAACCATAAAACCAACAACCTACAATACACCATCAAAGAACAAATTTTCAGATGGAGATGATATGATGACCGGAGAAGAAAGCCGCAAAATAGAGGAAAGTTGCATCGACGCCGGAGAGATTGGCCATGCTGAATTTCTTAAGATCTGCCGAGCTGTGACTGATAGAAGAGAGAGAAAGAAGAGAGTCGATAATACACAGATCTGCCGAAGAAGGCGACCGCAGAAAGCTGCCCATGCCGGAGAATACAGATCTGTAGTTGAGAGAGAGAATCGTAGAACTCAAGACAGAGAGAGAGAGAGTACACAGATCCAGATCTGGATCTTGATCTTAAACAAGAGAGAGAGGTGAAATTAAGGGTATTTTGATCTCTTTACCTCAAAGTTTGGCCAGAATTTCTACAAATAAAGTGGACGGACAACTATTATTATTCACTAACTTGAAATGACATTCCATACAATTAACTCTATTTTATTTATCCAAATTTCCTGTTTTTGCAGGAAAAAACTTGTGCCGCCAATTCATCGGCAGATCTGGGCATAGATATGTAGATTTGAAGATGTTAATTGAATTCCACATCTCAGATCAGTTTCTCATTTCCAATCTATTAGATTTGTGAAAAAAAAATGATTTGGGATATGGGATTCAATCACATCTTCTAATCTTTTTTTAATGCTTTAGATCGATAAATCCGAGGAGTCTATTCTTTCTGGATTTTGTTTGGTTAAGGAATTTACCTCATTTTATTGAATCTGTCTGATATTGTTGTGATAATTTGCGTTTAATTTCATTATATTTTCTGGTAGTTTGATTTTTGAGAACTATTTCGCTGAATTTTATATAGAATAGATATTTACTTAGAAGGTTGAATTTCCAAGAAACCAATCTAACTATTTTTTTTTTGAGGGAAATGAAACCAATCTAAACTATTCGTTGTTTTATAATAGTTATTATTGTTAGATTATGGATTGTAAATTTAAATATAATGCTCTAGAGAAAAAATTATTTGTGCAATCAGTTCTGAATTAATGACTTGTTAACCGAGGAGGCAAGAGTTAGAACAGTTGCATTCACTATAAGGGAGGGCATGCACAGCGGCGGTTTTTAAGCCGGTTGTTGTGGCCGGTCGCAAGCCCTCCGACCGGAGGGAGACCGGAGGTGGCGGTCGCTCCACCGTTGGGGGCCGGGGGTAGGGCACAAGCCCGGTTCGCGACCTCGGTCCCTCTCTCTCCTCCGCACGCATGCCACCTGCTTCTTCCGATTTTTTTTTTTTTCTTTGCTGAAATGGCTAGTTGAAGAAGAAGGAGAATTACATATTCAGTTCAAGAAATAGAAAATGGAGGAGAAGAGAATACCTGATTAAGAGAAGAAGAAGGACCGGCGGTTTTTTTAATGATAGGGTTGTATTTTTTTTATAGTTTTATGTTTATTTTATGATTTTTGGAGATGTAGGCTTTTAATTAGTTGGACTAGTAATTTTTTATATAAAATTTAATAGAAGGCTAAGAACCATAAATTTGGATTATTAAAAAGCACCAAAAATATTAATAAAATATTGGAAGATCTACCGATGCTCTAAGAGCTGCACTCTAATGCAACCAACCGCATATGATGCGATCAGACCCGGGTTGACCCGACCCGGTCAAATCGGGTCAACCCGGATTAACCCGTTGCCTTTTTAGTTTTTTTCCATATTTTTTTTGTGTAATTTGATTTCTTTAAATTTTTTTCTTTTACGCCTTCGATTCCGATTTTAATTTATAGATAATGATTGTGACAATATTAATATCTTTTAGCTCGTTCCGAGGCTTTCGGCTCCCTTCGCTCGACTCTTTAAAAAAACTGAATTCAAAAAAACTGAAAAAAAAGAATAAAAAAAACTAGAAAAAATCGAAAAAAATTAAAAATTTAAAAAGTCAGGCGCGTGTGTTACACGCGCCGACTTGAAAAAAAAAATTGTCAGGCACGACGTGCCTTGAAGTGCACGTGTACCGCACGCGCCTGACTTAATAGCCGATAGCGGCGCTCGTGGGCTCGTTCGCATGGGATGCGACCGGTTGTACCAGAGATTTTGCGTTACTATAATAGTGATGCTCAAAAAGCAATTTTTGGCAATTCCTTTTGAGTCTCTCTCTCTTGCGCACGCAACTCCAGTGATTTTGTGTGCTTGTGTTTGCCTAATGGTAGAATGGTTAATGTCCAGACCAAAGGTCACTAGTTCAAGTCCATCGTCACGCGGCCTTTAAAAAAATTGTAATGTTTGTTAAAAAAATATATATATCAAGAAGAGGAGTAAGATGCTACAAGAACATATGAAATGATTAATTGATCATGTTCAACTAATTATCGCTTGGATTGATCGTTATCATTGACCAAATAACACGGAATACAGCTGTTGCTATTTTCATAAAAAAAAAAATTGATCTAGTCAATATTTCTTGATCCAATCCCTACAGATCTCAATATCTCATCAAATTAGCACAATAAATTTTTCCCTATTCATTTTAAAAAGTCAAATATAAATCTCAAATCAATTTTAGTGGCAATTGGAGAGCATATGATTCATTTTCTTATAGTCCATCAGTTACTTTAAGGCCAAGTTATTGATCATCGATCTCTAAAAATCGAAATGACCCAACCTCATTCATAAAATTAAAATGGCCCGTCCACACCAAATCCGAGCACTTTGGCACCTCTACTCAATACCAATACAAACATTTATGAAGAACTAAAGACAAAAAAATAAGGAAAAATAAAAGAAATCAAATATGGTGAGAAATTGAAGAAGGGACCTATCCCACATCGATATGTTGGTAGAAGGAGTATGGGAGTATGTCACACATAAAGTGAGGAAATAAAATTAAAATACATACTTACCTGGACGGGGTCAATGGGTGATCCATAAGACCCATGGCCTAGGTTGGTGACCTCCATTGCACTCAGGAGGGGTGCCCGCCTAAGGTCGGCTCAAGTAATCGAGCCTACGTCATAATTTGTGATAGTGTGGGCCTGCGTTCGCGCGGCCCACGCCCAATTCTAGTCAAATTTTTTTTATAATGGTGCAGATATACGATATAATAGAAGATCACAATAGTAGTCATTTTTATTATAATGATTAAGATACTATATAATACTTCCTCCGTCCCGTGATAAATGACCACATTTTCTTTTTGGGTTGTTTAGGGATAAGTGACCACTTTTCTTATAAGAAAATGTACCCCTTTCACAAAAAGTTATGGGCCCCATCATTTTCTATCCCTTTACTCCTTAATTCCCGTGCCGAAAAGAATGTAGCCATTTATGGTGGGACGGAGGGAGTAGAAGATTAAAGGTCTCTACGTCGTAATTTATGATAGTGTGGGCCTGCGTTCGTGCGGCCCACGCCCAATTCATCAAAGGTCTCAAGTAGTCGAGCCTACGTCGTAATTTGTGATAGTGTGGGCCTGCGTTCGTGCGGCCCATGCCCAATTATAGTCCAATTTATTTTTCTTTATAAAGGTGAAGAGACGATATAATAGATCAGATACGGTTTGATTTGCATATTATTTAATTTCTATATATATTATCTTTGGATTAAATAAAGTAATATTTATATAGTATTGGATTGCTATAATAATTTTTTAGAGTTAATGGTGCAAAATATAAAAAATAAGTAGTTATTCTAATAAATTGTAGCAAACTTTGAACTGAAGAAACTTAAATGCCCTTATTTTAACTTAGTACGACTGATACTAATTCGTGCCAAGTGTGGTACGACTGATATGAATTCGTTTCAAGTATACCACGTTGCAATGTCGTATCTTGGTACAAACAGATCTCATTCGTCCCACATACAACTTCGCCAGGGGGCGCAGAAAAAAATATCGGAGGGTGCTTTACTATTTTTTATATTTTCATGCAGACAAATAAATAAATTGAAAAAGCTATATTATAACATAAAAAATACTCCCCCCGTCCCGCTAACAATTAACTCTTCAAAAGCTATATGACCTACCACTTTTTATCTTTTTACTCTTATTTCTTAATAACTAGGCTGAAAAGTTTGGGGACATTCTTAGGGGGATGAAGGAAGTATATAAATAGTTCATACATTAAAACTAGTCAAATACATATATATAAACTTACCTAAAGATCTGGGAGTTGACACTACGTGAATGTCATATGATTGAAACGTTTAAGATCCGCTCGTTATGAATCGTAGAAAAAATATCATTCTCAATGTACACAACTAAACTATCATTCATTCACTGATCTACCATTTGATTTCTCAAATCAGTCCTGATAATATTCATTGCAAAAAATATCCTCTCAACAGAAACAATTAATGACAACATGTAAAACTAATGTCAATTCAATAATCAGACAATTTTTTGATTTCCCATATGATTTTTCAAGAGAACTTTTTTTCCCTGTTTATTCTACAACTTACAAAAACGTGTGTCCCTTTGACATTTTTTTAGAAGAAACCTTGACATTTAAAACTAATTTTCTTTTATCCAACTTAAAGAAACGTGTAGTAATTTCTCTATTATTTATCCCATTTCTCTTTCATTAATTACACCCATCTGTTTCACTCCACCGTCCACCCCACCGTTCACAGACTACAACTCTCATTATCGGTAGAGACGGGTGCTACTCCAAATTTTCTGGCCATTAACAGTAGGTAATTAAAAAGAAAAAAAAATTTCTAGCGGGTGCTTCAGCATTCCCCAACACCATGCTAGATCTGCTCCTAAACGTCGCAACGCTATAACTTAGTACGACTGGTACAAATGGATCTCATTCGTTTCAAGTGTACCACGACTCAACGTGCCACCAATTTCTAGGGGCAATTTTGTCAAAAATCCTCAAAGTATGACATAATTTATGAAAATAAAGTTGGTGGACAACTATTAGTATTCACTATCAAATTTGACTATTTCAAATTTTGACTCTAATATTTATCTGATTAATATGTATATGATTAATATGTATATGATTAATATTTATAAAAAATTATAATCATACCCTAAAATTGTAGTACAATCGTTTTCAATTTACTTTAAAAGATTTTTACGTGAATTTTAAACCTATTTCACCCTTCAATCTCATTTGAGCCCTCGAATGCATCGAAATCGTAAACAACAAAAAGAGGTCAAAACCCATTTTTTTTCTCCTAATTTTTTTTAAACGAACATTACAAGAAATTTTAAAGACCGCGTGACGGTGGACTTGAACCCGTGACCTTTGGCCCGAGCATTAACCACTCTATGTAAAGCTTAATGTTAGCCATTATTGAGTTTTCTACATTTTATTCTTCTAAGGCAGCGCAATTTAGTTTGAATAGTGTGTTTGATTGTTATTCTAATCACATTTTGTTATGTAATCTTCCAACTGCTTCTCAAAAAAAAAAAAAGAAGTAATCTTCCAACTTTTGAGGCGTGCGTTTGAAAGTCCTAAAAAGGTCGAGAAACAGACGAAAATCAGCACGAGTAAGAATCCCACATCGAATACAGAATGAAGAGAGCTGAGACAAGCCATATAAATAGAGGAGGTATGGCAGATGGTTAATTACGCAGCTGCGCGTTGAGCACATAGCGAACTATTCTTTCGCCTTTTACTAAAGAATACCGTGTGCTCGTCGCAATTCAAGCAGCATACGCCACTTTTTGGAGGGTATTTTCCTCTATGGAAAATCCCAACAATTTTTAAGTCTTAATTTTTAGTTTTAATTTTAATTAGATTTATTTATTATTAATCTTCAATGCTTATGTTATTTTTGATTTATAAGTTTAGGTCAGATAAGTTCAGTGGGACAGAGAGTATTAAATATTTAGACTTCATTTATTAATGTTCTTTTTTAGCTACTTTGGTGCGCATTGGGTAAACCCACGGCCTTGCGCAATAGCCTGCAAACCACACAAGGCAGGTAAACCACACCGTCCAAGTACAGGTGTGACAGGCTCGACCTATAGAGGCGTCAGTGCACAAGGCAGGTAAACCACACCGTCCAAGTACATGTGTGACATGCTCAACCTATAGAGGCGTCAGTGGGGATTGAACCTGAGACCTCTCAGTACGAGGCAGCCCACTCTACCATAGGCCATCCCAATTAATGTCTAAAATAATGGCAATTTGCCTCTTGTCATTTATGTGGGCAACTTTTCTTTAGAAAAAATAAATATTAGATGATTTTAATCATGTTAGACGATTCACAATACTACTATGCAACTAATGATGACAGATAACTAATTCAAATAAATTAATAACCTAACTAGATCAAGAATCAGAAATCTTCTGACCTTCCCATGAGGAATGAACACCAACATTCCCTAGCTGCATTTGATAATCTGGCATTTGCTTCAGAGCTGAAGGGTAGCAATCAACAAGCTCAACCTCTTGAACCGAACTCAGACGTTGCCACGGAAGCTCCTCTAATTTGTAGCAATGTCGAATGATTACGCGGTCAAGACAAGGGAAGCAATGATCATCACCTCTCCATCTCACTAGATCACTATCTTCAAGTAGCAGAAACTTAAGTTTCAAGAACTCCCCTTCGCACACTTCCCACTCCGGCCCTTGAAAGGCGTAGCATCGCAGTTTAAGCACTTCAAGATTAGGCATCAGCGCGATTTTTCCCAAGCATTCCCATGGATATCCGAAGCCACTCAAACTCAACTTTTTAAGACGTTTAGGGAAATTTGGAAGAGGAGATTGTGGGACGAGGTCTAGCTCAGGATTCACAACGACACATTTAAGGGATTTTAGAAAATAGAGATGGGAGATATGATCAAAGCAGGAAACTACATCAGCAGCGTCGGGTACCAACTCAATTTGAATTCCTAACTTCTTAAGTCTAGGGACTCCTTCAAGAACCTCTTTTGTACAACTCTGCGCATTCATGTCCAAGAGTGATATGAGATTTTCTAAGACAGCGCCATTAGGATTAGGTAGGTTGGCTCCCATGATTTGAAGATGCACCAATTCTTGCATATCCCATATCTCCTTCGGTAGATAAGGCCAATCTCCATTCGATTTCAAGCTCAGATGACGACGTACTATAAGGAAACAGAGGCTCCGAAGTAGGGATATTGATGCAGGAAGGTCACCGTCACTAGTGAGAGCAAGGTACCTCAGATGAACCAATTTCAGTACTTCGATTGGGAACTCATAGAAACGGATTGCAAGAGCATCGAGCACCCTCAGCAGCCTCAACTCAAAACAAACAGGAACAGGATATGGATGAGATGGACCAGTACATAGGAGAGAACGTGAAGCTGAAATGGAAGCCATAGAGTCATGCACATCTTTGATTCCAAACAAGATGCCATTATGGATGCACAGTCGACGCTGATCTTTAATACCTTCTGCAAAACCATCAGAATACCTGTTTATGATGTGGAAGAACTTGTTCTTCCCAGATTCTCTATTACACAGATGCCAAAATGCAGAGTGGAGCTTACATGTTTTAAATATGTAATTAGACCCCCTCTGCGAGATTATGATAATACTTCTCGAAACGAGCTCTTCCAACCATTCCACGGTTAGAATTTCGTTTATCTTTGCTTGAGATATTCTGAGAAATCCCTCAGCAACCCATAACTTAAAAAGCTTCGAGGTTGAAATCTGGTAATTTTCCGGGAATATTCCCATATAAAGAAAGCACAATTTCAAATATTGAGGTAACTGCTTATAGCTTGGATATAGTACCTCAGACATTTCATCATATGCATCTCTGAAAACTGAGTTTTTCTTCTCCGCCACTTCATTCCAATACTCTACGGTCTTCTCTGATTTGGATAAGATGTCAGCAACCACGACAATCGCAAGAGGGAGACCTTCACAAATGGCTGCAATCTTCTTTCCAACTTTCTCAAGTAGAGGAGGACACCACTCATCACCAAAAACCTTCTGACGAAGAAGAGACCAACTCTCTTCTTTGTTCATGAAACGCACTCTATGAATTGAAGTCATGTAGGAAAATGTAGCTACTTCATGTAGCCTAGTTGTTAGCATGACCCGACTCCCATTATTCTCCTCCGGGAGAACCTTGTTCACAAAATCGCGAACCTCCAAGTTCCATACGTCATCCAACACAATGAGGTACCTCTTACCCTTCAAACTTTCCTTCAAGTATTCAATCAACTCCTCATCTCCTTCTCCAATATTTCCATCAATCTTAGTATCTATTCGAGCTAGAATACTTAGTATGATTCTTTTTAACTCATATTTTTGGCCTATGTTGATCCACACACGTAAATCAAAATACTGGCAAACAAATGGATCTTCAAAAGCTTCTTTAGCAAGCGTAGTCTTACCAACGCCCGCCATTCCTTCAACCGAAGCAACACAAAGCTGATCCGTCATCCAACTAGTAAGTGAACTCATGATCCTCCTTAGTTCATCACATAATCCAACCATCTCCAACTTATTTGAACCGGAATCAGCTACCTCTGAAGCAGCATAGTTGTCTTCTTCATGGAACGCGATTTCTGTGTTGTAATTCTTCACAATCTTGACCATTTCAGCAAAGGATTTCATCACCTGATGCATCTCCTCCGAGTCAAAGGAGACTATCAAGGGGAAACCTTCATCTCTGCAGCTTTCAGATTGTGGAAGATACTGATCTGATACATGGGATTCAAGTACATCTTCTAGTTTAAACACTGCCTCTCTGATTTTCCCCTCCAAAATCCTCATCTCTCTCTCTTCATCATTCTCTCTCCCCATGTTGCTTCTGCTATCTAATCTCTCCACGACTCGTTTCAAGAAACCCAATTGGCGGTGACTAGATTTTATCATTTCTAGACCAGGGGAGGCAATCGAAATGTTCGAAGAATTATACAGAAGGCGTTGAATAGTAAAATCAATAGAAATCAAAGCAGCATAAGCCATTTCTCTTTCTAATCTATGATAATCCACACAACAAACACTAATGATCTCAAAAATCAACTCTTAATACAGCAATTGATAATTAAATTAAAACAAGTTGCATAAATTCATTAAATGACCAATGAAATGGTCAAAACTCAAAATAATAACAATAAAGGATTGAAGGACAGCTAGAAGTTATGGAATTTGAGCATTCAACTTTCCTGCATAATTTGCCCTTTAAGATTGGAAGTGTTTGGTCGGTGCAGTAGGCGATCTGGGTCGTCTTCCGATTTCACTTGATGGAAGAAAAAAGTGGAACGATCAAATTCAATTCTAAAACCGCCCAAAATCAGAACAGTATAGAACTGGTTTTTATTTCTAGAAATTGAAAATTTTGGAAATTATGGTGACGCTTATATTTCTTTTTTTCGGTTAGCTTGTCTCATGTTTCGCAGGAAATTTTCTAATTAGAATTTACACTTTTGATCTATTTGACATACTTTAATATTAATTAAATTAATAAAAGAGAATTTGGTTGGATCTTACGGTGCGGTCCACTAGAATCTTGACTAGAATCTTTTAAGGGGTAGCAATAATTCTTTTAATAAATGGACTCCACTAAAAAGGATGTCTTGGACTCTTAACTAGAGGCGGCCGCGGTTCGGTTCGGTTAGGTTCGGTTCCGGTTTCGGAATCGAACCGACGGTTCTCGATTCCATTCCAAGAGAATCGGAATCGAACCGTCGGCCACTTCGATTTCGGTTTCAAATCGGAATAGCAAGTTTCGGTTCGATTCGGTTCCGCGGTTCCGGCGGTTCCAAACCGGAACCGCATGTTTTGCGGTTCAAATTTTTTTCGTTTTTTTTTTGTTTTTTATTATTTTTTCTTGTTTAATTGTAATTTTGTGCATTCTAACATAACATTTAGGTGAAATAAATATAGATAAAAATGTAAAAAATAAAAAATAAAATAGGAGGAACCGGCGGTTCTCGGTTCTGCAACTTTGGAACCGGAACCGAACCGCCTTCGATGCAGTTCTCGGTTCCGAACCTTAACCGACGGTTCGGTTCTGATTCCAGAACCGCCGGTTTCCGTTTGGTTTCGGTTCGGTTCCGGCGGTTCCGATTCTTTTGGCCACCTATACTCTTAACCCATTCGTCAGGGATAATTTTTTTTGAAAGGATTCATCAGGATAATTAGTGATAGTTAATTTTAATTAGGATTTACTAATTTCAATGAAATTTTATTAATTATAATTATGATTTATTAATTTTAATTAGAGATTATCAAGCTTCAATTAAAGATTTATTAAATATTAACTCCTAACTAAAATTTATTAAATATTATTTAATTAAAAATATACTCTCTTCATTCGAAATAGATGTCATTTTATGTTTCTTAACTTTCGTAAAGCAAACGTTTTAACGTTTTTCTTCTCCTAATTTCATAATTATTACTTCCCTCCCTTCCCTCCCTTCCGCTCATTTTGTTTACTTACTGCTCTGTATGAAGATGAATCATAAAGGTAAAAAGATAGAAAGTGAGTAGGTCCCACCACTTTTAAAGGATTTTGAAAGGTAAATTATTTTCCTTATTAGGAAGTAGACAAATTAAATGGAACGCCCATTTAGGGAATGTAGACAAAATGAGCAGCTCAAAACTCACATTTCATTCTCAATTAGTCATTTATAAGAGATAAAATTGGCAAAAAGAAATTTCGTTAATTTGTGTGCACAAGACTAAGCCGACATATAAATTTATTAGAATTAAATAAAAAATATGGTGTACCGCACCAATCGGACAGTTGGGATCGACTGCACCAGAGTCCGTTCCTTCTTTAAATTGGAAAAAAGAATGATATTGAGCCCACTATAAGAGCAAACCAAATAAGCCCAGCCCATTAAGTCCAATTTTTCTCATTCTCGTTTTTGGCGCAAATATTGCATTCCCCATTCTCTAAAGTAAATGATTCATTTGTGCGCAGTAGCAATTGCACTCTTCCAGACTTCTAGTTCATATGAAATTCATTGGATGAAATCCGTAAAATAGAAGAGGTTACTGAATCCGATCTCTCAAATCATCTCCTATTGGGAGCGAAACTGATTTGACAAATGGGATTCAATTACATCTTCCAGTCTCTGCGAAACTGATTTCAGATATGGTGCTCAGTTATATCTTCACCTCATTCAAGCCATCTGACGGTGAGGGAAAATATTCGTATACTAAATTACTTAATTTATCCTCATTATTTCATCCGAATAATGGTCTGGAGTTAGGCTATTATCATCTAATTTTAAGCTTCTTTTTTTTTTCTTATTTCTGGAACGCTACCTATCGATTCAGACTGCGTTAGTAGATTTTTTTTTTTTTTTAATCCAATGTTAGTAGAATTTGATTGAGGAAGCGGAACTAATTGATGTTTGGTCTGACTAAATAGGTAAGCTGCGATTTTCTTCTCGTTGATTATTTCAGTCCTGCAGTTGAGTGATGTTGAGAGTGTTGCATTGTATGATGTGATTATGTCAGTCGTGGAAAATTTGGTTTTGAATTGAATCAAATCGATTTTACTGCTTTCCAATTTTTATTTAGTATCATGTGCAGACATTCAATAGGTGAAATTCTTCGTGTGTGTGTGTGTGTGTGTGTATGCAAAGGCAGATGACAAATGATGCAGCACGCGCATTACCTCACCTAGTGTTGCATCTTTGTTTCTGGTGAAGGTTCGTTTTTAGAAGAACGATGTATGTGCATTGTTAGAACAGAAACTAGAAGTAGCTGTGGAATCTGATGTGTCTTAGTTCGGTTCAGACTAGTTTAACGTATTTCTGTGTACGTGTATTGTCGTGAATTGAGCATTGTCTCTATATTTGATGGAGAAACTTTGCATATTTTTCAGTTAAGAAATTCATCAAGATTGTACTTTGTTAGATGAATTAGTTAAAGTTGTCTGAATATGTGAGCTTGTTATATGTTAGGGTGGCGTCTGTGACGTCTGTCAAAGTAAGTATTAGTGATTAAATGTTGAACGACTATAATATTACCAGTCCGTCTTTGTCTGACATTAATTCTCTTGCCCGGTTTATAGGTCAATTGTTTTCCAGATGATTTGCTCAACAATATAATACTAGTATCATTGAGAAATATTATGGTGTGATTTTGGTTTTCAGCAAAAATATGTCGGTACAAATTCAGTATCTTTGTCTTCTTTTCCCCTTTCAGTAATTGGAAAGAAGCTGTAGATTACAAAGGACTCATGCATCTTTGAGATTGTTGAATGAGGCCATTTCGATTTGAGGTAACTGCCCCTTCTTCCCATGTGCTCCTTTACAAACTTATGATCAATCAAATAATATATGTTTCTAATCTTTCACTGTGAAAGTTGCTGTGAAATCTGTTAGTAAACTGAAAAGAGATTAAGAAATCTAAGGCTGTTCTGTACAGTACCAAAATGGACAGGTATTATCTATTTATCTTTATGGGAGAGAAATAGCTAGTCATAATCTTCTTTGTAATAAAAATAACAACTCACATGAACGTATCGTATGTACATGTAACTTAAGTTCCTATCATAGAGGGAGAATAATGATTTGGATTGATCAAGTACTCCCTATTGAACTTTACCTTGAGCTTCCTGTCGTCCCATGAAGAACGAACATCTACTTGCCGATCTTGTGTAGCCTTTTTCATCTGCTTTACACCTAAGGGGTTGCAGTCAACTAGTTCAATCCTTCCAAGGAAGCCTCCAAATTCCCCATTAATCCTTTCTAAATTGTAGCAGTGGCTCTTGCTTAGGTTTACAAGGCTTCCATGTTCAATTTTCCAGTCCTCCAGATCAGTATCTTGCTTACACCCTAGTCATAAAGAGGACTTGGCTACCATTTATCTCATTGTGAAGAGCATTTTTGAGTTAATTCCTTTCATATCGAAGTGAAGGATGCAGGTGATAGATACATCATGTTTTTGTCCATACATCATCTGTTACACCCATTATAAAGCCCAAATATGTATGTGGTGGGCCAGATCTAGCATGATAATCTACTCAACAAAGCCCAAGTAAAATATTAGGACGGCCCATTAGGTTTAAGAATTTCATAGTTGAGAGGTAGTAGTAAACCATATATATATATGTGTGTATGAGCTCTGTTCGATCAATGAATGAATGAATATTTTGGCTGCTTCTCTTATTTCTGGAGTTTAAGCTCACTCGAAGAGCTCTATCTTTTGATAATCGTATCATCATCCAACACGGTGAGGTCTCTTACCCTTCAAACGTCGGATCTTGAAAGAAAGTTTGAAGGGTATGAGACCTCATTGTGTTGGATGATGTATGGACAAAAACATGATGTATCTATCACCTGCATCATTCATTTAGGCAATTTCACCAATGTAGGCATTTAACTCAGCCAAAATGCATCTTGAAATTACAAAAATTGTAAAGGTTGGATATTTATTTGGAACATTTCAAAAGTTGAGTCTAAATTGCAAAGGACATCAAATATTGGATATTAATTTGCAATTAATCCTTGTGTAATTTACAACGTCAATCTAATTTCCAGTCAAGCCAAATTCACATGGCATGAGTTAATACCGACAGTTTTTTCCTAATCAACGGAAAATCTTATGCCACGTCAGTTTAGCCCGCGCCAAAAATTAGGTCAGCATAATAAATTGCATTAAATCTATATTTTCGTGCAACAATTTAAAATTAATGTTGTCGACATGAAAATGTGTAGAAGTAGTGTTCATAATAATAGATACAATTAATCCTTAAATTATATAATCTTTTCAGTAGCCAGTTATGGGAAAGCAAATATTGCGAATCTCAAGGCATCTCTGTTAACCAAAAAATCGATATACAAATTCTCCCCCATCTCGAAAGCTGAGTGATTCAGCAAGCCCGTGCTGGAAGGAGACAAAATGTATTGTTATGTTAATTATTCATTAAACAACTTTAAAAATTTACTATTAAATTTATGGTATTCATAATATCAAGAATTAAATTTATTATGAAAAGGGAAGTGTCCCAACTGGTATGGAGCTATGACTTCCAAGATGGTCGGCTGCTTTTGTTTCTTTTGGCCATTAAATTAATCCCAACCAATCACTCTGAAACTTAAAAAAAATGAATACATAAACAAATAATAATAATAATAATAATAATAATAATAATAATAATAATAATAATAATATATGTTATCAATCACATTGCCTTTTTGTAATCTTTTTCCAAATTAGAGTGGCTATGAGTCCAACCAAATCATCTTCATCGAAATAATTAAGCTCAATGAATCTGCTGTTAAGTAGTTTTGCATGTATCCAATAATCTTCAGAAGATGGGTTATGCTGCTGTGGTTTCTCTTGGGCACACTATAGATGGTCTTCTAGATTCTTCTCGTTTTTCTCTCGTCTCCTCCACTCGAAAAAACTTGCAAGTTGCATACTATGTGACACTGTTCTTTCAAACAGTTCTCCAAAGATTCAACAATAGCAGCAGCAAGAGGCTGGATCCTTTGGACAGACAGATAAGAGATGCTGCACATAAGTTAGAAGATGTTCTCGAATTCTATGAATCCAAACAGTTGTATTCAGAACTCGAGATCGATGAAGATGATACGCTCTCACTAGACTTGGAGGAAGTAAATCAAGAGATCATTTGCTTCGTCCAAAGAGTGAAAAAGGTGGAGGCATACATCGAAGAACATCTCGCACCAGTTCCAGATGATGATGAGGATGATGATGCAGCAGTTGTTTCGTCAAATAATGATTTTGGTGTGGAGATGGTTGGGTATTCCAGTGAGTTGACCAAAATCAAATCATATCTGCTCGAAAGAATGAGACCAGACGATATGTGTTTCCTCTCGTATGTCGGGGAAGTTGGCACGGGCAGATCAGTTATTGGCCAGACCATTTTTCAAGACGAACAACACTGTTTCGACTGCAGCGCAAGGGTGACAATAGGCACGGAATATCAACAGTTTAAGCAAGTTGTGTTACGCATTATTGATCAAGTAGACAATCATCAGGTGGCAGGTGAAGACTGCAGATTGCTTTTGTGGGAGGAAGAAGACGATGAGAAAATATGCAACTACTTGTACAAGACTTTGGAGCATCGGAGATACATGATTGTGTTGGATGATATTCGCGACATGCAGCTCTTGGACTACTTGAAAAGGTCATTTCCAGATCAAAGTAATGGCAGCCTAGTCTTGCTCACCACCAGCTTACAGGAAATAGCTGATTCTGCCCAAAGTTTACGTACTTTCAGAGCGCGCTCTGGCTACTTTGAAACAATCAGCTCGCATTATCTAAACTGGGCGGTTTTTGGTAGTGATGCGCCCATCTCTCCAGAATTCAATGAAGCTGGAAAGAAGATTCATAAAAATTGTGGAGGTCGTCGTATGGTGCTTGCCAAAACTTTGCTCTTCTTACTTAAAGCCGAAAAGACGCCAGAGCAGTGGAGGAAGATAGCAACAGACAAACAAAATCCCGTTTTCATGGTTGAAGATGAGATTTCTGAGGTATCTCTCTGCTTAATTACCTTTTTCATCATTCATATTTATGCTCCTTAGAAAGTAATAAGAAATAGAACATCAAGGGTGGCATTTATTCACAACTTCCAAAATTTCTGTTTTAACTTAAATTCCTTTATTTCAGGCTAGTTAAGTCATCATCAGCAAAATGTGACTAGAGATAAGATCATAGTAAAAATAAAAAAAAATCTGTAGTGACATGTTCTTTCGTATTGCAACGATTTTATATCTTGTTTAATCTTGATAAGTGTTCTGCATCTTCCAAATAATTTAAATGTTTTCACTGTGTTTCCCTTGTTTCCTAGAAGTTCCTATATGTATGTGCACAAGTTTAAGAAATAACCAAAGTAGTTAACAAATTAGCAATTCGACTCCTATTTCAGCACACACGCAACTAAATAGTTTCATTTTTGACAGAAGTATCAATTGGCTCATTCTTGCATTCATCATTTTGCCAGATATGTAAAATCAAAACAGAGATGCAATCCCTCAACTGGGATATGGATGACGAAAGAGAAGCTTTTGCTGTTAAATTGATCTCAACATGGACGGATTTTTCAACTATCGTTGCAAATATCAAGAAGTGGATGAACCCAGAAAGGTTTTTCTCCAAACTGCAAATCATATCTTTATGGGGTATGGCAGGCATTGGCAAGAGTGCATGTGCCAAAAAAATGTTCCGAGACAATTCAGTTTTGGGCCATTATGACCATTGTGTGTGGGTCACTTTAGGCCCAAAATATCAAGCGGAAAAAATTTTGATAGATATTCTGGCACAAATATATCCGAGCATTGACGAAATGCATATGAAAGAAGATGAGAAGTTAGTGAGGGACTTGTGTGTACAAGTATCCAATAAGAGATGCCTCATCGTAATAGATGATTTATGGAGCAGAGAGCCCTTGCATCACTTGAAGAAACTATTCCCAAACATCAAAGGTAGAGCTTTGGTGACAACTAGGCTAGCAGAAGTAGCCACCTTCGGAGAAGATGATATTGGTTATGCAATGCAGTTACTAGATAAAGAAGAAAGTTGGTCTCTTCTTCGTCAGAAGGTGTTTGGTGAAGGATTGTGCCCCTTTGAGTTAGAGAAAGCGGGACGAAAGATTGCAGAGAAATGTGAAGGTCTTCCTCTCCTGCTCCTCAAAGTGGCCAATCAACTACTCCAAGTGGACAAGAACCCGGAGTACTGGAACGATGTAGCCTCAGGGAAACAAAGTTCAGTTTTCAAGAATGCACATGATGATATATCCAAGGCACTACTTCCAAGCTACAAGAGCTTACCACAACACCTAAAAGCGTGCTTTCTGTACATGGGAATTTTTCGTAATGGTTATGAGATCTCCTTATCCAAGCTTACTAGTATGTTGATTGCTGAGGGATTTCTTGAACCAAATCTCCAAGGAATTAAAGAGCATTTTGTTGAAGAACTTTTGGCTGAGCTTGCATGTAAAAGTGTTGTTATGATCAAACATTGGGACCCCAATCTCCACATCAAGAGATGCCGCCTTCATACTGTCTTTTGGCATCTATGTAACAGTGAAGCTGTGAAGAATAAATTTTTCCATGCCATGAATAGCTACGACGATTGTTCAATAGAGAACATCAAGAGCCAGCGCAGATTATGCATTCGCAATAGCATTTTATTGAGCTTAAAAGATGTGCATAACGTCATGACATCCATCACAAGTGCACATTCTTTGCTATGTGTAAGTTTACCTCATCAGTATCCGGTCCCCGTAAGTTTTGGTTTGAGGTTGCTGAGGGTGATGGATGCTCTTACAATTCGTCTATATGAGTTCCCAGTTGAAGTAGTGAAACTAATTCATCTAAGATACCTTGCTCTCACTTGTAATGGGAAGCTCCCTGCATCAATATCAAAACTTTGGAAGCTTCAACACTTGATTGTGAGTCGATACGTGAAAACCAAATCAGCTGGGAATTCTTCGCCCTTGCCTATGGAAATTTGGAATATGAAGGAGCTGAAACATCTTCAGATCATGGGAGGGCGCCTACCTAATCCTAAATGTGGTGCTGGTTTACTAAAGCTCTCAGCTCTTTTAGATGTCAGCGCTGAATGTTGCACACAAGAGATTATTGAAATGATCCCGAATCTGAAAAGGTTAGGCATTCGAATTGAATTGACCCCTACTGATGAAGGTAATCATTTCCACTACTTGAATAATATTTCTCGTCTTTCTGTACTAGAATCACTCAAATGTATCGTTCTAAATCCTCAAATCAGTTCTGAGGTTGTTACTCCACCTGCTCCCATCTCAATGTTCCCCTCAAGCCTTAAAAAGTTGAGTTTGAGCGGCTTCGGATATCCTTGGGAACACATGAGTATAATTGGTAAATTGAGTAATCTTGAAGTGCTCAAATTGAAAAGTTATGCCTTTCGAGGACCAAAGTGGGATATCAATTGTCCGAGTGATTTTGAAAAACTTAAATTTCTTTCGATTGAAGATACCGATTTGGTTCATTGGGAATTACCTTTTTGCAATAATCTGAAGTGTCTGAGCATTAAACACTGCTACAAATTGCAAGAACTCCCTAGCTATTTGCCTAATAATTGTTTTAGCGAGATGGAAATAGTCGATTGCAACCCATTAACTGTGACGTGGGCAGAGCAAATGAGACAGAAGCTAGTGCCATTTCGAGTTGAAGCCCGTCTTTCATGGATTTGATACATAAGGTTAGTCATTTGACTTTAACTAGTTTAATTTCTACCAGAATTCTATGTCTTGCTTTCTTGTGGTAAGTCTTTTCAGTATCTTTTTATGCTGCAGTTCAAGAGAAATTAAGGAAACTAGAGAATATGTTGTTTCCGGCTCACAACATAGGATTATGATTATTTTTATGTTAATTATAGTGATAGTATAATTACAACAATAAAGTGATAGTGTATATGAGTATATCTATATATAATACTTTCTCTCAGCAATTACTTAAAGAGTGAGTGATATGATCAAGATCTGTATTAGCTTGGGGTGTTCTATGGAAGTAAAACGTTTAGAGACATACATAATATGGCTAGTAATCTAAATGAAAATCTATATCTTTATTCTATATTTTATACCATAAGTTCTGGCACAATTTTGTTTATATGTATCCCATCAACGGTTTTCCGATTTTTGAAGTTAACGTTGCAGGTGATGACGATGAATGAGATATTGAAATTCCTATTTAAAGTATTTGGAGTTGGCCTTTTGTGTTGCATCAAGAAACTATTTGATCTTGTTTGGTTCATTTCTTTAGGGGGGAAAACTGATTTTCAGCCATTTCTATCGATAATTTGAGTTTGTAATTTTTGTAGTGAAGCTCATTAATATTAAGGAGACAAACTTAATTAATCAATTTAGCAGTTACAAGTTAGCAATTAATCAATGTTTGTTGAATGAGGCCATTGCATAAGCAAGATTTGAGGTAATGCATGCATGTTCTTACTTGATGCCCCTTACATACTTATGAACAATCAAATACTTGTTTTCTTATCATATCACAGTGAAAGTTTCTGTGATTAATTGAATGAAAAAGAATTCAGAAATTCAAGGCTGTTCTGTACTTTGCCAAAATGAACAACTATTATCTCTAGGGGGAGAAATAGCAAGTCATGTCTACATTGAAATAAGATACTTCACTTACATGTTTTAGATAGATCAGATGCTATGCCTGAGCTTCGTGTCATGGCTTTTGAGTCGTGTCGTCCCATGAAGAACAAACGTCGACTTTCCAATCTTGTGTAGCCTTTTTCATCTCCTCTGCACCTAAAGGGTTGCAGTCGACTAGTTTAATCCCTCCAAGAAAGCCTCCAAATTCCCCATGAATCCTTTCTAAATTGTAGCAGTCTTTCATGGTTAGGGTTTCAAGGTCGTCGAAGCTTCCACGTCCGATTTTCCACTCCTCCAGATCAGTGTCTTCAATTATAAGAATAGTAAGTAAACTGAATGCCTGTTCTTCTACTTCCCACTCTGCACCTTGAAAAGCATAATTTCGCAATTTGAGCACATGAAGACATGGCAATGACGAAATCTTGCTTGTTTCTTTCCATGGATAGCCCATCCCACTCAAACTCAACTTTGTCAAATTTCGCGGGAAAATTGACATAGGTGTGAGTGAGGGAACAACGACCTCAGGATTCATGACGACACATTTAAGTGACTTTAGGTCGTTGAGATGGGAAATATGATCAAAACAACTCAAGGGGCTACAATAATCATCCTCATCCAATCTAATCTCAATCCCTAACTTCTTTAGATTAGGAATTGCTTTTAGAACAGCCTCAGTACAACTACGAACACTTACATTTGAAAGTGTCGATAGCTTTCCCAAGGACGAAGCGCCACAAGGTTCTGGTAAGTCACTGCCCATGACTTGAAGTTGCTTAAGTTCTTTCATATCCCATATCTCCACAGGCAAGTGCAACGGGTCTTCGTCAGATCTGATGCTCAAATGTTGACGAACAATCAAGAACTGAAGGTTTGAGAGTTGAGATATTGACACGGGAAGCTCTCCGTTCAAAGTGAGGGCAAGGTACCTTAGTTGAACCATTTCTAGTACCTCCATAGGGAACTCGTAGAAACCGATTGTAAGAGCATCAAGTCTCCGGAGCAACCTCAAACCAAAACATATAGGTACTTGATACTTATGAAACGGACCATAGCATAGGAGAGAATGCGCGGTTGATGCACAATTCTCCTCCACTTTTTCGTGCACTTCCTTGATCGCGAACAATACATTGTTGTGGAAGGATATTCGGCATTGGCCTTCTATACCTTCGCCGAAAGCATCACTACTAGTACTCAAGACATGACAAAACTTAGTCTTTGTACCTTCTTTGTTAGACAAATGCCATAGAGAGGAATGAAGGCGGCAAAGCTTTATCTTTTTAGCACCTAATCTCCCGGAATCATCTACTGTTTTCTGACTTTCCATAACTAGAGTATTGGAAACAAGCTCAACCAAACATTTTGATGCATTAGGATATAAAAGTTCATATTTTTGGTCAAGAAATCCATCTGCATCCCACATATCAATGAGCTTGGATCGCGATATCTCATGATATCGAGGAAAAACTCCCATGTAGAGAAAACACATTCGTAAAATTTTAGGTATGTACTTGTAGCTAGGAAGTAGTACCTTCATTATTTCATCGTATGCCGCTATGAAAACTTGATGATCTCTCTCCATTTCTGCAATCTCACCCCAGTATTCTAAACTCCTCTCCTCTTCGGATAAAAGATTAGCCACCGCGACAATTGTAAGAGGAAGGCCGTCACACTTCTCAGCAATCTTCTTTCCAAATTTCTCGAGCTGAAAAGGGTATGATTCGTCTCCAAACACCTTCTTCCGAAGAAGATCCCAACTTTCTTCTATATTCAAAAATCTCATCTTCATGACATCATTAGAATGTGGAACATTATACGCATCCACTTGATGCAGCCTGCTCGTGAAGACGACTTGGCTTCCCTTTATCTCGTCTTGCAGAGCTTCTTTCAGTTCATTTCTTTCGTATTTATACGAATTATGGAGATGATACATCATGTATCTGTCCCATACATCATCCAACACAATCAAGAATCTCTTATCCTTCAAGATTTCCTTCAAGTGTTGAACTATATCTTCGTCTCCTTCCTCGTAGGCATTCAGCTCAGCCAGAATGAGCTGCGGAATTTGTTTGAATCTGCATTGTTTGCCTACTGTCACCCACAGACGACAGTCGAAGCAATCCACGAGTGTCGGATCTTCGAACAGTTTTCTAGCGAGAGTAGTCTTACCGATGCCAGCCATCCCGACGAGGGCGGTAACTTCGGTGCTCTTCGACCAACTGATTCTTAGTCTGTGTTTGAGTTTGTTGAACTCGTAAACTAATCCAACCATCTCTTCACCAGAAGTGATTCTTGATGAATCATCATCTTCTTCTTCATCTTCATCTTTGTACAATTCTTCGACGTATTTCTCCCCCATTGTTTTCAGCTGAACAAATTCTTGATGTATTTTTTGTATAATCTGATCTTCATGGCTTTGGAGCTGTGGAACAAGTTGCTTGAGCATCTTTCCTAATTTAGATAATTCAGATCTCAAGGTGATATCTGCTCTGCTCCAAGGGATTAATCTCTTGGAAATTTCTTGAAAGGAATCCATTTCTTTATCTGCAAATTCCAAGATTTCTCGAGAGGGAGCAGCAAGTGAATTCCCTGAAGATTTTAGAAGATCCTCAATCTCGCGCTTCATGTAATTAACTTCTGCAAAAGCCATCTTCTTGTCTCTCTCTCTCTCTCTCTAGATCTCTTTCTCTCTCTCTCGAAGTGTTTGGTAATGAAGGAAGAAGACGAAGCAGTAACTCTAGTCACCCATATGAAAATTAATGGATTGTCCAGCTTTTTGTATTTTTTAATGGATCATTGAATATGATGGCCAAAGGAATCCAAGAATAGCTGTTGGCCATTACAGCATTATTGACCTTATACTAGAATTTATCACACATGCACATGAACTACAACAATTCATTACATATGCTTTATGTGTATAACTTTTTCAAAATTTTATGAATCCATTGACTTTTTGGTTATTTTATGACGACCATAATTTCAAAATTATGGGATCGTTATAGTCTGGCTAAACACTTCACTCCGCTACTAAGCCACTTATGGAGTTAGAAATAAGATTTTTTGTTTTGTTTTGTGGTCTTCCTGCATCCTGAATCCTGATAATGAAATTGATAATTTATTTGTTTTCTATTGGACCTTATTTCAAGGTTTAAATTTTGGTATTTAGGTCCAAGATTTAAAAAACAGCGTGTAGACAAGAACTTTGAAAGTTTTGTACTTGCAATAGAAATATAATTTATTAGAGCATTCACAACAGTTGCACCTCTTTAATCATGATAGCCATGTCGCATTAGCTAAGCACCTCTTAGAATCATGATAGTCATGTCACATTAGCTAAGCGTTCAATCTCATAATAGTTGGGCGTGATAGCAGGCGCAATAAAATTTTTAAAAAATCGAAATTTTCATTAATTAAAAATTGAACATTAAATTAATTGAAAATCGAACAGTACATTAATTGAAAAAAGGAAAAAGTAGCATATACAACCCTAACGTGTCAACCTCGATCTCATTTACACCCTTAAGGGAAGGGTTGGGGCTGCCAGAATCCCAAGTTTAAAAAGTAGGGACAAATAACCCCTTTCATTTAACGGCTCTCTAACGCCGTTAGACGGGAGGGGTTATCTGCCCCTACTTTTTAAACGTTGGGGTTCTGGCAGCCCCAATCCTTACCTTATGGGTGTAAAAGCGATCGAGGTTGACACGTTAGGGTTGTATATGCTACTTTTCCCTTTTGAATATTCAATTTACCTTGTAATCTTCTACACTCATCTTACGCTCGTATTTCAAAGAAAGAACCTCATACTCAGACCTAAGAATTATTGCTTTCTTAAACTCCTGTTAAAAAATGCTAAATACTACTACCTCCGTCCCATTGAAATTGTCTTCATTTCCTTTTTGGACTGTCCCATTTAAATTGTCTTGTTTTTTAAAAGTGATGAGACCTACCCATTTCATCTCTATTTACCTTTCTCCTTATTAACCGTGTCGAACAGTAACAGAACAATATGAGTGAGACGGAGGGAGTATGTTCTTTGAATGATTAAATTAAAAAATAGGAAAAAATAGCATATACAACCCTAACGTGTCAACCTCGATCTCATTTACACCCTTAAGGGAAGGGTTGGGGCTGCCAGAACCCCAGCGTTTAAAAAGTAGGGGCATATAACCCCTCCCGTCTAACGGCGTTAGAGAGCCGTTAAATGAAAGGGGTTATTTGCCCCTACTTTTTAAACGTTGGGGTTCTGGTAGCCCCAACCCTTCCCTTAAAGGTGTAAATGAGATCGAGGTTCACACATTAGGGTTGTATATGTTACTTTTCCCTTGAAAATAAGAAAATTACATAACTTAAAAAAAATAGAAAATTACATAATTAAAAAAAATCAAAAAATTACTACTTCGACCCTAGAAGTCCAAATCGTGCCCAAATGTGCTCGGTCAAATCATTTTCAAGGGTTGTGTCGATTCGTTTATTTCTCATTTGTGTATCCCTCGCCAAATAAGCTTGGAAACAAAGCAGGAGTGAATGCCTAGTAGGGCTGTCAATTTAGGCCCGGCCCGATTTCGGGCCGGGCTGGGCTATTCATTTTCAGGCCCGGTGAATTTTCGGGCCGGGCCGGCCCGGCAAAAAATGCACTATAAATTATATTTCGGGCCGGGCTGGGCTGCCCAATTTCAGGCCCGGTCAATTTTCGGGCCAGGCCGGGCCGGCCCGATTTTTCCCAAAAGCCATGCGGGCTCGGGCCGGGCCGGCCCGGCCCGGTAATTTGCCAGCTCTAATGCCTAGCTATTACTGCTAGACGCCCCGTTGTCGTTGATTTCGTCTCTCCAATCGACAACGCCTTCTCCTTCATCTTCGATAATTATGTTGTGTATAATAATATACACAAACATGATATCTCTTAGGTGCTCTCTATATCAAAGACGAGCCAGAATGACTAATTCTTGAACAAAATCAGCTGTATATGATGAATTTGGGATAAAATGAATGAAGAAAGTGGTGTTACATATAGGTAAATTTTAATTTAAGAAAATAAAATAAAAAATCAGCCAAAATGGCCGTTGCCACAAAGGCACAATTTGTGCCTCGATCAAAATAGCCGCAACGACTAATCCTCGATCAAAATCAGCAAAATTTGATTTTTTTTTTTTTAATTGGCATGTGTATAGCATGCACCTTACTCATCAAAATCAGCAAAATTCGATTTTTTTTTTTTTATTTGGTATGTGCATAGCATGCGCCTTACTTAAATTCACATCGTGTCGGGCACGTTCCATTGAGACGGGACTCAATAGAGTCGTCTCACCAATGGTGGGGCGCGATCGTTTGCGGGCTCGAGCCGCTCGCACCCACCGTTGTGGATGTTTTTAGAATACCTACTAGTATAATTTATAGATAGTATTATTCATTTAAAAATCATAGCCATCACCTGCCCCACTGAGAAGAACTTATTAGAATACCTACTATCATTGGATGCTATTAAGTGTTTTCTAATTATTCCACTCAATAAAAGTATTAATGAAATTATTAATATAACTAGTATGTCCCCGTGCAATGCACGGAAAGAACGTCATACCAAAAATTAAAAAAAAAATTATTATTTGAAGAAAAACCTAATAAAATATTAATTGGGTGAATCATAAGTCATAACTCACCATGCGATCCAATCTAAATTTGGGTAATTTAATTTTAATTAAAATTTATTAATTCTTATTTTGATTTTATTAATTCTAATAAAAGAATTATTTATTCCCATTAAAATTTATTATTAATTCTAACTAAAATTTATTGATCCTTAATTTAAAGTATAAACACATGTTTAAAATTTATTAATCTCTAAATTAAATTAATTTAACATTAAACATGTATTTATAATCTCATGGAGACATACTACCTATTGTATCTCTGGACGCACTATATCTCCTAATCATTATATATATTATCGCCATTTTGTGATGAAGCTACAACAATTTGTATTTCCTTGATGTCTAAAATTATAGTAAACATTAAATAGTTTCGATGTCATATACAACCCAAAAAAATTTTATTAGTACTTGAGAATAATCACAAATTATTTTACCAAACAATTAAACAATATCGTAGTGCATTAATATATGTAATGTAATCAATAAGCTAATAGTGTAAAAATAAAAAAAATAAAAAACAAATAAATAATACTCAATATTGCAAAAGAGTAGTAAACTGCAAATATAAAAATAGTAAGAATGAGTTTTCACCAATCAAATGAACTTTTTGATAGAGATAGTAGGCTTATATAAGAAATCAATAGAATTCAGACCACCAAACTCAAAAATAAAAAAAATAAAAAAAATAAAAAATAAAAAAAAATCAGAATTTAATTGAAATTGTGGGATTAGATTAGTGGCAGTAAAACAAAATTATAGCTACCATCATGTAGACCCCACGTATGCTAAAGAAATAGGCCAGGTTTTTATATGTGTAGATACTTAAAATTTAAAGCTCATAAAGAAAAGTCTTACACTTTTGTAAATATCAATGTGTCTTTACAAATTCTAATAAAAAATAGAGAAATTATTCTATTATACAAAAATGGCAGGAAAGTAGGTTTGTGATTTGGTTTTGCTTTTATATATATATAGATTATAAAATTATTCAGCACTATATAATGATCTCAGATTCTCAATCAATTTAACATGAATCACCAGGCAATGAAAGACCTCAATACCGTAACTGACATTTAGGAAAACTAGAATAAACAAAATGATCAGGAAGAAGTGTAAAATATATTCAAACAATAAAAATATACAAAATTCGTTGATTTTGATTTACAAAATACAGAAAAACGCTTGACGCTCAAGACAAGAAACAAATAAATAAATACTAATATATTACACGATCTTTATCTTCATCACAAAACGGAAGTAATTTCGTATAGGTTTTATGATACAAGCCGAGCGTGACACTAGAAATGAAATAACAAAATATAGTAAAGAAACCAAACTTAAGTAAATCACAATGAAATCATAATGTACAAGTTGCAGCGTCACAAACAAATAAAATACACAACCAAGCACAGGAACGGGATTTATCCAGTACACACCGAAGGTAGCGGCTGCAGATTCTCACGATATCAAAAAAAAAATACACAACCAAATGAAATAACAATATTAGATTATGCTAGATATTCAAACTTTGAAGGTGGCACACTTCCAATCTCCGGCAGTTTTCTTTTCAGCATTCTGCAAAACAAGACAGAACTATGAGTAAATTCTCAAGATCAAAGTAAACTTAATTTGAAATGTCACAATGTTTATACAAAGTTACAGACTGATTTGAAACATTTAAATAAACTAGCATTTTTACTCGAACATATTTCACCTTACCTTAAAAGGGAAATACTGAAAGAGTCTATTCATAAGAACAATAGATTCGAACTTGAAATCCCTTCTTGTCAAAGCCCTCCTGTTCTTCCTTAATTTTCTCTGCCGATTCCACAGCTCTAGGACTGCAGTCAACCAATTCAATCACTTCAAGGCCTCCTATATATCCAATATCTGAAGGGATATCCTCCAAATCATAGCAATGCCTCAGATATAGTTGTTCGAGCCCCGGAAAATGGTTTTGATCAGCAATCCACCTCTGCAAATTCAGGTATTCAATCATCAAGAACTTGAGCTTTTCAAACACCTGATCGCCCATGTCCCATTCTTCGCCATTGAAAGCAAGCTCCTGCAGTTTCAAGACTTCAAGAGCCGGCAGCGCCGCGATAACCTCCATAACTTCCCAAGGAAGTCCACAGCCAGTTAAACTCAGCTTCCTCAGTGTTGGAGGCAAGAAAAATTCAGGCTCGAATTCAACCTGCTTATTAGGGCTGGGATTCAAGACCGTGAACTTGAAAGCTTCGAGCTGCTCGAGTTCATCTAAATAAAGCCCTACAACGCCCGCTTTTTCGACCCACATACCTAATTTTTTCAAATTAGGCATGCTTTGCAGAACCTCTCTGGTGCAAGAAGCAGCATTGATATCAGTAAGTGACTGAAGGTTGGTAAACTTAAGAGGGTGATTCTCGGGGATTTTGGGCAAATTAGTTTCTGTCATTACAAGATGCCTTAACTGCTGCATACTCCAAAACTCATCCGGCAAAAATGATTTCCCCACGAATATGATTCTTGGCTGTCTACGAACGATCAACACTTGAAGATATTGAAGCTTGGACAAAGATGATCCAAGCTTCCCATTATATGTCAAAGACAAGTACCTCAAATGAATCAGTTGAGCCAATTCCTGCGGGAATCGAATGAAGTAAACTGTATAAGCATCCAGCACCCTAAGCAGATCATAAGTTAAACACAACGGCATTGGATGATGATGATGAGAGCCAGCATAGATCAGAGTTCTTGCATCTGAGATCAATTTGGTGGTGTGATAAACATCTTTCAAGCAAATGAGAATGTTCTTATGAACAGACACACGTCTCTGAGTCTCTGCACCCTCCTCTAATTTTTGGGCTTTTGCATACCTCTTCACAGAATGGAAGAACTTCTCCCTCCCCGATTCTTGCACAGCTAAATCGCGCAAACTATCATGCAATCCACACGTTTTAATCCTCCCATCTGAACTGATCTTCTTCACTGTGATCAGATTTCTCTGATTAAGATCCAGCAAGTGATCCTCCGCGATCTTTTCCAACCTCCTTTGTTTCTGAGTTAGCACTAGAAATCCTTCTGCAAGCCATAGTTTAGATAGCTTAGAGAGAGGAATATCACTATCTTCAGGAAATGCTCCCAAATAAAGGAAGCATCCCTTCAGTCTACTAGGCAAGTGGTTGTAACTCAACAATAGTATCTCTAAGTAGGCGTCTTCGCCTTTTGCAGCTGCAGCATTGGTGTCTTCCACGATCGTCTGCCAGTATTCCTCCGTCTGCCTCTCTTGAGAGAGAAGACCTCCGATGACGGTTAGAGAGAGAGGGAGACCGCGACAATTCTTCGCGATCTCCCTTCCAGTTTTCTCCAACTGAGGAGGGCAGGGCTTCCCTTCGAACGCCTTGTCACACAGCAAAATCCAGCTATTTTCTTCGTCTAGAGGCTGCATCTCATGACAAAATTCAGAGGATTTGACAGTTTTAGCAAGGGTTAAAATTCTTGTGGTGAGAATAATCCGACTACCGTTCTTGTTATCCGGTAAGAAATTCCTAACTTTATCCCAAGTATCAAGCTCCCACATATCATCAATCACGACGAGATATTTGTTATTATACAAGCTTTGATGCATATGAACTTTAAGCTGATCATCACTGCCTTCATACACTCTCTCTCCTGCTTTCTGACCCCTACTCTCCATGGAATTCAACAATCGAGCCAAAATATCTCCGACGTGATAATCTTGAGAGACAGTAACCCAAGCACGATAGGCGAAACCACTCTTAATTTTAGGATCGTCGTAAATACTTCGAGCGAGAGTAGTCTTACCGATTCCGGCCATTCCGCTGATGGGGAGGATTTGGAGCTTGTCTTCTTCGTTGGTCAGCTCGTCGGTCAGCAGCGCCTTGTCTGTCTCCTGCCCGACGATCCGAAGAGTTCGGCTGATGAGACCGGATCTGGGCGGCGGAGGGATGTCGCCGTCGAGCTGTGATTTTCTCACTTTCGCGATGGAATCTGCGAGCTGCTTCGCCTGAGCTGCGATGGGGTCGATTTCGAGTGTTATTTGTGGGAAGGAAAATGATGGGGATTTGGCGGAGAGGAAGGATTCGACGGCGTTTTGAGCTTGATAGATTGCGTCTCTGATTTGAGTTTGGAGGAGGCTTGCGGTTTCTCTGTCGTGTTTGGGGGCGGGGAAGATTGTTTCGACGGAGGTTTGCAGGGAAGAGATGGTTTTGTGGAAGGATTGAAGCTCGTCATGGCGAGGGAATTGATTGGAGTCCAAGAGCTGTTTCAGATGCTGCTCTAAGGAAACTACGGCAGAATAAGCTGCCATCTCCGGTCAGAAAGTAGAGAGGTAGAGAGAGAGAGAGGTGAGAGGTTTAGGGGGAGAGAGAGAGGGAGTTTCTTTCTCGTTCATGTTACCCAGGAGGAAGAATGGGCGGGTTGGTGCCCGGAGATCCGGAGTCAACGCGTCAACGGGTTGTGACTCGTGGTGGATCGACTCGTTTGGACTCGGTGAAATTATATGGAAAAAAAGGCAGGTCGCCCCCACAAATTTCTTTTCTTTTCTTTTCTTTTTTTATCTTTTTGCCCTTTTACTTGGTCAAACAGTCAAAAAAAACTTGAGATACACTGAATTCTACTATCTTCTATCTCAAAACTATTAAGAATAAGAATAAAAATTAAATATCTCTCTTTCGAGATTCTGTCTATGACTCTTTTTTTCTTTCTATATAGTAGCAACTAGATTTATCCACGCCTGTGTGATAATTTATAATGTCAAAAAATTAGTACATATTTCAATGTGTATTTATATGCTAAATGATTCTCCAAAATTATATAATTTTGTTTATTAGTATTATTAATACAATTATTTTTTACTTGATTATTAATACAATTATATTATATATATAGATAATATTTATGTTGAATATTAAGATTTTAAGATTTCAAGTTAAAAAAGACACATCCATACAAATTAATACATATTTCAATATGTATTTATATTCTAAACGATTCTCCAAAATTATATAATTTCGTTCATTAGTATTATTAATATAATTATTTTTTACTTGATTATTAATACAATTATATTATATATATAGATAATACTTATGTTGAATATTAAGATTTTAAGATTTCAAGTTAAAAAAGACACATTCATACAAATTTAAAATATAAAGTATCACCAAATATTAATACATATTACCGGAAAAAAAAATTGTAACATAGTAATAAGCAATTTTACTGCAAATTATAAAAATTGAATTTTGAAATTCAAATCATCCTCGTAATTTCTAGTCATAAATTAGTTAGAAATTAATGTAAATGCTAAATATCTTAGGTGTAAAAATCAAATAGTCTTTTTATTCTTGAAATTGCTTATGATAATTATATAATTAAATTTAAAACTAAATCACAAAATTGTAATTAAGGGTTGAGATAATTAATTTTTGGGCGGCATTAATGAATAGACATTTTTTTTAGCAGATGAATGGTCATTTCGGGTAGGTAGAGAGTAAGACTATTGGGTTAGGTGGCAAGTGTGCATGAAGCATGCAGAATGGGAGGGAATACATAAATAAGCGGGAAAAGACATTGCAATTATTTTGCTTTAATATAATAATAGATTATATTCTTATCTTGAGACACACTCCTCTGCGACGCACCGTGCAATCGGTTGGTTATTTGTTGATTTTTAAAAGTTAATTTTTAATTAATTAATATAAATTTCAATTATGAATTAATAAATTTTAATTGAAATTAATAATTTTAAATTTGAGAATTAAGCTTGAGACAGACATTCTCAGTTTAATTACACCTCTAATCAAAATATCATAAATTATGGTTACAAAAAATTATAATTCACTATGTATTTCTATCACTAATTTATTTTTTATTAGGTGAAGTAAAAAACGGTTAATTGCGTGTTAATTATACACAAATTATTGGCGAATTTTGGTTTTAATTTAATTTATTTTTTGGGCGTGAAAAATACAAGACTTTTGTTAGGATTTAGTTTTTTATTTTTTGTCTGAATTCAATTTCCGGCAAAATTATGTACACCAACTTTGCTCGAATTCCTACGTAATACCGATTTTTATGCGACACTTAATCAATGTATTGGATCTCCCACATGACTGTGTAACGTAATTTTTAATTTTCTTTTTTTTTTCTTTTTTTGAGAATATAATTTCTAAGTTTCGTACTTAACAAGTTAATATTGATCGTTCGGCTTTATTTAGGACATTAAAAAGTCTTGACAACAACCCTGGGCCCAAAAGGAGTCATCCCGTTTTAGGCCAGCCTTCAAACAGGGCCATCTCAATTTAGGCCTTTATTTACCTTTTCCTTTTTCTTGCATAAAAAAAATAGAAATTTAGTAAGATTGTTGAATGTTGATGTTTGGAAACTCTAAATTGCAAGATCGGTTTATGTAGAGAAATTGAAAACGAAAATCTTACTATTATATTTCACTTATATTTATAGAAAAATATTATCTACATTTTCAAAATAAATACTATTAATTCTTACTCAAATTGATAATTTCATAAACAATTTTTCCAGATGAGACTTGACCTCTATAGCTGAAAAATTCTTCTCCGATCTTATAACAAATAAAATTAAGTGACTTTGTCCCTCCAAAAAAAAAAGAAAATAAATGACTTTGTGAATACAAGTTGGTTAGTGGCATGTTTTTTATTTTCATTCACCTAACACAATATAGTGTGTAAGCTTAGCTAAAGTCACACAGAAAAAACAAAAGGAAAAAAATTGCTTTGGATCACATGAACATTGGAGATTGGGGTTTGGGTTGACCAAGAAAAGGCCAAACTTTTCATGTGAATAGCGAAAACATCAAAATAACTTGTACCGTAAAAAATCTGTACGCAGTAACCTCCAAAAATATTATTTACAATATTGGTTAAATTTTTATTTTCTCCTTAACGATGTACATTCAATTTTCGCCGCTCTCATACGGTGGGTGTATCTCACGCACCCGAAACGGATGCATAAGATGGCTGAGCGCACCTTTTTTATTTTTTATTTTTTTCAATTTATTAATTTTTTATTAGGATTTATTAGTCAACAGTTAGGATTTATTTATTCGTAATTAGGGTTAATTAATCATGTTGGGAAAATTATAAGGTTTCGATTTGATACCAAAACCCAACTGATTCTCCAACCGAATAGATGATCGCGTCAACCTAAATAGTGTTTTAAATTTCCTTTGAGCCTTAGATGTTCTAGGTTTACGGTTAAGGAAGCGGAAGACGATCGACCCAATTTGTGTTCACTTGAGTCACTATGAGAAGACGACGATCGACCAGTGTGTTCATGAGTCATTAGCAAAAGAGACGACGTCAACTCACTGAGTGATCCGTGAGCTGATCAAGCGAAGAAAATTCGATGAGTTCAAAACACGGTAGTCCAGTATACGAAACAAAGGAACTATCTCGAAGACTCCACTTCAAGACGGTCCGGCTACGAATTCAAAAGCCGGCTCTAAAGGCGAGAAGATCCGGAATCGAGAGGAAGTCAACCTACCTCGACCAATGAGGGATTGCCGGATCGCATCCTAGACTTCGAACCTAGGATGTGACACAAATGAAGACGAGTGCGGATACGCCCAACGGCGGATCTTGTATTTAAGAAGAGTAGGTAAGATTCAAACGGCTCCTCCAACGGCTAGTCTTGAATCTCTACCTATATAAACCCGTCTTCAACCTCAGGATCAGATACGAAAAACTCTCTACAAGCTTTCATTATCTGAAATCATCATTCTTTCAAAAGCTCTCAAGCAGTTCTACATAGATCAAAGAACACTTTATCTTAAAGTGTTTCAAGTTAAGAAACCGCTTTAGTTTTTCGTCCGTTCCCTAGGCCAAACTCATTGTATATCTTAAGCCTAGATTTCGAACGAGTTCATCATACTCTGAAGTTCTTAATTGTAAGAACTCGTTCATAGTTGGAACCCCATACCCAAACCCAAACCCAGAAAGGTTAGGTAAAGGTACGCTTGCTCGAAGCGCATAATTCGAGTGGTTAGGTTCTTCAGTACCGTAAGCGAAGGTGTATAGGCTTGACGATTGCCCGCAATGTTGGAACACGGCTCGGGTTAGAGTTGTGAAGTTGCTTGGTACTTGGAAACCAAGTGGTAGTGGATTACCGGTGAACACAGTCGTGGACGTAGGAGGTGTTACTCCGAACCACGTAAAAACTCGTGTCTTCTTACTCTCTCTTTACTTTTGCTTTATATTCCGTGTGTACTAACTCCTTCATATCATTGCATATTTGTTCAAAGCGCACAACACAATTTCTTCTCAAAGACATTGTGTCTCTCTAAAAGTTGCACAACGACTAAGTTGAAAACGTTAAGTTAATCTTTTCAAGCGAGTTTTTCTAAGTAACCGAGCTAAGTTTTCAAACCACCACTTTCCGCACCGCAGTGAGTTATTTACCCAAATTGACCCTCCCAAATTTGGATCAATAACCGAGCTCACCAACTCGTGTTTTAACTTGAAAAAGTTTCGAAAAATCTACTTGGTGTATTCACCTCTACACCAAGTACCCGGCTCGGGGACCATCAATTGGTATCGGAGCGGTGGTTCAAAAGACCACCGTTTCGTATCAAGAGATCTCTCTTGACACTCGTGTCGGTGGTCAATCGAACGGATCCGTTTTTCGAAAAACTCATCTTATTACATACCGCACATGTCTATGGATTTTTATCTTAACGGGAATCTCCCCACCTTCTCGGTGGACGACTATGCAATCTGAAATTCGGATTGAAAAGCTTCCTTTGTGCACATCACGACATGATGTGGGACGTCATCACAGACGGACCCATCCTTATTTATAAACAAGGAAATGAACTCGTACTGCTCATGATGGAGGACAACCGTAATACCGGCCAATTCTCAAGCCAAAGAAAGATTACTCGTCGGAAGAACGAAAGCAAGCGATGCGGGCCGGCTTCGCAAGAAACACCATCTCATCAACGGTCTCAAACGCCTACCCGAGTAAGATCATCAAGTGCGAGACGGCCAAAGAGATGTGGGAAATACTTGTCAAGCTATGTGAAGGATGCGAAGAAATCAAAGAAAACAAATTCACAATAGCTTGCCAAAAATTCGACAACTTCACGGTAGCCAACGAGTCCATCGAAGCGATGGAGCTAAGGTTCTCAAACATAGTCGTTGAGATAGAGACAATCAGAACTGGGAAGTATACCCAGCGGGAAAAGAATCTAAAGGTTCTTTCAGCTCTTTCAGCTGAATGGAACACTTACAAGGTAGTTCACCAAAGTCGAAGTGACTGGGGTGATCTATCTACAGAAAGGTTGTTCTCACTCTTAAAAGCCAACGAATACAACTTGAAGATCATTCAAGAAGAATCTTCAAGTAGACAGGATGACGGAGAACTCACCCCAGCTCCAAAAGAAATAGCTTTCAGAGCCAACTCTGAAAAGTCAGCTCATGTCAAGTCAACTGAGTCCTCCAAGATGAAGAAGGACAAAAAGGATATGAGCAAAGAGGAGCTACTCGAAGAAATTGTCATGATGGTGAAAAATTATAACAGACTCAACACCAGCAAGGGCAAATATAAGAAGTTCGCAAGGACTTACAGAGATAAGTACGCAGCAGCTGATGAGAAGTCAGCTGACCAACGAACAGAAGAAGGTTGCTTCAACTGCAAGGAACCAGGACACTACCGACAAGATTGTCCAAAGCTGTCCAAGAAAGACAAAGACAAATTAAAAGCTAAGGCAGCTGACAGAAGGAGAGCTTATATCGCTGATGAAGAATCAGAGTGCAATAAAATGGATGACATACCATTTTCAGACTCGGAAGAAGAAGCCCTGATGGCCCATGATGAACTTGATTGGGATACATGCTTCATGGGACAAACAGACGGCATCGATGAAGATGAGGTAACGTCTCGAACTCTAAATCTATCTAACATCTCACCATCACACGAACACTCTACACAGGACTCAGAATCTGGACTACCTGATTGGAGTCTAGTAGAGAAAGTAATGAACGATTCCAAGGAGCTTCAAGAGATCCTTGACGTCATTATGTGTGAGAATGCCGAGCTAAAGGCGGAACTAGAAAAGACAAAGGTATCAGACGCAGCTGATACAACACAGCTCCAACAGGAAGTCGTTTCACTAAAAGACAAAATAGTGAAACAAGATCAGCTGATGAAGGAATTCAACAATGAGAAGAAACAGCTGATAGAAGATGTGAAAAAGGTCACAGCTGAATCGGAAAGGAAGTCAGCTGAGATCATTGAGCTGAAAAGCACCGAAGAGGTACTATCTAAGAAGATAGTAGCTCTCATCAAAGCCACGTCAACAATGGACGAGATCATTAATGCTCAGCATCCAGCAGCACTCAAAGCGGGACTGGGATACAACGAATCAAAGGATGCCTCAAACATTGCCTCCACAAGTGGAACAAAGGTTATGTTTGTACGTGCAAATGAACCTTCAATCCCAGCAGCTCAGCATCAACAGTTGAGGACACAGCAGGCGTCGGGAAGACCAGCTGTGAAACATTCTCAAGCTCCGTCGAGAACGTAGCAGACGTCAAGAAGAACAGCTGTGAAATTCTCAAGCTCCGTCGAGAACACAGCAGACATCAAGAAGAACAACTGTGAAACAGTCTCAAACTCCGTCGAGAACACAGCAGACATCAAGAAGGTCAGCTGTGCGACAACCTCAAGCCCAACTCAGACAGCAACGTGCTCAACCTCAACGAAGACCACAGGCTGGATTTTACAGATACCAGCCACAGTACCAGCACGTTGATCAATATCAACCAAGATATCAGAGATACCCAGCTGGATACCACTCATACGAGTATCGAGTGGATAATCATTTCCGGCCACAAGATCGCATGAGACGGCGAGAGACTAAGGAACGTCTCGGCTAGGCACATTGAAACCAAAAGAAATCCAGACAACAAAACAAGAAGACACGAAGATCAAGACCCCGCCAGCAACAACAGAAGAACACAATGAATGTGTACATCGACTCAGCTGGGAGAATTATCAGATCAAATAACCCAATTCGAGTCATCAAGCAGATCTGGGTCGTCAAAGGATCTCTATCTAACCCACAAGGACCCAATTAAAACTGGGTACCTGAATTTTAACTTTTTGTTTAGGTTGCAAGGAATCGGTGCATCTCTGAGGAGTTGATGAGAACGCTTTGGTACTTGGACAGTGGATGTTCCAAGCACATGACGCACCTAAAGCATCTACTCCAGGAGTATATTGAGCGTACAGGTCCACAAGTAACATTTGGTGACAACTCCAAAGGCCTAACCAAAGGTTATGGTACATTTAAAACTAGAAATGTTATAATCCCAAATGTTTCTTATGTACAAGGATTGCAACATAACTTGCTTTCCATTAGCCAATTCTGCGACAACGGTTTTTCTGTCAAGTTTGATGCACAAGGATGCACAGTGAAGCACAGGGAAACCAAGCAGATACTCCTAAGAGGGAAAAGAGAAGGAAATATGTACTTCGCTGACTGGAACAGCAGCCCTCCGGAGACTTGTCTTGTATCAAAAAGAAGAATGAAGTCGGTGGTACGTACGGCCGAATCATCTCAACTTCAAGACAATCAACAACCGGCTAAGAACCAAATTTCGCTAATGGAATTCCAGATCAAGTATATGACAAAAGTCATATGTGCGGCGCGTGTCAACAAGGAAAGCAAACAAGAATTTCATTCTCTCTCAAGCCGGCTCGATCGTCGATCGAGTTCTTCAACTTCTTCACATGGATCTCTTTGGTCCAAGTTACTCCAACAAGCTTCAATGGCGTAAAATATACTCTGGTCGTTGTGGATGATTTCTCAAGATTCACATGGGTATCATTCTTATACCAGAAGAGCGAAACCAGAACTAAGCTGCCTATCCTGCTGGAAAGACTATCAACACAGAAGGAGTGCAAGATAATGACAATAAGATCAGATCGTGGAACGGAGTTTCTAAATGAAACTATTTATGATTTTTGCAAGAAGAACGGAGTTCAACACCAAACATCTGCAGCTCGCACACCTCAGCAGAATGGTGTAGCAGAAAGAAGAAACAGAACCCTCGAAAGCGGTGCCTACCTCAATGCTAGCTAGCTCGCCATTCCAAAGAAGTTACGGGCCGAAGCAATCAACACGGCTTGCTTCACTCAGAATCGCTCCCTACTCACATCAAGGCAAGGAAAGACACCGTATGAGCTATGGAACAACAGAATACCATACATTGGATATTTCAAGGTATTCGGATCCAAATGTCACATCCTCAATAATGGGAAGACACAGCTCAAGACGTTCGACGAAAAGACAGACCGAGGAGTATTCCTTGGTTACTCCGCTATGAGTAAAGCATACAGAGTCTTCAACAGAAGAACTCAAATAGTCGAAGTAACTCCACATGTTACCTTTGACGAATCCTCCTTCGAATATAGAGATTCTATCAAACGAAGAAGCGAAGGAGAATCTTCAAGATTGATTCAGACAAGGGCTCAAGAGAATAGAATCAGGAATCTGGCCGAACCATTAATTTGGGACAATGAGCCAGAGGAGGAAATTCAAATCAACCAAGAAGCTCTACCAGCTGGAAATCAAGAAGAAGCTTCAACGCCAAATCAAGGGGGAACATCATCAGCTGGGAATCCAAACACAGCTGAGTCCCCAGCTCCATCTCCAGCTGAGCCTCTACAGAAGTCTCCTCAAAATCTAAATCAAAGAGAGCCAAACTCTCAAGATTTAACTCCTGAGCAACTACAAGTCAGACGAAATATAGCCACGTCGAGCATCAATCAATTGGAAGAAGAAATTCGTAAGAGGAGAAGATGAATTGAAGATCATCCATCATCAGCAATCATTGGAGAACCATCTGACCAAGTCAAAACCAGAAGCTCAGCTGCTCAAGCTTCATCGGATCATCAAGAAGCAGCTGACACAGCTCAACTCTCAGTAGAGCTAGAACTGACGGTCTATGATGAAGACACAGCTCTAGTGGCGTGTTACGTAGCTCAAATGCCAGAGCCTCAATCAATTATCGAAGCTTTGAAGAGCGTGCCTTGGACAAATGCCATGCAAGAAGAGCTGAACGAATTCCTCAGAAATTGTGTCTGGGAATTAGTCGACAGACCTCAAGAAGTCAAAGTCATAGGACTCAAATGGATATTCAAGAACAAAATGGATACCCTGGGAGTCATCATCAGAAATAAAGCTCGACTCGTTGCCAAGGGCTACACTCAGCAGGAAGGAATTGACTTCGAAGAATCTTTTGCTCCAGTAGCACGATTGGAAGCAATCAGACTATTTCTCGCCTTTGCAGCACATCACAAATTCAAGGTCTATCAAATGGATGTGAAGTGTGCATTCTTAAATGGAGAAATCAAAGAAGATGTCTACGTTGAACAACCTCCAGGATTCGAAGTAGAAGGAAATAAAGTCTACAAGCTAAAGAAGGCTCTTTATGGATTGAAGCAAGCACCTCGAGCTTGGTATGACACTCTGTCAAATTTTCTCATATCCAAAGGATTCAAGAAGGGCTCAGTAGACAGAACTCTCTTCACCATCAAGTCAGGAGAAGATATCCTGGTTGTTCAAATCTACGTAGACGACATCATCTTTGGATCAAGATCAAGCTTCTTATGCCAAAGATTTGGAGAGATAATGTCCGAGAAGTTCCAAATGTCCATGATGGGAGAAATGAGTTTCTTCCTAGGACTTCAAGTCAAGCAATCTTCAGAAGGGATCTTCATAAATCAATCCAAATACGTGAAAGATTTGATCGTCAAGTATGGAGTTCAATCCAACAGAACTGTAAAGATTCCAATGAACACCAACTGGAAGATTGAACCGTGAAGCGAAGGAAGTCGGTTGATTCCGGCAAATACATAGGGATAATAGGATCCTGTCCGTATCTAACGACAAGTCGTCCGGACATCTCTTTCGCGATCGGAGTATGTGCCGGATTTCAAGTTGATCCAAAGGAAGCACACATGCAAGCGGCCAAGAACATTCTCAAATATCTCAAAGGAACTCGAATGTTGGGGTTTGTGGTACAGTGAAGACAATCTACAAATTTGGATACTCAGATTCGGACTTTGGAGATAGATTGGACGAGAAAATCAACTTCGGGAACTTGTCAGTTCTTAGGAAGTAAGTTAATTTCATGGTTTTCAAAGAAACAAACGTGCGTCGCAACTTCCACGACAGAAGCAGAATATATGGCCGCTGGAAGCTGCTGCTCGCAAATTCTCTGGCTGAAACATCAATGGATGACTATGAAGTAAAAGCTGGACAGTTCCAATTTTACGTGATAGCTCAAGTGCGATTGCCATTTCGGAGAATCCAAGATTTCACACAAGATGCAAGCATGTAGACGTACGACATCATTTCATCGAGATCACGTAGAAAAGAAGGATGTGATTGTTGAGAAAATTCACACGGACATACAATGGTGATATTCTCACAAAACCGCCGATAGAAGCAAAATTCAAAATCTTGTGCGGATTACTTGGACTTCTCAACCCGGACGATGCTTCGCATTGAATAGAAACGAGACCCATTAATGGAAACGAGACCAGTGAATGCAAACGAGACCTGAATGGAACGGAACCAGTGAATGCAAACAGACATCCGAAGTCAGAATCAACGTCAACGATATCGGTGAGAAAGAATTCAGCTAAACCAGATGCTGAAAGTGAAGGATTATTCAGCTGAGGGGGAATCAGCTGGAACCACAATGACCCAGCACACCCACTCAACAGAGGTATCAGCTGACTACAATGATCAGCTGAGAGGTTTGCAACAACATTAATTACACCTACTCAATCTGTTTTCTGTCAACTCACATCTTGTCATTTCTAATCAATCTTAATTAAAAGTCTGCAAAGAATTGAATAATGGGAGTTTCGAGGCAAAAGTCAAAACGCCTCAACCGTTCTCTCTCGCGCATTATCTCACATCTTCTAATTGACATGACGCGAGAATCACTCCCAGTCGTAGATCTTCTTATCAATAGACAAATCTTGATCGTCCATTCATCAAGAAAACTCTTTAAATATGCTAGAAGATATACGCATCAACCCTAGAAAGTTTTTTTTTCTTTCTTATTTCCATCAATTGGTATTGTTTGTTTCTACTAACAAAAGATGCAGAAAAAAAACATGGAATCCAGAAAGATGTCTCCCGAAGCCAATCAAACTTGAAGAATCTGTCAAAGCTTCAAGATAAGAGTTGCCTAACTCTCAAGAACCTCAAAGAAGACGGAAGTCCAGAAGAAGGTGAAGCCCATCGACAGAACCAGGCCAGCGCAGTAGGAGACTGCAAAGCTCAAGAACGTCATTCACCAGGAAGGTGCAGAAAACTTTCTGGGAATGACAAAGGAAAAAGACCTCCTCAGCCCCACTGTTTCTCTCAACATAAAAGAGAGAACGGGACACACAACTCCCTGGGATGCAAAAGTCAACAGACCTGGACCAGATGTTGATAAAACCGGAATATTCAAGAGCAGTCATGTCAAAGCTCTTGCTCCGCCACAGGAGGCACAGAAAAAGATGCAGGAGACAAAGCAGCATGCATCTAACTCCGTCCCAGCTGGGAATCGGAGACAACTTGAGGAGACAAAATATACTGAAGCACTGTCTTCAAACCGAATATTCAAGTCAAAGGTGCTCAGTCAGTCAGCAGAGAAGCCAGCTGACATTATGAGAGAAGTCGTAATCACTCTCCGAGGAGCAGAAGGCCCCCAAGCGGTCGTTTCTTTCGGTGGAAGAAAAGTTCACATCCCTGCGTGAACATAATCATCACCAACACCGCAACGGAGTATTCCAGCTGAACAACCAAGCTTAAACCCCAAGACAGATGGGATACTTCAACCACCTTCTTCTCAGTTTCATTCAGCTCCACAGGGACACCATCTTCGAGATCTTTCAATAAAAGATGCTCAAGTCCCTGCACCAAGCTCAAATGAGAAACATCACCCAGCCAACGATCACCTGCAGCTGGATGATGATGATATGAGCTGAATACAAGTCCCTCAAGTGCTGAATCAGACTTTCTCATTCAATCTAAGAAGTCTGAAGAAGCAAAATTGCAAGGAATGAAGTTATGCCCGACTCAGAAGATGCTATCTCCCGTGCTAACTCATCCCTCCAAGCACTCAGCTGGATTGCCCCAGCTGAATCAGGCCAAGGACGCTGTGTCTGCAATCACAGCTGAGGCTAATGCAACTGAAGAAGAGCCAGCTAATACAACAGCTGAGCCACTTAGACTCTAAACCTCGCTGCTCAGAGCTGAAAACCACAGTTTCGCCAAACTAAAACATCGCAACAGCCGATGGTGTATATCTCCCACCCTGTTTTGATCATGCCAAAAAGGGGGAAGTAAGGGAGAAGAGAGACAAGTCAATGAAGAGGCAAACTGTTGAGCTAGAGGAACCAGCTGAATCAGAATCAGCTGAAGAAGAGACGAGTCAAAAGAAAGAAGCAACGGATGCAGAAGAGAAGACCCAGCCAACTGGGACTGAAGACTGAAGGATTGAAGACTGAAGATTTGTGTTATAATGTATTTTCTTACATTAATAAAACACAAGTTTTTCTGCGTCATAAGTTGTCTCAGTTAGGTTTTGGCATCATCAAAAAGGGGGAAATTGTTGGGAAAATTATAAGGTTTCGATTTGATACCAAAACCCAACCGATTCTCCAACCGAATAGATGATCGCGTCAACCTAAATAGTGTTTTCCACTCGCTGTTTGAGCCTTAGATGTTCTAGGTTTACGGGTTAAGGAAGCGGAAGACGACGGTCGACCCATTGTGTTCACGGCAGTCGGCCTAGCGAAGACGACGGTCGACCCAATTTGTGTTCACGGAGTCGGTAGCAAAAGACGGCGGGCGTCAACCTTCGGTGAGTGATCCGGCAGAGCTCGATCAAGCGAAGAGAATTCGAGCTGAGTTCAAAACACGGTAGTCCAGTACAGAACAAAGGAACTATCTACCGAAGACTCCACTTCAAGACGATCCGGCTACGAATTCAAAAGCCACTCTAAAGGCGAAGATCCGGAATCGAGGAAGTCAACCTACCTCGACCAATGAGGGATTGCCGGATCAGCATCCTAGACTTCGAACCTAGGATGTGACACAAATGAAGACAGTGCGGATACGCCCAACGGCGGATCTTGTATTTAAGAAGAGTAGGTAAGATTCAAACGGCTCCTCCAACGGCTAGTCTTGAATCTCTACCTATATAAACCCGTCTTCAACCTCCTCGGGATCGATACGAAAAACTCTCTACAAGCTTTCATTATACCGAAATCATCATTCTTTCAAAAGCTCTCAGCGAGTTCTACATAGATCAAAGAACACTTTATCTTAAAGTGTTTCTAGTTAAGAACCGCTTAGTTTTTCGTCCGTTCCCTAGGCCAAACTCATTGTATATCTTAAGCCTAGATTTCGAACGAGTTCATCATACTCTGAAGTTCTTAATTGTAAGAACTCGTTCATAGTTGGAACCCCATACCCAAACCCAAACCCAGAAAGGTTAGGTAAAGGTACGCTTGCTCGAAGCGCATAATTCGAGTGGTTAGGTTCTTCGATGCCGTAAGCGAAGGTGTATAGGCTTGACGATGCCCGCATGGCTTGTTGGAACACAGCTCGGGTTAGAGTTGTGAAGTTGCTTGGTACTTGGAAACCAAGTGGTAGTGGATTACCAGTGAACCTGGTCGTGGACGTAGGAGGTGTTACTCCGAACCACGTAAAAACTCGCGTGCTTCTTACTCTCTCTCTTTACTTTTGCTTTATATTCAGCTGTGTACTAACTCCTTCATATCATTGCATATTTGTTCAAAACTGCACAACACAGCTGCTCTCCAAAGACAGCTGTGTCTCTCTAAAAGTTGCACAACCTGACTAAGTTGAAAACGTTAAGTTAATCTTTTCAAACTGAGTTTTTCTAAGTAACCGGGCTAAGTTTTCAAACCACCACTTTCCGCACCGCCAGCTGAGTTATTTACCCAGCTGACCCTCCCCAGCTGGATCAATAACTGAGCTCACCAACTATGTGTTTTAACTTGAAAAAGTTTCGAAAAATCTACTTGGTGTATTCACCCCCCCTCTACACCAAGTACCCAGCTCAGGGACCATCAAATCATCAATTATGATTTATATTGATTAAAACACTTAAAATTTTTTTTTTAAAAAGAGTCAACGAAAAGGTTAATTAGTCGCACCAGATAGTCCCTTAACAATAAATTGTTACCATTAGAAAATTTGAATTGAGTGTAACTACTCGAAAATTATTTCGAATGAATATATTTTAAATATGCTTCCTACAAAATAATTTTAATTATATTAACTCAGTTGCATCCTAAAGTCCTAATACTAAAAATTAATAGCTTGAACCAACAACAGACTCACCGTCGACGTCATAATAACGAAATAGTTATGTTTTACAAAATATTAGTATAGACGTCTAAATTAAAGATACAATAATATTTGCCCCTAAAATACACTATCTTTTGGAAAATTCTAATTTTGATTATGAGGTTTGAAATATATGTTCAATTACATCATCTTTCAATTTGTCTGATTTTAATCCATAATATTTTAATCAAAAGAAGTTGAAGTAGATTCAACAATAAAAATTTCTTTTTAAATGAAATGTGCGACGTATCTTTTACGACAAAAATTATCCATCGCCCAATCCATCGTTAAGGTAGTGATGGACGGTGGATTCTATCACTGACGGTCTTAACGACGAGCGTCTTTGCATCGTCGTGTTTTCGTTGTTAGGATATTTTAGCGCAAAATTTCATGGTTTAAGAACAAGTTTTTTTTGTTATGAAACCCTACCAAAAATTAAAATAATTTGGCTGTATCATATGTAGAATTTTAGAGAGAGAGAGTTTTAAGTATAATTGAATAATAATTATAAATATTAGAATAATTTATCAAAAGTTGCGATCCCCATTCCCCACCATGTGAAAGAATTATACGCACACGCATTTTTGCTTTAGGTTTTTGACTGGACGATAATAATTCGTCAAAAGATGCGACTTGCGAAACCCACCTACCTACATGTTGTTTTATCTTGTTGTAATGGATTCATAATTATTCATCTATGAGTTGGAAGATTGGAAAAATATATACGTATACATAAACAATATCATATATATTTGAGATGGTCTGGAACCATTATTTTTCCATGAAAAATTTGTAAATAGGAAATTGCAATTTCTTTAGTACTCCATATTGTATTAAAAAAATTAGAGCTTGTTTGTTTGAAAATTTTAAAATATATTTGTGATATCACACATCAAGTAGGCAAAAAAATGTAAGCATTATGTGTATGGATTTAATGCACTCTCTAGCAACTTTAAGTTAATCATTTTAACAATGTCACGACGAATGTCAAGTAGTTGCTAGTTAAATTTGTTATATATATCATTGTTATATTAGGTTGGGTTTGTGCCGTTACAGTATTTGAAAACAAAATGTTCAATACTATATTTCACTTACATTTGTAGAAAAAAAAATTATCTATAACTTCAAAACAAATATTAGTGCATACTCAAGCTAATATATTTCATAACAATTTTTTCAGATGAGACTTGGCATCTACAGTTGAAAATTTCTACTCCAATCTTATAATAATAATAATAATAATAATAATAATAATAATAATAATAATAATAAGTGACTTTGTGAACACAAGTTGGTTATAGTGGTATTTTTTATATTTTAATTACACTCACCTAACACAATAGTGTACTAGGTAAAGTCAATCCAAATGAGAAAAGAAAAGAAATAAAAAAAAAAGGAGCTTTAATATATGTGTGACATGAACATTGGAGATTGGGTCGATCAAGAAAAGGCCAAGCTTTGTATAAGAAATTGAGAATAGCGAAAAAAATCAAAACAACTTAATTTTTAAAAAAATCTGTACGCAGTAGCCTCCAAAATTAGATGAAATAATTGGTTAAAATTTTGTTTTATCCTTAAATGATTCACATTCAACTATCCAAGATAGTTTGACTGTTGGACAATAAATCAGACAATTCTAAAAGAATAAATTAAATCTTCATACACTGGCAGGAATTTTTTGACAGATTGGCAATTATCTTCTTGCCCTCACAGTTCCTTCTAGATCTGGATCGTTTAGTAAGGGACCGTGCTCTCCTGTGGGGTTGAAGCATACATAGGCACAGGCTTCACTCCCAAAGAGAAAGTTACTAGAAATCAACTCCCCGACAACGGCGCCAATTTTGACGTGATCGTCGTTAGCTCACGCAAAATAAATTTATATCCTATGCTCACAGCTATATAAATAGCAGTAAGTATAGGGTCGATCCACAGGGAGGTGATCAATAACCTCCTCTTTCCTCCTTTTGTCTCCGGTGTTACCAAAAGTTTTGGGGTGAGGTCACAGTATTCTCATTGATCAATGCGCTAAAATATAAATAACTGAAACTAAACAGGAAAATAGATCAATAGACAAAAGTAACATGACCTGGACTTGACTCATTAAATACGAACACTTACTTGGTCATCGGTGCAAATTATTTTTACCACATGCTCATGTCATCAGTTATGGACAAGGAATGCTGAAGTCCTTTTTTACTCGTCACGCCCCCAACAAACCCATTCCTTATCTATCCTTACTGAATCGGCGACGCACCATCGGATCCCTACTCTGGGCAATACCTTCGTCCCAGAATCATCGTCCGATCTCTTGCCTAGAGAGCATTTCGATCTAGATAGACCCGAAAAGGAATTCTTATGTATGCCCGCAGACATACACCTTCCGCTCGTATTGGTCAATCTATCTTAAGTACGATAAGGATTATACACCTTATACCTGATCTATTGATGATTTAAACTACTCAATTAATTAGTGATCAATTAATTAATCAAGTTGCCCAAACCGTTTTGAAATCAGACCCAACACTTCGGGAACATTCACATGCAGTTATTATGCCTAGATTAGACCTCACAAGATTATTGGTTCATATTCAATTCGTCGTTGCCCAGATCAGACTAAAGAATTTTGCTAGACATAATTAAATAAATAAAGGCAATAGATGTAAAAGAAATCATGCTTGAATTGAAAGAAATACTTACAAAAATATTCTGCAAAATATTTTGGGTAACAAGTGCCAGCATAAACATAAACTGAAATGAAAAGAGTATTGCCCGTAGGGCTTAATTCTTCATCACAACTCTCAAAGTAAAGTAAAGCAGAAATGTAAAATACGTTCTTCTCTTTTGGCCTGCGGCCATGCACATTATATAAGGGCTAGGGGTGAGCAAAGCAAACCGAAAAATCGAACCGACCGACAAACCGTACCGAAACCGTCCCGAAAATATGGTTAACCGAACCGACGGTTTGGTTTATTTTTCTAATTTTAAAAAACCGAGGGTAACGGTTAGGTTTTTATTTTTATATTTAAAAATCGACGGTTAACCGAACCGAACCAAAACTCATTTAAAATTATAATTTTACTAATTATATTTTATAAAATTATTATACCAACTAATTATATGTTATAAATTATAATATTAACTAACTTAATTTTACTACTTTGACTTGAAAACATGAGTGTTCATTTTATTATTTATACTTATTTAAATGTATATTTTGAATCCACATTTTAAGATATGAATTTTTGTTTTTCATGCTATGAATTATAAAAAAATTGAAAGTTTTCTTTCTACATGGTTAACCATTGAATAACGGTTAACCAAACCGATTTTTAGGTTAACCGTTATAGTGGTTTTTGGTTTTTATTTTCTACATTTTAGCGGTTAACCGAACCGATTAAAAACCGTATGGTCGGTTTTTTTTTGTGGCAAACGGTCGGTTAACCGAACCGTGCTCACCCCTAATAAGGGCTATGCTAGGGTTTCTGGAAAGCCCAACCCATGACAGTGGGCTTGGATCTAGGTTTGACCACCACATGCAGATTTCCCTTATTTAGCGGTTGCGCCCAAATCTTCATTCTTATCTTCAAGTGATTTGATGCGATTTGAATCTTCATGGATAAGGAAGGTTTGATTCTCTTCCTTATCTATTTCTTCGAATAAGGTGGCTCGCTAGTTGCCCATAGGTCACAGTCCATCTCAACAAGACTGGATTTCATGCGGTATATGTATTGGGCACAGCAACTCCACTCAACAGCTACGCATATGATGTTAGCTAAGTTGCCCAAGCTGGAGTTCCCGTTGGGTGCACATTTACATCGTATATGTACCTTTGCCTCTTTCATAAAATGCATCCTTGTATTGCCCATGTGCCACCTGTTCTGCCCAAAACTGTCCTGTTGCTCGAATGTGTCCTCCCAAACATAGAAACACACAAAAGACTACAAACGAATCTATCTAGACACCTAAAACCAGCACAAATATGGGCTCATTGTATTTTCAGCCTGACTAGTCCAAGTCACTCCAAACCACTCCCTCCGTTCTTTTATAAGTGTCCTCCACCATTAAATTACATACCAAATAAATAAAGAAATTTACATGTGTAATCTTATTAATTAACATTATTAATGTATACATACAACTAATTAACAAACTACGATAAGCATTAAAGAAGGATAAAATAGAAAAAATGTTATTATTTTACTCTTAAATTTTAAAATATGACACTTATTTAAAAACAAAAAATTGACCTAAATGTGACACTTAAAAGAACGGAGGGGGTAATTAATTTTGTCAGCTCCACATTTACACATACCTCTCACTGTGAATGAATACTTATGGTAGGTTATTGGAAAAATGCACCACCCTATTGGAAACCATAAACAAAAATTATAAAGGACACCACCATTAAAAAGGGTGTCCACTTTTTAGGAAAAAAGAGATAGAAAAGAAAAAAGTAATAAAAGAAAAAAAAAGGATGTCCACTTGAGAGAAAAGAAATACTAAGTAATAAAAAAAAGGATGTCCACTTTTTAGGAAAAAAAAGAGAGAAAAGAAATACAGTAAGTAATAAATAAAGTATATGATCGCCATTAATAAACTCCTCAAGGATCACAAGCATCTTTAACTAAGCATGATTTTTACCACTAAGGTCTTTTAATTAAAAGAAGAATAATTTTTTTTTTGGTAATGTAGCCTCAAATTCTGCAATTTTCTTTCTGCAGATCAGTTGAACTTGAGATTGGAGGGATTCATTTTTCTTTGTGGAGAGAGTGAAAAAATAATAGTGATATATTTATTTTATTTTGAAGTTCACATTTTCGACTAGTGAAACATCTAGTGGAAAAAAAAATCACTAGTTTTTACCCTTAAATAATCAAAAGATAAAAATATTGACACAACTCTAAAAATAGTCAAAAATTATTTCGACAATCAAAAGATAAATATATAAGGGTAAAAACTACTGAAAAATACTCCCTCCCATTCATATTGTAAGTAGTTTTACCATTTTTAATTATTTGTAAAATGAATGTCGTTTTGTATTTTTAAACCATAATTGCCCTTGATTTTTACTCTCTTTCATTAATTTCCATTTCCTCTATTTAATGTTTGCACACGCTTCTCCTCCGCTTCTTTGGTTGATTCTTATTGTCTCCTCTCCTCCAAAGATGTTCACTTTAATAAAGCTAATTTAAGAGGGAGTATTAATTAAGGTTAATTTGGGTATAATTTTTTTATTAATATGTGTGCATGAGCTTAGGAAGACAAATAAAATGAATAGGAGGGAGTATTGTTTAATTACAACTCTAAAAATTAGTGGCATGGAGTATAATTTTGACACAACTCTAAAAATATAGTATTAATTACATCACTGCTTTTTAATCTGTAATAAATGCAACATGTCCAGTTTTTTAAGCCATGCAAGAATTTCGATTCAGTATTAAGATGATGTATTTTTAACGTGCTTGCCAGACAATAAAGTTAGAGAAGTTGAACAAATAAAAATGTGGTTCTTTTTTATAATTACCCCTTCATATTATAATCAAAATCATAATAAAGTTCACTAATGGACGTGATTTAAGCCACAAGCAAAATCCCCAACAAAGAATTACCGGTATTATCAACTAATAAAGTTCACTAATGGATGTTATGTACCTCATTGCACATCGAAAAGTGTATTATTTTAATTACATTTAAAAAGTCATTAAACTTTAATTATTTCAAGAAGTCTCACTAAAGTGTGAATAAATAAACCCACTTTAATCATCAAAACAATATTTACCCTCTCTCTCTCCTTTTATTCATTCGTTTAATTATTTTAGATACCTTCGGCTGCCACAATAAATTTGTACAGTACTCGATATTGACTTTATTAATCTTATTTCTATCCATAGACCATATGTCACTGTATCATTATACTATCATTTAAAGGGACACCTTTCTTATTTATTACTACCTCCGTCCCATGATAAGTGACTACTTTCTTTTGGGCACGGATATTTAGGAGTAGAGTGTTTAAAGGGTAAAAAGATAAAAAGTGGTGGAGCCCACATCTTTTGTGTGAGAGAGGATATTTCCATATTAGGAAAGTGGCCACTTATGATGGGACAGCCCAATAAGGAAATGTGGCCACTTATGACGGGACGGAGGGAATAGGAATTAGTTACTTGAAATCACATCAAATTTAGTTATTGTATACTCCCTCCGTCCCATGATAAGTGGCTACTTTCTTTTGGGCACGGGTATTTAGGAGAAGAGTGTTTAAAGGGTAAAAAGATAAAAAGTGGTGGATCCCACATCTTTTGTGTGAGAGAGGGTGTTTCCATATTAGGAAAGTGGCCACTTATGATGGGACAGCTCAATAAGGAAATGTGGCCACTTATGACGGAACGGAGGGAGTATTTTATAATAATAATAATAATAATAATAATAATAATAATAATAATAATATTCATTCGCCACCAATAATTACATACATCAAAATGTGATGTGCATTCGGAATATTATCACAGCAAATAAGTCACACCTCTCCCCTCCTAAAAAGTCATCGCAAATTCTACGCCAACTCCCATGGTCGATCAAACTTAACTTCCTTTTCTGCAAGGATTTCTCTCTCCCACCTCCACACTCTCTTTCTCTCTCTAGAGATTAGATGGCGGACGCTGCACTTACATTCCTGCTGGAACAGCTGAAAGAGACGCTGAAATGGTACAAAGATCTCCTATCCGGCTCCGAAAACGAGTTTCAGCAGCTCAACGATGAACTAAATCTCATGAAGGCATTCCTCAGAGACGCCGGCGACAGACCGAAGAAGGAGGAAATGTTCAAGGAGATAGAGAGGCAGATTCGAGAGGTAGTATACGGCGTCGAAGACGCTATGGAAAAGAGCTTGGCGGCGGCGGCGGCGGCGAAGGCCAAGAGCTCCATCCGCCGCCATCTCAGCTCGAGTAAGGTCAGCTTGGCCACAGAGATTAAATCCCTCAGAGAGGATAAGGTGAAGCCGGTGCTCGATAAAGTGAACGCAGGCTTTGCGGCCCTCGGCGGCGCCAGCGCCGGCGCCACCGGCGCGGAACAACCGACGGAGAGACCGAAAAAGGTAATCATATTTATATATTTTCGCCTTATTTTAACTGTTTAATTGGTCGGATCTCGTCAATTGTTTATGTGGTGAATTATGTTAGATCTGTTCGTGGATGATCCGATTGTTGAAGAAGCTTGCTTGCTTGCTTCTTTCTATGGCGTTTGCTTGATTTTGTGCAGTGATTTGTTGGATAATGTCGGTTGCAGGAACGATATGAGAATCTGCATATTATCTTTTAACAGGCTTTCTTCTCACCTTTTTTGGATGATCTTTTGATGCACCAAACGACAAGCATAAATTATAATTTTATATGAGGAAAATAAAATTGACCAACAATAGTTTTCTTGTATTCATTTAGAATAATGGATTATTGGGAATTTTGAAACGGAGAGAATTGATTTTGTGTTAAATATTTCATTTGATAGATGATTTGGAAGGACTTTTTACTGGATGTGAAATTTATGTGTGAATTTTTAATTTTTCTTAATTAATTTTTCGGGTTAAAAAGTTAGTTTGTTTGAAGAATGTGGGATTTTAAACTCATTGTACGTGTTATTGTTATATATCATGTTTGGAAACTTATTTTTAGTTTGAGATGATTGATTTTCAAATTATTAATGTCACAAACAACAATTGACTTCTTCTCTAACATGAAGATGAATATTTTGAAATTTATTGAAAAAGACTTAACTACAAAGACTTGTAAAGGATTATCCTGATACTGCGGTATAAAAGACTTAACTTTCTTGCAAGGGCATCTCATTTTTAAGATACACTCCATCTTCAAGAATATTATAATTATTACATTCCTAATTGATGCAGGGAGAAGCGTGTAATATATTTATAAACAATAACGTATATGAAATCCGTTGATTTTTTATTCACAAAATACCGGAAAAACGTAGGATAAAGCGTTAATCCGTTGATTCACACATGAATACCGGAAGAACACACGAGAAGGGAACACTCAATATCAAATTCAACTCCCAAAACATAACAAAATACCCAATATATATACTAAAACCCTAACTTGACGCCCAAGACAATAATTAAATAAATAAATACAAATATATTAAACTTTCCTTATCTTCATCACTAATGAGTAAAGATTGCAAAATAATTTCTTTTGACTATTTGCATCATTACAGTGTTATTTATGGATGATGGATATATGTTGTTGCAAATTATCATTGATTAACAATAATTTTGTTGTTTTGGTTGGATAACTGGAATTTCTGGAAAGGAAAGAATTGGTTTTTGGTAAAAATATTTCATGGAGGACTGGGAAGAATTTTTACTGCAGATGCAAAATTCATGAGTGAGAAACCTTTAGGATAAATAAATTTCTGGGTAAAAGATAGTTGTTTTGAAAAATGTGGGAATTAAATTTTATTTTACATGTTACATCATGTTTGGAAACTTAATGTTACTTTGAGAGAATTGTTTGACTTTTCAAATTGCATCACTTTTAATTCAATACTATAAAATAACATCAACCATACAAATAATGTGTATTTACAGCTTAAGACAAGAAATAGTGTGCTACATTTTCAACATTATTGATGATTTGTATGTTCATTTATCAGTAAGAGAAATAACAGCTGCACATTCAGAATTTTTCAAAAAGCAATTCACTCAGGAATAAAGCTAGCAGCAATTGTTACAATGGTAATTGATTTTTACAGCAATCAGTAAGTTCTAATATATTAGATTTTATGTTTTATGCAGGATCAGACCATCAGACCACGAGACAAAGTTGTGGGTTTCGAAGATGAAGAAGCAAAATTAAAAGGCTATCTTAAGGAAGAGAAAGAGAAACTTGATGTCATCTCCATCATTGGTATGCCTGGCTTGGGGAAGACGACTCTTGCATGGAAGATTTATGAGGACGATGAAATCTGTTTTCAGTTCCCAATCCGCATTTGGGTTTATGTTTCTCAGAGGTTCAACAGTCGAGAAGTGTTTCTCAACATTTTGAGAAAATTCACTAGCGAAGACATGTCCGGCCTAACTGATGAGGATTTAGCCCAGTCAGTTCGTGCGTGCCTGGCCAAAGAGAAATTTTTGTTAGTTATGGATGATGTGTGGAGTCCTGAGGACTGGGAAGTCATAAAAAATGTCCTGCCTACTAGTAATGGGCCGAGTAAAGTCATGATTACCAGTCGTCTAAAGAATGTTGGCGAACATGCTAAAGTTAGCTACTCTAGCACCAATCCCCACATGCTGCGGTTCTTTAGATCCGATGAAAGTTGGAAACTGCTCCAGTTGGAGGTATTTGGGAATGAAGAAGATTGCCCTCCGGAGTTGGCTGGCATTGGAGTACAAATAGCGAACCAGTGTCATGGAGTGCCGTTGACAGTCGTGGTGGTTGGAGGTATTCTTGTGGATATGTTTGTGAAAACACATGTACCCCGTCTTCTGAAAAAGGAATGGGAAATTGTTTCTGAAAATGTGAACCAGTTTGCACAAAATAATGAGGAGAAGCGCATATCAGAGGCTGTGGAGTTGAGTTACAAAACATTGCCGGATCACTTGAGAGAATGTTTTCTCTATATGGCGGTGTTTCCTGAAGAACACGTGATCCCAGCTTGGATGCTGACGCGCTTGTGGGTTGCAGAGGGATTCGTTCGGCCTAAAGGAAGAAGTTTGGAGGAAGCTGCAGAGCAAAATTTAAGTGATCTTGTCAGCAGGAACTTACTCATGCTTGATCAAATAAACCCAATGGGCGAAATAAAGACATGTCGTGTTCATGATATGATACGTGGATTTTGCAGAGAGATAGCTCTGGAGCAGAACCTATTCCAAGAGATAAGAACAAATAAGGAAGGAGTACTTGAACCTTCAGTTTCTGAGGTGCAAAACTTTCATCGTCTTTGCTTCCATTCCGATCTCACTAAATTCTTCTCTGCAAAACCGAGTGGTCCACGCATTCGTTCATTCTTATGTTTCTACAAGGAGCCTGTCAACTTGGATGCTAGATACATATCAACAATCCCGGATGCCTTCCTTCTGCTTAGAGTTTTGGAATCGATATCCATCAGATTCCATCAATTTCCTGCAAAGGTGACCAAACTGATTCATTTGAGGTACGTCACTCTAAATATTGATGGTCTCACTATTCTTCCGGAACCACTCTCCCAGCTATGGAATCTACAGACTCTTGTAGTTGAGACAAAGTCACGTTCTATTACAATGAAAGCAAATATATGGAAAATGTATCGATTGAGGCATCTCAAGATGAAAGCAGCCATAGTCTTGGACCAGAAATGGGATGGCGAAGGCGGTGAAAACCTTCAAACTCTGAGCAGATTGGCGCCCGAATCTTGCACTAGAAAAGTATCCGAAAGGGCTTGCAACCTCAAGGAATTGGGAATTCGTGGGAAACTAGCCAACTTTTTTGGCACCATGTCCATGGAAAACTTGGGCCGTCTTGAAAAGTTGAAGCTGATGAATGATCTACTCTCCGACTCTGAACACGGCCTCCTAAGCCTACCTCAGCCCAAGTGTTTCCCTCCGAAACTCAAGAGGCTGACACTGTCAAATACGTTCCTTTATTGGAATCATGCTTCCACACTGGCAAAGATCAAAAGCTTGGAGGTTCTCAAGTTGAAAGAAAATGCATTTATTGGAACCTCCTGGAATGCTGCTGCTGATGTTTTCGAAAGCCTCCAACTCTTGATCATCATAAATGCAGATATAGTTGTTTGGGAGGCTTCTGCCGATAATTTTCCTTGTCTTAGCTGTCTTGTGCTTAAGAACTGTGAAAGACTCGAAAACATTCCAGGTGACCTGGGCAACAACTTGGAGACGTTGGAGATTGAGCGTCTTCGCAAATCAGCAGTCGACTCTGCCAGGAGTATCGAGACAAGAAAAAGGTCCGAGGAGCAAGAAAAGAAATCAAAATGGGGGGTTCGGTTTAAGCTCCAAGTCGGCCCTGGATGTGAGAAGTAACCTAGGTACGTGCCCTGCAATTCTTCCTCTCAACATTATATCCATGCAGTTTGTTTATATTCCACAGGTGCTATACGTGTGTGCGAGGCGAAGGGTGTCTCAATTTAGAAGGGCGTTGGTAGGACTTAAACCAGTGATTGACAACTTTTCAATCACGAGTTTGTCACTTTACTAACTAGGCCGCCACCCTTTAACAAGCTTGTTGTTGTTAATGTGACAATTCATTGAATTTCATTGCTGATGAGTCTTTGATCTATGCAGCGGGACAATGCAGATATCGCTGCAAATCGGAATTTAATGGAGCCACCTTATTTCGTCAGTTGCAGCCTAATAATGTCCTTTTTTTCAGGATGCTCTTCAAATAACTGCAGCAGTTTTACTTGGTTTGAGGTGAAATTTGTTTTTGAAAACGTTTGTTGTATTTTCGACTTTTGATCTTGTGTGTGATCTGAACGCCTAAATGAGTTGTGTGCTTCCACTCATATTTATTGTATTTTGGGCCGAGTCAATTTGGGCTGAATTCTCCATTTTGTTTGTGGGTTTGCGCTGACCCGTTCCAAAAAGTATCCTTATGGGTGTAAATTCGGGACGGGACGGGTACCCTACCCGGAATTTCCGGGTACCCGTACCCAAATTTCTCAAAATTTGCTATCCGTACCCGTCCCGTTTTAAAAAAATGGATATCCAATACCCGGATCGGGTTTATGCGGGTCGGGATCGGGTACCCGTATTTACCCGTTTTTAAAAAAAATAAAAATATAAAAACTTGTTTTTGAATATTTTCTTACCTGTTTTCTTCATATTTTTTCAATAAAGAAATCTAAGGAGTGGTGCGACGTCGACGATAAGAAAGGGATGGGTTGAATGACAGTGGAACGACGACGAAGGTGTGAGAGAGAGGAGAGAGAAAGATGCAGCGTGCATATTTTCTATTTTATAAAACATTTCATAAATAATTAAGAATAATATAAAAAGAATATAATATATAAACGGTTGACCGGGTATACGGGACGGGTAACCTGTTATTCGGAACAACTTCAATCCTCTATCCCGTAACCCGTCCTGTACCCGAAAAATTCGGGTAATGGGTACCCAAAACCCGGAAAATTACGGGACGGGTTCGGATTATCCGGAAACCCGTAACCCGAATTTACACCCCTAGTCTTATGGCCCTTGGGCAGCTTGAAAAAAATTTGATTTTGAATCGGATTGGACCATGTTGACAGATTTTCAGCCCTGCCCGCCTGAAGACCTCTTCAGTTCGATCGATGGGTTCGGGCTGGGCAGTTCTACATGTTGGTATATCTCTCTTGTGTATAGAATTATAACAGACCAAAAATGAACACCGGGACAAATCATAGACAAATTTTGCTATTCTAAATTTATGTTTTATTCCTCTATTTCAAGTGCAGACGAAGGAATATATTAAAAATACATAGTTTTAGAAACTGCTAACTTTAGTTATTACAACTCTCTCTCTCTCTCTCAAAAAAAAAAAAAAAAAAAACTCTCATATCAAATGCTCACATGACACCGCTTCTCTTTAGAAAAAAATTGTAAAAACTGCTAACTTTAGTTAGTACAACTCTATCATATCTCTCTCTCAAAAAGAAGAAAAAAAAAAAGCACCACTATCATATCAAATGCTCACATGACACCGCTTCTCTTTAGAAAAAATTGTAAAAACTGCTAACTTTAGTTAGTACAACTCTATCATATCTCTCTCTAAAAAAGAAGAAAAAAAAGCAACACTCTATCATATCAAATGCTCACATGACACCGCTTCTCTTTAGAAAAAATTGTAAAAACTGCCAACTTTAGTTAGTATAACTCTATCATATCTCTCTCTCAAAAAGAAAAAAAAAAGCAACACTCTATCATATCAAATGCTCACATGACACCGCTTCTCTTTAGAAAAAATTGTAAAAACTGCTAACTTTAGTTAGTATAACTCTATCATATCTCTCTCTCAAAAAGAAGAAAAAAAAAGCAACACTCTATCATATCAAATGCTCACAAGACACCGCTTCTCTTTAGAAAAAATTGTAAAAGAAAATAAATAGATAAATACCAGAACATACGAGTCCCAGTATTTAATCATATGCCCAATGGCTACATTTGTCTCAAAAAAACAATTTTATAAGAAAAAATTCCTATTTTCGAGAGAGAGAACACAATACAAAAAAAGTTGCATCAATAGTATCATTTTATACATACAACACAACATTGTACACAAAATTAAATATAATTTAAAAAAGAGGATCTCGTGTCGACTAGTGCGACAGTGTATTGAATTGCGAGTTATGTCCTACAGTATCCATCATTCCATGAAGAATGAACATCCAAATCAGGCTCAGGGAGAATATTTCTTTTTCTCATTCGATCCTTTCTTATTTGCTCAGCACAAATCTCAGCCAAAGGGCCACACTCATTTACCTCAATATTTTCAAGAAATACTTCAAATTCCCCTTCAATTCTTTCCAAACTGTAGCAATGTTTTATGCTTAGAAGCTGAAGCCATTGGAAGCTTCCACATCCAATCTTCCATTCCACCAAATCAGTATCCTCAATCACTAGTAAAATTAGTGAATTAAATTGCTTTTCCTCTACTTCCCACACTTGACCTTGAAAAGCATAGTTTCTCAATTTGAGCACATTAAGATGCTTCAAAGAAGCAATGTTGCTCATTTCTCTCCAACAATAGCCCATCCCACTTAAACTCAACTTCTGTAGATGTGATGGGAAAATCGTGAGCGGAGTAGGTGGGAGGGCTATATCAGGATTCACAACGACACATTTAAGTGATCTGAGCTCCGTGAGACGAGAAATATGATCAAGGCACCTCAAAGGATGACCATCTTCATCAACATTCAACTCAACTCGAATTCCTAACTTATTTAGTCGAGGAATCGCTGTAAGAATGCCCTCGACACAACTAAGGGCACTTACATTTGAAAGAGTTGATAAATTTTCCAAATAAGCCCCACAAGGATTTTGTAAGTCACTTCCCATAATCTGAAGATGGTGCAATTCTTTCATGTCCCATATCTCTATAGGCAAATATGATGGATCACTGCATGACTTGATGCTCAAATATTGATTGACAATCAAGAATTGAAGGCTTAGGAGTTGGGATATGGAAGAAGGGAGCTGTCCATCCAAAGTGAGAGAAAGGTACTTCAACTGCACTAATTGTAGAATTTCCAATGGGAATTCATAGAAACGGATTGTAAGAGCATCGAGTTTCTTGAGCAACCTCAAACCGAAACATATTGGTACTTGATACTTATGATACGGACCATAACATAGAAGAGAATGTGCAGTTGATGCACAATTTTCCTCCACAGATTCATACACTTCTTTGATCCCAAACAATACATTATTGTGAAAGGACAACCTATGTTGGCTTTCTATACCTTGTCCAAAACCATCATCATAACTTTTTAAGATATGAAAAAACTTAGTTTTCCCACCTTTTTTCATAGAAAAATGCCACAAGGAAGAATGTAGGCCACAAGTTTTTACAATTTGGTTTCCACCAAATGGTTGTGTAAAATCGGTGGTTCTTTGGTGGATCATGACAAGATTATTAGAAACAAGATCCTCCAAACATTCCATTGAACTAGGATATGAAAATTTGTGTGCATTTAATTCAAGAAATCCATCAGTTTCCCACATAAGTATGAGTTTTGATCTATATACCTCATAATTTTTAGGAAAAACTCCCATGTAAAGAAAGCACATTCGCAAAATTTGAGGCAAGTAATTGTAGCTTGGTAATAGTACCTTTGATACTTCATCATATGCCTTCAAGAAAATTTGATGATTTTTATGTAATGCAATCTCACTCCAATTCTCTAGAATCTTCTCTTCTTCAGACAAGAATTTAGCGATCGTCACTATTGTAAGAGGAAGACCGTCACAATTCTCAGCAATCTTCTTTCCAAATTTCTCAAGTTTAAAGGAGCACAACTCTTCACCAAACACCTCCTCACGAAGAAGATCCCAACTTTCGTCTTTATTAAGCAATCGCAATGACAAATCATCGCGAAAAACTTGATTTCTTTCATCTACCTGTTGTAGCCTAGATGTGAGCAAGACTCTACTTCCATTTCCTTTATCAGGAAAAGGGTTTCTCATTTCATTTTTTTCATATCGATATGATTGTTGCAAGTGATACTTCACATATTTGCCCCACACATCATCCAACACAATGAGATACTTCTTGTCCTTCAAACTTTCTCTCGAAAATCGAACTACATCATCATGATCCGCTTCCGCCAGCATCTGATCAGTGTCGGAATGCAACTGAGCTACAATACGTCGCAGAATTTCTTTCAACCGACATTTCCTGCCAACTGTCACCCACACACGAAGATCGAAGCGCTCGAAAACATCTCGATCTTCGTAAACATTTCTAGCAAGAGTAGTCTTACCTATACCGCCCATCCCAACTACCGAAAGGACCTTAAACTTAGAGCCCTCATTTATAACCTTACTTTTGAGTTCACTGTATTGATCAGATAATCCAACCATCTTCGAACAAATAGGCGATGAAACATCTTCTTCATCATCATCATCATCTTCTTCAGTCAAAGATTGGTACAATTCACCAGCTAACTCCTCCTCCATCTTCTTCACTCTTTCTGTAAAAGAATGAATTTCAAGTTTTACTTCCTCCACGAAAGTTCCACTTGTTCCAGATTGTGGAACAGTCCGTTTTGAGAGATGGGATTGAATCCCAGCTTTAAATTTGTCTATTGCCAGTCTGATTTCTTTATTCCACCTTCTCCTGCTTCCCCACAGCATTCTGTTCACCATTTCCTCGAAGATCTCCACTTCCTGCATTGCAAGTTCTGTGATTTCTCGAGAAATATCACAAGATTTCAGAAGAGATTCAATCTTGCGCTTAACAGCAGCCAAGTAAACCAAATTCGGCATTTTCTTCTCTCTGATCTCTCTCTCTTTCTTCTCTCTAAAAAGTTGCAGTGAATGAATTTGAACAACTATTTGGCAGGAATATCTAGACTCACTACGTGAAGATTTGAAAAACTAAAAATTATCCACTGCATCTCCTAACTTTTTCATTCTTGAATTTGCATTTTGTTGCATAGATATATGCCATTATTGAATGGCCGAAAGGAATCCACCAGCAGATGTCGGCCATTATAACCAAAGGTTTTCAAACCTCACACATCTCACCACGTGGTCCACATGGACCACATTCATATCACTAGTATTTCAATCAATGTTTTTAAACGGAATCGGAGCTTGAACCAGTGAAACCTTCGGATCATGATTTTTTTTGGTTCAATCGGTTTAACCATAGTTCACCCCTTTAATAATATAATAATCATGTTATAATAGATTTAAGTAAAAAAAAAAAATAGATATATAGAAAATAGATAAATCATATACCACAGTGTGTAAGAAATTTAAATACAAAAGTATTATTATCTGATATCAAATACTTTCTCTCCGTCTACGAAAAATGTTCCTAAAATACGTGTCACTTCTAAATAGGTAACTTATTCATACTATTTTTTTTTTTGAGTTGGTACTTAATTATTAAAATAGTTTTAAATGTCAAAGGTTTCTTCTAAAAAAAATGTCAAAGGGACACACGTTTTTGAAAGTTGTAGAATAAACACGAAAAAAAAATTCTCTTGAAAAAACAAATGGGAAATCAAAAATTTATCGGATTATTGAATTGACATTAGTTTTACATGTTGTCACTATTTATGTTGAGAGGATATTTTCTGCAATGAAGATTATCAAAGACTGATTTGAGAAATCAAATGGTAGATCAATGAATGAATGATAGTTTAGTTGTGTACATTGAGAAGGATATTTTTTTTACGATTAATAACGAGAGGATATTAAGCGTTTCAATCGTGACATTCACGTAGTGTCAGCTCCCACATTCATATCACTAGTATTTCAATCAATGTTTTTAAACGGAATCGAAGCCAGGGGGCGGATGCACCTGGGGACAAGGGAGACGGCTATCCCCCAATTTTTTTTTTTACTATATATATATAATAATTTAATATTATTAGTATTAATTAAATTTTCATTCTAGTAACCCCAACCCACTATTAATATAATTCAATAGTTTAACATAATATTTTAATAATTTAATTTCTAATTCACAAGGCCTTACTATCTTTTCCCATTTTTCATTTACAGTTGCCTTGTTCTTTTAAAGAATCGAATTTCTTCTTCTTTCTCTTTTGAAAATGTCATGGATCGATTCCTGATAATGAAGACTCGTCGGCTCGGACTCGAGTCTTCAGTTATAATTATTGAATAATATTGTTTTTGAACTCTATGAATATCTCTTTATATACATTTTATCTCATTTTTTGCATTTTAAATCATTTTTATTATTGGATAGCTAAAAAAAAAATTTCGGGGGCGAAAAGCATGGAGGCCAGCCCCCTGCAACCCCCAAATCAATTTCGTACCCCCATATTTAAAATCCTGGGTCCGCCACTGATCGGAGCTTGAACCAGTGAAACCTTCGGATCATGATTTTTTTTTTGTTCAATCATAGTTCACCCTTTAATAATACTAGCAGAGATATACGTGCGTTGCACGTAGAACCTCTCATTTAATATGATTGATTTATTATAAATTGTACATTAATTGTAATATTATTAATTTTTTATAATTAACTTCAAGAAAATATTAGAAAATAGGCGTTTGAGACCATATTATTATCCATATCCATATGTTAATTATGTATCCTATCTTGTGTATAATTTTCAAATTTGTATGACTATGATAAAGATCATCCATTATAATATTATTAATATAAGGGTAAATTTTAGATTAAATCCTAAATTATTCACTTTGTCTAAAAAAATTATTACGAACTTTCAATAATATCAATAAAAGATCCGAACTATTAATATTGTTTCAAAAATACCATGCTAACAATTTTCTTTCAACCGATCGCATTTTTTTCTGAAAAATTAATTTCTTATTATCACAATTGTATCATAATATAAATTTTGTCATTCATATGAATGGTTCAACATCTTCATCTGAATTTAGTGACGGAAAATATTAGCAGGATAATTTTGGAACAATGTCAATAGTTTGGGTCTTTTTTAATATTATTGAAAGTTCATGCCATTTTTTAGACAAAGTGAATAGTTTAGGATTTAATCTAAATTTTACCCACTATAAAAATATTTTATTTTTTGAATTACAAAGAAACTAAAATACATACTCCCTCCGTCCCACTATAAGTGGCACGTCTCTCATTTTTGGTTGTTCCATTATAAGTGGCATATTACTTAAAATGAAAACAATTTACTCTTTACAATCAAGTGGGTTACCACAATTCATACACTTTAATATATACTCCTAAATATTTATGCCCAAAAGTTTTGTCACTTATAACGGAACGAATGAAATATATATATATATAAATATATATATATATATATATATTCGAATTACAAAGTAAAAAGGTTGCTCCTCACTAATATAGTCGAGTGATTCAATAAAATATATCTAAATTATAAAGCTAATAAAGATCATGTAAGTTGCACATGGTATGATTTTTCTTAATTTTGATTTTGTTGAGGAAAGAGATAATATAATTATCATTGTAATTTCTAAACATTTGCATCATCATTTCAACCCACGACATTATGGTGAAATCTATATATTGTATTTTATAAATGCCAATGAATTAACATATACAATGTATAATGTATAGTGTTATTATTATTTTGATAAAATAAATACATAATTATGCATATTTCATTAAATTTATAAATTGAGGTATGTATAAATAAGACAAAAAAGTAATTAAATTTATTTAGAAATATAAAATATTGATAATATAAAATTAATTTCAAATATTATTATTTATAAAAAAAAAGAACTTGATAAATTAAAATAAATTATTTATGTTTTGATGATAATTATATCCATCACAAGTTTCTAATTTGTAAGTGATGTAGTTTTTTGACTACGACTACTTTACTATTTTCAACTTTTAATTACCTGAGTCCCATGCATAAATATATGTCCAGTATATTCTTTAGTAAATAATAATGAAAAGAAAAAATTATTTAGTAGAGATTTACCGAAATCTTCTTTTTTAATTTATTGGGTTTGATTTCTATATTGTGTTGTAGTTCAATACTATTGAATGTTTCTTTACGACATTTTACTTAAGAGTCAAATTTATTCCCTCATTACATGGATTCATCCTACCTTTCTAAATATGTTTTGCGTTAAAGATTAGATATGTTTAATTAATCTCAAACTTTCGAAAAAAATTATCTATATCATTAATAACATTATCACTCCAATTTTGACACCTTTTATATATAATAAATGTGCAATTAATATATATTATAATCGATGTTGGATTTTAAATATGATATGTTAAATATGTAAGTAATTAAAATATAAATCTCGATGTAGTTACTTTTTAACCACTATGCTTGAGTTAACCCCATAAACTTTTGATGTCCAATTAGTAAAGTCTTCAAATGGAGGCCTTTGATTTATTTGTAAAGTTCTTATTGATTGTGTTGAATCAGTCAATATACTTTTTAGCAAAACATCCTTCATGAGTGTGCGTGTGTTGGTCTAGCGGTAGAGTGGTTAACATCCAAAGCCAAAGATCTCGAGTTCAAGTTCACCGTGATGCTGTCTTTAAATTTAATTGTTAATTTATCAAAAACACAATAATGTCAAAATCAAATTTATAACAACGTCCATCGTTTTCTTTACTTTGTTAACAATATTAATGTGTATATTTGTGTATAACCGTTATTAAAAATTATAAAATAAACTTTATCAAAAGAAAAATTATAAAAAGAAATAATGAAAAAATGAGAAATGATGGCTCAATGCAAACAAATCAGTATTACCACCAAAATATTTAAAAATGTAATTATATTGTGAATAATTTGTCAGTATAAACGTCAATATTCAATTAAACCTAATAGGGTATAATATCGTGATTTATAATTTATCAAGAGTAATATACCTGCAGATTTATAATTTGAAAAAGAATTTTCCACACCCTTTTCTTTCTCCAAATCTATTCGTTGGTAATTATTGTATGCGTAGGCACCTTGTAATTTATAGAGTATGTGGTGGAAGAGTTTCATTAGGAGAAAGATTATGGATATATGTGAGTTTATACGTATGTTTAATTAAAATATAAATTTCATATATAGATTTTACAATATTACCCTTAAAATAAATATAATAAGAGGAATATATTAGGTAAACCCAATTTTGTAAGAATCCGCTCTTTTATAATAGGTATAGATAATAATCATGTTATAATAGATTTAAGTAAAAAAATAGATATATAGAAAATAGATAAATCATATACCACAATTTGTAAGAAATTTAAATACAAGAGTATTATTATCTGATATCAAATATTTTCTCCGTCTACGAAAAATATTCCTAAAATACGTGCCACTTCTAAATAGGTAACTTATTAATACTAGTATTTTTTTTTTTTGAGTTGGTACTTAATTATTAAACGATTCCTTAAAAATTAAAATAAGTAAGGATATTATAAGTATAATATAATAATAAATAATAGATAAATACGGAGTATAATACATGATATTAATATTATGATATAATCTATAATATATAATGGATAAATATAATTTATGATATTACGCTATTGCCCTTAAATTAATATATATAATAATATACTAGACAAACCAAATTTTGTAAATAAGGCTCTTTTATAATAGGTATAGAATACGCAACTATAATTTCAAAAATATATACTGCACTTTATTTATTACCAGACTCTTCTTTAATTTTCGATGACTTTTGATTCTTTGTCTCCAAACTCCACAAAATTAATTAAACATATATTGAGTATCAGTTCTTTCTTAGAATAGATGTTTGGATACATAATTGGGTCGTTTGATTGGATGGATTAGATAGGTCTATACAAGATTCAGTCTCATGATATGTTGTTCGGTTAGCTAGACTCGGCCAGGTACTTAATCTAAGACAATGCCACATAGGATTAATCTTGTATAATGAGTCTTGGCCTACCCCTATGACAAAAAACAATCTTAGGCTTATTTAGTCTCATTTAATCTTGGGCTAATTTAATCTTGGCAACCGAACGCCCCCAATATTGAGGTTTTAAACCTCTCTATTAAAGATTATATACACTTTGTTGACCCTTCAATTTTTGGACAAAATTACTTATCATGCATTAAATAGTGCAAGTAACATGTAATTAATTAACATCAAAGTGTTTAGTTGTTAACATGAAATCAAAAATCCAACCATGTGATAAAGAGCTTTCAAGATGCACTATTATAGGAAATCATATGTACAGAAAGATATTGGAAGGTTATGAGTTAGACAATCTAATCTAGAATGGATTAATGATGAAGTTGAAGATGATTCAACACCATTTGAACCAATCACATTAAAGAACGTGACAACAACTCTTCACAATTTTTTATTACAGTTAGAGAACTCGACATTAGGACTGACTCCTCAGATACTAATTTTTAGGTTTTAACCGAACTATCCGATACCCATTGGGTATTCGGTACCCGAAAACCGAGTAGAACGGTTCTCGATTCAATAAAACTTCCCAATACCCGTCGGGTATTCGGAAGCCCATAATTAAGTCTAGCCATTCGGCAGCCCAACTCAACAAACTTGATTGCTCTTCTCATCCCTTTCATCCCCCTTTATAACTCATTCCTCCTTTCTTTATAGTACTTCATCATCTGAGCTTTATAATGTTACTGCTTCTCATACCTACCCAATCCTAATGGCTAAATCTAGGCCAAATAGAAAATAACATAAGCATTGAAGATTAATAATATATAAGTCTAATCTACACTAAAAATTAAGAATTGAGAATTGTTGGGATTTTCCGTAGAGGAAAATACCCTCCAAAAAGTGGCGTATGCTGCTTGAATTGCGACGAGCACACGGTATTCTTTAGTAAAAGGCGAAAGAATAGTTCGCTATGTGCTCAACGCGCAGCTGCGTAATTAACCATCTGCCATACCTCCTCTATTTATATGGCTTGTCTCAGCTCTCTTCATTCTGTATCCGATGTGGGATTCTTACTCGTGCTGATTTTCGTCTGTTTCTCGACTTTTTTAGGACTTTCAAACGCACGCCTCAAAAGTTGGAAGATTACTTTTTTTTTTGTTTTGAGAAGCAGTTGGAAGATTACATAACAAAATGTGATTAGAATAACAATGCAAACACACTATTCAAACTAAATTGCGCTGCCTTAGAAGAATAAAATATAGAAAACTCAATGATGGCTAACATAAGCTTTACATCAAAATTAGGAGAAAAAAAGCGGGTTTTGACCTCTAATTGTTGTTTACGATTTCGATGCATTGAGGGCTAAAATGAGATTGAAGGGTGAAATAGGTCTAAAATCCACGCAAAGATCTTTTAAAGTAAATTGAAAACGATTGTACTACAATTTTAGGGTATGATTATAATTTATTATAAATATTAATCATATACATATTAATCAAATAAATAAAAGAGTTCAAATTTGGAATAATCAAATTAGATAGTGAAAACTAATAGTTGTCCATCAACTTTATTTTCATAAATTATGTCATACTTTGAGGATTTTTTGACAAAATTGCCCCTATAAATTGGTGGCACGTTGAGCCGTGGTACACTTGAAACGAATGGGATCCATTCGTACCAGTCGTACAAAGTTATGGCGTTGCGACGTTCAGGGCGGATCTAGCATGGTGTTGGGGAGTGCTGAAGCACCCGCCAACAATTTTTTTTTTCTTTTTAATTACCTACTGTTAATGGCCAGGAAATTTGGAGTAGCACCCGTCGCCGCCGATAATGAGAATTGTAGTCTGTGAACTGTGGGGTGGACGGAGGAGTGAAACAGATGGGTGTAATTAATGAAAGAGAAGTGGGCTAAATAATAGAGAAATTACCACACGTTTCTTTAAGTTGGATAAAAAAAATAGTTTTAAATGTCAAAGGTTTCTTCTAAAAAAATGTCAAAGGGACACACGTTTTTGTAAGTTGTAGAATAAACAGGAAAAAAAATTCTCTTGAAAAAACAAATGGGAAATCAAAAATTTATCGGATTATTGAATTGACATTAGTTTTACATGTCACTATTTATGTTGAGAGGATATTTTCTGCAATGAAGATTATCAAGACTGATTTGAGAAATCAAATGGTAGATCAATGAATGAATGATAGTTTAGTTGTGTACATTAAGAAGGATATTTTTTCTACAATTAATAACGAGAGGATCTTAAGCGTTTCAATCGTGACATTCACGTAGTGCCAGCTCCCAGATCTTTAGGTAAGTTTATATATATGTATTTGACTAGCTTTAATGTATGAACTATTTATATACTTCCTTCATCCCCTAAAAAGTCTACACTTATCGCAGACGTACGAAAAAAAAAATTGTGCTACACTTGTACAGGACAGAGGGAGTACTTTAGGGTATGATTATAATTTTTTTATAATCATATCAATCCAATGCTATACAAATATGTTTATTTAAGCCAAGGATAATATAAATAGGATTTGACTAACATGCAAAAAGAATAAATTGGACTAAAATTAGGCATGGGCCGCGCGAACGCAGGCCCACACTATCACAAATTACGACGTAGGCTCGACTACTTGAGCCGACCTTAGGCGGGCACCCCTCCTAAGTGCAATGGAGGTCACCAACCTAGGCCATGGGCCTTATGGATCGCCCATTCACCCCGTCCAGGTAAGTATGGATCATAATTTTATTTCATCAATTTATGTATGTCATACTCCAATACTTCTTCTACCACCATATCGATGTGGGATATGTCCCTTCTTCAATTTCTCACCATATTTGATTTCTTTTATTTTTCCTTATGTTTTGGTCTTCAGTTCTTCATAAATGTTTTTTTTTTTGGTATTGAGTAGAGGTGTCAAAAGTGCTCGGATTTGGCAGAATAAGGTGGGGTCGTTTCTAAATTTTCAAAATAGACATTAATCCAATCAATAAAAAAAAGTTTCAGCCTTTCTTTCTCTTCTCCTGTAGTTTGACATTTAAGTTGGAAAAGATCTATTGTGGTGAAAGGGATTTTCCAGAGAAAAATAAATTACGATATCTTTGCCATTACAGTTTACAGCTCTTATTTGAATTTTGGTACAGGAAAGGCACAAAATAATTACTATATTCTATCACAGTATTACTCCAATATTTCTTGAACTAAAAAGTCATTAATTCAGAGCTGAAGCAGAGAGAAAAAAGAATAAACAAATAAGTATGACTTTACCAACAAAAATGTTCTAGAGCAATGCAATGTAATTAAACTAAAATTAAGAGAAAATTATGCCAGTAACAAATTCAGTCTCCTATTCAAGTAATTTTGCATAATTATCAGGATAAATTCCTTACAACGAATTATAGAAAGAGCTGACCTCTCGAATTCGTCGATCGAAAGAATTCAAAAAGATATCATTGATTAGAAATCTCCATGTTGGCTCGGCTCGAAGAAATCCTCAGCAATCCATAGGTTAAAGATAGAAAAAAAAAATATGTCTCTCTTAATTTTTTTTTTTTTATAATGTTAAAAAAACCAAATGGGCACGAGGAAGAGAGAGAATTAGCCAAAAACAACAAAACAAGGTGTAGAGAAAACAGCAAAAAGGATCTTTTGTTGTGTCAACGAATAATCTCAACAACCAACCCATCTCATGCTAAACACCTCCTGTTTGCTGAAATGCGTGAGTGAGAAATAGAGCCATGGCTTATGCTGCTGTGATTTCTCTCAAGCGTACCATCGAGCGCCGCATAAATCCCACAAATCCACAAATCGCAGAATCCGCATATGAGCAGCTCAACTACTTAGGAAATTTCCTCAGAATCAACAACGCTTACAAGTACAGAAACATCAATAGAAGGGCGATCGACACACTCGACGCCAACGCAAGAGATGCAGTATGGAAACTAGAAGACGCTGTTGAATCTCATCTCCTGCTCCGCCTCGACGAGGAGCGCCTGGAGCAACACATCGATTCATTTTTGAAGACCGTGGAGAATCTGGCAGAGGAGTACGCCACAGCGGTAGAAAACCCATCATCATTGCCCCAAAAGGAAGACGAAGACGACGACGTTTCGCCCATCGACGATTCGGTTGGAAAAAAGTCAACGACGGTTGACTTATCAAATCGTTACGAAAACATCAGATCTGGCCTTAATTGGCATGATGGCATCGATCACAACCAAGTCGTGTCACTTGTCGGAATGGCGGGCATCGGTAAGACCCATTTCGCTAGAAAAATTTATCAAGATCCCGCCATTGTCGATGTTTTCAATATTACGGCGTGGGTGAGCGCAGGGCCAAGAGGTAGCACGGTTAGTGTGCTGGTGGATCTTGTTGCTCAGATAGAGCGCAAGCCTAAATATCTATATGTGAAAAAAGATTTCTTCACATTAAAGGCACATCTCAAACTAGCACTAACCGGACGGAATTACTTGATAGTGTTGGATGATGTGTGGGAGACACGTGTCTACGACAGGATAATAGCGGAGCCGTTTCCCAAGAATGCTGGGAGCAGAATCATACTGACAACGAGGTTAGAAGAAGTAGCTAAATCGTGTAGCACTCACATTCACTACATGCGCTTTTTGAGCAATGAAGAAAGTTGGAATCTACTCTGGCGGAATGTGTTCGATGAGGAGGAGTGTTTCCCTCCTCATCTCGAGAAAGTTGGGAGGAAGATTGCGGAGAACTGTGAAGGTCTTCCTCTTCTGATCCTCGCGGTGGCCAAGATCCTTGGCCAGAGCGAGCAGACAGAAGAGTACTGGAAGAAGGTAGCAGACAGAAAAACTGCTACCTTCACAAATGCAAGCGATAAAATTTCAAAGGTACTATCTTCAAGCTATGAGTACTTACAGCAACATTTAAAAGCATGCTTTCTCTACTTGGGAGTTTTCCCTCGTAGTTATGAGATTCCCCGCTCCAAGCTCTTTAACCTGTGGATTGCTGAGGATTTCTTCGAGCCGAGCCAGCATGGAGATTTAGAAGTTTTTTCTGTAGAATGTCTGGAGGAGCTTGTCTCGAGTAGTGTTGTCATCGCTTGCAAGAAGAGCTCGGACAACGGAACCAAATCTTGCAAGCTCCACTCTGCCTATTGGCACTTGTGCGTTAAAGAAGCTAGGAAGAGCAAGTTCTTCCATGTCTTAAACAAGCTCACCGATTGTTCCGGAGATTATATTGAAAGCCAGCGGCGCTTGTCCGTTCATAGCAACGTTCTGTTTGGCATAAGGGAGGCGTATGAGTCGATGGCATCCACGATAACATCATCACGTTCTCTTCTGTGTACCGGTGAAGATCATCCGTATCCTGTACCGATATGTTTGAATTTGATGTTTCTTAAGGTATTGGAAGCTCTTGCAATCCGTTTGTATGAGTTCCCAAAAGAGGTAGTGAAGCTATTACAGTTAAGGTACCTTGCCCTAACTCATAATGGCAAACTCCCTTCTTCCATATCCAATCTCCGACACCTGCAGTGGCTGATTCTTCGTCACCATCATAACATCAAAATTCTTTCGAATCCAACTTGTTTGCCAAAGGAGATCTGGGATATGCAAGAGCTCACTCATCTTCGGATCATGGGAAGCGACCTGCCAGATCCAAGCCGCCGTGCAAAGCTACCAAACCTCGTCACACTTTGTGTGAATGCTCGTAGTTGCACCAAGGCAGTTTTCAGATGCATCCCTAATCTGAGGAAATTGGGGATTACGATTGAGTTACAGCCGGACGCAGCTGCTGAAACATTAAGCAGCTGCTTCAAGCATATGATGATGCTTGGAGGGTTAGAGTCGCTTAAATGTGTGGTCGTGAATCCTTGTCTGAGGTCTCGAGTTGTTGCGCCACGCGACTACCTTTCAAATTTCCCGAAGAGTTTGAGAAAGGTGAGCTTGAATGGGTTGGGATATTCTTGGAAGTACGTGAGTGCGATTGGTTCACTGCCGAACCTTAAAATGCTGAAGCTGCGACGCTCTGCCTTTCGAGGGGCAGAGTGGGAAATAAAGGCTGGTAAATTTGGGAGTTTGGAATTTCTGCTACTTGAAGATATTGATGTGGTGGACTGGAAAATGCATGGTGATAAATGCTTCCCTCGTCTCCGGCGCCTAATCATTCGGCATTGCTACAAATTGAAGGAGATACCTCCGCAAATTGGATCAATCCGAGAACTGGAAACGATGGAGGTAGTTGATTGCAGCTCTTCAGTTGTGGCTTATGCGCAGCAATTAAGAAAATCTGGAAATTCTTCTCTAAAAGTTGTGATCAGTTCATCATGGAACCTTGATGCATGAATCTGGAAAGATTTAAGCGTAAATGTCGGTTTCACATGTAATGAGTTATTTATGAAGAACCTTTTATGATGTTGGTTTTTGGCTATCTATAATAGGAATTGGAAATAGATATATTATAATTTCCTGCTAAATTTATTTTGAGTTCATACTTTTCTTAATTTTACTTCAATTTCATTATCATTCATAATATATTTTATTTTATTTTTTTGAAGGAATTCATAAGATATTTTTAGAAACTACTCGTAGCTATTACTCATAAATAGATGATGGATAGTTCATCCTAGTATTTTGACAGGATTTGAAGCATGATTTTTCGATTATATGATTGCCTATTATTCCTAAATCCGATCTTCTATTGCCTAATTATGTTATATTTTCTATTGCTTCCGTTGGATTAATGACATGTGGCAATCTAAAAATTTAAATATGAGAATTAGGGTTTATTCCATCCAATTAGGGTATATAAATATCTCCAAATCTACACATATCATTAATCTAATATAATATGCAATAGAAGATGTTACACCATTAATCAATAGAAGATTCGATCAACGAAAATTGGGGATAGGATGTTACCACACAATTCGTAACTATACAATGTTTCTTGCCTCACATGTTCCTTTTTAATTTTAGTTTTTTTTTCCATAATTTTTTCAGATTTTTCAAAAAAAAAATTTCATATTTTTTTTAGTGGTAATGGTGCGAAATAGCAAATCAAGTTAGTGAAAAATAAATGTTGGCCACCAACTGTATTCTAATAAATTGTGGCCAACTTTGAGCTGAATAGACTTAAATGTCCTTACTTTAATTTGGTACAACTGGTACGAAGTTTGCCAAGTGTGACACAACTGGTACGGATTCGTTTCAAGTGTACCCGTTGTGCAACACCATAACTTGTTACAAACGGATCTCATTCGTCCCAAGTGTACCACGTCGCAACGTCATAACTTGGTACGAACGGATCTCATTCGTTCCAAGTATACCACTTGCATCACACCATCAATTTCTAGGGGCAATTTTGTCCAAAATCCTCAAAGTTTGACAGAATTTATGAAAATAAAGTTGGTGACTAACTATTAGTCTCCACTATTTATTTTGACTATTCTAAATTTTGCCTCTTTTTTTATATTCATAATTCTTTAATAATAGATTTCACTTTTTTAAATTGCAAAAAAAAAATGAATATTTTTTTCTTTCTAATTTTAGATTTTTCTTCATGACCTTTAAAAAAAATTAATTTTAGATTTTAATTTCTTCAATGTTTTCATGTATTTTGAATTTATAAGCTCAATTACCTAAATACATTGACAACTATAAGTTCTTGAGACATTACATCTTATAAGCCCTTGAGACATTTTATAAGATGTTGGAACTGCTTATAAGATAAAATAAAGAGAGATTTCACATGAATAGCATTTCTCAAATTGCAAAGCTAAATAATAGCACTCAAGATAAAAATTCAAAATAATAGCACTTCTTGATTTTTATACCCCTCCAACTCTTTAATTTACAAAACCAATTAATATTTTAAGAATTAAAAAACATTAAAAAAAAAAATCAAATCTACTCTACCCGCCCACACCCTTAATTATTTTGAATTAGTTTTCACAAACCCAAACCCCATTTTCCTCCATCCCTCGAACCACGGATTAATACTGCGGAAGACTGACTTGTCGATTGATAGGGCTGTCTAAACGGGTCGGGTAGGGTACCCTATCCGAAAATGTCGGGTACCCGATCCCGATTTTTTCAAATTTATAATACCCGATCCCGACCCTATATTAAAAATCGGGTATCCAAATATCCGAAGCGGGTATCCCAATCAGGTATTAGGGTACCCGAATTACCCGATATTATTTAATTTATATTTTATATTATGCCTAAAATAAATTATTCACTATTATTCAATTTATGTCTTACACTATATATACACAATGTGTATAGGCTAATATATATTGAAATAGAATACAACAACACGACATATTCACATTATATCAAATCTAAATTATAAACTATTATTACCTCCGTCCCACCGAATATGGCCTGTTTTTCATTTTGGGTCGTCCCACCGAATATGGCCTGTTTCCTTTTTGGAAAAGAATTAGAGTTTACTTTAAACTAAAAAAGCACTTTAGTAGTACATTGTTGACCAAAAAGACACTTTATTAACTAAAAAGTTACTTTATTAACACTTTATTACACCTAATTCCAATCTTCGTGCCGAAAACAAATAGGTCATATTCGGTGGGACGGAGGGAGTAAATTCGTAGCAATAACCATAACAATTTGTAACCAAAAGAAACAAAAAATGTATAACAATTTAAAATTAAAAAATATCACCAACACCATTAATCTATAAACTAAAACCATAAACAACATAACCAAACGAAACAAAATATGTATAGCAATTTAATATAAAGGTAATATAACGTAGAATCAAATATATCTCATAGATTTGTTTGTATCCTAATTCCTAAAATAATATAATATAAAGTAATATAATATAATATAAATTAAAAACTCGGGTATACTCGGGTACCCAAATTGGGTGTCGGGTATACTTGATACCCGAAATTTCTAAAAATCTCAATCCGCATCCCGACCCGTTTACCCGAATATGCGGGTATCGGGTACCTAATACCCGTCACGTATCGGGTCGGTACAATACTATCCGATTACCCGCCACCCATTTAGACAGCCCTAGTCGATTGAGATCACTAAGTTATTTTTCATAAGGTTCGTTGATTTGGTCACTCTAGTGGGATCCAAATATCCTTTCCCATAATCAATTTGGAATTAAAAATAATTTAATACTTAATTACAAAGTTATAATATGGTGATAATTCGTTAGAAAAGTATTACACAGCATATTGAAATGTAATTAATAAAGGGGTAGCATTTCTAGATCTTGATCAATTTAAGACTTTAACATTAAATATTAGTATATGATAATTTTTCTTTTTTCATTTTTTTTTTTGAAATGGAAGCATGTGAGTCACAATAATTTTAATAATCTTTTTACCTTAAAATAAATTAACTATAAATTAACTATAAAATAATTTAATAATTGATCAAATTAAATTTTCTCATAAAAATAAAACTTTGGCCAAATTAAATTGGTTGTGTAAAATAATTGCAGAATGAGAAAATACACATTGATCTTGATTATTTATATAATTCAGTAGAATCTTATGAAAAAACGATGTGGAATAGAAAATTTATACTAAATATAAAAAATGAGGATTTAAGATAAATAGGAATGGTGAATGTAGAGAGCACCACATACAACCCGAAATTAAAGGAGATCTCGAATGCGTAATCGTTTTAATAATATATATAGATTCTATTATAGGAAAAATAAAAGAGCTTTTGAAAACTTTAATTGATTGGGGCTTCTTGATCTTGACCTTTGCTACATACTTTCAATATTTATTGTTGGACGTTTGACTCTCCAATACAACAATTTTTTCCGAGTTACTTTGCAACCAATACGTCCAACGACAATATTGAAAATATGACCAGACAGTTCGGACCATCAACTACAAAAGTCTTCAATTATTTTTTCGTTTCAAAAGCTCTTTCATTGTAAGAATATAGAATGATATCAACACTAAAAAAATAACTTTTTTAAAAAAATTAAAAATAAAAATACATATAAAATCTCACCCATAATGTCATTTTATACACGCAATATTGCACACTCAATGAAAGAATTTGAAATAGAGAATCTCGTACGACGACCACCAACAAAGTCATGTCCTCCATTACCCATCATTCCATGTACGGTCGTGAATCCTTGTCTGAGGTCTCGAGTTGTTGCGCCACGCGACTACCTTTCAAATTTCCCAAAGAGTTTGAGAAAGGTGAGCTTGAATGGGTTGGGATATTCTTGGAAGTACGTGAGTGCGATTGGTTCACTGCCGAACCTTAAAATGCTGAAGTTGCGACGCTCTGCCTTTCGAGGGGCAGAGTGGGAAATAAAGGCTGGTAAATTTGGGAGTTTGGAATTTCTGCTACTTGAAGATATTGATGTGGTGGACTGGAAAATGCATGGTGATAAATGCTTCCCTCGTCTCCGGCGCCTAATCATTCGGCATTGCTACAAATTGAAGGAGATACCTTCGCAAATCGGATCAATCCGAGAACTGGAAACGGTGGAGGTAGTTGATTGCAGCTCTTCAGTTGTGTCTTCCGCGCAGAAATTGCGAAAATATGGAAAGTCTTCTCTAAAAGTTGTGATCAGTTAATCATGGAACCTTGATGGATGAATCAACTGGAAAGATTTAAGCATAAATGTTGGTTTCAAATGTAATGAGTTATTTGTGAAGAACCTTAAATGATGTTGGTTTGTTGGGAAAATTCTAATGTTTTGATTTGATTTCAAAACCCAACTGTTCTCCAACCTAGTAGATGTTTGTACAAACATAAGTTAAGTTTTCCAGCTCACTTATTTGAGCCTTAGATTTTCTAAGTTCACAGGTTTGGAAGCTGAAGACAGAAGAAGACCCAGCTGAGTAATCAGCTGAACCCAAAGTCAGCTGAAAGATCTCTTAGCTGAACAGAGCTCGGCCAAGTGAGTCGAGGCGACTCAAGAAGCGAAGAATGGATCCGGCCAAGGAGATCCAAGCGAGCGAGAATAAATTGAAAGCATCAAAGTCTAAGAAAGACGGTAGTGGCGACTACAAAGGGAACTAACTCTGAAGACGTCACTTCAAGTCAGTTTACCCATCCAGCTCTGAATTCAAAGTCAAGCTCAAAAGACAGAAATCCCGGTTTCAGAGGAAGTCAATATACCTCGACCAATAAGTAGGGGTGTGCATCGGTCGGTCGGTCCAACCGACCGACCAAAATCTCATGAACCGAAAACCGAACCGATCAAAAAATTCAAAACCGAAACCGACCGATTAGACCCTTTGGACCGAACTGAAACCGAACCGAAAAATTCGGTCGGTTCGGTCGGTTTTTGAAAAAAACCGACAGTTTAAAAAAAAAAAAACAAAGAGTCCGGCGGAGAGAGGCAGAAAGGCGGCGGCAGAAAGAAGAGTGACAGAGAGTCGGCGAGAGAGAGAGGCTCGGCGGGGCGGGGCGGGACGGCGGCAAGACGGAGAGGGGTGGGTAGGACGGTAAGAGAGAGTCAGCGAGAGAGAGAGAGAGAGGTGCGGCGGGGAGGAGGCAGGGAGGGGCAGAGGCGAGGCGCGGCGGCTGCGAGGCAGAGGGAGGCAGGTAGGACGGCGGCGGAGAAGGAGAGTGAGAGAGAGTCAGCGAGAGAGAGAGAGAGAGAGAGAGGAGATGAGATGCAGGTGCAGCACAGCAGCAGCTTGAGAGTGAGAGGCGCAGCAGAAGTAATAGATTTAGGGTTTTTTCATATATATATTTATATTATATATATTATATATATATTCGGTCGGTTTTCGGTGCTCGACCGATGAAATTTCGGGAAACCGGGACCGAAACCGAAAATCGAATTTTGCCAAAATTTTGGACCGAACCGAAAACCGATTACAGTGAAAACCGAACCAAACCGACCAAAACCCTTCGGTTCGGTCGGTTTTGTCGGTTCGGTTCGGCCCGTGCACACCCCTACCAATAAGGGATTGACAACTCAGCATCCTAGAAAGGCGAACCTAGGATCTGACACAATGATGAAGACAGGTGAAGATACACTCAACGGCAGATCGACAGATCAGAGAGTAGGTAAGATTCAAACGGGTCCTCCAACGGCTAGTTTGAATCTCTACCTATAAATACCAGTCTTCAACCTCAGAATCAGACACGAAAAACTCCCCGCAAGCTTACAACTTTTCTGAATCTCTCAAGTATTTTAAAAAGCTCTCCAGCAGTTATCTAACTCTTTAAAAGAGCACTTAACTTATTAAGTGTTCAATTTCAGAAACTGCTTTAGTTTTTCGTCTGATCAATAGGCTGTAATAATTGTAAATCCAAAGCCTAGATCTGAACGAGTTCATCTTTCAAAGTTCTTCATTGTAAGAACTCGTTCAAAGTTGGAAACCCAAATCTTCCTTTACCCAGAAAAGGTTAGGTCAAGGTTACGCCGTCTCGAAGCGCGAAATTCGAGTGTAAGGTTATTCAGTACCCGAAAACTGAAAAGGTGCAGGCTTCTATAGTGCCCGTAAACTGTTAGAACACAGCTCGAGGAAGAGCTGCGAAGGTGCTTGGTACTCGTAAACCAAGTGGTCATCCTTAGTGGATTTACCAGCTAAAACCTGGTCGTGGACGTAGGAGTTTTCTCTCCGAACCACGTTAAAATTCTGTGTTCTTTATTGCGTTAATTAAGTCTTTGCTTTATTCTTATTTAAAGAACTAACCGCATTCACTCAGCACAAGTTTTCAAAGCTTCATCTTTTACGTTTGTGTGACCCGGCCATTGCGTATTTTTCAAACACGCTTGGCGAAAGCTGAAACTAAGTTTTTCTGAGTTTTTGTAAAAGGAACGAGCTAAGTTTTTCTTTCCACCACATTCCGCACAGCCAGCTAAGTTATCAGTCCAGCTGACCATCTTCTTTAGAAGTCAGTTGAACTCATAACTGAGCTCTCACTCAACTCTGTTTTAACTTGATAAAAGTTTTTAAAATCCCTCTTCGGTGTATTCACCCCCCCTCTACACCGAAGACCTCGTTCCGGGACCATCAATTGGTATCAGAGCAGTGGTTCAATCGACTGATGTTTCTGAATCAAAAGATTTATCTTGAAACTCTGCGTCAGTGGTCAACTGAACAGATCCGTTTTTCAGAAAAACTCACTCTAGTGCATTCTGTACATCTCTTCATGGATTCCTATCTTAACAGGAATCTTCCCACCTTCTCAGTTGATGACTATGCAATCTGGAAATTCAGATTGAAAAGCTTCCTGTGTGCGCATCACGACATGATGTGGGACGTCATTTCAGACGGACCCATCCTTATTTATAAACAAGGAAATGAACTCGTACCTGCTCATGATGGAGGACAACCAGAATACCGGCCAACTCTCAAGCCAAAGAAAGAATACTCTTCAGAAGAGCGAAAGCAAGCTGGACTAGACAGCTTCGCAAGGAACACCATCTCATCAACAGTCTCAAACGCCTACCTGAGTAAAATCATCAAGTGCGAGACAACCAAAGAAATGTGGGAAACACTCGCCAAGCTATGTGAAGGATCAGAAGAGATCAAAGAAAACAAATTCACAATAGCTTGCCAAAAATTCGACAACTTCAAGCGGTAGCCAAAGAGTCCATTGAAGCGATGGAGCTAAGGTTCTCAAACATAGTCGTCGAGATAGAGACAATCAGAACTGGGAAGTATACCCAGCGGGAAAAGAATCTAAAGGTTCTTACAGCTCTTTCAGCTGAATGGAACACTTACAAGGTAGTTCATCAAAGTCGAAGTGACTTGGGTGATCTATCTACATAAAGGTTGTTCTCACTCTTGAAGGCCAATGAATACAACTTGAAGATCACTCAAGAAGAATCTTCAAGCAGACAGAATGACGGAGAACTCACCCCAGCTCCAAAAGAAATAGCTTTCAGAGCCAACTCTGAAAAGTCAGCTCATGTCAAGTCAGCTGAGTCCTCCAAGAAGAAGAAGGACAAAAAGGATATGAGCAAAGAGGAGCTACTCGAAGAGATTGCCATGTTGGTGAAAAATTATAACAGACTCAACACCAGCAAATGCAAGTACAAGAAATTCGCCAAGTCGTACAGAGACAAATACACAGCAGCTGATGAAAAATCAGCTGACACCTCAAAACGGACAGAGGAAGGCTGCTTCAATTGCAAGGAGCCGGGACACTACAACGGGGCGTCCCAAACTGTCTAAGAAAGAAAAAGATCTTCTGAAAGCAAAGGCAGCTGACAGAAGAAGAGCATATATAGCTGATGAAGAGTCCGAGTGCAACAAAATAGATGATGATATGCCCTTCTCAGATTCAGAGGAAGATGCACTCATGGCCCGTGATGATCAAGACTGGGATGCTTGCTTCATGGGACAGACAGAAGGACTCGACGATGATGAGGTAACTTCTAAAATTCAGAACATATCTAACCCATCACCATCGCACGAACACTCTACGCGGGTCTACGAATCAGAAGGACAACCTGATGGGAATCTGGTGGAGAAAGTCATGTATGACTTCATGGATTTACAAGAAATTCTTGATGTCATAATGTGTGAAAATGCGAAATTTGAAGGTAGAGCGAAAAGAAAGAAGCATCGAAGCGGTGATGCTACACAGCTCAACGAGGAAATAGTGTTGCTCAAGGAAAAGTTAATCAAACAGGATCAGCTGATGAAGGAGTTTTACTATGAGAGAAAGCAGCTGATGGACGATTTGGAAAAATCCACAGCTGAGTCAGGCAAAAAGACAGCTGAGATCCTGGAGTTAAAAAGGTCAGAAGAAACACTATCCACAAAGCTGGTAGCACTCATCAAAGCTACATCAACGATGGATGAAATAATCAGCGTACAACGACCCGCAGCATTAAAAACGGGATTGGGTTATGATGGATCTAAGGATCTAACAAATGTTGCAACTACAAACGGAACGAAGGTAACTTTTGTGAAAGCAAAAGAGAATCCAATTCCGTGGGACAAAAGGCGAAACAGAAAACACAGCAAGGTCCAAGAAGACAAGCTGTAAGGCAACCCCAAGCTCAAATCAGACCACATTGGGTTCAGCAACAACGAAGGAATGACGATGGACAACATCGACACCAGCATCATCAGCAGCAAGTGGCAAGATATCAACCGAGATATCAGAAAAGATACCCAGCTGGATATCAGTCTTATGATTACCAACTGGATTATCAAGTCCAGCCGAGATTCCAAGTTAGACAGCAGAGACAGAAGCAAAGAAATGTCTCAGCTGTACACTCTGCTGGAAATCAACGAAGAACTGAACTATCAAGAAATCAAGCTGGGAGAAGACAGAAATCAAGACCCAGCCAACAGAGTCAAACTAAGAACACAAGGAACGTGTTCATAGACACAGCTGGGAGAATTATCAGATCTAACGATCCAATCAGAGTCATCAAACAAATATGGATCGTAAAGGGATCTCTAACTAACCCATGAGGACCCAATCACAACTGGGGACCTAAATTTTGATTTCTGTGACAGGCTGCAAGAAAAAGATGCATCATAGAGGAATCAATGAGAACACTGTGGTACTTGGATAGCGGATGCTCAAAACACATGACTCATCTAAAGCATCTACTCCAAGAATACGAAGAGCGTCCAGGTCCTCAAGTAACGTTTGGTGACAACTCCAAAGGTTTCACCAAAGGTTACGGTACATTTGAAACCTACAATGTTAAAATATCTAACGTGTCATATGTACAGGGATTAAAACATAACTTGCTTTCCATTAGTCAATTACTGCGATAATGGTTTTTCCGTCAAGTTCGATGCACGGGGATGTATAGTGAAAAACGGAGAAACCAAGCGAGGTATTGCGAGAGGGAAAAGAGAAGCAAATATATATTTTGTGGCGGAACGCCTCCGGACACATGTCTTGTATCAAAAGCGGCAATGAAGTCGGTGGCATGGCACGAACGGTGAATCATCTCAACTTCAAGACAATCAACAAGCTGGCTAGAAATCAGCTCGCTAATGGAATTCCAGATCAAATTTATGACAAGAGTCACATATGCAGTGCTTGTCAACAAGGAAAACAGACAAGGATTTCATTCTCTCTCAAGCCAACGCCCTCAACTGATCGAGTTCTTCAACTCCTTCACATGGATCTTTTTGGTCCAGTAACACCAGCAAGTTTCAACGGCGGGAAATACACTCTGGTCGTAGTGGATGACTTCTCCAGATTCACTTGGGTTTCATTCCTGTACCAGAAAAGTGAAACAAGATCCAAGCTGCCGGCCCTGCTGGAAAGGTTGTCGACTCAAAAGGAGTGCAAAATTATCTCAATCAGATCAGACCGAGGAACTGAGTTTCTGAATGAAACCATATATGATTATTGTGAGAAGAACGGAGTACAACATCAAACCTTAGCTGCACGCACACCTCAGCAGAATGGTGTAGCTGAGAGGAGGAACAGAACACTCAAAGAAGCAGCTACCTCATTGTTAGCAAGCTCAGCCATTCCAAAGAAATTCTGGGCTGAAGCTATCAACACAGCTTGCTTCACTCAAAATAGATCGCTACTCACATCAAGACAAGGAAAGACTCCGTACGAGCTATGGAATGACAGGAAACCCTTCATCGGGTATTTCAAGGTTTTCGGATCTAAATGCCATATCCTAAATAATGGGAAAACCCAGCTGAAGACGTTCGACGCCAAAACTGATCGAGGAGTATTCCTTGGTTACTCAGCTGTAAGTAAAGCCTACAGAGTCTTCAACAGGAGAACACAAACAGTCGAAGTGACCCCTCATGTCACCTTTGATGAAACATCCTTCGAATTCAGAGAGTCGATCAAACAAAGAAACACAGCTGGAACATCAAGCTCCGATCCAGCTCAAACAAGATCTCAAGTAATTCGAATCCGGAATCTAGCTGAACCATTGATTTGGGATGATGAACCAGAAGAACCTCAAATCAATTCAGCAGAGGCAAATCAACCAGCTGATGATCCAGAGGAATCCCCAATATCAGATCAAGGGGGAATGCCACCAGCTGGAAATCAAGACCCAAATTGATTCCCAGCCTCCCTCTCCATTGGATTCACTCGCCTACGCCCCAAGATCAATCTAACTCTAATCCAAATCAGAACGAGTCTCAGGATACGACTCCAGATCATCTCCAAGCAAGACGTGACCTAGCAACCTCAAGCATCAATGAGCTAGAAGAAGAAATTAGAACAAGACGAAGATGGATCGAAGATCATCCAGCTTCAGCAATCATTGGAGAACCATCAGACAGAGTTAGAACAAGAAATTCAATCGCTCAAAACCTGACATCAAATCCGCAAGAAGCAAATAATGAAGCTCAAGTCGCAGTAGAGCTAGATCTGACCGTCTACAACGAAGACACAGCTCTCATGGCATGTTATGTAGCTCAAGTTCCAGAGCCTCAAACAATTGTCGAAGCCTTAAAGAGTGTGCCCTGGACAAATGCTATGCAAGAAGAACTGAATGAATTTCTCAGAAATTGCGTCTGGGAACTGGTCGATAAACCAGGAGGAGTCAAAATAATAGGTCTGAAATGGATATTCAAAAACAAGCTGGATACTCTTGGAGTAATAATCAGAAATAAGGCTCGCTTAGTCACCAAGGGATATACACAGCAAGAAGGAATAGACTTTGAAGAGTCATTTGCTCCAGTAGCAAGATTGGAAGCCATCAGATTATTCCTTGCATACGCAACTCATCACAAATTCAAAGTATATCAAATGGACGTGAAGTGTGCATTCTTGAATGGGGAAATCAGAGAAGATGTCTATGTAGAACAACCCCCAGGATTTGAAGATGAAGGAAACAAAGTTTACAAGCTAAAGAAGGCGCTTTATGGTCTGAAGCAAGCACCTCGAGCTTGGTATGACACTCTGTCAGGATTTCTAGTATCCAAAGGTTTCAAGAAAGGTTCAGTTGACAGAACTCTCTTCACCATCAAGCTAGGTGAAGATATTTTAGTTGTTCAAATTTATGTGGACGACATCATTTTCGGCTCAAGATCAACTTTCTTATGTGAAAGATTTGGAGAGATGATGTCAAAACAATTCCAAATGTCAATGATGGGAGAAATGAGTTTCTTCCTAGGACTCCAAGTCAAGCAATCAGCAGAAGGAATATTCATAAATCAATCCAAGTACGTGAAAGACTTGATCACCAAATATGGAATTCAATCCAGCAAAACGGTGAAGATCCCTATGAATACAAATTGGAAGATTGAACCTGGAACCGAAGGAAAATCAGTGGATCCCAGCAAATACAGAGGGATAATTGGTTCCCTGCTGTATCTCACAGCTAGCCGCCCAGATATATCATTTGCAGTTGGAGTATGTGCCAGATTTCAAGTTGATCCTAAGGAGGCACATATGCAAGCAGTCAAGAATATTCTCAAATATCTAAAAGGCACTCAGAGCGTTGGGCTGTGGTATCCAACTGAAGATAATTTGCAGCTGGATACTCAGACTCAGACTATGCTGGAGATCGATTAGACAGAAAATCAACTTCAGGAACATGTCAGTTCCTAGGAAGCAAGTTGATATCATGGTTTTCAAAGAAGCAGACGTGTGTCGCTACCTCTACAACTGAAGCGGAGTATATGGCAGCTGGAAGCTGCTGCTCTCAAATTCTCTGGCTGAAGCATCAGCTGGATGACTATGAAGTGAAAACTGGTCAAGTTCCAATCTTCTGTGATAGCTCAAGTGCTATTGCAATCTCTGAAAATCCAGTTCTTCACACAAGGTGCAAACACGTTGACATTCGACATCACTTCATCAGAGATCACGTGGAAAAGAAAGACGTCATTGTTGAGAAAATTCACACAGATATTCAACGAGCTGACATATTAACAAAGCCGCTGATGGAAGCAAGATTCAAAATGCTGTGTGGATTGCTTGGATTGCTTAATCCTGATGAAGAAACTTCATCCAGCTGAGGGGGAATAAGACTCAGCTGGAAACCTTTTTGGGATATCAAGATGGAAGAATCCAGACCCAGTAGTTTCGTGAACTCAGTTCAAGAAGGAAAACCAGCTGAGGGGGAATCAAACTCAGCTGGATAGTTAAAACTGAAGGAGTAACTCAACACAAAGAAACACAGCCGAGGTATCAGCTGACTACAAAGTTCAGCTGACAGGTTTGCGGTCTATCACTTATTTCCCTGAGGAATATGCTATTTAAGGATAAATTATTTGAATTTAAATTCAAAATACACAGACATTCCTTAGAAGGATTCGTCAATAAGCCATCCATCAAATCGTATCCCATCGCATTTAATGAAAAGCATGCAGGGTACTGTAGCTCGGGAAAGTTGAGGCAGAAGTCAGAACGTTTTGACTACCTCACGCGCGCGTGACCTACACTCGACATACGCACGTCACTTAACGTGTTGCACAAATCTCTCCCAGCCGCAGATCTTGAATTCAAATCTAAAGATCTCAACCGTTCATCAAGATAGACGGTTGATATATATATATATATATCAAAGATATGCAAATCGTCGCCATATTTACTTATTTTCTCTGAAATCTTTCTGCAAAACAAGTTCTTACTTTTCAAGCTCTCTCTGCAAAATTTGTTTCTTCTATTCTTCTAACTCTTCAATCCAGAAATATAATGGCACCAAAGAAGATAACCCCGGGAGCGAACCAATCGGAGAACCTGATGTCAAAATTGCACTTTGAGAGTTGCTTAACTCTCAAGAACTACAAGAACTCGGAGTTCCAGGAGGTGCTGGATCTCATCGATAAGGCAGGCCTACTTCAATGGGCGACGGCGCGTTCGAAGAACATCTTCCGCCGGGAAGTAGCAGAGTTCTTCATGGAAATGACGAACAGAGATGAACGCCTCCGCTCCAACATCACCCTCCAACTCAAAGAAAAGACAGGGCATACAACTCCCTGGGACGTCGACATCAACATCAACCGGATTTTGAACAAGCTATTCGGATTGAAAACTCTTGGGGACCGCTCCCGTACAACTACACTGGAGAAGAGATCCAGGCCGAACTGGACAAGATGCTGTTCAAGCCGGAACCCTACAGGGCGAGTATGTCCAAGCTACTGCTCAAGCCCAAATTCAGACTACTTCTGGATGTGACCCAAAAGTGCATCCTAGGTATTGCTGGATCTCAAGGAGAGATCAGCATACCCAAGTTGAAGCCCATGATAGCCATCCTCAGGAATGATCCTGTGGATTGGTTCTCCTACTTCATGGGAAAGCTGGAGAAGGAGTCGAAGAAGATTCACTTCGAAGATGACAGCTTCACCAAGTTCAGCTGTAGGGAAACCATCTACTTATACACCAAGGTGGCGTGCATAATAGAACACTACACCACTGGACGACAAATCAAGTGGAAAGACGCAGAAGAGTTCCCTGTGTCCAAAGTTCTTTTTGAAAAGCAGAGTCAGCTCTCTGACTTGATGAAGAAAGCAGCCCCAGAAGGGAAGAAGAAGATGCAGGAGGCAAAACAGCAGACTGCCTCTCCCTCTCAAACCGGAAAAGGAAACGGCGGAGGAAACTCGCCAGTGGATCTCCACCGCCAAAAAGAAGCTCAAATTTAAGGCGGCAAGCAGTGAGGAGACAAGAGAAGCCGGGTGATAAGCCATTGGAAGCCGAATGGAGATCGATTCTTGAGGAGACAGCTCTCAGATTCCTCCTCCAGCACAGATCAAGGAAGGGAGTTCGTGGTTGCTTCACGAGAAGCTGAGGAACCACAAATAGTGGTCCCCCACCCTGACCCAGAGGATGCTATTCCACTTCGCCAAATCCTACAAGCATCCTCACAACCCGCTCCAGTTGATCTCACATTATCTGGATCTCCTCCTCAACAACACTCTCTTCTCCTTCCTCCTCCTCCTCCTCAGGTACCTCTCCAAGAATCCTCTCCTACCTCTTCAGTACCTGAAACCACCCATCTTTCAGCACCCAGCTCACCCAAAGAGCCCCATCCAGCTGACGCTCCTTTGCAGCTGGATGATGAATACCAAGCTGAACCATCAAGCCCTACTACTTCCTCTGAGGAAATCGAAATCCTCGGTCCGGAGCCGTTGCGCGTCTTTGCCCACGATCATGAGGGTCGAGGACCTCAGACTCCAAGGAATAAAGAGCGCACTGCAACACTATCCCTCTCTTGCCTCCCTCCCTGCTGCCTTAGTCGCTGTAAGCGACTTCAAATTTTATTTGGCTACCAAGATGGCCACTTGGTACGCAAATGAAGAAATGGTGGAGTTCTTCACTTTCGATAAGCTTAAAGCTGAAGAAGCAGCTCTGCAGGAGACATTTGGCTTTGGAAGTCTTCAGGATGCTTTTGAGCATCAAGACGAGCTGATCCAGATCTTCATTCAGAAGGTTAAACAAGATGAAGTACCACCTTCTGAGGAAATCATTTCTCAAGCCAACTCCTACCTTCGCAACCTCAGCTGGATCGTTCCAGTTGAAACTGCCAATGAAGCTGTACCTGCCAACACAGCTGAGGCAATGATGATTGAAGACGAGCCAACCGTCGCAATAGTTGAGCCAACCGAAGCCGCCCCACGAGTCCAATTGCCGATGACACTCGGCTCACCGGTCGAGATCGAGGTAGTAAAACCCGACCAAGCCGAATCCGGGACCCCGGACGGATCTGTTGTGCTCTCTGATGCAATGAAGGACGAGATTGCCAAACAAGTCGAGGAAATTCTGTTTCAGGATAGACTCAAATCAAATGTGGATACCCTTCTGCGCATCACAGCTATAGAGTCGCAAGTCCAGAGCAATGGACTTTCCATTGACGACGTTCGCGGATTCGCTATGAATCCGCAAGAAAGCACCGACGAGAGATCTCAAACGGTCTCTCGTTTCTCAACGTATTGATAATTCAAATCATCTAGAGAAGAGAGTCACGAGATCATCTCAAACCTCCAAGCTCGGCCGGAAAGCCGCGTCATCGATTTATCCGGCCAGTGGACGCTCTCCAACAACCAGACTCTCTCCTTCAGGCCGACATCCACCATTTGTTCAATCTTTACAAGGAGCTGGACAATCGGTTCAAAGCGAAGAAAGACGACAAAGATAACAACCTAGTCACAGCAGACAACTCAACAAAAATCACTGACATTGACAAAGCCTTGGCCCAGCTGAATGAGACAGTAGTCAGCCTCACCTCCACTCTTATTCATAATGCCAAAAAGGGGGAAGGTAATGACAAGAGAAAACATCAAAGACGGGCAAAGGAAAAGCTGTAGCTGAAATCCAAGTGATGCAGTCAGAGATTGACGAAGTTGTTCTTGAAATTTGGATGCAGAGGAACCAGCTGGACGGAAATGGAAGTGGAGCAGAATGATCATCCCTCTTGCCAAAGCTAGCGGAGCCACGCCAGAACAGCTCAATGATATTCATTGGCTCTGCAACTTTGTAACTCAGCAAAAGCAAGAGATGAAAAGCCTCCAAGATGAGCAGAAGAAGAAAGTCTGCTAAATGCCGAAGAGAAGAAGCAGCAGAAGAAAAGAGCAAACATAAGAGCTGCAAAGAAAAAGTCTCAGATGCCGATGAACTGGAGAAGAGTTGATGAATGGATCCCAGAAGAGCTAAACGACAACTGGGAACATACAAAGTTTGAGTTCATCGAAGATTTCTATTATCTGGGAGCTTACCCAAATACGCCCCCAGATATTGCTTTCATGATGCATCTAAATGAGCTTTTTCATCAAGACAGGATGACGGCAAAAGCATTCTTCAACGCTGCAAATACCGCGAAGATCCAGCTCACTGCTCCCCAGCTGTATCATATCCAGCCTCCATTGATACCTGGAACTAATCTTCCTGACAAATCAAAGATTATCGCTGAAGTAAACAGATGGGCGATCAGGAGAAAAATTTCCAAGGCAAACAACGAAGAAGAATACGTGTTTGGAGCAGATGATTTTAACCGGTATAGATTGAGAACAGATGAGCAGCTGGAAGAAGATCGTCTGAAGAATCAGCAGAAGCAGCAGAGATGAAGACCCAGCTTACTGGGATTTAATTTTGTTTGTTTTCAGTTCGTTAATCTTGTATCTCTTGTAATCATCTTTTGTGGATTAATAAAACTGAAATATTTTGCTCTCAAGCTCACCCTGATGACAATAACTCTTTGTCCAGGCACTGAACTTTGAATTTAATCTTCTGCTGAAATCTTTTAAAAACCCACTTTCTCATTTAGGGGGAAGCAGGTTATTTTTCTCAGTTAGGTTTTGGCATCATCAAAAAGGGGGAAATTGTTGGGAAAATTCTAATGTTTTGATTTGATTCCAAAACCCAACTGTTCTCCAACCTAGTAGATGTTTGTACAAACCTAAGTTAAGTTTTCCAGCTCACTTATTTGAGCCTTAGATTTTCTAAGTTCACAGGTTTGGAAGCTGAAGACAGAAGAAGACCCAGCTGAGTAATCAGCTGAACCCAAAGTCAGCTGAAAGATCTCTTAGCTGCACAGAGCTCCAGAACTGAGCTGAGTCAGACTGACTCAAGAAGCGAAGAATGGATCCAGCCAAGGAGATCCAACTGAGCAGAATAAATTGAGCTGCATCAAAGTCTAAGAAAGACAGCTGAGCTGACCACAAAGGGAACTAACTCTGAAGACGTCACTTCAAGTCAGTTTACCCATCCAGCTCTGAATTCAAAGTCAAGCTCAAAAGACAGAAATCTCGATTTCAGAGGAAGTCAATATACCTCGACCAATAAGGGATTGACAACTCAGCATCCTAGAAAGGCGAACCTAGGATCTGACACAATGATGAAGACAGGTGAAGATACACTCAACGGCAGATCGACAGATCAGAGAGTAGGTAAGATTCAAACGGGTCCTCCAACGGCTAGTTTGAATCTCTACCTATAAATACCGCCTTCAACCTCGAATCGACACGAAAAACTCCCCGCAAGCTTACAACTTTTACGAATCTCTCAAGTATTTTAAAAAGCTCTCCGGATTATCTAACTCTTTAAAAGAGCACTTAACTTATTAAGTGTTCAATTTCGAAGCTGCTTTAGTTTTTCGTCTGATCAATAGGCTGTAATAATTGTAAATCCAAAGCCTAGATCTGAACGAGTTCATCTTTCAAAGTTCTTCATTGTAAGAACTCGTTCAAAGTTGGAAACCCAAACCCTCCTTTACCCAGAAAAGGTTAGGTCAAGGTTACGCCGTCTCGAAGCGCGAAATTCGAGTGTAAGATTATTCAGTACCCCCGAAAAGGTGCGAGCTTCTACGGTGCTCCGTAAGCGTTAGAACACAGCTCGAGGAAGAGCTGCGAAGGTGCTTGGTACTCGTAAACCAAGTGGTCATCCTTAGTGGATTTACCAGCTAAAACCTGGTCGTGGACGTAGGAGTTTTCTCTCCGAACCACGTTAAAATTCTGTGTTCTTTATTGCATTAATTAAGTCTTTGCTTTATTCTTATTTAAAGAACTAACCGCATTCACTCAGCACAAGTTTTCAAAGCTTCATCTTTCTGACTGTGTGACCCAGCCAGCTGCATATTTTTCAAACCTGCTTAAACTGAAAACTGAAACTAAGTTTTTCTGAGTTTTTGTAAAAGGAACGAGCTAAGTTTTTCTTTCCACCACATTCCGCACAGCCAGCTAAGTTATCAGTCCAGCTGACCATCTTCTTTAGAAGTCAGTTGAACTCATAACTGAGCTCTCACTCAACTCTGTTTTAACTTGATAAAAGTTTTTAAAATCCCTCTTCGGTGTATTCACCCCCCCTCTACACCGAAGACCTCGTTCCGGGACCATCATGGTTTTTGGCTATCTATAATAGGAATTGGAAATAGATATATTATGATTTCCTGCTAAATTTATTTTGAGTTCATACTTTTCTTAATTTTACTTCAATTTCATTATCATTCATAAGATAATTCTTTTTTTTTTTTTGAAGGAATTCATAAGATATTTTTAGAAACTACTCGTAGCTATTACTCATAAATAGATGATGGGTAGTTCATCCTAGTATTTTGACAGGATTTGAACCATGATTTTTCGATTATATGATTGCCTATTATTCCTAAATCCGATCTTCTATTGCCTAATTATGTTATATTTTCTATTGCTTCTGTTGGATTAATGACATGTGGCAATCTGAAAATTTAAATATGAGAATTAGGGTTTATTCCATCCAATTAGGGTATATAAATATCTCCAAATCTACACATATCATTAATCTAATATAATATGCAATTGAAGATGTTACACCATTAATCAATAGAAGATTCGATCAGCAAAAATTGAGGATAGGATGTTACCACACAATTCGTAACTATACAATGTTTCTTGCCTCACATGTTCCTTTTTAATTTTAGTTTTTTTTCCATAATTTTTTCAGATTTTTCAAAAAAAAAAATTTCATATTTTTTTTAGTGGTAATGGTGCGAAATAGCAAATCAAGTTAGTGAAAAATAAATGTTGGCCACCAACTGTATTCTAATAAATTGTGGCCAACTTTGAGCTGAATAGACTTAAATGTCCTTACTTTAATTTGGTACAACTGGTACGAAGTTTGCCAAGTGTGACACAACTGGTACGGATTCGTTTCAAGTGTACCCGTTGTGCAACACCATAACTTGTTACAAACGGATCTCATTCGTTCCAAGTGTACCACGTCGCAACGTCATAACTTGGTACGACTGGTACGAACGGATCTCATTCGTTCCAAGTATACCACTTGCATCACACCATCAATTTCTAGGGGCAATTTTGTCCAAAATCCTCAAAGTTTGACAGAATTTATGAAAATAAAGTTGGTGACTAACTATTAGTCTCCACTATCTATTTTGACTATTCTAAATTTTGCCTCTTTTTTTATCTTCATAATTCTTTAATAATAGATTTCACTTTTTTAAATTGCAAAAAAAAAATGAATATTTTTTTCTTTCTAATTTTAGATTTTTCTTCATGACCTTTAAAAAAAATTAATTTTAGATTTTAATTTCTTCAATGTTTTTATGTATTTTGAATTTATAAACTCAATTACCTAAATACATTGACAACTATAAGCTCTTGAGACATTACATCTTATAAGCCCTTGAGACATTTTATAAGATGTTGGAACTGCTTATAAGATAAAATAAAGAGAGATTTCACATGAATAGCATTTCTCAAATTGCAAAGCTAAATAATAGCACTCAAGATAAAAATTCAAAATAATAGCACTTCTTGATTTTTATACCCCTCCAACTCTTTAATTTACAAAACCAATTAATATTTTAAGAATTAAAAAACATTAAAAAAAAATCAAATCTACTCTACCCGCCCACACCCTTAATTATTTTGAATTAGTTTTCACAAACCCAAACCCCATTTTCCTCCATCCCTCGAACCACGGATTAATACTGCGGAAGACTGACTTGTCGATTGATAGGGCTGTCTAAACGGGTCGGGTAGGGTACCCTACCCGAAAATGTCGGGTACCCGATCCCGATTTTTTCAAATTTATAATACCCGATCTCGATCCTATATTAAAAATCGGGTATCCAAATACCCGAAGCGGGTATTCCAATCGGGTATTAGGGTACCCGAATTACCCGATATTATTTAATTTATATTTTATATTATGCCTAAAATAAATTATTTACTATTATTCAATTTATGTCTTACACTATATATACACAATGTGTATAGGCTAATATATATTGAAATAGAATACAACAACACGACATATTCACATTATATCAAATCTAAATTATAAACTATTACTACCTCCGTCCCACCGAATATGGTCTGTTTTCCATTTTGGGTCGTCCCACCGAATATGGCCTGTTTCCTTTTTGGGAAAGAATTAGAGTTTACTTTAAACTAAAAAAGCACTTTAGTAGTACATTGTTGACCAAAAAGACACTTTATTAACTAAAAAGTTACTTTATTAACACTTTATTACACCTAATTCCAATCTCCGTGCCGAAAACAAATAGGTCATATTCGGTGGGACGGAGGGAATAAATTCGTAGCAATAACCATAACAATTTGTAACCAAAAGAAACAAAAAATGTATAACAATTTAAAATTAAAAAATATCACCAACACCATTAATCTATAAACTAAAACCATAAACAACATAACCAAACGAAACAAAATATGTATAGCAATTTAATATAAAGTAATATAATGTAGAATCAAATATATCTCATAGATTTGTTTGTATCCTAATTCCTAAAATAATATAATATAAAGTAATATAATATAATATAAATTAAAAACTCGGGTATACTCGGATACACAAATCGGGTGTCGGGTATACCCGATACCCGAAATTTCTAAAAATCTCAATCCGCATCCCGACCCGTTTACCCGAATATACGGGTATCGGGTACCCAATACCCGTCGGGTATCGGGTCGGTACAATACTATCCGATTACCCGCCACCCATTTAGACAACCCTAGTCGATTGAGATCACTAAGTTATTTTTCATAAGGTTCGTTGATTTGGTCACTCTAGTGGATTCAAATATCCTTTCCCATAATTAGGGGTGTCAAAATTGGCCCGGCCCGGCCCGAAACCGGGCTGGGCTGCCAATTTTCAGGCCCGCAGCATTTTCGGGCCGGGCCGGGCCACACAATGTTAGGCCCGAAATTTTTTCGGCCCGGCCCGAAATGGGTAAAAGCCCGCTGGGCCCGGGCCGGCCCGGCCCGACCCGAACAAATTGCACTATAAATATATTTTCGGGCCGGGCTGGGCCGCACATTTTCAGGCCCGAAAAATTTCCGGGCCGGCCCGACTCTCTCTTGCAATTTTTTTTGGCCTGGCCTGGCCCGGCCCGGCCCGATTATCCCAAAAAGCCCGACGGGCTCGGGCCGGGCCGGCCCGGCCCGGGAATTTGACAGCCCTAATAATCAATTTGGAATTAAAAATAATTTAATACTTAATTACAAAGTTATAATATGGTGACAATTCGTTAGAAAAGTATTACACAACATATTGAAATGTAATTAATAAAGGGGTAGCATTTCTAGATCTTGATCAATTTAAGACTTTAACAGTAAATATTAGTATATGATAATTTTTCTTATTTTTTATTTTTTATTTTTTTGTAATGGAAGCATGTGAGTCACAATAATTTTAATAATCTTTTTACCTTAAAATAAATTAACTATAAATTAACTATAAAATAATTTAATAATTGATCAAATTAAATTTTCTCATAAAAATAAAACTTTGGCCAAATTAAATTGGTTGTGTAAAATAATTGCAGGATGAGAAAATACACATTGATCTTGATTATTTATATAATTCAGTAGAATCTTATGAAATAACGATGTGGAATAGAAAATTTATACTAAATATAAAAAATGAGGATTTAAGATAAATAGGAATGGTGAATGTAGAGAGCACCACGTACAACCCGAAATTAAAGGAGATCTCGAATGCGTAATCGTTTTAATAATATATATAGATTCATTATAGGAAAAATAAAAGAGCTTTTGAAAACTTTAATTGATTGGGGCTTCTTGATCTTGACCTTTGCTACATACTTTCAATATTTATTGTTGGACGTTTGACTCTCCAATACAACAATTTTTTCCGAGTTACTTTGCAACCAATACGTCCAACGACAATATTGAAAATATGACCAGACAGTTCGGACCATCAACTACAAAAGTCTTCAATTATTTTTTCGTTTCAAAAGCTCTTTCATTGTAAGAATATAGAATGATATCAACACTAAAAAAATAACTTTTTTAAAAAAACTAAAAATAAAAATACATATAAAATCTCACCCATAATGTCATTTTATACACGCAATATTGCACACTCAATGAAAGAATTTGAAATAGAGAATCTCGTACGACGACCACCACCAAAGTCATGTCCTCCATTACCCATCATTCCATGAAGAATGAACATCCACATTAGGCTCAGGGAGAACATCTCTTTTTCTCATTCGATCCTTTCTTATTTGCTCAGCACAAATCTCAGCTAAAGGGCCACAATCATCTACCTCAATGTTTTCAAGAAATATTTCAAATTCTCCTTCAATTCTTTCCAATTTGTAGCAATGTCTTATACTTAGAAGCCCAAGTCCTTGGAAGCTTCCACGTCCAATCTTCCATTCCACCAACGCAAGAGATGCAGTATGGAAACTAGAAGACGCTGTTGAATCTCATCTCCTGCTACGCCTCGACGAGGAGCGCCTGGAGCAACACATCGATTCATTTTTGAAGACCGTGGAGAATCTGGCAGAGGAGTACGCCACAGCGGTAGAAAACCCATCATCATTGCCCCAAAAGGAAGACGAAGACGACGACGTTTCGCCCATCGACGATTCGGTTGGAAAAAAGTCAACGACGGTTGACTTATCAAATCGTTACGAAAACATCAGATCTGGCCTTAATTGGCATGATGGCATTGATCACAACCAAGTCGTGTCACTTGTCGGAATGGCGGGCATCGGTAAGACCCATTTCGCTAGAAAAATTTATCAAGATCCCGCCATTGTCGATGGTTTCAATATTACGGCGTGGGTGAGCGCAGGGCCAAGAGGTAGCACGGTTAGTGTGCTGGTGGATCTTGTTGCTCAGATAGAGCGCAAGCCTAGAGATCTATATGTTAAAAAAGATTTCTGGACACTAATGGCACATCTCAATCTAGCACTAACCGGACGGAATTACTTGATAGTGTTGGATGATGTGTGGGAGACACGTGTCTTCGACAGGATAATATCGGGGACGTTTCCCAGGAAAGATGAGAGCAGAATCATACTGACAACGAGGTTAGAAGAAGTAGCTAAATCGCTTAGCACTCACATTCACTACATGCGCTTTTTGAGCAATGAAGAAAGTTGGAATCTACTCTGGCGGAATGTGTTCGATGAGGAGGAGTGTTTCCCTCCTCATCTCGAGAAAGTTGGGAGGAAGATTGCGGAGAACTGTGAAGGTCTTCCTCTTCTGATCCTCGCGGTGGCCAAGATCCTTGGCCAGAGCGAGCAGACAGAAGAGTACTGGAAGAAGGTAGCAGACAGAAAAACTGCTACCTTCACAAATGCAAGCGATAAAATTTCAAAGGTACTATCTTCAAGCTATGAGTACTTACAGCAACATTTAAAAGCATGCTTTCTCTACTTGGGAGTTTTCCCTCGTAGTTATGAGATTCCCCGCTCCAAGCTCTTTAACCTGTGGATTGCTGAGGATTTCTTCGAGCCGAGCCAGCATGGAGATTTAGAAGTTTTTTCTGTAGAATGTCTGGAGGAGCTTGTCTCGAGTAGTGTTGTGATCGCTTGCAAGAAGAGCTCGGACAACGGAACCAAATCTTGCAAGCTCCACTCTGCCTATTGGCACTTGTGCGTTAAAGAAGCTAGGAAGAGCAAGTTCTTCCATGTCTTAAACAAGCTCACCGATTGTTCCGGAGATTATATTGAAAGCCAGCGGCGCTTGTCCGTTCATAGCAACGTTCTGTTTGGCATAAGGGAGGCGTATGAGTCGATGGCATCCACGATAACATCATCACGTTCTCTCCTGTGTACCGGTGAAGATCATCCGTATCCTGTACCGATATGTTTGAATTTGATGTTTCTTAAGGTATTGGAAGCTCTTGCAATCCGTTTGTATGAGTTCCCAAAAGAGGTAGTGAAGCTATTACAGTTAAGGTACCTTGCCCTAACTCATAATGGCAAACTCCCTTCTTCCATATCCAATCTCCGACACCTGCAGTGGCTGATTCTTCGTCACCATCATAACATCAAAATTCTTTCGAATCCAACTTGTTTGCCAAAGGAGATCTGGGATATGCAAGAGCTCACTCATCTTCGGATCATGGGAAGCGACCTGCCAGATCCAAGCCGCCGTGCAAAGCTACCAAACCTCGTCACACTTTGTGTGAATGCAGGTAGTTGCACCAAGGCAGTTTTCAGAAGCATCCCTAATCTGAGGAAATTAGGGATTACGATTGAGTTACAGCCGGAAGCAGCCGCTGAAACATTAAGCAGCTGCTTCAAGCATGTCATGATGCTTGGAGGGTTAGAGTCGCTTAAATGTGTGGTCGTGAATCCTTGTCTGAGGTCTCGAGTTGTTGCGCCACGCGACTACCTTTCAAATTTCCCGAAGAGTTTGAGAAAGGTGAGCTTGAATGGGTTGGGATATTCTTGGAAGTATGTGAGTGCGATTGGTTCACTGCCGAACCTTAAAATGCTGAAGCTGCGACGCTCTGCCTTTCGAGGGGCAGAGTGGGAAATAAAGGCCGGTAAATTTGGGAGTTTGGAATTTCTGCTACTTGAAGATATTGATGTGGTGGAGTGGAAAATGCATGGTGATAAATGCTTCCCTCGTCTCCGGCGCCTAATCATTCGGCATTGCTACAAATTGAAGGAGATACCTTCGCAAATCGGATCAATCCGAGAACTGGAAACGATGGAGGTAGTTGATTGCAGCTCTTCAGTTGTGGCTTATGCGCGGCAATTAAGAAAATCTGGAAATTCTTCTCTAAAAGTTGTGATCAGTTCATCGTGGAACCTTGATGCATGAATCAGCTGGAAAGATTTAAGCATAAATGTTGGTTTCAAATGTAATGAGTTATTTATGAACCTTAAATGATGTTGGTTTTTGGCTATCTGTAATAGTAATTGGAAATAGATATATTATGATTTCCTGCTAAATTTATTTTGAGTTCATACTTTTCTTAATTTTACTTCAATTTCATTATCATTCATAAGATATTTCTTTTTCTTTTTTTTTTTGAAGGAATTCATAAGATATTTTTAGAAAATACTCGTAGCTATTACTCATAAATAGATGATGGGTAGTTCATCCTAGTATTTTGACTGGATTTGAACCATGATTTTTCGATTATATGATTGCCTATTATTCCCAAATCCGATCTTCTATTGGCTAATAATGTTACATTTTCTATTGCCTCCGTCGGATGAATGACATGTGACAATCTGAAAATTTAAATACGGGAATTAGGGTTTATTCCATCCAATTAAGGTATATAAATATCTCAAAATCTATACACGTCATTAATTTAATAATACTAGTAAGTAGTCCGTCGAAATTCGACGGGAAATAACTTTATGTTTTAATTTATATGTATACATTTTAAAAATAGTGACTTTACTGTACATACTCGTCTCAAATCCGTTGAGTAATACTCGATAAAAATATGAACACTCCAAGTAATATTAATTAAAATTAGTAAAAATACTTCTTTCTATGTTATTTGAACCATCTTGTTGGTTTATTCTAAATTACTCGATAAAAATATAAACAAAGTTAATATTAATTAAAATTAGTAAAAATCCTTCCTTTTTAAGTATATTTGAACCGTATCGTTGGTTCATGTTAAATCGATATCTCTAATCTTTGCCAAAATGCGAAAAAAAATATGTTTACATCTTCAAAATAATATTAATTAAAATTAGTAAAAATCATTGTTTCTATGTTATTTGAACCGTCTCGTTGGTTTATGCTAAATTATTCAATAAAAATTTAAACAAAATTAATATTAATTAAAATTAGTAGAAATTCTTCTTTTTAAGTATATTTCAACCGTCTCGTTAGTTCATGCTAATTAAATCGATATCTATAATCTTTGCCAATTTTATAATATTATATATATATACATAGTGCGGATCAAATAAGAACACTTTCTTAGGTGAGAAATAAGAACAAATCTCTAATTTATGCATTTAAATGCTAATGCATTAAGTTATTGTAGTTTATGCATTAAAATATTTATGCATTTAGTTTCTGCATTTTATGCATGTGTTTTACCAGATCCGCTATATATATATATATATATATATATATATATGAATTAAGAATGTATAAAATAAGGATTTATAAGAATGTATTCTGAAATTGTTATTATTTTAATATGTGTAATAGAAGAAATTAATTAAATAGAGGGAAAGATAAATATGAGATGTGATTAATAGATAAACATGTTTTATTTCAAGAATATGAAATTAATAAAAAATAGAATATATATGAATTAAAATGAGACAAATTACCAAAATAAAGGAAAATCTGAACGGAATACCGTGGAGGGGCACCTTTATTTTCATATTAGTAATAGATGTGCAATAGAAGATGTCACACCATTAATGAATGGAAGATTCGATCGGCGAAAATTGGGGATAGGATGTTACTGCACAATTCGTAACTATATCATGTTTCTTGCCTCACATGTTCCTTTTTAATTTTAGTTCTTTTTCATAATTTTTTCAGATTTTTAATATTTTTTCAGATTTTTTTTTATCTTCATAATTCTTTAATATTAGATTTCACTTTTTTTAAATTGTAAAAAAAAATGAATATTTTTTTCTTTCTAATTTTAGATTTGTCTTCATGACCTTTTAAAAAAATTAATTTTAGATTGTAATTTCTTCAATGTTTTCATGTATTTTGAATTTATAAGCTCAATTACCTAAATACATTGACAACTATAAGCTCTTGAGACATTACATCTTATAAGCTCTTGAGACATTTTATAAGATGTTGGAACTGCTTATAAGATAAAATAAAGAGAGATTTCACTTGAATAGCATTTCTCACATTGCAAAGCTAAATAATACTCCCTCCGTCCCAATAGCAAGGTCCCATTTCTTTTGGGCACGGGTATTAAGAAACTAGAGTAAAAAGATAAAAGGTGGTAGGTCCCAAGCTTTTTGAAGGGATAATTATTTCTATTTTTAGAAATGGAACCTTACTATTGGGACACCTCAAAAAGGAAAGAGAGACATTGCTATTGGGACGGAGGGAGTAGCACTCAAGATAAAAATTCAAAATAATAGCACATCTTGACTTTTATACCCCTCCAACTCTTTAATTTACAAAACCAATTAATATTTTAAGAATTAAAAAACATTAAAAAAATCAAATCTACTCTACCCACCCGCCCACACCCCTAATTATTTTGAATTAGTTTTCACAAACCCAAACCCCATTTTCATAAGGTTCGTTGATTTGGTCACTCTAGTGGGATCCAAATATCCTTTCCCATAATCAATTTGGAATTAAAAATAATTTAATACTTAATTACAAAGTTATAATATGGTGACAATTCGTTAGAAAAGTATTACACAACATATTGAAATGTAATTAATAAAGGGGTAGCATTTCTCGATCTTGATCAATTTAAGACTTTAACAGTAAATATTAGTATATGATAATTTTTTTTTTTGTAATGGAAGCATGTGAGTCACAATAATTTTAATAATCTTTTTACCTTAAAATAAATTAACTATAAAATTAATCATTATTTTTGGGTATTGCTTCAAATTATATATTGAAAAGATTAAACAAAGATTATTCTTCATCATCATCTTCTTCTTCAGTCAAAGATTGGTACAATTCACCAGCTAACTCCTCCTCCATCTTCTTCACTCTTTCTGTAAAAGAATGAATTTCAAGTTTTACTTCCTCCACGAAAGTTCCACTTGTTCCAGATTGTGGAACAGTCCGTTTTGAGAGATTGATACACCAAAGAAATCCAATGCTATTGGATCGAGCATAATAGAAGATGGGCCAGAAGATGAGGGAAGCCCAAAAAAGAAGAAGCCCAGCAGCTTGAAGATTCGAGAATGATGCAATGGTTACAGGATGGGCAAGAGAGTAGTATCATCTGAAAAGTATTCCAAATAGGTCCCACTTTCTGTTAGGAATAGGAGTCTTTGCAGAGAAAGGCCTGGTAGACTCTGTTATTTAATAGCAGAGTTTTTGTATCGAGAATGATTATGAATGGAATGAATGTTTTGCTTATTTCTCTATCTTCTCTCTAATTCTCTTGTCTCTCTCTAATTTCTGGAGTTCGACTCGCTCGAAGTAGTCTAAATCTATCTAAAATCGTATCAATTGGTGCTTTCATTGAGAGATATGAACGGATTCAATATGGATTTGAGCGTTACAGATGATGGAGCAACATTTTCCATAACTCCCAATACACTTAGATTTGGTGGAGAGGAAGATGATGTTTATGAGTGGACGTCTCGGATAGATCATTATTTTGCTTTACGAGATGTCCCTGATGAGCAACGTCTTTCTATGGTATTCTATCACTTGGATGGAAAGGCACTGATGTGGTTTCAATGGCTAGAGACGAATTGCTTATTAACGACTGGGAGCGACTTCTTAATAGCTGTCAAGTTTCATTTTGGTTCATCGAAATTCGAAGATCTGGAGGGTCCGACACTCTTTTCGCACCACCACATTTCGCCTTCTCCTTCTGCCATGTTTCATCTTCCACACCCATCTGCCCAGCCGCCTCCTCTTCCACAGCGCCTGTTCTTCCACAGATCTCCTCCACTTTCCTCGCCGCTGAAACCTTCATCCTCCGCTGCTACTCGTTCGCCGCCTCCCTGCTCGTTTTCATCTTCAATCTCCCCTCATCCAATCATCCCTGTTTCTTTGACATATCCACCTCTTCTTACCGCTTATACTCGAGCTCCACTTTCATCCCTAAAACAACCACCTTCTCCAATGCTTCAGCCGCCGCCGCCAGCACCATCCCCTCCAAAGCTGCAACTGCCGCCGCCGCCACCAGTACCTACTCCACTACCATCACCGATATCCTCTCCACCCATAATACCTTCGGCGAGTCCTCCTCCGCCGATTCCCCATCCACCAAGTCCGCTGCCATATTTTCTACAACTCACTCGCTCCATTCAACACCCAAATCCATCTTCTCTCCCAATGATCCCTCTGGTAAGATCTCCGCCCAGTCCGCCAATTTCCTTTCCACCAGATCCACAACCACCACAACATCAACCACCAACAATCACTGCCCTCCGCCATACGCCGCCATTCCCTCAGCCTTTGGCTGCACCTCCTTCATTGCTCCAGCCGCCGCCGCCGCTAACACTACCCCCTCCAATTCCGCCTCCACCCACCGAACCCACACCAGACTCACTACACATCCAAGCCCCTCCACACACTACTCATATTCAGCCGCTGCTACAAGAGAAATTTCCACCAGATCTACCACCCAATTTCACCGATATCTCTCATCTCCTCGGCTCGATGACGATGATACCACCAGATTTACCCCCTCTCTCTGCAACCTCACCGCCAATTTCCTCTCCACCAAATCCGCCGCCACCTAATCCACCGGCACCACCAATTTTACATGGCTTCAAACCATCATCTCCCATGGTGGAATTTGAGTTCCTTCGAGCTGACGAGTCGCGCTTTGAGGATATTACTACCGAGGGCGTCGTTTCCAGTTTTTACACTTTCCCGATTGCTATCGACGTGCTTGTTATCGTCGGTTATCAAGTCCAGTTGTGCGGTGAGCCGCCACCGGAGCCTCTTCTGGTCTCGTTTTTGCAACTACAGACTATGGCTTCCGTAGATCCCATTGTTGAGATATTTGAGATTGATATTTGGCCCAACTCTGATGATGAAGAGTCCAATTCGTTTTTGATGTTGGAGCCCAATACGAGAGGCCCAAATTCGGCTATTTCGGCTACCCAAGGCCCAAGTGCACTGCATCCCCATTTTTGTCCACTTCGTCAATTTCTGAAAGTAGAGATTGTTAAACCGGCAACAACAATTGTCAGTCGCATCTCTCTCTCTTCACCGGTGTTGCTCGTCCGCGAGAATGATCACACTTTTCGATTTTGTTTGGTCTATCGAGCTGGTAGTGCAGTGCCCATAAACAAATTGTTTCACAATTTGGGAGTTGCGCTTATATTCACCAAATTGGAGTTAAGTTCAAGCTACCACCAAATTGTTGTTCACATTAGAGACATCCGCATAACAACCTTTCGAACAGCCGAGGACCACTATGAATTTTTGTGGTTATTACGCCGGTATTATCACCTCTTCCAGCCGCCAACGAGAGTCAAATTGTACCACGTTGAGGACAAGGTGGTTGTGGAAGAGAGTGGGAATGATACACCAAAGAAATCCAATGCTATTGGATCGAGCATAATAGAAGATGGGCCAGAAGATGAGGGAAGCCCAAAAAAAGAAGAAGCCCAGCAGCTTGAAGATTCGAGAATGATGCAATGGTTACAGGATGGGCAAGAAAGTAGTATCATCTGAAAAGTATCCCAAATAGGTCACACTTTCTGTTAGGAATAGGAATCTTTGCAGAGAAAGGCCTGGTAGCCTCTGTTATTTAATAGCAGAGTTTTTGTATCGAGAATGATTATGAATGGAATGAATGTTTTGGTTATTTCTCTATCTTCTCTCTAATTCTCTTGTCTCTCTCTAATTTTTGGAGTTCGACTCGCTCGAAGTAGTCTAAATCTATCTAAAATCGTATCAGAGATGGGATTGAATCCCAGCTTTGAATTTGTCTATTGCCAGTCTGATTTCTTTATTCCACCTTCTCCTGCTTCCCCACAGCATTCTGTTCACCATTTCCTCGAAGATCTCCACTTCCTGCATTGCAAGTTCTGTGATTTCTCGAGAAATATCACAAGATTTCAGAAGAGATTCAATCTTGCGCTTAACAGCAGCCAAGTAAACCAAATTCGGCATTTTCTTCTCTCTGATCTCTCTCTCTTTCTTCTCTCTAAAAAGTTGCAGTGAATGAATTTGAACAACTATTTGGCAGGAATATCTAGACTCACTACGTGAAGATTTGAAAAACTAAAAATTATCCACTGCATCTCCTAACTTTTTCATTCTTGAATTTGCATTTTGTTGCATAGATATATGCCATTATTGAATGGCCGAAAGGAATCCACCAGCAGATGTCGGCCATTATAACCAAAGGTTTTCAAACCTCACACATCTCACCACGTGGTCCACATGGACCACATTCATATCACTAGTATTTCAATCAATGTTTTTAAACGGAATCGGAGCTTGAACCAGTGAAACCTTCGGATCATGATTTTTTTTGGTTCAATCGGTTTAACCATAGTTCACCCCTTTAATAATATAATAATCATGTTATAATAGATTTAAGTAAAAAAAAAAATAGATATATAGAAAATAGATAAATCATATACCACAATTTGTAAGAAATTTAAATACAAAAGTATTATTATCTGATATCAAATACTTTCTCTCCGTCTACGAAAAATGTTCCTAAAATACGTGTCACTTCTAAATAGGTAACTTATTCATAATATTTTTTTTTTTGAGTTGGTACTTAATTATTAAACAATTCCTTCAAAATTAAAATAAGTAAGGATATTATAAGTATAATATAATAATAAATAATAGATAAATAGTATAGTATATGATATTAATATTATGATATAATCTATAATATATAATGGATAAATATAATTTATGATATTACGCTATTGCCCTTAAATTAATATATATAATAATATACTAGACAAATCAAATTTTGTAAACAAGACTCTTTTATAATAGGTATAGAATACGCAACTATAATTTCAAAAATATATACTGCACTTTATTACCAGACTCTTCTTTAATTTTCGATGACTTTTGATTCTATGTCTCCGAACTCCACAAAATTAAACATATATTGAGTATCAGTTCTTTCTTAGAATAGATGTTTGGATACATAATTGGGTCGTTCGATTGGATGGATTAGATAGGACTATACAAGATTCAGTCTCATGATATGTTGTTCGGTTAGCTAGACTTGGCCACGTACTTAATCTAAGACAATGCCACATAGGATTAATCTTGTATAATGAGTCTTGGCCTACCCCTATGACAGATGGGTGTAATTAATGAAAGAGAAGTGGGCTAAATAATAGAGAAATTACTACACGTTTCTTTAAGTTGGATAAAAAAAAATTAGTTTTAAATGTCAAAGGTTTTTTCTAAAAAAAATGTCAGGGACACACGTTTTTGTAAGTTGTAGAATAAACAGGAAAAAAAAATTCTCTTGAAAAATCAAATGGGAAATAAAAAATTTATCGGATTATTGAATTGACATTAGTTTTACATGTTGTCACTATTTATGTTGAGAGGATATTTTCTACAATGAAGATACTTATATATTCTAAATGAAGACATATACAAAATATTGGTACTGAAAATATTATGTACAAAAAAGTAAATCATAATACAAATAAAAAATTTAATATGTCATAATTATTAATGTTATTTGGATTGAATGTTTCTTTTAAAAAATTATTGATGTAATGCTTAAATTTTATATTTTATTGTGTTATTCCATAATTAACATATTAGATGATTAATGCATTTTATGTGGGACAGACAGTTTTTCGATAATTTTATATCGAACCAAATGGACATAATATACATTTCGTGGACGGAGGGGGTGTGTTGTATTTGTTAATGTTATTCTTAAAAATATCATTATTAATTTATATACTGAAAAATTAATATATTATTATTCTCTTTTGTTGCTTGAAATTTTGTTCTCCCTCTGTCCATGAAATATAGGTCACGTATGGTGTGATAAGGGTTTTAACAAATGTTAGGTAGGTAGTATTTGAGTAGAGAAATGACCCACTCTAATGAGTAGTTGTGATGTATAAAATAATGAATGTGTATGGGTATTATCCAAAAGAATATGGTGAACACCCCAAAAAGATAATTGTGTCATAAATATTGTGGACGGATGAAGTAATTAATACTTTCTATTATTTATGCAGTCTATATTACATATTTTTAAAATTATTCTACCGTGCAACGCACGGATGCAATACTAGTTATAGAAAGAGCTGACCTCTCGAATTCGTCGATCGAAAGAATTCTAAAAGATATCATTGATTAGAAATCTCCATTTTGGCTCGGCTCGAAGAAATCCTCAGCAATCCATAGGTTAAAGATAGAAAAAAAAAATATGTCTCTCTTAATTTTTTTTTTTATAATGTTAAAAAAACCAAATGGGCACGAGGAAGAGAGAGAATTAGCCAAAAACAACAAAACAAGGTGTAGAGAAATCAGCAAAAAGGATCTTTTGTTGTGTCAACGAATAATCTCAACAACCAACCCATCTCATGCTAAACACCTCCTGTTTGCTGAAATGCGTGAGTGAGAAATAGAGCCATGTCTTATGCTGCTGTGATTTCTCTCAAGCGTACCATCGAGCGCCGCATAAATCCCACAAATCCACAAATCGCAGAAGCCGCATATGAGCAGCTCAACTACTTAGGAAATTTCCTCAGAATCAACAACGCTTACAAGTACAGAAACATCAATAGAAGGGCGATCGACACACTCGACGCCAACGCAAGAGATGCAGTATGGAAACTAGAAGACGCTGTTGAATCTCATCTCCTGCTACGCCTCGACGAGGAGCGCCTGGAGCAACACATCGATTCATTTTTGAAGACCGTGGAGAATCTGGCAGAGGAGTACGCCACAGAGATAAAAAACCCATCATCATTGCCCCAAAAGGAAGACGAAGACGACGACGTTTCGCCCATCGACGATTCGGTTGGAAAAAAGTCAACGACGGTTGACTTATCAAATCGGTACGAAAACATCAGATCTGGCCTTAACTGGCATGATGGCCTCGATCAAGTCCAAGTCGTGTCACTTGTCGGAATGGCGGGCATCGGTAAAACCCATTTCGCTAGAAAAATTTATCAAGATCCCGCCATTGTCGATGGTTTCGATATTACGTTGTGGGTGAGCGCAGGACCAAGAGCTAGTATGGGAAGTGTGCTGGTGGATCTTGTTGCTCAGATAGAGCGCAAGCCTAAATATCTATATGTGAAAAAAGATTTCTACACATTAAAGGCACATCTCAAACTAGCACTAACCGGACGGAATTACTTGATAGTGTTGGATGATGTGTGGGAGACAAGTGTCTACGGCAGGATAATAGCGGAGCCGTTTCCCAAGAATGCTGGGAGCAGAATCATACTGACAACGAGGTTAGAAGAAGTAGCTAAATCGCTTAGCACTCACATTCACTACATGCGCTTTTTGAGCAATGAAGAAAGTTGGAATCTACTCTGGCGGAATGTGTTCGATGAGGAGGAGTGTTTCCCTCCTCATCTCGAGAAAGTTGGGAGGAAGATTGCGGAGAACTGTGAAGGTCTTCCTCTTCTGATCCTCGCGGTGGCCAAGATCCTTGGCCAGAGCGAGCAGACAGAAGAGTACTGGAAGAAGGTAGCAGACAGAAAAACTGCTACCTTCACAAATGCAAGCGATAAAATTTCAAAGGTACTATCTTCAAGCTATGAGTACTTACAGCAACATTTAAAAGCATGCTTTCTCTACTTGGGAGTTTTCCCTCGTAGTTATGAGATTCCCCGCTCCAAGCTCTTTAACCTGTGGATTGCTGAGGATTTCTTCGAGCCGAGCCAGCATGGAGATTTAGAAGTTTTTTCTGTAGAATGTCTGGAGGAGCTTGTCTCGAGTAGTGTTGTCATCGCTTGCAAGAAGAGCTCGGACAACGGAACCAAATCTTGCAAGCTCCACTCTGCCTATTGGCACTTGTGCGTTAAAGAAGCTAGGAAGAGCAAGTTCTTCCATGTCTTAAACAAGCTCACCGATTGTTCCGGAGATTATATTGAAAGCCAGCGGCGCTTGTCCGTTCATAGCAACGTTCTGTTTGGCATAAGGGAGGCGTATGAGTCGATGGCATCCACGATAACATCATCACGTTCTCTTCTGTGTACCGGTGAAGATCATCCGTATCCTGTACCGATATGTTTGAATTTGATGTTTCTTAAGGTATTGGAAGCTCTTGCAATCCGTTTGTATGAGTTCCCAAAAGAGGTAGTGAAGCTATTACAGTTAAGGTACCTTGCCCTAACTCATAATGGCAAACTCCCTTCTTCCATATCCAATCTCCGACACCTGCAGTGGCTGATTCTTCGTCACCATCATAACATCAAAATTCTTTCGAATCCAACTTGTTTGCCAAAGGAGATCTGGGATATGCAAGAGCTCACTCATCTTCGGATCATGGGAAGCGACCTGCCAGATCCAAGCCGCCGTGCAAAGCTACCAAACCTCGTCACACTTTGTGTGAATGCTCGTAGTTGCACCAAGGCAGTTTTCAGATGCATCCCTAATCTGAGGAAATTGGGGATTACGATTGAGTTACAGCCGGACGCAGCTGCTGAAACATTAAGCAGCTGCTTCAAGCATGTCATGATGCTTGGAGAGTTAGAGTCGCTTAAATGTGTGGTCGTGAATCCTTGTCTGAGGTCTCGAGTTGTTGCGCCACGCGACTACCTTTCAAATTTCCCAAAGAGTTTGAGAAAGGTGAGCTTGAATGGGTTGGGATATTCTTGGAAGTATGTGAGTGCGATTGGTTCACTGCCGAACCTTAAAATGCTGAAGCTGCGACGCTCTGCCTTTCGAGGGGCAGAGTGGGAAATAAAGGCTGGTAAATTTGGGAGTTTGGAATTTCTGCTACTTGAAGATATTGATGTGGTGGAATGGAAAATGCATGGTGATAAATGCTTCCCTCGTCTCCGGCGCCTAATCATTCGGCATTGCTACAGATTAAAGGAGATACCTTCGCAAATTGGATCAATCCGAGAACTGGAAACGGTGGAGGTAGTTGATTGCAGCTCTTCAGTTGTGTCTTCCGCGCAGAAATTGCAAAAATCTGGAAAGTCTTCTCTAAAAGTTGTGATCAGTTCATCATGGAACCTTGATGCATGAATCTGGAAATGGCAGCCGGATTCTTGGATCACAAGGTATGTTTCCTTCAATTTGATAAGTTAAAAATAGATATTAAGGGATAAGTCGGTTAAACCGGTTATGACTGCCGGTTAAGCAGTTAAACCGATAACCGTTTCTGGTGAAAAACGGAACCCGTATAAGCACCACTAATTATATACTCTGTATCGTATTCTGTGGAAATATAAGATTAACATAAAATTAGATGAATCAAAATGGAGTAAATCACTCATTTGCCATGTGATGCTTATTTGGATAATTTATAATATTTCAGGTCAGTGATTCGATCTCTATTTTGCAGTGGAGTAGAGATGTAAACGGGTCGGTGCGGGGCCGGGTATTGCTTCCCCATCCCTATACCCGCTTCAGAATTCCGTCCCCGTCCCCATCCCCGTTTAAATCGGGGCGGGGGCGGGGATTACCTGTCGGAAAAAGGATCCACATCGGGTACCCGTTAGATAATTTATTTTATTTTTAATAATTTATTATAACAAAAAAAATAATTTATTAGTAATTTATTAATAATTTATTTTTAATACTTATTAAAAATTTGTTAATAATTTATTTTTAATACTTATGAAGTTGTTTTCCATACCATTTGGTAATAAAATATCTACTTACAAAAAATTAAAAAAATTAAAAAAAATAATTTAAGACAATGCCACATAGGATTAATCTTGTATGACGAGTCTTGGCCTACCCCCTATGACAAAAAACAATCTTAAATAATCTTGGGCTTATTTAGTCTCATTTAATCTTGGGCCAATTTAATCTTGGCAACCGAACGCTCCCAATATTGAGATTTTAAACCTCTCTATTAAAGATTATATACACTTTGTTGACCCTTCAATTTTTGGACAAAATTACTTATCATGATTAAATATCGTAACTCCAATTTGGACATCCATCAAATAGTGCAAGTAACATGTAATTAACATCAAAGTGTTTAGTTGTTAACATGAAATCAAAAATCCAACCATGTGATACAGAGCTTTCAAGATGCACTATTATAGGAAATCATATGTACAGAAATATATTGGAAGGTTATGAGTTAGACAATCTAATCTATAATGGATTAATGATGAAGTTGAAGATGATTAAACTCCATTTGAACCAATCACAAGAAGAACGTGACAACAACTCTTCACAATTTTTTATTACAGTTAGAGAGAACTCGATATTAGGGTTGGCTCCTCAGATGCCAGTTTTTAGGTTTTAACCGAACTACCCGATACCCATTGGGTATTAGGTACCCGAAAACCGAGTAGAACGGTTCTCGATTTAATAAAACTTCCCAATACCCGTCGGGTATTCGGAAGCCCATAATTAAGTCTAGCCATTCGGCGGCCCAACTCAACAAACTTGATTGCTCTTCTCATCCCTTTCATCCCCCTTTATAACTCATTCCTCCTTTCTTTATAGTACTTCATCATCTGAGCTTTCAGTCGAATCGAGATTGGCCTTATCTACCGAAGGAGATATGGGATATGCAGGAATTGGTGCATCTTCAAATCATGGGAGGCAACCTACCTAATCCTAATGGTGCTGTCTTAGAAAATCTCATATCACTTTATAATGTTACTGCTTCTCATACCTACCCAATCCTAATAGAAAATAACATAAGCATTGAAGATTAATAATATATAAGTCTAATCTACACTAAAAATTAAGACTTGAGAATTGTTGGGATTTTCCGTAGAGGAAAATACCCTCCAAAAAGTGGCGTATGCTGCTTGAATTGCGACGAGCACACGGTATTCTTTAGTAAAAGGCGAAAGAATAGTTCGCTATGTGCTCAACGCGCAGCTGCGTAATTAACCATTTGCCATACCTCCTCTATTTATATGGCTTGTCTCAGCTCTCTTCATTCTGTATCCGATGTGGGATGCTTGCTTGTCCTGATTTTCGTCTGTTTCTCGACTTTTTTAGGACTTTCAAACGCACGCCTCAAAAGTTGGAAGATTACTTTTTTAGGACTTTCAAACGCACGCCTCAAAAGTTGGAAGATTACTTTTTTTTTTGTTTTGAGAAGCAGTTGGAAGATTACATAACAAAATGTGATTAGAATAACAATGCAAACACACTATTCAAACTAAATTGCGCTGCCTTAGAAGAATAAAATATAGAAAACTCAATGATGGCTAACATAAGCTTTACATCAAAATTAGGAGAAAAAAGCGGGTTTTGACCTCTTTTTGTTGTTTACGATTTCGATGCATTCGAGGGCTAAAATGAGATTGAAGGGTGAAATAGGTCTAAAATCCACGTAAAGATCTTTTAAAGTAAATTGAAAATGATTGTACTACAATTTTAAGGGTATGATTATAATTTATTATAAATATTAATCATATACATATTAATCAAATAAATAAAAGAGTTCAAATTTGGAATAATCAAATTAGATAGTGGAAACTAATAGTTGTCCATCAACTTTATTTTCATAAATTATGTCATACTTTGAGGATTTTTGACAAAATTGCCCCTAGAAATTGGTGGCACGTTGAGCCGTGGTGCACTTGGAACGAATGGAATTCATTCGTACCAGTCATACAAAGTTATGGCGTTGCGACGTTCAGAGGCGGATCTAGCATGGTGCTGGGGAGTGCTGAAGCACCTGCCAACAATTTTTTTTTTCTTTTTAATTACCTACTGTTAATGGCCAGGAAATTTGGAGTAGCACCCGTCGCCGCCGATAATGAGAGTTGTAGTCTGTGAACTGTGGGGTGGACGGTGGAGTGAAACAGATGGGTGTAATTAATGAAAGAGAAGTGGGCTAAATAATAGAGAAATTACTACACGTTTCTTTAAGTTGGATAAAAAAAATAGTTTTAAATATCAAAGGTTTCTTCTAAAAAAATGTCAAAGTGACACAAGTTTTTGTAAGTTGTAGAATAAACAGGAAAAAAAAAATTCTCTTGAAAAATCAAATGGGAAATCAAAAATTTATCGGATTATTGAATTGACATTAGTTTTACATGTTGTCACTATTTATGTTGAGAGGATATTTTCTGTAATGAAGATTATCAAGACTGATTTGATAAATCAAATGGTAGATCAATGATAGTTTAGTTGTTGTGTACATTGAGAAGGATATTTTTTCTACGATTAATAACGAGAGGATCTTAAGCGTTTCAATCGTGTCATTCACGTAGTGTCAGCTCCCAGATCTTTAGGTAAGTTTATATATATATATTTGACTAGCTTTAATGTATGAACTATTTATATACTTCCTTCATCCCCTAAAAAGTCTACACTTATCACAGACGTACGAAAAAAAAAATTGTGCTACACTTGTCCTGGACGGAGGGAGTACTTTAGGGTATGATTATAATTTTTTTATAATCATATCAATCCAATGCTATACAAATATGTTTATTTAAGCCAAGGATAATATAAATAGGATTTGACTAACATGCAAAAAGAATAAATTGGACTAAAATTAATAAAATTGGACTAAAATTAGGCATGGGCCGCGCGAACGCAGGCCCACACTATCACAAATTACGACGTAGGCTCGACTACTTGAGCCGACCTTAGGCGGGCACCCCTCCTAAGTGCAATGGAGGTCACCAACCTAGGCCATGGGCCTTATGGATCGCCCATTGACCCCGTCCAGGTAAGTATGGATCATAATTTTATTTCATCAATTTATGTATGTCATACTCCCATACTTCTTCTACCACCATATCGATGTGGGATATGTCCCTTCTTCAATTTCTCACCATATTTGATTTCTTTTATTTTTCCTTATGTTTTGGTCTTCAGTTCTTCATAAATGTTTTTTTTTTGGTATTGAGTAGAGGTGTCAAAAGTGCTCGGATTTGGCAGAATAAGGTGGGGTCGTTTCTAAATTTTCAAAATAGACATTAATCCAATCAATAAAAAAAAGTTTCAGCCTTTCTTTCTCTTCTCCTGTAGTTTGACATTTAAGTTGGAAAAGATCTATTGTGGTGAAAGGGATTTTCCAGAGAAAAATAAATTACGATATCTTTGCCATTACAGTTTACAGCTCTTATTTGAATTTTGGTACAGGAAAGGCACAAAATAATTACTATATTCTATCACAGTATTACTCCAATATTTCTTGAACTAAAAAGTCATTAATTCAGAGCTGAAGCAGAGAGAAAAAAGAATAAACAAATAAGTGTGACTTTACCAACAAAAATGTTCTAGAGCAATGCAATGTAATTAAACTAAAATTAAGAGAAAATTATGCCAGTAACAAATTCAGTCTCCTATTCAAGTAATTTTGCATAATTATCAGGATAAATTCCTTACAACGAATCTGTACTCTATACTATACTAAATAATGGAGTTTTGGCTTTATTTACATACATCTCCTATTTAATGGATAATAAGTCTTGACCTTTAGTTATATTATGAATGATAAATAATATAAGTTGGTTAATTACTTTATACATCTCTTTTTTTTTATTATCATGCTTGAGCTTTAAAAATTGAATGATTATGGATTTTGGCTTATTTAATTGAATTTGAGATTATGTAATTGAATTTTCTACTTTTTATATTTATTATTTATATAATAAATGTTCTAATTTAACACAACACTATTTTGACTAAGATATGTAATTTTGAAAAGAAAAAAAAAAAGATTAGCACAATGAATAGTTGCCAAAATAATTTTATTACTTTATTATTTAGATTCATAAATATTTTAAAAATATAATATTGAAAAATATTAAAAAGATAATTAAAAATATATATTTCGAGATGCTTAGAAGTTATCAAAAATGAAGAATTATTAAAAATGCCAAAATTGGTTGAAATTATTGTAATGGCTGTTCATCTTTAATTCTATTGACATTTTAAAATGGATTTTAATTGAAATTGCATTTTCAAATATATATAGAAAATGGTTTTTTAGATATGTTTAGAAGGTAAGTGTTATGCTAATTTTTTTTTAAATTCTTAAATTATTAATGTAATTAACTGTTTTGTATTTTATATCTGAATTATTTATAATTTACAAATATCATTTAGATGTTTAATTATATGTAGTTATTTAATAGTATATTTAAATTTATTTGTGTGTATTTTGTGAATTAATTTTTATACATTATTTCTTTGGTAATATTAAGGATAAATTACCAATTAAATATATTTTTTTAGTTTACACACGCACACATAACTCGAACCCCCAACCTCTTGGTTGAGGTAGTTCGAATTATTTTTTAGATTTCTTGATGAGTATGTTTACATATTAGTGTAGGATAATTTTATTTGTTAATGTTATTCTTAAAAATATCCTTATTAATTTATATACTGAAAAACTAATATATTATTATTCTCTTTTGTTGCTTGAAATTTTGTTCTCCCTCTGTCCATGAAATATAGGTCACGTATGGTGCGATAAGGGTTTTAACAAATGTTAGGTAGGTAGTATTTGAGTAGAGAAATGACTCACTCTAATGAGTAGTTGTGATGTATAAAATAATGAATGTGTATGGGTATTATCCAAAAGAATATGGTGAACACCCCAAAAAGAAAATTGTGTCATAAATATTGTGGACGGATGAAGTAATTAATACTTTCTATTATTTATGCAATCTATATTACATATTTTTAAAATTATTCTACCGTGTAACGCACGGATGCAATACTAGTTATAGAAAGAGCTGACCTCTCGAATTCGTCGATCGAAAGAATTCAAAAAGATATCATTGATTAGAAATCTCCATGTTGGCTCGGCTCGAAGAAATCCTCAGCAATCCATAGGTTAAAGATAGAAAAAAAAATGTCTCTCTCTTAATTTTTTATTTTATTTTTTTATAATGTTAAAAAAACCAAATGGGCACGAGGAAGAGAGAGAATTAGCCAAAAACAACAAAACAAGGTGTAGAGAAAACAGCAAAAAGGATCTTTTGTTGTGTCAACGAATAATCTCCACAACCAACCCCTCTCATGCTAAACACCTGTTTGCTGAAATGCGTGAGTGAGAAATAGAGCCATGGCTTATGCTGCTGTGATTTCACTCAAGCGTACAATCGAGCGCCACATAAATCCAGAAATCGCAGAATCCGCATATCAGAAGCTCAACTCGTTAGGAAATTTCCTCAGAATCACCAACGCTTACAAGTACAGAGACATCAACACAAGGGCGATCAACTCATTCGACGCCAACGCAAGAGATGCAGTATGGAAACTAGAAGACGCTGTTGAATCTCATCTCCTGCTACGCCTCGACGAGGAGCGCCTGGAGCAACACATCGATTCATTTTTGAAGACCGTGGAGAATCTGGCAGAGGAGTACGCCACAGAGGTAGAAACCCCATCATCATTGCCCCAAAAGGAAGACGAAGACGACGACGTTTCGCCCATCGACGATTCGGTTGGAAAAAAGTCAACGACGGTTGACTTATCAAATCGTTACGAAAACATCAGATCTGGCCTTAATTGGCATGATGGCCTCGATCACAACCAAGTCGTGTCACTTGTCGGAATGGCTGGCATCGGTAAGACCCATTTCGCTAGAAAAATTTATCAAGATCCCGCCATTGTCGATGGTTTCGATATTACGGCGTGGGTGAGCGCAGGACCAAGAGCTAGTATGGAAAGTGTGCTGGTGGATCTTGTTGCTCAGATAGAGCGCAAGCCTAGAGATCTATATGTTAAAAAAGATTTCTTCACATTAAAGGCACATCTCAAACTAGCAATAACCGGACGGAATTACTTGATAGTGTTGGATGATGTGTGGGAGACACATGTCTACGGCAGGATAATAGCGGAGCCGTTTCCCAAGAATGATGGGAGCAGAATCATACTGACAACGAGGTTAGAAGAAGTAGCTAAATCGCTTAGCACTCACATTCACTACATGCGCTTTTTGAGCAATGAAGAAAGTTGGAATCTACTCTCGCGGAATGTGTTCGATGATGAGGAGGAGTGTTTCCCTCCTCATCTCGAGAAAGTTGGGAGGAAGATTGCGGAGAACTGTGAAGGTCTTCCTCTTCTGATCCTCGCGGTGGCCAAGATCCTTGGCCAGAGCGAGCAGACAGAAGAGTACTGGAAGAAGGTAGCAGACAGAAAAACTGCTACCTTCACAGATGCAAGCGATAAAATTTCAAAGGTACTATCTTCAAGCTATGAGTACTTACAGCAACATTTAAAAGCATGCTTTCTCTACTTGGGAGTTTTCCCTCGTAGTTATGAGATTCCCCGCTCCAAGCTCTTTAACCTGTGGATTGCTGAGGATTTCTTCGAGCCGAGCCAGCATGGAGATTTAGAAGTTTTTTCTGTAGAATGTCTGGAGGAGCTTGTCTCGAGTAGTGTTGTCATCGCTTGCAAGAAGAGCTCTGACGACAGAATCAAATCTTGCAAGCTCCACTCTGCCTATTGGCACTTGTGCGTTAAAGAAGCTAGGAAGAACAAGTTCTTCTATGTCTTAAACAAGCTCACCGATTGTTCCGGAGATTATATTGAAAGCCAGCGCCGCTTGTCCGTTCAGAGCAACGTTCTGTTTGGCATAAAGGAGGCGTATGAGTCGATGGCATCCACGATAACATCATCACGTTCTCTTCTGTGTACCGGTGAAGATCATCCGTATCCTGTACCGATATGTTTGAATTTGATGTTTCTTAAGGTATTGGAAGCTCTTGCAATCCGTTTGTATGAGTTCCCAAAAGAGGTAGTGAAGCTATTACAGTTAAGGTACCTTGCCCTAACTCATAATGGCAAACTCCCTTCATCCATATCCAATCTCCGACACCTGCAGTGGCTGATTCTTCGTCACCATCATAACATCAAAATTCTTTCGAATCCAACTTGTTTGCCAAAGGAGATCTGGGATATGCAAGAGCTCACTCATCTTCGGATCATGGGAAGCGACCTGCCAGATCCAAGCCGCCGTGCAAAGCTACCAAACCTCGTCACACTTTGTGTGAATGCTCGTAGTTGCACCAAGGCAGTTTTCAGATGCATCCCTAATCTGAGGAAATTAGGGATTACGATTGAGTTACAGCCGGAAGCTGCTGCTGAAACATTAAGCAGCTGCTTCAAGCATATTATGATGCTTGGAGGGTTAGAGTCGCTTAAATGTGTGGTCGTGAATCCTTGTCTGAGGTCTCGAGTTGTTGCGCCACGCGACTACCTTTCAAATTTCCCAAAGAGTTTGAGAAAGGTGAGCTTGAATGGGTTGGGATATTCTTGGAAGTATGTGAGTGCGATTGGTTCACTGCCGAACCTTAAAATGCTGAAGCTGCGACGCTCTGCCTTTCGAGGGGCAGAGTGGGAAATAAAGGCTGGTAAATTTGGGAGTCTGGAATTTCTGCTACTTGAAGATATTGATGTGGTGGAGTGGAAAATGCATGGTGATAAATGCTTCCCTCGTCTCCGGCGCCTAATCATTCGGCATTGCTACAAATTGAAGGAGATACCTTCGCAAATTGGATCAATCCGACAACTGGAAACGATGGAGGTAGTTGATTGTAGCCCTTCAGTTGTGGCTTCTGCGCAGCAATTAGGCAAATCTGGAAATTCTTCTCTAAAAGTTGTGATCAGTTCATCGTGGAACCTTGATGCATGAATCTGGAAATGGCAGCCGGATTCTTGGATCACAAGGTATGTTTCCTTCAATTTGATAAGTTAAAAATAGATATTAAGGGATAAGTCGGTTAAACCGGTTATGACTGCCGGTTAAGCAGTTAAACCGATAACCGTTTCTGGTGAAAAACGGAACCCGTATAAGCACCACTAATTATATACTCTGTATCGTATTCTGTGGAAATATAAGATTAACATAAAATTAGATGAATCAAAATGGAGTAAATCACTCATTTGCCATGTGTTGCTTATTTGGATAATTTATAATATTTCAGGTCAGTGATTCGATCTCTATTTTGCAGTGGAGTAGAGATGTAAACGGGTCGGGGCGGGGCCGGGTATTGCTTCCCCATCCCTATACCCGCTTCAGAATTCCGTCCCCATCCCCGTTTAAATCGGGGCGGGGGCGGGGGCGGAGCGGGGATTACCCGTCGGAAAAAGGATCCCCATCGGGTACCCGTTAGATAATTTATTATAACAAAAAAAATAATTTATTAGTAATTTATTAATAATTTATTTTTAATATTTATTAAAAATTTGTTAATAATTTATTTTTAATACTTATGAAGTTGTTTTCCATACCATTTGGTAATAAAATATCTACTTACAAAAAAATTAAAAAAATTAAAAAAAAATTAAAAAAAAAATAATAATCAGGTCGGGTTCGGGGCGGGGATCTATATCCCCGTACCCGACCCGAACCTGATTCGGGTATTATAATTCAAACCCGTCCCCATCCCCGACCCCGAAAAACTTCACCCGAACCCGGCCCATTAGGGGCGGGTACCTGCGGGGACTCGAACCCCTGGGGAAAATTGTCATCCCTACAGTGGAGGAGGAATCGTGGGAATGGATTGACTAAAGAAGGCATTAGGTTTTCAGTTTTCTTGAAAGCTTCCATTTATTTGCTTTTGCATTTTGAAAAGATTTAAGAATAAATGATGGTTTCAATTGTAATTTTTAATGAGTTGACAGATTTAAGAATAAACTAGCTAGTTTTACGACAATAGTCATACTTGAATAAATTATTTTATTTCAATTTTATATGATAAATTGAAATTTGTTTTTTTTACGTGGAAACTCACGTCGCACAGGGAGTACTTTGTAATTCAATTTATAAAAGCAAATATTGATACAATTAAGATATAAGATTATACACATTGTTATAATTATTATAATTATAAATTTAATAAAATCAGTAACGCAAATATTGTGAAAATAATATATTTATATAAATAAATAAAAAGCATGATTGTTGACACATATTTACTTACAGTACATTCATTTATATATACACGTTTTATGGATAGATAAAAAAGGAAATTGTGGCAAATTTATCATGGACGGAGGGAGTATTTTTTTTTTTTTTGGATTTTTTCGATTTTTTGAAGAATTTCAGTTTTTTCGGTTCGGGATCGGATTAAGGTCTAGAATTTCGGTTTTTTCAGTTCGAATTTTTGGATAATTAGGTTCGGATCGGATTTTTTTTAAGAATTTTAAATTTTCAGATCGGTTTGAATTTTTGCAAAATTTGAACCGAAATCCAGAACCTCACTCCTACATGCATGTTTCCAGTGAATGGGCAGAAGAATCAGTGATGAAGCCAGACTTTCAATCCAGGGGCCAACTAATCAAAATTTTATACGTAGATAAGAATTTTAAAAAATAATAATTTTTAATATAATCATAATGTAATGCCATTTAAATTACACTACAACACTAAAAAAACAAAAAGGAAACTCGATCGTTGATCAATATACATATTTGGTACATATTTTCAATTTTTAATATGTAAATATATTCCCAACTTGATTTTGACATTTGGTACATATTTTCAATTTTTATTGTTGAACGTTTAACTCTCTCCAATTTTGTCCCAGTTACTTCGCAACCAATACGTCCAACGACAATATTGAAAATATGGCCAAACAGTTCAAACCATCAACTACAAACGTTCTCAATCAATTTATAGTTTCAATTTCATTCTTAGAATATAGAAAGATATCAACACTAAAAAAATAACTTTTTCCAAAAAAAAATAACAATAACAATAACAATACACATATAAAGTCGCATCCATAATGTCATTTTATACACACAATGAAAGACTTTGCCTCCACCAAAGTCATGTCATCCATTAACCATCATTCCATGAAGAATGAACATCCAAATCAGGCTCAGGGAGAATATTTCTTTTTCTCATTCGATCCTTTCTTATTTGCTCAGCACAAATCTCAGCTAAAGGGCCACAATCATCTACCTCAATGTTTTCAAGAAATATGTCAAATTCTCCTTCAATTCTTTCCAACTTGTAGCAATGTTTTATACTTAGAAGCCCAAGTCCTTGGAAGCTTCCACGTCCAATCTTCCATTCCACCAAATCAGTATCCTCAATCACAAGTAAAACCAGGTTAAAAAATTCCTTTTCCTTCACTTCCCACACTGGACCTTGAAAAGCATGGCTTCTTAATTTGAGCATGTAAAGATTGGGCAACGATGCAATGTTGCTCATTTCTTTCCAAGAATAGCCCAACCCACTTAAACTCAACTTCTGTAGATGTGACGGAAAAATCGGGAGCGGGGTGGGCACTGAGTCTAAATCAGGATTCACGACGACACATTTCAGTGATCTCAGCTCCATGAGACGAGAAATATGATCAAGGCACCTCGAAGGATGACCATCTTCATTATCAACATTCAACTCAATTCGAATTCCTAACTTATTTAGGTGAGGAATCGCTGTAAGAATACCCTCGGCACAACTAAGAGCACTTACATTTGAAAGAGTTGATAAATTTTCCAAATAAGCCCCACAAGGATTTGGTAAGTCACTTCCCATAATCTGAAGATGCTGCAATTCTTTCATGTCCCATATCTCTATAGGCAAGTATGATGTATCACTACATGACGTGATGCTCAAATGTTGATTGACAATCAAGAATTGAAGGTTTAGAAGTTGGGATATGGAAGAAGGAATGTTTCCATCCAAAGTGAGAGTGAGGTACTTCAACTGATCCAATTGTACAACTTCCATTGGGAAATCGTAGAAACGGATTGTAAGAGCATCAAGTTTCTTGAGAAACCTCAATCCGAAACAAATTGGTACTGGATATCGATGATATGGACCATAACATAGCAAAGAATGTGCAGTAGATGCACAATTGTCCTCCAAGGATTTATGCACTTGTTTTATGCCAAATAAAACGTTATTGTGGAAGGATAACCTATGTTGGCCTTCTATACCTTGTCCACAACAATCGTCATTACTATTTATGACATGAAAAAACTTAGTTTTCCCACCTTCTTTGATCGAGAGATACCATAAGGAAGAATGGAGGCCACATGTTTTTACAATTTGAATTCCACCTAAAAGGGAATAATCTCTGGTTTTCTGGTGGATCACAATAAGATTGTTGATAACAAGCTCATCCACACATTCGATTTCACTAGGATTTGAGAATGTGTGTGCATTTAATTCAAGAAATCCATCAGTTTTCCACATATTAATGAGCTTGGATCGAGATATCCCAAATTTCTTCGGAAAAACTCCCATATAAAGAAAACACATTTGCAGCATTCGAGGTAAGTATTTGTAGCTAGGTAATAGTACCTTTGACACTTGGTCATATGCCTTCAAGAAGATTTGATGATTTTTATGTGCTGCGATCTCACTCCAATACTCTAGAATCTTCTCTTCTTCGGACAAGAGGTTAGCAATCGTCACTATTGTAAGAGGAAGACCGTCACAATTCTCAGCAATCTTCTTTCCAAATTTCTCGAGTTTAAAAGGGCACGCCTCTTCACCAAACACCTTCTCACGAAGAAGATCCCAACTTTCGTCTTCATTCAACAATCGTAATGATAGACCCTCGTGAAAAACTATATTTCTTTCATCTATTTGCTGCAGCCTAGATGTGAGCAGGACCCTACTTCCATTTCCCTCGTCGGTAAAAGGGTTTTTCATTTCATCTTTTACATATATATATGTCCGTTGCAAGTAATACTCCACATATTTACCCCACACATCATCCAACACAATGAGAAACTTCTTGCCCATCAAACTCTCTCTCAATAACCTTATTACATCATCATGATTTGCCTCCGCAAGCATCTGATCAGTGTCGGAATACAACTGAGCTACAATACGTCGCAGAATTATTGTCAACCGACATTTTCTGCCAACTGTGACCCACACACGAAGATCGAAGCGCTCCAAAACATCTGCATCTTCGTAAACATTTCTGGCAAGAGTAGTCTTACCTATACCGCCCATCCCGACTACCGAAAGAACCTTCAACTTAGATCCCTCATTTATAATCTTACTTTTGAGTTCACTGTACTGATCAGATAATCCAACCATCTTCGAATAAATCGTTGACGAAACAATAATTTCATCATCATCTTCTTCTTCTTCTTCTTCAGGCATAGACTGGTACAATTCATCAACTAAATCCTTCTCCATCTTCTTCACTCTTTCTGTAAAAGAGTGAATTTCATGCTTTACTTCCTCCAGGCAAAACATTTCAGAAACAGTCCGTTTTGAGACATGGGACTGAATTGCATCTCTTAATTTGTTTATTGCCGCTCTGATTTCTTTATCACATCTTCTCCTGCTTCCCCAAAACATTCTGTTGATCAATTCTTCGAACATCTCCACTTCCTTCATTGCAAGTTTTGCAATTTCTCCAGAAATATAAAAGGATTTTAGAAGAGATTCTATCTTCCACTTAACTAAATCCATATAAGCTAGATTGGTCATTTTTTTTTCTCCTTTATGATCTCTCACTCTCTCTCTAAAAAGTTTTGCAGTGAACAAGTTGGAGCATTTATGAAAGAAAGTAAGGATTTGGTGAAGAATATTATCAAGATTGGCCTTGAGAAGACGCAGCTCTTTGGAATTGGTGGCAGTAGGGCTGCTAATCGGTCCGAAATTCTCGGTTAACCGAAACCGAAAATTGCCAATTTTAAACAGTGATCGATAGAACACGCTTCACCTACAAATTCAAAGCATAAAACAATGTTGGTAGAAAACCAGAGCATAAGAAAACCGAAACCGATAGGTTAATCGGTTAACCGCTAACCGAGTCTTTTTTTTCCCACCTGTTTCGACCCAAATATCAAAATACAACTTCAAAAATCGAGATATCACCACATTCACACCAAACTACACGCCATCAATTAATTAAGTCAGTTGAAGCAATGAAATATCTCACCAACAAAATTCATATATCAGATAAAAAGAAAAATAAAGAAATTCACCCAAAAAAAAATCTAGTTAAGATCTGCAGAACTGTAAAAGTTTACATCCGTACTCAAGAAAAGGTGGTCAACGATGATGATATAACAAATTTGATATTATTATTTAAAAGAGTTGTTAATTAAGGGTTAAGGGTAGGAATAGCAGCAGCAAAAACAACGACAACAACGCCTGAAGCAGTTGCAGTAAATTCCCCAATTTGATTTTGCCCTAATTCGATTTTTCCCTAATTCGCACCTGGAGAAGTGGATAGTCTGAAGCTGTGGAGCAGACGGAGATGATGAGCGACAACGACGATGACAAACTGAGGCGGAGCGCCGAAGCCGGAGGTGGGTAGGAGTGTTACAGATTCGAATTTGAGAGAGAGAGAGAACAGTCGCACAGCGGGGGGAAAGATTTGAGACAATGAGATGATTTTATATTTTTATTGAATTATTTTAATTTATACTACATTTTTTCTTTTCTTTTTAAAGACGTGACTACAAGTATTTGTTTGTGAGGTTTACTTAATATTTGTTCCTTTAAGTCCACAAATACAATTCAACATTTCGATAGTCTGCTTAGTAATCTTTCTAATCAACAATATTCCATTCAACGTATTGCCATAATCGTAATCCTTAGATCTATTTTTGTGTTGCGAGTGTAGGGATTTTGCATACATAAATGGATTGAAAATTTTGTGGAATATAATTTTATATATGAAGATATAGGGTTTTGATATTTACAGATTTTTTTGTTGATGAAGAACTATGAATGACAAAGAAAAGAAACGAGAAGAGTTGAGGAGTTCAAGATTTCTCCATATTTTTAGTAGACATTTCTTTGTTAGGAGAAACGACCCCAAGTCTGGTAAATAAAAGATTATAAAAAAACAGTAAACAACAAATCAATAAATACCTAGGGCTCCATCTCCTTGATAGAGACTTTTTATAAAAAATTATATATATATATTATAATTTTATTTATTTTACTTTTTTATTTTATTAATTAATTAATATTTAATTAATCACCCTAATTAGGATTTAATTACATCTAAATGGAGATTAATGTATTTATATTAGGAATTAATAAGATTGTGACTAATAAATCGGATTAATAAATTCTAATTGGTGACTAATAAACCATAATTAGGATTAATAAACACAATTTTGTGATTATTAATAAACCTTAAATACTCCCTAGTCACTCATTATCCTCGTAATTACCCTCTAATCCCTATTCCCTTAACTACCCCTTTTTTCTAAATTTAACAAAAAAAATAGAGGGTATAATCCAACTCTGAACTCCCAAGTTGGAAAGAGGAAATAAACTTTTTGAATGATATTTTTGTTAAATTAAATAGAAGAGAAAAGTAAATGAATAGAGTAGTTTTTTTGTGGCATAATGTGTAATTTATGAATTATATTAATGATATTTATTATGTGTTGTGGAGTATTATAGTTTCTATTTTAAGAAATGACCTATTGAAATGGGACATCCATGTAAGAAATCAAACTTATTGAATTGGGACGGGGGGAGTTTAACATTGAAAATATTTGAACTTGAAATTGGATATGAACAATACATTTGTTTGCTAGGGGTGATTAGGGAGTATAATATATATTATACACCATAATATCTTGTTTGGTATAAAGTATGAGACCCTTTATAAAATTCGGATTCGTATGAATTATAACTATTGTTGTTATTATCTAATACCATCTATGAGGTGGTATAAATAATATTGCAACTAAATATAAGAATAACTTACTATAATTTCACCATTTTACCATAATTAATATATTTTGCAGAGAATTTAATACATCATACCACACACAATATTAATTGTTTATACGTATTAAGATATCCCAGCTAATCATACCAAGGCTTATCCCATACTTCGTAGCAAACGAGATATATATGATTTAAATTGTTATATTCCACTGTTGGCGTCCCTTATAATGTTTTTTAGGGTTTTTATTTTTATTTTTTTCAATTTCAATCATTTATATTTTAGTTTAATTTATAATTATTAATAATGATTCATTGATTCAATTAGGATTTATAATTATTTTTTTATATTAATTTGTAGTTTTTGAGTTAATAAATAATAGTACTCCAGTACGTAATTTATTATTTCATACACTATAAAGTATTCTTTTTAAATTCGATTTTTAGTAACAATTATTAATTATGATTCATCATACTATAATAGTTGAAATTTTATTTTATAAGGGCTCGTTTGGTAGGGATGAGTAGGGTGTATAATATATGTATGACACTCTAATATTATTTCCTTTGTTCTATTCGAAGTGTCTCACTTTTCGTATTGGGTTCGTTCCATTCGAAGTGTCTCGGTTCAATTCAGGAACCATTTTAAGTGTAAAAAGATGTAAGCTTTCACCACTTTGTATCTCCTTATTCTTTAATTACTTTTCTCTCAAATATCCGTGCCCCAAAAGAAGTGAGACACTATGAATGGGATGGCGTGAGTATTAAAATAGTGAAGTTAACAGTGAACACGTGTGATGGAATATAATTGCGAGATAAAGGATCACGATCGTTTTGATTTACATTTCAGTCTGATTCGACAGCGGGCAATAGAGTTATTATTGATCAATTTCAATTTCAATTTTCATGTCCATTATTTCCTCCAAAAACTAGAGAAATTTGTGAGGATCTTTCCCCCTTTTGAGAGAGAGAGAGAGGCAAACCGCTTGGATTATAAAATGTACATTTTTAAGCATTAAAAAAAATGTAACACGTTATACGAGAGTTACTAACATATGTACATATCTTACATTCAAATAAACCAAGTTCCCAACATGAGTAGAATAGAAAATACAAATAGCTCAAGTCATGAAATAGGGAGTCATGACTTGAGATTCTTCTTATCATCCCATGAATAATGAACATAAAAACTGGGGTCATAAAATTGCAGTTGAGTGTAGTAACCATTTATTATCTGCTTCAGACAACTCACAACTGAAGGATTGCTGTCAACTACCTCAATTTTTCCAAAATTATGACCAAATCTCCCATGAATCTCTTCTAACAAGTAGCAATGTTTTATTCTCAGAGAGTAAAGTTTTGGACAGCCTCCCTCTCTCACTTCCCATTCCACCACATCAGTGTCTTCAATCACAAGATATCCAAGTTTTGGAAATCTTCTCTCTTCTACTATCCATGTCGGACCTTGAAAGGCATAGCATCGCAATTTGAGCACTTCAAGATTCGGCAATGATCCAATTATACTCATATATTCCCAAGAATACCCCAAGCCACTCAAATGCAACTTCTTGAGAACTGACAATGACGTTGGAAGAGGACCCCGAGGAAGAAGAAGCTCGGACATCAGGTCAGGATTCACGACAACACATTTAAGTATCTGTAGTCTTTTCAGATTGGAAATTCGATCAAAGAAACTAAATGACTCAGCAGCATCAGGATCCGACTCCATTTGAATTCCTAACTTCCTAAGATTAGGAATTGCTTCGAAAATGTCCTTGTTACAACTACGAGCACTCACATCTAAAAGTGTTGAAAGGTTTGGTAAGGAAGCGCCATGAGGATTTCTTAGGTCGCTTCCCACAACCTGAAGATGCTTCAATTCCTTCATATCCCATATCTCCATAGGCATATATGACGGATCTTCAAAAGGTTTAATGCTCAAATGTCGGAGTACAATCAAGAATTGAAGGTTCCAAAGCTTGGATATGGAAGAAGGGAGATTCCCATCACAAGTGAGGGCAAGGTACCTCAAGTGAATTAGTTTCACTACTTCAATCGGGAACTCATAGAAACGGATTGTAAGAGCATCAAGCACCCGAAGCAACCTCAAACCGAAACATATTGGAACTTGATAACGACAGTATGGGCCAAAACATAAGAGAGAACGAGCCGTCAATGCACAATTTTCCTCAATCAAGTTAAGAACATCTTTGAGGCTAAATAAAATGTTATTATGGATGGATAATCGTCGTTGGCCTTCCATACCATCTTCAAGATCATCACCACATTTATCCAAAATATGGTAAAACTTACTTTTCTTAGCTTCCTTATTACATAAATGCCACATAGAAGTATGAACCAAGCAAGATTTCACTCCAACTGATGTAAGGTTCCAAATTGTGCATTCATGGTGAAGCAAAACAAGATTATTGTAAGTAAGTGCTCTCAAGCATTGCTCACTATAATCATTTGCAGTTTGCCATCCCAATGGCTCAGGAAATCCCTCAGCAGCCCACATTGTGACCACCTTGGATTTCGGGATCTCATAATTTCGAGGAAACACTCCCATATAGAGAAAACACGGCCTCAAAACTTGAGCTAAGTACTCAAAACTTGGATACAGCACCTTTGATATCGCGCCATGTGCATCCATAAAAACAGAGTTTTTTCTCTCTGCTACCTCATTCCAATACTCTGGCTTCCTCTCCTCCTGACCTAAGAGGTTTGCCACCGCGACAATCAGAAGGGGAAGACCTTCACATTTTCCGGCAATCTTCCTTCCGATCTTCTCTAGCTTATAAGGGCATAACTCTTCACCAAAAACCTTCTCGCGAAGAAGATCCCAACTTTCTTCTTTATTTAGCAATCGCATTTTCACAATTCCTGATACAGGATTACTTGCACCACGGCCTACCTGGTCTAACCTAGTTGTGATCAAAATCTTTCTTCCATTATTATCATCTTTAAGCAAATTATTCAACTCATTCCAAATTTGTTTGTCCCACACATCATCCAACACAATGAGATGTTTCTTGCCCTTCAATCTTTCTTTCAAATAATCACCTACATTTTTCACTTCTTCATCCATGACCATTTCCTTCATGTCACAATCTAATTGAGCTAGAATGACAAGTAAAATTTCTTTCAACTGCCATTTCCTGCCTACTGTCACCCAAGCTCGAAGATCAAAGTGTTCTGAAATATCTGAATCATTAAAAATTTCATTAGCAAGAGTAGTCTTACCGATTCCTGCCATCCCGGTAATCGGCGTCACGACGTGGAGCCCATCAACCCTAAAAAGCCGATCTTTAATTTCCAGAAATTTATCACAAAATCCAATCATCTTTGACTCATTTTCAGAAGAATCAATTCTTGATGGAACAACAAGTTCTTCTTCATCATCATCATCATCATCTGGAATTGATTCTGGGTTGTCTAATTCTTTGATGTAGTCCTGCTCCATCTCCTTCAACGTTTCGAGGAGGCAAAGCATTTCGAGCTCTGATTCCTGCAGATCTATGGAGAATTGAGTCCCACCTCCGCTAATTTCTTCTTCAGATTGTGAGAGAATCTGATTTGAGACGTGGGATTCGAGCACATCTTCTAGTTTGCACACTGCCTCTCTGATTTGGTCGTCCAAATCGTTGATCTTCTTCCTGCTGCGGCTCTTGCTGCCGCGATCCAATCTTATGAGAGTTTTTCGCAAGGACTGAAGCTCATTGTTTGCAGATTCTACGATTTCTAGAGTGGGGGGAATGAAGGAGATTTGAGGAGAATTTAGAAGACGTTTAATTGTATGCTTGAGGGAAATCACACTGGCATAAGCAGCCATCTCTCTCTCTCTCTCTCTCTCTCCCCGATTTTAGTAAAGTGGATACGCCTCAAGGAATGAATAAAATAAACGCCATTCCTTATGGCTAAAATAATTTCCTTCAACGTTGTATTGTAAAGTTATAAGGAATGGCTACAATAATTCCCATCAAATTTCACGTGATTATACTCTATTTCTACACATTAGAATTTTTATTTTTTGTGCATAGACTATTAGAGACGGACAATATGATTTATAGAAATATTAGTTCAAATCTATGATCTTGTGGGATGTAGAGATTATTTTTCAATATTGAATTTCATCGATTTAGAATTGAAAAGCGATTAAAATTGAGAAGACGTTAAGAATGAATTGAAATGCAATAAGGTAAGATGGATATATGCTCCCGTCCAAAATCGGGTCGAGCCAAGACATTTTGAACACCTCTATGCATAATTGATAATTAATTCTTTATCTTGTTTTAAATTTTCGAGTAATTATTTATTTTACATTTTTAATTAGCTTTTACTATACTTTTATCATATACTCCGAATCATAGGACTGACAATTTTCGACATGACATGATAACTCGACACGAACCGACACGAAATTAATGGGTTTGGATCAAGCCTTATTAGGTTCGGGTCTGAAAATTTTGGGTCAGGTTCGGATTGCCCGATAAGGAATTATATTTTTTTAATATTATATTTATTTAATTCAAATCAAGCTTTTAAATTGATGACATATTTATTTTCATTCCAAGTCATCAAAAGATATTAAATTTTTGAATACTTGTTTATTTTTCTCTTATTAAATTTTATTTTAAAATATTTTTTCTTTTATTAAATTTTATTTTAAAATAATTTTTCTCTTATTAAATCATTTAAATTTGGGTTCGGGTCATTATCGTGTTGGGTCAACCCAAATTTTATCGTGTGAATTTCGGGTTCGTGTCGTGTTCGGGTTTAGTCATTTCGGATTGAGTTCGGGTTCGGGTTGAGCATATCCTTAACAGGTCGGGTTCGGGTTGGGCCTTAACAGATCAGATCGAAATCAGGTCGATCCGAACCCGAACCAACCCGACCCGACCCGATTGCCACCCCTACCGAATCATATATGATAATTTTATGAAATTAATATCTTAAAAGTTGAATGGATTATTTTAACAATAAAATGATTTTATTCGCGTTTTTCATTAGACATTCATTCATCAAATTGAAATTCAATTAAGAAATTATCATTTTATTATTTCTGAATATCAATCATAAGAAGTACTATATTATTTGGTTCATTCATTTCCATGGTAATTTCATCACCAAGTTCATTCTTTTTGTGCTAAATTTCATTCTTGCATACGAATCATCGCATTATAATTCAAAAAATAACAATTTAAAATTATTTATTGAAAAATAAATTACTCTCTCCGTCCCATGATAAGTGTCTACTTTCTTTTGGGCACGGGTATTTAGGAGAGAAGTGTTTAAAGGGGAAAAAGATAAAAAGTGGTGGAGCCCACATCTTTTGTGTGAGAGAGGGTGTTTCCATATTAGGAAAGTAGACACTTATGATGGGACAGCCCAATAAGGAAATGTAGACACTTATGGCGGGACGGAGGGAGTAATTTTTTGGGTTGATTGAGAAATAAATAATTGTTGTAGCAAATTCTTAAATTCACCACGTATAATTTTGTTTTACAAATAATACAATTGCGTTTTATAAATTATTAATATTACAATTATACCACAATTTATTCTATTAATTATATATAATTATATAGGCAAATTGTACAGATTTAGGCCAATAAATTCACAATGCGATAATTTTAGCCCGACTTTAGCATTACCAATTTTTAGTCCGATAAATACAATTTTATGATAATTTTAGCTAATTACTAATTTCCGATGCCAAAAAGTCTTGTTAGCATTTGGCAATATTAATTGACACATGTCGGCTACATGTGATAAAATAACATCGTTTTGTTTCTTAGATCCTTACAAAAAGGACTGAAAAAACATCATTCGAACCCAAAGTCTAACAAAAAATGATGAAAAAAATCATTCGCAGAATCTACACATACAAAATGACATTGTTTTATCACATGTGGTCAATGCGCGTGAATTAATGTTTTCAGTGCGACTTTCCGGTATCGAAAATTAGTAATTGGTTAAAATTATCACAAAATTATATTTATCAAACTAAAAATCGGTATTATGCTAACATTGGACTAAAAGTATATTACATTGTAAATTATTTATCAGGCTACATTCGTACATTTTTTCATTTATATATAATATCCTTAGGCAAAGCATATACATAACCGAGACTCATCATTTATATATAATACCTTGTGTGATTATCTCAAAAAATTATCCATTTCTTTCTGTTCATATTGTCTTTCTTTTCTTATTATACTAACTTAAAAATTTATTTTTTTATTATTTACGCTTATTCTTATTTTCCGTACCCAACAATAGGAGAACAATATGAGCCGGAAAAGGTCGTAAAAAAAAGTTACAATTTATACCACAATTTATTCTATTTGAGGGCATTTTTACTTTATGTAATAGGATTGAGAGATTAAAATAATATAGGTCAATCCACCATTTAACTTGATGAATTGATTAATTTTGAACTTGTTTAATTATCTAATCATTCATATAATCAATCATGTGTTATATCAATCTAAACGCAAAGTAAATGCTCCCTTTATATATTAGTGAAATCAAATAAAATAACCGACATATCATATAAATAACCGACGTAGACCCGTCATATCAAACAAAAATCAGATTACATCATCGAATTCAAATCCTTCAACTTTGATACGTTCGCAAATTGTAACTGTTTCATTCTCAAAGCCGCGAAAACTGTGTAGTGTTTGAGTTAATACGATTTCAATTGCGGCAAAAACCAGCTGATTTTGCCAATATTTTTCAGTAGATCTGAATCAGAGTAGGTTTTTGGTTCTGTATTACTTTTGTTGAATTATCAAGTACAAAAATGGTGCAAGACTCGGCGTCCGAGACCGAACCGGACGATTCCGATATTGTGCCCGAATTCGTCGAGGTTGATCCCTCCGGTCGCTACGGTCGGGTTAGTGCAATTTCTGCAGCTTATGTATATTTTATTTTTTTGTCAATGAAGATTGTGGTTTTATGGCTAATGTTCATTCCTTAACGTTGTTTTGATTTTGATTTTTGGTGTTCAGCTTAACGTTCTGATTTATTGTTTTGATTTTTTGGGGTAAATTAGTTTATTTAGTTATGTTTGTGTTGATTTTGCAGTATAAAGAAGTGCTAGGCAAAGGGGCTTTCAAGAAAGTGTATGGAATTTCATGTGTTTCGCTTTGTAATTTCATAAATTGATTGAAGATGGTATTTTCCATTTTTGTTTATTCTTGATTTTATTGTTGGAATTTAGATATAAAGCTTTTGATGAGTTGGAAGGCATAGAGGTGGCTTGGAATCAGATTAAAGTAGCTGATATCTTGAGAAACTCTGTTGATCTAGAGCGGTTGTTTTCTGAAGTTCACTTGCTGAAAACTCTTAAGCACAAGAACATTATCAAATTTTACAACTCGTGGGTCGATCCAAAGAACGAGCATATCAACTTCATTACTGAGATTTTCGTGTCCGGGACTCTAAGACAGTACGTTAGATTCTCAGTGGCTCTGTCATGAATCTTTTGATATTCTTGAGTTCAAGCTTTTAGGTTTTGTGGTGTTTAGGTATAGGAGGAAACACAAGCATGTTGATGTGAGGGCGGTGAAGAAATGGTCTAGGCAAATCTTAGAAGGGCTTTCATATCTCCATCGTCATGATCCTCCAGTTATTCATCGTGACTTGAAATGTGATAATATCTTTGTCAATGGGAATCAAGGAGAGGTGAAGATTGGCGATCTAGGGCTGGCTGCTATTCTTCAGCAAGCTCGTTCAGCTCACAGTGTCATAGGTGAGGTAGTTGATCATAAATAACTTCAATTTGGCTTTATGCTGGAATTTTAATGGTTAAGGCAAAATTGATTTTGTGTTAGGTACTCCGGAATTCATGGCACCGGAGCTTTATGAAGAAGAATATAATGAACTCGTAGATATATATGCATTTGGTATGTGCTTGCTAGAGCTAGTAACCCTCGAGTATCCGTATGTGGAATGTTCCAATGCTGCTCAGATATACAAGAAAGTGACAGCAGTAAGTCAATATTGATTTGCATTTGTCTGCTTTAAGTGGAAGCTTGTATTATACCACAATTATGTCCTTGAGCATTTGTTGTCTATTACTACAAAAAAAAGAAAAATAAAAACACAAGAACTTGATAAAACAAAAGAAATAACAACATAAAAGAATGGGTGAAGAAAAGAATAGACTTATTTATACATAAGAGCTTCTCCTGTCGATTATTAGCAGGCTCTGCAATTTGATTGTCTCATTTGCTCTTCTGGATGACTTGTTAATTTTCTTTTTCCTCTGTAACTTTTAGTTTAGAAATAATAAAAATAGAAATAGTTTACTTTTAGTGTAGAATTAATGCAAAACTTAGATGTGGATCGAAGATATCTAACTGATTAACTTCCTTATGTGCAATTCTTTACTAAATTCTTGTAAATTTGTTAAAAAAGGGAATCAAGCCTGCATCATTGAGAAAAGTGCGTGATCCTGATGTTCGGGAGTTCATAGAAAAATGCATTGCAAAAGTCCCTGATCGGTTGTCGGCCAAAGAATTACTGATGGATCCATTTTTGCTATCTGATGAGGAGTGTTTATGTCGTTCACTGTGGTCACAATCTACCAATACAGGTGCAATTTATAGCCTTTTTTCTTCCTTAACGAAATGTAGTGTTTGGTTCTAAGTTCTAACCACTTGTATTTTCTGGTTTTAACGGCAAGCATTCTTTTCTATCATTTGTATTTGCAGATGATAACGGCAACTGGTTTGATAATGGTAAAAACCACCATGACTCTGCATTTGAGGGCAGTCGAGACTTCAAGCTTCAGGGCCAAAGAAAAGACCATAATACAATATTTTTGAAACTTCGAATTGCTGATGCATCAGGTTATTGATTTCAACTTTTTCCCCATTTTCTGCACTTAGTACTTGGTTGTCACCCCCCCCCCCCACACACACAACCATCCCCCTCAATAAAAGAGAAAAGATGTTCAAGTCATTAAAGCGAGAGGCTTAATTTACGCGTTCAGGTCATATTCGGAACATTCACTTTCCATTTGATATTGAGGAGGATACTTCCACTGCCGTTGCTAGTGAAATGGTTGAAGAGCTAGATTTGACAGATCATGACGTCTCAGTTATTGCTGCAATGATTGATTCTGAATTCCAATCCCTCGTTCCCGATTGGACACCTAGAGGAGTTGCAAACAAGGACGATTTTGATGGTGAACCAATTACTGACATTGGTGCATCTGTAGCTCAAGGAGATGCTTTTCCCACTGCAGTTGAAGCTGTTCAATCAGGCCCTCTTGTTTTGGAAAGACTCCCATCAGGTAGAAAATATTGGTCGGATTCTCCCAAAGCTAGTGGTGGATGCTCTCCACTAAAGCCGGGGCCATCTCACTTGATGTCAGCAGATTCGACAGCCTCCGGAGATACCTGGTCTGAAGTAGCTTCACAATCTCCATTCAGCCATAAAGATATTAGCATCTCCCACGATGCTTCGCCTCTCAAACACGTGGAGTATGACTCTGATCACGAAGATGGCAGCAGCAAGCACGAACCAGCTTCTGCACCTAGTGGTTTACATTTTAGTGAAGTTGAGCCTCTCCCATTGGAAGAAAGTTCATCTCCATGTGAAAGTGACGGGGGAGACATCAAAAGTATTGTCAAGAAACTCGACTGTGTACTGGACGAGCAACTGAAGGAGTTGAACGAGTTGAAGCAGAAGCACAAAGTAGCTGTTTTAGATCTTTTGAAGGACCTTCCGCAGGAGGCTCATCAGAGGATTATTGGCATTTGCAACGCGAAGATATATGGCGCAAATTGAACACGAAGCTAGGCCATTTTGCATCACTAAATCCATCTGCAGCAAATAAATTTGGATGTTTCTTTAGTTGCAGGAAATCATCGGCCTTGTCATGAAGATTCGAGTCCAGATTAGTATCGATTGCTGCAGCTTTGGGAAGACGAAGCCAAGTTCAGCTGACGAAGAATGCATATATACACCTCTTTCAAGAACATATATATGAAATCGGTATGCAGTAACTTTGAGCAATGACAGTAGACCTGCAGCTATACGTCTGTGTTTGTTTAACTTAGGTTGAAGAATGTTGTATATCGTAGTGAAATAGGTAGATGCTGGTCTAGTCCGACGTCGTTTTGATTATAGAAATCTAGGAGTTCTGATTTTGTTACGTGCGTCAAATAACTTTTACTCGCAGATATTACTTTACTTTCCTCGGAGTTGCATAATCTTTGCTGCTTATTTTGTGCTCGTACCAATTTCGATTTAGAAGACGTTATTAGTCACGAGATTGACGTAATAAGGTTGCGAGTAGCATATGATATATAACGAAATATTCTAATTCTATGAATTAAAATATTCGTCCCACAAACGATCAATTAATGTTGTTCATCCGCTACATTTTTTTTTATTTTATAATTTGATTTTAATTTGTATTTATTTTTTGATCTTAAATACCTAAAATACTTATAAATACCTAAAATAGGATTACACTCATAAAAATACAACACGAAGACATAAAATTAGTTTTTGCCCTTGACAATGACTTAAAAGTAACAAATATATATAAAATACATAAAAACATATTTATTAGTAAAAAAATAAAAATATTTTTCGTAAAAAATACATAAAAACATAAAACTAGGGGATAAAAAACAAGTACAATAAATTAGTCATTTTTATGTTTGAGCATCTATTCTTAAATTTTTAAATATAATATCTTGTAATTGAATGCTGTTAATTTCTAGATAAATACATAAAGATAAACATATAGTCTATAATGATTATATTAAACATAAATTCAATATTAAAAGATATAAAAATAAAATATTTCATCATAGAGTGAAACGTAAAATTGACAATTAAACATAGAAACAGAATTACTCTATATTCAACTCTACAGTTCACTCGCCAATGAGACATAGCTCAAGTGGTTAGCTGAGGCATCACAAAACTCTCCTTAGTGAGAGGTTGGTGGTGTAGTTGTCCCACCCCCGGATGTTATTATATTTCCCATCTTCTTTGGTGGTGTAGTTGTCCCACCCTGCGTGAGGTGCAGTGGTTCCACCTTTGTGTGGTATAGTTGTCCCACCCTGCATGGTAGCGTATAGATCCCGCCTATATGGTGTGTAGTGCTTAATTTAATTATATATATATATATATATTGTAATTCTTAAAAAAAAAAAAAAACTACAGTTCACTCGAGTAGATTGAACTTTAGAAGATGTTCTAAGAGTTGAACTGTTGAAGGCCTTTCCATTATTCCATAGTCATAGACAAGTTTGGGGCCCTTTATGCAGTTTCAAGCATGACAATTTAAAGCATGCAAATGTTTACATAAAAGTTGAGTGTTGAACTCTACAAAGTATGAGTAGGTCTCCTGTGAGACCGGTCTCTAATAAGAGACCGGATCCGGGTCGACCCGCTTTATTGATAGGATATATAAATAATACTTAAGAAATAGTTAAAACACACTACTAGCCTAGTGGGGTGCTTATCCGCCTTCCGCCTTGCTTCTTGGAAATAGCCTGGGATCAAATCCCAACTAAAGCAATTCTTCATATATTTTTTTTTTCATTTTTGTTTTTTGTTGTTGTAGAAATATTAAAATATAATGCAGTCTTTATATTTTTCCTTTTTCTTTTCACAATTTTTTTTTAAATTTTCACTTTTCATTTATTTTTTTGTAGAATATTAAAATATAATTCATCTCCCCTTATACTTTTATTTCTTTTTTTAGTTTTCACTTCTCATTTTGTTTAATTTTTTAAAAAAAAAATCTTTAAAATATAATTCATCTAAAAGTAACAATTGTGGTTGACAAAGTTATTATTTCCTTTTTCTTTCACTATTATTTCTTTTTTCTAAGTTTTACTTTTTATTTATTTTTTTGTAGAAATATTAAAATATAATTCATCTCCCCATTCTTTTACTTTTATTTCTATTTTTAGTTTTCACTTTTTATTTTGTTTTATTTTTTTAAAAAAATATTTAAAATATAATTCATCTAAAAGTAATAATTGTGGTTAACAAAGGTAATAATTATTGTAAATAAAAGTAATTTTTTTTAAAGTAATATTTATCGAGTTAAAAAAATAATAGTTTTCGTAAATAAAAGTAATATTTTTTTAATGTAACAATTATTGTAAACAAAAGTAATATTTATAGAGACAAAAAGTAATAATTCACGGAAAGAAAAGTAATATTTTTTCAATGTAACAATTGTCATAATATTTGTTTGGATAAAAAATAATAATTCACTAAAAGAAAAATGATATTTTTCAAAAGTAATATTTGTCGGGATAAAAGGTAACAATTATCATAAAGAAAAGTAACATTTTTCAATGTAACAATTGTCATAAACAAAAGTAATATTTTTTAAAAGTAACTTTTGTCGGGATTAAAGGTTACAAAGTAATATTTTTTCAAAGTAACAATTGTCATAAACAAAAGAAATATTTTTCAAAAGTAATATTTCTCGGGATAAAAAGTAATAATTCATTTCAATGTAACAATTATCGTAAACAAAAGCAATATTTTTCAAAGGTAATATTTATCGGGATAAAAAGTAATAATTCACGAGAAGAAAAATAATAATTTATTTCAATGTAACAATTATCGTAAATAAATGTAATATTTATCGGGATAAAGAGTAATAATTCACAAGAAGAAAAGTAATAATTTATTTCAATGTAAAAATTATCGTAAATAAAAGTAATATTTTTCAAAGGTAATATTTATCGGGATAATAAGTAATATTTTTTCATTGTAACAATTTTCATAAACAAAAATAATATTTTCAAAGTAATATTTATATGGATAAAAAGTAATAATTCACGAGAAGAAAAGTAATAATTCATTCAATATAACAATTGTCATAAATAAAAGTAATATTTATCGGGATAAAAAGTAATAATTCACGAGAAGAAAAATAATAATTTATTTCAATGTAACAATTGTCGTAAAAAAAAGTTATATTTTTCAAAAGTAATATTTATCGGGATAAAAAATAATAATTCACGAGAAGAAAAGTAATAATTTATTTCAATTTAACAATTGTCGTAAATAAAAGTAATATTTGTCGGGATAAGGAGTAATAATTCACGAAAAGAAAAGTAATAATTTGTTTCAATGTAACAATTATTGTAAACAAAAGTAATATTTTTCAAAGGTAATATTTATCGGGATAAAAAGTAATAAGTCACGAGAAAAAAAGTAATATTTTTTCAATGTAACAAGTTTTGTGAACAAAAATAATATTTTCAAAATTAATATTTATCGGGATAAAAAGTAATAATTTACGAGAAAAAAAGTAATAATTCATTCAATATAACAATTTTCATAAAAAAAGTAAGATTTGTTGGATAAAAAGTAATAATTCACGAGAAAAAAGTAATAAGTTATTACAATGAAACAATTGTCGGTAAACAAAAGTAATAATTTTCAAAAGTAATATTTGTCGGGATAAAGAGTAATAATTTATGAGAAGAAAAGTAATATTTTTTTAATGTAACAATTGTCGTAAACAAAAGTAATATTTGTCAAAAAGTAATATTTGTCGGGATAAAAAGTAACAATTCACGAGGAAAAAAGTAATTATTTTCAACGTAACAATTATCGTAAACAAAGTAATATTTGACGAGGTAAAAGGTAATAATTAACAAGAGGAATAGTAATATTTGGGGATGAAAAAATTCTAATTGGATATTAACAAATATTATTGGAATAAATAATTTTTTAAAAAAATAAAAAAAAACGAAAAAACTGAAAAAATAAACAAAACAGATAATATGACACATAAATTGTCCTATCACATAACTATTAGGACACTTTAAAGTGTCTTAATAGATCAAACAATGGGAAAAAAAACAAAAGAAAAAGTTTGTTCCATATGGGATTCGAACACAAGACATGGAAGACAGTAAGCGGAGCAGAAGGCCACTAGTCTAGCGGGTCAAGTAATGAAGATTTCGGATATATTATTTATATACAAACCCGGGTGAGATCCGGTCTCATGCTTGAGACCGGTCTCACCCAAGTTTTTGCGACAAAGTATAAGCTTTAATTGCAATTATATATTAATATGAGTGTTAAAATAGAAGTGATTAACATGTTTAGACTAATTTGCAACTTCTAATAAGTATGAGGGCTTTACACTACAGTCCTCTTTTTTTCTACGCTCCCTCTCTCTTCGCTTAAACCTCTCTCTCTCTCTCTCTAGAATCTCCTCACTCTGTGTCTCCCATGGCCTCGATCACCGCCGCCGCCGCCGCTTTATCCATCGCTAAACTCACACACCTTCCCACACCTTCTCTCCCAAATCCCAACCCTTCTCCAAAACCCACTAAAATCACCCTCACCTCCTCCTTCACTCCCTCCACCACCTTCCACATCCACCACCTCGCCGCCGCCCCCACCCCGCTCCGCCGCTTCTCCGTCCGCGCCGCCCGCGGAAAGTTCGAGCGCAAAAAGCCCCACGTCAACATCGGCACGATCGGCCACGTCGATCACGGCAAGACCACTCTCACCGCCGCGCTCACGATGGCCCTGGCGTCGCTCGGGAACTCCGCCCCCAAAAGATACGAGGAGATCGACGCCGCCCCCGAGGAGCTAAAGCGCGGCATCACGATCAACACCGCCACCGTCGAGTACGAGACGGAGAACCGCCACTACGCCCACGTGGACTGCCCCGGCCACGCCGACTACGTCAAGAACATGATCACCGGCGCCGCCCAGATGGACGGCGCGATCCTCGTCGTCTCCGGCGCCGACGGCCCTATGCCGCAGACGAAGGAACACATTCTGCTGGCGAAGCAAGTCGGGGTTCCGAATATGGTGGTTTTCTTGAATAAACAGGATCAGGTTGATGATGAGGAGCTGCTGCAGCTGGTGGAATTGGAGGTGAGAGAATTGCTTTCGACGCATGAATTTCCTGGTGATGATATTCCGATTGTTTCTGGTTCCGCATTGCTAGCTTTGAATGCTTTGATTGAGAATCCTGGGATTAAGAGAGGGGAGAATGAGTGGGTTGATAAAATTTATCAGTTGATGGATGAGGTTGATAGCTACATTCCCATTCCGCAGAGAAGGACTGATTTGCCCTTCTTGATGGCGGTTGAGGATGTTTTCTCGATTACGGGTAGAGGGACTGTGGCAACGGGGAGGGTGGAGAGAGGGACGGTCAAGATTGGGGATACAGTGGACATTGTTGGATTGAGGGAGACCAGGAGCACGATTATAACAGGCGTGGAGATGTTTCAGAAGACGTTGGATGAGGCCGTGGCCGGGGATAATGTGGGGTTGTTGTTGAGAGGAATTCAGAAGGCTGATATTCAGAGGGGGATGGTGCTGGCTAAGCCTGGCACGATCACGCCTCACAAGAAGTTTATGGCAGTCGTTTATGTGTTGAAGAAGGAGGAAGGCGGGAGGCATTCCCCCTTCTTTGTGAATTATAGGCCTCAGTTTTACATGAGGACTACTGATGTGACGGGGGCTGTGGTTAGGATCATGAACGATCAGGATGAGTTGTCGAAGATGGTGATGCCTGGTGATCATGTGAAAATGGAGGTTGAGCTTATTACACCGGTTGCTTGTGAACAGGGGTTGAGGTTTGCTATCAGAGAAGGTGGGAAGACTGTCGGTGCTGGTGTCATTGAGTCGATTATTGAGTAGAAATGGAGATGAGTTGAGGTTCGTTGGGGAGTCTGTGGCTGCTTCGCGGATTTGGTTTTGCCAGTGGCTGTAAGATCATTTAATTGTCATACAATATTTTGGGGGGGGGGGGGGGGTTGTGGTTACATTTCTAGTGCATTGCGTTATATCGTAGTTTAGCTTTAGTATGTTATTATGATAATTCAATGAAAATTGCTCATTTTGTTTCAATTGCTTCTGTTGTTTTTAATAGCAATTTGCCGTCACCTTATGAATATAATTTAGAAGAGAAGACCACTGCTATCTGAATTAGCTTACTATTTCTCTCTGATTTTTATGATGATGCCCTTTTGATGAACCTCGTATATCTAGATGTAACTTTTCTTTTTTCTTGAGATTTTATTAAAATGAAATTTTGAATCTTTGTTTGTTACTTGAGCAACTGTGGCAGTGAAGGTTGGAAGAAATCTCAACTGAAAGTAAAACATTCAGCTTTGCAGTAGTATTAAGGTGTGTTATCTCTTGAAAATGGTTGCCTGTGGCTCTAGATTTATTGGGAAATTGAAGTATGACTTTGTCGCCCTCTCTAGCCGGCCCTTCCTTTCAGACAACCCACAATTATGTATGCAGGTCAAATTGATGGATACCAATGATTGAGGAAGAAAATTTAGTGCTTCGAAAGTGAAACTTCTGTATATGACTAACTTGAGTCTAATGTGTATTTTTCCTTGTAGATAAAACGAAGACATTATAGTATTGGCAAGGGAGATCTTCTTCCAATGTGTTGTCAAATTTATCTATTCTTATAGATCATCAAATGCTATTGGTATTTCCTTTTCATTATACTACAATTATTAACAATTTACAGTAATATCTACTTGGCATACATCTGCGCCATTGATATAGTTTAGGGTTACATGTATAAATATATATGTATTTATCTGAAATTACAATATTGATGAAAACTTGAGATGTAGAGAGATTGAAAAGAATACAAATATACATTAGGAATTCCATATAAATATAATTAATCCTTCATAATAAGAATGAGTCTTATATTATATCCTTCTGTCCTTCTATTCGCAATTGTTTGCATACTGAAAGTAGAATTATTCCAGATAAAAGCTCTTAGGAATCGGATCGGATGAACTTAAGATGGTAAAAAAAAAAAAAGTTATGTAAAAGAATAATAGGATACTAATTTCTCTATGCCTTTGAAACCAACATGCAATCAATTTAGGATTCTCATAAGAATATTTGGAACAAAAATTGGTATGTGTTTGATGCGTTGGTTATTTTGATTCATACATAAACAAGTTCTCAATACTTATGTGACATTTATTACTTGGCTTGAATGCCAACATACTAATGTTACCCAAGTGGGCTAGATTAGTCTTGCTTCTGTTCCAATCACTGCACTTTTTATAGTTTTATAGAGGTCTTTAAAATTGAGTTGCTGATTATTCTTCATTTTCTTCTTCTGCATTAATGATCGATAAGCAACATAGATATTTTGCAGATACAACATATATGATGCATAATGGTATTTTACTATTTTACATGTGGGAAAATGTTGCATTATTTGATATGTTTCCTTTAGCTAATTTCCATTATTTTGATATTGTACAACATCATTGATTTGGGAGGAGAATCCTTGCTTCGGATTTTGATAATCAGAAGCTCAAATGGGTGTCATTCTGTTGAACAATGGAATTGCTTATAAGCACATATTAGATAAGATTAGGTATCAGTGATGAATTGCATGAGAACTGAGCTATGGATCTCTGTCTGATAAATCTGTGTGAAGTTCAGACAGATTCAAATGTAGATCTTGATTTGTTGGATTATCTAAGTTGCCGTCTAACCGTCTCTAGAAGAAAGCATGCATAAGTTGAAGCTGAAAACTAACTTGACCACGAAAATGAATCTCGGTTGAGCTATGTTTAGAAGAGAGCATGTCTAAATTGTAGCTGAAAACTAACTTGACCATGTAAATGAATCTTAGTTGAGCTATAGCTAGTAAAAAATTATGAATTTTGTTTATGCTAAGAAACAGAAGCTAAACTTAGTAAAGCAAGAGTGTGAGACGTACGGATTGTCCTAAATTGATTAGAAGCAAAAGACAGGCGTTTTATTTATGTAAAAATCTTAATATAACATAACATAGAACATTTACATATGTAAGCCTGTCATGACATATTCAGTCAACTCTAATAGACCTTGAAGGTGTCCCATTTGCAAAGCGCAAAGCCCTTGTGCTTGTTCTGGATGAATCCATCTGCTTGCACATCGATCGACTTGTCCTCCACGTCGTGCTTACCAGCCTCAGCCGTCTTCTTATCATGTCCTGCAAAGTGAACTTTCTTCTCTGGACTCTGTTGGTTCTTCTGATGATGGTTGCTTTCGGCCTTCTTTGTAGGCTTCTTGTTGAGAACCTCGTGCACGTTCGGGAAATCAGGATAGTCCCCGATCATGCTTGGCATGCGTTGGATTCTGTCGAGGCGTTCGAGGTATTCATCCATGGAGTAGCTGCTGCTGTGGTAGTCATAGCTCCTGTGCATTTTTGTTTTCTTTTGGCCTAATTTTGCAGCCCTGTCTTTGCTCCTCAGTAGTATGTGGTAAGAGATGAAGGATTTATATTGCAAAAGATGTTCCTCTTGATAATGATTACTGAATCTGATGCTTTTCTTTAGTCATTCATCAGATATTATTTTCTTGCCTTTTTTTTGGAATAATTAATCTTAGTGGGAGATGATGATGCGAGGGAAAGTTGTGAGACTGGAAAATTGCTGTATGACAAAGTGGAATTCGAAATCTCTATTTTTCTATCATATTTTGATCTTTTGTTTGGCTTTATAAGTAAATGATTGTCCTAAATGATAGTCCTATTCAGAATTCTGTAATAGAATGAATTCAAACATCTCATTTTGCATTTGTCCTTTATGCTAACTACTCCCTCCGTCCCGCTATTTCCGGCTCATTTTCCTTTTTGGGTCATCCCTTTATAAATGGCTCGAACCCAAAATAGAAATAATTAACCCTTTAAAAAGTGTGGACGCTACCACTTTTCAATCTTTTACACCTTCTTCTTAAAACCTGTGCCCATAAAGTATGAGCCGGAAATAGCGGGACGGAGGGAGTATTTAGTTTGATTTTTCATGCAATAATTAATTAGGAATAAAACAGTAAATTCGTTTACTTTCTTAATATATGAGCTTTGACGGCAAGGGACAGTTATTGGGACAGAGGGAGTACAAGATTGAAGCGTGTGCACACACATTTGTAGTTCATTTCAATCCAAACAAGAGAACGATGAATATCACATTGAGTATTCTCAAAGAATAAAATAATTGTTTGTGTATTATAAATTACAGAATTCCTAAACCTTAATGGAATTTTTAATTTTTTTTGTTCATCTCAATCTTCTCCATTTCCAACATGAGCAATTTACACATGGTTACATATGACTCTGCGTGCAAATTTAATATCTAATAATATTTCAGACTAATTTTGCCAATCTTTTTTCGAGAATGTTATAATTGCAAAAACATTCATGGCGGTGGAAGGTGGGAGTTTTTAAAGAATTTTAGTCTAATCAAATAAAATTTAGGGAGAATTTTAATAATAGCCTTTTCGATATTACAAACATAAATTCTAACACCCTATATTAAAAAGATAAATTCTAGCACTTCCTGACTTTTATGCCCTTCTTTTTTATTTTCCATATTTTATTTTTCAAAAACAAAATAATTATTATATTTATTATTAAATAGTATACCCTAATTCATCTTTCATACGTTTTTCATTTCTTACATAATCTCTCTCTCCCTCTCAAGCAGCGGCGGCAGAACTTCTCCGGCGACTCTATCCTTCTTCTCTGGCGGCTCCATCTTTCCTGCCGGCCTTCATCCTTTCCATCCGGCACCATCAATCCCGTTCAACAGCTACATTAATTCGAGAAAGTCGATTTTACAATTTGAAAACACCCTAACCTCCTCCTCCTCCTCTCTACACAACCCGCCGACTGTTGCTCATCCCTCCTCATGTTTCCGGCAACCTCCATCACCAGCGAACTTCTAGCGACCTCCACCCTCCATCCGGCGTAAATTTGAACCTGTCCACTTCCGACTACCTTCCTCCTTTCGGCGCAGATCTTGTAGATTTCATGAATTGAGTGATTTTACGGGCATCTAAGATATTCTGATGTTAGATCTGGTTCATTCACTAATTTTATTGTGTGAAATTGTGAAAAAAATGTGTGAAATTAGATGCATTAATTGATCACAATTATTTTTGCGTGATGGAACGGAAAAAAATGTGTGAATACATTAATAGTGTTATCATTAGTAGTGAAATCACGTGAATTAACATAACAAAATTCATGAAATCACACATTAAAAATAGTGAATTCGCATAATAAAATTCATGAATTTCGTAAATTATGAAATCACACATAAAAAATTGTGAATTCACACAACAAAATTCGTGAAATCATATAATAAAATTCGTGAATTTCGTCAAATTTGAAGAACACCCAGATTCGAATTTTACAGATCCAACCAGAAGAAAAAAAAGAGAAGATTAAAGATCTGCAAAATATGGTAAATGGATAAACATTCAAAATATATTAATCTATTTCAAATCTTTGATTTAATTAAAATAAAGAGTAATTTTCGGAATAATTAAAAATGATAATTAGAAAAATAAGAAATAAGGGCAAATAAGTCCAAAAAATTTTAAAAGTGCCATAATTTATCTTTTTAATATGGAGTGCTATAATTTATCTTTACAATCTTGAAAAAGGCTAAAATCATCAAATATCTCTAAAATTTAATTACGGAAATACCAATTGTCACAATTACAAAATAACTAGGTTGTGACACACCCTTACATAAAGAAAGTTATCTCGTGTTATGTTATTATATGAAAGCTTCGTGTAACGCCCTTTTGATTTCACGTGACATGTTCACATTTAATCTTCTTAAATTTAAGACATCTAATTAGCTTTTGAAAATGGAAACAAATTTTTGTCTACAAGGAATCCATACGATTTGCATACATCTCAAAAAGGATTTTGTATTGATTTCGAATCAGTTATCATCGAATCTTGTGTCAATTACCACAAATCCAATTTTCGACACGTGAAATCCAATTTAATTGCAGTAGATTCATATTTTTTAATTTTTATTTGAAATTAATCGCAATAGATTCCAATGCAAAAAAGGATTGCTTTTACAATATTACTACTTTTTATACACGCCCCTGCTCATGAAATACTAAATATATTTTTTCTTCTAGATTAATATGCTACATCAACCATTATTTAGTATTACAAAAAGTTAAAATAATTAACTTTAGTTTCCCGAAATTTTTCTTAATATATGCAAGTAGGAATGACAATGGATCGGGTACCCACCCATTAAGCATTTTTCAAATCCATATCAATTCCAAACCCGATTAAAAATCTGAAAATCTGAATGTACTATAACATAAACATCAATATTAAATAGTAGAAAAAAAATATTATAAACATAATTTTAACATAAGTATAAATAGAAAATTTCATTAATTAAATTATATGTGGGTTAAAAGAATAATATAAAATCCTGAAATTCTAATATTATACTAATATAAATTATATATAAAATAAATATATATTACTAAAATTATTAATTTTTTATATGCTGATGAAAAAGAATAATATAAAATCCTAAAATTATTAATATTTATACTAATATCTATAATTATATTATAAATTATATATATACTCCCTCCGTCTCAGGTTAATAAATGGGTTTGGAATTTGAATAGCGGGTACCCATAGATAATTTTCCAAACCCAACCCAAACCCATCAAAGGTTTAGATGTTTCTATCCAAACCTGTCCCAAAATCATTTAATAATTCTTAAACCGACTACGCCTAAAATCTGACTCATTGTCATCCCTATATGCGAGTCGCGCGGACCAAATATTTAGGAAAGGAGATTTTTCGTTTCTTTCGAATTACATCTCATCAAATAATAAATATCTAAAACCATTCAAAAACAAATATATCTAAAAGATATTCAATCATCACGGAATATTCTAAATACATTTCTTTTGAATAGACACTCCCCACACACACACACACACACACACACACTGCTGTTAGCCTGTTACTGACCAAGAGGAAACTTTTCATTAGCCACTCTTGCCGTCTCGAATAGATGTCTTATTTTGAAATATAAGACAAAAATCAATTTATCATGTTTTTTATACCTTTTTGCTGATTTCCAAACCTAATACTAGTATTAGTTTTTTTTTTTTTTTTACATTGGAGAATACAGAAAAAGTAAGTAAATAAAACTGCAGCATTTAATCAAGTCTATTACTGAAGTCGAAATTCTTAGAAATTGAACCATTGGCAAACGTGATCTTGACGAGACCACTAATAAGATCAAACACGCACGCGCGCACACACAGAAATGATACCAAAAACTAGAGAGCAATGGATATATCAGTGAAACATACTTATATAGACATAGCTAAGAAGTTCAATTCAACCAAGCATATATCAAACGCTAAACATAAATCTAGCCCCAACGAAGATATACTAGAAAGGGCGTACCATATTAACATAACTTGAATCCAAACCATTTATTCATAGCATATACACGAACTGTTGACCATGCTAAACATCCTCCTCTCCTTCTCCAGCAATAAGGTCCATGACGACGCGCTTGATGCTCCCGTTGTTCTTCTTCAGCAGCTGCTTGTTTTTTTCTGTGTCATCAAAACCCTACATGTCACAAATGCAAGCCAAAAATCATAAGAACTGCGGATTTAACAATTGAGGCGAGGCTAGCAAACAGGAAGACGAAGTGTAGAAAATATTGGTGTTATTATCATTCATATGGTTATCAAATTGAATTGAGGAGACTACCATCTCTTGAAGCTCTTCAAGGATAGGATCCCACTCAGCAACACCACAAAGATCATCAACTGATCGTTCGAGATCATACTCGTTCATCCTCAAGACTTCCTTGTTTAGATCAATTTGTTTGAAGCCCATCGCCTCAAGTTCCCGGAGAAGTGTATCCTCAAGTGGTGGCATGAGGGTGGTGGTGGTGGTGGCATTGCTAACTTGTACTGCAGCAGGAGGAGGTGGTGGTGGTGGCATGGGGGTGGGGATAGCAGGAGATGCAGCAGGGAAAGGTGGAGGTGGTGGCAGTGGCGTGGGCAGAAGAACGGCAGGAGATACCGAAGGGAGAGCTGGTACCACATCAGAGAGGTCGATGATAGGATATTGTAAAGGAGCAGATGGGGGAGAAGAGCTCGATCCAGCTCCATTACCAACCAACAAACTATCATTGATGGGAAATTTTAGCTCATTTTCAGTGTTTGGTAATTCGGATTCCACAATCTTTTTCGAGTTACCAGCCTTGAGGCGACTGGCCTCCACTGCTGGATCAGAATCGACGTTGATAATTTCAAGATCATTCAAGGAGCTGCTCACAGGGGGCAAGTTGAGGTTCAAATTTCTTACACTATCACGAGGCGATTCTTTAATAGTAGAAGCATCAACCTGAGGAGAAACACACAACCAATCTAAACATCAGCATTTGTAAATTACCAAAAAAAATGCAGTGACAATGACATCAAAGCTACCAACCTGGATTAGAACCCAAACACGCTGCCCAAACTTTTGGCCAGATGGGGAGGCCATCCTCCAGTACGAGATATACCGCCCTGGAAGCTCTGGAGAGATGAAATCAATGGCAACATCAAGTTCCTCGTCTGTCTGCAATCCCGCAGCAGGAGTCTGGCAAAAAAGAACAGCAACAAGATTCATATTAGGAATTTCCGTTAAAATGACCAAGGAGCTATCTAGAGGGAAGAACTGCTAGGAGAGTTACTGAACAGATAACAATATAGAAACAATAGATAACTACAATCAACACTAGACAAGATTATAGAGTATCAACAGCCTAACTGCCCACGTCATCCCCCAGACATTATTACATTCCACACACAGATACGGAAAGGCAAACAACATTAAAAAAAGATGATAAACAAGGAACCTCCAAAAGGAAGACATTCGGTGCATTATATATCTTATCATACACAATAGAAGATCACTCACTTGCACTTCCATAGAATGTGTATCAGTAAGTTTATCTCCTCCAATCCAAACAAGTTGTGTTTTTTGGGGCCATGCGACTGTACCATTATTCCTCATCCGCCATATCTTGGTAAATGGAGTTAAAGGTGCCATAAGGGTGCCATCAAATATGTTAACATCTTGAATGAACCGACTATCGAGCTTGGCTGCACATGGTTTAACCTTAAAACCTCTGTACACATGAGGAGCCATTGCACCCTGGTCCCTAACCCGAAAATGTGGCAAATGGTGTCGATAAACAGCTGGGCTGTCCATTCGGACATAATCATTGTCATTCCCCATTTTAGAATAGCAAACACGACATAAGTCATAATCCACCTTTCTGCAAGTGAAAGCTCTTGTTAGTAAGAGAAAACTTAAATCAAAATACGTACAGATCAATCAAATAAAAAAGTACAGATCAATCAAATAAATGAAAAAAGACTCCAATGAGTTCTTACACTTTAGACTTGAACCTGGGGCCAACTATAGGATGGATGCCACAACCATCACAACGAACCCCCCGATGGAAGATGTTCTGACCCGCACCATTTTCACTATTACTTCTCCGAAAGGCAACTGCATCAGAGGCAGAATGTGGTGGAGCAGGTGAGATAATTTCCAGTGGCGTACCAGAAAATGGGCACCCCCCATACATGGCACTATTACCAAAATATGAGCCAAAATTTACAGCATCTTTGTAAGGAGACCAGGTTGGTGTTGTTGCCTTCTTGAAAGCATCAATTACTGCAGATTTCGTGCTGTCAGTGACAGGATTTCCATTCCCAATATCAGAAGAGCCATCACCAGGGTTCGACCCAAGTTTCGGTACACTAGAACTGCCAATGTCCTTTCCAGTAAGCTTGTTATCAACCTTCTCAACATTATTTGTAGCAGCCAGAGCGTTACTCGTTGCATGCGACTTTCCATTTGAACATTCGACGTTCTTCTTGACTTTTTCTCTTCTACGAACAGCGTGGGAAACACCACCTGATTCAGGCTTGGAATTGTCGACATTCTGCAATTCAAGGGCAGCAGCCACAGCATTAAAGTCAAAAGTAGCCCTGGGCCCAGTTACATTTTGAACTTCAACATCATTTCTTTCCATGGTAGCTTGAGGTTTAGCTTTTTCCGATTTGGCAGCAGCCTTGAGGGGTTCAGAATCTTTCTTAACCTTAGCTGAGCTACTCTGAGGAACATCATTCTGCATGTTAGACGGCACTGCAGAGCGAGAAGGCTGACCCAAATAGGATAAGCTTACTTTTGACAAGTTGTCAACAAGCTCAGAGATAACAGGAGGCGAAGAAGATGACGCCTTGGATGCCAAATCAGCAGAAACTTTCAGAAGTGTTTCACGTAGAGGCTCTGGAACATTCCTCAGAATCTCGTTGATACTAGCACTCAGATTTGGTAGAGGTTGCACACGAGGCGAAGGTGTAGGAGTAGCACTTGAATAAGTTTGATTGTCATTCTTATCATTGTTCACTTTCACAGTAACTCGCAAAGGGTTGAGGCTCTGTTTCACGACATCGCGAAGATCATCATCATCAACAAGAGCAACCACATCCCCATCTTCATCGACATAAGTAAGCGTCAGATCAGTATCAGGAGCAAAACTGAAGAGAGAAAGGATCTTCTCTCTCAGCCCATCTATGTTCAGGAAAAGTTTGTCATCAACAATCGGGGCATTGAAACGCCTAAGCATATCCCCATACTTGACCTGCGGAAAGTTGCACAGAATGTAAAAACTCAAAGAAATATAACCAATAATAAACAGAGTTCAACGCAGGCTAATAATTCCCGAAATAAAGCATAAAAAGACAGCATTTTTATTTACAACACGTGTCGATTCAGATATATGAAATACAAATTGCAGCAATAACTATTACAAACAGAGTGTAAATGTGAAACAACCGAGAACTCCATTATCAATTAATAAGATTGAAGATAAAATCAGTCCATAATTACAGAACCAAAACAATAAAAGTAATAATACACACACAGAAGAATTCAAACCACAAACTACATGAAAAACACAAGATACAGTCAAGTAAAGATTTATCATCGCCCAACCAAAAGAAAAAGTATTTTTCACAGCCAAACGCACGACGAAAACAAAAATACCCACAGTCCAAACCATAAATTCCTAAAAATTACAAAACAATTAAAAAACGTAGAAGGATGCATTACAATAACTCAAACGAACGAAAAAACCAAAAAAGAACCTGAAATTAAAATCACAAGCCACCAAAAAAAGGGAAAATAGGACTATTATAAATAAACAACCTTGATCACAACAGTAGACGTAGCCTCCATAGCTAGTAGCGTTCCAGGTAAGCCGCAAACAAAAGCTAGCAATCAAACAAAGCCAAAGCCCCAACCCTAAAATACCGAAATTCGCTAAATTTCCAACGGAAATGCACAAAATTAACGGCGAAAGGCAAATATATCCGAAATTCTCACACCGATTGATCGATCCGAAGGGATTAACGGCAAACCACGCGTATCCGTGAGCCGCGTTAAATATCGATTATCTCTATGAGTGAGAAAGAGGTGAGAGAGATACTGAAACGCAACGCATTATGTGTGTATGTATATATAGAAGAAGGGTGACTAGATGAAGAGTGTGATCTTACAATTTTTTGGGTAATATCGGCTAATTATTATTATTATTATATTAATTTTCTTTTTCGTCTTAAATATATTTGTTTCATTTCTTTTCTTGCTTCCAAAGGAAACCAATAAAGTCGTCGAGTTTATCAAGTGGAGATGATCGAGTACTTGAGGATTGAATCGTTAGCGTTTAATGAAGTCATCTGATTGGTGGAAAATGATGACGTGGATGTACTCTTGTGGACTTGATGTAGAGGATTTTAACCTTGTTTGGGCCCATTGTTGGGCTGGGCTTGGGACTCGATGAAGCCCTATCGTTCGAGCGCAAACATTTTTTTTAACGAGTTTCAAAATCGAGCATGTTTGCGAGCATCTTAAGAGACAACCAAATCAAGCATATACTTATGTTTAAATAATGTTGACCGTGAGCAGTTAAACGAGCCTTTAACTAATCGAGCATGAATAATATATCTTCAAATTTTTGACAAACATAATTCAAATCAAATTCGATCTTTTGATAAGGTGAGCTCGGGCTCAAACACATTTTTATCGAATTTTTACCAAATTGAGCTTGAGCCTTTGAGAGTATTTGGTACGGCTCGTTTACAACCTTATGTAAAATAATCACGGAAAATATTATGGTTGAGTCCTATCCTATGCTCCAATTAAATGAATGTAGCGTTATGTCTACACAAATATTTTTCGAATTTTCTAAGAAAATATCGTGGGAATTATCGAACTTCGATTTGGTGTATTTTTCTCTAGAATTAGATACATATGCACTGACCTTTTCCCTGAAACAACGGTGCAATTTATTAGAGCGAAGAAAAATTATTTATTAAAAAAGTTAGATTAGAGCGAATACGTTTTGTTTTGTTTTGTTTTATTTGTTTATTTGTTTGTTTGTTTTTGTTTTTTTTTTTTTTTTTTTGAGATATAGAGCGAATAAGTTAATTGGTCAATATTATGTTCGAAGTTATGGTTCTAAAATTTTAAGGGGTATTTACTTTGAGTGATATAATAGATAGATAAAAATAGTATAGGTTAATCTAGCGGTTACTTTGATGAATATTGATTACTTTTGAACTTATTTGATAATCTAATCCTTCATATTTACGTTTTACCAATCTATTCTATCACGCAAAGTAAACGCTTTGCACTTGATTCAAGGTGTTACAAAGATACCATGGGACCTTTTTGGCTTCTTGAATTATTGTTAGTGAATGGTGATAGTAAAATTAGAAATTTGAAGATAAATAAAGAAAAAAAAATAAGAAAGTTGATTCGGATTTATAATAAGGAAATTTTTTTTTGGAAGGATAATAAGGAATTATATATTGAATAAAAAAAAAGTCAAGAACTCCAAAAATAAATCCAATAAGTTGTACCAAGTTAACTTCAATTTGTTTACATACAAAATAAATTTCAATAATTTAAAAAAATTAATTAGAATATAGAATTAAAAAAATTATGCTATGATTAAATTGTATCTGGATTAGTTTGAATTTTTTTTAAAAAATTATACGAATGACCAATTTTTTGGTTTAAAATCGAAACATTTATTTATGCCCTTTACTGATGTTTATTTTTCTTTTAATTCATATTAATAATATAGTAAAGCAATATATTTACACATTTTTTTTATATAAATTAATAATGAAATTTAAAGACCGTGCCACAAATAATTACTTCCTCCGTCCACAATAAAAGTGTGGTCTTCTTTCATTTTTCGTCCGTCCACAATAAGTGTGGTCTTTTCTTAAATGAAAATGGGTAAATAGGTTTAAAATACACGAACTTTACACGCATTTTGGAATTTCACATGACCTTTACAAATTGTGTCAAAATACACCAACTTAACAACTTTAGAAAATTTCACATAATTATTTTTGTCTGGAAAAAATCACTGCTGACATGACAGTCAGTTTCTTAACGCGGCAACAACTCGTTTTAATTAAATTATGTGTGCATTCTCCTTGGCAAGAAACGACACCGTTTAATTTTATTTTGTATTTTGACTAGAACGACTTCGTTTGAAATCAGTAAGGATTAGATAGTACTAATAGGTTTGAATTTCTTGATTTAATTGATCAAACGACATCGTTTCTTGCCAAGATGGATGCACACACATCATTTTATTAAGAAAAGTCATTGTCATGTCAAGAAACCGACTGTCGTGCAAGCAGTGATTTTTGCCGGAAAAAAATTATGTGAAATTACCAAAAGATGTTAAGTTGTTGTATTTTGACACAATTTTTAAAGATCATGTGAAATACCAAAAAAGTGTTAAGTTGACGTATTTTGACATAATTTTTAAAGGTCATGTGAAATACCAAAATAAGTGTTAAGTTGATGTATTTTGACACAATTTTTAAAGGTCATGTGAAATACCAAAATGTGTGTAAAGTTCGTGTATTGTAAACCTATTTACCCAATGAAAATTACTCCACTCACAATAAATATGGGTCTCACTCTCCACTCACAATACATCTTTCTAAGAGCACTCCCAACCGTTCTCTTAAAATCATCATTAACTCTAAATTTAGGCTAAAATAATAAAAAAAATGAGATAAAAAGGTCATCCAGTAGATCTCTCAAATTGGGTAGGCCCCACAAAAATATTTACACATTCCTAAATCTTCATCTCAAATTTACACTTTCCTAAATCTATCATATCTCACAAATTGAGTTGGACCCACAATTTTTATAGAATAATTAGTAGAATATAGGAGAACTGTTGTATGCATTTGTAAAATAGGGGATATAAATAGTATAGGGAAAATTTTAGGAACAAATTTAAGAGCAAAATTTTAAGAACTCTACTGGAATTGCTTTAACCTACTCTTTTCTTTCATTCTGAAAATCAGTGCCACTTCCTCGGGACCACACTACCGTGGACGGAGGGAGTATATTCTAAATATTTACACATTTAGTAACATCCTTTTGTCAGCCGAAATAATGGAGTACATTACACACTCGGCCCAATTTATACACAATATATGAAAATTCATCTTCAGGCCCAAAATCCAACAGGCCCATTATTAAGCTTGATTCCACTGTTTTATTTTGAGGATAGTATTTAAAATCCCAATATTGACAAAATTTCCAGATATATCTCAACATTTAAGCCATATTATTTCAGTACCCTATATTAGATAATGTATCCAAAATATATTGAGAATCATAAAATAGACGTACTGCGCTGGACGTGTCTGAATTATAAATGTTTTTTTGTTTAAAATAAGATGTCATGTCGATATCCGACTCTGCATGTTGAATTTTTAAATCCCAAAATATTTCAATTACATTATCTAACGGTGTATACTAGACCTATACAGTTTAAAACGTTGATAAATTTTGTTCGAACTTTTTAAAAGATTATCCCATTTGTTTCCTTTTAATTTATTCAGTATAAATAAATTGGAAGTACCCTAAAACCCACTACATGAACTGAAAAATTGTGTTAATGGCTACTTTGTCTTATAAATCTTCGGCAATCGACAGCAATAAGCGGCTGCTTTCATTGTCCACTGTAAGTAACATAATGCTTTTGCTTGATCTTCCTCTATATTGATACGGCCTAACAATGCAACTAACTCGTTCGATGAAATGTCTGAGAAAAGAAAGACAGCAAATTTCCCTCAAATTTGTTTTTTTTTTAACAATTTCACTCAAATTTGTTGATTGTTCATTTTCGAAATTTTTTGGTCTTCTGAAGAATCAATTATCAGTGTTGATATACGTAATTATTATAGTCTGGAAATCCACAGCCTAACTATGCAACTGACATGTTCGATGAAATGTCTAGTTTAAAAAAGGCAGCATTTTTCACTCCAAATTGTTCATTGTTCATTGTTCATTTGCGTACTTTCTTGGGTACATGAGGAATCAATTGATCGGATTTGGGTCTTTAGTAAGATAACATTTTTACATTCTTAAATACCGAATTTGATATGAAGATTTGCTGATTGTAGTGAATGGATGCTGAAAAGAGACCTGAGATTGCAAATTTTCTCGACGGTCTGCCTCCTGTTGAGTTCGGCTGTATATATGGCTCCTCTCTCCATCCAAACAATTTTGATAAGGTGCAATCTTCTGTTTTCTTTTAGTTTTCAGAATTAACATAAAGCATTGTAACTAAAAAGGGTCCAACAGCATTTGATGAGTTTCTCTCTTAAAAAAAAATTCCAGACATCCATGGTAGATTACATTTTCGGCGTGGCAGATCCCCAACAATGGCATGCAGAGGTATATGTCTGTTGCAAATTAATAACTTTTTCCAATGTTCCATCTTTTCAATATTTCTCTGTATATCTTGTTGAGTAGCAACTGATAGAATCTACTTGCCTTTGGGATCAAGAATCTGAAATTAAATCAGAATCATTACGCCTCATGGATGGTCCACCTCGGGGGAGCGCGGCTGGTGCTACTTCACATCTCTCCTCTTGTTTCGGATGTTTAGCGTCTTTTAAAATTGATATGATTTTTTTTCCTGGTAGATTACTGGGGTTGCAGATCATATTGGTGTCCGTGTACATTTCAATCCCTTTGTTTCTCACAGGGATCGGGTAGTTATTTTTATCATTACTCGTATTGTGATGTTTGGACATGAGATGTTTGGTGATTATATATATTGAAATGAGAATTTGACATGAAATACTTCTGCAGATGTTCAAGTATGGTGTTGTTCGCACGAATGATCTCGTTCAAGATATTCTGGATTGGGAGTGTTTCTATCTGAGTGGCCGTTTGCAGAAACCTGTATGTTTTACATAAATACTTGTCTCCTCTAATTTTTGGTTATGTATCATTCTAAAAGATGCAAAATTAGATACTTCTAGATGGGCATTTGTTTGAAAATAATTGTGAATGACTAATGAGCCAGTATAAACTCCGTATTCTTGGCGTAAGTTTTTGAAACTTGGGTGCTTATAAGCGATTACGGTTATCCTCTAATAGCTAATTTGAAAATTCTTGCACGTAAACTATAAGTACAATCTATTTGGTTATTTTATGTAAGTATTTGTATTAGTTTATCACTAGTTAGTGATGTATATGGACAAACGACTTCAGGGCAGTTCATTTTTTTACTTTGTTTTGACTAATTGGATTACTAATTTTTACCTCAGTCAATAATGTATTTATCTGATTTTACTGTATGCTGTCTCAAATGCTTAGCTATGTAGCATCTGAAGCATCTACACTTTGCAGGTTAACGTCATAGTAGATAACTTGGAGATAGAAAAACTCAACTCTGTAAATGTGAAGGCTGCAGCTTCTGCTGCCCTCCTGCTTTTGCCATCAAAATTCAGTGAGGTTTGTTTCTTTCTTGGTTTCATTGCAATCGTGTAAAGTTGAGAAGCATGGCTGCAGTAAGTTTGATGTGTTTGCAGGACGAGTTGTATGAAAAAATATGTAGCCTCTCCTACATGGGTGACTTACGAATGCTTTTCGCTGAGGATAAAAACAAGGTAAATTATGATTGAAGCTCTAGTTAAGGATTTTAGTGAGAATCTTAGCTTGAAATCATGTTTATGTGATGGGCTTCTAAGGTTGTCAGTATAACATGCCAACCACAATTGAATATTTGTTTCAACATTTGCAATGAAAAGTGTTGAACATACCAACTTTCATAATACAAGTTGAAAGAGGCTATTTTTTTATCTCTTTTGTCATTTGAAAGATAACTTGCTTTATTAGGAACTGGGGATATATTTATGTCGTCTCAAATATGCATTATATACTACATTGAAGATATCTTTTTCATAATCTTGTTAACATCCATATTCATAGCAATAATTCGAGAAATTAAGTCTCTTGACATGATAAACTTAATCTATGTATTATTCCCAGGTGAAAAAGATTGTACAAGGGCAATTTATGTTGTTCCAAAAAATGTACAATCCATTTTTAGAGGAATTTGCAGCTCAAGACTTGCTTAGAATGACATCCTCTGTCGATGAGAAAGTAAACTTAATCCAGGTCGGTCCAAATTTCATGTTGCTAACATATCAAGAAATTAACCAAAAATTTCATCATATTACTTGCACCCTGGCAAGATTCATTCTCATTTATGGTTAACGCTCGGAACGTGTGGCATACATGGATTGTAAAATCAGGATTGTGGATTGTCTGCAACATGCTCCCTCGTGTCTTCTCTTCCTTTGTCTCTGAGATGCCATATCGGGATGAAGCTTGGTGAGAAGAAAGCAATTGATGAATCTGGTATGATATATGATTGGGGAGGGAAACTCAATTTGCTTAATTGCTATTTTAAATAAATATAACATGTGTTTCATACCATTTCATCATCTACATGAATTGGTTGGCACTTGGCAATGTAATTACTCTACCATAAGCTCCTCATTTTGCAAAGTTTATGGCGTTTTTGTGTTAATCGTATGCTAGGTAGAGCTGTACAGAAAGTGGCAATAAAAAAGGAAGAGGCTGCAGATTGCATTCGGAAGATCCTGAGACGCAAAGTCATGGTTTCCAGCGCAAGACAGGCCGTTGCCGGTCTACTGACTGTTGGTGCAGTTCATGGAGTGAAGTACGTCGCGAGTAAAATGAAGAAGGCGTGGAGATCTTGGTGGTAATTCTTTTCCTTTTCTTTTATGTGTGTAGTCGTAGAGAGCCAGTTATAACGTGCAATTATCGACTCAACTCGGCTGGGCCCATGAATGGAGCGGGCCGGGCTTCGGTCGGGCATTACATAAAAATGTGCCCACTTGAGGCCCACATAGTGCAAGCCCGGATTGGACCTGGATCGGGCCTGGTTCTGGGCCTCATAATAGGCCCAATTGGGGCCCATTTTAAGGTGAAGTCCCACGCCTGCACTATTTTTCTAATTTTAAAAAACCGAGGATAACGGTTAGGTTTTTATTTTTATATTTAAAAACCGACGATTAACCGAACCGAACCGAACCGAAACTCATTTAAAATTATAATTTTACTAATTATATGTTATAAAATTATTATACCAACTAATTATATGTTATAAATTATAATATTAACTAACTTGATTTTACTACTTTGACTTGAAAACACGAGAGTGTTCAATTTATTATTTATACTTCTTTAAATGTATATTTCGTATTCACATTTTAAGATATGGATTTTTGTTTTTCATGCTATGAATTATAAAAAAATTGAAAGTTTTCTTTCTACATGGTTAACCGTTGAATAACGGTTAACTGAATCGATTTCTAGGTTAACCGTTATAGTGGTTTTTTGTTTTTATTTTCTACATTTTAGCGGTTAACCGAACCGATTAAAAATCGTATGGTCGGTTTTTTTTTTGTGGTCGAATCGTGCTCACCCCTAATTAGAATCATTAAATCTACAAATCAATTGTAAATTATTGGCCATAGCTTAGAGAGTAATAAAATCAGTTTGTATCTATGTGCAATTATAGAGCTGCAAACATAATTTTAAATGGCTAATTATAATTATAGAATTAAAAATACTAAACATCAATATATTTTTATTACAAATTAATGATGTACATATTCTTTGTGCCTAATGCTTATGGTAAATATACAGAAGATGAAACATTGTTAGAATTATCAGAGGATCATTTGTGTGACAAGGGTAAAAATTAAATTTCATGCATATAATACAAATAATTAAATAAACCCCTTATATATGATAACACACAGACATTTTAAAGGAAAACTAATAGTTACCCTCCATGTATGACAATTCACGAACTAAAGAGGTGATTAATGTTAAGAACGAACGTAATTAGGTATTAAAAAAGAAAACCAGAAAAGAAGAGAACGAGGGTTCTCCAAGAAAAGGTATGCTATATAGCTACAAGATAGTAAAGTAATTTACTCATTTATCTCAAATTAAAATGCATCGTTCCATAAAGAAAACAACAAAGTAAATGTACAAAAATTTTACATTCATATGTTATCTGCTCTATATATAACCTAGAGAGAGAGAGAGAGACTCAAATGGAGGAGTTTCCTAGCCAAGCCATTCCCATTAGGCTCATAATGGTGGCACATGCAAAAGCCACAAAGCTCCTCTCTTTGATCACAACTTGTGCCAAATACATCGCCACATCCGACGTGATCTTCCGCCCCTCTCGAGCCAAAACACGGCGGCGCTTCCCGGCAAAGGCCAGGAGCACCACCACCGTTATCCACGCCACGAGCGTCGTCCTGACAGCCAGAACGATTAGGAACGCTACCAAGACCGCCGTGACAAGCGTCAAGACTGGCATGTAGTAGCCGGAGGAATAGGCCGGCCGATCAACCGACGATGCAATAAAATAGAAAGAAATCAAGAAAAATAAGAGACAAGTTGTAGTCTTGGTGGTTTTTGTGATTTGTTCCATGGAATATTTAGAGAGAGAGAGGGGGAGGGAGAAGAGTTGTGTAATGTGGTGTATTGTTCTTTAGCTCTTTTGTCTACTGGTTGGTTTTGATATGGGAATTATAGGCTGGAAATATTGGGGAAAGGAATTGGAAGGCATGTGTGCACATGGCAAGGTTGGCAAATGGGGATACCAACCTTAATAATTTAGTTAGTAAATTTGGACAATAATGGCTGATTATTGGGCATGAATTAGTATTTCTATGGACATACATTGCATGTTTTGGAGTGTTATTGTCCCAAAATGAGGATGAGAATTTTTCATTTTTAATTTTTTTGGACAATGTTATTGTAAATGTTAATTGGGAACATTTTTCTCTACCACCATCCTTTGGCTATGTTGCATGGGTGCGAGGGTGCGGGTGCGGGGCGATACGATACGAGTACGGGAATACGGATTTTCAAAAATTATAGGGTGCGATATGTGAAGGATACGTCTGTTATATTTATATTTTATTATATACGACCTAACAAATTTATAAAAAAAATATATTCATAAATTAAATTTTGCATTGCAAGTATAAGTTAAAATAAAAGTTTCAATTGAAATAGTCAAATAACATATGTTAATGCTTAATAACATGATTACATCTAAGAATTACTTGGTACTTCTCCTTCATCACGAAACAAAACAGGGCCAAAAAAATTAAAGTTCATAAAAAATAACCCCAAATGCACCGGATTCTTGAGATTGGCGAATCCGATTCGCGTATCCAATATTTTTTTTTATTAATAGGATACGCCAGGTGGCGAATCGGGTGCGAATCCAACGCGAATCGCACCCGCACCCTAGACGTATCGGATTCTGCATTATAGTATATTTCGGAGAATCCGTGCATCATAGTCCTTTGGTTAAGAATTTGTGCACGTATTAATTTAGTATAATTTATTTCTTTTGAGAATCTAATCATATGAACTTCTTTGTATATATATAGGATATATGTATTATTCATTTAGTTGGTTCTTTAATGCCTACCTAAGGATCAATATGTCATTTGTATGAAATAATATCACCAAATACTGATTCTGAAGATGAAATATTGATAGTTCACCTCTTGTTATTTTAACTAGGACCGTTTTTAGTCCTCTTAATTGGGGATGATCTATGGTGGAGTGGGAATTATTTTGACAAAAGATCTCTAACAATTCGATCCCATCAACACTTTATAGGTCAAGTTTGCCACACTAGATTTTTAAAAACTATTGCACACGAGCGTGAGTTTTGTCCAGTACGCATCTCGGCAACTATGGGTTACCTTGTAAGTTTGTAAGAAATACTACTATATATTATATATATGCATACATTGAATTGATCAATACATTTATTTAAGTACATTGGAGTATATAGCATGCAATGATAAAATGAAATACAAAAATAATGATATGCCTGACCTCATATTCATGCATGTGAGTCGACTTCTTTCATTTCTTTCATGCCTTTAAAATGCACAAAGCTCTATGTATATTTAAACGAGTTCACACTTCACACTTAGCTAGGAACTACAAAAACATTGAACATTAGTTATTTATCACCACATATACATTGAAATTCACCCCAAATGTTAATTTCAAGAAGATAAGAACAACACATTTTAACTACACATGCACTCAAAGTCCCTACTAAGCTTTCTTTATTACTAGTAACCATATATCCCTACCATTCAAAGTCCTCCCTAACACTTATTTCCTTTCTACCTCAATACGACACATGACATCTACTGATGAAATGAAAATGAGACGTACGACATTCAGAACTCCTCATTCAGGTGGCGATCACCATCAACAGTCTACCTTAACACGACACATGACGTCTACTGATGAAATAAAATGAACTTACCACGTTTAGAACTCTTGATACAAGTGGCGATCACCGTCCGACTTTCCCAATCATATCCCAACATAGAGATTCTACGAACCTCAACACGACACATGACGTCTACTGATGAAATGAAAACGAACATTCCACATTCAGTAATCCTGATTAAGGTGGTGATCCACGTCCGACGTCCCAAAGCTCCCCAAGGCAGTCACCAAACTCCTCAACCACCCGGCGCCGCGGCTGAGCAGCCCCTCATCCTCCTGCTGCTGATCCTTCACAAACAACATACTCTTCTCATCATCCACATCCATCAACATATCCACCCATCTCTTAGTCATGTAAGCCATCACTGCGTCCAACCCGGCCGCGGCAACGCTCGTCGGAGGAATCTCAAGAGGATTCCCATCCAATTTCAGTTTGCTCAAGTTCAACAAGCGCCCAAATGTGTTGGGCAAAGCACGAATCTGATTGTTGCTCAAATCCAACTCCTTGAGGGTGATGATGTCTGAAATTGTCTCAGGAAGCTGAGTTAGGTCACTGAAATTGCTGCTTAGATTTAGGGTTTCAAGATTTGCCAATTTCCCTATTGTTGGTGGGACTGTGTGGAGCTCATTGAAATGTACATCCAAGAGGCGTAGAGATTTCATCTCAACAATGGATGTTGGAAGGGATCGGATCTTGTTTAGCTGAACGTGGAGGCGTTTCAGGTTCACCAACTCTAACCCAATGTTGGTAGGGAGGTACGTGAGCTTGTTGAAGCTCGCGTCGAGCTCCTCCAACGACCTGCGGACATATACGCGTGGATCAGAAGAAGTCATCGCGTTTTTAGGAATAACTAGTAGAGTGGTACGTGTGATGCACATAATATTGATATATTTTAATAATATATGTCAAACATAAAATAATTACTATGATCATAGATATTAATAATAAAATATTATAATAAGGGTATAATAGACAAATTAAATTTTATAAACAAGGCTATTTTATAATAGGTATAGATTAATTATTGTAAAATACACGAAATTTGTGTGTGTGTGTGTGTTAGACTAGTGGTAGAGTGGTTAATATCCGATGCCAAAGGTCTCGAGTTCAAGTCCACCGTCACGTGACCTTTAAAATTTTTTGTATTGCTTTAAAAAAAAATACGCGAAATTTGAGTCGTTTTGAGTTCTGCACCACGACTTTTACATCGTGTCACGAACTTTATGTATTTTGTAATCATAACGTAACTCACATATTCGTCCAATTGAAAATGAAGAAGGGTGGTGTCCATGCACCTTTGATCTGATCTCACACCATGTCGATTTCAATTGATCAAAAATGTGAATTACGTTATAATTTCAAAAGAAATTATAGTTCAAGTAAATTAATGTGACACAATTTAAAAGTTGTGTCACAAGTTATTGCATTTTTAGTGATAATTACTGTAAAATACACGAGCTTTGAGCCGTTTTTGGTTTTTGCACCATGGTGCCACAAAATGCATGAACTTGACGTCTTTTGCAATTATAACATAACTTAATTTTCGTCCAAATTGAAAATGAAGAAGGGAGATGTCCATGTGAATGTACATGGCCGAAAATGTGAATTATGCTATAATTGTAAAAGAAAGTTTAGTTCGTGTATTTTGTGACACGGATTCAAAGTAGTGTGCAAAAAAAAAAAAAACGGCTCAAAAATTCGTGTGTTTTACAGTAATTATCCCCTGATGAGCTTGGGGGTTTACCTGCAGTAGCAGATGCTATCAGGCAGGGCAGCAAGCTTGTTTGAGGAGACATTCAAGAATTTTAGATTCTGCAATAGGCCTATGGAGTCAGGCAGTGATTCTAACAAATTTGCTACAAGAATTAGCTCTTCAAGATTCTCCAGTCCTGAAATTGAATCAGGGATTGCCTGTTTCACTCAAAAATTAAAAAATAAAAATAGAAAAATAAACACAAGTTAATATTTAAAGTAAATGACAATTTATGATCAAACAATAGAAAGAAGTAGAGATTAGAACACAATCAAGCAAGAAAGAATCCAATTCTTTAACACAAACCATAAGGCAATTAATGAGTGAAATTCTACTGTTCTTTATGCGTACTCGTGTCTGAGGAAATCGGAGATGAAGCACCTTTGGTTTCCTTAGTACGAGTATGCATAAAGATCACATAAGCAAACAAGAGCTAGCTTTGTAATAAGCTTGATAAACTCTAAATCAACTGAAACTAAATTCAATGACTGTTGACAATGATCAAGGCCCAGAAACTAACATTAATTTCAAAAGATAAAGTTGTTCGTTAGTCCTCTACTTTTTAATTACATAAATGTAATAACATCGTAGTTCATTTTTATAATCCTAGCTCCGTTCTTAATGGTGAACCTTTATTGATCTTCATATAAATAAATTTCAACATAGTGCCATAGATCGGACTATTATCAACAAGAATCTAAATGCATATGAATAATAGTACAAACTCAAAAAAATTCAAGCTAAATAATTAAATAAATTAATATGGTAGTAATTCTAACCTCTAGCTTGTTATAAGACAAATTGAGCACAATCAGCAGCTTCAATTTCCCAAACGCCTCCGGCAAAATCTTCAACTTCCGGCCGGACAAATCCACCTTCTCAATCGCCTTCTTCCCCGCCTCCGCCGCCTTCAAAATCCCCGCCACCTCCTCATTCATCATCTCCTCCGCCGCCTTAACCAGACTCGCCTCCTCCTCTTCCTCCTCCTCCTCCTCCTCTTTCTCTTTCTCTTTCTCTTTCTCTTTCTCTTTCTCTTTCTCTTTCTCCTCCGCCTCCGCCGTCGTGTCGTCCCCCCCCACCGCCGCGTCGTAAATCCGCTCCAGCCTCTTCTCCGCCTCCTCCAACATCTTCTCATACGCCTCGTGCATCTCGTCCAGCCCGATCACCGCCTTACACGCCTTGTAATCCTTCATCAGCTCCTCCGACTCCTCCACCGCCTCTTCGGCGGTGGCGTCGATCTCCGACATCCGTGACCGGGCGACGTCGACGGTCTCGTGATCCGGCCGGGGGCCGAGGGCCTCCAGCACGGATCGGGACTCCGCGACGTCCGTCACGGCTTCGCGCATGGCGGAGATGAGCTCGGGGTCCTTGAGTTCCGGCATTTTCTCGGAGAGCTCGAAGTGGGGCTCCGGAGGCTCCGGCGGCGGCGGGTTCTCGATATTGGAATTGTCATCGTCGGCGGAGGTGGAGAAGGAGCGCGTGAGGGCGGCCGGAAGTGCGTCCACGACGTGGGAGAGGATCGGGAAATTGGTAGGATTCGGATCCATGAATTCAATCTTTGATTCTCAAATTGTGGGACTGAAGTTTGTGATTCTGAAATTGTGAGCGAAAAGTGTGTGAAGTGTGTGTGCATGTGTGTGAAGAACCGGATCGAGAAGCGTAACGGTAATAACTGTCGGGTACTCGGGCTTTAAATAGACTCAGGATACGGGTCGGGTCGGAGTCAATTTGGATAAGATTGTTTTAGTTCTCACTCAAGTTAATTTTAATACATACTTTAGGAAAGATTATAGATTCCAACCTCTTATTCAGTCTCTTCTTTTTTATGTACAATAATATGGTGGCTCGTTCCATATTGGCACCCCATTTTTGAATTTCTTATAGTGATAATTTTTTTTTGGCTAAAATTTATTGTTGTCGAGCTAATGTGGTTAGATCGATGTCGTAGAATATGAATATTTTTATTTTACAGTCAGATAAATAAATTTCAGATGCCAAATTCACCGTCGAAATTGGCACTAATCGATATGTCGATAATAAATTCAAATTCTACGGCATCAATGTAACCATGAGTTAATTGGTAGTAAATTTTGGCTGAAAAAAAATCACCAGCTACGAAAAATTAAAAGACGGGGTGCCATGTTGACACCCTATATAGGATCGAATTTGCTGTAATATGGTAAAGGCATAAAAGTTATGCATTTAAATAAAACTATATATGTAGATTAAGAATAGATAAATCCGATCACAATTTTAAAGAATTATAGATAAAAGAATTCTTGTAGACTAGTAGTGCATCAAATAAATAAAACTAAACACAAACATATATAATTAATTATTAAACTATTCTAAGAAATAAAAATAAACAAGGATATTTTAGGCATATCAAAATTGAAAAAATACACAACTTCTTTAACTCTGTAATACTAATAGTTATAAGCTATTGTATGTTTTTTAAATAACTTGTTACCCGTCTCTTTGGGGACATCCAAACAGTAATAGATCTTATCTGTGAACAGAGATGTCTCGTGTTCAAGCTCTACCGCTTCCCCTTCCCCGTGTCAAAAAATAATAATAATAATAATAATAATAATAATAATAATAATAACTTGTTACCTAAAAAAATGTTACAATATGATCATATTAAACTTTTACCATTAATTTCTAGCATCTGTTGATTAAATACGAGACTCTTTTGCATAGTGCATAGGAGCGAGGGTTTGCCTACAACACAATGAAAATAGCGTCTGCAAGTTCTCATAATATAAAAAAAAAGTATACGTACTAACAATGATCAAGTCTCCTTTATAAAGCCCATTCATCATCCTTTCTTGAGCCCAAATAATTCTTCAATCAAAGTCTGTAAATGCTAATTTCCAATTGAGCTCTGAGTTGTCTATTTTAATCCCAAGTTGCCAACTAACTATAATGCTTTACAAAGTGGTAACTGAAAAAAATAACAAAGAAGAAAAAGAGCCTTACAATTCTTTCCAACCTGTTCAATTTCACATTGAAACGAATTCCTTTTGCATTAACCAGAGTTTAATGGCAAAATTTGACACCAATTTTAGAGTGTTTTATAATTTTTCACATAATTTTTCAATTGTTACAATTTTATACATTATTTTTCAAATTTTTGTAACACGTTGAATCTTTTTTCTGACAAGACTCATCTATAGTGTTCGATAAAGATTTGTGATTTCCTCATGACTTCTCAAATCTTGACATGATATATCACATTACAAAATATTGAGTATTTCAATCACAAAATATTATAATATGTTAAAATTAATATTCTATATTTTTTTACTTATGTATGTACAAATTATAACATATTTTTTTACAATTTAAATTGGATCTTAATGGAAAAAATTGAAGATTTTAAAATAGCAAAATAGTGTAAAAGTGGTATTGAATTTTGCAATTAATCATATTAACTGACACGGGACGATATAACGTAGAAAACACGCTCTTCGTATGGGAAAGAGATAATTTTATTGATCAGAAAATATCAAAGTCTGCCTCTCAATACATAAGAGAACGTATTTATAGGCCTAAAACAAACCCCAATTCAAAAAGGAAACTAAATCCTAAGAGAAAACGAAATCGAAAATAAACTAAAATAAATAAAAAAGGCCAAAAGTACATGAAAACAAAGGAATTTAGGCCTGGGACCACTTAAGTCTGAGAGTGTATACTGTAAAGCAAATCTTTTATGCTTGTATACACGGTTTCTATTTCCGTTGTTTCTCCCATATTTGATTTGATTGTTTGTCATATAATATATCATGTTTCATTATCTCGTGTTATAGATTAAATGGTGTGTTGTAGATCATAGAAGATTATTTAATCAGTTTCTCATGAGATATTAATCAGTATTCACGGCCGAGATAACTTTGGACAAGTTATTGGTTTAGGCTGTAGTATAAAACAGAAAGTAGTTTGTCTTAACTACTTGTTTATGCTAATACGTACGTCTACATATTGAAAGGATCGCAGTGAGACGTGCTCTTCTATTCTGACAGTTTGAGAAAAATCAAGGTCTCGGTGATTCGATAGATCTAAATCCTAATAAGTTTATGTGTGTTCAAGTGTCTTTCTATCACTTTGACTTACCATGGGTGAGAGTTATGAGTTAGCTCAATATGCCCCGTATCTTGGGTGACAATAACATTTGTTCAATATTTAATTAACTGTATTAGAGAACCAGGTTGATGACATTCCCTTAAGGAGCTCATTAAGTTGATCGTACTAAATCCTGCAGGTGGATTTAGTTATCTGGTACGATAATAATGTTGAGTGGTACTACTTGAGGAATTAAAGATATTAATTAATTTAAGCTGTCAGAAGCTTTAATTAATTAATGAATGCTCGACATCTTAAACATGGAGATTATCGAAGTTAAAATTAGAAGTCCTGATTCATCAGTGGGCTAGAGCGGCAGTGCATCACTAATTCTTTAGTGGAATAAATTAGTGATTATATGCTTATAATTATTCTGGGTTTGAATAATAGGATACAAACATATATGAGGCACAACTTTAATTTTCTAGTAGATCCCTAGTATGGCCCAAATGTCTTACAACTTCAAGTCCAAATCACCACTAAGTCATAATGGGCCTTGGCCCATGGATTGACATATAAAACTACAAGCTCTCTCTTGAAACTCTAGCTAATGCTTCCATTCTTATTAGCAACCAAAAAGGGTTAGAGAAAGAGAAAGTAGTGTGGTTTTCTGAGCATCTTGTGGATCTTGAAAGATTGCTATCCACGTGGCATTCGAGATCGAGATGGGACACATTCTAGAAGATCAACTAGTGGAATCGTTCCACGAGCTCCAAATCCAAGAGAAAGGTATCTCGAACACCTTGTATTGTTGTATTTAAATTATATAGGAGCATGTTTAAGTATGATATTCTTGTATGTCGAGTTAGATATCCGAAATAGATCTGTGGGCAAAAAGGATCGGCTTTCACTAGCAGTTCCAACAAAGTCATCGCGCAAAGCGCGACTAGCTAGTTCAATCCAAATCGTCGTTCCGCTTTCAAAATGGTATTATAATAGAAATTTTGAGCCTCGAAACGAAAGTTATGCCCGTTTTAAATCATGCCGATGACGATCACTTTCGCGATCTTTAGCCATCAAATAATCAACAACAAATCGTTCTACATCATTAACTAATATATTAATTTGTTAGATCAAAACTGAAAGGAGGTATAAATTAAAAGACTGGGAGAATAAATTAAAAAAAAAAACGGAGGGGTTATGGATATTATTATCATTGAATAGTTTAGGCTCCCGTAATTTAGGGCAAACATGATCCAGCTAGAATAATTATTCGCACGGTCTAACTGTTTTGTTATCTCCTTTAAAAAAAATTAAATAAAAAAAACTATTTTGTTTCTATTTATGTTGATTATTTTTCTTCAGTCATTAATAAGTTTTAAGATGTACATCTCAAACTAGGATCAATAATAATTGCTTTGTTTCTTGAGAAGACACACACACATACACTGGGAGTTTTGGAGTCTTGTAAGAGAAGATTTCATGGTGAAATTAATCAAAGATTCAGATTTTAATCGACTCATCATATCTAATACTATATTTTTAATTTAAGAATATGTCATTTGATATGAGATGTGATCCAAATCTTTGATCTGTCTCATACAAAAGCATGATTTTATAAAAGCATTATTGTTTATACAAGAAAAGACTAAAATAATGTAAAAATATCGGTATATATATTAAAGAACTTTTAATTTGTTGCAATTGGACGCCAAGACCCATAATTTCGGCAAACATTATACTGGAATCAAAGGTGACTCTTTTTCATTTTGAGAATTATTCAATTATATTTGATTATCATGAAAGCAAGACATCTCAAATGGTGCACATCATATCGATATGCATCTTATTTGGTTCAATTTCACTTTCACATCGTTGAATTTAAGCTTCATATATAAAATTGCAACATATTCAAAGTATATTATTTATAATACTAAGACAGAAAATACACAATTAAATCACAACAACTATAAACAACGTGATTTCTTCTGCAATATCACGTCATACTAGTATCCATATGCATATTGTGACTTTTCATTACAACTCTAACATAGTTGAAATTAATTTCGTCAACTTTTACATCTATTCGGTTGATTAATAATGCATATCACGAGAATTACCATCGTGATTATCACCATATAGGCCTTTATATATTCGTTATTTTTATTTTTATTTTTTATGTTGTGAAAATTTAACAGCCATTACTTTCGGTGCGCACTGAGTATATATATCTCTGCTTATGTGGAATAACATGCAAACTACTCATGAGAGATAAAATTAAATGTGACATGCTCGACTTAGGCGCTGAAATTCGAAAAACTATCAATTCTTTTTATTTCTCTTTCGATTATTTTTTATGTTGCAGGCTGTTTTCGTTTCTTTACCCTCATTAAAATGAGGAGCTTGTGTCCAAATAAAACAAGTACTCCCTCCGTCCCGCAATAAGTGGCCACATTTTCTTTTTGGGTTGTCCCGGGATAAGTGGCCACTTTCCTTATAAGGAAATATGCCTCTCTCACAAAAAGTTGTGGGCTCCACCACTTTCTATCTTTTTACCCTTTAAACATCATTCTCCTTAATATCCGTGTCGAAAAGAATGTGACCACTTATCATGGGATGAAGGTAGTATTATAAGTGGTACTATAATAAAACTTTTTTTTTAAAGGAAAATATTATAGATAACTTACAAACGTCATAACAAATAATCTCCTTCAGCTAAGTTGTGAAGTCATTTGTCCACACTGCGGAACTATAAAAGTACTCCATTTAATGTGCGAGAATGAAAAAATACTTACGTAAAACAAGTTAAATATGTTCCACATACAATTAAAGTTAGTCATCCAAATTCGTTTGTCCACGCTACCGAACAATAATAGTACTCCATTTAATGTGCGAGAATAACAAAAATATTTGTGTAAAACAAGTTCAAAAAATATGTTCTACATACAATTCAAGTTAGCCATCCAAATTCGTTTGTCCACGCTCCCTAACAATAATAGTACTCCATTTAATGTGCAAGAATGATAAAAATACTTGTGTAAAACAAGTTCAATATGTTCCACGTACAGTTAAAGTTAGCCATCCAAATTCTACACATAATATCTTAGGATAATTCATAAATATTGTGTACTTAATATAATTTTGCAACTTATTGTAAATTTATGAAATGAAGGTACATATATAGATGAAAAAAGGAAAAGAAGAAAAAAAGCATGGAGAATTATAGTAGATTAATAGAGGTTATAACATACTCCCTCCGTCCCGCCATAAGTGGCCACGTTCTTTTCGGCACGAGTATTAAGGAGAAGTGTGTTTAAAGGATAAAAAGATAGAAATTTGTGGAGCCCACAGCTTTTTGTGAGAGAATCATATTTCCTAATAAAGAAAGTGGCCACTTATCTTGGGACAACCCAATAAAGAAATGTGGCCACTTATGGCGGGGCGGAGGGAGTATATGGGTTGTATCAATAATGCATATCAGGAGAATAATCATCGTGATTATAACCATACAGGCCTCTATATATCCACCTGTTATTTTTATTTTTATTTTTTTATGTCGTGAGAATTTAACAACCGTTACTTTCGGCGCATACTGAGTATATCTCTACCTATGTGGAATAACATGCAAACCACACATAAGAGATAACAACTACACATTTAAAAAATTAAATGTGGCATGCTCGACTTAGGCGTTGAGATTCAAAAAACTATCAAAACTTTTATTTCCCTTTCTATTATTTTTTTATGTTGTTTCTTTACCCTCATTAAAATGAGGAGCTTATGCCAAATGAAACAACTATTATAAGTGTTACTATAGTAAAAGTACTCCATTTTTTTTAAACGGAAATATTGTAGATAACTTACGAACGTCAGAACAAATAATATCCTTCAGCTAAGTTGTGAGCCATTTGTCCAGACTACGGAACTATAAAAGTACACCATTTAATGTGCGAGAATGAAAAAAAATAATTATGTAAAACAAGTTTAATATGTTCCATATACAATAAAAGTTAGTCATCCAAATTCATTTGTCTCACGCTACAGAACTATAAAAGTACTCCATTTAATGTGCAGGAATGACAAAAATAATTGAGCAAAACAAGTTCAATATGTTCCACATACAATTAAAGTTAGTCATCCAAATTCTACACATAATATCTTAGGATAATTAATACATATTGTGTACTTAATACATTTTGCAACTTATTGAAAATTTATGAAATGAAAGTACATACATAGATGAAAAAAGGAAAAGAAGAAAAAAACTTCCTTTCAAGAAGAAGAAGAAGAAGAAACATGGAGAATTATAGTAGATTAATCGAGGTTATAAATATATGAGTTTTATTAATGAATTTAAAGTTTAGATGTATCGACAAAGTTTAAGATTTTATTTTCTTCGTACAAGCAAATAAAGTTGGTGATCTATTTAATAAGGAAAACATGATAGTACTTGATTTATCAGGAACTTAAATGAATTTTAATATGTACTTCTTTATTTTTTTTTATGATGAGATAAATAATCGTACGTTACTCAAAATGTCCACTGAATAAATTAATGCGATTTTACGATCATAGAAGAATTACGATTTGTGAAAACAGATATTCATATTCCAATTCAATCTTGCGAAACACAGTATACATAAATTTTTATTTCTTTTGAGGAAATATATAAATTCTTTTACAAACTTTATAATTAAGAGGCGGCTTTACCTGCACGCTCTGATTGTGTCACCTGCTCATTTACACTCCACGCAATTAAAATAAACTAATGTAATTAAAAAAAATGTGAGGCCAAATTCAGAACAATCTAGACTAGATTTATTACATTACTTTCTTGCCGGATGCGGGCGGAAGGGGTGGGCGGCCTGGCGCCCGTTTGAAGGGTGGGCGAAGGGCGAGGGTGCTGGGGGTGGTGGAGACATGGCACATAGTGATTGGGCAACGGTTTAGCCGTTTTTTTTTTTTCCGTTTTTTTTTTTTCCTAATTTTTATCTATATATAATATCCCTATTTTTCTCTTCATTCTTACATCTATCTTCATATTTCTTCTTCAATATTATTTCTTTGTTGCAATTTTCTTCGTCTTTTCATTGAATCATGTCGGGCGACGATCGTTTCCACAGAAAAATTGAGGAAAATAGGCGGCTCGCTCTCGAAGCAACTAAATTATATGCACAACTACTCGAAGCACGTGAGCAAGAATAGGCGTGAAGAAGCACGAGAGCCCACGCAACACTAGCGAATGATTTGATCGAAGAAATGTGGGCACGTTTCGGTTGGGAATAAACTTTTTTATTTTCATGTAATATTTTTTATTTATTTCAATTTAATAAAATTTGCATTAAATTAAATAATTATTTATAATTTAGTAATTAAATTAATTAAAAAAAAGGTTGTGCCTACCAAGTTTGGTGGGCACCAATGTGGGGAATTTTGTAATGCCCACATGACCCCACAAAAATTATTATAATATTAGTGGGCACAAACTTTTTGTGCCCACCATTATGAATGCTCTTAATAATTTCAACAAGGATATTATTTGATGCATATATAAATGTTTATTGTTTTAGTTCTAATCAAATTTCAACAATTTTTTCAACCCAATTATGCAAAATTTATAATTAATAACTAAACCCTAAAATCTCAATTTAAAGTACCCAAAATCGATGTCCTTATCATGCAAATCATCATAACACGTTTGTGGAATTGCTAAAAGCCAACACACACCTATCACCCGTCGCACTTATCTAATAAGCTTTCACCATTTAAAATAAAATGAGAAAGTTAAAAAAAGAGAAATAATAAATCGAAAAATTCATCAATAAATAGGCATGACCGCACGAATCAATCATTCATCACTTTTGTTGTGAAAGGAGGCGTCACTGTTTGTCCCATCCCATTCCTCTCTCACTACAGCTCGCCCCTCTTTCTCTCTCTACATTATAAAGGTAGATAGAGAGATAGGATTGTCGATCAGCTTAATATCTGTAGATTCTGTACGACTTTAGTTGCTCATAATTTTTCCTGCATATATACTAACTTAATCCGTGTCAACAGATTTGCGGCGACGTTTGGCGGCGGCGGCGGCGCTAGTGTGAGAAATTTCCTGTTTTCTTTCGCTGTATGTCAGAAGATTTAGACGCGCATTGCGGTGGATTCGGTGAGCTCGACAACCAGTTGCAATGGCCACAACTCAGAAAGAAGCGACGCGTGCCGGTCATTCTGCTCCGGCAGCTGCTGGCGGCTCTGCCGTAGTCGTCCGCCGTGAGAATGCTTCCGCCTCCGCCGCTGCTGATTGGGGCGTACCGTCTGCCACTGAAGATCTACAGAGCAAGAACCTGTCGTCCTTAATTAGACCGGATCCTGCTTCTAAAGCTATCACTAAAGGTTTGCCGTTCTCATTTCATATTCACCTTATTTTTTATAGAAAAAAGAAAAAAATAGGATTTTACTTATTTTATATTGGCTTAAGTATGAATTGTTTTACTATTCTCCAGCATTCATGCATCTGTGTTGTAGTGTATGTATTCTCGATCACTCTTAAAGTCGTGATCGTTGTTCGGCTGAAAAGATTGATGATTTTTTGTTTCTATTTTTCATTAAATTGAGTTTATTTTACATTTTATAGTCCATACTTCCGTGATTTGTTATTGTTTGCTTGTGTTTGTTGAGTGCATAAATGTGATTAATTTTACAAGTCTTGACTAATTTTTTTGTCTGTTTATATGTTTAGTACATTTTAAAATCTGTATCTACTCCTACGTATATGGGAGAGTGAATGAATAGCTAATCCTGTCCTATAGGGTGAAAAGAAGAAGGAAAAAGAGTTACTTGAGCTCGGCACCTGAGATATCTAACTCCTTTTTTCGCTTAATGCTCGAAACAAAATGGGAGGCAAAAGAAGTTGGGTTATGAGTGAAACTAGAAAGTTGGTTCAATATTACATCATGTTGGAAATTATTACTTCTTTGATGACAAAGCTCCAAACCCTTGATGTATAAATTATGTTTGAAATTCAATATAATTTTCCATTAAAAAGTAAGTATCGGATCGGTGGCATTAAAGTAACTAAATTATGTATGTTTCAGAGGTACTTTATGAAGTAATGTGTCAAATCTTATTACTTAAATTGAAAATTAAGTAGTTCTTAACTTCATACTTGCATTTGGTGGTCGGTGCCGTATGTCTTTTCTTTTTCCCTTTTTCATTTTAATTTAAATTCTTTTGTTGCACTTTGCAGTCCGGGAATTATTTCCTATAGAGTAGACAAGAGAGGTTTGATCCGTCAGTCGTGTTGTAGGTGATGATCATGCACTTTTATTGCATAGTCAGTGCTACATACATTATTAATTAATCTTTAATGTTTAAAAATTGTATTATTTCCAGGAATAGTTCCATTTGGCAGATTGTTTTGGTTTGTAATCACTTTTTAAAGCTGCATTCTTGATCCTATTATTAGTTACTATCCTACTTTGAGGATGCTTGTTATATTTATTGACATGAAGAAGACATCTTAAACCTCCATCAACTGGTTCTTCTTATATTAAATTGAGATTTTATGGAATATTCACTAGTAAATGTAAATTCTTGTTTGTTCAGGGATCCAGATCATGCTAAGGGCTGAAACCAAACATCCTTTGGATCCTTTGTCTGCTGCTGAAATCTCTATAGCTGTGGCAACTGTTAGAGCAGCTGGAGCCACCCCTGAGGTTCATATGACGTTCTATTTTTCTTTTTTTGCCCTAGTATCTTAATATGCCGTCTCAAGGGTCTATTTCCTCCTTTTCCAGTTGAGAGATAGCATGCGGTTCATTGAAGTGGTTCTGTTGGAACCGGATAAATATGTAGTGGCACTGGCAGATGCTTATTTCTTCCCCCCTTTCCAACCCTCATTGTTGCCTAGAACAAGAGGAGCACCTCAAGTTCCTACCAAACTTCCACCAAGGCGAGCCAGACTAGTTGTCTACAATAAAAGATCCAATGAGACTAGTTTGTGGGTTGTTGAGCTGACAGAAGTACATGCTACCACTCGAGGTGGACATCATAGGGGAAAAGTCATTTCATCTACAGTTGTCCCTGATGTTCAGCCACCAATGGTACCTCTGCTAAATGAAGCTATTCATGATTCATTATGTCTAATTTTGAGTCAGTAATATCTTTGGAACAGCATGATCGCTTATTAAACTTCCAAAATCCCCTATGAATCTATTATGTAGCTTGGGCATGAACAGTAAACAAAATATTTTGAGATACATTGAGATTGCGCGATCGCTTAGAATTTTATACCTTTCTACTTTTCCTATTTTACAGTTGGTTGATACATGAATTGAAAAATCAATGCTTTAAGGATTTTATTTATGCTTTCTCTAGCCTGTGATAAATAATGTGCAATTGCACATTCTAAATTATTTGTGTTTTCCTAATTGTAGGATGCTGCTGAATATGCTGAATGCGAAGCTATTGTTAAAGATTACCCTCCATTTATAGAAGCAATGAAGAAGAGGGGCATTGATGATATGGAATTAGTCATGGTTGATCCTTGGTTAGTAAAATATAAGAATGTATTAAGTATTTATGTTTATGATAAAAATAAAGTTCTCAGTAGTTTTCACTGTCAGGTATACTAACTAACTTAATGCCTTTATTGTGCACTGCAGGTGTGTTGGTTACCACGGTGAAGCTGATGCTCCTAGTCGTAGACTTGCGAAACCACTCATTTTTTGCCGAATAGAGAGTGACTGCCCATTGGAAAATGGCTATGCCCGACCTGTTGAAGGAATTCATGTTCTTGTTGATATGCAAAATATGGTAGTAATTGAGTTTGAAGATCGTAAGCTGGTACCCTTGCCTCCAGCTGATCCGCTGAGAAACTATACTCCTGGTGAAACAAGAGGAGGGGTAGATAGAAGTGACGTCAAACCCCTTCAAATTGTACAACCTGAAGGTCCTAGCTTTCGGATTAGTGGAAATTACGTTGAGTGGCAGAAGGTAGTGAATTTATTTCCCTATGTTTTACTCATTTGCCCTATAAATTACTGTGATTAGACCAAATAATCACTGAAGTGCTTATTGCCAGTGGAACTTTCGTGTTGGGTTCACTCCAAGGGAGGGTTTGGTCATTCATTCTGTTGCCTATGTTGATGGTAGTCGAGGTCGGAGACCTATTGCCCACAGGTTAAGTTTTGTCGAGATGGTTGTGCCCTATGGAGATCCCAATGAACCACATTATAGGAAGAATGCATTTGATGCTGGGGAAGATGGTCTCGGAAAAAATGCTCATTCTCTTAAGAAGGTTTGCTTTCCTAGTCAGTGTCCATGGCCTTTTAGTTTGATTTCTTGCACATTGATCTCTTGCTCTCAATATGACAACCAACCTAAGAACTTTCCTATTTCAGGGATGTGATTGTTTGGGGTATGTAAAATATTTTGATGCTCATTTCACAAATTTTACTGGAGGAGTTGAAACAACTGAAAACTGTGTATGCTTGCTCGAAGAAGACCATGGAATTCTTTGGAAGCATCAAGACTGGAGAACTGGCCTTACAGAAGTTCGGCGCTCAAGGCGCCTCAGTGTTTCTTTCATTTGCACCGTAGCTAATTATGAATATGGATTTTACTGGCACTTTTATCAGGCAAGTGGATTACATTCTTGGTAGGGAGTTTGCTTATCCTATAATTGTATGTTAGACTATTGCAGTTAGGAAAAGTGATGTCGATATCGAATATATGACATGTCTTTCATCTTCCTAGTCCACGAGTATGCTGTTTTACTGAAACAATGGCAAATATAGCAATTAAGTGAACATACTAGTTTCTGAGAGATATCATGGAAACTTTGTTGTTCTTTCTAATTTCAGCTTTGTCGAAATATGATTTATGGTTTCCTCTAGTAATTTCCACCCCCCCCTCCCCTTATTTTTTTCTCAGCACATCTTGTGACCATTAATATTAGCTTCACCTTGTCTTACATTTTGAATCTATCGGCCTCTAATTCTTTGATCCAGACAATAGATTTTTCTTTGCCACAGCAATTTGATAAATTTTGTTTATTGATGCAGGATGGAAAAATCGAGGCTGAAGTAAAGCTTACTGGAATTCTTAGTTTAGGAGCTTTGCAACCTGGAGAATCTAGAAAATACGGCACATCCATTGCACCAGGATTGTATGCTCCAGTTCATCAACATTTTTTTGTTGCTCGTATGGACATGGCAGTTGACTCTAAGCCTGGTGAAATGCACAATCAGGTTTGTGGTAATAGGTTAATAAGTTTATAGTGTTAATTTCCATGAATAACACTGACCCATGTCATTTATAATGGGGGCTCTGCTACTACTACTCTTCGTTAGGTTGTTGAAGTGAACGTCAGAGTTGAAGAACCTGGAAATGATAATGTTCACAACAATGCATTCTATGCTGAGGAAACTTTACTTAAATCTGAATTAGAAGCCATGCGTGATTGTGATCCATCATCAGCCCGTCACTGGATCGTAAGAATCCTCACCCACTTTTTTCCTGATGTATGTGCTGACAATCTTGTGTGCTACTTGACCTCTCTTAAATTTTCGTTTTTTCACAGACTGCACCTTTAAAAAGATATATTCCCTCTCAATTGCTATTCCAATTTCTTCATAGTTTTTGTTTAAAAGCAGTGTCCTTTTTTTCCGTCTTGTATTTGCATGGACTTATAAGATATTTCCCGTTGTAGACAGTCTATTGTGTTGTATACAGCTATTCAGAAGTCTTCATTGATAATAATTTCAGATAAAAAACACGAGAACTGTCAATAGGAGTGGACAGCTGACAGGCTACAAGCTGGTACCTGGTTCAAATTGTCTGCCATTGGCTGGTCCCGAGGCTAAGTTTATGAGAAGAGCTGCATTTCTGAAGCATAATTTATGGGTTACCCCATATGCACACGGGGAGGATTTTCCTGGAGGCGAATTTCCTAACCAGAATCCACGTGCTGGCGAAGGGCTGGCTTCATGGGTAAAGCTAAACCGATCTCTTGAAGAAACCAATATTGTACTCTGGTTAGTTTCCTCAATGAAGCACAGTGCCTATTTTTTTGTTTTTTCTCCATTAGGAAGTACGATTTTATTTGAAATATCAATTTTAAAATAGAGACAGTATGTTATAAACCCAACTAGCATCATAACTATCTGGACTCCAAACTGACTTATTCTGTTTATTCTCATTTTCTTTTAGTCGTTAAGATTGCACTATTTTTTTATATATGATTGTGTTGCTATATGAAGTTGCATTTCTTTTGTTTCATACTATCAGCTATTGAGTTATGACCATCGTTTAATTCTCTTTTGTAAAATAATGAACATACAAGTTACACTGAGATACTGATACTCCTCTCTCCTCTTTCGACTTATTTTTCTCCTCCAGGTATGTTTTTGGAATTACACATGTTCCTCGTTTGGAAGATTGGCCCGTTATGCCAGTGGAACACATTGGATTCATGCTCCAGGTATGTTATCCATACAATGTTATTTGCTCCGTTGCAATTCTCACTTCTCATCATGGTTCCTAACAATTAAATCCCATATCTTTTGTGACACTGTGTTACCTATCCGCTTCAAGTTATCTGATCTGTGCAAATGATTCAATCTTCTTTCTATACTTTATTTTCTAACTTTACTCTGAGTTCTCCATTGCTATATCATTTTGCATTTTCAAGCAATCTATGTGCTACAATTTTCATGTGGATGCAGCCGCATGGATTCTTCAACTGCTCGCCTGCAGTGGACGTGCCACCAAATGCTTGCGACATGGATGGAAAGGAGAACGACGTGAAAGACAAGCCTGTTTCATCTGGTCTGATTGCAAAACTCTAAATTGATATGTAATAGCTGTCGTTACTTCAATTGCATTCAAGACTCCTGCTATCATATTTTAGTTTTCTGCACAAAAAAAAAAAAAAAAAAACCTTGTTATGTTAGATGTTGGGTTGAACTCTTTATTCCAAATTTATGTTCTGTATATTATCTTAACTGTCTTGTGTAAGAATAATATTACTTTCATTAATTCTGGTTGCTATTTTCTTGAGTTGAATTCGAGCGTTCATTTTAAAGGCTACAGTTTTTCTTTCTTTCTTTGTCCGAATAACCATTATTCCCTCCATACGGAATAAGTGGGCCCTGCTGTCCGTAGATGAATTCACTCTTTATCCTCATTGTTACACAGAAAATCGAACATTCAAAGAATTTGCATTGATGATAAGGGCATAATGAAAAATATAACATCATTTTCTCTATAGAATTATGGAATAGGACATTTAGTCGTGGACTGTGTACATGAAAATGAAAGTATCCTGACATTTATGGAATAGGACATTTAGTCGTGTTCATATTTTGAGTAACAGTCTACCTAGACCTAGTGAAAATTGAAATTTTGGATTCGTTATTAAATGGATTCATTATTTAATGTTAGAAGACAAATTTGTAGAAGGCGTTATGAGAGGATATCAAGATAATGCTTTTGAATATAAAAAAGCAATTTGTTTCTTTGTTTTCGGTTAAAAAAGTATTTATAGATCTTTTATAAAAACACTGAAATCCGATTTGTATATTTTACTGTTACATATATGGATTTTTTTTATTTGACTTACCAAACATTAAATAAGTGTATTAATGTGATTTTGTGTGATTATTTTAGAAGCTGCTTTGTCATTAAAAAAACAAATGATTCTTGCATGCAATGAAAATTGAAATATAAACAAATCTATAATGAAAATTGACTTGATTAAAACATGGGTGGCGCTAGACCGTTCAGACTGAAGTCAACGTCTGAGCTCAGATTTTTCTTTATTTATTCATGGCTATGGAAACGGTCAAAAATGAAGGTTAAGCTCTTTCTTTTTGCTTCTTAATTTATTAGGGAACTTTCAAAGATGATTGCGCGTCTCCGTTTTCCTCAAATAGTGAATAATTTCATAGGTCACAGTGTTTAAACTTTAAATGATTTTATCTTTGTCTCTTCATGAATATCCAAACGACAAACACATTTTCTATATTAGAGAGGTCAAGGCTCCCCTAATTAAAAAAAAAAAGGAAAAAGGTGCAAATACCCCTCTCATGTTGGCAGCGCTAGGCAAATATCCCCTTGAACTTTGTTTAGGCGTAAATTCACTCTTCCCTAAAGTTTTCAGGTGCAATTAACCCCTCGCCGTGATGGAAACGACACTTCCGTTAGCAAAAAAAATATTTTTGATTTATTTTTAGTCTTGTGGAACCCTCATAATTCTCAACGGTTATATACTATATAATTGGTGCTAAAAGCTCAAATTAGGAAACAAATTATTTCGAACCCTAGCTCACAACTATCAAAATTCAGGTGAGGTTCTCCGATAATTTGCACAAAAAAGGATGACGAACCACTTGAAGAAGATGAGATCATCAATATAAACAACAAATAGTTGGCTTAGATTGCAAATTATTGGAGAACTTCGCCTGAGTTTTGATAGTTGTGAGCTAGGGTTCGAAATAAATTTTTTTCTAATTTGAGCTTATAGCACCAATTAATTTTTGGAAATTGTAAGGGTCCCACAAGAATAAAAATGAATCAAAAATATTTTTTTTGTCAACGGAAGTGTTGTTTCCGTCACGGCGAGGGGGTAATTGCACCCGAAAACTTTAGGGAATGGTGAATTTGCACCTAAATAAAGTTTAGGAGGTATTTGCTTACCGCTGCCAACATGAGGGGATATTTGCACCTTTTCCCTAAAAAAAATAAAAATGATTCAACCAATTTATAACTCTTATTTCTTATCTCAAATTTACAGTTTATTTTAACAAATATGTATTTTCATATATTGATAATCACATAACTATATGTCCATATATTGATGACCGCACCGAGCGAGAGTCCCCTTGGTTTCATCACTTGGGATCCTATATCCCACATTTGATGTCTCACTTTGTGTCATGCTATCATTTTTTTAGGTATTTTTTTTCTTTTAAATTCAATCTTTTATATTTTAATTTAATATTATGACTATTAATTAGAATTTATTAATCCAATTAGTGTTTATAATTATTTTTAAAATTTCAATATGTAATTTTCGAATTAATAATTGACAATTCTAAAAATAAGGTATATAATTTTCCTATAATTAGATTGCAATAAATGTTAATTATTCATTACATAATATCTTTAAAAAAATTAAATTATTGGTGGGATATGGATGATGAAACATAGCTCATAGCTGTGGGACAGAAGATGCCTACCATTCATTTCATAATGTTTAATATGTCGATAATTTTCTGAATCATATAATTCTCAGATAAAATGGTAAGAACAAATACTACCAATTTATTCCAACCTCAAGATTATGATCTGGTATCAAGGTTAGAATTATCTTCAACAACTTATACTACTGTCATTTTCAAACCGATCAACTGAACTACTAAAATAAAGGTAAATTCAATTTCTGACACAGTTTGTATGACTATTTGAGTATTTTCACAAATAAAATAGGCATTTACTATATTTTATTTTAATCTAAAGTTTGAAGATTCTCTCGGTTTTGTAACCCCACCACCCATGATATTTTGCATTTGCTTATTCATTGACTTTGCTTCTAATCTTTCCTCATATTTCAATTGGTCTTTGTTTATAGTCATTTATTTACTCACGCGTCACTACAGAAAAATCCCCATTTTTTAAGTCGTTGTGGAATTATTATGATTTGGAGATTTCTTAGAATTTTCTTCTGCCATTCCCTTTATAATAATTAAAAAAAAATAAACGAAATTACTTTTGAGAAAAGTTGATTTCTTTTTTTCGTACTTTCCACAAATGGGTAGAGTTGACTCGGTAACTTTTAGGAAGGCAAGGTTTGTTTAACTCAAGAAAGAGACATACCCTTCCATTTCAAATAATTATCTCCTACCCTCAGAACTTGTATATCCAAGATATCGGTAAATTTATTTTTTATTCATAATTATTATGTGAAAAAACTGAATAGTCAAAGAATATGCAGTGTTGATAATGAAAAAAAAAAGAAAAAAAAAGAAAAAAAAGAGAAGTTTGATATTATTCTTTTATAAAATTCCGAAATAGAATACTTATTATAGCTATACAAAATTTAATACTCCATCCGTCTCATTTATATATGCTTGTTTTTCTTTTTCAGATATCACAAATATATAGGCTTATTTTAATAAAAAGTGATTTTTTTTTAACTTATTTACTATATTCCTATTTAATTCTAATTGACTCATGGAAAAATGTATAGTCAAAGATATGAATATATTAGAAAGTTTACTATATAATTTACTTTTTTAATAATTTTCTTAATTTTTGTGAAAATTTCAATTAGCTTATATAAATGGGGAAGAGGGAATAATTCATTAAGAATTATGAATTAAGTTTGTCTTATATATATGGATAAAAAAAATGCCTTATACACATACCATTATCTTCTTTCAAAATCACATTTAACTACCAAATGCACTATACAGTCTCTTCCATTGGCTCACACATGACCTGAAAACTTAATAAAGAATCCAACTCTTTATACTTACATCGACCATTGTTATATATTAAAATGAGGAATGGTAGGAAAATAACACTTTAAGGAGAAAAAAATAATAATTATAATATCTCTTGAAAAAAATTATGAAAAATAGTATTTTTAGATATTTATACCCCTGTTCTTAATGACATCCATATTATATGGTTATTATATTTTTAAAAATGTGAATTCGCATATTATTATACTTGTGATTTCACAATTTTTTTTTGTGAAAATACATATATAAACCAACATTTGTATCGATTTCACATTTGCAAAAATGTGAATTCACAAATTTATATTTGCAAAAATATGAATTCACATATTATTATACGTGCGATTTCACATAATTGTGATTTCACAACTTTTTTTTGTGTGAACACACAAGCACACATTTGTATTTTCACATATTATACTGATATGATTTAACATATTATAATAATGTGAAATGGGGGAGAAAGAGGAAAAATGTCCAAAAGTGCAATTTTTTTGTAGTTTTTTCAAGATATGCTATAATTAGTATTTTTTTTTCTTCATAAGTGTTATTATCCACTTGCCCCTATCAAAATAACTTATAATGATGAATTATTTCTTGTCTTTTAGAGTAGCTAGAAGCGAAACGACAAATTCTGAACTGAAAAATTAATTATAATCCCTCCGTCCCATAAGAATATGCATCGGTTGGGAAGGCACGAGTTTTAAAAAACTCGATAGAGTGTAGTGTGAGTGAAGAAATAGTTCCACGTTAAAAGGGTAATAAATGAAAATTTTATTACTGTAAATGAAAAATATATGTTCTTTTGAATAGAGGAAAGAAAAGGTAATGCATGAAAAGTAGATTCAAAATTCACCAATATCTCCAAATCGATTGAATACTTATATATGGATTCAAAATTCAATGATATCTCTAGATCGATTTCATAAACTTGAAACATACCACCGTAGCTAAGTCGATATCATGTGCACGATTATACTAAAAAAAATATCTAAAGCTAATTTTCGTACATCCAAACGATAATAAATCTTGTCTGTTCAGATTTCATTCTTTATCACTCCTCTTTCCCCAATCTTATATATATATAGGGAGAGGATCATATGAGAACTCCTATTTATGTAGGAAATAGAAACTAATCTATACCATCCATCTGCTTTGATCTATGGATGATATTCACTTTCAGCCTTTAACTCAATTAGCGGATTTATATATAATTAAGGTTAGAATTGTCATTCAACATAATTATGTAAATGTTGAGCTGTTGATTTCACGGGATCTCATTTCTGTTTTTTTTCATCCGGAAAATTCTATAGCTTCTCAAATAGAACAAGGAAGTAATCCTAAAATCTGCGCGTAAGCAAGAACATGGAGCTCGAAGATTATGTGAGGATGATGAAGATGTAGCTCTATCTGTTTTTCTTATATCGCGATTTTCGCTGCTTGCGACATTGATTCTCGATTTTCTTGGATTTCTCGATTTTTCTGGGTTGCTTCAAATTGTATTAATTCTTCTGCTTTTTTTTTGTTATTTGAGGTGTGAAAGAGAAGGTTGTTGGCTCATTGGTGAAGATGATGAATGTATCGTATTTTATTTCTATCAATATCTAAATAATTTATATCTTTTTCATCTGTTTCAATTGAAGATTTGAGATTTTTTTTTCCTCGTTGTTTACGTTTCTTCCAACTCCTCTGCTTTTCTGCTAAGTTGTGAAATAGAAGGTTGTTGGCTAATTAATAAAGATAATGGATGTATCAGATTTTACTTATATCAATCTATAATTTACATTTTCTTGATTCGTAACAGTTGTATAATAGAGACTGCGTTCTGGTTTTTACGACTTTTGCTGCAACCTTTTCAATTTTGAATAGTTTGGATTGTTTCATATGTTAAAGTGTAAATGCATTACTTTGTATGTATTTTTGCATTTTACTAAAACATTTAGTGCATTATATGAAGAATATATATCTTGTGTCTTATATGTATTGTCTTTTCATTATTTGATTAGCTATTAGTCAAGAGAGTGAACATATTGATGGACACTCACAAGAATTAGATTTTGTTTATATTCTGAAGTGTACACTGAATTGAAGCCTCATGTACTTTAATGTAAGTAATGCTATAGTTATTGGCTGATTTTAGATGTTTCTTGGACAAGTATAACAATTTGACCACATAATATTCTTTGTTAGTAATCTGCATGTTTCTGTATATATATATATATATTTTTTTTTTTTTTGTCATGCAACATTATTCATTATAGCATTGTTTTGTATTACTAAAATAATATTTTTATTGTGCGTCAGACGCAATATCATAATTATTAATGCATTACATTTGTGGTGTTTGTACATTACATTATTTAAATTTATGCATAGATAATATAATTTTTTTTTTACCTTCATTTTAAGTACAACATGATAATTGCCTCATTCACAAGGAAAGATAATCATGGAAAGTGTGATGATTGCCATCGAGTTGTTATCTAAAGAGGACGTAGAGTCACACTCATGGTTCTACATGTGTATGAGTCCGAAAAGAATTCTTTGAAAGAGAAATTGTTGGAGAGTCCAAGTTTTAATATAGTGAAATTTGTCTTGATGATAAGATCAATATGAAATGTTTGTTAATTGATCGAATTGAGGTTTTTTTTTGGATGAAAATTTGTTGTTAAACAGGATTTATGTTTTTTATATGTTTTATATTTGATAATGCATTTTTCTTTATTTTGATAATGCATAAACAACGTTATAATAATGCATAAATAATATAGACATTTCGAATATTCACAGTTCCAACTCGTTTCTTATCTTTGCAATAGATTGTGCATTCACCCCACAAATTTTAGAGTAAAATGCCCAGGCTTCTCTATATTTCAATTTTCATGCCCTAAAAGAGTTAATAAAATAAATAGATTTGACTAAATATCAATTTGGTACCAATTATAATTTATTAAATTTAAATACCAATATTTTACACCATGTTTATGGTTTATAAAGAACGAACAAGATTTATATAGATTTAAGCATGTTCTCAAGTTCTCACGGGAGGAATTGTTTTTATACTAACCCATCCATATATATATATATATATATATATATATATATATATATAAGGAGTGTATCTAGTGAAAAGAGCCCTTATACTAAGAAATATGAATAAATCACAACCCTTGATCCACAATAGATGGATGGCTAGATTTGAAGCGGGACGGATTTGGGTCAAACCGGGTCGGACCCGGGTCAACCCGTTGACTTTTCAATTTTTTTTTTTATGTTTAGAAAAAAAATTTTCGAAATTTTTTTTTCCGTTTTTTTTAATAAAGTGTGGTGCATCTCATTACACTATGTGGTACATCTCATTACACAGTGTGTTGCATCTACACATTGTGATGCATCTCATTATACATGGTGGTGCATCTCATTACACATAGTGTTGCATCTCAAAATGCATTGTGGTGCATCTCATAATACATGGAGATTTATCTCATCATACACTATGTGTGTGTGTATAACTATATCAAAACGAGGGAAAATCTTGGGGCGATTTGGTTTGATGAAATCAAACTACTTTTCAAATCATTGTATTCATACCATATCAATAAGCAAGTTTTTGGGATTTTTTTTTTGTCTCCGCCTTCGGCTCCGATTTTAATTGATAGATAATGATTGTGGCAACATTATATATTTTTTAGCTCGCTCCGAGGCCTTCGGCTCCCCTCGCTCGACTCTTGAAAAAAAATAAAAAATAAAAAATAAAAATAGTGAAAAAGAATATTAAAAATTTAAAAATGGTGCATCCCAACACACTTAGTGGTGCATCTCATTGCACAGTGTGGTGCATATCATCTGACTCTTAAAAAAAATTCGAAAATTGAAAAAGAAAATCGAAAAAAAGAACCGAAAGTCAACGGGTTGACCGGATCCGACCCGTAGACCCGGATCCAACCCGATTTGACCCGGATCCGACCCGGTTTGACCTGGGTCAGATCCCTCCATCCCTTATAGATGTATGGTGGAGATCTATTCCTATTTCTTAGGTTAAGATTCATTCTTGTATGATCATTTTCATATATATATATCAAGTCAAACCATGAAGTCAAAGTTCACATGTTGAATATATATATATCAAGTCAAACCATGAAGTCTAAGTTCACATGTTGAACTCAACCTCATAATCCTGCTTTTTTTTTTTTATCACGGCAACAATCTCTCTGCCTCTATCCATTTTACTCTCCAATTTCTTTCTTTCGTGTTTTTCTTATTTGTTGCATAATTTTTTGTGTCATCTTTATTCACTCACCAATTTCCCTTCTTTTTTCGCTGCATAAAATTTGGCCGGAATTTCCAAAAAAAAGCCTTGAATAAGCAACCGAACCGATGGTTATGGCGTCGGAAGAGAAACCAATCCAAGAAGTACTCTCCCTCCCAATCCTCCTCGCCGACCGAGTCATCAAATCAGCTCAGGAGGCCGAGTCATTCAAGCCCGAGAACTCGGACCTTGCCAGCCACGCCACTCAGCTCTCCCAGCTCCTTCGCTCCGCCGCCCGCCTCACCACCACCCCCGCCGCCGTCTACGACCGCCCCATCCGCCGCGTCTCCGTCGACCTCACCAAATCCCTCGACCGCGCCCTCACCCTCGCCCGCAAATGCCGCTACCGCAAGACCAACGTCCTCCACCACGTCCTCTCCATCACCGCCGCCGCCGATTTCAAGAAGGTCACCGCCCTCCTCGACTCCTCCCTGGCCGACATCAAATGGGTCGTCTCCATCTTCAGCCGCGACTCCTCCGACTACGAAACCGTCAGCCTCTCCCTCCCCCCCATCGCCAGCACCGACCCCATCCTCGCTTGGGTCTGGCCCGCCATCGCCGCCGTCCACATGGGCCGCGCCGACGCCGCGCAGGAATTAGCCATTCTCACAAACAACAACGACAACGACAGGAACAAGAAAGTCATAGCCGAAGAAAATGGGATTCCCCCACTCTTGAAAATGCTCAAAGACAGCACCAACGTTGAAGCACAGAGCGCCGCCGCCGCCGCTCTCTGCAATTTGGCCGACGATGAAAGCCGCGTGAAGCTAATCGCGGAGAAATTAGGAGTTCAAGTCATTGCAAAATCTTTGTCCGAAGCTCCCGCACGTGTGCAGGTTATTTTAGTTAATTTAGTTTCAAGAATGTCGGAATTGAACCCCAATGTGCAGGAGGTGTTTGGGAGAGAGAATGTTACTAGGCCTTTAGTCACACTTTTAGGCATGGATGTGAATTTGGATGAATTTGTTGAAGCAAATACCCAAAACAAGAATGCTAATAACTTACATTCCATTGTTGAGATCAACAAGGAGATGGCAAAGAAAGGTAATGGTGGATTTGGTGAGGGTAGTAGGCATAACCGGAAGGGTAGAGAGAGAGAGGGAGAGGCGCAGGCGGAGGCGCCTGAGGTGAAATCACGCCTCAAGATAAGCTGCGCCGCTGCATTGTGTATCTTAGCTAGGGGAAACTTGTTCAATAGTGGGAAGATCACAGATACTAAGGCATTGCTAGTTTTAGCCAAGATTATTGAGAGAGAGCAAGGGGAGTTGAAGTTGAACTGCTTGAAGGTGGTGATGGAGCTTGCTCAAGTTGCAGAGTCGAACGCTGAGCTCAAACGCGCCGCGTTTAAGCCAACTTCGACTGCTGCAAAGGTCGTCCTTGATCAGCTCGTGAGAGTGATCAACGACGAAGCCAGTCCAGTAATGGTGATTCCTGCAATCAAAGCAATTGGTTGCTTGGCTTCCATGTTTCCTGCCAAGGAAAAGAGAATCGTGCGGTCTCTAGTGACGAATCTCGGGCAGAGGAATCGCGATGTGGCTGGCGAGGCCGCGAGGGCTCTGGGAAAATTCGTGTGTGAAGATAATTACAACCGGAGGGAGCATTCGGAGGCGATTATTGAGTTTGATGGGGTGCCGATGCTGATGCATTTGTTGAGGAGCAACGAGCGTGGCGCCCTGCACGTGGACGAGCTCGTGCTGCTCTGCAACCTCGCCATCAATGCGGGCAACAGCAAAGCGCTCGAACAGGGTCGAGCGCTGAGCGTGCTGGAAGGTGCTGCGAGACATGCCGTCTCGCAGCACCCTAATCTGAGAGAGCTGTTTGCTAAGGCTATACATCATCTCACTATCTATCAGGCTGGACCTCATCCTCATGTACATAGACATGCTTAATTTGTTCAATTTTTTTGAGTGATTTGAGTTTGTTTAGTATTAGCATATGTTGATCAACTTATGGTGATGATGGAACCGATTAAATTAAATACTCACATTGTTATGGTTAGATATCCAATTCAAACTTTTGCCTAAAGAGTAAATTAGTTCATTAGTATCACATTTGCGTGCACATTAAAAACAATTGAAATTATATACAAAAAAATAATTATATACTCTAACTAGTTATACTAATTACAAAATTAAACTAAAGCACAAGAAAATCAAATTGAAGAAAAAAAAAGAGAGAACTAAAAAAATTGAAAGTGCGATACGGACAAGTATTGAAGCATGCACGCTTTATGGTCCTAATTGAGATCGCGAAGCCTACTCTACAAATACTGAAGAGTATAAGGACTAGGACTATAAACGAGTCAAGTTATACTAAAAAATCATTCGTTAAGTCGGGAACCAAGATTGATTGTTTTGAAATTAACTTTATTGTAAAATTAGCTTTTGTAAAAAAAAAAAGGAACTCGCTTACGAGAAAAGAATAGAAGAGATATGATTGAAATACCTTTATCAACAATCATGCATAGTGGTTTTGCTTTGTATAAACAGACTTTTACACGTCTGGCTGCTTTTGCACTAAAATACAGAAATTATCTACATTACATTTTGTAGAAGTTTGATGTAACGCAATAAAATATGGATATTTCTATGACTTTTCTTGTTTACTGCAATGAGATTCTATAATTGTGTGCAAACAACAAACGATTTCCATTCTGTTTCCTCTGTTTCTAAAGAGAAGGAAGAAAAAAAAAATGTTTGTGTTTCAAGAAAACTTTTTTTCTGTAATTTCCTGTGAAGTAGAAAAACCAATTCAAGAAGTTCTCTCTCTCCTCATCCTTCTTGCTGATAGAGTGATCATTGCAGCTCAAGAAGCAGAATCTTTCAAGACCGGAAACCTCGGAATCTCCGGCAAAGTCACCGAGATTTCTCAGCTTCTCCGCCCCCTAGCCCTCCTCACCGCCACCACCACCTCCACCTCCACCTCCACCTCCACCTCCACCTCCACCACCGTGTATGACCGCCCCATCCGCCGCGTATGCCTTGACCTCACCAAGGCCCTCGACCGCGCCTTAACCTTCGCTCGTAGGTGCCGCCATGAGAGAACCAGCTTCCTCCACCACGTCCTCTCCATCAACACTACAGCCGACTTCAAGAAGGCCTCAAGCTTGCTCGATTCTTCATTAGCTGACCTTCAATGGCTCCTCAAGATATACAACCGCGACTCGTTTGATCACGGAACCATGCCTCCTTTCGCCTGCACTGATCCGATCCTAGCCTACGTCTGGCCCGCCATAGCCGCTCTGCATATGGGGCGGGGCGAGGGGGCGCAGCAGCTAGCGGATTTCGCCAATGTGAACGAAAGGACTAAAAATGTGATAGTCGAAGAAATAGGGATTCCTCCACTCTTGAAGATGTTGAGTGAGTGTAGGATTGATGTTGATGCAAAGACTGCCGCCGCCACTGCTTTGTACAATCTGGCTGATGATCAGTACAGAGTGACGGCGATCAGAGAGGCCGGAGGCGTTAAAGCAATCGCCAAGGCCATGGCGAAGGCGCCGCCTATGAGGGTGCAGTTAATATTAGTGGAGTTGGTTATGAAGATGTTAGAACTTGATGCTAGTTTGCAGGAGGAGTTTGGTGTAGAGAATGTGACAATGGTGCTTGTATCCCTTTTGAGTGCAGATGTGAATTTGGATGAGTTTCTTGATTTAAATTACCCCAAAAGTGTGATTAGTGAAGGTGAGTGTAGTAGGAGTGAGGAGAGAGAGAAAGAGGTGGTGCCACAAGAGGTGAAGTTGAGGCTCAAGATAAACTGCGCTATTGCTCTATGGAAGTTGGCGCGTAGGAGTTTGTTAAACAGTCGAAACATTCTTGATACTAAGGCCTTGCTAGTTTTAGCAAAGATTATCAAGAAGGAAGACGGCGAGTTGAAGAAGAACTGTCTCAAAGTAGTAATGGAGTTGGCTGCTGTCGCTGAATCCAACTCCGATCTAAAACGCACCGCGTTTAAGCTGACCTCAACGCCTGCGAAGGTCGTCTTAGATCAATTGATGAAGGTGATCAATGAGGAGAGGAGCCCTGTCTTGGTGACTCCTGCGGTCAAGGTCATCGGCTGCCTTGCATCGATGTTTCCTGCAAGGGAGAAAGGCGTTGTCCGTTGCTTGGTAGCTCAGCTGAGCCATTGGGATCGTGGCGTTGCTGATGAGGCCACTAGAGCTCTGAGCAAGTTCGTCTGTGGGGAGAACTACAACCGGAAGGAGCACTCCGAGGCCATTATTGAGTTCAATGGGGTGCCGGTACTGATGAATTTGTTGAGACACCATGTTCATGGACATTCCCATTTGCAGGGGCTCGTGTTGCTTTCCAACCTCGCGATAAATGCTTGTAGCACTAGGGTGCTCGAGGAGGCTAGAGCGTTGAGCGCGCTAGAGGGCGCATCTAAGCACGTCGTCTCTCAGCGTCCTGAGCTGAAAGAACTGTTTGCTAAGGCTATTCACCAACTTGTCATTTATCAAGTTGGAATACATCCGAGAGTACAGATGTGGGAGGCTTAGTTGGTGAAGTGACGATCTGGTTAAATGGGCGTCATCGTTGCCCTCCTAGAGGGTGTGTGTGTATGTGTGATTAAGATCATTGAGTTGTAACTTGTAAGGTGAGTTGATCTCCAAGAAGATGATGGAGGAATTTGTGGAATGCTATTTGTAGGTTAAATTTGTGTGGAAGTTTAGGTTGAATTATTGTGAACAAGTGTGTTGTAAATCTAGCAATATGGTTATGCATCTCACTGCACACTAAAGCATGAACTTAAGCAATGTTTGTTATTTGTTTTTGTATTATAATAATATATGCGTTGCGAAGATGAAAATTATATGTGTTTCTTTTTATGAAAATTGGTTCTTCAAAATGATCTAATTGGTAGAATACGTATGTGATCTTTTGACTGTAGGCTCATAATCTGAGTTGTACTATACGTTCTAAGTTATTTAAAATGTACTCATCTCTAGTTGTCTAAGTGGGGTACCCATAAAATTTCGAATAATCATAGGAATAGTTTGTTAATTTCCACTATTTTCCTTCAAAATTGAGAAAAATAATCATGATTATCTCATTGATCATTTTCCTTTAAAATTGAGAGAAAGATTCACGATGATCTCATTCATCACATTCATACCACCATTTAAGACCTATTCAAGATTGGAGGATAAGCGTCCTACCAACTAAATTGGGCTTTGTTGTCTTGAATATTCAGAATTTAATTGCTCTTTCCTCTTGTCTTGGCAAATTTAACTTCCAATTCATTCATCTTAAATCCCCCCCCCCCCCCCCCAAGTTCGACCATGTTTTTGGTCCGATCTGATAATTCGACAATTGTAGTTGTCAACACGATAAGATACACGAATTTCAAAATATGAATATATATATAATGAATGGATAAATATTGTTATTAATTTATAATTTGTTTCTAAAATTATGCAAAACTAGCAAGTAGCCCGTCGAAATTCGACGGGAAATAATTTTATGTTTTAATATATATGTATACATTTTAAAAATAATTTTATATCTTATTTAGAAGTTGTGATATTGTTCGCGTTAATTATTAATCAAACTTAACAAATTAATTTTATTTCATGTATCTAAATTTATGATTAGGAATACCAATGAATCGAGTATACTCATTTATTATGTATTTTCTAAATCTAAATTTATTTAGAATTTTTCTACATGTCCATCCTAATCTCGGTTAAAATATTGACTTTACTGTACATACTCGTCTCAAATCCGTTGAGTAATACTGGATAAAAATATGAAAACTCCAAGTAATATTATTTAAAATTATTAAAAATCCTTCTTTCCATGTTATTTGAACCGTCTCGTTGGTTTATTCTAAATTACTCGATAAAAATATAAACAAAGTTTATATCAATTAAAATTAGTAAAAATCTTTCCCTTTTAAGTATATTTGAACCGTCTCGTTGGTTCATGTTAAATCGATATCTCTAATCTTTGTCAAAATGCAGAAAAAAATATGTTTACATCTTCAAAGTAATATTAATTAAAATTAGTAAAAATTCTTCTTTTTATGTTATTTGAACCGTCTCGTTGGTTTATGCTAAATTATTCAATAAAAATCTAAACAAAGTTAATATTAATTAAAATTAGTAGAAATTCTTCTTTTTAAGTATATTTGAACCGTCTCGTTGGTTCATGCTAATTATATCGATATGTATAATCTTTGCCAATTTTATATTATTAAATATCTTTCTTTCTATGTTATTTGAACCGTCTAATTGGTTTATTCTAAATTACTCGATAAAAATATAAACAAAGTATTAATTAAAATTAGTAAAAATCCTTCCTTTTTAAGTATATTTGAACCGTCTCGTTGGTTCATGTTAAATCGATATCTCTAATCTTTGCCAAAATGCGGAAAAAAAAATTATGTTTACATCTTCAAAGTAATATTAATTAAAATTAGTAAAAATCCTTCTTTCTATGTTATTTGAACCGTCTCGTTGGTTTATGCTAAATTATTCAATAAAAATCTAAACAAAGTTAATATTAATTAAAATTAGTAGAAATTCTTCTTTTTAAGTATATTTGAACCGTCTCGTTGGTTCATGCTAATTAAATCGATATCTCTAATCTTTGCTAATTTTATAATATTAAATATATATATATATATATAGATTATCATATATGAATTAAAAATGTATAAAATAAGGATTTATAAGAATATATTCCGAAATTGTTATTATTTTAATATGTGTAATAGAAGAAATTAATTAAATAGGGGGAAAGATAAATATGAGATGTGATTAATAGATAAACATGTGATATTTCAAGAATATGAAATTAATTAAAATTAGAATATATATGAATTAAAATTAGACAAATTACCATAATAAAGGAAAATCTGAACGGAACACCGTGGAGGGGGCATCTTTATTTTCGTTAATCCATCGGAATTCGACGTGAAATAACTTTATGTTCTAATTTATATGTATACATTTTTAAAATAATTTTATATCTTATTTAGAAGTCGTGATATTGTTCGCGTTAATTATTAATCAAACTTAGAAAATTAATTTTATTTCACGTATCTAAATTTATAATTATGACTGACAATGGATCTGATACTCATTCATTAAGTATTTTCTAAATCTAAATTTGTTTAGAATTTTTCTACATGTTCTCGTCATGATCTGGGTTTAAATAGTTACTTTACTGTACATAACCGTCTCAAATCAATTGGGTAATACTCGATAAAAATATGAACACTACAAGTAATATTAATTAAAATTAGTAAGAATCTTTCTTTCTATGTTATTTGAATATCGTTGGTTTATACTAATTACTAGGTAAAAATATGAACAAAGTTAATATTAACAATAAATCTATTCGGCAACACTGTGGCCGGCCACACGCGTAAGAAAAAAGGCCACACGCGTAAGAAAAAAAGGAAAGTTAACTGTAAAAATGAAAATAATCACATTTCTCCTTAGGATTTATGATTCTCTAATTAGGGTATATTACCTTTTTCAAAACCTATATTACCTTTTTTAGCTTGTATGGTTGGCCACAGTGTGTCCAAATAGCACTACCCTAATTAAAATTAGTAAAAATAGTTATTTTTTAAGTCTATCTGAACCGTCTCGTTGGTTCATGCTAATTCGATATCCCTAATATTTGACAAAACGCCGAAAAAGATATGTTTATTTTGTTCTTTAATTTTTTTTAGTTATCTATCCCACATTTGATTCAATGTATATATTTTCTAGCAACACTTATCGAAGTTTTTAGAAAAATATGAATGAAAAATGAAGAGAATTCCATGTAGACATGTTAATCTTTATAGGGATTTTCATTTACAAATTTTCTATTGGCCTCTTATAATATTAATTTGTCTTTTTAAAATTTGTTTGTTGCTTTAAATTTAATTATTAGCGTTATTTATAGACTAACTTAAAAAAATCACTTTATTTCTAATATCTAGACATAACTACTAAAAATCCGACGTGGGATTGCAGATTTAGAAAAATATGAATATTTGCCCAACTTTAGAATGCATAAAGAATCAAGTTTTAGTTTATTTTTTTTAATTAAGGATTGATTGTAAAATTTATGGTTGCTCTAAGCTTACGGCAGTTTTTTATTATTTGGGGATTTTCATGTTCTCATGAAATAAAAAAAATATTATAATAGAAACGATGTCAATTGTGATAATAAAAAGATGAATATGTATATTTAGGGCTAGTTTGGTACAAAGTATGGGATAAGGTCTGATGTGTTTGACGGAGATGTCTTATAAATATAAAGAATTAATATTCCGTTTGGTATGAAGTATTAAATTATCTGCAACACATAGTAATTATTGTAATTTATTGCTATAATTAGTTGCAGTATTATTTATACCACCTCATAGGTAGTATACATAACAACAAAAGTAAGTATTATTCATACGGGCCCGAACTTTATAAAGGGCCGTATACTTCATACCAAACAAGATATTAAGGTGTCATAGACATATTATACACCCTAATCACCCCTACCAAACGAGCCCTTAAGGTAATAAGGAAAAAAATAATAAAGTGAACAAAAGATTTATATGTGTTGAAACAATTCCGTAGTACTCGAAATTGATTATTCATGAGTAAATTAATTGCATGAGAAAAGAATGTGATTGAATATGACTATAGATTATTATATATAAATTAAGAATGTATAAAATAATGATTTATAAAAATGCATTTCGAAATTATTATTATTTTAATATGTATAATAGAAGAAATTAATTAAATAGAGGGAAAGATAAATATGAGATGCGATTAATAGATAAATATGTAATATTTCAAGAATATGAAATTAATAAAATTTTAATTAATAAAAATTAGAATATATATGAATGAATGGAGCACCGTAGATGGGGCAACTTTGTTATTATTTTAATATGTATAATAGAAGAATTTAATTAAATAGATGGAAAGATAAATATGAGATGTGATTAATGGATAAACATGTGATATTTCAAGAATATGAAATTAATAAAAATAAAAATTAGAATATATATGAATTAAAATTAGACAAATTACCAGAGTAAAGGAAAATCTGAACGGAGCACTGTGGATGGAGCAACTTTATTTTCGTATTAGTAATAGACATATTAATATTTATAGAACTGATTATTGGACTTCCCCAAAAAATTTCATGGCTTCGTGACTAACTACTATTAGCATAAAAGAAAGAAAGAGAGAGAGAAAGAAAATAGAGGAAAGTTATTTGTTGATGTTAAATTCTTGTCACAAACAAAAATTAATGGTGTTTATGAACTTCTCTAGATTTTATAACATCAAGATCACCTCTATCAGACTGATTTATCTAATGACAATTATTCGATAATTAACTCAGTTCAAATCATGAAAAGTTGAAAACATAAAAAGTGAACGAAAAAGAATACTGAAAGTAACAGAATACCTTAATTTAGCTATCTTATTCTTATGATCTGATTGTGATCGAGATACTTGTTAATTGTTATTTCTATCATCTTAAAAAAAAAAAAAATAGTTTAGTTCTCGTGTAGATATTGGGTTGAGTTAGGGAGTTGGGCCAACCCAACCCGTTTAAAAAAGGATGGACCCTAGAAGGTCAAATCTGCAATTTCGCGATGTCATAAGGGTTAATGTGGTCATTTAGATTGAATATATCTCATGCCCTAACACAAATCATGATTTATCTTTAATAGTCTCATGCTTTGTTTGTACACTATTGCACATGAGTGGAGATTTATATAAATGCGTAGCGGCTGCGGATTTCCACGACATAAAAAAGATAGAGAGAATTATTGCGAGAAATATACGATATTGTCCCGACGTATAAGATATTTTTAAAAAAATATCCCAACATTTAAACCGTAATAATTTGATACTCAATATATAGATAGTGTTGGGATCAGAAACTTGATGCCACGCCGGAGGATTTATGGAAACTTTAACAAAGGATATGTTAGACAAATCCACGTCACCTCCGGCGTGACACGTTGGTTTTTCTCATTGGATGTTGTCTATTTTTATTATTACTATGTTCGAAGATAGACATGACAAAAGGGCTTTTTCATGGGCCATGAGGATTAGAGCGTAATTAGTGTCCAAAATGACTAATGTAACCATATCGTTTTTCAAATCATAATGAATGTTGTATCAACAACTATTTATTTTGTAGGTCTTTTTCATCAAAATTTTCGTCCTTTTTCTTGATGAATGGCTTGTGAAAGAGTTTTCTTGTAAAGTCCAAATAAGTGGAATTTACACTAAAGAATAATTGGGCTCTCAGTAGTTCACGCAATAGGTAACAAAATCTAACTATTATATTTAAAGATGATTGTGTCCCAATAACACAATATAATTCTTCGTTGCGATTCACAGGTTCGAATTTTATAGATTCGAAACTCAAAAAATACATATAATAATCCGACGATGTTGAATGTGTATAAATTGTAATCGATGACGAAAGCTCGAGCATGACTTAGAAGAATAAGAAATTAAAAAGATGATCAAACTTTTGTCTAAAATTCAAATTGCAAATTCACTAGGGTGAAGACTACTTTTTAGTAGTGGAATCAAATGGTGTAATACTCCCTCCGTCCACAATAAATTTGCCACATTGTAGATGACACGGGTTTTAATAATTTGTTGGTTGATTATATTATGAGTGGAATAAGGGTCCCACTTTTATATAGTTTTAAATTGTGTTGTGAGTGGAAAAGTAAGTGAAGTGTGTGGGGTCTATTACTATAAATGGATGTGGCAATTTTTTTGTTGACGGACTAAAAAGGAAATTATGGCAAATTTATCATGGACGGAGGGAGTATTTGGTTTTGGTTTTGCGTCAAACAGTAGTTAAAATATAAGATGTAACGTTTTTAGTTAGAATTATTAAACATCAAATAGCCAAAAATGATGACTTCGACTAATTTTATTATTTTCATTCTTGATATGATGGGCAGTAAGCAAAAGAGTTTGATATTGAAGCCATGTTTGCCAACAAGTTTCTAGAGATTATATTTTTCTCAAGATTATGGGACAGATGCACTTAGCTATAATTGACATCAATTAGTTGGAAATTGAAATTTTAAGCAAAGATTAATTTTTAAGGACCAGCTTTAAAAAGATGGGGGACATGTGTAATTTGACATTATACTTTGGTGCGTTGAGATCATGATTTGATTTGCACATGGACTTATTTAATTGACTACATTTATTAAGGTCAATTAATTATGATTAAACAATTGAAAATAAGAAGGAATTGATTGGTTTCCTAGATTTTATGCAGATTAGTTAGTCCAGGTCTTTTGTTAAATTAGAAATATTTCACCTTAGAGTATTTTATTTCACAAACACTTGTCATATATGAATAAATAGGAATACAATCTTATGATAATTGATCACTCTGTGAGAAGGTAGTTACTTTTCTTTTAATATATATAGTCATGGTTTTTTTATATATACTATATATGATGCTTTTTTACATAAACAAAGACGTTTTTTTACGATCATACTTTTTATGTATTGCACTTATACTTTTTTCATGACAATCGTAGATCATACAAATAAAGCACATGATGAAATACTATCTTCAAAAGAGAAATAATTTAAAAATGAGTTCGCGTGAGATTATAATTAGATTTGTTGATCAATTTAATAGTCAAACAGAGGAAACTATAAATTGATTTAATACCCCCTTCAATTCACATGAATTTAGGAAGTTCTTTTTCTTTTCAAATTAATTTATGTTTGGTAGTTTCTAGGGTGGTCTTTTTTTCCCTTTTTTATTGTTCCTTATTCACCTCCATAAATTTTACTTGGGTAAAGTGTTTATCATGGGATCTTTATATTTTCTCACTAATCACTAATAGAAGTATATATGATACATTAATTAAGGTTATATTTGGTATTTTAATTTGCTTTTTAATTTATCTGTATAATTATATAAAGTCACTTATTTTGAAGAGAGTAATTATTTACTTATTTCCTTCTAAATAACAAAAAATTATGAAAGGCAATAGACTTAAATATTGCAAAGTTGTCCAAATCAAGACCGCGTGGGACTATTGATACCCCAAATAATTTTTAGTATCTCCCAAAATCTAAAGATAAAAAATATACTTTAAAAAAAATAATCCATAGACCTTATTTTTGTCTAATTTTGTCCCTCTTCGGCCACACCATGGTTGCCATCATCGCCATTCTTCACAACTCATCAAGTAATACCACCTAAGCATTAAACTGAAGAGATTAATAAATTGTTAATAAATCTCATTCTCTAACTTAAAAAAAAAAATCATTCTCATATTAGGTTCAATCGTTTTTTCTGAAAAGCCCCTGCCCTTAAGAGCTAGGGCGGCGAGAGCAGCACCAAATCGAGAAAAACTCTGAATACTAGATGTGACCTCGTAATAACAGAGGATTAAGATCGGCAAGTGAGACAATGAGAGGTAGTAAGCTTCATTAGCAAGAGAGATGCACCTCGAGTAACCAATTAAGGAGGCGTTTACTCTGGGTGATAAGATAGATAGATAAAAATAGTATAGGTTAATCTACCGTTTACTTTGATGGATTGATTACTTTTGAACTTGTTTGATCATCTAATCCTTCATATAGTCAATCCTATGTTTTATCAATCTATCATATCACACAAAATAAACGCCCCCTAAGTGTCTCGTAAATGATCACTCGATGACTAGGAAGTAGGGGTGCAAAGACAACCAAAAAGTTTGCCTAGAAACAACCGTCTTGAAAGAGTGCATAATAGTTACTCATCGAGTGCCCTTGCGTCGATAATAAATTACCAAAGTGATTTGTGAAAGTTGCACAATGTAAAAATACATCGGTAAGGGATCATCTCGCCTTAATATGAAGCCTTTGGATGAGTAGTAGTGGACGAAACAGAAGCGAGAATGTCGACTTGAACAGTACTCTCTCCGTCCCGTTATTTGTGGCTCATTGGCTCATACTTTTTGGACACGGGTTGTTGGTTCCGAGACGGATACCTTGGTGTAGAGGGGGAGTGAATACACCAAGGTTTAAAACCTTTTCCAATTAAAACTCTTGAGTGAGCTGTCTGTGTTCGATCCAGCTGGAAGACAGCTTGATCGACACAGCTGGCTGTGTGCGGAATGTGGTGGGTTTTTGGAAAGTCCGTCTGTTACTTCAAATATATTGCAAAGCTTTGTTTCTCTTTTCAGTTAGTCAGTTTATGCAGCTTGAAAGAATGCTTATGATGAGTTAGCTGGATGCATAAATAAAGCAGTAAAGAACAAAGCTATTTAACGTGGTTCGGAGAAACTACTCCTACGTCCACAACCAGAAAACCATTTGGTAATCCACTAAGGATACCACTGACTTTACACGCAGTCAGCAAGCGTTGCAGCTCAGTTTCTCGAGCTGGATACAAGTTTCCACGTACTGTATCAAAACGTAACCAACTGTTTCCGGGGAAGCCTACCTTCAGTTTCTGGGTACTGAAGAACCTAGCCACTCGAATTACATGCTTCGAGCAGGCGTACCTTAACCTAACCTTTTCTGGGTAGAAGAGTTTGGGTTTGGGTTTTCCAACTATGAACGAGTTCTTACAATGAAGAACAAGGAGTATGATGAACTCGTTCACACTAGGCTTAAGATAGTTCTAATCTAATCTTTTCTGCCTATGACTGAATATGTGAACAACTAAGAACACATCTGATTGGCTGGGTGTTCTTGAGAGATTTGGCTTTGAAGATCGTTGTTCATTTATCTGTTGGCTCTTTTATTTCTTCAGTCTCTTTTTTCAGTCTCTGGAGGAGGAGATATATATAGGTGGAGATTCAAACTAGTCGTTGGAAGAGAGTCGTTTGAATCTCACCTACTCTCTTTGACTTCTAGCCTTTCGCCTACGATGTAGGTCTGCATCTGCAGAAGCTATTTCTCATCTCTGATTGGACCATGTTAGATGAGATCTTCTGACACCAGGATCTTGTCTTGGAGTTGGTCTTTGTCTTCGAGCTGCTAAGCGTCTTTTCTGTGTCTTCAGCGTCTCGACTCTAAGCTGTGTCTTAGACCTGAGCTGTATCATCAACCTGAGCTGTGTCTTCAACCTGAGCTGTGTCATTAACCTGAGACACAGCTGTGTCATCGACACTAAGCTGGGTCTTTTACACTGAGCTGGGTCTTCGACACTGAGCTGGGTTTCCGTCACTGAGCTAGGTCTTGATACTGCTGGATCTTTGACTCTGCTTGGTCTGCTCTGCTGAGTCTGCTCTGCTGAATTCCTCAGCTGTGTCTGCTTAGCTGCGTCTTCTGCTGTGTTGAACCTGTACCTAGAAAACCTAATAGCTCTGAACACGCGAGCTGGAAACAACACAAAGTTTGTACATTCATCTACTCGGTTGGGGTCAGCTGGGTTTTGGTATCACTTCAAAACATGTTCATTATTTTTCCAACACGGGTATTAAGAAGAAGGTATAAAAGATAGAAAAATGATAGGATCCACACTTTTTAAATGATTAATTTTTTATATTTCGGGTCCGGACCACTAATAGCGGGATAGCCAAAAAAGGAAAATGAGTCATTAATAGCGAGATAGAGGGAGTATAAGAAGGTAATAAAAAGAAGGGGTAATGGCCTGTAAATTCCTCAACTTTCAATAATTTCTGGTTTTGCTCTCCACCTAAAGATTCTGCCTGTAAATTCCTCAACTTTCAGCAATTTCTGGTTTTGCTCTCCACCAAAGATTCTGTGTGTAAATTCCTTAACTTTCAATTGTTTCTGATTTTGCATCCGAGGTCAAATTTCTCCAAATTAATGCTGACATGACCGCCAAAAAATTTGAGTTGGCCAATTCGACCGATAAATAAAACGACGTCGTTTAGAAATTTATTTAATAAAAAATAATAAATTAGATTTGGATCGGGCGGTTTCACGATGGTGTTCTTGATGAGGGGCTTGGGGGCAGTTTTGGTGTCGAAGAATGGGATTGTGGCGGCGGTAACGAAAGGGGCACAACGTGGTGACAGCGAAGGAAATTTGGACGGGAATGGAGAGAGAGAGAGAAGAGAGATAAAAAGTGAGAAAATCTGGCAAGCAATCTAATTTATTATTTTTTATTAAATAAATTTCAAAACGACGTCGTTTTGTTTATCGATCGAATTGGCCAACTCAAATTTTTTGGCAGTCATGTCAACATTAATTTGGGGAAAATTTGACTTCGGATGCAAAATCAGAAATAATTGAAAGTTAAAGAATTTACACGCAGAATCTTTAAGTGGAGAGCAAAACCAGAAATTGCTGAAAGTTGAGAAATTTACACGTCATTACCGCTAAAAGAAAATCCCTTGATGTCTAGTCCATCCTAGCCCTAGCTAGGCCTATACAATTCTAGGACCAATTAAATTTCTAGAATCTAAAAAAACATTAATTTTACCAACTTTTATCCATTTTTGTTGACTTTTCCATCCAAAACTTTAGTAAATTGGGTTGTCCTTCAAGTCTAGCCGCCATCAAACAAACAATTGCGCAAAACTTTAGTACATTGTATTGACGAAGGTATTATTCTTCTACACATAATTATATATTATTATCGATGATAGATAAAACGATATCGAACACGAAGGTGTCATTCTTTTTTTTTTTTAGGAAAAAATCGAAATTTCATTACTTCACTAAATTCAGGCGTATAAGATCTAGAAATCAAGATGGATAGTCCGACTTTCAAATCATTACATCAATATTCTCACAAACAAAACGTGCTAAACTATGAACCGACCATTCGTCTCCTAACGATCTTATACACGGACTAAATACTCATATATTATTGATGAAATATAAAACGTATCAAACATAAAACACAACATAAGCTTCGACCGCCACCAACCCTTCATGACCACAAGAAAAGAAAAGGTAATTCATTTACCCAAACTTTTACTCGAATAACAGAAAACTTAAGCAAATCAATCAACCAAGCTGGTTGGCCTCAAATGGAAATTCTTGGACCACAAAACAAATGCACTCTTTCTCAAAAAAACCAAAACCATTAATTTCTTTTTTGCAAAACTCAAACAAATTACAATTTCTCTCGAATCACATTCGGACAAGAACTCTCCCCTTATTAGTCAATCAATCTGTGGAAAATGAAAAGATAGATAGAGAGAGAGAGAGAGAGAGAAATAACAAAGGAACTAAAAACTTCCCTACACCTATCAAACATCAACTCTGTTTTCTGGTATCTGTATGTTTATACGTAGAGGGTGAAAAAAAAAGAGATAAAAATAAAAAATTTACAGTCTACTTTTTACTGGAAAGCATGAGTACTCAATTCTTGAGACAGTGATGTCAATGCATAGTTACTGAAATCTTCTGAGCTCTGATTCTGATCAAACTCAAATATTGATTCCAACTTGTTCTCAAGATCCCATGAAAATACAGCAACGTTTTCGATCATGTCGGTTTTCGCCTCGATGATCTTAGGGTTGCTGGAGCTGTTGCTGGAGCTCTCCTTCATCAAATATGCAGCAGAGCTATGAGAGTAGTCTTCTTCCACCATCTTTTGATGATCAAGATTTGTCAAATTCGGCATCGAGTTGATTGAGCTGGGATCATAATAAGGCCTCACAAGGCTTTGATCACAATGAGAGAGAAAAGATGATCCACTGATATGATCAATCCTTTCTTCTTGAAATTCAGACAAGAACATAGGATGATGATCATAGGCTTGTTTGGTCACAAGACTGTGGTTCGAAGGCCGGTATTCGACTGAATCTGTGCAGATTAGGCTGCTCAAGCTGTGTTCTTCTTGCTGTTGTTGCAGACTTGGATCAATGCAATCTTTCTCCATTTTTACTTGGATTTGGGATATTGGTTTGTGTGTGTTTGGATCAATACCTTGTTTTAGAAGCTTCTTTTTCAGAGATGAGTTCCAGAAATTCTTGATTTCATTATCTGTTCTTCCTGGCAGTTGTGATGCAATTTGAGCCCACCTGCAAAAAAAAATTCACTTTCAAATTATGAAAATTAACAAAATTAATTTTCAATATAAGTATCAAAGTCAAATATTAAAATTTTCTTGAATTTTTTTTTTTTCTTACAAACCTGTTGCCTAGAGCTTCGTGGAGATTAAGGATGAGATCTTCTTCTTCTTGAGAAAACATTCCTCTCTTGAGATCAGGCCTCAAATAATTAATCCATCTCAGCCTGCAGCTCTTCCCACATCTTTGCAAACCTGCAAAAATTCAAAAATAATATTAAAAAAAAAATCCCATCAAATTTCTCATTCATAATTTCATATAAAAATCAAAAAATAATATTAAATGGTGAGAAAATGAGAAAATAACCTGCTAATTTAGGCACAGAGCTCCAGCATCCAACACCAAAATTTGTAATATGATTAAATAATTTCTCATCTTCTTCTGGTGACCAAAGGCCTTTCCTCAATTTCTGCTTATTCATACTGCAAGACTGGCGCCCCATTGTCCGAGCACCGACAATTTTAACAATGGCAGCAAGATTTCTAGCTCAATTTATGTGACATGTTGCAGCTGTGGAGGAGAAAATGATGTAACATGCTTGTGAATTGTGATCACCTCTTTTAGGTGAAGAAAATCAGAGATAATTTATGATGATTTAAAGAGGTTTAAGAAAAATCATACTTAGAAATCAAGTTTCAGACAGGGAGGGGGTGGGGTGGGGGGGGGGGGGGAGGGGGTGAGGCAATACAGTGGTTTCTAAGCAAATTCTTCTTCTACTTTTCATTGTACTAGATTGAACTTTAAGATATCTCTGTCCAAAGGAAATAACAGTGAAGAAAGTATAATCACGAATATTTAGTTTATACAGTTATGTGTAATACTTGAACAATAAAATTGAGAGTAATTTTGATGTGTATGTGACCTTAATTTATTTGTTGAAAATAAAAATAAAGGCAATTTATAGACTCTGCTTAGAAGGTGAATTTTCAAGTGATACATGCATTAATTATTTGTGATGAATTAATCAAGTTAGAATTTTGACATGTCTTTGTATGTATAGAGTATATCTATACTCGTTATAAAAGAGTGAATTCTTATAAAATTGGATTTGCCTAATATATTCCTATTATTATATTTATTTTAAGGGCAATGGTGTAAATCTATACACATAATACATTAATAATAAAGTCACACTCATACTATAACTCAACTTAATAAATTAATTAACAATATAGTTTTACATGTTCTACCACTCAAAACTCAAAAGTGAAAAGTAAAGACAATATAAATTTTGATAGCTCGGGATTGCTTTATTGCGCCAGAATTTTGTATTTTTGTGTAATTTATTTTTTAATTTAGAGTGATTATTTGATTTGATTATGACGCATTTTTAGGTCTGTAGCCATGATTATGAACAGAGTCAAAGAATTTGTGGTTGATATATAAATTAATTTCATAGCTTTAAAGCATAACATCACATTAAATGGTAAAATTGAATGAAATCGAGCATGAATTGTGTCATTATACTTCAAAAATCGGGCTTTGGTTTCGCATAATTTATAAAATTGGCAATCCTCATTATATTTTCTCAAGTATTAAAATAAAAATAATATTACAAATTAAAAAGAAAAACGTTGATGTGGACTAAATGTGAATGATGCTCACAAATTATCACTGGCATATTAGATTTTGACAAAATATATTATTTTAAATAAAACTTTTTTCTTTTATCTAAAATCTAATTATTATTATTATTTTTCTTATCGAAATCGATTATAAAGTATTTTTAGGTCTATAATCATGGTTTATGAAGAGAGATTTTTTCGATATCTGCATGATATGAAAATAGATGATATCATGCGTTTAAAAATAAAAAAAAAAACAATAATTCTTAGGACTGAGTATGAGATTATTTCTTTGAAATGCGAGCGTAAGATGAGCGTAAAAGACTACATGATAAATTGAATATTGAAAAGGCTAAGATTCCCTTATTAGATGTTTTATAGCAATATTGATGACGTTGTTTGTTAACTTAGGAAAATAGATCAAAACTATATATGGTTGGAGCATGGTGGTCGTCGTATACCACCAAATAATTCCTACAACCTGCTCAGAATTAAATTAGTATAGCAACAAGCAGGGTCGAACCATAGAGAACGGGAATTCACCTATTTTTCCTATAAATCTAGTTTTGGTGTAGCCACCACGCTTTAATTTGAGAGAATTTGATTATAAACTAAGAAAATAATAAATCTACTAAATAACAAACGGGAATCTAATCAAAGAAAAGCATTCGGCTTCGAATAAATCCACACTAGTCTAGGGCTCCGATCATCGATGCAAAGATTAATTAATTCCCAAGAACCAACCAGCTATAGGGTACCGTGAACGCAGCGGACATACTCCAATTCCTACGTACTTTATCGATAGTTAGGTGTAGAGGCCAGACCTAACTATTTTCCTTATTAAAACACAACCTAGCTGGAAACGCCAGACCTAGATTTAATGCTCTAATAGCTTTTAGATATGAAGGAACCCAATTTAGACGAATTACCCAAGAACGCAAGTAATAACCCGTCTACCAATTTATTCCTACTACGAACATGGTAGTTTTATCACTAATTAGCCTTATTCCAACAATTACGGATTGGGGGAACTAATTGACTGTAATCCAATTTAATCTAAGTTGATGAGGCTTAAACAAAATCGGAATTAACTTTAAAATCAAGGAACAAATCGAAACCCTAGGAAATTAATTATACGAACAATTAGATCTCACAGATTATTAGACTAGTGCTTCAATATTCTCGCCGAATAGAAAATTAGTTACTCATAATAAAATTAAACGCAATCAAATAAAATATAGAAAACATAATAATAATTGAGAAACTAAAATAAGAACAAGAAATTATCACCAAAACTTCGATCCAATTGAATGCTCAATGCTAAAACCAAATCTCCAAAATAGACGCAAGAAAATAAAGCTCAAATTAAACTTCAAAAATGTGTCTACTTTGTATATCTTCTTCCTAATCCTAGCGACTGTAATAAAAGAAAGAATGGAATTGAAAACAATCAACCTAATATGGCGGCATGGAAAATAAGAAAAAGGTCTGAACTAATCGATGCTAATCTAAATATATAAATATATATATGCTAATTCTAACTTTAGTAACCTAAAGAAAATAATTAAATAATAGAATTCTAAATATTATAGGTATCTAAATATATTGTTTAAGGATTACAAAATAATAGAGCCCGACCCATTTAATTCTCTTCCATCTTCGATTTCGATCTTCTATAATTGCGCACAAAATCCATCTTTTCGACTTCTTTCATCAAAATATATCAACAACCGAAATCTGCATTTCCTGCATAAAAATCATACCTAAACGTGCATTATATCCATATAAAATCATAGAAAACTTAACTTCTGAACAACCAAAATACACACACATAAGAGCAGTGGATTACAATCCACAAGACAACTTAAGGAGTGAATACTAAAATGGTCTTCCATAACAATAGTCCACTTCACTTCCGAAATACGGGCTATATAAAGAACTCTCTTTTTATATGATAACTATTGTTAAATTTGTCATAATAACAATTAGCTTTGTAATTTAGAATTATTTTATTGAATGACTCAAATTATATCAGACGTAGCAACTTTTCTAACTTATAAATTGAAAATTTGAAACACCATAATGTGCGTTATGTTTCTTTCAAGTTCTAAGATCTCTAATCAAATTAATTACATTATAATAGATCATCTTTACCATTGTCATAAATTTTTTAAATTGTACATAAAATAGAATGTATATATATATATATATATATTTAAATTATCGTTAGATTTGCTTTTCTAAGGCCTTCTCTTTACACCTACTTGCTAATAATTGGTTGAAGTTAATAGTCAAAATTAATAATATTATGACTTTTTTTTTTTGTTTTCAAGAGATTATACGTATAACATACGTAATCTCTATGCTAGTACATTAAAATATGCTTTAAAATAAAATAAAAATAAGTATACATGCCAATCAAATTCTTTCATGAAAACTAAGTTGGGTCTTTTAAATTATTATCGTGTATTATTATATTTATCTACCTACGTCGAGTAAATCAATTGATTGTCAGTACATCATTTAACTAAATCTCCGGAATACTCCCTCCGTTCTTTTTTAAGTGTCCCATTTAGCTCAATTTTTTGTTTTCAAATAAGTGTCCTATTTCAAAATTTGAGAGTAAAATAATGGTATTCTTCCTATTTTATCCTTATTTAATGTTTATCGTAATTTGTTAATTAGTTATATGTATACATTAATGATGATAATTAATAAGGTTACATAGGTAAATTTCTTTATTTTCTTGGTATGTGTAATTTGACGGTGGGGGACACTTATAAAAGAACGGAGGGAGTATATATTTTCCTCAAAAAAAAACAAAAACAATCTCCGGAATATCCCACTAATAAAAGAGTATAAAAAACAACAAATACATCAATTGTCAACGATATACAGTTTGAATTTTATTTGTCCAGTGATTTAGCATTAATTTGAGATTTTTTTTTAACTCGACCGACACAGAGAGTACCAAAAAGTATTGGGCCCATTTAGAAATTGGCTTTTTCAAGAAAAGCTTTAAAAAGGTAACAGAAAACAAAAAAGATGGGAAAGAAATAAAATGTGGAATTCATGGGTTGTGCTTAATTAAATATGGACATTTTTTTCTTCCTTAGGAAAACAGAAAGTGAAAGGTACGCGCAATAAAATTTAGTTATAAATGTTCCCAATGTATTGGTATGGCATGCAAATTAATTTTAAGTCGTTTTCTTGGCATGCTATTAGTGTGGAAAGGTATGTCATACGTATATATGTGACATGTCAATGTTTTCTAAATCGGATCGGACCGGTCGGTTAGATCAATTTAGCCACGAGTTGACCAGTTTATTGGTCGATTTCGTTTAAATTTTAATTTTCTATTGGCTCACAGTGAATCTGTCAAACTCAATTAAAATCAGTGACTTGACAAATTGGTTCGTAGTTTCTAAATTCAAATATCGTATATATTTATGGGTCAAGTGAGAAAATAGCACTTTTAGGGATAAAAATACTAATTATAGCACCTAAAACTACAAAAATAGCACTTTTGGACATTTATATCCCTGATTTTTTTATTTAATGACCTCCATATCCTATCATTTTCACATTTGCAAAAATGTGAATCACAAAAAACTTTTCGTTTTCGTTCACAAAAATGTATAAACTAACATTTATTCGTTTTCACATTTGCAAAAATGTGAATTCACGTATTATTATATGTGGATTTTTCACATAATGTGATTTCACAATTTTTTTTCTGTGAAAACACATGTACACATTTTTACTTTCACATATTATAGACATGTGATTTCACATATTATGCTGATGTGAAATGGGAAGGAGGGGCAAAAAATGACCTAAAATACTATTTTATAGTTTTTACAAGAAGTGCTATAATAAATATTTTTATCCCTAAAATGCTATTTTCCTACAATTCTTCTGTATTTATTATATGTATGTTTATTTATATACAAGGGCGCAAATGTAGGGGTTTGTTAGGGTGGGGCTGAAGTCCCCAAATCCAAAAATTCCTCGAATTCAAAAAAAAATATATATATATCAATAAAATCAGTTTGGTTCTACCATTATATAAAGTTATTATAAAAATTGTTTTCTCTTTATTGGGAGAGAGTATGAACATAAGTGGATTATGAATTGCATCTGGTAAAAGAAAACAATGGTATATTTAGCTGCATATAGTCAGAAATGTGGTTTGGATGTATTCAAACAGTCTCATTCCAGAAAATTTGTAAGCTAAAAGAGAATAATAAATAATTTTTTTTTTTAAATTAAATCAGATTTGTATGGCACCTCTCGTATAGGCTCATGCCGGCCTATTGAAATAGAGTCAACATTTATGTTGAGCTTTTTAAAAAATAAATAAATACATAAAATTAAGTTTCTTAAAATCATAATAACCTCCTCAGGCGGAAATTCACTTTTGCTCTTATTTTTGTCCTCGAATCATACAAAATTACACTTTTAATGAGTAATCTTTAGTCAATTATGAATAATTTAATACTATCTTCGTTTTTTTATAAGTATCTCCATCGTCAAATTACACATACCAAGAAAATAAAGAAATTTACATATGTAACCTTATTAATAAAATCATTAATGTATATACACAGCTAATTAACAAATTACGAGAAGCATTAAAGAAGGATAAAATAGGAAGAATGTCATTATTTTACTCTCAAATTTTGAAATAGGACACTTATTTGGAAACAAAAAGTTGAGCTAAATAGGACACTTAAAAAAGAACGGATGGAGTATGATGCAAAAACTTGTGTATAGTTGACCGCACCGTACGGTTGGTGCGGTCTATTATATTCTATATATTTTTTCTTATTTTAATTGAAACAATTAATATTTAATGTAATACAATGAGTATTTATTAATTTTCAATTGTGATTTATTAATCTTAATTAGTGTTCTTCAATCTTACTTAGAATTTATTGATGCCAATTAGAATTTATTAATTTAAATTAGGATGTATTAGTCTCAATTAAAATTTAATAATTTTGCGTAAGATTCATTAATCCACAATTACTAGTTATTAATCATCAATTAGAATTAACAAAATAGTAATTAATTAAAAAATAAAAGTTAATACTTCCTCCGTCCCACTTCAAGTGTCCTATTTCTTTTCGGCACGTGTATTTAAGAGAATGATGACAACTTTTAAGAAAAAGAAATTTCAAAGTGATTTGAAGTGGGACATCCCAATAAGAAAAACATATCAGTTGAAGTGGACGAAGGGAGTATAAAGTATGATGAACCGCACCAACCTTAGGGTCCAATCTACTGCACATGAGTGTGTCTTTTAATATATAGTCCCTCCATCCCACTCAATTTGTCTATCTTTACTTAAATGGATGTCACACTCAATTTGTTCATTTCTAAATAAGGAAAGAAATAACCCTTCAAAACTCTTCAAAAGTGGTGGGACCTATCAACTTTCTACTCCCTCCGTCCCGTCATAAGTGGCCACATTTCCTTATTGGGCTGTCCCATCATAAGTGGCCACTTTCCTAATATGGAAATACCCTCTCTCACACAAAAGATGTGGGCTCCACCACTTTTTATCTTTTTACCCTTTAAACACTCTTCTCCTAAATACCCGTGCCCAAAAGAAAGTAGTCACTTATCATGGGACGGAGGTAGTATCTTTTTACCTTTATTCTTAATCTCCGTATCGAACAGTGGGTAGATAAATTGAATGGGACGGAGGGAGTAATTCTATATATCCTCAAAATATAATATATCAAGATTTTTTACAATTCAAATTCAATAACTTGTGAAATTAAATACTCCCCAGTTGATAATTAAAAAAACATTTTATAAAGTCGGCAAGAGGCCAGACTCCAGATACTGTGCGTGGATCAAGCGAAACCGACAGCGCCACGTAGGACGACAAAATTTTCAAACTCAGTGTCTGTAAATGTGCACTCGACAACACAGTATCGCATCCAGATATGTCCAATTCTCTGCGGTTCTTCACTCTCCTAGTCCTTTTCTACTGTTTGTTTCCCTGCGGTCCCCTCCAGTTACTCTAGCCAATACCACTAATTGTTGCTACTGTATAATCCAACACTACTAATTTTTTTTTGTTTTTTGTTTTTTTTTGTTTGAGAGAAGTATAATCCAACACTACTACTTCTAATTTAAAACTGATCAAATTATCACTCACACACAAAGAGGGATAAAAAGGTTACCTTAAACTGAAAAATTAGAATTAATTTGAATCGTTAATTTTTGTAAAATCTATGATTCACATATATATCATGTGAGGTTTTGCAGGTATACCCGATTGTAATTAAATTTTTATTTGTAATTAAAAAAAATCTATGATTCACATATATATCATGTGAGGTTTTGCAGGTATACCCGATTGTAATTAGATTTTTATTTGTAATTAAAAAAAAGTATTGAAGGACTAGTTATATTATTTTCTTCATGTTTAAAAGTAAGTGATATATAGAAAGAAAAAAAAATGAAGAAAAGGAGGACGTAAACGTATATAGAGAAGAGTTCTAAAGAAAATTATTATGTCTGCATTTTAGCAGCGTTACACGATTTTGTTGATCATTAATATCGTAATTTAGTATGAGGGAAAAAAATCGAATGATATTACTGTATTAGGATTTGTATTGGATTACACGTGAAAAACAATTTTCCGTTTATATCTAAAGATAAAAAATACAACTTTCCATTTAGTCTACAGACACAAATAAACTTCATATCCAAATAAATCTTGGAAAATAATTACACGAATAGTATAGTCACATCTTAGTCAAAAAATGATAATAAATTTAATTGGATGTGAAGGCTTTTATTTAAAATAATAGTAAACTTTTTGGCGAAATATGACCGTGAAAGTGCCATTGAAATTTTTTTATGATGACAAATAATGGATCTGAATTATTTAAGTTTGTATACTGATTATGCTTCAGGTTTACTTTTGGGAGGTAATCCTTACTCTAGATTTGTATATACACTCAAAATTTCCAATCCTTCGACAATATTTAGGTGGATTGTTTTTTTTTGTTTTTTTCAAACATAATGGTACATAATTTTTGTTGGAAAAACTCCAAAAAATATAGGATTTTATATAGTATCCAGAGCTCTTCCAAAAAAGAACTAGAAGAAAAAATTAGAATCAATAAATATTGGGAAAATGTTCAAATACCCCCCTCTTGTTGGCAGCGCTGGGCAAATACCCTCCTAAACTTTGTTTAGATGCAAATTTACCTTTTCCTAAAGTTTTCGGGTGCAATTAACCCCTCGCCGTGACGGAAACTACCATTTCGTTGGCAAAAAAAAAATATTTTTGATTAATTTTTATTCTTGTGGACCCTTACAATTTCCAAGAATTAATTGGTGCTAAAAACTCAAATTAGGATAAAATTTATTTCGAACCCTAGCTCACAACTATCAAACTTATCAGGGGATATTTGTCCGGCGCTGCCAACATGAGGGGGGTATTTGCACCTTTTCCCATAAATATTTAATCAAAACTATGGAAATTAAAGCAAGTTACAAACCACGAATAAATTCAAATTGACCATATATACCTTTTCCCACCGTTACGAATGAGACGGACTAAAATAAAAATGGACCTTTATGAATGGGACGGAGGGAGTATTATTTTTGCCTAAATACCAACCACGAATAAATTCAAATTGACCATATATATACTTTAACAACTATTTTATACTAGTATTGCAAGTTAGCATTTACATTACCTTTACATAAAAAATATTGAACAAATAAATACATGAAATTAATATACTCGAAACATATATTTTCAACCTATAATTTGTTTTTCATTAAATTCAAATAAAAACACCATAATAAATTATGATTTTACTAAGCATACGTACATCGATTTATTTGTAACAAGATTATTTATATACATCCAAAAACTTTAGGGCATGCAATATGTGAGTATGGCCCAATGCTAGACGTGTCGGCATAATAAGTAATGAATAAATTTTTTATTTTTCACAATGACAATTATGCCCTTGGGCCCTAACTATCTGGTTGTACTCTAGGGCCATCCTCTCTCAATATGATAGATAGTGCTGTGATGTGATGTACCTTTGCCTTTCACGGCGTCCAATAAAATATAACGACGTGTATGAAACTCGCGTTTAGGGCAAAATTGAAATTTTAATTAAAAAAAAGGATAGAAAATAAAATACGAGAATAAAATACGTACCGATCATAAATATATATGGCAAACAATAGTCGCATGCTTAGCTCACAAAGCATAACTATTTTCGTAGTGTTATATATTCGTATATATATATATTTTTTTTTTTGAGGTACGTATATATAAATTTTGAAAATGATTTGTCGCGCTATGGATCAGATGATCGTGAATTCGATGAATTGACTGAAGGCGATTTGCATTAAATGTATTATGAAACATCAAATCGTCATGCAAAAAGTACATTTTCTGTTTGAAAAAATTCTATGCTTCGATCTAAATGTGTGATAAAAATTTCTAACTACTACTCCATTCCTTTTTTATCTAGTCCGACTTCAATTCCTAACCAAAAATGAGGAAACATAAAAGGGAAACTAACTAATGCACCGTTGCCTTTTCAAGAGAAATCAAGATGGAAAATTAAAAGCCATTTAATATGGGGGCTTAATTTTGATAAGAAAAATAAAGGAAAAAAAGAAACGAAAAGCAAGAATTCGGTCTGGTTGGATAATTATTTGATGGGAAGAATATTTCGGTTGTAAATGTTGATTAGAAGTGATTTATTTTCTTGTTATTAGTTACCACATCAACCCTAGAGATATTAATTAATGAGAGCTTGTTTACTAGAATGTTGCATTATTAATGAAAAAATAATGTTCCTATCACTCTAAAACTTCTTTTTTTTTTTATATGTAGGCACGAGTACTTCTGGCCTATTAAGGGTGTCTCCAGTGGTGGAAACCAGTTTCAGCTTCCAAATCGCCACATCAGCGCCACATCAGCTTTTGGAACCCACCTACTTTTTTATCTAAACACCTTCCACAACAATGAAACCAGGTTTACTTATTTAAAAGACTATAATACACATTATCTTTATATATCTATACATAAATTATTAGTTTTGAACTTTAAAATATCATCATTTGCTCGTTTCAAATCGGATTTTTACGATTTTTATGTCGAATAAAAGCTCTCGTCGTGATCTTTAATATAAGATATATGTTCAATATGTTTTAGACGAGCTAATAGGTCCGTATTTATGAAAAACTACAAAAAAAAAATCGAAATGAAAAAAAGGACAAAAACAGAAGAAAAAAAAAAAGTCAAAAGTGGCGGCCACCCCACGCGCGCGTGTACTGCACGCGCCAACCAGCGCGCGCGTGTGGTGCACGCGCCGTGGGTGACGCGCCCAGCCGCCCTTGCTTCTGCTCCCAGCCGCTTCCTCTCTCCTCTTGCACCCAGTTTCAGTTTTGAAACTGGTTTCCAGTTTCAAAACTGGAAACCAGTTTCTTTTCTCCACAATGGTGGATTTGGTGGGTTCCAAATTTTGGAACCCACCGTTGGAGGCACCCTAAGTGATACTACTAGCTAGGCTTGAAACCTTTTAAGAATTATATGTTATAATATATATAAGAATTTTTTTAAATTTTGAAAGTAATTGAATTAAGAATTAAGGATAGACATATTTTTATTTTATACATATAAATATATATAGTATATTATATAATCAGTTACATAACAAATTACATTAAGTAGATTATATAAATATATTATGTAGATATTTTTATTTTGTTATAATAAAGTAAGAAAGCTAGAAATATGTTGTAATAGTCACTCATGTGTACACATATAGTAAGAGTGGATAAAGTGCGTTTATAGCATGATTCAGAACTAGACATTGTGACAATTTTGTTGATAATTAGGATTATCACATTAGATTCATGATTGAAAAGAAAAATGAACATATTTAATTCTTTTTCTCTAGAATTTCAATGTCAACTTTTGACTTAAAATCACATGGGGAAATATATGCACCAATTGAGTCACGAAACATTGGAGTAGATATATTTAGATAATAGGGAAAGATAATAATCCCATTTTGAAGTTAACTATGACAATTATGAGACATGATAAACCTAACTAATTAATACCCAACTATCAAGTCTACCGACTAGAAGAAATATGTCCACTTTAATATCAACAACTAATAGCATTAATCATTACAATAACCATGATGTTTAAGATCTATAGCTCATGGCAAAAGTCATCCAATTTTTTAAATCTCTATTGATCAATCTTTAATTGAAGGAAAATGGAATTACAAATGGGAAGTGGAAAGGAAAAGATGTATAAATTGATTACATGTTCATGAATTTTATTCCCTAACTCAGAAAATCATTCGGCAACCATCTCCTCTGAAACAAACGACACTTTAGAAATGGCAATTGCGTGTGTGTTGGTCTAGCAGTGGAGTAGTTAATGTTTGATGTCAAAGGTCTTGGGTTCAAGTTCACCATGACACGGTCTTTAAATTTAATATTATAATTTAAAAAAAAAAGAAGAAGAAAAGAAACTGCAATTGTGAAGAGAAAGTTGAAGGGGGAAAAGTACAAAAAATATTAAACGTGGACCACACATCAATGATGTTCATAGTAGTCGTGTAGTCGTGCATTGATAATGTGTGATACATTGATTCTCTCTACCTATATATATATAAATGTGAGTGGCATATACTTGACGACGAGTATGATAAAAGGGATATAGCCCTCTAAAACATTCTCAATTTAGGTCGAATTACTTAAAAAGCAGACTCATAAATAATAGTTGGACGACTCGAAAAAAAAAAAAAATCAAAACTACTATACATGATTTCATTATACATGATAGTCTTTTATTGCCTTTAAAATAAAAATAAAAACAGAGGACATAAAAAATTGACTAAATGTTCAATTAAAGAGAAGAAAAAAGGACGTCTCCCTGCAACATCATTAAATCATAATTACTTGAGAAAGAAGCATCATTGTTAAAAGAAAAAAGGCAAAAACTCTTGTACATCATGATGTATCATACATCCGGTTCAACCCGACCCCGACCCCGACCTGACCTGCCGACCCGTCTGACCCGCCCGGTCAACGATGACAGGTCAATGGTCAATGTTGACCGCGTTGACTTTTTATTTTATTTTTAATTTTTTTAAGAGTCGAGCGAGGGGAGCCGAAGGCCTCGGAGCGAGCTAAAAAATATTAATGTTGTCACAATCATTATCTATAAATTAAAAATCGGAGCCGAAGGCAGAGAGGAAAAAAACAAAAAAGTCGACGGTCAGACGTTGACCGTTGACAGGTCAACGCTGACCGGATCAGGCGGGTCGGGTCACGGGTCGGGTTGAATCGGATGTATGAGTACATCATGATGTACCCAAGTGCAACTCAAGAGAGAAAAAAAAGCATTATTATTGTTAGCAAATGTAGACTTCTCGAAAAGGCCGTGGCTTTATAAGGAAATTCTTCCACCTGTGAAGAACACCTGATTCATGTAGTATCAATTTTGTTGACTAAAACAATTCACTAAAAAAAATTATTATGTCTAGATATATATAATTATACAATAATATATTATTCTATGCAGCTTCAAACTAACCTTTTCCTTTTCCTTCCCCCCATTTTTTGGTAGAGCATCATATCTACTCTCTTCTTCAGGCCTTCTAGTCTGATGCTCAGGCTGGCGAGGTTGATCTGATTTCGGTCCAGGCATTCCTCGACGTAAGGTTGAACGTTTCTGATATATTCATCTACGCGTTGTAGTGTGTCCAAACATGACTCCACCTTCTTAAGGTTCTCTGATTCACAGATTCCTTCAATTTTTCAACTGCCTCTGCCACTAACTGATTTAGGGCTTCCTCGGCAGCTTGAGCTTGAGCTTGTGCCTCAAACGCTACACTGCCAGCTTCGATCTGAGCTGCCTCAGCTTTTCTGACCATGAGGTTCTCGACCTTGTGTTGGAGATTATTGAATCTCGAATCTGTTTGCGCTGCAACATCCACTATGTTGCAGTGTGCAGCCTTGATGTCGGTGTGTAGAGATGAAAGAGGTGTACATACACCACTGATAGTGGTCTTGTGGATCAAAAGCCATCCATTGCATTCACAGTATTTGATTAATAATTTTGATAGCATGTCACGAATTATCACTCTAAGATACAGTAACTATTATTGATTTAATTAGAAAAACTCGGCTGCTAACCTCGTCTTGTACTGTGGCTCCGGCCAGCTGCGACACACAGTCTCCGGCAGAATGCATCCTGTGACAAAATATGGGAAGTAAGCATTTCTACAATGAACTTAGACCAAAAGCATTACAATATGGCGCCATAGAGTATGTGCGTGTGTGTGTGTGTGTGTGTGTGTGTGTGAATTAAAATCCATAGCTATTATCCATAGTATTAGAAATATCTTAGCTATGCTAGTTGCTACATTAGTTAGATAACAACTGTCTCTCTCTCTCTCTCAATTGTACTCACGCCAACCGCATGCAGTTGCATGGCTCTCAGTCTATAAATAGATGGAATGGAATTAAATTTTTAGCTAACAAAATATTCTCTCTTATGATATTCTTTGATCTATTGAAACACAACTTATCCAGAAATAAGAAACTGGCATCTTACTGAGCACAGATCCTACCTTAGATCTGTATTTTCTCCATATGTAGCTTCGCTATGCAAACTTCGCATAGGCTTGTCAATCTCATCCTCATCAGACTCATAATCATGCTCACCGTTCCATATGCGGGGTTTAGGTCTCACTTCCATATCTTCTTCTCTCTGAAAATGAAGATAGGTCAGCTATCTTGCAAGAAAATTAATACATTCGAGAAATTTTACCTCGTCTGGAACTTGTGTGGATGGAGGCATTGTTTGAAATTGAGTACTGGGTGCATGCTGTAGTTTAGAAAGTTGATCGAGTAGCGTGTTTCTGCAATTTATACCACGCTTGAGAAATTTGCTTAAGACAGCATACAATTTGAGGGTAAAATTTCCCCTTGATAACTGGAAAACAGGACAGATAAGCAAGAGCAAAGATGTAGCAGACAGAATGAGTTGTAGAAGAATTGGCCAAAGATAACGTAAAACATGTTAACAATAGATTAAATTTACATGAATGATAAATTAAACTAATGTCAAGTAGAACAAGATTAGCAAAGTTAACATCTTAATGTCAGCAGTTGTAAATGTGTAGTAACATTTCTACACCTACAGAAGGTACATATAAAGAAGAAGTATGTACACTGATGATGATGATGTTCAGTTTGAAAATTCACCTGATTTTCTCCAAATCGCTCCGTTTATTCAAATTTTTCATATTACTTGGTTTCACATGAAGAGTATAATCTGGACCAAAGGATTATAGTATTCATTGTACGGCAACTTATTATCTAGCTCCACATCTACAGCCACAGCAGTCTATCACAGTGTAAATATATTTATCAGCGCAAAAATTATCAAATCTAAATCATTATATGAAACCAGAAAAATGTACAAACAAATGAGAGAGAGAGACCTCATAGCACCAGCAACGGGCAACATTTCCTCCCCCACCCAAAACCATAAGAGGAACATTGAACGACCTCAAAAATCGGAGGCATTCTGCATGCCTTTTCACGGATAGATTAAAGCTCCCTATCTTGTCACCAGACAAAGAATCAGCCCCACATTGAAGAACAACAGCTTCGTGCTGGTAGACATCCATCACTTTCTGTATTATTGGACAGAATAAGCTGCGGAAGTTCTCATCATTCAATCCATCCTTCAGTGGCACATTAAGAGCATAGTACTTTCCTGAGGCTTTCCCAACGTCTTTTAATTTCCCGGTTTTAGGAAAAAAGCCACCACCAAATTTATGGAACGATACTGTCATAACACGGTCAGTCTCATAAAAGGCTTCCTCAACCCCGTCTCCATGGTGAATATCAATGTCCACATAAAGCACGCGCTGCAAATTAAAATATAATGATCAGAGTGACAAAGAAAACAATACCAATTTTGTCAAGGGAAACAAGGGAACTAACCAAATCAAAGAGTGCAGGCACAACTACAAGTTTTTTAGTATATATATTTCATCCAGTTTTAGTTCATAAATCAATTCCCAGCACAATAACCATGCATCAAACAGGAAGCTACAGATACAACCACGGAGCAACAAAGTTCAAAATATCAGATAAAAATAAAAAATATATATATATTCAAACTTCGAACCCAAAAAAAAGGAAGTGTTGTGGACATATACAAGAACAAATTGTAAAGCACATAATATCTTAAACCATGTGTAGATAGAGAAGCAACACGTTCTAGTTCAAAAATAAACCACATTTAACAGTGGAATCATTGTATAAGTAGAAAACAAATATACAACAGAATCAAGACATCATCATACCTAGATTTGATAATATCTAATAAAATCATTACACCTCAACTTCTCCATTAATTATTTCATATGTACGTGAAATGCATTATAACAAATTGCTTGTGGATGTTTGTCTGAATCCATTCTAGAACCCATAGCCCTCCTTTTGAAAAAATTTTAGTTGTTTCACTCCATTTTGATGGACTTAATTTGAAGTAATTGAATGCAACTTTATATTACACTCTTTAACTCCTCGATTTGAATTCTCGAAGGCAGAGATTATGTGCATTCGCACATAATGAATGTAACACAACAATATTAGGGTGAACAAAACAAAACACACACACACACCATCTCAGATATTTTTCACTTAATTTGAACTTAAAGCAAGTATGCAGAATGAAGTAAATAGTGAAAGTGAAAGAATTTTTGAGTTCCATACCCTATGAAGTTTGAGCAGCTCGAGAATCCCCAAAACAATATCATTAACATAGCAAAATCCCGACGCCTTGCTTTTCATTGCATGGTGCAAACCTCCGGCCCAATTAATCGCAATGTCAGCATCCTGCCTGCTGAGCTTCACGGCGGCGCCGATGGAGCCGCCGGCAGAGGCCTGGCAGAAGTTGAACAGACCATCGAAGACGGGGCAATCGTCACTGAAATTGAAGCGCTTGAGGCTACGCGCGTGCTTTTTGCTGGGGAGAATGTTGGGCGAGACGGAGGAGAGGAACTCCACGTACTCCGGCGAGTGGAAGCCGCGGATATGGTCGAGGGCGGCGGGGAACGGCCGATTGATCTCCATGCGGCGGTGGAGGTCGTATTTCACAATCAGATTGTGCGCCATACGGATGCGTTTGGGTTTCATTGGATGGTGATCGCCGTAGTCGTAGTCGCCAATTGTTGGCTCGTAGAAGTAGGATACGCGCCGCTTCCGCGCGTCGGGGCAGGAAGATGGCAGCGACGCGCCGCCAGCGGCATCCATCTCTCAATTTGCAGAGAGCGGAATCCATCTCCCGCCATTTTTCGGTTTATTTATTTATTTCGTTTTTCTTTATTTAATTTTTTTAATTTTTGTTTTTTCTTTGAGTCTTCTTAAGGAAAGGTAATGAATCGGGGTAGAGATGGCAATTTACCCGCGGATACCCGATACCCGTGGGTACCCGACCCTAATAGGTGCGGGTTTGAGAGGCATTTGATATTCATGGATAGCTTTATGGTTAGAAAATACTATCTATTTAGTTCGCGGGTACGCGTATGGATAGTTACTACCCGTACCCGCGAAACCCGTTTACCCGCGAAAAATACCCGCGAAATATCCACGAAATACCCGACTATTATTTAATATATGTAATATATATTTGGCCAAATATTATTTAATATAAATATATATATATATATATATATATATATATATATATATATTTGGCCCAAAAAAGCCAACCGAAACTATAGTCCAAAACCCACTAACATTCTAGCCTTTCTCCCATGCACCACCGAGACCAATTTATTCAAAATTCAAAACCATAAAGTCTGAAACACACACATACACCTAATTTTTAACCTAATCGGCTATATTGCACAGCAGGCGCCTCTTCCATCAATTTCTCATCAATTGCAGGCTTGCAGCAGCGTGCGTCGGCCTCTCCACAATCGAATTGACTACCGTCGCCGCCGGTAATATTCTTCTTTTCTTCTGTGCATCTCTCATTCTTTCTCTCCCACATCTCTCTCTCACGCCTTTCTCTCTCTCTCTCATTGTCGTCGCCGCAGGGCTTGTTACCGCCTCCGCCGCGCTGCTGCCTCCTCTCACCGCATCGTCTCTCTCTCATTCTTTTCTTCTATGCATCGCATCTCACACCGTCGTCGCCGCAGGGCTTGTTACCGCCCCCGCCGCATCGCCGCCGCGCTGCTGCCTCCTCTCACCGGTGACGTGGCGGGTTGGCGGATACCCGCGGATGACGGGTAGATGGATACCCGCGGGTGGCGGGTTGGCGGATACCCGACGGGTGACGGGTATCCGCGGGTGACGGGTATGGGCAGAGAAAATTACCCATCACGGGTGGCGGGTACGGGTTTTCTCGCGGGTACGGGTATGGATATCCACTATCCGTGCCCACCGTACCCGATTGCCATCCCTAATCGGGGGACCATTAAGCATTTTCCAAAGTCCAAATTCATTAATATTTTCTCAATTCATACCCGTTCCAAATTTGATTAAAAATTATTTTAAAATTCGTATCCAATCCCAATTCATTGGCTAATACCCGTTAAAAATCCGAATGTACTAAAATATAAATATCAATATTAAATAGTAAAAATAACAAAATATTATAAACATAATTTTAACATAAGTATAAATGTGGGTTAAAAGAATGATATAAAATCCTAAAATCATTAATATTTATACTAATATAAATATAAATTATATATAAAATGAATATTTAATTGGTAAAATTATTAATTCTTTGTATGCGGGTTAAAAAGAATAATATAAAACCCTAAAATTATTAATATTTATAATAATATCTATTTTTATATTATAAATTATATATATAATATTTTGTTATCTTGCATATATATATATATAAATGGGTTTGGGTAGCAGGTAGCCGTAGGTAATTTTTCAAACCCGATTCAAACTCGTCACGTGTTTGAATGTTTCTATCCAAATCCATTCCAAAACCATTTAATAATTCTCAAATCCATCCCATTAAGGTTTGGTAGAGCTGGGTACCCGTAAAAATCCGACCCATTACCATCCTAAGTCTTCTCCATTTACATTTTTATTAATCATCAATTGGAATTTATTTATATTTAATTAGATTTTATTTTATTTTAACTTGAATTTATTAATTCTCAATTATACTCCCACCGTTCCAATATTAATGGCTCATTTCTTTTGGGCACGGATATTAAGGAGAAAGAAATTAGGGATGAAAAAGTGTGTGACCCACATGTTTAGTGTATTTTTTATTCAATATTTAATTTTTTAGTCAATAAAGTATTTTTTTTAGTCAATAAAGTGCTTTAATTAGTCACTAAGTAAGCTCTAAATTATTCTCTCAAAAGAAAAAGTAAGCTCTAAATTAGCCCAAAAAGGAACATGCCATGTTACATGGGACGGTCCAAAAAGGAATACAGACCATGAATATTGGGACGGAATGAGTAATTAATAATCTTCAATTAGAGTTTATAATTTTGAGAGATTTATTAAAGAGTTAATGGGGTCAAATGGTCACTTAGGATAGTCAAAATTAAATAGTGTCAAACAACTTAGTTTCAATAAATCATGTCAAACTTTTGGGCAAACTTCCTATTATACCATTACTTTTACCAAACTTTACATTCTCTTTCACTCAAGCTTCATGCGTGACTTTCTCTCTCTTTCTCTTCTATTTTCTCTCTTCCCGCCACCATCACTGCTGTCTTCATTCCGTCACCGGTGGCGTGGTACGAATATGCATATTCGTACCAATATACCGTATTACATGTCTATTTCGCTACCGGTGGCGTGATACGCTTGATACGAATATGCATATTTGTACCAATTATGTTATATCGTACCTTGCGTACTTCGTCTGATTGTCTCGTATTATTTCATGTAGCCGAGACATTCTTTAGTTGTTTTTCATTGAGTAGTTTGGAATAACAGCCATACTATTATCAACTGCTTGTTTTCTGCTTTAGTGTATTATTTTTGTTGATTTGTGGGTGTATTGGTAGGTTGATACGAATTGATACGTTGGTTATGTTATATTGTACCTTGCATATCTAGTCTGATTGTCTCGTATTATTTCATGCAACCGAGACATTCTTCTTTAATTATTTTCCATGGAGTAGTTTGGAATAACAACCATATCATTATCAACTGCTTGTTTTCTGCTTTGACGTATTATTTTTGTTGATTTGTGGGTGTATTGATACGTTGATACGAATTGATACGTTGGTAGCGCGCCATTGGTACGAATTAGTGTGTTCGTACGTGTCATACCACAACAGCACCACATGCTAGATTGATAAGTTGGAACAAATATGGTTTATTCGTAAGGTATGAATTTATGAATTCGTACCATCGTACATAGGCATGTAACACGGTATATTGGTACGAATATGTATATTTGTACCAATCGTACCTCATGGCCGTGGCAATTTGTGATGGCCGAATGGAGGCAATGGTGGTGGTGAAATAGGCATGTAACACGTTGTGTTGGTACGAATATGCATATTCGTATCAAGTGTATCGCGCCACCGGTGGCGGTGTCGGCTACAGCGGTGGTGGCGAAATGGACATGTAACACGGTATATTGGTACGATATTTTCGTACCAATCGTACCACGCCACCGGTGGCGGTGGCGGAATGAAGACAGCTGTGGTGGTGGCGGGAAGAGAGAAAATAGAAGAGAGTGAGAGAGAAAGTCAGGCATGAAGCTTGAGTGAAAGGAAAAGAAGAGAGAAGGGATAGAGAATGTAACGTTTGGTAAAAGTAATAGTATAATAGAAAGTTTGCCCCAAAGTTTTGACATAATTTATTGAAACTAAGTTGCTTGACACTATTTAATTTTGGCTATCTTTAGTGACCATTTCCCTTTTGCCTCTTATTATAATCGGTTCGGTTCGATTTTTGACGGCTTTGCAAAAACAAAACCGAAACCGAACTGATAAATCAAATATTTTGTGTTTTACAAATCGCATCGAACTGCCTAGAGCTAAAAAACTGCACCGAACCGACCAAAATCGACGGTTTCAGGCCGATTATGCTCACCCCTACCGTAAATATTAGAAAATCTAACAATATTACAAAGGTGATATAATAAGTGAAATAGCAGTCTCTTGCGTAAAATGTGGCATTTCAAATTTTCACCGAATTTCTTTACATTTATAGTCCAACATTGTAAAACAATCTCCAATTACATCAACGAATAATCGCATTTTATCGATACAATTAAAATTCTACTCCCACTATTCCGCTAAACATGGCTCATACTTTTGGGCATGGGAATTAAGAAGGGTTCATTTTTGTCATTTTTTTGAACGAGCCATATATAACGGGACAACAAAAAAAAAAAAGCGAGTCATGTTTAATGGGACGGATGTAATATCATACTCCATCCATTCATGATAAACATGCACTTCTTTCCTTTTTCGTCTGTCCAATAAAAATATACACATTCCTTTTATAAAATTTACCCTCTCTCTTTCAACTTATTTACAGAATTTACCACCTATGGTCCACCACAATTTTCTCTTTCTCCTAATATAACACTATAAGAATGTGGATCTCTTTCTCCACTCACAATACCCACTACTACATTTCTTAAAATTCATGTCACGGTTAACCGTGCATTTTAATAGTGGACGGAGGGAGTATTTTACTAATGGAAATTCAAGAAATTGGTAGATTCCACCTGCATAAAAAATACTCTCTCCATCCTCGAAAAATTTACCACAATTTCCTTTTCGAATGTCCCCCCAAAATTTGCCACTTCCGTTTTAGATAATAGGATCAACACATTCAACTAACTTTTCAAACTTACATCAAGTTTATTTCACTCACAATTACCTCATAAATAAGACTCTTATTCCTCTCACAATACATCCTACCGACTAAACAGTTTTTATTAAATCTTGTTCCAGTCGAAAGGTGACAGACAGGGGACGGACGGAGTAATCAAAAAATCTATTAGTCAAATATGGTAAAGTTTTAAATCGTCTTTACACGTTGCCATCATTCGTTGATGCAACATGAGAGATCTGACTCGGCTATAATTGGGACTACATATATCTAAAAAATTGTTACAAGGTACATTACAATTATTTTGTGGATTACACACCAAATAAATTGTGCCTTATATAATATCCATAATCAAAAGACAACTTCACCCAAATATGGATTAAAAAAATGACTTCAGCTAATGTAATTTCATCTATTGCAAAATTTGGAGAGAGAGAGAGAGTTCAGCATTTCAAGATTTATAGAAACAACAAACAAATGAAGGTCGCTTAAGTCTCACTTTCTTTGAACATCAGCAGCAAATGTATTGTATACTTACAGATTACAATAACTTGTATCTGACCAATACATCAACGTTAACAATACAAATTCTTGACAAAACCTATAATAAGAAACTAAAGAGACTTTTTTTTTCTTTTTCTCTTTCATTCTTTTACCTCCACTTCCTGTATAAACCTATTCTGAGGTCGAATATCTGCCTAAAACAAATATGTTCGGAAACAACAGTCCGTTCTCGATGAAAAAACTCATCTGTGTCCATCCGATGTATCCTCAGTCTTGATTGTGTTGGAACAACTGCTGAATCACAAACAAATTGAAATCACAATATGTAAGAAGCCAATCTAAAACTCATATATTAGCTCACTGATGTTATTTTGAAGCAAAAAAAGCTAACATTATCAGATCATGCTCAATAAGGAAATACAATATGGCGCCCTAGGACCCCGCGTGTGTGTGCGTGTGTGTCACAGTATGAAATCCACAGCTACTATCCATAGGCATACTCTAGAAAAAACCCCGCTCATGAACAATGCAATGGGAGAAATCCCGTGCTATGGGCCAACCTAGAATGTCCTATGTAATTCAAACTTCACGTGTCATCCACAAACTTACTCACTCTACTGAGTAGTTTCCCCAAAGAGCAATCCCATTGAACTCTTCAATGTGACGTCTAGCCGTCTAGGTAGTGGACACATAAAATGAACGTCTGAACGTTGAGTAGTTTATAATTTCTCCACTTTTGAGTTTTGAGAAGCAGTTCAACTGTTCAGATTATGATTGACCATATCCATATGCCGATCAGTACTAACACATAGGCTTACCAATGTGAAGAGTCAGATTTATTTAATTTTATTTTTTAACATAGAAGAGATATGCATTGCATTGCATTGATAAAATGCAAAACTACAAGTAGAAAAACGAGATCATATAATCTACTTCGTAAATTAAATAACTGCAAATCTTGAATTGGAAGTGGCTGCCTGTGCTGTCAAAAGAAAGACAACCAGAGATGCAGACTTCTTTCAGATTTGCAAATCTGAGAAGGAAATATCTGAGTAGCCCAAGCAACACTCCAAGAAGTTAGATAATCAATTAAATTAGATGAAAGAAACTCTCACAATGGGAATAAGAAATTTTCACTTAAAGAGAGGAAAGAATTCAACTTCCTCTCATGAGGATGGGGGCAGTCAGCCACTGCTGAGGATTCTGGATCTTTGCTTAGAAAAGAGAGAAATGAGGAGTTTTTAGAGAGATGTATAGTGTATTCACTTTATTTTTTTAATTAGTATCAGATTAATGTGTCTGATTTTTGTCACATTAAGCGGGTCAGGGGTGCTTGATTTGAGGTGAGGGAATGGGACTATTCAAACACAACTTATCTAGAAATAAGAAAATGGTATCTTACTGAGCACAGATCCTACCTTAGATCTGTATTTTCTCCGTATGTAGCTTCGCTATGCAAACTTCGCATAGGCTTGTCAATCTCATCCTCATCAGACTCATAATCATGCTCACCGTTCCATATGCGAGGTTTAGGTCTCACTTCCATGTCTTCTTCTCTCTGAAGATGAAGATAGATCAGCTATATTGCAAGAAAATCGATCGATACATTTGAGAATGGAGTAGAGTGCAAGTTACCCAGTTATTTTACCTCTTCTGGAACTTCTGTGGTTGGAGGCATTGTTTGAAATTGGGTGCTGGGTGCATGCTGTAGTTTAGAAAGTTGATCGAGTAGCATGTTTCTGCAATTTATACTAATCTTGAGAAATTTGCTTAAGACAGCATACAGTTATGGAAAAATAACCATGAATTAAATAGCAAAAGGGATTGCATTCTACAAATAAAAGCCATCTATCCTTTTCTTTTGGGGGCAAAAAACTTTGAAGGGTGCTAAACAGTCATCATAATACTTTTGGTAATTTATATTTAGGACAAATCATCCGCTAATTTATTTAAATGGCAGACTTTAGCATCCCACAAGATTTAGGTGTTAAAAATGGAAATCGACAATTTTGAGGGTAAAATCGGTTGTCAATACGAACCATGCAGTGGCTTGAGAAAATAAATAAGTAAATAACTGGAAAAGAGGATAGGTAAGCAAGAGTAGCGATGGAGCAGACAAAATTTAACATGAATTGTAGAAGAATTGGCCTTAGACACCGTACAACATTTCAATAATAATTTAAGATTTACATAAATAATAAATTAATTTAATGCCAAGTAGAACAAGATTTAAATAGAAAGTTAACATCTTAATGTCAGCATAATGCATAGTTATACTTATATGAGATGAACCAAGTAGTTTTAAGGAACTAGCACGTAATGGGTTCTTTATGTGTGAGGATGTGGTTTCCAAATACACAAAATATATAAAGAAAACAAAAGTGGACAACACCAAAAAATTGTCAATATTTATCTGGATTCTGAAAAAGTAGAGCATTACTCTTGGAAAATGGTATAAAAACTTGGTGGATAATTATCAAGTGAGATATAGCAGTGATTATGGTGACTATAGTCCTTAGCTATGGCATGTACCAATAAACAGTATTAATGGTATCAGTTAAACTAATGTCGTAGATGCCAAGCTGTGTTCTGCAGTGCCGTAAGACAACATAACGCAGTATTATGATAACAGATAACTATAGATCCTCGGGCGAGGGGTTTGGCAAAGTTGAGCTCGCATTATGCAGTAGATGGAAGACTGTGGCAAGTCACAATGGTATGCAAGTTTCTACACCAACAGGCACAAATAAAGAAGTATGTTCACTGATGATGATATTCAGTTCAAAACTTCACCTGATTTTCTCCAAATCCCTCTGTGTGTTCAAATTTTCCATATTACTTGGTTCCACATGAAGAGTATAATCTGGACCAAAGTACTCATAGTATTCATTGTACGGCAACTTATTATCTGGCTCCACATCTACAGCCACAGCAGTCTGCAACAGTGTGAAAATATTTATAAGTGGATACCCCACAAAAGTTATCAAATCTAAATGATAATATAAAACCAGAAAAGTGTACAAACGTATAAACATGAAATGCAAAAAAGCATATGATTGACTAAGAATGAGAGCACACACGTGCAAACAAGTGAGAGAGAGAGAGAGAGACCTCATAGCACCAGCACCGGGCAACATTTCTGATTGTATACCCTCCCCCACCCAAAACCATAAGAGGAACATTGAACGACCTCAAAAATCGAAGGCAATCTGCATGCCCTTTCACAGACAAATTAAAGCACCCTAACCGGTCACCAGACAAAGAATCAGCCCCACATTGAAGAACAACAGCATCGGGCTGGTAGACTTCCATGACTTTCTGCATTATTGGACGGAATAAGCTGCGGAAGTTCTCATCATTCAATCCATCATTCAATGGGACATTAAGAGCATAGTACTTTCCTGAGGCTACCCCAACGTCTTTAATATGCCCAGTTCCAGGAAAAAAGTCACCAAATTTATGGAATGATACTGTCATAACACGGTCAGTAACATAAAAGGCTTCCTCAACCCCGTCTCCATGGTGGATATCAATGTCCACATAAAGCACACGCTGCCAGTGAAAATATGATGATCAGAGATGCCACATTACGAATAGTATATGTACAGCCATTACATCAATTACCATGATGATTTCCTGCATAAATTAGAATATACTCCAAGCCTTCTAAGTCTTAAACAAATGGATCAAGTTATTATTTGCAATCAGACATCAGTGCTGACATTAAGCAATATCAATTTTTTAACTAATTCTACTTCCAACAATACCAATTTTATCAAGGAAAACAAGGGAACTAACTAAATCAAATAATGACAGGCACAACTAGAAGTTTTCAGCATAAATATGTGATCTGATTTTATACTTCATGTTCAAAAATCAATTCCCTTTTCACCCTTGGAAGTTATCATCACAATAACCATGCATCAAACAGGAAGCTACAGATACAACCATAGAGCAACAAAGTTCAAATATCAGATAAAACATTAAATAATATATATATATACATATATATATATATATATATTCAAAGTTTGAACCAAAAAAATGGCGTTTGCGGACATATACTGACACAAATACCAGCAACAAAGCAACACGAACAAATTGATAAAGTACTAGCTCCCATTGTAAAGCACATAATATCTTAAACCATGTATAGACAGAGAAACAATATGTTCTAGTTCAAAAATAAACCAAACATGTAACAGTGAAATCATTGTATCGGTGAAAAATAGATATATATAGCAGAATCAAGACATCATCGTACCTACATTTGATAATACTTAATAAATTCAATATACCTCAACTTCTCCGTCAATAATTTCTCAAATACCAAATCGCTTGAAAGATTGGGAGGAAGGACTTGAAACTCATTATAACAGATTGCTTGTAGCTGTTTGTATGAGTCCATTCTATTCCCAGCCCATAGCTCTCCTTTTGAAATACTTTTTAGTTACTTCACTACATTTGGATCGACTTAATTTCAAGTAATTTATGATCCCATCCTTTGAATGCAACCTTATATTACACTTCTCCAAAATATATCTCACTATAACTCCTCGATTTGAATTCTTAGAGGGCGACAACTAACATTATTATCATGCTTTAATTCTAATCGCAAATGCCACATAAAAGAGTCCCGACAGCGAAAATTGGAATTTGATACTCAAAACTATAAACCGTGCACAAGGAATCAATTCACTCAATTCTCCAAACCTAATAGGAACAAAACACACACACACAGTCTCACCCAAATATTTACTCAATTTTAATATATACACAATGAAGTATATAGTGAAAAGTGAGAGAAATTGTCCATTCCATACCCTATGCTGTTTCAGCAGCTCGAGAATCCCCAAAACAATATCATTAACATAGCAAAACCCCGACGCCTCGCTCTTCTTCGCATGGTGCAACCCCCCGGCCCAATTAATCGCGATGTCGGCATCCTGCCTGTTGAGCTTGACGGCGGCGCCGATGGAGCCGCCGGCAGAGGCCTGGCAGAAGTTGAACAGACCATCGAAGACGGGGCAATCCTCACCGACATTGAAGCGCTTGAGGTGACGCGCGTGCGTGTGGTCGTGGAGAGTGTCAGGCGAGACGGAGGAGAGGAACTCCACGTACTCCGGCGAGTGGAAGCCGCGGATGTCGTCGGTGGCGGCGGGGAACGGCCGGCTGATCTCCATGCGTCGGTGGAGGGCGTAGTGGACGATCAAGTTGTGCGCCATACGGATGCGGTGGGGTTTCATCGGATGACCCTGGCCGTAGTAGTAGTCGCCAATTGTTGGCTCGTAGAAGTAGGACACGCGCCGCTTCCGCGCGTCGGGGCAGGTAGATGGAAGCGACGCGCCACCACCGGAATCCATCTCTCAATATGCAGGGATTTGTGAAGAAGAAGAGGAAGTGTTTGTGGAGGATTTTAAGTTTTTAACGAGGGTTCAAACTTTGAAAATGTTGGTTTTAAAATAAGCCATTTCCATAGCATAGATTACTCCAAGAACACTAGGGAAAATATGAATAATAATTATTAAAACAATTTTATAATTCATTGGGTTAAATTAGGCTCTCTTTATTTAGTATAGTAATTTTCAAAAAATATATTCTATTATATATTATAAGGTATCTACCTTATTATGCATATCCATGAGGACAAAAATTAAAAATTAAAATAGTTTTTTTTAATAATAAAACTATTTTTCTAGCTGCTAAGTTTTTTTTAATCACATTTGATGTTTGTGACAAAATTGTCTCCCAATTTCATTTTTTGTTTATGATTTTCTTGATTTGTTTAAATAATTAATTATTAGCGACAGCGTATTCATCGATGCAATCACAGATTATGCATGTGCGTGAGGGGGAGGATGTGAGGAAAGGGCAACAACAAGTTGGATGGGTGGCGGCGGCTATAGAGTTTAGATTAGGTTTTCGGGTAAAGAGAATAATAAGTAATAAATATTAATGAGATTATTTTAAATAAATAATAAATGTTACCGAGTATAAGATAATGAGTATTAATGTCACTCAACCAATATTAATATCGGACGTACTATTCGAATCAATTCCTATACCCACAAATCCTAACCCTAAATGTAAGATAAAAGTATTGACGGTATGAATCGTCATACCCCGCATCCCCTCCTCCCACCCCCTCACCTACCTCATATCAGACAACAACGAAAACAACAACCATCACTTGTGCACTACATTATAGTATTTTACCCTCCTTCATAATTCATCTCCCAACAAAACCTTTTTTTTTTTATAAAGTAACACTTGGGTACAGCCGGTTGACCCGACCCGGTCAGCGTTGACCGGTCAACGGTCAACGTTTGACCGTTGACTTCTTTTTTTTATCATTTCCGCATTCGGCTCCGATTTTAATTTATAGATAATGATCGTTGACCTTTTTTTTTCTCCTCTCCGCCTTCGGCTCCGATTTTAATTTATAGATAATGATTGTGACAACATTAATATTTTTTAGCTCGCTCTGAGACCTTCGGCTCCCCTCACTCGACTCTTGAAAAAAAATTAAAAAAATTAAAAAGTCAACGGTCAACATTGACCATTGACCGGTCAACATTGACCGGATTGAACGGGTCGGGTCGGGGCGGGAGGGTCGGGTCAGCCTGTTGTACCGTACAGCCGGCTACACCCAATTTTTTGCTTTTTTTATATCTGATTTAAACAAGGTTCAAAACATCAACTTCAACTTTATTACAAAAACACTTGCTATGATTATAAAATTAGATAAACAACATGTTACCTCCCAAACAACCTTTTATGGCAGTTTTGGATAAAAAAAAACAAAGGCATCAATTCAAACAGTCAAACTTATGTGCAAATTATATGGTCAAAGTTGAATGATAATCACAACATGAATTATAAAGTTTATTGAAAAAAAATCATGGTATTATTGTTATAGACATTGCATCATCCCAATTCCCAAGTTCATGACACAACCTTTTAATAATAGCTTTGAACAAATCACGACGTCAACTTGAATTTCATTGTAAATTTCATGTCATGATTATAGAATGATGAGGAGGGTACAATTTTATTCCTAAATTTATTTGTATATTTAACTTTTATATGTTTTACATAGTATTATATTACTCCTTCCCTCCCCCAAAATTATGGTTCATATTTGATTTGTTTTGAAATATAAAATATTAGTTGAACCACACTAACTAACCTGGAAGGAAAGGAGTATTATATAAGAAAATTACTCTTTTTCATCCAAAGTTATGTCGTTAGCTATTGTTGTGATCCATTACTTTTTTTAAACTATGTTTCTTCTAAACTACTATTTTCTCTTACATGATTAAAATTTTGAAGTCTTTGATGTAATGTCAACATTACCACATCATTACATCATTTTTTAGGTATTCAAAATTCAGTTAGATCGTGTATCCAATTGAATTAATAGTTTTAGAAGATGAGATATGGAGTCCAAAAATATGGTTAAATTTCATATTTGCCCTAATTTTGATAATCCTTGTTTTATTTTATTTTGAAGGAAAAAACTATACTCCATCCCATTTTTAATATAAGTCTTTTTAGACTTTTATAATTTTTGCTAAATATATGTCTTTCTAGCTTTTTTTAACCTTCTACATCCATAATTGCCCCTAATTAATTCACATCAAATTCACATTTTCACTATTCATTAATTTTAATTCATCATTTATTAAGGATAAATTTGATAAAATAAACTTTTCTTAATTTGTGTGCACAACTCTAAAAATACTTATATTAAAAATGGGAGGGAGTATTCATTTATCAATAAGTTTGGAAAATTAGATTCTCACACCATGCTACTCCCTCCGTCCCGTTGATCTTGGCCTAATTCTTTTCGGCACGGGTATTAAGAAGAAAGGTATTAAGTGTAAAAGTTATGTTTAGTGTAGTTTGTATATATTATTTTATTAATTTATAGTATTTTTTATTGACTTTTCAATTCTGCAGTGTTTTTTATTGACTTTTGGACTTAATTAATGTACTAATTGAGCCATAATTTTGTTTAAAAAAGAAAACATGCCAAGATGAGTGGGACGATCCAAAAAGAAAAATAGGCCAAGATAGAGTGGGACAGAGGGAGTACTTTGTAGTAATAGACTTGCATTATTGGCACGTTCATGAGCGGCTTTAGTAAATCGTTACTATTTAGAAGAAGGGAAAAAAAAACAAACAAACAAACAAACTTGAAAGGGTTAAATATGTAACTAGTAAAAAGTTAAGGGCCCAAGTGGATTTAAAATATTTTTGTATGGGATAAAAAAGAATAAACAATAAAGTTGGAGGGGCCGTGCGCTCTAAATCATAAATTCAGACCAAATTGAAATTTTGAGAATTAATAATTTTTCTACGTCTTCTGCGATGGCTGCTCCATATAGATCAAGGTATTCCATGAATTCTATTCAGTAAATAACATCTGTTAAATAGTCATTTGAAGCTAATATCGTACAATTTTTGCTCTGAATCTGATAAATTGTCGCGGATTGCAACAGAGATGGATTGAGCACGCGACCGGTGGGTTATGGCGGCAATTCCGATGAGATTCAGTTGCGGATCGATCCGATGCATGCCGATTTTGAAGATGAGGTCACCGGTCTTCGAAAACAAGTACGGAGACTTCGAGATGTGAGTAAATTTGTTGCTTTTTTTTTCTATCTTTTTAATTCGTTTTACTAGAAACGGTCGAAGGAGAGGGTAATTTAATCTGTTTTTTGAATATGTACGATGATTTTCAGTCATGCTGTGTTTTGTCACTGTTGAATTTTGTGCGGTATGTTTGAGATATTGAACATAATTATACATATGGAGATGCTTCTGATGGTAATTGGTTATTGTTATTTTGGTGGAATTGGAAATGCTGATGGTGTATGAAAAATAATAAGTTATCAGCAAAGTTCTGTTCGTGAAGCTGGTTCTTGTCTACCTTCTAGGATTATCTATAGTTGCTGATTTCAATTTTTATTATATTAGCTATTCAAATTTGGTTACAATCCGAAAATGAGAGATTAAGTTCACAATGAGATCTTTACTTGGAGTTGGTGCTTGCTAAGACATTTATGAGATTTCTCAAATCATCTCAATTGTGAGCTTAGGACCTGATGAGTGACTGAGTTAGGGCTCGTGCTTTATGCCTGTAAAACTCTACGGTTTTAATTCCTTTTGTAATGGAATGTGGAAACTGTATGGTGTAGTATGTAGTCTTTAGTTATCTGGCTAGTGATTCTGTTTGATCTTTTTTACCACAATAAGGGGTGGTGGGTATAGCTTTTCAGCTATTTTGAAATATATTACATATTCATGCATCATTAAGGATGTAACTCATTTCGTTTAATAACAATTTTTTTTGTGTGCCCAGGTTCAGAATATTGAATTTCGTTACTGTCTTCTGCATTATCCACCTGTCCTCGAATTTGTGTTGTGTGAATGTTGTGAACTTCTTTTGGAGCACACTCTTAGTTGTATGAAGGTGTAGAGTATCTCTATGATGGTCTGAGTATGTGGTAGATACTGGCTGACACATCACATGTTCTAACCATGTGTAATGTGGTATTTGTTTTTTACCTGGAAAAAACGTATAAACTAAGAAAGGTACATGGACTTGGTTTTGAAGCATGTGAATACATGTGACTCCTAGATTAAAAACTTCAAGCTCTCATATATCCATTTACTTCAGAACAAACTAAAACAAATCTGAAATCTACCTTGTACTTGCTGATCTATTATGATTGAGTTCTTTACCTTTGGATTGTCCTGAACATGCAAGTTCCCACCTATACTTTCTGTTTTTCTGGGAATTTTGTTTAAGGTTACATCAATTACATGAGAAGATTTCTATTTATGCCTTAATTTAAATTTCTGATGAACATTGCAGCTTTTCTTCGAATATAGCCTATTGCAAACCACAAAATTTATTTTATATCTGTGCTTTAGTTTGCATGACATTTATATTCAATTTAGGCTTGTTTGGTCTTCCTGAATCTTAACTGCTGATTGCTTGTGCAATATTGCAGGTAGCTCAAGAAATTGAGACAGAAGCAAAGTTTCAAAATGATTTTCTGAATCAGCTGGTATGTCATATACTATATTCAGGATTTTGAACTTCGACTATATGATCGCCTTGAGAAGTATTTTGGCCAAATTTTATAAAATTGTTGACTACAAGACCATGCACATCCACTGTTCCAACTTCCAAGGCTGTATATTAAGTTCTACAGCTTCTTTATGTCCTATTAAATTCTACGAGCCATCAGATTTTTCAGTCTCACTAGGGGAAATGCAGCTACTGTAAGTTGGTAGCTGCCTAGTTGGTATCTCTTTAACTCATAAACCAAGATGATTGTTGAAATTCCTTCTAGATTATAATAAGTGAATGAAATGGAAGAAGCGGAAAATAATTGAATAAATGTTTACTTTGTGCTGTGATGGGAAGACTATGCAATGGTAATTTTTATGCGTATGACCTTCACTAATGCCTTCGACCTCTTGGATCAACTGCCAATAGTTAAAATCTTGGAAGTGTGTGCTGTTAACTTGTGAAGTTATATTTGTTCAATTTCCCCTGAAACTTTCATGGCTTTTCATGTAAAACCTTCTAAGGATGTAATAAGCTATTACTCTCATCGGGAGGAAGGAACTGACATTGCTTTATTTCTTTTACTTTTGTAGCAAATGACATTGATTAAAGCTCAAGCAGGGGTGAAAAACAACATGAGGAGACTCAACAAGAGCATCATTTGGGAAGGATCGAGCCATGTAATGCATGTCGTCCTTTTTGCACTGCTGCTATTTTTCATTATCTATCTCTGGTCCAAATTTTCACGAAGATGAGTATGCTTGAGAGTTCTGTCCTGCTCCACTTGAAACCTTGAGACAAGGTAATATATATATCTAAAAGTGCATCTTGTAAATGCTTGCATTTGATCCCCATCAAAAGTTTGCTATCGTAATTGATTCATCAGTGTACATGAAGTTTCTTGTAAAAGAAGGAATTTTAATGAAAATATATGTATCTTTGGTGAAGATTGAACTGTTGAGATCTAAACTATTCTTGGTCGGAAACCTATTTCTTGATCTATTTCTCAGATGATTGACCCCATCACAATAAAATAAAATAAAAAAAGAAAAAGAAAGAAATAAAGGAGAAATGCAAAATCCAAATATTTCATACTACAAAGCCTGTGTGTTTATATCTTCATCTTTTGTTGATTACCTTTCCAGTTTCCAGTAGTTAATTTATTGGATAGATGTTTGTCACTTTTATTCCGGAAGTTAGTTGTAATAAGTGTAAAATGCTAGGTAGATTGTGGAACTATGTTAAACTGCACTTTTTGTTTAACTTTAGATGATCAAAATTATTGTCCCAGGATTGCAACATTATCATACCCTCTCTGCTCTTTAATAAGTGTTCCATTTTGAAATACATTTTGACCTGTCTAATTTGGAATTCTAGAGTAAAATAGTGTCCAACTTTCCATTTTACCCTTGTCATCAGTGCATTTTTTTTTTTAATTTTTAGGTTTTCTATGCAATTATTAGGGGTAAAGAGAGTAAATTTGTCCACTTCTTTAGTGTGTGAGGTTTGATGGCTGGGGACATTTATTAAGATACATAGTGAGTACATGTTAATTTACATTTGCACATGTTAATTTACATTTGCAGTATAGTAGCAAGTAGGATTAGCATCTTCATGGAATTTTAAATATACTATGTTCTAGAGCTACAAAATGATTGTAACTTTATCCTCTTACATCAAAACCTAGCTCTACGGCTCTACCCATTTTCATTATCCACCTATAACTTACTACACACTCTCATTATAACCCTATAAATATTCTTTTACTTACTTTTTATGTTCCTTTTCTCTCTTCCTTTTAGTGTGGGAAGTTAAGCCTCTGTTAGCTATGTGAATTACGGGAGATATAAACAACTGTATCACTAAACAAGGTGGGAAATATACTACACCGCATGTAAGCGGGATTGAACCCAAGACCTCTCACTAAGGAGAGTCTTGTGGTGCCTCAGCTAGCTACTTGAGCTAAGCCTAATTGACAGTTTCAAACAAACTTTAATGTTGAAAGAGATTTTTTTTTTTTTTTTATGTATACTGAAAGAGTTAAGAAGCATTTCTTAAATGAGAAAGAACAGGAAGGTTAAATTAGTAATTTTACATGTCTTGTCATGACTTTTGATGAATTTAATATAATACTAGACACATTGATTCAAAGTGGACTAGTGCAATTACTAATCCTATTCAACCTCTAGGGTTCAAAATTTTAAATTATAATGATGTGGTAAGTCCTAATTTTAAATGTTACACCCCACAATTCTCTCCAGAAATTACCTGTCGATATACGGTTTATTTTTGAATTTGTTCCTTTCTAAAAAAAAAAGAAAAATATATTATTCCACTTAAACCCAAAAATAAAAACGTATACTAAACATTTTAATTAATTACACATACAAACCAAATTATATTCATAATCCGTTTGGCATATAAGTTCTATTTTTTAAATAGATCTTTGTACGATTTTGGTAAAATAAAAATAATTCAATTTGTGAATATCTTGTTTTTCAACCCTATTTCTTTTTAGTTGATAACGGAACCTTATAGTCACCTATTTGAATGACTGGATAGATAAATCCAAAGTAATACAATATTCGTTAATTACACAAAAAGTGGAAAACTAAACCATATAAATCTTATACAACGAGCTCAACTTGTGGTTATATATCATGGGGCACACTTGATTGCGGTCCATGCAATCCCCCTAGGTTTTTAAAAAAAGAAATTTATTTATTTATTTAATAAATCTATATATATATATATATATATTAAAACAAAATAGTGGAATTGCAAATCAATTGGAATTCAATTTTGATGGCAATTTTGTTAATTATAAAGTTGAAGGTAACAAATAATTAAAATAGAATTTAGGCAATTTAAAATAGAGTATATTTTTTTGAAATAAATCTAAAAATATTTTATAATTTTGAATATGTATGTTTTGAATTATTATTATTTTGGTTCTTATTAAATTATTTTGTTATTCTCTATAGATTTTTAACCTATTAACTCATTTTATCTTCAAATAAAATATTTTTAATATTTAAATTTATGACATATCTCTTATCCGTGCATCGCACAGAGGGCAATACTAGTTATAATTGAAAATTAACAAAGTATAGTAATTGATAATGAATAAGTTTAGTTAGGAAATAGTAAATTTTAATTAAATCATAATTAACTTTAATTACCCCCTAATTCTAATTAGATGGACCTTATGGTGAGTCCGGACTCACACAAAATTTTGCCATAATCAACAAAATCAAATTTGATTGTTTATATACATAACAAAACAAAATATTTTATAATCTAAAATATATTCGATTTTGCATGCTCTGATAATCATGTCGTCACCAACGAGATATATACATACGCATGTATTTATTTAAGGAAAAAAAAAACCAACCTTAGCACTTTAATTTTAAATTGGATGGTGCACAAGGGGGGAGCTATAAAATTAGGCACCAGAATCTCTCTAGAAATGTTATCTTTTTGTATAGTTTTATAACTTTTATTTAAATATGATTTAGAATATATATTTGAGAGAGGCATTAAAGTCAAGATGCAAAATATTTGTTTCCTTTACATCTTGAAAAGTATTGGGGAATTAAGTGTAAATCTTGGTTGAAAATGATTGAAAAGAGCTAATATACTCCGGGAAAAAGTCATCTACCATATCTTCAAAAAGAGCCCGTAAATAGTCAATATTTATTCTTCCAAGTTCATTCTATTTAAAGATGACAGTGATTAATATTAGTAAACTAGAGGAATTAAAATGATAGATATAATCTATGGACTATGATTAATATCTTAATGGTAAGGAATAATCCATATATAGAAGATTCTTTGTTACGATTGATAATATAATAAGTGGGGGATGCAATTATTTAAATCATTAGAAGATTACTAAATAGACCTATTAGTTTTAAGTTTTTCAATGTATAAAATATATTTTCACTATGAACCAAGAACCTAAACGAAAGGGTTGGTTCAACCATTAGTTTTGAAATATAATTGCAAGGCCACAAACTTTACTTTTTTGAATCTCAGTTAATTAAAACTCTAAAGTCAAGTCAAATGAAATGAAATGAAATAGAGTGCATGACTAGCGCTTTCTTTGACATTCTCCCTCAAAAATAAATAAATAAATAAATAAATAAAATTGTTTGACATTCAGAAGAACTCCCAGAGCACTTCAAACCGTGTGAAATGAGGTCTTGTATTAAATCAATTAACGTGAACAAGAACAAGAACAAGAACAGAAAGAAAAACGAAACGTCCAACTAACAAACCTTGGCAATTAAGAGCAATCATCCAAGGTCGAACCTCATTAAAACCTCCAAAGAAAAACATGAATGAGAAAAACCTCTAGAGGAAAAAGAGTACTCGTCTAGTGAATGTTTCTAAAGTAAATCGTCGAGGACCTATCTTTATTAACCGTGATAAATACTTGTACAATTATTCCAATTATAAGCATTAATAAATAATAATATCAAAACAAATTAAATGAATCTAACTACTCTGCTGATGGCAGCAAAACAGGATTAATTTCTAGAACTACATTTACTAATTAAAGATTGTAAAAAATAAATAAATCTAACTGTGCTAGCATAAAATTTCTTGAAATCTCTTCTCCTTGTAGTGGAAGAAGATTAACTACAATTAAATCAAAGATGTTGCAAACATCACCACTATCACAGAATATATGCATTCCTTCACCAGCCCACCTTTTTTGACCAACGTAACACAAAATCAGAAATCATATGATATAATATAAGGATTATGATCAACAATCTACATGAATGTGTATTTAGAAGCAGCCTCAGATTCTCCTACTTATAACTTAGGATTGTGATGGTAAGGGTGTAAGTGGATCTTCTATTACGTATCCCGTCGCAATAGCATATTTCACTCCATCAATACACGTCATGTACACTTTTTAAATTAAGCTCGAGATTATAATAAACCCCATCTCTATTTATTTTAAGAAATTCAACAATGCATCAAGCATGCTTGTATATATATAGGGGTGTAATCGATCGATTCAGTGTGATTAAGTAATACTATGCTCAAGTTTGGTTCGTTATTAATTATCAAGTCGAGTCTCGAACTTTATTTATCGAAAAATTTGATATTCATAAGTTTATTCGAGCTTAATCTAGTCTAAACAAACTTTTTAAATATAGATTTTACATTAAAAAATATTAATTATTTTTTTCTTTTGAATATATATTAATTATTTTATTCACAAGAATATCATATAAATATATATTTTATATCAAATAAAGTTAGTTATTGGAGACTTAATACAGTAATTATTACGTACTAATTACAATATAGGAATATAATTAACATTAATTTTTTTATTTTCAAACCAAATCATTTAACGAGCTTGTTGATCATGAGCTAACAAAGAGTGAAGCTGAAGCTTGGCTCTTTTGCTAACGAGCTTCACTAAACGATATCGAATGAGCTTTCATTGAGCTAGTCTCTAAATAGCTCACGAGTAGCTTCGCTCATTAATTAGTACTCCAGATATCATTTTGAGAACCTTCAAGCTGACACTGTCAAAACTAATCTTGATGGTAGGGAAGCCCACAAAAACACAGACAAATGAGTTGTCTGCATGTACATAGTGTAATAACAATATAAAATGATAAAATAAAAAAGAAATTAATATTTTGGGAGATTTATTTGGTTTATCTCTCTGAATTTATTTGGAATTAGAAAGGAAATAGGGTAAAAATGAGAGAGAGAGAGAGAGTTTCCCCACAGCTATCATAAAATTATTAGATGCAGTGTCACACTCATCTTTTTTTAGTGTACCTCTCATTTATTATTGTCTGTCTTTTTCTCCTTACATTCCTTCTCCATCCCACTAAATGCTCTTTGCCTCCTTCCATCCATTTCTATTTTATCTTTATTTTTCCTATTTTCCAACTGAAATTCCAGCTGAGTAGAAAACATTCTCTCCTTCAATTTAGGGTTTTCCTTTCTCATTAATGAGGGTGTACTCCAAGAATATATCTCACCTCTCTCAAGTTTCTGTTGCTTGCTGCTGTTTCAATCTCTCTCTCTCTCTTTGAAACTTAATTTGAAGAAGCAAGCAATAGTGTTTTCTTGAAACATCTCCCACACAAGGAAAAAGGTAGTTTACTTTTTTTCTTCTTCTTATCAAAGAAGAGAAACTAGAGACAGGTTAAAATTCATGAAGCCCTTTTTGCTGCTTTTCAATATTATTCATTTTCTTTTACATTTTGTTTCTGCAGTATATATGTTTCTTTTGGAAAACGTTAAGATTATATATATATATATATATATATATATAGTAGCTTTCTCTCACTGACAGTTTCTTGATCTAGGGTTTTGTTCTTGCTTTTGCAATGATTAATTAGCAGGCATGATTAATTTTATCAAAAGATGGATATATTCTTACAAACCCTTTTGGGCTACTGCATTAACTGTGACTAGATCTCAGCTTAACTCAAAGCTTAATTTTGAATTTACTATTAATTTCAAATTTAAAGATCGATTTTTTATCACTTTCATGAACTGTGTTTGGAAATTTTTAATCAGCTTAATTTCTGAACCTTAATCTTCACTTTCTGTTTTGTACTTACACACACACGCACATATATGTATGTGTGTGTGTATATATATGTATATATATAGTATCTTGGTATCGTGTACAGCTTTTCAGCTCTGATACTGAGATTTGAGCCCAGAAGTTACATCCCTGCATATTCAAGAACTAATTATATCGTGAACTGAATTTAAACCCCTTAAATTATTTATTCCAAAAAAAATAGGGAAAGGAATTCTTGTAAATTAGTATCAAACATACATGAAAAACTGAAAAAAAATTGATAATCTAGAGACCGGGGAGCATTATAACAGATCTCAAATATCTCAATTTAATCTACTCTAATTACTATATTTCTGGCAGGGATGACTCAAACAAGAAATGAAGGCCAAAAATGGTGAAGAAAAAAAAAAAAAAAAAACATACATGTGCAGAAGTTCTGTAAAGTTCCAAGAAAAACATACATGCCGTCGAAATTAAAAGAAATTTATAATAATAATTACTTTACTTGGACACTGAATTTTAATTCCTGTTAATGTTGCAGAGTTGATTCAGTAGTTCATTAATGGCTTCCTCCAGTTCGTACAATTCCCCGTGCGCCGCCTGCAAATTCCTGCGGCGGAAGTGCATGCCCGGCTGCATCTTCGCGCCCTACTTCCCTCCGGAGGAGCCGCACAAATTCGCAAACGTCCACAAGATCTTCGGCGCCAGCAACGTCTCGAAGCTGCTCAACGACCTCCTCCCCCACCAGCGCGACGACGCCGTCAACTCCCTCGCCTACGAGGCGGAGGCGCGCGTCCGCGACCCCGTCTACGGCTGCGTTGGCGCCATCTCCTTCCTCCAGAGGCAGGTCGACCGCCTCCAGAAGGAGCTCGACGCCGCCAACGCAGACCTCATCCGCTTCGCCTGCGGCAACGGGATCCCTCCGCCCTCTCCCGCGGCGGGCCCCACGATGGGCCCGCCGCGGCAGCGCAGCGGGGGTGGGGGCGGATTTTATCAAACACCTAATAGCTACACATTTCCTTATAACTATCATTCCCCATGGAATGGTAGTTATAATCCTCACGGAGGAGGAGAGATTTGAGGAGCCATGATTTCATCTCTCTCTCTAGGGTTTGTCTCTCTCTCTCTCTCAAAATTAAAAGGTCTCCCTGGGGAAGCTTTTCAATTTTTTTTTTGGCCTACATCCATACGCTATCCATTTTCAATTACATGTCTAATTAAGTTATGTACTCTAGCTATGTTGGTATAGTCACATGCATCTCTCTAGCTAGAGACAACCTATCACTCTTATGAAAATAAAAACTATATATTGTTTTGAGGTTTTAGTATCTGTATTCCACTGCGCTTGATCAAGTGTGGAATCAGACTTGATCAAGAACTCGATCGCACTACCGTACCAAAAATTAGCCGAACAGCGACGGAAAATTCCGTTATTAATAAATGGGCTTGGGGGTTGGGGGTGAGTGTGTGTTATACTAATATACTTGTACAAGAAATGGGCATGTGATTGTTTTGAGGAATTGAGAATAAAAAGTTGTATTTGTGTGTGTAAATTTTTGTAAGAGAAGATTCTCTAGCCATGAGTCTACTTGGTTGATCTCCATTAACCTACATGTATTCTTAATTCTTGTTGAGGACCACTTCTTTATTTTTTCTTGTGCAAAGATGCAGGCCAAGAGCTGATATACTAATTGCATATAGACTTTGGCTTGAAAAGTGCAGAGAGATCACTTTTACTAAATAGTATTTCATCTCATACCTCTATATATATAGTATGTGTTGATACAAAATAGTACTATATGTTGATAATGTTTACTCTAGTGTTATAGAGGATCTCATGTGGTTGATTCTTTTGCACATAGTGTTATGCACCTTCTTTAGCAGAGAATTGTGTGTATAGCATGACATCATGATGTATAATTGACATACGAAAGTGAGATCAAACATGAGATTAAATTCAAATGAAAAATAAATGGATGATATCATGATGTATAAAAGTGAGATCAGACCTGAGATTGAAATTTAATGAAAAACAAATGGATATGGCGTTCATTATTTGTTAACGCCACTAACCTTTAGTCCACGTAAGCATTTTTTTTCTTTATTTTCCTTTTCCTTTTCAATATTATTTTTATCCCAATACCTCAAAAATTATTACCACGATCATCAAATTTACAAATTACATAAAATTCAAATTTCGATTTACTATTGTCCCTTCAACTTCAAAGAGATGAACAAAAAGAATAAATCTAACTTTAATTTTTATGTAATTATTTGTAAATTTGATGATCTGATAATAATTTCCGAAGTATTAGAATCAAATACAATATTCAAAAGAAATAAAAAAATGTTTTAAACAACCAATAGTCACGAAAAGTGCCCATAAATTTTGAGCGGCATATCGGTCCTCTCTATTATTATAATCAAGAGAACATGAAAGTGAATGAGAGATAGGACACTTTTTCTAATAAAGGGATTTTCGATAGTCCAAAGAAAATGTCTTGTTCAAATTGAATATAAACTTTATATAGAGTGAAACATGTCTATCACATATACTGTTTATCAAAGAATATTTTGTAGTAAAGATGGAGTGTGAATCTTATCACAATTTTAAGCTTGTGAACCTCAGCTTTTGCTCCGGACACCTTCAACAGTGAGGAACTGCTCTTTCTTGCATTGGATCCAAGTAGCTTTTTTTTATTTTTTTCAATTTTAAATTTTTACTGCAATCTCAATAAAATTCAGTACTCAATTCTTCCTACTAGCTAGTACAAAGTAATCAGTTAAATAATTGATTACTAAATCATATATGATAAATTAGGTTTGACCTTTGGATCGAATTGCAGAAATATAATGGTCTAATTAATCTTTGAAATACCGGAGAAAAAAATTTTGACCTTTTGGGAAAGTTACAAATATGACAGGAGAAAAATAAATTGGGTTTGGATATATGACGTGGTACGATGGTAGGCCGGAGAAGCTTAGGATTGCTTAAATTTGAAGGAGAAACAACTATCTACGCCGGACTCCAGTCTTTCACGTTATATTTATGAGCATAGAAAGTTTAATCTAATTCCGTATTTGCAACTTTTCTAAAAGATTAATTTTTTAAAAACTAGACTATTTTTGCGACTCAATTCAAAGATAGGCCATAAAATATTACAATCCAATTATATATTTATATTATAAAAGCAAATATGGTTTTAGGATATCCACAATAAAAATGTTTGGGGGTTAGGGTTTTTCAATCCAATGAATGAGAAGAAATATATATGGTGTGCTAGCTTATTAATCTTGTCTAGAGTACTCTTTATCGTCAAATCATCAATAGTTAGTTATGTCACTTCCTATTATTCGAAAGGAGGAAAAAATACAAAATTCAATCTAAAAATAAAAATAAAAATAAAAATATTAGCCCGGACGGTTGCCGGGTTTATAATTACTTGGGCTTCGGCTCCGCACCTGATTATATAGTCTCTAATTAAAATATTTTACACAAGGTTTCAATTTAGACTAGTTATAATTAGTTGTCCTTGCAATTGTAACAGTGATCTCATGTTATTGCCAAAATTCAAACAATTATTGACACACACACACACACACGGAATTTAGATTTGTCTGGAAATGAGATTGCAGTGTGTTTATAGTAGCAGTGTAAAGTTGCTTTCCCACACTTCAGACCAGAAGCTTTCTGTCACTTCTGTTTCTTCCCTTACAAATTTCTTTGGCAGACTTCAAGTGTGCTTTTAATGAATCTCTCTCTCTCTCTCTCTCTCTCTCTCTGAGTTTGTCCGTCAGTCTCATGCCTTTCTCTCTCTAGTTCAATCGCTTGTCTATCATCCTCCAATTCATCGTCTTCTCGAGATCAACAATACTTAGATTCATGTCTGTCGGATTCTTTATTGCGGTTTTGTTGGTGTTGTCAAATTATCAGACACAGATATATTTGCAAGAACAGCAACATTCAAATATTTTCTCGAGTTAGAATTATTTGAAAATATTCCATCAACTTAGTTTTATTTGAATTGAGGCAATGATTCCTTGACTGAGCATAATTCCAGAGTTCGAGTTAACTTGAATTTTATTGGAAAATATTCCATCAACTTAATTATTTTAGTCAATAATGATTCGCTAATCGCGCGCTATCAATAATTATCACTAATTATCTTTTGAAATAATAATTACACACAAAGTACTAGATAGAAAATAATCGTATGGTGGTGCAGTTCCCTGCCTACCTTAACCAAAAAAATAAAAAAATAAAAATCGTATGTTTATGTATGGGACTTGAAAAGCTTTTTTAGAAATATCTTAAAAACTTTGTTATTAGTATTGATTTAATAACTTCAAATACAATGCTTTAAAAATCAATCTCACTCTCCAAATCCGGTTTATATATTTTAAAAAATTGAGTTTATTTCAAAAAAAAAAAAGTGTTATGCAAACATTTTTTTCCCAAAATAATTGTGTCTTATTGTCCAAAGTAAACATTATCAACCCAATTTTAAAATCAACACTAACTCCAATTAACCACCAAATTAAATCCAAAAATCAAAACCAATTCTCCCAATTGCGATTCAGAAATCCAAAATCTCCCTATCCAAAGTTTTTTATTACCATTATTTATTTATATATACATGATTAATGCATATTTGGTCTATTATTTAAAGAGACACAAACTCACATATGTAGGTTTAGTACAAATTAACGAATTAATATGGGATACTATATAATGTACTTCACAGAGTACAAATACAGAGAAACCAATTTTAAGTAGAGCCAATTTAAAAGGTGGTGAATTTGACTACAACTGTTCTTACCGTGCAGTTGACTTCGAATTTTTATTTTTCTTCATCATAAAAGTCACTTTAATTTTTTTATAATAATTGTCACTTGATATTTTAATTAGTTAGAGGATGAAAGATATAATTATTATTTATTTTTTTAATAATAATTGTCACTTTTCATTCAACCGCATAGTAATATCGATCACATCCAAGTCTTGAAGTATATGTGTGATTCATGCTAGATTTTTCTGCCAAATTTGTTTCAATAACATTTCCAATTTCACTATCCTTATTGTAGATGGAAAAGAAAGGATTTTTATAGCAGGTAAAAGCTGAACATACGTGTATATTTCAAGTTTTCAACATGTGCACACATGCATGCACCCCACTAGCTACATTTATTTGCAGGCGCTCTCTTTCTTTTTATTTTTTATATTTAACCAAAATTTTAAAAATAAATATGAAATAGGAGTATATAAATACATACATAAATACATAGGTACACCTACAAATTAAATATAGGGTCATAAAAAGTTCATGCTAACTATTAAATATATGATGAATTATATATTAGTTCGAAAGTATTAATTTCATCTAACATCAAAGTCAACAAGGATTTTTTTTTTTTTCTCTTTTCTTTCTTCTGGTTATACATAAATTCACAAATAAATAGCAAGATTTTAAAATCCAAAATTCACAGAACTTGAGTGAAACGGTTAAATTAAACGGTGAAATGAATTCAAGTTTCGAATCCAAATATTCAATGACGACCTCATCTAACATCAAAGTCAAACAATTTTTTTTCTTATACTGAAATTAAGAAACAAAGAGCAAGAATTTGAAATCCAAAAGAAGTTGGTTCACAAAAACTTAAGTGAAATGGTTTGCGTGAACTTAAAAATTTGACATGTAATTATTCAGATATATGGTATAACATATAATTGACAACTAAAATATTTGTAATACTTTGAAATTAACATAATTAATCTTGTTATATTTTCAAAATTTAATACTGGTTTTATTATATTTGTATTGATATTAGAATTGGGTCTTACCTCCCTTAAAAGGCTTTGTAAGATACAGAGACTATCCAACCTATGTGTAGAAGCTAGGGTGACCGGCCTTTACCAAGTCAATATGGTACTTTAACACACTCCTCACGTGCAGGTCGGAATGATAATCGGACTTCTACACGTGGACCAAACAAGTCCTCGTCGAACCTGAACTTATTTATCAATTGATTATTTCCCAATTTTGACAGTTACAAATAGAAATTAGTTACAGAGGTACGTATATTAGAACAAAATAAAAGGAAGAGAAAAAAATTACTATAATTTAAATATATATACTTATTCTCATGAGCGGATCGAAATGATACTGATTCCTGACTTGGTTCTTTGGCAACCAGATAAATGGCCTTTAGTCTTATGAACCATCATAACATCATTTTCTTTTTTTATATACATCAAATCGCAAAATAACTTTAAAATAATAAATTAAATTGACTTAAAGAAGATCTGTTCCTAAAAGTCGATAATATTCCGCCACATTTCTCCTTAAATGAAACTTAAATTAAATTATTGGGCAGAAAAGCTCCAGTTTCAGATCACGAAATCTGAGTTATTCTTGTGATAATACTTGTTAAATAAATTACAATGACAAAACTTTATTATAATCATTATTTGTTTAAAATTCGAAAATTCCAGCTTTGCGCCGTAAAAAGTGCACGAGTATATATTCAACCCCGCCGGCGTATCTAAATCTCATTTTTGTGGAAGGAATAATCAAAAGCTACAAAATCTTTACATCTGTGAGCAGAATTGCTTATATGATTAAGAACTCAACGATGATAGTGAGTCGAGACAAATTATTATATACTATTATTGTGTACTTATTTTATTTATATATATTAACCCTTTCCTTTCGGGCCCAGTAAATATTTAATATTTGGTCACTTCATTTTTTATTTTATTTTATTCTGAAAAATACCATTTTATTACCGTAATGTTTGAATATTTTTCACAATTTTACCCAATGTATGCGAAATTCTAAAATAATATCTATCTATTAATTTTGTTAACAATTGTACTATGCTATTTGATTTTCGGCGGCTGAATGCTAACTCAGTACGCCGGAAATAAACATGTGTAAACACGTAAAAAGAAAAAATAAAACGTGGTTGGAAATATTGTCATTTGCGAGTGCTGATTAGAAATATCAGTTGTCGGAAATTGAATGATAGATGTGGAATTGTTAACAATATTAATCGTATATATATGTGTTAATTTATAATTTCGCATAATGTACAATTATTAAAAAGTTCAAACTTTGGGATATAAAATAGTGGTAGCAATTTATTTTATTTTTCCCCCTTTTTCCTCGAAAAACTCGGGAACTAAAATGCAAAACAAGCTAACCTTGTTGCATGAGCTTTATTAGAATTTCAATTTTTGTCAAATTAAATTCAACGTCTTAAGTTGTTTTTCAAGAAAATTTCAATTGGGTTTGGTTTTCAAATCAAACGCGATATAATAAAACCGAAATTCTTCGAAAATCGAACTAATATGAAGTTTATATTTGTTTTAATTTCTTTTAATTGAACTACGACTTAACTTGTAAATTTTCTTAAAATTAAATCAAAGGTGAAGTAATCAATAATAATATGATAATGAAATTATTATGAATCAAAAATAATGTTCGCCTCTTCCAAAGTAGCTATCTCATAACTTGTTAAGTGATCGGTTTAATTTGTCTGAAATTGACTTGAAAAAAATCTTATGGTCAACATATAAGTTGGATGACTATCTAACCTTAATAAAATCTTTTAACAGGGTAATGACTATGGTCTAGATCAGGCTTAAGTCATCGATAGATTTGTGGTCTATGTCTAGTAATAAGTCTTTTTTTTGTCTCACATCAATTTAGTAAAGCTCATGTGATCAATAAATTAGATTACTCGATCTCTCCCACTAATAAAACCTTTGAAGGGAGCGATGACCCAATTCTAATATAACTAGTTAACATTTTATGTTGGGTCATAGCCGTCTACATATATATGATTGTAAGAATCACAATTAACAATACGATGCCCCACAATTATATAAAATTGTAATTAATTATTGATACCAAATTGATCAAGAAAAGGGAAATTTGACTCATAACAACTCTTCTTTCTTTAGATTCTTGGTTGACTAAATCTGTTTTTTGCTGAAAGATGTTCTCTAGCATGATTACCAATGATGGTGCTTATGATCATCTGTATATATCACTCCATTAATTCTTAAGAAAAAAATTGTTTTCCTTCTTGTAGTTCTAATTTATTCTTAAAAATAATGCCAAATGTAAGCCGGCTATAGCACTGCAATATAATGTATACATCAAAAGCTTCATTCTTTAGTATTGCAGTATTGCACCTGTGCGTTGCACGGTAGAATGTATTTTAAAAATATATAATATATAAATTATCAAATCACATAAATAATAAGGAGTATTAATTATTCCCTCCATCCATGATATTTAGGACACAATTTTCTTTTTGGGTATCCATCATATTTATACCACTTTTCTTTTGGGATAATACTCCACACACATTCATTATTTTATACTTCACAACTACTCATTATAGTGGGTTTCTTTCTCTACTCAAATATTACCCACCTAACATTTATTAAAATCCTTATCGCACCCTACGTGACTTATATTTCAAGCAACAAAAGAGAATAATAATATATTAGTTTTTCAGTATAGAAATTAATGACATTTTTAAGTATAACATTAACAAATACAACATATTCCCTCCGTCCATGAAATGTATATTATGTCCATTTAGTTCATGCTCTTCTCGTGTCACTAAAGTTGTGCTATATATTTCGTGGACGAAGGGAGTATCAAACATTATGAAAAAATTCTTTTTACACAACACCACACGCCAATATCTTCAAACCTTTCCAATTCAAAACTCTTGAAATATCCACATAAAATTATCGAAAAATTGTCTATCACACATAAAATGCATTAATCATCTAATATGTTAATTATGGAATAACACAGTAAAATATAAAATTCATGCATTACATCAATATTTTTTAAAAAGAAACATTCAATCCAAATAACATTAATAATTATGACATATACTTCTTATTGAGAAATTCTTTGTACAAAATATTTCTGGTAACCAATCAATTAAAACCCATTTCAAAATGCCATTAGAATTAAATATGAATAACCATTACAATAATTTCAACCAATTTTAACATTTTTAATAATTCTTCTTTTTTGATAACTTCGAAACATCTTGAAACATAAATTTTTAGTTATCTTTTTAATATTTTTCACTATTATATTTTTTAAATATTTACGAATCTAAATAATAAAATTATTTTGGCAACTATTCATTGTGCTAATCTTTTATTTTTTTATTTTTCAAGATTACATATCTTAGTCAAAATAGTGTTGTGTTTAATTAGAACATTTATTATATTAATAATAAATATAAAAAGTAGAATATTCAATTACATAATCCCAAATTCAATTAAATAAGCCAAAATCCATTATCATTCAATTTTTAAAGCTCAAACATGATAATCAAGAAATGAGTATAGAGTAATTAACCAACATGTATTATTCATCATTCATAATATAAATAAAGGTCAATACTTATTATTCACTAAATTGGTTTTGGAGGGAAAATGACAATATGTGTAAGTAAAGACAAAACTCCATTATTTAGTATAGTATAGATTTTTGCTGAATGCCACATAAAAGAAATGCATATATCGGAATGATTAACGAACAATAATAAGTGCTCTCGATCGCATACCTTTTGAAAAGAAAAATAAAACGGAAAAAAAGAAGTTACGAGTCAAATTGGATTAAACTCAGACAAATTGGATTATTTTTGGGGGGCAAATTTTGTACATGTATATATATGGGGATGATCAAATAATAATGAACCTTAAAATCAGACATATAAATAAATTTAAATTATTGATCTTTATATGTTCTACTGTCCAAATTAATGGCAGTATCAAAATATACTACAATACATCAATTTTACGGTGCATTAAATTAATGGAAAATAACTATGATTTGTACCTATCATCAAGAAAATATTGTAAGGTGGGGGTAGGACAAATGAATGTGAATGAATTGGAAACCTAGGTCGTAGGAGCTGAATTAGGTAATTTAGGTTTTTGGTGATGTAATAGACTAGTACAAAGTTGTCGGGCTAACTCCTTTAATCAAATAATAGACTCTTTCAACAAGGGTATTCTTTTTTTTTTAATATCATTACAAATATTAATACTCACACACCCTACCTAGGGTTTTTTTTGTGACTGAAAGTACTCGAATCTCTAACATATTAGTCAACAGGCAACCACTCTACCACTAGGACTTCAACAAAGGTATTTTAAGATGAGCTTAAATGTATAATTCAGCTGCCAAATCTTGGCCCAATTCTATATGGAGAGAGATGTCAAAATAGGCCCGCAACGCATCAAAATTCGTTGCTAGGCTTACCTCGTTTTGTGGGTTGGAAAAATCTCAATCCAATCTAGGGTTGTAAATGAATCAAATTAAACAGAACATACAATTAATCAAGCCCGTTTGAAAAGATTTCGAGCTCTTAACATTATGTTTGACTTATTTGATTACTTACTAAGTCAAGCTCGAACGAGCTTTAATTGAGATTACGAGCTCTAATTGAGATTAGCTTGAGTAGTTTGCTCATCTTTGCTTATGGAGCTAGAGCTGAAACTTAAGATAATTACCGAACACAAAATTTATGCTCCAACTTATTTGAGATGTGATTTGATTTGATTTTCAGGCCTAATTTAATACTATAGGATTTGTCTATGGGCCTTGGGCTACCATAATTACAGCTCTACGATATCTGAGCCCATTCCCAGAATAATTGTACAGTAATATATATATTTTGAAATAAAGTAATAACTTAATTGTTGTGATATTTAATAAAATTCCTACAATTTATTGAGTTTTATCTATAAATTATTTTCATTTATTGTGCAAATTCGACAATTCTCATTTACAGTTCTTACCAAATAAAATAGTACTCCCTCCGTCCACCAAATACATATTACAATTTCATTTTTGAGTCGTCCACTAAATACATATCACTTTCTATTTTGGACAATACCCCACACTCCTTCATTATTTTAAACTCACAACAATTTACTATAGTGGTGGGTCCCTTTCTCCACTAAAAAACTACCATATAAACCCGTGTCACTACCAATATGATATATATTTAGTGGACGGAGGGAGTATAAGATAAAATCACCACTTTAATCACGGTGTAACATTCCTCATTTCCTCCTTGCATAGTAGTATTATATAAGAGATTGTTATTTTTTTATAAAAAAAATTATTCGTTTTAACCAAAACTTGAACAAAAGGATATGATTATTTCGGTTTTATTGAGATCTTTAGATATCTAAAGACGAATTTGTAACTTAATAGTGGTTATTTTCATTTTATTGAGATCCTTAGATATCACCACGCTTTACAAAGACGATATTTTTCTTTTACATCTCCACAAACGCAATAGATTAAAAATATATGTAGTTCATGGCGATTATTCAACAATAGGCCACTAGCGCAATAGATATTTTTAGGGCAATTACCTTGTATGCATATTTCATGTAAAATGAGAACTTAATTAAGAAAATCATGATAACAAACAAAATTGAAAGATTTAATAAAATGGCCGTTTAGCACCACTAATTTATACTAGTATAATAAAGTAATTAGTTGAAGATCATTTCATAAATGTACATAGTGGCAGCTAAGCGAGGTGTGGTGGTAGATTTCTTTCATGTTCATAGTTTATAGTTTAGCTAGTTATGCTATAGATCATTCTGGTGTAATGGGTTGGGAGTTAGATTTTTCATCTTGGCTCTTAGACATTGTTCACGCCGATTTGGCTTCTTAATTCAATGGAATGGTTTTACTTTCAAAAAAAAAAAATTAATTAATGCACAAATTAAGTTGAGATCTGTAAGATCTCCCCAAAAATATTTTTAAAGACAATTATACTAAATTACATACATATATACATCGAAAATATTAAATGCCAATCCCAATATCTCTTGCATAGTAATTGTTTGTCACACTTGTTTTCTAGTATATAAACCCATCGATTATTCGGACTACATACAATAATCCAAACCCAAAAAGAAAAAAGATTAAAATAATATTGCAATTATATTCCGATCAATATTGCTTCAATATGAAATCTAATTATATTTATCTCTCCCTCACTCTTTTCTGCATTTTTCTCATTTTCACCCAAACAATCGGTGCAGTTTCAGCTAGTGGATTGAAGCAACAAGAAGAGAATACGGCATCGACAAAGAGGGTGCTGCAAGGCTCTGTGCCGCCGCGCTGCGCCGGCCGGTGCGGTGGTTGTACGCCGTGTAAGAGGGTTTCAGTCGAAGTGGGACCCGGTGAATATGTGTGGAAGTGCGCATGCATGAAGAATATGTTGTTGCAAGGGTCGGTGCAAAACTAAAAAATATTTAAAATTTAATAAATATTAAAATAGATTTAAGAAATTTTAAATACAATGTTGAACTTTTTATATATAACTACTAAATTATCTTCCTACCTAAAATAAGTAATAACATATAAAAGTAATAAAAAAAAAATTAGGGGTGCCCCATATTTATATGTGGTTCCGTCTCTGTTTGTGTGTATGAATTCTGTAACAATAAACACTTCAAGAAAAAAAGAAGAAGATAGCAAACTAACTACAGTCAAACGTGTATAAAAGAATACTCTATTTAGGAATAAACCCTATTTGGGAATAAAAATTTATGGTCTCAACTTTGGACCGATTATAAATAGGAATAAACTCTACATTGTCATAATTCATATTTTTTTCATGTCCCGCCTTAAATAAATATACCTCTATTTAGAAATAAATAATAAATAAATAAATATATATGTCTCGTCACGATATATTTAAGCTGATTTAAAATACTTGTTTAAGTTAATCTTTTGTGTTGTAATCACATTCTTTGACTTGTGTGTGCTCAATAGCTCGTCCACATGACCAACTTCTTGTTGTACCAAAAATATTTCTAACTTGTCGAGCAGACTTAAAGCTTCTTCACATGTAACTTTAAACCTTATGTTTGTTAAAATTCTCCTAGGCACACATGTATTTGGTAATTATAGCATTTATGTATTTTTTTATGCACTTTAAAACTAGGAAGAAAAAAAAAAGTTCTTCATCTTACACCTCTATTTAAGAATAACCTCCATTTAAGAATAATTTTTTGTAGTTCCAAAGATATGACTTAATAGAGGTTTTACTGTAATTTGAAAAACTAGAAGATGAAACGTTGAAATCATGCACACCCATATGACTAAAATAGAATTGTTTTGTCCCAGTGGGGATGGCCTAGTGGTGGAGTGGGGTTGACCAATAGGTCAGAGGTTCGAGTACTCTCGGCCACAAAAAATTCTAGGTGGGGTGTGTGAGTATTAATATTTGTAATGATATTAAAAAAAAAATAGAATTGTTTCTTGATTAACATGCCTTAATTTTGAATGTTCTAACTTCTAAATTAAGGATATACATTAATTGAAAAGGGGAAGTTTAGAAAGTAGGCAACACTAATCAATTTAAAACTACAATAAATCAGTTTAAACTTATATCAAAAGTGAGACATTCACAACACATTCAATCAACTTATTGAAATTTGTGCCGATCAAAATATGGTAAAACAATTGTGGACGGAGGGAATATATAATAATTAGATAAAATAAAAATCAATTCAATATTAGAAAGTAGAACGAAATGCAGAGTTAATGGATGTAAATGAACTGAATATTTTACTCTACGATGGTGTAAATTTCACTTTAGAATTAGAATAAAGCGAACCATTGAAGATTCTCTTCATGCTTATAAATATCGTTGCTAGAATATTCAATAAATAAAGAGTTCAGTATATTTTAAATCGTAAATCATTATAGACTTTCTTGAACTCACTCTCTTAAGTCGAGCATAAAAAGCTTGTTAATGCCATTACTGCTTATTTTTAGATAACTTTTTTTTGGGTATGAATAAATAAATGCCAGTTACTGGTATATAATTTAATTAAATAATATCACAACAATTTATGATATTATTCCTCGAAGTTCCGGAGATTTTATATATAACCCTGCTACTTGAGTTGGGCCTCTCTATCAAATGGGCCCGGCCCGGAGGCCCAACGGTGACCTCTACAAAGTTTAATTTCCGGGCTGAACACCAAAAACCGGGTTACGTTATAAATGCAGGCAATCACTAAAATTAAAGTTCTTTTTTTTAATAATTATTTGAAGTGTCTGTCGGAACGGCTAGTGAAAACTAATTTTTTTGTCCACGGATCTATTTCGGATATCTAACTCGATATGCAAGAATCATACCTAGTATGCTCTTATTAATTTAAAGAGAACCATACAAGGTTTCGATGTACCATTCTCTTGGATTTGGAGCTCGTGGAATGATTCCACTAGTTGATCTTCTAAAATGTGTCCCGTCTCGATCTCGGATGCCACGTGGATAGCAATCTTCCAAAATTCACAAGATGCTCCAAAACCCACACTACTTTCTCTCTCAAAACCCTTTGGTAGTTGCTTGCAAAAATGGAAGCTTTTGTTAGGGTTACATGAGAGAGCTTGTAGTTAAATAGATCAATCCATGGGCCAAGGCCCATTATGACCTAGAGATGATTTGGGCTTGAAGTTGTGAGACATTTGGGCCATACAAGGGATCTACTAGAAAGCTAGATTGGGCCTCCTATATACTTGTATTCTATTATTCAAGCCCAGAATAATTACAAGCATATAATCACTAATTCATTCCACTAAAGAATTAGCGATGCACTGCTGCTCTAGCCCACTGATGAATCAGGCTTCTAATTTTAACTTCGATAATCCTCATGTTTAAGATGTCGAACATTCATTAATTAATTGAAGCTTCTGACAGCTTAAATTAATTAATATCTTTAATTCCTTAAGTAGTACCACTCAATATTATTATCGTACCGGATAACTAAGTCCACCTGCAGGGTTTAGTACAATAAACTTAATGAGCTCCTTAAGATAATGTCATCAAACTGGGGTCTCCAGTACATGGTTCTCTAATATAGTTAATTAAGTATCGAACAAATGTTACTGTCACCCAAAACACGGGGCATATTGAGCTAACCCATAACTCTCACCCATGGTATGTCAAAATGACAGAAAGACACTTGAACACACATAATAACTTATTAGGATTTAGATCTATCGAGTCACCGAGACCTTGGTTCTTCTCAAAGGTCAGAATAGAATAACACGTCTCACTGCGATCCATTCAATACGTAGACGTACGTATTAGCATAAACAAGTAGTCAAGACAAACTACTTTATGTTTTATACTACAGCCTAAACCGATAACTTATCAAGTTATCTCGGCCGTGAATACTGATTAATATTTCATGAGAAACTGATTAAATGACCTTCTGTGATCTACAACACACCATTTAATCTATAACATGAGATAATAGGACAAGATTTATTATGCGACAAACAATCAAATCAGATATGAGAGAAATATTGGAAATAAAAACAGTATATACAAGCATAAAAGGTTTGCTTTACAGTATACACCTTCAGTGTCACTCTAGCTAATTGATTTTAATTAATAATTCTGCACCCTTTAAGTTGAATTTCCCGATCCAACCAAAGAATACGTGCAAAGTAATCTCTCTTTGCCACCATGCAGTGGCGGACCTAGGATTTTAAATATGGGAGTACGAAATTGATTGGGGGGTTGCAGGGGGCTGGCTTTCATGCTTGGGGGTTCGGGGGCTTCGCCCTCGAAATTTCCTTTGAGCTATCCAATAATAAAAATGATTTAAAATGCAAAAAATTAGATAAAATGTATATAAAGAGATATTCATAGAATTCAAAAACAATTATATTATTCAATAATTACAACTGAAGACTCGAGTCCGAGCCGACGAGTCTTCATTCTCCGGAATCGATCCATGACATTTTCAAAAGAGAAAGAAGAAGAAATTCTATTCTTTAAAAGAACAAGGCAACCGTAAATGAAAAATAGGAAAAGGTAGCGGGGCCTTGTGAATTGGCAATTAAATTATTAAAATATTATGTTAAACTATTGAATTATATTAATTGTGGGCTGAGTTATTGAATTTTTACAATATTATACATTATATATATATATATATAGTAAAAAAAATATTTTGGGGGGACGATGCTTAGAGCACTGCCACCATGCTTAGAGCACCTACAATGGCGGTCGAAGGGCCTGGTCGCTGGCCCAACGACCGCCCCTATCGACCGCCCCCCCTCCGGTCTCTGCCGTTGTAGCGACCTGGTCGGTCGCACCCCAGGTTGGGCTTGCGCCCGAGGTTGCGACCTGGGGACGTGTTATTTTATTAATTTTTTTTCTGTTGCAATTAAAAAAAATAGACAGCAACGGCTAAAAACGGCTAGTTTTTTTTATTTTTTTTCCACATTTTCTACCTATAAATACCACATCTTATTACATTTCAAATCACACATTTTCTACCTACAATCTCTATCTTCTTCCATTTCCATCTTCCTCTATTTTATTTCACAAATTATCATTTCTTAATCAAAAAATGGGTGACAAAGATGCTCAATTCAACAATTGGCGTTTGGGTATCAACAATCGAGCGGGTTCCCGTATATGCAAAATTCTCCGCAATCCAACGAGCCATCCCCCAATTCTATCCCGCAACGTCAACTATTCTCCTCATCGCCCTCGCCCGGTGACGGTTTTCAACATTTCTCCTCATCGCCCGGTGGCGGTTTTCAACCTTTCTCCTCCTCGCCCGGTGGCGGTTTTCAACCTTTCTCATCCTCACCCGGTGGCAATTTTCAACCTCTTTCCACGCCGCCCGGTGGCAGCTTTCAATCTTTCTCCACGTCGGCCGGTGCATATCGTTAGTTTCAATCTTTCAACTTGAACGACGACGACGACGACGACGATGATGAGCAAGAAGAAGAGGAAGAGGAGCAAAATTCTCCTCCACCGTTACCGCCTCCAACAAAGGGGAAGAGAAAGGGGAAAAAGAAGGCGACAACAACCTCCGGTACAACAAGGAAGGGGAAATATGTCAATTATTCCAACGACGAATTGGAGTGCCTCGCCCGGTGCTACGTGGACATCGGTCTTGACCCCATCGTCGCCAATAATCAGAAGCTAGGTAAATTTTGACGGCGAATTGGAAGGCGCTACAACGACATACGTCCTGAAGGCACACCGGCGAGGGATTCCGAACATCTTCGGCAGGCGTGGAAACGCGCAAAGAAAGAAATTTTAATATTCAATGCCGAATACGTAAAAGCACAGATGGCGCATGGAAGCGGGCAAAGCGACCTCGATCTCATCCACTTGGCTAAGGATGGCTTCTACAGGGAAACGAAGAAGAATTTCAATAAACATAAGCCGTGAGCGGTAGTCAAAGATCTGCCCAACTTCATCAATCCAGACGTCCCAAGAAATCATGGACCGCCCGATTTCACTCAAGAAATTAGAGAGATCAAATGCTCATTTGAATTATGGACCGCCTGCGATATCTACACGAGGCCAACGAAAGATATGGATCCGGATGTATTGGAAAATCACCGCAAAGTTTGCATGATGCTCGAGAATAAATGGGGTTTTGGTCAGTAGGATATTTCGTAGTATTTAATTTTTCATTTTTAAATTCCAAATTGTATTGTAATTTTCCAATGTTTCAATACAATTTAGTTATTTCTTAATTATTTCGTAATATTTTTATTATTCAAAATAAATATAAAACATAAAAATAATATTAAAATATAATTAAAATAATGAAAGACCTAGGTCAGAGACCGGGGTGAGAGACCTACCCCATTGTGGCCGATTTAGAGACCGGTCTCTCAATCATTGAGGTCCCACAAAAAGTGCATAAAGTATTCTAAAATATTGGGAGACCTACCCAAAGGTAGGTCTCCCATTGTGGGTGCTCTTAGAGGCCGCGGATGCACAAAAAAAAAATCTTAATGGAGATTGTATCTTTTAATTTCCAATTCGAGATGTCGAGAGTACAATTTTAGTATTGAATTATATCAATTTTAAGATAAAATTACATTATTTTAAAAAGATTGGGACAATCTGGTAGATCATGTAACAAATATGTACCAATAAATATAATCAAATAGACATCAAAGTATTAAATTTAGGAGTTAGGTGCAAATTCAGCCTTAACGTTTATAATAGAGTGCAGAAACAACAGTGAAGTATGTTTAAGTGCAAAAGTATACAATTTTTTGGATAAATGGAATGAATCCACTCATTCATTTGACGGAGATTTAACGGTGCAAATCTATCATGATTTTTCATTTTTTTTTAATAATCTCAATGGGTCCCACAGACTACATAGAGTAGTAGTCTAACAAAAGCAGAAACAAATTAAATTCAAAAGGTAACGGGTGTAGTACTGTAGAAGCATTACGAATCTAATTTGCATATAGTACAATTTTGTACGTACGTGATAAGTTTCTGCGAAAAAATAAAGTTACACTTCTTGAAAGAGAGCTAAAACCTATTTATTATACTACCTCCGTCCCATTATTGTTGTCTCATTTCTTTTGGGCACGGGTATTAAGGAGAAGGGTGTTTAAAGGGTAAAAAGATAGAAAGTGGTGGAGCCCATAACTTTTTATGAGAGAATCATATTTCCTTTTATGGAAACAGGACAAGAATAACGGGACAGCCCAAAAGGGAATACAAGACAAGAATAATGGGACAGAGGGAGTAATAATAATAATAATATAATTATTAATAATTATATTATTATTATTATTACTATTATTATTATAAGAGAGTATATTCTTTACAAAATTGATTTTGCCTATTATATATTTATCACATAATTAAACGTAAAATGTAATAGTTTATTTTTTTGAGGGAAAATGTAATAATTTATTCGGATTTCATATTTAATTTTTAATAATTATCCCGATAGTGAAGAAGGATTTCATATCTTGTTTTTGAATTTAGTACGATTAATTTTTAGTTGGGATATGACAAAATTGAGATATAAATCCTACATATGTCATGTGGTATAATTAATTTCGAATTCCATTTTCCGCATATTTATAAAAGGAAATACATAGATATAGTTTCAAATAAAAATAACTATAGCTCTGTTGGATATAATGGTTTTATATCATTAATTATGGTGGTTAATTATTTAATTGAGAATTAAATAATTGGAATATATTCATGTTCTCAAAACCATTAATTGGTGAGTGAGAAATAGTATATTTGAGTTGTGTGTTGGAGATGAATTTGTTGTAGGCAAATTTATCATTGTGGTTATTCCACGTTGAAGAAACGAGCACGGGCTCGGGCCGCGTAGGCTTTGGTTTTGAATTGGGCTTTGTTTAGAAATTGGACCCGGCCCTGAGTTCCCCAATTCATAACCAATTAAACACTTCTATTGTTTAATTACTTGGAATGATCGGCCCACTTGTTTTAACACACAAATTAATTAAACATTGGATGTTTAATTGCATGAGAAGTAGCAGCAGTCTAATGGCCTTTCAATTTCAATTTTGAATGCCATTTTAATGGCTATTGCTTTAGCTTCACTTGTAACCACCGAATGGTGGCTTTTCTGCTGCCATAACCGACGGCATTGATGCCATGCCATCATGGTTGAGTCGGTTGGAAAGTCCCTCCTAGTGGCTATATATAGTCGAGCTTTTGGAGGTTTGAGGGATACGAGTTGTGCTCTCAAACTTCTGTCATAACACTTGCATTTCATACTAGCTGCATTATAGTGTCATAGCTCGGTTCTCAAACTTTGTTTCGTTCGTCGGAGCTCTTTCCTATTTCGGTGCTGATTACAAAAGAGACATTGTTTTATCTTTGAAAGACGATACGACATACCATGAGCACTAGCCGGGGCGTATCTCATCTTGCGGAAAAAGGCCTTCCTCGACTCGACGAATCCAATTAAGTTCAATTTTGTGTAGTTCTTCTCTCCTTCATTTCCATCCCGTTGTAATTATTTTTCAACAATCGCTAGACGAGATAGATGTCGTCCACCATTCCAGCCAACGATTCAATTACCATCGGATCCACCGACTCTGCAATTGCTGCTGCTACTGTTGTCTCCCTATTTGGGCAAATAGACAGCTCGACTATTGACTCTGTTGTCAATCTGTTTGGGCAAATGGGCGGAACTCAATCCGTGATGGCTCCTCTCCATACATCTATAATGATGCCCGTTGCCGAGAAGCCTCCGACCTTCTCGGGAGTTGACTTCCGATGGTGGTCCCAAAAGATGTTGTTTTACATCACGACTTTAGGGCTAACCAACTACCTCCGTGATGACGAGGTGTCTCGGCCTAGTGAGGGTGAGGCGGATATCCATGTGCTTGTGGGATACGACACTTGGAGGAAAGGCGATTTCACGTGTAAAATTATCTTGTTGCACAGTTTAGCGGATTGCCTCTATTCTGTGTACTCCGGTATTAAGACCTCCAAGTTGATTTGGGAGGCATTGGATCGGAAATATTGGGTAGACGAGGCGAAGACTCTTATGGAAGCTAAGGCGAACATGATCAAGGAAGGTGTTGGTACTTCCAATAAGCGACATTGCCCAAGTATTGAAAACAAGGGCAAGACTATTGATTATCATGAAGAGCCGAATAAGAAAGAGCTAAGAACAGTGTCTACAACATCGATAAGGACTTCGATGTTTAGGACGAAGATGTAATTGTTGTTTAAAATGTAAGGACATGTGTCCACATTTAACAAGTGCCATTAAAAATTACATCTATTTCTTGTGTTTACTTTCTTGATTGCTCTGATTTATAGCATTGTAGATTGGGACATGTTAATTTAAATGCGATAAAGATTAGTAAATGTAAATTTGCTAAGTGTAAGTGAATTTAATTCTCATGACAAATGTGAAATTTGTGTTGAAGCTAAAATGATTAAAGGGAATGAGATTGAAAACCACAAATTAAGGATGGTTGTAGTGGTAACCCAACCATGATGACTGGAGGATCCCAAGAACTTGGTTCAATAGGACAACTGAGCTACAAAAATCCAAGTTGAGACACTCATAAGACTTTTGCCTTTTCTCATTGCCCTAGAGAGCAAAAGAGTGTAGTTACCTGCATTTGTGGTAGAGGTTAAGTCTATGACTTTTAATGATTCTTAAATACCTTGGGAAGATAGAGTATGACAGGATACCCGTGAAGAATTACCTATATAAGTGAGAAGTGAGACCGCTTCAAATGAGTGAGGCACTTATGAAAATTCAAAGATGTTGTTCAGGGCCGAAACGGACACGAACGTGAGAACAAATGGAGTTGATCTGGTATTGTGTTAATACTATTGACTCGGTAGACGCCAAGGAGGAATAGTTCAAGGCATCGCGTCCACTAGTCCGCCAGTATATCCGATAGTGTTAACTATGGAAGGTTCAAAATCACAATTTACCTTTCCAAATTCAATATTGTATCGTGAGGGCTGAGCTTGTGTCTGCATACATGCATACGGCATTTCCACTCATGGAGGGGGGGATTGTTGGATATAATGGTTTTATATCATTAATTATGGTGGTTAATTATTTAATTGAGAATTAAATAATTGGAATATATTCATGTTCTCAAAACCATTAATTGGTGAGTGAGAAATGGTATATTTGAGTTGTGTGTTGGAGATGAATTTGTTGTAGGCAAATTTATCATTGTGGTTATTCCACGTTGAAGAAACGAGCACGGGCTCGGCCCGTGAGCCGTAGGCTTTGGTTTTGGATTGGGCTTTGTTTAGAAATTGGACTCGGCCCTGAGTTCCCCAATTCATAACAAATTAAACACTTCTATTGTTTAATTACTTGGAATGATCGGCCCACTTGTTTTAACACACAAATTAATTAAACATTGGATGTTTAATTGCATGGGAAGTAGCAGCAGTCTGGTGGCCTTTCAATTTCAATTTTGAATGCCATTTTAATGGCTAATGCTTTAGCTTCACTTGTAACCACCGAATGGTGGCTTTTCTGCTGCCAGAACCGACGGCATTGATGCCATGCCATCATGGTTGAGTCGGTTGGAAAGTCCCTCCTAGTGGCTATATATAGTCGAGCTTTTGGAGGTTTGAGGGATACGAGTTGTGCTCTCAAACTTCTGTCATAACACTTGCATTTCATACTAGCTGCATTATAGTGTAGCTCGGTTCTCAAACTTTGTTTCCTTCGTCGGAGCTCTTTCCTATTTCGGTGCTGATTACGAAAAAGACGTTGTCATTTTATCTTTGAAAGACGATACGTCATACCGTGAGCACTAGCCGGGGCGTATCTCATCTTGCGGAAAGAGGCCTTCCTCGACTCGACGAATCCAAGTTTGTTAGTTCGTTATTTTCGTTTATTTTCTTTTGTAATCTAATTAAGTTCAATTTTGTGTAGCTCTTCTCTCCTTCATTTCTGTCCCGTTGTAATTATTTTCCAACAAGCTCCAACACATTAATCCCAAATTGTTCGAAATTTGTTTTTGATGGTTGTTCTACGTGATGTTTAGTTTTAGTTTTTATGTTTAGAGAAAGTTTGGTTGTCATGTTTTAGTTGAAATGAATTGAATTTACTTCCGTATTATGGATGTGATCTTTTGTCCCACATACAATGTCTCATTATTCGTGTTCGACTATATACTCCATTAATTAATTTCATCATTTTGATAATGTTTATTTTATAATAAAATTTTAATTTTATATAATGAATTATAATTAATATCTATTACTGGAAATCATATTCAAAAAATTATATACCCTATTTATGGAATTTTCATATGTAATATTTGACAGTTCTACGTTATATTTGCTTTTTTTTATATATCTTTTATTATTTATCCTTGTGGAAAAAATAATTCCTTGCACAAAACCTGTAAAATGTCTGCTTGTATGAATTCTGTGACTATATCACTTCGAGGAAAGGATGAAAGAAGAAAATCATGCACACCTATTAAAATGAACTTTTTTTTTTCTTTGTTAACATGCCAATTTGTGAATGTTCTAAATTAAGAAAATATTAATTCAAAAGCGAACTTTCGAAAGAAAATTAAAGAACGCCTAATAAAGCTACAATTTAGCAAACATGCTAATTATGAATGTCATCTAATCAATAACTCTACCATAAAATATCAATTTAGAATCTATGTAGACTTTCTTGATCTCACTCCTTCATGAGCTTTTATCTAATTATTGGATTTATTCTTTAATTCCTCATATTAGGTTTTTTCTTTTCTTCGTTTATTTTATAAAATTTTCAATTGACTCTAGTTAGTCAATAATCTAAAACAAATTCCAAACATTTCACTATCAAATTTTTCAACAATTTTCTTTAAAAAAAATCAACAATTTTACCGAATAGAAGATATATATTCTTAAAATGATTTGGACAATCTGGTAAATTAATTGTGTAACAAATATGTACAGATAAATAAATAATACTATTAAAGAAAGCGTCTTGCATGCGTGCAGACATGTCAAAAATTCAAATTTAAAATTACTTTTAATAATATATTTAATTCTAATTTTTTATGCGTCCCAAACGATAACATTTCTCATGCAAATCTGCATGTTTCCTATGCTCGCCCAACTCAAACATCTGTCACCCCCACAACTCCACGTGTCCAACTCCCACTCTATTTAAATTTTTAATCACACCATTCAAACACATCACTCTCTTCAACACTCTTCTCTCCATCCCTCCACCGCGGCGCCGCCGCTCAACCACCGTAGCCATGGCGGAGCAACACCAGCAGCACCCCACGGACGCTATGAAAAGCTACCTCCCCGAGAAGAACCCCTCCACTTCCCAAGTACTCGCCGTCGTCACCCTCTTCCCCGTCGGCGGCGTCCTCCTCAGCCTCGCCGGCCTCATCCTTACCGGAACCCTCTTCGGCCTCGCCGTCTCCGCCCCACTCTTTCTCCTCTTCAGCCCTATCATAGTCCCCGCCGTCATCACCATCGCTCTCGCCGTCGCCGGATTCGTGACTTCCGGAGTTTTCGGCATCACCGCGCTGTCGTCAGTTTCTTGGATCATCAATTACTTCAGGAGGTTGAGGGGGAGCTGGCCGGAGCAGTTCGACCAAGCTAGGCGGCGCGTGGGGGATACGGCTGGCCATGTGGGCCAGAGGGTACGTGAGGCGGGCCAAAAGGTCCAAGATGCTGCGCGATATTGAGGAAATGGGCCTATTATTTGGGCCCTGGCCCGTAATGTTGGGCCGGTCGGATTGTAAAGAGTGTAATCTCGCTTGACTTTGTTATAATTGAGCTTTTAAATTTATCTATATTTTACTTTTGTCACTTCGGTTGGGTGACATTTACTTGCTACAATCCTATCTTAGTACTGGAAAAACAAACAAAACATTAAAAAAAAAAGCAATATTATGGTAGGACCATAATTTTAACAAATTTTGTAGTAATATTTGTTCATTCTGTTTAGTGGCATTCACAGTACTTATTTATTTCAGTACCAACATTTGTCATAATCCAGCTTCTTTAATTAGTTACTAAACTCGAAAAAATGTAAAGCTAATGCCAAAAAGGAAAATTGAAAAAGAAATTATGTATTGAAAAAGAAATTATGTATATCAGGTATTGTAGCTAAGGACCATAACAAATTACTCCCTCCGTCTCGGATAACCGGCCACGTTATCATTGCAATTGATTCCTTGATCCATTCGCAAATAGGCGAGATTATAATTAACAAACCACTAATGGAAGAGAGATTACGTTATCATTGCAATTGATTCCTTGATCCATTCGCAAATAGGCGAGATTATAATTAACAAACCCCTAATGGAAGAGAGATGGATTTATTAGATAAAAGGTTGACACGGGTTTCATTGCTACGATGATGCATGATAAAGCCCTCGTGCCGGCAATGCATCATTCAAATCTTTACCCTGTCAACTTTTTTTTTTTATAAATTAGCAATTAATTAATTTTATCAACTTTTTTTTTTATAAATTAGAAATTAATTAATTTTAAAGACGGTGTCACGGTAGATTCGGACCCGAGACCTTTGGTCTCAGACATTAACCACTTTACCGCTAGGCCAATTCAATTCACTCTCGTTCTATCAACTTTATTTTTTTAACAAGGGTAGTGGTCGGCCTACTATGGTGATGACGGGTGATGGAGAATTAGGGTTCAAAAATGGCTACCACATCTAAGGAAGGCCTACTATGGTGATGACGGGTGATGGAGAATTAGGGTTCAAAAATGGCTACCACATCTAAGGAAGGCAACGGACGCGTAAATTATTCAATTTTGATACGGGGAGGTAGTGATAATAAATAATAATATCGGGCTCTTAAAGTCTGATAATTGGAATGAATACAATCTAAAATCTCTAAACGAGGATTCATTTGAGGGCAAGTCTGGTGCCAGCAGCCGACATTATTCCATCTTCAATGACATATACTCCCTCCGTCCCTGATAAGTGTGGTCCGGAGGAAGGGGCGCGGGTTTTAAGAAAGATGTTAGGTAGATGTGTAGTGAGTGGAGAATGGAACCCATTTTATTGTAGTGTTAGTTACTTTTAAGGGTAAAAGGGTAAAATTTTAAGTGGAGTCATATCCATTTAAGGAAGGACCACACTTATGGGGGACAGACGAAAAAGGAAAGTGGACTACACTTATCAGGGATGAAGGGAGTATATATTTAAGTTGTCGCAGTTAAAAAACTCGTAGTTGGACTCTGGATTGGATTGGTCGATCGCCTTTGATGTGTACTGGTCATCTCGTCCCTTCTACCGGCAATATGCTCTTGGTACTTATATAGAAAATATTTTGGTGGCCTTAATTAGAGCATGTGTAGTGGTGATATCCTATTATTACATTATTATATGTGGGTGACGACGTTCCGATTGTTGTCTTATCGGGTAGGTCAAAATACATTTATAGATTCATATGCCCATAGCAAGCTTAACAAGCGATAAGTATAGGGTCGATCCCACGAGGAGTTGGGTGTAGCTTTCTCTTGGTCACATGGTGTCACTAAAAAGAGTTTTTGTTTTGGGCAACATGCGACATGCTTTGGCCAACACGAAAATAAAAACATAAAACAATTAAAATACGAATATGGGCTAAGGTTTGAATCAATGAACATAAACTCGACTCAGTTATAAGTACAAATATTTTCACTACATGAATGCATCAATCGGTTATAGCTCCAGAACAAAGTTGCCCCCATTGTCACGGTGTCACGTGCCCCTTTGCCAGAACCAATATATCATTTCAGTTTAAACAACTAAAGTCAATGACGATTACCCGTTATATAATCTGATGACATTATCCTATGATGGTTTTTCTATAGGGCTTTGCCCAGACAACATTTCGATTTAGATCGACCTGATATGGTCAAAAGCATGCTCAAAGGCATACGACCACTCGCCCACATCAGTCGTACGGTCGGATGCAAGACATCCATCTCAACATTTACTCCGACTTTACTTGTGATCTAAGTCTATCAATTAATTAGTGATCAGTTAACTAATCGATTTGTCCAAACCGTATTTGAATCAGACCTAATGCTTCGAGAACACACGCATGCAGATCGTTATTCCCAAATTAGAACTCACGATTCTTAATTTATGTTCGTTTCATCTTGTCCGTAACCAGATTCATAAATCTAACTAAGCATAAAGGAAATAACGAATGCAAAAGAAATACAAAGATCGTTTGCCCCCGAAGGGACAAACTCTCGAAAACACCAAAGTAAAACCCTAGGCTAAGTGTTTGAATGAAAAACGAAATTCTAGAGTATATGAAATTTATTTGGCTTGATGAGAAGTAGTATTTATAGAGTTAAAACCCATGAGCTGATTTGAGCTAGGGTTTTGGATGGGCTGAGCTGTGACTTTCCTTCTTTAGAATGATATGCCTAGATCTCTTTCCTTATCAGCACAAGATTCAAATTTGATGGAGATCTTCTAGATAAGGATGAAAATTAGTCAATCCTTATCGGCTGCCTCATACGCGCTCGTCCGTCCGTATGCCTTTAGCTCACTCGTTTTCACTCATAGCACACCTTACTTGTCTTGCTTCAGCTCTGTCCAGACAATCATCCTTATCCATAGAGAGTTAAAATTTGATAAAGATCTTCTAGATAAGGTCGTCTTTCTCTCCAAAGCTTGCTCGACTTCTGCTCAAAGCTCGCACTTTCTGTCTTCTTTCTACTTTGCCCATAGCTTCCCTCAAATGTCTGAATCCCGCACGGTTCTTGGATTGGCTACTCCATCTTCACTTGAGAGCTCCAATGGGTATCCATTTGCCTCGTATCGATGATCTTGCTTTTCTTGCGGAATGCAGTATTTCTTTGCCCAAATCAGCACCTGTTCTGCCTTGAGCTACCTGCCTTCAAAAGTGTCCTCCCAGACACTACTAAGGCACAAAAAAAGGACTCACAAGACTCGATCTAGACCTATAATAAAGACACAAAATGAGCACGAAATACGGGCTCATCAGTGGGCTCAAATGAGATCACAAAATTTGCTTTTAATGGAGATGATCTCTACCTTTTTTTTATATATATTTTCTTTTTATAATAATTATTATTTAATAATTTGAATAACAATAATTTTTAAAATGAAATTTTATTTAATTAAAATAAAAAAAAAATTACATTAATTTGAAAAACATAAAAAAATATTAAAAATCAAAACTTGCTTACATTTCTTCAATCAAATCATCCTCGAATTTTGTATGGGCTCTCGCATTGCGAATGAGGGATTTTCTTTTCAAATTAGCTACAAATGCATCGTTGGCTCCTTTACTCGCGTCCGCGTTATTTGCTGACGAGCTTGATGCACATTCGTCGATCCAATTACTTGCATTTTCGCCTTCATCTTCAATTATCATATTATGCATGATAAATACATAATGTATGACAAATTCTCTCGAAACCATATATAGGCATGCTGAGCGTCGTATAATTGCGTATATTTTATATTTTCCATTACACTACCTAAGTAACAGAGATAACACCATGTCACTGATGTCAGAATCCATTAAAATTGACTAAATCACGTGTTTTAGTTAAAGAAAACTTTTAATGTTGTATCCTTAGTTTGATTAATTTAAAACTTTGATAAACCCAAAAAATATGGATAAAACAAAAAATTAAAACTTGAAATATTAAGAAAAACCACGGAAATTAACTTACAAACAACCCCAAAACATAATATAAGATATGTCAATTTTCACTTAAATAGCTGAACTATTCAACTTTTCACAATTGTATTCCAAACTATTAAAAATATCAATTAAATAGTCAAACTATTAAAATTTTCACAATTATAATCTAGCTCAAACTTTTACGACGGAAATTCAAAGTGTCACGTCGGAAATTTATTTTGGTTGAGTTTTGAAGGATTTAGAATTTTGAAATTCTAAATATGTTTCCGGTATGACACCTTGAATTTTTGTCGCTGAAAGTTTGACCTAAAATATTATTGTGACAATTTCAATAGTTTAGCCATTTAATTGGTATTTTTAATAGTTTGAAATATAATTGTGAAAATTTTAATAATTTGGCCATTAATATTTTTAATAGTTTGGCTATTAAAATGAAAATTATCCTATAAGATAAACCAAAAAATTAAAACAAACAGACAATACCTAAAGTACCTAATTAATTAAAAGTTAAATTCAAAAAATAAAGTACAATCCTATAATTATAAAATAATTCTGAAAAAAAAATGAAACAAGAGGCGGAATTGAGAAATTCTATTATACATGTACACACACTACACCCCATCTCTCACATGGAATCTATTACTTATACGAAAATAAAGTTGCCCCATCTACGGTGCTCCATTCAGATTTTTTCTTTATTCTGGTAATTTGTCTAATTTTAATTCATATATATTCTAATTTTTATTTTTATTAATTAAAATTTTATTAATTTCATATTCTTGAAAGAGTAAAAATGTCAAATAGCCATTATGGATAGTCAAAATTAATAGTTGTCAAAAATTTAATTTATAATAAATTTTGTCAGATTTTGAAATTTTGGACAAATTTACCCTTAACCCTCATTTCACTCTATTTCTCTCTCCCCTCTTCCCGTCTGTCCTCTCTCACTCGAAACACTCCTACTATCCATTGCGCGCGCCGCCGCTGTTCAATCGCCATTGCTGCCGCCGCTGTCCAATCGCTGCCGCAGCCGTCGTTCCATCCAATCACGGCTTCGTCGATTCACAAACAGAAATTCAAAATCATATTCATAAATTCCGGCGACGGTGTTGTCTCACAAACCGGGGACAAACACCGAATTCCAGTCACAAAATCCTCGATTCAGCCCGATTCAAAAGTCGACGATTTACAACCAGATAACTGAGATCTAGGTGAGATTGGTACGAAAATGGATTCATTCGTACAACTCGTACCAAGTTATGGTGCACCACTAGTTGGTACGAACAATACGAATGAGCTCATTCGTACCAAATTATGGTACGCCACTAGATGGTACGAAGGGAACGAATGATTTCATTCTTACCACTCGTATCAAGTTATGGTGCGCCATTAGTTGGCACGAATGGGACGAATGAGTTCATTCCAGTCGTACAAAGTTATGGACCACAACTAGTTGGTGCGAACGGGATGAATGGATTCATTCGTACCATTCGTACCACAGTTGCTGTAGAGATGAAAAAAAAGTCTCGCCGGAGAAGATGATCAGTGACAACCAGAAAACAGATTTGGATAAAAATTTGAACGAAAAACACATTTAAACGACTCCCTTTGTAAAACATCATCGTTGGATTCTTTAGATTTGAAGTAACAGAGCAAATTGACCTGAGAAAATGACGATGGCGGCGGCGATGGCGTTGGTAATGGCAGAAAGCATCGAAGAAAATTGATGGTGGCACTGGAAAATAGAGAGAGAGAGAGAATGACGATGGCGAAGGCGGCAGAGGCGACGACGATGGAGGTGCAGCGGCGATGGCGATGTCGGTGGTGGTGGCGGCAGAAAGCAGCGAAGAAGATCTGTGTTGCTATGAAAGAGAGAGAGAGATAAAATACATAAATCTGAAAAATCACGGTGGATAGGAGTATATGAGAGAGAAAATTGAGAGTAGAGTTTATTTCTTTAGTTAAGGGTATTGTTGTCTCATCATTTTAAAATCTGCTAAAATTTATAACAAATTAAGTTTTTGACAACTTTTATTTTCCACTATCCATAGTGGCTATTTCATATGATAATCTCTTCTTGAAATATCACATGTTTATCTATTAATCACATCTCATATTAATCTATCCCTCTATTTAATTAATTTCTTCTATTATACATATTAAAATAATAACAATTTCGGAATGCATTATTATAAATCCTTATTTTATACATTCTTAATCCATATATAATAATCTATAGAAAATTTGTAAATGGAAATCTCTCTATAAAGACTAAATAAATATATTTATTCAACATGTCTACATGGAATCCTTTTCATTTTTTCATTCATGTTTTTCTAAAAATTTCGATTAGTGCTTTCTAAAAAATATATACATTGAATCAAATGTGGATAGGTAGCTAAAGAAAAGAACAAAAAAACTTAAAGATGTAAACATATTTTTTTTTTCACATTTTGGCAAAGATTAGAGATATCGATTTAACATGAACTAACGAGACAATTCAAATATACTTAAAAAGAAAGATTTTTACTAATTTTAATTAATATTAACTTTGTTTAAATTTTTATTGAGTAATTTAGTATAAACCAACGAGACGGTTCAAATAACATAGAAAGAATGATTTTTACTAATTTTAATTAATTTTACTTGGAGTGTTCATATTTTTATCGAGCATTACTCAACGGATTTGAGACGGATATGTATAGTAAAGTCACTATTTTAACCGAGATTAGAACGAACATGTATGTAGAAAAATTCTAAACAAATTTAAATTAAAAAAAAATACATAATTAATGATTATACCCGATCTATTATCATTCATAATTATAAATTTAGATACGCAAAGTAAAATTAATTTTCTAAGTTTGATTAATAATTAACGCGAACAATATCACTACTTTTAAATAAGATATAAAATTATTTTTAAAATATATACATATAAATTAAAACATAAAGTTATTTCCCGTCGAATTTCGACGGACACTCCCTCCGTACCTAAAAAATGTGGTCCAATTAATATTTTATACATTACATATAATCAAATTTGCATCACACTTTTAGGGACGGAGGGAGTATAAATTATTAATAGAATTTGCCGGCGGAATTTCCCGGCGGAATTGGAGAACTGGGTTGCATCAATTTAATAAAAAAAAGTAATAAGACCAACTAATTCTAGGATCCGATTATTAAAACGGATCAGACTCCAGATCCAGTTAGTTGGAGCCCGAGTCGTTTTAATGCCCAGTAACCCGTTCCTCAAAATAATTACGACTGCTTAGTCAAAAAAAAAAAAAAAAAAAAAATTACGACTGTCGATCCATAAGCAACCTCTACGCGCCACCGTGCCCGCCGGTCCTCACTACGTCTTCCACAACCACTGCCACTATCCCCGTCACCACCGCCGTCGGATTCTCTCTCTCTTCTATACTCATGGTATAATTTAAATTATTTTTGCATAATTTATGTATACTGAGGTATTTTTTTACTTAAACATCTCAATCCGAGATTTGATTCAATTCTGTAAATGTCTTTTCTGGATATGATCTCCGAGAGTGAATTATAGTTATAACATATAATTATAGCCACAAGTTTTACATTTTATGTATTAGAAGTTAATCTAGCTAAAATCACGATGCCATTCTCACATTTTTTTTTTTTTGCTTTTTCTTTGATCAATTTTCAATTTGATTATTGATCCTGATCTCGTTGTCAAATATGAAGAAACTTTCCATAGTACTCAAAATTCCAGTGGTGTTCACTTTTTTTATCCCAATTTGACACTGGAAATATGGTGCGAGTACAGATGGTAGCTCAGAAATCCATCAATGAAGAATTCATAATGTAATTAGATATTAGGAATAGTTTGGAGCAATTTCTTGAATCAAACACATGAGACCAATAAATTTCATGTGAGGATTTTTAAAGAATGGCTCTCTGATTTGGATCGGACCAGCTTTCCATTCTTGTTGGGAATAAAACTCAAGAATATATGTGATTTTCCACCAGTTAAGACACAATGAGCTTCTTGTAGAAGGTCAAAAAACAGAGCTGCAAGAATTTTTGTTTCATCTAAGGGGTGTCTGCATTAGCAATTGTGTATTGACATTGTTTAGTTTCATGTTTGAATCTTCGCATTAAGCAATACAAACCTTTTGTGCATTAGGATGCCTTTTTGGTGTTCAATTCTTTCATATTTCAGATGTTAATTTCACTTAATGACTTATTTTGCCTAGAAGATAGAGAACCTCTTAGCAGAGTCGGAGTTCACTTTTGAATTTTCTCATGATGGTATATATGTTCTACAATTAAATCACTCAAAGATTCTTTTCTTATGCAGCTGTGCAGAAAATGTTCTCAGTGGAGAAGTTTGTGGCTTCTAATTGGAGAGTCGTCTGGGGTTGGTTGTTCCTTATCGTTGGAGCGTTTTCTTTTATGAGTTTCGTCTATGCTGCCGTCATATCTAAGCTTCTGCCTCCATCTCATAATGTTATCATCCGTGCCATACAAAATGACTGGTATTTCTCTTTTACATGACTTAATTGTTTAAATATGGTTCTAACCTCTCTTGCATAGGATGGTCACTTTCTTAGTGTATTTCTCTTGTATTCATTGGGTATTGAATCTCAAAGAGTAGTTGTGGTGGGAAGTTTATATTCTTTTTGTAGTTATTTGAAGGAATGAATCTGTTTTTAGGTGCACATTATCTTATTAATTAAAAATCATTTAAATTTTGTTCCTATCTCATCATGTCTCTTATCATTCAACATGCTTACCTCAACAAGGATATAGAATTGATAACAGTGTTGTGGTTATGCAGGTATTATTGCTTCTTGGTGCCCTTGACAATTCCGATCCTTTTTGTTGCGGTGTATTTTCATTGGCTGAGCATGAAGTTGTTCAAGCATGCCTGATCTTACTACTACTGCGGATTTCACTCAGTAACCACTGAGTAAGACCAGTTGGCACTTTCATGTCTTTCATCACAATAAAATGTGACAACGCCATGTTTCTCTAGGGACATCAAGCTCTCATGGTTGAGCATGCAAACGATGATTGTGAAGATAGAAGCTAGTACGAACCTTAACAGGTAATTTTTGTTATTACAATTCTTATATTTCAGCTGCACAAAGCATGGAAGATGCCACAAACCTTACCAGGTAATTTTTTTTTCTTACATGGTTTGTGTTTCCCATTCTTTACCTTTTGTTAGTACCTATGAATTGTTAATTAATAGTTGTTTCATCGTATATATATTTTATTACAGAAGAGTCTATTCTTACGGACTTGGTTTTGTCAATTGTGCAAAAAATTGAATATAAGAACCAGATAATATGTTCATAAACAAAACCATAACATTTATCCCAAAACGAAACCCCTAAACCGAATAATAGAAATGGAACTTTTCATAAGCTCTACTGCGTCACTGTTTGGAGATCCAGAAATAGATTATTGCTTGTGAGACTCTCTTCTTGAACCTTGTTTTTGAAGCTCTCTAGTGTTCCCTCATCACCCCGAATAATAACATGAAGTCGAAGGCCCTCATTCCCCCGCCCCTCTTGTTCCACGAGTGTTCTCATTGCTGACAAGGTTGAAGATACGCTGCAAAATTCCATCATAATAACTCGAAGTGTTGGTATTTCTCCAATACGCGAAGGGAACTCATCCAATTTAGACAAATTTTCAAGATAGAGACCTTCAAGGACTGGAAAATGGAAGTTGTCTGCATTCCAGTAAATTAGATCATTCAAGCCCAAAATTTCCAAGGATTTCAATCGAAGGAATTTGCCTTCAACAGGGGTCCATATCGATCCAATGACTGAATACGGATACAGTCGAAGATGTGTAAGATTGGGCAAGGATCCAACCATCATTGTCAATTCTTCCCAATCAACACCACAACCACTTAAGAACAACCACTTAAGCGAACTTGGGAAAGTCAGGCTCAAAGCAAAATCTCGCCACTTGATAGTGTTATCAAAATGACAAAATAGAAGTTCCAGTTCATGGAAGTTGGCAAGATTGTTGGGACAGTAATACGGCCTTGCATCGTCACAATAATCACCATATGATAACCACAATCTCCTAATATTAGGGATTCTCTTGCAAACCTCTTCGCTCAACCTGAAATTCTCTACTTTCGACAATGTGTGTAGATTTCTCAAAACCAAGTCATTTGCTTCGTCGTCTAATCTGTCCACAGGAAGAGGATCGACAAGACAAATTGGCTCGACCTGAAGATACCTAAGCTGTAGCATCTCCCAAATCTCATACGGTGCAATCACAGTTGATTGATCGGGTACTATAATCCTTAACATTTGCAAATTCCAAAGAAGTGACATTGATGAAGGAAGGTAAAGAGTTGGGCGCGTCGTCTTATAATCAAGATCAACTGTAAGACACCGTAAGTTAAGTTGCTGAAAAATAGACTCACTTGTTGATGAGGCAGCAACCTTATTCAACACTCTCAACAATTTCAACTCGTTTGGTAGTCGACCCCCTTCGCATATTAGAAATCGAGTCTTGATTGCATCATCAAAGGTTTTTGTTTGATGATTCACCTCTGGAACTTTTCCGCAGATTACAGCTCGACGCTCCCTATTTATGGCTCCTGAAGTATCTAACACGTATAAGAAATACTTCTCTTTCTTGGCAATCCATATGCACAATTCTCTAACAAGATCGTGTACTTTAAATGCATTAATTCCTTCATTGTAGTTGTTGCCGAAATAATCAATCAAAATGAGATTTCTCTCAGAGAGATCCCATAAATAGCTTCGTGCAACCTCTTCCAAGCGGATGTTGTCAAAAGGTTCTATGCATCCTTCAGCAATCCAAAGTTTAAAAATTTGGGATGCCAATATCCTTTGATCTTCTGGAAATGCTCCGATGAGTAGGAAACACGGCTTTAGATGAGCAGGCAAAGTGCTATAACTTAAATATAATACATTCAAGCACTGCTCGTTTTCCGTAGAATTGAGAACGGAGTTCATACGGTGTGCTACATTCTCCCAGTATTCTAAAGCCATTGAGGACTTCTTGAGATGGCCTCCGACCACAACGATTGTGAGGGGAAGTCCCTTACACTTTTCAACTATCTTCTTCCCAATCTGCTCTAGCTCAGGAGGGCAATCTTGCCCTGCAAATGCTTTCTCACAAAATAGATCCCAACTTTTTTCCTTGTTAAGAAATCTCATTGCAAGACTGGAAACGTCTAAATGATTTGCCACATCTGTGTGCCTAGTAGTGACAACAATCCGACTTCCACTACATGTGTCGGGAAAGAAAAACTTTATTTCATTCCAAGCTTCGATACTCCACATATCGTCTAGTATAATCAAATACCTTCGCCCAAATAAGCTCTTATATAACTGTTGTCCTAACTCATCAACAACGGCGGATTTTCTTGTACAACACAAGAGTTGTTTAAGAATATTCTCAACCGAATATTGCTGAGATATTGTAGCCCAAAGACAAATATCAAAGTGATGCACAATAAGTGGATCTTTAAATACATTTGTAGCAAGTGTAGTCTTACCAATCCCTCCCATACCTACGATGAGGATTACTCGCCGTCTTGAGGGTACTCCGGTCAGAAGATCCAGAAGTTGAAGTAAGACATCATCAAATCCCACCATGCTAGTCTTGACGTTGGAAGTCAGAGGTGTTGATGAAGTAGCTGTTACTGCTGCTGAATATGTGGGCTGCTCCGCTCCCGTTCCACTCCGCAATCTCACGTTGATAGCCTTTCTCCTCATGTAACCCATGTCTTCAATTACTTTCTGCAGATCCAGAAGGAAACGGGATGATCTTGTGTTTGATCTCGTCTTTCCACCACGAATCTGGTCCACTACGTGAGTTTCAATCACATCTTCAGCTGCTTCAGCTGCCCTTGCGATTCTCCTCGTTAAAGCTTCTGCAGCTTCTTTTCTTGCCCCATAAGAATTTTCGTAGCTTTTCATGAAATCGATCAGAAAACAGACATTTTCCAGAAGAGATTGAATCTGTCTGTCATCAAAGGAAAAGGAATGGCGTGGATGATTCTGGATAAGAAGCAGATTATTCTTGAGAGAAACTAGAGCTGCAAAAGCTGCTGCCATGGATGGATTTCGGATTTCGAGTTTCTTATCTGTTTGGGAAGTTTGAGAGAAGAATGAAAATGTGAAGCGTGTTTGTTTTCTGGATTGCAGATAGGGCTCAATTATTGAAATTCAGTGCTTCATTTGGTCTTCTTTCATCCATCTACCACTATGACCCAATCGTTTCTTATTTTGCCCTTGATTGCTATCTAGTAATTTCTATACCATAATTTGTTTCTCTATTTCTTACCTTCTAGAGTTTCTAGTTTTTTTCCATGCAATAATTATAAACACATGAAGAGAGGGACATTAAATTATGTCATTAGGTTGTGCATTTTATTATCTCTGTTAGAGGATCTTGGTGAAAGCTTATTCAAGAAAAGATATATATATATATATATATTTACCAAAAGACATAATTTAATGTCCCTCTCTTCATGTGTTTATAATGATAGTTATAAATTGTGATTTTTAGAATTGAGGAAGAATTTTCTTTATATACAATTAGATTTTTTCTACTAAAGCTTATAGTTTATTGTAGGGATTAAAGTATAATCCCACTTTACTTTTGACTTGTTCACAAAGTTTGCAATATTATACTGTGTGTGCATTGTATTCCAATCTATGATGTGATATGTGCAAGATTTTTAATGATTATTGTTCAAACGTAATGTAAAACATAGTTTGAGACGATTTTCTCTATATTATTCAACTTATCAAAGCACCTATATATACAAGAAATACTAAGTTAAACAAGGAAAGTATTAAACCCTATTCTATCATACTATAAATAACACTATATTTCTAACACTCCCCCTCAAGAGGAGCGTAGATACTTGTTACAAAGATAATTAATCCTAACACCATTAAGAGCCTTTGTGAAGATATCTCCCAACTGATCTTCACTCTTCATATATCCAGTAGTAATCAGCCCTTGTTGAATCTTTTCACGGATAAAGTGGCAATCAATTTTAATGTGCTTCGTCCTTTCATGAAAGACTGGATTAGATGCAATATGACGTGCAACCTGATTATCACACCACAACTTAGCTGGTATTGAGACATTTAAGTCCACTTCAATCAAAAACTGACGCACCCACATAATCGTGCCGCATAGAAGTCACCCATAAAATCACAAGAAAATACAGATCATGCGCTAGAAGTCACGCATAAAATCACAAGAATTTTAAATCCTACTCACACCCATACAATCTTGAATTCATCAAATCTCCAAATAGCCAGAACAATAATTTTCACATTCATACGAAGGAAAAATACTGACAAATCTAGCAATCTAATCTTGAAGAGAGAGAGAGAGAGAGAGAGAGAGAGAGAGAGAGAGTGGGTCGATCCGGTTCCAAAACTATTCTTGCCGGATCCCATCGCCGGAAGCAAAATAAGAAACAATTGAAAGTTGAGGAATTTACAGGCAGAATCTTTAGGTGGAGAGCAAAACCAGAAATTGCTGAAAGTTGAGGAATTTACAGGTCATTAACCCATTAAATAATCACAACACCACAAGTATTTTGGGCTAATCCAAACCAAATCCATAAACAAATCCTTACAATCATCACAAAATGAAATTCCTAAAACAAAAAACAAAAATCAAATTGGTCAAAAATTCTTGGACTTCAAACGGTGGAGACGAAGATATAGATTATTGCTTGTGAGATCCTCTTCTTGAACCTGGTTGTTGAAGCTCTCCAGTGTTTCATCATCACCCTGCAAAGAAACATGAAGCCGTAGGTCCGCATTCCCCAGCTCCTCTTGTTCCACCAATGTTCTCATTGCTGAAATGGTTAAAGGTACGCTGCAAAATTCCAATTTAATAGATTTAAGTGCTGGTATCTCTCCAATACCTGAAGGGAACTCATCCAATTTAGACAAATGTCCGAGTTTAAGAGCTTGGAGGACTGGAAAATGGGAGCTGTCTACATTCCAGTTGACTAAATCATCACAAGCAGAAATCTCCAAGTGTTTCAAGGCAAGGAATTTCCCTTCAACAGTGGTCCATTCCGATCCAGTGACTGCATGACACAACAATCTAAGACTCATCAGATGGGGCAAGGATCCAACCACCATTGTCAATCCTTCCCAATCAACACGACAACCTTTTAGAAACAACCACTTAATCGAACTTGGAAAAATGAGGCTCAAAGCAAAATCACTCCACTTGGAATTGAGATCGAAATCGCATAATAGATATTCCACTTTATCGAAGTAGCAAAGATTTTGGGGACAGTAATACGAACTTGCTTCATCACAATATAATAAGTGTAATTCTCTAATATTGGGGACTCTTCTGATAACCTCTTCACTCAACCTAAAATTCTCTACTTTCCAAAGTGTCTGTAGATATCTCAAAACCGAGTCATTTCTTTTGTCTAATCTGTTAACAGGAAGAGGATCAACAAGACGAATTGGGTTGATCTCAAGATGCCTAAGCTGTAGCATCTCCCAGATCTCATATGGTGCAATCATCACGGTTGATTGATCGGGTAAATCAACTGCTAATATTTGCAAATTCCAAAGCCGTGATATTGATGAAGGAAGGTAAAGAGTTCGGAGAGATGTAAATCCAAGATTAACTTTAAGAAACCGTAAGTTAACTTGCTGAAAAATGGACACACTTGTTGATGCTGGAACGACCGTATACAATGTTCTCAACAATTTCAAGTCGTTCGATGGCCAACCCCCTTCGTATATCAGACAACGGATTGGAGCATCCAAGGTTTTTGTTTGACGATTCACCTCTGCAACTCCTCCACTGATTACAACTCTACTCTCCCTATTTATGGCTCGTGAGCTATCAAGCACAAATAAGAACTTCTCTTTCTTGCCAATCTTTATGCACAATTCTCTAAGCACATCATGTAGTTTTAAATACACAATTTTTCCATCTAAACCCAACCCATTATCTAAAATTAGGTTTCTCTCGTAGAGATCCCATAGATAACGCTCTGCAATTTCATCCAAGTTGATGTTTTCAATAGGTTCTATTAATCCCTCAGCAATCCAAAGTTTACGAATGTCCTGCCCATAAATATCTTCATCTTCTGGAAATGCTCCAAGGAGTAGGAAACACGGCTTTAGATGAGCAGGCAAGTAGCTATAACTCAAAGATAATACATTCGAGCATTGCTCGTCGTTCTCTGTAGAATACAAAATTGAGTTCATATCATGTGCAACATTCTCCCAGTATTCTAGAGCCATTGAAGACTTTCTGAGATGGCCTCCAACCACAACAATTGCAAGGGGAAGTCCTTTGCACTTTTCAACTATCTTCTTTCCAATTTCTTCCAACCCAGGAGGGCAACCTTGCTCTGCAAATGCTTTTCGACAAAATAGATCCCAACTATTGTCCTCGTCTAGAAAACTCAATGAAAGACGCAAAATGCCTAAATGTTTGGCCACATCCAAGTGCCTAGTAGTAACAACAATTCGACTTCCGTCGCTTGTGTTGGGAAAGAAAAATTTTATTTCATCCCAAGCTTGAAGAGTCCACATATCGTCTAGTATAATCAAGTACCTTCGCCCATATAAACTCTTATATAACTGTAGTCCTAACTCATCAACAGTTCCACTGGTGGCTTCATCAACAGTGGATTTTCTTAGACAAGACATAAGTTGTTTAAGAATTTTTTCAACCGAATATTGCTGAGATATTGTAGCCCAAAGACAAATATCAAAGTGATGCACAATAATTGGATCTTTAAAAGCATTTGTAGCAAGTGTAGTCTTACCAATCCCTCCCATGCCTACGATGGGGATGACTCTCCGACTCGAGGGTTTTCGAGTCAGCAGATCCAAAAGTCGATGAAAGACTACATCAAATCCCACCATGGTAGTCTTCTCTGAGGTCAGTCTTGTCTCAGTTTTTGGTGAAGTAGCTACTGCTGAATATGTGGGCTGCTCTGCTTCCACTCCACTATGAGCTTTCACATTGATAGCCTTTCTCCTCATATAATCCATGTCCTCAATTACTTTCTGCACATCCAGTAGGAAACAACATGATCTTGTGTTTGATCTTGTCTTTCCACCACGAATCTGGTCCACTACGTGAGTTTCGATCACATCTTCAGCTGCTTCAGCTGCACGCGCGATGCGCATTTCTAAAGCTTGTGCAGCTTCTTTTCTTGCCCCATGAGAATTTTCATAATTTTTCATGAAATCGATCAGAAAACAGACATTTTCCAGAAGAGATTGAATCTGTCTGTCATCAAAGGAAAAGCAATGGCGGGGGTGATTCTGGATAAGAAGCAGATTATTCTTGAGAGAAACTAGAGCTGCAAAAGCTGCTGCCATGGATGGATTTCGGATTTCGAGTTTCTTATCTGTTTGGGAAGTTTGAGAGAAGAATGAAAATGGGAAGCGTGTTTGTTTTCTGGATCGCAATTATTGAAATCAATGCTTGATTTGGTTTTCCTTCATCATCTGCTCATTTCTATATTATTTACTTAATTAATACTACAATTGGTATTTTCATATTATTTCCATCCTTATCGATAGAGTTGGTAATCAGGGCCGGCCTTGAGGGCGGGCGAGCCTGGGCGATAGCTCAAGGCCCCAAAATTTTAGGAGCCAAAAAAATTTAAATTTTTAATATATAACTAGTATATGGTAAATATCAATTTGGTATCTCAATGCAGTGGGTAATCTGGCAAAGTGCAAACCGTTCGATCCTCTCATAATGGTATTTTTTTTTGACTTGCAGTTTCTTATTAAAGCTTGAGCTGTGAGTTGGAATGTGGTCTTTCTTCGACGAACTCCATTCTTTAAGCTTCTCTCTCCTACATTTGAATTAGGATTAGCTTGATGCCAGTGTGTTCTTTCACCAATCAACTGAAATGAGCTAGGTAAGTAACAAATATAAATGTAGGTTTCCCTAAAAAAAAAGAAGATAAATGTAGGAAATGTATGTTGATAATGGTGAATGGAGAAATAAAATTTTTGAAGCCAAGAATATGATCTTGAAAATTTTCTAAAGATGTTTTGGATGTGTAGTGAATATAGTTATTGGAATCGTAAACGAGAGAAATTTTATCGTTGCCAGTTCGCCAAGTCTAGTTGGCAACAGAATGAGTTGATTTAGCAACGGAAGTTTCCATGAGGGTAATGTTTATTCTGCCTCTTTTCTATCTTTTCATGATGAATTTTTCATTTTTCATTTTTTGTATTTTTCTGTTAACCTTACTTTTGGAAGTGTGGCAGTTGATTTGAGCTAGACATTTTTTTAGGACACCAGGTTTTAGCGTTATGCAAAAGTAGGACATTTTTTTGGGCTTGCAAAAGTAGGATAAAATCTTGTAAGTTATTGCGTTCAAATGACAAATTTAGGCCCGATCGGGCTAAAGCACACGTCAGTTGCGCATGACCCTCCAAGTGGAGCCCGTGGCATGATGTGGCGCACACATCATCACTCAATTAATATAAAATAAAAAATAAAATAAAAATATCACCTCTCTCTCTCTCTCTCACCCCTCCCTCTCTCTCGTCTCTTTCTCTCGCTACTGTCCACAGCCGCCGCCGCCGCCCACCACCACCCTCAAGTTATTTTATTTTTTATTAAATGAGAGTGGTGATGTGTGCGCCACATCACGTCTCGGGCTCCACCTGGAGGCAATGTTTTAAAAACCGAACCGGAGGCTGAACCGGCGAGACCTCCGGGTCATGGTTCAATTGGTTCAACCGTTTTAAAAATAATAATAATAAAATATATGATAAATATAAAATTATTTATAACTTCATAAGTTATGTACTAAAAATTTCTAAATTTTAAAAAAAATATAAATAAAATCCATAATAGATATTTTTTTATATTTATTAAGTGTAAATATATATAATTATGATACAAATGTAACTGAAAATTGAAGATCAAGATTTGACATGCTAAGATTGGGATTTGAATATGCTTCTATAAGATTCATAATTTACTATAATAATTTTAAATGTTGGCAAAACCCTAATTAAGTGCTGTGGTGGAGTGGGAAACGCCTCTTGCTTCAAGTGGGAGGTCTTGGGTTCTATACTTCTAAAGCTCATATTTCGAAATTTTAATGCATTTTATCAAACCGGACGGTTGCTAAAAACCGTGTCCAGTTTTCGGTTCTAGCCGGTTTTACCTTAAACTGGCCGGTTTGAACGGTCAAACAACGGTCCCGTTCAGACTTCCGGTTTTATAGACCTAACCGAACCGGTTTCAGCTCCGGTTCCCGGTTGAACCGGTCGGTCCGGTTCGGGTTTCAAAACATTGCCTGGAGGGTTACGTGCGCTTTTACCCAATCGGGCCCAAATTTGTCCTGTAGATGCAATAACTTCAAGATTTTGTCCTACTTTTGCAAGTCCGAAAAAATTTGTCCTACTTTTGCAAAACGCTAATAGCTGGTGTCCTAAAAAAATGTCTAGCTCCAATTGATTTAAGTGTTAATAAGGGCCGAAATTGTAATATGTTACATTAGTTTCTGTACGTTAAGTTTAGGTGTGATTCTAGAGACACAACGAATAGCAAGCTAGTCGATGCAATGGTCTCTCATAGTGCAGATAATTCCGAGTTTGGGGTTATTATCGCCAGTTGTCGGTTATTTCTAGAGACATTTTTTAGTGTTCGAGTTAAACATGTAAGCCGTGATACCATTGTTGGTGCTCATAGACTAGCTAGAAGTTCTAATTCCTAATGCGTATGTTTGGGATGAACCTCCGTCTATTATGGAGGGTCTTCTTCATATTCCATGCGATTGCGAATATTAATATCATACCATTTTCCTTCAAAAAAAAAAGTTTATTAACGGAAAAAATGTCAAAAACACATTAACATTTCACCAAGGATCAATTAAGCCATTAATATTTCACCAAGGATCAATTAAGCCATTAAAGCCTACTTGAAGCTAAGGGGTGAAGTTCAAAAGGTGGAATGGAGGAAAGCTATTAGCAACAACAAAGCTCCACCAAAATGTATTTTCATACTTTGGTTGACTATCTTGGACAGGTTAGTCACATGTGATAATCTACAGACTATTGGAGTTGATTGTGATCAACAATGCATCCTTTGCAAAAAGGAGAATGAAACCATTAATCATATGTTTTTCAAATGTGAGTTCTCAGCATTGATATGGAAGCAGCTTACCAGTTGGAGTGGCTTAGAAAGTAGAGTTCAAAGCTGGGATCAGGAACGTACGTACTTAACTACTCAATGCAGGTCAAAAACGGGGAAACAAATGTTATATAGAATAGTAGTTTCTATTGCTATATACTCCCTCCGTGCCTGATAAGTGTAGTCCACTTTCCTTTTTCGTCCGTCCCTCATAATTGTGGTCCTTCCTTAAATGGATATGATTCCACTTAAATTTTTACCCTTTTACCCTTTAAAAGTAACTAATACTACAACAAAGTGGGTCTCATTCTCCACTCACTACACATCTACCTAACATCCTTCTTAAAACCCGTGCCCCTCCCTTCGGACCACACTTATCAGGGACGGAGGGAGTATTACATTAGGAAAGAAAGGAATATGAGAAGATTTCAAGATAAATGCAGCAGTATTGAAAGCATTGTGAGACAATGTTAGATTTTGGTGACATTCAGCTGCAACAAGGAGACACAATTGACTAGATTGTTGAAGACTTGAGTTTGATCCTTGTATTGGTGATATTGAGATGTTGTGATGTAAGTTGTGAGTTTCCTGCCGATTTGGTTAAATAAAATAAAGTATTTACCAAAAAAATGTGTTGCCTGTCAAAATTCGATGGGATTCACTAATTATATATAATTTGAAAAGGTATTAGATCATATATCATATAATGTGATGCACGTACAATTATAATATTTAAATTAAGTGTACAAATGAGTAGCTTTTTTTTTCCTCTTTTTTTAAAAAAATCAATAACGCTTTGACGTTGATTGCCTTTCTTCTCATAATAACGCAAATGGGATCGAGGGAGCCACCTTGCTCAGGTCGCCAACGGCGGAGCGCCCGCGTCCTCCTGTCGGACGCTCACAGCGACCGGGCAGAGCCCGCACCGTTCTTAGTTTTTCCAATTATTAGAACTTTGTCTTCTTATTCTTATTCTTCTATTTTTTTTATTTTTTTTACAATGATTCTATTTTTTGTCTCTCCATTGCTATTTCTATCTAGTTCTAGTACCAAATTTCGTATTTATTTTTAATACTAGAATTGGTAAATTATTGCTATTTTCATAATATTTCGTAATTGTATAGAACTCCACTCTTCTATGAAAATGCAAAAGCATACAGAAAGCACGTCAGAGGACAGCAACAAATACAAATTCCTTATTTCTTATTTCAATTGGCAAATCCATGCATGTCATTTCTTTTTCTCCTATTAAGGACTTCGCTCTTTATGAATTTATCTTCCTACTGTAGAAGAAGCAACAAAATCTAATTCCCTAAAACTAATCTCAACACATTTTGTTTCTCTTAAATGTTAAAATAAAAACCGCGTGTTAAACTTTTGGGCCGTTTGCTAGCCTACGTATGATGAGACTTTTGATTTTATCAGCACCAATTATACAAATCCAAAAATTATTATCGAGTTGTTTGAGAAGACAATTTTCCTCTTACATTATCTAAAATAAACAAGGCATTTCTCTCTCTCTCTTTTTTAGATAAAAGAACATTCATTAAAACCAATCAAAACAGTTTCAAGTAACGAGCAATATGAGAAAAGACAACATTACAAAACACTCCGTCGGGCCTTTTGCCATGTATGATGCATCTTTAAAATAGCTAGCAGTATAGTTCCTAGGGCTGGCAAATTTCCGGGCCGGGCCGGCCCGGCCCGAAAATTCACCGGGCCGGAAAATAAGGAGCCCGGCCCGAAAAATCAATTTATAGCACATTTTTACCGGGCCGGGCCGGCCCGGCCCGGCCCGAAAATTCGTCGGGCCTGAATTTGCTGAGCCCAGCCGGCCCGTCGGGCCGGGCCTGTTTTGACAGCACTAATAGTTCCTCAAATTATGCACCATTAAGTTCATAAATCTCAATAAACAGGACCAAAATATAATTCGCTTCACTAGTAGTGCTAATAAAAATTGAAATGAATAAATAGCGTTCTGTATTTTCAAAACCTTACTAATTAAATTGGAGTGATAATATTTTCCCTTCTTGGGAGTGAAAAGGGAGGAATAAGATATGGTGGAAATGAGGGATTTAATGAAGGGTGGATAAGAAAGGAAGAATTTAAAGGGTGAGATTTTTTCTTATCCCTCCATTTAGAGGGATAAATTTACCAAAAAACAAACGCACCCTAATGGTATGAAGTGTGTTTCTTTCTATATCTCTACTTCTATTATCAAGTAATGGAATCTGGTAAGAGGGCGTTTACTTTGAAGGATATGATAGATTGATAAAACATAAAATTGACTATATGAAGGATTAGATGATCAAACACGTTCAAAAGTAATCAATCCATCAAAGTAAACGGTGGATTATATAATTCAAGGGCCTACATGGATTATATAACAAATGTGGAAACTGTAGGATGCATGCATTTTTTATTAGCACAAACAACAGTGACACCAGATATTTCCAAAGTTCACTTCATAAATCTTCACTGCAAATAGTGAAAAACTTATTATATTACACTGGATGATTGTTTCATAAGATGCAAAGATCATTAATTGGACTCTTATAGTTGGTTATAATCATTTTTGTGACTTGTTAGAAATGGTATATATGTATACTTTCTCAAGACATGTGTTCTACAGTCGTCCCCTTAAAAATTTAAATGGAGAAAGAACCTAGTATTAGTTTGTGCCTCTAAAAGAATTGTGGCTGGAGAGCGACTGTTAATGTGTTGTTCACCAAAAGAAAAAGGAAAACAAAAAAAAATCTTCAGAATTAGTACTATATAATGAGCAGGAAAAAACACTCTCACTACTAGAAAAACGCACATACATAACGCAGTTTATCCGTTATCTATGTGCTCAAAAAACCGTTACGTATAATGGTGTTATCTATAATGCGCACATACATAACGGTTGATGTTTTATAGATAACGTGTTTTTCTTCGTTATCGTTATAATTTTACATAACGTTTCTTACCGTTATTAAAAATTAATTTTTTCTGTTATGAAATGCACCTCATCTGTGTTATGTATCATTATAGATAACGGTTTTTTACAATTTTTATAACGTTATTTTTGCGTTATGTGTTTTCATTTTTTATAACGCTGATTTTAACTTTTAAATGACGGTACCTGTACTGTTATAGATAACATTTTTTTTCAATTTTTTATAATGTTGTTTTTGCGTTATGTTTTTTCATTTTTTATAACGCTGGTTTTTGCTTTTAGATGAACAGTATATATATATTTTTTTTTTCCAATTTCCCTATATATATCATAGCATAACAAAATTTCATTAACATCCACAAACATCCATACATTGTCATCTGAATGTCACACATGTTCTATCTAGCTATATGTCATAAAAGAAGAGAACATATAAGTTCCGATAAAACAGATCTGCACAAGTAAGCTTTAGTATCAATAAAACAGATATATAGATGCAAACAATATAAAAGAACTTGTTACATATGCATAGTTAACTTTACAGATGCATAATGTTTTTTAGAGAATACAAATGCATACTTTTACTTTCTCAAAAAAATAAATAAATAAATAAGATTCAACTTTAACATTTTATTTTGCAGAAATTTGAAGGGAAGATTGTAGCCGGCGCCTCCACATTTCTCGGTCTCACTCATTCAAGTGCAAGTTCGGCATTGAAGTGTTGCTGCTATACTCAAGTTCAGCATCTCGGTCTGCCTTATTCGAGCGCAGGTTCGGCACCTAACTGCAGTTGCTATACTCAGTTCAGCATCTCGGTCTGCCTTATTCGAGCGCAGTGATGTGTGTATTTTGGTTGTTTATATTATTAATTTTTCTATGGTTTTATTTAGGTATAATTTGCACTTTTTATGTATTTTTTGTGTAGGAATCGAAGAGGTCGTGAGCATATGAATTTCGACGAGAGAAATCGAGAATGAAGAATTTATGTGCAATTTTGGAAGATAATGAATGGCCGGACTTATTTTGTAATACATAGACTACATTTTAAATACCTTTTATTTTAGGAGTTTATTTTTATTATTTAATTATTATTTTGCTAGGTTATTTAGATTGAGTTTGCGGCTAATTAGAAAAGTTATTTTCAATTCTTTATATTGAGGAATTGATTAGCCGTGTAGGTTAAGTAGGATAGATTAATTTTTCAATTAGAAAATTTTATTTTATTATTTTTCTTATCAGCCGCCGCAAGCAGGAGGGAAGACAGAGGCATACTTGTGATTTGTTTTCCTTGATTTTAGTTAATCTTTTCTTTCGCTATTTTGGAGATTAGACCTTCGAACAACTATTCAATTTTTGGTGACTGTTCTTATTTCCTTTAATTCAATAGATTTATATTATGCTTTCTTTTTATTATTCGATTATGTTTAGTTTCATTATGCGTAGCTATTGTTTTAATTCGGCGAGAATATTGAAGCACTAGTCTAATAAACTGTGAGATCTAATTGTTCGTATAATTAATTTCCTAGAGTTTCGATTTATTCCTTGTGTTTAAGGTTAATTCTGATTTTATTTAAGCCTGATCAACTTATATCTAATTGGGTTACAGTCAATTAGTTCCCTCAATCCATAATTGTTGGAATATGGCTAATTAATGATCATAAAGCTACCATATTCGTAGAGTACAGAGTTTTTTTAGGACAGTAACTATGGGTGTTTTGCAAACATATGACAACGTATTGCGGGCTTGTAATTTTAGGACAAAGTTTTCAAAATTGCTCAATTTTTGGACAAAAATAGCCCGATCGGGCTAAATCGCACGTGTTTTGCACGTGACGTTACTTTATTCGGCCAATGATGATTTGGCTGCCAACTAAGCTGATGAGTCATAAAAAAAATGAATAAAAAATAAAGAAAAGAAAAAATAATTAAAAACCCATTCCTCTCTCCTCTCTTCTCTCTCCCAAGCTGGCCTCTTCCTCCATCTCTCTCTCTCGTCCACTGCCCCACCTCCGCCGTCGCCACCATCTCCTCCTCTAAGTCATTATGTGGAATTTTTTTTCTTGCCGGTGACCAACCCCACCTTTCCCGATCAGTTGATGTGGATAAAGAAAACGTGAGCGGTGGCGGCAGAGGAAAGGATTGCGCCTCCACCACCGCCTGAATCAGTCACACTTCCTCTCTCTATCTCTTTCATTAATCTCTCCCTCTATCTCTTTCATCCCCATCTCACTCACAAAAACAACCACAACCAATTTCCCCCAATTTCATTTTTCGATTCACTGGCCAGTCGAGCGACGTCTATGTGCCGAACTTCCCCTTCATCCCCCTACTGTGGTTTAACTACACCGGCAATCTGCCGAACAACACCATGGTCAGAGAGGAGAGAGAACTCTCTTGGCTGCCGCGGCAGACCGAATGAGATGGGCGAAAGAGAGAGAAGAAATTTCTTCAAATTTTGTGGATTTTGCAGACGGGACTAGAGAGAGAGAGAGAGCGAAGAGAGGTGATGGTTGGTGGCGGCGATTTGGGGGTGGGCACGATTTGGGGTTAATTTTTTTCGTTTGGGGATGGGTCGGCGGCGGAGGTGGGCAAAGAGAGAGGTGATGGTGAGGAAGAGAGAGTAGAGAGAGGGAAGATGGGGGAAGGGAGGTGGTCATCAGCGGAGGTGGGCGAAGAGAGAGAGAAATGGAGAACTGCTGTGTTGGTTGTGCATAGGAGCGAGAAAGAGGGAGGGGGAGATGGAGAGCTGTGTGGTGGTGGTGGTGGCGGTCGTAGCCGGTGGTGATGGTGGCGAAGAGGGAAGGTGGGGGAAGAGAGATTTTTCTGTTTTATTATTTTTTTTATTGAAAAAAATGAGATGACACTTAGTTGGCAGCTAAATCATCACCGGGCCGAATAAAGTAACGTCACGTGCAAAACACGTGCGATTTAGCCCGATCGGGCTATTTTTGTCCAAAAATTGAGCAATTTTGAAAACTTTGTCCTAAAATTACAAGCCCGCAATACGTTGTCCTATTTTTGCAAAACACCCATAGTTACTGTCCTAAGAAAACTCTGTACTCCATATTCGTAGTAGGAATAAATTGGTAGACGGGTTATTACTTGCGTTCTTGGGTAATTCGTCTAAATTGGGTTCCTTCAAATCTAAAAGCTAGTAGAGCATTAAATCTAGGTCTGGCGTCTCCAGCTAGGTTGTGTTTTAATAAGGGAAATAGTTAGGTCTGACGTCTACAGCTAACTATCGATAAAGTACGTATGAATTGGGGTATGTCCGCTGCATTCACGGTACCCTATAAACTGGTTGGTTCTTGGAAATTAATTTATCTTTGCGTCGATGATCAGAGCCCTAGACTAGTGTAAATTTATTCGAAGCCGAATACTTTTCTTCTGATTAAATTCTCATTCACTACTTTAGTTAATTTTTTCTTAGCTTTTAATTAAATTCTCTCAATTTAAGGGGTGGTGGCTACATCAAAACCCGATTTATAGGAAAAATAGGTGAATTCTCGTTCTCTGTGGTTCGACCCTACTTGTTGCTATACTAATTTAATTCTGAGCAGGTTGCAGGAATTATTTGGTGGTATACGACGTCCATCACGTAGGTTCGGCATAAAGTGCAGTTGCTATACTCAAGCTCGGAGTTAAAGTGTGGTTAATTCCTACTTAGAGCAAACAAATATATAGTCATTAATGATATGTCAACTTACAACAAAGAAATATACAGTTAAGACGCAGCCAAATCAAATGATTCAACTACAGGTTGATCTAATATATTCAATAATTGAGTTAAAAGATGATATTTTTTTTTTGGGTTTATAATGATTTCTTCATCATAGGGGAAAGAATTCAGCAGCATAATCAGAAAAAGCAATAATCAAATCTGGTACTATCTGTATTTCAGTGGAGTTATCAATTTTTCATGAAAGTGATAAATTTTATTTGTTTTTTGTTTATAAAGATCGTATATCAGGATAAATAGATATTTTATGCATTTATGCTTTAAAAAAGGGGAAAATGTGCAAATACCCCCCTTATGTTGGCAGCGCTAGACAAATACACCATGAACTTTGTTTAGGTGCAAATTCACTCTTCCCTAAAGTTTTCAGGTGTAATTACCCCCTCGCCGTGATGGAAACACCACTTCCGTTGGCAAAAAAATTATTTTTGATTCATTTTTATTCTTGTGGGACCCTTACAATTCCTAAGAATTAATTGGTGCTAAAAGTTCAAATTAGGAAAAAATTTATTTCGAACCCTAGCTCACAACTATCAAAACTCAGGCGAAGTTCTTCAATAATTTGCAATCCAATCCAACTATTTGTTGTTGATATTGATGATCTCATATTCTTCAAGTGGTTCGTCATCATTTTTCGTGCAAATTATCAGAGAATCTCACCTGAATTTTGATAGTCGTGAGCTATGGTTCGAAATAATTTGTTTCCTAATTTGAGCTTTTAGCACCAATTATGTAGTATATAACCGTTGGGAATTGTGAGGGTCCCACAAAAATAAAAATAAATCAATTTTTTTTTTTTGCTAACAGAAGTGTCGTTTCCGTCACGGCGAGGGGTTAATTGCACCTGAAAACTTTAGAAATGGATGAATTTGCTCATAAATAAAGTTTAAGGAGGTATTTGCCTAATGCTGCCAACATGAGGGGAGTATTTGCACCTTTTCCCTTAAAAAAAATGCAAGCATGAACATGAATATGCATAAAATTGAAAAGACAAACAAACTTTTGCACACCTCAAGCCTATAAAGCCAAACAAAAGAATCAAAGTATTACTAAAATAGCTTTTTAAAAATATTATTTGTGAAAATTACTTTCCAATATTACCCTTTATTGCCAATTATGGACTCCTTAGTCATATTGGCTGAAATTACAGATTATTTAGAAACATAGAACAAAAATTAGTGATGTCATTCGCTACCTTACTCTGAAAACTCGTGATTGATATGGGATCAGATCCTCGAATTTATTTTTAGTCGGTAGATCTGCAAAAGTCGACTGATTATTTGAAATTTAGTATATTCATAATGAAAACTAATTAGTGCTTAAAACGGGTTAAAACTTAGTGGCAGAGCCAAGATTTTCAATTCGTAGGTGCGATAAATAATTACATAAAAGCAGTATATCTCGAAATATTATTAAATTTTAAAGTCATACATTTTAAAATATAATTTTTTTACATAGTTGTCTAATTTATTTTTCGCTTCCAACTTGATTATCAACAAAAACACTAGAGGATAAGTCACATGTCTATTTATTTAAACAAGTTTCATCGAAAGTGAATTAACATCGTACAGATTCTGAAAATTATCATGAATTTATCAAGTTGGCATTCATAATCTCTTTTGAAATCCATAATCTCTTTCATATCTAAGAATTAAAGGGCATACAAATATTAAAATAATGATATTTTCTCTAATTTTAGAACTATACTATATAGTACTCCCTCTGTTACACTGAATTTGTCTTCCTTTATTTTCTGACTGTCCCACTGAACTTGTCTTGTTTTCATATAAGGAAACAATTAACTCTTCAAAAGTTGTGGGACCTACCCACTTTTTAACTTTTTATCCTTCTCCTTAATACTCATACCGAACAATAATAAGGTATGTTCAATGGAACAGTGGGAGTACTATTTTTTTTGGTACAACTGTACCTAGGGGTGTGCATCGGTCGGTCGGTCCAACCGACCGACCAAAATCTCATGAACCGAAAACCGAACCGATCAAAAAATTCAAAACCGAAACCGACCGATTAGACCCTTTGGACCGAACCGAAACCGAACCGAAAAATTCGGTCGGTTCGGTCGGTTTTTGAAAAAAAACCGACAGTTTTAAAAAAAAAAAAAACAAATTCCAATTTCCAAAACATAAATATTCAATAAAAACATCACAAACTTCATCCTAATTTTAAAACATAGTCATTACAATTTACAAATAACTAATAAAAAACACAATTAATAAAATATTCCAACAACATATCAATATCCCATAAATATCAAATAAATAAATCTTGAGTACAATATCCTTCAAATCAAATAACATAAAATATGTAGCTTGGGCCTTGAATCCTTTAACTTCAAAACTCCGTCAATCCTCCATGACATCATCACTTGCATTCACATCTTCACCAATGCCAAGACTTTTCAAAGCTACAAAATAGAAAAGATCAAATGATAAAATAATTACAAATTAAACAAAGAGATAAAAAGAAATAAAGAAATAAATCACAAGTTAAAAAGACCTTCTTCGTGCTTTTGAATGCCCTCCAAATCCTCTTCGATTGTAATAGATTGCTTTGATTTCCTTAGCCAATCTTGAGTACAAACGAGACTCTCAACAATTCTAGGAGTTAACGAACTCCTAAAAGCATCAAGCACCCTTCCCCCGGTGCTAAAAGCCGACTCGGATGCTACCGTAGAAATAGGTACCGAAAGTAAGTCTCGAGCTAGGAGGGCTAGAATAGGCAACCTAGGTTCATTAACCTTCCACCAATTTAATATGTCGAAGTTCTTTGCACCATCAATCCCCCTTTCCTTCTCGTTTAGGTAGATATCCAAATCATTGGACACTTCCTCTCCTCCAACTAGCTTTTGTTTTTTGTACTTGGCAAGCAAAACATAAGGAGATGATGAACTCAAATCTTGTGAAGCATTTTCAACTTGTGTTGTTTCATTACTTGAAGAAGGTTGATGCAACAATTTGTAACCCTCATACATTTGGTAGAGCTCGGTTTTCACACTCTTTGCGATCTCTTCACCAACTTCTTTTCCATACACTTCAACAAGTATGAATTCTACGACTTCAAACTTGTATCTAGGATCAATAACAACACAAAAAAAATGATCTTATTCATCTTTTTTGGATCACCCCAATACTTATCAAATTTCTCCTTCATCTTCTCCCCCATTTTCCTCACTTCCATGTTCGAACCTTTCACCCATTCTTTCAACAAACAACACATATTGCTAATCTCATGCAAGAAAACATTTGAAGTGACATACGAAGACCCGGAGATCCTATTAGTCAAATCAAAAAATGTTTTCAACACCGTACTCAATTTTCTTGCATTCTCCCAATCAAAAGAATAAGGAATGCCATTTGGAAGATCAACCTTATAAAAGGGATCTTTTGATTCATATAGATCAAAAGCTTTTTCAAACTTACAAGCAACATTCAACATCAAATAAGTTGAATTCCATCTAGTAGGCACATCCAAACACAATAGACTCTTGCTTTCAATATTCTCCTCTTCACAACATTCTTTAAATCTAACAAGTCTAGCAGGAGATTGCCTAATAAATCTAACCGCATCCCTTATCTTTTTAATTGAGAAATCTAACTCTTTCATCCCATCTTGCACAACCAAATTAACAACATGAGCAACACACCTCATATGCAAATATTTACCTCCCGCCACACAACAACCACGAGTAACCAATCTATTTCTCAAAGCAACAACACATGTATCATTTGAAGAAGCATTATCTACTGTCACTGAAACCACTCTCTTAATTCCCCACTCACGTAAAATACCATCAATTTGCCTACCCATATCCTCACCCTTATGACTCTCAATAGTACAAAAACTTATGATTTTTTTTGTTAATTTCCACTCCTCGTCAACCCAATGGGCAGTTATGCACACATAATTAATTCTTTGCAAAGATGTCCAAGTGTCTGTAGTAATAGAGACACTTTGGCCAGATTTTTTGAAAAAATCCATCAACTGTTGCCTTTCATTCTCAAACAACTTAAAAATATCCCGTGAAATAGTCCATCGTGAGGGAATATTGAACTTAGCTTGTAATGCAGCAACAAATTCCCTAAACCCTTCACCCTCTACAATTTTAAAAGGTAGTTCATCCTTGATTATCATTTCAACCAATTTGATCCTACAAAGTTGTTGATCAAATCTCCAACTAGTTAAACTACCTACTACGACAGACTCATCACCCCCTTCCTCAACTTGTATCGGTTGTAAAGACAATTGTGATTGTCTTACATCCGAACTTTTAGATCTATCAGGATGATTTTTGCATTTAAGCATATGAGTATTAAGCGAAGTCGTACCGTTTGTACCGGAGTCGGCATAGTAGGTACTAGGGCAGTAGTTACATTTTGCCTTTTGCCTCCCATCTTCTCCAGTAAACTTTGTGAAATGAGCCCACGCATTAGATTTTGACCTTCCACCCTTATTTTTCTTCGAGGTTGCTGTGGTCCGTGTGGACTCTTTTGCAGGAGGCGGTGGCATTTCATTTTGAGCGGAGGGAATGGACTCGTTTCCTTCCTTTTGATTTTCAGCCATGATAATCTGCAACAAATTAACAATAAAAATCAACAATAAACACCGAGCTACTGACTGTCGAGCCTATTAACAATAAGTCAATAATCAACAAATTAACAATAATAATCTGCAAGACTTGCAATAATCAACAATGTGCAGATTGCAACAAATCAATAAAAATAAGAGGCAGATTGCAACAAATCAATGTGCAGACTGCAAATCAATGTGCAGACTGCAAGACTTAACAATAATCAAAATCCACACGGAAGAGCGATAAGACTTGATCTTCGAGTATCCTATTTAGATTCTGATATTGTTCTTTAAAGTTTAAACCACGTTTTATTGGCCAATGATTTACCAATTCCCTTTTGTTTAATAATATCACGAACGATAAGAGGCTCACAATTATTGAAGTGTGTGTTTACTTGATTAAGAGGCTCACAATGCATCAATCAAAAAATAATGTGCAGATTGCAACAAATTAACAATAATAACAAATGAGATTGCCTAATAAATCGAGACAGTGAGAGGGAGAGAGTGCATACCGGAATCACCCGGAAGGCGGCGGAGAGGGGCAGAAAGGCGGCGGCGCAGCGGCAGTCTGCGAGAGAGTGACAGAGAGTCGGCGAGAGAGAGAGGCGCGGCGGGGCGGGGCGGGACGGCGGCAAGACGGAGGTGCGGCGGGGTGGAAGCAGAGAGGGGCAGAGGCGAGGCGCGGCGGCTGCGAGGCAGAGGGAGGCGGGTAGGACGGCGGCGGAGAAGGAGAGTGAGAGAGAATCAGCGAGAGAGAGAGAGAGAGGTGCGGCGGGGTGGAAGCAGAGAGGGGCAGAGGCGAGGCGCGGCGGCTGCGAGGCAGAGGGAGGCGGGTAGGACGGCGGCGGAGAAGGAGAGTGAGAGAGAATCAGCGAGAGAGAGAGAGAGAGGAGATGAGATGCAGCACCAGCACAGCAGCAGCTTGAGTTGAGAGTGAGAGGCGCAGGCGCTGAGGCGCAGAGCACTAGAGCAGTAATAGATTTAGGGTTTTTTCATATATATATTTATATATTATATAATTATATTATATATATTATATATATATTCGGTCGGTTCGGTGCCCGACCGATGAAATTTCGGGAAACCGGGACCGAAACCGAAAACCGAATTTTGCCAAAATTTTGGACCGAACCGAAAACCGATTACAGTGAAAACCGAACCGAACCGACCAAAACCCTTCGGTTCGGTCGGTTTTGTCGGTTCGGTTCGGCCCGTGCACACCCCTAACTGTACCCTCAAATCCCCCAGTGGATCCGCCACTGACCAAACTATGTAGTTTATATTAAAATGGTTACTAAACTTGAATTTGATTAAAAATTGATACCAAACTTACATTTTGTATCATTAAGAATTTTAAATTAACTTTCAGATTAATTTTATCCTGCATGGCACCAAAAGTACCACATAGGCTTCCCATTTATGTTAACTCATTAAAAGAGAAATACAAAATAAAAATTCCACAGGATCAAAAAATGTAGGCATTTCTTGACCAATTTTATAATTCGTGTGTAAAATCAAAATTCATCTATAGTTTTGTGTTTTATAGGAAAATTATCCTGATAAATAAATACTACAAATTTATTAATTTAGGTTATCACCTAATTACTCAGGCTATCAATAGCACCTCATTAATGTGAAGTGGCCCAATTTCGAGATTGAAGTGAGAAAAAAATTAGACCAATTACAGGGGAAATTTTATTAGGAGTGTACATGTAGTACATTCCTATTGACATGATAATATTATATTAATATAATTTATATTAATAAAATATTATTATGTAAGAGGTGAGTGTATTCCATGTACATCCATAATAGAATTTCCTAAAAAAAAAAAATTAGGATCCATATTCCATATCTTAAAATGGATCGGGTTCAGATCCAAACCCGTCGGATCCCGAGTAGTTTTAAAGCCAGTAACCCGTTATCTTAAAATAAATCACGACCGTCAATTCATAGGCAATCTCTACGCGCCACCATCCCCGCCGGTCCTCTCCACTCTACGTCTTTCGCAGCCGCAGCCGATATCTCCGTCACCACTGCCGTCGGACTCTCTCGCTCTTTCTCTCTACTGCAGCCGCGGTGCTTCTCTTGGTGGCGATTTTGTGCACATATCAGCTATGAGGTATTATTTCTATTATTTATTTATTTATGCATCTTAATCCTAGATTGCGATTCAATTCTGTGAATGTCTTTTCGTGCTATCGTGCTATTCTGATTTTGACTTCCGAGAGTAGATTCCATTCTTAATCATAGAGACTGGTTTTACAATTTATGCATTTAGAAGTTAATCGAGGAGCTACAGTTACGATGCCATTCTTAATTATAATTTTTTTGCGTTTTATAGATTAAATTTTCGTTTTGATTATCAGTCCTTTCTCGTTGTCAAATATGAAGAAATCTTCCGCAATAATTAGTCCTTTCATTTTTGTTCTCATTTGACGCTGGAAAAGTAAACATATATGTAGTGACTAGTGAGTACTGATGGTAGCTCAGAAATGTGGAGACCTTTTATGAAGAATTCAAAATGTGATTGGATTTTTAGAATTGGTTGGAACAAGTCTAATTTCTTGATGTGAATACTGAATCAAACATTTGAGAAAAATAAAATAAATAAATCCATGTGAGCATTTTTATTAGTTTTGATTGGAGCAGCTTCCTATTCAGGTTGGGAATTAATGAAAGCTCAAGAACATTTTAGCTGCCGTTTCCACCTGCCACGATGTTTTCTACCACTAAGCCACCATGTGCATCACGTAGAAGGTTTAAAAAACAAAGAAAATTTTCTTAACTAGAGCTGCAAGAATGGTTGTTGCATCTAGGAGGTGTCTACATTAGCAATTTTGTATTACAAGTAATTCAATGCAATCTTTTGTTCGTTAGGTGTTTGGTTCTTACATGTTTCAGATGTTGATTTCAGTTGCTTACTTGTTTTCCTTAGGAGATGGAGAACCTCTTAGCAGAGTCGGAGTTCTCTTTGAATTGTCTCATGATGGTATATATGTTCCGGTGTTCAATCATTTGATGTTGCTTATTTTATGCAGGTGCAGAAAATGTTATATGTGAATAAGTTTGTAGCTTCTAATGGGAGAGTCATATGGGGTTGGTTGTTCCTTATTGTCGGGGCTCTGTCTTTTATGAGCTTCGGCTATGCTGCTGTCATATCTAAGCTTCAGCCTCCATATCATAATGTTATCATCCGCGCCATACAAAATGACTGGTATTTTCTGTTTTATGAAATTCCTGCATCTACTTGTTTAAATTTGGTACTCGTAACACTCTTGCTCTTAGTCTATCGATCTATATTTACTTGGGAGTATTTCTCTTGTATGCATGGGGTATTGCATCTCAAAGAGTAGTCTGGATGCCTTATTGTGGTGGGATGTTTATATTCTTTTTGTAGTTATTGAAAGGAATAAATGCACTTTTTTTATTAAATAAAGTTTTGTTCCTATTTCATCGTGACTCCATAATTCGACATGTCTTTACCTCAACAAAGCGCGAAAATTTGTAACAATCCTGTTGTCGTACAGGTATTATTGTTTCTTGGTGCCCTTGACACTTCCGATCCTTTTTGTTGCGGTGTATTTTCATTGGCTGAGCATGAAGTTGTTCAAGCATGCCTGATCTTACTACTGTGGAGTTACTCAGCAACCACTGTAAAAGACCAGCTGGCATTAGCATGTCCTTCATCACCATGACATGTGACAATGCCATCTTTCTCTAGGAACATCATTCTCATGGCACAAGAAGCACGCGGAGCGTGATCATGAAGATCGAAACTAGCACTGGCTGTGTGTATTCAATGATGGGGATCACGATTCATACTTCAGCAGCATGAAGCATGGAAGATGCCGCAAACCTTGCCAGGCAAATTTTCTTACTTTGCTGTTTGTGTTTCTTACCTTTTGTTGGAAACTATATTGTGAATTGTTGTTTCATATATATATATATATACCTTTTATTATAGAAGAGTCTATTCTAAGTTAATATAGCATAATAACCTAGCTCATGTCACAATTATAAAAGCTAGTCGTTGAGCCATCCGCGCGTTCTAGAATCCCTCGACTCTCCATCAAGCTGAAAGGTTCGACTTCATTCTCTTAACTACTCTGTTGCCATCATTGCATTCCACCCAACTGCATTCATTCAGCTCTATCTTTGGAAAATAGCATCACCAATATATACTAAACAGAGTGTTTGTTGCAGACTAGAGACAAGAGACCTTATTAGAATAAAAATTCTGGTGGACGAAGAATTTTAAAGATAAAACATTATTGATTTAAAAAAAATTGAGAGGTTGCGATTACATTATAATAACTCATACGTTGTGAATATATACAAGAATATTGGTGTAAAGTAAAAAATGATGTTTTGCAAAAAGAACAGTTCCACACGAACCAAATCGTGCAATTAATTTCGAAAAACCATATCACTTGGTTTTCGGCACAACTTTGATTCAATCGTACAATTGGTTTTCGCCCATTGTGCAAAAATTAAATATAAGTAGGGTTGTCTAAACGGGTGAAGGGTAGTCGGTTAGTGTTGTACCGACCCGATACCCGACGGGTATTGGGTACCCGGTACCCGCATATTCAGGTAAACGGGTCGGGATGCGGGTTGAGAGTTTTAGAAATTTCGGGTATCGGGTATACCCGACACCTGATTCGGATATCCGAGTATACCCGAATTTTTAATTTATATTATATTATATTACTTTATATTATATTATTTAAGGAATTAGGATACAAACAAATCTATGAAATATATTTGACTCTATCTACAACCTAATTACCTAACTTAAGTTACTTAACGCAAAAGTCAAAACATAATAATTAATACATAATATAATAAGTAGAAGAATTGAAGAAAGACTACGCATTATGCAATACAAAAACTATATTGTGCCGCCGCCGCCTTCTGCCCATCATCGACGTCCATAGCCTGTTGTTCGCCGCCAGTGCCGTTTCTTTTACAGGTTAAGTTTCTATTCTTCTAATATAGGATAAATAATAGTATAATTTTACTAATTTAGGGCAAAATATTGGTATATCAAATCAAATAAATATAATTATTGTACTGGTGCATGTTGGAATCATAAAGTTAGTAATCTCAAGAATACAGACCACAACCGTTCTTGTTAAAAAACATATCTATTAGGGTAATTCAGGTACCCTAATACCCGATTGGGATACCCGCTTCGGGTATTTGGATACCCAATTTTTAATATAAGGTCTGGATCGGGTATTATAAATTTGAAAAAATCGGGGTCGGGTACCCGACATTTTCGGGTAGGGTACCCTACCCGACCCGTTTAGACAGCCTAAATATAAGCAACATATAATATGTTGATAAACAAAATCATACTAACATTTTATCACAAAACAAAACCCCTAAACCGAAAAATAGAAATGGAACCTGCCATAAACTCTACTACGTCACAGTTTGGAGATCCAGAAATAGATTATTGCTTGTGAGAACACCAAGTTGAAGGCCCTCATTCCCCTACTCCTCTTGTTCCACGAGCAAGGTTGAAGATATGCTGCAAATTTCATTACAATCATTCGAAGTGTTGCTATTTCTCCAATACCCGAAGGGAACTCATCCAATTTAGACAAATTTTTAAGATAAAGATCTTCAAGGACTGGAAAATGAAAGTTGTCTGCATTCGAGTAAATTAGGACATCACAGCCCCAAATATCCAAGGATTTCAAGCGAAGGAATTTCCCTTCAACAGGAGTCCATATAGATCCAATGACTGAATACGGATACTGTTACGCCAGGCTTAGAAGCAGAGCAACTTATTATTGGGCCTGAAATTATAACTACACAGAATAAAGGAATTGGCCCAATTAATGGAAGGCCCAGGTATGAGACGAAGCTTCCTAGCAATGTTAGGATAGAGATAATATATTAGAATTATCAGAGATTGCAGAAGAATGCCTTGCACCACAGTAGTTAAATAGCAGAGCAATGTATGAGAGTTTATCAATGAATGAATGAATATTTTGGATGCTTCTCTTATTTCTGGAGTTTAAGCTCACTCGAAGAGCTCTATCTTTTGATAATCGTATCAGATACAGTTGAAGACTTAGAAGATTTGGCAAGGATCCAACCATCATTGTCAATTCTTCCCAATCAACACCACAACCACTTAACAACAACGCCTTAAGCGAACTCGGGAAAGTCAGGTTCAAAGCAAAATCTCGCCACTCGATATAGTCATCAAAAAAACAAAATAGCATTTCAAGTTCATGGAAGTTGGCAAGATTGTTGGGACAGTAATACGACCTTGCGTCATCACAATAATCACAATATGATAACGACAATTTCCTAATATTGGGAAGTCTCTTACAAACCTCTTTGCTCAACCTCAAATTCTTTACTCCCAGTAATGTGTGTAGATTTCTCAAAACCAAGTCATTTGCTTGGTAGTCCAATCTGTCAATAGGAAGAGGATCAACAAGACGAACTGGGTTGAGCTCAAGATGCCGATCTCATACGGTGCAATCACAGTTGATTGATCGGGTACTATAATTTTTAATATTTGCAAATTCCAAAGGAGTGATATTGATGAAGGAAGGTAAAGGGTTAGGCGAGTCTGATAATCAAGATCAACTGTAAGACACCGTAAGTTAAGTTGCTGAAAAATAGACTCACTTGTTGATGAGGCAACAACCTTATTCAACTCTCAACAACTTCAACTCGTATGGTAGTCGACCCCCTTCGCATATTGTAACTGTTGTCCTAAATCATCAACGGTGGATTTTCTTAGACAAGACAAAAGTTGTGTGAGAATTTTCTTAACACTATACTGTTGAGATATTGTAGCCCAAAGACAAATATCAAAGTGATGCACAATAAGTGGATCTTTACAAGCATTTATAGCGAGTGTAGTCTTACCAATCTTCAGCTGCACGCGTGATTCACCTCACTAAAGCATCTGCAGCTTCTTTTCCTTTTTTAATATCATTACAAATATTAATACTCACACACCCCACCTAGGGTTTTTTTTTGTGGCCGAGAGTACTCGAACCTCTGACCTATTGGTCAACAGACAACCACTCCACCACTAGGCCATCCCCACTGGGACGCAGCTTATTTTCCAGCCCCATGAGAATTGTCGTAGCTTTTCATGAAATCGATCACACTTTCCAGAAGAGATTGAATCTGGATGTCATCAAAGGAAAAGGATTGGCGAGGGTGATTCTGGATAAGAATCAGATTGTTCTTGAGAGAAACTAGTAGGGGTGAGCAATCGGTCCAACCCGGACCGACCCGCCCAAACCGAGAACCGAAAATTTAAAAAAAGTAGGACCGACCTGGACCGAGTAGCTGAACAAAACCGACCCAAACCCAAACCGAAACCGAGGTTGGTTTCGGTCCGGGTTCGGTCCAAACCGAACATGAAATGGGCAGTAGCTTTTTACATATTTTGCACCAATTTTCAGCATACATTCATACATTAAATTCAGCAAAAATATCACAAACCATCATTTGATTTCTAATATTCTCAATCCACGATAAAAACATAAATTAAAATCAATCCACTACATAATTATCCAACCACAAATTCATACAAACAAATGTAAACACTTCATAACTTCAAGTTCAATCCAAAGTTGTAGTCTCTATTTCCACTTGGCTTAGTTGGCTACTCTTCCCTTGAGTTTGAGTTTGTGTTGCTGATGTTGAAAGATTTTCAGGTAGATGAGCTTCACCTTCTGCTTCTACTGGTTTATTAGTTGCAGTTGCAGACATCTTTTCACGGCTTGACGGCTACAAACAAAACATGAGAAATTGAGAATCAAACCATCTGACCTAATTAAAAAATAAACAATCTGACCAAATTAAAAAAAATAAACAATCTGACCTAAATTTGAACCCTAATTCAAGCAATAATACCCTAACTCAAGCAATAATAAACCCCTAAATTCGAACCCTAATCTGACCTAACATACATGCAATAATCTGACCCAAATTTGAACTCTAACTTGACAGAAATTCGAGCAATAATTCGAGAAAAATTCAAGCAATATTTTCAAATAAATTCGAGCCCTAAGTCTGTAAAAAAATTTCTTAATTCAATCTAAGGATTTAGGCTTACCTTAATTCGAGTGAGGACTGGAGACGGCTGGAGAGGAGTGAGGAATGAGGATTGAGGAGACGGCTTGGCTGGCGGCTGGCGCGGTGGTTGTGTTGTTGCTGACTTGCTATGGTCCGTGGAGTCAGGAGGAGACGCCGACGGGAAGAAGGCAGACAGCAGGGACGGACGGCAGTGGGCTGTGGCGAGCGACAGACGGGCGGCGCCGGCGCTGCTGCGGCTGCGGGATGCAGGCGAGGCGGCGGATGTGTGTGCGAGAGAGGAAGAGTCGAAGACGAAGAGAGTGAGAGTGTGAGTGTGAGCGACTGAGCGTCAGATACTCAGATCTAGGGCTAAATCAGAAATAAAATGTAAATAAATATATATTTATAATATATATATTCGGTTCGGTCCGGATATGGACGGGTTTGAAAAATCCAAACCGAGACCGAACCGCAAATCTGTCGGTTCTAAAATTACCACCCGACCCAGACCGTTCTTCCTCACAAAACCGAACCGACCCGCCCGAACCCGTCGGTTCGGGTCGGTTTGGCGGGTCTGGGTCGGTCCTGCACACCCCTAGAAACTAGAGCTGCGAAAGCTGCTGCCATGGAATATGGATTGATCTGTAATTTCTTAATTATCTTTTTTTAGAAAGATTGTGAGAAGAATGAAATGAATAGAGCGTGTTTGACTTGTAGAGACTAGAGAGTGAAGACAGATAATGCTCAACTATTGAAATCCAGTGTTTGTTTTGGTACTACATGTTTTTTAGCTCTGTCATTATTTTTTTCATCAATTCCATTCTCTTATAATAATTAATTTACAATCATTAACTAGGTGGGGTTTATTATTAATTTTTTACATTTTATTTGCATTTTATAATTTATAATTGTTTATTCTAAATATTAGCGTATAGTATAATTTTTCTTAATTCTGTTTTTTTGTAATAAATGTTAATTATATTTCATTATATAATACCAAAATTTTATTTATCCACATATATTAGTTTCTTCTTGAAATTTTCGATCAATGTGGATTATAGACGAAGATGTTAATTTTCCTAGAGAAGTAATGATTTCTGTTGTTAACAAAAATGAAAAACCTGCATAAACAACTTTGGCCTGTAAACAGATCCTATAATATTCCTCTCGCTAAGGAGATTAGCTTAAAGAAACAGTTAAATATATGATTGATTAATTAGAGACAAATTTGGGAACAGTAATGCTAAAATATGTGGAATAGATATTAATATATGTTTATCAATTCATATGTGTGTAAAATCTTCGTTTGAGAGATGATAAATTAATTCCTATCATCTATATAGAAAAAACATTTTTTTTTTCAAATCGACATGCTTATAATTTAAAATCAAAAACAAAAATAAAAAATGTTAATGGAAAAATAGCAAAGACAAAGAAAATGGCAAACATACTATATGAACCAAAATTCTGGGCACTTTACAACAATTAAATTGGGTCAATTTAATGTGCATTTAGCATGAGCCCATTTCAGCCCAATTCACAGTCATAAACTAAAATACAGCCCAAATTAATAAAGTGGTGCCCTATATATTTCAAATACATTGTCGTAATACATAGGGGTGAGAAAAATAACCGAAAATCGAAAACCAAACCGAATCAAACCGAAAATAGAATTTGGTTTGGTTTGTTCGGTTTGTTTGGTTTTATTTTTTTTAAATTTAATTTGTTTGGTTTGGTTTGGTTTGGTTTGATGCTTTGGCAACCAAACCAAACCGAAAACCGAATTTATATATATATATATATATATATATATAACATTTATATATTTTTCTCAATAATGAAAAATAATTTGAAAGAATTTAGCGCAAGAGCTTGTTGGACCCAATAGAAGTTGAAATAAAGCACGGATATCAACATCATGCAACAAGGCAATGGACCGATCTTTTTGTTGATCGTTTAACATATTTGGCTTTTTCTATAATATGTGTGTGTGTATATATATATATATATGTTATGTTAATTTTTTAAATTAGAATACTATTATTGTCTTATTGTATTAAGTATATTTTTGTTAATTTTGGATGAAATATTTAGAACATACATGACCGTTCGGTTTGTTTGGTTTGGTTTGGTTTTAACTTTTAAAAATTTGGTTTATTCGGTTCGGTTATTCGGTTAGTTTGGTTTGGTTTTGATTTTTAAAATTTTAACTTATTCGGTTTGGTTTGGTTTAGACCAAAACCAAACTGAATAACCGAATGCTCACCCCTAGTAATACATAATAAAATAGATCATCAAATGGATTCATTTTGATAATGTATTTTATGGACGATAATACATTTTTTTTTACAACAATAGATCATATGAAGATTAATGTGTTGTCACTGTTGTGATATCTTCAATACTTCCTCCGTCCATGAAATGTTTGCCCCAAGGCAAGGTTTTAATAAAAACTGATAAAAAATTATTTGAGTGGAAGAAGGTTCCACAGTTAATTTGGTAGAAGGGTTGTAAATGTAAGAAAAATTGTGAAGTCACGTACATAAATAGAAAGTAGAAAATTGAGGCAAACTTTTTGTGGAGACCCCAAAATGGAAATTAGGACATACTTTTCGTGTATGAAGGGAGTATTATTTTCTAATAATTCATCCTTAAATAATGACAACAAATTTCTAGAAATCAAGGAAAAAAGAAAATCTTAAGCCCACCAAAAATTAAATTCTCTAAAACATAAGTATTTTTAAATAATCTTTAGAATTGATAACAATTAATGAAGGAGTCATAATACTCTCAAACAGAAAAGAAAAGAAGAAATACTCTCAGTCCATGGAGTACTTGATAAGTACTGTCCTGAACTTCCAAAACAAAAAAATTCTCAAAATAAATGTTATATAGTAAAATTTTGTGTAAAAATTATGTCAAACTATCAACTTTACTAATATCTTTAATGCAGTTTTTTATTTTTTTAATAATTTGAGATTAAAAAAAAAGTAAAATTACCTACTTAATTCGTGAATATAAGTGTTTTGACAACTAAAAGACACTAATCAGGGGAATGAGAAGTAAACTGGTGCTGCTGTTGAGATTCCATCATTTCATGCACAAACTGCACCATGAAAAAGTCGGAGTTGGAACTCCAAGAAACTGATGCAAAATTATGTGATCATCATTAATAATAGTAAAATTAAATGCCATTGAAGAATAACAAAATTGCACAACTAATATGCACTAAATCCCACATTAATCACTATATAAGCTTCAATTAACACTTTCATCAAAGACACAAATCATCCACTAATATTAAACCACTTACTAACTTCTAAGCATTTTACATACACACACACATTATAATATAATATACTTGAATTAATTAATAATTAATCCAACAAAAGTAATAGTAGCATATTAGCGCTACTAATCACGTCATTAAGAAACTAATCAAGACGATGAACTATAATTATCTCTCGGCGAATGCAGCGGGAACAACGGCAGCAGCTCCGGCGGGTCGGATCCCCGCGGCGTGCTTAACGGACTCGGGTGCAAATAAAAACCCTTTTCAGCAATGGCTCTCTCCTCCGGCGATCTCGGGCTCCCACGCGCCGCCAGGTACTCCAGCGGCGACACCGGCGACGCCATCACCATGCCTTCTCCGGCGAAGCTCCGGTGGTTTCTTGCAGGAGAATGCTGCGGGGTGGCGGCGCCTCCGCCGCCATTTCCGAGCTTGATCTCCAGCTTCCTGGCAGTCGGCCGCCGCTCGTGGAGCTTGAATGCCGGCCTCCGAGGACCCATCTCGCTGGAGATCGGTTTCCCGGCGATCTTGGCGGCGGGGGATGCGCCGGTGAGGCGTTGGACGACGGCGCGGAACGTGGTCGGGTCTGCTTGGACGAATGTGGTGTTGGGGATGGAGTTCGGGTCGAACCCGTTATGGAATACGGGCGGGTATGACGGGTTTGGGTTTGGGTTGGGAGAAGAAGAAGACGCCATGGGAGAAGCTCTGAGTTTATGAGAGAGAAAGGTAAGCGGGAAGAGAGGCATAAAATGGGGTTGCTTTTATGCTGATCGTTTTGTATTTCTTTGGAAGAACGAATTTAATTTAATTAGATTTTTCTTCTTTTATTTTGTTTTCTTAACTATTTTATCAAAAGAAAAAATATTTTTAATCAAAAGAAAAAGAATTTTTGCGTGATTTCTATGGATGAGGGATGTAAAAAAATGTCAGTTGCTCAGAGAAGAAAAGAGTTTCAAGAAAGGGAGGTTTAACTGCAGTTGTTTACTATGTACACCCTTTTTTATTTTTTTTTATTTTGGTTAAATTTATATCAGAAGTTGATAAGTTTTTAGTCTATTTTGGCGGTTCATCTAGATATGCATTATTTAATTACTAAACTTTAATGTACATATAAGTTGATAAAATATAGAAATGCAGCTTCTTCTTTTTTACCATAATTGTATTCAATAAAAAAAATATAAAAGTGATTATAAAATTTTCTTTCTCAATATTGGTTCTGGGTAGGGGTGTAAATTCGGGACGGAACGGGTACACTATCCGGAATTTTCCGGGTACCCGTACCCAAATTTCTTAAAATTTGCTACCTGTACCCGTCCCGTTTTAAGAAAACGGGTATTCAATACCCGGATCGGGTTTATGCGGGTCGGGATCGGGTACCCGCATGTACCCATTTTTAAAAAAAAATAAAAATATCAAACTTGTTTTTGGATATTTTCCCACTTGCTTTCTTCATATTTTTTCAATAAAGAAATCTGATCTAATTTCTAAAATACTCAACAAATAAAGTTATATAATCCAGCAAAGTGCAAACAAAACATAATAAAAATCAAGGCACTAGCAGGAAAGCTGCAAAGTTGCAACTTTCTGCCATTCGTGAGAGAGAGAGATGCAACTGCAGTGCAGTGTGGTAGTCAAGTCTAGTGTATTTTGTAAAATATTTCATTAAATAATTAAGAATAATATAAAAAGAATAAAATATATAAAAAGTTGACTGGGTATACGTGACGGGATGGGTAATCCGTTACCCGAAACAACTTCAATACTCTATCCCGTAACCCGTCCCGTACCTGAAAAATTTGGATAACGGATACCCAATACTCGAAAAATTACGGTACGGATTCGGATTATCCGAAAACCCATAACCCGAATTTACACCCCTACCTCTCGGCACTAAACAAGAGAGCGAATACGAAACAAGATACAATTCCAATATCTTAATTGCAAAGAGTCTTTTACTTAAATAAGAATAATATGCCATGTGATGTAGATAAAAAGCATAAATACAAAAATATATATTCATAAGTTATTAATAGGAAAATTATCCCAAACTATACCTCAATATCCTAAAAATACTCAATACTTTCAAATTTTTATTTTTTGATAACATAATCTCCATCTATTTTTTTACTAATAGAAGCATTAATTTCTGATTACTATGTACCGATTGTCGATATGCCATCCACCTTGATAATGATGATGTGGAATTTGTATTAAAACTAATCTTTCCACAATTAACAAAAAATAACATTTTTAAATAAAAATATACATAAATTAGATTAGCATAAAAAATTTGAAAGTCCAATATTTAAAATATTTATTTGAAAGTCCGCGATGTTTTATAAGATAATTCAATAGTTTGGATTATTCTGAATAATTTATTCTCAGTACATAATGTATTTATTTACTATCGTAATTATTTAGACACCATCATATTCGGTTAATACATGTCCCATTTACATATAACAACACGTGTTTATACATATCTTGTACGTTGAAAGATGGAATCCAACATAATAAACCTTGTTTTTGAACAAAAGCATTAATCAATAAAATGGTCACACATAAATAAAAAAAGGATTATTCCCCAAAAAATATTAAAAAAAAAAAAAAGGATTGGTGTGGAAATAGGAAATGAAAGTGGAGTTTGAAAATTTGAAAGAGGAAATAATAATAAATGGTGGGGGCCACAAATGATGAGTCATTTGCGGGGCATTGAAACGGGAAACGAGGAGTAGACTTACAGGTTTCCTTTCATCAAATATGGCCCCCCTCACTCACTATACTGTTTTTGTTTTTTTCCCTCCCTACCCCCGTTTGCATTTTTTTTTTTTACATCGTGAAAATTCGTGGTCGCTATTAAGGGTGGCAATCAGGTCTGGTTGGATCGAGTTCGCGTAGACATGATTTTGATTTGATCTGTTAAGGCCCAATTCGAACCTGATCTGTTAAGGATATGTGCAACCCGAACCCGAACCCAACCCGAAATGACTAAACCTGAACACGACACGAACACGAAATTGACACGATAAAATTCGGGTTGACCCGACACGATAATGACCCGAACCCAAATTTAAAAGATTTAATAAAAGAAAAAGTATTTTAAAATAAGATTTAATAAGAGAAAAAATATTTTAAAATAAAATTTAATAAGAGAAAAATAAATAAAATTTAATATTTTTTGATGACTTGGAAGGAAAAATAAATATGTCATCAATTTAAAAGCTTGATATGAATGAAATAAATATAATATTAAAAAATTTAATATCTTATCGGGTAATCCGAACCCGACCCGAAATTTTCAGGCCCGATATTGACCCGAACCCAATAAGGCTTGACCCAAACCCATTAATTTCGTATCGGTTCGTGTCGGGTTATCGTGTCGTGTCGAAAATTGTCAGCCCTAGTCGCTATTCTTGCATTGCAATTATCTTTCTTAAAGTATAATCACGTGTTAAATAAAAAATAATTAATTTTGATTATACAACGTGGGAGAGACATTGATCTTCCAAGATAAGACACATATTATGTTATTTTTTATATTAAATATAATAAAATTTGATTTTCTATAAGTGAAAATCATTTTCTCCCAAAAGAAATGTGACAAATGGCGGGGTCAGAAATTGTGTAGTTAAATATAACGAATTTGAATTCCAAAAATGTCACTTAGGTCTAATCCATCGTTTGCGATTTTATGTTGTAGGATTCGTCTGTTTTATATATAATTTACAGATTATTGATCTAAAATACGGTCACGGCTAATATATTTTATGGTACATTGAGATTGATATTACGTAAATATGTAAGTAGTATAAATGCAACCATATGTATGTAATATAGAAGTCTTAAACCTAATTATTCGATATTTTATAGCATGCATTCACAAAACCAAAAATGTGCAATTAACAAAATATTACTCTCTTCGTCCTAATAGCAAGGTCTCGCTTTTCTTTTTCGTTTACCCCAGTAGCAAGGTTTCATTCTAAAAATGGAAACAATTAACTCTTCAAAAGTTGTGAGACCTACCATTTTTTTATATTTTTAATAATCGTGTCCAAAGTAAATGACACCTTGCTCTTGGGACGGAGAGAGTATATGATTGCTATTTGCTAAACCGAGCATGCGGAAAAAGATGTTTGTGTATTGATTTAGCAGTAGAATGGTTAATACAATAATACTTGAGGACAAATGTCTCAAATTCAAGTTTACCATGGCGCAATATTTAAATGTAATATTATAATTACTAAAAAAATGCAAAAAAGATATAGTAAAACTAGGTTCATATAAGAAAAAAGGGGAGGACGAAAGTGAAAGTTAGTTGGAAGTATTTATTTATTTACCTTAATTATTAGGTTCAAATATAGTTGTTTATTTGAGGAAAATATATAACACTATTCTGATGAAATGGAAGTAATATTTTGTTTTTAATTTTTATTTCCTTTTACAGAGAAAGTAAATTTGTTAAGATGTTAGATTACGTGGGGGAATGAATTTTTAAGAGTGAGAAAATGGAAAAATGGCAGAGGGTATTTTTCCTGAATTACAAACAATACATATTCTTGGCATTTAGTTTTTATTTGCTTTTTCAGTTTTCATTTGTATTTCTGACTTTCACGGGACCTTTCATTTCACTCATTTGTTTCTTCCTGCAAATTTCTCTGATCTTTTCAGCAATAATTTATGCCGCACCTTTTTCCATACAAATCCATCGAAATAATTGTAGAGGAAGATAGATAGATACACATCTTTTTCTATTTTAAAATTTTTTTAATTTTACTTCTTATTTTAATACAATTAATTAATAACCGGTCGAAAATCATTTTATATCATAGTTCATATAATAAATTTAAGAAGTAATTAAACTAAACATATTTATTAGTAAAAAGTAAATTATACTAATTTATATTTCCCGTCTAGAATGTATATAGTCGTACATGTCCCAAATCCGATTTAAAAGTGATTTTACTACTCTAAGTTGTTATATTAATTGATTATTATCCATCTCAATAAAAACTCGAACATTACAAAATAAATATTAATAATCAAAAGTATAAATAAAAAAGATTAAAAAATGGAAAAAAATTCACGTAGGCATATCGATGAATGTTCGGACAATCCATTAGAATTTATATACTCGTACATGTCTCAAATCCGATTAAAAAGTGATTTTATTACTTTTTCACGATCCAAACTCGTAGTCATACCTGCTAATTAACTAAACTCATTTAAATTAATGAAATATCTAAATAATCAAATATTAATTGTTGCAATATATAATTGATTATTTGTCTCATTAGAACCCACACCTTACAGAATAAACAATAATAATAAATAATACATGTACTTAATGTTGATTATTGAGAACAATTAATTAAGAAGATAGTAAACAGAAGATAATAAATAGACATGAGGTAAATTTAGTGTTAGTATACATATTAAAATGTATTCTCAATATAGCATTAATCAAGTCAACCCATTCAGTTTGCGGGCTAGTCTTATCGTGCTCGAGCTATAAAATTAAGAATTTTAATAATATATGTATATCAAAACTGGTACTTTTTGTATAATTATGAAGATTTTTAGATACAAAGGATTATTATGTTATATATATATATATGTGTGTTTTAAATTACTTATAAATTAAAATTGGTAAGGATATTATATGTACATCAAAATTTGTAAGAATGTGTGCGTGTGTTAGCCTAGTGGTAGAGTGGTTAATGTCTGAGCCATAGGTCACGGGACTCAAGTCCACCGTCACGCGGCCTTTAAATTTCTTGTAATGTTTGTTCAAAAAAAAAATTGTAAGAATACCCACTTGATGGCTAGTTTTTACACTTGTAAAAAAATGATCCGTTGGAAATGTTTCTTACAAGCCCGGTCGCGATTAGAGTATAGAGGAATATTTGAAAAGGAAATGCTATCGTTTAGTAAGAAAAACTATATATGTGTGTGTATTAGAGCACTCCCAGCAGATCATTCAAAACCAATTTTATTCTAAATTTAGGCTAAAATAATAAAAAATGTGCTAAAACATTCATCCAATAGACGAATAGATCTCTCAAATTGGGTAGGCCCCAATTATACTAGTGACAATTATATATCTCATAATTTCTTTAAAATCATGCCACTCCAGAACATATTGTTGTACTGATTGAGAATTAGGGATGAGCACAACTGAACCGAAACTGAATAGCCGAACTAAATCGTTGGATTTTGGTCGGTTCGATTCGTTTTTTGTCTATTATGGATCGGTTCGGTTTTAATTTATAGAAACCGATTTTATTTAGGTTCGATTCGATTCTATGATTGAAAAATCGGTTATAACCGAACCGAACTTTCATTATTACCAATTAAATATTCATAAATAAAAGTGAAATTTAAATGAAAATTTATGAGCTAGAAATTGTTGGAGTGGAACTTGCATCTCCATACATCAACTTATCAAAGGATATTGAGAATAAACAAAGATAATACTCTTACTGTTACTATGATTATTTTGAATTATTGAATTTATTATCTGACTAACTTATTCTCAATCTGAAATGTTTTTTTTAGTAGAATATGATTTGAAGTGTATTGTATAATATTGTATAATATAAGAAGGGTTTCATTTATTAAACACGTATACAGATAGCTATAGACTTCTCTTTTATTGCCGGTTCTATTGGGGGCAGGATTATCTGAATTGTGCAGGTTTTGGCTCTAAATATACAATAGTAGAAGGGGAAAAAGATAGAAAATGAGTAGGTTCCATTATTTTTGAAAAGTTAATTATTAATTTATTATTTGGAATGAGACATTATCAATGGGACGGACAAAAAAATGAAAATAAGATGTTAGCAATGGGACGGAGGGAGTATTAAAGAGGTTTATGATTTAAAAAAAATATTAAATCATGTGTATAAATTTCGGTTAAACCAAAAACCAAACCGAAACCAAAATTAAAATATGGATTGGATCGGTTTCGTTGAAAGAAAACTTTGGATCGATTCGGATAAATTTTTTAAAATTTTAGGATAATTCAGTTTTAGGAATTCAGTTTGGTTCTTAACCGAATCGACCGAATGCTCAGGTCTAACGAGAATTGAAAGAAGAAATGGATCTGATTGGGAGAAGGTATCGATCAGGGAATCAAAGTTTCTAGATTAATTTTTCTAAACAATTACAGAATGTAAAAATGAACAAAAAAAAGAAAAGAAAAGAAATCACATGCATGCTGCCGTTTGTGTTAAAAATTATATGTCTATTTTTTTAAAAAAAAATTGAAAGAAGGGAGACGAAAAATATTTGAATATTTGATAGTGAATAATATTTGTATAATATTGAATAATATTTGAATACCTGTCTGCAGATGTATAATAAATAGAAACGTGATTTTGTACAAATGCATTAAATGATAGTGGAATATTTTAATAAATGCTATATTGATGGATATTATATTTTATGAGATTCATCTTTATCTTAATTTTTTTTTTTGAAGGAAATCTTTGTCATAATCTGAGAATTGTTATATGCAAATTCCATATTGGGATACCTGGACTTGTAAGACTTTTTTTTTAAATCTATATAGTTGGTGTACTTCTGTATGTAAATGTAGGCATTTGTACGTAAATTTACACCAAAGTTTAATTCTTGTACTTTTATTTGAAAGCATTGTAATCTACTCTCTCCTATTCGTAATGTAAGTCTTTTTAGATTTTTATAACTTTTGCAAAATATATGTCATTCTAGCATTTTTTCACCTTCAAAATCCATAATTACCCCTAATTAACTCACCTCCAAACTCACATTTTCACTATTCACTAATTTCAATTCATAATTTATCAAGGTTAAATTTGATAAAAATAAATTTCCTTAATTTGTGTGCACAACTCTAAAATGACTTACATTTTGAATAGGATGGAGTAGTTAATATGTAAGAAAATATTCACCTTAAATCAATTACCCAATTAAATACCCCCAATTTTTTAAAGTTCCGATCTCCAATTAATAACAATATTTGACACATTTTAACACGTAAATAGTGGTGGTAAGATTTTAAAATTAGAAGGGTGAGATTATGTGTATGTATTAATGCACAAGTTTGTACAAGCAATATTACAATTATGTATACAAAAGTGGATGATAAAAATACAAAATTCAACCTAAATGTAGTTAAGAATGAAAAAACAATTGCGCCCAGACGGCCGTCAGGTTTTCCTGGGCATTGGATCTGCCCCTACACGTACGTAACTGCTCCGAATGATGGTTTTTAATATAGATTTTATGATTTTAAACTAATTTGTTGGGTTGTTCAGAGTGCAACATACTATGTATCAAGATATATTCGATATCATTAAATTGAGACTGTCACGTCAAATTTCAGTAACACAAAAAAATTGGAGGTGTTTAATACACTACTACAAATGCAAATGTGCGATCTTAATTGTAACGATTCAAAAATCACGTCGAAATTAGACATTAGGTGAAATGTGTTCATTATTTTGCAATTAATTTCCCTTTTTCAAATCCAATTCTTAATATTATCAATTGAGGGTTTCTTGCTTGTGTGTGTGTGTGTGTTCGTTTTTGTTTTTAGTTGATTTGACAATCAAGTAAAATATACAGTCCATATCTTAACGTGTTCCTGTATATGAATGACAAGCTCTCAGACTTCAGAACTGATATCCGTAAGCCGTAAGGGCCCTTACTACCTTATATATATATAAAATGAATATTATAAATAATCTTAAATAATTCTCATTTCTGGATCCTCCTCCTTTCTCGCAATATCCATGTGGAAATGTTAGATTCCTTGCAGGGTAGGGTGTACAAAGAGTTGTCAAATGGTCCGATTCGAGACTAGGGGTGGCAATCGGGTCGGGTCGGGTCGGGTCGGGTCGGGTTCGGGTCGACCTGATTTCGATCCGACCTGTTAAGGCCCAACCCGAACCCGACCTGTTAAGGATATGTTCAACCCGAACCCGAACCCGAACCCAACCCGAAATGATTAAACCCGACACGAACCCGAAATTGATACGATAATATTCGGATTGACCCGACACGATAATGACCCGAACCCAAATTTAAATAATTTAATAAGAGAAAAAATATTTTAAAATAAGATTTAATAAAAGAAAAAATATTTTAAAATAAAACTTAATAGTGAAAAATAAATAAATATTCAAAAATTTAATATCTTTTGATGACTTGGAAGGAAAAATAAATATGTCATCAATTTAAAAGCTTGATTTGAATTAAATAAATATCATATTAAAAAATATAATTCCCTATCAGGTAACCCGAACCCGACCCGAACCCAACCCGAACCCGAACCCGACCCGAAATTTTCAGGTCCTTATCGGATCAACCCGATAAGGACCCGAACCCAATAAGGCTTGACCCAAACCCATTAATTTCGTGTCGGTTCGTGTCGGGTTATTGTGTCGTGTCGAAAATTGCCAGCCCTATTCAAGACGATCCAAATCTGGATTGGGTTGGGCCGGGCCGTCTATTTCAGCCTGGCATTTCGTCACCAGGCCCTAATTAGGTGGCCCTAATTAGGCCTATTTTTATGAAAAAACATAGCCTAAGCTCGGACCGGCCGGTCCGAGCCTACCTTTTGTCGAACTAAGTTGGTCGAACTCATTTGACAATTTTAGGTGTACACGATTCAAGAGAATTAGGATGGTTAGAGTCACATTAAAATTTGGAGTATATATATAAAATTAATATTTAAAATTGTTTGAAATATTTGAAAGGTTTGGTAAATAATCTTTTTTCTAGGTATAGAAATTTAGATATTTTTGGGAGTTTTTTTATTTTATTTCTATAGACACGCTCACCTAATGTGGTCATGAATTCGACACTTCTATCTCCATATCACCCTGTTGTCAAGAATCAAGACACTTTCATTTGTGAATTTGGAATTGATATTGCATGAAATTTTAAATAAATGAAATGAATTAAAAACTACTCCCTCCGTCCCGCCATAAGTGGCCACGTTTCCTTATTGGGCTGTCCCATCATAAGTGGCCACTTTCCTAATATGGAAACACCCTCTCTCACACAAAAAATGTGGGATCCACCACTTTTTATCTTTTTACCCTTTAAACACTCTTCTCCTAAATACCCATGCCCAAAAGAAAGTAGCCACTTATCATGGGACGGAGGGAGTATCATATTATTACTTCAAGGTTTTATTTCATGACGTGAACGACAAGGTAGAGTTTTATATAAAACAAATCTTATACTCGTTTTAGTGGTACATGATTCAACAACACTTTTCGAGCACCTTTAAGAACCATTCTCAAGTAATATTATATGATAAAATTCAAAATCAAGCACCAAATCAAATAAAATAAAAGATATGATGAAATCATGATTGAACCCGAGAACTTTTGTGGTCGAACCAAATTTAGCAAAACCATCAAGATATCACATTAATCATAACAATATATAACGATCGAGTACTATATAGTGGTACATATCCAGTTATCCACCATTCACAATAGTTTAATTTTGTATATATGCCTAATTATTTGTTTGGATAGCAAAATCAGCTCCGCATGGATTGCCACGTGTATAATATTCATGTATGAAAATATTAAACTTTATATATGAAAAATAAATCATAGTAGCAGGTAATTATCATATCGGTTCCGCTCCCCTACCCACTGTGGGCACCTATGTTGCATAGGTGCGGGGGTGCGGGTGCGGGGACGATACGATACGGGTACGGGGATACAGATTTTTAAAAATTATAGGGTGCGATTCTTCAAGGATACGTCTAATTGTTAAAATTTTATTATATATAATGCTTATAAAATATACAGAATTTAAATTTTCTTAAATTAAATGTATAATATTTACATTTTCTTTCACCGAAAGATTAAACATTTTCAATTATATAAGTTAATCAAACAATAATATAACAATTCAAATATTATTAGTCCAATATATATAAGTTATAACTCAAATAAAATTATCAAAATCAACCTTTTGTAGACCCTTCGTGCATGAGATACGTGAATCTCACCTATGGGATTCGCAAATCCGGTTTCTTTTTATATATTATTTTAAAGGATACGCCACGTGGCGAATCGGGTGTGAATCCGACGAGAATCCGAGAGAATCACACCCTAAAAGAATCCGATTCGCCGTACATGATAATTTTTGAAGAATCCGTGCATTAACGTGCCCACCGTTGATGTGGCAATGCCACGTGGGATGAAGAGTCTATCAATATAAATAAGTCTATTTAAATTACGTATTTAATATCTCAACAATTTATGGAAATAATTTATGCTAAATTAAACTTTCGATCAAAGAATGCCAATTTTTTGCTTTGGAGCAATTCCTTCTCCTCAATCAATCAACAGTTAAGTCATCTTCCATTTTTATTTTTTTAAATACTTATACAATGGAACTACAAAATCCAACCTTCAATTCACCAAATATCTGCCTAAAATCGTGAATCGATGTATAATTTTTTAATTTGTTCTAATTTTTTGCAGTTTCACATTCCATTAATTTTAAAAATTTCATTTTACTCTTGTGTTCAACAACGAGTTCCATCGGCCTATAATCAGTTTATGAAGTAATGGAAATTTTGCAACATCATATATTTAATTTTGTTCCTCATTTGTGATTTTTTTTAATATTATAAAAGAATATTATTGCTAACTAATTTACACCATAAATGTAAATTTATCAAAAATGAGAAAATGAGCAGATGATCGGTGGTGGTATCAAGTGAATAAATCAATGTATAGTATTTGTCATTTTGTTCAATTAATTAAAGTTATTTTCTTTTTTCTGATACTATAGCTTGAATAATTAATTAAAGTAAAAAAAAAAAAAAGTGGAAGATGACTTACCTGTTGATTGATTGAGGACAAGGAATTGTTCCAAAGCAAAAAAAATGGCCGAAGGTTGTGTTCTTGATTGGCCGTTTAATTTGGGAATTAGGTTTTGTTAATTTATACTAAAAGAGATTGTTTGATATTGTTGAGTTATTTAATAGGTAATTTAAGAAGATTATTTCCATAAGTTATTGAGATTTTAAATAGGTAATTTTAATAGACTTATTTATATGGTTTGACTCTGCATCCCACGTGGCATTGCCACATCAAAGTGTGCGCACGTTAATGGTGCCCACGGTGGGTAGGGGAGCGAAACCGGTAATCATATATGTGATACTACCACATTTTCGAGAAAGAGGATTATCATATCGTGTCGTCTAAATTAATCTAACGCAAAAACTCCTGTGCACTGGTCGCAACGTAAGTGACGGATCCCACGCGCGGGGCGCGTGTAACTCATGCACCCCTTTTTCACCTTTAAGTCAGGCGCGTGCATCACACACGCCCTTCAAGGCGCGTCCACGCTCCTGACAAATTTTTTTTTTCAAGGCGCGTGTATAACTCTAAATTTTTTTTTCCGATTTTTTTCCAGTTTTTTTAATTCTTTTTTTAGTTTTTTATTATTATTTTTTTAAAGAGTCAAGCGAGGGGAGCCGAAGGCCTTGGAGCGAGCTAAAAAACATTAATGTTGCCACAATAATTATCTATAAATTAAAATCGGAACCGAAGGCGGAGAAGAAAAACAAATTAAAAAAATCAAATTTAAAAAAAATGACGGGTCGGGTTGACCCATTTTGATCGGGTCGGATCGAAAAGATCTGGTTGCACAGCAAGTGACCGGTGCCCATGAGTGCTTCTCTTAATTGATCATTGGAATTTGGATTGAACGCTAGAGTATCATAAAATAATGAACTAGATCAGGATCATCAAAAGCCAGAATTTCTTGTCCTGCTAGATTTTTTTAGGCGTGTAATTAAGTCCTATTTGAAGTTTTAATGTTTTTTCTTAAGAAATTATATCATTTTCTTTTAAAATATTCCTCTGCACTCTAATCGCGATGGGGCTCGTGACAAAAATTTCCGACAAATCATTAAATTTAAAAGTATAAAACTAGCCATCCAATAGGTATTCTTAAAGAGTTAATTTTGATGTACCTATAATATCCTTATCAATTTTAATTTCTAAGGATAATTTAGTAATGTAATACACACATATATAGTTTTATTTATTTTGATATAACATAATAATTCTTTGTATCTAAAATTCTTCATAATAAAAAAATATCATTTTTAATATATGTATGTATTTAAATTCTTGATTTTGTCCGTATATATTGCACGTACCATCAAGTTAGTAATATGATAACAATAATAAAACATATCAAATGTACGTAGATGAGTGGTGATTTGCTTTAGTTGTTTATGACTATTTTTCAAAACTTGAAAGAAAAAAAAATAATCATGCCCATTTTTTCTCATAGTCAAAAGTTTAATCATAGAATGACATTTATATATATACAAGTTGGAAATCTTTCGAAAGCTTGGGAGATGCCACGGGAACACTCAAATCATTTTTGTTTTTGTGTGGACGACACTATTATGACACTTTTGTTATTGTGCAAAATGAAATTTAATTTGATCTTATCGAATTCAAACCAAAATCAAATAAGTCTACTTACTCTATTTGAAAGAAGAGAGGTGTCCATCTATAATCTATCTTGTATGCATAGGTAAAGTTTAGAGCTGTCAAAAATTGGTCCAACCCTACGGGCTGGCTGACACAAAATTATGTCACAATATCGATTTAATTCTCTTCGGGAGATCAGTTCATGATTATAGTAATTAATCCCTCTCAGTATGGATTAACCAAAAAAAAAAACATGCAAAATAAACACACTCCTTATGGGAGTAACTTAAACTCAACTTTTTTTTTTTTTTTAATATCATTACAAATATTAATACTCACACACCCCACCTATGGTTTTTTTTTGTGGCCGAGAGTACTCGAACCTCTGACCTATTGGTCAACAGGCAATCACTCCACCACTAGGCCATCCCCACTTGGACTTAAACTCAACTTTTGGAATCATATATATGTACAATATTAAAAGCTAGTCATCTATATAAAAAAAAAAGGATAAAAACAACAGACTTGGCTTATCCCATTACAGCTAATAAAGACTTTGATAACAGAAACAACACCAAGAAAGGACAAAGCTTGTTCTAAAAACACACACACACACACACAAAGATTAGACTTTTGCAACATGAAGTGCTCTCATACCCTTCTGATAGTATTCCCAGTGGATGTCAGCATAATCTTTAACAGTTTTGAATAGTCTTGGGGCTTCTTCTTCATTGATCAATCCCTCTTCCGGTCCTATCTCTTTCCCCACTTCCGGCGTGTAAAACGCCGCCACGGAAATCCTCTCTCTCCTCTCGTCGCTCACCGCCCTATGCATCGGACTTTTGAACACTCCGTTGCTCATGATCTGATATGAATTATTAAACTCTAGTTGAGAATTAATAAATCATAATTCGAGATTAATAAATCCTGATTGGTGATGGAAAACCCTAATTGAGATTAAATACCTCTAATCATTCCTTAAATACCCTATAATTCCTTGATTAGTACTCCCTCAGTCCCAATAGCAAGATCCCTTATTTCGGGTACGGTTATTAAAAAACAAGAGTAAAAAGATAAAAAGTGGTAGATCCCAAGCCTTCTGAAGAGCTAATTATTTCCATTTTTTGACTGAAACCTTGCGATTATGACAGACGTAAAAAAAAAGAGAAACGTTGCTATTAGGACACATGCAGTACTTAATTGCGGTCGGACGCACGGAGTTTTTGATAGAGTAAATTTGAAGAATTGTACCTCCATTTGATCTCCCATGAGTACTAGAATGGAGTGGAGATTATGGGGAAGTGTATGCCATTTGCCATCTTTGAGTATCTGCAAGCCTGCTTCATCTTGCAATATAATGGTGTAACCAGTTCCATCAGCATGAGCTTTCAAGCCCAGCACCAGATCAGGCCTCTTGCAAACGGAATAGTAATTGAATCTCATCGATATCTGCGCGCCTTCGCCAAACTGCGCGATGAAGCAGTTTTCGTCGAGCTGCAGTGATCGCGCCATAGATTTCGACACAATCTGCGTCACCCTCTTCATTTCCTCTGTATAATCCTCCAACATTTTCCTGCAAAAATAGTGATGGATCTATAAACAAAACGGCTGAATAATGCACCACCTTTCACTTCATTTGCAACTTCGACGCGACCCACTTTGCAAATGTTATAATTGAATACCCCTAATTCAAACTTTAAAACAAAACTGCAGAATAATGCACCACCTTTCACTTCATTTGCAACTTCGACATGACCCACCTTTGCAAATGTTGTAATTCATTTAACGATGTACATATATGTTCACATGTAGATACGTCGAATTAATTAAAACTATTCAAATAAATACACCTTCATTTTTCTTTTTTTTACTTTGCAAAAAAAAAATCTTAATTTGAATTTTAGTAGTTCAAAAGCTGAAACTGTTATGACGGAAAAAATTGGGAGTCTTTAATTTGCAAAGAAATGCAAAGGTAGAGTTTTAAATGTAACACTTTAAAATCCGTGTTAAACTTACAAATGAGGTGAAAGGCAATGTATTATTTGGGAACTTAACTATTTTGAAAAAGGCAAAAACTCTTGTACATCTGGTTCAACCCGACCCGCCTGACCCGTCCGGTCAACATTGACCGGTCAATGGTCAACGTTGACCGCGTTGACTTTTTTTAATTTTGCTACAATCATTATCTATAAATTAAAAATCGGAGCCGAAGAAGGAGAGGAAAAAAAAAACCAAAAGTAAACGGTCAGACGTTGACCGTTGACCGGTCAATGCTGACCGAATCGGGCGGGTCGGGTCGGGTTGAACCGGATGTATGGGTACATCATGATGTACCCAAGTGCAACTCTTTGAAAAATTAAAGTGAAATGAAAGACTACTTGAAAGATGTTGGTTTTTGGGGCCAAACTCTGTAGTCCCGTCGATCTTCGGGGACTACGTCTAAGAAAAGCCGGTCGGACCAGTCGAGCGACTGGCCTTCCTCCGGAACCGGATCAGCTCCATAGCCTTGGAATTCTGTTACTGATTTTGCACACTTGTTCTTCTCTTCCATTGGCTGCTCGAAGAACTCCCTCCCTACTTGTCTTACTTCCTCTAGGAGAGAGCTTGGGATCCCATGACCTATTGCCTATATATCTAACACATTAATTTAAGGCTAATGCTCTTAGGACAAAATTTGTCCAGATAAAAAAGGTAAATTAATTATTTTTAATAATATTATATAAATTGGTCATTTTAGTTGATTCCGTGATTATCATGTAGAATATTGCGTTACTAGAATTATGGTCTAATTTAGATCAAATAAAATAGTAAAATTGAATTTAATAATAATTTTAAAAAAAATACTAAGTTGCTAAAATCTTGTATAATATTACTTTATGGATATATATGATTCTAGTGGTAGGATATAATCAACAAAAAAAGATTAATGAGTAGATTTTGTTTTAGGTTTGACATGATATGCATAAATATTAGTATTATTTTTAATTGATATAGATACTATGGACGGGCCGATTTTTGTCTAGACAAATTTGTCCAAATAGCATGACTCTTAATTAAATTCCTCACAATCTACTATGGAGTATATTAAATAGAACCAAATTTAGAAATTTTAACTAATGAGCCAAGCCCCTGCCAACTCATGGCGATCATACTACAATTAAGTTGTATTTTGTATTTTATAAATGTACATAAATGTGATTTGGACCATCTAAAATTTTATCGTAATTAGATAACTGTAGTCTTAAAATCCTAACTCGGCCCCTTAAGCCTATTGTTAAACGATCCTTGTTAGCAAGAAAACAAGGAGCACCAAAATCAAATTAACAAGAAATTTTGTTAGTTGCTTTGATGGAAAGGATTACATATTTTATATATGACCCAAATACACAAATTGAGCATATTTATCTGACCGTACGGTGAGGTCGACTGCGTCCAAATATCTGTGATTCAAAAACAATCCTAGTTGAAGAGATTGAGTGAAAAGGAGTATGATCTCAACCTGGAAACAACCCCATGTTGAGAGGGAAGATTTCAGTTTCTGCAGTTGTTCTTCTGATTCTTCAGCGGACCAATTTCCGGCCAAAAAACATCCCATATCGACGACGGGGATAGGAGATTCGACTTCGACGGCGTCGTGATCGCCGTCGTTTCTGCATACGTAAGGCCCCGACGGCTCGTCTCCGGCGATTGCCATCTGTTGGACTCTTTTTGACAGCAAAGCCTCTGCCGAAACGCTGCCCATTTCTGTGTGAGAAGACATAATCAAGAGCAACTTGATGCTTTTTTTTTTTTTTGTTTTTTTTTTGTTTTAAGGTTGGAATAAATGGTGATGATGATAAGTATCATGGATTGTACTGTTTTCCTGCTTTATTTTCCCAATTTTCATTGGCTTTTAGCATTTGACGGTCACATCTAGATAACAAGATAGATATAATTCATCACCAATGGCGGTGGCACAAATCCAATATCATGAAGAGGCAAAATTTGGGATAATCAATATAGATAGTGGAAATTAATAGTTGGCCACCAACTTTATTTGTAAAAATTCTGGCCAACTTTTGGAAATTTGGACCAATTTGCCCTTAGAACCACTATTAACCATCCATCTACTCATTTCATTTTTCATTTTTCAAATTTCATATTCTCTATTTCTGCAAAATATTCTCTCTCTAGAAATCATATTTTTCTTCATTTCTCCGTCGCGGCCGTCGTACTTTCATTTTGTCGTCGCCGCCGTCATACTTTCATTCCGCCGCCGCGTCGTCGTACTTCCATTCCCTTCCGCCGCACCTTCTTCGTACTTCCAGTCCAGTCCCCGCGCCGCCTTGAACTTTCACATTATGCCGGCCATATTCCAGATCTGCCGTCGCACCAGATCCGGCCATATTGACAGCTTTCTATCCGGAATCCATGACGTTACATTCCAGATCTAATGTCATGGATGATGTTCGTCTTTGGTCAACCGCATCCCGGTATGCCTTGGCACACCTGGTACGAATGGTGTATTCGTACCAGGTATGCCAAGTCTAAGCGCGGTATGCCCTGGCACACCTGGTACGAATACGTTGCATTCGTACCAGGTGTGCCAAGGCATACCTCGCCTAGACTCGGAACACCTGGTACGAATAGACCATTCGTACCAGGTGTTCCAAGTCTAGGCGCGGTATGCCTTGGCACACCTGGTACGAATATGTTGCATTCGTACTAGGTGTGCCAAGTCGCGACACGCAGTGATGTGAAAAATGCAGAAAGAACACATATGCACGAAGAGGACATCAAGATCTGGAAAATACGACAAGAACATGACAGACTAGATCTAGAAAACTCAATTAAAATTAATACACTAAATTCAAAACTGATATCTTAGATTAAAAACCATCAACCTACAATACAACCATCAAACAAGCCAAATTCCAAAATACAATATACATTACAACCATAAAACCAACAACCTACAATACACCATCAAAGAACAAATTTTCAGATGACAGAAGTTGTAGATCTATATATCTGAATTCCAAAATGACAGAAGCTGTAGATCTATAGATCTGAATTCTAAAATGACAGAAGCTGTAGATCTGAAAGGGTGAGACGAAGCAGATCCGAAAGTTGTAGACGACGCCACTTTGTAAGGAAGACGACGACGGAAGATGCAGACGGCGCCGGAAGTTGCAGACGGCTTGACGGAAGGGAGAAGAATGATGGAGATGAAAGAGAAAATTTTTGAATCTAAAAATGAATTCTGAAAGAGAGAGTACGGGGGAGGGGAGAGAGAAAGTGAGAGAGCTGTAAAGTGATATGGAGGGCATTTAAGTCACTTCATCCCAAAGTTGGCCAGAATTTATTAGAATAAAGTTGGTGGCCAACTATTAATTTCCACTAACTTAATTTGCTAGTCAACATGATTACCTCTATCATGAATTCAAGTATTTCCCCCGTCTCATGATAAGTGATCACATTTTTTCGACAGAAATATTAAAGAGAATGATATATAAAGAGTAAAAAGATAGAACCATAATAAATGACTACATTTTTTTCTGCAGGAATATTAAGGAGAAGGTGTTTAGAGCAATCCAAGCAGAATTCTCAAAATTTTGCTGTTAAATTTGGTTCTAAAGTTTCTCCTATACTATTTATATCCCCTATTTTACAAGTGCATACAACAGTTCTCCTATTTTTTTACTAATTATACAATAAAATAGGCCCACCTCAATTTGTGAGATAAAATAGTTTTAGGGAGGTGTAAATATTTTTGTTGGCCCTATCTAATTTAAGAGATCTGCTGGATGACTTGTTTATCTCATTTTTTATTATTTTAGCCTAAATTTAGAGTTAATGATGATTTTGAGAAAACTGTTGGCAGTGCTCTTAAAGAGTAAAAACCTAGAAATTGGTGGAGCTTAGAGTTAATGATGATTTTGAGAAAACTTTTGGGGGTGCTCTTAAAGAGTAAAAACCTTGAAATTGGTGTAGCTCACAACTTTTTGTGAGATAAACATTTCCTTATAAAGAAAGTGACCACTTATTCCAAAACAACTCAATAAGGAATTGAAGCCACTTATTCCGGAACGGAGGGAGTATATTTTTATTTATAAAATTAATTCAATTGCTCACTACCACGCTAGAGAGTTACTCCCTCTGTTTTGTTTTAAGTGTCCTATTAAGAAAAATTACAAAAATCAAGGAAGCACGAGATATTACTTTTATACCCATATTTATTATTTTCAAAGTCTAATAATTACATTTTCCAATAACTATTGTGAGGGTAAAATAGGAGTTTTGTTATTATTTTAACCTCAAATTCCACAATAGGACACTTAAAATGGAACAAGAATTTTTTCTCAATAGGACACTTATAAAAAAACGGAGGGAGTATATAAATATGATATCTAAAAACTTCCACAAAAGATAAACACCCTATCTTTATGGGTAATTCTAAACACAACCCCATTTTACTCTTTATAGCCCCTTATTTAAAAATATAATTAAAATTACATTAATTTTACTATTTTGCCCTATATCCCCCAAAATTAACTAATTAAGTCTATAATCCTAAATAATGAAGATAAACAAAAACGTACACGGTTTGCATAACCCCCCAAAAAATACGATGGTTTCCAAAATCCAGAAGTTTGAAGAAATTAATGAAAAAATGGATGGCTACTTGCTGGAGTTAGTGAAGAGTAGGAGGACTCGAGTTCTTATTAATTATATTTTTAAATAAGGGGCTATGCAAAATAAAATGGGGCTATATTTAGAATTACCCTATCTTTATGAATCAAGCTAATCAACAATTCAAATGCAAAATAAGAAAATTTTACACTATGGGCCTCATGAGTCAACCCATGAAGTTAATGAGATAATATAAGGCCCAAGTGGGCTTGGGCCTTATATTAAGTACACCAAAAAGAAACTGCAATTTTTTAGGGTAAAAAAGAAACTACATTAAAACCTCTATAAATTAATACAATTGCAACCTGAGAAAATTATTAATTTATAGAGGTTATTAATTTATCGAGTGTTAATTTAAGCGACAATAATATAGTCGGGATCGTAGAAAATTATTATCTTATAGAGGTTATTAATTTATCTAATATTAATTTAAGGAAGTTATACTATAATAAATATAATTGGTATTAACTGACGATAACACGAATGTTTCTTGATTTGACGTCGTGGTCTCACTATTTAATGGTTTCTTCTGTTTGTTGTCCGCTCGAAATTGCTGATGTATCTGATTCCGACCTGCGACTTGAAATATCAAGCATAAAACATATCATCTCGAAACATAATTTTCAAATTATTAAAAATTTGAATATGAATTTATAAATTATTAAATATTCAGATTTTTTTTAGGGAATTTTGAGAAGTTATTATTTTTTTTATTAAAGAAATTATTAAAAAATATTTAATGATATCTGCTATAATGAAATTGGTAACTTGAAACAAATTAACGTGATGAAACAAATTAACGTGAACCTATCAAGATATTCCACGTAAATTTGTCTGATTTCAATCAACTAATTATATAACCATAAAATTCCTCGCCACCTCGTACAAACCAACAAAGATTGCTTTTCTGGGCTGCGGTGATGACTAAGCAATCTCAATCCCCTTCCCCATTTTAATCCCACAAAATTTCTGGGCATCACACTCTTATCCCTCACTCATCTTTCTCTCTCTCTTTCTCTCTCATTCTGGTCCCTCCGTTGTGTATATCTTCGAATTATAGGCCCCTTTTCCCCACTTTTTCTCAGGTATCATTTTCAGATTTCCTTTTTCCGACCGAAGACAATTCTTTTCTGGGCTAAAGATGCGATTTTGATAAGTGGGCTTCCTTTAAATTTGCTCCATTGTCGTTATTTTTTTGTAGGTTGATTGATAGTAATTTATGCAATGGGAAGTGCGTCATCAGTGTTGACTCAGTATGATATTGAAGAAGTTCAAGAACACTGCAATCATCTATGTAAGTATTCTTGTTGATGATGTGAAATTATGTATTAGAAAATTTTCAATTATTTATGGAGTTAATTATTATTTTTTTTTTCTTGGAAATATGGTGGCATAGTTACTCAGCAAGAAATAGTCTCTCTCTACAAGAGATTTTGCCAACTAGATAGGAATTCTAAAGGGTTCATATCAACTGATGAGTTCTTATCAGTACCAGAGTTTGCAATGAATCCACTTTCTCAGGTAGATTCTCATGATAATTCAGTCGATTACTCCCTCCGTCCCGAATAGGTGTCCTAATCCATCAAAATGCGTTATTTACCCTTAATTATTGAATGGAAAACTAAAAATGTAAAGAATTTGTTTTTGAGTTGGGTATATATGGCAGTTTAGCATACTTTGTTTGCATAGAATTCTGAGATATGACGCTTGTTTGGGTACAAGAATTTCGGTGGCTCGGGACACTTATTAGTGGATGGAGGGAGTATCTTTTAGAAATATAGTATCTGATAGTTATTCTGTGATGTTACAGAGGTTGCTTAGGATGGTTGATGGGCTTAATTTCAAAGACTTTGTTGCATTTTTGTCTGCTTTCAGTGCTAAAGCAACTGTATCACAGAAAATTGAGCGTAAGTGTCATGCATTCAACTTCATTTGTTTTCTAATAGAGTTTGTTTTGTTAACAATCTGCCATGAAATATGTGATTGTTTGGTGGAAGGAAATAAGTTTTCTGTTGGAAATTAAATTTTATTGACTTTGGTATGAAGTTGAGTTTAATGAGGCTCAGCCCTCGAGTTCTCGTTTTTGTGATCTCCGAGGGTCTTAGATTTGTAATTATTATGTATTCTTTATAATATAATCTTATTTTTCGCACATTGACGTAATTAATTTAAGTTTATATTATTGGTTACTTGAGATAAGCTACACATGTTATTAAGATTAAACAAATAAAAAAGAATATGCTGAAAAAAATAAAAATAGAGCAGGCTTAATGGAGATGAATTACTGTTTCTGCACTATTTTCGTGCTGAAGCTAGTGTAAAATTCTGCGACTGTTGGAGATGGTCGTACATGTATAAAAGTTGAGGTTATAAGTATTTGATGGCTACTGGTCCACTTGCTCTTCAATTATATGGGATTCCTTGATAATAATAATAATACAATTGGAAGGAAAGAAACCCCGCTGGCTGTTAAGGGAGATTATCTGAAAATGTGAATATTAAATGTCTTCTTCATCAGTATTAGTTCAGTTATTTGCTGTTCTTGATCATTTTTAAATACTAATTCTATCATTGTTCTGTAAAAACTTTACAAAGATTAGGTGGAAAATATTGCTAGAGTTTTGTCATGATTTTCTCCTATAGTTGATGGTACTGAGTTTCCTGAGCTTAATTACAAAGTGTTTCTTGTTAATAGGAGCATTTTTAAATGGCTAGTGTTCTCTTTCATGCTGTTTGTCGCGATTTCTGATGCTTGATTATCAGTCTCCTTAAACTGTCCTCGACTTTCTCTCGTGCTTGTCCAGTTATCTTTAAAATATATGATTCTGATTGCAACGGGAAGGTGACCTTCAAAGACCTGATACAAGTGCTCCAGGATTTGAGTGGCGCGTTTATGACAGATAAGCAACGGGAGGTATTAAATTGCACGACATTTTTCAGAGGAGAATCACATTTTTTATTTAGTTTTGTGATGCATATTTCAGTTATGAGTTATCTGTTGGGTATTGAATGGGTTTATACTGGAGTTATGCGGTTATATGGTCATGAAGTTTGATTCGGGTCGAGGTGTTACTGTTCTTCGGTAGTGTTTAGATGACTCGAGAAAAGCTAGTGGCACGAAAGTCGGAATTGTTTTCTTCATTGTGGCCTCAAAATCCTAGTCTTTGTGCATGCAGAAACTATGGCAAAAACTCAACTTATCTTGTCCCAACAGCTTCTCTGGTTGCTGAAAAGTGAAATCACAACTTGAAATTTGCTAGTACTGTTTTCATTTTTGATATCATTCATGTTGTAATAATCTATTGTCTGACAATTCGTATCTATTTTCATCGTCGTCTGCAGGAAGTTCTGAGTCAGCTGTTGCAAGAAGCTGGTTACACAAAGGAATCTTCTCTTTTGTTGGACGACTTCATCAGGGTAGGTTCATCTCTCTTGACATTTTGTCGATAACGAACAAATAAATACGGGGAAGAAAAGGTTATTAGAAATTTACGATAAATGCTATACTGTTTGTGATTGAGCTTAGATTTGATTTTTGATACAGATATTGGAACATCCAGGTTTGAAAATGGAGGTGGAAGTCCCAGTGGATTAGACTGTTCTTCAACTTCCATTGACAAATACAGCTACTTGTATATGTGCACATTTGCAATTTATCATAGTATTTATCGAAGAAAAATCTTCAATAAGTATAGGAGACATGTATCTAAATCTACGTCTCTGCCGACATGCTTAGCTTCTGATATGGATTGTGCCTTACGAATAGATCTCTCTCATGTGCAATAGCCTACATACGGAACAAAGTGACAAATTGTTCTAGGAATACCATGTACGACAAGCTCAACATGAAAGATTGAAATTTCGTGTGCGTGTGTTAGTAGGGCTGTAAACGAGTCGAGTCGAGTTTGAGCAGAAGTATTGGTCTATTGGTCTGCTCAAACTCGACCCGATTAAGTATTCGCTTGCTCGAGCTCGACTCGAGGTCGAGTCGAGTTTCTACCATCGTGATCGAGCTCGACTCGATCCAAAATTAGCAAGCTCGAGTTCGGCTCAAGTTCGACTCGTCAAATACTCGGTAACGTGGTATTCGAGCTCGAGCTCGAGCTAGACTCGTCAAGAACTCAATTATATTTAAATTCATCTCGATACATTTTAATCGAGCTCGAGCCGAGCTCGCTTAAAGCTAATTTTTTAATTTTATGTACAAAACTCGATTATTAGACTCGCGAACAAGCTCGACTAAAACTCGATTTGTAGACTCGCAAATATACTCGATTGTAGGCTCGCGAACATGCTCGATTAAATACGAGCCGAGCATGTTCGCGAGCCTGTCGAGTCGAGCAATACGATGCTCGAACTCGGCTCGATAAACTTATCGAGCTCGATTTCATGCTCGAACTCGACTCGATTAGTTATCGAGTCGAGTGCTGAACGAGCTTTTTTCGAGTCGATCGTCGAGTAGCTCACGAACGGCTTGACTCATTTACAGCCCTATGTGTTAGCCTAGTGGTAGAGTGGTTAATGCCCGGATCAAAGGTCACGGGTTCAAGTCCACCGTCACGGACCTTTAAAATTTCTTGTAATGTTTGTTAAAAAAAAAAAAAGATTGAAATTTCATTTCTTTCTCACATGAGATTTCTTATTTCAAGTAGTGCTAATATCACAGCTGCCTCTCTCTCTCTCTGCACTCATGGGGGTATGGGAGATCACACACCAAAAGAGTAGAGAGAGAGATGGTACTGTGAAGATCGTTCTATGTTATATTGCTTTTTAAGATTTGTGACTGTGAAGAGTAATTTATGGTGCTGTGTGGGAGTAATTTATGATTTGGAAGTGCTCGCAAAAACATTTACAATTTTATTTACACTAGTAAAGAGATTACGTGCGTTGCACATATATCCTCTTGTTTAATATAATTAATTTATTATAAATAGTAATATATTTGAAAAAGAAAAAAAAAAGTTGTAGTATTATATATTTTGATTATTAACTTCAACAAATTATTAGCAAGTAGGTTTAAAGAGTAGACCTTAGAAAAAATAAATTTATGTATAATTTAAATATACATTCTATTTTATGTACAATTCTTTAAAAAAATTGACAATTGTAAAGATATCTATTATAATGTAATTAATTTGATTAGCGACCTTAGAACTTGAAAAAACATAACGAACATTATGGTGTTTTAATTATAAGGTAGAAAAGTTGCTCTCATCCGATATAGTTTTGAGTAATTCAAATGTGAAGAGGACTACTATTATGATAGACCATTTAAGGATTCACTTCTTAAATTGTCTTGTGGATTGTAATCATTTACTCCAATCATATATAGTAAATAATTTTATCTCTCTTCCTAAGTTAACAAACAATATCATCAATGTTACAGTAAAACATCTAATAAGAGAATATTTTAGCCTTTTGAATATTTAATTTATCATGTAGTCTTCTACACTCATCTTACCCTCGCATTTCAAAGAAATAACCTCATACTCAGACCTAAAAATTATATTTTCTATTTTTAAGCTCATGATATCATATATTCTCATATCATGCACATATTGAAAAAATCTCCCTTTATAAACCATGACTATAGACCTAAAAAGCTCACGGATTCAAGTTCACCGTCATGCAACCTTTAAAATTTCTTGTAATGTTTGTTCAAAAACGAAAAAGCACTTTAACTATTAAATAGTTCTAGATATTGATTTTTACAAAAAATATAAGAAGACCAATATTTAATTATATATTGGTTGAGATTTGGGTTTGGTGAAGAAGTGGTTCTCGCGGTTCTCGTTCATCATATCATTCTTATTTTGTGAAATTGCTTTTGATTTTTATTGAAATACAGTCAAATATCCGTTACCCGATAATACCTATGGGTAAAGAACCGATCCCACCCATTTCCTTTTAACGATCCGGGTCCGGTCCGATCTGGAACCGGATCCAAAACAAATTTAACGGTTCTGGGCCGGGTAAAAACCCGCCCATTGACAACATAACAAATTCATTAAAAACAACTTGTTTTTATATGTAGTAAATCGCCTCCTCAAAAAATCCAGCATATCATCTTAACATTCATAAAATCGTCTAGACATTGAACCCAAATTCATAAAAAAAGATTCCGAATTAATTTCAAAAATAAAACGCGTGTCCACTTCGATCTCTTATCACCTTTTTCTTTGCATAGTGTGAATGTAAGAGTTATAATAGTGAAATCAATAATATTAAATTTCATAACTCTATCTTTGACACCAATATTATCTAGACTATGTTTTTACATATCCTCCATATAGCACATATTATATGTGCCTCAGCTAAATTGAACATAACAAATTCATTAAAAGAAACTTACTAATCATATTAATTTCTTCAGTTGGCTCACAAAATCCAGTAGATTAGTTGGTCATTCCATCTCGATCAGTCCACCAATATGTTTCACTAGTGTTAAATCAAATGGCTTAAAGGCCATGCTAATAGAACCATCTTCACACTTATGGTTGAATCTATAGCTTTGAAAGTTCACATGATTGAGCTCTTGTAAAGCTTTAAGGGTGTCAGATTTTGTGTCAATAGGGGTGAGCAAATTGTTCCGAAAACCGAAAACCGAACCGAACCGAAACCGAAAATTAATTTCGGTTCGGTTATGTCTGATATTTCGGTCAATTCGGATTTCAAAATTTTAATATTTCGGATTTCGGTTCGGTTATATTGTTTAAAAAACCGAAATATCCGAAATCCGAATTATATATATACTATTTATATTTTTTTAAATTTATATTTAATTTATTAAAACTAAAATATTGAATACTACTCTAAATTGAAAGCTATTAACATGCTCGTGCTCTAGTATTTGTTGGAAGTTATTGATTATTGAACTTTGTATTAGTTTTTGTTGGTATTTGGATTTTTAATTTAACTATTTGTTGGATTATTTTCATTTTGTTGTTGGTGGTTTGGTGGTTTGTGAAGATTTAAAACTTTATTTGTTGTTGGTGGTTTGGATGAATATAAAAAATGTAGGAAAATTGTTTAAAAAAAAAAGTGGAAAAACCGAATTAACCGAAATACCAATTTGGTTATTTCGGATATTTCTGTTCGGTCACCGAAATAATTTCGGATTCGGTTCGGATATGGATTTGAAAAAATCGAAATTTTAGTTTGGTTATTTTTTATGTAATAACCGAACCGAATATCCGAATGCTCACCCCTATGTGTCAAACAACTTTCTTTCCTTCTCCAAAGAACTCTCTCTATATACTCCCTCCGTCCCGTCATAAGTGGCCACATTTCCTTATTGAGCTGTCCCATCATAAGTGGCCACTTTCCTAATATGGAAACACCCTCTCTCACACAAAAGATGTGGGATCCACCACTTTTTATCTTTTTACCCTTTAAACACTCTTTTCCTAAATACCCGTGCCCAAAAGAAAGTAGCCACTTATCATGGGACGGAGGGAGTAACACATAACGTAATTCCTATCTCTTAAAATTATTCTATATTTTGGAGGCACGTATTATTCTATCTTTTAAAATTATTCCTATGAAAAACTTAATATTTACCGAAGCAGACATAAATAAAACAAACATAATATACTTTTATTTGCCAAAACATATATCAACGAAAACAAGCAAAACGGAATACTTTTATTGAAAATAAAAACGAACTACTTAATACTTACGATAGCAAGTATCAATACAAACCACTGGCCAAAACAGACATGAATATTGAAAAAAACAGTACTTATATACCTAATACTTACCAAAGCAAAGGTTTCCCTTTCCAATTTTACGAAAGTAGTAGCAAAGGTTTTTCACAGGCTTTGATCGAGAATCAGAATGAAGAAGAAGTATAGTAGTACATGGAAGAAGAAGAAGAAGAAGAGAGTAAGGCAACACATATATCAAACAATCTCATGGAAATGTGATCTGGATTGCTGGTGACCAAATGCCTCCTTTATCGGCGACCTTTGGCGGCTGTGGTCTATGCTACATAGATAATTAAAAAAAAAATGGGAAAAGAATTCTGCCAAGAAGACCGCGGTTCCTTTTTTCAAAAACAGACCATTGGTCTGTGGGCCCTTCTCAAAGTATTAATCAATGGGATGGAGACACTTGTTTCCATTTCATTGGTTTATCAGATGTTTTTTGGATATTAAGATAAAATCATCATATCTTTTACATATTATTTAAAAAAAAAAAAAGTTATACCAAAATCCGTATTTTTTCATACTCTATAAATAGAGACCAAATTTGCTATAATTTTACACACAAAAAAAATTTCTTCTTTTCTCTACATATAACCGTCATTTTATCACACCCTCTATTTTCTTTATCATCTATTTTCGTTTACCACGGATGATGAGAACTATTCTTTCTACAAAAATAATGCAAACAAAAATATATAATGTTGTGGTTGGGGTGATTGGGGTGGTCATTGATAAACCACAAAAAATAAAAGTAGTTGAATTGAAAAAGTATTGAGGATGTGGAAGAAAGAGAAATTAATTAAATATTGAAAAAAGGTGGCTGGTTGGGTGGTATGTCCGATCTCTGATAAACATATCCAAAAAGTTATGTATACATCAACCTCAAACTTCAGTGCATTAGGCACAGTTGTATTCCCATGAATCACAAGTCGGACACCATGGTTGTTAGCAAACCATGTCCTTAATTCTGGTACTCTGTAGACTTGTCCAGACTGTAGACCTACAATATTAAATTTTTTATTAACTAATTATACTTACCAAAGCAAAAAATCAATGAAAACAAACAAAACAAAATACTTAATACTATGAAAAAACAAAATAGTTACTAATATTTATTGGAGCAAACATCAATGGAAATCACTTACCGAAGAGACAAAAAATAAACTTGTGCCACCCTCTCTATACGAGCTTTAAGAATGTATTACACCAATTAATATTTGTCTTTGTTAAGTAGGTTTTGATTCTAATTGCATTTTTGTTTTATGTAGCATCAAAAGTCTAAGTTCTCAACTCTAGTCGACCTAATGTAGATGAAACTCTTACTAAAGAAAAATGCAAAATTACGAGGATCAACGAGAATTCTTACAATTCGAATCTCTAATCATCAAAGAATCAATTAAAGAGCAGGAATAATAAAATACTCATTAACACATGAAATACAACACGCTCACTGCAAATCCAACCAATTAGAAATTAATAAAATTCGAATTGCAGCAAGAAACAACAAAATCCCACAAATGCATATGAATTTAGAGATATGATGCACAGATTCTTTTAAAAATACAATGTAGCCGTATCTGATTCTCGTAGGGTGAGATTTTTGTTGGATTCGCATCTGATTTGCCATGTGGCGTATCATTCCAAATAAAAAATAAACAATAATCATATTAGCGAATCTCGTGCGGAAAATTGCGAATCTCGTGCATAAAGGGGGTGCACGGGTTGACTTTGAGAACTTTATTTGAATTATGACTTATGTATTAATTGGACCAACGATATTTGAATTGTTATTTTATTTCTTAATTAAATTACATAATTGAAAATGATTAAATTTGGGTGAGAGAGAAGGTGAATTACATACGTTTTTTTTATGAAAATTTAACTTTCTATAAGTTTTATAAGTGTTATATATAATAAAATATTGATAACTAGACGTATCTTTGTCGAATCGCACCTGTGTAACATAGATTAAGAGTCGAATCAACATACCAAGTTAAGATTTTTTTTCCTCACAATTTACGTACCAAAGCTTCTGATTTTCTGATAAACTAATATTGCACACATGCGTTGCACGATAAAATACATTTTAAATATATGTAATATATAAATTATCAATTCACAACATAAGGAGTGAATTGTATTAATTAGAAATTACATGCACCAAAAGAGATTATTAATATTTTTATATTAGAACGTCAGAACAAAAAATAAGAACATTTACAGGAATAACATTTAAATTTCAAACATTACAAAAAGCTTCTTCGTACACGTTTTCAGTAGAGCTGTCAAAACCGTCCCGGTCCGATTTCGGGCCGGACTGGGCTCAACAATTCCAGGGCCGATGAAATTTCGGGCCAGCCCGCCCTGGAATGGGTAAAACCCCGGTGGACTCGGGCCGGCCCGATAAATTTACACTATAAAATGGTTTTCCGGGCCGGGTTGGGCTTCACATTTTTTGGCCCGAAAGATTTTCGGGCCGAGCTGGCCCAAGCCGATTTTTTCCAAAAAGCCCGGCGGGCTCGGGCAGGACGGGCCCGGCCCGGCCCGGCCCGAAATTTTGACAACTCTAGTTTTCAGTAATTGTTGAAGATTGTTCCTCATCACCACACACTAATATCTTCAAGCTTTTTTCATTTGTAACTCTTGAGACGACCACATAAAGTTGTCAATAACTAAACACATGTTTTTTAGGAACAATCTAACATGAGAAAGAGATTGTTCTTGACTTTTATTAATAATCATTGCTAGGATACAAACTTGAATGACAACCTTGAATCAGATGGAGTCATCGACAATCAAGGAATCAAAACCATTTGTCATGCATAAAATGGAGTACCAATTTATGATTCTGCGTACCAGGACACTTTAACCCATTCAAGAATTCAAGCGTGTACATCTTCTAATAAATTTGAATTTAAGACTGATTTCAATGTGCCATCGAAACTCAAATATTATCGACTAACTGAGGAATTCAAAGAAATCATATTTTCGTTAACGAAATCCACAACGTCTAATGTAGAACGAATGCGTTATAAGTTCATTTAATATATTATAAATTATCAAATACATGCATGATTAAAAGAGAATAAAAAGTATATAGAGTAAAAATGTGAAATAACCATTATGGATAGTCAAAATTAATAGTTGTCCAAAACTTAATTTATGATAAATTTTGTCAGATTTTGAGATTTTGGACAAATTTACCCTTAATCCTCATTTCACTCTATTTCTATCTCCTCTCTCCCCTCTCCCTGTCTGTCCTCTCTCGAAACACTTCTACTATCGCCGCTGCCGCCGTCGTTCCATCCAATCACGGCATCGTCGATTCACAAACAATAATTCGAAATCATATTCATAAATTCCGGCTACGGTGCCGCCTCATAATTCGGGGACAAACACAGAATTCCAGTCACAAAATTTTAGATTCAGTCCGATTCAAAAGTCTACGATTCACAAACAGATAGTCAAGATCTGGGTGAGATTGGTACGAAAATAAATTCATTCGTACCACTCGTACCAAGTTATGGTACGAATAATACGAATGAGCTCATTCGTACCAAGTTATGGTGCGCCACTAGGTGGCACGAAGGGGACGAATAATTTTATTCGTACCAAGTTATGGTGCGCCATTAGTTGGCACGAAAGGGACGAATGAGTTCATTCGTACCAATCGTACCAAGTTATGGACCACAACTAGTTGGTACGAACGGGACTAATGAGATCCGTTCGTATCACAGTTGCTGTGGAGATAAAAAAAAAGTCACGCCGGAGAAGATGATCGGAGGCAACCAGATAACAGATTTAGATAAAAATTTGCACGAAAAACTTATCTGAAATACTCTCTATTTGTGAAGCATCATCGTTGGATTCTTTAGATCTCAAATAGCAGAGCAGAGGTCGGAATAGATCTAAAAATAGAGAGATTACGACTGAGAAAATGACGATGTGCGAAGGTGGCGGCGATGGCGGTGGCGGTGGAGATGACAGAAATTAGAGAAGAAAATCGGTGGTGGCGATGGAAAATAGATGGAGATCGAGAGAGAAAGAAAAACAATACACTATGGAGATGAAAGTCTATCGAAGAAGATGACTGGAGGCGGTGGCGGAAAGGAGGCGGTGGCGGTGGCGGTGGCGATGGCGATGGCGGAAAGAAGAAGAAGAAGAAGATAGCAGGAAGAGAGTGAGCACGGGAGAGAAGAGAGAGAAAAAATGAGTGGGGGTGGATGTAGTATAGGTTTCTTTTTTTTTTACTTAAAGGTTATTTTAGTCCATTCATACTAAAGTTGGACAAAATTTATAATAAACTAAGTTTTTGACAACTTTTATTTTTCACTATCTATAGTGGCTATTTCACATGATAAACTCAAGTATATATGTATTACATTTATTTATTTTTTCTCTAAAACAAAGCCTTCAATTTTAATAAAATTAACAAATACAACATATCACACATTTAATAATCACTAAAGAATAAGAAAATCGTGTGCGTGTATTAGCCTAGTGGTAGAGTGGTTAATGCCCGGGCCAAAGGTCACGGGTTTAAGTCTACCGTCACGCGGCCTTTAAAATTCCTTGTAATGTTTGTTCAAAAGAAAAAGAAAAAATCATATGCTTAACACGTTTTCCTAATTTTACACTAAGATAAATAATTCTACTATAATATATAGCAACCGTGCATGCGTTGCACTAAGGAAATGTATGATCAGATCCTATAATATATAAATAATTTCTTATTCAGCAAAAACAACAAAAAAATGGTATCAAGAAAAATTAAAAGTAACAACCACGAAAGATAGACAATTGATATTGGTTAATAAATAATAGGAATTTATCAAATAATTTTATAGGCGTTCAGTAATAACTATTTGGTTGTGCTGCGCCTGCGCCGCATAGCTTTCTTCTTCCACCTTCCGGCTATGCTCAATGCTTGTTTCTTTTCTCTTTTGGGAAGATTTTACCAAGTAGCTGCAGCATGCAAAACAACCTCAAATATATTAGAATTTATCCAATATGTATGTGTAGATGCTGGATATGTAATTATATCTACAGGTTGTAGGAGTTAGAGTTTTTTTAAGGACAGTAACTTAGCTCGATTTGAAAAGAAGGACAAATTTATTTCGGACCGCAATAAATTTGTTCTTCCTTTGAAATCGGGCTAAGTTACTCTCCTTACAAAAACTCTAACCCTAGATTGTAGTAAGCAAAACAATAGACAAATAGGAAACAAATACAAACCAAACTGAAATAAAAGAGAGGAGACTAAAACGGCAAAATGAGTGAAGATAATGCAACAGTGCAGCTGAGAGGGTATAGGCTAATTATGTTTAAAAGATTGGACCGAAATTATGCATGTTGAACATTTCAATGTAACCTAAATATTTTTTTTTAACTGAAGATTTCTTGGGAAATTCTGGATTATAACTGAAAGTATCTAATAATTGTTGTGTTGTTTTTTTTTTTTTTTTAGCTAAATAATTGTTGGTTATTACTTATTACAGCTAAAAAGCAGACTTGTACAGATAAGGTTATATTATAACTGAAAGTTACCATATGGTATTTCCGGTAATGAAAATACACAATATAATAGTCAATATTTATTTACACATAATATATTATTGATTACTCAAAAAATAATTGAAAGTCAGTATTATTACACAATCCATTGGTTTTGGCAGCAAAAGGGCAAAATATGTAATTATTGTCACAACTCCCCTTTTTAGTATAGTATAGATAGGAGTTGCTCTCTATTCAGTTGTATGATTTTGTTACCAATTTTTTCGCCTCTTAAGCAAGAAACACTGTGCCTTTTTCTCTTTTGCTTCAGTTTTGATTTTGCAAGAAAAAGAGAATTATATGGACCAGTAGCCATCAAATACTTATAATTCTCATACAATATAAGACAAATGTCATCTACATTTTCTCAACTACTTTAGCCATTTCTTGTTCATACAATATAACATTATGGTTCAAGGTCGAAAAACATCACATAATAATTAGAAAATGAACTTACCATTTTCACTGAATCGAGCATGACAGTTGTCTTGAGCATGGTGTAAGGATTCTATTAGAATTAGATTTGATTTTTGATACAGATATTGGAACATCCAGGTTTGAAAATGGAGGTGGAAGTCCCATTGACAAATACAGCTACTTGTATATGTGCACATTTGCAATTTATCATAGTATTTATCGAAGAAAAATCTTCAATAAGTAAAGGAGACATATACCGCTTGCTGCAATACACCACCAACCAACCATATGCTAAACGGTAGAAAAAAGAACGTTTACAGCAAATCCAGTTCTGTATTTAAACATAAAACATCAAACTAAGGAAAAAACCACATCTTGATGAAGATCGACAACCCCATTTGCAGCACGAATGCTGATACAACCACAATCATCATATCACTGGTCTGTATATAGTTCTTGAGGTTCAAACTGACAAAGCTGGCCGATGCAGCGCCAGCAATCAATATGATAATCCACCGAAGAAATTCAAGGGGAATTATCAACAGAAACTGAAAAGGCAAAACAAGCATTAGATATTGCATTATAGAAGCAACTGTGTAAAGAGGGATTGAAAGCAAAATGCAACCAACAGAAACTCTCAAGTAAGCAAAAGGCACACATCATTGCGGCGCATAAGGCTATCATTTAGTGGCATAACCATCCGCATAATTAAACTAAAACCATCTAATATGTATTTAGAAGTATATAACTGCTATTTCAAATTGTGCTAATATCACAGCTCCCTCTCTCTCTGCCCCCCTCTCTTCACACAACCAGTTGGCAAATGACATTATTGCTACCATGAAAAGGAAACCAACTTTCATCACAACTCAAGTGCAAATTTCTTTACATCCTACAACAAATGAAAAAGATGCCCAATGATCAACATGCATGTTAATGATGCTTTCAAAGATGTCTCTAACTGCAGTAAGTTTTCTACGAAGACATAAACTATATATATTGAAATAAGGCACCAGAAAGATAAACATCATGTTAAAAGGTGGAAAATCATCACATAATGATTAAAAAATGAACTTACCATTTTTCTGAATCGAGCATGAGTTGTCTTGAGCATGAAGGTAGGGATTATATTAGAATTAGCTTTGTAGATACGATATCAGCACAACAGTTGCATGACTACAAACTTGAACCTGAATTCTTCGATTAATAATTCGCAAGACAAAACATTTTGAGACTATGAACGTAGTAAAATGAAGAGCTTAACTTATTGTAGCGATCACATTTCCCCGCGATAGCCCCCAGAACCAAAATAATCTCTTCTTGAACTGGCAATTTGCTGGCTCTTTTGATGTTCTAACTTAGGGCAATCTCGAATACGATGACCAAGCCCGCCACAATAGGCACATCCTTTCACTCCACTTGCATTAGCTATTGCCTCAGCATCTTCCATAGGATCATTGAGCTCCGCCAGAACTGGAGGTATCCTCTGCTTTGCCTCTTGCAATAGGTGTTTCAGATCAAGCAGAGTCGTCTCGCTCTGATTCTTGTTGATAAAAGTTGTTGCAATTCCCGTTTTCCCACACCGCCCTGTCCTTCCAATCCTATGAACATAATTTTCTATCTCTGCTGGCATATCATAGTTGATGACGTGTTGGATGTCAGGAAAATCGAGACCTTTTGAAGCCACGTCAGTAGCCACTAAAACATCCTTCTTGCCAGCCTTGAACGACGATATGGCATATTCTCTATCTTCTTGGTCTTTTCCTCCATGTATTGCAACAGCTTCAACTCCCTTTAACAGAAGATACTCATGAATGTCGTCCACGTCCGCTTTGTTCTCACAAAATACTAATACGGGGGGTGATGTCTTCTGCAAACACTCAAGAAGGTAAACGATCTTTGCCTCCTGCTTCACATATTCAACTTCTTGAATGACGTCCAAGTTTGCTGCTCCGGCCCTTCCCACATTCACTGTGACAGGCTTTACAAGTGCACTTCTTGCAAAATTCTGAATCTTTGTGGGCATGGTGGCAGAAAATAGAAGGGTCTGTCTTTGGCCTTTGAAGTGATCAAAAACTTCTCTAATGTCATCTTCAAATCCCAGATCCACCAAACGATCTGCCTCGTCTAATGTCAGATATCTGCAGAAAAGTTCACTTCGGAATCTATGAAATAATACATGTTTAAAGCAGATAAAGCTCATGACAGATCCATCATTCTAATTTTACATGGAAATTTTACAAAAGTACCTACGAACAAAACAGCCCAATTTCTTTAATTTGAGATTTTAGGTAACAATTTTAGCAGCAATCAACAAACTACCAGCCAAAATAAACAGAAACTGCAAAGGAGAGAAAAAGAAGCAGATATTTTAATCATTACCTGCAGTTGTTTAGATTCATTTTCTTCTTAGCTAGCATATCCTTCAGCCGCCCGGGAGTAGCAACCACAATGTGAACTCCTTTTTTCACTATATCAAGTTGCAATTTCATGTCAATTCCTCCAATGCAAAGCAAAGGCCGCAGCTCAGGATAGCCGGCTTCTTTCAATGATTCAAGAAAGAGCTCTACAACTTCATAAGTTTGCCTAGCCAGCTCCCTAGAAGGACAAACAACCAATCCAAACGGTCCTTCCCCCGGAGTAATTGGCATCATAAGCTCCTCCTGCAACGCGATCATAATGAGTGGCAGCACAAACACTAAGGTCTTTCCAGATCCCGTGAAAGCAATCCCAATCATATCTCGTCCTGATAAAATAACCGGCAGCCCCTGCACTTGGATGGGCGTGGGCTGCACAATCCCTTTAGCTTTTAATTTCTTCAAGATGGGCTGCGGGAACCTCATGTCCTTAAAGTTCTTGATTGGCGGGGGGATATCTTCTCCATCAACGATAATGTGCCACTGCCTTCTTATGGCATCACAAGCCTTGTTCGACATCCTTCTTATTGGCAAGGGCGGCTTCCACCCAGTCGGTAAAGGGTCGGTGTAAGTGATGCCCTTGGCCAGCTCCCGAACAGACATCAAAGTCTTCCTATCTGAAAGGTGTTCCATCATCTCCTTCTCCTGAATTATCGCTTGCTCCGTTTGGGTGATCTCCGGCTGATCTTTCTTCAGTTGAGAAGCTTTCACCAGTAAACTCGGTTTCGCCTCCACGATACTCTGTTTCTCGATCTCCTCATCCAGCGCGGAAGACTCACCCCTGCGCTGCAAAATTTTCTGCGCCTCAAGCGCACGCCGCTTCGCCACAGGAACATACTCAACATAATCATCTTCCTCTTCCATTATCTCCTCAGCATGTGAACCCTAAAATATGCATAAATTTAATAATCCGCAATCAAAAGATACCGTTATTTCAGACCAAGCACAAATCAGAAACCCTAGCTTCACCTATCTCTCTCGGAAAAAATCACTTCGATTTTTCCAACCTTTAAACCACAGTCCATCCAGCATCACATAATCGAGAAAACAAATTAGAAGTGACTTACTCTCATTAAGGGCGCCAGCGTGCGAGCGTAAGACGGCAGCAGCGTGGACACGGCGGCTCGCCGGCGGAAATGATGGTTTTTCAATTTGGGATATTTGTGAGTAAGAGAGAGACCGATGGGTTTAAGATTAGAATATAATATATATTCCACGCTTTTACGGTTTTACCTTCTCTGTCTAAGGGCAAGATACTCCCCTGCGACCCGCCGCAAGAATGTGACCGGATCTTGATCTGACCCGATTTCAGGATATACTCTCTACGTTTCATTGAATATGGCCTATTTTTTTCGGCACGAAGATTAAAAAAAAAGGAATTAGTATTTATCCTTAAGAAAAAATCACCCGATTTTATAGCTATAATATTTAATTATTAAATAATAATAACTTGTATACTTTTATTTCATAAATGATGAAAATATTATTCACCCTTTGAAATATATAAATGAACAAAAATTCATCTAAATAAAAGTAGCATTTGCTTTAAAAATAAAAATCACCCCGCTTTATTGCTAGAATATCTAATTATTAAATAATAATACCTTGTATAATTATATTTTATGAGTGAAGAAAATATTATTCACCCTTTGAAATATATAAACAATCAAACATATATTCATCCAAATACCAAAAGTAGCATTTATCGTAAATAAAATTAGAATGTACTCTTAAGATAAAAATCACTCGATTTTTTTTATTGTTAATAATTTTCTAATTTTATGAGTAATGTAAGTATGTAACTATCATTCACCTTACTAGTACTACACACACGCAATGCGTGAGGATCATGTTAAACAATGTTCGAACACTCTTTTCATAATGTTACATACATATTGGTACACCATATTTTAATATTTTTTTCAGTAATATCATAAGCTCCAGTTTATGGTGCCGAAATTTATATGTGGCTTGTTGGGGATTTCAAATGAGATCAAAACGACGTCGTTTTAATCTGTATAAATTAAACAACAAATATATTAATTGAAAGCAAAGAAAATCTAAATCATAAATTAATAAAAGTAGAGTAGACGAATTGATGATTGTACATTATCTTCTTCATCCCTCGTTTTCACCACCACTTGGACTACATTAACTCATTCATATTCTTCCCTTTCAACCCATGTCATCTCTATAATAGTCTTATGTTCAAGAATATTCCTTACTAAAAATAGCTGTCCATCGCGTAAATATAACAACATGCATGGTTGCTTCCACAACAGTAGTATGATTGAATTACTCATTAACATATAGAAATATATATCTTAATATTATGTTGAACTTTATGCAAAAATATAGTTGCATATAAGATATGAATAACTTTTTGTTTAATCTTATTAATGTCTAACTATGTGAAATTATACATCTAATTTAAGTGGATAAAAAATTGATAACAAACGTTTTATAAATAAATCTTGATAAGAAAAATTATTGATACAAAATATTCATAATCAATATTTAAATTCCTTTCAAACAAAGTAAATAGATCGAGAGATATTTCTTATTTATTTAAAATAAAAAAGATATAAAAAATTTATGTCACGAATTTCAAAAATAAAATTTGTATGATCAATAATTTTTATTTTCATATGCTCACAAATATTAGATCTCTAAGTGGCTTGTTGATATGCCATGGGAGATTAAAACAACATCATTTTTATCTGAATAAATTATAATTGCTATCTAAACTTAACTAATAGCAAAAAAAACCAAATAAATTAAAGTAGAAGAATCAACAATCGCATATCGTCTTCTCCACTTCCGTCTTCTCCGCCATCATAAGCTACCCGGTCCCTTACAACTGTCGTCTTATCCATTATTGGCGAATGCTTCACTTCAGCATCCACAACTCTCGCATGTATAATTAAAACGAATAGTTATGATATAAATTTTCTAATTTCATTCACATGTATACTTATCATTCACTAAACCAATTACAACAACATCAAAGTACATACAATTATTTTGATGTCATTGCCAAAAAATTCACATCATAATCTCATATTTTCTCAAGCGTGGAAGATAGAAGGAAAATGAAAAAGATTAAATTGTCTAACTCATCTTTCACCAATTTAAAAATGATTTTTTAAGGAAACAGAGAATTAGAGAGATGAAGAAATGAATTTATGCTTCGGGCTAGCTATTTGCAACCAATTAGCATAATAGGTGATTAATTGGAAAAATCATGGATGTGATTATGAAATATCAAGATTTGGATGTTGTATATAGCCATTTTTTTAATTTCAATGGCAGATATAAAGCATAGATTTTGGCTAAAAATTATTAATGTAAAATTATATTATTTCATTTTTATATATTATTTCTTGAAATAGTATAAAAATGGAAAATTTAATATTATTAATTAAAATTTTACCAATAATTATGCTTTTGTAACGTCCGACATCAATTAGCTAATTGGTAAGAATTAAGATAATAACAATTAAATATATTATTTCTAAAAGTGGAATAAAAATAACTGAAAATGAAAGTTACTAAAAGTGGCAAGCCGGGCTTACTTTTATATATTATAAAGATGAATATATAAAAGAACAATAATTCATCCACATAAAAATAATATTTAGATTAATTAATTAAATTTTAAAAATGACAACTATTCAGACTAATTAAGTAAAAGATTTACTCCCAATTGATATTCATTAAAAATATAAATTTTTTATGAGTAATGTAAGTATGTAACTATCAAAAGAACAATAATTCATCCACTAGGCAATACAGCCCAACTTTGTAAGTTGTCTCCAGTTTACTTATCAAATAACGTACGGGTTGGATGCGGGTCAAATAAGACCTGACCCGGATCCGGTCGCAAGTTTGTGGCGGGTTGCATAAGAGACCATCTTTTGTCTAAGAGATTCTGAATTAAATTATAATTATACATGAAATTACTCTAAAAAGTAAGAATACAATATATTATATTATATAGATAATAAATGACGGATCCACAGGTCGGATGACTCGGATCTGGATCTCAAAAACTTGAATCCAGATGATCCGATCCGGATCCGTCCAATAAAATTCGGTGTAAATAATCCTTCCTCAACAACAAAGTCGTTTTTTCTAGTTTTTCTTTTGTTGAGATTTTTTAGTGAGTTTGATTATCCAATATAATTACTTATTTACAATCATAAAATTCTTACTTTATCTCAAATACTCCCTCCGTCCCCCAAAAGTGTGGTTCATATTTATTTGTTGTGAGATATAAAATATTAGTTAAACCACACTAACCTGGACGGATGGAGTACCGATATGAAATTTAGATAAAATAGCCTAATATAATCCCAATAAATAGGGTTGATGTCAATTTCATACGAATAAATAATAATAAGGGTAATAGTGCATATTCACCCCTACCGTATGAGAGAGAAGTGTAAGTAAATGCACCCTCAAGGAAACGTTAGGGGCTGTCACCTCCCCAATGTAGTAATAACTAGAGCAAATTAGCCCGGACATTAACGGGATTGCAAACGCCATTCGAAAAAAATCGAATTTTTCTTTTCTTCTTTTTTCGATGGGTCCTACAATGTAAAAAGCCGGAGAATAAAAAGACATACACATCCTATTCTGAAACCATCATCTAAAATAAGGGTAATTTTCACTTTAATAGCCAAACTATTCAACTTTTCACAATTATATTCCAAACTATTAAAAATATCAATTAAATAGCCAAACTATTGAAATTTTCACAATTATATTCTAAACTATTAAAAATATCAATTAAATGGCCAAACTCTTGAAATTTTCACAATAATATTCTAGGTCAAACTTTCGGCGACGAAAATCCAAGGTGTTACGCTGGAAACATATTTAGAATTTAAAAATTCTAAATCCTACAAAACTCAACCAAAATAAATTTCCGACGTGACACCTTGAATTTCCGTCGCGAAAGTTTGACCTAGAATATAATTGTGAAAATTTTAATAGTTTGGGTCATTTAATTGATATTTTTAATAGTTTGGAATACAATTGTGAAAATTTCAATAGTTTGGCTATTTAATTGATATTTTTAATAGTTTGGAATATAATTGTGAAAAGTTGAATAATTTGGTGAAAATTACCCCTAAAATAAACATCAGTTTCTCCCATATTTTGCTCCTAATTTTCTTGAGATTGAGGAGTAAATCTTCTCATGCAATGGTTGACAAACTCTTAAACATTCTTATCTCATCATGAGTTTTGATGATCGAAAATTCATGAGTTTGCCCTCTTTTCTCGAATTTTCCATGTTCATTCAATAATTTCTGAAAAATAAACTTGATTTTTGTTTTATATTGTTACAGCATGTCTGAAACTACTGAGTATGTTTTGGGTGGTTAGTGGAAAAATGAAGACTATTGGAGTTTTGATTGCTGGGATATGGAAGTTGTTACTAATAAGTTTAATTTAATGATATTTGAGCGTATTGTGGATCAATTGCCTATTTATACAAGTTGTTGGTGAATTTTATAACCATAAATTAGTATATTTGAAATTTATCTCCAAAATATATGGACGAAGGACATGTGACAAGCTCTCATCAAAGTTTTGGATATTCTGATACACTTTCAACAAACCCATTTATGTTAGAAGTCTATGTAAAGATAAATTTCTTTGTTTTTTTTTCCACATGTTCTTCAAGATTAAGATATAAAAATAATTAAATATAAATTTCTTAAAAATTTAAACTCTTGGCTGACGAACAATCTGTGTCTAAGAAGAATTTTGAATAAAATTTCTTCACACTAGAATTATTTTGATTTGCAATATTTAAATTAAGTCGTGCACTCTATATACTGCAAATAAGCACAGCTATGTGAATTTCAATTTGAGCTCGTTAACATAAACAAATCAAATTCAAATTTGACTAGACTTGTTAACTCGTGAACAAGCTCATTTAGTCAACTTACATGAAAATATAAAATCATTACTTTCATTTATACTACATTTTAATACTTTGATTTGTAATAAATATATTAATGGTCTAAAAAAACAAATACTAAAATTTAAATCTATATTTAGAAGGCTCGTTTATACTCGATTACACCCCAATTATGTGAGGTTTATCTGTAGCCTGAGCACAAAGATAACGGGCTTATATTACCAATCTAGTCTAATGGTATTCCTCATCCAATATCCCACGAGATGCAACAACAAAACAAGAGAGAGAAATGATCAAATATTAAACACTCAGGTTATCTAGTAAAATACCAACGCAAATAACATGTTAAAGGCATATAACATGTTACTCTAGGAAAAATGTGGTATAATTAATAGTTGATTCAAATTGTACCTAAAGAAGGAACATGGTTGTATGAATCCTAACAACTACAACAGACAAGCCTTAAAGCCCTCCTCCAGTTCCGTCCTGTCGAGATTCTTCCCGATAAATACAAGCTTATTTATCCTTGCTTCGTCTGCGCCCCACAACCTATCTGGCGAACCTTGGAATATGTCGTGGACACCCTAAAGGATACACATTACTCTAGTAAATTGCAACGAAACAATATTTTTCAAGCAAACACGATAATCAGCAGCAACCGGAAGAGTGCAAGATGACAGAAACTATAGGCTAGTACAATGAGTAATTATGTGTGTCATGAGAGCTCTTCGGAAAAGAAAAGGGATTGTCTGCTAGAAAAACTTGTGTACGACGGGTCAAAAGATCTGGATCCAAACCCATATTGCAAATATGGGTTTGGAACCAGATCTTTTGACCCGTCTCATTGTGAGACCATCTCGCACAAGACTTCCCCTTGTTTACACTTTATTGTGTAGCAAATAGTAATGTACATAATTCCAACTATAAACAAGTCAAGTGCATAGTTTTTTAGGTTATAATTACCTGAAAAACAAATCTCTCGTCCATGCCATCGACGGACATAAGACCCTTCATTCGATATATGTCATCGCTTCTGTCTAGCAATAGGTTACCTAGCCACATGTTGGCCTGAAATATGATAGAGCAAATCGGCTTATTGCATAAAGATTTTATTGGATAAACAATACAAGAGTATGAAAGACTATCTCATTCTGAAATATGCAAAAATAAGCAAGACTTCCATGCAACTAACCTTTTCAAGATCCAAGGTCCCTTCACAAACTATGCTAACAGAAGAAACACCAGGGTCGTGCATGTGATCGTGTTGATGGTTATCATGATGTTCTGCAACAGCATTCAAAAAATTACTATGGCAAGCTCAACTGCTATGATTGTTTATCACCTTAGCATTATATATGCAGCACATATAAAGGTAAAAGTGCCACACTCAACGGCAATAACACTGTTTAACCATTCAAAGAACAGGGTAAGGTAGGTAACTCGCCATTGCTTTCAGTAAATATCCGACGATAACATGTGCTAGTATAACATGGATGTAGCTTTGAAAAACCTAGACCCTTAAAACAGGAAGGGAAAAGATGACTTACTAACAAATTACAAATTGCAAACCTAAACATAAGGAGGAGGGGGGGATATGGGATGGAAGAGAGACGAACAAGATTGGAGAGACGGTGAAGAGGAAGGAGGCAGGAAGTGAAAGAGGACGAGAAGAAATAGAGATGGAGGCACAAATGCGGACGGGAGTGAGAGGACAAGAATATGGAGAGTCGTTGGAGTCAGGGTGAAGTTTACAAAAAGAGAGACAGCCGCGACATTCAATCAAGACTGGAAGCGGATGTTTGTAGCAATGATCAGATTTGATTGCAGATGGCATCAAATATATTAGAAAATATTGCATCTAAATATAGGTAAAAAACCAGAACAATATTCAGCAACAGTGTAACTTATAGTAGGAACATACTTCATCCTTATATAGAGGTTATGTGAACTGCATAACTTGGTTTTCCAATTGTCCCAAGGAAATATTAAAAGTTGGAGTTACAGAGAAAAACAGGCATCTGATCATAATATTTCCAGTTAGCAGTTCTAATTCGTATATCACAACTTATGCCATTTCTTGAAGTCAATTCTCAAGACAGTAAGGAAACAAAAGGTTAAAGTTACCATGGTTATGGCCATGTTCATGACCATGATGATGATGATCGTGGTCGTGCTTGTGATCGTGGCCATGGCCATCATGATCTTCCTTTGAGTGGTCCACATCAACAGCACTATCAATTCTGCAAGTATTCACTAAGCTTGAGAAAAACTACACCTTGAATCATACTTTCAAAAATGACATTTTCATGTGAAAAACAAATGCATTGCATAAAATTTTATTTGAAGCCACAAGCATCATGCGATTTCCCATATCAGAACATTATAGCAGTAAGAAGAATCATCTTCTAAGAAGTAAGCCCTCTCACGGTCAAGATATAAATTAAAGTAGACCTTTCCAAATCGAAGCCTCCGATACCAAGAACATAATCCAAATCAACTTGTCCATATTGTGTTCCTTTAAGTTGAGCCATACGATTTATGCCCTGGATTACAGAAAATTTTGAGTTAGCAAGGATCAAGTAGAAAAGAGAAAGGGGAAAGTTGTCAAACAAAGTATTCGAGAAAATCTACCCTTATCCTTTCAATCAGAGAAGCAACCGCAGGTTCACCAACAAGATCTGTCTGTAATCAAAATATCATGTAATCAACAAAATGTCAAATCCGAAGCATAACTTGTGACTTGTGAGGCAACAAGCTCTAGAGTAAGACATTCTACGAAGTCACAAGTTAAGAAAATAATTTCCCACTACCACATGACTCAGGAGGTGAGAATCTAGAAAGAAGGCACAAATTGGCTAAGACCCACGAACGAACTTTACATTTTAATTTCCATGAACAGAACACATAATAATAACCCCATCGTACCTTGTTTACTATGATGCGATCAGCATATGCAATTTGCTCTATTGCCTCATTGACAACACCTTCAGACTTAACTTCATCGAGGTGAATACCAGCATGCTTAGCATCAACAAGTGTGACCACTCCATCAAGTTTAACATCATTAAATAATTGATCCTCTGCATAAAATGTCTGAATAATCGGCGCAGGATTTGCTAATCCTGGTAAGATCGGACCAAGTGCAGCACATGGATTCATATATTAATTTTCATACAGTCAAAATGGGACGATAAACATAAATGTTCCCAATCCTCTTAGAATGTTGAACACAATGCACTTGTCGTGATATATTTGGGAGTTGAAAAACCACAATGCACTATATAAGTTATTTATAAAATCAGCCTACCTGTTGTCTCAATAACAATGTGATCGAATTTCCCTTTCTTCTTACTAACAAGTTCTGAAATCATCCTTACAAGATCCCCCCTCACAGTGCAACATAGACATCCATTATTGAGCATAATAATGTCCTCTGCTCCAGCAGCTTTGGCAGCAACTAGGGAGCCATCAATGTCAACTTCACCGTACTGACATACCAATAGGTCAACCAAAATTAGAATTGCTCCACCTAGAATTTCAAAACTGCATACTCCAAATAAAAACTAGACCTTTAAGTTCCGTCAAGAGAAATTTGGACTTGTCGGTGCTCTTGATGGAAAAGAATGTTTCTCAGTTTTAACTGTTTTCAAGCTCTTAAGTCCAACAAATCATGCAGATAACCTAGAAGCCTAGTCTAATATCCACTTCATCACTATTATTAAGTCATTAATTACACTCCATACCTCATTTTCAATAACTGCAATGCGTTTCCCGTGATCAGCAGTCAAGATGTGGTTCAACAATGTCGTCTGCCAAATAATTAAGAATCAATTAGAAGGAACCATCAGCTAAAAGCAAGGTAAACATCATTCACTTAGCTATGTACATGTAGGAAACTGCCAGCCCTGTGTCAAGAATGCAAAGATCGAATAGTGACAACAGTCATTAAGAGAACAATAATGATCAATTTGTCATTCGATTTTATGCATGATTCCTAGGTGAAAGCTTACACTAAGCATTGACATAATTGCAAGAATAGCATCTTCCCAATCATTAGTTTTAGTGGCCAACGCACAGTTACTCCGTTTACATAACAATTACACCGTACTAGGTGTTGTTGACTTTGTATGAAACTTCAAAAATACGCCATTGTTTAGCAAGATTAAAAATTTTGCACCAAAACACCATGATTAAGTAGCAAAAACATCATACAGCTAAAGAGAAGTCCAAGGAGAAAAAGTCTGTCATTACATAGCAGAATTCAATTATACCAAATAGAATAGCAGAACTGAAAAAACTACCCAGTTATCTTTAGTATACAACAAAATAATCAAAGATCAAAAGATGAAATCTTTGACTATTTTAAGGATTTAACCACGGCAAGCATTGCCTTCATAATTCATATTAAACAAAATTGCGACAAACACACAAGTTCTCATCGAACCCAATTTTCCAAAGAGAGAGATAATCTCGAAACACTTAAAACACAAAAGTGGACAAATAACATTCAAAACTGTGAACATCAAAAACCTAAAACACTTAAAACACAAAAGTGGACAAATAACATTCAAAACTGTGAACATCAAAAACCTAAAAACTACTAATAAAAACACTGCAAATACATACCTTTCCAGAACCCAAGAAACCAGTAATAATGGTAGCTGGGATTCTATTATCAGGAGGGATTTTGGTCACAACACCAGAATCCTCAGTCTCTGCGGCTGAGGTGGCGGCGGAGGCGACCGTTAATCTGCGGCAAAAGCGACTTTTTGGCTGCCTTGATGAGCATACAATTCTTGAATTAGCAGAACTGGTGCAAGCCAGGAAATTACGATTCTGAAGAGTGAATTTTTTACTGTTTCTGCTGAGGAATTGCGTGGTTTTTAGAGATGAAATTGGATAAGAGCGGATTCTGGCTAATCCCATAAAATTAGAGGCGATTTCCATGGAAACTGATGCTACGGCTGTCATTGTGGCTGCAACAAGCCGCTATGTAGAGAATGGGGGTTTAAAACTGTCAGAGGGTTTGCAGATTTTTTAGTGCGTGACTGTGTGAGATAGAGAGATTGCTTGGGTGGGTTTATCGTATTCTCGCTTCTCAGTTCTGGATTATTAGAGCATGTACGTCTCTTTGGGTGGGTATGAGATTGATATTTAATATTTGTGTTTGATATGCTGAAGATATCAATTTATATTATGCGGGAGGAAATGAGAGATATGAATCATACCCTAGCAAAAATTGGTATATCAAAATATTGAAAATTAGGGTATCAAGTATATCAAAGATATCAATTTGATATCCATATACCGATATATCAAACACAAGGTATGGATATGAGTTATATGCATACCCATACCTGATATACGTATATGGATATCAAACGAGTCATTAGTATTTTATGCACTTTATGCGGGGTTCCAATAATTGGGAGATTGGGCTCAAATTCATTTACAATAGCATCGGTCTCTCATTCCGGTCTCACACCACGGTCTTTTCATTATTTAATTGTATTTTATTTTTATTTTTATTTTTATGTTTTATATTTATTTTGAATAATAAGAATAATTATAATTAAAATATCATATCGTATTGAAATATTTGAAAATTACAATACAATAAATAAAAATACAATAATATTAAAATTTAGCTAGAACTAGTTGAGTGGCCCGAAACGTGTTCAAATTGTCCCAATTAAATCGTTTTCAAGACGTTCGTGGGCTCTAGCCGTTGCTGCCATTTTTTTCCTGTTTTGTTTTTTTTTTTAATCTGTAGAAAACAAAAAAAAAGAAAAAAACAAAAGTAAAATAAAATAAAATGGAAAATAAGACAAGAGAGAGGAGAGAGAGAAGAGGGCGATGGGGTGGTCGCACTCCTGTCCGGCTGGGCGATCGGAGGGTGGTCGCCAACAGGGGAAGGGGGAGGCGCTCGGGCGGAGAGAGTAGAGACCAGGGGCCGATCGGGCAGCGGCCCCGCTGTAGATGCTCTTATGATCCTGAAATTGAAAATATTCCTTTTTTTCATGATGGGATTTTTCATAGTATTCGAATAAATCTCAATCTCGTAATAGCAAGAAAGTGGGTTTGCGTTTTTTCGTTCTCAAATATTCGTTAGCCCATTTCATATGAAGTCCAGCTTAATATCAAATGAAGAAAATGGGACTGTTTTTTCTGCTTTCTATGAGTTCGTCACTCACTTTTTTTGGTTATATTTTTTTTAAAATTTTAATGTTCTTGAACATAAAGTCGCTACCTTCGACGTCTATTGGGTAAACCTCGTTGCAATACTTTGATTGGATTTGTAATGTAAATTTTATGTGTTTAAGCTAATAAATGTAAATATAAATGGCATTTGCATTTTATATTTTGGGATCAAAATAAAAGTTGCGGATTATTTTAGGTACTCTCTAATTTTTCTTTTACATGGTATTCAAATAGAATTCTCCAAGCGGAAAATACTTTTGTCGAATGGAATGGTATGATATTTACAAGATTGCAAATTTGTGATATGAATGACTGATTTTCCTTATGAATTGATTTTAGTGTTAATTCTATAAAAAAAATCAACAAATATTTATACTCTGGTTTACCGTTTATGGTTAACCAAGCGATTTATTTTTCTATTTTGACTTTAATAATCATCTCCTTTCAATTAAGTGTTAGGAATTAGGATGCATTAAATTTCAAAAATGGTGATATAATACTCCCTCCGTCCCAATAGCAAGGTCTCACTTGCTTTGGGCACAGTTATTAAGAAACAAGAGTAAAATGAGAAAAAGTGGCAGGTCCTACACCTTTTGAAGAGTTAATTATTTCTATTTTTGGAATGAGACCTTGCTATTAAGATAGATAAAAAAGGAAAGTGAGACCTTGTTATTGAGACGGAGGGAGTATCTATTAACTCATCTTGTCAAGTTTGAACGGGTTCTGCCAAAATTGAGAGAAGAAATCATTGCTGACAAATTGTAATACGTGTGGGCCTTAGGGGTTAGTTTTGTAAATTTAGTATATTTCACATGTTTTTATAAAAGTTGGTAGGTTTAACATATTGATTATTTAAAGTGCGTAGAAAAAATTTCCCACTCATTATTAAATATAGTCTTTAATTCGAAAATAAGGTGAAAGCTCCACGCATTAGCTTGATAAAACTGGAAGATCAAGTTTAAGAAGATTAAGAAGACACATTTTTTTATCCATTGATATCATTCGGCACAATCTTAAGCCCTAAACCCTTATCCTCCCACAACTATGTCTCATTATTTGTATCCATCAATAATTTTATTATTTAAATAATATTTGTAATAAAATAAATTTTATTATTATATAATGAATCATAATTCACATATATTATCTAAAACCAGATTTTTAAAAATTATATACCCTATTGACTTAAAAAAATTAAACCCTATTTTTGGAATAAATCAACCCTAATAATCAAATATTAATTCAGAAACTGTAAATTAAATATAAAAATAATTATAAATTCTAATTAGATGAAAAGAAAAAAATTTAATACTTAAAAAAAATAATATCGGAATATGAGATTAGACATGAATATAGAGGATTACATACTCTTATAATTGATGGTCACACATGCATATGTCTAGACTTGTAGTTATTACCTACATAACTCTCAATGTATACACACGTGTCCGATAGCTAGGCTAGTCTAGATTGTTCTTGTTTCTCTTCTTTTTTAATTTCCAAAATTAAAATCTCTAGATATTTTCTTTGTTTATTATTTTCAATACAAAACATCTTAGATTTCTTTTCTACAAAATCAAGGGGAGAGAGAGAGAGTGTTGGCATGGAGTCGAGTTCAACAAAGTTGGGGAGCACTCTCAAGGTAGTAGGTACCTATTGTACAAGAACTCGTTAAAGAGAAACTAACTAGTGTTCCTATCAGATACATTCGTCCAGATTTAGAACCAATCCACATCACACTACCCTTCTTGAAATTTCCATAATTGATATGAGCAACTTATTCCATCCAGATCTCATGGATTCTGAGCTCCTCAAACTGCACAATGCATGCAAAGAATGGGGTTTCTTTCAGGTAGATTATACTCTCTCTATCTCTCTCTCTCTCACACACACACACTACTTCGGCAGATGTAGTTTATACTCTCTATCTCCTCTGATAGTTACAATCATCTGTCCTCAAAACTCACCTAACAATTTTACTCTCTATTTCTGATTATTGCATAAAAAATCCTGAAAAGTAGCATGCATTAATTGATAATGGGCAAAATGAGAATTTACTCTAGATTTCTGAAATGGGGCATTTATTCGGAAAGTTAAATACTTAGAGGACGTACGGAGTATATTGATATAGATACATGGATGATTGATTGATATATATAAATTAAAACACATCTTACTGTGAGAATATAAGAAGAATACATGTTATTTTGTAAGAGGTGTTGTGTTTTTTCATTTATATAAATAATGATGCATTTTATATATGCAAATCGTAGATTATGCAAAGATACTGGTCCAACTTAATTTATATATCACTATCCTAAGATTTATTTTTATATGAATTATTTCTTATGTATATGAATCATTGTAGGGATGCTTTGGAAGCATCTTCATCAGAGCTGAAGAAGCTTGCAATGAAGATTTTAGAGCAAATGGCAAAAGCTTTAGTCATGAAATGGGAAGAAATGGAAGCATTGTTTGATGAGGGGATGCAGTTGATGAGGATGAATTACTATCCTCCATAGTGGCAGAGCCAGGATTTTGACTATGGGTGCGAGTCGTTTGACAAATAATCACATGCATAATCATAAACATAAAAAGATACTTCATATTAAAAGCGGTACATTCCGAAATATTGTTTAATTCTAAAGTCATACACTTCAAAATACAAAAAAAAAACATAGTTATCTAATCTATTTTCCGAAGAGTCCTCATTTCTTGAAAGCGATTGACAACATCATCATCGGAAACTTGTAGAAACATATCTTTTTCAATGAAAGTGACCAAACAATCATTTAAAAATTGATCTCACATACTATTTCGTAACTTATTTTTGATATAAGTCATTCCGGAAAATACTCTTTCTACACTTGCAGTAGCAACTGGAAGAATCAACACCAACTTGATGAGCAAAAACACTAGAGGATAAGTCACATGTCTCCTTGTTTCAACAAGCTTCATCAAAAGAGAACTAATATCTTGCAGGTTTTGACATTCATCATCTCTTTTCATATCTTTCATGAATATATCAAGTTGACATTCAAGAGTAAACAAATCAATACTTGAAAATTCAGAGGGATAAAAAGTGACAAGTTTAAGTATCTTTTGCTTGTCAAAAGAAGAGAAACCATGTTTAGGACTTAAGCAAGCCATGCATTTGATCAACTCCATATTGACTTCATCGAATCGGTTGTCGAGTTCTTGAAGTAATAAATCAATTACTTCTATAAACACGTCAACCCGAAAATGATGATTATATGAAATTTCTCGAACAAATCGCTTAGATCTTCTTTGTGGGCTGATTTAATTATTTTTTTATCCATGTAATTTAGTGGGTTTCCATAGTTTTAATATGCAATAGGGAAATAAGAATCATAAATTATTTTAATGTAATTAATTATATGTAATACTACTAATTTTTTTTATTTTTTTGGGGGGTGCAGTTGCACCCCCTTGTTCGTCACTAGTTCCGCCGTTGATCCTCCATGTCCGCAGCCGGAGCTCGTTACCGGCATCAGCCCTCACTCCGACGGCGGCGCCTTAACAATTCTACTCCAACTCAATCAAATCGATGGCCTACAAGTTCGCAAGGACGGAATCTGGATTCCAGTCTCCTCTCTACCTAATGCATTCATAATCAATATCGGAGACATGCTCGAGGTCTCTTTCCCTCTCTCTTTATACACGACACAGTACTTGAGATCCTCTGTCCCACTCTATTATTTCTTATTTTTTACTTAATTTGTTTGATAATTTATCATACCTAAATCCTAATTAGGATGTATAGTAATTAATTATTAGCTAGGATTAAATTAATTATTTAATAATTTTGGATACGCACAACACAGGTTGTGACAAATGGCAATTATCGGAGTGTTGATCATAAAGCAAGTGTTAATGCAGACAAGGCGAGAATGTCGATTGCCACATTTCTTAGCCCAAATTTGGATGGTGACTTAGGTCCGGCGCCAAGCCTTGTGATCCCAGAAACTGAAAAACCCCACCAAAATTCAGGAGAATTAAGGTTGATGATTACTTGAAGGGATTCTTTTCAAGAGAGCTTAAGGGCAATTAATTGTCTAATCTCCCAAAAATAAATAAAGTTTAGTTGTCAAAGTTAATTGTTAAAGTTAATTTTTAAATCATTTAAATCAACAAGCATCAGTGGTCTAGTGGTAGAATAGTACCCTGCCACGGTACAGACCCGGGTTCGATTCCCGGCTGATGCATTTATATTTTTATAATTTATAATTTTCTCAATTTGACGTATCTATTACGTATGTACATTTTTGTTTCTCAATTTGCAAAATTAGATATTTTGTTTAGTAAAGATCATAACAAAATTAGCAATGCTTTTTGTGCTGAGCAAATCAACGGTTTTCTTGAATCTGATTGATCAACAAACTCATGTTAAAAATCTGCTGCATTTTATAATTTTTAGAAGACTAAAATGCTCACAAAGTTACAATAAAATAAACTAACTCCTCATATAATTATAATCTAAATTACATTGATATGTAAGAATATGTTTAGTAACTCGGATATGGGTTCAATGACTGAAATCAGTGACATTTTAGAATCATTTAAGAACACTCATATATAAAATGAAATGAAATATTAAAACTGAATTTATTAAATTACATCACAAAGAAATAAAATAAAAACATCTTTTCACATTCGAATAAAAATACAACTATACATCTCTCAGAATAATACTATAATTGAACAAGAAAAATTTGATAGAAACTGCAGTCGCACCAAAAGCTGCATAATATTTCTGGGATATATCATACCGAGAGCTTCAACAGTTTGAAATCTTGATAAGCCAATGACATTAAGGAGGTGTTTACTTTGGTTGATAGGATAGATAGATAAAAATAGCATAGGTCAACCCACCGTTTACTTTAATGGATTGATTACTTTTGAGCTTGTTTGATCATCTAATCCTTCATATAATCAATCCTATATTTTATCAATCTATCCTATCACGCAAAGTAAACGCCTCCTAAATCTTCATCCTCCCACTGATCACGGTATGTCTCCGGCGAGTTCCTCTTCCTCCGGCCAGTCACGAAATACATTCCCTTTCTCCATTCTTCGACGGGAGGAGAGTTGCTCTTGGCAGCTAACCAATCATCATACTCAAACTACACCAAGAATCAATGATCAACTACGAGCATCGAGTTTCAAGAAAAGGGGCCAATGTCGGAGCATTATCTTCCACAGTCACAGCATTGTTTGTCTCAAGAAAAGGAAAATAAAATTTATACCTGCAAGAAGAGCAGTGTTCAGACATGAATTCACTACGTTTTAATTAAGTTTGGACTACTGTAACAAATATAAATACTCCTTTTTTTCGAGCAACTAATGTATCATGGATCAAGTCCTCAGCTGTCCTGATAAGACCAGCAGCCTCGATGGACTGAATTTTGGGTATGTGACCAGTCCATTCTGTTGAGTCGAGCCGCTGCTCTTTGCAGGACTGCCAGGTTCCTAATGAGACGCGAATCAAGCGAATCTCCCGTCGTGCTTCATTTTGGTGCAAATATCTAAATGTGGAGCAAAATTCTCCTCCAGCCCTACTCTATTAATTGCTCTATTTTTGTGCGTTTGAACAATATTACTCCAAATTTGGAGCAATACTGTTCATTGCTCTATTTTTTCTTATTTGTTATATTTATTCTTTTCTTATTTTTAGCTATTTTATCTCAAAATATTTTATTTTAGTTATGTTTCTAAATATATAACATCAACATTAAAATTATTAAAAAAATCTAATTACATAATATATAGGGAAAATTTTTTAAAAATTAAAAATAAAAATAATTACACAAAAGAAGCATGAAAATTAAAATCGATACAATGATTTTCCTACTCGTTTGAGGTGTTTTAAAATGAGGCTTAGTTTTAGTCCCTTCTCATTTTTCCTCGATTCTTGAATTTGTAATTTTATTTATTTATAATATAATCTTATTTTATATACTAATGTAATGAATTTAGGTTATTATTTTTCATTAATATAATTACTTCGTGTTATTAATTATTCTTTATTAATTGACAAAAAGTATTCATATTTTTAAGATTAAACAAAAATAGAATATTCTTAGAATATTCTGTTTTTGTGTGAAATATAGAGCAGACTGCTGGAGATGACTTATTGTTTTTGCTGTATTTTTGTGTTTAAACTGCTGTATTTTTGTGCCAACTGCTGGATATGGCCTAACTACTAGGAAAATGAAGCAATATATTGCTAGTGCTGGCCACATTTAGAATTATATTATGGTGTAGTCCCCAATACAACAATTAGCTTATATTATAATCGGTGAGTGATCTGCCTCACAAGTTATACATTGGTTTAAAGTATTTTAAAAAATTGCAAAGTTACTACATAAACAGAGCAAACTTCATTAGATGAGGTATGATATCACTAAATAGGTGCCTAAAAAAAAACAAAAAATACATAAATATTTATATATACTATGGTCTTACCAGAAAGATGGCGTAATGCACTTCTCCCGAAATTTTCGAATGAGTTAAACCTTGATCAAGCAACAGAAGAAACGAGAGACGGTTAATTAAGTGTGTACCGAATGTAGCAGCTACAAATTCTTATCACATAAAAAGGATAAATTACATTTTTACACCTAAAGTTTCGGTCAATTCTCAGATCTAGAGCATACTTCTGATTTTGATATGTTGACACCCAATTCAAATCTAGACCGATTGATTTTTCGGTATTAAAATGTTGATGTGGCAGTCAAAATTCCAGGTGAAGTTTTGCAAAATATATAAATAGTGGTGGGGATATTTTTCTCAATCATATTAAATCACGTCATAAGAAAATTTATAAGTATAATAAAAATATTCTATAGGCACTATGTGCATTACGAAAATTATTTACTATATTATTTTCAAAAAAAGTAATTTAATCGGAGGACTTGTCTGTTTAACATCAACAAAAACAATCAATATGGTAACCCACAGTCGCTGGAGTGCTTGACCACATCTAACATAATCATATGACAAAGAATTAAATTTAAAGTTAATAGTATCAAAGATAAATTATATTTTAATACGCTGGATAGATCTGTCAAAGCTCAAGTGCTATGTATCGCTGGTTGTTTGCGCGTGGAAGAGGACGAGGCTATGGGTCTCCATGAAGCGTTGTCTTGGATCAAGAATTTGGGATTAAGGCAAGTTGTGTTTGAGATGGACATCTAACATAATCATATGACAAAGAATTAAATTTAAAGTTAATAGTATCAAAGATAAATTATATTTTAATACGCTAGATAGATTTGTCAAAGCTCAAGTGTTATGTATCCCTGGTTGTTTGCGCGTGGAAGAGGACGAGGCTATGGGTTTCCATGAAGCGTTGTTTTGGATCAAGAATTTGGGATTAACGCAAGTTGTGTTTGAGATGGATAGCTAGTTAGTTGTCGATGCTCTACACACAATGGTGACGGATTACTCGGAGTTTGGCATGTTGGTGACAAGCTACAAGAGGATTTTGGAGAATAATGCTTCATTTCGAGTATATCATATTCGTAGAGAGGTTAATTACGTGACTCATGCTTTAGCTAGATGTTCTAGGAATTACTATATTCCTCATGTGTGGGATGAACCCTCAGATATTGTGACGGGTCTTCCCATATTTTCTTATTCGTAGTAATAAAATGAGCTTTTCCTTAAAAAAAAAAATTACGATGGTAACTCACAGTCACTGCTCGCGGCATGCATCAGATAAATCATTATTTTCATGCAATAGTTTGCAACATATACAAAAGATGTGAATCGCACTAGGTCAATTTTAATTCAACACAAAAATACGATATGTTAATATTAATTACACACGTGAGTAAATATAATTTATGTGTGCGCATCTATAATTAGACTTTTGAGATATGTATCAACATATCTTACGAATGTACTTTTTTTTTAAAATATGAATATATGTTATGAGTGTACTGTTAATATAAGGATTTTATATTTTTCCATGATTTATGTTTCTTTTTCCGAGCAATTAATATAACAAAAAATAAATTGGAAAAAAAAAAAAACAAACGCTAGAAGGAGGGGTTGAACCTCCGACCTTGTGGTTAACAGCCACACGCTCTAACCAACTGAGCTATTCCAGCTGATACATTCTAAATATGTTCTTTAACAATAAATATTAAAGATTAATCCTGCAGGCATGGAAATAAGATGGCAGAGCTATAATGGCCAATGGGGCCTGAGGTCCATGAGCCCACAGTTTTTATTTTTTTTATTTTTTAGTGCGTATGTATATATATATATTATATTTAGTATTTTGATTGTTTTAAATAAAATATGATGATATATTGAATTTGAAGTGAACCTTCATTACTTCCTTTTTTTTTGTCATAATTCTTAGAACTTAGAAATCCTCAATTCCAAATTTATTGCTTCTTTTTATTTTTCACCTTAATAATTGTATTATTATATTACTAAATATGATTTGGTTATTTAGAGTTTGATTCGAAGACGTAAAAGGAAGATAAGTTTACTTATGACTAATTACTTTTATCTTTTAATTACAAAAGTGATTAGGATTCTTGATAGCTAATTATAAAAGTATTTGTAGTTATTGCATAATTTCTAATGAAATTATTAAGCATATCTTTAAAAATATGAAAAATAGAGGGAAAATATTACGAGGTAATTATTTTTAATTTTGATTTGTTTGAACATTGTGATAAAATTTAAACAGACATTAATTGTTTGAACAATGAGAGAAAATAAATCAATTTTTTTAAATTACAAAATTAATGGTGTATAAATTTATTTTAAAAAATCGCACCAATAATAAACAAAATAAATATCATTTTACCAAATTAAGATATGTAAAAATTTCGTATCTTGTCTGAGATGCTTTATAAATTATAATTTTTTATTTTGCTGAGATATTAAGTTAAATAAATATGAGGCATAATTTTACCTCTTACAAGTATAATATTATACATTTTGCTCTATGAAATTCTCATTTGTTTTTCCTGACAAAAAATCTTATTTACTAATGAGCATAGAATATGAATATTGTACAGTTTGTGCATAGGATGTGATAAAGAAAAATATAGGCCACATGCTAGTAAAAATGCTGTTAAGATATGTAGTTAATGAATTAATCCTGCAGAATATCTGAAATTTGAACAGTAGATAGAGTTTTCATTAAATCTTGGTAAAAGAGTACTCTTATTAATTGCTTTGACACGTTTGTAAGTAATGCTTCCTTTATAGAGTTAACGTATTTGTTTTTAGGTTCTAGTAAATATTGTTGTTTTCTACTCCTCCGTCCCAATAACAAGGTCTCACTTCTTTAATTGATGAGAGTATTAATTAATAAAAGTGGGACCTTGCTATTGGGACCGAGGGAGTAATATCCAAAAGGGAGGGAGAGGAAAGTCATCAGGACAACCAAAATTTAGTGGAGGCTCATTTTGATAATGTAAGTTTATTTTAATTATTTCCCTTTTAAACAGAGCCCTCAAAGTTCTCTTGCATTTTTGAAATCACACTACTGAAAATATTATCAAATATTTTCCTTCCTTAGAGTGAGTGAAAAAAGGAATAAGAAAGGATGAAAATTTAATCTATAGAAAAGGTAGGATAAGAAATGAGAGATTTAAAGGGAAAAAATTTTCCCCCCCATTTTCACTTATCATCAAAGTAAACGCACCCTCAAGTGTAGGTTTTTATGTGTAAATGATTTGACTTTGAATACAAACAATCTTCACAAGAACACAATTTTCAAAGGAAATGGGAGAATATTCCCTGCGTCCCTAAAATAAGGAACCCGAGCTGCAAAAATTTTTGACCTCAAATAAGTGTCCTATTACACATTTTTATGCAAAAATCATACCAAATTACCATATTTACCCTTTAACTCTAGGTTAAATGTTTATTTTTCGGTTTCCTATGCAATAATTAGGAATAAAATGAGTCATTTTGCCCACTACCTTGATATATATATTTTGACAGCTTGAAACACTTATTTGAAAACGGAGATAGTGATTTTTATTTCTTATTATGATTCTACGCAAACACTCTGAACAAGTAGTTAAAGGAAAAATAAACATAAAAAAAAACTGAAATTATTAAATAGCCATTATTATCATAGGACTTTTCAACTCCTATGACTCTTCAGCTTGTTCCACATCATGATTGCATGTGAATTTTCTTTTTCAAGCTTTATTCAAAATATTGAAAATCTAGAGTAGGAATAGTTCTGTTTGGATGGTTTTATCAGTTTTTGATTGGATTATTTGTTATTCGTGAAAATTTAGGGAAATTTGTAGTGCATTTAATGCTATTTCATGCTTTTGAAGGTTGAAATTAAACCACTGTAATATTGTGCATTTGTGAATGAATATTGAAATATATTTCCCCTTTTCTATATTTTATTTCTTTGTAGGAAATTTGTGTTGTTCCTGTTGGAGTGGGCTTGCCAATGACTATTGATGATGGAAAAAAATTAGTTAAAGTATATTAATGGATATTGGAATATATTTATCAATACAATAATAGTGTGTGATTTTGATAAATCGATCACATAGTAATAGATAATTGTTCATTGTCAAACATTTGGTTGCGGTCCACTAAAAGATAAGGGATCACACCATATGATCCATTTGTTTTTTTTTTTAAGTTTAGTTAATTGATAGTATTAAAATCAATCAAAATATATTGATCTCTAATTAAAATTTATTAATATTCATTTACTAATTTCAATTAAAATTTAAAATCTCCATTAAAATTTATCAAATTTTAACTAATAGAATTTATTAATCACCATCTAAAATTTATTTTTCAGCATACAAATAGCATTAAATACATTAAAAAAACTTAAATTTAAAAGTTCTAAAATACTATGGGCACCCGAGTGTTGTTCAATTTCATTTTTCCTTCCTATATTCTTTTAGAATAATAATCGTTTTATTTTGAATGAGTGAATTAATAAAAAATCGTGATTTGCACAAATCGTCAACATTTTTAATTTCTTTACAAAAAAAAGAAATGAAAATCTTTAATTGAAATAAGATGATTAAGGTTATTGATTGGATTTGTGTATTTTAAGGAGATAAATTTTTTTGGCATGATTATTTCCTTAATTATTGCATTCCTACCAATATAAATTAGTCAAAAATTTGTTCCCCTCCAAAATACTACTCCCTCCGTCACTGATAAATATAGTCCACTTATTTTTTTCGTCTGTCCCCCATAAGTGTGGTCCTTCTTTAAATGGATATGACCCCACTTAAAATTTTACACCTTTACCATTTAAAAGTAACTAAACTACAACAAAGTGGGTCTTATTCTCCACTTACTACACATCTACCTAACATCCTTCTTAAAACCCGTGCCCCTCCCTCCGAACAACACTTATCAGGGATGGAGGGAGTAGTATAATACTCCTTTCGTCCCAATAGCAAGGTCTCACTTCTATTAATTAATACTCTCATCAATTAAAGAAGAGAGACCTTGCTATTGGGACGGAGGGAATAGTAAATTAGTGACAACAATAAAATATAAAAATTTAAAAAAAAATCATTTCTAATAGGAACGAATTAAGAAAACCAGTTTGAGAGTAATAAAAATCCATTTTGTTTCAAATATTTTGTCAAAAAATCATTTCCCCATATTAAATAAGTAATAGTATATAATTCTATTTTTCAATAGCATCAAAATTATCCTTGTATGGAAAGAGAAACAAGTATAAATTTTGGATGGATGCAGTTGGTAACGTTATCACAAATATACATTATTATATTTAAGGCAAGTAGCATCGGTTTAATCATGATTAATACGAGATTAAGCCCACTGCCCCACTCCATTTCATTTCATTCAGCACAAAATTTGGATTAGGCAGCCGCAGATTAAGACATTGCGTACAAATTCTTCTACTTAAGTGGGACCCACATACAATAATCATAATCAATCTCCCTGAAAATGGATAACGCAAAGCCGAACCTTACAATTTATATTTGAGAAAATAATAATCCAATTGCAGGCGGTGGGACCGGCACACTCCCAACCCTTCCTATCTCGTCATCATTTTTCATTCCGAAGCAGATATCCTCATACCTCACTCCACCACGTGGCGGAGATCGGTTGGCTCGGAGTCTGGCTCGGACGAGGCTGCGCCACACTCTCTCTCTCTCCTCTTCTTGTACGCTTCTTCTCTTCTATCTTCATCCTTTGCTACTCTTCACTTTCTAGTCTCTCTCTCTCTCTAAAAACTGTACATTTCAGGACTGCTGATGCTTCGATGGAAATATTAAGGTATTTTTGAGTTTTTGCATGCGCACTTCATTTTAGAGATTCCAGTATGTGTGTGTGTGTGTGCGCGTTCGCGCCTTTTCTGGGTCTTTTGATGTGTGTGTGTGTGTGTGTGTGTGTGTGTGATGTCGATTGATGATGGTTTGGATTTTACGTTGGGGTGATCGCGCTGATTATCGAGATGGAGCTGTCTGATCAGTGATCATGTGATGAAATCAAGTTTTTCGTACGAGTTAAATGTGTGATTGAGTTTTGAAGGATAATACTTCCCTTCCTCTGTTCTTTTTTTTTGCCTCTCTTTTTAAGGTGATTTACCATTGAATATAATTTCTGGACTATCAGTCTTACCTTTGCTGATTTTATGCAGAGAAAAAGAACGTATACTTGATACAGTAGGTATTTTCTCCCTCTAGTATTTTCCTGTTTAAAATTTTAGTTTTTCACTGAGGAATTGAGGTTTCTGTGACAATACTTTTGTGGAAAGTTTGATTTTTTAACTTTATCGGCGTCGAGAATATACTTTTCTTTTGTACAAGTTGCAAGCTTATTATTATACTTGCGTTCTTGTGCTCTGTTTTTCTTAATTCCTCTTTGTATATCCATGATTGAGTGTATTTATGGCATGACATCTGCTTAGGTCCTAGATTTTATAACTGTTCTGGGCTTAATATGTATACTTTAATGAGAAAATTTAACTCCTGAAGCAGATTAGGAAGGTTTGATTCACGAAACATGTGGTAACTTTTGTTAAAATTTTGATGACATGGTCTGTTCTTTGCAGGGTCGTACTCCGCTTGTACCCCTGATATTGGTAATAAATGGTGCTTTTGTGGTAAATTAGATAAGAATACTGCTGTAAATGGGGGGAGCTTGTTCGAGAAAGCGTGACCAACAAGTTAACGACGATAATCTCAACAGAGGAGTATCTGGGAGATATACTAAAAGTGGGAGCTCAAAATGGCTTGGGACCTCATTTTCTAGAGCTTCAATGGATGCTAGCCAGAGGAAACAAAGTTGCCCGACACTTATGGATTTGTGCATATACAAAATCCGGGAGGTATGTTTGGAATGAATACTTTTCTAGTAGCACACTATTTCAGAGATAAAGCTGAAGCTCTCTCAACTCTCAAGTGTATTGATAATCAATTTTGTTCATTGAAGGACATAAACAAATACAGCACCTTCTCCATGCTGCCAAGGGATATAAGTCAGCAGATTTTTGATGACTTTGTCTGTTCTCAATGCCTGACTGACTCTGTACTCGAAGCTTTTCGGGACTGTGCTCTTCAGGTATCATTAAGCTCTATTTGAACAAGAAGCTGGTCATAAGCTGCAGCAAGTGCCTAGTGGTAGATTGTCTCATTAGAGAGCTGTGCTGTTTCTTGCAGGATCTTAATTTGGGAGAGTACCCAGGAGTTTGTGACGATTGGATGGATGTTGTATCTTCTCAGGGTTCATCTTTGCTCTCTGTGGATCTTTCAGGTTCAGATGTTACTGACTCTGCGCTAACTTATCTCAAAGATTGCAAGAGTCTTCAGGCCTTGAATTTCAATTACTGTGACCAGATTTCAGACAAAGGTCTTGAACAGGTCAATGGTAAGAGTGCCCGATCTAATTCAACATTCAAGTTTTGTTCCTGATGATCTCGTAATAGGCTGAATGATTTTGACAGTTATAAGACTCTGGTTGGTTCACTTTAACATCATATGAACATTATTAGTGATGTGTTAGTGTTAGTGTCAGTGTCATCATCTTAATATGTTTTTAACTTGGTTTTATTTTCAGAGATTGCCTCCTACGTTACAAATTGAGTGTTAAGTTATGGTTGTCATTCTCTTTGCAGCTTCACATCAGAACCCATTTTGTATGATGTTAGTAGAGGTGTTTGGGTGTTGTCTGACTTATATAAAATTGTCTTCTTGGGGCAAGATGTCCCACCTACTGGTTGCTGTTCCTTTGTTGCAATGAACTCGTTTCATGATGTATATGTGGAATGTATCAGGGTTAAGTGTCTTGAACTTGTATTTAGGTATAAAATATGCTGCTACGTGTGAGCTACTAGCTTATTTGGTTGCTCTTGTATTGTTGTATTTGAGAACATTTCTGAGTTTTAACTTTTTTCTACTTTGAGGAACACATTGTGGGTGGGTGGTGTGGATGGAAACTGTAATGTGGTCGGAACCTATGATCTAATGCGTGCTTCTTTTTCAACCTTGTAGGTCTGTCAAACCTGACTACTCTTAGTTTTAAGAGAAACAACTTGATTACAGCCCAAGGAATAAGTTCTTTGTCTGGCTTAATCAACTTGGTAAATTTGGATCTGGAGAGGTGTCCAAGGATCCATGGAGGGCTTGCTCACCTGAAAGGTTTGTATTTTGTAAATTCTTTCTGATTGGTGAAGTGATTTTCTAGATCATGCATGGGATTAGAGGTATTTGGAACTACTTCATTTGCTAATTCAGTAGGGAAGTAATATTCTATCTCTTTCAAGTAATTCTTTCCAAGTACTTATTATTGTTGTGTACCAAAAGGAATCACTAGCCTTATAGAGAGAAAGATAAGAGACTTCCTCTGGAATGGTCTTAAGGGTAAAGTCACACTCACTTTGTCTCATGGGACGTCGTAGTTCGTCCCAAAGAAATTGAAGGTCTGGGTGTTTGTAACGTCTGTTTGAGAAATGAAGTCTTATTAAGTGGTGTGGTAGGCTTCTATAAGAAAATGAATCTCTTTGGGGCAAGATACTTAGGAGCAAATGCAGTCTGCAAGAAAATAGATATGATGGAGGCTTAGCAGTTAGAGGTTCAGAAGTCCTTGGAAATTCATCTCTAGGGTTTACTGGAACTTCATTCAATCAGCACAAGGCCAAGTAGGGGGCCGAAATAAAGTGAATCTTTGAGAGGATGCTTGGGTGGGAGATGATCCTTTTGCAGCTTTATATTCTTATTCGCATTTCTCTTCTTCATAATGCACCCATTGCTTCGTTCACTACTTTCAACTCCCTATTCCCTTCCGAATCCTCCTTGTTATTGAGTTTTCTTTTTCTCCGTAACATTAGAGATACTGAAGGGACGTGTTTGTTATAAGAACATCTGAAGGGAGTGTCATTAGTCTAAAATGCAGATGGTGGGCTTTGGAGTCCTCTGGAGGGTGTTTCATTATTTCTCCTATTTCGTTTTTTGAACAGTTCTAAACTTATCAGATAGATTACTGTGAGAACCGCAATACATAAGAGAGGCATCTTATCTAGGTTTCATATTTTTTGGTTTGGGTGATAGGGTTGGGCGTTGGTGTCTATCGAACTCTAGGAAGAATCTTGGTGATTGGAAGTAGCTATCATCAATAGATAAGGTCATAGTATTGCATTGGTTCCAGGATTTTGAGGAACTGCAGTTGATTTATTGGATGTTGTGTGCATTGCCTTTAAAGCCTCTAAATTGTTTGTTTGATGAATCTTACCCTTTGTCTGCAGGACTTGCGAAGCTTGAAATGCTAAATGTCAACTGTTGCAATTGCATCACTGATGCTGATATGAAGGTTATCTCAGGTAGCTAGCTCATCTCTCCTTTCTGATTCATTGACTTTCAATAGCAGGGTGGCATTCTTAAGCATTTAAGATATTAGTAGGGACCATTTGGTATTTCAAATTCTTGCATGTTAAGATTTTAATTGACGTATGACGTTGTCTTAATCGGAGTACATTATGCAACATTGATCAACCCATTTCTCTTTTTGTTGCAGGCCTGAGAAGCTTGAAGTCATTACAAATTGCATCCAGTAAGGTTACTGATAACGGTGTAGCATTCCTAAAAGGTAGTTTCGCTGATTTTTATGAAAAAGCTTTTATTTTCTCTTATGGTGCTCAGCACAAAAAATAAAGAGTGATGCTATTCGGACATAAATGTCCGGACATAAATTTTGTAATTAAAAGAAAATATGAAAAAGAAAATAATAATAAGTAATATGAAAAAGAAAATTGGGCAGATGCATATTTGAGAATTTTGTCAGTGGTAATAAATTAATAATATTAAAAAAGATTAATCGTGAAATAGGGTAAAAAGTTGCATACTTTTGAGTAGAAAACGAAGCGGCAATAATGTAAAATGATTGATGGTAAAAGGTATTTATGAAAATATTAGATAAAATGATTTTATTAAATAAATCTTAAGTTAAAATTATTAATATACCCTTTTATGTCCAGACATATATGTCCAAAAAGTATTATTGAAAAATAAAACATGCAAAAGTAAAAAGACTCATGGAAGTTGTTTATTCTCTCAAGCTGATTTGTTTGTTTGAAGGGTGGTTAAAATATATTGTTTTGGACTGGACTGTTAATGGCACTGTGCTTCAATGGTGAGAAATGTTTTATCATATTAGTGCGATGTAAGAAAGGCTATAGTTGATATTCTCTCTCAAAAAGAGTATTATGTGACTTAAAGCATGGTAATGATTTATTGAATCATTATGTACAACTGGATTGTTGTGAAGGGAGTGAAGTAGTAGGATGCAAAACAAAATTTCCCCGCTAAGCTACTGATGCCTCGCGTCCTAAAATATCATTGGCAGATAAGTTTTTCTAATGTTTCAATATTCTTCATGCAGACTTGAAGAACCTTACTCTTTTGAATATGGAGGGTTGCTCTGTCACCGCTGCATGCTTGGAGTCACTTTCAGGTTTATGTTCTGCTTAATATTACTTATTTGGCTATATAACCTACTTCCTTGAGAACTTATAGTTGAGAATCTGATTCCGTGAATTTTTTATAATATCTTACAATCCTCGTAATTACTGAAATTATTATTGATTCTCATATCTCTAAGCTTCAAGAGTTTTATTGACATATTTTCTGCAAGTGTCTCCAGTGTATCATCTATATTGATATGTTTTCTGTTTGTTGCAGTTCTTGGTGCAATGTTATATTTAAATCTCAGCAGATGTGATTTGAAGGACGATGGATGTGAAAACTTTTCAAGTGAGATTTCTAGAATCTAGATATAGTGAAGTAAATCTGTAAGAAAAAGGCTGTACGCATTCTTTGTAGATTTTTGGCTTTAATGAATTTATGTTGATCTTTTCTTCTCTTCACAGAGATGCAATCTCTGAAAGTGTTGAATTTGGGGTTCAATGATATCTCAGGTGCAATTTTGGTGCATCTTAAAGGTAATTATTTGCATATGCACAAGTTCGTGTTGACCCCCTCCTAATCATGAATCATATTATTTCAGTTTCCATGTTTCCACTCAACGTTTGTAAGGATTTAGGTGCTTTCTCATGGAAGTCAATTTATACATCTAAGGTTACTGTTGTATTATTTAGGGTTTTAATTGTTTTTTTATTTTTTGGAACAGGTCTGATAAATTTGGAGAGCTTAAACCTTGATTCTTGCAGGATTAAAGATGAAGGAATTCTTTACCTTGCAGGTTATTAACTTATTGCTAGATGTGTCTGTGAATGTCTTACTTTTTGTTTTGAAGAATGTCTTATATTTGCAATTTATGCAGTTTGCAACATCCCAAAGATTTGCTGCAGATGTTTTATTAGTGTATGCCAATCTTTGTGGTTACAAGTTATCCTCCTGATTTTGTTTCTTCTGTTGCTTGATCAAGGTTTAACTCGTCTGAAATTTTTGGAGCTGTCTGATACTGAAGTTGGAAGCAGTGCGTTACGCCATCTTTCTGGTAAGACTTGATCGGATTGATAGTATAAATATTTATGTGTTTGTGTTTTCTGTGCATTTTAGGCACCTCTTACGAATATGATTTAGTGTTTAAGTTCTGAAGGAAGATCATTTAGCGATTATAAGTTGTTGTCCTGCTTATATTTGGGGACCGTACCAGATGATAATTATAAAGAACTATAGTTATCAGTCTTGAGTTCTTATAAATAGACATGTGGTCTGCTCTGAAATCCTGTTTCCCAGTGCTTAGTAATTCTTCATTCAGAAGTAGTGTGGCCTACACTTTATTCTCATCTGTATGAAAGGTTATAAGAATGAAAGGTTTGCAGCTGTATGAATGGGACATAGCTTGTGCACTCGTGAAACTTGTCATCTATATAATTTCTTGTCACTGCTTGAAGTATATCTTTAGCCCATATCGGTTACTGTTATATCATTTTGGTGCCAAAATAGATCATCCAATAGGTGAGGGTGTTTGATAGAGTTGGCGTAAGACGCAGATTTTGATATTAGGGCTTAAAATGAGCCACCATTATTCTGCCAGACCACTCTGAGAAAATGTCATCTGATTAGTGTTCCAAAAACTGGTCTTGGAGGCAATTGACACCTGCTCTCGGCCTGATTAGATGTTCTAAGCCTCAGCCCCTCTAGGTGGACTTCCAGCAGCAAGCTCCATCTTTGCTTTGATTTAAGAGAAGGAAACTCAATGATGATGTGACTAGAAGGCATGTCCAGTAGCGACCATTTTAGGAAGGAAGAGAAACAGTGAGATTTGAGAGAGAGTAGGCTGCAATGAGCCAGCAATTTCATGCACTAGCATTTTTTTAAAGCAGTCTTGAGCATTTTAACCTCAAATCATTCATAATTTTAGCTTTATCTAATAAGTGGTTGGTTTTTCTATTGCAGGACTAGTTAATCTGGAGAATCTAAATCTATCATTTACTGTTGTGACTGATGGTGGCTTGAGAAAGTTGTCTGGCCTATCATCTCTCAAGTCCCTCAATCTGGATGCACGCCAAATTACAGATGACGGCCTTGCTGCTCTTACAAGTAAGACTTTTTAGTATGGTTAGTTTCGTCGTGTATCTAAAAGATTTTAGTTTGCACAAATATCACAGGCTTCTGGCAGCAACAAGATATTACTGATTGACCAAGTTTTATTGTTCTTCTTGAGTGGGAATATATTGATTTCTTAACTAGTGCATTTTCTCTTCTCTGCTCAGTTTTCACATCAAGTTTTTGGTAGAGATATGAAAAGTGAAGTGGGAGAATTTTCATTATAATACTTCTCAGTTCTTTTGTTGCATTTTGCCATTCGCAATTACTATTGCACTCATTATAATCTTAAACTGCAATGTGGTATATACACTGTAAATATATAATTTTCATGATAAGCATGTTACTTTGCTTTCTAGGTTTCCAGTTTTGATATGGTCCGCGACCTTTGCACGTGTAGCATATAGATGATAAAGTGTGAATGCAGCAGCATGTGTTCATGTCTATCTGATTTTATTTTAACTACAAAACATGCAGCATTCGTAATTAAAACCTGCATTGATTTCCTTCTTGATCTCTCCCACATCCCAGTTAAATTTATTTATTCTGTTCTTTCAGTCTTCTCGAGTGATTTTGCTGTTGTAATGGTATGGTAGCAAGGTGCCTTCTTTAGCTGCATTCTCTGGACAAAAGGAAACTGTTGTATTTTGTTTATTTGTTTCGTGTGCATGTGTGCATGTATGGATGCATAAACTTTAGTTTGCTTCCATCGCAGGTCTGACTGGGTTGATGCATCTGGATCTTTTTGGAGCTCGGATTACTGATTCCGGAACCAAATATCTCCGATGTATGATAACTTATTCCCATTGTAGCCAAGTCAGTCTTACATTCTTTCCTATAGTGGTCTACCGCTGGTACACGGGACCTATCTGTTAGAACTTTTGGTGCCTCACCACCTCTTTTCCTCCTTAGACCCTCTTCTTCTACGTCTAAAGACCAAAAGAAATAGTCAGGCAACAGGGAAAGTCATTAACATTTTCTTAAATTTGGATATGCTCTTTCTATATATTCAAACTTCAAAGGTTTTATGAAAAGACGATTGAGATTGCTTTTGCACTGTCAGAATCCGTTAGAATTATCATACTTCACACATGTTGATGTTGATTCTTTTAATGTTTTTGGTTACTTAACTGCATATAATCCTTGCTCATTTCTTTTTCCTTTTTCTTTAGCATTCAAGAAGCTACGCTCTCTGGAGATCTGTGGCGGTGCATTAACTGATGCTGGAGTGAAGAACATTAAAGATCTTACATCCTTGACACTGTTGAATCTATCTCAGAACAACCACCTTACAGACAAGAGTTTGGAATCAATTTCCGGTACTTAACCTGATATATATCTGCTGTTCATGTTATGAAAAGCAAAATTTCATCTGATATATTACTCTCTAGCATCTTCTAGCCTTGATAGTTGTTTATCTCAGCATCTCTTTCGGTGGCAACGTGAGTGCAGTGTGAGTAGTTACTTTATGGTCTTGTATTATGACTTCAAATTTGAGACAGATTTCTTTGTGCGATACCTGCTGTGTAAGATGTAGTAGCCTTCACTCTGAACATAGAACTTGAAGTTGGAAATTTGCTCTTCGTCTCCGAGTTTGGTAGAGTTTTGTCTTCTTTTGCTGGTGAAAACTGGATATTCTCTAAATCAGTTGTGCCTGCAGGGCTTAAACAACTCGTTTCCTTGAACGTGTCAAATTCCCGTGTGACGAGCGCTGGTTTGCAGCATCTGAAGTCACTTAAAAACTTGAAGTCGCTTACATTGGAGTCGTGCAAGGTGACCGCCAACGACATCAAGAAGCTTCAGTCGACGAATCTCCCCAACCTGGTGAATTTCAGGCCTGAATAGAGCCTGGGTATGTACTTTCATGGGCAGGAAATGTTGTCTGCATTTGGCTGAAATAAAGCATATCATAAAAGTGAACTGTACATAAATTGAAGTTTGTTTTGAACATATAAGCCCATATCGTGACGATGTCATTTCGCCATTGCTAGTCATGTGAAGTTCTCTATAGCCTATCTTAGTAGATGAAATTGTATATATAAGTAACGACTTCCTTTGGCATGGCTTGCATTTTTGTGGAGTTATGGAGAAATATTGATGTCTCAACTCCACAAGGTATGTAAATATTGGAAAATTGGTTATGTAATTATCTTTTACTTTGATGGTACATCAATTTTAGTCTGGACTTTCAAGCACCATTTCTTGAACTGCCAAAAAAAAATAAATTAATAATAATAAATAAAAATAAATTAAAAATAAATAAATAAAAATGGTGACAAAGGCTCATCTCTCTGGCGCCAGAACATGGAGTAAGTTGTCAATAAAATAAACAAATTTTTTCATGTTCTTGGTCTTTTGACTCTTTTCACAAACTTTTAGTCCCTCCGTTAACGATAAGTGTGGTCTGAAGCGAGTAGTACGGGTTTTTTAAGAGTGGAGAGTAAGTTAGATGGATGTATTGTGAGTGAAGAATCATGTTTATTATGAGTGAAGTCATTTTTATTTAAGGAAATATCATAATTATTGTGGACGGACGGAAAAGGAAAGAAAAGAATCGTGAACGGACGGAGTAAGTTTTTTAAATGGACAAACTTTATATTTATTCACTTTTTTAGATGGACAAATTTTATATTTATTTAATTTTCTGAAAAAACACAATTTATAAATTTAGATATATTGAAGCTTATGTGGGAAACTAGAGTTGTCTATATTGACATTATTTGATATGATTTTTAATTCGAAATGTTAACTTTTACTACATACTCATATAATTTTTTATTTTTTTTACTTTGGGTAAAATTTTTGGTTTATAAAAAAATGAGTATTTAAAGCAAATTAACCCGTTAACGAAAAAAAGACATCGCACTATGTATCTATAAGGGCAATTTTGATTGCCACGACAACTTCGATTTGATCGAATTTGTAACTATTAGGAAGTAGGAACAGAAAATCCGTAGGAAAATGAGTCCTAGCAACACGGGACGGTTACAAGAAGGAGCTAGGTGATAACGGTTTTACGTAGCGGGCTAAAAGTGTATTTGCATTGTCTAATTAGCCCTTTATATAATGTCACCTCTTATCATAGATTAGCCATTATCAACCGTCCAGATCATCCTTAAATTATTGAGATGCGATCTTAGTTATTCTCCTAACACAAGTCCCTACCGGATCCGACCCTCTGCGCACGAGTGTGACTACAATACTTTGGGTGATAGTATAGATAGATAAAAATAGTATAGGTTAATGCACCGTTTACTTTGATGGATTGATTATTTTTTAGCTTTTTTGATCATCTAATCCTTCATATAGTCAATCCTATGTTTTATCAATTTATCCTATCACGCAAAATAAACGCCACCTGAAGATAATAATTTAAGAAACTGAGAATAGCAAGAGACATTAAATTAGAAAACTTTTAATTCAAGTGTGTAATCATAATCGTATTCACGTGATTGTTAATAAGATGAAATAAATGACAAAAAAAAAAAGTAACTTTCTATGGATCTTCTAATTACGAATTTATTATTCCCTCCGTCCCACAATAAGTGACTACTTTCTTTTGGGCACGGGTATTTAGGAGAGGAGTGTTTAAAAGGTAAAAAGATAGAAAGTGGTGGAGCCCACATCTATTGTGTGAGAGAGGGTGTTTCCATATTAGGAAAGTGGCCACATATGATGGGACAACCCAATAAGGAAATGTGGCCACTTATTGTGGGACGGAGGGAGTATATGAAGCTAAGCTTGTGTCGTTTCCTAGTTTTTGGTGAAAAAAAATCATCCACATTTGTTCCTTCGGGGACATTCAAGCGGTAATAGATCTTATCTGTGAATGGAGAGATTTTGGGTTCAAGCTCTACCGCTCGTCTTTCCCCCAAATAAAAAAAAAAAAAAGGGAAAAATCATCCACATTTGGGAATTTTCTCTCTTTTCTTTTTTAACAAGTTAACCACGAGTTTTTTATAAGATGAACCTCCCAACATTTATAAAATATAATTGCAAATTTGAGATGTGTATTTCGCCTTATAACCCCAATTAAGGCAACCTAATTTTTTCCGAACTAAATAGGAAAAGTCCCATTTCAAGTGGGCATTATTCCTTGCATATTATTCATGTCTGGTTGTTGGGAAATCGCTCTTAGTCAGACATCTTTCAGAGCGTGCTTACTCGACAGTATGGTATAAACATTGATATGTTTGACTAAAATGTCTCTTCCACTCGACAATATGGTATAAACATTGATATGTTTGATGAAAATGTCTCTTCCAGTATTAAAAATATAAATTATTATATTTACTTAGATTAATTAAATTATACTAGTATCCTAATATAATAAAAAAAGTTAATATATGATACAATTCATCTTCGATATCACGTATTCCACCTTCTAGATGATAATATACAAAATCACACAAATCTGTATAATACATATCAGGCCACTTTTACAAGGAACCTTCTCTTTTGAAACAAACAAGATATTAAGATATCATAGATGTATTATACACCGTTACCACCTATTGCAAACGAGTCGAATACACTACGTTCAATAATTTACTGTTCATATACTTGCAATCACAATCACACTATGTGTGTGTGTGTATATACACACACACATAAGTAGACGGTGAACTATACACCGAATGTATTCATCAAGTGTAACATCAACGTAAATTAAACCAAGAAACAATAGTAGCAATGAGCAAATCTTGGGGTACAAAGCTGCGTTTGATCAAAAAGCAGAAAAGAGAAGAAATGATTAAAATCAAAATGAATTATGTCTACTACTCTAGAAAATGTAACTGCCAATACCCCTAAAAGGCAATTTCATCTTACATCATATTTTTACCCAAAATGTCGTAAATTAAAATGGCATGTTTGAGCCAAAGGTCTGAGTTAATTACATACCCAGCTCCCAACAGTGCACATATATAGGGAAGAATGTGTTACGAAAATGCCAGAATAATAATGTACAGGTATGTTAAATACATCGTCACTACCAAGAATCTCGATCCAAAACCACGATCCTACGTCTCCCCAAGTAAAAGTTATCTGGTCTTTACCGGTAAGGGTGGAAAAAGCATTAGGTAATCGACATTACCGGGGATTTGGGAGTCAAGAGCGTGAGATGGCGGCCGGATGATCACCTTTGTGCTTGATCTGGGGCTGATCCTCCACCTAAAGGAGTTGTTTGTACACTGCTTGCAGATCCATTTTCGGCCGGTGGTGGCACGCCCCATTTGCCTTCAGACTCGAGCGGCTCAAAAACATGAACCGAACCATCTGATAGACCCAATGCAAACTGATTTGGCTCGTGTGGATGTGCAGCAATCACAAGAGGGTGCACGTTTGAACTGCAGGAGATGAATGACAAGGTTTAGGCAAGGAACAAGTTTGTAATATATATTATAAAAGGCGAGAGGGAATTAATATACTATTAATTACGAATTTTGTGATTGCATGAAGACGCCTTCGGAAACATGGGGGAAAAAGCTCAAAGTTTATTATTATCATGAAAAAACACTTGCCTGACACTTGGTGGAAGATAAGAAGAAGGATTAATGCGGCATCGTAAACGGAGGTGTGCAGCAGTGAATATGCAGACAGTTCCATCAAGAAAACTAGCATATACCAGCTGGCTATCACAGGAAAATGTTGCATGAGATATCGGGGCAGCAGATTCTCGTGGGGCCCACTGATGATGGTGAACATAAATGTTAGGGATCCAGACTAATAAATTACTTACTTTTTTTTTTCAGAGATGAATTATGGCAGTTACCTGTTTTACGCATTCTAATTTTGTCGTTTCATATATGGCGAGCTGTGTTTCATGTACAACCAGAAAATGAATCTGGTCCTGATGAAACTGTACGCGCGTTTCGGACTGTGCTCCTGGTGACCTCCCAGGAGGTAGTTGCAAAAGTCTTGATTTCTGTTTATCCCATCCGTCAGAACTCCACACGCAAATCTGGAGAGGAACAGCCACAAATAAACGCAAATCAGAAATAGCTCATCTTACAGAAAAGAGCAAATCAACATTAGTACTAAGCATATTTTCAGGTCTAAGATAATCGCAATAGATATTTCAGCCTTTTTTATTTAAACTAACACAAACAAAACTTATTAGGGTAAAGAGTGAAGATAGAGAACGGCAGTTGCAGCAGTTGGAACAACATTCCATCATCGAAAGCAACAATATTCTTGGGCATTCAGCAGCAAACCAACAGAAAAGTTGTTGAAATTAATTGTTAACCTGAGCATCGGCTCCTGATGAAACTAGGACATTCAAAACATTCGAAAAGGCAAGTCCAGTAATTCTTTTAGAGTGACCTTTAAGCTTGCTTTTGACCTGCAAGAGAAATCGAAGCAATATCACACTTCTACTCTTAGCCTCAACCGAAATACCAATGCTTCTTCAATATGAAACCCTGATAATTGCTTCTTAAATACCTCATCTACTCGAACATTATAAATCTGGATTGTAGAATCATCCATCCCAATTGCAATTATGTTGTTATCCTGAGGATGAAATGCTAAAAATGTTGCCGCGGGCGGCGGAGGCATGAAAGTTGTCATTGTCTGCAATTATTCATGATTCAGAGAATTGAATACATGCAAATACATAAAACATAAGGGTACAAACATCATCATTTGTTAGATCAGTTACCTTGAAAGTCATCATATTAAACAAAGATATCTTTCCTCCAGACGCCGACATTACATAAGAATCATTCTTTGACAAAGCAAAACAAGAAACAGCTTCCTCAGGGTTCGTTTCGGTCATATCATTGGTCATCAAAATGCCACTTGATGGTTGCCATAATTGAGGTGAAACAGTGGCAGTTGCCTACATTATTAACATTCCATTCTCAAACGATATATACTTGACATTATTAGAGGTGAAGAAAATTGTAGTCCTTTCTTACTTTTCCACTTGAATTGCGCTCACTCCGCTGCCATTTCCAGAGTAAATGGATTGCATTTGAAGCCAAAGCAAGTATAGCACCACCAGAATTTGTATATATCAACCTCGATATCTGTTGGATCAATACAAGATAGAACCTTGTCAGTGACCAAGTGCTGACATGTGTGCACAATCAACATTAATTTGACGTGATTTTAATAATCATAAATGAAGGGGATAAGTTCTAAAAGGAGAGATCATAAATATACCAGTAAATGAAACTCATATAACATGAAATATTGAATTTCTTAAAACATTGACTTGAATAAATGTAGAAGAACAATTATTACTGGAGTAGTGGAGTTGCAGACTCCAGCTACAGTTCTCAAGTCATGAGAAGCATATAAGCTTTGCAGTATATTGATACTTAAATCTGAATTGCATGAATAATGGAACATGATATAAATAGTAATTGGACCAGAGATCAAGCAGATAATGGAGCTAATTATCGCATATTCTTCACAGTACAGCATAATTTCAAAGCATGCAGCAGTTATCCTATCATTTCAGTTCAGCTATTACCATAATCAAGATAATAATTTCATATCATTCCGAAAAATTTGATGGTGGCAGAAATTTTAAAACATATGGACTAGAGCTAATCTAAAATCAAATTACTTGTCAATGCAAGCACAACAGATATATCTTCATGCATAAACATACCTAATTATCAATGTAACCTTTTTATTACTGATTGACCAAGTATACCAAGACACGAAACTGTTATTTTTTTTTTCTATTGAAATTTTTTTCCAGCTGCAAGTGCATCAAAGTCCACTCATTCAAACTTAGCTAACAAATGCAGAAGGAATTTACGTGCAAGTAAATTACACCAAGCTTTTTTCCAACCTGGAACATTTCTGCAGGGTTTAATTATTAATAATATATCTATATGAACATATTCTTATGCTTAATGCAAAGAGCTGTTTTACAGTTCATAAAAGCATGGAATCTCACGATACTTTCTGATCATAAGAATGACATCTCAGACAAAAAAAAATCTGTCAGGTGAGAAGTTGAACAAAATGAGAATATACCTTTGTTACTCTTAAGTTCTCCGGGAGCTTCAGGGCTCGGCATTGAGACGGTTCGTTTATTTCACTGAGCTTCCAAATCTTTGATTTGTCATTTGTTTCTTCTGTTATTCTAGGTTTGACATCTCCAAGATTTCTTGTATCCCCATTCTACAAAATCAAACACAGTGCTGTAGCTATGCACAGAAAGACTAAATAAATGAAAAAATTATGTACATAATAAAAAAAAGTGAAATTGTGCGTGCAGCTGACTTTTTCCAGTAAAACAAAGATCTATTATGCGAGAAGTAGAGGAAAATAAGCAAGTGGTACCAACCATAGTGGAGAGGCCAACAACCGAGGACACCCTGTCTGTTAGTCCGGCACTACTAGCTGCCGCAGAAGATATTTGATTGACATTGGGCTGGATGTTAACAACATGATAAACCTTTAATATCATTTATTAATAGATTCGAAAGATACTACAAGTAAATGTAATTACCTTTGCAGCTTCAGAAGCCCTTGAGGCATCAAAAGCAAGATTTTCAAATGTACGTAGTACCCGCAGACCATCTGGATTTGCCAAAATTTTGATTCCATTTTCATTGGCAGAAACAGCCAACAGGGTCCCATCTTTATTGAAGCGGATGCGTGGACTTGCCTTTCAATGCATCAAAAGAAAATTCAAGTCTCAGTGAACAGTCGTACTTATAAGCTATCCATAATGTTAATTAAGATACTCACAGGAAGACCTCCATCAGCATCACTACTAGTCAAAAGTTGGGTACTGTCCATATCCCAGAATTTGACAGAAAAGTCATCACCAGCTGCCAAAAATCTATTTTTAGTCGTATCAAACTGCACAACCCCCAATGATCGTTTTCGGAAACCTTGATATGTTCTCTTCACGGCTCCTTCACTTTCATTCCATTCAACAATGTGTGACTCTCCGTCCTTACTGGTCCCACAAGAGAAAAGCCTAAACAAGAAAATTTCCAGATTAGTATACGGTATACCCGGTCACGAGCAGCCAATGCATAAAGTGATAATATCACTTTATGCCAGAATATTTACCTTGTTCCATCAGCACTGTAGGCCATGGTTGTGCACCAACGACCAGGAGCATCATAGTCAACTCGAGATCCCAAATTGTCATATAACCACGCCTTAATCTTTCCATCTAATGCTGTAGAAAAGATAAACTGCAAAACAATGGCAGATATATTATAATCAACTGGAGACTAAAAGAAATATCCTTATTATCCAAAGCCAATGATTATCAGATTACAAAAAAGAAAGAAAACATTCATTATATTATTAATCATGAGGCCTCTGATTATTAACAAATAATGCAGTTACATCAATGGCTTATTCACCTGAATATTCTCCTTGTGGTGAGGGCAAACTGAATATACAGGGGCCTCGTGACCTTCAAAAGTGTATTGTTTGGCACCAGTTGTGGCATCCCAAACCTAAGAATCATGAATTACAAGAAAATAAATTTGCCAGACTAGTATACAAGCTTAGTGGCAGAATCTAAAAGCTATCATTTTAAACAACCTTGATAAGCTTGTCATCTCCACAGGTTATCACAGAGAGCTGCTTATTGGGGTGGGAGAACGCAAGATCATTTACTCCACCAACATGAGCATCAATCTAAAACAAGTAGTCAGTGAAAATTCTAAAATAATCTAAAAGCATTGATCAGTGAAGATATGATGACTGATTCACCTCCAAGTGCTGGCGCACATCATCGTTTCCATGATATGAATAAATCTGTATCAAGTGTCTTGAATATGCAACTCCTGTTAGAAGAAAGACGAAGATAGATATACATCAAATCATGTCATCACCGGTATTACATTAAACTGTATGAGGTTTAAGAAACATTACCAAACAAAGACCCATCTGGGCTCCAAATCACGCGATTAACTGAGACACCAGGATCTTTCACCAGACCAGCCTGGATTCAGTAGAGAAACTTATGCTCCCACCTAGTGATCCTTAAGACGATTCATATTTTAACTGTACTTCAGTAAAGAAAACTGTGGTACCTGTAAAGGCATTGTACATGCACTCAGATCCCACACTTTGAAGTTTCTTTGAACTAGCCTCTCTCTCGAACCAATCTCCCACAGCCCAATATCTCCCACGTTGGTGCCAACTGAGTTGTCAAATAGATTAGCAATGTCGCACATCAAATTGCTGAAACATTTGCTTGAAAATTTAATTAAGGGAAAAAAAAAAAAAAAACTAGTTGGCAAAACAACCTAGAAGCAGAGTCTGTTGGATAGGATGAAAATCCATGCTCATAGGAGATGACCCTTGGTTCAAAGTCCGTGCAACTGTCTTGGGCAAGTCATCCGGTGCATTGAAAGTCTGGCTATGTGCATGCCCGGGGAACGACACGGGAAGAACATTCACAGGAAGACTTACCTGCATATAGAAAACACGGATCAGATGATGTACACGATATCAGGTAAGCCAGCATCTAAATCTCAAGAGTGTAATCTTTTGCATATCCAACCACCTCATCATTTCCCAATGGCCTGGTTCTTTTACTAGGGTGTTCAGAATCGCCAGATGGAAAGTCGACGGAAGGATTTGTTGGTGGCGTCCTAGGATGCTTAAGGCCAGCTGTACAAGGAAACAATAAACAAAACCAGTTTAGAAAGAAACTCAGCCTGATCAGGTATCAAAGTGAAACAGTGACGTTTTGAACACAGTCTGAGTAAAAGAATGCTTCCAGAACAAGCTTATTTCAACGTTCATATACCTCAAGTAACAGTGATGAACAGACTAAAGTATTCACATTTAGGAAAAAGTATCAATATTCCAACCACACCAAAAAAGTACATAAATAATATGGCATTTCTTTGTGGATGGAACTCAACAGCAACAACCAAATTGCATCATAAGTTGTTTCATCAATATAGAAGAAATCAAATTGCACATAGCAGTTCTTTTCCATAAGCAGCAAGCTAACTGCTGCAGAACAATGGTTCAAATTTCATAAATTAGAAAATTAGAGCACCAAACGTACGATTCATTATACACAGAGTAAAACACCCTCCCATTGAATTTTAGAAATTCACATCCAAAGCAAATCTACAGCATTATTTTATTTTGGAAATGCATATCTCATATGTCAAGAAATTTAACCTGGCATAGGCGGGCCGCCAAGACCTATAGGTCCACCAGAGACTGCTGGATGAGTTGCTGTAGGTGGATTAGACATCCAACCTGCGAGTTGTGTTTGAACTGGTGCTGGACTAGGCTGGAAGGGCTGGCCAGACCAATAACAAGACAGTAAGTCAAAACGATAATGGTAGGACAGTGCCAATACTAGATATCAACATTTTATAAACCAACCACGTGTGCACCCAAAGGAGGAAAGCCACCCGGTTTTGGTACTGCTCCTCCAAGCAGGGGATTGTTTGCTGGAGAGGGTGCCCGTGCACCATTTGGTTGTCCACAAGAATGATCCACAAAAAGTGTTTTAATATCTGGGTTTGGCCTAGGATTTTTACAAAGTTGGTGCTGCCAATTTAAGCTGCAGATGCATGTCATTAGTTTTCTTTATGCAAATGCTATAGTAAACTCGCATGAGAATAGAATAGAAACAAAAGCAGTAATATACTAATATCTCGTTTCCCTAAACAGCTATACCTAAAATTTAGAGACCTAAGCAACAGTTTGTACCTGATAACAATGCAACAAGAAATACTTATATCTAATAAACCCATATAAATCCTTCACTATAGAAGTCTTGATGAAATCATTTAAACACAATAGTCCTCTTGAACACCAATAAAACAGGTACAAGAAAGGCCAATACTACGACAAGAACCGAGAAATAAAATTTGATACAAATGCCTGAAATTGGAGTCTACCTTTGATTGATTAGCGTTCGTAGTCTTGAGTTCTTAAGGTTCGGAAATTGTAACTTATCACGAAACAATGGATTTGCCTCAATTAGCTTCTTCAGCTCAACTAACATTATGGCTCGTGCAGATTTTGTATCTCCATACTTTGATAGCTGTTCGTTCTCCCTAATCAACAATAAGCTCAGCTTAATAAGGTATCAATATTCAACCAAGAAGGGTGATCAATAAATAGCAATTGCTTGAATACCTGAAATTCTCTAATGTCAACAGCTGAGTTATCTCTTTAAAAAGCTCTTCATTAAATGATGCAAATACTTTAAGATCCTTTACGAGGATCTCAACAGCCTTGGACCGGTCATGCCTAGATGTAACAACAACATCCAATTTGAAATTAGCAAACTTTGCATTCAGATTCTCAATAAGCAAAATATAGTCTCACTCACTTATCCAATGCTTCAAGGTACTTCTGCTTCCTAATCTCAAAAAAGATCTTCATTGAATAGCGATTGTCGTCTACTTTAGTGAAACCAGAGAGGTATTTCTCAACCTCATCCCAGTTCCCATTGTGAACTTCATCTTCAAAATACTTCATGTTGAAGAAGAACCCAGATTCTTGCTCAAGCCTATAATTGGAAGGCCACATTAGCAAAAGCAAATAATTATAACGCAATCACGAAAAAAGGACAAAAATCAGTTCACGCACACAAATAAAAAACCTACTTGTGAACGGTCTCTTTGAACTTTTCTTCATCTAGGAACTGTAAGATCAAGAACACCAGTTCTCTACTGAGAGAAGACATTCCAACCAACTCTTCTTCAAATCCAGGGGGAATAATTTGAAAGTAAATAATAGTAGCAGATCTGTAAACCCACAATAAAAGATTAATTTTTTAAATAAAAAACCAAGAGAAAAACAATAAATGAATGGGTCAGCTACCACTAGCCTTATTTAATTGTCAAACCATGACTCCATTTAATTATTGTTCGACACAAGCTTCAAAACCCATTATTAAATAAAATAACAATACAGCAAAAATAAACAACAAGGTACTTAAATACAAGGTAAAAAAACCCAATTAAAAGAAAAAATTTTGAAGAAGAAAAAATCAACACATACCTAGATCATTAAACTGAACTCGATAATATAGAGATGGAGAATTTTAAGAAAGGGCTAAGGCGTGCACCGACAAAATAAGGGTTTTTATAAAACTTCAAACATAGAAATTAATAATTCGAAGCTAATTTAAGAGATCAGAGGAAATGAAAGCAGCTTTAAATGGAATCCGAGATGCAAAGAAAAGGGGAAGCAGAAAAAACAGAACAGAAAAGTCAAGATAAATTGTGTGTCAATACTTAGTGAGGAAAGGCAGAGCTAAAAAAAGGCATCAAAAGCACGAAAAAAAAAACAAAATAAAAATAAAAATAAGAGTTCTTCAAAGCGATATTCCAGAATATATATATACATACGATGCCGCGTGCGCGTGTATGTGTTTATATGCGGGGAGAGAGAGAGAGAGAAGGGTTTACTTCTGAGATCGATCGATGGAGAGAGAGACGACGAGCTCGAGGAGAGAAAATGGGGCTTGATTTCTGTCTCTACAATAGATATGGAGGTGAGAGATTGTGTATACAGCTATATATACACACAGAGACACATGGGGTTCCTTTCTCTCTCTACTTTCTCTCTCTAGTCTATCGTTGGAGAAAGGGGAAAAAAAATAAACTACGACATTACTTGCAGAAAATAAGTGATTTTTATAGGAAGGGGCGACTCAGTGAAGGAGATAAGCTTGATCACTTATCATTTCGGAAACAACGATAAGTAAGAGTGCTTATCATGTGGAAATATAATTTTATCATATGTACAGTCAACATGGGCCCCATTGAGCCGGCTAACGTTTTTTGTCCTGGATCAACGGCTCTGAATCTTTTAGCCGACAGCTGGTCTTCGGCTCGGTTCTGTTTTAGCTACTTTACTTTTTTTTAGCTACTTTACTAGGATAGGGATCATGTGTCATTTATATACAACACTTCATAATTATTAACGACTAAAATAGACAAATTAGATTAAATATTTTGCATTAATTTAAAATTTTTTTTGCCTTTTTTAATAATTTAAATATCATTTACTAACTGAGTGCATTTATGATAATCCATATTTTGCATCAATTTAAATTTTTACTCTTTTTTAATAAATTAAATATCATTTCATTAACTCAGTGCATTTATGATAAGTTCACAAATTAGATCATAGTTAAGTGTTGTATCAATTTCAATAATACATATAAATCTAATTGAATTAACGAAAATCTATTCAATTCCACTAAATCTTATCATTACGGGGAAAAACTATTTCTTGGAGCTGTTATTTCATTTGATATCGATCGAAATAATAAATGGTCTCAAGCAAAATATTTTAGATGCAATTTTAATTAATTTAAAAATTTAAGCTAAGGTTAATGTATCTTTCTTTTATTTTTGTTGTATTTGATTATTATAATTTGGCATTAGACCCATTTATAATAGTGCATGTTTTTTGTATCGTGGGAACCCGCAGCCGCTACCTTAGGTGCACACTGCGTAAATTTTCGTTCAAATGCAATAGCCTGCAAACCACACGGGCAAGTAAACCACATTTTTTAAATACATGTATGACAGACTTTACCTATAAAGTCACTAGCGGGATATTGAACACAATAACTTTGACCTCATGTCCCCTTTATTACTAGGTCATCCCTAAATAGAATACTAGTGCATTGTTTGTTAGTTGATAATTTGATTCGACTTTATGTACGACTGTGATTAGCTTACTAATATCGAACTGCAAAATATTCATATGACAATTTTAGAATATATATATATATATATATATACTTATTAATAAATGGATTGAAGATTATTTGAAACTTGAATTTTTTATAGATCTAAAGTGACCGCCTCAATTACCTCATGATCAAGTCAACCATGCTAGCAAAATAAGAAGATTCACAGAAGTTGTAAAGCTTGAACAAAGTTTTGAACTTTTTGTTTTGTTTTGTTTTGTTTTATTAAATATTAAACTTGACAAAGAAGCACAATTCAATTGGTAAGATGTTTTCCTTAACCTTATATTTGGGGCGTTCATGTATTGTGAAATTAATAAAATAAATGCGATTTGAATTTTAATTCTTCGCTAATCTATAAAGTATGAACTATGAACCATAAACTCCGGTTCGTAAACTCCTCGAAAACAAATTACAAATTATTACAAAATATTATCATTTGACCATCTTAACAAACATACCCAACATACGGAGTACAATAAGCTATCAATTGTTTTGTCCAAATCTACCACAAGACCCCCATTATCGACGGCCTCCATAACACAAATCCAACAATTAATCAGAGCAACTAATCAAAAAAATTGCAAAAATAAATTTTCAAATATTAAATTTATGTTGTGGAAGCCATCGATTCGAAAGAAAATAATGATACATGTATTTAATTATAATTATATATATGTCAATGTCTATCTGCCAAAAATGTTGAATAATAGTAAGATATAGAATTTTATAATTTTTTTAGAAAATGAGACCAAAAAATGAGTTCCACATCTAATTTTGACATATGAGAGTGGTGTCGGCCGTCCGATTTATTAGGGTTTGAGGGGAGTGGGTCCCACCTCGGTGAGATGCGGGATTGAGCTAATCGCACGGCTTAACAGTCGCTTAAAAGAGAAAATCAGAACCCTTCGAGAAAATCACCATATTTAAAACGACAAGCTTTATTCTCGGACTTGCCTCTCCAGCTTTGGGACCGGATTTTGGCGAAAATTACGAAGCACTGCCACCAGTTCTATCTCGTTTCCAATTTATCGCGAGACGATATATTTGGAGCGTCCTTTTGCGAGAAAATGAGGTAGATAGGGAATTATTGGGGTTGAGTTGCACACACTTTTGCGAAACCTGATTGAAAGGCTATTATTAAATGATTTGATTATTTCAAATAGTGTGAGAGTGGGATGTGTGAGTCTTAGGGTTGAGGGGTCACTTTCTTTACTTTAATAATTTTTGTGCATCCAAAAAAATATTGTCTGGCAAATCACATACTTTTGTCTCTCTTTCAAGTAATTCGAATTGTATTACTCCTTTCCTCTCGCTTGAACTAATTTGTATTCTTTATTGGGATGTCTCGTTTTAGTTGGCATATTTTAGAAAAAGAAATTATTTTCTCTTACAAAAAGAATAAATTTATGCAGCTATATTAAGGCTAGCCATAATTTCATTTAATAACAACAAAATTGATTTATTTAAATTTTTGGGTTGTAAATGACTTCTAATATTTAAAATATTTAATTCATACAAATTTATCTTGATATATTTGAATTTAGATGTAACATAAATCTCGATAGATATAATAAAGGTAATACAAATATTTTTGTTGAAAAAATAAGAAAGAAATATATTTACATTAATCAAGATAGAATTTAAGTCAAAAATATAAACATTAACATAAAATATATAATCATACTTTTTATATGAATCAAATATCTAACAAAATTGGTCTATTTTCACTTAATCGACCAAATTATGGTTAGCTACATTATGGCTAAATAGCATCACTCATTTGTTTTACAATCCAAAATCTAAAGACTCAATACCAAAAAAATAAAAAGAATAATAAAGTACAGGCTACACAGAGAGTCGGAGACTTGGTCATATCACAAACATTAATCTAATATCGTCTCACGGGTCAAGACTCACTTGCATGATAATTCTTTTGTCCCACTTTAAATAACATGTTTCTTTTCATCACGAATATTTAGAAGAAATGGTGATTAAAGTTAAAGATTAAAAAATAGAAAGTGTGGAGTCCATATTTTTTTGTAAGAGTGATGCTATTTAGCAATTTATTAAATAGATAGATTAAGGTTTAGTATGTGAGGGATGGGTTTGGATTTGGCATGGAGTGAGGAAATAGTCGCTATCAAATGTAAGTACGTACGTGCGAAGGGTATCACGCGGAAAATCCAATGGTTTGCTCGTCTCAAAACGTCACACGTGTCATTTGTAGTTTCAATCTAGTAATAAGGAAATTAAAATAATTCTAAATATTTAGATGGACCCCACAACGAAAGCAATTATGAAATATTTACGTACCTTACTCTTAAGTCCATATCGTGTTGTTTTTATAGAAAGGGTGTAACTATTTGCATCCACAAAATTCGGAATACATCCAAATTTTAATACGTAGGTTTTATGTTTTAAAGATTTTATACGTTGCTTCCTACTCATATATAACTTTATTTTTATTTAAGTTCGAATTTCACCAGTATTTTTTGGGCTGAATCGATTGCACCGAATTTATCTAGCATAGTTCATCTGTTATTAATAGTTAGCAAGCTATTGCAGAAGCAAAATTTACTCAGTATATAACTGAAGCAGCAGCTGTAGGTCAATCACATCACCAAAAAAATCATAAATTATTTGTGTCTCTAATGTTATGGATAATATGGATGTCAATCCAACTCGAAATCATATTGAAAAAGAAAAAAAAAATCTCAACATCTAGATTGATGAATGAGCCATTTATAGATAGTAGTTTAAAATTATTGTTTTTGAAAGAACAAATTATGGTTATATATTATTATCATATCATTTACTTTTGATTATAATTCTCTTTGATGTTAGTTAGATTTCCTATTCGCCCCATCTTTTCATTTTTGTGTATAATTGTTTGTTTTAAGAATATTTAAAGGATAGTCGTCAAGATAAATGATCATTTTTTAAAAATAATTATCATTTTTTTAGATAAAATTTCACTTTAAATTTTAATTAATTAAAAATTAAATAAATAATTATTATTTTCTCATAATAATTATCACACCCAAATGTTTGTGAAAGGAAAATAGTGAAGATTGGAAAAGGGAATCTACAGAGGTGGGCCAGCGCCGAACTTGATATAGTCATAAATATTGGGCAGTGCTCAATTAATTTAGGGAAAGGGCCAATTTGTTGGATCTTTTGCTTTTTTTAGTAGAGCAATAATTACATTGTATATCGAATAATCAATCACTAATTGATGCAATACACACATTTAATATTAGATAATAAATTAATTATGTGAACTTCAACAAATGAATAATGAGATAGCAAAAATGCACTTTGGTGAAATAGACTTATACCTAATATCTCATGCTCCGAGAATTTCACTATTATTTGCTGCACTTAACTCTTTAGGCTTTTCTTCTTCTTTATTTAGTATTTATTTATTAAATTATTATTGTAGTCCGGCAAGAAAACGACGTAGGACAAACTTAATATACTTTTGATGTGATCAATTTAATGATCTAGGTGGTAGTTAAATTATACTTTACTCTATTAAATCCGACTTGAGAAATACAATTAATTGTATAGCCATTTCTGTACATTCAATGTACTCTACGGATAGAGGAATACATAGAGACATAGAGTTGAATATAGTAAAATAAAAAATTAAAAGATTTCGTTGAAATTGTTCGTTTAGAAATTTCCTGAAAAGCTAATCATAGGTTTTTCTCTCCATCGGAACAATAGGGCCGTTATGCTCGTTACTAAATTTGTTGAAGAGATGAAATATAACCAAAGTATATCTTTTTTATCAGAGGTTGAATCGATCATTAGAAGAAGAATTAAGCCAAAAATTAGGATATATTATGGCAAACTTCCAAAGTCAAATACTATAAAATGCGCATGTGTTTAGCCTATGGCAGAGGATCCAAACTCACATTGACTTTGGATTTGTTTTTTTAATTACTTTTGAATGATTTATTTTTATTTTTATCAAATTTCTGAGTTTATGTTGTACTGTATTGATTCCTACGGCATATATTATATGCTCTCCAAGTCACAGTCCCATAAAGCAAGAAAGCTATATTTATATATTTATGTAATATGGTTAATTAGTTTAAAAATACACAAGCTTTTTGTCTATTTTTTATTTTTCTCACTATTTCTTTTTTCTTTTAAATATATAAATTTTACATATGTTACAATCTTCCCACGATTTACAAACTCACTAAATTAAAGTTGTTGCCTCAGCTGAAATTGTCCACATTCGCATATCGACCGACGTTATTTTATTATTAAATGAGAATTTATTTAAAATGCACAAAATTTTGCTCTCTTAAAATCAAAAGTTTGGCCATTTAAACCAAAACATAACAAAATTTTATGTATTTCATCATGACATCAATCGTTAATCGTGTTAGTTACGTGGTCGTATAACCAGTGTACATGATTATGTCATCATTTAATCATCATATGGTTGTGATCATCTTCCCATTCAATAAGGAGTAAACATTTTTAACGATGACTATTAGTATAATTTTTTTTTAAGCAGCTAATTAGGTAACCCTTTTGTTATTGATATTGACTACTTATTTTACCTTTAATAAAAGGGATCAAGTTTGAGTACTAAGATTAACAAGAGGAAAGGGAAAAAAAAGAAAAAGAAAAAGTAAATGCTCAATAAGATTTGTTATTACATTTGAACCCCTAAACTTTTACTATTGATGAATAGTTAAAAGGGTATCTCTTTAATTTTATTTTTCGACAAAATTTAAAATTTGAGGGACTTTTATTGACAGAGACCCGTGCGTGTGTGTATTTGTGTGCAAGGAAAAAAAGAAAGGATGTCGGCAAATAGCTAATAAAATCTTTTGAAGTGAAAGAGACTTTCCTATTTTCTTTTTATTTATTTATTTTTTTAATAGAAAAAATTCTCATTAATCAACCAAGATCAGAAATTACAATGTTCAATATCGGTCAATGTGGCCGCCAATTATCGAACAATAAAGAGTATATCTAAAATTTTCCTAAAGCTAGACAAAGCATGAGCAACTCCATAAGTTTATCTATGCATATCATTGATAGAAATAACATAATATTTTTTCGAGGACGGAAATGATTTCAGCAATATCCTCGCACAATATGCCTTTGCACTCACTCTCCTCTTAAGTAGCCTAAACCGCCAACATGGAATCAGTGAAGACTTCGATAGAGGTAAACATATGCTCTAGACACATACATAAACCAAACAAAATCGCCTCTAATTCACATGTTGAAATAGTTGTTTCTATTATTATTGTTTTTTTTTTCTTTTTCGAATTAGGTGAAGATAGATTGGCGACGTTTAAATTCGAGACACTTTTTTTTTTCCCAAAAGAGATCAATCGTTTGGTGTCCACAAAACTATTATTTCTTCTTTTTGTTGTTGTTTAGATGTAGCGATTTACATGTTTTACACCTAAACGTGCTAACTTGCTCATGAATAATACTAATATAATACATAAATAATTACATATACTTAATTTATTTACATGTACAACAATAAATTTGCATACTGGTATTGCCAATAAAGTTAATTAAGTACGAGTTTTTGATGCATACTGTATATTATATGGGTTCATTTTGATACACCACAAATTATGCATCTTTGTGCATCGTAAAATTGATGCATTGTATGTATACGTAGGATCAATGACCCATATTTATTGATATATATTTCTTACTTAATTTTAAATTCATTTTTATTTGACTTTCTAATATATATATATATATTCATAAATTTTTGGGTAATAAAGGAAAGAAAAGGACTAGAAGGAGACCTTTTGAACATGTGGAGTTTGATTCGTCATCGCTTTCTTTTTAGTTGTCCCATGATTTTACTTTTGAATAAAGCAAAAAAGATAGATGCTTCTGTTTTTACTTACATTTGGATAATCTCTCAATTTGCATTTTTAATATTGAGAAAAGCTACGGATAATAATATTGAAAATATATTTAACTTATTTACCCTCATCGACATAAAATTGATCACGGAAAGTGTAATTAAATTTATCGAACAAATCAAACTTCATTTTCTTTTTATTTGAGTATTTAAGATTTTTTGTTTTATAGGAGTATTTCGATTCGACTCACCTGGAGCAAAGATTTACTATGTTGGTGCTAAATTTGGTGTAAATAATTTTTTTTACAAAGAACACCATGAGAGAGAGAGAATAAGTTTTTGTCTGAGGGGCGAGAAGAAGTTATTGTGCCTAATAAAGATTAAAGACACAAAGGTAGGAGACGTACGGTCATACTTAAAATTAGGGCTGGCAACTGGCCCGGCCCGACCCAACGGACTTTAGACTTTTTTTGGTCTGGCCCAGTCCAACCCGATTTTTCACGGGTTGCCGGGCCACCGGGCCAAACTGGTTCAATGCTTCAAAAAATAAAAACCTATAAAATAGTCATTTTAAATAATAAAAAAGTACAAAAAAAATTCAATTATACAAAGTCTAAATTAAAATCAATCCACAATAAAATGATAAATTAATTTAAAGTTCAAAGTCGTACTCTTGAATAAAAACTACAAATCAAATAAAATCCATTGTTTTAAACTTTAATCAAGTAGAAGACAACAATCCAAAATATGACAATAATTAAATAAAAAGTATTTTATGCCTCCATCTCATCATCAAACATCAACCACATTCGAATATTGCTTCGATAATTTTATCTTTTCCACTTCTTGTGCACCTATATTTCAAGATTAAAAATGTGCAATTAGTTATAATTCAATGCAAAAATTATAAATAAGAAATAAGGATATTAATATATCATTACCAAAATTTTCATCAACTTCAAAACCATGCAACCAATTGCACGTACAAATAAGAGCTTGTACATTTTCGGGGAGCAAGCAACTCCTGTACTTGTGCAAGATACAACCTCCAATACTAAATGTAGACTCCGATGCAACTGTTGTGATTGGAATACTTAAAATATCAAAAGCCATCATTGCAAGTTGAGGGAACCGTTGTGCATTGGTTTTCCAATATTTTATGGCATCTAAAGCATTGACAACACCGGGAGGTCCGAGACTCTCATCCAAATACACATCAAGCTCGGATTTACCTTCGTTTGAAGACTCCAGAAGAAATTCCATATCATACTTCTACATTGAAATACATACAACATAACAATAATATAAGTTAAATTATAAACATATAATAAAATCAAACAAATACATAATGAAAGATCATACTTACATCGATATATATTGGCATGAGACATATGCATAGATGATGAACTTGACATTAGAGTTATATTAGAGTGTGATGCAACTCCATCTCGTTCATAGGCAGCGAAGAGTTTGTACAAGGCATCCTTCACAATTTTCACTTTCTCTTCATGCATGTTTATCTAGATAAAGTCTCTTGTATACAAATGTGAGGTATCTCAACTTTCTTTTTTGGTCAAGAACATTTCCTAATGCAAGAGTAGTAGAGTATGAATCCCAATACTTGTCAAACTTAACTTTCATCCGTTTTGCCATTTCTTTGATCACATCGTCTTCACAATTCAAGAATTTATGCAACTTCATTTCTATTCTTGCAACTTGTGTAAAATATAGGCTTGAGGTACGATAAGATGATCCGGATATCAACTTAGTGATCTCAAAAATAGGGCTAAAAGAGTGGTAATCCTCTCTGCTCTATCCCACTATTCATTAGTTGGACAAAATTTGTAATTTGTGTCATTATAGCTCAAAATAGTGAATGCACGATGATATTTGATAGCACTTTCAAACATCATATATGTCGAATTCCACCTAGTAGACACATCCAACTTTAAGAAAGCCCCACCAACACCACTCAAATTCAACTCTTCTATACATTTTAGAAAATCCCTCAACCTAGCTATCATCCGATCCCCTCACATACTTCACACTATTTCTAATCCTTTTCAAAGCATCATCCAAAGCTTTCAAACCCTCTTGAACAATTAGGTTCAAGATATGTGCACAACACCTCACATGAAAGAACTCACATGGACATAACAAACCATCTTGCAAATTCAGCCTATCTTTGAGAATCCTAACCATGCTATCATTTGAGCTTGCATTATCCAAAGTGAGTGAAAAAATTTTAGATTCTATTCCTCAATCCTTAAGCACTGAAAGCAATTTAGAAGACAATTCAAGACCAGAATGAGATGTGTCTAACTCACAAAAAGAAAGCAATTTACTAATTAACTTCCAATTTGAATCAATGAAATGTGCAATGACACTCATATAACCTCGTGCGGTCACAGCGGTCCAACAATCAGATGTCAAACAGATTCGTCCAGAGTGAGCAACTAACAAATTCTTCAACTTTATTCTTTTCAGAATGGTATATTGCAAGACAATCATTTTTTATTGTGTTCCTAGAAGTAGGTTTGAATTCAGGATTTAAAATTTTATTCACCGCATTAACCCCATCATACTCGGCATAATTGAAGGGAAGATCATGCTTAATGATAGCTCTAGCCAAAACCTCTCGATATGCCTTAGTATCAAACTTTCATTTCTTCAATAATGTGGCCTGGTTATTGACAAACATGGATTTTTCACATTTTTTAGGGTGTATTTGATGCCATTTATTCAAAGAAAACCATGCTTGATTTGAGCTTTATTGCAAAAAGTGTTGTTTTGTGAAGATTTCACACTTGTTTGGTAGTTTTGATTAAATCTCAGAAAAATGAAGACCAAATTAGAGTGAAAGGATCTTGGAATGTCGTAGAGGAGTTCGATACGAGAACGTGAGAAAAAATGGAGGTCAATTCGAAGTCCGGACGAGGGAGAACGGGTCGAAACAAAAAAGGTGCGCAGCCGGGAGCGACCTTGGCGCGCGGCCGCGCGGATCATGAACAAAAACCGCCTCCGGGCGCGCGGGACACTCCGCCGGGGCACAAACCATGCGCGGAAGAAGAAAATTGTGCTTCCGGGAGTGGGTTGCCAAGTGACCGCGCGAGGCGTATCTCCTTACGCCCAAAACACGTTTTTGACTAATTTTTTCTCCTATTTTGACTCCCAAATCATTTCTCCCACTTGTAAAATATATAAATACCTTTCCAAAACTCAAACCCTACCAATCAACTCATATCCCCAATTCTTAGCCTCCATTTTCTCTCACTACCCACCATTCCACACACCTCTACCATCTTCATCTTCCACCCACCAATCTAGAGAGAGAAAGTGTGCTTGGAGGAGAATTGGGAAGAAAACAACAAGGATTTCAAGATTGGAGCTCAAGATCACCATGGATTTGTCTATGAATCTTTTGTTTTCTTGTTTTTCTTTCTTGTTTATCTTTGTTGGTGGATATTTGCTTTTCATTATGATTAGCTAAATTTCCCTATTTTAGGGATTGGATTAGATGGGTTTGTGATGGATTGATCTTTATTTTAATTAATTGTTGATGGATTCTATTATTTCCTTGTGTTTGTTGATTTGGTTGAATATTTGAATGCTTAATGCTTAGCTACCATTTGAATATTTTTGTTGTGTCAATTTGAGGCTCGAGAGAGGAGGAATCGATAATAGAACCAAACACGAGGCACAATATTGCAATAACTCGAGAGAGTGAGTGGTTTTGTGAGGGAATTTGATCCAATGAGCCGTTAGGAGTTATAGGCTAGCTTAGTGACCGGAGACGGCATAACTAGCTTGTAATCTACAACTCGAGTTGCCCGAGAAGGGGCTAGAGTAGAAAAGAGATTGTAACGACCCGGCTTCCGGATTGATGGTTGGCCCCACAAACCATCACGAGTCCTTTCTAGCGTGCTTTGTCCTCACTCACACGCTTCCTGAGAAAACTTCCCAGGAGGTCACCCATCATAGAATTGCTCCAGGTCAAGCACGCTTAACCTTGGAGTTCTTCCACAATGAGCCCCAGAAAAGAAGATGCATCTTGATGGTATAAGTAGCCCAATCAATTCCTTTAAGCTCTCCTCGAATATGCCGTTTCATTCCGACATATTCTCGGAATCCCTCTCATTCGGGTGTGTTTCGGTTCGTTCCTGCCCCCTCTGCTTTGAAGTCTTATCAGAGCAGCTCCTTGTCCGTGCGGCGATCACTCCGTAATTCTGCCCCGGGCGTCACAGGCCCACTAGCTTCCGCTTGGTTCGTTCCCAAATCACACCGTACTGGGAGAGGTTCGGCTCTGATACCATCTGTAATGACTCGGGGCAGAAGTACGGAGTGATCGCCGGTGCAGAGGCACGGATAAGGAGCGGCTCCGATAAGACTTCAAAGCGGAGGGGGCAGGAATGAATCGAAACACACCCGAATGAGAGGGATTCCGAGAATATGTCGGAATGGGATGGCATATTCGATGAGAGGTTAAAGGAATTGATTAGGCTACTTATACCATCAAGATGCATCTTCTTTTCTGGGGCTCATTGTGGAAGAACTCCAAGGTTAAGCGTGCTTGACCTGGAGCAATTCTATGATGGGAGACCTATTGGAAAGTTTTCTCAGGAAGCGTGTGAGTGAGGACAAAGCACGCTAGAAAGGACTCGTGATGGTTTGTGGGGCCAACCATCAATTCGGAAGCCGGGTCGTTACAGATGGTATCAGAGCCGAACCTCTCCCAGTACGGTGTGGTTCGGGGACGAACCAAGCGGAAACTGGTAGGCCCGTGACGCTTGGGGCAGAAGTACGGAGTGATCGCCGGTGCAGAGGCACGGACAAGGAGCGGCTCCGATAAGACTTCAAAGCGGAAGAGGTAGGAACAAATCGAAACACACCCGAATGAGAGGGATTCCAAGAATATGTCGGAATGGGACGACATATTCGAGGAGAGCTTAAAGGAATTGATTGGGCTACTTATACCATCAAGATGCATCTTCTTTTCTGGGGCTCATTGTGGAAGAACTCCAAGGTTAAGCGTGCTTGACCTGGAGCAATTCTATGATGGGTGACCTACTAGGAAGTTTTCTCAGGAAGCGTGTGAGTGAGGACAAAGCACGCTAGAAAGGACTCGTGATGGTTTGTGGGGCCAACCATCAATCCGAAAGTCGGGTCGTTATAGATCTGTAATCAGAGCCGAACCTCTCCCAGTACGGTGTGGTTCGGGGACGAACCAAGCGGAAGCTGGTGGGCCTGTGACGCCCGGGGCAGAAGTACGGAGTGATCGCCGGTGCAGAGGCATGGACAAGGAGCGGCTCCGATAAGACTTCAAAGCGGAGGGGGCAGAAACGAACCGAAACACACCCGAATGAGAGGGATTCCGAGAATATGTCGGAATGGGACGACATATTCGAGGAGAGCTTAAAGGAATTGATTGGGCTACTTATACCATCAAGATGCATCTTCTTTTCTGGGGCTCATTGTGGAAGAACTCCAAGGTTAAGCGTGCTTGACCTGGAGCAATTCTATGATGGGTGACCTCCTGGGAAGTTTTCTCAGGAAGCGTGTGAGTGAGGAAAAATCACGCTAGAGAGGACTCGTGATGGTTTGTGGGGCCAACCATCAATCCGGAAGCCGGGTCGTTACAGAGATCGCCCTAGATAATTAGGATTCTTTCAATAATTGATTAGTAAAGTGATTTCTAATTGCTTATCCATCGAAATCTAGTCCATAGGATAGCTTCGTTTCCATATTCTCCTCTCATTCATAGTTTAATTATTGTTATTTAGAGTTTATTTGCTTTCTTTAATTTAGTTTAATCTTCTCAATTTATTCGTGAGTCTAAATAGGTTAAAATAGCTTATTAGTAGTATTCATAAGACTTTCGAACTAGTCCTCATGGAATACGACCTTGCTTGCCGAATATTACAATAGCCCCGTATACTTGCGGGTTTTATTTGCTAAACAAAGAAAAGGCGAACAAGTTTTTGGCGCCGTTGCCGGGGACAAGTAGAGTTAGTACTTGTGATATTATGAAAAGCTATTTTGGCCTAATTTAGAAATTATCTTTATTTTATTTTATAACTTTTTGTTGTTGTTTTTCTTGATAGGAGAAGACGTGAATTTGGAGAAGATGAATGAAGATGACATAATTTTTTTATCTCCAAATTCAAATAGCGGTGGTGAGAGCGGAATTGCAAACGCATGAGGCTATCAAGATTGATGAAGAGTGCTCACATCATGATACTCGGGAGTTCTAAAACATTTTTTCGCATGACGCTTCAAGTGAGTGGTGCCAGACTCAACTTTACAAGTATATAGATGTCGACAATGTTTGCATCTACATTTTTCAACCCCATCTACTATGCCAACTGTATCAAAAAATTTCCACACCTCAAATTTTTCATGTTTTAGCTTCCCTATCAACATTCTCAGAATCATCCTCCCTAACACTTTTGCCCCTAAACTTATCAATAGTACTACCACGATTAACAGTAGAAGTAGTACTTGGTGTACTCACGGGAGCTAAAGCATCAAGCAACTCCACCACATCATCATTTATATCCTCCAAGCTTTGAGTTGGGGGTAATCCTAATAAATGTTTGTCAAAGTAAATAGATTATGATTCAACAAAAAATAACGGGTGCAATGCAAATCAATCAAACATAAAAAAATAAAAAAATCAGACATGGGTGATAGAGACAAATTCAGAATGCATTATTGCTTAAAGTTAAAGGGTTATTCAACCTACAAACTCCAAATTACTTGTAAACAAAGAATGTAATTCACCAGCTAAAGAATGAAATCAAATAGATATTCATTTCAAAAAATCAAGAAGATAAAAGGGATGGAAAACGCTGCGATCAAAACCCTCAAACAAAGCGATAAAATCCATGAAAATCTAATATCACTTGTATGGATGCAAGAATATGTAACTGGTTCTGCAAATTATTGGGTTTATTGTAGCTTCACCAACTACGAAAAAATCAAACTCAAAACGCTTAGTTACATACATTTCTCTAGATTTTCAGACATGGGTGGTGGAGCTGGTTTGGCTGTCAAACGACGATGGCGGTGGCCGGTAGGTCGTCGACTCGGCGGCGGCGTTGAGTTGCCAACAAGGTTGAGAGCGAGGTATGTGCGAAATTGAGGTGTGTGCGAAATTGAGAGTAGGAAGGAAAGTGGGCGAAACCTACGATAGGAAAGAGTGAGGAAGAGAGGCTAGGGTTTGGAAATTAGGAAAAGTAAATAAGATAAATAAATAATTAAAAATGTATATATAATATATAATCCGGGCAGGCTTTTTGGCCCAAAACCCTTGGGTTTTTTTGGCCCGAAGCCTGGTTGGCCCGAGGAGCTATTTGGACGGGCTTTTCCTGCCCGATTTTTTTCGGGCCTCTATTTTCCTAACCTAGCCCAACCCAAACCCGAGTATTTTGGGTTAGTCCATGGGCCGGGCCAAATTTGCGAGCTCTACTCAAAATGATAAGGTTATTTTTTTTTATTTACTTTTAGTATCCTTGTTTATTTATTTGGGAATAATAAACAATATAATTATACATATTGTTTATTTCATGAGAAATGTCGGAAAATAACACTTTATGTATTAAAAAGTGCAATTTTAGCCCATTTTGAAAAAAAGTAATAAAAATAGCACTTCTAGACATTTTTGTCCTTCCTTCCTGATTTCACATTTTTTTTGTGTGAAATCAATTGTCAATGATCAAATTTTCAAATGTGAAATCACATCAGATAATATGTGAAAAAAATAAATGTGTACATGTACTTTCATAAATCACAATTATGTGAAAACCACACGTATAATAATATGTAAATTCACATATTATTGTACGTTTTCACATATTCTAAGATATGAATTCATATATACATATGTGCTTTCACATATTATACTGATAAAATGTGAATTCACATTTGAAAAAAATGATCATTTACAATTGATTTCACACAAAAAAATGTAAAATCGAGGAGGAGAGGCAAAAATGTCCAAAAATATTGTTTTTATTACTTTTTTTCAAAATATGCTAGAATTATACTTTTTAATTCATAAAGTGTTATTTTCCTACTTATCCCTCTTGTTTGATTATAGACATACTCATTTAGGTGAACATTGATTTATATTCCACTAAAATAACAATTTAATTTTAATTGAATATATAATATATGATAATAAAAAAGTGAAACGTATTTTTCGGTAAACTCGATTCATTTTATAATCTAAATATTATATTATAATGGATTCATATGGATAAACTATCGGTGATGTTGATATTCCAAATGTACGTAATCAATTTGTAAATACGGTGATTTCTAAGAAAATTTTTAATAAAAAAATCAACACAGTATTAGATAAGATTGTGCATCAACACCAATCACTTTCCCAGTCTTCATTTCTCCCACATGGTGAGACACATTTAAGAGCTAAGACAGCGTTTGGTATCCATATACGTATATCAGGTATGGGTATGAAAATTATCCATATTCATACCATGTGTTTGATATATGAGTATATGAATATCAAATTGATATCTTGATATCCCAACTTTCAACATCCCCATATACCTACTTTTTATACGGTATAACTCATATCAACATTTCTTCTCATCCGCTTTCTGTAAAAACCCTCGATTCTCTTTTTCTCCTTCTCCCCCACAATTCCATAGCTTCTTGCCCAAGTTCTTCATGCTCATATATTCTGGGGAAATTGGTCAGATCTTCAACAAACTCTTCTCAATAGTTCGTTTCTCCGCTTCAATTTGAAGGTAAAAATTCCTCAATTCCTCAATTCTTGCGAATGAGATTGTCATTAGTTTTCTTTACCAGTAGATTAAATGGTAGGCTCGCTTGAAACAAATCAACTTTTTGAGTTGAAAAATTGATGAATTGATTTACTTAGAAAGAAATTGATGAAAAATGAAACTTTCATTTACATATATGGATACGCGAAGAAATTGGGCAAAAATTATTAGTGGATTTTAACTGATGGTGGGTGGATTTAAATAGGGTACAAATTGTTGGTTTCATTTTCTATTCTTTCTTTTTCTTATTCTTAGTAAACTGTGTATTGTAAACTATAGGATTTCTTGTTTGAATAGGAATGTGAATATTTTGATTATTCTCATTCCTTCTCTTTGATAAGAATAGAGATTTAAAATGATACAGATTCCTTTTCATTATTAATAATTGCTGACTATCTCTGTTTTTAAAAAAAATATGTGATTATAAATGTTTTGTGTGTGTAGTTGATTGTTGATGATGGATCCATATGAGCTTGATTCGATAAGGAGAAAGAAGAAAAGACAAGAACTCATACAACTAACAATTGTACTTGTCATGAAATTGATTGTCATTGTTATGACAGTGATTCGTGAACAAGTACATCAAATTAAAGAGGTTCCAATGCAAGATAGAGATAAGATACGTCATAGATTGGCCAATGTAAGTAGGTTGATTAGAGAAAGTGATGTTATATGTAAAAATGAACTTCGTGTCAATAGGCACACTTTTGGAGTACTTTGTGAGATGGTATCGAGCATAGGAGAATTATGTAGAACAAAAAATATGGAGGTGGATGAAATGGTTGCAATATTTCTATTTACATTAGCTCACCACAAAAAATAGGTCTATAGCTAATTATTTTGTAAGAAGTGGACAGAGTGTAAGTCGGCAATTCAATCTATGTATGCGTGCGGTTTTAAAGTTGCATCATCACTTGCTCAAAAAGCCTACACCTATACTCGAAGATTGTGACGATAGTAGATGGAAATACTTCAAGGTAGTGTAAACCTTTTACTTTAATTGATGTAAACAATATGGCATTTTTTTTTCAAATGGCTACTTGTTTTTTCTTGTTTTGTAGAGGTGTCTAGGAGCTTTAGATGGAACTTTCATTAGTATCCATGTGTCAAATAGCGATAGATCAAGATACCGAACCAGAAAAGACGCCCTTGCTATGAATGTATTAGGTGTTTGTACACCTAATATGGAGTTCATATATGTATTGCCCGGTTGGGAAGGATCTGCACATGACGGCCGTGTTCTTCGTGATGCTATTTCTAGACCAAACGGTTTTAAGGTCCCGAAAGGTAATCATAAAATATGATTCAGTTTAGCTAGATGACTTCAACAAAAACATACATATAATTTATTTTTATACTTTGTGAATGATGTTATTACTTGGTAGATGCTGGATACACGAATTGTGAGGGGTTCTTAGCTCCGTATAGAGGTCATAATTATCACCTTAAAGATTGGGGAGATAAAGTACAAGAAAATCCTGAGGAGTACTTCAACATGAAACATGCTACAGCTAGGAATGTCATAGAAAGATGCTTTGGTCTACTAAAAGGAAGATGGGCTATTCTTCGAAGTCCTTCATTCTTCCCAATTTGAACTCAAGGTCGGATAGTTAGTGTGTGTGCATTGTTGCACAATCTTATCCGTAAATACTTGTCAACTGATGTTGGGATGGACCTTGAAATTGAGGAAGAGGAAGAAGATGATGAGAATGGGGAAGAGGAGGGTGAGGATGATGCATCAGTTGAGTACATCACTCAAGTTTCTACCTCGGATGCTTGGAATGACTTCAGAAATTCCGTAGCTCAGACATCATTTAACAATTGGTTGTCAAGCTCTAGTTGATTTGTAATCGTAATTTTTCTTTATTTGCTTGTTATTTGAATGTTGTAGTAGTTTAATTATATGTTGTTGTAAACCAAGTTAAATTCGATAATGATTGAGTTAAAAGTTAATTTATATTTCTATTTAACAATTTCATATATCCTTAACCTTTTAGTATAATTTTGTATGATGGAAAATCATGTTTCTAGTTAACAATTTTATTCATAATTTTATTATTATTATGTTTAAGTTAAAAGTTCATTTTTTTTTAAATCAGGATTTGATATCTCATATAAGAACAGTCCATACCAAACACAGATATTAGATATCAATCTCATACCCATACCTCATACCTCATACCCATACCCATGTTTGATATCTGATATACTGGTATATGGATACCAAACAGGCCCTAAGCTCTTTTGTGGATACTATATTGACTTTTGAACTACACATACATAAAAATATAAATATTTGTAATAAATAATAAAACTATCCTTTTCTTACTCTCTCTGTCTCGAGTTAGTATTATGCGGAGAGTGCGGCATACATTTTAAGAAAAGCTAAGTAAATGTTTGTGAGCAGAGAAAGATGTCTATATATTTGATTTATTATGAGGTATAAAATAATTAGAAAGTTAGTAGGATTATTTCCATTTATAAAAATACCACACTTATAAGGGACAATCCAAAATTAAATTATACTTTTCGGGGACGGAAGGAATAGTATTTAATAACGTTGGTTCATGGGATATAATACCGGTTGAGCGCATTGCCATGAAGATGGTATAATGTTGCAAGTCAAAAGCTTGTATTAATTGCTCTCTCTCTCTCTCACAAACACACATAGCCAATGACCGTGATTACTTTAACCATGTATTGTACTCGCCCAGGTCTACGATTGCAATTTTCTTTGAATATGTTTCTTTGTTTAGACTAATTTTATTTATATTACGTGAATATTAATAATATTATCTATACACATGATTTATATAGAGAGAGAATACAAAAAGCAAGGTATACTTAATTATGGGATAGAAAATTACGTACCGTCCTGATTAATTTCATAATAACTAAGAGTATCCACCCATCTAGTGCAAATGGCATTATTACACAAGTACTAGGGTAAGCAAACTTCGTTAATAATCGAAAAATCGAATCGAATCAAATCGAATTGAAATATTAATTCGGTTTGGTTTTTTAGTATTCGGTTTAGCTTCGATTTTGAATTTTTGATTTTTCGAATTTTCGGTTTGGTTTCAATTTTAGAAAAAAAAATTCGATTCACCGAAAAAATTGAATCGAATTAATAATTATTATTTTATATATAGTATGTAAAAAGAATAACCAATATTTATTAATTTTACTTCTAAGTTCTCACTCCTCTCACTTTCTCTTCCCATTCACGCTCTCGAGAGTCTCAACCCTAATCCCCACCATTCTTAAATTCACCACTTGCTTCACTCCCATTGCTCCCGTCAGCAGCTTCCCGGCACACTTCTCCATTACTCCCTCTGTTCCTAAAGAATTTGTAGGATTTTCCTTTTTCGTCTATCCCAAAGAAATTGCAGGTTTTCTTTTATAGATATGCCCCACCACACCATTTAATTTTTTTACCTTCATTCTATCATTTATTTACGAAAAATGCAACTTCCTCCACTCACACAACGTTGCAAACACTTTTTTGTGTGCGACCATTCCTCCACTCAAACAACCTTTTACTAGTTTTTTATTAAACACATGTCGTTTCAATTCCTGCAAGTTCTTTGATGACGGAGAGAATATTATTTTGAAGATTTGAATGTTTGATTATTATTTTGCAGATTTGTCGATATGAATGTTAATTAGTTATTTAAAATGTAGAATATAGATTGCGTATTTAATTTGATTTTGAATTCGGTTATTCGGTTTTTAACCGAATCGAACTGAAATTTTTGGTTCGGTTTTATTCGGTTCTATGATATTTCAGTTCAATTCCGATTAATTATTATACAATTCGTATATATATATATATAATTAAAAAAAAAGTTTAAAGTATTTATAAAAATAAAAAATAAGTTTAAAAAATAGAAGATAACAAAATTATAAAATTCTAGTATAAATTTTTACCATCATTTTTCAAGAATGGGTTAAATAATCAAAGCAAATCTCACATTGGTGAAGTTGGATAGTAGTAGACATTAGTCTAACAACTATAAGGTCCTCGGTGTCTTACTAAACATTTTGCATTTTGCAAGATTTAAAAAATGAACTGGTTCATCGGGTCACCGACTTTTACAGGTTCATACTGGTTCAATTGACTATCCGGTATACAATAAAATCAGACCGGTGAACTGATCGGTTCCCGATTTTTTGGATCAAACCGGTATGTCCGACCCGGTTTTAAAAATATTGATTTAGATTATTAGATAGCAACTTATATTTTGGCTGTTTTGTGAATGTCGGAAAAGTCAATCTGATTTAACATAATTGCTTGTCCATCCTCTTTATGGTGGAAAGATATATAGGTGAAATATCATTGTCAATTGCATGCGTTTAATTTAAATTATTTGCCGTTTACGAATTAATCTAAATAGGTGTGGAAAAGGTTCATAGTCTTTTAACTTTTTTTTCTCTACAGAATATAACAAAATAACAATTCTTTTTTGAAGTCAGATATGTAAGTATAAATTAATGCGTGTGTTTGTGTTCATTTTCATACAAGAACACACCTGATGAGCCGGGATCCAGCATTGATGAATCAAACCCGGAGCTGCAGCTGAGAGGTCCAGTTACAAGATTGAGAGCCAAGAAGTTGCAAGGCTATCTCCAGTGCATTGTCCGGAAGAAACTGGAAGATGAAGATGCTGGACTTAGGCAGCCCAAGTTGGTGAATTTGACCAGTGTCGAAGACTGAAGTTTTTGAAGAACCAAGTTTCGAACAAGCCTTTGGTTCGAAAATTGGACTTCTAGTTATTTAGTTGTTTTTATGTTTTTATTTGGGCTCAGACTTTGTATTACTTAATTTAATTATTTTTAAGTTAAGTAGTAAGTCCAATAGTTAGTACTTATTTAATTTAATTAGTAGCTCGTTTGTGATTAGGCCTAGTTCGAAAATTAACAAGGCCTGGCCCTTGAATAATTTTGAAAATCCCTAGTTGTATTTAGGTTTTTGGCAGAACATTATTGAGGTAGACAATTTTGAATCAGAAATCTTATTGATCGATTTGTCTCATACTCGTGCTTGTGTTCTTGGTAGAGTTCTTGAGTTGGCATCTTTAGAACTTGAAATCAATTGTCTCGTTCGTGATATCCAGTCGTATCCGGGTTAGACAAGCCACGAAGATCGCTTCATAGACGCGTTTCGGATTCAAGTAGATCCGGGGTTCGTTTCGGGTAAGTTCTTCAATCTCTCTTCGTTCTTTTTTGTTTCCAGCCATCTCGACCTTCTTCCTTCCATCATCTACTGTCCATACCATCCCTGCATCCACGCCAAACCCTCGCCAAGTCCAGATTTCCTCCGTTAAAGCCGTCGTCCCAAGTTTTAACCTAAATCGACCCAAAAATCAGGCCCGTGCCAAATCTCAAACCCCTCGTGTGAATTGGCTGGATTTTGGATATGTTGTTCCTGACTTCAGTTCATAATTTGTGTTAAAATTTGAGCTTAATTGGAGTTGATTTGCTATAGTTTCTAATCGGTTTAGGTTTTTTTAGTCGCTGTTTTGGCATTATTTTGTGTTTTGTTATGTTTCTTGTTAATTTTCAGTTCAGATCGATTTATTAGTGTCATAAGATTTATTAGTTTAGTCTGTAATTGGATTGAATCAACCTTTCTGTTGACGTGTGTTCGATTTCTTGCTTCCGCGTATTTATTGGCCGTATCAACACCCTACCATGAGCATTAATGACATGCTGCTCCGTACATCAGGTCCGACATGACCAGCCAACCTGCCTGGTCAACGTTGACCGCGTTGATTTTTTATTTTTTTTAATTTTTTTTTTTCAATAGTCGAGCGAGAGGAGTCGAAGACCTCGGAGCGAGCTAAAAAACATTAATGTAGTCACAATCATTATCTATAAATTAAAATCGGAGCCAAAGGCGGAAAAAAAAAGTCAACGGTCAGACGTTGACCGTTGACCGATCAACACTGACCGGGTCAGGCGGGGCTGGTTGGGTCAGCCGGTTGTACCCAAATGCAGCTCTTTTTTTTTTTGAAAGGTCAAAACTGATTAATATAAAAAATGTGTACATTGGGTACTCCTTACAAAACATCTTATGTAATTACATTTATCAATTGTTTTTTCTTTTATATTTCCTCTCCACCTTTCTTTCGCATTTATGACGTGTAATTACATTTAGCATTTTTTTTTCTTTTATACATAAATACATTTCCCCTTCACCTTTCTTTGGCAATTTCTAATGATGATAAGAAGGACAAAAAAGTCGTCAAATTTTAGAGTTGTGACAGGAAGGAAACGAGAAAAGGGATGAGTATTTAAAAATTAAAAACAATTAAGACAAATATTATTTGTAGACTAAAAGTCAACGGTGTTAGTTATATATATATAAAAGAAGTGGTTCACTTGAAAATATATTTCAGGGAGTTAAAAATGATGCTTATTAAAACATACAATTATATCTATTAATATGATAATAATCGTAGATTATGTAAAGATTAATTATTTAATTTGATTTTTAATTAAAAAAATTTTTGTAACGTTTAGGAATTAGATTCCCACTATATGCATGAGTCAACCTTCCATGTGACACACTAGAACTCGAATTGAATTGAATTCATGAAACCATCTAAGATTCTAAATTTTATTGATGTTTAGTACATCACGTGTACAAATTTAATGGGAAAAGGTTTGAGGTAAGGTACACGTGGAAGCAAATCCCCTTGCCTTTTACCTAGACCTGCCCATTTTTCACGAACCGACGGTTCGGAACCGGCTCGAACCGCCGGTCAACGGTTTTTTAACCGGAACCGTGGTCAACGGTTCCGAACCGTAACCGGAACCGGCGGTAGAAGGGCCGGTTACGGTTCAAGCAAATTGGTAACCGGAACCGGCGGTTAACCGGCAGGCCTATAAAACCGGCGAACCGGCGGTTTATGTGATTAACCGGCGGTTTTCGGCTTAAAATATTATTTTTATTTTATTTAATTACCTCATATGTATATCTATAAATATATATCACTTTGAAAATTTATTTATTCCACACCATTTCTCTACACTTTATCTTCTTGTCTTTACTACAGTAAAATTTTCATTCTTTTCAAGCATTCATTGGAACTTATGCTAATTGCTAATGTAATTATAAATTATGTAATGTTAATTTTAAGTACTAGTAGAGTAGTACGTGCGATGTACGTAATATTGATAGATTTTAATTAATAATATATATATATATGTCAAACATAAAATAATCATATGATAATAGATATTAATAATAAAATACTATATAAGGGTATAATAGGCCAATCAAATTTTGTAAATAATGCTCTTTTATAATAGGTATAGATTAATAAAAAATGAGTTAATTTTCTTCATTTGTTTTAATGCTCGTTTTGTACTTCATTTACATAATGTTCTTTTTTTGTAATCAAAATAATACTACATTTATATTAGTATATTAAAAAAAAAAACTCAAAAAAACCGGCGGGCCGAACCGTGAACCGGCGGTTTTAACCGGAACCGGAACCGCCGGTTTTTTGGCCCGGCCCGGAACCGGGAATAGTGTAGACGGGCCGGTTACGGTTCACCCCCGGGGAAAACCGTAACCGGCGGTTCAAGGCCCGGAACCGGCGGGCCTTGAACCGTGGGCACGTCTACTTTTACCAACGGCTTTACAAGAGATAATAATTTTAATCAAATAAGTACTACGTCCGTCACGTTATTAATGACTCACTTTTTTTTTTTTTTCCCGTTACTTATGACTCAGTCCAAATATGAAAATCAATTTTTATCATAAAAAGGTGCGTGTTATACCACTTTTCATCTCTTTTATCTCCTTTAATCACAATTTTTTTAATAATCATGCCGAACAGTAACGAGTCATTATTAATGAGACGAAAAAAGTAGTATTTGCCAACTCAAAACAAAAGGACGTAGTATTTGGATCTCTAACCTTATTTTATACTCCCTCCGTCCCAATAGCAAGGTATCGCTTTCTTTTTTGTCTGTCCCAATAGCAAGGTCTCATTCCAAAAATGGAAATAATTAACTCTTCAAAAGCTGTAGGAACTACCACTTTTTCTCCTTTTACTCTTGTTTCTTAATAACCGTGTCCAAAGCAAGTGAGACCTTGCTATTGGGACGGAGAAAGTATTTAGGAAAAGGATAGTGTGGTCTTTATTTTGTAGTTACAATCTATCAGATCTCCAACTTTTCATTTTAGGTTGATTTTGTTCCTTATTACACGGAATTAAGGATAATCCATATTCCAATAAGAAAAATACTAGCAAAATACTTTTAAATTAACATAATGCAGTTCACAAACAATTAGAACAAAAGCTTAGAAAATTGTTTTTCTTTACAAAAAAAGTTACTCCCTCCATCCCGTTATTTGTGGCTCATACATTTTGAACACGGGTAGTAAGAAGAAGGTGGTAGGGTTAACACTTTTTAAAGAGTTAATTTTTGCTATTTTGGGTTCGAACCACTAATAGCGGGACAACTCAAAATAAAAAATGAGCCATTAATAACGGGACGGGCGGAGTACATAACAAAGTTTTTTCATATGTTATGAAACATTATATTTTTAGCGGTGTGTCTTGTCATTTGTACGATTACACGACAAATTCAACGAATAAATTGAAAATTTCAATAAAATAAGGAATCCAGTTTTGACCTAAAATGAAGTATTCCATCTGTTTCACAATAAGTGTCTTATTTATTTTCGTTAATCATATTAAGGAGAATGATTAAAAAAATAGAAAGTAGTGGAGTCCACACATTTTTGTAAGAGAAGATGTTTTCCATATAGTACATGACACTTATTATAGGACAATCCAATATGAAAAAGAAAACACTTATCGTGAGACGGATGGAGTATTAACTTTTAATTAAGGATGTAATGATTAAATAAAAGAAAGACAAAATCTCACATTCACCTGCAAAGCTATGGGCACAAAAATATATCGTGGAGAAATAAGTCAGCACTATATTAGTACGTAGTATTCAATTGTTTATCTGTGATTCATCATTTTCTTGAGACATAACAATTTGGATTTTTGTTCCTTTGTGATGAACTCCTAGTGGGATAAATATTTTTGCAACGTCTAAAAGAAATCTGGTCAGATTTTTTTAATATTATTTATTTCTTTTATAAAATTTTTAGACCGTTGCAGAAACTAAATTTTATCCAATGCACACTTCAAAAATCGATGCGGATTGTCATTAAAAAAAATATTATTAATTTGTCATAGATCCACGTGATAACTCAATACATATATACACAATTCAACATCAAAAAAAAAAATTATCGTAAATTTTATTATATGGCATGATATTTTTGTCTCATATATGGATTATGGTTTGTTATTTTATTTTTTTTAAATGGGAAAAAAGAGAGTGGTGGAATTTGAACCCTAAACCTCGCTGCTTACATACCGTTTGAATGTTCTTTGAAGGAGATTATGGTTGTTATTAGGAAACAAGTGTATCATCTAAATTCAAAACATTTAAAGATGGAAGTCAATAAATAAGGGATACGAGATGTGTGACACATTGAAAATCATCCAAATGTGGATGTAGAAAATTGTAAGGAAATCTTTCGATAGTTGGTAGTTGGCATGTCATATTTATTTCATGACCCACAAAATGGTTACACATTAAAACTTATGGGAGGCCAAAATTCATGTCATTGCATAATTCGTGACATCATTGCACCTCACGCTGCCAGGAGCATTCAATTCATTAAAATTCAATAAAAATAAATAAAAATAAATAAAAAGGGTATATTGTCTGTAAATTCCTGAACTTTTCACAAATTCTGGTTTTGCTTCCACAAAAAAATTATGCGTGACAATTCTCAAACTTTATATTTTGTCTGATTTTGCATCCAAGATCGGTTTTCTCCAAATTGTGTGCTGACTTGGCAGCCGGAAATCCTACGTGTCCTAGTCGGTCAACAAGTAAATAATTATCCAAACAACGAATTGCCTATAAATTCTTTAACTTTTGTGAAATTCTGTTTTTGCTCTCCAAAAAAATTAATTTGTGCAACAAATTCCCAAACTTTTTAATTTGTCTGATTTTACATCCAAGGTCGGTTTCCCCTAAATTGATGACACAAATTAGAGGCTGCAAAAGAATGCAAAAAAAAGATGAGTACAAGATGCAAAATACTGTAAAAAGTATCAAAACAAACTTCCATAACTTTCATTCATTACAAAATACTCTCTATGTCCCAATAGCAAGGGCCATCTTTTCTTTTTCGTCGGTTCCAATACAAGGTCTCATTCTAAAAATGGAAATAATTAACTCTTCAAAAGACTTGGGACCTACCACTTTTTATCTGTTTACTCTTATTTCTTAATAACCGTGCCAAAAAGAAATGAGACTTTGCTATTGGGACGGAGGGACTATGTTGCAAGGTGCATACAAGCATATAGTTTATGTTCACATCACTAAGCCAAAAGCAAAAATTGCATGCAAAATATAACTTCGGTTCATGTGTATCATCCTTCAAACAATTTGTGGGAGACCGACCTTAGATGCAAAATCAGACAAATTAAAAAGTTTGGAAATTTGTTGCACAAATTAATTTATTTTGGAGAGCAAAAACAGAATTTCACAAAAGTTCAGGAATTTATATGCAATTCGTTATTTGGATAATTATTTACTCGTTGGCCGACTAGGACACGTAGGATTTCCGGCGGCCAAGTCAGCACACAATTTGGGGAAAACCGACTTGGATGCAAAATCAGATAAAATATAAAGTTTGAGAATTGTCACACAAATTTTTTTTGTGGAGAGCAAAACCAGAATTTGTGAAAATTTCAGGAATTTATAAGCAATTTAACCAATAAAAAATTATGCCTATCGTATAATTTTTTTTTTTGTTTTTTGAAGAACATCGTAGAATATATAATTATATCTAATGGAATTCATGTCACTATAACTTGTCGTGATGCTCCTGCATGCCTGCAGTATTTCATTTTTGCTTTCACTTTGAAATATCTTCTTCTTCTTCTTGATTTTTTTTTTTTTTTGCATTTTATGAGAACCTTCTCTTTCCTTTTATATTTTTTTCGAAAATTAAAAGAAATTATGATTCAGTAAAACGATAAGTTAGTGTCGTTTTCATATCACGTGAATGAATATGTTTAGGTTTAATTAGCAATAAATAATTGACTGCTTGATCCAATCATAATTTTCAATTATGTGACCTTGAAGATTTCAAAAAAGAATTTCAGTGTGTGTTCGTCTAGCGTTAGTTTGGTTAATATCTGGGGCCAAATGTCTCAGGTTAGAGTCCCCACTGTGTGATATTTAAAATTTAATGTTACAATTATAAAAAAAAAAGAATTTTATCTTTTTTCAAAACCAAATAATCAATTTAAATTAGGAAGAACAAAGACTAAACAAATCGAGAAGCCACATCGACGAAGTTTGAGGAATAATCGTAATATTAACGTTACGATGAATATGATTAACTCTAAAAGTTGATCGACTAAAATCTTTTTACAAGCAATAATAAATTAATAATGGATCCGAACTCAGAATTGTCCGACTTGCTACACAAAGCTATCCATCAACTACTTGGAATCAAATCTAATTAATTATCAATAGTTTGATACGACATTTGAAACATATTTAATTACTAATTATCTATAGATTGTTACAGATGTAGAGAATATTTGGATGGCTTGTGTTCGAAGGTTCCTTTCTAATATCCCAAACTTAAAAAAATAATTTAAATTATTTTTTGATTATATACCTTTATATTTAGGTGGTATTTTTACTTCACTAACTTTTTAATATATTTATTTTCAACATATTTTGTACAAGTCCTTTTTAGACACTCTCGAAAACCATGCAAAACATGAAATATTTGGACAATTTCTCGACGTACTACACGTTTTAGATAAGGAAGGAAATCGTATTCTTAAAAAATTGACACACTTCCTAGAAAAACTTCCCAGACATTCACCAATCATAAAATTGCTCCAGGTCAAGCACGCTTAACATTGAAGTTCTTTCACAATGAGCCCTAGAAAAGAAGAAGCAGTGCGAGTGAGGACAAAGCACGCTAGAAAGAACTTGTGATGGTTTGTAGAGTCAGCCGTCAGTTCGGAAGCCGGGTCATTATATTATGTATTGAAGTATAATAATTCTTTCTTTTATATTTATGTTATTGTATCTCATATCCATTTTGTTAGTTTAAACTAATTGTCTAGCGTCTAATGAAGTCCATGTAAGTAAACATTCAAAATGAGAGAGAGAGAGAGAAAGAAGTGAAGACTGTGTAGTTTATTTCTTGCGATAACCAAAAACTAAAGAAAATAATCTCTCAACAAAGCAAAGAAGAAAAAAAAATCAATCATAGCTTATGTGATTGTTTTATTTTGTTTGTCGTTATTATGGGCTGCATCATAATTATCGAAAGATATAAAATCCTTTATTCACTATTATCTTCAATAGGCTCATATTTTATCTCTGTGTTATTTTTATCTTCATGTGCTCCGAAAATTTTAATTAGTATAATGAAGATATAATAATACATGTAAGAGCATATTGTCTAATTCCTTTCAGAAATTATTTTCAAACTAAAGGTCACTAATACTATATACTACTCCACATGAAAAATAAATATTACTAATATAACTATAATAAAAATAATTGCATTTGCACAATCACCTGACACGTAGTAGTTATAAATGGTGGTCGTAAACATGCTTATTGCTTATTTAATGGACATAATAAGAAGGAATCAAATGATAAGATTCTTTATATAAAGGCTTCAAAATTTTTGGTCAATTCTGCCTGCTATATAAATGCACTTCCACACGCACATATAATATAGTGGTAATATATATATAACAAATCGAATTTATATTTTTATGTAATTTATAAATTAAACAATTTCAATAATAATTTCTAATATATTAAAATAAAATTTAATATGAACAAAATTAGAACTGGCAATTTTCCGGGCCAGCCCGGCCCGGCCCGAGTCCACCGGACTTTATGGAAAAATCGGGCAAGGTCGGGCCGGCCCGAAAATCCAACGGGCCAAAAAATGTGAAGCCCAACACAGCCTGAAAAAGCATTTTACAGTGTAAATTTACCGGGCTGGGCTGAGGCCGGCTCGAGCCCACCGGGCTTTTACCCATTCCCGGCCGGCCGGAAATTTCAACGAACCTGGATTTGTGGAGCCCATCCCGATCCAAAATCGGGTCGGGCCGGTTTTGACAGCTCTAAAACAAAATTGTAATGATGCTCACGAACAGTATTCACCGAAGTATTGTCGAGATAGCCTCCAAAACACTATGTATCGAGAGAGAGATATTGTTTTAGAGAGAGATGGCGGGACGATATATTGTGGAGAGAGAGAGAGTATATAGCGGGACGAGTTAATGTAGATAGTGGGACTGGGAGGAGACAAATATAGGTTGTCAGTGTCAGAGTTTGCGCCTCAATTATTAATATTATTATAAAAATAAAAATGAAGAAAAGGAAAAGAGAGGGATTTGGGAAAAGTGGTAATACGATTACGCCATTAATGTGTTATGTGGTCCCCACCCACCACTTGCCCTTGACTTCACCCAACAACCAAACCCGCTTCTACCTCACGTGCCCTGCCCTTTCTCATTATTTTGCCTTTTCCTTTCTATTTATTTACTTATTATTTAATTGCTAAAGGCTTTTTTAGATACCTAATTTATACACTTTTGGTTCCAAATGTCTCTAAATGTTTCACTCTTAAATAAAGTAGGGCACCTATCGGTTTCTATTCTGCATTTGGATCCATTATCAAAATTATCACGTTTCTTAACAAAAACTACCTTCGTATCTGAATCAGTGTTACGAACCACTAAAATACGTATATCAAAATAGTGGGTAAAATGATTCATTTTATTATTAATTATCGCATTGGAAACTGAAAAAAAGTAAAATGGTAATTTGACATAATTTTTTCATGTAATTGTGTGATAGAACACTTATTCAGGGGCAAAAATTTTGACAGCTTGAGAGAATTAGTACTCCCTCCGTCCCGCTATTTCTGGCCCATTATTTTGCTTTTTGTTTTGTCTCACAAAAAGCAATACAATGGGTCAGAAATAACGGGACGGAAAGAATATTAATTCAGTATATGGCCCTATTCAACATGTATCAAATTTAACATCAAAATGAATCCATAGCACCTGAAAAATAATGTGTAATGTCAGAATTGATTAGGATTATAAAGCTTTTGTAATATTGATGTGTATGTTTTTGGTTGTTCAGAAGTTGGGGTTTTTTATAGTTTTATGTGAGTATGATGCACATTTTAGTGTGTCTTGTGCAGGATTTTGAAGAGTTTGTGAGTGCAAGGATTTGGACGAGAGAGATTGAGAATGGGGTATATTTTGCTTGATTTTGCTGTAGATTAAGAATGCGAGGATAAGATGGCTGTAATTAATTTTTGGGCATTATCTTTTATTGGACGGATAGTTATTTTGTTATTATTGTGCTAATTAAAAGTGTCCTAATTAAGCTCAAGTCTTTATATTTGGTGGCTGTAATTAAAGGGATGAATTCCCTTATTTTTGGTAGAGTAGTCGTCACCTATTTAGTATGGGTTTAGGAGTTTGTTTAGATATATATGCCTTATTTTTTGTTCCAGCCGCACTTTTGGACTCTTGGGAGCAGTTAGTATTTTACATAGTTTTAGTCTTATTTTCAGCGCATAAGTGGACGAGAATATTGTGAAGCAGCCTTTGAAGTTTTCATTCAATTTCATATCTTTAATTCTAGAGTTCGATTCTTCGCATCGCAGTTGGAGGTTAATTTCTGGTGATTGATTTTTGCGTTTCTTTAATTTAATATAATTAGGTTTATGCTTTCTTTTATTTATATGATTGTGTTTGAATTTAATATTATGAGTAGCTAGTTCTTTAATTCGGCGAAAATATTAAAGCACTAGTCTAATAATCTGTGAGATATAATTGTTCATATAATTAATTTCCAAGGGTTTCGATTTATTCCTCGTTTTAAAAGTTAATTCCAATTTTGTTTAAGCCTGATCAACTTAGATTTAATTGGATTACAGTCAATTAGTTCCACCAATCCGTAATTGTTGGAATAGGGCTATTAGTGATAAAGCTACCATATTCGTGGTAAGAATAAATTGGTACACGGGTTATTACTTGCGTTCTAGGGTAATTCATCTAAATTGGGTTCCTCCATATCTAAAGCTATTATAGCATTAAATCTAGGTCTGGCGTATCCAGCTAGGTTGTGTTTTAATAAGGGAAATAGTTAGGTCTGACGTTTACAACTAACTATCGATAAAGCACGTAAGAATTGGGGTATGTACGCTGCATTCACGGTACCCTATAATTGGTTGGTTCTTGGGAATTAATTAATCTTTGCGTCGATGATCAGAGCCCTAGACTAGTGTGGATTTATTCGAAGCCGAATACTTTTCTTTTGATTACATTCCTGTTTGCTATTTAGTTAATTTACTGCTTTCTTAGGTTATAATTAAAATTTCTCAATTTAAGGCGTGGTGGCTACACCAAAACTAAATTTATAGAAAAAATAGGTGAATTCCCGTTCTCTATGGTTCGACCCTGCTTGTTGCTATACTAATTTAATTTTGAGCAGATTGCATGAATTATTTGGTGGTAAACAACGTCCACCAAATATCGAACATAAAATATACAACTAAACATATGAATTCAGTGTTACATGTCATTTTTTCAGGTGCACAAAATTTGGTCATATGCTAGATTTGATACGTGTCAAATAAGTGATATATCATATTTTAATATGTTTCAAAAATTGAGATAATTTTAATAATGACTCCAAAAATTAGATTAGAATTAGATATTTGCCCAATAAAGCATAAACGTCCCAATCTTAACAATATAAGTATAATGGGTATTCCTGAGGTCATATCTTTCATGTTCGAATCTCATAAATGTTTTTGTAGGTCGAACTTGTCACACCTGATTTTTCAAGTGTGATAGTGTGATATATGTGTATATTTTCTATGTGGTTTGCAGACTATTACACATGAATGGAAGGTTCCAGTAAACACCGAAAGTAGGGGCTACATATTTTCACAACATAAAAAATACCCATTGTTAATTTGTTATAAATAAAAAAATTGACCATATACATATGTTTACCAAAATACCCTCAACAAACTAAACCAAAATAATGTGATTTTGTTGGATACATTGAATCCAATTTTAATTAAAGATTGTAAAAGATTTACGCACCCTGTTGCCCAACCACTAAAAAATAAATGGAATATCAGATGCCTATCAATGATATTGATAGGAATGAATCTTTTTATCAATCAGTAAAAATCTCTTCTATAAATAGAGATTTAAGGTTCAAATTTTACCATCCTTTCGCAACTCGAACAAAAAATTCGTCCTCTTAGTATTTAACTTTATATATTTTCATATTAGGCATCATAAGACTCTCTTTATTGATAGGTTTTGAGTTCAATTCCGCTTGCGTGCGGTATAGTATATTTTTCATCTTATTTGGTGGTGTAGTTATCTCATCCTGCGTGATGGTGTTGTGAACTCATCTTTATATGTAAAGGTCCCACGTATATGATGATGTAGTGCTTAATTTGATTATATATATACCTTATAATTCTCTAAAAAAAAAAATTCATTTTTATATTAATTATTTTTATCAAATTATATTGATTCGTTGTCTGAAAATCGACGCGAGGTTCCAAACATCCAATCAGTGACCATCACCATCTTTGTAATTTTGTTACTCTCCGTTTCTATCCTTTTCATTTTCAGCCACTTACCTTTTTTATTTAAATATATTCAAAAATAAATAAAGTAACTTGTGGATACAAATATTTTTACCTAAATTTATAAGATAAGAGCATTTTATAAAAGAACGGGATTTGGGTGAAGTCAGTACGAACTATTACTCCCTCCGTCCCATGATAAGTGTCTACTTTCTTTTGGGCACGGGTATTTAGGAGATAAGTGTTTAAGGGTAAAAAGATAAAAAATGATGGAGCCCACATCTTTTGTGTGAGAGAGGGTGTTTCCATATTAGGAAAGTAGACACTTATGATGGGACAGCCCAATAAGGAAATGTAGACACTTATGGCGGGACGGAGGGAGTACTTCATTTTCTTTTCAGAATAATTATCTTTTTTCTTCATAATAATTGTCACATTATATATTTTAAATAATTAGAAGTGAAAAAATAATTCTTACCTTTCCCCAAGATAACTATTATTCCATCCGTCTCAATAGCAGGATCTCTCTTTCTTTTTTGTCTGTTCAATTAGCATAGCTCCATTCAAAAAATGGAAACAATTAACTATTCAAAAATTACGAGACCTACCACTTTTTAATTTTTTACTCATTTCTTTTTGAATTTTTGAATTTTTTACTCTTTTTTTTTACATAGGGGAAGGGGGAGCGGTGGGGTTCGAACCTGAGACCTCACTCCTTACAGACTGAAGCCGCACCGTTTGGATGTCCCCTTAGAGACTTAAATTTTTTACTTTTGTTTCTTAATAATCGTGTCAAAAACAAGTGAGACCTTATTATTGCTACAGATGGAGTAATTTTCTTAAAATAGTTTTCTTCAATTTAAAGTACAAGTGACCTGGCCAAACTGTATAAAGTACGTACATGTTAAACAATGTATGCCTTTTCCCTCAAAAAAAAAAATGTTTTTCTTTTAAATTATTTGTTTAGAGCTTCTTCAAGAGAAGCTCTATTATTGCACTCGGCACAATAAATACACCAAACCTTCTCCGACAGCATGCGCCATTGGCACTGTATTTTTGTGTTCTCTACAGTTCTGCGGAATAGATATCGCATCTGTTTATTGTTATATATATATATATATATATATATATATATATATTGTGTGGATCTGGTAGGAACTCATTCTTATATGAATCTGTAGGATGAATGCATTTTCATGACTTCGTAAATGCACAAAATGTAGTACTTTAATGCACAAACATAGCAAAACAATTTTTTTTTTCGTCTCCGTCTTCGTCTCCGATTTTAATTTATAGATAATGATTGTGACAACATTAATGTCTTTTAGCTCGCTCCGTGGCCTTCGGCTCCCCTCGCTCGATTCTTAAATCAAAACATATATTTATGCATTAAAATAATGCAATTTGTGCATTAACTTGTGTGATAAAAATGCATGGTTCCTACGGACTCATATAAAGATGAGTTCCTATATGATCTTCTCTCTCTATATATATATAGCGCAGATCAAATAAGAACACTTTCTTAGGTGAGAAATAAGAACAAATCTGGACCCTTGATCTTTGTTAATCTATTGTCTAGATTTAACCGTGCATTTAGTTACTGTAATTTATGCATTTAAATGTTAATGCATTAAGTTATTGTAATTTATGCATTAAAATATTTATGCATTTAGTTTCTGCATTTTATGCATTTCCGACGTAATAAAAATTCATTGTTCTTACGTTCTTATATATATGTGTATGTATATGGAATAGATCATATGTAAAAGCATTTTCACATAAGAAATAAGAAGCGATTTGGACCATTGATCTTTGTAAATCTACGGTTGTCATTGACCGGTGCATTATCATTGAACATGGAATGCATTATCGTAACAATTCATTATAGTGAATAAAAAATGCATTACTATGACTGTGTATTGTAATAATACACAAAATATATTATTTTAGTACATAAAAAGCATTGTTATTATTTTTAAGGAAAAAATATTTTATATGTGAACCAACCCCTATGTATATATATTTCATTTTGTCAATTGTTTTACATCTAGTATATGTTTCTCCAAAAAATAGTTTTATATTTCTATATATAAAATTTTAATATTATCAAAATAATGTTTAAAGTTGAAATATATATAAAGTTACATCAACAATTAAATTACATAAATAAAATTGCTAAAAACAAACATAATTTATAAAATAAACATTTAAATATTAAATTCTAGCACAATTATATATAATAAATATTTAAACTTTAAATGTAGGACGAACGCTCTTTTCCTACTCATTTGAGAGGTTTTTAATGAGGCCCGACACTCAATTTATCATTTTTATAATATAATCTTATATATCCCATTAATTAATGAACTATTCATTAATTTAGATGGATTTTACATAATATTAAGATTAAACAAAGAAAAAAATATTTAGAAATATTATTTTTCTGATGTATTTTTGTGTAAATTTTTAGAGATTAATTACTATTTATGCACCCATTTTGAACTGAAGCTATTGTATTTTTGTGGAAGCTGTTGGAGATCGATGGTCTTAGAGTGTTAAATAGTTTATCACAAACTATCCTAAAAAAAACAGTTTACCACAAACTCCCTATAGAAAAATAGGGAGTTACTGCAATAATTATTTTCAATTATAAACCCTAATTAAATTTTAAATTTAAATAAATAAAATACTTATAATATTTAAGATTCTATTAATTCATATAAGTAAAGTTTGCAAGTCTTTTTTTTAGTTGTAAATTTTGTAAGTCAATTGAAGGAAAATGTAAGTAACCTTAAAAAATACTCTTTTTTTTTTAATTTTTATTTTTTTTAACAATGTTTACTTTTAGTCTTTAATGTAATACTCCCTTCTATTCTTTTTTACCACTTGGGATCCTCTGTCCCCATTTTGGTGTCCCACTCCATGTCCCACAATTATTTTTCTTAAGTATTTATTCATTTTTTTTCTTCAATTTTAATTGTTTATGTTTTAGTTTAATTTTATGATTATTGACTAGGGTTCATCCATCCGATTAGGGTTTATAATTATTTTTTTATATTTAATTTGCTGTTTTTGAATTAATAATTCATTATTATGATTGCTTTTTCCAAAACTATGGTATATAATTTTTTTAAAATCTGATTTTTAGTTATATATGTCAATTCATTATACAATACTAAAATTTTATTTTAATACAAACACAATTAAAAAAAATGAAATTATGAGTGGGACACGGATGATGGGACATAGTTGTGGGACAGAGGATCCTATCCGCTTTTTTACTTGTCGTTCTAGGTTTCTCCATCATTTACTTTTTATTTGATGTTTTGTACTTATTTCATTAAATATTTTTCACTGTGTCTATTCCCATTACCTATTCCAGCAAATTCAATTTGGAGTAGAAGATGAATTGTTTTTCTTCTTTTATTTACCAAATAATGATTGTATCATTAAGAATAACTTATCATTAATTAAATTAATTCGGGTAGAATTATTGTTTATTAATATTTGTAAAAAAAGCTTAGGACGAACAAATAAAAAAAATAGGAATGAGTACCACTTCTATTTAACTATAGTAAATAAATAGGTATATAAAAAGAGAATGCCATAATTTGGTCCTCTGTTATTGGAATGATGTAGATTATTTATACGAGACATGCTATATATGTATCTATATGTGTGTGTATATTTTCCAATCTCTACGAATTATTGATCGTCACAAAATTAAAATGTAGCAATGTTCATTTATTCTTGACCATATTTAATGTTTTTGTGTGGTGCAGGTGCAGCCACACGTACGGCCAATTATATTTATTCTTTCAGTCTTTCTAATTTCTATATATTTTTTGGAAGCAATATTGACCATTTTTTTTCTTGTAACGATCAAAAAATCCAAAATTGTTATCCTCGAATTGTGTGATGTGTATATCTTACTTTTGGACAATAATCCGTAAGCTAAAAATGAGAGAGAAACTATATTATGCAAGCCGTGCATAAAAGGGGTCAATTTTGTTCGAATTTTCCTTGCATTTACGATTTTTTTTTAACTTTTCAAGATATATTAAAATCGAACCATATATAAAAAATTAAATTAACAAAGAGTCTGAATATTTTTTCAGGTTAGATTCTCTGCCAATCAAACTAGCCTAAATAAAAAGGTAAAAAGTCAAGCACAATGCATAGATAGAAATAAATAAATGATGAATGTGAGTCATGTGACTATGATGATGGAAATTGCTAACTATGTGTAACCTAAGCTTTTTACTGATTAAAAATATATTTCGTATGAAGTGGTTGACTTAAAAATATAATTTAATGGTTGGTGAGTAGAATAAACTTATGTGTGCAAGTTAATGTCGCAGCACGAATATCACTCCCAAATATATTATTTTTTTTCCAAATAATTGACTCATATATTGAAAAATAAAAAGTTAATCAATAAAATAATTAAATAACATACTTGACAAGTCATTCTGGTCACCATTTTTCAAATCTATGAGTCAATTAACTTTCCATTTAATATTACTAGCCCTTCCAAGCAAATCATTTCTCGTTGTTATCGAAGAATTTGAAATAGACAAGCACAAATTTGAACGCTTAACTTTTCTCAACAGAATAAAATAATTATAATTTTTTCTTGATTTCCAAAAATGAGCATAAAAAAGTGATTAACTTGATATTGCACGTATGGAATTGCGACAAGTGCAACTATTAGTACTCGGATCACTTGTCTTCTTTGATTAGGAATCAAAGTCAAAATCTCCATTAAATTAAATAGTGTTAGATACATCATTTCATTATTAGTGCCACTGACGTGACATAAATTTATTACTCCCTCCGTCCCATTATTGTTGGCACATTTCTTTTCGGCACGGGTATTAAGGAGAAGAGTGTTTAAATGGTAAAAAGATAGAAAGTGGTGGAGTTCACAACTTTTTGTGAGAGAAGTATATTTCCCAAAAAAGAAACATGTCAACTTTCGTGGGACGGCCTAAAAATGAATACATGCCAACAATAATGAGACGGAGGAAGTATAATTTACTAATAATAAAATTAAATTTTTACAAACTATATAATTGGAGTTATCTTTAATCTTTATGGGGAATTCAAACTTTGTTGGCGTTGAAAACAACATTTGAGGTAGTAGTACGTTTTCTATTAACCTTATGTGGGTTGTCTTATTCCATAGTACGTTTTAAACAGTATTTGTATAAAAATCAGCATCAAATGCTTTAAAACCTCGTTTCGATCGAGAACTGTATGCTAGAATTGCCTCTTTTGTCGTTTTTCTAAAATAACATGACGATTTAACTAAAAATTAGGCAAAATTTTAAAATTAATACTAGCTCCCTCAATCCCACTGATATTGTCCTCCTTTCATTATTGGCTTGTCTCACTCAAATTGTCTTGTTCTAAATAAGAAAATAATTAACACTTCAAAAGTGATGTGGTCTACCCACTTTCTATCTTTTTACTCTTATTCTTAATCTCCGTGCTGAACAGTAACAAGACAATATCAATGAGACGAAAGGAGTACTATACAAGGTTGAAAATATATTATGGTTTTGACAGTATAATTTTTATTAATATTTTAAATTTTTTATACGTATTCCTTATTGGACCGTCAAACTCGAAGTGATTCAGTCCAAAAAAGAAAACCACGTTATCTTACAAAAAGGTATTGTGGGTTCTACTACTTTAATTTATGTCTGTTTATTCTTTAATGACTCTTCACCTAAATAATTGTGACGAAAAGAAGTGTGCCACTTCGAGCGGGTTTGGTACATGAGCAGTAAAAGAGAACATTATCAATATAGATTTTAAATCGTACGTAATGCTAACTTAATTATTTAGAAATATTATATTATATGTATGAAATAATTCTCAACACCCCTAACCCTAATCTTGCAGGTGATTATGGGAAGAATTTATGATAAAGTAATAGAGTTTCTTGGCACTGGCGCCTAATCCTAGCAGGCATCACTATAAAGAAGTCTAAAAATTAAATAGAATTGTAGTTTCGTACGTAAAACTTCTAGGAATTGTTGTTACAAAGTTCACAAATATAATTTCCAAAATATTCACATGAATATGAATTATTGCGATTATTAAGTTTTATTACTTATAGGCTCAAGGAACAACCCTCTCTCCCCTATCAATTCAATGAGGTAGATTTATTATGATGATTATTGCATTTTAACCTTATTTATTTTTTCTTTACTTTGAGGGTAAAGCCAAATTCGTTACTTGATATGTTTTAACTGGATAAATTATGCTAATATGCTACAGTTCACACATGAGAAATAAATTATACTCTTATTTAAAAAACTTAGTACAACAAACTCGAACTTGAAATATTTAATCATAATAATACATACTCCACTGCATGCCTTTAATTCCCATGAAATTTTAAACCTTACCTTTTTGTTTTATTCATGTTGACTTGAGTGTTGAGAGTCTTCGAGACTCAATTACCCTACATGAGACATAGATTTTCATCATATTTACATACTTTCTCAAATTTTTATGAAAATAATATGTACTTGGTAGTTTAAGAAATTAATGTGAGACAATAAAGAAAAAATGGATTTAAAAAAAAAAAAAAACTATTTTCCACCTTGTTTGTGGAATAGGACTTATTTCTCTTGCGGTGTGGGGGAACGATTCCTCAAACCTCTATTCTACACCATGTATTTCCTATGTGTCGATTTAGATATATCTATGATTATTAAAAAATATTTCAAAATGATTATTTAAAAATATTTCACAGTTATCTATAATATGAAATACACGATGATAAAAACTAATTAGAAATGGTAACAATATAAAATTAGAGTGATGCTATTTAGCCATAATGTGGCTAGCCATAATTTGGTCGATTAAGTAAAAATTATCCAATTTTATAGATATTTGATTCATATAAAAAGTATGAATATATATTTTATGTTAGTGTTTATATTTTTGGCTTAAATTCTATCATGACTAGTGTAAATATATTTCTTTCTTATTTTTTTGACAAAAATCTTTGTATTACCTTTATTATATCTATCAAGATTTATGTTACATCCAAATCCAAATATATCAAGATAAATTTGTACAAATTAAATATTTTAAATATTATAAGTCATTTAAAACTAAAAAAAATTAAATAAACTGATTTTTTTGTTATTCAATCACATTATGGCTAGCACACACGCATATCTAGGATTATTAAATACACACGCATATCTAGGATTATTAATAAATGTGAGCTACTTAAACTTTTGTGCAATAGAAGCTTGTTCGAGTTTGTTCAGTAAAACTTGTAAACATAATGAGTCAAATTTGACACTACTTTACTCGTGAGCACGTGAATAAACCCGCTAACAAATTCGTGAGTTAGTCTGAATATATAATTGTGATATTTAATAATATTTTTAAACTTTAATTAATTATATACACTCGTGTTTCACTCGATACTAAATGAACAACATTGAGCTAGACGGTATTCGGTTCGACTCAATTCACTCACATTTGGTCGAGATCCTTTGTTATCAATCATATTTCACTGTTTTATTCTTATATACCATGATTCCATACGCTCCAAATATAGTGAATTACCTTATAAATGTTATATTATTCAATAAAATTTAAAATAAAATACAAGATGCAGTACATTCAATAATAAGAATTACCTCAAAAAAAAAAAAAATGGAACCGGTATATGTATATATGTATTGCATCAGTTCATTTTTTTTTTCATAAAAAAATGATAAATCCAACCATCACATGTAATACAAATTAATACTCCCTCCGTCCAAGATAAGTCTGGTCCGGAAGGAGTGGCACGAGTTTTAAGAGTGAAAGAGTGAGTTAGATAGATGTAATGTGAGTGAAAATGAAACCCATAGTTATTGTGAGTGGAGTAATTTCCATTTATGGAAAGATCATAATTATTGTGGACGGACGAAAATGAAAAAAAGACCACACTTATCGTGGATAGAAGGAGTATCTTGGATGATTGATGATGTACCCGTACATGTAAAGTAGAATTTCTATGACGTGTTAACATTTCTCAAATTGATGCCACAAATAAACAACTTTTTGAAAAGAATATTAAAATACAAATAATTATTTTCCACTGAAAATAACTTTTAATTTCTCATGAGCCCTTGACTCGTTCTGTTCCACATATATATGATGTGTGTACGTATGCAATGCAACTACCACTTTATCTCTCCTAGACTCCTACATTTTCTCTCCATCAACATCTCGTGATAATCGTCCGTACCAAAGATGATATTTTGAAATATACTATATACACGAGATAGCGGGATATTTCATATCAATAAACAAGAAAAGGTGATATGACACATTTATTAAAATTCAATTTTGAAATATGTATAAATCAAGAAAGTAGACTTCAAAAAAAAAATTAATAATAAAGAAAAGTGGGGATAATTTCATCACTAAATGTACTGGTGTGGGCCCCTAGAAATGGGAGTTGGGACCGTGTGGGGAAAACAATAATTAATTCAACAAATGAGAGAGCGGCTGCTGAATCATGCGGCTTCAGCTCGGCTCGGCTGGTGCTTAAGCCGCGCCAATATAAAACCTTTTCGTACTTATCTGAAATTATCGGCAGGTTTTTTAATGGTGTCCAATTTTTTCGTATATGAACATGTAAAAAAAAAAAAAACCATTTACAACGTTGAGGCCCTTGAGTGTAGGCACTGAAAATGACTGCTACGGATTTTTAATAATAGGGTTAATTATCATTTATGATCCGATCTTTTTACTATGTAGTGATTTTATGGTATGACCTTTCGAAATATTAAAAAATGGTCCGACAATTTTTCTACTGTGACACTTATGGCCTGAGACCGAAAATTCGGTGATAGAAAACTGAGTAGAGCGGCCGGATGATGATGTGGATATTATTGTCCCATTCTTTAAGGAATATATGCATCTTCATCCAGCCGCCTCACTTAGCTTTCCGTCGTCGGATTCAGTCATATGCCATAAGTGTCACAGCGAAGCAACCATTTTTGAATATTTCGAAAGGTTAGATCATAAAATCACTACGGAGTGAAAGATGGAGCCATAAGTAAAGTAGAATTTATCTATTTAACCGTAGAATTGAATAAATCTCTTAGATTAGTTTCAATGAGACTGAATTATGAAGCAATTTATGTCTAGTAATATTTAATTATGAAAGTGTAAATTACAACAGATCAGGTCCAAACAATTGCTTTATCTATGAATATTCATTTTTCACGACTTAAAAAAAATATGTGGTTCAATGAGTGATCTAACTATTGCTGCTATTTGATTCCATATATTGGTATAAGAATCAAATTATATATGTAAGAATAACTATAAAAAAAATCTTCTAATTGCAAGGCATTGATCGAACATAATCACTAACTTATAAGAAAAGGATAAACCCCTCTGCGAGGTGATTGGTATGATGGAATGAGGTAAGAAATGGAATGATCATTCATACCTCCATTCCATTCACTTGCTTGGTAAATCATATGGAATGGAATCAATATTCCATTAGGAATCATAATTCCTTTCCCATTGGGATTAGCCATTCCATCCATACCCCATGGTATTAGCCATTTCTAATCCTCATATATATATATATATGTATTAATATATTATTTTATCAAATTATTCATTTAAATTTTATTATTTCAACAAATAATTTTACATATAAAATTTTAGAGAGAGAATGTGTGAGAAAATTTTTGGATAGAGAAAATTTTTAAAGAGAGAAAGTTTTAGAGAGAGAAACTATTAGGTAGAGAAAGTTCTAGAGAGAGAAAATTTTTAGAGAGGAAATTCTAGAGAGAGAGTTTTAAAGAGAGATTATTTCTAGAGAGAGAAACTATTAGGTAGAGCAAGTTCTAGAGACATAAAATTTTTAGAGAGGGAAAATTCTAGAGAGATAATTTTTTAGAGAGATAGTTTTAGAGAGAGAAAAATTTAGAGAGAAAGGGTTTCAGAGAGAGAAAAATTCTAGAGAGAGTTTTAGACAGAGGAATATTCAAGAGAGAGAAAATACTTAGGGAGAAAAATTTTAGAGAGATATGATTCTAGAGAGAAATTTTTCAGAGAGAGGGAAAAACTATACAGAGAAAATTTTGGAGAGAGAAATTGTTATCGATCGAGAAAAAATTATAATGATAATAATGATAATAATTTTGTCTCTGATATTTTCTATCTCTAAAAATTTTCTTTCTAAAATTTTCTTTCTCAAAAATCTAAAAATCCGCTTTCTAAAAATTTTCTCACTCTAAATATTTTACATGCCTTTCTAATTTGCATTAAATATTCCAGCTGCCTTCGAATAAATGTTGCCTTTTATAAAGGATCGTTTGTCAAAAAAGTAATAAATTTACTTTTAATTTTTGTATGAAAATCCGAACATATATGCACTGAGGATAATAGTAATATGAGAAATTTGATATTATTTTAAGATTTAAATAAAACACTTATTTAGAGATAAAGTTTACTTTCTCCGTGTCCATAAGTGTGGTGCATATTTGATTATATGTGAGGTATAAATTATTAGTTGAACCATACTACCCTTGGACGGAGGGAGTATTTTAAAATATCATACTTATAAATGGATGAGAGGAGTAGACCACTTAAAAAAATATCTATAATAACTGAGCTAAAATATCTATACTATATTAAAGCATAATTTTCTGCATGGCAAATTTCCGCCCAAACTATTGTTATCCAGCCTAAAATACATATTGATATTGATATTGATATGTATTAGTTTTGATTTTCTGATATATGATTTATTTTGATTTATAATATTATATTATTCTAGATAATATTTCTTGAAATGCTGAAAATTTCTGATATTGATACGTATTAGTTTTGATTTTTATCCTAACTAAATTCACGCATGGAATCACTTAATTGTTTTGTTTGATTAATTTTTGTTCAAATATTTTATTTGAATTGGTTTTATGATTTTAATCTTTAATTTTTAGCATTCAATTTACAATATTTCCAATTGTTTCGTATTATGCATATCTGATTTTAATAATCCATCTATCTTCCGCCATAGTAGTGGTTTGTTTATTAAACAAATTTTTTAATAATACAAGAACGAGATAAGATATACATAATTATATTGATATTGACTCAAACAAAATCTTTTTTAAATCTCGTACTCTTTATATATTGATATTGATATTGATTATTCAATAAAAAATACATATTATTGATATTAATACACAAAATATATATTAATATTGATTTATTTTATTATTCATTAATCCTTAATAGAGGAACGTGTTTAGATATACATTCAATATAAATTAATTTCTTAATTTATATATTTTAAAGTAACAAACTCATAATTGGACATTTTCTCATGTCATTTCAAATTTTTAAATTCAAATATTAAACTTTAAAGCCTAACAAATTTAATTCGCTATATAATCACGTGTATGTTGCATTATTATACTAAAATATAGTAATTATTTTATTTTTTAATATGTTAATTAATTTTTTGTATTTGCTAAATGTATTATTTTGTGTCAGAAAATTCACAAAGATAAATTTTATTAATTTAAAATTATTTAATTAGATTATATAGATATAATAGTACCTAAATAATGCTCTATTGACATCTAAAAATGTAAAAATTGAAGCACAATCGCATGATGCAGCACAACGCGCGCGGATAAATCTAGTTACTAGTATATAATAACGGTAATTGAATATTAAAAGTTAATTGAATAATTAGTAAAGCTTTTTCTTATTAAGTCACGTGCTCATGATTAACAGCAAATATATATAATCCATTAGAAATATATCGTAGAATAAAAACATTATTATATATTTGTATTTCCAAAATTGAAACTCTTTGACACATACGAAGTTAGGAATATGAAATATTTCATTTTCTTTTCTTGTAACCTTATCATCAACAGAGGAGACAAAGTAGATAATATCCTAGAACTTCATTTGTATATAAAGTAATTTCAGACATGACTTCCACCAGATTGGGACCCCCAATACTCTTGTCTCAACTCCACTTTTATATGTCATAATGATAGTAAATTGGTTTTTAAACAAAAAAAAATTAGTAAATTGGTTTTTAAAAATTGAAAATATAATGCTTTAAAAAAATGAAAATATAATATCGAGCTCGAGCACGTGCAAGACATAAATATTTTATTCACTATTGTTGAAAAAGTAAAAAAAAAGTTGAAATAAAAACAAAATAATTTTTGTTCAAAAAAAGAAAAAGAAAATTAACTATACCTCAACAAGGTCCGATATTATATAAGCGAAGAAAAAAAACCATAAAGAAACCTAGAGAAATACAAATCGATCACACTAGGCCAAGGCTCATTTAAACCTTTTTTGGCGAAATTTTCGTGAAAAAAAAGAATAAAAAAAGAGTACCCGTCTAAACAAAAGTATAAATAAAAGAAAATAAAGAATAAAAATATGTAAAAACAAAATTCAAAATAGAATCATGACAAAAATTCTACCAACCGTTGGGCAAACTCCGATTGGCCATAGCATCCGCAGCTTAATTGTCTTCTCTATAAATGTGAGAAACAGTGAAATGCATCTCTATTAGAATTACGCACCGACATATAAAAATTGCTACAATAAGATTGATAATTATAATGTTTTTTTTTTCTTTTCTTTTGAACATATATATACACAATGATATTGTTTTAATGATCACGTGTTAGCAATGATAATTTTTTGACGATCATGCTTTTTTATGTATTACAATTATATTTTTGTTCATTATAACCATAAATTATATAAAGATCAACAGTTCGAATTGGTTCCTAAATCTAACATTAAAATTGGTTCCCTTATGAACCATTGAGTGATGCTATTTGGCTATAATGTGGTTAGCCATAATTTGGTCGATTAAATGAAAATAGACCAATTTGTTAAATATTTAATTCATATAAAAGTAAGATTATATATATTATGTTAGTGTTTATATTTTTTACTTAAATTCTATCATGATCAGTGTAAATATATTTCTTTCTTATTTTTTCGACAAAAATCTTTGTATTACCTTTATTATATCTATTGAGATTTATGTTACGTCCAAATCCAAATATATCAAGGTAAATTTGAATAAATTAAATATTTTAAATATTAGAAGTCATTTAGAACCAAAAAAATTTAAATAAACCATTTTTATTTTATTTTTGAATCAAATTATGGCTAGCCATATAATGTGGTTGCATAGATATATTCTTTTTTCATTATCACATTGGATAATGCATAAAATGCAGTAACATAATGCACAAATATTTAATACATTTTTAATGCACAAACTGTAGTAACTTAATGCGTCATAGATAAAAAAAAATCAACAATCCACATTTGTTCCTTTCTTTTTATATCGTGGAAATCTGCAGTCGCTACATTTAATGCGCACTGAATAAATTTAAACTGTGCAATAGATTGTGTCCTATTTTCAATATATATAAAGATGTGTTCCTAATGATCATCTTCATGTGTTTATATATATATAAAAGAATGTTGTGTCATTAAAAGAAATGGTGAAGTGAAAAAAAAATGTAGCTATATTTGATATAGTTGGGCCATGATTTGTCAGAATTGAAATTAAATTACTTCTCCAATTCCACCAACCTCTATTGATTGATTTATAAATGCATGAAATAATGGCCATACGCAGAAATTATTAAAAACTTTATAAAGAAGGCATCATAATCTCACAAAATTAATTAAATACTTATCATAGATAATTCACATCCTCATCATCAAAATATATAATGTATCATGCCATTTTGTTACTCTTATTAATGGACACCACACAAGTAAACCCTAGTGGGGGCTTAAGCCCCCACCAAATAAAGATTTTTTTCATATATTTTCGCCTTATCGTCGGTAAATTAGGAAAAAATTGGGTATTGTGCTTATTGCAAAAGGTTGGAATCGTTCCCTCTATCTATATTATTTTCTGCGTCCGCCACTGCTCTCAATACTACATAATAATTGAAATGAATGCCGACATGATTGTAAGAAATTATGCAAAAGGACAAAATATATGTATGATATACATATACATATAATACTAGAACGATTCTTTAACTTGAAATTGTTATATTAATGAGAAGTTCACGATAATTTAATTTATGTCGTTTTCTTAACTCTGCATAATAAAAATCCATCGTATATAGTAAAATTGTAAGTGGCCTTTGATTTAATGTGAAAGGTATAGGGTTTCTAACTTTTTGCCTCCACGGGTCCAACAATTGATAATTCATTAATTCCACATCACTCAAAGTCATGTGCAACTTACATAGAATTCTTGATAATGACTCATTTATTTCATACAAAATTAAATTTGAATTCATCGTGAGTGGTTAACGTCGGAAACCTTAGAAATAAATTATCGTGTACATCGTGGAAGTGGAAGATTATTATTCTCTCTCTCTCTCTCTTGTTTGGTTATTCTTACGTGGATTGGTGGAACTAAATTCACACACACTAGCATACATAAATGAAGGATCAAATAAAAACATTTCTTTTTATAGTAACTAAAAATTAATCCTCATCATTGATCTTTGTATGACCTACTATTGATGTATAAAGAAGCAATAATTATCACAATATATAAGAAATATCATCATATAGAAGTATTATTGTCGTATTTAGAGAAATATTAATATTGATGAAAAGTAATAAAGTCAATTTTGTTACTACATGGGGATAGTTTCTACTTGCAGATCTCATTTACGTACCCATACATAGATATATTGGTATCTAAAAAAAATTAGCGAGGGAAGATTACAGCAGGTGGTTTAGATTTAGGTGTGCTTTTTTCTTATTTATTGATGATTTATTTTTATTTGTACTTTTATTAAATATATATTAGCCAATTTTACATAAAAAGTGGCTAGTTCTTATATGTATTTTAGTTTGTGATTAATTTTTTTTTTCACTATGTTGAGTGGTTATTTTCTAGCATTGTCACCAATTAAATTATTACTATAAAACATAAAAACATGTTAACCGTAACATATATAAAGTAATATAGGACTATAATATTAATGAGTGTAATATGTGTGCATATTAAGCATAAAATAAACTTCATATACCAAGATAATAATAATTAGTTAAAAAGGTTAGACTACTTTTAATACACGTTGCTATGCCAATAACACGAGAGATGTAATTTTAAACTGTTAATACAAATTGAACTCTCACATTGTGACCCTATAGCAAGATACATAACTATTTCACTCTAATCTTCATAGAAATCGGGATATGTGCCACTCAAAAATGCATATTTTGAGGATCATATGCTCTCCATGTCTCCTAGTAAATATTATTAGTCGTCAAAATTCACATATCAAATTAAAAAATGATAAATTTACTATTTTTATCCTTAATTATTGCATAAAATATTTAAGACGAAGGTATAATGAAAAGTTTGTCATTAATCGAAGTATAGTTGTAGTACATAAATAATTTTAAAACAACATTATTGTTTATATATACAAGAAAGCATAAATTGGGAAAAAAACATCATTGAATATATATAAAAGTATATATGACTATATAAAAAAAAAACCCATATGATTCTGAGTTCTCACGCGAAGCAAGTTTTCACATGAACCTATCCCTATAGCTATTAGTGTTTGGCACATTGTTTGTGACGAGAAGAAAAGATAAACTTTAAATAAAGACAAATAAGACTGTGACAGAAATAGATGTTTTCATTCAGCAACTGTGCGACACATATTTGTGAATCGGCCAAACCTCATTAATTAATTGTATGCTGCGTTTTATAAACACACAATTTTCTTTTAATTGTTTCCTTAGACAGAAATGATGATAGTTTATCGTATTTGTAATATATATATAAAAACAAAAACAAAAAAAAAAAGATTGTTTGAATTCGTTGAGTCAACGCGATAATATTATATAAAGCATATCAATTAGAATTAGGTTAATGTTATATGTCTCCATAAGTCTTTGCATGCAGACATGAGAGAGTTTTATATTCTAACACGTAAACTGCTTTGTAAAATTCGGAAAAAATAAATACGTGCTAAAAAAATTACAAGTACTAATATAGATCTCTATTTTCTTTTTCAAATAAAAAAAGATCTCTATTTACATATTTACGAAAATCATATTTTAATTTAAATAATAAATGTACATACCTTTGAAGTTTATAATTTTTAAACTTTATTTTAGATAATTTGTGAACATGACAATATATATAGTTGAATTACATACGAAACATTATAAAAATCAATTTCTCTTTTGCAGTTTATATTAAGAACAAGAGTAGCCCTATCTTTCAGAAGAAATGACCAACTCTATTTTTATACTCCATCCGTCCACGAAAATTGTTCCTTTCTTTCCACGAAATTGGAATAGATTAACTTTTTGTCATTTTTAAAAGGTCTGCTCAAAAGAGACGTAAAAATTACAATGTAAATTTACATATAAATCGATCACAATACTATTGATATTTATAACCACTGATATTACAAATCAACCACAAATACATCATATATAAAATGGGAAGAGAACCAACACCTCGGTGAGATTTAAACCACATACCTCTTATTTAAGGAGAGCTTATAGTGCCTCAGTTTCACCACTTGGGCTATGCTTCATCGACCTTTCTCCTCTCTCCTTCTTTCTCTTATCTTCATCTGCAAAACAAATCTGCAACTCTTCTTTCCCTCCCCTTCAATCCTCGATGTCGGTACACCATGCACCGCTCCGTTAGTGCCACTGCCTCCACCGCTATTGTTCTTTCTTCACGGCGCGCCCTCCACCATGTAGGCATCATCGACGGTACATGTATGCCAAATTTGTTGGTTCAAGATGGCACGAATGGAGGTGGTGTGAACGTTGAGGTGAGAACGGGGCATGTGCGAGAACAATGCGAATGAGGAGGTGCTAATGATGCGAATGGTACGAATGGAGAGGTGCGAATAATTCAAATATACAAGGTCAGAACGGTGATGGTGCGAACCAAAAAATAGTACTTTGGTAAGAGTGGCTAAACTTCATATGTTTTTAAGTTAGTGGGTACTATTTTGTTTCTAGTATATTTTTTTAGGATAAATAGGCTATTATAAATTGTGACTCAATTTATAGTTAGTTATCTTATAACGATCATTGGCCATATATAAGTTAATACAAATTTGAATTCACATTTAATTAATTAGTTTTTATTAATCAGCTAAAAATAACTAATTAGTTTTTATACTCGGCATAGTTGTACTTGTACACACTAGATCAAGAAAGTTTCTTAGTATTACTCTTCAAACTACTAAAAAATCAAAGCCTTACAACGATCTAATTTGAGCTTCACATATTTGATAAGGACAAGACAATATTAGACACATAACATGTCGCCATATATCCAAGTATCCAACCATCACTATGATTTATTTATTTCTTCTTTGACGACGTGAAAACTCACTACTCTAATTTTACATCATTTTAGTATATATATATATTTCAATGGTATCATCAAACTTAAAATCCAACATAAGAAAATCCATGTGGTACGCTGGATCTTAATCATTTGATGTCTCAAAATTTTAAAATAAGTAGCTCTCATGCATATACATGCACTCAAACCTCTCAATATATTTTCATGACAAAACAAAATATATACATAGAGTTTATGCACCAAACGCGATACTTCCAAAATGTTATAATCAACTAATGGTGCTTTATAAACTACTATTTTAACTATGATTTATTTGTTATTTGAATTTTTTCATATATGCTTTCCCAGTCCCTTAATAAGTGTCCCCAGCCGTCAAAATACACAAAAAAGCGAACAATTTTACTTTCTTAATTTACCCCTAATTATTGTATGAAAAAATTGAAAAAGTAAAAAAAAAAATTGCATGAATGACAAAGATAAATCTAGTAGTTGGCATTATTTTTGCATAGAATATATTCTGAAATAAAACACTTATTTTGGGATAGGATTTTTTTCAAATTGAAATACGTATTATGGGACGGAGGGAGTACGTAGTACTTATAATTAACTAGAGTTTTATTATTGTTAAATTTCTTTTTATGTTATTTTTACATAGAATTATGAAACAAAACACTTATCTTGGGATAAGAATTTGTTTTTTGATTAGTTAACTAGAGTAACGTGGCTATTAGTAAATAAATGATTGCTACCCTAATTTCTAGGGTTTATCGATTAGATATAGTTAGTTTGACTCAGAAATTTGACTCCAATTTCCATAACTCTCGAAGCATTGCATAGAGAGGAATGAAGATGTTATGGATGTTATAAATAAAAAAAATTGATAATATAAATAAATAAATAATATCCGTCCACAATATAAAGTTCTACTTATTCATTTATATTTGTGCAAAAAAAAAATTCCACTACTTCAATTTTTATACTATCATACCCTCCATTTTCTCCTAAATTTACTAATTTTTGTCATTGATGGACCCCTACAAATTCTACCTTTATTTTTATTATACATTTATTCCACAAATTGTATGTTTAACACTATCTTTAAAATTGTATTTTTATTCTATAGACAATTACTCCAAGAGTTGCACTCATGTGCAGCTGGATGCACATACATCCGAGCCGAGCCGACCCAACCCGCCCCGATCAGCATTGACCGGGCAACAGTCAACGTTTGACCGTTGACTTTTAATTTTTTTCCCCCGGCCTTCGGCTTCAATTTTAATTTATAGATAATGATTTTGGCAACATTAATGTTTTTTAGCTCGCTCCGAGGCCTTCGGCTCCCGTCGCTCGACTCTTGAAAAAAAAATCAAAAAAATCAAAATAAAAAAATAAAAAATAAAAAATAAAAAAAAGTCAACGGTCAACGTTGATCATTGACTGGTCAATATTGACCGGGGCGGGACTGGTCGGGTCGTGTTGGCCGACTGTACAAGAGTTTTTGCCTTACTCCAATTATAACTTTCTTAATTTCCATGTCCAGCATACTAAGGATTTTATATTGTTAACGCAGGGGAGTATATTTTTCTAAAAAGTTGAATAATTAATACTCCCTCCGTCCGACCATAAGTGGTTACATTCTTTTCGGCACGGAAATTAAGGAGAAGAGTGTTTAAAGGGTAAAAAGATATAAAGTGGTGGAGCCCATAACTTTTTGTGAGATGACTATATTTCCTTATAAGAAAAATGACCACTTATTTCGGGACAACCTAAAAAGAAAATGTGGCCACTTATCTCGAGACGGAAGGAGTACTCCATGTATGGATGAGCATCGGTGGGGTCAGCCAAAAATGTCAAGTCAAGTTAGCCCCAGGCACAAGACAAGACAAAGAAAAAGGCCAAACAATGGGGCAATCGTGATATTAAAAGCAAACTTTAGGGCCATTTTGGGGAATAAACAAATGGAGGTGGGTGACAGTCACGTCAGTCGGCCCGTTGCCCTACGCACACCTTAATTTCTCCAATTCCCAACGCGATATTTTTATTTTCTCGCGAGAAACGAGAAAATCGGGAGAAATTAAAGTGTGAAAAAACCGGCTGCCTGTACGGTACGAGCAGTTTTAATAGAAGAGGCTATCTTTCCTATTGGTCCACGCGTTAAGCAGAACGTAGTGCCACGCGCTGTGTAGGCTGGAAGTGGAACCCTACTCGAAAAGGATGGATTCTCATTTCGCACGCCTTTATTTAAAAGCTAGTTTTTCACATTATTTTTGTAATATTTGGACTCCGTTTACATTTATTTTATTTTAAATGAAAGAATCGCGTGTTTGATGGGTTAAAGTAAACTCAGCTAAATTAAGATCGGAAAAATATGGTAAGAAAATTAGTAGAATTATATATTTATTATTAAATAAATATACTTAGATTTAGATATGAATTATCGTGTAATGAAAATTAATTATTCAGATGAAATAACACAATTTTTACTTTTATTTTAAATAAGCATTATATTTCTTGTAAGAAGAAAGCATATGGTAGGTTTAAAGCTACATATGCATTTTCAATTTTATTTTATGTCTATTTATATTATTTATATGCAAAAATATGAAATATAGCATATTTTAAAGGCAAAGCAGTTGATTTAGAAGTTAGTGTTTATTTTAGTGGCCAAATAAGTTTAAATAATGGGATAAAATTCATATTATTTTGAAAACGAAAAAAATAATTAGCTTTTGTCAATTTTTAGAAGTGTTATTCTCGTAATAAAAGTCGAACTTTTGAGTAGCTTAGGGCTGGTGATGGTTTCTTAGTTTTCAAAACCCTACCGTTGCTTTAGGGTTTGTTATTTAAATCATTAACGTTTACTATTTTATTATAAATATGATTTATTAATTATTTCTTAAAATTAATTCTATACTAAGGAACCTTTAATTTATTCTTTTTGAAACACAACTTTTTTATAATGAAAAGAAGAAAATATTTTTAGATTTCTACCTTAAAGTCTGTAAGACAGGTAAGGGTGTACTCTCTCTCTCGAAAAAGTTGAGTGAAACATACATTTGCCACTTCAAATATATTATGCCTAAATCTGAGTTATGTATAGTAGCTCGTAAATGATACTCCCTCCGTCCACAATAAATTTGCCACATTGTGAATGACACGAGTTTTAATAATTTGTTGATTGATTATATTGTGAGTGGAATAAGGGTCCCACTTTTATATAGTTTTAAATTGTGTTGTGAGTGGAAAAGTAAGTGAGGTGTGTGAGGTCTATTACCATAAATGGATGTGGCAAATTTTTTGTGGACGGACCAAAAAGAAAATTGTGGCAAATTTATCGTGGACAGAGGGAGTACATGAAATATAAATCACATTAAAAAAATCACATTAGATAGGCTCGGCCTATACTAAATTTATGAAATTCAAATTCATAATATTTTATAAACAACACACCAATTCTACCCGTAAGGTTTATGATTCAAATTCCAATCATTTCTAGTTTCTCCATCACAATTAAATAAAAGAAAATGTTTTTAGACTCGCACAATATATATCTCTATCTTCACGTAGAAACCATTTCAGAACATGATTAACTTAAATAAATATGTTATCATGGAAAAATTTAGTTAAATTATACCAAAAAGTTATGGTTTAAGGGCCCAAAAGCCCAATATAGACTTTGACCTATGGCCGGCGGCCGCCACATAAGAATTTCCCTGTGCTATTTCCGAATTTAAATATTCTGTTTATAATTTATGATTATATCAAAATTTATTTAGTATTGTTGTGTAGGATATCATTACGTTTTCTCTTTCTAAAACATTACGGGCTTGTTTGCTATGGGTGATTAGGGTGTATAATATATATTATACACCCTAATATTTTGTTTGGTACAAAGTATGAGGCCCTTTATAAAATTCGGGCCCTTGAATTATATATATTGTTGTTATTATCTAATACCATCTATGAGGTGGTATAAATAATACTGCAACTAAATATAAGAATAAATTACTATAATTTCACCATTTTACCATAATTAATATGTTTTGCAGATAATTTAATACATCATACCAAACACAATATTAATTCTTTATACGTATTAAGATATCTCAGCTAATCATATCAAGCCTTATCCCATACTTCGTAGAAAACGAGCCCGTACTTGTATAAGAAATATTTATCAGTATTTATTTAAATATGAAATTTAGAGAGAGAGAGAGAGAGAGAGAAGGCCTATGAATAAAATCTCAATATATATGTGAACATACTGTAGGCCCAACTACTGTTTGAACTTTGAAGCCCAGTTCATGTTTCATTGATCTAATTTAAATGCAAATTTCCTAGCTCGTATTCTGTTTCTTTTTCGAGTAATTTCATATTCTACAAATCATTTTTCACATTATTATAGGAAAAAATAGTATTTCACTAAGATGTCGAATAGGGTCCGAATTCAAGTTGATAAATTTACTATTGAAAGCATATGCGCCACTATCAACATTATTTAATCATTATATAGTAAGATGAGATCTTGTAAAAACTTTTTCATCCGGTAAAAATTTAGAAAATATGCATCATCATATATACAATAATATATTTTTATGATAATAATATTTTATATATTTAAATAATATATATTTATGATAATGCATTTAATATATTATAATAATACATTTTTTTATGACAATCATAGAAATATCAATAGTCCAGATTGATTTCAGTATCTATCCGAAGACTGATCTACTACCCTTAGATAATTATATCATCTAATTAACATAAAAAAATATACTAATAAAATTTTATGTTGAAAATAAACATTCAAAGGTCCAGAAATAATCGTTCTCGTATATATGATGATACTAAAATAATTTAATAATTGTATTTAATTTTTTTATGCTCCAAGACTAACAAATACAATTAATATACTAATGTTTATGATTTGTTTTTTTCAAGTTTTAAGATGTGCGTACAAATTCTTAATTTCAAAATTTTTAACACAATTTTCTTTCCCAAATAAGTATATTTCTTCCGTCCACGAAAATTATAACCAGTTTTCCTTTTCCGTCCGTCCACGAAAATTATAGTTAGTTTTTCCTTTTTCACTTTAGCACATGACCCCACCCACTATCTTACTTTTTTATCCATTTCTCCACTCACAATGGTGGGTCTCATTCTCCACTCACTTAACATCTACCACACTTTTATTAAAACTCGTACCATAAAAAATTAGCTACAATCTTCGTGGATTGAGGGAGTATTATATTCGATAGACAAAAATTGAAACGTAATGAAGTCTGAATGTAAATAGAAACGCAAACACATTTCTGGTTTCAATTGTGAAAATCCTCTTGGAATTTTTAGTAAATTTGATAAGCTAAAATTGAAGTTGTGTTGCACACGAACTATTTGCCACGCGTTGTTAATGATAGTATATTGGTCAATTATTTATTTACTTTATTTTTTTTATTTTTGAGGAAAGGTTATGGTCAAATTAGAAACTGATAACTTAAAAAAAGTCCTCCACGGCTCCACCCCTCACAATATGTGCATTTTCTAACTATTTGAAAATCGTTAGTCAAAATTGAATTTTTTTTCGGTCTTTTATATATAGATATTTAGGTCTGAGTTCGAATCTCACAAATATCTTAAATAAGTTGAGTTTGTCACACTTGAATTTTTTTTTAAGTATGGTTTGTTTTTTCTATGTGGTTTGCAAATTATTGGACATGAGCAGAGGTTTATCAAGTGCATATTAAAAGTAATAGTTGCGGGTGTTTCCATACATAAAAAAGTGATGTTTTGCATATTTTCACAATTATTAAAGTATACTTTTTAAGTGACTGATTATAAATCATTTGCCGTTATTTATGGTGCGAATAAATTGTTAAAATAGAATGAAATATAATGATGAGATGGAGAAGGAGGGTTTCTCTGGACTATATAAGAACAAACTTAATAGTACTTATATATGTTTATAATCTAAAACACAAATATTTTGTATTTAGATATATTCAATTTCTCAGAAGACAATTTTTTGAATCAAAGCAAGCAGAATTAGATGATGGAGCATGTTGGGTTATGGAGCCTGATAAGCCCAATCATAATAAGAGTTTTTTGGCCTGGTGGAATCCTAATCAGAATAGGATTAGGATTAGTTAGGGTTTTCCCTTGTTATAAATAGCTCATCTCATTGTAATGGTAAGGTGTGCAGAGATCCAAGATCAGGATAGATCAGAGTGGATCAGGATGGCACCCATGATAGATCTAGATCAGTAGCATCACTGTGTGTTAGATCAGGGTAGATCATGATAACACGACAGTAAGCTAAATCGGAGTAGATCAGATAGCATGTTTGTAGATACAATCTCATCTGAAATTCTCTAGTGAAAAATACCTGGCTTGGCATCGCCCCCAGACATAGTCACATCTTGACGAACTGAGTGAACAATTTTTCGTGTATTTTTCTATTGCTTTTGTAATTTATTTGTGCGTGTTTATTTCCTAACAGAGCACACATATGACATATGTGTGAGTAAATCTTATTCTTGTGCAATAGTCCGAACACAAAACCCTTTTTCTTTAAATTTGAGGAGAGACGATAACTAAATAAAATTGATCGTTCATGATGTCACTATGAGAAGGTGTAAAAAGAACGTAACAAAGAAATATCGATTAATTTGTATAGCTTATGAGAGTTCGCGAGCTAAAATACTTTGATCACTTTAATTGGTTAACTCTCTAATCATCATCTTATATAAATTATAAAATTAATTTAGAACTGTTGCACATAAATTTATGTGTATATGGTGCATGATAAGGATTGTAATACTTTTCCTATAAACTTCTCAAAAAAAAAAATATATACTTTTCCTACGTAGACATCTAAAACCACCTAATTAAAAATAATGTTTGGTTTAAAAAGGAAGTATGTCGTACCGTGAATTATGAACTAATTAATTAATGAAGTTTCTATCTCATCATGTGAGTAGTCACAATCTCTTGTTTCGTGTCGAGTGTCACGGACAACTTCATTAAATTAATTTCAGATTAGTTGTACAAATTTTAATTTCAACTACTATATGTACATGATTATAACTGCATGCGCACGCAATAAACTAATGTAATTATTAGCATTCATTAAATGTACTAGTATATAGTATGACAAAATGCTCTTAGATAAAATCCAAGATGCTTCTTGGCTAGTATATATATAAATTAAAGTAGAATTTCTATAAATTAATGGAGTTCTTTTTTTTTTGAAAAGTTAAAAGAGAAATAACATTAAAACGAGTACAAGGGGTACTCGAAACTCCTACAAATCCTCCCCATTACACAAAACTCGTCTTATTTAAGAATAGATGGAACACATGCAAATGGATTAGAACACCAATCATGAAGTGAAGAAACGAAGGAAGAATAGAAAAAAAATTGAATCCACTTTCATGATCTAAATTTGACTCCTTTCACGATGCTTTCCATATCCGGATTGATCCCTTGAAAAATAGCATTATTTCTAGCTTTCCAAATGCTCCAACAAACACATTGCCAAATGATATTCAAAATCTTCTTGTTCGTCTTTCCCTTTGAATAATTGAATGCCAACAAATTGGGCATAATGGCATCTAAGAACATTAGATCCTACCACCTGAAATTCAAGTCATCCATAACACTGTTAAATTAATATTGACGAACTGTGTAATTTTATTATTTTAGAGATGTATTAATTATTGATAAATTAATAATTTATTAATTAAATTTAATATTCAACGAATTTAAATTTAATTATATAGAAATTCAGCAAAATAAAATTTAATAACATAGGAATTCAATGAACTCATATTAATTTATTCAATTTGAAAATGGAAAAAATTATTATCTTAAAGAGGTTATTAATTTATCGAATTTTAATTTAAGAAATTTTAATTTAGTTCGTCATAAAAACTTAAAAAATATTAGATCGCCAAATCATTACATTTATTAACAAAGGGTCTCTATCTCTAGGGCTGTAAACGAGCTGAGTCAAGCCGAGTATTGATCTGCTCAAACTCGACTCGTTTAAATATTCGCTTGCTCGAGCTCAAGTCGAGTTTCTGCCATCGTGATCGAGCTCGACTCGATCCAAAATTAGCGAGCTCGAGTTTGCTCGTCAAATACTCGATCACAAGGTATTCCAGCTCGAGTTTGCTCGTCAAATACTCGGTTTAGATTTATATTTTGGGGGCTATGGCATTTTAATTAGGAATTTAAGTTGAGGTTATAAGGATAAAATAATAAATGTATTATTATTTTAATTACGGGGCTACAAAGAGAAAAAAAAGAGGGTTATGTTTAAAATTACCTAATTATTTTCTTATGGAAGTCTCAAATTCAATAATTAGAGAATACAAACCTCACTAATAATGAAATTTCATTAAAACCTCACTATTAGACGATTCAAATTTGTTAACAAATCGCACATATACAAGGGTAGTAGTAATTGATCGTGTTAGGCGTGCACATTGCAATAATCAAGTCAAGAAAAAAAAAACTATCGCAATATTTACTTATTAAGTTATATTGATTAGTAATCTTTCGATTTAATTATTAATATACATAACAATTGGTTTATATTTGAAGTTTTACTTAAATTAGCACAATGCATAAATTATATTAATATCTTCTTAATAAAATACAGTCAAATAAGTTAAAGTAGATCACGCCTAACTCGGATAACATTAAGTAACTTAGTGTGCATATTGATAAATATAACTAGAATATTTTAAAGAGGGACCCTCCAGTACAACCAGTTGCACCGTGCAAACGATCAACACGCGTTGACTTTTTTTTTTAATTTTTAAATATTTTTAATTAATTAATATAAACAATAACTGTATTAATAAATTCTAATTAAGATTAATAAATACTAATTGGAGATTAATAAACCCTAATTAAAAATTAATAAACTCTAATTGGGGATATGAACCGTAATGGAAAAAAATTAAAGAAAAACATAAAATTAGAAAAATTAAAAACAAAAAACAAAAATATATATAAAGTAAAAAGACGGGCACATGCATCTCACACACCCATCTGACACGATGTGGCAAGTGGTATGAGAGTTTTTATGTTTAATACTCCATATATTTGTGCATGTGTGTGGATTGGAGTTATAAAGCATTTGCTCTAAAATGACATTATTTTGGTGTCAAAACCACATCAATATGGTGCAATGCATTGTAGATTGAGAGTCCTACACCTAACTATACAGGGGTGATCAAATAAAAACTTACCTCCCATGAACTGGGAATGGAAAATCAATTTGGATCATTGATCTTCTCATAATCTACAATTATCATTAAAAAAATATCATTACCATATATAAAATATATTTTTATAATACAACATTATCATTTATAATGAAAGAAAAATTATTATATTTATAGAGATGTATTAGGTTCCTGCACTAGAAATGATTTTTACAACAACCTATCCGAATAATAGGTTAATTGGTAGGAACTACGAACAATCTGAACTATTGATATTTGTATAATATACTATTATCATAAAAAATAAGCATTATATATATATATATATATATATATATATATATATATATATATTATCATAAAAAAGCATTATAGTAGTTTCTAGGTTCCTATGGCTAATCTCATCTATACTCGTGGGGTGGGGTGGGGTGGGGTGGGGTGGGGGTGGGGGTGGGGGGGCATATGGCATGGGCTTCCTTATTTACATATATATGTAAAGATAAGAAAACACAAGCTTTTGTTTGTTCAAAAACTCCAAATTATAGGAGTAGCATTTTCACATGGGAGACAATAAGACTCTATTTGTGGTCGTTTTGGAGCTAGTGAGCTCAACTTCTAACTTTCAATGATGGCTTTTCTAGTTTAGCACGATTGATAAAGTTGTGTGTTAGTTGTGGGAATAGATATTATATGTTTTTTTCAAACTAAAAATGATGTTTTTAGAGACATAGTGACACACTATAATACCATTAGCTAAGATCCAACCAACCACATATGAAAGCTAGTAATTAATTAGCATGGATTAATGTTTGTGGCTCTAAACTCACATGGCCCTATTACTATTAGATTCACTAATCTCGAATTTTATTACGACTCTTATTGAATAAAATGAAAATATTATCCAAATGATTTTTTTTAAGTTAATTGAGTGTTTGATATGGTTTGTTATATATATATACAAATGAAAATTAAAATCATGAATATTTATTTTAAAGTGAAAAATAAAATTTAACTTTGCTGCATATGTTTGAGTTAATTATTATTATTATTATTATTATTATTATTATTATTATTATTATTATTATTATTATTATTATTATTATTATTATTATTATTATTATTATTATTATTATTATTATTATTATTATTATTATTATTATTATTATATAACCAGCCTTAATTTGCAATAGCCTTTACTAGTATCCATAAACCAATCGTTAAAAAAATCATTAGAAAAAAATGTTATCTTAGTAGTATTCCATATAAATTGATAAATTCAATGGCCCGGCTAAAAAGATTATAAAATGACAATATAAAAATATCGTTTTGTTTAAGTCCATACAAATTTATTACACGTAGTGGGCAAATTAAAATTTTCTTCTGTTCCTAATTACAACTCCTATTTAATTAATGGAAGATTAGTTACGGATGATATCAGGAAAATACCTACTTTAAATTAAATTCGAAAGTCAAAGCATGAATATAAATAATATTAATTACAATAGCAAATAAATAGCTAAAATATTTTGCCTCCCCCACTTTGTATTGTTCACAGAAAGTTGATTCTTGGTCAATAAGATTTGCTTTTCCTGCCAAATCCCTAATTGTGGCATACCGCATAAAGCAACCATTGTTTTTTTTTTCTTTTTTTCTTCCCTAAAAAAAACTAAATAAATAAAAGCTATTGCTTTTAATAAGTGTCCAATTTTGAAATGATTTTTGTACCAAATAAGTGCTCATTTCAGAATTATAGAATAAAATAGTGTCAACATTTTCATTCTACCCTTATCATCAATACAAATTATTCCCTCCGTTTTTTAATAAGTGTCATTTTTAGCTCATTTTCTTGTTCCCCAATAAATGTCCAATTAAAAAATATAGAGTAAAATAATGTGAAACTTCCCATTTTATCCTTGTTATTAATGTAGATTATTTACTTTTTAAGTTTTCTATGCTATCAATTAGGGGTAAAGGGAGTAAATTATCAATTTTCTTAGTATGTATGTTTTGACGGCGGAAGACAATTATTAGAAAACAGATGGAGTATTTATTTTTTAAGATTTCTATACAACAATTAGGGATAAAAATATACATTTGTCCACTTATTTAGTATGTGAATTTCGACACTTATAATTAGTAGACATATGAAGTATTTATGAATCCAAAATGTTTACTTTGAAAGTTGACAACAAATAAATCGTTTATTTGGTGCTTCTGTCTTTTCATAATAGCAGTTCCAGTCGGGATAATTAAACATTAATCACTCATTATACATTTTTGTACATAAACATGTCACGTGAACAATATAATGTTTTCATTCATTACCTTTTGTCTTATTAATTAATTTACTGAGGATACTTAATTTCTAACCTAATTGATTCACTACATGACATTAATGACAAATAATTAGTTTGCTGTTGATTGAAGTAAATGTTGATCATTTGTTGAGATTTGTGACAATTATTTTGGTTAATTCATTATTAATTCAATGAATTAACTGTAGTTTTGTGCTGCGTACTTACTCCCTCCATCTTTAAATAAATATTTTCACGCGGTCGAAAAACACATGCATATCAAGGAAATGAATAAATTACTTTCTTTGCCCCTTAATTATTTTATAGAAAATCTAAAAAGTAGAGAATTTGCTTTAATATACGACAGATAAAATGTATTTTTTCACACCATTTTACTCTAATATTATAAAATGGAATACTTATTAGAAGACATTTAATAATTGTCATAAACCGTCAAACTAACGTACCAAGGAAGTGACAAATTTACTCTATTGCATAAACAACTTGAAAAATGAAAATACATTGATGATAGGGTAAAAATCGGAGTTTGAAGCTATTTTACTCTAAAATTCTTAAATGACACACTTATTCATCACTTATTTATTTTTTTATTTTTTTTTAATTTATCACAAATTCACAGCCAAAAAATTCAAAAGTTAAAGGAGGCACTGGGGCTTTATTAAGACTGACCTTTTTTCAGGCCGTGATTGATGCAGCAGCAGAATACATATCCCATATTTCTTACTCCACACTCATGCAATAAAGTTTGATTCACATTATATTTATTTATTATTATTATTATTAATAATATTATTGAAAACTTCACATTATATTTATTTAATTTTTTTTTTTTTGGGGTGTAGGGAACAATAAATAGCCTTGAAGTCCTCACTCCCCATCCATACCCTTACCCCAATCCTCACATGATATCTATTTATATTTTATGCTGAATAATTGTTTTCTTATATATTTACAATTTTACATGATTGTACGTAAATAATGTTGTAGACTAAAACCGCTTGTTTTAAAACATTAAAATAATAAAATAGAAAAACCCAAATTTCAGACTTTCTTTTTAGTCTCTCTCAACATTCAACTACCAACCCAATAAATAAAACATCAAAATAACACCAAAAATCTTACTTAGGCAAATCACTATAAACTTTTCATATATAGGTTGCCCACAACCATTTCCACACCACCAAAGTTTGAAACCACACTCATTTCACACACACACACACACTCTCCATTAGGCCAATGGATTGGTTCTCTTGGCTCTCAAAAACAGGGCTAGAGCCATCACTCGTCTACGAATACGGTCTATCCTTCGCTCAGAACGAGCTCGAGGAAGACGACATATCCTATTTCAACCACGAATTCCTCCAGAGCATGGGGATTTCGATAGCGAAGCATCGCCTCGAAATCCTCAAGCTGGGGAGGAAGGAAAGAGGGAAGAGCTACCCGCAGCCGGTATCCAGGATCATGATCGCCATAAAACGGACCAAGAGGTGCTTCTCCAAGTACCTGCGCCCACCGTGGGCACGGCGCGAGGAATCCGCCCTCGCGCTCGTGCCCAGGCGCAGCTACAGCGCTCACTGGAGGAGCGCCATGCTGCGGAGGAACAACAAGAGGGTCGTCATGGCAAATAAGAACGGCAGAGCGCCGCTCTTACTCACCAATGGGACCCCCATGTTCTTCCACAGCTCGAGAATCGATAGCTTCTCGAGCCTGTTGGTGGACGATCATCCCGAGAGGGACTACTCTCGGGATGATCGGAAAGAGGAGGGAGAGCATTATGGTGATGATGACTATTGGTCCTCTGCAGTTGAAGATATCAGGTGGGATACAATGTTTCAGAACTTGAAACCTACTTAATTAGTTTTTTTTTTTTTTTTTTTAATTGGGCTTTCATTTTGAGTGGTGAGAGATTGGTTTTTTAGAGCTCTTCCACGTGTACGGCTTGATTGATTTAGACATCTTCTTTAGTTTTAGTTTCCTACGCAATCAGTCTTGTAGATGCTAGCACGTCGTAAATTTACTCATTATATACACAAATATGTTCGTGATTTTGTGTATGGTATTTTACTAAAGTGTTTTTTCGCGTGTTGCACCGAGTATCGAACAATCCCACCCACCAACCAATTAAAATGGGTAAAGTGGTCATAGTTCCACTTAGGTCTCTTTACTAATTACAATGGTAGGAGTAAAGAAATTGTCTACTTTTATTTTTAGTAGAGCATGACTTGTACCCATAAAGTTGTTATGCCTATAATGAGTTTCACTTTTGTGTCATTTCTTCAAACACATGGTGGGCTACATAGGATTTAAAAGAGTGCTGTTGTTGACTCATCTTTATTAAACAGGAATTATATTTTGTATCGAGTTTCCTTTTATTTTACATATATTGTTTATGGTATATGTGAAGTGCTTTAATAAAATAAAATATAAAATAGAGTGAAAATACTTTGCAATGTTCATAGATAAATTTGGTTGGCATCTTAGCTTTCTGTCTTTTTGAATCTCATTAAATTAATTAATGGCTTAAACTGAAAAATCTGTACTTCTTGCGAGCAGACATGTGATTATGTGAAAGTTGGTTAAATGTAATAAATTGTGCCTTTTTATATTTATATTTATATAAATAAATATATCTTTAATCATGTTAAACAATATCAGGTGACACAACATCTGTCCTATATATTATATACTGTCCTAGAATAAGGATAAAAAACAAAGTATTACATGTTCACTTACTTACAAAAATGCCAAACGTAGTACTTGAAAACATTAATTAATGCATGACTATGATTGTTGTAATTGTTAAAAGGAGATACATTTAAAATCTCTGTGATATTATTATTATTATTATTATTATTATTATTATTATTATTATTATTATTATTATTATTCATTTGTTCATTGGTTGAAATCCTACCCTTATGACTAAAATATCATGAGTTTAAATCTCATCAATGCCTTCTTGGCCAAGCTCCTCTCACTCATGAGTCATGTTATTCTTTTGATGATTCAATTTTCTTTTTTTCCAACTCAAAAATAAGAAAGTAAACCCAAGTATCTCAAGATTAAGTCTTTAAAGGGAAAGGGAAATGAATAAATTCAAATATTGAAGCTCAAATGTCGAGAATTAGCTTAAATGAGCTCGTAAACTAATATTAGTTCATCTATTTGTTTAATTTTTACAAAACAAAAATGAGTTTATTTCACATATAAATTTTGTGCTACATAGATTCGAATCTAACATTTCAAAAGTGATTGGACTTACTCATTTTTTATTCATTTACCCTTATGCTTAATCTCCATATCGAACAGTAACGTGACAAATTGAGTGGGACGGAGGGAGTATTAAATAAATCAGCACAGAAATCACACACTAATAATATATTTTACCAAATGTTGACATCAAAATCGTTGGAAATTAGGTCAACTATATCCATAATTAAAAATATATTTCCCACAAAAAGTCAAAGGTAATACTTGTGTGATTGAATCCAGATTTAATTTCTTGATAGGTATAAATGGGAGTGGGTGGAAATGATGAATGGCCCACATTATATATAACTTAGCAAGCCAAGAGTGTGCAAAGATTTCATCAACACAATCCCTTTGGTTTCACTCAAATAGAAAAAAAAAAAGTGTGAATATGTTGTTCCCATTTTTTCTAGGAACATCACCTTAAATAAAAGGTGTGTGACCACTTTTGCCTAGAGCCGTCAATTTAGCCCGGGCCGATTTCGGGCCGGGCTAGGCTCTCCATTTCCCGGCCCGACGAATTTTCGGGCCGGGTTGGCCCGGCCCGAAATGGGTAAAGCCCGGTGGGCTCGGGCCGGCCCGGCTCGGTAAAAATTACATTACAATTTAGTTTTCGGACCGAGTTGGGCTACCTAATTTCAGGCCCGATGATTTGTCGGGCCGGCCCGATTTTTCCAAAAAGCCCAGCGGGCTCAGCCCGGGCCGGACCGGTAATTTGACAGCTCTACTTTTGCCCTTTAGGTGCTCTCATGTTCAACTTTCATCAATTCCTCTTTGGAAATGATGGGACGAGCCGGCCCGGTAAAAATTACATTACAATTTAGTTTTCGGACCGAGTTGGGCTACCTAATTTCAGGCCCGATGATTTGTCGGGCCGGCCCGATTTTTCCAAAAAGCCCAGCGGGCTCAGCCCGGGCCGGACCGGTAATTTGACAGCTCTACTTTTGCCCTTTAGGTGCTCTCATGTTCAACTTTCATCAATTCCTCTTTGGAAATGATGGGACGAAACATTCCAGCAAGCAAGTTTATATGCTACCATATTAGCTCCGCACTTTACTTTCTTTACCTTGAATTAGCCTGTTGTCACTAAGTAACATTCGACAACTATCAATGATGGAGCCAAACTCTGCATTATCCATTACATAAATTATTGAATCCGTAGAAACACCACTGTGCTCCAATTCTATTTATTAATTTGATATTGACTTGTTATAAACGAAAAGAATGTCAGAAACTGAACACCATAAAACATCCTTCAACCAAAAATGCAGAAGAAAAACACAACATATATTACACATCAAATATTGAAAAACAAAAACTTGAGCGAGACGGATCAAAAATTTAGATTCAAACACATATCCAAATATGTCATTGGATATGGATTTGAATCCGGATCTATGACCCATTTTAACGTGAAACTATCTCACACAAGACTCCTCCGTATGGAAAAAAAGAGCTTTGCAAATCATATTATGTCATCTAAATTTTCTTCAACACACATAGTATTAGTAGGCCAGGAGTACGTATAAAACTATAATTCTGCGTACTTTCAAACATGCAAATTCTCTAAGAGGTAATAACTCTAAGATTTGATGATGTTAAACATGATCATACAAGTCTATAATTCCAAGAATCCTCTCGTAATCAGTGGCCGGAGGTTTGAGGCAGCACGCGGAACGAACCATTAGCATAGAGCATCTGGTAAACTGGTCTTAATCTTACAGTAAGAACTATGCTCAACAACGTTCCCACGCCACAAAGCCCGGCCAAAATGAGGAACGTGAGCCTAAAGCAATTCGGACCAATGCAAGACGACCCTAGCTGCTTAGCAGCCTCTGAGTCGTATACCTGACCAGCAAGCCAACCGGAGAAGAGAAGTGCCCCGACAGGATTTCCCAGCTGCATAAAGTTGAATATTATGCCAAAGTGTCTCAACCCAAAGAGTTCAGATGCTGTCGGGATCATTATACCAAACTGCACGCCGTAGCAAATCCCTAGTAATGCCGTTGCAGCATAGAGGGTTCCGTTCATGGCTGAAGCATACAGAAGAAATGTCAAGATCATGATTATTTGTGTTATTGCCATCCAAAATGTCCGAGGAATTGTTTTTGACCTGCGATGGATGAAAGCAGTGTTTAGAAACGAATGTCAAAGTGAAATTTTACTGAAGAACCAAAGTGAAAGTAAGATATAGAGTAGAATGTGTATTTTTACTTCACAAAGTGTTCTGAGACGACTCCGGCTCCAAGACGACCTAAAAAGTTACAAAAGCTGAATAAGCTTAACAATATGGTACCATCATTAACACCAAGTGAAACCCCAATCTGTGACAAATTATTAAGGACGGTTACTCCTGAGCCAACTCCGAAGAAGTAGACGAACCATAGAAGCCAAAAGTCGGCCTTTACAATAGCTTCGCGAAAACTGAAGTCCTCTCCTCTCCTAGGTTTTCTCTTCTTTTTTATTTTAACTGCGCCCTCACCTACGGCAAGAAGCATATCCACTTCTGAGACATCTTCAGACTCGTACAAACTTCCAAAATTCGATGCTGATGAAGATGGGGTCAGTAGAGGATCCATTAGTTTTGAATCACCTTCAGAACTGACTAGACCAGCTTGCTCGCCCTGTTTCTTACTAACAACGGGGAACAGAGTCATTTTCAAGGGAATTGCCAGAGGAGCCATCAAAAGAATAACCATCACACCAATGAAAATATAGGAGATCGTATTTCCAAGAGACAAGAAGTCCTTTAAAATGGTTGTAGTGAGAAGATAAACGGCAAGGGTGAGACTAGCTGCTTGAATGTAAAGAAAATGGCCACGTTCCCATGAGTCTTCTCCAGAAGCTGGAGTGCAGGGACGGACGAAGTACATCATTGCCAAACCTATAACTGGGATTCCGAGTGTCAGGAGTAGCAAATGGCTTGAAGCCGACCCATTAAGGACCATAGTGAAAATCTCTGTGAAGACGGCACCACTTAGTCCAACATAACCTTTTAGTATTCCAGCAACCGTACCCCTACTGGCAGGGAAGTTCCTCATATTGGTGACGAGAACTGCTGTGCCAAGCCACGCGCTGCTGTTTGTAGCAACGCATAATGCACACCACAACTGCGACAGTTATCAGATAATTAGACAGATAGAACACATCATGATAAAAAGAGATAAAATACTACTGCAAGAGAGAAGACGTGGACGTGAATAGTTATCATGTATTGTCCACACAAAAAGACAATAAGTTATTGTCAAGAATACGAATCAGGTTACTCAATGGAAAAAAGAATTATACTTTTAGGCGATATATTGCATTCTCTTCGTCCACTGAAGGAGACGTGGAGACAATACCAGAATAACTTACTTATTGCATAGGAACAATGTCAAATCGAGTCAAGTTTGTACCAATCTTCTTCCACACTAAATTTGCCATTACAGTATTTCTGAAACAGGTGCTGCTATCTTCAAATAATATCAACACATCAATTACAAAAGTTTTCTTTGCTCTATTACGATAAGTGGTGACAAACATGGATTTTCTACGATTTTAAAGGTTCGTTTGATGTCAATTTGTAAAAATCATGTTTGAAGACAAGTTTGTGCCTTTATTTCATTTCTTTGAAGAATCTTATACTTGTTCGGTTTTTTGTTCAAATTGTAGGATTTTGGAGCCAAAAACAAGGAGATTGAGTATGAATAGGAAGTCTATCTTAATACGAGTTCGTAGGAGAAGACGGCTCGAGAATCCGGCTGTAATAACAGACATTCCTTCTCGAACCTAACTATATATATTCTTTTCCTACCAAAAATCTCAACTACTCCCAGTCACAAATCAGATCTACAATCAATACTCCAAAGCCCAAACAATAACCAATTTCATGGCAATCATATTACACAAATTTCAACAGAAAATATGTTCTCTCTCTCTACCTCACAATTCATCCTATAAACACATGCCCATGGAGCAGAAATCCAAAATCGAAATTAAAAACATAAAAATTGAGATTAAAAACTCCGAAATTGAAGAAAATAGGGTGCAGAAACTTACGACCCAATAAGGAAGTGACGGAACGGTCTGGCTAACCGCGAGCCAGACGACTCCATAGCCGAAAAAAGAGGCGAAAACACCGATGAGAAGGACAGCCCAGGGAGGGAACTTGTTGCAGGCGATTCCGGGAAGAATCCCGACATTTTCGCCGATATCATTGGCCACTCCGAGAATAGTGAGCTGCTGCTGACTGAAACCCAGGACTGATTTGAGGGAGGGGGAGTAGAGAGAGAAAGTGTAGGCATTTCCTGCTGCTATCTGCACCCAAACTGCAGCGCCTAATCCCACCCACGGCGGCCTGCTTCCTGCTTTTAGCTCCACCATTAGGGAAATTCTTCCAAGCTAGATCAGTCTTTGCAAATGGCAATCAATCACTTGGTAAGCTTTAATGGTCTTTCTGTGTGCAGAGAGAGAGAGAGAGATAGAGAGAGAGAGAGTGGTTAAAGTGACGATGTAAGAGAGAGACGTATAAAAGTTGGTTTTATTTCGACTACAAAAAATTTGGCCCCTTTACATTTGGGAGATCCTAGGACGCGCACGTTGGATCTTCTTTTTTTTTGTATAATATATACTCCCTCCGTCCCGTCATAGGCCACATGTTTTGCTTTTTATAAGATAAAAAGCAAAACATGTGGCTACTTATTGTGGGACGGAGGTAGTAGTATTAAAGTCTATATTTTGTGCGCTTTTTATTTTTCTTTTTTAAAGCATTGTTTGATTAGTTTAATATAGCACTTTTAAAATGTTTCTCGGGCATGCGATTGTGACATCGCACTTTGAATGTTTGAATATGAGAAGAAGTATCACAACTCCAACCGTATTGTTTAACTTTAGTGATAATTTTTATGTTTAGCACGAGTGATTTGAACATGTATTGTAGTTATATATTTATTTAAGTGTTGTTTGTTTCGATTATGTTATATAATATATATATATATATAATTGGTAAATTACCTGTAAATTCCTGAACTTTTCACAAATTCTTAGTTTCCTCCCCACAAAAAAAATTCTGCGTGACAATTCCCAAACTTAATATTTTGTCTGATTTTGCATCCAAGGTCGGTTTTCTCCAAATTGTGTGCTGACTTGGCAGCCGGAAATCCTACGTGTCCTAGTCGACCAACGAGTAAATAATTATCCAAACAACGAATTGCCTATAAATTCCTGAACTTTTGTGTAATTCTGTTTTTGCTCTAAAAAAATTAATTTGTGCAACAAATTCCCAAACTTTTTAATTTGTCTAATTTTGCACCCAAGGTCGATTTCCCACAAATTGTTTGAAGAATGACACACATGAACCGAAGTCCTATTTTGCATGCCATTTTTGCTTTTGGCTTAGTGATGTGAACAGAAACTATACGCTTGTATGCACCTTGCAACATAGCCCATCCGTCCCAATAGCAATGTATCATTTTTTTTGGCACGGTTATTAACAAACACGAGTAAGAAGATAAAAAGTGGTAGGTCTCAAGTCTTTTGAAGAGTTAATTATTTCCATTTTTGGAATGAGACCTTGCTATTGGAACAGACGAAAAATGAAAGAAAGACCTTGCTATTGGGATAGAGGGAGTATTTTGTAATGAATGGAAGTGATGGAAGTTTGTTTTGATACTTTTTACTGTCTTTTGCATCTTGTACTCATCTTCTTTTGTAATTTTTTGCATTCTTTTTGCAACCTCTAATTTGTGTCATCAATTTGGGGAAAACCAATATTGGATGTAAAATCAGACAAATTAAAAAGTTTGGGAATTTGTTGCACAAATTAATTTTTTTGGAGAGCAAAAACAGAATTTCACAAAAGTTCAAGAATTTATAGGCAATTCGTTGTTTGGATAATTATTTACTCGTTGGCCGACTAGGACACGTAGGATTTCCGGCTGCCAAGTCAGCACACAATTTGGGGAAAACCGACCTTGGATGCAAAATCAGACAAAATATAAAGTTTAGGAATTGTCACGCAGAATTTTTTTGTGGGAAGCAAAACCAGAATTTGTGAAAAGTTCAGGAATTTACAGGCAATTTACCCATATATATATGGTGTGGATCTGATAGGAACTCATCCTTATATGAGTCCGTATGAACTATGCATTTTTATCACTTCGAAAATACACAAAATACAATACTTTAATGCACAAACATGACAAAGGACAAATTACAGTAATTTAATGCACACATATTTAATACATTTTTAATGCACAATCTGTAATAATATAATGCACTAATTAAAATCTTGATAGTGTATAAAAAAGATCAACGGTTCAATTTTTTCATTAACACCAGTTTGTGTATTAAAATAGTGTAATTTGTGCATTATCAATGTGGTAAAAATGCACGGTTCCTACGGACTTATATAAGGATGAGTTCCTATATGATCATATATATATATATATAGGGATGGGTTACTATAGAAACTATTCCTCCCGTGAGAACTTGAGAACATGCTTAAACCTATATATTTTCATGCTTAAATCTATATATAGTCATGCTTAATGAGATTCATGCTTTTTTGTATAAATAATTGTGCTTATATAAAATCATGCTTAAATCTATGTATATTAATGCTTCGAATAATGACAACCATAGATCATACAAACATTAACGGTTCAGATTGGTTCCTAATTCTCATACTAGGAATAGTTTCTATATGAACCAATCTATATATATATATATATATATATATATATATATATATCAATGCAATAACTCATTGTACATTCAAAAAAGAGTTAATATGTTTAAAATACATGAACTTTACATCTATTTTGGTATTTCACACGACCTTTCAAAATTGTGTCAAAATACACTAACTTAAGATCCTTTTGAAAATTTCACATGAAAATTTTTCCGGCGAAAATCAGTGCTTACGTGGCAGCCGGAATCTTGACGTGGCAATAGATTGTGTTTAATTTAAGTTTAAAATACACAAACTTTACACTTATTTTGATATTTCACATAACCTTTAACATTTTTTTGAAAATTTCACATAAAATTTCAATTATTGAATTATGACGATGAGATTTCAATTGTCAAAACTCCAAATATTGAATGATCACCTTGTCGTACTACTTCCCTGTGAAACACCTCCTTTTCCTTTCTTGCGCATCTGTTGTGCGTTGATTATTGAACAATTGAAATCTCATCGCCATAATTCAATAATTGAAATTTTATGTGAAATTTTCAAAAAAAAATGTTAAAGGTTATGTGAAATACCAAAATAAGTATAAAGTTTGTGTATTTTAAACTTAAATTAAACACAATCCATTGCCACGTCAAGATTCTGGCTGCCATGTAAGCACTGATTTTTGCCGGAAAAATTTTCATGTGAAATTTTCAAAAGAATTTTAAGTTGGTGTATTTTGACACAACTTTAAAAGGTCATATGAAATACCAAAATGAATGAAAAGTTCATGTATTTTAAACCTATTAACCCTTAAAAAATGTATTATAAAAATTTGTGTAGTATCAATGGCCACATTATATGAGAATGTGCTCTTTGGAGTTGGTATTGAATCGATAATAATAAGAAATAATACTCTGTTACCTTACAAAAGACTGTGTGTCGCCGGCGCATTGTATCATAATTTTTCATTTCTTTAGAATATGTCATAATATCTTTATGTTGAACTTAAAGACAAAGAAAAACTTAAATTTAGCATAAAATCCAGCTTTACGTAAGTCGATGGGCACCTCGGTATACTTGTACATATTTCCAAACGTATTGTCTTTATTAATTAGGGATGATTGTCACATAAATCATCTCCTTTTATCGATTTGCAAATTTAACACAATTTTCGAAATATAGTTCAATCATCAATTTTTTTTTCTAGAAAAGTGCATGGTAGAAACGACATCGTTTTAACGCTGAAAATATTAAATTTATCAAATTTGCAACAAATTAAAAGGTAGTATCATTATTGAAACGTTATAATAGTTGTGTTGAATCTCCAAAATTTTGTTGGCTGATTATCTACTTTATTTCCATAATTATACTCATTTTATTTGATACTAGTAAGTAGCCCGTCGAGATTCGACGGGAAATAACTTTATGTTTTTATTTACGTGTATACATTTTAAAAATAATTTTATATCTTATTTAAAAGTTGTGATATTGTTCACGTTAATTATTAATCAAACTTAGAAAATTAATATTATTTCACGTATCTAAATTTATTATTAGGAATGACAATGGATCGGGTATACTCATTCATTATGTATTTTCTAAATCTAAATTTGTTTAAAATTTTTCTACATGTTTGTCCTAATCTCGGTTAAAATAGTGACTTTACTGTATATACGCGTCTCAAATCCGTTGAGTAATATTCGATAAAAATATGAAAAGTTGATCACTAAAATCTTAGCAATATATACCGCAACTGAACGGTGCAATTGTAGATAGTTAGTAAATCGAGTATCGTATCCATAGGGACTGTAAATCGAAAATATAGTGGGAAATAAAATTTAGAAATCTCTTTACTACTCAAGCTCTTGATTATTTTGATTTGGGATTTTATTTTCAAATTAAACAGAAATTAATTAATTAAAAGAAAACAAATAACAAAGAAACAGATTTATGAAATATCAAAGGTAAAAGACTGACCCTAGGGAATGCATCGACTCAAAATCAACAACGAAATTAACTTATTAACCCAATTACCAATTTTAATTCAATTCAGGTGAAGGGATCACAATTATATTCACAAGCTCTCTCACGACAAGTCATGCAAAAGTAGATTAGCAAAGTATCTATCTCCGCTAAGTCTTAAGATAATCTACTAACTCCAAAAAGCACAACAGATCTAAAACCTCCTATGAACGAATTAATCTCCGCTAGGTCTCATAATCATTCATATCATGCATTCTTGAGTTCCATTAATCAACTAAACAGTCTAAACCCGCTAAGTATTTAATTGAACAACTAGCATGCATAAATAGTGGCCAACTATTTAAGCATGAATAAAGCACCAAGAATCACAAACCATAAATGGAAAGAAGGATTGGAATCAATAAATCAAAAATATTATCTCAATTGAGTCTTACAAATCCTAGGATCAATAAAGAAAATTAGCTATTCATGATCATAACTAGGGTTTCAACAAATAAATAAAAGAAAAACATAATTAAAGATACTAATTAAAATAACTGGAGTTCGGATTCTTGATCTCGTTTTAAATGTCTTCAATCCTCAATTTTGAATCTTTTCCAAGAAAAATACTAACTAGCTAAAAACTTTTAAAAAAAAATCTAGAAAACAAAAATATGAAAAGATGCAAAAGTCCCCTACTACAAGAGTTTCAAGGATACATATATAAAGGTGAGAGTACAAGGTTGTAACCTAGTAGAAATATAATACTACCAAGATAAGAAAAATAGCAAAATAAGGAAAATAATAAGGTATGGGCAGATTCTGATGCTCTCTCTGGTGCTGTCGCACCCAGGATGACACCAGTGTGGCAACTTTCTTGTTTTGGTCCGTTCTCCTTCGTTAGAGCTCCGAATTTGGATCCGTTTTCGCCTACGAACTCTTCTCTTAACGAACTTTAATCCTCAAACAACCATTTCTCCAACTTTTAACATCTTGTTTTCCTACAAAACCATCAAAACCACAACCAAGTATCAAATTCTTCAAAAAAGTAAAACTTAGACAAAAAGCTCGTTACAAACATGATTTTGCATGACAAATCAACACAATAAACACTCTAAAATAGTGTAAAAACCATGTTTGTCAAAAACTCCAAGTAAAATTAATTAAAATTAGTAAAAATCCTTCTTTCTATGTTATTTGAACCGTCTCGTTAGTTTATGCTAAATTACTCGATAAAAATCTAAACAAAGTTAATATTAATTAAAATTTGTAAAAATTCTTCCTTTTAAGTATATTTGAACCGTCTCGTTGGTTCATGCTAAATCGATATCTCTAATCTTTGCCAAAATGCGGAAAAAAAATGTTTACATCTTCAAAGTAATATTAATTAAAATTAGTAAATTCGACAGGAAATAATTTTTATGTTTTATTTATATGTATATATATTAAAAATAATTTTATATGTTATTTAAAAGTTGTGATATTATTCGCGTTAATTATTAATCAAACTTAGAAAATTAATTTTATTTCATGTATCTAAATTTATAATTAAGAATGATAATGGATCGAGTATACTCATTCATTATGTTTTTTAAATCTAAATTTGTTTAGAATTTTTCTACATGTTCGTCCTAATCTCGGTTAAAATAGTGACTTTACTGTATATACTCGTCTCAAATCCGTTGAGTAATACTCGATAAAAACATGAACACTCCAAGTATAATTAATTAAAATTAGTAAAAATCATACTTTCTATGTTATTTGAACCATCTCGTTGGTTTATGCTAAATTACTCGATAAAAATATAAACAAAGTTAATATTAAATAAAATTTGTAAAAAATCTTCTTTTTAAGTATATTTGATCCGTCTCGTTGGTTCATGCTAAATCGATATCTCTAATCTTTGTCAAAATGCGGAAAAAAATGTTTACATCTTCAAAGTAATATTAATTAAAATTAGTAAAAATCATTCTTTCTATGTTATTTGAACCGTCTCGTTGGTTTATGGTAAATTACTCGATAAAAATCTAAACAAAGTTAATATTAATTAAAATTAGTAAAAATCCTTCTTTTTAAGTAATTTGAACCGTCTCGTTAGTTCATGTTAAATCTATATCTCTAATCTTTGCTAAAATGCGGAAAAAATATGTTTACATCTTCAAGTTTTTTTGTTCTTTTCTTTAGCTACATATCCCACATTTGATTCAATGTATATATAATCTAGAAAGCACTAATCGAAGTTTTTAGAAAAACATGAATGAAAAATGAAAAGGATTCCATATAGACATGTTAATTAAATATATTTATTTAGTCTTCATAGGGATTTTCATTTATAAATTTTCTATAGATTATTATATATGAATTAAGAATGTATAAAATAATGATTTATAAGAATGCATTCTGAAATTGTTATTATTTTAATATGCATAATAGAAGAAATTAATTAAATAGAGGGAAAGATAAATATGAGATGTGATTAATAGATAAACATGTGATATTTCAAGAATATGAAATTAATAAAAAGAAAAATTAGAATATATATGAATTAAAATTAGACAAATTATCAGAATAAAGGAAAATCTGAACGAAGAACCGTGAAGTGGACAACTTTATTTTCGTATTAGTAACAGATGTGCTCATGTTTGTCCAACGAGCCCTTTAAGAATGCAAGAATAATTATGGGCCAAAATATTAGCAGGTAACCAAATCTTAATCGAGCCCTTGTGTAAGCCCTTCAATCTCCAAATAGTAAATGGGCCTAAAGAAGATAGAACATATTGGACTATGTTTCCGTCTTTAATTTGGAGATGTAATTTCTAATAGGATAATTTTAAATATAGCCCCAAATTTTTCACTGTAGCCTCCTAATTAATATAATAATAAATTAAATAAGTAAATATACAATTATACTCTTAAATAACCCCTTAAAATTTTAATAAAACAAAAAATATATTTGTTTTGCTTCATAGCCACCGCCGCCGGCGAACCTCTCCATCTTCATGGATCTCTTCATCATCGAACCGCGAGCAAACAAACTAAGATTAAATGCAATGAGAAATATTGATAGCTAGTTGGTCAGAGAAGGAAATCATGGATCCTCATTGTCGAGAAGATTGAAAAGGGCTTCAATTACTTTCTCCGCAAGAATACTAAGAACACGTTTTCGACTTCTATATCTATTGTTTTGGGATTTTGCTTTTTATTTCTCAAGTTAACTGCTATGTCGAATCCTAGTGATTCTCTCTCTCTCTCTCTCTCTCTCTCTCTCTCTCTCTTTCTGGTGTGTGCATAGATAAGAAATATAAAACCAAAGAGAGAGGATTTCGGAGGTAACTAATTGATGAATTAACACAAAAACGAACTACAAGGGAGAAACATCCATTGGATTGACGGCAACGGTGGCCGGTAAGCAGTACAGGGAGTATTGAGGCGGTGGCAGTGGGGCTATAAATTTTTGCGCGTGCTTCTTTCTTAAAAATTTTGGGACTACAGATTATTAAGTTAGTAGTATTATTTATTTATTTGCAATTTAATTTGGAGGTTATAAGGGTATACTAGTACTTTTATTAATAATTTTATTATTTTTTAATTAAGGGGCTATGAAGAAAGAATTGGGGGCTATGTTTAAAATTACCCTTTCTAATAGCTTAATATATAACTCAAGCTCCAAAATAAAATCATGGGCTAAAATTTTTGACTCAGAGACTATATTTTCATTTTCAATTTAACGATGCAGCAATTTTATTTTTATCATAATTTCTTTTGGAAAACCGTAATATTTCCTTAGGTTTTCTGTGTCACGAACAAATTGTAATTAGAATACAAGGTTTTTTTTTAACAAACATTACAATAAATTTTAAAGGCCACGTGACGGTGGACTTGAACCCGTGACCTTTGGCCAGGGCATTAACCACTCTACCACTAGGTTAACACACGCACACTAGAATACAAGCTTTTAGTGTGTGTGGGTGTTGACCTACCAGTAGTATGATTAATGTATAATGTCAAAAGGTCTTATATATTCGAATCCACCGTGGGCCGATCTTTAGATTTAAATACAATTACCAAAAAAGAGAATACAAGCTTTAGTTGGACTGACCACCTTCTAAATGTCAATATTGAACTATCTACAATTTATATGTAATGGATCTAAATCCTCCATAAATAGAGATGGTCTGTGGTGCGGTGGACCGCAACGTGCAATTGTTGTCCACCCTGTTTTTTATTTTATTTTTTAATCGATTAATATTTAATCGATACTAATTGGAGCTTAATAAAATTTTAATTGGAACTCACTAAACTCTAATACCCCTAATTACCTTAATTACTCTTAATTTTCTTTAATTATTCTCTAACTATGATCGATTGCACGTTGCAGTTAGCCTGCACAAGTTTTAGCCCCATACATAACTCTTGTATGATAGTATTTTTTTTTCCTGCAAAACAGAAAACTGCAAGAAGTCGATGTTATTTTAATAAAGAGCTTTAGATAGAGTAATAATTAATTTTGGAAGAGTAAATAAGACCGTGGGGAAACATCTTATTTTATTCCTCATATTGATGTTATTTTTTTTTAACAATAGTGTAGGTGTGGGCACAGTTTAGTTAACCGACCATTTATCACATAAAAATTTGATCACACAATTTTTAATTGGTTCAATTAATCGTTAAAAAGTAAAAAATAAAAATTCAAAAATTATTTGACGATAAAGAAAGAAAGTTTCGATTTTTTTATAATTCATAGCATGAAAAAAGTTTCATATCTTAAAATGTAGATTCAAAACATACAATTTAAAAATTATATAAATCATAAAGTGAACTCTCTCATACTTTCAAGTCAAAAGAGTAAAAAATAAGTTAGTAAATATAATAATTTAATAACATATAATTGGGTTAACCATGGGTTTTTATATATGAAAATAAAAATCTAACCAAAACCCTTGGTTTTTTAAAATTAGAAAGAAAAAAAAAATTGAAACCATCAATTTCATTCACCATATTTTCGGTACGATTTCAGTTTGATTTTTTAACTTTTTTGCTCACCTCTACCATAATGTATTACATTTGACTTTTCTTAGATAATTCATAGCCCATGTAGTTCGGTAAGACGATCTAATACTTCATGTAGATAATGTCAATGAAAATTAATCAAGCACGCGTATGAATTATTATGTCATAAAACATCAATAATCAATATAAATCAAACATGTAACATACATAATAAACTGGCTACTTACAATATTATTTCGAAGAAAATATTTTTCTTTAAACAACGGAAAAACAAATTCATTCCTTGTCCCTGGAGAAAGAAAATACTAATCCAAAAAAAGAAGAAGAAAATATAGCCTTAAAATCCGGATACATATCAAGAAGAGGAAGTCTTGTGTCTGAACGTTTGATCAGATCAATATTTACCAGACGGGTCAATATTCATATTCAAACACTATCAAACAACAACAAAAATACAATTATACCTCACTAAATATAAATTTGGATCCAGATATTGACATCGTCCAACGCACAAAACAATAAAACACGAAATTTTGTGTTCCAATAATAATTAATGAAAACGCAAATCCCTCTAGATTGGGATTCAGTTAAATCTTCCGTGAGTCTTATAATTAGATATAGATAAATTATTTTAAGTTGACGCAACTCTTTACTTGTGACCACAAATACCCAGATTTTGTCGATATATTACATGCAGTTTGTCTATATAAGTATAATATTTGCTTTATTTTTTTTTATTAATTTTCACATTATATGAATTTACGTATGTGTAGATTAAATATAGTAATAATGCATACAGTGTTGGAATAGTAATTTCTGGGGAGCCCTTAACGACAAATAGTTCATTTAATAATATTTTGCCACGTTGTTCGAAGTTTTGGTCAGATTCTGTTCAATTAAAAGACAATTAATATACAATTAGTTGCAGTTAACAGACAATTAATAATTCTGGATTAGTAGCTGAAGGATAGCCCTTAGGATGTGGAGCTTAGGAAAGCATCAACTGGGGATGTTTCATTACAATTTTGGCTTAATTAAGTGGTGTTTTGGTAAGGAAAAACATTATGTTAATTAATTAGGAATTTGTGACATTGATAAAATCATATACTCCCTCCGTTCTTTTATAAGTGTCCCCCACCGTCAAATTACACATACCAAGAAAATAAAAAAATTTACCTATGTAACCTTATTAATTATCATCATTAATGTATACATACAACTAATTAATAAATTACAAGAAGCATTAATTAAGGATAAAATAGGAAAAATGCCATTATTTTACTCTCAAATTTTGAAATAGGACACTTATTTGGAAATAAAAAATTGATCTAAATGGGACACTTAAAAAAGAACAGAGGGAGTAATCTTTTCCTCCCGAATAGGCGTCGTTGACAAATTTACTATTTTATAACTAATTATTTTATGAAATATCGAATAACTAAAGAATTTGCATCGAGAACAATTTATTCATATACCAATTTTATTTCAAAATAAAATACTCCCTCCTATTCAAAATGTAAGTCTTTTAAGGTTTTTATAACTTTTGCAAAATATATGTTATTCTAGCATTTTTTTCACCTTCAAAATCCATAATTACCCATAATTAATTCACCCCCAAACTCCCATTTTCACTATTCACTAAATTCAATTCATAATTTATCAAGGTTAAATTTGATAAAATTTTTTTTTTTAATTTGTGTGTACAACTCTAAAAAGACTTACATTTTGAATAAGAGGGAGTACTTATTTGAAAATTTGGAAATTAACTTTAATTCGAAACATGACACCTGTTCAGAAACTAAGGAACAATTGTATCTAGACATAAACGACGAGGATTTTCCTCCAAGAGACATAATTGTGCACGAGATTCATGAAACCCAACGAGTGATACATAATTATTTTATTTTATTTTTTTGAAATCGAATGACTAATTTTAATAGAGAATTTGTGCATTCTTCTTCATTGTTTTTAGCATAAATTTGTGCATTCTTCTTCTCTTAATGTTAATTTGAATATGCATTAGCCAGATTAGCTCCTAAAAAACACACATTCTAGAAAGATAAATAGAATAACATGTGATATCCTACAGTAAACTTGTGGGTTCAAAAACTTATTAAATTGTTGATGGCTAGATTGTAATTAAAGATCAAATTTCGATCATATAAACGAGAATTTGAATATGTATGAATCAAAATAAATGAAACGAAATTATTTTTTAGATAAAAATATACTCTCTCCGTCCGTGATAAATTGCCACATTTCCTTATTGAGTTGTCCAAAAATAAGTGACCACTTTTCTTATAAGGAAATATTTCATAAAAAGTTGTGGGCTACATCACTTTCTATTTTTTTTACATTTAAAACACCATATTTCTTAATAGGCGTGACGAAAAGAATTTGGACACTTATTGCGGGATGAAGTGAGTAATTGTTACTTCTTGTCTCTTACAATTTAATGAACCGAAATATTAGGTAGACTATAATATTGTTTTGATCGGAAAATTCTATCCAGCCATATATAGATAGTTTAAATTAAGATGAAATTAATGATGGTATTGGTGCATGGCGTTAAAGTAGCACTCCACACATATATATTAACAAATATATGCTTAACTTTTATAAAAAAAAATATATATGTGCTTAACTTAATAATTGAAAGATATTCTTTATCTCAAGCCAAATTTTCTATTGCAGAATAATGTAACATGATTACTACATCTACGTATACCGATGGCCGACACGTGTTAGAGTTTGAGAATCTATCAAATATAGCTATTGAGAAATTCTAATTATGTTCTATACATGCAAAATCTTACAATTTTTGTGATCTCCATAAAGCAAAATTTGGTAAATTTTTAAATTCCATTGACATGTGCCAACCATTCATAAATAAATAATCCAACTTGATAAACCACCCTTGTTTATATCACATCATTGGCATCACTATTCACTGCCCGATAAAATTATATACAGTCGTTCCATAATTAGGGATGACCAGTGAAGTGTGTTTTCTCATGATGAAAATTTAAATTATACTAACATGTTATAGGTCGAGTTTGTCACATCAATTTTTTTTAATACAGTCTACCACTTACGTGCGAATCTACAAGCTATTGCATGCCTGTGACCACTCTTGCATAATTTACAAATTTACTTACACAAGAACAAATTTATTCAATACACCCCTCCAATATCATCTCCAAACTACTCTAAAAAAAAAAAAACAAATGATATACAATCACAATATATACATATATATATATAGAGAGAGAGAGACATATCCACTAGTTGAGAGCACCTGTGAGACAAGAAATATGATAGGTTTCCCTTTGATCCTTAGTGAATAAACAAATACATACCTCCCATAATTATTGTACCCTTTCCATGAAACATGGACCTCCACCCACATGCCCCCAGACAATATTTTTATTTTATTTTATTCTCTCATTTATTCTTTTGCATCTTCCATCCACTCATTTAATTTCAATTATTTTTTGTTTAAAATTTTATTTCTTTTTAATTTGCCAAACAACCAATTTAGACCCACACATTAGATTTTCTACTATTGATTGGAGTCATTTATTGGTTTTGTTCTGTCTATATTACTTTGTTCCATATTTGATTTTCTCTTTCAAACTTAGGCATATTGGAATTGGATGATAGGTTATTCCCTGCTTTCAGGAATACCTTTTCCTCTAACATGGTCCTATTCTTTTCCTTCTCCCTTTACTTTTTAATCTTCAATTTCATATCTCATCTCCAACAATATAATATTCCAAATTTCTTTTGTTTTTTTTTTTATCAAAATAGGGATTATCCTGTTTATGGGCCCCACAAGTGGACCGCACTGTGTGGTCATATTAATATAATAATATTAAATTATATTTAATTGGTGAAAATATAAATTCTAGTTGAATTGAATTATTAAATATTTAAAATGAAAAGAATTTGCTTGACCGTACCAGTATCTATATCCTTTTCTATCATTTTACGACATTTTTCATACACATTCACTAATGTTATCGTATTCTCTATATATTTATCTCAACCAACTTTAATGTATGACAAAATTTAAAAGATGATCATTACTATGAAGATTTTTAATTCCAAATCTGTGTGTTTTTCACTTATCAACGTTTTTTTTTATTGTCCCGGAACTTTTCAATTTTTTCATAACATACAATAAAGACTGATATTTTGAGTCAACCTGCTTATTTTATGAACAAATTCATCTTTCTTGAGCATATATATTCATGGCCACGTTAATTCAACATGATTATACCATATTTTATGCATGAAATTTAGCCTATAAATGAAAGTATAAGTGAGAAAAATGACCCCCACAGACACTATGACTCCAATAGAATTGGCCCAAATCGAAATAGACTGGCTAAAAACCGAGTAAGTTACTCGATTGACATCCCTAAATCAGACAAAAAAAAAAGGAATTATGATGTAATTTTTTGACATATCGTACATTTAACTGTGGTTATCAATAATTCAGGATTTTTTTTTGTTAAAGTAGAAATAATTTTGGATTTAAAGTATAGTTTTTTTATCAACAGCTGTTATCCGAGATGCACACTCATTATACGAGACTTCGTAAGCAACACCTCGAGCCAGTGTGCTTTGAAATCGTCGTGACGAAGATGACTCCATAAATCATTGCTCTCCTAATGTGTTTCAGCAAGCAATCAAATATTATCGCGAATCCTACCGATCGACATCTATTTGGACTTAGATAATAAAAGTAAAATCTTTTTTGATTTAGATATTTCGATTTGAGACCCTTTTAAGTTTTGACCGATGTCTTTTCTAATAAGATGTAAATATTTGACTTCAAATTTTATTTTAGTCCAAAAGATGAACTTGATATATGTTGAGAAAGAGATGATGAAGGTCTAATCAAAATATGAGTGGGAAAAAAATAGAGTTTATCATGTCAAATAGTCATAATGGTTAGTGGAAAATAAAAGTTGTCCAAAACTTAATTTATTATAAATTTTGTCAGATTTTAATGTAATGTGACAACAATACCCTTAATTTTATAATTTTCTCTAATCAAATATATCGGATCTCTCTTTCTCTCTATCAGATCTCTCTCTCTCTACTTGTAGAATTGAGCGTACCTCCATGAAAATCATCTCTCTCTCTCTCTATATATCCATCTCCCTCACTTCTACGGAATTATCACCGTCGTCGTCGCCGCCCTTCCGTCATCGCCGCCATCGTCACCGTCTTATTTCTGCCATCGCTGTCACCATCGTCTCCTTCTCATGACACTTCTCCGATCGTCTTCTCTGCTACGAACCGAACGACCATCATCCACCATATCTACTACTTTCATGGCATCGGACACCGACTCTAGATCTAACGAATCTAGATCTGTTCGTTGCCTCCGATCATCTCCCGATTGTGATTGATTTTCTTATTGGAGTTGGATTACAAGCTGTTTGATTCTGTTTTTCGAAGGAGGGCTGCTCGTGGGGTGTTTTTGTTGCTATTTTTGCAGCAGTTTTGCTGCTGAGCGTTATTTAGAATAACAGCAGATTCCGGCGAACTTGGTACGACAGGTACGAATGAATCCATTCGTTCCGTTCGTACGAACTAGTTGTGCATGATTCGTTACTTGGTACGAATGAAAGCATTCGTCCCATTCGTACCAGCTAGTAGCACACCATAACTTCGTACGAGTGGTATGAATGAACGCATTTGTCCCTTTCGTACCACCTAGTGGCGCACCATAACTTGGTACGAGAGGGACGAATGAACTCATTCATCCCTTTCGTACCAATTAGTGGTGCACCATAAATTGGTACGAGTGGTACGAATGAATTCATTTCGTATCAATCCACCACGTTTTCTGCTCTTGATTTTCTAAACCGGCGTCGCCATGACTGGATCTAGATTTTTACTTTTCTGTAACTGTGAGATAATCAGATCTCTGTTTTGGCGTTTGAATCGAGACCATATCTAATTAGATTTTGTGGCTGAGATCGATGTTTTGTGAGGCGACATCGTCGCCGAGATGTTTTGTGAGGCGGCGCCGTCGCCGTCGTCGTGATGTATGGTTGGTAGAGGTAGAGGCAGAGGTTAGAGTTTTCAGTCAAAGAGAGAAGACGCGAGAGAAAGAGGACATATAGGAGATTGGGGAGAGAAATTTGACTGTAAATGAGAATAAGGGTAAATTTGTCCAAAAATCCCAAAATCTAACAGAATTTATGTTAAATTAAGTTTTGAACAACTTTTATTTTTCACTATCCAGAGTGATTATTTGACATTTTTACTCAAAAAAATATCTTAATAAAGTCTACATTTGGGCAAAATATCAATTTTTATCTTATTTTTGTAAAATGGTCCAAAGGATGTGAGAAAATGGTGTTTTGTAGTAGAATTTACAATCCTACATAAGCCAAAACAGCATTGTATTGACTAATGTGAATTATTCCTTTTTTATTATCAGATTTTCGGCGAACTTAGCCAGCATCATTTACTAAAAAAAATTATGGTATAACATTGAAAGTAAAAAAAAAAAAGGTTGGGTGTTGCGCTTCAATGTATCCATACATTGAGGTAATTTTATAGAAAAATGATCTAAATAATAAGATAAAAATGATATTATGCGTTATAGTAATTAACTATAATTATAAGATCAGACCATCGTAATTTTTTTTAGTAAATCAGTTTATAGTAGTAGGTAGACTAGCATTAAATGTTTATTTTGTAGGACACTACAACTTTCAGGTTTCTCTATTTTTTCTTCATTCACAAATCATATTAAGATCTAGTTTACAGTGTACTCATTTGGCAAATAAGCAAAACATGCATAATTGTATTTATATTAATTAAGATAGTTTTAAAATAGAGAAAATATAGGATTATAGCACTTTCAAAAAAAAAAAAAAACACTAATAATAGCACCAATTTTTAGAAAGACAAATAATAACACTTTTAGACATTTTTGCCCCTAATTCTTTTAACTCAATCTATTTTTATCTTTTTATTTGTTTATACGTATCTTCTTCATTTTTTTCATACATGTCGACCATATTTCCGCCGCCGGCGTGGATTTTAAAGTCGTCGTCACCGACTCACATGGCCTAGTCACCGTCACCGTCTCCTTTTCGACGACCTCATTTCTTATGTGTGAAATCACATATTAGAATTCGTGAATTCACAAATTAAAACTCATGAATTTACAAATTAGAATTTGTGAATTTGTCAATTCTCGAATTAATATTTTAAATTTGAAGAAGATATAGCGTGGAATCATAAATTTAAATTTGTGAATCACAAATTAAAATATGAGAATTCACAAATTTTAATTCATGAATTCTCAAATTCTAATTCATGAATTCACACATAATGATGGAGAAATAGTGGGATGGAGGGGTAAATATGTCCAGAAGTGCTATTATTTGTATTTTTTAAAAACATGTGCTATTATTAGGATTTTTAATTTTAAAAGTGCTATTATTAGAATTTTTAATCTTAAAAGTGCTATTATACCATTTCTCCCTTTAAAATACCTATACTTCTCTCCTCAAAATTATCGCACGAAAACTTCAGTTCGGCCGATCGACCATAATTAAATATTTATCAAGGGGATCAGAGAATATTAATTTGGGGATTAGATGGTAAGTAAAGGATAACCAGATATAGTTAATCACAATGACGGGTTTTAATTTTCAATTAGAATTTATTAATTTTTAAGTAAAATTTATTAATCCTTAATTAAACTTTATAATCAAAACTAAAAATAAAAAAAATTAATTAAGAAATGAACCGTACAATGAGATCAACCGCACTAGAGTTGCTAGGGGTGAGCAAAGGAAACCGAAAAATCGAACCAACCAATAAACCGTACCGAAATCGTCCCGAAAATATGGTTAACTAAACCGACAACCTCAGTTTAATTTTCGGATTTTAAAAAATCGAGGCTACTGGTTAGATTTTTAGTTTAATGTATGAAAACCAGCGGTTAACCGAACCGAACTGAAACTCATTAAAAATTACTCCCTCCGTCCCATTATTGTTGGCCTGTATTCCTTTTTTGGGCCGTCCCACAAAAGTTGGCTTGTTTCCTTTTTGGAAAATATCCTTCTCTCACAAAAAGTTGTGGGCTCCACCACTTTCTATCTTTTTACCCTTTAAACACCCTTCTCTTTAATACCCGTGCCCAAAAGAAACGTGCCAACAATAATGGGACGGATGGAGTATAATTTTACTAATTATATGTTAAAAAAATATTATACGAACTAATTATATGTTATAAAATTATAATAATTACTAATTTATTTTTACTATTTTGACTTGTAAACGTGAGATAGTTCAATTTACTAATTTATACTTATGTAGATTGTATGTTTGGAATCTATATTTTAAGATATGAAATTTTTTTAATGATATGTGTTATAAAACAATCAAAATTTTCTTTCTTCATGGTTAACAGTTAAATAACGGTTAACCGAACCGATTTTTAGGTTAACCGATAAAGCGGTTTTTGATTTGTATTTTCTATCTTTCAAAGGTTAACCGAACTGATTAAAAATCGTATGGTCGGTTTTTATGTGTGGCAAATTGTCAGTTAACCGAATCGTGCTCACCCCTAAGAGTCACACTCCAAATTATTATTGTAAGTGTATCCGAGCATTACAAATCTCAATTTTGACTTAGACAAATTGAGTAGTTTCAACAATATACGCATTCTTTCACGTGTCCTTTAAAATCAGGAAAAACACAAAGTTGATTTGTATAAAATCAACAATAATAGAGCATCTCACGTTTTTTCAACTTTGACCAAAACAAGGGAAGGAATAAAATTAAAAAGAAAAAGTTCGAGCCCAACTGCTCAAGAAAATTCATATTTGAAGTACTGTGAATATACATTTAAATTTTGAAATTATTATAACGGCAGATTTCCCACAATTCAAATTATGTTTGAATAATACCTCAATTTAATTTGTTTGTAATTTTTCAAAATAAAAGAGTGCTTATATCTTGAACAACTTGTAACAACCAATTTGTCTCCTTGCCTACATTTTCAAATTTCTAATATATGCTTCAAAACATAATTCCAATATCTTTGCTAAGGGATGGCTGGTATGTTAGAATGAAATGAGAATGGAATGGTCATTACTGTCTCCATTCCTAATCCCATGATTGGTGTATTTTTTTCAGAAGGAATGACCATTCCTGAAGGAATGACTAATCCCATGAACATGGGCTTAGCCATTCATTCCCTCCCCATTGGTATTAACTAATCCCCATTTTCAGGAATGAATATTATTATTATTATTATTATTATTAATGGTTAAAAATTAATTAAAAATAATAATAATTATTATTATGAAAATAATTATAATAGAAATAATAATATTAAAATAATATTAATTATTATTATTTCTTATTATTAGAATTAATATTATTAGTATTAATATTATTATAATAATTATTATTAAGCTAATTATAATAATTAAATTAAAAATAATAATTAGTAAAATCATAATAAATAACAAATATTATTATTAAGCTAATTGTAGTAAGTATAATAAAAACAATAAAACTAAAATAATATTTATTATTAGTATTAGTATTAGTATTAGTATTAATATTAATATTATTAAAATTATTAATAATAAGCCAATTATAATAAGTACTCCCTTCGTCCACCAAAAGTTTGCATCAAGAATTGCAACATGGATTTTATTATGAACTGTAAGAATAAAATTAGTTAAGGAATGATCATTCCAATCCTGATGTATACAAGTTATAGGAATATTATTCCTTAATTCATTTATTTCCTACCTTCATTCCATTACAGGGTTCATTCCATTCCATTAAATTCCATTCATGTCTACCAGCCATGCACCCCCTAAAACTATTGTTCGTTTTTAGCTCATAAGGTGGTTAGGTTTTTTGGCCTTTCCCCCTCCTTGTTCTTTTTTCACTTTCGTTTTTATTAATATGGTAAATAGGTTTGAAATACATAAACTTTACACTTATTTAAGCATTTCACATGATCTTTAAAAATTGTATCAAAATACATGTACTTTACACTTACTTTGATATTTCACATGACCTTTAAAAATTATGTCAAAATACACGAATTTAACATCTTTTAAAAATTTCACATAATTTTTGTTCCGGCGAAAAAATAATGATGACATGGCAATGGATTTGTTGACGTTGCAATCAGTATCTAACTCATATTGATTGCAAAAGACGCTGTTCCAAGCAGAATACAAAATAAAATGGAATGATGTCGCTTCTTGCTAAGGTGGATGCACATGTAATTTAATTTAGATAAGTCATTCACTTGAAGGAATCGGTTGCTTGATTTTCGTCAGAAAAAAAGATCATGTGAAATTTCAAAAGATATTAAATTAATGTATTTTGACACAGCTTTTTAAGGTCACCTGAATTACCAAAATGAGTGTAAAATTGATGTAACTTCACAAAAATTTTAAATGTTATGTGAAATACCGAAATGAATATAAATTTCATGTTTTTTAAACCTATTCACCCTAAGTAATGTAAGAACTTATTGGCCAAAACTTATTGTTGTATATTTGCTAAAAGTCTAAAACACCCTTTAAATAAAAAAAAAATTATCTTGATCAGAGTGATGAATCAAGCTATTGCCTGCCAATAGAAGAGTTCTATAAATTTGTGCAGGCTTTGATTGAATGCCTGATAGAATTTAAAATTAAAATTAAATATTTTTATACTTTTTGTTGTCTAAATAATATTATTATATAATTTAATTTCTTATTTTTCCTTTCAAAATATATAAATATAGCTTTTTTGTCAGTAAAACTGGAGGCCTTTTTCTTTTTTCTTTTTTTTTTTTAGAGGGATTCTCAAACCTTTATACAAAAGAAGAAACAAACCTTTTCCCACCCCAAAAAGGGTAGAGTGGGAAAAATAGTAGACGTAAACCACAAATTTACAAAATCACATTCACACCAAAAATAAATATAATCAAATATGGAGTATTTCTCTATTCACAAAGTGCCCAAAATCGCAGCATATCTGCTCCAACAGGATTCTGTATTGGATTTGCATCTAATTCAAATCCATCAAATTTACTAAACTTCCTCAAAATAAAAAAATAAAAAAAAATCAAATTTACTAATCATCATGTGATCGTATCACAAATAATTTGCTACCCCATTCTCATTCTTATACTCTCTCGCCGCTAATTCAATTAAAAATAATAAAAAAAGAAAGAAAAATCGAAAACCACTCAGAGTTCCTTTTACTATCACATAACTCAAATAAGGGTTTCCGTATTCAAAATCACCACAGCCACAAAAAAAACCGGCTAAACCGGCCGAGCCTCACTCAGCGCGTGACTCACCGAGTCACTCCTGTACACAAAAAAACGAATAAATTCCCCCCTATAAGCCATCGGCTTTGGACATGACGGATAGCCGGCTCGGCCGCGGCTGGAAGTCGTGCCGGCGGCGCAAGCTGTGCGACGACGGTCGAATCAGCGCCGCCAGCGCTCTCTTCACCAATTCCCCCTCCACCGTGCCGATTCGGACCAGCGAATTCGTCATCGCCGATCGCCGCATATTCAATTGATGGCTGGACCGATACGACGACGTCTGGTTGCTGGCGACGCTGTAGCCGGGGACGATACTGTTCTTGTGCAGGCTGCACCGGAAGGAGCCTGGGTGCGTCGTAGGGGAGCACATGCACGTCTTCTTCGGCAGCGAGCGGTGGCTCTGCTTCTGGTGGTGAGAGGCGATCGGATGCCCCCGAGGAGCGGAGAATCGGACCGACGACGACGGCGAAACGGATCTGCCGAGGCTGACCCGGGTAGGGCTAGTGGATCGGGCCAGGACTGAGTCGGGCACGGGCCGGGGCTCGGAGCGAGTGGAGAAGGTGGCTGCCGAAGACGCGGAGATGGAGGAGGGGAAGAATCGGCCGGACGGCGAGAGCGAGCGTTGGAAGTGGCTTTGGAAGGTTGTACCGTGCGAGGATCTGTTTCTGGAAGACGCTTCCATTGGTTGTACCTTGGACTGGAAATAGTGTTTTTTTCTTTTTTTAATTCTGGAAAAAGTAGAAAAGATGGGGTCAAGTGATTTTAGGAGTGCCGGTTGGCTCTCTATTTCGGCAAACCTAGCAACAACTGAAGCAGCGGTTATATAGGAGAGAGAGGTCGGTAGCAGTCCCGTAATTAAGGCGAATTACAAGGGTGTTTTGGGGAATTCGTTAATAGGCCGTTGGTTACGATATGGTGGTGGAATAAGATTTTCCTGTGGGTACCACATTCAAAGCAATGGGCTGTCAGAAACTACACTCTGCACGCGCTTGGATGCGCGTGATGGTTAAGCGCTGGAGAAAATAGAATTCGAATTATGGTATTTATTCTTTTATTGGATATATTTTTATATTGGTAAGTGGTATTATTATTTTCATTCCTTTTCCTAGACCATTTTAAAAACATTCTATGTGTGTTCATATTGACTTGGAATACGTTGTCTAATCTAATTCTTGGTATTGTAAATATATGATTACCTTCTAAATTTATAAATTATGTTAATTCTTAAATAATTGGACAAAATTAGACCACCAAACGCTATTGTTTTAATAATTGAAGTGTATCGTGTCCAACAACTGGCAACATTAATTATGATCAACTTCCTTTGATCGTTCGGTGTAGGAGATTCAAATAGTATCATTCAGTATTAATAACAACGTTAGAAAAATATATATCTAGAAAATGTTGATTTAAGTCATTAGAAAGATGTTTGGTGTTATGATTGTAAAACAAAAATATATATATACATAAGGAATGTATTTATATTGCTAAAACGATTTAAATTGTAGTATTACAAATTTATAATATAAATCCATTTTAGGTTTGTGATACTTAAGGCAATTAACATTTAATGTACTAGATTTCTTTTCATGAGATTCAATAATGGATTATTACTTTGGTGGTGAATGTAATTTATGACAAATATGATCAAGATAATCGATAACAGTATAGTCCAATAGTAATTATTTGAGTATGTGGCATCAAATTTTTTTAGTGCACTTTATCTTTCATTTGAAATTTGTAAACTATTGTAACATAAATAAGTTTACCTAGTGCATACCTCGAATCGAGCTGCTGGTCACCATCGTGTCATAAAAATAACAAAATTTTCGAATAATTGTAAAAATTGAAATGTTTTCCCTAAAAAAAATATTGAAGTACGGATTGAAGGATTTAAGAGATCAAACATAGAATTTGCTAGACAATAATGTATCTTTAATCAGTTAATCCAATCATATCAAAACATATACTAATTGATATTAAAAAGTACGCCTTTATCAGAATAAGAGGATAACATTCAATTTAAACAGACAATTAAATTTAGAAAAATACTCAAATGGAAAGTGTTTTACTGACAAAAGACTTTAGGCTGTTGAATTAAAGATTTGATTAATAAATTAAAATACATAATAGTATAAGTTCATAAAAATATTGAGATTTTCGTGAGACCTTCTCATTAGCGACCGAAAAACATTTATTTTTTTAAGTTGTATATTTATTTAAAATTCTCGTTTATTGTTTGATAAGATAATGATATAACATGGATAAATTAATTGCATTAAATATCCCTATGTTCTCTAAAACTGCACAAAACACCATTATATTCTGTAAATTGCGTAAAATACCCTTATATTTTAATAAACTCTGCATAGAAAACCAATTGCGTCAAAAATATCTTTTGTGACTCTCACTCGCACTCTCACCTTTAATTAGTCATTAACGTCGTTCGACAATCCTACGGATTAGTCATTAACGTCTCCCTTCTTTCACGATTAGGGTTTTTTTACCTCAAGCATCGCTATAAAAGCTCTAATACAAATCACGCCTTTAACAATCATTAAATGTGTGATCGCGAGTGAGAGTCACGCAAGTTATTTTTGACGCAGGATTTATGAAAACATAAAGGCGTTTTATGCAATTTATAGAACATAAAGCTAGGTGTTTTGTGCAGTTTTAAAAAATACAAAGGGGTAAAATGCAATGTACCCTATATAATCAAATTGATTCCCAAACTCGTTCTCTAGAATGGTTTAGAGCTGCATCAATATTCTAAATCAAACCACTTAAAGCCCATGTTTGGTTCGTTATTTTTTTAGCATGGAAAGTGATTCAATTAATTGAATCCATTACTTCTTATTTGATTTGGGTATTGGGTTAACCATTACCCTTACTTGAGGGTAATCCAATCCCCCAAAATGTTACCCTTCAAAGTAGAGCGGTAACAAAATAATTTCCTCCCCGGAATCATTTCACAAGGTGATTTCTTTCTATTGTTGAACCAAACACTCAATAAAAGTAACACTTATTGTTACCATTCTTCCCCTCTACCTGATTCGATTATCTTTCCATTCCTCTACTCTAACCAAATTAACGAGCCCAAACGCATTAACGAGGAAAACCTAATGTAACCGAGTCTCAAATCCATCGTAAATAAATCTAAAGATACTTCAAAAATCAAGAGCAATATGATTCGAAAAAAAAAATCAAAATCAAAAGCAATAAATTTTGAAATTCAACAAAATACTTCGTTTTGTTTATTTTATTTAAAAAATCAAATATGCTAAACAACTCTCTAGGCTATAGGAGGTTAGCAATAATTATTATAGGCATTAAAAATGTAGGGATTATTGGCGTGAGGGTCACGCAGAGTAATGAAGGCGGGGTGAAATTCCTGAGGCGCCAAATTTGGCGCCAAATGTCACTTTAGTTATGGAGTTCTAAATTAAAAATCTGACACGTACCATGATGTTTGTTTCTTCGGTTGCTCTAATCAAATTAAATCAAACCACAAAAACTGCTTTGTGATTTTTCAACTACTAGTATTTTATTTAGAGTAGTTCTTCGGTTACACTCGCTCTAATCCAAGTAAAGTTGTAATTATCATAGTAGTACTTCCTTCGTCCCATCCATAACGTTTAGGAATGTAAACGGGTTGGGGCGGGACCGGGTATTACTTCCCTATCCCCATACCTGCTTCATAATTTTGTCCCTGTCTCCGTCCCTATCCCCGTTTATATCAGGGCGGGGGCGGGGCGGGGATTACCCGTCGGGAAAAGGATACTCATCGGGTATCCGTTAGATAATTTATTTTATTTTTAATAATTTATTATAACAAAAAAATAATTTATTAATAATTTATTTTAATACTAATTAAAATTTTATTAATAATTTATTTTTAATAATTTATTATTCAATAAATAATTAATCGGGTCGGGTTCGGGGCGGGAATCTATATCCCCGTACCCGACCCGAACCCGATTTGGATTTTATAGTTCAAACCCGTCCCCGTCCCCGACCCCGAAAAAGTTCACCCGAATCCGTGGGTAAAATTGTCATCCCTATTAACGTTCCATTTTCTATTTTTGTCCATTCCATTAATAACGTCTCGTTTCTAAATAAGGAAATAATTAGGGAATTAATCATCTACTAATTTGGTCCCACCATATGAAAAGAAAAAGGAATAAGTGTACTGGATTATTAATTAACAATATAGTACACTTTAATAAAGTGGGGTAGATAAGCTTTATGGACTAAACTCATTCTTTTTAACCTCCGTGCCCAAAAAAAACGGGACGTTATGGATGAGACGAAGGGAGTATTATTTAACTAACTAATATCAACGGAGAAAATAACTATTTATATCAAGCTCAATAACTGTTTAGATTCCTTAATTATCGGTAGGGCTATTTTCCTTTTATTTGCTGAAATCTATGGTGAAACAAAAGATTAATTTAGTTACTTTGGATCGTTACTATTCTTTTACTTAATCAACCATCAAGTAATGTTAAAGGTTATTAATTAAGTTTTTATTGTGCTAACAATTTAATTAGAGAAAGATAAATTATCATTTAAATCCTAAATTATTATCGTTTTATCAAATATAACATAAACTGTAAAAAGTAATTAATTATTTGAATAATAAATTACTCCATCCATCCCATTGAACTTATCATGTTGTTGTTCGGTACGGTTATTAAGGAGAAGGGTAAAAAGATAGAAAATATATATGTTCTATCACTTTTAAAGAGTTAATTGTTTCATTTTTTTGGAAACATGACAAGTTAAATAGAACAACTCAAAAATGAAAGAAAAACAAGTTCAGTGGGACGGAGAGAGTATTATTTTTATATTAAAAATAACCTGAATCCTATTTTCTGGCCCTAGATTACTGTCTACGTGACACGCTAGAGTCCAAGATGGAATGTCTATGTGGCCCGTTTTAGTTTACTTGTTTTATTATATATATCCACCATTGACTCCGGCGTGCCACGTAGACATTATGGAGCCGAAAAATGGGCTTTGGACTATTTGTTTATATAAAAATGATAGTTTATGAATTAAATGACTATTTTTGATAATTCAAGCTATATTTTATAAAATGGGAATAATTTAGGATTTAAATGATTATTTTTTATAGTTCAGATTATATTTAATCAAACGATAATAGTCTAAGATTTATATGGTAATTTACCCATTAAAGAAAGATACGTTGTAAGTTTTTATCAGTTAATGTAATTATTCATGAGTTGATTGTCTATATGTACACAATCTTTCACCCAATTTTGGTTTTTATAGCAATCTAACTTTTTTTCGCTAAGGCTTAATTTTTTATCCGAATTCATTTCACGGTCGAAAGTATGTCCGATGTGGCTTTGAAGTTTGTGTACTTACATACAATTAACCCTTTATTTCATTAACCGTTTACTCATTCTACGAAACATTTGAAGTATGGCTACGTTATACTTCTTCCGTCCACGAATAATAAAACTAATTTTTCCTTTTCGTCCGTTTACAAAAAGTATGACTATTCCATTTTGGGACATGATCCCATCTAATGTATCATTTTTTTTAATCTCTTTTTCCACTCATGAAGATGGTCCTTTTCTCCACTAACAAACTACCTAACTTTTTATTAAAATCTGTGCCGCTCCAAAATAATTTTATTATTGGTGGAGGGAGGGAGTATTGTCTTAGACATGCGAGATACTAGTACCAAACACTGGCGCTTCAATTTTAATATTAGAAAAATATTGATGCTATTATATAAGTAATATTTAAATATTTAAAAAGTCTGCAGAAGTAGAAGAAAATAAAATTACAATTATACACCAAATATCCTCGAATACTAGTCGAATCTGAGTGAAGCAATATATGCTGTAACACTAATTAATATGCTCTCAAACGGGATTATATAATACTGAGGAAAATAAAATATGAGACTAGAATACGAGAAAAATAGAGTATTCCACATAGATAATAATGCTATATATAAAATTGGCTTCATTCTTGATGGCATCATTTTTAATATTATCATATTTCAGTAGGAGAAAGTCGTTAGATTAATGGACCACTATCGAAAAATAAGTCACAAAATGAAAGAAATGAAAAGGGAAAGCTGAAGGAATATTTGAATTGCCTTTAAGATAAAGACTTTGTATACCTTATCTTCAGATTCTTCACTTTAATTAATTTCATTCTAATATTCCAATGTATTATTGCATGAAAGGTGAATCCAATTGTACTTTTCACTGATTCAATTTTTTTTATCAGATTCTAACCCAAAAATTTCAATTATTGACGACGAGACCATCAACACCTTTGTTATGGGAGTCCTTCAAATGTTTAGAATTTAACCACAAATTAATTGTTCACAATTTGGATTCCTTTGCTAAAATTGTACTTGTGAATAAATGTGGACGATATATTCCCCTCTTAGGTGAGGAATCTGGCGTTTTTCGATTGATTTTGGTTTGAAAAAAAAAATACTCAAATAAGTATCTAGCAACTCATTGCAAATAATTGTGCTTATAAAATATTGAAGGTGTATACTGTAAAGCAAACCTTTTGTGTTTGTATATACAATTTCTATTTCCGCTATTTCTCCCATATCTGATTTGATTATTTGTCGCATAATACATCATGTCCCATTATCTCGTGTTATAGATTAAATGGTGTGTTGTAGATCACAGAAGATCATTTAATCAGTTTATCATGAGATATTAATCAGTATTCACAGTCGAGATAACTTTGGACAAGTTATTGGTTTAGGCTGTAGTATAAAACAGAAAGTAGTTTGTCTTGACTACTTGTTTATACTAATACGTACGTCTACGTATTGAAAGGATCGCAGTGAGACGTGTTCTTCTATTCTGACTGTTTGAGAAGGATCAAGGTCTCGGTGACTCGATAGATCTAAATCCTAATAAGTTATTATGTGTGTTCAAGTGTCTTTCTGTAACTTTGACTTACCATGGGTGAGAGTTATGAGTTAGCTCAATATGCCCCGTATCTTGGGACAGTAGCATTTGTTCGATACTTAATTAACTGTATTAGAGAATCATGTACTGGAGACCCCAAGTTGATGACATTCCCTTAAGGAGCTCATTAAGTTTATCGTACTAAACCCTGCAGGTGGATTTTATTATCCGGTACGATAATAATGATGAGTGGTACTACTTAAGGAATTAAATATATTAATTAATTTAAGCTGTCAGTAGCTTTAATTAATTAATGAATGTTCGACATCTTAAACATGGGGATTATCGAAGTTAAATTAGAAGCCCTGATTCATCAGTGGGCTAGAGCGGTAGTGCATTACTAATTCTTTAGTGGAATGAATTAATGATTATATACTTGTAATTATTCTGGGCTTGAATAATTGAATACAAGTATATAGGAGGCCCAACTCTAGCTTTCTAGTAGATCCCTAGAATGACCCAAATGTCTCACAAAGTCAAGCCCAAACCACCACCAAGTCATAATGGGCCTTGGCCCATGGATTGACCTATATAACTACAAGCTCTCATGAAACCCTAGCTAATGCTTCCATTCTTGTTAGCCACTAACAAGGGTTAGAGAGAGAGAAAAGTAGTGAGGGTTCTGGAGCATCTTGAGGATCTTGGAAGATTGCTAACCACGTGGCATCCGAGATTGAGACGAGACACATCCTAGAAGATCAACTAGTGGAATCGTTCCACGAGCTCCGAATCCAAGAGAACGGTACATCGAAACCTTGTATGGTTGTCTTTAAATTAATAGGAGCATGCTAGGGAAGATTCTTGTATGTCGAGTTAGATATCCGAAATAGATCCGTAAGCAAAAGAGGATCGACTTTCACTAGCCATTCCAACAAATATATACTAACATTTTACCTTATGAACATAAAAAAATAGCATTATAGTAAAATAAAGTATCAATCCATCCATACTTAATATGGGCGTTATTTTTGTTCATTTTCTATGATTTATTTTAAATTCAAAAATTGAGATTCGATTTTGAGCTTTTGAGGCTAAAAAATAAATGAAAGAAAGAGAACTAGAAAAATAAAAAGAAATAGTTAAAGTGACAAAATTAAAATTTACAATGAGAAGATGGTAAAGAACACAATTAAAGTAGTAAAAAAAATGAAGAAAAATATAGGGAAACAAAAATAGTAATATGGTTATTATAGTTGTGACAAATGTAGGAGGCATACCTGAATGTGTTTATGTGGTGTTAATGTTTTGCAACGTCGGCTGCACATGGCGCACATTAGTATCTTCACAAAACTAACTGAAGATTCTTTTAATGTGGTCCTGCCACGCGCCCTCCACGTGTCGTAAAAAGTGTGGTTCAGTTGATTGAATAATAGTGACAAATAATACTCCCACCGTCCCGCTGAAATTGTTATGTTACTGTTCGACACGGTTATTAAGGAGGAAGGTAAAAATAGATCAGAAAATGGATAAGTCCCATTACTTTTAAAAGGTTAATTATTTTCTTTTTTGGGAAACAAGACAATTTCGGTGGAACAACCCAATAAGAAAAGAAGGACAATTTCAGTGGGACGGAGGGAGTATTAAATATTCGACTTGTTATTTTTTTGAACAACATTTGCTTGCTTTTAACCAATATACCGCCTGAAAAAGCTAAAGAAAAGTTACATAACGCACGACAGAAATTTCTGTCGCGAAGCCTATTTTTTTTATATATATTTCATCCATCTTATAATAACTTCGTTATGAATTATTTTGAATTATTTTTCCGTTCCGTTTATTTTGTCGACTTATTGTTCAGTACGAAGATTAAGAATAAGAGTAAAAAGATAGAAATAAGATATTTAAGAAATGACGAATAAGAAAGAAGGTTTTTTTTAGCCTGTCATTTCTTGGGATAAATTTACAACAAAGCAAATGCAGCAAAAAAAGAACTTTAAAACCCTGAAACAAGGTCTTTGAAATAAAAAAGTGTGTTCTAAAATAAAAATAAAAAGATACTACTATGTTAGAAATGGAGCAGATTGAATTAATTAGCGATCATATTAATCGTTAACAGAATTATCTGACTATCGATCTAAATTTATAATATCAGAATAAAATGTATTAATATATTATTATGACTAATAACTTTTACAAGCTAGCTAGTCGCAAGAATATCTAGCTCCATAATTTTCCAAACAATATGATAATGATATGTCCAAGTCCAATAATCTGGGACTTGTAGCATAATTAATTGCACCATTTTGAGCCATTAATTCTAAAGTCGATGACAAAATTCCAAACGCGGTTTGACGACCCATTTACAAACTTTACAAGTATACAATAAATATAATAATTTTCAAAAAAAAAAAAGATTAATTAATTAATTAGTGCGGGCGGACCACTTTGATTGGAAATTTTGGCTGAATTGTCACAACTCTCTAGTCTTAAGATATTAAAATCTCCCTAGCGAGTGTTGACACGTGTTGTGAAGATCATAAGAAATTAAATCAATTTATATAGGTGACAAGATTCCTTCCAAATATCAAAATTTTCAATAAAATTTGCCAGATGTATGTTTTCTTTGTTGTTTTTATAATTAATTATATATATAAATAGAGGCAAAATTAGAATAGCCATATCACTTAGTAAATCACAAGTTGTCCACAAACTTAGCTTTTATAAATTATAACAAACATTTGCCTTTTTGTACCCTTTTACTCTTATTTTTTATTTTTTCCACATAACTTTACATTCTCTCTTCTCTATCATCTTCTACCTCAACACCTCAAATTCGTACCGCCGCCACCACCGCCACCGTGAGGTACGATTTTTGTATTTTCGTACCGGCGTTCCACCGTCCGCCTCCCATTCCGCCAATGCCACCACCACCAGTGTGGCGGCGAGGTACGATTTTTGTATTTTCGTACCATCGTACCACTGTCCACTTCCCAATCCCCCATCACCACCTCCATCACCGTGGCGGCGAGGTACGATTTTTGTGTTTTCGTACCAAAGTACCACCGTCCACCTCCCATTGCGCCACCACCACCGCGGTGGCGAGGTACGATTTTTGTATTTTCGTACCATCGTACCACTGTTTGTCTCTCAATCCGTCACCACTACCGCCGCCACCACCGCGGCGGTGAGGTATGATTTTTGTATTTTCGTACCATCGTACCACTGTCCGCCTTCCAATCCGCCACCACCACTGCCGCCACCACCTCCATCACCGCGGCGGCGAGGTACGATTTTAATGTTTTTGTACCATAGTACCACCGTCTGCCTCCGATTCCGCCACCACCATGGCCGCCGCAGGTACGATTTTTGTATTTTCGTACCATCGTACCACTGTTTGTCTCTCAATCCGCCACCACCACCGCGGCGACGATGTACGATTTTTGAATTTTCGTACCATTGTACCACTGTCCGCCTCCCAATCCGCCACCATAACCTTCATTACCGCGACAGTGAGGTACGATTATTGTATTTTCGTACCAGCGTACCACCGTCCGCCTCCCATCCGTCATCGTCACCGCCACCACCACCAGTGTGGCGGCGAGGTACAAATTTTGTATTTCGTACCATCGTACAACCATCGTACCACCATACGCTGCCACCACCTCCATCACCGCGACGGTGAGTAGAGCTGGTAAATTTGGCCCGGCCAGAGGTACCCGAGGTTTGGGTTGGGCTGGGTTAGGAAATTAGAGGCCTGAAAAAATTCGGGCCGAAAAAGCCTGCTCAGATAACCCCCGGGCCGACCGGGCTTCGGGCCAAAAGAACTAGGGGGTTTCGGGCCAAAAAGCCCGCCTAATAATATTATGAGTTTTTTAATTAATATTTAATAGGAATAAGTCAAAAACCCTAGACCCTTTTGTCTTTTTTCTATTTCTCATCTAAGCTACTCCCAGTCCCCACTCGTCTCATCCCTTCCTCGTTCGTCGTCGCTCTCACTCTCACTTGTCGCCTCTCTTTGCTCTCATCGAACACAGCAGCAGCAACAACGCACCATCATCGGCGTCCTACTCCTTCTCCGGCGAGTCTCACTGGTAGCTGCCTTGTCTCTATCGAATGACACCACTTTCTATACCACTCTTATCTTTCTCCCTTCGATGCTCTCTCTTCTCCATCTGCTAGAAATTTGGCGAATCTGCCGCCAGCACCATCATCGACACCGACGTAGATGCAGCGTCACCATATAATAGGCTTTTTCTTAAAGACTCCAACTTGATGTGATAAAGATTTCACTTTTCCCTTTTTCTTCATCAATTTCGTTTCTTATACGGAGGTGAGTCACTGTTTGGCCAATTTGGATCATTTTGTGGGTTTTTTTTATGTGTATGGAATGGAGCTCTGTTTTGTATAGGTTTCTCTCACCGTGTGTGCGCGCGCGCGTGTGTTTCAGTTGTGGTTTATTGATTGAACGGATTTTTTTGGTTGAGAGGTATGATTAATCACCTTAGTTCTGATGTGATGAGTGTCCAAATCCTTGTGATTTCGTAACTTGGTTATGGAAGTTTAAGAAATCTTATTTGTAATTCTATAATATTAAGTTTCTTGGATTGATTAGATTGTTGCTGGCTCAAAAGAATTTTATGAAGTGTGTGCTGAATAGTGAATTCAATGTCTTGACTTAAATTGCTTGATATGTAGCCTTTTTTTGTTTTTGTTTTTTTATATATAGTAAAACTAAAATTCAGTGGTCAAATATCATAGATAGAAGTAATTTCAGATTTTCTTGTTAGCTTTAGTTTATAATTTTGATTCCCTCTCATTTTCTTTCAAAATCCGGCAGTGATTGTCGGTCTTTTACCGTCGTAGTTTCGAGTTGCCCACCCATCGCCAATCCACTGCTGTATTTCCGATTGGCCACCGGCCACGACTATCCATGTCTGAGACTGAGAATTGTGAAAAAGGTATGAAATATGAATTATCTTATGCGAAGCAAATATTGATTATACATACTCAGTCATTAATATTTTTTCATAATGTTATATGAATATACCCAACTCAAAGCTTGGAGGATAGAAATGATGATGTGGTGGAGTTGATTGATGCTTCAACCCTATGACACCGGGTGCTACTTCTGTGAGTAAACCAAGTCTTCCTACTGTTGACCATGGTAGTACTAGTGATAAGTCTAAAAGTAAGAGTGTTATGGAGGATGATTCTGAAAATGCTAATAGGGATGCTAAAAAAGCTAAATTAAAGGTGTGGTTTTTTTTTTTTGACAAAGTTGGCAAAGTAGATGGGGTAGAAAAATGCAAATGCAAACATTGTCAAAGGCTATCTACTTGTAAAGTTGAGTTTGGTACCACTCACTTGAAGCGTCATATGCAGAAATGTTTTAAAACTCCTAAGTATCATGATGTGAGTGAGTTGTTAGATAATAGAGCCCAATTATTGAAGAAATGGAAGTTTGATAGTAAGGCATATCGAGATGTTTTGGCTAGAGCTATCATTAAGCATGATCTCCTTTCAATTATGCTGAGTATGATGGGGTTAATGCGGTGAATAGGGTTATAAATCTTGAATTCAAACCTATTTCTAGAAACACAACAAAAAATGATTGTCTTGAAGTATACAATTCTGAAAAGAACAAGTTGAAGAGTTTGTTAGCTGCTCATTCTGGGCGAATTTGTTTGACATCTGATTGTTGGACTGTTGTTACTTCACGGGGTTATATGAGTGTGACTGCACATTTCATTGATTCAAATTGGAAGTTAAATAGTAAATTGCTTTCATTTTGTGAGTTAGACACACTTCATTCTGGTCTTGAATTATCTTCTAAATTGCTTGGGGTGCTTAAGGATTGGGGCATAGAGTCTAAAATTTTTTCTCTCACTTTGAATAATGCAAGTTCCAATGATAGCATGGTTAGAATTCTCAAAGATAGGCTGAATTTGCAAGATGGTTTTTATGTCAAGGTGAATTCTTTCATGTGAGGTGTTGTGCACACATCTTGAACTTAATTGTTCAAGAAGGTTTGAAAGTTGTGGATGATGCTTTGAAAAGAATTAAAAATAGTGTTAAGTATCTGAGAAGATCGGATGAGAGGTTGAGGGATTTTTAAAAATGTGTGGAAGAGGTGAATTTAGGAAATGTCAGTGGTTGTTTCTTAAAGTTGGATGTGTCTACTTGATGGAATTCGACGTATATAATGACACAAATTATAAATATTGTCCAACTAATGAAGAGTGGGAAAGAGGAGAGAGGATTTGCACCCTCTTAGCCCCATTTTTCGAGATCACTTACTTGATATCCGGATCATCTTATCCCACCTCGTGCTTGTATTTTAGGCAAGTTGCAAGAATAGAAATGAAGTTGCATAAATACTTGAATTCTGAAGATGAGGTGATCAAAGACATGGCTAAACGGGTGAAAGTTAAATTTGTCAAGTATTGGGATTCATACTCTACTATACTCTTGCATTAGGAAATGTTCTTGACCCAGAAAGAAAGTTGAGATACCTAACATTTGTATGCAAGAGACTTTATCCCAAAGATCATGAAGAGAAGGTGAAAATTGTGGAGAATGCATTGTACAAACTCTTTGCTGCTTATGAACAAGATGGAGCTGCATCAACCTCAAACATAACTCCAATGTCAATTTTCATCATCTATGACTATGCTCGATATGGATGTAAGTGTGATCTTGCACTATATATTTGTTTGATTCTATTATATATTTATATTTAACTTCCATTAATTTTATGTTTTATTTATTTTATTTTAGGAGTATGATATAGAATTTCTTCAAGAGTCTTCAAATACTGGTAAATCAGAGCTTGATGTGTATTTGGATGAGAGTATCAGACCTTCCGGTGTTGGCAAATCTTTAGATGCCATAGAATATCTGAAAAATAATGCACAATGATTCCCTCGACTTGCAAGGATGGCTTTTGATATTCTAAGTATTCCAATCACGTTGCTTCAGAGTCTACATTTAGTATTGGAGGCCGTATCTTGTACAAGTATAGGAATTGTTTGCTCCCCGAAAATGTACAAGCTCTCATTTGTGCACGTAATTGGTTGCATGGTTTTAAAGTGGATGAAAATTTAGGTAATGATATATTAATATCCTTATTTTTTTAATTTGTAATTTTTTCTTTGAATTATAACTATTTGCATTTTTTAATATTATAGGTGCACAAGAAGTGGAAGAGATACATTTATCGAAGCAAGATTCAAATGTGGTTGATGTTTGATGATGAGAGGGAGGCATGAAAAACTTTTTATTTAATAATTGTTATATTTTGGATCGTTGTCTACTTTGACCAATGTTTAAGACACTGAAATTTTATTTGGTTACTTTGAATTAGTATTTTCAAACTACAAGACTAGTACGACTTTCAACCTTAAAATACTGTCATTTTATTGTGGACTGAATGATTGATTTTAGTCAAAGGCTTTATTTATAATCTTGTACATAATTATTTTTGTCAATTTAATTACTGAAAAATCATTTTTTAACATTTTTTTTTCTTTTGTACTATCGGGCCGGTTTGGCCAGGTGGCCCGAAGGGGGCTGGCTTGTCTCTTTTGCCAGCTCTAACGGCAAGGCACGATTTTTATGTTTTCGTACGAGCGTACCACCGTTACACCTCTCATTTCACCACTGCCATCGCCACGGCCACCAGTACGACGACGGGGTACGATTTTTGTATTTTTGTACCATCGTACCACTGTCCGCCTCCCAATCCGCCACCACCACCACCTCAATCACTGTTTAGGTACCATTTTTATATTTTTGTACCAACGTATCACCGTCCGTCTCTCATTCCATCACCGACACTGCTGCCACGGTGATGTACGAATTTGATATTTTCGTACTAACGTACCACGCAGTAAAACTTGATACCCCCGATACGAATATCAACATTTCGTACCGGTGTACCACTTTGTGTTGTGGTACCCATCTGATATTGCTTCAAGGGTTGTAAGCGACTATGAATTAATCATTTCCTATTGATATATCATTTATTAACTTGACGCGGTACGATATGATAATTTCGTACTGAGTTTCTAGGTTACAACTTCAATACGAAATGTATATTTTCATACTAAGAACAACCTGATACGGAGTGATAAGCGGGTGTGAATTGATTATTTCGTACCGCGCTACCAGGTGATGCCATTGTAACTTAGTACGAAAATAAATATTTTGTACCGCGATATAGCTGAGAGGTAGCTGAGCAAAAGTCAGCTGAGGTCAGTTGAACAAGATCCAACTGAGTGGTCATCCTGATACGAAGTGGTAAGCGGGTATGAATTGATCATTTCGTACCGCGCTATCAGGTGATGCCATGATAATGTAGTACAAAAATAAACATTTCGTACTGCGATACAGCTGAGAGGTCAGCTGAGCAAGATCCAGATGAGAAGTCAGTTGAGCAAAAGTCAGCTGAGCAAGTCCCAGCTAAGAAGTCATCTGAGCAAGATCCAACTAAGAGGTCAGCTGAGCGGATCCATGTAATGAATTTTATATTTCGTACCAACGTACCACGTTTTAGAATGGTATCCGACATAAAATATATAATTCGTACCATTCGTACTATGTAATGTATAATTTTATACTGATTTATTTGTGCACCAAGTACCGTACCGAGTACCATTTACTTTAATTATTTGTGGACTATTTACTTTTGAATTGATTTTGAACATTTATATTAGAACTTGGTACGAATATGATATATAGATCATTTGTACCAATAGTACAAACTATTGGTAGTATGGAATAAGTTCATTCGTACCAGTCGTACCAAGCAACTACATATCTAAATTAGACAAATTGCAGAACATATACAATTTAGAACAAAAGTACTAATAATACTAATATTGTAGCAAATGGTTTACAAACCAGAAATTGTAGCAAATAATTTACAAAATAAGAATTGTTCATTCACTAATCACTAAAAATTGTTCATTCACCAACTCAATCTCTACGGTAAGTGTTATTTCATCTGCGTTGAAATAATAGGTGCTCCCAACCAAAACATTGATTTCTTGAGATATTGTAGGTCATCATGACAAAATTCACTGAAAATCTTGCACATAATCTTGTACATGTTGGTACGACGGTACGAATATACCATATTCATACCATCATTTCAATTCAATGCGCTGCGCATACATGGCAAGTTGGTAGATTACACCCAATTGTACCAGCAATCATATACGAAACCCCAAAAAATTACCAAATTATAATCAAATCACCCTAAAATCAAGCATAAGAACGACGAAATCACCCAGAAATGACGTACGAAAACTTCCAAAGCACCCATAAATCAAGCACAAATATACCTAAAATACTAAATCATTAAAATCGTAATAGACAAATAAATTTATTTCGTACCAACGGGTTACTACTGGTACGAATAGACCATATTCGTTCGAATTACTACTGGTACGAATACACCTATTTCGTACCGCGAGTTTTGACACCAAGCAGCAGTCTCCTTGAATCAACACAAACGAAATAGAAATCAGCGGAAATACATCCAAATCATCCATAAATTAACCCAAATACACCAAAAATTACCAAAATAATATGAAAACTTCATAAATAATCGAGAAACAAACACGTAAAAGCCCTAAATCAACAAAAAATAAGAAAAATACAATAAAAATTCAAAAAAATTCTAGATCAACATGAATTGCGAGAATTGGAAGGAGAAATAACCCGGATTAATGGATCTATTTATAGATCTGGAGCATGATGTCAACGAGAAGCTTCCGATTGGTAGAAGATTGTAGAAGATAGCAAAACGCGATGGAAAAGCTAGGTTTTGGGAGAGAGAAAATCGCAGGAGAGGGGATGCATGATGGACGGCATGGTGGATGAATCGCATGAATGGAGGAGACGGCGGAGGCGCCGGCGTCGGAATAGAGGTGATGCGGTGGTGGCAGGGAGAGAGAAAATAGAGAATGTAAGAGAGAGAAAGTGAGAGGGGATACGCAGGAAAAATGAGAATATAGAGAGAGAGGGAAGGGAAAAATAAAGAAAGAGAAAAAGAAAGAGAGAGAAAAAGTAAGGGTATTTTGGTCCGAAAAGACAAATATTTGCTATAATTTGTAAAAATTAAGTTGTGTGCCCAACTACTGTGTTCTACTAATTGACTTGACCATAAAGGTGCATTTCCTCATAAAAATATGTGGTTCTTAACAAAATTCTTCACTGTTCATGAACCCACTAACTCAAATGCACTCCAATTATTTCATTCATCACATAACATTTCTTTTAATATATTATACATATATAATTATATATATATATATATGTAATTTATAGATTTCATTATGTTGAAATTTAAGGAACAACAAAAATTGATGTATAAATAAGAATTTGTTTTTAAATATATCAAAAGAAATAAATTAAAACGAAATTAAAGAAAAAGAAAGAGATGAATGGGTCGTAAAAAATCCAAAGAAAGAAAAGAAAAGAAAATTAAAAGAAAGAAATCAAAAGAAAAAATAAACAAAATATAATATAAAAAAAACAAATGAAAACACAAACAAAATAAATAATAAAAGGAAAAAAGAATCAGAAAAGTAGTGGTGGGATGCCCGCGCATGAGTTGCACGCGTCTGAATGAAAAAAAAAAACTATGCATGAAGCAACTTTCTTTTCTGTGCTCTCCTAAGAGCATCCATATCGGGCGGGCGCATGGGATGGACGGCGAGTGCTGGGTGGGCGCGGGGCGTTGGCGCTCTCATGCGGGCGGACGTGGTGGGCGGGGCAGCACTCGTTTGCGGGGTGGGCGAATGACGAGGGCGGGGTGGGTTGGAGGACACGTGGCGTTCCATGATTGGAGCTTTTCTTTTTCTTTTTTAATTTAATTTAATTCTAATTTTTACCTATAAATATTATACCTTATTCCATTCATTTTTACCCCATTCTCTACATTTTTATCTCAATTTCATCTAAATTCTCTCTTCCACTTCTTTTATTTTTTGTGCTACAAATGGATCCCAATCAAAATTGGTCTTGATTCTGTTCTACCCGAGCAAAACATTACAAAGAAAAAGGGCTGAACAAAACATTACATTTTAATTAATGTAATGTTATATTTTATTTCAATTCAATAAAATTTGCATTTTATAAAATAATTCTTATTTAAATTAGTAAATAAAATTAATTATAAAATAAAAACATAAATAATGGGCAGCGCCCACCATTGTGACAAAAAACACAACGCTCACTTGGACCCACAGAAACTAATTAAATATTGAGCGTCCACCCCTTTTTAGAACCCACAATTGCTCATGCTTTAATGGAGTTTAAAATTAAGGAGCTACTCTTTAAAGGACCTCCATTGTAGATAGAGCTGTCAACATTCCGGGTCGGGCACCGGGCTTTTTGGAAAAATTGGGCCGGGCCGGCCGACCCGAAAATTTTACGGGCCTGAAAATGTGGAGCCCAGCCCAGAAACTATTTTGTAGTGTAATTTTTCAGGGCCGGACGGGGCCGGCCCGAGCCCACTGGGCTTTTACCCATTTCGGGCCGGGCCGGCCTGACCCGAAAAATTGTCAGGTCTGTAAATGAAAAGCCCAGCCCTGCCTAAAATCGGGCCGGGCCTGGCCTGGCATTTTTTGACACCCCTAAGTGTAGATACTCCTTACCCCGAATGAAAAGGTTGTTCAAATATTTGAAGCTATATATAGTATTCCAATATTTTATGTCTCTTTAATTATGTTGCCTAATATAATGTGTTATGTGGTCGGCTACTTTATGATTCACAAGACAAATGTTTAAATTATCTAGAATGCTTTTTGTAAAGAACAAAAATATCTAGAATGCTTTTGCGTGTACTTGTTACATGCCTCTTCGTACGCTAGGAATGAATGTGATTGAAACTTGTTGATATAATACTATTTCAATTTGTTGAAATACGTATCATATTAGTTTGACACCAAATAAATTTCGGCTTCATTTATTTATTATATGCTTGACTTTTCATGCCAAGGCTCAAAAGGGCTAGGAATTGTATTAATAGAGCATAAAGAAATGAAAATGAAGTCTATCACTGTTTGTCAACTATATTCCTGAATAATTATTCTAAGTATATATATTTTTAATAAACATATTTATGTATAAATTGTATACTTGTATGCGATTTCTTTAATTTTATTAGCATTAGATTAATTTTTAAAAACCGATTTCAATAACATCTAGAACTACTTTACGATTAAAGTCTGTTTGGTCTGACGGCCAACAATATTATAAAAAGTGGTTCAATTAAATTCTCTCTTCTATAACTCGAAAAAGAATTCTCTTTTTTTCTTTAATATTAAAAATTGGTGCACTGTTATAACTATTCCATTTGAAAGTTCATCTATAAGTTATACTCACTTTTATAAAAACATCTTCCACATACCCAAATCCAATTTAATGTAAAAAGATTTTATTGTCCTTGCAAAGTGATTTGGAAGAGTATAAGGTGATCGGAAATGAGTCTTTTCTTACAAATTTATTGAATGTGTAAGAAGGTTTGATGGGGCCTTACACACAAGTACATAATCGAATTATAATTTGATTGGGTAGCTTGGTTTTCTATTCCTAAATCAAATTACATAAAGAAACAAGTTTAAATTCTTAACCAAAAAATCATAGAACGAACAAACTAAAATTATAAATAATTCAATATAAAAAGACGATATCACAATCACGTAATTTCATATCTCAATAGCTATATATTTACATTGATCGTGAAATAGGTTTAACAATCTATAAAAGTACTGTGCCATGGAGGTGGGCCAAGGGGTTTGTTTGTCAAAGTAGATATATAAAAGTTATTTTTATCATAATTTATACATGTAACTATCAAAGTGGGTAGCCAAATACTCAAATTTTGTTCTCAATAAAATATATATGGACTATATGAATATTTTTCCCTAAAGGCAAAAATTTATGTGCGGTCTGCCGCAATTAAATACTAATTAAGAGGATAAGAAGTAATTAGGAGATTAAATACTAATTAACATATATACACAAAATATTTACAGATTGAAGCATTTTCTTCACGCTTCCATCACCAAGAGAGAGAGAGAGAGAGAGAGAGAGAGAGAGAGAGAGAGTAATCAAGCGACCATGAATTGATTGTGGTGGGCAGAGGAATTAATAAAATGGAGGTTACAAAATCGGGTGGGTTTGGGCTGAAAATTTCTGCGGCGGTGAAGATCATGGCTGGAAGGCTTTATTAACTTGATCAACACTAACGCTTTGACCACACCCACTTTTGCTACGACCCGATTCATTTCTGGTTTCGGGTTGGGCATCCGGGTAAGACTCCGATGGAAGCTGCACCGGAACGAACCCGGGTGCGACGTCGGGGAGCAGAGGCACGTGCGTCCGGAAGAAGATGGTAACGCAGAATTTCTTGAAGCCATTTATGTGTGTGTGGAGTGTGAAATACAGTGTTTTAGAGAGATAAAGAAAGCAGAAAACGTAACTACATATATATATATATATAGCCCGTTTCTCTCTCTCTCTCTCATTAATTAGAGGGAAAAATAGACGAAAGTTGGGTTAGAGATAGAAGGATAAGATAGGAAGGGTTTTTTGGCAGTTTGGGATTAAGATATGTATGGGAAGAAGCATGAATGATAATTACATAAAATACCCCTCAACTTTGCTCTTGCTACAAAAATTTCCATTTAATCTTTCTACTAAAAGTACTTGTAGTTGTCGACATAGTCACATAAATAATATAAGGTGAAATTTGTCTACGTACAGCATGAAGTTGACAGTAATTAAGGATTAAGGATAATTAAGAGAATTAGACGTAATTAGAAAATAATTATATTTTATTAATTTCAATTAAAATTTATTAATTTTTAATCAGAATTTTTAAATTTAAATTATTGTAACTTATTAAGCTAAAATTTAAATTAATTAGATATTAATTAATTAAAAAAAATACGGGTGGACCCAGAGTGTTCCTCAATAATGTAAATCTAGTTGTTCCCAATATATATATATATAGGGATTGGTTCATATAGAAATTATTCCTAGTGTGGGAATTAGGAACCAATCTGAACCGTTGATCTTTGTATGATCTATGGTTGTCATTATTCGAAGCATGAATATATATAGATTTAAGCATGATTTTATATAAGCACAATTGTTTACACAAAAAAGCACGAATCTCATTAAGCATGACTATATATTGATTTAAACATGAATATATATAGATTTAAGCATGTTTTCACGTTCTCACGGGAGGAATAATTTTTATAGTAACCCATCATATATATATATAGCTTCTATTGAAAAAGCCTTTAAGAAATAGGAATAAATCCTAACCCTTCATCCATAATAGATGGATGGCCAGATCTGAACAGGGGCGGATTCGGGTCAGACCCGGGTCAACCCGTTGACTTTTCAAATTTTTTTTAGTTTCGAAATTTGTTTTTCGTTTTTTTTAATAAAGTGTGGTGCATCTCAATACACTGTGTGATGCATACCATTTCATGTTGTGGTGCATCTCATTACACAGTGTGTTGCATCTACACATTGTGATGCATCTCATTATACGTGGTGTTGCATCTCAAAATGCATTGTGGTGCATCTCATAATACATGGAGGTTTATCTCATACACTGTGTGTGTGTATAACTATATCAAAATGAGGGAAAATCTTGGGGTGATTTGGTATGATGAAATCAAATTATTTTTCAAATCATTGTATTCATACCATATCAATAAGTAAGTGTTTGAGATTTTTTTTTTGTCTCCGCCTTCATCTCCGATTTTAATTTATAGATAATGATTGTGGCAACATTAATATATTTTAGCTCGCTCCGAGTAGGGATGACAATTATACCCGTGGATTCGGGTACCCGTCCCTAATGGGGCGGGGATGGGGACTACTTTTCGGGTGTCGGGGCGAGGATGGGGACGAAAACGAAAATCCGGAAAGATTCGGGGCGGGGGCGGGTATATAGGTCCCCAACCCGAACCTGCCCCGAAAAAATATTATAGTATATATTTTAAAATTATACTTATATTATTTAATTAAAAAAATTATTAATATGGAAATTTGGATTTTTGGTGTTGACCAATAATCCAAATTAATTAGACACATGTACATTGTTTCCTCAACTCTCTTTCTCCTCTTCTATCAATTTTCGATGTGGGACAACTTGTTTCTCTTTATTTCATTCTCCTCAATATTTTTTGTCCCACATCGAAAATGAAAGAAAAATAAGATAGGAGTTGTCTTATAAATAAGACTTGTCTTCAATAACTTCATCAACTTTTACTCTTTTTCCCTGATTTTTTGGAAAGAAAGTAAATTAAGAATTCTAATAATTTAATTAATATATATTTAGTTCAAATTTTTTAATTTTATCTTAAGCGGGTACCCGACGGCTAACCTCCCCCCACCGCATAATCCCCGACCCCTCCCGTCCCGATTTAAACGGGTATGGGGACGGGGACGGGTATAAATTTCTCAGGCGGGTATGGGGATGAGGAAGCAATACCCGCCCCCGCCCCGACCCGTTTACATCCCTAGCTCTGAGGCCTTCGGCTTCCCTCGCTCGACTCTTGAAAAAAAATCAAAATAAAAAATAAAAAATAAAAATAGTGAAAAAGAATATTAAAATATTAAAAAATTGTGCATCCCAATACACTTAGTGGTGCATCTCATTGCACAGTTTGGTGCATATCATTGCACAGTGTGGTGCATATCACTTGATTCTTAAAAACAATCGAAAAAAATGAATAAAAAAAAAATCGAAAGTCAACGAGTTGACCGGGTCCGACCCGGTTTGACCTGGGTCAGATCTGACCCTCCATCCCTTGTAAATCTATGGTGGAGATCTATTCCTATTTCTTAGGTTAAGATACATTCTTATATGATTCTTTTCCTATATATATATAATTCTAGTTGTGCTTTTCTTTTTGAGTGATGCTATTCGGACATAAATGTCCGAACATAAATTTTGTAATTAAAAGAAAATATGAAAAAGAAAATAATAATAAGTAATATGAAAAAGAAAATTGGGTAGATGCATATTTGAGAATTTTGTCAGTCGTAATAAATTAATAATATTAAAAAAGATTAATCGTGAAATAAGGTAAAAAGTTGCATACTTTTGAGTAGAAAACGAAACGGCAATAATGTAAAATGATTGATGATAAAAGGTATTTATGAAAATATTAGATAAAATGATTGATGATAAAAGGTATTTATGAAAATATTAGATAAAATGATTGATTAAAATGATTTTATTAGATAAATCTTAAGTTAAAATTATTAATATACACTTTTATGTCCGGACATATATGTCCAAAAATATTATTGTTTCTTTTTTCCCAAAAGATTCTAATTAAGGCGACATTTTCCTGTTATTTATTTTAAATTGATCATCTTATTTTGCGTGCCTTTAATTAATGAAGGATACTCTTTAAATTTATTTCTATCTGTTTTACAATTCAAGTAGTCATATTTCTATCTCTTTTACAATACTGCTTGGATCAGTTTCTCTTAAAATAAAACAAAAATAATAGTAACTGATTTTGCATATGTTTGGTTGATTTTCATGACATATTCTGCTACATAGAAGTCGAGACAAATTTTGAAGATCAGACTCTTGGGACATCTGGATTGCAATTTAAAAAATCGAGGGGCTTTTCTTGTAATATAATGGGGGTAGTGATACGGTAACGTAACACAATTGACTCTTGAATACATGATCAAATTACGTCTGAAATTCAATATTTTTTAAATATTATATAAAAGTTATGAGTATTTTTACTGGGTTTGATTGATTGAAGGGAAATAGACAAAAGAGGGTCAGAGATAGGGTTATAAGATAAGCACGACCATTTTAGCAGTGTGATGCATGGGAAGCATGAATTTATTATTATCTGGAAAAATAAGGAGTATATTTTTTTTCATCCTTGAACTATTAACTGAATAATTGTTTAAGTTTTGATTAATTTAAAAAATAATAGCTATGCGGAAATTTGTTGTCTGACTTTCATTCCATCAAAGTTGCTTCTTTTAAGATTACTCACTCTATAGGATAGTATTATAGGGCATACCTAATTGAGCCATTAATATTACAACCAAATAATATTATCCAAATTAGACTTCATTCTCTAGCTCCTAATAAAAAATAAAAATGAAACAAATAAATAAATTAGACAACTCGATTATCAGTACACTCAATTCTTAATGTCTTAGCATATATCTATGAATTTTTTAACTGAAAATTTGACTAAATAATTTGAAATTCAAGGTAGTAATTCCAATAATGTTATTTGAATTTTATTGTCTAGCTAATTAATTTAGCGAAAGAAATATGTTCATATACAACTTAAATATCAACATGTCTCTAAAACTTAGACAACGGCATATATCACAAATTCTCATTTTGATATACATAATTTTGTGGTTTTAGACTCTTTTGAAAAGTTTAAAGACTCCTAATGTGAATCTGATTATATTAGAACAAAGATTTGGGTACAATTGAATAAAAAGTTACAATTATCATGAAAAAAAAATGATAATTATCATGAAAAAAATGATAATTTCTTTTACCCTTTATCACGAAGAAAAGTGACAATTTAGATCGGACCGTACGATAAGATGGACGTATCTAAATTCTCTCGTATTAGATAGATCTGATTTTAAGATTCAAAAGCACTAATTAACAAATCAAAAGACCGCAAAACAGTCAAAAAATAATTTATTGAAATTTCATCCAACTAAATTACAAAGCTTCTTATAATTAATAAGTTCACAATACTTCTCATCATATTCCAAATATCTTCAGTCAACCGCACCTACTTCGATCCTTATCCTTATCAAATATTAACTCGATTTTCGAACTCATCCACTTCTTTTTTTTTTTGGAGAAAAAAATCATTTACTTCTTGAAAATATATGTAAAATGATCCATTACCATAATTGCGTCTGTTTACTAGACTTGCTTATTTTTCAAAGGGAGTTACTGCCCATTAATTAATTTTTTAATTCTATTTCATGAAGTCAATGTAAAGTTTGATATAGGAGTATTAGATAATTAGATTGCTGGAAACAACAATGGGTATGTTCCATTTGACTTATATATATTGTCCAGTTCATGAATGTATGATACATATACGCATATAAATTTTATTTTGTGAGAGGAAAACACTATTTATGAGTTGCACATCACATGCATATATAATATATATAGGGATGAGATCTGGTGAAAATATATCTTATATGAGAACGTGAGAATAATTCATTTTTATCACATCGGTAATGCATAAATAGCATAAACTTAATGCATAATCATTGGGATATATGCATAAACTACAATAATTTAATGCATTAACATTGTACTGCATAACTTATAGTAACTTAATGCATCAGTAAATCTGAACCATTAATTGATCAACAACGATCAAAGGTCCAAATTTATTCTCATTTTTCACCTAATTAATATTCTCACACTATCCTTCTCCTATATATATGTGTCATTTTTTAATCTATTATTTGGTCCTTAGCTTTGAAATCATGTCAGAGTAATGAATAAGTACCCCTTGTAACCCTTGCTCTGATGGATTTCCAAGTACAGATGATTCCTGATGAAGAATATTATTAATTGAGTTACTTATAGTTTGTGGCATTACTTTTTTATTTGTGACATGTACTTTAAAATTTTTCAAAAAAACCTTGTACTTTACGATTTTATTTAAATAAGGCCCGCTTTTATTTTCCGACGTTGGAATGATGAATGATGAATCATCCGACCGACTATTTATTGTGGATATTAAAATGACAAGTTACCGAAACAACATCGTTTCAGTTTAAGCAGAATTAAAAATTGACAAGATCGTACGACGTGTAGCTTGTACGATGGAACCTTAAATGTCTTTCTATTCTCTTCATAAACTATTTTCTTCCCCAAAAGTCAACGTATAGTTTAGAAAGAGAATATAAAGACATTTAAGGTTCAATCGTTAAAGATAATATCCACATTAGATAGACGGTCAACTGATTCATCATTCCAACGTCGCAACATAACGACTGACATTTTTTAGATAAAATCGTAAAGTATAGGGTTTTTTTTGGAAAAATTTTAAAGTACAGGCCACAAACAGAAAAGTGATGAAAGTTGGGATATCCCAGAAAGCAGATGTTGTGTACAAGTGGTGGATGGCAGTCGTGGTAAATTAAAGCTGCATTTGATCTGGCTAAAGCATTCAAGCAAAGAGTTTTCCCAGTGGAGCTGTGAGCTGTGATCGTGTCGAAGATGGACGGGCATGCTATGGGAATGGGAGGTGGTGCACTCGATCTCTTCTGTGTGCGTGTGTTAGCCTAGTGGTATAGTGGCCTGTTCTACACGAAGCATCCATAATCACTTGACCGTGCCTCGTACGTATTTCGACTCACGCCTCCTTGCACAATGCACACACGCGCGATTCTCACATCAACTGGTTTCGACATAAAATATCTCAAAATCAATTTCTTCATCACCATCATCATTAACAAATTCTTTCCAACTATCATCACCGTCATCAGGCACGTCGGGATTGAAACAACAGACATTGTACAGAGAAGAAAATACTAGAATCTTGTTAGTGCCAGGAATCGGTGTTATCAGAGAAGCACGTTTCAACTAGTATTGCCCTCCGTGCGATGCACGAATAAGAGATATGTAGCATCTTAGTTGTAAGACACTTCCCCTCCAACCATGAGGTTGGAAGTTTGAGTCATGTGTGCGTGTGTTGAAACAAAATATATATATATATATATATTTTTAATTTATTTCAAAAAAATATACTCTATTTTAAATTGCCTCAATTCTATTTTAATTATATGTTTTATACAGAATATTATGTAGAGTATATTAACTTCAACTTTATATAATTAACAAAATTACCATCAAAATTGAATTGCAGTTGATTTGCAATTCCATTATTTTGTTTTAATATATATATATATTATTATTATTATGAAGCCATAAAATAAAACTGTATTAATTCTTGAATTTAAATTTATTTACAAATTTGTCATTCAAATTGAATTGAAATTGAAAATGGCGGTTACTTTAAGATTTTCTCAGATAGTATTAGTGGGCCGTGTCGATGGACGTTGGTTAGACTATAGTTTGTTTAATAATACTCCTATTAATTAGTAATGTTTATACTTTACTACTTTAGTAATACGAATAGGGTTGTGTTAATATTTTTGGTTGCAAAAATTACTTTTAAAATATATAAATATATATTCTAAAGAAAATGATTTCCCATCAAAATTCGTCGACGGACTACTTACTAGTAATACTAATAATTTAATTTAATTTAATTTTAATAGTGTATCTATGGAGCGTAACAGACGTGTTTGTATAGAATTATCCAATATTAGAGGCTATAGGAGTTAAATTAGTAAAATTAATATAATTTTATCTATTTAATTAATTAGAGGGCTATAATAAAGAATAAAGTGGAGGAGGGCTACGTTAAAAATTATCCCTATTTAATTTAAGAGAGTTGGGCTTAAATAATTGGATTAGAGGCCAGTCATAATCCTGCTACGTATCCCTAGTATAGCCCACTAGTGCCTTATAAAAATACATGAAAGTGGCGCCACCTTTTGTACTGCTTCTCATAATTATCGAAAATTTTAGAGAGAGAGAGAAGGCTATTTTACACGAAAGATAAGTGGTACAAGAAGAAGAAGATCGATGAAAAGATTAGAGCAATCAGACAGGTGAAGGGAGATTTAATTTATTTTCTTTTTGCATGCATGCAACTTACTGTTCTATTGATCACAACTGATTTTAGGGCATTGGATGAAATTTCTTTCAAGTGATTTATTTTCTTTCAATTAATTATTTGACTGGTTGAATATGATGAATGTGGCGGTGTCATAAATTAAAAGGATTATAGCTTTTATATCTGTCTCTCTATTGTTGTGAGATTCTATTATATTATGTAAATTAACAGCGGAGCCACGCTTGGGCTGGAGTTGGCTGAAGCCCACGCCAACTTTTTTTTTTCTCTATACTTATGGTTTTGGTGGTTTTAAAAAATAATTGGCATCAGCCCATGCTAATTACGGCGAAGAGACGAAGAAGAAGACAAAAAAAATCTATAAATATGAGATCTGAGCTCATCGGAAAAATTTAAAAAACATAAAGAAGTCGACTGCTGCGTGAAGTTGAAGAAGAAAGAAGAGAAGGAATAAGGATAAAATAAATATTTGATTGTGAGCCTAGGGTCTAGGTAAAAGACAAATTACTAAGGTTAAAAAGTCAATAGTAGTAGCACTTCTTTTATTAAAGTACACCTTTTTAAGTTTTTAAGAGGAAAAAAATTAGTAGAGACTTAGGGGCATCAAGGTGTAGTGCACAAGCACCTTGGATGTGTAATACTTGTAAAGTGTTTTAATTTAAAATTAAATTTACAACACATTAAATTAAAACACTTTACAAGTGTCACACATCCAAGGTGCTTGTGCACTACACGTCAGGGTTGAAACAACAGACATGGTACAAAGAAGAAAATACTAGAATCTTCTTGGTGCCAGGAATCAGTGTTATCAGAGCGGCGTGTTTCTTGCCCAACATAGGAGGTAAGGTGCATAAATCAGCAGCAGATAAATGCTTCTTTGATAGATGGGATTGGATATCAAGATAATATACCTTCTGACTCTTGTTGGAAAATTGGAGAGCAGAATCAGTAATATAAAGAGTATGGCTCATCAATCAGACCTCCTTCAGAAAAAAAAGTTGCAGTTTTTAAAAAAATTACCTATTGCCGTCGCCAGAGCTTGCCAGAGGCCGCCTTAGTTCGCCGGAGTTCGCACCGCAGTCGCCAGACTCATGGGTTTGGGGTTTAGGAGGCGGAAGAAGGAATGGGTAGAATGTGGAGAGAGATCGGCCGCTAGCGATAAGCGATGGAAAAAAAATTGTGCTGTAAACCCTAATTATTAGTGGGTCGGGTTGGGTCCGTTGACCGGGTTGACCCAATAAATTATTACTTTAAAAAAATACTCTAAAAATGCCATAATCACATATCGGCCGTCATGACCGCCATAACGCCATGGGCATGGCGGCCGCCACAAGCCGCCATAAAAAACTGCCACGATATGATATAATTATGGCAGTCTTTTAAAAAGCCGTCATATCGCCGATATGGCGGATATTTGATAACATTGAAGAACCCTAATGAATAAACACAATGATAGAGATCGTAAAACATTGAGAGATAAACTAGGACTTAATCTGGGAGACAGTACTAACAATTTATAATCAACCCTCCCAACCCTCCAAGCTTTTTGTCCGAATTGTGTGTATCTATTATATATATTATTATAAAATAAATTATTAATCTTACAAATTTAGTTGCCTGTTATATCTCTTTTCATTTGGGAGAGTTAGTGGAGCCTAAAATTTTGTTAAAGAGACACATATGATATATGCTATGCATAAAGAGACTTTGTTCATTTTCCTTCTCTTTTGTTCTAATGCTTCCAAGTTTCAGAAGGATTTGCAAAGGAATTTCCCCACTCTATTTTCTAGGCTACACGTTATTCTTTTGACCTTTAAATTGGTAATTTACCATAGAAATTGATAATTTTACATTATTTAATATAATGGATAATTTTATTCATAGACCTCAAATATCTCATTATAGCACCTTATATAAAATAGTAATAATATTGAGAAATTGTAGGATTATAGCACTTTCAGGATAAAACATATTAATTATAGCACCAATTTTTTAAAAAATACAAATAATAACACTTCTGTACATTTTTACCCTTAATGACCAAATTTTTTTTTCACATGATTCAATTTGTGCCTAATTCTCTAATTTTGAAGAATCAAAATTCTAACTTATCTCTCTCTGTCTAAAAGTGACGGCAGTGCACCTCCCTCCTTATTTCAGGCGATAATTTTCCGACGACGTCTCTCGTACGACGAGCTTTTTTCTGATTCATGAAATCACATATTAGAATTCGTGAATTCACAAATTAAAACACGTGAATTTGTGAATTTACTAATTAGTATTTTAAATTTGAAGAAGATGTATCTGATCTGATGAGTAAAATCACAAATTTAAATTTGTGAATTCACGAATTAAAATCCGTGAATTCTCAAACTAGAATTCATGAATTCACCCATAATTCTCAAATAGAAAAATAAAGGAGGGGTAAATATGTCCAAAAGTGCTATTATTTGTGTTTTTAAAAAATTGGTGCTATGAGCCTATGATCCTCAAAATGTATTATTAGATAAACAATATGGCATGAGAATAAGAAAACAGATAGGGCAAGCATGTATTATTGCTAATCTATGATTTGATCTTTCTAGGGAGAATTATTTTTAGAGATGGTAATCTTTTATGTATCCTGATTGGCTTGCTTTGAGTTGATGTCTCTAAATGCAAAGAAAAGGGAAATCATGCATTTTCAGTGGATTAAGTATGAGCCTTATTATAATTGATTAATCCAACTTCCTAAATGTGGGATCTTTACCAAGTCAATGTGACAAATGGGAAACCTCAACAAATCGAATTCATACTCAATAAGTCAATCTGATAAAACTAGAGGTCAAAAATTCAAATCTTAATCCTCCTACCATTCTTTCATTTGCAATACAAAGCTCTCATCACGCTCAAACTCCTTCACCAAAAGTAAAAGGTTAAAAAAGAATATACAGTACATTATATATATAAATCTGGTAAAATACCCTCAATATCTACAAAAGTGAAGTTGGAGATTTAACCATTTCACATGTTACTGAGTTAGATATCTCAGGGCCCTTTAGTTTCAAAAGAAGTTTGAGGTACTGATGCAGCAGCAGCAGCATCTGCGAGCTTCGTGTATTTGCGGTGACGCCTCTCTCGTGCATAGAGCACCCAAAATATGAGAGAGAGCATAACTGCAGCAGAGACCATCACCAAACCAATGTACACCCACTTGCTGTAAAGTCTTAGATCTGGACAGTGATCTTTGTGTATTGTAGCAAATGTGTCTCGTACAAATGTGCAGTCGACTAGGTTGGTGAGAAACGGGCCGTAATGGTAGAGCCCGTAGCTCACATTCACAGCTCCACTCATTTGCTCGTACATGCTGGGCGTTAGACGCCCTACTGTCGTGCATTTGTTGTTCGAGACTTGGCATTCGTAATTCTTCCAAACCTGCATTACATAGCAATTTATCTCAAGAACTATGAAACAGTGTTGCAACAAGAACATACTTTTCGACTTTGACATATAAGTGACTTACTTAATGAATGTATTCCATTTTCAAATTTAGAATGTGTCGAATTTTCTGGTATCGGAATGTTGGGCTCCCAGCTGGAATTCCACACGGATTTTGGGAAATATACAAAATAATGAAGTGGATTTTTATTTTTACAAGCTGCGAGCTTGACATTCCGGTACCGTAAAAATCAATGTGTTCTAGATTTGAAATCGGATTACATTCATTAGGTACTAATATGTTAAAGACAAAACTGTGTTCTAAGCCCAAACTTTCGAGTGTAAAAGTGTAATTTTCTCTTTTAACATAGGACTTATATGCATACATATAGTCAACTTTTCTAGGCGAACTTTTCTTCACTTCCGTCTTATCACACACAAACATACATACATACATACACATACTCTTCATAATCAAATTAAGATTTGATGTTTGACAAGCCTGAGCTGAGCAAAGATAATTCAAGATTATTTTAGAAAATGTCTTAACCTCCTTACTAGTTAATCTTAGGAAGGATAAGGTGTTTAGGTGATTACCTGTGTAGCATTTGTGAAGTCGACTTCACCAGTAATGCATGTTTTTCTTTCGGTCTTGTCAGGATTATATGGATTGCAGAGGAGAGGCACCAAAGGCCCAGATTGATTGTACGACAACGGTCCAGCAATGGGAGGTAGGTTGACATTGGATACATTAGTGATGATCCCATTCACGAGTTTAACCATTTGGAAGGTGACTTCTTTGCTCTGGGAGCGTGCTTCTTCAGCAGTAGCTGTGTCCACACACGGGATAATTTTGTCTAATGCAGTATGAGCTGTTGGGTTATCGACCCAGTCGTTCATGGCTACACACGTATCTCCCATCACACTAAAGTATAAACGAGTACATATGCCTAGTTAGCATAATTTCATACGGGGAAAAAAAGAAACTCTGTTCTAGTTAAAATTCTTTTCATGTAGAAGATGGAAAGGATGACACTTACTTGTGGAGAACAAGGAATATAGCACACAAGATGAAGGTGAGTGCGACGAGAATCCAACCAACAACGACCAATCTACAACAAATAGTATAGGATTTTATAATTGTATAAGTGACTATAAAAAAGAAAAAGTATCTTGCGAAGATAGTGTTAGTAAACGATGAGTTAGGTATGCTATTATATCCTAAGATTCACTCACATGTAGACGAGAAACTGCAGGCCCGAAACGGATAACACTGCACCAAATCACACAAATCAGCTAATCATCAAAGTTTGTCTATTTGGAAAATCACCATTTCGACAAGTACAGATTGAAGGAATCAGTAACTTACAGAAACCAAGAAAAGCAAGGGTAAGCATTACAGCAGCTACTATGATGAGAATCAAACCCCTGTACGTCATAAAACAGAACACGGAGTAAAACATACGACACTCATGAAAATACCAACAGAAGCAGTTAGGTTCAAAATACTCACACAGTATCCAAAACGTTGAATATATTATCCTTATTACTCTTCGTTGCATTATCAAGAGTGTCGGCAGCAGAAGTGACCAATGTGTTGACCTTGTCAATGTTGTTTTGCACATCTTGAGGAAGAAAAACTTGATCGACTCCAACTTTTTTAGCAGAAGTAAGATAATTCGAAAAACTCGTGAGATTGTCGACAGTGGAATCCGCTTGTCCCAGTACGTATTCTAGTGTATCTTTTGTGCTATCATGAAACTTCCCTTGGCCAGTGTATAGAACGATAGAGCCAATTCTGATGCATGAAAAGCAATAGTTATGAGATTAAGAACGAAGAGTCCGAGCCTAGATGACTCGAAAAGTTCCAAAATGAAGAGGCTTACACTGCAGCGATTGTGAATAATGTGAGGAGAATAAGTGAGAGAGCATAGGCAACACGTGAATAGCCATAACGCCTGCGCCTGCAGCAGCAGACGTACATACAAGCCAGCAGCAAGAAAACTCCGAATAGCACAAACCAGAATAAAGCAACAAGGAAAAGAGACGAGCCAGTATAAAGCACAGACTGCATCAAAAGAGAGAAATTACAAAAAAAAAAAAAAATCAAAATAAAGAAGGATCATATAATAAAGGCGAAAAGAAACAAGACTAAAATCCATTTGAAAATGCACTTATCCTGTCTTTCTAAAACTGAATATCACCTTACAGAAGCTAGTTATATACACAAACAAGAAAACATCACTGTTCTACGAGTTGCTGAGGATCGAGAAACTCAAAATCACAAACATAAACTAATTTACTTCAACAATTCAATTTGAACCAATCCCACCCCCAGCATTTTCTGCACGCCTCACTCTCATGCAAAAGACTGAGAAAGAATCTCTCTCGGAACAAATTTTATTCATTACAACTTACTGAATTTTCAATGAAGCAACAATAAGCATTATTTTCATAAACATGTATACCCCAATTTTCATACACAATAGTCCAGAAATAAATTACAGAAAATTTCACAAAATTTGAAGTTAAAAGATATCAAAATCCAAGATAGCTGAACTCTAGTAATGCTGTGTATGAACTGGTCTGCAAGGACCATTCCACTATCATTTCACATAAATTTATTTCAAACAACGACATATAAAAACTAATTTTATATATAAAAAAAAACAAAGAATAAAGACAAAAACAAAAACAGAAAGGAATTGCTAATAACTCTGCAAATATTCTACCAATTGCACAATTTGAAAAATAAAACCAATGAGAGCACAGAATTTCAGACAACATTAAATCCCAGCAACATAAAACACCTGGATACACAAAAAGGGAACAGAAAAAAGAGAAATTCTTACAGCAAAGTAATGTTCGTTGCTAATATTCCAGCCTCCGGTATAATAGTTGAGGTCATCAAGCGGATCTTTTCTACGCGTTCTCTCCTCAGCCAAAACTAAAACCGTCGCATTCTCCAAAACAGACCGCCGAGCTCCCCTCAAAACGACGCCGTCCACAGCCACATCCGCCGCCGCTCCTGCAGGGTATATCAAAAATGCCGGCTTTCAGACAAAAATGCAAATTTCAACAAAATCACAGTTGATAGAACGAAGAAAACGTACCGGGGGATGAATAGAATGAGAGAAACACCAGGATTAACGTTGTTAGAGCGAGAAAATAAGAAGATTTGCACTTCAAACTCAACATCTTGGCTGTGCGAGGTGTTGGGGCGAAATGTGGGTTTGAAACGGTGGGAGGCGAATATAAATGGATAAGTGTGGATGGGGGAGTTTATTCTGAGTGTTGGAAGCTCTCTCTCTCTATCTCTCTCTCTGTCTCTCTCTGGTTGGTGGAATTGGGATGAAGACGGGGGAGGGGCCTTTGGACTGGAAATGGATAGTATTTGAGAATCTTTTACTATTATGATGTCTTCAACGTCGTTTGTTGGGAGGATAGAGAGAGAGAGAGAGAGAGAGAGAGAGAGAGAAAATCTCTGTAGGTGGAATGTAGTACAAGAGTGGCCAAAACGTGGAGATATTAGTGATGAATGAATGTGAAATTTTCTCTCTCCATCTAATTAATTAAATTTGTTCCGAAAGTTATTAATATTAAAAGTTTTATTAATTTTATCTTTCTTAGGGGTTAAGAGAGACATAATTATATCTATTTTCTTTAGAGTTATTTAAATATATAAGGGTTAAGAGACACCTTTGTATGGTGGTGTATGGTGGTGTAGTGACTTATTTGATTAAATATAATACTCTATGTAATTATCTCAAAAAAATAAAATTAGTTCGACTTCTTTTATTTTATATGATTTGAATAAAAAAATTTATTGAATTTGATTTATAGATATGATTCACTCTATTTAGTTGCTTGATTATGGGATGTTAGTTGAAATAATTATAGATATGGTTAAAATTAATTATAAAATATAATAGAAATGATTTTTATTTTTGAAATTTGAAATCAATCATGTAATCTATCCGTTAATTAGCGTTAAGAACAAATCAGTAAAAACAAAAATACGACAAATCGATTATTTAATTAAATATTAAATGATGGTGTAACTTTACTAATTTACCCTAATTATGTTCGGTGTCCCTTAATATTTTCCAAAAAGCAAAATAGGGTATCATTTATCGAAATGGTTGTTACTTGTATGAGATTAATAAGTATTCAAAACGACTCTTCAAAAAATATTTTAACGATAAATATAAACATTATATGTCCAAAAAGTTTCTTAAAATATGTATCGAGGATTGGTTTGGTTTGGTTTGGTTTGTATATATTGATTACACGCTACAAACAAATCAAGTTTCATTCTATTATTTCTCAAAATAAATATTAAAACTAACCTGCCACGTTTAAAAATAATAAATTTCATATTTAATTTTACTTGATTGGCTTGATTTAGTTTATTTGGGATTTTTTAAACCCTGTCACTTGTCAGTCCCTCATTTTCTATTTGGTTTCATATTTGTTTCTTTGACAAATTCCACAGGCAACAACAAATTGAGTGACCTGTCTCATCATACCGGGAAGTAAACATTGACAGCCAAACGCCGATATGTACGATATGCACCCGCATGTCGGCCTGAAGGTGTCACATGGAACCTAGGAAACATGGGTATGACTACGAAATACGAATATGATACAATACGTAGAATAGAATAGGATACGATGAGAAAGAAACAAAGACAAGGAACAAGTTAGCTAGTTGGTGGTGGGTAGGGCTGTCAATAGGGATGATAATTTTATCCACGGGTTCAGGTTTCCGTGGGTACCCGCCCCTAATGGGCCAGGTTCGGGTGAACTTTTTTGGGGTCGGGGACAGGTTTGAACTATAAAACCCGAATCGGATTCGGGTTGGGTACGGGGATATAGATCCCTGCCCGATTAATTATTTATTGAATAATAAATTATTAATAAAATTTTAATAAGTATTAAAAATAAATTATTAATAAATTACTAATAAATTATTTTTTTGTTATAATAAATTATTAAAAATAAAATAAATTATATAACGAGTACCCGATGGGTAATCCCCGCCCCGCCCCCGCCCCGATATAAATGGGGATGGGGACGGAATTCTGAAGCGGGTATGGGGATGGGGAAGCAATACCCGGCCCCGCCCCGACCCGACCCGTTTACATACCTAGCTGTCAAACGATACGATAACACGACACGAAATTAATGGGTTTGGTTCGGGTCCTTCGGGTTTGGGTTACCCAATAAGGTATTATATTTTTTAATACTATATTTATTTAATTCAAATCAAGCTTTTAAATTAATGACATATTTATTTTTCCTTCCAAGTCATCAAAAGATATTAAATTTTTGAATATTTATTTATTTTTCTCTTATTAAATCTTATTTTAAAATATTTTTTCTTTTATTAAATCATTTAAATTTGGGTTCGGGTCAATCCGAATTTTATCGTGTCAATTTCATGTTCGTGTCGTGTTCAGGTTTAGTCATTTTGGATTGGATTCGGGTTCGAGCTGAGCATATCCTTAACATGTCGAATTCGGGCTGAACGGTCGAAATCAGGTCAACCCGAACCCGATCCAACCCGACTTGATTGCCACCCCTATTGGTGAGGCAATATAGCTTACCAGTCTTTGGTAAATTTACCAAGGGCTATAGTCATAGTGTCCTCTTGTCGGTTCTAGAAAGAAAGATAAGAGGATGAAACCGTTCCTACCATATAGTAGCAGCGGGTATAATAGCGGAAATGGGAGTGGGTCCCTCCGGGACATGAGAATGGAACAAAAAACGGGAAAACTCAACCGTCTTCCGAAAAGAGATGCGACTGTGGAAAATATGTCAATGTCAAAAAAATCAAGATACGTATATGTTAAAAACGTAATTAAAAATAAAATTAAAAATACATATGAAAAACGTATTTGGAGTATATTTTTCCCATATTTGTATTAGTAAAGATAGAAAAGTAGTTGGTCCCACCACTTTTAAAGAGTTAATTATTTTCTTATTTGGAAACGAGATATTATCAATGGGACAGACGAAAAAGAAAAATGGGAGTTATGAATGGGACGGGGGGAGTAAAAAACTTTAAGTTAATCAGATCAACCCATTCAATTTTTGGGATAGTCCTATCCGGCTAGAGCTATTTGGAATTACAAAAAATAAGTTGTTAAATACTCCCTTATAATAGAAGATCATGTATGACATATGTAGTTAATTCAAAATTAGTTGCGTAGTCTTTGATGATGTAGCAATTTATGTGCAAAATCTCATTTATGAAGAGTTAAAAATAAAAGTCAAAGTGGACAATGTCTCTTATTGCAATAAAATTATATTTCCTCCATGCATTCCGTTATTGGTGGCTCACTTTATTTTAAGCTATCCCACTATTAGTGGCTCATATCTAAAATGATAAAAATTAACTCTTTTAAAAAGTATGAACCCTACCACTTACACCTTCTTCTTAAAACTCGTGTTCAAAAAGTATGAGTCACTAATAGCTGGACAGAGATAGTAATTTTTTATTTCCTTAAAAAATAGTACTATTTCTTATTTGACATTCAAATACAAAATATTAATTTATTTGGTTTAAGAATCTTTTGCCGCTATTAAATGAAATTAATATATTTCTGGTAAATATAATATATTATGAAGCCGTTTAATAAATAAGTACTAATATAGTAAACGGGGTATCACATGTATGATATAATTATCTGGGCATTCACATTTATTTTAATGTGCTTCAACATCAACATAAATCCAGATAAAGCATATAGATAATAACATGTGAATTCACAACTATTTTAATCTGAAAAAATTATCCAAAGCCTAATATATTAGCGCCTTTCACATATTTTTTCATGTGAATTCACTTAATAAATATCATCATCCAAATCAATTCGTATCACATTAAAATAGATGTGAATGCCTAGATATTAATCATGTGCGTCATAACAAACATAAATTGATTCACATGAAAATGTATTGTGAATTCACATATATATAACTCTACTACTGACAGAAAATCATAGATCTACAGTTTTGAATCTTGATTTTCAGCCCAGAACATTTTGAAACGTGAACCTTAGATCTAGGTAGTGCTCACCGGAAATATCAAATCGGAAAAAAAGTGAATCGAAAATAATACTAACCGAGGATCTCTCTGTTATTGTAGAAGGCGACGTCAATAGTGTGTCTCGTTGGTTGACCAGACGTGGCTTGTTCCCTCATGGAGACTAGTCTCGGCTTCTTCCGCCGTGGTGGGCAGCGATGGGATGGCTCGAGGTTTCAGGTGTGCCTATATGGTCTCACCATGAAAAAGCAGGTGACTGGTAGAGAGGGGAGGAGGTCGCTGGAAATTAGAAGGCCGAAGGTTGCCGGAAAATATTTCGATGACAGCAGGTAGATTTCTGGGGGTGGCGCCAATTTTGGAGAGGGAGAAGAGCGGGTAGGTTTTGGGGGGGGAGAGAGAGAGAGAGTAAAAAGTAAATCTATAGATATTTAGTAAATAGATTTATAATTTTTGTTTGAATTTCATAATAATAAAAAAACTGAAAAATAGAAAAAAGAAGGAAGGGCAAAAATGTACAAAAGTGTTATTATTTGTATATTTTAAAAAGTAGTGCTATTATTAGTATTTGCAATCTTAAAAGTGCTATTATTCTATTTCTCCCATAATTAAATATATTAATTAAAAATGCTTAAAATTAGTATGAATATCGAATGGAGGTTGCCCTACGTAAGACCTAAAATTAGGGAGAGATCTCGAATCTGCAATCGTTTTAATAATATATAGAATGCAAAATTTTAGTTAATAATTGATTATTAGAATTGATTATTTCATAATTACGATTTATAATATTTTAAAGTTTTAATTTTTGGTAATAAATAGTATTAGTATGTAATACTAATACTTAATCTTATGATACATATTATTAAAATAGTCAAAATTAATAGTCAGATTTCAGACACAGTGGAACACAAAAATGGTGTGTTCCACCATTTTTGTGTTCCACTGTGTCTGAGTTCTGACTATTAATTTTGACTATTTTGAAAAATATTACTACATGTAAATATTTTATCTAATTTCAGATTCCATAATAACTTCAAAACAAAATAAAATATACCATGTATAAAAGGTAAATCTGTGTATCTAAAGAAAAGTTAGCTCTCTCCAGTTCCAGTTGTATTCTGCGAAAGGCTAGAAAATTAAAGGACAATGATATTAAGACAACATTTTATTACTACACTAGACTTTGTTTTGTATCCCACATCGGATATCTACAAAAGAAACAACACATACTTAAGTTTGGTAGCAGCATACAACGGATACGACCTTACTTGAACAGGATCTGTTCTATAGGCTCGTACCTCTGTATTCTTGATTCCTCAAGAGACAGGAAACCAAGTCTGGTGGATGAACTATGGCTGCTCGACTAGAGCGTGATTAACAGCACCCAGTTGGCTCGGTGATTGAGCTGCTGGTGCAGTAGAGGATCGTTCTTGGTTTGCTTCGGCCAGCCGAGATGGTCTGGCAGCTGTCTGACAGACTTCACCCCTTATTTTTGCTCGTTGAATTTCCGGAAATAACACAATTTTCATTACAATGTATGTGCAGAAACCCCCTGGTTGTGGTGACGAGATTCATGATGGGGTTTGTGGTTGTTTTTTAGGGGGGGTCCCACTGGAAAAATAATGGTTTCAACTGATTATTTTTATTTTTTTTAGGTACTATTTATTACTAGAATTTAGAATATTAAATTTCCTTTCGTTCAATGTTGTGCGTAATTGACTAAATTCATTCTATTAACCATGTTTACATTTTGTGGTTGTTTTTTTTTTTTGGGGGGGGGGACTGGAAAAAAAATTGGTTTCAACTGATTATCTTTATTTTTTTAGGTACTATTTGTTACTAGAATTTAGAATATTAAATTACCTTTCTAGCTAGTTCAATGTTTTGTGTAATTGACTAAATTCATTCTATTAACCATATTTACATTTGGTGTAATACTCTCCCTCTTTGTTCCAAATTGGTGTAGTTCAAGTAATGTTTTATATTACGTCACAACAAAAATACGCACCACACTTTTGAGGACGGAGAGAGTATTATTTTTGTATATAAAAAGATTGTTAAATCAATTTTAATTGTCAGAGTAGGCACAATTATTACATTTCTATTATCTTATTATCATTGTTGACTAGTATAACATCCTCCTCTATATATATATATATGTATATTGGGATGGATGAAATCTTGTATAAGCTTTCTCTTTCACATAGAAGCCTATAAATTATATGCCTTCACTAGAGGTGTTCAACCGACCCGGAACCGCCGGTTCCGGCCCGGAACTGGAACCGTGGTCAACGGTTTTCGGCCCGGAACCGCGGTCAACGGTTTTCGGCCCGGAACCGCGATCAACGGGCCGGTTCCGACCCGAAACCATGCTTGGGACGGGCCGATTCCGGTTCCAACAGCTAGGAACCGTGAACCGGCGGTTCCGATAATTTTTTACTTTTTTTAGTTTTAAATTATATTTTGTGTTAATCCATATTAATTATATCCCATAGAAAGCAAAAATGACAATTAAAATAGTAAATTGAATGAAAAAGTCAAAAATAATGATAATAATAATAAGGTTCGAACATGAACCGGCGGTTCCGGTTCGGAAGCGTGGAACCGTTTTTAAATAATTATATATTTTTATTTGTAATTAATCACATATTATTATGAATGAAGATATATTTTGTTCTATATTGATTTTATACATTACATTAATGATTTATGAGTTTGAATTACAATATAATTTATATTTTCAAAGATAAAAAATAAAAAAATAAAAAAAATTTATATGGTTCGAGCCCTAAACCGGTGGTTCCGACCCGGAACCGGAACCGTCCAATACGGGCCGGTTCTGACCCGGAACCGTGGGCTATGGCGGACCGGTTCCGGTTCCAACTTTCCCGAACCGAAACCGGCGGTTTCGGACCGGTTTCGAACCGAAACTGGCCCGTGAACACCTCTAGCCTTCACATATACAAGTAATATATTTTACCGATAGTAATATATCTTTACGAGAATGCATTTTATATATTACAATAATACATCACTTTATGTTCAATTTATATGTATTAATTCCCTATTGACTTTTCAAAAACAAAAAAAAAAACAGATGTTCTTAGTTGTTACAGAGTAGGGGTGAGCAAAACCGACCCAGACTCGCCAAACTGACCCGAATCGACGGGTTCGGGCGGATTGGTCCGGTTTATAAAGCATATTCGATCCGGGTCGGGTAAAAAACTTGAGACCGAAAAATATTCGGGTCGGTTTCGGTTTTTATTTTCCAAACCCGTTAGAAACCGAACCGACCCGTTTATATATATATACACAAAAACCTGTCAAACCCTAAAGCCTAATCTCTCTACTTTTGTCCTCTCCTGCTGCCGTCTTCCATCCTCTATCCTCTCTCTCTTTCTCTCTCTCTCATCTCGCCGGACACCGGCCACCACCCATCTCACCGGCTCTCGCTCTCTCTCTTTCACCGCCGCACCGATCCCGTCACCACCTTCTGCCTCCACGGCTCCATCTTCGCCTCCCTTCTCTCTTTTCTCTCTCTTCACCACCACCCACCTCCACCGCGCCGATGTCGTGGTCTGTCCGTCGCCGGTCGCTCTCTACCGCGGGATGCCGGCACCGCCCCTCATCTCTCATTAGTCGTCATCCGCCCCTCGGCCCCTTCCCTCGCTAGCTCACACTGTCCTTGATTAGGGAGAAGATGATGTATGTGGCTTTGGGGAAAGATGTGAAGTAGAGTGAGAGAACGCTGATGTGGGCTTTGCATAATTTCAGAGGGATGAAGATTTGTATTTTGCATATTCATCAATCTGCTCAGAAAATACCAGTGTGTTAGTATTCAATTGTTGCAGAATTCCCTTTTTTTCTTTCTTTTTATTGTTGTTGGTGCAGTACATACTCTGTTTTGTTGATTTTGGCTTGAATTAGGGCTCGAATGATGAATTTTGTGATTTTTTTTGTAGATTTTAATGCTTGAATATTGTTTCATGTTTGTTGGAGCAAAACAAAGAAATAAGATACTGCCTTTACTGGCCATTTTTTTTTCGGTTTGGGCCGAACCGACCTGGAACCGAAGGTCGGTTTCGGGCCGGTTTCAGCCCGGTTTGGAATCTCACTTTGGTACGGCTCGGTCCCATTTTTAAATAAATTTCGGTTTTCGGTTTTATCGGGTCGGTCCGAGTCGGGTCGGTCCGGACCGAATGCACACCCCTATTACAGAGTATAAAATAACCCCACTTCTTTTTCCTTTTTTTCTTTCTTAAATTTGGTAAACTTGAATGAAAACTTGACGTTATATTGGGCGCCCTAAGTCCAAAATATGACCCAATTTCTTGAACTTGAACTTTTGGAAGTTATATTTTTTCAACATGGGCTAATTAAACTTTTCTAAAATTATTATGATACATCAAACTCAAAGGCCCAAAAATTAATTTCAGACTCCCCAAAATTGAACTTTTTTAAAAGCTCATTCTTCTATATAATACTCCCTCCCCCTCCGTCCACGATAAATTTGTCACAATTTCTTTTTTGATCCGGCCACAAAAAAATTACCACGTCCATTTATAGTAATAGACCCCACACGCCTCATACTTTTCCACTCACAACCCAATTTAAAACTATATAAAAGTGGACCCTTATTCCACTCACAATACAATTAACCAACAAATTATTAAAATTCGTGCCATCTACAATGTGGCAAATTTATTGTAGAGGGGGGAGTATGTATTAATGTATACACATGATTTATGTATTATTTTGCTTATTAATAAAACGAATGAGTAAAAAAATCAAATATGCTTGTTAATAAAGTGGTTGAAAAAGAATCAGTAGATGGATTAGATGGTAAAACTTACTATGGTTTTTTTGTTATACTATATATAATGTTAGGCTTCTTGATTCTTGTTATGCATGATTGTTTTCTCTCGTTTGCTATGAAGTATGGAATAAAGTTTGATATAATTAGCTGGGATGTCTTAATACATATAAAGAATTAATATTATGTTTGGTGTGATGTATTAAATTCTCTGCAAAACATATTAATTATGGTAAGAGGATGAAATCATAATAATTTATTCTTATATTTAGTTGTAGTATTATTTATACCACATCATAGATGGTATTACATAATAACAACAATATGTATAACTTATACGGGCCCGGATTTTATAAAGGGCCACATACTTTGTACCAAATAAGATATTAGGGTGTATAATATATATTATACACCCTAACCACCCCTAGCAAAAAAGCCCTAGTATACAGATATGAAGCTATGATGGAATTTCGACATTCATGGGTAGTTTTTCTGCAAAACAACATAAAAAATTATTAGCAATGACAAATGTAAATAAGAGATGAAAAAAAACAAAACAAAACAAAGAAGAAGCAGATTATGAATGGAGAAGAAGATTGCAAATCGACAAATTTATATATAGATACACACTAATAAAAAGTGACATTGAGAACTCAAAGCTACAAAATTAAATTAATTTTAGTCTGGGCGGCCATATTGGGAGCTACAAATTAGATTATAGAGAATCATTGCATGAGGAGAGATGTAAGTACGTTAGATGGGTTGATCGCCTAATCATAGGCTTGCAACATCACAAATCCTCCCATAATCTTGAGGAATTCAAATTGGTGTTCGATCTAACTAACTTCCCCAAACAATGGATCGATGATTGGCTTTGCTACGCCGTTAGTAGGAATGTCGAAAGCCTCGAGTTGAATTTGATCGACGTTCTGTGTTTTGATTATAATAGAGATAGTTTGTGCTACAATTTTCCATATAAAAATGGGAATTTCCCGAATAATTTGAGCGTGCTTAGGAAACTAAGCACGCATCTAGTGAACATCATCACGGGTGAAGCTGTGGAGATGTTTCTGAGGAACTGTCCGATGCTCGAGCAAGTATCGGTGTCTCAATTGCAAGTGCTTACGTCTCTGAGATTATCGGAACACTACAAAAAAATACCAATTTAACGACGGAAATTTCCGTCACCGTCGCCATAATTTCCGTCGCCGATTTACTCTCCCGACGGATCGGCGACGGATCAAATTCGACGTCGATTTCTTGGTCGTAGGTGAAATTAACGACGGAACTCATTCCGTCGGGAGATTCGACGACGGACTAACGACGGAAAATTCCGTCGTCGAAAATGGTCACCATTTCGTCGTCCTGGAGCCGTATCGGCGACGGACTGGCGACGGACCAGTCCATCGTTAACTGACGACGGAATACATTCCGTCGGCAATTTGAAGGCATTATTCCGTCGTTATTATGGAGATTTTTTGTAGTGGAACTTCCCCATCGTTTAAATGCCTGGAAATAAGCTACTGCCGGAACCTCCAATCTTTCGTGGTTCGTGATTCTGGTGTAGTCTGTATCAAGTACAGCGGCAACAGAATACGACGTCGTTTTGAGCTCATCAATGTTCCTCTCCTTACACAGCTTTGGGTCGGTGCTCTCTCTCCTAATCTCATCATTTGATAAAATACTTATTGAATGTGGCGCCTATATTACTCTTGTTTGTATAATTGTATGGGTACTTTAGTAATTACATTTATAGCATTGTAAATTATAGCATTTATATGGTAGGATTGCCAAAATTATCTAGAGATTACGAAATTTCTCAAACACTCCAGTATCAAAACTAAAAACTGTACCTTTTTTTTTGTAAAATAAAATTAAACCAAAATGTTCAAAATTTTCTATTTGCATTTTATATATGTCTTCAACAATTTGCCTAATAATTAAATTGTTGGTTTGACTAGCTGAGTTTTTTTTATATATTTTTTAAATTCTTAATTAATGGTGCATGAATTAGAGTGCAACTTAAATCCTACCAAATAAAATAATAGCGATTGGTTAGTAACTTAGTATTTAACAAACTCAACCTAAATGGATATCCTATTACTTATATTTGTATTATTCATGAATTTGCCAATTTAGAAAATAATTAGAACTTTATATATGTATTAAAAAAAAAGAACTTTATATATGATCAATATGCATGCGACAATAATTAAATATATTTTCATTGTTGAGAAAATAGTACTACATGTAAATATTTCATCTAATTTCAGATTCCATAATAACTTCAAAACAAAATAAAATATAACATGTATAAAAGGTAAATGTGTGTATCTAAAGAAAAGTCAGCTCTCCCCAGTTCCAGTTGTATTCTGCGAAAGGCTAAAAAATTAAAGGACAATGATATTAAGACAACATTTTATTACTACACTACTTTGTTTTGTATCCCACATCGGATATCTACAAAAGAAACAACACATACTTAAGTTTGGTAGCAGCATACAACGGATACGACCTTACTTGAACAGGATCTGTTCTATAGGCTCGTACCTCTGTATTCTTGATTCCTCAAGAGACAGGAAACCAAGTCTGGTGGATGAACCATGGCTGCTTGACCAGAGCGTGATTAACAGTACCCAGTTGGCTCGATGATTGAGCCGCTGGTGCAGTAGAGGATCGTTCTCGGTTTGCTTCGGCCAGCCGAGATGGTCTTGCAGCTGTCTGACAGACTCACCCCTTATTTTTGCTCGTTGAATTTCCGGAAATAACACAATTTTCATTACAATGTATGTGCAGAAACCCCCTGGTAGTGGTGACGAGATTCATGATGGGGTTTGTGGTTGTTTTTTAGGGGGTCCCACTGGAAAAATAATGGTTTCAAGTTTCAACTGATTATCTTTATTTTTTTTAGGTACTATTTATTACTAGAATTTAGAATATTAAATTACCTTTCTAGCTAGTTCAATGTTGTGCGTAATTGACTAAATTCATTCTACTAACCATGTTTACATTTTGTCATTTTGTGGTTGTTTTTTTTTGGGGGGGGGGGGGGGAGACTGGAAAAAAAATTGGTTTCCCCGAAACCGTGCTTGGGACGGGCCGGTTCCGGTTCCAACGGCTAGGAACTGTGAACCAGCGGTTCCGACAATTTTTTACTTTTTTTAGTTTTAAATTATATTTTGTGTTAATACATGTTAATTATATCCCATAGAAAGCAAAAATGACAATTACAATGGTAAATTGAATGAAAAAGCCAAAAATAATGGTAATAATAATAAGGTTCGAACATGAACCGGCGGTTCCGGTTCGGAAGCGTGGAACCGTTTTTGAATAATTATATATTTTCATTTGTAATTAATCACATATTATTATGAATGAAGATATATTTTGTTCTATATCGATTTTATACATTACATTAATGATTTATGAGTTTGAATTACAATATAATTTATATTTTCAAAGATAAAAAAATAAAAAAAAATTTAGACGGTTCGGGCCCTAAACCGGCGGTTCCGACCCGGAACCGGAACCATCCAATACGGGCCGGTTCCGACCCGGAACCGTGGGCTATGGCGGACCGGTTCCGGTTCCAACTTTCCCGAACCGGAACCGGCGGTTTCGGACCGGTTTCGAACCGGAACCGGCCCGTGAACACCTCTAGCTTTCACATATACAAGTAATATATTTACTGATAGTAATATATCATCACGAGAATGCATTTTATATATTATAATAATACATCACTTTATGTTCAATTTATATGTATTAATTCCCTATTGACTTTTCAAAAAAAAAAAAAAACAGATGTTCTTAGTTGTTACAGAGTATAAAATAACCCCACTTCTTTTTCCTTTTTTTCTTTCTTAAATTTGGTAAACTTGAATGAAAACTTGACGTTATATTGGGGGCGCCCTAAATCCAAAATATGACCCAATTTCTTGAACTTGGACTTTTGGAAGTTATATTTTTTCAACATGGGCTAATTAAACTTTTCTAAAACTATTACGATACATCAAACTCAAAGGCCCAAAAATTAATTTCACTCCCCAAAATTGAACTTTTTTAAAAGCTCATTCTTCTATATAATACTCCCTCCGTCCACGATAAATTTGCCACAATTTCTTTGTTGGTCCGCTCACAAAAAAATTGTCACGTCCATTTATAGTAATAGACCCCACACGCCTCACTTATTTTTCCACTCACAACACAATTTAAAACTATATAAAAGTGGGACCCTTATTCCACTCACAATACAATCAACCAACAAATTATTAAAATTCGTGCCATCTACAATGTGGCAAATTTATTGTAGAGGGGGAGTATGTATTAATGTATACACATGATTTATGTATTATTTTACTTATTAATAAAACGAATGAGTAAAAAAATCAAATATGCTTGTTAATAAAGTGGTTGAAAAAGAATCAGTAGATGGATTAGATGGTAAAACTTGGTTGTTTTATTATGCTATATATAATGTTAGGCTTCTTGATTCTTGTTATGCATGATTGTTTTCTCTTGTTTGCTATGAAGTATGGAATAAGGTTTGATATAATTAGCTGGGATGTCTTAATACATATAAAGAATTAATATTATGTTTGGTGTGATGTATTAAATTCTCTGCAAAACATATTAATTATGGTAAGAGGATGAAATCATAATAATTTATTCTTATATTTAGTTGCAGTATTATTTATACCACATCATAGATGGTATTACATAATAACAACAATATGTATAACTTATACGGCCCGAATTTTATAAAGGGCCACATATTTTGTACCAAATAATATATTAGGGTGTATAATATATATTATACACCCTAACCACCCTAGCAAAACAAGCCCTAGTATACAGATATGAAGCTATGATGGAACTTACGTCTCTTGAGATTATCGGAACTTCCCCATCGTTTAAATGCCTGGAAATAAGCTACTGCCGGAACCTCTAATCTTTCGTGGTTCGTGATTCTGGTGTCGTCTGTATCAACTATCAAGTACAGCAGCAACAGAATACGACGTCGTTTTGAGCTCATCGATGTTCCTCTCCTTACACAGCTTTGGGTTGGTGCTCTCTCTCCTAATCTCATCATTTGATAAAATACTTATTGATTGTGGCGCCTATATTACTCTTGTTTGTATAATTGTATGGGTGCTTTAGTAATTACATTTATAGCATTGTAAATTATAGCATTTATATGGTAGGATTGCCAAAATTGTCTAGAGATTACGAAATTTCTCTTACACTCCAGTATCAAAACTAAAAACTGTACCTTTTTTTTTGTAAAATAAAATTAAACCAAAATGTTCAAAATTTTCTATTTGCATTTTATGTATGTCTTCAACAATTTGCCTAATAATTAAATTGTTGGTTTTGACTAGCTGAGTTTTTTTTATATATTTTTTAAATTCTTAATTAATGGTGCATGAATTAGAGTGCAACTTAAATCCTACCAAATAAAATAATAGCGATTGGTTAGTAACTTAGTATTTAACAAACTCAACCTAAATGGATATCCTATTACTTATATTTGTATTATTCATGAATTTGCCAATTTAGAAAATAATTAGAACTTTATATATGTATTAAAAAAAAGAACTTTATATATGATCAATATGCATGCGACAATAATTAAATATATTTTCATTGTTGAGAAAACAGTACTACATGTAAATATTTCATCTTATTTCAGATTCCATAATAACTTCAAACCAAAATAAAATATAACATGGATAAAAGGTAAATGTGTGTATCTAAAGAAAAGTCAGCTCTCCAGCCTCTCCCCAGTTCCAGTTGTATTCTGCGAAAGGCTAGAAAATTAAAGGACAATGATATTAAGACAACATTTTGTTAACACACTAGACTTTGTTTTGTATCCCACATCGGATATCTACAAAAGAAACAACACATACTTAAGTTTGGTAGCAGCATACAACGGATACGACCTTACTTGAACAGGATCTGTTCTATAGGCTCGTACCTCTGTATTCTTGATTCCTCAAGAGACAGGAAACCAAGTCTGGTGGATGAACTATGGCTGCTCGACCAGAGCGTGATTAACAGCACCCAGTTGGCTCGATGATTGAGCCGCTGGTGCAGTAGAGGATCGTTCTCGGTTTGCTTCGGCCAGCCGAGATGGTCTTGCAGCTGTCTGACAGACTCACCCCTTATTTTTGCTCGTTGAATTTCCGGAAATAACACAATTTTCATTACAATGTATGTGCAGAAACCCCCTGGTTGTGGTGACGAGATTCATGATGGGGTTTGTGGTTGTGGTTGTTTTTTAGGGTGGCCCACTGGAAAAAAAAAATTGGTTTCAATGATTCAATCTTTATTTTTTTAGGTATTATTTATTACTAGAATTTAGAATATTAAATTACCTTTCTAGCTAGTTCAATGTTTTGTGTAATTGACTAAATTCATCTATTAACCATATTTACATTTTGTGTAATACTCATTCTCTCCGTTCCAGATTAGTGTGGTTCAAGTAATATTTTATACAACCTCGCAACCAATCAAATACGCATCACATTTTGGGGGACGGGAGGAAGTATTATTTTTGCATATTAAAAGATTATTAAATCAATTTTAATTGTCTGAGTAGGCAAAGACAATTTTTACATTTCTATTATCTTATTATCATTGTTGACTAGTATAACATCCTCCTCTATATGTATATATATAGGGATGGATGAAATCTTGTATAAAATTCTCTTTCACGTAGAAACCTATAAATTATATGCCTTCACATATACAATAATATATTTTAATGATAGTAATATATCTTCATGAGAACGCATTTTATATATTATAATAATATATCACTTTATGTTCAATTTATATGTATTAATTCCCTATTAACCTTTCAAAAAAAAATGTTCTTAGTTGTTACAGATTATAAAATAACCCCCCTTCTTTTTCCTTCTTTTCTTCTTAAATTTGGTAAACTTGGATGAAAACTTGACGATATATTGGGCGCCCTATATCCAAAATATGACCCAATTTCTTGAACTTGGGCTTTTTGAAGTTATATTTCTTCAACACGGGCTAATTAAACTTTTCTAAAATTATTATGCTACATCAAACTCAAAGGCGCAAAAGTTAATTTCATACTCCCCAAAATTGAGGTTAATGAAACTGAGTGGTCACAAGCTAGAGTTCGAGTTTGACTCGACTTTACTTATTAGCATGAACAAAAAAAAACATAATACCTGGACGTTCACTTAACGTGATATGATAGATTGATAAAACGTAGGATTGACTAGATGAAGAATTAGATGATCAAACAAGTTCAAAAGTAATCAATCCATCAAAGTAAATGGTGAATTAACTTATGCTATTTTTATCTATCTATCCTATCACCCAAAGTAAACATCCCTTAAACTATTAACTATAGAGAGTGTATTGTTAAATAGCTAAAATATTAAGGTACTAGACTAATCGGCGCTACTAAAATTTTCTTTTTTAAAAGCTCATTCTTCTATATATATAATATGTATTAATGTATACACATGATTTATGTATAATTTTGCTAATTAATAAAACGAATGAGTAAAAAATCAAATATGCTTGTTAATAACGTGGTTGAAACAGAATCAGTAGATGGATTAGAAGGTAAAACTTACTATGGTTTTTTTTTGTTATGCTATATATAATAGTGTTAGGCTTCTTGATTCTTGTTATGCATGATTGTTTTCTCTCGTTTTCTATGAAGTATGGAATAAGGTTGGATATAATTAGTTGGGATATCTTAATACGTATAAAGAATTAATATTATGTTTGGTGTGATGTATTGAATTCTCTGCAAAATATATTAATTATGGTAAGGGGGTCAAATTATCATAATTTATTCTTATATTTAGTTGCAGTATTATTTATATCATCTCATATATGATATTACATAATAACAACTGGTGCGACTAAAGATGCCGACCGGGGTTGATTTCGGTGGACCACCTCCGATGGTAAAGTTAGCACGTACGGGTAGATATAAGTGAAAAATGAATGAAACAGTAGCAAGGAAGCAAAAAAGGGAGAGAGTTTTCTGTTGGAATCTTAGAGTTCGAATGAGAGAATATTAACTAGGGGGTATTTATACCAGGGGTTTCTTGTGGATGAAGAAGCGCTGCGGTCCGAATCCTCATTAATACGGGGACACTTGTCTTCTTTCTATTGATTCCCGTCGCTATCACTCATTAACAATCCTCCTGTCAAAAGTGTAAGTGTCAGGTACTTGGAGCTAACTAATGTCAGGACACCTGCCAGGATTGCAGGAGACCTAACAAAGGGTTTCTTGTTCTCCTGTCCTATTCACGATATAGATCTAGAGATCTGCATGAATGAGAGACCTTTCTTAATATACTCTAACAGGTCTCTAGTTAAATAAGGGCTTCATATTAAGCTTCGTTGTTGGAGCTCTTAAAGTCAAATTTGACCGAAAAACTCAGTTCCTTCTCATCCGGTGTAACTATCAGAATGTCTGCTCTATCTACGTAGGCCTTCCACAGAGGCCATTCCACAGGTTTGGTAGTTTCTTGAATAAAGTCAGCTAGAGCCTAGGCTTTTATGACAGACCGGGGCTCAAAGTCTACGTCATATTCACTGAGTTCTATACACTATTTCATCATTCTACCTGAAAGATCCGGCCTGCTCAATATTCGCCTAAATGGCAGATTCGTCCTCACCATGATCTTGTGGGAGAGAAAATAAGGTCTCAACCTTCTGGAAGCAACCATAACAGCTAAGGCTGCTTTTTCAATGTCCGAGTATCGAGTTTCCGGACCTTGTATAGCTTTGCTCACATAATAGATAGGTCTCTGGAGGGACGTCTCCTCCTTTATCAGCCCAGCACTGAGTGTTTGTTCTCCCACGGAGAAGTACAGGTACAGTATGTCTCATGTTACAAGCTTGGTGAGCACGAGTAGGCGTATCACGTGCTCTTTCAGGTCTTCAAACGCTTCCTGACATTCCGGATTCCATTCAAACTGTTGGCACTTCCTCAAGACCTTGATAAAAGGGAAACTCCTCTCTGCTGACCTTGAGATGAAGCGACTGAGAGCCGTGATTTTTCCATTTAACTTCTGCACCTCTCTGATATTTTTCGGAGCAGTCATGTCCCGTATCGCTTTAATTTTTGCTTGGTTCACCTCAATGCCTTTAGGTGTTACCATATATCCCAAAAATTTTCCTGATTTAACCTCAAACACACTTCGAGAGGTTCAACTGAAGGTTATGCTTTCGTATTATCTTCATAACCTCTGCCAAATCTTTGGTGTAGTCGCGGGCCTTCAAACTTTTCACCAACATGTCATCCACATAGACCTCCATAATTTTTCCGATTAAGCCATCAAAGATCATGTCCATCAGCCTTTGGTAAGTAGCTCCTGCATTCTTTAGGCCAAATGGCATTCTTATGTAAGCGAACGTTCCGCACACAGTCACAAATGCTATTTTTGCCATGTCCTCCTACCACATCGGGATTTGATGATAGCCCTGGTACGCATCTAACATGAATAACAGCTTGCATCCTGAGGTGAGGTGGAATCTACCAGCTCGTCAATCCGAGGTAACGGGTAGTGGTCCTTCGGGCATGCTTTGTTGAGGTCTCTAAAGTCAATGCACATTCGCCAGCTATCCTATCCCTTAGAGACCATCACCACGTTGGATAGCCACTCAGAGTACTGGATCCTGACTATATGACCTACTTCTAAGAGCCTCCTTATCTCTTCCCTTATCACTTTCTCTTTTTCTGGCACAAATGACCTCATCTTTTGCTTTACCGGTTTGGCTTTGGGGTCCACGTTCAGGTGATGTGTCATGAGGCGGGTATCTATTCCCTCCATATCTGCAGGGCTAAAGGCAAACAAATCTGCATTCTCTATGAGATAAGTTATTATGGCCTCTTTTTCTTCTCAGGAAATAGCTCCAAGACCATCAACTCCTCTTCTCCTGAGAGTATGCGGGGTTCCATACTTTCATCCTCATTGTCCTCAATCCTGCCTTTTTTATTCTGAGGATGTGCACCTTCGAATAAAGGTCTCTTTGAAACAGATTTAGTATGCTGTATAGTTTTCACGTAGCAGTTTTTTGAGGTGTACTGGTCCCCAGTCACCTCTCCGACTGACTTAACCTGAGAATTTCATCTTCATATGGTAGGTCGAAACTGTGGCTTGAAAAAGGTTCAATGCTGGCCTTCCCAATATGACATTATAGGCAGAAGGTAAGTCGACTACCAGGAATTTCACCATCTTGGTGCTCGATTTACTCCCTTCTCCCAAGGTAACTTGTAACGAGACCTCTCCTTTAGATTGTACCTCTCCACCAACAAGACCATATAGGGAAGTCTCCACTAGGTAATGTCAGCGTTGATTTTCATCTTCTGGAAGCAATCCTAGAAGAGTACGTTAGCCGCACTGCCCGTGTCAATAAATACTCTGGCCACATCCCATCCTGCAACCACAACACTGATGACCAGGCCATCATTCTGAGGTCTCACCATGTGGACTTCATCTTCTGGACCAAAGTGGATATTGACTGTGTCTATTCCCATTTCTGGGATTTCCGTTAAGATATCAATTTCAATATCCATTTCCTCCGCTAACCTCCGGACCTCTTCATTTACCCTCGGATAAGTAGCTCTTGTCATAGCTTTCCGAGACCTACCCGAATCACCATCGGTTGTTCCGCCAGTTATCATATTTATGTTACCTCTCTTTTGATGGGTGGCTTCCTTTCTAGGAGATCCTCTTTCACCTTGGCTCGTCTTCTACCCTCAGGCTCTTTTCTTTTGGTATTCCGATCTCTATCTTTTTTCACAAATTGTAGCAGGCTGTCTTCTTTGATCATTTTTTCAATGAGATCCTTCAGGTGCCTGCATGAGTTAGTATCATGCCCATAATCATTGTGGTATTTGCAAAAGAGCTCGGATTTTGGATTCCGGGTGCATCCCTATAAGTGTTAGGGTATTTGAATTGCGGTAATTTGGCGGCAACCTCTATAACCTCTGCTAGTGAAACAGTGAGAGGTGTATATTGCTTAAACCTATCTTGGGACGATCGAGGCTTTTGCTCTTTTTCTCTTTCCTGACGTGCTGGAGGGGCATGTCTCTTCTCTGCCTCTTTCCGAGGAGCAATGATTTTGTCTTCCACTCTCTTGGACTCTTGGGCCTCTTCCAGGTTGATGTACTTATCCGTCCTCCGAAGAAACTCCTCAAAAGTGAGAGCTGGTCTCTTGGCTAGAGACCTGAAAAAATCACCCTCCTGCAATCCTCGGAGGAGAGCCTACACCTTAACTTCATCGGTGGCGGATGGAACCTCTAGTGCGGCCGCATTGAAGCGACCCATAAACTGCTTCAGAGTTTCGGTTTTTACCTTAGCGCAAGGCCATCAGAGAGATCGAGGTTTTCACCTGCCTCCGAGCACTCGCAAATTGGTGGAGAAACATAGAGCTAAAGCTCTCAAAGGACCGCACTGCTCCAGGAGACAGCTGGGCGAACCACTGCTGAGCTGTCTTTGCAAGGGTACTGAGGAACACCCTACACTGAACCCCTTCTGAGTATTGATGTAACATAGCCCTATTTTCAAATCTCAATAGGTGCTCATGGGGATCGGAAGATCCTTCATATTCAAAATGCAATGGTTTGAAATTAGGAGGCAAGGGGTCATTTCTTATTTCTTCAGAGTAATGAGACCTATTCATCTTTCCGCTATTTCCTGGAGTTGCCATTTTCCCAGGAGGAGTTTGAGAACCCTTCCTCTTCAAATCTTTCAGCTCTTATCTCAGAGCAGCTAGCTCAACCTCCATTTGCTCTTTAGATCTGTCCGGGGATTCCTCCCTGTCAAACTCTCTTTCTGAATCTTCAGTTTCGTCCCCTTCATCTGACAGTTCTTCTGAAGTTTGGGATACTCTTTCCTTTCCCTTGTCATTACTTGAAGGACGTTTTCCAGAGCTCTTAGGAGAGATGATTGCTCTGGAAGCAGCTTTGTCCACCATGGCACTGAGCTGATCGGCAGTAAGAGTGTACGTAACGCTCTGTCGCGGAGGTGTGAAGGTGTTGTCTTGAGATTGACCTGTCGTCCACTATTTTGCAGATCCCGAGAGAGCTCTGTCTTTGAGGATCAGACGAGATTCCTCTGTCTCTACCACCTCATTAAAGGGGCCCCGGAGATCTCGGGGTGTAGAATTTTCCATACCTGCCATTTCCATTGGCAAAATATTAGATTCATTTCCCATTCCCAGGAGATATACACATATGTGAACAAAGACAACTCCTTAGGTAACTAGGGGCTTTTTTTTTTATTCTTTTTGCGCCATTCAGGCACGTAATGGACATCTCCGGTAGGAGGACTTTGAGGGTACGTCTCGACACCTCAATAGTTCTGTCTCTACTATCCATGACTAGGGTGTAACGTGACTCTGCTCTGGGTTTTACATGTTTTCTTCCCCCTCTCATCATTTTCTCCGGATGGGAGCTGACAACACTTCAGTTCAGCTCTAAAAGGGTCCAGGGGTGTCTAGCGCTTCGTGCTAATACACATACTCTCTAAAGCCCTTTTGCCTTGATGGCCAGGTGCGCACCCCTCTCTCGGGATTTGACACTACTACTAAGATATGCAAATTCTTTTACATTCTTTTAAAGAAAAATGAAAATAACGACAGCGACGCACACTTTTCTTGTAAAGAGTTACGCTATCAACGCCAAATACATATTAGAAGCCTCAGCCTCTTTTCGCTTTTTACAAAAGAAATAAATCTCCCATCTCCTTTCATCCTTATTGAAATATTTTCTTTCAACACCGAAAAAGAAAAACATTTCTCCCCTGACCTCCGTAAAACATTTTTTTTTTAAACAGATGTCCATATCGGAAAAGAGAAAAAGAAAGAAAAGAAAATAAAAAACTAAAAGAAAACTTTGTTCGTTGAGAGACAAAGTTGCTTCTCAAAAGGATGAGCCAACCACAATACTCGCACCTCTGTGTCTTTCATAGGGGTGTGCATTCGGTTCGAACCGACCCGAACCGAACCGACCCGGGAAAATCGAAAACCGAAATAGCCTAAAAAAAGAAACCGACCCGGGCCGAATTCTGCATGAAAACCGATCCGAAACCGACCATCGGTTTCGGGTTGGTTTCGGTTAAAACCGACAAAAATTTGGCAGATTGTTCCAATGGCTTAAATGCCCCGTTTGGTTGTTTTCCCCTGTTCCAGTTTGCACAAACTCTATTACCCTAAACTAAAAATCGAACTACAACCCCAAATCTGAAAATGCAATATCATAAAATCGAACCCTTCACAATTTCACAAGTCATAACATGTCAGATTCTCAATTTCATTACTTAAAGCCCTAAAACCTAAATAAACATCAGAATTGCAGAGAGAGAGAGAGAGGGAGTTGAGTGACCGGGGCTGGGGATGGATTGCGGTGGCCAGCGGGAGACAGCTACGGCGGAGGGCTGTGGCAACGGGCAGAGACGAGCGCCGGAGTAGGGCGGTGGCGAGCCATGGAGAGGGCAGAGGGAGTGAGGAATGGGTGATTGCCTTGCCTGATTTGTGAGACTCGGGAGATAGAGGAATGACGGTGGCCGATGGCCAGTGATGGGCGGGACGGCCGTTGGCCGGATGAGCAGTGGCGACCGACGGAGGAGGGAGCAGTAGAGTAGAGAGTAGAGAGAGAGAGAGCGAGTGAGAGAGGTTGAGAGGGAAAGAGAATTGCGGCTGGTGTTTTAGAATTTTAGGTTAGGGTAGTTTTTGAGTGGATTAAAAATAAAACAAATAAAATTATATATATTTAATGTATACGGGTCGGTTCGGTTTATAAGGGGTTTGGATCATCCAAAACCGAAACCGACCCGTCCAATTTTCGATCCCAAATTCTGCAACCGACCCGCACCGACTACATTACATACACCGACCCGAACCGACCGAACCGTCCGGGTCGGCCCGGTTTGTCGGTTTCGGGTCGGTTATGCTCACCCCTAGTCTTTCACATGATATTCACGAGGTGTTGGAAATAAAAACGAGGGAATCACGCCTTAACTCAGGCTTTCCCACAGACGACGCCAATTTGGTGCGACTAAAGATGTTGCAGCAATTATTTTAGGAGAAAATCATGGTTAGGAAGCCATGTTACCCGTTGATGACGAATCGACGGCCTGAACCACGTGTGAGTGGTCTGCTTCCAGTTCCGGCATGCGCTCCTCCGATCTCTAAAACAAATGGCCGACCGGGGTTGATTCCGGTGGACCACCTCCGATGGTAAAGTTAGCTCGGACGGATGGATATAAGTGGAGATAAGTGAAAAAGGAATGAAAACAGTAGCAAGGAGTAGCAAAAAAGGGGGAGAGTTTTCTGTTGGAATCTCAGAGTTCGAATGAGAGAATATTAACTAGGGGTGTTTATACCAGGGGGTTTCTTGTGGATGAAGAAGCGTTGCGGTCCGAATCCTCATTAATACGGGGACATTTGTCTTCTTTCTATTGATTCACGTCGCTATCACTCATTAACAATCCTCCTGCCAAAAGTGTAAGTGTCGGGTACTTGGAGCTAACTAATGTCAGGACACCTGCCGGGAGTGCGGGAGACCTAGCAAGGTCTTTCTTGTTCTTCTGTCCTATTCATGATGTAGATCTAGAGATCCGCACGAATGAGAGACCTTTCTTAATATACTCCAACATGTCTCTAGTTAAATTTGGGCACACCAACAACAATAGGTATAACTTATACGGGCCCGAATTTTATAAAGGGCCACATACTTTGTACCAAATAATATATTATGGTATATACTTCCTCCGTCCCATTTATATAGACTTGTTTTCCTTTTTCGGATGTCCCAAATATATAGGCTTGTTTTCATAAAAAGTAATATTTTTTTAGCTCATTTACTAATATATCTCTATTTAATTCTTTAATTAACTCATAAAAAAATACATAGTCAAATAATAAATAAGGGCATATTAAGAAATTTACTATATAATTTACTTTTCCAATAATTTTTCTTAATCCTTGTGAAAATTCCAATCCGCCTATATAAATGGGACGGAGGGAGTATTATACACCCTAACCACCCCTAGCAAACAAGTCCTAGTATACAGGTATATGATGGAATTTCGACATTCATGGATAGTTTTTCTGCAAAACAACATAAAAAATTATCAGCAAGGACAAATGTAAATAAGAAATGAAAAAAAAACAAAAACAAAAACAAAAACAAAGAAGAATAAGATTATGAATGGAGAAGAAGATTGCAAATCGACAAATTAATTTATATATAGATACATGCTAATAAAAAGTGACATTGAGAACTGAAAGCTACCAATTAAATTAATTTTAGTTTGGGCGACCACATTGAGAGCTGAAAACGACTTGTGACTAAAAATCAATGTTTTAAAAACTGGACCGGAGATTGAACCTGTGAGGCCTCCGGATCATGGTTTTACCGGTTCAACCATGATTGAACCGTTTAATCGAACCGTTCAATAAATAAATAAAAATTATAATTAAATGAATGATAAATATTAAAATATTCACAATTTTATAAGAAATACACATTGATATCTATTGCAAATATATCTATTTTTATCATATGTAGATATTCTCAATAAATATATTTAATATTTATACAATAAATATATTTGGTATAAAAGGTTGTTAATAATTGAAGAAAGAGTATTAAAATTGAAATTTATATACTTTTATAATATTCAGAATTGACTATAATAATTATAAAGATTGAGGGGGAATTTGCAAATTTGTTAATATAGCTACAACTCTCTCTTTTAGTATTAGATAGATAGATTACTTGTATTTCTATCTTCCCCTTGCAAAATGACTTTTAAAATCAAGATGAAGAGTTACATTAAGTGAACAGAGTGAGAGAGAAGAGAAAGAATTCTTAAAATTTGGAGTTAATTTGCATTTCTTAATTCTAGTGCAAACATTTTATATTAAGAGAAGGAGGGAGTAAAAATTTGTGTATGAAGTAGGGGTGTGCATCGGTCGGTCGGTCCGACCGACCGATCAAAATCTCATAAACCGAAAACCGAACCGATCAAAAAATCTAAAACCAAAACCGACCGACTTCACCCTTTGGACCGAACCGAAACTGAACCGAAAAATTCGGTCGGTTCGGTCGGTTATATGAAAAACCGACAGTTATAAAAAAAATATTTATATTATTATATAATTATTATATAATTATATTATATATTTATAATTATATTATATATATTATTATATAATTATATTATTTTTTCCTATATATATTTATATTATTATATAATTATATTATATATATTATATATGTTCGGTCGGTTCGGTGCCCGGCCGATGAAATTTTACGGAACCGGGACCGAAACCGAAAACCGAATTTTTGCAAATGGATGGACCGAACCGAAAACCGACTAACATAAAAACCGAACCGAACCGACCAAAACCCTTCGGTTCGGTCGGTTTTTTCGGTTCGGTTCGGCCTGTGCACACCCCTAGTATGAAGCTAATTAACCCATAATTTATACTATTGGATGATGGTTTTGGTAGGGCCAACTAGAGCTGGCAATTTTCCGGCCGGGCCGGTCCGAGCCCGCCGAGCTTTTTGGAAAAATCAGGCCTCGCCGGCCCGGCCCGAAAATCCTCCGGGACAAGAAATGTAAAGCCCAACTCGGCCCGAAAACCCCTTTTATAGTGTAAATTTACCGGGCCGGCCCGAGCTGGATTTGATAGCTCTAGGGCCAACCAACCCCACACCGATATACTATAAATTCGACTACATTATTAAATTTTTCTTTCCTATTCATATTAAATTAGCGCGAAGATAAGTTATCCAGAATATTTAAATCCCACCAACTCGAACAACATAATTTATACACACATAAGAAATATATATATAGCAATCAGTACCATTCACATTTCGATAGCAGAGAAGAAATTACAAGAGCTGAACAACAAAAACAAAAAAGAAATAAAAAAATATTACAAAAACACAATTTAAATTGTTTCTTCTCCAAATTGATCTGAGAAAAAAATTGATCTGCTCTACTGATTCCCAGGCTCAAGAGCTTTGATACGAAGAACACGATGGCAGCTATAAACCTGGCAAAACGCCTGCAAACACATGAGCAACACCATAACAATGGCCGCCAGAAACGTCAGAATCCTCCACGATCCAAACACATATTCCCTCATGAAATTCCCCCATCTAACCTTAAGCCTCTGGCTATAAAACCTATTCACATCCGCAATCACTTTGTCCAGCGAGGGCACTCTCGTCAATTTAACCGACTTGCCCATCCCGTTCCACAGCTCCGCCACCTCTTTCTCGCTCTTCAAATGGTTGTTTATTATCCCTCTCTCACACAGCAGCTTCGCGTCCAAATCCGTATCGATTATCCCGTTCATCAACTCCGTGTACCGCGTCAGCACCATGGGCCCCGCCGCCGCGCACGCCTCGTACGCCACCAGATTCCGAAGCACCACCTCCGAGTTCAGGTCCAGTCTGATCACCGGAATGTACAGCGTGAGGCTCCTCTCGTCGAAGCCGAAGCCCGATATGCCTTCGTTCGTCGGCATGAATCGGACTCCGGCTTCGAGGAGTTCGGAGACGGAAGGGATCGCTATCTCCTCCTGCAGCGGAGGCTTCTCCTTCTTGTTCGCCTCTTCGTCGTCTCCGACCTCGTCCTCGTCCTTCTTATCCTTCTTTCCGTAGGTACTGAACATGTTTTCGAGGGGCTGTTTGAACGCTTTCAAGATCGGAACGTTCGAAAGAATCGTCCATGGCAGCTTCACTACTAATTTGATAGGTTTGGAGAAGATTATACGCTTCATAACTATGATAGGCTTTTCCATCTTGTTTGAAACTGCGTTCCAAACTATGACTCGGAGCTGCCTCACTTGAGTCGACTCGGCGAGCGCCTCCTCGCCCTCCTTCGGATCATTTTCATCTTCTTCGACGTCGATTTCGACTTTCGAAATCGACGTCGACAACGACTGCGCTCTATCTGTCTTGGGCACGATGTAGTTGTACAGGAACTCAAGCAGATGAGCGCAGTCGTCGGCCGCCACGTCCTGGGACGTGGCGGCCATTTTAAACGGCGAGAGGTCCTTGCTGAGCCCCGTGAGCATAGCAAGGACCCTCTCGTCCGCCATTTCGTGAGACGAGAACTGCAACTCCAACAACTTTCTCATCACGAACAACGGAATTTGATTCTCGAGCATGATGATATCTCTGAGAATCGCGTTGTGGGCCGTCTTATTCCCCGATAGATCGATCAAATGAGCCATTCGTGATGGGATGCGAGTGATGGCCTTGCCTTCCTTGACGGCGCAGACCTGCAGAAACTCGAACAAGAAGGAGACGTCGAGGGCCATCATCCAGGCCAGGGCTTCGGGCCCGAAGCTCACGGGCTTGTGATAGCTAGCCCGAATCCGAGATTCGAGTTTGATAAGGTGATCGACTAGTTGCTTCAGCTTGACGTTCTTGAGCTCCTTCTGATTTCTCCTAGCGGCGGCAACTTTGTACCTCTCCATGTCGAAGAGCTCGGCCCGTAGATGGTGATACGGGCCGATCGCGACTTGTTGTGGGAAGTAGGACTCCGGATCGCTCACCATTAGGGCTTTCGGGACTCCGAAGATTGTTACTGGAATTTCAGTATCTTGGTCGAGTTCGTCACACAAGGTTTTCTCGATGTTTTTCACCCATTGGGTTTCGTCGTAATGTGGTCTTGTTTGGGTTGAGGACATGTTTGGATTTTTTGTGACTTTGCAAATTAGTTAATATTGATTGGAGGAATGGAAATATGTAGGAAAATGAAAAGGATCGATGAAGGGAATTGTAGTAGGAGTAGTTCTTTAAATACTAACAAAATTGGCGAAATGAGTTCCTTGTTACTCTTTATTAATGTAAATAGAATATAGAAAATGAATGTGAAAATATCAAAAAGTAGTAATCTGCTAGTTAGATCAAATCTTCGTGTTTTGTATTTTATTTTAGAAACGATCCGTATTCACGAATCACCAGCGATATTCCAATTATGGTAAAATATAAAAACAAAAGTCCAAGATGAAAACAATAAAAAACGAACCATGTGATTTTGCATGTGTGATTATTGAGGTATTAATTAATTATGCATGTTGATTTAATTAACTGTGACGATGCTTCGTTGTTCATGTATATAATTTAGACTAAATAATGAATTGATTTAATTGCTATTTAAATAATTGTTAGACACTGTTTGACGTTCATATGACAAGCCCTACACACTATTTATGTCGTTCGCACTTCAATTTTTTATTCTAATTATTTTATTCTAGAGGTTCATACAAAAATTTAAAATTAAGAATGCTAGATAAATTTTCATCAAATTAATTCACACTTGCAAACGGCGGGTATTTTCATAAGAGATGCTAGAATTTATATATCATTTATTAAGAATTTTTCAAACATTTTATGTGTGGGTCAAATCCGTAAACTTTGTGATGTACCTTTCCATATTTTATATTTGTCTCAATGCAAGTTGGTTTGGCTTCCAAAAAAGAAAAAAAAAAGAAAAAGCCAAAATAACCTATTAATTATATGGTGCAACAATTCAAATTACAAGTAATTTAAGCTGCTGCCAAAACCAAATCGCGATCATAGATGATCTGGCACCCACGATTTTTAACATCCAAAACAAAATAAATATCTGGAAATTTTTTTTTATCTAATTTGGCAATGCACTGTGTGAAAGATTTGGAAGGCGATAAATGATTTCATTTTTAATGATGTTGATCCAGCTATTACTAAAATTGTGGAACGCATGATGAACAATTATCGGAAATGGTTGTGCACACTTCTCTCGCTCCTTTTGTTATTCTTTAATTGATTGATACCTACGCCCGAGAGATTGTAGTCTTTCTAAATTGCAATTCTATTATTCCTTGTTGTTAGCCTGTTTGAAACTCCTAAATAACTGCGTCGAAAAAAAATAGGCTACACGTAATGGGATTAGGGTGTATATAACAAAAGATACTCTCTCATCCTATAAAGTGCAGTGTCTTGAATTTACATAAATTTTAAATTACGAACTCAAACGATTAGAAAAACGAGATATACGTAGTGGGACGGATGGAGTATAAGATTTCTCGGAGACACGGCCATGTTTGTAATATATATGTTTGGCGGAGGTCAAAACGAAGACGATGGATGTAATTTATTTATTTATTTGTTTAATTTATGTAATTTTCTTGTTTTTAATTTGTAATTTTCTTATTTTAAATTAATGTCATTTTTACATTTTAATTAATAGTATTAAAAATGATGCGATATTCTATAGAGCATCCCTACAGAGTCCTTTATTATAGAGGGGTGATATTTAAGTGCATAATCTATTTATAGAGCCCACTGTTGATGCTCTTAGACTTATCATGCCACCATAAATAAGTTGGATAGGATTAGGCTTGAAAATCAAATCAAAAGCTCGTTCGGAGCTTAATTCGATAAGCATCTTAAACAAAAAGGAATATAGTTTTGTGTTAGATAAAATCTAAAATTCAGTTCGAGCTCGATAAGTAAAGACGAAGCAAACAGTTTTAAATATACCAAACTTCACAAGTTAATCTCAATTAAAGCTCGATATCTTTCAAACGAGCTTAATTGATCGTTTATTATATTCAATTTTATCCATTTACGATCCTAAGTTCGATTGTCTTAAGAGTTAAGTCTCAACCCACCAAAAGACGTAAGCCTAGCAATGAATTTTGATGTGTATCCATTTTTTTTTAACGAACATTGCAAGAAATTTTAAAGGTCGCATGATGGTGGACTTGAACCCGTAACTTTTGACTCGAATATTAATTACTCTAGCTACCACTAAGCTACTACACGCACATAGATGCGTATCCATTTTGACCTCTGTACTCCGTACGACCATACCTATGAAAACACAAAATGTTGGGAACTTATAGAATTGGGCCAAGATTTAGCAGATGAATTATAGAAAGGGCTCATCTTAAAATAGACCTTATTGAAAGAGTCTATTATTTAATAAATAAATAAAAGTAGCCCCGACAACTTTGATACATTGTATGTTGCACCCCTTAATTTAAATTGTATATCATATAAAGATCAACGATCCAAATTGATTCATATTTCTGATTTTAAAATTCATTTTTATTTGATCATTACAAAATTTGGCCCCCATAAAATAATCCAATTTATGTTAGTTTAATCGGATCAAGTATCAAATAATTTGTTCTCGTTGTAAGGATACCTTTTCGTTTTCTATTTCCTTTTATTTCGAAAGTTATATATACGAGCACTTATTAATGTTCATTCCGATATACGCATTTCTTTTATATATGCGGTATAAATTAATTATTCAGAAAAATGTGCTAAAAATGAAGCTTTTGATGATGTATTATATTGCAGTGCTATAGCCAGCTTATATTTGGCATTAATTTCGGTAATAATGCCAAAAATAAAATGAAGTAGACGAATTTTTTTCTTTTTTTCTTTTTTTAACTTGTAAGCTCTTGAAACTTATTTTTACTTCTTATAAGTTTTTAAACATTTATAAGCTCAACCGAACACCCTCTTAAGTTAAGCCTTGCAGACGCACTTAAACACGTATCGTCCCTTGGCCACCTCCACCAAAACCCTCTTGCACGGCGTGCAGCCGCCGCACTTCCCTCTGCATTCCGGAAACTTGTACGGATGAAACAACATCTTCGTCGTGCATGCGCACTTCCAAACGTACTCATCGGGCTCCACATCGACTGAAACCCTCTGGCACGGCGTACAGCCGCCGCACTGCCCCACGCAGCTCGGCGGCGCTGAACTTTGCAGCGCCCTCTTCGACGACGTCGTATTCTCCTCTTGTTGCTTCAGTCCATTATCTGAAACTGCACTCATTGTTTTGGTGAAAATGAGGAAAATGCAGAAAAGAGTGAGGGAGAGAGATATATAATTTGATTTCATGTTGAAGCAATGATCCCAATATAAAATACAGACTGTTTCTTTTTCTTTCTTTTTTCCTTTTTGGGTTGTGATTATTTGGTGTTGTCTGAACAGCGATGATGGGTTTATATAGACAAGAAAATAAAGTGTGACAAACAATTAGTATGCAAGAAAATCCGTCGATTTATGGGATTGACATTTATTATTTTCGATATATGTATGTAATTTGTGTAACTGTCAAATAAAAATATTTTGGGGGAGATCTTACTGATCTCAATTTAATTTGTGCATCAATGAAAATGATATTCAACTAATTAATTATTATATACTATAAACTATTGGTAAACGGCCATTATATTTACAAATAATATACAAAGTATGAGAATCTCGTCGATGTTCGACCGACAACATATTAGTTAATTATTATATACTATAAACTATTGGTAAACGGCCATTATATTTAATCCTTTTGGTTTGTTCGTGATCGATCGTGACTTTCTTATGTTCTCTTTTCAAATAAAGTTATTTAAATAACATTAAACATGCATTTCAAGGCATGCATGTTGCCCTAAAAAAATATAAATATGGCTGCTCATAGTTTAGCTTAATATGATTTTGAGCGTTCTGGTGTAATGATTTGAATCGAGGTCAAACTTTCCATCTTGATTTATTGATATTACTTATGCTGAATTGGCAAGTTAATAAATTGGGTTTCCCCTAAAAAAATGACATATATTATTCATTTATTGTGTATGTGAAGTTACTAAAAAACATTGCCATTTTTTGTAAAAAAAAAAATCTCGTCTTTTTCTAAGGATCAAATTCAACGATTCTCATTTATAGTACTTACAAAATAATTAAAAAGAAAAAAGAAATTCATCACTTCAATCATGGAATAACATTCCTTGCAGATTATATATATATATATATATATATATATATATATTTTATATATGATCTTTGCCTAATATATATATAGAGTTTTGATATGCTGAGCAACTCTTGTGAGCAACTTGTGTGGACGCCGCTGACATGGCATCCACCTCAGCCAATTTTTTTAATTTTTTAATTTCCTTTCCCTTCTTTTGCTCTTTGTTCTCGTCTTCTTTCTTTTGTTCTCTCTCCTCCCACGTCGCTCTTTTTTGTTGCCTTCATCCTCACCAATTTCTTCATTCTAAATTTTCGTATCTTGGGTTAGTTCCTCCATCCCACTTCCTCTCATCCTTTCTTCTCGTATTTTTCTAACCAATTTATTATTTCTTTTTAAATCTTCAGATCTTCGGCGAGACCCTTCCTCTCTTATTTTTTCTGGATTTTTTTAACTCTTTTCTGTAGATCCAGACTCTATGAATCTTATGATTTGTGCAATTAATTGTTTGATGATTAGATGGACAATAGAATAAAAGTTATTATAATATTTGGGATTCAAACATTAATTGATTTTGTGTACCCTTTCATCTTTGCCATTTCTCCACTATTTCCGTTTTTTATGTTGAACTTCCATGTCAAAAAGAATAAATATCGACTAATTACAAATGGCGAAATAGTAACTTAGAAAATGAGACTTTCAATTTTAGGGTATCGCCACATAAGAAATTGGTGTTTCGGAATATTTTGATGGTTTGATGTAAGAACTCAAAATCAACATGAGAAAGAATTAAGACGGAAAGAGAGAGAAAAGGGGAGAGAGAGAGATAGAAGGACTACATCTGATACTAAGGAGATGGAAATTAAAAAATTAAAGAAATAGCTGAGGTGGCTGCCACGTCAGCAGCGCCCACACAGGTAGCTTACAAGAGTCCCTCAGCATATCAAAACTATATATATATATATATATATATATATAAAGATTGTTACTCCCTCTGTCCCAATAGCAAGGTCTCGCTTTTCTTTTTTGTCTGTCCCAATAGCAAGGTCTCATTCCAAAAATATAAATAATTAACCCTTCAAAAGCTGTAGGACCTACCACTTTTTCTCCACTTTTTCTCCTTTTACTCTTCTTTCTTAATAACCGTACCCAAAGCAAGTGAGACCTTGCTATTGGGACGGGGGGAGTATTTTCTAACCAAGAACTGAACAAAAGATCTATTATGATTATCTCGGTTTTGGTTAGTCTTAAGTTCGACTCCTAGCATATGAATAATGAGTGTGCATGATTTCAACTCGTTGTGGAAATTTTACGAGTTTCTTATTTTAAAAAAAAATTAAGATATCAAAACGACAAGTTTTGAATATTCCAATTTATCTTTCTAATTTGTGTTGAAACTTAAAAATATATGTTGGATTTTTCACTAGCCACACAAGTTTATTGTATGCCATATTTTTTCTCTATTCCTAGATTTGTGACAGTGTGCAAAAGTTGTTTTGAGTATACAATGCGCCAATGTTTTCATTTGAAGGATGAGAGTTATTTTGGAAATTTATGTTGGAAACGTAAATATATCCAAAATAAAATGCCAAAAGAGCTAATGATAGAATTATTAAAAATCACAAATTATTTAACATATAAATTTAAAACTATCAATAGAAAATTAAATTAGATTATGAATATATAATATAAAAAATATATTAGTGAATAAATATATAAAAACTCAATCAATAAGCCGGAAAATATATAGTTAATTTGTTATAGGAGTTAGACATGCATTTAGAGATGCTAATGTTGTTGCTCACGAACTTGCTCAATATACGGCAAAGTTGTCTGATCGAGTCGTGTGGACTTCTGATTTTCCATCAAGATTGCTAAGTCTCTTGTACTTTCAGATTTGAGTTGGTGATTAATGAATCATACTCTTTCAAAAAGAAAAATACTAATAGGAATTTTATAAATACCACAATTCTCTCTCTTAAAATCTTCTTTTCTTTAGTAATAAAAAAAACTCACACTTTAGTTGGTAAGACGGTTCTCCTTTCATTTTTGAAAAAAGTTCGAGTTATGTGTGCGTTGAAATTAAAAATAAAATGAATTTTTTTGAAAAAAAATATTCCCTCTGTTTCACAATAAGTATCTCATATTCCTTTTTCGGTTGTCTCATCTATGTGTCTCATTTCTATTTATAGAAATAATCTTCTCTCACAAAAAGGTGAGTGCTCCACCACTTTTATCTCTTTATCATTTAAATTACACTTCTCAATTAATCTCGTACCGAAAAAAAATGGAACAGTTATTGTGGGAGGGAAGGATTACACACTACTACAAAAATGGTATACGACAACATTGTAATGACAACGGTTATTTTAAAAAACCCTTGTTGTAGCACAAAAAGCCGTTGTCGTAGGTAAAACCGTTGTCTTTTAACAAAAAAATGCGCTCATAGACAACGGTTTTTAAAAACCGTTGTTTTATTCTGTTGTTGTTATGATATACCACAACATTGCGAAACGTACCGTTGTTGTATGCTTTTATATCCGTTGTCGTTGAATAAAATAATTAAAAAATAATAAATAATAAAAAAGAAAAAAGAATAGAAATTCAAAAGACAAGGGGTCTTTCTCAAAAAAAATTTGCGTCCTCATCACTACTCATCAGTTCTCTCTCTTCTCCCTCTCACCAAAATCACATGGTTGTCAATTTCCTTCGCCGCACCGCCTCCTGAGTTATTCCGCCGCTCCTCCCACACCACCGCCTGAGTTCTTACGCCTCATCGCCGTCGGAAATCGGAAAATAATCGTCGCCGCCACCTTCGCTTGAGTCCGCCGCTGCAGCTGAACCCTAATTCTGATAATTCATCCTCTGTCTCAAAATCGAATCCTCCTCCATTGGAAATCTGGTAATCTCTCCTCCGTCGAAATCGAATCCTCCTCTATCTCGAAGTCAAAGCCTTTATTTAACCGATTTCTTCCAACAATTCAATCTGAGAAAGATGAAAAGATGTTGCTTAGTTGATTGAATTCTAAATCTTCGAGTTTCCTTTCTCATCTAGGCTCGTGTGTGTTTTATTTTCTCTCCAGAGTCACAAAGATTTTTATTCTTTTTTTTTTAATTTAGTTGTTCGGGTATAAGAGAGAATCTTCCTTTTCAATTTATGAGCTCTAATTAGGTGCGATTCTTGTTCCCTTGATGTTTGCTTGAATCGATTGAAGTAGTGGAGGCAAATGAGTTGATTGTCATTCAGTTACTGAGTTTGTTGTTTTTTGTTTAATTTAGGCAACAAACATATGTAATACATTATTAATTGTGTCTCTTTTACCGATATATAGAAATCTATTACTGGAAGTCCATCAATAATTCTTGTTTATTGAAATGCTTGGAGTCTGGATTAATCTTTAATTGCACTGATTTGTAGTATTCTATCTTTGAATTAACGGTACTTCAACTTTTAATTGTATACGAATTTCTATTCTGTTCTATGGGATTGATGTGCCATCTTATGGTTCATCCGGGCTAATAGAAGATAACTTTTTTGCTAAGTAATTAAGAATCAAACTGCCCTTATTTGATTCTGTTCTTATTTATGATCTATGCCTCCAGAAAACCTTGCCTATTACCGAATATCTCGTGCTGTGTGTGGACCAACTTAGTAGGAATGTAAACGAAAACCATTTGAAAGAAATATTTGGTATATTTACAGTACCTATTGAAGTTCAATTGCATAATGTTTATTTGCTTGTAATGTTTATTTGTTATGTATTGAAAGATCAATAGAAATGTACAGATTAAGCATGCACGTATTTGATTGCCAGAAACTAAAGTGATCTACCTTTACATCTTATCTTGCCTGTTATATTCCTTACAATCATCTATTTTATGGTGGGACTCAAGCAAGCTTTCTCTGCAATCTAATTAACACTTCTTTCCGTTTTTCTCAGCATCACTGCTGTTCAGGTAACTTAAATCTCTTCCTACCTAAGTTCGAAATGAAGAAAAGTGCATTTATTTTGGAAAACCTATGCAGGGATTAGGCCTAACCATAGATGTTGCATTCATCGATGTAAAGAATGCAACAACTTTGGTTCTATCATTGTCATGACATTTATGTTATCTGGTAGTTTATTCAACTTGTTGCATACTGATACTATATAGAAATTACAGTGTGGTAATTAATGAGTTTGTATATTAATTTGTGCAGAAAGTCCCTTCATTTATGTGTTGGATTAGATATATATCCTTAAATTTCCACACATGTAAGCTTCTTATCCATCAATACTCAAGGCACTTTTACTTGCTTTTAATTTTGATTTTATTTTTTCCAGTTTACAGTTTAACCTTCCCAAAGAATTTGCATATGTTGAGTTCAAGAATAGGAAAGATACCGAAAAGGTTCATCTGTTAATTAAAACAAGGTAACATCTAAATAGCACATGTATCGCCAAGATTCTCTTTACTCCATTTTCTGCATTGCAATGGGTAACACGATTTTTTCTCTGATTTTTCATCCTTTAAAAGCAATCAGAAGAGCAATCATCCTTTAAAAGCAATCAGAAGAGCCAAGGAATTGATGGTGTTCTTATCTTACATTATTTTCAGTTGGCGGTTTCAGCGGGTAGAAGTCTGATCATAGTAGTGCGATGGATTCCGAACCATGAAAATATAAGAGAAATGATGGTAGAAAGTCGAGGTGAAACAAGAATGTGCTTCACCCTTCTCGTTTTTAGGATCGAACTTAAGTACTTGTACAGAATATGGTGATGAATGATTGTACTTTGTAACATGAATGATTTATATTAAGAATATAATATTCAGCTTTAATTGTGTATAATATTTTAAATTAATAAACATAAATAGACAGCGATTTATATATATACATACGACAATAGAAAAATGTGTTGTGAAGAGTGTTGTTGTTTTTATCTACGACAACGGTTAAAAACTGTTGTTATTTTTCAAGAACCTATGACAACAATGCCTACGACAACGCCGAAAAATAGTATACGACAACGGTTATTAACCGTTGTGGTAATTATATACAACAACGGTTAATAACCGTTGTCTATGAGCGTCTTTTTCAGCGACCTACCACATCACCACCTACGACCACGGTCAATTTATGCCTACAACAACGGTTTAAAACCGTTGTCTATGAGCATATTTGTAGTAGTGACATATTTATTACTCCTTCCGTCCCGCATTAGTGTGGTGCAAGGGGTGCGATACGAGTTTTAATAAAAGGTAAGTAAATATTTGGTAAGGTTATTTTTAGTGAAGAAAGGACCCACAATTGTTAGTATTAGTGAGGTTTTTTAGTAGGCCTATTGTAAATATTAAAAGCTTTTAAGGGTATAAGGATAAAAATTATGTACTAAAATAGATGAACCATACTTATGGAGGACGATCCAAAATGGAAAACTAACCACACTTTTAAGGGCTGAGGGAGTACTATACAATTATTAATCTTATAATTCGTGGGCGTAATTAGTTGTATTGTGGTAATGGGCTCGGATCTCAAAGAGCTGTAAATGTGGTAGCCTAAGGCCAACGATAAATCCTATAGCAATGGGTTTAACACATAGCAAGAAAGGAAATTGTGATTGGCAAATTGATTTGAGGGATAATTTTGGTAAAATAATTTTTTCTTCATAATAATTGTTACATTTTATCCAATTATATGAATTACATTGATCCCGAAATCAAAATCGGGCTCGTTTGTGTTCGCCTTTTTCTTTTTAAGCAAATAAAACCCGCAAGTGTATGTGGCTATTGTAATATTCGGCAAGCAATATCGTATTTCACGAGGACTAGTTCGGAAGTCTTATGAGTACTACTAATAAGCTATTTTAATCTATTTAGACTAACAGATAAAATAGGAAGATTAAACTAAATACAAGAAATCAAACGATCAAACTAACAATAATTAAACTAAATAAATGAGAGGAGAATATGGAAACGAAGCTATCCTAGGGACTAGATTTCGATGGATAAGTAATTAGATATCACTCTACTAATCAATTATTGATGGAATCCTAATTATCTAGGGCGATCTCTTTTTCCACTTTAACCTCCTCTCGGGCGATTAGAGTTGTAGATTACAAGCTAGTTATGCCGTTTCCAATTGCTAAGCTAGCCTATAACTCCTAACAGCTTCTTGGATCAAATGCCCTCAAATTCATCTAGTCCAACCCCTAGAATTAGGAAAATTTAGCTAATCATAATGAAAAGTAAATATCCACCAACAAAGATAAACAAGAAAGAAAAACAAGAAAATAAGATCGAGATTCATAGACAAATCATTGGTGATCTTGAGCTCCAATCTTGAAATGCTTGTTGTCTTCTTTCCAATTCTCCTCCAAGCACACTTTCTCTTTCTAGGTTGGTGGGTGGAAGATGAAGATTTGTGGAGATGTGTGGAATGGTGGGGAGTGAGAGAAAATGGAGGCTAAGAATTGGGGGTATGTCTTGGATGCTAGGATTTGAGTTTTGGAGGGGTATTTATAGTGTTGAGTTAGAGAATAAGGAAGGAGATGTCAAAGTGTAGTTAAAATTAGAAGAAAATGTGTGCGTGTATTAGCCTAGTGGTAGAGTGGTTAATGCCCGGGCAAAAGGTCACGGGTTCGAGTCCACCATCACGTGGCCTTTAAATTTCTTGTTCTGATTGTTCAAAAAAAAAAATGGGAGTAAAAACGTTTCTTTTTCGAACAGTACAGTAGTACGCAGTCACTGACACACACCTACAAGCCCGTTTCATGCGCAAAGAAGAAAGCCCGCGGTCAAGCCCGTGCCCGCGGGTCGAACCGTGGGTGTTCTTCTTCAAAACATGGTTCGCACACCATTTTTTCCGCAGATCAGGAGTCATGTTGCGCTTCTTCATTTTTTTGGCTCGTTCTTCCTCGTTCGGACTCCGAATTGACTCCCGTTTCTTCCTACCGCTTCGTATCAAACACCTCTACAATAATCCAAGCTCTTTTCACTCTAATTTGGTCTCCATTTTCCTGAGATTTAATCAAAACTACCAAACAAATGTGAAATCTTCAAAAATATAATTCATCACTTTGTACAATAAAGCTTAAATCAAACATGGTTTTCTTTTAATAAATGGCATCAAATGCACCATAAACAACGTAAAAAAATCCATGTTTGTCAGTTTGCTACGCAGTATGGTACTCCCTCCGTCCCATTGATATTGTCTTGTTACGTATTGTTCGGCACGGAGATTAAGAATAAGGGTACAAAGATAGAAAGTGGGTAGATCTCATCACTTTTGAAGGGTTAATTCTTTCCTTATTTCGAACAAGATAATTTGAGTGTGACAGCCCGATAAGGAAAGGAAGACAATATCAGCGGGACGGAGGGAGTATAAGGCTAGATACGTTTGATTGGTATGTCTTATACATATAAAAGAATTAATATTTCGTTTGATATAATGTATTAAATTCTCTGTAGCACATGGTAATTAATTCTTGGCGACCCAGTCACTCAATGCCAATCACAATCCATGGAGCCATTCTCCTTGAACCATAACATCTATTGTAATTGTGATCTACCATCCATGACAATTCGTTTATACCCTATGTAGTATGTGCTTAAGAGAAGGTTCGAAACGTTGAGAGAGGTGAGAGATCCCATTTTCTCAATTTTATTGTATAACTTGGGTTAATTAGTTGTCGGAAATAAAATACTACTAATATATATTTATTGAATTTGTAAAATTATATACACCATCTTTAATTATATCTTCACATCTAAAACACAAGTTTAATTTCATCAAAGTTTATCTAATATATACCACTAAAATGCCGTAGTTTTATTGCTAAGAAACTTTACGAAAGTTGTGCGCACAATTTAAAAAGTTGTGTAGAAGTTATAAATTTGAGTAAATTTTGCGTTATTTTTTAAAATTAACCCTAGTAAATTCAATGTCGACAGAACATTCCATATTTGGAAAACACGAGAAGAAAGTTACATATTCCAATCCTTTATCATATAATATTTCAAATTAAAAACAGAATATTTACAACCACATTTTGGTGTTTGCTCAACAAGCTTATCTGATGAGGTAAAGTCACATCACCTTATAAAAAAAAGGGGGAACTTTTTCCACACAACAAACAAACGCACATCCTAACAAATTAAAAATTACTAAAAGAAGACTCAAAATACAGTACTATATATATATATATATTTGAAAGCTTACTATATACTATATTTCTATATATATATATATATATATTTATATTGTATTATGTTGATCAGTATAGAAAATAATTTTGGGTAGCTAGATAGATAATTAATATAAAGAAAACCCTAGTAATTAATTACTCATTAATAGTGGGCTCAAGCGCTTTGATGGGAAGAATTCGACTGCATGAATAAACCTGACAAAATGCCTGCAAACACATTAGCAAAAGCATTGCAATCGCAGCAAGGAACGTTAGAATCTTCCACGACCCAAACACATACTCCCTCATGAATTTCCCCATTTTAACCTTCCACCTCGCGCTATAGAACCTGTTCACATCCGCTATCACTTTGTCGAGCGAGGGCACTTTCGTCAATCTCATCGACTTGCTCATCCCGTTCCACATTTCCGCCACCTCTTTCTCGCTCTTCAAACGGTTCACTATAATCCCCCTCTCGCACAGAAACTTCGCGTCCGCTTCCGTGTCGATGATCCCGTTCATCAACTCCGTATATCGTGCCAAGATCAACGGTCCAGGCGCGCTGCAGGCCTCGTACGCCACGAGGTTCCGCAGCACGACCTCGGAATTGACGTCCAAATTGATGACGGGGATGTAAAAAGTAAGGGCTTTTTCGTCAAAATTTATGCTATTTATGCCCTCTTTAGTAGGCACGAATATTATTCCGGCGGCTGAGAGCTGACTCACTGAAGGGATCGCGATCTCTTCCTGCAACGGGGGTTTCTCGTTGCTTTTCGACCCCGATTCCTCGTCGTCTTCTTTCTTCTCCTTATCCTTGTGCAAGGCTCGGAGCATGTTTTCAACAGGCCCTTTGAACATTTTGAGAATAGGGATTTTTCCAAGAACCGTCCATGGCAATTTCACCATTACTTTCAAGGGTTTGGAGAAGATCACACGCTTCATCCATTCGATCGGCCCTCGTTTCAAACTCGACAGCATCTCCCATATTATATCTAGAAGCTTCCTCAAGTGACTCGGCGACACCTCCGCCGCCGCCGCCGATCTTTCCTTCTCCTCCTCGTCGTCGCCGCCGCCGCCAACTTCAATCTCGTGCGGTGGAAACGAGGTTTCGCATCTAGGCACGATGAAGTGATACAAAAAGTCTAGCAAATGCGCGCGCTCCTTCACCGGCACCATCTCCTCCTTCTCCGCCGCCGTGAACGGAGATAGCTCCTTGCTCATTCCGGCGAGCATCCCGAGCAGCATTCTGTCGGCGATTTCCTTGGTCGAGAACTGCAGCTCCAGCAGCATCCTCATCACGAACAGCGGGATTTGATTCTCGAGCATGAGAATATCTCTGAGAATGGAATTGTGCGCAGTTTTATTCCCCGACGCGTCGATCAAATGCGACAAGCCGGAGGGGATTCGGCCGACGATCTTACCCTGCTTGATGCCGCAGACGCGGATGAACTCGAACATGAAGCAGACGTCGACGGCCATCATCCATGCGAGGGCCTCGCACCCGAAGCTAACGGGCCGGTGATAGCAGGCCCGGATTCGGAGCTCGTGTTTCATCAAACGATCCACCAGATTTTCGAGCTTGACGTTGTCGAGCTCCCTTTGGATTCTCTTAGCTGCCGCGACTTTGTAACGCTCCATATCGTAGAGCTCGAGGCGGAGATGGTGGTACGGCCCGATCGCCACTTGCTGCGGGCTGTACGAATCCGGATCCGTTACCATTAGGGCTTTCGGGACTCCGAAGATTGTTACTGGTATTTCTATTTCTTCTTCTAGTTCTTCGTCTAGGGTTTTTCGAATTTGTTTGACCCATTGAGTTTCGTCGAATTTCGAGCCTAGGCTTGTTAAGATGCTCTGTTGGAAGAAGGACATGATTGGTTTTGTGTGTGTGTGTGTGTGTGTGAAATGGAGTGGAATGTGGAGTTATGTTAGAGAAATAGGGAAATGAAAATGAGTTATATAGGACAAGTGGTTCACTATGATTCACTTAAATCTTATCATGAGTTTAAGAAAATTAAGTTCCATGATCTCATTGGCGGAATGTGTTTCACGTTCGTGGGAAGTAAAATAATTAAAAGATGGAGAAAAAGGGATACTTGGAAATCATATGAAGATTGGATTGAAAGCATTTAATTAATTTGTTTGTATTACTATATATTAGAGTGAAAGGGTGTGAGATTTCTTGTTGACTTTTCAGGCTACACTTCATATCTTTTTGCGGTCAATGTACACGATAAATGCGCACCAAATATATTATTATCATTTTGTGTTGTTTATTAACGATTTTCTTGTAGTGTTTTCACATATATAAACTAAGGTTATAAGTAGGAAAAATATTATATTCTCTAGAGTTGTCAAATGGACTGGTCTAAAGCAGACCTTTTAAATAAAAATAGGATTAGACTGACTCTATTTAGAGCAGGCTCGATCCTGGTCAGCCTTTAATCTAAACTTGAAAGTAGGTCTATATGTAGTCAATTTCAAGAAGGGACCTATTACAACCCGCACTATTTATTGAACTAGGCCAGACCGATTCAGTACAATTGACAACTCTAATCTTGCCTAAATATTAGGTAGATGAACTTTGAATGGACCAAAATCGAAAAATTAAGCAAAGAAAAAAAAAATCAACGTACATCTAGAGAGTTTCAATAATGGGTGTGGTTCGATGATCATGAGGTGTGAAATAGCTTGTTCTTTAATATTTGAAGTGTTCTTAATGATGGTCCATCCTGTTCACACTTCTCTGGTTAGTAATATATGCGCTGTCCCTCTCTACATAAATTAACCATATATATATATATATATATATATATATATATATATAGGGAGAGGATCAAATAGGAACTCATCTTTATATGAGTCCGTAGGAACCATGCAATTTTATCACACAAGTTAATGCATAAATTGCATTATTTAAATGCATAAACATATGTTTTGATTTAAGAGTCGAGCGAGGGGAGCCGAAGGCCTCGGATGGGGAATAATTTCTATACTAACTCAACCCTATATATATATATGTCTCTGTCCATATATAATATATTAGATGTTATATTGATCATTTTTTTTTTCTTCAATTCATAAAGATCAATGTAAAGATCATTTGTCTCTGTCAATATTAGATGTTATAATATAACCCTATATATATATATATATATATATATATGTTATATTATATATATATATATATATGTGTGTGTAGGGAAGAGATCATATGTAAAAGTCTTTTCCAGTAAGAAATAAGAAGCGATCTGGATCATTGATCTTTGTAGATCTACGGTTGTCATTGACCGGTGCATTATAATTGAACCATGGAATGCATTAGCGTAACAATGCATTGTAGTAAATCAAAATTGCATTATTATGACAGTACATTATATTAATACATAAAATACATTATTTTAGTATATAAAGTGCATTATTATGACAGTGCATTATAATAATATATAAAATACATTATTTTAGTACATAAAATGCATTATTATTATTTTTTACGGAAAAAATATTTTGTATGTGAACTAACCCCTATATATATATATATGTTATGTGTGTATGTTAGTTCACAATTCATGTTTGAATGATCAACTTATGGAAAATAACTTGTGAGTTGTGGGTATTACTAAATAAATAAGTAAAATAAAACGATCACATAATGAAAACAAAATTTCATCTAATGTCTACGCATAATTATAATAGGACACATTCAAAAGTTAAAAAAAAAAAATATGTGTAGTGTATTTTTCCCATTAAAAATAAACTTATTTAATACTATTATCGCTAACTATTCTATAAACGTCAATTGTTAGTAATAAGTACTCCGTATGATTCATTATAATTTAATAAGCTTTATTTTATTTTATAAATATTATATATTAAAATAATGTATTCAGTAGTGGGACACATAATTTTTTTTGACATAAGATCTGAACCGGTTTACATGGCAGATATATAGATATTCATTTGCTGCCCTGCATCCAATTCAGTGTTTTTTTTTTTTTCCAATTTTTGATTAATATTGTGTGCCTGTTCTATTTTGAATTTTATTATTTCGTAGCCAAAAAGAATTTTGACTCGTTTTTCTCCGAATACATAAGTTGTTGCGCTAATTTTAAAATAATTCTCCTGCAACAAAAATAAAAATAGTCATGTGGATGTAATCTTCAATTCTTCTTATTTTGTACTAATATTTACTATATAAAATTATGTTTTTGGACGTGATCATTCTTTTGCTTTTCTGAAAGGAGCTTCTATAAAACGGTAAGGAGTGTCGGTCTGCATTATATGAACATTTTCTTTATAAATAAAGAGAATATATTTAATTTAATGTATACCTAAGTGTCCTTTAATAATGGATTAACTTTTTTTTTTGAGGAAAATAATGGATTAACTTTACTTGCCTTTGTGACAAAATAGTTGTGTTTTATATACTATACAATTGGACTAATGATTAGTCACTAATCTCCTGCCATTTTTATAATTAATTCAATCTTAATTTATGATTTATCTATGGCACATAAGATTAATTTGCTCTTATAAATTTAAAATTCGTTTAAAGTTTGACATTCCTGTGTTAAATATTTTTTTTTCTCTTAGTATAGAAGTTTGAAATTTTGTATTTATGGTTTTCCACGAGCTTGATAACTTATTAGTATCAATGTAATTAAATCCCCTGCCATGCAATTCACGTGCTAAATAAAAACAATTTATTTAGCATTTCGAATTGTTTACAATAATGTTTGAGCAATTTTTATATTGGTCAACAGCTTGATTAAATTCTCTGGACATATCGATTAGACATTATATCCACCTCCACTATGCATCTAAGCCATCATTTATTTCAAAACAAACATGAAATAGACCCTACATCATTTCTTGCTTGCCTCTGAAAATTAGTGATCATCTTTCAACAATAATTATATTGCTTTTTGAGAATTATTAAAGCAATTTTTTTCGTGGGCCACACTTGAGTTTAGTGGATAGCACGGTGCGGTCCTTTTTTTATTAATTTAATTACAGTTAAATTATATCTAATTGGTCAAAAATAAATTCTAGTTGTTAATAAATAAATTCTAATTAAAATTACTAAATCTTAATCGAAATTAATTAATTTTAATTGGTATTAATAATCTCATATTAGGAATTTAAAATAATTTTTTGGTTTGGCCGCACCTAAGTTTTTGTCTTTTTTTCGTGGTTGAATTATTGCAAGTTCCATCTAATGAAATGTGTTATTTTATCATTCAGTCTCACATATGCAGACGTATATGAGTAAGCGCATGGTTGTTTATATACTCAGTAAATATTTTATTAACTGTACTCTACTTGAATTGATAGAATATTCAGAAAAGTAATTATATAACGTTTGTTAAAATGTGGATTCCACCTTTTTATTTTTTGGAGAATGTGGATTCAATTTTTCGAATATGTAAATTGGCAATAATCGATATTCGACCCATCAAATCGCTCCCTTGTATTTCCACACCCATCGTATGATTTATTTACGATATAGTTACGTATATTTATAAGAAATATAAATTATATGTACAATATTATGATATTAAATACTCACATTATGTATTGGAGATTATAAAATATAAAATACGATACAAAAGTATAACATTTCACACATATACAGTGTTATTATAACTTGTTAAAAAACTTAAGATGGTCTATATTGACAAAATGTAACTAGACAAAAAGATATATAATTAACAATTAGAACCTCTAAAAGTTTGAATAAATTCTAAAGATGTCGGCGAAAGACATTCAGGGCGCCACAAAACTAGTTAAATTAAGAGTTGCACTTGGCTACATCATGATGTACCCATACATCCGGTTCAATCCGTTCCGTGATCCGACCCGACCTGCCCGATCCGGTAAGCGTTGACCGGTCAACGGTCAACGTCTGACCGTTGACTTTTTCATTTTTTTCTCTCCACCTTCGGCTCCGATTTTTAATTTATAGATAATGATTGTGGCAACATTAATATTTTTTAGCTCGCTCAGAGGCCTTCGGCTCCCCTCGCTCGACTCTTGAAAAAAAAATATTTTAAAATTTAAAAAAAATAAAAAGTCAACGCGGTCAACGTTGACCATTGACCGGTCAACGTTGACCTGGCGGGTCGGGTCGCGGTCGGATTGAACCGGATGTATGGTACATCATGATCTACAAGAGTTTTTGCCTTAAATTAATACTGGGGTATTTACTAAGCGAGATAAGCCTGGATAAATAAAAATAATATAGGCTACTCTAGTGTTTACTTTTCACGATTAGAATTCATAGGATATCCTAAAGCCTGTGATTATTAAACTATGTATTTGGAACTATTGGGCTGATATGTATCCAGCTCAAAGGGGTGGGATCGAATGAATCCTTAGGATGGAGATTCATATAATCAATCCTATATATTGCAATTCAGCTTAGTAAAAGCTACCTGATTTTTTTTTGTTGCGTGCCATATAGGTGTTTACTAAGCGGGATAAATTCAGATATAAAAATAATATAGGCGAATTTAATGTTAAATTTCTAGGATTAGAATTCATAGGAATTTCAAAGCCCGTGATTATTGCTCTTATTTATTATTATTAGGCTGATATGTATCCAATCCAAAGGGATGAGATTGAAGGAATCCTTATGATAAAGATTCATATAGTCAATCATACCCTGCTTAGTAAACGCTCCAAAAGAAGAAAACAATTATGTTTAATAAAATAAACTTTGATTTGCATTATGTTATTTTAAGTTTATTAGGATATTGGTAAGATTATTAAAAAAAAGCTGTTTATTCGTCTAATTTTATATTGCATCACGAATTAATTCAATCAGATTTTGACAAGCGACAAACTTGGATAACACCATTAAATTTGAAGACTTTTTTGTTTGCTTTATTTCTGTGAAACATGTTTCAGAAACGCCATCGCTAGGGCCCATTTTATAAATGCAATTAAATGCAAGTTTCAATCAATTACAATATAATCTCCTTAAATTAATACTCGATAAATTAATAACTTCTTTAAAATAGTAATTTTTTCCGATCCCTACAGTAATACTATCCTTTAAATTTTAACTCGATAAATTTTTATAATCTCTATAAGATAATAATTTTCTTCGGTCCCGACTGTATTAATTTATAGAGGTTTTACTGTATTATCAGCTTCCCACCACTACGAATAATAAAATCTAATTGAAATTAATAAATTTTAATTAGAATTTATAAAATTTAATTGAAATTAATAAATTATAATTAAAATTAATTAACCATAATTAGTTAATTACCCTCTCATTACCTTCAATCCTTTTAATTACTCTATATCTTTCTTAATTACCCTTCTAATTACTGCCAATTGTACGTTGCGTCCGGACACATATTTTTGCCACTGAATTATTAACCATGCATTAAATTTAATTTCTTATGCAGGCAGACATACTGAACATGGATGAAATGCTAAAACATACTTTGAAATGCATATAATCTAGTCGGCAAAGAATCTTAAAAAAAAAAGATTTTAGATTTCTTTTGTTTCATATTTTTTTTATAAATACCCGCAATCACTATCTTGGGCATCTTGAACGGATATCGCAAAAAATGAATATCATTTCCTCCAGCATTGTAGTGTAACTGAACTTCATTTTAAAGATATATACACTGCTGATGTATAGTTATTGCAGCACTATTAACTGATGTATCTTTAATTTTGTTTCCCTTTTTTGTTCAAAATTATTTGCTTCTATTTCTTATTATAAATTAATATTATATATAACAATATGTGATAAGAAAAAGACTTTAATAATAAGAAATACTTAAATATAAAATTACATACAATTACTAAAAACAAACACATTTTTAATTTTTTTTTATTTAGATCTCTTGAAATTTTTGTGATTTCCAAGTTCTCTTCTTTTCTTAATTTTTTTCAAGTTAATTATGGAAATTGGTGGTGGTTTTGTTTTATTTCTTCCAATTGTAGTCGTGGGTTCCTGATAATTAATAAGATGATTTTATGAATTTCTAGAATTTTGCTTGTGTATCGGGTTGAGGCCATCAAGTAAATCAATCAAACATCTTTATTCGATTCGTGATTTGTATTCGAATTTTGATATTTGTATTCGAAATTTTAAGATTCGAATTCGAATTCAAATATTTTTTTATTCGATTAATTTTCAAATACTTATTAGTAATTAGAATATTCGATTCGATATTCGTAAAGATTCGATTAGATATTTAAATAATAATATAATTTTAATATATATTTATATAATATACTTTCTTAAGTTGATTATGGAGTATATACTTAAATCTTTAAATATATGTTAAATATATTGAGTTTAATTTGGCCCATTCCAAACTAGGATCAATATTTTCCTTAATGGATATTATTGCATTAACTCTAATATATTGAGTGGTACAAATGTAAGTCATAATCTCTTTCTTTTTTTCTCTATCTCTCACTACTTTACATTGTCTCTCTCTTCCATCGTTCTTACTATTGTTCTTCATCACATTCCTTCCAACTAGTCGTTCTTCATCTCCTTCCTCTATTGATTCGAGTATTCGATTCGAATTCGTAAAACTATTAAAGTATTCGAATTCAAATCAAATTTAATATTCGACCACGATTCAAATTCGATAAGAATTCGTTAATAGTAGTAATTATAATTCGATTCGATTAGAATGATATTCGATTTGATTCGATTCGTTTACACCCCTAGACAAGTGTTGGATAGTTGATTTGGAAAAAAAAATTCTAATTTTTTTATTAATCAAAACGATGTCATTTTGATTAAACTAATCCCAATACTTCATTCAAGGTTGGCCTTAATTATGTCGAAAGTCGAAATTTTCTCCAAAAAAATTAGTAAAAGATAAATATGATCACAATTCGCACTTGTTTCTTGGATATGTTCGTCGGTATGTTGAAACAGTTTTGCTAGTGAGTTCAGTATCTAAGAGGACATAATTTTTTTAAGGAAGTAACTTCCGTAACCAAATCTTTCAGCAAGAAACCAATTCATATTAAAAAATTCAAAGGGTTATTCTTCTTTTTTGCTTGAATCTTTGAGTGAGAAGAAAACAAACGATGAATGCATTGCTTTATTTTTTATTTTTCAACAAATTTTTGGGCTATAGTGAATTTAATTTGGGAGGTGAAACAGTAAATATGTTAATAATTTTATTATTTTATTTTTCTAAAAAAAAGGAGCTGTGAAAAGTAAAAGGGGTGCTATGTGTATATTGAGTAATCACACAAGTTAAAATTGACCTAAAAAAACTAGTCAATCCTTTAATTAATCTACATTCAACATTGTGACGTTCATATCTAATTTAGGTGAAAACTTGACAAATTTTCATATCAATAACCAATTTGAACGGTTCCTTCAAATTCTGAATTTATAATTTATAAATCCAACTTTTTTATGTCAATATTTTTTATATTGGACTATTAGAGGCGGCAGTTCGGTTCGGTTCGGTTCAGGTTCCAAAACCGAACCGAACCGGCGGTTCTCAGTTCCACCCCAAGAGAACCAGAACCGACCGCCAACCACTTCGGTTTCGGTTCCAAATCGGAACCGCAAGATTCGGTTCGGTTCAATTCTGCGGTTCCAAATCGGAACCGCATATTTTGGAATTTAATTTTTGTATTTTTTTTCGTTTTTTGCTACTTTTTCTTGTTTAATTGTAATTTTATGCATTCTAATGTAACATTTAGGTGAAATAAATATGAATCGTAACATAAATATAGATAAAAACATACAAAAATAGAAAAAATAGGAGGAACCGGCAGTTCGGAACCGAAACCGAACCGAAACTGGCGGTTTCGATTCAGCAACTTTGGAACTGAAACCGAACCGCCATCGATACGGTTCTTGGTTCCAAACCAGAACTGGCGATTCAGTTCCGATTCGGTTCTGACGGTTTCGGTTCTTTTGACCACCTCTAACTATATATAATGAAACAAAAGGGGCTAGAATATCATACTAGGCCCAATACTGAATTACAACGAGAGAATTGGGCTTTAATTAGATAAAAAGTCCAAGTTGCCCTCAGAAAACTAGTCAACTAATCCTCTCTTTTTTTTTTCCTTTTTGAGATGCATTCAATCCTTTCTTTACTGTTTGCAATTAGCCCCAAATTGCAAACCTCTCTGCCGCCGTTGTCGACGGCGGCTGTCTAAGATGGTCGAACAGAAAGAGCTTGTGGATTAGCGAATAATTTCTTCTTTCAATTTTGAACAACACAAAATCAATTAGCCATCGAAACATAGCTACAATTTTTCTCAGATATGTTTGGAATGCAGCGGTGGAATACTTTGCTCGTTTCTAAAGAAATTATCTGCATCAAACATGGTTTTCACGCGAACAAGACGATCGAAATTGTTCTTGAAATATTTCTTGCCCCAAATACTCGCTTGTGCGTAACTCGTCTCTCCTTGAACATTATTTATTCCAATATCAACATCTCTGTAGTTAATGTACGCCGCCCTCGGAGAATTCGAAACATAAGGAGTCATGTAATCGTAGAGCCTCCTAATCCAACTCACGTATATGTCCGAATTTCGAGCTTGTTTTTCATGCCAAACCACTAAGCTTCCAAATGTGTATAAATTACCACCTCTATGAGGAAACGGAACGGCGGATTCAGAAATCTCCGCCATCCTTCCGCCGTACGGTGCGATCAGCACCGACGCCTCCGCCGCTTCTGGTTCGTAAAAATATCTCCAAATTCCTTCCAACCCGTTTTCAGAAATGGGTTTCTGCACGTAATCCGGTTTACCTTTAAAGTATGAGACATTCGGTTGGGTTCTGTTTAGCAAGATTTTAGGCGACGATTCCATGGGGATACCGGCGATGTACAGAACCGATTGAATCCAGCTCACTTGGGTGCAATCTTCTTTTTTCAAACCTAACTCGGGAAAACTTTCTTGCATCAATGAGAGCAATCGATCGACGCCGCCGAGAAACAGTGAAAAGAACGAAGCATTGATCGTCAAGCTCCTTCTGTCTTGGCTGGAATTCACTCTACCGATCATGATTCCGATGAACAAATCCCGGTCGATATTCGGAGCTACGTATTGCCAGCGGTGGATGAGTTGAGTTGCATTTTCTTCCAATGTTCTTCCCACTGTGAAAACAGTGACTCTTTTTGGAACATCGACCAGCTGTACCTTCCATGCAAGAATCACGCCGAAGCTGGCTCCGCCGCCGCCTCTTATGGCCCAGAACAGATCTTCGCCCATTGATTCTCTGTTGAGAATTCTGCCATTAGCGTCAACTATTCTTGCATCGATGACGTTATCTGCAGCGAGACCGTATTTTCTGAGCATTACGCCGTAGCCGCCTCCGCTGAAGTGGCCGCCGACGCCGACGGTTGGGCATAAACCTGCCGGAAACCCTAGGATCTGGCTTTTCTCGGCAATTCTGTAGTATAAAGTGCCGACGGTTGCACCAGCTTCGACCCACGCAGTTTTTTCCTCGACATCGACGGTTACTTGGCTGAGATTGATGAGATCAATGATCACAAAAGGGAGTTGTGATACGTAAGATAGTCCCTCGAAGTCATGGCCGCCACTTCGAGTTCTGATTTCTATGTCTGTTTTTTTGGCGCAATATATGATAGGTGGGATTTGGGATTCGTGTTCTGGTGTTATGATCATGAGTGGTTTAGGGGTAGATTTTGAGGTGAATCTCAAGTTTCGAATGGAGAATTGGAGGATTGAAGTATAAGATGAGTTGCTTCTTGTGTAGACGATATTGTTGGAGATGGAGGAGTAGTTGTGGACAAGTTTTTGAGAGAGACATTCAAGAAAATGGTGGTGGTTTTCAGCAGATGCTGCCCATGAACACGAAACGATCGCAAGAAGAAAGAAAGTAATTAGAGTAGAAGTGGAAGAAGATGAAGTGTACATGGTTTGGAGAGAGAATCAGTTTAGTTTTCGTGGGAGAGAGAGAGAAGTAATCTAGTTTACTTTATAATGCTTGGGAAGGAAAAACTTTGCAGAAATTTGAATGGGAAAATCATGGCTAAATCAAGTAAGATCTTCTATTGAGTCACTTTTGTCGTGTAAGTCAAAAAAGTTGACATCCCAATTAGGGTGTCTCCAGTGGTGGAAACCAGTTTCAGCTTCCAAATCGCCACATCAGCGCCACATCAGCTTTTGGAACCCACCTACTTTTTTATCTAAATACCTTCCACAACAATGAAACCAGTTTCTACTATTTAAAGGGTCCCACTATAATACACATTATCTTTATATATCTATACATAAATTATTAGTTTTGAACTTTAAAATATCATCATTTGCTCGTTTCAAATCGGATTTTTACGATTTTTATGTCGAATAAAAGCTCTCGTCGTGATCTTTAATATAAGATATATGTTCGATATGTTTTAGATTTGTACGATTGCGTCCGTATTTATGAAAAACTACAAAAAAAAATCGAAATGAAAAAAGGACAAAAACAGAAAAAAAAAAAAAAAAAAAAAAAAAGTCAAAAGTGGCGGCCACCCCACGCGCGCGTGTACTGCACGCGCCAACCAGCGCGTGCGTGTGGTGCACGCGCCGTGGGGGACGCGCCCGGCTGCTTGCTCCCTGCTTCCTCTCTCCTCTTCAGACTTTGGTTTCGGTTTTGAGCGGTTTCAAACCTGGAAGCAGGTTCTTTTCTCATGATGGTGGATTTGGTGGGTTCCAACCGTTGGAGGCACCCTTAGATTTTGAAAAGTGTGGAAATTCTTGCCACAAAAGGTTGGGGTATCGAGGTTTGAATTGGTCAAAGACAAGTCAAATTTTTTGTTTATACTATTTTTTGGAGAGGGGGAAATTCTATTATACATGTATATGCACTACACCTACCTTTCACATGGAACTATTTTAATAATATAATTCATATTATTAAAATAATCCCATATTATTAAAATAATCCTATGTGAGAGGTGGGTGTAATACATGTACATGTATAATAGAATTTCTCATGGAGGAGTTTAGTTTGAATAAACAGCTAGTCATATATTGTTGGGTGAGATACAAGAAGGATGCATGATTCTTTTGGTGTGAACTTATTTAAGTGGAGGTAGTGCCACTGTGGGGGTGGGGGGTGGGGGGTGGGTAGGGGATTAGGTATTTAGGTAGCTTTTTAATTTTTAAATACTTTTGGGTTTTTTTTCCGGTTTTTTGCCAGTTTTCGGTAAAAATCGAAACTGAAAATCTCTCAGATTCATTAACCGTTTACCGTACCGTTACTGAAATTGATGGTTTTCGGTTAACCGAAATCGGCGATTTTTTATTTACCGTAGGTAAATTTCCCCAGCTCTAGCTTACAGACTGAAATCGCACCACTTGAATGTCCCTTCAGGACTGCGTCAGGCTGGTAAACTATTTTTCTAACATGCATTAATTTGTTCAATTTTTTAAATTTGTTTCAATCTGTTCAAATAAACTCTATATATATTAAACTAAATAAATCACTGTTTCAATTTGTTCAATTTTGTTTTATGTGAAAGTCATGACTAGCTAGTTTATTTTTCAAATTTGGCAATATTGACATTTTATCTTTAGTTGAAATAAATTTGTACTCTTCAGCTTCTTTGTAAGATGCCTCTGTGTCTAGATTATGTTTGAATATGAATATAAGATTCCAAATTGAATTACAAACTTTAGTCTTCTTTATGAATTATAGGAAATATAATTTGAAGATAGCACTTTCCTTACTAGTTACTACAAAGATGATTGTAGTTTCGAAGTCATTTAAAAATAAAAACAAAAAACGTATCAATCTCGCTATTGAAGAGTTATGTAATCGAATTTCACGTAAAACTTTCTAAATTGATATATTATGCACACACTCGTGTACCTGACTCTAATTAATTAACAAAATCTCGAATATGAAAAAAAAAAAAAAAAAAAACTATCAATATGATAACAGTTTATAAAACATTTTTCATTTAATATTCATGTATATTGTTGAAGCTTATTGATGCAAACAAATGAACAAACATTCACTATTGGCAGAATTATATGTGCTACAATTATATTTTTTGTACGCCGGATACTTTATTAATTTAATTCATGTTGTATATATTTATATATATTAGATGGATGGTACGAGCATCGCACATAAAATTTATGAATTTTAAATAATATATATGTATATCATAAGGATCAAATAAAAGGGAAATTTAAAGTTTGAAATATGAATAAATGTGGGTCGTTGATCATTGTATGACCTATAGTATACCATATTATATATTAAATATATCTTAAAAATTAATACTTGTTCATATTATGTCAAACAATAATTAAACATTACATGTAATATCTAAAATTTATAAAAATATAGAATTTGACATTAAATATGTATTACATATAACAATAAAGCTATTCATTTGGTCACACGGTGGCTAGCCACACAACGTTTTTTTTATAAAACCAAACCGGTTCAATTAATAATCGGTTTATCAAAAAGACTTAAAAGTTATTGTGACTATAGTACCCTCAATGTTATTTTGGCTCCACAATTTAGTGAGATTATGTTGTAAGATTTTCTTCCTTATTTTTCTTGCTCTTCTAATATTTTATTCTAGAAATTTCAAGATCAAGACCAAAAAATATCCTAACCATTAAAAAAAATCAACAAAATTAGTATTCCCTCTTTGCCTCTAAATCATTCAAAACCAAGCTAATATTTTATTTTGATAAATATCTTACAATTAATATTTTATTCAATGTTGTTCGTCTTAAGAGATAATTATATTCCTTTAAAACATAGATATCTTATATTCATCATCGGATGCATTATAATCATATAAATAATTTTTTTTAAAGAAGAACTTTGATTCAATTATAACTTTGACCATGATCAATTAATATTGTTTGTAGATAAAATAATAAACAAGTTTTTATTATTTGAGGATTTGTGTATTGTTTAAAGAATTTGATATTCTCTTATTGGAATACAAATCTGAAATTATTATGGAGAGGGGTTATTTGTAAATTCAAATTTGAAAGTAATAAAGTATATTCTCTTTAGAAAAAATGGGAAAGGGTAATTATGTAAAAATAATCCAGAATTAATTCAGAACTATTAATTTAATTATATTTTAATTATTCATAATTACGAGAATATCATCTTGTGGCCGGACCACAATGTAGTCGAATGAATAGCTTTATGTTATATGTAATACATATTTAATGTCAAATTCTATATTTTTCTTAATTTTAGATATTACATGTAATGCTTAATTATTGTTTGATATATACCTAGAAACCAGTCTGGACAAAAACTTTAGTAGATTGACGTTATGATAGATTAATTTTTAATTTTCTTGATCTTGATGGATGAAGATTAATTTTATAATTTTGTAGTATCGTATAATATTTTTTTAATTATATCATTATTATTTTGCACAATTGTCAGTAGTAATATGAATAAAAATTATCAAAATAGAAGTTACATTGTGATTGTTAACTTGGTAAACGACATAATATTTCTCATTTTTTTCTTGTAAAAATCTAATTGTAGAGTTTGCTTTAGAATTATACTAAAGTTTTGTTTTATCTAACTTATTTTTGTCTATTCTAATTTCTAAGACACTCTAGACAAATTACACATAAATAAGTATGATTGTTAATAATTGAATTTTATTATGCGTATTTTATATTTCATTTCATTCTTACTGTTGTATCATTTTTATTATCAACACACTTTGAATTAATTAGAGGATAGCTTTCTCAAAAATATTAAAATCTATTATTAATTACGTATAAAATCAAAATTAAATAAAATATTTTATTGCAAATAATACTCCATGAATATCTTAATTTCTCTTAATGTATTAACTATTATTTTTATTTTTATTACAAAATTTTTAATAAATATAAGTACACAAAAAGATATTATTAATCAAATCATTAAACAAATGCTCATCTAGGCATATAATTCTCTTCCTTATCAAAAGCCTAGTTTGAACGAGTCCATCATACTCCTTTGTTCTTCATTGTAAGAACACGTTCATAGTTGAAAAACCCCAAACTCAAACCCTTCTACCCAGAAAAAGGTTAGGTTAAGATACACTTGCTCAAAGTGCGTAATTCGAACAGCTAGGTTTTGTAGTACCCGGAAACTACAAGTCAGGTTCTTCAGTACCCGTAAACTGAAGGTAAAGGCTCTGGTTTAAGCTGAGAAGTTTGCCTGCTACGCGTAAAGCAAGTGGTTATCCTTTAGTGGATTACCATATTAATTCTGGTCGTGGACGTAGGAGGTGTTTCTCCAAACCACGTTAAAAAACCTTGTGTTCTTTAATTGTTTTATTTAATTCTGCATATTTCTGGTTTGAGTGACCCAGTCAGTTGTGTTTTACAAACTGCATAACTTGACTAAGCTGTAAACTGAAAGATAAATTTTCCAGCTGAGTTTTTCTAAGTAAACTAGTTAAGTTTTAAAACCACCACCTTCCGCACAGCAAGCTGAGTTATCAGTCCAGCTGACCATCTTCCAAAGAAGTCAGCATGATTTATAACTAAGCTCACACTCAAAGTTTTAACTTGCAAAAAGTTTTCATCTCGGTGTATTCACCCCCTACACCGAGAACTCGTTTCGGGACCATAATGTCGTCTTGAATATCTTCAATCCTCGATCTTGGATATTCTCCGTACAAGAGTAAAAGCAAACTAAGAATTGGAATGCTTAACACTCTAAGAAAATAAAGTGTGTGAATGTGAGAGCCCGAATTTTCGTCATTTGAATTTACGAATTTCAGACTAAGTTATCTTAGGTCCTTATTCCCGGATTTTGATTAAAGAAAAGAAATTTAAATTTTTAGAAGAGGAAAATTTTCTTTTAATTGAAAAGAGATTTATTTCTAGAAAAATGAAATCAAAGGAATTTAAAAATTCATTTTCTTCATGCATTGCATAATTTCATATTTAATTGATTATGCTATATGGTATGATATAATTGCGCAAATTTAATTCTTTATGTGATTATATGTTTTAGATTAATTAGAAATAATTAATCTTATGTGATAAAAATATAATTGTGATAATGTGATCTATTTTGTATATTTATCATTTAATTCTTAGAAAATTCCATCTATGAATCAATATTCGATATTGGGCTCGTTAGAATCGAAATATTTATTCCTATTATAATACTCGATTGAAAATACGATTCGACTAAAGATCGACGCGTCACAAATTATTGAAGCAAATCAAGAGATAAATATATAGTATATTATATACATGTGTGTGTGTGTGCAGAAGTGTACATATATATTTATACTTGTGTTGTGTGCGTGTGTTATATATATGTATACATTTATTATGTGTGCATGTGAACAAGTAATTAAGATTTACATCTGCATACCTTGAAATTTGAAGAAGACACACTACTACAAGACAAAGATGTTAAGAGAAATAACTAATAATGAGTCTCTATTCCTAGTCAAAATCAGCCACCACCCCATCCCCTCTAAAATCCTCTGCATGGTAATCATTTTGGAAAGAAAAATAAGCAACCACAGTTACCCTCACTCCTCAAACACGGCAGCAGCAACACCATTATGTGTAACACTCACCAAGTATAAACTAAGCACTCCACTCCTTTTCTTCTTCCCTTTTCTTTTTCTGCAACAACAGCTTCCAAACACTTCCCTGCTCTCTCATTTACTTTACCATCCCCGTCGCCATTTTCTCACCACCACTTTGCCGCCGCTGCGATCGACGGAGGAAACACGCAAGGGACAGCTTAGGAGGAGCAGTGCTAGCAGCAGTTGGACAAGAGAGGGAGTTCGCAAGAAATCGAGAGGGAGAAATCGAGAGTAGAGAGAAAGAGGCTAGGTATCTTGATAACTCTCTTTTTCTTTCGTGTTTTTATGTTTATGAGTTTAGTTGGCGTCGAATATGTCGGGAATCGACCCCCGTATGGTTCTTAATGTATAATCTGCTTAGTTTACAAGATTCATGAGCTTTTATTCGAGATTTAAGTCTTGAAGAAAGAATGTCATTTCGTTTTTGACAACATTTTTGCCGTAACATGTCGATGACTTGTTTAGTGGGTTAGAGTGTTCGGAATTATCTGGAATTTTTATATGTTATTCTATGCCGTGTCCTTTATATGTCTGTAAAATTAGAGACCTTTCTATCGAGTATTATAAGCATAGTGACTCCTTCATTATGGTCGCGCGAACAGCTCATTTTCAGATCTGCGCAGTCGAGATTGGACGAGCATATCTTGCTCGTCGGAACTCGTATTCACGAACCGCTTTTTTCTGCATAACCCAGACATCCCAAACTTTATGTTTATATAAGCCTTGAATTTTTACAACAATCGAACAAAGTCAGTTTTGAAGACGAACCTGACATATGTGCATAGACTCATTCTGAAAAGTATATAAATACACTGTTTTCGACCCATGTTCTATCAAGTATAACTCTCAAACCTTTGGTTATGTTTATATGAGGTTAGTTCCATGTTATAGTATGTAGTGTAACCTTTCCAGAATGATAAGACACGCACATAAATGTTTACTGATCAGTCGGTTATCGTACGTCAAATATGGCTGCTAGAATGAATTTTACGCACACCAACTGTTTGACAAAATGTGTAAGTGGAGTTTCTGACTTCATGAGATGTAAAAAGCGTGTGTACTGCCCTATCTTTGTTTGAGCATAATTTCCAAACCACTACATATTTTTATATGAGATCACTTTCATGTTAAAGTATGTCATATAATATTTCCAGAATGATAAATTATGCTTATATATGTTCCTTGATCAGTATGTTATTTCGCATCAAACATGGTTACTTGAAAGTACTGAATGCATAGCAGGTGTCTGTAAAAATGCCTCAGTGAAGTTTATGAGAATTAATTCCCATCTTTGCGAGATTTTATGAATCTTAGTATGAAAAATGACTTGTATGATCAATATATATATTTTAAGTACATGTAAGCATATGTGCTAATTATATATAAATATGAATGTGAGTTTACTAATTATTTTTACTATGATATATGATTTAAAAATGATTAATTGAGCATGATTAGTTGATGAAATGAACTATGTGAAATTCATATGTGCACTACATGTCATTGCATTAATTTTTCAAATAAAATATGTATATTATGGACTCTCGATCCATATTTAAGAATAGAAAATACGAGGAGACCCTCGTTATGTTTTTTCTTAAGTTTTTAAATAAGGCGGGAATAGGTAGACCTAGTACGTTGTTGTAAACGCCGTTAATTTTTCTTCTTGATTAGAAATCTAAGATTGTTAGACCGTCTTGTAGGAGACATCGGCAATAGTACTCAAGGAACGAATTTATCTCTCAAGAAGTGAAAGGTGGGTTTCATGTTTTCAAGTGTGGGTTAGATTCCCACGAGGTAACTTTACGGGTTTTAAACTCGCTTTTAAATTGATATGCATGCTAAATGTTTTATCTCCATAACTTGTGGTTACTCGAGAATCGGTATTCCCGTTTCTCTCGGCAAGAATTTGCCACTTATATTACGATCGGCCTTGAGCTCCGATCAAGCCAAGGTAGTGTACACGGTAAACTGAACTTGGGAGGAACTGAAAGATGTTACCCCCTTGTCTCAGTAAAGGACGGTTCAATTGAGTGGGAGTGGCTCCCCACTAATTGTTCCGGGATAGTAACACAAGGATGTGAGTTTTTATTGCTGCAGCTTAAAATGTGAGCTTCGGCTCGGTTATATATTTTTAACATATATAAAGGAATTATTTTATTTATCAAAAATCCTTTATATAGAATGAGCATGCTATATCTATTTTTTTTTAGTCAAATGTTTTTAAGGGGCAAGAAATCCATTGAGTGCTTTTTGTACTCAGCCCCCTGCATTGTTTTCCTTAATGCAGGATGAGTGACGAGCTGGAGGCGGGAGTGATGGTATCCGATATGATCTGGGTGACGACTTTTACTGTCGTCATCTTTATTTTGTTGTTTGTACTGTGGTGGTCCCATATTCGAAATATGTAATTCCTTAACTCCCCGGACAAACTGTACTATTTATTTTCTTTTCGCCGACTTCCCGATCGCGGGTGGTCGATGACAACTCTTTTGACGCTTCCGCAATGCGAGGCCCGAAGTCCTCATACTACGGGCCTATCTATCGTTTTGGTTTGATAAACTCCGAACTCTATTTTGAAAACTTAGCAAAATTTTTATGTTCTCTTTCGAAAACCCAATGCATGTTTTTATTAATTCTATGTCGCCTTGCATTGTCGAATGTTGTCCCGCCGGCGTCGCAACCCGGCCATCCGCTTAGACCCGGGGGTCGGGGCGCGACAGTGAATGTATGGTATTCAAAACATTGCTCTCTAGGCCTATTTATACATTGGGGATCACAAAGTCTACCAAAAAGGTAAAAATCGGAAACCAAACCGCCATTGACCAAATCGACGTTCGACCCCATGGGTCGCCGGTCTATGCCTTGAATACAGGCGGGCAAGCCCCGATCGCTGATCCACACACCGTTTTGAATAAAATCCGTCGAGAACAGAGATTTTCAGTCATTCAGCCGAGAGATCACCAGTCTGGTCACCGAAAATAGACATAAAAATCCCACTGATTCCGATGACTCAACGTTAGGTCACCTGTTTCGTCAGCACTTGCACAGTAAATTTATTTTGTGCCATTCAATTTCGTTATAACTCTGAATTTGGATTCGTTGTTTGTTACGAACACCCAACGAGCTGAACTTCATTCATACATTGCTAAATTAGCAAAATATGTACTTCATATTTCATGGCTCAACTCATATTTCACCCATTTTTCTCGAACCTACATAAAACACAGTAAACTATACCCAAACGTGACATCATTACATAATAACAAAAACAAATTAAAAGACGTCACACAAGCCCATAATCTTATCAAAACGTGCATTAAAGAACAAGTAAAATACATGCAAAATGAGTGTTTATCAATTATCTAGTAGTGACATAATTTTGGTGACACCAAGAGAAGTGTCGCGAAATTTATTACATATATCTTTATGTGTAATAGAATTAATGGTATCCACACATGCATCCATTTACTTTTGCTACATATAAAAATTTAACTAAATTTTATTATATTTAGAAATGTAACAAATTAATTACACCGTAAAATGTTACTAAATTTTATGACATTCTTTTATTTTTGTGACAGGCATAATAGCTACATACACATCACTAGATATAATAATTTTATTCAGTATAAATCTCACAATTCTTTAAATTTATTGTTATTGACTGTGAATATTTTATTGTAGTGATTAAAATAAATAAAAAGTGGAAACATGATTTTGGCATGTACAATTTTGAATTATATTGTTGAGGTGTAGTTGGGAAAAGGATTGGTGGTAAATGGCATTTCTTGATGAAATGGGCCATATTTACTTGCACGTTCTCATTTTCTTTAATAATGTATTGTGAATGATTTGCTAAAAGTCAAAAGTTGCTCCAACTTTTTTCTTTTTCGATCAGTCAATTGCTTTCCAACATATGATAAGCCACGGTGCAATTATGAAGTGTAAAATTTATATAGGGCATCTTCAATCGGTACATCTAACTTAGTTTGTGGTCAATTTTCATCCCTTAGGTTCCTGACAAATTATTTCCTTCATATACTACACTCACTTTTTATATAATAATAATATTTTAATTATATCGTAAATTATATTAATAAAATATATTATGTGAAAAATGAATGTACTACATGTACACCCTTAATAAAATTTCTCCAACATTAATATAGACACAACTGCAAAATACATTTTCTTAGTTTTTCTCCCTCCTCCAAACACATATTTGCGTTTATACTGTAGCACTAATGCATGATGATTTTGATGTTATGTAAATTGCACATCAATCCTTCTTGTTTTTAAGAAATTGAGAATTGGCAGAAAGAAAGAGAGGAGGAGCCACTACTAAAAAACGCACTCATACATAACGGAGATTTTATGTTATATATCTATTTACTCAAAATTGTGATATATATATATATATATATATATATATATATATATATATATAATGGTGTTATTATTAGGGGTGTAAATTCGGGACGGGACGGGTACCCTACCAGGAATTTCCGGGTACCCGTATCCAAATTTCTCAAAATTTGCTACCCGTACCTGTCCCGTTTTAAAAAAACGGGTACCCAGTACCCGGACCGAGTTTATGCGGGACGGGATCGGGTACCCGTATGTACCCGTTTTTAAAACAAATAAAAATATCAAAACTTGTTTTTGGATATTTTCCTACCTGTTTTCTTCATATTTTTCTAAGGAGTGGCGCGACGTCGACGATAAGAGAGGGATGGGTTGAATGACAGTGTGAGAGAGAGAAGATGAGAAATTGTGAATTGGGAGTGTGAGCGTGAGAGAGAGAGAGAGAAAGATGCAGCTTGCATATTTTCTATTTTGTAAAACATTTCATAAAATAATTAAGAATAATATAAAAAGAATATAATATATAAACGGTTGACCGGATAGTTGACCGGGTATACGGGACGGGACGGGTAACCCGTTACCCGGAACAACTTCAATCCTCTATCCCGTAACCCGTCCCGTACCCGAAAAATTCGGGTAACGGGTACCCAATACCCGGAAAATTACGGGACGGGTTCGGGTTATCCGGAAACCCGTAACCTGAATTTACACCCCTAGTTATTATGTAAGAGTGCGCTCATACATAACGTAAAAGATGAAGTATGAGCAGTTTTTTTACACTACCTCCGTTCACGAAAAGAATGCTTCGTAAGAGATGATACGAGTTTTAAAAATTTTAGTTGAGTGTATTCTGAGTAGAGTAAGAGTTTCACATTATGACGGTAATAAGTAGGCAAAAAGTGACGGAATAGTATTTATAAAAGGAAAGTGCATATTCTTTATGAACGGAAGAAAAGAAATGCATTTTATTTGTGGACGGAGGGAATATTAGTGTCTTGATTTTAAGTTTGGACTACTTGATTTTTTAAACTTAATTAAGGCCCAAATATCTTGTATTGAAAGTATGGGCTGGACATTTGAATAAAGGGCTTAAAACTAATGGACATTTACGTAATCGATAATTCTATACGTAGGCTCTGTTTTACTTTTTATAACCTCTAATTTGAAAAAGTAAATAAGAATAATATTAATTAGACAATTTTATCCCTATAGCCCCTAAATTTAAAATTATAATTAAATAACAATTCACAAAATAAACTCCAAAATACCAAAATCTAGGTCGCTTTCTCCCTCTTCGCTAATTTAAAATTATAATTAAATAACAATTCACAAAATAAACTCCAAAATACCAAAATCTAGGTCGCTTTCTCCCTCTTCGCTTCTTCACCATCGACAGGAACTCAAAAATCGGCACAGAGAGGTTTGAACACGAAAAGAATTTGGTAAATTTTGTAACTTTGTTGTCATCTCCAAAATTCATCATATTCACGCCTACAAAATTTTTGACACATTCTCAGTCCATAACAAAATACCCTCGCCAAGATACAAACTTTTTGGAAGAAGATATATACTAACTATTTCTTCAACAAAAGGAAGATTTGGAAGCTCGATCCTTTTTTCCTGAATAAAAAAAAGATTTACTCAAACCATTAAACAAATACTTGGGAGTGCAGATTAAGATAAAAATGGCGTTGTGGAAACTCAAAAACAATTCTCAACACAAAACTGATGTTGATTTCGTTCTTTGTCTGCTTCACTGCAACAGTAATAATGTATATCGATTTTCTTAAGATTATGGGGTTGTATTTTTTTTTAGAATTTTCAAGATCTCTAGGCTAGGAGCTGTGTCTGGATTTTTATGGATAATTATGATACAAAATTAAAAAAAAAAAATTACAAATTGTATCATTTTACTGATATTTTGAACTGATAATATTAGTAAATTGCTCATATTGATTGGTTCATCTTTTATTATTATGTAATAGGGCGAGGCCCGAGGTTCGATTTTCTTAGTTCTCCCTTTCCTCAACTTAAAAATAAACAAATTATTATCATATTTACCTTTAAATATTTTCTCATAATAAATTTGGAATTAATTCTCAGAAACAATACAATCAAGAGCTTTTTTTTTGTTATGAAATGAATCCAAATTAATTGGGTGGGTTTTTATTCTTCTATTTACTGCTTATGGGATGGGACACTTGTTCATATTAGATAAAAATGTAAATAAATGATAATTAATATGTGAATATATTAAATGAACTGTATACCTCAATAAGTGTGTAGTTCGAGTAGAAAAATAATTAAAAGTGATAGAGGTATTAGCACAAAGTAAAATTCATGGGTTGAAATTTTATACGATTCATTGGTATGAATTAATATGATTTTGTTTCAATAATGAACTAATTTATTTTGTTAAAATATTTTGAATTGCAAAATACTATTCTTGTTAAACTTAGAAATGTGAATTTCAAAATTCTAAAATTTTGGCAAATATTATCTTTTATTTTGCTCAAATATTTAGAATAAAAAAGCACAATTCTATACTTTCTTCTATTTACACCAACTTAATAATTTGTCAAACTAACAAATTAATATTAGCAACTTAATAATTAACCAAATTATTTTTTAATAAAAATAAAATAATTTATTTGATCAATTAATTATTAATTGATCAAATTAAATTTGTTGTGCAAACAGTTGCAATATGAGAAAATACACATTGATTTTAAGTATTTATGAAGGTTCTCTAATAATGAAGTCTTATTGAAAAGCGATGTGGACAAAATTTATAGTATTAAATATAGACAGATTAGATAGAGATTAATTAATACTACATGATTGTATTCAAATAGATTTGGGGCAATTCAATTAATAAATTTGGGAATTATTTCGTGTAGTCATAATATTGAGCCTCAAAGTTGAAGATTTTAATTTCCATAATTATGGAAATTTTGAGAATATAAATATTAAATAATAGAATAGATATTGAAAAAAAAATTAAAATGCGATTTAAGATAAATAGGAATACCGGATGGAGAGAGCGCCACGTAGGACCTCAAATCAAGGAAAATACTAGAATACGTAATTATTTTAATAATATATAGATAGATGAAAATGCAATATATTAATTAAAATGCAATATTTATAATACAAAAAAAAATAACAGAATAAGCAATATGCATCAATATATTAATGAAAATGCAATAATTAATAAAAAAAAGCAATAACATAATAGGCAATATGCATCAATATCTTAATGAAAATGCAATAATTAATACTACAAAAAAAATTAAAATTTTAAACAATAATCTATACTAGCAAAACAAAAAAATTCAGCCTTAATATGCATTAAAAAAAATACCGATGTAGGAGAAGATAAAACTAAATTGTATCATCAAAACAAATTAGGCTTCATTAACTACAAATATTGTCGGTGAAAAGATATATATAAATGCATATGTTTGGCCTTCTTACCATAAACCCCTCCTAATATATATATATATTTTTTAGAGAATTACATATATATATATATATAATCAAATCAAGCACTATACTACCATATAGGCGGGATCACTACACCACCACGCAAGGTGGGACAACTACACTAATATTAAATACGCTATTAATTTCAAGTTTATCACCATTCTCCGAATTTATCAAATCTGTGGCCTATATTTATTTCTAGTTAACACAAGAGGGAATATTTCTATTATAACCACCCCTATATATATTTCGAAGAGGAATGATGTGTCTGCCGCTTGCTTACCTTCTGTTAACACCTTTCGTGAGCACCTACCACTGTTTGTCCATGTTAGCATTATTCTTTTTAAATTTGTTATTGTTATATATTCTAATACCCTAGAAATTAATATTGAAATTATTAAATCTATAAAATATATAAAAATCAAAGCTTTATTTGTTCTTTTTCCTCTAACTTTAAAAAAATGAATAATAAGATGAATTGATCTTTGATTTTTATGTATTTTGTATATTTAATGATTTTAATATTAATTTTTAGGGTATTAAAATATAAAACAATAAAAAAATTTTAAAAATAATGCTAATATGGACAAATGATGATCAATGCTCACGGAAGTTGAGCAGCAAATCATTCATGTATTATCAAATATAATGATACTTGTACACTAAGGAAGCGTTTACTTTGCATGATAGGATAGATTGATAAAACACATTATTGACTATGTGAAGGATTAGATAATCAAACAAATTCAAAATTAATCAATCCATCAAAGTAAATGGTGGATTGACCTATATTATTTTTATCTATCTATCCTATCACACAAAGTAAACGCCCCTAAGGGTTCGTAGATTTCTTATTAAATCCAATTATGAGTGGAATTTGTTTATATCAAATTTTGATCTTTGATTTATTATACTCCCTCTGTCCAATATTTATGGCCTATTTCTTTTGGGAACGGGTATTAAGAAAAATGAAATTAGGGATCAAAATGTGTGTGACCCACATGTGACATATTTAGTGTAATTTTTATTCATTATTTAATCTTTTTAATCAATAAAGTGCTTTAATTAGGACCTAAGTACGTTCTAAATTAGCCCAAAAATGAAACATGTCATGTCACATGTAGTTTATTACAATAAAATGATAAGTGTACACTAAATGTAGGTTTTAATGTAATTTTTTCTTATCTAATAATAATTGATTTTGTATAGAGAATTAGTAATTAAAAACTTTTAATGGGGTCTAATGTGTGATATTGAAGCATATATGTATTAAGGGCTTGTTTCATTGGCAGTATGGGATAGGTTTTGATATGTTTGACTGTGATATTTTTTACGTATAAGGTATCAATATTATGTTTGGTTAGAAATATTAAATTATTTGTATTTTGTAGCATATATACATAACAATAAAAATCAATATAATACATATGGTAAAAGTCTAAGGGTGCCTCCAATGGTGGGTTCCAAATTTTGGAACCCAAAACTTATACCATTGGAGGAAAAATAAACTAGGTTCCAAATTTGAAACTAGAAACTAGTTTCAGAACTGAAACTGGCTTCAGCAGGCGAGAAAAGCGGCATCCAGCGCGTCACTCGCGGCGCGTGCACGACACACGCGCGCTGGTTGGCGAGTGCAGTCCACGCGCACGTGAGGGCGCCGACAGCTTTGATCAATTTTTATTTATTTATTTTTTTTTTCTGTTTTTTCGCTTTTTCATTTCGAGTGTTTTTTTTATAGTTTTTCATACATACAGACCTATTAACTCGTCTAAAACATATCGAACATATATCTTATATTAAAGATCACGACGAGTGTGCGTGTGTTAGCCTAGTGGTAGAGTGGTTAATGCCCGGGCCAAAGGTCACGGGTTCAAGTCCACCGTCACGCGGCCTTTAAAAATTTCTTGTAATGTTTGTTAAAAAAAAAGATCACGACGAGAGCTTTTATTCGACATAAAAATCGTAAAAATCCGATTTTAAACGAGCAAATGATGATATTTTAAAGTTCAAACTTATTAAAAATATGTATAATAAATAATAAAATTGTAATAAAAATTAATTGGAGAAACATATATATAGATATATAAAGGTAGTGTGTATTATAATGGGACCCTTTAAAAAAGTATGTGAGTTCCAAAAGCTGATGTGGCGGTTTGAAAGCTGAAACTGGTTTCCAACCATCGGAGGCACCCTAAACAAGATGATGAAGCAGCAGCAGCAGCGACGATGTACGAAATGGGGAAGATGAAGTAGGAGCAATAATTTTATATTGGGGTTCTGAACTTCTGATTTTTAAGTTCGGGCTACTTAATTTTTTAAAACTTAATTAAGGCCCAAAATTCTTATCTTAAAAGTATAGACTATTGGACATCTGAATAAAGGGCCTAAAAGTCTAAAACAATTTATTTTTTTAATCTGAGCTATTAATTAGTTGTAATTTTGCAGTTATTACATACTACAAATTGCAAGTTTAATATTATATATATACTCCATATATATAATAGTATATACCCGAAAATAATGATGATTGTACTAAGGTTTTTTTTTTTTTTTTGAGATGAGCACACTAAGGTATTTAATGTAGTCTTTCTTATTAAATCCAATTATGAGTCCAAATTGTTTATATTAAATTTTGATCTTTGATTTAGTATAATTTATTACAATAAAATGATAAGTGTAGAAAAATGATAAGTGTAGTAAAATGATAAGTGTAGAATAAAATGATAAGTGTGCACTAAATGTATGTTTTAATGTAATTTTTTTCAACAAGTTCTGTAATTTTCTCTGATCTAATGATAATTTATTTCGTATTGAATTATTGATTTAAAATTTTTAATTGATCTAATGTGTAACATTGAAAGTATATAGGGATAACTGTAAAAGTATAAAAAAACTGGTACGAGAAGGATTATATAGGAGAATATTTTTTTGAGTTTGAGCTTCTAGATTGGGAATGAATATTGTTTGACGTGACAATTACTGCAAAATGAGTTTAAATTTGAGTTTGAATTTATGGGTTGGAGATGACTTTAGATAAGAGATTCAATATATGCTAAAAATAAAAAATAAAAAATAAGCTATCCAATATTAATGTCAATTAAATTATATGAATAAATGAGAGACACTAATCATCCGGCAATCAACAAACTGTGTGTGTTTTTTTTCCTTCAATTTATAGAGTGAATACAAAAAAAAACTACTAATTAATTAAATTTAATTATCAACACAATGAATTGGATGTTATTTAATCTAAAGAGACATTTATAAATGCAATAAATTAATATTTGATCAACTGACGTTACTACTGTATTTGGTCAAACTAATCAATAATCCACATGAATGCATTATGCAAACCAAAAATATCTTTATCATGTTAATCATTCTACTTTGTGCTTAGTCAATTAGACCAAAAATATCTTTAAAAAGAATGCTATGTGGAAATAGATTAATGATAGATAATGGTGTCGATAAAAATTACAAAAAAAAAAAAAATAGTAGATAATATGTTTATAACCACGTATGTAGGATTATAAATTATTGACATTTTCTTTTGAAAAGAACTGATTTAATTCATAACGAAAGTAATAAATACAGAGCCCCACCCCCAAAAAGAATCAGAAAAACGCGACAGCACAATAAGAAATCTTATGTATTAATTTCTTATTTTTGATATTTCGTCATTTCAATATATGGTTTTAATAGATTTAATCTCTTGAATCGGAATGTTTTATTCACAGAAAATGATTGAGATAAAGGTGTGTGACAAGAGCCCACTACGAGGCGTCAAATCCAATTATTAAATACTCCAACACAAAATTCAGCTGCACATGAGCAATGAGAAATACAAGAAAACTTGTTGAGAACTATCTCACCACTAATTATATTTTTACAATTCAAAATATAAATAACAAAGAAAAAAATAAAAAAAATTAAAAGATTTTGCATCATTTCGATTCTGGAAATTAAGGAAATTATTGCCTCAATATCGGAAATTAAAAGAAATAAATTTCTCAATATTGGTCAAATGGAAGGGAAAAAAAATAATCAGAAATTTAGAAAACTAAATGCAATTTAAATCATGACGATTGACGAGGTGTGGCTGTGAAGCAATAGAAAAAAGAAGAACGAAAAAAAAAGTGGGTGATAGCCACGGCTCACCAGCAGCTCGCCTCCACATACGCGTGTGCTTCACGTGCCATCCGCAGCCCTTGCATGATCACGCGTGGATGTACGCGCGCGTCACATTCTTCATTTCCCATTTTTTTTCCTCTGCAGTGTGGTTTCACTATCCTCTCTCTCTCTCTCCTCTATCCTAACTTTTCTTCACCCAACCATGAATTATTTTTTCTTCCTTATTTTCTTTTCTTTCCACACCATTGTAGAAGCTCATGTGGATTTTTTCTTTCCAACCGGTATTTGTTGGTTCATTGATAATAAAATGAGTTTATTTTATAAAAAATCTATTTTACACTGTACAGTGTACATTGGTCACCAGCTCACAACGGTTCCACTCGACCATCTGTCTACATCCACATTATTTGAGTAAAGGCATAGAGTGAGTGAGGGACCAGTAAAAAATGTTAGCGTGTGTTGGTCTAGCGATAGTGTGGTTAATATACTTGAGGTCAAAAGATTTCAGGTTCAAGTCCAACGTGGCACGGTCTTTTAATGCCTCAGGTTCGAATCAAACGTGATGCGATCTTTAAATTTAATATTATAACATGTCTTTGTAAAAATATTTTCTGCGTATCAACCTCTTTTATAGAATATTTAAAAGGATAATATTAAAAATAAAATGCCGCATCTTTTGATACACTATACTGTAGCCGTGTGCAATCCAGAATCACCAACAATGAATTTGACCCGAAACCCATTAATAAATTATTCAACAAAGAGTCGTCCCTATTTACGTTTTTGTCTTTTTTGTACTAATGTTCCAACACCTATATTGTTCTATATTAACAAAAACAATTTGATCAGGATTAGCAATTCTCACTTCTAATAATATAAATCAATATCAAATTAGCAACATTCATAAATTATAAGTCTTATTTTAAATTAAAGACATCTATAGGTTTCCAATTCTAATTATAATCTAAAAAAAAATTTCAAAACCCTAATCCAGACTCAGAGCGACGGACTGTATAAAATTTTCTAATTTGTAAAACCAATTTCAATGAGGTGAAAAGAGATATGCGCTGACTTCTTATATTTTGATTTTCTTATTAGATAAAGTCATTTATTTAGAGAAAACGTTTTTAACCAGTTTACTTTTCTTATTTTTGTATAATGACTTCTAGCTCCCATAAGCAGATACTGTTAGGTAGCCATCGATCACTTGTTTTTATTTGCTTTATTCACCAATGGTGATTGAGACAATTAGGACAGCTTCTACAATGGTAGAACCCTAAAATGAAGCTCTATCACTGTCACGTGGGATAAAGCTCCAACTCTTATAAATTCATCACCAATAGTTGGAGGTTTTGGCATTATTTATGAGCTCCAGTACTATCTCAAATAAGTCTCAATTAATTAATATATCTTATTTTTTTATCATTTTTTAATTGTTTTTAACTCATAGAAATAAACTTAATTCTCATAATATTTAATAAATTAATGTAATTATAGTAATACATTTTTACATAAATATTTCAAATAATTGATTGCATGCATATTTTAAATAATGTTATAATTTGAAAAAGAAGTTAATCAAGGATGTTAGAAAATCGAAAGAAATAAAATAAAAATGAAATTATTAAAAGGAAACTAAGGGTGTTCAGAAATTGAAAAAAAGAAGACAAAAGATATAACTGAAAAAAGGATTAAAAAACAAAAGAAATAAAAAAATTGAAATAGAACAAGAGAAAAGAAAGAAATCAGCTAAAACTAGAAAAAAAAGGAAGAATAAAATAAAAATCAATAAAATTAGGGTGAGGGACGACGGGTCCTACCACACAGACACGCATAACACAGAAGCATGCCGTGCATACTTAATGCTACCCCAAATTAAGAGTCGGATAAATTTTATTAATACATGTACACACTACACTCATATCTCACATAGAATTATTTTAATAATATATTATTAAAATAATCTCATGTGAGAGGTGGATGTAATGTGTGTACATGTATAATAGAATTTCCCTTAATAGCCGAGCTCTTAGAGAATCCACATTAAATAGAGCCATGCACTGTTGATGGTCTTAAGAGGCGCCACGTCCAATTATTACAATAGGTTATTCCTCATTTTTAAAGAGACGTAGAGAAAAATTCAGACCACTCCTTTCATCATACATTTCAAATTAAGATTATTTACCAGCACAAAAAGAATTAATAAACATAAGATAAATCACACACACACATGTACATATAAATATATATTGTAAATGTTCTTTAAATCTATTGAGTAATATACATATTAATCCAACTGTGGGGATATATATATATATATATATATAGAGAGAGAGAGAGAGAGATAATTAGAGAATATATATATACACATATGATTGATCAATCAGTGGGCTCGAGCGCTTTGATGGGAAAAATGCGATTGCATGAATAAACCTGGCAAAACGCCTGCAACACCATTAGCAAAAGCGTGACAATCGCCGCAACAAACGTGAGGAATTTCCACGATCCAAACACGTACTCCCTCATGAACTTCCCCGTTTTAACCTTCCACCTCGAGTTGTAGTACCTGTTCACATCCGCAATCACTCTATCGAGCGAGGGCACTTTCGTCAATCTCACCGACTTGCTCATCCCGTTCCACATATCCGCCACCTCCCTCTCGCTCTTCAAATGGTTCACCACAATCCCCCTCTCGCACAGGAACCTCGCGTCCTCTTCGTCCTCGATGATCGCGTTCATCAACTCAGTATATCGTGCCAAGATCAACGGTCCAGATGTGAAGCACGCCTCGTAGGCCACGAGGTTCCTCAGCACGACCTCCGAGTTGACATCCAAGCGGATAATAGGAAAGTCAAAAATTAGGGTTTTTTCGTCGAAATTTATGCTGGATATCCCCGCCTCACTGACCACGAATTCTATTCCGACGTCTGAGAGCTGACTCACGGAAGGGATCCTGATCTCTTCCAACAATGGCGGCTTCGACCCCAGCTCTTCGTAGTCCTTCTTCTCCTTGCCCTTGCTCAAAGCTCTCATCACCGGCTTTTTGAACAGTTGGACGATCGGGATTTTGCCCAGAACCGTCCATGGAAACTTCACCACCACTTTCGAGAAGACTATCTTCTTCATCCACTCAATAACCTGCCTCGATTGAGTCGGATCCTTCGCCGTCTCCACCGCCAACGATCCCTCCCGCTTGTTCTGGTGCGACAGAAACGACACCTCGTGTTTGGGGACGATGAAGTGATACAAAAAGTCCAGCAGATGAGCGCGATCCTTCACCTCCACCATGTCCGCCGTCTCGAACGGCGACATTTCTCGACTTATTCCGGCGAGCATATCGCGCAGGTTCTGGTCTGCGGTGTCCGCAGACCGGAACTGCAACTCCAGCAGCATCCTCATCACGAACATCGGGATCTGATTCTCGAGCATAATTATATCTCTAAGGATAGAATTATGCGCGGCTTTATTCCCCGAGGCGTCGATGAGATGAGACAATCCGGTGGGGATTTGGCCGGGGATTTTCCGCTGCTTGATGCGGATGAACTCGTACATGAAGCAGACGTCGACGGCCATCATCCAGGCGAGGGCCTCGCCGCCGAAGCTGACGGGCCGGTGATAGCAGGCCCGGATTCGGAGCTCGTGGTTCATGAGATGATCGACGAGGTTTTGGAGCTTGACGTTGTTGAGCTCTCTTTGGATTCTCTTAGCTGCGGCGACTTTGTAACGCTCCATGTCGTAGAGCTCGAGGCGGAGGTGGTGGTACGGGCCGATCGCCACCTGCTGCGGGCTGTAGGAGTCCGGCCCGGTCATGACTAGGGCTTTGGGGACGCCGAAGATGGTTACGGGTATTTGGTATTCGTCTTCGTGTTCTTCTTCGTCTAGGGTTTTTTGGAGTTGTTTGACCCATTGCATCTCGTCGAATTTTGAGCTTAGGGTTGTGAGAATGCTCTGTTGGAAGAAGGACATGGTTGTGTGTGTGTGTGTGTGTGTGTGAAATGGGAGAAGAATTTAATGTGGAGTTATGTTGTTATAGAAATTTGGATGCGTGTGGTGCAGTATGATTCAATTCACTTTAATCTTATCAATTATAATATTGGACAAGAAAAAGAAGGTCCATTTTGTCATCGCCTAATTGGCCAAATGTGTATCAGCCTTAAAATTTTGAAGGTGCAACTTGTCAAGTTGCAAGTCGTATAATTTCTTCAAGAAAATAATTATTTTGTCGGTGAGATATTTCCAATAAGGGAAACTTAATTACTAAGATGGAGATTAGATCAAATATAATTGTCTGTATTAGACTGAAAGGGATGTGACATTTTCCTATTGCATTTCCAGCCTACATTTTATATCTATCATTGTACACCACATATAATAGATACTAAGTTTATTTTATATTGATTATATTGTTTGATACCATATAAATGAGGAACACTAGCATACGGTGGACCGCAACGTACAGTTAGTGCGGTCCACATGTTTTATTTTATTTTATTAACTAATTAATATTTAATTGAAGCTTAATAAATTTTCATTGAGATTAATAAATTTTAAATATTTAATGAGATTAATAAACCTTAATAAAGGCTTCATAAACCCTAAATGTAATTAATAAAAATTAATTGAGATCAATAAACCCTAATTATTGCATATTCCATAATTTTCTTTAATTATCTTTTAATTATGACACGTACACAAGTTTTTGCCCAGAAAATTATGTATTGAGCATGTATTGATGGGCTTAGATAGAAGGTGAGAAGAGCCGTGACAACTTAGTGATAGCAAAAAGGTTTTGGGAAGTCGTAGGGATGGCTGACAGTGATGGAGTGGTTGCGCATTGGCCATGGTCGTAGGTTCGAAATCTTCTGCCACAAAAAAAACTCTAGGTGGGGTGTGTGAGTATTAATATTTGTAATGAAATTCAAAAAAAAAAAAAAAGTTTTGGGAGATCAACTTATAATGTTGGAACTGTGTTGGATTAATGTTTAAATTTGTATGATCTTTTTTTTAGAACCAAATTTGTATGATCTTGAATAGTGAAATAGAAAGCAGCCCTCCTATTATCATTTGGTGGTCGAAGTTTTGAGTGTTCACATAATTTATATATATATTTTTGAAATAATATATATATATATATATATATATATTATTTTAACACTTTATTAGAAATTTAATTATCATAAAAAAAATATGAAGACGCTTAACAGCAAAATTTATTATAATTCCGGACTCCAGAAAAATTTAATTTCACAATAATTAGGGGAACTAGCCTTTTTATTTAGAGCAATTAGGGCAACTTAAAGTTAGCAGTACGTAAAAACAGTAATTTAAAATATTAGTATTACGTTGCAAAACCAAGCTGTCATTTTATAATTCAATATTAAGTCCAAACACTAAAAATTACTGGTACTTAAAAAAAGTCAAAAGGAGTGGTTGAATCCCTAAAAAAAATGGAGTGGTTCATAAGTTTATATATATGTATATATAAATTAAACTACTAGGGAAATCAACTTTAAATGGGCTAAAATCGAAAGATTTAGCAAAGACGCAAAATTTAAAAATAATATACGTGGAAAAAATATCAAAATAAAATAATATATTTTTCCAGATCCGATACCGACACGTCCAGAGCTTCAACTTTCAATGATGGGTAGTTCGTGAGGCGTGAATTAACTGACTTTCTCTTTAATACTTATTTTTTTATGATGGTCCTGCTCCTGCTCCATTTTTCTGTGATTGCAATGTATGAGCTCTCTCTTTCCCAGTCTCTCTTTATATTAAAAAGTATTGACTATTTGTTTTTGTAAATAAATATATTATATATATATATATATATAAGAATATCATGTATGAGACTATTTTATGGGTCAAAATTCTTATGTAAGATGAGTCAATATCTTAATCTAAACTCGTATATCCAGTGATATATTTGTAGTTTGGTGTAGAGCTGTCAATTTAGGCCCGGCCCGATTTCGGGCCGGGCTGGGCTCTCCATTTTTAGGGCCGACGAGTTTTCGGGCCAGCCCGGCCCGATTTTTCCAAAAAGCCCGGCAGGCTCGGGCCGGGCCGATAATTTGACAGCTCTAATTTGGTGTGATTGCATTTGAATATGTCTTACGGATTTTGACTCGTAAGACAAAACTAGAAAAAAACACATGCACATGATGTATGTTTTTATATCTCTAAATAGATGTAGATATTGGATTGAAACTTATATAGTTCTTCCTCCGTCCCACTATATATATATATGTCTCATTTTTTCGGCACGTGGATTTAGAAATTTGTGTTTATTTAGTAAAATGTTGTGGTCCACTTATTTAGTTATATTTTATATTCTTTGTATTACACAATTAAAATTCCTAATTATTTTTAGTTTTCGAATGGTCCATCCGTAGTGGGACAACTCGATTAGGAAAACGAGATATACATAGTGGGACGATGTAAGTATAAAATATATAAAATATTGAGTTTGCATTCTAATTAACATGACATAAAAACCAATGTTTTTCAGTTTTGTATTACGTACCTTTTTTCTTTTTTATTATAAGTTTCTTATAAATTTTCAACGTTCAATTCAAAAAAATTCTAGTGCAACCGCGGTTTTCCATATTATCAAATCTTTTTTACCCGACCCGGACGCGGATCAAATATTGCTTTATATTTAATACTACCATGAAATATATTCCCTCCGTCTTCCAAAAGTGTGGTTAATTTGCTATTTTGAACCGTCCTTTATAAGTGTGGTCTTTCCATAAATGAAAATGACCCAACTAACTTTTTAATATTTTATATCTCACAACAAATCAAATATGTGGGTCCCTTTCTCCATTCAAACTAACATTTACTACTTACCTAGTCTTAAAACATTTACCGCACTTTCCGCACCACACTAATCCGAGACTGAGAGAATATTAAATTTCTATTTAGTCTGATGGGTCGGCCGTCGTCCGCCTAGAGTAAATGGGCACCACAAAGACGCAGGTTCGTTCTACTCCCTCAATCAACAATTTATGTTTCTTCTTTGCATTTCTTTTATCATAATTGTTTTTTTCTTAATTTTTATTTTGTTAATTCTTTTTGCTTTGTTTTTTCTTGTTTTGTTTTTTTTTTCTTAAAATTTAATTTTTTTGGTTGTTTTCTTTATTTCTTTTTCTAAATTCTTTATTTTTCTTATTTCTTACACTAACTTTGATACAAACTGACAGCAGATTAAACATGAACATGTAAATCAATCATAGAAAAAAATAAAAATAAAAATCAGAATTCCATCAAATCTGTTATTGACAAAAGTAAGTTAGTATTGCCAATAACTCCATTTGATCAAATGATAATTCAAGAAGAACAATTATCATAGATAATGGAAACTCAGAGATTCTTGTCCAAAATTCAAGTAAATATGCTTACATAGGCTTTACCATAAAATAATGGAACACAGAATATCACCTATCCAATTTCTAACAACTACTTCATAGATAATCAAAATAACAAAAATAGGCAGAAACAGAGACCAGTCTGGAACGAAAAAGGATACTCAGAAACAAATCTGAGAGGGTACAATAATTACCTGCGAATGCAACATATCTTACTCCCTCCGTCCCTCCGTCAACACGATGAAATATAAAACACTTCATTCATTTTTCAATGATAACAAAAAACGCCAACGGAGTGTTGAGGAGAGCTCAATTTCTCTGATTTTAGGAACTTCAAGGGTCGATGTGGATAATAATGTTGCTTCTGAAATGACCAATCCACCAACAAATATTGTTGTTGAGCAGTCTTCTCGAAAAGAGGTACAAAAGCTTGATCACAATTCTAATAATTTTCATATTGAACGAGATCCTGGATTGCGTATGTCTATATGGAGTTATCCGGTTGATAAGAGAGATGAGATCAGACGTGCTTATTTAACTATGGGTCCTTATCAAGGAATTCCAGACAAATCCTCGGACTATGTGGATAGGAACCGTAGAAAGTTTTTACCAGCTTGGTATAAGAATTTTCTGATTGGTTGGAATATTCACCTACAAAAAATGCTGCATATTGTCTTCATTGTTTTCTTTTCATCAAGCCATCTGCACATCTATGGGCTAATGCGTTTAATGTGGATGGATTTCAAAATTGGAAAAAAGTAAGCAATGGTGATAAATGCTCTTTTTTTATTCATGAAGGAAAATGCCCGAAATTCTTCGCATAAGATAGCTGTAAAACAATCTCATGATCTAATGAATTCATTGCAACATATTGAAAGGATAATAGAGAAACAATCCTCTGAGATGGTTGAGAAAAATCATTTGAGACTTAAAGTTTCTATTGATGTTGCAAAATTGTGTTTTTCAAGGTATAGCTTTTAGAGCTCGTGATGAATGTCCAAATTCAAATAATCGTGGGAATTTTTTAGAAATTATAAATCACACAGCTTGTTACAGTGACGAGGTGAAGTCAATTGTGTTGGGAAATGCTCCTCAAAATGCTTCTTATACTTCCCATCAGATTCAAAAATCTATCAAAGAAGAAATTGGTGATGGCAAGTATTGTATTATTGTTGATGAATCACGAGATGAGTCAAAAAGAGAGCAAATGGCTATCGTTATGAGATTTGTGGATAAAGAAGGCTATATTCGTGAGCGATTTTTTGACATAGTACATGTGGAAGATACTAAGTCTGCTACCTTAAAAGATGAGATTTCTGCAGTTCTTTTTCGTAATAATCTTATCATACCCAACATTCGGGGACAAGGTTATGATGGTGCTAGCACTATGCGAAGAGAGTGGAATGGTTTACAAGCTCTTTTTCTACAGGAGTGTCCATATGCTTATTATGTGCATTGTTTTGCTCATCGACTACAGTTGGTTTTAGTCGCCGTAGCTAAAAGTGTAATACCAATTGAGCATTTTTTTCACATTTGAATGTTATTGTGAATTTAGTGGATTCTTCTTCCAAGCGTCATGATCAACTACAAAGTGCTCAAGCCTTGCATCTTGAAGAATTAATTTCCAGTAATGAACATGAAATTGGAAAGGGAAAAAATCAAATTGGAGGTGTGCAGCGTCCAGGGGATACACGATAGGGCTCTCATCTAAGATCTCTACACAGTGTGCGCAATATGTTTAAATCCATCCTTCTTGTTCTAAAAGTGATCCTCAGTGAGAAAGGTAACATGTCTTTTAGAGCTACTGCTGATGGAGCATATGATACGATGACATCATTTGAGTTTGTGTTTATCTTGCATTTTATGATTGAGTTACTTGAAGTGACAGATGATCTTTGTGGAATTTTGCAATACAAGAATCAAGATATTCTCAATGCAATGGATGCAATTTCTAACACAAAAGAACTCGTTCAAAAATATAAAGACAGTGGATATGATCAGTTGCTTGATGAAGTGAAGAATTTTTGTGGGAAATATGAGATAGATATCCCAGATATGAATGGCCCTCGTTGTTCAGGTAGAGGTCGAGTTGGTAGAGGCGGTTCTATTACTTTGGAACATCATTATAGATTTGATATATTTAGAGAAACAACAGATCTTATACTCCAGGAGATGAACACTCGATTTAATGATGATACTGTAGAATTGCTTAGGCTCAACTCAGCTTTGGATCCGAGAGATGGATATAAATCTTTCAACATTGATAATATTTGTGAGTTGATGGAGAAGTTCTATCCTAGTGATTTTACTAGCCAAGAGAAGTTGCATATGAAGTATCAATTGCAACTTTTTGAACTTGATATCCGTCGCAATGAGCTTTTCCAAAATGTCTCAACACTTGCAAAGCTGTGTCAATTGTTATCAAAGCTGGTAAGTCAATGAATTACTATCTAGTTGATAGACTAGTTAGACTTATTTTAACTCTTCCGATTTCCACTGCAACAACGGAGCGTGCATTCTCATCTATGAAGATTGTCAAGACAAGATTGCGAAATAAAATAGAGGATGATTTTTTAGCTTCCTCGTTACTAATGTACATCGAGAAAGAAATTGCCGAAAAATTTGATGTTGAATCAATAATTGATGAGTTTGATAATATGAAGCGACGAGTACAATTGAAACGACCCACACTTAATAAGGTTAGTGAGAATCTTCCTTATATTGCTTATGTTATTTAATAATCCTAATATGTTCTTATCTTTAATTTTGCAATGTTGATTGGACTGACATTTTACTATGTAGACTGGAGACTTTGATCAATATGGATTGCTTTAATTTTTTATTACAAGGTAATTTATCTTTATGTTTTTTATAACTTTGATGTTGAGAAAGTTCGCCCCCTCGATAGAATTCCTGGCTCCGTCCCTGCACCCACTCTAGATTAATTTAGGATATAGATTACCTTCGTAATCAGAAATTACTCCAGCGATGCTCCACCGCCATCTTCTAATTCTTCCGCTTCTCACTCCGTCGCGGCGCCAAGGATTCCCTTATCGAAAGCTACAACTACGCCAGCCCTTCCTTGCCGGAAATTCAGCCATCACTGAGTATTCAATTAATAATTTTAGATATTTCAACTGTGAAATTTAAGCAAGAGAGGGAAGGGAAGAGAAGAGAAGATTTTATGAAGAAAAATAAAGAGCAAACGAAATTATCGACGACAATTGAAGGATAAATTTATTGTTTTGAGGAAGAAACCCGCCATGAATGTACACGTTGATTTGCAAAATTAAAATAACTTCTAAACTATAACAAGTGATGCAAATAACCCTCAAAACTGTGGTTTAATATATAGATATACATTTGAGTTAATTGAATCTATAACTGTAACCAATTACATAATTTTGAACAGTCCTAATAATTTAGCATTACCACATAATATTGTAATTGTACATGATAAGATTATCAATAATAATCTTACCAATAATTGAACACCACCACCACCACCACCACCACTACCACCACGACTACGACTACGACTACGACGACAACCACCACCACCACTACTACTACTACCACCACGACTACAATGACAACCATCACCACCAACTACTACTACTACTACTACTAATCTTATCGTTCAAATTTTAAAACTAGAAAAAATAGAAGCTGTGTGATCTGTAAAAACACCTACAATTGAGCTAAAACCTGTGCGTGAAAAATAATGTCCAAAAACAAAAGCCAACGTTTGAGTTGTATTTCACCATTAAAGAACCAATCATATACCAAGAACAAGAAGCCAGTTTTGGTATCTTACGACTTCTGTTTCAAAGTTATCACCGACAAAACTAAAACTTGTCATACTTAATGAACAGGTTTCCACATCATTTAGGTTGCTCTCAGATTTAAGGATCTAATTGGGGAAAGAATTTGAGAGAATAATTTTGAATTATATAATGTTAAGTGGATTTCAATTCCACCAAAATAATTCGAAAAAAATAGTCATGACATGAATCATGATTAATATCAAACCCGTCATATACTAATAGAAGTACTTGAAAAAAAAATTAAAAAAAATACAGGAAAAAATTAAAAGAGAGAGAAAGAAAGAAGGAAATGCCAACAGAGCAATCCCAATACTGAATCCCCTGCACTAGTTCATACTGCCACTATCAGGCTCATGACTTCATGCTTCACACTCAGGTATGTGATTTTGCAACACATTCTTAATTATTAAAAATACGAAATGAGATTAAAAAGAATTATTACCCATTGACAGATCCTTCATTATCCTTTTTTGTCTGCAATTCAGCCCTCGGCTTAGCTGAAAGCCCTTTCAGAAACATCTCATCATCATATTTGCGTGCCATATCAACCAGACCCTTCTGTAGCAAAACATCAATCAGAGCATTGTAAGCAAACTCATCCGGGCTCAGCCCCTGTTCAGCCATCTTTTTCCAGAGAGTCAAAACAGGACGAAGGAAACCCCATCTTCCAAACTTTCTCATAAGCATGACATACGTATCCATCCTTGGTCGAATACCACTGTCTATCATCCTATCAAAGTATTTCAGAATCTCCCGGGGCTTTTCAAGGCACGAGAAGAAGCAGTGATATGTAACTATATTCGGCTCAACACCCTTTCTAGTCATGAGACTGAGCACCTTATGTGCTTCTCTATACCTCCCATTCTCACACAAAAGCTTTAGAATTGTGTTGAAAGTTACGACATTTGGCTGACAGCCTAACTCCGTCATCTCTCTGTAAAGCCTCACTGCCACATCTACCCCTTCAGAAATCCCAATAGCACGAATAACTGTGTTGTACGCCACAGCGTCCAGTTCAATACCCTTTTTCTTCATCTCCTTGTACAACTTCACCGCCTTCCATGGCTTCCCACTTTTGCATTGGATGTCCATATATATCGAGTACGAAAACAAGTCTTTCTTCACACCCCTCGTATCCATCTCCTCCCAGAACTCCTTACACTTCCTCCACCACTCCATTTTAAACCAACCGCGCAGAATCATGTTATAAATTTTGGTATTTCCCTCATTGAAACAAAACAAATCATCATTAAATTGGTCGCCCCAGTTTTTCTTAAAGAACAGTTCTTCAGCTTCTATCACATGCTTGTACTCGCACAGAGCATCAATCAAATTCGAAAAAGAAATTTCATCCCTCAAATTATAATCATTCGATCTAACAAAAGCATCAATGGCTTCTTTAACAAGGTGGGCGGATACATAGCGCTTAAACAACACCCTAAAAGTGGTGTGATCAGGCAAACAACATCCATTTCTCCGAATTCTTTCGATAAGATTCCAGGCGATTTCGAACTCGAAAAACTTACCGAGAATATCGACAATCCGATTGAGTGTGTGAGCTGTGTGTTGGAACCCACACTCGGTTTCGACCCAATTGAAGAACTCCAATGCTAGCTTCCAGTCGTTGGCGTAAGAATTGAGGGTTTCCAGAACAGTTGCGGGTTCAAAGTCCGATTTTTCGAATAGGGTCGGAGCCGAGTTGACCGAGAAGCTGGTTGTCGGGTGGTTTTGAGTGGGAGGCGACGTCGCTCTGGGAGGAAATTGAGGATTTGAGCGCGGAGAAGAGTGATAAAAGAGAATAATTTGAAGCTTGGAGAGGAGAATGGAGCGGTGTGAGCGAAAATGGTGGAGTTTTGAGATGATTGAAGGAAGCATAATTTAGGGTTTTGATTTGAAGGAAATAAATGTCTGCAACTCGTCGTTGTGAGCGACGGCGACTGACGAGAGGCGGAGAGATGAGAGCAGAGGACTGTGGAGGTGGGGAAGCGGGATGTGAGATCACTGAGATGTGCGACGGGGGAGGCAGGGTCGGCGTGGTGGCGGATGGACAGCGGCGCACCGGCGGCGGCGCGGTGGCGACTGGCGAGAGGCAACTCAAGCGAGTGTGAGGCGGCGGGAATGCATAGTGGCGAGAGAGTCTAGTCTTAAGAGAGAGATCGGAAAATGAGGTGAAAATAAGAGTGATAACTACTCCCTCCGTTCCAGACCTATTTGTTTTCGGCACGGAGATTAAGAAAAAAAAAATTAGGTATAATAAAGTGTTAATAAAGTAATTTAAAGAAATTAGGTATAATAAAGTATTAATAAAGTAACTTTTTAATTAATAAAGTGTTTTTTTGGTCAACAATGTTCTACTAAAGTGTTTTTTTAGCTTAAAGTAAGCTCTAATTCTTTCCCAAAAAATAAAACATGCCATATTCGGTGGGACGGCCCGAAATGGAAAACATGTCATATTCGGTGGGACGGAGGGAGTATATAACTATTTTATTAATTAAAACATAAAAAAATATATACTCCCTCGGCCCTGTAACACCCCGCAAAATTCGGACTAGAAAAATTTGAATGAATTAAAATTTTTTGGATTAATTAGATAGGTCCTTATTCCCGGATGTTTTAAAAGAATAAATTATTTACTTTAAAAGAGAATATGAAGATATTATTGATAAAGATTTAAAAGAATTGATTTCGAAACCTATCAATTGATTTTTAATTGTTTCGATTATCATATTTATTTACGAACATGAGCATGGCACGTTATATATCTATGTGTGAATTATGTGTCTCATATTACGTGATTATAAATGTGATGTAATCGTATGTTGTGAATTATTCGATAATCGAATAATGTAGCAAATAAAAGTATCGATAAAGACCGATGAGATGAAAAACTAGCAACGAGACCACCTAGAATAAATTATCTAGGTGAGTATGCTTAAGATAATTAAATAATATTCGACCATAACATAATTTTGCTAGTTTAATTATTTAAGCTCGATTTATTTAGAATCCTTCTAATTAATTTACGTAACGATCAAGAGGACTCGTACCCGGATATAATATATGAGACAAGATAAACTATACATATGAAAGTATGTGAGTGTCGTGTAAGAGAGAGAGAGAGCAAGAGAAAAATAGACTCAAAGTCACAAGTTGCACCATAATCATTTCATTCTTTTCCCCAAAGTCAAACACCCAATGCATGCCCTATAATCTTTTACACACATATCTACCTATACAAGCAACTATCACATCCTTATCACTCCCTCACTCCAACTTGGCAGCAACAACAACAACAGCAGCCCCATCATTTACCATACTTCATCTCCTTCACGCCACTCTCTCCATTGTTGCCCTCAAACACCACCACCACTCACACCTCTCGGCAACCACCACTACCATTTCTCCACCGGTGAAGAGAGCCCAAGGAGGAGAGTATGAAGATGGGAAGGGCTGGAGAAGAAGAGAGAAACCGAGATAATCGAGAGAGAGCCGTGAGTGAGGTAGAGAGAAGAAGAAACGTTTGGTATAACTTCTAACCCTAGTTTATAGTTAAATCTCTAAATTTTCTTCTAGGATTTTTATGTCAAAGTATTATACATGTTATGAGCATGATATACATGAGGTTTCTTGATTTCTATGGTTATATATGAAAGTCTATGGTTAAAAATAGAGATTTATGGCTGTATATGCATTCTTGAGAAGCATGAAAGCTATCTTGAGATTTTAAAGTGAAAGATGTTAAATCTTGCTTGATATGAATGATATACATGTTATATGTGTTATATGTGTTATATGTTTAATATCTAGGATATATAGGTCGATTTGTGAAGCTTAGAGTTCGAAAATAAGAAAGATATAAAAAGCCCTAAATTCCAGTTTACTTTTTGTATTTTTCGAACCAAACGGGCCAGCCAAAACCATAGTAAATGAACTCCATTTGCTCTCAAATTTTAAAATACTGTAGCCTTATATATCTTCTGTAACATATCCAAAAAATAGCCAAATCCATCAAGCAAATCGTTCTAGACAAAATAATTTGTCCACTGCCCTATTTTCAGGAACCCTAATCTGCCCAGTTTCAAATATTAGCGTATAACTCTTTGGTTATTCAGATTAAGTAAATATGGCCTTCTGAAGAAATGTAGTAGACATCCTAAGATTTCCATAACCATAAAGAACTCGATTTTTGGTGTTGGGAAAATTAATAGAGTTTTGATTGGATACCAAAACCCAGCTGACCCCAACCAAGTAGATGAATGTACAAACTTTGTGTTGTTTCCAGCTCACCTGTTTGAGCTTATAGAGTTTCATAGTTTACAGGTAGATTCGCTGAAGACAGCTGAAGACAGCAGAAGACACAGCTAAGCAGACAGCTTAAGAACTCAGCAGAGCAGACTCGGCGAGCAAGACCAAGCAGAGTCAAAGATCCTGCAGTATCAAGACCCAGCTCAGTGACGGAAGCCCAGCTCAGTGTCAAAGACCCAGCTCAGTGTAAAAGACCCAGCTTAGTGTCGATTACACAGCTCAGGTCTAAAACACAGCTCAGGTCAATGACACAGCTCAGGACGAAGACACAGCTCAGGTTGATGATACAGCACAGGTCTAAGACACAGCTCAGAAGTCAAGACACAGCAGAGTCCAAAACGCTGAAGACACAGCAGAGACGCTTAGCAGCTCGAAGACGAAGACCTTCTCCAAGACAAGATCCCGATGTCAGAAGATCTTGTCTGACGCAGTCAAATCAGAGAAGGAATAGCTTCTGCAGATACAGACCTACTTCGTAGGTAATGGCCAGAAGTCAACAAGAGTAGGTAAGATTCAAACGGCTCTCTTCCAACGGCTAATTTGAATCTTCACCTATATATATCTCTCCTCCACCATTCTTGGAGAGGAGGCGACAAGACGATCGAAGAAATAGAAGAAAACAGAAAAATGAACAACGATCTTCAAAGCCAAATCTTTCAAGAACACCTAGGTACCGTGTTCTTAGTTGTTCACATATTCAATCATAGGCGATTAGATCGAATAAATATCTTAAGCCTAGTTTGAACGAGTTCATCATACTCCTTGTTCTTCATTGTAAAAACTCGTTCATAGTTGGAAAACCATACCCAAACCCAAACCCAGAAAGGTTAGGTAAAGGTACGCTTGCTCGAAGCGTGTAATTCGAGTGGTTAGGTTCTTGATGCCATGGCCCGAAGGTGTAGGCTTGACGGTGCCCGCAATGGCTTGTTGGAACACAGCTCGGGTTAGAGTTGTGAAGTTGCTTGGTACTTGGAAACCAAGTGGTAGTGGATTACCAGTGAATCTGGTCGTGGATGTAGGAGGGGTTACTCCGAACCACGTTAAAGATGCTCTTGTTATTTATCGCTTTGTTTTATGCATGTTACTAACTCTCATAAGCATACATTTCAATCTGCATAAACTGACTAATTCAAAAGTGAAACAGAGCTTTGCAATATAATTTGAAGCAACAGACGGACTTTCCAAATCCACCACATTCCGCACACAGCCAGCTGTGTCGATCAAGCTGCCATCCAAATTTGGATCGAACACGGCCAAATTTCACTCAAAGAGTTTTAACTTGGAAAAGTTTTTAAACCTTGGTGTATTCACCCCCCCCCTCTACACCAAGGTATCCGTCTTGGGACCAACAATTGGTATCAGAGCAGTGGTTCAAAAGATCACTGTATCTGACAAGTCAGCATTTCTTTGCTGATAGTGGTCACCTGAACAGATCCTTAATTTTTTTTTTTTAAATCTTTTTAAAATCATTATATTGCATACTGTCATGGAATCTTCTCTGTGCAGGAATCTTCCAACATTCTCAGTCGATGATTATCAGATATGGAAGTTCCGACTCAAAAGCTTTCTGTGCGCGTAAAACGACATGATGTGGGATGTTATCACAGACGGACCCATCATCATCATGAAGTCGAAAGAAAAGCGAAAACCACACTGGAGCCGAACCCGATTACTCGGCAAGTTGTGAAGCCAAGGAATGAGTACTCTCCAGAAGAAAGAAGACAAGCTGGATTGGATAGCTACGCTCGCAACGGCATCTCCTCAACGGTGACGGACGCTTATCTCGGCAAGATCATCAACGCGAGACGGCTAAGGGGATGTGGGACACTCTAGCCAAGGCTGTGAAGGCTCGAGAGGAAATTCAAGAGAACAAATTCTCAGTTGCATGCCAGAAGTTCGACAACTTCAAGCAACTCCCCTACGAGTCCATTGATCAAATGGAGCTCAGATTCTCCAACCTCGTCATCGAGATCGAGACGATCCGAACTGGGAAATACACAGTTCGAGATAAGAACTTGAAAGTTCTTGCAGCTCTCTCCTCAGAATGGTGTACACACAAGGTGGTTCACCAAAGCAGAACTGATCTTGGCAGCATGGAGACGGAAAAATTGTTCTCCGTCTTGAAAGCCAACGAATTTGATCTGGGGATCACAAGCGGAGAATCATCCAGCCGGATAAATGAAACAGAGCTGAATCCCAAGGCAAAGGAGACATCTCTCAGTGCAGAGTCAAGAAGATCAGCTCAATCAGCTCAGACTGAAAAAGTCAGAAAGGAGTTCAAAAATATGAGCAAAGAAGAATTGCACGAAGAAGTTGCCATGCTTGTACGGAGCATCAATAGGCTGGAACACAAGGAAAGGTACAAGAAGATCGTGAAGGTGTTCATCACGACAAGCAACTCTACCCAAAGAGAAACCCAGCTGAGTCGACCTCCCGAAGAAATGATAAAGAGCTCAAGACGAGCAAGAAAGAAGAAGATCCAAGTATTTTCTTCCGACTCAGAAGATGAAGCATTTTATTAAAGATGACTGCTTCATGGGACTCTTAAACCCAGCTGATGAAGAAAATGAAGAAACCCACTAGTTGATCGGGACCAGTGAAATAAAGACAAATTTGGATACAAAACTAAAAACTCGGCCGATACACCGCCGAGTACATTGGTCTCAAGAAAAGAATCGAGAAGCAGCAGATGAATCAATTTGGATTTGGGACATTGTCTACCCGCTATACAAACGGAGACCTCATCAAAGGAAGTAGGATGCGAAGAAAAAGCCACCTACTATCAAATCAAGGAGGAACTCTACACAATGGAAAGAGAGCAAAATCAAGTAGAATGCCCAGTGGACATGGCACAAATCGCATGCTAAAGAGACCTCATCGAAGAAGTGCTCAACGACTTCAAGAGATTACTAGAAATCCTTGAAATCTAGCCAGCTGAGAATTCGGAGCTAAGGAATGAGCACAAGAAGAAGAATGATCAGGAGCTTGAAGATGAGAAAATACGTGATCAAGAAGGCGAAGATGGCCAAAGCCGAATCGGATCAAAGAATGACTCCACCAATACAAACACAAATTGGAACCAAGCCAAGGATGTATCAAAGAGGTCGTACATAATCAAGCCGGCTCTCTAAGCTCGATCCTATCAAAGAAGAAAAGCTCGGCAACTCCAAGCCCAAGAAAAGCAAAGAACTCCCACCGATCACGAGCTCAAAGACACAGATAAATCCAAATTGACTGGAATCAAAATCAAAGACAGAATATCATCCAGCACAGACATCAAGGTCAACTAAAAAGACAACTGAGAAGGATCTCAGCTGGTTATAAAGCTGAAAATCAACCGAGCTTCACAACAAGATTCCAGCAGACGGGACCAATCAGAAGTATCACTCACAAAAGATAAGGACAAATCTGGGTTATCAATGGAACCCTCAACAATAAAGCTGGACCCAATCACAACTGGGTGTCGAAGGAGTGATAACAGGTCAAAGAGGGACATGCGCATTCAGAGGAGTCATCAAGCGTACTGTGAAAGAAAGACAGCTGGTGATCAAAGCTCATGACTCACCACAAAGCTCTTCAAAGAATATGTCAAGCGTACTTGTCCCAGGTAACCTTTGGTGATATCTCGAAAGGATACGTCAAAGGATTTATCTCATTTGAGACAATTAATAATAATTTCAAATGTCTCTTATGATGATGGACTTTAGCATAATCTGTTGTCCATCAGCCAATTGTTGTGATAACGTTTTTCCTGGTGAGGTCGATGCAAAGAACAGGAAATCGAAGATTCTACCCCACAAAGCAACAATGAACTCAGCTAATCATGGAGCAGCTGACCTCATCAAAGAATTGAGCCAGTGATGAGAAAATTCGCTCAAGTGAAGTAGGAAGTAGCTGAGAAAAGAAAGCCACATACTATCAAATTCAGGGGGAACTCCACCGAGCTGGAAATCGACACAGCTATGATATCAGCTGAGGGCAAAGTCAATCCAGCAGAATATTCAAGTTGAGAATCAAGAGAGAAATCCAGCTGAACTATCAAATGTCATCCTCTGGATATCAAACAAAGCTAGATCAAACATGGATCGCAGAATCCAGAAGAGGAATAAAGCTGAGGGGGAACTCAGTTCAGCAGATTCACCATCAATTGGTATCAACAATTGATCTCATCCCAGTCCAGCAAGATCTTCAAGAAGAGCATCCAGCAGGAAATACTCAGCTGGATCACCGTGTGTCATCAAGAAGGAATCGGACACAGCTGGACTAACTCAGCAGGAACCCCAAGGATTTCAAAATGAATTTATCAAGTCAGGGGGAATCAAACCCAGCTGATAAAACACAATTGGACCATCCAATTGAGGGGGAACCTTGCAAACGGTCACTTCCCTCAGAGGAAGAAGGTCAAGATGACTCACTCCAAACTGAGTCATACAGCTGAGAAAGACCATCAATTGGTATCAGCTGAAAAGGAAGAGCCAAAAGTGCATCAATTGGTATCAACTCCAAGCTGACTGGAGTTATCAAGAACGGGAAGAAATTATTGCCAGAACGCCGCCGCCAGACCTCGACTCTCCTTCCTCGCAATATCTTTTTGATGAACCAAAAAGGGGGAAAGGATTGAACAGAAAAACGGGAATAAAAAGGGGGAAAGGATTGAACAGAAAAGGAATCTAAAAGAGGCAAAAGGCGAGTGGAGCAGCCAGGAAGAGTTTAGTTAGGACTTTTGTTTTGTGTTTTTCTGTAAAAGTTTGTAAAGGTTTTGGCATCATCAAAAAGGGGGAAATTGTTGGGAAAATTAATAGAGTTTTGATTGGATACCAAAACCCAGCTGACCTCAACCAAGTAGATGAATGTACAAACTTTGTGTTGTTTCCAGCTCACCTGTTTGAGCTTATAGAGTTTCATAGTTTACAGGTAGATTCGCTGAAGACAAGAAGACGAGAAGACACGGCTAAGCGAACGGCTTAAGAACTCGGCGAGCGGACTCAGCAGAGCAAGACCAAGCAGAGTCAAAGATCCTGCAGTATCAAGACCCAGCTCAGTGACGGAAGCCCAGCTCAGTGTCAAAGACCCAGCTCAGTGTAAAAGACCCAGCTTAGTGTCGATTACACAGCTCAGGTCTAAAACACAGCTCAGGTCAATGACACAGCTCAGGACGAAGACACAGCTCAGGTTGATGATACAGCACAGGTCTAAGACACAGCTCAGAAGTCAAGACACAGCAGAGTCCAAAACGCTGAAGACACAGCAGAGACGCTTAGCAGCTCGAAGACGAAGACCTTCTCCAAGACAAGATCCCGATGTCAGAAGATCTTGTCTGACGCAGTCAAATCAGAGAAGGAATAGCTTCTGCAGATACAGACCTACTTCGTAGGTAATGACCAGAAGTCAACAAGAGTAGGTAAGATTCAAACGGCTCTCTTCCAACGGCTAATTTGAATCTTCACCTATATATATCTCTCCTCCACCATTCTTTGGAGAGGAGGCCGACAAGACGGCCGAAGAAATAGAAGAAAACGAGAAAAATGAACAACGATCTTCAAAGCCAAATCTTTCAAGAACACCCACCAAATACCGTGTTCTTAGTTGTTCACATATTCAGTCATAGGCAGATTAGATCAGAATAAATATCTTAAGCCTAGTTTGAACGAGTTCATCATACTCCTTGTTCTTCATTGTAAGAACTCGTTCATAGTTGGAAAACCATACCCAAACCCAAACCCAGAAAGGTTAGGTAAAGGTACGCTTGCTCGAAGCGTGTAATTCGAGTGGTTAGGTTCTTCGCACCCGCAACCGAAGGTGTAGGCTTGACAGTGCCCGCAAACTGTTGGAACACAGCTCGGGTTAGAGTTGTGAAGTTGCTTGGTACTTGGAAACCAAGTGGTAGTGAATTACCAGTGAATCTGGTCGTGGATGTAGGAGGGGTTACTCCGAACCACGTTAAAGATGCTCTTGTTATTTATCGCTTTGTTTTATGCATGTTACTAACTCTCATAAGCATACATTTCAATCTGCATAAACTGACTAATTCAAAAGTGAAACAGAGCTTTGCAATATAATTTGAAGCAACAGACGGACTTTCCAAATCCACCACATTCCGCACACAGCCAGCTGTGTCGATCAAGCTGCCATCCAGCTGGATCGAACACAGCCAGCTCACTCAAAAGAGTTTTAACTTGGAAAAGTTTTTAAACCTTGGTGTATTCACCCCCCCTCTACACCAAGGTATCCGTCTTGGGACCAACATTTGGACTTTTGGTTTGTCCTCTATGAATTTATTTATCTGCCCCTTGTGCAAAGAACTTTCAGAAATTGAGCAGAATATGTTCTGCCCTTTTTGCTCGAATTTGACGAATTTATGATAGATGAAAATGTAATTTAACACTTGAATATGTTAATTAGGTCAGTATAGATGATGGTGTTAAAAGGGAAAATCGTTTGCTATTTTTTCTCTAATTAAACTAATTATCGTTCAAGTATGAAATAATGAAAAGAAGGCTTAAATGGTTTTAAACCCTTAAAAACGATTTTTATGAATTAACATAAATGTTTTAATTCTAATTTCCAGTAAATCATATTAATTTATATTATTATGATTTTATATGTAATTGTTTAATTAATTAAATAAGTTATTTAGTTAATTAATACATATGGGCTTATATGTTTAATTGGGTCTAGAATAAATGTTTGGGCCTTATTATGTAGGCCTTAGTGCCATATATGATTTATTTGAATTATTTGCCCAAGTATGTTGTATGTGACCGATTAACTAAATCAATCGGGTTAAGTGCAACTAATTACCTAAGTAATTAATTGAGTATGAAATGACGTGATTATATAATTGCATTATGTTATTATATGCATAAGTACTCTTACATGAGTTACGTGTCGTCATAACATGACATATGCATTCACATAATTTCAAACTGTGGTTTGATAAACGTTTTTAAAAGTTGCATAAACGATTTGGATCACGGATCCGATGTTTTTAAAGGAAAATAATCAAGTGAAAGCCTTGATGTAGTTTTTAGTTCAATAACAAATACCGGGAATAGGATTTGACCTAAGATACTTATAATGGCTTGAACTCTCGATGAATGTAGTCTAAGTGTCTAGATTATATTGTAAGAGACGTTCAACCATAGATCAAAGGAATACATTTCGCGCTCGACAACCAAGGTGGGTTATCCTATTTTCAAGTGTGGGTTAGATTCCCACGAGGTAACATTTCGGGTTATTAAGCCCAAAAGCTTTTTAAATTGATATACATGCTAAGTATTTTTATCTCAATTACTTGTGGTTACTTAAGAAACGGTATTCCCGTTTTCTCTTGGCATTGATGTGCCAAATTATTTAACAACGATCAGCCTTGAGCTCCGTACAAGCCAAGGTAGTGTACACGGTAAACTGGACATGGGAGGAACTGAAAGACGTTGCCCTCTTGTCTCAGTAAAGGACGGTTCAATTGAGTGGGAGTGACTCCCCACTAATTGTTCCGGGTTTGGTAACACAAGAATGAGAGTTATGAATTGGTGCACCTATATTTTGAGCTTAAGCTCATATTAAATGTTTTAAAGAATATAAAAAGGAAAGTATTTTCTAACTAATAATACCCTTTATATAAAAATGAGCATGCTATATCTTAATGCTTTTATAAATGTTTTTCAAGAGGGGCATGGAACCACTGAGTGCTTTAGTACTCAGCCCCCTGCATTGTTTTCCCTAATGCAGATTGAGCAAAGGCCGAGACGGAGGTGTGTTGGTATTCAAGCCTATAGATGACGATCACTCGGATCGTCGCCTCTTCTTCATTGCATGCACGCATACAAACGTCATCATTCACTTAATATCTTCAGACTTAACCGATTACTGTTATTTTCAAGTAATCGCTTCCGCAGCGCGGGGTCAAAGTCCTCATACTTTGCCCCCAAGACGACCAGCTAAGGTAACTATGACAATACGATAAATATTGTTTTCATAGTATTATTATCAAGTCCTCGATTGTTCAGACTTGTTAATATTTCAGTCGCAGTCGTAAATTCCCCATTTATTGATGTAATGACGGTTATACCCATAGATTCACAAGTAGCGGTCCGACAAATTTGCATGTACGCAGCCGCGCGGAGCACACACAGAAACCGGCGCTCTGGCGCGACTTGGGCGCGCGGGATATACTGCCGGTGGTCATCCCTCGCGCGGAAGAAGAAAATTCCTTTTTGGCCGTGCGACCGCTCGCGGTGGACCCACCTCCTTCCAAAACACGTTTTTGCTCATTTTTCATCCCTATTTCGGATTTTCTTTCCATAACACTTTCTCCAACATCCTAAACATATAAATAGGCCATTTTGGCTCTTCATTCTAGGTCAAGTTTTATTCCACCACCATCCACACACACTTCACCTATTTCACACACTAAAACCCTCCACCATGGAAGCTTGAAGATTTGGAGGTTGAAGAGGAAGAATCAAAGCTACATCATTGGAGATCCAAAGTTTCTAGGATTTGTCTCTTCATTTCTTACTTCTTTGAATCTTTGAGAATGTTTGTTTTTTATTTGGAATTTTTGTTAGACATGAAGATGCTTGGCTAAATTTCTTTATTCTAGGGATTGAACTAGTGAGTTTGTAATGGATGAATTTTGATTTGATCAATTTATGGATGAGTTCCTTCTTATTTCCTTGTGTGCTTGATTTGAATTTGTGTTTTATTGATTGGCCATTTTTTGGGCATTTTTAATTGGTGTTGAATAAAAAATCGAGAGATGAGATTTAATGCTAGAATAGGCACTCAAGGCACGTCTTTTCAACAAACCGAGAGGTTAAGATTAGGAGTGAGGGCTTTTTGATTCTAGGAGCCGTTAGGACTTGTAGGCTAACTTAGTGACCGGAGACAGTATAATTGGCTTATAATCTACGACTTTAGTCGTCCGAGAGGAGGTGAAAATAAAATCAAGATGGCCCTAAATAAGTTGAACTTCATCTTGAATTGGTTAAATTAATTGATGTCTAATTACGAATCCACCTAAGTTTGATCCCTAGGATAGCTTCATTTTTTGAGTTCTTCTCCTGTTTTAATTGTTAATTTTTAGCATTTCTTTAATTGAATTTAAATTGCTTGTTCGTTTAATTTAGTAATTGCCCCTAAAAAAATCGATTAGTCTAAATAGGTTAGAACGACGTAGTAATAGTAATCATAAGTGTTAAAAATTAGTCTCCGTGGATACGAACTTGCTTGCCATTATCTACATATACACCGTACACTTGCGGTTATTCTTTGCATAATTAAAAGGTGAATAAAACCAACGAAGGCAACTTCCAAATTTCGATGAACTGATGTGCATCTCACAAAATTCAGCCTTCATTATCTTCATCTCCTTTTTTCAGATCTGTAATCTTCTCTCTCTCTCTCTCTCTCTCTAGTCGTCTGCTACTTTGGATCTTCGACGAGGATTCATCTTTATCTCTATCGTTGTTTGTCTCTATTCTGTTTTTGAATGTGGTGTTTTTGAAAGTACTGAAAATCATAGATCTACAGTCCTTTTCTGAATCTGGTTGGTGTTCTTCATATTTCCTGACATTCACATATTTTTATGTGTGATTTCACAAATTCTATCTTGTGATTTCACGAATTTTAATTTGTGAATTTAGTGATTTAATATTAAAAACTTAAAACCATGTAAGAAATACATCGAGTTAGAAGATAAGAAATTCAGATGTCAAAAAAACGTAATACATATGAACAATAATATACTTGTGAAAGCACAAATATATATTTGTGATTTTACAAATTAATACATGTGGCCTCACAAAGAAAATTGTGTGCTCGCATATGACGCGAAATTAATTTCAGTGGTATCAAAATTTTATTGTAATTTCAAAAGTGAAAAATTTGTATTAAATGACAATCCACATTAATTTGCATCATATCTAGATATAAAACATTCATGTCCTCATCAAAACATCGCAAAAAATATCAAACTTACAAATCAGATACGAGCTTCAAATCATAAATATTATTTTGTGAATTCACAAATTCTAATTTGAGAATTCACAAATTCTAAGATGTGAATTCACGAATTTAAATTTGTGATTTCACGCATCAGATCAGATACTTCATCTTCGAATTCATCATCTCTCTTGATAAAAATGGGCAGTGACTTGTACGACAGCGCCCGCGCGACGATCGATCTGAATGATGGAGGAGACATGGTGGCGGCAACCTATTGTAGAGCGAATGGAGGTCGTCGGAAGGGAAAGAGAGAAGTCGCCGGAATGGGAAGGGAGACGTCGTCGAAAAATCACCGCCTGAAAGAGGAGGGAGGTGTAGCCCCCGTCACTTTTAGAGAGAGAGAAATAAGTTAGAGTTTTGATTCTTTAAAATTAGAGAACTAAACACAAATTGATTCATGTGAAAAAAATATTTTTGGTCACTAAGTAAAAGAATGGGGGGCAATAATATCAAAAAGTGCTATTATTTATATTTTTAAAAGTTGGTGCTATAATCCGTATTTTTTTCCTAAAATGTTAATCCTACCATATCTCAATAAAAAGGGATACGTAGCCATCAATTTCAATTCAATAATACCCCCCCCACATAAATGTCTATACTCCCTATTTCATAGGATGGGACCCACTTAAAGCTCTCCACATTTATACAGTGAAGCGTATATGTCGTCGTGTTTCTTTCTCTCCATGTTTGATGTTTCGCCTTCTTTCTCTCTCACGAGTTGCAATCCTTATCTGGTAATCCCACTCATTCATTTCTCCATTTACCTTTTTCTAGATTTTAATTTAATTTATTGTGTGCAGAATTTGATTTCCAGTTGCTTTCGAGAACCTTCGTAAAAGCGAATTCTTTGCTTCCGAAATCCATTTACTTTACAAGGTGATTGTTGTTGCTAATATTTTGGTGTGCGTATTTTCTCCTCAACCCCGATATGTTTGTTTTTCTATTATTTAGATAGATGATTGAATTTCTTCATTATTCATATTCGTGTTTTCTTTTGAGAATGTTAGTGATTTAATCTATATTGGCCTAATCTGAGTTTCGATGGGAAAGATTGCAATCCGTTTAGCTCCAGTTTGTCAGTCTCTCTCGATCGATCGATCAATCGATCGATTTCTGCCTTGAGCATTACTTTTTGGATTTTGAATGATGAATTGTATATGTTTTCGCTTTCTAATTTGACGAATCTTCTGTTTGCGGCATGTGCTTTAATTATCTACAGAGGCAGAATTCTGCTGAATGTATTATAATTCTAGTTATATCAATATTTTCACAAATGTCGATTTAGTGAGTGGTAGTTTAAAATCATAAGAATCCTGATCATAATATCAGTTCGATCCTCCTAGAATTGATCTTTATCATTTTCCTCATCTGTTATTAGCTCGACTTATAGGGGTAATTTAGTTTTTGCGTTGTTACAGACGATTATTGCCCTTGAGATGATCCACTGTCAATGGATGATCTGCCGGACCTAGTAGCTTGGGACATATTGGAGAGGGTAAATAGAGCAGCAGATAAAAGTGCTGTTTCTTTAACTTGTAAACGCTTCCATGAATTCGACAACGTGCAACGAAAATCTATTCGGGTTGGCTGTGGCTTGCATCCTGCCAATGAGGCATTGGTTTCTCTCTGCAACAGGTTTCGGAATTTGGAAAAAGTCGAAATCTGTTACTCGGGTTGGATGTCCAAGTTAGGGAAACAGTTGGATGATAGAGGCCTTTATAATCTCTCCATTAGCTGCCCTCTTCTTGCTGATCTCACCTTAAGTTATTGCACTTTTATAACTGATGCTGGTTTGAGTCACTTGGCTTCTTGCTCCCATCTTTCTGCCTTGAAGTTGATCTTCACTCCAAGAATAAGTGGATGTGGGATATTATCAGTGGTGGTGGGATGTAAAAAGCTCGCGTTGCTGCACCTTATTCGTTGTCTCAATATTACCAGAATGGAGTGGCTGGAATATCTTGGCAAGCTTGAAACCCTCGAAGATCTTTGCATCAAGAATTGCAGGGCAATTGGAGAGGGTGATCTCATTAAAATAGGGCATAGTTGGCAAAGATTGAAAAGGCTGCAGTTTGAGGTGGATGCTAACTATCGTTACATGAAGGTTTATGATCGTCTAGCAGTGGACCAGTGGCATATGCAGTTGATTCCATGTGACAGCATGGTCGAACTTATATTGGTGAATGGAATCATCAGCCCCGGTAGAGGTCTTGCGTGCATCTTGGGAAAATGCAGGAACTTGGAAAAGATTCACTTAGATATGTGTGTTGGGGTGAAAGATTCAGATATTATAGGTTTGGCTCGTAACTCAAGCAAGCTCCGGTGCATCTCCCTCCGAGTGCCATCAGATTTCTCTCTCCCTCTCTTGATGCACAATCCCATAAGGCTGACGGATGAGTGCTTAGAGGCATTGGCTCAAAACTGCAGACACCTTGAATCCGTGAGGTTGAGTTTCTGCGATGGCGACTTCCCTTCCATTTCCTCATTCTCTCTGCAGGGGATCCTCAAGTTGGTGCTCGTGTGCCCGATGAGGGAGCTTGCTCTGGATCACGTGTACTCGTTTGATGATGTCGGGATGCAAGCGCTTTGTGCAGCAGAGCATCTTGAAGTGCTGGAGCTGACGAGGTGCCAGGAGATTACAGATGAAGGGCTGCAGCTTGCAACACAGTTTCCTCAGCTGAGAGTATTGAACCTGAGCAAATGCCTCGGAGTGAGCGACGATGGGTTGAAGGCGCTCGTCGGGTCGCGTAAGTTGAAGGTTTTAGCAGTGGAGGATTGTCCACAGATATCTCAGAGGGGCGTTCAAGGAGCTGCGGATGAGGTTAGCTTTAAGCAGGATCTCTCATGGATGTATTAGTTTTAGGCTGTAATTATTCTATCTTTTTTTGTTCTTTTCTTTCCCTTGAGCTGATATTTTTTTATAGTTAGTATTGAGTGCTGAATTTGATCTCTTGTATTTACTATAGAAGTATACTGCATTAAGTATTCCCTAGTCTAGTTGACATTTCCCTCAAAAAAAAAAAAAAAGAAGTCTAGTTGATATTTAGTGTGTTTGTGTGTGTGTGTAGAGAGAGAGTGAGAGCTGAAAAACAGTTTCTTGCAAGATGTATGGACGATTCTTTCTACCTTGCCTGCGTTTGACAAATATTACATGAGAGATAAAATCAAATTGAAATTACCATATATTAAATTTAGAAATTAGGTCAAATACTATATATCATTATTTTGTCACTACATTTGACAAATATTAAAATTATTATATTAATGTCATAATGTTTAAACTTGATAAAATTATACATAACATTTCTAACATTTTTGTAATAATGTCATGATGTCCGAATTCAAGTATTAGATAGTTCATTTATGTTAAAATGATCTGGTCGCGAAAAAAAATTGTTTATTAGTGATATATTAGATAGTTCATTTATGTTAAAATGATTTGGTCGCGAAAAAAGATTGTTTATTAGTGATATACATCATGTTGGCCTCAAGAAATTGGCATCCACACCATTCTTGTCGTCAATGGAAGAGGGATAGAAATGTAATTTTTTGTGTTTCATGATATTCTTGCAAAACTGTTGAAATATATGTACAAATTTTAAATGTTACAACAATATATTGTATGTACACTCAAATTTATTTGTGTTTGTACCAAGTTGCAGATAAGGTCTCGGAGAGAGAACCATGAAAGAGAAAAATTGTTTTATTTGATAATTTTTTTAAATTGAGAGATGGATTTCCATATGGAAGCGAAAAATTGTTTTATTTCATAATTTTTTTTAAATTGAGAGATGGATTTCCAAATCAAATATAGATGATAGTAGTAGTGATGAGAAATATACTACATCGCAAGCAGATGAGATCGAACTCAAGATTTCTCGATAAGGAGAGTCTCTCGGCTTTGCCATTTAAGTTAGATCTCATTGCCAGTAGTAGTGAAATCATTTTATGCATTAATTTCAATGATAAAAATGTCAGATTACTATGAGATAAAAAAGCTGAAAGTTTTCCTCAAAAAAAAAAAAGAAAAGAAAAAAGCTGAAAGCGGTGGACTTGATGTTGAACGCGTAGCTCAACAATAATACTAAATCAATAAAGTTTGAATTTATGGTGCTTCGATTTATGGAAGTATATGTTTTAGTCAAAATGACGAAGTTACCGTTTTATACAGTAGATAGGAGAATTGAATTACTAGAGATGATCCTGCCGATATAGTATATGATTTAAAGTTTGTGCAAATTGCACGTGCTAAAAAACATTTCATAACTTGTATTGATGATCTTTGGTAGGAGGTGTTCCAAACATACCTTGGTCAAAATATGACTTCCTTCGTCAAATGGACACGATGGCAATCATGTTCCTGATTGCAGTGCTCATTCACACAAATCTCATGTCGACATGGAGATGGAGATGTGCATCTATGTATCAGTCCACACAAGATGTTCCATGTGTTTGATATCAGTGTATCTGGAAGTTCATATCCATCACTTGTCTCACGAAGATTTTCGATCTAAAAGTTTGGTAAATCATCCACGGAATGTTTGAGAGAAATATTTGTTAACATTTTCTCCAAGCGCTATGACATGTGGAATGTTAGCTATTATATCTCTTGTAGTTACTAGATTGAGATATTGTACATATAAATATTTGTCCTGTTTTTTTAAACATGTCAGATTATTAGATGTAAATATTATTAAATGTGCATTATATATTTTTTTCATTCTAGTCTGCTTTTCTAAATGTGCCACAAACAACTATAGTTGAGCATGGTGGTGCCTCTGTCGGTCAACAAACTTCGCATACAAATGAAGATGTAAGTCAAATAACCCATTTCTCCCTCTACATTTTTCCTTATTCTAATTTTCTTTGAATGTGCTCTAGAAAACTGTGACTGAGCTAAGAAAATTTCATTGATGCTAATATTTTATATGAGTGAGCAACACAAAAAATAATAAAAAGAACACGGAAAACTTAAACTAACGTTAAAATAATCTACTAGGCTCACTAGTGATATGGTGGTAATTGAAAGCACACGAGGTGGGGATCCAATCCTAATAAAAAAAAAAGTTAAGTTCAAATCATAGCAAAAAAATAAAATAAAATTATATAACTCATCTTTTATAGTGTATCGAGCTTCATGAACATCCAAAAACTTCATAATAACAAGATCACTTAAATTCATTTTCTTGAATATCACCAACACTTTTGCACCAGTATCTTTCAAAACTATCATCAACAACGCAAAGTTTACGACCACCAGTATCTTTCAAAACTATCATCAACAACGCAAAGTTTACGAGAAGAAAAAAAATGAAGTTCACAAAGAAATATTTTTTTTATCGTGCAATATATAATGAGGGTGCTTTTGAGAAGGATAAACAAATGCGTCGTAAAATTATATTTTTTTAGATTCTTATATCCTTCAATTTTCACGAACTATTAATCATGATAACTCGTGCGCTATAGATTAGATCATATTTGTAAAGTTAGTTCACACATCATGGCTTTTGAGCCATTTGATATGATGTTGGTAGAGTATATTAAGGAATACCAACAAACTATAAATAGATCTAAGCTCCTAATGGTAACTATGTGCATTCAAGTTACCGGAAAATGTTAAAAGACATGACGAGCTTCATGCACTATGTGCAACATAAAGGACAAATAATGAACTATGTGGATCTGTATAACTTTGGTGTCAAGGATGTAGTTTCGAAATCTCATGATATTAGTTTCACTATGATAACTAATGCATTAATCGCATATAAAGATAGTATTTGTGCAATCACACAGTCGTATTGTCATGGTTAGAAAGAACTACATTATTGTCAATATACAATTTAAAGCTGATCTTCGAGAGTTGAGTTCGGTAAATGAATGTAATGATTTAACTGTATGCCGAGTATTTAAACCAAGTGATAATGAAAATGAAATAAATTGATAAAAAATTATTAATCAAATTCAAAACGTAGTACTCCCTCCGTCCACCATTAATATGCACAATTGACCACGTCATGAATTTTAAGAAATATAGTAGTGGGTATTGTGAGTGGAGAAATGACCCACATTCTTATAGTGTTACTAGTGTGTAACCCGTCGAAAATCGACGGGGAACCACATCATGATCAATTGACCCATTTCTGCATAAATTTTATTTTGGTCGATTTATATATTCATAGAAACATGTAGGATAAAGCTATGGTCAAGTCTTAATAATTTCATCCAGGAAATTTCCAACGATGAGAGCACCAAATTAAATTTTCCAACATAAAAATAAAATAATTTATTCAGTGAACTAATTAATTGGCCAAATAAAATTATTTATGCAAAATAATTGCAGCATGAAAATAATGCACATTGATCTTGAGTATTTATAATGGTTCTCAAAAAGTGGAGTCTTATTGAAAATCGATGTGGGATATAGAGTTTCATATTAAATATTATAGAACATATGAATTAAAAATACATAAAATGAGGATTTAAGATAAATATTTATATATATGCAATAAATCAGTAGAAATTAAACTAAACATATATTTAAAAATTTACTTTGCCAATTACCTCACAATTTGTGAAAGATTTCATTGTAAATGATATTAATTGTTGTGTCGTGCCCTTGATCATCCTTGTCACATATTAAATTTTGAGTGCCTCATGAAATTTAAAATATCTAAATATCAAATATAAGTTGTAATTACAACAGTTGATTAATTATTTGTGTCAATAAAATTCAAACATTACAAAATAAACGTTAATAATAAATAGTATAAATAACAAAAGATTCGTTAATTCTTAAATTCTTAATTCCGTCCTTAAAGCAAACAGTCAGGATAATGTTTCTCAGTTGTTGGCCGCAATAGAGCATGCCGATGAGGCTATGGTTCAATTGCATGGACTCGTCCATAATGTATATACCTGTTCCGAATCCGTCCCGAACCCGGCTAATTATTCAAACCCGTTTAAATTTATAAATATATATTGTTACAATACTTGGTTATCTGTCTTAATATAAATCTCGAACAGTACAAAGTAAATATTAATTAATAAATAGTATAAATAACAAAAGATTAAAAATTAAATTTCAAGTGTAAATTTTGTTGTAATACTTATGGAAAAATTATTTATTTGGCCAAAATTAATTTTTCTAATGATTCGATCCCCTTCTCCTTTCCCCCCAACGTAGCGAACCGGCAACCCGCATAGGGTGGGGTGTCGGGTCGCTACACATTGGGAGAAAACGTGATTCCTTTTATGTAGGTCCAATTGATGAAGTCTTCTAACAAATCAATGTGGAATTTCTTTTATAAAAGTTTAAAACAATATGAATAGAAAATGAAGAAAAATCAATGTAAGCATGTCGATTAACGTGGTCACCAGTTAAATTTGAAATCACCTCCGACGTTATATAAGTATATGATAGTGCATATTAATATTCTAATTGTATTCTCCAGTAGGTGAAATCTTCTAAACAATCAATGTGATATTACTTTTATTTTAGATTTTGGAAAAATATGAATAGAAAATGAAGAAAGAAATATTAACTTGACCACCCGTTTAAATTGATGTCACATTATACATCTTAGTGCATGCTAATAATCCATTTGCATTCTACAATTCGTGAAATCTACTAAAAAATCTATGTGAGGTTACTTTTAATTTAAAAAATTTGAAAATTTAAAATTATAAATTGATCCGATTAAAATTGCAATTAATAATTAATCAACTATAAATTCAGCGCATATTTTTTGTGTACTATGTTTGTCCCAATTTTATGTAATTTTTATATCAAGATTATAATCTTCAATCTTTAATTGCAAAGAAATATGATATTAAAATATTTTTCTCTTAACGCACCATATTTGAAATTAACAATACTTTATTTGATTTAGAAAATTTTTAGTTTCTTCTTTCTCTCTCTATATATTTTAAATTGTGATTGACTAATAATAATATTTACAATTTAATAATTGATCAAATTAAAATTTTTAATAAAAATAAAATTATTTATTTGACCAACTAATTAATTGGCCAAATTAAATTTATTATGAAAAATAATTACGAGGTGGAAAATACACATTGATCTCGAGTATTTATATAGATTCTTCAAGAGTGGAGTCTTATTAAAAAACAATGTGGGATACAAAATTTAATATTAAATATAATAAAATATATGAATAAAATTGTTGAAAATATAAGATAATAATAATTGAGAAAATATTATAGATCGCACAAATAATTACAACTAACAATAAATATTAATTTACAAAGTATAGTGATTAGTTTGTAAATGGAATTTGTTCAAACTCATACCATTTCATTTGAGAATGGGTTGTTGTTTCGAAATGTATCAACATCATCTATTATCTACTCAATTTATTAATACCTATGTCTATGTAAAAGCGTATTCAGTAATAGGAGTACTATTTTTTTCTTAAACTTTGTAGTCTCTCGTTTAGTTTTTGTCTTCGGATACGAACAATAATTGAAATTATTATATAGGTTTAATTGGTGAACATAAAAAGTAAAATACAAGTCGAATAAGATGTGAACAATGTAAAAAACTATTTATTTGACCAACTAATTAATTAGCCAAACTAAATTAATTGTGCAAAATAATTGAAACAATTTATTTGGTCAACTAATTAATTGGCCAAATTTAATTGTTGTGCAAAACAACTGCGGAATGAAAAAATACACATTGATTTTGAGTATTTATATAGGTTCTTCAAAAATGAAATCTTATTAAAAAGCAATGTGGGATAGAAAAATTTATATTAAATACTTGATTTTTTACTCCAACCATAATTATATTGCATAAAATAATTCTGAATGATCTTATTACCATTACAATGGTCTATTGAAAATATCATTACTATCGATTTTTTTTTGGAAAATAATTGCGTGTCAATCTTAAAATATCATGATATTAATAATCAATTATCTAGATTGTTTAAGGCTCATGGCTTCCGGCAATTATTTCCAAAAATATTCCATATCTAATTATGGAAATTTTGAAAATATAAATATTTGAATAATAGAATATATGAATAAAAAATGTACATAATGAAGATTTAGGATAAATAAGAATACTGAATGGAGAACGCGCCACATAGGACCTCAAATTAAGGGGAGGTCTCGAATGCGTAATCGTTTTAATAATATTGTGATGTTAGGAAGAAGAGAAAACTGCGGTGAGCCATAGGTAATAAATTATGTAAATAAGTTGAAAGAGATAGTATATTAGATAAGAAAATGTGCTGGGTCTATATAAAACGAATGTGCAGATTTTTAGTGGACAAACAAAAAAATGAAAGATGTGCATGTTTATCGTGGACGGAGGGAGTATATCTTAAAAAAATATACATAATTAATGAAAAAAATTTCCCACTCTTATTTACAAATAGATTGGATATGAACAAATGAAAGATAATTATTTGATTCCAAATACTACGATGAAACCATTTGATACTCCTCATTTCAAATACAAACTCATCCGTAATGTACTTCCAAGTGTCTAATGATCACAAGAATTTAACATGGTAGTCTCGATTAAACGGTGTTGGACGTATTTTTACATAGATATGCCACATGCTCTGAACGATTATATTTTAAACTAAAACTCATCAAATAGAAATTTGGAAAAAAAGGAATAAATCATAACCACTCATTTATAAAAAATAAAAACTAACCATTTTTCTTGCAAAATGACTATGGTGACCCCTTTTCCCTCCTTTTTAATTTTAACTCTATTTTCTTTATATATATTACAAAACTACACATTTTTTGGTAAAATCATGTCAACTATAAAGTGATACACACTATACAACCTAAGAATTTCGGAATTTCTCAAATTACCATATATTTTTTCACTTGAAAAAAAAGAAGCGATATAGATTGAACATCAAGATCTAACTTATCATAGACAAAATCCATTACCAATGTTCCCGAAGAGATAAATTAAATTATTATGCTTACATAAAAAAAAAAGAAATTAATAAAAAAATATTTTCATATACTACCATACCCTCCGTGCATAACGTATATATAATGTAAAAATAAATATACATAGACTAATGTCTGAAATATAAGAATATACGAATATAGAGCCACCGATCCCCTTTCATCGGCACCACCCCTTCCCCGCCGCGTTGAATAAGTAGTAGAAACAACACAGCTCTCGTCGGAGAAGATTCATTTTCCTACTCACGATTTCCATCGGTAATCCCCTTTCTCTCTCTTCTTCCCCAAAATCTTCATAATCTCAACGCAGCAGCACTAGCTGATTTCGGATTTCACTTTAACGGTTTTATCTAGTTTCCTTTTTTTCTCTTTTTTTAATGGTTAAACGATCGCGGTCGTGCTCAAGCATTGGTTTATTCAATCCTTCTTTCCTTTTTTCTTTTTTATAAAATAAATAAATTAAATGAGATCGTCTAAATTCGTTTAATTTGAGTCTAGCTCGAGCAAATTCAAGAGTTTTGAGAATTTTTTTAATCTTCAGGAATGTAACTGTTCTCGACTCGGCTCGATTACATAATTTACATTAAAATGCTTTGCTTTCTGCAGTTAAGCGTTCTAAAACTAGTGAACTTTAGATTACTTATGTTCATTGATCCCCTATATCCATATCATGATCATTCAATCTTTGTGCGAGGACTTAGTTTCTTGATTATATTCTTATGTGTCCTGTTTTTAGCAGACTTTGTGTGCTAATTTTCATCAGAACTTCTTGTTTCTACTATTAAGAGTTTAGACATATTGCAGGGTGTACAAGTTTCTGGAATTCATTGGGTAATTGCTGCATACGGAGTCTCCGTGGGATTCATGTCTGCATTGCTGTGAGCTTTAAGTTCGGCACATGCATTAACAGTTGATCATGAAGCGTTATGTGTACATAAATGACGACAATCTAGCTCAGGATCTCTACTGTGACAATCGTATATCAAATAGAAAGTATACTATATGGAATTTTCTCCCCAAAAACCTATGGGAACAGTTCAGGTTAGCATTCACATCGCCTCTAGAATAGCATGTATACTACTGAGTTGAGTTTATCTGATATTGGTCTTTAGTCTGGAGCAGTCAATCCCACCATTTTATACATGAGCACTTATAATTCTTCGCTGGTGATGTAGCCTCCTTGTATTTCCGTCACTGGCAAGCAGCACACATGCTATTAATGAACTTGTAATCTTCTTTTTTGATGCATAACTGGATCATGGAGACGCATAATTTCACATTCTTCACCTGCCATATTTCGTTTTAACTAACAAATCATGTTCAATTTTCAGTTCTCCTTTTACTTAATGTGAGCTTTATATTTTATTTGCAGCCGATTTATGAATCAGTACTTTTTGTTGATTGCTTGTCTTCAACTCTGGTCGCTGATTACTCCTGTGAATCCTGCAAGTACTTGGGGTCCTCTTATATTCATTTTTGCAGTCTCTGCAACTAAAGAAGCATGGGATGATTACAATAGATATCTCTCAGATAAGAAAGCAAATGAAAAAGAAGTTTGGATTGTGAGGCATGGAATCAGAAAACTTGTACGTAAACTGCCCCTCCGATTTGCTTTTTTGTTCTATTTTTATTTTGACAGTTCTATCTGGTCATCTGTTATAAATTGAGTCAGATGGGCACTCATCCTAGATCACCGAAATATGGTTTTGGCAGTGAATGTCTTTTTCTACCTCCATAGCTATCGGGAAAGGGAAATGGGTGGGCAGGAAGGAGGGATGGGAAGGGAAAGGGGAAGGGGAGTCTATATTCTCAATCTTTCACTGTGAGCTTCATTCTTACATGTTTGTACAATGCCACATTGTTTACTTATCTAACTAGAAGTGTATGTAAGGTATAGGGAGATTACCAATACGGCATTATGCATACATATAAAACGGCATTATGCAACATTTAAGGGTGACCTGGTCTGCCCATGATTCATTAGAATCATTACACTCCATTCACCACTCTCATTAGGACATATTATTATTATTATTATTATTATTATTATTATTATTATTATTATTCCTCCGTCCACCAAATATGTATCACATTGGTAGTGACACAGGTTTTAGTAAATATATGGTAGATAGTTTTTGAGTGGAGAAAGGGACCCACCATAGTGAATTGTTGTGAGGTTTAAAATAATGAAGGAGTGTGGGGTATTGTCCCAAAATAGAAAGTGATATGTATTTGGTGGACGGCTCAAAAAGGAAATTGTGATATGTATTTGGTGGACGGAGGGAGTATTATTAATTTTTTATTATGTAATTACTTGTAGAAACTGCATGTGGTCAATTTATATCATGTGTGCAGGAGGTCTATGTGAACATATTAATTACATGTATTTTTAAAAGGGCACTGTTACTGTAAATTGTTTTTCTCAGAAATGCCTCTTAAATTCTCTACTTATATACTGTATTAGTTTTCCTTTTCTGTCTTTATCCGTCCGGTGCTCTCATTGTGGACAATTTTTCTGTTTGTTTTCCGTAGATTCAAGCCCAAGAGATTTGTATTGGAAACATAGTATGGCTGCGTGAAAATGATGAAGTTCCTTGTGATCTTGTGTTACTTGGTACAGCTGATCCTCAAGGGTTTTGCTATGTGGAGGTAATTTCCTACCCCCTCTGTTCAGGTTACTTTATTTACTATGAGGTGTTTGGCTTTATTTCCCTAAGTTACTAATAAATGCTGATGTTCACCACTCTGAGGACAGAAACTACACATGCTCTCAGACTCATTATTGGAATTTGATTTGCTCCGTATCTTCAAGTATTCAATATAAATAATTTTACTTAACAGATCATCTTGTCCAGAAATTAATTTGTACCATAGGATTGTTTTGAACTTAAAAACGGTAAGCAAAAATCTGTCAGATCTATTTGATGCAGTGTGACGGGAACCGTATTTTTCTGGTTAGTGTGCAACACCATGATTTTAGAGTTATTAACTGTTATAATTAACATTGTAAACTAGTTAAACTATGCATAGGGTTAGTATTTAGATAAACACAAAGGTGGAAATGGGGTGGCTGTGACATAACTACATTAGTAATAAGTTTAAGTCGAGTGGTCTTTCGCCTCAGGTTTTTGTAGAAGTTTGACAGAGAGACACCGAGTTGTGAGGATCAGATCATAAATTCACAATTCAAACTTAGATGCCATCTTATTATCCCTGTTCGAATGACAACTGTTTTAAAGAATCTCAATGTGGATTTATTTATCAAATGATTTGTCTGCAGCCAAAAACTGAATGTAAAAAGATAGATGCCTCAGAGGCTGATTTTTTCTGATTTTATTCTTTTCCCAGACCCTTTAATCAATTCTCCTCCTAGTTTCTTTCTTTCTATCTTTCTCTTTGTTCTTCTTTTTTCTTGGTTTCCTCTTGCACTCCATAGCAATTTGGATCTTATCATTGATCTTTCTTCTAAAATTACCGAAGTGTATGATGTCGTCGTAAATTGACCAGGGCAACTGAATTAGTAGCCTCAAGGCTTTTTTAGGTCTTCCTTATTATCTGCCAATGTGTATCTTCACCTGATGTGTAGATGATAATGATGTGTTTGTTTTCTAGACAGCAGCACTAGATGGTGAAACTGACCTAAAGACACGGTCAATACCTCCTGCTTGCATGGGAATAGATATTGACTTGTTGCACAAAATCAAGGTAAGACATTTGTAAGTTCTGAATTATGAATATACCATATTGAACACGTCATTTAGTTCTTGTTCACGTGACAGGGTGTAATTGAGTGTCCCAGTCCGAATAAAGATATTAGGAGGTTTGATGCAAACATGCGACTGTTTCCTCCATTTCTTGATAATGACGTGTTCCCCTTGACAGTTAAAAATACACTTCTTCAGTCATGCTACTTAAGGAACACAGAGTGGGCATGTGGAGTTGCTGTGTACACAGGTAAGTCTGTAACCCTTTAGACATCTAAACCTAAAGCCAATATTGCTACACTCGTTTAATTTTCTTGAATGACATACCCTTTTTCTATTAATGACAAATATTATCAAAGGAGGTCATATTTCTGGTGGCATTATTGAAAATGATAAAACTTAGTCAAAGTAGCTACTGGTTAGTTAGTTGATGGAAGTAGAGGATTTCTACCTTGTATATCTAGTGATAACCATCTCTTAGTGGGGCCATTTAGCAGTTTTCATCCATCTTTTAGATGCCATAGCAGGGATATGCTGCAAAATTAGTTTACCATTCAGGAAGTGATTTATTTAACTTTTTGTTTACTTGAGTTATGATTTTTGGCGCTAATATATATCAAGTCTATCAAATAATAAAGTTAACCATTATAATACCTGAAAGCACATACATGCAGTGTCAGGGGGGTTGACTGTCCCCATAGGGTAAAAGGTGATTATGACATGCTTTTGATAATTTGTTATGATCCGTTATACATAAAATTCTACATCTCTGTTCCTGTGCATGACTCAACTAGATACACATTTTTTAGTTGTACAATTCACTTCTGCTTTGTTTTCGTCATTCTTATCTGAGCAAATACCTGAAATTTCACTTGTATGATATGTTCCAATGTCATAGTTCTTAAGTTCTCGGCCCTACATTTCATTTCTGCAAGCTATATGACTTTGCTTCTTTATTAATCGGAGATCAAAGTAATTTCTGGCCTAACTCCCCATCTATTTCTAATTACAGGCAATGAAACAAAGCTGGGCATGTGTAGGGGTATACCTGAACCGAAGCTTACGGCTGTAGATGCCATGATTGACAAATTGACTGGAGCAATATTCGTTTTCCAGATAGTTGTGGTCATAGTTCTGGGCATAGCTGGGAATGTTTGGAAGGACACGGAAGGGAGGAAGGTGTATCTCTCTAGAATAGCTTATTAAATTTCGTTTTTGCTCCTATTCTTAGTTTATTAGTTCAATATGGAAGAGAATGTGAGCTTTAATGGGAATCCCACTAGAAAGACTTTTATGGAACTTAACTGTGTTGGTGAAGGTTTGTTCAAGTACTTGTTGAGATGAAAGATAATGATCGTTTTTATTACTCTATGTAACTATGAGAGTAATTTAAGGTGCTCATGTATCTTGCATCCACATTTCTGTGTGATGACTAAAAGAAATTTAAAGAGGATTGCAGATGTGAGTAGAGAATAGCCATTGGCAATTATATACATTGCTAATACGTTATCACCTTTGATGTACCTTATTTCTTTTTAGCATCTGATGTAAACATCTTGATCCATCCCTTGTAGCTATGGTATGTTCAATATCCAAAAGAAGGTCCTTGGTATGAGCTTCTGGTCATCCCTCTTCGATTTGAACTACTTTGCTCCATCATGATTCCTATATCTATAAAGGTAACCTTTTAAGTTTCCTAGTCATCTAATCTTTATGTCTTCTATTGGGTCCAGATGTTGTACAGTTGAACTTATTCCTTAGGGATGTTTATGTGTAAAGTCAATAAATGTATACTTGAAAGAAACTAGAAAGAATACCTGTATTTCATTATGTGAATTTCAACATGTGTTGCACATCTTTATAACTTATTTGAACCTCATCTTTCTCGCCCCAACACTTACTACACACACAAGAAGGATAGTGACTGTCAAATGGTCTTCCTTGCAGGTGTCCTTGGATCTGGTTAAAAGCTTATATGCTAAATTTATCGATTGGGATGAGCAAATGGTTGATCCAGAAACAGGAATTCGGTCCCATGCAACTAAGTAAGAAACTGGGAATGTGCTCATAATTACTGTTGCCAGAATATACATGCAATTCTGGTTTTTTCATTGCTTTTCTTATACTTGGCAGCACAGCAATCAGTGAGGACTTGGGACAAGTTGAGTATATATTGACAGACAAGACGGGAACTCTTACTGAAAATAAAATGATCTTCAAAAGATGCTGCATAAGTGGAAGATTCTATGGGAATGAGAGTGGGGATGCGTTGACAGGTCGGTCTTGTAAAACTTCACATGTCATTAATCATAAGTCTAAACCATTTGTAGTTAGTTAGGTTGTGATCTGTCAGGTCTTTGTATAATTGCATGCCATGGCGTATAACGACTAAAGAAACATCCTGTCTGCTTAGTCTACAGTTCATAGTTGTTAATCGCGCACATCGTGAGCGCGATCAGGCTGCGCGTCTCATCGTGTCGCGACGCGCAGCCTTATCACGACGAAACACGATTCACTGCATGGTTTCAAATTGCGAGCGCAATTTGCGCTATCTGGATTCTGGGCTATTTGTCCGCATAGCGCGCTATTTGATTATTTACATTTTGGGCTTGAGTTTTAATATTTAATTAGGGTTTAAATTGACAAAATAACTCTTATAATAAGAGTATAACCGTCAGATTCTCTGATTCAGTGAACAATATGCTTATTTTCTTCTTCCTAAGCGTGTTTCTGACTTTCTTCTTTATATCACTTCTGCCATTGAACGCAAAATAACAGCTATATTCATCAACTTCTCTTCTAGTCTTCAAACTCTTCACATATTTAATATGAATTGAACATATTTTTCAAATTTTGCTTAAGATTTTGATATGTATGTTTTTATGTAAAATTAAGCTGCATAGTCAAATAGCGCGCAATGCGATTCGCGATAGCGCTAGGACAGGTTTGCGCGATAGTGCGCGATGGGCGATTAACAACTATGCTACAGTTTTTTAAAGAGTTTTCTGTTATTGCTCAAAATTATTGGATTTGATTATTGCATGCACTTGATTTCTGTATGTTTATGCCAAGATGCAATTACCAGAGGACCTTCTGTTTGCATTAAAGTTTAGATTCTTCATCTAGTCTTGCCACCAGAACCTCATTGCACAGCTTTCGAAATAATGTTTCAAACTACTTTAGCTGAAGCAGACTTGTTGTTTAGGAGACTTTTCTCAGTCATGAGTTAGTGTGCCTAGGTTTGTCGCTGTTACTTCTTCATTCAGAAAATATTATCTGGGATTAGGAACAGGGTTACTAATACTGGGTAATAGATGGATGAATATTGAGAGGCCATCATAAAGAACATCTAGATTTAGTATGTGATTATAGGTTTAGTTTCCATAACACAAATGTTAAAAGGGAGTTTCATGATGCTGTAGTGTCAACTTAAGCAAAAATCATATCTGGCTGATACCTGGTGTTACTCTAATATTATTCATAATGTAGCTTACATTTATACCCAGAATCTGTGTTATACAGATGCACAGCTGCTTAATGCTATATCCACTGGGTCTGCTGATGCCATTCAATTTCTCAAAGTTATGGCACTCTGCAATACCGTAATTCCTGTACAAAGGTAACTATTTCAATCTATATGTAAATTCTTGCAGGAATGATACACACACAATACAAGAAATACAAGTTCAATTTTGGCTGTTATTAAGAATTATTTTTCCTCTACTGATCTATGGTCTACTTCTTCTGTAACTTTGTACAGCAAAAGTGGGACAATTTCATACAAGGCATTATCCCAAGATGAGGAAGCCCTTGTATGTGCTGCTGCTCGTCTGCGCATGGTTTTTGAGAATAAAACCGGGAATATTCTTGGTAAGCTTAGATGATATCAGGGGATGGATGGGTGATGGGCTTAGCAAGCCTGCCTTCATGATATGTTTCAGCAAACATGTAGACACACACACACACAGAGATATATATAAGTATTATGTATTATATGTAAGTTTAAACATTTGGAAAACGAATTATGTAAAATTTTGAACACTTACTGATTTGGATAAACTTTGAGGTCAGGAAAGGGGCCTTATTCACTTCCCTTATACAATCTGTAGAGGATTATCGGGATAATTGAACTCGAACATAATAATTGTTTTACTAGTTAATTATATTATTTAGCATTTTGTATTTCCTATTTTTATGTAATCCAAACTCAACTTGATTGAAGTTCTACAGTTGTCGAAATTGCATGAACTTATTTTCTGCACAAGATGCTTATAAACTTTGCTGACTGCAGATATTAACTTCAATGCATCTTCAATCCGATATGAAGTGCTAGACATTCTGGAGTTCACATCTGACAGGAAAAGAATGTCCGTGGTGGTTAGGGACTGCCAAAGTGGGGAAATTTTCCTCCTGTCAAAAGGAGCAGATGAAACTATTCTTCCTCTTGCCTATGCTGGTAATCTCATTTCTTTTTTCCCATGGGTACCATTTCCATTTTATCGGCTATAGTGGTTACAGGGGAAAACTTTGTGTCCATTAGTAGACTAGCTAGAAAAGCCGGTTATCATCATTAACATCAGTGTTTAGTTTCCCCTTCTGTTAAATAACAAAGTTTAGAATATCTGTCTTCTCACAAGAGTTCAATATATGTATCTTCTCCTATTACTTTGTCGTATTGACTATACTGATCCTCTTTATGGACCTAGAACAGAACTTAAAATATCATACAACCAAAAAGTGGCATATAAATGGTCAATGACAGAAAATAAATGCTTCATCTCAATAGAATTTAATAATGATTTCATGTGAATATCTTGAAGCATTTTATCATCTTTTGCAGCTTGTGGTACAAACACAAGATTTTGTTCATTTTTCGGATCTGAAAAAGAGTCTAGTTGTAGGAATTTCCTATCTCCGGATCTTTTTACTTCTAATCATGTTGCAGCCTGTAGCTGATTCATTTGTCTGTTAACATGTGTATTCTTTATGTTGATCAAGAGAGAGTCGGTGCATTCGTAGAGCGTAAATATGATGTGTCTTGGGAGATGGGGTTGGGGGAAATTCCAGGTTGGCTTCATTCTAGACTTTAAAACAAGGGTCAAATTATATTATAGATAAGCAGAAATAAATAAACAAAGCAAAAGAGAAATTCCAACAAGAGAGGAACTCTCTTCCTATCCCAAGCGTCTACTGCGCTGTTCCTAAACAATATTCAAATCCTAGATGAGTCTCACGTAACGAGAGAACCCCCATTTATTCTAGAATAGGATTCTAACCTAGATTCTGACCTATATTTGTTTCGCTATTGAAATAGAATTCTGATAAGGAAATATTATTAATTAAGTAAAATTATATTAACTAATTACTAACTTAATAAAAACAATAATTAATACTAATAACAACCGTTGTCTCCCTCTTCTTTCTGCCGTAAAAGGACTCTAACAATTTTGTTCATTTTTCGGATCTGAAAAAGAGTCTAGTTGTAGGAATTTCCTATCTCCGGATCTTTTTACTTTTAATCATGTTGCAGCCTGTAGCTGATTCATTTATCTGTTAACATGTGGCGTATGGTTGTGTATTCTTTATGTTGATCTAGAGAGAGTCGGTGCATTCGTAGAGCGTAAATATGATGTGTCTTGGGAGATGGGGTTGGGTGGAATTCCAGGTTGGCTTCATTCTAGACTTTAAAACAAGGGTCAAAATTTGTGTGTGTGTGGGGTGGGTGGATACTCTTGGGGGGGGGGGGGGGTTGTAGATCGTTAGACAAATATTGAGTCCCAACACTACTGGGTATATTCATGTAAAATGTAAAATGGCCTTTGATGTCTTTAGATGGCTTTGGGTATAGGAACCCACTCCAGACCCAACACATGAATCTGTATTGAATAGCTCTGGTATATGTCTGCTGCTCTAGCTTTTTTGGCTCTAGACCTTATTGACTGTGCCCAATTTGGCTGGTGAAAAAGGTTATGTGCATTTGAAAATATTTAAAGTTATATAAAACATGTTTCCTTCAATGCGAACTGAGTACATTCATTTCTAGTTGATCTTCGTTAATTAATCTTCTTCAAATATCCATCATATAATCATGTTCCTTTCTGGGTCCATGATCTAACTTTTATGTTTTATTCTAACTTAAAAAATCAAGATGCGCAAATCATCCTTTAAACTATAATCCTCCCTCCATACGAGTCTCTCAGTCATTTCAATTGGTTTTTTGTTTATCTCTTGTTTCGTACTATAAGTTTCTTGGCATGTATGTACAATATGTAGGATGCATTTGATTTTTATCCTGCAATTTCTTGTCTTTCTCATTGGCTGTAGTTATATCATCTTTGTTTCAGTAGGACAGGATATTGTAATATCTAACAGATAGATTGTGTCAGGGCAACAGATTAGGACTTTTGCCGAAGCTGTAGAACAGTATGCTCAAATGGGTCTGAGAACGCTGTGCCTTGCTTGGCGCAAATTAGAGGAGGATGAATATCAGGAGTGGGCCTCAATGTTTAAAGAGGCCAATAGTACTCTAGTTGATAGAGAGGTAAAAACAAGGCACTACGTATGCTTTTTCTCATCTTTTTGTTGGACACCTTTGTCTGGATTTCCAACTTACTTCATTAGGTCAGTGTCTGTAAATGTCATAAATTATAGTTACACTGCTTACTGTATTTTGCAGTGGAGAGTCGCTGAAGTCTGCCAAAGATTAGAGCATGATTTTGAGATCCTTGGTGTAGCTGCCATAGAGGATCGTCTACAGGTGATAATGTCTGCTCATAAAATAACCCTCACAGTTTGATGATATATATATATAGGGATAAGATCATATAAGAACTCATCTTTATATAAGTCCGTAGTAACCATGCATTTTTATCCCATGTTTGTGCATTAAAATACTGCATTTTGTGCATTTCCGAAGTGATAAAAATGCATAGTTCCTATAGACTCATAAAAGGATGAGTTCTTACCAGATCCATGCCCTATATATATATATATGTATGTATATATGTATGTATGTATTTCCATTTGTCACAAACCTGCGTAATCTGTCAAGCAAGTTGTTTTACCTGTACTTCTCTTCTCCTACTTTGGTAACAATGCAGGATGGTGTGCCGGAGACAATTCAAACTCTTAGGAAAGCTGGAATAAATTTTTGGATGCTGACCGGGGACAAGATGAGCACGGCTATACAAATTGCTCTTTCTTGCAATTTCGTGTCCCCAGGTTATCGTTTTTTCAGATTTACACATATTTCTGGTGTAATACTGGCTAGACCATGAACAGTTCAACAGATAGATCTTGAGAGTTATGCAAAGACAACTATTTGAAGTTTGGAGAAAAAAATTCAGGGATATTCTTAAAGATTATTGCAGAAAATGTTAAAATTGGAAATCTTCTAGAGATACTCAAGAGATAAAAGAAAAAATAAGTCCAGAAATTGGTGTACTTCAGTATATCTAATTATTGCATCCTAAAAACATTGATAAAATTGGAGGTCTATTGGCTCTGTAGAATTTCTATATGTTTTCCAATTCACCATTAATCCTTCTTGCTATCCAAGCCCATATACTCAAAAGAGAAATTAAGCAAACTCATAACAATTATCTCAATTTCCAATCTTGGTCACGTGAATTTTTTTTGCATAAATTGTATTTGTATCAGTAACTTTTTCCTAGTACTTACTGATTACCAATACCTCACAAACACATTTCTTTCTTTGATATTTTTACTTCTGACTCTAAAATTCAAGGCATATTATGTCAGCTAGGTTATCAAAAATTAGCTTTTCCTGAAATGCAATTCATGCATGTTATGTATGTCAGTATGTTTGACAAGAAGCAACTTACTCTGTCAACAATAGAGTAAAACAAACTTTCATCCTTCTGATTCCTCCAATTTTCTATCCCAGAGTTCATGACCTTATGAATTTTTTATTCTCAGAAATTTTCGACACCCTTTAGGAAGCACTTGAGCCTTTCTTTTCTGCTCCTTAAGTTTCTCCTGGTTGACTGTTGAAGTGGAAATTTTAGGAACTCTCATATTTTTCAGTAATGTACCATGATTTATAACAAAAGCAACATGTCACTAATGATGGGATTTTTGTGTACTTCAATGATAGGAAATTATTAAATGACAAGTGTTTGAATTCTGCATGAACTAGTCAGAGGAGAACAGTAAAGAAGATTGCATCTCTGATGGTGAAATTTTAGTGAATCATGTCTGGAGTCTTTCGTTTTTCTTTTTTCTTTTTTTTTGGGAAGATGTGAAAAAGACACTTTGTGACCGATTAAGAAAAATGAACCTTGCTTGATGGGTTACTTACTCTTATATTTATGCCACCAGTTATTCAAATAACAGTACCTCCGGATACTTTTGTTGTCTCAGCCAGTTGCTGGACCTGCCACACTTGATATTTCTATATCTTCAGCTTTTTTTTTTATTCATGCTAATTTTTCTCGTATTTCAAACTACCTTTGTGCATCATTAACAGAGCCTAAAGGCCAGCTTCTGATTATTGACGGGAAAACTGAGGATGAAGTATGTAGGAGCTTGGAGAGGGTTTTGCTTACTACAAGAATCACAGAGTCTGAACCCAAGGTATGAGTTTTCCATTTTTTCTGAAACTAAATTAACTGAAATTTTTTCCAACTAAATTTTGTGCATCTAATTTTTGAGTGGGTTCATCATATTACATTTACTAACGATTTATATGTTTTGTATCTGTGCAAATTTCAATGTCATTATCTTTTTTAAAACATATACCAAAGTTTTTTAGCCAATATAATATCTGATGCATTCTACATTAGTTTATATGATTGTGTTCCTTCTTCCCTCACCTTTCCACTGTTTATATGAATATGAATCTGTTTTAGTGTTAGCGAACCTGATCCTGGTCCACCTATCAAAAAATGACTGGTGGCAGCTGTTTTATAATTTGCATAGTGAGAATTGAGTGTGTAGTTGAATTTGGATGAATACGATTATGAGCTTTGTTATATCTGTCAGACTTGCTGATAATAGTATTGTTTCTGGGTAGAAAATCGTCATAAAATTTTCCATATTATTTCGCTTCTGGACCCTGTTTGAGTTTATTTTCTATGAGCCCTCAAGACTCAGGAGTGAATTCAGGAGACTTTGCAGTGTTGAAACTTAGCATGTCCTGGTATTGGGTGAAGTATAATTGGTTTTATTTAACTATATCTGCAAAGTGCTACAATTAAAATCGTAGAGTTATGCCTAAGATAGTCTCATCAGTTGTGAAAGATGTCTGACTGATAGCAGCAGCTTGGCCCAGTAAAGAAGTGTTTCCATGATGATCCCACTGTATCTGCTTCTTATACATTTTCTATCCTGTAAAATTTCCGAGGAGTTTTCTTAACAAAAGAAATGCGAGGAGCAAAGAGTATCTCCTATCTGCACTCATTACTCTTTTATCTTATGTCTGGAATCGAGATGTTCTTATGGAAGATATTATGTTGTGGCAGGATGTAGCTTTTGTTGTTGATGGCTGGGCTCTTGAAATTGCCCTCAAACATTACCGTAAAGCATTTACAGAACTTGCAATTTTGTCAAGGACAGCAATTTGCTGTCGTGTTACTCCATCTCAGAAGGCACAGGTGTGACTCTCAATTCGTGTAGCTAACAAAGACCGTTTATAGCTGTGCATCTCCAAGCTGTAACTAAGTCTTTATCACTAATAAAGTAATAATTATTCTCGATCACCAAGTACTTTCCCAAATTTATGTTTCAGGGCAAGAAAGTTCCATTTCTGAAAGTCTATTGTTGAAATCACAAAGCTATAGAAAGTATTATAGCTCAAGTGCTGTCACTATAAATTGCAAAGATTGGTGTCTGTCATCTCGTCATGCCACTTTATCCTCTGTGACAATACAAAAATGTGATGTTTTGCGTGCACTTGCTGAATTTCTAGAAGGAAAAATGAATACATACATACATACCTATATATATATATACGCATGTATATATGTGAAGTATTCAGATGCAAAATCTGAAATTTTGCACAAACATTTTTTCAGATTCAGTTCATCCTGATAAGCCAATTAAACATCATTATTTCTTGTTTTCTGTGGTTTCTAATAGTAAAAATATATTTCCATAATTTTCAGCTCGTAGAACTTTTGAAGTTATGCGACTACAGAACTCTGGCCATTGGGGATGGTGGAAATGATGTGAGGATGATTCAACAAGCTGACATAGGGGTTGGTATAAGTGGAAGAGAAGGACTGCAGGCTGCAAGGGCAGCTGATTATAGCATTGGAAGTAAGATCTTTGTTTACATGTTCTCTGCGTTGTTTGGTAGGTAGAGTTAGCACATCCAGAATTGATGATTTTGTGAAACAAGATTGTATTTGCTGATAAGAGCTAGGTGTATCTATTTGGCCCGTTTGTTTTAACGTGCTGCAAAAACATATAATGCACTGAGGCATTCATGCATGTTTGTAAGTTAGTATTGAGAACAAAAAATAATTAAGAGTTGCTTTGTCTTTCCTTGGCTTTGAATTTGAAATGAGAAACACAAAATATCAAATTGCATAGTCCTTTTTATAAGCATTTTTACATCATGATATAGCATTACAATATGTTTGTACTTTATCTTTTGTTTCTAATATGGGCTATGCTACTTAAAGGGGCCCGTGTTTTTTACTGTGGAAATATTTCTCAAATCATCTTTCTCTAAAAAATAAGTGCTCTTTTGTTTAAGAATCAATCATGCTTTTGCATGAACCTGTCTGAAGTTATGTTGTAGTACGTGCATGCAAGTTCAATCTTATTTTTACTTCAGAAAAATGTATTTGTGGATCAAAGTAATTAATATATATTTACTATATTTATGTTATCCCCATATTCGTCCCTTGCAGAATTCAGATTTTTGAAAAGACTAATACTTGTGCATGGACGCTATTCATACAACCGGACGGCGTTTCTTTCTCAATATTCCTTCTATAAGTCATTGCTGATATGTTTTATCCAGATTTTGTAAGTTCTTTAATTTGCCAGGGTCCATTCTCATCTAATACTTGCGTCTTATTGCTATTGCCTAGAGGAGCAAATGAGTATACAGTTTCCTTGTTGTGTGCTAACAGTACAATCTTCCAGTTCCTCTTTCATTTCAGGCGTATCAGGGACCAGTCTTTTCAACTCCGTCAGCTTGATGGCTTATAATGTGTTTTACACTAGTGTTCCGGTTCTGGTCAGTGTTCTTGACAAAGATCTAAGTGAAAGAACTGTAATGCAACATCCCCAGATACTATTTTACTGCCAAGCAGGAAGGTTCGCATCTGTACTCTCTTTAAGCTATTCCACTAGTTTCCAAGGGATTGCACTTGCAGCAAATGACTGTTCATGAAATTTTGTTTTCTTTGGTTACTTGCTTCTTGTACTTTGGCTGACTGAACTAGAATTGAAACAGACTTCTTAACCCAAGCACATTTGCTGGATGGTTTGGGCGGTCTCTTTTCCATGTGAGTGTCTTTGAATTTTATCTCTTTACCTTTTCTTCTTATATAAAACATGCTTTTTGACAAGTTTCCTAGTGAATTGAGGACTTATCTTTTGATGTACAGAGTATTTGTACGTATCTTATAATTAAGAAATTTTACTACTTTTACTGATCAAACAAGAGAGAACACACACGCGTATACATAGAGGAGGTCAAACAAAGTGGAAAATATGGCTTTAATCCTCTCTTGTTGATGAATAGAGCATATATCTAAGCTAAATAGCATTAATACAATTTGCACTTGCTAATTGCTACGCCACAAAAACCGATTTGTGTAAAAATTGGGGGATTATGTACTCCCAAGATATAACTGTAGCTAGTATTTTGCATGAAGCTTAACTAGAAATGAGATCTCATGTCTAAAATAATTGTGGCTGTATCCTGCATGAAGCTTTCAACTATAAGTATGGCACTGCATTCTAGCAAATGAATATTTGTCAGAGCAAAATGATGAGTGTTCTAAATCCAACAACTCACGTTACGAAATCTATCTGTGTGTTAATATGGGGAAGTTTCATCTTTTCTTAATAAAGTACTTTATATTGCTCTATGATTCTTTAGGCAATTGTTGTTTTCGTCATCACCATACATTCCTATGCTTTTGAGAAAAGTGAGATGGAGGAGGTAGCAATGGTTGCATTGTCTGGATGCATTTGGTTGCAGGCATTTGTCGTTGTATTGGAGACCAAGTGAGTGTCTTCTTTTTCTTGCACTTGTTTATGCCTACTTACCGTAATGTGCTCATAGAAAGCATGTAAAAAAAGCTTTACATTCTTGGTTGACCTTACTTTACATATTTGTCTATCTTGAGCACCATGGCTGGCAAATTCTACACCCCCCCTCCCCCCCCCCCCACCCAAAAAAAAATGTTCTAAGCTTTCTGACACACAAGCGAGCTTGTAGAATTGATTATTTCCATTTTGTAGTTGGGCTAAGAAAAAAATAGTTGAACCAGTTTAGCTGTATACTTTGCACTATACCATCATGCTGTCCGACACTGACTATATTTTAGTTTGGCTGACACTACTTTCCTTTGGTGTTCACAGTTCTTTCACGATTTTGCAACACATCGCAATCTGGGGCAATCTTGTTGGATTTTATGTCATCAACTGGATTGTTAGTTCCATCCCAGCATCAGGGATGTACACGATAATGTTTCGCTTGTGCAAGCAGCCATCTTACTGGATTACAATGATTGTGAGTCTTCTTTTGTCCCTTTACTGCTCTTTAACGAAATAGACTATGATGCCGAAACTCATTGGTTTCTTTTTGTGTATGGAGAAAATGTAAAATTGGGTTCATGCTGATCTCTCTCTCTCTCTCTCTCAGCTAATTGTAGCAACAGGAATGGGGCCTGTTCTGGCACTGAAGTACTTCAGATACACATATAGATCAAGCAAAATCAACATACTCCAGCAGGCGGAGCGCTTGGGAGGGCCGATCCTGTCGTTGGGAATCATAGAGCCTCAGTCGAGATCCTCTTTGGAGAAAGATCTTTCCCCTCTATCTATATCACAACCAAAGAACCGCACTTCTGTATATGAGCCTCTCTTGTCGGAATCTCCTAGTGCCACCAGACGCTCTATCGGACCTGGACCCGCACCACGATTTGATTTTTTTCAGTCACACTCCTCCCTCTCTTCTACTCATACAAGAAAGGATAATTGATTATATTTAAGATTTATCAATTAGAATATACACATGTATAGAATTGCAGCATGGAGTGTTACCATTCAGCTGTCATACTCCATGTCTGATAGTTAGACTTAGAATTACTTCTTGAGTCTGAATTTTTGTAATTTCATGGCTCACCTGTTTTGGACATACATCTTAGAGATAATTATGAGTTTTTGTATATTCCGTTATTTCAATGTGTGTGTGTGTGTGTGTGTTTTTTTTAAATTTAAATCTAGATGAAATTTATCTCTATCTTTTCTAATTGCATCCAAAAGTTTCAGTGTCAATTTCCCCAACTACACTAAAAAGGCTGTAAAGAGTTGTTGCTGATTTCAGTGATTGGTTGTGTATGTTGATCTCTATCTTTTTTTTTATTGTTTTTATTTTAGTATTGAGGTTTACATAGTATTTCCATTTATGTGTTTAATTAGTTACAGTGCATTGGTAAATTTATAATTATGATTTTAACTTATTCATTTTCTTGCTGTTTTCTGTACATTCCAATTTTTCCGGATAAAATAATCAAATGTGGTTAATTAATGTATTGGTAATGAAAGGATCAATAGGAAAGCGTGAAATATATATACTTGGCAATAAGTAAAGTTAGAGTAGGTGGTCATATTATATACACTATTTCTCCCGCATCAATTTTGAGAAGAAACTAGCTTCCAAAAAGAAAGTATAAAAGAGGAGGCCCAAATTTGTCAAAACTTATACAGTACCTTTTTTAGCCTTTTGGCTAAGATAAGGTTTAATATCTGTTCTTATCAGTTTAATACTCCCCCGTCCACTAATAGTGCGACTATCTTTGTGGAGTGACACTCTGGTACAGCCGGCTGTACCATACCGGCCCCGACCCGACCCGCCCAACCCGCCTCGGTCATTGTTGACCGGTCAACGGTCAACGTTTGAATGTTGACTTTTACTCTTTTTGCACCCGTGCGTTGCACAGCAGAATGCATTTTAAAAATATGTAACATATAAATTATCAAATTACATAAATAATAAGAAGTAAAATGTACGTATTAATTACTCTCATCCGTCCAAGATATTTATGACATAATTTCATTTTTTGAGTGTCCATCATATTTATATCACTTTCCTTTTTGGAATAATATTTCATACATTCATTATTTTATATCTTACAACAACTCAATATAATGAATCTCTTTCTCCACTCAAACACTACCTACCTAACATTTATTAAAACTCTTGTCGCACCCTACGTGACCTATATTTTGTGGACGGAGGGAGTATTAAATTTCAGACAACAAAAGAGAATAATAATACATTAATTTTTCAGTATAGAAATTAATAAATGACACTATTAAGTATAACATTAACAAATACAACATATTTCATCCGTCCACGAAATAGTCCATGAAATGTATATCATGTCCATTTTTGGACATAATTCCACTCACTTTCTTATATTTTATACCTCACAACAATTCAAAAGTGGTGGGTTACTTTTCTCCACTTAACAAATAATCTACCAAACATTTGTAAAAACTCGTGTCACCAAATCTGTGCTATATATTTCGTGGACGGAGGGAGTAATATTACATTTCAAACATTATGAAAATTTTCTTTTTATACAATATTTTTTGAAGAGTATTCCTCATTATCACACATCAATATCTTCAAACCTTTCCAATTTGTAACTCTTGAAATATCCACATAAAGTTGTCGCAAAAGTGTCTGTCACAAATAAAATGCATTAATCATCTAATATGTTAATTATGGAATAACACAATAAAATATAAAATTCTATTTTTTAAAAAGAAACATTCACTCCAAATAACATTAATAAACATATTAAATTTTTTATTTGTATTATGATATACTTCTTGGTACATAATATTTCCAGTAACCAATATTTTGTATATGTCTTCATTTAGAATATAAGCATTTAAAATTTATACATTTATTTTTCAGTTTACAATACACAAAAATAGAGAAAATTTTAAATCAATATAAAAATATCATACACTAATATGTAAACATACTCTTCAAGAAATCTAAAAAATAATCTGAACTATCTCAATCAAGAGGTTGGGGATTCGAGTCATGTGTGCGTGTGTAAACTAAAAAAAAACTATTTAATTGGTAATTTGTCCTGAATAATGTCAAAAATAATAAAGTATAAAATTTAATTCACAAAATATAGGTAAATAAATTTAAATACATTATTAAATAATTACATATAATCATCTAAATAATATTTATAAATTATAATAATCAAAATATAAAACATAAAATATTTAATTACATTAATATTTTAAGAAACATTTAAAAAAATAGCAAAACACTTACCTTCTAAACATCTCTAAATAACCATTTTTTTTTATATATATTTGAAAACACAATTTCGATTAAAACTCATTTCAAAACGCTATTAGAATTAAAGATGAACAATCATTATAAAAGTTTCCACCAATTTTGGCATTTTTAATATTTTTTCATTTTTGATAATTTCCAAACATCTCGAAATATATATTTTTAATTTTTTTAATATTTTTTCACTATTATATTTTAAAATATTTACGAATCTAAATAATGAAAATAATAAAATTATTTTGGCAACCATTCATTGTGCTATTTTTTTTCAAAATTAAATATCTTAGTCAAAATAGTGTTGTGTTAAATTAGACTATTTATTATATAAATAATAAATATAAAAAAAAAAAGAAGATTCAATTGCATAATCCCAAATAAGCCTAAATCCATAATCATTAAATTTTATTAAATAATTTGATTTTTTTTTAAAGCTCAAACATGATAACTAAGAAAGGAGATGTATAAAATTAACCAACATATAATATTCATCATTCATGAAATAACTTAAAGTTCAAGACCTATCATCCACTAAATTGGTTTTGGAGGGAAAATAGCAAACTTGTTAATATAGCTACAACTCTCTTATTTAGTATTAGTATAGATTCTTCATCCGTCCACGGTAATTTTTTTTGGTCCATCCACAACTTATTTATTTGTTCTATTTTTTTTAGTAAGAGGTCCCACACAATCTATTTATTTTCAACCACACAACACATCAAAAGTGGAACCCTTATTTCACTCAACACATTTACCAATTTAGTCAACCAAATTATTAAAACTCGTGTCGATCAACAACAAACAAATAGGTCGGGGACGGAGGGAGTACGTAATTGTAAATGTCAACTTCATTACCAAATTATAGTTCAAAACATCTTTATTTATTTTTAGTGCCAGAACAAGGAAATCGCTTATTGCTAGGTGGAGAAATAGGCCTCACATTCACCCTCAGGACCAATAAAAATAATAATAATAATAATAATAATAATAATAATAATAATAATAATAATAATAATAATAATAATAATAATCTATTACTATATTAAAGCAGAATAATTGCAATGCATTTTCCCGCCCATTCATGTACTTTTCCCTCCCATTCTGCATGCCCCATGCACACTTCTCGCCTAGCCCAATAGTCTCAATGTCTACCCACTCAAAATGACTATTCATCTGCTCACAAAAAAAATGATCATTCATTGATGCCGCCCAAAAATTAATTTTGTGATTTAAATGACAACATTTTGCAGTAAAGTTGTTTATTAGTTTGACATTATATATATACCTTTGTAATTCTCTAAAAAAAAGTTGTTTATTACTATGTTACAATTTTTTGGTAAAATATATTATCTGGTGATACTTTATTTTTTAAATTTGTATGGATGAGTTTCTTAACTTGAAATCTTAAATCTTAATATTCAACATAAGTATTATATATATAATATAATTGTATTAATAATCAGGTAAAAAATAATTGTATTAATAATGAACATAATTATATAATTTTAGAGAATCATTTAGAATATAAATATATATTGAAATATATATTAATTTTTTAATACTACTAATTAAAATACTAATTATCACACAGCGCAGCGCAACGCGCGCGGGTAAATCTAATAATAATAATAATAATAATAAATCCTTCCATCAAAATGTAGTTAACTTGTCGTTTTCCACCTTTGGATTTTTCTATTTCTCGACGCCCGAAACTCTCGCAAACCAGCAAGATATAATCTTCCAGTCCATAGACTGTTTTTCTTGGGACACTAATTTCCATATTTTATTAATTATTTTGGTTTTTATGGAGAAATGTATACAATTCTCAAAGAATATTAATCAGTTAATAAATAGACAGGTCTATATATGTAGACCGACATTCCTTTTTGTTCTTTGAGAGTTCTTGTTGGAATATTCAAAATTTGGATCAATACAATTGTGATTGCTTCATTGGGAATGTGCCTAAAACAAGCAAACAATTTCAAATTGCCAGAGAAAAGATTATGGATTTTGTGTTTGGAATTTTGAACTTAGCTAACTTGTAGTTGTGGTTGACAACATCTTTAAATTTTTTCGTCTCATTTGTTTGTTTCTCGGGATTTGATATAATTCGTAAATGTAACTAGAGAGGTCAAAAATTGGTTTGACACATCAGGTCTGACGAGCTGGCTCAAAATGAGGCGGGCATGGACTGTAAAAATAGAGGTCCGATTAATTTCGGGCTAAGCCGCCTCTGTCCGATAAACTCGAGCTAGTCCAATCAGAATCCGTTCCAATTTTTTCAACTGGCTCGTTAGGCTTCGTATGAGTTGGCCCATCTCTATGTGTAAGTAGTTGAAGGTCAATTGCAATTGCTTGGGAATATTGTGCCAAACATCTAGATTGAGATGTTAAGAACAAATATATTTTGATGGAAGAAGTTTTATGTCAGGCCGTCTACAGCTTCAAAATTCCTATTGAAATTAAATATTACCACAGTAGAAAAAATATAAAAATCAATAGTAAATTTAGGACCTGAAAACGGCACCGTCAAATATATTTTGACTAGTTAGACGATATTTATCACAAGTTTCTATGATTAAGGTGGACATAAATTGTAATACTTCAGTGTCAAGTAAGATATTATTGTAATATATATATATATATATATATATATATATATATTACACACTTTTAGCAAACATCATAAGAAGTATTGAGCATCTAGAACATATGAGCTAGACTCGAGAGTACTACTCTACAACTCAATATTGTTGTTTTAAATAAAAATTATGTAGACCCTAAAAATATATAATTCTAAAGTCAACAATTTTATTCTTGATAGATTTGATTAAAATATAAAATTTTCCATTGGATCCAATTCATATAGGGGCATCGATTCAGTTATTGGGCAAGTGATGAGGACTCACTTGGATGCGGTAAGTATGAGGAGGACGTCCCATATTGGTTAGATATGCAAGGCTGTTGAGGTTTAAATAGTATGGACAAGCCCTCTCTCTTAACCATGGTTTTGAGGCGAAGTTTAGGCCCAACTATTGACAGCATAGTTTCTTGTTTATCATTTAGTATTACAATTTCTTAATATTGTAAGCAAGTGGACATCCAAGCGGTGCATGTTTTAGTCTGTAAATAGTGAGATTGAGGGTTCAAACCCATCACTCCCTTTTTCTCAAATAAAAAAAAAAAGAATTTCTTAATCTTAATTTTTAGAAGTATGGTAATCTAATACAGTATTACATCAATTTTTTAGATTAATTACACTTGTTCCTCATTAAATATTGAACAATTATTGAACTACATCAATTATGAATATAAAAGTTGACTAATGCATTTAATAAGTTCGTATGTATATATATTATTTCTCTAAAAAAAAGATAGTAGATTATAACATCCAAAGGGAATACCCAAGTGGTGCAGCTTTAGTCTGTAAGTACAAGGTCTTGGGTTCGAACCCCACTGCACCTTCTTCCCCTATGTCAAAAAAGAAAAAAAAAAGATGGTAGATTATAACTTTTATTTTAGAATATCTTATCTATACATCGTGGGAGCGTTTACTTTGGGTTATAGGATATATAGATAGATTAAATATACGATTGACTATATATAAAGAATTAGATAAAGAAAAAGAAAAAAAAAATGGTAGATTATAACTTTTATATTAATCTATTAAACTTGGAACTTTGAAGTGCCAAATTAATTTTTAGTACCAAAATGCAATTATTAGCTAGGGTGATGTAAAAACCAAATTGATAAACGGTTCTTGAACTTTTTCTTTTTCCTTTTTTTTTTCTTTACATTAATCAGTCTTACGAGATTCTTCTTATAAATGATAGGCATGAAAAAACTTCGACATAGAGAAGATTTATAATACATAATTTTTTTTGAGGTTCTATTAAAAAAAAAACTCTCTAAATATGTTACTCCTCAATTTCTCTTTAATAACCCAACAGTCGTCAAAACTCGCATATCAAAGAAGTCGACAAATTATTCTCTTCTAATTATTGCATAAATTTTTTAATTGAAAAATAAATAATATGCATTGATGAGACGGGTATCTAACTCTAAAATTCTAAAATTTAATAATTTTTTTTGCAAACAAAATTAATTTTAAAATAAGACACCTAATTAAGAAACGGGGGAATATTTACTTGAGAAAGAATGTACTTCAAAATTATGAGAACCAGTTTAAAGACAATCTACCCCTTTAGCTATAGAGTGTATAATTAATAATTAATTGAAAACTTTTGAAAGGAAGAAATTATTTGCAATAAAAATTAAATTTGTGTTCCCAAACAATTAAAATTACAAGCAAAGGTAAACCATCAAACTTCAAAAGGTCCCTTTCACTTCACCCCAAAAGATTAACACCCCAGATTTTGCCCCCAAAAATTGTAATAATAATAATCTACAATCGCATTTTCACGAGAAATTTACACCCGAGATGATCACAGCCCTCCATTTTTCCCATGCAGTAATCCTGATCGTCAGAAAACTCATTTTTACACGTTGGATTTTGAGTGGGAGCACGCGGTTACATCCGTGCACCCAACAGCACCGTAACATTGCTCCGGTTAAACGGAGCAATCATATTCATAGCCATGCAGCCTAACAATCTATTTATTGTCTCATTATTGACGCAACGGTGACGTTTAATTAACGTGCTATAACTCGCGTAATCCAACGGCTGCAGAGCTACCAGATTCTCAGGATCTTTTAATCCAAGCCATTAATTATGTTTGAATCAAGTTCCGATTAAGGTTGATAGAGCGACACGTATTTATTTAATGTAAGCATAAAGCAATCCCATCACAAAAATTAATTAGTCTGGATAATTAGATTTAACGGTTAATGGCATCTCAACTTTCAACAATTTCTGATTTTGCTCTCCACATAAAGATTCTGTCCGTAAATTTCTCAATTTTCTGCAATTTCTGGTTTTGCTCTCTACCTAAAGATTTTGCCTGTAAATTCCTCAACTTTCAATTGTTTCTGATTTTGCTTCCAGCGATGGGATCCGGCAAGAATAGTTTTGGAAATTTATAGACGTGGCTTAAATTAATTTACGTGGTACTCTCGTGGCATATATGTAAATTAAAAAAATAAAAAATATTTTATGTCATCATCCCCACCCCTCTCTCAGTCTCGTTCTCCCTTGCTTTCTTTCATTCTCGCAGAGATAATTCAACCGAGAAAATACAGATCATGCGCAAGATTGTATGGGTGTGAGTAGGATTTAAAATTCTTGTGATTTTATGGGTGTGTTTTTTCACTCGAAACTTTGCACATCTTACTGATTTAAGTATTTAACTCTCTTGTGTCTTCGAAAAATCCACGGTTATAAATTTGTCTGTGAATAAAAAAATCTCAGTTCAATATCTACTGCTTTTCTTTCTCAAATAAAAAAAATATTTAACTCTCTCTATCTTGCATTGAACGGATAATTTGTGTCCTTTTAAATGTTCTCGTGGGACGACAAACATTTAAATGTAAATTAAAATCCCCAAAAATAGATTTTTAAGCTAGTATTTCTTTTCATCGGTTCGAATGTTGTATTAATATTTTCTGTGTTACTCGGTATCCACTATTAAATTCATCATAATAAAAACAATTGCATACCTTAATTATGGATTTATCAATCCCAATAATTAATTATTAACTTATAAAAATGAAATTAAATGCTAAAAATAATTATATATTGTAATTCAATTTAATAAACTCTAATTAGCAAGTATAAAATTAAACTTAAACACAAGAAATGAAAATGTAAGAAAACAATGAAAAAAATTTAAAAATTGAATTGAAGTGGTCACCGTGTGAAAAAATGGACTACTTGTTTCATTTAACATGTAAATGATAACATTTTTTTTTTTCATAAAATGCCCTAATTTACATTGATTTTGTTCCACAATTATCAACGAATACAATACGAATACGTACATACATATAGGAATAGATCTAAACCATCTATTCTACAAATCTAATAGATACATAACTTAATCTCATGGTTAACCCGTTTTTTTAGTTAAACACATTTTTTAGTCAAACCCGCTTTTGACTTAATTAAGGTTAGTATGATAATTTTTGTTGGGCAAAAATTTGATGCTCTAAGATAGTACAAATCGATGTACCGGTATCATATTTTTTATGCATCACAAGATATATGTTTGCAGTTTTTACTTTTTTAAAATTGCGTCCCCGACGATGGCGCACAACGGCAAACGACAATGATAGTGACGGGTAGTTAGTGGTGGTGGTGGTAGGTAGTGGTGAAAAGAGTGAAGACGAGAAATATTTGATTTTAGGGTTTAACAATAAACACATTGCGATGCATTATATTAATTAAATAACATTATAAGCAGATACATCAAATGAATAAGCCTTAATTATTATTCTTAGGATAATAATTTTTATCACGAGAACCATATTCCTATATGGAGGATATTACCATAGAGAAGTTCTCCAAATTATAATTGCAGTATGAGTGACGTCAGATATTTTATATTAATATAATATAGGACAAATACTTATTTTACTTAGAAATATAGTTACTCCCTCCGTTCTTTTATAAGTGTCCTCAACCGTCAAATTACACATACTAAGGAAATAAAGAAATTTACCTATATAACCTTATTGATTATCATCATTAATTTATACATACAACTAATTAACAAATTACGAGAAGCATTAAATAAGGATAAAATAGGAAGAATATCATTATTTTACTCTCAAATTTTGATATAGAACACTTATTTAAAAACAAAAAATTGAGCTAAATGAGACACTTTTTAGAGAATATTATATTAAAAATTTTGCGAGGATTAAATGGCGATTCTGTAAATCTCGTCGGTGAAGCAAAACAAGAATCTGGATTTTGTGCAAGTAAATGCATATATGACGGATTGTGGTCTTGTCCAATTAGACGGGAATATATATCTCCACCTATATTCTATATCTATTTCTATTATAGCTAAATCTGTCAAATATTTTGATTTGATACTATAATTAATATTTTATTTAGTAACACACGTTAAATTTTAATGAGATGAACTAGCTCACTATTCGTGAGCACCTTTCTTAAACATGGTTGATGTTCATCACATATTAGCATTTATTTAGTTATCTTTTAGTACTATTATTTTTCATTCCATTAATAAATTATTATCGGAATCATCAATTTTAGCAATTACGTAACAATCAAAGTCTAATTATTATTATTTTTTCCCTTTAATTTCAATGAAATGAATAAAAGTATGAATAAGAGCTTCGATTTTTATGTAATTTGTAAAATTGATGATCACCACAATAATGTTTCTAAAGTATGAAATAAATAGAAAAATGTTGATGCATGTTAAACTTTAACGCTGCTTACTGGAGGTGCTCACAAACGGTGAACATCATATCAGTCTTATGGTAAACTAATACTTATGCATTTGATTTTTTTATTTGAAGAAATATTATATATTTGATGTGAGAGCATTAGGGTGCCTGCAATGGTTGAAACCAGTTTCAGCTTCCAAACAGCCACATCAGCTTTTGGAACCCACCTCTTTTTTTATCTAAACACCTTCCACAACAATGAAACCAGTTTCTACTATTTAAAGGGTCCCACTATAATACACACTATCTTTATATATCTATACATATGTTTATCCAATTAGTTTTATTTGCATTATTGTTTATATAATATTTACATATTTTGATTATATATTTTATTTAAAATTTTATATTTAATGATTAATATAATAAAATAAAACGGCATTACAATTATAAATAATAATTAAAATTACATTACTAAAATTGAAATTACAATAATTGAAAGTACATAAACATTAATAATGAAAACTAAAATATTACTTAATTATGAAAATTTTGGGAGCTTGCATTACTAGTTTCCAATTTCATATTTTGGAACTGGTTTCTTTTTCCCACAATGGTGTATTTGGTGGGTTCCAAAATGGAGACACCCTTATGTATTGCACTTCTATTGCAGGATCATGTAAACATATCCACTTGTATTTATGAATGATAGACTCATGTTAATGTAATTTTAAATTCTATGAATTTTAAAAGTATGGCCACTTGGAAAATTAGATCGACTTATGTGTTTTATTTTCTATGTACTTTTAATATTTTGATAAGTAGAATAATAGGCATAGAATTCCAACATGACGCGTCATTTTCAGATAGTAAAAATTGTAGTATGAGATTAAATTTGAAAAAAAAAAATAGATGCTAAATTGAGATTTTTCTCTAGTAAAATCGGAATATTTCTTAAAAATGTCAAATTAGATTATTATCTTTTATGTTGTGAGAATCAGTAACAGTTATTTTTGGTGCACATTAATAAATTCTCGTTCATGTACAATAACTTATAAATTATACCGAAAAGATAAAATATACTTGAAAAATTAGGTATAAGAACCTGTTTAATTCGGTTAAATTAGAATCTGTTAATTTTATTTATTACTGTAATTATTAATGACGATAGGTGTTGAAGGTCGAAAAGTAGGTATAAAATGGTTAATTCCTCAAGTGGTTTTTGTTAGACATTTAAATAGTTGAATGTTTTCATTCCTTAGCAAAAAATACAAAACCAAACTCTGAGAATGAAAGGGGAGGATGTGGAAATGTTAGGAAACGTCCCTTTCTCTCTCTCTCTCCCAAATTTCTTTCCAAAATTAGACCTCTTTCAAGAAGCTCAGAATGATCAGATGCTGCTGCACCAATGCCCTCTTCACCTTCACTTGTTTTCTTTCCCATATTTTCTCCAATCACTCTCATCTCCTCCCAAATCACACCAAAACCCTCCTCCCCTTCTTGAAGGAATCGCCGCCGTCGTCGGCGAACGCGTCCTCTTCGGCGGCGGCGGCACAAGCACCACCCATACCGATAAGCCGGCTGCCGGAGATAAAGCGGGGGAATTGGCGGTTGAGAATGGCAACATCGGTAGCAGCGGTTTGGGGGTGAAGAAGAGCTACAGGGGCGTGAGGAAGCGGCCGTGGGGGCGGTGGTCGGCGGAGATACGCGACCGCATAGGCCGCTGCCGCCACTGGCTCGGCACCTTTGACACGGCGGAGGAGGCGGCGCGCGCTTACGATGCGGCGGCGAGGAGGCTGAGAGGGTCCAAAGCCAGGACCAACTTCCAAATTCCTTCCGTCCTTCCGCCGCCGCCGTCGGTTTCGAGTTCGTCTAATTCTGCGCCGTCCAAGAGGAAGAGAAAGAGGGTTTCCGTTGGGGAGAAGGCGCGGAAGTGTTCGGTTGTAACATCTGCCGCCCACCTGTTTGGCCGGAATCCGGCGCCGGACGGTCGAAGGGAGACGGCGGTGAGTTTGGAGCTTGGCTTGAAGATCGACGATGGTGGTTATGGTGGTGTGTGGTAATTAACAACAGTTTATATATTTTGAGTGCTTTTTAGGGTTTTGTTGGTGTCATTGTCACTGCGATCTTCTCCTGTTTAATTTGTGAAATTTTTACCTATGTGTTGTGTGTGTGTGTGTGTGTTTTTCTGATTATTACAAATACGAAGTAGTAAAAATTTTGTCTGTGTGAAACTGATGATGACGCGAGGAATCGACGGTGAGAGTTGAAATCAACAAGAATTTTCATTAATTAGCCTTATTTTCGGGACAGAGATGAACAAGCGTGGGGGCCTTGTACAATTTTGCTGCATTTCTGGCGGGAGACACTCGTCTCTCTCTCTCTCTCTCTCTCTCTCTCTAGAGTGTGTATGTATCAACCTCGACTTAAGATTCCGTATCTCTACATAATTAACAGTACTAGTGTTGTACGACCACTCCTACTAGTAGTCTCTACTACAATGCATCATCAAAACCTATTATCCTTGCGTAGAGGATGATGAAGTTTGTAAATGCAGTGTTTAATTACCAACAATATTTAATCACTCAATTAATGAAGAAAAGAAAACTCTATGATATTACTACAGTGCAGTATACCCACTATCAAGTGATGAAGATTAGAGTTATATAAAAAAAAAATCAAAGTTTTTTTATTTTTATCGATAATATAACGACTAATGAATTAATCACTTACCTAATCTTAGAATCACGTCAAACAAATTTTTAAAGCGAATAATTAATAAGCAAGTTTCAGATGACGTAAGCTTTCTTAGTTACTTTTTCCTAGCTAGGATGACAATTCGTGAGAGTAGAGTCGTTTATCTTGCCGATAAGATAATGATACGAACTGTTAAAGGTTAAATTAACATGAATATTATTTGTTGAGGATTTGTTCGATCCAAAAACGAATATGACATAAAATGTACAAATATGAATACGCTTTTCTTTAATGTTAAAATGACGATACAATAACAACATAATTAAAACTTGATTTATACGATATGATAAACTCAAATTACAGGAAAATAGTAGCGAAAAATTATAAAATACTCCCTTCATCCCGTTATTTGTGGTTCATATTTTTCGGGCACGGGTATTAAGAAGAATGTGTAGAAGATAGAAAAGTGGTATGGTCCACACTTTTTAAAGGGTTAATTTTTGTTATTTTGGGTCCGTGCCACTAATATATAACGGGACAGTCCAAAAAGGAAAATGAGTCACTAATAGAAGGACGTAGTAATATAATTGTTATTATATTACACGATCCGACCTGTGTCCAACACAAACACGACACGATAATTTTATGTTCTTATCATGTATACATAATAAACACAAGTACACAATACGATCTGATACTAATTCATTAATTTCTTGTGTTCATATATTGTCAAAATTTGTGAAAATTATTTTCTTTTCTTTATATAGTTCGAAGGAATTTGAAATTAGTTCATCTTTATGCAATTAAGAATCGTAATTGCCTTGGTGAAATCACATGTGTTGTATGGGACATAATAATTAGACAGTAGGTGGTCATTTAGAAATATTGGAATTAACATTTTGTACGTAATTTGTATGCACGTTAATATTCTGTCTAAACATTCTCGCCTACAAAAGACAGACAAATACATATGCTCCGGTTTCGGTTTGTGCTAGTTCAAATTAAAATTCATTAATTTAATAAGATTAATATTTGAGAATTTTTATATAAACATATAGGTAAATGTCATAAATTAATTTTTAAATACTACAAGTATGAATACTATGTAACTTGTTAGAATAAGTGGTCTCCCTTGTATTCACATAGTCTTTTACGCATCTGATTAGTCATGAATGGATACTTTTTAGGTTAAAAGCATGCCTGGGTGATCTTAAATATTTTTTTCATATTAAAATTTATACAGTAGTTTCATTCATATATTGAGAAATACACATAAATACAATTAATTATTTCATGAATATATTTAATTATATATATATATATATGAATCTATTAATCAATTTTAACACATTGAAACATTATATACATTTTTCTTGATTTTTATAACAATGGTAACTAGCAGTCAGTATGTAATTTTTGCATTGCATATATATATGAAGAAGGTTTTTATTTTCGGGATGGATGCTATATATAAGGCAATTGAGTTCTAAAAATTTACTAGAATTTGGCAGTAAATAATTAGTTAGGCTGTTTGTAATAAAATACTCCCTCTGTCTCATTTCAGTTAGCCTAATTGTCTTATTAATTTGTTTGTCTCATTTCAATAATTTTATATCATAAATAAATTAAGTTTGATACTCAACTACACGTACATTATAAACACATCAACTTAATTAGAATAAATTACACATTATGCTACAAATAAATTACTATTTTCCTTCTCTCTCCTACTTGATTTGACAACAATACCCTCCAAAAAGTGTTACATGCTTTCTCCTCCTTTGAAAATTCTATTAGGGGGTACATGTAGTACACATACCTCTCATATATAATATTTTATGGATATAAATTATATTAATAAAATATTTCCCCTCCTCCTTTATCATATTCAAATCACTTTCTTAACATCGTGTCCGGTCAAACGAGCCAATTGAAATGGGATGTGGCAGGGAGTAATAATTTTGTAAAACAATGACCGGCTACACATTGTGATGACCGGTGATGATGGAAGTCGCAATTAATTACTTTAGTTGGTTGAAGCGTTACAGATTAGAGGTAATCATGAATTCATTATATTATAAGCAAATGAATTAATTAATTATGGTAGGGTATATATAGGCAGGATGTAAAGCGAGTCGAAGTTAACTCATACAGTAAATGGTGAAAGTTGTTTGTACGTACTAGATTTATCAAATTGTTCATATTAGGGGAGCGCCCCTATCTATTAACCCTAAGCCCCTTATCCATGCCATGCACACAGCCTTAATTAATACTACATCCGTCCCATAATAAGTGATCACAATCTTTTCGACACGGGTATTAAGGAGAATGATGTTTAAAGGGTAAAAAGAGTGGTGGGGCCCACAACTTTTATGAGAGAGGCATATTTCTTTATAAGGAAAGTGGCCACTTATCCCGGGACAATCCAAAAAGGAAATGTGGCCACTTATTGCGGGACGGAGGGAGTACTTAACAATTAAAGTAAATAATACTCCCTCCGTCCACGATAAGTGTGATTTTCTTTTCTTTTTCGTCCATCCACAATAGGTGTGGTCTTTCCTTAAATGGAAACGACTCCACTCATAATAAACATGTATATCATTCTCCACTGACAATACATCTATCTAACCCACCACCCCATTCTAAAATTCCGTGTCACTCTCTTCGGACCACATTTATCGTGAATGGAAGGAGTACTACGCAGTGTCATAGCTCTTCAGATACCCCCCTCTCTCTCTCTCATAACTCCTCAGACATGTAGATTAGGTTTATTATTTATCCTCTTATATATATATGTATATATATCAAGAAATCAGAATTGAAGATCTAATTACAATTACAGTTTCCTAGCAGGGAAAGGTTGTAGATCTAATTACAATTACAATCGAGGATTGTTAATTTATAAGATACAGTAAGTGATTTAATTTGTATAAAAAACAGCGTCTCGATCTAAAATTATGTAAAATAAACCGACTAATTGACACACCATAGAGAATCCATTGATAACATCAAATTAGGATCTGTACATGCATGTGAGTACAATTTGCACATTGTTTTTAGGATAGCCAAATTACAAATTTTTTTTTTTAGGATAGCCAAATTGCAAATTTGAGATCCAAATTAAAGTATTAGCATAATTAAAGTTCTAGACTTTACACTTGGCAACCGAGGCTGGCTGTCTTATCAGCGCGTATTATCTAAGGGTAAAATGGAGGAAATATTTATTAGATCCATTTTTATTAATATCTAATATTACTGTTTAGTACGTAAGAATAATAATAATAGTAAAAAGATAGAAAGTAAGTAAGTTTCATCACTTCTGAAGGGTTAATTCTTTTATTATTTGGAAAATGACAATTTAAGTATGACAGTCCAATAAAAAAAAAGACAATATGAACAGTGCGGATGGAACAATATATAACTGTTTGAAACTAATATAATAAATCTAGACAAATAAAAATGACAGCTTTTCGAGTAGGGTAAAAAAGAAAAGAACGTCCCCCATGAGAAGAGTAGAGACTTAGAGGCACCAAGGTGTAGTGCACAAGCAGCTCGAATGTGCGATACGTGTAAAGTGTTTTTATTTAATGTGTTGTAAATTTAAACTTTAAATTAATACACTTTACACGTGTCGCACATCCGAGCTGCTTGTGCATTACACCTTGGTGCCTCTAAGTCTCTAATAATGAGAAGCTAGCGCTTCACTTTCTTGTTACTGGTTAATCATTTAATTTAATCTTCTGTACGTTACAGTGTAAACTGAATTTTCTTTCTGCATGCTTAATTACAGTTTTCTGACTAGGAACAGTTTATGTCCAATTTAGCAGAATAGATTTACGTACTCGTTTATTAATGAAAAGGTGCGTGGATATCTGCATGTACTTATTAATTAATTGATTAGCTGCTACTACTCTTCATCTTTAATTTGTTCTAATCATTTAATTTTATTAATTGTTCGATCAAAGCAAATAATTGACTTATAAATAGCTGACAACTACAGTCTACAGTAGTGTTGTCACTTTGTATCATCAGTCTTTTAATTAATTTCACTGTTTTGATTAGTCTCTTCCTTCCATCCCATGGCTTCTAACTTTTCAATTAATTGGGAACACAAATTTCTGGATTAATCGTACTCTTTTATTCGTTTGATTAAGAAGTTATTAATTAATTACTCATCAATTATTTTATTTTTCATTTTTACCTGTGGAGGAATAATTAGGTTCTATTGATTGAGCAGACTTCAATATTAATGTGTTATATCAGTTTCAGACACTAATAATTAAGTGCTGATAGGTTACACGCCACCCAAAATCAACTCATTAGATTTGGCGGCATTATAATTTATAACCACCATTTATTTTAGGGGTAATGGCCTGTAAATTCCTCAACTTTCAGCAATTTCTGATTTTGCTTCCGGCAATTGGATCCGACAAGAATAGTTTTGGAAATTTATAGTCGTGGCTTAAATTAATCTATGTGGCACTCTCGTGACATATATGTAAATTAAAAAAATAAAAAATATTTCATGTCATCATCCCCACCCCTCTCTCAGTTTCGTTCTCCCCTGCTTTCTTTCATTCTCGCATAGATAATTCAACCGAAAAAATACAGATCATGCGCTAAAAGGCACCCATAAAATCACAAGAATTTTAAATCCTACTCACAGCCATACAATCTTAAATTCATCAAATCTCCAAATAGCCAAACAATAATTTTCACATTGATACGAAGGAGTTTTAACTCTGACAAATCTAGCAATCTAATCTTGGAGAGAGAGAGAGAGAGAGAGAGAGAAAGTGGGTGGGTCGATCCGGTTCACCAATCCCGACAAGGAGTACCAGATCGAAGGCTCATTCGCCTGCTAGAACTGCAAGGTGGGAGCAAAATCAGAAACAATTGAAAGATGAGGAATTTACAGGCAAAATCTTTAGTTGGAGAGCAAAACCAGAAATTGCTGAAAGTTGAGGAATTTACACGCAGAATCTTTAGGTGGAGAGCAAAACCAGAAATTGCTGAAAATTGAGGAATTTACAAGCCATTACCCCTTTATAAGGGTATTGATATTTGGCCACCGTGTGATTGGGCATAGGGGTGAGCACGGTTCGGTTAACCGACCGTTTGCCACAAAAAAAAACCGACCATATGGTTTTTAATCGGTTCGGTTAACCGCTAAAATGTAGAAAATAAAAACCAAAAACTACTATAACGGTTAACCTAAAAATCGGTTCGGTTAACCGTTATTCAACGGTTAACCATGTAGAAAGAAAACTTTCAATTTTTTTTATAATTCATAGCATGAAAAATAAAATCCATATCTTAAAATGTGAATACGAAATATACATTTAAAGAAGTATAAATAATAAATTGAACACTCTCATATTTTCAAGTCAAAGTAGTAAAATCAAGTTAGTTAATATTATAATTTATAACATATAATTAGTTGATATAATAATTTTATAACATATAATTAGAAAAATTTTAATTTTAAATGAGTTTCGGTTCGGTTCGGTTAACCGTCGGTTTTTATATATAAAAATAAAAACCTAACCGTTATCCTCGGTTTTTTAAAATTAGAAAAATAAACCCGGTTCGGTTAACCATTTTTTCGGGACGGTTTCGGTACGGTTTGTCGGTCGGTTCGGTTTTTCGGTTTGTTTTGCTCACCCCTAGTTGGGCACACGCCAGTTCTTGGCCAAAAAATCGGCTCGATTGAAACATAAACTAGTTCGTTAATAGGATTAATTAAGTGTGACAAATATGACCCTAAGCTCGTTTGGCTCTATAATCTTCTACATTAGGCGTTAAATTTCCGTCTAATTTCTCCTGCCTCCTCACTTTTTTTCCATCCCACAAATCACAATCTTATCCTAAAATAATTATAGATTAATTAAAGAAATAAAACTTTTATTTCAATAATAATATTACAATTAGATTACATTACGCATTATTTTCAATTTTGAAGGCTTGAACAAAACAAGAACTTCTGCAGACTTATTTTTCGAAATTATTCTCCATTTTCACACTCGAAATTATGGATTCTCAAGATGTTGCCAACAAAGTATTGCGTTCAATTTTCGGTGAAATTCTACCGGATTATAATTACGATGAGTATAATTCTTCGAACGACGATAATCCAACGTCCGAACAAGAAATACACGAAGATGATCAAGAGGAAACACGATATGGTGAACAAAAACCCTAGAAACTGAAGAGACAAATCTTGATCAAGAAATGCCATAAACAAATAAAATTATGGTGAACAAAACTAATATCGAATGTGATAAAATGAATGAAAAATAAAAGAAGTAAAATGTAGTGTTTCGACAAAGATTAACTTAAAAATAAAAGAAATGTAATGTAGGATCTGGATGCATGGGAGAAAGAATTGGAAAATATAACAAATGAAATGTAGGGTCAGGATGGGAGAAAGAAAATAAAAGAAATAAAAAATACAAGAAATGAAATTTATTAATTAAAAGTTTCCACCGATATGAAAATTAAAAGAAATAAATTGTAGGGTCTGGAATGGAGCAAGAAAAAAATTAAATTAAGTAAAGGTTTCCACGATATGAACCTCATTTTAATCCCTAATTTAATGGGAAATAGTTATAATATTGGAAAGACAAATCGTTAATTAATTATGGAAATATATACGATTTCCATAAGAAAAATCATGCAAAAATTACGGACTAAAATAAACCGAAATTCAAAATTCAAAATTTAAATTAATTTTGAAGACTAAGATGCAATTAGGCAGGAAAGGATATTTATGACAATGCACTAATCTATATAATTATCGAAATTATTAAAATTAATTAAAACATAATCTAATTACAATTATGCCACCGTGTGGGTGGCCAAAAACCTTTATTTTTATCATAAAGCAAATTGAAAATTTTAAAAATATGCCAATTAATTTTATAAACTCAGGGTGTATGCAGAAGAATACAAATCAATGGATATTCAAACCCATGAATTTTAATTCATTTTGGATGGAATCAAATCGATCCTAAAACCCATATACATATGTAAAGAAGTCTATATCACACTATTGCAATTCATAAATAAATTACTCGTAGCCCACCCCAACCCCCAATATTAATTTAATATTAGACAAAACTACACCTAATTTTTGCCCTTCTAGTTCTACTTGTAGTACAATTTTTTTTGTTTTGGAGAATTTTATTACATCCAAACCAAGAGTAATGATATGCCGCTCACCTTTCATGAGCATTTTTCGTGGGCACCGATCACCGTTCGTCCATATTAGCATCATTCTATTTAATTTTTTTTATTGATTTATATTCTCATACCCTACAAATTAATATTTGAATCATTAAATATACAAAATACATAAAAATCAACAATTTGTTCATTTTCCCTCTAACTTCAAAGAAATGAATAATAAGACAAATCGGCTTTAATTTTATGTATTTTGTATATTTAATGATTCGAATATTAATTTTTAGGATATTAGAATATAAATCAATACAAAAAATTAAAAAGAATGATGCTAATATGGATGAACGGTGATCGGTGCCCACGAAAGATACTCACGGAAGGTGAGCGACATATGATTCATCTCCAAACAAATATCATATTAATACTTTTTTTCTTTTTGAGAGAGAGAGAATATCATATTAATACTTTTTATGGTAAAAGACATCATAATTAAATATATCACATCTAATTTCATACTACTACTTAACAATTAAGCTTGTGTTGACGGGCCTAAGGAAGCCCATTGGATTGTTGGAAACCGGCCCGATTACGAGAGGCCATTTTTTTAGTTTTTTTACGCGTTCGGCCCTATTCAACAGGCTAAGCCCGTTTGAATCAATTTATTAAGTATTTTATTATTTTTCAAATATACTTTTTACGTTACGTCTTTAATGAAACAAAATAAATTAATTATACACCTCTTAAATTATTAATGATTGTTGTGGCTTGCTGGCTTAGTGGTTTAATGCCTTCGATATGTTACAAGACCCGAGTCCAATTCTTGTTTGGCACAAAATATAATATAGCTGTTTAAAACTATTTTGAGCGTTTTTAATTATTATATTATCTATATATTATATTGATCATAGTGTATCGATTATAAATAAAAAAATATTGTCTTTCCCTGTTTGAATTCAGTTGAAGACATATATATTTCAATCCGATCCGATTTTTTTTAAATATTGAATTCAGTTGAAGACATTAAATACTTATAAAATTTATAAGCTTCAGATGGAAATTTAGCAATTACAAAATTATAAGCATAAAATGTACTCCCCCGTCCCAGATTAGTGTGGTTCAACTAATATTTTATACCTCACAACAAATCAAAAGTACACCACACTTTTGGGGATCATATTGAAAGGTAATCAACAACTAGAGTATCTATCAGCAATATTTCCTTTTGAGGAAAAAACTCATATCTGCAGAAAAATACAAGTTAAGAAAAAAAAAATGTGACTTCATCTAACATTGTTAGGATGTCCAATCTAGTCCACTGGTAATAACTAAACAAAAAGAATAGATCCCAACCACTGGCAGTACCTTGCTACTGCCAGTTCGTCAGACGACCGGGTACGAGGTAACTGGTTTTCTACCATATAACTACAATGATTTGTCCTAAAAGATGTTAGTCCTTATTTAGTATAGGCTTCATTTGTCGTACCTGTTCTGCCTTGGTCGAGAACAGGTGCACCGTTGCATTCTAGCTGATTCCCTCGGAGCTGGGCTCACCAAATGCAATGTTTAGATCAGGGAGGATGAATTTAGAGTGAGATGCTGCATCTGCATTTTCGTTGTAACGAGCATTTGACATAGACGCTTCGTTGCCTGAAACAACTGTGGTCGTGAGACTGGTGGTTGTAGTTTTAGTAGAATGACAAGATGTTGGAAGTTGACCAGAGACTGATTCCTCTGCTACGGATGTTGATTCTGGAGAAGGCTGCATATCGATCTTTACACAAGAGAAGCAAGGATTTCAACTCCTCATCCAACTCATAGTTAAAAACATTCGATAAATTTCAATTATAACTATGATTCCTAATAATAATCCAAAAGGCTTCAAAGATCTATGCAACAGCAGAAGACAAAAAAACAGAGGAGCGCTAGGTAACCAAGAAACAAAGAATGTAGTCTATGAAGGACGAGATCAATATTAGAAGATTATATAATCTTCTAATATTGATCTCGTCCTTCATAGATTATAATCAGTGATTTCACGCTGTTGTCGTTTAAACATGATAGAATTCACATCGGATAACAAGACCATAATGTATAGGAATTGCTTTAGTTTGGGAGGTCAAATACTAAATGCATCAAATTCGTTTAAAAGTCGAGCAGAGCTAAGGTCTAAACCACAGAAAACTCAGCAAATTATAACTTATAAGCCCAACAGAATGAGTTACTAGTACATGAACACAGAAAAAAAGAGTGAGTCTATATGAATTACCTTCATCCTCTTTAATTTATCATTTGTAGCCCTTTGTCTCTCCAGATTCACTCGTAAGGCTGCCATTTCCTGAAAAGGAAAGGACGGCGATAATGATAAGGCTAGCGATTAATAGCAGCAAAACTTGTGATTACTATGAAACATGGAATACCCTTTTCAGCTCTCTTCTTTCCTTCAGCAGCGAGCTCTCTTCGTCTTTGAGTTGTGCCAAAGTCTGCAAAATGCTTATGCTTAATGCTTATAATTGCTTGACTACTATTCTAAGTAACTATAAATGCAAAAAAGTATATAAGGATCATTCCTCAAATTATCCTCCCCTATAGATGATATGCAAAGACAAATTCCCCAAATATGATCACAAAAAACCAATAAAAAAAGCATGTGTGATCTGACAAATGAAGCCATATACTTTCAAATGACAAATAATATTTCACAAAGAAATCACTATACTATTCCCTTATATAACTAAATAAACATAATAATTAAGTTCACCTTCTTCTTTCTTGACCTCTTGGAGTTGGTCTTTTCACCATCTACGTAAACCTGCAACCGCAATTTAGAACAGCTCGATCAGAGTATATCTAAATGATACATATATCCCCATGCATCCTTAGTACAACGACAACTACATCTAACAAGCCTTTTGTTTCTTAAGCTAACAAGATTCAGCCAAGAACCAACTCCACAAAATTTTTGTTACAGAGATGAATAGGCATAGTTAGTTGAAGAGGTTGATTCGGCAATACATTATGAGCCGAAAGCAACAGTTTTTTTTTTAATATCATTACAAATATTAATACTCACACACCCCACCTAGGGTTTTTTATGAAAGATTTCGAACCTCTCGACTCCATTTGGCCAATTGCGCAACCACTCCACCACTAGGCCATCCCCACTGGGACCGAAAGCAACAGTTTGGTGACAAGAAAACGGTCCCGCTTGGCCTCCGCCTCCGCCTCCAACTCCAACCACTCAATCCATTCCCCACAGATATTGTACCAAATGAAACACTTTCTAGTTTCTATATATGGTATTTATTCAAGTTACCAAAAAATATACACATGGTATTTTTCAAACTCCATCAGCAACATGCAACTTTATTCATAAAAAAGATTAATTCAACCTTTCTTGGACTAACAAAAAGGATGATTATTTAATTGTAGTAACAGCAACAGCCCACGTTAAGACACTGTCATGCAAGAAAATTACAGCCCTAAACAACCCCTACTTTCAACTTTCTGCACATATTAAGAAACTACAAAGTAAATTCAATTACTCTAGCTAGCACACTTCTAGACATATTAATGGTTGTAACAAAGCTGTCGTATTCTTAAATCCATCTTAACTAATTTCTTGTCCTACTACATGACTATACTCACAAAACGACCCCCACGCCCACCCCACCAACGTGTCTGTTTGTGCATGTCGGATATGGCAATCACAAACAAGAGAGAGAGAGAGAGAGAGAGAGAGAGAGAGAGAGAGAGAGGGCTGTAGTACAGCTTAGATGTGTCTCGGATTTTACGCTAAGAGTTGTTTACAAATGGCATTTCATGGTTGGAGGAAAGAGACAAGCAGATGTGGGCGTACAACTAGATACTTGAGGCTGCACATTAAGTCAAACTGCACCCCACCACACGGGATCCCTCCCCCTATTAATTAATCACTAATTAAACCACCACTCGCAACGCTCCACCAAACCTCACACACCCATTTGCCACGAAAACACGCCACCGCTTCAACAGGGGCATCATATCCTTAATTCCCCAAACTACCCCTACATTAAAACCTTCTAAAATCCGTCAAATTCAATTTTCCATTCAATTCAACTGTTCAAGAAACTTGGTAGCAAATCGGATAATATGAACAATTGATGAACGTGCCCCTAGAATCGAGGGAGATTTTGGTCTTTTGAGTTGTGGGGGTGGGGTTAGTTAATTAAGGTGTGGCCAGAAGAAGCATAATAATAGGGTTGGGCGGGTGAGAGGGGGAGAGAGGAGAGGAGAGGAGAGAGAGAGAGAGAGAGAGAGAGCGGAAAGTGGTGAGGAAAAAAACGTGATGAGAGTCATTCACTCTCGTGTGGCCCTTCTGACCAATATGCGTTGAAACAAAGTCAATTTTTTATTTTTTATTTTTTCTTTTTTTCCATCTCAGAAATAACAATAGTAATTTCAAAAAGTCCGAAGATAGAGGCGTGGCGTGGCAGGGCATTATGGTCAACATAGCGGTGCCGGAATCAGATCAGCGATATGACTCTGAACTCCCGGGATTGAGATTCCGGCCATGCAGCAGGGGAGGGTATTGTTAGCAATTTGAAACCGAAAAACCGGTTGGGGAAATAATAAATTATTAAATATTAAAAAAAAGTGAGCAGAAGAAGCATAAGACGGCCTCCAATGGCTGAATCTGATTCCTTCGAAATAAATATCTGAATTCAGAAAGGATATTCTCGTAAATTCGCCCGACGTTATCGGTTGACAACTGACACGTAGATTAACGGAAAACGAACAGCTTCCGACTCGCCGCCGCCGGCGGCGGCATCCGGAAAATTATATTCTCGTACGTGTATGTGTATGTCGAGACGCGTACATATACATACATATATACATATATATATATAGTATATGTATACGGTGGTACGTATGGCTGAGATGGCATACCTTAGATCTCGTTGAGCTGGAGAGTTTGAAGGGTGTCAGCCGGCTAGACTCTTCGGAGGCGGCGCCAGCAGAGCCGCCGCTGAGGGAGGTGGTGCCGCTCCACGAGAGCGGGGTGGTGGGGCTGGCTCTGTGGCTCCGAGCCGGTTTCTTCGGGAGGTTGTTGACTGTCGTGGATTTTGACCTCCGCTGACGCACGCTCCATTCCAGCGGCAAGGCAGCCGGCTTCAGCGGCGGACGCGGCGGCGTGCGGTGTAGCCGCACCAAGAGCTCCACGACCATCGCGTCGTCCGTCATGGCGGCTTTGACCCATTCCTCGTCGGCGCCACCCATGGCTGTTCAGTTTTAGAGAGAGAGAGAAGGGTTTATGTCTGTGAGATATGAAAAGGGAAAGAAACTGGAATGGTGTTGGCAAAGAAATTTTGTGAGTGTTGTGAGTTATGAATTATTTATAGTAACAATAATAAATGGGAGAGGTATGACATGAGTGTCTGTTACAATATATATATATGTATATATATATATGTGTGTGTGTGGGTGGGGGGGGGGGGTAGTGTGTGTCTGTGTGTATATTATATGCGTGCTTTTGTGGTGAAGATGCTTATGTTATAGACAACTCCTTGTGTTGTGCGCGCGTGTGTTGGGAGTGGTTTGTGGTGTCGTAAATGGACGGATGGGATCATCATTTTATTTTCATTTTATTTTACATTTCATTTTTGGATTAAATTGAATTTGGTAAGAATTTGGGGGTAATGTGGGCCCCATGTCAAATATGTGGCATGGCCGCTGCTTTAATTGTCATGCTGCTAGCTAATACTCTCTCCGTTCTTTTATACTTTTATAAGTGTCTCCAACAGTCCAGTTACACATATTAAGGAAGTAAATAAATTTCAATAATATTTTTTGGACATATATGTCTGGACATAAAAAAATATATTAATAATTTTACTTAAGATTTATTAAATAAAATAATATAATTTACTTAATTACTCTTAACTTTCATTTTTAAAATGATAATTCAGCATATTTTCTTTTAATTACAAAATTAAATAAATAAATAAAACGGATTCAACTGCTCTATTTTCTTAACACTAATACTTTTTGGACATATATGTCCGGACATAAAATAAATATATTAATAATTTTAACTTATAATTTATCAAATAAAATAATGGTGTTGGTTAGTATTCTAATGTATTTACTTAATTAATCTAAACCGCTATTTTTAAAGAGAGAAATATGAATACAAAAAATACGAAATTAAACTAATAAAGTTATTTTGTGATTTTCACTAATCTTTCGAAAATACTATTACTTAATAGATATTTATGCATTCACTTGAATTAGATTACTCAAAAAATAATAAATTGAATGAATGTGGAGAAATTACAAAATTAAATAAATAAGTTAAACGGATCGAATCGATTCATTTACCTAAACTAGCTAGATTATGTCCGGACATTTATGTCCGAATAGCATCACTCTTTTCTTAAATAGGCTGAATTATGTCCAGACATTTATGTCCGAATAGCATCACTCAATAAATTTATCTATGTAACCTTATTAATTAATATCATTAATGTATGCATACAACTAATTAACAAATTATGAAAAGCATTAAAGAAAGATAAAATAGAAAAATGTTATTATTTTACTCTAAAATTTTGAAATAAGACACTTATTTAAAAACAAAAAATTGAGCTAAATAAAACAAATAAAAAAGAACGGATGGAGTATTGTTACATCCGCACACACTAACATTGTTTCATGTCTGGGGTTATTTTCGGGATTTCCGCCTCGATCTAGGTCAATCCCCTATTCAACCACGAGTTATGTGAATTTCATGTAGTTATGCGCTTTTAAATATTTTGTAGTCATGCTATTAGTTTTGAATTATTGATTATATTAAGTACGGTGGTAAATTAGGAAGCCTCGAATACATAGATTGTATTCTAATTGACGAAACTAGTAAGTAGCCCGTCGAAATTCGACGGAAAATAATTTTATGTTTAATTTGTATATATATATATTTTAAAAATAATTTTATATCTTATTTAAAAGTTGTGATATTGTTCCCGTTAAATATTAATCAAACTTAGAAAATTAATTTATTTCACGTATCTAAATTTATACTAATTAGGAATGATAATGGATCGGGTATACTCAATCATTATGTATTTTCTAAATCTAAATTCGTTATTAATTTTTCTACATGTTCGTCCTAATCTCGGTTAAAATAGTGACTTTACTGTACATACTGGTTTCAAATTTGTTGAGTAATACTCGGTAAAAATATGAACACCCCAAGTAATATTAATTAAAATTAGTAAAAATTCTTCTTTCTATATTATTTGAACCGTCTTGTAGATTTATGCTAAATTACTCGATAAAAATTTAAACAAAGTTAATATTAATTAAAATTTGTAAAAAATATTCTTTTTAAGTTTCTTTGAATCGTCTCGTTGCTTCATGCTAAATCGATATATCTAATTTTTGCTAAAATGCGGAAAAAATATTCACATCTTCAAAATAATATTAATTAAAATTAGTAAAAACCGTTCTTTCTATGTTATTTGAGCCGTCGCGTTGGTTTATGCTAAATTATTCGATAAAAATATAAACAATGTTAATATTAGTAAAAATCCTTCTTTTTAAGTATTTTTGAACCGTCTCGTTAGTTCATGTTATATCGATATCTCTAATCTTTGCCAAAATGCGGAAAAAAATATGTTTACATCTTCAAGTTTTTTTGTTATTTTCTTTAGCTACCTATCCCATATTTGATTCAATGTATATATTTTATAGAAAACACTAATTGATTTTTTTGAAAAATATGAATGAAAAATAAAAAGGATTCCATATAGACATGTTGATTAAATATATTTATTTAGTCTTCATATGGATTTTTATTTACAAAATTTCTATAGATTATTATATATGAATTAAGAATGTATAAAATAAGGGTTTATAGTAAAAATCATTCTTTCTATATTATTTGAACCGTCTCGTTGGTTTATGTTAAATTACTCGATAAAAATATAAACAAAGTTAATATTAATTAAAATTAGTAAAAATCCTTCTTTTTAAGTATATTTGAACCGTCTCGTTAGTTCATGTTAAATCGATATCTCTAATCTTTGCCAAAATGTGAAAAAAATGTATGTTTACATCTTCAAATTTTTTTTGTTCTTTTTTTAGCTACCTATCCCCCATTTGATTCAATGTATATATTTTATAGAAAGTACTAATCGAATTTTTAGAAAAATATGAATGAAAAATAAAAAGGATTTCATATAGACATGTTGATTAAATATATTTATTTAGTCTTCATAGGGATTTTTATTTACAAATTTTCTATAAATTATTATTTATGAATTAAGAATGTATAAAATATAGGTTTATTGTAAAAATCATTATTCTATGTTATTTGAACCGTACGTCTCGTTGGTTTATGTTAAATTACTCGATAAAAATATAAACAAAGTTAATGTTAATTAAAATTAGTAAAAATCCTTCTTTTTAAGAATATTTGAATCGTCTCGTTAGTTCATGTTAAATCGATATCTCTAATCTTTGCCAAAATGTGGAAAAAATATGTTTCCATCTTCAAGTTTTTTTGTTCTTTTCTTTAGCTACATATTCCACATTTGATTCAATGTATATATTTTATAGAAAACACTAATCGAATTTTTAGAAAAATATGAATGAAAAATAAAAAGGATTCCATATAGACATGTTGATTAAATATATTTATTTAGTCTTCATAGGGATTTTTATTTACAAATTTTCTATAGATTATTATATATGAATTAAGAATGTATAAAATAAGGGTTTATAAGAATGCATTCCGAAATTGTTATTATTTTAATATGTATATAGAAGAATTTAATTAAATAGAGGGAAAGATAAATATGAGATGTGATTAATAGATAAACATGTGATATTTCAAGAATATGAAATTAATAATAATAAAAATTAGAATATATATGAATTGAAATTAGACAAATTACCAGAATAAAGGAAAATCTGAACGGAGCACCGTGGATGGGACATCTTTATTTTCGTATTACTAATAGATAATTTATCCTCATGGATAAGAGTCGGAATCTTTCAGCCAAATCAAGAATCAATCTTGATTCTAAATGTTAAAATACCTTTTTTAATTTTTATTTTCAAATAAAAAATATTTTTTTTATTTTATTTCAAAATATTACATTCCTCCTACAAAAAAATTAATACCAATATAACTCGTGTCAAATGATCTCACAATGATATGCAAGGGCAGACCCAACCTTTAGTATGGGGGAGCACCTCCGACCTCCCCCAATTCTTTATTTTTTTTTCTTTTAGAGTTGAAAAAATTGTGATTTGCTGGAAATTTGTACCGCAAGTTTTATCGCTATTAGAGTATGGAGAATTATTTTTAAAGAAAACAATCTCATTTAAAAAAAACATTAAAAAATTAGAGTGTGACATAACACTCCTATAAAAATGAAAATATCACCTTGTCACACAATAGTGAGGCTCCCCCAAGAAAAAGCTATGGATTACCTCCTAATATGATACATGGTTAAAAATTCGGATCTAAACTCATGTCTAATTATATATTTATAATTCAAATATATTATTGAATATAAATTTAAATCTAAATTTTTGATTCGTTCTACCGTGAAACTGCCTCACACAAGCTTTGCGATGATTACTATTTATGGCTCCAACATTGATTTGAATGATGTAGTTGTATTTGAATGGTGGGTGGTTTTGATTTGGGATGATTATAGTTAATGTTCATTTTTCAAGAATCATTACTCATATTTGAAAGTACCATGTGATTGATGATGGAGATTCTTACCCCTTTTTTAAAGGTAAAATTTTGTGAAGACACTTCTCAGATCTCCGCTCCTGAGGCTTTCCTCCTGTAGGAAAACGCGGATAGAATTTTGCATTTTAAGCCCCTAAAATATGAACTATTTGTACATTAATCCCTCAAATTTCAAAGTTTCTAACTTTACTTTGGCTTTTGTTAAAGTGCCCATTAATAAAGTCTAACGTGGATAGCCTCAAAATGTTTGACAAAATAAATGCTATTAATTTAGTGCATGTCACCTATTAGTATATGTAGGAACTTTTTGTCTTTTACATATTTCGAATTTATTTCAATGATGGTGCATGTCGTGTATATAGATATGTAGTAGTATTTTATTTTTGTTTGTATTCTTTGCATAAAATTGAATGTATGTTATCAAATATAGAACCTAACTTTCTAAATGTGCTTCTAAGTTCAAACTGATATAAGTTGTTGGGTGAAATTCCTATAAAACTATCATTTGAGGTTTTATGTTTCTTTTACAATTTTTTCGAAATACCTCGTGTATTCATAGTTCTTGTCTCTTGAAACTTAGATTGCAAATGATCGATGGATTCCTGACTTAAGAGAAGAATTTTTCTAGGAGAGAACAATTAAATGATTTTATATGAGATGGTGGTTAAAAAAAAAAGTTAAAAGGTTAAAAACAGTGAGAAATCAAGTTTCACTAGTCATAATGCTTATTTGTATTATTATTATTTTTTATGTCGTGGGAACCGTATTATTTCTAATTTCTGATCTGATCTAAGGTCAGAGGCGAATGAAAGATTAATAAATTCAATAAAAATTAAGAATGTCTATAGATATTTGATTGAGAAATTAGAAATCATTTATTGTTATAAAAACGGAATTAAACATTATACATAAAAATAAAGCTTCATAATATTGAGTAAAAATTTGAAATAACCACTATAGATAGTGGAAAATAAAAATTGTCCAAAATTTAATTTAACATAAATTCTGTCAGATTTGGGATTTTTGGACATATTTACCCTTTTCTTCATTTACAATCAAATTTCACTCTCCCTCTCTCTCTCTCTCTCGTCCTTCCTCTCACACTGAAAACTCTAACTTCCGCCTCTCTACCACCGACGATTATGCATCACGACGGCGCCTCCGCCGCTGAAATTAGATCCAAACATTCCGGTGACGGCGCCGCCTCACAACACGTCGATCCCAACCACAAAACCTTAGATCTAATCCCAAATCAAACGCCAAAACACAGATCTGATGGTCGATCTATTACAGAAAAGCAAAAAACTAGATCCAGTCACGGCGGCGCTGGTTTAGAAAATCGAGAGCAAAAATCGTGGTGAGATTGGTACGAAATGGATTCATTCGTACCACTCGTACCAATAAATGGTGCGCCACTAGTTGGTACGAAAGGGACGAATGAGTTCATTCATCCCTCTCGTACCAAATTATGGTGCGCCACTAGTTGGTACGAAAGGTACGAATGGATTCATTCGTACCACTCATACCAAGTTATGGTGAGCCATTAGTTGGTACGAACGGGACGAATGCGTTGATTTGTACCAAGTAACGCATCACAACTAGTTCGTACGAATGAAACGAATGGATTCATTCGTACCTGTCGTACCAAGTTCACCAGAATCTGCTGCTATTCAAAATAACGAGCACCAGCAAAACTGCTGCAGAAATAGCAGTAAAAATACCCAACAAACAGCCCTCCTCCCAAGCACAAATTCAAGCAACGTGTAATCCAACTACAATTTCACCGACAACAAGAATATCCTGAGCCCTAAAACTAAAAAATGATAGGAATCGAAGGGATTGCAGCGGAGCAAGAGGAATACTCCCGCGAGTACTTGAAGAAGTAGGAGACGGAGAACATGGAGGGACTGGAGATGACGGCGAGGCACCAGGAGTCCAATTGATTTTGGATCCATGAAGGATCTAGGAGAGCAAAAGATTTGGAGCAGAAATCAAGGAGGCGGATGCACCGTGGTAGCCGGCGACGGTGAGGTGGAGGTGGGGGAAAGAGGTGTCGGTGTCGAAGAAGAGGGTGGAGGATTTGGAGCTGAAATCAAGGAGGTAGATGCGGGCTACGGCGATCGAGGTGAAAGTGGGGAGAAGAGGCAGCGGCGGCGGCGGATGAAGGTGGAGGAGCGGACGACGGTGATGAATGCGGAGGCGGAGGAGGGAGGAGCAGAAGCCTCTCTGCGATAGAGAGAGAAATAGATGTGAGATACGTAAATTAATTTGCACATGAGAGAGAAATAAATACAAATTACAGGGATTTAAAAATTAAGGGTATAATTGTCTCATCACCTAAAAATCTGCTAAAATTTATAACAAATTAAATTTTTGACAATTTTTATTTTCCACTATCCATAGTGGCTATTTGACATGATAAACTCCATAATATTTGGGCTAATATTAATATAAATGAAACGAATTTGAAAATAAACCAAAACTTATGGAATCTTATACTCTTATGGCCACTCCAAATAAGGGGCTCCGGGCTAGGGATTAAAAACCGGATATCGGGTAACGGGTAATACCCACCCAACCCGGTACTGCCGGCTTCGATAGGTACGGCCGTACGGGGCAGGTAATGGATGCCTTTTTTTTTGCGGGGTGGGTATCGGGGTTTACCCAACCCGTCCCGTATACGCGGTCCTAAATCTGAATTTAAATAATTTTTTAAATTTATTTTATAGTTTCCGATTTAGGTGATCATGTGTCACCGAAATCAATTAGGGTATCTGCAGCAGCGATCACCTCCCCGTGATCGCTGCGATCACGGAGGGAGGGACGCTCTCCGCTGGCTATTGCGGCGATCGCTCGGAGGTGTTCGCAAATGTGAACGCGGCGCAAGAGGTGATGGCTGGGAGCTGCAGCTGATGTGGCCGCTTCTAATTGGCCGTCGTTGTCGTCGTCGCCGCCGGGGTTGGGGTGGTGGAGGTGCGCGCTGTGATTCAGACAAGAATTGTTGCTGTGATTTTCTTCCTTTTCTTCTTCTTGGTTTAGCTATTTCTTGTGAAATTGAGTAAGAAACAAATACTTGGCGTAGAAATTGGAGTAATTAAGCTTGAGCAAGAATTAGAAAGATATGGAGAAGAAGACTGTGGATTGATCAGAGCACACCAAGATTTGAACTGAATCAACCATCCCTTTCCCCACGGCCATCATAGTGACAATTATATATATATATATATATATATATATATATATATATATAGAGGGAAGAGATCATATTTAAAACCATTTTTCCGTAAGAAATAAGAAGCGATCTGGACTATTGATATTTGTAGATCTACGATTGTCATTGACCGATTCATTAGAATTGAACATGAAATGCATTATCGTAACAATGCATCATAATAAATCAGAAATGCATTATTATAACAGTGCATTGTAATAAGACATAAAATACATTATTTTGGTACATAAAATGCATTATTATTATTTTTTACGGGAAAAATATTTTGTATGTGAATCCACCCCTATATATATATATTTATTTTTTAATTTAAATGTTATTTAATTATTATATTTTTAGTAGTCAATTTTTAATATTTTTTTAAATTAATATACGTTTTTTTTATTTCAATTCAATAACATTTGCATTTTTTAAATTATTGTTATTCAAATTATTAAATAAAAATAATTGTAAAATGAAAAAGAAAAAAAAAATTAGAGATCACCATGTTTGATGATCACCATTGTGAGTCAAAATAGAGAGATCACATAAACCCACTTTAAATATTTAAATAATGGAGATCACCAAACTTGGTGATCTCCATTGTCGATAGTCTTACACCCAAATTAGATGAGTATGTGTTAAGCACTACTTCACCCTTATTTATAACCAACTCTCCTTCTCCTCTTTCCTTCACTATTTAATGTTGGACAATGGATCAATGTTTTAAAATCGGACGGGATCGGACGGTTCAATCGGCTAAACCGAGAACCAGGCCTGGTACCGGTGGGATCGATGCCTATAAAACTGAAATGGATCTAATCCATTCATTCTGATTAATGAGATCCTCCTAATGCTACTTAATTTTTGGTTTATCAACGAAGTCTCGGTTATTGTATCTTATCAGTTGTACGTAGAAATGAAGGAGATTGATGAGTTGGAAAAGAATGAACAAAATTCTCCATTAATTCTTGTGAACTTTGAAGAATGCGGTCTAGCTTCATTCATGAATTTATCTAGATTAGATAGATGAGACAGTAAGTAGTAGATCTATATTTTCATTTCTAAATTATATTAAGCATATATTTACATAGTTTGACCTTATTACGTGCGATTGTGTAATATCATATGAAGCTTGCATGGTGTACAATATCGTGAATTAATATAATAAGGATAGATTTATAACTAAAATCATTATGTTTAGATCGAATAGGGTAACGCACATACTTTAACTATTAATTTAATCCCGAATGTAAACATGAATTAATTAAATAAAACTATAATCAAGTTGACAAGATCGAAAAACATTGTTTCCTTAGGAGAACCTACTGGGGGAATGAGTATTATTCCTGAAACAAAAAGATCTTACCAACGTCTTGTTTATATATCGAGCTAGTTTGCACACTTTGCCTTTCTAATTGGGTTGGTTTTACCTCTTCTATATATGTGGCACATGAGCGAGAATTTACCTAGTGTCCCGAAGGTACACGCATGATTTTATGTCCCACAATTATGTTTCATCATCGATGTTCTATTATAAATTTTATTATTTTAGTATTAAGAACAAAAATTACTTATTTAATGATTCCTAATAAATATTTATTACTAAAAATCGAATACTAACACATAAAATTGAAATTAAATGCTTAAAAATAATTATATACTCTAATTTGAGTATAATGAATCCATATAATAATTATAAAATTGAACTAACAGTACACACAAGAGTTTGAAATTGAAGAAATAGAAGAAAATTATAAAAATTAATCATGGAATACGAAATGAAAGTGAAACACCAAAAGTGGAATAGAAGATTTCATGTGCTGGCGAAAGTAGCATTTGTGATTCCGACAACTTAAAAATACAAATTGACAAGAACACACAAGGTTATCATTACAATGATATATATCCACAAGATTTGTAACAAAAGCTGCATGCATGAAGCAACCAAAAAAGGAACCTCAAAACAAAAAACATAAAGTAGAAGAACCCTAGTTGAGCGGAGGTGCATCGGGGTCGGGCGGCGGCAGCGGTTCCTCTTCCACTGCAGGTGGAGCAGTTACGAATGGTATTGGTTGCACCGGATCATTAATTACCGGCGGAATGAGAGGAAGTGGCGGAGGCAGCGGTTGTTCTTCCACGGTAGGCGGTGCAGTTACTAACGGTATTGGTTGCACCGGATCATTAATCACCGGCGGCGGAAAGAAGCCCGGCAATTGAGGGATCGGAACATCTGGAGTCCCAATCGCCGGCGGAGGTGAGAATGTGAACGGAAATTCCGGCGGCCGCTCTGGTGGAGTGAATATCGGGAGAAGTGGCGGAGCTGGTAGCGTCACATCTGCTGCGGGCGGCGAAAGAAACAAGTCCGGCGGCAAAGAAAAAGCGGGCGGAGTGTCCGGTAGAGGTGGTGGAAAAATAATGCCCGGCAGCGGAGTGTCCGGTAGAGGTGGCGTGTCTGTTCCCGCTTCAGGTGGCGTGTCCGGTAGAGGCGGCGTCAGCCATGGCAAGAGTGGCGGCGAAGAAACCAACGGTGGCGGATATATTATGGGAACAACTTCAGGTGGTGGAGGTGATGGAGGCGAGGGCGGCGGAGGAGACGGAACCAACGGGGGTGGAGGAGGTGACGGAGGCGCGGCAGGTGGAGGTGACGGAGATGTTGGTGGTGGGGCTGGCGGAGGGGACGACGGCGGCGGCGCGGCGGCTAAAGGTGGCGGAGAAGATGGAGCGACTGGGGGGGGAAGCGGTATTAGCGGAGAAGGAGAGGGTATTGCAGGCGGTGGATTTACCACCGGCGGAGTAGATGGGACCGCCGGCGGCGGCAAGGGAATGAGCGGCGATCGGGGCGGAGAGCGGCGGGGAGACGACGGAGATCTTGGCCTAAAAGGGTTGTTAGGAGAGTTGCGGCGGAATGGCCATTGACCACAGTTTCCAAATAGGTATGAATACAAAGGGTCACAATTTGATGGCGAACCTCCCGGCCTTCTTCCGCCGCCGCCGCCGCTTCTACTCCTTCCACCGCGACTGCTGCTTCTTCTTTGCTTTTGCTCTTCTACTTTTGTCTTATTTTGGTTGTGATTTGGATGAGTTGATTCAGCTAAAGTTGAAGCAACTACAACAAGTATTGCAAAGAATAAAACTGCTACTACATATCCTTTCATTTCTCTCTCTCTTTCATAGATGAATTTCTTTTCCACATAAGGCTAAATGTTTGCATGAATAACCCTAACTCCAACCCCAGCTTAAATAAGGGTGGTTTGCAAATAAATAAAATATTATTATATTATCGAATAAATTTTAAATTTATGAAATTATAATTATCAAGCCAGCCTCTTTCTTGGTCTAGCCGCCACCTAAAAAAGTCAAAGATAACAAAGAAACTTGAAATTATGTGTACTGATCTAGTCAACAGTTCCGATCTATTTTTTCTTTTTTTTTTTGCCAGAAAATAATTAGTGGCTTTTTTTAGGACAATTTAATCTGCATGATTTCATAAGTTTGAAGATTTATTATTTGAATTCGGGAGAGGAGGTTGACATAATTCGTCCTAAACATAAAATATTAAAATGAATGAGTTTGATAAACATGAATTGAATAGCAGTCAATATTACATTATTAATTTGTTATTGTAGTTTATTAATACGCGATAGTGATAGAATTACATACTATATTATGAGGTTTAAATGGAAGAATTTATAATTTGCAGGTGATGCAATTAAAGCCTGAAAGGGTGCGAAAATCAATAGTCATTTGATGAAGTTGAATTTGCAGAGGAACAGTTGGGAAGATGGCGGAGAGAGAGAGAGAGAGAAATGCATAGTACTACGTGCCCTCTCTTCACGTCTATCCTACTAGCATTTAACGCCCTTGCAAGTGAAAGCAAACTTTTATGGCCAAAATGCACACAAATTTCTGACATTTTCTCAAATTCTGATTTAATTCTAAACCTTTTAATTTTTGCAAAATAAATCTCCACCTTTTAATTTTGCTTAATGTTCTCCCGACGATGAATTTGGGTGAAATTCAAAGTGACGTGGCGTTCAAAACGGCGGCTGTTCTTCGCCTGCTTCGAATCGAGATGGTCGCGGATCCCTCCGACGCCCGACCCCAAATCCAACGGCGTCGTTTTGAATGCCACGTCACTTTGAATTTCACCTAAATTCGTCGTCGGGAGAACATTAAGCAAAATTGAAAGGTGGAGATTTATTTTGCAAAAATTAAAAGGTTTGGAATTAAATCAGAATTTGAGAAAAGATCAGGAATTTGTATGCATTTTGGCCAACTTTTATTACACAAAATTTTCCATCAAAATCTATAAAGTTCATTTTATATTTTAATTTGAGAATTAAAATTTATTTTGTACTCCACTTGTATATATTTATCACAAGAACTTGTATTATATATATATATATACATCATGAGCATGAAGCCGTGGATCCTTTCTTTCGTGTGGTCGCCCGCTCCGGGTGCACGGTTGAAAAGTTTCGTGCACCATTGCTTGTCAGTCATGCAGTACTGCGGCCACCGTCTTCGATCCAACACGCTACTTGTTATCAGGGGGCCAGGAGCTGTGCGGGGTGGGCGACCGCACGGGACCCTGAAAAAATGAGGGCTCCAAAAATATACAGGTCCATGTATATATATAATTAATTAAATTATTGATACAATGACCAATTACTCTGTTTAGTGGTAAAATGCATTGTTTCATTATTTGAGGTCGCAGATTCGAAACCTGCTCCAAGCATTTTACTATTTTCAAATCTTTTGTTCATTTCCCTCTTGGCCTATTCTCTCCATGTACTGGATATTATTTTTACTTTATTTTGAGTCCTTCCTAATGCATAGAAATCGTCCCTTAGAATTTTTATTTTTTAATTATAGTTAAAGGGTCAAAATTTAATGAGGGTCTCATTGTATTATTTTTTCTTATTCTATGTCCCTCCTAATACATAAAAATCTTTTAAAGTTTTTATTTTTAACTATAATTAAAGGGCCCCGAAACAGATAAATCCTTCAAATAAAAACGTGAACCTCCTTCATAATTCTTATAAAATTTTAATTATATTTTATCTTTTAATAAATTTTGCTTAAAAAATTTATTATAGTTTTAGCTAGAGTGACTGCCTTAATTTGTTATTTGATTATCATGTAATATAATAAAAATAAATTATAATTAATTCATAAATTTTTTATTTTTTATCTATAAATAAAGGGCCAAAAATTTTGAACTTGCACAGGGCCCACATTATCCTAGCCCCGCCCTGCATTTTATTATAGGAGTATTTTTTAAGAAGTTGTGCATATATATTTTTTTCTTTTACTATATCCTCAATGGGTATGTAACGTTTTCTCCCGATATACTAATACCTAATTTATACATACATAACATGCATGGAGGAAGAAAAAAGTGGTAAATGCTTAGTATTACATGCCCTCTCTTTACGTCTATATATCCTACTAGCATTTAACCCTATATAATTCCTAGACCCTAAATGAAAGCGAACTTCACTAGAAATTTTCCATGCAAATCTATAATATTCATTTTTATTTTGAAATAATTCATAAAAAATATATATATATATGTATCGTAAAAACTTGTATTATATATAAAACCTTATGGATCATGACTAGAGTCAGAAAAACTAGTCGGCATGACTAGTCGATCCAATTTCGAGTCGGGATGGGTTAGTTCAACCCGACTAAAAATGAGCAAAAGTTCGGAGGGCTCGAGCAAGCCCGACCAAACCTTTTTGCACTATGGACAATGTTTTTAGGTTAGGTCTTAATTTTTCCAGCGCGACCCATCTTCATGACCCACAAATCATATTTTTATCTAAATACACAGGCGTATGAAAGTTTTGATTAATTTTGAACTTTCCATATATCTGGATAGTAGGGCTGGCTTTGACACTTCGGAGCCCTACACAAAAAGAAAAAAAGGAGCCCTTTCATCGTTTTTACATAATATGCTAGTATTATACGACATATAAAGCATGTCAATCCTTTCTTTAGTGTAGTCGCCTGCTTCGAATGCATGACACTATTCATTGGTGCACGATTGAATAGTCATTCGTACACCATTGCTTTTGCACTCGTGCATCACTTCCATGCAGTGCGGCTAGAGCTGTCAAAACCGGCCCGACGGGCTGGCCCGATTTTGGGCCGGGCTGGGCTCCACAAATCCAGGCCCGCTGAAATTTCGGGCTGGCCCGGCCCAGAATAGGTAAAAGCCCGGTGGGCTCTTGCCAGCCCGGCCCGGTAAATTTACACTATAAAATGGTTTTCTGGGTTGGGTTGGGCTTCACTTTTTTAGCCCGGAGGATTTTCGGGGCGGCCCGATCCGATTTTTCCAAAACGCCCGGCGGGCTCGGGCCCGGCCCGGAATTTTGCCAGCCCTAAGTGTGGCCACCATCTTCTCCAACGCGCTACTTCTTTGCTGGAATTGGTGCACGAACTATCGTGCAACGTCACCTTTTAAAGTTTAGATAGAAGAGTCCGGGAGTAATATATTGTATTAAGAATAGATACATTATTATTATTATTATTATTATTATTATTATTATTATTATTATTATTATTATTATTTAAGTTGTTGGGTATATTTTTATCTTTTAATATTCTAAATGGGTATGTAATATTTTATCTTATATAGTACTCCCTCCAGCCTGTTATTCTTATCTCATTTCTTTTGGGCACGTGTATTAAAGAGAAAGGAATTAGGGATAGAAGGTGTGTTAGTATAATTTTTAATTGAATACTTAATAGGGTACAAATAGTGAAATAAAGTGGCTTTAAATAGTGAAATAAAATGGGTAGAGAGAGAGTGAATAGTGAATAGCATGGAAAATGAGGGAAGAATAGTGAAAGGTGGAGTAGTTAGGAGTAATAAAGGCTACATTAGCAATTTAAATAGGGCCTTAATAATCTTTAATTTAGTCCAAAAAAGGAAACAAAACAATAATAACGGCAACCCAAAAAAGTATACAAAACAAAAATAACAGAACGGAGGGAGTAACACCTAATTTATACAACATTATATTTCTTCTATCTCGAGAAGTAGATAAGTCCTTATCACACAACTTCAAAGTATATGTTCGTAAGTGTTTCTTTAGCGGAAATAAATAGAAATTATATAATTAAATACTATATTATATGTTTTGAGTAAATTAATTCAATAAAGTATTTTCTCAAAACCAATGTTCGATGAATGAGAATTCAATATGCGACCATCCTAATCACCTTTTAAGCTGTATTGAAACATTTGCATTGACTGGCAACAGATTTGCAGAGTGCTTCTCGTATGACTTGGCTATTAATTCAATTATTTAATTGACTAAAATCGATAGTTCATTATAAAATTATAAAAAAGGGTAATTATCTGGGATAAATTTGAGCCAATGATGAGTGTTGAATATTATGAAATAATAAAATCACAAACAATTGGACTGGCACTATTGGGTTGATGCATGGCCCATTTTGTTATATCTTTATGCATGGCCCATGCACCTATGGACTTCTCTGTTAGAAAAGTGATGTCCAATTTATGTGTTGGATTTTTCTATTACCAAATGTGTTAGTATGTGCAAAATCACAGAATCATTCAATATATAATACGAGAATAGAAGATGCAACACGAACACGACTGACTAATAATACTCATGGCAATTCAAAGCGAGCGCATATGAGTTTTCGTCAGGACTTTGATATTCTAGTGCTCAAATTTATTTTTATAAAGACTAAGAAATAGAAAAACTATTAAATTAACAAAGACAAACAAAATATTAGGGTCTTTGGTTACTAAAAAATAATTATTTGCTAAATATCCAACTTTGATTTGTATTTTATTTACTAGCACATATATAGATTTGAGTAAAAAAAAAACGATTATTCTTATACTTTAAACATATTATCTAAGTAATGTCATCTGTGAACTAATTATGTTTAACTGAACGAATACTATCAAATACTCACACAATCGAACTCTAGTAATATAATCTACTTATTCTCAACAATTAGATCATATCATTTATAATTTTAGCTGGCTTTCCTTTATTGTGCAATAATAAAACCTCTTAATATTATGTACAACAAGATAGGTTTACAGCGGACTACTTTAAATTACTCAAATTTTACGTTAAGTAAAATAAATTCATAGTAAATAATTGAGAAAATAATTCAAAAGAATAGTACAAAATATTTGAAAGTTGGACAAAAACGAACGAATTAAAGTGTATGTAAGATAAGTTTGAAATCCTAGAATCTTTTCTTTTTTTTTAATCCAGAAACAAGCATTTAATTTTTGGCCGTTACATAGAAATATCGTGACTTAGTATTCGATCAGTAGAAAAATTGAAGTAATAAAAGCAGCACAAACTTAGAATGAACAGATTTATTACAACCCTAGTCCACACATATCCATAAAAATTCTGCAATATTTGTTTAGATATATATTATAGAGTGGTGCTAATTGGACATAAATATCCGGACATAATCTAGCTCGTTTAGGTAAATGAATCGGTTCGATCCGTTTAACTTATTTATTTAATTTTGTAATTTCTCCACATTCATTTAGTTTATTATTTTTTTTAGTAATCTAATTCAAGTTAATGCATAAATATCTATTAAGTAATAGTATTTCCAAAAGATTAGTGAAAATCACAAAATAACTTTATTAGTTTAATTTCGTATTTTTTGTATTCATATTTCTCTCTCTAAAAATGGCGGTTTAGATTAATTAAGTAAATACATTAGAGTACTAACCAACACCATTATTTTATTTGATAAATTATGAGTTAAGATTATTAATATATTCATTTTATGTCCGGACATATATGTCCAAAAAGTATTAGTGATATATTAATTGTAATCCCATTAATGAATACAAAGTAGGAAAAAAGGGAAAGCATAACCAACTCTTGGCAAAAAAAACTTATTATAGGATTCTCGAGACATTTCAAGCGGTAAAAACTTCTTATGTGTGAGTGGTTTAGAGTTTTAAATCCACCTTCTATGTCTTACTTTTTTACTTTTTTCCCACTTCTTCAACTCCAAAGTCTACGTCTAAGTTTAATTTTGTAGTTTTTAATTAGTGTTTATTATATACTAGTAATTTTTAGTATTTAATCTCAATCTTTTAGTTAATAGAACTATTAGAATTGATTATCCCAGAATTAGAATATATGATTTTTGTAAGCTTCAATTAGAATTTTATATTATAATAATTTTATTTTTAAAATTAATATTATTAAAATTTAATTGTGAGATACGAGTACAATGCAGAAAATTATTACGGTGCTTGTTGAAGACGCAGGAAAGAAATAAAACCCACAAATTAATTTACTTTTCTATAAGATAGATCTTCAGAGAATTCAATTAAAAGAAAAAAGTATATATTATAGATTGGTCAAACTTTAAAGTACTATCAGAATTGACTCCCATGTTCATAACTAGCAAAATAGAAATTATTTCATTTCGATATATACATACATATTATCACCTGGGAGATAGTAATTTCATATACGAACATTCTCGTCTGAAATTCCATTTGCAAGGTATTTGAATTTCCTAACAAAATTTGCTCGTAATATTCAAAAAATTTCATGCTAGTTCGATCATTGATAAGTCGCGCCATAAAATTAATCAAAATGAATCCAAAAAAATTGAAAAGTCTTGGACCAATGTTTTCAAATAATAATATATACACATTAAAGTAAATCTTAATATAATTTTGATGATACAAAAAAATTAAAAAATTGCGAAAGCTCAATATCTAACTGAAACTATTTTCTTAATTTTTTTACGAGACGAAATTTCCAATGATTTCTAAAATTAGTTTTGAATTGCATGTGTGAATATTCCTCGAACTTTTAGATTTATTGAATTTATTTTATAGTTCGACATATATACTAGTAATCGACATAGCATGGAACTTCCTCGTATGTGGCCTAGAAATTAATTTCTCTCACTCTCTCTCTCTCAAATTAACACTTTTACTACAGTACTATATGTTATATATCAGTGTATAAAAAAATTAAAAAAATTATGACGAATAAGTGTCTTATTTCTTTTTAACACGCATATTAAGGAGAATGATTAAAAAGATAGAAAGTGATTGAGCCACACCTTTTTGTGAGAGAATGTGTTTTACATATTAAGTACATATGACACTTATTATGGGACAACCCAATATAAAAAGGAAGACACTTATGTGGGGCGGAGGGAGTATTATGTATGCTTATTTTACTTATTACCATTATTATATTGTGGTATTTAATTATCTTTTTGTAGTATTTCATGACATTTTTACTTTTTTTCTTCTCGTATTGTGTGTTTGATGTCTCATTGTTTTATTGAATGGGTCAACTTCTACCACCATTGTTACTTACCCACCATTGTTACTTACCCTTATGTATAATATTCAAATTAATAATGATATTCCACACATATATGCATTAGGACAAGTACAATCATGTTTCTATTATTTGTTCTCTTTTGAAAAAAAAAAATTATTATAATAAAATATTTGTACATTATATAAAAGTCAAGACGGTGGTGTTGTCTTATTGTGAGAATGGGAGAGCACAATCTTGTTCCTGCACACTTCACAAGAGATGAAGATCTCTACTTTGGCTCTTTTCTTTTTCATATTAATTTATCAAAATAATATTTTATCTTTTCCAAGTAAATTTGGTGCTTTTAAAGAGAAGTAATGCTCCATATTTGACTGCATATATATTATTACAAGGTTTCTCAATCATGCAGATAATTATATATATTATTACATGCTTTTTCCTATATTCTAATGGATCGACCCATATGTTTCCCATAATTTAAAGTTTTCTTTTATCAAAACTTTTGGAGTTTGATAATGACAACCTCTTTTGCTTTTCCATGCGCTTTCAATGTGCTTTACACTTTTCCTAATTCCCTCGCATTCTAAAAAGCATCCATTCTTTGTTTAATTAAGGGGTAATGGCATGGAAATTTCTCAACTTTCAGTAATTTCTGGTATTGCTCTCCACGTAAAGATTCTGCCTGTAAATTCCTCAACTTTCAGCAATTTCTGGTTTTGCTCTCCACCTAAAGATTCTGGGTGTAAATTCCTTAACTTTCAATTGTTTTTGATTTTGCATCCGAGGTCAAAATTTCCCCAAATTAATGCTGACATGACCGCCAAAAAATTTGAGTTGGCCAATTCGACTGATAAACAAAACGACGTCGTTTTGAAATTTATTTAATAAAAAATAATAAATTAGATTTGGGTCAGGCAGTTTCACGATGGTGTTCTTGGTGAGAGGTTTGAGGGCAGTTTTGGTGTCGAAGAAAGGGATTGTGGCGGCGGTGACGAAAGGGGCACAACGTGGTGACGACGAAAGAAATTTGGACGGGAATGGAGAGAGAGAGGAGAGAGATAAAAAGTGAGAAAATCTGGCAAAAAATCTAATTTATTATTTTTTATTAAATAAATTTCAAAACGACGTCGTTTTGTTTATCGGTCAAATTGGCCAACTCAAATTTTTTGGCGGTCATGGCAGCATTAATTTGGGGAAAATTTGATCTCTGATGCAAAATCAGAAACAATTGAAAGTTGAGGAATTTACACTCAGAATCTTTAGGTGGAGAGCAAAACCAGAAATTGCTGAAAGTTGAGGAATTTACAGGCAGAATCTTTAGGTAGAGAACAAAACCAAAAATTACTGAAAGTTAAAGAATTTACAGGTCATTACCCCTTTAATTAAATTACCCAAAAAAGCTACTAGACTGTGGATAACTAATGACATCGTAAATATTGAAAATACATTTAAAGTTTTCGATAATGTAACAATGTCCTAGAAATTGGTGTTAGTCCTACCCCAATTTTTGATGCATTTTTCAATTTTATTCTAATTTTTAAATTTTATCAATTTAATCATACACATTTCTTCTATCATCAGAATAATACAATGATTTTAAGAATAAAAAAAAAAATCGACCCTGTCACATAGAAGGTCACCGGGAATTCTTCGACTTACCACCTCTCTTTAATCCACGGTGGAGGTGACCTCCAATACTACACGTTGATTTTCATACATGTGTGTGTGGCATTGGAGCCTGATACGGGGGCATTGATCCAGCCCCTGGGCAAGTGAGGAGGACTCACTTGGCTGCGGTAAGCCTGAGGAGGACGTCTTACATTGATTAAATATGCAAGACTGTTGACGTTTAAATAGTATGGGCAATCTTTCTCTCTTAACAATGGTTTTGAGGCGAAGTTAGGCCCAGCTATTAACAGCCTGCATCAGAGCCCCAGTGTGCAAATAAAATAAAATAAAAGAAGCAAGATCTGAGTCTTGCTACTGCTTATTAGTATAAGTTGGTACAACATCTTTGTCCTCTACTGCAAACCGGTTGGACATAATAATGCATGCAATTTAAATTTATTTAATTAAATTTAGTCCAGTACTAGACTTATGGTCAAATTTTAATAATCACACTATTTTTGTCGCTCACATTATTGACCTTAATATGTGGATCCTATAAATTATATTATATTTTTTTGGTCTTGGACAAGATACTAGATTTATATAATATTTTGTTGGTTAATTTGTGAACAATTCACATGCATGCATTTCGGTTTCGTCTTCAACGCAGCCATCGAAACGAAACATCTTCAATGTGGTGGTTGATATGTATGAATTTTTCCTATTTCTTTATTATAGAGGAATATATATTTTATATATATTGTATATATATGTTACATACACTGGATTAATTAATTAAATAGTGTTATAAAGTTGGTTGAAAATTAAAAGTGATTTATCAGATTAATATAATTATGGGCTAGAAACGTATTAATTTATTTATGGGGTGGGTGGGGATATTTTATTGTGATAGACTCAAGAAAAATAGATACAATTAGGATAGATTATCCGCGGTTTAATTAAACTTAATACTGGTGTACCACACACTCGATACGTGGGGATCATCTTATAGGTTATGATATTAAAGGAATTTAAAATATTAATCTTCACCAAATCGCGTAAAAGCTATATTATTATATTATATATTGTTTTCTTATTTTCTAGTATTATATATGGTGAAAATATTATTCATGGGACAAAATATTTAAATACTATAGCACAATGGACTTAGCGTGGTATGCTTCCTTATATAATCTCTAATTTTATTACAGATAGTCTATAATATTTAGTGATATGCTACTCCCTTCGTCCCATTTATATAGGCGGATTGAAATTTTCACAAGGATTAAGAAAAATTATTGGAAAAGTAAATTATATAGTAAATTTCTTAATATGCCCCTATTTATTATTTGACTATGTATTTTTATGAGTTAATCAAAGAATTAAATAGGGATATATTAGTAAATGAGCTAAAAAATATTACTTTTTATGGAAACAAGCCTATATATTTGGGACATCCAAAAAAGGAAAACAAGTCTATATAAATGGGATGGAGGAAGTATAAGATTTGAATCAATTGAGACTTTGAGAGAGAAACTTTGAGAGAGAGAGACTTTGCGAGAGAGAGAGAGAGATTCGTACGTTAATGTGTCCAAATCTTTGTTGATGTGAATTATATTAACACTTTTTGGCATCATAATTACACGCTAGAAAGAACTCTAAGCTATTGCTGAAGGAATTGCTAAAATTTCGTATATTGGGAAATTCAAGTATTTAAATAATGACTTATTACGTGAATATCATAATTCCACGTAATGTGGTCTATAAATTGGTTCATTTTTGAACTCTTATTTAGCTTCTTGAAGTTCATGAGGTGTCATCTCTCTGTAAGATGCAATTTGACCCCCAATTTAATCATAATTGATGCTTCAATCTTATTCTATCGAATAAAAACTATTTTACAACCAATTCAACAAAATTGATCTTTAATTTAAAATTGTTATTAAGAATTAAAATATCATTGTATATATAAATCATGCAATTTTCTATTTAATAAGAAATATTATAAAATAAGCATTAATGTATATATAAGTGGGTATATACTTTGTGGCATGATCTTCGACGAGATTTTTTAAAATGATATATATGACATTAATTTTATTTTCTAAAAATACTGATATTTGGCGAGAATTTTTTTTTAATAACATTACAAATATTAATACTCACACACCCCACCTAGGGTTTTTTTGTGGCCGAGAGTACTCGAACCTCTGATCTATTGGTCAACAGGCAACCACTCCACCACTAGGCCATCCCACTGGGACATTCGCGAGAATTTAAAAGTATGACCCGCATTCATATTTCTGACATTGAAAATCTGATAAACCATGTTGGAATCATGCCGAAAATATGGACGAGTGCCATTTTTAAAAATCTCGCCAAAGGTCATGATTTTTTAAAAAATAAGATAAAAGTTGTTTCATTTTTAAATTCTCACAAAACTTCTTACCATAAATTATATTTTACCCTATATAACATTATGTCTTAATACTCATATATGGCAATTTTTCATAAAACTAGAAGTTATATGTCCCTAGTTCATAAAGTAGAAGTTTTATGGCCATTTTGGGGTTAAATGACATAAATATCCTTGCACATGTGAGAGAAAGTTGGTGATGTTGACCTTTTCTTATTAATAAATAAAATATCACTTTCTCTCACTCCTTTTAAGTCAATTGCTGCTATCTTCTCTCTCTTCTTTATTTTTTCAATTTTTCTCTCTCTTCTTTACATGGAGCGACCGCCCACACACACACACGCACATATATATATATATATATATATATATATATATATATATACACACACACAAAGGGCGGATAAAAATTGAGAGGACATGCAGGTACTGAATTGAAGAGGAATTTAAGGTAAAAAAAGGACACCAACATAAATGAAGGTACTTTAATTCAATTTCTTGTAAGAGAGTTGTTGGAGCTTCATTGAATATGGCTGCCCACATAAACTTATAAGGCTATGAAACAGTACAAAATGACTCAATCTAACAACTAAAATACAAAATTTGTGTCCTTGTTTGTGCCCCAAATATTCACGCAAAGTCGAAGAAAATAGAAGCGAAAGATCCATCGTAGCGCGTTCTTGTTTCTTAACTTACTAAGGTACGTACACAATCTCTTTCGTAAACAAAAATAAAAAAAAATCTGGGTTGTTCTTCGCGACTCGATGGTGAACTCGATCGTTAACTCGATCGAGCTGGCTTGATGGATAAGACTCGATGGAAAACTCGATCGTTAACTCGATCGAGTTCTTAGCTACACGATCGAACTGGCTTGATAAATGAATGAGACTCGATGGAAAACTCGATCAATAACTCGATCGCGTTGTTAGCTACACGATCGAGATTTCTTACAAATACATGATTTTTTTAAAAATAATTCTTTGAAATGAATATTTGTCACATGTTAATGAACACGTGTAAGATGAGAATTTGTAATTCGTAATTTTGCATGATTTATATATGACATGATTTTTATTTAAATTCGAATTTCAATGAATTTAGGATTTTAGGGTTTAATGGATATGCAAATATGAAAATACGTGACAAATGCATGATTAGGGTTAGGTTTTTTAGTACTAGAGTTTTAGGATTTGGGTTCATGACTACTCGATGGTTGACTCGACCGAGTACTCGATCGAGTCAACCATCGAGTAGCAGGCAGACTTTTCAAAATCTCCTAGTTTTTTATTTAATTTTCATGTTAGGTCAGTCTCATTTCAATACAATGCATATGATAGTATAATTGACATGATTTTTTTGTATCTACAGATGTCGTCGTGGCAACGTATTCTTATACGACACAGTGGTCGTTGGGAGGGATCGGAATATGTAGGTGGAGATAATGTTGTTGTGTTCATGGCAGTGGATCAGATCGGTCGTGATCGCCTTATGCATCAGATTAGAGATGCTATGTGTCGTCCATCGAGCGCTGATTTATCGGTTTTTTATTTAACGGGCACAAGCGACGGAGAGAAATTAAAGGTTTCTTTGCAGAGTGATACCGATTTATTTAGATTGCTTTACGAGCAAAAGGAGAATCCAGTGGTTTATGTAATCGATCGAGAGCAATTTTGTACTCCCAATGTGAACGTGGGAGGTAGCAGCTCGGCGCCCAAACACAACAACATGCCTCCACCTTCACATAGTAACATAAGGTCTGGTATGTGTAAGCTCCCCACGGAAATAAATCCCACTCGTCCAAGTCCTCGACTAAAGCCCATGCCCAATTCTCTATCACTATATCGTCCCGACAAAGGAGAAAGAGGTAATACATCAACAAATTGCCAGCCTTTATATAGTTCTCAACATCCTTGCCCAGATTTTTAGCTTTGAATTTCGCTCGAAGTTCGCTAACTTTTGTGGGACGACATTTAAAATACTTGTGAAAAATACCATTGGTAGGAATCTCATGATTGTCATTTGGATCGAAATTACTGTAGCCAAAGTGGAGTCCGGTGATCAGGGCATAATCCGGTCCTGAAAAACGAATTATACACCCACCGATATAAAACCACGGCTCTCTCAAAGGTATATCTGGTCCCTGCAACTGTCGAGTCAAGAGGTGGTGCAGGGCCTTATTTGTGCTACCGTTTCTCTGGTGATCAATCAAACGCCCAATTTGCCCGGTTCGAATCGTCGCAAAGCGGATTTACCCCCAATGGCCTTCAACGTCGCCAAGATGTCATCAAATACTTTGGCTCGTATGTATAGATTGAGGCCACGAGTAACATGAATTAGGGTTGGTCTCTTCCAAACATAATTAGCCTGCAAAATCAAAATATAAAGATTTTAGCACCATTGTACAAAACATAAATAAAAAAGAACACAAAAACACAATCTGTTAACTACTCGATGGTGGCCTCGATGGAAGACTCGATCGAGGCCCTCATCGAGTGGACAACACCACACATCCACCATCAAACTACTCGATGGTGGCCTCGATCAAAGACTCGATCGAGGCCCCATCGAGCGATCAACGTATAACCACCGCCACCATCAAACTACTCGAGGGTGGCCTCGATCGAAGACTCGATCGAGGCCCCATCGAGTAGTCAATCAGATAACCACCGCCACCATCAAACTACTCGATGGTGGCCTCGATCGAAGACTCGGTCAATCATCTTCCTCGCTACAATCGAGTACCTATGAACTACACAAATTCCATCGCCTCATTCCTATTATATTTTGTATAATGTGAACTAAAATATCAATAGAATAACTTTTTAAACACTAAGAAAATACAATGTGAAACCAACATCAATACAATAACCATCAATACAATATATCATGTATAATCATCATCTATTGAATTCAACAATAACAATATACATGCAAACAACAACAAAAATTCGAATTTGGGGGGTTAGTGCTCATACCGGGGGCTGTGGTATTTCTTGTTGTTGTGGTACTTCCTCCTCGCCGGCAGCGCTCGAGGCACTGTTGGACTCGGTTTCGTTGTCGCCGGAATTCATTTGGTGTCGCCGGAATTAAATTTTCGATCGTGTAGTCGATCGGGTGGAGGGGGCGGACGAAGAGAGAGGTGGAGAGAGAGAGAGAAAAGTGGGGACCAATTTTTTTTGTCTTTTCTCCAAAATAGAAGGTATGATTTGGTGGGGTAGGTGGGCCAACATTTATGTGAATTAAATGAAATCTGCCAACATAAATATACTTGACTGTTTTTATTTAAAGAGGTGGACCAATTAAGGGTATTAATGTCTTTTAACCCCAAAATGGCTATATAACTTCTACTTTATGAACTATGGCCATATAACTTGTTCTTTTATGAAAAATGGTTATATAAACTCAGGCCTCTAACATTATTGTGTGTATAAAGAAGCACAACTCCTATATACATGTGTGCGCGTACGGATAACTTCTCTACTTGAAAAAAAAAAAATTATTCATAATTTATAATGCTAAAATTATCGAATATGTATTATTGACATTATCAGAAAATCTAATATTTATATTAATCTAATTTCTTTACAATCAAATTGCTTATTTTCATTTGCTCGAGATCGATCTATCCCATTTTTCTGCGTCCTACTTTAATTTTTTTTGTTTTATTTTTCTTAAATATGAATTTCCTGTTGTTTTAATTTAATTTTATAATTATTAGTTAGGATTAATTATTTTCAATTAAGATATATTATTACTTTTGTCATTTAATTTCATTATTCAGTTAATAATTGATGATGATTATTATTAGTATTATATATGATTGCTTGTTTTATAATTAGGGTGTAAATTCTTAAGCTTGAATTTTTTGTAATTAATATTAATTAAGGTTTATTATATTATAATATTTTATTTTTATATTAAAAATACTAATAAAATAATAATTTTAATGGTGAAATACAAGTGAGACACAAATGCTGGGACATAGAATTCAAAGAGCTAGATTCCCAAAATGGTATAACTAAAAAATGTATATTAAATGAGAGTTAAATGATGGTCTTATATATTCATGTGAATGTGCTGTCTAAACTACCCTTATAAAGAAATTGGAGTGCCTCGGATGTTTCAGTTTCAACTACTTCACTCTTTATAAAAAAACAAAAAGAATTTATTTTTATTTCCAGCAAAATCTTATTGTGGAAAGTTCATTAGCCAGATGGCCATTTATTTGGACCGTAGGAAAATCATACTTTCTCCGTCCCATAAAAATATTTACTATTTATTATTTTGGTACGTTTCACAAAAACATTCACTTTCGACTTTGAAACCCCTTCTCCCTTTATAAAATAGGGCCACTTCTTCACTCACAACACACACTCACCTAATATTTTTTAAAACTCGTGCCATCAAAAATACCGATTTTTTTTGTGGGAACAGAAGGAGTAGTACTTTACAACACCTTTTATTTTTCTTCCTAATAATAGAGTTAATTGATTAATCAAATCATTCAACAGCCAGCTTGACAATAGAACCCAAAAAATAATTGTTGACAACCAAAGTCGCTCACAAAACCATATATAAATATTTTGACAGTTGATTTGAAGCAAATTAAATATTTAAATTTATCCTTGAGTGGATCTTGTGATGTAAGTAGTATACATACCAAATTATATTTTTGTCACAAGATAACATAATAATAATAACGGCATCATGTGCTCGCCAAACGTAAAATTGTTGATTATCATAAATTTTTTTCCCCCTTTTATTATGGTTAAATAATTACAACAAATTGTCCCTTTCATGTACAGCCAGCAGTCTATATTATACTTACAAATTCATAGTACAAGATTCATGTGGATGTTCCAGCAATAAATTAAATAGTTCATCGACTCCGTCATAAAATTAATTCTTTTTTATTTTATAATTTTTATTCTGTTTATTCGGATTTAATTTAATTCAGAAACTTAACAATTTTCTAGTGCGGAAGGCATGGATAATTTGGTGAATTTATGAAATAAATTTTTTGATAGCGAAAGTGATGTTACTTCCTCATATTACTAGTGCTTTTATTTCCTCATATTCAAATTATGGTGGTGTAATTTGTAGGGCCGTAGGGGTGAGCAATAAATCAACTTGATGCAAACTAGACGAATCAATAATCAATGAATAAATTAAAAAACCCTACTTTTGTTTACCCCCAAATTGAAGCAAGCCCAATCTAGGTTTCTCAATTTGCTTCATTTGATTTACGAATTCATCAAGGCAAGAGACGTCATATATATATATATATAAAAAAAAAAAAGACATGAGTGTCGTAGGCTATGATGTGAGGTTTTGAGATTGGGGAAAAATATGTGCCAGATTGTACTCGTATTTGCATATAACTAGCTCATAAATAAACAATGAAATATTTCTAATTTTCTCAAAATTGAGAAGTTTTAGTTTTTATATACTCCTCGATCGGAGAGTATAAATATAAAAACTATTAATCAATATTTTTCATTTGAGTAGTTTCTTATTAATTTGTATTTTGAGTTTGGATTCATATATGAGGACCGTTTTGACAAGAAATTATCGTTGAGATCGGAGGGGTTGATTTACTATATACTCACAACAGCTTGGTTGTCAAAATATTGTAGGTCGGAAGTAGTTGATCTAAACTTGAGATTGAAGGAGATTTGGGTTCATTTTTGGAACATAATTACAAGTAATAACAATCAAAAATTGCAACTCTAAAAAAACAACAAGACATTTAATAAATAATAAGTTTTGATCAGTTTAGTATGACCAAATTTCAAGGTTAAAATCGAAGCAAACTAAAATAAACTTTGATTTTGTCACACGTCTAAAGGAGGAAGCTCGCTAACTCATGAATAAGTATCAACTGATGTTATGGCAGTATCGGTTTAATTTCTCGGAGCTTATTAATTTATAAGAATGAAGGATAAATTCTAAAAAAATAACTAAACTCTAATCGCTTGTAGCAATTTACATGTTATTTCCACATCATTTATGTGTCAACTCGAATAATTAATAATACATTTATGCCAATGTAATTAGTCACATACTATTAGTTTCTCACCTAGACAATTTCTTTCTAAATACCAATAATTTGCAAGAACTATTTTACTCCATGTGGGCCATTTGGCCAAGAAGATATGTTATAGGACTTCTATTAATTTAGGGATCAAATGATAGTTGGAAAAAAAAAAGGATCAAAAGATAGTTTAGCTATCAATCCAAAACTTAATTACATGATGAAAATGATCGGTTCCACACCCGAATGATTGCAACTATATATCAATGTAAGACTATACGTAGTTCGATTATTTTTAATTTTAAAATTGTTTTTATGTTAAATTGAAGATTCCTCATCAATTATCTACCAAATTTAATAAAAAATAATAAAAATAGTTCAAAAATAAAAAAGTCCAAAATTTTAAATTGACAGTTTTAATCATTTAGATTTTAAATTGATAATTTTTATAATTTATATATTTTGGGTCTAAGATAAAACACTATTACTACACCATACTACCATTTTAATGAAAAAAATTCAATCAAATTTTAGTATATTCAAATTATTTTCCTTGCAACTTTAAATGGCGTCGGTGCATTAAATTGGATGATGTGATCCATGCAAATTGTGCTCGCCATGCCAAACAAGTCATCTTATCATTATAAATTATAATACACAAAACAATAAATTAAAAAGGGGCTGTTTTCTTCAACTAATTCTGTTGGATAAACTGTCTTATTCAACGTTTTCTTTATTTGATGTGAGTGAGATTACACTATGATCGAATGCATTTGTATTGGACAGTCATTTGATATAATATTAGTATAAAATTCAGTTTATATCGATTGATATGATTTAAATATTTATATGCATCACATTTTCATTATTTTTTATGTAGCAGGAAGTCTTACGTGAGATAGTCTTATAGACGGAGTCCATATCCACAATGTGGAACATGTGCACATGGTTAAATACCAACGAAATTACAAATATGTCACAAATACCAGATTATTATTCAAGAATATGTACTTGTTTTAAGAATCTTGATGTGTAAGATGATCCCACATAACTTATAGGGCAAATACATCAAAATAACACAAACTATACCCGTCTACATGAAAATGATCAGTACTATCGATATTGCACATAGATAATTAAAGCTATCGAATTCCTATATACTAATATGATATATGTTAGTTTTTCATGGATGAAACCGCTATGATCGACTGACTCAATTCATGCTCGTTGATGTGAAAAAATAAATGTCAGATTAATGTAATAATTTGATAGTTTGGATTATATATGTATAATTGTGTGACAATGAGTCATTAATTTTCGTATAAACATGTATAGTTTAGAATATTTGAATGCATCTCTCATAATTTTTATATTTTTTTTATCTATGAATAAATTTCATATTGTAGTCATTCTTCAAAGTAATTAATCATGGCCTAAAGATAACTATTGCGTGATTAGGTGAATTGATGAAAGATCTTTAAGTTGAAAGTGAAACTAAAAAAAGATGTGTAAATCATGACAAAGGGTATATTGGAAGCAAATGATTGCACTTTGCATCATTTGGTGGAAAACAAGAAAAAAACAACTTTTTGCCTCAACAAATAGATAATGGAAATTTCGAAGCTGGCAGGTTTAGATGTGTCCAATTTTGTACCATGTTGGAGTAAATTTTTTTCATAGAGGTGGTCGCACACCTAATTTAAATATTTAATAGCATTGACAAAAGTTTAGATAATTTAATCCAAAATAAATGACGATTTATAACTTCATAATTATCCGTCTAATTACGCTATCAATCAATAAATTGTTGCATGGATGGAATTACTTAAATGCAAAAAAGCTTTAACTTGAATTAAAATTCAATTAAGTTGTTTTTAATATGAAAATTACTTTCTATCTTCCCTCTAAAGTCTCAACTTAATTTATGAAAATTAAACTTCCCTTTTTCTTGAATGAACTCCCCTCCCTACTTCAAAAGTAATTATCGTTGAACCTTTTTTTTTTTTTTTTGAGATTAAAATTATCGTTGAACTTTGAAACAACTAATAAAGAGGGAAAATAGATTTGGACCCCAATAATCTCTCTCTCTCTCTCTCTCTCATATTTTGCCTCCACTTTATTTTCTTTTCCACTTCAACCATCGCATAGAACGTGACTTTCTTTAACTGAGAGAGAGAGAGAGGAGAGAGAGAGAGGAGAGAGAGAGAGTTCACCTTTAATAACTGCCACATGATTCAGTGTGCAATAGGCAGTGTTTCTTTTTCTGGGCAGCAAAAAAAGGAGCCTCATTGCTTTTTTCTTTTCCTGACTAATCTTGTTTCAGTCTTTTGTCCCCTTCTTACAAAATTTAAACATAAACCCTTTCACTTCCACCTTTAAAGCATTTCAAATTTGAATTGGGCACATTATCAGACAACCAAATACCATTCGAACAACCCCCCCCCCCCCCCCATTTTCCTTTTACCTAGCACCCATAAATTCCTTGCAAGAACCAGGCAAAAAAAGGGAGGAAAAAAAAAGAAAGAAAGAATGAATCTTTTGTTTGTGTTGCTAGTATCCATTTCGGTTTTGAGTTTTCCTACGCTTTCTGTTCCACTCGATGTGAAGCCAGACCCTCCTGCTTCTGACCCGGTTATTCCTACCGAAAAAGATCCGTTTTTTAAGAATTCTTCTGATCTCACTGCACATTCTCCAGGTAACTAAAGAATTTCCTGTACATTTTTGGTGTTGTTGTTTCTTGTGTTTGAGAAATTCTGCTACTGAGATTTGAGTTTTATTTAAAGAATGTTTTGTTTGTTTTTTGTTTAGTTTGACTCTTCTTGAAAGTTTGGACAACTAGATTAGCTAATCATGTTTGCATCTGAGGAAAATGTTTTTTTTTTTTTTTTAAGTTTATTTTGGTTGGCATTGTCCAGCTTTTCAAGAAAGGTGTTCTATATTTGATACTTTCCCCCTTTCCCCTTTTCTATATTTGGACTTGAGCGTGGTGATGAATTGATGATGATTTTGTATTTGTTTATTTATTTATTATTATATATTTGCTACTTTATTCTGTTTTCCCTCTCTTCATGGGATCAGAAGTTGCAGATGTGAAGCTAGTACGCCACCAGGATTTAAACAAGAAAATCCTTATCGCCCTTGTTGTCTCATCATCCCTTCTTGGGGTGATATTATTGGTATTATCTTGTTTCTGGATCTTCAGACTTAGGAAGAAAAGCAATGCAAAAGGCCACCAAAATTCAGGTTTATTTTCACTTAAATCGAAGCCCCATTCCTTTCTTGGGTGACTGTTAATTTTCTAGGAAGCTTTTTGTATAAGTTTTGTGATTATACATTGACAGATGCTGCAAATGGCGTCTCATTTGGTCCTATTTTGGACAAGTTCCCATCTATGAGAATCGGTGGCAAGAAGGGCTCGATTGCTGCAATCGAGTATCAGTTGTTAGTCACTGCTACTGACAACTTCGATGAAGCCAACGTTCTAGGTGAAGGCGGGTTGGGCCGTGTGTACAGAGCTCATTTCAATGACCACTTCCATGCAGCTGTTAAGAAAATATATGCTGGTGGGCTGGAAGCTGAGAGGGAATTTGAGGTATATCCTAAATATCGTGCTGATAGTCTTTTTTCCGGCTTTTTATATACTATAAGCAGATGTTCGTGATTGCTCATTTCTCATCTTTAAATTGCAGAATGAGGTTGAGTCATTGAGTAAAATTCAGCATCAAAATATAGTCTCTCTTTTAGGATATTGTATACATGGTGAAGCGCGATTTTTGGTTTATGAAATGATGGAGAATGGATCTTTGGAACTTCACTTGCATGGTAATCTTTTGAGATATAACGTATCAACTCGGTTTATTTCTTTATTCACTTGACTCAAAAGATCTTGAATATTGCCTCAGGACCTCATAAATCAAGATTGACATGGCATTTGAGGATGAAAATTGCTCTGGATGTTGCTCGGTATTGATTGTGATTATTGATTTTGCAAAAATATTTATGTTTCCTCATCAGTTTCCTGATGTTAGCGAGTTTCACTAATTATTGTCTAGAGGATTAGAGTACCTGCATGAGCGATGCAACCCTCCCGTGATCCATAGAGATCTCAAATCCTCAAATATTCTTTTGGATTCCAACTTTCATGCTAAGGTAAGTGGGAATATGATGTGAGTAATTTGGTTTGGTTATATGTTCATATGAGGAAAGTTATGAATTCATGAACTGATTCCGATTCTGGTTCAGCTTTCTGATTTTGGCCTTGCAATTACGGGAGGGAACTCGAACAAGACCAACATCAAGCTTTCAGGAACTTTGGGTTACGTAGCTCCAGAATACCTGCTGGACGGTAAGGACCATTTCCGAGTTTCACAAACTGTATGGCTTAAATTAGTAGCAGGTGGTGTCCCGTCCCGTTTAGATACGCTGTTTTAGTGTTGCTCTGAGGTCCCCTGCAAGACCATTTCCTTTTAGGAGGAGCATTTGGTAGTTGAAAAATTATTCCTATAACTGTTTCCTTTTGAAGATCAATGATGAATTTACCATAAAAAGCATATTGCATTCTAAAAATTGCTGCAATCTTTTGCTTTAAATGAGAGATAAAATATTCTTGTTGAAGAAGGCTATAATTATGAGAGATGAAGTTTGGTAAACCCAGAATCGCATTTTGGTATGAACTATTTGTAACTAGGGTAGATGTTATTTTTTTATATCGAAAAATAGTTTTTGCCAAGTTTGAATTCGTTGTATTGCTGCAAAATGTAAATGCTTGATTGGGAACATGATGATTGATCAAACTTCTTGACTAAAACTTACCTCTCCTTCGACTTTCAACCCTCCTAAAGCAATACTACCCGTATTCGTAACTATATATAATAGGTAAGATGAACTTTATTCAAGGAGTTAAATAATTTTGTTATATGCTACCATGCTTAAAATTATTTATATTTCAGATAAAATTCTGGAGCTACTTTGTTTCATGAATAAAGGTTAAAAATCTAATAGAGAATCTCTTGAAAATTTCTTACAATGATCTCCCAGGCAAGCTTACTGACAAGAGTGACGTGTACGCATTTGGTGTCGTTCTGTTGGAGCTTTTGATGGGAAGAAGGCCCGTCGAGAGAGTAGCTGAAGCTCAATGTCAATCTATAGTCACCTGGGTAAATCTTCATCAAAATCGGTTCATATATGTTCATGAGTTTCTATTCTGGATACTGTCCTTATATATTTATATACCTTCTTCAACGAGCAGGCAATGCCTCAGCTTACCGACAGACTGAAGCTTCCGAATATTGTTGATCCGGCCATAAAAAATACTATGGATTTGAAGCATTTATATCAAGTACAGTTCTTATACAGAATCAATCAATCCCCAAAACTTTTTAGCCATCTTCCAAAAATTTTGCTATATACTCGTTTATGATTGTACGTGCAGGTGGCTGCTATAGCTGTGCTATGTGTGCAACCAGAGCCGAGTTACAGACCACTGATAACGGATGTCCTCCATTCCTTCATACCGCTTGTGCCTGTAGATCTCGGTGGATCACTAAGACTAACGGATTCTGCTGTCTCGACCTGTGTATAGCTTGCTTTCGAGGAGGGATAATTTTTTGATCTGTAGAACTAAGTGAAAAGCTTGCTTCTCTTCTTACCGGATTAAGGATTCGTATTTATCAGGAAAGAGATTTTGGTTTGGCTTGTACAGAATGTAAAGTGGACAGAGAAGAAGATCTTTCATCGCTCTATCATGTCTCGAACGAGCAGCTCTGCAAGCTGAACCGTGTAAGTCGCTTGGCCATTTTGTGTGTATATATGGATTTCTTTTCATGGAGGCATGAAGAACTGAGTTGCAGTGATCTTTTATTAGGACCATTCTATTATCAGTGACATGCAAATTTTCTGTATGCAACACATCTATATACTAAATTTGATTCAAAAGATTATGAAATTGGAGTTGCAAAGGCTGTATTCTCATGTTTCTTTGAGCATTACTTTTGATTTATAGGCGATTTTCTCCGACTATTAACCGGTCTAGTTCATGCTATACTCGGTGAACTGCATTTGTCGTAGTAGGATCTACTACAGGAGAGGTTTGAATTCGACGTGGCATCTACAAGTTGTTGAAATAAGTTGAGAAATAGAGGTTTTTCTTTGGTGATGCTTAAGCTTTTTCCAACTTGTGTAGCTCAAATGGTTTTTGCCTTCTCTTTGAGGTTAAGACAACAATGTCAAAAACAAACACTCCATATAATGTGTACTATTCGTGAATAGAGGTGTCAAAACATGTCCGACCTTAAGAGCGGCCAACTTTTTGTTGGGCAAGGCCGCACTTTTGTTGGTCCGAAAGAATTTTGGGTCGGGCTGTTGCTAGGATCGCATGTATTGGCCGGTGGCTCGGGCCATACTAGCTTGAAAAATTATTACATAGGCTTGTGAGTGGTCCAAAGAAGCATTATTCGGGCTGGCTTGACACGACTTGACCTGATAGGCTTGGGCTGGACCTGGTACTTTGATAGCTCTATTGGTGACACTAGATTTAGATTAGGATAGGTTGTTGAATTTTGTTGATATGAAGTGTATTTTGTTTCTCATCCTTATCAAGGTTTAAAAATCCCAACTTTAAGAATTGGGATGATTGATCAAAACTATAGTGAAAATTGATCAAGTGAATGAATGAATGAAGATTTGAGGATAATGTATTTACAGAGTTACAGAAATTTATGGCAGTTCAAAACTTATTTAAATAAGAGTTCACTTCTAACTAGTACTGCACTCTAGCCGGCGCAATATTCATTAAAAAATCATCAGTTTGGATTTTCTAATATCCATGTTTGAATTGAATTTTTCATACCAAGTGTACATTACATAAACTAATTTTAGTAAAGTCATAATTTTATAATTTACTAAATATTTAAATTTATATTTTAAATTTAATAATCTCGAATGTTGTGATGTTGTATTGTTGTTTACTATTTATTGTTACTTTCTAATGTTCGGGTTTTATTAGGATGAGTACCCGTTTAATTACCCAAATAAATTTACGTAAATGGTTACCCAATTATTATAATTAACTTATAATATATTTTAACTTATAATAAATGATTATATATTTTTTAAAAATTTAAATAAGTTCGGATAATTAGTGAGTGTTTCTATACAGGTTTGGGATGGTTAGTAAAGTCACTTTCTTAAGCGGATACAGACTTGCGTGGAGTACGAGTAGATAAATTCTAAACATGATTAAATTTGTAAAAAGACTTGATGGTTGTATCCAACCCATTATCATCTCTAACTATGACATTACTACTATAAAATATGTAGGAATGTTATCATACAATTCAATATTAAGCACCTAGTATATTCTCATTTGAAAAGTAATCAATATAAAACATTTTGTATGTGAAAATCAAAAGTGCAGACCGCCGGATTATGTGTGTCTCAATTGTGCAACAAACTCTACCTAATTAAAATTTCTTTACATTGAGCCACAAAAAAAGTTACCTAAATCAAACTTCACCTAAAAATCCATCCATTTCTACCAAAACTTTGGACTCATCCCAAATTTTAAAAATCATCATCTCTACTATCAAGCCTCGATCTTTTCTATAAAGCAGTCTGAGAAATTACCAAATACTCCCAAAAATATTGGTTTAAAAAAACAGGCAAAATTTACTATTCCATCCAAACATTAAAAACAAGAAATTGCTGTCATGGGATATTACCAAAGTCCCATAAAATAAAACCTCAGAATCTAAGAAATGCAGCTAAATTCTAACCACCAAAATCCATTAAATGTATTATTCCTGATCACTTTATAAAACCACAGCCACTTTGGAAGATGAAGAAATTTCTCAAACCTCAAAACTTTAGCCCTCTAAAATAGTAAAATACCATGTATTTCATTTCTAGCTGGATTTGTAACAAAAACAGCAAGAACATGTTTGTGAAGATAGTTCATCAAGGCGGTCGTGTCGAGATACACGACCGGCCTATCCAAGCAGCGGAGCTCCTCAGCCGCAACCCTAGATGCTGCGTGGCTCACCACGACGTGTACGACCACCCATACGCTGTCGTTTCACCCTCCACCACCCTCGCGCTTGGCCAAAAATACTACATCGTACCCATGCATACAATCACAACTCTCCAGCTCAAGTACTCGCAGAGCAGCCAATCAAATGATCACACACAAAGAAAGAACAATGGTGAAAAAGTGTGGTTGGAGAAGAGAGAAGCAGATCGCAGGAGAGAGAGAGGGACAAGATCGTCTCCTGCACATGTTGATCAATGGCAGCCTGGTTTGGAGAGCATTAAGGAGTAAAATTATTTGGAAATTGATTAATTGCAACTAATGGTTATAGTACAAATTTAGGCCGTTTATATGTTTTCATAATCGAAATATTCTTCTATTGAATTGCAAAATAGTTGCATTATGCCATATGGATTACTTGAGGCCAATGAATTCTGGCTTACAACTAATTAAGAGTGTGAAGATTTTCAATTATAGTTTATTGCTATTGGACATAAGCCATAAGTCTTATGATAATTGGATTTTTTATGTAGATGGATATATTCTTGTAAATGATATTCTTACAACGAAGGGGCTCAATTTAATTAACCACATCAATAGCATAAAAGAATTTGTGAGCACTTTGAGGGTACACTATTGTTTAGTCCACGTTAGTGTTATTTATTTATTTTTAATGTTATTTTTTATCTAATGGTTCAGAATTTATTATAAGAATCATTAATTTTACAAATTACGTACAAATTGAAGTTTGATTTATCATTTCCCTTTAACTTCAACGAGATGATTAAAAAGTAGTATAAATTAGATTATTAATTTTTTTGCGTAGTTTGTAAAACTGATTATCCCAATAATTATATATGTGGTAGTAGAATTAAAAAAAAGGGTTAATTTGGTATAAATTTATAATCCGAAATTCCGGTTTTTCTATGAATTTTTAATTTTGTTTCTAAATTCATATAAGTTTCAAAATTTCGGTTTTCCCCACAAACTTTTAATTTTGTTTCTAAATCCATAAACTTTCAAATTTTCCTGAATTTTTTCTAAAATCAGATTCTGGCCAAATTAAGAATGACATGGCGTCGGAATTGGTAACATGTATTTTTTGTAGAAATAGCATTGACACATGTAATTAAGAGGTTATTCTGTATGTATATAGAATTCCAGAGGAAATTCCCAATAATTTTAGGGGAAATTCCAAAAAAATTGAAATTTTATGAATTTAGAAACAAAATTAAAAGTTCGTGAGAAAAAGCAAAATTTTAGAATTTTTATGGATTTAAAAATAAAATAAAATTTTATTTTTATGGTGGTGTAGTGTTTTAATTTTTATTTTATCTTTGTAATTAATTCTTAAAAAACAAATTATTCGAGTTCATACTGCAGTAAAAATATAATTATGTTTGCTCAAAAACAAAAAAGAAAATATAATTATTTTTTTGATTTAGAGAAAAAGAAGCTGTAAAATTTGAACCCTATAAAACTAACTTATTACAAACTAAAGTTTGCATTGCTCGAGTGTTCTTTGAGGGTGAAAAGAAAATATAATTAAGATACACTAAATGTGTAGGGTGCGCCATCTTTTTTGGAAGGGTAAATTGTCTGTAAATTCCTGAACTTTTCACAAATTCTGGTTTTGCTTTCCCCAAAAAAATTCTTCGTGACAATTCCCAAACTTTATATTTTGTTTGATTTTGCATCCAAGGTCGGTTTTCCCCAAATTGTGTGCTGACTTGGCATCCGAAAATCCTACGTGTCTTAGTCGGCCAACGAGTAAATAATTATCCAAAAATTCCTGAACTTTTGTGAAATTTTGTTTTTTGCTCTCCAAAAAAATTAATTTGTGCAACAAATTCCCAAACTTTTTAATTTCTCTGATTTTACATCCAAGGTCGGTTTCTCCCAAATTGATGACACAAATTAGAGGCTGCAAATGAATGCAAAAAAATGCAAAAAAAAAAAAGATGAGTACAAGATGCAAAAGACTGTAAAAAGTATCAAAACAAACTTCCATCACTTCCATTCATTACAAAATACTCCATCTCTCTTTCCTTTTTCGTCTGTTTCAATACAAGGTCTCATTCCAGATATGAAAATAATTAACTCTTCAAAAGACTTAGGACCTACCACTTTTCATCTTTTTATTCTTGTTTCTTAATAACTGTGCCCAAAAGAGCAAAAATGACATGCAAAATAGGACTTCGGTTCATGTGTGTCATCCTTCAAATAATTTGTGGGAAACCGACCTTTGATGGAAAATCAGACAAATTAAAAAGTTTGGAAATCTGTTACACAAATTAATTTTTTTTGAAGAGCAAAAACAGAATTTCACAAAAGTTCAGGAATTTATAGGGAATTTGTTGTTTGGATAATTATTTACTCGTTGGCCGACTAGTACACGTAGGATTTCCGGCTGCCAAGTCAGCACACAATTTGGGGAAAATCGACATTGGATGCAAAATCAGACAAAATATAAAGTTTGGAAATTGTCACGCAGAATTTTTTTGTGGGGAGCAAAACCAGAATTTGTGAAAAGTTCAGTAATTTACAAGCAATTTACCCATCTTGAAAATACCGAAATAAAATATGCTTGTATTCGAATTACACTTCTTTTTACAATTTGTCATATCTACAATTTTTTTTGGAATGTGTCTATTTACTTTATTTGGTCAAAATCTACTTCATTTATTATACAATATTTCATCCGTTCTATTGAACTTATCTTTTTAATGTTCGTCACGGTTATTAAATAGTTTAACAAAAAGATAGAAAATGGGTAGGTTCCACTACTTTTAAAGAGTTAATTGTTTTCTTTTTTTGGAAACATGACAAATTAAATGAGACAACCCAAAAAGAAAAGAGAGACAAGTTTAGTGGGATGGAGACAAAATTAGTTTGGTGAGACGATTCAAAATGTATTAAATATTAAAATTCGTGTAAAAGTTACTCCCTCCATCCATAAAAAACATGCACTTCTTTTCTTTTTTTGTCCGTCCACCAAAAACATACACTTTCATTACTTTTACTCTTACTTTTCAAGTTATTTACAACTTATACCACACTCATTAACCTTACTTTTTTAAACATTAACCTCAATGTGAAATCCTTTATTCACTCAACAAACACTTTATAGGATTTTATTAAAACTCTAGTCACATCACATTCCATTGATTGGATTGAATGTTGTAACTACAAAATGTCAATATTACATGCATTTTTGTTGTAATAATTAAAGTCATATTAAAAACTAGGGCTAACTGCAAAATATTGCACCATTTTTCACCTTCTTTGTCATTTCGATAATATTTTGGATTATAGCAATTAAGACCTCACATTTATATTTATTGCAAATTGAACCTTTCTAATTTTTCTTTATTGCCAAAATTTGACGTGACAATCATTGACGAAGCGAGACTTTTGGCTTGGTGGTCCATCTAATCATAATTTTAAAAATACATGAGAAGAATTTTAAAAATAACATTAAAAATAAATAATAATTTTAATAGAATCATAATGCAGGCGATTACAGTTGTTTTGGCCACCTCTAATGAGCTTTGAGGATCAAACACATGACATGCTTCTAACCAACTAAGCTAGAGACAAGTATTATAACATTTTGTATTTAGTTTATTTTATATATACATGATCTTTATTTTTTTAAATTACACATGAAATTACTAAAACACCACTAATTATTTCAAGAATCCCGAGGGTTCAGTGACCCCTGCCCCAGGCTTAGTCTTCGGTGACAATCTTTATTGAATGACACGGATATATATATTATAGATATGCATCGTGATATGAGCGATTACGTTTTAAATTATAACTCAGCAAATAAATACCACGATTCTTGTTTGCAAAAAAAAAAAATATTTTTGAATTTTAGTTTACAATATCATAGCGGTAGCGTATGTATATGTGTCTAAATCATTCAATGAAGACTTTCATGTCAAATTTCTGAAAATGAAAAAAGTCATAAATATTCAATTTGCAACTAATGCAAAAAGTGGGACATGTGTTTATTGTAAGGATTCAAAAATCTTATTAAAATTGTAAATATAGTGAATGAATTGTGGTGCGTTAATTTACATTTACCCTAAAATAAACAATATTATACAGTAGGAATGAACATTCGGTTATTCGGTTTGTTTTTGGCTTAAACCAAATCAAACAGAATAAATTAAATTTTTAAAAATTAAAATCAAACCGAATAACCTAACCGAATGAACCAAATTTTTAAAAGTTAACACCAAACCAAACCAAACCAAACAAATCGAATGATCATATATATGTTCTAAATATTTCATTCAAAATCAACAAAAATATACTTAATACAATAAGACAATAATAGTATTTAATTAAAAATTTATATATATATATATATACACATATTATAAGAAAAGCCAAAAATGTTAAAGAACAACAAAAAGACCGGTCCATTGCCTTGTCGTCTGATGTTGATATCCGCACTTTATTTCAAATTTTATTGGGTCCAACGAGCTCTTGTGACTCAATTCTTTCAAATTATTTTTCATTATTGAGAAAAGTTATATATAAATATAATATATATATATTATATAAAAATTCGGTTTTCAGTTTGGTTTGATTGCAAAAGCATCAAACCAAATCAAAGCAAACAAATTAAATTTTAAAAAATAAAATCAAACAAATCAAACCGAATTCTATTTTTAGTTTGGTTCGGTTTGATTTTCGATTTTCGATTATTTTTGCTCACAATATTAATATCATAGCCAGCAGTTGTAGATTTTCATTCTCTCTCATCATACAAATAAAATGCTGCGCCAAGAGTGGAGACGCCTCGACCCCCAAATCTCCAACCCAAGATCCATGTATGAAGCTTTTATTAACTCAAACACACAACCAGCAGGTAAACTCATGTTTTTTTTTTTTTTTCCTTTTTTGTTTTTTTTTTTCTAGAATCAATCTGTTCTTGACATAGTCGACTTTAATCAGCCGTTAAATTTGTTGTCTGATTTAGATGGGTGAGAAATAGGGTAATTTTTCACTCGAATAACCCTTATTTTGTTTCACCTGGTGCGGGAGTTGAAAATTTTTGGTGATTTTCACTTTAATTTTCTAGAGAGAGAAGTTGATTTTAATTAGAGAGAGAAAGTACAAACTGTATTGGATTAAAATGGGAACAATTTTGTGTTAATTTTGTCAGATTGTGGAAGAAAGGGCTCTGCGAAAGTGCATCTGCACGAGCTGTGCTCTGCGAAACACTGGAAACAGCCTATTTTTGAATGCTGCAATGAGGAAGGTCCTGCTCATCACAAACGGTGAGTCTTTGGAATTTATGTATATGAATTAATTTCTTTTATTTATTTATTTATTTTTGTTATAAATAGAAAGATAATCTTCTGACAACTGCAATTCCTCCTCAACGGCTCGACCAAATTTATAATGGTTAGGTTTTATTGCTATTTAAGGTTAGTTGTAGTTAAATTTGGTGGCTCAGTATGGGTGAGCAAAACAAACCGAAAAACCGAACCAACCGACAAACCGTACCGAAACTGTCCCGAAAAAATGGTTAACCGAACCGACGGTTCGGTTTATTTTTCTAATTTTAAAAAACCGAGGATAACGGTTAGGTATTTATTTTTATATATAAAAACCGACAGTTAACCGAATCGAACCAAAACTCATTTAAAATTATAATTTTACTAATTATATGTTATAAAATTATTATACCAACTAATTATATGTTATAAATTATAATATTAACTAACATGATTTACTACTTTGACTTGAAAACATGAGAGTGTTCAATTTATTATTTATACTTCTTTAAATGTATATTTCGTATTCACATCTTAAGATATGGATTTTTGTTTTTCATGCTATGAATTATGAAAGTTTTCTTTCTACATGGTTAACCGTTGAATAACGGTTAACCGAACTGATTTTTAGGTTAACCGTTATAGTGGTTTTTTGGTTTTTATTTTCTACATTTTAGCGGTTAACCGAACCGATTAAAAACCGTATGGTCGGTTTTTTTTGTGGCAAACGGTCGGATAACCGAACCGTGCTCACCCCTATGGCTCATGGATTGACTCTCTTGTCCATGTGCATTGGAGTTGTGAGTGAAATAAAAGTATAATTTGAAGGGTAGTGTTAAATGTATAATCTGTGAAATATAAATATAATTTGTAGGAATAAAGGTACAATAAGGTATAATTTGTAGGAATAAAGGTAGAATTTGTAAGGGTCCATCAATGACAAAAATATGTATATATAGGAGAGAATGAAGGATGTGATACTATAAAAAGGGAAGTAGGACTTTTTTTGTAGACAAATATAAATGGGTAAGTAGGACTTTATATCGTGGACGGAGGGAATAGTAGACAAAAATGCGTCAGAAGATGGAAAACACTTCTAAATAAGTAGAATCTGTTATAAATTAGAGAGAAGAGGGAATAAAGTAGAGAGAATAAGAATTCTATGTATTCAATATGAGGACCAAAGACCTCTATTTATAGTGGTACAGAGAGCTAGGGTTTTAGGGGTTTAGTTGGTCAACACTCCTATCATATATATCTAAAAGATATATTTACAACAAAATCCAAATTTTAATTATTTAAACTAGGAATAACAGTGAGGTTTTCTTTGGTAAAAATATCAACCTTTTTGAGATAATTTATAGAAGCAAATGTGAAAATAGCATATTCCAAGTGTAATTAAAAGATAAAATATAGCCATCTTGTTCAAAACAGAGAAAAACTAGCAACTCTTACCAAAATACTCTTCAACATGCGAATACACGACCGAAATACGATGACACGATTAAACCCAATCGTGTAATTGTGTATTGTTGAAATTGCTCGTATGTTTGGCTATAGATTGCACGACTAGGTTAATTGTGTAATCGTGTATTGATGTTTTAATCGTGATATTACATGATTACACGATTATGTTAATATCGTGTATTAGTCGCGGCTGGTGATGCTCAATGGCAGGATCAATTTCATTAAGGGTAAACTTGTACAATCTCATTGCTGTATTTTATCTTTTACACCAGGAATAAGTTACTGTCCTATATTAACACTAATATATCTACTAAAAGCATTTAATTTACACTGCTTTAAAATATGATAAAAATGAATAAAACGTTGAAGGTGCTGTGGTGCATGAGTTCATCACCTCACTTCCTAGTCTAATCTGACATTTTTTACTTTGTGTTGGATTATTGTATGAAAGCTTCAAGATTTGCATATAGGTTCACCTTCAAGGTCTCCGTTCGCTCTAAAGAAGGGTGTACGATCGTTGAGAGTTTCGGGAACCCTCAGACGAGTAAGAAAGCCGCGGCTGAGGATGCAGCGGAGGGGGCGCTCTGGTGCTTCAAACATATGGGCATCAGCTGAGGAAGTAATGAAACCTATGTATGAATGTTGAATGTATCATTGTAGGATCCAAATTCTTGAAAGCTAAATGTTGTTTAGCTCAGAAATCCTTTGCTATTAGAACATAACACTTGGGATCTTACCCGAAACTGAGCTTCCATTTGTATATGGGAATCAGATTTGGGATTTGCTCGTCGGGTGTTCATGATACTTGTTTGTTGTGGCAGATAATGTGTTTCATGTACGCTGTTTCGTTGTCGGTCAGTTTTCCAGCAAGGTCGATATCTTAACAGTGGTATCAGAGTCACGAGTCGTCTCCCCGGCTCGTTGCTGCACCACAACGGTGCCGACTTTATGGTGGCGTGCCCCCTGTGATGCGGCTGTTACCGGGCTTCGGATACTTGTTACCAGGTTTAGGCTAGATTGTAATTCTCATTAGAAACAGATATTTGGTTTAAAGGAAAACTCTTTTGATTTTAAATTTAGCTCATTTTTTATGTGGGATTTATTTTAGTTTTCTTGACAATCTTCGATTGCATACGTTATTTCGTAATAGTGTTAATTATATTATCAGGTGTTATTTGAGTTTTGATTATGTGAAATTATGCTTAAAAAATATCACATGAAACATTAGACTGTATCTGAGAAAAAATTATAGATATTAGCAATTAAGTATTTGAAGGCATGAAAAATATATAAGTAACATATTACTCCCTCCGTTCCAATAGCAAGGTCTCACTTCTTTAATTGATGAGAGTATTATTTAATAGAAGTGAGACCTTGCTATTGGGACGGAGGGAGTATATGTTAAGACTTGAGCTCGTGATCTCCTGCGTGCGCAGGGAGCATGCACCAGCTCTTTATTAAATTTTTAATTTTTTTTATTCTATTTTATTTTTAAAATTAATTAATATTTAATCAATTCTAATTAGGACGTAATAAATTTTAAATGAGACTTAGTAAACTATAATTAGAAATTAATAAATTCTAATTGGAATTAATAAACCCCAATTGAAATTAATAAACCCTAATTGGGACTAATAAATTCTAATTGGGATTAATAAATCATACATATCCTTAATCTCCCTCTAATCACCCTAATACTCTACTAATGTGTTGGATGTGCATGGTGCTCTCCAAATATATATAGAGCGCATCCAAGTTTTTGTCTACAGACTTTATTTTTTTTGCAATTCATATAAATTCAACTTAAAAAAATGTGCATTATTTTCTATTTTTATATTACTATATAAGTTGGACCTTGAACAAAAATTATGTCTACGCCAAGGCATATACGGTACGTTGCTACATTCTCTGTGTATGTATGTTGGTTTCAGATCGGACAAGGGTCACCGGCGGAGCCAAGTAGAGGGAGATGTGGACTCAAGTCCCTCCCAATCAAGTTTTTATTTTTTCACTTTTATAAAATCGTCAAATTATTGATGATATTTTGTGCGAATTGTAGTACAAAAGCTCTCGTAACCAAACCAAATTGTAGGAAAATTATTCTTTCGAAATCTCGATCTCGGTCTTGAAATTTAGAAAATTCAATCCCTGCAAATGATTTTTTTTGGCTCCGCCCTTTATTCGAAATATTTGATGCTCGTGAACTTGTCTAGATAAGAGAAACAAATGTAGCACAAACGAACCATTCAAGTTAACACCATTCCATACAAGGTGGGAAGATAACTTTGTTTCGGAAATTTGTCTATGAAACCACTAAATTAATATTTGAGACGTAACACTTGCGTCATTATCAACCAAAATGCCGAAATAAACTAAAAATTGAGTCAACGTGACGTAAAATCTCAATAAAATTATTTCTATGAATATGCATCCAAGATACGACTCACGAGTTTCGCATACTGCTACTGCTACTGCTACTGCTATATATATATATAATTATATATATAGGGAAGAGATCATATAAGAATAGATCTTAAACTAAGAAATAGGAATAGATCCCCACCATTAATCCTTCAAAATATATGGCTAAGATCTGATCTAACTACTTAACTTAGTTACCGCAATTTATTTTTAAGTAGGGGTAATTCAGTAATTTAGAAATTTCTTCTCTTTCATTCTTATTTCTTCTCCAATCGCGTTAAACTCATAATCACCATTGTTCTACTCTCTGATTCTGCCTCGCGATTCTGCTTCGAAATTCTCCATCGCAATTCTGCCTCGCGATTTCACCATTATTCCGACCTTGAATTCAATATCCAATCGAAATCTGTAATCAACAAGTATCACCAATATCTCCTTCGATGATGCGTTGAATCAAATCGAAGCAAAAAGTAGTGTAGCCGCCAGATGCAATCGGATAGTCGAATTCGAAGTCATTGGGAGCGAAATCTACGGTGTCGTTTGCGATTACTCACACAAATTCTGTTGGAGCTGCATAGAGGAGCGCCACACAGTCTCTTTGGGTGCAAAATTTGGGTAAGTTTTATAGCTTCGTTGACAAATTTTCATTTGGAAAGTACAAATTATTGTGTGTGTGTGTGTGTTTTTTGTGCTTTGCCATATTTTTCGTGCTTTAGGTTAAGGAATTATGATATTTTTTCTGCTGTGTTTTAGAAATTGTGCTTAAGCTAATGAAGTAGGATATTTGTATTGTATATGCAGGTGTGAAAAAGTATGTGTTGTGAAACTTGTGCTTCTCAGAAATATTGTTTTCTCTTTTATGCTATAGTTTGTCTTGTTGTGGTTGTTTTTAGTGTGTATTTTTTGTATTGATATGCTCTAGCTGTAGATATGGATGGTGTCGTCAATAAATATATCAACCAAGGTCAGGATTTGTGGACAATAAAAATGAACACTTGATTGATCTTGAGTCGACGGACTTGATCGAGCTATGACTCATTCACTGGGTGATTAATAAGGTATATTATTGTTTATATCTGTATTCTATGTACCAGTTTAAGGATATTGACACTTTTTCAAGTAACGTATCGTGCGATTGTTTGAGTACTTGTAGGGATAGGTGGAGGAGGTGTTGGGCGTGGTGAGATGTCGTGTGCAGTCCTAATTCGAGATGAGACTTGGTTTCCGAAAGCTTGTGGAATTTAATATGGAGCTAAACAAGTGTGGCGCCTAATGAAGTGGCTTTACTCACTCATTGTGAGGTCATTGAAAGAGGGTATTATTAGAATATTGATATCATGGAGGTAAAAGTCTCGTCTAATGCCTCATATACGTGGAGATCTAGGTGTTGGAGCTGCGACTTGTTAAATAATGGTATAAGGTGGAGAGTTGGTGATAGTATAAATATTAAGATTTTCAGAGATACCTGGATTCTCAATTTGGCTAACGGCAATATCCATAGAAGTGTGTAGAGAGACGATGATATACACTTTGTTGATTTGCTAGAATCAGCGATGGATTGGGATATGCACAAAGAGAAGATGCAACAATTGTAAGGAAATGGCTAATCATGGTGCACATAATTGTGATGAAAAAAAGAAATAGTGTATTTTTAACTATCTGCTTCTTACTTTTGGATCTCGTGAACAGTAGTTGTGTTTAGAACAATATTTTCATTGTTATTTGACATTCATTTGTTATTAACTTTTTTACTATTTTATATATTTTTTCTGCTTATGGTTGTCTCTTGATATATTTCATAATTTAATTATGTTTATGTTGTCTGTTTCGATAAAAACCACCAGTGTGTAAATTTATTTCATATTTTAACTGATTTGAATTTTGAGTAGTATTTGATCGAATATCATGCCTTAGTAGATTGCACAACGAGTAGTGATACATCACAAATCATTGGGAGATGCATCACATAGAATTAGGAGATGCATCATTGATGCATTATTAGATGCATCACCAACCATTCATAGATGCACCACAAATCATTAAGAGATACACCACAAGATGCTCATAATTTTTCCTAAATATTTTGTGTTTTGCATAATCAATTGCACAATATATTATATGATGTAATTAATTGCACATGATGCAGACTTAGGTGATGATAGAGTTCTGTCGAGAGTAAATATCGTGAAGAGAGAAGCTGATGGAATAAATAAAATTTCAGATAATTATAAGGTAGATTAAACTGTAGGGAACAAACTAGTTCAAAACATTACATTCAAGTATTCATGTCTAGTGCATTTTCAGTTTCTATCATATCTAATTTGTCCAAAACAGATCATATTCATTCTGCTCTAACTAACATACACATTTTCACTCAATCTATTAGCCATTTTTCCGCGTTAAATTTTCGATTTTCACATGTTTCCTTGCAGTAGTATTGTGCTTCTGCATTAATTTTCTCCTACACTTTGTTGGTCTTCCAACCAACAATAGATGCACAATACTTCACCCTAAGCATCTTCATCTGTTACTTTGATTTCTTCATCATTTTTGTCCTCCAATTTGAGATTGGTTCACCCATGAAAGTCTTCATGTGCCTCAAAATCATCATCTTCTTCAATATCCTTCCTCTTTGGATTTTGGTTTTTATCATGCCTTCTTTTAGTTCTCTCTGATGCAACACACACACAAATATATACAGTTAGATGCATCATCCTACATGCACCACAATGACTATTAAGATGCACCATATTCTCTCCGTCCCAATAACAAGGTCCCACTTCTTTAATTGATGAGAATATTATTTAATAGAAGTGAGACCTTGCTATTGGGACGGAGGGAGTATTTACCAGTCACATGCACCACAGACAAATACATAACCACATGTTGCATTAATATATCTTATCCATCATTATGAAATAGTAAATACCTAGATGCACCACAATGCCTACCTAGATGCACCATATTGTCTTGTCAAATGCACAATACTGCATTTTCAAAATGAATTAATATTTTTCACAGATTGCATACTATCATTCCAGAGCACAATCCACCACAATTATGAGACAAATTATTTAAGATTGATAAATGTTATTTTTGCATAAAAAACCAACATATCCAAGAACAAGGTTTCATATTCCCACAAATTATCAAGTTACATTAGCAATTCTAAACAATAAAAATATTTATTAGTTGACATGCATCACACTTAGTTGTCAGATGCATCACACTTATTTATCTGATGCACCATAATGCAATTTACATTTAAAAACATGCTACGAAGATTATAATGATCTAAATATTCCCAAATTCTCATACACGAGACTCCTATGTACAACTGCGAAGTCATAATCCCACAATTTATTGATTTTTCAATATCATAATTCATAGATTCTCAATCACACCAAATTCTAGATTATAAGTTGATAAAATATCCTAAATGCAAATGATAACATCTATAACACAGAAGCTTAATTATTTGCTCAAATGCATACAGAAACGTGATCGAACAGGAGAAAGTTTGAATTGAGGTAGTGTAGTTGGATTTAATCTCATGCACCAGAGTTCTCAAATAAGTAATACGATAAGTAATTTATCTAGAAAATCACTAACCTTCATTCGATTGTTTTATTGACATTTTTCTTCATCTAAATTTGATGTCTTCAATTTGTTCTTCAGTAGCGCATAACTCGATTTCAAGCCCTAGCTTGATTTGATGGCCGAAAATCACACAAAAGCTCGATTTACTTCTAGATTCACCTTCGATTTCGTTTTTGTGTGTTTTATAACCGATTGATCTTGCAGAGATTCAGATTTTTTGGTGATTGAATCGGAGCTTTGGGTTGAGAGCTGCTGGTTGAGAGAATTGAATGAACAGAAGCTGTGGATTGACTGATCCGTTTAGAAGAATGATTTTTATGTTTTACGTTTTTGCCTCTGCCTACATAAAAATGCATTTTTTAATTTTGTGGGATTAAATATTCATGATTAAATCTAACCATCCATCAAGATGAGATCTATGGTGTAGGATCATTCTTATTTCTTATTTTAAGGGATTTTTATATAGGGAGTGGTTCTAGTGAAAAGCCCCCTTAAAGTAAGAAATAGGAATAAATCTCAACCCTTCATCCACAATAGATGAATGGCCAGATCTGAATAGGGGCGGATTCGGGTCAAACGGGTCGGACCCGGGTCAAACAGGTCGGACCCGGGTCAACCCGTTGATTTCTGTTTTTTTTTTTGTTTCGAAAAAATTTTTCGAATTTTTTTTTTCGTTTTTTTAATAAAGTGTGGTGCATCTCAATACACTGTGTGGTGCATCTCATTTCATGTTGTGATGCATCTCATTACACAGTGTGTTGCATCTACACATTGTGATGCATCTCATTATACATGGTGGTGCATCTCATTACACATAGTGTTGCATCTCAAAATGCATTGTGGTGCATCTCATAATACATGGAGATTTATCTCATACACTATGTGTGTGTGTATAACTATATCAAAACGAAGGAAAATCTTGGGGTGATTTGGTATGATGAAATCAAACTACTTTTCAAATCATTGTATTCATACCCTATCAATAAACAAGTGTTTGGGATTTTTTTTTGTCTCCGCCTTCGGCTCCGATTTTAATTTATAGATAATGATTGTGGCAACATTTATGTTTTTTAGCTCGCTCCGAGGCCTTCGGCTCCCCTCGCTCGACTCTTGAAAAAAAATAAAAATAAAAAATAAAAATAGTGAAAAATAATATTAAAAAATTAAAAATGGTGCATACCAATACACTTAGTGGTGCATCTCATTGCACAGTGTGGTGCATATCACCTGACTCTTAAAAACAATTCGAAAAAAAAATAAAAAAAAATTGAAAATGAAAAAAAAAATCGAAAGTCAACGGGTTGACCGGGTTCGCCCGTTGACCCGGATCCGACCCGGTTTGACCTGGGTCAGATCTGACCCTCCATCCCTTGTATATCTATGGTGGAGATCTATTCCTATTTCTTAGGTTAAGATCCATTCTTATATGATCATTTTCATATATATATATATATATCCATGGTAACGAAAGTGGGGCCAAGCAAAATATCACATGCTTGCATGTTACTTCACCATATCCCTATTGGGGGGGAAGTTGGGTTCATTATTTTTGTAATATGGATATACCACACTCCTTCAAGTGGTCACCTTCTCGTATTCATATCTCACTTACCGCATAAAATAAATCAAATTAATCAATCCACATATATATAAAATATAGAATCTAAATATACAATTCCATTCAACAATTCGAAAGTAATCGATCCACTTGAATTAACTAGATGGACTATACATATTGACTAAATGGACGAGAACTAATTTTTTCACCATCTTTCATGCGGATTACAATAATATTTCTTTAAGATAATACTTCTTTATATATAACAATAAGGGTTCTATATTATAAGTATGATATAAATATAGATCATATAAGATTAATGATGCATAATGGTTTTTAGTTACTACACATGAGGAAAAATTTCTATTCGAAACACACTTTTATAGTTTTAGTAGAGAAAGGAAAAAACAATAGGCATTTAACACGAAACATCTTTTTTAAGTAATAAGAGATCTTCTGCTTGGATATCTGGATTGGACATTTTACAACAAATGTTACTCTGATTCCTTAAGTAATATTAAAAAAAAAACAATACCCTAAGCATATAAAGCATACAAACTTATTAATTACACACATAAATTCGACTAGATGAATTTCATGATTCATGCTTAATTTGTTTTTTTATCACAATTATTTTAACCACAAATAAAATTAAAATACAATTTCAAGTTAATGTAAACAATGAAAATCAACTGAATAACATCTCATTGTCAAGATGTGGGTTGAACTGTCTCATGCATGATTTCACTCACATGGTAATCTATATATATTTATATATATATATATATATATATATTAAAACATAATAGTACAACTGTTTTGAAATCAATTTTGACCAAACTGTTTTGAAATCAATTTTAACTCTTTTGATCAATTTTGAGCAATTTCTTGAGCAATTTTTTTCTGCATCATTATCAAAAGTCAGTTACATTTGAGAAATTTATGGGTCAGTTATTTGAGAAAATAATGGGTCGTTTAACTTTTAAAATCGATTATATAATATTGACAAGGACTCATATTTACTAAGATTTTTAAGGTATTTAAATTGCAAAAATGTGAAATTGCATTTTACATAAATTTATATTATCACAAATTATTGTAGAAAAATGAATATTCTTCTCTTTATTATTTTTTATTTTTATTAATGTAATAGCAGTATATGTACAAATTAGCATTCGTGCATAGTTCTTAGATTTATTTTATTTTATTTATAAATTTTCAAGATTTTTTTTAAATTTACTTTAAACTATCATGGTTTTTCATGTAAGCCTTATGCGGTAATATAGTTTCAAAAAATTAATAATATTTAATAATCTTAAATATATGAGTGTAATGTAATAATCACCGTGCAGCGCGCGGGAAGGTATACTAGTATAACTAGAAAACACAATGGCCGTTGGTTAGTTGGGAGGTTATAACTAGGGAAATAGTTGTTCAAGAGTATCTTTGTTTCTTGGCCTTTAAATTTATTGTATTCAATTTTGGAAGAAAAATAAAATATATAAAATATTAAATCCATGTGCATGCAATCGTGCACAAAATGGAGGCCCATTTGGGTAAATACAACAAACAAATAAATGGCCAATAAAATCCAAAATTGTGTGGAAAAAGTCTACGAGTAACATGGTTTTACACCCTAAAATATATACCATCACATGCCTATGGACAAAGGATGGAGAAATTAATGGGCATTTTGCTTGAAAACAACATAACTATGATGCAACTTGAAGCTTTTATATACATTGGTATGAATTTTTCGATCAATTCATTAATTAATTCCCTTTCATTGGGGGTTTTGGGATTTGGAATTGGGTCTATATTTTTCTTGGTGATTCGATTCAATGTGATTGTGAATGTAGCAATTCCATTCATGTGATTCCATATTTATAATAGGGCAATGATAAATGGATTAATTTGATCCGGATCAAAAGTATTAATTAGTGGAAATTTAATGTAAAAATCCGTTTGTACCCATAAATATAATATATTTTGGCTCCAATATTTTTCTCTTTTTTTCATATCCAACTCATAATTAATTTTAATACAATATATACATTGGAAATAAGAATTTCATTTAATATTAGTTATATTCAAAAATCATTTGTGAAGGGTTTTAGTATGCCAATATTGATTGAATTTCTGAAATTAATAGAGCACCCATCCAACTTCAAGAAATATCTCATGCAAGTTCAAGTTATATCTATAATATTTCTTTTGACCATGTACGTACAAGATTAGAAATCAATAAGAGCATCTATAGTGGTTGGCTCGTTCCCCGACTCGAGCCTGCCAAAGAACGAGCCAACATGGATGAGTAGCGGCTCGATAGATCAGAGCTGGACTCATCGGCAAAAATGTTTAGGCGCGTGCAATGCAAGCGCCATAATTTAAAAAGAAAAAAAAGAAGCGAAGGAGAAGATAAAGGAGAGAACATACCAGGAGTAGCAGGCTAGCAGCGGTAGAAGGAAGAAGTAAAGAAAGTTGTGTTTTATGTTTTTCTAGGGTTTAGTAATATTTAATTGGACTAATTAACGTGGGCTTAAAAATGGGCTAATTAAAATGTATTAATGGCCTAATTAGTGTGGGCAAATTTATGTATTTTTTTTAATTAATATATTTTTCTTATTTATGTTTAATATAATTTTCTTGTTTTTAATTAATGTAATTTTGTATTTTAAATTAAATGAAAATTCGTTGTTTCAATTAATGTAATTTTCTTTTATTCTAATTATGTAATTTTGTTTTATTATTTCAAGTAGTATAATTTTTGTATTTTAAATTAAATAAAAATTCAATAACTCAACTAATTAGAACGAGTCAGTGAATGAGCCAACCCACTACCGCACCTGCAGAACGAGTCAGCAAATGTCCCTATCGAGCCAACTTGAGGCTCAACCATTACATATGCTCTAATAACTTACTCCCTCCATTTTTAAATAAGTGTCTCCCGCCGTAAAAAAAATGCATACCTAAAAAGTCTATAAATTACTCTTTTTACTCCTAATTAAATTCATAAAAAATCTAAAATATGTAAATAATATACATTAATGACAGGGGCAAAATAAGAAATTTCACATTATTTTATTCTCAGATTTTGAAATGAGACACTCATTAAGAAACAAGAAAATGAGTTAAGTGAGACACTTAAAAAGAACGGAGGGAGTACTTTTCTTTTTTACGAATGCATTATATATATAAAGCATTGCTTCCCAAAAAAAATTCAGGGCCCGAAAAGATGACATGATGCCAATGTATATTGTTAGCTAGTAAAGATCTTGGCCTCTTCATTAGAGGTCTCGAGTTCGAACCTTCCGTAGTGCATTTCTAGATTTTCCGATCATGTGCTTTATTAAGCATAAAACGATGCCTTTTCGTATTGTTCAGTCCATGTTGGTGTTCATGCATATTCTTGATCAATCCACATTGGCATCTAAGCTATTTTCCGGCCGCCGGAAAAATTGGAGAGATCCCGAGTTCGAACCTTCCGTAGTACATTTCTAGAATTTTCAATCATGTGCTATATTAAGCACAACACGACATCGTTTCGTATTGTTCAATCCATATGTCCATGTCATTTTCTTCAGTCCATATTGGCCCCCAAGCCATTTTCCGGCCGCCGGAAAAATGGAGAGGTCTCAATTACAAAATTATAAAGTTCATGCATTAATTTGCAAAATTTTAAAAGTCGGGTTGATATTGGAAAAACATAAAAAATTTGTGATTTATTTTGCCACCCCACCCACCCCCCCTTTTTTTTAAAACCTTTTTGCCAACCCCCCCCCCCCCCCTAAAACCTCTATCTTTACACAGAGTTTTATTTTGGAGATATATCGCGCACTTTAATTTAAAATTTAAATCCTTTTTTTAAAAAGGAAATTTTAATCCTAGTTATATGTAATTTGGCAAATTTTGACACAAACTTTGCGTCGAATTAAGTTGGCAGCAAGACTACTAGTCCGCTTAAAATAAATTTATTGTAATCTTAAATCAAACTGCAATTACAAAATTTGAGTTAAAGATGGTATGTCCCAATATTGTCAGTGTCTCACTACTAAATCTATTATTTTAATTTTGTTCATTATAAAACCAAAAATTATTAAAGTATAACGAATCATAATTAATATTTATTTCTAAAAATTTAAATTACAAAGATATTCTTAATTATGGATTTTTTATCAATTTTAATATTCAATTATTAACTAATAAAACTAAAATTAATGTTAAAAGTAATTATATCCCTAATTGGATTTAGTAAATCTTAATTAATAACTATAAAATTAAACAAAAACACAAAAATTGAAATTGAAGAAAAATAAATAAAAGAAACATTATAAATTTTTTTTCTAAAAAGGTACACAATGAGATTAAAAAAAAGGACATTCTTGATCTCGAGTGATAAAAGTCAAGCACCTTGTATTTTATTTTATTTATAATTTCGAGGTGGTAAGCTGGAAATTACTAAGAATTTTGATGGGATGAAAATAAGTCTACGTCAAGTCCTCAATTTAAAGAAAATGGCGTATGAGAAATTAGGACTTTATGGACAGTGCTCACGTCTGGTTAGGTTATTGTATTGAAACAAAATTTATATAGTAATAGTTGCTCAATCATTAATAAAATACTCCTTCCGACCATCAAGAGTGTAGTGGTACGAATTTTAGAACAAGTAAGGTAAATATTATTTGGATGGAGAAAGGACCACCATTTTAAATTTGTGTGAAGATTAAAATATAAGGGAGTGTTGGGATTATGTACTAAAATAGAAAGTGCACGCTCTTTGTGAATGTACCAAAACAGAATTATTACTACACTCTTGGTTGTTAGGAAATAAACACACAATCACGAAATCAAAAGACACAAGAATTGTTTACCTAGTTCGATACGATGTGTATCTACGTCTGGGGGCGATGCCAAGCCAGAGATTTTCACTATATTTTCGGATTCAATTTACAATGAGAGAACAGTTATATATATAGCAAACAATTGAGCCATAATCCTAGTAAAACTAGGAAACTGCGTAGAGTCCAAAAAAATACTTGTACGGCAGCCCAAAAATTTGGTGGACGGAGCGAGTATATAGATTTCAATACAAGACAAATTAGTAAGTGAAGTGGTGCAAAAATAAATTCTACCCTAGGCATATGATCCAAATTATATTCTAATCGAACTTTAATTATTTTTTACACTCATATAACTAGAGGGTAGCATAGCATGGAGATTTCCCTTGTGCCGTTGTGAGTAAACCTAAACGGTATTGATAAGACATGCAGATTAATTAAGTTGAAATTAGTGGTGAGGTAAAGCAAAATTAAGTTGAATTGAATTGATGCATTAATTCCCTAAAATAGTCAAAGTGAATTATGAATGCGCGTGATTAAGTTTCCACCTTAAATGGCTTTTTCGACAGTATCAAACCTAGAGATTATATATTGTCCCATTTTGGAAAAACACAAAGGTTAGATTCATAATATTGCCGTCTCTGTGTAAGAGTCAAAAAGTGAAAACACAAAAAAATAAAAACTAATTAAAGCAGCTATAGCTAGTGACGAGCAGCTGTTTTCAGGTGTTATTTCACAATTCACATACACCCGCTTACAAAAGGGACTTCACAATTCTCTCTCTCTCTCTCTCTCTCTCTCATGAGCCAAGAATATATCCTAAGCTCAATTATTACATGTATATTTGTGAACAATATCATTGATTTTTACGCATGAGGAAACGGGTTCATAGGCTTTTGGATCAAATCGAATTTTACGTACGAGCATGTAACTTTTTAAAAGTGGAAATTGCGTCCACAAATATCGGAAGCAACTTTAAATTGGAATGTGAATAGCCAACAAGATCAAAGAGGGAAATATAACATGGATTTTAATTTGATACAAATTAATTATATATGAATGATTTCTTTTAATTTCTAGTTTCATTTTAATTTGACATGTCATTTTCAATATAATGATGTACCCTATCGAGTCTCTGATCTAAGCCCACATAAATATTGTTACATTTCGTGAAATAAATTGACCGCTTTAGATACATGATACATGCACTATTTTGATGTCGTGGGACCTGCAGCTGCTATTTTTGGTGCGCTCTGAGTAAATCTTTCGTCCAATAGTCACAAATTAAACAATTAATATAGGTAAATCACGATTTTCAAGTACATGTGTGACAGACTGTTAGGAATATCACTCTTCATGTGATAAAATAATATTTAAAGTAAAAATAGATTTAATAATTTTATTGCTATCATTAATTTCTGGCCCATCTACTTACAAAGAGTTATTCAGCCTCCGCCATGTCGCCTTGAACAACTGATAAACAAGAAATTTGTGGAAGTAAATAACTTCAACTCGAGATTAGAAAAAAAAAAGAAAAAAAACTAAAATTACAATAGCAACAAAATGTGGTGCTACATTTTCTAATTAATTGTCCATGACAGAAGAAAATTCAATTGAACTATAATCAAGCAGTTCTTGAATCATCTGCTCAATGTGATCGTCTTCAACTGACTTGATCATCATCTGCCGTCCATTCTGATCAGATGTAATCTCTAAGCCATTCTGAGCCGTCCGATCGTCTGGCCTAGCAGATGGGCGCGGCGGCTGCTCTGCCTCACGACTCTGCTTATTGCAGACCGGTTTATTAGCCATTTTGAGAGACGTGATGTGGCATTTCTGCAGCTTCGCCATCAGGGTCGCCGAGAGGAGCTTCGCCGACGACGAGAACGGCTCGTTCGCGTCGTAGGCGAAGTTCGTGCGGGCCCGGGGCCCGCACATCAACCTCGCCGCCGCGTCGTACGCCCTCGCCGCGTCCTCCGCCGTCTCGAATGTCCCTAGCCATATTCTTGTCTTTCTGAATCAATCAATCACCAAAAATTAATTAACGTTTAATTTGAGTATTACTCCCTCCGTCCCAATAGCAAGGTCTCACTCCTATTAAATAATACTCTCATTAATAGAAGTGAGAACTTGTTATTGAGCGGAGGGAATAGTATTAGTATTAATATTTAGTGTTGTGATTTAAGTTGCATGGTCTATTCGTACTTGGACGAAATCATAAATATACACTCAGTCTGCACTAATAATAATATCATCCAATTTATTCTGCGTGCACGCAGAATAAATTGGATGATATTATTAGTGCGTGTATATTTATGATGTCGTCCAATAAATGTAGCATGCATGAGGGGTAGAGATATAGGGAAATATAATATAATTATAGGCTAATAATTAGTATGTAGTAGGAATTAATTGGAGTAAGAATTTGAGGAGAAATGAGAGTTTAATTACAGCAAGGGATGGCGGATTTCGGACACCCAAGATCCCCAGTGGCGCTGGCGGACGCCGCGGTAGCGCTGCTGCGGTCGAGCCATGGCGGCGGCGGTGGAGCAGGGTGCTTTTTTGTTGCAAAGGGTGGTGAGTGTTTGTGAAATTAATGTCTCCAGAGAGTGGAGAGAGAGGGGGGGGAGAGAGAGAGGAGTTGAGGAGCAGGGGAAGGGGGAAGAAGGGGGTGTATATGTATTTGTGTAAGCAAACTTTGCGGCCTTCAGCTAGAAATGAAAATAGGGGAGTGGACCCACAAGACTTTCTACACTCTTCATGTTTCCTTTTCCAAATGGAATGTATGAAACAATTGTGAATCTTTAATTTGTTTAGTAGTAGTATGTTTTATGAGGAACATACTACGTGTTGCGGAAATCCTACATCTTTTGGACTACATACATATAATATCGTGATATGATACTGGTAAATTATACTCCCTCCGTTTACGTGAAGTATGGTCTTATTAGTACATTCGTCTGTTCATAAACATTATGGTCTTTTCTTTCTTTATACATGACCTCATACACTCCCTTATATTTTAAACCTAATGACAAATAAAAAGAGATGGGTTCCTTCCTCCCCACAACAAATATGTATCAAACATTTCTTAAAACTCATGCCATATAAACCGCACTACACTTTATCGTGGACGGAGGGAGTAATTCACAGTACGTGTTCTTTTAGTTTGTTTGATAATTCACAGTGGCTCTTGTTAAGTAGTATGTACTCGCTACTAAGTACTAACATGAAATTATCATATTAGCATGATGGTATATATACATGTGTTGTTTGCTAACTACTCCCTCCGTCCCTGATAAGTGTAGTCTACTTTCCTTTTTCGTCCGTCCCCCATAAGTGTAGTCATTCCTTAAATGAATATGACCCCACTTTAAAATTTTACCATTTTACCCTTAAAAGTAACTAACACTACAATAAAGTGGGTCTCATTCTCCACTCACTACATATCTACCTAACATCTTCTTAAAACCCGTGCCCCTCCCTCCGGACCACACTTATCAGGGACGGAGGGAGTATTATATTTGACGGTAGTGTTCCCATGTCATAAAAAATATTTCAAATTTTAAATTATAACCCTAGATGCATAAATTATGAATCATGAACAATAAATTTAGATACCATTTTCAACAAGATATTAGAGTAGATGAAATGTATTAATTTTTCTCAACATTAAATTATCCCTCATAACATAACATAACATGGGGGAATGGCTTTTCCTATTTTAGTATGGCACCAAACAGTTGAACAGAGTGAGATATTTTGAGCAGCAGTGGTTATAATATTGAAGCAATTAAAAGTGAGGACAATCCATATGTGATAGATCACATCAGATATTGCAGAATTGCTAAACATAGGAAAACCCCTTCATCCCTTCCCCATGTGCCTCTCTCTCTCTAGAATTTATATTTGCTCACAGAATGGTGTCCTCATGGGTTTGTTGGGATATAGCTGCTATTTTTGACCGTTATTTCAATACTAACATATATTGCACCAAATCCAAGAAGGCTACAAAACACACTGATTCTTGCATCCTTCATTCACTCCTTCGATTAGGTCATTCCCACATGCTTCCTATCCATCTATTCAAAAATATAACATACTCATAATATAGCTATTTTTCCTATCAATTATCCTCTTACTTTTATACTTCCTCCATTCAGTTCATATTATTCTGTTACTGTTCGTCACAAAAATTAAGAATAAGGGTAAAAAGATATAAAGTGGTATGTCCCATCATTTTTTAAGGATTTTGAAAGATTAATTCTTTTTGTTATTTGGAACAAGACAATTTGAGTGGAACAACCCAATAAAGAAAAGAAGACAATATGAACGGGAGGAATGGAGTAAGTATTAATTCCTAGGTTATTAGTTAGACGTGTTCGAGTAAAATATTAGTTTAATTTAAGTATTTAACATTACACAAAATTGGGTGTTGTCAGGCATTATCATGCGATTGTATAAGAAGTGATAATTGTTCCTAGGAAAAATGACAAGTATTTTGAACAAAATTGATACTACCTCCGTCCCATTATTCTTGTCTCATTTCTTTTGGGCACGGGTATTAAGGAGAATGGTGTTTAAAGGGTAAAAAGATAGAAAGTGGTGGAGCCCATAACTTTTTGTGAGAGAAGCATATTTCCTTTTATGGAAACAGGACAAGAATAACGGGACAGCCCAACAAAGAATACAAGACAAGAATAATGGGACGGAGGGAGTAATTATTTTTTGGTAAAAACTTGGGTACGACCAATATATAACACGGTGCAGTTGGCCGTAATTAGGGAATAACTAAGGAGATTATGTGATAATTAAGGGGAGTAGAGATCGTTAAAGATAATAAATCTCAATTAGCATTAATTAATCATGATTATTACTTATTAATCTCAAATATTACTTATTAATCTTAATTATGGTTCATTAAATATCGGTTAGAGTTTATTAAATTTCAATTAAGATTAAATAAATATTGATTAATTAAAAAAATAAGGTGAATCCAATAGGGTGTGCATGGTCCACCGTATCAGAGACTCCCTCTTATTCTTTTACCCTTATACTAGTTAAAATACTAATCGATAATTATCCTGATATAAAAATGATAATTCAGATAAAAATGGTAATTCGGATCCAATTGCACGAGAACCACGATTGCACTCAAGTCCATCAATTAACAATTGGTCCACTTAGGGATAATAGTCCATCCAATTTTTCTGTCATCTCTAATTTCAATATACTAGGCCGGAGTATATCTATATAAACCTCTAGTTATTAATTAATTCTTGAGCCTTTAAACAAATTAATTCTTGGGATATTAAATGTAATCGATATAAGTTCATATGTGACAGTGTATCTATCCGGAAGCACGTGGACATATTCAGTCCATCCATCTAATGTTCTTGAATCCTTACGTTGTTTGGAGATTTTAGTTTTTTTATTGCAAAATATAACGTAGAACTTTAATATAATTAAAAGATTAAAATATATAGCTATTTTTCCCCGGCCCTAAAAACAGACGAGGAATATTTTTTTCAAAATGTTGAAAATTGAGGGATACTGAAACAAAGAAACAAAATCAGTCATAATCGTATTGTAGGAATAGAGGTTATTTTGAGTAGGGCTGCACTGGCAAATCATGTATGTTGGGTCGTTATCGTGTTGACCTGATAACAACACGATATGTTGAGGCCAAACACAAACACAATCTGTTAAGGATTTGTTCGATTCGAATACGACACGAAATATATAAACACGAACATGATCTGAACACGACACGAACACGATTTCTTTCATGTTGATACAACACGATTAAAAAATAATTTTATCCCTAGAAAATAAAAAATTAGTTGCAAAAAGTAATAAAAAATAAAAATAATTCTTATTGGGTTACACGAAACCGACATGTATCCGACACGATAATTTCATGTCTTATCGTGTCGACACGATAACGATAAGGCCTAACACTACCCATTAATTACGTGCATATTCGTGTCGAATTATCATATCATGTCGAAAATTGACGCTCCTAATTTTGAACTTACAACTATAATGTTGTGACATTCTTGTAATCTACCAATAATTCTTATTTCAAAACGACATCGTCGTTTTGCATGCTTTAATTTTACACACTTTAATTCTTATGAAGGGTGTTGTAGGTATATGACATTTTTTTACACACTTTAATTTTAGTAGTAGTAATAATAATAATAATAATAATAATAATAATAATAATAATAGATTACTATTTTCAAAGATATATATGTTGGATGACGTTGGAGTATACGGCATGAACTCCTAGAAACTTGAACAAAAATTGTGTGTTTGAGGAAATTTATGCCTCGCTTTGAGGAACCAATAGCTAATTTTGCTTCCTAAGATCATTAAAAGATTTTCTATAATTAATAATTAATATATCTGATATCTTACATATGGATATGGTTGCTCAAAGTAAAGAAATTAAAAGGGAAAAACGAAAAAACAAATAATATTATACCATTCATTAGTTAATTCCTTCCTTCGTGGTGTTTTTTATTGCTTCAAAGGTCATCGTATTGGTCTAGACTTCAAGAAAGAGGAATTAACCTCAATTTTGAGAAGGTGTTGATATAGTAGAATTAGAATATAATTTGATATAAATAATGAGATTGTTAGGAGCTCCATGTTTGGCAATTCTCTTATGTAATTATTTTTGGAAGAATTTATAAGAGTTAGAGCATGTGACGTAATTGTATTGACTTAAGTCTTATTTAACGATAAAAGTACAAACTCATACCATTATATATCTCGAAGAGTCGGTGATACACGGTCACCAATCCTGCCCTCTTGGCCATGGTTTTGAGGTAAAGTTAGTTTTAGTTATTGATAGCTTACCATTATAGTCGGGTGTGGGTTCGATCCTCAAGGAAATGTGGATGATGCAGGGGCATCGATCCACCTCTGGACAAGTGAGGATGATTCATTTAACTGTGGTAAGTCTGAGGATGTCGTCTCACATCGATTGAGTATGTAAGGTTGTTAGGATTTAAATAGTGTATGAACATTCCTTCCATCTTGACCGTACGTGATTTTGAAGCGAACTTAGGCTCAACTATTGACAATCTGCATTAATCGGGGATTCTTCTAAACGTGGCCTATAAATAAACAACATTATATTAATTGACAATCATTATGTACAGTCCAATGGATATAATTTACATGGTTTGTAAGGGAAAATTATTACATGTTTTTAAGTAAATGCTAACCTCAAAAATCTATGCATGATCTTTTGCATGAAGTAATACGATATAAGTTTAAATCAAAAGTGATCTTTTTATGAAGTAATTGTCCTAAATTAAAATTAAACGTGAGTTCTCCAATCAAAGAAGTAGGAAGTAACTAAAATGAAAGCATAAAAATTTGGATCTAAACTCATAATCAACAATATATTTATAATTCATACTCATCTGTTTCGCTCATTTTGTCTACATTACCTTAAATGGACATTCCACTCAAAACCCTTTAAAAAATAAGTGGGAACTACCCACTTTATATCTTTTTACCCTTATCCTTAATCTACTTGCCGAAAAGTAAGTAGACAAAATAAGCGGAACGGGGGTAGTATAATTTAGGGTCTCGTATATAACATGTATATTATTATTTATAGAAGTGTTCACAATGAATATGTAAGATCAAAAGGTTTTAAGGGAGTATGTCGGTTAAGATTATTCCGTATACTCAGCCTTGCCTCCGAATAAATACTCTATTTCAAAAGTACACATATTCGAATATATGTCATATTTTAGAATTCTATAGAAAAATAATACTATCAAATATTATATTTTATCCTTGTTTGTTTTTTCAGTATTACTATACTTTTCAAACTTTTCATAACAATTAAGAATAAAACAAATTTACAACACGTTTTCATATACGCAAGGGAGTAGGGGTGGCAATCGGATCGGGTTGGGTCGGGTTCGGGTCGACCTGATTTCGACCTGATCTGTTAAGGCCCAACCCGAACCCGACCTGTTAAGGATATGCTCAACCCGAACCCGAACCCAACCCGAAATGACAAAACCCGAACACGACACGAACCCGACACGAACCCGAAATTGACACGATAATATTCGGGTTGACCCGACAAGATAATGACCCGAACCCAAATTTAAATGATTTAATAAGAGAAAAAATATTTTAAAATAAGATTTAATAAAAGAAAAAATATTTTAAAATAAAATTTAATAAGAGAAAATAAATAAATATTCAAAAATTTAATATCTTTTGATGACTTGGAAGGAAATAAATATGTCATCAATTTAAAAGCTTGATTTGAATTAAATAAATATAATATTAAAAAATATAATTCCTTATCGGGTAACCCGAACCCGACCCGAACCCAACCCGAACCCGACCCGAAATTTTCAGGTCCTTATCGGGTCAACCCGATAAGAACCCAAACTCAATAAGGCTTGACTCAAACCCATTAATTTCGTGTCGGTTCGTGTCAGGTTATCGTGTCGTGTCGAAAATTGCCAGCCCTACAAGGGAGTATATAATTTCACAAATGGTAATCATCTAAAACAGTAATGTTTTGTCTCAAAAAGAACGGTAATGATTAGTTAATTACTGTTTATGTCTTTTACTCAAATTACGTACATTGGTTTTTGTCTTGTTGTACTCAATTGCAGATAATATTGACAAGTTGTAAAATTAAGAATATAATAAAAATCCTTACATTGTTCTGTCTGGAAAGTTAAGGTAATTTAACTACTTGCCGATTCTATATATATGTTGTCACTTTGAAAGAGATCATTTATTTTTGTAATTTTAAACCCGTATAGTCTATATCTATATTTATTTATTTATTTATTTTCATAGTATATTTATTTTATTTGGGCAAGAAGTACATTTTATTTTACAGTTTACATGATCTATTTAATTTAAAAACGACAAGTAATTATGCTTCTTGAATGTACCCACTCAAATTCATTGAGATGTAATAATATACTAGTTGTTTTCTTATAATATGATTGTTATCATCAGTAAATATGTAAAGAGACTCGTGCAAAATAATTTGCTCATTTTTCGTACTATAAATAATTAAAGTACCGGAATACCCCACCTCATGGTAATTGTTTATAACCGAATTTATTCATAAATTATGTATTGCATTCCTCTTAATTATATATATATAGTGATGAGTTCATGTGAAAGCTTTTCCTAGCGTAGAAACTAGAAACTTCCCATATATATATATATTAGAGAATTATAAGGTATATACATATAATCAAATCAAACACTACACCATCATATAGGCGGGACCTCTACACCACCACGCAGGGTGAGACAATTACACCACACAAAGGTGGGATCACTACACCACCACGCAGGGTGACACAACTACACCACCAAACAAGGTGGAAAATATAATACTCCGCACGCAGGCGGGATTGAACCCAAGACCCCTTACTAAGGAGTCTTGTGGTGCCTCAGCTAGCCACTTGAGCTAGGCCTCATTGGCTCCTCTTAATTATGTATTACTTTGATAGGATTTCACCTAAATTGAAAAAATTACACTTTAACATAACCTCTATATTTCATAATCACATTCCGAATCTATCAATTAAATAAACAAACTATTAAAATTTTTACAATTGTGCCATGGACTTCAATTTCTCGCGATGGAAAACACACATGACATGCCAAGCTGAATTTCAACAAAGAAATTTAAAAATGAACTGTCATGACATTTTATTGAAGAAAAGAAAAAACAAAATAAAATCCAGAGTCTCAAAATAAAACGCAGTTGTCGAGATACCAGCTCATTTTTAAATATTTTTGTTTAAATTCAGCTCAACTTCTTATGTGACACACATGTTTTATATCACCAGAAATTGAGGTCCATGTCAATACACAAATGTAAAAAGTTCGATACATAGTTTGGGTACTTATTTGTTATTTTCTTTTGATGAGGACGTACTTGTGAAAATGTCAGTAGTTAAATTAGGCATTAAAGTTTAATTTTCTTGACAAAGGATTGTATTATTGGTGACAATTATGCATATGTAGTTCAACTTTACTCTTGATCAATGAATGTTGTTAAAATTATAATGTATTAGAATAGAGATTAAATGAGAGCATATTTTAATTAGTAAATTAACTAGGAAAATCTCTCTGCTTGATGATCTTTAAAATTAGCAAACCTTTCGTTTTACATGAGTAAAGTGAAAGGTTTAGGGAACATCCAAGTGAAACGTTACAGAAATTTGTTATGTGTCCCTTCAAGAACATCCAAGCGACAAAGTCTCTTATGTGTAAAGCGAAAAATTTAGGGTTCAATCGGTCCCCACGTACTACTCCCCATTTCCCCAACTCAAAAAATAAAAAATCGTTTGTCATATAAATTTTTAAACTATTTTTAGAACTTAAGCATTTACTTCTAACATTTAGAATACGCACGGTTGGGTATTTAAAGGATTATCTAATTTTTTCAAGAGTTAAGTTTATATTAATACCCAATTTCTAGCGTCTTTTGCAACTTAGACTCAAATCATTAAAATGTTTCCAAATAAATACTCTATCTTTGAGTGAGTTTTCACAAATTTGAAAATGATAGTGGTTCTCATATTATTCCAAGTTTATTCATCCTTTCCTTTGAAGTATGATAAATGAACCTATTTTGTTTTTGCACGAAAATTTGCATGGGGCCATTGCCTCATAGATCAAGATTCATAAAGCACGAGTGACATATTTTTAATTTTATTGATGTTTGTTGTGTTTGAATTCAGATACGAGTACTGTCTTACGGATTTTGATCGTCTCACACAAGACTTCATATTTTCGTATATCCAAGCTAGTCACTCATATAACAAAGGTGGTTGTTTCTATGGAATGAATGAACTATCTTTATATTCATATGGATATAATATTACTCTAATATGATACTCTAATTAAGGTCCCAAAAATCATCACAAACTTCCTCTCCGTAAAGAACAGTTAATATCGACGCATAATAATTATTATATACATATTTGTATGCGACAGAAAAAGGGTGAAAGGATGATTGCGCGTGCCAGGAAAATCACAAAGATAGGTTGAATAAATAAATAAATAAATAAATAAATGTTGTTCCCTTGTTCCATATTTACTCTATTACAAGAGGGCCTCCTTTGTGTGGTGACCAGAATTTAATATTTTTTATATTGCAATATTAAATATTCGAACAAACTTATGGGGGAAACTAAAAAGAGAAGGTTTTACATTTGATCAAAGACCTAACTCTTAACTAGGGTGGTTAAGGTTTTAATTAGTGTTTAGTAATTCATTAGAGTTCAATTAAATCCATAGTTATAGTCTAGTAATTCATAATTAGAATTTAATTAAGAATTAATTATAATTTATGGCATGACTTTAGCACGTTATTTACTTTGTGGCTTAAACTTTAAAAATGCTAAAATAGCTTGAACTTTGAAAATAGGCAAAAGCTCTGGTGCGGTCAAGCCAAAATAAATTATTTTTAAAATTCGATTAATAAATATTTAACTAAACTCAATTAAAATATATAATTTATAATTAAGATTTATTAATTTCTAATTTGAATTTAGTAGTTAAAATTAATACGTATTTAGTAATTCCAATTAAAATTAACTACCAGAACACCCCCGTAGCTAGCAGCAATTTGCTAAACAATAGCAGCTACATAAAATTAACTAGGATCGATCGTGAATCTCAATTAGGGATGTATACGAATCAAATAATGTTGGTTCAGTTCGGTATTCAATTTGAATTTTTGATATTCGAATTCGAAAATTTATGATTCGAATACAAATACAAATATTTTTTTTATTCGATTAGTTATCAAATACGAATTCAAAATCATGGTATTCGATTCAGTATTCGAAAATATTCGAATATATATAAATATATATATATATATATATATATTATAAATATATATATATATATATATTATAAATATATATATATATATTTATATAAATATATATTTGATATTCATAATATATATTTGTGTGTATATATATATATATCAAAAACTAAATTAGAAAAATCAAAATAAACAAAAGGAAATTTAATATAAAATATTGTTTTAGAAAAATTTCCTTCAAAATTGCGAATCGAATATATTCTAATCGAAGGAAATTTCGAATCGAATATTTGAATTGTATTGTTTATAAAATATTTAAAAAATCGAATTGAATATTCAAATAGTTTCGAACATTCGCGAATAACAGTTCGAATCGAATACGAATAAAAAATAAGATTCGAAATCGAATCGAATATGCGAATATTTTTTCGAATCGAATCGAATACAGTGATATTCGCTTCGATTCGATTCGTATACATCCCTAATCTCAACCGCGTTCGACACAAACGGAAACCGAACCACCGACATTTTCTGAAGGTACATCAAGACTAATCTCGTCGAGACTCGTTTATTAAAAATACAGAAATACAAGACTCAAAAAAGTACGTTTCTCTCGTTACATGAACACTACAAGTTCCAAACACATCACAGCATGTGAATCGGCAACAGCAAGAATTCAAGGTGGATCAAACTCAGAAGCAGAGCATTCAGAACAGATCATAATGTAATTAATTTCGCGAAAATCTTACTGCAGGAATTCTCGTGGATCGGTGACGAAACCAGTCAATGCAGATGCTGCAGCCGTATATGGAGAAGCTAGATAAATCTGCCCTTCTTTATGACCCATACGACCTGGGAAATTCCTGTTCGTGGTCGAAACACAGACCTGCATTTAACCAAATTATTTAAAGAAAACAAATAAGTTAGAAAATCTCTATTATTCACACTTGCAAAAGCACTTTAGGCCAAGCTAGTATTTATTGCTATAAAACACGACACGACACGACACTTGCCTGAGCTTCATTCATGCGTGCATATGTGTCTCTTGGTCCTCCCAAACAAGCACCACAACTGGGGCTTGCAGGTGTATCACATCCAGCTTCCTCAAATATCTGTGAGCAAGTTTTCCCGCCCGATCCCGGGACTATAAGGCTATATACATCCATCCACACCTGACAAAAGATGTGTAAGTTAGATAAGAACTGCTTAATGCTTGCATTTATTTAGGAGTATATTTTAAGCATTAAGCCTCAAGTAGCACCTAAATAACGCATACCTTCTGCGTAGCTGGAACTAGGAAAGTCGGGACTTTGACCTTTTTACCCTGTACAGAAGCAAATTTGTATAAGAGAATTTTTTTGCACCACAACAATGACTTTCCACTTATCATCTTGAGAGAGAAAATATGCTTCCTTAAGTTGGTAATCAACTGATCTGACACTTTGGACAGAAACTTGCTGTTTTAGCTAGTTTGCTATCTATAATCGACATACATAAAAGCAAACGTGTAGACACACACACACACATAGCTCACATGAATTTAAGTGCATAAACAGAGCATCTTCAATTGTAGCCTACACAGAATTACAGAGGCTTCGGCCATAACAAGCTAATCAGATTTGGAATTTCTATAGAAGATACATAACAATTGTTCCACAAACTGCTGGTGCTAAAACAATATTCTACCATACTACTTACCGATGCAAGAAATACTTTAGCAGCAGCCATGAAATCTTCTGTTTTCCCACCAGTACAAGATCCGATATATACCCTGTCAATTTTCACATCTTTGCATTCTCTGGCTAAAGCACGATTATCGGGAGAATGAGGCTGACAACAACAAAGTATAAGTCAGTGGTCGTATAAAGATATCAAATATTTAAGGGCAAAAGCAAAGATATCCCTCTAATTTTTCCAGAAATACCAAAAAAAAAAAAGAACAGTGTTATGAACTTATAATATGGCCTAAAATTCCAGTTTTAACAGATCCTCCCGAAATAAAAAACTGTACACATAAAAGTTATCAGCAATTATTATGGATGTGTGGGAGTTGCAAAACTATTTAAGTTTTCCATGATTTTTCTCGACTCAACTGACCTAAAGAAGCGTAAAAAATACCCTTAAAAAGATGATAATCATTCAAGTAATAAACTACCTCAATAAATTAGAAAACCTAAAACTGGTGAACAAAATTAATTTACTAAATTTATATTACTTCTAAATAGAAGATTGAATCATTTCGACAAGTTTTACTTTTTGTAAAACATATTTAAGTGCAAGGTATATAATGGACAAATAAAATCAAATATCTAATATTGTTAACCTGGGAAAGGGGTAGGGGAGACTGCAGACTTTTTCTTGACATGTCAGGTGCTTAGCTATATTTTAACATCTATTTTTTGCGTTTCTGGTCAAACACAGAATGCATATTTGCTTTTTAACCATTATTTTATCATTAATCATTAATATAGAACGAAAACAGAAAGTACATTAAACCACATAATAACTCCGAAAAACCACCCTCCTACAGTTAGATTTAATGTTTCTTTACTAGCATATCCCATTTGATAAGGAGATAATCTGATTCAGAGAAACAATCTTGTCTTTAGTGATAATTTGCTAAGCGGATTAAACAATGGGGCTTATATTACTCACCTTAGCCACCAAAGGCTCGAGCTTTGAAATATCAAATCGGTACTCTTGAAGAAACCTAATTAAAAGAACAAATAAATTGGCCCTGTAAGCACCCAAGTGTACCAGAAAGAAATGACATGATGCTGAAGAGATCATATTCAAAACCATCACTCCTACATGCAGCTAAGCTCAGTATTAGTGAGGTTTCGGTGTATTACAATTGACTGGAAATATATTGATCAATATGTCTAAAAGGAATTCCAATATGACTTCATAAGAAGAGGTTTCCATATATTACAATAGATGGAAAGTAAATTGATTAATATGTCAACAGGGAATCCCAGAACAATCTTTTATCTTTGCTATTATCTAATTTAAGAACAGTATCGACAGCATATACTAATAGAAGTATAGCACACATAATACCGATTCTAAACTACCAAAGTAAGTAATAGGAGGCTACCTGGCTCCTCCATCGCTAAATACTGGTTCAAATGGCAAGGATGTCTTGTCCTGATAAGCCAAAAAAGTAATATTACTATCAAAAAGAGGAAAACAAAACTGTAATATAGATGTTCTTGTCTCTTGAAGTTTTCAGAAGGTTTCAACTCAAGGAAACTTGAACCGGCATGTATATATATATTATTTAACATATACAGAAGAATTGGTTAGATGTGTGCAATTTGTGAGCTCTGTGTGCTTTTGTGCACACACACTAAGATCACAGAATTTATCTCTTTTATAACTAACCTCAAGGTACTTGTAAGTGGTACTATCAGCAGGGACAACACCATTCTTGCCCCCAGCTTCAACTACCATGTTGCACAGTGTCATTCTTTCTTCCATCTTCAGAAAAACATAAATTTAAAGTTGCACCAAGAACAAATCATAAGTGACTTGAAGATATTATTGTCAAGAACCAATATATTTACTGAATGCTAAGATGAACTTACTGTCAAACTTTCAACAGTAGAACCAACAAATTCCATTGCTTTGTATGTTGCACCAGCCACTGAAATTTCACCAATAATCTACAAAATACGCAATAAGAGAACAAATAGTATAGGGTTTCTTGGTTTGAATAATTTCAAACCAATATGTTGTCTTCAATATTTAAGTTATTGAATGATTTTAAGCTTGCATGAACTTACTTGCAAAATCAAATCTTTTGCAAGCAGATAGTCGGGCATTTCACCATCCATTACAAATCTCAAAGTTGGAGGCACCTGCAATGCATTCACAAGAAATATTCACACCACTTCCTACGTGCATTGAGAAGTATCTAAGGCACATAGAGTTCATCTCACGAAAAATGATGAAAAATCTTAGTAATGGTGCCATTATGTTTGGCAAATTCACGATAGTAAAGAAACAGTCTAGGAAACAAGGGTGCTTCAAAATTAAGAATTGATGAGCTACCTAGTACTCCCTCCGTCCCACTCATTTTGTCCTCCTTTTCTTTTTTGGTTGTCCCACTGAAATTGTCCTCTTTCCTAAAAAGGAAATAATTAACCCTTCAAAAGTAATGGGACCTACCCATTTTCTCTCTTTTTACCTTTCTCCTTAATCTCCGTGCCGTACAGTAAAGGGACAAAATGAGTGGGACGGAGGGAGTACTAATTAATTATTAGACCACTGACACCTGCAAAAACAATATACGGTACATTCTGTATTTTATAAAGATAATGGTACAGCTATTCCAGAAAAACTGGATGTTAGAATCATAGGTATAGGAGCTACCATATAAGCAGGTATATATTAAGTAGGAACTTAAGACTTTCAAAGTAAGATCACAAAACAGAATGATGAATATAATCATTTTAGATAGTCAAATTTGAGTTTTCCAATCCAAGTAAACCTGTTAGTGATAAATAATTAAATTCTACCTAAGTACATCTGCATGACCAGTGTGGTGGAAACGAAAAAATGGGACTAGACTAGAAATTGAGCAATTGAATTCTAGAATTCAAGTAGAAATGACACACTGGAGTGAGACACTTCGAGACAAGAAAACAAAATGAAACAAGATAAGAATGTGTAACATCATATATACCTTGAGCAAAAGCTTCCCAGTACCCAATACGAAACCCGCATCGGTGTTTCCAATTCCAGTAGCAAACTGACCAAATGCTCCAGCAGTACATGTGTGAGAGTCAGTACCCAGCAAGACCTAGGAGCATAATAGGATTCATAAGTTAGTTCGGTGAGCATTAGTGAAAAATATTGGAACAAGAGCAAACAAATTCTATTTGAATGACCACATCATATAAAAGTTTAAACTGTAAAGATTAAGATAAAATATACATTTATAGCTTGTTTGTAACTCATTTCAAATGGACTTCTAGCCATGGTAGTCCATTTGTGAAATTATTGAGGTTATTTGTAGATCAACTTTTGGAGAACTGACATTCTCCAAAGGTTTATTTCGGCAAGTGCAACTTTTGTGGGTGGACTTTAAAATGCATTTTACAGTTGAAAAGTGTTTGCATACACAACATCTTTAACACAGTCATATTTGCATACAATGTTCTTATTAATTAGATTATAATATTGACACCTATCACATGAAGCTCCTTGTAATAATTACGAATACAAACCCTAGTTTTTTCTACATGTTTGATATCATATTGAAATAGTACCTCATCTACAGCTTGGATAGTAGAGGAGAGAATAAATACGGAGAATAGTTCACTTTTCTAATTAACAAATATACCTCTCCAGGTCTGCAATGACCTTCTTGCGCAAGAGCCACATGGCACACACCTTTGTAATCAGGATTAGCCTGAAATGTCAATTTATCAAACTCAATTGCTTTCTTAAAAAAGTAACATGAGATAGTAAGTTCCGGCAACTAGCAGTTAGCCCTATACCTTGAAATTTCCAAGATCTTTAATGTCGTAAAAGTACTTAATATTTTGCTCATTGCAGAAATCCCTCAATATGTCTACATTGCGATTTGCTCGCTCATCAGTTGTGAAGATGTAATGATCAGGAATGATGACAACTTTTTCACGGTCCCAGACCTACAATAGCAAATAAAGTTAGATAGGCACACCAAAAATGTCCGACAATGTTTTAAAAAGGTGTAAACAGCGACTAACAAAACTAACTACTCATTCAAACAATATAGGCTAAAATTTCCCCTTTATCTTGAAAACATCATAGACAAGCATGTAAATTTAATGGATCCAGCATGTAAAAAAGAAAAAAAATAAAAAAGTCACAAGCCCCATGAGGTCATCTATGCAAGGAAAAAAAATGCTCAGTTTACCCAACCCTCTCATAGGTTATTACTCAGGAACAGCCCTGCTAAATTCAAACATCAAAAAGAAGGATTCGAGATAAAGATATGGCATAGGGCCACATATGTCGTGGAACTTCAACAAATAGCTAGCATGAACACGAACACTATATTATAACCTCAGTTTCTAGAGCGATGTGCCTCAATCGAAAAATTTATATTATAACCTCAGTTTCTAGAGCGATGTGCCTCAATCGAAAAATTACTTCATTGAGTTCATTCGAGCTTAATTATCGGACTACAAAATTCATTTTTCTCAGTTCCAATATAATCATAAGACATAAGATACCTAGAAAATTCAAATAAATATTACAAATAGGTTTAATCCAAAGCAGTAAAAACGCAAGGAAATCAAGCTCAAGTCCATAATCCCAAGATCTTCATATAATTCTATAATTACCATTACAAGCTTTGTACATCAATAGCTCAGAAACAGATTATTTTAGCTATGAAAAGACTGTTCTCCATCATCAAATACCTTTGCATTTTCGCCGAATTCCTTCTTGAAAATCCCAATGGAACCTGGGCCACAAACATCATGTGTCATCAAAATATCCACATTGACCCACGCATTCTCACCGGGAACCAATTGGGATTTCTCTGAAGCTCTTGCCAATATCTTCTCAGTCATTGTCATCCCAGTCTTAACCTGCAAGAAAGATCCAATTCCCAGAAAAAACTCACCATCAAAATCCAAAACCATCTTCATGTAATCTGAACTCTCTAGCAAAAAAATAGATAAATAAATTAATTTACCGCCCCCGTCGTCGACGGTTTGCGCTCAGATTGCTGGGGCGTCATTACAGAAACAATTTTCTTGGAAACCCTTTTCTTGGAACATGGAAATGAAGGCCGTGTGCCGAAAGCTGAAAAGCCTACATCTTTCTGCAAAAACAGACACACAAAAATGAGGGAAATTATCGAAATGTATTGTTTAATTAAAGGTCCCCATAAAATTGTTAGAAGATAAAGAAAATGCAACAACTATTTCACAAACCTTGTCGGCGAGGAACGAAGAGGTCGGAGTTACGGCAGATGAAGCCATCTGATATTGTCTGAACAGAAGAAGAAGAAGAAGAAGAAGAAGAAGAGGAACTACACAGTTTGTGAATCTCTTTCCCTATTAATTAATTTGCCAGTTCTTTTTTCTTTTCCTCCTTTTTCAGTTATTTTCTTTGGCGGCGGCTGCTGCTTGTGTGTGGCAACAATTAAAAAATGATAATTAAAATTTATAATGTAAAAATATTAAAATCAATTAATAAATTAATTCACTTGACAGTGGGCTAGTTCAATTTCACTTTCGCTTCTCAGTTTCACAAAGTAGGAATTTTTTAAACTTTGGAAAATGAGAGCGGTAAAGATTAAAACAGTGCCCTTTATCATTTGTATGTCTTTAGAACTATGAAGCATAGATACGTTGGAAAGAGTCATGTATCCTTCAAAAATGTATTTAATACGAATACGAAAAAATACGTTCAAATACATATTTAATACGTGTTTTTAATTTATATATTTTTTATTTATTTTTTTAAAATAAAAATACGTTTTTAATACGTTCAAGAAGTCAAAATACGTTATATCCCTAATTTAAATGCACATCTCTGCACTCGTTCTCATTCTTTGGTCTCTCTTGAAGAGATAGCAGAACTCTCTTCTTCAACACTTGTCGTCGTCGTCGCCGGTAACACGGCCCACTGGGTTAGCGACGCTACCTAGGTCCGCCATTTCTTCTCTTCTTTTCACCCTCGGTTTGATTTTGTTTACGGGTTTGATTGATAACATCAATTTTGCTGGTTTCTTTTCTTCTTTCAGGTGGGAGAGAGAGAGAGAGGGGGGAGGGGAGCAAAGGTTTATAGTGAATACACAATAAATGAAATTCTAGTATTACCTTCATGCCCTAATTATCCACATTGTTGGGCTTGGATATTTTGGACTGGATATCTTTATCTTTTATTTATTACAGAAAAATCTACTAATTAAAGTCTGATATGGCCCATCTACTAGTTATTTATTTTATTTTGAGGTGAATATGTTTATATAATTTTCATAATGTTATTATTAATAAAATATAAATATATTATAAATAATATAAACGTCTTTTCAACGTATACGAATCTTGATTTTCTGAAAATAAGCATATTTTCGTTTCGCATCGTATTCGTATTCGTATTTCCTTCCAGTGATTGTGCTTCTTAGCCTTAGAGGAACCACGAAGTACGATCTTAAACATTCGGTTTTCCGGATCGATTTTGCTTGTAAAAAATTGAATCAAACCGAATTTTTATTCAAAAATGATTCTGAATTTTTTTTAATCAGAAAAAACCCAACAACACACAATCCATGATACTTGGTTATCTGTAATCTAAATTCTGAAAGAGGCAAAATTCACGATCAGCAATTAATCCGTGTACTGCCAATAATAGATTAGTTAATACATATATTTTTAAAAATTAAATCATTTTACACCGATAATTTCTTAAACTCAACCTAAGTTGGATATCAGGTAAACGAAAACCAAATATCCTAAATTTTCGGTTAACCCAAATCGTATTCTCAAGGAAGGCTTAACAAGGCAACACATTTATGCTACAATACGTAAAATAAAGCATCCTAAACATTCTAATCGGTTTGGTTTTGATGAACAAAATAGTGAACAAGTACGATATTTAAATTACAAGTATCAATGAACATGCAAGGGAAATGCAATGCACAGTCGACCAATTCATGTAATCCACTTAACAAAGGTATCCAAACCCTAACTTTTGTATTCGTAGACTGGACCTAAGCGAATTAAATTATTAAAATAGATTCGATAATTAGACTACTCATTTCCTACCAAGTCTAACTCCAATCAAACCACGATCCAAGTAATAAGTTTATCTCTCGATCTCACTTGTTACTAAAAATAATGAAGCATTGGCCAAATGTCTAATCACAAAGAAATCAATTCAATTGGATTCGACAAACACAATTCACGAGTTACATATCAATCTCGAGTCGAATACCCTTATCACTAGAACAAATAAATTAGTTCATAATGCATAAATAAATCACACAGAGAAATTTGAAAAGCATTATCAATTTAATTCTCAAAATGAATGAAAAGAGAATTCTTACGAACGTGCAACTTGATGTCTCCAAGATTCACCAAATGAAAATGCAAATGAAAGTAGAGAGAAGAGCTAAGAAAATATTTCGTACAAGGTCTGGAATATATGTCTGCATAAAAAGAAACTTTCTAATTCCCACTAAAAAACTATGTTGGTAACCGCTTCAAAGCGCCGCCCAACACCGGTTGGCGGTCTTCCAAAGACTGGCCAGCCAACTCTGGTTGAGGCACAACCCCGACTGGCCAACACTTCTGTATAATTTGTGGTATGAAGGAGGTAGCGACGACTGACTAACAACCTATGACGCCCAGCACAGAAGTACGGAGTGATCGCTGGTGCAGAGGCACGGACAAGGAACGGCTCCAATAAGACTTCAAAACGGAGGGGACATGAACGAACCGAAACACACTCGAATGAGAGGGATTCCGAGAATATGTCAGAATGGGACGACATATTCAAGGAGAGCTTAAAGGAATTGATATGACTACTTATACTATCAAGATGCATCTTCTTTTCTGGGTTCATTGTGAAAGAACTTCAACGTAAGGGGCTTGTTTGACCTGGAGCAATTCTATGATGGGTGACCTCCGAGTGAGGACAAAACACGCTAGAACTGTGAGTGAGGACAAAACACGCTAGAAAAGACTTGTTATGGAGCAATTCTATGATGGGTGATAGTTTTTCTATGAAGCGTTTGAGTGAGGACAAAGCACGCTAGAAAAGACTTGTGAATTGTGATGGTTTGTGGGGTGTTAGAGGTAATGTTGCCCATGCAACTCATGCATCAATTAAACATAAAGAAGAAGAAGATGATTCGAGCATAGTCAGCAAAAGTCAGTCAGCATCGAGTTCGGCTCAATTTCACGCAGTCCAGATATATCCAAGCTGGAGCTCAATGGTGAAGAATTCAACATGATTTGTTTCGCTCATGATTTGTTCAAATATGCTGCAGAATTAGTTTTCCTATTTTGTTATTTAGCTTAGTACATTACTTTTGCTTTAGAGTTGTAGTTTGAATCAGCTACAGGTCCTTGTTGAGCATTTATTGCCAGTAGGTATTTGTTTGTTTTGTAGTGATCTCTATGATCTCTAGATTACTATATATGTAACCTTTGCCTGTAAAGTTCATCATCTGAGAATATCAAAATTAATGAAATAGTAGCACTTCATTTTAAGCAACAATGAATTCTTTTATTCCTTGTGCAATTTCTTGTGTCTTTTCATTGTATTAGAGCAGATCCTAGATCTGTCTCTAGCACATCTACCTTCTATCTCTACTACCATTTTCTTATTAAATCATGACATAAACAATTATTTCTAGCTCTACTATTCCCATTCTTCCCCAAAATCATCCAATTTCCATTAAACATTTTGATGAGAACTTTCTCATTTGGAAACAACAAATCTTGGCTACAGTTAGAGATTATGGTCTAGAGCCATTCTTCACTGGAGAATCAACTCCTCCTCCAAAGATGATTCAAGCCACAGAAGGTGGAGAACTGCAACCAAATCCTGAGTTCAAGGCTTGGCACCATCACGATCAACTTTTGTCAGCTTGGATCCAATCTTCACTGATTGAGACCATTATGTTTCTTGTTGTTGGGCTTAGCACTTCTGCAGAGATATATAACACGTTGGAGATCAACTTTTCAAGCCAATCTCGTGCTAAGCTCATGCAATACAAGTTGCATCTTCAAACCTTAAAGAATGAGAACCTCTTTATGAGAGAGTATCTGAGCAAAGTCAAAACTTGTTGTGACAACTTAGCTTCTGTAGGCTACCACATATCTGATGAAGATCAAGTGCTACATATTCTTGCTGGCTTGGGAAATGAATATGATCCCATAATGGTCACTGTAACTTCCAGAACAGAGGCTTGGAAAGTACAAGATGTCCATTCTCTTCTACTCAGCTTGGAGTCTAGGTTGGATACAATGAAGGTTGTTGTAGTCAACAATGATGGATCTCAACCATCTGCAAACTTGGCTCAGAATGCTCCTTCTAGGAACAACACCAACAACAATCAAGGTGGAAGAGGCCGTGGTGGTTATAAGTTTATAACAACAACAGAAATGGTGGAAAAGGTTTTGGAATAAGAGAAGGAAGAAGAGGCCGTGGCAGATCTGGAAATAGGCCCACTTGCCAAGTTTGTCAAGTTCCTGGGCATACTGCTGATAGGTGCTGGTACAGGTTTGAACAAAACTTTGCAACACAAAATGTTCAACAACCAAGACAACCACCACCTCAACAACATGATTTTCAGCAGCACAATTTTCATCAAAATCCTGCTCTAAATGTTGCTCAAGTTGTACCTCTCCAAGCTTCTTCTTATGTACCATCTAAGTATAGCTATGACAATTCAGTCTAGTTTCCAGACTCTGGAGCAACCAACCATGTTTCAAACGATTTCAATCATCTCAACACATCTGCAGAATATCATGGAGGTAACCAGCTGAAACTGGGTAATGACTTTGGTATTCATATTGGCTCTTCTGTGGTCTCTTCTTCTTATTGTAAATCTAGATCTTTTATTCTTAATAATCTCTTACATGTTCCAAAGATTACAAAGAATCTGTTAAGTGTTTCACAATTTGCTAAAAACAATCGTGTATTCTTTGAGTTTCATCCAGAATTTTGTTTTGTAAAAGATCATGTTACCAAGGCAGTGCTCCTCAAGGGCATCCTTAGTCAAGGGCTTTATCAATTCAGTCTCCAAAAATCTCAATCTCTCATCACTCATGTTTCCATTGTCAATAAGGACAACTTCAAGCCTCCATCTTCAGCAGTTTTTTCAGCTCAATTAGGACCTTTATCTCTTGTTGCTTTAGCTTCTAATAATACATCTCTCTCTAGTGTAGATCTTTGGCATAAACGTCTTGGTCATTGTGCCTTTGATATTGTTGAAACTGCATTGAGAAGATGTAATATTCCCTTTAATTCAATAAGATCTAGTCTTTTGTGTCATCCATGTTGTGTTGCTAAGAGTCATCGTTTGCCATATGGAAACTCTGAAACTGTTTACACCAAATCTTTGGAGCTTGTTCACAATGATTTGTGGGGTCTGCACCTCTTGTTTCAAGCAATGGTTTCTCTTATTATAACACTTTCATTGACCATTTCAGTAGATACACTTGGTTATATCTTTTGAAATCAAAAGGGAAAGTCAAAACTGTTTTCAAACACTTTAAAACTCTTGTGGAAAATCAACTGAATCTAAAAATCAAAATGCTCAAATTGATTGGGGTGGTGAATATATATGGGTTTAAATGATTTTTTCCAAGCTGAAGGGTATACATCATAGAATTTCTTGTCTTTATACACCTCAGCAAAATGGCTTAGTTGAAAGAAAGCATAGACATGTGGTTGAAATGGGGTTGTCATTACTTGCTCAATCTGATTTGCCTACAAAATATTGGGATGATGCTTTTGTCACTGTCACTTTCATAATAAATAGGATTTTTAAATATGATTATAGTTTATAATCTATAATTGAAATTTATTAATTACCATTAGGATTTAGTTATTTCAATCAAAATTTGTCAATTATCACTAAAATGTACTCCACTTTATACTAACTAGTGTGTCCCCCCGTGCGATGCACGGGAGAATGCGTTTATGATATTTATAATTCATATAATAGAAGATAATAAGCGTTGAAATTGTATCAATGAAAATTATATTAAATGATCCGAGGCTGAGCCCAAGAGGCTCGCAATGCTGACTTAATTTTTTTTTTCGCAATGTGATTGAGGTTTAAGGGATAGCGTTAGGCATATAAATATTTTTCACCTAGGGTTTGTTGTAGTTCTTGTTGTTCGTCTTATACCCTTATTTCGATTCATGGTGAAATTCTTTCATTCCCGTGTGATGGTCCATGAGCGGAGTCTTTGGTGTAGAGGAGAGGGGGGTGAATACACTAAAGATAAAAACTTTTTAAACTTTTTTTTATCAAGTTAAAAAACTGAGAGTGAGAGCTCAGTTATAAATCCTGCTGGCTTCTTGACGAAGACGGTCAGCTGGACTGATAACTCAGCCGGCGGTGCGAAATAAGGTGGTTTTAAAACTTAGCTCGTGTACTTAGAAAAACTCAGCTTGAAAAATATTATCTTTAAGTTTTCAGCTTAGTCAAGTTGTGCAGTTTTGATAAATATGATATGCTTGATATAGTTAGTTCTTTAACTGAAAGTACATGAAATAAATAATAGAAAAAGAACACAATATTTAACGTAGTTCGGAGAAACTCCTCCTGCGTCCACGACCAGATAAACTGGTAATTCACTTACACTTGGTTTACGAGTATCAAGCAACTTCGCAGCTCGAACCTGAGTTGTGTTCTAACAGTTTTCGGGCACTGTAGAAGCCTGAACCTTTCAATTTTCGGGTACTGAAAAATCTTACAAACACTTGAATTTCGCGTTTTAAGCTGGCGTAACCTTAACCTAACCTTTGTGGGTAAGAAGAGGTTTAGTTTTTGGGGTTCCAACTATGAACGAGTTCTTACAATGAAGAACTTTGAGTTTAAGTGAACTCGTTCGAAATCTAGGCTTTGGATATGGAATGAATTCTGCCTAGGGATCAGACAAAAAACTGGGCAGTTTCTGAACTAGAAACACTTTAAGATAAAGTATTGTTCGAAAGAGTAAGAACTGTTGGAGAGTTTTTGAATGCTTGAGAATTTCAGAAGATGAAAGCTTGCAGAGCGTTTTTCCGTTCTTGATCCTGAGGTTGAAGACTGGTATTTATAGGTAGAGATTCAAAACTAGCCGTTTGAATCTCACCTACTCTATGATCTTCACGATCTGCCGTTGGGCGTATCTTCACCTGTCTTCATCAGTGCTAGATCCTAGGTTCTGCACTCTAGGATGCTGATTTGGCAACCCTCATTGGTCGAGGTAAATTGTCTTCCTCTGACACCAGAATTTTTGACTTCAAGCTGGTTTTTGAATTTGGAGCTGGATCTGAAACTCTGACTTGAACTGATATTTTCAGAGTTGACATTCCTTTGGTCTGTACAGCTGGATTGATTCAGCTGTATTTTCTTGGCTTTGACTCAGCTCGGTCATTCTTCAGTTTGATTCTGCTCAGTCTTGAATTCTGCTCAGCTGGAAAACTCCTCAGCTGATAATTTGACTCTGGCTGGTAACACAGATGGATCTTCTGCTGTCTTCAGCTTCCTTAACATGTAAACTCAGAAAAATCTAACGCTCAAACAGGCGAGTTGGAAAACACTACTTAGGTTGATGCGATCATCTACTCGGTTGTAGTTAGTTGGGTTTTGCTATTAAATCAAAACTTAGAATTTTCCCAACACCGTGATTTTTTCGTCTTGAATTTCCACGTGAATCTATGTATCATTTTCGTTTGTTCTTCGTATTTTTATGGTTCTTCGATTTCCACAACAATTACGATTTTGCATTACTGACACTTTAAAATGAATGTGTAAGAACGAAAAAATATATCAAATGACAGTTTTTTTTTATATTTCACTCATCATACTTATAACTATCTTTTAAAATGAACGTATAAGAACGAAAAAATATATCAAATGACAGTTTATTTATTATTATTATTATTATTATTATTATTTTTTATATTTTACTCATCATACTTATAACTATCTTCTCATTTTTGTGACAATTGCAGACGAAAATAAGTTTTTAAATATTTTAATAAATAATTATTAGGTTTAGAATAGATTGATGAAATGTAATAACGTAACACTAATTAGCTTCGTATGGGTGTGATTGTTTTCACACACAAAATGTTATTTTCACAAAAATTGCAAGAATAAATTGTTATTCACGGTATTTAATGGTTAGCAAAAATAATTTAAAAAAAATTAAGTATATAAGTTTTTTTTTTGAAATTAACAAACGTATATATAAGTCAAAGATACATATCATTGCATTAAAAATGAATATACATGTTGATATTGTCAAATAAATATTTTCAATATATACACACATATATTCGTGTAATGCAAGAAAATATTTAAAAGTACAAAAACAGAATATTGCATTGTTTTCAAAAAAAGAAAGAAAAGAATATTACATTGTTCGTCTAAATAAACTAACTAATAAATTAATTGGATTACCCTTAAAAAGAAAATTGAAGCAATAGAACAAAATAATAATAATAATAATAATAATAATAAGGTCAGGAACAGAAACCAATGATTTAATTAAATGAGATTGAAAATTGTTGGGCTTTCCAATGCATGCACAAGCAAAAAAAAGAAAAGAATTGTCAACAAAAACAGTTTGAATTGAATTTATGAAAATTCATGACACAAATGTAGATAAAAAAAAGTGTGTACTGAAATCGATAAAATGGGCAGGAAAATGTTTTGGCTTATGGTTTTGCTTTTATATATATATAGATTAGATACTCCCTCAGTCCCATTTAAAATGGCATGTTTCTTTTTTAGACTGTGCCATTTGAAATGTCCTATTTCAAATAAAGAATCATTTTCTCTCACAAAAAAGTGTGAACTATCCTTTAATAACTCTTCTTCTAAATACCTTACCGACAAAAAAACAAGTCATTTCATATGGGACGAAGAGAATACAATTTTACATGTATAAAAGAAGAAAACGCACTTACCCAATAAATCCTAAAAGACCCAGAGCCCATAATCTCATCAATTAGCCGGCCCAATATTTTGAAGGCCGTTACAAATGAAGAAACATGATTTAAAATTTTACAGAGCAATCCCCTCTCAATTTTTTTTATTTTTATTTTTATTTTTATTTTTATTTTTATTTTTATTTTTATTTTTATTTTAATTTTATACAGAGGAAGAAGAATCAAAACAGCGCCTTTAATCAAAATCCCAAAACTAAAACCCTCTTCTTCCTATTTTCGCTCCCTCCCGCCCAGTGAGCGTTGCTCACAATTTCTTTTTCTTCTTCTTTTTCTTTTTCTGGAGTTGCTCAATCACATCTCCAATTCAAACCGGTAGGTTCTCTTCTGCAGCTTTCAGTTGTATGTTCCGTGTTTTAGTGTTGATTATGTTTTTTTTTAGTTGTGAATTCATATACGCATGAATGGAATTGTGAGGGATCTAATTTTAGGGTTTTTCGAACACTGAATTATTGGGCTGCTCTCATTTCTTGCTTGCTGTTTGTATATTAAAGATGCTTCTTTACCCTCTCTATGTAATGTTTTTGTGCGGTGAATGCTTCTTGAATCGTATGATTTTGTCGGCTGCTCGTCTGCACAAAAGTTCGGATCAATATAGACTGAATTTTTTAAAGTGGAAATGATTTGTCCAATATTGGCTCCTGCAGTTTACGAACGTGTCTTTACAATGTTGATCATGTGCTCATCTTGCTAACTTGACTGGTCTGTGCTATAATCAGTGGCTCGGAGCATACTTTCGAGGATTGCAGGCTCGGCTAAAATATGGAAGTTGATTTAGCTGTGCTAAAGCCTACTTCAGTTCATGAGTCTCAGTATAAAAGAAGAAGAGTTTCTTTGGATGGTGCAGATACTTCTCTTTCCTGTCAGGTCTTGCACGGTGCAGAAAATTCTTTACCAACACTCCGTTGTTCTGATTACTACACAAAACCATGCTTAAGTGAGCTGGCTATTCGTGAGTTCTCAAACCCTGGTTATTGCAGTAGGGTTCAAGATTTTGTAATTGGAAGGTTTGGTTATGGATGTGTTAAGTTTATTGGGGAAACAGATGTTAGATGCTTGGATTTGGACTCCATCGTCAAGTTCAGAAGATGTGAGATTGTTGTATATGAAGATGACAGTTCCAAGCCGTTGGTCGGGTATGGTCTTAACAAGCCAGCTGAAGTAACTCTACTACTAAATACTAAACCATTGGGTAATTTGAATGAGGCAGAGTTACAAAAAGTTGTGGAAAATTTGAAGCGCAAGACAGAGAGTCAAGGGGCACATTTCATTTCATTTAATCCAGTTTACCGTGAATGGAAATTTTTAGTACAGCATTTTAGCAGATTTGGCTTGGGTGAGGAAGATGAAGATGATGTTCCAATGGATGATGCGTCTCCTGGAGCTCAAGATCCTGCAGATATAAATGATAGTGAGGAAACTGCTTCAGCAAAACAGACTCTCCTTTCACATTCTCTTCCTGCTCGTCTTGGTCTTGATCCTGACAGGATGAAAGATTTGCAGATGGTGATGTTTCCTACCAAGGAAGATGAGGTAGAGGGTCTTACTAGCAGGTTTCCATATGATAATCAACCTTTTGCTAAAGATTCCTCGAGATCTCCTTTGCAACTTTCTTCTAAGAAGACAGTTCATAATTCATACGCCCCTTCTATTCGCAAGACACCATTAGCTTTAAAAGAATATAACCCTGGGGGTTTTAGCTCTAGTTCCCCTGGAGCCATTTTAATGGCCCAACAGAATAAAGGTTTGCATCTAACCACGGCAAAATTGGAAGGTTTCGAGCTGGATCTTACAAAAAGAACACCAGTAACTGAAAGTCATTCTCACAATATAGTTGATGCAGCACTATTTATGGGAAGATCTTTTCGAGTAGGTTGGGGCCCGAATGGTGTCCTTGTACATTCTGGTATGCCTGTTGGTAGTGATAATTCCCAAGCTGTAATATCCTCTATGATCAATCTCGAAAAGGTTGCACTTGACAAAGTGACAAGAGACGAGAGCAATGAAGTTAAGGAGGAACTTACTGAGTTCTGTTTCAACTCTCCCCTCAATATTCACAAGGAATTGTGTCATGAAACAAAAAAAGTTGAGCTGGGAACCTTTGATCTAAAACTTCAAAAGCTTATCTGTGATCGCTTCACTCTTCCAGATATTTGTCGAAGTTATATAGACGTCATAGAAAAGCAACTAGAGGTTCCAAACTTATCATCCGCCTCTCGTACTCTATTGATGCACCAAGTATTGGTTTGGGAATTAATCAAAGTTCTCTTTTCCTCAAGGAAAAGGGATCTGCAATTGAAGCTCATGGAAGATGAAGAGGATATGATACCAGATGTGAGGGAAAATTATCCAGATGTTGACCAGGAAGCACTTCCACTTATTAGACGAGCTGACTTCAGTTGTTGGCTGCAAGAGAGTGTTCACCACCGTGTACAAGAGGATGTCAGTTCACTAAATGACTTAAGTGAACTGGAACACATATTTTTGCTTCTTAGTGGTAGACAGATGGATGCTGCGGTAGAGCTTGCTGCTTCTAGAGGGGATGTAAGACTATCTTGTCTATTGAGCCAAGCTGGTGGGTCCACAGAAAGTCGTGCTGATATTGCTCATCAGCTTGATCTTTGGAGGAAAAATGGACTGGATTTTAGTTTTATCGAAGAGGATAGGGTGAGGCTTCTTGAATTACTTGCTGGCAACATTCATAGGGCCTTACATGGTGTAAAAATTGACTGGAAAAGGTTCCTAGGACTCTTGATGTGGTATAAACTTCCGCCCGACATTTCGTTACCTGTTGTTTTTAATACTTATCAGAAGCTTCTTAATGAGGGAAATGCTCCATACCCTGTTCCAGTTTACATAGATGAAGGGCCTGTAGAAGATGTGAACAACTGGGTTTTCAATGATCGTTTTGACCTTGCTTATTATCTTATGCTTCTCCATGCCAGAGAAGAAGATGATTTTGGTGCTTTAAAGACCATGTTCAGTGCCTCCGCCTCAACAAATGACCCCCTTGACTATCACATGATTTGGCATCAGCGTGCAGTTTTAGAGGCTATCGGCACTTTCAGTTCAAAAGATCTTCATGTCCTTGACATGGCATTTGTTTCTCAGTTGCTCTGCCGTGGGCAATGTCATTGGGCCATCTATGTGGTACTTCATATGCCTCACCGCGAAGATTATCCTTATTTGCAAGCTACAGTTATAAGAGAAATCCTCTTTCAATATTGTGAAGTTTGGAGCACTCAGGTCTCACAATGGGAATTCATTGAAAGTCTCGGCATTCCTTCAGCATGGTTGCATGAAGCGTTGGTTAGTTTGTCCTCCTTGAACCTGTTACTTTTTGCATGCATTGGTGTTCATGTTTGGCCTTTGCCTGATCTCTCTATGATCAATGTTTCTGGAGTTTTCCTCTCACATGTTTCTGGTACCTTATGAGACAGTATATCTCCATTGGACCATGTTATCATGGTTTATGTAAATTTACCTTACGTTGTGGAAAATTAATTATGACAAATTACGAGTGCTTGTATTTTGCTTCTCCTGATGATAGCAACTCTGAGTTTCTCTCCTAGATTTTTCACTGCACACTTCTTTATGCAGGCAATATTCTACAGTTACACTGGTGACCTTTCGAAAGCTCTACATCACTTTCTTGAATGCGCGATTTGGCAGAAAGCACACTCTATTTTCTTAACCACAATTGCCCCATCTCTGTTTTTGTCAGGTAAATAACCAATTTAATATTTTGTCGCATATTCATCTTATGCATGCTTCCAGGGAGAGATAATCTTCTTGTGGGCCTGTTGTTTTGGGCAAAATAAAAATCCAAGAAGTTACAAATTCTGAAGATCGGAACTCTGGGTCTTCTAGAAATTTTTTGTAGTTTCATTTATAACAGAAATTGAGAGTAATAGAGGTCTCTTCATTTTGGTGCCCCACAAGTGGGATATCAATTGTTTGAATTAAGGTGCCAAAATTGTTTCAGAAGCTATCTCATCTAAAGTCTTAATAATTGAAAGGGATGTTTGAGAAATTGGTCTAATCTTCTAATCTCAAAACACCATTAACACGGTTTTCCAGAAGAATTAAAGAAAAGTCAGATCAAAATATCTACATAATATCAGAATGCTTTTTTAGTAGTGTGGATTGATAAAAAATTTGTTGGATGAGTTTATGAAGGAACACATGAGACTGACAGTTATCGCTTCGTTTTTGTTTGGTTGGGAAATTTGCTACTTCGCAAGTGCTTTTAATTTACTGATAAATTACCTTCACCTTTGGATCAAATATCCTGATCCTATACATGTTCCACTTTCCTGAGCATTGATTTTTGCCTGTGGGATTCTTTCCATTTTGGACTTAGTTTGGACATGTTTAGTACAGTAATTCTTGCAGTCTTTCTTTTGTCATAACATAGCGATTTTGATCAATTTAATGCAGCAAAGAATACAGAGATATGGAATCTAGCAACATCCATGGAGGACTATAAGGCAGAGATTGAAGATTGGGACCTTGGAGCAGGAATTTATATTTCGTTCTATCTGTTGAAGAGTTCCTTGCAGGAAGACAATAGCACCATGACTCAACTGGTAATTCCATGTTTACTGGCTAAAGAAAGTTGCATGCATTGTTTTCAAAAATTGGACTGATCTATTGGACAACTGACTAGTAACAATTTATATATCCCAAAGACTATTCATTTTGTTTTTCCATGTTATAGATCCCAAAGACAACGATTTTTTATAGTTTGAGAAACTGTTTTAGTGTTTTTCAATTTTAACTTTCACAGCTGACACAAAGAATGACGGGTTACATCTGTTCTGATGTTCAGAAGAGATCATTACAAATTACAATAGAATTGATAAATCTTTTTGGCAGGATACTCTTGAGGAAAAGAATGATGCATGTGCCGACTTTATCGGCCGCCTGAACAAGTCTCTGGCAGTTTGGGGCAGCAAATTATCAGTCGAAGCAAGGTATATTTATCCCTTCAGAGTGAATGTATGAACACCAGGAGGTCCACGGTTTGGTTGTATTGTCTTGTTCTTAACTCTTCTGTTTTTTTTTTTTTTTAATTTCTATCCATTAATTGCACTATTCTGGTTTTGGGGTTGCTCTACACATCATTTGGGCTCCTGTACTCTAACTTCCCATAACATGTTGACACTTAACTTCACTCCAACCGTACCTGTACCCAATGGTGAACCCAATGTTTGAATGTTGGGGGAAAATTGCTCATGTTGGAGAAAAAGAGCAGAGTAGAAAAATATATTACTAATTTAGGTGGACGTGCCAAGTATCTTTGAGATAATTTAGCATACCACTGTCTTCCATTAACTAACTTTCAAACAATGACTTCTCTTGGCTTATATTGATTTAAGGAGAATCTCTCCATAAAAAGACTACTCGTGCAAGGCATGCTTGAGTTTGTTGCATTCCAAGTGCATTCAAGAATTTTTTTCGAGGTTTTCTTCTAACTGGCAGGTGTTCTTGTTAAAACCTTTAGAGGGCGTTCACTTTGCGCGATAAATTACATTGACAATACTTATATGATTGACTATTTAAATGATTAGAAGATTGAGCAAGCTCAAAATTATTCAATCCGTCAAAGTATGTGGTGACTTAGCTTATATTATATCACCCAAAGTAAATACCCCCTTAGTATAAAAAACAAGTTATGATTGTCATCATGCGAACAAGAATTGCAATACACAGATATGGTAACACAATTGTAGATGGCTATGGTGGCAGATAACTAGGTTTAGATGTTTCCTATGAGTATGGTTGTTTCTGTGAAGAAGCCCTGATGCTGTGGTAATGGTAACATTAGTTATATTGGCCATCACAGTGGTGGCTGTCATGTTGCCTTGAAGGATGTGGAAGAAATGGATGGAATAGAGATCATTGGGGTCATTTCACTTTAGTCTCCTTTAAACATGAAGCAAAAGATCACAGCCAATGCAGTTTTCAAATAGTTCGGTTTCCCTCATGTCTAGAAAATGAAAATGAAGAGTATACAAAACGATAAGTAAAAACAATTATCTTGAGCACAGCTGAAGCAGCTACTCGTCAGCTGTACAATTCCTTAGCAGTAATTCATGTTCTTTTAATTAGTTTTTTAGCCAAGAGGTGATGATTTTACTGTCATGTGGCTGATTTGGTCTAGCAAAAAAATTGAAGGATATAAATAAAGAGGAAGAAAATGAAAAGGAATAAGGGACAGGGTTCTATATGTTTTCGTAGTTCTCTATGCATTGTATTTTTTATTTTTTTTTGCTTTGATGGGAACTAGAGCTCTTCTATGCATAATATTTTAGCTAATGTTTTTGTATCGAGAAGTGAGGTTGTTACACCAAACATCATCTTATTTAGGTTGTTACACTGAAGATTGTTTCTTCTGATGTAGCACGTGATTATTTACCGTTTAGATGATGAGAAGCATACTGGTGATTTCTTGCTGTATTTTGATGTTCTGACGACATGTTTCCTAAACCCAAAGTCTCGATTTTTCCTATGGTCTTACTTCGTTTTTCCACTTAAAAATGTTAAAATGTATCCCTTATATCTTGCAGAGCCGTGTTCTCGAAGATGGCAGAAGAGATATGCAGTCTGCTTCTATCTGATAGCAACGAGGGTTCGACAGGGGAGGATCAACTGAGCTGCTTCAACACCGTTTTCAGGGCACCCATGCCTGAAGACCTCCGCTCATATCATTTACAGGACGCTGTTACACTTTTTACTTGTCATCTTTCTGAAATGGCACAATAAATAATTCCCCCCATTGGAAGTGATTGCTTTTCTGATTAAGTTCTGCAATTCGAGGATAATCTTCTTCAAGTTTTCAGCGTATGTTCTTGGCTCTCTCACTCATGCATCTTGGTTATTTTCTTTGTTTTGCGGAATTCTTCTTGATAGCTTTGAGATGAAAGTTTTAGTCGTAGAGCGGCTTTTTTATTTTATTTTTTCAAATGTTCTTGTATTGCTCCTTGTCTTTTTATTTTTTATTTTTTTTATATTTTCCCCAAGAATCACCACATGACACATGAACTTTGTGTCGTATTTGAGTTGAGTTTGTGTATGATTTTGTTGTGTATCCAGAGGGCCTAACATTCCATTATACTTATATTCAAAAGCATCAAAGTTGAATTAGATCATAGTGGTGGTGTTTTTTTTGTGATACCTTTGCAGTTTATATATAGCTAAATATTGATATGGTATGTTTACGTTTTACGTATTGAATAACCAAATCAACAATTTCATTCCTTTTTTGGAAACACAAAGATAGAATCAATCCAATTTCAATTTTTTACTTATTCCATTGGATTAGGTAAGATGGGATAATACGTGATGTTGATATGTTTGATTAGAATGTCTTAGCGTTTGTGGAATTTGTTGGATGTATTATAATCGTTTGAACATGGGCCATGGCTTTTTCAATGTCCCTTTTCTTTAACTTCTATCTTGCTGCTATTATCAATATTCAGCCATGATAATTCTAACAATATTTGATTGCCTACATCTCGGTATTACTACAAACAACTCAAAATCTATAGACATAGCGTCATATTTGGAATCCTTATATTTAATAAATTTTAAAGTAATTCTGTGTTTGGTAAAATAAGGAAAATAATTTGATTCCAAAAATTTAAATTCATGTGTTTGGTTTAATTTTTAAAAATTAGGGAAAGTAATTAAATTCCTAAAAACAAGGAAAGTAGCCTAATATTCTAGGATTATTATTCCCCAATAAAAGCTAGGTATTCTTTTTCCTTGATACGGGAATTTTAAAAATATCATCGCTCATTCTCTCTCCAAACCGTCTGCAAGTTTGGTTCATCGTTATTTCAAAGTCGACGCTCTGATTCTGTAAGTTTTTCTATCCAAGTCATTCTTCCATACAATCTCTCTCTATCATGGTACTCAACCACAAGAGTAGAAGACAAACGATGATGGCTGCTTCTTGTCAAATGAAATAATCATAATCGCAAAATCTCATATACGACCGGTTGCATCCCATGCGATCGAGCCGACGCGCGCGGGCGCATGCACGACATGCGCCCGCAATCGGCCATTAAGTCAGGCGCGTCCACGCGCCTGATAATTTTTTTTAATATGGACGCGTGTGTTACACGCGCTTGACATAAGATTATTTTAATCCGTCGACTTATTAGGACATTTTGAAGTGTCCTAATAGATATCTAATAAGACACTTCTGAATGTCTTATTATCATTTTTGACTTTTTTTAATTTTTTTTCAATTTTATTTTATTCATTTTTTAAAGAGCCGAGCAAGGGGAACCGAAGGCCTCGGAACGAGCTAAAACACATTAATATTACCACAATCATTATCTATAAATTAAAATTGTAGCCGAAAGCGGAGAAGATAAAATATTTAAAAAAAACTGGAAAGTCAACGGTTGACCCGGTTTGACCGAGTCGGGTCAACCCGAATCCGATCGCATCCCATGAGATTGGTTGCATGAGAATGCACCTCAATCATAATAATAATTGTTTGGTTTTGGGCTGTTATAGTTTGTGAATATAAGAGATTTATCATGGGGAATGGAGAGAGGGGCAACCACCGTCCGAAATTCCCAAATTGAATCATTCGATCAATCCCTCATTCTTCCCCCCTTTTTTATTTTTTTTTGACAAATCTCCCGTGCTGTTAAAAATTAATTAATATTATTGACATTAAAAAATATAAAATATATTTCTGATATAAGTCATACTAAATTAATTTACATTAGTTGATAATTGTAAAAAAGAAAAAAGAAAAAAAGAATCCATAACAGTTTTCTTGGTATTTTCCAAACACAGGATAGTAATCGGTTGGGATTTACTTTTCTTAGAATCACACATTCTCTTGGAAACTTTTTATTTTCCTCATAATCACATCCCACATAATTACATTCCCAGACAAGTTTACTTTCCTGCCAACCAAACGGGCCCAGAAATTTAACAATTAGAAATCAGATTACTTTCTCGGTGCAGAATCCTTGCCAACGAAACGTGCCCTTAATGAATAATTAACTGGATAATTTTATCTCCTTAACTCAGCTTTCGATTGTTTGGAACTATTTTTTTTTTGGAACAAACATTACAAGAAATTTTAAAGGCCGCGTGACGGTGGACTTGAACCCGTGACCTTTGGTCCGAACATTAACCACTAGACTAACATACGCACACTGTTTGGAACTATTTTTGGTGTGTGATAAATGTACATACAAAGTCATATCTTCCCTAAAAGAAAACGAGAAAATTAATGGAGCATGAATTTTGTTTGATAACAAGATATCACACAATCAAAATACACCAAAATACAAACACAAATTCTTAATAAGAATTGCCGAAAATTAAATCAGAATTTTCCAATAGAAATTAATCAAACAAGACCCTGTACTACTCTTGGTGTACACTGAAAGCCAACTCCAAATACTTTGAACAAGCACTTCAGTTCTCTTTCTTCGACATCACCTGCAACATTAACTTGAAGAACACAAAAACAATTGATGGGGGTATAGAGATAAAAAAAAAAAAAAAGGGTGCAAAAATTGAGGTTTGAAATATAAAATAATTATGTAGGTTTACATATATGTATCATGTGTCATGAACCTTACTGGGAATCATTCTTGGTGTGTGTATTAGGAATCCATGAAAGCTCAACTTGCACTTTGCAAGAACCTGTCGTCGTCTCTTCCATTTGCTTTGCCCAAGTCTCGGTTTGAGGGTTGCAGTCGACTATTTCTATCTTACGAAGAGCTTGAATATGGAAAGCAGTGGGGAGCTCCTGTAGTTTGTAGCAATGTTTGATGCATAGACGCTTTAGCGAGGTGCTCATTGCCGCCCTGAATTTCCAGTGCACCAGATTGGTATCTTGTATTAAAAGAAACTCAAGTTTACCGAATCGCTTGATGAAATCCATTTCCCACTCTTCTCCATGAAAGGCAAAATGTTTCAACTTGAGCACTTCAAGATTATTCAGTTCACCAACCATACTCATGTGTTCCCACGGATATCCCAACCCACATAAACTCAACCTTTTAAGGCCTGATGGGAACTTCACGACGGGAGGAATAAACTCAGATCTGATTTGAGGATTTACCACCACACATTTGAGTGATTCTAGTCTTTCGAGACCAGATATGTTATTCAAGTAGAGAAAGGAATTACCTTCATCATTAGGCGTCAATTCAATTCGAATGCCTAACCTTTTCAGATTAGGGATCCATTTAAGAACCTCCTCTCTACAGCTTTGAGCACTCACATCCAAAAGAGCTGAGAGCTTTAGTAAACCATCTCCACATTTATGATCGGGTAGGCGCCCTCCCATGACCTCAAGATGTTTCAATTCCTTCATATCCCAAATTTGCACAGGCAAGTCCTGAGAATTCTCATATGGTTTGATATTCATGTATCGTTTCACAATCAAGTATTGAAGCTTCCAAAGATTGGATATTGAAGTAGGGAGCTTCCCGTTACAAGTGAGGCTCAGATATCTTAGTTGAACCAATCTCATAACTTCAGTCGGAAACTCATAGAGACGAATTGTAAGAGCATCCATCACCCTCAACAACCTCAAATCAAAATTTAAGGGGACTGGATATTGGTGAAGTGGACTAACACATAGCAAAGAGTGTGCACTTATATTGGATGCCATTGAGTTCTGCACATCTTTAATGCCCAATAAAACGCTATTTCGAATGCATAATCTGTGTTGGCTCTTTATGCTTTCCGTTGAACAATCATCATAACTAGTCATGGCATGGAAGAATTTATTCTTCACGGCTTGACTGTTAGAAAGATGCCAAAATACAGTATGAAGACGGCATGTTTTGATTTGGCAATCAGAGACCTTGTGCTGGACCATAATGAGACTTCTATCAACAAGCTCACACAAACATTCTGCAATTGAATCTTCTACCATCTGATGACTATTTGGTTCGAGAAATCCCTCAGCAATCAACAAATCAGTGAGCTTGGATATGGAGATCTCATATTTTTCACGAAAAACTCCCATGTAGAGAAAGCATGCTTTGAGATGTTGTGGTAAGTTCTCGTAGCTCGGAAGTAGTCCCTTAGATATCTGATGATGTGCATTCATAAAAACAGATTTTTGTTTACCCGAGGCTACATTGTTCCAGTTTTCTTGGGAGATCTCGACTTTGAGTAGTTGGTCTCCAACCGTGAGGATTAGCAAAGGGAGACCTTCACAGTTTTCAGCGATTTTACGCCCCGGTTTCTCTAATTCAGGGGGGCACAACCCTCCACCAAACACCTTTTGACATAGTAGACGCCAACTTTCTTCTTTATCTAGTAACTGCATTTGGTAATTGGTATCATCTCTTCCGAATTTCGCTACTTTTGCCAGCGTAGTTGTCACAAAGATTGTGCCCTTGATGTCTGGGAATAGATTCTTCAAGTAATCCAACGGCTCTTTGCTCCATAAATCATCCAACACGATGAGACATCTCTTAGAGGATAGTTGTATACACAAGTCCCTGACCAATTTCTCATCTCCTTTAACAATGTTGGGATATATCTGAGGAAGAATATCTATCAAAATTTCTTCAGTTTGATAATTTGGACCTAAAGTTACCCACACATGATGGTCAAAATGAGACCAATTTGACTCATCTTCAAAAATTGCTCTGGCAAGGGTAGTTTTACCAATGCCTGCCATCCCCAATAAAGATATAATATTCATTTTCGAGAAGAACCTTTCCGGCAGCATCCTATTCTTGAAATCATTAACGATTTCATGAAAGCTAATCATGAGTAAGATGCTTTCACAAATTATTATTTTACTCGTGTCATCGATAGGCCAGTTGCAGGATTGCATCTCAGCTTTGATTTCACTTATCTGCAAATTGATGAATGCAAGTAATGGAACAAATACTTTCATAAACCATGGATCTATCATCTATGAAATGAAATACTTTGGTAACTTATTAAACTCATGCACACACATATATGGATTTTATGAAATTATAAACATGGTGCAAATATATATGATGTATTAGACAAATGCAATACTATATGCAAAGCATAAACATGATAAGCCTACAAACTTTTTTCTTTCTTTTCAATGAGACATGAATTGACTTATGATCTGATCTTTTGTTCCGGAATTCTTTGTTGATAACTTAACTAGCAAGAGAAAAGGGAGTCTAAGTTAACAACAGATAATGAAAAAATTACTAGTCTACATAATTTTTTAAAGTAATTATTAAGTAAGTGGTGTGAATAACGTACCTCTGATATTTCATCCGCAACCATGAAAATGGGATTTTCTTTGTCCACTGCTATCTTGCTCCACTGCTCTACCGTCTTCTCCGTTTTCATTAGGAAGAGAAAAGCTTTGGCAGCTGAGATATAAAGACCTCGACAATTCTCTAGAATCTTCTGCGCGGCTTCCTCGAGTTCTATATAGACTGGCTCAAAAGTATAAATTGGCACACGTAGAAAAGCCCAGATGTAATCCTGTTTGAAGCGGGAGATGGGTTTAAAATTAGTTGCGTAGTCGGCCAATTCAGCGACTTCCATGAAGCTGGTGGTGAGAAAGACTATGCTCCCATTACTTTGATCTGGTAATGAACTTTTCAAGTAATCCACCAGCTGCACATTGCGTACATCATCCAACACGATCATGTATCTCCGATTCTCTAACAACTTGTACAAATACTTGCTTAATTTCTCATCTTCTCTCAAAAGAAGCAATTCATATTCGCCTGCAGCTAGATTGTCTACTTGAGCAATAATACGTATCAAGACTTCCTTCATTTGATAATTCATGTCGATTGCCACCCACGCGCAGCAGTCGAAAAATTGCTTCCTTCCCTTGCATACATCATCAAAAATGATCTTGGCTGTTAGGGTTCTTCCGGAGCCTTTTTCCCCAAAGAATGCGAAAATACTAAAGTCATCTGGCCTCACTCTACGTATTAGATCTTTTGCGATGCTGATGTATTCATGCGAATGTCCGACCCGATACTCTATACCAGAATCTATATCTGAGGAAACGATTGCTGCATCATCATCGTCTTCTTCTTCTGTGACTACTGGGCTGGATAGTTCTTGAATGTAGTCTATCTCCATCTTCTTCACTTTTTCAGAAAAGGAAGCAACCGCTTGCCTTACTTCCTCCAAGTCTTGGTAGTTGTACATGTCCTTATCTTGTGAATATAAGTCATGGAATTCGAGAACATCTTCTAGTTTACGTGCACAATCTCTTATTTGCCCCTCCAACGCATCCCGCCTCTTGCTGCTGCTCCTTCTACTGTCGTTGGATCTTTCTAGAACTTGTTGCAAGGATTTGGTGTGGTTGTGTGCAAGTTTTAAGATTTTCCAAGTGGAGAAGACGCGGGAAATACGAGGGAATTCTAGAAGGCCATTTATTGTGTGCTTTAGAGAAATCACAGCAGCATAAGCCATCTCGGCAGAAGAAGGATTTTTGGTAGTGTTTGGATAGAAGAAGGATTTTAGAATAAGCTAGCTAGCCATTTTCTAGTTTAAGGCAGCTTCAACTTTGAAGAAGAAGAGCACAAAATTGCAATTTTTGAACTCGGCCAAAGTCATCAACCATAGTTTCTCATATTGTGGAAACACATGTTTTAGATCTATGATCTATCATCAATTATTGAAAATATATAGTTTAATACCCAAAGTCAGCAATCACAGTTTACCATCATAGATTATATATATATATATATATATATATATGTCTTAGATCTGTGATTGATTATTAAAATTGTTTAGTTATAGCCAAAGTCATATCAATCACACAGTTGGTCATAGTGGAAAATGAAGCTCAAATTGATTAATTAAGTTCAACTTGTTTATAACAATGAGCTTCTGAGCTTTTGTTGAATGAAATATATGTAGTTTGGTTAATTCACACCTACAGTTACCTGGCTCAACAACTTTTGCTTCAATTAATTATTTTATACATTATTTGTGTTTTATATGGTTGACTTCTTGTCATGTGTTACCTTGCTGCTTGATCACATCCTTATATTTTTCAAGTGAAAAATAAATAAAGTTCTTTGAATTTTTTTGAGAACCTCACCATGTGCAATCAAATATAAATATTCTTCACAAAGATGAAATTAAGTAGCAATTGTTTGCTTATTATATTCGACTTAGGCACACATCTATTATCATGAGCATATTCTGATGACTACATACAGAGGAATAAAAGGTAAGATAAATCCATCTATTACTTAAATTAGATTTAGTTTGATGTTGAATTGATTGTTGTGGTTCACCTATTCTTATGTAAATGGATCTATTACAACAAATAGCATACTATTTCCTTTCTTTTCATGTTTGTGATTTGGCTAAGGTTTTTTAAGGATGTTATAAACTTCTGCATCTTGTAATTATTTGCAAAATCTTTTAATGTCCACATCAATTAGAAGCTAATTTGTGATTCGTCTTAGCATCAACAAGAAAATGCTAAACAATAACAAAACAGATAAGTATATATATATCCATGATTTCACATGTAGTGATGAGAATTCTTTAATTAGTACTCAAAGAATTGATAAGTTTGATAGAGACTTACAGTTACAGTAGTAGGATAAGTTGTTTTCTGAAATCCGAGCAACCGGAGGAACAAGCTACGTCAGTTCGAATACTGGATCTGTGTATTAAGACAAAAATAAGTGAACATAGGTCTAATTCATATATATATATAATGTGCAAGCATCTAAATAAGTTGCAACCTGTTTTCATGATCTGAAATTGAATTAATTCAAGATACCAAATATTACAGTGGTTAATTTTGATGTGTTCAAGATTCTGTCAAACTCTCAAATTATATCTATACCATGGAGACGGTGAATATCCAGAAATAAAATTATTCTGTCCAGGTATCTGCATTTCTTTGGGGCATTTCGTCGAACAAGTGGCACCCTTCAAAAATACAAGAACAAGCAGCAGCATTACTCCGTCTTCTCATCCCTCCTGCTCGAAAAGAGAGAAAACCTGCCATATTACCTTACATTACATCAGAGCTTCTCAATATCAGAAAGTTGTGATCTTCATTTAGCTACTACATTCATCAATTAGTCATCAACGAATATAAAAAGCCTAAAAGAGAGTGTTCAACTTTTCTTACTTGCTCAAGGAACCTTGCTACTCCACTGATATAGGAGGTGATACGTGAAACAGAATAGTGATAAGTGAAATAGGAATTTATTTTTTTAATCAAACTACTATAGTGCCCCATGCATCGCACTCGGGGATCGAATATTCTATTGCCTAATTATGTGACATTTTTTATTACTTACATTAGATTAATGACATGTGTAATTTTGGAAATATTTATATATTCTAATTGGATGGAATAAATCTTAGTTTTCATATTTAAATTTTTAATGTGCCATTTGTCATTCATCCAACAGATACTATAAAAGATGTAATACTACAATTTAGCAATAGAAGATCTTATTTGATCGCCCGGTTACACTTTTATCATATTTTTATTTACACCAAAAATATTTTTATTCAAAGTGTTAACATGTATATCAACTATTTTTTGTAAGAGAACATATATATCAACTTATATCTTTTGAATTCTTATAGCACTTGTTAGAAAATTCAATAGATTTATTAAATAATTACAGGTAAATTATTATTTTTTTTAAAGAATTTAGTATCTTCTCTCAAAGAAGAAGAATTTAATATCTTTCAATTTGTAAATAATTACCCCTTCTGCCACCCTAAACATGTACCGCTATTGTTCGATATGAGTATTAAGAAAAAAAGTAAAAGAAAAAATAAAAAATGGGTAGGTTCCACTATATTTGAAAAGATATTTATTTTTTATTTTATTTTTTTAAGAATAAGACAACTTCAATGAAATAATAAAAAAAGGAAAGTGAGACAAGCTAAAGGACAGAGTGAGTATATGTTAGTGAAGTGGATCAATCAATTTAGTCTTTATTGGGCTTGGTATAAGGCTCAATGTTAAGAGCAAAGCCCAATGACAAAAATGTTAGAGCTCCAAGGCTGATTAACACATGTATTTGAGAATAAAACTAATATAAAAAATAACCATGAAGTGCTTTATGTGTGAGTGCAGGGGAAGCCCTAGAAACATGGAAGTTGTTGACCACAACATATAGAGGTTGTTTGGCTGAACTTATAAGCTCATTAAAATAGCTTATGAGTTGTTCAAGAGCTTATAAGCTCTTAAAGAGTGTTTAGCAAAAAAAGCTACTAAGCTCTTAAAGAGTGTTTGGCAAAAAAAAAGTTATTAAACAATTTTTAAGCTGTATAAAAAAGCTCCAAGGGCTTTTAAGCTCCAAAAAATAAAAGTTGGCAAATCCTAACTTTTCTCTCCATATTTTTTTAAGATACACCTAATTTACCAAAATAACCCTATTACCTTTTGACATTTACCTGTACAACCCTCTCATTTTCATCTAAACATTTTCTCTCTCATTCCCGACATTCCAAATTCTCTCTAATTCTTGTAGAAAAATTAGGGCTAAATCTGGAGGATTGGCAGCGGTCACACTCTTCCGTCGGCCACTGGAGTCCTCCACCAGCCGCTTCTCGGGATCACTCAAGCCGGGATCGAGGAAGGTATCAACAAACGACATCAGATCTGGGGCAGTGCCAACGAAAGGGCGGCCAGAAGAATTGGAATACTGCGATGTGATTGAAAAAGAAGGTCTAAGGCCATCTCCAGCAGTTCGCACAAAAATACAGCAATTTCAGCACAAAAATACAGCAAAATCAGTAAGTCATCTTCAGCAGTTTGCTCTATATTTTTACACAAAAATAGAATATTCTACTTTTGGCCACGGTTGATGATCCTGAAACATGTGATTACTTCCGATTAGAGCAACAAGATATTATTCGAAAGCGGAAACAAGCCAAAGAAGCCAACACTAGTACTTCTGATATATTCTATAATTTATTTTAAGATGGAGTGAGACGTTGCAGAGATGACCTTTTATTAGAAATTAAATGCATCGACTTTATTTTTATGCTTCTATTATGTAATTGTATTTTTTTAGTTTATCTTGTATTTTATGTAATTGTGTTTTTTAAATTATTTTATGTAATTTAAATATTGGTATAATATGTTTAGAAATATAACTATAATATAATATTTTGGAACAAAATAATTAAAGAACACAAAAAATAATAAATATAACAAGGAATAATAATTATAACAAGAAAATTAATTACAAAAAGAGTAGAGCAATGAATAGTGTTGCTCCAAACTTGGGTTTGGAGCAACACTATTCAAATTTGTATAATAGAGCAGGATTTTGGTGCTGGGCTGGAGAAGGAATTGCTCCAAATTTGGAGATATGTGAAGATATAGAGCAGGGTTGGAGATGCCCTAAGATCGCGATGAAGGTGAGTTCTTACCTTTCCTTTGCTTTTACTGAAACATTTTGATTGTTTTGGTAATTAGTTGACCTCAAAATTTGTGGGATGTGATCTTCTGCGTGCTCTGTGTAATTTTCTTTCCCTTCATACGAATCGAATTTTGTTAGTTCTGTGATTAAGGTTTAGTTGCTTATTCTAATGAATTGTAGCGTAATTGTGTTGAATTGTGATTTGTATGAATGAATTTGTTGAGTGTTTATGATTTTGGGGTAGCGGCATTGTAATGTCATTAAATTTGATTATTTGATTTGTTTTGCTATAAGTATTTAAATTTTTTATTAATTAGGGATTTGATTGGGATTTGTTGTTGTTGCTCATGCTTCTTGATTTATATTTGAGATGTTTATTTACTACTTTATTTGCTCCAATCTTGAAAGCTTTCTAAATGGAGAACTGTGATAAAAAAAACAAAGGAATAGTGCGAAATCCAACTATGGATAAGAGTACAACAAATAGTGCAGGTAAGAACAATATAGTGACCGAAGGAGCAACTTCTACAAGGTGGAATGACTCCTTAAATCGTATATTTATTCAACTGTGTGGAAGAAATTGGGAAAGGTAATAGACCGAATAGTCACTTCAATGTCAATGGTTGGAATAATCTTGTTAAGAGGTTCAATGATTTGGGTTCAATTTTCGTTTTGTTTGCTTTGTGTACCTTGAATCTAATGATGTTAGGAGTAGTATTCATAACAAATATTTCTCCTTGGTGTAAACGTTATGACAGTTTTGCTTGCATCTTTATTGACAGATATATGAAATTTACTTTTCACTATTTCGTAGTATGAGATTTGAATGCATAATCTTTGGTTGTGTTCTTCTAATTAAAATAAAAATAAAAATACAAAGCACTAACATATATCACTAGCTTAATTCAAACATTAAACAAACAATAATATTGCTACAAGAAATTAAAACCATAGATAGAAAAAAGAAAAAAGAAAAAAAAGAAAAAAGATAAAAAGAAAAAAGAATCTTTAAATAAATAAAAAAACACCCTACTGTTGCGACTTGGCGCCCTCACTATAGAACATGTATTGCTATAAAAAATAAATGTAAAGAATCATGTCCATTTTTGTCATTCCATAATCAAAGAACTAATACCCATTAACACTTCACCATCTTATAAGTTCCATTATTCAAACACTTCAACATCTTTTAAGCTCTTAAGATATTGGAGTTTATAAGCTCTTGAAACATCTTATAAGTTCTCGGAGCTTATAAGCTCTTTTTAAGATAAGCTTAGCCAAACACTCTCATAGTCTAGTCTAGTACTTCCACCGTCCTACAATAAGTGTTTTCCTTTTTATATTGGGTTATTTCACAATAAGTGTTCTATACTTAATATGGAAAACATCTTATTTATTGAACAAACATTACAGGAAATTTTAAAAGCCGCGTGACGGTGGACTTGAATCCGTAACCTTTGGCCCGAATATTAACCACTCAATCACTAGGCTAACACACACACACAAACATCTTATTTCACAAAAAGGTGTAGAGTCCACCACTTTCTATCTTTTTAAGTCTTTTCTTTAATAAGCGTATTGAAAAGAAACAAGACACTTATTATAGGACCGAGGGAGTAGTATTTATCACCTATGTAAGGATGAGAAATTAAGGTTCAATTTCCTCTCCCACAATTAAAACAAAAAGTGTTTATGTAGTTGAAATGAGATATAAAAGACTGAAATAATCAATTGGTACAAATTCTAAATCGAACACAATCATGCACCAATCAAATTAACCAATTGATTATTTCAGTCTTTTATATTAATAAAATATTATTGCTAAAGGTGTATGTACTACATGTACACCCTTAATAGAATTTCTCCTCAGTATACAAATACTTATTGTATCTTTATACTTGTTTCATAGTTTTTTTTTATGTCTCATCGTATCCCACTGTTAATTTTATTATTTTAATGATATTTATTAAAAATAATAAAAATTGATATATAATGAATCCTAATTACCATTTAACACTAAAAATTGAAGCTTAAATATATACCCTAAATTAATTATGGAAAATAAATCAATATAATTAATTATTAACTAAAAATTATAAATTAAATGTAAAAATAATTATAAATCGAAATTAGATTTATAATGAGCCCTAATTACTAATTATAAAATTAAATTAAAGTTAAAAAAGTAAAAAAAAAAAATTAATAGTGATATACGAGTAGGACACCAAATCAAATGTAAAATAGATGATTCACGTTGGATAATGAATGTCTTACAAATTACAATTGATATTTATTAAGTGGATAAACCTTTGATTATTGCCGCCCATATGTCTCTGCACGAAGACAAATAATCCAAGAATACATCTTGATTGATGAATTGAGCACATTAATTTTTCCAAATCCGACACATGAGATACATATCTTCAATGTCTCTTGATCTAAGACAACTTTGTTGGTTGGATAAGATTATCCAGAGTTCAACATACTTCCACTTGCTTGCCAAATTTTCTTTGATCATTCTTTGTATTTTTTGTTTCTTCTGAAAAGGGTGCAGCCAATTTGTAACAGGAAGCTAATCTTCGATTTTAGATGATATTGGACCGTCTGATTGATTCTACGACGTGATCTAACCGTCAAGATTTCAGTGACAGACGCAACTATTTTCTAATATTGGGTTCGGCGATGGGGCTATTCCAAAGTTTTTCGTTGATTAATTGATTCTATAAGAGACATAAAAATGACGTGATTGGTGGGGGCTGAAGCCAAGGCCGAATTGACATAATATGAGGCCTGAGGCAAAATAATTGATACTAATATTTTACATTTGATTTTATTCTGTATGAAAATCAAATCGTCACTTATTTTAAGTTATATATGCTATGTATCTTTCTTTCATTGTACTTCATCGTATAAACTTGACATTGAACCTATTTATATTAATGCATTATCAGTTGATCATTGATTGCCGATTTTATGTGTGATTGTGAGTAACTCTTTAGATTTTTGGTTCTAAACTATTCTTTCACATCCACATTTGCACTTTTTTTTTACTTTCTCATTTTTTCATATTCTTCGTTTTATCTTTTGTTATTCTAATAATTGCAAAATAGTATTTTATATCTAGAATTTTCTAGGACGTGCATAACTTTTTAACATAATTATAACTATTAGTGTTAATAGGCATAAGTAATCAAATTATTTATATGATTTACATCAACCAAAACTAAAAATCACAAGATATATTACAATAACCAATCAAATTTCAAATAATTATAAGATTGAAGAGATACAATTAGGAAACATGATTTTCAATGTAACAAAATTACATACAAAATTAGTGAATTTAGGAAACATATATATATGGTGAACATAGATGACAAAAAAAATTATTTTTTTTAGAAAATGTATATATAATCCAATAGTTAATAATGTTAAATATAATTAGAACATATTTAATAAGAAAGTTGAATAATAATAAAGTAAAAAAAAGTAGAGTAGAAATTTAAGAAAATGAGTAGAGGAAGTAATGTAGCGAAAAATTAAAAAAATAATACTAACGTTAACGTTAAAAATTTGTATCGTTTATAAAATATATTCATTGGATTATTTTAAAAATAATATATATAGATATATTAATAAATAAGTTGATGATATATTGTGGGCCTCAATTACTATAGAGGGCAGTGACCACTGCCTCAATTGCCTCGTGGACACGCCGACCTTGTTGAAGCCCAACCTTTACCTTTATTGTGTCTACCCTAGTTTATGATCTCTCTGTACGAGTTTACATGGTTTACCTCTTCTGTATGATTTATAAGCTATACATGAGAATAAGAGTTTATTCAGTGCATAATGAGATTAATAGGTGTGAGTTCCCACGTCATAAATAAATCGTAACAAAAGTATAATATAAACTCATGAGGTGGCATTGAATTTTTGGTCGGGCTTGGGCCCGATCACGTTGTGCATTAAGGCCTCATTAAAGGGGTGTTTGAGTAGCCATAATTACCCCCACATTTTCCCCAAGAAAATTTGATTTCACCACAAGAAAAGTAATAAATTTATAGAAATTTGGTGATGGTGGTGGATGTGCTATAATTGATTTCCATGAGAAGTGGGCCCACTTGCAGGTATTTCTTTGGACTTTAATGTCTTGAGGAATAACACTATGGTGACAAAATAATTTAAATAAATCCCTTGTGGTTGGTAAAATCAATTAAAGCTGCCTTGCTTAAGCTAAAAAGTTGCTGAGGACAACATGTCTTTAAAGAACATATTCTCTAATCATGAATGTGGCTACACTTTTCATTAATTGTTTTATATGTATAATTGTATAAATAGATTTTTAGACTAATTATATTTATTGTAATTGAGTTCAGTAATTCTTATTTGGATTAATTGTATAAAGAGAGAGTTTAATTACAGACACAATTGAACTAAAAGAAAATTTTAATTTCTTCACAAAAAAAATAGTAAATCAATTATAATATAATGCAAAGTATGAGTAGTCAATTGAACTAAAAATAAAAGTTGAAGAACCATTTATAAAAATGCAATTCTATTTTTTTAGAGTATTATTTTTAATTTTTTTAGTCAATGTCACTATCACTTTGATGGTTCGTTAATTGTTACTTTAATTTGATAAGATTTTCTGAAAGTAAAAAAGTCTTGACTCCACTTTCTAATGTTCGATTCCAACGAACAATGCCAGGATTTCTCATAAGTGAACGAAATTTTCAGATAATTTATGCAATTTATGAAGTAAAAAAGTTCTTGGAAATAACCAAATTATTCAATATGGGCGTCTACAAACTAAAAGAAAAATAAATGGGCGTCTATAGACTATGTATAACACTTGTTTGTTAATTTTGATACGAATTTCTTTAAATAGAAATTTGTATTTAATAACCGTAACCATTTAATATAGGGATTTAAATTTATTATTAACTTGGTTAGCTAAAATGATTTGACATTTTGACATGACACATGACCGTCGGTTCCTACCTTCACCTGCCGTTGATTTTTGTCATAGGCATTTGTTGCATGAAAGAAATTCCATATATATTTTTAGTTAATAATACTCCTCCGTTCCTGAAAATTATGATCTTATTATTATATAGGGTCGTCTCTTAAAATTATGTTTTTTTCTCTTTTGAACATTACTTCACCAAATTAACTTAGATTTTAACCCTTATTCACACTCAATATTTACAAAAAAACCTATGTATTTACACTTTCTCTACTCAAAATATCTTTATCAAATACATTATTAAAATCCATACATTCCCTTCGCACCACAATTTTGGGAGACAAAGGAAAATATTATTTTCAAAATAAATAAAAAAAGAATTTATTCCGTAAGATTGGATATCATACCCATTCCCAAAAGAGATTAAAAAGAAGTCTCAAATTAACTTGTTACTAATGTTCATGTACAGGTTTTCGTAGGACTGCTTCCTCACACCAAACTATCAACGTTAATTATAAGATTACACAAGGGAAAATAAATAAATAAAAAAAAAAGAAAGAAAGAAGAAATCAATTGAAGAAATTTTAACTTTGTCAAAAATTTGATCTTTTGAGACGTCTAGTTAAATTGCAGTTGAATCAATAATCAAAGGCGTCGGCGTCGGCGGCACCGGCTGAGAGCTTCTGCTCCGGCCGCCAATGGTCGCCGCCAAGGGAGGCGAAGACGACGAAGACGAGGAATTCGACGACGAATTAGAGAACCTAGTCGACCGGCTCCTTAGTTTCTTCTTCTCCATATCACAAACTTTGTCTTCAATTTTATGATTTCGAACTTTAGTGGAGTTCAAGTTGCTTGGTATGATGCAATGACAAAGTGAACCTACACAAAAATAAATAAAATTAATAAAATAAAATCTACGAGTATTACTAATGTCTCTCCTCTTTGACCGTTTGACCAAAATCGGGTCATTCAATATGGTATCAGAATCAGACGAGCGTTTACCTAATCGGGCGAGGCGATTGACCCAACTCGGGATGGGGTTCCCCGTGAGCCTAATAGTAAAATCGTTGCAAAAATGATTGCAATTCTTGTTGATGAGATTATACGCATTTCCTCGATATTTCGAGACGAGATCATCCGTGACTGCTCTCACTTCGCCCGAAGTCATATTAGTATAGCCAATTAAAATAGATTTTCTAAATATGAAGCCATCACATTGCTTTGGCTCCCCCTCAAAGATCCCACTTGTGGGATATTCATGAGCTCCAAATGCATACTCCACTCCATGAACTGTCACATTAATATTAATTCATTTCATTTCACAAATTAATTTTACTAAAATAAGTTTTCATGTGATGCTATGTATAATTAAGATAGTAATTAAATAAATTATTGCTATTGAGTTGGAGGGCAAGTGGGAAATTAAACTAAGATTGAATCTAATCAAAATCTTGGGATTTTTTTAATATATATAAATCTAGAGCTAGCTAGCAAGATTATGATATGTAGATCTAATTATTGAGATTAGATAGAATTCCAAAATTAAATTAGGAGGTGCTGACCTTGAACACCAGAATGGTAGACCCCAAGTCCAAGCCAGTAGGCATAGCCATTCATTGAGGTTAGATCATACACATTTAGATAAACTGCCACCGATCCACGCCTACTTTCCACTGAAATTTTCCGGCATAACATTTCAAGAGAGAGAGAGAGAGAGAGGAGAGAGAGAGAAAAGGGTTTGTGGTGACAAGTCTCTAATGAGTAGTTATGATAGGTAACTATCTATGAATCTTGAAGATGTGAGAGAGTAGTGATCTTGAAGAGTCTGAAAATGCTAAAATTTAAATTTGAGAGAGAGAGAGAAGAGAGAGAGAAGGTTTGTGAAGACAAAACTATGAATCTTGAAGATTTGAGAGACTGAAAATGTTGAAATTCAAATTATGAGAGAGATTTGAGCGGCGGCATAAGAGTTGCCGCAGTGTCAAAATTTAGATGAACGAAGAAGAGAATATAAATGTGTGAAAAAAATGGGCCTAAAGTTGTTTGGGTGATTGATGGGAATCTGAGCTGTAGTTATTTTCTTTTTATTTTTTGGTAAAAGATGGGGGAAAATTTGTATTATGGGAGAAAGTAACGTATACTCATGATGAGGTGAAGTGGGTGTGTTTATTGGTGTAATTATAATAGATTTTATTTGTGTGTATGGGAATAATTATAATACTTCTTTTGTGGATAGTATATAAGTATAATAGTATTATGCGTAGGAGCCTGTGCTTCTGATGGACCACTTGAATTGCTAATTGATTATAATAGAATCTCATGGAATAATGATCTGTGATTAGGTTAAAAGAGTCTAGTATTGTTATGGTGCAGCGTTATTGGGTGGACCTAATCTCTCTCTCTCTCTTATTTATTTATTTATTTATATCATAACAACAAATTTTTTTTGAAGCGACTATATATATATGTATTATAATCATATATAAGTATGTAGCACTGTTTTCTTACTTATTCATTTAATTTATTTTTAGCTTTTATTTGTTTAGGTTCTGAAAAAAAAGAGTCAACTATCAATCCAAAAGTGGAAGAAAAAAATTATCAATCAAAAAATGAATTTGGGTATGGTCTGCCTTGCAGTGAGGTCAGCTACGAATTGTCACTTTCCTTCGGGATAATTATCACTTTTTTTTTATGGATAATTGCCACTTTTTTTTCTTCCTATTTCCGTGGATAAATTTAGCTTTTATAGACATGCAAAACGTCAATAATTCATATCCCTAGATTAGACTATGTCGTTTAATAAGACGAAACTTGTGTCACACTGTCAATTTAACATTGCCTAATCATCTTGTTCAGGGCCGGAAACCGAGCATGTAGCTCTAATTGCAAAAAATTAAAAGTTTGTGTATTTAATGCAAAGTTTCAAAGTTCGTATTGTAATTGCAAAATGCATGAGGTAAAGTTGGTGATTTAATTTACAGTTTTTCCAATAACAAATTAAACTTCAAACTTTACTCTTTATATGAGAAAATACACTATTTGGGTCATGTAACCTATTTTTCTTCCTTTTCAACCGGTAATAAAGATGAGATACTATTTTACAAACGATAATTTAATATATAAGTCGAACTTGTACTTAGAAATGTGATTTACCTCTCCCGTGCGATTTGTAGATAATTATATTCCCAAATCCAAAGCCCATTGAAAGTAGCTACTACAGGTTTCAATGACATCAATTAATGAGAATTTAATATTATATATTTATGTAGTTACAATCAACCCATAAGCATTTTCAAAAAATGTAACTTGAAATTAGCTTAAAATATGAATTAATTAAGGATCACTACTACAAAAATGCTCATAGAAAAAATAGTTTATAACCGTTGTTGTAGGCATAAAATGACCGTGGTCGTAAGTGGTGATGTGGTAGGTTACTGAAAAATACGCTCATACACAACGGTTATTAACCATTGTCGTAGATGTCTACGATAACGGTTAATAATCGTTGTTGTACCCTCTTTTTTGTGTGTTGTCGTAGGCAGCGTTGTCATAGGGTCTTGAAAAATAACAACAGTTTTTAACCGTTGTCATATATAAATACAACAACACTCTTCACAACATATTGTGTCTGTTGTCGTAAGTATATAAGGCAACGGTTTTTATAGATTGTCTATTTATAGTTATTAATTTATTACATTATACACAATTAAAGCTGAATATTAATATAAATCATTCCTGATACAAAGTACCATCATTCATGACAACATTCTTTACAAGTACTAAAGTTCGATTCCGAAAATACAAAAATATATAGCACATATGATATCAATCATTTAAAAAAAATGACAAGGCCGAAGCACATTCTTGTTGCACCTCGACTTTCTACATCAGTTCTCTTATATCTTCATGGTTCAAAATCCACCACACTACGATCAGACTTCTCACCGCTGAAACCGCCGACTGAAAAGAATGTAAGATATATGAATGAAGAAACAAAATCATCAAAATGGACTTTATCTCTTAATCGACTGACTAGGAAAATTATGTAGTAAACTATGAATGCTTTAGAGGTGATTACAGAAGACAGTATTAAAAATCGATATACTTGCAGCATATATCAAAAAATTCAAGAATAGACAAAAATATGACCCATGCTTCTCATAATCAACCAAGTAACTAAATTATAGTACAAAACTAATAATAGTATCAAAACCAAATATTTTGCATACCTTGTCCTGGATGAAAAATTAATCTTGGATACAACTTAGACCAAATTGAAGAGGTGAACTATATCATACAACATTAATATCAATAATGATAAACTAAAATAATACTATCTTTAGATTACCAGGAAAATAAAGATGGCTATTCAAGTGTGAAGGTTCATTGAAACATACCTTCATAAAATAATGGACATAAGCCATTCATATTAAAAGAATTTAAAAAAAAATTAGGAAAAATAAAAGGAAGAAGCTAAAGAAACCTGTATTAGTTATTGATCAATTTTAATTTTTTTTTCTGTATCAAAAAAGCTGTCATAATCCAATATGGTGGCGTTTTGGTTTGCTTGATAAGGAGTGATCGATTGATAATATAATCCCACCTAATCACACGTTTGGTTTGAATAATGAAACTCGTGATGAATAACTAGGCCCGTGCTCCAATCATTCAAATGGATGATAACTTATCATCCCAAATTTGGGTTGATTATTAATCCTTGTCTAATCCATGATGCAAAATTCTAAAATAACCACACATACACACGCACAAAATACACACACACAGCACACATGCTCACATAGTCCTTCAATTATCCTACACCACAATCAAGTAATCCAAACACAAGACTAATAATCTAAATAATCCTACACTAGCCTATCAAACATTATTTATCTCATCCATCAAACCAAACGCCCCTATGTACAGTTGCACATCAAGAACTCACTTCAAGACATACACAGTAACACAGGTGCACCCTTTGTTCTCCATTATAGTGGTGCCAATGCATTAAAGAAACAAGAACACAGAAGTACTGGAAATTAGACTTTATTTACATAATGAGTAGATAATTCTTAGAATAAAATATGTTTCACAAAGATGTGAAATTCCAAGAAAAAAACAGTTAGGACCTAGAAAGCCATAAATTATCTAATGAGATGGAATTAAACCGAAATAAGTCTACTAATCACCAGATTTTGATTGATTAACCAAGTCATCTGTCAAGTTATGGATGCCTACTATGCAAGAGAGAGGCTTGAAAATGAAGAAAATTTTACAATAGGAAGTAAAAGGAGTTTTAGGAAGGTTCCACAGAAAGGAAATAGTTAAAAAAAATTATTTATGAAAGTAATAGAAAAAAGAAAAATGAAACCTCCACTAGTCTCATATAGAAAGTGTAACACCCCGCATTTTAATAAGCTTTAATTTATTTTATATAGTTATTATTAATGATATGTCTCTATTTTGTGAATATTTCGACTTCTATAGTAGCTCGAAATAATTTTGTTCGGACTTGAGGGAGTCCGTAGTTGCGCCTTAGTTGAAAGAATAAGTCTTTAATTATAATGTTGGCTTTAATCATTAATATAGAAGCACATTTCATATTATATGGGTCAAATTAAATATTTTTGTAGTTTGGTTATTTATTTATTGAAAATACTTATTTTATAAGAGTAAATATATATATATATATATATATATATATATTATGATTATGAGTCAGTAAATAGGAATTATCATAGGATTGAGAATATAATTAGAGATAAGATTTCTCTCCCACTCCTAATCTAACTCAAACTCTTATCAACTCATGTATTTATATATCCTAGCCTCTATGTAAAAGCCTTTACCCAAAAGTTTTCACCCACAAATTAGAACTTTTCCAAAGCTTCTTTACGTACAAATTCCGCCGACAGCAGATTTCAAGAATTAGAAACACGTTATTTCATCAACCAAATACTTATCGTGTAGCAACTCACCGGTGAAATTTTTGATCAAAGTTTTAAAGTTTGCTTTATTATAATAATTTTAGTTTCTTGTTTTCGATCAGAAAACCGTAAATCTCATAACTAGTATAGAACCTTAGTTGTTTTGAAAATAATAAACTCGAGAAGTTGGCGAAGGGGATTTTCATGAAAAATACTTTTTGGGATATCAATTCCCTATATTTGCTGTGTGTCAGACAAAAATTAAGAGAGAAAGAAAGGATAATAATTAAAAAGGGAGGCTATTAGTTTAATTCCATTGGATTATTACAGGGAAAAGTTATTTAATTTATATATATGTATATACATGCACTGCCGTAAACTTATGAGAAAGAAAGAAAATGTGGAGAAAAGGTTTTAAAGAATTATTTTAAGGGTTACTTATGCATTCATTGATTTTAACCTTTGATTAATTAATGAAATAGAACTGTATGGTTCAAGGAAGGAATTAGGAAAAAGTATTTAATTGTTATAATATTTGTTTAGTATAAATATATAGGTATATATATATATATATATATTCTGGCAGTAGTTTTATTGTTTAATTATTTGGCCCTAAATAAATAATAGTTTAAGCCCTTATATCCTATTAAAGTTATTGAGAGCAAGTTTAATTAGAAACAGAGAACATTTCTTTAAGATGTTATTAAAACTGGTACGCCAATTGTTTGTCATATTAGTCAGTTTTTAATAAGATTGATTTTAGGCAAGATTTTAAATGTAATTAGTCTTTAACAAATAAGTTCAAAAGAATTTCTTGTTTACGTAAAAGAGTAACATTTTAATTTAGTAAATTAAGGTGTTACAGAAAGGCATATATATCCCTTGAGTACTTCTGATGTATATCAAAGAAAGTTGACATAGTTAGAAAGATAATCAGCACAACTCAGATTACTCATGTTTAGCACCATTTTACTGCTGATGTATCATTATTTACTGTTATATATTTATCCAACTTTCTTAAGAAAGAACATTTACATCTCCTAACTATGATTACTGATAAGCATAATAAACTGTCAAAAAACACAAGATACACTCATTAATAGGAAGATGCATGCTACAGTCATCACATGCCAAACTACTTGCCCACATAAAATTTATCAGTTATTGAAGCCACCATTTTGCTATATGTGAACATAATAGTGGTAGTTAAACTCTTTCACAATACTCATCAGCTACAAATTCCAAATGATGATTTCCCAAAGTAAAATTTATGGATATAAATGTTAAAAAGTGTAGAATTCATAAAGCACGAACAAATGCACACAATATGAATAGAGAATGGAGGGCGTGCCACGTAGGACATCGGATTAAGGGGAGGCTTCGAAAAAACATAGCTATTAGTAATAGATATTGAATAGAATTTGGTTTTATCGCTGGCAATCAAACAGTTTGTTTGAGTTAACCTGAAATTAGCTTCAAAATTAGACATTTGATCATAATTTTGATTCATCTAAAATTTCTCATATATAAAATCTTTGCAATTCTATAATTGGTTGGAAAATACAGGTCCCAGGAATGGATCGAAACCTGGCTCTGATAGTTTGTCTTGAGAGCAAGCTTCTAAACCACTCATCTTTTTTTGTAATAATTGAAAAAAAAAAGAATATAATTGGTTGGAAAATCAATGAGCACAATTTGACTGCTTTATAATCTGGAGAAGACAAAATCATTTTGATCGTATACAAGAAAATAATGAATTAGTAGTACAAGATTGTTCACGGGAAAAAATAAATAAAATACGTGGTTTAATCATCAACGTTCCAACCACCCATTATAAATCTTATTCCGTCCGTCCCAATATCAAGGTCTTACTTCTTTAATTGATGAGAGTATTAATTAATAGAAGTGAGACCTTGTTAGTATTATTTTTTTCGTGATTTTTTAAGAGGAAACTTTTTTTGTGGTTTTTCGTGAATTGTTGGGCTTTGAATTGGATCTATTCAGGGTACCTTGATGGTCCAGGTTATATTTTGCTAGTAATCCACTCCATTTGAATAAATTGAATTACTCAAAATTTGTTGAATACATTTGTCATTGTCTATATTTTTTTTTTCTCGCAAAGACTAGTATGCGGTGATCGTAAGTTGCGGTTGGATAAAAAATGATAATTATTCTAAAGATAAGCGATAATTATCTTGAAAAAAAGTGACAATTATAATTTTATTCTCTAACTAGTTAAAATATCAAATAACAAATATCATGAATAAAAGTGACAATTATCCTAAAAAAAAAGTAACACTTCAGATCTAATGATCTAATCTCATGATAAGACCAACCTCATCCAAATCCATTTTTTTTAAGGGGTGGTCTTTAGTATTTGATGTAGCACAACTTTTGTGGAAAACAATATCACCAATTATTGTCGGATCAGAAAAAAAAGTTATTTGGAGAGACTCTAAGTATAATGTTCACATTTCTTTTTAACTCAAATAAACACTCCATTCTTCCCACAATAAATGTTCAGTTTCTTTTCGGTATGGAAATTAAGGAGAATGATGATTTAAAGAATAAAGAGATAGAAAGTGGTAGAGCCCACATTTTTTATGAGAGAAGATAGTTTCCAAAAAAGGAAATGAGATACTTAGGTGAGACAAACCAAAAAAAAAAGTGAGACAGTTATTATGGGACGGAGGGAATATGTTTTACATCATATTGTGCTAGAAAAGTATATAGAGAGAGAGCAAAAAATTTAAATGAGAAGTAAATGGATAAAATATTAAATTTAAGAACATGACGCCAATAGCATTAACTTGCATTTTTGTTCGTTTTTAATTCCATTTTTTCTACTGACCTATATATCTATCTATCATCTATGCTCATTTTGTATTGATTTTTTTTTTTACTCCATTTTACAACGAATTTTACCATGCAAGCCCAAATTGCAAATATGGAAAACGAAAGCATAAACCTAAATGAAAAGGCTGTAAAAATTATAAATTGCAGATATTGTCACCACGTTTCGTGAATTTTGCAATAAGGCCATAATATTTAATAGTATTTGACAAATTTATGCTTAGTATTTTACCATTTTTACAATAATATCATGAAATCTAAATAAAATATCGTATAGTCTATATTTGAGTAATTTGGTGGTAGAAAAAATTTCAATTGTTGATTCACATTGTATCGGTCCCAAATAACCCAATTGTAAAAACTAGAAATATATTTTTGTATTTTATAATATTGTTATAAAAATATAAAAACATTATGAATAAATTTATCAAATTTAAAAGGTTATGACATTATTGTAAAATTGGTGGCAGAGCTTTTTCATCAAATCAAATCCCCAAAACCCTCCTTAAACCCTTGTCCTGTTGTCCATATCAAATCAAATTGGGAGTTGCAGTTCAATCTGCTGCATCAATCTACACGAAAATGGCTCATCGCATTGTTCGAGGACTACGAGGGGCCATGAAAACTCTTGCCTCTCAACAACCCCCAAAACGCCTAAACCAATTTCTCACATCTTCAACCAGAAATTACGCCACCGATATGCGAAAATCGGCGTTCGAGGGCAACATTGTTCGCCTCATTCGCAACGAAATCCAGTACGAGCTCGATCATTTCCCGCCTTTTGAGGTATGAAATTACTGCCTCTGTTTCATTTTCCATCGACGAGCATTTGTTTTATCTATATGAATTAGCTAACTGATGTGTGAATATGATGTTTTGTTTGTGATAACTACTATTCGGGTGTTTTGGAAGTTTGATTTTGAAAATTTTCTGGGTGTAAGTTGGGCAATCTTGTGGAATAAACTTGGCTTTGATCGAGGAATGATTTAGGTTGTTGCTCTTATGTTAGTGTTAGTGACTGCTCATTTAATTTTATTCTTCTTTTTTTACTCTGAATTTGTGTAGCCGAATAGGATTCTTTCTGTTTGCAATATCTTGTCCATAACTTGATAGTTGTGTTTAGCATATATGAAGATGATGCCTAATAGAAGACGTACATATTTTGTGAAATGCACCTTGAGAATTGGAGTGTGTAGAAATGCTGTCTCATTTTACGGTTATACGATTATTCGATAGTAGTAATGTATATTCCTTTCCAAGCTGAGGATTCACCTGTGCGTTTTCTTCATTTCCATCTTCTTACAAGTTTGGACTTTCGTGTTGTTTTACAACTGGCGTCTAGTTTTGTGAAACATTGTATTGGTGAAAATGGATGTAGAAAACTTACTGTGATTATCTCTTGTGGCTTCGGTCTAAGGTTTAAGTGTATCTGACAAGGAATGTCTATCAACTTAGTTTGTGATATCATGTCACCACTGATAGAGTTAAGACGAGAGCGAGTAAAAAAGAAGATTGTAAAATTAATTTGAAGGAGTTAAATGAGAGCTTCAAATGAAACTCTCCACTAAGATATACTCCCTCCATCCCATAAAAACGTGCCAAAACTTTCCGGCACGGGTCTTAAGAAATCTAGTGATGTTTGTATTATGAGTGGAGAAAGAGTCTAAAAAAGGAAAGGCATGTTTTTATGGGACGGACAAAAAAGGAATTACTGGAATGTTTTTATGGGACGGAGGGAGTAAATCTTATCCCTCAGCCTAAGCTAATAACCATAGAGATAGATACAGTTAACTTTCAGTTTATGCCCCCTTTTGCATTAAAGGGTGTGATTTTACAGATAATTACACAAGTGTTAATAGGGCAATAAGATATTTGTGCTTATTGTATCTCCATGACTCATGCTAGTTAAACCCTCTTACTATTCTACTAATCGAAGATCCAAATATCATGCCAATTAGATCTCCAAACTTAATTGTTTCCCTCAGATTATACTTCCTGCTTGAGTAGACCCTTGTGCATCTTTATCTTTTTGACCTACCAGAAAAACTAGCCTTGTCCACAAGACTAGAAATTAAAAATTGACCTTTGAAGTTTGATAGATTGACGCTGGGAGTTCTCTCATCTGGGTGTCCTCACCACTGCACCAAAATCTGATACACTAATTTTCATAGTTGTATTTCTTTGTTAGTTAAGTCGTCCGATGAACCAACCAGGAGAAGCTCCGGTCTGTCCATAGTAATGAAGGAAATTAGTACTTTAGATGTTCAGATGGTCCCTATGTAGCAAAAAACTGCTCTGTCCTTGCAAGCTTTCTGATGGCATCAGTGCCGCGGAAGCTAGAAAGCTCGTCCCCCCCCCCCCCCCAACCCAAAAAAAAAAAAATCAGTTGTAACTTGTAAGTCATCCATTGCCATTGTGTGAGGCTTGGAAGATCGTAGCTGACTCTTATTTGTTTGTCTTCACCAACATTTGCCTATGTGGCACCAATACTTGCCCACAATTGTTTCCCCTGTTGTGAGATGGTCAACATTCTACATAATTTGACTATGGCCATGTTTTTCTGCCATGCTTTGATTTCTTCTACCTTGATTTTATCGCACTTCTTTATCGCCTCCACTCGTTTTTTCACTCTTGTCTATATGTAGGTCGAGATCAGTTGATAGAACAAAGAGGCAAGAGAGAGTAAAAGAAGCATAGTTTTAATAATTTGAAAGAGTTGCACATAAGCTATGAATGATCTCCAACAAGATACAAATTATGTCTCTCAGCCTAATCTGATAACCAATGAGATATAAATTGCTCCCTTTTGCATGCAGGGGTGTGATTTATAGGTAATTAAATAAATGTATATTAGGTAAAAAAAAATTTATCCTGCAAATCAGATAACCCAAAATTTATGCCAATAGTCTTCATTATTGTTCTCCTATTCTATTTGCTAATTTAATTCCTTATACCACTTACGAGTTAGGACACCATGGCATTATATGCAAGCTGATCGGCATTTGATATCCTACATTGTAATCACAGGAAGAGGCAAAACCCCTGGCAAGTTGCAATTGAATTGTTGCTCATGGATATTCAAGAGAATATTATCGAAATCCTGATGTCCTCATAATTCCCTGGCAATAGGGATCCCTTAAACCTGGCATGTTTTTGCTTAACTTACTGACAGTTTTGGCTACAATGGTCATGCAACTAATTGGGCGTAGCGACACTTAATCTTGGGTAGAATATATGTGAAGGCATGTTAGTCTTCTTTTTAAACGATTCGCTCTCACTGTGCTATTACATTCTTTGCCTTAATGATGGCCTTCTTGATCTCATTTGTGGTCTGCTCGATGCCTTATGCATTACCGTTTTTATTAAGTCTCATGCCATGATCTAATTCTTCATATCAAGTATTCTAGTTCAAATTGTCTGTTATTCGCAGATGATCGTATTTAAGGCGCTTACATATTTCACTGTGATTTGTGAAGTAGTTATTTGTTGCACCTTGTTGAACAATCATAGAAGCATTTAATTGGTTTTTATGGTTACCTGAATGAGGATGATAGGAATAATTGAATAAAAAAAGATAACATGGAAAAAATTAATTGCCTGACAATCTTCATGCTTATAGCCTATACCAGAATTCAATTCATTCACGGTTGATGAACGATCAGGGGAGCAGTGGATTCGATTAAGCAGGAAATTCGGAGAATTAGAGGAGATCAAAGTAGAGGTGACTATGTTTGATGGATCTGTTCCCATGAAAATGCATGATGATAAGGAGGACGTGAAGCTTCATGTTACTATGATAGTTGATGTCGTCAAGGGGAAAGACAGCGACGTATTGGAGTTCGTTTGCTCTGGATGGCCAGATGGTATAGAGATACACCAAGTGTTTACCCGTGGGCACGATAGAATAAAAGATCAGCCATACACAGGCCCCAAATTCAAGTACGTCATTCTTTCCTAAAGATCTGCTTCTGATGAATTTAAGATGTGGCGAGCATGTTTCTACATTGTTCCTTTTCCTTTTCCTATTAACCTTTTAGTTTCAATTTCTAGGGAATTGGACGACGAGCTCCAGGATTCGCTCTACGATTTCTTAGAGGCAAGGGGTATAGATGACGAGCTGGCTGAGTTCTTGCATGTCTATATGAGGAACAAAGATAAAACTGAGTACCTACGCTGGATGGAAAGTATGAAAACTTATATTCAAAAGAAATAGGTAAAACGAGTCGTTTCGTTTCAGTATTTAAGGTATGCCCTGATGCCTTGTGATTGTACTAACAAGTTATAAACCTCCGTCTTAAGAGGATGGGATGGAATGCCTCTGAGATTTCTGCATAGTCTTGTTGAAGATATTAGCTCTTTGCTTTTTGTTGAACAATTTTAAAGAATTTTTCACAAGTGAATGATGATCAAACTGAGAGAGAGAGAGAGAGAGTTCATGGCTGGTCTAGGTTTAGGAGTTTTTTATTTTTTTTATTTAAAGATATTTCATTTTAATTAATTAATTGACCATTTTGTCAGCTATTATCTATGCGGGGTTTCCGTTTCTAGGAAAAATATGAAGATAAACGATTTCTTGATAGATCACGTTTTTTTTCTTTCTTAGGAGTAGTGACATTAATGCAGAATTAATTATGGTGGTTGTATGACCTACTTTTTTAATTTATATTGATTCATTAGGCCACCTGTAGCCATGTTATTAATAACTAGTTTTAGCTGTCGTGGGATGCACGACGATAATTTGATGAATACAAATGTTAATAACTAAACTATAAATCATTAATATGTCAGCAAAAGAAAAGAATGTGCTTCTTCAACTATCTTTGATGTTAATTTGCTTGAGTAAGTAAAAAAAGCAAAAATATTAAAAAAAAAGTACAAATAAAATACCTAACAACCACAAACTTTAACTATAATTTATTACAAAAAACTTTTTTCTAGAAATTGTCCCATTGAAATCAATCCTACAATAAGCAGATTGAACCTCCATCAACACAACAACAAAAATTAAATGTTGATCTTCAACTATAAAGCATTGTAATGGTTAGTAATGTCTAAGTTGTGCAGGCTGTCCCACGTTCATACATTTGTCCGCCACTTTTGTTCCATCCATATATACATTGCATAGTTTTTTACTTGAAATAAATTACAAATTGTATATAATAATAAATCCCTAAATTTTCTAGAAATTAGTGCAATTGAGATTGATTAATTTAATGCATTTTTTATATATTATATTTGTTGTATTCGCTTATAAAAATGTTGTATTCTTGTTTCGTCTGAAACCAATTTTAAATCTGAAGTAATAAGTATGTTAATATTTTGATTTGAAGTTACAATGATATAATATAAAACTTAAAAATCAAATGAATTAATTATCGTTATTTAAATCTATAAAGTATGACAATCATAACATAACATAATACAAAAATATGATGAACTAATTAAGTTTAGTAGATTGAAAATCAACTACAAAATCTGTAAATTTAATGTGTATATATTATTCTTGAGTAATATTTACATAATTGATTCTATGCATAGCCCATTATACGCTTGTTCATAACTACTTGCAAAAGTTGCAAAAAAATATTTTTAGATAATATCCCTCAATTCATGGATCGAAGCAAAGCGGTGGTTACAAAATTGTAGTGCAAAATGGCGGTTCCAACATTATTCCAAAAAATTATATATGGAATTCCAATTGATTTTGACGGTAAAATTTAGGGATATATTATTATATACAATTGATTTTGACGGTAAAATTTTACTTGAAATAAATTACAAATTATATACAATTGATTTTGACGGTAAAATTTAGGAATTCCAATTGATTTTGACGGTAAAATTTTCCAAAATAGCGGTTCCAACATTAATATAAATATAGATGTGACCCACATTTTTTTGTCCATTTCCCGATAGATACTGAGACTAGGAACTAAAAATAAAAAAATATATATAAATATATCATAAACTGTTTGTGTTATATCATCTAACACATTTTTCACATAAAGAGAGAAAGAGTGACACTCTGGTACAGCTGGCTGTATCCCGACCCGCCCGATCCGCCTCGGTCAGTGTTGACCGGTCAACGGTCAACGTTTGACTGTTGACTTTTACGTTTTTTTCCCTCTCCGCCTTCGGCTCCGATTTTAATTTATAGATAATGATTGTGGCAACATTAATATTTTTTAGCTCGCTTTGAGGCCTTCGGCACCCCTCGCTCGACTCTTGAAAAAAATAAAGTCAATGGTCAACATTGACCATTGACCGGTCAACGTTGATCGGGTCGGGACGGGTTGAGTCGGCCGGCTATACCGTACAACCGATTGTACAAGAGTTTTTGCCAAAGAGAAATGGAGGAATGTTTACATGGTTAATCAAATGATATTATGTAGTTGGATAGTTACATTACTGGTAGACGACTGTTTACACACACACTGCGTAAAAACCATTCTCCATGCAAGAAATAGAATCAAATTTGGATTATTGATTTTTGCATGATTTAAGGTTGGTGCATTCAAATAACGCATATAATGCATCGACATGACGCTGCATTAAAATAATGCATTGAATGCATCATCCAGCGTTAGAATCAATTTTGACCATCAACTTAGTCAAAATTAATAAATCAAATTTTTTCATATCCTATAATAATGGTGGTTCTCGGTAGGAACTCTCTCTTATACAAAAACGTCAAACATTTTACAGCATGAACTCCATTATGTTAAACATAAACATGTTAATGCAAAAATGCATTACTTTAATGCACCGAAATTTTAATGCACAAATTTTATTATTTTAATATATACGTTAATCTCGGCATAGATCAACAAAGATTAATGGTTCAAATTTGTTTATATTTCCTGCCTAAAAAATTATTCACATTTCATCCTATTCATATACTCCCTCTGTCCCATTGAAATTGTCTTCCTTTCCTTTTTGGGCTGTCCCATTTAAATTGTCTTGTTTCCTAAAATAGAAATAATTCACCCTACAAAAGTGATGAAACCTACTCATTTCCTCTCTTTTTACCTTTCTCTTTAATAACCGTGCCGAACAGTAACATGACAAAATGAGTGGGACGGAGGGAGTACTATATATTACTCCCTCCGTTCTGCTCATTTTGTCTACAATACCTTAAATGAAAGTTCCACTCAATTTGTCTACAATAAAAAAAGAATTTACCTTTCAAACCCCTTTAAAAGTGGTGAGACCTACCCACTTTCTATCTTTTTACTTATCTTTAATTTCCGTGTCCAATAGTAAGTAGACAAAATGAGCGGAACGAAGGAGTATTATTTATAGACTAGTTGTGTTCTTTGTTGGTTTGTCATCGATTAAATATTATTATTATTATTATTATTATTATTATTATTATTATTATTTTGGAGATCAAATTGATTATTGTTTCATGGGAATTACAACCCGATGGTTTGGAGTTTAAAGTTAGGAGGGCTGCCGAGAAAAAGAGTAATTTATTTAAAAAATTTATAATTTTCACAAGGGCCCCACTAACCGGCCTACGGATACGGATTAATGACTGCTCAATAGATGGTCTATTTCTCCAACTGTTCGTGGGGTTATATTAATGATATTAATTTAAAATAAGCAAGAATTAAATGATAAAATTAAAATAAGATATGATGAAAGATATTATATTAATTTTAAATAAGCAAGAGTTAAATGATAGTATTAAAATAAGATATGATGAAAGATATTATATTAATTAGAAGTGGTTATTTAGTAAGATTTTCGTTTGTCATAAATTTAATAGTGACAGGATTTATGTTCGAAGTGTTTATATATAACAGAAGCTAGTGACCAAGTACGTTGATACTTCAGTTGTCACAAGTTGCCAATTACACGACAGTAGACTATGCCTTTTATAAATTTACTTATTTTTTTATTTTATTTGGTAATTTTATATGTTTGCTAAAAGATTTCAATGATCAAGTAACAAAAAAAGAAAAAGATTTCAATGATTTCTTTTAATTAAAAAAAAAAACAGATCTCTCTTCTCATCTAGTCATCTTTAGTTTTTTTTTAAATAATAAATAAATAAAAGAGCCTAGTCTGATTCCCCCTAAAGTGCGTGGTGTCACATTGCTAATTAAAAACTCATTCATCCCAAATCGGATTAAAGAATGAAAAAAATCTAATTGAACCGTAAATTTCAAATCTTTAATTTATTTTCATTAATTTAAAATGGGACATCATATATAAATATAGTTCACTAAACATATTAGTTTCCAATTTCTAGCAGTACTCTTTATTGTTCTCTTGTATTCTTTCCTTCATCAATTTTTTTGTAATAGCCTTTAGTGTAAATTAAGTGTTATTTCTTGTTACTTTGATAAAAAAAAAATTTAATCCACGAGGTTAGCTTGACTATAGAGTTAATTGCTCAATTTACTAAGTTAAATTTGAGCTTGTTCATTATATAAGTTTATTTCCTTAAATAAATGGTACTGTTTCATTTTTAGAATTTAATTATCTTTATTTTCGTATCAGAATAAAGTTGAAGTTTATAATAGACCAATTTTAATTGCTTTTGCCTTTCCTTATAGAAATTAAAATTAGGTTTATAATAAATAAAAAGTTACAAGTTATTTTTATTTTATATATATATATATATATATTTGAATGCAAAACTATAATTGTATAATATATATCAATTTTATTAATATTGTAATTAACTTATAATTTTATTAAGTTACATATATTAATTTTTTTTTAAATATTATTATTATTATTAGCTGGTCCTCTATCCCCATTTTCGTGTGTGTGTATATATACAATATTAATTTAATTTTTACATTATTGCCTAAAATTATACTTGGAATCCCCCGTCCCCATTTTGGTGTCACGTCCCATATCCAACTATCATTTTTATTAAGTATTAATTCATTTTTTACTCAATTTTATTCTTTTATGTTTTAGTTTAATTTTATGATTATTAACTAGGGTTCATTCATCCAATTAGAATTTATAATTATTTTTTTATATTTAACTTGCAATTTTTAAATTAATAAATGATTATTAGGATTAATGACTAAAATAAAATTAGAGTATATAATTTTTTTAAATATGATATTTTGTATTATATCAATTACGATTCATTATACAATATTATAATTTTATTTTTAACAAACATTAAACAATGAAATTATTAATGGGACGTGGATGATGAGACAAAGTTATGGAATAGAGGATCCCGTTCACTGAAATTAACCATATCGTAGTTGTGCATATTTATCAACTGATCCATTTCACAACATAGTACTCCCTCCGTCCCATTTCATTATATTTATTTCCTTATATGTTCGTCCCATTTCACTATACCAATTTCCTAAAATGGAAATTACAAAAAAAATATCTCATTATAATTTATAAATTACATTATATAACACAAAAAAAACTAATCCCTCATATTTATTTATTTTTTGAGGAAAAAAGGAATTTCATTAAACATTGTCCATCTCAGCCGTCTGCCTTAACCAGAGAGGAAAGTTAGACGACCAAGAGAACTCATTGTTACAATTTTTAGCAAAACAAGCTAATTCATGGGTAACCTGATTTGCCGACCGATACATACGAAAAATACCATGAACAAATCCCTGAGAGACTAACTCCATAATTTCTTGCAAGTCTTCATCGAGTACCGAGCTAGACGAGTTTGTAAAAATACCCCAAAAAATTATTTTATCTTTCCAATTTTATTATAAATAACTCATTTTTTTAACATCTGTATCGGTCAAATAAGGATAATGAAATTTCGAGGGAGAGAGTATGATATTATTACACACCCACTCATGTCGGTACGTACGGATTGATTACTTACTACTGTGTACAGAGTCGCAGTAAAGGCGACAAAAGTTTGCAAGTGAAATAAATATAATTTCGACAGATAGTAGCTTGGATATATAGCTGACAACTTGTACATAATATCTTATTTATGCTAAACACCTACTTGTACTTGAATAATAAATCAATGTTTTGAGAAGTCATATGTTTCAATTTCAATATTATATATATATATAACTGTAAGTTTACCAAATTAAAGTTTAAAACAAAAGCTAGTGTTGACAATTAACCTAATTGGATGATCAAGTTAAAAAAAAATTGAAGTTAATTATATAACTCAACACCACCTTTACACTGTCTTGTAATTTTCATATAATTAACTTTTCATTCATTGCAATTTGAAACACCACTTTTCAAGTTCTTGCAATTTTAACATTTCCAATTTTTTCCATCAAGATCCAAATTGTATAGTAGTAGTCCCTTCATGCCACTCCAAGTGGCACATGCTCCTTATTGGGTTATCCCACTCGAAATGACATAGTAAAAAAAAATAACTTTTTCTCATAAAAAGATGTGGACTCTAATACTTTCTCTTTATTCTTTATTAATTATTCTCTTAAATAATCATATCGAAAAGATGTGAGCCACTTCGAACGAGATGGAGGGAATATAATGATATATATTTGTATGTACATATGTAAAATATTAATTTAAATATATTATAATATTTTATTATTGAAATAGTACTCAATATTTTTAACGTAATACCATGCCAAGATTTGAAAAGTGATGAGAAAAATCGCAAAATTTAAGTTATAAAAATGGTGTTGAATTTGAAATTTTAAAATTAAACGATGTCATTTTATAAACACATGGATTAATGATCGAACATGTTAGAGTGGTCTTGTAGTAAGAAAAAGTGGTAGTGTTAAGATTGCAAAAATTTTAAAAATGGTGTTTAATCTGGATTGCAACAATTGAAATGGTGTAAAATTTGCAATTAAAAGAAAAGAAAAAGATAAAATAATTCGAAATAATAACAAAATGTAGTTTTATTGCTCCCAAAAAGGGGATGAATTTTATAGTGAGAAATGAGAATACACACCTAGCTTGAAAATAAAGGAAATTTCGGGGAAACATATAAACAAATATGATCCTTATAAATTCAGTAATTCGTTATAAAGAATTGAAGATCTAATATTCTTACTGGGAAAATGTAAGGAGAAGCAAGAAAACAATCTGAGAGAGAGATGATATATAACAATATATACTACTCCCTCCTTCACATATTAGCGTGGTTTAACTAATATTTTATACCTTACAACAAATCAAATATGCATCACACTTTTGGGGACGGATCGAATAATTAATTAATTAGAGTTTGAGAGACAAGTCCAACTGTCGGAACTCTTCTTGACTGCCAGTCTTCAACTGCGAACTAGTGCTCCATCTTACTCTTCCGATCCCATCCACCGCCGTAGGAACTCTCCAGCCGCCGACAAACCTAGTTGCTCCGCCGCCTGCCTCCGCCGCCAGCCGCCCTACAGCTGGCTGCTGATGGAGAGGCTTCCTCCCATACATCGGGACCCCACCAAATTTATAATAATTAGATTGTGAGGCCACAGCAGTACTCTGTTTATGGATCATGGAGTGAACCTGCATCCCAAGAGACCTACTGAAAGATCCATGCAGAGGGAGGGACGCGACGCTCGAGTAGCGGTGGAGCTCCGCTGCGTCGCGGTGGCTCGGCCCCCGCCTCGCGATCGTCCGTTCCCGTTTGTGGGCGTTCTGGTGGCCGCCGAGAGCCTGAGAGCTGTAGAACTTCCTCGTGCAGTAGTTGCATGAGAAAACGCGGTTACAGGATTCTGTAACCGCGTTCTGATATGGATTTGGCTTCGAATCTTTGGTCGAGAGGGTTAGATCCAAAACAAGATCAAAATTGTGATCATCTTCCCTTGCTTTTTCCATATGGTTGATTTTGGATGAGATTTTGAGGCATGATGATGGTGAATTGGTGGTTGATGAGGTTTGAGAATGATTGGATGATTTTTCTAAGTTTGGTGCCTCCATATGTATGGAGGGTTTTGAAGTGAAGTTCTATATTTAGGGATATCTTTTTAACAATTTTTTAAGAGAGGGAAATATAGGGTTTGATATAGTCACAAAGTTTGCAAAATGGAAATTGATTACAAAATAAATGCTGTGGTACTATGTATGGAACGAGAATTTACAGTTACAAGACCTAATCATAGAAAGGTGCATATTAGGTGGGGGCACACACTATTCATTCAAAATGCTACTCCTCCGTCCCAAGATAAGTGAGACACTTTCTTTTTTCGTTTGTCCCATTCAAGTAACTCATTTCATTTTATGAAAATCACCTCCTCTCCCATAAAGTTGCGGGCTCCACTATTTCTCCTTTAAATTACTCTTTACCTTAATTCCCGTGCCCAAAAGAAATATCACACTTATTATGGGACGGATGGAATACTTTTATTTTGTACTTAGAGCACCCACAATGGTGGGCACAAAAAGCTTGTGCCCGCCAATATTTTACTTCTTCTGTTCATAAAGATTGTAGCTAGTTTTTTTTTTCGTCCGTCCACAAAGATTGTAGCTAGTTTTCATTTTTATCACTTCGAGACATGATCTCACCCACTATCTTACATTTTTATCATTTTATCCACTCAGAATGGTGGGTTTCTTTCTCCACTCATTTAACATGTACCATACTTTTAATATTTTACTTCTTCTGTTCATAAAGATAGTAGCTAGTTTTTCTTTTTCGTCGTCCACGAAGATTGTAGCTAGTTTTCCTTTTTTTCACTTTAAGACATGATCCCACCTACTATCATACTTTTTTTTTATCATTTATCCACTCAGAATGGTGGGTTTTTTCCTCCACTAATTTAACATGTACTACACTTTTAATAAAAGGTGTGCCACAAAAAAACTAGCTATAATCTTCATGGACGAAGGACGTATTAGTTTTTGTAGGATCATTTTCTTACATTAGTGCCCACCAAACTTGGTAGGCACAATCCATTTTTATTTTATAATTAATTTAATTACTAATTTAAAAAATAATTAACTTATTTAATGCAAATTTTATTAAATTGAAATAAAGAAAAAACATTACATTAATAAAAAAATGAAAATAAAAAAATTTAATTCCGACCGAAGCGTGCCCACATTTCTTCGATCAAATCATTCTCTAGTGTTGTGTGGGCTCTCGCATTGCGAAGGTCTGCCTTTCTTTTCAAAAATTGATCAAATGCATCGGTTGCTCCACGAGTCCCACCCTTGTTGCTTGTCGAGCTCAATGGCTCCTCTTCAGAGGCCCAACTAATCACATTTTCGCTTCGTCTTGAACAATCATATTATGCAAGATAATACAAGCATACATAACATCCGCTAAATTTTCTTCAAATCATAGGCGTGCTGGCCTATTTATAATTATTCAACGAGCTTGGATAACGCCGAATGCCCTTTCCATGCCCTTGCATGCAACTTCTTGTTTCTGTGCAAACAGAGCTCTTCTCGAGTCAATCGGACATGAGAGAGTCATTAGGTCGACCAATTGGGGTAGATGTCATTGGCATTGAAAGTCACCACCGACGCTTTCCCCTTCAGAAGATCGCTGAATACACCCGATTGATTCAACACATTTATGTCGTTGTTTGAACCCGCCACACCGAAAAATGCATGCCAAATCCACAAATCCTGCGAAGCAACGACTTCGAGCACAATTGTTGGATGCCCCTTTTTCTGGTTGGTGTAAGCTCCTTTCCAAGCAGTCGGATAGTTCTTTCATTGCCAATGCATGCAATCGATGCTAATTTCGAGTATGCCGGGAAAACCATGCTTTATTTCATGCATTTAGAGTAGGCGGTCGCTGCCGTTGGCACCCTCAAATACTCTGCACCGAATGTTGCAATAACACCGGAGCTAGCAGAATTGCTTCATAGATTGGCGGCCCGTTGTGTCGCTAATACGTAAATACTCACTGTATTGATCCGTCGTGCTGCCGTTCGTAAAGTAAATAACCTCATTCTTCCAGTTGCATCGAGGTAACGTAGAAAATATAGCTCTCGCGCCTCCAACGTAGTGACTATCTGTCTTAAGAGATCTCTCCTCATACGAAATCGACGGTGAAAGATATCTTGGTTGTACGTTGGCTGCTTTGTAAAATAATCGGCATCGAGGCGGGCTTCAGCATCCTCGCGGTTTCTTTCGACTTACGTCCTCTTCGGGCGATTGCTTCGGCTCTCTTATTCTTCGGCTTCTTCTCGCTCACATGCTTGGAGTATCTGTGCGTACAATTTAGTTTCTTCAAGAGCGAGCTGCTTATTTTCCTCTGGAAACGATCATCGCCCTACATGATTTAATGGACAAACGAAGAAAATTGAAACAAAGAAAGAAAATTGAGGAAGAAATAGAGAGAGAGGTGTGAGAATGAAGAGAAATAAGGGTAGTATATATAGATAGATATTAGGAACAAAATTTAAAAAATAAAAATGAAAAATAAAAAACCGTTCAAACATTGGGTAACGGCTAATCCATTGCCCAATAGGAAGCCGGCCGCCACGTGGCCCTCTACACCCGTCCGCCACAGCTTGGAGAAGGGCACAGTTCCGCCCACCCTCGTCGCCCACATGCAGGCACCATCGGCATGCGCCCTCAAACGGAAGGCGCTGCTCCTTCCGCCCATCTCCTTCCGCCCACGAATGTGGGTGCTCTTATAAATGATCATATTATCATGTACTACATCCGTCCCAATAGTAAGATCTCACTTCTTTAATTGATGAGAGTATTAATTAATAGAAATGGGACCTTGCTATTGGAACGGAGGGGTATAAAATACCTATGAAATAAGGAAATAGATGGTTGGATGTGCACACTTACGAGATTGTTTATTTAAAGATAATGTTCTATTTTTTTATTTCAATTATCTTAATATGTGTGTGCCATGTATATAAGAATTATTCTTTCCCAGCAAACTTGAGAATCATACTTAAATCTATATATATTCATGCTTAAATCTTTATATATTCATGCTTAATGAGATTCATGCTTTTTAATTTGTATAAACAATGATGCTTATATAAAATCATACTTAAATCTATATATATTTATGCTTTAAATAATGACAATCATAGATCATACAAAGATCAACAGTTCAGATTGGTTCATAGTTCTCACACTAGTACTTGTTTCTATATAATCCAATCCCCATGCAGTAGTGTATATATGTTGTGCAATGACTAACGCGGAAATATAACTTGAGAGAGAAAATAATAGAAATTCGTAAGATGAAGTCGAAAAGTTCTAACAAAATGCAAAATTATAAGGTAAAAAAAAAGTTTCAAATGGGGTATTGAAGCTCCCCGGACTCCGCAAGTGATGTTGTGTATATCAGTAGTGTATATTAATCGTATAGGAATAGAAGATGAAGAATTATATATTTGTGGATAGGTAGAGATGTCGAAACTAGCCCGACCTAGTCTAATTTTGGATCGCATTGGATCGTAAGATTTTAAGCTCGATAAAATTTCAGATCGATTCGAGCCTACCAAAAATGAGCCAAAGCCAGATTGATTCGGACGATCCAATCCAACCTTTTTGTACTATAAATAATGTTTTGGGTCTAATTGAATCTCAATATTTTGGCTCGATAGAATTTTGGACCGAACCGGCCGTACCGCATCATCTTTTGCCATCTCTAGGTATGGGGATAGAGGAGGGTGTTGTGGAGCATATACATCTATCACTGTTCTTGAATAAAACATCATCAAGGGTAAAAAAAATTTTATTGCATATGTACTCATTTTTCTTGTGTTTCACTACTTTAGTAATGTCACGACATGTCATTTTGACCACATATTGTCTCTTGAGTTTTGCCCATTTTGGAGATACTTATGGTAAACGTTCTGTTATTATACATATATATATATATATCATGAAAAAAAAAAGCCTAGCTAGAGCCATATATAGGGTAGGGGACACAAACTTTTTCTTGGCTTATAACAAGCTATCTGATCATAATAAAATATCCACCCACCCCAAACCTAGGTAACCCATATTAAATATATTATTATAGTATAAATTGAAAAGTTTGAAATTTGATTGGTTATAATTAATATATACTTTAAAATGAATAATTGATGTTAATTATTGTACTAGAAGACAAGTTTTAATTATTTGACATTACTATAGGACGTGGATATACTCATTCGACTTTCTGCAATCGTGGAAGGTGTAACATCAATGACAAATAAAGGCATTCACTACATATTTTCTAAAGACAGCTATTAAATTATTACAAACTAAAGCAAATACTATTGGTAAATAGTGATTGAAAAAAAAAGTCTACTATTCATATATTAGGGCAGAGAGGGGCCGGATCTTGTAATAAATAAAAAAAACTTGGGATACAAACATAGAGAGAGTGGGAAGAGTTTTAACGTTTATTTCATTCCATTTTTCTTATGGCCTCATTCAGATCCTTTGTTTCAGTTGTGTCCACTTTTTAATTCACTATGTTAATTAATATTTATTATAAATATAAAAATTAGTACTCGCTCCGTCCACAAAGAGAATGTCTCATAAGAGATGTCACGGGTTTTTAAAATTTTAATTGAGTGTATTGTGGGTAAAGTAAGAGTCCCACATTATGAGTGTGAAAAGTAGGCAAAAAATGGCGGGGTATAGTGTTCATAAATGAAAAGTGCATGCTCTTCATGGACAGACGAAAAAGAAAAGAGTGCATTCTGTTCGTGAACTGAGGGAGTATAATATAATGTATCAAAATTAATATTTTATACAAAAAATTCAAGTTTTGGAATTATATACCTTAATTATGAAATAGTAAGCTCTAATAATTAAATCAATGATAAATTAAAAAATTTATAATTAAATGTTGATAAGTAATTATAAATCTAGTTGGATATAATGAATCCTAACGAAAAACTGTCAAACTAAACCAAAATATAATAAATTAAAATTGAAGAAAAAAACTATAAAAGATTAATTATGAGTCCATATATATTATATTCTTTTACCCGGGGAGAAATATTCCACAATATTTAAAGCGGAAATTTCTACTTTAATGAATTATCAATTTATTCGCTAATACTATTAATTATGCTATTTGTATAAAATTAAAAATAATCGAAGATCCTACGCCGTATGATGAGTGCATTCTGCATCCAACATTTTATTGAATTTAATTAAGTTTTGAACTAGCTAGGAATATGATTGCTTTAATATTCGGTACCTTGATAATTAAGTTTTGAACTTTCTTAAATAGAGGAAACATCAAAAACTGTGGTAATTAATTACTGGTTTTTTAATCCGTAACGTACAATTTAATTTCGTGCTTGAGCTTGAATTTCAAATTTTGAAGAAAATATTTGCAGCTCTTGATTGGGTGTGATGGTGCATTAATTGTACTTTGGGGGGGGGGGGGGTTTGATTGGTTAATTGAGATGATGGCATAAAACATTATGATTTGCCATTTTGATATTCATATCTTATTTTGAATTCTATTCTAATAATGGATTCATCAATGAAAATAACACAATATTTATCCAATTTTATAATTACATGATTTTTGAAATACTACAATTATAAAATCACATTAACTAATACTCCCTCCGTCCCATTTATATAGGCGGATTGAAATTTTCACAAGAATTAAGAAAAGTTATTGGAAAAGTAAATTTATATAGTAAATTTCTTAATATGCCCTTATTTATTGTTTGACTATGCATTTTTTATGAGTTAATCATATAATTAAATAGGGATATATTAGTAAATGAGCTAAAAAACATTACTTTTTATAGAAACAAGCCTATATATTTGGGACATCCGAAAAAGGAAAACAAGCCTATATAAATGGGACGGATGGAGTATTTTCTTGGCAATTACAATATTCCCAATTTTTTCAGCAAGTTAGCCCAACGTGTACCCTAAAGTACACCGTCTTACTTATGAAACAACGTAATTTTATTACTGAAAATATTAGAAATGTTGTAATTACAAAAAAGTTAAAAAAAAATGATGTTGTAATTACAACGATTTAAAAACCGTGTAAAAATTATAATTATGATTAACAATAATATGTTATTTCCAGCAATTAATATAACCCTTTTGCATTTTAAATGGTGTGGACCTGATAGAAACTCATCCTTATATGAGTCTGTAAGAACCATGCATTTTTATCACTTCAGAAATGCACAAAATGCAATAATACTTTAATGCACAAATATGACAAATTGCAGTAACTTAATGCACAAATATTTAATACATTTCCACTGTACAACCTGCAATGATATTATGCATAAATTAAATATAGATAATACATAAAAAAATTAACGGTTCAATTTTTTCATTAACATGAATTTGTGCACTAATTAAAATAATGGAATTTATGCATTAACTTATCTCATAAAAATACATGATTCCTACGGACTCATATATATATATATATAGGAAAATTCTATTAGGGGTGTATATGTAGTACACCACTCTCACATATTAATATTTTATTAATATATTGCTCCACTCACATGAAAATATTTTATTATTATAATTTATATTAATAAAATATTAAATGTGAGTAGTGGGTGTACTATATGTACACCCCTAATAGAATTTCCCTATATATATAATGGATGAAGGTCAACACAGACGGTGTTGTGATGGGGCACCGAAGATTCTGCACTCAGGAGAAGTTTTTAGGAACTGCCGAAGTTTTAGAATTAAAATCTATTACTATATTAAAGTAAAATAATCTGCATGCATTTTCCCGCCCAAACTACCATTTATCCTGCCTAAAATGCATGTATGTTCAGCCTATTAATAAATTCATGCGCCTCTATAAATTTTAACACATTGTTGGGCTACTGACACTGATACCAATTAAGCCTTTTTTTATTATTGGTAATTGTACATATTTCCATATTTCAAACTAAAAGCAACATAATATATATTTAATTTTCAGCGATTATTTACAAATATGCGTCCATGTTGATTTATTCAATTATAGGATTTGACGAGTTCAAATATATGTATATTTACATAAAAAATATACTTTCATATCCAAGTTAAATATGTCATTCTAAATTTCTGATTATCAATTTTTTATTTTAGATATTTTAAAATAATAATTCTTAAGTACCATTGTACAGAAACTCAATTAAATAATTGGATACTTACAATGTATACGTATTTTAACAGGAACTAAAACCGTTTAACTTTTTTTTCTTTTTGAAAAGACCATTTATCTATTTTGAATTACATATAAGTTGAAGGAAATATTCAATTATATATAAACAAAATATCAAATTGAATTCGTGTTGGTCTAAAATTCTCTAATTATCTAATATAAATAATAACATATAAATTTTCTATATATGTAAATTTGAGACACTTCAAAATAACACATTAATTATTCATGTGCAGCGCAAAGCGCACGGGTTAATTTAGTTATATTTAAAGTGCGTACAACATTTACAAAATATCGCCATGCACACTCATATTAATTAGGTTTTTTGTTTAGCATTTTATATCCTTTTCTTCTATCTGAAAATAATATTCAAAAAAATATTAGATGAAAAATGTTAGAGAGGGTAAATTTTTTAGAGAGAAAACTTTTAAATATAGAAAAATTCTAGAGATGAAAAATGTTAGAGAGGGTAAATTTTTTAGAGAGAAAATTTTTAGAGATAGAAAAATTCTAGAGATAAGATAATAAAGAGAAAAATTTTAGAGAGAGAAACTTCTAGCGAGAGAAAATTTTTAGAAAGAGGATTTTTAGAGAGCAAATTCTTGAGAAAGAAAATTTTAGAGAGAAAATTTTTAGAGAGAGAAAAATCTAAAGATAGAAAACATCAGAGAGAAAATTAATATAATTATTATCATTGTAATTTTTTCTCGATAGCACTTTCCCTCTCCGAAATTTTCTCTATATAGTTTTTTCCTCTCTCTAAAAATTTTCTCTCTCTATAATTTTCTCTCTCTAAAATTTTCTCTCTCTAGAATCATATCTCTCTAAAATTTTCCTCTCTAAAAATTTTCTTTCTAGAATTTTTCTCTCTCTAAAATTTTCTCACTCTAGAATATTCTTCTTTCTAAAACTCTCTCTAGAATTTTTCTCTATCTAAAACTCTCTCTCTCTAAAATTTTCTCTCTCTAAAAAATTATCTCTCTCTAGAACGTTCTCTACCTAATAGTTTCTCTCTCTAGAAATAATCTCTCTCTATAATTTCCTCTCTTTAAAAATTTCTCTCTCTAGAATTTTCTCTCTAAAAATTTTCTATCTCTAGAATTTTTGTCTATCTATAATTTTCTATCTCTTGAACTTGATCTACCTAATAGTTTCTATCTCTAGAAAATTGCTATTTCTAATAATTTTCTCTCTCTAGAACTTTCTCTACCTAATAGTTTCTCTCTCTAGAAATTTTCTCTCTCTAGAACTTTCTCTCTCTAGAAATGTTCTCTCTCTAGAACTTTTCTACCTAATTGTTTCTCTCTCTAGAAATTTTCTCTCTCTAGAATTTTCTCTCTCTAGAAATCTTCTCTCTCTAGAACTTTCTTTTTCCAAAAATTTTCTCACACATTTATATCTAAAATTATTTGTTGAAATAAAAAAATTTAAATGAATAATTTGATCAAATAATATATTAATACATATATATATATGAGGATTAGGAATGACTAATACCATGGGTTATGTATGGAATGACTAATCCCAATGGAAAAAGAATGGTGATTCCTAATGAAATGTTGATTCCATTCCATATAGTTTAACAAGCAAGTGAATGGAATGGAAGTAGGAATGATCATTTCATTCCTTACCTCATTCCATCATACCAATCATATCTTGAGCCAAGAACGAATAATTCATAACCGCAGAGGCGCAGATATGTAATATCGTACTTCATATTTAATTGAATATAACCAAGATTAAACTAATTCGATTTCTAAGGTATTTATTTAATAATTATAACAATTCTATACAAATGTCATGTATTTAATTCTCTTTTGTTCAAGAACTTTCCGGGTTTTATCAAGTTTTATTTTATCATAACATATACTATATTACAGTATAATGACAATTTTCTCTAATGTATAGTCATGAATGAAATATAATTTTTAAAACACAAATATGAGAAAATAAAGAATTTATTCGTCTTATATTATATTCGTATTTTATAGTATATTTTACCATTATATGCTTACATATTGATAAAATAAAAATATATAGTATTCTATTGATAAAGGTAAATTAAAATGAAAAGTCCAGATAATACCTTAGGTATACATAATTAGGGCATTGTCATCCAATAAGAGAAATGATTGATGTATAATTAAGTTGACCTTATGATTTGGAAATTGTTAGGCATTATATCACTCTAATGAATAGAAAAATATAAGGGATAGTACAATATTAATATTCAAATATGCAATGATATATATGCAAGAGGGGCTAAGTCTAGGTCTAGCTAGATAGCTAAAGTGGATACAAGGATATGTTATAGTTATGGTAAAAACTTATGATAATTTCTTTCAAAAAAAAAAACTTATGATCATTTCTTTCAAAAAAAAAAAAAAAAAACTTATGATCATTAGAGCTATAGAGTTGTGGCTCTATATTTATATGCACCATTGGGAGTCCGTCCGATAAGAGCTTAGGTTCTTAACTAATTAAAAACTCGAGGCTCTTATTTTCTTTATGGGCCAAAATGCATACAAATTCCTGACATTTTCTCAAATTTTGGTTTAATTTCAAACCTTTTAATTTTTGCAAAATAAATCTCTACCTTTCAATTTTGCTTAATGTTTTCCCGACAACGAATTTGGGTGAAATTCAAAGTGACGTGGCGTTCAAAACGACGTCGTTTTGATTTTAAATTTTAAAAAAAATTAATTAAATGACATATCTATAATTATTGCCACCTCATCATCTCTAACACGTTTCTCTCTCTCTAATCTTCCGAAAACGGCTGCTGCCGGAATCCCATCACCAAGGGTCGCCGGAAATGCGACTGGGCAGCCCCGCCGCGCGCCTGAAAACGCGCTGCTCTCTCCGACCTCAGTTCCCGTCGATTGCGCTAAAGCCGCTGCAGCCCATACCCGCTCAAGTCGCCGGAAAATGCGACCATTCAACCACCCCGAACTGCTGCTGCTGCTGCGCATCGAACCAGCGCCCCGGTGCCTCCATTCGCGCGCTTCCGCAGCAGATCCGGTGTTGCACCGTGCGTCACCGGGAACGCGACAACGAAGAGCCACTGTCCTTCTTCGTCCTTGGTTGCCGTCGCCGAAAACGCGCTGCTCGCGCCACTGCGCGGATCTCCTCTTCAGCAGCAGCCATGGAAGATGTTTGAGTCGGCAGGGAGAGAGAGAGAGAGAGATGAGAGAGAGACAAAGGGGAAGAAGATGATGATGTGGCATTAATTGTTGATATGTAATTTAATTTGTTTTATTTTTTAATTCTTAAAATCAAAACGACGTCATTTTGAATGCCACGTCACTTTGAATTTCACCTAAATTCATTATCGGGAAAACATTAAGCAAAATTGAAAGGTGGAGATTTATTTTGCAAAAATTAAAAGGTTTGGAATTAAACTAGAATTTGAGAAAATGTCAGGAATTTGTATGCATTTTGGCCTTCTTTATGTGGGTGCGTGTATATCATGCACTCGCAAATGAATTTTATTGGTACGTACATTACACGCGGCAATGGGCTGCAGTTGGTCCCCACTGCCGAAATTAGCTTTATTTTATTGTTTCTTTTATAGTTTTCATCAATTTTTTACTTGATTTTTTTTCGTTTTACTCTTTCCTACTTTTTTTCCCCCTATTTTCGTCCACCCTTTGTACTTGTTTCCTTTTCTTTTAAATTCTGATTTTTAATCCACTTTTTTGAATTATTATTTTTATGTTTGATTTATCATAATTAAATTAATTAAATATTATGATAATTAAATGTATTCTTATGTGTTAAAAAATACTAAAAGAAATAGTAAATAATAAGATGAAATAATTACTTATGGTTAAATTAGATTATTGGTCCATGAATAGTGTTAAGAGCCCCACACACACCATTGGAGGAGGGGGCTCCTTCCTACTCCCTTCGTCCATCAAAAGTATGGTTTTTGGTCGGTGGCACAAGTTTTAAGAAAAGTAAGATATATGTTATTTGAGTGGAGAAAGGAACCCACCATTTTGAATTTATGTGAGGTTTAAAATATAAGAGAGTACTGTGTGGGGTCATTTCCTTAAATGGAAAAATCATACTTTTGATGGACGGACGAAAAGGAAAATATGACCACATTCTTTGTGGACGGAGGGAGTATGTGGCAATGACAGAGTCCAACCATGGGACTCCAGTGGTGTGGATGCTCTAATTCTCTTACACACTTTTAATTTGTTGACTTCAAAAATAATTAATTGGCATATATTCCCTCCGTCTACGATAAATGTGGTTCGGAGGAAGTGGCACGGTGTCGCAGCCCGACTTAGAGTAAAGATGACTAAGCTGGTGGGTCCCGCAATGTACACAATTTATGATTAACCAAGGAATAGATAACGACCCAGTTATCAAACAAAAACCAATCATACCATGAAACACTTCCAACGAACATGCTTATCAAGAAATCATGTTCAACCAGATACCAACAAATAATATCATACGACCAACGATGCCAAAAGATCAGTATCAACAAGAAGTTTATCAGATCAAGAAAGCACAATAAAAGAGTCGTATGATTTAGAAGATCTCAACGGAGAATCAATAACTGATTTCAAGCTAAGGGAGACTAGCATTAAAACCTTAACAAATAACATCAAGACTTAAGAATTTATAAACTTCAGAGTTTAAAAACGAACTTCATACTTCAGAAACATATTTCAAAGTGTTGCAGCGGAAGACATAACTAGGTTACATGTATGAAGACATATAACCAAAACTCTAGTTTAAACAACTTTCAAGAAGAACTTAACCAACAAAAGTCCGTCTAAACACACTTCCATCTTCATCCGAGCTAACCTGCACATTTTAGAAAACAACATGCAGGACTGAGTACTTCGTACTCAGTGGACACATGCCAAAAATACTTGAAATCTTGCTGCTTAGAGCTATAGATTGAACTTGCCATAAAGCATAACACAAGTAAACTTTTCATAAAACAAACCTGTGCATGCTCAAATATTTTCTTTCGAAATAAGCAACTCGCGAGTTATATAATTCTATCATGTATGTACCAGATCTACAATCATAGATTAGTGCTGAGAAGTAGGCCTCCTTCTCAAACACTTGTAACCGGCCCACCTTTCGGAAGACACACGATTACAAACTAGTGTACACAAATCCTACATTGCGTAGAACCGAATTCGTCTTCCTTCAGTAGATGGTAACATACAAAACTTAAAATATTTGGCAAGTTAATCAATTTAAAAACATCATATATATATATATATATATATATATATATATATATATATATATATAATCATATATTCTCATTCATCATTTCTTTAATTAGAAAGCCCACCTGTCGAGTGCTGCTTTATCTTACTCTTCTCGTTCTTGATTTCTCAGCTTTACGTTCCCGCTCATTCCTTCATTCAAAATTTTGGTTTATCAACCATCAGAGCGAGAAACAACGACAAGCGAAGAGATACGCTATCTCGAACAACTTAATTTCTATTTTGCCTCGATTCTCTAACGCTTAATTTAATACTATCACTTAGAAATTCTAAACATTTCTAAATCTCAAACTTAACTTCTAATTAGCAATCTAACTTATAAATATTAACATTAAACACTAACATATAATTACACTAATCATATAAGCACTTTAATAACATTTAATACTTATACTAATCACATCATCAATCATTTAAGCTTATTATTATCACATAAGCTCATCATCAATATATCATTAACATATAAACATGTCATTAACATATAAAATCATCATTAACATATAATTAACATATAACTTATTATTTACTATTCATACCATCAAACTTAAAATATTTTCAACTCAACAAACGAGCTCTAAAAATTCTCAAATTAATTTCACATTATTACTAAACCATAATAAACATAATTACATAATCATATCATCAATCTAAATCATTTATACGTATAAACCATCAACTTGGAAAAATAGCCGAAAAATAGAAAATTCTTAATACTTGGTAATTAATTTCTGAAAAATTCCACAATACTTAATTTTTATTGTAGAATTCAAATATGTGATTATTTGCTTAATTAAAAATCAAATAATCATTTAATTTAACTTAATAATTTTCGACCTTTTTGGAAATAATAGGATTAAAAATCCAATTTCATTCAAATCACTTCCAAATATCTTAAAATAATTTATAAGCTACAATTATAGCTTAATTACTTAAATAAATTGGATAAAAATAAAAAACCCAAATACATATATTTTGACTTTCTAGAAATTAGGGTACATTTGATTATTTTTCTCCAATTCTGCAACATGCTTAATTAATATTCTAGAGGTTAATTATAACATCAATTAACCAATTTAGGCTTTAAATTTAAAAAGCCCTAAATTTAATAAAATCTGAAAATTTTGAAATATATGAAATTGAGCTCCAAAAATTCTAAAAAAAATTTCACATGCTTAAATAAATATCATAAGCTCAATTTCATCATACAAAATCTAAGTCAAAAATCCCCAATTTGATGAACCCTAATTTTCGAAAATAAATAAAATTGGAGAAATTATGATTCAATCAATTAATTCAATGCATAATCATACTCAATAACATCATGTAAGCTAAATTTAAACATCAATTTAATCATAGAACATCAAGATTGAAAATCCCTAATTTTAATTATTAATTTCGGTCATTTTGAAAATTAATTAAGGGCTTTGATTCTTTGATTACTTCTAACATCAAAACATGCTTAGAATAATTATCTAAGCTCAAATAATCCATCAATATAATCATCAAGCACCAAAATTAAAAACCCCTAATTTTCAAAAATCACAAATAGTTAGGGTTAGGGATTAATTAAGCTTGAATTAATGATCTATCATGCATCCTAAGCATGAATTAAACATCATAATTTAAGATCATAATTACCTAATAAAATCTGCCATTTTTTTCGGAAAAAATAAAGAATTAAAAATGGAGATTTAAGCTTGATATTTGTGCTATAATTTGAAATAAACATATAACTCACCTTAATAAATAATTTGGAGGTGATTTGATCTTGGATTGGAGCTTAACAAATGAAGCTTTAATGTAGGAATATGTGTATGAAAGTGTGTGTGTGTGTTGCAGCCGAGAGGGAGAGAGATGAGAGTGAATGAGATGTTAAGTATAATACTTATATATATGAGACATAGGTTAATTAAATAATTAACTAACCCTAAAGTCAAAATTATAATATACTAGGAATATTCCGTGCTTACACTAATTAAACTTAATTAATTATTAGGTTAGTCACATAGTCAACAAACATATGTCATTGCTTAGGTAATAATTATGATTAATTAATAAATTAAATGCTTAATTTAATTAATTAATTATTAGACTTGCTAATCATAACTTCAATCTCTAATTTCTCGATTTAGAAAAAATTAATTAGGGCATCTCAAACCCTAATGCAAGTTCTCGTAAGAACATACGGAAAAACGAATCGTTTCCGACTAAAATAGAAATTATTATTTTTAATAATTAATTGCTAATAAAATAAATTAAGAAAATTAAATTCATAATTTTCTCCATTAAAAATCAAACATAAATGCGCATTTTGATAAACATAAATTCTACTTTGTTTTGGTTAACCCGAGACGAAATAAAAATAATTAAATTCCTTTTTACGGCAAGAATTAGGGTTGCCAAATAAAAATTATTAAAAATGAAATCTTCTTCTTCTTAAATTTCTTAATTTAATACAATTCTGCAAGAATTAGGGTTGCCGAAGAATTTTAATTGCCGGAACTTATTCTCATTTTAAAAAATCTCGCAGCTTAATTATTTCAGACAAGCTTTTAATTAATTACTAAGATCGGTTATGAAAAAGCGGGGTATTACACACGGATTTTAAGAGTGAGATAGTAGGTTAGATAGATGTATTAATTATGAGTGGAGAGTGGGACCCGTATTTATTGTGAGTTGAGTCATTTACATTTAACGAAATACCACACTCATTATAGACGGACGAAAAAGGAAAGAAGACCATACTTATTGTGAACGGAGAGAGTATTTAAATAACAATTAATTGCCAATGTAAAATGAGGCGTGGCCGACAATTGGATGGAAAGGTGTGATGCAAATATGATTCTGCTCTGCTACCTTATGCTATCTTATAATGGTATTTTAATTAAATAAATGTAAATTTCTTCTTTATACAGTACATGTCCCATGTTTCATAAGTAGGGTTTTTGGATAAGAATAATTGTTTCTCAACTATTCTCAAACAGAATGATCATGTATTTTGTTAGGAGAGGATTGGAAATAATTCACACAACATCTTTTGTTCAATCTTCTTATTGTATATTTTCTTCCATATTTCTATTTGTATATATCATATTTCATATATGTATGTATTTTAGAAATATTATATAATGAAATATGAGATGCTGCTAGCTTGGAACAGAAGAATCCAACTGAGAACAATGTGTATGAATATAACTATTTGCAGCTGCCAATTAACATTAATTAGTTACTATTTTTTATTTTACCAAAACTCAAAATCCTAAACTTTGAGCATGTTTGGTCATGTCAATCCAATTGCTCACTTAAGCAACATATATGGGTTTTCAAGGAAGAAAAAAAAATTTAACGTGGAAAGCTTTGTGAATTTGCATAACGTAACTTAAAATATTTGGATTCATAGGAATGAGGTGGTCTTCAAGAACTTGTCAAGCTATGGTGAGGATTTAATTGAGATAATCAGAGTAAGGTTTGGGTTCTCGATTTCATATCTAAATCCTAGTATTTCTTGCTTTAGCTTGAGAGATTGGATTTGCAATCCACATTATTGTCTTTATTTATAAGCAGGGGCTGACGCTTAAATATATTTGTAGAAATGCTAAAATTGAAATTTTCTAATGAAAAGAGTTGCTAAAATAAAAAATATACAAATTTAAGGCTAAGAAAAAATCTCAGACATGAGTGTTTTAGCAGACCCTAATACCCTGCATCCGCCCCGTTTGTGAGGATAATATTTCTTGTCTTGTATTTTTTAATATATTTTTTTTTGAAAAAAAACAAAAGAGGGTAGAATTAGAGGGTGAGCAATAATGGGCTTTTATGAAATAAAGGTGGAACTAATAATTTAATTGTTTGTCTGTTATATGTATATGTCATGGAACAGTGAAGTGAAAGATTTGTGGTTTCCAATTCTTTCCACCCCTAAATATGACTTTCCCTCTCACCTCTTTTCTCTCATCCACTCAATAACTCATAATTTCTCGACCACCATTTTTTTTATTTCTTCAACCTTGATTTTTTGTCGTAGTTTGAAGAAAGGGACTTGATTAGGGCGAAGGGCATCTCCTCGTTTTTCTCAAAATAAAGCAGTTTCTGCATTAAAATAGTATAAAATATTAATTCTTTGCCAGCAATCTGCTTTATTTTTTACCAATAAAAGAATATTACAAAATATTCTATTTTATTTGTTTAATCATGTAAAATTATATAACTCGTCTCAATTAATAAAGAATAACATAAATTCATTACATTAATGAACAGTGATGCATTTTTGATGTACTTGTTTTTATGCACTTGGGTCCATTTTTGATAATTTTATGTAATTGTATTGTTGTTGTTATTTTTATATTTAAATATTTCATATTATTAAAGTTCATTATTCACATATTATTATATATAATATTAATTTGTAGTAAAAGAAATCAGAAAATAAATTGAAAACCAAACAAAAATTTATAGAGTATGAACAATAATGCGCTACTTATGAAGTAACAATGTTCATTTCTCTAAAATAGAGTAGGCACATAGCGCACCACTCGAAAAAATTGATGCTTTAAAATAGAGGAAAAGTGATTTAGAGGACTCCACTAGAGATGCACTTAGTCTTTAATGTTACCATATAGAGATATCAAATCCAACTCGTCCCGAAAATAGAAGGATTGGTTTCGTTTTGAAAAAAATTGGGTTGGTTGGCCTTATTGATTTTGAAAGGGCCTTATCCTTTTTGATACCATATAGAGATGTCAATTGACCTCGTCATGACGGGCTAATTTGATCCGGCCCAAAATATGGAAGGGACGGGTAACGTACTTTTAAGCTTGAGAAAATCGGGTTGTTAGCCCGATCCAAGAAAATGGATTAACCCGATGAACTCAAGTTGGGCTGGTCTGACCCGAAAAACTTAAGCTAGCCCATATTTGGACGGGCTTAGGCTGTATTTTTTGTGGCTCGAAAAATTGGGCCCTTCTGATCCGTCCAGCCCGAAAATCTTATGGTCCGACCTCGTGTATCAATGTATCATGCTTCAAATTAATTATATTGCAGTGATCATCAATGGAGGACATGCACTAATATGAGGCTCATTGTAATTAACTTTCATGTTAGTTTCTATTTGAATATGGAAATTAACTAGAATTTTTTTTTTCCCTAACATATTGCTCGATCTAGCTATACATAGGGAAGTAGAGAGAGCCCACACTGACCATCTTATTACATGTAAACATATGTATATATAGTATATGTTTGCCTTCTTTTTGTCTGAATTCATCATCTCCTGAAACTATGTTCGCCTAAGGGTGGTTTGTCGTGTCCTTCGTCGGGCAGCTTAACCGCAGAATAAACGCCGGCACCGGCAAGAGCTCCGAGGATCGGTGCAGTAAGGTACACCCATATGCCTCTATAGTTGTTCGCAGCAATGGCCGGCCCTAATGTCCTTACCGGGTTCATCGATGCTCCCGTACTTTCCCTGCATCACAACAAGCAAAGTACTATTAGAATTGGGTCATCATCCCCTTAACATACGTTATTAAGGGGGAGAGGATACCGAATTATATATAGAATGCAAATCATCAACCTTTATTTACCAAGTTGATGTGGGACAAACGAAGAACTTCAACCAAAACATGTACTCTTATGTTATCACAATATATTCATTTTGGTTTTTGGAATCAAATTTGTGTTCTTTGAATGTTTGATGATCATAGAGCTTTTTCCCTTACCATGTCCATGTGCACCATTAACTTTGAGATATGCAAGATGCATGCATTCTTTCGTTCCATCATGTACCCCCCTCTCTCTCTCTCTCTCTCTTGGAAAGCCAACTTTTTTCTTCCACGCAATTTGTCTCCCACCTTTTTCACCGAATGAGATTCGATCTATTTTATTTCATACTTCATTTTGCTAAGATATATAGTATCCAAAACTGCACTTTAGTAGCTTGTAAAGTAAAAGGCAAGAGATTTAGGACTTTGACCAACCAACTATGTTCGTATTCTATGTGGCCCATTAAATTTATTAATGAATAACACGTTATTTTTTATTTTAAATTATTATGATTGAAATAAAAGAGTATTTAAAATGAAGGGAATCGCGTGCATTAATTGTTTATGGAAGGAAAGGGAAATGGTGGGTTCTGTACTTGCAGCAGTCCTTGCCCATCTTTACTGCAATTTGACAAACATAACTGTGTGTGTTCTTCTAGGATTTCCAACCAAATCTTTGATAGTGATATAGGCCTAATGCAAACACCATTTTTTTTTCCAATCTATTTATAAACATATGACATGATTTGAGTATTTGGCATACACAAACATTTAGGTGCGATCGGCCTTACTGTTTGGACAGATAAAATATTGTGACAATTATATATTTTGAAGAAAAATGACAATAGCCGTGAAGAAAATTAAGTGATGACAATGATCAATTTACCCTTTAATTAGTTCAAATATCAAGAATTATTTTGAAGAAAAATGGCAATTCAAATCTGACCATACGGTATGACCGACCGCACTCAAGACCATTTTTGTGGCATAAGTTGAATTACTTAAACTATTAGAACTAGGGAAAATGTGCAAATACCCCCTCATGTTGGCAGCGGTAGGCAAATACCTCCTTGAACTTTGTTTAGGTGCAAATTCACCCTTCCCTAAAGTTTTCAGGTGCAATTAACCCTACGCCGTGATGGAAACGACACTTCCGTTAGCAAAAAAAATATTTTTGATTTATTTTTATTCTTATGGGACCCTCACAATTCACAACGGTTATATACTACATAATTGGTGCTAAAAGCTTAAATTAGAAAACAAATTATTTCGAACCCTAGCTCGTAACTATCAAAATTCAGGTAATGTTCTCCAATAATTTGCACGAAAAAGGATTACGAACCACTTGAAGAATATGAGATCATCAATATCAACAACAAATAGTTGGCTTAGATTGCAAATTATTGGAGAACTTCGCCTGAGTTTTGATAATTTGTCACACACCCATACATATATATGATAATCCTCAAAATATGTGATATGTATCGAGTTGAAATACCTTTAATTCTCCTTCTACAATTTTCATTCTATGACACAAAAATATTTAACTCTTCATGTCTATTTCAATTAAAAAAAAAAGTATTCATGTCTATTTGCTATATATAGCCCAAATTGATAGGCTTAAAACTCTACACAAATAGCCTCATATATAATTCTATCTGAAGTCTGAACCAAATCTAAGATCAGTATTACATAATCTTGCAATAATACCCAAATGTTAACAAAAAATAAAATAAAAAATCATTTTAAAACAAATGAATATAGGTGAGAGAAAGTTGATAGTATTACCCGGCTATGAGTATATTGAGCATGACAGTCGCTCCAACCGCAATCCCCGCAAGCTCTCCCACCTGTTTCATCACATCACATGTTGCAAACATTTATTAAAGTCAAATAAATCCAACGCTTTGAGTTTAATTAAGTCAAAAGTAAAATATTCTAAGGTCGGTGAATTGCGCTCCTTCCGTCCATTAAACTAGTCATGTTACTGTTCGATACGTTTATTTAAAAAAATAATAAATAAATAGAATAAAACAAAATGAATGAAACAATATAATACAAAAAGGAGGACAAAATTAATGGAACGGAGAGAGTAATATTGTACTAATTGAAGTGGGATCTGATACCCTCCCCTTGCTTTCATATATAACTGATAAAAAGAACAACACTAATTTTAGACTATTTTATTTCTATATTGTAATCATTATTTCATTATTTCATTATTGTTGCCAGAAGAATAGTTAGTGACCTTCAACAGAAGGACTGTGATTTTTGTCTGAGAAATTAATATTGTTTGCCTTTGCAATTAATGGTCATCGAAATTTGGACTTTATATATAGTTGCCGACATTCACCGCTCACTCTTGTTTTGATACCTAAATAAAATGTCTTCAGACGTTAAAATTTGTATATCGAACAGTGGACAAATTTACTATTTTCATTCTTAATTATTGCGTGTAAATTCAAATAATTAAAGAATTCGTATGGAGGATAAGGTATAACGAAAAGTTTGACATCATTTTCTATAGATTTACGAAACATGACAACGAATTCATAGACAATTCATTAGTATTTCATAATATCACACTTATTCAGAGACAAATAAATGATTTTGTTGAAATACTTGACATAACAACTAAAATAGCAAGAACATATGTGCAGCCAACCGCATGGTGTAGTTGGTAGTAATTAGTGCATAATTAGGAAAATTAGCGGTAATTAAGGTATTAGGAGGATAATTAGGGTTATATAATTTCAATTAAAGTTTATTAATTCCAAATATGATTATTTGATTCTAATTATGGTTTATTGATTCTAATTGGAGTTTATTAGGCCCCTAATTGAATTTTATTATGCCTCAATTAAAATTAATTAATTAAAAAAATTAAAAAACTGGTAGACGGCACCAACCGTACGGTGCAATCCACCGTACAGAAGACCTCCTCTCAAAAAAAGAAAAAGAAAAGAGAGAGAGAGAGACCAAAAAAGCAAGAGAAAGTGTGTGCTTACTGCTCTTGTATCAGTGGCAACTGCAGTGACAACAAACATGAGGTTGAATGTGATGATAAACTCCAATGCAAATGCTTGAGCATATTCAACTGTAGGAACAGTGACCCCACCTCCCATTATTGGCTCAAAAATTGCCTTGAGCATAAATGAAGCACATATTGATGCACTAACTTGTGCACCTATGTAAACTGGCACCTGAAATTAATTAATCCAATATTAATTAATCTCTAATTAACATATATATAGTAATTGAGTTAGATTGGATCGAAAATTAATTAATTAGGTGCAATAATCTAACTTTACATGTTTCCAAGGGAAATGGCGGAGAGCCGCGAAGGCGACGGTGACCGACGGATTGAGATGCGCGCCCGAGATGTGTCCGGTGGAGAGTATGACTATCATGACGGCCAGCCCCGATGACGCGGCCAGCCCGAGGAGCGTCTCCGCCCCTCGAGTCTTCTGGTTCACAATTGGTGTCGCGGTCGCGGCAAATATTAGTATGAGTGTCCCTATAAACTCCGCTCCCACCTATGAAATTCATGACACATTAATATAGTCCACGTCATAACCAAAATAATATATTATACTAAAAGGTTTATTAAAAAGAGGGTCATCCAACTTATATATTGACCATATGATCTTTACTAAATCGATGTGGACAAACAGATGACTTCAAAACACACACTACACACAACACACACCTTTCTAGCAAGAGAGATAGGAGGAGGGGGCAATGCACAAGAGACCGGGGGCAAGGCCCCCTCTTCCAAGGACCAAGATGGACCATTGAAGCATTTGAAGTTCCTAAGAAGAGAAGATCTTCTCTCATTTCCATTTCTGAACCCTCCGAAGAGAGGGGCGCCCGGCGTCGAAGGCGTCACGGGCGTTGAAGGTGCAGACGACGTCGTCCCGTCTTCACCTTCCATATATATATATAGAGAGAGAGAGGGAGAAAGAAAGATCGGAATGGACTGGTTGAATGTGTGTCAATGTGGTTGTGTTTTTCATGGCACTTAGGCCTCAGTCACAAACCATTATATAGTAGCTAGGTTGAAGAGAGTTGACTTGGGAATCCCAAATAATAGATCCGAGAAAAGGTTAATTGGTGGATGATATTGAAGTGAGGGAGAGAGAAAGTTGGGCTAGGGAAAGGATGGTGGGACATTATTTCCTTTCCTTTACATGAAAGAAAGGGATAATATATATATATATGTGTGTGTGTGTGTATGAAACAACATTTGAACTATTGGGACATAAGTCATTGGGTTCTGCTCTCTTCCACTCAATTTTGTATTATCAACAGTCTGCACCTGGACTCTACTATGGAGTCAACCATAGCAGAGAGAGAGAGAGAGAGAGATGCATCAATGGTTGGTGAAATCACTATAAACTTAACCCCAACGTGCACTCATTATTCTAATAGAGTACTTGTTATTGTTAATAACATTGGGATCTGCCTTCTTAATTTGACACTTCATTTCTTAAATAATAGTACTAATTTTTATTTATTTATTTTTCTTGACACATGCAATGTAAATTAATTAAGCTGAAAATGCTGGTTTTAAGATGGATATATACTGTCTCAATTTTCACTATTTTCTGTGAATTTGTGGTTCTTATTATGATAAGTATGCATGACTGCTTCACATTTCACCATCATCCAATTTGGATTAGACTACTTCACATTTCACCTTCATCCAATGTTGGATTAGATATATGGAACTTTTTTTTTCGATATCGTGGAAATCCGCAGCCGCTACCTTCGTTTATACTGGATAAACTTCTGTTTTTGTGCAATAGATTGCAAACCACTTAACCACACACAAATATTGAACTTTATCTTCCAAAATTAATTTGTTAATATTTAATTCTGGCAAATTATATATGCTTCATGGTTCATCATTAATTAATAATTAATTCTTATTTAGTTCTTCTGTATGTGTCCGCAGCTTTGAGCTTTAATTAAAATATATATGATGCTAGCTACAGTAAATAATTTACTCAAAATGATGAGTATTTAATACAATGTCTGTGGAATCCTAATGAATATTTTAATGTAGGTTATTTCTATATTTATACGGACAGCTAGCTATTCTTAGTGGCAGATGTAAGAATAACTTTGTTTTTTTCATTTTTTGTAAATCATTTAAGTAAACATACAAACAAATGATCAGGACATTGCATCAAGACTTTAATGATGCAGCTGGAATTCAAAAATAAGTAAATCAAGTACAGTTTTTTTTTTTTCCCCTTCCCTCAAAGTAAATTGATTGAGCGTATTTGGGGATTTAATTTAAATCGATTTTAAAGAAGATAAGAAAAGGAACTAGTTTATTGTTCCAAAGAAACAAATTGTTCCTTATGATGTTTGATTTGAATGTCAGGTGAAGAACATAAGTTAGATAATTAATCTATTAGTGCATGCATACACTAACACCTAGAATTTCAGGAATAAGTCGCTTTTCTAAAAGTTCATTTAAAAATTAATAACAGCCAAACACATAATAACTTTTCCAATATAATGAGTTTTAATAGCTAGCTAGAATCCATTTGAAATGTGTTCCGAGCAATTTATATATGACAAAGACTTGGATGTGATTGATCCTACCGTGCGATCAAATAAAATGTGACAATTATTATATAAAAAAAAGTGACAATAATATTATACTGAAGAAAAGTAACAGTCATTTTTTTATCCTCTAACTAATTAAAAATATATTAAATGATAATTGTTATGAAGAAAAGTGATAATAATCCGGAATAGAAGTGACAATTCGAATCCGACCGTACCCAAATCCACCTCTATCATTTTTGTGTTTATGTACATTTGAAGTTTAATTATCGTTTCGCTCCTTAACTATTGGACACTTGAATAAATTGTATAAATTAATTATTGTTTAAGTTCTTTAATATACAAACAATATCATACTAAATTTTAAGAATTAATTTAAAACCACTAGGTAGCCCTTGAGACATTTTACCAACTTTTGGCTTGTGAAATGGTATAATAATTTTATTTTATTTTATTTTCACTAAATACGAAAGTTAAATTATATATGTATATACGTGGGAATTAATCTCCCTCTCAATAATTTTCTAAGTTAATTCAATACTAATCAATATGATTTATCAATATTTGATATATATTGTATTTAGATATCATTTATATCTAGCTACTAATAATATAGTACTAATATTGGAAAATACCATATTTTGTCACAATATTTAATTTTACATATTTTCAATAATGACAAACTTTTTAATTTTAGATAAATATTGGTACACAAATTTCAATAATTTTTTTCAATAATATCACAAACCCAGATTCTGAAATTAGAAAATCTGTGCGACAATCTTACAACGCCATACGTGTATATTTTCACATCAGATTCAGCGTGCAACATGAATTTTTTGATTTCAGAATTTGGATCTAGTGACAAATATCGAAGAAATATTGATACATTATATATTAATTTACCGAAACGTGACATTATTGAAAAAAATATCAAACGTTGTGTAACAATATGGTACTTTGCCTCTATTATTTGACAAACTACTTATAGATATTTTGGGGAAGTCATTTTAATCACGTCTTGCTTGTCAATGAGAAGGCTCCTTGCAGAATCATTACTATTTAAGTGAAAATGATCTTAAAGTAAGAACAAATTCAATCTAATATATCAATCCATTTATTTTTCTTCTATATATTGTGGATGATTCAAATGATAAATAAATCTATGGTTGGCAAAGAAATGAAGTTCTTTTTTATTTTTCCGTCACTTTAAACATTCGAAATACCTCATTCTTGTCTACCACTTATCCGTATATTTTAGGTCTTAGGTAAGAACATTAGACCTGCTTTTCTTCACATGTAATAATTAATGGACATCATTATACTTCTAAAACCATTGTCTTTTTATGTGAAAATAAGATGCTGTAGGCCTAAGTTGAGAAAATTGTTCCAAACTGTTTTGGCATTTTTTTAAGGGAAAAATATTGATTTATGTCACAACGTTTTACAATATTAATTTCACAACTGTATCATAACATATAAAAACTTACAATTATATTTTATTGTATATATAATTTTGTTTTCAAACATATCCTACTATTTTCGGCATCTGAGTGCTGACTCAGCACGCCAAATTCACGTGAAAAATAATGTAGGATTTGTCTGAATGATTTTCAACGTGCTGAGTCAGTACTCAACCGTCAGAAATTGAATCATTTGGTAGATTTGAAAGAAATTGTATACAATAGAATAAAATTGTAAATTTTCACACTAATATACAGTTGTGAAGATATGTAAACGTTGGAGTATAAAATGGTAGTTTCTCGATCTTTTGAATGATGCTTAAACTTTGGTTTGTGTACAACAATTCTGATTCATTGGCATAAGTTTCTTATAACCATAAACTCTGTCGTCCAACTGATCGAACTTTTGAAAGTTGAAACAAGTTGATTGACAAATTGTAAATGTAGCTTCAATTCCACTCTCTGAATTGTAACAATGTCTTTTGCATATTATTCTAATTATCTAACCTTAAATTCAAGATAATCACAACATAAAATACAAAAGTATGTAACCAATCAAAGACATTCTCATTTTCAAATCATTAATTTTTAAATTCCAAAGTTTCATCCTCACATTTTTATATTCACAAAAACAAGACAATATAACCTTGCAGTAACTCCCATTAGAAAAAGTGGAAATTTGAAGTGGAGGCAAAAATAGAACCAAAGTACTTGGCATAATATTTGGTAGGCTTCCATTATCTTTTAATGACCTAAATTAATTATGTTTTTTCTAACTAATTCAATCGATTTTGTAAAGCCTGCTATTGCCATAGAATTGAATAAAGAATAGGAAAAAATCGGTTTCTAATATTTAATCATTAAATTGTTCGCTATGTGTTGGAGTTTGTACGATTTTATTTTCTAATCTATTTTATTAATATAAATTATTTTAATAAAATATTCTCATGTGATGTGAGAGGTGAGCGTACGACATGTACATGTGTTGAAATTTCTCTTTGTTCTAAATATTTCAATTTTTTGAAAGTTTAACTACATTTATAACCTCATGACTATTCGGTACCTACTTTTTTTTCTTTTGGTTGCACAGATATTAGTAGTGTATGTAAATACAAAAAAATTGGGCGGTTTTTGATTTATCACACAATTTTTTTCTTTTTTTTTAAATTCGTATACATTAATTTTCTATTTTTTTTTATATTTTACCACGACGAAACAATTTCTCCAAATCGAAATTGGCATAATCATCATGTGGCAAATTAAAATTGATTTGACGATTTCACTTATCAAAACAACGTCGTTCTGAAGGAAAAAAAAAAGAAAAATTAATTAATTTTGGTTTTCCACCTCATCTACCCCTTACTAAAAATCGAGTCAACTTGTTCGATTAGAATGTTGAAGTTTTTGTCCGAGGTGAGAATTGAATTCAACGCGTTAGGTTAGACCCTCGATCGACACCGTCCATGAGTTCTTGATGCAATGTAAAGTAAAAAAATATAACGACTTCGTCCTTTGACGTAGTAACACCACAAATACTAAGACTCCGACGAACTAGATTATGTTGAGAACTGAGAAGCTTATGACTTTGCTTATGATTTTGATGATGCAAAATCCTAGAATATGACTAAATTTCATGCTCAAAATGTGTCTTAAATGTGTGTCTATCAAAGTAACGAGAGCTCCTATTTATAGGCAAGCTCCACTAGTAGGGGACATTAAGTTATCATCAATTTGGAGGTGTAACCTCTCAACAAGCATTAAACCTAAAGGTGTAACCTCCAAACCACTTTAATTTCAGGTGTAACCTACATGCCAAGTTAAATGCATTCATTAAACTACAGCTGTTACAAATTTGAAACCGTCTTCCATCAATATTGACGCCACTGTTGTCACAATATTTTTTACAACATTTCTAAACTGTGTTCAACAATGTTAACACATATACAATGCTCGTTTCTATCCATTCTCACTCACCGAAATTTTTAATTTTGAGCTAATAAATTGATAAACTCAAGAAATTGATAAACTCAAAAACTCAAAACCTAATTTCCATATGTGATTATTGAAAATCAAGATATTTCTCTCCCATGAAAGTTTTGCCGTTTTCCCTCACTTGATCAATCAATAATTATAAATTCCATCTACTAAAAAATTAATAATCCTCTCAGGTCTCAATAAATTACTAATAATAATAATTAGGGAAAAGGGTCAAATAAACCCTTGATGTTTACCCCAAGGTACAAATAAGCCCTTTATGTTTTTTAAGGTACAAATACACCTCTAATGTTTTTTTTTGGGTACAAATACACCCTTAATGTTAGTTAAAGTTGATATCCATGCCCTCTTAACCATATCAACTTAATACCGTAGTTAGATTTTTTTATTAAATTGAATATTGTGAGAATAATATAATATTTATTTATAATTATATATTTTAACACTCATTTACCTATATATGGCTAGGTTCAAATTTTTAGAAAGTTTTCGAAAATTTTAATCAGTTACTTTTTTGAGAATTAATTGGGAATGGTTTTAATTTAACTTTTATTGAAACTAAGCCAACCCCCAAATACATTTATAAATATATAAATTTATTCCGTAATTCATTTATAAAGTACAACAGTTTAATTAGTTATGGAGTAATAAATTAATATTGATTTGGTTTAATTAATTTTGATAATCACCGTTTTTTCGTATTGTATTTTCACAAGTTCACAACTAGAGGCAGAGCCAAGCCATATCTTATGTTGATATATATAATCTTTACGCATTAACATTGGAATTATTGTTATTTTGCTAGTTTATAATTTTATATAGATAAATTAGTGTTAAAATATTTATAAATAAATATTATATTAGTCTCACAATATTCAATTTAATGAAAATCTGTATATTAAGTTGATTATAGTTAGGAAGAGCTTGAATACCAATATTAACTTACATTAAGGGTGTATTTGTATCCAAAAAACAACATTAAGGATGTATTTGTACCTAAAATAACATAAGGGCTTACTTGTACCCTAGGGTAAACATTAAGGACTTATTTGATCCTTTTCCCTAATAACTATGTTAAACGCAACTCAAACAAAAGAAAAAAGAAAATAATAATAATAATAATAATAATAATAATAATAATAATAATAATAATAATAATAATAATACAGGCTTTCTATATTATGTGGGCCGCCGTAATATGTTTTATCATAAAGGATCAATTATTTAGTGGGCTGGCCCGGAACCGTAGAAGCAAACAAGCCCAATGAACTTAGCTATGTAAAGACATTTTATTACACGTTGATTATACTATATCTATCACGACTTTTGATATTTTTAAGTTCTATGCCAAATTTTAAAATGTATTAATTTTATTTTGAATTTAAAAAGAGGCCATTGAAAATTAATGTTCAATCTTAGATGTCTTTTGCAATATAAACCAATTTTAGAAATGTTGTAAATATATACTTAATCTTTACAATTTTTGCAAATTCGACAGTCTATTTTTTTTCAGCCCCCGACAAGTTAATTTGACATGTTCATTAATGACGTGAACTAAGATTATGTTATGTATATATTACGTCATTATAAATCTTTAAAAAACAACGATTTTTTTTGGAGGAAGTGATCGTTAGATTGTGGTTCTTCAATCCTAAAAATTTAATATCTAAATACAAAACATGTACAATCGCCCGAAAAATGCCATCCCTATTTGATCAATTTGTTATTATAATTTCATCTGTTTAACACTTATTCCAATAAATTGTCACATACCATCACTTTGATAGTACTTATTAAATTAGTACATAAATTTTTGCATTGTGAAGAGTGAATAATTAATACTTAAATGTAATTCACATGAAGCTCGACTAGTGACACTTTTTTGTGAAAGAGTGAATAATTAATAAGATTTGATATAATATACTTCATCCGTCTATTAAGAGCGTGGCATATTTAAAGTGGTACGAATTTTAAGAAAAAATAAGGTTAATATTATTTTAGTGGAGAAAGGAACCATCATTTTAAATTTGTGTAAGGTTTAAAATATTAGGGAGTAATGGGGTCATATACTAAAATAGAAAGTACACATTCTTTGTGGACGTACCGAAACAGAATTGTTAGTACACTCTTGGTGGATGAAGTGAGTAAAATATTACTCTCTCGGTCCCCGAATAAGTGTTCCTAACAACCAAAATGTATATACCAAAGTAGTGTGCAAAATGACTTATTTAATCCTAATTATTGCATAGGAAACTGAAAAAGCAAACATATAACCTTGAGTTAAGGGGTAAATATGATAATTTGACATAATTTTTGCATAGAAATATATAATGGAATACTTATTCCGTGACAAAATTTTTGACCGCTCAGCTCAGAATACTTATTTGGGAAATGAGGGAGTACTAGATTAATCCGCGCGCTTTGCGCTGCACAATGATGAATAATTAATGTGTTGTTTTGAAGTGTCTCAAATATACATATATAGAAAATTTATATGTTATTATTTATATTGAATAATTAGAAAATTTTAGACCAACGCGAATTCAATTTGATATTTTGTTTTATATATAATTGGATATTTCTTTCAACTTATATGTAATTCAAAATAGATAAATGATCATTTCGAAAAAAAAAGTTAAATGGTTTTTGTTCGTGTTAAAATACGTATACATTGCAAGTATCCAATTATTTAATTGAGTTTCTGTACAATAGTACTCATGAATTATAATTTTAAAATATCTAAAATAAAAAACTGTTAATCAGAAATTTAGAATGATATACTTAACGTGATATGAAAATATATTTTTTATGTAAATATACATATATTTGAACTCGTCAAATCCTATAATTGAATAAATCAACATGGACGCATATTTGTAAATAATCGGTGAAAATTAAATACTATATTATGTTGATTTTAGTTTGAAATATGAAAATATGTACAATTACCAATAAAAAAGAAAAAAAAACTTAATTGATAGCAGTGCCAGTAGCCCAACAGTCGGTGTGTACAATTACTCTCTCGGTCCCCAAATAAGTGTTCCTAACAGAAAAAATGTATATACCAAAGTAGTGTGCAAAATGACTTATTTAATCCTAATTATTGCATAGGAAACCGAAAAAGCAAACATATAACCTTGAGTTAAAGGATAAATATGATAATTTGACATAATTTTTGCATAGAAATATATAATGGAATACTTATTCCGTGACAAAATTTTTGACCGCTGAGCTCAAAATACTTATTTGGGAAACGAGGGAGTATTAGTGCTAAATAGAAAATCGAGCCCAAAGTGTCCTTGACCTGAACTCGAGCACTTGTCGTTTATGCAACGGTCACGGCGTTGGCAGTCGGAAATTACACTTTGGAACCGGGAAAAAAAAACAGCGGGTCCCACCCTATTATAGCTATTCCCATTTTTTCAGAGCCTCATTTCACTAAAGCTGCCACTCATAATAATTTCCCACTTATTATTTCCTCCCAATTCGATTCCTGCCCTTCTCTTTCCGGCGCCACCGTAACCTCCTCCTCCTACTACGCCGGAATTCTCCACCGGAGGCGCCACTCCGAAGCTGCCGGAGCACCTCAATCACTCCAAAGGTCAGAATATTTCGTATTTCTCGAGCTATCGTTGTTTGATTCTCTAGAAACCGAAGAATGACCGGGGAATTTTGTTGCAATTTGATATTTTTTCTGTGTGGTTTTTGTTTGGTGCTGAGTTTGTTCTTTGTCTGAGCTGACTCGGTGTAGTGATCGGTGTAACGACAGTCCTTTTTGTTCAGGAAAAAAAAAAAATCTGACAAAAATTCTATGAAAAGGCTACATTTATGAAAATCCACCAGTATAAACAATTAATGTATATAATAGAGTAATGTTGCTCATGTATGTACTTGTCCAAAGGTATTGGAATCGAAATGTGTATTTGGCAGATCTCTTCTCTGTTGGTTTGTATGGGCTGCCAATTTGGAGGTTACTTTTTTGTTATAATTATGAGAAGCCATGATCTAGTAAAAAGGTCCTGCACTTGAGAAGCTTTGGTTTAGAAATTATTGTAGCAGAAATGCAGGACTGAAAATTGCCTATATGAGTGGTGACTTCATGCTTTGTTCTACATGAGTTTTTTAACACACATCTTGCAATTTAGTATTTATCTAATGTTTCACTTGCTTTTGTATAATCGTCTCAGCAATATTAGGCTTTTTTCTTGCTATATGCATATGACATTTATTTGAATGGGACGCTCTTAGGTTCGGCCTCTAAAGTAAAATTCAATAGTTCGATTAGCTATAGCCAAGATTTTTGCTTATGATTAGTTGATTACTAAAAATAAATTCATTTGAAATAGGTAGCTCATCAATAACTTTTCTTTGAAATGTTCTTTAAATAGCAACACTGCAGTATGCAAGATTGGCTACTGACATTTTTCCGCTGTACAATGAGAATTAATGTTGTTATCGCCCACTTTTTAATATATGTGGTGATATTTTACAGTTTGATTTACATCTTTATCCTCCTTTCAGTTTTTCTTGTTGTTTTCATAATATTTATTGTTTGTTAAATGATTGTCATACAGATGGGAAGCAGTAGCTCAGACGAAGAGTCAGACTTCAGTGACTCAGAAATACATGAATATAAAGAGAAACCTTACGAGCTACTTAAGGCGGGTACTTACAAAGTAAAGGGCCCAAATGGTTCTCTTAGATGTCCTTTCTGTGCTGGTAAGAAGAAACAGGATTATCAGTATAATCATCTTTATCAGCATGCTATTGGAGTAGCTAAGGGCTCTGCCAGCCGAAGTGCAAAGCAGAAAGCTAACCATCTAGCGCTAGCTATTTTCTTAGAAAAAGATATGGCTGGTGAGGCCGAGCCACTGCCTCAACCTCCAGTTCCTATACCTGTTTCTAAACCTGAGAAGAGTAGTGAGCTGTATTGTTGGCCTTGGGTGGGAATAGTTGCTAATATACGAGATGAGCCAAAGAGTGGTGGCTCTGCTGATCGTGATGCTTACTGGTTAAAGAAATTCTCCAGATACAAGCCTCTTGGAATTAAGATGTTCTGGGATGAGCATCAGCACAATGCACAAGCCGTTCTATTATTTGATAATGATTGGTTCGGGTTCAAGAACGTTATGGAATTTGAGAAGTCCTTTGAAGCTGATGGTCAGAGCAAGAAAGGATGGGATGAACGAAGAACGTCTCCAGGGCCTAATCTGTATGGCTGGTTTGCTCGTGAAGATGATTACAATTCAGGAGGACCTGTGGGAGATTTTCTTCGAAGAGAAGGGGAGCTGAAGACAATTGCTGACCTTGTGGAAGAAGCAACCATGGACAGGAACAAGATTGTCGGCAATTTGGTCTGTGAAATTGATCTAAAGAATGAAAATTTGGATCAGTTGCAGATCAAGTACAACATGAAGACATTGTCATTAAGTAGGATGCTTGAAGAAAAAGATGAACTTCACCGATCCTTCTATGAAGGTATGTTGTCTTGGATTCTCCCATTTCCCAGATGCTCGTGTGAGGTTCTGATTGCTAAATGAGTGTCAGTATACATGTCTCACATCAACTAATGTTATGAACTTGTTTTAATCTTGTGTTGAAATCTATCACTGCTCCAAAAATTCTGATTTGTGCCAAAACCTTGTTTATACTCTTGCAGTGATATTCAACTCTCTCTTTATCATGATCTGCCTTCACAACTTTACTCGAATCTGTCTGAGCTTAGTTTTCAATACATTGTGGCAGTTTATAGATAATCAAAGTTAAAACATTATATTCTATTGGCTAGTTAGCAAAACCTATTCTCATGAAACTCTCTGAAAATGTTTGATTTTGCTGAATCTTGTTCGTTTTCAGAAACTAGAAAACTTCAACGCATTGCTCGTGAACACATTAAGAGGGTTTTGGATGAACAAGAAATGCTGAACATAGAGTTGGAGAGCAAAAAGAAAAGACTCGATTCCTGGAGCAAAGAACTGAAAAACCGTGAGGCATTAACTGAACGTGAGAGACAAAAACTTGAAGAAGAGAAGAAAAAGGCAAGTCGTTTTCCATACTTCGTATGAGTCTGTATGAATTCACATCCAAATGTGAAGTTGCAGTTCTGCCTTCACTGCATAGGTCTCAGCATGAGCTTCTATGGGTTTGCTGAAGCTATAATGTTTTCATATATTACTCTGAAATCTGAATGATGGTCTTTCTTAATGCTGAATCGCTGATTCAAATTGATTATTTTGCATATTTTACATGATTTGGTATGCAGGTTGGTATATTAATTTGTTATCATGACTTATGCACAAGTTTTTATGCCCTTCATGAATCATGTTACAGTCAGCTTCTATATTGTCTTTGCTGCTTTATGGATTGTGTGTGTTTTTCCTGCTGACCTACTTTGTAAATAAAATTTATTTTCCTTCCTCCTAACCTTCTGCTTATAGTAGTACTCATCTCTGATTGTAGTGTTTTAGTGAAACTAAATTGGTGGTAGTATGTACTGCTATTTTATTTTCTGTCAGAATGTTACGAGAAATTAATTTGGTGGTAATGTGTACTACTCATCTTTTGATTATAGTGTTATGTGGTAATTTGTACTGCTTTTATATTTTCAATCAGAATGATATGAGAAACAGTGCGCTCCAATTGGCTTCGGAGGAGCAAAGAAAAGCTGACGAGAATGTGCTGAGGCTGGTTGAAGATCAAAAAGTATGACCCTTGATATCAGTACTCTTCCTCCTTGTATAGCATGTTCATGAAAACACTACATACATAATATATCATGACATGTATTGCAATGTGCAGAGAGAGAAGGAAGAAGCTCTGAAAAAGGTTCTTGAGCTAGAAAGGAATTTAGACGAGAAGCAAAAATTGGAAATGGAAATTGAAGAATTAAAAGGAAAATTGGAGGTGATGAAACATATGGGAGGTGATGATGATGCAGCTGTTCAGCAGAAGATAAATCAGATGAATGAGCTCCTGCAAGAGAAAAAAGAGAATTTAGATGGTCTGGAAGATTTGAACCAGCAATTACTATCTAAAGAGCGCCAAAGCAATGACGAGCTGCAAGAGGCTCGCAAGGAGCTGATTGCGGTATGATATTTGTGATGTCTAATTTGACATTTCAGTTTCCAACACCATAATATGCTTCAAGTTGATAAGTTTATAATCATTCAGAAGGGTAGATGTTCCACAATGAATAACGCAGTAAAGAAAAGATTGTTGCAGATGCAATTCCATGAGTTAACTTTGGTGCCTTTTCTTTTGTCTTATGAAGATTTGCTGATGTTCAGCAAAATTAAACTGACTTATTTTAAAAGATTTGAGTATGAGTAGAAAACTTAACATTGGAAACTTGGTTTGGACTCCTGTACTGCTGTATAATACCATAAGTCAGTAGAATTAGTGCATTAATTTATTTAGCAAATGAGGATCACTACTCTTTTAAGTAATGGAATTGTCCTTACTGGTAAATCCATCTCGCTTTTGTTGAGTAAGCTTGGGTTTGAAATAGATAGGTCATAAATATGTGCAGTATAACAAACATAAAATATTCTGTTTTTTATGAAACTTTATGTGTTTGCACACACGACGGAGCACTTATTTTTCGAGCATGTAGCAATATTTTTTAGAAATATTCTTGTATAATGTGGAAGGTTAAAGATAATCTGGAAAAAAGTGAACCCCCCACACCCCCGGCTTGCAGCCTGTAGGGACCAACTTCGGTTTGTTTGAAGGAACTGGCTTTATATTCTCATATGTAACACATTTTTCGCTTTTTTATTTTTAGGGTTTAACTGATATGCTGAGCAGCAGCCGTGTAAATATTGGGATCAAAAGAATGGGTGAAATCGATGAGAAAGCCTTCAAGGAGGCATGTAAGCAAAGATACCCACCTGAAGAAGCAGATATCAAGGCTGTTGAACTTTGCTCCTTATGGCAAGAAAAGCTGAAAAATCCTGAATGGCACCCATTCCGGGTTGTTGAAGATAGCAAGGGGAATGCCCAGGTAGCTTTAGATGACTTTATTCAGTTTGCCTGTCATTATTGTCATTTTATTCAATATGCATGCAACTTAAGGAGCAAAAAACATGAAATGCCTCCAGTATAGCATGCTGCTCTCTTTTCAATACAACCTTACCATTTTTCGAACTTTCCCAAATTTTATCAACATTTCATATCTGTTACAAAACTTCTTCCATAAATATATACTGGTCCTCGATGCAGCACATGCTGAAGGAGGACGATGAATTGCTGGTAGGCCTTAAAGACGAATGGGGAGATGAAATCTATGATGCCGTTGCCATAGCCTTGAAGGAAATCCAAGAATACAACCCAAGTGGATGTTATGTGGTTCCGGAGCTGTGGAACTTCAAAGAGAACAGGAAGGCCACCCTAAAGGAAGTCATCGCTTACATTTTCAATCAATTGAAGACGCTCAAGCGCAAGAGAAACTAACATCTGTTCCGTCTTCTCAATCAGTTGATGGTTTGAACAACCTATTTGAAACTGGGAAACAAAACCCAAATTTATTTTTTCTTCTATCCCAGAGGCTAGTAATATGAAAGATTTTAGAAGGCATGTCGTCGTTGCAGTGCCGTATTAATGGATTAGGATTCTAAGTCTAGCTGCATGGTTTCCTAATGCTGAAAGACAGAAGCCGTTTCAGGCTTTCAGCTGTTGGCCATTGTTTATTTACTCTCTCTTTCAGTCGCAGCTAGAATTGCTAAAATCAGTGACTAAATTGCATATTTGATATTTGTGCAATAATTATGACTTTGCCTCGGTCTAACTGCTTGTTTGGTGTTATTTCATGTTTTTGTTGTCATTCTGTCGATTGAAATTGAGCATCTAAAATGTGTTGGATTTGACAGTTCTCAAATTGGAATCTGTCACATAATAATATATACTAATATAAGTGTAGCAATCCATCATTTTTTATGACAGGGAAAAAATTAGGCACGTACGGCCAACCGCTCCATCATAATTAAGGAGATTAAGAAGTAATTAAGGGATTAGGGGATAATTAAGAAGTACTTAAAATTTATTAATTTCATTTTTTTGAGGAAATTAATCTCAATGATAATTTGTTAGGGTTTATTAAGTTCCTATTAAGATTAATTAAATAAAAAAATATTAATTAATTAAAAATAATAATAATAATATGATGGATTGCACCAATCATACGGTGCTATGAAGAAAGAAGACTTAACACAAAATATTATAATTAAAAACGAATGGATTATCTGGTTTGGAGCTTGAAATTTAATTATGGTCTTCTTTAAATAAATAGTTCAGTAGAATAATTTCAATACTAAGTGATCTTAAGACATGTTATTAGCTCAAATTCAAAGAGTATTAGGACAATATTGTATAGAATTTTCTTATAAAATTTCAATTTAGTTCTCTTCAATACTGTCAAAATTCAGCCCTGGATGGAATTATAAAAAATTAAAATTCAATAAATGGTATTGCGCAATTGAGATTAATAATAAAATTCCAAAAAACTGTTTCAAATTACCAAAAGCTGAAATAAAATAACATAAAATAAATGATATTTAATTTCCTAATAATAATATGGTAGTAGCTAGGGTTCATGCCATGAGGCCCAATCATAATGGGCCCAACTAAAATTGATAAAGCCCACAACGCTAGGGTTTTGGGGTTTGCTTCATTTTTTTTGTCCCTATAAATTTGCTACGAAATTCTTATTCTCTGCCTCGTTTACATTTGCTGCTGCTCAACGCTTAACTTCGCCGGTGCGTTCTTCATTTCTTCTCTCCCAATATCTTTCGTAATTTCTTTCCTCATCTGTTCTTTAATTTATGTTTGCGTTGTTGCTGTTATTTCCTTTTTATGGATATATTGAAATTGATCGTAACTCAGACTAGAAAATTATGTTCGTGAGATGAGAATAATTGATTTATGAATTTGATTAGAACTCGGAAGTTTTATATTGATTTATGGATTCTGGATTTTCGAAAAATAACTGTTGTTTGGATCAATTCGGTTGATTGGTTTAATTTCCTTTACTGTGTGGTTTTTGCTAGATCGTATATTTGTTGTAAACTATTTTCGTTCATCGATCTTTGAGTTTTTAGTAGCAATCTTAGGATATTGTATTTGAATGCATTTCGCTTTACTTTGTTAATTACGATTTGCTGATTTGTATTTTTGGCGCTTTTGATTTATTGCAGTTCATATAATTAAAGGCCTCCTTTAGACCGAAGACAGAATGTCTGGGTAAGAATTACTGGTTTTTTGTTATATCTATCTAATTTCCTTTTTGTGTGTATGCGATTCCATTACTCAGTTTTCATGGCCTAAAGGGAATGTCAATATGTTTTAGTGTGATTCGTTGGATTAGTATTTGTTTTTAAGAGAAAAGTGTTGATCTTGATTGGATGTTATGCAGAGATGAACCTGTTGCTGTGGAGGCCCCGGTCCCCGTTGTGGCTCCCACCCTCGGTGAGCCTATGGACATCATGACTGCCTTGCAGCTTGTGCTCAAGAAGTCGTTGGCACATGGAGGGCTTGTTCGAGGTCTTCATGAGGCGGCAAAGGCAATTGAGAAGCATGCTGCCCTCCTCTGTGTGTTGGCTGAGGACTGCGACCAAGCCGACTACACGAAGTTGGTCAAGGCATTGTGTGCCGACCACAATGTCAACCTAATCTCTGTTGCAAGTGCCAAGACTCTCGGTGAATGGGTTGGTGTAAGTGCATTCTGCCAATCTCTGTTACTTTGCTCATGAGATCCTTTGATAAAGTTAGGAAGATATTCTTGATTTTTGCTAAAACCACTTGTGATTTGTCTTTGACAACTGTGGTGATGACGGATCATCTTGAGCCGGTTGTCTTGGTTGTAATGTATCGGACGTTTTTAGATGGTATTTGATTCTAGTGTTGAATGTTGATTATGCAGTTGTGCAAGATTGATTCTGAAGGGAAGGCCAGGAAAGTTGTCGGGGCTTCCTGCGTTGTGGTGAAGGTATATTATATGAAGGATTTGATGGTTTTCCTCTGAATACATTGATAGATTGATTAATCAGAGTCTGATTTTGAGCTTTTCTTGTGATTTAGGATTATGGTGAGGAAAGCGAAGGGCTCCACATCGTTCAGGAATATGTGAAGTCTCACTGAGAGGCTCTCGTTGAAGTGAGTTAGACATAGACGCTCTCTTCTTATTATGCTTTTAGTGTTCTCTTTGTTTCAGTTAATTTTATGAACATGATGAAGTCTGCAAGATTTCTCCAAATCTGAGGATATCTTTGTTGAGGCTTGTTTGCCTTTGATGATAATACTGGAAGTTTTGTTCTTGAATTCTGATGGCTTCTTAATTTTGATGTTATGTTTCATGGTATATTTGCTTTTATTCGGCTGTAATGAATGGTTGGTTTTTAGGAATGATTTTATTTTCAAGAAATTCGTTTTCACTGTTCAAGAAAAATGGTGACCAAACGTGATGAATATTTTGGAAATCGAATATGTTGAAATTGAATTTGCTTTTTGTTGCGAACGTGAAGAATACTATCAATAATTGTATGAAATTAAATTGCTACGAGTATTACGAATTCGCGAATTGCTCATCCTTGCGAAGGTGAAGAATACTATCAAGATATGAGACTTGTGTTTGTCGTACAGAATGCTTTGAAAATGTGTGCGATTTTGATGTCTGAAGATTTGAAAATGTGTGCGATTGTGATGTCTGAAGATTTGAAACTGATTAAATGACTCATCGGAATTTTACACTTTACACTTTACTTATGTGAACACTACTCCAATTACATAACCAAAACAAAATATTTAAATTCATGAAATTTGGATTTCATATAATTTTCTCAAACGATTTCTTCCGGTATGGAACAATCTTTCCAAATTTAAGAGTTGAGATGATCGTATGTATAATAGTCAGTGTTTTAAAACCCAGACCGGACTGGCTGGTTTAATCGGTTGAACCGGGAACCAGACATGGTTCTGGTCGGGTCAATGCCTATAAAATCGGAATGGGTGAAAACAGGCGGAACCGGAAAGAACTGGTGAAAACCGGTCAGAACCGGGAAGAATCGGAAACCGGGTTATGATTTTGGCGAAAATTTTAAATGTTGGGGAGGAGAATTGAACCCATGACCTCTAGGTTAAGCATAGAGGCTTTTGTCATCTCCACCAACAAGCAATTTGTTACTAGTTTGACTATTTTTATTATTATAGTTACCTCTAAATACTATAAAAGCATGTTCCAAACTCCAATATTAGTGATATCTCTTCGATTCTTAATTATTTGTGTATTATATAATATTAATACATAATAAATATATATATAAATAAATATATATTATATATATTATTACTATATATTATAATTATGAATTTTATTGTGCATTTATGATGAATTTTTATTTTATTGGTTACAAAATGTGGATATTTTTATATTTAGCATGTATAGAATTAATATTTTTATTTATTTATTGAACAGTTCGATTAAACGGTTCAACCACGGTTGAACCGGTTGAACCGATTGAACCATGATCCGGAGGCATCGCCGGTTCGATCTCCGGTCCGATTTTTAAAACATTGATAATAGTTGACCTAATCTCCCAATTGCTTGATTGAAATTATTTTTCGTTAAGTCTGCTTCTTTTTTGGTTAGGAAAGAGTGGTACAAATTTCTCCTTCTAAATTACTTTCCCAAGGTAGTGCACCCGGGAGCACAATTATGGCAAAAACACAAATTTACATCGGGAAGAAAAAAATATGATGGAATAATTTTTTTATGATAGTACTATACTTTGCCGATATGCAATGTACTCAGATGCCTAGTAGAATTCACCCTTTTCAAATGGGGTAATATTTTGCTTTGTAAATCATCGAATGTCACAAAATTTATTCTACTTACCTCATTTTTTTTTTTTGGTAAATAAATAATTCATTCAACGATAAAAGGGATGTACATGTACAATTTCATTTAACTACTTACGTCATTTTGATTTCATTTTCCAAAGTTTTTTTTTTTAATGAGTAACTAATAAGAGCCAAGCCCTTTTATCTTTGAGATAATAAGCGCCAAACCCTTTTAATGTGACATAATTTATTGTTTTAGAACTTCAACATAAATTTTGGTGGACTATCACTTAAAATCAAATCAATTGGTGTACTATATGTCAAGCAGTCAAAGCACGCCTGCGTGAATTAATTCCAGTTAAAAAAAATGATTATAATGAATTGGTTTTTTAATAATTAATAATAATAATAATAATAATAATGAATTGTTGAAACTATTTCTTCTTGCAAGTCAAACGATGTTCTCTATTAGTCAACAAAGACGTTACATACTTTTGTTTAACATATTTCCCTCTGTATTTGTTAATGATATAACGCCACGTGGCCACTGCTGAATGGCCAATCGCAACTGACTGCACATGAGTCGGCCAACAATTACCTGATATTCAAATTTGGACGACGGTTTCTTTATTCATAATTGTGGTAAATTCTTTAATCTCTTGCGAATATATTTAAAAGTAATTGGTATTTAATTTATAAAATTACAATATATAATGAGAGATATTAATATTTCAAAAAAGAAATGTAATGTATAATAATTACGAAACATTTCAAAATTGTCTTTATGCATTCTTTTTTTTTTTAGAATTACAAGATATATATATAATCAAATCAAGCACTACACCACCATATAAACGGGACCTCTACACTACCACCCAGGGTGGGCCAACTACACCACACAAAGGTGGGACCACTACACCACCACGCAGGATAGGACAACTACACCACCAAACAAAGTGAGAAATATAATATACCGCACGCAACCAAAATTGAACCCAAGACCTCTTACTAAGAGAGTCTTGTGATGCTTCAGCTAGCCAATCTACTAAGCCTCATTGGTTGTCTTTATGCATTCTTAAAGTTTACCTTTTCAATAAATCATTGAACTACAATTTTATTTTCTCTTTCAACATGTTATTTTAAATAAAGACCTGTTCATTTTATTATTTTAGTCAACTTCTGTTATACGGGAATTGTGTGTTTCTTGAATTTAAATTATTTAGAGAGTTCTAAAGAATAATATTTGAGAAAATAAATTAATATACTAGAGGCCTAAAACTAGACGATTTTTTATATCAAATGGTATCAAACATACAATTAGAAATTTATTTTTTAATCAAATCAAATTTGTATGAACCCCTTTTAAATGGGCCCAATCCCAATATAATAATAAATATTTTATTTTTTCAGGCTTATTCTAGCTTTGGACCCTGAGTGGTCGCACCTCTCGCCTATGCCCGCGTTGGCCGTGTTATATTAGGATGCCGGTATACCAATTTCAGTAATATTTAATTGAGAGTATCTCATATAATTTATTATTCGCGTGTCAAATTTTTTTTAGATATATAAAACACATTTATATAAAATATTGTCTCGTGTTCTATATCTAGACATCACATTCATGTTTTTGGAATTTTAAATGTTAATAATACCCTCCAATAGATTTAATCAATCACACAAGAAAAAAAATACTATAAAATAGTTAAGTCATGTTTGGAATACTACACGAGTCTCCCACTCCTGGGTCTTACATGCTGAGATTCTTCAACCTAAATATAAAATTAGGATGCTTAAAAAAGAAATATTAAATTCCAACTAGTTGGTAAATCATTCTATGGCATGACAAATATACAAGTAAATTAAATCAATATATGGCCAAAGACAAAGTTGGCCTGCCATGCAAGACTGAAAAGTTAATAATTAATTCCCCATTTTTCAACTATAAATATAACTCTAACTCCCTTCATCTCTCACTACACCATCACCTTCTTCATTGAGCTCTTTGCAATACTTAGCAGACCAAATTCTCATACAAAAATGGCAGCAGCACAAGCAGAAATTCAGCGGCCCATCGCCAATTTTTCCCCCAGCTTGTGGGGCGATCAGTTCATCAAACATCGTCATTCTGGTGCTCAGGTACTTTGATCATTAATTCTCTCTCAATTTATTAATTTTGTGTATAAACTACGATAACTTAGTATTTAAAAGGTACATGCATGTTCTTTAATTAATTGTTTACTTTTTGTGCATAAATATAGGCTGAAGAAAAACATTCCACGACAATTCAATTGCTCAAGAATGAAATTAGGGATATGATAACAGCTTCTTCTGCAACTACAATGGTGGAAACGATGATCCTAATCGACACGCTTGAACGTCTAGGCATTTCGTATCACGTTGAAAATGAGATCGAAGAAAAACTGCAGCAATATTTCGATCTACATACAGATTATAGTGATGAGGCCTATGATTTGTACACTGTTGCTCTTCATTTCCGATTATTCAGGCAACATGGACATCGTCTATCTTGTGGTATGCATATTTTAAATCATTTTTACTAATTTTCAGCATTTGTGAATTAATATTGAATTTAATAGAAATTAATTACTAATTAATATATATACTTTTCTTGAAGCAGACGTTTTTGGTAGATGGATCAATGGGAACGGCAAATTCCAAGAAGTCATTAAGAATGACGTCAAGGGTTTGCTAAGTCTGTATGAAGCGTCGTATCTGAGAACACGTGGCGAAATCATACTCGACGAAGCGCTTGAATTTGCTACGGCCAGTCTCAAATTGATAGCGCCACACCTCAAATGTCCTCTTGGCAAACAAGTTGTGCATGCGCTATTCCAACCATTGCACTATGGAAATCCAAGAATCGAAGCGCATATATTTATATCTATCTATGAAGAATTTGAAAACAAGAATGAATCTCTCTTGAGGTTTGCAAAATTGGACTATAATCTTTTGCAAATGCTACACAAGGAGGAGCTCCATGAAGTATCGAGGTAACATATATGTGAATACAATGTTAATGTTGGCAACTCCATCAATTGTGTGTCCCTACAAAAAGCCTCATATATAGATAATTTTATACAAGAATTTTGATGTTGTGTAGGTGGTGGAAAGAATTGGACCTAGTCGCCAAACTTCCTTACGCAAGAGATAGAGTGGTGGAGTGTTTCTTTTGGGCTATGGGAGTTTACCACGAGCCACAATATTCTCGTGCTCGTATCATGCTTACTAAAACCATTGCTATGACCTCAATCATAGATGACACTTACGATGCTTATGGTACAATTGAAGAACTCGATGCTTTTACCGAGGCAATAGAGAGGTAAAACCAAAATTTAAATAGACTTTATTTTGCTAAAGCTGTTTGATTTTTCCGGCCGTATCATACCATCTTATATCTTTGACTTCACCATCCTTTGAAATTTTATAATACCATCCATTATAATAACATGTTATTTAATAATGTGGGTACGTACTTCAAATATATTGTGAAAACGAACTTAAGAAATTATTTTGGAGTATGTTGATCAATTTTCATCTTGCTTTAGGTGGAATATTGATGAAATTAAAAAACTACCCGAGTATGTTAAGCCATTTTATAAAGCTCTTTTGGAACTTTATGAGCAATTTGAAGAAGAATTGGCTAAGGAAGGAAGATCCTACGCAGTGCACTATGCCATAGAATCTGTAAGAATTATTGCTTCAATTCTTTATACCAACAAATTTATTCTTTTAATATTGTTCTACTTTTCTCAAGCTTATGTTGTAAATTTAGTAATATTATTACTATAAATTTTGAATTAATAACCCTGTTTGATGTTTCATATATAGCTTAAAGAATTGGTGAGGAGCTACCATGTTGAGGCCAAGTGGTTCATACAAGGATATTTGCCACCCTTCGAGGAGTACCTTAAAAATGCACTCATCACTTGTACTTACTGTTACCATACAACAACGTCATTGTTAGGCGTGGAATCCGCCGTTGAGGAAGACTTCGAATGGCTAAGCAAGAAACCCAAAATGCTTGTAGCTGGCCTTCTAATATGCCGACTCATTGACGACATAGCCACTTATGAGGTATACAAAAATTTTCCGAATCACATTATTTCCTAAAACAAATTCTCTCTCTAGAGAACCATTGCTTTAATGTTTGCAATTTTCCCAACACATTTAGGTTGAGAAAGATAGGGGTCAGATTGCTACCGGCATCGAGTCGTATATGAAGGAAAATGGCTCGACAATAGAAGAAGCGGTTGCTAAACTATTCGAAATAGCTACCGATGCGTGGAAGGATATAAATGAGGAGTGTTTCAAGCCGTCCCCATATTCAAGAGATGTTTTGATGCGAATCTTGAATCTGGAACGCATCATTGATGTTACTTATAAGGGCAACAATGATGGCTACACTCAACCTGAAAAAGTTTTGAAGCCCCATATCATTGCTTTGTTCGTCGATCCTATAGAGATGTAGACGTATAATTTCTTGTTGCATGAAATAAGGTCATTTGTTTTCTTCTTTCTCTTCTGGTTTTCTCCGATGGTGTTATCAAATTAAAGATTAATTAATAATACCAATATTGTTTCTTTTTTTTTACTTAGTTCGGTCTGTCTTATTTTTGCAATTGTTCAGTCGCTTTTATATTTTTGTGTTGTGTGTGAAATTACGATCTCTATCAATATTTAAAATAAGAAAGAATCCCTCAACTTGCCCTCCTTTAACTCGATGGATCGTTAATGTAACGCATTCAAAACCGATACTAAATTTATCTACAAAAAAAATACTAGACTAATTGACCATCTTGGTCAACAAACTCAACTTAACTATGTAGTCTAAAACACAAATATCAAATTTCGATGGCTTCTTAATTTTGATGTTATGTTTCATGGAATATTTGCATTTATTCGGCTTTGTATTGAATTGGGGTTTTCTTTAATTATGAATGACTTTATTTTCAAGAAAAATGGTGACCGACACAAATTCATTTTCATTGCCATCTATATACCATATGTTAAAATAATTTAGATTGTATACTAATTCAAGAAAAATGGTGACCAAACGTGATGAATTTTTTGAAATCGAATATAATGAAATTGAATTTACTTGTTCTTACGAAGGTGAAGAATACTATCAAGATTTGAGACTTGTGTTTGTCGTATTGAATGCTTTGAAAACGTGTGAGATTGTGATGTCTGAAGATTTGAAACTGATAAAATGACACATCGGAATTTAACACTTGAAAATGTGAACACTACTCCAATTACAAAACCAAAAAACAAAATATTTAAATTCATGAAATTTAGATTTCATATAATTTTCTCAAACGATTTCTTCTTCCGGTACGTAACAAGCTTTCCAAATTTAAGAGTCGAGATGATCATATACTCCCTCCGTCCCCAAATAAGTGTCCCGAGCCGTCAAAATTTTTGTCCCCGAATAAGTGTCCTATTTCATATTTCTATGCAAAAGTTATGTCAAATTGTCATATTTACCCCTTGTCTTATTTCAAAAAGTTTACTTTTTCATTTTTCCATGCAATAATTAGGGGTAAAATAAGTCATTTTACCCACTACCTTGGTATACGCATTTTGACGGCTGGGGACACTTAATTGGGGACGGAGGGAGTATATAATAGTTGAGCTAATCTCACAATTGCTTGATTGAAAGTATTTTTCGTTAAGTCTGCTTTTTTGGTTAGGAAAGAGTTGTACAAATTTCTCTTTGTGAATTACTTTCCGAAGGTAAATTCTACAGTGCACGTGCACAATTATGGCAAAAACACAAATTTACATTGGGAAAGCAAAAAAATATGTCAGGAATAATTTTTTTATGTAAGTATCATGCTTTGCTGATATAAATTTGTGTTTTTGCCAATAATCGTGCAGTGCATTCAGGTGCCTGGTAGAATTCACCTTTTTCCAATGGGATAATGTTTTGGTTTGTAAATCATCGAATGCCACAAAACTTATCCTACGTACCTCATTTTTTTTTGGGTAAGTAAATAATTCATTTAACGATAAAGAGATGTCTACGTACAATTGCATCGGATGAAATCCGAGTGGTATTGATGGCACTGGGATCCAAAATGGATACCTATGCCATCAATCTAGGTAAAATTGAGCAAAATATAAACGACAAATACTAGAAGCTAGCTAAAAAAGCGAAGAAAAATAAGCTAATGAGAACGGAGCAAAATAGCCATGTGAGGCTTGCATGCTGGTCTGGGGATGGCTGGTGCGGAAAATTCAATGAGGGTGTACTACATGTATACCTTTAATAGAATTTCTCCATGTTTGACACTATCGGGGCCGACTACTTACCTCATTTTTTATTTCATAATCCATAGTTATTTTTTTCACTAACTAATAAACGCCAAGCCCTTTTTATCTTTGAGATAATAAACTCCAATTAAACCTTTTAAAAGTGGCATAAATTTTGGTGGACTATCACTTAAAATCAAATCAATTGGTGTACTATATGTCAAGCAGTCAAGCCTGCGTGAATTTATTCCAGTTAAAAAGATGATAATAATGAATTGTTTTTCAGTGTTACACATGAGTAGATAGAAAAGATTGAAGTTTGTTGCTCAATGTACAATCATCAATAAAGTAAGATGCCATAAGACTATAAGAGATAACACTTATATAATATTATGTAATGAGGAATGTGAATCAACAAATTACCTTCTGTTTTATTTTATAGAAGATAGCAACCTGGGTGATTGTAACAATATCTTATAAATCACAAAGTATCACTTTCAGTTGTTATATATCATTCTTTAGTGTTTTCATTACATAGCTCGAGGTCCATACTTGTAAAAAAGGAGTTTAAATGTACATATCCCCGTACAAATCACTTGAAGCTCTGGTGTGAAATATATGTATAGAAATCGTAAACTTAATCCATAAACCGTCATCTGCTCAACATTTCATCACATATATGGAAATGTGAGCTAAAAATAAAAATATCATGATATCAAGGTGTACCATACCTGTAAGTACATTGATTTGCTATATCAGACTCTTAAATCATTGTTTTTTCTCTTCATTTCAGTCTGCAATTTAAAGCATAAGTTAAACTACAATGCTAAAAAGTATCGAGTTATTGCTAGGTTTGAGTTTCTATTGTAAAAAGCTTAAGACTGCAATCTTCTTCCAAAGGCCAATTATGCCATAAGTGATGTGGGATAAAGGACACAACAATGAAGTTAGATTCATGATAAAGATGACAACTTTATTCAGTATTAGAAGATCTAGTTTCATACAAGGCCGTATTTATAAATCATCCGAGTATTTGTCCATATCAATCCTTGGTTAAGAGCTGCTTAAATATGAATAAGCATTAAAATGTAAGAAATCAAAATAATAGTGCCCTTAACAAAATCTCAAAAGCACAGAAGAGTTATTGCAGTAAGGTCATATCAACCATAGATCTTTTAATAGTGAATAAAGTTGCCATCTTTATCATGAATCTAACTTTGTTGTTGAGTCTTTTATCCCACATCTCTTATGGCAGAATTGGCCTTTGGAAGAAAATTTGCAGTCTTAAGCTTTTTACATTAACTGAAACCAAGGTAGAACTTGATAGTTTTTAGCATTGTAGTTTAACTTATGCTTTAAATTGCAGACAGAAATGAAGAGAAAAAGCAATGATTCAAGATTGATCTAGCAATTCGGTGTACTTACAGGTATGGCACAACTTGATATAATGATATTTTTATTTTAGCTCACATTTTTCATATATGTGATGAAATGTTGAACAGAGAAGGGTTTATGGATTAAGTTTACGATTTTTACATATATTTCACACAAGAGCTTCAAGTGATTTGTATAGAGATATGTGCGTTTAAATTTCCTTTTTATAAGTATGGACCTTGAGATATGTAATGAAGACACTAAAGAATGATATATAACAACTGAAAGTGATACTTTGTGATTTATACGATATTGTTACAATCACCCAGGCTGCTTTCTTCTGTAACATAGAACAGAAGGTAATTTGTTGATTCACATTCCTCATTACGTAATATTATACAAGTGTTATCTCTTATGTCATCTTACTTTATTGATAATTGTATATTGAGCAACAAACTTCAATCTTTTTTCTCTTCTAGCCTAATGTATTTTCTTCTGCTTTAAGGCACTTCTCTTCTCATCTAATGTATTATGTGTACACACATTTCTTCTGAGTCTCAATTTTCTTTTTTCTTTTTGTTATTTGAGATATGTGCCTTTCATGTCTAAAATGGTGGGATTGTGTGTGACGGAAGGAAATTTGTGCAATGAATGGGGGTGATGAAACATGAACATAGTTTATTTTATAATTTGATTTTTGACATTTTCTTATCTCATGCAGGGTGATAATTAAAATTTATGAGGTCATGTTCAACTAAACAATCTCTGGGCAAAACAATAAACAAATTCTTGATTACTTCGTTTCTTATATGTGTAATTAAGGATAGCTAATTGGAAGAACATTTGTATATCAGGTGCCTATATTTTTGTGATATAGGCAAAGGTTAAACCATTGTTCCAACTTCTGGAATTTAAACATATTTCTAGAGCTTGATTATATGGTTATCAAAAACAATTATGGAATTGGTTACTAACAAAACCATTACTATCTTTGAATGCCTGCAGATTGAATTGGAAATGATCAACCATATTTGGTCCAATGGACTATTCAAACTTCAAAGAAGTAATCCAGTTGTTTCTTGATGAAACAATAATATGTAAAAAGATTCATTATTCCTAACCTGATCTTTATGTTCTTATATGGACTATCTATTGTATTTTTTGCCTTAGTATGTCATTGGTGCATGTATTCTCATACATGCCTGCAATTCTGTGACAGCTCCATTTATTGCCCAATTAAACACAAATTTGGTTGGATTGTATCCATCATCAATCATTATATTATCTTATCCTTAGTTACTATATTAATATGAAACCAGCTCAAAAGTGACAAAAGGCTTCTCTTTTTTTTTTTTAGTCATGTTTATTTCTAGGTACCATCTTCCATGCAACTTTATCCAAAAATCGAATTTCCCTTTCTTTTTCTGCTGCTTTCTCAGAAATATTTTTGGTTTCGAAATACGGAGAATCGTGTCTCATACCAGCTTTTGTTGACGCGAGAGAGAGAGAGAGAGAGAGAGAGTTTTCACACCTCAATTACCTATTACTATACAAAAGTGAACTCCATCCATGTTAAGAGAGAGAGAGAGAGAGAGAGAGAGTTTTCACACCTCAATTGCAACTTAAAACTACACAAAAGTGAACTCCATCCATGTTTTGTGACACTCTGATTCAGTTTAAGAATACTAACAAAAATCTAACTCATCCAAAATTTGGAAACAAAAAATTACTTCTCGTAAACTCAAAACAGAAGATCTCGTGTGTTAAACTAGAATTTCGAAACAAAAAAGAACGTATCACAATTTAGAATAGAAGATCTCGTGATAATGATTTTTCCCGTCACCGTACCTCACGTGATCCGTGAGTTCCGACACCACAAACAAGGATGAAGCAAGTGGTTTCCTCAGAAGTACTTCATTAAATCCTCTTGCGCTTCAAATCCAGAAACTCATTACACTGGCATGCCACAGGAGATAGGAAATATCGCATTACCATTTGCTCCAAAAATCGTGTTCCTCGTCTGTGCAGGTACTCTGGAATTGATCGGAAGCTATTATTTGCTCCAAAAATGATCGTGCAAACGGAATATTGTACGCCTGTCAGTAAGACCAGATCATCAGGAGAGAAGAAACTGGAAACTGGAAACGCGTAGATAATGAGAGAGAGAGAGAGAGAGAGAGAGAGAGGCGAGGGCTTTTCCGCACTTTCAGCAACAAGAAAGGTTAGAAAATTTGCATTCTACAACTTAAACGCCAATAATGCAGTACTACATAGTTCAAGCTTAAAGCAAGAATATAAAAGGGATAATTGCCTTAAAATGCACCAACTTTGGGCCGTTTTTGATCTTCCATACGTCTTTTAAATTTGGACTCCAAATACAAGCACTTTACATTTTTGCAATTATAATATAATTCATATTTTCGACCAATTGAAATTGACGTGGTGTCGAAAATGTGAATTATAATATTAGCGAAAGAAGTGAAGTTCATGTGTTTGGAGTCCAAATCCAAAAGTCGCGTGCAGTACCAAAAATGACCCAGTCTTCGTGTATTTTACGGCAATTATCTCAAGACTAAATATAATAACCCAAGACAATCACAGATTATCTATTGTCACCAACGCTGAATACCACATGTTCAACAGCCAACTTCTCTTTCATGCATTCTCATAATTACTGAGTAAAATGCAATGCACGGATGATGTAACGAAGATCCTGTCATCTCTCTCCATGAAAGGATGAGTCTATATTGGCTTCGCTAAAAAAAATTTGGTTGATGTATAAAATGATGCAACCTAAACAAAGTCAACATTCACATGGATTTTGTGTCACGAGCCCTACTATTTCCGAAGCAATTCCATGAATATCATTAGGGGTGTTTGTGGTTTATTTAGGAAGCAATTCCATGTATATCAATATATCATGAAGTAAGAAATCCGAATAAAAGGAATGGCTCATGTAAAGTCGCATAATAGAAATTCAATCCAAATTTAAACTTGACATGAGATTATAGTTCAAGAGAGAAGAAAGTTAATCTAAGAGAAGAACTGAAATTCCAAGGGAGTATGAAAAACAACCACTTCTCCGATTGACATCTATGCCTAAATTTGTTGCCCGAGAGGACTGAGACCGGCATAATGACAATATTCCTTTCTCGATATTTCTTGAACTAAATGGAATAAAAAGGAATTCATTTATGTTGAAAGTATGAAATTTTCAAAGCCAAAATGATCAATACCTGATGTTTATGCATTTTGTTGCACTTGCCGGTGTAGCTGCATAATCCAGTCAGCATAGCTACTTCCACCAACATTCTGGTCATCCACTAGATTCATGAGTAGGAAAAAACCTTCTCTCGGTTGTTCACCTTGTCTCACAAGATGACATAGCTGAAAATATGACGGGTCGCTCTCCCTAAATTTGTGAAGCATCTTCAATAGCTTTTTTGACATGTCATTGTCTCGTAAAGAAAGGCTAACCTGGATTCACCAATAAAATAGAACAAAGTATTGGATATTCAAACATTAGAACCCATCATGAACCCCATTATGTCGATGCATGGTCAAAGTGTTCCATGATTACAACATAAGAGGCAAAGCCCTTGATTCAAATTCAAGATCAATATCTAAATCCACCAAATTAAATCCCTTCTTCCATATTTGAATTTTGTGATAGTTTCACAAAATATACATCTTCTAACATAACACAAAACTTGGTTTACTCCAAAATATAGGAAGACAGGCAGAACGAAAAGGTCCATAATTCGAAAGTGTTACACAAACTCAGTTGAAGAATTAGCAGCCTCTTGCATAACCCAAAACAAGCCCTACCGCAGCATTCCCCAAAATTTAGATCTTAATTAGTTCTACAAGAATGCTTACAAATGGAAGCAATTTTGAGAACCCAATTCAACAATCATTTTACTCCAATAGGGAAGCACAACCGATTTTGACATCAGAATTACTTAGTAGATAATCATATTGCAATTATATACTGAAATATTAATGTAAGAGAAACTATTAAAATGGTGAAGTAAAAGAAGCCACCTTTGAATAGTCGCCACTAAAATCTTCCCCAAGCAAGTTTCTACCTATATCAGGTGAAATAGATCCACCGAACCATATAACAAATCGGAAGCCATCATCAAAGATATAAAGACCTCTGGTATCTAAGCTCTTCACAGTAAGAGGTAGCCTCATCTTGATGATGTCAGATTCATCAGTTTGAAGATATGACTGGGAATTGGCAAGATTTGCTTCAGAAACAACTCACAGGCCATCAAAGAAGAAAACTATAGTTGCAAGACACTTACTTTCGGAAGAAGATCATCCACACGAACCAGGTTTGGATAGAGAAGTTTCAGCAGCTTTTTAACAGGTAAAGCCATCATGGTAAAACCTGCCGCACTGCGTTCATCAAGCTGCACATCACCATATCCACCACGTAGCGGTGTCGATTTACATAATGCTAATCCATACAAGGGTAAGAATTTCAGTGATTCAGGGTAGATCATCCTTCCACTCAAACGATGTTGGACAGCATAGAGATTTCTGTATTCTCTGAGGGCTTTGACAATCCTAATTTGAACAGCATTTCGGGCGTCTTCCAACTTATAGGACAAAGATTTCTCAATTGCTGCAGAAACAGGTTTTGTCAAATTTGAAACCAAATTAGTATATTGCAATCAAGTGAAAAGAAGACAGATCTATCTTCTCTTTTATGTTTCACGCCCTAACAAGAGAGGGGTGATTGCTGAGACATAAAAAGAAAACAACTTCTTTACCTAGCCTCGAAAACAAAGAAATAATTGCCCCCGAATCAGCAAGGCGATACATTTCTCCAAGATCTGCAACGACTGGAGCTGCCGCAGTATGTACCCTGATACGCCTTTCTCCAGATGAGGATGTGTATCTTCACAGTGGTTAAGGGATTTTTGTTCACTATCTTCAAAACTATAATATCATGGTGACAGCTTTTATAGGACTCGCCAATTTTTCATATGGCATTAAATATTGGGAAAGCATAGGTGAGAACAGAACTCCAGAGAATCGCAAAAGGCCTTAACAAGATGAAGGTGGAAGACCCACAAGTTCAGAAAGACAAATTTGCAGTTATAAAATTGAACAAATGAAGATCCTCTAATATAATGACTTTGGAGCAACTGAATTCACAAAAGACTAGCACATACAAGAACAACTATGTAAAATGAATTAAAATTAAAATGAGATGAGGATACAGCAAAGCGACTTGGAAATACACAGTCTGTGTGGTTAATAGAGTCTCATCAAGAGTTAACTGGGCTGCATAAGCTTTATCACAATCAACAGCAGGAAGAGCTAATAAGTCTGTAGATCTTAGCATAAAGTTCCCATGATAAGATGTGAAGCGCACTCCTGCAAGCAAAAAATGAAGGCATGGAAAAAGGAGACATGAGTCTTTGTAACCAGCAATTTATAGTTTTAATCAAAGTTACAAAAGATCTATAAAGAAAAAGATCTTCATATTGATTTATCTTGGCATTCTCTGCACAGTTAATGAATTTTCATCCTTGCATCCGGAAATGTAAATATTTACCTTTTGAGCATCTTATTCGCATCACCGCCTCCCAAGCAGTCTCTCTAGTAAGATCTCTCGTTAACTCATGTGTCAACTTATATTTATGAATATTCGATTGGAAACTTGGATAATAGTACACTTGACCACCAGTATACTTTGCCAGTGTTCCTATATAACATTATCAAAAAAATCAGAATCCAATCATATCATACCTGTATTAAAAAGAAATCAGAGAAAGAGAATTTTCATGGTTCTGAGAGCATCATTTCTTGCTTTGATATTAAACCAAGAGATAACAAAATGCACAAAGCTCTAGGGCATCTAATTTACCTTAGTCATTTCCCATTGAAGACCGAATGGCAAAATATGACATTTTATATGCTGCTAATTCAATACAGCAACCCATAGTCAATTAACTAAATTGAAGGAATGAGTATGTCTTCATATTAAAGCATAGAACACATCAGTTAATGCAGATATTAGTTGCCGCCCTCATTAATCCTGTTTCTTCCAAGTTAAACCAAAATGGAGATGTAAGCTAGAATTACCTAATGATGCTATATCTGAGTACTTGTCACTGAAAGCATATACATTCACAGCTATCTGATATTTGGTAAAGTCAGCAGCCATCTGTTTATAAAAGGGATCTTCAGGTACTCGCAGTAGATGCTCCTTATCCGTCCCATAAACTCGAATATCATCTCCCCGCAACCGCAACCGGCCAAGACCAAGTGACGGTAATGTACTCTGGAAAATCAATACTTTACCTCCAAGTTTACTCTGTCAACAGAATGAACAGCAAATTAGCACCAACCTAAACTGAAACGCGCTTCGCAAAGATAGAGTGACCAAGAGGAATCAAAACCAAATATGAATAAGACAGAGGAGAACAATAACAATATGAATGGTGTGCATTAATGAAATTACATAGGATTAAGTAAATATTTGACTATGAAAATGGACGGTTAATTCTGTACCGAATTCTTTCTGGTTAAAGAATCTCTTTGTAGTTGGTATGGAATAATTAGGAGATTCTCTAGAAGAAATATGGGTGTCGGTATAAGCACAAAATATCCTGCACCTGGTATGCCAATATTCAATCCTTGATTTTGAACTCCTAATTGGCATGTATGAACTCAATGAAAATTTTTATGACTAAATTACCTTTCCTGGGAGAATTCTGTAGAATAAAATAATTTATCAAGAATATTTACTTTCTATTGCATTGAAATTTTGGCTGAAATTGAATACATCATAGGGAGCTTTATATAAGCAAAGGGTTCAGTTTGACCATTTGATTAGGCAATGAATGCCAAGTTAAATTCTATTCTATAATAATAGTACCTTTCAATAATTTGGCATTCAGCTTTACAGAACAAATTGAATACAAAAATAGGTTCTAAATAGTTGTTAATTTTAACATATATCTTTCAAATTTTAAATTTTATTTGTAAACTATTTTTCATTGAGGTTTTCTGTAAAGTTTAGAAGGATAATCATGTTAATAGTATTATAATATAGTTTATGGATATTGCCATAGAGAAGAAAGGGAACAATTAATTCCATACTTGATTTATGGATTCCCATTAAGCAATCATATGATACGAAATGGACCTATAAACAACGAATGCTTTCCTACACTTACAACCTAATGATGCCACAGCAGTAAAATGAATGTAATGTGATAAATCAAGAATAGAAAGAATCAAACACACCATAACCGTGAATGCAGCTTTAAGAGCCGGACCAAATGCTGATTCTACATTCAAGTTGTCTTGGAACATTGAGGGCAAACTATCAAGGAATGCCTCCACTACATTTCTGGATTCTGATAGGTTGACCAGAAGATCATCTGGCAGTGGGACAAATACATCGTCCAAATCAGAAATGACCATCATCTGAGGCTGCACTAAAGATGACTGATACAAGAGAAACGTATTAGTTGTTGACAAACATAAATATATTCTAAATGGATTTAAAATAGCACAACAACAGGGTTACTTGCCTTCATATTATAGAAATGTATTGTACTATCATAAGTTATGAAGCCAATCTGTGTTCGAGGATAACCAGGCAAGCTATCCAAACTAGACTTAATAGTTTGTGCCACAACCTGCAGAATATTATGTAATATCACTAATTTGCATATACACAAAATGGTAGCTGATGACTGATGTGGCAACTTTTAGAATTTCTTAATGATTTCAGATGTCATTAAGAATACCATGTCAGCTACTATATGAAATGGCTCGCCTGTAAATGTTAATTAAGCAACAGCTACCCTCACTAAAACCATATATTATAATTTCAAAAGCATAAAAAAAAGAGAGAAAAAGCACCAAGGAGTCCCATAAGTTTGTTGTGGATTCCAGTAAGAACATTTTTTCCTTGGCCATAAGTTACATCAGCACGGAAACTAGGATTTAAACCTTCTTAGTGTTTGGAGAAAGATGAAATCTGGAAATGGATATTCAATTTTTCTTATGCAGCCCAGTGCAGATGAAGACGAAAAACAGAGGGCTTTTCCTGGTGTCATTTCAGCATTAACATGAAAAAATCATATGGGAAAGATGTGTTTGGAGATTAGATAAGAGAATATATAGAGACCAAGAACTAGTTTAGAGGTGCTGTTGGTATAAAAGATAACAATATACATCGAGAAATATTTTCGACTATAGATGCATTGAAAATGTTTGTAGTGTGTTCAGCAGAAGACACATTCAACTACAGATATCTTGTCAGTTGTCAGGGTTGTTTTATTATACTTACGAATATAATATGACGGGTAATTGAGGAAGTCAAAGCGTGTTTTCTAAAAATATTAATTTCTAACATATTTTCTAAACCAGGAGAAAAATATATTCTTCTAAAAGAACGCCAAACCTGGCCAAAGTACAAAAACCGTTAATACTGCATTTTCTGGAAAATGAAATCCTTGACAATCAAGCTGTCCGAAAAGATTTAACAACAAAGCGTGCAATAATATGACGGGTAATGTAGGGCGTCAAATCTTGTTTCCGCAAACAAAATAGTTTCCAGCATGTTTTCTTAACCAAGAGAAAAATTATGTTCTTCTGAAAGAAAACTTCATGGCAAAGTTCTAGAAAATTTAATACTGCATATTATGGAAAATGGAATACTTCACAATAAAGCTATTTACAGAAAGATTTTAGAAAAATGCGAGCAATCCAAATCAAACACCAAAAATAGAACTTGCCAATAACAAATCAAGAAATCCACATAATCCTCACTCTTAACATGCTCTTACAGCTACTAGTAAACTTAGCACATTTATGTGCTCATTTATCAATAATTAGATACTCCATAATTTTTCAGTTATATGTTATTACTAGCACTATAATGTTCGATTAAAAATACAAAACATAGCCACCAGCATTTCAGTCCGTGGATCAGAGTTATAAAATGCACCTTCCACATATAATTTTATGTTACCTCAAGCACTCCACTTTTAGCAGCTGATATTGATACGTCGATGAGGAAAAAAAATAGTGGTGGCATTGGAGGGCGGACCATGTATTCTGCTGGAGCTATTAATTCAATACTACCCTTCAAAAGCTCAGGCCGTTGATCCAAGTCAATTCTTCTTCCACTAGCATCCAAGTGCGCAAAGTAATCACTTTGAACTGGACATAAGAAGTTTCAGATAAATCAATACATGCACCTTTGAAGTCATTATACTGAATAAATATCGATTCCAATATAAATGATTTTCATTTTCATATCCAAGATTTTTCAAAGTGTACACACTATTGATAATCAGGCATCAAGAAATTCTAGCCCACATGTGCTAGAAGTAGAGGATGTCTCATCTAGATTGTTTGTAAAGCATGGCTTACAAGACAGGAGACAACACTAGAGAACCCCACTGTTATGAGCATAGAGCAGGGAGAAAATTACAATGAGATTACTTCTAGGAATATTTTTTCCTTCATAAAATCCATTTAGCAATTTTGATTTTCAAGAGGCAGTTGGAAGAAAGCTACTACCCAGTCTCCCACACGCCCCTTTAGCCTTAACCTCATGGAAGATCAGATTTTTTAACTTTAAGAATTACTACTAGTTGTACAATAAAAATTAAAATTCAGAAACAAGTTGAATGACAATAAAGACAAGAAATTGTAAATCTATTTTTATAAATAAAAATTAAAATGGAAAAACAAGAAATTGAAACTCTAATTGTATAAATAACAATTAAAATGGAAAAGGCAAAAAACATAATAGTAGCAGGGAATATGCTAATCATAGCACTTCCTTTCTCTAATTCCTTCTATATTTTATTAGAGAAGAATAGTAAGTAAATTACCTTATCCATGTAAAAGGTACCATAACAACTAGAGAAGTAATATCATGAAGACAAGACCACCAACAAAGGGTGCTAAATGTAAAACTGAAAATTTTAGAACAATGATATATTCCATTTGAAGTTCATTGAGTGTTCAATCAAATAAGTGGTCACCGTCGTTGTGTAAAGAACACATATTGCATCTCCACTTTCTTCCATTGTCCGTAAAGGTCACATATGGGTTCACATAAGTGCGGCACCTTTTACAGCGAACGATGCCTGTGGTAGCGAAATTAATTACTGGAACTTCCTCCTGAATGAAAATCAAGTAACAATCAGCATATGATATAATGTGTGTGTGTGTATATATATATATAGCTACTAAATATATTCTCTTATTAGTAAAGGAGGCTGACCCCAGCAGGAGCTTCTGCCAGAGGACAAACAACAGCCCCAAGAGACAAATGCCACCTAGATGCCAATGATTGAGAATTCGGTATGCCACTCGTTGTCAGTCTTAGAAATTTAGAACTACAATTCATAGGGTACATCTCAGCAAAAGATTTTAGTTCAACATCACCATCCAATGGTCTTGGTAATGCTTCAGCATCAAGACCTGTATCAAATGATCCTGGTGCAGACCCAAGAGAGAGTGAACTGAAATCTTCAGCCAAGCACTGTGAAGTAGCAGTAGGAGGTGCCATGCCAGGATGCTGCATCTGGGCCCCTGGATAACCTAACGGTGTTATCGACGGAGCAGGACCGTAACTTCTTTGTTGACCAGGAAAGGGAGATGCAGCTGCTGGTGGAGCATAGCTTCCCTGCTGTGTGGAATAGGGAGGAGGCTGCATAGGTGGAGCCTGGGGCACAGAGTTCGGATGTCCGTTAGCATCCCCAGGAAAGGATGGTTGAAAGGCACCCCTGGCAGTAGCATATGATGGCCCCATTGACGCAGGGGAAGGTTGGGCGTTAGGCCTGGATATCGAGAATGGCTGAGAGGGAGGAATATTCGTGTTGATTTGTTCAGTTTTGGTGGTATCAGGAGATCCCATAGGTAATGAAGGTGGTTGGGGCTGTGATAGCATAGGGGCAGGAGCTAATGCGACAGGAGGTCCAATTGGAGGAGGACCAGGAGTACCAACAGGCTGACCTGGTGGCACTGCTTGACCAGTCGATTGCATTGCTGGATTTTGGAAACGCTGGAATCCTGTAGTTGGTGGGCCATATGATGATGAAAGAGGCGGTGGAGTAGGCCTAACTAATTCATTTGGTCTGCCTGGTGGGGGAGGCCTTAATGCAGGAGCCTGTGATCCAACCACAGGTCCAGACGAGAAGGGAGGTGCTGGGAACTGAGAGGAAGCTTGAGGTACAGGCCGAAAAACCGATGCTTCTGATGCAACCATGGGAGCAGACGATAAAAAAGGTGACGCGCTTTGCAGTGCAGCAAGGGGTGCAGAAGAAGGCCTCAACGAATGATGTGGAAGATTAGGATTTTCCGTCCCCATGATGATTATTTCTTCCCTGTTGTTCTTGATCTCCTATTAGTATCTGTGCATCTATAAACCAACAAGCATGATTTACAAAAAAAAAAGACACAGCTAATCCAATAGTACTTGAGAGATCAATTGGGAAAACCAAACACGAATAAATAAGGAAAAAACGAGGAATACGAAGCACAATATCTATTGGCTCATGAAGATCTCACTTCCACATTACTGGCAATCACAAAAGGCTGCATTAAACATGGAATGATCCTAAATTCCTAATTAAATGCGTTTGTCCTAATCAATAAACAGGACAAGATATATTACTACAAGAACAACAATGTATATTGCAGTCAATAATTATAAACAGCATTTACATGAGTTATGCTCAAATCAATCCTTCTGAAGCTCCTTTAATATTGTGTTGTTTGTTTGTATTTTTTATCTTTTCTTGTCTTCAAACCAATTTCTCAAAACGCATCGTCAAACCAAAATTACAACTGAACATAATGATTAATTTTTCAGTTAAAAAAGAACTCAGACACTAAAATTCATACTGCAAAAGAAAGAGCAAAAGGAAATTAAATGTCAAACACAATTAAAAAACACCGAATTACTCTTCTTCAACCAATCTAATTAACAATTATACACCGAATCTACACTGACCAAAAGGTCGAATTTGACAAGGAAATTAATATCTCATCCCAAAAAAAAAAAACATGATTTATGAATCGCATATCTACCAACATAATTCAACAATAAATTCTGAAATTCGGATTACCGATCAGAGATCCCACCGGCTGAGAACGGAATCAAAAAGGGCGATCGGTGTGGGATAACGGGAGATTCAATCACTTCCTCTCTCTAACTGTACGAAACGCAGATCAACTACAGCAGAGAAATACTGTATAGTGATATGAAAATTTTACGAGTGTGCAAGAAACAGAGCTCCATTAACATTCTTCAACTCGGAATCTTGTCTTGGTGTAACAGTAATTTTATTTCCTGTAAAATAATTAGTGCTAATTTTTTTTTTAATATAATACTAATTCTACTTTTCTAATAAAAAATATTGATTAATGTATCATTTGTGTTGCCTTTATTTTGTAATTGTGTTTGTACCAATTTTATCGGGCGTCCATTTTTATCCGAGTTGTTTATTTAGATAATTGTTAAAAATGGTAATAAACTAAACTCAAAAAATAAAAATAAAAATGGTAATAAACTATGATCCTTGTATCCAAACTCACCAAGAGGACATGAAACTTTAATTTGTTTACTACGTTTATCATATTTTATTTTATTTTGAAATTATATTGCCTTAAGTACTATGATAAAGAAGGTGGCGGGTATTATGGGATTTACTAAATTAGGTTAGCTAAAAGAAGTTTCTCTCCTTCCAAAAAAAAAAAGGTGTACATATGTAATATATAACGTTAATTACACTTTTACACTAAATTTTGTCTTAATTTTTTAACAAGAAAAATATTTTTAATTTTGATATTTTAGTATCCGATAAATATATTTCATTTTTAAATTTAAATTGGATTGAACTTGTGATCGGTATTGGATAGTCACATTGGCAATCATAAATTACTTTTCATCAATTTTAATAACTCAATTAAAATAATAATGTTGGACTAGGGTCTCTCACTCCCAAATTCGGTGAAAGATAAGGGTGGTGAAACTCAAATGGTGATTGATATGATGAAATGAGTAGAGCTGTCAAAATTTCGGGTCGGATCGACCTGGCCCAAGCCCGCCGGGCTTTTGGGAAAAATTGGGCCGGTCCGACCCGAAAATTCTTCGGGCCTGAAAATATGGAGCTTGGCCCGGTCTAGAAACCATTTTGTAGTGTAATTTTACCGGGCCGGCCACCGGACTTTTACCCATTCCTTTTTTGACATCCCTAGGAATGAGGAAGAAAATGTCATTTCTGTCACCATTCTCATTCTTACGATTGGTATATTCATGGAATATTATAATCGTCATTTTTGATGGAATTTCTATTTTCTAAAGGAGTGAGAATAATCATTCTTTCCAACTTTTGTGAATTTAGTCATTTCATTATTGCCTAATTGCTAATTTAATTCATTCATACCAATGTGATTGATATGATGGAATGAGAAGTGAATGGAATGACCATTCACGCCTTCGTTCACATTCCTATGATTGGTATGTATATGGAATATGATCATCATTTCTGATGTAATATCTATTTCTAAAATTGTGGGAATAATCATTTCGTCCAATCCCCATAGGTTTAAACATTCCATTCTTACCATTTAATTTCTTTCATACCAATCACCATATAAATTATTATTATAACGAATGATTTTAATGCATTTATGAAATCAAGTAGAGATTTACTTCATTATAGTATCTAACTTATTCAATTATTGTATTGTATATCCTTTTGTTAATTGTTTGGTTTAACAATATCAAAGGTGCATGTTTTATTCTCTTTTGTTAGTGTATGGTTTTTTTTTTCATTTGAATATGTAGTATGATGTTTTGATTCAAGTTTTGAAAATGATGTTAAAGAGATTTGTTTAGGGGGTTGAGGGTGAGGGCTTAGAAGAAGAAAACATATATATTAAATTGTAGAGGTGTCAAAACAGGCTCGGCCCGCCCCGCCCCGAAATGGGTAAAACCCCGATGGGTTCGGGCTGGGCCGGGCTGGGTTCAACTTTTTCAGGTCCGGAGAATTTTCGGGTCGGGCCGGCCGATTTTTCCAAAAAGCCCGGTGGGCTCGGGTCGGCCCGCCCCGGAATTTTGACAGCTCTATTAAATTGTAGATCAAAACAAGCAAAGTGTCGTTATTAAGTGTTTATCGTCGTGCAGAGAAGGAAATAAGAGATGATACATAAAATTTTGGAATTTAATTTTGCGAGCAAACGACATAAAAACCAACATTCTTTATACTAAGATAAAATAGAAATATTTTCTTATAAGAATAAGACATCGATGAAGATAAAATTGGTTGAATTATTGAATCATGTATTGGAGAAATACATTGAGAACAAAGTCCTAGTATGAATAAATAAATGTGTCTTGTTAGTAAAACAATAAGATCTACCAAAATAATTATGCATATAGTTTTGTCGTTTTTCACTGCCAGCTATTTAACTCTTCTCTTTATCTATCTAGAATTTCAGTAACACCGTAATTAAAGACTTGAGGAATTTGCTTAATTGGATGATAAAGACGAAGAAGATGACTATGTTGGATTTGATGACGATGACTAAGCATTTTTATTGCTCATTAGACATTATTATCTATTTATATGTTATGCTTGAACTTACGATTTTAAGTTTTTTTTATACTTTTGTGATTTTATCTATTTTTCAATCTTTAGTTTTATAATTTTTATATACATACTATTTTTCATTCAATCTATGTGTCTGCCATAACCTGCCATGTTAAATACCATAATGTTATTATGACGATTTTTCGATAAAATGTCATATCCCGCCATCCACCATCGATAATATTGGTTCAAGAACATCATATATCAGAGGAAACAATAGTATTAAAACTAGGTAAAACCGTAAAAGAGACAAGAATAATGTAAAAATTACCAAGGCGGCTAGTAGTAATTAATATACATATCACATCGTGATTGTGCTTCTTCATTTCATATTAATAGTCCCTATATTATTGAGATAATAAGGAAATATATTATCTAAATTCTGGACAAGCCATTTAAATATTATTACAAATTAGATGGTGAATGAATTAAAAAAAAAAAAGGAGAAATAATATTAAGTAATTAGCAAGCGGAAGCCATCATCATCCTCACAAATTCCTCATAGCTAACAAGCCCATCTCCATCTAAATCAGCTTCTCTTATCATTTGTTCAGCTTCTTCATCACTTAATCTCTCTCCTAAATTAAGCATCACATTTCTCAACTGCAAATACAAAAAAAAAAAAAAAAAAAAAAGTTAGGAAAAATGATCCAATTGTATTTGAGAAAATAAGTAGTGTGAAAACATATTATTTATTATTTCACTTAAAAACGAAAATTTATGGGCGTCAGTCGTCACTATCCAAATCAACACAATGAAAAGCTATATATCTTATGTGCAAAGATTGAAGGGGGAAAAAAATCATATTTTATCACAATATTTGTTTTTTTTTTCGATTATTTTTAATTTTTGATAAACTGATACACATCATTTTTAACTTTTTTAATAATATCACAAGCCATAAATTCCGACGTCGGAAGATCCATGTGGCATGTCAGATATGACGTGGAAATACACATGTAATATAAAAATTTACGTCGAACTGTCTCATGCGACAGATCCGGCGTGCCATGTGGATTTGAGTCTAGCGATATTATTAAAGAAATATTAAAAGACCAAAAATGAAAAAACGTAACATTATTGAAAAAAATATCAAATGTCGTGATAAAACCGAAATCGTCGGAACCGAACCGAAACTGGCGGTTTCGGAACCGGAACCGAACCGTCGGTTCCAAACCAAACCGAGAACCGCATCAACGGCGGTTCGGTTTCGGTTCCAAAGTTGCGGAACCAAAACCGCCGGTTCCTCCTATTTTTTTTATTTTTTATGTTTTTATCTATATTTATGTTACGATTCATATTTATTTCACCTAAATGTTACGTTAGAATGCATAAAATTACAATTAAACAAGAAAAAGTAGCAAAAAAATACAAAAATTAAATTCCAAAATGTGTGGTTCCGATTTGAAACCTCCGGAACCGAACCGAACCGAATCTTGCGGTTCCAGTTTGGAACCGAAACTGAAGTGGTCGGCGGTTCGGTTCCGGTTCCCTTGAGGTGGAACCGAACCGAACCGCGGCCACCTCTACTCGTCACTATTAATGACGGATAGTCAACGAGATTGAATTTATATTTTTCATTACAAATGATATTCTTATTTAACCTTATAGTTCTGTAAAAATAACAAATCACACATAATCCTTGAAAAAGAAAAAAGCTCATGATCAGGCTTAATTAGCACCTCAACTTTGACATCCTTGATTAAGACATTATTAACCAATTTCATAATAATAATAATAATATAAATTATTGGCACGAAAAAACACAAAAATATAAAGAAAAAAGTCAAAGCCACGTGGAAAATACAGCAAGATTATTCACCAACCTCAATTGCTGATATGAATCCATCTTGATCTCGATCGAAAACTTTGAAAGCTTCTTTCAATTCCTCTGCTACATTTTCCTATCAAAATAATTTCTTAATTTTACTAATAATCTCCAAATTAAATTCTTGAATTTAATAATCTCTTTCTTTTTTAAAAAAAAAATACCTTCATTTTTCTTGCCATAATACTCAAAAACTCCTCGAAATCCACAGTGCCATCGCCATCTGCATCAACCTCATTCATCATTTCTTGAATTTCTTCTTTTGTTGGATGTTCATTCAGAGATTGAATCACTGTTGCCAATTCTTCCACCGTGATCATCCCTTCAAAATAAATAAAAAAAAAATAAATTTAAAAAATAATAATATATAAACCAATTATAAGAGTCTAACTATATATGCAACATTATATTCCATTGCAAAAAAACTAGAATTGTTACGTAAAAAAAGTCGTGTTACATAAAACTACGAGGGCTAGCTCGACTCAAAAATAAATAATATCGTACTAATATGTCACGATCCGACGACGAAACTCACCGTCGGAATCTTTATCGATTAGGGAGAAGGCTTCCCGGAACTCTGCAATCTGCTCTTCTGTCAATGCATCGGCCATTACTTAAATAAATTGAAGATTTTTATGCAAATGAAGAAGAGAGAGAGAGAGAAAAAAAAGTAGTAAGTAGAGATCTCAGTTTGGAAAGTAGAATAATTAAGGTGAACTGAATTTCAGCCTAAACTTTATGAATAATAAAAAAAATGGCACGCTTTTTAAAATGTGATGTGAATTGGTGGAAAAAGTCAAACGATGTTGGGCAAGAAAAAATATGTTCAACATTCAAGACTGAAGCTTCTTTAGAGAATTTTGGAAATTGGGTCTAATTTCAAAGTTTGAATGTAATAACTACTTTAAGCATAAATTACGACAGTTGTTTTTAGAAAATTGGTTTTGCCCGTAATATTTATTTTATATACTTAATTATGGATAATAATGTAAGATTGTATTTATAGAAATTTTAATAATTTTTTGGGATGTGCAGAATTTTTTTTAATAATTATCTTAATAGTATTATATTACTACTATTTGTTATTACAAATATTTAAATGCTTTACGAAACACATACATTTAGTAGCTAGATTAAAAAAAAAGGCAACGTAATAGAAGGGAAAATAAAATAGATGCCTTCTATGAGAAGTTAGATGACTTTAAAAAATAAAAATAATACAGTGTTGATTCTCTTCGATTTTTTTTGCTTTTTGACAGATTTGGGGAGAAGACAATTTCAAAATCAGTCAAACTAAACTTAGTCATAAATGACAAAATTATATGTAAGAGTATTTTTTTTTCTTTTCTATTTGTACTTGCAATTTTTTTAATAAATTCTTCTTTCGTTAGGTTTCTTTAATTGGAGATAGAATGATTTGATACAAACTAATGTTCCCAAAATTTATCTGTACGATTTTTATTTTTTATTTTATTTTATATTGTGGTACGCACATAGTACTAGTACAACATGAATTCAATAAACTCAAAATGGAATAATGTTTCACAATAGATAATTGAAATTGATCTGTTTGAGCTTATAAATAAGTGGGCCATTTTTAAATTATTTTTTGGGAAGTAAAAATAATGCATAACTTACTTTCATGTCTTTACAAATTTCTCTGATATTCAACATTTTAATATTATACTAATTTCTAAGAATTTCAATAATGTAATTTTAGAGTGAACTACATTGTAGTATTAGTTTTAGGAACATTAAAATAAATAAAAAGGTGTCGTTACTTCACCTAGTACACTGTCAAAGTTCTATCAATTTCCCCCTCAAAATATTTTATGCGAAAAGTAAATAACTCGAAAATAAAAATAAAAAAATAACACAAAAGTTTAAAATTTGTCAATGTGAATAATAATGTAATGTAGACACTCAAATCTTACTTAGCTAAAATAGAGTAAAAACTAAAAAGTCATTTGTCTTTTTGTTTTTGGGCGCTAATTAGAAAGCAGACATAATTAATTTTATTGACCAAATCAAGCTTTAGATTAACGCGGTAAAGTTGAATAAATTCAGAATTTTATTTGAGCATTAATTAGTCAACCTAAACCTTTTACTTTAATTGTCAAACTCAAACAATCCGGACAACAAGCGTGCCTTGGTCTTTCAACTAATTTGTCACCCATGCGACCCATTAAATTATTATTTTCAACTTTGTATTATCGAGTATGTTGAAAGTTGTATAATCTTAATAAAAAAAAATTAGATATGGTTAAAATGTTTAATTCTAGGAATGTTAATTTCATACCTGATTTATTCGACATGTACTAAAATCCTCCAAAACTCTAGCAGTATATGAAATTCCCGACACCTGAAAATGATGTGTCGTGGCGATTGTAGATGATTACGATCCTTATTGATTCACAATGGAGCAACTGATGTGTGTTATGAAGGAATTTGGTGTATCATTTTTCCCGTGCTTGGAGTTCATTCCGATGCAAGATTTGATGCAAGTCGAATAGGTTAGGTATCAAATGTATTTTTCAAAAATTGAGAAAATTTTGAAAATGAGTCCAAAGATCATGTTAGAATTAGATATATATTTGTTTTCCAAATATAGATTCTTTGTAATATTATCAATTTATTATCTGATAATGGGTAGGGGTGAGCAAAACAAACCGAAAAACCGAACCGACCGACAAACCGTACCGAAAAAAAATGGTTAACCGAACCGACGGTTCGGTTTATTTTTCTAATTTTAAAAAACCGAGGATAACGGTTAGGTTTTTATTTTTATATATAAAAACCGACGGTTAACCGAACCGAACCGAACCGAAACTCATTTAAAATTATAATTTTACTAATTATATGTTATAAAATTATTATACCAACTAATTATATGTTATAAATTATAATATTAACTAACTTGATTTTACTACTTTGACTTGAAAACATGAGAGTGTTCAATTTATTATTTATACTTCTTTAAATGTATATTTCGTATTCACATTTTAAGATATGGATTTTTGTTTTTCATGCTATGAATTATAAAAAATTGAAAGTTTTCTTTCTACATGGTTAACCGTTGAATAACGGTTAACCGAACCGATTTTTAGGTTAACCGTTATAGTGGTTTTTGGTTTTTATTTTCTACATTTTAGCGGTTAACCGAACCGATTAAAAACCGTATGGTCGGTTTTATTTTGTGGCAAACGGTCGGTTAACCGAACCGTGCTCACCCCTAATAATGGGTCTTGTATCTAAAAAAAGAAAGGTTAGAATCAGATATTTTGCCAAATTTAAAAATATAATTATATAAAAAAATTTCTAAAGTTAATTATTTTCACAACTAACGTAGAAAAGATAATTAAAAATAAATCAAATTTTGCATGCTACTGTGAGGTCGACAAATACAAAGAGTTGGTGTGGGCCCAATATTGTTATTCTAGATGGGCCGAATTAGATAATTAGAATTAATGAGACAAGGAGTATTGGGCTCGGCCCAATAAATCTAACTTTTAATGAATTATTATATATTTAAGTTACTGAACTTAAATATGCCTAATTTTTAACATACACCGTGATATATACACACAAATTCGTATGTGTGTGCCTATCATATTTCAACTATGTTAAAATATATAATAAATCCTTTCGTTGGATTCCTTAAGAAAAAAAAAAGGTCTTTTTTGGGTTTAAATTGTTGCCCCCTTATGGAAATATTGATGTAATCTATATCAAGATTATGTCCCAAAATAAAGTATATATTAAACAAAATGAGTGGCCCACAAATATCAAGATTATTTTATAGATAAATGTTTATTTAAAAAAATGATTATTTAGGTTTGTGTATGTTTATAATTATGTTCTTGTACTGTAGTAAAGGTAAGGACCCAATTTTAACATACATGAAACTACAAGTACTTAATTTTTTACACACAAAAGTTCATGTATCCAATTCGGGAAAAATGAAAAAAAAAAAAAAATAGGGATTCAATGTTTACAAACAAAAGTAGATGAAAATGGGGTTATGCATAAAATTTCATTATATATTATTTATTTTCTTTTTCATTTTGAGAATAATGAATAAAAATGGGGTTATGCATAAAATTTCCAAAATAAAAAACAGCTATAGCATATCTAACTATAGAATTAGAATATAAAGTGAAGAAAATTAAATCACATTTTACTTGTATGGGCCTGTTTTTATTCCCTTCTGGTTTTAGCATATTGCTCTTGGCCCAATAATAGCCTAATATAGGCAAAAATTAGTAATTCTTATATAAATAAAAAGTTATTTAAAAAAATAATATATTCGACTAAATTTTCTATATTGTCCCTATTTAATAAAATGACTTTAGAGAATATTACTACACATAGTAACGAGACTACATAATTGCGATACCAGACAATTGAATATCACACTATATATTTAGAACAAATGCAGTATTTTATTTTTTTGGATGAAGAGGGAAACTTATGGCTACTATTCGAGGATGCGCGCATGTAGTATTTTTTTTTTAATGACGAGAGTAATTCACGGTCGCTATTCAAAGTGCTTAATGAGTAAATATTACTCATGTACAATAACATATAAATCACACAAAATAAGTAAATTTCTCTAAAAAAATCTGGTGCGACAAACTCGACTTTTATAGTTCTCGAGAGAGATGCATTGGAATGCGATTGGACACTGAAATACAAGGAATGCAAACCCCTAGGGAAGTTGATTGGTGCATATTAATATATGTAATCTAACGGATTAGTATTATTTAATCACTAAAGTAATAGTGAAGTCGGCTACATATTTTTGGATAATTGTGCTCTTTGTTTGTGGATGTAATGATGTTAAGCGCAAGATTAAAGAATTTAATACAGACAGGTTAAAATTAATTAGCGGCTAAACAAAGATTTAAACTAATGTGGAAAGTGTACGTTTTGCCTTTGCATTGCATTGGAAACCTTAAACTTTACAACTTTCTATTTAATTTATGTTTTTCCTATGTTAATCTAAGGCTATATCATTGCTCCCTACATCCCCTATATTATTTTATGAACAAAGGTTTTTTTTTTTTTTTGTGGGGGTTTGCTTAGGACATAAAAAATGATATGCAGCCTATATATATAATGGACATAATAAGTTCTCTATATCAAAATTATTTACTTAGATTTCCCATCTCACTAAGTTTAATCTCTACAACGTGTCATGTAAGATCTCATATTTATTTTATTATATTTTTAAATGCTGAAGTAGTGACTAATCATAAATTAATACGTATGAAAGAGCAGAAAATAATTGAATCTTTAAGGGTTCAGAAAATAAACTGATAAAATAAAAGTAAGATCATGATTTCGTAACGACTTTAAATTCGTGATTGAAGTTCGATGTTCCGTCGAGTTGGCTTTTTAGAGCTGAAAGCTCGCCGTGGGTTTAGGAGTGAAATGTGATTTCATGTTGTAATAATGTTTCTCTAGTGTATTTGAACTTTGTACTCTTTTTTTTTTCTTGTATATAAATTGCATTTTACAGATAAAAAATGAAATTTTGAGTGGAAAGAATAGAAAAAAAAAAAAAAAAAGCTCTTTACACCAACAAAAGGAGCTTTTATCGTTTGAACGGTCATTTCACAGTCAATATTGGAAAACGTATCTTCCCGAGGAAAAAGAGAAATATTTTTACTTTTTACTTTACTGCAAACTTAAGTTTGTCTGTCATTTGGCAATTGTTATTTGTCACACGTTGGAATACATAATAATTATACTCCAAATTTATTATTTCCCGTACTGCTGAAATTGTCCTCTTATTATTCGACACAGTTATTAAGGAGAAAGGTAAAAAGAGAGAATATTGGTAGGTTTCATTACTTTTGAAGAGTTAATTATTTTCTTGTTAGGAAAGAGAACAATTTAAATGAGACAACCCAAAAAAAAAAAGGAGGACAGTACATCTCAAAATTATAATCTTGCAGGCTTTATAAATCAAATTAAGAAAATATATTCAATGTGTATTAAAAAAGAGATGAATACAAGAATTATTTTACTACTCTCATTTGTTCCCTTAATATAAAATATCATTAATGGTTAAAATAACTAAACATTACGCATAATAAGAAAATTTTATTTAATGCTCCCTTATCAAAGAAATAGCATATCCCACACCAATTTTGTGAATAGTTATAAGAAATAGCATAGAATGGTAGTATGCCTAATCTCTTTAATTTATTTATAGCTTAAGAATTTGTAAGACCTACAGAATTGGGAATATATAGGTATTAACTTGGAATTTTCACCAAATCTATGTGTTAATTACTTTAGTCTTCTAATTTAGCTTGCTTATAGGCTTCTATAGTCTATAAATCTACTATACTAGTCTCATTAATTTTTTATATAGTGGTGAGTCTATTTATTCCCTAGCTTTCTGAAAATTATTCTTTCGTAGGTATATGGTTTTTTTATGTATATCATATATGTTCTCTTAATGTACTAGTATAAGTTAAATATTTTGATTATTTCATTACAAATTACTATACATTTAAATTATACTCCCTCCATCCCAATAGCAAGGTCTCACTTCTATTAAATAATACTCTCATCAATTAAAGAAGTGAGACCTTGCTATTGGGACGAAGGGAGTAATTTTATTAAAATATTTCGCAATCTTTACTTATACACTTATTACATGAATAATTTATGAATAGATGCAAATAATTGGGCCCGTTACAATTTCCACACTTTTTTTTTTTGAGTTGGAGCCCAAATAAATGAATAATTATTGAACTAACACTCCACGTGGATGTTAGTGTATCCAGATTTATGGATAATCTTTTAGTTTACTTACAAGATTCGGTATTTATGGATAAATAGTCCAACCAAAGTTAATTATATTAGAAAAATAGATGGAGGAGAGGTAGCGTTTTTCGGATGGAAGTGTACATTTTATATTTCAATCACTCGTTGTTCGGATAAATACCGTAGGGTTAAAGATTCGGACTCAAACTCGTTGGATTGATATCCAACAAATACAATTCAAAAATTTAATTTCATTATCTTGCTAATTAATTATTAATTTGAACAGGTGGCGGTAAGCTAAAAGCGAATGCGGCATTAGTTAAAATAAATTAACACTGCTAAATAATGGAATATTCACGTGATTAGGGAAAGCAAGATCTAACATAAAAAGGGATAAAGTCATGATTATAAAGTGTTTTAACACCACAAGCATTTTGGCTTCTTCTTTGTCACTTTGGTTTAAAAAAAGATTTTATCATGTGCCTAACGATTGGTGAAAATAAAGTAACATAGGTCATTTGATAATATATATATATATATATATATATATATACAAAATTTTAAATCTGCCCTTCACTTTCTAATTATTATTATTGGACCCTGAAAAGACCAGTCAATTTTAATCGACCATAACCAAGTCAAAGATTATCATCAATGATGAGTTATTGTACTATCATAAGAGTTATAATTTCTTAGGAAAACTGAGAATTAAAATTAAGTTATTAATCGTCTATCTAAATATTAACAATGTGACAATCTGCACGAAGTGTTATTTGCACACATTACAGTATTATATATTAGAAAATAAAAGGTATGTTAGCATGTGACAGTTACATGGTGGATGGATAATGATTCTGATATTAATACTCCTATTACATATTTAAAAATATTTAATTTTTAAAAAATCTTTTAATTAGAATTAGATAAAGGACCATATGCATGCATACATAAGAATGATTTATGTTTGTTGGAGGTAGATCGGAGAAAATATTTAGAAAGTGTGCATAATCTTGATATTTTTGTTTTCCGAAAAAAAAAATATGTTAATAAGTTTTTTTCTTTTTTTTTTGTATATGAAATATAATTATATAATTCAAACCAAATCATAAATAACAATGTCCTGCAGCCAAGCCAAAAAATTCATAGTCCAAACAATCGGATTTAAAAGACGTGCAGAGAATTGCGCCAACTAACGAGCCTCCCTCGTAACAGTTCGATAAGCATGTAAAGTATCAATTATCAGATCTAGCCGTCTCAATAATTTCCCGAATGTCCTTTGGTAGAAGTTCAACACTTGTAGATCAGATTAATCCTACCCCGCTAATCGACACACATGACAACTAATCATTTATTGACTTGTGCTGTTAATTAATTACACTTCCATTTGAACAAAATTAAGGATTACATAAAAAGATTAAGATAGAAGATCTCATCATATGAGGCCAGCAAATTATTCTGATTTATTTCGTACATAACTTATTCCCATCTCTCTCTACAATAATGCTAGTCAAATTAGTCAATCATCTCTCTCTCTAAATATTTATGTGTATCTAAGGTAAAAATGCATTTTAAATAATGATAATATATTGTTTCACGAAAATAAGAGAATTTGTAAATCTTGTACATTTTGAGAACGTAAAATTCTAAGTTACTGATTCTAATAAAGTGATAAAATAGTGATGTTTATATAATAAACTTCTCAACCTTAACCAAACTCTCTAAATATCAGGATGTATGATTTAATTTAAATCATTTAACACAAAGACTTGGGCACGATTAAATTAAAACATAACAATTAATCTGAAAAATAAGTGGCAACTATATTTTTATTCTTAAAATATCAAATAACAATTGCTCTAAAAAAATAACAATTCAGATCCAACCGCACGATAAGATCAACCTCGCACAAATCCCTCTCGTCATTTAAATATAGTTATTCGAGCCTCTGCTTAGTTATTTTATTTCTGTAATTTCCTCTCTTCTGTTTGGTTACAAGCTTAAGATTAATCATGTGTGATTTTAGCGCCAATAAGCTCAAAATGTATTTTTATTCCCGCCATCTGATTTATAGTGTCGGCGAAATTAATTACCGAATATTTTATACACATTTTAAAGTACATAACTTTATAGCTTTGCTTGGATGAGGAGAAATGCATCATGCTTTAGGCTTGCTACAAATTTTGATATTGATTATTTCTTTTTTAAGTAAAAACATAAGTAAATTTCTCTACATAAATTAATAAGTAATTGAGTCGAGCTGAATCCAATTCAAGCCTATTAAGTTTGCATTCGAATAGAGCTTGAGTCGAATTCGAGTTCTGAATTTTCTAATCGAATTCAATTACACAGAGACTCGTTTCAATTACACCCATAACTACAAGTAAAAAAAAATATTTATCAATAATTGACGGACGTATGCCACTATCATGGTCATTGAGATGCACGAGTATATACTAAATTAATTAATAAAACTTGAATTAACTCAATTTGTAGTCTATGATGCCCATGCATTCACACATAGACGGTAGACCATCCAAATTCATGGATTGACACATTAAATCCAAGATGGGCACTAAATAGAAAATAAAAAAGTAAAATTAAATAGAAAAATCGAGGAATATTACGCCAGAGCAAAATTCGTACTCCCGTCCCAATATTTATGGTCTTATTCCTTTTTGGACCGTCCCATGTAACATGGTTTGTTTTCTTTTTGGGTTAATTTAAAACTTACTTAAGTCATAATTAAAGTATTTTATTAACTAAATAATTAAATATTAAATAAAAAATACATTAAATATGTGGGTCACACATCTTTTAATCCCTAATTTTCTTTTTTTTAATACCCGTGTCAAAAAAATAGACCATAAATATTGGGAGAAAAGAATTACTTTTAAATAAAAAATCTAAAAATTGCACCTATTGGGAATTTGGGAGAGTGGCTAGTGTCAGAGGAACTGAGGAAGTAGCAGCATTGAAAGTGGTCCAGTTTGAGAGAGAGAGAGAGAGAGAGAGGAGAGAGAGAGAGGAATCAGAATCCTGAAACTTGTTGATGATTGATTCAGCATTCCCCAAATCCATTTCAGCCCAATCACCAATTTTTTGCAATAAAAATACAAAAAAGGGTTGCAGGAAAGGGCTCCTATAGCATGTGAAAGAGAATGGGAAGAGAGTAAAATTGTACAAATTTATGTTGGCAGCGAATTTCCCTTTTTACCCCTCTCATCTCACTCCCAAATTATATATTCCACCTGCTCTAATTGAATATTTGATCACCCACAGACGCCCACATGGTGATCTATATTCCTTTTATTTTTCTTTTCTTTCCTTTTTATTTTCTTTTTCCTTAACCTTAAGCATCTACAACAGTGGTCTTTGAAGCTACCGGTCTCTTAATATTTAATTAATTCTTTTTTTACCTTTTTGTGGGGTTCCAAACATTGAGATACCGGTCTCAAAATCGTCTCCAATGATAGCGGTCTCTCACCCGGTCTTTCAAAACAAGTTGGAAGAACGAGAGGATGACACGTGGCACAGGGGAAAGAGAGGAGCCGATCGCGACCCAGGGCCCATCCGAGACCACAGGCGTGATCGGGGACCGGTCACCAACAAGGGAAACCACCTTGTGACCCCGCTGTGGATGCTCTAAAGGATGAATCTCCCTATGATACATTTTAATTTTGTTAGATTTATAAATGGCAAAAACCATCTCTGACTTTTGGGAGCTTTTCACTTTTGTTACTTCATTAATATTATACTCTCTCCGTCCCATTGAAATTGTTCTTCTTTTTTCTTTGGGCTGTCTCATTTAAATTGTCATCTTTCCCAAAAAGAAAATAATGAAACCTTCAAAAGTAATGGGACCTACCCATTTTCTCTCATTTTACCTTTTTTCTTAATAACCGTGTCGAACAGTAAGAGGACAATTTCAGTGGGACGGAGGGGCATATTGTTATATCGTCATTCAATTTAATTTCTCATTTAAAATTTATCAACTCAACTCAACACGATCCTATTTGGCCAGACCATCTATATTTTCATTTCTCTAGCTCTATTTTCTTTCCAAATTTATAGCTTTAGGAGCTAATGAATTATCTCATATTTTAGATAGTTTAAGAAATATTACTTAGATTTTTCCACCGAAACAATCTAATAAGAGATATGCTAGTCCATTAGAAATTAAAAGATTTTGTGTCAGACCGTCTAACAGATCAAGATTCGTCATACTGATAATGACCCGATCTAGCCACTAGACTCACTACCAAAATTCCCATTCTATCTCAAATAGATCAACTTATTAATTTTCAATTAAATTTATTAATTTTCAAATAGAATATATTTTTTACCGATTAAATCTAAAAAATTGAAAATATATTTCTTAAAGATTTCTACGAAATTTGCATATTTTAGAGCTAAAATGATTTCGCATTTAAATTTGGGTAATTGTACTTGTTTGCTTCTGATTGAGATAATCGTACGTGCAAAAGTATCCTAAGTCAATCTCGGTCTTAACAATAATCGCACAAATTCGAGGATTTTTTCTAAATTTAGAAGTAATCTTTATTTGAAAATTAACTGTTGGATCTTATCCATTAGTAATTGTGGTCCTTCAAGAAAAAAAAAAATCGATTACACAGTTGGTCTTAATCTTTTTCTTCTTCTTATAACAGTAATTTGCAGCGGCTGTCTAAAGACTAAGAGGGTGTTTGGCTGAGCTTATAAGCTCCTTAAAACAGTTTATAAGCTGTTTAAGAGCTTATAAGCTCTTGCAAAGTGTTTGACAAAAGAAGCTTTTCAAGAGCTTATAAGCTGTTTAAGAGCTTATAAGCTCTTGCAAAGTGTTTGACAAAAGAAGCTTTTCAAGAGCTTATAAGCTCCAAAAAAAAAAGCTCTAAGAGCCTATAAGCTCCTAGAAAAAAAGTACCTCTACCCCAACTTTTTTTTGTAAAGATGTTATGAACAACACTCAATTTTCTTATTTTCACCATTTTTCATTTTATTTTATTTTTTAATTTATAATATAAAATAAATAAATAAAAAATAATTTTTGTTTTCTAAATTATACCTATAATTTTTTTTATCTCTCCTATCTCTTATCCAAACACTTTAATAGTTTATAAGCTCTTGAGGCAAAACATCTTATAAGCTTCTTGAAGAGCTTATAAGCTCTTTAAAATAAGCTTAGCCAAACACTCTCTAAAGCGTACATTGAATAAACTTCGTTCATTTTTGTGTCATATCATTGTATCATTAAGCTAAAAACTTAATGCATATGTACACTTATGACAGTACTCAGAAATACGTGGCTTAATTCACAAATACAATCACACACATTTCTTTAAACAATTATACATTTTTTAATTTGTTCAATTGAAAATTTATTTTTATAATACATTCAATTTCCGAAAATATCTAAACCCAACAAAACTATCCCTAAAACCTAATCCCCCCAATATATATGTCGTTGGTAACCATGTGAATTTGCAATTTCTCAACAAACTTCATCTTGTTTGGGGTGATTTTTTTTGTTGGGGAGGGATTTCTCTCTCTCTCTGATGAAGATAAGGACGTGTAAATATATTATCTTTATTTATTTAATTCTAGGTTTTTATTTATTTGTTTTGGGCGTCAAGTTATCTATTTTAGTATATATAGGGTCTTTTGTTATGATTTTAGGGGGAGTCGAATTTGATATTGAGATGTAGAGTTTGAGTTTGTTCCCTTCTCGTGTGTTCTTACGGTATTCATGTTTGAATCAACGGATTGACGCTTATCATACGTTTTCCTGTATTTTGTGAATCAAAATCAACGGATTTCGTATATTTTATTGTTTATGAATATATTTCACGCTTCTCCCTGCATCACTCTCTCTCTCTCAAATAAATTCTATGTTATACACTTAATTATAAATACACGAAGCATAACATTGAATGATTGAATGGTGAAAATAGTGTTATTCATTAAAATCTAGGCAGCTATTCATTCAATAACACGACATATCGTGGAATCAAGGACAATATTTAGAGATGATATATTGATATTGAATTTGTATAAGTACACTGCAAATTATTCAAACAAAATTAATTGAGACAATAACTGATCAAAGGCATGCAGAGATGAGAAAGCCATTGTCAGAGAAATTTGGTCTTGGCATCAACTACTGTTTGTTTCACGAAAAAAGCAAAAACTGTGTGATTTTATGAAAAAACAGTTATCAGTTGAATTTACTCTGAATTTTACCTTCTTGCACTCATTTTTCCAGTCTTGTCAGCATTTTGATTCCCCTAAAAAGGACTTGAATAATTTTTCTTATTGATATTAGAATTGGGGAATTTTTTTTTCTTGGCAGAATAACAAAAAAAAGTACTAGACATTCGCCTTTTTTTTTTTGAGAACCTGCATTTTGGGTTCTTAAATTTGAGTAATCATATATTTAGTTATAGGATTTTTTTTTTATTGAAATTTTATTTATAGGTTGAAAGCTAAAATATTTATCAGTTCGGGCATGATCAATTAAAAAATAATAAATCTTAATTAGAGATTAATACATTCTAATTATGGATTAATACACTCTAATTATAAATTGAAACAGTGCGCAACATTATCAAATGACTTAGTTAAGTTGATTAGTTTATATATTTTATCGAACTTAATTAACAGGTGAAATGATTAAAGCTTAAATCAAATAAAATGAATTTATCAAAGAATTGCATGATAAACAGCTAATAAATGTAACTAATTAATATTTGAGATTAGGCTACACTTTGGGTAAAGCACACTCACTTGTAATAGCTTGCAAATTAATTATAGAGAAAACTAAGATAAGCTATGCTAGAAAAATCTACGTAAAAAAGTAAATCATATTAAGAGAATTCAGTGCAATATGTTCAACCTATATAAGTGCTCAATGACATTTGCAAAATGCATTTCTTACTTCTTTTTTTTTAGAGGAAATGCATTTCTTACTTATTGTGACTAAATATACTTATTTACCTTTAAAACAACCTATGTTACGTACGTAGTCTTACATGTCACTCAATTTTGGTTGAGTTCACAAATTGGCCAAATAACTACTACTACCTCCGTCCCATTATTATTGTCTCAATTCTTTTGGGCACGGGTATTAAGGAGAAGGGTGTTTAAAGGGTAAAAAGATAGAAAGTGGTGGAGCTCAAAACTTTTTGTGAGAAAAATATATTTCCTTTTATGAAAACAGGACAAGAATAACGGGACAGCCCAAAAAGGAATACAAGACAAGAATAATGGGACGGAGGGAGTAATTACAAAAATATGGACAAATCAATAATTTTATATAAATTACTAAATTATAAAACTCGCGACAAATGTTCAATTTTGGCTGTTTACCTTTTAGATTTTTAGGTCTCCATAGAGATGAGTCTAATTTATAAGATCCAAAGAAAAGGTGCCATTTTTGAACGATGAATAAATCAATTAAAAAAACGATGAATAAATAAATTTTGATGAATGTGAACTCTCTCCACCCCCTCCTTTTATTCTACTTCTTCTTCTTCTTCTTTTTTTTTTTTTGTTTTGTTTTGTGGTTCATGCATACATATAGTATAATATTGCCTGCGTTGCACTAATATTGCTTCTAAAACCACTTCTTTCCTTATGTGTTTGGAGGAAGTCAACCAAAATTTGACTTTTTCCCTAAATAAAATACAAGGATGTAACATTATTAATACGACTTCTGAGAATAAAATAAAATATGCGTAGATCAATGGAACCAATATATAAAAGATTGAGATAAGATATAAACCATGTAGTTATTTTCTAGACAATTTAAGTAGGAAAAATAAAGCTTCATTATTTGAAGCATAATTTATTATTAGAACATATAAAATGGTATAACCCAAAATGAGGCTCTATCACTGCCGGATAGAACTGCAACTCCAAACTCATCATCACTGGTTGTTTGCTATGGAGAGGGGACAATAGGTTCCGCCGCCCAGACACGGTCTAACAGGGGCGTATCGTACCCACACTCATCACGTTTGTTTGCTTCGGGCGCATGAGATTAACATGCCCACATGAAAAAAACAAGAGTGTTAGGCTCTTAGTTAAAAGTTTCGGCACTTGTCCCCTGGTTAGTGCACGAAAATAGAGCCTAAAGTTATCTAGTGGATCGTGCCGGCCCGAACCGACCTAGATCAGAAATGATATAGGTCTGGATTGGGCCTCATGTTTGGGTCTATTTTGAAGCTTAGAATCAAGCCCAACCGCGGTCCGATCAAAGATAACTCTAATTGAACCCCAAACGGGGCATATTTCTGGGAAAAATCCCTCTCGCTCCATTCGTGAACTTGCGCCAAGTTGGGCCTATATAGGTAGGCGGGTCTCATCGGGACGACCAACCCATTTTATATGTATAATAGAGTCAGCCCCTCATTGTGGACGCTATTAGGGTAAAATAGTTATAAAAAAAGGGAAATCAAACATATCGAATATTAATGTCATGAACATAAAAATTTATGTGAGATAGTTACCGTGAAATGGATAAAAAATCCTTATAATTCACAGTTACATACTTACCGAGTACCGTCTCGAGCAAAATTTCAAACACTAATACTTTTTGGACATATATGTCCGGACATAAAATGAATATATTAATAATCTTAACGTATAATTTATCAAATAAAATAATGGTGTTGGTTAGTGCTCTAATGTATTTACTTAATTAATCTAAACCGTCATTTTTAAAGAGAGAAATATGAATACAAAAAGTACGAAATTAAACTAATAAAATTATTTTGTGATTTTCACTAATCTTTCGGAAATACTATTACTTAATAGATATTTATGCATTCACTTGAATTAGATTACTAAAAAAATAATAAATTGAATGAATGTGAAGAAATTACAAAATTAAATAAATAAGTTAAACGAATCTAACCGATTCATTTACCTAAACTAGCTAGATTATGTCCGGACATTTATGTCCGAATAGGGTCACTCAATTTCAAATACCTTAAATACATACCTAAATATACAAGGGTTTATTTATTGCATATTAAATCTAAATATCCAATGTAAGCCACTTTCTTGTGGAGTGTTTTCAATCTCGAAACTGAAGAACACGAGAAACTGCCACGTGGATGAGATAGAGAGAGAGGGTGAGTTGCAGGTGCAGCCGATTCTGCACTCTGCAAAACGCATCGCGAGAATAAATAAAAAGTAGTCAAAAATTAAGAAGCCACAGCCCTCATCATCATCAACAGTTAAAAGCCCATTGGCCACTGTTGCACTAATTACAAGGTCACCACCAAAGCTCACCCGCTCGTCATTCTAGCCAAACCCAACTCCTACTTTTACTCATCTCTCCTCTTTAAAACAGAGAGAGAGAGCGGGAGTCAGCAGACTCAGCACAAGATAAATGCACATCTCTAGAGAGAGAGAGAGAGAGACTAAATCCTAAATGTGACGTTAATTTCAGTGTGTAGTCTGTGCTCTGTGTGTGTGTGTGTGTGAGTGACGCCGGCAGTCGTAAGATGACGACGGGTTTCGTGAAAGAGAAGAATCTAGAGAAGCAGATTCAGAAACAAATGGGTTGTATGGCCGGATTCCTCCAAATATTCGATCGCCACCACATTTTGACAGGGAAACGCCTCCACGCCGCCCGCCGCCTCCCTCCCTCATCGCCGGTATAATAACCTTCTTCTCATATAATCTCTTCAATCATCTGTTTATCGATTGGATGCTGTAATGATGCTTTCGCCCTTACTTAGGTCGGTGATACGACATCGGATTCGGGAAAATCAGCACCGCCGTCTCCGGCGGCGTCGAGTGATCTGGGGAAGCAGGCTCCGTCGGCAGAGCTGCCGCCTAAATCCCCACTGCCGCTACCTATATTCGAACTGAAAGGCGGCGCCAGATCGTCGTGGAAGTTCGGCAAGGAAGCGCCGCGATTGTCGCTCGACAGCCGCGCCACCACCGACGCCAAGGGCGGCCTCCACCCCAAGGAAATCCGAACCGACGCCTCCATTTTATCCGGCGACGTTTCTGCAGCTGATGCGGCTGATGGCGGCCAGCAACACCGCTCTCCGAGCGTCATTGCGAGGCTAATGGGACTGGAACAGCTGCCTAATTCGTCTGATTCTCAACCGGAAAAGCAGCCAGAGCTCCGGCGATCCGCTTCCGAATCCAGAGTTTCCAAAGATCTGTTCCAGTCGCGATTGATGGCTGATTGCAGCAGTTTTTATTCCAAGCCGCCTGCGCAATTGCATTCAGCTCATCTCAGCAACGCGACGATCAATCCACATTACACAGATCCAAGGAATCATTCGTTGAAAAAAGGCGTGAACGCCGAAGTCTCCGCCGGATTAAGCAGAAGCGGCTTGAATTCGACGTTGCCATGGCGAGCTCCGCAGCCGCGAAAGAGCTTCTTCGATTTCGGCGATGTCTTCCCGGAGCCGAAGCAGAATATAACAATCTACGGCGAGATTGAAAAGAGACTCAAAATCAGAGGAATCGACGAACCATCAAAGGATTTAGAGACGTTGAAACAAATCCTCGAAGCTCTGCAGCTCAAGGGGCTTCTGCATTCCAAACCACCGCCGCCGCCGCCGCAGCAGAACCATCTCCGCCACCGGAACTTCATCTACGACGAGTCGTCGATCGTTCTGATGAAACCTACGCGATCGTCGCCTTCCAAATCAACTAACCGCAACTTCGGCAGCGATTATTCGCAATGCAATGGTCGGAAACAATTTAACGGCGTTCGCCGGAATTACAGCCCCACCGGCGAAACCTCACCTTCCCCGAGCCCCCGGCGTGAACGAAATGTACGGAGCCCGACCCGTTCGGGCCGAAGTGGGAGCCCGATTTCTCGCAGTAATGACGGTAATGTGAATGCGAACCGGTCAAACTCACCCGCTAAACCGAAGCAGCCGTTGACTCAGAGGAAAGTGAACGAGTCAGCCGAAAACCGAAGAGCCTCTCCGGTTCATTCGCCAAGGATTCACGGAACCGGACCGGACCGGTCGCCTCGTTTCAAGAAACCGACGGTGGTGATTAACCAGAAAGAGAAGATCACCACCGTTGTTGCCAGGGAGGACGCTTATTCATCGGTTTCCGGGAGCAGCGTCACAACATCAACCGATACCGAGGTACGTAATATTTTGCTACGTATTTCTCTCGTCATAATAATAAAAAATAATTTTTTTTATTATACATAGTATATATTATTTTTAAGAGATCTTATTTTGTTATTTTTTTTTTTAGAATAATCTTATTTTGTTATTGATTTTGGCCAATATGGGCCTGAATAAACAGTTAAGTAGGCGAGTCCTATATAATCTAGGTCAATTTATATTAAAAAAAATAATTAAATATTGAAAATTGAACACAGAGGTGGAAGGCAGAGGAATTGAGAGAGGGAAAGAGTTTATTAGAGAGGTGTGATAAGCTGCTTCACAGCATAGCGGAGTTTGCTGCAACCGACATGCAACCGAGTCCGGTCTCCGTTCTCGACTCGTCTTTCTACAAGGACGACTCGTTGACTCCGTCGCCGGTTACTACCAAACGGAATATTGAATTCAAAGGTATATATTTATAATAAATATTCCCTTTATATATTTTGGTAATATTCTTTGGTATCTGACGTGACCTGCTGGGAGTGTCACATCATCAGCATCTAGTCAATTATTTATTTATGTTATTTACGTCGCTATCATAGGCATTTATGAAATTGCAAAAATATGAATAGTATCTTTGTTTGACCTAGAGTTTTTTTTTTGGTTTTGGTTAGTTGGGTCTTTATTTCTGCAACGAACTGAAGTGAAAATATTTTAAATGTGGTGTGGGCCTTGGGGATTGAATGTGGGAGAAGGGGCGTTGGATTGGAGAAGAAGAGTTTTAGGTTTTGTAGGGTAGGTGGAAGGGCGATTCAAGATTGTTTTGTGATGAAAGGGTATGTGAGTCACGTGGAGTGGGGCCCATCGCCCCGCGACGGATCGTCCTCGTCATTGCTATTTGTCATGCTAGGTCGACGTTTTAAAAAGTCTCACCACATAATAAATCGATTAAATCAAAAAGTTCGTGAGCGATGCTTTCAGATGATTCTACACATTTGAGTAGATTTTTATATTAGAAATCATGATATGATTCTAACATTAGTTTAGAAATCATGTGAAAACACATCCCTTGAGCTTTTCGATTTATTCTGTAGGGCGATTTATTTAAGGTCAATTTTCCCACAAGGTCAATTCTCGAGCCAATTGAAAGGTTGAGATAGATTTGAAGTCGAAATATAAACTCTTGATCAATCAAATAGTGTCTTGAATCTTGATGCATTCGGTGTGATGCACGACGTTGTCACTATATGCATTACGTGTATTGATGAACTGAAACAAAAAGTAGGTAAGAAAACTTGTGTAAGAATGGGGATTATATGTACAAATGTAGTGCATGTTAATAACTTGTTATTGATGTTTGCTGAAAGTGAGACCAAATCTCATCTCAATCTGATTGCAAGTGGTGACCACAATCACCTTTCTATGTTTATGTGGTCCTTTCCTATAAATTGTCTGCTTGCTTTGTCATAAAATTCCAATACGAAACCTCGTTGCATTTAAGGCTGTGTTTGGATTTTGTGGTGACATTTTTCTCAGAGGCTACGAAAACGATAGTACTCTTGAGTTCTTGAATCTTGAATGCTTCCAATTTTTAGGGAAATTAAGAATCACAAAATGTCCCTTTGTTTCTACACTATTGATTATGAAAATCTAATCAAGTTCGAGTTTGCATAATCTAACAGATCAATATGGAGAGTCGGAGGAAGAAATCTGGAGCCCGGTAGTCTCCCCTATCCGGTCCAAGTGCTTGGATTCTTCATCAGACGACTGTGATTTCCTCTACGTCTCAGATATCCTAAGAGCATCACATTATCTCCCGGAGGAGTCCGATGTGTTTCTTTTACTAGAGAAGCAACAACATGTCAAAGGGAACGATGTTTCTAAGGTCTCGAGGCTCCAAAGGAAGTTGATCTTCGACACAATTAGTGAAATCTTGGAGAGGGAGGCGCGGTTGCCTCCTTGGAAGGCCGCGGCCTCAAGGAGCCACCACGACAGCACCACCCTCGACAAGGTCTGGTCTGAGTTCCAGAGAATTCGCGAATGTGACACCGCTGAGGATTTGTTTGAGACCATATGTAGAGTACTCAAGAAAGACCTAGCGGGCGACGCCACCACCGGGTGGGGAGATTGCCCGGTGGAGGTGTCGGAGGTTGTTCTAGACGTCGAACGGTTGGTGTTTAAAGATATGGTGTCTGAGATAATCGAGGATCTATCAGCATCGGTATATAATGCCGCCTCGTCATCATCCTCGTTGTCATCCTTGTCATCCATGATGTTTAGGAGGAAGTTGGTTTTCTGAAAAAAGAAAAGAAGGAAATTCTGTGTTTCACGTGGGAAGTACTAAAATTTCATGTGCAAGTGCAATGTTGTGTAACTTTTTTCTTTTTTATATATCATTGGAAGTGCTGATTTATTCTGAAACATTTCTAACGGTAACTTTTTCAGTTTTGCTAGACTGTAACAAAAAAAAAAAAAGATAATAGCTGTAAACAAAAGCCAAAAATCAAGATTCTTTTGGTGTGGGTTGCCATGTGATTGCAGAGATATATTGAGACAAAGGAAACGTGGGTGTAAAGGGAAAAAAAGTTTTGGCCTTTTAGGACAATAACCATTGTTTAATTTGTTAGAATTTATGGTTTTTGAGTAATATAGGTAAGTGTTGATGATTGAATTTGATAGGAGTTTGGCTGTGAAAATGGGCACTGAATGATCATGTGGGAATGTACCATTTGCCAGTCTATTTTTGCAGCCTTCCTTCCTACCTAATCAAACATGTATGTGGTCCTTTTGGACTAGTTCATTGTCATGTTCGGTCCATCGATTCTCGAATAAATTTATTATTTTAAAATAAAATTTATTTCTGAACAAGTAAGTTCATGTTAGGTTGGCTTTAAAAAAAGTTGCACCGTAAGTAGAGTAATCCGAATAATTTGAGAAGTCCGATAGAGTGATGTTTTTAGACGATTCTAATATTAACGTAAATCGTAATATAATTCTGTTGATGTGAAAAAACAAAAAAAAAATACGCATGCTCTTTATCTGACCGATAATGTTTTTTGGAGTAGTAATTTTTGTAATCAACATTTGCATGCACAATTTACATATATACAAACTATATATTATATGTGATCAAAGTTTATTCAGAGTGCATCTCAAAATCGCGAGATTTCATTTATCATTCAAAATAAAATATTATTCTATTTATATAAATCTTAAAATTATTGTGGCTGGTCAAATAATATGGCTGTTGATATCCCTATGTCGTTACGTATACTATTAAAGGATATGGATATTGATATATCCCTACGTGTCTTCCATGATTGATTTTTGGCAATTCGAAAACAGAAATGGAACCTACACATCATGAGCAGGTAACAGGCCATGTGAATTCTATGGGGAATACAAATATACAATGATTCGTTTTGTAAATTAAATTTGCAATACAAATATTTTTGTAAAACTATAAATCAATTAAGCACATACAAAGATGTTATCATCTTCTATCTTAATTGATGGAATCGGTGAGTTCGTGATTACAAATTATGAGTTTGATTGATCTGTCATCAAAATTGAGTTCATCTTACAAAATTGCTTAGTGCAATTTATCTCTTATGCAGTTTATAGACTATACATTATATGTAAGGATATTTATCTATAGACCATACCCATTAGCATTAGCTACGAGTTTCTCTTTGCCAAAAGAAAGGAAAAGAAAATGTCACAATTGATATATATACACGTAACATGTATTGGAATTGTTGAGAATTAGGTCTTAAATACGATTTGTAATAGAGAAGTCGGACTAGGCTGTAACACCCCAAGTTTTTTCAAGCATAATTAAAAGCATAGTTGGACCAATTCAATAGTTTTTATATAAAAAACTAATAAAGGATTTAAAAGAAGTTTTGTCAATATAGACATATACTATGATTAGATTTTTAATTGTATTATCATTATTATTATTATTATTATTATTATTATTATTATTATTATGGTGGAGCAAGTAAAAGAAAAAGGTTTAAAAGATAACGATAAGTTTTTTTAATTTTCGTTCTTTGAAATCTTATAGAAGTAGGATTATATTTGAGACATTATTAAAATAAGCATGTCCTATTATTTTATTTCAAATAAAAGTGTACTTCTTTATAAGAGTTTCTAACCAACCAAAATTTGTTTACTTTTTTATTTATTTATTTATAGAACACGTGAATGGTCTCTTTGGAATAAGAGATTTACTCAAATCTTTATAGCATGTAGTGATAAACTTTATTAGAATTTTTATCTATCCAAATAACTCGACTAATTACTTGTATAAATAGTGGTATAGTTTAATGAGTCAAGGCACGCTACTTTTTTTTTTCATCGAGTAAATAATAGAGATTAGAGAGGAGATACATAGTCAAGATTCATCAAGTTTTCTCAAGGCAAGGTTAAGGTGGGGAATTTATGCTTGTGGTTTTATTATCCATGCATGTTAATTATGTTAATGCTTCATGTTTCATTGATAATTCATGATTTATGCTATGCTATGATCTCACGGTTATCAAGTCAGGGCCACGTCTCTGCCCTCACGGTTATAAAGTCAGGGTCACGTCTCTACCCTCATGGTTATAAAGTCAGGGCCACGTCTCTGCCCTCACGGTTATCAAGTCTTTATGGTCATGAACATTTATGTATCTTTGATAATATGATATGTATTAGCATGTTTAACACGTTGGATAATTGCATTGTTTCTCACTGAGTGTATTTTGATATGCTCACCCCCTTTTAGATTTCAAATTTGCAGGATTTGGAGTTGAAGCAGTCGTGGAGGCCGAAAATGACTAGGGCATCGTTCTAAGAACTTAGTTAATTTATTTAAAGTTATGGGATTTATTTTGTTTCCGTTATTTTTCGAAAATATCAGATTATCTAATGGTTTAGTTACATTCTTTGTTCATACAATTTTACTACGGCGCTTCTCTTATTATGTACGAATATTTCTATGGTTAAAAGCTTTATTTCCAAACGCATTTTTTTTCTTTGATATAATTATGAGAATCTATTAGATTAATTAATTAATATTTTTCTTTTGAAACCTTAGTAGCATATTGTCTAAGTTATAATGAGTTTGTTATTTTTCTGCGAGCTAATTTTATTTTGAACAATTGTACTGAGTAGATAGTTTGTTTAGAAAAGTTTAGTCATGATTTATTACAATAAGTACAAGTTTGTGTCTTATGTTTGTTTTATTGGCTGCACGTGATCAATTAATTTGATAAGAAAAATGTTTTATTTATACATGATTATATATAATAAAATAATATATATTGTTTCTTTATCTTTAGTTGTACGGTTAACTAAATTTATAGGTGTGTAAACTATTTGATTTTCTCCGCTTTGTGTTACATGTTGTAACATTCAAGTTAATTAGAAAATAGGGTGTTACAAGACACACAGTCATATGTGTGTATAAAAATTATACTTCCTCTGTTCATAAAGAGAATGTCTCATAAAAAATGGCACGAGTTTTAAGAATTTTAATTGAGTGTATTGTATTGTGTGAGTGGAATAAGGTCTCATATTATGAATGCAGAAAGTATAGGAAAAAAAATGGTGAGAGTGTTTATAAATGGAAGGTACATACTCTTCATAGATGGATGAAAAAAGAAAAAAATGCATCATTTTCGTGGACGAAAGAATTATATTTTTCATTTCGTCTGTATCTATTTATCATTTATGTATGTAATAATTGAATTTTAGACCAAACAATGGTAAAAATAAAGTGGGCACATGTTTTTTTTAAGCATAATTTCATTAATTAAGAGAAGTCATTCATTCCATTACAACAGATTGGTTCATACGTGCCTTTTAGAATTGGGCTCTCATGGTTTCTTGATTCTATAATGGGCCTTTTCACTTCAGCCCAAATTGGTTTGTCTTTGTCTAATAAATAAATTAAGGGAAAAAGTGCAAATACCCCCTGATGTTGGCAGCGCTAGGCAAATACCCCCTGAACTTTGTTTAGGTGCAAATTCACCATTCCCTAAAGTTTTCGGGTGCAATTACCCCCTCGCCGTGACGGAAACAACACTTCCGTTGGCAAAAAAATATTTTTGATTCATTTTTATTTTTGTGGGACCCTTACAATTCCCAAGAATTAATTGGTGCTAAAAGCTCAAATTAGGAAAAAATTTGTTTCGAACCCTAGCTCACAACTATCAAAACTCAGGCGAAGTTCTCCAATAATTTACAATCCAAGCCAACTATTTGTTGTTGATATTGAGGATCTCATCTTCTTCAAGTGGTTCGTCATCCTTTTTCGTGCAAATTATCGGAGAACTTCACCTGAATTTTGATAGTTGTGAGTTAGAGTTCGAAATAATTTGTTTCCTAATTTGAGCTTTTAGCACCAATTATGCAGTATATAACCCTTGGAAATTGTGAAGGTCCCACAAGAATAAAAATAAATCAAAAATATTTTTTTTGCTAACGGAAGTGTCGTTTCCATCACGGCGAGGGGTTAATTGCACCTGAAAACTTTAGGGAAGGGTGAATTTGCGCCTAAACAAAGTTTAAGGGGGTATTTGCCTAGCGTTGCCAACATGAGGGGGATATTTGCACATTTTCCCAATAAATTGATACTCCTCCCTCCATTCTTGAATATTATGGTGTAGTTTGTATAGCATGGGTGGTTTAAAATATATATTGTACAAGGTGTTTTAGAAGTGGAGAAAGTAACCCATAATTGTGAGCGGGATGATGTATAAAAAAAAGACGATCACAAATTTTAGAAACGAACGAATATAGTATTAAAACCACAATTTTTAGGGACAGAGGGAGTATGTCACAACCTTCTCGTTTTCTTGACATATGGCATATTTTCTCTGTTTTTGAACGAATACATGCATTTTCTCGCTTAATTTGTACAATTGTACTCAATATGTGTTGTGCCCACTGCCCATGAGTTGATTGATTAATATATTGCTCAACAATCGAATCTCAACAACATATATATATATAGGATCAAATAAAAATAATTTTATATATGTATTAACTAAAAATAAATCTAAAACATTAAATATATTAAATTAATGACCTAGATTAAAGGAATGGAGGGAAGTGTTATTTATGCCTAAATTAATATATCAAGGGTGTATGCGTATTTTACCAAAAAATTGTAACGGTATTCTTCCTTAATTAGTAGAATTTTTGATATATTTTCACATCATTTCCTCTCTCCCACTAATATAATATTAAATACAAGTAACTCCAATTAAACTTTTTATCTCAAAGAAATCTACTCTTCCATGAATAAGACCCGTTTTCTTTTTCTTTCAGTAATCTAAATGTGATGTCGTTTTTACTAATGAAAAATTATCAACTCATTTTTATTTGCCATATCGCGCGGTTTCAATTTAGGGGCATTTTCTAATTTTAAGAAATTCCAAAAAATTAACAAATTTATGAATTTAGGGACTACTTTTAATTTCGGAGATTAATAATTAATAATACAAAATAAAACATATATCTCATATGAAATATTCATCTAGCTCTTGGTGAACCAATAAATTTACAAGATAAGAGATAAGTCGACGTGTCCATGTGTTCGTACATATCAAAACAAAACATTTTTCTTAAAGAAATAGTACTTGTTAAGGCTAATTAAACATAGAAAAAAGAAAAATACACCAAACTAAACAAGAATAACACTTGATAATAATTCCTCTATCTATGGCTTCTAGAAAAAATAAAAAATCCTTTCTCTATGGATAAAATCACTTTGTTTTCTGTTGTTATAGAGTTTGGCAGCGTTCAAAAATCTCAAGGACATTTTGGTTTATACATGTTGCATGTAGTAAATTGTACCATATTGATCATATTAGGAACAACTTAAATAGACGTGCATGCAAATTTAGAGTAGATCATCGATCATATTAATTAGGAAACACTTAACTTAAACACGAGTCTCCGATATGGAATGGAAGAAATATACTACAAACCAAAATTTACTCATGGAATGAAATCGTGGAAGCGAGCACATGCGGTTTCAAAAGCATGTTCATATTAGACGGTCAAAGCAACATGGTCGGCAAAAACCATATGGCTTCAATTTAAGACGAATTAATATAGACTTTGCTGACGATGTTGCTTTGGCCGGCTAGTATAGACACATTTTTTGTAGAGAGCCAAAGAGGAAGAGATCATAATAAGTAATAGAGAATGGCAAACATCTATGTTGGAATGGTGGAATTAAAGGTGCACAAGTCTCCTATTTATAGAGAAATTAAATGGCCTAACAATATTCTGTCAATTTCAATCAGCCCACCTAATATTCGCTAGCCATCTCAATCGATGGCCTAATATCACACATTATCCAAATGTAAGAAACAGATTGTCACGGGTACTGTTGATATTAGTGATACGAAATATTTGGATCGAGTACGAAATATTCGCGGTGCGACCTTTATAAATAGACGAAAACGTCTAGGGTTTTAGTTAGTTCTCTTGAGTCGCTCATTGCAACCCCTTTTCGACATATAGTGAAATCTTCTCCTCTACCCGTGATTTTCTTCCGTTTTGGATTTTCACATAAATCTGTGTTATTTATTTTTCTGTTCTTCGTATTCTTCTTGACTATATTTTATATCAGGTGCAATTATTAATGACATCAAGCACCCCTGCACCAAGAATCAAATGTAGTCAATGCTTTTCAAGCTAGCTTCTGAATATTTGTGTCAAATCGTGACCTGAGAATAGCTAAACTTTCATAATATAAAATGCATTAAATATAATAATTTATTTTTTGAAAGCATTAAATATATTAATCAAGTTTTGGGGATCCCTTAACTTGGATCAAATAAATTATTAAATATATATAGTTCTTGCACTATATATTGGTGAAGTCATAAAAATATAATTCCATTTCCCGTAATGATTATATTTATGGACCAAGCACATCAAAAGTTCATTCATTTCTTTATTCGGACATTATATGTATAAATGTTATGCATGTATATATTTAGACGTTTGAATACTACAATTCATTATATATCGATAACTTTATTACTTCATATAACTATTTATGTTAATGCCATTAAGATAATTGCAATTTGTAGCTCATTCATGTGTGAATAAATATGAATTGGGGCGGGGGGGGCGCTTGTTAGGTACTTACCATTTCTAACAAACCGGATACTATATTGCTTTTCCATGTGACATCTTAATATCTTATGTTGCATTTATAAGGAACGACACGTGGCATGACTAAAGGTTCAAGATTTATAGTATATATATAAGGAAAATATATACCCTAAATTAATCTTAAACCCTTAGTCATGCCATATGTCGTTCCCTTATTAATGCAACAGTAGATATCACGCGGAAAGATAATAGAGGATACGATATGCATTTCTAGTGTTTCATCACATGGTTCGCATGTCCCATTATCATATTTTTTTTCCAGTTCAATCTCTTATGCTTTATTTAATTTAATTTTATGATTACTAGTTAGGATTAATTAATCCAACTAGAATTTAATTTAATTTTATGATTACTCTCTTGATTTGTTATCTCATTATTATTGTTATTTGGAAAAATGCTTATTATGTTTATCAAAAAAATTCAAATAGCTAGAGAGTTGCACTTGGGTGCAGCCGGCAGACCCGACCTGACCCGATCCGACCCGCCCGACCCGGTCAGCGTTGACCGGTGACCAGTCAACGCCTGACCGTTGACTTTTCCTTTTTTTTCCTCTCCGTCTTCGGCTCCGATTTTAATTTATAGATAATGATTGTGACAACATTAATGTTTTTTAGCTTGCTCCGAGGCCTTCGCCTACCCTTGCTCGACTCTTGAAAAAAAAAATTTTGAAAAATTTAAAAAAATAAATAAAAAAAAAATCACCGGTCAACGCTGACCGGGTCGGGTCAACCGACTGTACCGTACAGCCGGCTGCACCCAAGTTTTTGTCATAGCTAGAGTACTCATGCACGAAGGCCTCAGATATTATGTAATCATATAAAGTGCAATGTTTACATGGAATACAGTCTCATGAGTAAGATCCGTATCACAATCATATCCAGATTCAAACACTAACCTAGTACGAGAACAATTATAAGTAGGGTATTCTATAAAAACTATTACGGAAAAATCAAAATGTAGAACATACAATCAATTCATGATACCACGTTATATTTGAAATAAACATACAATCAATGCGTTGTCCTTTCTCTTTTTGTTTTAATTTATTATTATTATTATTATTATTATTATTATTATTATTATTATTTTTTGAACAGATAATAGATTTGCGAATTTGCAAGATGAAATTAATTTATACTAGTAATTGTACACATAGCAGCTTCCGCATCGTGCATTTTGTTTTATACTCATATTTTTAAGTCTATATCTAAAGAAAAAAAGTCTATATGTATATATTTTAAATTATTTAAGTGCACTATATATCCAATTCATGGAATATGCGTTACGTATGAGTGAGACTCTTTATTTTCATTTTTCACTAGCATTTTAATCATTTCCATTTAAAATTAATTTTACCCCGAATTTTTAGCCATAAAAGAGGCAAAACTTAGAATAGCCAAAACACATAGTAAAACACAAATGTTGGCCACAAGTTTAATTTTCACAAATTATGGCAAACATTTGCCTTTTTGGACCATTTTACCCTTACTTTTGACTTTTTCCACCTAACTTTACATTCTCTTTCCTCTATCATTATCAACCTACTTTTTACTTTTTCCACCTAACTTTACATTCTCTCTCTTCTCTCATCAAATTCGTACTGCTGTCCAACTTCACTTTTGTATCGCGGTACGAAATGTGTGAATTTCGTACCGTGCTACCAAAGTTAGCACGAAATGATAACACGGTACGAAATGGTTCAATTTCGTACCGATATCGTGGTACGAAATGGTTGAATTTCGTACCGTGCTACCAAAGTTAGAACTTTTATATTGCGGTACGAAATATTGAATTTCGTACCGTGTTACCAAAGTTAGAACCTTTATATCGTGGTACTAAATGGTTGGATTTCGTACCGTGTTACCAGAGTTAGAACTTTTAGATCGTGGTACGAAATTGTTGAATTTCGTACCGTGTTACCAGAGTTAGAACTTTTAGATCCTGGTAGAAATTGTTGAATTTCATACCATGATATAAAGGTTATAACTTTGGTAACACGGTACGAAATGGTTCAATTTCGTACCGATATCGTGGTACGAAATGGTTGAATTTCGTACTGTGCTACCAAAGTTAGAACTTTTATATCGCGGTACGAAATGTTGAATTTCGTACCGTATTACCAAAGTTAGAATCTTTATATCGTGGTACGAAATGGTTGAATTTCGTACCGTGTTACCAGAGTTAGAACTTTTAGATCGTGATACGAAATGGTTGAATGTCGTACCGTGATATAAAGGTTCAAACTTTGGTAACACGGTACAAAATGATTCAATTTCGTACCGATATCGTGCTACGAAATGATTAAATTTCGTACCGATATCGTGGTATGAAATGGTTGAATTTCGTACCATGTTACCAAAGTTAGAACTTTTATATCGCGGTACGAAATGGTTGAATTTCGTACCGTGTTACCAAAGTTAGAACCTTTATATCGTGGTACGAAATGGTTGGATTTCGTACCGTGTTACCAGAGTTAGAACTTTTAAATCGTGGTAGAAATGGTTGAATTTCATATCATGATATAAAGGTTCTAACTTTGGTAACACGGTACGAAATGGTTGAATTTCGTACCGATATCGTGGTACGAAATGGTTGAATTTCGTACTGTGCTACCAAAGTTAGAACTTTTATATCGCGGTACGAAATGTTGAATTTCATACCGTATTACCAAAGTTAGAACCTTTATATCGTGGTACGAAATGGTTGAATTTCGTACCGTGTTACCAGAGTTAGAACTTTTAGATCGTGATACGAAATGGTTGAATTTCGTACAGTGATATAAAGGTTCTAACTTTGGTAACTCGGTACAAAATGATTCAATTTCGTACCGATATCGTGGTACGAAATGATTGAATTTCGTATCGATATCGTGGTATGAAATGGTTGAATTTCGTACCATGCTACCAAAGTTAGAACTTTTATATCGCGGTACGAAATGGTTGAATTTCGTACCGTGTTACCAAAGTTAGAACCTTTATATCGTGGTACGAAATGGTTGAATTTCGTACCGTGTTAATTACAAGAGTTAGAACTTTTAGATCGTGGTACGAAATATTGAATTTCGTATCGTGTTACCAAAGATAGGACTTTTATATCGCGGTACGAAATGTTTGAATTTCGTACTGTGCAACCAAAGTTAGAACTTTGATATCACGGTAATTTCGTACCGTGGTACAAAAGTTAGAACTTTTATATCGCGGTACAAAAACACTAATAATACTATTAATATTGTAGCAAAGGGTTTACAAACAAGAAATTGTAGCAAATAATTTACAAAATAAGAATTGTTCATTCACTAATCACTAAACATTGTTCATTCACCAACTCAATCTCTACGGTAAGTGTTATTTCATCTGTGTTGAAACAAATAGATGCTCCCAAAAAAAATATTGATTTCTTGAGATCTTGTAGGACATCATGACCAAATTCATCCAAAATCTTGCACATAATCATTTATGATGTCCATTGTACCTTCAAAACTAAAGCAAAAAAAATTAGAATATGGTACTAATATAATTCTTACCAACATACCATTTCTTTGTGCTTGATTATTAGTACGAAGTGTGAATTCATACATGGTACTTGGTAAGAATTTCATAATTCTTACCAGCGTACCATTTCTTTGTGCTTGGTTATTGGTACGAAATAAGAAATTGTTACATGGTACTTGGTAAGAATTTCATAATTCGTACCAATAACCAAGCACAACGAAATGGTACACTGGTAAGAATTATGAAATTCTTACATGGTACTTGGTAAGAATTTCATAATTCTTACCAGCGTACCATTTCGTTGTGCTTGGGTATTGGTACGAATTATGAAATTCTTACATAGTACGAGTTACTACTGGTACGAATACACCTGTTTCGTACCGACGAGTTTTGACAGCAAGCAGCAGCCTCCTTCAATCAACACAAATGAAATAGAAATCAGCGAACATACATCCAAATCATCCAGAAATTAACCCAAATACACCGAAAATTACCAAAACAATATGAAACCTCATAAATCATCAAGAAAGAAACACGTAAAAGCCCTAAATCAACAAAAAATAAGAAAAATACAACAAAAATTAAAAAAAAAACTCTAGATCAACATGGATTACGAGAATTGAATTACGACAATTCAAAAATTCTTACTTGGTAAGAATTTCATAATTCTTACCAGCGTACCATTTCTTTGTGTTTGGTTATTGGTACGAAATATGAAATTCATACATGGTACTTGGTAAGAATTATGAAATTCTTACTAGCGTACCATTTCTGTGTACTTGGTTATTGGTACGAATTATCAAAATTCTTACATAGTACATGGCAAGAATTTCATAATTCTTACCAGCGTACCATTTATTTGTGCTTGGTTATTTGTACGAATTATAAAATTCTTACATGGTACTTGGTAAGAATTATACCAGCGTACCATTTCTTTGTGCTTGGTTATTGGTACGAATTATGAAATTCTTACATGGTACTTGGGAAGAATTCATAAATCTTACCAGCGTACCATTTCGTTGTGCTTGGTTATTGATACAAAATTCTTACATGGTACGAATACACCTATTTCGTACCGACGAGTTTTGACAGCAAGCAGCAGCCTCCTTCAATCAATACAAACGAAACAGAAATAAGAAAAATTCAACAAAAATAATAAGAAAAATACAACAAAAATAAGAAAAATACAACAAAATTTCAAAAAAAAAATTCTAGATCAACATGAATTGCGATAATTGGAAGGAGAAATAACCTGGATCTATAGTCTGGAGCACGATGCCAATGAGAAGCTTCCGATTGGTATACCAGCGTACCATTTCTTTGTGTTTGGTTATTGGTACGAAATATGAAATTCATACATGGTACTTGGTAAGAATTATAAAATTCTTACCAGCGTACCATTCATTTGTGCTTGGTTATTGGTATGAATTATGAAATTCTTTCATGGTACTTGGTAAGAATTTCATAATTCTTACCAGCGTACCATTCATTTGTGCTTGGTTATTGGTACGAATTATGAAATTCTTACATGGTACTTGGTAAGAATTTCATAATTCTTATAAGCGTACCATTTCTTTGTGCTTGATTATTGGTACGAATTATGAAATTCTTACATGGTACTTCGTAAGAATTTCATAATTCTTACCGGCGTACCATTTCGTTGTGCTTGGTTATTGGTACGAATTATGAAATTCTTACATGGTACGGATTACTACTGGTACGAAATGATTGAATTTCGTACCGACGAGTTTTGACAGCAAGCAGCAGGCTCCTTCAATCAATACAAACGAAATAGAAATCAGCAAAAATGCATCCAAATCATCCAGAAATTAACCCAAATACACAAAAAATTACCAAAATAATATGAAAATCTCATAAAATCATCGAGAAATAGAAATAATATCGAAATGGTTCAATTTTGTACCGATATCAAGGTACGAAATGGTTGAATTTCGTACCGTGGTACTAAAGTTAGAACTTTTATATCGCGGTACGAAATGGTTGAATTTCGTACCGTGTTACCAAAGTTAAATCCTTTATATCGTGGTACGAAATGGTTGAATTTCGTACCATTTTTTTGTACTTGGTTATTGGTACGAATTATGAAATTCTTACATGGTACTTAGTAAGAATTTCATAATTCTTACCCAGCGTACCATTTCGTTGTGCTTAGTTATTGTTACGAATTATGAAATTCTTACATAGTACGAATTACTACTGGTACGAAATGATTGAATTTCGTACTGACGAGTTTTGACAGCAAGCAGCAGGCTCCTTCAATCAACACAAATGAAACAGAAATCAACGAAAATACATCCAAATCATCCAGAAATTAACCCAAATACACCAAAAATTACCAAAACAATATGAAAACCTCATAAATCATCGAGAAACAAACACGTAAAAGCCCTAAATCAACAAAAAATAAAAAAAATACAACAAAAATTCAAAAAAAAACTCCAGATCAACATAAATTGGGAGAATTGGAAGGAGAAATAACCTGGATCTATGGATCTATTTGTAGATCTGGAGCACGTCGCCACCGATCTAGAAAAATGCCGCCGCCGATCTAGAAAATACGCTGCCGCCGATCTAGAAAATATGGCTACACCAATCTAGAAATATGCCGCCGTAGTCGTGTCGCGAGCCGTTAATGAATACAACGCCGCCACCAACCAACTGAGAAGAAAAAAAAAAGAACGATGAGCTCGAGCTCGAGCTGAAGAAGACGCACGAAAAAGAGAGAGAAGAGAGAAATGCGTGAGATATGGGGGAGCAGCAGCAGGAAAAATAAATTATGAGGAGAGAGAAAAAGAAGTTAGGTATAGTAAAAGGTAAGGGTATTTTCGTCCAAAAAGGCAAATGTTTGCCATAATTTGTAAAAATTAAGTTTGTGGCCAACTTTTGTGTTTTGTTATTTGATTTGACCATATAGGCGTATTTTCTCTTTGCAGTATTATGTGCAATGAGTGTGTGGATAAATATGAATTGGGGAAGAGGGGTGTTAGGCATTAAGATCCCCAATTCCATTTATAGTGTTTCATCACATGTCCCATTACTATATTTTTTGAGTTATTTTTTTTCTTTAATTCAATCTCCTATGCTTTAATTTAATTTTATGATTACTAATTATGATTCATTAATCCAACTAGACTTTATAATTATTATTTTATATTTAATTTATATTTTTTGAGTTAATAATTGATTGTTCGGAAACTATGATATGTAATTATTTTAAATCGAATTTTTAGTAGTAAATATTAATTTTAATACATTATATAAGACTAAAGATTTTATTTTATAAGAAATATTATTAGATCAATAATGAAAATTATAAGCGGGACACGAGTGATAAGTTATAATTATATGTAGGACAAACGATACCATGCGCTCGAGTTAATTAGGATGAGAAACAGAGGGGGGAGAAGATGGGAGATGAGGTGGGGGAGAGAGAGATACATATATTTTTTATTTTTTTATTTTCAATAATCTAAATGTGATGTTTTTACTAATGAAATTTTCAATTTGGGGGTATTTTCTAATTTAAAGAAATTCCAAAAATTTAAAAAATTTATGAATTTAGCGACTGCTTTTATTTTACTTGGATGAATAATAAAGAAATAAAACATTTTTTTTAAAAGAAATACTTATTAAGGTTAAACATAGAAAAAAAGAAAAACATACCTAACTAAACAAGAATAACACTTGATATAATTAACTCCTCCATAAAAAATCTGGATAAAATCATGTTGTCTTCTTTTGTTATAGAGTTGGGCAGCGTTCAAAATCTCAAGTGCATTTTAGTATACATGTTGCATGTAGTGAATTGTACCATATTGATCATATTAGGAACAACTTAATTTAAATTGACGTACGTGCATGCAAATTTAGAGAAGAATATTGATCATATTGTTCAATAATTAGCTATGTCTCAGTAATATCCTTGCAAATTAGCAACATTTTCCATTCTCTGTAATGCCTATAAATTTATTGCAAATCCATGCAATATCCTTTCTCTGTAACGTACGATCGAGTAAAAAAAATAAAATCATCTCTCTGTAATAGCCATCTCTTCCTCTTCTCTGCAAAATGTTGCAGATCCATCTCTTGCTCTTTCTCATCATCCCGCCTCTTTTTCCTTCTTCTTCTTCCTCCTCCACCATGTTGTTGACGGCTACCAAAGATGTTTTCATCTTAGCCGGTCAAAGCAACATGGTGGGGTTAGGAGGTATGCTGAGGAACTACTCCTGGGACGGAGTAGTTCCGCCGGAGTGCCCGCGCATCCTCCGCCTCGGCCTTGACATGAAGTGGGAGGAGGCGCGGGAGCCTCTTCACCTACTGGTGAAGGCAGCGGAGCCGCTCTACGGGATAGGCCCGGGATGCCGTTTGCGAGATCCCTCTTACAGAGGGATCCCGCACTCGGGATCATCGGGCTCGTCCCCTGTGCGGTCTCGGGCTCCTACATCACCAATTGGAGCAGGGACAGCTCCTACTACACCGACATGGTGGAGCGGGGGCGGGCGGCCGTTAGCGACGGCGGCGTGCTTCGGGCATTCCTCTGGTATCAGGGGGAGTCCGATGCTGCCAAACAGCTGGAGGCGGAAGCGTATGGACGCCGTTTGCAGGAGCTGTTCGTGAATTTCAGAGCTGATCTTCAGTCCCCTTCTCTTCCCATCATTCAGGTAATTGCATGAATATTTTCTTGATATAAATATATTTATATCATTATTTTTTATGTACGAATGCATGCAGGTAGCGTTGGCGTCGGGTGGTGCATATAAGGAGAAGATAAGGGAAGCACAGTTGCACGGTACTGAGCTTCCCGGCGTGAAATGCGTGGATGCGTTGAGTCCACGGGACAAGCTGCATCTCACCACTGCCGCACAGATCCAGCTTGGATCTGTGCTTGCAGATGCATACCTCAACATTTCTGCTGCGGTAGGGGTGGCAAAATATACATATGTATATCTCTGTTTCTTGCTTCATCTTTTGTTTAAGCTACTTTAATAATAGAATCCTTCAATTAGTTGTTGTTAATTTCTGGTGAAGTTGATGTAAAATATATGTACTAGTTTAGAGTACTATTGTAGTTTCTGGCGACATTAATTAATCAAGCTCTTCTTCTTCTTCTTCTTCTTCTTCTTCTTCTTCTTCTTCTTCTTCTTCTTCTTCTTCTTCTTCTTCTTCTTCACTTGATTGGAGGAATTGTTTGAGCAATAAACCAGCAGTATAATAATCAATCAAACCATAAAGGTCAAAATCGAATAAGGTGCAACTTCATAAACGACAAAAGAATTTGATGATTTTTTTAGGGTTTATAAATATTAATTACTAATGAATAATATGTATAAACATTTAAATTGGACTCTTTATTCACTTGGAATGCTCTGTCCCTATTTTGGTGTTCCACTCTATGTCCCACAATTATTTTTCTTAAGTGTTTATTCATTTTTTTTCTTCAATTTCAATTGTTTATGTTTTAATTTAATTTTATGATTATTGACTCGGGTTCATCCATCCGATTAGGGTTTATAATTATTTTTTTATATTTATTGGCTATTCCAGACTTCACTGTATGGAATTTCCTCTGTTTTGTGTTATTCAAGCATAAGAATGTGGATCTTATTATCTTAAACGGGATTATTGTGGTAGATAACATTGTCTGCAAATATGGCTTGTGGGGAAAGGCCTAGCCCACCAAAGTTAGAGGGCCCAATTTTATTTTATTTAATAAAAAAACGTATTAGTATATATAAAAGAATTAATTTTTCTGATTGTTCTCAATGAGATGTCTTAAAAACATGCCCATTAGCATGTCATTTCTTCTTTTATTTTTTCTCATTTCTAGACGGGAACTTTTTTAGTAACTAACGGGAAAAAGAAAAAAAAAAAAAAAGGTTTGTGGTTTTTGAATCATTGATAGCCACTTATTTTGATTGAATTTGTGTTAATTTCTACAAAATTGTTGTCTTTGATTGTGTATTATTGATAACTAATTTGTTGGGTATAATATGTTGCCTAGAAAACATGCATCTCAAAGTAAAAAAAAAAAAAAGAAAAGAAAAAAAAATTGGACAAACAAAATCTCACTGCACAATTCCTTTCGGTTAATTTTGTTCGAGTTAATTAATAATTGTTAATGTGTGGCATTCTATATATATTTAAATTTAATGAAACGGGTCTTATCGTGAAAGAGTAGGTTTCTTTGAGATAATTAAAATTAAATGCAGTAGTAACTCCTAATTAATTTTTTTATCCATCATATATCATATACTCTTAGGGCTCGTTTGGTAGATATGTTAGGATAAGTCAAGATAGATAATGTCAAGATAAATATAATGAATAAGGGGTGATTGTTAGTGTATTTTTTGTGTTTGGTAGATAAGATAATGTCAAGATAAATATAGTGAATAATAGATTGGTTGTTTGGTATCCTAGTTTAAATTCAAGATTAAGTGGGAAATGACAATTCTACCCTTAATATAAATTAATTATTTCTCACCTCTCTCTACAATATCACTCTTCTCTCTCTTCAATTATATCACTCCTCTCTCTCTCTCCCCTCTTCAATACCTCTCTTCTCTCATCCGATCCGCCGCCCCACCTACCTCCACCACAACCACCACTCTCTGCAACCCACAACCATCTCTCTCTCCCTATCTCTCTCTCTTCTTCCTCACCTGCTCACCCTCTCTCTCTTTCTACCACCGCCGACGTCCACACCACCACCTACCTCCACCACCGTCACCGCCGACCACAACCCGACTGCCACCATCTCATCTCTCACAGAGAAACGAACCTTCCCCACCTGGAAACGAAGAGCGACCGCTACCGCCGCCGCGAAGAGCGACCTCATTTCTCCGCCGCGAAGAGACGACGGGCATGCCGGGATAGAAGATGATGACGACGACGAAGTAGCCTGCTGGCGGTTGGGGCTTTTGAAGGTCGAAGGTAGTGTTTTTCCAGAGGGGCGGTGGTGGTGACGGCGGCAGAAGCGGCCGGAGAAGGTTCCACCTTCATTATCTCGTCGGACGGGAAAGAGAGAGAGGGAGGAGGGAGAAGAGAGAGGAAAAGTTTGGAAGGGTAATAATGTCAGTTCACTCTATAATCTTGATCACTGTTGAACCTAGTTTAGGAATCGGACCAAGTTCGTCGGATACGGTTTCTAAAGTGGAACAGTAAATTAACCACGGGCCCAAATATATCACGGGCTTCCTAGATTATTTTTCTTGGGTACCAAACACCTAGATTAGCCGAGATGTGTATCCTATCTTGGCTAATCTAGGCTATCAAACACCCCCTTATAAAAACAAGATCAGAATCGTGTCTATTTCAACACACTGTTCAAATCAAGAAAAATGATCAATCTTGTTTCTCTTAACATGTTTGTCAACTTACGGGCAACAACATTGATCAAGGTCGTAGCATTCGTCCTCATAATCAACGGGGCAATCCTTAATGAGGCCGATGGGTTCTCCAGCCTAGAGAACCCATCGATCTCACTACTTTTGAACAATGATTATCCTCCTTAGGGGTGTGCATCGGTCAGTCGGTTGGACCGACCGACCAAAATCTCATGAACCGAAAATCGAACCGATCAAAAAATTCAAAACCGAAACCGACCGATTAGATCCTTTGGACCGAACCGAAACCGAACCGAAAAATTCGGTCGGTTCGGTCGATTTATGAAAAAACCGACAGTTTTTTTTTTAAAAAAAAACAAATTCCAAAACATAAATATTCAATAAAAACATCACAAACTTCATCCTAATTTTAAAACATAGTCATTACAATTTACAAATAACTAATAAAATTAGAAAACACACAATTAACAAAATATTCCAACAACATATCAATATCCCATAAATATCAAATAAATAAATCTTGAGTACATCATCATTCAAATCAAATAACATAAAATATGTAGCTTGAATCCTTTAACTTCAAAACTCCGTCAATCCTTTAGCTTCAAGTCTCCATGACATCATCACTTGCATTCACATCTTTACCAGTGCCAAGACTTTTCAAAGCTACAAAATAGAAAAGATCAAATGATAATATAATTACAAATTAAACAAAGAGATAAAAAGAAATAAAGAAATAAATCACAAGTTAAAAAGACCTTCTTCGTGCTTTTGAATGCCCTCCAAATCCTCTCCGATTGTAATAGATTGCTTTGATTTTCTTAGCCAATCTTGAGTACAAACGAGACTCTCAACAAATTAACAATAAAAATCAACAGACAACAATAAACACCGAGCTAGCTACTGACTGTCGAGCCTATTAACAATAAGTCAATAATCAATAAATTAACAATAAAAATCAATAATAATCTGCAAGACTGCAACAAATCAACAATTAAAATCAACATACAACAATAAACACCGACCGAAAGACTATCGAGCCTATTAACAATAAGTCAATAATCAACAAATTAACAATAAAAATAAACAAATCAACAACAATAATCTGCAAATTGCAACAAATCAACAATAATCAGAAATTAACAATAAAAATAAAAACATCGAGCAATCGATTACCTTCGGAGCTACTATGTACTGACTGCCGAGCCGCCCGCAGATGGTGAGAGAAAAATTTCACCGGCGATGGGAGAAGGGCGCCGGTGGGAGAAGAGCGTCGACGTCGCGACGAGGTGGACTGATGGACGGTGGAGCTAGATTCAGGGGAGACTAGAGAGGAGATGAGAGAGTCAGAGATACAGCACAGCAGCAGTCAGGCGCCAGCAGATGCTCGATGTCGATGGTGGCCGGTGGGAGAGCCGAGAGGGAGGCGCCGGAGGTGGGATAAGGGCGTTGATGAGGTTGAGCTCGAGGTGGACTCCCGGATGGTGGAGAGACAGAGAGAGATGCTCGATGCGACTTTCGATATAGGATCACTCCTTCGAGGACGTACTGCGTGGATTTAGCTAGAATTTTTCTAGCCTTCGTCTTGTCCTCGGGCACTTCCCCGTTCTCCAAACATCTTATTAGGGGGGTCATCCAATTTGGGTCGTCTTCTATGATCGCATTGACTTCTGCCTCTTCTATACTCCTGTTTCGAACTTCTTCTACTAGCGTCGAGCTAGTTGGGGAGTTCGCCAGCTTGCTTAGCTCGTCAGCTCGGGTATTTTGGCTTCGGGGAATGCGAACTATTTTGAAGAACTGGAAAGACTGTTCAAGGAGCTTGACCTTCTCCAGGTACTTCTTCAGCTTCTCCCTTTTCACCTCGTATTTCCCTAACACATGGTTGACCACGACTTGGGAATCACAATGGGCTTGGACAGCTCGTACCTGGAAGGTTTGGGCGAGACGCAGTCCGGCAATGAGAGCTTCATATTCCGCCTCGTTATTCGTAGTGGAGAACTCGAATCGCAGCGAATATGTTAATTCCTTTTTCTCTGGGCTGATGAGGAGTATGTCGGCTCCACTTCCTTTCTTTCCTGAAGCTCCATCCACGTACATCTCCCAGCAGTCCGGGGGTGTCTTCTCTGGGACTTCATGGAGCTCGGTTTTGGCTTTGATCTCTTTTGGTTCCTCGATTTCCTTATAGTGAGTTTCTACAAGGAAGTCTGCTAGGGCCTGCCATTTTATAGCTCGACGGGGACCGAACGATACGGAATGCTCTCTTAGCTCGATTGCCCATTTCGCGATTCTTCCTGAAGCTTCCGGTTTAGTAAGAACTTGCCGAAGTGGTAGATCAGTCAAAACTTGTATTGGGTGAGCTTGGAAGTAGAGTTTTAGGCGCCGAGCTGCGTTTATCAGGGCTAGGGCGAACTTCTCAAGAGGCTGATACCTCGTCTCTGGGTCTTTGAGAACTCGGTTGACGAAGTACACCGGTAGCTGCCGATCTCCTTCGTCTCGGACCAACACTGCACTTATTGCTTCCTTCGATGCCGCGAGGTACAGAGAGATGGGTTCTTCCTTTTGGGGGACTGACAAGATTGGTAAGTCCCCGAGGTGGCGCTTGAGCTCCTCCAAGGCCAGCTCGTGCTCTCGTCCCCATCCAAACTCCGGAGCCCTCTTGAGAATTTTGAAGAATGGGAGCTGTTTCTCGGCAGCCTTGGAGAGGAAACGACTTAGCGCGGTTATGCACCCTGTCAACCTATGCACGTCGCGGATAGTCCGGGGTACCTTCATCTCCTGCACGGCTCTAATCTTCAGCGGGTTGGCTTTGAGACCTTCTGGCGAGATCCAACACCCTAAGAATTTTCCAGATCGCACGTTGAAAGTGCACTTCTTTGGGTTCAGCTTGAGGTTCGCCTGCCTTAGTATGTTGAGCGTAGTTCGTAGATCGCTCACCACCGAAGCCTCTTCTTTACTCTTGACGACAATGTCGTCTACGTATACTTCGACAATCTTGCCTATATGATATCGGAAGAGGAAATCGACCATTCGCTGGTATGTCGCCCCGGCATTCTTTAACCCGAAGGGCATATATTTGAATGCAAATATCCCGAAGCTTGTTGCGAAAGCTGTCATGATCGCGTCCCCCTCATCCATTAGAACCTGATAGTATCCTTTGTAGAGGTCGAGAAAGCAGAATACTTCGTGTCCCACTAAGGATTCGATCTTTTCATCGATGTTGGGGAGAGGATAGCAGTCCTTCGGGCAAGCTTTGTTGAGGTTGGTGTAATCTACACACATCCTCCACTCTCCTTCTTCTTTCTTTACCACTACCGGATTAGATAGCCAAATCGGGTACCTGACTTCAAACAGAAGCCCTGCCTTCAACCATTGCTGCACCTCGTTGTAGATGACTTGATTTCGTTCGGCAGCAAATGATCGCCGCTTCTACTTGACCGGGGTCGAGTTCGGGTTAATGTTAAGCTTATGCGTGATGATTTCCGACGACACCCCCGTCATGTCCGTTGGGGACCAGGCGAAGACGTCTTGATATTCCATTAGGAGCTGGATTACTTGCATGCGTGTTTGAAGTCCCCCGGCAAAGCCGACCTTGACGACATTCGCTGGATCTGTTTCGGACAGGGGAACCTGTTCCGCCGAGGTGTCTGGGATCAACGTCGTTTCTTCCGGCTCCTTGGGATACTTTGATTGCTATGCCTGGGGTTGACCTCAGAGAGCAACCTGCATGCACTCCTTGGCCTTTATCTGGTCACCTCGGACAGTAAGGGTTCTAGCCGAGGTCGGAATCTTTAACAGCAGGTGGTAGGGCGAAATGATGGCCCTGACTGCATTCAGCCAATCCCGACCTAGTATGATGTTGTAGGGGGAGTTCGCTTTAACCACATAGAACTGAATCAGTTTATTGACGCTGGTCGGCGAGCTGCCAATGGCAACATCAAGCGCAATAGTCCCTTCAGGTCGCGTCTCGTGCTGCGTAAAGCTCTTGAGAGGTAGGGGTGTGGAGTTCACCCGAGCTGGGTCGAGGCCCATCCTATCCAAGCAGTGTTGGAAGATTATGCTCACGCTGGCCCCACCGTCGATGAATACGCGATGGACCATCTTGTTGGCCACTCCGACCTGTATCACCAGGGCGTCATTGTGTGGCGTAGCTGTAGGTACTGGATCGTCCTCAGAGAATGTGACGGTTTCTCCCTTCTTGAACCTTTTTCTTCATTTGCTCCTTACCCGATGGGACAGGTGGTCTGCGAGCTTCTGCCTTTAACTTAGTCTTTGTCATGCCTGAGAGTAGTCCGGTGATGGTCGAGACCACTCCGTCGTACTGTGGTGCATCGTACTGAGGGTCGTCATCATCCTCGTCTTGATCGACCTTAGCTCGCTTACTGTTTGGGGCACAGCGACCCTGTCCTCCTTTCCGTTTTCCTTTTCTATTTTTCTTCCCCCCGGCTTCGTATTTCTTCAGAGTTCCCTCTTGGGCTAACCTCTCTATCTGTTCCGCTAGGTCGCGGCAATCCTCCGTGTGGTGCCCATGGTCGTCATGGAAGGAGCAGTGTTTGTTTCTGTCCCGAGGTTTAGACCCTGACATAGGACGGGGTTTAGCGAACCAGTCCTCGTGGAGTGCAAAGATCTCGGCATTCGTTTTCACAGAAGGAGGTCGTTGGGACGGCTCTGGTCCCCCCCGAGGTCCAAGCCGGGACTGGATAGGTCCTGATCCGAGCCGGGACTGGATTGGCCCTCTTTGGAGGCGCTCGTGAGCACTTCTCTGATCACGATCATTTCGACCTCGATCCCCTTCAGTTCTCCTCTTCTCGGTCTCTTCGCGCTTCAATCGGTCCGCATCTTGGCCATCAGCGAACTGGTATACAATCCTCCACATCTCCTGGGCTGTCTCGGGTTTCTGTTTAGCGAGCTCTTGGTTTAAGGACCCAGGAGCAACTCCATTTCGGAAGGCCGAGATGAGGAAGACATCGTCGATTTTATCGACTTTCAAGCTTTCCTGCATGAATCTGGAAGCGTACTCCCTTATGGATTTTTTGTCTTTTTGCTTCACCGATAAGAGGTAAGCTGTGTCTTGGCGAGCCTGAACCTTTGTATGGAATCTTTGCTTAAATATTTTTTCCAAATAGGTCCAGGACCCCACGCTGCCAGTTGGGAGGCTGTCAAACCAAGCTCGGGCATAATCGATCAGCATCTCGGGGAATAGCTTGCACATGTGTTCCTCCCTGAGACCCTGGTTGTGCATGCTGTACCGGAAATGCGTTAGGAAGTTAAGGGGGTCATCCAGCCCATTGTAGGCCGGAATGTTTGGAAACTTGTACACCGTGGGGAGTTTGGTGTCAAGCAGCTCGTCGGTGAACGGGCTGACAAGTCGAGCTGGTTCCTTTTAAAGTCGGTGTCGGTTCCTCGGAGGACTGCGACTTTCGCTATAGCTCGGACTTCGGCACCTTCTGGGGCTCCGAGGTCGCCTTTGGACATGATGTCGCCTGGGGCTCCGCTGCGAGCTTGGACTCTAACGTCGAACTGAACCCCGCCGGGGATCATGCCTCTCCTTTAGTTCCGATTCCTGCCACTCGGTGCAACGAGGAGCTTTAGGCAGAAATTTTTGTGTGGAACTCTCCCTAGCCTCGGGTATGGGAGACATCCGGGTCGTCGCGAGAAAGCGTTTAAAACGCTCCTTGTTCGCTTTAGTGAATTCGGCTGCGGCGTAGGTGGTGGCAAGGTCAAAGTTTCTGGAGAGACCCTCCTCCTTCAACTCGGATTCTTTCGGCTCCGACTCGTCGTTGATTTCTTCGACGTACCCTTCTGGGGTATCACCCGTTCTGAAGGACTGTCCGTAATGTGTCATCCGATGCCGATTCTGTGACGGGTTTCTCTGAGGGATGTACTCTAGCGCGGGCATCCCTTCGGAGGGATTTCCTTCTATTGGGTCCTTGGCGTGCCTCTCCTTTGGAACCGAACTGCCTTTCTGGCGATTCTCCTGGCTTATGGGGCAGCTTTCTGCTTCGTTAGGATTCCCGCGTTGGCTTTGGGCCTCCCGCACGCTCTGTGATCGCGTTACCATCATAAATCAGCTACGAACGAACCGTTGATCTCTTCCCACAGACGGCGCCAATGATAGATCTAGGGTTTGCGAAAGTAGCTAAAAGAAATAATAACACGATGACACAGTGATTTACGTGGTTCGATCGATGTGATCTACGTCCACGGGAGAGAATATAGAGAGCTCTTAATATGCTTGAGAGTATAATGAATATTGAATGTCCCTTACACCTCTAATCTTGCATCTATTTATAAGCCTTGGGTTAAGCCCAAATCCTTCTAGAGATCAGACTCCTTATACATATCTAGTTCCTTAATACATGCATATCCGATTCCCATTCGTAGTAGAATTCTATCTTCCTCCAGAGTAGGGTTTCGTTACTTGGTCTTCAAGGCAGATGTTGACTCTGTTTGGGCCGAACTCTGTGGGCCGAGCTTTAATATATAGGCCCAAATAGCCTAAGGTCGGGCCCAAGATGAGGCCGGTACTAGCATTATACCATGTCAATTGACTTGACCAAAATTTGGATTGATATTTTTAATTGGAGAAATCATAAATACATCAATTATTTGATGCAACAATTTAAAAGTCATGCTGTAAAAAAAAGTTTTCCTATAGAAAAAAGTAAAAAAAAAAAATTCGCAATTAACCTTTAGGATATAATAAAATATTTTTTTTATCCTATATCAATAACTTTCCCATATCAACAAATTTATCGAATCTAGCCGATTATTATTTTAGAACTGAATATAATATCTATTGGGCTTGGATGAAGCAGTACTGTTGGGCTATAACCCAAAACAAGCCCATAATCTATGCTTCCTCTTGAAGTGTTGATTTCTCTTTTTCCTTTTTCTAGTTCAAATTTCCAATAATACAAAAATAAATATATAAATAATATTTAAAATATAACGCAATTTAAATCTGCATGACTATTATTTCTTCTTAAAAAAAATAAAAATTAAAGAGATGTAAGTAATGAAGTTTACTGCAATTATAGTAGATTTTATGACAAACAACTACATGTATTGTAAAATAGAAAATAAAACATAATTTCATAACATAAGAATCAAATTGAATTTTAATTAACTATAGTAGATATAAAATTATATAATTTGGGTGATTCGTCAAACATTTTACACTCATGACACACACTTGAAGGCACAAATTGGAACTGCTCGTTAAACATTTCACACACACGACACAAACAATACATTATAGAAAACATTATAATTAAGTTCATTGCAAGTCCGAAAGTAAAATACATTATAGAAAGAATAGAAATTAAAACAAATTATAATTTTCTTTAGTGAATATTTAAATTATACTCCCTCGCGTCCCGTTATTTGTGGCTCATACTTTTTAGGCACGAAAATTAAAATGAAGGTGTAAAAGATAGAAAAGTGGTAGGGTCTTTTCTTTAGTGAATATTTAAATTATACTCCCTCGCGTCCCGTTATTTGTGGCTCATACTTTTTAGGCACGAAAATTAAAATGAAGGTGTAAAAGATAGAAAAGTGATAGAGTCCATATTTTTTAAAGAGTTAATTTTTGCTATTTTGGATTCGAGCTACTAATAGCGAAACAACACAAAAAAAAAAGAGCCACTAATAACGAGACAAAGGGAGTATGTATTTTATTTAAGACAGTCTATTATTGTGTATAAGATAAAGTCAAAAAAAGGGACTGTGTGTGTGTGTGAAGGGCGCTCTTGGGTGTGGGCCCCTAAAAAATAATGCATAAGATATTTATTTGTGGCCAGCATTTGTAAGCCACAAACCTTAGTTTTCTGCAAAAGTAGAGCATTGAAAACTGTAAAGCGGAAGATCTATTTATGGTTTGATCAAGTTCAAAGCCACCATTATATTATCAAAATTCCACTTGATATATATTAAGGGTGATTAGGGTGTATGCTAGGGGTGATTAGGGTGTGTAATATATATTATACACCCTAATATCTTGTTTGGTACAAAGTATGAGACCCTTTATAAAATTTGGGCCCGTATGAATTATACCTATTATTATTATTATCTAATACCATCTATGAGGTGGTATAAATAATATTGCAACTAAATATAAGAATAAATTACTATAATTTCACCCTCTTGCCATAATTAATATGTTTTGCAGAACATTTAATACATCAAACACAATATTAATTCTTTATACGTATTAAGATATCCCAGCTAATCATATCAAGCCTTATCCTATACTTCATAGCAAACGAGCCCTAATAGTACTTAGTGTCTATATTCTTCTTCTTGTTTTTTTAAGGGAGTTAAAGGGAGTTAATTAGCTGGCCAAAACGAAAAGTACTTATTTGCCCATTTACTATTAATACACGTTACAACGTAATTAAAATTAAGGAGATTATCAATTAATTTCAAGCCATTGATGAATCAAAATAAAAGGCTAGGATTAATTCCTAGTTCCCACATGGGGGTAAGGATCTATATGATCCAATCCCTATATATATATATATATATATAGCTAGTCTTTCTCCTTCTCTATATCGCACGTTTAATTTGACTACTGAATCTTAAATAAGATCGAAATAAAATATTATATCATTTATTTGATGCAATAATTTAAAATTGATGTTATAAAAGTAAAATGTATAGCAAAAAAATTATCTATACTAATACTAAATAAGAGAGTTGTATCTTTATTAACAAGTTTACCATTTTCCCTCCAAAACCAATTTAGTGGTTAATAGTGCTAACTATATATTATTTTAGGGTTAATGCATATTATATTATGGTCAATCAATTTTCTATATTTCTATCAAATATTAAAAGAGGGAGTTATGGCTATATTAACAAACTTGCTCTTTTCCCCCTCAATCCAATTAGTGGATAATATGTATTGACTTTAAGTCATTTTATAGGTAATGAATACACCTCCTTTCTTGATTATCATTTTTTAGCTTAAAAAAATTTGAATTGTTTAGTAAAATTGAATGGTTATAGATTTTTCTTATTTAATTGAATTTTTGGGATATATAATTGAATTTTCTACTTTTTATATTTATTATTTATATAATAAATATTCTAATTTAACACAACACTGTTTTGACTATGATATGTAATTTTGAAAAGAAAAAAAAAAAGATTAGTGCAATGAATAGTTGCCAAAATAATTTTATTATTTTCATTATTTAGATTCCTAAATATTTTAAAAATATAATAGTGAAAAAAATATTTAAAAGACAGTTAAAAATACATATTTAGATATGTTTAGAAGTTATCAAAAATGAAGAATTATTAAAAATGTTAAAATTGGTTGAAATAATTATGATGATTGTTCATCTTTAATTCTAATGGCATTTTGAAATGGATTTTAATCGAAATTGCATTTTCAAATATACAAAAAAATGGTTGTTTAGATCGTTCTCTATCAAAAGTGTGAGAAAACTAATAGTAAGTTTTTTAAGTTATAATTGTATCTATAATTATAGTTTCTTTATGTTTACTTATTAAAAGATTTGATATACTAAAATTATAATTTTTTTGTCAGACTATGGATGTCGTGTTTCTAATTTCTCGAATGATTCGACAATGAAGAATATTGATTTGTTTCAATATTCGTTTGTTTTAGTAAAAAAAAAATATATTAATGTAATACATATATTTTTTTTTTACTATCTTTTAAATTATATAAATTTATAATGCTTTCCTTCCGTGGAACGCAAGGGTGTTAAATGATGAGCAATCCTCAACAAAAATATGTTGAGTACAAAGAAGTTTTTCGAAATGTTTGAAATGTAATATGTTGTAGTATTTGTTATTGTTATTACCGAAAATATCGTTATTTCTGTACTGAAAATCTAATATATAAATAATATTATTCTCCTTTGCTAAAAGAAATTTTATAATTATTATATTTTTCTCTTTATTCTTGTAATTTGATAATTTATATATTATATATTTTATAATGTATTCTACCGTGCAACGCACGGGTGCGATACTAGTTCTTAGAAAAAAGTCTGATTGGTTTTTTTTTTTTTTTTAATTAGAAGACAGATTTTTTGTAAATTATTTATGACGATAGGGCCCAACATATGGCATCTATCACATCATCTTTATCAAACTTTGTCGGAAGGAAGCTTCAATCATATGGTTCGATGCTGCATCCACCTTCATTGAGTGAGCCCATCTTACACCATCCACGTGTAATCCACTATAAGAAACAAAAAAAAAATTTCTTTTTTCATAATTTCTTAATCCAATTTTCTTTATCATTTTCCCCTAATTTCCCAACCCATTTTCTCCCTAATTCTGTAACCACGGTTGGTGAACTGAGAGACGTGGCGGAGACGTGGCTGAGGACAAGGATGAGCAAACGTGAAATGATGTGTCGCCGGACGAAAACAACGGACTGCTATCCAGTTTGTCCAAAGTATAAGATCCATGGACCTGAAGGCGTCGGACATGGTGAATCTCATTTCCGAAATCGACTTAAAGATCCGAAGGTCATTTTGCTCAGGATTGATGTACCAGGTTTCTTTGTTTCTCTCCCTTTTTTTTTTGAAATGAAATTAAGAGAATGGAGATGGGTTTTCAAAGTTAAATTTTTTGGGATCTCGATTTTTTGTATTAATCGATAAATCTGTTCTAAATCAGATAATTTTTCACCTTCCAGTATTTGACGAATTCTTAATTAAGTACAGCTGGATTGATGATACTGGTTAGGTTTCTTTGATTCTTTCGCACCCCTTTTTTTATTTTGAGATGGGTTTTCAAAGTTGAATTTTTTGAGATCTCGATTAATTATCGATAAATCTGATCTAAATCAGAGAATTTTTCACCTTCCAACATTTGACGAGACTAGGGCAAGAAGAGAAAGAATGAAAAAAAACAATAATAAATCGTAAAAGCCGCCATGGAGTTCTTCGAAAACAAATTAAGCTTCAATTGAGGTTAATAATATTGGTGATTTTGGACATAGTTCCCAATTTACACAATATAGCCCACAATAATTAAAAAAGAAAAATATAATTTCAATGTTTCTGTTATAATTTTTGAATATGTATTCTTTTAATTATTGAGGTCTATGTTTATAAGTACGGCTCGTAGGAATATTGGTATAGATATGCATAGTTAATGATTTCTTCTTATGATTTCTTGGTTTTTTTCTAATTATTTCCTTTTTCAAGGTGTGACTAATTTCTTTCGTTTTGATATATAAGAAGGCTTTCTTGTGAACATTGAACCTGCAAAGAGTTCTGAAAAGGCACTGAGCCCCTACATTTCGGACGCTTACCTAATTTACTCGTTTGTTTTCTCTGTTTTCTGGTGGGAACCCTTAATGTTCTCTCTTTTTTTTTACATTTGCACTTATGCAGGGGTCGGTTCTATTGATTATCAACTCTCTTATATAAGTTATTTTAGCTGTTTCAATTCCACTTGTCAGTGCAACGAAGCTACTAATATAAAATGATCACACAGAACAAATGTATTGTTTCCATATATTTTCTGATTAGTATATTCAATCGTTCTTGTTTCGCTAGAGTAATAGAAATCCATTTTCCCAGCTATTCAAAGTGGAATTGTATTGACGACATTTATTGCATTTAGGAGAAAACTAGTTACTTATTGTCCATGTATTTTGTATGATGCATCTCTCAGTAATTTCCACTTTCTAAGGATACATGAATGCCCTGCCTACATGAATGCCCTGCCTTCCTGAAGCGTGAAAAGGGAGAAACCTAGTTACTTATTGCTTTTGTGATTTGAGATACTTCTTATTTAGATAGATGCTACTTTGTCAAGTGAACATAATCGGTCTACTGTGGTTTTGTCTCGTGTCCTTGTTTTGTTTCCTTCATTCATATTTGAGAATGGATCTTTATTCTCTACCTTCTTCTGTGTCCATTATAATGTTGTTGGAACTATACTTTCTATATTTTGTATTGTGTCTGTCAAAAGCTTATTTTATAAACCTAACTTACCGTCTAGTTATTTTCTTTTATCAATTATCTCTAAACTAGAGCGCGTCTCAGTTTATATTGATAGATTTTCAATCTTGCATTTTCAATTTTAGGATGTCTTGCATTCTTCCAATAATTATTCTTTCAATATCAGCACCTCTCCAGGACGCTTAATTTGCTGTTTTTATCATTAGTTCTTGCTTAGTGTTGCTTCTACTGCAAGGTCTCAAAATCTTAAGCTCGGCACGTTGTATAAAATATTTTGCTGTGTGTCACCTTCATGCCTCACAAAATTATTAGGTTGGTACTATTTGTTGCTTCATTACCTTCCATGAAGACATAATGGAAAATAAGTTACTTTTGTTTTACTGATAGCTTCTTATGAATTTGCACATTTCGATTTAGATGATAATTAACTAATTGACAAATTTATGTGGATTCATGTTTTATTTCTTTCGTGTTGATATATAGTAAGGCTTTCTTGTGAACACTAGATTTCTATCTAAACTATCTATCATTGACAGATCCAGGAGGTGGCGTCAATCAAATTCCAGCTGAATGTACAGTTTGTGGAGATGTTAGGTTATGTTTGTTTCTTTTAGTGGCTAATGTGTAAGTTTTGCATTATCACTGAGTAGTAACTTTTTAAATATGCAGATTGACTCCATTTTAGAGGTATGTGATACCCATCTTACCCTTTGTAGGCCTGTTTTTTAAGAGTTACTTGTTCAAGTACCTTCACTGTGTGAAACATACAATTGAATACATAACCAATTGATGTTTCAGTGTAAATGATGTAATCAAGAAGCTTCAAGAATAATGTTGAAGACCTCAACACAAACATAGAAAAAGTGGACACAAGAGGGTCTGTTTCTAAATATGTTTTACGGGGTGAGAACCTCAGGGGAAGGTCAGTTTTTCCTCTTACTTTTGCTGGGTCTCCTTGTGATATGAGAAAGGTTGTAATCTGGTTTTTCATTTCCTAGTTGTTTAATTTCACAATGTCATGTGTTTTGGATCTTGATTCAGTCATTGTTTTGAAAGTTTGGCCTTTCATTCTTGTATTTGTTTTTTTTATGAAGCAATGTCTGGAGTGGCTTGCAATCTTGACTCTCGTGGCTTCCATATCCTCTGTAAAGCTACTGAAGAGGTGATTGGTCATGTAAAATTCTGAGGTTTATATACAATTGAGAGATGACAAGGATGTAATGGATATGCCTACAAATCTTAATCATGATATTAGGGCTCCGCAAGTGTATGTTGACAAAGGTGAAAGATTGGGAGAGGGTAGGTCTGTAGGAGAGTCCGTTAACCTTAAACTAAGAAGCTATTTAATTTTCAGAAGCTGGAAACATCTATTTCAATGTAAGGCAAAAGTTCCCTTAAAAAAAATGTAAGGCAAAAGTTTTGGAGAATTTCAAATACATGCAAATAGCATTATCTCCAAGCTGATTTTGTCCATTTTTTTTTTGCAGATTCCAAGCAAAGCGAAAGTTCACTTTATGAATCCAACTAAGAACACTAGAAGAGGGAGGACCATTGGCAAGAAGGGTGCAGTTGGAGCTAGAAGCTCAAATATAGAGAATCCAACACAAGGAATTAGAAATTGAGTGGTTCTTGTAATTTAGACTTGCCATCAATACTTCTAGTATTTATTAGTTTGTTGATGACATTTAAGGGTTTAACACTCTTTCTTGTGGTATTGTGGTGACCTGTAAAATTAGAGCAACCATCTTTTTGTGCATCCACTAATGTGCAGTTATTTTGTATCAAACAAAAATATTGGTAAAAATATTATGCAGACACTAGTGTACAAACACATTCATGTTACTCATTTCATACTATATTCTTACTCAAAATAATTGTTTCAATGCAATCAAAACACTAGAGTCAATTGACATTATTATTTTTCTGTTAAATTTGAATTTTACTAAAATTTGGATTACTACCTACACATTAATATTACTTCTATCCCTTTTTCAAAGAAAAAAAAATAAGAATCACTTGTATCTCAGAAGCTAATTGATGAGAGATGATCATCCACTAAAGTGGTCGTACTTCTATATTTTGCTGTTATTTTATGGTGTTTTCTTCATTTTGGCATTTTTACAAACACCTTGCGTGCTTCAGAATTCAAGCACAGTTTCAACAGATTTCCATCTACTCTTCCTGACATTTTAGCAAATACTTGGTGTGCTTCATTTATACATCGAAGATTCCTTCTATTTTTTTAGTCGAAATTACGAATAATATTAAAAGAGAGCGATAAATACAATCTGAACTCGAGTATACCCGAGGGGAGTATGGTCTTGCACATGGCAAAGACTAGGGGAGTATTTCATGAGACAACATATGGTGATTAATTACCAAGGTGTTATAAAGCTAAACAAATTCGGAGCAAGTCAGAAAGAGGAGCAAAATCGGAAGATGAGGTAAGGAAGATGTTCAATGGGTGCTAGGTATTTCTAAAGAAACAGCCTAGTGAAACAAACTCAAACCCAATTCTAACCATAGCCATCCTCCCCCCGAAGCTCCAAGCTTCACAACAAGCTACAATCATCACACACAGCCACGAGTTCAGACCAGCAGCAGCGAAACAGACTCAAGGCTTAGCTGCAAAGAAGACAACTTGAATGTAGCAGCAACCCAAATAACCAATGTTAATAGCCCGATTGTACTAAAAATATGGCACCCACAGTAGCAAATGGAGCAGCATGACTGTAGGAAAATAAATGTTGCAAGGAACCATCAACACCAAGAGGTTAAAGATGAAGAAGACATCTTGCAAATAACAAATTTTCCGAATGGAGTTGCAAAGTTTCTGAATATTGCAGTTATTACTTCCCTCTTGTTCATTCTTCATTCTCGTAGTTACTATACGGAAAGTTCACAATCACAAGTCTACACAAGCAACATCACATTCATATATTTAAATAGACAACTCCGTACATAATACTTCATTACAAAATAGGGGATACCACAACATAGTACAAAATGAAAAAACACATGTTGTGCTACTGTGATAGATATTAGCGTACAAAATGCCAAAACAAATATGTTGGAATCCATACATTCTCCTAATACAAAATAAAACTACCAACATTAAATCAACAACTGCTGGCCGGCATTGAAAAGCTGTGCACAGTAAACTTCTCGAAAATAACCACATCGTTCAGGGTTTATGCAGTCCAAGGGATAACCAGACACAAGACACTCAATCATTTTAACAGCCATTATTCCACAGTCCGAACAATTTGATTGTTGAGGTGGGTGTTGGTATTGCACTACATCCCACTCGGCATTAAAAGTGGTCACTCCTTTATACTCCATCACACCTGCTTGTAAGCACATCCATGGAATGAAACACCTAAACTTGGCAAAATCAGCCTTCACCATCTCCCACTTCTCGTTGCATGACATGGAGTCGTACACTGTTATGATCTGAGAGTTCAAATCAACTTCGTAAGCAACCCAATGGTTTTGCATTACATGCGCAATCCCAAATATATTTGTTGCTTTTTTCCATGGCAAGGCCCCTTCTCTTGGATGAACCCCTTCTACGTATTGTTTCATGAATGGCGACACATCTTCAAAGCTTTGATGAAGCACTTTAGACTGAATATATATATATATATATATATATATATATATATAAACATAACGTTAATTAAAGAAATGCATCGCGAGTTAAATGAAATTAACAAATAACAAATTAAAATGATTAATTATGATGAGAAAATATTTTTACCCAACAAAAACTATCCAACCAAGTCCAGCCCGGTAAGAACATACGTGGTTTAATCTTGGTCTTTAAACTTAATAGATTGAGTAAAACATCACAGTGCTGCGCGGAATAAATAAAACTTTTGTCATTAATATTTTTTTAAACAACATTCAATATCTTAATTTGTAATTACCATCAACGAAATAAAAACAAAATACCTCGTCAGTTAACCATAAGGTCCGACAATATAGTACTCGGAACCACCCCCATGATATTTCCTCCATGAAAGATAAGGGCACCCGTATTAGACCAAGGCTGCAAAGAAACAAGTGACATGTATTAGTCATTTTCATTAATTTGTAATGACAATAAGTGAATTGTGGTTTAACATTATTCATGTAAAAGACCGACACAATTCTACTCACTTGTCGCCATTAGCTGCATCCTCATACCATTGCTTAAACTTTCTAACCAGTCTTGCAGGGTAATCCTTCATCGGATTGAACATTGGTGCGTTGTTATCAATTCCTCCAACCAGATTCTGCATATGTTGCTCTTGTGGTGGTTTGTGATTCTCAACTACTCCAACCTCATTCTGCATATGTTGCTCTTGTGCTGGTTTGTGATTCTCAACTACTCCAACCTCATTCTGCATATGTTGCTCTTGTGTTGGTTCGTGATTTTCAACTACTCCAACCTCATTCTGTATATTTTGATGTTGTGCGATCCTAGGATCAGTTGACAACCACCAATGTGTCCCTATTACATCAGGATAGTACTGCTTTCCTTTCTTAATGTCTTCACTTGTTGACATTGTATCCACATTCTCGTACGCGTGGTTGAACGTGGCCATATTTGCTATTAAACTCTGTACGTGCAAGTCAGATACTTGTTCCATGTCTTGAAGCCAAGTGCTCGGTGTGTTCATCGTGGCGCAATCAGTTTCTAAACCACCAGGTTCATTGATAAATGCAGGAACGTCTATGCCTTTCTCATATTTCCAAGATGGTTCATGACATTTCACAAATAAAGCTTCATGCCATTGTAGATCTTGAAATTCAGACCCACAGTAATTGTTGACTTGCACTTGTTGTGGATAATTCGGTGCATGGGAGCGTATTGACGACATTGTATAGTTCATTTCCACACCTGATTCCGAATTACAACAGCGTTGGAATATAGATCTAATCATCTCTTCCATTCGGAGCAGTACTCCATAACACTCCAGGGCACAACATTTACCTTCATGCTGCCAGCAAATTAAGAAAACAAATTTTAATGATATGCATTATCAAACTCATCAAGTAAATAGCTTGCATCTCTAATACAGTTAGTTTTTCATCAAATGTATATTTAAAAATTAAAAACAGAATCATGCACGTAGTTCCTCTCATTTTTTCAATCCTCACAATCAATATACTTTTGTGCACCATATGTGTTTGTCCCAAAATATAAATTCCACATGTAAAAAAATATAGCACCATGATGCCACTAATCAACATATCACAAGTAATGCTTTGCACACAATACCTATATCAGAAGTAATATTTTAAATATGGCCATTAATGAACATATCAATCAAGTACACTAGTGAAAGATAAATGACTGCACTAACCTCTAGTCTTTGCATTGTCATCTTCCTTTTAGCTTTTCGTGGAATATGTCCTCTCGATGATGGTTGACAAGAAGTTATTGTTGGATTACATGAAGTGGGTGCTTGTGATGCCTTCACTTCACTCGGAGAAAAAATGACTCTCTTGTTGGTGTGTGCAAACTTGGTTTTGGAGGTGTCGTCCATATCATAATTCAATTTTCGCTTTGCACCAACTGGTACATTCGAACTGGGACCTTGAAAAAGCAGGGGATATGGGCTAGGCTTCCAAACAGGGATATGAACACCCCGCAACAAGTTTTCTTCCATCTCTGTTAAGATGATCTTTTCCTGATTGATTCAATTAACAAGAATAGACCAAAAGTTATTCCAAAAATTAATAATATTATCAAATTAAAGTATTAACTCTAAGGAAAATATAGAACCATTTTTATTGATCTCGGGTCACTGAAGATGCCGGCTAAATGATAGAAATATGATTTCCTTGGCGTTGACCAACGTAACATCCTAGGCCACAGAGCAGCGTAACCGTTAACTCTCACACCACAATAACTTCGCACTTCCGGAAAAACTTCACAGGCCCATGATTGTAAGACAAAACTGAATCCGTACACATCTAATCCCGGAGTGTCGCTGTTATTACCCATCAATCGTCGATGAGATTTGTAAAACCCAGTAACCAAGAATTCATATGCATCTCGGCCCCATGGATATGAGTTGAATCTTGGAAGGTCATCTACGAGATGCATGTATTTCAGGTCTATCTTTTTCTTAGAATAATCCCTTGCAAAAAGAATACCATAGACGAACCACAATAGGGCAAGCTTGTATGTAAGATCCCCGGACCCTTTTGTGGCATCACACGTTCTTTCGAACGCAATATCCACTTCTGCCAAACTAATAGATAACCTGGAACCGAACACTGTTTGATGAATCTGCGATGATGTTGGGGCATCTACCGTCGGACCAAATGAAAGGCCTGTCATGACGAAGAAATCTCTGTGCCCAAATTCAGCTCCTTCATCACTTAACAAAAACTTCAACGGTCCCTGTGAATTATCATCCACTTGCATCCGCAACATTAAACTGAGGACAAGTTGTCCTTGGAACAGCATGAACGGCATATCGAGCAATCTTCCAAAGCATGACTCTTTAAATCTAGCCATGTTGATTGCATCCAAGTCGGCCTTTAATTTTTTCAGAATCCGGTAAATGTAGCATCTAGCCCATATATCTCCACCTGCATGTGAATTATGTACAATTAAATATGTATATTTTATATTAAAAACACTTCAGTTTACCTAATAATTGCGCATTAATGAACTTCAATTGCAAAACCTTTTATCGACTTTGTGCTCGGTTCTCCTTGGTTCCATTTTGTGGTTGGCTCGCCTTCCATTTTTTCTTCACATTGAACTGTTGTTTGATTTGAATTAAACCTCTACTTTTTGAGTTCTTATTGCGAGTATTTATAATTAAATTTAAAGAAATGGAAGAAGATAAGACCTACCTTGATTAACCGCCTTATATCTTTGTCCGGGACTCCGGCGGTTCCTTTCACCAAAAAAGAATTTATTCACTCGCGCAAGCAAGGTAAGGAAGAGGAAGAGGTGCTGCTGACAAGCATGAATGATTGCATTTGCATGGCCTCGAAACTAGCTCGTAAAACAAGATAATTTTACACTTGTACTGCATAAATTATGTATTTGATGAGGTGTATTTCTAAATGGGTGATAAGGAGGTTAATATTTTGCAATTTAAAAAAAAAAAATACTCACTCCGTCCCCGAATAATTGTTATATTTGGAAAAAATATTTGTCCCCGCATAAATATCGTATCGTATATTTTTATGCAATTATTAAAGGTAAGAGACATTATTAATGAGACAGACGAAAAAAAAATAAGACGTTATCAATGGAACGGATGGAGTACTTAATTAAACTAAACTTATTTATTAAAAAATATACTACTATTATAATTTGTATCCCCGTCTTAAATGTATATATTTGTCATTTGTGTGTGTGTATAAATAGTGTATTAAATTTAGGTTGATGAGATAAATCGATAGAACTCAATTTTAATTTGATGAGAAACTAGTAAGTAGTCCGTCGAGACTCGACAGGAAATAACTTTATGTTTTAATTTACTTGTATACATTTTAAAAATAATTTTATATCTTATTTAAAAGTTGTGATATTATTCGTATTAATTATTAATCAAACTTAAAAAATTAATTTTATTTCATGTATCTAAATTTATTATTAGGATTGACAATGGATCGGGTATAATCATTCATTATGTATTTTCTAAATCTAAATTTGTTTAGAATTTTTCTACATGTTCGTCCTAATATAGGTTAAAATAGTGACTTTACTGTACATACGCGTCTCAAATCCGTTGAGTAATACTTGATAAAAATATGAACGCTCCAAGTAAAATTAATTAAAATTAGTAAAAATCATTCTTTTTAAGTATATTTGAATCGTCTCGTTAGTTCATGTTAAATCGATATCTCTAATCTTTGCCAAAATGCTGAAAAAAATACATTTACATCTTCAAGTTTTTCTTTTCTTTAGCTATTTATCCCATATTTAATTCAATGTATATATTTTATAGAAAGCACTAATCGTATGAATGAAAAATAAAAAGGATTCCATATAGACATGTTGATTAAATATATTTATTTAGTCTTCATAGGGATTTTCATTTACAAATTTTCTATAGATTATTACATATGAATTAAGAATGTATAAAATAAGGGTTTATAAAAATGCATTCCGAAATTGTTATTATTTTAATATAGATAATAGAAGAATTTAATAAAATAAAAATTATTAAATTAGAATTAGAATATATGAAACTGAATTAAAATAGTTTTATTTTTATTGATAATTTTAATTTGATCAATTATTAAGTTGTCAATATTAATTTGTTTAATTTTTTTCGGCATTTTGGCAAAGATTAGAGATATTGATTTAGCATGAACCAACGAGATGGTTCAAATATACTTAAAAAAAAGGAATTTTTACTAATTTTAATTAATATTAACGTTTTTTAGATTTTTATCGAGTAATTTAGCATAAACCAACGAGACGGTTGAAACATAGAAAGAAGGATTTTTACTAATTTTAATTAATTAATTACTTGTAGTGTTGATAGTTTTATCGAATATTACCCAACGGATTTGAGACGAGTATGTACAGTAAAGTCACTATTTTTAGGACGAACATGTAGAAAAATTCTAAATAAATTTAGATTTAGAAAATACATAATAAATTAGTATACCCGATCCCTTGTCATTCCTAATTATCGAATGCTAATTCATATATACGTAATCGTGTATTCATCTAAAAAAAAATCATACTTCTATTTTTGCTTAATTGGAGAGAATGAGTTCTTATGGTCTCGCAGCACCCGCCAATGCCAAAAATTAACAAAACCAATCCACCGCCTGTTTTTCGTTTTGGAGGTAAAAAAACTAAAAACAGCCTGTTTTCCAGTTTTCTTTTCATGGTTTGTATATTTAAACACCCTGTCATCACATATATTTTTTTTTTTTTTTAAGTAAAATCCTGTCATCACATATGTTAACACACGCAAAGATGTTTTTTTACCGAATACGATGATGAAGGCAAAGACAACAACATTACAATAACTAATCAAAACCTCGAATTGTTTGCCAACAGAATGTCCAAAGGATAGCAGGAAGCAAATAGCAACACAATAATCACCATTGTTCTATAAAAAGAGGAAATAAATCATCAGCAAGAACAATGTTACTCTATTTGAAGACAACAAAACCAACACCATCGTTCACTCAAGTATTCGGTTTTTCGACCTGTGTCATTCTGCTCCACCTCCATGCCAAAAATAAACTTGCTGCAAACAAATCAATTGCAAAAGATAAAGTGTAGATTAATTAATGAAATTAATATCCTTCCTAGACTTCTGTGGAAAATAATGAAGCTAAAAACTTATTAATTTCAAATGAAAGAAAAGTATATGCATAAAAGCAGGGTATCCTACCTTGGCTAGAACTGCGGTTCGTGATCTTTCCCTTGACATGCAAATAGGTTCTTAAGATGAAATCTACAAACAACCAAAATCATAATTTGATATCATCAGCCATCACAAATTAAGCAACTGCCATCATAAATTAAGCAACTCGGTCAATTAATTAGGACGCTAATTAAGTTCCAAAAAACTAAATGACATTGACAACATGAAGGTCAAGAATATACTTCAGCTCAACCATCCAAAGTAAGCAAAACAGTTCAAATTAGCAATTTACCTCGCCGAAACGGAGACCACTCTCTATCTTCTCTTCACTAATGTATAGATGGATCATGCGTCTCCGTACATACATGTGGATCCATAAAATTGATTGTGGCATGGGTGTTCGACGAACCTGCTTGAACCTTAGTTCGTTTCCTTGCTACCAACACATACAAGTTAGTAATCAGGCATTGTAGATTATGCTGAAATAAATAAACAAATAAATATTAATATGTTTAAAAGGGTAGTACTTACGCTTTGATGGTGCTATCTGCTTCTTTTTCCCTTTTCTCTTGTTTGTTTCCCAATGACGACTCAACCGCGCATTCACAAAACCTCTTTCTCTCAACGTCTTTGGATCACGGAACTTCTCGCAATCCTTAGCTCTGCTCTTTTGCTTGCCAACATTGGCAGTATCACCTACGATAGCTAACACAGCTTGCAGGAGGGCATCCACTTGTTTTTGAATTAACTCCTCTGCTTCGACACAATCTTTAGCCAAACATGCTATGTCGTTTACTTTTCTCATCAAATTATTCACAAACGTCACATGCGGTAAGATCCCGGAAATGTTATTGACAGTGACTCCAGAATTAATTACATTTTTTGCTTTTTTAGTCCATCTTTTCAGTATGAATGCTTCAGGAATTGCCTCAACGTTCCTCATGTAGTAGACTTTGAGTATATGCCGACAAAAAAATCCCTCGCTCTCCCACATACCGCAAGTACAAGAAGCATGCTTTGTAATCTTATTAAAAACAACTTTTCTCTTACGAGAACTTTGTTTGCACGTGAGTGCCTCGTACTCCAAATTACTATCGCCCAAGTCACGATGCTCGTTGTCAACGACAACATTGAGAGATTCTGTTACTTCAAACTCAAATGATTTGAAAACTGACCGTGTGTAAACAGTTGCTGCATGAGTCAGTAGTGCATTATTACTTACGAACTGACCCGGCAACCATAAGCAGAACGTGTCCTCTGACTCTTCCTTCAAACGCCATCTAATTTGTATTTGTTCGTACCGACAAACGAAGTCGTACAATGATCCACGCGATCCACCAAAAGCCTTCAGCACCTTATTGGTCACTTCACTCCTCGAAGTGGCTTTTAGACCTGCCGTGAATATACCACGAGTGAAAACATCAGCCCATTTCTGACGAAGCTCGTACATTCCAATAAACCATGGGTGATCACTTAAATCGTGTTCTTGGATCATTTGTTCCCATAGTTCATCAAACTCATCCTCATTCTCCACATGATTCATGCATGTATACCACTTACTTTTGAAACTCGGATTTCCGTTTAAGTGTCCAAAGTGTGATAGAGCATTTCGATTGATATGCCATTGACATAAACGATGTTTTGCATTAGTAAACTTCGTGTCAATGGCATTCATCATGGCCTTACATTGATCGGAATATATAACCTTTGGCTGCTTGCCACCCATAGATTCAAGAAATGCATCGAACAACCACTCAAAAGATCTTGTAGTCTCATTGGACAGAAATGCCATTCCAAACATCACATTACTACCGTGGTGATTGATACCTATAAAAGGAGCACAAATCAAGCGGTACCTGTTGGTGCGATAAGTAGTGTCGAGAGATAATATATCACCAAAAGCAGCGAAATCATGAGCACATTGAGAATCTCGGAAGAAAAAATTCATGAGACATCCTTCATCATCTCGTTCAACTTTCCAAAAGAAAGAAGTTTCTGTGTTGGACTTGGTAATGAAATAGTCGAGAAGTGCATTTGCATCTCCATTCTCGATTGTTGTTGACCTTTTCATGCGTCGGATATGATCATATGCATCTTTCCTAGTGAAACCCACATTTTGTGGGCCACCACATTCTCTCTCCATAAAATCACAAGCTTGACTCACACAAATCCCTACTGAATGCAGACCTTGTAAAACAGATTGTTTAGCATATGATAAATTACGTGAGGATCTCAATAAATATGTCTGATCAATTGAAACCAGGGCATGGTTGTGAAACGTTTCAAACAACGTTATTCTCCATGGACCGCCGATTACTCTAGATACTCTAATCTTCGCTTTACAATCAGTTCTTGTAATCAACTTCTTGTATGCTGCAACCCGACCTTTCGATCTTTTACAATCAGGATGTCCGGCACAAGAGCATTTGAATTCTTTCCAACGTAGTTCCGTGGTCCTACCAATATAACGTTGTTCGCCACGCCTAACACTAAATCCCTTACACTGTGCATACTCACAATATAATAGGTAAAGTTGCTCAACATCACCCATAATAGACCCTACAGCCAACTTCTTCTCAATTTTGGACATAAACTCGAAATTATTATAATCTTCTGCGTGATCACGACTCGGGCCATCAGAGTATTGTGCGCCAGAATGTTCATGTACACACTCTTCATTATTGCTTTGTTCCAGTTTTTCATCATGGCTAGAATCCAAGCTTTCTAAGTGCGGTAGATTTTTCGGGATTTGCCGTCCATTATCTACATCTTTGTCTGCTACTACATTGTCTAAGCGTAAGGGACTACGTGTGCCATTTTCAACATCACATTCTTCAAAGTCATGCAACCCCAATGCGACATTCAAATCAAAATCCATACGCTTGTAGTATCTGTAATGAGAAAATTTCATTTAAATTAACACACTTGTAGACATATTTCTCTATATTTAGGCATCATTACTGGTTCTTTATATCATTCATAGGTATATTATTTTCATCTTCTATTGGTGGGTAATACGAAAGAAATTAATCATGTATCCACATAAATTTGTCAATTAGTTAATTATCATCTAAATCAAAATGTGCAAATTCATAAGAAGCTATCAGTAAAACAAAAGTAACTTATTTTTCATTATGTGTTCATGGAAGGTAATGAAGCAACAATTAATATCAACCTAATAATTTTGTGAGGCATGAAGGTGACACATAGCAAAATGTTTTATACAACGTGCTGAGCTTAAGATTTTGAGACCTTGCAGTAGAAGCAACACTAAGCAAGAACTAATGATAAAAACAGCAAATTAAGCGTCCTGGAGAGGTGCTGATATTGAAAGAATAATTATTGAAAGAATGCAAGACATCCTAAAATCAGAAATGCAAGATTGAAAACCTATCTATATAAACTGGCACACGCTCTCGTTTAGAGATAATTCATGAAAGAAAATAACGAGACGGTAAGTTAGGTTTATAAAATAAGCTTTTGACAGACACAATACAAAATATAGAAAGTATAGTTTCAACAACATTATAATGGACACAGAATAAGGTAGAGAAAAAAGATTCATTCTCAAATATGAATGAAGGAAACAAAACAAGGACACGAGACAACACCACATCAGCAGACCGATTATGTTCACTTGACAAAGTAGCTTCTATCTAAATAAGAAGTATCTTAAATCAAAAAAGCAAAACGTAACTAGTTTTCTCCCTTTTCACCCTTCAGGCCTTAGAAAGTGGAAAGTATTGAGAGATGCACCATACAAAATACATGGACAAAATGTTATCTAGCCCAATGCAATAAATTTCGTCGATGCAATTCCACTTTGAATAGCTGGGAAAATGGATTTCTATCACTCTAGTGAAACAAGAATGATTGAATATACTCATCAGAAAATATATGGAAACAATACATTTGTTCAATGTGATCATTTTATATTAGTAGCTTCGTTGCACAGACAAGTGGAATCGACACAGTTAAAAAACTTATATAAGAGAGTTGATAATCAATAGAACCGACCCTACATAAGTGCATATGTAAAAAGAAAAGGGGAGAACATTAATGGTTCTCCACCAGAAAACAGAGAAAACAAACCAGTAAATTAGTTAAGCGTCCGAAATGTAGTCACAAGAAAGCCTTACTACATATCAACACGAAAGAAATTAATCACACCTTGGAAAAGGAAATAATTAGAAAAAAAAATCAAGAAATCAGAAGCAGAAATCATTAACTATGCATATCTATACCAATATTCCTACCAGCTGTACTTAATTAAGAATTCGTCAAATACTGGAAGGTGAAAAATTATCTGATTTAGAACAGATTTATCGATTAATACAAAAAATCGAGATTCCAAAAAATTTAACTTTGAAAACCCATCTCCATTCTCTTAATTTCATTTCAAAAAAAAGGGAGAGAAACAAAGAAACCTGGTACATCAATCCTGAGCAAAATGACCTTCGGATCTTTAAGTCGATTTCGGAAATGAGATTCACCATGTCCGACGCCTTCAGGTCCATGGATCTTATGCTTTGGACAAACTGGATAGCAGTCCGTTGTTTTCGTCCGGCGACACATCATTTCACGTTTGCTCATCCTCGTCCTCAGCCACGTCTCCGCCACGTCTCTGCCACGTCTCTCAGTTCACCAACCGTGGTTACAGAATTAGGGAGAAAATGGGTTGGGAAATTAGGGGAAAAAGATAAAGAAAATTGGATTAAGAAATTATGAAAAAAGAAATTTTTTTTTTGTTTCTTATAGTGGATTACACGTGGATGGTGTAAGATGGGCTCACTCAATGAAGGTGGATGCAGCATCGAACCTACCCTTGCTCTACTCTCTACTCAATAACCAAGAATTAAGGCAGCAAAGCAACCACTCTCTTCCTCTCTCTCTCTCTCCTAAATCTTGAGGAGTTGGTTAATTTTGTTGGGAGTATAATTTATACACTTTGGTCATTGAAAGGTTAGTCCCTCCATTTAATTACTTGTATCTCTGAATTTTCATATTTAATTTGGTGCCTAATAGTAGACTTCAGTTTGGGAAAATACTATTATTAATTTTTAATTTTGACATTAATTTGGAAGACATTCCACATTTGTAGATCCTCTTCGAGATAAATATATACTATATAAGGGCTCTTAACTTTTCTAGATCTACAAGCTTAGGGACACATAAATACTTATTAGAGATTTTTAACTACTAACAATTAAATTGTATGCAACTGTCCACCACTTAATTCATTATTTTTATTTTTATTTCTAATTGATGTATTAAATTAATATTATTAAATTATATTTAAGAATTAATAAATTTTAAATAAAAATCTGAGTGAATAAATTTTTTTATTGTACCCTTCTCCTCTCTGTCTCTTTTAAAATTCCACTACTTGATTCCCCATCTAACCTTCTCTCTCTTCTCTGATAGCTCTTGTCCCATACTACACATCTAAGTTTGTCTGAAAAATTGAGAGCTGACTGTGGGCTTTTTATCGGAAGATTATTCAAAGGTTAAAGGTTAGCCCTTCCGCTTCTAACCTCTTGCAAATTAATGTGAATTAATTATTGTAATTAGCTACATACCAAATCTAATTTACCTCAAAGTTGAATCCGGTTTAACTATATGTTGTGGATGTGTTATGTTTGTATAGGACTTTGTTTAACAATTTTATTTTCTCACTACACTTTTGATGCTTCACAACTACGTACTATAAAATACATTACTGTATATTTGAAGATGTATTATATTAAGTTCATTGCAAGTCTGAAAGTAAAATACATTATAGAAAGAATAGAAATTAAAAAAAATATAATTTCCTTTAGTGAATATTTAAATTATATGTATTTTATTTAGAGAGGAAATTCATTCTAATCAGTATAGAGATAGTGTGTACCTCCTACGATCACTTTTGATAGCGGGTATAAGCAGTACCCACTGATCCACCAATAAGATTATTATATCCATTTTTGTGTATAAAATATTGTATAAAATAAGGGGAAATATTGATATAACCTAGTCAACCTTATAATCATACAATACGCGTAAAATTCTTTTACCCTTCTACTGAATTTCTTCATTACATACTCTGATTTATCAATTCATTTTTTCAATATGGAGATAAATCATGCAACATTATCAGACCCATCACACTTCCGTATAACTAAAATCAAAGCGTACCAACTTCATACCTTTTTGACCGGAATGCTGCCGGGTATTTCCGCCGGAAGTTTTAGGGACCTCGTCCAACCACACGATCGCAACCGATGGTTTCCAGACGCATACTCCTTCAGCAGCACACAACACAACCCTCGTTCGTTTCCTACTCGGGGCGTAGGGTATTCGGTCGGTACACAAAGAAAATAATATACTGGAAGGGATGAACAAAAGCCCAAACTTTTATTTAGGAATTATATAAAATTTATTACAACATAAGTATATCTCCTTTAGGGATGAGACATACTTGTTTAGCTACCTATGGTAGCGGAATTGAAATACATAAACTATACTATACTAAGCTAGGAACTATAATAAATTTTATTTTGAGAGAGCAGAGGAGATGGTGTAGAGGATTTCTGATGGATTTTCGATGTCCCTATGCTTTCTAATCTCTTGAAATATATAGAGGTTACAATTCTCAACCTCCTTCCTTCATTATTACCTCGGATACCTTTGTTCCGTGGCCAGCCTATTTCTGACTCAGCGTAGGACCACTGCTGTCGTCCATTATTGAATAAGGATGCCAAACTTTCGGTGCTACTTTCTTCATCATACCGCATTATCTTTGTTCAATAATGCTTCTTATGTGCTTTTACCCATTTGTTATTTAGTGGATACTTGCTTTTCCCTCCACCCACTATTTTCGTTTTCTCTTTAGTGAGTGCTCCAACTCAGAGTCACATGACTCCACCAACCTGTATCGGGAATCTACTTTTTTCCCGGGACCCTGGGCGTCCTTGCCTTTGGCAGCGCCTTCTATTCAGGATGCTCGTTTGACCGAGCCTTCTCTTTTCCCTTTCTGGGCATGAACCCCTTCCCGAACTCTGGTTCCTTCTGGTTCTGGCAATCCGAACAAACGCGCTCAGACCAGTTTTCAAAATGAGCCATGTTGCAGTATTTACGATGAGTGTCTTTACTCGTCGTAATCTTGTTTTCCCAGAGCAAGGTTCTCTTTCTTTCGAAAGCTTCCTCTGCAAATCTTGTAGACTTACTTGTCATGGTGTTTAACAGGAATGATCCGTTCACTGAATTCTGAAAGAATTTGAACGGGAACTTGACTTTGTCCATCTCAGTGAGACAGACCCATAAACCCCATGCTCTTCTTGTGGAGATGAGATCTTCTGGCAATGTAGAGACTAGAGTAGTCTCTTTCCCTGCAGGCGCTTGATCTTTTCAAGAGCGCGTGCATCTGGTCTTCGAAGCCTAATATAGTGGAAGGCTTCATGGTTTCCTTTCCCTGCTGGTTCTGGGGCTGCACTGATGAAATACAACTCCAAAATGTCACCTCAGCTAAGCTGTGGATTGTTAGCCCAGGTATCATACACCGCTTCTTGAATCCACTTGGGTAGATTCTTGATTTCGGCGAATGATGGAGATGTGGTATAAACTGAAGCTAGTGCTCCGAATTCATACCATCTTTTGACTTCGTGTGGATCCGAATTTGGCATCATCCACACCCGAGGATATTTCCCCGAGATATGAACCCGTATTTTTTCTGGGTTGATTCCAGTTATTGTATTGAGCTTCTCCCAGTTAGCTTGATAAACCTGCCACGAAGAAGAAACTTCAATCTTATCAGTATTAATCTTAGATGTGCCAGTCATTGGCCTAAGATTAATCTCTCCATCTTTTTCCCCAGAGGTGCTGGGTTGACATGATGATTCAGATTGTGACCCCTGAATATCATCTTTTTCTTGGGGCAATGGTTCCGAAGATACCACCACCTTAGAACTTGGGCAAGAGGTATTCGAATCCTCTGCTACAGGTTTAGAGCCCTGTACTCGAAACTCTTCTTTTACCAAAGGATCTTTGGCCACCCGAAGGATTGGTGTTTGGCATGCAGCCTAGAGTTGCCCCTGAGACCATATGCAAGCTCGTAGTCTCTCGGTGACTTTCGCCTTATCGAGAGTCTGCAATCTTTCTGCTTGTTCAGCATTCAGAACGCACTCGTCCCACTCTCCCGTTAACATCTCCAGATTTTCTCTGAGATGTCTATGGGCTAGTAGAATGGAGTTCACATCAGTTTGCTCCATCTCTTGTTAAGAAATCTGCAAGAACATTTTCGTGAGATTTCAGAATGACAATATCAAAAATATAATATTGGCATTCAGCTTGCCATCTAATTAATCTAGCCTTTTCAGGCTTAGATTCCATCTTGTTTCTTAAGAAAGCTTTAACTTGTGTGTTATTAACTTTCAAAGTAAATTTCTTTGCAAGTAAAAATAAAGGCCATTTTTTGAATGCATTTCTGACTGCAAAGAATTCTTTCTCGTTGATGTGCCATCTCACGGCATCATCTTCTGAGAATAAACCACTGCAGTATCTACAGGGTTCTTCTCCATTAGGAGTGATATTGGTTAAGACAGCTGCCCACCAATAATCACTTGCATCTGTATACAGGACCAAGTCATCTTCGTCCTGAGGAATTGCGAGTTTTGGGAGATTTCTGCAAACCTCTTTTAACTCTTTCATTCCCTGTCGATGTTCTTCTGTCCAGATGAACGGAACATCCTTTTTCAGTAATGAACTGAAAACTTTTCTATGTTTTGTGAGATCTTTAATGAATGGTCCCGCAAAATTAACAACTCCCAGAAAGCTCTGAAGTTGTTTCTTTTCTTTCAGCTCTTCAGGAAAATTCTGGACCTTTTGAACAATATGGTCCTGCAGAATAATTCCTGCTTCGTCTATCTCTATACCCAGAAATTCCATTTTCCGAGTTGCCACTACTGCCTTCTTTTCGGACAGTACTAAACCTTCTTTATAACAAACATCTGCAAAGATCTCAAGATGTTTGATATGTTCTTCCATATTTTTTGATACAATCAAAATATCATCAATATAGACGAACATAAAAGAAAAATAATCTTTAAACGATTATCCATCTTCCTCTGAAATATTTGAGGCGCATTAGCTAACCTCATTGGCATTACGTTCCAAACATAATGCCCTTGTGGAGTAGAGAAAGCTGTAAACTTCTTACTCCCTTCCTCCATGCGGATCTGGTAAAAACCTGACTTGCAATCAAACTTAGAGAAAACCTTAGCATTCCTGATGCAGTTAATAAGGTGTTCCCTACTTGGGATAAAATATCCATCAAACTCCAGAATGTCATTAATTTCTTTATAATTAATAACTAGTCTAGGTTTACCTCGTTTGATCTTACCATGATTTCTTACTAGAAATCCAGGACTGCTGTAAGGCGAGTTCCCTGGTTCGATCAGCTTTAAATCAAGGTGTTCCTTGATTATCTCCTTCATATCCTGTTGATCTTTGAGGTTCATCAGGATTGGTCTATATCTAACAAACTCATACTCCTTTTCTGGCTTGACCTTCAAGGTAGCTTTAAACTTGTTTCTATCCCACCATGCCAAAGGATTCTCATTGTAATTCTTTTTAATCTTCCTTTTGACATCTTCTAGGGACACATGCATTTCTTCCTTAATATCTTGATGAGATATTAAAGATGCCTTGAGGATCTGAATCTCTTCTTCCTGGAGATCTTCATCCCTGATACAACTTAGCACTGCTTCGCTGAATCTCCTTTGATCCTTCATCTTTGGGTGTCGAAGTTTTCCTTCATCACCACGCTTGCTGCGAAAACTCAATGGTATCTGGCGATTAAAAGCCCCTTTGAGCCTCTGGACAATGATTTTGTGGTCACAAATGGTTGTGAATACCAATTGCCTTCTTTCATTATCCTGCATGTATCTTTTGAACATCTGCAGGAAATTGTTTCCTAACAGAATGTCTGCACCTGTATCATGGAAATAAATTGGTGGAGTTTTAACCTTATACCAAGGTGTACCTCTGGCTCCGCCAATTAGAATTTCCGTTTCTTTTACTCCTTTGGTTAGGAGCAAAATTTTCTTTGAAAAATCCCTTCCTGCAATTCGAGGTAGATCATCTTCTACCTCTGCTGGGAAGACTCCTCTTTTTGCAGTACAAATTTCTGCACCTGAATCAATATAAACAGCAAAATATTCTGCCTTATATTTTTCATATAACATCCCTATAGAGATGTATATGGAGAATGGACTTGTCATTCGATTAATAGTTTTCTTCCATTAATCGTAACTTCCATTCCATCTTCTTTGTTTGCCCAAGGTTTGTGATCCTCATCTTTTTCTTTCTCGAATCATTCTTTTCAAGGCCTCCATGTTGGGATCCTTTTTGGTTTCTCCCACTGGAAATGGATATGTGGGTTCATTACCAAAAGGATTTCTCCCTTGACTGGAACGAGGTTGTTGCTCCAGCTTTTCGATCCTTGATTGGATCTCCTTCAGGATATTATAGATTTCATCCTGTTTCATAGCAATCTTGTAAAGATCGCGGGGTACACCATATAGGCTATCGCCATAATGTTGTACTGTCTTTTGTATTTCTCTTAGATCCGCCGATATCTTGGAGGAATCTGGAGAAATCTCTTGATATAAAAGAGTAGATGATACTCATTTATCTTTCTTTTGTTCCATCAGAGCGGAGTAGTATATAAATTCCAATTTACTCCCAAATGGCTCTAATGGTCTCTTCTCATGGCATGTTCTATCTCCCATTCCAGGAGGATACAACCATGTAGAAGATCTTCTTTTCTTTTGATTCCTTCGATGCAGGAATCAATTAGTTTTTTCTCCTGGTTATGCTGAATTAAGAGATTCAGCATATTTCGCCAGTGTGTTAGAACATTCTGGTATCTTGTCCTTCTTTTCTCCAAGATTTGGAGACGCTCCTGGAAATGTCCACACCTTGGACATTCTTCTAGATCCATCAGATATGATTGTTCTGATGGTTCCTCCTCATGGTGTTTATCACCTCGAACTGGAGATTGCTCAGATTTTCGTCGCATCTCCTTCTTGCCTCAATTTCTTGAGTGAAAGGCTCTATGTATTCAAGCCTTCTTTCCTGTACGACTCGAGAGTCGAACAATTCTCTCCAGAATGTTCTCAACATCTGGTTTCTTTCTCTTTTTATCTCCAGATCTTGGAGATAATTCCTGTAACACTCGCATCTCGGACAATTGTCCGGATCCATGTTTTTCTTGATGTCTCCTCCGTTAGGATAATACTTAAAGCAATAAATAAAATATAATTCCTCAATAAACCCAGGGCTCTGATACCATTTTAGAAGCGAATGATCGATTAGCAAAATATGTAATAAAGAAATACGTAGCTATCATTTTAATAGCTAAAATAGGAGGGTAAATACATGATTTTGGTTAACTAGTCCAATTTTTCCCCATTTTTCACACAAAATGACACTTTTTTAGAAAATGTCACAATAGATATAATTAGAAAAGTCAAGTGGTTATGTGTTATACATGTCTTCAAAACTGGTTATAGGGGTATACACTTTCACCATACTGGATATACATAAATAAAACTCTTTTATTTAAGACTATAGTCTATTATTGTGTGTACAAGTTAAAGTCAAAAAAGGGGACTCTTTGTGTGTGTGTGAAGGGAGGACGGAGTGGGTCTCCGGGGTGGGCCCCTAAAAAATAATGTATAATGTAAATTATGAAGATGACATTGGATGGTTCAGTATAAAATATTTCATGACAAGTGATTTTTCTGGTGCTCGAAATTCGGTCCAATATCAATATCAGATTTTATTGAAATTCCTCCATTTATATCCAACATCGATTTAGTAAAGATCTTGAACTCTATATATAAGTTGGATGTTTCTCTTTTTTTCTTTTTTTTTTATATCGTGGTATTTGCACTATTTTTGCACTATTTTTGAGAAATTACTGTAATATTTTTGAGAAATTATTGTAAAAAAGAAAAATAGGAAATAAAATCAAAAGAATTATTTTTGCACATGAATGATTCACTTTGTCGCTTAAAGGTTAGCCATTCCACTTCTAAATAACCTCTTGCAAATGTGAATTATTGTAATTAGGTACGAAATCAAATTAATTTAGATCAAAGTATATATAATCCAGTTTATATGGCCGTGCGTATGTTTTTTTTTATAGGATTTAATTAGCTAGCTGTACTTGAATTGGTATGTATAGCTCACTCATTTTACAAATTTATTTTCTCACTACACTTTGATGCTTCACAACTACATGAAATGCATTATTGTATATATAGAGATACATTATTGTATATATGAAAATGCAATTCTTCTAGGTTTACGGAATGGCAGAAGTTGCAGCAGCTGCTCTTGGACCAGCTATAGAAGTAGTGAAATTGGTTACTAAACCAATCATACGACAATTTAATTATCTATGTTGCTTCACTAGCAACATTCATAGTTTGAAAGATGAAGCCAAAAAATTAGATGATGCATTGGCAGGATTGGAGGGGGAAGTTGAAGTAGGAAGAGATAATGTACAAGAACCTGTCCCTCAAGTTAAGACTTGGTTAACAGAATCCAATAAGATCAAAGAAGAAATCAATGGGATTTTGAATGAAGCTCCAAATGTAGAGAGTGGTTGTTTGAAGCTTGTAGCTCGTTTTTCTCTTAGCAAGAGAGCTAAGAAAAAAACTGATCGCACGAAAGAGCTTCGAGGCGAAAAACCTAAAGCTGAATTCCAGCCGGGACCTATAGCAGCCAGGCTAGGGGTTCAATTAGGAAAGACATTTGAATGCGAGTCGAGAAAAGAAATTGAAGAAGACATCATGACAACTCTGAGAGATGGAGATGTGAATATGATAGGCATATGTGGGATGGGAGGTCTAGGAAAGACAACCATGGCAAAAAAGTTAATGAACAGAGTATTAAAGGAGCATGCCTTCGAAGAAGTTGTCATTGCAACTGTCAGCCAAAATGTAGATGTCTCCAAAATTCAAGATGAGATTGGTGGACAACTGCGGTTGGAAAAGCTCAAAGAGGAAAGGTCGCAGCCTGCTAGAGTACAAATCTTGCACTCCAGACTAAGTGACACGAAGAGAATTCTTCTAGTCTTGGACGATGTTTGGGAAAGACTTGAGCTAGAGGAGTTTGGAATTCCTCGTGATTCGAAAGGGTGCACAATCCTTTTAACATCACGAAATAGTGATGTTTTGCGTGTTATGGATGTTCAAATATTTGGAATGAAAGTGTTATCTGTAGAAGAGGCGTGGTCTTTCTTTAGAGAGGGAGCTGGCACATGTGTGGATGATAGAGAGTTGAATCCTATAGCAAAAGAAGTTGCAAAAGAGTGTGGAGGATTGCCGATCGCTCTTGCAGTTGTTGGTAGGGGGCTAAAACAACAGCGCAATGCAGCTAATTGGAAAAATGCACTACGGGAATTGAAACAACGTGTTCCAGATACCGTGCGATTTGATAAGGAGGTTTATAATCCACTAAAATGGAGTTACAATCGCTTAGACTCAAAGCCGGCCCAATCCCTATTCTTGCTCTGTTGTTTGTTTCCTGAAGATGCAGATATTCCGTTGGAGTACTTGACTAATTTCTGTATGGGATTAGGCATATTTGAAGGCATCACAAATATGGAAGATGCAAGGAATAAGACGTGCGTATTGATTGAGTTTCTTAAAGATCGGTCTTTGCTATTGGATAGTGATGAGGAAGATTGTGTGAGAATGCATGATGTTGTTCGTGATGTTTGCACATTCATCGCCAAAGAGAAAGGATATATTGGCAAAGATGGCTGCACTTGGATTTCTTCATCTCATCTTGTCGGAGAAAGAAATGAGCTTCTTACCGGGTCAAGATGCCCAGACTTACGTCTTCTCTTCTTGGATAGTAGATATGATGGTTCATTGGGATTCAAATTCGATGATGCATTTCTGGAAGGGATTAGAGAACTCCACGTGTTGTGCATTGAACGTTACTCATTGACAACACTGCCGCACCCAATGCAATCACTCGGAAAACTCAACACTTTGATTTTAGATTCATGTGAGGAATTGAAAACGATATCTATTGTTGGGGAGTTGGTAAATCTTGAGATTCTCATTTGTCGTAATTGTCGTTCAATTGAGAAGTTACCATCACAGATGAAGGGATTAAATCGACTGAAATTGTTAGAACTTACATGGTGTAGAAAGCTCCAAAGTATAGGTCGAGGCATCATATCAAGTCTAGTTGGGTTGGAGGAGTTGAATATGCATCGGAGCTTTGATAAATGGGAAGCAGAGGATAGAGAAGAAAGAGAGAATGCAGCAATAACAGAGCTGGAGGCCTTGACTAATTTGGCATGCTTGGAGATTGACATAAAGGATCCTTCATTACTTACCGAAAACATGCCCCTTTTATCGAAGAAGATTGTCAGATTTATAATCACAACTGATGGATATTCTGATTTACCATACAAATTCAGCAAAGCAATGAGTCTCTGTTTGGAGAGAGAAATTCGTTTAGGAGATTGGATTGAGATGCAATTTCTTAGAGATACCGAATGTCTAAAATTGAGGGGAGATGGTGCAAATAATGTGGACTTGGCCAGAATTCAAAACATTAGATGGTTGGAGTTGGGTAAATGTGAGAGTATGAAGAATGTTGTAAGAACATCAGGTGGTGATGATGCTACTGTGTTCCCTTCCATAGAGCATCTGATACTTCACAATCTTGACAAATTAGAAGAGATATGTGATGGTCCGATTTCGTCGACTTCTTTCCAGAATCTCAATGAATTAAAACTCATAAGTCTGAAGGCACTAACGCAATTCTGGAAGAGCAGTAGTGTATGTCAAAACAATTATGTTCCACCACTTTTCAAAAACCTCTCCTTCATTTATATCAATTGTTGTAATAGCCTAAGCAATCTAGGCCAGTTGTCAATGGCAGGAAAGGATTGCCTTCCACAGCTCGAACACCTTCATATTTGGAATTGTGAGATGATGGAACAAGTGTTTTTGTGGAACGACGAAAACAAAACAAATATTGAATCGCAGGGAAATTGTCATGTGATCACAAAGGTGTTCCCAAAACTGAAGCAGGTTTGGTTATATTATCTGCCAAATCTGACAATTTTCTATCAAGGGATCCAAGGCATTGAATTCCCTCTACTGAGGGAAATGAAGATTATAGAATGCCCAAAAATGAAGAGTATTATCGGAAGCAGCAGTACTGCAGACATTGATTGTTTGCATCTCCTTTGCCAACCACAAAAAGTAGGTACCCTTTTCCTTATTTATTGATCATTTTAATTTCTTTCAGCATCTCATACAATTATTTTTGCTATATAATATGATAATATATATATTATTAGTGAAAGCAAACCTTCAAATAATGGCTCTATTGTTAAAAAAATGAACAGGAAAAAAAAAAAGAATTGGCCCTTGGTTTAGTTAGTAGTAGTCAATATTTTTTTAGGGTAATTCATAGTTTGCGCCCCAACTTTGAGCGTTTTTTGATTTATGGCCTCAACTTAACTTTATTTGAAAACATACCTCAACTTTGATTGCTTTTCGATTTATGGCCTCAACCTAAATTTGTTTGGAAAAATACCCCAACTTTGAGCTTTTTTTATTTATGGCTTCAACTTAATTTATTTGGAAAAATACGTCAACTTTGAGAAATTGTTAAAAAATAGCCCGAGTTTTACTTTCCAGCGATCTTTTGGTTACATATTGTTATGATTATTGCTACGAGTTTAATAGTTTATAATTTAAATTTGATATAATGTGATCCAACTTTATAAATCAATAATACCTCATGATATATGAATATATCGTGTTGTTCTTCTATATATATATTAGACATTGTATATATATATATATATTGTGTAAGACATAAATTTAATAATATTGAATAATTTATTTTAGGCATTACATAGAAAATAAATTAAATAATATCGGGTAATTCGGGTAACCTTCGAGATAGGGTATAATAAATTTGGAAAAATCGGAGTCGGATACCCGATATTTTCGGGTATTGTACCCTACCCGACCCATTTAGACATCCCTAATAACTTATGAAATGTTAAGCCGGACTTGAATTGGGGTTTGAGACTTGATCCATAGTGAAATGTAAAATATCATGTTTAATAAAATATTTATATCTATACTTATTGTCTATTATATCCCTAATAATATATTTAATTTAAGGATAATAATGTAATATAATATATTTTATTTAAAAATTAACATTATCTTATATGTATATATATATATATATCAATTTAGTTACCTAGTTTAATATATTATATATATATATGGTAAGCCATAATTATATACGATGTAGATATTCTTGAAACCCTCCTACTCTACATGAAGGATTATGAATTATGATTAGTGTAATATTGTAATATCCTAGGATTCAATTATATATTATTAAATCTAATAAAACTAGAAACCAATACCATAAGCCATAATTATAAAACTAAAATATATGTTTACGATAATTACAATATTATTTTTAAATTGATTACTTTTAGGAGTATAATATAATAGGCGCATCAATTTATATGAAATAACACAATTTTTTTATGGTGAATTGGAAATGTGAGCTGAATAAATTAGATAATATTTACATAAATCACGCTGGAGAACTATAATTAAAAATAGGTAAAATAAGTGATCGATGTCAATGGATTCAATTTATTAGCACTAATCATATACTTATTGAAAACCTACAACTATATATTCCGAGGTTTTGTAATTTCTATTTTAGAAAATGAGATTATTGAATTGAGACATCCAAATAAGGAAAGTAAGAGAATTGAATTAGGACAAATGGAGTAATTTTAATTTCAGGATTAAGTGAGAATTATCTTCTTATTAATGATCATATATAAATTTTTCGAAAATTGCAAAAAAATAAAACATATTAAAAGTTATAAATATTACTTTAAAAATAAAATAAAATATAAAATCCAGTCATGAAAATTTATTTGTTACAATTATGAATCACCAACCCTTGTTTTCATTTGCAGATATCATTCGGCAGCAGCCTCAAGGTATTAGAGATCAATCATAATCCAATTTGTGGTCATGAAATTCCTTCATCGCTCTTTAATGGATTGGAAGAGTTAACAATCAATAAGTATGTTGGCAGTATGAGTCTTTTCACGCTTTCAATGGCTGCAAATCTTGTGAGCCTCAGAGAATTAAGTATAGAAAATTGTGATGAGATGATAAAAGTGATTGAAGACGAGCAGCAAGAAAGGATTCTTCTATTTCCTAAATTGGAGATTCTTCGATTGAAAAAATTACCCAAATTAGTGAGCTTCTGCGATTGGAAATGTGAAGTTGAATTGCCTTTATTGAGGAAAGTGGAGATTGAAAGGTGCCCTAATATGGAAAATTTGAGGTTGGGATTGGTAGCACCAAAAATGGAAGCTTTTACAACAGACCTCACTACTTCTGTTGGAGTTGGAGTCGACGTAAGTATTATATTATGAATCACCAACCTTTTCTTTTCTAAATCTTTTATGAAATTTTATTTGGTTATCAAGTTAATTAGTGAGAAGGGGTAATTTTAATTGCAGGTCGCATTCAACAGCCTGAAGGAATTGTGGATCAGAGAGAATGAAAATCCATTGTATGATCATAAAATTTGTGTATCCCTCTTCAATGGACTGGAGAAGTTGATATTCTACGAGTATAAGGGCAGTATGAGTTTATTTTCATCTTCAGCCGTTGGGAATCTTGTCAATCTCAAGGTATTACATATACGTTATTGTAAGATATTGGTAAATGTAATCGAAGATGAGGAAGAGAAAGAGGATGGGAAAGTGGTGAGTGGTGGTCAAATTAGGACTCTTGTATTTCCTAAACTGGAGGAGCTTCATTTGTTAATGTTACCCAAATTAGTGAGGTTCTGCGAATGGAATGTTGAGTTGCCTTCATTGACAAAAGTGGTCATCGAGGATTGCCATAATATGGAAAATTTCAGCATGGGATTGGTAGCTGCACCCAATTTGAAAATTGTTAAAATAGACTTTCAAAAAATTGATGCCACAAAGGATTTGAATGGGGCGGTGCAGCAACGAAAGAAGAAGAAGAAAGTACTGAAGAGAAGGCTGAAATAGTGGAGGAGAAGGACGACCAAAATTGATACGTACGTCTTCAACAATTAATTTCATGTGGTAAAAATGTTTTTACAGTTATTTCATTTAATTAATTGGGATTCCACTATCAACGTAACTAATTGTTGTTTTTACACTTATAGACAAGCCTGTGAGTTTTAATTACCATATATCTTTTGCTTCAGGTGCTTTTAATATACTATAAAATCTTGAATTAATAAATTCATATATATATATCTAATTAGTACTGCTATATATTCTCATGTAGGAGAGAGGTGTGGTGGCTGCATAAAAGGAAGCAGCACACATCAGAGGGATTTTATTAATGGCCAAAAACAACACTTATTATTATTTCCATATTTGCTTGGCTGGCTGTTTTTTTTATTTTATTTTTTTATATTGCTTTAATTTATCTATGATTGCATTGTTTTGTTTCAGGGGTGTGATGTATTATGCATTATGCTAGCTGGTGTGGTAATTTTATTTTCTTAATTTTTATGATGACGATCGAGGCTAACTCGTAGCTGTATTATGTACTTGTACAGTAGCTTGCAAATTAAATCTCTGAATCTTAGAAGAGATAAACCACACTAGAATTCCATTGCATTCACTATAACAAAATTGCCCAACCCAACAAAATTTCAAATTCAAACAAGTTTAACAATTAGGATTTATTAATTTTTAATTAAGAAACAAATTAAGACCTTCCATAAAGAATTTAGTGTCCGTGTGTTTGTGTATCCAAAATAATTAGGATTTATTAATTTTTAATTAAAATTAATTAAGAAACAAATTAAGACCTTCCACTAATCATAGTTAAGTAAGATTAATTAATTCTTTATTAGGATTTAGTAATTCATAGTTAGAATTTAATAATTTATTCCGAGTTTAGTAATCATAACAGATTTTTTTGAAAGGATCATACAAAGATTTAGTATTAGTTTAATTAAACTAAAAATTAAAAAGAAATTGCAATTGGGGCGGCGGTCGTACCGATCGGCGCCCTGACCCAAGTATGCCTCTAATTTTAACACATGTGGCCATGATGTGTTTGTTTAAAACATTCGTATTTATGTCATACTAGTGTATAGCTCGTCGAAAATCGACATAAATTTATTATATGCATTATGTCCTTAATATGGCTAGCTATGTTTCCAATCAGGTTAATTAAATTATAAATGTAGATATATATGTAACAACTTTATTAGTTAGATAGTACTGAGTATTAATTATGTCTTTATTAGTTAGACAGTGAGTATTAATTATGGCTTTGACATTTTTCATACGTGTACTACACTCCTGTAATGCACGGGATAAATTGAATTTTGATATTTTTTTGTAAAACAACATAAGTATGAGTGAGGAAAATATATAAAAAAAAAGATAAGTATGAAACAATATAAATTAAAATTTCATTCAAAATTCATACATCTATAAATTTTGAAAAATTTCCTTGTAAACAACTTCGTGGTATATGCAGTGCTCTTCTTATCTATATCGCATATCAGGATCTTCAAACCACTTCGGCTCCGTACTCTCGATACAGTGACGTACAGTTGATCATGGGAGAACACTGGTTTCTTGAGAAAAAGTTCCACATGTGATAGAGATTGTCCTTGACTTTTGTTGATTGTCATGGCATACGAAACAGTTAGAGCGAATTGTTTTCGTTGAAACTTGAATGGAAGACGTGGATCTGATGAAGTTAATTAATGACATTCTCGGAATCAATACTTTATGACCGGAATTATTTCCTGTCAATATTTTGGCCTCCAAAATATAATTACCAACTCTCATGACAACCAAATGCGTTTCAGTGCCTAATCCAAGAGAATGATCAATGTTCCTTAACAACATAACCGGCATGCCGACCTTCAGAATGAGCTTGTTGTTGAAATATTATAGGTTTGTTCGATTTTAGTCAAGATTAAAATTGACAATTATTGTAATTTTAATTTTATCAATTATTGTAGTTTATCACAATTCAGAATTTAGTCAAAATTAAAATTGACATGGCAGCGCGATGTCATAATTATTTGCGTGTGGTGGCTTACAACATGACATTTCTCCTATCAAAATGATGTCGTTTTGATAATGAAAATTACAGAAAAAATAAAAAATTAATCTTGCTTTTAGACCACCCTTATAGGCTATGGATCATAATAATTCTCTTGGACCTTACCGGGTTTAGCGATCTGACGTATATTAGTCCATATTGATTAATATTTTTTCTCATATTCAAACAATAAAATATATATATTGCAAGCATAACCTATATCATATAACTGTACATAAGGGTGAGCAAAACTCGAACCAAACCTATCTTATTTCAGTCCATACTACAATCAAAAGCAATACAATCACTATTATTTTGGAGCTTCAAACAAGTAATTAGGAACATCTCTGTTATCAAATTTCATGGGATAATCATCAATATCACTCATCCATGGATTCATCTCATCGCCCTCGACATCCTTCAACGCTCGCAAAATCACACTGCTACACTTGAAACCAGACCCGTATGCAATTTGCCAAACCCGATCGCCCTTCCTGACCCGACCCTTAGCTTCGACATACGCCAGCTCATACCAAACCGAAGAATTGGAAGTATTCCCAAATCTATGCAGAGTCATTCTAGAAGCTTCCATATCATCGGCATCAAACCCTAGCTTCTTCCTCACTGCGTCCTGCACCGGCTTCCCCCCAACGTGCGGGAGAAAATGCTTGGCGCATCTGTTGAATTTAGGAATATACGGCTTGATCTTCTCCGGCCAGAGACGCCGGGTGAGGTTATTTTTGGCAAGGAGAAGCTTCTCGGAGAGAGGAAGGATGAGAAACCCTAATTTTTGGAGGTGTTGTTCGATGGCGGAAGAGGCGGCGAGTAAGAGATTTCTGGTTGTTGTTATGCCCGTGATTCCATCTGAGTCTTCTTCCTGGTAAATGCATTTGTAGGCGACGTCGGAGCTCGCCGTGTGTGTGTGGACTGTGTGCAGTAGCTCGTAGTTTGAGCGGCGACGGTGTGAGGGTTTGTTGGAGAGGAGAGCGGCGGAGCCGCCGGAGCGGAATATACAATTGATTATGAGCTTGGAGAGATCTGCGCCGGTGTATGCACCGCTGGTAGTGTTCTCGGTGCTCACGATGAGTGCACAAGTATTTTGGCGCACCTATTCGAGAAACTGTATCAGATTCGAATCTCACTAGCTAATTAATGATTGATAGATCAAGTCTAATGTACGACTTTTTCTAGTGTCCGAAAGTAGTGGCTATGGTTTTCTCATGATAACATGTCGGGGCCGGGGATTTTTATTGTTCAAGAATTTAATTTGCATATATAGTTTCTAATAAACTCTCCCATTATAACTCATAAATTACAGTACTATACCCGTATGTCATGCAAAAAAAAATATTTTCCTTTTTATGTTACTAAAGGTTTGATAAAAATACCCTTCAAAATGATTATTTTCTATTTCTAGTTTTATTTTAAATAACGCAATATTTCTTAACATTCGTGTCAGGACATCTGAGATTAAATTTCTGGGACGAACGGAGTAATAAAATAGACAGTACACTAACTTGAAGAAGCTGCTTTGCAAGGCCGGTGGCGAGGAGACTGGAACTGCATCCCATGCCGGCGAGATTGTAGCTGCAAATATCTTCTCTCAGTTTATAATGATTCACTATAATGCTAGAGAGAGAAGGGATTGGATTAAACACACTGCAATTCACTATCAATATTCCTATCTCTCTGCATTTCACCTTCGTCTTCGCCAGCACCGAATCTATAGCTCCAAAAATCTCCATTTCTGATTCATTTCTCGCTGCTTCGAGGCTCAGATTTGGAGGAACACTTAGTATATTTTGGGGGACGTAACCAATGCCGCCGGCGCTCGAGGCGGCCGCCATGAAACTCAGTGAGTCGTCTGAGAAAATTCCTTGTTTCTTGAGTCGATTTATTAGGGTTTCTGGGCTGCATTTCTGGGTTTCTGGAGGTTTGTAGCATGAGAAATCTACTAAGAAAATTCTGGGAGATTTTTTGGTGAATATATGGAGGAAAATGAGAGGAATTATTGTTATTAGCAAGATTGATAGTAATGTTATGAGTAACATGATTGTGATGATATTCAAGCTGGTTTAATTAGGTGATGATATTTATAATTAGGATTTCTATTGTTGGAGTTAGATTGTTACCCAAGTCTAAGATTGTAGGCTTGTAGCTCATATTATATTAAGAGACGCATTTCTGTACATTTGGCTGCGCCAAGTGAAGAATATATCCTAATCGAGATAAATAAATTCCATTTGAATTTTTTTAAATTAATAAATCTTAATTGGTGATTAAGAAACTCTAATTGATGATTTTTTATGAAGAATCGGGATTAAAAAATCCTAACTTTGTTTAAATAAATATTAATTAATTAAATTTAGAAATAGAAAATAATTTATTAAATAATTAAATATGTCTAAGATGCATGCACGGTATCAAATCCCAAATTAGGGTGATTATTCAAAATATCCTAAACTATTTGCTCGTATTCTAATAAAATTATCTTATACTATAGATAATATTCCAACAATTTTCATATTTTTAATTATTTATTTATATCATAACCTAACCTCCATTTATTTTTAGTTAACGGGTTACGGAACATTAACTTTTTGTTTACTTGGCCGATTGTTAATGGTCCACGTGGCTCTACGTGAGTGGAAAAATGACAATTTATGTCTACTTCGCAAAAAGTTATATTATGTATATATTTTGTTTTAGACTAGGTGTAGGTAATTAATCTATAATCTAATAATTAAGATATATATCTATATGTTATCACTTATTTCTAACATATCAAAATTTAACGACTTTTTAATTGGTCTAAAAAAGGACCAATTTACTTGGCCGATTGGTAATGGTTCACGTGGCTCTACGTGAGTGGTGGAAAAATGATAATTTATGTCTACTTCGCTAAAAGTTATATTACGTATATACTTCTTCCGTCCCGTTAAGATAGTCTTGTTTTAGCCTAGGTGTAGGTAATCAATAATCTAATAATTAAGATATATATCTATGTTATCACTTATTTCTAACATATCACAATTTAACGACTGTTTAATTGGTCTAATAAACGACCAATATTAATTAAAAATAGAGATGTGAAAAAGTTTTTTCTAATGGCGTCGCTAAGAGCTTAGAGCCTAATAGATAGATAGTGAACGTGGCTTTCACATTTTATTACCTCATTAATTAATCATATTTTGTCGATCTCTTTTGCATAAACTTCTTATATATCCTTTCTCAAATTTCACTTTCTGTCTCCTTTTTTTTTTCTTTTTTTTCTTGTTCTTCTATTTTTTTTTTACAATGAGAGAATTCCATAACTGCTACTTTACACAACAAATTTGTTTAATATGATGTTGGTCAGATTCAAAAGTGAAACAAATTTGTTTCATAAGATGTTGGTCGGGTTTAAAATTGAACTTTTAATTTGGTTAATTTGTAGGCCCACAAACACCCTCATTTTCAGCTGGCCATCCACAAACATGGTCACTGGCGAAGCCAGTACAGAGAAGGGTGGGGCTCAAATTATCAACGTTATGTTTGGATTGTTATGCAAAAGTCTCTGCCGTCAAATCAAATTGCACGAAAACTTTAAAATTTAGAAAAAATAAAAAAAATAGCCCACGCCATGAATTTTTCCTGACTACGCCACTGAACATGGTGTAAATATATTTAAAATTTTGGATGAAGAATGCGGCCGTTTCTTAAATGCGATATGGGTAGACTAAGATTCTGTGGTAAGAGCATGCAGGCAAATCAAATGAAAAGGATACTAGAATATATATATATATATATATATATATATATATATATATATATATATATAACTCTATGTAACAAACAACTAGACTTATTTAAGGCGATGTAAAGTCTTTTCATAAATTAAGGAATAGTGGTATGAAATAGAAGGAAGCTTTGATATGTAGTCGTTAAGTTGATAGATGAAAAATAATGGAAGAAACTACCAAACAAAAATCAATTGTGCAGAAATTCTATATGGCGAACACATACCCGGCTATGTCAATCGTTTTTTTTTTTTTTTAACAAAGATTACAAGAAATTTTAAAGGCCGCGTGACGGTGGACTTGAACCCGTGACCTTTGGCCCGGGCATTAACCACTCTACCACTATGCTAACACACGCACACGGCTATGTCAATCTTGTGGTGTCATTGGCGTCCTTTATTTTAATTAATTGTCAACAGTGACTTTTTTGTGGTCATAATTTATTGTCGACAAGCCGATGTGCCACGAACGATACATGTAGAGTTTAAATATATTGTTGGCGGGTCGATTGGTACTGAATTTGGGCTCTAAAATTTATTTTTCTGCTGTTCTTTTTTTTATGAAGATAAGTCAACTTTGGCCCGCCTGAAGTCCCTAGCAAGGAGCAAACATAAAAATAGGACACATATATATTGTTTAATTATACAATACATGTTGCTCACTTCCTCATGCTAAGCATAATTAATATACGAAACATCAAATAATGAAGCTTACCAACAAAATAGAAAGAAAAAAAATGCGATAATTAAAACGTTACAAAATTTCAATATAAATAATTATTGGAAATGGCTTGCAATTTCTATTTCATTTGGCCACGTTGGAATTTCCCCACCAGACTCTTTGAGAAGTTGGGCTATGGGCTATTGTTGGGCTGGGCCTTTTTACTCGGGCTATTGTCGGCCCAAATCACTCTAAGGGCAGTGGTTCAACCACGGCGAAGCTTTCTTTTGTGTATTTCCGTTTGGGCATTTTAACAAACAGTTAGTGTGCATCAAAGAAACTAGTACTCCCTCCGTCCCGCTATTAGTGGCTCATTTTCTTTTTGGATTGTCCCGCTATTAGTGTTCCGGACTCAAAATAGCAAAAATTAACCTTTTAAAAAGTGTAGATGCTACCACTTTTCTATCTTTTACACCTTCTTCTTAATACTCATGCCCAAAAACGTATGAGCCACAAATAACGGGACGGAGGGAGTACATTGCTAGCAGGAGTATTAATTCATCTCTGTTTGTCATTTCCACAAGCACTTTGTGGCCTACATTTTCACTGTTCAAATTCGAGATTGAATTTGGGCTCTAAAATTTATTTTTCTGTTGTATTTTTTTTATGAAGAGAAGTCAACTTTGACTGCGCCTGAAGTCCCTAGCATAAAAATAGGTACATTTTTTTTTTGAGGAGAAAAAATAGGGATATATTGACCCGCGGACAACATATTCAAATTTTACGACGTGTGTTTGTGGCACATCGGTTTGTAGGCAATAAATCTCTCTTTGTCATTTCCACAAACAGTTTGTGGCCTTCGTTTTCACTGATCAAATTCGAGATTGCTATTTTCATACAGAAACAATACATATATGAAAGCCATTAAAACATGGAGTTGGTGGAATTATGGGAATCATAAATACAAGATTACGATTGAATCATAAACATAAGGTTATTAAACTATGTTATTTGTATCAAAATTTTCAGATATTGATACACATGTTATTTTTTATTTTTTGGTAATTAATTGTAACTATTCTCCTAGTCTCAAAAATGTTCAGAACTTTCAATATTATCAATAAAAGACCCAAACTGTTAATATTGTTCCAAATTAATGTTCCGAAGTTTGAATCAATTTTCAGCGATTATAATACCAAAAAACTTTAAATGAAATTATTTGGAAAAGTTTATTTGCAAGTGCTGGAAAGTTGTCTCGTGGTAAGAATGAAGGGTTAGTGGAAGATGATGAAGAAGATTTATATGATGTATTATACTGTAAGAAGTTCTCTTTCTGATTAAGAAGAAGATTTAGACAGCTGAATTTCCATTCGTGGTGTGTTGGTCTGTGGACTTTCATCGAACAGGTGTGCACAAATTTCTGCTCCTATATTCTTGTTTTATTACACCTTGATTTTCTACATTTTTTAAAAAATTAATTATGGCAAAAATGACGTCGTTTTGGCAGCCCACCAATAACGAAAATTGTTAGTAGGACATTTTTGGAACAATATCGATAGTTTGGGTCTTTTATTGATACTATTGAAGGTTCAGGACATTTATGAGACTAGGTGAAGAGTTTAGGATTTAAATTGAAATTTATCTTTCCAGTTTTATTTTAAATAATGCAATATTTCTTAGCATTAGTATCGGGGCGTCTGAGATTAAATTTGGGGGACGAATGGAATAATAAAATAGACAGTATACTAACTTGAAGAAACTGATTGGCAAGGCCTATGGCGAGGAGACTAGAACTGCAGCCCATGCCAGTGAGATTGTAGCTGCAAATAAGTATATTCTCTCAATTTAGGTGATGATATTTATAAGGGGTCTAAAGTTGGAGTTAGATTAATTGTTACCCAAATCTAATCTTGTAGCTCATACTTATATTAGGAGACACACCCTTGTACGGTTGACCGAACCAATTTTTATTTTTATTTTTAATTAATTAATATTTAATTAATCATAATTGGGGATTACTAAACTTTTATTGTGAATTAATAAATCCTAATTAGGATTAATAAATTTTAATTCAGATTAATAAATCCTAATTAAGATTTAAAATCTCAATTATGATTTAATAATTTCTGATTGAGAATTAATAACAGATAATTATGAAAAAACATGCTTTTTTAGAAGAGGAAAATGTAACCTATTTATATATTCAATTGAAGTTGCATTTATGCATGTGAAGAGACATATTTAAGCTACTAAAATAGGCGGAAAATTGTGTGTGTGTGTTAGCCTAGTGGTAGAGTGGTTAATGTTCATGAAGGTCACGGGTTCAAGTCCACCGTTACGCGGTCTTTAAAATTTCTTGTAATTTTTGTTAAAAAAAAAAAAAATTGGCGGAAAATTGTGTGCGTGTGTTAGCATAGTGGTAGAGTGGTTAATGCCCGGGCCAAAGGTCACGGGTTCAAGTCCACCGTCACGCGGCCTTTAAAATTTCTTGTAATGTTTGTTAAAAAAAAAAGGCAGAAAATTTTAGAGCCACAACTCGATTTTAATATAATGTATAGCTGTATAATTCTCTGCAACACATAGTAATTATAGTAATATAATGTATAGCTGTATAATTCTCTGCAACACATAGTAATTATAGTAATTTATTGCTATAATTAATTTCAGTATTATTTATACCACCTCATAGGTTGTATACATAACAACAAAATTAAGTATTATTCATACGGGCCCGAACTTTATAAATGGCCGTAGACTTCGTACCAAACAAGATATTAGGGTGTTATAGACTTATTCCAACCAAACTCGTACTTCTAATTTTTTATTCTAATCTAACCTCTATTAATTTTTAAGTAACAGAACTTAACATTTTATTGACTTGGCCGATATGTCGCTATAATACTCCCTCCGTTCCATTGATAACGTCTCATTTTCCTTCTTCGTCTGTCCCATTGATAATGTTCCGTTTTCAAATAAGGAAATAACTAACTCTTTAAAAGTGGTGGGACCTACTATTTTTCTATCTTTTACCCTTCTCCTTACTAACCGTGCCTAAAAGAAATAGGACGTTATCAATGGAACGGAGGGAGTAACATTTTTAATTTATACCTACTTCGCAAAAAATATACTATCTTATTAGTATATATCTTCATTTAGATCCTTTCAGAAATATTTAAGGGGTAATAAATTTTGTTTCAGGGTAAAGTGGTGTTGAGTTCAATTTTTACTATACTTCTTTTCTCAAGCCAAGAAAATTAAATAAATAAAAACTAATTAATTTATAAAATATAAATTTGTATCTAACAACACTAATATAAAACCCCCAATTATCGGAGCGTATTAACAACACTAAAATTTGTAGTCGGCTGGCAAGTCCCAAAACCCCCAATTATCGGAGCTACAAACCCTAGAAACCCAAATTAACGGAAAATTATAGTCCAATTTTGATTTCATCTGTACCAATTCCCCATTTTTCTTTGAAATATCAAATTGAAAAACTTAGCTCTGCTTCAATTTCCCTGAAATTTAGCAATGGACGGGCATTCGTCGCATTTAACTGTGCCGGTCCGTTCACGGAGCTCTCAGTCTGCGTCGCCATCCCACTCTGCGTCGGCCTCCGCCACGTCTTCCATCCGCAGGCGGAAATTGCCGCCGGAAGACCACGCGCCGCCGTTTCCACCGTCGCTCTCCGACACGCGCGACGGCCCGCTGACGTCGAACGACGACCTGGAGAGCAACAGCGTCCGCGGCGCCGACTCGGACTCCGATGAAGAGTCGGAGGAGGTCGTCGACGATGACGAGGAGTACGACAACTCGATGCGCAATTTCACAGCTTCTCGGCTGGAGAGCAGCAACACCGCCGGCGCCGGCGCCGCGAGGAACACGAAGATAAAGGCTGAGAATACGGTGAAAGTTGAGCCTTCTGACGCAGTGAAAGAGGGCAGTATTAACAACACTAATTCGGGCAGTGCTGCCGCGACGGTGGCGAACGGTTTGGTTCCCGGCATTGTTGTTAAGGAGGATACCGTGAAGAGCTTATTTACAGATAATATACAGACTAGCGGCGCTTACAGTGCAAGAGAGGAGACTTTGAAGAAAGAAGTAAGCATAGTCAATCTCTCAAAGTTCATATTTTTCATATATCTCTGGTATTTAGAAATTTCGCAACATTGGAGTAGATTGATAGTGGACGATTCTACTTTTAGTTTTCGAACGAAAATGGTTGAAAGTGAATGAATAATGATTCTATATTTGTTGATTTTAAATTGCTGAGAAGTGAATGTGCAATGATTTTCTTTTCCAGTCATTTGAACTCTATATAGTCTTTTCAATCACTTAGAAAAATAATCAATCAACAAGAGAAGTTAGAAATTGACACAACTGTATGGTGGCCGTTGTTGATACAATCTGAGAGACTCTTGTCTCTAGTAATCGTTCTTTATTATGACTGTTAAACTCTGCTCCCATGTCTCTATACCTGATCTGATTCTTTCAACAGTTTGAGTTAGCATGGCTTTCACTTCTCATTTGCTTGCTAGGTTGGAACCTCATCCATGCTTTTAAATTCAAGTTTTATTAAATCTCCAGGATGATTACTATTTAAAGATTGTCTTATTTTCCTTTTGTCATGCTTCCCCTCCCCCATCCAAACCGTGTATGAGCAATTTATGTGGGTGTTAATTTCCCAAATTTTGTAGGAAGAAGCAGGAAGCCTCAAATTCGTATGCGCATCCAATGATGGTGTTGATAGACACATGGTCTGGTAATTATTTCTGCTTTCTCTTCAAAACCTTATTATGCTTACATTTCATGGAAGATCTATGTTCTTTTAGGTTATGGTATATTGGTATCTGATAAACTCGAGTTGCTGTGTGTTTTCACTCAAGAAAATCAGAACTTGATTCAATAACCTTGGGTGTGTATTTTTTCAGGCTGATAGGATTGAAGAACATCTTCCCCAGGCAACTTCCTAATATGCCGAGAGAATACATCGTACGCCTCCTAATGGACAGGCATGCCCTGGTTTTTTTGAACTTTCTATGTGAAGCTTATATGAACTTACACCATTACCTTGTTTTTTATGTAATTGGAAGACCAACTAGTTTCAGCCCTTGATTATTTTAAACAAATGATTCTCTGTTTAGCTTGTTTAGTAGTTTTCTTTTAGTAATTCAAATTATTCAATATCTCATTTTCTCTTGTGGTTTTACTGCAGAAACCACAAGTCTGTGATGGTTATTAGACGGAATCTGGTTGTTGGTGGTATTACATATCGCCCTTACATCAGGTATCATCTTTCATATCTTGTTTTGCTTATCTTGTATGAATCATGAAAGAGATTTCTGTTGCTATAACTCCCCGTGACAATGTCGGCATCACTAGTATTGGATTTCCATATTCTCTTGTATATGCGTTCACCTATTAATATGTCTTGATAACTTAGCACCAGCATTGTGAACCTGGCATAAGTTTTTCTATGTTAATGTTAATAATATAAAAAATCTCAATATAGTTTTCCCTTAAAAGGATATGTAATACTTTTTTTTTACAATTAAACTCTGTGTTCTTTGTTGTGTTTGTAACGCTCAACTTAATGTGTAGCCAAAAATTTGGGGAGATAGCTTTTTGTGCTATCACAGCTGATGAACAAGTTAAAGGCTATGGCACGCGACTTATGAGTCATTTAAAGCAGCATGCGCGTGATGTGGATGGGCTAACACATTTCCTCACATATGCTGATAACAATGCTGTAGGTTACTTTGTCAAGCAGGTGGGTTTATAACGTGCATACCTAGCATTTATCATTAAACAGTAAGTAACAGAATCAGTTGACCATCTATCTTGATCTGCATTCCTGCTCCATTTGTAATTCAACTTAGTTTCTTTGACCATTTGAGCCTTTAACTATCTGCTTATATGCGTTTCAAAAATAAAAAAGTCTATCAGCTTATATGGATGGGCTAAAGGAGCTGAGAAGGTACAGATTTTACCTTTTTTGGTGGATCGAAGACATGATTGGAATTTTGTATAAGTCTCTTCCACTCTTCTAAAGGAGATAAAATTATGGTGGTGCACTTCTGAGGCCTGTTATCTTTAAACTAGAGTATATGAACAAAGACTAACTTATGTGGATGGAACCTCCTAATCTGGTTGATGGTTATTGGTGAACATCGTCTTCACCATCAAGTTGGCACTAGGAAAGAAATGGTCTGTGGGTTTCTCTTCCAATGCAATATGGATCAGCTGGGTTGATTTAGCATACATATTTTTCAGAGGGTTAAACAAAAAGGGGAGGACCATCTCATAATTGGGTAACAACTCGGAACTTGTAATATTGGGCATACTCTTTATTTCATCAGGAATCTGCTGTTAATCCTTAGCCCATGTCAAGTCATCTTCCAGGTATGTGTGGTGCTAGTACAGATCTGTATACTTATTAGATTCGATAAAAGGGGGTGGGGTCTGGGCTACAAGATTACTTTTCTGGATCTAATTTGCAGCTTCAGCTTGCAGTGTTACTAGTGGAGTTGCTTCTCTTTACTGCAGTCATGTCCTTTTAGATACTGAAATCAGACACCTCTTGCTTTTCTTTTTGATATGTAGATTAGTTTCATTGATGAGAGTTTCTGTCTTGCGTATTATTTCTTAGGGCTTCACTAAAGAAATACACTTGGAGAAAGAACGATGGCAAGGGTACGTTTCAATCAACTTCAACATATTCCAAGTTGTGCTGCTTTGTGGATTTTCTTTGAAGTTGATTCTACTCTGTTGTGCATAATTTATCAGAGATAATTTTTGTTTCATGTTTCATGAGATAAAGTCGATAGTTTCATTTGCTTTTGTATCTAAAAGTGTCAGGCATCTGTTTCCAGTAATCTCTGTAAATATGATCTATGGTGAGAGAGACAGCTGATTTCATTTGCCAGAATTTTACAGTGTTAACTCAATGTATTGTATAATGGATACAAGTTGTTTTCTTTTCTCCTGCAGCTATATTAAAGATTATGACGGAGGAATCCTTATGGAATGCCACATTGATCCAAAGCTTACATATACTGATTTATCAACAATGATACGCCGTCAGAGACAGGTAAGACAGAACCAACAATATTGCTTACAGAACGTAGGGTTTTTTTAAAAAAAAAAAAAAAACTTGTGTGATGTATTTCACGAGAACTAATGTTAAAATAACTACTATTCACTTGTATCTTTTTTGTTACAAGGCAATTGATGAAAAGATTAGGGAGCTCTCGAATTGTCACATTGTCTACCCCGGCATTGATTTTCAGAAGGTAAAATGCGCTCATTAGTTATTGGCTCTTTGCTTGTGCATGGTGGTGGTACATATATTGTTCCTTCTTCAACCTTAACAGCCTCTTTCCTCTTTATCCATCAAAATATCGCTGTTGATGCCTTTGCGTGTTATTATTTTAGGGTAAATTGTTATCTTTTCACATGTGGAGAAGAAAATAAATCATTTAGTTGCTACCAAGTATTTGTCAATCCCAGACTTAATTCATGCTTCAAACTAAGTCTAGGATTCTCAGGTTTGTTTTAGTATAAATGCATGAAAACTCTTAAGTTCTAAAAGTGGGTACCCACTTGGTAGGTAGCATGTTTCCAGGTTTTAGTTGGTATTTGCAATTTTGTTGCTATGTTCACACTTTCTTCCTATTTAGATTTTGAATTAGGAATATGGTCTTGCTCTTATATTGTATTACTAGATTCTAGTTTTCATGTTCTGTTCTGATGTAAACTGTTATGTTCAGAGAGAGGCTGGTATTCCCAAAAAGCCCATCAAAGATGATATACCTGGCTTGAGTGAGTCTCGCTTTACCCTCTCATTCATGGTCTATCTTACTTTTTATGTTCAGTAATGATATGTGGTTCTCTGGGCTCATAATGCTGAGTTTTCTCAATTTTTCTTATATAATTCTGCCGTGATGAACGAGTTATTATTCTTGTTATACCTCCTGAAGGCATCATATTATTTTTAATATTCTTCATATAGTTGCTCAATGCTACTAGAAAATCCTGTTGAGTTGTGGAGCCTGAAAGGCTGAAAGTACTGAACACCAGCCACATTACCCGTTTTTGTTCGTTTGTTAGTAAGGGTGTTTTGGTCAGTTTGGGCGGAATTCTAATTAGAGTTGGATTAGGGTTGAATTCCTATTATTAATATTTTAATAGCCGTCTCATCCTATGTAATTGTATCCAATAATATTCTAGTGAAAAATCCCTCGGCTCCCCGAGACGTAGTCAAATCGTGATGAACTGGGTAAACATTTCATGTGTTTTGCATGCTTTCGTAATTTATGTTGTGCTCAATTCTTAACAAATCCTGCTGCCAATTAAGTTGCCATAGCTGGCCGTGAACTCAAGTGTTTCACTTTGAGTATTTCAAGCTGGCGACTAAAGAAGTTATATTATTTGAGGAGGTCTTATGATAGTGATCTTTTGTAAAATTTCACATATTGGTAGCTCATAGGGATGATTTGTCCTCCATATCGTCTATTTAATTTTGGTTATGTGCTAGTGCTTCCTCTGTTGTTTGATTATTTATGGCCTAATTTTGGAGTTGCCTGCAACTTAACGTACATAGGAGAGGCGGGCTGGACCCCAGACCAGTATGGTCATACTCAATATAAACCAATTAACGCGTCACCAGATGCTTCCTTATATCACAAACAAATGTCTGCATTCATTTGCTCACTTATTAAGGTAAGCCACTTAGAATATTTAAGTAGCTAAATTTCCATTCTACAGACTGGGCTTTAGGAGTTTTAAATAAAAAAAATGTAACATTATTGAATTGTTGTCCGACTCATGACTGCTCGATTTTTGAATTTGAATGTAAATAATCTATGCTCAGCAGCTTTCTACCACTATATGTAAGGATCACTTCAAAGCTTTCGTTTTTCCATTTTTTTGTGGCTGATGTTATTTATAATAGTTTCCTACTGCATTTTTTATGCCATGCTGTCAATGTTCATCTTATTTGAGCAGTTAATGCTTGACCATCCTGATGCTTGGCCATTTAAAGAACCTGTTGATGCACGAGACGTGCCTGGTTACCACGACATCATTAAGGACCCAATGGGTATGCTTCGTATATATATTTACGCGTATTTTGCTTTGTTTCCTAAATATGTTTACGCGTATTATTCCTACATAGTTGTGTTGTGAAGTGCTGCTGCAATTTTTGTTGTGCAGATTTAAAAACAATGGATCATGGAGGATCGTGGGCTTAAGAAATGGATTTGTGGATCTCTTGGAGTGGAGCTCAAGACTAGAAGATATATTATAAATAGATAGCAAATCCATGTAGATAGGTGTGCTGACAAGATATATTTTCGTAGAGTTTTAGTTCAGTTTTCGGATAGTTTCTCTGAGGATAGTTGTAACAACTTTAGTCACAACTTTCTGTGAAAGAAATGATAAAGTGTTACTAGTTTTTTGTGACCTTGTTTACTCAGAGTGTTTTTGTTGTTCACGTACCATTATTGAATATTTTGCCCTGAGGCACTTCACGAGATTTATTTATAATCTCGTGAAAATTTTTCATCCATTGTGTCTATTTCGTTTTTAGTTTTCCGCTGCTATCGAATCAAAGTTGTCGGACTTTCGATCACAACTTTGGAGTTGGTGGAATTATAGGAATCATAAACACAAGATTACGGTTGAATCATAAACATAAGGTTACTAAACTATGTTATTTGTATCAAAATTTTCAGATATTGATGCACATGTTACTTTTTAATTTTTGGTAACTAATTGTAACTATTTCCCTAGTCTCAAAAATGTTCAGAACTTTCAATATTATCAATAAAAGACCCAAACTGTTGATATTGTTCCAAAAATGTCCTACTAACATTTTCCGTTAACGGTGGGCTAATGAATGACGTGACAAAACGACATATCACATAGCATATAATGAACCAATTTTCCAAGAACACCACATGAACCAATTTTCTCACAGTTCAATTTGCTCGAAGTTAAAGCAATAAATTTTGAAATTTCCCCTGAATATCATTTTCGGTGAAATCGATGCTAATTTGGCATTAGAGTTTGTTGACTTTTTATGTTTTCCGACAATGAAAATGACACAGTACAATTCTAGTAATATATGACGTTACTTTTGTGTTTTACGTCAATCTAAACGACGCAATCATTAGTTTTTTGAGTGACTTGATCCGAAAATATCTATATCATGGTACTAGAATGCTTGTTTTAATAGGAGAAAGGACAAAAACGACGTCGTATATTAGTAAGTTATACAATGTCGTTTTAATTGTCAAATAACATACCACATCAATAAAAGACGACGCTAAGTCAACATCGAATTCACCAAAAATGAGATTAGAGGAAAATTCTAAAAATTTAGCAAAATTTTATAATTCGTGAGAAAACCCAGAAAATTGGTATAGTTTGTTTATGTAGACCAAATAAAAGCCATAAATTTATTTCATTAATTTAAACTAAAATTACTACATAAACGTGTAGAAAGGGTATAGATGTAAATTGAGCAAAAAGCAGATCCATTTTTGAGAGCTAGAACCCTTTTTAAGGCCAGAACAAAGAACCCCGCCTTTAGGTCATCTCCAGCAGTTCGCACCAAAATACAGTAATTTCAAAGACAAAAATACAAAGAAAATCGGTAAGTTATCTCCAAAGATGCTTCTATATTTTTACACAAAAACGTAATATTCTACTTTTAGTCACGGTTGATGATCCCGAAACATGTGATTACTTCCGATCAGAGCAACAAGATATTATTCGAAAGCGGTAACAAGCCAAAGAAGCCAACACTAGTATTTCTGATATGTTTCAAAATTTATGTTCAGATGGGGTGGGACGTTCCGGAGATGGCCTTTATTAGAAATTAAATGTATCGACTTTGTGTTTATGCTTTTATTATGTAATTGTATTTTTTTTTAATTTTTTTTGTTTATCTTGTATTTTATTTAAATGTATTTTTTAAATAATTTTATGTAATTTTAATGTTGGTATAATATATTTAGAAATATAACTATAATATAATATTTTGGAACAAAATAATTAAAGAACACAAAAATAATAAATATAACAAGGAATAATAATTATAACAATAAAATTAATTGCAAAAAGAATAGAAGAATGAATAGTGTTGCTTCTAAGTTTGAAAGAACACTATTCAAATCGTATAATACAAGCGGGATTTTAGTCTTGAAATTTGGAGAAGGAATTCTTCCGCATTTCCGAGATATGTGAAGATATAGAGATGAGTTGGAGATGCCCTTTACCACTGACTCCTCTCTCTCTCTCTCTACAAAGTAAAGAAACATAACTGCTCTCTGTCTCACACAGATATATACATACAATTCTGATATATATAGAGAGACGAAGCTAGCAGAAGTATTTCGGTGAATGCGATTGTGGATTTCGGTGAAGATTTTATTGAAATTCCTCCATTTATATCCAACATCGATTTAGTAAAGATCTTGAACTCTATGTATAAGTTGGATGTTTCTCTTTTTTTTTTTTTTTTTTATATCGTGGTATTTGCACTATTAGTAAGTAGTCCGTCGCAATTCGACGGGAAATAATTTTATGTTTTAATTTATATGTATATATTTTAAAAATAATTTTATATCTCATTTAAAAGTTATCATATTGTTCGCGTTAATTATTAATCAAACTTAGAAAATTAATTTATTTCACGTATCTAAATTTATAATTAGGAATGATAATGGATCGAGTATACTCAATCATTAACACCCTAAGTAAAATTAATTAAAATTAGTAAAAATCATTCTTTCTATATTATTTGAACCGTCTTGTTGGTTTATGCTAAATTACTTGATAAAAATCTAAACAAAGTTAATATTAATTAAAATTTATAAAAATTATTCTTTTTAAGTATATTTGAATCGTCTCGTTGGTTTATGCTAAATCGATATCTCTAATCCTTGCCAAAATACGGAAAAAAAATGTTTACATCTTCAAAATAATATTAATTAAAATTAGAAAAAATCATTCTTTCTATGTTATTTGAACCGTCTCGTTGGTTTATGCTAAATTACCCGATAAAAATATAAACAAAGTTAGTATTAATTAAAATTAGTAAAAATCCTTCTTTTTAAGTTATTTGAACCGTCTCGTTGGTTTATGCTAAATTACTCGATAAAAATATAAACAAAGTTAATATTAATTAAAATTAGTATAAAAATCCTTCTTTTTAATTATATTTGAACCGTCTTGTTAGTTCATGTTAAATCGGTATCTCTAATCTTTGTCAAAATGCGGAAAAAAATATGTTTACATCTTCAAGTTTTTTTGTTCTTTTCTTTAGCTATCTATCCCACATTTGATTCAACGTATATATTTTATAGAAAGCACTAATCGAATTTTTAGAAAAACATGAATGAAAAATAAAAAGCGATTCCATATGCATACATGTTGATTAAATATATTTATTTAGTCTTCATAGTGATTTTCATTTACAAATTTTCTATAGATTATTATTTATGAATTAAGAATGTATAAAATAGAATTAAGGGTATATAAGAATGCATTCCGAAATTGTTATTATTTTAATATGGATAATAGAAGAATTTAATTAAATAGAGGGAAAGATAAATATGAGATGTGATTAATTAATAGATAAACATACGCGATATTTCAAGAATATGAAATTAATAAAAATAAAAATTAGAATATATATGAATTAAAATTGCATAAATTACTTAATAAAGGAAAATATGAACGGAAAGACGTGGATTTTGCGTTTATTTTCGTATTAGTAATAGATAGATTTTTGCACTATTTTTGAGAAATTACTGTAATATTTTTGAGAAATTATTGTAAAAAAGAATAATAGGAAATAAAATTAAAAGATAAGTCAATAATTGGTCTAGGATAAGATATTTATTTGTGGCCAGCATTTGTAAGCCACAAACCTTAGTTATCTGCAAAAGTAGAGAATTGAAAACTGTAAAGCTGCAGATCTTATGGTTTGATCAAGTTCAAAGCCACCATTATATTATCAAAATTCCACTTGAGATCTGCAGGCACCTCTCTATTTAAGCTACCATTTTGATAAAAGGTATGTATTTAGATGCATATCTATATCAACACTCTGTTTATTATTTCTATTTGTTAATAATCAATTCTAAATTTACATCTTCCCCTATTTAATCCATCGTCGATCATATATTATACATCTATATACTACATATATAATTAACCTTCAATTACATGATAATAGTACTTAGATGCAATCATGACATTAATGGAAATATTGTAATTTTGAGCAAAAAATTACCTAAAATAAGCTGTTAATGGTAAATAAGTAAAGACATAAATACTTATTAGAGATTTTTAACTACTAACAATTAAATTGTATGCAACTGTCCACCACTTAATTCATTATTTTTATTTCTATTTCTAATTGATGTATTAAATTAATATTATTAAATTATATTTAAGAATTAATAAATTTTAAATAAAAATCTGAGTGAATAAATTTTTTTATTGTACCCTTCTCCTCTCTGTCTCTTTTAAATTCCACTACTTGATTCCACATCTAACCTTCTCTCTCTTCTCTGATAGCTCTTGTCCCATACTACACATCTAAGTTTGTCTGAAAAATTGAGAGCTGACTGTGGGCTTTTTATCGGAAGATTATTCAAAGGTTAAAGGTTAGCCCTTCCGCTTCTAACCTCTTGCAAATTAATGTGAATTAATTATTGTAATTAGCTACATACCAAATCTAATTTACCTCAAAGTTGAATCCGGTTTAACTATATATTGTGGATGTGTTATGTTTGTATAGGGCTTTGTTTAACAATTTTATTTTCTCACTACACTTTTGATGCTTCACAACTACGTACTATAAAATACATTACTGTATATTTGAAGATGTATTATATTAAGTTCATTGCAAGTCTGAAAGTAAAATACATTATAGAAAGAATAGAAATTAAAAAAATTATAATTTCCTTTAGTGAATATTTAAATTATATGTATTTTATTTAAGACTATAGTCATTATTGTGTGTTCAAGATAAAGTCAAAAAAAGGGGACTCTTTGTGCGTGTGTGAAGGGAGGACGGAGTGGGTCTCCGGGGTGGGCCCCTAAAAAATAATGTATAATGTAAATTATGAAGATGACATTGGATGGTTCAGTATAAAATATTTCATGACAAGTGATTTTTGAGAAATTATTGTAAAAAAGAAAAATAAGAAATAAAATCAAAAGATAAGTCAATAATTGGTCTAGGATAAGTAGAGCATTGAAAACTGTAACTTATGGTTTGATCAAGTTCAAAGCCACCATTATATTATCAAAATTCCACTTGAGATCTAGCACCTCTCTATTTAAGCTACCATTTTGATAAAAGGTCAGATGCATATATATATATATATATATATATATATATATATATATATCAACACTCTGTTTATTATTTCTATTTGTTAATAATCAATTCTAAATTTAAAACTTTCCCTATTTAATCCATCGTGATCATATATTATACATGTATATACTACATATGTAATTAACCTTCAATTACATGATAATAGTACTTAGTGTCTATATATTCTTCTTTTTTTTTTTTTTACTTTGCACATGAATGATTCACTTTGTCGCTTAAAGGTTAGCCATTCCACTTCTAAATAACCTCTTGCAAATGTGAATTATTGTAATTAGGTACGAAATCAAATTAATTTAGATCAAAGTATATATAATCCAGTTTATATGGCCGAAAATTCAAGATGAGATTGGTGGACAACTGCGGTTGGAAAAGCTCAAAAAGGAAAGGTCGCAGCCTGCTAGAGTACAAATCTTGCACTCCAGACTAAGTGACACGAAGAGAATTCTTCTAGTCTTGGACGATGTTTGGGAAAGACTTGAGCTAGAGGAGTTTGGAATCCCTCGTGATTCGAAAGGGTGCACAATCCTTTTAACATCACGAAATAGTGATGTTTTGCGTGTTATGGATGTTCAAATATTTGGAATGAAAGTGTTATCTGTAGAAGAGGCGTGGTCTTTCTTTGGAGAGGGAGCTGGCACATGTGTGGATGATAGAGAGTTGAATCCTATAGCAAAAGAAGTTGCAAAAGAGTGTGGAGGATTGCCGATCGCTCTTGCAGTTGTTGGTAGGGGGCTAAAACAACAGCGCAATGCAGCTAATTGGAAAAATGCACTACGGGAATTGAAACAACGTGTTCCAGATACCGTGCGATTTGATAAGGAGGTTTATAATCCACTAAAATGGAGTTACAATCGCTTAGACTCAAAGCCGGCCCAATCCCTATTCTTGCTCTGTTGTTTGTTTCCTGAAGATGCAGATATTCCGTTGGAGTACTTGACTAATTTCTGTATGGGATTAGGCATATTTGAAGGCATCACAAATATGGAAGATGCAAGGAATAAGACGTGCGTATTGATTGAGTTTCTTAAAGATCGGTCTTTGCTATTGGATAGTGATGAGGAAGATTGTGTGAGAATGCATGATGTTGTTCGTGATGTTTGCACATTCATCGCCAAAGAGAAAGGATATATTGGCAAAGATGGCTGCACTTGGATTTCTTCATCTCATCTTGTCGGAGAAAGAAATGAGCTTCTTACCGGGTCAAGATGCCCAGACTTACGTCTTCTCTTCTTGGATAGTAGATATGATGGTTCATTGGGATTCAAATTCGATGATGCATTTCTGGAAGGGATTAGAGAACTCCACGTGTTGTGCATTGAACGTTACTCATTGACAACACTGCCGCACCCAATGCAATCACTCGGAAAACTCAACACTTTGATTTTAGATTCATGTGAGGAATTGAAAACGATATCTATTGTTGGGGAGTTGGTAAATCTTGAGATTCTCATTTGTCGTAATTGTCGTTCAATTGAGAAGTTACCATCACAGATGAAGGGATTAAATCGACTGAAATTGTTAGAACTTACATGGTGTAGAAAGCTCCAAAGTATAGGTCGAGGCATCATATCAAGTCTAGTTGGGTTGGAGGAGTTGAATATGCATCGGAGCTTTGATAAATGGGAAGCAGAGGATAGAGAAGAAAGAGAGAATGCAGCAATAACAGAGCTGGAGGCCTTGACTAATTTGGCATGCTTGGAGATTGACATAAAGGATCCTTCATTACTTACCGAAAACATGCCCCTTTTATCGAAGAAGATTGTCAGATTTATAATCACAACTGATGGATATTCTGATTTACCATACAAATTCAGCAAAGCAATGAGTCTCTGTTTGGAGAGAGAAATTCGTTTAGGAGATTGGATTGAGATGCAATTTCTTAGAGATACCGAATGTCTAAAATTGAGGGGAGATGGTGCAAATAATGTGGACTTGGCCAGAATTCAAAACATTAGATGGTTGGAGTTGGGTAAATGTGAGAGTATGAAGAATGTTGTAAGAACATCAGGTGGTGATGATGCTACTGTGTTCCCTTCCATAGAGCATCTGATACTTCACAATCTTGACAAATTAGAAGAGATATGTGATGGTCCGATTTCGTCGACTTCTTTCCAGAATCTCAATGAATTAAAACTCATAAGTCTGAAGGCACTAACGCAATTCTGGAAGAGCAGTAGTGTATGTCAAAACAATTATGTTCCACCACTTTTCAAAAACCTCTCCTTCATTTATATCAATTGTTGTAATAGCCTAAGCAATCTAGGCCAGTTGTCAATGGCAGGAAAGGATTGCCTTCCACAGCTCGAACACCTTCATATTTGGAATTGTGAGATGATGGAACAAGTGTTTTTGTGGAACGACGAAAACAAAACAAATATTGAATCGCAGGGAAATTGTCATGTGATCACAAAGGTGTTCCCAAAACTGAAGCAGGTTTGGTTATATTATCTGCCAAATCTGACAATTTTCTATCAAGGGATCCAAGGCATTGAATTCCCTCTACTGAGGGAAATGAAGATTATAGAATGCCCAAAAATGAAGAGTATTATCGGAAGCAGCAGTACTGCAGACATTGATTGTTTGCATCTCCTTTGCCAACCACAAAAAGTAGGTACCCTTTTCCTTATTTATTGATCATTTTAATTTCTTTCAGCATCTCATACAATTATTTTTGCTATATAATATGATAATATATATATTATTAGTGAAAGCAAACCTTCAAATAATGGCTCTATTGTTAAAAAAATGAACAGGAAAAAAAAAAAAAAAGAATTGGCCCTTGGTTTAGTTAGTAGTAGTCAATATTTTTTTAGGGTAATTCATAGTTTGCGCCCCAACTTTGAGCGTTTTTTGATTTATGGCCTCAACTTAACTTTATTTGAAAACATACCTCAACTTTGATTGCTTTTCGATTTATGGCCTCAACCTAAATTTGTTTGGAAAAATACCCCAACTTTGAGCTTTTTTTATTTATGGCTTCAACTTAATTTATTTGGAAAAATACGTCAACTTTGAGAAATTGTTAAAAAATAGCCCGAGTTTTACTTTCCAGCGATCTTTTGGTTACATATTGTTATGATTATTGCTACGAGTTTAATAGTTTATAATTTAAATTTGATATAATGTGATCCAACTTTATAAATCAATAATACCTCATGATATATGAATATATCGTGTTGTTCTTCTATATATATATTAGACATTGTATATATATATATATATTGTGTAAGACATAAATTTAATAATATTGAATAATTTATTTTAGGCATTACATAGAAAATAAATTAAATAATATCGGGTAATTCGGGTAACCTTCGAGATAGGGTATAATAAATTTGGAAAAATCGGAGTCGGATACCCGATATTTTCGGGTATTGTACCCTACCCGACCCATTTAGACATCCCTAATAACTTATGAAATGTTAAGCCGGACTTGAATTGGGGTTTGAGACTTGATCCATAGTGAAATGTAAAATATCATGTTTAATAAAATATTTATATCTATACTTATTGTCTATTATATCCCTAATAATATATTTAATTTAAGGATAATAATGTAATATAATATATTTTATTTAAAAATTAACATTATCTTATATGTATATATATATATATATCAATTTAGTTACCTAGTTTAATATATTATATATATATATGGTAAGCCATAATTATATACGATGTAGATATTCTTGAAACCCTCCTACTCTACATGAAGGATTATGAATTATGATTAGTGTAATATTGTAATATCCTAGGATTCAATTATATATTATTAAATCTAATAAAACTAGAAACCAATACCATAAGCCATAATTATAAAACTAAAATATATGTTTACGATAATTACAATATTATTTTTAAATTGATTACTTTTAGGAGTATAATATAATAGGCGCATCAATTTATATGAAATAACACAATTTTTTTATGGTGAATTGGAAATGTGAGCTGAATAAATTAGATAATATTTACATAAATCACGCTGGAGAACTATAATTAAAAATAGGTAAAATAAGTGATCGATGTCAATGGATTCAATTTATTAGCACTAATCATATACTTATTGAAAACCTACAACTATATATTCCGAGGTTTTGTAATTTCTATTTTAGAAAATGAGATTATTGAATTGAGACATCCAAATAAGGAAAGTAAGAGAATTGAATTAGGACAAATGGAGTAATTTTAATTTCAGGATTAAGTGAGAATTATCTTCTTATTAATGATCATATATAAATTTTTCGAAAATTGCAAAAAAATAAAACATATTAAAAGTTATAAATATTACTTTAAAAATAAAATAAAATATAAAATCCAGTCATGAAAATTTATTTGTTACAATTATGAATCACCAACCCTTGTTTTCATTTGCAGATATCATTCGGCAGCAGCCTCAAGGTATTAGAGATCAATCATAATCCAATTTGTGGTCATGAAATTCCTTCATCGCTCTTTAATGGATTGGAAGAGTTAACAATCAATAAGTATGTTGGCAGTATGAGTCTTTTCACGCTTTCAATGGCTGCAAATCTTGTGAGCCTCAGAGAATTAAGTATAGAAAATTGTGATGAGATGATAAAAGTGATTGAAGACGAGCAGCAAGAAAGGATTCTTCTATTTCCTAAATTGGAGATTCTTCGATTGAAAAAATTACCCAAATTAGTGAGCTTCTGCGATTGGAAATGTGAAGTTGAATTGCCTTTATTGAGGAAAGTGGAGATTGAAAGGTGCCCTAATATGGAAAATTTGAGGTTGGGATTGGTAGCACCAAAAATGGAAGCTTTTACAACAGACCTCACTACTTCGTTGGAGTTGGAGTCGACGTAAGTATTATATTATGAATCACCAACCTTTTCTTTTCTAAATCTTTTATGAAATTTTATTTGGTTATCAAGTTAATTAGTGAGAAGGGGTAATTTTAATTGCAGGTCGCATTCAACAGCCTGAAGGAATTGTGGATCAGAGAGAATGAAAATCCATTGTATGATCATAAAATTTGTGTATCCCTCTTCAATGGACTGGAGAAGTTGATATTCTACGAGTATAAGGGCAGTATGAGTTTATTTTCATCTTCAGCCGTTGGGAATCTTGTCAATCTCAAGGTATTACATATACGTTATTGTAAGATATTGGTAAATGTAATCGAAGATGAGGAAGAGAAAGAGGATGGGAAAGTGGTGAGTGGTGGTCAAATTAGGACTCTTGTATTTCCTAAACTGGAGGAGCTTCATTTGTTAATGTTACCCAAATTAGTGAGGTTCTGCGAATGGAATGTTGAGTTGCCTTCATTGACAAAAGTGGTCATCGAGGATTGCCATAATATGGAAAATTTCAGCATGGGATTGGTAGCTGCACCCAATTTGAAAATTGTTAAAATAGACTTTCAAAAAATTGATGCCACAAAGGATTTGAATGGGGCGGTGCAGCAACGAAAGAAGAAGAAGAAAGTACTGAAGAGAAGGCTGAAATAGTGGAGGAGAAGGACGACCAAAATTGATACGTACGTCTTCAACAATTAATTTCATGTGGTAAAAATGTTTTTACAGTTATTTCATTTAATTAATTGGGATTCCACTATCAACGTAACTAATTGTTGTTTTTACACTTATAGACAAGCCTGTGAGTTTTAATTACCATATATCTTTTGCTTCAGGTGCTTTTAATATACTATAAAATCTTGAATTAATAAATTCATATATATATATCTAATTAGTACTGCTATATATTCTCATGTAGGAGAGAGGTGTGGTGGCTGCATAAAAGGAAGCAGCACACATCAGAGGGATTTTATTAATGGCCAAAAACAACACTTATTATTATTTCCATATTTGCTTGGCTGGCTGTTTTTTTTATTTTATTTTTTTATATTGCTTTAATTTATCTATGATTGCATTGTTTTGTTTCAGGGGTGTGATGTATTATGCATTATGCTAGCTGGTGTGGTAATTTTATTTTCTTAATTTTTATGATGACGATCGAGGCTAACTCGTAGCCGTATTATGTACTTGTACAGTAGCTTGCAAATTAAATCTCTGAATCTTAGAAGAGATAAACCACACTAGAATTCCATTGCATTCACTATAACAAAATTGCCCAACCCAACAAAATTTCAAATTCAAACAAGTTTAACAATTAGGATTTATTAATTTTTAATTAAGAAACAAATTAAGACCTTCCATAAAGAATTTAGTGTCCGTGTGTTTGTGTATCCAAAATAATTAGGATTTATTAATTTTTAATTAAAATTAATTAAGAAACAAATTAAGACCTTCCACTAATCATAGTTAAGTAAGATTAATTAATTCTTTATTAGGATTTAGTAATTCATAGTTAGAATTTAATAATTTATTCCGAGTTTAGTAATCATAACAGATTTTTTTGAAAGGATCATACAAAGATTTAGTATTAGTTTAATTAAACTAAAAATTAAAAAGAAATTGCAATTGGGGCGGCGGTCGTACCGATCGGCGCCCTGACCCAAGTATGCCTCTAATTTTAACACATGTGGCCATGATGTGTTTGTTTAAAACATTCGTATTTATGTCATACTAGTGTATAGCTCGTCGAAAATCGACATAAATTTATTATATGCATTATGTCCTTAATATGGCTAGCTATGTTTCCAATCAGGTTAATTAAATTATAAATGTAGATATATATGTAACAACTTTATTAGTTAGATAGTACTGAGTATTAATTATGTCTTTATTAGTTAGACAGTGAGTATTAATTATGGCTTTGACATTTTTCATACGTGTACTACACTCCTGTAATGCACGGGATAAATTGAATTTTGATATTTTTTTGTAAAACAACATAAGTATGAGTGAGGAAAATATATAAAAAAAAAGATAAGTATGAAACAATATAAATTAAAATTTCATTCAAAATTCATACATCTATAAATTTTGAAAAATTTCCTTGTAAACAACTTCGTGGTATATGCAGTGCTCTTCTTATCTATATCGCATATCAGGATCTTCAAACCACTTCGGCTCCGTACTCTCGATACGTTGACGTACGCTTGATCATGGGAGAACACCGGTTTCTTGAGAAAAAGTTCCACATGTGATAGAGATTGTCCTCGACTTTTGTTGATTGTCATGGCATACGAAACAGTTAGAGCGAATTGTTTTCGTTGAAACTTGAATGGAAGACGTGGATCTGATGAAGTTAATTAATGACATTCTCGGAATCAATACTTTATGACCGGAATTATTTCCTGTCAATATTTTGGCCTCCAAAATATAATTACCAACTCTCATGACAACCAAATGCGTTTCAGTGCCTAATCCAAGAGAATGATCAATGTTCCTTAACAACATAACCGGCATGCCGACCTTCAGAATGAGCTTGTTGTTGAAATATTATAGGTTTGTTCGATTTTAGTCAAGATTAAAATTGACAATTATTGTAATTTTAATTTTATCAATTATTGTAGTTTATCACAATTCAGAATTTAGTCAAAATTAAAATTGACATGGCAGCGCGATGTCATAATTATTTGCGTGTGGTGGCTTACAACATGACATTTCTCCTATCAAAATGATGTCGTTTTGATAATGAAAATTACAGAAAAAATAAAAAATTAATCTTGCTTTTAGACCACCCTTATAGGCTATGGATCATAATAATTCTCTTGGACCTTACCGGGTTTAGCGATCTGACGTATATTAGTCCATATTGATTAATATTTTTTCTCATATTCAAACAATAAAATATATATATTGCAAGCATAACCTATATCATATAACTGTACATAAGGGTGAGCAAAACTCGAACCAAACCTATCTTATTTCAGTCCATACTACAATCAAAAGCAATACAATCACTATTATTTTGGAGCTTCAAACAAGTAATTAGGAACATCTCTGTTATCAAATTTCATGGGATAATCATCAATATCACTCATCCATGGATTCATCTCATCGCCCTCGACATCCTTCAACGCTCGCAAAATCACACTGCTACACTTGAAACCAGACCCGTATGCAATTTGCCAAACCCGATCGCCCTTCCCGACCCGACCCTTAGCTTCGACATACGCCAGCTCATACCAAACCGAAGAATTGGAAGTATTCCCAAATCTATGCAGAGTCATTCTAGAAGCTTCCATATCATCGGCATCAAACCCTAGCTTCTTCCTCACCGCGTCCGCACCGGCTTCCCCCCAACGTGCGGGAGAAAATGCTTGGCGCATCTGTTGAATTTAGGAATATACGGCTTGATCTTCTCCGGCCAGAGACGCCGGGTGAGGTTATTTTTGGCAAGGAGAAGCTTCTCGGAGAGAGGAAGGATGAGAAACCCTAATTTTTGGAGGTGTTGTTCGATGGCGGAAGAGGCGGCGAGTAAGAGATTTCTGGTTGTTGTTATGCCCGTGATTCCATCCGAGTCTTCTTCCCGGTAAATGCATTTGTAGGCGACGTCGGAGCTCGCCGTGTGTGTGTGGACTGTGTGCGTAGCTCGTAGTTTGAGCGGCGACGGTGTGAGGGTTTGTTGGAGAGGAGAGCGGCGGAGCCGCCGGAGCGGAATATACAATTGATTATGAGCTTGGAGAGATCTCGCGCCGGTGTATGCACCGCTGGTAGTGTTCTCGGTGCTCACGATGAGTGCACAAGTATTTTGGCGCACCTATTCGAGACTCGTATCGCATTCGAATCTCACTAGCTAATTAATGATTGATAGATCAAGTCTAATGTACGACTTTTTCTAGTGTCCGAAAGTAGTGGCTATGGTTTTCTCATGATAACATGTCGGGGCCGGGGATTTTTATTGTTCAAGAATTTAATTTGCATATATAGTTTCTAATAAACTCTCCCATTATAACTCATAAATTACGTACTATACCCGTATGTCATGCAAAAAAATATTTTCCTTTTTATGTTACTAAAGGTTTGATAAAAATACCCTTCAAAATGATTATTTTCTATTTCTAGTTTTATTTTAAATAACGCAATATTTCTTAACATTCGTGTCAGGACATCTGAGATTAAATTTCTGGGACGAACGGAGTAATAAAATAGACAGTACACTAACTTGAAGAAGCTGCTTTGCAAGGCCGGTGGCGAGGAGACTGGAACTGCATCCCATGCCGGCGAGATTGTAGCTGCAAATATCTTCTCTCAGTTTATAATGATTCACTATAATGCTAGAGAGAGAAGGGATTGGATTAAACACACTGCAATTCACTATCAATATTCCTATCTCTCTGCATTTCACCTTCGTCTTCGCCAGCACCGAATCTATAGCTCCAAAAATCTCCATTTCTGATTCATTTCTCGCTGCTTCGAGGCTCAGATTTGGAGGAACACTTAGTATATTTTGGGGGACGTAACCAATGCCGCCGGCGCTCGAGGCGGCCGCCATGAAACTCAGTGAGTCGTCTGAGAAAATTCCTTGTTTCTTGAGTCGATTTATTAGGGTTTCTGGGCTGCATTTCTGGGTTTCTGGAGGTTTGTAGCATGAGAAATCTACTAAGAAAATTCTGGGAGATTTTTTGGTGAATATATGGAGGAAAATGAGAGGAATTATTGTTATTAGCAAGATTGATAGTAATGTTATGAGTAACATGATTGTGATGATATTCAAGCTGGTTTAATTAGGTGATGATATTTATAATTAGGATTTCTATTGTTGGAGTTAGATTGTTACCCAAGTCTAAGATTGTAGGCTTGTAGCTCATATTATATTAAGAGACGCATTTCTGTACATTTGGCTGCGCCAAGTGAAGAATATATCCTAATCGAGATAAATAAATTCCATTTGAATTTTTTTAAATTAATAAATCTTAATTGGTGATTAAGAAACTCTAATTGATGATTTTTTATGAAGAATCGGGATTAAAAAATCCTAACTTTGTTTAAATAAATATTAATTAATTAAATTTAGAAATAGAAAATAATTTATTAAATAATTAAATATGTCTAAGATGCATGCACGGTATCAAATCCCAAATTAGGGTGATTATTCAAAATATCCTAAACTATTTGCTCGTATTCTAATAAAATTATCTTATACTATAGATAATATTCCAACAATTTTCATATTTTTAATTATTTATTTATATCATAACCTAACCTCCATTTATTTTTAGTTAACGGGTTACGGAACATTAACTTTTTGTTTACTTGGCCGATTGTTAATGGTCCACGTGGCTCTACGTGAGTGGAAAAATGACAATTTATGTCTACTTCGCAAAAAGTTATATTATGTATATATTTTGTTTTAGACTAGGTGTAGGTAATTAATCTATAATCTAATAATTAAGATATATATCTATATGTTATCACTTATTTCTAACATATCAAAATTTAACGACTTTTTAATTGGTCTAAAAAAGGACCAATTTACTTGGCCGATTGGTAATGGTTCACGTGGCTCTACGTGAGTGGTGGAAAAATGATAATTTATGTCTACTTCGCTAAAAGTTATATTACGTATATACTTCTTCCGTCCCGTTAAGATAGTCTTGTTTTAGCCTAGGTGTAGGTAATCAATAATCTAATAATTAAGATATATATCTATGTTATCACTTATTTCTAACATATCACAATTTAACGACTGTTTAATTGGTCTAATAAACGACCAATATTAATTAAAAATAGAGATGTGAAAAAGTTTTTTCTAATGGCGTCGCTAAGAGCTTAGAGCCTAATAGATAGATAGTGAACGTGGCTTTCACATTTTATTACCTCATTAATTAATCATATTTTGTCGATCTCTTTTGCATAAACTTCTTATATATCCTTTCTCAAATTTCACTTTCTGTCTCCTTTTTTTTTTCTTTTTTTTCTTGTTCTTCTATTTTTTTTTTACAATGAGAGAATTCCATAACTGCTACTTTACACAACAAATTTGTTTAATATGATGTTGGTCAGATTCAAAAGTGAAACAAATTTGTTTCATAAGATGTTGGTCGGGTTTAAAATTGAACTTTTAATTTGGTTAATTTGTAGGCCCACAAACACCCTCATTTTCAGCTGGCCATCCACAAACATGGTCACTGGCGAAGCCAGTACAGAGAAGGGTGGGGCTCAAATTATCAACGTTATGTTTGGATTGTTATGCAAAAGTCTCTGCCGTCAAATCAAATTGCACGAAAACTTTAAAATTTAGAAAAAATAAAAAAAATAGCCTACGCCATGAATTTTTCCTGACTACGCCACTGAACATGGTGTAAATATATTTAAAATTTTGGATGAAGAATGCGGCCGTTTCTTAAATGCGATATGGGTAGACTAAGATTCTGTGGTAAGAGCATGCAGGCAAATCAAATGAAAAGGATACTAGAATATATATATATATATATATATATATATATATATATAACTCTATGTAACAAACAACTAGACTTATTTAAGGCGATGTAAAGTCTTTTCATAAATTAAGGAATAGTGGTATGAAATAGAAGGAAGCTTTGATATGTAGTCGTTAAGTTGATAGATGAAAAATAATGGAAGAAACTACCAAACAAAAATCAATTGTGCAGAAATTCTATATGGCGAACACATACCCGGCTATGTCAATCTTTTTTTTTTTAACAAAGATTACAAGAAATTTTAAAGGCCGCTGACGGTGGACTTGAACCCGCGACCTTTGGCCGCATTAACCACTCTACCACTTACGCTAACACACGCACACGGCTATGTCAATCTTGTGGTGTCATTGGCGTCCTTTATTTTAATTAATTGTCAACAGTGACTTTTTTGTGGTCATAATTTATTGTCGACAAGCCGATGTGCCACGAACGATACATGTAGAGTTTAAATATATTGTTGGCGGGTCGATTGGTACTGAATTTGGGCTCTAAAATTTATTTTTCTGCTGTTCTTTTTTTTATGAAGATAAGTCAACTTTGGCCCGCCTGAAGTCCCTAGCAAGGAGCAAACATAAAAATAGGACACATATATATTGTTTAATTATACAATACATGTTGCTCACTTCCTCATGCTAAGCATAATTAATATACGAAACATCAAATAATGAAGCTTACCAACAAAATAGAAAGAAAAAAAATGCGATAATTAAAACGTTACAAAATTTCAATATAAATAATTATTGGAAATGGCTTGCAATTTCTATTTCATTTGGCCACGTTGGAATTTCCCCACCAGACTCTTTGAGAAGTTGGGCTATGGGCTATTGTTGGGCTGGGCCTTTTTACTCGGGCTATTGTCGGCCCAAATCACTCTAAGGGCAGTGGTTCAACCACGGCGAAGCTTTCTTTTGTGTATTTCCGTTTGGGCATTTTAACAAACAGTTAGTGTGCATCAAAGAAACTAGTACTCCCTCCGTCCCGCTATTAGTGGCTCATTTTCTTTTTGGATTGTCCCGCTATTAGTGTTCCGGACTCAAAATAGCAAAAATTAACCTTTTAAAAAGTGTAGATGCTACCACTTTTCTATCTTTTACACCTTCTTCTTAATACTCATGCCCAAAAACGTATGAGCCACAAATAACGGGACGGAGGGAGTACATTGCTAGCAGGAGTATTAATTCATCTCTGTTTGTCATTTCCACAAGCACTTTGTGGCCTACATTTTCACTGTTCAAATTCGAGATTGAATTTGGGCTCTAAAATTTATTTTTCTGTTGTATTTTTTTTATGAAGAGAAGTCAACTTTGACTGCGCCTGAAGTCCCTAGCATAAAAATAGGTACATTTTTTTTTTTTGAGGAGAAAAAATAGGGATATATTGACCCGCGGACAACATATTCAAATTTTACGACGTGTGTTTGTGGCACATCGGTTTGTAGGCAATAAATCTCTCTTTGTCATTTCCACAAACAGTTTGTGGCCTTCGTTTTCACTGATCAAATTCGAGATTGCTATTTTCATACAGAAACAATACATATATGAAAGCCATTAAAACATGGAGTTGGTGGAATTATGGGAATCATAAATACAAGATTACGATTGAATCATAAACATAAGGTTATTAAACTATGTTATTTGTATCAAAATTTTCAGATATTGATACACATGTTATTTTTTATTTTTTGGTAATTAATTGTAACTATTCTCCTAGTCTCAAAAATGTTCAGAACTTTCAATATTATCAATAAAAGACCCAAACTGTTAATATTGTTCCAAATTAATGTTCCGAAGTTTGAATCAATTTTCAGCGATTATAATACCAAAAAACTTTAAATGAAATTATTTGGAAAAGTTTATTTGCAAGTGCTGGAAAGTTGTCTCGTGGTAAGAATGAAGGGTTAGTGGAAGATGATGAAGAAGATTTATATGATGTATTATACTGTAAGAAGTTCTCTTTCTGATTAAGAAGAAGATTTAGACAGTTGAATTTCCATTCGTGGTGTGTTGGTCTGTGGACTTTCATCGAACAGGTGTGCACAAATTTCTGCTCCTATATTCTTGTTTTATTACACCTTGATTTTCTACATTTTTTAAAAAATTAATTATGGCAAAAATGACGTCGTTTTGGCAGCCCACCAATAACGAAAATTGTTAGTAGGACATTTTTGGAACAATATCGATAGTTTGGGTCTTTTATTGATACTATTGAAGGTTCAGGACATTTATGAGACTAGGTGAAGAGTTTAGGATTTAAATTGAAATTTATCTTTCCAGTTTTATTTTAAATAATGCAATATTTCTTAGCATTAGTATCGGGGCGTCTGAGATTAAATTTGGGGGACGAATGGAATAATAAAATAGACAGTATACTAACTTGAAGAAACTGATTGGCAAGGCCTATGGCGAGGAGACTAGAACTGCAGCCCATGCCAGTGAGATTGTAGCTGCAAATAAGTATATTCTCTCAATTTAGGTGATGATATTTATAAGGGGTCTAAAGTTGGAGTTAGATTAATTGTTACCCAAATCTAATCTTGTAGCTCATACTTATATTAGGAGACACACCCTTGTACGGTTGACCGAACCAATTTTTATTTTTATTTTTAATTAATTAATATTTAATTAATCATAATTGGGGATTACTAAACTTTTATTGTGAATTAATAAATCCTAATTAGGATTAATAAATTTTAATTCAGATTAATAAATCCTAATTAAGATTTAAAATCTCAATTATGATTTAATAATTTCTGATTGAGAATTAATAACAGATAATTATGAAAAAACATGCTTTTTTAGAAGAGGAAAATGTAACCTATTTATATATTCAATTGAAGTTGCATTTATGCATGTGAAGAGACATATTTAAGCTACTAAAATAGGCGGAAAATTGTGTGTGTGTGTTAGCCTAGTGGTAGAGTGGTTAATGTCCGGGCCAAAGGTCACGGGTTCAAGTCCACCGTTACGCGGTCTTTAAAATTTCTTGTAATGTTTGTTAAAAAAAAAGAAAATTGGCGGAAAATTGTGTGCGTGTGTTAGCATAGTGGTAGAGTGGTTAATGCCCGGGCCAAAGGTCACGGGTTCAAGTCCACCGTCACGCGGCCTTTAAAATTTCTTGTAATGTTTGTTAAAAAAAAAAGGCAGAAAATTTTAGAGCCACAACTCGATTTTAATATAATGTATAGCTGTATAATTCTCTGCAACACATAGTAATTATAGTAATATAATGTATAGCTGTATAATTCTCTGCAACACATAGTAATTATAGTAATTTATTGCTATAATTAATTTCAGTATTATTTATACCACCTCATAGGTTGTATACATAACAACAAAATTAAGTATTATTCATACGGGCCCGAACTTTATAAATGGCCGTAGACTTCGTACCAAACAAGATATTAGGGTGTTATAGACTTATTCCAACCAAACTCGTACTTCTAATTTTTTATTCTAATCTAACCTCTATTAATTTTTAAGTAACAGAACTTAACATTTTATTGACTTGGCCGATATGTCGCTATAATACTCCCTCCGTTCCATTGATAACGTCTCATTTTCCTTCTTCGTCTGTCCCATTGATAATGTTCCGTTTTCAAATAAGGAAATAACTAACTCTTTAAAAGTGGTGGGACCTACTATTTTTCTATCTTTTACCCTTCTCCTTACTAACCGTGCCCAAAAGAAATAGGACGTTATCAATGGAACGGAGGGAGTAACATTTTTAATTTATACCTACTTCGCAAAAAATATACTATCTTATTAGTATATATCTTCATTTAGATCCTTTCAGAAATATTTAAGGGGTAATAAATTTTGTTTCAGGGTAAAGTGGTGTTGAGTTCAATTTTTACTATACTTCTTTTCTCAAGCCAAGAAAATTAAATAAATAAAAACTAATTAATTTATAAAATATAAATTTGTATCTAACAACACTAATATAAAACCCCCAATTATCGGAGCGTATTAACAACACTAAAATTTGTAGTCGGCTGGCAAGTCCCAAAACCCCCAATTATCGGAGCTACAAACCCTAGAAACCCAAATTAACGGAAAATTATAGTCCAATTTTGATTTCATCTGTACCAATTCCCCATTTTTCTTTGAAATATCAAATTGAAAAACTTAGCTCTGCTTCAATTTCCCTGAAATTTAGCAATGGACGGGCATTCGTCGCATTTAACTGTGCCGGTCCGTTCACGGAGCTCTCAGTCTGCGTCGCCATCCCACTCTGCGTCGGCCTCCGCCACGTCTTCCATCCGCAGGCGGAAATTGCCGCCGGAAGACCACGCGCCGCCGTTTCCACCGTCGCTCTCCGACACGCGCGACGGCCCGCTGACGTCGAACGACGACCTGGAGAGCAACAGCGTCCGCGGCGCCGACTCGGACTCCGATGAAGAGTCGGAGGAGGTCGTCGACGATGACGAGGAGTACGACAACTCGATGCGCAATTTCACAGCTTCTCGGCTGGAGAGCAGCAACACCGCCGGCGCCGGCGCCGCGAGGAACACGAAGATAAAGGCTGAGAATACGGTGAAAGTTGAGCCTTCTGACGCAGTGAAAGAGGGCAGTATTAACAACACTAATTCGGGCAGTGCTGCCGCGACGGTGGCGAACGGTTTGGTTCCCGGCATTGTTGTTAAGGAGGATACCGTGAAGAGCTTATTTACAGATAATATACAGACTAGCGGCGCTTACAGTGCAAGAGAGGAGACTTTGAAGAAAGAAGTAAGCATAGTCAATCTCTCAAAGTTCATATTTTTCATATATCTCTGGTATTTAGAAATTTCGCAACATTGGAGTAGATTGATAGTGGACGATTCTACTTTTAGTTTTCGAACGAAAATGGTTGAAAGTGAATGAATAATGATTCTATATTTGTTGATTTTAAATTGCTGAGAAGTGAATGTGCAATGATTTTCTTTTCCAGTCATTTGAACTCTATATAGTCTTTTCAATCACTTAGAAAAATAATCAATCAACAAGAGAAGTTAGAAATTGACACAACTGTATGGTGGCCGTTGTTGATACAATCTGAGAGACTCTTGTCTCTAGTAATCGTTCTTTATTATGACTGTTAAACTCTGCTCCCATGTCTCTATACCTGATCTGATTCTTTCAACAGTTTGAGTTAGCATGGCTTTCACTTCTCATTTGCTTGCTAGGTTGGAACCTCATCCATGCTTTTAAATTCAAGTTTTATTAAATCTCCAGGATGATTACTATTTAAAGATTGTCTTATTTTCCTTTTGTCATGCTTCCCCTCCCCCCATCCAAACCGTGTATGAGCAATTTATGTGGGTGTTAATTTCCCAAATTTTGTAGGAAGAAGCAGGAAGCCTCAAATTCGTATGCGCATCCAATGATGGTGTTGATAGACACATGGTCTGGTAATTATTTCTGCTTTCTCTTCAAAACCTTATTATGCTTACATTTCATGGAAGATCTATGTTCTTTTAGGTTATGGTATATTGGTATCTGATAAACTCGAGTTGCTGTGTGTTTTCACTCAAGAAAATCAGAACTTGATTCAATAACCTTGGGTGTGTATTTTTTCAGGCTGATAGGATTGAAGAACATCTTCCCCAGGCAACTTCCTAATATGCCGAGAGAATACATCGTACGCCTCCTAATGGACAGGCATGCCCTGGTTTTTTTGAACTTTCTATGTGAAGCTTATATGAACTTACACCATTACCTTGTTTTTTATGTAATTGGAAGACCAACTAGTTTCAGCCCTTGATTATTTTAAACAAATGATTCTCTGTTTAGCTTGTTTAGTAGTTTTCTTTTAGTAATTCAAATTATTCAATATCTCATTTTCTCTTGTGGTTTTACTGCAGAAACCACAAGTCTGTGATGGTTATTAGACGGAATCTGGTTGTTGGTGGTATTACATATCGCCCTTACATCAGGTATCATCTTTCATATCTTGTTTTGCTTATCTTGTATGAATCATGAAAGAGATTTCTGTTGCTATAACTCCCCGTGACAATGTCGGCATCACTAGTATTGGATTTCCATATTCTCTTGTATATGCGTTCACCTATTAATATGTCTTGATAACTTAGCACCAGCATTGTGAACCTGGCATAAGTTTTTCTATGTTAATGTTAATAATATAAAAAATCTCAATATAGTTTTCCCTTAAAAGGATATGTAATACTTTTTTTTACAATTAAACTCTGTGTTCTTTGTTGTGTTTGTAACGCTCAACTTAATGTGTAGCCAAAAATTTGGGGAGATAGCTTTTTGTGCTATCACAGCTGATGAACAAGTTAAAGGCTATGGCACGCGACTTATGAGTCATTTAAAGCAGCATGCGCGTGATGTGGATGGGCTAACACATTTCCTCACATATGCTGATAACAATGCTGTAGGTTACTTTGTCAAGCAGGTGGGTTTATAACGTGCATACCTAGCATTTATCATTAAACAGTAAGTAACAGAATCAGTTGACCATCTATCTTGATCTGCATTCCTGCTCCATTTGTAATTCAACTTAGTTTCTTTGACCATTTGAGCCTTTAACTATCTGCTTATATGCGTTTCAAAAATAAAAAAGTCTATCAGCTTATATGGATGGGCTAAAGGAGCTGAGAAGGTACAGATTTTACCTTTTTTGGTGGATCGAAGACATGATTGGAATTTTGTATAAGTCTCTTCCACTCTTCTAAAGGAGATAAAATTATGGTGGTGCACTTCGAGGCCTGTTATCTTTAAACTAGAGTATATGAACAAAGACTAACTTATGTGGATGGAACCTCCTAATCTGGTTGATGGTTATTGGTGAACATCGTCTTCACCATCAAGTTGGCACTAGGAAAGAAATGGTCTGTGGGTTTCTCTTCCAATGCAATATGGATCAGCTGGGTTGATTTAGCATACATATTTTTCAGAGGGTTAAACAAAAAGGGGAGGACCATCTCATAATTGGGTAACAACTCGGAACTTGTAATATTGGGCATACTCTTTATTTCATCAGGAATCTGCTGTTAATCCTTAGCCCATGTCAAGTCATCTTCCAGGTATGTGTGGTGCTAGTACAGATCTGTATACTTATTAGATTCGATAAAAGGGGGTGGGGTCTGGGCTACAAGATTACTTTTCTGGATCTAATTTGCAGCTTCAGCTTGCAGTGTTACTAGTGGAGTTGCTTCTCTTTACTGCAGTCATGTCCTTTTAGATACTGAAATCAGACACCTCTTGCTTTTCTTTTTGATATGTAGATTAGTTTCATTGATGAGAGTTTCTGTCTTGCGTATTATTTCTTAGGGCTTCACTAAAGAAATACACTTGGAGAAAGAACGATGGCAAGGGTACGTTTCAATCAACTTCAACATATTCCAAGTTGTGCTGCTTTGTGGATTTTCTTTGAAGTTGATTCTACTCTGTTGTGCATAATTTATCAGAGATAATTTTTGTTTCATGTTTCATGAGATAAAGTCGATAGTTTCATTTGCTTTTGTATCTAAAAGTGTCAGGCATCTGTTTCCAGTAATCTCTGTAAATATGATCTATGGTGAGAGAGACAGCTGATTTCATTTGCCAGAATTTTACAGTGTTAACTCAATGTATTGTATAATGGATACAAGTTGTTTTCTTTTCTCCTGCAGCTATATTAAAGATTATGACGGAGGAATCCTTATGGAATGCCACATTGATCCAAAGCTTACATATACTGATTTATCAACAATGATACGCCGTCAGAGACAGGTAAGACAGAACCAACAATATTGCTTACAGAACGTAGGGTTTTTTTTAAAAAAAAAAAAAAAAAAACTTGTGTGATGTATTTCACGAGAACTAATGTTAAAATAACTACTATTCACTTGTATCTTTTTTGTTACAAGGCAATTGATGAAAAGATTAGGGAGCTCTCGAATTGTCACATTGTCTACCCCGGCATTGATTTTCAGAAGGTAAAATGCGCTCATTAGTTATTGGCTCTTTGCTTGTGCATGGTGGTGGTACATATATTGTTCCTTCTTCAACCTTAACAGCCTCTTTCCTCTTTATCCATCAAAATATCGCTGTTGATGCCTTTGCGTGTTATTATTTTAGGGTAAATTGTTATCTTTTCACATGTGGAGAAGAAAATAAATCATTTAGTTGCTACCAAGTATTTGTCAATCCCAGACTTAATTCATGCTTCAAACTAAGTCTAGGATTCTCAGGTTTGTTTTAGTATAAATGCATGAAAACTCTTAAGTTCTAAAAGTGGGTACCCACTTGGTAGGTAGCATGTTTCCAGGTTTTAGTTGGTATTTGCAATTTTGTTGCTATGTTCACACTTTCTTCCTATTTAGATTTTGAATTAGGAATATGGTCTTGCTCTTATATTGTATTACTAGATTCTAGTTTTCATGTTCTGTTCTGATGTAAACTGTTATGTTCAGAGAGAGGCTGGTATTCCCAAAAAGCCCATCAAAGATGATATACCTGGCTTGAGTGAGTCTCGCTTTACCCTCTCATTCATGGTCTATCTTACTTTTTATGTTCAGTAATGATATGTGGTTCTCTGGGCTCATAATGCTGAGTTTTCTCAATTTTTCTTATATAATTCTGCCGTGATGAACGAGTTATTATTCTTGTTATACCTCCTGAAGGCATCATATTATTTTTAATATTCTTCATATAGTTGCTCAATGCTACTAGAAAATCCTGTTGAGTTGTGGAGCCTGAAAGGCTGAAAGTACTGAACACCAGCCACATTACCCGTTTTTGTTCGTTTGTTAGTAAGGGTGTTTTGGTCAGTTTGGGCGGAATTCTAATTAGAGTTGGATTAGGGTTGAATTCCTATTATTAATATTTTAATAGCCGTCTCATCCTATGTAATTGTATCCAATAATATTCTAGTGAAAAAATCCCTCGGCTCCCCGAGACGTAGTCAAATCGTGATGAACTGGGTAAACATTTCATGTGTTTTGCATGCTTTCGTAATTTATGTTGTGCTCAATTCTTAACAAATCCTGCTGCCAATTAAGTTGCCATAGCTGGCCGTGAACTCAAGTGTTTCACTTTGAGTATTTCAAGCTGGCGACTAAAGAAGTTATATTATTTGAGGAGGTCTTATGATAGTGATCTTTTGTAAAATTTCACATATTGGTAGCTCATAGGGATGATTTGTCCTCCATATCGTCTATTTAATTTTGGTTATGTGCTAGTGCTTCCTCTGTTGTTTGATTATTTATGGCCTAATTTTGGAGTTGCCTGCAACTTAACGTACATAGGAGAGGCGGGCTGGACCCCAGACCAGTATGGTCATACTCAATATAAACCAATTAACGCGTCACCAGATGCTTCCTTATATCACAAACAAATGTCTGCATTCATTTGCTCACTTATTAAGGTAAGCCACTTAGAATATTTAAGTAGCTAAATTTCCATTCTACAGACTGGGCTTTAGGAGTTTTAAATAAAAAAAATGTAACATTATTGAATTGTTGTCCGACTCATGACTGCTCGATTTTTGAATTTGAATGTAAATAATCTATGCTCAGCAGCTTTCTACCACTATATGTAAGGATCACTTCAAAGCTTTCGTTTTTCCATTTTTTTGTGGCTGATGTTATTTATAATAGTTTCCTACTGCATTTTTTATGCCATGCTGTCAATGTTCATCTTATTTGAGCAGTTAATGCTTGACCATCCTGATGCTTGGCCATTTAAAGAACCTGTTGATGCACGAGACGTGCCTGGTTACCACGACATCATTAAGGACCCAATGGGTATGCTTCGTATATATATTTACGCGTATTTTGCTTTGTTTCCTAAATATGTTTACGCGTATTATTCCTACATAGTTGTGTTGTGAAGTGCTGCTGCAATTTTTGTTGTGCAGATTTAAAAACAATGGATCATGGAGGATCGTGGGCTTAAGAAATGGATTTGTGGATCTCTTGGAGTGGAGCTCAAGACTAGAAGATATATTATAAATAGATAGCAAATCCATGTAGATAGGTGTGCTGACAAGATATATTTTCGTAGAGTTTTAGTTCAGTTTTCGGATAGTTTCTCTGAGGATAGTTGTAACAACTTTAGTCACAACTTTCTGTGAAAGAAATGATAAAGTGTTACTAGTTTTTTGTGACCTTGTTTACTCAGAGTGTTTTTGTTGTTCACGTACCATTATTGAATATTTTGCCCTGAGGCACTTCACGAGATTTATTTATAATCTCGTGAAAATTTTTCATCCATTGTGTCTATTTCGTTTTTAGTTTTCCGCTGCTATCGAATCAAAGTTGTCAGACTTTCGATCACAACTTTGGAGTTGGTGGAATTATAGGAATCATAAACACAAGATTACGGTTGAATCATAAACATAAGGTTACTAAACTATGTTATTTGTATCAAAATTTTCAGATATTGATGCACATGTTACTTTTTAATTTTTGGTAACTAATTGTAACTATTTCCCTAGTCTCAAAAATGTTCAGAACTTTCAATATTATCAATAAAAGACCCAAACTGTTGATATTGTTCCAAAAATGTCCTACTAACATTTTCCGTTAACGGTGGGCTAATGAATGACGTGACAAAACGACATATCACATAGCATATAATGAACCAATTTTCCAAGAACACCACATGAACCAATTTTCTCACAGTTCAATTTGCTCGAAGTTAAAGCAATAAATTTTGAAATTTCCCCTGAATATCATTTTCGGTGAAATCGATGCTAATTTGGCATTAGAGTTTGTTGACTTTTTATGTTTTCCGACAATGAAAATGACACAGTACAATTTAGTAATATATGATGTTACTTTTGTGTTTTATGTCAATCTAAACGATGCAATTGTTAGTTTTTTGAGTGACTTGATCCGAAAATATCTATATCATGGTACTAGAATGCTTGTTTTAATAGGAGAAAGGACAAAAACGACGTCGTATATTAGTAAGTTATACAATGTCGTTTTAATTGTCAAATAACATACCACATCAATAAAAGACGACGCTAAGTCAACATCGAATTCACCAAAAATGAGATTAGAGGAAAATTCTAAAAATTTAGCAAAATTTTATAATTCGTGAGAAAACCCAGAAAATTGGTATAGTTTGTTTATGTAGACCAAATAAAAGCCATAAATTTATTTCATTAATTTAAACTAAAATTACTACATAAACGTGTAGAAAGGGTATAGATGTAAATTGAGCAAAAAGCAGATCCATTTTTGAGAGCTAGAACCCTTTTTAAGGCCAGAACAAAGAACCCCGCCTTTAGGTCATCTCCAGCAGTTCGCACCAAAATACAGTAATTTCAGCACAAAAATACAGCAAAATCAGTAAGTTATCTCCAGCAGTCTGCTCTATATTTTTACACAAAAACAGAATATTCTACTTTTAGTCACGGTTGATGATCCTGAAACATGTGATTACTTCCGATCAGAGCAACAAGATATTATTCGAAAGCGGTAACAAGCCAAAGAAGCCAACACTAGTATTTCTGATATGTTTCAAAATTTATGTTCAGATGGGGTGGGACGTTCCGGAGATGGCCTTTATTAGAAATTAAATGTATCGACTTTGTGTTTATGCTTTTATTATGTAATTGTATTTTTTTTTAATTTTTTTTGTTTATCTTGTATTTTATTTAAATGTATTTTTTAAATAATTTTATGTAATTTTAATGTTGGTATAATATATTTAGAAATATAACTATAATATAATATTTTGGAACAAAATAATTAAAGAACACAAAAATAATAAATATAACAAGGAATAATAATTATAACAATAAAATTAATTGCAAAAAGAATAGAGCAATGAATAGTGTTGCTCTAAGTTTGGAGCAACACTATTCAAATCTGTATAATACAGCAGGATTTTGGTGCTGGGCTGGAGAAGGAATTGCTCCAGATTTGGAGATATGTGAAGATATAGAGATGAGTTGGAGATGCCCTTTACCACTGACTCCTCTCTCTCTCTCTCTACAAAGTAAAGAAACATAACTGCTCTCTGTCTCACACAGATATATACATACAATTCTGATATATATAGAGAGACGAAGCTAGCAGAAGTATTTCGGTGAATGCGATTGTGGATTTCGGTGAAGATTTTATTGAAATTCCTCCATTTATATCCAACATCGATTTAGTAAAGATCTTGAACTCTATGTATAAGTTGGATGTTTCTCTTTTTTTTTTTTTTTTTTTATATCGTGGTATTTGCACTATTAGTAAGTAGTCCGTCGCAATTCGACGGGAAATAATTTTATGTTTTAATTTATATGTATATATTTTAAAAATAATTTTATATCTCATTTAAAAGTTGTCATATTGTTCGCGTTAATTATTAATCAAACTTAGAAAATTAATTTATTTCACGTATCTAAATTTATAATTAGGAATGATAATGGATCGAGTATACTCAATCATTAACACCCTAAGTAAAATTAATTAAAATTAGTAAAAATCATTCTTTCTATATTATTTGAACCGTCTTGTTGGTTTATGCTAAATTACTTGATAAAAATCTAAACAAAGTTAATATTAATTAAAATTTATAAAAATTATTCTTTTTAAGTATATTTGAATCGTCTCGTTGGTTTATGCTAAATCGATATCTCTAATCCTTGCCAAAATACGGAAAAAAAATGTTTACATCTTCAAAATAATATTAATTAAAATTAGAAAAAATCATTCTTTCTATGTTATTTGAACCGTCTCGTTGGTTTATGCTAAATTACCCGATAAAAATATAAACAAAGTTAGTATTAATTAAAATTAGTAAAAATCCTTCTTTTTAAGTTATTTGAACCGTCTCGTTGGTTTATGCTAAATTACTCGATAAAAATATAAACAAAGTTAATATTAATTAAAATTAGTATAAAAATCCTTCTTTTTAATTATATTTGAACCGTCTTGTTAGTTCATGTTAAATCGGTATCTCTAATCTTTGTCAAAATGCGGAAAAAAATATGTTTACATCTTCAAGTTTTTTTGTTCTTTTCTTTAGCTATCTATCCCACATTTGATTCAATGTATATATTTTATAGAAAGCACTAATCGAATTTTTAGAAAAACATGAATGAAAAATAAAAAGGATTCCATATAGACATGTTGATTAAATATATTTATTTAGTCTTCATAGTGATTTTCATTTACAAATTTTCTATAGATTATTATTTATGAATTAAGAATGTATAAAATAGAATTAAGGGTATATAAGAATGCATTCCGAAATTGTTATTATTTTAATATGGATAATAGAAGAATTTAATTAAATAGAGGGAAAGATAAATATGAGATGTGATTAATTAATAGATAAACATGTGATATTTCAAGAATATGAAATTAATAAAAATAAAAATTAGAATATATATGAATTAAAATTAGACAAATTACCAGAATAAAGGAAAATATGAACGGAGTACCGTGGATGGGGCAGGTTTATTTTCGTATTAGTAATAGATAGATTTTTGCACTATTTTTGAGAAATTACTGTAATATTTTTGAGAAATTATTGTAAAAAAGAATAATAGGAAATAAAATTAAAAGATAAGTCAATAATTGGTCTAGGATAAGATATTTATTTGTGGCCAGCATTTGTAAGCCACAAACCTTAGTTATCTGCAAAAGTAGAGAATTGAAAACTGTAAAGCTGCAGATCTTATGGTTTGATCAAGTTCAAAGCCACCATTATATTATCAAAATTCCACTTGAGATCTGCAGGCACCTCTCTATTTAAGCTACCATTTTGATAAAAGGTATGTATTTAGATGCATATCTATATCAACACTCTGTTTATTATTTCTATTTGTTAATAATCAATTCTAAATTTACATCTTCCCCTATTTAATCCATCGTCGATCATATATTATACATCTATATACTACATATATAATTAACCTTCAATTACATGATAATAGTACTTAGATGCAATCATGACATTAATGGAAATATTGTAATTTTGAGCAAAAAATTACCTAAAATAAGCTGTTAATGGTAAATAAGTAAAGACATAAATACTTATTAGAGATTTTTAACTACTAACAATTAAATTGTATGCAACTGTCCACCACTTAATTCATTATTTTTATTTCTATTTCTAATTGATGTATTAAATTAATATTATTAAATTATATTTAAGAATTAATAAATTTTAAATAAAAATCTGAGTGAATAAATTTTTTTATTGTACCCTTCTCCTCTCTGTCTCTTTTAAATTCCACTACTTGATTCCACATCTAACCTTCTCTCTCTTCTCTGATAGCTCTTGTCCCATACTACACATCTAAGTTTGTCTGAAAAATTGAGAGCTGACTGTGGGCTTTTTATCGGAAGATTATTCAAAGGTTAAAGGTTAGCCCTTCCGCTTCTAACCTCTTGCAAATTAATGTGAATTAATTATTGTAATTAGCTACATACCAAATCTAATTTACCTCAAAGTTGAATCCGGTTTAACTATATATTGTGGATGTGTTATGTTTGTATAGGGCTTTGTTTAACAATTTTATTTTCTCACTACACTTTTGATGCTTCACAACTACGTACTATAAAATACATTACTGTATATTTGAAGATGTATTATATTAAGTTCATTGCAAGTCTGAAAGTAAAATACATTATAGAAAGAATAGAAATTAAAAAAATTATAATTTCCTTTAGTGAATATTTAAATTATATGTATTTTATTTAAGACTATAGTCTATTATTGTGTGTACAAGATAAAGTCAAAAAAAAGGGGACTCTTTGTGTGTGTGTGAAGGGAGGACGGAGTGGGTCTCCGGGGTGGGCCCCTAAAAAATAATGTATAATGTAAATTATGAAGATGACATTGGATGGTTCAGTATAAAATATTTCATGACAAGTGATTTTTGAGAAATTATTGTAAAAAAGAAAAATAAGAAATAAAATCAAAAGATAAGTCAATAATTGGTCTAGGATAAGTAGAGCATTGAAAACTGTAACTTATGGTTTGATCAAGTTCAAAGCCACCATTATATTATCAAAATTCCACTTGAGATCTAGCACCTCTCTATTTAAGCTACCATTTTGATAAAAGGTCAGATGCATATATATATATATATATATATATATATATATATATATATATCAACACTCTGTTTATTATTTCTATTTGTTAATAATCAATTCTAAATTTAAAACTTTCCCTATTTAATCCATCGTGATCATATATTATACATGTATATACTACATATGTAATTAACCTTCAATTACATGATAATAGTACTTAGTGTCTATATATTCTTCTTTTTTTTTTTTTTACTTTGCACATGAATGATTCACTTTGTCGCTTAAAGGTTAGCCATTCCACTTCTAAATAACCTCTTGCAAATGTGAATTATTGTAATTAGGTACGAAATCAAATTAATTTAGATCAAAGTATATATAATCCAGTTTATATGGCCGTGCGTATGTTTTTTTATAGGATTTAATTAGCTAGCTGTACTTGAATTGGTATGTATAGCTCACTCATTTTACAAATTTATTTTCTCACTACACTTTGATGCTTCACAACCACATGAAATGCATTATTGTATATATAGAGATACATTATTGTATATATGAAAATGCAATTCTTCTAGGTTTACGGAATGGCAGAAGTTGCAGCAGCTGCTCTTGGACCAGCTATAGAAGTAGTGAAATTGGTTACTAAACCAATCATACGACAATTTAATTATCTATGTTGCTTCACTAGCAACATTCATAGTTTGAAAGATGAAGCCAAAAAATTAGATGATGCATTGGCAGGATTGGAGGGGGAAGTTGAAGTAGGAAGAGATAATGTACAAGAACCTGTCCCTCAAGTTAAGACTTGGTTAACAGAATCCAATAAGATCAAAGAAGAAATCAATGGGATTTTGAATGAAGCTCCAAATGTAGAGAGTGGTTGTTTGAAGCTTATAACTCGTTTTTCTCTTAGCAAGAGAGCTAAGAAAACAACTGATCGCACGAAAGAGCTTCGAGGCGAAAAACCTAAAGCTGAATTCCAGCCGGGGCCTATAGCAGCCAGGCTAGGGGTTCAATTAGGAAAGACATTTGAATGCGAGTCGAGAAAAAAAATCGAAGAAGACATCATGACAACTCTGAGAGATGGAGATGTGAATATGATAGGCATATGTGGGATGGGAGGTCTAGGAAAGACAACCATGGCAAAAAAGTTAATGAACAGAGTATTAAAGGAGCATGCCTTCGAAGAAGTTGTCATTGCAACTGTCAGCCAAAATGTAGATATCTCGAAAATTCAAGATGAGATTGGTGGACAACTGCGGTTGGAAAAGCTCAAAGAGGAAAGGTCGCAGCCTGCTAGAGTACAAATCTTGCACTCCAGACTAAGTGACACGAAGAGAATTCTTCTAGTCTTGGACGATGTTTGGGAAAGACTTGAGCTAGAGGAGTTTGGAATTCCTCGTGATTCGAAAGGGTGCACAATCCTTTTAACATCACGAAATAGTGATGTTTTGCGTGTTATGGATGTTCAAATATTTGGAATGAAAGTGTTATCTGTAGATGAGGCGTGGTCTTTCTTTAGAGAGGGAGCTGGCACATGTGTGGATGATAGAGAGTTGAATCCTATAGCAAAAGAAGTTGCAAAAGAGTGTGGAGGATTGCCGATCGCTCTTGCAGTTGTTGGTAGGGGGCTAAAACAACAGCGCAATGCAGCTAATTGGAAAAATGCACTACGGGAATTGAAACAACGTGTTCCAGATACCGTGCGATTTGATAAGGAGGTTTATAATCCACTAAAATGGAGTTACAATCGCTTAGACTCAAAGCCGGCCCAATCCCTATTCTTGCTCTGTTGTTTGTTTCCTGAAGATGCAAATATTACTCTGGAGTACTTGACTAATTTCTGTATGGGATTAGGCATATTTGAAGGCATCACAAATATGGAAGATGCAAGGAATAAGACGTGCGTATTGACTGAGTTTCTTAAAGATCGGTCTTTGCTATTGGATAGTGATAAGAAAGATTGTGTGAGAATGCATGATGTTGTTCGTGATGTTTGCACATTCATCGCCAAAGAGAAAGGATATATTGGCAAAGATGGGTGCACTTGGATTTCTTCATCTCATCTTGTCGGAGAAAGAAATGAGCTTCTTACCGGGTCAAGATGCCCAGACTTACGTCTTCTCTTCTTGGATAGTAGATATGATGGTTCATTGGGATTCAAATTCGATGATGCATTTCTGGAAGGGATTAGAGAACTCCACGTGTTGTGCATTGAACGTTACTCATTGACAACACTGCCGCACCCAAGGCAGTCACTCGGAAAACTCAACACTTTGATTTTAAATACATGTCATAAATTGGAGACAATATCTGTTGTTGGGGAGTTGGTAAATCTTGAGATTCTCATTTGTCGTAATTGTGGTTCAATTGAGAAGTTACCATCAGAGATGAAGGGATTAAATCGACTGAAATTGTTAGAACTTACATGGTGTACAAAGCTCCAAAGTATAGGTCGAGGCATCATATCAAGTCTAGTTGGGTTGGAGGAGTTGAAGATGCATTGGAGCTTCAATGGATGGGAAGCAGAGGATAGAGAAGAAAGAGAGAATGCAGCAATAACAGAGCTGGAGGCCTTGACTAATTTGGCATGCTTGGAGATTGACATAAATGATCCTTCATTAGTTACCGAAAACATGCCCCTTAATTTATCGAAGAAGATTGTCAGATTTATAATCACAATTGATGGATATTTTGATTTCCCATCCGAATTCAGCAAAGCAATGGGTCTCCGTTTGAAGAGAGAAATTCGTTTAGGAGATTGGATTGAGATGCAATTTCTTAGAGATACCGAATGTCTAAACTTGAGGGGAGATGGTGCAAATAATGTGGACTTGGCCAGAATTCAAAACATTAGATGGTTGAAGTTGGGTGGATGTGAGAGTATGAAGAATGTTGTAAGAACATCAGGTGGTGATGATGCTACTGTGTTCCCTTCCATTGAGCATCTGAACCTTTACGATCTTGACAAATTAGAAGAGATATGTGATGGTCCGATTTCGTCGACTTCTTTCCAGAATCTCAATGAATTAGGACTCGTAAGTTTGAGGGCACTAACGCAATTCTGGAAGAGCAGTAGTGTATGTCAAAACAATTATGTTCCACCGCTTTTCATAAACCTCTCCTCCATTTATATCACGTGTTGTAATAGCCTACGCAATCTAGGCCAGTTGTCAATGGCAGGAAAGGATTGCCTTCCACTGCTCGAACAGCTTCGCATTAGACGATGTGAGATGATGGAACAAGTGTTTTTGTGGAACGACGAAAACAAAACAAATATTGAATCGCAGGGAAATTGTCATGTGATCACAAAGGTGTTCCCAAAACTGAAGGAGGTTTGGTTAGAAGATCTGCCAAATCTGACAATTTTCTATCAAGGGATCCAAGGCATTGAATTCCCTCTACTGAGGGAAATGAAGATTAAAGAATGCCCAAAAATGAAGAGTATTATCGGAAGCAGCAGTACTGCAGACATTGATGAGGATGATTGTTTGCATCTCCTTTGCCAACCACAAAAAGTAGGTACCCTCTTCCTCATTTATTGATCATTTTAATTTCTTTCAGCATCTCATACAATTATTTTTGCTATATAATAATAATAATAATAATAATAATAATAATAATAATAATAATAATAATGTGGAAGAATTGGCCCTTGGTTTAGTTAGTAGCAGTCAATATTTTTTTAGGTAATTCATAGTTTGCCCAACTTTGAGCGTTTTTTGATTTATGGTCTCAACTTAACTTTATTTGAAAAAATACATCAACTTTGATTGCTTTTCGATTTATGGTCTCAACGTAAATTTGTTTGGAAAAATACCCCAACTTTGAGCATTTTTTTATTTATGGCCTCAACTTAATTTATTTGGAAAAATACGTCAACTTTGAGAAATTGTTGAAAAATAGCCCTGAGTTTTACTTTCCAGCGATCTTTTGGTTATATATTGTTCTGATTATTGCTACGAGTTTAATAGTTTATAATTTAAATTTGATATAATGTGATCCAACTTTATAAATCAACAATACCTCATCATATATGAATATATCGTGTTGTTCTTCTATATATATATATTAGACATTATATATATATACAATGTGTAAGACATAAATTTAATAATGTTGATAATTTATTTTAGGCATTACATAGAACATAAATTAAATAATATCGGGTAATTCGGGTAACCTTTGAGATAGGATAAAATAAATTTGGAAAAATCGGAGTCGGATACCCTATATTTTCGGGTATGGTACCCTACCCGACCCATTTAGACATCCCTAATAACTTATGAAATGATAAACCGGACTTGAATTGGGGTTTGAGACTTGATCCATAGTTGTGAAATGTAAGATATCATGTTTAATAAAATATTTATATCTATACTTATTGTCTATTATATCCCTAATAATATATTTAATTTAAGGATAATAATGTAATATAATATATTGTATTTAAAAATTATTAACATTATCTTATATGTATATATATAATAGGGATGGGTTAGTATAGCAATTATTCCTCCCGAGAGAAAGTGAGAACATGCTTAAATATATATATATATATATATATATCAATTTAGTTACCTAGTTTAATATATATTATATATATATATGGTAAGTAAATTTATCTCATAAAAGTTAATAAACTAAAAAATCACTATGCATATGGAAAATTGATTTATAGTTTAAATGCTTTACAAAACTATGAAATTTTTATTTTCAATTTTCAAATTGCACGGGCTTGATATGTAGGCTGTGGATATTCTTGAAACCCTCCTACTCTTGACAAATTAGAAGAGATATGTGATGGTCCGATTTCGTTGACTTCTTTCCAGAATCTCAATAAATTAGAACTCTTCAATCTGGAGGCACTAACGCAATTCTGGAAGAGCAGTAGTGTATGTCAAAACAATTATGTTCCACCATTTTTCAAAAACCTCTCCTCCATTGAAATCGGGTATTGTAATAGCCTACGCAATCTAGGCCAGTTGTCAATGGCAGGAAAGGATTGCCTTCCACTGCTCGAACAGCTTCGCATTATACGATGTGAGATGATGGAACAAGTGTTTTTGTGGAACGACGAAAACAAAACAAATATTGAATCGCAGGGAAATTGTCATGTGATCACAAAGGTGTTCCCAAAACTGAAGGAGGTTTGGTTATATTATCTGCCAAATCTGACAATTTTCTATCAAGGGATCCAAGGCATTGAATTCCCTGTATTGAGGGAAATGAAGATTAAAGAATGCCCAAAAATGAAGAGTATTATCGGAAGCAGCAATACTGCAGACATTGATGAGGATGATTGTTTGCATCTCCTTTGCCAACCACAAAAAGTAGGTACCCTTTTCCTCATTTATTGATCATTTTAATTTCTTTCACCATCTCATACAATTATTTTTGCTATATAATATGATAATATATATATTATTAGTGAAAGCAAACCTTCAAATAATGGCTCTATTGTTAAAAAAATGAACAGGAAAAAAAAAAAGAATTGGCCCTTGGTTTAGTTAGTAGTAGTCAATATTTTTTTAGGGTAATTCATAGTTTGCGCTCCAACTTTGAGCGTTTTTTGATTTATGGCCTCAACTTAACTTTATTTGAAAAAATACCTCAACTTTGATTGCTTTTCGATTTATGGCCTCAACCTAAATTTGTTTGGAAAAATACCCCAACTTTGAGTTTTGTTTATTTATGGCCTCAACTTAATTTATTTGGAAAAATACGTCAACTTTGAGAAATTGTTGAAAAATAGCCCAGAGTTTTACTTTCCAGCGATCTTTTGGTTATATATTGTTCTGATTATTGCTACGAGTTTAATAGTTTATAATTTAAATTTGATATAATGTGATCCAACTTGAATTGGGGTTTGAGACTTGATCCATAGTTGTGAAATGTAAAATATCTTGTTTAATAAAATATTTATATCTATACTCATTGTCTATTATATTCCTAATAATATATTTAATTTAAGGATAATAATGTAAAATAATATATTTTATTTAAAAATTAACATTATCTTTTATATATATATATCAATTTAGTTACCTAGTTTAATATATTATATATATATGGTAAGTAAATTTATCTCATAAAAGTTAATAAACTAATAAATCACTATACATATGGAAAATTGATTTATAGTTTAAATGCTTTACAAAACTATGAAATTTTTATTTTCAATTTTCAAATTGCACGGGCTTGATGATATGTACGCTGTAGATATTCTTGAAACCCTCCTACTCTACATGAAGGATTATGAATTATGATTAGTATAATATTGTAATATCTTAGGATTCAATTATTTATTATTAAATCTAATAAAACTAGAAACCAATACCATAAGCCATAATTATAAAACTAAAATATATGTTTACGATAATTACAATATTATTTTTAAATTGATTACTTTTAGGAGTATAATATAATAGGCGCATCAATTTATATGAAATAACACAATTTTTTTATGGTGAATTGGAAATGTGAGCTGAATAAATTAGATAATATTTACATAAATCACGCTGGAGAACTATAATTAAAAATAGGTAAAATAAGTGATCGATGTCAATGGATTCAATTTATTAGCACTAATCATATACTTATTGAAAACCTACAACTATATATTCGGAGGTTTTGTAATTTCTATTTTAGAAAATGAGATTATTGAATTGAGACATCCAAATAAGGAAAGTAAGACAATTGAATTAGGACGAATGGAGTAATTTTAATTTCAGGATTAAGTGAGAATTATCTTCTTATTAATGATCATATATAAATTTTTCGAAAATTGCAAAAAAATAAAACATATTAAAAGTTATAAATATTACTTTAAAAATAAAATAAAATATAAAATCCAGTCATGAAAATTTATTTGTTACAATTATGAATCACCAACCCTTGTTTTCATTTGCAGATATCATTCGGCAGCAGCCTCAAGGTATTAGAGATCAATCATAATCCAATTTGTGGTCATGAAATTCCTTCATCGCTCTTTAATGGATTGGAAGAGTTAACGATCAATAAGTATGAGGGCAGTATGAGTCTTTTCACGCTTTCAATGGCTGAAAATCTTGTCAGCCTCAGAGAATTAAGTATAAAAAATTGTGATGAGATGATAAAAGTGATTGAAGACGAGCAGCAAGAAAGGATTCTTCTATTTCCTAAATTGGAGATTCTTTGGTTGTATAATTTACCCAAATTAGTGAGCTTCTGCGATTGGAAAGGTGAAGTTGAATTGCCTTTATTGAGGGAAGTGGGCATTCAAAGGTGCCCTAATATGGAAAATTTGAGGTTGGGATTGGTAGCTACACCAAAAATGGAAGCTTTTACAACAGACCTCACTACTTATGTTGGAGTTGGAGTCGACGTAAGTATTATATTATGAATCACCAACCTTTTCTTTTCTAAATCTTTGATGAAATTTTATTTGGTTATCAAGTTAATTAGTGAGAAGGGGTAATTTTAATTGCAGGTCGCATTCAACAGCCTGAAGGAATTGGTGATCAGAGAGAATGAAAATCCATTGTATGATCATAAAATTTGTGTATCCCTCTTCAAAGGACTGGAGAAGTTGATATTCTTCAGGTATAAGGGCAGTATGAGTTTATTTTCATCTTCAGCCGTTGGGAATCTTGTCAATCTCAGAGTACTAAAGATACATGATTGTGAGATATTGGTAAATGTAATCGAAGATGAGGAAGAGAAAGAGGATGGGAAAGTGGTGAGTGGTGGTCAAATTAGGACTCTTGTATTTCCTAAACTGGAGGAGCTTCTTTTGCGGTCTTTACCCAAATTAGTGAGGTTCTGCGAATGGAATGTTGAGTTGCCTTCATTGACAAAAGTGGTCATCACGAATTGCCATAATATGGAAAATTTCAGCATGGGATTGGTAGCTGCACCCAATTTGAAAATTGTTGAAATAGACTATGAAGAAATTGATGCCACAGAGGATTTGAATGGGGCGGTGCAGCAACATTACTTAGCTCGTCGAGAAAAGGTACGTATGTAAGAGCTAGCAACTAACATTAATGATTAATCTAAATTAATTCATTTCCATATATCTTAAGTAATTACTAGTGTCTACTTCCTTAATTAATTCGCTTCAACGGACATTAATGTAATCAGGAGATCAATAAAGAAGAAGAAAGTACTGAAGAGAAGGCTGAAATAGTGGAGGAGAAGGACGACCAAAATTGATACGTACGTCTTCAACAATTAATTTCATGTGGTAACAATGTTTTTACAGTTATTTCATTTAATTAATTGGGATTCCACTATCAACGTAACTAATTGTTGTTTTTAAATCTATAAGACAAGCCTGTGAGTTTTAATTACCATATATCTTTTGCTTCAGGTGCTTCTAATATACTACAATTAAAATCTTGAATTAATAAATTCATATATATATATATATATATATATCTAATTAGTACTGCTATATATTCTCATGTAGGAGAGAGGTGTGGTGGCTGCATAAAAGGAAGCAGCACAACGGCTCAATTTCAGGGGTTTTTTATTAATGGCCAAAAACAACACTTATTATTATTTCCATATTTGCTTGGCTGGCTGTTTTTTTATTTTATTTTTTTATATTACTTTAATTTATCTATGGTTGCATTGTTTTGTTCAGTATCAGTCGAGTTTATGTAGTGTGCTTCATGGATACATTGTGCGATGTTGTTTGCGGTGTGATGTATTTTGCATTATGCTAGCTGGTGTGGTAATTTTATTTTCTTAATTTTTATGATGACGATCGAGGCTAACTCGTAGCTGTATTATGTACTTGTACAGTAGCTTGCAAATTAAATCTCTGAATCTTAGAAGAGATAAACCACACTAGAATTCCATTGCATTCACTATAACAAAATTGCCCAACCCAACAAAATTTCAAATTCAAACAAGTTTAACAATTAGGATTTATTAATTTTTAATTAAGAAACAAATTAAGACCTTCCATAAAGAATTTAGTGTCCGTGTGTTTGTGTATCCAAAATAATTAGGATTTATTAATTTTTAATTAAAATTAATTAAGAAACAAATTAAGACCTTCCACTAATCAAAATATCTGATTTACGTATAAATTAAGTTCGCTAATATTTTAATTGCGTCACAGCTTGTTAGAACGTACACCGAACATCTACGCGTATGTAGGTTAATCATAGTTAAGTAAGATTAATTAATTCTTTATTAGGATTTAGTAATTCATAGTTAGAATTTAATAATTTATTCTGAGTTTAGTAATCATAACAGATTTTTTTGAAAGGATCATACAAAGATTTAGTATTAGTTTAATTAAACTAAAAATTAAAAAGAAATTGCAATTGGGGCGGCGGTCGCACCGATCGGCGCCCTGACCCAAGTATGCCTCTAATTTTAACACATGTGGCCATGATGTGTTTGTTTAAAACATTCGTATTTATGTCATACTAGTGTATAGCTCGTCGAAAATCGACATAAATTTATTATATGCATTATGTCCTTAATATGGCTAGCTATGTTTCCAATCAGGTTAATTAAATTATAAATGTAGATATATATGTAACAACTTTATTAGTTAGATAGTACTGAGTATTAATTATGTCTTTATTAGTTAGACAGTGAGTATTAATTATGGCTTTGACATTTTTCATACGTGTACTACACTCCTGTAATGCACGGGATAAATTGAATTTTGATATTTTTTTGTAAAACAACATAAGTATGAGTGAGGAAAATATATAAAAAAAAAGATAAGTATGAAACAATATAAATTAAAATTTCATTCAAAATTCATACATCTATAAATTTTGAAAAATTTCCTTGTAAACAACTTCGTGGTATATGCAGTGCTCTTCTTATCTATATCGCATATGAGGATCTTCAAACCACTTCGGCTACGTACTCTCGATACAGTGACGTACAGTTGACCATGGGAGAACACTGGTTTCTTGAGAAAAAGTTCCACATGTGATAGAGACTGTCCTTGACTTTTGTTGATTGTCATGGCATACGAAACAGTTAGAGCGAATTGTTTTCGTTGAAACTTGAATGGAAGACGTGGATCTGATGAAGTTAATTAATGACATTCTCAGAATCAATACTTTATGACCGGAATTATTTCCTGTCAATATTTTGGCCTCCAAAATATAATTACCAACTCTCATGACAACCAAACGCGTTCCATTGCCTAATCCAAGAGAATGATCAATGTTCCTTAACAACATAACCGGCATGCCGACCTTCAGAATGAGCTTGTTGTTGAAATATTATAGGTTTGTTCGATTTTAGTCAAGATTAAAATTGACAATTATTGTAATTTTAATTTTATCAATTATTGTAGTTTATCACAATTCAGAATTTAGTCAAAATTAAAATTGACATGGCAGCGCGATGTCATAATTATTTGCGTGTGGTGGCTTACGACGTGACATTTCTCCTATCAAAATGATATCGTTTTGATAATGAAAATTAAAGAAAAAATAAAAAATTAATCTTGCTTTTAGACCACCCTTATAGGCTATGGATCATGACCTTACCGGGTTTAGCGATCTGACGTATATTAGTCCATATTGATTAATATTTTTTCTCATATTCAAACAATAAAATATATATATTGCAAGCATAACCTATATCATATAACTATACATAAGGGTGAGAAAAACTCGAACCAAACCTATCTTATTTCAGTACGTACTACAATCAAAAGCAATACAATCACTATTATTTTGGAGCTTCAAACAAGTAATTAGGAACATCTCTGTTATCCAATTTCATGGGATAATCATCAATATCACTCATCCATGGATTCATCTCATCACCCTCTACATCCTTCAACGCTCGCAAAATCACACTGCTACACTTGAAACTAGACCCGTATGCAATTTGCCAAACCCGATCGCCTGTCCTGACCCGACCCTTAGCTTCGACATACGCCAGCTCATACCAAACCGAAGAATTGGAAGTATTCCCAAATCTATGCAGAGTCATTCTAGAAGCTTCCATATCATCGGCATCAAACCCAAGCTTCTTCCTCACTGCGTCCTGCACCGGCTTCCCCCCAACGTGCGGGAGAAAATGCTTGGCGCATCTGTTGAATTTAGGAATATACGGCTTGATCTTCTCTGGCCAGAGACGCCGGGTGAGGTTATTTTTGGCAAGGAGAAGCTTCTCGGAGAGAGGAAGGATGAGAAACCCTAATTTTTGGAGGTGTTGTTCGATGGCGGAAAAGGCGGCGAGTACGAGATTTCTGGTTGTTGTTATGCCCGTGATTCCATCTGAGTCTTCTTCCTGGTAAATGCATTTGTAGGCGACGTCGGAGCTCGCCGAGTGTGTGTGGACTATGTGTAGTAGCTCGTAGTTTGAGCCGCGACGGTGTGAGGGTTTGTTGGAGAGGAGAGCGGCGGAGCCGCCGGAGCGGAATATACAATTGATTATGAGCTTGGAGAGATCTGCGCCGGTGTATGCACCGCTGGTAGTGTTCTCGGTGCTCACGATGAGTGCACAAGTATTTTGGCGCACCTATTCGAGAAACTGTATCAGATTCGAATCTCACTAGCTAATTAATGATTGATAGATCAAGTCTAATGTACGACTTTTTCTAGTGTCCGAAAGTAGTGGCTACGGTTTTCTCATGATAATATGTCGGGGCCGGGGATTTTTATTGTTCAAGAATTTAATTTGCATATATAGTTTCTAATAAACTCTCCCATTATAACTCATAAATTACAGTACTATACCCGTATGTCATGCAAAAAAAAAATATTTTCCTTTTTATGTTACTAAAGGTTTGATAAAAATACCCTTCAAAATGATTATTTTCTATTTCTAGTTTTATTTTAAATAACGCAATATTTCTTAACATTCGTGTCAGGACATCTGAGATTAAATTTCTGGGACGAACGGAGTAATAAAATAGACAGTACACTAACTTGAAGAAGCTGCTTTGCAAGGCCGGTGGCGAGGAGACTGGAACTGCATCCCATGCCGGCGAGATTGTAGTTGCAAATATCTTCTCTCAGTTTATAATGATTCACTATAATGCTAGAGAGAGAAGGGATTGGATTAAACACACTGCAATTCACTATCAATATTCCTATCTCTCTGCATTTCACCTTCGTCTTCGCCAGCACCGAATCTATAGCTCCAAAAATCACCATTTCTGATTCATTTCTCACTGCTTCGAGGCTCAGATTTGGAGGAACACTTAGTATATTTTGGGGGACGTAACCAATGCCGCCGGCGCTCGAGGCGGCCGCCATGAAACTCAGTGAGTCGTCTGAGAAAATTCCTTGTTTCTTGAGTCGATTTATTAGAGTTTCTGGGCTGCATTTCTGGGGTTCTGGAGGTTTGTAGCATGAGAAATCTACTAAGAAAATTCTGGGAGATGTTTTGGTGAATATATGGAGGAAAATGAGAGGAATTATTGTTATTAGCAGGATTGATAGTAATGTTATGAGTAACATGATTGTGATGATATTCAAGCTGGTTTAATTAGGTGATGATATTTATAATTAGGATTTCTATTGTTGGAGTTAGATTGTTACCCAAGTCTAAGATTGTAGGCTTGTAGCTCATATTATATTAAGAGACGCATTTTTGTACATTTGGCTGCGCCAAGTGAAGAATATATCCTAATCGAGATAAATAAATTTCATTTGAATTTTTTTAAATTAATAAATCTTAATTGGTGATTAATAAATTCTAATTGATGATTTTTTTGAAGAATCGGGATTAAAAAATCCTAACTTTGTTTAAATAAATATTAATTAATTAAAATAGAAATAGAAAAATAATTTATTAAATTATTAAATACGTCTAAGATGCATGCACGGTATCAAATCCCAAATTAGGATGATTATTCAAAATATCCTAAACTATTTGCTCGTATTCTAATATGGCATCTTTGTGTTTTTTTCATTCAGCAATGCCAACCATACTGCTTTGTCATAGGAAATGACAAGATTGGCGACCAAGGCTGGTGAGAGAAAGACAAGAACTCGTAAAAATAGGCTTTGCCCATTGGGCTAGTCAGAGTGTTAGAAAAGTTTAGCATGAACAAGCAGAAGCCGCAACAATAAAATAGTCTCAAAGAAAAGCGATTCCACTCTTTTCATAAAATCCTAACCTACAAGATCATAAGTACCAAATATGATAAGCAACCGTCAGAAATCAATGAGTGAAATAAGACGGATAGAGCGAAATAATAAGTGGATGAAGCCTTAGTCCATTTCATCCCTTGAAACTGCTTCCATTGGCATGATAATTTGCAATTCCTGCAGGAACCTGGCACCTTCAGCTGCATTTTGGTTTGATTTTCTGCAGCGAGCGAAGTAGAGCCTAATAGATAGATAGTGAACGTGGCTTTCACATTTTTATAATTACCTCATTAATCATATTTTGTCGATCTCTTTTGCATAAACTTCTTATCCTTTCTCAAATTTCACTTTCTGTCTCCCTTTTTTTTCTTTTTTTTTTCTTGTTCTTCTATTTTTTGTTTACAATGAGAGGATTCCATTGTGCCATAAAACTTATTGGGCCAACAAAATATAACATGGACCGTAGATTAACAAGAATCAAGGGTCCAGATTTGTTCTTATTTCTCACCTACGAAAGTATTCTTATTTGATCCGCGCTATATATATATAACTCTATGTAACAAACAACTAGACTTATTTAAGGCGATGAAAAGGCTTTTCATAAATTAAGGAATTGTGGGATGAAATAGAAGAAAGCTTTGATATGTAGTCGTTAAGTTGATAGATGGAAAATAATGGAAGAAACTACCAAACAACAATCAATTGTGCAGAAATTCAATATGGCGAACACATACCCCGGCTATGTCAATCTTGTGGTGTCACTGGCGTCCTTTATTTTAATTAATTGTCGACAGTGACTTTTTTGTGGTCATAATTTATTGCCGACAAGCCGATGTGCCATGACCGATACATGTAGAATTTAAATATATTGTTGGCGGGTCGATTGGTACTGAATTTGGGCTCTAAAATTTATTTTTCTGCTGTTCTTTTTTTTTATGAAGATAAGTCAACTTTGGCCCGCCTGAAGTCCCTAGCAAGGAGCAAGCATAAAAATAGGACATATATATATTGTTTAATTATACAATACATGTTGCTCACTTCCTCATATTACATTGCTAAGCATAATTAATATACGAAACTTCAAATAATGAAGCTTGCCAACAAAATAGAAAGAAAAAAATGCGATAATTAAAACGTTACAAAATTTCAATATAAATAATTATTGGAAATGGCTAGCAATTTCTATTTCAATTGGCCACGTTGGAAATTCCCCACCAGACTCTTTGAGAAGTTGGGATATTGTTGGGCTGGGCCTTTCTACTCGGGCTATTGTCGGCCCAATGTGGTTCAACCACGGCGAAGCTTTCTTTTGTGTATTTCCGTTTGGGCATTTTAACAAACAATTAGTGTGCATCAAAGAAACTAGTACTCCCTCGTCCCGCTATTATTGGCTCATTTTCTTTTTGGATTGTCCCGCTATTAGTGTTCTGTGCATCGAAAAAACTAGTACAGTAGTACTCTCTCCGTCCCGCTATTAGTGGCTCATTTTTCTTTTTGGATTGTTCCGCTATTAGTGGCCCGGACTCAAAATAGCAAAAATTAACCTTTTAAAAAGTGTAGATCCTACAACATTTCTATCTTTTACACCTTCTTCTTAATACTCGTGCCCAAAAAGTATGAGCTACAAATAACAGGACGGAGGGAGTACATTGCTAGCAAGAGTATTAATTAATATCTGTTTGTCATTTCCACAAGCACTTTGTGGCCTTCATTTTCACTGTTCAAATTCGAGATTGAATTTGGAGTCTAAAATTTATTTTTCTGTTGTATTTTTTTTTATGAAGAGAAGTCAACTTTGAATAACATCAAATGCACCCTAAACAATTTGAAAAATCCATGTTTGTCAATTTTTTTACTTACAAGATGATTGTTAAATTCTTGCACAAAAACATGATTTTTAGAATTTATGTAATTTACAACACCGACTCGATTTTTAAGTAGGGCCAAACTGACCTGACATAGGATTTTTTTCGTTGATTGATGACCAACTTGAGAAAATGAAGTATGATAGTCGATAAAAAAAATTATACCATGTCAATTGACTTGACCAAAATTTGGATTGATATTTTTAATTGGAGAAATCATAAATACATCAATTATTTGATGCAACAATTTAAAAGTCATGCTGTAAAAAAAAAGTTTTCCTATAGAAAAAAATAATTTTTTTTTCGCAATTAACCTTTAGGTTATACTAATTTTTTTTTTATCCTATATCAATAACTTTCCCATATCAACAAATTTATCGAATCTAGCGGATTATTATTTTAGAAATGAATATAATATCTATTGGGCTTGGATGAAGCAGTACTGTTGGGCTATAACCCAAAACAAGCCCATAATCTATGCTTCCTCTTGAAGTGTTGATTTCTCCTTTTCCTTTTTCTAGTTTAAATTTTCAATAATACAAAAATAAATATATAAATAATATTTAAAATATAACGCAATTTAAATCTGCATGACTATTATTTCTTCTTAAAAAGTGGGCATGATTAGTTTCCACTAAAATAAAAATTAAAGAGATGTAAGTAATGAAGTTTACTGCAATTATAGTAGATTTTATGACAAACAACTACATGTATTGTAAAATAGAAAATAAAACATAATTTCATAACATAAGAATCAAATTGAATTTTAATTAACTATAGTAGATATAAAATTATATAATTTGGGTGATTCGTCAAACATTTTACACTCATGACACACACTTGAAGGCACAAATTGGAACTGCTCGTTAAACATTTCACACACACGACACAAACAATACATTATAGAAAACATTATAATTAAGTTCATTGCAAGTCCGAAAGTAAAATACATTATAGAAAGAATAGAAATTAAAACAAATTATAATTTTCTTTAGTGAATATTTAAATTATACTCCCTCGCGTCCCGTTATTTGTGGCTCATACTTTTTAGGCACGAAAATTAAAATGAAGGTGTAAAAGATAGAAAAGTGGTAGGGTCCATACTTTTTAAAGAGTTAATTTTTGCTATTTTGGATCCGAGCTACTAATAGAGAAAAAAAAAAAGAGTCATTAATAACGAGACAAGGGAGTATGTATTTTATTTAAGACATTTTATTATAGTGTAGTATAAGATAAAGTCAAAAGAAGGGGACTGTGTGTAGGGGTGTAAATTCGGGACAGGACGGGTACTCTACCCGGAATTTCCGGGTACCCGTATCCAAATTTCTCAAAATTTGCTACCCGTACCCGTCCCGTTTTAGAAAAACGGGTATCCAATACCCGGACTGAATTTATGCGGGACGGGATCGGGTACCCGTATGTACCCGTTTTAAAAAAAAATAAAAATATCAAAACTTATTTTTGGATATTTTCTTACCTGTTTTCTTCATATTTTTTCAATAAAGAAATCTAAGGAGTGGCGCGACGTCAACGATAAGAGAGGGATGGGTTGAATGACAGTGGAACGACGGTGAAGGTGTGAGAGAGAGGAGATGAGAAATTGTGAATTGGGAGTGTGAGCGTGAGAGAGAGAGAAAGATGCAGCGTGCATATTTTCTATTTTGTAAAACATTTCATAAAATAATTAAGAATAATATAAAAAAAATATAATATATAAACGGTTGACCGGGTAGTTGACTGGATATACGGGACGGGACGGATAACCCGTTACCCGGAACAACTTCAATCCTCTATCCCGTAACCCGTCCCGTACCCGAAAAATTTGGGTAACGGGTACCCAATACCCGGAAAAATACGGGACGGGTTCGGGTTACCCGAAAACCCATAACCCGAATTTACACCCCTAACTGTGTGTGTGAAGGGCTCTCTTGGGTGTGGGCCCCTAAAAATAATGCATAAGATATTTATTTGTGGCCAGCATTTGTAAGCCACAAACCTTAGTTTTCTGCAAAAGTAGAGCATTGAAAACTGTAAAGCGGAAGATCTAATTATGGTTTGATCAAGTTCAAAGCAACCATTATATTATCAAAATTCCACTTGATATATATTAAGGGTGATTAGGGTGTATTAAGGTATATGCTAGAGGTGATTAGGGTGTATAATATATATTATACATCCTAATATCTTGTTTGGTACAAAGTATGAGACCCTTTATAAAATTCGGGCCCGTATAAATTATACCTATTGTTGTTATTATCTAATATCATCTATGAGGTGGTATAAATAATGCTGCAACTAAATATAAGAATAAATTACTATAATTTCACCCTCTTGTCATAATTAATATGTTTTGCAGAAAATTTAATACATCAAACACAATATTAATTCTTTATACGTATTAAGATATCCCAGCTAATCATATCAAGCCTTATCTCATACTTCATAGCAAACGAGCCCTAATAGTACTTAGTGTCTATATTCTTCTTCTTGTTTTTTTTAAGGGAGTTAAAGGGAGTTAATTAGCTGGCCAAAATGAAAAGTACTTATTTGCCCATTTACTATTAATACACGTTACAACATAATTAAAATTAAGGAGATTATCAATTAATTTCAAGCCATTGATGAATCAAAATAAAAGGCTAGGATTAATTCCTAGTTCCCACATGGGGGTAAGGATCTATATGATCCAATCCCTATATATATATATTGCTAGTCTTTCTCCTTCTCTATATCGCACGTCTAATTTGACTACTGAATCTTAAATAAGATCGAAATAAAATATTATATCATTTATTTGATGCAATAATTTAAAATTGATGTTATAAAAGTAAAATGTATAGCAAAAAAGTTATTCTTAGAAAAAAGTCAGATTGGTATTTTTTTTTTTTAATTAAAAGACAGATTTTTTGTAAATTATTTATGACGATAGGGCCCAACATATGGCATCTATCACATCATCTTTATCAAACTTTGTCGGAAGGAAGCTTCAATCATATGATTCATCTACTCACCAAAACTAAAGCCATCTCTCCTCTCTCCAGTCTTCTTGCTCTACTCTCTACTCAATAACCAAGAATTAAGGCAGCAAAGCAACCACTCTCTTCCTCTCTCTCTCTCTCTCTCTTCTCTAAATCTTGAGGAGTTGGTTAATTTTGTTGGGAGTATAATTTATACACTTTGGTCATTGAAAGGTTAGTCCCTCCATTTAATTACTTGTATCTCTGAATTTTCATATTTAATTTGGTGCCTAATAGTAGACTTCAGTTTGGGAAAATACTATTATTAATTTTTAATTTTGACATTAATTTGGAAGACATTCCACATTTGTAGATCCTCTTCGAGATAAATATATACTATATAAGGGCTCTTAACTTTTCTAGATCTACAAGCTTAGGGACACATAAATACTTATTAGAGATTTTTAACTACTAACAATTAAATTGTATGCAACTGTCCACCACTTAATTCATTATTTTTATTTTTATTTCTAATTTATGTATTAAATTAATATTATTAAATTATATTTAAGAATTAATAAATTTTAAATAAAAATCTGAGTGAATAAATTTTTTTATTGTACCCTTCTCCTCTCTGTCTCTTTTAAATTCCACTACTTGATTCCCCATCTAACCTTCTCTCTCTTCTCTGATAGCTCTTGTCCCATACTACACATCTAAGTTTGTCTGAAAAATTGAGAGCTGACTGTGGGCTTTTTATCGGAAGATTATTCAAAGGTTAAAGGTTAGCCCTTCCGCTTCTAACCTCTTGCAAATTAATGTGAATTAATTATTGTAATTAGCTACATACCAAATCTAATTTACCTCTAATTTGAATCCGGTTTTAACTATATATTGTGGATGTGTTATGTTTGTATAGGACTTTGTTTAACAATTTTATTTTCTCACTACACTTTTGATGCTTCACAACTACGTACTATAAAATACATTACTGTATATTTGAAGATGTATTATATTAAGTTCATTGCAAGTCTGAAAGTAAAATACATTATAGAAAGAATAGAAATTAAAAAAAATTATAATTTCCTTTAGTGAATATTTAAATTATATGTATTTTATTTAAGACTATAGTCTATTATTGTGTGTACAAGATAAAGTCAAAAAAAGGGGACTCTTTGTGTGTGTGTGAAGGGAGGACGGAGTGGGTCTCCGGGGTGGGCCCCTAAAAAATAATGTATAATGTAAATTATGAAGATGACATTGGATGGTTCAGTATAAAATATTTCATGACAAGTGATTTTTGAGAAATTATTGTAAAAAAGAAAAATAGGAAATAAAATCAAAAGATAAGTCAATAATTGGTCTAGGATAAGTAGAGCATTGAAAACTGTAACTTATGGTTTGATCAAGTTCAAAGCCACCATTATATTATCAAAATTCCACTTCAGATCTAGCACCTCTCTATTTAAGCTACCATTTTGATAAAAGGTCAGATGCATATATATATATATATATATATATATATATATATATATATATATATATCAACACTCTGTTTATTATTTCTATTTGTTAATAATCAATTCTAAATTTACAACTTCCCCTATTTAATCCATCGTGATCATATATTATACATGTATATACTACATATATAATAAACCTTCAATTACATGATAATAGTACTTAGTGTCTATATATTCTTCTTTTTCTTTTTTTTTACTTTGCACATGAATGATTCACTTTGTCGCTTAAAGGTTAGCCATTCCACTTCTAAATAACCTCTTGCAAATGTGAATTATTGTAATTAGGTACGAAATCAAATTAATTTAGATCAAAGTATATATAATCCAGTTTATATGGCCGTGCGTATGTTTTTTTTATAGGATTTAATTAGCTAGCTGTACTTGAATTGGTATGTATAGCTCACTCATTTTACAAATTTATTTTCTCACTACACTTTGATGCTTCACAACTACATGAAATGCATTATTGTATATATAGAGATACATTATTGTATATATGAAAATGCAATTCTTCTAGGTTTACGGAATGGCAGAAGTTGCAGCAGCTGCTCTTGGACCAGCTATAGAAGTAGTGAAATTGGTTACTAAACCAATCATACGACAATTTAATTATCTATGTTGCTTCACTAGCAACATTCATAGTTTGAAAGATGAAGCCAAAAAATTAGATGATGCATTGGCAGGATTGGAGGGGGAAGTTGAAGTAGGAAGAGATAATGTACAAGAACCTGTCCCTCAAGTTAAGACTTGGTTAACAGAATCCAATAAGATCAAAGAAGAAATCAATGGGATTTTGAATGAAGCTACAAATGTAGAGAGTGGTTGTTTGAAGCTTGTAGCTCATTTTTCTCTTAGCAAGAAAGCTAAGAAAACAGCTGATCGCACGAAAGAGCTTCGAGGCGAAAAACCTAAAGCTGAATTCCAGCCGGGGCCTATAGCAGCCAGGCTAGGGGTTCAATTAGGAAAGACATTTGAATGCAAGTCGAGAAAAAAAATCGAAGAAGACATCATGACAACTCTGAGAGATGGAGATGTGAATATGATAGGCATATGTGGGATGGGAGGTCTAGGAAAGACAACCATGGCAAAAAAGTTAATGAACAGAGTATTAAAGGAGCATGTCTTCGAAGAAGTTGTCATTGCAACTGTCAGCCAAAATGTAGATATCTCGCAAATTCAAGATGAGATTGGTGGACAACTGCGGTTGGAAAAGCTCAAAGAGGAAAGGTCGCAGCCTGCTAGAGTACAAATCTTGCACTCCAGACTAAGTGACACGAAGAGAATTCTTCTAGTCTTGGACGATGTTTGGGAAAGACTTGAGCTAGAGGAGTTTGGAATCCCTCGTGATTCGAAAGGGTGCACAATCCTTTTAACATCACGAAATAGTGATGTTTTGCGTGTTATGGATGTTCAAATATTTGGAATGAAAGTGTTATCTGTAGAAGAGGCGTGGTCTTTCTTTGGAGAGGGAGCTGGCACATGTGTGGATGATAGAGAGTTGAATCCTATAGCAAAAGAAGTTGCAAAAGAGTGTGGAGGATTGCCGATCGCTCTTGCAGTTGTTGGTAGGGGGCTAAAACAACAGCACAATGCAGCTAATTGGAAAAATGCACTACGGGAATTGAAACAACGTGTTCCAGATACCGTGCGATTTGATAAGGAGGTTTATAATCCACTAAAATGGAGTTACAATCGCTTAGACTCAAAGCCGGCCCAATCCCTATTCTTGCTCTGTTGTTTGTTTCCTGAAGATGTGAATATTCCTCTGAACTACTTGACTAATTTCTGTATGGGATTAGGCATATTTGAAGGCATCACAAATATGGAAGATGCAAGGAATAAGACGTGCGTATTGACTGAGTTTCTTAAAGATCGGTCTTTGCTATTGGATAGTGATCAGAAATATTGTGTGAGAATGCATGATGTTGTTCGTGATGTTTGCACATTCATCGCCAAAGAGAAAGGATATATTGGCAAAGATGGCTGCACTTGGATTTCTTCATCTCATCTTGTCGGAGAAAGAAATGAGCTTCTTACCGGGTCAAGATGCCCAGACTTACGTCTTCTCTTCTTGGATAGTAGATATGATGGTTCATTGGGATTCAAATTCGACGATGCATTTCTGGAAGGGATTAGAGAACTCCACGTGTTGTGCATTGAACGTTACTCATTGACAACACTGCCGCACCCAACGCAATCACTCGGAAAACTCAACACTTTGATTTTAGATTCATGTAAGGAATTGAAAACGATATCTGTTGTTGGGGAGTTGGTAAATCTTGAGATTCTCATTTGTCGTAATTGTGGTTCAATTGAGAAGTTACCATCAGAGATGAAGGGATTAAATCGACTGAAATTGTTAGAACTTACAGGGTGTACAAAGCTCCATAGTATAGGTCGAGGCATCATATCAAGTCTAGTTGGGTTGGAGGAGTTGAAGATGGGTTGGAGCTTCAATGGATGGGAAGCAGAGGATAGAGAAGAAAGAGAGAATGCAGCAATAACAGAGCTGGAGGCCTTGACTAATTTGGCATGCTTGGAGATTGACATAAAGGATCCTTCATTAGTTACCGAAAACATGCCCCTTAATTTATCGAAGAAGATTGTCAGATTTATAATCACAATTGATGGATATTCTGATTCACCATACAAATTCAGCAAAGCAATGAGTCTCTGTTTGGAGAGAGAAATTCGTTTAGGAGATTGGATTGAGATGCAATTTCTTAGAGATACCGAATGTCTAAAATTGAGGGGAGATGGTGCAAATAATGTGGACGTGGCCAGAATTCAAAACATTAGATGGTTGGAGTTGTGGGAATGTGAGAGTATGAAGAATGTTGTAAGAACATCAGGTGGTGATGATGCTACTGTGTTCCCTTCCATAGAGCATCTGAGACTTGACAATCTTGACAAATTAGAAGAGATATGTGATGGTCCGATTTCGTCGACTTCTTTCCAGAATCTCAATGAATTAGAACTCGACAATCTGAAGGCACTAACGCAATTCTGGAAGAGCAGTAGTGTATGTCAAAACAATTATGTTCCACCACTATTCAAAAACCTCTCCTCCATTGATATCTGGGAATGTAATAGCCTACGCAATCTAGGCCAGTTGTCAATGGCAGGAAAGGATTGCCTTCCACTGCTCGAACAGCTTCGCATTAGACGATGTGAGATGATGGAACAAGTGTTTTTGTGGAACGACGAAAACAAAACAAATATTGAATCGCAGGGAAATTGTCATGTGATCACAAAGGTGTTCCCAAAACTGAAGGAGGTTTGGTTATATTATCTGCCAAATCTGACAATTTTCTATCAAGGGATCCAAGGCATTGAATTCCCTCTACTGAGGGAAATGAAGATTGAAGAATGCCCAAAAATGAAGACTATTATCGGAAGCAGCAGTACTGCAGACATTGATTGTTTGCATCTCCTTTGCCAACCACAAAAAGTAGGTACCCTCTTCCTCATTTATTGATCATTTTAATTTCTTTCAGCATCTCATACAATTAATTTTGCTATATAATATGATAATATATATATTATTAGTGAAAGCAAACCTTCAAATAATGGCTCTATTGTCAAAAAAATGAACAGAAAAAAAAAAGAATTGGCCCTTGGTTTAGTTAGTAGTAGTCAATATTTTTTTAGGGTAATTCATAGTTTGTGCCCCAACTTTGAGCGTTTTTTGATTTATGGCCTCAACTTAACTTTATTTGAAAAAATACCTCAACTTTGATTGCTTTTCGATTTATGGCCTCAACCTAAATTTGTTTGGAAAAATACCCCAACTTTGAGCTTTTTTTATATATGGCCTCAAATTAATTTATTTGGAAAAATACGTCAACTTTGAGAAATTGTTGAAAAATAGCCCGAGTTTTACTTTCCAGCGATCTTTTGGTTACATATTGTTCTGATTATTGCTACGAGTTTAATAGTTTATAATATATTTAAATTTGATATAATGTGATCCAACTTGAATTGGGGTTTGAGACTTGATCCATAGTTGTGAAATGTAAAATATCTTGTTTAATAAAATATTTATATCTATACTCATTGTCTATTATATTCCTAATAATATATTTAATTTAAGGATAATAATGTAATATAATATATTTTATTTAAAAATTAACATTATCTTATATATATATATATATATATATCAATTTAGTTACCTAGTTTAATATATTATATATAAATTTATCTCATAAAAGTTAATAAACTAATAAATCACTATACATATGGAAAATTGATTTATAGTTTAAATGCTTTACAAAACTATGAAATTTTTATTTTCAATTTTCAAATTGCACGGGCTTGATGATATGTACGCTGTAGATATTCTTGAAACCCTCCTACTCTACATGAAGGATTATGAAATATGATTAGTATAATATTGTAATATCGTAGGATTCAATTATATATTATTAAATCTAATAAAACTAGAAACCAATACCATAAGCCATAATTATAAAACTAAAATATATGTTTACGATAATTACAATATTATTTTTAAATTGATTACTTTTAGGAGTATAATATAATAGGCGCATCAATTTATATGAAATAACACAATTTTTTTATGGTGAATTGGAAATGTGAGCTGAATAAATTAGATAATATTTACATAAATCACGCTGGAGAACTATAATTAAAAATAGGTAAAATAAGTGATCGATGTCAATGGATTCAATTTATTAGCACTAATCATATACTTATTGAAAACCTACAACTATATATTCCGAGGTTTTGTAATTTCTATTTTAGAAAATGAGATTATTGAATTGAGACATCCAAATAAGGAAAGTAAGACAATTGAATTAGGACGAATGGAGTAATTTTAATTTCAGGATTAAGTGAGAATTATCTTCTTATTAATGATCATATATAAATTTTTCGAAAATTGTAAAAAAAAAAAACATATTAAAAGTTATAAATATTACTTTGAAAATAAAATAAAATATAAAATCCAGTCATGAAAATTTATTTGTTACAATTAGAATCACCAACCCTTGTTTTCATTTGCAGATATCATTCGGCAGCAGCCTCAAGGTATTAGAGATCAATCATAATCCATTTTGTGGTCATGAAATTCCTTCATCGCTCTTTAATGGATTGGAAGAGTTAACGATCAATAAGTATGAGGGCAGTATGAGTCTTTTCACGCTTTCAATGGCTGAAAATCTTGTGAGCCTCAGAGAATTAAGTATAAAAAATTGTGATGAGATGATAAAAGTGATTGAAGACGAGCAGCAAGAATGGATTCTTCTATTTCCTAAATTGGAGATTCTTTGGTTGTATAATTTACCCAAATTAGTGAGCTTCTGCGATTGGAAACGTGAAGTTGAATTGCCTTTATTGAGGAAAGTGGAGATTGAAAGGTGCCCTAATATGGAAAATTTGAGGTTGGGATTGGTAGCACCAAAAATGGAAGCTTTTACAACAGACCTCACTACTTCTGTTGGAGTTGGAGTCGACGTAAGTATTATATTATGAATCACCAACCTTTTCTTTTCTAAATCTTTTATGAAATTTTATTTGGTTATCAAGTTAATTAGTGAGAAGGGGTAATTTTAATTGCAGGTCGCATTCAACAGCCTGAAGGAATTGCGGATCATAGAGAATGAAAATCCATTGTATGATCATAAAATTTGTGTATCCCTCTTCAATGGACTGGAGAAGTTGATATTCTTCTGGTATAAGGGCAGTATGAGTTTATTTTCATCTTCAGCCGTTGGGAATCTTGTCAATCTCAAGGTATTAAAAATAGAAATTTGTGATGAGATATTGGTAAATGTAATCGAAGATGAGGAAGAGAAAGAGGATGGGAAAGTGGTGAGTGGTGGTCAAATTAGGACTCTTGTATTTCCTAAACTGGAGGAGCTTACTTTGCGTTGGTTACCCAAATTAGTGAGGTTCTGCGAATGGAATGTTGAGTTGCCTTCATTGACAAAAGTGGTCATCGAGCATTGCCCTAATATGGAAAATTTCAGCATGGGATTGGTAGCTGCACCCAATTTGAAAATTGTTCAAATAAACAAAGAAAAAATTGATGCCACAGAGGATTTGAATGGGGCGGTGCAGCAACGATACTCAGCTCGTCGAGAAAAGGTACGTATGTAAGAGCTAGCAACTAACATTAATGATTAATCTAAATTAATTCATTTCCATATATCTTAATTAATTACTAGTGTCTACTTCCTTAGTTAAACTTAATTCTCTTCAACGGACATTAATGTAATCAGGAGATCAATAAAGAAGAAGAAAGTACTGAAGAGAATTGGAAGTATTCCCAAATCTATGCAGAGTCATTCTAGAAGCTTCCATATCATCGGCATCAAACCCTAGCTTCTTCCTCACTGCGTCCTGCACCGGCTTCCCCCCAACGTGCGGGAGAAAATGCTTGGCGCATCTGTTGAATTTAGGAATATACGGCTTGATCTTCTCCGGCCAGAGACGCCGGGTGAGGTTATTTTTGGCAAGGAAAAGCTTCTCGGAGAGAGGAAGGATGAGAAACCCTAATTTTTGGAGGTGTTGTTCGATGGCGGAAGAGGCGGCGAGTACGAGATTTCTGGTTGTTGTTATGCCCGTGATTCCATCTGAGTCTTCTTCCTGGTAAATGCATTTGTAGGCGACGTTGGAGCTCGCCGTGTGTGTGTGGACTGTGTGTAGTAGCTCGTAGATTGAGCGGCGGCGGTGTGAGGGTTTGTTGGAGAGGAGAGCGGCGGAGCCGCCGGAACGGAATATACAATTGATTATGAGATTGGAGAGATCTGCGCCGGTGTATGCACCGCTGGTAGTGTTCTCGGTGCTCACGATGAGTGCACAAGTATTTTGGCGCACCTATTCGAGAAACTGTATCAGATAGATCAAGTCTAATGTACGACTTTTTCTAGTGTCCGAAAGTAGTGGCTACGGTTTTCTCATGATAATATGTCGGGGCCGGGGATTTTTATTGTTCAAGAATTTAATTTGCATATATAGTTTCTAATAAACTCTCCCATTATAACTCATAAATTACAGTACTATACCCGTATGTCATGCAAAAAAAAATATTTTCCTTTTTATGTTACTAAAGGTTTGATAAAAATACCCTTCAAAATGATTATTTTCTATTTCTAGTTTTATTTTAAATAACGCAATATTTCTTAACATTCGTGTTGGGGCGTATGAGATTAAATTTCTGGGACGATCGGAGTAATAAAATAGACAGTACACTAACTTGAAGAAGCTGCTTTGCAAGGCCGGTGGCGAGAAGACTGGAACTGCATCCCATGCCGGCGAGATTGTAGCTGCAAATATCTTCTCTCAGTTTATAATGATTCACTATAATGCTAGAGAGAGAAGGGATTGGATTAAACACACTGCAATTCACTATCAATATTCCTATCTCTCTGCATTCCATCTTCGTCTTCGCCAGCAGCGCATCTATGGCTCCAAAAATCACCATTTCTGATTCATTTCTCGCTGCTTCGAGGCTCAGATTTGGAGGAACACTTAGTATATTTTGGGGGACGTAACCGATGCCGCCGGCGCTCGAGGCGGCCGCCATGAAACTCAGTGAGTCGTCTGAGAAAATTCCTTGTTTCTTGAGTCGATTTATTAGAGTTTCTGGGCTGCATTTCTGGGTTCCTGGAGGATTGTAGCATGAGAAATCTACTAAGAAAATTCTGGGAGATTTTTTGGTGAATATATGGAGGAAAATGAGAGGAATTATTGTTATTAGCAAGATTGATAGTAATGTTATGAGTAACATGATTGTGATGATATTCAAGCTGGTTTAATTAGGTGATGATATTTATAATTAGGATTTCTATTGTTGGAGTTAGATTGTTACCCAAGTCTAAGATTGTAGGCTTGTAGCTCATATTATATTAAGAGACGCATTTCTGTACATTTGGCTGCGCCAAGTGAAGAATATATCCTAATCGAGATAAATAAATTTCATTTGAATTTTTTTAAATTAATAAATCTTAATTGGTGATTAATAAATTCTAATTGATGATTTTTTTGAAGAATCGGGATTAAAAAATCCTAACTTTGTTTAAATAAATATTAATTAATTAAAATAGAAATAGAAAAATAATTTATTAAATTAATAAATACGTCTAAGATGCATGCACGGTATCAAATCCCAAATTAGGATGATTATTCAAAATATCCTAAACTATTTGCTCGTATTCTAATAAAATTATCTTATACTATCGATAATATTCCAACAATTTTCATATTTTTAATTATTTATTTATATCATAACCTAACCTCCATTTATTTTTAGTTAACGGGTTACGGAACATTAACTTTTTGTTTACTTGGCCGATTGTTAATGGTCCACGTGGCTCTACGTGAGTGGAAAAATGACAATTTATGTCTACTTCGCAAAAAGTTATATTATGTATATATTTTGTTTTAGACTAGGTGTAGGTAATTAATCTATAATCTAATAATTAAGATATATATCTATATGTTATCACTTATTTCTAACATATCAAAATTTAACGACTTTTTAATTGATCTAAAAAAGGACCAATTTACTTGGCCGATTGGTAATGGTTCACGTGGCTCTACGTGAGTGGTGGAAAAATGATAATTTATGTCTACTTCGCAAAAAGTTATATTACGTATATACTTCTTCCGTCCCGTTAAGATAGTCTTGTTTTAGCCTAGGTGTAGGTAATCAATAATCTAATAATTAAGATATATATCTATGTTATCACTTATTTCTAACATATCACAATTTAACGACTGTTTAATTGGTCTAATAAACGACCAATATTAATTAAAAATAGAGATGTGAAAAAGTTTTTTCTAATGGCGTCGCTAAGAGCTTAGAGCCTAATAGATAGATAGTGAACGTGGCTTTCACATTTTATTACCTCATTAATTAATCATATTTTGTCGATCTCTTTTGCATAAACTTCTTATATATCCTTTCTCAAATTTCACTTTCTGTCTCCTTTTTTTTTTCTTTTTTTTCTTGTTCTTCTATTTTTTTTTTACAATGAGAGAATTCCATAACTGCTACTTTACACAACAAATTTGTTTAATATGATGTTGGTCAGATTCAAAAGTGAAACAAATTTGTTTCATAAGATGTTGGTCGGGTTTAAAATTGAACTTTTAATTTGGTTAATTTGTAGGCCCACAAACACCCTCATTTTCAGCTGGCCATCCACAAACATGGTCACTGGCGAAGCCAGTACAGAGAAGGGTGGGGCTCAAATTATCAACGTTATGTTTGGATTGTTATGCAAAAGTCTCTGCCGTCAAATCAAATTGCACGAAAACTTTAAAATTTAGAAAAAATAAAAAAAAATAGCCTACGCCATGAATTTTTCCTGACTACGCCACTGAACATGGTGTAAATATATTTAAAATTTTGGATGAAGAATGCGGCCGTTTCTTAAATGCGATATGGGTAGACTAAGATTCTGTGGTAAGAGCATGCATGCAAATCAAATGAAAAGGATACTAGAATATATATATATAACTCTATGTAACAAACAACTAGACTTATTTAAGGCGATGTAAAGTCTTTTCATAAATTAAGGAATAGTGGTATGAAATAGAAGGAAGCTTTGATATGTAGTCGTTAAGTTGATAGATGAAAAATAATGGAAGAAACTACCAAACAAAAATCAATTGTGCAGAAATTCTATATGGCGAACACATACCCGGCTATGTCAATCTTTTTTTTTTTAACAAAGATTACAACAAATTTTAAAGGCCGTGTGACGGTGGACTTGAACCCGTGACCTTTGGCCCGGACATTAACCACTCTACCACTATGCTAACACACGCACACGGCTATGTCAATCTTGTGGTGTCATTGGCGTCCTTTATTTTAATTAATTGTCAACAGTGACTTTTTTGTGGTCATAATTTATTGTCGACAAGCCGATGTGCCACGAACAATATATGTAGAATTTAAATATATTGTTGGCGGGTCGATTGGTACTGAATTTGGGCTCTAAAATTTATTTTTCTGCTGTTCTTTTTTTATGAAGATAAGTCAACTTTGGCCCGCTGAAGTCCCTAGCAAGGAGCAAGCATAAAAATAGGAAACATATATTGTTTAATTATACAATACATGTTGCTCACTTCCCCATATTACATTGCTAAGCATAATTAATATACGAAACATCAAATAATGAAGCTTACCAACAAAATATAAAGAAAAAAATGCGATAATTAAAACGTTACAAAATTTCAATATAAATAATTATTGGAAATGGCTAGCAATTTCTATTTCAATTGGCCACGTTGGAATTTCCCCACCAGACTCTTTGAGAAGTTGGGCTATGGGCTATTATTGGGCTGGGCCTTTTTACTCGGGCTATTGTCGGCCCAAATCACTCTAAGGGCAGTGGTTTCTTTTGTGTATTTCCGTTTGGGCATTTTAACAAACAGTTAGTGTGCATCGAAGAAACTAGTACTCCCTCCGTCCCCCTATTAGTAGCTCATTTTTTTTTTGATTGTCCAGCTATTAGTGTTCCGGACTCAAAAGAACATAAATTAACCTTTTAAAAAGTGTGGATGCTACCATTTTTCACAAGCACTTTGTTGCCTTCATTTTCACTGTTCAAATTCGAGATTAAATTTGGGCTCTAAAATTTATTTTTCGGCTGTATTTTTTTTATGAAGAGAAGTCAACTTTGACTTCGCCTGAAGTCCCTAGCACGCAGCAAGCATACAAATAGGGACATACTGACCCGCGGACAACATATTCAAATTTTACGACATTGTTTTTGGCACATCCGCTTGTCGGCAATAAATTCTCACCGAAAAAAGTCACTGCCGGCAATAAATTGAAAATAGGGTGTCAAAGACACCCTATTCACACGAAAGAAATAAAACGAAATATTTACACCGTTTACGTTAAATTAATTAACACCAAACTTTATAATTAATGTTACAATAAAGCTATTCGATCATATCGTGGCCGGCGACACGCGTAAAAAAAAGAAAGTTAACTGTAAAAATGAAAGAAAAAAAAATACGATAAAGAACGAAATAAAACGTTACAAATGAGCAATTTCTATTTCAATTGGCCGGCCACGTTGGAATTTACCCTCTAGACTCTTTGAGAACTTGGGCTATGAGGTATTGTTGGGCTATAGTCGGCCCAAATCACTAGGGCAGTGGTTCAACCACGGCGAAGCTTTCTTTTGTGTATTTCCATTTGGGAATTTTAACAAACAGTTGATGTGCATTGAAGAAACAAGATTGTAAGCAGGAATATTAATTAATCTCTCTTTGTCATTTCCACAAACAGTTTGTGGCCTTCGTTTTCACTGTTCAAATTCGAGATTGCTATTTTCATACAGAAACAATACGTATGAAAGCCATTAAAACATGGAGTTGGTGGAATTATGGGAATCATAAACACAAGATTACGGTTGAATCATAAACATAAGGTTATTAAACTATGTTATTTGTATCAAAATTTTCAGATACTGATACACATGTTATTTTTTATTTTTTGGTAATTGTAACTATTCCCCTAGTCTAAAAAATGTTCACAACTTTCAGTATTATCAATAAAAGACCCAAACTGTTAATATTGTTCCAAAATTGTCCTACTAACATTTTCCGTTAACGGTGGGCTAATGAATGACGTGACAAAACGACGAATAATATATCATGAACCAATTTTCTCGAAGTTAAAGCAATAGCTGGTCAATTTAATCATCATGAAGAAGCGAGAACAAATATAAATAAATGTTCCGAAGTTTGAATCAATTTTCAGCGATTATAAGAGCTATCCCAGCAGAATTCTCAAAATTTTGGTGTTAAATTTGCTCCTAAAGTTTTTCTTATACTATTTATATCCCCTATTTTACAAATGCATACAATAGTTCACCTATTTTATACTCGTTCCGTCCCATTGAAATTGTCCTCCTTTCCTTTTTGGGTTGTCCCATTTAAATTGTCATCTTTTCCAAAAAAAAATAATTAACCCTTCAAAAGTAATGGGACCTACCGATTTTCTCTCTTTTTACTTTTCTCCTTAATAACCGTGTCGAACAGTAAGAGGGCAATTTCAGCGGGACGGAGGGAGTACTAATTATTTTATAAAAATTGTAGGTCTAACTCAATTTGTGAGATAAGATAGATTTCGGGAGGTGTAAATTTAGAGAAGATTTAGGGATGTGTAAATATTTTTGTATGTCCTACCCAATTTGAGAGATCTGCTGAATGACCCTTTAATTTATCTTATTTTTTATTATTTTAGCCTAAATTTAGAGTTAATGATGATTTTGAGAGAACTGATGGGAGTGCTCTAATACCAAAAAACTTTAAATGAAATTATTTGGAAAAGTTTATTTTCAAGTGCTGGAAAGTTGTCTCGTGGTAAGAATGAAGGGTTAGTGGAAGATGATGAAGAAGATTTATATGATGTATTATACTGTAAGAAGTTCTCTTTCTGTTTAAGAAGAAGATTTAGACAGCTGAATTTCCATTCGTGGTGTGTTGGTCTGTGGACTTTCATCGAACAGGTGTGTACAAATTTCTGCTCCTATATTCATGTTTTATTACACCTTGATTTTCTACATTTTTTTAAAATTAATTATGGCAAAAATGACGTCGTTTTGGCAGCCCACCATTAACGAAAATTGTTAGTAGGACATTTTTGGAACAATATCAATAATTTGGGTCTTTTATTGATACTATTGAAAGTTCAGGACATTTATGAGACTAGGTGAATAGTTTAGGATTTAAATTGAAATTTATCTTTCCAGTTTTATTTTAAATAATGCAATATTTCTTAGCATTCGTATCGAGGCGTCTAATATTAAATTTGTGGGACGAATGAAGTAATAAAATAGACAGTATACTAATCTTGTAGCTCATGCTTATATTAGGAGACACACTCTTTTATGGTTGACCGAACCAACTTTTATTTTTATTCTTAATTAATTAATATTTAATTAATCATAATTGGGGGAATTACTAAACTTTAATTGTGAATTAAATAAATTATAATTAGGATTAATAAATTTTAATTCAGATTAATAAATCCTAATTAAGATTTAAAATCACAATTATGATTTAATAAATTCTAATTGATAATTTTTGTAACAGATAATTGGGAATTAATAACCGATAATTATGAAAAAAACATGTTTTTTTTAGAGGAGGAAAATGTAACCTATATATTCAATTGAAGTTGCATTTATGCATGTGAAGAGACATATTTAAGCTACTAAAATAGGCGGAAAAGTCCCAGTAGGGATGGCCTAGTGGTGGAGTGGTTGCGCATTGTTAATAGGTCGGAGTTCGAAATCTCTCGGCACAAAAAACCTTAGGTGAAATTTGTGTGAGTATTAATATTTGTAATGTTATTCAAAAAAAAAAAATAGGCGGAAAAGTTTAGAGTCACAACTTGATTTTAATATAGTGTATAGCAGTATAGATGCCTTATACTACTATTAATAATATTCCAACCAAACTCGTACTTCTAATTTTTTATTCTAATCTAACCTCTATTAATTTTTAAGTAACAGAACTTAACATTTTATTGACTTGGCCGATAGGTCGCTGTGCATAAGACTCCCTCCATCCCATTGATAACGTCTCATTTTCCTTTTTTGTCTGTCCCATTAATAATGTCTCGTTTCTAAATAAGGAAATAATTAATTCTTCAAAAGTGGTGGGACCTACTACTTTTCTATCTTTTTACCTCTCTCCTTACGAACTGTGTCCAAAAGAAATGGGACGTTATCAATGAGACGGAGGGAGTAACATTTTTAATTTATACCTACTTCGCAAAAATATACTATATTATTATGTATATATCTTCATTTAGATCCTTTAGGAAATATTTAAGGGATAATAAGTTTTGTTTTAGGGTAAAGTGGTGCTGAGTTCAATTTTTACTATACTTCTTTTCTCAAGCCAAGAAAAATAAATAAATAAAAACTCATTAATTTATAAATTATAAAATAGTAGAACCTCTCTATAATTATATTCTATATAAGAATAACCCCCTACAGTGATAAAAAGTTCCGGTCCTAATTCGAGACCAGTTATAAATAGGAATAACCCCTACATTGTAATATTTCGGGTTTTTAAGGTCATGTATGTATAAAATTACCCCTATATAATAATAAAATGACAATAATGTAATTTTTAAATATATTTATATATAAATATCAATCAAGAGAAATGTTTACAGCAAATTAAAGATGACACGAAGTATTTATCTAAAGTTACTTGTGACAATGATTTAATTTTTTGGGTTACCACACTATCTTTTAACTTGCGTATTCCTATTACCTCGTCAATACAATTACCTTCTTGTTGACATTTCCAATTTATCCAACATGCTTGAATCCAAAACATTTCCACTTTGATATTTTAAATACATACTTATGTGAATCTTTTAAATATATACATAATATACCACATGCATGATGTATATGCGTAAATTTATTATTATAGAACTAATGGATCTTAAATAATTTATTAAAAAAAAATAGAGAAAAGGTGCAAATATCCCCCTCATGTTAGCAGCGCTAGGTAAATACCCCATTGAACTTTGTTAGGCGCAAATTCAACCTTCTCTAAAGTTTTCAGGTGCAATTAACCCCTCGCCGTGACGGAAACAACACTTCCGTTAGAAAAAAAAATATTTTTAATTTATTTTTATTCTTGTGGGATCCTCACAATTCCCAACGGTTATATACTACTCCCTCCGTCCCAATAGCAAGGTCTCGCTTTCCTTTTTTGTCTGTCCCAATAGCAAGGTCTCATTCCAAAAATGAAAATAATTTACCCTTCAAAAGTTGTGGGACCAACCACTTTTTATCTTTTTACTCTTGTTTCTTAATAACCGTGTCCAAAGCAAGTGAGACTTTTCTATTGGGACGGAGAGAGTACATAATTGGTGCTAAAAGCTCAAATTAGGAAATAAATTATTTTGAATCCTAGCTCACAACTATCAAAATTCAGGTGAGATTCTCCAATAATTTGCACGAAAAGGGATGACGAACCACTTGAAGAATATGAGATCATCAATATCAACAACAAATAGTTGGCTTGGATTGCAAATTATTGGAGAACTTCGCCTGAGTTTTTATAGTTGTGAGCTAGGGTTCGAAATAATTTTTTTCCTAGCATCAATTAATTCTTGGGAATTGTAAAGGTCCCACAAGAATAAAAATGAATCAAAAATATTTTTTTGCCAACGGAAGTGTTGTTTCCGTCACGGTGAGGGGATAATTGCATCCGAAAACTTAAAAAAATAGTGAATTTGCACATAAACAAAGTTCAGGGGTATTTGCCTAGCGCTCCTAACATGAGAGGGTATTTGCACCTTTTCCCAAAAAAATATAAGTCAAATTCTACATAAGAATAATCACCCTATAAGAATATTTTCTTCTAGTTCCAAGGATATTATTATAGGGAGGTTCTACTGAATTTGTGTCTAATTTGCGTTTGCAATATTAATTAAACTAGTACTACACCCGTGCGATGCACGGAGTAAGTTGAATTTTGATTTTTTTTAAAACAATATAAATATAAGTAAGGAATATATATATATATATATATAAAGAAAAGTATCAAATAATATAAATTAAAATTTCGTTCAAAGTTCATATATGTATAAAATTTGAAATTTTTCCTTGTAAACAATGTTCGTTGTACATGCACTGCACTTATTCTCTTTATCGCATATGAGTATCTTCAAACCATTTTGACTTCGTACCCTCAATACAGAGACGTATAGTTGACCATATAAAAATAATACTTGGACTTTGTAAACGATTCCACTGTATGCATAGAATATCATCTAAAAGATTCTTCCAACACTTTTCCCAAACAATCTCCGATATGTTCATTGATTAGCAAATAGTAGATTTGCAAACATATGTCTCAAAGAATGTGTGGTACTCCAATGACTTGCATCTATAATGTCGTCGATGTATTCTCTATCATCGTCTAACAAACCCTCTTACTGTTTGCCAAATTTTTGTATAATGGTTTCATCCCATAACCATTTATACATAGCTTTTAATATATCTTCTCCCAAAAGCCATCAAATTCTTTATTAATTTTATTATGGAAAATTCAATACATTCTCCAAATATAATTATAGGTCTTTATAATATGGACTAATAATATAGAGTAGTTAATGAATTGTGTGGTTTCATTTGTAATATAAAATTGAATAATTTCGGATACTATTAATCTTATTGGTGAAAATTGATTCATCTCTCTACATGTGGTTATTTGTATTAATTTATTTTAATAATAAGGAGTAATTTTTGGGTTGTGTTTATAAGCTAATAAGAGTGAGAAATACCAATACAATATGACAATCAACGTAAATTGAAGATATAAATAAAGTTTATTTTATAATATGTTCATTAGTGTTTTGTTTTATGAAACAAATTACTTAAGTATCACATTTTTTTGGTAAGGAAGTCGTTTTTCATCGAGAATAATTTATTGAAAGATCAAACTTTTACTCTAAGAATTTTTTTGTTTATTGATTAATTATTTGTATAATTTTAAAGTGAAAACAATCTTTTTGTGAACTTTAGTTTCTCTTTTTTTAAATGATTGTTGTGTCTTGAGTTGCAAAAATTAATATTTTTTCTGCCAAAGTAAGTCTTATGTAAACAATAAAGACTCTAATAAAAGAACTTACTTTCAAAAATTAAAAGAATTATTTTATCAAAATATAAAATAAAAATAAATAAAACTTGAGAATACCAAATTGATTGTAGATGAACAAACTCTAAGGTGCAAAAATGCTGAGAAAAACAAATCCTGCGTCATTTTCAATATAAACTCTAGTGGTAAAATATATTATTATGTAAGTTAATTGAATATGTGTATAACCTTTTGGAAATTAAAGTAAAACATTATAGATATCTAATTGAAGCTCTCAAAGGTATTACTTATTTTAAAAGAATAATCTTACTGTTTTACATTTTGTTGGACCATAACTTCAATTTGTATATTCTGATTTAAAAACACTGAATACACAATAATCCCGATGTAAAATCAATACAAACCAATGAAACAACAACTATAGAGTGTGAATCTAAACTTCTTATATGTTCCATTTCCAAGTTTTCTTATTTCCGATAATGGAGTTCCTTCTTGGCTGCAGAGAACTCCAGTTCTAATTGCTGAAAGTATTTTCATAATATTAATTAAAAATATGATTTATCATCTAGATATTTTTTAGAAAGTTACTCATGAATCATGATAACTTTAATTTTTAGTATTATTGCGAATGCGTTAGTTAGTAACACTGCATATTTGTATTGTAATTATAGTTATTGTATACAAATTCATTCTCTATGTGTCTATTTTCAATAGACATATATATTTTAAATCTATATGTATTTATATATACATATAAATCAATCGATATATAGTGTTTTCTTTTTTGAGATAGTCGTACTGGATATAAAGACATGTTTTTAATCAGTAGGAAAATTGTGAATTGTTAGTTGGTTCCAAATTTTTTAATAGATCAGCAAATTAAAATTTGCAAAAAAATTAGAGTTAGCATCTAACAATATTATATAATACTTGTACATGTATACAACTCAAAACTTAAAATTCATATTGTGTATATCAAATCCCCATTATGAACGTGTGAAGTAAGAATAATTTCACCCATTATGGTTCATTATCATTGATTAATTTTCCATCCGTTGGAGGGCACAGCAATCAAATGTTTATTAATGCAAATATCACACACAATTAAATGTAAATATTAGAAACATAGTTTAATATAAATTTATTTAGCTCTCGAACATGTATATATAAAATGTAATTATATGTTTTTATAAAGTTGCTAATTAATAACACAAAACATGTTGAATTTTATTTTTTAGACACGAAAATGAAAATTTATTACCCTCATTTGTGTGTATGACAATACAGAAATTGTCATGTGGAATAAAAGAACATCATTTTGTGTTAAAAGTGTTATATATTGATACATTTAAATAGATAGCTATCAAAAGGAAAATAGTCAATTTTTACACGAAAATGTAGCAAACACTTTAACCAATAACCTTAAATATAAGAAAAAGAAACCTATTATAAAATTAAAAAAATAAACAACCACATATTCCCACAGACATAAAAAAATATATTTTAACATATATATATATATATATATATATATACATTACAAATAAAAAATAAAAAATAAAGTAGTGCAATTCAGTAAAAGAAATGGTTGACAATCTAATAAGACTTAAATATATATATTTAGAGCGATTACATGATTACTTTTGTAAATAGAAAATTATGAAACAACATTCAATAAATTTCAATATTGTATAACAAATTTATGATTTTAATAAATTTAGAATCATACAAACACTAAAGTGTGAGTTGATCCAATTACATTGGTAGTAATTAACATCGATCATATTATTCTCTAAAGAGACAAATACTTGCTTATATATAATAGGATATATTTCTATGGATGTTACTGTAATCCTTAACAAAAAATTTGATGAAGTTGTCGCTCCCAAATCTGATCATTGATGTTTAGGAGATATGATCTTTCTCCAAGATGGCGTTTCTGCAAAGAGTTGATGTGCGCGTTGTTTATTTAAAAACTTTACATCAAATGTTTTTTGTGCGGTAATCTCTTTCTTATCAATCATGCTTTCTCTAATCGGAAAAGTCGGAATGAAAGAGTACAAAGAATATGAATTGTGAATGAAATCGTTTGCAAAATTCTAGAATTTATAGGTAGAAAATAGTATAAAAATGGAAAATTTATTATTATAATTAAAATTTTTTTCCCACAAATTATGCCTTTGTAACGTCCAAATATTAATTAGTTGATTGGTAAATATTAATAAACAATTAAATAAATTATTTTCAAAAACGGAATAATTGTAATTGAAAATGAAAGTTACTATAAACGGCAAGCCGGACTTGCTTTTATATATTATTATAAAGACTATTTAATCTATTATCTATAATGAACTAATTGAAAACGGATGATTTATATATATTGTATAGATTATATGAAGATTTGAGGCTTGAAATGAGCTTATTTTAATTTTTTTTCGTACGAAATATATATACGTCTGAGTTGATAGACATATTTTGTATTAATCCTCTGGAAATTGATAAAGTTTTTAGTTAATATATAAAGATTTAAATATTTTGATATTGCCAATTTAGGTGAGCGTAAATATATGTAAATCAGTAATTAATACCAATATTTAAAATATATATTTTTTAGAATAGTACAGAAACAACACATATATATGACGTATATGTTATTATTCAGTAAAATACGTTTAATGTACTGTCAAAAACTTAAAATATATTAAAAGGAGATCTAATTATACACACTGTCATACAAATTATAATTACGTGTATAACCACAACTAATATTATGCAAAAAATTAATTAGATGATTGGAAATATAAATGCACAATTATTATATAACATTTAATATATAATTTCTAGAAATGAAATATTGAAAACAAATTAAAAAAAAAACTAAAAAAAAAAGAACTTTTTAAAAATAGCACGGATCATTTGTGATTTTTAATGTAACCGCATTCTAAATTTTACCGTTTGATGTGTATGGGTTTCTGCAGTCGGCTGGCAAGCCCAAAACCCCCCAATTATCGGAGCTACAAACCCTAGAAACCCAAATTAACGGAAAATTATAGTCCAATTTTGATTTCATCTGTGTGCCAATTCCCCATTTTTCTTTGAAATATCAAATTGAAAAACTTAGCTCTGCTTCAATTTCCCTGAAATTTGGCAATGGACGGGCATTCGTCGCATTTAACTGTGCCGGTCCGTTCACGGAGCTCTCAGTCTGCGTCGCCATCCCACTCTGCGTCGGCCTCCGCCACGTCTTCCATCCGCAGGCGGAAATTGCCGCCGGAAGACCACGCGCCGCCGTTTCCACCGTCGCTCTCCGACACGCGCGACGGCCCGCTGACGTCGAACGATGACCTGGAGAGCAACAGCGTCCGCGGCGCCGACTCGGACTCCGATGAAGAGTCGGAGGAGGTCGTCGACGATGAGGAGGAGTACGACAACTCGATGCGCAATTTCACAGCTTCTCGGCTGGAGAGCAGCAACACCGCCGGCGCCGGCGCCGCGAGGAACACGAAGATAAAGGCTGAGAATACGGTGAAAGTTGAGCCTTCTGACGCAGTGAAAGAGGGCAGTATTAACAACACTAATTCGGGCAGTGCTGCCGCGGCGGTGGCGAACGGTTTGGTTCCCGGCGTTGTTGTTAAGGAGGATACCGTGAAGAGCTTATTTACAGATAATATACAGACTAGCGGTGCTTACAGTGCAAGAGAGGAGACTTTGAAGAAAGAAGTAAGCATACTCAATCTCTCATAACTCATAAGTTCATATTTTTCATATATCTCTGGTATTTAGAAATTTCGCAACATTGGAGTAGATTGATAGTGGACGATTCTACTTTTAATTTTCGAACGAAAATGGTTGAAAGTGAATGAATAATGATTCTATTTGTCGATTTTAAATTGCTGAGAAGTGAATGTGCAATGATTTTCTTTTCCAGTCATTTGAACTCTATATAGTCTTTTCAATCACTTAGAAAAATAATCAATCAACAAGAGAAGTTAGAAATTGACACAACTGTATGGTGGCTGTTGTTGATACAATCTGAGAGACTCTTGTCTCTAGTAATCTTTCTTTATTATGACTGTTAAACTCTGCTCCCATGTCTCTATACCTGATCTTGATTCTTCAACAGTTTGAGTTAGCATGGCTTTCACTTCTCATTTGCTTGCTAGGTTGGAACCTCATCCATGCTTTTAAATTCAAGTTTTATTAAATCTCCAGGATGATTACTATTTAAAGATTGTCTTATTTTCCTTTTGTCATGCTTCCCCTCCCCCCATCCAAACCGTGTATGAGCAATTTATGTGGGTGTTAATTTCCCAAATTTTGTAGGAAGAAGCAGGAAGCCTCAAATTCGTATGCGCATCCAATGATGGTGTTGATAGACACATGGTCTGGTAATTATTTCTGCTTTCTCTTCAAAACCTTATTATGCTTACATTTCATGGAAGATCTATGTTCTTTTAGGTTATGGTATATTGGTATCTGATAAACTCGAGTTGCTGTGTGTTTTCACTCAAGAAAATCAGAACTTGATTCAATAACCTTGGGTGTGTATTTTTTCAGGCTGATAGGATTGAAGAACATCTTCGCCAGGCAACTTCCTAATATGCCGAGAGAATACATCGTACGCCTCCTAATGGACAGGCATGCCCTGGTTTTTTTGAACTTTCTATGTGAAGCTTATATGAACTTACACCATTACCTTGTTTTTTATGTAATTGGAAGACCAGCTAGTTTCAGCCCTTGATTATTTTAAACAAATGATTCTCTGTTTAGCTTGTTTAGTAGTTTTCTTTTAGTAATTCAAATTATTCGATATCTCATTTTCTCTTGTGGTTTTACTGCAGAAACCACAAGTCTGTGATGGTTATTAGACGGAATCTGGTTGTTGGTGGTATTACATATCGCCCTTACATCAGGTATCATCTTTCATATCTTGTTTTGCTTATCTTGTATGAATCATGAAAGAGATTTCTGTTGCATTAACTCCCCGTGACAATGTCGGCATCACTAGTATTGGATTTCCATATTCTCTTGTATGTGCGTTCACCTATTTATATGTCTTGATAACTTAGCACCAGCATTGTGAACCAGGCATAAGTTTTTCTATGTTAATGTTAATAATATAAAAAATCTCAATATCGTTTCCATATGTAATACTTTTTTTTACAATTAAACTCTGTGTTCTTTGTTGTGTTTGTAACGCTCAACTTAATGTGTAGCCAAAAATTTGGGGAGATAGCTTTTTGTGCTATCACAGCTGATGAACAAGTTAAAGGCTATGGCACGCGACTTATGAGTCACTTAAAGCAGCATGCGCGTGATGTGGATGGGCTAACACATTTCCTCACATATGCTGATAACAATGCTGTAGGTTACTTTGTCAAGCAGGTGGGTTTATAACGTGCATACCTAGCATTTATCATTAAACAGTAATTAACAGAATCAGTTGACCATCTATCTTGATCTGCATTCCTGCTCCATTTGTAATTCAACTTAGTTTCTTTGACCATTTGAGCCTTTAACTATCTGCTTATATGCGTTTCAAAAATAAAAAAGTCTATCAGCTTATATGGATGGGCTAAAGGAGCTGAGAAGGTACAGATTTTACCTTTTTTGGTGGATCGAAGACATGATTGGAATTTTGTATAAGTCTCTTCCACTCTTCTAAAGGAGATAAAATTATGGTTTTCAGTATTTGAAAAACCTTAATCAACTGTACCTTCTAAAAATTTTCCACTGAATTGTGTGGTGGTGCACTTCTGAGGCCCGTTATCTTTAAACTAGAGTATATGAACAAAGACTAACTTATGTGGATGGAACCTCCTAATCTGGTTGATGGTTATTGGTGAACATCGTCTTCACCATCAAGTTGGCACTAGGAAAGAAATGGTCTGTGGGTTTCTCTTCCAATGCAATATGGATCAGCTGGGTTGATTTAGCATACATATTTTTCAGAGGGTTAAACAAAAAGGGGAGGACCATCTCATAATTGGGTAACAACTCGGAACTTGTAATATTGGGCATACTCTTTATTTCATCAGGAATCTGCTGTTAATCCTTAGCCCATGTCAAGTCATCTTCCAGGTATGTGTGGTGCTAGTACAGATCTGTATACTTATTAGATTCGATAATAGGGGGTGGGGTCTGGGCTACAAGATTACTTTTCTGGATCTAATTTGCAGCTTCAGCTTGCAGTGTTACTAGTGGAGTTGCTTCTCTTTACTGCAGTCATGTCCTTTTAGATACTGAAATCAGACACCTCTTGCTTTTCTTTTTGATATGTAGATTAGTTTCATTGATGAGAGTTTCTGTCTTGCGTATTATTTCTTAGGGCTTCACTAAAGAAATACACTTGGAGAAAGAACGATGGCAAGGGTACGTTTCAATCAACTTCAACATATTCCAAGTTGTGCTGCTTTGTGGATTTTCTTTGAAGTTGATTCTACTCTGTTGTGCATAATTTATCAGAGATAATTTTTGTTTCATGTTTCATGAGATAAAGTCGATAGTTTCATTTGCTTTTGTATCTAAAAGTGTCAGGCATCTGTTTCCAGTAATCTCTGTAAATATGATCTATGGTGAGAGAGACAGCTGATCTCATTTGCCAGAATTTTACAGTGTTAACTCAATGTATTGTATAATGGATACAAGTGGTTTTCTTTTCTCCTGCAGCTATATTAAAGACTATGACGGAGGAATCCTTATGGAATGCCACATTGATCCAAAGCTTCCATATACTGATTTATCAACAATGATACGCCGTCAGAGACAGGTAAGACAGAACCAACAATATTGCTTACAGAACGTAGGGTTTTTAAAAAAAAAAAAAAACTCGTGTGATGTATTTCACGAGAACTAATGTTAAAATAACTACTATTCACTTGTATCTTTTTTGTTACAAGGCAATTGATGAAAAGATTAGGGAGCTCTCAAATTGTCACATTGTCTACCCCGGCATTGATTTTCAGAAGGTAAAATGCGCTCATTTTGCTTGTGCATGGTGGTGGCACATATATTGTTCCTTCTTCAACCTTAACGGCCTCTTTCCTCTTTATCCATCAAAATATCGCTGTTGATGCCTTTGCGTGTTATTATTTTAGGGTAAATTGTTATCTTTTCACATGTGGAGAAGAAAATAAATCATTTAGTTGCTACCAAGTATTTGTCAATCCCAGACTTAATTCATGCTTCAAACTAAGTCTAGGATTCTCAGGTTTGTTTTAGTATAAATGCATGAAAACTCGTAAGTTCTAAAAGTGGGTACCCACTTGGTAGGTAGCATGTTTCCAGGTTTTAGTTGGTATTTGCAATTTTGTTGCTATGTTCACACTTTCTTCCTATTTAGATTTTGAATTAGGAATATGGTCTTGCTCTTATATTGTATTACTAGATTCTAGTTTTCATGTTCTGTTCTGATGTAAACTGTTATGTTCAGAGAGAGGCTGGTATTCCCAAAAAGCCCATCAAAGATGATATACCTGGCTTGAGTGAGTCTCGCTTTACCCTCTCATTCATGGTCTATCTTACTTTTTATGTTCAGTAATGATATGTGGTTCTCTGGGGCTCATAATGCTGAGTTTTCTCAATTTTTCTTATATAATTCTGCCGTGATGAACGAGTTATTATTCTTGTTATACCTCCTGAAGGCATCATATTATTTTTAATATTCTTCATATAGTTGCTCAATGCTACTAGAAAATCCTGTTGAGTTGTGGAGCCTGAAAGGCTGAAAGTACTGAACACCAGCCACATTACCCGTTTTTGTTCGTTTGTTAGTAAGGGTGTTTTGGTCAGTTTGGGCGGAATTCTAATTAGAGTTGGATTAGGGTTGAATTCCTATTATTAATATTTAATAGCCGTCTCATCCTATGTAATTGTATCCAATAATATTCTAGTGAAAAAATCCCTCGGCGCCCCGAGACGTAGTCAAATCGTGATGAACTGGGTAAACATTTCATGTGTTTTGCATGCTTTCGTAATTTATGTTGTGCTCAATTCTTAACAAATCCTGCTGCCAATTAAGTTGCCATAGCTGGCCGTGAACTCTAGTGTTTCACTTTGAGTATTTCAAGCTGGCGACTAAAGAAGTTATATTATTTGAGGAGGTCTTATGATAGTGATCTTTTGTAAAATTTCACATATTGGTAGCTCATAGGGATGATTTGTCCTCCATATCGTCTATTTAATTTTGGTTATGTGCTAGTGCTTCCTCTGTTTGATTATTTATGGCCTAATTTTGGAGTTGCCTGCAACTTAACGTAAATAGGAGAGGCGGGCTGGACCCCAGACCAGTATGGTCATACTCAATATAAACCAATTAACGCGTCACCAGATGCTTCCTTACATCACAAACAAATGACTGCATTCATGCGCTCACTTATTAAGGTAAGCCACTTAGAATCATGTTTAAGTAGCTAAATTTCCGTTCTACAGACTGGGCTTTAGGAGTTTTAAATAAAAAAAATGTAACATTATTGAATTGTTGTCCGACTCATGACTGCTCGATTTTTGAATTTGAATGTAAATAATCTATACTCAGCAGCTTTCTACCACTATATGTAAGGATCACTTCAAAGCTTTCGTTTTTCCATTTTTTCTGGCTGATGTTATTTATAATAGTTTCCTACTGCATTTTTTATGCTATGCTGTCAATGTTCATCTTATTTGAGCAGTTAATGCTTGAGCATCCTGATGCTTGGCCATTTAAGGAACCTGTTGATGCACGAGACGTGCCTGATTACCACGACATCATTAAGGACCCAATGGGTATGCTTCGTATATATATTTACGCGTATTTTACTTTGTTTCCTAAATATGTTTACGCGTATTATTCCTACATAGTTGTGTTGTGAAGTGCTGCTGCAATTTTTGTTGTGCAGATTTAAAAACAATGTCAAAGCGGGTGGAGTCTGAACAATATTATGTGACATTTGAGATGTTTGTGGCTGATGCTAAGAGAATGTTCTTGAATGCACGCACGTATAACTCCCCGGATACGATCTATTACAAATGTTCCACCAGGCATGATTATTTTACAGCCACATATGAAAAGTTCTCTTGGGATTTTGTTTGTTTTGGACCTAAGTTGGTTAAAATTGTCTGTTTGCAGGTTGGAAGCAGCTTTTTCAAACAAAGTTCAAACTGGTGTGCAACCTAATATCAAGATTCAGCCATAACTAGTTGGTAATAAACATATATCTTTTAACCATATTAACATATTTGTTGTTTATGATGATACATAGTTCATATCTCATTTGGTTTTTATTATATGCTCACTCTGTCTCATTTCAATCGGCCTCCTTGTCTTATTTGATATGTACCATAAATAGAAAGTTTCGTACCCACTACACATTATAAACACCCTCGACTTTACTCTTAATTACACAAAATGCTACAAAAACTTATTTAGGATGTGGAAAAAACTAGAAAATGTGAACCATGGAGTCACTTTCAATATGGAGTCAAACAGGCCTTATATTTTTTTGGACATTTATTAGTGGAAATGAGTTTTGACCTTGTTAAATAATCCACCACTTTGACTTATGCTGGTCTTTGATAATGAGTTGTTAAAATTCATTGTATTTTACGACAAGATGTTATTAGACAAGTCAAAGTAATAATAACAAAAGAAAAAAAGATATATAATTTCAAAGACAGAGACAACGTATTCATATTACTTTCTCTAAAAATCTGAATTGCTACCAGTTTTAGTTGTTCTAGGGGAAGAATCATACGTGAAAAGATGATTTTATGTGAGTGCATATTAAATGAATTTTAATTTAATTAAATCATTCAAAAAATTAGTTCAAGAAGGTCATTCAATAACTTGAATCAAGAAGATACTAAATTCAATTATTTTTAACAAAAAACATTTATTTTACCAAATCAAAGTAGTGACCATGGTGGATTTGAAACATTAGATTTTTTGGCATCAAGTATTAACCACAATATCGTTAGGTTAACATACGCGTAATTTAGGATCAAAGCAGTGAAATTTATGTCTTTTTTAATATCAGTGATATATGTCAAAATTGAAGTTCGAGACCGACGACAAATATTAGATGACCAAAATGACTACATATTCACAAGGACCGGCGTGCAAGAGCTTGCAACAACAACAAAAAAAATCAATGTCAAATAATTATCATCTTTCTCCAGTTTATATTGATTATGAGTTAATTTGATCTAAATACATAAACTACTCATTATACATATATCTTATTTTTTGTGTTTTCCCCATAAACTATAAAGCATGTTCAAAATACACGAACTTTAATAAATTTTGAAATTTCCCCTGAATATCATTTACGGTGAAATCGATGCTAACTTGACATTAGAGTTTGTTGACTTTTTATGTTTTCCGACGATGAAAATGACACAGTACAATTTAGTAATATACGACTCCTTTTGTGGCAATCAAAATTATGCAATTGTTAGCTTTTCGAGTGGCTTGATCCGAAAATATCATGGTACTAGAATGCTTGTTTTAATAGGAGATAGGACAAAAACGACGTCATATATTAGTAAGTTATACAATGTCATTTTAATTGCCAAATAACATACCATGTCAACAAAAGACGACGCTAAGTCAACATCGAATTCATCAAAAATGAGATTCGAGGAAAATTCTAAAAATTTAGCAAAATTTTTTAATTTGTGAGAAAACCCAGAAAATTGGTATAGTTTGTTTATGTAGACCAAATTAAGCCATAATTTTTCATTAATTTCACAAACTAAAATTACTACATAAACGTGTAGAAAGGGTATAGATGTAAATTGAGCAAAAAGCAGATCCATATTTGAGAGCTAGAACCCTTTTTAAGGCCAGAACAAAGAACCCCGCCTTTACCACTGACTCCTCTCTCTCTCTCTCTCTCTCTCTCTACAAAGTAAAGAAACATAACTGCTCTCTGTCTCACACAGATATATACATACAATTCTGATATATATAGAGAGACAAAGCTAGCAGAAGTATTTCGGTGAATGCGATTGTGGATTTCTTGTTGAAAATCAATCAACTTCAATCTCGATTTACTTCATGTCGAACAATCCAGGCGAAGCTCCCTCCGATGATTTTCTCGAACAGATTTTAGGGTATCAGAGCTATGCCACCGGAGCCGACGGTAATTTGGTCGGAAACGAAGGTCCGTCGCCCGCGATGATGCTGCAGCTCGGCTCGGGCGACGGCTCGGCTCATCTAGGTGGAGTTGGCGGGATGGGAGTCGGACTTGGAGTTGGAATCGGCGGCGGTTACGGCGTCGGAGGTGGTGGCGGCGGGTTTCCTCTGGGGCTGAGCTTAGAGCAGGGGAAAGGAGGGTTCAACGATGCATCGGGTAGCGGGAAGAGGTTCCACCGCGATGATTTTGTTGATTCCCGCGCTGCTGCCATGAAAGGGGTAAATGGTTTCAGAATTTTTTTGAGTGAATTTGTGGTTTATGATGTATATCGTGTTACGGCTTATCATGATGTTTATAATGCTGTTTATGATTGTCGATTTATCATTAGAAATGCAGAAATGGATTGCAGTAGTTTTACATGACTATTGTTAATAAATTCGTAGTTTTAAGTATGAAATATGTGTTTGGTGTAAAGTATGTAATTTGCAGAATAGAGGTGTTTGTGTGTTTGTTTCCTGACGATCGGTTTGAATTTGTGGTGCTATTTTCGTATTTATGTATAGAATATGTATAGGGTGGGAAGCCAGACATCAAGAATTGCCCTTGTTTTCGTTTTCTCAGGGTTTTCATGGACAGCCAATGGTGAACAATATGCAGGCGGCGCCCCATCCGCCTGGAATTCGCCCAAGAGTACGGGCTAGACGAGGCCAAGCAACTGATCCACACAGTATAGCTGAAAGGGTATGCCTAGTAGAGTCCCAAGAGATCACCTTTGAGTATGCAAGTGCGTATTTGAAAATTTGATCACAATTCATTTGACATCACTTTATCTTGGTGTAGCTGCGAAGAGAAAGAATAGCGGAAAGAATAAGAGCATTGCAAGATTTAGTTCCCAGTGTCAACAAGGTGTGCTTTATCTCATTCTATCTAGTTCAGCATCTTAGTACTTAAAAACTGTGAGCTTTTCTTATTATATTTTCATTCTTCCTTTGTTGTTTTACTAGGAGACCATGATGGAATTTGCTATCTCTTCTTTTGTATTTTCAACGTCGATGTGTACAGTTGTATAGCCATTTATATGGAGTTTTCTTTAGCTTCTCTTTTACTTTACGTCGTTCTCTTGAACCTTTTAATTCCATTATGTTGTTTATCCATCTCTACCTAGTCATGATTAGCATATGATGATTCACTCCCAGGATTTGCAGAGGCAAGAAGTGGATTGTTATATTTAATTATATTTCAGTATCCTACTTTTAGTTAATACACATGCCAAATGTTCTCTTGTTTGTTTTACCTGGTTCTTTGATAATGATTTTCTCCAAGAGCATCTTTTCTTTGGGGAGTTGTTGGCTTGGTCTGTGAGGATATGAGTTTCTATATTTTTATACGATTGTAAGATGCATTTTTTTGCTGCCAAATCTCACCTGATACAGTTCTAGCTATTACACTTCCAAAAGAATTTCTCTCTAAATCATTTCCATGTGCATGCTCTAATTGAAATTTTTTATGCAGACAGACAGAGCAGCTATGCTTGATGAAATTGTGGATTACGTCAAGTTCTTAAGGCTCCAAGTGAAGGTAAACTGATGAAATCCCTTTCGGTATTAGCAAGTTAAGATGGAAAATACAGGAATAGTGTCAATCTTTTGAGAGATCATCTTCTGCACCAGCAGCATTGAATTTGACAGGGTTTGCAAGATTTTAAGCATGCAAGAAAAGCTTTAATTACAATTTTCCCTGCTATTTTATGCAATGGCTATGATGAATATTAAACCGACACCTGGCTCCATTGATGTTATGGAAGTAGCCAATTTTGAAATTATTGTTGTAATGATTACTACATTTGTGACAAAAATAACTCATCCTCTTGATTAAAAGGAAAGGGTCAACTATCATGTGATGTTTACTTCCTTATGCATCGTGGTCCACTGAAGGTGTGGCCAACTTCCTTTTCCATGTAACCTGCTAAGTGTCAGCTCTTAAGATTTTTGCATAAACTTATGTTTATGCCACACTCATTATTTGTAATTTATTCTTACAGGTGTTGAGCATGAGTAGATTGGGAGGAGCCGGTGCAGTGGCACCGCTTGTTACTGACCTCCCGATATCATCAGTAGAGGTAACATTGATGTTAGGTTGGAAAAGCTAGATCTAGTCAGGATTAAGCCCTTTCGTATCTTACATTTTTTTTGTGTCACTTTTGAAGGAAGAATGCAGTGACGGCGGAAGAGCACAGCCAGCCTGGGATAAATGGTCGAACGATGGCACAGAGCGGCAGGTAGCTAAGCTTATGGAAGAAAATGTTGGTGCTGCAATGCAGTTTCTTCAATCCAAGGCGTTGTGTATCATGCCAATATCCCTTGCTTCGGCTATCTACCACACTCAACCTCCAGACACCACCTACCTAGTGAAACCCGAATCCGACCCCCCATCCTAAACCCTCAACACCACGATCTCACCAAGCTTATCCATCCAATCCAAATCCAAACTTCCTAATTTTTCACTCCCCTTTAGTTGAAATCTTAGTCAGATCCCACAAATCCTCCTTTTCTCACCCGGTTTCCGCCTTAATCGAAGGCGCTGACATGTCATACCGCGTAGTGGAAACGTACGCCTCATGTCCTCGGAATATTCAAGTAGAGAAGAGAAAGCAAAGTCAAACCCATCTTGATGTTCTTCTTTTGCTATCAATGGTGGAATGACAAAAGCACTTCTGTAGTGGGGTTGGTAGTGCATTCAGGGGCCCTTCAAAGGTATGAATATGTAAATGTTTTTAAAGTGGTGTTATTTTCATTGCTTAGTGGAAATGGATACTTAGACTAGATAATGCTTACTTTTCCCCTAAAGTAGAATTTTGAGTCTAAAAGAAATCAATTGTAGCAGTTGAATTTCTCTGCTTTGTTTCTAAAAGCAATCTGATTTCTCTCTTTTTCTATTATCTCATTATTGTGTTGCCTACTTGTAGTTAAAAAATGATTTGGAAGCAGATAGCGATGGTTATTAGGCCTTATTTAAATTTTGCCTTCATTAGAAATGTGAAAGTATGATAGATTATTGAACTTTTACATTTTCAATAATTGGGTACTAGGGTTTTGACACCATCGTGACGAAGCCTAGTACCCAAGAGACAAGGAATCGGGTACTAGCACAAGTATCCGGTTCTTTTTTTTTCCTTTTCATTTTTTAAATTGAACACGTGCATCTTACACCCCGATAGATGCACACAACCAGTGTGTGTAGCGCATGTACACTCTAGGTGTAGCCGGGTGGCAGGATCCCCTGTCCCCAACTAAATTTTGCTTTTTCCCATTTTTTTTAGATGCATCCATTTTAGTTTAAATTTATATGTGTTTTTTTTCCTTCTCCTTTTCCAAATATGACCGTTGGTCATTTCCTCATCCATATCGTTTTCTACATATTAAAATTATTAAAAGAAATGTGAAATAATAGGATGTATTGAATAATAGGTAGTGATACACTTCATTTTTATGCAATAACTTACAATCTACACGTGAGACGTAAATCGTACTACCCTACAGGTCATCCCAAAGGGAGGAATTGTTTTTATTAAAGATTAATCAATCGCACGGCTTCTTGATTGGAAATTTTGTAATGTAGGAATATATAAATTTGAAATTTTTATATTTTGGAAAATACGAATGCATCTTTGAGGTAGGTGTTTGTGCTTGAGAGTATGCAAAGAAATCTCGGAATTGTAATTTCCTCTGTTTGCATTCGTTGGATGATAAATTTTGAGGAGAATTCATACATCAAAATTGTCATTAGAGGGTGATGAGATAGGGCATCTCTGTTTTCATTAGAGAAGTTGTGAAGTACTGTATATCTGAATGAGTGTCCTATTTCGAAAAAAAAATATCCCCGAAGTACTGTATATCTGAATGAGTGTCCTATTTCGAAAAAAAAATATCCCCGAATAATATTCTATTTCGAAACTCCGAGTGTGGATTGGCTACGGTACGGGTGTGGATTGGAGATGGTCTAATTCCCCATAGTGATGGACCTTCGTCCAAAGAGGGATTTGTGTGCGATGAGGGATTTGTGTGCCCATCGCACACGAGGGAAGGCGGACGCACAGGGCCCAAATCGAAAAATCGAAAAAGTAAAGGATCCCCCAACATTTTTTTTTTCTTTTTCCTGATTTCGCTAATGAAATCTTTTACTGCAATCACATTATATGCAGTATGTGCTGTAAAAGATTACTTGATTCTGTTTTCTTCAACAGAAAGCCCCAAATTATGCAAGAGTTTATGTACACAATCTCAACACCAAATCAAATCACATGAAAATTTGTTTTAGTATCTCTAATTCGAAAATTTAATTTAGAAAAGATAGCTCTCTCTCTCTCTCTCACACACACACACAGTGAGATGAATAGTGGAAATGAGCTTGATTACAATATATGGTCCGATCAATTTATTTGCAGAGGTGAAATATTCTCAACAGTGAAGGTGTAAAATCATTAATTTCAATGAATAATATCCATATCATATGCTGACAAAAAACTATAAAAAGGATGTAAACTGTATTTTCATCCTCTAAATTGCTGTTTAGTATATCATTATTTTACATAACATTATTCTTTTACTCCTGTAAAATACAAACAATTGCCAAAATACAAATTGATCAACAAAGAACTAGTTCTCTGTGCCTAATTTCCCACCACTAGTTTGAGGCCAATTATAATTTGATGTCTCTTCAAACATCACATCTCTCTCTCTTCATCCACCTCAAATTCAGACAAAGTTCGGGCCTTCCCGGCCCACCAGATCGACGTTGCCGACAATTACCGACCAGTAAATTGTCGGCAACGTCTGATCGGAAAGATGAAACACAATAGAGATTCCGTCTCTATTTCAAGCAGTGTTTCATCTTTCCGACACATCGGAAAAGCTCGGCATCTCGCACGCCTACAGCTACAGACACCCACCTAAGCCTTTAGCTTCGGAGCCTTTCATGATCCTCAACCTCTTGCAAGAAGTGATGAACATCTCCCATGGAACATCGCCGACGAGCATCCAATCTCCATCTTTGTCTTCATAAGTTGGTGCGAATTCAGACCCATTGTATCCTTCTCTCTCTGAATACACACCTGAATCAACGAACAAACACGTATCGATTAGAACAAAAAATATCACAACACATTGACATAATTAATTAATTCCCAGAAAATGTACAAGATTCATTACCTATGGTACACTTGAACATGACCTCCAACGCCTTGAGAAGATCCAAGTAATTTTTGTAGAACTTGAGATCGATCTTCCTCAGATATGGAGCTCCGTCCATGCTCACCTTCACAAACATCCCGGATCCCTCCGATTCCGGCTGCTTCTGCCCCTGCAGAGCGTTTTTCCGGTAAGATCTCACCGGCGGCCATCCAACTACTTGTGCCCTGAAAAATTACACACAAAAATTTCTTCATTAGCCCAACAATTCATCTCAGTCGCAACCAAAATCACACACACGCACTCTCTATTTTCTCTCTCTAGACTTACTTAGGAGCTGGGGCGGCGGATTCATGAACTTCATCCTTCTCCATCTCCGACGAAGATCTCTTGGTCTTCGATGAAGATGGCTGCTCCGATTCATCTCTTCCGGGGAGCCCTAATCTCAGATTGAGATCGTCGTTCTCGAAAACGGCTGCTGAAGAAGATCGATCCATATTTTCTTGAAGTAAGATGCTGTGTGAATTTCTCCTCTCAGTGCAGATTTGTGGTTGAATTGAATTATTGAAGTATTTGATTGAGCGAACTGTGAATGCAAGTTGTGGAAAAAAGGGGATAAAGTTTTATAGCGGAAGGTGAGAGGAGAGAGAGAGAGGGTGAGACAGTATCTGTGGGCCTTATTCTGCGTGTACATGAATTTCATGACAGCTGAATTCATGGTCCCCGCGGGCCCTACCTCCTCTTTTTTTTTAATTTTTCTATTTTTTGTTTTGTTTAATTCTTTTTCTTTTTTCCTTTTTTTCCTTTTTTTTGTGGATAATTCTTTTCGTGTCTGCAAATTTGCTCGACTTTTGAGTAAATGCTGACGTGTTTGGCATAAATATTTGCTACTTCAAAGTATTTGTTTGATATTCGAAATTACCCGATTTATTTAGATAAATTAGCAACATTCATTTAAAAATATACTCCCTTCGTACGTGAAAAAGAGTCGCATTGTGTATTGGACACGCATTTTAATAAAGCTGTTAAATAGAATAAAGGTATAATTTGTAGGGGTAGTGTAAAGTAGAATAAAAGTACAATTTGTAGGGGTAAGTGGAATAAAGTACAATTCATCAATGACAAAAATAGGTAATATAGGAAAGTATGAAGGGTATCATAGTACAAAAAATGGAATAAAACTCTTTTTTGTGTAAAAAATAAAAGTGGTAAGTAGGACTCTTTTTCGCGTACGAAGGGAGTATTTTAAATTCACTAATTTGAGTAATTTCACCGTTAGGCCTTCCTAAAAAGTGCCTTTTTAATTCATTTTTCTTAAAAGTATTCGAAATTATCTTAAATTTAACTATTATGCCAAACAATACCAAATTTGTGGATATTTAGGGGGTGTTTGGTAGGTATGATAAACCCCTAGTATATTATTTATATGGGTTTATCTTGTGTTTGGTACGTAAGATAGATAATTGTGGAAGCCCGTTATAAAACTTCAACCCGCTGCTATTTCACTGTTTCGTCCAATTTATTAGTATGCTCAAATAGGTAAGATTATTTATGTGGATTGAGGGTGTAACCAAGACTAAATTTCTATTTGACAAAATTGCCCATGGTGGCGGGGTGAGAGAAGAGAGAGCGAAAGGAACATGATGGCGGGTTGTGGGAGTAGGCGGCGGCGGGTAGCGGTGGTGATTGCGACGGCGGCGGATGGTGGTGGAACAGAGGAGAGAGAGAGAGAGTGACCGGGCTTAGTACAGTCGGTGAAAATGGACTCAACCATGGCAGTGACTTCATCTTCACAAATGGGGCGGAGGCCGTCGAGGAGCTTGTTGGAGAAGAGCTCGAGGGTGCAGAGCTTGCGCACCTTAACGTAGTGTGGGCCATAGTCGGACCAGATCAAATCCGAGTCGTTCCAGCTGGAGGTCGTTGTCCTTGAGCACCTCCTTCGCCAGCGCGACGGAGCTCACCACCACCTTCAGGTGGGACCCAAAGTAGACCGAGAAAATGGGATCGTACGTGTGGGACCACTCTGTGAAGCAACGGACCAGCAGCGGCTTTAAGTCGTTCAGATTGCCGACTAAGGGCCGCGGTCGGCAGCTTGTAGCGGAGGCGGTTGTAGAGCTTTGTAGCTGAGGAGGAGGGCGGCGGTGAGGAGGAGGATGAGTGGGAGGGCCACAAAGGAGAGAGAGAAATGAGTGAAGCAGGTGAGAGAGAGATATGTGGAAGACAATAGGTGAGAAGAAAGAGAGAGAGAGTTGAGGGTTAGAAATATTATATAATTTTAGGGGTAGAATTGTAATTTCTCATTTAATTTTGAATTAAAACTATGGTACCAAACAACCAACTTATTATTTACTATATTTATCTTGATATTATCTTATCTACCAAATACAAAAAATACACTAATAATCACCCCTTATTCACTATATTTATCTCAACATTATTTATCTTGACTTATCCTAACATACCTACCAAACGAGTCCTTACATTCAAAACAAGACTTGTTAGTGGAGTACATTTTATTGTCATCGAATTTCTTAAAATTCGAATTCTACCGATATTTTGTGAGTCAAGCCAATCGCATTAAATTTTTTAATACAGTTTATAAACTACTCCATCCGTCCCGCAATAAGTGGCCACATTTTCTTCTTGGGTTGTCCCGAAATAAGTGGTCAATTTCCTTATAAGGAAATATGCCTCTTTCACAAAAAGTTGTTGGTTCCACCACTTTCTATCTTTTTACCCTTTAAACATATTTCTCCTTAATACTCATGCCGAAAAGAATGTGGCCACTTATCATAGGACGAATGGAGTATTAGACACGAGCGTCGTGTGTTTAATACGCATCTTGAATATCGATTGTAGATTATCTTCGTCATAAAAAAAATGGTACTCTTACGTAGTACTAAATAACTTTTATTTTTAAGTCTTGGTCGGCCATCGACCAGCTCTCACTTTACTTCCATGAGGGCAAGGATTGTCAACCGTTGGATCAGGGATTCTATAATTTACAGTCAAATAATTCAAATTTTATTTATTTATTTTATTTGATAGTGCTCCAAAGTTTATTGTTATCTCTGTTTGTTGTTGACGATAATGTTTCAGTATTTTTTTATGGACATCATACATTTATTTACCTCAAAGGTGCTTTTTATATTAAAATAACTGTATTGAAAAAATTGAGATATTGTTTCATACAATTTTTACTTTGGAGCTATTTCGCTATATCAAAATACTAGTAAATCTTGATATGAATTATTAAAAATGATTATCTTAATTTTTTTAATAAGTATATGCATACAATATTTTATTTTTATTTTGGCTCAAGGGGTATGATACATTCAAAGCATTAATTAAAGTATATGAATGTGTTTCACAAATCCGGCGATGGAAAACTTAGTTGGGTGACCGGATGATAATGTGGATATTCTTTAAAAAAAATGGGACAAGAATATCCACATCATCATCCGGCCGCCCCACTCAGTTTTCCGTCGTCGAATTTTTGGTCTCGTGCCATAAAAGTCACAATAGATCAAAGGTCGGACCATTTTTGAATATTTCGAAAGGTCAGACCATAAAATCACCACGGAGTGAAAGGTCGGGCCATAAGTGATAATTAACCGTTAAATATATGTTTACCAAATAGGAAAAGTGTTCTTTAAAATCAGTGGGTTTTAATTTATCAATTAATTAATACCTTCTTAATCTAATATTATTAATCACTTGATACTACATCAACTATCACCTACTTAATAAAGTATATGAATGTGTTTCACCAAAAAAAAAGAAAATAGGAATAAAATTAATAATTCATCACCTAAAACCACTGCACTTTACTAAATTAACCCAACATAATGATAACTTATTACATGATTATGTTTTTTAAAGTTCGCGATTCTGTACACACCTATAAACAACATTTTATTATTTTATTAAAAGAAATATTTTTCAAAATATAAGTCATGATCGAACTCATACTTCTTTTGCAATTCATATAACGTATAAATTACTTTGTTAAACTTCCATATATAATTTTTAATGAAGCAAATCGAAATCATGAAGTTTAAAAAAAAAAAAGAAAAGAATCTTGATTTATTAAATATTTAAAGAAAATTATAAATTGAATCACGGGAAATAGAATATAATAGAGAAAACAGGTCCATGTGAGGCGGGTCCGGATCTTGTCGGTAGATGAGTTTGACAGACCCATGTGGGTTATTCAATAGTGGGCCCCCCAAACCGGCTTAGCCGGTAACCGGAGGAGGGTGCATGCACATGTGAGATATGGCCATGCCTAGTGGTGTAATCGAGCCGAGTCGAACCGAATAGTGTCTTGCTCAAGATTTACTTGTTTAGTTAAACGAACTTCTCATTTAATTATCGAACGACCTCTTATCTAGCTGAGTGTAGAGTCGAGCCTAAACGAGCTTTTAAAATTTAGTCATTCATTAAAAATATTAGTTACTTTTTCAAAAATATAAGTTATTTTATTTACAATAATGTAATATATTTACTATTTTCTTGTAAATAAATAAAGTTAACTTGATAGTTAATTCAAATATTACTAATTATTGTAAAAAATATAAGATATCTAACTAATAATTTTGTATTTTTAAGATAAATCACTTAACGAGTTTGCTCATGAGCTACCGAGTCGAGTACAATCATGCTCAAACTTGACTCGTTTAACTAAACGAGCTTCTCAATTAATTATCGAACGAGTTTTTATCGAGTCGGTCGCTGAGTAGCTCACGAACGGCTTGACTCGTGTACAGCCCTAACCATGCCCAACTCTCTCTCTCTCTCACTTTAGGCATAATTTGTATGCCACACATGAGCTTTCATCACTCTCATAAATGTTCCACCAAAAATACCAATTATTTATTTTTTAAATGTATATATATTATGTATATGTAATGAGATACATATATTCTTATGAAGAGGAAAATTTGCAGTTGATATTAATGATTTTCCTCCAAATAAATTATGCTAGTGTGTAATAATCCGTATACCATCGATACGAAAATATGTAGACCTCCGCATTTGGTGAATATTCACGTGCGGCAGATTCAACTTATAAATATTAATTTCAAAAAATTTAGCAGGTTCGCTAATTTTATCAACTAGATATTTGTAGGGTGTTCATTTATTTTTATGGATAGTAAGTAGTTATATAAATATATCTTCATTCATGATGAAATATTAGGGTTAATTGTCATTTCATCGAATTTGCAATTACTTCACAGCTTAAATTTTCAAATGTTGCAATTATTATCACACACACACCCCGATTCACACATTCATCACACGTTAGATGTCACTCGTTTAGAAAAAAATGGGAGTATCATAATTATGGAAAATTTAAAAATTGTGTGTAATTGTAATATTTGAAAAATCATGTTGTAATTGCAAATTATGTGGAATTGTGTGTTAAATCCATCAATATTTTTCATCTCATGCGATCTCTATAGGATTACTCCATTGTTTTGAACATATTGGTCAATAGTATATTTACTCAATTCAATAACCCTTTATTTTTTTTTATAAAAATAAGAAATAGTCGGCATTTAGCTATAAATTGTTAGTAGTTGATAAACTAATAATGACAATAATTTTTTAAATTTGGAATTATTTTTTTAAAATATATAACATTATTGCACACACACATGATCTATATTATATATATATATATATATGGTTTTATACTACAATTCTTTCACATATATATAGATAACAGTCAAATTTTTATCTTGAGTCAAAATATTAATTAATTCATTTTTGAATCCAGACGTTCAATGTATAGTACTAACTGAACTAGATCAAGAATATAAAAATAATATTAAGATTTTCATGCATGGATAACGGCATAATCTTCATTGTCAGTCTTTCCACAAGGTTTACGAAATTTTAATATACAGAAATAATTTATTAAATGTTGACTTAGCAATTAAAAATTGTTTCTATGGGATTAAGATGGATGTCTTGAGAAATTAAACATTGTTAGTCTTTAAGATTACGTAACTAATAGAGCTGATGCTCTTATAATCGAAAAATTATAAATTTCGAATATCATCAAATGTGAGCTCTCTCTCTCTCTCTCTCTCTCTCTCTCAATATATACATTATTGAAGCAAAGAAGAATATGAAGAACAAAACCCGGTAAGCATTACTTGACAAAATAAGATGTGTCACTGTCACATTAGGCACTGTATCGCAACCAAAATTGTACTAACACAGCTCGATTTTTTATTTTATTTTTTTCTCTTAATACTTTCTTTTACAATCAAAATGTTGAATACAATCGCTATTTTAAGAATAAATTATGCTATTACGAATTGTATAATATATGACTCTTACAAAAAAAAATAGTTAAAGTTTCTTAAAACAAAATCAACATATTAATAAAATTTTAACTCGTAATATTTTTTTTATCAATTTTAAAATCGCTCAAAAATGATAAGCCCAACTCATATTGTACATGCTTTTTGAGGACCATATATAGACAAAATAGGGGCCCACTTCTTAAAGTTGATTTGATCTAACTTTTTTAGGCTGTTCACGAAAATACGACATAATATTTGGTGTTACGAAATAATTTATGGACCATTAGTCTTTGGTAACCGGGTCAAATAAACGTGTTGGAATAATAAAAAATAAAAATTGGAATATACTTTATTAGACTATTATCCGTGATATAATTTTGGGAAACACTTCCAACGCTAGATGTTTTGTACTTTTTCCCCCTTTTTTAATTAGTGAAGTATAGTATTTCCTGCGTCACATTTAAAGTGACACACTCCTTTTTGATACGGTTATTTAAGAGTAATGTTAATAAAAAATGATTAAATAGAAAGTAATGGAGCCCACATTTTTTATGAGAGAAAATGGTTACTTTTTCAGACTGTGTCATTTTGAGTGGGACGGCCCCAAAAAGAATATGTAACACTTCAAATGGGACCTAAGAAGTATAAATACTCCCTCCGTCCCAATAGCAATGTCACTCTTTTCTTTTTTGTCTGTCTCGTTAGCATAGTCCCATTCAAAAAATGGAAATAATTAACTCTTCAAAAGTTGTGGGACCTATCACCTTTTATCTTTTTACTCTTATTTCTTAATAATCGTGCCCAAAGCAAGTGAGACCTTGCTATTGGAACGGAGGGAGTACAACTTACTATAATACTCCCTTGTCCCAATAGCAAGGTCCCTCTTTCCTTTTTTGTCTGTCCCATTAGCATAGTCTCATTCCAAAAATGAAAACACTAATTCTTCAAAAGTTGTGGAACCTGCTACTTTTTATCTTTTTACTCTTGTTTCTTAATAATCGTGTCTAGAGTAAGTGAGACCTTACTATTGGGACGGAAGGAATATCACGTAAGCATATTGCAGTGCGACAGTGGAACATTAGGACGAAATTTAGTTACTTTTAGTTACAATAAAATAAATTGGTGAATTTATTCTAAAATAAATAAATAAGTTGGTGAATAAAATAAAACGAGTAATTAATTTGCTCGGAGGAAATTATCATCAAGAAAAAAAGAAATTAGTTCGACCAGCATTTATACCATAAAAATTATTTTTTGGGGCCATATATCATAAAGTACATTGTTCTTTAATGTGTATGGGATCATATGCCTTTCCATCAATTTTTTTTACATTTATTATATCATAAATTCTTAGTTTTATTTGATTGGAATATGATTCCAACCTTGTTTTATAAAAAACGAAAGAATAGAGAATAGAGAAAGGAAATCCCTATTTATAGAATTATAGTCAATAAATCAATTCATGCTTTTAACTTTTTTTTGGGAGGATTTGCTCGAACCCATAATGGAAGCGAGGAAATTATGTGTCGTATCGTATAATCATATATGTTGGGAAGCAAATAGGTCGGCACATAAAATAGTCTGTTCGTGGGAGGCTTTCACAAACATTGTTATGGTGATTGGTCGATTTGGCTATTAAGATATTGTTACTTCTGATTCATTTTAATTAATGAAAGTTTGGGCTATCAATTTCAAAATATTCTTTTCATTTTTATTAATTCAATTTTAGTACATGATAATTATTTGTCAGTTGGGCTATCAATTTCAAGCTGCTTTCTAACATTTTACTTTTAACATGTCACATGAGCTTGTTCAATCACCTGTATATGATTGCCCTATACTCATAAAATATACTTTAATTAACCCTTAAATTTTGAAAAAAAAACTGTTTTTTTCCCCAAAAAAAACAAAATGCAATGTATATTTACACGAGTGATTAAGATTACGATATCAAATCACTGCAATCCTTTTCGAAATCAGCCCTTAATTTTTTTTAAATATTTCTTTCGATCAATTCATGAATTTTCAATGTTTATCTAACAATTTCTTTCTTCTGCTAAAAAAATAAAAATCGGAAATACAACCTATCATACGAAAGAAGTTATTAATCCAACGATAAAAATGCATTTAAATTATCAGAAATAAAACCGATCATACGAAGACCGAAAGTCCGATCTCTAGATCGTTACACCATGATACTCGAAAATATATTGAGCTAAACTATGAACTGCCCTACTACCCCTAAATAAAACCGATCATACAAAATAATAATAATAATAATAATAATAATAATAATAATTCAAGGAGCAAAAAATGCATGATGCCTCAAGAAAATGATACAACGCATGATAGATATGAAGTCTTAGGTTCAAAGAATAGACAACTACACACGTGCGAGGCCTTAAATGTTGATAGTGAAATGTGGGCCTCACACACGTGTGGAGGTTTGGAGTTGGACTTTTCGGGTCAGAATTGGCCCATTAAGCAGGCCCTACTTACTTACTTTCTGGTTTCTCTGTCCTTTTATTTTCATGTGATAATTGCACGCACACACACGTGTGTGTGTGCGTGCGTGTGTTGTTATACACCATGAATGTTTTTGATTTTATCTTTTGACATGATTGGATTTGGACGTAAAAAATTAAATTGCTTCATTTGTTGGTATTTGATCCTAATGTTACTCCATCAACACAATTATTTTATTTGGACGTGGAGAAATCGCGGGTCGCTATCACTAGACGTGTGTTTGGGATAAATTTCGTTTACTTTATAATAATCTGCAGATCACATAATAAAAGTATAACGTAATATGAATTAATATTGTCAATTAAAAAAAAATTAATCACTTAAAAAAATTAATAGTGAGATTCAGATTGATGATATCTTCTTGATCACAAGTTTTTTGATTTGACGGAACACAATTTTATCACGATGGACTGTGATATTTGTTCTTTACTTGTTAGGTTTTAAGTGATAAAGTACACACGTTATGTTTAAATTGTGCATGGAGTAATCTGAAGTATGCTTGATTCGTTGAGTTTTGATTTACTTGGGGAGAAAAATAGATTAACACTTTTTTTAAAATAATATATTAACACTTCTATTTAAACTACTTTACACCAAAAATTTCTCAAGTGATGCAAATTCATTTGTTTAATAGTAAGTTTTTTGATAGCATTTGTGATTTGTTAATAAGTGTATATACGTGTGTGTACTATTTATGCACAAAGAGGAAAGCCCTTATTCAACTTTAATTCTTTGCAATTATTGTCGTGTTTTGCTTCGTGTTGAAGCAATAATAATGATACAATATGATAATCGAAACACAAAAATATTTTCACTCGATCTAATTATAACTTAAATTGTAATAATCATGTCTATGCATTATTTGAGGTGTCGGGTGCAATATTAGTTGAATATTAGATTATCAATGTTTTACTTTAAAGAATTCCATCGTTAATTGATTAATGTCCCACAGAATATTGTAGACTTTAATTTTTGTCCAATTTCATGTTAGTTCATGTCCATTACAATAATAATATTGTATTTTACTACACCATAAATTCTATAAACATATTTTACAATGGGGAAGATTTATATGACAAGGATAGAAAAAGAAAAGATAACATAAATCAAGAGGGTTTCAAAGTTTCGAGAATTTTTTTTTTCGATTGGATTTATAATTTATTTGGGCCCTGCTGGCTTCAAAATTTAAAATTTATTTGGGCCTAGTAGTTATTTACTTTTTAGCACTTACGTATATTACACTTTCTCAAAAAAAAAAAAAAAGGATAAAAAAAAGAACGATATGTTCATAGTAAATAAGTATGCATTAGAGCACACTCCCAATACTTCTCTCAAAATCATCATTAATTTTAAATTCAAGCTAAAATAATAATGAGATAAAATGGTCATTCAACAGATCTCTCAAATCAGATAGGACCCACAAAAATATTTATACCTCTGTAAATCTATACTATCTCACAAATTGAGTTGTGCACACAACTTTTATAGAATAATTAATAGAAAATATGAGAACTGTTGTATGCATTTGTAAAATGGTGGATATAAATAGTATAGGGAAAATTTTTGGAGCAAATTTAACAGCAAAATTTTGAAAATTCTGCTGGGATTGCTCTTATATATTATATATTTATATGTGTAATATATTTTTCATAGAGTTATAATATTATTATACATCTAACATTATTACAATTGCCACATATCAACAACTAAAATAAAAAATATTACATTGTTTTTAAGAATAAGTTGAATTGGACGAATGTGTGATTTATCTTTTATGTGTGGTTGTTCATATAGATATACTTTACTCGGTGCGCATTGAAAATACTGTCAGAGAGTTATCAGACATAAAAAAAGGTCGAATTGGACCAATACTACCACAAATGTGTCTACAAACACGCTTTAGGCATGTAATTATTTTCATGAAGCGGATTTAATGATTTAAACACACATAAAAAATAAAAATAAAAAAGAAAAGAAAAAAGAAGTATAATTCTCTTCAATCAAAAGCCCAAAATTTTTTTTTTTAAAAAGCCCAAAATTACTGAAGCCCATTTGATAAAAATTTCAATTATAGCGCCTTCTCCTCCGCCATAGCCCAAACCCTAGTCTTCTTCCTCCTCCTTCCGCTTCCACTTCCTCCACCGCCGTCGATTTTCTACTTCGCCGCCGCCGTGCCGAAGCAGCTGAATTCTACTCTCTCAAGGACTAGGAAGGGAACTCGGCTGCGCAATTGATTAATCACTTTGGATTGTACTCTGCCTAAAAGAGCTCGATATATCTAGATTGCTGCCTTCCTATTTGCTCTACGCGGCGGAGGTAATCTAATTTTAAATCTTTTCGTTTGTTATCACTCTGCTAGAGTTGGTTTTCGTGGTCGTGAGATAAAGTTTTATTTTTTTCGAAGAATGATTATCTGCTGGTATTATGATTATGGTAGCGAATTACTTTTGTTTGTTAGTAATGGCGTATTACTTTGTCGAAGAAATTATTTTGTTGCTGTTCTGTAGATTATCTTTATAATTAATTTTATGTTAGTTGTTTATGCGTTTGGGAATGGTTTTTCATAAATTTTAGTTATGTATGTTATCGATGATTAATTTTACTATTTGTTTTGGTTAGAGCAGTTTGTGACTGAGAAAATGAGCTTAATTTCTCAAAATGCTATACCTAAGGAGGTAGGAAAGAAGAAAAAGAGGGTGATGGAGAAAGACAAGGTTGCAGTTGTCGAAGAAAGGGAAGAAGAGGTTGAAGAAGGAGTGGAAGAAGGAGACAAGATTATCGTAGATCCTACAAGGAATAGGAAGAGAAAGAAAGGGCGAAAGGAGGAGGGAGACGACGAGCAATTGGAAATTGAGGAGGGGAAGCAGATAAAGAAGCTTGAGAGCTTCTTGTTTGGCTCCTTGTACTCACCGGTTGAGTTTGGGAAGGACGATGAAGAAGAGGAAGCTCGAGAGGAGGTGGACAACAGCTCTGCATTGTTCTTCACTGATAGGTCTGCGGATAGTATGTTGTCTGTTTACGAGGAGGACATTGGTTCTGGAGAAGAGAGTGCTGATGAACAGGGGAACAATGAAAGAAAACCTGCGTGGGTCGATGATGAGGAGAAAAAGACTAGTATAAACATAGCTAAAGTTAACAAACTGCGGAAGCTGAGGAAGGAAGAGGATGAAAGTGTAATTTCTGGTGATGTGTATGAGTCAAGATTGAGAGCTCAGCATATGAAGATGAACAGAGGTACTGATTGGGCACGTCCCAATGCTCAGCCGATGTATAGTTCTGAAGATGATGATTCTGACAAAGAAAATGGGGTGGTGGTAGCCAGTGGTTACGAGGCTGATGATATCCTCAGGTCAAATGAAGATCTTGTTCTAAAGAGGAGCGTGAAATTATTACCGGGGCTTCTTGAATACTCAAGATTGTCTGATGCTAATATGAAGGATCCGGCCCATGGTCCCGTTAATTCTGTTCAGTTCCACAAGAATGCGCAGTTGCTCCTTGTTGGTGGGTTGGATAGAACATTGAAGTTCTTTCAAGTTGATGGGAAGAAAAATGAGATGATACAGAGCATTTTTCTCGAGGACTGTCCTATTCGGAAGGCTGCTTTCTTACCCGATGGATCACAGGTTATCATCTCAGGAAGGAGGAAGTTTGCTTATAGCTTTGATCTAGTCAAAGCCCACGTAGATAAGATCGGCCCTCTTGCAGGAAGGGACGAGAAGAGCTTAGAATCTTTTGAGGTTAGCCCTGATTCTAAGACCATTGCATTTCTTGGAAACGAAGGGTCTATTCTGTTGGTGTCATCAAGGACAAAAGAACTGATTGGAACGCTGAAGATGAACGGAACTGTTAGATCAGTAGCATTCACTAATGATGGACAGCAATTGCTCAGCACTGGTGGGGACGGGCAGATTTACCATTGGGATCTGAGAACGAGGTCGTGCTTCCATAAAGGCGTGGATGAAGGTTGTCTAACTGGCACAGCATTGTGTGTTCCACCCGTTGGAAATTTATTTGCAGCTGGTTCAGACAGTGGGATTGTGAACATCTACAACAGAGACGAGTTCTTAGGTGGGAAGAGGAAACCTATAAAAGTTATCGAGAACTTGACCACGAAGGTGGATTTCATGAAATTCAATGCGGACGCACAAATTCTGGCCATCAGTTCCCGGATGAAGAAGAATAGCATGAAGCTGATCCACGTCCCGTCTTTAACTGTATTCTCAAACTGGCCGCCTCCTAATAAGGCCATGCACTATCCGAGCTGTATGGATTTCAGCCCGCGCGGAGGTTTCATGGCCGTCGGAAATGCTGCTGGAAAGGTCTTGTTATACAAGTTGCATCACTATAATCAGGCTTAGTAAGTTTCTTAGCTATTTTAGATGTCATTTTTGTTGTTATGCTTGTCGACGTGATGATCCTTTCGCGGAATTTAGAATTGTTATAATTCTTCTCACAAAGATGAAAGTTTGATTTTCATCACCCCTTGCATTGAAAGTTTTCTGTGAACGAAAATTTTTGTACCTGTGAAGAATTTATAGTTGGTTTTTGTTTCCATATTCATCTTTTGTACCTTGATTAGCTTGTTATGCTTGTTTGAGCTGCATTTGGCTTGATTTGGTTTGTCAATCACATAGTATTATTTTGTTTGAGAAATTTGGATGTGCATAACGAGAGAGAGAGAGAGAGAGAGAGAGAGAGAGAGAGAGATCACAATGGTAGAACAAAATCAGCAAGATTTAGAAAACACAGAGAAAGAGAGGCAATGCACATACAGATCTTGGGAAGGCTTCCATTTTCACGAGAGAAGTTGTAACTAGAGTTGTCAAACTGTCGGGTTGAATTGGGCCGATTGTTCGTTGGTTCCAAAAGAGGAATGGCCCAGCCCGACTCAAAATCGAGTTTTCTTGGGTCGTTCTGGTTTGAGTCATAATTGTTCTGGCTCGGCCTACATTGAGACCATGGGCCAGAAGGAGATTTTGTGCTAGCTCACTCAGTTCGGCCCCAATTCTATTGGACCTAATTTGATCCAATTTTTTTAAGGGTTAATTGCCGGAAAAATCCCGACTTTTGGTCAAATTCTGATTTTTTCCCTCACTTTTTAATTTTGCGATGAAATTCTTCACCTTCTAATGTTTCTGATTTTTCCCCCGGTGAACATTTCCGATCAATTAAAATTAACAGATCAACATTATTTTGATCGATAGCATGCCTGAAAAGGAAAATATATTGGGCACAACGTCCTTTTCAAGCGTGGCGCGCGTAATATATTTTGACTGGAAATGTTCGTCGGGAGAGAAATCAGAAACATTGGAAGGTGAGGAATTTCATCGCAAAATTAGAAAGTGAGGGGAAAAACCAGAATTTGACCAAAAGTCGGGATTTTTCCGGCAATTAACCCTTTTTTTTACTTGAAATGACGTCTTTAACAAAAATGTCCAACAATCCAAAAAAAAAAAACCATGTAAAATTTTCAGTCGTTAGAAATCTTGAGAATGATTCATGTTGCAACTAATCAAAAAATTAGGTACTAAGATGTCAATAGTTAAAAATGGTGTTATATTTGTAATTATGATCTTGCGTCGTGCCTTGATATACAATTAATTACCTCTAAATATAAAAATAAGGTAAGTAAAAACCCACCAATCTTTGATCCTATTTTTTTATTTTTATTTTTTTTTTGAGAGAGATCTTAACATATTTTTTTTTAGAGATCTTAACATTCAAATAACCTACATATCAATTATTTCGCCTACCTTCTCCTTCTTATATTTATATATTTAAAAAACTTCCGACCAATAAGCAAAACATTAGGGACAATTTTAGGTATCAGAAATGGTAAAAGACCAAAATGTCCTCCAAATTAATACTCCCTCCGTCCCCAAATAAGTGTCTCCAACAGTCAAAATGTGTATACCAAGATAGTGGACAAAATGACTTATTTTATCTCTAATTATTGCATGAAAAAATGAAAAAGTAATTTTTTTTGGCATAAATCAAGAGGTAAATATGATAATTTGACATAATTTTTACATAGAAATTTGAAATAAAGTACTTACTCGGGGACACAAATTTTGACGATTCGGAACAATTATTTGGGGGGACGGTGGGAGTAACAACAATTGTATGACATTGAGAAAAGAACCCCTCATGAACTATTGCACCGCCTCTATTTTTTCTTATCCTCTGGTCTGATTAATAATTTGTAATCTTTTAATTCAGTATTTATCTATCAGAAAATAATTCCACATATAACATAAGTATTATATAAAAAAATATATTCTTAAAAAGACCGATAATAAAACTTTTCGGACATGATTAGCTTCTCTCACGTATCATTGGACCGAATATAAACTCATAAAGGTAACTCGATTTAGTAAGTCAAAATAAAAGGACTGTTATATTAAGTAATAAAAATTTATTAGTACATATCTAATAAAAAAAAGTTTGGACTATAAATTTGAGATTTAACATTGTTGGACTTTTATATTAGATGTGGGAGACTAATAAAATTGGACTATAATTTGAAATTTATTAAACATCTAGAATTTATTACACATCTAATAAAACATAACATTGGACTTTTATATGAGACTAGATTTACCCGCGCGCGTTGCGCTGCGCTGTGTGATAGTGAGTGTTTTAATTCGTAGTATAAAAAAATTAATACATATTTCAATATATATTTATATTCTAAATGATTCTCCAAAATTATATAATTACGTTTATTAGTATTATTAATACAATTATTTTTTACTTGATTATTAATACAATTATATTATATATATATAATATAATACTTATGTTGAATATTAAGATTTCAAGTTAAGAAACTCATCCATACAAATTTTAAAAATAAAGTATCACCAAATAATATATTTTACCAAAAAATTGTAACATAGTACTAAATAACTTTTTTTGAGAGAATTACAAAGATATATATATATATATGTATATATATAATGTCAAAATAATAAGCAACTTTACTGCAAAATGTTGTCATCTAAATCACAAAATTAATTTTTGGGCGGCATCAATGAATGATCATTTTTTTTAAGCAGATGAATGGTCATTTTGAATAGGTAGACATTAAAACTATTAGGCTAAGCTAGAAGTGTGCATGAGACATGCAAAATGAGAGGGAAAAGTAAATAAATGGGCGGGAAAAGACATTATAATTATTCTGCTTTAATATAGTAACAGATGTGGGAGAGTAATAAATACTAGAGCTAAATTGTAATTTATATCTCAACTTTTAAAGTGGACTATATAATTTGAAATTTATTACACATCTAATCTAATAAAACATAACATTGGACTTTTATGTGAGACGTGGGAGAGTAATAAATTTTAGAGCAAATTTTGATTTATATCTCAACTTTTCAACATTTTCATATATTATGAGATGAGATTTTTAATACCTGAAATGTCACATGGCTTGCGCGAGTTTGATGTGGAAATACATGCGTAGTTTCGTGCTTTTCACGTAAGTTTAAATTTTGATATACCTTTAACATTCTTAATTATTTCTATTTTTAAGGAAAATTTAGTACATTAGTAAATATATAGATTTTATTTATTTTAATATAAGATTAAAAATATTTCTATAAAAAATGTTCAACATTATGATAAATATTTTCTATTTTCGATATACATATTAAAATTAATATAATTTTTAAGTGTCACGTACGCAATTGTTTTCTTTTTAATTTTTATTTTTACGATGAGGATAACCTGTAGCTTCAATTCAAGATAGGTATTGAGTAAACTCTGCAAAATATACAGAGAAAATAAATTCCATTTAAAATAAGAAACGATAAACTCGACTTATAAGGTGTTGATGAGATTCGATTTGGAGTAAGAAAAAAGGTTGGCAAGTATACAGGTGAGTGGACAACCATGCATATTAGCATTAGCTGCAACAAACGTACATACTAGATAGTAACATCAATGGCCCCTCCTCTCTCTCACACAATCAATCACGAAACCAACATTTCCTACCAAAAAATATCAAAATTCATTGATTTTTCCACCGTTTAACGTATACTGAGTTGGCTACACTTCATTGCAAACAGTAAACTCGGAGCCCAAATCTCAATTTCTGCTGAAAAAATTGTTGACATGGCGCAGAGTGATGAATTAGGTGCAGAGTTTGAGATTGAGATGACGTCGTTCAAGATGAAAGCTGCGGTTTCGAGGAATTGGATAGTTTTGGACAGCAGCGGGGAAGGGATGATTGAAGATTTGGATAAGTTTGATATTATGAGAAGAGTGCCGATTAATGGCAGAGACCTCAGAATTCTTGATCCTCTGCTGTCTTATCCTTCTGCAATTCTAGTGAGAGAAAGAGCCATTGTCCTCAATTTGGAAGTACTTCATTTTTTTTTTTTTTCAATTTTTGTTTGCTTTTTTTGTTGGCATTTCTGTTGCTGTTTGGTGATTGTTTGATTGTTTTTGCAGCATATCAAGGCGATTATAACGATGGATGAGGTGGGTTTGTAAGAGTGTAGTTTGATTTTTATGAAAATCTTGATATGTGTATCATCTAAGTAGGATGTTAATGTGGGTTGCCCTCTTTCTCTCTCTAGGTTTTGTTGGATTTTTATGCAAATTTTGTTATGACTTTGAATGTGAATCTTCCGAGTAGAATGTCAATGTGTTTGCCTTTGCCTCTCTCTCTCTCTCTCTCTCTCTCTCTCTCTCTAGCGTTATTAGATTTTTATACAAATCTTGATATGAAAATGAATATGAATATTCCAAGTAGAATGTGTTTGTGTCTGCCTCTCTCTCTAAGTGCTATTGGATTTTTAGGCAAATCTTGATATGAATATGAAAATGAATAAAAATTTGAAGTAGAATGTGAATGTGGCCTCTCTCTCTCTCTAGGTGCTATTGGATTTTTATGCAAATTTTGTATGACTTTGAATGTGAATCTTCCAAGTAGAATGTCAATGTGTTTGCCATTGCTCCTCTCTCTCTCTCTCTAGTGTTATTAGATTTTTATACAAATCTTGATATGAAAATGAATATGAATATTCCAAGTAGAATGTGAATGTGTTTGCCTCTCTCTCTCTCTAGGTGCTATTGGATTTTTAGGCAAATCTTGATATGAATATGAATATGAATAAAAATTTGACAACTAAAATGTGAATGTGTTTGCCTCTCTCTCTCTAGGTGCTATTCGATTTTTATGCAAATTTTGATATGACTTTGAATGTGAATCTTCCAAGTAGAATGTCAATGTGTTTGCCATTGCTCCTCTCTCTCTCTAGTGTTATTAGATTTTTATACAAATCTTGATATGAAAATGAATATGAATATTCCATGTAGAATGTGAAAGTGTTTGCCTCTCTCTCTCTAGGTGCTATTCGATTTTTATGCAAATTTTGATATGACTTTGAATGTGAATCTTCCAAGTAGAATGTCAATGTGTTTGCCATTGCTCCTCTCTCTCTCTAGTGTTATTAGATTTTTATACAAATCTTGATATGAAAATGAATATGAATATTCCATGTAGAATGTGAATGTGTTTGCCTCTCTCTCTCTAGGTGCTATTGGATTTTTAGGCAAATCTTGATATGAATATGAAAATGAATAAAAATTTGAAGTAGAATGTGAATGTGTTTGCCTCTCTCTCTAGGTGCTATTGGAATTTTATGCAAATCTTGATATAAATATGAATATAACAAGTAGAATGTGAATGTGTTTGCCTTTCTCTCTCTCTGTCTAGGTGTTGTTGAGGGATCCTCTTGATGATAATGTAGCCTCAATTGTTGAGGAGCTGCAGAGGCGACTGCCTTTGCGCACTGGTCGCGGTGAAGGAGAAGAAGACGAGCTGCTTGAAGCGCGGAGTAGTGAAGTCGAGACTAATGAAGAAACCGGTGTGATATAATAGCTTTCAATATTCAGAGTTTCCAAATTGCATCCTTTTGTTGCATTTCTGTGATTGTTTCTGCTCTGCCTTTACTTGCTTTGTTGGTGAAACTATGCTAGATTTCCCGTTTGAATTTCGAGCACTAGAAGTAGCATTAGAAGGCGTGTGTAGCTCCCTCGATGCACAAACTAGAGAACTCGAGATCTCTGCTTATCCTGCATTGGACGAGCTCACTGCTAAGGTATCATTGAGTCGAATCAGTGTCTGTTCGTCTTCTTTTTCTGCTCGTTGATCAGTATATAGATGACTTTAAGAAATTTTGCATTTCTCGAACATGAGGTCCGATGATAAGTCCATATGCACCATACTCATGTTCTTGATTTTGTGATAAGCAATGATCTTGCATATGCAGACCAACAGTCGAAACTTGGACCGTGTGCGCAAGATGAAGAGTTCTATGACTAGATTGACAAGTCGGGTTCAAAAAGTAAGCGCGTTTTAGGCCTTTGAGACGGGACAAGTAGCTGGTTCTGAGTTTGTTTTCCTCATTGAGTTGTTTGTTTTTCTAGGTAAGGGATGAACTAGAGCAACTCCTGGACGACGATGATGACATGGCCGATCTCTATCTTTCGAGAAAGATGGCCATGTCAGCTTCCGTCTCCACGGATTCAAAATTTTCCACAAGCAGCAGAAGTAGTAGGGGCAGTGCAGCATCCACTACTCCAGAGGAGAACAATGTTGATGAACTTGAGATGCTGCTTGAGGTTTTTCATGGCACCCGTTGCTGCAACTAATCGAGCTTTGTTTCTTAATCTTCGAGTTATGAATTTTTCATTCTGTTATGTTTTTCAGGCTTATTTTATGCAAATTGAGAGCACAATGAACAAGCTTACAACGGTTTGATAGCTTCTTTTATCCTTTTTTTTTTTTTTTGGAATTGGGAATTTCTCATCTTTTTATTCTGATTTTTACTTTTTCCTATTTCAGTTGAGAGAGTACATTGATGATACAGAAGATTACATCAATATTCAGGTAAATATGATTGTTTTGAAACTAATTTGAGCAATTTGAGCTATGATAATCATATATGTGGCAATATGAAACATAAGGCCTTAAATCTGTACTATCAAATTCAGTCGAAGCACGTTGTTTTGAGTTGATTCTGCTCTGAGTTTTTGACTATTTGATCAATATGTTTCAGCAGATTTTGGCAATGAAATAGTAAAACTATGATTTTTATGTGAATTGTATGTGAGCATATTTCTTGTTGTGTTCTTGACAAAGTTATCTTGTTCAATGCAGTTGGATAATCATCGGAATCAGCTGATTCAGGTCAGCTACGTTCTATATTTTATCTCGTATTTCATTTCACCAGTACACGTGCACGATGAGATCGTTGCTCGTTTATTGTGCAGCTGGAGCTGTTTCTGAGTTCAGGCACAGTGTGTTTGGCTGTGTATTCCTTAGTTGCAGCAATTTTTGGAATGAATATTGAATATCCATGGAAGGAAAACCATGGCTACCTTTTCAAATGGGTAAGCATAAAATTTAAATATTTTTTTTTAGGATCGATTGCCTCTAAATCCACAAACTATGCGTGAATTCCAATTTTTCCCGAATTTATAAATTTGGTCCAAAAAATAAGGGTGAGAGAGAGCGGCGAGAGGTGATGTGGTGATGTGGAAAATAAAACTAATTGTGATTTTGTTTTAGAAAAATTAGATAATCAGAACGGCATCATTTTGATTATTGAACTTGTCATGTTGCCTATCGTCGATGCTAAGTCGGTTTAGCTTTGGTCGGAAATTCAATTTTAGGGAAATTCCGGAAGACACTAAAGTTTATGTATTTACAATGCTGATAGGTCATAGATTTAGAGACAATTAACCATATTTTTTTATTAATTTTTTTTTATGCTTAGCTAAACTTGAAAAATTAAAATTGTAACTTTTGTAATGCAGGTGGTTATGGTTACTCTACTTGTTTGTGGAATCCTTTTTCTGGGGATGATTTCTTATGCTCGGCACAAGGGACTTGTTGGTTCTTGATACAATGTGTGACATTTAATCACAATTTATTTTTGTATAAATTAGATGAGCATCTATTTAGGTAAATCTTGATTTGTCAAGTTGGTTAGTGTGACATATCATTTACCTAAATGTATTTAGATCGCAATTATATGAATTGATATTTTGACCATGTTGCGAAAATGTTAAATAGTCAAATCAAATCCTAAATGTATTTAGATCACAATCATATGAATTGATATTTTGACTATGTTTGGAAAATGTTAAATAGTCAAATCAAATTCCAAACTATCCCAATATTTCAGTTCCATACTAAATTATTAATTTTAACCTATTATATCACAAACTACGAGAAGCTATGTAAATCTGTCCCAGAACCTCTTTTCCGTAGAAAGTAGATATTAATGTGGACCTCTACTATTGTCATCAAACGATGTATTATTATAATAGTATGTAAAATACATTATTATGAAAGAATTATTATTGTATATAGGGCAAAATGCATTTAAATTTCTGATCTTTTTTGAAATTCTTTTTTATTTCTTAACCTTTTAATTTTTCACCTAAAATCTCCACCTTTCAATTTGTTTGATTTTTCTCCCGCGTTCAATTTTTCCCCGAATTGAAGCTGAGTTGGACGTTGGAAATACTTATATGACAAATCGCCCCGACTAAACAAATGACGTAGTTTCAATAATTTCAAAAGGTCGTCATTTTTCATGTCTAACAAACACTTATATTTATAGGATTATGACACCGATCGATTTCAGCCCATAATTTTTCTCATCTTTTCCCCTCTTTTACTCCATCGTTCATCGTCCGTAACTCTTGAGAAATAACTGATAAATAACTGATTTAATTTGTGGAAACCCTTGAGAATTTTCTGCTGTAATTGCACTGAAATACGTCGCCGGGAGAAAAATCAAACAAATTGAAAGGTGGAGATTTTAGGCAAAAAATTAAAGAGTTAGGAAATAAAATAAAATTTCAAAAAAGATCGGGAATTTAAATGCAATTTGGCCTTGTATATATATAAAGATACATGTCTTCTAAGTTTCCATACTAGTAATGGTTTCTACCAAAATCCATCATTTGTACATATATAATTATGTAGGAACAAACAATACTCTCATTTTTCTTATATAATAGCACTATAAAACCGGTTATTTCTTCATGGGTGGGGTAAAAATTGAGGGGTAAAGTTTGGTGATTTTGACAAAGAAGAAGGTGAGAAATGTTGTTGTTTTATTTTTATGCAAGTTCCTTTTCCTTTTTTCTTTTTTTGGTATTTTAGGATAGTTATAATCCACTATTTTGCAAAGGCCCTATTTTGAAATATTTATATGAATCACGGGTCCCATTTTGAATTTGTGATAAATTTCTTAATGTGGACCTTTGACTAAGGCAGGCGTGTGCCCTTCACCTCATTTTAAATTCCTTTTAATTTTTTAGGAATGAAAAAAAAATAATTAAGATTAATAAACTTTATTTATGAATCAATAAATTATAATTAAAATTAATTTGTTCTAATTAGGGATTAATAAAATCTTATTAAAGAATAAAAATTATAATTGATCAATATTAATTATCCCTGATTAGCACCCCTTAATTATATTTATTGCGTGGCGCCGTACACAAGTATTTGTGATTGATAATAGAGGTAAGGAGATTTGTAATCTCGGTAAATATCGTAATACTCTGTAGTACATATAAAAAAAATTACCAAGCAAATATGGAAAATGTTGAAAATTATAGAGTCCCCAATTAGGAATGTCAATTGTTAGGATGTGCCTAGAGTTATACTCCCTCCGTCCCGCCATTAGTGGCCACATGTTTTGCTTTTTGTGAGATAAAAATAAAACATGTGGCTACTTATGGCGGGACGGAGGGAGTATAATTTAAAAATAAAAAAAAGAAAAAAAAAGAAAGGTGTACTACGTCTATCTCCACAAGCTTTAGGTACCTAAATACCCACGCTAATATTCATGCCTAGAACGGTTAAAAATTGGTAATTTGACCGGTCAGATCTGACGGAATCGTCCGAAATTGGATGGGTATGGACTGAAAAAATAGAGGTTTGATTGAATTTTGGGCCGATTCAGAAATGACCTCAATTCCGGTGGGCTCCGTTAGGTCTGGTCCAATCCATCCGACTATTTTTGCACAAAATTCAGTGTCTTGGGCTAAGCTGGACTATCATTTTTGGGCCGGTCCGAGTAATATGACACCTCTACTCTTATACACACTTTAACTTATTTATAATTTTTTATGAATAAAAAAATAGTACTACTAATTAACACTAAAACATGATTTGATTAAAATATATCCAAAGATCTTCATAAGACATTACACAAAAAGCTACCAACATAACAATAATATGAATCCTTCAAAAAATACACTATTACAATATAAAAAAGGCAATGTTGTATACTTTTTAATTAAAAATTATGACAATCATTTAATATATACTTATATTATATAATGAGCGGGTTGGGTACTAATGTACTCGTACGTGCATTTGTTCCACCAAATAAAATGTCTATTAAATGATTAATTAATTAATTATTAAACATGTTATAAGTTTTTGCGGTACATATCAAATGTGTAAAATCAATAACCAAAATTTTGTAAATCTCATTTACATAGTATGAATTTCAACGATATGTTTACCAATAATATAGTCTGTAACACGTGAGTTCCAACAAATCTACTATTCAATACAATAATAGCAAAAAAATTGAACCAAATATTTAAATCTTATAACGGTCGTAAACACACAATAAATATGAACATCAGCATTCGCCTTACGCATGGAAAGTGATACATGCGGGAAATCTGCAAGAAATTAATAGATACATCACACAATAACGTGTTCGCGGTGTACGAATTAATGCTCTGGATAAAGACGACGAGATTTAGAAATATTAAAAAATGAATATTTTCATTAATTTACGTTTTAAATACATCGCTATAAATGTTTTCAAAATATCTTCAAAACTATTTCGAAAAGAAATGGAAAATATATTGTATAATCTTAAGATAGAAAACTATTTAACAAAATTTACAAACATCACAAAAATACTCAAATTTGCATTTTATACTTAAATATGATATATATATATATATATATATCATTGAGGAAGAAATATGATTTTTTTTTTGTGGGCTAAATTCAATTTCTTTATTTTTTTAGAGAATTACGGCTAAATTCAATTTCAAATAGCCCTTTTTCTTACAATTTTTATTTTTGCACCATTCCCTGCACCTCTATTACAAAAAAAAAAAAAAAAAAAAAAATTAAATTTCCCTTAAAATAGTAAACATTAGAAAATGATACATTTATACAACATTTTAAAAAAGTCTTTATATTTTGATTCATGCTGAATTGTAATCAACAAAAGCCCTCTCTCTCTCTCTCCTCTCTCTCGATTTCGACTCCTCCCCCGCACACACAGAACAAGCACTCACACACACGCACAGATCATCCTCAAGGCGGCACCTCTTGAGCCTTCAACCCACGTTCCCGTTTCCCCAAAATCACCTCTTCCCGAATCTGTCCTCGATTTGCAGTTTTTTGTTAGCAATAATTCATCTGAAATCTGTGCGTTATTCCTTGCCTCACTCACACTCCATGTCTGCTGTTTTCTGAAGCTCACGGTTGGTGTTGATAATTGTGTTGTTTGGGTTATGGGTTTAATGCAGGTGCAGTAGAGAGAGAAAGGAAACGGACGTAAATCCCTCTCTCCTACGCGCTTGGGGGCTGGCATGCACCGCGTAAGGTAACGTGGGTTCGAGCGCAGCGCGGTGGTTTTGTTCCGGTCGAATTGGGTGAATTGGATAATACGATGTCGCACCAGGTGGTCGAGGTGAGAAGGGAGGCGGTGGCGCCATGCATGACATGCCCTCTCTGCCACAAGCTCTTCCGCGACGCCACCACTATTATCGAATGCCTCCACACTTGTGAGCCGCCGCTGCTTCTCGTTTTTATTCCCTAATTTATCTTGGATTTTTGATTTAGTCGTAAATCGTGGGTGGTTGTTGGAATTTTGATTTGGTTTTCGAGTTTCGAGTGGGCCCTTTTTGACCTGGGTTTTTCGGTGGGCATCTGGGTTTTGCGTTGTGTGGATTGAGTGTTATTGATCTGGGTATTTAGATGCGTTTGTGGTTTGCGTGTGATTTTTGATTTTTCGAGCTTTTCTTTGTGTGGAATTTGTGTTTTGTGTAGTGAATTTGTTGTTCAAGTGTGATAAATCTCCACCGCGTAAGAGATGTGTGTAATTAGTTGTGATTTGAATGCTGGTGAATTCGTTGAAATGAGATGGGATTAGCGTCTTTGTTCTCTTGTTTTTTTCACGAAACTAATGGTGGTTTGAGAATTTTTGATATAAAGTTGAATCATTTCTTTAACCACATTCTAATTATGATTCAGAAGCTTACGACAAGTGTCTAGAATTGTTCATCAAAAGCCTTATAACATGAATGTTGGTTAATTTTTGTGATGTTGTTTTCGAGAATAAGGATAATCAATAAATTGGAAGCACTGATTTGAATCTGGTTAATAACCATTTAAGTTTGTTACTTGTCACACAACATGTGGCCAATCGTATGATTAGTCAGGAAATGAGATTTACTACTGTATGTTTCATGCCAAGAGTACTCCTTTACTCATTGCTTTTCTCGTCCATAAGTAATTTGTTTTGTATGTTGATATTGTTTCAATATTTGTCTATGAGGTACCTGATATTCTATTCTATGATGCTATATAGTTTGCAGGAGATGCATATACAAGAAGCTTTCGGACGAGGAAATGGAATGTTGTCCGATATGCAATATTCATTTGGGATGCGTACCATTGGAGAAGTTGAGGTCAGTTCTACTAGATTGTTTTGATTTACTTGGTATAGTGACTTCTGCTTTCCAACTTAGCTACAAACACAGATACATCCTCTGTATATTTGTGAAGCCGAGTGGAGTTTTATGCTTAACTTATGATGAATTAGATGCATATGAAAGTAAAGATTAAACTTTTAGCTGAAGTTACATCCTCTGTTGAGAAAACTAATTGTCTTCACTACTTTAATTATGGTTTATAGTAGGGTAGTGACGATTAACCTCACAAATTCTGCCGCTTGCATTATTTATTCAGTATAATCTGATTTTTTCGTGCTTTTCTGTGCGCCCTCTTTGCATCCTCGTGCCTATATACAGCATCTTAAATTTCTAATTTTATAGTAGGTGGTGACTATTAACCTCACAATTCAAGAAAATCTGCCGCTTGCATTATTTATTCAATATCATCTGATTTCCTCGTGCTTTTTTGTGCACCCTCTTTGCATCTTCGTGCCTATATACAGCATCTTAAATTTCTAATTTTATAGTAGGGTGTTGGCAATTAACCTCACAATTCAAGAAAATCTGCCGCTTGCATTATTTATTCAATATCATCTGATTTCCTCGTGCTTTTCTGTGCGCCCTCTTTGCATCCTTGTGCTTTTTCTGTGCACACTCTTTGCATCCTCGTGCCTACATACGGCATCTTAAATTTCTAATTTAGATAGTAAGGGCGGCGCCGTGGCAGTGAATATTGAAGTATGCTCTGAAAGCTCCTTCTGAATGATGTACTCTCTTCTATATGTATTATTCCCATTCTCTTTAGCCTTATAAATTATGTTCCCAGCTAGTAATTCATGTAGATTTTTGAATTTGGAGGTAAATGGAAGGGTCTTCTCATTATTTCACTAATATTTGTGTATCTTCCTGATCAGGCCGGATCATAATTTGCAAGATGTAAGGGCAAAAATATTTCCTCATAAGAGGATAAAGGTTAAGGCCCCTGAGGTAGTGACACATGTTGCATTGCCTGCTAAGCGGAAGGAAAGATCTCTTTCATCGTTGGTGGTCAGTACTCCAAGAGTATCAACACAGGTGGGCATGACTGGAAGAAGATCAAAATCCGTTGCTAGAAAAGCTTCAAGGGGACCCAGCTTTACCATTGAAAAACCTGTTGTGAATTCTGTTGAGGACCAACCTGAAAGCTCTGGCTCGCAGGAGATGCTGAACAAATCTACTCAGAATAATAGGCAGGTATGTGTAGTTCAGAAGATTGTGAACATCTGACATCAGCTCCTTTGTACGTTCCATGTTCTTGTTGCATATGTTCCATGTACCAATTTGCATGCTTACTGGCGTTGGTGCAGAACTCGTCTGCTGGTGAGCCATCTAATCATAGTCCTCATAAAGAAAGAGAGAATTGTTCTGAGCATTGGGAAGGAAAAGTTGATCTGTGGAAGCCTTTGACTTGCTTGGTCGAAGCTGCAAATCGGAGCAAGTCCTCTAAGTTCAGCACACAAGATCCTCATGTCAAATCTGAAGAGCAGAATCTTTATGAGAAGGAGGGTCTTCTCAGAAAAACCAAAAATAAGGAACAAAGGAAGAAATCCAAAGTTAAAGATGAGAAGAACTGTAGCGACCATACCCCTCCAGAAACTGAGAGGCCTAAGAAGCTGCGCAGAGTCCGGCAGAAAGCACAAAATTTTGGAAACTTCAGGGTTCCACCTCAGGTTGTGCTTGATGCTGCCGGTGCAAAATTAGAAAGAAAAAATTATCCCATTTGGTTTTCTTTAGTGGCCTCCAACGAACTGTAAGTAGCTTATGTCGATCCTTATGAGAATTGGATCTTCTGAAGGAGAAAACTATATTATTTGCTCATCCATCTGATTTCTTAAATAACTTTTTCAGGGAGGGAGACATGCTGCCTTTGCCTCAGATTTCGGCAAGTTACTTGAGAATAAAGTAAGTCCTCACAGTGTTTTGTTATTCTGGCTGTTGAACTAATGTTCCTGCTTTGGCATAACTAATAAGAAGTTATCACTTTTGTGTCTTATGATGTCATAAATTGAGTTCTGCATGGAAAGAGCAAATTAAGAAACAAGTTCATGGAAAATGAGATAAGCAGTGCTTGAATAGTATTTCCTTTTTCTTTTCTGCCATTCCATGTTATTTAGCACTATTATGTTCATGTGCCAGTTTGATAACAATGTGCCTAGTTATTAGCTGTCTTTTAGTTGTCCTAATCAATTAGTTACGGATTTTCTTTTTCTTTTACAAATTTTAGAAGCCATTGTGAATCTCTTGACATGTATGATTGGTTAATGTTTTAAGTGTCTATCAATCTTGTTTTAGTTCTTGGTTTGACCAATATTTATGGAAAATAATGAAATCATATAGACCGTCAAACATGTATAATGCTTGTGGTACTGTATGTATCTCATGAATCTGTTTTGACATCATATATAGTCTATTTGAAACAATCTTAGCAAATGTCAGCAGCAACGAAGTTTTATAACTGTTCTAATCATATTTTTTTAGCCTAGATTTGGAAGAATTTGCTAAATTCATAACTGTTGGATTATTAGCTTATCTCCGACTTTGCTAAATTAACATATCATATTTCGTAGTTACATCTAGACCATGGCTATTTTGTTATGCTAGAAGATACCAACAGTTTTCGACTGTGTTTTTGGTAAATAGTATCATCATCCAAAATATATACTTCAACTTATGATGAATTAGATGCATATAAAAGTGAAGGTTGAACTTTCAGCTGAAGTTACATTCCATGTTGAGGAAACAGATTGACTTCACTACTTTAATTGTGGTTTATAGTAGGGTGGTGACGATTCAAGTTTCCTTAACCTCACATTTCATGAAAAATCTGCCGCTTGCATTAATTATTCAATATCTATGCTGAAACCAAATCATCTTATTTCCTCGTGCTTTTCTGTGCACCTTCTTTGCATCCTCGTGCTTTTCTGTGCACCCACTTTGGCCATTCATCCTCTATGTTAGCGGTAATTTTACTGGTTAAGTGATTGGTGTAACACAATTTGATAATATTGGAATTGCTATCAAAGTTTGAAGATAAATTACAGTTACAAAAATTTGGGGAGTCTGGACTTAGATTTATATATTATTGTTGTTTCTTCTAAATTCACTTTCTGTGAAGAATATTTTATATTATTAAATGTATTGCCCTCTTTTTGGGCCAAACTCAGCAGTATGATATAAAATCTGGTTCAGCTGGAGTGTTTAATCATGTAGTAGAAAAAATGACGAATTCTCGATTTCAGTAGTGATGTATCACTGATCTTAGACTTGCATAATACGTAGTTTACAATATTGTTTCTATGATGGATTATTTATAATAACTGATCTTATTCTCCATTCACTGTGTTCTTCACAGAGACGGAAGTATACCAGTTTCGTTCATTCAAAAGTACCTCAAGAGGAAGTTAGATCTTACAAACGATGTTGAGGTAGCCTCATTTCTTTAGTTAATGAACATTCACTTGTGTCCGAGTCTAGCATGCACACACACATACACACAGTATCTGGATTTCAAAAAAATGTGATATTTTCTGCTGACGAAACTCCAGGTTGACATCAAGTGCATGGGGCAGACGGTGATCCCCACGCTCACACTGAACAATCTGGTTGATCTGTGGCTTCAAACAACTAGTACAGAGAGAGTGAAAGCCACAATAGGGTCATCAGCCAAGGATTTTGTGATGGTGCTGGGCTATGCTCGAAGGGCTCCTGATTCTTAGACGGTCGTGCCTCGATTTTCTCCCGTCCTAGCAAGAAGAGTCGCTTTTCCGACTAGCGGCTGATGAGCACACCACGCCGTTGCTTCTCGCACTTCCGGAGAGGTCATGATGAGCATGTGTTTGTAAGATGACGCTTTGAGTGTATGTTCTAAATGTGCCATGTTTTAGTACTTGAATTAACTGTGTTTTAGATTTAAAGTTGAAACTGAAGCTTTGCTTTTATTTTCCTCTTATTTTTTTCTCTCTTTACTATATTTATTACATTAGACTTTCACATTTTTTTATGGTTTTCTTGACTGCTTAAAAAGCACATATTTGAGTTACCTTTTTCTTTTTCCTCTTTTTCCCCTTTGAATTGAGTTTTGTGGTTTTTTTTTTTTTGACATTTTGTTTTTCATTCTTTTAGGGTAGAAATATTAGAATTAAGTTCTTGATTTTTACTTTGCAAGTATTATTGAGTGTATATTCCTTAAATTTACATAGAAATTGAATCCTAAGTGTGTGTGTATATATATATATATGGATGAGTTACTATATAAATTATTCCTCCCGTGAGAACTTGAGAACATGCTTAAATCTATATATATTCATACTTCGAATAATGACAACAATAGATCATACAAAGATTTAACGGTTCAGATTGGTTCCTAGTTCCCACACTTGGACTAGTTTCTATATGATCCAATCCATATATATATATATATATATATAATAGTCCAAGTGTGGGAACTAGGAACCAATATGAACCGTTGATTTTTGTATGATCTATTGTTGTCATTATTCGAAGCATGAATATATATAGATTTAAGCATATTTTATATAAGCATGATTATTTATGCAAAAAAGCATGAATCTTATTAAGCATGACTATATATAGATTTAAGCATATTCTCAAGTTCTCACGGGAGGAATTGTTTTTATACTAACCCATCCCTATATATATATATATAAATATTTTCATTGTGCATAATAGTGCGGGTTTATGACCAAAATTGAGCATAATAGTGCAGCTTTATGAGCAAAATTGTGCAGAATAGTGCAACACCAAGTTTGGTATTTTATTATAGGATAATTGTTGTAAAATACACGAATTTTAGGCCGTTTTGATTTTGTAAATGAACTTAAAATCATGACACCAATAGCAAAAATTCAACAATTTTTGTAATTTTCACATGATTTTCATTTTTGGTGAAATTGAACTATTTTGCAATTGTTGTGGTTGGTTCTCATGTGTCTTTCTTCAACTTTATACTATTACTTCAAATTATTGAAATAATATTGTTAATATTATCAACATTAATAATAAAATAGGCTATTATAATAATTTTCTGAAATTCTAATTATGTTAACATTTATGGGCGTTGTTAATGTAAAATTTCATGAGCTTATAAATAAAACTCTTGAAATGCTTAGGATAAAATATTCAATCTAAGAACATGAATTACAAAAACACTCTTTGTAAATGAGATCACAAAAATAACTAACACTTTGTCACTCGTTTCACAGAAAGTTGTGACTAAAGTGATAATTATAATCCTCATAGAAAACTTAAGCTAGTATATGAAAATACCATCTCTACGAAAATATATCCTGTAAGTTTATTTCGATACCAATTTATACTAAATCTCTATACTTGAGCTGCACTCCAAGCAAATGTTTTAGTCTTAAACAATCATACCTTTTTTTGGCTTAGTCTCAAGTTTATCTCTTTCATTCACTTTCTCCCATAATCTTAACAATCTGCAAACAAACTTAACAGAAGAAAGACAAAAAAATACAGCAATATAATAATTAATTAAATAACTATTATAATCGTGAGTCATTTTAAGACTCTCAATTATTATAAATGTCGCACTAAATATCTATCTCTTTCTAGAACATGCAAGTTTGAATCTTTCTTTTATTAAAAAGGAGCTTAAAGTTCAGATTCCGATTCCACTGCTCTCCACTTTTACAAATTTTTTTTTCTTTTTGGAAACATTTTTACAGGTTATTAAGAATAAATCTATGCAAGCACATTATGGTTATCCATAATTTCATCTAATAACAAAAAAAATTTGTTTATTTAAATTTTTGGGTTTTAATTGACTTCCAATATTTAAAATATTTAATTTATACAAATTTATCTTGATATATTTGGATTTGGATGTAACATAAATATCGATAGATATAATAAAGGTAATACAAAGATTTTTGTCGAAAAAAATAAGAAAAAAATATATTTACCCTAATCATGATAGAATTTAAGGAAAAAATATAAACATTAACATAAAATATATAATCATATATGAATTAAATATCTAAAAAAATTAGTCTATTTTCATTTAATCGACCAAATTATGACTAGTTATATTATAGCTATATAGCATCACTAAGTTATTAAAGGGGGAAAAAGTTCATGCACAAAAATATTCCAATCATGAGCATTATTACAATTCCATAAGTACAATAAAAATAATCAATAACAACAAAAAGTTAATATAAATATGACCTTTTTGACCTGGATGGCTTACTTTTTTGACCTTTTTGAGAAGGGCAATTTTCAAAATTCTTTCAACAAACCAGCAAAGGTGTCAAATGAGTCAACGTTTTCTTAATTTATTTTTCTTTTGTTTCTTCGTAGGAAAAAAAAAATGATAATTTGCACTTAAATAGCAAAATTATCCAACTTTTTATAATTGCATTACAATCTGAACGTAATATTTTTAAATGACTAAAATAACAATATTTTTACAATCACGTTCCAGACTCAATTTTCTGATAACGGAAATCCAACATGACACACTGAAAGCTAAGAGTAAATATCACTTATTGTCCCAATATTTCGAGTTTTTTTATAATAATGTCCCAACCAAACAGAATCTTAAATTAATACCCCAATGTTTTAAATTTTTTTCAATAGTGTCCCAAAGTTCAATTTTCAACGATTGAATGCTTACGTGGCTCATCGGAGAGCCTACGCTTGAAAAATACGTGGATTATTAATTAAAAAATAAAAATAAAAACATGAAAAAATCGGAAATATCTAAAATAAAATCTGAAAAAAAAAGAAACTCAACATTTTCATCAGGGAAAAAAAACAACAAACAAACAAACAAAGAAATAAAAAGAAAATAAAACTTAGGGCTTAGTTTTTTGTTATTTAATTTAATAATATTTCTGTCGTTCTAAAATAATTGTCACTAAAATAATCTTCACCCAAATAATTTTTCTTATGAAGCTGCAAATCACCTAAATTTATTCAAAATTACCAGAATGGTTTACATCGTCTCATGGGATGATTTTCTGCAAAAATCGCTCCAATTATTTCGTTCCAATCCCCAGAAAGTAATTTCTTCAACGTCTTTTATTTGATTTTTTGAGTACTTAAATGTAATTCAGTGTTACTATATTGATTTTCTGCTTTGAAGAAATTCTGATTGGTATATTTGTTAATTGGGTGTGACAGACTCGTTATGTGATGAAATACAGGAATTGCGATGGCAAGTTGGTTCTGAAAGTCACTGATGATAGCGAGGTACAATCTCCAATGCAGTATTTTTTTTTCTCTAATTTTACTGTATATATATTGTGTGTTCATATTGTTGTTGTTGCGGGCTGATTCATCATTATGTTGGTTTGTTTCGCTTGTTTATGAATTAATTCTGAAATTGGGATTTATTTTGTTGTTACTTTAATTGTTTGAATGTTGCTCTTGTTCTTGAGCCTGCCTTTGTTGATTTTCAGCAAAATTTTAGATTGATCACTTCACTTTGAGTTGTTAGAATTAGAAATTGGCTCCATTTCTGCCCAATTACAGACTCGTTATGTGATGAAATACATGAATTTCCAGCAGGGGCGGAGATTTACGTTTATGTATTTAGGAACAAGCTCGGACGAGTGAGATTATATTAATGTATTTAAGTAGTGGTAGGCAAAATGCAAAATGCAACCTAAATAGAGAGATAAAAAAAAATTGCTCGGACGGTGGCCTGGACATGCCAGGCCCTTCCCTCCGCCCCTGTTCGCCAGAGTCCTTTTGTGTTTGAATTAATAATGATTCGAGATGCAATATGAGGACTTTTGACTAAATGTGTTACTTCTAGTAAGAATTAGGGTTAGTGCTAGTGATCTGTTGCCTCATTAGAGGCTCAATGCGTATCATCAGTTTCTTTCTCTTATCCATAAGTTTGTAGACAGAAGAACCTATTAATAAGTACTCAGATAATTGGTGGGAACAGGTTCATCTTTTCATCGAAATAATGCTCTATCTTTTCTCTCATGTGTAATGATCAGAAGATATTCGTAGCTGCCATGTCTGCATCATTGCCCTTCTTTTACTGATTCAGCCACTTTTCTGTCAGTACCATAGCCAAACAACTGATATCTAGACTCTGGTCAGTTAAATGCTTGTTATTGGAATATCCGTTTATATTCATCCATTGTCCGGTTGCCTTTATCTTTCCCGAATATGAGTTAAAAAAATTCAACTGACAACTGTTGATCAGTGGCAGCCAGTTTACCTTATAGTTTATATTAGTCAAATTACCGTTTTTAGTGCTTAAGCTATGTGGACGGTGGACCATGTAGACAGTTGCATGATACACATTTTGTTACCATTTCTCCGGTAGAATTTGAAGATAAGAAGTCACTGCTTCAATAGATTGTCAAACCTCTGAGGTATGGTAAATTTCACCACCTGAATGATGACTCTTTGCTTTCTTATCAGTGTATCAAATTTAAGACGGACCAAGCGCAAGATGCTAAAAAGATGGAGAAGCTCAGTAATGTATTCTTTACTCTGATGGCCAATGGACCTGAAGGTATTATTCGCATTGAAGTTCTCATAATTTTATTCGATTTTATCTTATGGTGCAAGTCTTTGTATGGAAAGAGTCTGGACGAAGAAGGAACCGGGAACTTGAGATGGGTTTATTTCAATATGCTGCCTGTGGTGTAGGTGGAATTTAGATGGGAAATTGGAAGTTTCAAAGTTTTGGTTCGTGCCATTTCTTGGTTATTTGAGGATTAAGCAATAGTAACATTTTTCAAATTTTTAAATAGCATGATTTTAGTAAAACATTTGTTCTAATTATATTTTTAGCTTAATATGTTTATAAGGAAATCATGTGTATGCCTGCTATTACTGATGGTGGTTTTGTCCTCTGTGAGTTGTTTGTTACTTATCATGAAAAGTGGACCAGAATTGCACCCGTTCTTGACACCATGACATAACTGTAAAATTTGTCTGTGCATTATTTTTCACTTGGCTTATATAATTTCTTGGTCCTAAAAAAATATCGAGTCAATTATATTTGTTGAAATTCAAATACTAAAAGAAGATTTACCAGGGATGTGCAAAGCTAACAAGCTTCTAAGAATAATTAGTCGAGACTCTTCAATTTCCAGAACAACTTCACCGTGCCTTGTGCATGGAGCACAAGTAAAATAATAATGATCCATGAATTTACTATTTACTGTTTAGGTAATTTGGAGTTGTTGCTTGAAGTTCTTAGGGAAATGCCTCATTTAGGAATTAGGAGTTATTGCATAAATCCTCATTTTGCTTGTATGATTTATTCGTTTCAAAAATGCATCTGAGTCAATTATTTGGTGAAACTCAATAGTAACAAGAAGTTTTGAAGGGGGATATATAAAGCTATTTGCTCGAATTCTTCAGTTTCCAGAGATCACATCCGCCTGCAATTTACATGTAACAGAAGTAATAATATAAGCATGATGGTTATTTTATTATTTACATAAAAGCTCAAAAAAGAAGAAAAAAAAAAGGAATAAATCAGTGCAAGTCTAAGATTTCGATGCTAATTTTCTTATCCTAGTTAAGTTTTGCAATGCATCAATTTATAATCTTTCCCAGGATATTCATTTGAGACTAGTATTAAGAAACAATTCAAAGGTTTTGCTCTCATCATTTTTGGTATTTTTCCTCTCTTCTTATATCGACACTGATAGGTTTGCAATAGGTTTCACTTTATCACCGAACCTTATTCTTGCGAGTGGGACAAGTAAATTTTGACTCAGAATCACATTCTTGTTGAGATAGCTTAGTGACTAATATATGTTGTGGTTAGAATTTGCTTCTCACCAGAATTTCCAGATTGATTCAAATTTTTACATATCCAGTTCCAACTTGCATGAATAGTATATTCCGTATCTTGATTTTCTTTTTCATTTTTTTCTCGCTGCTTCTTGCGATGGAGATGTTTATTGATGTTTTTCGTTCCAACTTACATGTATGGTAGTTTTCATAGCTTGATTTTCCTTTCGCTTTCTTATTATTTTCGAGCATCAAGATTCTGCATTTGCTGGTCTTATCACGTTTTTTATATTCGTGCAGCGGATATATCTGAAGTTGGTGGAAAAGAACAAATGGATGTACAACCACCCAAGAAAGGAAGGGGAAGGAAACAATAGTTTTGATCACAATCGCGGAAGGTGTGAACACTATTTTACAAAAATTCGCCTCTTTTCATTACTGCTCGTCTAACGCACTTCACCCCTCCATTGTAGCTTATTTTAATGCTGTTACAAGAACTATTAGTCTGTTTTGAAGTTAAAGATTTGCTGTCACTTTAATCTTTGGGGATCCAATATCATTCTCATGTTAAATTTTCAAATTTTTTTTTTTTTTCGTGCTTTATAATAGTTGTGGTCTATTTTGTGTTTACAGATATAGTAGTATTATTTACTGCTATACATGTTTTGGTCAGTTTGTCCAGATTTGAGCTTTATCTGTTTCATTCAATAATTGTGACAAAAATGTTTAGGTATTCTTCTAAATATACAGTTTGCATGTCTGATCGTTGTCCGAAAATGTGCTGATTCTGCATGATCAAGTCCTTTTCATTTGCCAGAATTGTGGGGAGACATTCAGAATGAGTACTAAAGTGAAAGTAAAAGTCATCTCTCTCTCTCTCTCTCTCTCTCTCTCTCTCTCTCTCTCTCTCTCACACACACACACACACACAGTCACACTGTTAGGCACTCAAGCCGAGCCCTAGCTCCAGTATGATTTGCAACTAAAGTATCGATCCACATTTGCTTGTGGATTCAATGTGGGATTGTAACAATCGACCCGCTCCTCCCTTTGAGAACGAACATCCATGGATGGCTCACGCTCTAGGGAGCCTTCGTAGCGACCCGAACAAACCCGTGTAGCTTGGTTTTTGGTGCCATGTCTGGATCCAGCAGGTCGGATCGAATTATTAGGCACCCAAATTGAAGTCGTAACTCCGCCCGAAAGTTAGCTCAAAGGCGGAAGATTGACTTAGGACTTAAGTACGCATCCACAATTAGTTGTGGATTCGGTGTGAGATCGTAAAACACTTTTCATGTTCAAATTATGTAGGTGAGTATTTATATGTATTTAACAACCGGTTAAACCTTATAATTGATAACTTCAAAAAAATAAAAAATTAAAACCCTTTATAATAATTTTTTTTTTGAGGGACTTTATAATAGAAATTGAATTAACTGAAAATTTTGGCTCGGATATTCGGTTAAACCGATTTTCATTTTAGGTGCGAGTTTTGACGTGTATCTAAAGTAAATAAAATATACAGAACATTTCAAGTTTTAAAACACCAACTATTAAAAAAGTACCTAATCATTTATTTATTACAGACTTGCAAATTTTTAAATGATAAAAACAGATTAAAATGTCTTGCATGTACATGTAAAATTAAAAAGAATAAAGAATATAGAAAAAAGAAATTGTAATTCAAATCGAAAGATTGAATTTCGTGAGGAAGTGGACAGGGACACAAGTAGGACCAAAACTAACCTAATTTACACAATAATTTTTCTTATGAATGAATATAAAATCGATTTTTATAAATTTATATAAAAATCGAACCAAATAGTCGTAACCGAACCGAAATAACCGAACTAACTTAGACCCGATTCGATTTTCAATTTCCAATTCAATTGTAATAATAATGGGCTAATATGTTAAAGCAATTCTTGAACGGATCCCAAAGAGCAAATCTGCCTTTATATGCTTTTTGGCATGCAAAAAGTAAAGTGTTCAACTTCAAAGTACGTTAAATTCTTGCTTTTTTTTTTCTCAATAACAAAAGTTTCTCATATTTTGTTTTATATAATTACAATAAAAGAAATCCTGCCGTTGGGAAAATGCAAACGTTGAGGTTGGAAATTGAAAAAATTGGGCTCAAGAACGGATTCTATAATAGCTTAGTTCAAGATCTTTTTCTTTTCTTTTCTTTTTCTATGAGGGGAATAGTTTCAAGAATTTGCTTTTTCTTTCTATGCTCTAATTACTTTTAGATTGATGATTTTTTTTTCTTTTGGAATATAGTATTACTTTTTCTTTCTATGCTCAAAGATTTTTAATATGTAATATGAGTCTATTAATACTATAGACATTCTCAAATTCATAGCAAATATAAAAGAATAAATCTATGCAGCCACATTATGACTAGCCATAATTTGATTCAATAACAAAAAAAAAAATTGATTTATTTAATTTTTTTTATTCTAAATGACTTCTAATATTTAAAATATTTAATTTATACAAATTTACCTTGATATATTTAGATTTGGACGTAATATAAATCTCGATAGATGTAATAAAGGTAATACAAAGATTTTTGTCGAAAAAATAAGAAAGAAATATATTTACACTAATCATGATAGAAGTTAAGTCAAAAGTATAAATACTAATATAAAATATATAATCATATTTTTTATATGAATCAAATATCTAACAAAATTAGTCTATTTTCATTTAATCGACCAAATTATGGCTAGTTATGGCTAAATAGCATCACTCAATATAAAATAATTATCTTACTAAACACAATCATATATGGCAAAATTCATTTGAAAGGAATAAAAAGTAGGTAAAAAGGATTTAGAGTGAGTGGGAGTAAAGCTAACAGTCAAATGTAAACGAAAGAGATCACTGAGTGAATCTTATTTTGAGTATATTCAATGGATAATGGTGTTAGTGGTGTCATTAGATAATATTAGAAAAAAAATCAAGATTTCTCCACTACTTGTGTGACTTGAGCAACCATATATTATATATCATATATCATATTTGCTTTCTTTTTTTCTTTTTTCCTGATGATGAGAACCTTCGGCTGCTATCTGAAGTGTTTACTGAGTGAATTTCATTCATATATAATAGTCTGCAAACCACGTATAAGAGATAAGTCATACTAGACTAACTTTATACATTGAACTCAATCTATAAATTTTTGGTAGAATTCAAACTTGAGATCTTTTATCACAAATATTTACTCCACGAGGCACCATCTCATAAGAGACAACATCCTTACTTTATTTTTATTTTTTTCTTCTAAGTTTGGTAGATTAATTAGTTATAAATGCATTATCATAGTAAAGTCACATGTAATGATAAGTTTAGGCTATTAGATAATTCATATAATATCTATCTAAACAGTGTGCATGTCTTTTCTTTTTCAAAACTAGTAGTAGTAGTTAATTATAAGAGATGACATTTTTGTTTATTATATTCGTATAAATTCAGATGTAATCACAATTATACACTCACTCTAAACATTAAAACTTTAACTATATACGTCAATTGATTATTATAATTCGAAATTCCTAACACCACATAACTAAAGATATAATTTCCAAGATATTTCATAAAAAAATTATTGAAATAGGCAACATGGACCACTATGACTTTTGAGAGATCATGTTTCGAATTTCAATCCTTTTATTTTCTAATTGATTTTAATTTATTCCGACTAAATTATCAGAGTACCAAGATTGATAACATTCTGGACATAGGTATAATAAAAAGTAATTTCCCAATACATTAAGCTAAGAAAGTGTAGTACCATAGTTCATTTTCAATAAACTATTTCAAAAGTTTTAATAAAACCACTTAAAAAATACTCCCTCCGTCGCAATAGCAAAGTCTCACTTCTATTAATTAATACTCTCATCAATTAAAGAAGTGAGACCTTGCTATTGGGACGGAGGGAATATCACGCAAAATATCCTACATTCCTATACTAATTAATAATTCTTAATATTATATATAAAAATTTTAAAAATTAAAAAAAAAATCTTTATAGTTAAGGGTAGAAGCCCAGAAATTAACCAATTTATGAAGCTATAAAATCCGTTCAACTTTTTTACCAACTCTACCCTTTTACCAACTATTTGTAGACGGAGCGAATAATTTCTTTTTTCTTTTTAGTTGGTGGAAGGAAAGCGGTAGGATTTAAATTCAAGATATACTATTTAATATTTATATAAGAAATCTTCATTGTTTGAATATCTCTAAAGGGAGACGAAGCAAGTAATTTATTTTAATATCGTGCAAACTCGCAGCTGTCACTTAAATAAGTATCATTGCACGTACTGGCAGACCTACTGCCATGAATCGGGAAGCCTCGGCTCCCCAAATTTTTTTTGTTTTTTTATTTTACACTTAAAAAATCATGATTTATCGGAAATTTGTACCATCGGTTTCATCGTGGCTAGAGTATGGAGAAGTATTTTTTAAAGAAATAATATCGATTCTTAAGAAAAATATGAAAATTAAAAAAATAAAATGCGATGTAATACGCCTAAAAAAAGAGAAACGTCGTCCCGTCACACAACAGCGAAACTCACCTAAAAAAAATTCTGATTCGGCCTTGTAGGAGAGAGAGAGGGATTTAGGTAAGAAAAGTCAACGTTTTTCCTAATTGTGGGCCCCTATCCCGAAGTCACGATAATCACACCCAGGCGCAAGATAGGCACCACCCCTATGCGTATGCGCTAATAATAGTATTCTACTTTGTCTACGTGTCGGTTTAATACAATGTACATGCACACGTGTCTCTTCCTTATTGGATAATCTGCAACGGCTAAATGCGTATGCTTTCCAGATACGAGTCCATTGGTTTTTATGGAGTAAATGCTAACAAACATCTTAAAAATGACAAAAATAGAAAAGAAAAAAAAAATCTCATCGAATCAAGAAAAGAAGCTGGTGATAGAAGTGAAATTATGATTTTTACATTGTTTTATAATGTTTTTTAATTAAATTTTAGTTGGCATCGAGTAGAATAACAAAACTATAAAGAGGTTCGAAGCATTGAATGTTATTTAGGCTCTAAATTATTGAAATATCAACAAATTAATATAAGAGACAATACAATTTGATAAAAGACTATTGTTATATGAAGAAATTTAACGAGTAAATACTTGAAATGACGGTTGCATGCGGATTACTATTATTATTAATAAATTGTAAGTTGAACTTGATTTTATAACTATTGATACTATTAGTGTAAAAGGAAAAAAAAATGAAAACTTGGATCAATACCAAACCAACTAAATAAATACTCCCTCCTCCATCATCTAATAAGTGTTCTGATCTGTCAATTTTTTTGTCCGTGAACACGTGTCATATCTCATATTTTTATTTCATGATTATGATAAGCCACTAGATTTACCCTTTAGCTCGGTACAAATTCTTTACTTTTTCGATGTCCATGCAATAATTAGAGGTCAAATAGAATTAGTTTTACCCTTTGCCTAGTGGTAGAATATTCTACCAAAGGCGTACGGTTCAATCATCACGCTAGCCTTTAAAATTTCTTGTAATGTTTTTTAAAAAAAAAAAAAACTCACTAAATAGTAATAAAACACCTGGAGCATTAATAGAAGGTTTCAATTTATATTCTCGAAGCTATAAATAGGCGTGGCCAAATAAATGATAATGATATATATTTGCTTCCTTAATTTGGTAGGTAGGTATGAAAAGAGCTGGAGCTCGTGATGCATGTGCCAATAGATACTTAAATTAACATAAAAATACGTTTCTAAAATTTATAATCTGTTACTTAGGATTATATTTCCGGACTTAATTTGCACGGGACAACAATTAATTAGGGCACTTCGTCTTTTCAAAAAATAAAAAATTTGAAAATTTCAAATTTCGCAAAGTTAGACCAAAAATATTAACGAAGTTTCAATTTTAAAACATATTTGATGTATTATTAAAAATATACTCAATTAATTTAATTCGATTTCAAATAAAAAAAGACGTCGAATATTTAAGTATTAGAATTATTTAATTTGCCCATGGTAGAAGAGCTAGAAAAAAAAAATCTTATTTCTCTGGAAACCGAATGGACACTCCTCAATTCAAAACTAATTTCAATTTTTGAACGCTTTTCTAATAATGTCTCAACATTTAATAAATTACACACCAATGTCCAATTTTTTTAATATTGTCACAATTATGTCCCAGTAATAGTTTATAGGTATAAAATCTCGCATTGACACTCGGATGTTTTGGACCCACATGAAGATAGCAAATTATATATTTAAACATATATTTACAAATAAAATTGTGGTGTGCCATGTCATATTTTAGATGCAGAAAAAATCACACCAGAACATAATTGTAATAGGAATGTTGAAAGCTTGGATATTAATTAGTATTATAATTTATTAACTATCGAGACTTTATAAAATAAATGTTCAAAATATTGAGACAAAAACTCATATACATCCATCTTAAAACATTAAATCACGTAATATATACTTCCTCCGTCCCACAATAAGTGTATTTCTTTTCATATTAGATTGTCCCATAGTAACTGTCCTATACCTAATATGGAAAACATCTTCTCTCACTACTTTCTACTCCATTCGTCCCGCTATTAGTGGCTCATTTTCCTTTTTAAGTTATCCTGTTATTAGTGGCTCGAACCCAAAATAGCAAAAATTAACCCTTTAAAAAGTATGGACCCTACCACTTTTCTATCTTTTGCATATTCTTCTTAATACCGGTGCCCAAAAAGTATGAGCCACAAATAACGGGACGGAGAGCGTATCATTTTACACTAATACTTTTTGGACATATATGTCCGGACATAAAATGAATATATTAATAATCTTAACTTATAATTTATCAAATAAAATAATGGTATTGGTTAGTAATCTAATGTATTTAATTAATTAATCTAAACCGCCATTTTTAGAGAGAGAAATATGAATACAAAAAATACGAAATTAAACTAATAAAGTTATTTTTTGATTTTCACTAATCTTTCGGAAATACTATTACTTAATAGATATTTATGCATCAAAAAATAATAGATTGAATGAATGTGGAGAAATTACAAAATTAAATAAATTAATTAAACGGATCGAATCAATTCATTTACCTAAACGAGCTAGATTATGTCCGAACATTTATGTCCGAATAGCATCACTCATCTTTTTAACTCTTTTTTTAATATGCGTGCCGAAGAGAAACAATACACTTATTGTGGAATGGAGTTAGTATAAACACTAGATGATCCAAAAAAAATATACTCCGTCTGTCCCATTGAAATTGTCCTCCTTTTCTTTTTTAGTTGTCCCATTTAAATTGTCATATTTCCCGAAAAAGAAATAATTAATCCTTCAAAAGTAATGAGACATATCAATTTTCTCTCTTTTTACCTTTCTTCTTAATAACCGTGACGAACAGTAAGATAACAATTTCAGCAGGATGGAGTACTACTAAATTAATATTTTTTTATATAATTGGGAGTAGTAATAAAACTGTTGTGTAGGAAGTTGTAACTGTTGGTCCGAATAAAAAAGAATTAAAAATAGGAATAGATGCTCTCTCTCAAAAGCAAAAGGACAAGACATAAGTCTTGCATCGTAAGAAGCGAAAGCGTCGCAGTAATACAAACCCCAAAAATCAAAATTGTAGTAATTATTTAACGAAAAATAATACTAATATATTTATTTACATGTTAATTGTTTAATATATAAAAATAATTAAATATTAAAAAAATAAGTAAAGTCCAGATAATGACCCCACTTTGAAATCTGCGACAGAGACGGCAGTTTCACTTCCCAGCTTTCTCTCTCCTGCTGCCGCAGATTTATATATTAATGCCATCATCACCATCTCTCTCTCTCTCTCCCTCCCTCTCTCTCTAGAATTGCGCATTTATTGTTCTCTCACTAGCAATAATTTGCAACTCTAGGACTATAAATATTTCAAAGATTGCTTCTTTTTGTAATTTCATTTTCTGGGTCGTGTCAATTCTCTGGCAAAGCGAAGCAAAAAAGTCTTCTCTTTCACACCTTTCAATCCCATAAACGTAACACACAACGGAAAATTGAAAAGAATCTAGGGTTTAATCCACACCAATTTTTCCCCCAAAAGGTCCAACTGAAGGTCCGTTCGTTCCAAACTTTTTTTCTTTCTCTCTCTCTCTCTCATTTTTTTTTTTCTGAGGTTTTAATCTTCACTCGCGCAGCTTGATTTTTCTGAGTTTGATTGATTTTATTTCTGCTTGATTTTCACTCTGCAATAATGAACCTCTTTTTTCCATCTCCGCTTGAATCTCTCGGTTTCGGCATTTGGGTTTTCAGTTGAATCAGTGTTATTTTGGAATTATTATAACGTTTCTTCAGATTTTACGCCTTTTTTTCCTCTCATGTTTTGCTGGAATTTGCCCCTTGTGGTTTTGGGAATTAGGGTTTTGAATCATTTCACTTGATTTTTGGTTTGTTGTTGAGGGAGGGGGTGAGGTGATGATGATGATGGCGGAGGTTGAAAAAGCAAATATTGCAGCTGTGGAAAGCTGTCACAGAGTGATTAACATCTTAAACCAACCTCAAGATCATCAAAATTTGAGTAGAAATTTAGTTGAACAAACAGGGGAGGCTGTGCAGAAATTCAAGAAAGTAGTCTCTCTCCTCAACTCAAGCTGTGGTCATGCTAGAGTGAGAAAGAGCAAGAAAATCCAACCTCCTTTCCCTCCAAACATATTCCTTGAAAGCCCCATTTCTCGAACCGATGATCATCACCACCCCAAACCCCTTCAGCTGCTTCAGATGAACTCCATAGACACCAATCCACGCCAAGAAACTGCTTCCCTTGTCAAGAATTCTCTCACATTAGGCAACCCTTCTTTGGAATTGAGCTCCCATGGCAAAAATCTTCGCCTCTCGCAGCAAACCCCGCCCCATAATTACCATTTCTTGCAGCAGCAGCAGCAGCAGAGGTTTCAGCTGCAGCAGCAGCAGTTGAAGCAGCAGCAGCAGGCTGAACTTATGTATAGGCGTAGTAATAGTGGAATTAGTCTGAATTTCGATAGCTCCTCGTGCACTCCTACAATGTCTTCGACTAGGTCGTTTATCTCCTCATTGAGTATGGATGGGAGCGTTGCGAATATGGATGGGAACGCCTTCCGTTTGATTGGTGCAGCGCGCTCTGCTGATCAGGCCTCGTTTCATCACAAGAGGAGGTGTTCTGGGAGGGGAGAAGATGGGAGTGTGAAATGTGGAGGCAGTGGTCGATGCCATTGCTCTAAGAAGAGGTGTTTGTGTTTGTTTTTGCACGATCACGTTGAATTTGCATTGTTGTTGTTATGTTTTCTGATTCGTGTAATTTGTGTATGCAGGAAGCACAGAGTGAAAAGGTCTATCAAAGTGCCTGCTATTAGTAACAAGATTGCTGATATTCCGCCCGATGAGTACTCGTGGAGGAAGTATGGCCAGAAACCAATCAAAGGTTCCCCTCACCCGCGGTATGGCTTGATAAACTCTACTCTTCATTGTGCATTGATCGTGGTTGTTTGGCTAATTGTAGTTTTGTATAGAATGTATGTGGCATTGTAGTCTTTGATAAGTATTGAAAATGCTTATTATTGTTATCATGTTCTTGAATTTCTATTTGGATATATCTTGATATTATTGCATACTAGTTTAACCAGATGAATTGTTATTCGTGGCGTTGATAAATGGTTCGTGGCATCTTGTCTAGTACTCGAATCTCTCTCTTGTTTGTTATCTGCAACGAATTGTTATTGCATTTGGCATTGATTTTCATCATCTTAACTCGATGTGAACGATCTTGAATGAATTTCTTTGGTTGTGATGATTGCTTCAATCTGCTTCTTTGCAGGGGATACTACAAATGCAGTAGCATGAGAGGCTGCCCGGCTAGGAAACATGTGGAACGATGCTTGGAAGATCCTTCGATGCTTATTGTCACTTATGAAGGCGAACACAACCACCCGAGGCTGCCTTCACAGTCGGCCAACGCATGAGCATTATTGGTAAAAAAAATCATGTTCTTCATTCGACTTGATTGGTTCTGTACATAAAGTGGTTGTTGAGCTGAGGAGGTAAGGTACCTTCCCGGAGGGGGTCGTCGTCGTTTGGATCGTCGTTTTTCTTCAAGGCTTCTCTAGCTCTACATAAGATTTGGGGGTTTATGGTTGTAAGAAAAAGAATTCCAATCAATCTTAACCGACTCTTTTGTTTTTGGGAAGTTTGTGGATTTCTGGTAGTAATTTTTTGAGCTTAATTTGTGTTCTTCTTTAGCTATTTAGCTTTTTTGCTGCATTTAGTATTGAATTCTATGAGAGAGAAGAAGTGCTTGAGCTCAAGTTATTTATTTAATTAAGTGTAGTTTATTATATGTTTGAAAATTTATGAGAAGTAAAATGTGTTGGACAACTTCTTTGAAAATTTGGGTTTTGGAAATTGCTTTTCTAATTGTGGCTTCTTTTCTATTTTGGCACCTAAAATATATTTCAATTAATTCGATTATTTGTCTCTTCTTTTAAATTGAATAGAAGCAAGATTAGTTGACAAAACTAAAATGGGTATATTCCACAAAAATATATTTACACGTACAAATATTTTTTTTTATCATATTAGAAAATCCAAAATTTTCCTCAATCGTGCATGCCATCAATCTTCAATAACTCACTCCAGTTTAATATACTAAATATTTTGTAAACTGAATATAGAAATTGACTAAATATTAGTGGCTGCCACGTAGTTGACTAAATGTAATATGAATTTCCTAGTAATCTTCCACTTTCTAGTTTACGTCTTTTTCGTTAATCTAATTATTGTAATTATTTTTTTGTTCCCAAAGTGGCTGTGGCATTATTGTTTAGATAAAACTTATTTTCTGTCGAAAAAAAAAAAAGGTTCTCAAAATCAAGATTGTTTTATTCTGTATGAAACTAACATAAAAAAAATGGCAGTAGTACGTTCTGTGGATTCTAATATAGATTTCTTCCTTTTTATTTACCCCAATTTCTTTTTCATTTCCAATTAATTTCTTTTCTTGATATTACAATTTTTAAAAAGTTACTTGTTAGAGCATGATTTCCATTTGCTCTAAATCTGCTAAATTTCTTGACAATGAATTTCAAATTGTCATAAATCCGTATCAATATTAGTCGGGGGAGTCTTGCATGAGATGATCCCGTATCATATTGTATTACAAATATTAGATCAAATATTTATTCTGTCAATGTCATCACAATTTTTTTTTGTAATATTAGTCATATTAGAAAGTTCTATATGGATTTATATATATTACAAGTTCATATCGCTATCTAACATGCTTAGTCGAGCCAGGTCAACTCATTTATATATAATGTATGTACATTTGTATGTGTAATGAAGTGTCTTTTTCATGTAATTGAAATTATGACCTATTTGAAAGGAAACATAACTTCACCAACTACAACGTTGTTCTTAGTTTCACATTATTATTAATTATTTGTGGTCTTCGTATAGTATAGTATTAACATGGACTTGCTTTTCACATGATTTGTTGTTTTAACAATAAAAATAAAGTATACTTTCAACTGCAAAACAAAGTACGATTGGAATATATTTATTCTCTAACATAGAGTTTACTTTAAAGTATGATTTGCGAGCGCTCCAAGTCTCATTTGTTTTTCATGAATACTCAAATTTTAAAGAGATAATTATTTTTAAATTGGGTATGAGTCATCTTAAACGAGACATCCCAAAATCAAAAACAAATGGGACAGATGGAGTATTTATTAATATTGATGACTTTTTGCATTAATTCTCTTTGGAAAGGTCGCGTATTCTCTTTAGAATTTTCAACACTTAAACTATCGAAATTATTAATTCCACACAACTGCGATTCAGCAATCTGGCAAAATAACAAATCTGCAATAAGAAAGATAAAACAAATAAAATAAAAGGGGAATAAATGCCCTAAATCCAAAAGCCACCTAAAAATGACGTCATTTACTTCAATATCAATATTCTTCCAAAAGATACAACAATCATTCATGAATATTCACAATGTATCTCCACCTTAAAGATATAATTCATGGTGGCAAATTGTTAAAAGCATTCTGATCTAACTCTTGCATATTCAAGAAAAAAGAAAATTGTCTGAGACAATCGTAATTCGGATATATATATATCATATAATACCAGTTCAAACGAGTACGAGCTCCACTTTAGGTACTCTTCGAACGAGCATTAGCTCTATGGGACTTTATTGAGCTAGCTAGGTTAGATAAACTCGACCTATAGAGGCGTTGGAGGAATTCGAATCTGAGATATTTGATCTTAAGAATACCCAGCCCATCACTAGGCCATCTTAAGGAGTGAAAATACGTTACGGTAATTTTGTAACACATATAGGATGAAATAAGAAGTAGATATTTCTTGGATGTCAATATCAAAAGGGTATATATGTGTAGTTTCTCTTAGTAGTGGGGAGTAATTGATACAAACCCCAAAGTAAAAGGGGCGAAACGCAAAATAAACTATGCCCAAAAGTTATTCAACTAGATTAATAATTTTGGGGATGCTAATTGAAATTAATTTTATTCAGTATCTAACTGCTGCATGTTGGACTGTCTTTATGAAGAATAATTAATATTGTAAAGGTAAACATAGAAAAAGGAAATTGCTTCTACGTTTAATGAAATGAATTTGACTTTTTATTCGAGATGGGAAATTAATTTATTAGATAGATCCCCCTTAATTACTTTCTTTTATTTAGGTAGATCCTATACCTATTCCTACCCTTCACTTTTTTTTTCGACCTCTCAAAATAAAAATTCCTAACGTATATTTTGTTTACTAAAACATTTTGATAATTCAAAATAAAAAATTGTGATGTCAAATTTTAATTAGAAAAAGATACATCTTAATGACTCAAACTTGACTACGGAACAATAAACATCGCATAACTTGAGCAGAATAATGTGAGTGACTTTATGCATATCGCACACCAATAAATATTAATAATTGGCAAACAATGGAAACAACTTATATTTGAAATTTAAAAATAAAGGGAACATAAGAGCATAATTTGTCCATGGACTTTTATTAAATACAAGCATAATTTTCTAGAATTTAATTTTTAGTCCCGTGTAACATATCGTGTCAAATTATCTACAGATCTATATACTAATACTAAAACAAAGTAGCTTTGAGAAGTTTTCCCACCTAAATCATACTCTATTAATTTTCATTCATTTTATTATTTCAATGTTGCCTAATTTTAATCTTCCATTCATTTTATTGTTTCAATGTTGCCTATTTTTAATCTTCCTTTGACCATTAAATAAGGTCGTTGAATTTTTCTAATTCAATTTATGTATCTATGTACTCATTTTAATCTTTACTTGACTCTTAATTTCTTACTCTGTCCACAACAATGACTATTGCGCTCCCATTCCCCAATTCCCAATAACCCATTTAGAGATAAAAGAGCTATTCATATAACAAAACCGCACACACTTAAAAAAATAATAATATACAAGCGAATACAAGTAATATATTGAATTTTTTTTATTAATGGTCATTTTTTCATAATACTACTGCGATTGTTTTTTAATTACTTGGGAAAATAGATATTTTAGATTTTCTATTTTACTTTGAAATTAAATTATTTATATTATATGCATAAAAGTTTAATATTAGATTTAACAATTGTGTACAAATCATACAACTTTCAAAGAAAAATCAAATCAATTATTGATATGTATTCATAAAGCTATACTGTATAATTTTTATACAACTGTCATACCAATTCAAGATATATAAATTTCATATAATTAGTTTATGAAGTATAAGTATAATTAGAGCTGGCAAATTACCGGGCCGGGCCGGCCCGGCCCGCCGGGCTTTTGGGAAAAATCGGGCCGGGCCTGAAATTGGGCAGCCCGGCCCGGCCGAAATATAAATTATAGTGCATTTTTTGCCGGGCCGGCCCTAGCCCGCCGGGCTTTGCCCATTTCGGACCGGGCCGACCCGGCCCGAAAATTCACCGGGCCTGGAAATGAATAGCCCAGCCCGGCCCGAAATCGGGCCGGGCCGGGCCTAAATTGACAGCCCTAAGTATAATAGATGATTAATGATTCCAAAAAAAATATGGGGACGTAATTAACCCAAAATGGAAGGGCCACTGAGTGAACAAGAATAAACAATTCAAAAATTAGAGACCAAATCGCACTTATAAAAGATGATGTGATTGTCTTAATCATACTTAATTATATATTTAATGATAGGCATAAATTGGTTGCAATATATTTTTGGCACGTGCATCTTTTGCTTTGCTTGGTTAAATAATTATTCATTCCGTCCACCTTCCATTTGCCATGTTTTGACCGGCACGGATATTAATAATTTTGATTGATTTAGTTGGTCGGATGTGTTACGAGTGGAATAAGGGTCTTACTTATATTAATTCTGAATGAAATAAAATTAAAAGTAAACATGGGGCCTATTACTATATACATTACTCATATGCTTAATTCTACTCATAAGTATTGGACAATATGGTTTGGTTTTTAAGGTAGTAGCTCTCGATCTATTTTTCATATATAAATATAAGTGTTAGTCATTTTTACAAGCAAATGAATATATAGAAAATTATATTTATTATAATTAATATATAAATTATGTTAAATACTAGTATTTGAAAATTCATACATAAAATTTATAATTTAAAAGAGAACTAAATAAATTAGTTTGTGCTTATACATGTCTTTAAGAACACTTGTTATTATCTTTTTTAATAGCATCAAAAATATTTTATGACAATAACAGTAAAACAAAATTTGCAATAACATTTTACATTTATATTTATAATACAAAATGTTTCTTTAACATCATAGCCAAAAAAGTACATCATCACATTATCCTAAATCTGTACATACAACAGTAAATACGTCAGCAGCTACTACACGACAAAAAGCACAAGACCAAGTCAAAACGCTTTTAACCGCCGATTTTTTTACCGAGTTACTACTCCGACGACGGCGCCCCAAAGCCACTACACCATTACGCCGCCTCCGCCGGCGGCGATCAGAACAGCGGCGCCGGGAGATTCAAGTCGAACAGAAACGGCTTCTTCTCGCTCCTATTAATTCTCTTCTCCTGCTCACTCGTCACCACCGCGCCGACCTCCTCCATCTTATACCCCTTGTACTCCGATCGCGGCGGCGCCTCCGCCTCCGCCTCGCCGGCCGACCGGAAAAACCTCGGCGACCGCCAGAACGAGGCATTGAATTCCAGCGACGGCGGAGCCTCGCCGTAGAAGAAGTTCGTCTTGGCCTTGGCGCCGCGAAGGCTCCTGGCCGCCTCGTCGTACGCCAGCGCCGCCTCCTCCGCCGTGTCGAAGGTGCCGAGCCACTTCCGCGTCTTCTTCCACGGATCGCGAATCTCCGCCGCGTACCTCCCCCACGGCCGCTTCCTCACGCCGCGGAACTGCGGCCGCTTCTTCACGTAGAACGGAGGCGAGGCGGCAGCGCTGCAGCAAACGGCGTCGTTCGTTTGATTTTCCACCACCATTTTTCAATGTTGCGTGCTCCGTGGAAGGGGAGTAGGGTTTTGGAGATATTTATAGCTGCATCCGCCAACGCCGACAGGTTTGTAGGGTGTGATTATTCTCATTTTTCGAGTATTAAATTATTAAATTTTGCGTCAAATTTAATTTGATTTTGTCTAAGAAAATGAAATTTAGAAAAATATTATTTAGTTGGAGGGAATTAAATGCATGGCGTGTGTGGGAAGATTTTTAGCAAATGCGAACGCCCGTCTCCGTCTCCGCCCGTCAAAGTTGACGCCGTTAAAACGAATTTTGTCGAAAACAATTTGGATTTAGTGCCGAAAATGGGACGCCGTTACCGCAGCGGTGAGAAATTTTATCATCATTAGGAGTGAGAAATAGAAAATTACATCGTGATCTGTTATTATAGTCGATACGACAAAGACATGAATTATCGATTTATATAATTAATTGTCGTGTTCATATAATACTCCCTCCGTCCCATTATTCTTGTCTTGTATTCCTTTTTGGGCTGTCCCGTTATTCTTATCCTGTTTCCATAAAAGAAAATATGTTTCTCTCACAAAAAGTTATGAGCTCCACCACTTTCTATCTTTTTACCCTTTAAACATTCTTCTCCTTAATACCCGTACCCAAAAGAAATGAGACAAGAATAATGGGATGGAGGTAATAATTATTACTCCCTCCCTCCGTTCCATTTAAATTGGCTCGTTTGATCAGATACGAATGTTAAAAGATGAGTTAAATATGATAAAGGAAGATTGGGAATTTAATTTTTTAAAGGATATTTGTTATCAAATCAAGTGAGAGAAAAAAGGTAGATAGTAACTTTTTTATGACAATAATTTTCTTTGGTCTCGACTGTATTTTAAATTGGGCATATCACATTAGATTTTTCTAATGTGGTTTACCTCTCTTGTGCATGTGTTTTGCATGCTATTGTATATGGTCGACGCTTTTATCTAATATGTACTTCGAATAGCAGTTACGGATTACTATAGTTATATATGAAAAATGCAATGAATATTTAATAGCATAATTGATAGCCATGCATTTAACGTACATTGGCATATATTGAGAGGGAAACATACGTACATTAAAAATACATGTTGTAAATGCTCGATTGAGTGAACATTGATATTATGACAACTCTTAGTATTATAGATTTATAAAATTTCATTGTACGATTAAATATATTAAACTTGTATTTTTTTTTTCTTTAAACTTGTATTTTTGAACTTGTATTTTTTGCTTTACATTTACTTTACATATACAACAGTGATATCAATGACTATTTTCGAGTACTTATTGAAAAGATAAACTAAAACATTTTAGAATATAAAGGTGATATAATGTTGGATATAAGAGTCCGGCTAAAAACATGATCATAAAAAAATATAACTATTTATATAGAGAAACATAGTTGTATTTATAAAAACAAAAACATGTTTTTCCTACTTTCCTACGTGTCCAAAGTAAAACGCGTCTCTTTTTTTCTTTTTCTTTTTATTTTTCTTTGTATATTTTTAAGCACTGCAACTATATATCTTAACAAATTATGGGTAAAATGTACTATTGGCCATTAATATTACATATAAAGTTTTCTACGACGAGAGTAACATGCATCCATTATTCGAGTTGTACTTTAAGAAAATATCTCGCTCATGTGGTATATCATGTAAATCATGCAAAATAGATAAATCACGCTAAGAAAATCTAGTGTAACAAGTTACACCTATAGCTATAAGGTGTTGGTGAGATTTGAACTTAAGACGTACTTACTCATAGGAATACTCATTCTAGCAATAACTCATTTTTAAATGAACAGTTAATAAAATTATTGATACATTACGTGGATAGGATGTAAACTCTAAAGGTCCCGTTTGATTTGCTAGACAAAATAATAGTAAGATATAATAGGGGATTAGTAAAGATTGAATCCTGCCAAATAAAAAGTTGTTTGGTTAGCATGTCAATTTTATACATACGAAAAACATATTTGTTCATTTACTTATATGCCTTGCTGCTATTCATTCCTTTGTCGAAAAAACTTCTTAAAAGAGAGACAAAATCAGAAAACAAATAGAAAAATGGAGCTTTTTGGGGAGGAAGAAACTGGGCAATTAATGGAAAATGATGGCTACTACTATAACTTTGCCATCATCAGAAGCTTCGCTGCAAACTTGCGTGCTTAATTAATTTGGATTGAGAGAGAGAGAGCGCAATACTTGTTTCCCTTGATTCTGTGCTCAGAAATTTCATCTATTCCTTCAACAACAGAAATTCAATCAACAACATCAGCTCAACTTGTGGGACGAGTCCACCGCCACTGCCACCGTGCCCTCCTCTTCAGTCTTCTGCAACCCCATTGCGCCGCCGCCTCACTCGGCCCTGCGCGTGCGCCACCACCATCGCACCCTCCTTTCTTTTTTTCCAACCTACAACCCGTCGCACTGCCGCATTTCCTTCTCGTCCCCAATCCACAAACAACAAAATACGTACGCTGGGGTAATTAAAATGCCTATTTTGTTCGTCTACTTCTTCCAAGTTACTATCTCACCGCCGCATCTTTTTCTCGTTTAATCTTCAGTAGAGGCGACGACAAATTGTAAGGGCAAAATGGTACCTGTTCCAGACTAATTTTATCGTTGGGGTAAGGCTGCGATTTGTAGTCATGAGATTAATCATGGGCCCACTTGTCATGGTATTTTGTAAAGGGTCTAGTCTTGTCATCCAAACAGGATATTGTATCTAATCCTAACTATAATCAGCCCAATTGAAGCAACCGAACGGGCCAAAGTATACAAATTGTTAGTTTTTTATTTTATAGATTACTTTTTGGATTAATTATACATTATGATCTATCTGATTTTTAGTCTGACCTCTAAAATTAGTTTGACTTAAAAAGTTGCATAAAATATAAATATTATATTACATTAGAATATTGTATACATATGGTTGGAGATGCTCCAAGTCTTATTTATAATTAATAGGCTTTCATTCTACAGACTTATAGTCAATTCAATTTTCTTATTGAGAAATATAAATTCATTTCTATTTGACCACGATACCCTTGTTTAAGTACACTTCAAGTTGAAAAATAGTTTGAACTAAATAAAATAACAAATTTAATTAGTTTTTTTTTGTTAACAAATATGTTTTAATAATTCAATAATTCCATCTACATTTAATTTATGAATCATCTCAAATAGTCGCACATTAATACTTCCAAAACAATCGCGTGAAACGACGTCGCTCATCTAAGTACAATTACTTACAATTTGCATTCACCATGTGATACTCCCTTCGTCCCCAAATAAATGTCTCGAACCACCAAAATATGTATTAAGATAGTTGGAAAAATAATTTATTTTATCCCTAATTATAACATAGTTAATCTAAAAAATAAATATTTTGTCTTGAGTCAAAGAATAAATATGGTAATTTAGCATAATTTTTGTATTAAAATGTGTAATATGACACTTATTCGGAGACAAAAAATTTTAGCGTTCGAAAAATTTGTTTGGGGTCGAGAGAGTAATTAATGAGGGTTTGTGCTGCTGTCTCTTTCACACACTGACAAACAAGACTTTTAGCGCCGCAGACTATTTAATGCTTTATAAAGGTTTGAGAAAAATATGCAGCTCTGCCATTCTGCATTATATTTTAGGTCAAAAAATGTGGAAAAATAACAAAAATTATATTTCTAAACTAATGACATTTTAACAAAAACATCCTGATTTTAATATAATTATAATTAAATATTTAAAATATTATGAAATTAATAAAAGTATCTCGGATCTCAATTTATAGCGACAAAAATCTTACGAGGGAGATGACATGTATTTTATCATTTAAATATAAAAATGATGTGAAAAATATAATCTGACTTGTATAAAACCAAAATGACGTTTTTGCTTGGTGTCTGGGCGAACCATGCAAACTATTCATTGCCAAAATTTTGTATCCGAGACACTTTTGTAATTTTATATTAGTTCGAGTATTTATTTGGAAATATGTTTTGTTCGGGACATTTATGTTAAATATTTTCTATAGTTTGGGCATTAAATATTGGATTTTTCAAGTCGAAGAAACCCAATTTTGAGGTTGTCCAATTTGATAGCATGTAAAAAAGTATTTAATTTAATTTAATGCTATAAAAACTAGTTCAAATAAGGCAAAGACTTAACTCCATGTATCTTTTCAATGGATATATGAAACCACTTCAAATGATTTGAAGAAGTCCATGTACTTCACACACACACACATAAACAATTCGTGTTTTTTTTAGTTACTGCGAGTTACCTCCGTTATCTGAAAAACAACTCAATTCAGATAATGGTAATGAAAATATAAACACGGTTTTATATGAAGACAGAATTGAGAAAGAAATATCATCCAAACTTCCTCCTTCATCATCCAACCAAACGTATGTTAATCATATCAGAAGAAATTAATTAGTTGCCAATGGCCCAAACAAAAAATAATATTTCAAAATTTATTCATTGAAAGACAATTACCTAAATACCTCATAATACTCAAACTGACCTTTAATAAATGCTCACTATCATTTGTTACTTGAATTGACATAGTCACATAGGTGCCAAAAGATCTCGAATTGGATTTATTATTATTATTATTATTATTATTAGGGAACTTGATGATTCGACCAAAATTAAAATTTATGATCCTAATACCAATCTCTAATATATTGGATTAAAAAAATAATGCTAACGTGAAGAAAATATAAGTGATGCTCGTAAAGAATATACACATAAGGTGAGCGGCACGTCATTTCTCTCTATATATATGTTTCACTACAAGCTCGGTGGACCGGACTATATTTTAATTTAATCATTAAAAAGATTAGTAACGAAACAAAGATTTGTGATTGGGCATATTGATTTACTGGCCTGGTTAGTTTTTAATGGGCCAGTTCACCAAGAAGAGTCCATGCTTATTAGTCTATTTTTAGCCATTTTTAGTATTTTGTTTTCATACCTATCGATATTATCTTTTTAAGGATAAATTATGGTGGGTATTCTTGTGATAAAATATTTAGCTTTTTGAATTTTATTAACACTGTATAGGTCGAGTATGTCACATCAAATTTTTCTTATGTTATTTTTGTCACAACTGCAAATCTTACAAAGATTAATAATCTTAATTGAATCTTAGTTCCTACGAGAATAAAGTTAATTAACACACCAAAACTTTCTTGGCCTATTTAAACAAATTAAATGAATCGAGGTAGTGATAAACATATTTGTGTGAAATATTTTAATCTAAGTGATACCTAATGTTAGTCGACAAAAACTCCTGTGTGACTAGCCACATTGTGTGGCCGGATTCGATCCGATTCGCGCATAGTATGTATGTGTATATAATATTGTAAAAACTAAAAAAAAAATGAATTACTCAAATGTGCATAGTTTGAGATGACACGAATTTTAATAAAATTATGGAATGTGTATTGTGGGTGGATAAAGGATCTCACATTAGTTGAAATGGACAGTGGATTCTGAGTGGAGAAATGGTGGGCCCAATGTGATAGAAAATGTAATATAAAGAAGGTGTAAGGGTAATAAGTGATGAAGCTATTACGATAAATAAAATATGCAAATTCTTATGGGACGAACGAAAAAAAGAAAACTATGCACATTCTTATAGGACGGAGAAAATATTAGCTTAGTGGTTGAGTGGTTTGTCTATCAAGCTCCTCATCCGGTGGGTGTGGGATTGAATCCCTTTAGAAGCAGATTATTATTTTTTTCTTTCCTTTTTCTGTTTTTACTTTTTAATAAATTCCAATTTTGTCTCATAAATTTGTTCTTTTTTCACCCTTTTAAATACATTACAAAATTGTTTATTAATTTTTCAATTGGAGTTTATTAATCTATCGCTATAATATATTAATTTTATTTTCTTGTATTTTTTGGTTTTAATCATTAATAAATTCTAATTATGGTATATTAATCCTCAATTAAGAATTTATTAATTACTATTTTAGATAAGAATTGTCCCTTTATATAATAGTCACGCATTCGAATAGTCACTTTTTATTTTGGATAATTGTGATTTTCATTAATAAAGTAACAATTATAACAAATAACAATTATCATGATAAAAAGTGATAATGTTACAAAGTGATATTTATAATGAAGAAAAATAATAATTATATTGTACAAAAAATTACTCGAAAATTGAATATAAAACTCACTTAATACTGTCGTCACACCGATTTTTCCTGTGAGTTTTCATCACATAAACAAGAAAAAGGAAATATGACAATATTAAGATGATCATAATTATCTAGTAAATGTGTTTGGAAATTTTGAACCATGGTATCGACCAATCATATTCTTCCACTTATTTCTTTTTCTCTTTCCTTTTATTTTCAAGGTATTTAAAATGTATCAGGTGCATATTAAGAAATAAGTTGTCCTCAACTTTCTTCAATAATTATGTGTAGATTATTTTTTTTTTGTTGACGTGTTAAAAAAAAATTATTAAGAGAGACTATTATGTCACGGTTGATATTATTGTAGAAACGTCGTCGTTTATATTATTTTGTCCATCGAAATATTATTTTCATTGTATATCAATCGTGCACGTTAAAAATATAACTTTATTGAATTCATTTTATTTTTTAACAAAATGGATTTTGAACGATTTCAGTTGAACGTTGGCAATAAAGTCGGCTTTTGGACTCAACTTACATTTTTGCTTGTTGTAATTAGTGTATAGTTTCATCCTATTATTCTTTTTTAAAAAAAGTTTCCCAAAATCCTAATATCGTTAGTTTGATTAGTAGAAAAGATGCATTTTTATAAAATAATAACAGAAATATTTGTACTATACAAGATACAATATGTGTTAAGAACGATGAACTCTATTTTTCCTTTATATCATTCCATACCATATATATAATTCTGCCGTTTGTGTTTCTTTTGGTACAATGACGACAACATTTGGAAACAAAATAAGTTTACGAATACGAGAAATTTCCAAAATACTTATTTTTGGAAGAAATTTTTGTTGCATGGTTAACAAACTATTGTTACTAACTCATAGTAATCAAATTATGTTCATCTTTAACTGATTTTGCATCGATATTTCTCCAAGCATATCTTGTCAAATTTTCACGATTATGGATTCAACACACTCCTACATTAAACTAGCATCATATCCGATGTTAAAATTTCGATTTTGTTCCGAGCATTTCCACACAACGTCGAAGAACTGCAACACCATCCATGAAAACTCGTATCCTGACCACTTTATCTTCCGAATCTAATATCTCTCAAACCGATAATCGTCTTGGCCCAAGTAAACATGCTCTAGAAAGCTTATGAAATTCCCTACAAAATAAAACTGATTTCATCCCAATCCATTAAACCTAGCTCAAGTTGTGTTCAAATCAATCAAGCAGAAAAACACACCTCCAACCATTAACCAACAAACTTTGCTAAGCCTCTCAATCCATGCCCTATCCATCAAACGCAGACCACCGTAGATTAAAATCCATCCGACGGCTCATATTCAAAATTTCTCCATAACTTGAATCCGCGTCAATCAACCTTCGACCAATCAGCTTTCGTCTTCACGAAATGAAATCCAACGCTCACTATATAAATCCACCCAATTTTTCTGCGTTAAAACCACACACACAAATTCCGATCTAGATTCCCTCATTTCATTTCCCTCAATTTCCCTAAATCTCCAAACCCTAATTTCTGTAGCGAAATTCCCCATGGCTACCGCAGAAGAGCCAGTTCTCCCCAGCGAGATAGCGGCGGAGCCGGTTGCCGCCGCGGCGGAGGAGACAGCCAAAGATGAGAATCCCCCGGAGAAATCCACCAACGCGAAGAAGGTTTCTGCTCCGAAAGAGGCGAAGAAGAAGAATAAGAAGGTTCCTGCTCCGAGAAAGCGTAGCACCTCCGCTCACCCTCCTTACTTCGAGGTATTTCATCGTTTTCATTTCGATTTGATTATCGTTGAATTGGATCTGAATTTGTTTTGTTTCTTTGTGTGGATGCAGATGATTTCAGATGCGATCGTCACGCTCAAGGAGAGGACAGGATCGAGCCAGTACGCGATTACAAAGTTCATCGAGGATAAGCAGAAGAATCTCCCGGCGAATTTCAGAAAAGTTTTGCTCGTTCAGTTGAAGAAGCTCGTGGCAAATGAGAAGCTTGCCAAAGTTAAAAACTCGTTCAAATTGCCTTCAACACGGTCTGCCAAGCCGGCTCCGGCTGCTGCTTCTTCCCCCGCTAAGAAGAAGCCGGCGACTGCCGCGAAGCCGAAGCCCAAAGCCGCCGCTGCCAAGGAGAAGGTTTCGCTAGTCAAAACCAAGCCGAAGCCTAAAACTGTCACAGCGAAACCGAAGGCCGCTGTGAAGGCTAAGCCGGCTGCGAAGCCGAAGGCGACCGCTCCTGCGAAAGCAAAGACCGCACCGAAGAGGAAAGCGGCGGAGACTGCGAAGAAACCGCCGGCTAAGGCGACGAGGACGTCGACGAGAACGAATCCTGGGGGGAAGACGGCGGCAATCGAGGCGACAAAGAAGGCGACTCCGGTGAAGAAGAAGAAGGCAACGGGTAAGAGCGTAAAGGCGAAGACCGTTAAGTCTCCGGCAAAGAAAGCCGTCGCGAAGAAGGGAAAGAAGTGATGGGAGGGGCAGTTTTGGAATTAGCGTTTGCTAGTAGGGGTAGTGTTGTACATTCCTTTTAACCAATATATAAGGGTATAATATAAGTAAGTGTTTTTTTTTGTTAATTTTGTTTTTGAGTTTCGGATTTCACAGTTGCTATGGCTGTATTTATAGGAGAACGAGCGTTTTCGAAATTATATGATTATTAGAGACTTCTCCTTTCTCAAAATCTTTCCACTTTTGTGAAATTTATTTCATAATTAGAGCGGAGGCTAAAATTTGGATTTTGATTTATTGCTCTTGCCATTTGGATGTTGCGCTCAAAAAAAGATGGTTATTGACATCAAATCAACCTTTCAAAGTTGAGGAAATTGATTTTCTCAAAAAAAGTTTAGGAAATTGATGTGGGACAATTCCGTAGTTTTCTAGCAGAAGGAATATGAAACAGCAGCTACCGTTTAATGTTGTACTCCCTCCGTCCCTAAATAAATGTCTCGAACCGTCAAAATTTTTATCCCTGAATTAGTGTTTAATTTCAATTTTCTATATAAAAGTTATGTCAAAAATTATCATATTTATTTTTTGACTCATACCAAAATGTATCTTTTCAGTTTTTCATGTAATAATTAGGGGTAATACGGGTCATTCTGCCCACTATCTTGGTATACATATTTTGACGGCTAAGTACACTTATTTGGAGATGAAGGGAGTAACTATTTAAGCAAATTTTTGTAGCTGGCTGCTTCTCAAGTTGCAAAAAGAGAATTATGTATTCTCTCTATCCATGATAAGTGTACTATAATTTCTTTTGCGTACGTCGACGATAAATGTAGCAATTTTCATTTTGAAAAATGACCCTACCAACTACCATTATTTTAAACATTACAATAATTCATTATGATGGGTGCTTTTTTCACTCAAAACCAATCTACCAATAATTTCTTAAACCCGTGACGAATCTAAAGTGTTACACTTATGATGGACGGAGAGAGTATGTTGCAGTTGCATACATATTCCTACTCCAACTCCAAATTTGGTTAGGCATAGAATTTATCTCTAAAATACAGAAAATAACTTGCTATAGTCCTGCTGTATTTTAGAGTTTTAAACAATGTTTTGACTGCTCTTATCACTGTTTATTTTTTATTTTTAATATGTTTAATAATTAATGTGTGATAAAAAAAAGACATTTTAATTTTATGAAATACTTATATATTAAATCACATCTTACACCAATAATAAACTTATATAAAATTATTTAAAAAAAACAATTACATAAAATACAAGATAAATTAAAAAGAAATTAAGAAAAAACACACACAATTACATAATAAAAATATAAAAAACGTGAAACGTGCATTAGGAGTTCTTCAAAGTAAATTTGCAATTGTGGCAAATCTGGCACTTTTTTGAAGCAAAGACAATTTGCAAGATATCATATATGTATGCATAATAATGCATAATATGACTATTGAGGATGCACAGGATCTTAATGCTTCAATTGGAGACGCAAGGAACGTGCCACCCCATGAAGTCCAATTTGATCAAACCCCGCATCTACTCGATATCGGTATTTTCTTTGACGGTTCAAAAGATCAAAGACAGCGATGTTCATTTCACACTTCGAAATACATTGATTGATCACTTGAGGAGTTTTATTGAGGCTCGTTAGGTTTGTAATTTTATTTGTTTATAATGAATTTTTGTTATTATTCTTCATTAATTGACTTAAGTAATTTATATTTTTAATACTAAACAAAAAAAAGAATATTTTAGAATATTTTATTTTTGTATAAAAATATAAAGATAACTTGCTTTTTTTTGTTGTATTTTTGTATTGAAACTGTTGTATATTGGTGCACTGCTCGAGATGGCCTAATTAATGAACCAACAACTCCAAATATTACACTTTACAAAATCCTACAAACTACCAGAACTTTCTCATATCAAAATATTGTCCAAGGCAGGTTTATTCACACAATTATAACTTTATTATGTTCATTTTTGTATTAGATCCATGTCATTTTCACATAATACGATAATATTTATATATTATTACTATTTTCTTTTTTAGTTAGAGTTTGAATTTATTGTTGCACATCAACACTAACAAAATCGCGTCACATTCATATTCTTGTCCATCAGATGCTTAACAGTCATTTTCGTAATTAATCTTATCATGTCGTGTCGCTATTGTGTCGAAACAATGATGACACGACACGAATCGTCGGCCCTAATATTTTGATAATAAACAAGTGACTGCTGTAATCTTTAAATCGTAATGCGGTCCTTGAGAATATTTCTAATGATAAGACATACATTTAAGGGGGTGTTTACTTTGAGTGATAGGATAGATAGATAAAAATAGTATAGGTTAATCCACCGTTTACTTTGATGGATTGATTACTTTTGAACTTGTTTGATCATCTAATCCTTCATATAGTCAATCCTATATTTTATCAATCTATCATATCACGCAAAGTAAACGCCCTCTTAAGGCAAAGTAAACGCCCCCTTAAGGTACAACAAACATTGTGATGAATGAATGGTAGTTTGAGAGAATATATAGACGACCTAAACGAAAAAGGAGAGGACATAAATGATACTGCACTGTTAAGAAAACCTCAATTCCAATCATTACCAAACTAAATAACCAACAATCACTTTTTAGCTAGAACGAACACTTAACTATTTCTATGAAAGTGCAGCACAAGTAGAGTAATTTACATAGGCATTGAAGACGACATTTCATCGTTAGTGAGGAGGTACCTGTCTGCAGGTTGGACAATACCATTTTCCCTTAAATCTAGTCTCAGGAGTAAGCCCGACACAAGCATAGTGAAACCATTCACCTCCTTGGCACTGCCATCAAAAACAATAATCGAGCTCAGCCAAAGAGCGACTTTAAAAGACAAATTCAGCAATTACACGAGGTAAATTTTCAAATCTTGATGACAATGCAGGCCAGTAAGATAAGGCAAAGACGACACAAAATCTATTTGATGCACAATGCGTCCTTTCCCCATGGACCTTTGTGAGTGTTCCAAATTTATCTAATTTCTAATATAAATGGTGCAAAAAAAGAGGAAAACTGATAGAATGTAACTGCACAAAGAGATCATCAAAGAAAGGGACAATGGACCTACGTTTTCGTTGTCGCAAGCAATCATATCACCAAAAGAAACCTGCGAAATCAGAATTAACTTGGTATAATATTAAACTCATTAGCTTCAACATAATAGTAAAAATTGATGATCAGTAATGAGGATTAATAATTAGCAGAAGCTTGACCTGATGGCAGACACAGTAAGTAGGTTCATTTGGATCAATGGGTTGATCGAGTTCAACAGGTGGAGCAAAGTCTTTCTTAAGGCTTCCAGGAGGTGGCATAAGCTCAAAATCTCTATCACGCTCCCTATCCCAATCCCTCTCCTTGTAATCGGGCCTCTTCGATTGGGGTGTTCCATAAAGTGGTTTTCGTTTTTCACCTTTAGGAACTAAAGGTAATGGAGGAAGCACAGCTGGCTCATCTGGTGCTATTTTTCCTTCTGCAAATCTCAGAACAAAGAAAATATTATGCAACGGACATAAGCCATCATTTACAATAATCACATCAAATCCAAGGTTAAACGATTTCCATGTAGGCGCCATTTAACCCCCGGTCTACGCACACGACGATGATATATCATATATGTATTTTTTTTTGGGGGGGGGGGGGGTTTATATATCTCACCAATGAGGCACAAAAGCTAGTATACATTTGTCATGTAAAAGTAAAATTTATTATATGTGTTGCTAGTTTGTAACTTGCAATACAATCTCAATGAGAAACCTCAAAGATGAGTAGCCGCACCTTGTTTGAGATCTTCTGCAAAGTTATTCAAATCCTCATCAAGACGTTTTATGTGACTATCAATCTGAAGGAAGGTTGCAAATAACAATAATTATTAGCTTTGCACATAAGGATACATACAACAATGTGCATATCACATTAGTCAACCAATAAGTGTTGGTGCTTCTAAGGAACATGAAACGTGTCTGCTTAGGAGCACTTTTACTCCTCCCTATCCCCATCCACTGATAATTCGCTGCTATGTGTGTACAGGTGGCATTCTAAGACAACAACTAAGTGGATTTGAAGTAAGAGTGTAAGTGAGTCGAGGTATTCACAAGCTACTCGAGATAAACTCGTTAACTACTCAAACTTGACTCATAGAAGATTGAGCTCGAGCTACTAGAGTAGACCTCAAGCTCATTTGATGCATGATTTAGTCATGCATTATGGGAACATTATGTAAAAAGTAAGTCAATGAGGCAATCTCACCATGAGACTAAGGCCAACTAAGTAAAGAAGCACTTGAAAGACAACCAATCGTGCTCAATGTTTTGAGGTACCACATCCTTTATCGGGAAAACTGACGCCCCAAAGTGCAATTATTTACTTTCTAAAATCATGCCTTACATTCCCAATATATAGCATAAATTCATACCCCATGTAAACCTATCTCAATATGAAAAATCATCATACTCAACTACTCCAATAAAATAATTTTCTTTTACAAACAAGATCTCTACCATGATCCATGAATGATACACAGAAGCAGTAATGTCATAGACTTACAAGGTCATGAGCTTGTCGGGCCAGTAGAACCTTCTCAGTGCAGAGGCTAAGGGCATTGTCCTGGTTCGCCTCAATTTCTTTTCGAAGCTTTTCAGACACCTCCTCGTCCTCGTTTCTCCTAGAGAAGGAGCCCCCTTGAGATGCCAAACCCAAACAATACTTTGTTTGCTGCCTTGTCTGGTTTATCATGGCTGTATGCAAACATTTACGCATACCATAGGTGACAAAATTTCAACTTATGCACTAAACATTACATAACTCGAACACCCTTGCATTTTCGCAAAAGAATGAAAATAGCATAAAGGAACCTTGTGATCGATCATCCAGTTCACGAATGGTGTTGAGAAGCCTTTGGAGCTCCGCCGGTAGTGTGCTGGAATCTTTCATTGCACACAAACAATAACAGAGTTATAACACTTCCTTTCATTAAAATTTTGTATATATGTGTGCGTGTGGAGAGAGAGAGAGAGAGGTAAAAACATCTCACATTCCAAATAGTCATCTACAAAAACTCCAGTTCTCGCAATCGCCATCCTTCTGCTTGCTCGATTGAATGGATGTTTCTGGTTCTAATTAGTGAGACAGAGCACTGAAAACACATGAGGAAGCAGATATATCAGTAATTCGAGACTTCAACTTCGGCATTTTACCCTAACAAAACAAATTGGTAATATTCGGTAATCACCACGATAAATTCAGTTCATCAATTACAGCAGTAGCATAAATAAAATTTATGTGGCGAGAAATTCGCTAATTCCCCAATTATACCATATTCTTTACCATCAGAGAGAGAGAGAGAGAGAGAGGGAGATGGATCATGCAATTCGCTGTGTTTAAACAAGTGCAGAAAGATAATGAGATGATTTTACCTTCGAAGCAGATAAGCTTAACCGATCGAATTGGCATAACCAGTGGGAGAAAGGGTTAGGGTTTGGTGAAATTGAATTTGGGCGCAAATTAGAAAAAAAATGAGGAAAGAATCCTTTTCGCGTTTCAAACAGACAAACTCAATTACTCAATCCAGAATTAAATAAAATATTAATTAAATTTAATTAAAGAATATGTGTAAATATAACTAAAATATACTAAAATATTCAGTTTATTTTTAGCGTAGAAACAAAAGTTTAAGGTAAATGCGGAGCAAGAAACTGCAAAGGTATTGCTCAAAAAAAAAAAAATAAATAAAAAACTCTATTGCTCAAAAACTTGAAGAATATTCTTTTTTATTTATTTATTTTTATTTTGGATAACAATTATTAAATAACTTGCCTTATATCAAGTAGAAATTGTTACACGTGGACAAGAAATACTTCCAAGTTGTAGAAAATTTAAATTTGAGGTCCTACAAATTTTAATTACCTCTTTAAATTTAAGAAATACTAATAAGACTACAGCCTTTCTTTTATTATAGTCTTCAAATTTAGTAAATGAAATTTGCGATTTTATTGCCAATTACTCCCCCCGTCCCCCAAAAGTGTGGTCTAAATTTGATTATATGTGAGGTATAAAATATTAATTGGACCACACTTTTGGGAGACGGAGGGAGTATCATATATATTTCATTTATAATGTTGATGTTTATGTAAAAAGGTAATGAATTTTTATTTTTTTAGGCCTTTTGACATTTTCAATTATAATATGATCTTTAATATTTTTAAGTAATTGATTTTCTACAAAAACTCGACTTATTTGTTGCTTTCAGAATTCACTATTTTGATGTTTTCAAATAGATTTTTTTTAATTTATTTAAATAATTCATAAATATTTATTTGTATCATAAAAGATTCCTTTGTCGATTTCAATTATAATATGATCTTTTATATTTTTAAGTAATTGATTTTCTACAAAAACTTGACTTATTTGTTGCTTTCAGAATTCACTATTTTGATGTTTGCAAATAGATTTTTTTTAATTTATTTAAATAATTCATAAATATTTATTTGTATCATAAAAGATTCCTTAATAAATATTTCTTAGAATTTAATTTTTAAAATTTTATTTACATCATTTTAAATTTGAAATATTCATGAATTATTTTATACTCCTAGTGTATATTTACATGTGGGTAGTTATAAAATTTAATTAAAATAATTTTCCTTTTTCGAATGTCCCAAATATATAGACTTGTTTTCATAAAAAGTAATGTTTTTTAACTCATTTACTAATATATCCCTATTTAATGTTTGATTAACTCATAAAAAATACATAGCCAAATAATTTTTCTTAATCCTTGTGAAAATTTCAATCCGCCTATATAAATGGACGTTGGGAGTAACAAATACCAAATAATTTTGTCAAACAATTACAAGAACACTTTCTTTAATAGTACAACCTAAGCATTAACAAACCACTAAATATAAGTATCCAATTCGTCTGCAACTAATTAATTAACAAGCCTAATCCAATCTAGATAAAAGAAAAAAAGACACACACACACACCCCAAATGCTCAAAGATTTTCCTAAAGGGAAAAATGACGTATCAATATATTGTCTGAAATTACCATATTATATATCTATATCGGCGCTGCACAGGTGGTTCTAAAATGTCCAGTCTGGTAACACCGGCTACAATGCACGACGCGCTTCGCCTGAGCGCGCTCTCCGGTGGGCGCTCGTCTCTTCCTCGACTGCGCAGGCGGCCTCAACGACTTGGGAGGGTTCACAACCGCGTCCTCACCAGAATCTTGATGATCTCCAGACATCTCATGCCAGAGTGTTCTATCAGGAATAGGGTGTATGGTCTGAGAGTATGCCTTGCGGAAACTAGCCACCGTGAAGCAGCTCTCGCTGAACCGGTGGACGTTCTGCCTGCACGAGAGGAGGGCTGCAACGGCATGAGAGCACGGAAGGCCGTATACCTCCCACCCTCGACAGGAGCAGCTTCTGCTCCGTACGTCCACAATGGTGGTTCCTTGATGGGATATGACTTCGAACTGAGCCTCATTTGCGCGGAGAACCTGATAGCTCCGCGCAGAATCAAGGGCGTCGGAGACCTGTCTTTCAGCAGAAGGAACGAGTGTTGATGACCACTGCATGCTGGCTTCACGACGCTCGTTGAACCAAGTCATTAGCTGCCTACGGATGCACTCCATCATCTGAACTATTGGCAGACCGGATGCTTCAAGAATCCAAGAATTCAGTGACTCGACAATGTTGGCTGTCAGGTTGCCTAAGCGTGAGCCTTCGAAGTATGAGTTGGCCCACAAGTGAGGTGGAACTTTTCGAACCCAAAATGCAGCATCTTGGGAGATCTCTTCCATCTCCAGGACTTTGGAGTCGAATTCCATGACCGTGAGAGCGTTTGCAGCTTCCCAGAGGAGTTCGCTAAGAAGGCTGTCGTTGAACTCCTTCCGGAAGCTCTCACTGAGATGAAGCATGCAGAAGCCGTGGAAAGCAGTTGGGAAGTTCAATTCCACAGCATCAACAATGCTCTTCTGCCGATCAGACAAGATTGTGAGCCTCGGCATGTTCTCAGTGTTGGTGTCGAGAAGTTTGTGCAGCTCGGAGAGGAACCACAACCAAGATTCGTCGTTCTCTTCATCAACAACACCAAATGCTAAGGGGAAGAGTCCCCCATCTCCATCAAAACTTGTAGCAAAAAGCAGGGTTCCAAGGTATTTGTTCTTTAGAATAGTCCTATCAAGTCCAATAAGTGGCCGACAAGCATTAAGAAATCCATATATCGATGCTTGATATGAAATAAATAGCCGCTGGAAACTATTATCTGTCGGGGTGACACAAACTGATGCCATACTCCCTGGATTTGTCCGTCTTATCTGGTTGCAATATTGTGGCAAAAGACGATAATCCTCTTCAAATGAACCACGAAGAGAAGCCATGAACCTCTCCTTCCCTCTCCATGCTTGCTTGTACGACAGAGTTATACCATGAGCACGATGAATGTCCTCCAGTATTTCTTTCGGCTTAATGTGTGGGTTCTCCCTAAGTCGTTCTTCCACAGAATTAGCAACCCACTCAACGGAAGCTTGCTGATGACCAAGATGAGCTATTCCACCACAATTATGCTCTGAGTAGATAGTTCTAACAGTGAAGGTAGGAACACCTGGTAGCTTAGCAGCATGGACTCGCCATGGGCATCCCTCACTAGCACATTTAGCAGTGAAACGACTCTTGTCTGACTTTACAGTTTGAATCTCAAAATGAAGGGCAATTGCCATGTCCCTCAATGCCCTGCGACAACTCTTTACATCAGGAAACTCTTGCCCCACAATAAATTCATGTGTGGGTAAAGGAGCCACAGTTCGAGATTGAACAATAGGAGAAGTGGTCAGAACTTGAGGCTGCATAATGGAACGATGAGGTGACGAAACGACAACCATTTCAGTGTTCTGATGCATGACCTCAAAGTTTTCATCAACCTCACAGTTCTCCAACACAGCCAATTCATTATCTTCAGAGAAATGCAAATCATTGACACTTGAGACAACAGTCAATTGTCTATCATGGTTATCCGCACCACTTTCATCCCGACCAAGTCTCGTTTCTCTACTTTCACCGTTTATTGCCTTCTGATCAACCGGATCGTACTTATTCTCATACTCGGTACCTTCATCATACTCATGATCATATTCTCCATCTTGACCATGTGAGAGAGCCATTTCTTGGTTGATCACCGGAGCCAAAAAATAACTATGACCAATATCCTGTCCCATATCTATATCACCGTCATCTACAGGCCTTAAGTCGAGATCATCATCATGGTTCTCTACCAATGTTCCTAAGGGACAACTCCGTTCATTCACCAAGCTACGACCATGCCCATCACCAACGTGCAAGTCCTCAACTGACGGCATATCACCTCATTGTCCAATTACGATGTCCTGATTCACCATTTGTTATAACACTAAGCTAGCAGAGCTCTTACTCTTCAAAGCCTTCCTTGCCTTTTACGTATCTGGTGCTAAGATAAACTAAATACAATCAACATCCCAAAATATTGTCAAATACCCAAATTTCATCATATCAGTACCCCGTCTTCTAATACTAATAATTTTATTTTCCCTTTTTTTTCACAGGCCTCAGGTAATAAAACGAATAAAGCACAAAGACAAACTTCACATTAACAATTACAGAAACAATTGGCAAACAAGAACGATAATCTGTTTACTAAACACACACACACACACACAAACACACACTAATAAGTTTCTTTCCAATTTGAACAGGCCTCAATAGTAAACTTGTGATTTACAAACTTTAAATAGATAATAAACATAAACAATTGGCAAACAAGAACAATAATCCACAGCCAAAATAAAATTAAAAAATCCACACTAACACACACACACACAGAAGCTCTTAAATTCACATCAAATTCCAAAGGTAATATAACTAAATCAAGTCCGAATCCAAGTAATCAAACAGAACTCACTAAAAGGAGCATCTACAGAATTAGATTAGCAAAATCAAACAAGCATCGAACGAATTCAACGACCAACAAAAACCCCGAAATTAAAACACAAAAATTTGTCGAAAGGATCGAAACCATAAATTAACCGGCAGAAGAAGATCAGAAACCAAACTCATAGAATCAGCGAGAGCACAATCTTGATTTATTGACGAGAATACCTACGGATCTAATCTAACTTGCACACACAACACACACTAAAACAACAAATTTTTTGGCGCGGGACTAAAGATTTTGTTTGCATGTAGAGAGAGAAAAGCGGAGGGAGAGAATTGAAAATACCTGAAAAATTGGAGGGCAAAGGGAGCTGAGATTAATTTTGAGGGGCAGCGGCAGAGGCGAAGGGAATTTGGAGAAGTCGAAAAGGCGAAGGGTTAGAGAGAGGGTATTTAGGTCAACCTTGTTCCCTAATTTTTATAGTACCGGGATTGCCCCTCCCTCGCCACTTTGATGTCATGGGAGGGTAGCTTTGGTATTTCATCTCTTTGGATTTAGAGAGAGAGAGAGAGAGAGAGAGAGAGAATTGAATTAAGTTTAAAAACCCCCAAATTAGATGGAGCTTGCATTTTTTTTCTTCTTTTCCATATTATTTTATGACTTATAATTGGAGACAACTTTAATGTACAAATTTAAGAACTAGTGGGTTGGCAAATAGTTGTTATTATTTTTTTATTTTAAATAGTTGTTATTTAGGAAATTCAAAAAACTCGAGTTATGATGAAATCAAAAGTTATTTAGGAGAGCAATAAAGAGATATACTCCAATAGAGTTAAAAAAAAATCTCAATAAAAAATAGTAAGCGAAATATAAATAATTGTATGAGAAAGTAAATTTTTTTGAGGGAATATAAGATGCCAAAAAAATTGACAAACTATTCTTTTTGTTTTGAGTTGTTGATTCGAAAATTTTGATATAGTATTTTGTTGACAGTTAGAAAATCAAGATGAATATATATATATATATGATAGAGACAATGTCAGTAGTAATTGAACAATAATGGCAAGCAAAAATTAAATATTTCAAAATTAATGGGCACAGGGACAAAGGTTTTGATGACATAAAAAATTAAATATTTTTGGATTTCATGACTTTATTGCAAAATTTAAGAAATGTTTGTGGATAAATTTGTCAAATTTTAAACGTTATGATATAGTATGACTTTAAAATTAACAAATATTGTGACAATATATGGTATTTGTCTGAAAAAATCAAATAAAACCCACTATTCAACTTTAAACCTAAAACTACGTCAAATTTTAATAATAAATAATTATATTTTAAGTTGTTCAGAACGTCATAAATCAAGACCTTATCAGATAAAATCCAGACACATTCGAATACAATCAAACACCAATAGTACTATACATATACCATTTTATATGAGTTTGAATCTACAGTCTTTTGATTATTTAATAAATTGCTTAATTTATAAAATTCATTGAGTTATAATTTAATAAAATTAACTTAAAAAGAAAATGAGAAAAATGGGAAATAAAAATGAAAAACAAAGGAAAAAAAAAAAGAAAAGGATAAAAAGAAAATAAAAAAATGAAAAAACTAGGAAAAGAATAAACATGCAAAAAAATCGCAGAATGAGTGGGGGACAACAAGTTTCACCATCCGGACGCGTCTATTGGCAATCCGTGATTCTTTTGTGTTTCGTCGGCTATTGCATCCGTTAAATTTATGATATACGATCATTTTATAATAATTATATATTCTAATTGGGTAAAATAAATCTTACTTACGATGCTTAAATTATAAAATTATTACATGTCGTAAATACAACAGATGCAATAGAAGATGAAACACAATTAAGTAATAGATGATCTCATTTCTTTTGGATGTTTTTCATCCATTAACGAGTGAAATGTACGCGTTCCGCCTAAAAAAAATGAAGTACTTGAATACTACTAGCATTTATCATATCCTTCAAGTACTTATTACTAAGATAATCCGACACAAGTTTTAGTACTTGAAAAAAAGTAAAAGAAATTTATTAACAAAATCTGGAAACCTGAAATATCTTTGCCTGATTTTATCAACAAAATCTCGAGTGGATTGACATAATATTTTCATATAAGCAAATTTCATAAATTTAGCAAATCATGCTAGAAATCGTTATAAAAATTCTTCAAAAAATTGAAATCTCTCCAATAACAAAACAAAACATATGGAAAAAAACAAATACAGCTGGAATTATCAGGGTACGAAAGAGGAAAATGAAATAAAAAAATAAAGACAATTAACTGAAATTCTGAAAATGAAGTTCTATTCATAATCTGAAAATAAACATGAATTCTTGATTAGCACGATAAGAGACAATCTGGGAAATCTGAAAAATCAATAGTCAATAATCAAATCATCATCATTCTTCTCTCTCTACAGTCCCACCCTGCTATGACGAATACTGGTAACATTATATACATTTATACACAAATACATATTGATTTCTCTCAGAAAAAAAAAGGTTCTTTTTTTTAGATTAAAAAAAAAGGTTCTTTACTGTTAATGAAATGGGATTTGTTATTTCTTTGGCTTTATTTCAGTCAATGGGCATTCTGGGTGATCCTTGTTTTAATTGATGGTTTTCTGTTGCAGTTCTTTTCTTTTTTCTTTCTAATTGGGATTTTAGGGTCTTTTCTTTATTCATTTTCATTATTTTGGGACTGGAAATTTTGTGAATGTTTGTGTCTATAAGTGTGAATGTGGCATAGTGAGTTTGAGTTTGTCTTTTTCTGACAAATGGGTTGTTTGATTCTTGATTTGTAAACCTAAGATTCCATGTCTTGGCTTCTCATAGAAAAGTATGTGTTTGTGTGTGTGTGGGCTTCTTCTTTATGTGGTTGTTTTCATATTGTTTATGTTGTTTTGTATAATATATAACTAATAGGATATGTAACTAAGTAATGGAACAGTGGTGTAGGATTTGATAGTCTTGGGATTTCATGTGATTGCTGGAGATTATGTTGTTGTCATACTCATGGCTGCTCATCTTTCATCTATGAGAGAGAGGAAACCAAGAGGGATTATGACACACTTGTCGAAGGCCGCCTGCGAATGGTTCTTGATATTCTTGCTGTTTGTGGATGCTGTGTTTTCATATTTGCTCCATGAATTTGCTAAGTATTGTGAGCTGCAAACGCCCTGTCCTTTATGTACAAGGCTCGATTTCGGGGAAAAGAAACTAGGATGTAGTTGGAGCCTAGTGTGCGGTAGCCATAAGGAGGAGATATGCTCTTTAAATAGGATGTGTGGAGAGTGTTTGAAGCCGACTGCAATGCAGGACGGTTTTGAGTCTAAGTCGTGTTGCAAGAAGACGTGGATAGTTCCCACATCCGATGATAAGAGTTTACTTGATATTAAACCAGTTGGATCATCATTAGGGGGTTATAAGGAAAATGTCGAGCCTCCTCTGCTAGACGTGGCTGGCTGTAGGCGTTTCAGTCGTCAAGATGGTATAAAGAAGCTAAGAAATAAACTTAGAGCGTCTATGAGACACCGGGCAACTGAGAATGATGGTGGTGAGGGGAATTCGAGCCTTATTTGTGATAGCCACACGAGATGTGGACGTGATGTTGAATTGGGACGAAGAGACCACCTTGGAATGCTGGTGAATGATGTGCCTGATTCAGATGAGCTGAAGGATGTATATTGTTCATCATCCGATGCCATGATAGAACGTGCTTCGAGAGAGCATAGGTTGGCAGAATCTCATCGAGAGGCGGTTTCATTAGACTCTATTCACAGTGTTCCTTCTGCTTCCACCACTTTGAGAGTTACAAAAAAGTGTAAGCTCGCTCTATCCTCGCCTGCATCCTCTTTCACGAGTGTGAATGTAGGCACGAATGTTATGTTTCCGTGCATGAAAATCATAATATTAAGTACTTTTGGTTGCTCTAACTTTTGAAATGCGTGTGCAGCTATTTATATCGAGGAATCATGTGCAACGGTAAATAGATCTGCAGCCATGAATATAGAAGCCATGGCTGAATCTTCCTCAGATGAGAGTACTTATTCATCAAATTCATACATCAAAAATATGAGTGGTTCTTCGTGCTCGTGTGCTTGTACACAATCTATGTCACGAGTATCTACATCTGAGTCGGGCTTATTGCCTTGTAACGAACACGAAGGATCTAGGAAAGATGAATCTTTAGATGGAGTGAGTGTTAGTGATCATGATCGAAGCTGCAAGAAATCTTTATACGAGGAATTGGAGGAAGAAAGAAAAGCTGCTGGTATTGCGGCAAGTCAGGCAATGGCCATGATAACAAGATTGCAGGAGGAGAAGGCAGCAGTCGAGATGGAGGCCGTGCAGTGCATACAAATGATGGAGCTACAAGCAGAGCACGACATGGAGTCGCTTGAAAGAGCTGATAATCTCCTTTCTGCAAAAGAGAAGGAGCTACAGAACTTGCAAAATGAATTAGAATTCTACAGAAATAACTTCTGTGTTGGATCAGGATTAGAGGATTTACACGAAGAAACTCGTTCTGAAAATAGTCCCCGTATGTCTAGTGATTCAGAATCTGCTAGATTTTCGAAAGAAAATGGTAAAGTATCAAACTTTGGGGATGAAAAGCTCTACATTTCACATAGTTTGAAGAAGTTAGTGAAGAATCTGTATAAAGATTATTGTAGTGACAGCGTGCAAGACTCGCCAAATGGCCTAGTTTTGTACGAGATAAAAGATGGCGTTGCACCTATAGACGATTTTCTCCCCAATGCAGGCAGACACATTGTTGAACTTTGAGCAAAATGGAAGATGACTATATGCTCTTATCTCTTCAATTGCAATGTGAGTATTTACTTCTAGCATATTATGTTCTGATTCTATTATTTCCCGGATGGCGATATATTGTTACTTTACGAGGAAAGCATAATTTAACGATGCAAATGTAGCCAACGAGTATCGTCCTAAGATTGATCAAGAGCTGTCTAGTGATAGTTGATTAAGGATTCTGTTAGTTGGTATTTGCTAAAGAAAAGCTGTTGATATCTTATATTTTCATGATGAAAAAATTATTTTGAAGTGTTTCATTTTGTCATTTTGTTGTCCTAAGGTGTAAACTTTGTTAAAGTACTTTGACTTGTTAATTTAGTAGTATAACATTACATAAATCTCCATTGGTTTTACTAAACTTTTTGCTATGACATTTTCCAGATGAATGACTGGAAGAGGAGCTCTGTAGTAAACACACACACACACACACACACACACACACATCTCACATCATCATCATCATCAGCAGCAGCAGCAGCAGTGGTAGTTGAAGGTGAATTCTACTGTGGAGTTGCTGGTGATTATGGTTCTTGCCCTCAGGTTGTCAAAGTGGTTAGTGGGGTGTGATGATTCGAGTCGAGTCGAGCCAGCTCGCGAGCTACTAGTGAGTTACTCAAAAAACACTTGTGAATTCTACTGTGGAGTTACTAGTGATTAAAAATTTAAAATATACAATAGGTAGGTGAAGCATTGCTTGGCTATGTAGGTACTTGTTTCCCGTGTATGATTGCAACAAAAAGTTACAATCTTGGCATAGCGGTAGAGTGGTTAATGTCCCGACTCCCGAGGCCAAAGGTTTCGGGTTCGAATTCACTGTGGCGCGGTATTTAAAATTTAATTGCTAATTTATCAAAAAAGTTTAAACACAACACATCTAAACAAAATTATGCAACTTCCTCAAACAAATGTTGGAATATTTAGAAAATGAGTTATGTAGTTCCATTATTAAGTCATTAAATTGAGAAAACGACAAAAAAAAAATAAAAAATTGTTGGATTATTTTAGTGCCACTACCAAGACGAGTGCTATTCATAATTACACGTCCTTCTCTTTTAACAAACACTCGTGCATACAAAAGATTGCACGTGATCTCTACTAGTATAAACTAGTGTGTTTCCCGTCGAAAATCGACGGCGAACTACATTATTAAAATAAAATACATTAATAAGGTTATTTCTTCGATTTTATTGTATTTTCTTTAACAAATATTTTTATTTTTATTATTATTTTGCAATATATAAGCATTAGCATTAACATTAACAATAATTTAAGAGTTAATCTATTTTTAAATGCCAAAGCATAAAAGCCACAAGTTATATATCCTATTCATAAAAGTAGATGTTTTGTATACCAAAATCACTCAAAAGACAAAAATAACCCTTGGTCAACGCGGGACGACAGTGGTCACGCCGGAGTGCGATGATCGTGGCCACGATTGTCATCACGATCGTGATCACGATGGTGGCCACGATCGTGGCCACGGTCGTGTCATGCATCGTATCTCCGAAACCCTCCATTTATTGACCCTGCAAATTCGGATTTGATGAAGATTTTCGGATGTACTACGTATTTAATGAAGCTACTTTAATAAATTCTTGTCAGAGAGTTTGTTGGTGCAAAGAGCTATTATTTAAATCACATAACATCAATGAAATCAACATTTATCAACCAATATTCTCTTCAAAATATAGATAAAAGACACAAGAAAAAGAAACAAAAATCCTCATAAAAACCATTCGAAACATAGGCCAAAAGGGAAGATCAACTTCAATGGGGTGCCTTCGTGTTTCCATCTTATATAAAGGTACGCATAATACGTATAGTAGTCGAAAAATATATTTTTGAGGAACGTGATCTTAAGGTCACGATAGTAGTCACGACCGTGAACACGATGATGATTTAAATCCCACGATGGTGATTTATTGTCGGTTTTTATGATTGTTTGTTGGTTTGATTTCATGATGATATGTATGTTGAGCATGAATATTGCTTATTTTATGTTAAATAGGCCGCACATGATTTTAGATTTTAATGGCACGTTCTTAAGATAACATTAGGGTTTTAGTACTAGGAATATTTGCATGAAATATGTTTATTTGTTAGATAAAGAATTATAAATTTCATGTTTATGCAAGGGTAAAATCAGTTCAAAAGGCTAAGAGTATCGTGCTCACTATCTAGGGTTTTTAGTTTTTTTTCTGCGGGCTTCAGCCATGCCCACGACCGCTACCATGACCGTGATCATGACCGTGCCCACGACCGTGCCCACGATCGTGACCACGATCGTGCCCACGATCGAGGCGACGGTCGTGGGCATGGCAGTGAAGCCCCAAAATGAATTCAATTGATTGCGACGATTCTTTTTGTTTTTTGTTAATCGCGGATGTCGTGGCGGCGTATTTTGATACATCACGGCGGTCGGGGAGCGCTCGACGTATATAGATGGAGATTCATTTTTTGGCTACATTGATGCGGGCAAAGTTAGCCGAGCTAACCTCGTGGATGTTATTAGAGATGGTTTGGGTGGTCGAAATGAGACTGAGTACGTATTATGGTATTTGACACGCATGGCCAACGGCAACAAAGTAAAAGTTTTATTGCGAGGCGATACCGAATTACTTCGATTGCTAGTGGAACACAAAGAAGATTCGGAGGTATATGTGATTGAGAACGGCGGCTCATCCGTCCCGAACGTTAATATGGGAGGTAGCGGCTCGGGAGTAGAGCACGACAACATAGACCATAACATGCCACAACATAGCATGCCATGCCGAAGATGAGGAAGACGAGGAATATGAAGACGAGGCAATGTCTACATCCGAATATGAAGAGAAAGATCGTCGCAAAAACTTGATTGATTCAGCGACGAGAGGAGTTTTTGCTTGGGTTCGACAACCGGCACAAATGGATAGAATTATCGGGCAACGACACTTCTCGTCGGACCATCATCGATCCGGAACCGATGCGAGAGTCGGCATTCACCGCGCGATTGGATCATTCCATTTCCCGAGCTATGACGGCGCATTACCATTAGGATGGGTTGAACGGCCTCCGCCGATCCTTTGGTCGGCTCGAGGTGGGGTCTATATTTCGGTCCAAGGAAGAGTTGAGGATAGCTGTAGGAATATATCATTTGGAGAACATGTTAGAGTGTGCCACTGATCGTTCCGCCGAAAAACGTGTAGTGTTCATCTGCAGGAGTGGTAGAGAAAATTGCACATTTAGATTGTGTGCTTGTGAGGGAGCAACTCTTTGGAGAATCAGTAAGTTGACATTGGATCACAGTTGTCACACGGACTTGAATCGTGTTCTTTGCGCGGTCGGTGACTTCTGAGGTTGCTGCATTTTATTTTGCTAAAAAATTAGTCGGTGAGGGTGTCACTTTGAGGCCAAAGGAGATGATTACAGAGATGCGTATTAGGTACGGCGTTGGGATGTTATACAGCTTCGCTCTTCGGACGAGGAACATAGCGATAGAGAAGACGTACGGCGACTTTGACAAGTCGTATCAAAGGCTCCCATCGTATCTGTATTTGTTGAAGCAGCATAATCCGGGGACTATTTATGACTTGCAGATGACTAGTGAAGGAGTGTTCTGTCACATGTTTGTTGCCCTCGGACAGAGTATTCGAGCATTTGAGCATCTTCGGCCGGTGATTGTAGTTGACGGGACCCATCTTAAGGGAAGAAACAAAGGAGTTTTATTTGTCGCCGTCACAAAAGATGCGAATGAACAAATCTTTCCGCTTGCAGTTGGACTTGGTCCGATAGAGAACGATGAGTCGTGGACTTATTTTCTCTACAACATGCGCAGATGCTTCAATCCTCCAGAAAATTTATTGATTGTGAGTGACCAACATAAGAGCATCGAGAATGCTGTTCAAGCCGTCTATCCGAATGCAGTGCATGGGTTGTGCTACCACCATCTACAGAAAAATCTAATAGGCTACGGCGCTACTGTTGCCACACTCTTCAAACAAGCGTCATACTGTTATCGGGTTGAAGAGTTCGAAAATCTCTTTTCGAAGGCTGCATGTTGAAAGCCCTGCGGGGCTTACGGACGACTTTCTCAAATTGGACCGGAGAGGTGGGCTAGGTCGAAGTGTGCCATACGACGCTATGGCTTTCGACCTCCAATGCGGAGAAGTCTTGAACTCTCGTTTGTTGTGGGCCGGACGTTTACCGGTTGCTCGTTACTTGAAATATTTCGCGGGGTACGGAGAATTGGTTTGATGAGAGGCGGGAAGAAGCTGCATCGAGAGATCATGAGTTGACAAAGAATACTTTCGATAAGCTTTCTTTATCTGTGCAAGCTAGTGTTCATCTAACTGTTCGAGCTACAACAACACATATTTATAAAGTCGAAGAAGATAATATTCCTTATCAAGTCGACCTTGAGAGTTGGACATGTGAGTGTCGGGAGTTTGATGAGGATCATATTCCATGTAAGCATGCCGTCGCCGCTATAAGGTAATTGTTTATCTTTGGCTATAATTTCTTTTAAATTTCATTTAATAATATTTTCGTTATTGTAACAGGCGCGCTAGCAATGGTTTGTCTGTGTACGATTTCGTTAGTCATTATTTCAAACAACACAATTTTAGACAAACTTATGCGGAGCATATTCTTCCAATACCACATACGATGAGTGGAATGCGCCGCATTCGATTTCATCAATCATATGTCTCACTCCGGATGAGGTGCGTCAGGCCGGCCGTCCAAGAATGAGTCGTGCTCGGTCAGCAGTTGAAGATAGGACGACCATACGACGTAATCAGGTGTGCTCTAGGTGTAAGGGACCCGGCCACAACAGAAAATCTTGCACAACATCTATTCCCATAGGTGGTGTTGATTTAAACGCCCCCCCTGAAGAAACATGTGGAGAACAATCAAGGCAAAGACGACGGAAGAAAAAAAGATGTAGCAATTGTCGTAGAGAAGATCATGATATAAGAGGATGCCATTTTCCCCGCCGAGAAGATATTTAGCAATTATTGAACTTGTTGTGTTTGAGGGCAATGTATCATATTTTGTGACCTTTTCCGTCAATGATATCTCTCTTTATAATCATTTATCTTTGAGTTTGATTAGTTTTGTGTTGCATGAGTATTTTTTGTCGTCGCCTACCGAAATCACGATGGACAAACTCAATCGTGTCCACAGTCGTGGCTAACCACCGTGACCACGATAGCCGCCCACGACCGTGGTCACGATGGAACACCCACCGTGATCACGATCACGCAGCCCTATCGTGATCACGGTCGTGAGTAGACCATCGTGATCACGGTGGTTTGGCCACGACTGTAATCACGGTCGTATGCCCAACCATCGTGGTGAAGAACAATCTCCGATTCCGACTAATAAACAATGATTAATGTCTTTTCGTATGTTATATCATGTTTCAAACATCATTATGCTAACAAAGTTCGAATTGTAATATACAAATAACACTAAAAAACTTAACATTTATTGATGTATTGCGATTTTCACATTCTTAGTATATATTATGTAACATTTCTCTAATGTTACCATCATATTACAAAAGTCCACACTAATATTAAATTATGTGTTCTAAGATAATATTGTTCGATCAATGATGTATAAACATGATACTAAGGGGTTAAGAATACGTTCAAGGTAGAAAAAACAAAAAAAATGTCGTTAATTGGTCGATTTTGGAGAACTCCACGAATATGGTGCATGATCGTGGGTGTCCATCGTGGAAAATACATCGTGCCCACGACCGTGACCACGTTCGTGAGCTCGATCGTGCTCACGACCGTGGCCACGGTCGTGGCCACGATCGAGCTCACGAACGTGGTCACGGTCGTGGCCACGATCGAGCTCACGACCGTAGCCTCGGTCGTGAGATCGGCGACCATTGTCTATTTAATTATGTACTCCATAAATATACACTGGTATTCAAAAATAGATTAACATATAGATTAACACATAGATTAACACTTAAGAAAATATAATATAATGTAGGTAATGTCGGTAATGTCAAAACACGGAGCAAAATATTGTCTTAAACGTAAATACATATCTATCGTGGATCAATGCTAAGCCAAAAAATCCTACACCCTACGAGCCATCGATATCTTCTAACGTACTTTTCGTCGATTTCACCCGAATGTCTGACTTTGGAAGTTCTACGGGCCACCAGACGATCCAAATACATGCAAGCGAAGGGGCCGCAGCTGTGGCTATATGTTTGGGCGAACTGTACACTAGTTGGCATCTTAACAAGCTCCATTTCATCATCTCTCCTGATTCTTGATGAATTGTTTCTCCAATAACCCGAAAGAGCTAACATACGAGGCACAAGACGAGTAATGGGCTTCATCTGGAAGTCGCGCTCGTCACACGATCATTGTCATGCGGTGTGACATTGAGTCATACAACTCAACCTTCGAGTCAAGAAGACAAATCCTCGCGGTGACCCGGTGATTCTCATTAATACAACAAATTGCAATAATGCGTTCAAGCAAAAAACATATTCAAATAAATCAATGAAGTAACATGTTATTCAGTATATGTAAATATTATTAAAATATTATATACTTACATGATAGGCATTTGACCATGGAACTGCGGTCGGCGTATCTAGCCCTTTTACCAACTCATCTATTCCATCAGGCATTCTCCATTTGTTGTATGTTGGCTTTCCCTTCACTCGTCTAAATTGTGGATCCTTCGGATGCAGCTTTTGTAGCTCGGAAACTAAAGCCGCCTAGAAAAGTAACCATGACCAAGATCAATATTATTTATAAAAAATAATAATAACAAAAATAAATAAATTACAACTTACATAAAATGCAGAGCCCACGACGATCGTGACAGTTGCACCAACATTTGACCGAGTGCCGAGATTCCGCCGGATCCTCGCGCGAGTGGAAGACACGTACAAGTCTATTACCTAACAAACATAAAACTTATATTAGATGACAATATAAATACAATTTAATTTATGCTTCGATAATATAAAGGATGTTACCTCAATGATAAAGTCTTGATGAAGATCTTACGGAGTGTCGAAGAACTTTTGAGTTAGCACGTGCTTTGTCTCATAAGTAATTGCATAGGCCTCGGGTCCCGAATTTCTAAAGGCTCGTACTCAATCCTCAACGTCTCGGCATTAGACGGAACATTGCCCTTGTAAGGGGTCTTTAGAGCGACAGACGGTACGGGTTGTCGAAGACCCAAGCTCACGTCACCCACCTCCTCATCATCCTCATCCTCGTCATCATCATCATCCCGAAGCTCGTGCGATGAATGCCGATCGGAGTAAAATGGGATGAGGCGTCAGTGAACTAGAGACTTCGGGCCCAAACGACTGGTAGTTCTGATAAGATGGCCCCTCAGACTGAAAGTGCGGGTAAGTAGGCTGCACGGGCCGAAAGAGCTCAACAAATAGCTCGTGCTGAGAGTGGTGGGAAGAGGCTGCGTGTGCGAGAGTGGTGGGAAGGAGCTGCTCGTCTTTGAGAGTGGTGGGAAGGAGCTGCTCGTGCGGGAGCGGGTGGGAAGGGGCTGCGTGTGCTGAGAGTGGTGGGAAGGAGCCTGCTCGTGCTGAGAGTGGTGGGAAGGAGCCTGCTCGTGCTGAGAGTGGTGGGAAGGAGCCTGCTCGTGCTGAGAGTGGTGGGAAGGGGCACGGTCGTGCTGAGAGTGGTGGGAAGGGGCACGGTCGTGCTGAGAGTGGTGGGAATGGGCACCATGCTGAGAGTGGTGGGAAGGGGCACCCTGCTGAGAGTGGTGGGAATGGCGCCCTGAGGCCCGACACCAAAGAGTGACGGGGACGATCTGGATGGGCTCCTGCGCACCGGACCATCCGTGTGTGCATCAACGGGCGACGTAGAGTGACGGTGTGGCTCTCGTTCATTCCGCGACTCCCAACCGAATGCTTGTGGAGAGTATTGTGGAGGGCCCGATAGACCGCCAGGAATGAAGTAGTCCTTCATCCGAGCAAACATCTTTCGAGTAAGTCGAGCAAGGAAGCCGCATGTCGGACTCGTCGTTCAAGCGCCCTCGGCCAGGCGCTCTATGTCATCCCCGCCGCTAGTGCCCTCCTCGTGGTCCGGACAAGGCCGTCCGTGCACACAACAAACCCCGTCCGGGCCGCACGAGTGTAGCAGCTCGTCTGTAGCACCTAGTGGAGTACTCTCACGGCGACGCTTGGGCATTGGTCGCCTCGCCTCAGGAGTCAACACCTTCCCCACTATACTCTTCAATTTTCCCATAGCCTTTGACTTTCCTTTCGGGTCTTTCCTTGTTGCAATTCGTACAGGAGGCTTGTATCTCACATCAAACTCCTCTCCGTTGTCAAAGCTCATCATGTACCACGTTTCTAGCTCTTCAGCAATAGGTTCCAACGAGGGATATACTACAAGCTGCAAAAAATAATAAAAATTTAATATTACATATTCAACATTGAATCATACAATCAAATTTAAAAAATAAAATAAAATAAATGTACCCGTGGATTGTCCAAGAAACGACTAAAATCAACCATTTTCATCTGCCTTGTGCTCCACCTCAAACATCGGGGCAATCTGACTTGTGGGTCTCGCAATCCACACACGTCTCCGAGTGCTGGAATGACCTCATACGACCAAATCTGCAAAGCCCAAACTGGACCGTAGAAGTGGTAATCTCTTTCTGCTTGATTAGGCGCATCGCCACGTTGTCTATATAGTAACACAACGTACCATACGTGTACGAGCCCCATGGAAAACTATCCCAAGTTTCAAAGTCTTCAACTAATGTCCATGCCCAATCCTCTATCTCGGGATCGTCCCGACATAAGAGGAAGAGATAGTAAACTAACAAGTTAGCCGCCTTCAAATAGTTTTCAACGTTTTTGCCCAACTCTTTGCTTTTGAATTTCTTGCGCAACTCACTTACTTTTGTAGGTTCACCTTTGAAATATGTGTAGTAAATGCTGCCGCTAGGAATTTGATGACTTGAGTGTGGATCAAAGTCGGAGAGTCCGAAATGAAGCCCAGTGATGAGGGCATAATCCTTCGCCGTAAAACGAATGGTCTCTCCACCAATCTGAAACCAACTCTCGATGCCGAGGTATATCATCACCCTTCAACTCGGGCTAGAACGTGATGTAGGGCATTACTTGCACTGTGACTTCTTCTCACGTCAATCAAGCGCCCCACAATGCCGGATTTAAATATCTCCAATGCTTCATTACCACCAACTTCAGATAAAATCTTTGTAACCTCTCGGAATATTTCAACCCGCATGTAAAGATTGATTCCACGAGTGACATAGAGCAATGTAGGTCTCTTCCAAGAACAATTAACCTACAAAAACCAAAGCAACAAAACATTAGGACCATCATCATGTGTTGGAACCAACCAAAGCAACAAAACACAAGAAATTGGAGAGGGTACGCCGTGCCCACGATCGAAGGGTACGATCGTGCCCACGATCGAGGCGGCGATCGTGGGCACGGTGGTCACAACCATCGTGAGCACGGTCGTGCCCACGATCGTGAGCACGGTGGTGACCGTGGCCACGGTCGCCACCACGATCGTGGGCACGATTGCACCTCACGACCGTGGCCACGATTGCACCCCGCGATCGTGAGCTCGATGGAGTCGTCTTCCTCACCTCCATCGTGCCCATAAGAACTTAAGAACACACCCAACCAACAATGTCGAACTATATACACCCAACCAACATAAATTTCGAACTAAACACCGAAGAATTTCAAACTAAACAAACAAGAACTATACACCCATCCAACAAAATCGAACTAAACATGATCATCAAACACATTTTTAACACATAAACATGCATTTAACAGAAAATTTCAACAAAAATTTCGAAAAAAAAATCCAAATTGGGGTCGAATTTAGGGCACTAACCGGCGGTTGAGGAATTTCAAAATCCTCCTCGTCGGAGTCCGACGACGACGGCGCGGGTTGCCTCTCGTTTCTCCAGTTGCTCATTTTTGCAGACACGACGAAGCGAAGATCGTGGGCGGAGATGGTGGCTGTCGTGACTTGTTGGTTTCGTGAGAGAGAGAGAGGCGGTCGAAGAGAGAGAGAATGAGAGTCGAAGAGAGAGAAAGTGGGGTTTGGGAGGGGGGACCGATTGTGATTTGGGGGGACCAATTTTGTTTATTTTTTTTTGTCTTTTTATTGTTTCTTTTAATTGTTTTTTTTACTTAAGGTTATTTTAGTCTTTTAACACATTTTTGGTATGCAAAAGATCTAGTTTTATGAATAGGATATATAACTTGTCTCTTTTATATTTTGGTATTAAAAAAGTCGGAACTCATAATTTAATACCCCATCCGTCCCATTTATATAGGTTTGTTTTTCTTTTTCGGATGTCCCAAATATATAGGCTTGTTTCCATAAAAAGTAATATTTTTTAGCTCATTTACTAATATATCCCTATTTAATTCTTTGATTAACTCAGAAAAAATACATAGTCAAATAATAAATAGGGGCATATTAAGAAATATACTATATAATTTACTTTTCCAATAATTTTTCTTAATCCTTGTGAAAATTTCAATCCGCCTATATAAATGGGACGGAGGGAGTATTATTTTGGAGTGATAATATTTCGATAATTGATCAAAAAGAGTGTTTCCTTTATTTTATTTCACTTTCTTTAGTTGCAAGAAATCAATAGATATTAAACTATTTTTTTCCTCACAATCTGTTAAAGATTTCATTATATACGATGTTAATTGTTGTGTAAATGCTCATAATGAAGATTAAAGATAAATAAGAATACTAAAATGAGAGAGCGCCACGTAGGACCTCGAATTAACGTGAAGCCTCAAATTCGCAATCGTTTTAATAATATATAGATAAGTGTGACTATAATGTTTGGATAACTAATAAACATAGTCTTAAAAAGGAAATTATACCTATAGTCATACACGTTTATTTAGTATAATTAAAATCCATACACTCCTATTTAGTATAATAATTGAATCACTAAACTTTGGTCAACATTATAAACTCAAACTTTTATTTATTTCAATTTGATTCTCAAATGGTTTCATTTTTTCATTGAACTTTATTATTTTGTTATATTAGTTGAATCCAAATATCGACAAAATCCTTTTGGAACGCTATTGAACCAAACCATAAATCGAGTATACAATATAAACAAGCATAATACAACGTTGAAAGAACAAGAAAATTCATTTCTTTTTTATGTTACCTCCAAAAGGAAATTTCTTCAAGGAATGATTGTATCTAAGATTGCAAACGAGTCGTGTTACATCGTGAATTACTCGAATTTCTGTTTGATAAAAGCTCGTTCAAGAACTAACGAGTCAAATTGGAAATTGGCTGAATTCTGCTCGTTATCTTGTGATTAAGCTCGTTAGATGATTTAGTTTGAAATTACAAAAATATTAACCATATAATATAAATCTAAATTTAGAAAGCTCTCGTTAAGTTCGATCATGAAATTAAAGCTATTCGTTAAATAATTCAAATCGACTCGATAATAAATGAGCCAAACATTACAAATTTTGTACCAGACTGAGAAATTATATTATACATGTACATATACTACACCCACCTATCATATGATAATTTATATTATTAAAGTATTATCATGTGAGAAGTGTGCTTAGTATATGTAGACCCCTAAGAGCACCTACAACGGCGGTCGAAGGGCCCGGTCGCTGGCCCAACGACCGCCCCTATTGACCGCCCCCCTCCGGTCGCACCCGTTGTAGCGACCTGGTCGGTCGCAGCCCAGGTCGGGCTTGCGCCCGAGATTGCGACCTGGGACGTGTTATTTTATTATTATTTTTTTCTGTTGCAATTAAAAAAAAATTTATAATGCAACGGCTAAAAACGGCTAGTTTTTTTATTTTTTTTTCCACATTTTCTACCTATAAATACCACATCTTATTACACTTCAAATCACACATTTTCTACCTACAATCTCTATCTTCTTCCATTTCCATCTTCCTCCATTTTATTTCACAAATTATCATTTCTTAATCAAAAAATGGGTGACAAAGATGCTCAATTCAACAATTGGTTTGGGTATCAACAACCGAGCGGGTTCCCGTATATGCAAAATTCTCCGCAATCCAACGAGCCATCCCCCAATTCTATCCCGCAACGTCAACTATTCTCCTCATCGCCCTCGCCTGGTGGCGGTTTTCAACCTTTCTCCTCCTCGCCCGGTGGCGGTTTTCAACCTTTCTCCTCCTCGCCCGGTGGTTGTTTTCAACCTTTCTCCACGCCGCTCGGTGGCGGCTTTCAATCTTTCTCCACGCCGGCCGGTGCATATCGTCAGTTTTAATCTTTCAATTTGAACGACGACGATGATGAGCAAGAAGAAGAGGAAGAGGAGCAAAATTCTCCTCCACCGTCGCCGCCTCCAACAAAGGGGAAAGGAAAGGGGAAAAAGAAGGCGACAACAACCTCCGGTACAACGAGGGGGAAATATGTCAATTATTCCAATGACGAATTGGAGTGCCTCGCCCGGTGCTACGTGGACATCGGTCTTGACCCCATCGTCGCCAATAATCAGAAGCTAGGTGAATTTTGGCGGCGAATTGGAAGGCGCTACAACGACATACGTCCTGAAGGCACACCGGCGAGGGATTCCGAACATCTTCGGCAGGCGTGGAAACGCGCAAAGAAGGAAATTTTAATATTCAATGCTGAATACGTAAAAGCACAGAGGGCGCATGGAAGCGGGCAAAACGACCTCGATCTCATCCACTTGGCTGAGGATGGCTTCTACAGGGAAACGAAGAAGAATTTCAATAAACATAAGCCGTGGGCGGTAGTCAAAGATCTGCCCAACTTCATCAATCCAGACGTCCCGACACAACCGGCGAAAAGAATGAAGAATCGAGAGGACGGGAGCTACACAAGCCATTCGAGCAATCCGAGCTGGCCGAGCAATCCGAGCAACGCTGAATCTGCAACCGAGGAGTCTTCGAGGATTTCCCGACCACTGGGACAGAAGTCGGCCAAAAAAGGAAAGGGAAAGGGCAAGGCCGTGGACGTCCAAGACGACAAACTCGAGCGCATCACTCAAGAAATTAGAGAGATCAAACGCTCATCTGAATTAGGGACCGCCTACGATATCTACACGAGGCCAACGAAAGATATGGACCCGGATGTATTGGAAAATCACCGCAAAGTTTGCATGATGCTCGAGAAGAAATGGGGTTTTGGTCAGTAGGATATTTCGTAGTATTTAATTTTTCGTTTTTAAATTCCAAATTGTATTGTAATTTTCCAATGTTTCAAATACAATTTAGTTATTTCTTAATTATTTCGTAATATTTTAATTATAATTATTTTTATTATTCAAAATAAATATAAAACATAAAAATAATGTTAAAATATAATTAAAATAATGAAAGACCTAGGTCAGAGACCGGGGTGAGAGACCTACCCCATTGTGGCCGATTTAGAGACCGGTCTCTCAATCATTGAGGTCCCACAAAAAGTGCATAAAGTACAAAAAGTGCATAAAGTATTCTAAAATATTGGGAGACCTAAACCCTAAACCCTAAGACCCTAAACCTTAAACCCTAAACCCAAAGGTAGGTCTTCCATTGTGGGTGTTCTAATAGAATTTCCCGTAATAGACTCGAATCAATTCGAATTATCCATTATCAACGGCCATGAGGACACGTGGCACAAAGTGTTCAACGTTACGAACGCCATTAACGCGTGAACAAAAATTCACAATGAAACAGATAATTCTTATTTTTACGTAATAATTAATTAAAGTGTGATTGAAGCACGGGGGCGTTCAGATCCATCGCACCAGTTGGAGAAGTAAAAGTGTCATAAGAAACACGGGCCCTTCAAACATGGTGCAGATTCATGAACCCATCATCATCTCCAAGTTTGAATCTTGCAACTCTAATCCCTACGAAAACGAGTTTTTTCCCTCTCCCTAATTTGGCGCATTTGTCATGCTTTCTTGGATTTTACCAACAACAAGTGACGCCCATCTAATAATCTCTCTCTCTCTCACACACACACACACAGAGTGAGTGAGTGTGTATATATATATATGAGGTATTGGTTTTGGGTTTTGCTATTCATCTCTCCTCTTGTATCTATTTTCTTGATAGAGATAGTGTTGATTGTTCAAGATTCTTGATTCAGTGAGGACCCATGATTTCTTAATTCCTAGGTTTTCTTGGATTTGTTTTTGGTAAGACTTTATTCTTGATAAAGTTAGCCCTTTACTATTCCTAAAAATAGGTTTTTTTGATAACTTCGGATGTGGGGTTTCCTAAAAAGTTATTCTTGCTTTAGCTTTAGGGTTAACAGCCTCATGATTCATTAGAATAAGAGGGGTTTGTGTAAGATTTTAGCCGAATTGTGTAAGTGGTTGTCTGAAAATCTTGATTTTACCCTCCTTGCAACTGTGTGGTTTGTGTAGCTTGATATCTGAATTAGTTCACAGAATAGGGTTTTGAGATATTGTGTGGAATTATTTCCTTATTCAACATTTTAGACTTGAATTTTGTGTTATTTTGAGATGGGGAGTAAGTTTTGGTTGAATGATGAGGATAAGGTTATGGTGGAAAGGGTAGTGGGCAATGAATTAGCTGAATATCTTGCTTGGTCGGCCTCGAACAACGGGCTGTCCGAATTCTCTCCATCGGGTGGGGATCTAGGAGTTCAGCAAGCACTTTGTAAGATTGTTGAGGGATCAGATTGGGCATATGCCATATATTGGCATGTTTCTAAATCTAAGTCGGGCAAGTCCGCCTTGATATGGGGCGACGGGCATTGCAGAGGGGTAAATGAGGGCGAGGACAGTAGTGGTCTCAAGAATGAGAGATCAGTGGATGAAGATGGTAGGAGATGGGTGCTGCACAAGATTCATGCTTGTTTTGGGGGATCCGAGGATGATAGCGTTGCTGCTAAGTTGGACAAAGTCTCGGATGTGGAGATGTTCTATCTCACATCAATGTATCTTGCATTCCCCTTTGAGAAACCTTCCACTCCTTCACAGTCATTCAATTCCGGCAGGTCTATTTGGGTTTCTGATGCGAAAAGCTGTTCAGAACGTTATGAGTTGAGGTCGTATCTGGCTAAGTTGGCTCGTTTGGAGACGGTGGTGTTTGTTCCAACAAAGTCAGGGGTAGTGGAGATTGGCTCTAGGAGGTCTTTACCTGAGGACAGGAGCGTTGTTCAATCAGCAAAGTCTATAGTAGTGAAACCGAGTCCAGTACAGACGAAGGCAGCAGCTCCAAAGATTTTTGGTCAGGAACTGAGTGTTGGGGGTTCGAGATCAGGTCCGATTAGTATCAGCTTCTCTCCAAAGGTGGAAGATGATTCCGTCTTTTCTTCAGATTCATATGATTTACAGACACTAGGTGGTGCTCAAATATTTGGAAACTCATCAAATGGGCACAGAAGTGAGGATAGTGATGGGAAACTTTTGTCACAATCCATTATTTCTAACGTGGAGCAAGTTAGGGAGGATTCGTTTCTCATTTCTGACGAGCGGAAGCCTAGAAAACGGGGTAGGAAGCCAGCAAATGGGAGGGAGGAGCCGTTGAATCACGTGGAAGCAGAAAGGCAGAGACGTGAGAAGCTCAATCAACGTTTCTATGCATTGAGAGCGGTAGTCCCGAATATCTCTAAGATGGACAAAGCATCTCTGCTCGGTGATGCAATCGCCTACATTGCAGATCTTCAGACGAAGATAAGAATAATGGAAACGGAAAAAGGGATCTTGAATGGAAATGACTATCACTGCACCATACAAGATATTGATTTTCAAGAAAGGCACGAGGATGCAGTTGTGCGCGTAAGTTGCCCTCTCGACTCTCACCCTGTATCCGGGGTTATAAAGGAGTTGAGAGAGCATCAAGCAACGGCACAAGAGTCCACCATTTCCTTAACAGACCGTGGTGAAGTCGTCCACACATTCTCCATACACACTCAGGATGGTGCTGCTCAACAATTGAAGGATAAGTTGGCTGCTGCTCTCTTAAATTGATTTTAGATGTAAATGTCGTCCATGTATGCTCTAGTTTGATCATCGTCATCCCATTTGATTTGTGTAGCATGAACGGATAGGTTCATTATCAATGCATTGTGGAAATAATATATTTGTAATCGCGCTCAGTTAATATATAGTCATATTTTTCACAGTATTCTGCTATAGACCTCTAACCATGACTTTCTGACTTCACTTTTTCTTTCTATCGTGTCTTCTGTTTTGCGACAAGTTCTTCCTTAGAAGCTTTGGAAATCTTAATACATGTCTATATCTGTGTATAGACACATATAGTTAGATAATGTGCAAGAATTGAATGCTGAATATATGCTGATGAAACAGTTCTGGTTAAGAATGTTATGCCTTGTTATCGTGTTTCAGAAGTTTTATCGAGATAAGACTGCCTTTCTTTTGCCGTTTCAGGTCTGGACAGACGGTTGGTTGTACCGTTTCAGTTTCTTTAAGCCTAAAATCTGTTCACTGATTGTTTTATTCTTGTCATTTATGCAGATTTTTGCATAGCACACACGGTCTGCAGAGTTCTTCTGGCCATCAACACCATAAACGTCGGGGAAGTCATCTGGCTACAGAGACTGATGTTGTGAGTCGTATACTATGAGGTATGTTTTTAGTCCAATTACTTGCCAATTTTCAAGATGATGTCTGTTTTTCAGATTAAACACACACTACACCATCTTGAAGGTATATACTGAATCTTGAAGTTCGAACAAATCTTTGTGTTCGTGCAATTTCCATTTCTAGAGAATTCACGTAGTTAACTAGATAGTCATTTGCAGTGTGTATTAGATGATATGTGAGAATCGAAGATTTATACAAAAGGAGCTCTTTCAACTGTAACCAAACATTGCATGATGATCAAAACCTTAGAATTTAGAAAAAATGTTCATTTATATATAATCTGTCACAAGATTCAAATACATACTTAAATCACCAACCTATATGTCGAAAAAGAATGAAAAAAAAGGGAAACATTTTTTGAACCAAACAAAAAAGGAAAACTTACTTCCCTCTAAAGCCATACTGGTAAAAACCAACTATTTGTAAATTGAGACTTTCAAGAAATGTATATTTGTCAATTTGCAGCATCTGTTTGCTGTTTGCAGTTGATTTATATCCTCTCAGCAGCCACACCAAACTCGAAAATTTGCTTTGGATATGCATCACTAGCTGTAGGAGGAGGAGGAGGAGGAAACACTGTCGCCCGGCCAGCAAAGTTGCGTTGGCCGATGCTGGCAGTACATTGCCCTCCGCCTGGGGTCCCAACCCACGAGCAGGGATTCGGGCTCGGTGGATTAACGGGGCGCCGCTGCAACGAGGGCAGCAGGAGATTTTGGCCCCTCTTCAGCCATTGCTCTTCTTCTTCATCAAGAACTCGAGTGGCTTGGTATGGTTTTATGGTGAGAAATACTACTAGTACTATAGTAATCAAGATTGCTTTTTTAGACATATTCTTGTTTTGAAAGATGGAAATTTTTAATTTTTTTTTCTTGGGTTGAGATTATCAATGTTGCAAATAAAAATGAAATGGTGAATTTACAGGTTTGAGGTTGTGTGTATATATATTGCATGGGGATGGTGATGAAAAGGTGTGACTTTATTTATTTTTAATATTTTTCAGTTGAAGATGCAGAAGTTGACTGTTGACTATGAGGATCTGTAAAGAAATTGAATGGGTCTAAAATATGTTTAGGAAAAAAAAAATAGATAAATTTTTGAGTCCTTGTGAGTATTTAACTGCTATAACATAAAAAAATCTTCTTGTAGTATACATCAAAACTATTTGAGGTAATTATTTATGTTCTTCAACCGAAACCAATTCTTCGTCTTGAAGTAATTATGTATATTGTTTCAAAACTATATAAGGTCATTATTTATGTTAAACCAATTCTTCACCATGAAGTAATTATATATTTTTTCATTGAAATGAATTCTTCAATTCAAATATTTTCCCTATAATATTTGATGATTATTATTGATCTAATTAACTTTGACTTAAAATGTATGTCTAGCATTTTGGAGAATACACGTTTGAATCTTGAGGTTTACACAAAGTCTTGGCTTACTAAATTTACGTGTGGATGAGGCAAATAAAAACAAATTAAATGTTACAAAACGTTTTTCTTAGCCCAATTTGAGAATCACACCAAATTCTCATACTAATCTCATATTGACCGCCACATATGCTCATAATAGATTCTTGATTTTTTTTCTTCTCGATATCAGTATACCGAACATTTCCATCATGATGAACGATGGTCATAAAAAATTAGTACATAAAAATTGTCATATAAAAAAAATATTATTGTATACTCCATATAAAGAAACAAAATGGTTTCTATATATTATAATAAGGCAAAAACTTGTGTGCGACGATTGCACGTAAGTGGCAGTCAGGCGCGTGCATCACACGCGCCTGACAAATTTTTTTTATTCGACGCGTGTGTTACACGCGCCGATTTTTTAATTTTTTTTTTCAGTTTTTTTTAATTCTTTTTTTTCAGTTTTTTTTTTATTTTTTTTTATTTTTTAAAGAGTCGAGCGAGGGGAGCCGAAGGCCTCGGTGCGAGCTAAAACCCATTAATGTTGCCAAAATCATTATCTATAAATTAAAATCGGAGCCGAAAGCGGAGAAGAAAAATAAATTAAAAAAATCGAATTAAAAAAAAAAAAACTGGCCGGGTCGGGTCAAAAGATCCGGTCACTTATGTGTGGCGGTCTCATAGGAGACTTGCTCTTATAATAATGCTTCATTCTATCTGTAGATAATTGAAAAATCGATGGTCTCTAGTTATTACACTAGGGATGATTTCGACCAGAATACAGGAGCAAATGCGGAAAAAAAAAATCTTGATGGGGGCCGTGTTTTCTAAATTTCAAGAAAATAAGTTTCCTATGTTTCGATTTGGTGATAGAGACTTTCGCACAATAATTTGTACAAAATATCGACAATTTTTTACTCTCGTGTTATCCTACAAATTAGGTGATCACAAATCACAATGATGCCCACACAACGTGGATAAATTGAATAAGTTGAAAAGTTTGAAATTTTTGGGTGCAAAATGGTGTTTTTGATGATGGGGGTTTACGCGACAACCCTAACCACGACTGCTAATGCATATTCCATTCTTCTGCGTGTTTTTTCACTTATTTAAATATTTTGTTCTATAAAACACCAACATAAATAATTTTCTTGTTTAGGGTGTTCCCACCGTAGAGCACATGATGAGCTACGTATGAATGTAGTTTTCTAAATTAATACTGAAATATACACCTATACTTATATGACAAAGACTTGTATACGACCGGTCATACGGTACGACCGGTCCCACGCGCGCGGGCGCGTGTAATACATGTGCTCGCTATGAACCCTTAAGTTAGGCGCGTGCATCACACATGCCCTTCCAAGCACGTCCACGCGCCTAATAACTTTTTTTTAATCGGCACGTGTAACACATGCGCCTGACTTTTTTAATTTTTTTTCCGATTTTTTTATTCAGTTTTTTTTAATTCTTTTTTTTTTCAGCTTTTTTTTATTCTTTTTTTTTCCAGTTTTTTTTATTAATTTTTTGTTTAAAGAGTCGAGCGAGGGGAGCCGAAGGCCTCGGAGCGAGCTAAAAGATATTAATGTTACCACAATCATTATCTATAAATTAAAATCGGAGCCGAAGACGGAGAAGAATTTTTGTTGAAAAAATCGAATTAAAAAAAACTGTAAAGTCAACATTTGACCCGGGTTGACCCAATTTAACCGGGTCGGGTCAACCCGGATCCGGTCTCATGTAAGACCTGTCGTATGAGAGTCCTTCTCTACTTATACAATGTTTGTTTGAAATTTTGGAGAGGAGAGTACGGGATCGAATCCGAGATCTCTCTTATACATAGAGAATATCCACTATTTGAATGTTTCTGATACAATTCCTTATTTTATAAGTAGTTTCTTATGCCAAGAATTGATTCAGTAAAAGCACTCGTTAATTTTGAAGAAAAAAACCAACCTTGTCAAACCAAATGATTCAAACAATTCAACTGCAACAATCCATTATACACGAAAACATCATCATTCTTGATTCCGGCCTTGTTCCGTCACACAACTGCAGAACGACTAACCCGTCGACGCCGGTCGAGCAAAGCAAAGAAATGCACAAGAAGAGAACATTCATGTACACAGATAATTGCCCAGGCATGATTTGTAAACGAGAAAGAAAACCCAATATTCACAAATAATCACATTTACATTTATTTCTACACATCTACATGCTGCAACAAACAATGTTCTTATATTCCCAAGCTGTACACTATCATAGGTGTAGAGCAGGGAATTTATACATCAAGTGATACGAATCTACAGTCGGATGGGACACATTACCGTTGTCTTGAAATCTAACGGCTGATGAAACGGAGGCTTTACAATAACTGACCGCCATGTACTCTTCCCAGGATGATATATCTGTATTAGCAGCGTTGATGACCTCTTATGCTGCCTTGATCTTCGCCCATCTCTCGACTCAGTTATATTCAAAAGTGCAAGTAAGTACAGCTCCTCGTCCAGTGCAATAAACCCGACTGATGCATCATCAGGGACCTTCTTCGGTACATAAGTCTCCTTTGCCCAACGATTAGAGCTCTTATCATACCTGTAACGGAAGGAAAGTGTTGAAATATCAGGAAAGTTTCTATTTCACACGTTCCCTAAACTGTATATTAGCAAAACAATGACGAGGAGTTTGAGGAAAATAACATAAACAGCATAAAGACTAAAAAAACAGAGCAATATTTGTGAAACAGACTATACTGGCAGACCCGAACCCCAAATACTCGAGAAGCATCAGCCAAAATTAGATGAATAGTCAGCAATGCTACATACAAGAGTCCATGGGAGATTGATAAGAAAAAATAGATTAAAGAGGGAACAAGAAGAACTTGATATCCAAAGAGTGTAACGATATATTTTTCTCGTAGTTAAAGAACACAACACTAGACATGCTGCAATCAACAACATTATCTCAAAAGGCTATATACAGAAAGTTGCATCTTCTTTCCTCCAACTCTAAGCAACAAAAGTAGCACCATATCCACAACTAAACTAGAATTACATATATAAACATAACAAAATTATATATTTTTCTTATAGCAACATTGCACCATACTAGACATGCTGCATTCACGAACATTAATGCCAAAATAAAACAAAATTATTTCATCCCAAGTCTCAAGAACGACAGTTGCACCGAATGATGACAATAACCGAAAACTAAAATCCACACAATAAAATAGCGGGAAAAGAAATCTGCGAATTTACCTGAATATTTCACCTCTATCAAGCATGAATATACCTGGAGAATCCCAGCCACCATCATCTGCCACAACAATTTTCCCCAGCCTTCGCCTCTCCCCTTCCTCCCACATATCTCCAAGCTCCCTCCACTTACCCCCATTCTTCAGCTCCATCACCACCGCATCCTTATAATACTCATCCACCGGAAAAACTCCCGACACCGTCCTCGATTCACCGTATCCTCCCATCACCCAAAACTCCCTCCCAAGAAAGAACCCAACGCAGCCGGCTCGGAACCTAGGCAAACCATCCAACGCCACCCACTCATCATCCTCTATATCATACATTTCCACAGAACTCATCCTACTCCCGGCGGCCCCGAACATGGTGTGCCGCGACCCGCCGCCAGCCACCACAATCTTGCCGCACTCCGGCACGGCGGCGCACGCAAAACTGCCGCGTGGGGTGATCATGGGGGACAACGATTCCCAAGTAAACGCAGCGAAATCGAAACGGAACGCGGAGGAAGACGGCGAGGGGCGATCGAGGGGGAATGACCGGGTATCAAACAAAGACCCGCCGAGAACGTAGAGGTGGGGGCCCACCGCGACGGAGATGAAATTGGAGAGGCCATAAACGTGCGGGTTGCAGGGCATCAGCGGCAGCGGGCACCACGACATGTTCTTTGGGTCGAACAGGTACGGCGGCGAAATCGAAGGATCCTGGGGGAATATACAGAGCAATTTTGGCGCGACGACGTAATTCTGGCGGAGCGAAATTAGGGTTTTCGAGGAAAAAAAACGCCTCCATGATCTGCAGGTAAGCTTGATGCGGGCGTGGTGCGAATAAGGAACGAACGCGAGAATCAACGCTCCGACGTCATTGGGGAGGCCGGGAATTAGGGTTAGGGTTTGGATTCCAAATTCGTCGGACGATGACGGCGGCGCCATTTCTGAATCAATTGATCCGAACAAACTAATAATCGACTACGATCGTGCTCATCAGACGCTAAAAATTGCTGCAGCTGGCGAATTTCTGCACCCGATTGCAGAGAGGAAGAGAGAGTGTGTGGGAAAGTGATATTATGTACAACACGTAAGCAAGTATGTACAAACGCTGATGCAGACCGTCAAAGATTCGACCTTTTTAACGGTGCATTTCTAGAGAGTGTAAATTTATGGAATTGCAATGGCTGTTTCTTGATCGGCAATCTTTCGAAAACTGGAAAATTCATTGAAAAGGGTAACGCCCCTTTTGAGATTGACAAAGTGTACAGATGGCTGACACGCGTCTCTCGATTCTCTTTTCTGTTAAGATTTTCGGTTATTGAGACAACCGGTGCTGTGAGAGCTCGTCTAGTTAGTGAAGTGATCGATCTCACGTATGTATAAATGACGTATTTTCGGACTTATTTAATGTAACGGTTGATCACATATATGATTATGCATATGTTTGAGTAACGTATTTTCGAATTCAATCAATATTTTAATTCAAAACATGCTTATAAATAAATTGGATGGAAGAATATAAAAAGGAAACTAGTTTCTAGTGATGTTATGATAAGTTCGATTATGGAAGGCTGATCTAATTAGTGAAGTGATCGATGTAGCCTATGTATGAATGACGTATTTTCAGACGTATTTAATATAACGATTGATCACATATTTTCGGATTATATGTTTGAGTAACGTATTCTTGAATTCAGTTAATATTTATTCATAACATACTCGTAGATAATCAGATGAAAGAAGAAGAAAAAACACATCAAAACATAAAGCTTACATAAATCATTTATTGTCCAAAACAAAAGATTATACATGTATATATATTTATAATCTTTGGTAAATTATTCAAAATAACTCAAACTATTTAGCTCACACTCTAAAATATACCATACTATCAATAATATTCCAATAATACCCGAGCTTTCAATTTTTTTATCCTAATCTACCTTCGGTAACTAATAGTTTTGTTAGTCAATTTTAACGTTTTCTGTTACATTGTTATAGTTATGTTTTCTTCAGAATTGGCTCTGCCCACATTCTTCAATTTTATTAAACTGTTTTCCCACAATGTTGTCTGCTTGTTTTTTTAATTACTTTAATTACAATTTTTTAGAACTAATTACAATGTTCTTATACACACATTTATTACATTACTTCGATTATAAGATAAAATAATCGTTAATATGTTGAAATTGCAAAACCTTTTTAATTTTTATAACTTCTAAGTAAAAGACAATAATTTATAAAGTTATGTGTATGTTTAGTACTCCATCAGTCACCCAAAAGTGTGGTATACTTTTAATTTATTGTGAGATATAAAATATTAATTAAATCATACTCTCTCCGTTCCATGATAAGTGTCTACTTTCTTTTGGGCACGGGTATTTAGGAGAGAAGTGTTTAAAGGGTAAAAAGATAAAAAGTGGTGGAGCCCACATTTTTTGTGTGAGAGAGGATGTTTCCATATTAGGAATGTAGACACTTATGATGGGACAACCCAATAAGGAAATGTAGACACTTATGGCGGGACGGAGGGAGTACTAATCTGGGACTGAGAGAGTAATATTTATTTTCTATATTTTGCATCCCGTAAATGTTAAATCGTTTTTTTTAGTTATATCGTCTTTAATCATTTTGAAAATAACAATATGAAGTGTCAAAAGTGTCTTTTCTTTTCTTTTTTTTGGAATAAAAAGTGTTAAGAGTGTGGAGTCTTACATCATCATGGCATGGGCCATGGGTTGCCAAAAACTTAATATATAAACTATACAATAAGAAAACGTTATACTATCAGAAATATTTTTATTTAGTAATTTTGTAAATTCACAATGGGAAAAAAAAGAAATATTAAAAATAATATCGATCAACACAAATATAAAGTTACAAATTTATCTTGATTTTATTTGGTAAAATCTTAATAATTTGTCAAATTAAATGAATTAGTATTGAAAATATAATCATTGATCAAATTAAATTTTTTCATAAAAATAAAATTATTTATTTGGCCAACCAATTAATTAATTGACCAAATTAAATTGTTATGCAAAATAATTGCAAGGATGAAAAAATACACATTGATCTTGAGTATTTATGTAGGCTCTCTAAAGGTGGGGTCTTATAAAAAAGCGATGTGAGATAAAAATTTATACTAAATAAGTAGAATATATGAATAAAAAATATTAAAATGACGACTTAAGATAAATAGGAATACCGAATGGAGAAAGCGCCACGTAAAACCTAAAATTAAGGGGAGACTTGTGTGCGTGAGTTAGCCTAGTGGTAGATTGGTTAATACCCGGGCCAAAGGTCACGGGTTCAAGTCCACCGTCACGCGACCTTTAAAATTTCTTGTAATGTTTGTTAAAAAAAAAAAAAGATAGGATATAAGGTAATGTTTGCAAAGCAAAATTTCAAATTCACGAAATTTACAAAATTCTTGATAGTATTAGTTACTTACTATAAATACCAAGTGATCTACAAATTTTTATTTTATTACAATCTACAAATTAATTTGCAAATCTTAAAATCCGCAAAACAAGAACGGTGATATATATAGGTAAATAAATACAAACATATTTATGACACAGTTTCTCTCTCTTCCCCCGCCAAAAAACCTCTCCACCAACAGCGTCCACAGAAGGATTCAACGGCTCCGAAAACGTAGGTTTTTCAGAAGAGCAATGTCGCTCTTCTCCACCAACCCTTTCTCACTCCACGTACTCCCACACTCACCGATCAAAACCAAAAAAAAAGGAAAAAAAAAGAAAAAAAGAAAAAAAAGGACTCTCAGATCGCCGGAGAATTTGCTTATGTGTTTTTTGCTCTCCTTCGCCGTTTCAAGATTTCGGGAGTACCCATTTTGGAGAGACGGAGACCCTTTACGATTTGTGGAAAATGTGCTCGAGATTGTGATCAAGAATTGGGGCCATTGAATGAAAATAGTGTTTTGTGTTGAATTTTTGGTTCTTGAATTAAGATGGTATGTTGTTGGTGCAGGAGGAGATTATGTCGGATTTGATTTGGGTGTCTGTCTCTGCGTGTATTTTGTGTGTGTTTTAAACAAATAATTGCATGAAAAAGTATTGTTGAAATCTTGGCCTAATCACGTTTTTTTTTTAATCTTGAATCTTAATTTATAGATTAGATAATATCCTTAGAAGATTGATTTGTTTGATTTCATCGGAAAAACAATGTTATACTTGGTGTGACAATTTTAAGATGTGTTATTACATTCGCCCAAAAACTTTCAGAACTGAAAGAGAAGTAGTGATATCAACATATGAGCATGATGATGATGTTAATACTTATTTTAACTTAATTTTGGTGCAGAAGAATCAATATTAAGTGAGGTTTATTGTACTTGAACTTCTGTATTTCTGATTGTGAAAGAATGAGTTATGCCTAGATACTTCATATCATTAACTTTTTTATTTTTTATTTTTTATCCAACTTATGCACTTACTTTAGGAGGAAACTCAATAATTGTTGCAGGCCCCCCCAGCCAAAATTTATGAAGGTTGTCAAATTTGGGTTGAGGATCCGGAGATTGTTTGGATTGATGGGCGAGTGGTAAAGATTAATGGGAACGAAGTTGAAGTTGAAATATCTGATGGAAGGACGGTAAGAGTTAGCTATGTATGCTTTTGGGGAAGAGCTATCTTTGAAATATGCATATAGCTCGTATTTTATAGATCAGAAAGTCCTTTTCAGTTAGTTTTTTTTTGTGACTTCTTGATATTTTTGTGGTTTGAAGAAAGACAATTTTGCATTTGGTGCCATCTCGAGTATAACTTATTACTTTAGAGTTGAATTTTTTCTATTTTATTCTTTCCATTGTTAAGGTTGCTGCTAGCATATCCAAAGTATTCCCAAAAGATGAGGAGGCTGCTGAGGGAGTTGATGACATGACCAAACTGTCTTACTTGCACGAACCTGGAGTTCTGCATAACTTGGAGACAAGATACCAGTGCAATAAGATTTATGTAAGATGATAATTCTCTTCACTTTTTAACTTCATGGTCAATCCATGTTCGTTCTGGTAAGAAAAAGCAATTTACATTGTGGCAGACTTATAGTGGGGGCATTCTTATTGCCGTTAACCCATTTCAAAGACTTCCGGAATTATATGATGCCAAAATGATGGAACTATACAATGGAAAACCATTTGGTGAACTGAGTCCACATGTATTTGCGATTGGAGATGCTGCCTACAGGTGATAGTCTGCCACACTCTTGTTCTTAGTGGTTTGTGGATAAAAAAGAATTTCAGTTATGTTATGTCTGAGCCTTTTAAGATAAATTAGGGAAATGATGAATGAGGGAAAAAGTAACTCAATATTGGTAAGCGGAGAAAGTGGTGCCGGTAAGACCGAAACTACTAAGATGCTCATGCAGTATCTTGCCTATTTGGGTGGCCGTAAAGGAGGAGGTGAAGGGAGATCAGTAGAACAGCAAGTTCTTGAGGTAGGATTTATCACCTAACTTTCTGGTTTATAGCTGATGCTAACTCCGACTACCTAAATTTAGAAATTTATAATATCACATTGATATACTTTTGTAAAGAATATCTACTTCTACATTTAAATCTGTATATTGGGAAGCTTATTTAGTGGTTCTCTTCAGTCCAATCCAGTCCTTGAAGCATTTGGAAATGCCAAGACGGTCAGAAATAACAATTCTAGGTAAGACCTTGCTTGGATCCTGCAGCAGAATTTTTGAATTGGAATTTGAACAATTTTAGGAGTCTACTTTCAAATTGCTAATTAACGTCTGATGATGCAGCCGATTTGGTAAGTTTGTTGAACTTCAGTTCGACCATTATGGAAGAATATCAGGGGCTGCCATCAGATCATACCTTCTAGAGAGATCTCGTGTCTGCCAAATTTCAGATCCTGAGCGCAATTATCACTGTTTTTACCTTTTGTGTGCAGCACCACAGGAGGTAATCCGCTTTTACACTCTCTTACTTTGTCCACTTTTTTAAAAGAAACGGTTTGCATTCATCATATTTCTGAGTATTTTGTCATCAGGAAATCGAGAAGTACAAGCTGGGACATCCACAAACATTTCACTACTTAAACCAATCTACTTGCTTTGAGCTAGATGATGTGGACGATGCTCATGATTATTTGGCAACAAGGAAGGCCATGGATGTTGTCGGAATTAGTCAAGAAGAGCAGGTAAAATGTAAAATTAGGATCTTCTTTATCCCATATGCTCTCTTTCTGCCAGTAATTAATATTCTTCTTATTCTACAGGATGCAATCTTCAGAATTGTTGCATCTATTCTCCATCTCGGTAATGTTAAATTCGCTAAGGGGGAAGAGATTGATTCATCGGTTCTCGAGGATGACAAATCAAAGTTCCATCTTCAGACTGCAGCAGAGCTTCTCATGTATGACTAAGGCACTTATACTTGCAATGCTCTTCTTTCTCATGAGCGTAATAATTTCTGAGTTGAATGGCCCTTAAAACCTTCCTTCCCAATATTAGGTGCGATTCGAAAGCTCTGGAAGATGCATTATTGAAGCGTGTGATGGTCACTCCAGAAGAAGTTATAAGAAGATGTCTTGATCCTGATGGTGCAATAGTTAGTAGGGATGGATTAGCTAAGACGATATATTCTCGCTTGTTTAATTGGTATAGCACTGGTGCACTATGCTGCTATACTTTTGCATTTCCGAAAATCTATCAACTATTTGTTTAATAGTTAATTTGATGGGGTCTGCATACACAGGTTGGTGGATAAAATAAATTTATCGATCGGGCAAGACTCAAATTCAAGAAGTCTAATTGGAATCCTCGATATATATGGTTTTGAAAGTTTTAAAACCAATAGGTAAAATTTGATTGATTAAATTAGGAAAGTATGTCAGAGAAACTCTTTATTGGCACCCAAACTAACTAAGGGTTTATGCATGCAGTTTCGAACAGTTTTGCATCAATTTTACCAATGAAAAGTTACAGCAACATTTTAATCAGGTACTCAATTGGATTTTTTATTTATTTAGCAGCTGATAAATCTATGTTCAGCGCAATACTATAAATTTTGTTTGTTCTTTTTTCAGCATGTTTTCAAGATGGAGCAGGAGGAATACATCAAAGAAGAGATAGACTGGAGCTACATCGACTTTGTGGATAACCAAGATGTTCTGGATCTTATTGAGAAGGTTGTTATTTATAATACTAAACCACTATGCTCTAGGCGACAGAAATTTGTTGTCACGTCTCTCATAGTTTGCTCATAAACATCGATTGAAAAGATATAATCTCATATATTTTCATGCCGAGAATCTGCAGCAAAAGCAAATCTTCTTATAACTCTGCTTTTGATTGGATGCAGAAACCTGGAGGAATCATTGCTCTTCTTGATGAGGCCTGGTACGGTAATGCAAGTCTGCCTTTAGGTAGCTTGCAACGGATATGTGCTTTAAACTTCCGTTGATTTGGGACTAACTTTATTTGTTTTATTTCCAGTATGTTTCCAAAGTCCACACATGAAACGTTTGCTGAAAAACTTTATCAGACATTTAAAACCAACAAGCGTTTCATTAAACCAAAATTGTCACGTACTGAATTTGCACTTGTTCATTATGCTGGAGAGGTAAACCGAATGAATCTAATTATTGTTCTAGTGTGTAGTTTTTGGTTTTTCAATTTAATTGAAAATTCTCATTTTACTCTCTCCAAGGTTCAATACCAATGTGACCAGTTTTTGGACAAAAACAAAGACTATGTCGTCCCTGAACATCAAGATCTGCTAACTGCTTCGATGTGTCCATTTGTGGGAGCACTTTTTCCTCCAGTCCCTGAAGAGACAACCAAATCTTCAAACAAGTCTTCTAAATTTTCATCAATAGGTTCTCGCTTTAAGGTATGTATTTTTAAATTTGTGAGCTTTTGAGTTTCTTTAAAGACGGTTGAAGCTGATAGATTTGTTGGCTGGTACAGCTACAACTCCAACAATTAATGGAGACACTGAATTCTACAGAACCTCACTACATTAGATGTGTGAAACCTAATACCTTTTTCAAGCCTTGCATTTTCGAATATGCCAGTATTATGCAGCAACTTCGTTGTGGCGTGAGTGCTCTTACTTGTAGTCATTCAATAACTTTTTATATACTCGTCAAACTCACTACTACCTTTTTTCTGATGGCAGGGTGTTTTAGAGGCAATTAGAATTAGTTTATCTGGTTATCCTACTCATAAAACCTTTGAGGAATTTTTTCAACGGTTTTCTATTCTCGTGCCAGAGATTTCGGAAGCAGAGTAAGTATTTTACATGATATTATTATGATCTATTCAAATGCCCTGATGAATTAACTCTTTTCTCCCTATATGAGCAGCGCTGATGCAAAGGGTGCATGCAAACATATTTTGGAGAAAATGGGTATTGATGGAGCTCAGGTATTATTTTCTTCTTATGCTGAATATGGATTTTTCCTTTTGTCCGAGAACCAAAAAATAGAGAAATTAAGAAGTGGCCATTTTCGCTCTTGCTCTTTTTTCTAACTCTTCTTTTAGCCATATTTTATATATGATCAATCCGTACCTTTACGTTCAAATCATTTGAAGCCATTGTGGTTATCAAATCTTTTTCTGTAGCATCTTTGATGAAGAGATTTTTAGTAAACAGTTGGAAAGCTTGCTGATAGAAAATGTTTTGATTGGAAAATTTGCAACTCTTGATACCATTAGGAATCAAAAGGCTCGAATTTGTACAACAACTGTCTGATAAGTCTCTTGGTCTTCTTGGCGTCTGTTATTTTGGCACAAATATTTTAAGTTCGTTAAAAGAAACTGTTTGAGAAGGTTCAATTGGCTGAAATGAATTTCTAGACTCACAGATTTATCGACATCAGGTTCGTACAAAGAACAAAATTATTGTTGTCAATTATGTATGATAAAAAAAAAAACAATTCTGAAAAACCTTTTATCTACTTGCTCCTTTTCTATGAACTCCAGGGACTCCCTTGTAGCGCACTCTTAGTCATAGCGTGAATCTTGCTCTTTCAGTTCTTGCCAATATTTGCCATGTTTGTCCAACTGTCATGTGTCTTATTTTCAAATAACAAAATGCTTTTGTTATATACTCGCCTTTTCTATGGTTATGGGTTTGCTTCTGTTTGTATCAAGAAATCATGTGAAGTATGGTTTCGTGATTGCAGATAGGAAAAACTAAGCTCTTCCTCAGAGCTGGCCAGATGGCTGATTTAGATGCTCACAGAGCATTAAAACTTGGCGATGCAGCAAAGGTAATACAAAGAAAGAGTAAAACTCATAGGGCTCGCCGAGACTATTCTTCGACGGTCAAGGCAGCGGTCGTACTGCAATCTATATGCAGAGGTTTGTTTCAACTCGTCCGACTTCTGATGTGTGTATGGTCGAAACTGTATGCTTATTGTTGTCCTTGTTTTTGAGCAAGTTAATTTTCAATTTTTTTTTCCGGTGGCTCTAGGAATGCTTGCTTACAACTTTTACCAAATTGTAAGAAAGGATGCAGCGGCTCTTAAAATCCAAACAGATTGGAGATGGCATAAATTTAATCAGAACTACAATAAACTCAAGAGAGCAACTATTACAATGCAAGCCATTGTAAGAGCAATGGCTGCACGCAAGATGTACGATTTCACAAAACAAAACAAAACAGCGACTGTTATACAGGTGATTTAAGTTGTATGCTTTCTCTGCAGAAGTCTGAGCAGATTGATGTTCTTCCTTGAATAATAGAAATTTTTTTCCAGTCCCGGTGGCGTGGCCATAGAGCTTTTTCATACTGCAGGCGAGCCATAAGGGCAACGGTTTTTATCCAAAGTGGATGGAGGAGAGTAACAGCTGCTAAAGAGCTCCGGAAACTAAAAGTGGTAGGCCTCAGAATTCTTATCTAGCGAGCTGTATTTGTTACGATTATGTGGATTGAAATCGTAGCATGTTGCAGTGCACGTGCCAGTTGGACTGAATAAAAGAAATCTCATCTAATAATTTTAGTTTTAAGTTGTTGATCTTATATAGAAACTTTCAAATTTACTCCTTTAGAATGCAAGTGCATTTATGTCCTTCCTTGTGTTGGCTGAGTGTATTCTATATGTATCTGTCAATTGACTACTTATGATTAAAATGCAAAGAAATTACTCCCTCCGTCCACGATAAGTGTAGCACTTTTCATTTTCGGAAATAACCCCACCCACTACCATTATTTTAAACCTCACAGCAATTCATTATGGTGGGATCCTTTCTTCACTCAAAACCAAACTACCAACCATTTCTTAAAATCCGTGCCGAACCCAAAGTGTTACACTTATTGTCAACGGGGGGAGTATATTTTATATTTTACTATCTTCATCCAAACAGAGAGATATGATTGTATATGAAATGGATATTCATCTCTGATATTGCAATTATCTGTATGCTACTGATAGTTTTGTCTACTATCTGTAGGCTTCAAGAGAAACAAGTGCGCTTCAAGAAGCAAAGAGTAAGCTCGAAAAGTTAGTGGACGAACTGAGATCACAGTTAGAGATGGAAAGACGTCTGCGGGTAAATAACTTTCTTATGCATCTTTCTGTACTGCAAAAAGTAAAGTTTAGTCTGTATCTGTGTTTGTCCGGAGGCATAGTTATACCCGGACAAATATTTTTGCTTCTCGGGTTTATAGATGTACCGCGAATCATGCTTTTACATACTTTGATGTTATTAACTTACTGCAAAATGCAACATGAGTCCCTTACTCAGTGCTCGAACATTGACTAAGATTGCAAATTCTCGTGCCAGGTTAGCTTGGAGAAAAAGCTGGGGCACTCATTGGATGTTATGCAAAGCCAAGAGGAAAAAACAAATATTCTACTTGAAGGTGAAGCTGCAAGAGCTAGTTTACTTGAAGAGGAAGCTGCTCATATCGCAACTGATGCTGCTCGCATCGCAATTGATGAAGCCTTCTCAATCATGAAGGAGAGAGAGGTTCCAGTGGAAGAAGATTTAGGAACGACTGAGGATTCGACTTCTGATGTGGAAAGATTGAAGGTAACAATAATCAGATGTAATTATACTCCATGCAAATGCTTTCTGTTCTCATTGATTCAGCACTCTTTATCGTCTATTTCACAGAGCTTGTTAAAATCTGAAAAGAAACGAGCTGATGATTTGGAAAGACGGTATGCTGAAGCCTTGGAATCAGCTGAGGGAAAGCGGCAGAAGTTAGAAGAAACCGAAAGAAGAGTTCACCAACTTCAGGAATCATTGAATAGGTACCATAACTCTTAAAAACCATCGTCTTTCATCATTTTTCTCCCGGAAAACCACACGCCTCTTGATAATCTCATGATAAATGATTATTAAAAGTTAACTCGCATCATTTAACTAATATTAGATATGATTTAGTGTGCCTCAGGATGATGTACAGCATCTCCGGCCAATTCTCAGAGCTAAGTATGATATTGTGTGCCTCATCCAACTCGAGTACATCTTTGGGAGTTGTTTCTAAGGATGATAGAGGTGACGATTCTTCCACCTCGTCTGATACCACATCTTCCGACTCAGATTTCACGTTCCCTGCCCCTGCTTCAACTCCAGCAGACTTTTCTTCTACCAATTCTAGTGCACTTCAGCTCATTGTTCAGGATCTTTCAGCAGCTGAGGTTTCAGGTCAGTCTAGTCCCTGAGAGGCCCGTGTCTACACAAACACTGAAGTTAGGACTTGATCCAGCAAATTTTATCTCTTGTCATACGACCGTATAGAAATTAAAATGTTTGTCCCAATTCTTGATATCAATATATTAGTCTTTTTTTTTTTTCCATTTTATTCTTGTTCTCTTCTCATCAGTCTTCTATGTAACACATTTGGTCCAAATCTTTAAATCCCTTATTTGTTTGAATAAAACCGCGGTAAGAAACTACATTATACTTTTCTTTTCTCTTGATGGTTGCATTTTGCAGGAACTGAAAAGTGGAAAAATGACCGGGAGGGGGCATTCGATGACTTTTTCTGATGGAAGTTGTTCTGTCAATGTTTTGTGTCTATATCTTCCCTAGTTAGACTAGATTTTAACAATACCGCAATTAACACAGAATACCTTACCACCCACTTGTTGTACTCACACATCACATGTATATATAGAGAAAAATGTTTAACATCAACATCTATAAAGTTCTTCTACATAACCAATTGACACGAGATACTAACGCAGGTTATAATAATATACTGGCAGTCACTCTTCAAATCTAATTCAGCTTTGTATTAGTCATTAGTTTAGCATGGTTATTACCTAACTGGAGATTAAAATTGTTATCCCGAAGATCAGAATATCTATATATACATTTATCGAGTCAATAACAATCGCTGCAAAATGCAGAAGCTCTTGACCAATCTAGTTTGGCTTTCTGCATTGTGGTGATAATATCTTTCCAGTATTCAATATATTTGAATGTAACAGGAAAAAGTGTTAGCTGGCAGATTCAGTTATTGGTAAGACCACTCTCTCTCTCTATCTCCCTCTCATCCCTGCTTAGGTTCCTTCGTTTTGAATTTCCAGTTAGTTTTTCATTTCCTTTTTCGGACTTCATAATCTTAGTGGAAAATTCTAGTGAGAGCTGGAGCTCTATGCATTCAATAAGTCCCAACTTTGTGAGAGCTAGTATGACAATCTGTCTTTCCGTTCATACCCGTTAATCTGCTTGAAGAACCAATGTGAGGTTCCAGGTACAAATTTTAGCAGAAAAACGAAACTGTACTCAATTGACCTCTAGTGTTGCTGTACGAGACTGAAATTGTAAGCCTCTGATCGAATAACATATGGTCCTCGTTGGACTTTTGATGACATTATGAATCTGCATCTTTTCTTTGCCTCCCTCAGAACACTGCTGCAGGTATGGTGATCCAATAAACGTAAAAGGTAGTTACGCACAATCTCTGCATCTGCTCGTACAAATTCTGCAAGGTAATACTACGCCCCATCTATTTACTTAAAGCCAAATCTCGTGTGATTGATGTTTTAGTTGGCACTGGCTTATTTATTTTACATGTTTGTATGTGTTATTTTGTATTTGGTTATGCCAAGTTGATGGTTGGAATTGGATTCCCTTATTGTTAAGACATGCCTTTTCTTCGCCCGAGCATTTGGATTTGGACTACCTTTCATTTCTATCATTGTGGCTCAGCAGCATTAGATTATGTAACTGTAGAAACTTCTTCATAATATTCCTAACAGCTTAGTTTGTTTCAGGTTCAGACGTGTAATGGATCGTTATGTTTAGCAGTAAATATCTCCAATATCTTATAAGTCGAGTATTCTCTTCAAGTAGGGAAACTGTTTTTTATTTTCTAATTTTCTGTGTATTTGCTTTCATGAGGTCTACATTCCTAATGTAACTGCTAAGGAAGTACTCATTATAGAGTAGGATTTGCATAGTATCACTGTCTTCTTGTTCGTTGTCTGCAGGTAAAACGGGCAAACGGGCTCTTCTACCAACTTGGGTTAGCCATGTTGACAAAGTGAGGACGAGTGTCGAGTAATTGCTTGCAGAGATGGCTCGACTATTGGGATATCGCGCCCAGGTAACCGTATCTCTTATGCTATGGAGAAAGTAAAGATGAAAGCATACTCTAATCTCTCTCTCTCTGTATTTTATTTGATGATATGCAGAGATAACTCAAATGTTGATGTCTGCAAAGGAATTTGTAACTGCCATTTTTCTGGGTTCATTCTGTTTTTAAGTAGAATACGAACACCTGATAACCAACACGTCAAATTCAAATAAGATTCTGGTATTTTGTTTTTCCGTTGTGATTTCGTCAGAAGTTTTAATGAGGTTCGGCACTTGAGTCTTCACCTTGTAATTCAGATAATTACGCCAAAGAAAGAGAGGGCTTTAATTTTCCAAAGAATTTTAGGCTTTGTGCGTTTTCTTTCTTTTCAATGAAATAATCTTATTGCACGTACTCACAAGATTCTTCATTATATATTTATATATACTGGTATTTCTTTTTTTTTTGAAGACGTATATAATGAAACTTAATACTCCCTCCGTCCCATTATTGTTGGCATGTATTCCTTTTTGGGCCGTCCCACGAAAGTTGGCCTGTTTCCTTTTTGGGAAATATCCTTCTCTCACAAAAAGTTGTAGGCTCCACCACTTTCTATCTTTTTACCCTTTAAACACCCTTCTCCTTAATACCCGTGCCGAAAAGAAACGTGCCAACAATAATGGGACGGAGGGAGTACATTATATATAATTGGATTTTAATATTATGAAAATGGTTGTCTGCTTTTGGTTCATTAAGTTTACAAGTTCTAATTTTGGTCCACTATATTTCAATTTTGTAGCACCTATTGTTTGGCCTCTATAAAATTAAAATATATATTAGAAAAATCTTAATTGAAGAATAATAAACTTTAATTAAAATTATTAAATTCTAATTGAAATTAATAAAATAAATCCTAATTCAATATTAAACCTTAATTAAATATTAAATAATCAAATTTTAAAAAATTATTGACTTCACGATGCGGTCGATCGTACTAGAATTTTTGCACTCTTTTAGTCGGTGACTCGGTGGTTGGCTGTGGTGGTGAATTAAATAAATTCAAAACCAATAAATTTAAAGCATTCTTTGAAGGGCAAAGTACCAATTTCCTTAGTCAAGCTGACGCACGAATCATAACGTAATTTCATTTTTTTTTGCCACATTATATTATAACATATATACATAAATTGTTTGCTTTACTTTTCGACTCTAATAGCAACTTGAGTTAATAATTTTGGCAAGGTTACGATATCTCATCTCCAACTTGTGAAGAGTATAATATACAGCTCGTTGTTTCATTGTAACACTAGCTATACCTATTTATAAATATATATTATGTGTATACTTATAGTGTTGCTAAATAATAAAATACAATTAAAAATGAAAAAAATTGTATGTAAAGTAGATCGTTTTACACGAGGTAGCCCTAAGTCAATGCAGCAATAACTTTACTCTCTTTATTGAGCTAAGAAATAAATATCGAGAAAAAAACACTGATTTCATGGCCAATTTATTTTGTAATCCGATTTCCAACCTCATTTAATTTACAAACCCAAAGCAAAATAATAGTAACTTTTTTAACTCACCTCCAAAGTCAACATTCATAACTCATCCTTTTCATTAGTACATATTATAATAATAGTATTTAATTTCAATTGATCATTTCTATAAACTACTCTTTTTTGGACAATATAATATGTGAATTGGGCAGTACCCCACTTCTTGAAATACATACAAAAGTAAAAAGTTTTGTGCTATATTCAAATCCATTGAACCATGCTTTCATAATCATATATTAATTTGTCACTAATCATTATTAATTAATTAAAGTTTATAGAGACAGCAGTTTAAGAATCCTTCACATATACGTGTCAATATTCTATGTAATAATATAAATCCAATTTTCAGAAAGCATCAAAAAATTTAAAAATTTAAAAAATTAGCAGCAGTTCCCAGGTGCGGCGTTCGGCGGAAAAATTTATTTTTTTGAACAACCTTTCAAACAAACTCATTTATAATAATAATAAACAATTCTAGAGACTAAATTATACTGTATGATCCAAAAGGGAGAGTACAAAAGTCCAAGAGATCGATTAATTGTTACAAATAATGTAATATCTTCTATTTAATTATCATAACATCCATACATAAAATATACGTACCAAACTATAAAATATAAACAGAATTAAGAATTTTCATATTTATAGTTATTAAATTAGTGAACATTCATTCGTAGTTGAGTTATGAACTTTTTGTTTGAAGAAATTAAGTACTTAAATCTTGTATTGTTCCACGACTAGAATTGTGGGTAATCATTTGAAAATATAATATAATTAAGCTAGTATAAAATCTAAGGAACTAGTTGAAATCTAATGTAGTATATAATTTAAAATTCTTTTGTTAAGGTGATAATGGTTATAGAATATAGACGAGAAGAATACGAAGAACAGAAAATAAAGAATACAGATTTACGTGGAAAATTCAAAACGGGAGAAAACCACGAGGAGAAGATTTCACTATATGTCGAATAAGGGTTACAATGAGCGATTCAAGACAACTACTCAAACCTTAGACGATTTTCGTCTATTTATAAAAGTCCATATCCAATAGCCACAACCACATTGCGAAAAGAAATCCAGATCGCACCGCGAGTCTTTCAGGCTCGACCCAAATATTTTGTGTCACTAATATTATCAACAATAATATTATTAAAATTCTTTAATTATATATATACTATGCCATTTGATTTGTTATATATTTACGCAAAAATTATAATCCACACACTCAATGCAGAATGCTACACCAAATCAAATAATCAAAGGATATATATATATATATATATATATATATATATAATATTAAAAATCTCTTTCGATTACAGATCACTCGCACAAGAATAATTAATGGGACAAAACTCAAACACCCACATTAATTATTTAAAAAAATAAAGGGCAGATAAAAAAGAAAATACTCTCCTTAAAATTTTAATTTCTTCAATCTGAAGCTAAAAAACCATTAAAAAATTAAACCCATATTGCATAAGCCATTAAGAAATGTCTCCTTCGAACCATACACACAGACCTTCCATGTCCCCCCTCTCTCTCTCTCTCCTCTCTCTCTCCTCTCCTCCTCCTCATATATCTGCACCATTTTCTAGTCTGCTCGTGCGCCTGCATTTTCTTTAAACCCTTCGTGCAAAAGTAGAAATAATCTTAGTATTTCCTTTTTCGCTGTCACAATAATTTACTCTCTCTCTCTCTCTCTCTCTCAATGGCGACCGGTACCGGGTCTCCCTGCGGTGCATGCAAATTCCTCCGGCGCAAATGCGCGGCGGACTGCGTGTTCGCGCCTTATTTCTGCTCGGAGCAAGGGCCGGCGCGGTTCGCCGCCATCCACAAGGTGTTCGGCGCGAGCAACGTGTCGAAGCTGCTGCTCCACGTGCCGGCGGCCGACCGCTGCGAAGCCGTCGTCACCATCGCCTACGAAGCTCAGGCCAGAATCAGAGATCCTGTCTATGGCTGCGTCGCTCATATTTTTGCCCTCCAACAACAGGTAATAATTAATTAGTTTAATGTCTTCTCGTTTTAGTCGGACTAGTTGAAAGCTTGACTCGTGTATTATCGAGCACTGCACCCCCTTCTCGGAAAGGGGCTGCAGTTTCAGTCAGTATGTGATGAAAATCACATACTGATTATAATTAATCATTAGAAATTATTTATAATGGATAATTGCAGAAGAAATCATCGTTTTAGTTTGTAACAATTAAATTTTCAAATTTTCCTCTAAAAATTGGAGATTTTAATTGTTACAAATTAAACCATGGTAATTTTTTTTACATAATTGCAACGATTCAAAATTCATATCTTGCAAGATAAGAAAAACACGGTGATTTTTCCGACAATTATTTCTATTTATAATGATTTATGTTGGATCTTTACAAGACCATGGGGTAAAAAGCCCTAGTTTCTTCATTAAGAAGAGGTTAATTACAAAAGTTAGAGGATACTTTTTTCTCTAATATAATCTCTCCTTCTTCGAATAAATGTTACTATAACAGTGATAAATTTACTCTTTTATCTCAAATTATTGCATGAAAACTACACAATTAAAGAATTTGCATTAATGAGGACAAGGGTAATTAAAATGAAAATTTGACATAATATTTTTAAATAATTCCTTAATAAAACACTTATTCTGAGATAAATTTTATTTTCAAATATAACACTTATTCGGTGACCTGAACCTCGATAATCGTAACGAGTGCAGGTGGCGTATCTACAAGCGCAGGTGATGCAGGCGAAAGCTCATCTAGCACAAAACGCAGTGGAACAGTCATCAAGAAACGCAGAAAATCATCAATGGATTAGTGGTGGAGGAATGGGATCATCATCATCACCACCTCCAATAATCCCAGTTCAGAATTACAGTAACTACATCTCGCCGCAGAGCTCGGCGGAGTCGATCGAGCAGCAGCACAACGACGGGATTCACGGCGGCCACCCGCAAGAAATTCAAAGCAGAGACGAGGCGGCGGCGGCGTTGCAGCAGTACTACAGCAGCAGCAAGAAGAGGCCGTCGCAGACTGATTTGAGCGAGCTTCAAGCGCTAGCTCTTAGAATGATGAACAATGACAACTGATTAATTAGTTTGAGTATTAATTTTAGTGTGTGTGTGTGTGTGTTAACGTTGTTGGGATGCATGTCTGATCGATGTTGCTGACTGGGAATCTTTGTCTGAAAAATTGGGGTTGTATATAAAGGAGAGTATAATTAATATTATTATATATATGAAGAGAGAATTAATGGTTTTAGAGACTGAAAAAGAGTAGAATTTAATTATATATTCAGTCAGAATGTTTTTTAATGCCTGAAAAAATGGATTTTAATTTTCCATCTGCGAAATCGGAATGCAAGTGATTTTAGTATTGAAAAACTACTTTTTTTTTCCTTTTAAAAATAAAAACTTTTTATTTCAAGATTACCGACGGAACTAGCAACGGATTTTATTCCATATATCTAGCTGTTTCTCTATCACTTGTTCATGCCCTTCTTGTTGTGTTTGACTTTGAAAATTCAATGAAGGTATTCATAATGAGAGTTCATTTGAATTGAGCTCCACAAATATAATTAGGAGTTGGAGATAAGAATAAGTTGGATTTATATATATTTTTGCTAATGAATAAAAAGGAGTTGGAGAGTTAATGGGGTGATTCTAGCAGCCATTTTGTTATAGTAAAGATAAAAGTTAGTCCTTAAAAAAGATAAATACTAGTTATTTGTAACAATTATATCCATTCTTATAAAAAAAATCGTGAATAATGAATAAGATGAAACTAAAATAAGTTAATTCATACTTTTATTTAAGTGATATGATCACTAATAAAAATTCGTGACACGTATGAATGATAAAACTCAATACTCGCATACTCAATTATGTGAGAGGTGGTCTCTAGTGGGGATGGACCACACCGTACAGTTAGTGGGGTCCATCTTAATTTTTTTTAATTAATAATTAATTAATATTTAATTAATATTAATTGGAGCTTAGTGACAATAATTAGGAGTAATTAATTCTGGGGTTAATTTGGTATAAATCCATAAAGAATTCTGAAATTTCGTTTTTCCCATGAACTTTTAATTTTGTTTCTTAATACATAAATAATTCCAAAATTCCGGTTTTTTCTATGAACTTTTATTTTGTTTCTAAATCTATAAAGAATTCTGAAATTACGGTTTTACCCACAAACTTTTAATTTTATTGCTAAATTCATAAACTTTTAATTTTGAGGAAGAAAACGTTAATTTGTTGAGGTAGTCATTGTCGCCATTGTTTTCAACACATGCGTTTTCTGCAACATTCTTAGAAATGAAATATAATAAAGATTAAATTATGGCTACAGAAGAAACGTCGTCGTTTCTTTTTCTATGTGGCATTTTTATTTCATTTAATAACCTCTTAATTACATGTCACCGATTTCCAGCGCCACGTCATTCTCGATTTAGCCGGAATACAATTTCAGGGGAAATTTTGAAAAAATTGAAAGTTTATGGATTTTAGAAACAAATAAAAGTTTGTGGGAAAAACCATAATTTTGAAATTCTTTATGGATTTAGAAACAAAATTAAAAGTTTATAGGAAAAAAATAGAATTTCAGAATTCTTTATGGAATTATACCAAATTAACCCTTAATTCTAACTATCCCCTAATTATCTTTAATTGGTCCCACCCTATGTGATGGTGTAGTGGTCCCACTTGTGTGGTGTAAAGGTCCCACCTATATGATGGTGTGGAGATTTATTCAATTATATATATACCTCATTGTAATTCCCTAAAAAATAAAATCTTTAATTCTCAAAATTATCCTAAATTTCTACTGCATTATCCTCTAATTACGGTTGGCCGTTCACAAGTTTTCCCCACTATATTAAAACTTTACTTTGAACATATAATTTGTTGATTTGTTCAAAAAAAAAAAGACATATAATTTGTTGATAGGACAGATCACACTGACATATAATTGGTCAATGTGAGACTATAATGTTACATAAAATAATATAATGTCTAGAACTAATTATAAAATCAAGATTTTAACTTTGGGAGCTATAAGGTGACACTAGATTTTCAAACTTACAAACTATATAATACTATAATAAGATCGCAGCATTAATTAATATATATTTATAAGACAGCCCATGAGGCCAATTGAGATATGTTATAGAAATAGAAACCTTGGAATTTGAGTTGAATTTGTTATTTCTTGTCCTTTATCGGACAAGTCATGCATATATATTAGTGTAATGGCACGAACGGCTTCTTAAATTATTTTCTCTTTAGTAGATTAAATTAATGAATTTGCATTATTGAGGTATATGTTTGAAATCTTTCTTGTCTTTTCCTTTATACTGAATATTAAGGAAATACTTTTATTTGAGTGGGGGATCCTCAATTATTTGTTATGTGTTTGCGCATATATGTTTTAGGTGTTAATTTGGAGAAAAGATTTTGAAAAAAAAAATCAAAATAATTTTGTTAAGAAGATGTAATGCATTTGGTGTTCAAATTATTTAATTGTTCGGTAAATCATGCAATAGTTAATTCAAGATAAAAAAGAAAAGTAAATTTTATTCATTTCTTTGGAATACGATTTTTGAGAGTTGAGACAAAAAGAGTACATACTAATTTTGTTTAATATTTGGAGATTGACAAATAGATAACATATCGTTCAAGATTAGGATTCAATCACCTAAAACACACTTTTGTATATACAACGGCTGTAAATAAATAAAAGAAAGGTAATAAAACAATATATTACTATTTCCTCCGTTTCTGAATAAATATTCCCAACAGTCAAATAAGGCATACAAGTTTATTCCTTGTATAACTAAATATTGCATGGAGATTCGAACAACTTAAAAATTCGCATTGAAGATAAGATCAAAATAAAAAGTTTGACAATCCTTTTCTATTTAATTTCGAAACATAACATCAAGATAAGATTCTATCCAAATCGGGACACATATTAATTAAGGGAGGGAGAGAGTATACCGCAAGCTTGATTTACTCCCTCCGTCCCCAAATAAGTGTCCCGAGCCACTAATTAAAATTGTTGTCCCCGAATAAGTATCATATTTCAAATTTCTATGCAAAAGTTAAGTAAAATTGTCATATTTACCCTTTGATTCATGCCAAAAAATTTACTTTTTCATTTTTTATGCAATAATTAGGAGTAAAATAAGTGATTGAGCCCACTATCTTGATATACGTATTTTGACAGCTGGGACACTTATTTAGGGGTGAAGGGAGTAAGGATTTATTGCAAATGAGGAACAAGAATATCCATATGTTTTGATTGCAAATTATGACATTGATATTCATCGTCCTTGACTTATTTTCATAGGGATCGGCAAAAAAGGTGAAGGCCATCATTGTTGTTGAAGCAAACACACGCTTGTAATTACTATAATTAATCCTAATTAGTGGGCTCATTGTCTAGGGATTAGGGCCTAATTGTCAGTAGCTAGGTTTACCTAATTTATTAATTTTATTACAAAACTAATAAATTAGATTACTAGTACAACCTTGTACTCAAATATACAGACCAAATGTTCCCATAATTGAGTGCAGTTGCCTCACACTTAGAGAGTTAATTGGAGATTAGCTCATCAAATTAATTGATCAAATTAAATCGCACAAATAATTAATTAGTTGAGGTCACTTATAATGAAAATGTAATTTTTTTCAAGTTGTGTTTTTTGCATTTCTAGGGACACAAGAAGACAAAAAGAAGAGCTGTTGCATTTTTTATTTTTAAATTATATATTTTGTATACATATCTAATTATTCTTCAAAATTGATCATCTCACACAGAAATGCACAATAATCTTTGAGTATCGAGTGTATGTGAGGGTAAAACAGTCACTTCACATTTTTCAAAATTAGATTTCTTCATAGTATTTTTCTATGCTAATATTTTTCAAAGACTTAATTTTCCTATTCATAATTTCTTTGATCACTCGAGACTTCCGACTTCTTTCAAATTTTATATTTAGACATAAAATTTACTATCAATTAATAAATTAGCACTTTTAGTCAAGCTAGCGGCGTGTGACCCCTTTCAAAGTTCAAAACCCTTTTAAAATTTGAAAAGACGTCTATTAAATTTAGAAGACAACAAAAAGATTATTATTTACTATTATTATTATTTGGTTTAATGTTGATCAAGAATCCCACTTTTATATTTAAAATGGATTTCTCCAAACTATTTATTTATTTATTCATCCTGGGTTGTGAATGACTAAGCTTCATCCAATTCAAAACTTGAAAAAGTAAAATTGCGAAGAATTGGTTAGAAAAAGAGAAGACAAACAAAGAATCTGTCAATTTTAGTATTAACAAATAGAACAAATAGATATAAAGGTGTATTGTTTTTTAGAAATTATTAATAAGATACAAGACAATGTGTCTTAGATTGCGTCTAAATGTTGATAATTTACGAACACAAAAACATTTTCTTCTATTGAATAATTTATTTTCTTCGATAAACTTTTTATTCCTCAATTAATTATTATTCCTTGTATAAGGGAATAGATGTCCATTTTCTACTAACGTTAAAATAAGATTACATTAAAAATAAACATTAACATAAAATTCATTCATGAATATGAATTTCTGGGCCTCGTGGGTAAAGAGTAGGGCCCAGGCCGTTTTCTTAATTTGGTCTTATTTTAATAAAAAAAAAGTTCAGCCCAAATGAAAGCCCAGATATTTTTATTAAGATCGGAGTTCATTTTTGGAAAAAAGAAAAGATCAAAAGTTAAAAACTCTCTCTCTCTCTCTCTCTACCTCTCTCTCTCCATATGTAAGGTTTGAAAAACACACACATGACATTTGAATTAGAGAGAATTGCCTCATGTTCCAATTGCATTTTAAAGTTTCATATGGCTTGAGACAATACCAAGGTCACTTGAGATAATTAATTGTAGTATCGAATATTTCAAGCATGATATATATGATGCTGAATTAATTTTTTCTAATTCCCAAGTCTCATACTTTGAAATTTACACATGTATATATACCAATACTAATTAGCATTGTCGATATGACTAAATGGTCATGAAGTGACTGATTTCGTCATTGAAAACTCAATATTCCGAATCCTACCAACACTTTATATCCAACTATTACACCACACTCGCCTAAAAGTTAGCCGAAACATCCTGACGGCCTCGTCGATCAAACGTACCCAAAGTAAATAAATAAAACTTAACTAAAGCTGATCATGTTAAAATTTACATAATTAAACTTCAAAAAATTCACATATAGTAGGGAACAAAAACAATATTATGATGGTCAATCTGCAGCTAGTGAATAATCATAAAAATCATTAAGTTATGAGATAAACAAGAATGTCACATCACAGTCACAAAAAAGACCATCTACTAATAATAGCTAGGGTTGGTAATCAAGAATTAGAATAATTTACCAGGTTTAGTAGCTCAATTATATTATTTCTAGGATCTAGATAGGTCTCAATAGCTATGATCAGTTGAAATAATTAATCAAAGATAAAACAACACAATATATCAAAGGATTAAATATGTGCTATTATTCTACTTAAATATATTCAGGGTTACACACATGGCCTAAAAACCAAACATATATATATACACACATATATATAGGATCAAGAAAATAGGTCTCTTACTTCTGACAGCAGATCTACAACATTGCTAGGGTTTCCAGATAAATCATCAATAACAAAATGGGTAGAGAATTAATTATTAATTAAATCTAATTTACCCATGATTAGTATATAACTAAATTTTCATCAAGAAAGATGAAGGTGTCCAAAAGCAACTGACTGGAGCTCATCACCAACATCTTGAAATGGCCATTGTTTATTACACAGCTGATCTTCAGCTGAACCCATGGAGGGATTCTGCTCCCCGAAAATCGGGTTTTCGTGTTTTATAGAAGAGCTCAAGTACTCCATGCTTCCACTGGAGAAGTAGGGATTGCTTGTAGGATTGTTCAAGACTGCATCAAATTGAGGCATTAATGCCATTTGATTTTGAAGTGATTGCCACCAGCTATGAAGATCGTACGGTGAAGAATGGCTTTCGCCTTCGAATTTATGATTATTAGGGTTTACAGAGTTGCTGGAGTTGTTGATGATGGATTGTGCTGCTTGTTGCTTGAGTGAAGTCAATTGGGATTGCAAATTCACAATCTGCAAAAATTAAGAATAAAAAAATGAAAAAAATGAAGAATTAGGGTTTTACAACTTAAAAACCCTAACAAATTGAAACAAATTTGGAAAAGAATTAAGTGGGAGAGAAATTGGAGAGACCTGCTGTTGGAGGGCAAAAATATGTGAAACACAGCCATAAATGGGATCTTGAAGCCTAGCTTGAGCTTCATAGGAGATCGTGACGGCGGCTTCACTCCGGTCGCTCACCGGAAGGTGAGCGAGGAGTTTTGACACGTTGCTAGCTCCGAATACCTTATGAATAGCTGCGAAATTAGTCGCACCTTGTTCGTGGCAGAAATAAGGTGCAAAAACACAACCCTTGGCACATTTTCTTCTCAAGAATTTGCAGGCACCACAAGGGGAACCGGATCCCGTCATCAATATTTTTTAGATCGAGATTTTTGAGTGGCTAAATTTTAAAGGGAATATATTTCTTTTTTTTCGTTACACTATAAGGTTTTACTTATTGGCTTCATCACACCATTGTATATAAACATCAAAGGGGTGAGGAGGATGATCATATTTTATCATATAGTTTATTACATGTGGTTCCCTTATTGGGCTACAAAATTAGTCAAGTTTCAATTTCTTTTAACTTGTGAAAAATGTTATCTTGAACACTTTGTCCTAATTCTCATACTCTGTTAATTTAATTAGGATATTGAGGTTTCTTAAGGACAAAGAGGTAACATAAACCAAATCCATTCTGCCCAATTCGAATCCTCTATTGTCTTTTGTATTTTGCATCTGTTAGATTTATGATGTGTGGCGATTTTATAATAAATATATATACTGTTCGGGTGGGATAAACTCTACTTACCAAGCTTAAATTATAAAATTGTCACATGTCGTAAATCCAATAAATGTAATAGAAGATGCAACACAAATATTAGGCAATTCTCATTTGCATTCTGTCTGGTATATTATTTTGGCTGGGCTTGCGATCTTTCCATTTGCAAGAATCGGTGTGTTTAATATTTTCAAGATTTTTAAACTATGTTTTTTAATTTCGTGCATTTATATTATGTGCATATTCATGGTAGATCATTAATAAATGTGTTATTTGTCCATGTTTCAGCAATAGGAGTAGGAGAATATTATAATAGTGAGGTTTACCTACTATATGTGGTTTGCATGTGTCGAGAAACAAAATTTACTTAATAATGCGCACTTCATGTAGCTGCAAAATTCCCTCATCGTAAAAAAAAAAAAGTAGGAGATTAAACACATGTTTTTAATTAAACTGTTTAATAAACCTTAATTAGAATTAATAGCCTCTCATTATTACTTTTGAATATCCTCTAATTATGCTTAATTTCTAAAAACTCTTAATGATTCGGGGCATACGATGTGGTTGAATAAGCGGACTGTGCCAGAATCTCTGTCTTTTCTTTTAGATGGATACAAGTTACAATTCATATTATCAAATCACAAATTCATGATGTATATTACAAATAATTCTATGTAGATCACAATATATCGTCACAATACCAACAAATTAATATGAACTAGACGTATACTCATATAAAATGGGAACACAAACTCACACCTTGAACCATAGTTCTCTATCTTTACATTTTGTGCAAAGTTGGAGGCCAAAATTACTAGTGATCATGCCATAAATTATTTACTACTCCCTCCGTTCCATTCATAACGTTCCAATTTCTTTTGGGCACAGTTATTAAGGGGAAGGGTAAAAAGATAGAAAAGTAGTTGGTCCCACCACTTTTGAAGAGTTAATTATTTCCTTATTTGGAAACGGAGCATTATCAATGGAACAAACGAAAAAGGAAAATGAGACGTTATGAATGGAACGGAAGGAGTATATAATAAATTAATAATAAACGATTGATATCTCATCTGTATAAAAATTAAAAATATTTCTAAATCATTATTCTTTCCATAAAAACATTGAATTTTCAATTCCATTCTAAAAAAGGAACACGAATTCAATTTATCCGGCCTTCTAATTCATTACCATGGCCTGTCAGATATATCTAGAATACGATAAACACCCCAGCCCCCAACCCCACCCAGAACACAGACGAGAGAGAGAGAGGGAGAGAGAGAGAGAGAGAGAGAGAGAGAGAGAGAGAGACATACCATATTTAATGAAAGTTTTGGTAATCGATGGAGAATTTTAGTTTATCATAATGTAACTAATGTTATAGCCATAGGGATCTGTTGATTTACCAATCTTTGTAGTTCCAATGTCGTTATTCTATTTTTTTATCAAATACAAAAACCAATGCTCTCAATGATTCTGCAATTAATTAGAAATAATTACTCCCTCAATTCTTTTATAAGTCTTTTATAATTGTCCACCGAAATTTACCTATGAAACCTTATTAATTATCATCATTAATGTATACATACAACTAATTAACAAATTACGAGAAGCATTAAATAAGGATAAAATAGGAAGAAAGCCACTATTTTATTCTCAAATTTTGAAATAGGACACTTATTTGAAAACAAAAAGTTGAGCTAAATGTGACTTAAAAAAGAACGAAGGGAGTAATTAACAATATAAGTATCGTTTTTCTTTCTCTTTTTTTCTGAGTTTGGAAAGGGAACGGTGTTTATCGAACAATTGAGCTCCTAACATTTTTTTTTATAAATTAGCTATTAAATTTAAAGACCGCGCCACGGTGGACTTGAACCCGAAACCTTTGGCCTCGGATATTAACCACTCTACCGTAATAGTGTCCTATCTCAAACTTCTATCCAAAATTTAACGCTAAGTTGCTAAATTTATTTTTGTCATCAAATGCAATGTATTGTTGTACATTTTCAACTTTTCATATAATAATTGAAGGTAAAAAAAAGTAAAACTACACATTTCTAAATCGTATGTTTTGTCGGTTGGGGACACTTATTATTAAATAGAGATATGTCTACGCTGTTCATTTCCAAGGAAATTTTCTTTAACGAAAAATTGAAAATGAAAAGTATGAAGCACGAGGAAAATTCTTTTGTTCTTTTGTTGATTTCCTATATTTACCCTCTATTTTTGTAATTTTTAATCCAACCACAACTACCCACGTGATAGATATCAAACATAGTCAACCATTTATGAGAAGTCAATTATTCATATTGAAGTAATTTAATTAGATAATAATTTTGGTTTCTTTCGTTTTATAAATTTAGTGTAAAAATGGTTGAGCCAATCCGATCGGCCCAAAATTCAATCGAACCCACATTTTTACAGATATATCCACTCAATTTCAAGCCAGTCTTGTGGTCCGGTGTTATTTTTAACAGTTTTAATCAATCCTCATCGTTCCCGTTTCCCAACTCAAAAATAAAAAGTAAAACTCGATGAAAAGTGAAAGGAGAGATAAGATCAAAAAAAGTTAATAAAAAAGGGGGACATATTCCAATACACAATGAAACAAAAGATAGTGACACTTGAACACAACAACATGCAATGGAGAAAGCATATAACATGGAAATTTAAAGTAGGGATATTTAATTTTTTCTGTATTATTTAAGTCTGGAGAGGGCATAGCTTGTCGAGCAATAAAAGTAGAACAATAATATAAAAAAAACAATAGTAATTAAGCTAATTAATTAGTATTATAAATATCACTTAACTTTGTCATTGCTTTTAGGCCACCAGCCCTTCTTACTGTGATTTGGCTTTGCATTTTGTATCATAAATTGATTGGTACACAACGTACGTACGTTTGTCTGAATTAAAATATAAATAAAATATTCAAAATTGAAATTTATTTTTAAAAATAATACTTTTTCTTACGGAAAAAGTGTTTTGTGTATGATCTTTCCCGTATATATATAAAATACACGTCACGTCATAAGTAAAGTTTAATATTTTATTCGTAAGCTCAATGTATGTGCTACGTGTCTAACTATCGCTCAAGTAAGTAAAATTAAAATATTTCATTTTAAGATGGGTAGATGACAAAATCAGCATAATTGAAGGTTCTGAAAAAAAATAAAAAAATAAAAAACTGTGTTCCCATTCGTGCATGTAAACACTTCTGGCAGCCCTCTCTCTCTCTCTCAAGAAGGAATTTTTATAAATTAAAGACCCATAAAATATAATTAAATTGGGGCAATAATGTAGGAGGAACGCTCAACAAATCTTTTAAAAGCACCAAGCAAATGGAATTTTCTATTTAATCCTTGTTCACACTATGAATACACCTTATTACTTTTATTGATCCCACTCTTTCTTAGTAATTTATTTATTCCCTATAGACAATTTTAATTACACCTACCTTTTTCTTGGGATCTGTCATCTAATTTTAAATTCATAATGTATTGGCATTCTTAACTATGTAAAATACTATATTCTTTTTTGTTCTCAGTGATTGCAGAGTGGTGAAAAATGTATTCCTCATGCCAAAATCCAAACGTTAAAGATTTGAATTCCACGTACGCTTTAAATATGTCGAGCATTTCACACTTGATTTTTTAAGTGTGACTTACTTCTTTCGTATGATTTAAAGACTATGACATATAACACTTGATTTTTTAAGTGTGACTTACTTCTTTTGTTGATTTAAAGGCTATGACATATAAGCGGGAGTTTATTCAGTTTGTTAATTAATCTAGAAATATAATCAATTAGCAATAGGCTGTAAAACAACCAAATTACTCATGAGTTATTCGGATTTGGGCTTGATAAAAGATCGTTCGAAATTGTTTAGTAAAGCTTACTAGCTTGATGAGCCAAGCTTGAGCTTGGAAGTATTTGGCTTACTAGCGCGCGACCAAGCTCGTTAAACGATTTAACTTGAAAAGGGAATAATACTAATAATATTGATGATGATGAGCATAAAAAAAAATATAATCCCCAAATAGATAATCTATTTTAGAATTCAATGCAAAAATAATGTCAAACAACCAAATTTATCAAATATTATGGAAAACAAGTTTCTCTATTACACTAGATTTACCATTTCTTGCTGCTGAAATAACTCAACAAAACACACTACTCTCAGTAAATTTGTCATTGATTACTATATAATATTGCATTTGTAATGTACAACCAAAAAAAAAAAGTTCCAAATTTATTAAGTGGTAGTTCTATCATCCAAAGAGCTAGGCATTCCTTTAATCACATCCCTAAGAGCATAAAAATGGCTATCACATTTGTGGTCTGAAATTAGGTTGCTCGAAAGCAGTATCCTTTGAAAATGCTCACCTGGGTCTCTTCTCAACAAGGTGAAATATTCGATACATCGTCTATCGTGGCTCTCAGCTTCTTCCACATTCCTCTTCAAATAATAAACTGTACCTGGAACAAACAATTCATCAGCTACTTTGCGAGCAGGTTTCCCGACTTCTGGTAGATCCGAGCTTTGGATGGGAGAACTGGGAGTTCGTCTAAAACTTGTATCCACCGGTATTTCTTCCTTCGTGGGCAACTCTGTGAAATCGTAACACTTGTTATTCCATCACCAACTCAGCTATACACCAAATGATACAAATGAAATTATGTTGATGCTTTTGGCATTTGGTTTTAACATATGCAAGAAATTGAAGCAGCAATGAAATTTTCATAACCGAGCTGATAAGGAAATTGGATGTAGGATTATGAATGCGAAGGTTTTACAGTATTTATAATTGAAAGACTGAGCCTTAAAAAGATGTGAAAACATACCAGAATACTTTGTCTCCCCTCTGCACTTGGCATATTCAGCAAGTCTACGAGCAACATCTTGTACCGAAGCTACAACTTGCTTTGCGTTAGTCACCACGTCTATAACACCTTTCCAATCGTCTCGACTAAAAACACTTACCCTACCAAAAGCAAAGGTTACAGATCAGAAAGCGAGAAATTTCTCAGTATGTGAAGGATAATACAATATGAGAAGATGTAGAAGCCAAGTGCTATTGTTGTCGATGAACATTGAAGCTTTTACTAGAAAGGACATTGTGGGGAAACAAAACCTTTATTATACTGTTAAGAGGGCGTGTACTTTGAGTGATAGATAATTGAAATACATATGATCGAGTATTTGAAGGATTAGACGATCAAACAAGCTCAAAATTGTTCAACCCCATCAAAGTAAACTATCACCCGAAACAAACACCCCTTTAGAAGTTTTTCATCTACCTACTGATTCACCCTCAAAATTGTTCATGGTATGTTGCAGGACTCTCATACACAAAATTCGTAATTTTCAACAAATTTGTGATTCTCATACACAAAATAAACATGTTTGCTTACCAATCTGTTTCAACAATTTCATTCCTCAATCTTGTCAAAGAAGCAACATTTATTCTTGGGATTATATCATCCTGCATGATAGAAGAAGATAGGAGATTACATATACCAAGAAATTAAACTAAGGTATAAATGACCCGGAAAGAATATATTAAATACATAAATAAACGAGCTGAATTATAAAATAGATATAACCTGCATCACCACCGTGGTTACATAATCAGAGCAACTTTCAGCAATTTCTTTGGAGACACAAGGAGGGGTGGCATATGTAACTGCAGTTACTATATCAGGGCTGAACCCGAGCTCCTTAGAGGACTTTTTACGAAGCATTATTGCAAGCAAAGAAGCAGTAGCACCTCCGAGGGAATGGCCAACAAATCTCAATCTAAAACCCTGTTCGTCAATTAGTTTCACAACAATGGCTACAGGAAATTCTTAACAGAACAACAATAAAAAGAGAAAAAAGTACATCATCACATCACCTTATGCTTCTCCAAGCAATTTCTAATGGTGCCAATCTCATGGTATAAAAACCAACGAGCAGCCTCAGCTGTGCCAAAGTGGGTAGAATAGCCTTCATACGTCATCTCCTCATGTCCGGTGGTTATCATATCGGTAATGAGGTCATAGACTGTGTGTGTTCCTCGGATACCAAAGATGACAAGTTTGTTCCGCATATCAATTCCAACATAGTATCCAGGTCTCAACACACTAGAAATTTTTACAAACTTCACGACATTTTGTTCTCGAAGCATGCTATTCCTAGCTAGAGCAGCAGCACTGTCTTTATAAGCACCCTTTGCTAGTTCTATGTTGTATATGAGGTCCCGAACCTAAATCACCATAACCATTGTCAGAGAATTCTAGTTCTATTCAATATCATAACAAGACAATCTCGACTTAAATCTATTAAAGAATATGCACTCCAAAAATTTTACAATTTAAAAGAAAAGGGTTTAGATAGTCACAGTGGATTCTGAAGAGATAAGTTCACCCTTCACATCCTCCACAGCATTAGTGGATGCTTGCCGAAGATAGATTAGATACAGGCCGATAGTAATGTCGCTCAGACTCCAATCTTGAAGTCCAAGCTTACTCCGCTGTAAACTAGCAAATATCTCGGCAAGAGTTCTATCAGTAGGCGGCCGTTTGTTTTCAATTCCACTTCCTGCAGAAAAACACTTATATTCCTCATCTTTTCCATCTTATAAAATCAACAAAAAACACCCCTTGCATTTCCACTACTCCTCCAAAGAAATCAAACACAAGACGGATCTAGGTTTCTTCAGCAAATTTAATAAAGATTCAACCTTCCCTCAAGAAATAAAACATTCTATCATCAATTTAAAAAGCTTCAAGCTTTGGCCTTTCTCTTGTGCTCTAAATCATTCTTGATCCCAACCACGAAATAGGTTCCTCATCTTAATCCACATTCTGAGTTACTAATTCGATTCACTCGATTTCCATTCTAAAATTGATGCGCACAAACCATTAAAAGGTCGCAATTAACCTAGCCACTAAACTCCATTAACAGAACACATTTCTATTTGAGAGAGCAGACATACAAACTCGAATAACTCGATTTCCATACTCAAATTCATGCTCACAAACCACTAAAAAATCACACTTAACCTAGCCACTAAACTCCATAAACAGTACTACACATTTCTTTTTCAGAGAACCGACATACAAACTCGAATTACTCGATTTCCATACTCAAATTGATGCTCACAAACCATTAAAAGGTCACGATCAACCAAGCTCACTACAATCCATTAATAAAAAACATTTAATTTTCTACAGAACGACACAAAAATCGCAGAGTGCAAGCTAAAATAGCAACGCTTAAACCACAACCACTCAATTCAAGGTGAGTGCAATAACATCTCAACTTTGAGCCATAAATTACAATTTTTTTTCCAAAAATCGGATGCTTGGAAAAGAAGACAAAACAAACCTTGCGGAACAGCCCACTTATACAACTGCAAAGCGGGTTCGAGAGCTCTACGCCACGCAATTTCCGGATTCCATTTGTTATTATAACCGCTCAATTCGTCGTCCGACGAGCTGCAATTGCTCACCGCCGAGTCACGACTCGTCGGATTATTTTCCGATTTCTCGCTTTTCCCCTCCAATTCATCGCCGTCGGCTTTCGACCACTGGAAACGGTTCAAAATGTAAGCGGATTTCTTGTACAAACCATCTGTCTTCAGCAATCGCATTCTCCTACTAAAATCTGAAACGCGAAAAAATTAAGATATAATTCAATTTCAATAATTCTGAATCAACAAAAACTAACAAGAAGAAGAAGAAGAAGAAGAGGACCTACCCATTCTGGTGAAGAACTGTTGAAGCGGTGTTTTCGACATTTTGCTGTCCGTGAATCGCAGAATTTTTTGTGTTTTTGGAGCGAAAAGGTTATGGAGGGCGGTGAAGGATAAGAGCGTACGCCTCTGTGTTGCGCAAGTTAGTTTTTTGCTTCGACCGCTCGCAGTCCGGTAGTTTCGCTGCGGGGCAGCTGATCGGAAATACTTTGAACATGCAGGGGCATTACAGTCTTTTTATATAGCATACCGGATAAACCTACTTTGGGCCTGTAGGTAGTCGGCGGTTATATTTGTTTGGGCTCAACCCATATTAAAATCTAGCCCGGGCCCACTTATGAAAATTCATTTAAGTCTTTATTTTTTTATTTTTTTAGATACCATTTTAAGTCTATTTTCATAAGCGGATTGGGGATTAAATAATCTTTGTACTAATTTTAGTATACGAAAAAAATAATTAATTGGAACATACTAATTGTTATTAACATAAAAAAAATAAAGATGTGTGCAAATATGTGTACAAACCTGATCGTCAAATTTCTCTGTTTAATTACTTTATTGTCCGACACCTAATCAGTAAATTTATGGTACTGCCTGAAACCCACAGCGAGCACTTTTCCAACCATAACCATCTATAGTAGCTCGAAATTAAGCTGGAAAACTTGCACAATATTAATGGACTTACATGATTGACACTCAATTGTTCTAGCTAGTTTGCACAATATAAATAAAAATATCTAAAATTATTCAATACACAACCAATAATGCACTTTGATCATAAATCCAAATTAGCACCAACCGTTAGGCCATCTATTCTTGGAGTCCCATTTGGGCAACCATTTGGAGCTCGAATTCCCCAACCTCGCAGTCTTCTTGCGCGGCTGCCACCTCCAGAGACGGCCTCTGCCGCGTCTGGAGGCGGGTGCATACTCGTACTTTGCTCCGTCGGCCTTCAAGAAGGCGAAGATCTCATCTCCAATAGTTTTACTCGATTGAGACTTGAAGATCTCATCCTCAATCGTCGCCGATGGAAAGACTTGATCGCGCTCTCTAATCGTGTTGAGCCTCAAGTAGCGCTGCTCGAGAGTCTCCTTCGGGATGTTCCGCGCCAGCAGGGGCGACGCGCCGCCCCAATTGTTGCTGGCTAATGAAGGGTGCTGCGGAGTTCTGAACTCCATCAGCTCCCTCCGCCTCATTTGTAAAAATGCCGTGCAATATTAGTATATGTTACGTGTACAAGATATCAATTGCAGTGTGAGCAAATTGAAGTGACTTGCTAATAGCTACTCTTTTTATAAGTTTACTAGAGCATCTTATTAATTGTCACATTGCGCAGATCATACAAATTTTGGGTAGATTTGGGTTAAATAAATACGTATTTTTATTATGGGCGATTTTTTCAACAAATGGAACAATGCGGAATTCTTTATGTTGATAAGAACTATAGAATTGCAACTAATTAAGAATTAATTTCTCTTAGTTGTCTGGTGGAAATTGATACCATTTTATGACTGGATTCTATATATTGGACATTACGTATATTATATTTTTATATGGATACTACACATTAAGTATTAAATGAATTAATTTGTTAATTTTGTTTTGTTCTATATATTAAATTTTTTTTAAGGAAGTATTATTATTATATTAATTACTTGAGATCATCTATCCCACTTTTGGTGTCCCACTATCAAACTTTTTTAGCCTTCTTTCATTTTAATTTGATAATTCTTAATTATGACTCATTAGTCCAACATGATTTATAATTATTTTTTAGATTTAAATTGCATTTTTTTAGTTAATAATTTATTATTAAGATTGATCATTCGTAGTAAGAGTATATAATTTCTTAAGCTTCAATTTTGAATAATTAAATGTAGAGTTCATTACGATTTTAGTCATTTTACTAAATAAAAAAGATTTCAGATGTGCGAGCCCCCCATGGATGGATACAACACCTTATTATATGTATATTAATGAAATTGATCCAAATACAATATGGGATTTTTTATATATATAACATGGAATTAAAGCTAAAAAATTAACCCTAAAATCATAATAATAACAACAATAAAATGTAAAACAAGGAATTCGCATAACAAGCATCACAAGTAATAATCAACAAGAAACAACTCATTTTTCTTTGCATTAATTCTGATATCATCAACTAGCTGAATCTTTACTATAAAAGGAAAAAAAAAACTCTAGCTAATCATATATCATCAATTACCTAACTACTTATGTCTATCCTCTCCTCGGGCGTTTGTCTCGAGTAAATCCTCCAACAAATTATTATCAAAATACTCGAGCTCGATAACTCGTTCCTCCTCGGTCCCCACCGATGTCTCCACCATCTCCGTGGGGCCCTCGGAGCGAGACAAAGCACTCGAGCTCGGCACTAGGGTTGCGTAGTGGCCTTCGTTGGGGAAATTGAGAATGGCCTGACGACCCCTCAGCGCATATGCAGCCCTATCATAGGCCCGCGCGGCCTCCTCCGCCGTCTCGAACGTGCCCAGCCACAACCGGGTCCCGTTCCGGTTGGGGTTGCGTATCTCCGCCGCGAATTTACCCCACGGCCGCCGCCGGATGCCTCGATATTTCTGTTCCTTTTGCTCCCCTTTGTCTGCTTCCATTTACGTACGGTCTGATATAAATTTTTGTGTTTGTATATGAAGAAAAGTTTGGTTTGTATAGTACTTTCTATGCGAATACATATGTGTATATATATAGTGGAAGTGAATTTTTATAATTATTTAGGTCAGACGTGACGGTTTGAATTTTTCTCATGGGTATGTGATTTTAGAAAGAATATAATGTTGACTAAAGGTAAAATAAATTTCAAAGATGATACGATTTTATGCCCGAAAATTCGTGCATATTTTTGAATATATGGAATTGTATTTAGGAATAATGGTTTAGAACTTAGAATGGCCAATTCCACCAGTTGAATTATGAATCATCAGAAAAATATGGAATTGTATTTAAATTTAAGAATACATGTGTTACAGTGTTAGAATGACCAGTTAATTAAATTATGAATTAATAAACCTTCTCTCTCTCTTCTGAGTCCTTCTCTCTCTCTCTATTCAACCTTTTGCATGTACCAAACCAGTGGCGGAGCCACATGTAATATTTCAGGTTATGTATAAATTTATTTAGGGTGCCCGCAATGGTTGAAACCAGTTTCAGCTTTCAAACCGCCACATCAGAGTCACATCAGTTTTTGGAACCCACCTATTTTTTTATGTAAACACTTTCCACAACAATGAAACCAGTTTCTACTATTTAAAGGGTCCCACTATAATACACACTATCTTTATATATCTATACATATGTTTATTATAAATATTTTTAATATAATATATAAATTATAAATATTTATTATATAATTTATAAATTATTAGTTTTGAACTTTAAAATATCATCATTTGCTCGTTTCAAATAGGATTTTTACGATTTTTATGTCGAATTAAAGCTCTCGTCGTGATCTTTAATATAAGATGTATGTTCGCTATGTTTTAGACGAGCTAATAGGTCCGTATTTAAGAAAAAGTAAATTAAAAACTGAAATAAAAAAATTAAAATGAAAACAGGTGAAGAAAAGCAAAAAAATAAAAAATAAAAAATAAAAAATAAAATTTTGGGTAAAAAGTGGCGGCGCCCCCACGCGCGCGTGTAATGCACGCGACAACTAGCGCGCGTGTCGCACACGCGCCGTGGGTGACGCGCCCAACGCCCACCTTTTCGCTGACGTCGCCCGCCTTCTTCAACTTTGCACCCAGTTTCGAAAATGAAACTAGTTTCCAGTTTCATATTTTGGAACCAGTTTCTTTTTCCCACAATGATGTATTTTGTGGGTTCTAAATTTTGGAACCCACCGTTGGAGACACCCTTAGATCTTTCCCAACCGAAAATTAAAAAAAAAAGAAAAAGATAATGAACCATATTTGAACAATTTTGGCTGCCACATCAGCTTCGATTTAACCTTTTTTGAGTTGAAGAAAGAAACTTGAGAATTATTTCAAGAAATAAGAACTTGAGAATTAAGTTCCGATAATTAATACATAGAGAGGTGATGAATATTGTTAAATTAGTTATGGAGAAATATATGATCCTCTTGTGATAGATGCAGCGAAGGCCAGAATTATTTAGAGTTATATTTATTTTTTTCTTTATTTTTATTTAGTTGTTTTATTTCCTTTTCAATTATCATATTTGAGTAAAACCTTTTCAAGTTTGATAGTGTAATATGTGCGTGGCATTGAGGACATTTCTAGTAGAAGGCGCCGCCATTTGGCTTTGTAGTCTTAGGCGGTCCGGTCAAGGTAATCTTTCTAGTACTCCCTCCTTCCTATTATTCTTGTCTTGTATTCCATTTTGGGTTGTCCCGTTATTCTTGTCATGTTTCCATAAAAGAAAATATGCTTATCTCACAAAAAGTTATGGGCTCCACCATTTTCTATCTTTTACCCTTTAAACACCATTCTCCTTAATACCCGTGTCCAAAAGAAATGAGACAAGAATAATGGGACGGAGGTAATATTATTTATTCATTTATTGAATTTATATTTAAGAATTATAAGATGACATTGTCACTCTTTCTTTTTTGGACTGCCCCAATTAATATCGTGTTTCCGATGGAACCTATCATTTTCTATCTTTTTACTCTTTTTTTTTTTTTGAGGAATTTACTCTTCTTCTTAACAACTTTTTTCATTACAAGTTCAAGGACGGAGGGAGTACTTTATTCTAAATTGTATATATATATATATAATGTGGATCAGGTATGAACTCATCCTTGTATGAGTTTGTAGGAACATACATTTTTATTACTTCGAAAATGCAAAATGCAGTACTTTAATACACAAATATGACAAATGACAAATTGCATTAACTTAATGCACAAATATTTAATACATTTTTAATGCACATCGTGCAATAATTTAATGAACCAATTAAATCTCGACAATGCATAAAACAAATCAACGGATCAATTTTTTTCATTAATATATATTTTTGCATTAAAATAATGCAATATTGTACAATTAAACAATGTGATAAAAAAAATATGGTTCCTATAAACTCATATAAAGATAAGTTACTATATTAACTTTTTCTCAAAAAATTTTTTTTACTATATATATATATATATATATATATAATGGAATATGACTGTAATAAAAAACAAAACACTTTTACATCTTATTACTGATCTATTCAATTCAAATCCTGACAAATGCAAAAGTAAATTTGAAAGGAAATCCTCATATTATATTTATATTATCCTTCTTTCCGAAAGGAAAGACCAACGATTCATGTATAAAATTAAGAAAATTTCTCAACAACTCAAGTCCAATTTTTCATTATTTTGTACAAAATTTCAAAAGTATGTCACTGGATATGAATTTAAAATATGGACGCACAAAGTTTTGTATTTTTTTAAATACTATATACGACATTACAAATTTATATTTGAGAATATTATTATTAGATTTCTATGCGAACAATCATTACATTCCGTGTGATTGTCGATTTCTAATTTTGCACACGAGGCTTTGAATAATTGTCAATAAAATTTATCAATATTTGTTACACTGCATATATAAAGGAGAGTTTGAGGAAGGGACAATAAAACTTCATAGAAAAAATAAAATACTACTCCATCCGTCCCGCTATGAGTGACTCATTTTTCTTTTTGGGTTGTCCCGCTATTAGTGATCCGGATCCAAAATAACAAAAATTAACCCTTTAAAAAGTGTGGACCCTACCACTTTTCAATCTTTTACACCTTCTTCTTAATACTCGTACTCAAAAAATATGAGCCACAAATAACGGAACGGAGGGAGTAATAAACTCACGGAATAAGTGTGAGTGAATTAGTAAATCTTGACAACCAAATACCAAATGAATTCACTCCATATTCCACCATTCTTAAACCTCCTATGCCAAAATGAAAAATCAATTAAAAGCGACTTCAAATTCATGAATTCCTCAAGCTACAAGAATTCTTGGCCTATTACAAATAAAAAACACAAGCAATTCCAGTTTGTTTCTAGTCCTCGTAAACAAGTGAGCAGATTCAGGCTGTAGCAGCAACAGGGGTCTCCTTGATAGACTCGCGCCAAGCATATTCCCTTGCTCCGTCCTTGTCCACGATTTTGATCAAAAAGTTCGGAGGGGAAACAACGAGCCTGCTCCGGATTTCCCTTATGCACTTATCCACCAACTCAATGGCCTCTTCGACATTCATGTCCCTACGGTATAGTCTATCCATCAGGGAGAGTGCAAAGTAGGAGCCGTAACCAAATGCTGCTTTATCAACCTTGTGAAGGGAAGCAATGTAATCGATGAAGTAGAGAGAAGGGCCTATATCCTTGTCATACCCAGCAAGGATGATATTCACCATGTATGGATTCTGGCAAAAAACCAAATATAGCAATATTACAGGTTGATTAAACTGTTTGACCGAATAATGTGCATCGATTGATCCTTCTACATCAGCAAACAATTAGAATAACGGGTTACAGAACATATAATTAAAGTAACAACGAGAAACAAAATATCTACAAAGAATTATTGGATATATACAGAAAAGTCCAGCTAAAGGATCCTTCAAGGGTCAAAAACTGTCTGGAACTGGAGCTAAAAACAATCTTCATACACACATACACATCTATTTTTTCTACATATAATTGTAGTAGCTTTTAAGTTTTTCAAGGGAAGATACAGAAAGAAAGAAAATTCTTAATAAAAAAGTCTGGACACAATACACCAAAATACCAAATTGGTAGTTCGTTACTTCGTTTTTCATGTCCTTGAATTCAAAGATAAAATTCTCGACTAGTCTACTGTAAACCATATGGGAAGAAAAATCTCAGCTGCATGAACTTTATATCCATAATCTAATATACATGTTCTTAAAAAGGATCATCATAGTATCTAAACAAGAAAGGACCTCATAAATCCTAAACATTCGACTCAAGTTAAGTCCAATGCTCATAAAGCAACTCCAAAAGAGTTTTATTACCTTTCGTAGGGCCGTCGCAAGTTCGCCTCTGGTGAAGTTTGCAGCAGCTGAAGTTGTCAGAGGAATGCCATTACGGAATTGGTACAAAGCTACATTCTTCTGTACATACTCTGTAAACTGAGCCCTACATTATCATTCACAGACTTGACATAAGAAAGAGAACATCAGCCAATAGAAAGTGAAAGTAGATAACTGAACAGACATGAATTCTAAATTACAATTAAGATTATTTTTGACATCTAAAGAGGAGTTATTACTCAGAACATGTGAAATCGATAGTATTTTAGTAAACAAATTACATTACAACAATAGAGCTAAGACAGAGCTAGAAGTTCAAACAATTTTCTCATATAAATGAGATGGGAAAGTGTTACCTAGAGTAACTACCTTCCTTCCTTCACCAATCATGCTTACAGAACAAAATGTTTGGGGACTTCACTGATTTTGACTTATCAAGCACCGAGAAATTAAGAATAAATAAATAAAATTCAGTATCATTATATACGTAATTAATGATGATGGAATGAATAACTAATATGTAAAAACTCGAGCACAACCCTAGACATCATATCACACATTATCATAACACAATGGTTCAGTTCTCTCCATATTGCTAAATTTCTGTTCAGTCAATTGAACAATATATTTTCACTGAAAGTAATTGATTGAAAGGATGGTGTTCCTTAACTTCTCTCTTCTTAAACATTGAGAAGGCAACCCTAAAATGAATTCGTTCTCTCTCGTATACTATACTGCACATGTAAATAATAATTTTATTTCCCGTGTATTTTATGCATGTTCGAGTCTCCACCAGTGTGGTTATTGCTAAGCAAATTTTGAAATTTCTCAAGCTTGAAATTCAATGAAAAAACTAAGGGAAGTGTGTTATGATATGAAATTGCTATTTTTGCATGATGAAAAGTTGGGGAATTCAATTTTATCGCAAGAATATCAGTATCCTGTAGTCGGAGTGAGAAACAGATAAAGAGTTCCTTAAAGAAGTGTCACATTCAAATGCACATAATTTTGTCAGTATTCTGGTGTTGTAACATATCGAGATCAGGTTAGATTTATCAAAACTATCAAGCAAATTTCGCCCAAAATAATCTCAACAGCTCCCTTATCGTATTCATTTTACCAGGTTCTTAAATTTGGTCCAAGATTTAAAATTCTCTAAATGATTTCTGGAGGCTGTGAATACAACGTGAACACTATAAAACACTGAATCCCAAACACACCAAAAATCCAACCCTAAAAAATCCAATCAATCTAAAACGGTAAAACTAATCGATCTAATAAACCCTAAAAGGGACTAATCAATCTAAAACAAATTAAAACACAATAAAACAAAGGGAAATTCGGAGAAGAGATTTCACCGGTCGCCGGTCTCTCCGGAGGCGCCCATGAGTTTGTGAGAATCTAGGACCATGATCTTGTCCTCGTTAGTTTTGTGTACGAGAATGCTGTGGACCGCCGATGAGTCCGCCACCACTATCGCGAAATCCTTTCCGACCAGTCCGAATACTGACTCCATTGTTGCTGAGTTGTTTCGATTTTGGCTGAAATTTGTTTTCTCAGTTTCTGAGCTTGTTTTTGTTGCTCGATTGAGAGAGAGGTTCTTGCACAACAAGAAGCCTAAGGTAACTTTTTTTCCTTTTTCATTTTTCTTTTTTCTTAAATAAAGTCAATTTATTTATTTAACAAAGTTCATGAAAACTAATTTTGATTTCTAACTAGTATTGTCCTCCGTGTGATACACGGATAAAAGATATGTCATACATTTGAATAATAAAAATATTTTATTTAAAGATAAAATGAGTTAATATGTTAAAAATCTAAAGAGGATAACAAAATAATTCAATAAGAACCAAAATAGTAATAATTCAAAATACATATTCAAAATTATAAAATATTTTTATATTTTATCAAAAAATATACTCTATTTTTAATTGCCTCAATTCTATTTTAATTATATGTTTTATACAGAATATTACGTAGAATTTGTTACCTTCAACTTTATATAATTAACGAAATTGCCATCAAAATTGAATTGCAATTGATTTGCAATTTCACTATTTTGTTTTAATATATATGTAGATGTTTAGTTGCAAATTGCAATTTAATATCCAAGTTTTGGATAATTTGCAATTTAGACCAAACTTTTAAAATTTAGCAATTTGATGCACAACCTTAATATTCTTTGCAATTTAGACCAAACTTTTAAAATTTAGTAATTTAATTAATGGACAACCTTAACATTCTTTGCAATTTAGATTTACCATTTTTTGTGCGAGATTAAGATTTAGACGTCTATCTGATGTCGAAACTTAAAATTGATTGTAAGCTTTTGAATTCCAATGTATGGACTCTCTCCTCTTGTGCTATCAATTTTATTGTTGAACTTTCGGAAATCGAGTAATTAAGTTGGGAGTTGGCACAATACAGTGAAAGCTTCGAACTGAAGTTCTATGGTACGACGATGTTTCGGAGGTACCTCAATTGTCGTCGTGTCCCCATATGTCGATTTGATTACATCGAACCCGAGCTATCTATTTTTGTGTCGTTTGTTATTTTATTTCATATTGTTCTCATACTTAATGTATAGTAACATCAATTCAAACAATAATAAGTAGAACACGATGTCACAAACACATAATTTGGTGAATTAGCATGGCGATCGAATTAAAATTTTGAGCCTTATTCTTATTCATTTTATATGAAATAACTAATTACACTACAAAATAAATATCGAAAGAGCTTTAATTAGTAGTATTAATTATCAGTATATCTTTCCATCTCAAAAAAAAAATATCAGTATATCCTTTATACGTTAATCTAATCCTGATTCTGTATAACTAAAAATATATTTTGCCAAGTAACGTATATATCATAATTAAATAAGTGTGGTATATTCTTATAAAAACACAAGGAATATCCATGTATCAATTTGAAATGTCGATTTACATCAAACAAAACCAAATCCATGCTATTGTTTAAAAAAAAAATCAACTGTAATTTTACTAATTGGTCATTTTATTTATGATTTTAAGAGTTTTTTCTTTTTCGAAATATGCAGAAAAAAAAATGAATAAGTGGAACTGGTTGAGCGAAAACTAGGGAGTAAAAATTTTGACTGGTGACAAGAGAGAGAGAATATGCCGGCAGAGATCCCATCTGGCAACCGTGCCCCGCCTCATATATATACACCATGCATCCTCTACTTCACCTCCACATAACTCATTATCGAGATTTAATTCTCTCTCTCTCTCTAGATCTCTCTCTCTCTCTCTAATCTCTTCGAGTCTGAGTTTCCTCTCTCTGATCTAAACAGGTGACAGATTTATTTGATTGATTTAATTTGTTTTTGTCTACATTACATCGTATTATATGTGATTCCATGCAAAGGTGACGAGTGTTTAAATTCTCAGTGGGATTTTGCCAGTTCCGATCGATTTAGATTTGATTTCTTGATTCATTTTTTAATATATATACAAACTATTTATTGATGGATCTAGTTACTCTTCCTCCTCTCAATTTTGTCGGTTAGAATTCTTTTTCAGGAAGACATTTCATCTTCTATTCCACTATTATATGGTGATATATATATAAAATAAGAATATAAATCGTCATATTGGATTTTAATTAATTTCACTAACAAATTAGTAGATGATTGATGAATTTTGTTCCTTATTTTTTTTACCCTCCCCATTTTGTGAAGAGTATATTAATGATATCATTAGGAATACATTTGGTCTTTAATTCCCAACAATGTCTATAATACGAGAATAAAAAATGTAAATAGGATTAATTTTATGTTAATATATGTAGATGAGATTGCTTTACATTTCTGAGTTCGTCTCACACAAGTTTAATAAGTCAGTATCTGAGTTCGTCTCACACAAGTTTTTGAATCCGAATTCGTTGCAGATAGAGAAAAAGAAAATGGCGGGGGACAGTAATCTGAAGGTGCTAAACGCGTTAGACATGGCGAAAACGCAGTGGTACCATTTCACGGCGATCTTGATCGCCGGAATGGGTTTCTTCACCGACGCCTACGACCTCTTCTGCATCTCCCTCGTCACCAAGATGCTCGGCCGCATCTACTACCACGTCGACGGCGCCCCGAAGCCCGGCTCCCTCCCGCCCAACGTCTCCGCCGCCGTCAACGGCGTCGCCCTCTGCGGCACCCTCGCCGGCCAGCTCTTCTTCGGCTGGCTCGGCGACAAGCTCGGCCGGAAAAAGGTCTACGGCGTCACCCTGCTGGTGATGTGCATCTGCTCCATTGCCTCCGGCCTCTCCTTCGGCAACGACGCCAAGGCGGTGATGACGACGCTCTGCTTCTTCCGCTTCTGGCTCGGCTTCGGCATCGGCGGCGACTACCCGCTCTCCGCCACCATCATGTCGGAGTACGCCAACAAGAAGACCCGCGGCGCCTTCATCGCCGCCGTCTTCGCCATGCAGGGCTTCGGCATCCTCATCGCCGGCCTCTTCGCCATGATGATGTCCGCCATCTTCGACGCCGTCTTCAAGGCCCCGCCGTACGAGGTGGACCCGGCCGCCTCCACGGTCCGCCAGGCCGACTACCTCTGGCGGATCGTGGTAATGGCCGGGGCCCTCCCCGCGCTGCTCACCTTCTACTGGCGGCTGAAGATGCCCGAGACAGCCCGCTACACCGCCCTCGTGGCGCGGGACGCCAAGAGGGCCGCGGCCGACATGTCTCGGGTTCTTCAGACCGACATAGAAGCCGAGCAGCAGAAGGTGGAGGTCATGGCGAGGAGGCAGGAGAGCTACGCTCTCTTCTCGAAAGAGTTCCTTCGTCGCCATGGCGTCCACCTTCTCGGAACCACGAGCACGTGGTTCCTGCTCGACATCGCCTTCTACAGCCAGAACCTCTTCCAGAAGGACATCTTCACCGCCATAGGGTGGATCCCTCCGGCGAAGACCATGAACGCCGTCCAAGAGGTCTACACCATAGCTCGAGCTCAGACGCTCATCGCCCTCTGCAGCACCGTCCCCGGCTACTGGTTCACGGTGGCGCTAATCGACGTCATCGGCCGGTTCACCATCCAGTTGATCGGATTCTTCTTCATGACGGTCTTCATGTTTGCTCTCGCCATTCCGTACAATTATTGGACTAAACCAGATCACAGAATAGGATTTGTTGTAATGTACTCACTCACATTCTTCTTCGCCAACTTCGGGCCTAATGCGACCACCTTTGTTGTGCCGGCGGAGATCTTCCCGGCGAGGTTCCGGTCGACGTGCCACGGCATCTCAGCGGCGTCGGGGAAGCTCGGGGCGATCGTCGGGGCGTTCGGGTTCTTGTACCTGGCGCAGAACCAAGACCCCAAGAAGGCTGATGCTGGTTACCCTGCTGGGATTGGGGTGAAGAATTCTCTCATTGTTTTGGGAGTGGTTAATCTTTTAGGTTTGTTGTTCACTTTCTTGGTTCCTGAGGCAAAGGGAAAATCTTTGGAGGATTTGAGTGGGGAAAATGAGGAGGAAAGTGGTTGAGATCATCATGCATGATGCAGTTTGGAGGGTTTAAGGATGTTTTTTTTTATTTTTTTTGGAGAAATTGAGGTAGGTTTTAATTTTCTGGTAGGAATGTGTATTTAGGGTTTTAGTTTTTTGGGGTTTTTTGTTTGCACTAGGTAATTTAGTAACAGATGATGAGTGTAATGTGTCTCTGCCAGAATCATTAATAACAAAAGGTTTTGTGTTGGTTCAATTTTTTCAGACATTGTGGATTGGAGGAGTGATTGAGAAAGAAAGTTGATGATCAAACATCAAAGGGTTCAAATCCATGAGACGGGTCAAGATTTGAATTCAAAATCGTATCCGGTGGCATATTTGTAATATTAATGATGTTTGATTGTGTTTGGATCTAAATCATTATCCGTGAGAAGATATTATACAAGATTTTATTGTGTCTATGCCATCATTAATAACATAAGGTTAATTTTTTGTTGGTTCAATTTTTTGAGACATTGTGGATTGGAGGAGTGATTGAGAAATTAGAAAGTTGATGATCGTCTCAAGGGTTCAAATTCATGAGACGGGTCAAGATTTGAATTCAAAATCGTATCCGGTGGCATATTTGTAATATTAATGATGTTTGATTGTGTTTGGATCTGAATCATAATCCGTGAGACGGTATTATACAAGAGTTTAATGTGTGTCTGCCAAAATCATTAATTACAGAAGGTTAATGTTTTGTTGGTTCAATTTGTTGAGACATTGTGGATTGGAGGAATGATTGAGAAAGAAAGGTGATGATCAAAGATTGTGTGATCAAGATTCCAGTGGCATATTTGCAATTTTAATGATGTTTGATTGTGTTTGGATCGGAATCTTATTCCGTGAGACGGTCTTATACAAGACTTCCCGACCCCCTATACGTAGGTGTGCTCGTCGAGTTCACCAAGTGACTGATACTGAAAATTAACAGAAAGCATGAACACAATGTTGCATAAGTCTTGAAGAGTAGAAGTGAGATTATGACAGAACAACAGTTTTTGATGGATCACCATTACACTTTACAAGCATGTTGTTAAGAGGTGAGATTCTTGTGCAAGAATTAGGCAACATCTTGTGGGTCGAAACGGGTGAAATCTGGCGACTGCAACGGCCTCAATGAGCTCGATCCTTGATCACATCGAGCTCCATTTCAGTCGGGTCAGTCGCCTGAATCTCATAATGAACTCCTTCCAACGCTCTCATGAAGCTGCTCTTCGACGTAGCATATATCATCTTCGAACGAATTCTGGAGACTGCAGGAGACCTGATCATGACCATATGCCTCAGATAATAATCATCAACTCAAATCTATTCACAGAAAGCAAAAATATAGCACATTGCATTCATGATCAGATGAATCCTCTGCTTCCGTGTTTCAGTCTCGTGTTTTATTACAGGACGAGAAATAACATCAACTGCTTAACATTAACATGTCTGAGTAAACACATACTCCCTCCGTCCCAATAGCAAGGTCTCACTTCTATTAATTAATACTCTCATCAATTAAAGAAGTGAGACCTTGCTATTGGGACGGAGGGAGTACATTTCAAGCAGAGTGGGAAAGAAAACAGAACTAACCAGGCAATGAAGAAAATCTTGCTCTTTCGACACTTTTCAGAAGTCACGAAATCGAAGTCATAAACAGCATATCGACAATCATTTTCTGGCAAGGATTCAGCAAAATCATCGTAGTTCTCAGAAGGGCAGCCGGTCTTCTCGACAACAACCTCGTTTCTCTTCTCATCGATCTTAAAAATCACGTAACGATAGCCCTTCTTCCTCTTAAGCTCCAAGAATGTGTTTTTGCTGTGATCAGCAACTCCCATACCAGAAGAAGCATTATGCTGAGCATTTAAAAATGGTATGATTCCACTAAAAAACTGCTTCAATTCAAGTAATTTTTATAGGCTAATGATACATATGTGCCTTAGTAGCTACAAGAAAATAGCAAAAACATAAACAAAATAAAAAACTTGTAAACAGGGTTTTACAAGAATAAATTGCTTCCATTCAAGTAATTATAGAGGCTAATAAAACATATGTCACTACAAGAAAATAGCCAAAAACATGAATAAATAAAGAAAACATTATAAGAATTAGGATTTCAAGATTAAATTGCATTCCCAATTTTCCATAAATTGCTTCCATTCAAGTAATTTTAGAGGCTAATAAAACATGCGTGACAACAAGAAAATAGAAAGAAAAAAAAAACATAAATAAATAACTCATATATAAAAAGAATTTCACAAGAATAAATATTCTGAATTCCCAATTTTCCATTAACATTTCTTCACAATTCCATTCCAACACTTAATCCCATTGGTTTCCAAATCAATAAACCTCAAAATAAAGCATTTAATCATACAAGAATCCAACTATATTCAGGTAAATTCAAGATTTCACACAGATCATCAGAATGATCCTCCTAAATTACCCAATACATGTTACACCTAATGAATTATACGCAGTAATACTTCCTAGTGTCGAGTTTGAATACACACACTTTTTTTAATGTCTGATATAGATTAAAATATCATCGTATATGTATTTAAAGAACTAACACAACTTCAACGGCTGCGAGTTACCCTCGTCATTCTCGAGAAAAAAAAAACTAAGGCAACTTGTTCATCACTTTCAAAAAATGAAAAACCACACACACACACACACAAATCACACAAGCAATGAAGAAATGGATTCATACCCCTCTGATTCTGAAGGACATGGATGAAACGGCGGAGAAATCGAAGAGGGCCTCCAAACTTTTGCAAGAAAAGAAATGGGTTTTTTTCTCCTTTTAATTTCCTTCTTTTTTTGTGTATGAGAAATGATAGTAATGAATGTGGTTGGAAAGTTTTCGACGGAAAGGCAGAATATATTCGAATGCAGACAATGCACAGAAATTCTTTGCGTCATCTTTTAACGATCGTTGTCTTTGTCTAATAGGAATTCTAGTAAAAAAATTTTATGACGAGAGTAATCCGCTGGTTATGCACGTGTATTAAGTAAAATTCGATTACGGTCTCATTACTCGTATCGCAATAATTTTTGTAACATACTATTAGATTTATTATTTTTATAATATTTAATTATTTAGTACTCCCTCCGTCCCATTCATAAATGCTCATTTTCATTTTAGTCCGTCTCATTCATAACGTTCCATTTCTAAATAAGGAAATAATTAGGGTCTTAATCATCTGGTATTAGTTTCTTAATTATTTAACCAAACTAATATTAGACGATTAAGGCCCTAATTATTTTGTTATTTAGAAAGGGGACGTTATGAATGAAACGGACTAAAATAGAAATGGACCTTTATGAATGGGACGGAGGGAGTATATGAATAAAAATTACTCATATAGTAAATTATAACATTTGTTCTTACAAATTGAAGTTTAAAAATATTGGATTTATCACCTATAATAATCAATCAATTAATTAAGTTAAAATTAAATGCTATAAATAGTTATGTATCTTTTTTGAAACATTCTTTTTTGAGAATTACAAGGTATATATATATATATATATAATCAAATTAAATACTATATCACCATATAGGCGGGACCTCTACACCACCACGCAGGGTGGGACAACTACACCACCAAACAAGGTGGGAAATATAATAACACCCGCACGCAGGGGGTTGAACCCAAGACCTCTCATTAAGGAGAGTCTAATCTTAATTAGGTATATAATAAATATTAATTAACAAGTACAAAATTAAACTAAAACGTAAGAAATTGAGATTGAAGAAAGAATGGAAGAAAAATAAAAATAAAAATAAAATTGAAAGTGGTACATAATGGAACGCCAAAAAATGGAACACCAAATATATGTGTTGACTTAACGATAATGTAGTTAATGTCTAAAACTAATAAAATTTGGAATATATTTATGTGAACGAAATCAAAGAATTTGAAAACACAATACAATTATACAGATAATATTAAATATGGGTGATGGTTACTTTTAATTTCTTGAATTAAATTTTAACCAATAGAATGTATTTTTCAAATTTTAATTAAGATGAATTAGTTCAGCATATTAAACTGCCAACCGTCTCATTGAAATGTCATTTCACATACAATATTGGAGCAAAGAATGAAATTTGTTAACAATAATCCTTATTTTATTCATCTACCTCACCATAGAATTAATTATGATTAAAATGTTTTATTGCAAATGAGGATTTTTATATTTATTTCGGTGTTATGACTACTTCTTATCTATATATTAAAGCAGAATAATTGCAATGCATTTCCCGCCTAAATAATGTTTTTCCCGCTCAATATTGCATGTGTCATGCAAAATCTTCTCACTGCCTCATCACGCATGATTAATATTTTTTTCTCGATAAGCTGCTTGACTTTCTGCTTTTTCAAAGGCAACTGTACAATGTAACTCCTCATTTTTTTTTATTAACTTTCCGTCTTCCTTAAAACATTCTGTTATTTCCAATGTACATTTACTTGTTTAATTTACCTCTAATGACAGACTACACCCAAATTTTTGCGTTATATATTATTAAAAGATATTATCTTCTTTCTTTTATTCAAATAATACATGTTTTTTTAATTAACCTTGGTTTGTGTCTGTGTATGTGTTTGCATTCGTGTGATTCTTCATATAAAATTAAACTTAAAATGTGGAGAATTGTTCTCTAAGGGGGTGTTTGGTAGGGTGGATAAGCCAAGATTATTTATGTATCTTGGCTTATTCACCCGTTTGGTATCCAAGATTGAGCCCGGTAGAAGCCCGTGACTAAGTTGAGTCTGGTGCTATTTTACTGTTCCTCTTTGGTATATGTATCTCTCCATTTTGGAGAGATAAATTACACTCTCTACTACAGTACCACATATTAGAACATTAGTTCCAAATTACCCTCCACCACCCATTCTCCGGCGCCGTCACCACCACCACTGCTCCTCCGGGTGCCGGTGTCGCCATCACTCCTCTGATGCATATATAAGAGTGGTGGTCAGAGAAGTACCAAGTCTCTCCCCCCTCTCTTTCTCTCTCTCCCGGCGGCGACGGAAGAAGGAGGCGGCGGCTGTGATAGAGAGAGAGAAAGAGTGAGAAAGAAGGAGGTGGCGAAGGAAGGTTATACACATTATACAGAACTTTATTTAATAATTTGTACACATTCCAACTAAAAAAAATTACACATAAAAATAGTTGATATCCTGAGTCGACAATCTTGAAACAGTACATGAATGATTCAATGCATTTAGTTTAGAATAAATTTATGCAGCCATATTATAGCCAAATAGCATCACTTTTTAATTTAATTTAAATCTTTTATTTTAATAATAAAATATTTTAATTTATTCATAATCCCAAGTCCCTATAAAGAACTATATATCTCGAATTTCAATCTCCTACAGAATCATTATGAACTACAATTCTGAAAATTTACTTTTAAAATATTTATTGTAACTTAATAGAATTTCCCCGAACCTTGCACAAAACAAAACCCTACACTCACAAGTTGCAGACTTGCAGTGGATTTCAACGTGTAATTTAAACGTTGACCAAGATGGTATTATGCCTATTTTGTTGACCTATGTTGGTTCTTCTTATTGGATAATATTGATTATTTCTTTTTTTGTCCGTCCACGAATAGTACGATTCATTTTAGGATATGATCTCACATATTTAGGGATGACAATCGGGTACGGCGGGCACAGATAGTGGATATCCATGCCCGTACCCGCGAGCAAAACCCATACCCGCCACCCGACCCGTCACCCGTGACGGGTTCTTTCCTCCACCCATACCCGCCACCCACGGATACCCGCCACTCTTCGGCTATCCGCCAACCAGCCACCCGTAAATCGGAATTTAATCAAGGTGGGAAATATAATAACACCCGCACGCAGGGGTTGAACCCAAGACCTCTCATTAAGGAGAGTCTTATCTTAATTAGGTATATAATAAATATTAATTAACAAGTACAAAATTAAACTAAAACGTAAGAAATTGAGATTGAAGAAAGAATGGAAGAAAAATAAAAATAAAATTGAAAGTGGTACATAATGGAACGCCAAAAAATGGAACACCAAATATATGTGTTGACTTAACGATAATGTAGTTAATGTCTGAAACTAATAAAATTTGGAATATATTTATGTGAACGAAATCAAAGAATTTGAAAACACAATACAATTATACAGATAATATTAAATATGGGTGATGGTTACTTTTAATTTCTTGAATTAAATTTTAACCAATAGAATGTATTTTTCAAATTTTAATTAAGATGAATTAGTTCAGCATATTAAACTGCCAACCGTCTCATTGAAATGTCATTTCACATACAATATTGGAGCAAAGAATGAAATTTGTTAACAATAATCCTTATTTTATTCATCTACCTCACCATAGAATTAATTATGATTAAAATGTTTTATTGCGAATGAGGATTTTTATATTTATTTCGGTGTTATTACTACTTTTTATCTATATATTAAAGCAGAATAATTGCAATGCACTTTCCCGCCTAAATAATATTTTTCCCGCTCAATATTGCATGCGTCATGCAAAATCTTCTCACTGCCTCATCACGCATGATTAATATTTTTTTCTCTATAAGCCGCTTGACTTTCTGCTTTTTCAAAGGCAACTGTACAATGTAACTCCTCATTTTTTTATTAACTTTCCGTCTTCCCTAAAACATTATGCTATTTCCAATGTACATTTACTTTTTTAATAATCATCCCAGACGCAAATTGGGTAAGTATTATAATTCTTCTCTATTTTATTTTTCTTCATAATTAAGAAAGCAAATTCACATTTTACCAGCAATTTCGAGACCTGCAAATTCGAATAGACAAACATCAAAGCTTCAAAACATTGGGTAAATATTAGATTTCTTGAGTACCAATTTATAAATATCAAATCAAGAATCTTAGTAATTACATGAGTGTCAATTTATTGTAATGTTATCTCGCGGTACAACCTAAAATATTCTTATAAATATCAAATCAATAATCTTAGTAACTACAAATAAAAAAAAACATAGGAGATATTTTTTTACGGAGGAAAAAAAAAAGAAAAACTCTGCCGGTGCATCGCACGGGTGACACTCTAGTTATTAGAAAACAGAAAAAATTATTTACCTTTTCCTAATTGTAAATTTGTAATGATACTAATACATATTTATTTATTTTTGTCTTTATGAAAAATCGAAAATAGAATTTGACTTTTCTATCCAACAGGGGCGGTGCGTCTAGAAAACGCTAACTCTGTTTCTTTGCATTTTTTGTTTTCTTTGACAACTTTCCTTACTTTGAAGACTAACCTGTCCTCGGGGAATAAGTTCATAAAAAAAAAATCGAATTATAAGATAATTCAAAAGGACGAAGACGCAACATTTTAGATGATTCAAACATTAGAATAAACTATAGTATATTTTTAACGATTTAAAAAATTAAAGAAAAACATTAAAATTAGAGGCAAAATTTGGGATAACCAATATAGATAGTGGAAATTAATAGTTGGCCACAAACTTTATTTGTAGAAATTCTGGCCAACTTTTGGAAATTTGGACCAATTTGCCCTTGGAATCACTATTAACCATCCATCCACCCATTTCATTTTTCAGTTTTCAAATTTCAAATTCTCTCTCTAAAAATCCTATTTTCTCCATTTCTTCCGTCGTACTTTCATTTTGCCATCGCCGCCGCCGTCGTACTTTCATTCCGCCGCCGCATCGTCGTACTTCCATCCCTTCCGCCGCACCGCCTTCGTACTTCCAGTCCAGTCCGCCGCGCCGCCTTGAACTTTCACATTCTGCCAGCCATATTCCAGATCTGCCGTCGCACCAGATTCTTCTAGATATACCGCCGCACCAGATTCTTCCAGATCCCGTTGCCTTATTTCACAGCTTTCTCTCCAGAATCCATGGCGTCACATTCCAGATCTAATGTCCTGGATGGTGTTCGTCTTTGGTCAACCGCATCCTGGTATGCCTTGGCACACCTGGTACGAATGCAACGTATTCGTACCAGGTGTGACAAGGCATACCGCGCTTAGACTTAGCACAGCTGGTACGAATGGTCTATATCTGTACCAGGTGTGCCAAGTCTAGGCGCGGTATGCCTTGGCACACCTGGTACGAAAACATATTCGTACCAGGTGTGCCAAGTCGCGATGCGCCTAGACTTGGCACACCTGGTACGAATGGTGTGTATTCGTACAAGGTGTTCCAAGTCTATGCGCGGTATGCCTTGGCACACACAGTACGAATATGTTGTATTCGTACAGTGTGCCAAGTCGCGACGTTCGATGACGTGAAAAATGCAGGAAGAACACATATGCACGAAGATGACGGCAAGATCTGGAAAATACGACAAGAACATGACATACTAGATCTAGAAAACTCAATTAAAATTAATACACTAAATTCAAAGTTGATATCTTAGATTAAAAATCATCAATCTACAATACAACCATCAAACAAGCAAATTTCCAAAATACAAGATACATTATTACGATCAAAGCTAAAGTACAACCATAAAACCAACAACCTACAATACACCATCAAAGAACAAATTTTCAGATGGAGATGATATGATGACCGGAGAAGAAAGCCGCAAAATAGAGGAAAGTTGCATCGACGCCGGAGAGATTGGCCATGCTGATTTCTTAAGATCTACCGAGCTGTGACTGATAGAAGAGAGAGAAAGAAGAGAGTCGATAATACACAAATCTGCCGGAGAAGACGACCGCAGAAAGCTGCCCATGCCGGAGAAACAGATCTGAAGTTGAGAGAGAGAATCGTGGAACTCAAGAGAGAGAGAGAGTGTTCACAGATCCAGATCTGGATCTGGATCTTAAACAAGAGAGAGAGAGGTGAAATTAAGGGTATTTTGGTCTCTTTACCTCAAAGTTGGCCAGAATTTCTACAAATAAAGTGGATGGACAACTATTATTATTCACTAACTTGAAATGACATTCCACACAATTAACTCTTAAAATTATATGGGTCGATATCTAGCCGGCAACCTATTTTCGACCTCATATAATATTTAATTATTTTAATTTGGACTAATTGCTATTAAAATCATTATATGTCCGATAAAAAGATTAAAAATTATCACTGATAATAGACGATTTTTGTTCGACATTTTTTAGATCCTAGCATGGACTTATCCCTCCGTTCCCGAATAATGTCCTTTGCACTGATTTATTTCTTTATGGTTTTTAATTTTTAATTAATTAATATATTTAATATTTGATTAAATATAATTGAAGATTAGTAAATAATAATTAATGATCAATAAATTCTAACTAGAATTAATTGGAACTAATAAATTCTAATTGAATTAATAAATTTTAATTTGAAATTAATAAATCCTAATTATCCTTAATTTTTCCTAATCTTTCCCTAAACCTTGTTTAATTTACCTCTAATGACAGAATACACCCAAATTTTTGCGTTATATATTATTAAAAGATATTATCTTCTTTCTTTTCTTCAAATAATACCATGTTTTTTTAATTAACCTTAGTTTGTGTCTGTGTATGTGTTTGCATTCGTGTGATTCTTCATATAAAATTAAACTTAAAATGTGGAGAATTGTTCTCTAAGGGGGTGTTTGGTAGGGTGGATAAGTCAAGATTGTTTATGTATCTTGACTGATTCACCCATTTGGTATCCAAGATTGAGCCCGGTAGAAGCCCGTGACTAAGTTGAGCCCGGTGCTATTTTACTGTTCCTTTTTTGTATATGTATCTCTCCATGTTGGAGAGATAAATTACACTCTCTATTACAGTACCACAGATTAGAAACATTAGTTCCAAATTACCCTCCACCACCCGTCACCACCACCACCCATTCTCCGGCGCCGTCACCACCACCACCGCTCCTCCTGGTGCCGCTGTCGCCATCACTCCTCTGATGCATATATAAGAGTGGTGGTCAGAGAAGTACCAAGTCTCTCCCCCCTCTCTTTCTCTCTCTCCCGACGGCGGCGGAAGAAGGAGGCGGCGGCTGTGATAGAGAAAGAGTGAGAAAGAAGGAGGTGGCGAAGGAAGGTTATACACATTATACAGAACTTTATTTAATAATTTGTACACATTCCAACTAAAAAAAAAATTACACATAAAATTAGTTTATATCCTGAGTCGACAATCTTGAAACAGTACATGAATGATTCAATGCATTTAGTTTAGAATAAATTTATGCAGACATATTATAGTCAAATAGCATCACTCTTTAATTTAATTTAAATCTTTTATTTTAATAATAAAATATTTTAATTTATTCATAATCCCAAGTCCCTATAAAGAACTATATATCTCGAATTTCAATCTCCTACAGAATCATTATGAACTACAATTCTGAAAATTTACTTTTAAAATATTTATTGTAACTTAATAGAATTTACCCGAACCTTGCACAAAACAAAACCCTACACTCACAAGTTGCAGACTTGCAGTGGATTTCAACGTGAAATTTAGACGTTGACCAAGATAGTATTATGCCTATTTTGTTGACCTATGTTGGTTCTTCTTATTGGATAATACTGATTAATTAGTATTCTAATACTCCATCCGTTCACGAATAGCACGATTATATTTCTTTTTTTGTCTGTCCACGAATAGTACGATTCATTTTAGGATATGATCTCACATATTTAGGGATGACAATCGGGTACGGCGGGCACAGATAGTGGATATCCATGCCCGTACCCGCGAGCAAAACCCATTCCCGCCACCCGACCCGTCACCCGTGACGGGTTCTTTCATCCACCCATACCCGTCACCCACAGATACCCGCCACTTGTCGGCTATCCGCCAACCCGCCACCCGTGAATCAGAATTTAATCAAATAAACGACTATTTAACACAAATAAAAAATTAACCACCAAACACAATGTTCAAATCCACATATTCTATCAAATTTCAAATCCATAAAACATAAAATTCAAATCCACAAAGTTCAAATCCATACATGATATCCAAATACATCAACTAAAATTCAAAGTTCAAATTTAAAAATAATAAAGTTACAAATATATATACTTATATTAAATAATACTAGTAAGTGGCCCGTCGAAATTCGACGGGAATAACTTTATGTTATAATTTATATGAATATATTTAAAAAATAATTTTATATCTTATTTAAAAGTTGTGATATTGTTCGCGTTAATTATTAATCAAACTTAGAAAATTAATTATTTCACATATCTAAATTTATAGTAATTAGGAATGATAATAGATAGGGTATACTCATTCATTATGTATTTTTTTTAAATTTAAATTTGTTTATAATTTTTCGACATGTTCGTTCTAATTTCGGTTAAAATAGTAACTTTACTGTACATATTCGTTCAAATCCATTGAGTAATACTCGATAAACATATGAACACTCCAAGTAAAATTAATTAAAATTAGTAAAAATCATTCTTTCTATGTTATTTGAACCGTCGCGTTGGTTTATACTAAATTACACGATAAAAATCTAAACAAAGTTAATATTAATTAACATTAGTAAAAATCCTTCTTTTTAAGTATATTTGAACCGTCTCGTTAGTTTATATTAAATCGATATCTCTAATCTTTGTCAAAATGCGGAAAATAAATATGTTTACATCTTCAAGTTTTTTTGTTCTTTTCTTTAGCTACCTATCCCACATTTGATTCAATGTATATATTTTCTAGAAAGCACTAATCGAAGTTTTTAGAAAAAACATGAATGAAAAATGAAAAGGATTCTGTATAGACATGTTGATTAAATATATTTATTTAGTCTTCATAGGAATTTTCATTTACAAATTTTCTATATATTATTATATATGAATTAAGAATGTATAAAATAATTATTTATAAGAATGCATTCCGAAATTATTATTATTTTAATATGCACAATAGAAGAAATTAATTAAATAGAGGGATAGATAAATATGAGATGTGATTAATAGATAAACATGTGATATTTCAAGATTATGAAATTAATAAAATTTTAATTAATAAAAATAAAAATTAGAATATATATGAATTAAAATTAGACAAATTACCAGAATAAAGGAAAATCTGAACGGAGCCTGTCGGAATTCGACGGGAAATAATTTTATGTTTTAATTTATATGTATATATTTTTTAAAAAAAATTTATATCTATTTTTAAGTTGGTGATATTGTTCGCGTTAATTATTAATCAAACTTAGAAAATTAATTTATTTCACGTATCTAAATTTATAATTAGGAATGATAATGTATTGGGTATACTCAATCATTAACACCCCAAGTAAAATTAATTAAAATTAGTAAAAATCTTTTTTTTCTATATTATTTGAACCTTCTTGTTGGTTTATGCTAAATACTCGATAAAAATCTAAACAAAGTTAATATTAATTAAAATTTGTAAAAATTATTCTTTTTAAGTATATTTGAATCGTCTCGTTGGTTTATGCTAAATCGATATCTCTAATCCTTGCCAAAATGTGGAAAAAAATATTTACATCTTCAAAATAATATTAATTAAAGTTAGTAAAATTCATTCTTTATATGTTATTTGAACCGTCTCGTTGATTTATGCTAAATTACTCGATAAAAATATAAACAAAGTTCATGTTAATTAAAATTAGTATAAATTCTTCTTTTTAAGTATATTTGAACCGTCTCGTTAGTTCATGTTAAATCGATATCTCTAATCTTTGTCAAAATGCCGAAAACAAATGTTTACATCTTCAAAAAAAAATTGTTCTTTTCTTTAGCTACCTATCTCATGTACATTTGATTCAATGTATATATTTTATAGAAAGCACTAATCGAATTTTTAGAAAAACATGAATGAAAAATAAAAAGGATTTTATATAGACATGTTTATTTAGTCTTCATATAAATTTTCATGTTATTTTAATATGGATAATAGAAGAATTTAATGAAATAGAGGGAAAGATAAATATGAGATGTGATTAATAGATAAACATGTGATATTTCAAGAATATGAAATTAATAAAACTAAAAATTAGAATATATATGAATTAAAATTAGATAAATTACCAGAATAAAGGAAAATCTGAACGGAGCACCGTGGATGGGGCAACTTTATTTTCGTATTAGTAATAGATTTGGGCCAAATATATATTACATACATCAAATAATAGTCAGGTAGTAATCGGGTATTTCGTGGATATTTCGCGGGTATTTTTCGGGTGTAAACGGGTTTCGCGGGTACGAATAGTAACTATCCATACCCGTATCCGCGAACTAAATGGATAGTATTTTCTAACTATGAAGCTATTCATGGATATCAAATACTCCTCAAACTCGTACCTATTAGGATCTGGTGCCCGCGAATAAGTTGACATCCCTACACATATTCACTTACCTTGTTGACCATATACTAAAGATGGTTCATTTCTCCAATTACTTAATAACTATCAAACTTTTATTAAAATTTGCGCCACCGAAAAAATAGTCATAGCTATTTATGAGCGGAGAGAATAAAGATATTGAAGTTGAATAATAGTATTTGGATAAATAATCAAGATATCCATAGTTGACCGGCTGGCTAGCACTTTTTCGATTTCCGCAAATTGTTGAATCAAATTGGTTGTGCATTGTTTAAATTTCTCCTAATATACACTCCCTCCGTCTATGAAAAAGAGTCGCATTGTGTGCTGGGCATGCATTTTAATAAAGCTGTTAAGTGGAATAAAAGTATACCCCCTCCATTTTTTATTAAGTGTCCTTTTTAGCTCATTTTTTTGTTTCTCAATAAGTGTCCTATTTCAAAATTCTAGAGAAAAATAATGTAAAACTTCCCATTTTATCCTTGTCATTAATGTAGATTATCAACTTATTTATGTTTCATATGCTATTAATTAAGGGTAAAGAGAGTAAATTATCAATTTTCTTAATATGTGTGTTTTGAAGGAGTAGGACACTTATTAAAGAACGGAGGGAGTAATTTATAGGGGTAGTGTAAAGTAGAATAAAAGTACAATTTATAAGAATAAAAGTACAATTTGTAGGGGTAAGTGGAATAAAGTACAATATAAGAGAGAATGGAGAGTGTGATAGTATAAAAAGTTGAGTGAGACTCTTTTTGTGTACAAATAAAAATGGATAAGTATGACTATTTTTCATGGACGGAGGGAGTATATAGGGCTGTAAGCGAAAGCCGTTCGTGAGCTACTCGGCGACCGATTCGATAAAAGCTCATTCGATAATTAATTGAGAAGCTCGTATAGTTAAACGAGTCAAACTTGAGCATGACTGTACTCGACTCGGTGGCTCATGAGCAAGCTCGTTAAGTGATTTATCTTAAAATAGAAGATTATTAGTCAGATATCTTATATTTTTTACAATAATTAGTAATATTTGAATTAACTATCTAGTTAACTTTATTTATTTACAAGAAAATAATAAATATATTACATTATTGTGAATAAAATAACTTATATTTTTGAAAAAGTAACTAATATTTTTAATGAATGACTAAATTTTAAAAGCTCGTTTAGGCTTGGCTCTGCACTCGACTCGATAAGAGCTTGTTCGATAATTAAATGAGAAGCTCGTTTAGCTAAACGAGTCAATCTTGAGCAAGACACTATTCGGCTCGACTCGGCTCGATTACACATATATATATATATATAGAGAGAGAGAGAGAGGATCATATAGAAACTCATCTTTATATGAGTCCGTAGGAACCATGCATTTTTATCACACAAGTTAATGTACAAATTATATTATTTTAATGCATAAACATATGTTTTGATTTAAGAGTCGAGCGAGGGGAGTCGAAGGCCTCAGAGCGAGCTAAAGGACATTAATGTTGCCACAATAATTATCTATAAATTAAAATCGGAGACGAAGGCGGAGACGAAAAAAAATTGCTTAGCTATGTTTGTGCATTAAAGTACTGCATTTTGTGCATTTTTTAAGTCATAAAAATGCATGGTTCCTACGCACTTATATAAGAATGAGTTCTTACCAGATCCACACTATATATATATATGGGTTGGTTCACATACAAAATATTTTTCCCGTAAACATTAATAATAATGCATTTTATGTACTAAAATAATGTATTTTTTTTTTGGAACAATCAGTACAAGAAATTTAAAGGCCACGTGACGGTGGACTCGAACCCATGACCTTTGGCCCGGATATTAACCACTCTACCACTATAGCTAACACACGCACACAAAATAATGTATTTTATGTATACAATGCACTGTTATAATAATGCATTTTTGATTTATTACAATGCATTGTTACGATAATGCATTTCATATTCAATTATAATACACTTATCAATGACAACCGTAGATCTACGAAGATCAATGGTCCAGATCTCTTCTTATTTCTTATGGGAAAAAGCTTTTACATATGATCTCTTTCATATATATATATATATATATATATATATATATATTATATGAATATTTATCTTGTTTAATATATTTTCTAGATAGATATGATTCGGTTAGTGTTCCGTCTCAAATTAGAAACACCTTTTTTCACGTAGAAGTTAGAAATCAATCTAGATCATTATTCATTAGTCTGTATATGATCTACGTTTTATCATCAAAAGATGTATTAGTGTAGTATATATATAATAAGCATTAACATAAAAATGTATTATTTTAATAAATAAAATTGCATTATCATGATTATATATATAGGAGATATCAAAGGAAAGGGACTCTTAATGTGAGAATTAAAAATAATTTTGAACTGATGATCTTTGTATGAACTATGATCGTTCATCGATGCACAATAATAATACATATATAGCATTATAATAATATATATATGAATTATCTATTAAAGATATATTATAGTAATACATATATAGAGGATCATAATGGTGTGAAAGATATTTGTTTCTTGGGGCCCGCGGTGTAGATCGCCAATAAACAATTTTTTTCTGCGACCAAATCATAAAAAATGTAGACTATTTGATACTTGAATTTGGACTTCATGGCATCATTGCAAAAAAAAAGTTGAAATATTAATTATGTATAAATTTATCAAGTTTCAGATGTAATGACATTATTATATTGCAAAATTGAGAACATATTAGTATAACAATATGTATGTGGTATTTGTCCGAAAGTTAATTAAAGATTTAGGCATGACAATGGGGCGAGTTCATCCAACCAAGATCCACCCATCACTTATTTACTACTCCCTACGTCCATAAAAAAGATGTCTCTTTTTCTATTTTGATCCGTCAACGAAAAAGATGCACATTCCATTTTTGGTAATATGGCCCACACAATTTACTTTAATTTAATCATCCACTCAATCCATTATTTATTGTTTTGTCATTGTTGGACCCACCATAAATAACAAGTGGGACCTTTATTCCACTCACTCTACACACAACTCATTATTTAAAAGCAATTTAAAACTATATAATAAGTTGGACCCTTATTCCACTCACAACAAACTCAAGTTATTTATTAAAATCCGTGCCATTTTCAAACATGCGTCTTTTTCGTGGACGGAGGGAGTATATGATTAAATCCCGCAACACACTAAGTAATTAAATCTTAAATTTTTATAATAATATGCAAAGCACACATGAAAAATAACTCGCTCTCGTAACTTGTTACTTAAATATATAAGGGAAAAGGTGCAAATACCCCCCTCATGTTGGCAGTGCTAGGCAAATACCCCCTTGAACTTTATTTGGGCGCAAATTCACCATTTCCTAAAGTTTTCAGGTGCAATTAACCCGTCGCCGTGACGAAAACGACATTTCCGTTAGCAAAAAAAATATTTTTGATTTATTTTTATTCTTGTGGGACCCTCACAATTCCCAACGGTTATATACTACATAATTGGTGCTAAAAGTTCAAATTAGGAAACAAATTATTTCAAACCATAGCTCACAACTATCAAAATTCAGGTGAGGTTCTCCGATAATTTGCACGAAAAAGGATGACGAACCACTTGAATAATATGATATCATCAATATCAACAACAAATAGTTGGTTTGGATTGCAAATTATTGGAGAACTTCACCTGAGTTTTGATAGTTGTGAGCTAGGGTTCGAAACAAATTTTTTCCTAATTTGAGCTTTTAGCATCAATTAATTCTTGGAAATTGTAAGGGTCCCACAAGAATAAAAATGAATCAAATTTTTTTTTTTTTTGCCAACGGAAGTGATGTTTCTGTTACGGCGAGGGGGTAATTGCACCCGAAAACTTTAAGAAATGGTAAATTTACACCTAAACAAAGTTCAGGAAAGTATTTGCCTAACACTACCAACATGAAGAAGATATTCGCACATTTTCCCAATATATAATCCAAGTACTCATTCCGCGAGGAATATCCAAAGCACGTGAAAGGCGGCCAACTTCACTTAGTTGATTATATATCTCTGTTATTTAGGAATTACTGAAAATGTACTTAAATTTCACTTTGATAAAATTAAAGTGACAAAATAGTTATTGACTTTTCAATTGGCTGAGAAAATGTCATCTAATATAATAATTGTTGCAAATTACTCTCTCCGTTCTTTTATAAGTGTCCTCCACCGTCAAATTTCACATACCAAGGAAATAAATAAATTTACCTATGTAACCTTATTAATTATCATCATTAATGTATACATACAACTAATTAACAAATTACAAGAAGCATTAAATAAGGATAAAATAGGAAGAATACCATAATTTTACCCTCAAATTTTGAAATATGACACTTATTTGAAAACAAAAAATTGAGCTAAATGGAACACTTAAAAAAGAATGGGGGAGTATATGAACAGACCTATATACTTTTCCACAATTTTTAGTACGTGCGGTTTGACTTTTGAGAACCCTTTGACCTGTAGTACAAGTCGCTTCTACGTAGATGCATGAACATGCTTTATTACAGTTTTATTACTATCTTTATAATTGAAGGAAAATATCGTAAATGTAATAAATTTATAATATTTGAGTTTATAATTTGGATTCATCGTATTTATTTAATAATTTAATTTGAATATAATCATATATCACGCACAATATTACAAATTAATTAGTATCCTTATATTTATTAAGTACAATCTGTGCATGAACATTTATAAAAACCTAATTCAATATGTAAACATTAAAATAATGAATGATGCTCGAAAAATGAAATATATATTACTTATTAGTAAATTATACATATATATATATTTTTAAATTATTATTTTTACGTGGGAAAACTTGTACGTTTCGCCCTAGTATATATATCTAGGAAAAGTGGTACTAATGACGTCCCGCAGACTTAGTTTTTACAATTTTACTGTCTCATTAGAAATGAAAGCAAGTTGGATTAACTTAAATTTAAATGTTTTAGCAATTTCGACTAATTCTAAATGGATTCAGTCATTCAAATTTAAAACTCGATTATATGAAGGACAATATCGTAACTGTAATAAATTTATACTAATATGCATTTGATTTTATAATTTGGATTCATCGTATTTATTTAACAAATTAATTTGAATATAATCATATATCACGTACGATTACAAACTAGTTAGTATCCTTATTTATTAAGTACTATCTGTGCATGAACATTTATAAAATCTTACTCATGTAAACATTAAAATAATGAATGATGCTCTAAAAATGAAATATAAATTAGTACTTTTCACCCCTAGTATATAACTAGAAAAGGTGGTGCTAATTACGTCACGCAGACTTAGTTTTTACAATTTTACTGAGTCATTAGAAATGAAATTAGCAAGTTGGATTAACTTAAATTTAAATGTTTTAGCAATTTCGACTAATTCTAAATGGATTAAGTCATTCAAATTTAAAACTCGATTATATGACGAAGTCAGTCCTAATAGATTTAAAGTGATTTAAATAGGGATTATAATGGTTCTTAGTTCTTACCGGATCTAACAACTTTTACTATTTTAATTAAATGACGCAAATATGAACTTTTAGATAAGGTCAAAAACTCTCTTTTAATATCTAGATACTACTATACTAGATATATAGATTAAGATATTTATATATATATATATATAATGTTTATATACTCGTATTTATGTATATGCTTATCCGATAGGGATGTGTGTACAAACTATTGTATCATTTAATTAGAGCCTGAAAATTTCAGTGTAGCTTCCATCTTATTCTTTATGTTGGGCAGATATAATATGATCAAATTGAGTATAATTTAATAATGTTATGTATTTTAATTTTTGTCGAATGTATGCCACATTAATTTCAACATTTTTCAATAATGTGATGAGATTCGAATTTCAGCATAAATATATTAAAACATTGCGCACTAATTGTTTAAAACTTAAAAAGTATGACACTGTTGAGAATAAGATCAATCATTGTGACAAATATGATTTTCCCTTACTTTTTGGTTTATTATTTGAACAAAAATGAAATTATATATTCAATTCGATTGATACCAAAACCAAAGTTGGAATTCAAGTTCGGTTAGGTAAAAAAAGATGAATTGATACATATAGTTGAGATTTTTCAAAATTTTTGATCAATCAATTTTGTCGGTTCGATTCGATCTACGACTTCTACATTGTTTGCAAACTATGTATACTATAGTACTGCTAACAAATAAGATTATTCAAAGCACACTTAATATAGCAATGAAGTTTTTCTTGAAAAACAAAATATCCAACAACTCGATTTTATTTGTTTTTAATTTTTTCCATAAGCTTTCAATTTTTTCTCAGAATACTCACACTTTATAGATCGATTGCAATTAGCCCAAAATTAACAAATTTAATGACTTTTTTTTACTAGTGTGGCATCGACGTGGCTAAGATCAATACACGCGTACAACCACACATTAAAACAAACGATATCGTTCAAAGCACACATCCCTCCACTCCGCATACAAACGACATTGTTTGACAAAATTCTCAAACTTTCTGGCTGAAATCGTGCAGACTTTTAGTGCTCCAAAATTTATGAGATCGCTTCTTTGTGCAAACCTTGCAAGTAAATTGATTAGATAAAACAGAAAAAATCGTTAGATATATATGTAAAATTGCGAAAATTTGCAGCAGATACAAAGTTTTGTATTTAGAAAAGAGATTAAAAATTCGTAAAATAAAAATTAAAGATGAACTAAAATTTATACTTTTAAGCAGATCAAACCCATAAATCTCTTTTCCCTAAAAAAAAAAAAAACCATCCACACTAGTAGTAAAAATTCCACGTGTTTGTTTGACCGTTGAAATCATAAATCAGAGCCGTTAATCACACCCCTTTCCTCGAAACTCTATTTCTTCCAATTTTACCCCTCTTTTCAAACATTGGTCTTTACACATTGTGGCTTTCCTTACTAAATAAAGAAACAGCCAATTTTTGGACTCTAACGGGCCCACCATTTTACTAATTCACATACATATATATGAGTGTGTGTATATATAATTATATATGTCTATAAATAGTCATTGCATTTTGTGCTTCCATCAGTTCACCTCCATATTTCATTCAAGAACTCTCACATACAGCAGCAGAGCATAAACTCAGCTGAAAAAAGTTTTTTTAAAAAAAAAAACCCAAAAAAAAGGATTTTATCAATGGTTCGGGCTCCATGCTGCGAGAAAACGGGCCTTAAGAAGGGCCCGTGGACTGCTGAAGAAGATCGGATTCTCATCAACTTCATCATCCAAAATGGCCTAGACAATTGGCGGGCTCTTCCCAAACGGGCCGGTACTAACCAATCTCTCTCTCTCTCTCTCTCTCTCTCCATTTAGCATTCTAGAAAGTTGTTATTTCTTTCTTTTTTTTCTTCTCTTTTTCCCCTTTCTCAAAAAATTTGAATGCTAGCTTCATTTAGTTTCGACATTATTATTAATATAAGATGTCATGTACCAACTCTCGTAGCAAAAGACGGGCCGGGCTTTATTGACGGGCTTTTTTGGATATATTTTTCAGGATTATTGAGGTGTGGAAAGAGCTGTCGCCTCCGGTGGATGAACTACCTGCGGCCCGATATCAAGAGAGGTGGTTTTACTCAGCAAGAAGAGGAAAGAATTATTGAATTGCATGCAGAATTGGGAAATAAGTATGTTTTCAATCCACACCTTTTTTATTTGTTCTCTCTTTTTTCTTTCTTATTTGTGTCTTAATTTAGTTATAGGTCGGAGAGTACTTGAGATCCTCAATCCCATTTTTGGTGTCCAACTTCGTGTTTCATTAACGATTTGTTTTTAGATTTTTATCACTATTTTCTTCAAAAGTTCAGTCTTTTTGTGTTTTTATAATTTAATTTTACAACTATTAATTATGATTCATTATTTAAATTAGGATTTATATTATTTTTTACCATTTAATTTCAATTTTATTAATTAATAATTAACTATTATGATTGATTATTCCATAGGGGGCGTTTACTTTAGGTGATATGATAGATAGATAAAAATAGTATAGGTTAATCCACCGTTTACTTTGATGGATTGATTAATTTTTAGCTTGTTTGATCATCTAATCCTTCATATAGTGAATTCTATGTTTTATCAATCTATCCTATCACGCAAAGTAAACGCCGAGTATACAAGTTATTTAAGGTGTAATTGTTGCAGTAAATATTAATTAGGATATTCATTAAGTTATAAATCTTTTTATTTTTACAATAAAAATTATTAAAATATTAAAATTAATAGTGACGCGCAGTGATATGGCATAATTATGGGATACATGATCGGAACCGATCAAAGAGTAGTGAAATTCATTTACCATGTCAAAAAATCCACATTATTATTTATATATCTTGCAAAATCCACATGGAATCAAGGCATGTCATGCAGCTCAACTTTTTGATACTTAAAAAATAGAATCATTCTAATTGTGTTCAAAATATAAGAATTTACTTAAGTTTAGACCACATGAAAAGCTCTGGTCTCAAAAATATTACTCCATCCGTCCCGCTATTAGTGACTCATTTTTCTTTTTAGGTTGTTCCGCTATTAGTAGCCCGGACCCAAAATAACAAAAATTAACCCTTTAAAAAGTATGAACCCTACCACTTTTCTATCTTTTATACATTCTTCTTAATACATGTGCCCAAAAAGTATGAGTCACAAATAACGGGACGAGAGGAATAAAATATTAAAATGAAATACTCGGTCACAGCTTTTTGATAATTAATCTTTGTTTCTACAGATGGTCCGCCATTGCAGCGAGATTGTCGGGCCGGACAGACAACGAAATCAAAAATGTTTGGCATACCCACTTGAAGAAGAGGGTCGCCGGAAAATATCAATCCAAACCGGAGACTGTGACCGGAAAAGTCGAATACTCATCCGATTATGATCGGAAAGTGGAGATAAGCTCGGAGCTCGGCTCGCCGGGGTATTCCCTCAGCGATGTATCATCGGCTACCACCACCGTCGCCGAAGACGGCGGCCACGAGGACGCTAATGACTATTTGATGGCGAATTTATTGGACAAGTGGCCGGAGATGGGCGAGAGCTTTTGGTCGGATGATTTTCCGGCGGGAGAATGGAGTGGCAGTAGTGATTTTTCAACTGGCAATAATGATCATCAGCTTCAATTTGCTAACTCGTTTGATATGGAAGATGACAGTGATTTTTGGCGGGACGTGTTTAATAGGGCTGATGAGTTAACAGAATTTATTTGAATATTGTGATGATTATATTTAAATATTTATATTTAATTAGTGGGGAATTTTAGGAAATTTAGTTTAGCCTAGAGGAGCCACCAAATTGTAGCATATATAAAATCAATTTTTATTTTGATTTTATCATGTAATGAATTACTAATTTATTTATTTATATATTACAGTGAGAAATTTGTAGCAAATTTCTTTGTTAAAAATATGTGCGGATAAAAAAATTAGATTTATTTGAAACGAAGTGTATGATTGACTGATTGTATCACAGTTTTAAGTAGTTCACATTTATTAGATAAAAAGAGAAGGAACACAAACACCTATAACACCAACGATTTCACATATATTTTTTTTAAGGTTGTGGAAACTCGCAGATCTTTGTTCGTATTAAAAACTGATTTGCTTTGCTACTTGATATTCTCATGTTTGTTGGACCGGTGGATTGTTACTATTTGGCCAAAAATAAATTATAGTCTAAAATTTTCTCCAATACTGTATTTGCGATACTTCAATGAATTTCGTATCAACAAAAGTATGTTTGCGCGTAAAATAAGAGAAAATTTATTATTTAATTTCATTCAATTTATTATTTATTTAATTTTTTGTTTTAGGCAATAACATATAAATGTTTCCCAGCATCGCGGGGGTGCATGGTGATACAAATAGTAGAAGTGTTTCGGATGCTATACCTATACGGGGCAAAAAGACATTTTTCAGAGCTATGAGCAATCGTATATAGTTGCATATGTATTTTAGAATTAAATAATTTTTACTGAGATACCAATATTGTGGCATACCAATTAGCAGTGGCATAGCCAGAAATTTTCATTAGTGGGGGCTCTACTTGTCTTACTTCATTCTTCATCTCTAGAAGTTCGAAGAGGTTGTTTTTCCGGAAAATTATTTTGGTGATTCGAGCTTTCAGCATAGTTCTATATTTGAAAAAGGTTAAACTTATTTTACTTCATTTTAAACTTTTGAAAATGTTTTTTTACTACAAAACATATATTTTAAGCTGATTTAAAAAAATATGAATTGATTCAAAGAATACTAATTGATTTTAGTGTAATTATATATGATCATGAATTGAAAAAAAAAATATTAAAACCCTATGCTATCATCTAAATTGACTAAGTAATGCAGCAAATTATACGAAGAAATCTAAATTTTTATAGTAATAAAAGAATAGACTAATGGCGTGATTCAATTAAAAATTTAGACTAAATGAAAGTTGGCTTTAACTTTTCTCTTTTTGAGGAAAAAAGTTGGACTTAACTTTATTAATTGGTATGTGCGATTTTAAAATTTCATCTCTCTTTATTGCTTTGCCTAGACATAGGGCCCCACAACAATTTTTTAATGAATATCCATTTCTTTTCCTTATCTCTCATGACATCATCGTCTTCTTCAGTTCTTCAACTCATCTCTGCAACTTTTTTTGATGAACTCTCATCTTCGTAGAATTTCTCCTTCAGTTCTTTGCTTCGCCCAAATTAGCATGGGCCGATACAAACTATTTTCAATAATCTCCAAAATCATAAATAATTAAAAAAAAAAGAAGTTTGGGGTGGGCTTGAGCCAACCCTAGCCTAAACTTGACTCCGCCCCTGCCAATTAGCTAGGGATTATTGAATGCCTCTGGTGTGGAATGAACCCAGTATCTTCTCAACATTTTTTATGTTGCGCTCAATTAAAATTTGCTTTCCAACAAAATTTGTTTTTTTATTTTACTATATGCAACAATATGCAAAACGATATCAAACTCTAATATTTGTATTTAGGGACTACGAAAATGAGTGGCTAAGATATTTTCAATACACATTTAATCTAATAACAACTACTATTAGTTAATCCCTGGAAAAAAAAAACTATTAGTTGACTATAAAATTCTAGAAATCTATTTATATATTTTGTTTTGATATTCTAGTAATATAGATAGTAATTTAAATTTGGATTACTTCAGTTTTTTGTGATAACTCATTTCTAAGGTCAATTATAAATTCTGACAAATTTTTTACTTGATTTTCAATTTTAAAATATGAGAATTTAAAAGAGCTCTCTAATTTTAATGATTTTTGTGACTACATTATTACTTTATTAGGGATAGTATATTTGTATCATAATTGATTTTTCATTAATGTATATCCGGAAAACTTCCTACAGTTTCTTACGAAATCCACAAATCCCCTCTCTCTCTTAAATCCACAAACACAAATCCCCAATTCTTCCGGCTAGGGTTCATCAATTCAATTCGCTCTGTAAACCATGGCGACCGCCTCAGGTACTTCCTACACTTTTTCAGTTTTAATTCTTCATTAAGTCTTGATCTTTCTAGCGCTGCCGTTCTTCGTTACGTTGATCGATTGTTTCCCCATCTCTTGCAATTCGATTGTTTGGTAGCTGAATCGGAAATAAATGACATCGAATCCATCGAATTTGTCTTATGTAATTCGTATTGACGATCAAATCACGCCTTTTGTGGTCCGATTGTTTGTTCCTTCAAATTTTATAGCCATCTCGATTTGCAGTCTGCAAAATTGTTGCACTTCCAGTATTATTCGTTTTTAATCATATATATACATATTTTAATTTTTATTTATTGGGTTTATTGATGATGTTTTGTGGTTTTTTGGGATCATAGTGGCGTTTAAGTCGAGGGAGGATCACAGGAAACAGCTTGAACTAGAAGAGGCACGTAAGGCTGGGCTCGCGCCGGCCGAAGTGGATGAAGATGGAAAGGAAATTAATCCTCACATTCCGCAGTATATGTCTTCTGCACCTTGGTATCTTAATGCGGAGAGACCGGTACGTTCTGTGATTATGTTTAGTTGAGTTAGTTGCCCTATTTTGTTGTACTGGGCATAGTGGTTTCTTAGCTTGAGATATGTTGTGCTCATTGCTTATATTGTTGGTTATTTTTAGAGTTTGAAACATCAAAGGAAGTGGAAGTCTGATCCAAATTATACCACGTCGTGGTACGATAGAGGTGCAAAGATTCATCAAGCTGAAAAATACAGAAAGGGTGCTTGTGAAAAGTAAGTGAAACGCAGTATCTGTTTGTATTCTCTAAGATAGTGATTGGAAGGTTTATTATTATCTGGCTATCTTGTATTATGTGCAACCTCCCTTTGGTGAATTAAAACGTAGTATTGGAAGGTCCAACTTGAGTTATCAGATCAAAATAAGTCATATGGAGGATTCGATTTACATTAATTGGGTTGGCCATCATATATGGTTGAAAAGTTATGTTATAGAAACTGGAAAACCTCATGTTGAACCTGCATTATGTATGTGTTCTTGGGTTTATGGTTTGGATGTGCCCTCTTTGTCATTAAATTTACCATTGAATGCCTTGTGCACCAATCTTCATGTCCATTACATCTGTATTTATGTTGTATCAGATGTGGGGGGTGTATTTCAATGCTTGAATGTTCATGGTTTAGTATATTTCATTTTCTGTTGTGGTGTGGGCTGGAGGTTTTGGGTGTATAAAAAAAAACCAAACTATTTAGAAGGCTCTATTTTAGCTCTAGTTCTGCTCATCCGTTGTGATATCTAATTTCCCTTTTGATAACCATATTGATGTACCTGGAAATGGCATACAATAATGTCCATGATACATGAAGTTATTAAGTAAAAGTGATACATTTATATCCATTTTAACGGATGTATGTATAAACTTTTGGTTTTAAATATAATTAGGTCATTGTAGACTTTGGTACTATAGATTCCCCTAGCATAGCTGTTTTTGTGATTGTAATGGAAGGAAATATGCATGTACAAGTTTAAATGTGTTTGTGATTATCTTTTCAGTACGAATTGAATGTTATGGACTTATGGTACTGGCTCTGAACTTTTGTGCTTGCTGCAGTTGTGGAGCTATTACTCACGACAAGAAGGCTTGCGTTGAAAGACCCCGCAAAATGGGAGCCAAATGGACAGGCAAACATATTGCCCCAGATGAGAAGATAGAGACCTTTGAGCTTGATTATGATGGGAAGCGAGACCGATGGAATGGATATGATGCTGCATCTTATAAACATGTCATTCAGAGGTATGAAGCCAGGGATGAAGCAAGAAGCAAATTTTTGAAGGACCAACAGCTTCAAAAGTTGGAGGAGAAAAATAATAATCAAAATAAAGAAGATGGTGTTAGTGATGATGAAGATAATGAAGACTCTCTGAAAATTGATGAGGCCAAGGTTGATGAGAGCAAACAAATGGACTTTGCAAAGGTTGAGAAGCGTGTGCGTACTACAGGTGGTGGTAGCACAGGAACTGTCAGGTACATATGTGTTTTCTTTCTGTCCAACACCACTTTTATGCATCTATTATATGCTTACTAAAGCATGGTTGTATCTATATGGTAGTGAAACTACTGACACACATATGCTCTCACATTATTCTTGAGGAGGGTGATGCTAGAATTATTTTGGAAATGACAATTTTCAAGCTTTTTGAGGGTGAAAGTTGAAATCATACCTAATTATTCTGCTTTAATTACCAGGAACTTACGTATTCGAGAGGATACTGCAAAATATCTTCTTAATCTTGATGTTAACTCTGCCCACTATGATCCCAAAACCCGTTCTATGCGTGAGGACCCTCTCCCCGACATGGATCCAAATGAGAAGTTCTATGCTGTAAGTGCACTTTCTGTTCTAGCTGCTATGGTGCTACCTTTCTTGTGTCATCTTGCTTATAAAATTTCCAAGCTGATAATGTAATCTGTGAAAATTATAGGGAGACAACCAGAATAGAGTGAGTGGTCAAGCTTTGGAGTTCAAGCAGCTAAATGTTCATGCATGGGAAGCATTTGATAAGGGTCATGACGTTCATATGCAAGCTGCTCCTTCACAAGCTGAGTTGCTGTATAAAAATTTCAAGATCAACAAGGAGAAGTTGAAGTCTCATACTAAAGACAAAATCATGGAGAAGTATGGTAATGCTGCTGCTGATGAAGTACTTCCACGAGAACTTCTGCTCGGGCAAAGCGAGAGAGAGGTTGAATATGATCGTGCTGGTAGGATCATAAAGGGCCAGGTATGGACCAACTCCATCTTTTGTCTCCTTGATGAGATGTTGCTACCATGTTTTTTCTGTAGTTTTTACTGACATTCCAGAAATTGAAATCTCTTATGGTGTATGATGCTTTAATGCAGAGTGCTTATTTTTCCCAAGTTTTAGTATATAAGTGGGGCATAAGTGAAATGTATTGGTCACACCTTACTGCCCTCCCAAAATGCCGTCGTTTCAAGCTATTCGAATTGTTTGTGCATTCTATTTTTACTACCATGCGGTCTGGTGTGTGTGTTTTCCTGTTATATTCTGTGTCTACCTTCTTGCTGTGATAGTTGAATTACTAGAATCGTAACTGGTCATTGATGTTTGAGTTCCATTTCAGTTTCTGTTTCATAAAGCCTTCCAACTTATTCTGAATGTAATAGTAACCACCAAGCAATTGGTAATGGGGAGATGTTTAAAGGGAAGATTACGAGAGAGAAATCAGTGAAAGTGTAGTATGAAGTATGAAATTTCTGCGAGTTGCCCCCTGCTTGCTCTGTAGAAAATATTATTTGCACTTTGTTTACCCTCTCAGCCATCTTATGAGTGAAAATGACCGGTTGATTGCATGATATTTGCAGGAGATGGCTCTTCCAAAGAGCAAGTACGAAGAAGATGTTTACATAAACAACCACACAAGTGTTTGGGGTTCTTGGTGGAAAGATCATCAATGGGGTTACAAATGTTGCCAACAGACCGTTAGGAACAGTTATTGTACTGGTGCTGCTGGTATCGAAGCATCTGAAGCTTCAGCAGAACTTATGAAAGCTAATATAGCTCGGAAGGAGGCTGCTGAAGGTAATGACTTCGATTTCGTTACTGCATATGGCTAAAGAATGAAACTTGTCATGATCTGAGTTATAATTATATATTTCAAAAGCTTTGTTCAGAGTAACTTTTGTAATGAGATTTTTTAGTTCTCTTATAATTTTAAAAAATTAATGTCTTATTCAGTGTGATAGCCAACTAATATTTTTGTGAACAAAATTGTTCGAATTGATTAGTTTTTGTGAATGGTTTCTGTAAATGTTATTTCATATTAACTCAATCTGACATGCTGGAGAAAGTGAGTTCTTAATCGAAACAAAGTTTGCTATATTTTTATGCTACTTTGTACGTGTAGATCGTGTAGATATGCAGAGTTATCTGATCGTTTATTTTTGAAAGCAGAAGCACCTGCACCAACTGAGGAGAAAAGATTTGCTACATGGGGAACGGAAGTACCTGATGATCTGGTTTTAGATCAGAAAAGACTTGGTGATGCACTTCAGAAGGTGAATTCTTCGATTCCATATTGTTTTGTAACAATCCAGTCTATTTTGGTCGGGAAATGGGTCTTGAATCATCTTGTTATTATGATCTCCTAGTAGCTGGTTTTTTTCACCGGTGATTGAAACCTTTATTGTTATGATATTAGATATGTATCTGGATGAAAAATATTCCCTAATGTTTGGTACAGTAAATTTTGTGGATGATTTAAGATGGCATCTAAAACTTGTTCTTCTTATCATAGGAGGAAGAAAGAAAGAGAGAGGAAAGGGATGAAAGGAAACGGAAATACAACGTGAAGTGGAATGATGAGGTACTTTAGTACACTTCACGATCAACTTCTTTCAACTACGATTATATTTTTGCTGGTTCTGACCTTTCTTCGGATTTCAGGTTACACCCGAAGATATGGAAGCTTACAGGATGAAGAGGGTCCACCATGACGATCCAATGAAGGATTTCCTGAATTAAAGTTTGCACACAATCCAAACCTCATTGTTAAGCTGAAAGGAGTTTCATCTTTAGTTCTTCGTCGTACGTGATGATGTGAAAACCTGATAGGAAGGAAGCACATGAACTGCTGTGAGAGCTCATCTCTTGGTTACTCGTATTAAGTATTATGTATAAATCAAAATGTCAAATGTAGCAATCCTGTTGTTGATCTGGAATAACTTGATGAACTCTACTTAGCTTGAAAATATTGATGTTTCATGGTCGAATACACAGATTGTGGATGTTATAGTTGCTATCTGAAAATCTGCATAACCCAAACTCTGAAGACTTTGCAGAAATTTTCAATTGTTGCGTGCATGTGAGAATCCGGTGTTGGATAGTTGAATTGCCCACCAATTTGTCGACGAAATTTGAAATTGATAATAGGGTTAGAAGCTTCATGTTGAGTCCCTCATTTTGAGTGATCTTGGCCATTGATGGACCACCGGAGTTGGTTAGAATTTGGGGAAATTCTATTATGGGTGTACACCCGTCAGAATCTGTCTCGGAAGTTCACTACTACTAGTGTAGGGTAGTCTACTATTTTTCCGATTTGCGCTTAAATTGTTGATCAATCGTCACTAAATCAAAGCCTAAGTTGTTTTACACTGAAAGAGCTCTCCAATCGTAGGTCGTTCATCTGCATCCGACCAGCTGTGTGACCGAAATTTTCATTTGAAATTAGCACTATTGGATAAGTTGATTGAGCTTTCTGAGATCGGAATTTTGAATTCATGCCAACTTTCTAACAAAAGTAGGGTCATAAATTATAATGAACTTTATAATTTGTGAAATGGTCAAATGCAATCACAAATAAAAGTACATACATATATGATTACCTCATTTCTTGATAAATACCATTTGCATACATAAATACTTGCAAGAATTTATTTACATTTCCTAGATGGCTGAATGTGGTCTTTATATTCAATGAACGAAAAGAAAATAAAGAACAAGAGAATATGAACAGCCAAAAAAATCCTAATATCCCGGGAAAAAAGAATTTTCCCGTGGCCAGGCCTCATTAAAACCTTTAGGGAAAACCAAAAGGAAAACCCCTAAAGGAAAGAGTACCCGTCTAATGAATCATACGAGTAAAAGAATGAGCCGTACGATCCATCTCCACGAACTGAACAATATCCGGATGAGGTCCTTCCCACAAGCCATCTTCAATGGTATCTGAGGCCATAGCATCCGCCAGTTTGGTTACCTTCTCTAAAAATATGTGATATTCTGAAGGCTATCACTTTGAAGGCCCAAAGTGCAACCCATCTTACTCTGAACTTCCAAGGTATCTCAGCCACCTTACCTTTAGAGAACAACGACACAACATAAGAAGAATCAGATTCAATCCAAATCTTCGTCCAATTTCTCGATCTAGCCATCTCTAGATGGTTAAAATAGCAAAACCTAACATGCGGCGGCGGCGGCGGCTACAAACGCCGCCGCGCCTCAACTTCTTGGTCGCGCATCTCAGCCCGAAATCGAGCTATAAACTCCTCCGCCCTCTCATTGATCCCATCCATTTGTGGCGAATTAAGCACCATAGACTCCCACACATCATCTGCATTAACAACGTCATCATCCATGCAGGACTCCGGCCGGCCACTTTCGCCGTCGCCGGAGACCTGCCGGCTGCTTTCACGATCAAGATTCTTGCATGGTGAAACGACCACATGCTCCGTCACTACAGAAACAGGTTGCAGATAGAGTTGGTCGACGAAGACCGGCGGCGGCCGCCTCCCGGAGTAGCAGCGGTGGTTCTTGTGGCGTATCACGGTGTGGAGATTTTCGGGTTTCTTGAATTTCTTGGGTTGGATGGAAAGAGATGGCCATGAAACTTTCTTGGAATTTTTGAAGGATTGATGTTTGGGCTTCTTGTTTGGCTTTGATCTGCTGAATTTGAGGTGCAGTTTGGTTGTTAAAACCTTCCACACCTTTTTTCTGGGCAGCAGTCTCTTCAAATTAAGACAAGACATTAGAGAGTCTCGACAGTTTTTTTCAACAGAAAATTAGAAAAGAAAAGAGGGTGTAGTCGGGTATATCATGTGTTGAAGGGATGTTATATTTTTATAGTGAGAGAGAGAGAGAGAGAGAGTTTGTGGGTGTGGTTTGGTATAAAGAAGTTGTTAAATATGGAATTAGGCTAACTATGGACTTAAATGTTACGCTAATTGCATCTGGGATACTATTACTCCGTCCGTCCCATTAATAATTATTCATTATTCTTTTTTATCTGTCTCATTAATAATGATACAGTTCAAAAAGGGAAATCATTTTTTTCACAATAGAGGGGTGAGTTCCACTACTTTCTATTTGTTTTATCTAACTTCTCCTTAATAATCCTGTCGAAGAGTAACGAGCTATCATTAATAGGACGGAGGGAGTAGTTAGTAATTAACTTGATATAAGTAATCACCAGATATTAAAATTTTAATATATATGTAGGAGTTTAGTTAGAAGATTAGAGGATTCATATCTTATCCTCTAAGCAAGAATATTTCTGGAAAATGGAATCAAAGGCCTTTTTCTCCTCTTTGCTTTGTTCTGTTTTGTAGTTTAGAAATGCAGGCAACTTTTTACCAAGTTGAATAGGATTCTTTGTTAGCTTACAAATTACGTACGTTCAATCCGGGCCCACAACAAAATACTATATTCAACGCGCTATTCTTTTATTTTATTTTCTTTTCTTGTTATATTTATTCTTGGGGTTGGGGTGAGATTTGAGCTCGAATTTATTGGGCTTGGACGATTGGATCGGGCCGTCTTTTCTTACAACGGCCCACATTTTATTTTTTCTCTCAATCCCTTAAAATTATTGGTATGTTTAAATGAGCCGAGTCGAGTAGCAGCAAGTTGTTGTTCGATTAGAAAATTCAAAGCCCAAGTTCTACTCGAAATCGCTCGAGAGTTCGAATTGGTTACTTGTTAATATTAAAGAAATTAAATTTTAAATATATTTTTATTTAAATAAAACAATAAACAATCCAATTATAGATAATCAAACTATTAATCGTAAAATTGTAAATATATTGAAGCTTGATGAAGCTCAATAGGGCTAGCAAGTCTATAAGCCTAATATGATTGAGCTCAAGCTCGAATTCGACTTGATTGGTTTTAAACTTTTCTCGAATCGATCACAATAGACTTTGGACACCAAAATGATAAAAATTTGTTTATACAATTCCAATAATTTTCACCAAATTTACGGAAAAATGGAGATTCTCTAAAATAAATCTGTGATTTACTTATTTGATTGTATTTTTTTTAAAGAAATTATCGAAGTTCGTTCTTTATTTCTTTTGATATAATTTACAAATTAACTTAAATTAAAATTAAATCATAGATTTATTTCGTAACCAACTATATCATGCAATAGTTGTGAATAATTATAGAATCGAAGAAATGTCATTCATATTGGACCAAAATAGGTGAGCGCAAACAAGGGAAAGGAATATTGACCTTTTCTAGATTTATTTAGGGAGAACTATATTTCCAAAACAACAACCATAAATAGCAAAATATCAAATCAAATACAAAAATATATTTTTTGAAAAATATCTTCCATTTATCTTCTCCCACACGGTGATCTGCCTATTTAAAATGCTAGCCAAATTTCAAGAATTACAAACTAAATCAGTAAATCTCACAACATTTTTCTTGATAGTGCATCTCATGAAAATTCAACGGATTTATGCAGCACAGATATATAAATCTAATTTAAAAAAAAAAAAGAGTTAGAAATAATTTACAGAAAGCAAAATCCAAACTATCGCTTTCACCACTTCCTCCCAACAACCCACAAAAACCAAAATCCACAAACTCAACACCAATCTCTCTCTCTCTCTCTCTCTCATCCACAATTGTCATTAGCCTGAAGAAATCTGTCCGCCTGAGCGGCGGCGGCGGCGTGGGAAACGAGCGCCTGAATGAGGAGCGTCTTGACCTCCCAGGCGGCGTAGGGATAGCCTTTTCTGGCGTAGGAGTTGAGCAGCGCCGCCGTGGACTCCTTGAGCAGCCGCGCGAACACATCGTCGCCGTCGTCGTTCCTCGCCGCCGCCTCCAGCAGGGTGAGGTCGGCCCGGAACCGCTCGAAGGCCCGCGACCCGAAAACGTTGGACACCGTCGATTTGTGGGGAACCATCTTCGGCCATGACTCGCTCCTGCTGCTCCAATACCTGAAATTAATCAAACACTATCAGAAAAACGTTCTAGAGAGAGAAACAGTAGAGAGAGAGAGAGAGAGAGTGGTTTACTGAGGAGTGCATGTTCCTCTGGATCTGGTGTAGAGGAAACCGGGCCTGGGGTGGTGGCCCGCCGTCATTGATGGCGCGGCCAAGAAAATGATGGAAACGAGAAGGAGGATTCGATTGTTCATGAGCATTACTACTAACTGAAGATTTTCATTGCTTTTGCAAATAGATACAGGAATGTATGTTTTGTCGAATCGGGATTAGGTGTGTATGAGAGAGAGAGAGAGAGAGAGAGAGAGAGGTTGCATTATGTCTGTCTGTCTGTATTCGTCCTCGTGAGTCGTGAATAGAGCTTTGTTTATTGAATTTTCAACACTTCTTTTATGCTTCGTTTACTACAGTTTTCAGCTTTTAAATTTTGAATCTTGCTTTCATTTAATTTTAATTTAATTTTGGAAAAAATCTCACTCATTTACCCGAGGCTGCAATACCATTTTTTTTTTCCAAAGAATGCAAGTTATCAGATCACAAATTATCACAGGTTAATTAAGAATAAATAGATAGAAAGTGATGTTAAAATTGCCGATATGCCTATATCATTTTGTGATAAAAAGTAATTTCCTTTTTAAAATAATGACACTTTTGTTAAAATGTCCCACATTGGTTGGAGATCTTGGCATGAACCTCTTTATAATGGTAATGTATTTCTCCCCTTAATAAGGCCTTTTTAAGGGGAATTGGGCCCAATATCCAATTCTATTATGGTATTAGAGCCAGCCCAATCCAATGATGGACGCCACCCAATATCGTTGTCAACAGATGACTTTGGTATTGTCCACGCTGCGCGTGAGGGGGCGTGTTAAAATGTCCCACATTGGTTTAAGGGGAATTGGGCCCAATATCCAATTCTATTAACTTCGAGTGGGACGGTCCATTATAAAATACGCGTCACTTCAAATGAGACGGAGGGAGTATTAGATTTGGCCAAGTCACCAAAAACTAACCGTTTGTCGGTCAATATTAGATTAGGAAAAACTTTTGAAAGATTGTTTATTTTTTAAAATATGATTGATAGCATAGAATATTTTAAAATCCACGTATATAATTTGAGGTATTTTGGATAATTTTATCTTATGGAGTCATATGACTAACCTAAGGAAAAGTTGATTATTATTATTGTAAAATTTTAATTAAGGCTGATGGAAAACTCAGTGCTACACGTGACCAAAGTTTGAAATCTCATTATTCGGTAACCGTTACAGTAAAACCCAAACTAAATCCTTGTAGCCACGTGGGGGCCACGTGTAATTGTAAGAGAATTTAACAAAAGCAAATCTCTTGTCGTGACTCGAAATCAAATTTTTTCTTTGTTCTCATAAATTGAAATCAAATTTTATATTTCTTTTGACAAATTAAATATATATCTTATCCTCCGTAAGTTTTTTTTATAAGAACATGATTAACTGACAATATTAACAATATTACGAGAAATTGAAAAATAAAAATGACAATAAATACCCATTCTCTAATTAAAGATTCTTATGAAAAGTTCAAGAATTTTTTTTTTGAAAAATTTCAAAATAAATTATAGAAATGCAGTATATTTTTTTATAGCTCGTCGATATCTTATACATGATTCATATAATTAATAATATTACAACAAATATAGTTAATATCATAAAAAAAAATTTACTAAAAATATACAAAACTTACTAATCATTTGAATTAGTTATTGGAAGGACATTTTTAAATTTCTCACAAGTGTTCATATGGCAAAAATCACACATAGAAAACAATATTTTCAAATAAATTAAATATTTTGAAAGGTATTTGCATGCATGATTATTTAAGATAAATTTCATTCAATAACGTTATTTACAAATTGTGATAGTTATGGAATTGTAATTCAATTCATACCACATTCCCCCTTAAACTTGTTACAAATTTGCGTGAATTGATAATTACAATTAAACACACAAACTTTCACAAAACTAATAAAAATTACTACTCCCTCCGTCCAAAGTTAGTGTGGTTCAACTAATATTTTATACATCGCATATAATAAATTAAAAACGCACCACACATATGGGGGATGGAGGGAGTATGTCGGATGACAATTTCCAACATCGAAGAAATAACGCTCGTCGGATAAATTAAAAACGCACCACACGTATGGGGGTTGGAGGGAGTATGTCGGATGACAATTTCCAACATCGAAGAAATAACGCTCGTCGGATGCCAGCTAAATTTCGACACAATTTTATTCAAAATGAACTGACACCAAAACGACGTCATTTTAAAAAAAAAAACCACCCATTAAGTTGTTTCTCTTGTATTTTACTTGCATCACCAATAGTTTTGAAATCTAAAAATTCTTATGCTGGATAACAATACAAGTTTAGAAAATAGAACATTTCAAATTGAGCTCTTATTATTTTTTTCATGTTTCAAAATACATATCAAAAAGGGGTGCCACTACACACACTTACACGCAGCACACACACTCATCATTATTCATTGCCCTAAATTTTCTAACATGAAATTTGGTCCTAGGCTTCTTCAAGCAGAAGCAACTCTTCTGCTTGAAGAAGACCTACTCGCGCTAAAAAGAAGTGTCTCCTGCCGTGAAAACTTGAGCCTCTCCGCCTCCTCCCTCGATATTTGGTAGGCATTGGCCACGACATCCACGGGCAGCCCCCTCATGGCGGAGGTGCGGCCGGTGAGCGTGTTCATCATGGCATTGCCGTTGGTTTGGAACTCCACCCACTCGCAGCCCTCCTCGCCGGCCTGCTTCACCACCGCGAAGTTCTGCGGCACCACCACGACTTGCCCTGCCCGGACCTGCCCGTCGAACAACGCCTGCCCGTTGTGGTTCACTATTTGAATCCGATTCGCGCCACGAGTGATGTAGACTATGCTGTGGGCGTTCACTAACCAATGTGGCGCCATTATTGCATTCTGAATTTAATTACATAACAAATTAAATATTGATCATTAATTATATAAGTTTTTAATTATGATGAAATCTAATTGCATGTGATTATTGTATAGGGTTAATATTACTTTCTATTCAACTTTTATTAACTATCTCGACCTTTAAAAAATATTAAAAAAAATTGTATCTCGACCTTTAAAAAATATTAAAAAAAATTGTCTGACTGTAATTTAGTATCAACTCTATCATTAGAACACATATTTGATGGCATAAAAAAAATATGGCAAGGCAGATTTTGACTGAACTAGTTACAAGAACTCAAAATTACCAAACTTCTTTTATTATGAGACCGACTTACACAAATTTTCATAACGTTTAAATTATAAATTATAAGTACTCAAAATTACAAAACATGGATTGAAAAGTGATATTAACCATATTTTAAATTTATGACATGCATCAAACTTAATACTATATCATTAGATATGGTTTGAATTCGGACTTTCTCGCATCTCTATATATTATGAAACCGTCTCACACAAATTTTTACGATTTTCGAAATCTAAAATATATATAATAGTTGGAGTGGTATGTAGGTGGTTACCCTGTGAAGAACTCCCTTAGCGAAGCTGAGCTGAATGAAGCTGAGGAGAGGGAGGGTGAAGCTGTTGACGGTGGAGAAGCGGCCGGCCTGCGGGTTGTAGACGGCGGCGCGTGACGGATTGTCGACGTTAATTTTGTTCTTGGCGGTGCAAACGGTCTCATCGATACCATTGCGGCGGCCGTATTCCTCCGTCAAAGGTGGCTTGATCACCTTCAGCTCTTTATCAACGATCACTATCATTCCTCTCTCATCATTCTCGCTCTGCAGCTTTCTCGCCGTCTCCTCGTCGACGTCGAACGCCTCCGCCAAACTCTCCACGCTCATTCCCTTGAAAATGTTGCCGAATTCATGCTGGCTGCGCCGCCTCTCGCCGTGGAAACGTAGCTGCTCCCGCTGCTGCTGCTGCCCCCAGTTCGGGTTTCCGGCGAGGAAGAACGACTGCACACACACACACACACTCGTTATATTACTAAAATGCCCTTCTTTCACTATTAGCATAATAATTTTTACATTAGAATTATTTACAAAAAAATAATTTATTTGTATTTCGAATTTATACACTAGTCCTAGTAATAATAAGTATTTTTACACCCTTCAAAATTAAACGTTTTTATTTTTATATTTCATTGCGAAAAAATGAGTAGTTTTCAATATTAAGACTTAATTAACATGACTTACTAAATATTTATATATTATGTAATTTACCCTGGGGTTTTGGTCGAGTTGGTTGGCATTGTTGCTGTTGTCTTGCAAAACTACAACGACGAGGTCTTGATCGCCGTTGTTGTAACCCCAGTGAGCTTCTCCGGCTCGAATCGCGACGACGTCGCCGGGTTTCAAGAATCCGATTTTCTGATGACGATCGGCAAATTTCTGGCTCCTCACTCCCTCCTCCGGTGATGATAGCTGTGGCGACTCGAATGTTTCCGGGCAGCCCGAAATCGCGACACCATAAATCCCCGTTCCTGCATAATAAATACAGAACGAGAGATTTATGTTACATCTCGTATTTCACTATAATCTGTTCAACTAAGTCAAATCAAGCCTTGCATAATAAATATAGAAGGAAAATGAGACTTATATATGTTAAATCTCGTATTTCACTATATATAATTTGGTTCAGAGACTTATGTTACATCTCGTATTTCACTATAATAATATGGTGAACAAGGTCAAGTCAAGCCTTAACTAATAAATATATATAGAAGGAAAACTAGACTTGTAATAGTACGTGTTACATCTCGTATTTCACTATAAATTAAACGAGGAGGTCAGAGAGGTGCAAACCTTGAAGAACGTAGACAAGCATGGGAGCATTGTGATATACAGGCAGGAGGAGGCCTCTAGTCTTGATGGTGTGGCGGTGCAGCGAGACGCCGGCGCACTGGAACTCGTCGGAGTTGTGATCCCAGAACTCCGAAACTCCGCCTTCGGATTGGAGGCGAAACGACGGCTCCTGGGCGTTGATCCTACTGATATCGCACTGGCCCTGCTGCCAGCTTCCGGCGCCGCCTTTGATGGCGGTGGCGGAGGCGGAGCTGAGGAGGAGGAGAAGGCTGAATGCTGAGAGGAAGGTTTTAGCCATGGCTGATCAAACCAAGAAATTATTGTGAGGAGATCTGATGTGGATTTGAGTGGGAAAATGATGTGGATTTATAGAGGAAAGATTGACACATAATGAGATGGAGTTTGCCATTTTGCAGTGTGCATGTGTTGAGAGATTTTATGGCTTCCACCTAAGGTTTTGTCTCAAGGCATGTGGCTTTGTTTGTCTGAGGATGTTAGAATTGTGAAATTAAGAGAGAGGTTTTGATCTGTTTGTTTATGCATGGATAATTTGTGATGTTAGAGAGGGAGTGAGAGAGAGAGAATATAGTGTACATGTGTAATGTGTATGTGCATCCATATATATCCATATTCAATTAATGAGATATGAATTTGGATCTGAATCTTTAATTACTCGTCTCATCACCGTGAGATTGTTTTAAACAGATTAATTTTCATTTTTTGTGATTTAATAGAATTGGATATTGGGCCCAATTCCCCTTAAAAATGCCTTATTAAGGGAAGGGATACCTCACCATTATAAGAAGGTTCATGCCAAGATCTCCAACCCATGTGGGACATTTTAACACGCCCCCTCACGCGCAGCGTGGACAATAACCAACGCCATCTGTTGACAACGATATTGGGTGGCGCCCATCATTGGATTGGGCTGGCTCTGATACCATAATAGAATTGGATATTGAGCCCAATTTCCCTTAAAAAGGCCTTATTAAGGGGAGGGATACCTCACCATTATAAGAAGGTTCATGCCAAGATCGATCTCCAACCAATGTGGGACATTTTAACATGATTGTCCTGCGCGCATGATCGTGTATACATTGCACTAAATAGTTTGAGCTCTTATTCACATTCTCAAGATTTTCTTATAATTTAGCAACCTAGTTTATATAAAAATTCAAATTTAAGCTCTTTATTCACATTTTCATTTCCAAAAACAGGACGAAACTTTCCATGTCTTTAGAGGAATGAACATGAGTTTAGAATTAAGTGGAGAACATGAGCATGCAGATAAAAATGCTAAGACTATATTATCTGTCTCACTCCTTATTTATTACTCCCTCCGTCCCAGGATAAGTGACCACATTCTTTATTGGATTGTCCCGTGATAAGTGGTCACTTCCTTATAAGGAAATATGCTTCTCTCACAAAAAGTTATGAGCTCCACCATTTTCTATCTTTTTACACTTTAAACACCTTTCTCCTTAGTACTCGTGCCGAAAAGAATGTGACCACTTATTGCGGGACAGAGAAAGTAGTATTTATTACTAAAAATCAAAGCTTAAAAACATTATGTACTCTATTTGTGAAATAATCAATTACTCTCCCCGTCCCGTTATTCTTGTCTTTTTTTTTTGTTGTCCCGTTATTCTTGTCTTGTATCATTTTTTGGGCTAAATTAAAGGTTATTAAGGCCCTATTTAAATTGCTAATGTGGTTCTTAATTATTTCTCTTAACTACTCCACCTTTCACTATTCTTTCCATCATTTTTTTTTGTCGTTCATTATTTACTCTTTCTCTACCCACTTTATTTCACTATTTGTACCTTATTAAGTATTCAATTATAAACTTCACTAACACATCTTCTATCCCTAATTTCTTTCTTCTTAATACCCATACCCAAAAGAAACGAGACAAAAATAACGGGACGAAGAGAGTATTAACTAAAAATTTCAAATTAAATATAAAAAATAATTATAAACACTAATAATTAGATTAATAAACTCTAATTAATAATTATAAAATTAAACTACAACACACACAAGACATTGAAATTGAAAAGAAAAAAAAATATGAAAAGAAAAAAAAATATGAAACAAACATTAGGTTACTTATTAGGTGGGACATCAAAAATTAGAGGATCCCAAGTGAAACAAAGTCATTATGTGGAATGTGTGACTCATTTATCTTTGTATCTCCCACTCATACTTGGTCATTTTGATTTTCTAGTTGTATATATATCCTCCCTCGCCAAACAATTTCTTTTTACAATATTATTTTACAATATTATTTTCTGCATTCGTCACTGTATTCCATCAGCCTCATAGTTAGCAATTCTCTTAGGAGATCGGAAGTAAGATTTAGATAATATAGGTTGATAGTTATCATTCGCATGAATTAATTTATTATTGAAAAAGCAAATTAAATAGCTTGGGATATAACATTATATTTACCCCACATTATTATTGCCTTATAAGCCATAGCTAGGGTTACACTACATCTCAACAAGCCCTAGGCTTTTTGTGTCATTTGTCATTCAAGCAGAAGTAACAACTCTTCTGCTTGAAGAAGACCTACTCGCGCTAAAAAGCAGTGTCTCCCTCCGCGACGACTTGAGCCTCTCCGCCTCCTCCCTCGATATTTGGTAGGCGTTGGCCACGACGTCCACGGGCAGCCCCCTCATGGCGGAGGTGCGACCGCTTAGCGTGTTCATCATGGCATTGCTGTTGGTTTGGAACTCCACCCACTCGCAGCCCTCCTCGCCGGCCTGCTTCACCACCGCGAAGTTCTGCGGCACCACCACAACTTGCCCTGCCCGGACCTGCCCGTCGAACACCGCCTGCCCGTTGTGGTTCACTATCTGAATTTGGTTCTCACCACGAGTAATGTAGATTATGCTGTGGGCGTTCACAAACCAGTGTGGCGCCATTATTGCATTCTGAATTCAAAATTAAGAAATATTGATTAATTTAGTTAGAGGATTAATTATATATATATATATGTTTTTAGGTAATCACATGAGATAATCTAGCTTGATATGCATAACAATCTTTATCTCAAAATACATGAACTCCAAACACATGAATAAGACATCATGATGGTCAGTTAGAATACTATGTTCCAATATTTATGTCTCTCGCTATTATATAGAAACAATTGAAGCTGCATGAAAAAAATATATATATCATCATGAAATAATCAATTATTAACTAAATAAATACAATTTAATTTGAAAATTAATTATATGCCTTAATTAGAATATTTATGTGTCTCACTATTAAATTTATTAGTGTCATAATATTTATTATAATCATGAAATAATCAATTATTAACTAAATAAATACAATTTAATTTGAAAATTAATTATATACCTTAATTAGATATGATCAACCCTAATTAACAATTATACATTTTAAACTATTTTATAAGAAATCAATATTGAAGAAAAATATGGGGAATAATAAAAAAATTAAAAGTGAACACCAAAAAGTAATATAGAGAGAGAGGATCTCAAGTACATAACGTAAAAAAAACATAAATTTGTTATAAATTGATGAAGCAAACATGCTACTCTATTGAATAATAATATAAATATAAATTTATTTTGTTACAAATGAAATAGAAGATGAAACATAATTTATCGAGCGGCGGTTGCTTACCTTGTAGAGAACTGCCTTCGAGAAGCTGAGCTGAAGGTAGTTGAGGAGAGGGAAAGTGAAGCTGTTGACGGTAGATAACCGGCCAGCCTGCGGGTTGTAAATGTCGGCTTGTGACGGGTTATCGATGTTTTCTCTGATCTTCATGCTGCAGACGGTCTCCTCAAGGCCGTTTCCATGGCGGCGGCCGCCGTATTCCTCTCTGTAGGATGGTGGCTTGATCACCTGCAATCCTCTCTCAACGATCACTATCGTTCCTCTCTCATCACTCTCGCTCTGCAGCTTCCTCGCCGTCTCCTCGTCGATGTCGAACACCTCCGACAAACTCTCAACGCTGAATCCTCGGAAAATGTTGCCCATTTCGTGCTGCTCGCGCTCTCCCTTGCTTTGGAATCGTTGCTGTTGCTGCTGCGCTCTCTCCGGGTTTCCGGCCAGCATGAATGACTGCAAAAACACACACACACACACTCATTATTTGTTTTTTTTTAGGGGAGCGGTGAGGATTGAATCCTAGAATTATTTTAATTAATTAGTTACCCTAGGGTTTTGGTCGAGTTGGTTGGCATTGTTGCCGTTGTCCTGCAAAACTACGATGACGAGGTCTTCCTCACCGTTGTTGTAAGTCCAGTGAGCTTCTCCGGCTCGGATCGCGACGACATCTCCCTCTTTCAAGAACTCGATCTTCTGGTGGCGATCCATAAATTTTTGGCCGCCCCTCAGCCCCTCCGGGGATTGCTGTGGCGACTCGAATGTTTCGGGGCAGCCCGAAACCATGAGCCCGAAAATACCCTTGCCTGTGACAGTTATGAATTTAAATAATATATATTTAAAATAGATAAAGTTTAGCATACATTTTTGAAGAATTTTAGAATTCTTACTTTATATACTATAAATATATTAAATTACTAAAATATTGTTAAATATAAAATAAATAAGGATATCATAAGTATATCAAAATTTGTAACAAGTACATATAATACGTGGGTCGCCAGTGACAGTTATGAATTTAAATAATATATATTCAAAATAGATAAAGTTTGGTCTACATTTTTGAAGAATTTTAGAATTCTTACTTTATATACTATAAATATATTAAATTACTAAAATATTGTTAAATATAAAATAAATAAGGATATTATAAGTATATCAAAATTTGTAACAAGTACATATAATACGTGGGTCGCAAGTGACAGTTATGAATTTAAATAATATATATTCAAAATAGATAAAGTTTGGTCTACATTTTTGAAGAATTTTAGAATTCTTACTTTATATACTATAAATATATTAAATTACTAAAATATTGTTAAATATAAAATAAATAAGGATATCATAAGTATATAAAAATTTGTAACAAGTACATATATATTTTATAATAGTAATAAATTATGTTACATCTCGTATTTTACTATTATTAACGATAGACGGGAGCAGACCTTGAAGAACGTAGGCAAGAACCGGAGCATTGTGATATGCAGGCAGCATGAGGCCTCTGGTCTTGATGATGTGGCGGTGGATCGAGATGCCGGCGCACCGGAACTCGTCAGAGTTGTGATCCCAGAATTCGGAAACTCCGCCTTCGGATTGGAGGCGGAACGACGGCTCCTGGGCGTTGATCCTAGTGATATCGCACTGGCCACGCTGCCAGCTTCCGACTCCGCCTTTTATGGCGGAGGCGGAGCCGAGGAGGAGGAGAAGGCTGAAGGCTGAGAGGAAGGTTGTAGCCATGGCTGAAAGTTGAAACCAAGAAAATTGTGAGGTGAGGAGATGTGAATTTGGAGTGGAAAAATGAGTTGGATTTATAGAGGAGAAGAGGGTGTGTTTGAGATTGACACATAATGAGATGGAGTTTGCCATTTTGCAGTGTGCATGTGTTGAGAGATTTTGTGGCTTCCACCTAAGGTTTTGTTTTAAGGCAGGTGGCTTTGTTTGTCTGAGGATGTTGGAATTTTGAGTGAGTGGTTTTGTGTTTGTTTGTGCATGTTGATCATTTTGATTGATCATATTGAATGATTGAAATTGAATGAATATTGAGTTGGGAACAAGATGGAGAGAATATGGTGTCATCCAAATTAATTTTTATATGTTTAGATTTTGTGAAATAGATGAGGTGTACGGAATCTTTTGTGTACGGTTATTAAAAAGCAAAAGTAAAATTATACTTCCTCCGTCTCATTATTGTTGGCATGTATTCCTTTTTAGGCCGTCCCACGAAAGTTGGCATGTTTCCTTTTTGAGAAATATACTTCTCTCACAAAAAGTTGTGAGCTCCACCACTTTTTATCTTTTTACCCTTTAAACATCTTTCTCCTTAATACTCGTGCCGAAAAGAAACGTGCCAATAATAATGGGACGGAGGGAGTAAAAAATAGTAAGTTCCACAGTTTTTGAAAAGTTAATTATTTTTATTTTTGGATGAGAACATTCTTAACGGGACGGACAAGAATGAAAAGCGGATTTTGTTAGTGGGAAGGAAGGAATAATATTTACAAATTTGCTTTACATATTATACCCCACAAGACAGTATAAAAAGTGCACAAATTCAAATTGTGTTGTTAGATTGTCATGATTGAAATCATGTGTAAGATACATAATTCAATTAGTATATCTGGCCATAGCTTATTTTAATGATTCATTCTAAAAGGAAGCGATGTTATTTTCTAATTTTAATGAAAAAATATAAATGAAAGGCACCACCACAATGATTTTGTTATCAACATTCCTACACGTGACATTTGAATATTAATGGGCCTTTTAAAACAATTGGCTTCTCAAAAAATTGTAAATTTTATGTTGAAAATGCTTTTGTAACATTTTCAACATATAGCAATTAATTACACGTCAACATAGTATTTGACAAGAATTACAGAGTACTTGAAGTTGAAACTACTTTCAGAAAATCTATTCTGAAGCTACACTTAGGTTTTCTTCAATTGACAAAATGAAGAAAGTAATGTCAACATATCAAATAACACGTTATAAACCTAAGAAAAAGTTTCAATTCTTAATAGATCAAATTAATTTCATAAACAAGTAGCAACAGTAATACATACCAATTAACAACTACGAGCATCCTGATCATGTACAATGCACTAAATCTCAGTTAATTCCCTATTACATACATCCTTTTCATCTTCACAAAGAGCTGGTGCAGGCCGCAGCAGCGTCGAGTTCCTCTCACGATTCGCGGTATTTAGTTAAATCGAACGTCAAGGTTCGGGAGCATCTGGAAAATAAGCATAAGGTTCAGAATCTGCATATCCTGTAGAGGAAACAGTAGCTCAAGAATGAACAGATGATGATGAATTTCTTACCCTCGGTCAGAATCGCGATATACACCAACCAAAGCTTCAGCTTTGTCGTAAAATTGATCCTTGAGAGATATCACGATGCTCTGGAAACTAGATCCGAAGTCAACATTGCTGTCTAATCTTGCTCCTCCACAAGATTTTGCTCGAATAAAGCTAGCAACCTTGGCGACGTTTAGATTGTCCAGAGCAGCATCCACTTCATCCAATATGAAAAAGGGTGAAGGTTTGAAACTGCAAATCCCAAGAGCTAAAAAGTGAGGAAATTCCTTGATATGGAAGAATATTAGAACTCGAAACAAAAATAAATGGTAGATGATCCGTATACTATTTGTAGGACTGATGATATAACCGAATCAAAGTAAAAGTAGATAAATAAATGAAACGAGATGAGAAAAAAATATTTTATACATTAAGCCAGCAATCATATCAACATGTCAAGAAATTGAAAAGCATCATAATTTATGCACATTAAGCATACAGCTACAAGGAGGTTGAGACTTGCAAAAGACATTAAACGAAAAGATTAAGATGATACAGAAAGTGACATCCCAGGATTGCAGTAAGGAATTCATGTGGACACACAAAAGAGGAATATTCCTTGAATTGCAAGAAGCATCGAAAGAAAAGATAAAGATAAGACATAAATCAACATCAGGGCAGGAGTATAGAATTCATTTGGGCACGGCTAAAGAGGCATTGCATATGCAGACATTTTTTGCTTTCGTTTGTGAATACCTGTGGATGGCAAAGAGCAAAGCAAGTGCCGCGACTGTCTTCTCACCACCAGATAGTTGTGACATATCCCGATATCGCTTTGTTGGTGGCATAGCACTGTATTTTATGCCATAAAGGTATGGCTCGTCATGGTTATCCAAATCAAGATATGCTGTTCCACCCACCGCATGGGTGCTGCTCACCCCACCCACCGCATGGGTGTTGCTCTTTGTGAGTTCATTGTATATCTTGTCAATGTTACTGGAGATGTGACGAAAAGCAGCCATGAAGGATTCGTGCCTGGATTCAACTTGAAAATCAGTAGTCATGACTTAACTATGTAGATAACAATGGTGATGGAGCAAAATCAAGAGAAAGAGAATTCCAATAAAATTCCAATGGAAGAGCATCAGTTCTAAGATTAGGATTTAAACAAAATGGAGATAAAGCAGAACCCAGAGCCGAGGAAAAATGAGCAATGACATGTAAAATAGGCACCATATAATGATATGTATGGACACAAGATCATGGTACACAAAACTAAGACAATAAGCAAAAGGTTGTTCTTTGTTATCTTCGAGTCTTTTAGGGAAAGACAACCAGTTAAAAGCAGCAAATTCATATAAGAATATATATGAAAGAGGGTGGGGGTACAAGGCAGGAACAAGAAATGCACACACGTTGTAGGCATGCTTTCTAAGGATACTTCACAAGTTAAAAGGTACACCGAAACCCTATCACCTTGGGATCTTTCTATAAAATCTAAATTAGCAGAGGTTCTATTTGCAAAATATTGTGTTTCGTGTCCTTGAGTATAAGTCAAATTAAGCTCAATATAGGGAGGACTACGGATTGGTTGCTTCATACTAGAAAAGAAGGATGTCTGTAAAGAAATTTCCTCATCAACTAATAGAAACAAAGAAATTACAGACAAATCAAAAGCCAGTATCTGATTTGATAAGGAAATGCAGGTCACAAAGTTATAGTACAAATTATATGTTGCAGAATCTAAAGTACCTCTTTTGCTTAACTTTGTTGTATTCAGCAGTTATTTTGTTCTGTTCATCTCTGGCTGCTTCCCACTCTTTCGATGCAGCTCGATCCTTTTCTAAGATAGCTTCATACTGACCCATTGCCTTCAAATTTGGAGCAGTTTTCTCAATTTCAGACATCGATGCAGCAATTTTTTGTGCGAAATCTGCTTCAATCTTCTCCCTTTCAGATGGTTCTGTGACTTGTGTCTTCTGCTGAAGCGATCTACTCATTGTCTCAAAATCAATAACCGGCCCCGGCCCTGATGACCCAGTATCCATGGGGTCAGCAATTATTGGAATGTCTATGCGTTCTAGTTCACACTTCTCCAGTATCTCTTGTTTACGCAAACTCAATTGATCTATCAGACTCTCCTGTAAGTTCCAAATCAAGGTAAACTTAATTTATCAACTTCGAATTGTAATTTGGAACTTTTGAACATTGCAGCTGTAGCTAAACATTCTGTGCTGAATCTTAAATGGCTGAGAAGAGATTGTTTCTTTAGGAAATCAGCCATTAAAACAAACCTTAGACTTAATCTGACGATTATGCTTTGAAATATTTGATGTAGCAGCAGAGATCTTTTTTTTCCATCCCTGAATATCCTTTTCGCACTCTTCTGCTTTTGAATTCCAATCTAAGAAAAAGAGAAATGGGCATAGGTCGTTTTCATGTGAGAGCAATACTTTTTGGACCCCAAGGGGGAAAATTGGTCTCTGACAAAAGAGACTACAGATATCAAGAACATGAATAGGCAAGAGACAACTAATACATAGGAAAACTGGCAAACGAATAAAATTGAATAAAGCACAGAATTAAAATCTGCTTCAGCAGAAATAATTGAAAAAAAAAAAAAAACCGTATCTATCTGATCAGTCAATAAACATACAAGAAATGACCCACCCAGTTAAGTAAGACACTGACTACATATAATGATCATGAGATTGATTCAATGGCAATAAAACAAAATTATTAAATTACCTTGCACTTGTTCATTTAAATCTTCAATCTCAGTATTTGCGTTCTCCATTGCTGACTCCAATTCTTTCTGCTTTTTCTTAACATCTCTCAACGCATTTTCTAAATTAGCAATCGTTGTTTCTAGCTTAGCAATACGCGAGCCGACATCTCGTTTCTTCTCATACTCCAACCTAACCACATGGAGCGGAAGTAACAATAGATTACATCATTATAAGATTGTACCATGCTTCAAATCTTAGAGAACACCCAATGCATGCAATGCCTTGTGATGCAACTTTTGGTTCTGAACTTTAGAGTTTGGATACGCTTTTTATTAGTTCAAGATGCGGGCCTAAGCTTTTCCATGCAAACATTCCCACCATCTAGGGGAAACAGAAGACAATAGAGGCTACAGTTCGAGGAACCAAAACTCACTTGGTCTAAGAAAATGTTCGGCTTTCAGAAGACCCTAGTTAAATAGGTTTACTATTTTGTGCACGGAAACGAACAAGTGTAGTTCAACAAGGATTTCGGGGAAAATACAAATTTATTTGCAATAACACACAGAGGAAGGCCTTGGCAGGAGGGAGAGGGAATTGAAAGTTTAGAAATTACAAAATCACGGATGGATGAAACTTTCAAGAAATCGAACAAATATACAGGTAACAAATGAATGTTTATGAAAGACTACAGTCAAGGATGCAATCATGCAACAAACTTTCAGAAGTAGAGTGGTCTGTGAAAAAACATCATTAGAATCAACAAATGAAACTGCATAAAATCAATGTCTAGAGTTCATACTGGTATTTGAGCTTCGATTGCTGGTTATGCAAGTTGAATCTATCTGCAGCCATCTGCTCAATAGCCTTAAGATGGTTTTCTTCATATTCGCGTATGTTCTTCACACCAACAGACTCGCTGAATTTCTTGTAGATGCGGTCAACAATATCATTGATCCTTTTCTCCAATGATTGGATCTTTGATGTCCTAGTGGCAATAACTTTTTCCAACTAAGAAGAAAAATCAGAAGATTGAATTACATCAGAATATATATATATATATATATAGAAGATTGAAGAGCTTCGAACCGGGAATGGGAATAATAATAATAATAATAATAATAATAATAATAATAATAATTGCAGAAGAACCTTTTCGAGTTCAGGCTTGACGCGGCCAATCTCATCTTCAATATTGCGTTTCTCCACCTTCAGTTTGCTCAGCTTGTCTTCAATACTTTTCTGCAGAAGATAATCTTTTAAGTAATAGTATTATATGTCAATCACATAGAGCATCATTAGATGTCGCATTATTAAACAATGTAAATCAATTCCCCCTGAGTTTAGACTACAAACTACGGAAACTGTTTTGCTACAAATATGAAGATTAATAGAAGAAATCCTGTATATGAAATATACTTCTTATCATGTATATCTCCATCATATTTTCTGAAACTGAAGGAGATTCCACAAAGATCAAGCATTGACTTTGAACTTCAAGCCCCCACTCTTTTTCTACAAAGAATAAGACCAGAGCCAGCCAAAGTTTCCAGTTTTAACTGTTTTCAGTACTTTACAATTTTATCTGGATATAAGTGGCTAACCTGATATTTGGTATGAATATGTAGACCAATCTTACAGTTTTACCTGATACATGGGCATGTAAACCAGACCACTTGTATAGTTTTACCTAATATATGAGCATGTAAACCAGACCAATTTTACAGTATCCAGTTGGACACTCAGTCCGGTTGGTTGCAAAAACAATGGTTCTGACTTCCAATTTCAAGTTCAAGAAGGTGTCACTAAATGTACGTGGATTAAACGGTGCTAGTCGCTTCGTGAATAATCTTTTCCGTTATTCCAATTATTGTACATAGATAGAGATTTTGTTCAGCTGGCAGTGATTAAGACTGTAAAGCTTAACCACTTGTAGAACCGACGTACTAAAGAGTCTTAGTACTTTTAAAGAATAAATCGTTTCCGACAATGAATAAAAAAAATTAAAAAAGAAAGAAAAAAAGAAAAAAGTAGGAAAATGGCTAAACCTTCTCAATTTCTGTATACTGAATCTTCTTTTCAAGGCCACTTATTTTGCCTGATGCTTCAGACTCCTTTAGCTGCATTTCTCTTATTGACCCAAGCTTATCCAATTCAGACTCCAGATCTTCTTTTTGCTTCTTAAGCCCTGCAAAGGAGACAATTTTTAGCACTAAAGCAATTCAACTAACAGGATACAGAACGTAACAAGCAGTGCATAAAGTTAAATCCCCACTGGCCGTTAATTCTTTTGTCGATTTTTTTGCAAAGGAGACAGTTTTTAGCACTAAAGCAATTGAACTAACAGGATACAGAACGAAACAAGTGGTGCTTAGAGTTAAATCCCCACTGACCGTCAATTCTTTTGTCATCCCATTTATGTGAGCGTGCTTCCATTCCACCACTTGAGCCACCAGTCATTGTACCCGATTTGGTCAATAAGATCCCATTAGTAGTGACAACTGTAACCAAAACGGGGGAAAAAGAAAAAATTACACTGACATCTGTAACTTAAAAACAGGAAAAAAGAATAAATTACACAAGTCCACTAGCATCTGGAGAGAACAATCAACTATAATACCCTTGAATCTCTGTCCACTCCAGCTCAGATGCTTAGCTTCATCAAGATCATCACATACTAAGGTATTGCCAACAGCAAATATAATAGCTTTTTCCAGCATAGGATCGAATCTGTTACTCACTATCAAGGAATCAAACTTACAAGTAATACTAAAGAAAAGGACCAACAGTGAAGATAGAGTTTTCTTCACTTGTTGGTACCATCAGAGGACAAGCATCTAAGTACAACAAAGACAGAAAAAAAATATTTCAATCAATTCTGCTTCGATAATTAGGTGTGACTTCGGGGCTGAATGTGACTTATATGGCATGTCTGAGATAACATGAAGGGGCAGGCAGACAAATAGTTGGGGGTGGAAGCTAAAAGCTGATTTAATAAGAGTTAAAAATTGAATTGTTACGAATCAATATTTATACAGTTAAAACACATGGGATTGAGATTACTTAAGAAATAGGTGCCAACAAGGAAAGCTCCCGGCTACATGCATCAATCAAATGCATCCATAATGTAGATAAAAAATGGTACAATTACAGATGTACTATTTGACATAAAAAGGTAGAAACGTGATACCTTAAGCCTATAAGTCTGAGTCTCCATATATCTAGCTCATTTATATTAAAACAATAGCTGACCTACTATTACTAGACAAAGAATTACGATATCTTCACAAACATTAGTATGCTGAGTCTCATGCTATTGCAGCTAAAGAAATTTCCCATGTAAGATTCACAGTAATAAATTATGAAAAGAGAACAATTCATAATTACAGTTAAGGATACTGTATCACATCGAACACCAACTTTGCAGTTCCACCCAAAGTGCGCAACTTCTCTATCACTGGTTTCACACGCACTGAGAGAAGAGGAATAAATGTCTGTGGTGGAAGCCTCTGTTCTTTCAGATACTGCAGGCGATCAAAACAACAGGTCAAGAAATATAAACCGGAAAAAGTCTAAAGAAAGCAAGCACAAATTCTTCAGCTGAAAAATTCACAAAAGATTTATTAAATCAATGGTTTATAGTAAGCTTTTTAATTTTTATAAGGTTTAACTTTTAAGAAGTACATAGTTAAAAAAGGAAATAATTGAGGAACAACTATCAAAAAATAAAAGGCCCAGCACAATGTATAAAAGCATAAATAGCACTTCATAGACGCGGCCACTAAAGGGTGGTTGGCCTGTTGTAGAATGATAACGGGGGATAAGAAGAGAAAATTCAAGAAACAAGAAAGTGGCACATAGAGACTATTCACGACTCCATTCTTACATTCTTACTGCAGTAACACAACTTGAATATTTTCAATATAAATTACATTACCTTGATGCATTCTTTTCCTGTGTGTTCATCCTCAACCACTACAGCATCCATGAATCTGCCCATAGCAATAGTAACAGCAATGTTATACTTCTTTTGTGTTGGCCTACAAAGATCAAACATGCGACCACGCACGCCAGGAAAGAGGCGTTTGAGGGTTTCAACTGCCTCCTTCAACCTGGTATCTCTATCATTTTCATGCCTATCAGCTTTCAACTCCCGTAGCTGAAGATCTACATCATTAATTTTTGACTTTAACATATCATGTTTGTGCCTGAAACAAGTGAATGAGCAAGTAGGTAAGATTACTTGAGGTACAATCATTCTCAAGTGAAGAACAAGTAAGAGGATCAGTATAGGGACCGACTTAGATTCTCCAAGCTTATCCTTCATATCACGTTGTTCCTTGCGCACTCTGGTGAGGTCTTCTTTATGTTTACCTACAGCATCAAGAATTTTCTTGAGCCTAGTTTGCATTTGTTTCTCTTGCAACTCCAGTTCCTGTTTGCGATTTTCCAACTGTTGAAAATTCTCTTCCAAGTTCTTCTGTGCTTCATTATCAGCATTTTGTTGCCTATCTAAAACCTCCTTTTCATCTTTTAACTTAGCAGTTTTCATCCCGGCCTCCTCTTTACTACAAAAGGATTGCTAGATAAACATTTATGTTTTCTTTGAGAAACCATTAGACTAGACGAAGAGACGAGCCATCAAAAGTCTTAGGAAACAGAAGTACATAAACTCACATCTGGTGATATGTCTCCAATTCACTGTCAACTAGTTGAAGCTTTCCACCAGCATCCTGGCTTTTCTCACGCAAGTCTTCAAGTTGCCTCGTCACGTCCCTCAAGTCATTTTCAAGTTTCTCAATCTCCACCACATGTCTCCTTTTCTCTTCTTTCCTCTTATTCAGCTCCTTATTAGTAGATTTTATCTTTGAATTTATACGTGTTGTCTCCTCCTTTAACTTAACAAGCTCAGATTGCTGCAGCATCGTAGATAATAAATGGCATAAGTTGTTATAGACCTCTATCAGTAACATAAACCAGATAAAGTATCTGCAACTAAGAGATGATATTTGAAGTCAACAAAGTGAAGAATCCAAAGGAAATAGATCTGCAAATTTTAAGGAATTTTTTTTAGATCAATGTCAATCAGAAAACAAAGAGGTAACCGTGTGCAAAATTTTGGTGTTGATTTAGAAAGACCAAACAAAATCAAGATAAGCCAAAAAAAGGGTCCTATGTTCAAATCTAACTATTTACCATTACCGAAAAATTTCCGGTTTTTTAATAGGACACAATTGAAGTTAAAGACATCAAAGCCACAATGAAGAAAGAAGTGGATAATCGAACAGCCCAAAACACTTTTATACTGGAACTCTGCCACAAAAGCTATAGGTTTACAAAAAAAATAAAGGATTTATAAAATTTATAAAAGGGTTAATTTGGTCTAAATCCATAAACTATACCTATTTTCCGTTTTTTCCCAACATAAATAAAACTCTGGTGTAAATACATAAACTTTAGCCCTTTCCGGAATTTCTCACAAAATGAAACTATCCCCCAATCGAAACCGACGTGGAGAAATCAAAACTCGCCACATTGTCAAAATTCAGTGTCACCTTGGTTTCGATTTGGGAAATTCCAAAAAGGGTTTTAAACTAGACTTTTATTTTATGTTGGGAAAAAACGAAAAATGGGTATAGTTTATGGGTTTAGACCAAATTAACTCTTAGTAAAAAAAAATTACAAAAGGAGATGAGCCATCCCTAAGAATTGAAAACACTCCAAAAGAAAATTCAACTCCAATCTCTGATTATATTAGATACAGAAATAATTTTGATCTCCCTATGATTTGAGCCCCAAAAGGCAAATGATAAGGTTGACCCTATCCCACACTTCCTCCAAACATTCCTCTTGATCCAGATAGCTTCTTCTAAGTTTTTCAAGCCACAGTGACCTACATGAGGCTGGAAAAATAACCTGCCAAAAAACTTTACCCTTTTCTCTAATGAAGATCCCATGATTCAACAAATACAAATACAAATACGGAACTGATCTTGACAAAGCTTCAGTTTTTTCTAATATTTTCTGTGACCATAACACTAAAGAGATATGTGAATTATCACTGGAGCTTATAAGTTATACCCAAACCGATCATCAACGGTAATTTACATTTAAAATGTTTCAACAAAAACTCTGTTATAGCTTCCAAACTGGAGTGTGGAACAATCCAAAACATCAGACTGTATTATTAGCAATCAGATGTTAGTGACTTGTATCTTTTCCTCAAAAATGTTTTCATAGACTAGAACATTGTTTTAATGTGTGTCATCCTCCCCCTGTTTCCTCAAGGACTTCTCCTTAGCCTACATAGAAAACAGAGGTAATATTGCTGCAACTAAAACTCAAAATGTGTGGATAAACAAAACTAGCAGTATGCACTCGGCTTTACCTAGCATTGCAAAGAAGAATCCAAGAAATCAATCTGGATAAGAGGTCATGCAAAAATGGGACTGAAAAACCTATCTTACTTTATCAAGTCTACTCTGTTTCTCTGCAATCCTCTTCCGACATTGTTGGATCTCTTTCAAATATCCAGCTTGCTCTTTACTCTTTTTCTTTGATTCAGCTTCGTATTTTTCCAGTTCGTGCACAATTTCTTTCAGGATATTCTCTTCATCAGCAAGGTCCGCATTAGCTTTTTCAATGTCTGTCTCTATGTTAAATAGTTGCCAAAGGTAATGATCCTGCTTCAAAGATTTCTGCATGCGAGTTATGGAAATTAGAGAAAAGTGTCAGTGAATAGGAAAAAGGAGCTATAGTACTATAATAATACTTTTGCGGTCAGCACAAAGTCTAATTACAAGAAAAACAAATGGTATTACTAAAACGGGAGGATTTGGAATTGCACAGGTCAATAATAAGCTTGACATTTAAAGTAAGTCCACAATGAAAATTATATCAATAGTTAATTATATACTTCGCGCTTCCCTATTGCATATCATGATAAAATTAGATCATGGAATTAACCATTAGTATATGTTGAAGTATAAATTATGAGAGACTCTATGACCAATAAAATGCAAGACAAGAGTATCACTTCTCAGTAAAAATACAAAATTTAAAATCTTAAGGTAATATGAACCAGTTGCTCTTGCAATTTGAGATGCCTTTCAGCCTCCTCCTTCTGCAGCTTCTTCTGCTTTTTCTCTGCTGAAATGGTTTTCTTTTTCTGATGAGCAAGGACAGCCTTTTCATCGGCTTCAGCCTTTTGCACTTCTAGTTCTTCATACGGTCTCTTGTATTCTTCAGAGCCAGATATTTGTTCTATTAGGGCTGTTAGCTCCTTAGGGTTTTTCGAAGCAATAGACTCCACATCTCCCTGAGTCAGGAAAACATTATACAATAAGCAGAAGAACATAACCAAATCCATGATTCAAAACAGTTTCTAGAATTTTCACAGTCTGTCTCGGTTACTTTCTCTCACTTTTCAGATTAACAAACTTATTTCCTAAAGTTTTTACCACAAACGCTTCAAGTTTCCATAGCATGCTCAACTACACCTGCACTATCAACTCACTACTGAGCAATTCACTCCAACTCTTCGAGCCTATTCTTTCCCTACAGTAATACAAAGCATTTCTAATTCCCAATCTCCGGAATTTGCATTTAAACTAAATTCACAACTATAGTCAGCTAATAAACTCCTGTGACTGAACCGTACTCATAAAAGTAACCAAATATTATGTATACAGAACAAATAATCACCTGAAAAACAAGGAAATTCCGAGCTTTAACAAGGATACCAAGCTTCTTCAACTCCCCATTGTACTCATCCGAATTCACCATACGGTCATTTATCCTGTACTCACTACTACCAGCAGGCGTGATTGAGCGAGTGAACTCGATTTCTGACCCGTCCGCAGTCTGGTAAACGAGCATAACGTGCGCCCGACGCCCCTTCTGCAGTTTCTCGCGGTCATCGAACGCATAAATAAGGTCCCGCAGCTGAGCACCACGGAGCTGCCCGGTACGGACGCCGAGGACGAAGCTTATGGCGTCCATCAAATTGGACTTCCCGGCGCCGTTGGGCCCGATTATGGCCGTGAAGTCGTAGAACGGGCCGATGATTTGGTGGCCTTTGTAGGATTTGAAGTTCTCGAGCTCCAGCCGGATGATTTTTCCGGTGACGTGCACCGACGACATTGTTGAGAATACCGGTGGGAGTGGAAGCCCTAGAATTGAAAGATTATGAGTTTCCGGTCGGAGTGAGAATTAGGGCTTTCTCGATTGGAGAATTGCGGAAGCTTCGGCGGTGAGTGTTTCCGACTACAGCGGAGGTGAGGATTTAGAGAGAGAAAACTTAGTGAGAGAGAGAGGAATTCCCATGCGCGAATTGCAAGAAGCGCGAAAGAGGGGCAAATACAGTGATCTGCTCAAAATTTTGGAACAATTGACATTTTTCTATTTCATTTTTTACAGCGTAAGATTTTATAGTAATTTAGATTCCAAATTATATCTTCCTCCACATTAGAGATTTTAATTTCCATAAATTAATTTAAATTCCAAATCATATCTCCCTCCACGTTGGAAATTTAATTTCCATAATTAATTACATTGATTAATAATGTAAGATTCTTCACAATTTCCACCAAAAATTTCTTCAACGAAAGTTTCATGGCTACAATTGATAATTTTTTGATGTGTTTTTAGCGATTTATTGTTGTGATTTGATGAATAGTATAATATTGATATCGGTAGACATATTTTCTAGGATTAATGATAAATGATTTGTTAACCTTAATTTTGTGTTCAAAAAAACAAATTGGATATGAGTAACAACCTAATCTCACGAATTCATAGCCAAAAGGATTAATTATTCCAACGAGCAATTTATTTTATAAAATAACAATATTATGGCCAGCTATATTGTGGTCAGATGGATTAACTATAAAATAAAATTTGTTTTAGCTATTTTCTGTTTGACGTTCCTCGTGTATATAAAATAGCCAAAACATTATTATGTACTTATAAAAGATCACATTATTTCAAATGATCGAAGGTTGGTGTCAGGGTGTATATTCAGCATCCACAGAGATCTCAGTTGTGTCGAAAATAAGTTACTGTTTGGAAAAATTACACCCTGACAAAAGTTGATGCTATTAATGTTATGATTTAAAGTTTATGGCAAGTTCATGATTTTAAAAGCAATTAATCCAAATTAATTGATCCACGAATGATCATTAGGGCGTAATTATTGATGATGATATACGTTCAAATGTTTTAAGACTTCTAAATTTTCATGCCTCAACAATGAGATATACTTGTCAGCAGAGAAGAATGAAGGGAACGAGCAATAAATTATATATATATATTTATTTAAATATCTAATCGAATCTTTACGAATATCGAATCGAATATCGTAATTATTAATAAGTATTTGAATAATAATCGAATAAAAAAAATATTTGAATTCGAATTTGAATCGTAAAATTTCGAATACGAATTCCGAATCGAATCAAAATTGTTTGATTTGTTTACACCCTATAGACGGGAGACATAAAGGTCATTGGACCCCCTCATCCCCTCGGTTGTATATATATAAGATTATGTCTCATATTTGGATGATAAGATATATTCATATTACTTAATACCATGACTTGTTGGCCAAATACTATCATGGTGACTACTAATTAGAGACTTCGCCAAGCGACAAAAGATGTCTCGATCTCGAGCACAAAATATCGTTTTAATCTCTGATAAGATTATTATTGTCTTTTTCATATTTAATACTATTTTGAAAAAATCCACTTCACCAGGAAATTATAAAAATTTAAAGGGAAATGTAGTTAATGGCCTAATTTTTTGGTCCACTAACAAATATGGTTCGACCTTTAAAATATATAAAATATGAATAAAATTTTAATTTTGTATATAAGTTCAAATATTTCATCGGGTCACAATTTATGAATTTATTTACCTTTTTGCACTTTATGATTTTCAGATTTTAGAAAAAAAATCATAATATATTTCCTTATTATTTTTTGTAATTTTTTAATTGAATGGATATTTTTATATTTATCTTCTATCCGGACATCAACACGGCATTATTTTGATGCTAAAGTAGGAAATATATTTTTCATATAATTCGATATAATAATACTGAAATTTCACATTATATTTGAGTCATCCATGTCATAATATCGAGTCCAAAATTGTTTGCAACTAAACACAAAGGTCATGTGATAAACTACACTTTTCCCAAATTTTAAATGGAGATATGTCGTTGCCTATTGAGAGCATTCCCAGCAGAATTCTCAAAAGTTTGCTTCTAAATTTATTTCTAAAGCTTCCCTTATACTACATATTTTCCTATTTTGTAGAGTCCACTCATTTTAGGAAATCTATTTGATGGACTTTTTATCTCACTTTTTGTTATTTTAGCATAAATTTAGAGTTAAAAGTGATTATAAGTGAACTGTTGTGAGTGTTCTGAAAAAACGTGATGGAAAAAAAAACTTTTTTTTTTAATTCTACATAAAATATCACATTATTTCAATGACCGAAGGTTGGTGTCAGGGTGTACATTCAGCATCCACGTAGATCTCAATTGTGCCGAAAATAAGTTACTATTTGGAAAAATTACACCCTGACAAAAGTTGATGCTATTAATGTTATGATTTAAAGTTTATGGCAAGTTCATGATTTTAGAAGCAATTAATCCAAATTAATTTATCCACGAATGATCATTAGGGCGTAATTATTGATGATGATATACGTTCAAATGTTTTAAGACTTCTAAATCTTCATGCCTCAGCAATGAGATATGCTTGTCAGCAGAGAAGAATGAAGGGAACGAGCGACAAATTATATATATATATATATATATATATATTTATTTAAATATCTAATCGAATTTTTACGAATATCGAGTCGAATATCGTAATTATTAATAAGTATTTGAGTAATAATCGAATAAAAAAATATTTGAATTCAAATTCGAATCGTAAAATTTCGAATACGAATATCAAAATTCGAATACGAATTCCGAATCGAATCAAAATTATTTGATTTGTTTGCACCCTATAGACGGGGGACATAAAGGTCATTGGACCCCCTCATCCCCGTTCGGTTGTATATATATAAGATTATGTCTCATATTTGGATGATAAGATATATTCATATTACTTAATACCATGATTTGTTGGCCAAATACTATCATGATGACTACTAATTAGAGACTTCGCCAAGCGACAAAAGATGTCTCGAGCAAAGAATATTGTTTTAATCTCTAATAAGATTATTATTGTCTTTTTCATATTTAATACTACTATTTTGAAAAAAATCCAAAATTATAAAAATTTAAAGGGAAATGTAGTTAATGTCCTAATTTTTTGGTCCACTTACAAATATGGTTCGGCCTTTAAAATATATAAAATATAAATAAAATTTTAATTTTGTATAAAAGTTCAAATATTTAATCGGGTCATAATTTATGGTTTTATTTACCTTTTTTTTTTGCAGTTTATGATTTTCTGATTTTAGAAAAAAGAAATCATAATATATTTCCTTATTATTTTTTGTAATTTTTTAATTGAATGGATATTTTTATATTTATCTTCTATCCGGACATCAACACGACATTATTTTGATGCTAAAGTAGGAAATATATTTTTCATATAATTCGATATAATAATACTGAAATTTCACATTATATTTGAGTCGTCCATGTCATAATATCGAGTCCAAAATTGTTTGCAACTAAACACAAAGGTCATGTGATAAACTACACTTTTCCCAAATTTTAAATGGAGATATGTCGTTGCCTATCGAGAGCATTCCTAACAGAATTCTCAAAAGTTTGCTTCTAAATTTATTTCTAAAACTTCCCTTATACTACATCTTTTCCTATTTTGTAGAGTCCACTCATTTTAGGAAATCTATTTGATGGACTTTTTATCTCACTTTTTGTTATTTTAGCATAAATTTAGAGTTAAAAGTGATTATAAGTGAACTGTTGTGAGTGTTCTGAGTCATGAATCATAATTAACTTTTTGTTTTGAAAAACGTGATGGAAATTTTTTTTTTTTAATTATACATACTTATTTTTTAAACAAGAAAAATGCGTGTTCATTTTATTTATAGATATACTCCTACTAACTAATTTATTTCCCAAACATGTGTGAAAATGGAAGAATTATATTTATAGGCGGAAATATCGAGTTTTAAGTTTTTTTTTTTGAGGTAAATATCGAGTTTTAAGTTGGGAGAGGGGAAATATTATTTGATGATATATATAGTATTCTTTGAATAAACGAAATTCCACGTATACACAAATAAAACCACAAGATGCCAAAAAAGAAAACAAGAAATTGAAGAAAAATTAGGAGGGTTTTTGGCTTAGTGAAATTGAAGAAACCGAGCTCTCTTACAGAATTGCAATGGCTTCTTCGCTCTCAAACTGGTTCCGCTACGTCACCACCAAATTCGAGTACTCCGTCTCTCTCTATCAGAAGGTAACCAACCCATTTTACTCTGTGTTTCTGTGCATCATTCGTCGATATATATGTGTGTGTGTATTGGGAAATTTTGATATTGTATGTCTGACTTGTAAGATTTAAAGTGTTGATTATTATTTATTTGTTTTTCCTGGAGAGTGGGATTACAGTGGTTGAAGGAATTAGGGTGTTTCGTCGATCTTCTTTTGTCCCAGTAAATATTGAGTATTTTCTGTCGCTTTTACATCTCATTTGTGCGGGAAATATTTGGAGTATTTTCTTCTTTGATTGGATTTATTAGATGTATTGTGTCTGTGTTGCCATTCTTTTTCTTTTTTCTTTTTTCTCCCCTCTTTTAGGATTTTGGAGTATTTATGATCTTAGGTCAAAAATAGGGATAGTGAAGATAAAACGAATAAAGATGAATCTTATCAATGCTTGAATAAACAGGGCATTCTAGCTCAGATTTGCAGTTTATTTTTCTTGAGCTCGTAGCAATAGAGAAATCTAGGAATTTTTTTATTATCGTTGGCTTTATGTTCCTCATTTTCGGTTATTGCCCTCAAGGCGTGCTCATATTTTTATTCATGGTAATAAGGGCTTCTTACATTGAGAAATTGTTATTTGGTGGATAGATAGTTTACTGAATAGAATGTTGGATTTGATAAAATTATAAAAACTATCTTATGTAATTTTGATTCATTAAGAAGAAAGAGATGGATCGAGGCCTTTGTTGTGAACTTGAAATCATGTCTCTCATGCTTATTTCAGAAAATTGTTGGATAAAGAGTGAGTCTGATAATCTGTACTCATATTAGCTTGTACTAGATTTTTGATTATAACATAGCTTATACTATGATGATCTGTTATCTGTTAATTTCCTTGTCTCGGTGGTAGGAATTATTTGTGTTTCACCATGTGAATCGTATGTGATTGCAGACCCATGGACGAGTGGATGCCAAAAGCCTAGATACCATAATAAAAACTATTCTCTCAGGAAAGCTGACTTTTCTGTATCAGTATAAAGGGGAAGGGGTGGCTCCAACAGTTGGGACTCAAGCTGGAACTTTTCTTGTTCGGAGAATTCCCGATGCAGATTCAACGTATGCTTTTCAATTTCCAAGAGTTATTTGCTTGCAATGACTCTAATTCTATACCTATAAGTTGGCTCATGGGAATGTCATTTTTCCTCTTCAAATTTGTTTGCTCAAAGTGGTATTCACTGATTTTAGCTCTCTCTGCTGATCAGTTCTTATTAATCCTTACTTAATTGGTAGTAGGAGATTTCTGCCACTGAATGATGGGTACTAAATATAATTTATGCACAACATCAGTTATTTATCATCTATGTATAAAAATATAAGGAGATATATAGAAGTTTTGGCAGCAGAAATTATCTGCCTATGTTTTGCTTCGGTGTTCAGTAGCTGATTGCATGTATCTTGTGTGTTAGAAATGTATTTGTTGGAGACTTGGTAGTGCTGAAGGACCCTATGAACTCAGACAAGTATCTTGTCCGGAGGTTAGCTGCCATTGAGGGATACGAGATGGCTTCCACTGATGAAAAGGATGAACCTTTTGTTCTTGAAGATAATGAATGCTGGGTACTAGCTGACAATGAAGACCTAAAACCCAAGGTATATGCTGTTTATGCTCTAATGTTTCTCTTCAGTCTGTCCATATAGTGTTTCCTAGCGAGATATCACTCCTTCCTTATGCAACTTTTGAGTTCCATGTCCCATTTCCCTGTTGAGAATTGGTTCTAGAAGAAGTCTTATGATGAATAGTTCAACGTAGTCCAATGATCAAGGTTTTAAAAGGCGTTTTCAATGATTATGAGCAATTGTTATCTTTGAACTACTTTGGACGATAATTGCTCTCTGAGCTTCATGAGGAAATACATGCTACATTGCAGTGTAGGGTTGTTCAAAAACTTGATTTGAATGTAGATTTTATGCACTAAAACTTTCTGCATGAATCAATTAAACATGATATAGATATTGCATCCTAAAAAAATGAACTTGTAACATTTTAATTGTGGATTGAACTTTATTGTTGCTTCACCTTTTGTAGTAAAGGAGAATTCAACCCAAGAACTAGAACCAAAATATTAACTGAATGAACAATATCAAAAGTAACAGAAAACAATCAGAAGAGAAAAAACCCCTTCTGCCGAAGCGCATAACGCCTTTCCTCATCTTAAAATCCTAGCCGCCTTCTCCTAGGGAGAAAATCTCTTTTTATTCTAAACCTGGCCTAAGCCCATGCAGGGGCAGCACTAAATAGTTATGGGCTGTAAAAACAACTAATTAGCTAAAATACTAATCCATCTACCTAACTAAATTACTAGTCAGAATAACAATAAATAGAGTAGATATACTAAATAGTAATAATCTAACTACGTCGATAACAATTTTCTTATTCTTTATGTTTAAATACATTCATTTCAAGTGCTGCTTTCATCATGGAGACAAGTGCGTCAAGTTTCACGATTTATTAAATCGTTCTGGCCTCTGGGTAAATATGTGAATACTTAGAGGTCACACTTATAGTAGTGATGTGCTTTTTTTTAATACGAACATGCAGAGATTGGTGCTTACTTTCATTTCTATCTATTGGCTGGAATTTCCTTTTATTTTGTGTGTGGCAGGAATCCCATGATAGTCGAACATTTGGTCCAGTTACTATGAGTGACATAGTTGGTAGAGCTATATATTGCCTCAAGAATGATGCAGATCATGGGCCTGTGAATAACAGGTTAGCTTTTCTTGTCATACAAGTTCTAGCTATGACGGTTTGGTTTCTGGTTGTGAATCGTGATAAATGAGAATGCTGCTTTTTCAGCCATCTCAGCGCTAGTGAGGATTCTCCTGTACTGGCAATGGAACTTGATGTTGATGAAATGAAGAAGAATAACAAACAGTAGATTTGCAGAAGTATCCTCCATCGACTTTTCTCAAGTCTTCGGCCTGAAATAAGAGTGGTAAATTGACTGAACATTCATATTCATCGTTTATGGATGGTAGCCTGCTGAGTTCTTTCCTGGGAAAGGTATTTTGATCCGTGTATCTTCGGTTGTTCTTAAAATTGCAACGACCACAGTATTCAGTATTGAGTTCACACACGATGATGGGTTAATTTATTATATTGTCTTAAATAAAACTTCTATCTGCCATTCTCACAATTAAAAGTAGCTGCCATTATCTGTTCTTGAAAATGAATATAGTTTTCTTCGTTTGCTGATAGTCTGCTGTTCGAGAGAGGCAAGTTTGTTGAATGAAGGCGGTACAGTGCCATGTTTTTGTGGATTTCTCTCTAACCATTATTCTGACTAATTCAGAAGAACATCATCTTGTATATTTGTTAAGCTTACATATTCAGTGTTTGCATTGGTGATTGATTACAGGTTTGATTATACTTTTACAACAGTTACTTAATCCTCAGATATATAACACGTTCCCTACTTTGACGTATTAATATCCATTAAGGGGGCGTTTACGTTGGGTGATATGATAGATAGATAAAAATAGTATAGGTTAATCTACCGTTTACTTTGATGGATTGATTACTTTTGAGCTTGTTTGACCTTCTAATCCTTCATACAGTCAATTCTATGTTTTATTAATCTATCCTATCACGCAAAGTAAACACCCCTAAATGTATTCGGTTTTTAAATATAGCTTTCTTTGATTATTTCTGCAATGGATAATCGTGTTGGCAGTGATTTATCATCTTTCACTAGTTGTAATAACTCAATCAAGGAAATTCCACAATGATTTACTGGAAATATTGACCCGATCTAGATTTGAAAATTTGTAATATTTTTATATTTATAGGGTACCAATATGTCACAGCTCTAATGTACCTATTTTTTGGCTGAAATTTTAATTTGGGTTAAATTCCAAACATTTAAAAAGTTCATGTATTTTTCCGGCAAATTTTTAGATTGCACTAACAATTGAAATTTGACAATAGTTCATGTATTTAAAGACAAGTAACCCATCTCTAATTAGGACACATTCCTTTCTCTCTCTAACAAATAACTTAATAATCTTTCTGCGTGAATATGTTTTGAAAAAATTCTACCTACATACAAAAAGCCTATCAGAAACCATAAATCACCAACTGCATTGAACAAATTCTACACGATGGCCTCGATTTAAAAGATGTTGGTGAAATTTGGACTAACTATTTAAATTGCACATGAGCAGTTTAAATGACTAGGAGTATCAAATTCCTAGTATCCATTATAAAGACTGAATTCCGACCTCAGAAACTCTCAAGATTTATGCATTCTGCTCCGATTTCGACGCTGCTGAATTCCAGAACATCTTTTTGTCCAATCCAGTAACAAAAATGGCATTCTTCTTCTGATCAGAAGATGACGAGATCACTGCTTTAGCTTCCTTCTCGTTCCCGTGCATTGGTCGTAATGCCTCGATTCATCCGTTCTGCAGCTCAAGATCTCGATAATTATGCAACTTCTAGCAGCCTGAGTCGAGAATCACAAGCGCACTTCATGCATCAGCATCCTCTCAAATCATCCACACTGTTCAAACAGCATCTGCAACGAGGTGCACGTGCATCGTTACTAGGAGCTTCTATCGACTGGATACCTCTAAATGAACACCACATGCATCAGATTCTACAATTGAGGCCAACACACACACACACACATGCATAAGAAGATTGGAATTTCTGATGAAGGTCGACTTTTAGGTCAAAGAAACAAGATGAGATTATATGCTGCAACTGAAATGTTTCCGACAATAAACTCATATAATCTCCCTATATCTTTCTCTACATTTCTTCCAAACATTACAAGTAGGCAAAGATGCAGCAGATCATAATCTCAATAACATAAGTGAACTTAAATTGCAGAAAAAAGCAAAGCAAATTCACACTGCAAAAATCAATAACAATGAGAGAGAGAGAGAGAGAGAGAGAGAGAGAGAGAGAGAGAGAGGGAACACCTTCATAGACCTCCTCTTCAAATCTTTGACAAACACAAAACGGTAAAATTCACCACAATGAACTCATCATCCTTGTATTCTTTAGCAGCAGCCTCCAGCTCATCATCCCTAGTAAATATTTGTATAGTAGATCATAGTAAAGAAATATCAATGTTGAAATGCTTGGACAAAATAGGTCTTTCTAATATGTTAGTAATAACCCTCGGCTTCCACGACAGTTTCCAAATGGAGCACAAACATTACGAATAACTAGAATCTACCCTGCTATAACCATGTGTCTTTTGAATCCTGTTCTTCTCCATAGCCATCCTGATTTCATCTGCATCATTCCATCTTTCAGCATCAGCATACATATTGTACAGCAAGACATAAGGGCCAGAGCTTTCCGGTTCCAGCTTCATCAATTCTTGAGCTGCAATTCTGGCCAGCTCCACATTGTTGTGCACTCTACAAGCACCCATAAGTGCCCCCCAGACAGCATTATCCGGCTTAACCGGCATGCTACTAATGATATCCATTGCCTCCTCAAGCTTTCCATGCCTACCAACTAAATCAACAAGGGACGAAAAATGTTCCACTCTTGGTTTAATTCCAAAGTCTTCAACCATGGATTTAAAATACGACCTTCCTTCTTCCACTAGACCACCGTGAGCACATGCGCTCAAAACTGATATGAATGAGATGTAAGTTGGTTTCACCTTAAAGCTCTTCATCGTTTCAAAGAGTTCCAAGGCTTCCCTTGCAAATCCATGTGATGCATACCCTCCAATCATTGCATTCCAAGAGATTACATTCTTTGGAGATTCCATCTCATCGAAAACTTTCCTGGCTTCATATATAGCCCCACATCTAGCATACATAGTAATGAGAGAGTTATATAAAGGGATATCCGGTATAGCTATCTTCGATACCATCTGATGAATCTGCATGCCAGAATGCTGAGCTGCAGATTCAGCACAAATGCTAAGAAGGGAAGACAGAGTATGTCTGTCGGGCTTCACCCCTTCCGCCTGCATGCAAACAAATAGTTCCATTGCTTCTTTGAAGCCTCCATTCTTTTTCTTTTCATATCCAGCTATCATAGTATTCCAAGAAACCTGAGTCTTCTGAGGCATTTTCTGGAAAAAATCAAGAGCAAGTTCCATCTTCCCTGCCTGTGCAAACCCTGAGATGATTGAATTCCATGAATAAGCATCCGGAGTTTTCATTTCGAAGAACAGTTTCATGGCAGCTTCCATATCAGATGCATTAACATAACCACTAATCATTGTGTTCCACGTAAAAATATCCCGGTTCTCCATCTCATCAAACAGCTCCCTTGCAGAAGCCATATCCCTAGCTTTTACATAGGCCATGATCATTGAATTCCACGAAACGACATTCCTTTCAAACCTCGATTTTCGCCTACTCCCCCCATCGCTACACAATGGTATCTTATCAAAAAGGCGCCGAGCATCCTCAGCCCTTCCCTTCTGACCATATCCAGCAATCAAAGTATTATAAGCATGAACTAAGTCATCTCTCCCTTCTCCCTCTTCCCCATATTCTAACAGTAGCATTCCAGCATTATCAAGATAACCATTCTGAATCAGACCAGACACCATTACACTAAGCGAAGCTGCATCCCTCTCCGGCATTGCTCTAAAAAGCTCACAAGCTCTCTTCACACGACCGTTATCCAATAAGCCCGTGATCATCGCATTCCACGTAACCACATTCTTCTCAGGCATTTTCTTGAACAACCTGAAAGCATCATCCACCCTCCCATTCTTGCCATACCCACTGATCATAGTGTTCCAAGAAACCACATCCGTCTCTGGCATTTCATCAAACAAGATCCTACCTTCCTCTACATGCCTCCTCCCTCGACACGACATATAACCCGAAAGCATCAAGTTCCACGACACCATATCCCTCTCAGGCATTTCGTCGAACAGCACCCGCGCTTTCGCAATCTCGCGGCGTTTGACGTAGCCGCTGAGCATTGAGTTCCAAGTGACGGTGTTCCGCCACCGCAGTCCATCGAAAAATGCCCTAGCGTCATCGAGACGGCCGGTTCGGATCAACTCTTGGATCTTTTTATTAGAAGAACGGATTTCTGGAGGGACTTGGGACAAACTAGTTCTCAGAGTTGAGAATATCCGGTTACCATGGAACTGAAATTTCCGTCTGCTCCAGAGTCTCGGAAGCATCAATCGCAGATGGGAACAGGCGACGGAGGAGGCGGTGGTTGGCGGCGGAGACGCCGGAGTTGTGAGTCGTTGTTGATATGGGTGGAATTGGAAGAGCAAATTTGTTCATGTATTCGTGAGCTAAATCTCAATTATGTTTTATTAATTATTTTTAGTTTTATATTAATGGTGTGTATTAATTGCTTAGTATTTTTTCAGATGCGAAAGAAGCATACTTTTTGGGCTAAAGTAATTACGTTCATATAGTTTTGTAATTAGAGTTGTCAAACATACCGATTAAATTTTTAGCACGGTTTCGATCGTATTTTTATAGTTGAACTCAACAAAGTAAATCGATTTGATTTGGTTTGGAAAAATGAATTGAATTGATCTGTTCAAATGGTTTAATCGCAACGATCAAGACTTGAACCTAAGATTCTCTTATTGATAAACTATTGGATTATTCATCTTCACCAATATGAGACATTTCTCATTAGTTTTTAGATTAACTAGTTTAACCAAATATAAATCATTAAAGTTTTGCAATTGTTTTTTCTTCTATTTCTTAAGCTTATATTTCATTCTTAGGCGAATACTTTGCTTTATATATGGTGTTGAATAAATATAGAAGAACAATTATATTTACTTTTGGTGATATAATGTATAGATCTTTCAAAATTTGATTTAATTTTTTATATTATTAAATCATTTGTTCAAGTATTTATAAATTCATCAAAATGATTTGACCTATCCAATCATATATTCAATGACTGGTTCGATGTGTGGTCTGAATTAGAGTTGACAAAACTATCAGGCCGGGCCAACCCGATATTTATTGGGCTGCTAAAACCAGAGCCCAACTCAACTCTGTACATGCCAAACTCGCATCAGTCTAACAAGAGCAAGGGCCATGTTCATTGTATGTCATTTACTTTAAAATATTAATTACAATAATGGTACATCACAACACATTTATGATAAAAATTGGATGAACTTTTTAGCCCAAAAATTCTGAACTATTTTGGCCCGAAGCCCGATTGACTCTCCGAACCTAATGGCTATGGCGAACTTTGTAGCCCAAAAATTCCGAACTATTTTGGCCCGAAGCCCGATTGGTCCTCCCAACCTAATGGGTATGTTTTTGCGGCCGATTCTTTTCGGGCCTATAATTTTCTAGCCCAAGCAAACCCAAATTCATGGTACCCGGGCCGGCCCAATTTGCGGGCTCTAGAATTAGAAAACATAGATGCGCGGCCGCCCCTAATCATATGGCTTAAGGGTAAAAGTGTAATTCAGCGTCTGCTCGGAATACTATAAATTTGTAGGGTTTTTCTTTCTCTCCCCAATTCAACAATTCAGCCGCTAGGGTTCTTCGCTCCTTCAATCTAAACAATTTCAGCTGCTCGTTCCGCCCTTTCTCCTTTGGATTTTCAGGTTCGTTTTGCATCACACTTTTTCTGATTAATCAGAATCTTTATCGTTATATTTTATGGTTTTGTGTTTATTCAAATCAATTTACTTTTTAGGCCCAGCCAATTTGCTTTCAGTTTATGATTGCTTCTGAATTCAGTTTCGTGGTTTCGATACATTTCGGCCTCTTACTGGATTTCATTGTAGTTTATAAGGCATGATTAGCTTATTATAATCGTTTCTGCGGAAATTAAGTTTTTGAGAATGTTATTTTGAATCTACACTGATGATTATAGAGTTATTATTTGATGAAGAAATACATGAATTCGCGTTGATTTGTAATAGCAATAATCATTGATTTATTTTTTTTATGTGGTGCATCACTTTTTCATACGGCAGAATTTGCGTGGATTACCTTTTATATGTATATTGATTATTTTCTGATGAATATTACAATATGTAATTTCTAATCCCAATCAAGCTTCTTGAATATATTGATTTGTTTCAAGCTTGATTTTGTGTATAATCACGATTTTTGGCTAAAGTAAGGTCTGATATACCTTAATTTAGAGGCTTATGTAGTGAAAATTGTCTTGATTTCTTGAGACTTCATCATTTGCAGAATGGAATCACAAATCAAGCATGCAGTGGTCACCAAGGTCATTGGGAGGACTGGATCTCGTGGGCAAGTCACACAGGTCAGGGTCAAGTTTATCGATGATCAAAATCGTCATATCATGAGGAATGTGAAGGGCCCTGTTAGGGAGGGCGACATTCTCACCTTGCTCGAGTCTGAGCGTGAAGCTAGGAGACTGCGTTGATTTTCATGTTGCGTTTTGTCCTCTGCCTTACTTTTTGGAGTCTCGGACTAGCATTTTGATGTAGGCTTTATTTGGTTTGTTAACCAAGATCTTGAACCTCGAGCATGTTTGCTGCTTTGATTCATAATCGACCTTGATTTTCATGTTTGCCTCTTGAACTGTTTCTACTTGATTATATGAATTCTGCTAATAGTAGTATTATGAAATTGGTTTTCTGGCATTTTGCATTGTTTAACATTGCCTTGTTTCTCATGTTGAAGTGGTAATGATTTTTGTTTTGATCTTTAAGTCACATGTTTATGCTAGTATGATTTTGTTGCTCTTAGTTTATACTTAGTCCGATCCAAATATATGCGGAGGAGACTTGAGTGAGATGGTCTAACGGTAAGATGGGTTAAAGATTCAGAGAGTTTGTATCAGGAGGATCTTTGACCCGTCCCATCGTGAGACTTTCTTACAGTTTTTGTGAATATATGCTCCTAGGTTCTGAGTTATATTAAAGAACGAGTTATTTGATTAAACTTTTTATGTTAACCTAATTTGATGAAGCTTTTTGGACTTCTAATAATTTAATGTAGTAATATAGAATGGTAAATCACATATAAACTACATAGGGTGGAATATTTACCAAACGAGATTGAACACAAGGCCTCATGATAACAAGAGTCTTGTTGTGCCTCAACTTTATAGTTAAACTAGGTCTCATTGGTTTGGTACATCACCTCTTATTCATTCATTTGTTTTTTTTTTTTTTCCATAAATAGTTGTTACTAATTTATTTTGTGTATTATTTACTGTGATAGACATGGGGTTGAATAGACTATGAGATAAATCATAAACATCTATTTATACTATGATGGTAATGAAACTAAAATGCCAACAATTCAATAATTGAATGTAATTAAACTAGTTGCATGGAATTTAAAAATTGCTTCTACGGGTAAGTTTAATATATTTGTGTAGTAATTTATTTGGTGTCACGTTATTTATCACACCAAATTTTGAGCGAGCCTTGATAGATTTGGTACTTTTTCTACGTTGTCTTACCTTTTTTTTGGGAAGGATAGTTTGGAGGTTTTAAAATATACAAATTGACTGAAAATCAAAACCATCCTAAAATCTGATTTTGGTAAGTTTCCGAACCTACCAATCCAAATTTACGCATCTATATATCGAACTATTGAAGACCATTTATTTTCAATACTATTCTCTAAATTGCAAATTAAACAATACACCAAAAGTATAATATTTAAGAGATTGAAAATGATTAAAAATTATATATATATATATATATATATATATATATATATATAATATTGAGTTCGGTCAGTCCAGTTCCGATTGAAACCAAAATTGAAAAATCGCTATCGGGCTGAGTACATTCAATTTTCTAAATTCTAAATCAATTTTTCTAAAAACAAACCGAACCAACAGTTTCAATCAATTTCTTTAATCAGTTCAATTTCTACACACCTCTAATTATTAAATTGTGCTGCTACTCATGTCGTGTCCGTACCTTGGAGATACAAATATTATAATAAGAGTTTCATAGAAGAAAAAAAATGAAGATATTAACAGGCCAAATCATAAATATAAATCGAGGTATAGTACTTAATTAATTAATTAATAATTAATTATAGTTTCCATGCATATTGATTAGTTTCCATATTGATTACTTATTATAGTATATTACTTTGGGATAAGATAGATAGATAGATAAAAATAGTATAGGTTAATCCACTGTTTACTTTGATGGATTGATTACTTTTGAACTTGTTTGATCATCTAATCCTACATATAGTCAATTCTATATTTTATCAATCTATCATATCCTTCAAAGTAACGCCCCCTAAAATAAATTAGCAATTTTACCTCCTAACTTTAAACCCTATTACTCCCTCCGTCCCAGATAAGTGTAGTCCACTTTTCTTTTTCGTCCATCCCCCATAAGTGTGGTCCTTCCTTAAATGGATATGACCCACTTAAAATTTTACCCTTTTACCCTTTAAAAGTAACTAACACTACAATAAAGTAGTCACATTCTCCACTCACTACACATCTACCTAACATCCTTCTTAAAACCCGTGCCCCTCCCTCCGGACCACACTTATCAGGGACGGAGGGAGTATTTGCCAACCGTCGGAAATTGATTATTTTAAGATGTTATTCCCAGTCTAAGCATGTCAAGAAACTTTCTACTGAATACAAGTATCTGATTTTAACATTTCTAGAATTTAAAATACTTCTAACTGTTGATAATAATTGTGGTTGTAGTTTTTGCACAATTTGTTATGCTATGAATTATTATTTCATCGTGAATATTTGTGTGATGTATGATGTGGACCAAACAGAAAGAGTATGCCAGGAAGCAATTGTTGCAGAATGCAGAGAGTCAATGGATTTCATTTGCCTGTGATCATTTGTTCGGACCCAGAGAATCTGAGAAAGTATCTCGAAATGATTTCTTGTTGGTGTCGAATAAGAAGGTAAATCTTCGACAAACTTGAGATATACTTGTTATAGTTTTCTGCTGTAGTTTGTAATCACTAATCTGAAAATGGTATTCTCTGATGTAGTTTGAAGACAAACTACCAAATGCATACGCCTTTGCACTCGTTGAGCATTGTCAACACGATAAGATAAGACTTCGTTTGTATTTGGTAAAATAGATTTTTATTACCAAAAGTGAGGCATTACAAGATCAGACTCAAGAAACAAGGATCCATTACAAAACTCCCAACTCTAATTTGCTAACATTCTGGCTAAAGTAGGGATTTTGCTGCAGCAAATTGCAGTTTGAACTTGAAATCTCCTAAAGTTTCTCTCCTTCCATATATAGTAAACTGCTATAGCAACCATAACTCTGCAGAGCTTTTGTGTCCCACCCCCCGAATTTTTTGGGCTGCCGTACAAGTGTATTTTTGGGCTCTATGCGGTTTCCTAGTTTTACTAGGATTAGGGCTCAATTGTTTGCTATATATATAGCTGTTCTCTCATTGTAATTTGTATCTGAAAATATAGTAAAATCCCTGGCTTGGCATCGCCCCCAGACGTAGATACACATCATATCGAACTGGGTAAACAATTCTTGTGTCTTTTGAATTCGTGATTGTGTGTTTATTTCCTAACAGAGTATTGTTCAATTTTTTAAAATTATATGGAGATAGTTTAAGTTTCCATTATCTTCCCCTTTTCTCTATCTATGGAATGCAGCTTTTACCTGCAGCAATAGAATTCCAGTTAAATAGAGCCATATTGAAGTATTACATTGTTATGAACTTTTGGTGGTAATATTTCATCTAAAAGATGTTTTGATACCTACAGATATAATCATAGGAAATAGCATCTCCATGGCTAAGTGGAATTAATCCTCGCGATGTGATCATGCCTGTAGATTGCGATGATGGATTCTTCCCCACATCTGGCAATGATTACCGTATAGGTTAATCCACCGTTTACTTTGATGGATTGATTACTTTTGAACTTGTTTGATCATCTAATCTTTCATATAGTCAATCCTATGTTTTATCAATCTATCATATCCTTCAAAGTAAACGCCCCCTAAAAATGATAATATTGTGAAGTGAAGTGGTTTTTTAGCGTCTGAGAAGCATTCGATCTTATCGTGATCATGATCACTATATATGATTCCATGCCCAGATGCTCCTTTTAAATGACACATAGTTTCAAATCTTTAAGATTTCACTTGTTGCCTAAGATATTGATATTATAGTATCTTCTCTATTTATTGAATAAATTTTCAAATTTTTGAAGGATAAGGTTCTGATTATAATTAAAACTAAAAAAATGTAAAAACAATAAAAATCTTGAAATGAATGCTTAATTACGACGAAGACTTCGGTGAGGACTGAAACCTTTGTTGATAGATAGATTGGTTTTTTCATCTATTATTTTCCAGTTACTTGTAGATTTGCTTCTCTTGTTGCTGTCAAATGTATATACTAGCAACGGTAGGAACAATATTTATGGAATTACTATTTGAAATTTTTTTTTATCGACTATAGGTTATGCAAAGAACAGTTTAATCGACTTACTTACTTAGGATGACCTAGTGGTGGAGTAAATTTCATGATTGAAAGATTATAGGTTCATATTATTTTAATACCTTTAGATCGAATTGCTCAGAACACAGTTATGGCAGCGGAAAATATCACATGATTAATTTAGAGTTGAGACATCACTATGGTGGCAAAACTTTACATGTAATGAATGATAATATGATATAGATACACAATTTGAAAACTTTACATGTAATAATATATTATATATATTGGTAATTAAATTTGAACTTTACATCCTACAGACCGACTGAAGAAATGATGATACAAACTCCTGTTCCTTTCTTTTATCTACGAATATATTTTATATTTCGGTTATTTGCAACTTTTTCTAATTAATTCTTTTGTTTTTGAGCAACTAATTAATTCTTTTAATGAAGGAAAAGTGAGATCACACTCAGTCCCCAGAAGAACTAAATACAAATTAACATCTATTCTTGCACGACATACACAAAGTTTTCATATTAAAATGGCATAATAACAATATGAACATGTATTTTTTTTTTTGTGTTGACACGATATGAACAACTATAAAATGATTGTATTTTTAAGATTTTATTATAATGAGAAAAGGCCGAGAAAAAGCCCATTTCGCATGGAATGACACAATCCAACAAACCCACCAAATCGAACTGAGTTGGATTAGTCCAGTCTAATTGACAATTCTATTAAAGATTTCAAAATAGCAAAAAACTAAAATTTAGAAGGTAATGACACTATAACACAAAACTTGAAATAAATTAAAATCGAATCAATTATAAATGGGGTAAGTTAAGAGTCCCAACCCATGTACATTTTAAAAACTAGCCTTGTGGCGATCGTGTTCAATCCGAATTGAATATGATCTTTAAGCAACATAAAAATAAAAAATACGGCCAATTTCACTAAATTCAAAATTTTAAATTTGCAATTGCAATGCAAATTCTAATTACAATTAATTAAATATCACAAATTAATTTATAGCAATTATAATATCTCCAAGTTTTACCGGCCATCAATGTACAATAATACTACGATTTGCATGCAAAATAACATCATTCTCAATTGGGAAAAGTAGCATATACAACCCTAACGTGTCAACCTCGATCTCATTTACACCCTTAAGTAGAGGTGGCAAATTACCGGGCCGGGCCGGCCCGAAAAATCGTCGGGCCTGAAATTGGGCAGCCCAACCCGGCCCAAAAACTAAATTGTAGTGTAATTTTTACCGGGCCGGCCCGAGCCCACCGGGCTTTACTCCATTTCGGCCCGGCCCGAAAATTCGTCGGGCCTGGAAATGGGGAGCCCAGCTGGCCCAAAATCGGGCCGGGCCGTCGGGCCAGAATTGCCAGCTCTACCCTTAAGGGAAGGGTTGGGGCTGCCAGAACCCTAACATTTAAAAAGTAGGGGCAAGTAACCCCTCCAATCTAACGGCTCTCTAACGCCATTAAACGGGAGGGATCATATGCCCCTACTTTTTAAACGTTGGGATTCTGGCAGCCCCAACCATTCCCTTAAGGGGGTAAATGAGATCGAGGTTGACACGTTAGGGTTGTATATGCTACTGTTCCCAAAAATCAATTATGTCCAAGACATTATGTTAAAAAATCATTTTCCTTTATTTAATAACCAATCTATAGAATATCCAAATATGATGGAAATTGATGTACATATAAGATCCAAAATCAATAGAATATCTATTATTTTTGTATTTTAATTTTATGGCAAGAATTATATATTTATTGAATAATCCTATCGATCCATCCTTAATTATATCAAATTAAATAAGAAACTATTTTGGTTGAATAATACGAAATTTTTTTATCCCACGTCGCTTTTCAATAAGAACTCTACTCTTAGACAACATATATAAATACTTAAGAATACGGTGTACTTTTTCAACTTCTAATTGTTTGCACCACCAATTTAATTTGGCCAATTAATTACTTGGTTAAATTAAATTAATAATTTCATTTTATATAAAATTTGATTTGATAATTTATTAAGTTGTGAAAATAACATCATTCTCACTTTACCATTTATTTTAGAAGTGAAATTAAATCCAGTTGTGGAGTAAAGAGACAAAGTCTTCAATCTTGTTGTTCCCTTTTCTTTCAACCTATTTCCTGTCGCCATCTCAACCTACTGTCTGCCTCTTCCAAATTTCCACAAATTAAAACCCCCAATGTAACTCCCTCTCTCTCCTCACCAATAAGACTAACGCAATTTATGAAGAAAATAGGAGGAGTCAGCCATTCCTCTATTATATTATATGGGGAAACCCAAAAATATCGACAAAACATGAACCAAGCATTGCAGTAAGTTTCGTCTCCCAATATTTTCATTTTCTTCACTTCTTACTACTCAAACACATTGTATTATGTATGTAGCAAACCAAAGGATTTCATCTCTCTCTATCTCTCTCTATAATCAATAATCAACATTCATATCTTCACATCTTCTCTCACTAAAATGGTAATTTCTTGATGTCATTCAAGAAAACTCCCCCTGTCGTCTTTCCACTTTCATCACACACACATATATATATAAATTCACGTAATTTCATGCTGCAACCCATCAACCACAAACCCAATCTTCTCTTACCACCTCATCTTTATCTAAAACCCTAACTCCACCAAAAAAAAAAAGATTTTTTTTTCCTTAAAAATTATCATTTTTAGCAAAAACCCATTTCCCTCAACACTAATTTCTGCTAGCAAAAAATAGATACTCCTATTTTTGTTTGCTTTTCCTTTTCCGACATATATAAGAACAATCAGTGTGGGAAAATCATGGACACGTCATCATTTCCCGAAATGGAAAGCCCCAGCTCGGGCAGCAACAACCCCTCCGCCGCCGCCGCCGCCGCAACGTCTTCCGCCGCCACCACCCTCAGCCGCTACGAGAACCAGAAGCGCCGCGACTGGAACACCTTCTGCCAGTACCTGAAGAACCACCGGCCGCCGCTCTCCCTCAGCCGCTGCAGCGGCGCTCACGTGCTCGAATTCCTCCGCTACCTCGACCAGTTCGGCAAAACCAAGGTCCACAACCCCATCTGCCCGTTCTTCGGCCACCCCAACCCCCCCGCCCCCTGCCCCTGCCCGCTCCGCCAGGCCTGGGGCAGCCTCGATGCCCTCGTCGGCCGCCTCCGCGCCGCCTACGAGGAAAACGGCGGCAAGCCGGAGACCAACCCTTTCGGCGCGCGGGCCGTCCGCCTCTATCTTCGCGAGGTGCGCGATCTGCAGTCCAAGGCCAGGGGAGTTAGCTACGAGAAGAAGAAACGGAAGCGCCCGCCGCCGCCTGCGGCGGCGTCCGCCGCGGCGGGGGGTCAAGGCTGATCATTGGGTAGTTACTTAGCAATTTAGCAATAGCATGCACGCTGTCACTCTTTTCCCTCTTATTTTCATTTTTAGGTAATTTTGATTTTCGAGAATCTGATCTTTTTTAGGATAAATCTTAATTAAATTATGTTATATGAATTATGATGGAGTTTTTTTTTTTTTTGGAGATTCATTATGGAGTATTTTTAGTTTGGAATTTCATGCTTTAAATTTATGAGCTTTTGATTTTGCGAAAAAAAGAAAGAAAAGAAACAAGAAATAACTGTTGCAGTTAACCGTAAACAGTTGCTGTCCGGAAAAAGTTTGTTGGAATAGTAATATATATATATTTTTTTTTTAGAATTATAAGGTATATATATAATCAAATTAAGCACTACATCACCATATACGCGGAATCTCCACACTATCATACAGCGTGGGATAACCGATAACTACACCACACAAAGCTGGGAAGGAATAGTAATATATATACTTATTACTGAATGATGTATCAAAATCTCATAAATTTCTGAGATTTTATTTATGCGTCAGATTTTTCTGTTGGCTTTATTGATTGCGATATGAAATGTAAAATCTCCCACCGACGAATTATCATTATTCGTTTATTAAATATGACATTATAATATGGGGGAAAAAAAATCCAGAATCATAAAATATACTCAAGCTTTTTATGTGGAAATTGGTGATTTTAAACTGACGCTAAATTAATTGGATTTGTCTTTAATTCTATTAATAACGAAGCAAATTTTCAATTTGTTTGTTTAATTGTTAACACCCCCAAATTTATTTGGTGAACAGGCGTTGTCTTGTTGCTCAGTGGAAATTTTCTACATGGACATGGTTTTATGAAAATAATAATTATACCGTTTTGAAATAATAATAAAAAAATTTGACGAAAAAACACGATTTTTGATTTTTTTAAACTAAAACAACAAACAATTGTGATTTTTTTTTAACAGCCTCAAATTCAGGCAGATTCTAATATTACCATTATCACTGATTTTGGTTGTTTTGTTTAAACATCCTCTGTTTTTTGACATATATACTCAAAAAAACAAAAAAAAATTGTCATGCATCATGCTGCTTTGTCTTTGTTGAATAATGCAATTAGGGCTATCAAACTGTTGGAATATTCCGCGGATCGGAAATTTTTGACATCTCTAAATGCAATAATACAATTAATGTTGAAAAATATTATGGACTGTAAGTGATGTTGAGACAATTAATGCATTCAAAAAAGTCAAAATAAAACGATGTCATTTTTTTTTAAGTTTATGTTGAGAATTAGAAGAACGATAAATTAAAAACAACACAAATTTTGAAATAAGACGAATAAAATCAGCCAATGTTCAAATTTTGGGATGTTGAAAAACATTCTAATAGTTAATTGTTCTATTAATTAAAAAAAATTAAAGTTCGCGAAGAATTTTAAAATATTTTTAAGAGTCGTGCCAAATTTGTAATTAACTATTTTTTTTGCCAACAATTCTTGATCTAGAACGTCATTTTGGATCGCAGTTAATTATTATTATTATTATTATTATTATTATTATTATTATTATTATTATTATTATTATTATTATTATTATTATTATTATTATTATTATTATTATTATTATTATTATTATTATTATTATCCTTCGTGATTTAGAATTTGTAGGATCTTTTGGTGGAATTCTTGAGTGGAAAATGAGCAAAAATGGAGTGTTCATTTGATTCTTTTTTTGGTAAGTTGTTATAAAGTTCCAAATAGCTAGGAAGACGAATGCAGAAAAAACCCAAAATCTGGAATAAATTTTCGATTTTTGTTGTTGTTGAGGGAAGTAAATTATCGAATTTAACTTTAGTGAGATTGGGACAAACGTACGTTAATAGTTGGAGGAATAACGAATGCCTCAATTGAGGCATTGTAAAATTTCCGAGGATCCAATTGAGTCCAATATTTAGATCAGTGTCGTACAATCGGTATATATATTCCTCCCCTTTATAAGGATGAGAGAACTCGCACGTGTGCGAAATCCAATCCCCCCCATCTCTCAACTAAAAAGTACAGTCAGTATATATATTCCTCCCCTTTGTAAGGATGAGAGACTTGTGTGCGAATTCCAATCTCCCCATCTCTCAACTAAAAAGTACAGTCGGTATATATACTCATTCCCTTTGTAAGGATGAGAGACTCGTGTACGAATTTCAATCCCCCATCTCTCAACTATAAAATACATTTAGATCGGTGTCCAAAGAAGGGGTATAATTAACTTAGGATCTATTAATTTGGACATTTGCCGTAAAATATATTCCCCCTTCCCTAATAAGTGTTCAAAACCGCCAAAATTTTTGTTCCCGAATAAATATCATACAAAGTATTTCATAATTCTATGAAAAAATTATACTAAATTATCAGATTTGCCGTTAACTCAAGATAAATTGTTTGCTTTTTTGATTTTTCATTCAATAATAAGGGGTAGACAGACTCAATTTACCAACTATCTTGATATATGTATTTTCACTGTTGATGACACTTATTCAGGGACGGACGAAGTATGTAGTTTGCGAGTATTGAAATATAAAAACGAAATATTGTTTGTATAAGGAGAAATTCGACTCGATATATCATTCTTATATAGCTAGCTAGTAGTAATTAGTTTAGTGACAAATCAATCAATTAGTCCTTTAAAAAAAAAATATTGATCAATTAGTTCATGTGGAAGAATCTTAATATTAGGACTAATACTAAGCTAAAGCTGATTTAATTTTGTGCGAATTAACGAGTAACGTGTCCCTTAAGTGAGTGCTCATGAAGCCTAAAAAAAGCAAAAGACCAAAAAAGAAAAAGAAAAAAAAAACATAAACAAAAAATGAAGTGAGGTTTTTTGGAAGACTTGTTAAATTGTAGTGCTGTCACGTCAAATGAAATTTGGCCGACAAATATGTTTTAATTAGGCAAAAGAAATGCAACAAATTTTTCGATCTCAATTTCTGGTCATATGCTTCCAATTAGTATTATAAAACAAAAGGATGACACTGATAGAAAATGTTGTTTAATTAATCGTATATTTTTTTCATTATATTTATTCCATGTCACACATATATGGTAGAAAGGTGTTCCATTGGATTGGAGATGATTTCCCGATTAAATGAGTATTTTTATGACCGAAAGTTTTAAATTTGAATTTCATCAGTATTTTACGTCACACTAAATTTTCTAGTGTTGTTTTACCCATCTTGTATGGTTTTGCATGTTATTATACACGATTGAGAATTTTTTCATAGTACACACTTCGAATAACGACGGTTAGTTATCTCGTTATGAAAAATAAAGTATAAACGTTTGTGAATATAGTGAGCATATTATTCACCATTCCTTTACCAACAAAAGTAATTTAAGTATATTTTGGTGCTTATAAAATGTTAGTGCTACATACACTAATACATAAATTTAATTATCTATTTGGAATGACGCGTAATGATGCATTGAGTATTATTATGATCAAATATTTCAATTCTGATCCAATCATTAATTTATAAATTGAACTTGTTGCACATGATATTCTTAATTAATTTAACTTTTCAGGATGCATGCATTCGAGGCTATTGCATAGAAACGAAGTTATTAACACACGCCAGCTCTGACAACAGTCAACAGCTACGTACAAATTATGCTTGTTATTAAGAAAATATTACTTACTTCAGTCTGACATATTTCACTAAATTATACTACCTCCGTCCCATTATTCTTGTCTCATTTCTTTTGGGCACGAGTATTAAGGAGAAGAGTGTTTAAAGGGTAAAAAGATAGAAAGTGGTGGAGTCCATAACTTTTTGTGAGAGAAACATATTTCCTTTTATGGAAACTGAACAAGAATAAGGGGATAACCTAAAAATATTAACAAGACAAGAATAATGGAACGGATGGTGTATAAATAATTGGTCCATTATTTGAGTAAGAAAATTTGGCAACCTTGCCGACATGCATATGAATCTGATTGGATGCTTTTTTTTTTTTTTTTAATTTTAATTTTTTTATTGGGCATTAGCTTTCAACATTCTGTTATCACTTTTGACCTGACATAAATTTTAAAAGTCGAAATTTCTTTTAAAAGTCGAAATTTTTAGTTTCTTCACTTGGGAGTATTGTGGGTTATTATTAATTAAGAATCAAATTTAACCAGTAATCGCAACGAGACACTCCCGAGCCAAGTGGAATCTACAATCGTTATAATAAAAATATAATTATTATTGTTTACATAAATAGGCAGTATAAAAATGCATTATTATGTAAATAAAAAATAATTATTGTATATAAAGAAATATTATTCATTACGTTCCTGCGAGATGGATGGTTTCTACATGAATTATATAGTAGAGATCAGATACAAATGAACCTTATAGCGAGAAATATGAATAGATCTGGATCATTGATCCTTATATGATCTATATTGCAGATTGACGGATGCATCAATTTTATGATGCATTAAAATAATGTGACAATGCATCAAAATTACATCGTATCTAAGTAATGCATACAATGCATAATCCAATGTGAGAATCAATATTAGCAACCCATTTAGTGAAAATTTATAAATTAAATTTATTCTGATTTCTTAGGGTAATGATAGTTACCACCATATATGTGATTGATATCCACTTATATATGTATTATTGGTAAAGATATGTATTAAATATTAATATCTTCTATGATAGATTTGATCTTCTCTTTAACCTTTATCATAATGTGGGGTATGCCACAAAGACTTTAATTTAGAAATGATATATAATGACAATAACTAGCTACTATTGATATTGATAGATAAGAGATTAAACCTAGTAATTAATTTGCTCAAGTAAGTTTCTGAATATTAATATTTCAGATTTTGAGGTGGAATGGTTGATAAAATACTGTATTAATTATTAACCTCACAAAATACAAATTCTACGATCTAAATCAAGAATGGTTTTCTAGGTTCACTAATTTGGGTATGGTGTGTTGATATCCGTTTTCTTTGTCCCTATATTTCTTGTTGTGGAAATTATTAATTATATGTTCATGGTAATGGAAGATATAATTAATTTCAATCAAACATGATGATATATTCTTTGACATATATATGAAAATTATATACGTATGCTTGTTTGCTTGGGATGATTAGGGTGTATAATATATACTATATACCCTAATATCTTGTTTGGTATAAATTATGAGGACCTTTATAAAATTCGGGTCCGTATGAATTATACCTATTGTTGTTTTATCTAATACCATCTATGAGGTGGTATACATAATACTGCAACTAAATATAAGAATAAATTACTATAATTTCATCATCTTACCATAATTAATATATTTTGCAGAGAATTTAATACATCATACCAAACACAATATTAATTCTTATACATATTAAGATATCTCAGCTAATCATATCAAACCTTATCCCATACTTCGTAGCAAACGATATAAACCTTCAGTTTGAAACCAAACAAAAAAGAAAAGGACAAAAACTGAGGTATGGTCAACTATATATACTGTGCAGTTGGCCCTAATTAGGGTGATTAGGGGTAATTAAGGGATAAATAGAATTTATTATTGTTAATTAGAGCTTATTATTTCCATATTAATTTCAATGAAGATTTATTAAGCTCAATTATAATTTATTAACCCGCAATTAAAATTTATTAAGCCGTAATTATAATTAACTAAATAATATTATTAAAAAATAGAAAAATAAAAGGGATCCCATCAATCGTACGGTGCAGTCCACCACACCAGAGCGTATCTCAAAAGCGAAAAATATATATCACTCGCTTTTTATATATGTAGTTGGAATCCGTTAGTTAAAAAAAATCCAAATACTTCCATGATGGAATACAAGTTCCATCTAAATGCATCACAAATAACTATTTGGTATATATTTTCTTTTAAATGCAAGTTATATTTTCAGATTATAATTTCATAACATTATAAATATATAAATCACAATAAAATCATAATATTAATCAATCCAGTATAAAACTAGAAACATAATCATATAAAATGTGGAAAGACTACTCACACTTTAGTGAGTATTAAACCACAAACCTCTTATTAAGGATAGACGAATGAATGTACGATGCCTTAGCCCTCAACATTATCACTTGATCTAGCCTTCGATTGATTTAATAAAATAATTAATGTGTACGAATGCTTATTCAGAAATTATTGATCTATAAGTCTTAGTACTGACTGTTGACAATTAAAATTTTGTAAATGGTAAAAGTAAAATCTTATCTACCTACTGAAGCCTGATGCAAGCTGCGAGGCCCAATATGACGTAATAATAACAATATATTACGATTTATAATTATTAATATCATTATTACGTACACTGTTACGCATAAATGGAAAAAAACGTTTCATTTACTAGTTTAGGTTAGACTCGTGAATTATTGTAGTACATAATATAAGTATAATTAATATCCAAGAAGAAAATTCAAAGTGATCAATGAGCTAGGCACGAAAAGTAATGCGAATGTGGGACCCTTACAACTTCTACTTTTATCCAATGTAAATACGCAAAAACTAATGTGAAATCGCCGTACAGTAGGAGGCGGAGCCCACGCAAGCCCGTTTTCAAACCTTAAGTCAGGCGTATTCATGCGCCTGACAATTTTTTTTATTTGGCACGTGTGTTACACGCACCTAATTTTTAATTTTTTTTTCCTGATTGTTTTCCAATTTTTTTTAATTCTTTTTTTCAGCTTTTTTATTTTTATTTTTTTTAAAGAGTCGAGCGAGGGGAGTCCAAAGTCTCGGAGCGAGCTAAAAAACATTAATGTTGCCACAATCATTATCTATAAATTAAAATCGGAGCCAAAGGTGGAGAAGAAAAATAAATTTAAAAAATCGAATATAAAAAAAAAGTCAACGGGTTGACCCGTTTTGACCGGGTCGGATCAACCCGGATCTGGTCTCATACTATGAGGCGCCTCACAGGAGTGTTGCTGATATAACACAAAATAAAATTATACTAATACACCCAAAATTTACCTCCATTTTCAAAAATAGAATATAGTTTCAAATTTCACATATTAGTTTCCAATAAATATTTTTAATTTTAAGATTTAGATCGTATAAACTTTTCTAGATACTGGTGTTGACAATGAAATCAACGTAAAATTTATACATTTATCAAATGACATGGACCAATCATGGTGAGGATTCTTGCTCTAGTACATGCGTCATTTAATAAATATTTCATTTTGAAATAAATTATGTTCCCAAATAAGTATTTTATATTTGAAATTCTATGATAAAATGGTCTCAAATTTCCCAATATGTCATTCATGTACGTAGGGAAGACCGTCTATTATGATTAGCTTTCGTCAATGTAATTTTTTTACTTTTTAATTTTCTATGTAATGATTAGGGATAAAGAGAATAAATTTGTTCACTTTTTTTAGTGTATATCGTGTGAATCCGCAGTCGCTACCTTCGGTGTGCACTGGGTAAACTCTCGTCCTTGTGTAATAGCTTGCAAACCACACAGAGCAGGTAAACCACACTTTCAAGTATAAGTGTGACTGACTCGACCTATAGAGGTAGCGGAGTTTGAACCCTAGCTAGACCTTTGACCTCCCGTACAAATTACAAATCATGCTTTTTTCAATATATAATCATGCTTTTTAATATATACAATGATGCTTAATAGTGCTATTTTCGATTCATGCTTTTTGTATAAAAATGATGCTTATATAAAATCATGCTTTTTACATGCTATTTTTATGCTTTGATTATTAACAACCGTAAATCATACCATGATCAACGGTTGATATTAGTTTGTGGTTTTAACATGGGAACTAGTTTTTATATGAACCAAATCCTATATATATATATATATATATATATTGGAAGTGTGTTATATTTCTTAAAATTAAACTTTTGGTATAAAACTGTTAAGCCTAAAATATAATATGCATGCTCCCACAAAAGAAAGAGCTGACTTAAACTAAAACTTAGATCTAGTTATGTTTATTCACAACACTTTGCGAAGGCCAAAAATTCATCATAAAATAATCGCATCGTTGGAGTATATAGTTATTTGTTTTTTTTTTAAGTTGACGCAAAAACTGCACTACTCTATTATCGGAATAATAATAATAATAATAATAATAATAATAATAATAATAATAATAATAATAATAATAATAAAGATTGGTGCCTTTATTTATTGCTATTTAAGAAACCGTACTGTAATGGTGGAATAGTCTGACATTCCAAGTCCATAAAAAAAGAAAAAAGAAAAGTCTAATCCTCCCTTTGTCCCAATAACAAGGTCCTTCTTTTCATTTTCGTTTATTTCAATAACAAGATTCCCTTCCAAAAATGGAAACAGTTAGCTCTTCAAAAAGTGTGGGACCTTTCAATTTTTATCTTTTTACTTTTGTTTCTAAAAACCATGTCCAAAATAAGGAGGACCTTGCTATTGGGACGAAGAGAGTATTTTATTATCTTAAAGATAAATAACCAAATTTGCAATTCAAAAGTTGAAGGATTTTTTTTTCTATGAATGTCACATTGGTCCAACTTCCAAACATAAGAAATATCTACAAAATTTGATAAAAAGAAATAAATTAAAAGTCAAGAAATTTATTGGTGGAAAAGAGAAAAATCCAAGCAATGGTTAATGCAACAACCACCGCTATTATCAATGGGACGGCGGCGGTGGATGAAATGTTATTTATTTGAGAAGGAATTTAAATATTGTATGTTAAATAATTCGGTTTTATAAAACAAAAGTTATGGCCTGTTTTAGCTCATTCTCATTTAAATTATAATATGCAATAAAAAAAGGCCATTTTGAACTTCCATGGTGAAATTAATTTTTGTGGACGTTCGGCATTGGAGTAATTGAGTCGGGAGTTTCCACTATGAAATTAGGGTTTTATAGTGGTTCAAGTTTGCAACTCCGGACGTCCACAATGAAATTGAAAATACGGGTGGACAATCCTAATGATGGGCTTCAAATGCCCTCAATTAAATTTGATTTTCGATGTTAGATGGACGTCTAAATCTCAACTCTAGACTAGCGCGAAAAATTGGAGGCAGGTTTATAATAAATCGAAAGACATTGTTGAAATTAAACAAAATTCTTAAAATGGGAGACTCAGACATCTTTTACTGGACTAAGAGAAAAATTATTTGAACTTGGATGAGCAAAATGGGCCCTATTCGGGCTATTCAATTTAATAATCGGCATATCTCATATTTGATGGGCCAAAGCATAATTTCTTGAAAACCGAGGAAAATTTGTAAAGAAAGAGTCATTCTACAATTTCATAAGAGAGGAAATTCATTCTAGCCAGTATCGAGATAGTGTGTACCTCTTATGATCACTTTTGGTGGTGTGTATAAGCAGTACCCACTGACCCACCAAAATATTATTATATCCATTTTTTGTGTATAAAATATTATATAAAATAAGGAGAAATATTGATATAAACTAGTCAACCTTATAATCATACAATATGCGTCAAATTTTTGATTTTTTACCCTTCTACTGAATTTCTTCATTACATACTCCGATTTATCAATTCAACTTTTCAATTTGGAGATAAATCATGCAATACTATCAGGCCCATCACACTTCCGTATAAATAAATTTTACGTATACCAACTTCATACCTTTTTGACCGGAATGCTGCCGGGTATTTCCGCCGGAAGTTTTAGGGACCTCGTCCAACCACACAATCGCAACCGATAGTTTCCAGACGCAGACTCCTTCAGCAGCACACAACACAACCCTCGTTCGTTTCCTACCCGGGGCGTAGGGCTTTCGGTCAGTACACAAAGAAAATAATATACTGTAAGGGATGAACAAAAGCCTAAACTTTTATTTAGGAATTATATAATATTTATTACAACATAAGTATATCTCCTTTAGGGAGGAGACAAACTTGTTTAGCTACCTATGGTAGCGGAATTGAAATACATAAACTATACTATACTGAACTAGGAACTATAACAATTTTATTTTGGAGAGAGCAGAGATGGTGTAGAGGATTTCTGATGGATTTTCCCGATGCTTCTGCTCTCCTCAATCCTGGTTTATATAGAGGTCTGAAAGGCATCCCTCCTGCATTATTGCCTTGGATGCTCTTATCCTTGGCCAGCTTGCATCCCCGTGAATGGGTCCTCCATTGTCTTCCATTATTGAATGAAGACAACCAAGTTTTGGTGTAAGGTCCCTTTCTTGTGATTAATGGACCACCTTTCTTTTAGTAGTGGTTCTCCTGTTGCTTTACCCATCTGTTGTTTAGTAGGTAATTACTTTTCTTCCACCCACTATTGTCGTTTTCTTTTTAGTGGGTGATCCAGCTCAGAATCACATGACTCCACCAACCTGTGTCGGGAATCTACTTTTTTCCCGGGGCCCTTGGCGTCCTTGCTTTTGGCAGCGCCTTCTGTTCAAGATGCTCGTTGGACCGAGCCTTCTCTTTTCCCTTTCTAGGTATGAACCCCTTCTCGAACTCTGGTTCCTTCTGGTTCTGACAATCCGAACAAACGCGCTCAGACCAGTTTCCAAAATGAGCCATGTTGCAGTATTTGCGATGAGTGTCTTTACTCGTCGCAATCTTGTTCTCCCAGAGCAAGGTTCTTTTTCTTTCGAAAGCTTCCTCTGCGAATCTTGTCGATTTTCCTGTCATAGTGTTTAACATGAATGATCCGTTCACTAAATTCTGAAAGAATTTGAACGGAAACTTGACTTTGTCCATCTCTGTGAGACAGACCCATAATCCCCATGCTCTTCTAGTAGAGATGAGGTCTTCCGGTAATGTAGAGACTAAAGCAGTCTCTTTTTCTGCAGGCGCTTTGATCTTTTCGAGGGCGCGTGCATCTGGTCTCCGAAGCCTAATATAGTGAAAGGCTTCATGGTTTCCTTTCCCTGCTGGTTCTGGGGCTGCACTAATGAAATACAACTCCAAAATGTCACATCGGCTAAGCTGTGGATTGTTAGCCCAAGTATCATACACCGCTTCTTGAATCCACTTGGGTAGATTCTTGATTTCGGCGAATGATGGAGATGTGGTGTAAACTGAAGCAAGTGCTCCGAATTCATACCATCTTTTGACTTCGTGTGGATCTGAATTTGGCATCATCCACACCCGAGGATATTTCCCCGAAACATCAACCCTTATTTTTTTCTGGGTTGATTCTAGTCCTTGTATTGAGCTTCTCCCAGCTAGCTTGATATATCTGCCAAGAAGAAGAAGAAACCTCAATCTTATCAGTATTAATCTTAGAAGTGCCAGTCATTGGCCTAAGATTAATCTCTCCCTCTTTTTTTCCAGAGGTGCTGGGTTGACATGATGTTTCAGAGTGTGACCCCTGAATAGGCAATGGTTCCGAAGATACCACCACCTTAGAACTTGGGCAAGAGGTATTTGAATCCTCTGCTACAGGTTTAGAGCCTTGTACTCGAAACTCTTCTTTTACCAAAGGATCTTTGGCCACCCGAAGGATTGGTGTTTGACATGCAGCCCAGAGTTGCCCCTGAGACCATATGCAAGCTCGTATTCTCTCGATGACTTTCGTCTTGTCGAGAGTCTGCAATCTTCCTGCTTGTTCAGCATTCAGAATGCACTCGTCCCACTCTCTCGTTAACATCTCCAGATTCTCTCTGAGATGCCTATGGGCCAGTAGAATGGAGTTCACATCAGTTTGCTCTATCTCTTGTTAGGAAATCTGCAAGAACATTTTCGTGAGATTTCAAAACGACAATATCATAAATATAATATTGGCATTCAGCTTGCCATCTAATTAATCTAGCTTTTTCAGGCTTAGATTCAATCTTGTTTCTTAAGAAAGCCTTAACCTGTGTGTTATCGACTTTCAAAGTAAATTTCTTTGCTAATAAAAATAAAGGCCATTTTTTAAAAGCCTTTCGGACTGCAAAGAATTCTTTTTCATTTATGTGCCATCGCACGGCCTCATCATATGAGAATAAACCACTACAGTATCTGCAGGGTTCTTCTCCATTAGGAGTGATCTTGGTTAAGACTGCTGCCCACCAATAATCACTTGCGTCTGTGTACAGGACCAAGTCGTCTTCGTCCTGTGGTATCGAGAGTTTTGGGAGATTTCTACAAACCTCTTTTAACTCCTTCATACCCTGTCGATGTTCTTCTATCCAGGTGAACGGAACATCCTTTTTCAGTAATGTACTGAAAACTTTTTTATGTTTTGCGAGATCTTTAATGAATGGTCCCGCGAAATTAACAACTCCCAGGAAACTCTGAAGTTGTTTCTTTTCCTTTAGATCTTCAGGAAAATTCTGGACCTTCTGAACAATATGGTCCTGCAGAATAATTCTTGCTTCATCAATCTCGATATCCAGAAATTCCATTTTCCGAGTTGCAACGACTGCTTTCTTTTCAGACAGTACTAAACCTTCTTTATAACAAACATCTGCAAAGATCTTAAGATGTTTGATATGTTCTTCCATATTTTTTTGATGCTATTAAAATATCATCAATATAGACGAACATAAAAGAAAAATAATCTTTAAACAGATTATCCATCTTTCTCTGAAATATTTGAGGCGCATTAGCCAACCCCATTGGCATTACTTTCCAAACATAATGCCCTTGTGGAGTAGAGAAGGCTGTAAACTTCTTACTCCCTTCTTCCATGCGAATCTGGTAGAAACCTGACTTGCAATCAAACTTAGAGAATACATTAACATTTCTTATGCAATTAATAAGGTGTTCCCTACTAGGGATAAAATATCCATCGAACTCCAGAATATCATTAATTCCTTTGTAATTAATAACTAGTCTGGGTTTACCTCGTTTGATTTCACCATGATTCCTTACCAGAAATCCGGGACTGCTGTAAGGCGAGTTCCCTGGTTCGATCAATTTTAAATCAAGGTGTTCCTTGATTATCTCCTTCATATCCTGTTGATCTTTGAGATTCATCAGGATTGGTCTATATCTAACAAACTCATACTCCTTTTCTGGCTTCACCTTCAAGGTAGCTTTGAGCTTGTTTCTGTCCCACCATGCCAAAGGATTCTCATTGTAATTCCTTTTAATCTTTCTTTTGACATCTTCTAGGGACACCTGCATCTCTTCTTTAATATCTTGATGAGATATTAAAGATGCTTTGAGGATCTGGACCTCTTCATCATTGAGATCCTCATCCCTAATACAGCTTAGCACTGCTTTACTGAATCTCCTTTGATCCTTCATTTTTGGGTGTCGAAGTTTTCCTTCATCACCACACTTGCTGCGAAAACTCAATGGTATCTGGCGATTAAAAGCCCCTTTGAGCCTCTGAACAATGATTTTGTGATCGCAAATGGTTGTAAACACCAATTGCCTCTTTTCATTATCCTGCATGTATCTTTTGAACATCTGTAGGAAATTGTTTCCCAACAGAATATCTGTACCTGTATCATGGAAATAAATTGGTGGAGTTTTAACCTTATACCAAGGTGTACCTCTGGCTCCGCCAATCAGAATTTTCGTTTCTTTTACTCCTTTAGCCAAGAGCAAAATTTTCTTTGAGAAATCTCTTCCTGCAATTCGGGATAGATCATCTTCTACCTCTACTGGGAAGACTCCTCGTTTTGCAGTACAAATTCCTGCACATGAATCAATATAAGGAGCAAAATATTCTGCTTTATATTTTTCATATAACATCCCTATAGAGATGTATATGGAGAATGGACTTGTCATTTGATCAATAGTTTTCTCCCATTAATCGTGATTTCCATTCCTTCTTCTTTATTTCCCCAAGGTTTGAGATCCTCGAGAAAATCCAAACCCAAAAGCAAAACTGCTTCTCTTCCAGCTCTACCCTTGATCTCCATCACTTGTCCCCCAATTTCCAGGGTACCTTTGTAATGATTGATCTCCGGCTGCTGTAGATAGTAAAGAACATTACAAGGAAAGTTAGTTTCCCACCTTGTAGTGTCAAATTTTACTATCACTTCTCTCCATCCCTCGGGATATTTCAGATTCACTGGAACTTTGTTACTCTGAGATGTTTGAGGGTGTGCTTCTCGAATGAGACTCCGACTCCTCCCATAGGGCAAAGACATGATTCTGTCTCCTTGGAAAGATAATCTCCCTGAAGTTATCCTGAGACTTTGGTCGTGTCTCATGACTTCTCTATCTCGGATTTGAATATCTACATTCCTTAACCGAGCAATTTCTACTCTATCGGGGCAAACCGCCGTTGTCACCTTGTTGAATATATCTGGTATCTCAATGAACTTCTTTCCCAGAAATAACTCAGTGTGATGTGAGTTGGAAAGAGCATATGATACCTGATAAATAATGGAGTAAGGCATATTTCCTTCCTCCAATAAATCCTTGCGTTTAAAGTCCTGATAAAGCGTCAGGGCTTTGCTGAAATGTGTATCATTAAGATTGTAAGCAATCTTTGGATAGATGATTCCCACTACTTATCCTGCACAAAGATCTCCCGCAATTGTTCCCGATACGGAATCTTTCAGATTTCTAACTCTTTTATCACATATAGCGATATCGATCGGAGTGTGAACTCCGATAAAGAGAGCCGATTTTAACATCAACTGGATTGCTCCAATATGGATCCAGTTCATCTTTTCAGCGACTTCAGGCTTCATCTTTGATAGATCTTCCCTGATGTCACTAGCTGGAATCAACTGCATCTCCACTTGATTCCATGTAAGCTCTATAGGAAGCGACATTTCTCGTCTAGAAATTCCATAGACGATTTGTTGTTTCCTGCTCCTTAGATTAAAGTTCCTTAGAACTTGATCTATGTTGTTTGCTGAAAAGCCTTGATACTTTTGTATATTCAGACTCTTCTTCATGATTTTGTCAATCAGACTTTGAGAGAGAGTTGTGTGACTGGAGAATCCCATCCTGTCCTCTTTCTCCTGATGAACAATCTCTGGATCAGTCTGACTCCGATCTTGTTCCATTAGACCATTCTGAATCTTCTTCGCTGAAGACTTCTTCTTGTTCATATATACTCTCTTCCGAGGGTATATCTTCGAACTGATATACTTGTATCAGTTCTTGGTAGTAGATGGCATCTTCGATATCCGGAGTGGATTCGAATTTGTTGATACCTCTTCTCTCGTTGTCAGGGCAATTTATGAAAATATATCCCTTCGCACCGCACGTCCAGCAGTTGCAATCCTTGAAACTTTCATTAACTCTAGTGTAAGTTCTCTTGAAAGTTTTCTTGGCGGGTGTCCTTCCTTGGGATTTATTATTTCCTTGGAAAGGATACCTATTCCTTGATGGTCCACTTCTTTGGCCTGATTTGTAAGATCTGGCTTTCTGTCTTGACCATCTGGTTCTTGGTTTCCAAGAATTTTTTTTTGGATCTCCACCTTTATAATAGGGCTGAAACCTATTTTTCTTGCTTTTCTTCAGCCTCGGTGGTTCTCCTCCAATGATCGTTGGCAGATCATTGTCATCACAGTTTAGAGGAGCGAATTTGTTAATTCTCCTCACTTTCTTCATGTTCCTCAGAGCTGTTGCTTGTTGACACCACTCTGAGAGCTTCCGATGTACATATGACATCCTTCTTGCGACGTTCTCAGGATCTCCTGGTTCATAATCCCAAATCAGCATCTCTTTCCATGGGCTTGGAAATTTCAGAAAGAAAATTTCCAGTGCAACTCTATCATCAACTTTAGATTGATGTTGATAAAGAGTAAAGAGCTATAGAAACTTGTTAAGCGAGTTGATCTAGGACTGCAAGTCTTAGATTATACAATGCCATCAAGTATTTCTTCCTCTTTTCTTGATCAAATCCTTCGAAATATCCTTCTCCCAGAAAATGGTTTTTAAAAAGCATTGCCATATTCTGGACATGTTCTGTGTAGTTGTCACTCTCAAAATATGAATTCTTGATGTTCACAGGAAAGAATTCCCATGCTATCTTGACAATTCCTGCAAGACTCATTTCGAGAATTCTTACGAATCTTTCCTTATTTAAATCGAGAGTTGCTGCTGCAATTCTCAGGGCTGACATCCACTCATCAATAACGGATTCTCGATCTCTGAAATTTACTTCATCAAGGTCGAGCATTACTCCGTAGGGATGGATAGGATCCAGGGTTGTCTTTCCATAAGGTGTATCTTGCACCTTTGGATGCGGTCTTCTTGCCCTTGTCCTTCTTGCCGCCATGTATGCATCATTTGGGGTATGTTGATCATACCTTGCTCCAGTCTGAAAATCCTGGGCTACATTAATGGCTCCTGGTGCATTTTGAAAATCTTGTTGATTTCCAATAATGGCTCCTGGTGAAAGTTGATTCACCGGCTGTGGATTTTGGACCACATTCTGGTTCATTTTTAAATCCACCATCGTCATGTTAGCAAAAGATTCTGCTAACTCCTGGAGGTCATCAAGCTTGATTCTTTCAAGATTATTCATCTTTTTCTTTCCCGAATCATTCTTTTCAAGGCCTTCATGTTTGGATCCTTTTTGGTTTCTCCCACTGGAAATGGATAAGTGGGTTCATTACCAAAAGGATTTCTCCCTTGGCTGGAACGAGGTTGTTGCTCCAGTTTTTCGATCCGTGATTGGATCTCCTTCAGGATGTTGTAAATTTCATCCTGTTTCATAGCAATCTTGTAAAGATCGCGAGGTACACCATACAGGCTATCACCATAATGTTGTACTGTCTTTTGTATTTCTCTCAGATCTTCCGATATCTTGGATGAATGGAGTAATCTCTTGGTATAAAAGAGTAGATGATACTCATTTATCTTTCTTTGAATCCATCAGAGTGATTCAGCATAGGGCTGATTCCAATTTACTCTCAGATGGATCCAATGATCTCTTCTCATAGCATGTTCTATCTCCAATTCAAGGAGGATACAACTATGAAGAAGATCTTCTTTTCTTTTGATTCCTTGGATGCAGGAATCAATTAATCTTTTCTCCTGATTTTGTTGGATTAGGATATCCAACTGACTTCTCCAGTGTGTTAGCACACTCTGGTATCTTGTTCTTCTTTTCTCCAAGATTTGGAGACGTTCCTGGAAATGTCCACATCTTGGACATCCTTCTAGGTCCATCAGTCGGTATGGTTCTGATGGTTTTCTTTCATCACGTACTCCGTCCTTAGATGGAGATACTTCAACTCCTCGAGGAAGTTTTCTCTTCTTCTCATCTCTTGGTGGCAAGAGATAATAGATTCACAATCCACTCTCGGTCTTTGCAGAGTGGAATTCTCTTTTCCAGATTGCTAGCGCAGTCTGGGTTCTTGTTTTCTGTACCTCCAAATCATGGAGATAATTCCTGTAACCTTCGCATCTCGGACAATTGTCCGGATCCATATTTTTCTTGATGTCTCCTCCGTTAGGATAATACTTAAAGCAATAAATAAAATATAATTCCCAGATAAACCTAAGGCTCTGATACCATTCTGAAAGTGTCGGATCGATCAGCAAAATATGTAATAAAGAAATACGTAGCTATCATTTTAAATAGCTAAAATAGGAGGGTAAATACATGATTTTATATGATTTTGATTAACTAGTCAATTTTTCCCCATTTCCACACAAATAAGACACATTTTAAGAAAGTGTCACAATAGATATAATTAGGAAAGTCAAAAGTCAAAGTGGTTATGCATGCATTCAAAACTGGTTATGGGGGGTATACACTATCATCATTTTGGATATACATAAATAATACTCATTTCATAATCCTTCTGTCTCGCTATTAGTGGCTCATTTTCTTTTTTGGGTTGTCCCGTTATTAGTGGTTCGGATCCAAAATAACAAAAATGAACCCTTTAAAAAGTATGGACCCTATTACTTTTCTATCTTTTTCACCTTCTTCTTAATTCCCGTGCCCAAAAAGTATGAGTCACAAATAACGGGACGGAGGGAGTACTATTAAATAGGACAAAAACAATAATAGATTCTAGATTTTTATTGGATTAATTCAAACCACAAAATACTTCATCACTTATTCAAACCTATTTTTATATCGTTTTGCAATTTTCACATAACTTTTCAATCGTGCATATTAAAATACCACTTTTCAATTTTTTGCAATTTTAACATCCCTTATTTTTTTTCTATCAAGACCCAAATTAAATAGATAAAATATGTTACGATTTGTGCGTACATATGTAAAAAAATGTGGAATATTACAAAAAAAAAAAATCCCATTACCGTAATAGCCAATTTAAAAAACCGAAATAAATTTTGGCCTTTGAGTTAGACTTCGAGCTTTGGTTAATTTGATTTTCAATTTGCGTCCATCATCATTATGGCTTACTTGAGCTCAACTTCTATTCAATCATATTATTACTCGTTTAAGATAGAAAAAAAATAAAAATAAAAAAAATTGAGCCGGACCCTTTTGACATCTATAAATTTTTCACATGTCAAGAAAATTTAAAAATTTATCAATCTTTTTCTATGAAATTAATTCTTGATTATTTTCTATACATACAAAATCATACCATTTTCGTGAATTTCCATAAGAAAAAATGGGTAGTTTTTTTAAATCTTCTTGATATGTGATAATTATTTATAGATGCAATAGGATAATTTGTATATTCAGTAGATATATTCTGTTTGATAATTAAATTAAATAAGAGATTGGATAGATATATAAGTTCGTACAAAGCAAGTTCAATGAATGCACATCAATGACAATAATACTATATATGTAGATAACAAATTACAAATTCTAAACCTACACAAATTTTAATTCTTTTTCTAAATATACAAATCTCAATCATATTTCCTCACCTAAGCAGCACACACTAACTAATTCCCACAAATTCACAACAAATTGCCCTTCTACATATACAAATGCTACATACATAAACATATAAAATTCAACTAAGAACCGAGCTACTATCATTATCAAATCTAACATCCTCAAGATATATAAGAGGCTAGGCCATTCGAGTAGTCGATGCTCATATCAAACAAGAATCCATAGTCGTCCTCGCACTTGGTCTCGACCGATCTATGATTATGATCGGACATCAAGGGATGAGGCGCGACGTCCATGTCATGATCTACCTCGGGATATAGATGGAAATATCCGGATTGGACGGGCGATAGGGCGAGGGAGGTGCTAGGGTTAGGGTTTTGGTCTTGAAAGAAGGAAGTGAACATCATATTTTGATGAATATTGGGCAAAGCATGTTCACTTGTTGGTGATGCAGCCAAATTAGGAGAAGTGTCACCAGCTGTAGAATTATCATACAAATTTTGTGGGCTAAAATTGTTGCCATTTTCACTCCTTGATTTGTAAAATACTCTGCACAATACCCAGTCTTCCTGTGAATGATGATCACAAATTAATAAGTCAGCAAACGTGTCACATAATTATGTTACATATGATTTAAGTAAAAAAATTTGGGTTAATTAAGGTAAATCACAAATTTTGTAACACGTGAAAGTGGACATAGAATAGAATCATTCTAGTACAATTCCTTGAGTATTGGAGAAGCTCCGTGCCAATGATTGTTAGCATATTAATGTATAACAGCTGAATTATTCTGTTAAAATCGTGTTGTTGAGATCCTCGATCCCACCATAATCTGTGTCTCATCTTGTCCCACTATTAATTAATTTCATTATTTTAATAGAATTTATTGAAAAAATATAAAATTATCATATAAAGAAATGATATGTCTTAATTATGGAATAATCACAATAATCAATTATTAACTAGAAAATTCAAATCCAATGTAAAAAAAATAAAAATTATGAACCCTAATTATATACATTAATGAACCACAATTCATTGTAATATTATAAACCAAAACATATTATATTGAAATTGAAGAAAATGAAAGACAACTAAAAAAATTGATAGCGGGACATGAAATAGAGAACTCGGTACCAACTCACAGTCCGTCTTAAGAGAAAAAAAATAGTGAAAATAAGCTTTATACCAACCTTAGGAGGCATATGAGGGTTCTCAAGGCGAAATTCATGCATGATCCATCCAGTTTTTACCCCATTTGGAGCCCTATTCTTGTAAAAAACAAGAGTCTTTCTCATCCCCACCACGGCCCGGCTGATCGGGTCGAGCACGACCCGATCCTTGCCCGTGGCCTTCCAGTAGCCGGAGATGGTGGCCCGGTTGGTCCGATAGCCCGTTGCGTATTTCCGATCACGGAAGCTAAAGAAGTACCACTCCATTGAGTTCAGCTTCGCCACATCTGAAAAACAATCACATTGTTAAGCTCAATATTTGCAAGAATAATTACATTTATTGTTAATTGCACGTGACTGACATACGTGCAAAACGACGTCGTTATGTATTGGTTAAGACATAGAATCGGAAACCTAGTACAGTTGTACAGTCATTAGCGCGAAATATTATAGTTTCTCCTAATTAAGGTGATAAAAGTTGGTTAATATAACAAAAGATTCTCGAGGAAATTAATTTCATATTAATATTTATATAACAGAAAAAGTGTCTTTATCATCCTTTTTTATCCTTATCACAGTTCTTGGCTTCTTCTACAAGCTATACGTACTTGATGGACACTCAACATCTCAATTATATAATCACAGATTTAAAATAGTACATACGTTTATTCTGCTATCAATTACAAAAATATTTATCTACATATCATAATCTTTTATTGCATATTATATATTAAAAAAAAAATGCTGAATTTACTTGACAGCCGACAGAGAATATTTAATTTTTTAAGGAGCTACTGAAAAAAATAGCAACAAAAAGTAAACATTTGATTTTGTTTCATAATTTATATACATATATAGAGATATATAAACAAAGGGTTCCAAGAATTATTACATTATTTATTTTATTCTAATTAATTAATTACTAAAAGATAAGCGAGAATAAAACTAGAGAAAATGTCACCGCCTTTAAACTTTTTTACTTGAAAAGGAGAGAAGCCTTTTAGGATTTGATTAATTTAAGTCGATAAGCTTAAACTATATGCCCCTAAAAATCAAAAAGGAATATATCAACTTTCCTTGAATATTGAATCTCTTACAAAAATGAAGAAATCCATATAGATACCTTACAAATACTATATACTTAAATATTCTCACTTTTTATGTAACTAGAACGAGATAGAATGCATGCATCTCTCAATATTAATTATAACAAAAATTAAAGAAGAAGAAGAAGAAGAAGAAGAAGAAGAAGAAGAAGAAGAAGAAGAATAAGAAGAAGAAGAAGAAGAATTAAGGGATATATATATTAATTAAAACATTTCTCACTTATTTCTGTGACATAAAAACTGAGAAAAAAATCTGAAGAATTTAAAAAAAAAAAAAAAAAAAGGATAACCTACCAGGGAGCTGCCATGGCTCACAAGTATGAAGATCGATTTCGACTAAAGTTCCTCGAAGAACTTCTTCATTCGAAATCTTTTTACGAAGATAATGGCAAACTAGCTCTTCATCGCTCGGATAAAACCTAAATCCGGGTGGTAGTGAGTGACCGATGTCTCTCAGACCCATGCCTATATTTTAGAGAGAGAGAGAGAGAGAGAGAGAATGCAATTGTATGTATGAGTGTGTATGTTGTGTATATATATATTATGTTATGTGTTTATTTAATAAATGAGGGTTGATTCTTTGTCAAGAAAAAAGTAAGTTTTTGTGGGAAAAAGCTCGAGACAAGCTTTTCTGTTTTTCTAGAGAGCGGTGGAGACAAAGGGGTTGGCAAAGTCATGCGTTTATGATTATATATATATATATATATATATATATATATATATATAATGTTTTATAAATATAATATTGAATTATTGTAGGTGTCGATGCTTGTTTAAGTTAGTTAGTGTTACATGTATATCTCGTATAGTATGTATTTGGTGGGAACTTCCAAGAAATACCAAACTCACAAGAAATGTATATATGTGGACATCAGCTTAGAATGCTTAATTAACCAACTAATATTAAACTAGCTAGGATATTCCACAACGTTCAACTAGATATGTTCATGGAATTATTTTGAGTACTAAGGCCATCTCGAACGCTGCTGGAGAATGGCTACAATCTCTATTTCAGAGCAAATATCATCTCCAGTCCTGCTCTACATTATTGCTCTATTTTAGAGTTTTGAACATTGTTGCACTATATTTAGTGCAACACTGTTCATTGCTCTATCACTATAACTTTTTTTTAAATACGTTAAATAACTAATATGTGATAAAAAGTGATTTTTATATTATTAAATAATTAAATATAAAATCACACTTCGCACCAACAATAAACTTATATATATATATAAATTTGCTTAAAAATACAATTTTCATAAAAAAATTCAAGACAAATTAAAAGAAATTAATTAATGTAATTACTTCAAAAATTATGAGTATAACTTATGTTTTTATGTAATAATGTGGGACAGGTACTCTTTTTTTTACTCATTTGAAGAGTTTTAATGAGGCATATTCCTCAAATTCTAATTTGTATAAGAATTATTAGGTTTGTAATTTTATTTATTTATAAGATTTTTTGTACATTAATATAATTTTTTCATGTTATTATTCTTCATTAATTGACATAAATTATTCATTTTTTGAAAATTAAACAAAAAAAAGAAAAAATTCTAGAATATTCTGTTTTTGTGTAAAATATAGAGCAGACTGCTGGAGATAACTAGCTGTTTTTGCTGTATATTTGTGTTATTTTTGCTGTAAAATGGTGCAAACCATTGGAGATGCCCTAAGAAAAATCCCTCAATTTTGAGATTCGAGGGGTAGTGTTTCAGCAGACTCTAGCACTCCCTAGTAGCTATATATAGGGGAATCCCATTATCCAATGTATATGAGGGGAATGGTTGATGTAAGCCAGTACAATAAGAAAACATAAATTCGTTGAATGAATATAATCTTCTTAATTATCCAATGTATTTAAACCAATTAATATCGTACGTACTGGGTAATTAATAATTAATGGCCCATATTCATGAAATTAATTTAATTCAATCATTCAATGTATACCTGGTACCGAATAATTGAGGACAAGGCATTGTGATGTAGAAGGCCAATCATGGAATAAAGAGAAGTCTATTTAAGCTAATTCTAATCCACATCATCTAAATTGTGGGCCTTCGAAAGTTTCTCATATGGAGTTTTCCAACAGTGATGACTGCACAGGAATCTCTCTCTCTCTCTCTCTCTCTCTCTCTCTCGTACATACACACTTGTGTGTGTGTGCAATAATTTTGTTAAGACAGCTACTAATCAAGATGATCAAACTGAAAAATTATCATTGTACTAACAATATATACCCATATAAAATTAATTAATTAGATATCTTCTTTAATTGATCTCAATGTTCACATTGATTCATACCCCTGAGGAATTTAATTCTTTTGCCTAATTGATTTTGCTTATTCATGTTGATTTGATTAAATGGGCCATTTTACACTTACCATATCGTAGAAAGTAGAAACCTCAAGAAAAAGCCTAGCTTTATGAAATCTTTTTTCTCAAGGAAAAATGATTCATAAATATCCATTTATTCCACGATCTTATAATTTTTTGAAATGAAAATATAATATAATAACGTTCTCCCCAGAATTCCGTCGAAACCTATGCACCTAGGCAAGAAAAAATGAATAATCATGATTTAATTTGGACTAATATATATACTTTGTTTAATTTGGAGTAAGATATATAGGAAATAATAGTCTAAATGGACATGATTCAATTAGGGGTGAGCAAAAAAACCGAAGAAACCGAACCGACCGACAAACCGTATCGAAACCGTCTCAAAAATACTGTTAACCGAACCGACGAAATGGTTAATTTTTCTAATTTTAAAAAACCGAGGGTACCGGTTCGGTTTTTGGTTTTTATTTATAGAAATCGGCGGTTAACCGAACCAAACCGATGCTCATGAAATATTTATAATTTTATTATCTAGCATATAAATATTACATTTAATCAATTTTATTTGATTACTATTTTGTTCTCCTATGTGTTTATTCTTCCGAACTAGAAATTAATTTTTTTTTCCACAATCTTGTCAATTAGTTTAAATTGACAATAAATGTAGCTTGATTGTCCAATTAATCTTTTATTACACTATTATTATATATACTTGGTATATGAGATGTGTTAAGGTTTTATTATTTTTATTAGTTTATTATTTGTATTTTATAAATTATGTGAAATATATATATTTTAGAATGGGGAATTTTTAATACTATTAATTAAAAAAAATTATAACTTTCTTTTATTACGGTTAATCATTGAATAATTGGTTAACCGAACCGATTTTTAGGTTAACCGTTATAGTGGTTTTTGGTTTTTATTTATGATTTTTTAGTGGTTAACCGAACCGATTTAAAACCGCATAGTCGGTTTTTTTATACCATAAATAGTCGATTAATCGAACCGCGCTCACCCCTAGATTCAATCATTCTGAGGTTAATTAGTAGCATAATCTCTTAATTAGGTGGGATAATTATATTTACGCCGTATTCTCAGACGTGACACGTGGCTCTTAATATAACTACTGCATGTGATGTGAATTGATGCACGTCATCAACAATTTTCATTCCCTCGGTGACTATTATATAGTTAATTGGGGTTAGGGTTTATTTCATACCACAAATAGACATTTTTCTATATTTCCTAATAAAATTACAAAAACACAATTCGTGTTTAAATTGAAGCGTAGGCAGATCTACCCTTATCCATTTAATTATTGGGTTGCAAAAAAAGATCACATATTCACATGTGACATGCGGTGTGCAAGAATATGCATACGTGGATGGATTTTGGTAGAAACCGGGCCATAATATGAGAACGAGGAATGAATTTGGATCGTTCATCTTTATATATATCAATAATACTTTGTGGACATATATGTCCGGACATAAAAGGGTTTATTAATAATTTTAATTTAAGATTTATCTAATAAAATAATTTTATACCTTTTATCATCAATCATTTTATCTAATATTTTCATAAATATCTTTTATCATCAATCATTTTACATTATTGCCGCTTCGTTTTCTACTCAAAAGTATGCAACTTTTTACCTTATTTCACGATTAATCTTTATTAATATTATTAATTTATTAACACTGACAAAATTCTCTAATATGCATCTACCCAATTTTCTTTTTCATATTACTTATTATTATTTTCTTTTTCATATTTTCTTTTAATTACAAAATTTATGTCCGGACATTTATGTCCGAATAACATCACTCTATATATATATATATATGATCTAGAATGTTACAAAAAAGACATTATACACATCTTTGTACATATAATAATATTTTTTATGTGATGTTTCTTATAGACTACAATGATACTTCTTTTTAGAAAATTGCAGATTATGAGAAAGATCGATCAATGATCCAGATCAGTTCCTAATTCCTACACCATGACATTTTTTATATGAACTAAATCATATTATATACATTTATATAAATTGGATATAAACACATCCTCATATAATTAAAAATTAGGAACTAATTTGAACCATAAATTTCCGCATGATCTATGATTATCATAGATTGTAATATAATCCCTCCAATTCTTAATATAAGTCGTTTTAGTGATTCTCATTAATTTCTTTTTATATGCCGTTTGATGAATATGTACCAAAATTAACCTCATTTATTAACTCTATTATTAATATCTCACTTTTCTTCTTCCTCCTAATATTTGATGGACGCTTCTTCTCTTTCACCTCCTTCATATTTATTTTTTACTTTTTTCAATCAAACTTCTTCAAATTTTGGAGATCGTAAAATAAAGTTAATATGGGTATAAAATTTATGCATTAATAATTGTGCAAATCTCTTAAACGACTTATATTAAAAATGGAGGGAGTAAAAGAATTCATTCATCCCTATATAGGAATGCCAACCATTGACTTTTTTAAAAGAAGCTAAAAATCTTAATTAATTAATAGATACTCTAATTGGAGATTAATAAATTCTAATTGTGAACTAATAAATTCTAATTGAAAACTAATAAATCCTAATTGGAAATAATTAAAAAAAAAATAGGCGCGTTACGCATGCACCAGCCATTCGCGCCCATCCAGTCTGTTCATGGAGTGCTTGAGATGCATGCGGCCCCGCTCGTGAAAAACCAGACCAGAGTTTTTGTACATGTTCTCTAAAATGGTGTTTCATGTCGAGATGAATTAATATTGTTATGGAGATTATACCAAATGGTGTGTGTGTGTGTGTTAGGTGTGTGTTTGTATGTATGTGTACATGGGATGTTGGTGAAAGAGTGACGCTTCTTATTCCTTATAGCATATTCAAATTGGAGCCAATAATTGTGAGCACCTTAGTCCATTTTCAGATTATTCACCTCCATAAGTCATGCCCCATAGGGGTGGGACCCCCATCACTTAATTGTCACTTTCACACTATATCATATGAGTATATCTTTCGATCACCAATTAATAATATAATAAAAAAAATTCTTAAATATTTTAACTTGCTAATTACTCGGTAATTATCATTTTAAGAATATTATGATGGAGATGTATGAGGGTGTGTCCAAAATTAATAACTAATGATCAAGATAGCGTGAATTGACTGATCGGGCTCCATCTATTGTGTCGATAAAATGTTGCTATTTTTTATACTTTGATTACTATTATATATATAATATATATATATATATAGTATTTCTCAAGGTTACATGGATTCTACATATGATTGCATGGCGCGTATTATACAGTTCTTTGATATCTATGTAAGGATTATATTATGATTAGAGTTACATCACCATACAAATAACTATTCCGTAATCTTATACTCAATAATTAGACATTTAGATTTGCATGGATAGTAAAATGATCATTGCCATGTCACAAGAATCCGGACAGTAATTAGGATTAGGAATTTGAATTTATAATTAAATTTGATTTGGAGAGAGAGAGAGAGAGAGCAGGTGTGAAACGGGAATTTTAAGATTTGCATTTACCTTTCAAAAAAAAAAAAGAGATTTGCATTTATGCTGCATTGATTCATTGATAATATTACTTGCTAGCTTTGTTGAGTAGAACTAATTTCCTTCGTATGACATACTCCCTCCCTCCTGCTGAAATTGTCCTCTTACTGTTCGATACGGTTATTAAGAACAAAGGTAAAAAGAGAGAAAATTAATTGGTCTTGTTACTTTTGAAGGATTAATTATTTCCTTTTTGGAAAAGAGGACAATTTAAATGGGACAATTAAAAAAGGAAAAGAGGACAATTTCAATGGGACGGAGAAGTAGTTTTTTTTATAAATTATCACGCATTTGTAGTTCTTTTTCTTTTTAATTTAACATTTATTTTTTACACAATTAAATTATGCTCATGTAGAATTAATTCCTGCAATCATGTCAATGATAGACGCTTTAATATGACTATGTCGGTAAATTACTATTTTTCAACCTTGAAACGTTTATCTCAAAATGAAAATGTATATAATTAAGGATTAATATTAATATCACAAATACTAAGTGTGGTTGACCGCACGATGCAACTGGATAAAAAGTAACAATAATTATAAATAAAAGTGATAATTAATTATGAAAAAAGTGGCAATTATACTTAAAATACTAAATGACAATCATAATGAAGAAAAACATTTTAAAAAAAATGATAATTCAGATTGACCGTACGGTAAGACCATCACCCAAGTTCACCTCTATTAATTTATCGACTAATAGATTTCGTTCATGTTTATCGATCTCAAGAAAAATAGGTCGTGTGTCTATATTACGAATAATCATGATATGACATTTTATTTTCCTTCGTTCCCCTATGACATCAAATTTTTTGATGTTACTGTACATGATGTGAAGTGCAATATAATAGTATTAATTGCTACTCTCTCCATGTCACTCATCTTGGCCTGTTTTTCTTTTTGGGTCGTCCCACTTATCTTGGCTTGTTTTCTTTTTTTGGACAAAATTATGGCTCAATTAGTACATTAATTAAGCCCAAAAGTCAATAAAAAACACTGTAGGATTCAAAAGTCAATAAAAAACACTATAAGTCAATAAAATAATATATACAAACTACACTAAACATAACTTTTACACTTAATACATTTCTTCTTAATATCCGTGCCGAAAAGAACTAGGCCAAGATCTAGGGGTGAACAAAAATAACCGAAAACTGAAAACCAAACCAAACCAAACCGAAAATAGAATTTGGTTTGGTTTGTTCGGTTTGTTTGGTTTGTTTGGTTTTATTTTTTTAAAATTTAATTTGTTTGGTTATGTATGGTTTGATGCTTTGGCAACCAAACCAAACCGAAAACCGAATTTTTATATTTATATATATATATATTAATTTTTTATATAATATATATAGATTAATTATATTTATATATAACTTTTCTCAATAATGAAAAATAATTTGAAAGAATTTAGCTCAAGAGCTTGTTGGACCCAATAGAACTTGAAATAAAGCACATATATCAACATCATGCAACAAGACAATGAACCGATCTTTTTGTTGCTCGTTTAACATATTTGGCTTTTCCTATAATATGTGTGTATATATATATGTTATGTTAATTTTTTAAATTAAAATACTATTATTGTCTTATTGTATTAAGTATATTTTTGTTGATTTTTGATGAAATATTTAGAACAACATGACCGTTCGGTTTGTTTGGTTTGGTTTTAACTTTTAAAAATTTGGTTTATTCGGTTAGTTTGGTTTGGTTTGGTTTTGATTTTTAAAAATTTAATTTATTCGGTTTGGTTTGGTTTAGACCAAAACCGAACCGAATAACCGAATGTTCACCCCTACCAAGTTCAACGGGACGGAGGGAGTATTAATTAAATACTGACAATGAAAAATATCAAATCTTTTGCCATGTCTTCAAAATAATTAAAGGGCCCCCATATAGAACTGTGGATGAATTTATTTACTAGTAATAATTAATTAAAATAAGCCGTTATAAATATTAATTACTTTTGTTTAGTTCATATATTCACTATCTAAAGATTCGCCATTGAAGTTGACAGCTAGCTTGCTTTCAGTGTCGATCTTCTCCCGTTAATTGTAATTAAGGGTATCAATTAGATTCTTAATTCCTCTAATTAATTTACATAAAAACCAGATTTAACTAAATTTGAATTCCGTTGTCGATAAGATATAACTATAATCATCAGAACTAAATTGAGCTACAAGATTAAAGGAGTTTTGCAGATAAACTTCACACTTTTTGACAAAATTGGAAAAGTGTCCTACCTTTTTGTTTCTTTTTTTTTTTTTTTCATAAACGTATTTTCACTTTTTCTAATTACATCATTAATCATACTATTTAAAAAGGAAAATAAGATTTCCATGATTGATATCAATTACCATTCGTTTTCTTGAGGGTAAAGTAATTAATCAACTCTCATAGCTTGAAGTTTACAGAAATATATCACCATAACAAAATATTTCAAAAGTGACGTGATTTTTGATGATTTGTGAAATTTATAAATGCCACTATATAAATTTATGACATTTTGTGATAGGTAGTTATAATGCGTGTCACAAAAATAAAAACATATCACAAACTTAAGTGACATTGAGGGTGTAATTAATTATTACATTTCTAAATGTAACAAAATTTACTTATATTTTTATACTATGTAATAAAAGTATATAGGATGCATGTATGGATGTAACAAAATTTTGTTATTTAATACTTGCGTGGATAATTTAATATCTAAATTACTGCAAAATCAATGTTGTTATTGAAGATATTAATTATAAAGGTAATATGTTTGCTATTTTTTTTTTCTGGACTTGGGGGAGGTAATATGTTTGTTATTAACATTAAATATTCATGTCAAAATTGCAAATTCACCATATAATATTTAAGAGAATTCGTATGTAAAAGAAAATTAAGTTGTTTTTAGGAATACTTTATATTTAGACGGGACACATATTATATAAATTATTCAGAATCCTATCCAATATGTAATATTTATGTGTTTATTAACTTGCCATAGATTCTCGCAACAAATTACAATAGATCTAAATAATTTGCTAAGAACCTAGACACGTGTACTGTGTTAATAATTAAGATACAAATATTTTCGATTGGCTGTTAGTCACGTCATAGTTTTTCCATAATTATATATAATTTAGGATGTTCATAAATACTAATGAACATTTTGATGTATCTACTCATAATGTGGCACATAAATTATCGAATGATAAAAGATTGATTTTTATTTAGTGATAATGGTACATAATGTCCTAGACATAATGTGGGTATATTATTAAACTCCAAATTTTCAAATTATTAATTCATTTAATAGGATTTTTGCAATTACTCCATTGTCCTTAGCACTAATTAAGGGATATATTACATGATTGATTTCAAATTTGGAAAATCAAATCATATCTATATATTCTATAATTATTTTCAAACATATCCATAATTATTTCATAAAATATTAAATAATACAAAGATATTAGTTTCACTTTTTTGCGGGAGAAAAATTTAAAATAACTCGTTCTTTTCCATAATATCTATAGTATTAATATTTCAATTGAAGAACAAATTACTCGTTCTTTTCCGGTTTTTTATTTATTTTTATTATTTTTCTTAAAAATTTCATTTTTTATTTTTTAATTTATTTTGTTGTTTTTTCCGGTTTATTTATTTATTTTTATTATTTTTCTTATAAATTTCATTTTTTATTTTTTTAATTTATTTTGTTGTTTTTCCGATTTTTTTTTTATTTTTATTATTTTTCTGACCGATAAACTATATTGTTAGTGAAATGATCAAATTTTCAACGATTAACATTCTAATGAGTTAATTGATCATATACTACAACAAATTTACACCACTTCAATATAAAATTCTGATGAGTAAATTTTATCTATTAGTTTACTTTTATAATTTTTTAATAATATCGTCATTCAATCCTATATTTAAGTACAATTACTTGTCAACATATTTCGCGGGCTTTCACTTACCTAAGTGGCAAAGTACTCTATATTATGCTTTGATGTCTCAAGTTCGATAGTAGTTAATAACAATATTTTAGAATTTCTTATAAATTTCAATTTTTATTTTTTAATTTATTTTGTTGTTTTTTCCGGTTTTTTTTTATTTATTGTTATTATTTTTCTTATAAATTTCATTTTTTATTTTTAAATTTATTTTGTTGTTTTTTCCGGTTTTTTTTATTTTTATTATTTTTCTTGTAAATTTCATTTTTTATTTTTTAATTTATTTTGTTGTTTTTCCGGTTTTTTATTTAAAATATACGTATAGGCTAATTAAATATATTGGCATTATAGTGTTATTTTCAAAAAAATATAGTGTATTATATTGAATTATAATATTTTTTCGTTTAAAACAATAAAAAAAATATAGATAAACATAAGGAGGAGTTTAGTAAATCATATTTCGATTAACTCCTAAAATAATTTTTTTCTCGTAATTAAGCATGGTGGATTTTATGCATTTTATGAAAAATGATGTAAATAGTAGAAAAAAAAAAGAAACAAGATTATGTATATTTCGATTTTTTAAAGATTATGTATATTTCGATTTTTTGAAAGATTATGTATATTTCGATTTCTAATTTAGTTACCTAATTTTAAGGGATCAAATAATATTTACCTAATTAAGATTATGATGATAATTAAAACATTCCAAAATTACATAAGGGTAAATTAGAGAAATGTGTAAACCAGAAAACCGAAAATGAAGGAACCGGTTTTGGAAAAATCGGTTTTTAAAATATATGGGCAAAAAAAACCAATTATGTCCAAGACATTATGTCAAAAAATTATTTCCCTAATTTATAATCTTGTTGTCAGATATAAATGGCTATTTGGGCACTATATGTCCACCAATGAACATGAAAATGTTTCCCTAATTCTAATATTTATATTATTGGAAGAAATTAATTCGTTCCACATATTATCATGAAATGGACATAGCGGAAACAAATACTAATATATTATATATATCATTCTCACTTTCATTTTTTTGTGCAAATATTTCAAAACAAATATGATGAGTCTAATGTTAGGCCATGTCCAACCTAAAGCTTCAAAATAGGGTTTTTCCAGATGGCATATTTTTGTGGTGAAATAATTGTATTATTGTATTCCATTCAATTTATTTGGATTGGAAAACCTCCTATCACACTTAATTTTGATGTAATACACTTGATTTATTAAACAAATATATTTGTACAAAATCATTTTCATAAGTGTCACTAAAAATCAAAGAAGCAATCAATGTTCGAGTATCATAATTATAAGAAACACTTGTCCAATCAAGACTCGTAAATAAGTGAGAAAAGTCATTTTTGGATATTAAATATTCCATTTAATTAATATTGAACCCTAATTGGAGGAAACATTACATTAGAGAACAAAGAATTCAATCAGAATTCAAATATTAAAACGATCATTGTCAGACAAAATTAATTTTGTTCGCACAAAGTATAAATCAACATTTCGAGCGCATTAAATGTCTACATATTTCCAATCTGGAGGAAATTAAATTAGGAGTTGATCAATTTATTTATTTATTTTTGCGGTGGATAATACCATGAGCATAAAAACACGATTTGTAAATAAAATTGATTTAATTCTAATTTAAAAAATTATGATATTTATAGGCATTAGCCGAAATTACAATTTTTAACAAATGTATCTTAGTTTACAATCTTAATTTTAACTCTTTTAATTATTATTTGTTAAGTGAAATTTTTCATTAATCTACTTGAATAAAAAATAACGTCCGTACGGAATAAAAATTTGCGCTACAAATTGCGCCAAAGAAATGAACTTATTCTCCTCCTCTATTAGCAAAGAATAGAATAGCCCAATAACAATTGCCACCTGGAATTTTGCAATCTTTTTTGGTATTTTCACACATTTATATTTTCCAGTCAAATAGAGAAATTTGCCAATCAGAAAGCTCTACAAAAAACAAGAGTCCATTAAGATAGCAGAATTTGGGCTTTTACAAATATCTAAATTATGAAAAGATAAAATATGGATTCTAAAACTATTGAATATAGATTAGCAAACTTAATACTCCCTCTCTTCCTAAAAGTGGGGTGTACTTTTAATTTATTGTAATGTATAAAATATTAGTTGAACCACACTAACCTGAGACGGAGGGAGTAACAACAATTTATGAATTCAAAATTAGTGACGGAGGGAGTAACAACAATTTATGAATTCAAAATTCAAGAGCCTATCTAGGTTAAGTAATGTTGCAATCATGTTCCCTTGAACTTAAATTGGCAAATTCTAGAAAATCAAAGAAATGTTTAGGTTAACTAATGTTGCAATAATGTCACACCGTTTAAAATTTGAAAAAGTTTGTATATAAGTTTGTATATTTTTGCACTAATGTTGTTGATGCCGACTTTGCACTAATGTCGACACGATATTTTAAAGTTTGTACATAAGTTTGTATATTTTTGCACTAATGTTGTTGATGCCGACTTTGCACTAATGTCGACACGATAATTTTGCACCAACCGACACGATGAGGATCACCAATAGACAACATTTTTTTAATATAATCACTGAAATATAAACTATCTAATAACTAAATTTGAATTTTATGATATCATGACAAAAATACTGTAACATAACGTATATATTATCAAATTTTAAAAATTATGACATTACTGCAAAATCGATCACGCTTTGTGAGAAATCTGAAAGTTCCTGCATTTGAAAGATTAAGTGGCATACTTAACCATATAATGCACATTTAAAACAAATATGTAGGTAGTTTAGTAATGTATGTATGTGAAAACTCAATTTTATAACACATAAAAGTAGTTTATCCAAACACCTTTAAATAGAATTCCAGTGACCAGCAAGAAGAAGATAGATATTACAAGATCACAAGACTTAGTCCGTAGTTAACATAAATGTCTAAAAAGCCCATGAACGCTAACTCAATCATGATACAGCCTACAAATATCTAGAGAAGTCCAGGTAGACAGCACACTCAATTTCTGAGCATTTACCGTGTCTGCAACGGGTCATGGATTATATCCACATGACAACACGGGAACGCTAGCAAACTCAGTACTTGGGAGGTGGATGTTGGGTCGGAAGCAGACCAAAGCGCTTCTTCAAAAGAATTCTCTGCCTGGAGTATTTATCATCAGGGGAGAATCGGGCTGCATGGAGGAAAAGTGAGCGGATATACTATGTTTAAAAGAGAGAATCTGCAGGACATGTTTAGAATATATTCGAACAGAAGTCACAAGAATCAGAACTCAAGCATAAGAATTAGCTAGCTCCTTTTAGGATAGGGTTGCTGTAGTGAAATGAAAGAATATTTTACATTTAGTCCTGCTGATGTGGCATGGCAGCAGGATGGGTGAGGGACAGAAAGGGGTAAGAATTCTTCTATTCTATGATCTTGATTTTCAAAATACATGATCTTCAAAACATTAGTTAGTTCCCCTTTCCAGAACTCAAGCATGCAAAAATGACTGAAAATCAGAGTCTACACAACTATGAGTTCCACATTGGACATCAGCAGACAGATTCCAGAATAGCAGTACAAAGATATATCGTAAAGGAGCAAGACTTCCCAACGGTGCTAGGGGTTTTGGCTATATCAGAAAAGTAAAGTGCTTTCATGAAATTAGTGAAAAAAGGGGTAAATTTGCATTTTGCCCAACAGAAAACATATCAACAATTATTGACAAGTTATAAAATGCTGCCTACCAGGAGAAACAACATCTGAAATTCAAATAAAAGAATGCCCATCTGAAATTCAAATAAGCACTTGCATACAATTTAAAAAATGATCATCAAAGAAAATAAACTGCTCACTTCAGCCACACAGGAACCCCAAGTTCCCGGGCTCGACGACATACATGAACACTCACTTAGATATGCAAATCATCGATTGAAGGGAAAGCAGAACGACATGCTAGCACATTAAAACAACATATTCAGAAATATTACCGGGATGAGCTGATTCTGTTGCCCTTCCTACTGGTGACTCCTTCTGCACAGAGAAAATTGCCAAAAGAAGCAATTGAGTTCAGTGTATCGAGCAATGGAGAATACGAAGAAATGAAACGTCATAACAAGTAAAATATGTGTAGAACCACAAATTCCGGATTACAATTATAGCGTCGAAAAAAAAAATCTCTTCAAACAAAAAAATCTAAGATACAGACTACGCCATAGATTTAACAATTCTTTAGCAAGGGTACAGCAAATATCCAAAAACTTAAACCGCCAAAAACTTAAACCGCCATATTCAATGAAAATAAAATTGAACAGAAAATGAAGGGAAAAAATGGACCTTGGTGGTGTAAACTTTGTCACCGTTTTCGTTGATGTAAAATTGGAGATACATCTTCAGCAAGCGCTCAAAACCACCTTAATCTGAAAAATATTTATCATAGATAGATCATTCCTTAGAAGAGAGCAATCGAGAGATAATCCAAAACAAAAACCTTGCATAATTCCTAAACCACAAAATTCAAAATCAAGAAAACAATGAATCACATCATAAGATATTTTACGAGTTTTTGATCAACGACAGATTTACCTCTGGAAAATTGCTGTTTCTCTCTCAGCTTCACCTTAAACCCTAGAGAGATGGGGGCTTTGGGGCGATTAGGGTTTGGCAATAAAAACGCCTTGGTTGGGTGAAATAGGTATATCGCCGAAATTATGAGGGCAACGATGTCTATTTGTCATGTTAGCGGGCCGACCCGGCCCACAATATACGATCCGTACAAGTTTACAACCAATTATCATTTGTTGTTTATTTATTTATTTCCACAAATTAAAGATTTTATTTTAAATTTTTTTGCCAAAATGTATAGGGTTTGTTTGCTAGGGGTGATTAGGGTGTATAATATATATTATACACCCTAATATCTTATTTGGTATAAAGTATGAGGCCCTTTATAAAATTCGGGCCCGTATGAATTATACCTATTGTTGTTATTATCTAATACCATCTATGAGGTGGTATAAATAATACTGCAACTAAATATAAGAATAAATTACTATAATTTCACCCTCTTACCTAAATTAATATCTTTTGCAGAGAATTTAATACATCATACCAAACACAATATTTATTCTTTATACGGATTAAGATATTCCAGCTAATCATATCAAGCCTTATCCCATACTTCGTAGCAAACGAGCCCATATAGTATAGTATTTATTGCTATGTATAATTAAACAAAATATTAAATTCAATAAATATTGAATCATTTCTATGATCAATATCTACTTATGTCATCGTATTTATATTGATTTATAGGGTTAAATGTTATAAAAATCACAGTTTTTTTTTTTACCAAAATTGCCAATTAGACACAAACTCTAAATTTATGCAATTATTAAGATACCACGTTTTGATTTGTTTGGTTTTTTTTAACAATCCCACCTTTCTTCAATTAAAGGACTGATATATCGGTTGGATTTTTCCTATGTGGACTAGTTTCAGATAAACGACGTCGTTTTGAAATAATAATTTCTAGCAAAAACAAAAGTCATGACTTTTGGGAATTAAAAATTCTACGTGATCTTAAAAAAAATTCAATTAAGACTTCAACTTACGATCCGGATGTTTTTTAACATTCTCAAATTTTCAACATGGACATAAATTCTAGATTATTAATTGCTAATTCATGATACTTTTTTTCTTTTCTTGAGGAGGCTAATTCATGATACTTGATATAGAGTTGTTGTGATTTTCGGGATTTTGAAAAATATTCAAGTCACAATTAATTCAGAAAATATAAAGATTATAGTATTGAATTTACAACTATTTTTATAGGTTGTGACTTGTGAAATTTGTTGTCAACAAATTTTTTATTTCATAACTATGTCGACGTATGACAAATCTGATTGATACGTCAATCTCGATTCACTAGAGAAAATTAGGAGATATTGAAAAAAACAAACATCCTGAAAAGTGGTATCTTTAATTGCATAAAAAGAAGCATTTTTTTTTTCGGAATAAGTTTTAAAAGTCACGTGCAAAATTAAAATTGACCTAGTGTATCATAAACAAATTTTCAACATGGACATACGTACATTCTCGATTCTAAAATATATCATAAATTGTTTTAAAGAGTTAATTTCATCCAAACACGCACATACATATTAGACATGTGAATATGTGTGAATTTTCTATATTTTCTATAACTAATATAGCCCGTCAAGATAATGTGAGGTAATTTGGGGATAGAGAGATGAATTCGTAACTGGAAAGTAACATGTTTAGGCTAACCTATATCATTATCGAGTAGCCCATATAATAATGATAGCACGAGACCTACATTCTCTGAATTGACCCCATTACAATTGTCAAGGAGATCAAATCGAGTCAGATCGGTCCGATGACGTATGCCTGAATGCAGAAGCCACGAATGGAACGGACTGGACCATGATTGGGCTTTTTCATAATAATAGACATTTAGAATAAGTTAAGTCCGAACGCAAGTCCAACCCAATTATGGGCTTCAAAACATGCCCATATGGAGGGCCTATTTCAAAGAGGAGGTCCAGCCTAGACTCACACCATTTTTGAATCGGGTCGGTCTAACCCACCTCATAACTTTAGTCTATATCGGTAATTTTACACTTTTGTTATTAGAGATGAGCATTTTATTTTCCCTCCCATGAAATGTACATACAATTCAAAAAATATTAGCACAAATGTCGAATCCATTATCTAATTTATTTAATCCAATATTTAATTTATTTAATCCAATCAAAAGTCAAATTTATAATTCAAAATATGGTTCGAAATAATACTAATATGGTTTGTATTCCTCAATTCCCTCCCTCCCTCCCCTCTCTCTCTCTCTCTTTCTCTCTCTCTCTTCTCTCTCTCTCTCGCACATACGCACACATTACACGTTGTTTTTCTCCCTGAGAACCTCTTTCAGCTCTCTCTCTCTCTTCCACGCTTTTCGCTCGTATGTCTCCGTCTTCTATTATCCTTGAGCATCAAAGCTTCGATCAATGCGTTTCCTGTAAAGATTAGGAGCAGCGCTTACTCCTCAAATAACGATATCCCTGGTGCATTTTGATCGGCATTTTCGCTTGGATATGATCAATGCGATCAATGCCAATTGGTGATAATTTTGGCAATTAGGGTTTCGGTTTGGGGTTAGCATTGTTCTCAAAGGATGCAAGTCCGGAGGAAATAATATTAAATCATTATTTTGGTTGGCGCTTCCTTGATCCGCCGTGTTGCGTTGCATTTTGTCGGGGCGATTTAGCGCCAGTAGCGGTTGAAATTCGGGATTTAGGTTGAAATTAAAGAGATATTGGAGCTGTTTTAATTTGGGGATTCTGAAGTTACTTAATTGACGTTGCCATGGATCATGTTGTGGGTGGAAAGTTTAAGCTTGGGAGGAAAATTGGGTGTGGTTCATTTGGTGAACTCTATTTAGGTACTCGTTTACTGCTTTGTTTGATTATATTTCAATTTCGTTTCGTTTGTTTGCATGAACTATTGAGGTACCAGTCTTATTCTTTGATTTTGTGTCAATGTAGGTGTAAACATACAGAGTGGAGAAGAAGTAGCTATCAAGCTGGTATGCATTTTGTTTAATTCCTTTCAATGTTCACCTGTCTGGGTTTTATGCAGAGCTCGAAGCATATCAATTGTCTAAATTGATTTATATCTGCTTCTGATATTTTTAGTCCAGCTTATCCTGTTCTTCATTTCATCATCTTTGTGTATGCTTGAATCAACATTTTCCGTTGCTATTTCTTCATTCATTCTTGAGTTAAAACACATGTATGCTGCTTACATAAAAAGCCTGATTAGTTTGAGCTCTTTTATTGATTACTTCTCTGTGATATTGCTTATTATCTTATTATGTTATTTTTCTGTTATCTTCCATCTGTAATTACCAGGAATCTGTAAGGACCAAACACCCTCAGCTTCACTACGAGTCAAAAATTTATATGCTTCTACAGGGAGGAAGTAAGTCTCTCTCTCTCTCTCCCCCCCCCCCCACAACATCTTCTAAACCAGTTCGAAGTATTTGGTCACATTCTGATCATAATCTCATTAGTCGTTTAGATTGTAAATAAGTATTGGATATAATGTCATCAAGTCCTTTGGGTTTACCTATATTATTGTGGAGTACTATAAATCAATAAACAGCAATCCTTTAGCTATTTTTCAAGGATTGTGGTAGATCTGAAATCAATTGAATTGTGAAGTTATTGGGAATTGTTATCTTTGTGCTTCACTCAAATTTACACCCCAATCCTTCCACCAAATTTATAATATAGATCTCTTCTTTAATAACTTCAATTAACAATGTTTTATTTTGCTGCCTCACATAATTTATCAGATATTAATCTAAGATTGGTTTAAAATTTTCTTCGCCTGCTTTATGGTCATATTGTCTTTGGAGGCAATGTGATACAATATGGGGCTGGATCCTGAGTCTTAAGGCGGTGTTGTAGAAATCTTCTCTTCTGAGCATGAGTTTTTTTTTTAAATGAAATTGACAAATTAGCTGTATGTTGCCTTATGTTTTCATGTAGCTGGTGTTCCCAACTTGAAATGGTTTGGAGTTGAGAATGAATATAATATAATGGTCATAGACCTTCTGGGACCGAGTCTGGAGGATCTCTTCAACTATTGTAACCGGAAATTCTCCTTGAAAACAGTATTAATGCTTGCAGATCAATTAGTAAGAAGATTTGATTTTTGCAATTCATATATTTTGAAGTTGGGATTTTGGCTATAAACTTGCATATAATATCTAACTTTATGGATGACTCTTAGATTAATAGAGTGGAATACACACATTCAAGGGGATTTCTTCACCGTGATCTTAAGCCTGATAATTTCTTAATGGGCTTGGGGCGCAAAGCAAACCAGGCACGTAATATTATCTGTCTTTGGCATTTTACTGTTGTTTAAACTATCTGATACGTGACGTTCTTAATATTTATCTTTATATTATATTTGATAGATTTTAGCTAGTCTCGTCATACTTAATATGACTGTTATTTTGAGTCACGATGCTACTGTATTTTTTAGTCACAGTTCTCTTTGCTGATGATTGTTGAAATTTGACCATCATGGAGCATTCAACCTAGATCAGGCATAATGTGATCAGAAAGTGTAAGAATTTTTATTAGATACCAAAAATTCTCGAATGCGGGATCACTTTTCAGTTGCTACATGCAACATGAACATGAACTTTTAATTTTATCAATCTCATTGATCAGTTTTCAATTTGTTCTTCTTAATTCGATTGGCCAAAGCCATTTTATGATGTGATTTTGGTGAGTGGGTCCTGGGGAACATACCTTGTTGGCAGCTCTTGCCACATCATAATACGCATTTACTGAACTGAAAAATATTGGACTAATGAAAACCTCAAACTGCTGTTCCTCCTTGTCTCTGCTGCCAATATTCATATCTCTCCACCGACGGCTCAGCCTTTGGTGGTTGTAGCCCCTTTTGAATCACCACCCTGACCAAACTGGGCGGGTGTTCTCTGCCAAAACAATTGACTGAAGGATGCCACTGGAAATACAGACCTGATGGGGAATTTCCATCGCAGCCTGGATGAACCACCTCACTGCCGAGAAACCTTTTTATGGATCTCTACTCTGTGGCACTATACACTCTTCTAAGTTCAATCAGGAATTGAACTCCCTAGAAAAAGAAAAAAAAAATAAAAAATAGATGCTTCACCGGGCTTCTCTAAATCTATCGAGCATTACATTAAAAGAATTTGAATTTGATAATTAAAAATTACCCCCAAAATTTTGAATTTTATATTTAACCCTTTAATATGATATTAGAAATATGCATTGAACCATTATGAAGTTAGTGCAAGAATTAGTATTTTGATTCCTTGACTACAGTAATTATGGCGTTTGTATAACAAAGATTTTTAACTTGAGCATAAATGGTTAAAAATAGCTATTCATTAGATTTATGGAACAAGATGGATAAAACATCTATGAAGACTTTTAGTTTATTGCACTAGATTTTCGACGAGTGTTATTTTGCATTAATATTTATAACATCCCAAGTTATGACCATAGATGTTTACTTTTCTTTATCAAATTTATTTTAGATTTGAGGGATCGATGAATATTGCATACTATAATAAGAGTAGAGGTGCCAATGCCATTATGTGGTTTTTGTTTTTATCGGAGACCGTTGTGGTTTGTGATTACAAAGTTAGACTCTAGCTGGTTTTTTACTTGAGCGAAAAATGGTTAAAAACATCTATTCATTAGATTTATAGAATGAGAAAAAGGTTCAGTTCATTGATTTCCATTATGAGAAAAAGGTGCAGTTCATTTATACAAAAGTAAAAACATATATATATGTGGTCGGTGATCCCTTCGGGGATATCCAAGCATACTGTTATATGGTTAAATCATATGTTGATTTGTTTTTTAATGCAACAACTTTGTTAGAAAATATATTTAGATTTGATTGTTCTTCAATGACACTGGTTTCCCTTTGCAGGTTTACATAATAGACTTTGGTCTTGCTAAGAAATATAGGGATCTCCAGACTCATAGGCACATTCCCTACAGGTATATTTTCTTTTGTATTTCGTTGAATCTAAGGCTATTTGGTCTTATTTAATGCCTTCATTATGTAATGATTATATTACTTTTTGTACAAGAGACTTGAAGGAATGTAACTCGCTAAGAGAGGAAGAGTGAGAATGCCTTGATATAAGTCTAAAGTATATGGTTTCTGTTTGCTTTTTGTTCATTTTAGCTGATTGGACTTGTCACGTAAATGAACTGAACATATTAGGGAATATATATATATATATATATATATATATATATCTGTGTGTGTGTGTGTGTGTGTGTAAAAATGTAGGCATTGTTCATATAAGGCTCATCACTTTTCAGAATATATAAGTGCTATGCCTTCAGAGTTCTATATTGAGTTCTGTGTCCCAGTTCAGTTGTTGCCAAGTTTGGTTAACTTGTTGACTGTACCTCGTGAAATCTTATCCAGGGAAAACAAGAATCTCATTGGTACTGCACGCTATGCCAGCGTTAATACGCACCTAGGCGTTGGTAAGTGATGATTCATTCAATTATTAAGTTCTTTTTATGTCTGTTCAATACTTCAATATGGTCTTCTTGAGAATGATTCCATATAATTCTTTTCTTACATGTTTGTGATTTTCTTGTGCTTGGCAGAACAAGCCCGGAGAGACGATTTAGAATCTATTGGTTATATCCTCATGTATTTTCTGAGAGGAAGGTTGGTTGACTGTGGGGGATCCCTACTCTTTTTGTTTGGCAACATTTTCTACTTTGTTTAAGGATTTTTTTCTTTTATCTGACAGTTGTTGAGATTTTTGTGTTCTATACTTATTCTACAAATTCTTTTGTTAGCCTGCCCTGGCAAGGACTTAAAGCTGGTACCAAGAAGCAAAAATATGACAGGATCAGTGAGAAGAAAATGTTGACTCCTGTAGAGGTACATGTCATGGTCCATGTTGCATGCTTGGTGTTTGTGGTTCTTATTTGAAATGTTCAAATTGCTGAGCTAGAACCCCTAATTTTGCAGCTGGAATCTTGGTACTTGATTTATAAGTCAATTTGCTTTGCTTCAGTATTACTTCATTGAGTTAGCTGATTCTTTTAATTTCTTTGTATCCATAAGATCAGCAAATTCATCTCCACATTCGATCACATGCACTTTTGCTGACATGAAACCCCTTTAGTTGATACCAAGCAATTATAATTATCTTGGAAAAACCAATTTAGAGGAAAATATAAAAAATTGTATTCAAATGAAGTAATTAGACTGTAGTTTGATGCAGTATTATTTTCCCTGATCTTTTATCATAAATCTTGTCTGATTTACTCATTTTGGTCGAATGTGTCCACTATTGGTGGTTTACTTCAGTGAAATACATGCTACTAAGTCCATAAAAAGGTCCGGTTCATGACTTCATGTGCATTTATTACAGGTACTTTGCAAATCATATCCATCAGAGTTCATTTCATATTTTCACTATTGCCGTTCGTTAAGATTTGAGGACAAGCCAGATTATTCTTACTTGAAGAGGCTCTTCAGAGACTTATTTATTCGCGAAGGTAATGAATACTTTAAACTATGTGAAGCCGTTCTTCTTTGTCGATTATTTTGTGTTCTCTTGCTTGAAAGGTTTCCTCGAGCATTTTGTATATCAGCCTGAACTGCTGCAATTTTTTTCGCAGGTTACCAGTTTGACTATGTGTTTGATTGGACTATATTAAAGTATCCTCAGATTGGTTCTAGTTCCAAAACAAGGGTTAGTGTTGCATTTCTTTACTCTTACTTTGTGCTTTCCAGAGTATAAATGTATAAACTGGTGCGTTTGCATGCAGAATTCCAGTGGCAATGCCATTGGATCCTCCGGTGAAAAACCAAGAAGAACATCAGGTATATACGAGGGCTATTTATTAAACTATGTTCTATATCTAGACGAACAAAGTTACAGGATCATACCAGATTAATTTCTGGAACCCTTTATTCATGTTGAAAAGTGAAATAAATTTTTAGTATTGAACTCGAGTCGACCTGTACAAGGTTTTCATAGCTAGAATGCTGAAATATGTGAAGTGCTTTCATGCATCAAACTTGTACTGACTGGCACAGAAAATGGTATCGTGGTTGCTGCCAAGGTTTCATTATTTAGAGATCAAATGTGCAAAAGTATATTACGCCAAATAAAAAACATTAAGGAGATTGAAGAGAATTTTAAATTCTACAATCAACCAACCTGGTTTCGATGGGAAGTCTTTAATTGTTTGCATCTATTGGTAGTTTCTGAGTTCTTTGTATATTCTGATGGTCGTTTATCTACAGTTGGGCAAGATATTAAAGAGAGATTCTCGGGTGCCATTGAAGCTTTTGCTAGGAGAAATGCTTCAGCTGGTCGTCATGGTGAACCATCAAGGCACCGGACATTAGAAGACGTTCATTTATCCAGGGATATGGTGCGTGCCACTATTCCCTTCTTAGTTTCCTTCGAGAAAATTGACTTGTGAGGATAATCTTGGTCCTGCAGCTTCACACAACCTGTTTTTCATGCCTTGACAAAACTTACAGCATTTAAAAGTAAAAATCTTGTTAGATTTTCCTTCGATAGGATAATGGTGTTGTGTTTTTGAACAGCAACTTGAGTTAGAAAGAGGGCGTGCTGCACGAAATGTGAGCTCTACAAAGAGAGCAGCAGCCATTGCAAGCAGCAGACAGAGCTCATCTATCGAGGCTACTGATGGCCGCTCTAGCAGATTGGTATCGAGCAATGGCCGTTTATCTACTACTACTACACACAAATTTGTACCCAGCATTGAGCCGAAGCCATCACCTTTTTCGCGTGGTGCACATAAAGGCTCTCGCGAGGACCTACGAAGCTTCGAGTTCCTCTCATTAAGGAAGTAAGTGGGATGCTGTCTGTAAAAACTCATGCCAAGTGTGGACATCCATCTATTTAAGGAAAGATCTTGGCGCCATCTCACCATTGTAAATGTGAATTCTCTCATCCAATCTTCTTCAGACGGTTTTCTGCCCCAGAATTTTTTATTTTTTTTTATTTTTTAACTTTTTTCAGTTATCTGTTATTGTTGTTGTTGTAATGCATTTTATGCTCATCCAAATAATTGATGGGGCTGAAATTTTCCATTTTTGCTAGACAAAATAGCTGTAATAACTTTTGTTCATGTATGGTATGGATATGTTTATTCACCAAATTACTAATTAAACGTCTTGATTAAGGTTATTTCCGTCTTGATTGAGAACTAATTTTGATTCTTTGTAAAGTTTCAACTTTGTCAAGCCTGTTATTGTAAACATAGTAATCTTCAGCTAGTTGATGTGTGACTATGTTGGCTTTTCATCGGGGAAAAAATCAGAGGTGATGTATTTGAATTCCAATTTCAAAAGTCGTGTGCAAAATCAAAGAACGAAAAAAGTAGATGTCCTTTCCGGCAATCACCCCAAAAATTAAGAGCTGCAACAAACAGAAAATGCACCAAAAATTTTAAACAAGGTTACAATTCTCCTTCACTGTGGACATTGATTAAAAAATATGTAGGGTGATAGACAGACACTCAACAATCAACATGCTGCAACTTAACAATGAGAAAACAATAAGCATATTGCACCACCAGATTATAAACACTACGACACCATAGCTGCAGGCCGCTTGCGAATAACATATTCCTCACGCAATTCTTGATACGCGCTTCTGAAATGATCTAGTGAGAAGCACAGCTGCCTTATAGCCTCCCTTTTCCCCTCAGCCGCATCAGAGATCATGGCGGCCTGCATTCCCACCTCTTTCTCTAGCTCAAGAATTCGCGACTTTAGTTCAGTTGTAGATTTCAACTCAAGCTCAAAACACTGAATTTGATCATCACGAACACTTAGGTCAGCGTTTAGTGTCTGTAACTTTGCATCGACTCCATCTTTCTCTGCCATCAGAGTGTCATAGTTTAGTTTCAGCTCATCAAGATTCTTATTCAAAGCATCCACCGCTGAATTTTTCTCCGTTAGTTCAGTCTTCACCAACTCAAGATTATCTTGCCAACTGATTTGCAGAGCTTCCTGCTTTTCTACAATCTCGATTTTCTCAGCTTCGAGTGACTCACACTGCTTCTGCAGCTCATTGGCTCTTCCCTCGTGGAAAGTAAGACGCTCGGACAGGTTAGAAACAGAGGACTCTAGCTGCCATTTTTCCAGAGCAAAACTGCCTGAAGCATCTTGGAGGTCAGAATTGAGTTTCTTTATCACCAAGTTACAATCTGACAGCTGCTGTGTGTAGTCTTTAACACTCTCCTGCAACTCCTCAACTTGTCTTTTTTCGGACACGAGTTTAGTTTCCAAATCGACTATATTCCTCTGGAGCATCAGACTTTCTTTGTTCTCCTTCTCGATATTAGCCTCGTACAACTTAATATGATTCTCTGCTGACACAAGTTGAGCTTCCAGGCCAATCATGAATGCTTCATTCTTCAGCAGATCTCTCTTCAGTGTGGCAATTTCTTCTTCGGCAATTAGAAGTTTCTCTTTTGAAACCTTCACTTCTTTTTCATAGTCAGAGAGCCTCATCAGCATCTCACTCTCTTCACCTTTCATGGTCTCAGACGAGTTCACTTGCTCGGTCAGGGCAGCGTTTCCTCCGAGTTCTGAAGGAAGCAAATTCAAACGCTCAATAGGAGACGAGTTGTACGAGTCTGAATCAGAATCTGATGACAACGATGAAGATTGAGAGCCTTCAATAGGTGTTGTATCCGAAATTCCACCACCAGAACTTAGAGATAAATCTGAACCAACAACTTCTTGGGCTTCAACATTTTGCATCCCCAGTTTCTTGTTTGGCGTTAGAAACGGATAGTTCGATTGACTATTAGGTAGCTTATTGTTGTAGTGGTGAGCAAGCAAATGGTGCCGGTGGGAGATTTCCTTCACGCGGTCCATTAATTCAAGATGCATCAGCTGATCATCATCAACCTTGTTCCCATGGCTGTCAACCAACAGTTGCATTTCTTTGACAGCCTCATCTAAACCTGCCACAGCAAATATGTTATTCTCTAATGTTGATTTTGAAGTATACCGTTATGTTTAAGCAATATGAAACATAGAAACAATTCAAAAAATTATGAGGGCAGTAAATATACAAACAATTTAGATCTTACCCTTGATATTTTCTGCTAGCCATTCAGAATTCTCCATACAAATTGTTGATTGTGACTTGGCTTCATTCTCCATTTCTTCCCTGCTAAAAAGACAAACACAGAGTAACTTAAAAGCAGCATTTCTAAGAGCACAATCTTCTGTAAATTTATGAACTGGAACACTTCTGGAACCAAGAATTTAACAAAAAAAAAACAAATTTATGAAAAAATAAAAATCGGTAGATCCATTGAGAATTTATGAAGAATTTTCAAAAATCAGTTCTGCTGAGCCTTAATCTCAGTTAAAATTACAATATTCATAAACTATTCAACACTTGATGAATACTAAAAGGCTCGTAAATTGAAGTTGAGATTTACCTCTCCTGAATTATGGCAACCGAGTACTGTAGTTATTTCCTTTCTATGAATTATTAATCTAGTAAATTAAACATCACACCAACCAGATCAAACTGTAATTTATGAATCAAATGAGTAAAATAGCAGAAGACTACCATTAGATCTGCAAATACCATATTTCACACACGCGCACACACAAACACAATTTAGTTAACAAAAGCAGAGATAAAATGATGTGTTCTCCGAGCTCACTTGTAAATCAGTCGACAAAAACTGAGATTTGAGTCCACCTAGAGAACAAACTGAGCGCCGAAAGGTCGGAGAGCGTAGGCTTGAGGAGAGAGAGAGAGAGAGAGAGAAAAAAGAGTTGGAACTTGAACCTATACAAAAACAAGAAGAAAATGCTGAGAGGCGAAATATGAGTGGGCAACACCGCACATGACATGACAATGACTCTGACTCGGTATAGAAAGAGAGAGAGAGAGAGAGAGATCCCATGCTCGCAAAACATCCATGTTTCCCGCCTTTAAAGTTCAAATTATGTAATTTGAATTTAAAATTTTAAGCAAATCGACAAAGAGTACACAACACAACATTATCTTCTTTTTTTTCATTTTCTTTTTTTTCATTTTCTTTTTTTAATAAAATGTTACTCCCTTCGTTCCATTCATAAAGGCCCATTTATTTTGGGCACAGTTATTAAGGAGAATGGTAAAAAGATAGAAAGTAGTTGGTCCCACCACTTTTTAAGTGTTAATTATTTCCTTATTTGAAAATGGGACGTTATCAATGAGACAAACGAAAAAGGAAAATGGGACGGAGGGAGTATTAAGCACAAGAGCAAGCAACGTCAAGAAGGCCAATTATATCTTATCGAGGCTCGTCCCATACATAACTTTCTTCTATTGTTGTTTTTTTTTTTTTTGAACAAACATTACAATAAATTTTAAACGCTGTGTGACGATGGACTTGAACCCGTAACCTTTGGCCCAGACATTAACCATTCTACCACTAGGCTAACACATGCACACTTTATAATTGTGATTATTTATATGGATATGGGTTTTGGGTTATAGTTTTTTTCTCGATTATTTAATTAGTATCAAATTTTAATTTTAATTTATCGATTATGGGTTTCATATTATTTAAAGTTGTAAGTTTCTAATTTATAGTAACAATTAATTGGGGACGAGTTTTTGTTATTAGGTTTTAGTTAAAAATATTTTATTAATTGAGGATTGGTTATTTTATAATGCGATTTATACTCTGTTTTTGTAACTTTTTAAGAAGCGTTAGCATGGGGGGAAGGAAGCACCAAAATGTCTTGTCGCACAGTCAATGGTGGGCTTCCAAAAGCCCCAAATAATTGACATATTTAATCAACATATTTTCTTACTTTTCTTAGTGGAAAACAATTATTAGTTTAATTTTGGGTATTTTCATACGTTTTTTAGCTTTTGGATCATTGTCTTCTGCTTTCACACCGGATTTATCTTCATTGGAATAATTCTAGTTATAAATTGAAATTAGGTTTTGGTTGGGATGATTCAATCTGTCTCAAAGTAAACACCTTTTCAAAGAATAAATCAGAATGACATTTTCGTGTTCGGGGTAGGTTTTGAAAAATTTTATGTGCCGTCGTTCGTACGTGCTAGGTTTTGAAAAATGTTACTGTGGCATTTTTGTGGTTGAATGCGTACAAAATACCAAATACTTAGTCCAATGGAAATGGTGATAACCAATTGTAACACTATATCAACAATAAAATTAGCGAAGTTGTGTATGTGTTATCCTAGTAATAGAGTGATTAATACCGGACCAAAAGTCGCAAATTTAAATCCACCATCACGCGGCCTTTAAAACTTCTTGTAATATTTAAAAAAAAAATAGCATAGTTGATGCTTCATATCATAAAATTTTCTCAAAAATCATTATGCGTCAAAATTAGAGATCCTAGAAGTTCAAATGTGACATAACTGAAGTTTACACAAAATAAAGTCTGCCAACGACAATATAATGCAAAATGGAAGAAAATATTCGTGTTCATCAATGGCACTTGAAATTATCTGGTTTTACCAACAAAAATGGTATGCAAAACTACTACTTTATAACATCATCATCAAGCATACTTGGAGGATTAAGCTTAGATATTTTTGCCAAATCTCAACAAAAAATGTGACAGAACCAACCTATAATATCAGAGTTTAGATTCAACAGCCAAAACTGGAAAAGGGCAAGTGAGAAATGATTTTTGAAGCAAGAAAGTATAAAATAGAAATTCAAAAAAATCTCTCTTGATTTCAATAACAAGGCTGCATAAGAAGCACATACAAGTCTCCAAAATCCTACACCAAAATTTATAATACTCATGCAGCAGTTTCTTTCTTAAGCTTGGCAAGCTCTTGTCGGACAACGCCAGCTTTCTGCAATTCAAAGAAAAACAAGTCATTCAGAAAGGCTGAAATGCATTGCCATTGATAGAAAATAGAAATGACCAGGAAAAAAAGTAATTAAGGATCCAATATCACCCAAAAGATGGTGCAAAAACACAATAACAAAACGTGCTGTTGATCCATATAATATAACCAAAAATAAGCTGCATTAACATTCTCAGGATGCAATGTACTACTAATTGTCTATTTTATTTTAGTTCTCCACACCTATGTCTTATTTAAATAGTAGTCCCTCCGTCCCCCAAAAGTGTGGTGTACTTTTAATTTGTTGTGAGGTATATAATATTAGTTGAACCTAAGACGGAGAGAGTAATTAATTAAAATAACTCAGGAAGCATACATAAACATCAAAATGTCGTATTCCATGGTAAGTGTATAAAGTACCTTGATCTTAGCCAGCATAAGCTTAAACCGGTCAAAATCATTGAGGGCAGCCCTTCTCTTCTGAACAATCAACTTTCTGCCCCAAGAACTCTTTTCCCATTTTCCCTTAACATCTGTCAAATATTGTGCCCCAAATCAACATCTTTTTTTTACGCATACATCAATATCAACAAAAAATAAGATTGTATCAAAACTTTAAAATACTCACCAGCAGCCTCCATGGCAGCAATAAGAACCTTCTTCTTCGGAACCCTTTTGATGTCAATCTTGATGTCGGTAAGAGAAAGCCTCTTGAAGTTCATCTGGCTTCTTACCATGTCAGGGGAATCAACAAGAGCCTGTAGTGCGTTAAAAAGACTTGTGAGATCAAATATGTATTCATTGCAAGCACTCAAATTAACCACCAGACACAATAAAATTCACATAATCAAGAATATCGATAGGACAAATCAACTTTGTAGTAAGTCAACATGAGTAACATAGCAATTGTGACTATATCATGTTGCTTAATGAGATGATAAATAAAAGATAGCCTAATTCATTGAGTTACAAAGGGAAGCCCAAATAAAGTGATAAACTCAAGAACACCAAGCAAAAATGCAAGTGCAGAGCAACTAATCAATCATTTTCGAGTCATGACGGCACCTGTATAATAAAGTTAGCAAGTAGCAAAAATCAAAATTCATTATTGATCAAACAAGAGGTATATAAAACATCACAGCTAATACAAAATGCTGCGCAATCAATAAAACCAAAACATCAGAAATGCCCAGCTCAATAAAAAAAAATATAAATTTCCTAAAAATCAGAAATGCCCTAAGTTAATAATCTAAATTCAGTACAAATTAGAAAGGACCATCAAATAAATGACTTGCACAGTTGCACTAGATGCTATTTTCAGCAAGCAACAGAAGATAGCATCGCCAAAACTAATGAATAAATAAAATTGAAATGCAATACAACGTAATCACTCCAAAAAGCAACCAGAAAAAATCGAAATGCAGCACAATAAACAAAGCAATATAGAGAAACGTACTCTGTTCTGGTCAATGACGTCAACGATGACGACAAGCTTGCCATAGTCTTCACCGTAGTTAACGAGGGCCACCCTCCCGATCTCGACGTACCTCTTGAACGGCTACACAACAAAACAAGTAAAAATCAGATGAGACAGTGAAGAAACCAACTTAGAGAGAGAAAAAGAGGGAGGAAGCTCACCATTTTTTCTGGCAGAGATGTGAGTGTGTGTGCTGTGTGAGAGAAGAGGCGGAGGCAGCTAGGGTTTGATTTGGGATATATAGGGTTTTTCGTTTTCTTTGTAGGGATTTTGGGCCTGTATCTAATTCGGGCTTTTTGAGATCTGAAGTTTGGGCTTTTATTCTTAGTTAGATTTTCATACTAATTTTAGCTGTTACTTTATTATTCTTTCTTTTAAACCCAAAGAACTTTTATTCCTAGCCTCAGAAAAGTTTTTTAAGCCGAGCTTGAGCCTGCCTACATTTGACTCGAGAGGCTTGCAACCATGTTTGAAATTGAAACTAGAGTAGCCAGCTCACGAACATATTTGCTAACCTTTTAAACGAACACATTAGCAAGTTGTCTAATTATTATCTTTCTAATTTTTAATAATTCACGTTAAGTTTTTTTCTCCGGTAATATAATAAAATTATTATTTAATGGAAATATATATATATATATGTATGTATGTGCTTGCGTGTAATAACATATTAAAATGTGTTCATGTAGACATGTAATTGGGAAAAAGTGAAAAAAATATGTAAATGAAAAGGCGGCATCATTACTTAGTTATTGTATCGGTTTGATTGCCGAGCAACACACCACGTCAACAAAATATGACATCAAGTCAACATTGATTTCATCGGAAATGAGATTCAGGGGGAAAGCCAGAAAATGGGTATAGTTCGTCGGAAAACTAAAAAATGTGTATAATTTATGTATTTAAACCAAATTAACCCATTTAATACTACTTAACTAGCTAGATGCATTTTGAAATTTCTCGCATATTCAAAGAAGGCAATCACGTAGAGAACTTATTGGCAACACAAAACTTGGGTAAGACTTCTTACTATGAGACGAGTCAAATATCCAAATTCAAATCTATATCCAATAACATACTTAACTAATTCGACCCTAAGAGCTCATTCACACAAGAGTCCCTATGTTGACAATTATTCAATGGTTGTCGTGTTCACCGCAAAATATTTTGCAATCCTGTATAATATATACTCCCTCCTGTTAGGAAAGAAACACACAATCACGAAATAAAACACAAGAATTGTTTACCCAGTTCGATACAATATGTATCTACGTCTGGGGGCGATGCCGCCAGGGATTTTATTATATTTTCGGATACAATTTACAATGAGAGAACAGATATATATATAGCAAACAATTGAGCCATAATTCTAGTAAAACTAGGAAACCGCGTAGATCCCAAAATACACTTGTACGGCAGCCCAAAAATTGGATCATCGGAATCGTGGTATGATTCACTTCCTTCCAGGCTTCATACTCCAACAATCTCCCACTTGGAGACTGACACTCCCAAGTAAACATATCTTCTTCTTCTGCTCCCTGTATCCGCTTAGCATCGTCTAGCCTTCTCTTCAAGTTCCAAGGCTAATTGAAGCTATGCATAGCTTCAATTTCTCTAAGGTTACCACCTTAGTAAACATGTCGGCTGGATTAACACTTCTAAGTATCTTCTCAAGTTGCAAGATCTTCTTCTCTAATAGGTGTCGAATGTAGTAATACTTCAACTCCACGTGCTTTGTCCTTGAATGAAACGCCGAATTCTTTGCCAATAATATAGCACTTTGACTATCACTATAGAGAGTGTTATTCTTGTTCTCTTTTCCAAGTTCACCCAAGAAATTCTGCAACCACACCATCTCCTTGCTTGCTTCCGCCACGGCTACATACTCAGCCTCCGTAGTAGACAAAGCAACGACTTTCTGCAACTTAGAAGTCCAAGAAATAGCAGTACCACCATAAATAAACACATACCCGGTTGTACTTCTTCTTCCATCAAGATCATTGGACGCCAAATCTGCATCAACATAACCTATCAGCTCAACACTCTTGCCATCGAAACATAAGGCCTTCTCCATGGTAACTCTCAAGTATCGAATAATCCACTTGACTGCTTCCCAATATTACTTACCCGAATCACCCATGAACCGGCTCACTACTCCCACTGCATGCGCAATATCCGGCCTCGTACACACCATGGCATACATTATGCTGCCAATTGCTGAAGCATAGGGAACTCTCTTCATTTCGGCACGTTCCTTCTTTGTACTCGGCGACTCCTTCTTCGACAGCTTAAAGTGACTACCCAAAGGTACACCCACCGGCTTCGAATCATCCATGTTGAATCTTTCCAGGGCCTTCTGAATGTAAGTGGCCTGCGAAAGATACAATTTCCTTGTCGTCTTATCTCGCTCGATTCTCATGCCCAAAATCTGATTGGCCTCTCCAAGATCTTTCATGGAGAATCGTTCGGACAATTGTTTTTTCAACTTATCCATCTCTTTTGCATCAGCTCCTGCAATCAACATATCATCAACGTATAACAATAGGATAAGATAGCTTTTGTCGAACCTCTTGTAATAGTAACAATGGTCAACGTTGCATCTCTCATATCCAATTTCCAACATAAAACTGTCAAACTTCTTGTACCACTGCTTTGGAGCTTGCTTCAAGCCATACAAGCTCTTCTTTAACTTGCACACAAGATTTTTATTTCCCTTCACTACGAATCCCTCAGGCTGTGTCATGTACAAGTCCTCCTCCAAATCACCATGAAGGAACGCCGTCTTTACATCCATCTGATGCAACAACAAGTTTTCTGCAACTACCATACTCAACACCAAACGAATAGTGGTCAGTTTCACAACATGAGTAAACACATCAGTATAATCAATACCATATCGTTGCTCAAACCCTTTGACAACCAGCCTAGCCTTGTAGCGCTTACTACCATCAGCTTCAACCTTGATTCGATAGACCCACTTGCAGTGCAATACCTTTTTGCCTTTTGGGAGCTCCACAAATTCCCAAGTGCCATTTAGAAGAAGAGATGCTAGCTCATCATCCATAGCAACTCTCCACCTTCGTCTATTACTACCCGTTCCTATCTCTGCATAGTATTCACGTTCACCACCGTCAGTAAGTAACAAGTAAAAGTTAGAGGGCGAGTACCTATCTGGTGCACGTCGCTCTCTAGCCGGTCTTGGCAGCGGATTGTTCGGTGGTAGGGTGCTTGGCTCTTCTTCAAGCACCTCTTCAACATTCTGACTCTGCTTGCTCCCACTCGAGTTTGAGATGTGTAACTCGACCACTTGGGGCTCGGAATTGTTAGAGCTCGATGCCTTCACTTCGTTCTTGTACAAAACATGTTCATTGAAAACCACATCTCTACTACGAATAACCTTTCGGTTCTGCTCATTCCAGAGCCTATAACCGAACTCATCACCTCCATAACCAATGAACGTACACTTAACAGATTTAACATCCAACTTACTACTATCAACAGAATTAACATGAGCATAAGCAACACATCCAAAGATGCGCAGGAAAGATAGGTTTACCTCTTTTCCCGTCCTTTCTTCCTCAGGTATCCGAAACTCCAACGGAACTGATGGACCTCTATTGATTAGGAATGCAGCTGTGTTGACTGCATCCGCCCAAAATGTATTCGGTAACCCACTTTTCAACCTCATGCATCTTGCCCGCTCATTCAACGTCCTGTTCATGCGTTCTGTAACGCCATTCTGTTGTGGAGTTCCTTTCACGGTCTTCTCCATGCGAATCCCATTTTCAGCACAATAATTCTTGAACTTCATAAGTTCATACTCTCCTCAATTATCGAACCATAGACACTTCACCTTCAGCCCCGTTTCAGTTTCTACAAGGGTTTTCCACTTTCTGAAAGTATCAAACGCATCAGATTTATTCTTAAGAAAATAAACCCATACCTTTCGAGTGGAATCGTCGATGGAGGTCATATAGAACTCCGAGCCTCATAGGGACTTCACAGGCGCCGGTTCCCATAGATCACTATGGACCAACTCCAATTTATGAGTCTTCAAGGTTCTGCCACCTCTCGAGAAACTCACCATTTTCTGTTTCCCGAACACGCAATCCTCGCACAAGCCAACTTCAACAGTTTTCGGCCGGGCAGCTTACCCTTCGAACACATCACATTCATCACTTTCTCGCTCATGTGGCCAAGCCGACAGTGCCACAAATCTGCATTGTTTGCTTCACCTACAAGATCAATGCAATCCTTGGAGTTAGTTGTCGTGTACAACGTACCCTCATTCTTTCCTCGAGCTATTACCATAGCTCCTTTGGTTATCTTCCAATTGTTGCAGCCAAATGTCACTGTGTAGCCTTCTACATCAAGCTGCCCAATCGAAAGTAAGTTCCTCTTCAGTCCGGGAATGTGTCTGACTTCATTCAGCTTTAGCACGGATCCATTGGATGTCACTACTCGCACGTCTCCCTTTCCCACGATTTTCAAAGGCTCATCATCAGCAAGATGTACCTTTCCAAAATCACCAGAGACACAGTTCTCCATTATACCAACATTACTGCATGAATGGAACGACGCTCCAGAATCCAGCACCCATGACTCCATCGGACTGGTCACACTCAAGACTAGAGCTGGCAAAAGAGGCGGGCCGGGCCGGCCCGGCCCGGCCCACCGGGCCAAAATCATTTTTTCGGGCCGGGCCAATTTTTTTCGGGCTGCCAAAACTGCAGCCCAGTCCAGCCCTCCTTCGGGCCACCGGGCCAAACCGGCCCGATAGTACAAAAGAAAAAAAAAATGTTAAAAAATAATTTAAACTAACCAAATAAAATTCAAACTATACCAAATAAAATTTCATTGTCTTAAACATTAGTGAAAGTAGACAACAATCCAAAATATAACAATTATTAAATAAAAAGTCCCTCTCATCATCAAACATCAACCACATTTGAATCTTGCTTCGATAAATGTATCTCTTCCACTTCTTGTGCACCTATATTATTAAAAAAATGCAAATAGTTATAATTCAAAGCAAAAATTACAAATTTAAAAAAAATAAGGATATTAATATATCATTACCTAAATTTTCATCCACTTTAAAACCATGCAACCAATTACGCGCACAAATGAAAGCTTGTACATTTTTGGGGAGCAAACAATTCCTATACTTGTGCAAGATACGGCCTCCAAAACTAAATGTAGACTCTGAAGCAACTGTTGTGATTGGAATACTTAGAATATCAGAAGACATCCTTGCAAGTCGAGGGAATCGTTGTGCATTATTTTTCCAATATTCTATGGCATCTAAAGATTTGCCAATACCGGGAGGTCCGATACTCTCATCCAAATACACATCAAGCTCTGACTTACCAGTATTTGAAGACTCTTGAAGAAATTCCATATCATACTCCTAAAATGAAATAAATAAAATATAAAATTAATAGAATTTAAATATAAACATATAATAAAATCAAACAAATATATAGTGCAAGATCACACTTACATCCATATCGGCATAGGGCATAGTCATAGATGATGAACTTGACATTGGAGTTATGTTTGAGTTTAATGCAACTTCATCTCGTTCATAAGCAGCAAAGAGTTTGTACAATGCATCCCTCACAATTTTCACCTTCTCTTCATGATCTTTGGGATAAAGTCTCTTGCATACAAATGTTAGGTATCTCAACTTTCTTTCTGGGTCAAGAACATTTCTTAATGCAAGAGTAGTAGAGTATGAATCCCAATACTTGTCAAATTTAACTTTCATCCATTTAGCCATGTCTTTGATCACCTCATCTTCAGAATTCAAGTACTCATACAACTTCATTTCTATTCTTGCAACTTGCCTAAAATACAAACTTGATGTGGGATAAGATGATCCGGATATCAAGTTAGTGATCTCGAAAAATGGGGCTAAGAGGGTGCAAATCCTCTCTCCTCTTTCCCACTCTTCATTAGTTGGACAATATTTGTAATTTGTGTCACTATAGCTCAAACTAGTGAATGAACGACGATATTTGATTGCACTTTCGAGCATCATATACGTCGAATTCCATCTAGTAGACACATCCAACTTTAAGAAACCCCCACTGACATTTCCTAAATTCACCTCTTCTACACATTTTTGAAAATCCCTCAACCTTCCATCCGATCCTCTCACATACTTAACACTATTTCTAATTCTTTTCAAAGCATCATCCACAACTTTCAAACCTTCTTGAACAATTAAGGTCAAGATGTGTGCACAACACCTCACATGAAAGAATTCACCTTGACATAACAAACCATCTTGCAAATTAAGCCTATCTTTGAGAATTCTAACCATGCTATCATTGGAACTTGCATTATCCAAAGTGAGTGAAAAAATTTTAGACTCTATGCCCCAATCCTTAAGCACTCCAAGCAATTTAGAAGATAATTCAAGACCAGAATGAGGTGTGTCTAACTCACAAAATGAAAGCAATTTACTATTTAACTTCCAATTTGAATCAATGAAATGTGCAGTCACACTCATATAACCCCGTGAAGTAACGAATTCAACAATCAGATGTCAAACAAATTCGCCCAGAATGAGCAGCTAACAAACTCTTCAACTTGTTCTTTTCAGAATGGTATACTGCAAGACAATCATCTTTTGCGGTGTTTCTAGAAATAGGTTTGAATTCAGGATTTATAATCCTATTCACCGCATTAACCCCATCATACTCAGCATAATTGAAAGGAATATCATGCTTAATGATAGCTCTAGCCAAAACATCTCGATATGCCTTACTATCAAACTTCCATTTCTTCAATAATTGGGCTCTATTATCTAACAACTCACTCACATCATGATACTTAGGAGTTTTAAAACATTTCTGCATGTGACGCTTCAAGTGAGTGGTACCAGACTCAACTTTACAAGTATACAGCCTTTGACAATGTTTGCATTTGCATTTTTCTACCCCATCTACTTTGCCAACTTTATCAAAAAAAAACCACACCTCAGATTTAGATTTTTTAGCATCCCTATCAGCATTTTCAGAATCATCCTCCCTAACACTCTTGCTTTTAGACTTATCACCAATACTACCATGGTCAACAGTAGGAGTAGTACCTGGTTTACTCACAGAAGTAGCACCCGGTGTCATAGGGATTGAAGCATCAATCAACTCCACCACATCATCATTTATATCCTCCAAGCTTTGAGTTGGGTATATTCCTATAACATTATGGAAAAATATTAATGACTATATAATCAATATTTGCTTCGTATAAGATAATTCATATTTCATACCTTTTTCACGATTCTCAGACTCAGACATGGATAGTCGTGACCGGTGGGCGGTCGGAAATACGAAAGCTTACCACGGTGGAGCTACTGCTGTTCAATGCATTGAATATAAATTACACCTGAAATAGGAGAAAATTAAACGTGCAGCCCCTACTTACAGCAGTTCAGTTTTCAAATTAAGCAGTTGGTACTTGGTAGAGTGACGCTATACTGCACCGACACGGCTCACGATTACAAAATATAAACGTGCAGCCCCTACTTACAGCAGGACGTGTGTACTGTACAAAATTGCATAATCTAGAAAAATAAATATTTCGGAGTATATGTTGCTTAATTTGAAAACTGAACACAATGTCATGCACATGTTTAATCTTCAAAATAGAACAAAATTAATCACCATATATAATCATTCCACTGCTCCAGAGAACAATTTGTGAGAACAATAATTTTTTTCTCTTAATATGATCATAAATTCAGACTTTTTTTCTCTTAGCAAGACAGAGGAGGTATCAGAAGTGCAACTATGCTATGAGTTTCGAAACCATCGTACCATTTAATACTCAACAGTTCAACAAATCGTAAATCACATACCACAGTTCGATACATCTGCATAAATATGAGCTGCACTACTACCTGGCAAATTATACATAAACCAAGAAGCTACCAACCTTTATAGCCCTTGGTTGATAATCGCTGCTTCATCTTCTGAACAGCAACCGATGATAAATCGATGCAGGTAAGATCAGTAACTCCATCTTTATACAGTTCCTCACACAGCTGAGAATTTTCACAGTTACTTACCAAATCGCCGACGGATGCTGGACCAGGAGAAAGGGCGTCAGAGCCAGGTCCGGGAGCTTCGGACGGCGGCGCCGATGGGCTTGAAAGCTCGGGAGCCGGAGCAGGGTCGGCGAGCTTCTTACCCTTCTTCTTGTTCGGTATCGGTGCCTCAACCGGTGCCTCAGTGGACGGAAAAGACTCGGTGGGTGGAGTAGCGGCTACGGGAGTTGGCGGAGAAGGAGTAGGACGCCGGTGATGGTGCGTTGCTGCTGCTGTTGTGTTCGATGAGAGCAGATTGAGAGAGATGACGAGTCTGTAAGAGTGAGAGAGAGACAGACAGTGTGTTTGCGGCGGGTGACGGGGGTGGGTGGGAATGAGAGTGAAAAAAGGGTTAGGTTAAAGTCAAAGACTCAAAAGTAACAATAAAACATATTAATTAAAAACCTCATTATATTATTGGGCGGGCTTTTTGACCCGAAACCACATGGTTTTTTTGGCCCGAAGCCCGGCCGGCCCGGGAGGCTATCTGGGCGGGCTTTTACGTCCCGAATTTTTTCGGGCCTCTAATTTCCTAGCCCAGCCCAACCCAAACCCCGGGTACCTCGGGCCGGCCCATCGGGCTGGGCCAAATTTGCCACCTCTACTCAAGACTAACGCCTCACCATCATCTTCAGACGTGGTATCGTTCGTTGTCTTCTTATCTTTCTGATCCTTATTCTTGTTATTCTTTGGTGGTGCTTCACACTGATTTTTGAAGTGACCGTACTTAGAGGTGTAAATCAAATCAAATATTTTGATTCGATTTGTGATTTGTATTCGAATTTTGATATTCGTATTCGAAATTTTATGATTCGAATTCGAATTCAAATATTTTTTTTGATTCGATTAGTTTTCAAATACTTATTAGTAATTACGATATTCGATTTGATATTCGTAAAGATTCGATTAGATATTTAAATAATAATATAATTTTAATATATATTTATATAATATACTTTCTTAAGTTGATTATGGATTATATACTTAAATCTTTAAATATATGTTAAATGTGTTGAGGTTAATTTGGCTCATCTCTAAGCCTATTCCAAAATAAGGTCAATATTTTTTAATAGATATGTATTGCATTAACTCTAATATCTTGAGTGGTACAGATGTAAATCACAACCTCTTTTTTTTTTTCCTTTATCACTCCTTAGTTTACATTATCTTTTTATTCCATCGTTCTAGCTATTGTTCTTCATCATATTCCTTCACAAATTTCCGACGAGTCATTCTTCATCTCATTTCTCTATTGATTCGAGTATTCGATTCGAATTCGTGAAATTATTAAAGTATTCGAATTTAAATCAAATTTAATATTTGACCACGATTCGAATTCGATTCGGATTCGTGAATAGTAATTACAAATTTGATTCGATTAGAATGATATTCGATTTGATTCGATTCGTTCCAGCACTGGATTGAACTTTTATCCTTCCTGGATTGGTTCTTTCCTCTGGACTTTGATCTTCCCCGATTCTACCTTCCCTTAGATCTGTCCCTAGTTTCCGTATTCAGTGCTGACCCCGAAGTAAAAGATCCTGATTCTCTCCGACGAATTTCTTCGCCAATCATCAGATCCCTTACTTTGTCAAACGTCAGTTTTGCCTCTGCGGCGCTAACTGCTGTCACTATGCCGGCTCAACTTTCTGGCAGTGAAGATAGCAAAATTAGGGCACGAAGTTCGTCATCGAATTTGATCTCAACCGAGTTCAACTGCGCGGTGATCATGTTGAACTCGTTCAGATGTTGCTGCACCGGTGTACCCTCTGACATCTTCAGATTGAATAAACGCCTTATCAGATGTACCTTGTTTGCTGTTGATGGCTTCTGATACATCTCCTCCAGGATCTTCAACATCTCCATCGTCGACTTTGCTGCAGCCGTGTGATAAGCCACGTCCTTGGACAACGACAAACGAATCGCGTTCATCGCCTTTCTGTCCAGCAGCTCCCACTCCTCCGGATCCATCTTCTCCGGTTTGGGTTTGAGGGGCTAATACAGATCTTTACCATAGAGATAATCCTCGATCTGCATCTTCCAAAAACCGAAATCAGATCCATCAAACTTCTCGACTGCAATCTTTCCGTCGCTCATCGTGACTGCTCCCACTAAACCCGGAGCTCTCGATACCAGTTGTTAGGAAATAAACACACAATCACGAAATAAAACACAAGAATTGTTTACCCAGTTCGATACGATATGTATCTACGTCTGGGGGCGATGCCAAGCCAGAGATTTTACTATATTTTCGGATACAATTTACAATGAGAGAACAACTATATATATAGCAAACAATTGAGCCATAATCCTAGTAAAACTAAAAAACCGCGTAGAGCCCAAAATACACTTGTACGGCAGCCCAAAAATTGGATCGCCGGAATCGTGGTATGATTCACTTCCTTCCAGGCTCCATACTCCAACACCTCCATCCCATCCATAACGTCCCGTATCTTTTGGGTACGGAGGTTAAGGAAAATGAGTTTAATCCATAAAACTTATCTACCCCACTTTATTAAGGTGTTTTTCTATTGTTAATTAATAACCTAGTACACTTATTCCTTTTCCTTTTCCTTTTCCTTTTCATATGGCGGACCCAAATTAATAGATAATTAAAGCCCTAATTATTTCCTTATATAGAAACGAAACGTTATCAATGGGACAGACTAAAATGGGAAATGTGATGTTATGGATGGAACGAAGGAAGTATATTGTGTAATAAAAAAAAGTATTTTCATTTTAATGCCACATTATTCAGTCTGTTAATCTATTTCTATATAAAAGTGCAAGAATCAAGAAAGAAAACTGAAAGCGCAAAACAGAACATTTACGTCTTGCTGCCAATTATGTCAAAATATAAGAGAGAATCTCATTTAGAATATTTAAAAACAAGCATAGGCAACACAAGAAATTGTAAAAAAATATAACTACAGAAGTTCGTGCTTTACAGAATTGAATTTTTTCAAAGATCTTTACAAGTTCAAAAATTATTATGCCTCGTAATTAAATCCTAGAAGTTTAAATTTGTAACGAAATGGCATGCAAAACTAATACTGCTTTATAACATAATCATCATGCACAATTGTATAAAACTAAGATAATTGTGCCAAATCTCAATAAAAAGTGACAGGACAATCTGGAATACGAGAGAGCTTAAATTTAACAGCCAAAACTGGAAGAGTACAAGTGAAAAAATGATTTTTAAAGTAAGAAAATTTGAAATACAAATTCGAAAAAAACTCCTTTGATTTCAATAACAAGGGCTGCTGCATAGAAAACAAATTACAAGTCTCAAAATCCTACACCAAAAGCTATACTACTCATGCAGCAGTCTCTTTCTTAAGCTTGGCAAGCTCCTGTCGGACAACGCCAGCTTTCTGCAATTCAAAGCAAAACAAGTCGTTCAGCCTTCGTGAACGTGCATTGATAGAAATATACGGGAAAACAAAGTACTTAAGGATCCAATATCACCCAAAAGATCATGTACATTCATGCAAAAACACAGTAAACGTGCATTGATAGAAATATCAGGGAAAACAAAGTACTTGAGGATCCAATATCACCCAAAAGATCATGTACATTCATGCAAAAACACAGTAACGACGTGCTTTTGATGCAAGTAGTAGAAGCGAAAACAAGCTCTGTCAAACATTCTCAGAATGCAATACACTAGTTCTTGAGGATCCAATATCACCCAAAAGATCATGTACATTCATGCAAAAACACATTCATGCAAAAACACAGTAATGACGTGCTTTTGATGCAAATAGTAGAAGCGAAAACAAGCTCCGTCGAACATTCTCAGAATTGCCTATTTTATTTTAGTTCTTTACAAAAAAAAGTTAACTTTAAAGAGTATAGTTCAACTAACTCAGGGAGTATACATAAAAATAAAAGTGTCATATTCCAAGGCAAGTGTATAAATACCTTGATCTTAGCCAGCATAAGCTTAAACCGGTCAAAATCATTGAGGGCAGCCCTTCTCTTTTGAACAATCAACTTTCTGCCCCAAGAACTCTTTTCCCATTTTCCCTTAACATCTGTCAGAAACAATGCCCCAAATCAACATCTTTTCTTTTTACGCATACTCGAAGTCAATATCAACAAAAAAATAAGATTGTATCAGTATTTTAAAGTACTCACCAGCAGCCTCCATGGCAGCAATAAGAACCTTCTTCTTCGGAACCCTTTTGATGTCAATCTTGATGTCGGTAAGAGAAAGCCTCTTGAAGTTCATCTGGCTTCTTACCATGTCAGGGGAATCAACAAGAGCCTGTAGTATGATAAAAGTATTTATGAGACCAAATGAGTATTCACTGAAAACACTCAAGATAAACAAACACACAATAAATTCACATAATCAAGAATATAGATAGAACAAATCACAATTTGGAAGTAAATTAACATGAGTGACATGCCAATATTGCCAATGATGACTACATCATGTTGTTTAACAAGTAGAAAAATACAAAAAATTCCTAAATCATTAGGTTATAAAGAGAATCTCAAAAAACATGATAAAAACTGGAAATAATTCCATCTTTCTTAGCTAATCCGACAAACAAATCTACAGAACACCAAGAACATGCAACTAATCAATCATCAGTCACCGAAATCAGAATTCATTATTGGTCATTGACATACATACAACCTCACAACTGATCCAAAACTTCAAATCCTGGTGCTGAAAAACACATAAACACACGTGCCTGGCTCACGCAAAACAAAAATCAATGCAAAAAAAAAAAACATTATCTAAATTATGTAAAAATCAGAAAGGACCAGCTAATTATCTAAATTCAGTGCAAATTTCACAGCATCAAATGAATTGCATTGCATCAAAGATAATAAATCGAAAATGCAACACGATAATAAACAATGCAAAAATAGAGAAACATACTCTGTTCTGATCGATGACATCAACGATGACGACAAGCTTGCCATAGTCCTCTCCGTAGTTAACGAGGGCCACCCTCCCGATCTCGACGTACCTCTTGAACGGCTACACAACAGAACAAGTTAAAATCAGATGAGACAGAGAAGAAACCAACCTAGAGAGAGAAAGAGGGCGGAAGCTCACCATTTTTTCCGGTGGAGATGTGAGTGTGTGCTGTGTGAGAAGAGGCGGAAGTAAAGCTTCAAATGCTGTGGTGCTACTAGGGTTTTTATTTTCGCTGTGTTGGGCTTTGGGCCCTTGTCGATTTCGGGCTTTTTGAGATTTGATGTTTGGGCTTTAGATTTTCCTATTTCAATTCTAACAATATGGTGACTTTAGTTGGTATAGACCAAATATTATATTTTATTCAAAACTTGAGAAATTTTCGTTCAAATCGATGAGCATAAAATAAAATTAAGTATCATATGGAAAAGATAAATTTAATCTTGACAAACAAATTTATACAAAATTTACTTGAAGTCCATCAAATTCAGCTAATTTTGATCGACCAACACTAGTCCACCATCCCGAACCCAACTCGAGCCCAATTCGAATCCACTTTTCATGTGGTCTTAAGTGGTGCCAGTCCTCAATGGGGGCGTTTGATTTGCTTGATATGGAGTGATTGATAATACAATCCCACCTAATCACATGTTTGGTTTGAATGATAAAACCCGTGATGAATAACTAGGCCTGTGATCCAATCATTCAAATTGATGATAATTTATCATCCCAAATTTGGGTTGATTATTAATCATTGTCTAATCCATGATGCAAAATTCCAAAATAATCACACATACACACACACGCACACACACTCACACAGACATCACACAATAGCACACACACTCACATAGTCCTTCAATTATCATACATCACAATCAAGTAATCCAAACACAAGACTAATAATCTAAATAATCACATACTACACTATTCTATCAAACATTATCTATCTCATCCATCAAACCAAACGCCCCCAACAAGTCTAGCCAGTTCAAGCCCACTTCGTATGTGGACTTAGGTTGTGCCATGCCTAAATAGTGGCGGCCTCACATGAGTCTGGGTCAGATCCAAATTGATAATTCTAATGTGCATCTTTCCAATGTAACGATTTTTAAACTGGTAAAATTACTATTGAAAAGTGGAGATAAAAATAATTGTATCTCTTGTACAGTTGTACTTTGTTTCCGTTTGTTGGGTTGCACCCCTCATGTGTATTTGAATAGATTTTAATTAAAAAATGGAATAAGATAGAGAAAATGACAATATAAAAATGCATATATATATATGTGTGTGTTTTTTTATCAATAATAATCTTTAAAAATGATATTAAATTCTTCAAAATTGAAAATGGTGGTAGGTTCTCCGACATCCTAGTCAAAAACCAACACTCGTTCTACCCATCCGAAAATTTCGATGGTTTTCGGACTTTTTGTTTCAATGGTGCATTAAAAACCAATAATTCATTCCATTGTTAAAACTCCATTATCTTGTAAATTCTTGAATCTTTTCTTTTCGACCATTACGTGAAAAGAGTTCGGAGAAATATATTTCGTTGATTTCCGATAGGCATTATTGAATATTGTCAAGAATTTGTGTATACATTTATGTAGATGGATAAATAAATTATCAAGTGTTTATTTGACTTAATATCATTGCAAAAAAAAAAAAGTTTGTTTTAATATATAAAAAATATATATAGTGATTCCGCATGCACTACGTCCTCGAATTCAAAACACAAAATAAAGGAAGATGTCGACGAAGATGAAAGGCCTTTTCAAAGGCATAAGATACATTTCTCAAATATTTGGTAAGCAAATGTTTATGTTTTGTTTTGTTTTTCTTCGCGACTACAAATGTTTTTCAAATCCTTATTTATTTTTCTCCTTTTCATTCTTTTTTCCTCTTGAACAAAATATTCAATGAAAAATATCCCTATAGAAAGAAATTAATATATTAAAACAATCAATAAAGGCCAATGTGAAATGGAATTTAATTTGTGCACGGATACTTGTTCAAATTTGCCTCTATACCAACAATCATGTATTTATAGTTGATTAAAATATTCAAAGTACGTAGTTGTGGTTTACAAGGGGGAAGTTCGAGTCCTTTTATTTTATTTTTTATTCAAGTTAATATTATTTTGAAAATAATTAACGTATAAATTTTTGAAGTTTGATGAATTATTATATACTTATATATCAAGTACACAAAACAACTGGTTAATAGTACGGTCTTGGTTACATGATCTTGGAATGTTAGTGGAGTGGTATATTCTTATAAAGTACGTCCCAAATTCGAATCTCACCAATATTTTATAGGTCGATCATATGTCATACTAAATTTTTCTATTGCGGTTTACCTCTATTGTGTAGATTACATGCTATTGCATGAATAACACTTTGGGTAGCGACTGTATGCTTTGTTATAGAAGAAATTAAACCGATACTCTTTCCATCATTATTAATTATTCATAATAATTGTTTATACACGAATTATTCATAAACATTAATTAGTGCAAATGTTGATTGCACTAATTATCATGACTTTCACATCGGAATGTAAACCCAACACGAATTTAAAACTTTCACAAAATACCACAACATTTTGATTTGATGCACTTTAAACACGCCAAAATTTTCCAAAGACAATCGAAGTCTCTCACATTGTTGTTGACTTTCTTTTTCATGAGAACAAGTAGTCTAACATGATATACATATAATGGTATAGAATTGCCAATGATGAAATAAAATTACATTTTTTTTTTTTTTGACAAAAACAATATTATTATCTGCAGACGAAGAGCAGCAGAAGGAACAAGATATGCAGATTGGGCTTCCCACAGATGTAAAGCATGTGGCTCATGTAGGGTGGGATGGAGGACCAACTTCAGCTTCTTCTGCTGATTCACCAAATTGGGTATAATTTTTTTTTTCCTTTTTTTGTACTCGACTAATATTGTTTTCTATCCCAACTTTCGATGCCTTTTCAATAATATCCCAAAGTTTGAAAGTTATTAATTATATCCTCGTCTTCTTAACATGCTATCAATTCTATCATTGAAATAATGAAAGTACTTTCAATATTTAACGTTAATTGAGAATTTTTGAAGTCCATGGTCTAGGTTGTCTTCTTACTCAGTTTTTGCGTCACCAACATGGCAACATCCAACGACAAAACTTGAAAATATATGCATACAACCTAGATTTTTGGCTTCAAAAGCCCTCAATTAATTTTAAATTTTAAGTCTTTTAGTTACGAAGGTTGTGATAAAAAAAAAACGATTTTGACCCTTAATTTTTCCCATTATATTCTGAAAAAGTATTAAATTTATTTTTCCTAATCATTTAAATATTTATACCCTAAACGAAAAGGAAAAAAAGGGTATGATCATGATAGGCTGATAATATTAATATGTTATGCAGATGAAAGATTTAGGGCCATCTACACCTGGAATCGCAGCACCTTTTGGGGATTCCAAACCCGGTAAAAACAATCCTGAAATCAAATGGGTCTCAGAAGGTTAGTACTAATTTCTAATTATTTTCATTTATCCCAAAAAGTTATTCGAGTCAAGTCGAATTTGTTATTGCAAATTACATAACATGTAAATATTACATACTCCATAGTATAACATACCGTATACAACACAATCGACGTCTATTTTATCCACACAGCCTACATACAAAATTGGTCTGACACGCCCGATCCAACATATTGATCCAAAATTAGACGAATTTGGATTATAAAAATAGAGGTCCGATTGCATATCGGAGTCACAAGTTCACAATGAACTCTTGTTTGGACTTCAAGTTGCATGCCAATATAATATTGTTCTTAGATTAGACCAAAAATTAAAAAGAAAAATGATTTGGTTTTTGGTTTTGACAGATTCAAAGAGAGTTCAAAGAACAAAGAAATCCCAAGAAAAGGAGCAGCAAGGCGACGGCCCGAAACCGTCGCGGCGGCGATCAACGGACAACAATCCTCTTGACACCTCGCCCAAGAAGGAGAAGCCCTCCCGCCGTCAATCCTCCGACAACAAAACTTCCGGCGACACCGCCGCCAAACCCAGGCAACCCCGACGAAGCCACCCTAAAGATTCCTCAGACGCCGCCGCTAAGGAGCCGGGCGCCTCCGACGTCACCAAGAAGACGCGTCGGAAGAAGTCCGAGTCCAACGATCAGACTTCTTCCCGGCGGCCGAAAAACAGAACCGCCGCGAACGGCGGAGATTCAGCGGCGGAGTCCGGATCCGACGGCGGCGGCGCTGTGCGGAAACGTAGCTCACAGTTGAGTTGTGCTGCGAGCGAAGATGATGAAGAGAGAGAAGGTAGAGTGAATTCTAAAGAGTGACATATAATTGATACATATTTTTTTTTTTTAATTACATTTGCTTTTCTTTAAACTTCTGTATTTTGTTTGTTTTTATTTTTTTGCCATAGATTGCGGCAGAGTTGCACAAATGAAGGAACCTCTTCAAAACTGATGATGTTGTACGAATCAGACATGAAATCATGTGTGTGTTTTTTCAGAAATTTTTTTGTGTTTTTCGAGAGAATCAGAAACCATGCATGGAGTTTAGCCTTCCGTTTTTGGAGAAGGTTCTGGAAGAATTCTGCCTCGAATGCCATCATTTTTTGTGTATATATTGCTATTATACATATTTACAGTGGAGAATGCATCAAGGTTCAAAATATTTTGTAAGTTTATTGGTATTTTTAATTGAAATTCGTGTTCGAACTTGTTATTTTCTTTTTTTTATCGAGAACCCTCGTAGTAGCCATTATCCAAGATGCGCATTAGATGAATCTGGTTCATGCATGTATAATAGTATACAAATTACGCAAGAGATGACAGATTGTACGTAATGCCTCGACATGGATAGTTAAAATGCTAATAAAACACGAAAAAGAAAAGAAAAATTACGGAAATAAAATTTCAAATATCTATATATATTATTAAAATGAATGTTGATTCGAGCCTTCCCCTTATTTTTAGGTCCTACGTGGCGCGTTCTCCATTCATTATTCTTATTTATCTTAAATTCTCATTTTAAGTATTTTTATTTATATATTTATTATATTTAATATAAATTTTTTATCCCAACATCGCTTTTTAATAAGACTCTACTCTTGGAGAGCCTATATAAATACTCAAAATCCATAACTATTTTCTCATAGCAAGATTATTTTGCATAATCAATTTTATTTGATCGATTAATTAATTGGCCAAATAAATAGTTTTGTTTTTATTAAAAAAATAATTTTGAGCAATTATTAAGTTGTCTATAGTAATTTGCTTAACTTGATAAATTATTAAGAAATAGTATAATTAGGAAACCGATAAATAATAATGATGATATCTGTATAATAAACATAATCTTCACGGAAATAAATAAATTAATATAGGAATAGTTGTTACTTTGGTATCTCTATAAACTAATATGACAAAAGAATAATATTTATTAATCTGGATCTCTCTTATTTTGAACATTTTTTATTCATATATTTTATTATTATATTTAATATATTTAGTATTTTTCATATTTCCAAAAACAATGGATGGAAACCTATATAAATACTAAAATTCAATGTATATTTTCTCACTTTGCAATTATTTTGCAATAGCAATTTAATTTGAACAATCAATTAGCTGCCAAATAAATAGTCTTATTTTTATTTAAAAAATATAATTTGGCCAATTATTAAGTTGTAATATTTAATATTCTTGAATTCCACATAAAATTTGCAATGATCTTGACCAAATAAAAATTAATTTTGAACAAATAAATAATTTTTTCATAAGTATTACAATAATTAATGTGGGACGAGATGATAAAAGTTAAACATGATCAATTATATGTTGCAATCTCATGAGTAGCGAAAAGAGATCTCAAAATTTTAATATGTGACAAGATGATCAAACGTACAAAACAATTAACATCATATACAATGATGTAAATAAAATAGAATAAAATTCTTTTTTAAGGAGGTAAATAGAAAAAATTCTTACTCTAGAAAATTACTAAACAAATCTTCAATAGTTCATTCGGCAAATTGGGTTGGCCAAATAAATAGTTTTTTATTGAAAAATTTAATTTGGTTACATAATCAATTTGGTCAATTATTAAGTTTGTCAAAGTAAAAGAGAGAGAAAGAAATAACAAAAGAAACTAAAAATTTTCTAAATAAAAAATAAAAATATTTTTAAATGTGGTATGTTAAGATAAAAATATTTTAATATAATTTTTATTTTCAATAAGAGATAGAAAATTATAATTTTGAGACAAAAATAAAACATTAAATTAGGACAAATAAAGTACACAAAAAATGTGTTGAATTTTATAATTGAAAAACAAGAATTTCACATCAATTTTTTTAGTGAAGTGAATGACCGCTAACCTCACTATTTCAATTATATAACAAAAGAAACTAACAATTTTCTTGAGTTTTATTAGAAATTAAAGATTTTTACCTCTAAAAAAATTTCGAACTACCAAACATATTTGCATCTAATAATTTTATTTATTTGTATTAAATAATGAACTATGATCGATTTTCGACGGGCTACTTGCTAGTATACATAGATCCATTACGCAATCCCAAATTATAGAAAGTTGGGCAGCATTTCGTTTGAAAAATCAACTAATCCCACGCTCACATGCGTATACGGTATACCAATGAACTGTAACAAGAAAAACACGTTGACTGGTCCCACAATCCCTACCCAATTCAAAATGATCACTTCAAACAACAATGAACTGATAATATTCAACTATTGAACGAGTCAACAGGCTACAAAGCCACATCGACTGATCAATCCACAATTAAAAATCAACTTCAATTTAACTTAATACTACTACAATTTTACCCTTATTGTATATATTTTTATTTTTTTACTTTTGGTTGAATTTCAACTATCTTCAACATCGATACACAATAATAAGGTACGGTTGAAAAGCTCTTTCTTCACTATCCTTTCAACATTACTATTAATTTTCGGTAGGACATGAGACGATGAAAATTTTGGTTGAAGAAGTTTTAGTTGAGAGGAGGGGAGCGTGTGTTTCAACTTAAATTTTAATATTGATTTGACATTCGTTCAAGCTCTAAATTGGTTTAGGACTTCCAAAGATGTGATTTAGGGCTCGTTTGATATCCATATACATATATCAGGTATGAGTATGGATATGACCTGTATACATACCTTATGTTTGGTGTATTAACATATGAATATCAAATTGATATATTTGATATCCTAATTTTCAATATTTTCATATATCAATTTTTGCTAACGTATGACTGATATCTCATTTTCTTTCCCACTTGATATCAATCAATATCTTAACATACCAAACACAAATATCAAATATTAATTTCATATCCATACTGATATACTGGTATATGGATACCAAACAGGCCATTATGCATGTTTTTTCATATACCAATAGAATTCCCTTAGAAAACATCAATCCTAAAATCAAACTAAATAAACTATACATCTCAATCGGGCCGGGGCGGGCCGGATCGATGAGCCCAACTCTAGTAGACGTGGAAGCTTGGACTAACAGACAAAACAGCTTACAGCTATTCCTATTTTATTTTATTTATTATTTTTTCTTTTCCGACAAAATTTCCTAGTTCCCAATCCCATCTTCTTTCCAAGAGATTCCAGTTTATCCAAGAAAAGAAAAAAAAAAGATATTCCAGTTGACAAACGCCTTAAATTACATATATACCCTTTTTGGTTCCAATTATTACAACGACATCCATAATTTTCGTGGTCAAATTTGTGAATAAATGCAATTTCCTTTTCAAAACGTTTTATTTACGCGCGGGCATAACCGCTCCTATTTTTATTTTATTTTTATTTGTATTTTTTCCCCCATAAGTTGCTTGACTGAAACCCTTCTTCCGCGCGCGCACACACACACTCTGTGTAGAATTGTGTGTAAACATGGCGATGGCAGGTTTGTACAGGCGTATCCTCCCTTCTCCTCCTGCCATTGACTTCTCTTCATCGGAAGGAAAGGTATGTCAATGGTCTTTTGCTTGTTTGTGTGATTGCTTTTGTTTTCCCTTCGTTTAATTTGTGTTTGTGTGTGTTTCCCCCCTTTCTATGGTGTTCGTTTACTGCGGTTCTGGTTCTGATGATGTTTTTTTACCTGTTTATCGTATAATTAAGCCATGGATTAATGTGGAATTTGGAGTCCTTTGTTGTGTGATATTGAATTGGAATTTCGAAAATAGTGTGGCGGCTGATAGCAGAAATTGATTAGCTTGGAAATTTGATGTAATCTGCGTTTCTGTTACGGCAGCTGGAGCCTGGAAGGAAAAAAAAAAAGTGAATTCTAGGATAATTTTAAGTGAACAGAACAAGGATAATTTGCAAAATGTGGTGGCTGGTGCTGGATTGCTGATAGCCATTGGTTCTGGAAACTCAAGAGATATATTAATCACAAAATCTGGAGTATTTATCTGTTCGAATTTGAGGGGATGGTCTTTTGACGGTTTTGCCATAATTTTCAGTTAGGAGCATGATGTCAAATTCTTACTATTTTTTGAAATTGATTGACTGTTTATTTGAGTTTTAATTTACATTTGATTAGGAGAGTAACGTCAAAGTTTAACTGGTTATGCAAATAGATCGACCTTTTATTAGAGTGACTTTCATGGGCATCTATATTCTTTTTGTTTTTTTACCTTTTATTCAACACCTAGTGGACTCTCTGCTGCTTATTAGATATAGAGTAGATTAAATTTCAAGAGGTAACATGAAAAGTACCGCATCTGGCACATCACTGTTGCCTCTTCCATAGTCCTCTTCTTCTTAGCCAATCCATCCTTACAGTTCAGTATTTCATTAGTCAAGAGCATGTAATGCTTCTTAACCTTTTTCAGCCCTATTTACTGGTAGGCATCTGTTACGCATTATCAAGTGATTGCATTTTTTTTCTGGTCTGGTTCTGCAGAAACTCTTCACAGAAGCCATCCACAGTGGAACTATGGAAGGTTTCTTCAAGTTGATTTCTTATTTCCAGACACAATCTGAACCTGCATATTGTGGTTTGGCTAGCCTTTCAATGGTTTTAAACGCCCTTGCCATTGACCCTGGTAGAAAATGGAAAGGTAACTAAAACTCCAACTCCCATATATCATAAATTTCTAGGAGGTGATGGAATAGATTCTTCATTACCTAAGAGGTGCTAAATGCTTTTACTATGCCAAATTCACTTGGATGTTCTGCTGCATTTGCCAAGTGATTTTTGATTAATGTTGCCGCCTTTCTTATTTTCTAGCTATTTAGTTTATATGCGACTTGTATTGCCTACATGCTGCTCTGGTATCTCCATTTGATTTTATGATTTCATTGACTGTAGTATTGAGTTGTCATGATTTTGCTAAATGAACCCTTTTTTTTTGTTGGGGGGGGGGGGGGGAGTTTGGTGCATCTGCATATTACGTGGTTCTTTATTTGACGATAAGTTGGTATAATTTATTTTAGATCACCTCTCTTCTATTTTAACTTTCCAGAGCTTATATTACATATTGATATAGATTGCTCTGTTCTGTTCAATACAGGGCCCTGGAGATGGTTTGACGAAAACATGTTAGATTGCTGTGAGCCTCTAGAAAAGGTAAAGGACGTAGGTATCACATTTGGGAAAGTCGTATGCTTGGCACACTGTGCTGGAGCTAAGGTTGAAGCTTTTCGTACAACTCAGAGCACTATTGATGATTTCCGGAAATATGTCATGACATGTACTTCTTCAGAGGACTGCCATGTGATTTCATCATATCACAGAGGAGTATTTAACCAGGTCGATACTGTTTGTGCTGCTATTTTCTATAAATTTTCAAAATGACTATTGCTTTGTTTTAGTAGGCTGTCGTCAAGTACTTAAGTGTTGATGAATTGAATGATTTCAATATCAGACTGGAACAGGCCATTTTTCACCTATTGGTGGATATCATGCTGAAAGGGATATGGCTCTGATCCTAGATGTTGCAAGGTTTAAATATCCTCCTCACTGGGTTCCACTTCGCCTTCTTTGGGAAGCTATGAATACTGTTGACGAATCAAATGGACTACACAGAGGGTATGTGAACCTTCATTTCTATTTGCTATTTCTTCTGGTATATACAGGTCAGCTCAGAATGTATTATGAAGTTTCTTCAAAATTTAGTCACCAATTACTGCCTTTATGGCTGCCTATAGGCTGGAAATAGTATCAGAAAAATGCTCTAGCAGTCTATGTGATAGTATGTTTTGGAATGAGTAATGAAGTATTGGCCTTACTATTTACTTTTATATGGTAATATATTCTCGTGTTAAAGTTAGATTTTCGGGTGAGCCCACCTCACCATTTTGTTAAGAATAAAAGTCACGGAGTTGAATACTGCTGCAGTTTTCCTGTGTGAAGTACTGACCATCTGTTTACTTGTATTTTTATCACATATTCTTGTGTTGAAATTTGATTCTAGGGCGAGCCTTCCTCGCTTTTGGTAAGAATGAAAGTCACAGAGTTGAATACTGCTGCAGTTTTCATGCGTGAAGGATTGACCCTCTATTTACTTGTATTTTGATAACATATTCTTGTGTTATTGATTTTGGGGTGAGCCTTCATTGACATTTTGTTAAGAATGAAAGTCATTGTCACGTTTCTCTCTCTTAGTTGCTGCATTTTCGGCATATCTTCTGTAATCACATAATCTAATCTTCCTTCTTATGTTTGTACTATTTATGTTTTTATACGTCTGTTGTTGTAACAGATGCCTATGCCTTTCTGTGTTAGCCATTTACCTTAGTCTCAAAAATTTGCAGGTTTTTGCTCGTGTCTAGGCACCAAAGAGAACCTGCTTTACTTTACACCTTGGTATGATTTCAATAACTGTTATTGCTCATAATCCTTGTTAACAAAACAATGACAGGCACATAACACAATTTTTTTGTTAGTGAAAGGAACCCTAGGTAAAAATAAAATGATACTCCCTCCGTCCCAATAGCAAGGTCTCACTTGCTTTGGACACGGTTATTAAAAAAAAGAGTAAAAAGATAAAAAGTGGTAGGTCTCACACCTTTTGAAGAGTTAATTAGTTAATTGTTTTTATTTTTGGAATGAGACTATGCTAATGGGACAAACAAAAAAGGAAAGAGGGACCTTGTTATTGGAACGGAGGGAGTATATCATAAAACAACTGAAGAATGCATTAATTATTGGAATCCGTGTCTGATTTATGAGTTCCATAAAATCACCAAAAAATAGTTAGCATTACTACTAAAAATCTGCTTATGCATCCAGACTTCATTTAAGGGTTAATTACCGGATGTAACATAACTTGTCTATTGTTGCAATTAAAACATCCATTTTTTTTTTAAAATTTTCACACCATTTTGTTTCATGGCTTAGTGACTTATAATGTATTAGGAGTTAGGACCTCAGATTTCAACAAGTGGAAGTTGTATAAATCTACGGCTGTTGGTTTGATCCAGCCCAAAAACTTAACGGTGTGAAAATTGCAAAGAATTGAAAAGTGGTGTTTTAATTGAAACGATTGAATTCAAATCATGTCAAATTTGAAATTTAGTATAACAGTGGTGTTAAATCCGGAAATTAACTCATCATACAACACTGAGGTCAGCTTACTTAGTAGTTCAATCAAGTTTACACTTTTATGCTGTATGGCAGAGCTGCAAGCATGAGAGTTGGATCACTACTGCAAAATATCTGATGGATGATGTCCCGGTATTATTAAGTTCAGACAATATGCAGAATGTGAAGAATGTGCTTTCAACTGTTTTCACGTCTCTTCCAGCAGACTTTGCAGAGTTCATTAAGTGGGTGGCAGAGATTCGTAGAAAAGAGGATATCACTCAAGGTTTGAGTGAAGAAGAGAAAAGGAGGCTTGCTATCAAGGTAAAAACCAGGGAATCATGTGGTGGCTGGTGTATATGCCAGATCTTTATATACTTCTTTTGTTGCTTCTGGTGATTAAGTGTTGATGTTCTACCATATTTGCTAAATCCTATTTTCCAGGACGAGGTGTTGAAAAGAATGCAAGAAACTGACCTTTACAAGCACGTGACTGACATTCTGTCTTCAGAGAAACTTGGGTGCCTGATTAAGCAAACGTTGGGCCACAAAGATAGTTTGTCTAACATTGCTGCTACTGTATGCTGCCAAGTGGCAGGGATTTTGACAGGAAAATCAGGCTCTTCAGATAGGTTTTGCTGCCGGGATACGTGTGTGAGAAGTTACAGAGCCATTAATGGGGACAAGCCTGTTGCTGTTGTATCTGGAACAGTGGTCAATGGCAACGGAGAGCATGGAGTTGATATGTTAGTCCCTTTATCACAAACAGATCCTAGCAGCTGCAATGTTGGATCATGTGGCTATTCTGGTATGCACCCAGCTAGTAATGATGTCTTAACGGCACTTCTTCTAGCATTGCCCCCGGAGACATGGTCTGGTATAAAAGACGAAAAGACTTTTGAGGAAGTATCCGGCTTAGTTTCGACAGAGAGACTTCATCCATTACTTCAAGAAGAGGTGCACGAATCTGAACCCACTTTATTGAAATTGTTCCATGTCTCATTTCTTCAACCTTCCCCCCTATTTTATTTGAGGTAGTAACTCGTTTTTATGCGACAGATTTTGCATTTGCGGGGTCAACTACTCATGCTCAAGAGATGCAAGGATAACAAGGTAGAAGATGATCTAGGTGCTCCCCTTATTTAAAATTGTTCACTATTTTTCATATTTTATACATCTGATGTATGAACTTTGTAAATTCTTCTGAGGTAAAAGTTACTCGAATCACCATAAACATATTCAGGCAACTGCTGTAGTACATTTGTTTTTCATGTTATAGGTTCAATTTGAAATGGATACTTCCCAAAGCTCGAACTCTCTACGCGAGGCAGCAATATTATCCCAGAGATCAGATTTCTATCCAAAGCAAAATTCGTATCAAAAAAATTATCGTGCTTTAACTTGTAGTTCAATCAAGAGCGCGCTATTTCCTCACCATGGAGTCGTCTTTCCAGGAATAAGCAGGCCTGGTAAGGACTACTCGCCTTTTGGTGTATCGGATAAATTTAAATCGATGATTGCCCGTCCAACGGGTGCATTGTATGCCAGGCAGAGTATGTGGCTGAAACATCCTAGCTTTCTAGCTTAACGGGCTAATGGAGAAGGAAGAGGAAGAGATTGTGGAGTGGGAAAAATTGGAGTATATATAGGGTTCTTGATCATGAAATTTGATGTCTATATATAGTTGGTATACCACTGACAATTCAATTGGAGTATATAGGGCTACTTTAAATTCTTTTTGTATACTGAAATCTGATTATTTCTGTGGGCGATACCTACCCAATAATTATGCTTTGTGAATAGAAATATTTTTTCTTGGATAATGGTGCTAAAAAAAACTGCCACACTTTGTTTTGTTGCCTTCTTAGATGATTAGATTGAATTGATTCTCACCTTTTAATTAGCAAAGAAAGTGCGTTCGCACGTAAAAGAATGATTAATTAAAAAAAATGGTTAATTAGAATTGATGAACTAAATTGAATGATTAGTCTATAAAAAAAAATGGATGGTATCATTATTGCTCTCTCTCTCTCTCTCTCTCAAGATTCCATCCTACTTGACATGCATTCTTCCTTAAAGTTTTTTAAGTCGAACTAGACCGTACAGGCCACATTAATTAGAATTGATGAACTAATTTGAACGAGAAGTCTAAAAAAAAAATCCAAATAACTGGAAAGAAAAAAGGAAAAAAGAAAGCTTAAACAGAGAATTGGAGAAGAAATGGTCCCATCATTCTAATCATCATGTTCATCGATCTGATTCATTCTTTTTCATCTCTTAGGTCTGATTTTAAAACAATGGGATTAACCAGGAAAAAAGGTACTGTGAATTCCTCAGTTAAAAGTGAAAACTTCATTATCTGTACCACACCACAAGATAAAGATATGACTACTTTTCTTTATAAGAACTCAAGATCAATTGTAAGTCTTTCCCCACACAACAATGGAGATTAACAGATTCTCTTTATGCTGAGAAGCTCCTTCCTTGCAACTCAGGAGACGACGAAATATGCAATTTTTACCCAAAAATGCCAGGGAAAAAAACATTTACCAGCCTCGAGTAAAGCAATATAGGCTACGCAAGATAAATGACAGAAATTTTCATCTAGCGGAGGGATTTAACCGCTTTCTCGGCTGCATCATCCAAATCTTCGGCAGTAATCAATGTCATACCACTTTCCTGTAAACAAGAAAAAAGTGCCATAAGGAAAAGGTTTATGTTGTCCAGTTTAATTTTCAACAGTGGTGTCGTTCGAAAAATCACCTTCAGAATTCTTCTTCCCTGGTCGACGTTGGTGCCTTCAAGACGGACTACAACAGGTACTTTCAGTTGAACCTTGAAAAGAAGCCCCAAAATGTTTACTATCGTGCATAACTCGCAACAATGGCATATAGCATTGCAAATTCTTGATAAATAACTGTTTTAACTATTATAACACACCCTTTCAACATAAATTGAAATGAAGTTTTGCGGCTTGAATTGAACTTTAGGCTTCATTTTACAGGCAGATTTAATATTTATGAAAATGGCAAATGATAATATGAGAATAATTAAGTCGTGACCTAAGAAGAAGCTGAACTAGCATGGAAGAAAGTTGCAAATTTGACGTCTAAGGATTGTAAAAAAAAAGCACTAAAGTCTTAAGCACCACAAAATTCCAGTATGTGCGAGCTGTACCTGTTTAGCAGCATTCACGATTCCACTAGCTATTACATCGCACTTCATGATTCCTCCAAAAATATTCACGAGAATGGCTTTCACTTTCTCATCTGAAGTCAGAATTTTGAAAGCTTCCACAACCTGTTACCATATCCAGTTAAGTCTAGAAGTTATACAAGGCCTAAAATAAAACAATATAGCAACTAGCTATCAAGCTTATGTATAAGTCAAATAAATTTAGATACTTGCATAGACAGACTTTAGGGAGGAATTTAATAGTCAGATGCATACACAAGCAAGTACACTGATTACAGGTAAGACAGTATTAACTGGAAACAAAATCACCTATACCTGGTTTTCAGAGGCATTTCCACCAACATCAAGAAAATTGGCTGGAGTTCCTCCATGTAGCTTAATGATGTCCATCGTAGCCATGGCCAGTCCAGCACCATTCACCATACAGCCAATTTCTCCATCTAAACCAATGTAATTTAAATCGGCCTTTGCTGCAGCAACCTGATAAGTTTTCAAGATTACAAATAAATTAATTAACCAATCCAGAATGAAGATTCAAAAGCTTCTTGCAATTCCATGTGTATCAAGACCGACTTACCTCCCGCGGATCCTCTTGTGTTGGATCACGAAGAGTAAAAATTTCTTTCTGCCGGAATGCAGCATTATCATCAAAGTTGAGTTTTGCATCCGCAGCAACCAACTGCTTATCAGAAGTCTCAGCAATAGGGTTGATCTATTACACAAATTACGATCTGAATCAGATATGATAGAACGCTTATGCAAGCTAATACACATAATAAAAATAGAATTTAGAACTTCAACAGTAAAATAGAGAAACTTTTGGAGAAAGAGAATCCATCGATCACCTCCAGCATTGTGCAGTCACATTTGCAAAAAAGTTCATATAACTTCTTCACTTGTTCAATACAAGCATTTCTATCAGCAACCGTTGGAGACAATCCGTCGACTACCTTGGCAGCATCCTCGTCTGTAATTCCGGTAAAAACATCGATAGGAACCTACACTCAGGGGAGAATGCAAGAGTTACAACTACAATCCGGTCGCAAAGAAGTACTGTGCAAAGCAAGATACAAGTACAACTGTACGGCATAGAGAGTAACCTTTACGATCAATTCTGGATGCTGCTCCGCAAGATCTTCAATACTGGTTCCTCCTTTCTTACAAGCAATGATAAGCTGAAAAATGAGAAATTCACTGCTTAGCAGAAAGATCAGATGATGATTATTAAGTAAGAATGTTGCCTAAATCCTATTTCAGCATTTACAAAATCAAGTCAGCCTTGAAGGGTGTGACTATAAGCAAATCATGTTATATATATAGTGACTGTGCTTGCAGACTTCTCTACCTTATATAGCGAAAATTATATAGAAAAGATTATAGATAAGGACAGTTCAATAAGCTCACATGACATTAAATTTCCTGCCATTAGGTTTTTCCAGGATAACTAACCCTATTGGGAAAATTCTGTATTAACATTTAAAAGCCTGGCTTGTACATCATGATTAGAATTTTATCAGCTAGGTGTCATGATTAGAATTTTATCAGCTAGATGAAAGAGATAAGGTTTTATCTATTTGGTTACTAAAAGATTGACATCTAAACAACCATCCTTAAATACATTATAAATTAGAACAATGAGTAACTAAGAGGCCACGGCGAGACCATCAATTCACCAGTATGACTGGTGCCATGTGGAAGTGCATTGATGCATGCACCTGAGATATCTAATAGACTGGATGACAATGACTTTTTGTCTTTACGAGTGTGTTTATGGTTTATGGTTGGCTTTTTGCCAACCGCTCTCTTCCTCTATTCCTAATCCAGAAAATTATGTGGAACAAGCACTAGTTCGTCTTTAAAAAGTAAGAACTTACAGGACCAGCGGATTTACGATCAAGAGTGATGGCGAAGTACATCTCATTGACAAGCGACAACTTCTCGCACAAATAAAGCTGCAAATAAGACATCATTGATTATAATTTCATAATGAACTCATCATCACATGATGAACTAAAACTTGAAATCAAGTATGCGAGAAGCTTAGAAGAAACAAAAGGGCATCAACACCAAACAAGGGATAAACCACTATAACACGAACACTGAAAAACTTGAGCCTTGTTTGGTTTCATACTAAGGGGATTCTAATTTATAGGATCTGTATTAAATATTTGATCCCATATTAGTTTTCATTTGAAAAATGTTAAAAATTATGACAGCATAAGTGTAATGTAAGTGTGAACTTATATAGGTGTGCCATTAGAGTTTATTTGCCGAATACACTTTTTATTGAGTTTATTATGAAAAGATGTTATGCCTATAGTCTTTTAATTGAGGGTTTTTAATTATTTATTTAGTTATTGCTAGTAAATAATTGTTAGTTGTCAGTTGGGTTGTGGGCTCCTTTTGTGGGCTTCGCAGGCTCGAGCAAATAAAAGGTGTTTCTCCTTAGAAGACTTGTTTACAAACTTGTCTAAGATTTTATCCTAAGAGATCAGAAACTGCACTGTGCACTTTTGGCAGAAGAGTTTTTTTTCTTCTGATTTGAATGTTCTGGTTACTCTTGTTTGTTGAATATTCAGTAATATTTCAGTATTCAAGTTCAAGTTATTGGTGTGGTTCTCCTTTACTCTGACCAAAGACATCATAAAATATGAAATTATTTGAATGTGATGCTGTATGGTGATGATCTGGAAGGTGGAGGATCCGATTGAAATAAAGGGATTTTGGAATAGTAGATTTTTTTAACTAGCGTAAGGGGAGGTGGTGCGAAAAATAATTCTAAATTACTAAGACAAGTTGGATCCTGTTAATATGATACAATTGAAAAACAGGTATACAGTAAGTGGATGTAATTAAAAGCGATGGATCCTATTAGTATCTGAATAAAATAATAGAAAGGATGATTGACAAGTGATAGAAATTAGATTTAGGGTCATGTAAGGGATTGGAAATTCAAATTACATGAGAAGCTAGATTTATGGGAGAAAATTAAGTGAATGTGTATTTTCATGACACATGAATAGAAAAGATATGATCTCAATGTTGTCCTTGGCAAAGACTATTAAAAGCTGAAAAAGTTATTTTAACTAGAATTTTACAGTTCAGAGTGTGCTAAATTTCAGAGATGCTTGTATAGAGCACTAAGCAGGGCAGCATGGGGGAGGGGAGGGGATGCTATTCCCTCATTTATTTTTTGTGGCTAAATACAATTTTCTTTTTACACTTTTGACCTCAACCTTTCAGCATATTTCAGATTTTCCCTTGAACCCTTCCTTGCACACAAAATAAAAAAAATGAAGGCCAAATGTCATTTCACATGTAAAAGTGATTGTTTATCAAACACAGCAAGTTATGATTTTTTTTCTACTCATAACTAACACTACCTGATATTACTATTACAGAATTATTACAAAATCTAAACCTATAATCATGTTCAAAAAACCAGTGTCCTTAACAAACGCTCTAATATTTGTATACTAGGGGCATATGAGTTAGCTCCACAGAAACCTCTTTAAACTTTAGAATTAGATTATTACTTCATTCGAAGGCATCTTTCCACAGGATAACTTCAATATCCCAAAATTTTGATCGTGTAAGGAAAGAAGCATTGTTAAATCTAGTTAGAATATGGAGAAAAGCCAGTAATATCCTTCATGATATAGCTGAAGCTCATAGCACAGGATGAGATTAAAGATAAAACGAGATATTGATCAGCTCAAGTTGATAAGATATTTCTACGTGTCAGACATTTATGAAAGTGCATTTAGAGCTATTAGAAAAAAAAAACATGATAAATAATCAATGCAAACCTTGCTGACAACTTTTCCTTGAGGTCCACTTTGTTTAGTAACAAGAGTTTGTCCAAGCATTTGCCCTGAATGGCATTGTTCTCATTAGTATAACATACAAGAAAAATTGCAGTACTTTCAAACTAAAATTACTGTTCCACTTTAACATTTCCACTCTTACAGGAGAACCAGATTTGGAAAACAAGGCACTAAACCGAGACTTGGTAGTTGTAAAAAGTATAAACTCATAATGTTGTCCACCATACCAGCTATGTTTTCAGCCTTATCAGCTGCAACAATATGAACACCACCCTTAAGACCACTCTTAAATGTTCCAAGCCCTCGCCCACCAGCAAGGATTTGTGACTTCACCACCACCTAGTCACCAATAATTCAAGTGTTTGCCAAACTAAATTCTGAAATCATGTATGTACAAAAGAGAAAAATATGAAATCTGATCTCCCCGTATTACCTCACTCTGGTTTGGAAACACATCCCGTAATGCCTTCTTGACTTCATCGAGAGAACCAACTGCAACACCTTTTGGAACATTGATTCCATGCTTGCTCATCAATTCAGCTCCCTGAATTCAATAATAGTGGATATATCAACCATTTGAACATGAGTGCTAATTACAAATAAAACGCTGGACTCAAAAGTATTAGGTCATTTCTTCACCAATGGAGTTAATTATCAACTCCCCAAAACTCTCTCTCTCTCTCTCAAAAACAAAAAAACACCGCAAATTTTGTATCCTTACAAACTGTAATATCTATTGATGCAATTCCTATATATAACTGAAATAATATAACTCCAAAAACTTTGAATAAATCCCCAATTTGAACGGCATACAATATCATAGATGAAATAAATCCCCAATAGGTTGCATCAATCCACACACACAAAATGTGAAGACGCGTGTTGTTCCATAATTGCAAATCATGTGCAGGAAGGGTTACCTGATACTCGTGTATGTTGAGACGGCGGAGCTGCTGCTGCTGCCATTTTCCGGCGATGGAGAGAGATCGAGCAGCGAGATTTCCGAGCAATCGTCGCACCATTTCTCGTCAACTGATTTGATTTTCGAATATGGAAGTGGGATCAGAGATTTTACAGAAAGAATAATAACAAATCAATATAAATCGAAAGCGGGGGCGCGTCAGAGAAGAAAGAGCAGACCCTAATTCTTTTTCCTTATTTTTTAGTATTTTTTATTTTTGAACCGTCTCCATAATTCATTTTTTAATTTCATTTTTATTTTCTCTTTCATTTCTTTTTTTTTAGCAATCTTGATTTTTCCACTTCATTTTTGTATTAATAAGGACTAGTATACCTCCCCGAGCGATGCGCGGTGATTATTACGTTACACCCATATAATGCATATGTATATATATTTAAGATCATTAAATATTAGTATTAATTTTTTAAAAATTACATTACAATATAAGACTTACATAAAAAACCATGATAGTTTAAAATAAATTTAAAAAAAATCTTCACATTTTATAAATAAAATAAAATAAATCTAAGAAATATGCACGAATGTTAATTTGTACATACACTATTATTACATTAGTAAAAAAAATGATCAAATACTTGATGTCATCTATTTTTAATCTTTATCGGCAATATTGCAATCAAAGATCGAAAGATAGCATGAACACGATAGACATATAGTATTAGTATAAATAATTTAGTAATTTTAAAAATAATAAAGAGAAGAATACTCATTTTTCTACAATAATCTGTGATAGTATAAATATATGTAAAAAGTAATTTCACATTTTTGCAATTTAAATACCTTAAAAAACTTAGTAAATATTAGTCCTTGTCCCTATTATATAATTGATTTAAAAAGTTAAACGACTCATTATTTTTTCAAATAACTGACCCATAAATTTCTCAAATGTGACTGGCATTTGATAATGATGCAAAAAAAAAAAAAATTGCTCAAGAAATTGGTCAAAATTAATTAAAATAGTCAAAATTTATTTCAAAACAGTTTTACTATTTTGTTTTAATATATATATATATATAGATATGATTTTAATTTATGTCCATCTACTAAAATTATATGCATAAGTGTCTTCATCCCATTGGCTGAAATAATGGAGTGTTCAATTCTATTATTTTTCTTTGAATTCATTAATGACATGGCAAGCAACCACCTTCATTTGTGATCGCCGTTAATCGGGATCTTGAGCATCGTCTCAATTATAACACTCCAATCAATCGATTTTAAATAAAATTTGATACATTTGGCTATGAGATTTTTTCTCGTATAAGGTACCAATTGTATGATCTGTTTCAAATATCATCTCCATCTTATATAATACAACATCTATTCTTTGGCGGTGAGTAAAATATCATTTTAATTTTATAATTTTTAAAGTTTAAGGGTAGCTTAGTGTAAAAATATATTAATGTCTTTAATAATTATATTTTGGATCATACATCACACATTAGAGATGCGATATGGAATCAAGCACAAGGCCAACTCCAAAGCTAAGCTGCATCAAAACGAACCGTGTACCAATTTTGGTTTGTGATGTGAATTGAATCTTTTGTAATGGATTTCATTGTTAGTGAATTGCAAAGATATCAATAATATTTCAACCCATATTTTGGTTTAGAGAAAGAGAAAAAACAGACAGAACGAAACTCGATATTGCGTTTTCAATCCGATTGAAAAAACTTCTTCGCGGCAAAATTAATTTGCAATATCGATTGGAGTTGATCTAAGACATTTTCAACACTCACACATGTTTCTTCAAGTATACCTAGATTGGTCCGGACCCGAGCATAAGCCCAAGAGGCTTGTGCCTTGGACCCCAAATTTTTGGACGCTTATTTTTTTTCTTAATAAATAATATACAAAAAAAATTGAGAAAAGAAAAGAAAATGTCATCGAAAAATCATTCACTCACACTTTGACACTTTACCTTTTTATTAATGGATATGATTTTTTTTATGTCGTGGTGCGTAACATAAAAAAAAAAATATATATACACAAGAAAGAACTGTATGAAGATTATTGAAAAATGATAAAAAAAAATATCTAAATTGTTGATTTTTTAGTTATCCTACAGCTATCTCAATTTACTTGTGGGATAAAATCATAAAATGTATGTAGCTATGTAAGCATTAATTCAAAAGGTGGGAAAAGTGTGAAAACAATGTTGATGTCTGCACCAATAATTTTGTCTGCCTGCCCAACAAAGCAAGACTCTCGAGTACATTTATTTATTTTATTTATTTTTAATTTATGATGAGATTAAATTATAATCATAGTTCGATATGTGTCTTGGGTAAATTATGTTCACGTGCAATAATTTGCAAGGTAAATTTAAGAAGTTAACTTTACTAAAAAAATCTGATGTAATATGACTATTCTTAGTAGATGGACGAAAATGAAAAAATAGGACTACTTTTCGTGAACGATAAAAGAACTATTTTTTGGGATTGGATGATCAATGTATATGTCAAGAAAATTGATGAGAGTATGGATGATCCGATAAGTCGATAAATTCATATCCATCTCCAACTCTTCATGTTGATTTTTGAAATTCACATTGATACCTAATTTTGAAATTTAAAGTATGAACTCACATCACGTGTTTAAATATAGTACTAATAAATTACTAGAGAGAGAGAGCATAAATCTGACAGATTTTCTGTGTCTGCCCACTATTTCAGCTCAACTCATTATTATTACAACTTGCTTTATTTGGCAACACTAGATTTTCTCTGCAAAACCCTTCTATATCTTGACTGAGGGCAGCCCTTTTCTTGAGAGAGAGAGAGAGAGAGAGAGAGAGGAATGGAGAGTGAGAAGATAGGAGTGGCAGGGCCATCTAAACAAGAGCTGGAGATAAAGGGAGAAGAGAGGGCTTTTGAAGAAGAAGAAGAAGAAGAAGAAGAAGATGATGATGATGAAAATCATCAAAAAATCAAAGTGGCTTTTGGAAATTTTGTTCCTAGTCCTCTTCTTCCTCTCAAAGAGCAGATTGATAAAGACAAGGTTTTCTACTTAACCATTTTTGGGTGCTTTTTTTATGCAATTCTTCTGTCATTGACACTTATTATATTCTATAGATTGTTTCTGCAGAAAAAAATCTGATCTTGCCTGGTAATTTTGGCAATTGGCTGCTATATTGTTAAGCTAAATAATTATAGTAATAGTTATTTGGGGGAAAAAAGAAAATTGAACTACATAAGTTGATTGTTGTAACATGTTGATTGCTGTTTGGTGGTCTGATTCATAATGTAGCAATTTGAGTGTAATTTGGTCCCATTTTACTCGGGGTTTCGCCTGATCAAGGCAAGAATTTTGCTTCAGTAACTTGAAAATAGCAAAATCTGAGTTTCATAATCTAGCAAATTGAGTGTAATTTGGTCCCATTTCACTCGGGGTTTCGCCTGATCAAGGCAAGAATTTTGCTTTAGTAACTCGAAAATAGCAAAATCTGAGTTTCTTAATGTAGCAAATTGAGTGTAATTTGGTCCCATTTCACTCGGGGTTTCGCCTGATCAAGGCAAGAATTTTGCTTCAGTAACTCGAAAATAGCAAAATCTGAGTTTCATAATGTAGCAAATTGAGTGTAATTTGGTCCCATTTTACTAGGGGTTTCGCGTGATCAAGACAAGAATTTTGCTTCAGTAACTCGAAAATAGCAAAATCTGTGACACAATCTGATTGTTTACTTATGTTTCATCTTAGGAAGATGAGAGTTTAAGAAGGTGGAAAGAGAAGCTGCTTGGTGGCCTTGAGAGTGATCTAAATGGTTTGTCTTAAGGCCTTGATATCAATAAGCTCCTATCTTATGTTTACTATCATTCATCTCGTTTGATACAAGATCATCGTCGTTTGCAGGGAATATGGAGCCGGAGGTTAAGTTTCACTCGATTGGAATCATATCCTCTGATTTTGGGGAGATTATCACCCCATTTCCCATCAGTGCAGACCAGGGCAAACAGATACTTTTCACTCTGCATGAGGGCTCCGAGTATCAACTTAAGCTGACATTCTCCGTTCTTCATAACATTGTATCTGGCCTGGCATATACGAACACCGTTTGGAAGGGTGGAATTCAAGGTTTGGAATCCAACACTTCCTTCATTTTTGCATTCTTTGATCCTTTTGAATTTATTATCAGAAAGTATTTGATGTTGATCATAGGGATTATTTTACATTATAGGCCAACTTCTCATTTGACTCAATTCTGCTCATTTTTACGAACCCTATGATCTACATTTAAATATGCAATGGTATCTGAAACCTTTTGTGTTCTGGCTTCTGTAGAATCTAATGATGAAAAACTTTGGACTCGATATTTGTTTGGTTGAAGTTTTCATATATAACGTAATATATGTTAATATTGCTTCTTGGTGTTATATTTACTTCAATGTGATTATAACTACGTATAATTTTTGCATCTTAATATTAACCATACACTTCAAGTTTCTTTTTTTAACAAGTAGTTTTAGTAGTGATAAAGTAAATTAAACAACTTTAACAATGAATAAACAAATAAATAATAATAAAATTTTCTTTTCATCTCAAATTGGTGAGTTGGATGGAGTTGATTAGGGGATTGTCTACACCAAAATGCTTAATTTAGTGTAAGTTGCACCAAATCTAGTACAATGTGCTGTATTTTATTTTTCACCTTTTTTTTGTATCTTTGATATTATTATGATGGTGTATTGCAATATTTGATTATTGTATTTCAAGTATTCCTCGATGATGGAATATGCTCCCTCCATCACTCACTTTGATTGGCATTGCAGTCGATCAAAGCAGAGGAATGCTCGGCACTTTTGCTCCACAAAAGGCCCCGTATGTACATACCTTAGAGGAAGAGACTACTCCTTCTGGGGTGCTTGCACGAGGGGTGTACACGGCTAAGCTAAAGGTACGTCTTGTGTTCTAATTTTCGATGTCACCAAGAAATATACCTATATTACTTGCTTTTGTCTAAATGAAGTCCATCAGACGTGAGTCATAGAGTATATCATGCTAATCTTGCCATAATTTCATTGCTTTATTTTTTTTTATATATATCCCTTTGTTACACTGAAATAAAATTCATATATTTCGAGAGCAAGTGGGGAATAATAGTATCTGATAGGGTTATTACAAGTTTTACAACAGTAAGAGATTGCATCCCACAATTATTACATTGTGATCTTTCTACAAATTACTGGTAAACTTGAATTTGGTTGAACAATATGGTTGAATACTGACTCTCTGTTACAATTTGGGGTTGTTGATCTTCTGCAGTTTGAGGATGATGACAAGCGACGCCATTTGGAGCTCAATTACTCGTTTGAGATACGGATGAGACGCTAAAAAGTCTTGATTTTGTGTACGTGTGTTAGCCTAATGATAGAGTGGTTAATTCCCGGACCATGGGTCTCGAGTTCAAGTCCACCGTCACGCGACCTTTAAAATTTCTTGTAATGTTTGTTAAAAAAGAAAAAAAGAAGAAGTCTTGATTTCGACATTGTTGTATGAGTCAAGAAATGGAATTCTTTTATCCATTTTTCTTTATTTCCTTAGTTGATCAGAACTGGAATTTGGGGTTATATGTTTACAAATATCAGGATGCCAACAAACAAACATGAGATCAAAAGATTAATATTTGCCATAATAGGCTTCTGTAGTTCAACCTGTCAAATTTTGTGCTATTCAAGATAATTCTAAATTCCATACAACTATCCACATTCAGAGGTCAAATATTGCACATAAGATTAATCCCATCAAAATTTAATACTTGAATAATAAGAATTATTTTGTTCATACATATACTGCTGATGACAGGCAAACAAGTTCATTACACCATCAAGAACAATCCCTACAACAACCATAATATAATTTCAATTACATTCAAACTCCATTCCAATGGCATAGAACTTACTTATCGGTGTCGTGATACATTTCGAGTTGGCATAGCTTATTGATCCATTATGACCCAGTGTAGAAGTCCTAATATCAAATCACAAAATCTGGACAAGAGCACGATATAACAACCTTCATATCAGACATCTGCCATCCCTATCAGCAGTGATTGCTGTTCACCGCATATTCTCGCGACGCCTGACATAACGTGTTCGGTCATTGTATCTTGGTCTATCTTGAGCCCTCTGAGGCACTGGCTCGACTCTCCTCTGTCTCTCCGGGGATCGTTGAACTATCTCTCCATTTACCAACAACTCCGCTGGTATGCCACAAACAGTTCAAAAAATATCAGATCTATATATTAACTTCAAACTCAACGGCTACAATAGCTTCTTGGTGACACCAAGGTGTTCAATTTAATTTAGGAAAATGGTTGGCTTATGAATTTTCTGTTTTCAAACATATAAAAGGAACGGCCCCTCCAGTCTAGTTTTGTTCCTCATTATGTGGAACGGGAAACCAACAGTACATTCATTTGATGAGATGAATGATTATGGACAGATGATAGCATGAGCAATAGACATGAAGAAATGAATGAAGAAAACAAGAAAAAAATATGAATGATTGCACCTTGAATCCCAAATAACAAATGATTTAACCTCATTAGTCATTTATATATTGAAGAGGAAAACTTCAAACGTACGATAAAATTAAGGTAAAAAATGGATATTAACTAAGCCCATGAAAAGATCAAGCTGAATCATATGGAAAATTTACAACTTTCACATTTGAATGACCAAATTTTAACAGAATGTAAATATATAGTAGTCGAAGTGCAAACAAAGTCTTGACAAATAAGAGTAAGACGTACCTCCATAGTCCTTGTTTTCAGCATCAACATAGGAATCTGGAAGAATAAACAGAACACCCGGCAAACCTGCAAATACAAAAAGGCACAACATATTAAAAATAATTTCAAAACCTAGGTGGAATAAAATCGACACTAAAAACAACTGAATGATAAAATGCACAAACCTTCAAGCTTGTTTGAAGTCTCCTCATCAATCTCACAGCCAAAGCCAAAGTATCTATCACAAGAGACATTATATATCTTCTTCTTTGCCTCCTCCTCACTGCCAACAAACAAAAACAAAGAAACACACATATCACACTAAATTTAACATAAGCAGACGCACGAGCACTATTTTTTTTCATTACAAAGCACAACTATTAACAACCAATCGATGCAGGTGATACGTACAAACATGATGATACCTTCCATAACTAAATGCACAGTTTCCACTTTCCAGTCAAACTGAATAGTTAATTTCTTAAAATTGTCCATCCGAACGAGCTAAAAATTTCAACGATTTCTAAACCAAAACTAGCTGAAATGAGCAACACAATTGTATAAGTCAGCAACTATATATTGTAGCTTCATCAAATGATCCTCCTGCCCCTCTAATTGAAATTCAGAAAGGATTTTTCCAATCTTATATGTAAAAATGGCCTAAGTATCAAATTAGAATATAACACTGCTACGTTCGACTAATATAAAACCAAATAAGCAAGTAGTCCTTAACAAGTAAGAAAATACCTATAATCCAGTAACTAACTCACATAGCTATATCAAAAAAATTCCAAAATAAATTCAAAATTTCCCAATCCGCTCAACTACAATTATACAATCAATTTCCGCATGATATCAATTAACATGTTGATATGCATTTTCACCTCACTGAAAAACTAGTACACTAAAATAAAGATAACATTTTGAACTACGAATAAACCAACCGAATTAGCATTTCGTAAATTACAGTCGTTTTCCAAAACCAAATAAACAAATTGCCACAAAAACGAACCTTCCGAGGACTTTAGCTAGGGTTTGAATGTAACAATCAATCATCTGTTGCTTCGTGGCTCCTTCCCCCCCAGGTTTGTCCATCACAATCAGCCAGTGCTCGTAATCGCAGCCGGGGAAGAGCGGCGCCATCTCCGTCGGCGGGCGGTCGCCGAAGTTCGACCCAGAGTTGAGCGGCGAGTAAGCAGAACCGGACCTGTTAACCCGGCACCTGACCGGGTTGACCCGAACGCTACTGGGAGAAATGACGCGGAGCGAGTGAGATATTGCCGGCGTGAAGCGAAGGAAGGAAATACGAGCCCGGGCCAGGCCGGGAAGCGGCGGGGGGCTGGAGACAGTGGAAGAGAAGAGGCGTCTGGAGGCTCCGCCGCCGGTTAATCGGACGGCGGAAATTGATCGGACGATTGTGGCGGCCATTTTGGTGTGTGTGTGTGGATTGGTAAGAAGAATGAGGGTTTTGGAGATAGGGGTTTCAAAATAAATATACTTCTTTTTCTCATGTAATTAGTAATATACCCTTTTTTCCAATAAACACACTTCTATTTTCTCGTTCTACTATTTAAATTAAAAAAAATAAAGTTTATGTACCCTTTTCCTAATAAAATACACTTCTTTTTACTATTTAAGTTAAGAAATAAATAAAATCCTTCTAAAATAAAAATAAAAAATATATAGAAATTGAAAAAAATTGTGTGATCAACACCATGACGTACCGCGGTTGCGCAGCAGTTTTGTGCCTCTTGAATTAGTTTGTGCCTCTTTAATTAGTTTGGAAATTTGTTCTAAAAAGTTAAAAAAAAAAACTTTTTTATTTGTATATAAAATTCTTCAAAATTATGATGAGTTTATCCACTCTCTATATTGAATCCATAATTTTTGAGCGTGTTACTCGTACCATTTTACTAGTTCTATAAGCATGTATATGTCAACAAATTTATTTTATTAAAGTATTTTTTTTCCACCAATTATTTTATATATTTTTATTTAGATATAAGATATTCCATTACTCAACCATTACCGCATTGCTAAAATAAATGGAAAAAAAAACTATATACGATGAGTTCTTTTGATTGCAACTAATCCCATTATCAACATTTTGAACCTCACTGACATTTTATAGGTCGAGCCTAATATATTCTCGTATATGATTTGCACGTTATATAGTTGACTACCGGTTACCCTGGTCGTAATTTTTTCCCTCTCCTTACAGAAGCCAAATACACAAATTAACAAAAATCAAAGAAAAATTCAAAACGGTCTATATCATATCAACGTGAAATTTCGAGACCACATCCAAGCATGCAACAACAAACACAGTTTCTAAACGGAGTTCAAATTAACCCCACAAACTAACGGTACACTTATTCCGTGAACCCTCCCCCCGCCGCCGCCGCCGCCGCTTCTTCTTGCAACTCCATTTCTCCATCCCTCAACTCCGTATTGTAAACAAACAATCTTGCAACAACTAGAAAGAAAATAAAATTCAAAGCACTAATCACTGCATAAAATGCATAATAATAATCCAAATGTGACACATTCAGATTATTCAAGATCCACCCGCTCCCACGTTTCTTGGTAAAGTCAGCCACAGTCGACAGCAGAAAACTGCTCAAGAAATATCCAATTCCCAAGCTAGTAGTGAAGTATGCAGTCCCAAGGCTCTTCATCCCCTGCGGCGCCTGATCGTAGAAGAACTCGATTTTCGCCACCTCGACAAAGTTATCCGCCACTCCCATCAGGGCAAACTGCGGAAAGAGGATGAAGATGGAGAGAGGGACGATCCCATCCTTCTCGAAGATTCCATTCTGTCGCGCCACGCTCAGGCGCCGCCTCTCTGCGAAAGACGCGGTGATCATGATGATGATGTGGAGAACTAGGCCTATCCCCATCCTCTGCAGCAGTGTGATCCCTCTAGGGTTCTTGGTGTATTTTCTGATGAAGGGTACGAGGAGACGGTCGTAGAGGACGATGGTTATGAGCATGAAGAGCGTGATGAACGCGCTGAGTGAAGCAGGGGGGATCTCGAAGTGGGGGCCGAGGCCCCTGCGTAGAGTGGCCCCCTGCTTCACGAATAGGGTTTGTGTCTGGGGGAGGAGGGTGCTAGGTATGAATGTTGCTACTAGGATTGGGATCATCTTCATCATTTGCTTCGTTTGCTCGACTTGAGTTACCGAGCATAGCATCCATGGCGAGCTGGGGCCGGTTTTCACTGCAGCTTTGTCAAGAAAGCTGCAAAAGAATTGTGAGTGAAGTTAAGAGGGAAGATAGAATAGTACAATATAAAAGAGTGTAGTGACAAAGTACTTATAAAATCAAGGTTAACTGCTTGAAACAATACAGCTCGTTGACAACGAAGCACAACATAGTGGTGTAATTTTAAAAATAAATAAAAGATGGTGTTGTAAGTTGTAACTGCAACGTTTTAAAAGTCATGTACAAATTTGAGTAAATGTTATCTTATTATTGTGATTAATGCTAAAAATGGATTATTATTAATCAACCTGAGTGAAGATGAATGATCTAGTCTGAACATGCCAGAACCCGAGTAATGCTCCAAGGGAAGCTCGTGGAGTTGCTTAGGTTCGTCTGGCACGACGGCCCTCCACTTCCTAATAGTAGCCACGAGCACCCGGGCCATCCGGGTCAAGGGGCTCCCGGAAGGGGGCTTATGCCTATAATAGCGCGTTCCAAACACAAAGACCATGATCGACACTGCAAGCCCTGCTGTAGGGAGGCCGTAGCCAACGGCCCAGCCCACGTTGTCTTGGATGTAGACGAGGAAAGTGTTGGAGAAAAGGGTACCTAAGAAGATGCTAAACATCCACCAATTGAAGAAGGAGAGCTTTTGGAACCTCTCTTTGGGCTCATAGTCATCAAATTGATCAGCCCCCATGGTTGAGATATTAGGCTTTGTTCCACCAGTTCCTATTGCAATTATGTAGAGGGCTAGATAGAAGATGCCTATTTGAAGAGTTGAGGCCTTCTTGTCACAATCTTGCTCCTTCACTCCATTCCCACACGACGGGGGCCTCAAGGTCGATAGGGACACAACGAGCGTTAGCAAGACCATCCCCTGTTGCACCGGAGATAGATAAGCATATTATGTACGTGGCAACGAGATCTACAGATAGTCAACACGTGTCATGCATATATAAGATAACGTTTGTGGTCGAATATCACGAGATTAATTACCATAAGGTAAATTGATGATGCTATGATGAAAGTCCAATATCGACCTAGATAAGTGTCTGCTATGTATGCACCTATAAGAGGTGTCATCCAAACTGTGCCAATCCAATTAGTCACATTATTTGAGGATTCCACAGTGCCTTCATGGAGCTTTGTTGTGAGATATATCACTAGATTTGATGCAATCCCATAATATGCCATCCTCTCAATTGCTTCATAGCCTAAAAGAAAGCTAACCACGCATCAAAATTCAAAACCACGGGCGGAGCTAGGATTTTAAGAATACTGTACATGACGGATGAGATTACATTTACGAATGGGGCAACGTTCATGATTTAAAATGCAGCTTTCCCAAATAAAAATAAAAACATATCCAAAGATTCATTCTTACCAACAATGAAGTAGCAAGCTTTCCATTTGCCAGTGGTTGATCTAAGAACAGGTCTACCTTTGAGGTCCAAGGTACCATCTTGTGTGTAATCCCCAGGACCTCTCTCTTCCACCTGCACCTTCGACATGAGAGAGAGAGAGTGAGAGAGAGAGAGAGAGGTTGTATGTAATTAAGGTGTTAGCACTACAAATAATTAGGCTTAACTAGAAGCTGTCATGTTCAATGGCCATCCACTATCCAACAAAAACGCCTCTATCACACTCTTGCAATTGATGTTAAACCTTGTTAATTAATTCAATTAATCTTCGAGGATACCACAAGTATCTTAGAGCGAGGCGACAACATTTGTCGTCACATTCTTGACATTTTCAAAATTTAATATTCTTGTTAAAGTCTTTTCTTGGACTGTTACACCTTGTATGATGGATGACTCGTTTAAATTTTGTCCATCTTCTAGTAATAATTTCCCAATTGGAATCCAGTGTCCCGTTGTCTACAACTTTCAACTTTTTTTAATACTTTCTTGCATTTTTTTCTATAATTTCAATTACTCGCGTTTTAGTTTAATATTGCACTTGTTAAAAAGAATCTATTATACTCAATTAGGGTATATAATATTTCTTTTTGCATTATATCTCAACTAGTAAGTAGCCCGTCGGAATTCAACGGGAAATAACTTTATGTTTTAATTTATATGTATATATTTTAAAAATAATTTTATATCTTATTTAAAAGTTGTGATATTGTTCGCGTTAATTATTAATCAAACTTAGAATATTAATTTATTTCACGTATCTAAATTTATAATTAGGAATGATAATGGATCGGGTATACTCAATCATTATATATTTTCTAAATCTAAATTTGTTTAGAATTTTTCTACATGTTCGTCCTAATCTCGGTTAAAATAGTGACTCCGTTGAGTAATACTCGATAAAAATATGAACACCCAAGTAAAATTAATTAAAATTAGTAAAAATCATTCTTTTTATATTATTTGAACAGTCTCGTTGATTTATGCTAAATTATTCACAAAGTTAATATTAATTAAAATTAGTAAAAATCCTTCTTTTTAAGTATATTTGAACCGTCTCGTTAGTTCATGTTAAATCGATATCTCTAATCTTTGCCAAAATGCGGAAAAAAAATATATTTTCATCTTCAAGTTTTTTTGTTATTTTCTTTAGCTACTTATCCCACATTTGATTCAATGTATATATTTTCTAGAAATCACTAATCAAAGTTTTTAGAAAAACATGAAAAAGATTCAATGTAGACATGTTGACTAAATATATTTATTTAGTCTTCATAGGGATTTTCTTTTACAAATTTTCTATAGATTATTATATATGAATTAAGAATGTATAAAATAAGGATTTATAAGAATGCATTCCGAAATTGTTATTTTAATATTTATAATAGAAGAAATTAATTAAATAATCCTGCACGAGCTCGACGAAGAAAAAGAAAGATTAACAATAATGATGTGAAGGATTAGAGTTAGTTCAATGTTAAATATATAGTGAAATATTCCTACTCCTATGACAATTCTGACTTATGAAACCAATCGGCAAACTCAGAAACCGTAGAATTAGAATAGATACATTATCAAGAAAAGATAAACATGACATTAGAATTAAAATAGATAAATATGTATATGTATTAATATTGCAATAAACCGTATAATTATAAGTTTAATTATCAAGAAAAGATAAACATGACATTAGAATTAGAATGGATAAATATGTATTAATATTGCAATATTAGAATAGATAAATATGTATTAATATTGCAATATTAACTATATGTAAAAATTAGAATATATAGAATTAAAATTAGACAAATTACCAGAATAAAGAAAAATCTGAACGGAACACCGTAGAGGGAGCAGCTTTATTTTCGTATTAGTAATAGATTTCATTAGATAATATTTGATAATTAGATTGATAAATCCATAATTAGGGTATGTAATTTTTTAAACCTCAATTTTATAAAAAAATGTTAATTAAATATTTCATTAAGGTATAGTAATTTTTATATTTATAATAAATATCATTAAATAATAAAGTTTATGAGCATGGCACATAAACTATCGGGCCACAAGATCCGAACCAATAATGTCTGATGCCATATCATTAAAATACTCAGATTCTAATGTCGAAGTATATATATATATATAGGGTATATATATATATATATATATTTTGTCTCAAACTGGGATACATATAATGCTGGTTGCTAGAATCATGTATACAATACAAATACATCATGTTTGAAATTGATTGATAATTTGTAGTATTATATAGTTGCCGACTTTTATACCCTTCTACAAGTCCATAACAGAAAATGACATTGATGTGTGGTAATAATACATTATATTATACATAGCAAATTTGATTTTCGATCACTTATTTAAAGTATATATAGATAGGGATGGCGCAAACATATCTCGTCCTTTCAACCGCAGGTATGCATTGCCTGTCATCATCTTAATAACTGTAACATTAAATTTAACGACCGTGCCACGGTGGACTCGAACCTGAAACTTTTGGCCGTGTGTCATCATCTAGGAGATGCTACGTTTTGCGATTCTTTGTAAAATGCATGATCCTACTTCTACGTAGGGGTGAACAAAATCGAACTTTACCAAATCGGTTCAAAAATTCACTTATTTACTTGGATTATATAATGACTTCTGCTAAGCAAGTTACCTAGCTTGACTACAACAAAGAAGAACTAGGCAATATAAGAGTAAACCTATTATCATCCATATCCACACGTTGCACGGGTGTAATACTAGTAAAGAATATGCTCGACACATCCATTCTTCGTCTATGATGATTCAACCATGGCACTCCCAATTTCAAAACTTTTTACTGCATAAGTAGAAGCTCAGAGCAGAGCATTTACCTTATGAAGTAGAGGCATCTATCTCCGTTGCCCGCCCTACACATCATCATAGCCGGAATACGTCTCAAGTTCATAAATTATGCAACTTAGCTCAACCAAAGTTTTCAATCTTGCATAATATATGTCTGCAAAGAAGCAAGAAATTGTCACTGCTTCTTATCACATGAATTCAACAACCTAACCTATGCAAAAATACATCTTAGAAAATTGGCTTCTTTTCACACAATAAGATATGTATCAAATATGTTAGTAAGCAACACAACACGACACAACGACCTTTCTTAAGTAGCTTCAACAGGCAGCACAGCAACACTAACCACATCTTTAATTTACACAAAAACAATCAACATCTTGATCAATGTGCTTGAAGCAAATGCTTAACTTCATCTAAATACGGGCGGACAAATGTCTCGGAGAACTTAGCATCCTTAGAAGAGGAAATCACATGAAGAGGAGGCCAATTCCCAATGAGGTTCCTACTTTCAAATATCCCTAAAATTCTCATCAGCGGCTCATACCTCTTCTTGAAGCTGTATATAAGTGATCCCGGGTGGTGCACAATGCTCGAAACATCAAACTTCCCCGTGGCAACCAAACCCTCCATTATCTTCATCTTCTCAGCCGATATACAACAAACACTCGAGGCTCCTTCCTAAACATACTCAATATCTCACTCTCCGAAAACCCCATATCCCGGAAAGCTCGCAACTTGAGCTCCCACGCCTCATTGCTCAGCGAAGCAATAGTTCCAATGGCATAAGTGAAAGCTTTGGAAGCTACAGATAGCCCCATTTCTTTGGCCTTATTCACAGACGCCCTAATAACTTGTGGCTTTTGACTGAAAACAGATGGAGTAGCTTTAAGAATCATACGAATTCGATCCATAGATAGGCCGCAGCTGTTCAAGAATTCCACATTAGCCACCACAGTTCTCTCCATAATCGAGGTCAGTAACTGTGGATATTTCCTCACAACTGTTAAAACTGCACATATAATGAAGGAATAATGTTGTTGTTCAAACTTAAACTTCATTAATGCTTGGGCTACGTGAGACTATCTTAAAAATTTCGTCACAAGAAAAGCACTCATCTTGGAAACTCTTGATTTTGGGTTTAATGTTGTCATCAAGACTAAAACAGAGATAAGTAGGCCTAAATTTCAGGATTCTCTTGATTTTGGGTTTAATGTTGTCATCTCGAAAATCCACTTGATTTCAAGAATGATAGCATCGAATCAACTGTTTCTGGGTTTTTGACGTGGGTCAATTCTGAGGCAAACCCCGCGAAGCAAAATCACAAGGGAAATCGTGTTTATGCACCAAAACGTCATAAACAGTAGGATTGATATTGATTCGAGATGGGTCGGCGTCTGAGTAGAAAAGAAATGGAGCGAAATAGAGAGAGAGAAACAGGGGATAATATGCGGACATGAACATTCTTTTAATCGAAGCGTGCTTGAAAATGAAAAAGGTGAGATCTTTGCGAATGGATGCAGCCATTTGTGAAGAAAACGAGCAATCAAATGTGTAAATGAGATGGGTTTAGGAAAACTAACTGACTTGCCTTCTGAATCGAAGCCGACGCCGCAGCCATTGAAGCTTCAGGTCCGGTGGGTTAAGCAGAGGAAAATGGTGTAAGAGTTGCATTTAACCCCTTATGTTTTCTAGAATTTGCAAAATGCCCTTTAATTCATTTCTATTCGATCAGTATAGTAAAATTGGGCAAATACCCCATGCGGTCAACATGAACATGGTGAGGTTGTTTTCTTTTTAATTTTTAATTAATTAATATTTAATTAAATTTAATTGGAGCTTAATGCATAATACTTCAATTGAGATCAATAAATCCTAATTGAAAAAGATAAATCCTGATTAAGAAAATCTTTGAAACTGATTCTTATTAAAGTTAAAGGGCAAATGGTTAAAAATGCAAAAAACATAAACAAAAACCCTTGGAAGATGAAACGACCTCTTAAAGTTCAGGAAGCCAGTTTTTAACTCCATCCGTCCCATTCAATTTGTCACGTTACTGTTCGGTACGAAGATTAAAGAAATTAAGAAAAAAGGTAAAAAGATAGAAAGTGGAATCAACTACTTTTAAAAGGTTTTGAATGATTAATTATTTCCTTATTTAGTATTTAACAAATAGAATGAAACATCTATTTAAGGATAGTGAGATAAATTAAATAGGACGGAGGGAGTAACTCAGTTCCTCCAAAAATAAAAAAAGGAACATTTATTGTGGAAGTCCAAGAGTTTCCAAAAAGTCGTTTTAATTACCTTAAAAAAATTAATCAGTTGAATAGATTCCGTCGATAAGTTAGAAATTATTAACAATTTCTGTATTTTCTATGAATAATACTGTTTATTCTAAAAAAATAATAATACTGTTTTGGAATATTATTGGTAACTTATAAAAAAAATGAAAAAAATGAAATTTAATGCTTTTTTCAATCTGTGAATCGTTTTTCAGAACTTTTTCGTGCTCTATTTGATTAAGCGATTGAATAATGCCATCTAGTGTTGTGAGAAATTTAAAAAAAAATTAATAATAATATTCAAAAAGAAAAAAAAAATAATATTCAAAAAGAATTTGGAGATGATGGGAATTGAACCCAATATCATTCAATTAATCATAGAATGCTCTACCATTTGAGCTACATCCCCTTTTTGACAAATCAGCCTCCAAAAATTTACTTAACTCAGAATAATTGTGAGACATTAATTTATTAAAAACAAATAAACAAATATAATTCTGCTAGGTGGGATCCCCTGTCCCGGTTTCCATGTCCCATTGTGTCCTGAATGTAAAACGCAGCCGTTTTAAATTAATATTCACTTCTCTCCTATTTTTCTTCTTTTCTCTTTCTTCTAATCGGCTGAGCTGAGCCGATCTCAAAATCTTTCCTTTCTTCTTCTAAATATTTCCTTGCGCAAAATCAGGAATCAGTTTTCCAACGATGGAAATCTATTATTTTCCATTCTGTAATTTTGTTTCTTCCTTCTCCGTTGCGATCGATTACACCTTTGGGTTTCTTTTAGATCAATTACACATTTGGGTTTCTTTTATTCTAAACCAAAATCGACGTCACGCCAACTATTCAACGAAAGGTATGTTGACTTAATTCTGTGTACTTTTGCCTTGAATTGGTTGCTGCTGTTGATGAACTTCAATGTTTTTTCCTTCTTTATTGGATATTATTTGTGTAGGATGACGAGATGAAAATCGAATAACATGCATTCTAGAGAATCATCAGTCTTTTCAAATAACAAGTTGCAATTTTTGTTATTTTAATAAAAGTTCGATACACCTTAATATTTACCGGATAAAGCAATCTTTTTCTCTTTAGGGAAAAGTGTACAAAATTCACAAAATAGATTCCATTTACTTTCAGTATTAAGGTTCAATTAGATCATACTAATGATACATATCCTACGTGTTGATATAATTTAATATTATTACTACTAATTTAACTTTGTTTGCATTTCTAAGCAGTTAATATTCAATATTTTGCTTAAAAACATGAAAAAGCTAAAATTAGTCAGCAATCTTATTAGACGTGATAAGCTAAATTCAGTTAATTTTGTATATTTTGTGAATTTTGCTCTAAGTTAATGTAGAATTCCCTGTAGATGTACAACTCTATTTTAAGATTATAGGTAGTATCAATCTGTCAGAGCTATTAAGGATACTATATATTTATATTAAACACAAATTAGAATACAAATTTAAAAAGAATTTTATTTGAAAATGGAACTAATGCAGAAAACAATATATGAACTTTCTCTATGCATATCGAAGGAGGTCGTTTATGAAAGCCAAAAATTGCATTAGTTAAGAAGGGGACTTTCAACAAACACCTACTATGCACTACGTAAGATTCGATTAATGGCGTCTTCTTCCATTAATGATTCAAAACCTTCAATCCATAAACTCTTGAGTTGATTCCAACGCACACTCTCGTCTTCAATTTTCATTTTAAAATTATGAAGGGATAATTTTGGAATCGAAGAACATGAATACAGACGCTGATGTGTAATATTTTACCATCTGTGATATTTATGCAAGAAGCCTGGACATATACTGAATCCTAATTATTTACCCCAAAATTAAAATAAATGAATTATTTAATTAATGAATATAGTTGACAAAATACTAATCATGAATGGTATTCAATTCGTAATTATGTTAGTTCAGCTGATAATAAATATACATGGGCATTTACTATTTGGTAATTAGCTTGATTAGAATCTATGAAAAATCTTAAAAAAAAAAAAATAATTGAGCGCTTTTTGGATGTGTTATCACTTTGGTGGGCCAGCCCAGACCGAATCCTTTTCAACATTGTCCAAATTTTTTAAGGGGTGTTTAATTTGGATGATATGATAGATAGATAAAAATAGTATATGTTAATCCATCGTTTATTTTGATTGATTGATTATTTTTTAGCTTGTTTGATAATCTAATCCTTCATATAGCCAATCCTATGTTTTTTCAATCTATCCTATCACGCAAAGTAAACGTCCCTAAGCAGTCAAATTTAGTATCATAATTCATAACTGCCCAATAGGCATCCTAGATTATAGTATATCATAATTAATTAGGACATTGCAATACTTATTGAACGTTGGTGATTTAAATTATTATTAGCACCCTTTATTACAAAACTAGAAATACTAGCTTCTACGGGACGACGTTGTATACAATCCGGATCCTCTATTATGTCATTGTACAACATCTCATATTGTATCTACGTCGCCGCCACGTGTCAAGGAAATTCAGAACTCTGCCAAATTTTGATTATGGAAATCCTTAATTATTCATTAGACATACAAAATCTTATCATTTTCGTGAATTCCAAATCAAAATTCGATAGAGTTTTAAATTTTCTGAACTTGCGGCACCGACCATCAGTAAATGCAATAGGAGATATATATTGCACAATGATACAAATAGAGGATCCGGCTTGCATCGCACATTTACAATGGCGATGCACGGGTTTTCCGAGCAACTTCCATCATCATGTTAAGCTCCTTCTTGAATAGTTCCATGGCATGGGGAGGCAGAGAAATGGGAACTATTATCCCATTCTCACCCTTGTTATTTTTTGAAGGCAAAAACCAGCTCAAAACTCCGGCCATCGAGTCAACGCCGCCTTTGGCCATCCCACCGTATGCCGCCTTGCCCCATCCAAAGTCCACTTCATCCATACACAGACGGGCTAAATCCGATAGCATGAAAGTATTATAAACTGTAAAACAAGGTCGATCTCTCATTACCAGTAGATCCATAACTGACTTCACATACTCCTCTGTTACTTTCGATTTCGCCTTCCTCACGAGCTCTATTGTGCGGTGTAAGGGATTACTATGCAGTTCCTCGGCTGTAGCAACTGCCATGGTTCACACAATAGCATTACCATAGTACCCCATCGGAAGTGGAGGATTCAGTTTGTTTTGTATAGTAACAAAGCATAGTAATCTAAACTCCTCTTGATTAGGGTTTGGAGAGAGAGCGAGTGTCCGGCAACGCCACACACATGCCGACACAAGATCAAACTGAGAGCATGTATGAGAGTGTGGAGGTAAGTTGCGGTGCAGGGCAGAGATGTCCGCGCTACTAAAGAAGAAAGAGCGCTCCACCGTATTTTGGAGAGCCGAGGATGGTAGGTGTCACAAGGATTTCTTCCGACTTAGAATTTTTCGCCTTGTGCGGCGCTGATCACGCACAACTAGTCAGCCCTCAATCTCACCAACTCTCGTGTTTGTTTGTTTAGTAAATCGTTTGAGTTATTTGCAAGCATAGAACAGAATCACGCAGCAGAATCTAAAGCACACACAGCACATACGGGAATACTCACTTCCCAACCTTCATATAAAACTCAAGTATACAAAGGAATGCTCAAGCTTGCACACGACACTCTCTGTGCAAAACTAAGAGGATACAGCCTACTTAACGTGATGGACAATCCTCCATCACTATGAGATTACATTTGAGCCGTCGGATGCGTTCCCAAGTGCCAAGTGTCACAATCGGGTCAACTGTCAAGTTACGTGCGGTTATTCCCAGCAATAACCGCCCAGCACCACTTTCCTTAGCCCACTACTTCTTCGCATAACCGCTGTGAAGCCAAGTAACCGCTCGCTAGGGCTGGCGCCCGTACCAGCATCGAGTCCCGGCGCTCGCAACCATCTCCCGTGTCAGCGTCCCGTCGGGTGATGCGCACACGCAGTACCAGCGCCCCGTCGGGTGACACGGTCGCGTCCCGAGTCAGTGCCCCGCCGGGTGGCACGCCTGCGCAGTGCCAGCGCCCCGCCGGGTGACACGCTCGCGTCCCGTCGGGTGACACGCTCCCGGCAAATAAGCGAGTCATCCTCGGGACAACTTGAAACCATCCGAGCCAAACACCTTCTTGCCCACACTTTGCCGTATCATTTCCCATCTCCAGCTCATCTGGACTTGCCATCACCGAAAACCAGCTGTGCCGTCCAAAATCAAGGACGACCCGACACCGTCGTGTCGTGGTGTGCCGATGGCTCGCGCACCACGACACCTAGCCGAGTTACGGGTGTAACAAACCACCCCCACCAGAGCTCGACGACTCTCTCGTCGTTGGTGTGGTGTTCTCCTTGTCTCGCCAATACTCAGCAATCTCTTTCTCAAACTGCCATAAGGCCACTGTCTTCTCCCACGTAGCATCACTCTTCATCTCACCTCCCCACTGGACCAAGTAATCTGTCCTCCGATTTTTCTTGCTTTGCCCCATAGTTCGGTGATCAAGAATTTTCTGAATGCTCTTGGAAAATTGTTGGCGAATCACCGGTGGCGCGCGTCGCGCCTGCTTCCTAGAAGTATCCAACTCATCAGCATTGAACTTCTTTAGAAAGGACACATGGAAAGTAGGATGAACCTTCAATCTATCAGGCAGCCTCAGACGATAGGCTACTCTTCCCACTTTCTTTACAACCTCAAACGGACCATCATATTTCGGAATGAGTCCTCGGTATACCGTCTTGGAAGAAATTTTCTTCCAAATCTGAGGGATTAACTTCAGCATCACCTGCTCTCCAACTTCAAACTGCACATCACGCCTATGTTTATCCACATACTTCTTCATACGGCGCTGTGCCTTAGCCAAGCTGTCACGAGCATCATCCAATAATTCTTGTTTCTCCCGAGCAAATCGATATGCAGCGGGACAGTTTCCCCCACTTCGTTGTACCGCAATCTCATGTGGTGCCAACGGTTGTTGCCCGTACACAATTTCAAAGGGGCTCATCCCCGTTGCCGAAAACCGGTACAAGTTGTAGCAAAACTGCGCCGAATCAAGTAATCCAACCCAATCTTTCGGGCTCGCCGACACGTAATGTCTCAAGTACTCCTCCAACAACTGGTTCATTCTCTCCGACTGACCATCGGTTTGAGGATGGTTAGCTGTAGAGAACTTCAGTTCCGAACCCAGCATACCAAACAATGAAGTCCAGAATCTGCCCGTAAATTTCGAATCACGGTCACTGATAATGTCCTCCGGGAGACCAAAATATTTCACCACGTTCTTTAAAAACAAGCCAGCAGCAATCTCAGCGGGACAAGCATTGGGGCAAGCAATGAAGATCCCGTACTTAGAAAATCTGTCAACCACAACAAAGATAGAAGCCATGCCATCAACTTTAGGAAAACCCGAGATAAAGTCCATTGATACCGATTGAAATGGCTTGTCCGGGACAGGCAAAGGTTGCAACAAACCCGCTTCTTTCTTTCTCTCGAGCTTGTCTTGTTGACAAACCAAACATGTTTTTACGTACGCCTCGACGTCGTCTTCCATTTTAGGCCAATAATATCTTCGAGACAATAATGCATACATCCGCTCCACGCCCGGGTGTCCAGCCCATTGAGGGTCATGTGTTTCCCTCAACAGCTCATGCCACAGCGAGCCCGCCGGCACATACGCTTTATTCACTCGAACAAACAACAAGTCATTCTCGAGCCAATACTTCCTCGACTCGCCCTGTTTCACCTGCTCAATCAATTTTAAATACACAGGGTCAGTTCGGGAAAATTCATGAATTTTCCCAAGAAAATCAGACTCCACAAGAGTCAAGGCAGCCACGAACTCCTCCACCACTTTACGACTCAACGCATCTGCAACATCATTATGTTTTCCAGGCCGATGCACCCAATCGAAATCAAACTCGCCCAAGTATTCTTGCCATCGAGCTTGTTTCGGGGATAACTTCTTTTGAGTCTTGAAGTTGGTGTTAGCAACATTGTTGGTCACGATGGTAAATTTCGTTCCCAACAAATAATGCTTCCACACTTCCAAACAATGTATCACTGCCATCATTTCCTTCTCGTGAGTGCTGTAACGGGACTCAGCATCTTTCAACTTCCGACTTTCATAAGCAATTGGGTGTTTGTCTTGCACGAGCACACCCCCAATAGCACGATCCGATGCGTCAACCTGTACTTCAAAAGGCTGATGCACCCAATCGAAATCAAACTCGCCCAAGTATTCTATCCATCGAGCTTGTTTCAGGGATAACTTCTTTTGAGTCTTGAAGTTCGGTCACGACGGTAAATTTTGTTCCCAACAAATAATGCTTCCACACTTCCAAACAATGTATCACTGCCGTCATTTCCTTCTCGTGAGTGCTGTAACGGGACTCGGCATCTTTCAACTTCCGACTTTCATAAGCAATTGGGTGTTTGTCTTGCACGAGCACACCCCCAATAGCACGATCCGATGCGTCAACCTGTACTTCAAAAGGCTGATCAAACATGGGCAGCTTCAAAATAGGCTCCGTCGATAGCATAGTCTTCAACCTATCGAATGCCTCTTGACACACTTCATTCCACTCCCATCTCGAATCCTTCTTCAGCAAATCAGTCAAAGGACTCACAATCTTTGAGTAACCTTTGATAAATCGCCGATAATAATTTGCCAAGCCGAGAAATGATCTCAACTCCGTAACTTTACCCGGTGCGGGCCAATCTAGCACGGACTGCACTTTCTTTCGATCCATCATGATCTGACCATGACCAATAATATGGCCGAGAAATGTTATTTGCTCCCGACAAAACTCACATTTCTCATTTTTAGCATACAACTGATTTTCACGCAACTTCATAAAAACAACACGCATATGCTTCACATGATCATCCAAGGACTCAGAATATACCACAATATCATCAAGATACACCACAACAAATCGATCAAGAAACTCATACAGCACGTCATTCATCAAATTACAAAACGTAGCAGGGGCATTGGTCAAACCAAAGGGCATCACCAAAAATTCAAACGAGCCATACCTCGTCACACAAGTAGTCTTGCCTTCATCTCCCGGCGCAATCCGGACTTGCCAATAACCCGCCCTTAGATCGATTTTAGTGTAGTAGCGTGCCCTCGTCAACTTGTCGAACAAATCCAGAGCATTCGGAATAGGGTACTTATTCTTGATCGTAACCTTATTCAACGCTCGATAGTCCACGCAAAATCTCAACGAACCATCAGCTTTCCTTTGGAAGAGCACCGGAGAACTGTATGGGGCCTTAGAAGGCTGAACCAATCCAGCTTCCAGCAACTCATCCAACTGCTTCCTTAACTCCGCCAATTCAGACGGCGACATACGGTACGGGGCTTGAGCTGGAGGTTTTGAACCCGGCACCAACTCAATCCTGTGATCCGTAGCTCGCCTTGGAGGTAGTTCTTTCGGCAACTCTGGAGGCATCACGTCCTTAAATTCATCCAACAAGTCTGACACCACTTCTGGTACCTCTTGAGTCACACCCGGCTTGATCTCAATCAACGTAGCAAGATACGTTGGATACCCACGCTTTAGTCCTCTTTTCAACTGTATAGCCGAGATCATGGTGCTTCCCTTTCTTCCATCATAAAACTCGCCTTGAACAAAGGATGGATGGGCCTCGTCGAGAATCATCAATCCACCCACGTGAGGCATCACAACCACCTTAGCCAAAAGCAAGAATTCATTACCAAGGATGACATCAAAATCATCTAACGGAACGGCCATCAACGAACACGTTCCTTTCCACGAGCCAATCTGCAAATCAATGTTAGCTACGCCCTGGATTGGTTTTGCCTCCGAATTCACAGCTTTAATTCGACTCAAGTGAGGCGACAAATCCAATCCAAGTCTTTTAACTTCACGTTCAGCAACAAAGTTATGTGTAGCACCGCTGTCCACCATCGCCATAACTTGCTTCCCGTTTATTGAAACTTTCACGTACATCAGCCCATTCTGACTTTTACCGTCCCCTTAAATTGCACTCAACAATTGCAACGGGTTTACCCGTGGAGCATTGGCTTCCATCTCTCTATCATCTTCAGCAACAAGTGCATTCAACTTCGACCGCTTCGGACAATCACGCATACGATGGTCACCGTTGCAAATGAAACACCCTCACTTCTTCTCGCCTCCATTTTGTTGGAGTGAGTCCTTCGAGCTACCGGCATTCCCGTCATTGGACTTTTTCTTCTTCCAATTTCCCTTACTTCTCTTGTCCTTATCCTTCCCCTTACTCGAGTCCTTTTTCTTCTGACTCAACTCGGAGGCGCCAACGGACTTGTAATCAACAAGACTATCGGCGGCGGCAATGGCGGATGACAAGTCTTTGACGCCCTGCCTCCTCAATTCGGCATGAGCCCACGACTGTAATCCGGCCAAGAAATTGAATAACTTGTCCTCCTCGGACATATCTCGCACATCAAGCATCAACGAGTTAAATTCTTTGACATAGTCTCGGACCGATCCGGTGTGTTTTAATTTTCTCAAAGCATCCCGTGCTAGCCACGATGTGTTGCACGGCAAGAATTGATCCTTTAATTCATTTTTCAACGCGTCCCAAGTCTCAATCTGGGCACGATTCGAGTTTGTATCGTCGGTACACCTCGCTCTCCACCATAACTTGGCGTCACCCGACAGATACATACCCGTGATGGATACCTTCTCAGCATCTGAGACATGGGCGGCCTGAAACTACGCCTCCATGTCCCACAGAAAATTCTCTAACTCTTTCGAACTCCGGGCACCTTCAAACGGCTTCGGTTCGGGGACTCGAACCTTTGTAACGGACTGCCCTTCTTCCACCATCCGAAGAGCCCGCTTTACTACACGCAAGTCATCAAGCAACTCTTCAAGTTTCATGTCTACCATTTCCGTCAAGGTAGAGACTTCTTCCTCACACGAAACAACACGACTCTCCACAAATGAAGGGAGAGACTCTATGGATTTCTGTACATTTTCGATCGTGATCTGCAGAGAACGAACACGATCAAAAATGGAGGAATCCGTGGACGTGAACGTTTCCAGGACGGATCCAATCAAGCCTTCCAATTTCAGCACCCGTTCTTCGAGAGTAGAGAACTCTCGAGCCTGACCATCGTAGCACAGCAACACGGACCAGAGCCAACCTGGCTCTGATACCAAATATCACAAGGATTTCTTCCGACTTAGAATTTTTCGCCTTGTGCGGCGCTGATCACGCACAACCAGCCAGCCCTCAATCTCACAAACTCTCGTGTTTGTTTGTTTAGTAAATCGTTTGAGTTATTTGCAAGCATAGAACAGAATCACGCAGCAGAATCTAAAGCACACACAGCACATACGGGAATACTCACTTCCCAACCTTCATATAAAACTCAAGTATACAAAGGAATGCTCAAGCTTGCACACGACACTCTCTGTGCAAAACTAAGAGGATACAGCCTACTTAACGTGACGGACAATCTCCCATCACTAGGAGATTACATTTGAGCCGTCGGATGCGTTCCCAAGTGCCAAGTGTTACGATCGGGTCAACTGTCAAGTTACGTGCGGTTATTCCCAGCAATAACCGTCCAGCACCACTTTCCTTAGCCCACTACTTCTTCGCATAACCGCTGTGAAGCCAAGTAACCGCTCGCTAGGGCTGGCGCCCGTCGCCCGCCCGTACCAGCATCGAGTCCCGGCGCCTGCAACCATCTCCCGTATCAGCGCCCCGTCGGGTGGTGCGCACACGCAGTGCCAGCGCCCCGTCGGGTGACACGGTCGCGTCCCGTGTCAGTGCCCCGCCGGGTGGCACGCCTGCGCAGTGCCAGCGCCCCGCCTGGTGACACGCTCGCGTCCCGTTGGGTGACACGCTCCCGGCAAATAAGCGAGTCATCCTCGGGACAACTTGAAACCATCCGAGCCAAACACCTTCTTGCCCACACTTTGCCGTATCATTTCCCATCTCCAGCTCATCTGGACTTGCCATCACCGAAAACCAGCCGTGCCGTCCAAAATCAAGGACGACCCGACACCGTCGTGTCGTGGTGTGCCGATGGCTCGCGCACCACGACACCTAGCCGAGTTATGGGTGTAACAGTAGGGGATTAGGAGATTCGTACTCGGGATGCGCGAATGATACGCACGGTAGGTTACGAGCACTAAGAAGGTGTCTTTTCCAAACTGGACTAATAGAAGGGGTTTCACCACCGCGGGCGAGTTCACCAATGGCGAACAACAATTTTAGAATAGCCGCGCCATCACCCATTGCGTGGATGAACCGTAAACCCACGATTAATCCACCACATTTGAACCGCGTAACCTAAATAAGAATTCATTGTGACCATCATTCAGTACTACACATGGACAATAAATCCATCATTGACTTGAGCCTATTCTGATACCATGTTATTGGTATCAGAATTGAGACATTTTCTCTCTTAAAAGGCATTGTAAGATAGGGGGATTTTCCAACATATATATAAAAGTTAGGACCTTTACCAAGTCGACATGAGACACAAATGGTGGAACTTTAACAAATACCTGAATAAGAAGCAAAGGACAATTAATCGGTTATTCCATCAGAGCCCGAAACATTATAAAGCAGTTGGTCGAGATTCGGAAAGGACGGATGGAGGATGCCGGCGAACTGATGCACCGTCGCGTCAGCGTCGGCCTCAATGAAGAGAACACCCTCGGCGGTGCACACCACCACGAGCTTTCGGGTGGCGATTTCCCTTACGCGGCTGGCGTAAGGATAGTAGAAAACCAAGGCCCTGGTAACGGCATCACGGATGACGTTGACAGGGTCCTTCCCTTGCATGGAGTCGGAGGGGATTCCATCGTAGATTCCGATGGTCGGAACGAGCACGCACATCATTGATTCTGTTTTTCAATGTGGAGTTTTTGAAAGTGAATGAAATTCATAGATCTACAATTTATTTTTTTGAATCTGGTTGGTGTTCATATTTTCCGACGTTCACATATTTTTATGTGTGGCTTCACAAGTAAAACTTTGTGATATCACAAATTTTAATTTGTGAATTCACGAATTCTAAATTGTGAATTCAGTAATATAAAAATAGATTGCATTAAAAATCAAAATTGGGTAAATTTTTTTATAATATCTCTCCTGAATATATGCTGAAAATTAATAAAATATTAAAATATAATTACACCTAAATTAAAAATCACAAATATGTAATTAATGGATATCTAACTAATTAAAGTGAACGACTAACTTTTAAACCAAAAATACCATTTTATAAATCAATCTAATTTTTTTTTTGTCGTCCACAAGATAATAAAGTAAGACAATCTATCTAATACAGTGGCGGAGCCAGGATTTCGGTCCAGGGGGTCCAATTTTTTTAAATAAAAATAAAATTAAAATTAAAAATAAATAATAATTTTTAACATAATTATAATATCATTTAAATTACACAATAAGTCAAAGAAACTAAGTAAACATGATTGTTTCATAAATCATAACATTCTGCTCCTATTTTTCATGTTTTGAACCGTTACATAATAGCTTCAAAAGCAAACACTAGAGGTAGAATTTTTTTTATGAGGGTGTTGTGTGTGGCAGATCAACGACGTGCTTCCAGTTAACATTATTTTTACATAGTAAAATTATCGATTATACCCCTTCGATTTTTTTATATTATTATTGAAATAAATAGAAAAAAATTATAATCTTGAAAATGAAATGACATTATTTCATTTGGTTAAGCCATGTCGTTTTTACTTCATATTTCACACCTAACAAAATGATTTAAATGACATATGATATACAATTAGTATGTAATGTCGTTTTGGATTAATAATCATATCAGTGAGAAACAAGTTATAAAAGGAAATTTGATACACATAAATAAAATTAATTTTAAAAAGTTTAAAAATTTCTATCAAAATTCAAAATTCAAATATAAAAGATTGTATGAATTCTTTGAAAGATACCTCTATATTTTGCACAAATAAATATAAAACTTATATCTATTTTAAATAAATAAAGATCTAATCGAAGTTTCATAATTAGTATTTTAGAAAATAAGAAAATATCGAAAATCATGTACAAATTGTGCTAAAAAAATGTAGAGGGATCTCCTAAAAAAAGAAAAGGAAAAGAAAATAAAAGAAGGTAAAAACATAAGTGGGGCCATGTCATTATTACATCTTATGAGCACCATTAAATAATTCAAGTGCATCCCTCTACCACTGCAAATCTATTTCTATCGATTATTACATCCCTTCTTCTTCAACCTTCTTCTTGGAGAGCAGCAAAAATTACTACTATACATATACTACGATATTTTTTTTTAAATTCAGGGCCCCCCCTCCGCCAGATTCTAATACAATGTTAAAGAAGTTTAATCATTTAATAATTTTATCCAATGCTTAATTATTGCATGAAACGTCAAGCAACAATGTAATTAATTGTGTTAATTATAATTAAGGTTGGTGAACTCACGTCAAGCAACAATCAAAATTGTACCTGAAGGAAAATAAATAAAGTATCTTCAATAACATGAGCATGCAGTGGCGGACGCAGGATTTCAAGTAAGAGGGTCAAAAAATTATAACAAGCAAAATTAAATATAAAACTTTATAATAAAATATACTATACAAATAATCAGAATTCTAATCTATATTTGGCCCCGACAGTTTGCCTTATTCTGAAACTTTTGCATAATAACGTCATTAAAAACATAATTGAATATATCCTTTTTAATATAGACTATCAAATTATCATTCATCTATTCATCACTCATTCGGTTGCGATGATACTTTGTGATTCATCCATTTATATATTTTTCTTTTCCAATTTGATGCTCTTAGTTATATTTTTTGGCCAAAAATTGAAGAACATAGTAGAATTACCTTTTGATTCCTGCAACAACTTAGATACAGGAGAAGAAGAGAACTTGGTGAAGGGTAAAAGATTTACAATTAGAGAAGAGAAAAGAGCAGTAGATGAAGCGTAAGAATTTGGTGAAAGGTATACATGGTTATAATAATTTTATTAGAGGTATAATAGGTATTTCGCATGAAAATACAAGGGGGTCAATTGACTCCCCTTGGCTACATGTAAATCCGCCCCTGTGAGCATGAATGACAAAAACTTTGTTTATATTTTTTTTCTTTGCAAATAAGTTAATTTATCAAGAAAAAATTAATGTCGAAAAAGTGGATCAAAAAGTTCACCAACCTTAAAAAGACAACCTCAAAAATGTCGATACTTTATTTATTTTCCTTCAGGTACAATTTTGATTGTTGCTAGACAACCTTAAAATTAAAGACAATGTATGCAAATTAATTTTAATGGTTTCACTTTCACACTGCTTTAGTAGAAGTGTAGAATAAATATTATCCCTTATACTTATCTATAAATAGAGTGGACACAATTCAAGAAAAAAACACGGAGGCAAGGGAAAACCTTGAGCGCACACCAATCCAAAATCATTTCTTCTTTTAAGTTCCGGTAATCTTCTCTCCTCATCCTTTGCGTTTTTTTTTTTTTAAGTACCGTCTCCGTCCACCACCCATTTGCCCCTATTTTGTTATTTGGCCGTTCACAAAAGATTTGTCCACCCCATTTATAAAAGTAGGTCCCGCACATTCCACTTTACTTTTAACTTCATTCCACCCACAATTACCCAAAAGTGGACCTTATTCCACTCACATTTTAATTTTATTAAATCCAATCAACTAAGTCAACCTATTTTATTAAAACTCGTGCGGGTCAACCCGGGACAAATGGGTGGTGGACGGAGGGAGTATTAATTAATCGTAGAAGTTGTTGCATGAATATTAATATTTGTGCTCGTGTGTATCAATTGTTGATTTTGACGAAAGTATTATTATTGTCTTATTGTATTAAGTATATTTTTGTTGATTTTGGATGAAATATTTAGAACATACATGACCGTTTAGTTTGTTTGGTTTGGTTTGGTTTTAACTTTTAAAAATTTGGTTTATTCGGTTCGGTTATTCGGTTAGTTTGGTTTTAATTTTTAAAAATTTAATTTATTCGGTTTGGTTTGGTTTAGACCAAAACCAAATCGAATAACCGAATGTTCACCCCTACTCACAACTACCCACAAGTGAACCTTATTCCACTCACATTTTAACTTTATTAAATCCAATCAACTAAGTCAACCCATTTTATTAAAACTCGTGCCCGGGACATATGGGTGGTGGACGGAGGGAGTATTAATTAATCGTAGAAGCTGTTGCATGAATATTAATATTTCTGCTCGTGTGTATCAATTGTTGATTTTGACGAAAGTATTAAACAAGCGCAGGTTGGAAGAAATAACATGGAAACTACTCTGCTGGCTCGCGGCGCGCTTTCAAAGTTGATAATAATAAAATTAGGTGACGAACGCTGTGCATACCGCAAGGACGATGGTTCCGTGGTTCTCGGAGAACAGAGCGTGTTCAGCCCGCTGGTGAAGATTGAGGCGGAACGAGCAGCAAGCAACGACAGGTATGTTCACCTCAGATTCTGTCATTCCAATAGATACTGGGCGCGGAATGCAAACGACAGGTTCATTGTGCTGACTCCAACAAGCCCGAACAAGACATTAAAAGTTCATCATGTACGCTTTTCGAGGCGATTACGGCAGATTATGATAACGGGTTGTTCTACTTGAACCACGTCCAGAGCGGACGGCGTGTGTTGCTTGATAATGCGAGCATGAGATTTTACGTAGAACCAGTTCCCTTTCGGCAAGTTACTTTTAGTTATGTGAATTGGGATACAATCGTTAAACTGCCTAAGAACGTTGCGTTCAAAGGATTCAACGGCAGCTACCTCCAAGCAGTGTGGTGGGATGACCACCCGTACCTGCAGTTCGCAGCCGACGATCCTAACAGGCCGAAAACGAGCTACCAGATAACCCAGTTGCCAGACGGACATGTTCGAATATTCTCGAACAACTTTTCCAGGTACTGGAGGCGCGACGACACCATTATGCAGAGCGGTTGGATATGGGCGGACTCCGACGATGCTACGGCCAACAAAAGAAACACTCTCTTCTGGCCGGTCAAAATTGACGACAACACAATTGCGCTTAGAAGTGCAGACAACAACAATTTCTGCCAAGCTCTCAATGCTAATGGGAAGACAGATTGTCTGGATGCGGCAGCTCCCACTATTTTCAAGGAGGCGAGGCTTGGTGTGCAGGAACTTGTGCTCGGGAGAAGGATCTATAACGTCAGATATTGGATGGAGAACTCCAGAATATTCAACGAGAAGCCTTTCGTGGCGGGGGCCACCACCGCTTTTAACCACGCAGACTCGGAGGCTGTGATTGCCGTGGAGGTTAGTTATGAGGACTCCAAATCTTATTCTTTCACCCGTAGCACATCTGTCACGGCGGGGGTGACGGGTACCATCGAATTCGGTATGCCCTTGATCGAAAAGGGAATAATCTCGCTGAGTTTTGAGACAACTAGGGGGCTGGAGTGGAACAACACCACAACCACTACAACATCAATTAAGGCTACGGGTACAGTTACTGTGCCCCCTCGGACTGTGGCTACCGTTAATTATGTCGGGACCATGGGCGCGTACGAAGTTCCCTTCTCCTACACTAAGCAGGACAAGAGTTCCACTGACGGAAGAATCATTGAATCCGAAGAAATTGATGGTGTTTTCAGAGGCGTCAATGCCTACAACTTCTCCTTTGTCGTGGACAAGACTCAGCCTCTCTAACAAGACAAGAATAAATCATCACGTTTGCTTAATTTTGCTTTTGCTCCCAATAATGCTTGTTGCTTTTCGTTTCTTATGCGTGTTTGTCGTATATATGTATTGTTGTAATTTGCATCTCTAGTCTAGTCTAAGTGAGGGTTTTTTTCATCAACTTCTTCCAAGTTGGTTTTTTCCCTCATATATTACGTTGTGGATCGTTTTACTTTCGTTAATGTTAATGTGTGGTTGTTGTAATTTTTATTTTTATTTCTAATTTTTTATTAATTTTTAATTACTTATTATGTGGCACAAATGGAATCAATACAATTTATATTTTTTTAAAATAGAACAATCAAAAGATCATCATGACTTTGCGAACGAGGTCACATGGAATCAATGATCATTTTTTTTTTCATAGAACAATCAAATATCATTATGACTTTGCGAATGAGGTGACATGTTATTGCATTACAATTCCAAATATATTTAGGTATATCAAAAAGAGCTATGACAAAAACTCATTAAAATTTTAGAGGTCAATTTATATGCAAAATTTTATGATAAATACATTCTTTGAAATACTAGAGTGCTAGTTTCAAAATAGATATAAGTTTTATATTTATTTGAGCAAAATATAGAGGTATCTTTCAAAGAATTCATACTATCTTTTATATTTGAATTTTGAATTTTGATAGAAATTTCTAAACTTTTTAAAATTAATTTTATTTATGTGTATCAAATTTCCTTTTATAACTTGTTTCTCACTGATATGATTATTAATCCAAAACGACATTACATACTAATTGTATATCATATGTGATTTAAATCATTTTGTTAGGTGTGAAATATGAAGTAAAAACGACATGGCTTAACCAAATGAAATAATGTCGTTACATTTTCAAGATTATAATTTTTTTTCTATTTATTTCAATAATAATATAAATTATAATTTATTTTTAATTTTAATTTTATTTTTATTTAAAAAAAAATCAGACCCCCCTGGACCGAAATCCTGGCTCCGCCACTTTATTAGATAGATTGTCTTACTTTATTACTATCTTGTAGACGACAAAAAAAAAATTAGATTGATTTATAAAATGGTATTTTTGGTTTAAAAGTTAGTCGTTCACTTTAATTAGTTAGATATCCATTAATTACATATTTGTGATTTTTAATTTAGGTGTAATTATATTTTAATATTTTATTAATTTTCAGCATATATTCAGGAGAGATATTATAAAAAAATTTACCCAATTTTGATTTTTAATGCAATCTATTTTTATATTACTGAATTCACAATTTAGAATTCGTGAATTCACAAATTAAAATTTGTGATATCACAAAGTTTTACTTGTGAAGCCACACATAAAAATATGTGAACGTCGGAAAATATGAACACCAACCAGATTCAAAAAAATAAATTGTAGATCTATGAATTTCATTCACTTTCAAAAACTCCACATTGAAAAACAGAATCAATAAGACGACAGTAGAGATAAAGATGAGTCTACGCCATAGATTAATGGCGTCTTCTTCCATTAATGATTCAAAACCTTCAATCCATAAACTCTTGAGTTGATTCCAACGCACACTCTCGCCTTCAATTTTCATTTTAAAATTATATATGAAGGGATAATTTTGGAATCGAAGAACATGAATACAGACGCTGATGTGTAATATTTTACCATGTGTGATATTTATGCAAGAAGCCTGGACATATACTGAATCCTAATTATTTACCCCAAAATTAAAATAAATGAATTATTTAATTAATGAATATAGTTGAGAAAATACTAATCATGAATGGTATTCAATTCGTAATTATGTTAGTGTTAAGGGTTATGGCTACAATATAAAACCAACTTATAGAAGAAGGACGTAACAATAAATAGCTGAAGCTGTGAGGATTAAGTGGCAATTACTTAATCAAGTTTGAGCTGGATAAAGCATAGTACATGCAGTACTCATGCAAGATTTGATCTCGGGCGTAGATTGATCAACGGCAGAGATCGATGAAGATTAAGTCGGTTTCTTCTGGATATATAAGTTGATTCCTTTTGTAATTCAATTCAATTCCATTCTTTGTTAGCTGCAGATTTAGAGAGAGAAAGGGGGAAACACGAGTGCTTCTGTGAGAAGAGAAATCTGTGAGATTTCTTGGTTCTGGGTAGATAGAAGTGAGTGTTTGTAATTCTTTGATCTTGCATTAATAAACACAGAGATTTCCCTGCCCGTGGACGTAGGTGATTTCGATCACTGAACCACGTAAATCGCCGTCTTGTTTTCTCAGTTTCGTATTCATTAATTTGGGGTTCTTGAGTTCAATCTGCAACTCAAGCTCTATTATCTTACAATTTGGCGCCGTCTGTGAGGAATTCTTTTCGATCAAGAAAAGGAAGCAAATTCACGATGACATCAACCAGATTCGATACGGAGAAGTTTTCAGGAAAAAATGATTTTGGATTATGGCGCATCAAAATGAGGGCGATGCTCGTTCAACAAGGACTTGCAGATGCATTGAAGCCAGAACCAAAGGAATCTGGAAAGGAGGAAGAAACGGATAGCAAGACTGCAACGCAGCGGGCTGAGATGAAAGAGAAGGCATAGCGCAATTGTTCTTTGCCTCACTGACAAAGTTTTGCGAGAGGTCTCCAAGGAAACGCCTGCAGCAGGTGTATGGGCAAAGCTTGAAAGCTTGTACATGACCAGATCCCTCGCCAACCGATTGTATATGAAGCAGCGGCTGTATTCGTATAGAATCACTGAAGACAGAGGGATCGGAGAACAGATCGATGAGTTCAACAAATCTTTAGATGATTTGGAGAACATAGATGTAAAATTGGAGGATGAAGATAAGGCTATAATCCTCCTAAATGCCTTGCCTCACAGCTTTGATCAGTTGAAAGATGCCATGTTATATGGCAGAGAGAACTCCATTACTCTTGATGAAGTTCAAAATGCTTTGAAGGCTAAAGAACTTTAGAGGCAGCTCGATGGTGGTCAAGATCCAGCTGCAGAAAGTCTGAACGTGAAAAAGTTTAAAGGAAAGAAGTTCAAGAAAGCAGGTCTTGATAGCAAGAAGTCATTCTTCGGCAAAAAGAAAGATCAAGAAGGAAAGGAAACTAGAAAGTGCCATTGGTGCAAGAAACCTGGACACTTGAAAAAGGATTGTTATTCTTGGATCAAGAAGCAAAAATCGAAAGATCAAAAGCCTGATTCTACGGATGTCACTGAAGAATGTGAATCTGCAGAAATGCTGAATATTGTGGATGGTGGAGTGGAGCAGGCATGGATCATGGACTCCGGCTGTAGTTTCCACATGTGTCCTCACAAAGAATGGTTCGTGGATTTGAATCAGGGAGATCAAGGATCAGTCCTTCTTGGCAACAATCAGGTATGCAAAGTCAGAGGAATTGGTAATATTAGATTACAAATGCATGATCGTTCTGTAAAGATCTTGACTGAGGTTAGATATATACCAGAGCTCAAAAGAAATTTGATATTTCTTGGCATACTTGAATCCAAGGGATATAGTTTTAAGTCTGAGAATGGTATAATGAGAGTTTCAAGAGGCTTTGTCACTGTCATGCAAGGAACAAGGAAAAACAGGTTATACTACTTAGATGCTGAGACTCTCATGGGAAATTCTGATGTAGTATCAACTGATTTGGTTAATCTTTGGCATAAAAGGTTGGGGCATGTCAGTGAAGGGGGAATGAAGGAGCTGGTCAAGCAAGATCTTATAAAAGGTATAGGATCAGTGAAGCTAGAGAGCTGTGAGCAGTGCATTTTAGGCAAAAGCAAGAAAAACCCATTCCCTGCTGGTAAACACACTTCAACTGCACCCTTGGATTATGCTCACAGTGATCTGTGGGGCCCATCACCTACAGATTCAATAGGTGGAGGCAAATTCTTTATGTCAATAGTTGATGATTTCTCAAGAAAGTTGTGGATTTTTGTGCTCAAAGATAAGACAGAGGCTTTTGACAGATTCAAGGATTGGTGTGCAGAGGTTGAGCTTGAGAAGGGAACTACTTTAAAGTGCTTAAGAACTGATAACGGTCTGGAGTTTTTGAGTGAAAAATTCAATAAATTCTGTAGAGATAGAGGCATGAAGAGGCACAGAACCGTGCCAGGCAATCCCCAACAAAATGGGGTTGCTAAGAGAATGAATAGAACTATCTTGGAAAGGATAAGATGCATGCTGTTAAGTTCAGGATTAGCACAAAAGTTTTGGGGAGAAGCTGCTTCTACTGCAGCCTATCTGATCAACAAATGTCCCTCTTCTGCTATCAGTTTTGATACTCCAAATAAAAGATGGTATGGAACAGAAGGAAATTATTCACATCTCAGAGCATTTGGATGCAAGGCTTATGCCCATGTCAGACAGAATAAACTGGAAGCTAGAGCTGTCAAATGCATCATGCTTGGGTATCAAAAGGGAGTTAAGGGCTACAGACTTTGGTGTATTGAACCAGGAAAGCAAAAGATCATTATCAGCAGAGATGTCGTTTTCAAGGAGGAAGACATGCCATATCTTGATAGCTCTACAGTCAAGACTGATGTCCAGACTAAGACCACAAAAGCTACCCAGGTTAAGGTGGAGCTTAGCAATGAAAAGAATATTGAGACTGAAGAAGAATCTGAACCCAATCAGGATGATGTTGAAGGTGGAGGTAATGACCTGAGGAACTACAGGCTTGCAAGAGATAGGGAAAGAAGAACTATAAAACCACCAACGAGGTATGGTGAGGCTGATATGATCTATTATGCTCTTTGTGTGGCAGAAGAAATAGAATATTTTGAGCCAAGTACATATAAAGAAGCAGTGAATAGCAAGGAAAGAGATCAGTGGATCAATGCTATGAAAGAAGAAATAGAGTCTTTGCTGAAAAATGGAACATGGATCCTAGTTGAGAAGCCCAAATCACAGAGAGCAGTAAGTTATAAATGAATTTTTAAGAAGAAGATAGAGGCTGCAGAGAACAACAGAATAAGATTTAAAGCAAGACTTGTTGCTAGAGGTTTTACACAGAAAGAAGGGGTTGATTTCAATGAGGTTTTCTCTCCGGTAGTAAAATACAGCTCAATAAGGATACTTTTAGCAATGGTAGCTCAACATGATTGGGAATTACAGCAGCTTGATGTCAAGACTGCATTTCTACATGGAGATCTTGAAGAAACCATATTCATGTTACAGCCTGAAGGTTTTGTGAAGCCTGAAGATGAAGGAAATGTGTGCTTACTCAAGAAATCATTGTATGGTTTGAAGCAATCTTCAAGACAGTGGTACAAGAAATTGATGATCATATGCTCAAAATTGGTTTTAAGAGGTCAAGCTATGACAGTTGTGTCTACATTAAGAGGAGAGATGGTGCTGCAGTTGCATATTTGCTTTTATATGTGGATGACATGCTCGTAGCAGGTTCAAGTAAGAAAGAGATTGAACAAGTGAAACAGGAGCTTCAAACCAGTTTTGACATGAAAGATCTAGGTGATGCCAAAAGAATCCTAGGAATGGATATTATCAGAAACAGAAAGAAGAAGGAGTTGTGGTTAATGCAGCATGGTTACTTGCAGAAAGTATTGAAGAAGTTCAGAATGATGGATTCAAGAGAAGTGTCAGTTCCGTTAGCTCAACACTTCAAGTTATCTGCTGATCAAAAACCAAAGACAGCAGAAGAAAAGAGAGAGATGGATATGATTCCCTATTCTAATATAGTTGGAAGTATTATGTATACAATGGTTTGTACGAGGCCGGATGTTGCTCATGCTATTAGTGTGGCAAGTAGGTATATGTCTGAACCTGGCAGAGGTCACTGGCAAGCTTTGAAGTGGATCTTAAGGTATCTAAAAGGTTCTACAGATGTTGGAATATTGTACAGTGGTGCTGGTGATTACAAGGGAGATCCATTGGTTGGATTTTGTGATTCAGACTATGCTGCAAAAATCGATTCGAGGAAGAGTCAGTCTGGATACATTTTTAATCTTTATGGATCTGCAATCAGCTGGAAATCGAGCTTACAGTCTGTTGTGGCTTTATCAACTACTGAGGCAGAGTACATTGCTCTAACTGAGGCAGTGAAGGAGAGTATATGGTTGAAAGGAATTCTGCAAGATTTTGATGTTGATCAAGAAACTGTTGTTATTAACTGCGACAGTCAAAGCGCTTTGCATTTAGCAAAACACCAATTTTTTCACGAGCGAAGCAAGCATATTGATGTTCGCTTACATTTTGTGAGGGATGAAGTAAACAAAGGTGTTGTGAATATCAGGAAGATTGCTACTGAGCATAATGCTGCAGACATGCTTACTAAATCATTACCAACAGCCAAGTTTAAGTATTGCTTGGAGTTGTGTTTGTTGATGTTTTCTGTTGCAGCCAAGGTGGAGAATTGTTAAGGGTTATGGCTACAATATAAAACCAACTTATAGAAGAAGGACGTAACAATAAATAGCTGAAGCTGTGAGGATTAAGTGGCAATTACTTAATCAAGTTTGAGCTGGATAAAGCACAGTACATGCAGTACTCATGCAAGATTTGATCTCGGGCGTAGATTGATCAACGGCAGAGATCGATGAAGATTAAGTCGGTTTCTTCTGGATATATAAGTTGATTCCTTTTGTAATTCAATTCAATTCCATTCTTTGTTAGCTGCAGATTTAGAGAGAGAAAGGGGGAAACACGAGTGCTTCTGTGAGATTATGAATTAATGGATTCAATAAAGTTTGATATTTTGATACTTTTCTTTTTTTGATATTTTATGGAGTTTAATAAAATTGGTATGGGCATGTTCCTTTTTAAAACAATATGAGATTGAAAGAGTTTAGTTAACTAGATCGATTATGAGTTTTACTCATACTCCCTCCGTTCACAATAAGTGTAACACTTTGGGTTTGATTTTAAGAAATAATTGATAGATTGGTTTTGAGTGACCCCATAATGAATTGTTGTAAAGTTTAAAATAAGGGTAGTGGGTAGGGTCATTTATCAAAATAAAAAGTGGTACACTTATCGTGGACGTATGCAAAAGGAAATTGTGCTACACTTATCGTGGACGGAGAGAGTATTAATTAACTCATCGATCCACTCATGCTTCAATTTTTTGAATTCCAATTGAACTTTAAATCTTATCAAATAATGTTCAATTTGTTTTTCTATATCTACATTTCATTGAACTTAAATGTCTAAATCGATTGATCTCAATTTCAGAAGTATATGACTAATTAATCGATTTTCAGTTAGGAAAATAAGTAAGTGGTAAATATCAACTATTTAGGGTGGTATCTGTTATTTAAGAAATTTAATTTGTTAATTTCGACAAAATTCACAAATTAAATATTATAAATTCTTTTCTAAAAAAAATATTATAAATTTGACACTACATACCTTTAAAAATTGGTGCAAATTAAAAACGTGCATGTACTATTTTAAACCTATATAGGAATTGGCTTCTTTATTTTAAGCTTACTCCACATTTTTTTCCTTCAGAAATTGGTCCATGGTCAAATTTTTAATTTATGATTTTTTTTACAAAGTTAATTCACAGTCGTTATGAATCAATGCAGGAAATCAATGTTCTTTAGCATTATTCAACTCTAGTATTATAGGAAACAAAGAATTTTTTGACACACCAATTATTATTAATTGTCAAGACTGCCAATACCTTATATATGTTGTTTTATGACTTTATAAATTTTTGGATAAATTACAGTTTCAATCTCGAATTATAAGTCCACATTTTTTTTTTCAGGAATTGGTCCATAGTCACATTTTTAATTTTTTATTTATGATTTTTTATACAAGGTAATTAATTCACAGTCGTCATGAATTATGACTAAAATCATTAATGCAGAAAATCAATGTTCGTATCACTATTCAACTCTAGTATTGTAGGAAAAAGGAATTTTTTTTACACACCATTATTATTAATTAAGTTCTGTTTATCAAAGCTCTCAATACTTTTGTTGTTTTTATTGACTTTATACATTTCTGGATGAATTACATATCAATATATAATCCACCTATATAACAATTAATATGGGTTTGCTTATCAACTTGTACCTAACATCAATCTTTAAACAGAAATGCAGATTGTATATAAAATATACTAATAAGAATAACTCGAAACATTATTAAAAAGTACAAAAAATTATTCAAAATTAATAATACTCAAAAAGAAATTGGAGATGATGGGAATTGAACCCAATATCATTCATTAACCATAGAATGCTCTACCATTTGAGCTACATCCCCTTTTGACAAATAAGCCCCATAAAATCCAATACTAAAGATAATAATCGCGAGAAATTATAGAAAAATAAAATATATATCATATATCAATCAATCATAGAATGCTCTACCATTTGAGCTTTATCCCCTTTTTTTGACAATAAGCCTCCATAACATCTACTTAAAGCAAACACCATGAATTTGACAATTTTTTCACTTTTCATATTTTTTTCTTAGGGTTGGCACTTTATTAATGCATTAATCTCATGAATTTGACAATTTTTTCACTTTTCATATTTTTTCTTAGGGTTGGCACTTTATTAATGCATTAATCTCATGAATTTGACAATTTTTTCTTAGGGTTGGCACTTTATTAATGCATTAATCTCTGCTTAAATATTGTTCAATCAAGATAGATATGACCAGATATTAATAAATGGTTATGTAACACATTGAGTGGTGATAATGTTAATTGAAACATATAAATATAATTGTTCATCTTAAATTGCGTATTTTGCTGAAACTTTCAATAAGAAACTCTATCAAAAGATTTAAGGCAACAAAAGTTACACAAAAAAAATATTATGTATATATATTCATCTAAAAAAATCTGATATAGATAGTCGAAAAAAGTAAAGAAGCAGTACAAAATTTATGAATCTTTAATTACAATTATCTCTGCAGTTGGGGAGGACCTCGGCATACTCAGCAACACCTCTGCAGTTGGGGAGGGCCTCGACATACTCAGCATCGCCTCTTCTGCCGGAAAGATTAATGACGCCCCTCGTGGTCCATATGGTTGATACTGAATCACCATCTTTTCGAGAACGTGAGCATTTTTCAACAGAATTTCTGCAATCGGAATGATTGAAGTTTCGAACGATGTAAGGTAATCTCAACTTTCCTTAGATGGGGAAGATCAAGAGAGGGATTATTATGGAATGAGTAGTTCCATGCATTATCTACCTGCAAAGTTGAATGTGTTGGTGATGATGCTAACAATTCATTTATTGATAACAAGACATATAATAATGAACAAGTGAAGGTAAGAGATTTAAGTGTGTTATCTATAAAAAAAATTATCTCCTTTAGATCCCTAATTTCTTTTGCATTCTTTTCAATAAAAATAAATTTCAGCCTTTCTTATTCCTCTTTTTCACGCCAACAAGGGATGATATTGGACGCGTCATCGGCGACCTCGACCTCCTCCCGGATGCGGGTACGGGTCGTGTAAGAAACTAAATTCGGGTATGTTCTTAATATACAGACATAGCTACACCTATCCCTCTCCCTCAATGCCTCTCACGACCGAACGACCAGCAGCCTTGAAGACCACCGTCGCTGCCGTCATTCATCTCCCGTTGAGTGATTCTTGTTGATTTATATACAATTAGGAATATTGAGCAGATAGCTAATTGTCTTGGTTTTACAGATTATAAAGGTTCAATTTCAATTTGGTTTGCAGATTACACAGGTTATACTCGTCATCACCGCTGAACCAGAGGGGTGGCAGTGGTGGCGGTCATACAAGAGGGGTGGTGGTGGTGGTGGTCGGAGAAGAGGGGTGGGAGAGAAGATGGAACATACGAGAGAGAGATAGAGAGAGGGGCAGGAGAGAGAAAATGTGGGTGAAATTTTTATTTTTATTTTTTTTATTCGAGGATTGGGTTGTTGGGGCGGCGATGAGCTAACGCCGCCGTGTTTGGTAGTGGTGGTTTTGGAATTGGAAATGAGGGTGTCGATAATCTGGTGCTGAAGCAAGAGTCCATTGAATTTTTTGGGTGGTTAGGGATGAATGTGGGTTGGTTTGGGTGGTTTTCACATGGAGCGACGACGGTGGTACGGCACGGCGACGGTTGCAGCGGCGGTGGACATTGGCAAGAGAAAGAGACGAGAGAAAGGGGGATGGAGGAGGCGAGAGAGAGAAATTGAGGAGAGAGAGACTTAATATTTTTATTTTATTTTATTTTTGATTAAATGAGAGTGATGATGTGTGCGCCACATCACGTTCGGGCTCCACCTGGAGGGTCACGTGCACTTTTGCCCGATCGGGCCCAAATTTGTCCTTCAGATGCAATAACTTCAAGATTTTGTCCTACTTTTGCAAGCCCGAAAAAATTTGTCCTACTTTTGCAAAACGCTAAAAGTTGGTGTCCTAAAAAATGTTTAGCTCTAATTAAAATGATTTTAATAAAAAAATAATAAAAATAAAAAAAAGAAATAAAATTAAGAGATGATTGGACGGCTCAGTTGGTAGCCATGTAGGAATGTGCCCACAAATCGACCTCACGTGATATGCACGTGCAACTTAGCCCGATCAGGCCGAAAGCTGTCCTAGGAATGATCAATTTTAAAACTTTTGTCTTAAATTAGAAGCCCGAAAAAATCTGTCCTATTTTTGCAAAACGTCAAAAGTTACAGTCCTAAAAAAATGCTGGACTCTAATTATGGGGATTAGGACCATAATTAGAGGCAACTAATTCCAGTTTAAATTTACTAAATTCCAATTAGGATTAATTAAATATTACTCTCTCCGTCCCAAATTAGGTTATTGTGGTTCAACTAATATTTCATACCTCACATATAATCAAATATGCACCACATTTTTGGGGGGAGTAGTAATTAATTAAAAAGTACAGAATAATAAAAACAAAAAAATTAGGTGTACCGCACCAGAGACTCCCTCTATCGTTCATCCTCAGAACTATAAGATAATTTTGATAGCTCAAACTAATCATATATATTGTTGAACATAAGTGCTTAACTTAATTGTGTGCTTGCTCTCAATACTTTCAGTATGTAATTAAAATTCAACATATATATTAAGGTAACGAAAGTTGATCAAAAAATCTCACATAGATAGTCAAAAAAAATGAAGAAGAATTGTGAGCACAAAATTTATGGACGTTTAATTACAGTCACCTCTGCAGTTGGGGAGGACCTCGGCATACTCAGCAATACCTCTTCTGCCCGGAGGGACGACCCTCGATGCCGAAACACCATCTTTTCGAGCACGTGAGCATTTTTCAACAAAATTTCTGCAACTCGAATAATCGAAGTTTCAAGCGGATGCAAGGTAATCTCAACTCTCCTTAGATGCGGAAGATCAAGAGACGGACTCGAGAACGAGTATTTAGCTACCTGCAAAGTTGCATGTGTTGGTGATGATCATGCTAACAATTAATTCATTCATAACAAGACATATACTCCTCCCCGTCCCGTTATACTTGTCTCATTTTTTTTGGCACGGGGATTAAGGAGAAAAGAATTAGGGATAGAAGGTGTGTTAGTGGAGTTTTTAATTGAATACGTAATAGGGTACAAATAGTGAAGTAAAATAGGTTCAAATAGTGAAATAAAGTAGGTAGATATAGAGTGAATAGTGAACGACACATAAAATGAGGGGAATAGTGAAAGGCACGTACAATGAGGAGAAGAATAGTGAAAGGTGGAGTAGTTAGGAGAGATAAGTGCCACATTAGCAATATAAATAGGGTCTTAATAACCCTTAATTTAGCCCAAAAAGAAAACAAGACATGAATAACGGAACAACCCAAAAAAATACAAGACAAAAATAACGGAATAGAGGGAGTAATAATGAACAATTGAAGGTAAGAGAGTATTAAAATAACAAGGATAAGTAATCTTATGGTTTAATGATTACACTTTAATTCATAGGTAGGAAATAGGAACAAATCTGGACTATTGATCATCTATGATCTAGAATTAAAGATGCATTAAGTTACTCCAGTTTATGAATGAAAAAAATAATAAATTAATTATGGAAAAAAGTATCACTCACATTGCTATATGAGAGTAAATGTGGTCTCGATGTATAGAATATTTCAAAATTTAGCATCATCAGCTTAGGGAACATCTCGAGAACATCAAGTATTTCGTGAGCTGCACTAACTTTGAATGTTAGAATCTTGGCGTTTGAAAACTCTACAACCTTACCTTTCTTCTTCAACTCTACAAGAACCTACATACATATACATTAGTACAACATCAAAATCACATTATCCACTCATAAAGAGAATGGTCATTAACTAAGATAACATAATTTAAGGGTGCGTTTACTTTGATGGTAAGACAAAATGAGAGAATTTTTTTTTTCTCCATTTAAATCTCTCATTTTTATCCTTCTTTTTTTATAGATTAGAAAGAAAAGGTGAAATTCTGATCTATAGAAAAGGAAGGATAGAAAATGAGAGATTTGAAGGGAGAAAAACGCACCCTAATTGGATAAAAATACTAGATAGTATATTATTATTATTATCACCACCATAACATAAAAATTAAACATAATAATAAGAAATGAACAAAAAACCTAACCTTAATGCACCAAGCTGATAATGTGAGCTTTTCAACACAACAAATGCTTAGAAAAACCTTCCTCATAACCTCCTCTACATAATGATCTTGATGATAAAAGTCGAGATTCGCATCAGATACGCACGGGACATTCAACAAACACTTACTATACGGAACTCCAAAAATCTCCAAAGCCTCGAGATTCGGAGCTGAGATTCGTAGAGTTTCGTCATCTGCTTCATCATCCACGCGATGATATATTTGAATCTTGAGCCTCTTCAAACTAGCAGATTCGATATTCAAGCTGTCGTTGAAGTACGAAAAACCCAAATTCAAGATTTCCAACTGCGGAGCACCGGATAAGATTTTGTTCATGGCATCTCCTGCGATTAAGGATTCTTTACCTATAATACATAAACTCTTGAGTCGATTCCAATGCACCCTCTCGCCATTGATCCTTAGCATACAATTTTCAAGGGATAGTTTCACAATCGATGAACACGAATACAAATGCTGAGGTACGTAGTATAAATTAGGATCGTAGCCAGCCAAATGCACGTAGAGATCTTCCACTTGTTTCTCGATCGCAAAAAGCAGCCACGAATCAACATCACTAGAAACAGATTTATCAAACACGAAATCTAGGCTGAATTTCAGAATCTTGGTCCCTTTCCAGAGTGCAAGAGCCAGATTAACGGAGTTTTTAAATGATTCCAAACCATTTAAGTATTGTAGAAAATTATTTGAATACCAACTGAAATTAAGGAAGGGGAGAGTAGTCCAGAGATTATACCATCGTTTAGAGAGAAGGGTTGTCCTAACAACGCCTCTCGTCTCCATTAATGAAAGAATTGTATGAATTAAAGAGTCGGGCAACTCACTGAGTCGATCGCGAGTTGCAATCTCGTAATCTTCATAAAGTTGGATCCCAGAAACGGCGTCTCTATCATCCATTGTTTTGACTAATCGAACTCAAAACTCAGAACGATTTCAATGGGTTAGGGTTTTTTGAAAGGAATGATGGGTTAGGGTTTTTACTTGTATATATATAAATATGTCTTCACTCTTCACTAATAAATAATAATGCATTTTATTATAGATTTATTGGACGGCCATTATCAATAGTCCAAGCCCAAAATTAGACAAATTATTCTGATATTAATTAAATAAAGAAGTAAGATGAAAATTAAAAATTTAGGCCCAAATCCAATCCATTAAAATAATAAAAACCCTAGAAGCAAGAAGCCTAGAATTTTCTCCAAAACTCTATAAATTACGAGCAAAACATCATCACTTTTCTATCACTGCAATTCGTCTAATCATAAGCTTCGCCGCCCTCGAGCTTTCCTAGCGGAGGATTTGTATATGGCGGCGGCGGTATTGGTGGAGATTCGATTTATCGCGGCAAGGTATCTTTTTTGCTTTCAATCTGTTTGTTTAAAATTATTGTCTAAATCTTAAATCATTCTTGATTTTTTCTGTTTGTTTTAAATTATTGTCTAAATCTTAAATCATTCTCGATTTTTTCACAAATATGTTTGGAGATTTCCTTTGGAAATCATGTGTTAATTATTAGTTTTATTTTGATAAGTATATGTAATATGTAATTTTGCCGGTCAGTTAATTTGCGAAAAATTTATGGTTAGTTTGTTAATTTACTTCATAATTTGAACCCTTTCTATCTCTTCTTTTTACCAGATAGAGTAATCTGCAGTGCACGTTTGCTTTTATGTAGTGTTTTCTTTGAGCTCAGTATTTGTTGTTTTTGCTGTTTAAAATTTTCCGATTTTTGTAACTCGCCATTTCTTATTTGGTAATTTTATAAGATATCTATATTTTTTCTAGTAAAAGTGTTCTATATTTTACAAAATTTAATATTTTGAAGTTGATATGTGCTATCCTCGTTAATTCATCAAATTTTTCCATTCCATTTTGTAATAGCGAATTGGTAAACGTGGAAATATATTTATTGTGTTGAGATACGCAAAAAATTCTCGTGTTCTCGTGTGTCTTCTGTTGCTTCGTAATTATTTGTGTGCGTATTTTCCTTACAGATTGTGCTCATTTTTGCAGATATGAAATCTAAATTCTAAAGTGCAAGAGCTATTTTTCTTCACTCTAGTTAAGAGGCTTTATTTGGATAAGTTAGTTGAGGTTTGACAATTTATTTGAAACAAATGTTGCTTCAGAAATTGTGTGACCTAATGAATCATTGTTCTATTTTTCTTGTTAGAATATTTCCGTTTCATAAATAAAGAACAATATTTTGAAAGATTCATTAGGCTCACACAGTTTCCCAAGCAACAATAAGGTTTTAAACAAATTTGCTTCTTCAACCAACTTGAACTTTGTTTAGAGCCCTTCTATTAGAGTGTCGAAGATAGCCAACTGTACTGCTTTGTTCTACTCGATCTTTTTGGTGAGAGAAAGTTGCTATCATTTATATCAAGGTGAAAAATCCGTTTGTTCTTCCACGATTTTGTATTGTATCTTTATGCCTCTTTTTTCATATCTAATTCATTATTTTGTCCACTAATATTCAAATCTAGAATATGCAGAGAGGATTTTGGACTAACGAGACTTATTTCGGCTCTTTGATTGTTTGGGATAGTACAAAAATCTTTGTACAATGATTTTGGACTACGAGACTTATTTCAGCTCTTTGATTGTTTTCCTGTTTGGGATAGTACAAAAATCTTTGTACAATGATTTTGATTTGAGACGTTCTTGTGATTTATAGTATGTAAATTTGTTTATTTTGTACATGTTGATGTTGTAACATCCTATTGAAAATTTTGAATTGTAATATATCTCGTTTAAATTTTGGACCTTCCCACACACATTTTGAATTGTAATATAAGATACAAATGATGATGCTACAAACTTATGACAATATTAATTCATCTTGGTTACGCACAACACCACAGCTTCATCTCCATATTAATTTTTCAGTCAGAAGTTCCAACGAACAAGCGGGGTGCAGGGGAATCCGTCTTCTTTTTATTTGTTTATAAGGTCGGAGTTAAATCAAACAGTTAGTGGGCATCCATTTTTTAATACAATACAATTACAAACCATACCATCGCAATGCCTCTGATTCAGCACCTTTCTTTTCCCTTTTTTTAAGGAAAAAAAAAAAAAAACAAATTCTGTCAGGACTTCGATCGAGGAGGTGGTGTGCTCTGCATTCAGCTCCAGTTTTCAGAGTTTTGGAATAGGACTTTTAACAAGCAGTTGGCGACCCTTCGTTGTTTCGAAAAATATTAAGATTTTGATGAATTGAAGGCATTGTTTCCAACCAACTCTAGCAACATGGCCGCCCTCAAATGTCCCACACAAATAAAATAACAAGTGTCACACACACACACACACACACACACACACTCACACACATATATATGGAAATTAATTAAAGGAAATTTGTCACTTACATAGTTATTATATAGAGTGGACTTTTAGGTGTAACATCTCAAGAACAACAGGTATTTCGTCGGCTGCTCTAACACACTGCAATTTTAGAAACTTGGCGTTTGAAAACTCTACAAACTTACCTTTCTTCGTCAACTCTACAAGAGCCTGCTACAACGTCAAAGAAGTATTAATATATCAAGTCACACAAATGAAGTAATGCAATATGATTTCTTACAATTTGATTTCAAATTAATTAATGAATAAGATAATTAAGATACCTAATTACCTCAAGAAAAACTTGCCAAAACTTTTCCGCCACCAATATGCCATCAGAATATCTTTTTAACAATATTCTCGATTATAAAAGCCAGGAATTGCTTCTTCGGTTAGGCACGGGACTTTCATCGAACTCCTACCGTACGAAACTCCAAAAATTCCTAAGTTGTCAAGATTAGGAGCTGAAATTCTCAGCATTGAGGTTTTACCTCCATCACCGATCCTACAATTAACATGCACTCAGTTAATCACGAGGAGCTTCAAACTAATAGATTCGATATTCAAACTCTCTGTTAAAATGTCCCACATTGGTTAGAGATCTTGGCATGAACCTTCTTATAATGGTGAGGTATCCCTCCCCTTAATAAGGCCTTTTTAAGGGGAATTGGGCCCAATATCCAATTATATTATGGTATCAGAGCCAGCCCAATCCAATGATGGGCGCCACCCAATATCGTTGTCAACAGATGGCGTTGGTTATTGTCCACGCTGCGCGTGAGGGGGCGTGTTAAAATGTCCCACATTGGTTGGAGATCTTGGCATGAACCTTCTTATAATGGTGAGGTATCCCTCCCCTTAATAAGGCCTTTTTAAGGGGAATTGGGCCCAATATCCAATTCTATTACTCTCGCTGCTTTCGCGAAAAAGCAACTTCAAGATTTCCAAGTGAGGAGCACCACATATAAATTTGTTCATCATCACATCTTCAATTAAAGGTTGGTTAAGAACATGATTGATAAGTTCTTGAGACGATTCCACCGCACGCTTTCGTCATGATCAATTTTCAGTTTACAGTTATAAAGGATTCGGGTAACTCACTGAGTCGATCGCGAGTCGTAATCTTCAAGTCCAGAAACGTCCCCATCATCCATTGTTTGACTAATCCAACTGCTGCATGCATGCCACCAAAAATTTAAAACGATCAAGAAAATGAAATGATTCTTGGGATTAAATACAGATTAGGAAAATGGTTAGAAATGCACAAGGCATCCAATAAAGAGCTGAAGCTCCACAAACCCTTTTATAGGGTTTTCTTTTTGTTAATTTTCATCAATAAAGGAAATATATATGTTGATGTACGATTCTGATTCTATATTAGTTAGTTGAAAATTCTTCTATCATATCAACGTATTTGAATTTCTAGTTTGTTCATTTATTTAGACCAAGTCCTAAGCTTTCAGTTAATAGTGCCATGAAGGCAGTCTTTGTTTATTATAAATAGAGAGAAAAGTTCAAATAACATACTCCCTCCGTCCCTTAAAAGTGTGGTCCAAATTTAATTATATATAAGATATAAAATATTAATTGGACCACACTTTTAGGGGACGGAGGGAGTATTTCATAAAAGAAAGATAAATTCTAGCCACAACATTTAAAAATATACTCCATTGGAAGGAAAGTTAAAATAACCCATTTGAAAAAGCAAAGATAAATTCTAACCATTAATCTTTAAAAGATAAATACTAACAAAAAAATTTACATCTTTACTATTTTGCCCTTATACATGAAAGTATACATGACATACACGAACACATACACAAATACATACATGATAGTCAAATATTTTTCCCGGCGACTTTTTCCGGTGACCATTTTCGGCAACTTCCGGTGACATTTTCCGGTGAAAATTTCCGGCGACTTTCTGGCGATTTTTTTTCGGCGAAAAAATTCCGGCAACTTCTGGAGAAAAAAAGATTCAGAAAAAAATTCCGGCGACTTTTCTTAAAAACCATGTGCACCCTCCACACACCATATACATGTCCCTCACGCACCGGATTCGCAAATCTTTTTTTTTTTTTTTGCGGGGTATCCTAAGCATATCCGATACTGCAATGTATAATTTTTTGAGAATTCGTACATCATAGCAGTCGAGCTTATTGTGTACATGCAGCACAAAAAAGGTTGGTCAGCTTTTTTTCATTTGGCCCAATGGGCCCAGACCAAATTGACTCGACCCGATCCGACCTGATAATATTCATGACGGCATTATTTAGATTTTTGACAAGACTTAATATTTCAAAATAATAGATAAATAAATAAATAAAAAGAGCCAAAAAATCTGCGCTACCCATATAACAACACTGTACATATCGTAAAATTACAAAAGAAAATTGGCGTAACTATTGGGCCAAATGTCTATCTGTGATACAAATAGACCTCAAGATATTTTTTGCTTTCCCAACCGATGATGTCTCCATCTCTCATTTTGTTTTACACCTAAGAATTAATGTTGGCATTTCTTTACTTCTTGTGCATAAAATATATAAATCAAATAGGTTCAAATACTACAAAATATTCACTTTCACAATAAAATATCTCATACTATCAATAATATGATAATATCTCCACCAAAAAAATAAATAATAATATGAAAATATCTCAGATATTCATACTTTAAATTTTATTTTTGCTAACTCAGACCATAAAGATGAACTATATAATTTCTGTTTTTAAATTTTATATTAATAGAAAACGTTTTTTTGTTGTTTTTTATCTAATGGTAATATGGTTAATGCATGAGTAGCATGAACTGTAGTTTCATCTCTTACCAACTGGTCAAATAACTATCTACACAAAAATATGACATTGTATATGAATTTGGATCCAAATCTTTAATTCATCTATACAAAAATTTCACGTGTAAAATTCCGACAACCATGTTAAGTGTAACTTGAAGATTTTCGGAATTATGTCAAAATTCAAACAAATATAAAGGTGAAGTATTTACAGAAATTTTTAAAAGTCATGTCATTTCAAAATCCGAAAAAAGTGATGTATTTTACATAAATTAACCCTATATAAAATGCATGACGAATGCTTGAGAACCCTCGTACGAGAGGGTGGTATAGAAATGAGCCGTATCAGATTATTAAATGAAAAATCATCTCTCCCTGCTGCTGCCATCAAATTGAGAAAAGATTATCTTATTTAGATATTGTTTCAGTAAACCTAAAGTTTGAATCAAAACTCATAATAAACTTCAGATTTTCACCTCTCCCACTTTCAGAAAATAAGAGGATAACGGGGAATAAGATTCAACCACACGAATAACAGAATAATAAAGGGTTAATTTCGACCTATTTTGCAATTCAGACACCACCTTTTTTAAACCTTTTAAAAGTGACTCTTCCACCTTGTGGTTTGTTGCAGCTTTGATATTCCCTTCTCTCTGTGTTAAAACGACGTCACTTCAAACGTGAAAGGATATCGCTTGACGCACAAATTTCAATGAAAAAAACTAGGGGTATCGAAATTGCAAAATGAATGAAAACATCAATCCTTCACCAGATAATGATGCCCAGGAAAACAGTATATCAGTCAGACTCGAAATAAGCAAAAGATTGAGAAAGATCAAATCTTTTAATCGACAGTAACACTGCCAAAAACCACAGCTTACTAAAAGAAGAAACCAGTTATACAATCCATCAGCCAAACAAAAATGCAATCTCACAGAGCACATACCTTTGTTACATCAAGGAGATTGATGAATCAAGACAGAAGGACCACAGTCAGCCTCACTTCTCCTCATGAATAGGTTTCACCAAACAAGCATATTTAGCAGCAGAGACGAAACGCCATCATGCTCATGCAGGTATGAGAAAAATTTCCAGTCAAAGGATATGGAATTGCTGCAGCCAAATATTGAACCAAGGAGCAAAATAAACTGAATAGCAACTATATAAGCAGAAAACAAAGGTCTGGAAAATCGCTATTATTTGTGTCTAGATTCATGATTTAGAAACAATGTAAAAGAAGATAAATACGACTAGATTTAAGCACACTGCAAATACAGGCTCGATACATACTCCAAACAAAGCTCACTGTCACCAAGCACAGATAGTGGATTGAATCTAAAACCATCTTGACTAGGAGTTTCAATTTTCTGGTTTCCAACTAGCATCGGGATGCATTGCATTCCCACCAGCATAAGCATGAGACGCATCATCTCCATAGCCATTATAGTTGTACCCTTTATTAACATATTGAGAAGCGCCGCTTGGAGGTCTTCCTGCCTGTGCATAACCACTAGCACTACTTCTCGATGCATTGCTCCAAGGAACAGAACCCCCGTAGTTTGCAGTTTGACTGTATCCAGAGGCACCATAACCAGCTGGTTGGCTACTCCACTGATTTTTCAAGAAATCAGTATTCGGTGATCCTAGGTTCCCATAAACTCCTCCCGGACCAGAATAACCAGCATTGGCACTTCCATGACCACTGACCTCATAGCCGCCATATGCACCATAGCCGGCATTGCTATTTCCTGCATAACCATAGCCAGCACCTCCATAAACTGAATAAGGGGGATAACCACCACCTGCTGGTTGTGTAGGTTGATAACCACCAGCTGTAGCTTGTGCTTGCTGATAACCACCATTTGTTGGTTGTGTTTGCTGTACCATTCTATTGTTTCCAAGTGGACTATTGTATGATTCATTACTAGAAAAGTTAGAACCGTAACCTCTGGAACCTCCACGAGAACCACCACCCGTGACGGCATCTTTGGGGAGTGCTCGTTTTACCTCAACAAGCTTGCCTTTCAGCTCGTGAAAGGTCTTTTGAAGAACTCTATCAACAGAATCTTCTGTGGTAAAGCTGATGAAACCAAAACCACGTGGTCGGCCAGTATTTGAGTCATACATTATCACTACATCAGTTACACTACCAAATTCTTGAAAGTATCCCCTAAATTCATCTTCAGTTAAGGTAGAAGGCAACCCCCCGACAAATATCTTCTTGCTTTTGAGATTGTCAGACCCTACAAAATTTCCACCAGTACTATTGCTTCCGGTTTTCAGAGTTTGCTGCTGTTCTCTTGACATTGCTCTCTTAGCTTCAACCTGAACATAAAAAAATATCTCAGATGGACATGCAGTAAAATACACACAATTTCATAACTAAATTGAAAAATAAAAAACAGCTGATAAGAGATAGCTAATAAGATGAATAACCAGTGAGAATTCTCATTTCCAAAAAACCCCAATCAGTTTAAACCACTGATAGCATTTCCATATTGACAAGAACACTTCATTACTATGTACACAACTCGCTAGCTTTTGAAAGGTAAAGGAGTGCTATATAGCCACAGCATAAAAGCAAATCAAGTCACGGATACTACAACAGAATAGTGTAGATACAAGTTAATCAAATTACTCATGACAAGACTACCACATTTCGGAGACGATTTTGGCCTATTTTACATAATAAGAAACAAACATTGAATTGACTAATGATCAGAAGTTACAAAAGTTGGAGAAGATATCCACCCAAAAAAAAAACAAGCCAAAGGAGCCAAGGGTCCTAAAGCTAGACCTCAGTCTATGACAATACCTGATACAAACAAATCAGAATGCCTAGAAACCCTTATGCATTTGGACACACAAAGCTACCCTTATTGTAATTCTATCTGAATAATCAATATCATTTAAAATTCTTCTATCCTCTCCGAATTACAGACCAACATACAGTAGGAACAATTACTCACCCAAGGGTTTTCTCCCTAGCACCCAAAATAGGCCGCAAAAACATCAAAATATGATTTAGGATACAACCAAATTACCAAGCTCTGCCAGAATTTTGCACCAAAGAAGCTATGCAAAGGGACAATGAGGAAAGATACCATCCTGACTCTCCTATGTGTTCCTACACAGCGCACCAGCTCAGAAAGAAAAGATTTATGTGTTTCTCATTTACATCATCACATCACATGTAGGTAAGTTACCTAAAACCACCATTGGCCAAGAAAGGAAAACCCTTAGTAGTTACCAGCACCTTCGTATGATTTCATAGAAAGGGAAATGGGAAAACAAGGATTGCGGGAAGAAAGACTCAGAAAAACATCTAAGCTAGAAAATATCAAAGAATCCTACTACATCTCCTCATATACTGACCATCCTAACCTACTACATACATGACAGATTCTAAGAGATTCTACAGAAAGCATAAATCAATCATCTCAGAATCCCATAGATTAAGACAAAAACATAGGTCCAAAGACAAAGCAGGAAACTCATTTGATGAAGAAAACTGGACAAAAGAAACAACCTTAGCTGATGGAAAGCAGAAATCAGACAGACTCAAATATATAAAACCAATCGGCAAAAGAAGAATCTCACATCCACCAGCCCTCCAAGAAACCGTACCCCATAAAACCCCCTCAAACTAAAACCTCGACTTATTTAAGAGAAGGTGGGTAATGTCTAAAAAGGAGACCATGTGGGCTTTAACAAAGGAAAAATGTTTATATGAACACTAAAATCCTCAAAAAATGACTACTTTTCACCTCAGGAAGTAAAATTCCAGACAAACATTACTTCCCCAATCTCTATAAATTGGGACGTCCAAAAGAGAAGCTAGACACCTGTGAGAAAGAGCAGGAGAGAAAAAATAATCTTCAACAGAACCCGCTGTACGTTCTTGTTAATCCCACACAACAAAAGAACCATCTCATCTACTGATTAAAATTCACTGTTAATCTATCAAATAAACAAAAGAACCATCTCATCTACTGATTAAAATTCACTGTTAATCTATCAAATAAAAACAAGTAGCAATCATACTTAAGATCTGAGATTAAGCACTTGAACAAACAAAATGAAGAATTCAGCAGCTTCAGAGCTAATGTTGTTACGTAATCGATCCATTTTCAACTAAACATGTGCTTAGCAGTTACTTTACATACTATCATATCAATTTCCAGGAGATATATATCTTTTTTCAAACAAAATCCAAAAGCATCACCATAACTATTCACCATCAATACGTCACACATATTAATACAGACCAAAATAATAATCGATATCGAAGAGACAAACCCTACGTCCAACAAAGCAGAGCACTTCGCAAGAACAAAAAGAAAAGCACATAACTAGATTCGATTACGCAAACATGATAATCAGAGAGAGAGAGAGAATTACGGTACGGCCGTCGATGGTGTGCGTTTGCTGGAGGACGGAGGGGATAACGGAGGGATCGGCGAAGACGACGAAGCCGAAGCCGCGGGGCTGAGAGGTGACTCTGTCGCGCATGACGACGGCGTGGGCGACCTCGCCATAGCGGCTGAAATGGTCTCTGAGCTTCTCCTCCGACGTATCCCAGCCTATGCCGCCGATGAAGAGCTTCGCCTCGTCGGTGAAAGAGTCCATCAGTGTGTGTTGTGCGTGAGAATTCAATCTCGACTTCAGATTCGCTGCTTGCCCTTATTAGGGCACCACCCCGTGATGCGCACAAAAACGGTACCGTTTCAACGCTGTGCACGTACAGACGACGTCGCTGCGTACGCCCCCTTTGTATTTTTTTTCCTCTTAGTAATTTTTTCAGTTTTTCAAATCAATGTTTTGTGAATAATTGTTACGACTTCATTATTTCATAATGATAATTATTATTAGTCCTTTCAACAAAAAAAAGATAATTATTATTAGTCCTTTCAAAAAAAAAAGATAATTATTATTAGTGTTATTATTTTTAGTACTAACTTCAATTAAGTTTGACATTTCATAATTAGAATTAATTGCATGTGAATAATATGTCAAAATTCGTGGAATTCTTGTCTACTTATTAATTATAATCACATAATCATAATTTGTTAACTACTCTACACAAACTGGCATGCTAGTTGCACTCAGTCTTTTGTAAATACTTGTATAATCCTTTTTTCATTTTATTGCATTAAGTTTAATCAACAATGTTTATTTTAAAATAGTATTATTGTAAATAAATTTTGAAAGCGGCCAACTTTAGATTAGTTGTTATAGCAGAGTTAAGAATTAAGAAATTTAAATTTGATTAAATAAATTTTTAAATTATCATATTGCATACAATTTAGTGAATGGTAATATGATTATTTGGCATAATAAACCAGTGATTCCATTTCTTTGTTAATAACCACTTGCGTCAATAGGAATTTGATAGTGACTCAGAGATCAATAAAGCAATGTGGTGGTAGCTAAGGTCGCTTAAGACTTGCTTTTTAAATTATTTATTTATTGTATTATATGTAGGGTAGTGTTATTTGGCCACACTGTGGTCAGCCACACAAGCTAAAAAAGGTAATATAGGTTTTAGAAAAGGAAATATACCATAATTGGGAATCATAAATTCTAAGGGGAAATGTGATTATTTTCATTTTTACAGTTAACTTTCCTTTTTTACGCGTGTGGCCGGGCACAGTGTGACCGAATATGTACTTATTTCTATGTATTAGTTGTATAGTGTAATCGCTTCTACAATTTTTTAGCTTCATAATCACCCTTATTAAGGCTATCTGAAGAATAAATTATGTAAAACTATACACACACACAGAATTAGTGTCGCATGTGTTGTATTTTCAAGATTGTTTCCAATAATTTGCACACTACTTACTCTTTTATTTTAGAGTATTGATATTTTTTTATCTTTCTATGTTAGAATAACGTTTAAAGAAAAAAGAAAATACATATACCCTCGTATCCACCAAGGGCTCGAATTACTACCTCCGTCCCATGATAAGTGGCCACATTCTTTTCGGCACGGGTATTAAGGAGAAAGATGTTTAAAGTGTAAAAAGATAGAAAGTGGTGGAGCCCACAACTTTTGGTGAGAGAGACATATTTCCTTATAAGGAAAGTGACCACTTATCTCGGGATAACCCAAAAAGGAAATGTGGCCACTTATTGCGGGACGGAGGGAGTAACATTTACGACTATTCTTTCACCCTTATAATTATTTCAATTTGTCAAATTCATTTTATTTTAGGTTGTAAATTCATATCTTCTTATTTTAATTTGCAGAGCCCGATAACTAGTTTGAGTCCAAAATTACAAAGTTTATATAATTTTACACCAAGCCCAAATTTTGTTTGAAGCCCAATATGTAATCTTCTCCTTTCTTTTTGTTTTTTTGGGTCTTTTATTTCTTGCGCTTGGGTTGATTGAATCTTAGTACTCCCTTCGTCCACGATAAATTTGCCACAATTTTTTTTGGTTCGTTCACAAAAAAATTGTCACATCCATTTATAGTAATAGACCTCACACACCTCACTTACTTTTCCACTCACAACACAATTTAAAACTATATAAAAGTGAGACCCTTATTCCACTTACAATACAATCAACCAACAAATTATTAAAACTCGTGCCATCCACAATGTGAAAAATTTATTATGGACGGAGGGAGTATTATTTATTTCATAATGTTGGAGAATTTATGACTTGGTTCAAAATTTACATACTCCCAAAGTAAAAACAAAAATAGAAAATAAAATAAGCTTTCATGTCTATATATGGATCGTAACAAAAGGCAGAGTTGTCAAAGCGTGAGCAAAATCCGAACCAAGCTCATTGAACCAAATGAAGATCTCAGATTTGTTTCACGAACAGTCGAATTTGAAAAACATGGCCCAGCTCAATCATAGATCGAGCTGAATCAGACCAAATGGTATGTTATTCAGGCCGAAATAGAACTACAATAGATCGGGCTTATTAAATTGTGGCCCAATTCGATCTAAATTGAACTAATTTATCAGTCAAGACCAATTTTGACAACTCTCATCGTAATATAATTCACAGTTAAACATGGTTTTTTCTTGGGCAATACCTCACACAAATGATCACTTCATGTACAATCTTGTTCCACCAACTACATACAAACAAAGATGATATGGATTCTTGATCTAAAAAAGAAAGATGGATTGATCAATGTTGAAGCCAATCTCACTCCCATTTGCACACAATCTTATCTGTATTTCTAAAATTGAAATTGATCAACAAACTCCCATCCATTCTCCTAAACACAAAACTCTCCACCAAAACATAGCAACCAAATCTTGTCCAACCACTCTCTCTCCCAACCTCCTTTCTCCCACTAACTCTCACCTCTCTCTCCCCATCAAACCACCCTCTTGTCTCTTGCAACCACCTCATCTTCTCATACAAACCACTATTCAACCCCACACTACCTCTCCCTCTACAATCTTTCTTAACCCTAAACCACACCAACCCATCGGCCCCTCCCCTTCCACCATCTTTCTCAGCCTCCATCCCAAGCACCAAACACCTCAATCTCCTCACTCTTGCATCCACAACCACAACATCGTTCTCACCACCCTCATTCTCCACACTATGTATCTGCTCCCACCATTGTTTGAGGCTCACCTCATACACCATACACTTCCTCATTTGATCATCCGCCCTCAAATCTCCGTCTTTCACGAACACAAAGGGGCAATACCACTTCCCTACCACCACGGGGGTTGAACGCCTCGAGTATAGTGGAAGATCGCGATCCGGGAACCCCAACGACAGGGTCGAGTCAAGGAGGCCCGGGGCTTCGTGTAGACGGAGCTTGCACGAGGGCGCCTTGTAAACTTCCCATCCACCCCTACTGAGGAAACTTGGAGGATAACCATCCCATTCTACTGATCTAGCAAAGAAACCCCCACCATGAAACGGCCTAATTTCCATCTGCTGGTATCTGTCTCTGTGATCAAAAGGCCTCGTTTTCGACTCCGCACGAGGGCGTCGAAAGCAGCACATTCCTACCTCTCCCTCTCTTGAACATGTATAGGCCTCCCTACAGAAGCAAGTTCACAGCAAAATCACTACAAGAAATTTATGCATAGATAACACTGCATACATAACAGAGAATGTCCATTATGTATGAGCGCACTAAACATAACACCACTATATATGTCCGTCTTTTGTGCATATACACGGAGAATATCCGTTATGTATGAGCGTTTTTCTTGTAGTGAATGTCTGAGAAACTGAATCCGTACTTGTAAAAAAAGATGAAAACGACGAAAATGAGATTACCCTTTTCGGCTTCCCTTAGCTTTGATGACATAGTAACGATTGGAGGAGAGAGGGTGATCAAGAACAGGTATGAACCAAGCCTTTACAACGCTGGCCTCTTCTTGCAATGAAGAGTGCAACACTTGCAAGATTCTGTCAGAAGGGAATGGAAGCCTATTGATTCTGTGATTCCTCCATATTCCACAGCAGAGAGAAGCCATCGCCTCCGATTCTTCGTCGGTGACAACAAGGTGGCCGGAATATGGAACATCTGCCTCTGGCTGTAGTGAGAGAGCTCCAGGGTAGTGGCGATAGATTGAACGAGCTCTTGTCACGTACATCTCTCTCTCTCTCTCTACGTCTAACAAGGGATATCAATAAAGTTTTTATACAAGAATAAGAAAGTTGATAAGCAAGTGTAATATATTTGGATTTTTTTGTAATCGAGCAATACAGTTCTCTAAAGCTAACTGCTTTTGGCCCTTTTCTACTTTACATCTTATCTCTCTCTCTCTCTTTTTCTTTTTTCTATTTATTCAAAAAGAGAGATCACTATATATCTCTTTTCTAAAGCATAGTAGAAAGATCAAATGGGCAATATAGTTGAGGTATTCAGAGTGTGTAGAAAAGGGACACTTAATAAAAAAACTTGAAAAACAATTGAATAACACACACAAAGTTAATAACATCATTACTGCGTTTATCAACCAGCAATATCCAAAAGAGAGAGAGAGAGGGAGGATTAGTTATCTTTAAGGCAAAAACTCCTGTACATCATCATGATGTACTATACATCCGGTTCAACCCAATCCGCCCGGTCAATGGTCAATGTTGACCGCGTTGACTTTTTATTTTTTTTAACTTTTTTTTTTAAATTTTTTTTAAGGGTCGAGCGAGGGAGTCGAAGGCCTCGGAGCGAGCTAAAAAATATTAATGTTGCCACAATCATTATCTATAAATTAAAATTGGAATCGAAGACGGAGAGGGGAAAAAAATTGAAAAAGTCAACGGTTAGACGTTGATCGTTGACCGGTCAACGCTGACCGGGTCGGGCGGGGCGGGTCAACCGGCTGTATGGTACAACCAGCTGTACCCAAGTGCAACTCTATCTTTAAAGGTGCTAGCTCCTGATAAGCTTCCACTAAACCTTGGTACTTGCACAAACAACACTACTTCTTGCTCTATGTTATTTGAATGAATGAAATCACTTCAATCTGATAAAGAAAACTCACACTAACTTAAATATTTGGAAGATTCGAACCTAAAATCTTTGGGGTGGGCTTATAAATACCCACCTACTCTACCATATTATGTCACATTTTTTTCTCTCTAGATAATGCTATATATCTTAACATATTTTTATTTCGAAACACACACTAAACCCACTATCAATTATCATATACTATAATGATCTGTAAATGATGACACCCTAATAGAGGCACACTACCGTGCGGTTGACCCCACAGTGAGCTTGCATTTTTTTTTAATTTTTAATTAATTAATATTTGATAAATTTTAATTGCAGATTAATAAATCTAATTAAGATTAATAAATTTTAATTAAAACTAATAAACTCTAAATGAGATTATAAATTCTAATTTAGATTAATAAATTCCACTCCCTCCATCACAATGATAATGTCGTTTTTTCTTTTTTCGTTCGTCCCACTTATAATGCCTTTCTTTTAAAGTTAGAAATAATTAATTCTTCAATATTGTTGGGACCTATCATTTTTTATCTTTTCATCCTTACTTTTTAATAACCGTGCCTAAAAAGTAGGGGACATTATTAGTAAGACGGAGGGAGTACTATATGTGATATAATAAACGAAAAATTAAAAAATAAATTAAAAAAAAGCACACAAATAAAAAATGATGAACCTGCCCATAATTTCCGACGACACTTTTTTCTTTAATTTTATATTTATATTTTTGGGTACTCTTGCGATCGTCCCTGTCAATTGAATTCACATCGGCAATTGGTTTTTCTGGTAACTTCTTTTACATTTGTTTAAGTAGTTTCTGTCTTGCTCAAATAATGCTATTAATCTTGAATTCTTTTTGGCTTCGATGTTTGTTGTTTATAGTCGCGAAATCGAATTTGTAAATTCTGCAAACCTAGAAATTTATGAGCAAGGTTCGTTCTGACCATCCTGAACTATGTAAATTACAGTTTGAACTAATTCATCTACTTCAGTGTTTGATTCTAATTCCTCTGTACGATCCATTCGTTCTTTGAATTGTTTGCAAGATTTTATATTTATGATATATTGTTTAATTTGTTTTAATCTGAGATTGTTGCATTTACTCTTTGCTTTAAAAATAGAAATTTGCTTTAATACATTCTATAATCTGTATTCCTAAACTGGTAGGAAATCCCTAATACCATTCGAATTCAAACTCTTACTGCTGTAGAAGTAGAATCTAAGATTAGAGAATTTCGATTACTTCATCTGGGACCTCCAAAATTCTGCTAGTTTGCTTAGTTTGATTGTTCCCAGCGGTCCTGGCAAATCCGATTGATTAAAAGCCGACAGTTCTTGTGCAATGAGACGCATGTTAGGCCGTGATTTTGGGTTGGTATTCACGCACGCTAATGCAATGGCGACTGCAAACACCAGTTCTTGTGCTATTTGGTCTGTCGGAGGCGAAAGCCTTTGATCGAACATATCCATCAGAAGCATTTCCGAATCATAGGGTAGTGATGATATGAGGTCTCCAGGGTGCCTTCCCATCATAACTTCCAATGCCACCACTCCAAAGCTGTATACATCACATTTCTCCGTCACCTTCATGCTAAGTGCTAGCTCTGCATATAAATTACAAGAAGATAATAAGTTGTTGCATAAACTTTTATACATATTGAAACTGCATATGATTCATTACCTGGTGCCATGTATCCGTAAGTTCCGGCTGCTGTTGTCCAGTTTGATGAATCTGAGGCCAGTAATTTTGCTGTGCCGAAATCTGAGAGCCTTGGCTCAAAATCTGAATCCAGTAAAATGTTACTGGTTGAAACATCGCGGTGTACAATTGGTACAGCGCAATCACAATGCAGGTATGCAAGTGCATGCGCCACTCCTTGCACAATTTTCACCCTTGTAGCCCAGTCTAGTTCGACTGCATTCTTGTCATCATATAACACTTTTCTCAAGCTACCTCTCTCTACATACTCGTACACCAAGTATACTGACTCTTGCGTGGAACAGTATCCGTAGAGCTTGATTATGTTCCTGTGCCTCACTTCAACCAGTGCTCGAATTTCATTCTGGAAACTGCGAAAATTTGTGAGCGACACCTCACTTGAGACTATGCCGAACATTTTGATTGCTAAGATATGTCCAGTTTGTAAATCAGCTCTATAAACACATCCAGCTCCTCCTCTTCCAATGCAGTATTTATCACTAAAATCTTCTGTTGCTCGGACAATTTCTCCAAAAGGGACTTTCCATTCTGCTTCCCAAATATGTGATTCAGACTCTGAATCTTCAAGCTTGTTCTTCCTTCGAAGAATGAGAAATCCAACAATAAGTGTTGCCAAAACTATGAGGCTAACAATTGGAACAATGACCGCGACAAGAATCTTTCCCTTGTTTTTAGACTTGGGAAATGAAGACCTTGCGTTACAAAGAGGCAATCCCTCTGCTGCTCCACACAGACCAGAGTTGTCAGCGAATGCTCTAGCAGTTGCATTGTTGAATATCTTACCAGAGGGGATCGGACCAGACAGCTTGTTGTTGGAGAAACTGAACTCCGTCAGACTAATCATTCCAGATAATTCTTCCGGAATTTTGCCTGAAAGATTGTTGTGTGACAAGTTGAGAATTTCCAAATCCTTAAGCCTCCCCAAGGATGATGGAATCACCCCTGAAAGTGAATTGTTGTTGAGGTCCAATAAGATCTGTAACCTCGTCAATTCTCCAAGCTCGGATGGAATGCTCCCGTATAAAAAGTTGTTGCTCATGTTGAGGCTTAGCATGTCTTTGAAATTCCCAAAGAATCGGGGAATATTGCCTGTGAGTTTATTTCCTGAAAAATCAAGGAACCGTAGGCTTTTCAATTGGCCAAGGGCTCGTGGAATTCCTCCATTCAATTGATTGTTGCTCAGATTGAGATTGAACAGTTTTTCTAGCTTTCCCAGCTCTTCGGGAACTTCACCTGTGAACTTGTTTGAACCCAAGGTTAGGACCTGCAGCTGTGTCAGATTCCCTAGCTCAGCCGGGATTACCCCAGATATGTTGTTGTGGTCCATCTGAACATTTGTCAGCTGTTCGTTCAGTCCCCATTTCGGTGTAAGCTGGCCCGTAAACAGATTGTTGCTGATGGAGAGGAATAGAAGTTGTGGGTGAATTCCGAAAGCTTCTGCAAGATTTCCTGAAAGTTGGTTGTCTTCCAGCCGTACTCTTCCTAAGCTCGAGCAATTCTTAATGCAGTCTGGCAATGAACCCGAAAACATGTTGTTGTTCACTGTAAAATTAACTAATGCAAAGCCATTGCATAATCCCGGAGGCAGCTCCCCAGAAAAGCTGTTACTCGAAAAGCTAACATAGGCTAATCGAGGACTGTTTTTGCCAAGACCCCGTGGGAGGGTACCTGAAAGGTTATTACTCTGAAAATATAAAAGCTCCAGATTACGGAGGTCGGATATTGAGTCAGGCAGCTGCCCTCTCAGTGGGTTGCTGCTGAGATCGAGAATCTCCAGGAACTCTAGACGTCCTATGGCAGGTGGAATTGTTCCGGTAAGATTGTTCGAGAAGAGGTTAAGAGTTTCCAGATTTGTGAGGTTCCAGATTGTTGGAGGTATTTCACCAGAAAATTTGTTTTTTGAAAGGTCCAACACTAATAAATTTTGCAACTTTCCTATCTGTGCTGGAATGGAGCCTGAAAATGAATTTATGTAGAGTAATAGGTATTGCAGATTTTTGAAGTGGCCTATTTCAGAAGGAACTTCACCAGAAAGACCAGCATTGGCTACATTCAACAAAGATAGTTTGGTCAAGTTAAACAAGGACGAAGGCAGGGAACCGGTTAGCGGATTCAGGCCTAAAGCTAAGTAGGTGAGGTTAGTCAACTGGCCAAGCTCTGGAGGAATCGAGGAAGTGAATGCATTTTTTCGAAGATCTAGGTATTGGAGATTCCTTAGTTGGCCTAAAGAAGGTGGAATTTTGCCAATGATTTTGTTATCTGCCAAGTCGAGGTGAGTGAGGTTGAGACAGCTCGTTATGAAATGTGGGAATTCCAAAGTGAGTTCATTGTTATAAAGACTGAGGTATGTCAGCGAAGGGAAGGAACGAAATCTAGACCAGTCAGGAGTTTCTAAGGAATTATAGCCGAAATCCAAGAACTGTACCTTCTGAAGATTGCCAATTTGATATGGGATTTTTCCAACGAGACAGTTGTTGAAAAAACTGATGTATTGAAGCTCAGTCAAATAACCAATCTGTGGTGGGATGGACTGCTCGAACAAGTTGTTGCTGAGGTCTAACGATTGGAGCCTCAAGAGATTGGCAATGGCAGCTGGTATAACCCCTTCGAAAGCATTTAGACTGAGGTTAAAAGTTGTAAGGTTTGGAAATGAGTTGAAATCGAGCAGGTCCAAAGTGCCGGAAAGGTTAGCTTGGGACAGATCAATTCCAGAAACGGAGCCCCCGTTGTTGCAGCGAATGCCAGACCAGTTGCAAAGGTTTGTGATGTTTGTGATGGACCAAGAATTCAAAGAAAGAGATGGTGGTGATAAGCTGTCCTTCCATGCAAGCAGAGCCTCTGCTTCGGTTGTTGCGGAGGCTGCTGCCTTCATGTGGGACAACAAAATGAAGAGAGAAATTTGAAGAGAGAAGTAAAATGCTTTCTTTAGTATAGGAGCCATGCTCGCTTTGATGAAGGTATGGCTAAATCTCCCTCTCTATATATAGGCATGAATATGTTATTCAATGTTGTGTTTTACGTTCTGAGTTTATGAAGTCTCCTGTTGATCCAAAACCATCCATGAACTAGTAAGGTCAAGAGGTGGTCGCCTGTCATAAATACTTTGTGGAAAATCTCACTCTACTTTAATTTGTATTTGTAATCAAAATTTGAGAAAATTTCCCAAAATTTCATCAGTGGAAAAAGTACTGTCTTTTTTCATTTTCTATGGATGCTTCTAGTCTTTCACCATTTTAACGTTTGATGAATGCTTTTAGGATAGAAATTTTTAGAAGTAGCTACAGTTTGAGCTGCATTATTAGAAGCTTCTGTATTTTCTCAAGAAAGAAGTGGGATAGCTAAATTTCATATATCTATAGGCTTGAGTGTGGTAGTTCGATATTATGTTTTATTTTAGGGTAAATTGTTTCTAAATTTCTGAACTTTTCACAAATTCTGGTTTTGCTCCCCACAAAAAAATTCAGCGTGACAATTCCCAAACTTTCTATTTTGTCTGAATTTGCATCCAAGGTCGGTTTCCTCCAAATTGTGTGCTGACTTGACACACGGAAATTCCTACATGTCATAGTCGGTAGACGAGCTAAAATTTATCTAAACAATGAATTGCCCGTAAATTCCTTAACTTTTCACAAATTATATTTTTGCACCCCTAAAAAATACATTTTGCGCAACGATTCTCAAACTTTCTAATTTGTCTGATTTTGCATTAAATATCAGTGTCCCCCAAATTGTGTGCTGACTTAGAGCTAAAACTCATATCTTGAATTTCTACCAAATTCTTAAGATTTCATCTCAACTTTGGGAAAACCATTCAAAATATATTGTGTGCTGAAGCTATATATAGCTAAATTTCTAATATATTTACTGACCTGAATTTTCAATATTAGTATGTTTTATTTTATGCACTTTTGAAATGTACGGCAGAAACAGGAGAAAACATATTAATTTATGCACTTTCAGAAAAGTTGTTTTTTTTTTTACCCACACCAGATGCCACGATGGATAAATGTGGATTCCCTTTGTAACATGGCAAGAGTGTTGAAAGGGCTCGAGGTCTTCCCACAGTCACCATCATTTCCTTGAAATAACAAGTGACAATAATGGCAGATAAAAATAAGTATTCCCTCCATCCGCTCGAAGCGTCACGTATTTCTTATTGGCCAGTCCTACTTAAAGTGGCATCCAAAAAAGGAAATTACTTTCTTTCACAAAAAAGGTATGAATTTCATCACTTTATATCCCTTTATTCAATAATAACCGTTCAACTTAATAATCGTGTCCAAAAGAAACGTATCACTTCAACGGTAAGAAGGGAGTGTGATAAAAAGTGATAATGACAGTGTGATGGGTCCAAAGGCGTCATAAATGAGCTACGCTTTGTAAGTTAATGGCAGACCCATATAGAAACATATAGTTGACGAGGAAAAGCATTGTTAAAGACAACAACTCTCAGTCATCGATAATAAAGGTGCTAAGACTTGGCAAGTCAAGTAAATGGAAGCTGGTCCTTTTGTTTTTTTGGAGCAATGCAAGCTGGTCTTTTGACGAGTAGACTCGCACTCCCTCCGTCCCGTTGAAATTATCATGTTACTATTCGATACAGTTATTAAGGAGAAAGGTAAAAAGAGAGAAAATTGGTAGGTCTCATTACTTTTGAAAAGTTAATTTTTTTTTGGGAAACGTGACAATTTAAATGAGACAGCCCAAAAGGAAAGGAAGACAATTTTAATGAGACGGAGGAAGTAACTTTTTATATATCTATATATAGTATTTACAATTATATTAGGGGTACTAGCCAGGATGACGTTGTATGTAATTAATATGATTGTACCAATAAATTAGGGTAAATTATTATTTAAATCATAAACTATTCCCACAGTACTATTTAAATTAGGGTCTCTCTAGTTGTTAATGTTGTCGGTTCGTTAAATCTATAAAGTGTCTCTTACGGTTGTAAGTCGATTAGAGAAGTAATTGGTGAAGCATCTCTGATTACCGAAAAGTTAAGGAGACATAAGATCGCTTCGGAAGTGTACGTCTTCGGTGGTCATAATTGATTTTTTGGCAGGAGTTAAAGTTATATTTGCATCGATGATCGTAATAATCAAGCTATGGTGGAATTAATTGGAAACTAAAATCCTTTTTAATATTTGTTAAAGTCAAACTTTTGGATACTTTGTTATTTAATTTTCGTTTCTGAATTATCAATACTTTTAATTAGTACGTTTGGTTTTAAGTATTTTGCAGATTGAAAATTGAGAGAATTCTCGCCGATTCAATTGGGAGACGATCTCGCTTGCCACTGTTCTGTACAGTGTGGGCATACCGATTGAGTATCGGATTATTTTTGGTGAAAAACTACGCACCAATTAGTGAAGAAGTGAAACGGAACATGTAGACCTTATAATTGCTAAAATCGAAAATAAAAATAATCTTTAAATTAATAATTTATCGATATATTAATATCTTTTAAATTGGATAAAATTTTATGATTTCAATGTGATTAATTTATAGAGATTTTACTGTACGTGATTATACAACTATTTGGGCCGGCCGCCATGGGTCCAAAGGTGTTATGAATGAACTAGTATTTGAACAAATATTACAAGAAATTTTAAAAGCCGCGTGACGATGGACTTAAACTCGTAACTTATAGTTCGGGTATTAACCACTCTACCACTAGGCTAACACACACAAATAAACTAGTCTTTGTGCGTCAATGGAAAGTCCCATATATACTCCCATACAGAAAGGAACTTAACGAGAAAAAAATATTGTATGGTCTATGATTAACGATGCCTCTCAATCATCAATAATACATGTTCCAAGACTTAGCAAGTCAGGTCAATGCTAGCTGGTCTTTTTGATGTTATCCCCCAATAAAACTTTTGATAGATATATGGTGATTTAAGACTTACATATATATATATATATTTTAAATCGATATAAATTTTTTTTTACGTAATTATATTATATACTTCAATCTACTTCTCAGGGTCACCGTATCACACGTAATTTGTATGATTGTCTAAGAAATTGTGTAGTTGAAAATTATAAGGTATATTAGAATTAGAATTAGAATGTCAATGTATGAAATACAAATACCTAGTAAGTTAGAACAAGAATATATTAATACATAAAACTATAAAACAAAATTAGATTTACTATCGTACGTCTAGGAATTGATCTGTCAATATAGAAGTTTTTTTTTTTTTAAATTTAATGAGAGGCAGTATTTAGAAATAAATACTTATAAGTTAGAAGACCATATGTACATATTAATTTGCACCTAAAAACAATTCTTGTACGTACAAAGTTTAACCATTTATACGAATTTTATAAAACAAAATAGAAAGAAATGGGTGAAATCATAAACTTAAATGATGAGATGAGAAATTATAGTTATTTCTTATGGCCAATGCTTGAAAATTAAAAGAAATAGAAGATAGCAGACATGTATATATGAGACAACAATTGCAATTAATATTAAGGACTTACTAATTATTTATGTCTAAACTAATACTTGTTCCTAATGGAACACATTAGGGCTTTTGCCAAAGGAATATGTAGCACAAGGCAACCAATAATTTATAATTCATACTATATGCAAAAAAGGAAGAAAAAAAGTAAAGATAAAATTTAAGTACTACTTTAAAAAGTGATATAAAAATTTGCCAATTGTGGTCAAGAATAAGTATTTATCAGGAATATAATATATTAACTACTTCAACTTTTTTCTCTTCCACAAAACAAACGCGTGCAATAACTGTCAGTCATGTCACATCTCAATTAAACATAACATGTGAAATTGTAAGGAAATTTAAGAAAGGAAATGCGTGCAATATGCATTATATATGCATTTCACTTATGAGAAAGGGGAGTTATCATCATCCAAACTACGGATGAACACGGTTCGGTTTAACCGCCCATTTTCTAATAAAAAAAAATCGATCATACGATTTTTAACGGGTTCGATTAACCGTCATAAAATTAAAAATAAAGACCAAAAACTGTTATAGCTGTTAACTTAAAAATCGGATCGGTTAACCAATTACTAAACGGTTAACCAACATAAATGAAAGTAACAATTTTTTTCTATTATCATCATGAGAAAATTCGACTTAAAATAAAAAGATTCAAAGCATACAATATAAAAAGTAGTTCTCGAAATTTGAAAAATTATTAGTGGCTGGTAAAAGAAACTTATTGAAGGAGAACATGTACAGACGATAAAATCTAGAATATAAGATTAAAATTTTGTATTAAGTTGTAAACCAAAACTCACCTTCACCAAGTTGACGTCTGAGAATTCTGGAGGTAAACACGAGAGAAAGACAGAATTAATGTTCAGAAAACTAATAGGTTAATAAATAATATAATATTTGTATAATATCTAATTAATTATATTATAATTATTTAATAGGTACCGGCTCCGCTCGGTCGGTTAACCGTCGGTTTTATATATTTAAAAACTGAAACCGAACCGGCATCTACGGTTTTTCAAAATTTGAAATATTACCCGAATTGCCGGTTCGATTAGCCCTATTTTCGGGGCGGTTTCGTCGGTCAGTTCGATTTTTCGATTTTGCTTGGCCCTAATCCAAACTTGTGTGTATTGCTTTTGACGCTGTATAAATAAATACCCCATCTACTTGTATACACACATATAGGTCTTGATTAAGAAGGCACAATGCAACACAAAATGAGTTGTAAAGCAATTTATCTTTTGTGGGTGATTTCGTTGGTTATGCAGTCCAGCCCCAGTTGCCTTGCCTCGGCAAGGCAGCTGCGGTTGGATAGCTTAGATGCCGAATATCTCGAAACTAGATATCCGGCATCTTCACTCGACGTGGCCATGCCGAGGTCCAGAGTTGCAGCTGAGGGCCATAATATACCTTATAGGACGGTTTCGAATAGATCATATTCTGGGTGGAAGAACTCTATCAATAGGGATCCTAGTAAAAATACTCCTAAAAAAGCTGGTGTGGGTGCAGCAACTAAGTCCAATCCGAATGATCACAGTCATTATCATTGATGGAATGTGGAGCTAGGCTCAAATAATGGATGCTCCAACCTTTTGATGCTTAATATTTTTGACTTATCATATTTCTCTGCATGCATGCTTCTATTTCTGTTGCTTTTGTTCTAATCTAAGTTGTTAATTCATTTTCTACATGTAATATGGTCCTGAAAATCTCGTTTGCACGAAACTAGCTTGTTATAATTTCATCTATTTGCAGTTTGGATCCCTTTATCTTCATTTATCATCGATATACACACACTCTGGTGAGGTGGACTATACTGTACGGTTAGTGTGGTCGTCCTATACTTTTTTTTTTCTTTTTCTGAATTACCCTATAATTATCCCTAATCATCCTAATTATTCCCTAATTACTTAAGTTTGGTCTTTATGATATAACAATTTGGAAAAATCAGTCCACATTAATGTTTACGAAACTTGATCAGCTGATACTGTACAACATCTAAATAGAGTGCAGATTTATATATATATGAGAAGGAACTTCACCATAAATAAGGTGGAATTTTGCCAATGATTTTGTGAGTGAGTTTGAGACAGCTCGATCATTATGAAATCTGGGAGTTCCAAAGTGAGTTTATTGTAATAAATTAGACTGAGGTACGTCAGCGAAGGGAAGGAACGAAATCTAGACCAAGAAATGGGATTCAGAATACTTAATTTACAATATCTAAATGTGACTACTAAAATATGATACTCCCTACATCCCGGAATAAGTGACCACATTTCTTTATTAGGTTGTTTCGAGATAAGTGGCTACTTTCCTTATATGAAATACGTTTCTTTCACAAAAAGTTATTGACTCCACTATTTTCTATCATTTTACCCTTTAAACACCATTCTTCTTAATATTCGTGCCGAAAAGAATGTAGTCACTTATTGCAGGACGGAGGGAGTATTTCTTAAAGGACATTTCAGAAAATTTCGACAAACGACGGGACACAATTGTATATTTCCCCCCCTTTTTTTTTCAAAATAAAGTATTTATTATCTGAATTGAAATGATGAATATTTATGTTTGGAGTTGATGTTGGACTGGACTCCTCAACATTTTTGACCAAGTCATAGGATTGTTCCTATTTTTCTTTCTTCTTTTTTGAGTCGTTCCTATATATTTTCATAGGAGCGTTTTCTTGACTTTGGTTGTTTATTTATTTTTTTAGGTTGTTTGCTTATTTTTGGAGGTGTAAAAAAAGTGCAAAGTTGATTTTGTTATCGGACGATATGCAGAAGTTTACAATTTCGGCCACGCCACATACAATTTCTTCCAGATCTCAAATTGCGGAAAAATTAAACTACAAACATGATTAAAGTGGTGTTAATATTGTAGTTCCAATTTGAATTTTGTGTGCAAAATAACGCTCCAAAGTTAATGTATTTTCAGATAATTGACACTATGCAATATATGCATATATAGTAGTAAATAGCACTTACCCCAAAGATATTACTACTTCCGTCCCGTTGTCTTATATTCCTTTTTGGGTTGTTCCGTTATTCTTGTCCTGTTTCCATATAAGGAAATATATTTCTCTCACAAAAAGTTGTGGGCTCCACCACTTTCTATCTTTTTACAATTTAAACACATTTCTCCTTAATACCCGTGCCCAAAAGAAATGAGATAAAAAAAAACGGTACGGAGGGAGTATTATTTTCAGGTTGATAGATCGGACTGTGCAAGGCGTGGCGTTGATGATGGAATAAATTACTACTTTATTAATGTAATACCCCGTTTTCGTGAATAATTAAACTTAATATTTCTTTAATTAAATTAAGAGAATGAAGATGAAGAAAAATTCCCTTTTTAATAATTTTATTCGGCAATCCAAATTTGTGCCGAAAAAGTGGAATTTAATTATGTTTGTTTCGTCTCGGGTTAACCGAAACGAATTAGAATTTATGTTTATCGAATTGTGTATTTATGCATGATTTTTAATTGAGAAAATTATGAATTTAATCTTCTTAATTTATTTTATTAGCAAATAATTATTAAAAATAATAATCTTATTTATTTCATAAATGATTCGTTTTTCGGTATTTTGTTCCGAAAATTTGTATTAGGGTTTGAGATGCCCTAATTGATTTTTCTAAATCAAGAAATTAGAGAATGAAGTTATGATTAGCAAGTTAGTAATTAATTGATTAAACTAAGCATTTAACTAATTAAATAATCCTAATTATTGCATAAGCAATGACCTAAGCTTAGTTGACTAATGTGTTAGTTATTAAATGTGTTTGTAGCCAACTCTTCACCATTTCCTTCATCTTTCTCGGCCAAAAACAGCAGCAACACAGCACACACATTCATCCATTCTTTCTTCAATTTTTGAGCTCAAATTCAAGTGCTAATCATCTCCAAATTAATTATTAAGGTGAGTTTTATGTTTAGTTCAAGTTGTAGCTCAAAAACAAGCTTAGATCATCCTATTTTATTCTTTCATATTTTTCGAAAAAAATGAGAAAGATTAGTAGATGATCTTGATTTTGATTTATGATGTTTAATTCATGCTTAGGATGCATGATAGATCATTAATTCATGCTCAAATCAAACCCTAACCCTAATCTCATAATTTTCGAAATTTATGCTTAAATGAGAATTTTTCAATTGTGATGTTAGATGATCAAATTGATTGAATAATTGAGCTTATATAATTATTCTAAGCATGTTTGATGTTGGAAGTAATCAAAGAATCAAAACCCTTCTATGACTTTTAATTATAGCCGAAAATTATGATTAAAATTAGGGGTTTTTGATCTTGATGTTCTTTGATTAAATTGATGTTTAAATTAAGCTTATATGATGTTATTAAGTATGTTTATGCATTGAATTAATGGATTGAATCATAATTATTCCAATTTTTGGAATTTTCGAAATAATAGGGTTCTTAAGATTAGGGCTTTTTGATTTTCATGTTGAATGATGAAATTGATGATAGAATTGAGCTTATGATATTTATTTAAGCATGTGGGAATTTTGTTAGAATTTTTGGAGCTCAATTTTATTAATTTCGAAATTTTCAGCATTTAAAATAAATTAGAAATAATTATTTTAAGGCTTAAATGGATTAATTGAAGTTATAATTAATCTCTATGATTTTAATCAAGCATGTTATGAATTGATTTGAAGAGAAAGTAATCATCCATATATTATATATGAAAAAGCCGAAATATATATATATGTGGAATTATGATTTTTATTCAAGTTATCCAAGAAATTAAATTATAATTATAGTTTATAATTTAATTAAGAATGTTTGGAAGTAATTAGAATGAGATTGGATATTTAATCCAAGAGTTGAAAAAGGGCAGCCCCTTTAATCTTAATTTATAAAGATTATTTGATTTTTAATCAAATAAATAATCATATATTTAAATTCTACAATAAAAATTAAGTATTGTGGAATTTTTCAGAAATTAAATACGAAGTATTAAGAATTTTCTATTTTTCGGCTATTTTTCTAAGTTAAAGGTTTATATGTGTACGTGATCTGGATTGATAATATGATTGAGTAATTATGTTTATTATGTTAAAAGATGTAAGTAGATTTAAATTGAGAATTTTCAAAGCTCGTTTGTCGAGTCAAATCCGTTTCGTATTTGAAGATATGAATAGTAATTAATGTATGATTATGTTAAGTGTGATTTTGGTTAATGATGAGTTAAGATAGAGTAAGAGCGTTTAAGAAGTTAAGTTAGAAATTCTCAAGTTTCGTCGAGTTTCGACGTAGAATTTCGAAGTAAATTAGAAGTTAAGAATATCGAATTCGTTTATTCGATAGTAGTTAATTCTCGTTCTGAATTCGTGAATTCTAGTTCGAATGAAGGATCGAGTGGAAGTGTGAATCCGAGAATTCAGAATCGATAAAGGTTAAGTCCAAAGCTTCAGTTACCAGGTGGGCTTTCTAAACAAAGAAATGATGAATGCTATATATATATGATTATATATATGTGATGTTTTAAATTGATTAACTTGCCAAATGTTTTAAGTTTTTGTATGATACCATCTACTGAAGAAGGACGAATTCGGTCCCGCGCAAGGTGGGATTTGTGTACACATTAGTAATCGTGAATCTTTCTTTGATGGGCCGGTTACATTGGTAATCGTGAGCCTTTCTCTGATAGACCGGTTACAAGTGATTGAGAAAGAGGCCTCTTTCTCATCACTACTATTTATAGTAGATATGGTTCATACTTAATGAGTATTTTGACTGCAGTCACTTATATCAAAAGAAAGTGTTTGAGCAAGCACAAGTTTATTTTCAAAAGTTACTTGTGCAATGCTTTATGGCAAGTTTAATCTATAGCTCTAAGAAGCAAGTTTTCAAATGTTTTTGGCATGTGTCCACTGAGTACTTCGTACTCAGCCCTGCATGTTATTTTTAAAATGTGCAGGTTAGCTCGGATGAAGATAGGAGTGTGCTTGGACGGACTTTTGTTGGTTGAGTCTTTTGAAAGTTGTTTAAACTAGAGTTGAGTCATATGTCTTCATACATATGATTCCCCATGTTTTTCCGCTGCAACCCTTTGAAATATATGTTGAAGTATGAAGCATGTTCTCGACTTTGAAGTCGTTAAAGTTATTTGTTAAGGTTTCAGCTGTAAACTTGTTTTAATTTGGAAATAAGTTGTCAATCCTTTGTTCAGATCTTTTAAATCATACGACCCTCTTTTATCGTACTTTTCTTGATCTAATGGACTTCTTGTCGATATTGATCTCTTGGCATCGTTGGTCGTACGATACTAATTGTTGGTTGGAATTGTCGAGCATGTTATTGATTTCTTGTTAAGCATGTTCGTTGAGATGTTGTTCAAGAATAAGTTTAACTTCCGGTATCGTTGTTTGTTAAGAATAGTTTGTCAAATATTCGGTTTTGTTGGATAACTGGGTCGTTATCAATTCCTTGGTTAATCATAAATTGTGTACGTCGTGGGACCCACCGGCTCGGTCATCTTTATTCTGAGTCGGGCTGCGACAATTAAATATTTTCACTGTTGCAAAAACTCCGAGTAATATATGCTTTATTATGACATATAAAGTGGCATTCCATATTTTAAAGTCTAATTAATTAAATATTTATTTTATTCAAGAAAAATTTGGGGCAATTGCCATATTGAAATATTAAGGAAATATTATTATTTTTTAATTTGAATATTAGAGAAAATATTATTAATTAGGTGTTGATATAAATAGATTTAACTGTGGGTAATATATATATATTATGCATAAAGAGTAATTTTTTTATTTCTTTATGTTTTAATATCGCAATTTGGTATGTATAATATCAAAAGTTAAATATAAATACTAACAACAATTTGTTCAATAAATGTTTTTTTCTTGGTGGTGAAAGAAAATTCAAAATATGAAGGCATTTTTAAGCGGTAAATAAAAATTCTACAAATTAACTACGAATTCATCAGTAGTTTTTTTTTTTTTTGGTAATTTGCATTTAAATATCTAAGTTATTCAACTTTTCACAATTATATTCCAAACTATCTGAAATATCAATTAAATGGCCAAACTATCAGATTTTTCACAATTATATTCTGGCCTCAATTTTCCGACAAAAAAAATTCAATGTGGCACACCGAAATCTTATGTGAATTTTTAAACAAGATATTGAGGTGATGTGAATTTTTCATATGTTAAATTTAATTTCCAAATAGATTAACCAAATATTAATATTTACTAAGAATTCTCCTCTCTCTACAACAACTCACTCTCCTCCCTTCATATGTGTTCTTCATCAAGCCCGTGCCAGCTGCCTCAATTGGCAAAATTCAGCATTCATTATTCACAATCAACAACCAAATTACTTAACGAAACCTGAATTTCTTCGTCATTTTCACACACAAAAAAAAATCAGCAAATAGTTCCACTTTGAAGAAGAGAGGTGAGATACATCGGCGGCTTGAGTAAAAGGAGGAGAGATCGATGTTTGTAGAGAGAGAGAGAGGAGGAAACAGATGAGAATTTTTTGTTCTTAGTAAATATTTTGATTTGGTTAATCTATTTGGAAATTAAAATTGACATATGAAAATCCACATCACCTCAATATATTTTTTTTAAATCCACATAAGCTTTCGGCATGCGACATCGGATTTTCTTGCCGAAAAAATGAGGCCACAATATAATTGTGAAAAATCCGATAGTTTGGCCACTTAATTGATATTTCAGATAATTTGGAATATAATTGTGAAAAGTTAAATAGTTTGACTATTTAAGTGCAAATTCCTTATTATGATTATAATAACTTTAATATAGATTTACACTATTTCTCTTAAAATAGATATAATAATAAGGATATATTAGATAAATTAAATTTTATAATAATTCGCTCTTTTATAATAAGTATAGATTGATGATATTTTTTATCTTTCTTATTTGCATATGGTTATTTTGCTTTATTTTGTTCTTATTTAATATTAATGCGATTTTCGATGATGAAATGGTATGGAATGATGGGGCATTTAAACAAAATTTGGTCTGCAACTAGAAGCGGATGACAAGAGTTTTAATAAAAAAGTGAAAGGGTGAAACATATTTCTCCCAAGTTTTTCTACATACATGATCTCCAAAAGACTGGCGATACTAACGTTTAACAAATTCGCTCAAATGACAATTTGGTGGACTTATTTACAAAGTCATTACCAATATCAACATTCAGAAAGTTGGTATATGAGATCGACATGTGCCGACTGATAGATCTACAATGATCAAATTCAGGGGGAACAGTTGTACTCCTTTTCCTTCGACCAGATTTTGTCCCACTGGATTTCCTGGCAAGATTTTAAAGAGACAACATTTGTTTTAGGGATGATCACTCAAGAGGGAGTATTGTAAATATATATTTAATTGGATAGATATATATTATATGAGTGTTGATCAAGTCAACAACCCTAAAACCGTAGTTCTTGTATCAATATAAATAAAGGTTTTTGGTTCTCATATTGAATACATAAAATTATCATTATCTACTATATTCTCTCTTATATCTCTAGTTTATAACAATATATTACTCCCTCCGTCCCATTCAATATGGCCTAATTCTTTTCGGCACGGAGACTAAAAAGAAGGGAATTAAGTATAATAGAGTGTTAATAAAGTAATTTTTTTAGTCAATAAAGTGCTAATAAAATGCCTTTTTAGCCTACAATAAGCTATAATTCTTTCCATAAAAGAAAACATGCCATATTGAATGGGACGGCCCAAAAAAGAAAACATGCCATATTGAGCAGGATGGAGGGAGTACTTGTCAAATTATCTTGTAAACTACATTTGTTTTATTAATGTAATATATAATAAATGTTGAGGAATTATGACAAAGGTATATACTTTATGCCGTAGTAGAATTTTGGGTAGCAATGATAAAAGAAATTAGAAGTTTCGATCATTTTAATTCATTGAATTATTTGTTTCTTTCGTTTAGTTCCCACTGGTGGTTGTCAGTCTACGTGTTCGTTTGTTTCGAATAGAGGAATGAAAAGAGAATGGAATCAGGTAGGGGGAAGAAATTAATGATAACAAGTGTTACTTTTATTGGGTGTTTGGTTCAACAATAGAAATTAATCACCTTGTGAAATGATTCCGGAGAGGTAATATACCTTATCTATGATACACATCTTGACTTAAACTATCTTATCATATCCTAACATGCTTATCAAACGAGCCATAAGTGTTACTTTTATTGGGTGTTTGGTTCAACAATGGAAATGAATCACCATGTGAAATGATTCCGGAGAGGAAAAGATTTTACTACCGCTCTAGTTTGGAGGGTAACATTTTGAGAGATTGAGTTACCCTCAAATAAGGGTAATGATTAACCCAATATCCAAACCAAACAAAAAGTAATAGATTAATTAATTGAATCACTTTTCATGCCCAAAAAGTGGACTAAATCTCTAGTTTTCTTTGACCGCCTGCTCTTAACTTTTCACTACCTTGTCAAAACTTGTAATACCCCACTTTTTCATAAATAATCTTAGTAAGTAATTAAGATAATTATTTAGAATAATTTAAAATGCGAGAACTTAGAAGGAAATTAAGTTCCGGCATTTAAAATTTTTCGGCAGCTTTAATTTGCCGAATTTTGATGATTTAAATTTTATTTTCGTTTCGGTTAATCCGAAATGAAATATTAAGAGTGTTTATGATTATGTGCCATTATATGTGCATGATTTGAGAAATATATATGTGCCATTTTTTAAGTATTTGAATTTCTAGAGATTTATAAATTTTTCTCCGGCAATTTATTTAATTTTCGGATTTTATTTCCGGAAATTATTAAAGGAAGCTTATATTAGGGTTTGAGAAACCCTAATAAAATATTATAGATCGAGAGCTTTTTAATTAAAGCCTCAATGATTATTTATTTGGTGATTGATTAATTAATTAGTGAATTAATTGATCAATTAAGATGAGATTTAAATGCTTAGTGTTTAATTAATTAATTAGATGTTTAATTAATTAATTAAGCTAAGTTATTAAGCATAATTTTTCTAGGAAATAAAGCTTGTATTATAAGCTTAATTAATATTTCCTAATTAAATCTTGTCTAACAATAATTAGTGATTTATTTAATTACTAATATATATTGTTAGTAATTTAATTAGAACATGTGTTAGATGTTAACACTAATAACTATTATTTTAATATAGATTAGGGTGCCACCTCACCATGTCTCCCAACATCATGATTAAGTGTGTTGGAGGAGTAATTAATAAGGCATCCAAATGCAATGAATTAATGTGTTAGCATATAAGATAAATTCATGCATCTCTTCACTCTCTCAACACAAACTCACGCATAACACACACTTACACACACACATTGCAGAACACACACACCTACACACACACAAATCTCCATTGAAGAAGGAGGAATTAAGCTTTATTGATCAAAGAAAGTAGTACTAAAATCATCTCAGAAGGTGAGATCTCTTATTAGTTAAGCATATGACTCAAGATTAAGCATGAAATTCCATTTATTTTATTTATTAAAAATTTCGAAAATTTTATATATGATAGAGGATGGATTTGATCTTTAAGTATGATGTTAAATAAGTGATTTAGATTACATTTCTATCATTAAATTATTGAGAAATGAATCCTAGCCTTAATTTCCATTTTTTTCGAAAAATATGGAAATAAATTAGAAAATTTATTCTTTGATCCTATGATCAATTTGATGAATTAAGTGAGCTTCTATGATGAATATAAGCATGAGAAATGATTTAATTGAGCAAGAATAATCAATTTCATTATTTTTGTCAAAATGGCCGAAAGTTGGCCAAAATTGAGATTTTTAGAATTTGATCTTCTATGATCAAATGGATGATTGATATGAGCTTATATGAATTCTATAAGTATGTTGAAAAATTGAATTGAGAAGAATTTAATCAATTTCCTATTTATTTTTGAAATAGCCGAAAAATGTGGCTAAAATAGGAATAATTGATTTTGATGTTCTAAGATTGAATTGATAATCAATGTATGCTTAATTAATGTTATTGAGCATGATGATATATGATTTTAATGAGTTGGAATTCTCCTTGCCCTAATTTGAATTAATTTTGAATTATTAGGGTTTATAAGTGAGAATTTTTTATGATGAATTTTTATGATGAAATTGATGATGGATTTGAGTTTAGAATGATGAAATAAGGTTATAATGAATTTATGAGAATTTTTGAAGCTCATATGAATGAAGTTGGAAAAATAAAGTTTGCTTAAAATTAGGGGTTTTTAATTCAAAGCATAATTTGATGAAGTAATGATATATTTGAGCTCATGGTATTTATTTAAAATATGTGGGAATTTTGTTAGAATTTTTGGAGCTCAATTTCATAATTTTAGAAATTTTCAGCAATTAAAAATAAATTAAAAATAATTATTTAGAGCTTAAATTGATCAATTGAGATTAAAATTAATCTCTAGAATATTAATTAAACATGTTGTAATTTGAAATGGATAAAAATAAGCAATTGTGCCCTATTTCTCATAAAAGTTGAAATATATATATAATAGGGTTTTGATTTTTATCCAATTAAATTAAGTAATTAAGCTATAAATATAGCTTATAAATTAAATTAAGATGTTTGAAATTGATTATAATGAAATTGGGTATTTATTTTCCAATTTCTAAAAAGGGCCGAAATATATATATATATATATTAAAAGGTCATGTATATGATTTTTAATTAAGAAAATTAAGTATCGTAGAATTTTTCGGAATTTTAATTAGAAGTTTTGAGATTTTTCTATTTTCCGACCATTTTTCCAAGTCGGAGGTTTATACGTATAGAAGATCCAGTTGAATGATGTGACTATGTAAATATGCTAAATTTAGCATAAAAAGTATAAGGAATTAATTTGAAAATTTTCAGAGCTCGTTTGACGAGTCGAAAATATTTTTAAGTTAAAGATATGAATAATAGAGATTAAATATATGTTAAATAAAGGATAATGAAGATAGTAATCATCAATTAAATGTTAATGATGATTTTAGCTATTAATTATATATGTTAATGGTCATTAGTTGCTAATGACGTGTTAATGACGAATTAAGTATTAATGATACGTCATTAATAAATAAATATGTCAAGGACATATTTTATTAATATAATGTTATGATTATTTGTTAATAAAGAAGTTAAGCATTTTAATATGCTTATTGAATTAGATGAAGAGTTTAAGTGTTTAAATAAACACTTATATGATTTAATGATATGTTTAATTTCTTTGGAATGATAATATATTTAAGAATAAGTTTAAATGATGGATGAAGTGTTTAATATGAGTTTAATTATTAATTATATGCTTATATGCATTTATGGAGTTAAATGATGAATTATATGTTTATTTATGAAGTTAAATGAGAAGTATGTGGATTTATGTTTTAAAATATATCCTGAAGTTTTAATCGATTATTTATCGATTAAGAAGTTAAGTAAGAAAGAGGAAGTAATTAGAAAAGTTTAGTTACTAATTGCCGAGATAAAAAAAACCCTAGAAAAAGCCGAGACAAATTAGAGAAATTTTAAGAATAGCAGCGGCATCCCTCATTTGAATATTTAATTTTTTCTCGCTCTTATGTTTAAATTTAATTATTAAATGAAGGAACGAGCGGGACCGAAAATTGAGGGAAAAGTCGAGAAGTTAAGGTGTAGATAAGTAGCGCCATTTCAGGTGGGCTTTCTGAACTAAAGAAATAAAGAATGTGATATTATGATTATATATATGTGTGTGATGATTTTAAAGTGATTGACTTGCAAATTTTTGAAGTTTTTGTATGATACCATCTACCAAAGAAAGACGAATTCGGTCCTACGTAATGTAGGATTTGTGTACACTATGTGGTAATCGGGAGCCTTCCTTTATGGTGGGACGATTACAAGTGTTTGAGAAGGAGGCCTACTTCTCAACACTCAAAAGTTATAGTAGATGTGGTACATACATGATAAGTATTTTGACTGCGCAGTCACTTATAATGAAAGGAAAAGGTTTGAGCATGTACAGGTTTGTTTATAAAAGTTACTTGTGCTATGCTTTATGGCAAGAATCAATCTATAGCTCTAAGCAGCAAATTTTCAATTATTTTGGTATGTGTCCACTGAGTACAAAAGTACTCAGCCCTGCATGTTATTTCTAAAATGTGCAGGCTAACTTGGATGAAGATGGAGTGTGCTGGGCGGACTTTTGTTGTTGACCTCTTGAGATATTGTTGATGTTGAGCAGGATTATATGTCTTCATACATATAATCAAAGATATGTCATGTTGTTTCCGCTGCAACACTCTGAATTTATTCAGTAATTGTTGTCTTATTGTGATGTTGAAGCTATGACTTCATAAATCTTGTTTCCGTTGCTAAACTCTGATACGAGATGGTATTGTCTTTTGACCATTCTCGGCTATTTTGGTTTGACTGGAAAGTATGATTTATTGTATGACGGTTTTTGTTGGATAACTTGGTCGTTATCTTGTTCCTTGGTTAATCATAAATTGTGTACGTCGTGGGACCCACCGACTTGGTTATCTTCATTCTAAGTCGGGCTGCGACAAACTTGGGATCCAATATCGGAAAATGAGCTCGATCTAAAAATCAAATTCTAACAAAATTCGTATATTTTCACGCCAAAATCTCTCTCTCTCTCTCTTTTCTTTTTCTTTTTTCTTTTCTGTTTATTCAAAAAGAGTGATAAGCATAGTAGAAAAGGGATATTTCATAAAAAGAAGCTTGAGAAACAATTAAATAACACACACACAGTTACTTAAAAAAAAAAAAAACACACACACACAGTTAATAACATAAGGGGCTGTTTGATAGCCTAGATTAGCCAAGATAGGATACACATCTCGGCTAATCTAGGTGTTTGGTAGCCAAGAAAAATAATCTAAGAGACCCGTGATATATTTGGGCCCGTGGTTAATTTACTGTTCCACTTTAGAAACCGTATCCGACGAACTTGGTCTGATTCCTAAGCTAGGTTCAACAGTGATCAAGATTATAGAGTGAAATGACAATATTACCCTTCCAAATTTTTCCTCTCTCTTCTCTCTCCTCCCTCCCTTTCTCTTTCCCGTCAGCGAGATGATGAAGGTGGAACCTTCTCCGGCCGCCGCGCCCCTCTGGAAAAACACCACCTTCGATCTTCAAAAGCCCCAACTGCCAGCAGGCTACTTCGTCGTCGTCGTCATCTTCTATCCCGACATGCCCGTCATCTCCTCGCGGCGGCGGAAGAAGGTGGTGGAGGAAGGAGGTCGCTCTTCGCGGCGGCGGAGGTCGCTCTTCCAGGTGGGAAAGGTTTGTTTCTCTGTGAGAGAGGAGATGGTGGTAGCCGGGTTGTGGTCGGCGGTGACGGTGGTGAAGATAGGTGGTGGTGTGGACGTCGGAGGTGGTAGAGAGAGAGAGAGAAAGAGTGAGAGAAAGAGAGAGAGGGGAGTGGGTGAGGAAGAAGAGAGAGAGATAGGGAGAGAGAGATGGCTGTGGGTTGTAGACTTGCAGCGGTGGTTGTGGTGGTGGTAGGTGGGGTGGTGGATCGGATGAGAGAAGAGAGAAATTGCAGAGGAGAGAGAGGAGTGACATTGTTGAGGGAGGTGAGAGTAATAATTAATTTATATTAGGGATAGAATTGTCATTTTCCACTTAATTTTGAATTTAAACTAGGTATCAAACAACGAATTTATCATATCTACATTACATATCTTATCTACCAAACACAAATATACGATACCAATCTTACTTTATCTACGATATATATCTTGTATTAAACTATCTAACATGGCTACCAAACGAAGCCTAATAATAGTAATACTGCTAAGATGCTACTGTACAAGTTGGTGAGATAAAGTCGGTAAGGTAAGACCATAATTTCCATCAACACTTTTTTCTTTAATTTTTTAGTACTATAATTGGTGAGATGAAGTCGGTAAGCCCATAATTTCCATCAACACTTATTTCTTTAATTTTTATTTTTTATTTTTGGGTACTCTTGCAGTCGTCTCGTCCCCTGGGAAATGTGTTCTCTGTCAATTCACATCTGCAATTGGGTTTTCTGGTAACTTCTTCTACATTTGTTTAAGTAGATTATGTCTTGCTCAAATAATGTTACTCAATTTCTTAAATTCTTTTTGGCTTCGATGTTTGTTGTTTATAGTTGCGAAATCGAATCCTGTAAAACCTATAAATTTGTGCATCGTGAATAATGTATATTACAATGTGAACAAATTCTTCTACTTCAGTGTTTGATTCTAATTCCGCTGTATGATCCATTTGTTCTTTGAACTGTTTACTTGATTTTGTATTTATTGTTTTGATCTATAATTGTTGCATTTATTCTTTGCTTGAAAAATAGACATTTGCTATGTGGAGGAGCTTGACATTGTTATTACATTCTATAGTCTGTAAATCCCTAAGCTGGTAGGAAATCCCTAATATATACCACTCGAATTCAAACTCTTAGTGATGTAGAAGAAGGTTCGAAAATTAGATAATTTAGATTACTTCATCTGTGACCCTCCAAAAATCTGCTAGTTTGCTTATTTTGATGGTTCCCAGTGACCCTGGCAAGTACGCTTGATTAAGAGCCGACAGTTCTTGTGCAATGAGACGCATGTTAGGCCGTGATTTTGGGTTGGTCCGCACACACACTAATGCAATGGCGACTGCAAACACCACTTCTTGTGCTATATGGTCTGTCGGAGGCGAAAGCCTCTGATCAAACATATCCATCAGAAGCATTTCCGAATCATAGGGTAGTGATGATATGAGGTCTCCAGGGTGCCTTCCCATCATAACTTCCAATGCCACCACTCCGAAGCTGTATACATCACATTTCTCCGTCACCTTCATGCTAAGTGCTAGCTCTGCATATGGATAACAAGAAGATAATAAGTTGTTGCATAAACTTTTATACATATAGAAAGTGCATATGATTCATTACCTGGTGCCATGTATCCGTAAGTGCCGGCTGCTGTTGTCCAGTTTGATGAATCTGAGGCCAGTAATTTTGCTGTGCCGAAATCTGAGAGCCTTGGTTCAAAATCTGAATCCAGTAAAATGTTGCTGGTTGAAACATCGCGGTGTACAATTGGCACAGCGCAATCGCAATGCAGGTATGCAAGTGCGTGCGCCACTCCTTGCACAATTTTCACCCTTGTAGCCCAGTCTAGTTTGACTGCATCCTTGTCATCGTTTAACACTTTTCTCAAGCTACCTCTCTCTACATACTCGTACACCAAGTATACTAACTCTTGCGCGGAACAGTATCCGTAGAGCTTGATTATGTTCCTGTGCCTCACTTCAACCAGTGCTCGAATTTCATTCTGGAAACTGCGAAAATTTGTGAGCGACACCTCACTTGAGACTATGCCGAACATTTTGACTGCTAAGATATGTCCAGTTTGTAAATCAGCTCTATAAACACATCCAGCTCCTCCTCTTCCAATGCAGTATTTATCACTAAAATCTTCTGTTGCTCGGACAATTTCTCCCAAAGGGACTTTCCATTCTGCTTCCCAAATATGTGATTCAGACTCTGAATCTTCAAGCTTGTTCTTCCTTCGAAGAATGAGAAATCCAACAATAAGTGTTGCCAAAACTATGAGGCTAACAATTGGAACAATGACCGCGACAAGAATCTTTCCCTTGTTTTTAGACTTGGGAAATGAAGACCTTGCGTCACAAAGAGGCAATCCCTCTGCAGCTCCACACAGACCAGAGTTTTCAGCGAATGCTCTAGCAGTTGCATTGCTGAACATCTTACCAGAGGGGATCGGACCAGACAGCTTGTTGTTGGAGAAACTGAACTCTGTCAGACTAATCATTCCAGATAATGCTTCTGGAATTTTACCAGAAAGGTTGTTGCGTGACAAGTTGAGAATTTCCAAATTCTTAAGCCTCCCCAAGGATGATGGAATCACCCCTGAAAGTGAATTGTTGTTGAGGTCCAATAAGATCTGTAACCTCGTCAATTCTCCAAGCTCGGATGGAATGCTCCCGGTGAAAAAGTTGTTGCTCATGTTCAAGCTTAGCATTTCTTTGAAATTCCCAATGAATTGGGGAATACTGCCTGTGAGTTTATTTCCTGAAAAATCAAGGAACTGTAGGCTTTTCAATTGACCAAGGGTTCGTGGAATTCCTCCGTTCAACTGATTGTTGCTCACATTGAGTTTGAAAAGTTTTTCTAGCTTTCCCAGCTCTTCTGGAACTTCGCCTGTTAACTTGTTTGAATCCAAGGCAAGGACATGCAGCTGCGTCAGATTCCCTAGCTCAGCCGGGATCGCTCCAGATATTTTGTTGTGGTCCATCTGAATATTTGTCAGCTGTTTGTTCAGTCCCCATTTCGGTGTAAGCTGGCCCGTAAACTGATTGCTGCTGATGGAGAGGAATATAAGTTGCGGGTGAACTCCGAAAGCATCTGCAATATCTCCAGAAAATTGGTTCCCTTCGAGCCGTACTCTTCCTAAGCTCGAGCAATTCTTAAAGCAATCTGGCAATGACCCTGAAAACATGTTTTCATTCACTGTAAAATGAACCAAGGCAAAGCCACTGCATAATCCTGGCGGTAGCTCCCCGGAGAAGTTGTTATTTGAAAAGCTAACATTGGCTAACCGAGGACTGTTTTCTCCAAGACCTCGTGGGAGGGTACCTGAAAGGTTATTACTCTGCAAATATAGAACCTCCAGGTTACGGAGGTTGGACATGGAGTCAGGCAGCTGCCCTCTCAATGGGTTGTTGCTCAGATCGAGAAACTTCAGGAACGTTAGACCTCCTATGGCAGGTGGTAGCGTTCCAATAAGATTGTTCGAAAAAAGGTGAAGAACTTCCAGATTTGTGAGGTTCCCGATTGTTGGAGGTATTTCACCAGAAAATTTGTTCTCTGAAAGGTCTAGCTCCAATAAATTTTGCAACTTTCCAATCTGTGCTGGAATGGAGCCTGAAAATGAATTTGTGTAGAGAAATAGAGAGTGCAGATTTATGAAGAGGCCTATTTGAGAAGGAACTTCACCAGAAAGACTAGCATTGGCTAGATTCAACGAAGATAGTTTTGTCAAGTTAAAGAAGGCTGAAGGCAGGGAACCGGTAAGCGGATTCAGGCCTAAAGCTAAGTAGGTGAGGTTAGAGCATTGGCCAAGTTCTGGGGGAATTGAGGAAGTGAATGCATTTTGCCGAAGTTCCAGGTATTGAAGATTCCTTAGTTGGCCTAAAGAAGACGGAATATCGCCTGTGATTTTGTTAGCTCCCAAGTTGAGGTAAGTAAGGTTGAGACATTTAGTTATGAAATCTGGGAATTCTAAAGTGAGTTCATTCAAATAAAAACTGAGGTAAGTTAGGGAAGGGAAGGTAGGGAATCTAGACCAGTCGGGGGTAGTTAAGTAATTTGAGCCCAAATCCAAGAACTGTACCTTCTGAAGATTACCAATTTGATATGGGATTTTTCCAACAATAGAGTTGTTGAACAAACTGATGTAGTGAAGCTCAGTCAATTTACCAATCTGTGGTGGGATGGAGTGGTCGAACAAGTTGTTGCTGAGGTCTAACGATTGGAGCCCCGAGAGATTGCCAACAGCAGCTGGTATTGCCCCTTGGAATGAATTTAGACTGAGGTTGAAACTAGTAAGATTTGGAAATGAGTTGAAATCGAGCAGGTCCAAAGTGCCGGCAAGGTTTGCTTGGGACAGATCAATTCTAGAAACGGAGCCCCCGTTGTTGCAGCGAATGCCAGACCAATTGCAAAGGTTTGTAATATTTGTGATGGACCAAGAATTCAAAGAAAGAGATGGTGGTGATAAGCTGTCCTTCCATATAAGCAGCGCCTCTGCTTCGGTCGTTGCGGAGGCTGCTGCCTTCATGCGCGACAACAAAATGAAGAGAGAAATTTGACAAGAGAAGTAAAATGCTTTCTTTAATGTAGTAGCCATGCTTGCTTTGATGAAGGTATGGCTAAATCTGCCTCTCTATATATACTTTTGTGAAAAAGAAATATATTATCACCATTTCGTAAAACTATCCGTGACATGAACTAGTAAGGTCAAGAGGTGGTGGCCCTGTCAATCTGTCATGCATATATACTTTTGTGGATAATATCAGTCGCAGTTTCGTAATCAAATTAACAAGGGGGAAGAAAAAACTTCAAAAGGTACAGTTTTTTTTTTTTTATTCTTCATAGTCATAGATGCTTCTTCTAGTCTTGCACCCTTTTAATTTATGAAAAATATTGACCAACAGCAATATCTTGTGAGAAAATATGAGAGATTTAAATGTCATGTGTAGTGTAGGTCATCTAATCCAATGTCACTTCTCTTTTCCCAAATTAACATGTACTAAAATGGGAAAGGTAGGAAAATAGCACTCTTGAGAAAAAAAATACTAATTATAGCACATCTTGAAAAAATTACAAAAAATAGCACTTTTGAACACCTCTAATTCTTTTAGCAATGAGTCAATGACCTTCATATCATATTGCGTATTAAAGATAACACTTTTGGGATTAGGGCATTTGCAAAAATGTGAATTCACAATTTTTTTTTCTGTGAAAGCACATGTACATATTTGTGCTTTCACATATACATATTATAGTGATAGTGATGTGATTTTACATATTATACTGATGTGAAATTGGGGAGGAATGACAAAACTGTTCAAAAGTGTTATTTTTTGTAGTTTTTTCAAGAGGTGCTATAATTAGTATTTTTTCTTTCTTTCTCAAAAGTGCTATTATCGTACTTGCTCCTACTAAAATTATAGCTGAATACAAATGAATAAATTAATAACTAAAACATAGTTTTATTAATATGTATCCAACCAAACTAAAGCTTAAACTTGAAACAAGATCACTTACATGCAACATCTATTTTAAGGGTGATTAAATTTAAGTGTCTAGTATTCCCTCCGTCCCCCAAAAATATGCATAGCTTTTAATGGCACATGTTTTAATTATTTGTGTTGATTGTTTTGTTAGTGGAGGAAGGATCCCACATTTTGTGAGAGTTTTATGTGGGGTAATGTTTATAAATGGACTATGCATGTTTTTGGGGAATGGACGAAAATGGAATGTTATGCATGTTTTTGGGGGATAGATAGAGTAGTTTTTAGTATTGTGATCAGAGTTGTTCACGGGTCCGGTTTCGGTTTAAAACTAGCTCGGAACTTTCGGTTCCAATTCGAAGAAGTTGGAATCAGAATCGGAACCGACCCATCATGGGTCACGGTTCTGGGCTTGAACCGTTCATGTTTGGTTCCAGGTCGGAACCGCCAATTCACGATTTGAACCGTGCATTGTATTTTTTTGAACTCAACTATAATTCGAATCGAGCAAGTGATTCGATTATTCGAAAACCAATTCAATTAATCGAGTTGGTTTCAGATATTATCCGAACTATCTTACTATTATAGTAAAAAAATCCCCACATCCACTTTTATAGTGAGATTTGGAAGCTAATTTTCTTCTCATAATTAAAGTGGGACAAATGAATATTTAGCTCTCAAAAGGATCCACCTCCATTTTTATAGTTAAGTTTCAAAGCGGTCTTTCTTCTCAAAATCGATGTGGAACAAAAGCATATTTTGCTCTCAAAAGGATTGTCCCACATCGATTTTGAAAAGAAAGATATATTTGAAAATTATCTATAAAAATGGAGGTGGATCCCCTTGATAACCATATATCTCTCTTTGTCCCACATCAATTTATAAGAGATGAAAAAATAGTTTTGAAAATTATCTATAGGAATGGAGGTGACCCTAAATCACAAAAATTACAAATATTGGTCAGCAATTTTAAACATTTGTAATTTATTTTCTACTTTGTATTCGCAAGATAGCTGCTTGCAAAAATCTTGTAATAGCGGCAGAGAAATTTAAAGAAAACCACAAAAACAAATGAACTTAAAGAAACTATTGGTACAACATAAAATGGTCAATGTTGATCAGATACAAATATTATAGTACAAATCAAGAAAATTTGAGTTCCCAAAAATAAAGACCTTGATAACCTATAGAGTTGAAGCCATGGACCAAAAAATAATTAAAAATCAGCCTAAACAAATTGAAAAATTGGTTTTGGCGTGATAGTGGCATAAGTGTAAATACAACCACCACTCAATTATTAAGTATAATATTGATTAAAATTATAGGTGATTACAAATAATAAAAAAGACATGTTTTTGTTAATATGTATCCAACCAAACTAAAGCATAACATAGAGGTGTTCACGGGCCGGTTCCGGTTCGGAACCGGCCCGAAACCGCCGGTTCCGGTTCGAGAAAATTGGAACCGGAACCGGCCCGCCATAGCCCACGGTTCCGGGTCGGAACCGGCCCGTATTGGACGGTTCCGGTTCCGGTTCGGAACCGCCGGTTTAGGGTCCGAACCGCCTATTTTTTTTTTAATTTTTTAATTTTTTAAAATATAAATTATATTGTAATTCAAACTCATAAATCATCAATGTAATGTATAAAATCGATATAGAACAAAATATATCTTCATTCATAATAATATGTGATCAATTACAAATGAAAATATAAAATTATTCAAACACGGTTCCACGGTTCCGAACCGGAACCGCCGGTTCATGTTCGAACCTTATTATTATTATCATTATTTTTGGCTTTTTTTTCATTCAATTTACCATTGTAATTGTCATTTTTGATCTCTAAGGGATATAATTAACATGAATTAACACAAAATATAATTTAAAACTAAAAAAAATAAAAAAATTGCCGGAACCGCCGGTTCATGGTTCCGAACCATTGGAACCGGAACCGGCCCGTCTATCCCACGGTTCCGGTTCGGAACCGGCCCGTTGATCACGGTTCCGGTTCGAAAACCGTTGACCACGGTTCCGGTTTCGTTGAACACCTCTAGCATAACATATGAAACAAGACTTAGATGTGCTACCTAACTTGTCTATTTTAAGGGTGATTAAATTTATGGGTAAATATCACTTATTGTCCCAATAATGCATACGTTGGGATATTAGTGTAAAAACATGCAAATGTTGGGACAATAAGTGATATTTACCCATAAATTTATAGTCTAAAAGCATTCTACGAACATTAAAAAACAAAGTCCATTTATTTTCTTCTTAGTATGTGAAACGATAGAAGACTAGAAAGCACTTATAAAACTTAAAAAAAATGTATTTTTCTTCATAAAAGTGGATTTACTCAGTCAAATCAACTGTTTCAGTCTTTCCAGTGTATATTTAAAGCCACATTAAGAAAAAAAATAATAAAAAAAAGAACCTAGCATCAAAAACATTATTGCATTGGCCCGTCTGTGGAATACATAACTGTCTCTTAATTAGTAAGAACTCAATTAATCTAGAATGACAAAGACTTCGAAATTAATTTGATGAAGACTTTATTAGCTAGCAAAATATTTAGCAAAATATGTGTAAGTTTCACTACGAAATAAAGCCGTTTCAAATGACCTGATGGCTAGTCCATGTGCATTTCTTCGTCAGCCACGACTGATTCATTTTGACAGGAAATTAATTAGATGAATTTTGTAAATTGCATAAAATTATACCGGTCATGTTTTTTGTGCAAATATTTATGTCAGTGTTGTAAATCAAAAAATATGTAAAATCTCCTCATTCATTTACAAAGTAAGGAAGGAGTTACGGTCTTGAAAAATTGCATCCGATATACACACCGCCAAAAGATGAAAAAAAAATGTGAAAATAAAAATAAATATAAACAAAAGGTGGGCGCGTGTGATATACGCACGGCCAAAAGATGAAAAAAAAATTAAAAAAGACAGGCGCGTGCAAACGCTCATCTTAACCTTTGATTGTTATACGCGTCTGAGACGAGCATCGGAATTTTCCAACCGGTGCGATTGCACCGTACGACCGCATAAGAGTTTTTTTTTATTAATTAATGATGCCTTTCAGTCATAATAATAACTGTGCAAAGACTTGGCAAGTCAATTCAATGCAAGTTGTTTGATGTTGTAATCTTATTATTAGGGGAAGAACTGGTGTAATCTGCTAATAAGTAATTATATCATAATTAGAAAATAACAATTAAATATCTAATTAGTTGGAACAAGAATACACGAAGGACCGTTTACTTTGGGTGATAGGATAGATAGATAAAAATAGTATAGGTTAATAATCCACCGTTTACTTTGATTGATTGATTACTTTTGAGCTTATTTGATCATCTAATGCTTCATATAGTCAATTCTATGTTTTATCAATCTATTATATCACGCAAAGTAAAAGTCCCCGAAGTACATTAAAATATATACTTTATCTAAAATTAAATAATTAGTAATTTATCCGTGTTAAAGTATTCAGCTTATTTATTTTATTGTTTGATTGGGAGAGGTTAAAATCGAACGGCGTCTTGAATTAAAATATGTCCATTCAAAGACAATCTAAGACAATATATAAAACTGAAATTAAAAGATAGAATAATTATATACCATAAATGGCTATGATAAATCCTAATTAAAAAGTACAAAATTAAATCAAAATACAAGAATTATTGAAAAAAATAATAGAAGAAAATTATAAGAAACAAATTGAAAGTGATACCTAATTTAAGATAGGTTTCCGTTTTTTATATTAACTAGTGTGTATCCCATCGAAAATCGACGATAAACTATATTATGCTGTAATTTATTTTGCAATACATAAGCATAAACATAAAAATAATTTAATATTATTTCGGAGTGATAATATTTCGATAATTGATCAAAACGAGTGTTTCTTTGATTTTATTTCACTTTCTTTAGTTGCAAGAAATCAATAGAATTCAAACTATTTTTCTTTTCTTATCTCGCAATATGTCAAATATTTCATTATATACGATGTTAATTGATGTGTGCGCCTGATCATCTCGTCACAAAGTCAAATTTCGAGAATTATCCCTACGTGTATATATATACAAATTCGAGAATTATAATTGAGAATACGTATTCTTGAGATTTTTCTTTTATTTACATTAATTTAAAATTTTGTTAAATTAAATAAATTAATATCGACAACTTAATAATTGATCAAATTAAAATTGTCAATAAAATAAAACTATTTATTTGGCCAACAAATTAATTTGCCAAGTTATATTGGTTGTGCAAAATAATTGCGGAATGAGAAAATACACATGAATTGTGATTATTTATAGAGGTTCTCCAAGAGTAAAGTTTTATTAAGAGGATGAGAAAATTTATATTAAATATACATAGAATAAATGAATAAAAATGCTTGTTGGGAAAATTATAAGGTTTCGATTTGATACCAAAACCCAACTGATTCTCCAACCGAATAGATGATCGCGCCAACCTAAATAGTGTTTTCCAGCTCGCCTGTTTGAGCCTTAGATGTTCTAGGTTTACAGGTTAAGGAAGCGGAAGACAGCAGTCGACCCAGCTGTGTTTACGGAGTCGGCTGCAAAGACGACGGTCGACCAGCATGTGCTTACGGTGGAGTCGGCTAGCAAAAGACAAGACGGCGTCAACCTTCGGTGAGTGATCCGGCGAGCTCGATCAAGGCGAAGAGAATTCGAGCTGCGTTCGAACACGGTGGTCGGTATGCAGACAAAGGAACTATCTCTGAAGACTCCAATTAGAGACAGTCCAGCTCTGAATTCAAAAGCCAGCTCTAAAGGCAGAAAATCCCGGAATCAGAGGAAGTCAACCTACCTCGACCAATGAGGGATTGCCAAATCAGCATCCTAGACTTCAGAACCTAGGATGTGACACAAATGAAGACAGGTGCAGATACGCCCAACGGCAGATCTTATATTCAAGAAGATTAGGTAAGATTCAAACGGCTCCTCCAACGGCTAGTCTTGAATCTCTACCTATATAAACCCGTCTTCAACCTCAGGATCAGATACGAAAAACTCTCTACAAGCTTCCATAATCTGAATTCATTATTCTTTCAAAAGCTCCCAAGCAGTTCTACATAGATCAAAGAACACTTTATCTTAAAGTGTTTCTAGTTAAGAAACTGCTTAGTTTTTCGTCTGTTCCCTAGGCCATACTCATTGTATATCTTAAGCCTAGATTTCGAACGAGTTCATCATACTCTGAAGTTCTTAATTGTAAGAACTCGTTCACAGTTGGAACCCCATACCCAAACCCAAACCCAGAAAGGTTAGGTAAAGGTACGCTTGCTCGAAGCGCGTAATTCGAGTGGTTTGGTTCTTCAGTACCCGCGGCGAAGGTGTAGGCTTGACGGTGCCGCATGGCTTGTTGGAACACAGCTCGGGTTAGAGTTGTGAAGTTGCTTGGTACTTGGAAACCAAGTGGTAGTGGATTACCAGTGAACCTGGTCGTGGACGTAGGAGGTGTTACTCCGAACCACGTAAAAACTTGCGTGTCTCTCTCTCTCTCTCTTTACTCTTGCTTTATATTCAGCTGTGTACTAACTCATTCATATCATTGCATACTTGTTCAAAACTGCACACACAGCTGCTCTCCAAAGACAGCTGTGTCTCTCGAAAAGTTGCACAACCTGACTAAGCTGAAAACGATAAGTTAATATTTTCAAATTGAGTTTTTCTAAGGAACTGAGCTAAGTTTTCAAACCACCACATTCCGCACCGCCAGCTGAGTTGTTTTCCCAGCTGACCCTCCCCAGCTGGATCAATAACTGAGCTCTCACTCAACTCCGTTTTAACTTGATAAAAGTTTCGAAAAATCTACTTGGTGTATTCACCCCCCCCTCTACACCAAGTACCCAGCTCAGGGACCATCAATTGGTATCAGAGCAGTGGTTCAAAAGACCACAGTTTCTGTGTCAAGAAATCTCTCTTGACAACCGGTTACAGTGGTCAACTGAACAGATCCGTTTTCCTTTGAAAAAAACTCATCTTATTACATACTGCACATGTCTATGGATTCCTATCTTAACAGGAATCTCCCCACCTTCTCGGTAGACGACTATGCAATCTGGAAATTCAGATTGAAAAGCTTCCTTTGTGCACATCACGACATGATGTGGGACGTCATTTCAGACGGACCCATCCTTATATATAAACAAGGAAATGAACTCGTACCTGCTCAAGATGGAGGTCAACCAGAATACCGGCCAATTCTCAAGCCAAAGAAGGAATATTCTTCCGAAGAGCGAAAGCAAGCTGGTCTGGACAGCTTCGCAAGGAACACCATCTCTTCAACAGTCTCAAACGCCTACCTGAGTAAAATCATCAAGTGCGAGACAGCCAAAGAGATGTGGGAAACACTCGCCAAGCTATGTGAAGGATCAGAAGAGATCAAAGAAAACAAATTCACAATAGCGTGCCAAAAATTTGACAACTTCAAGCAGCTAGCCAACGAGTCCATCGAAGCGATGGAGCTAAGGTTCTCAAATATAGTCATTGAGATAGAGACAATCAGAACTGGGAAGTATACCCAGCGGGAAAAGAATCTAAAGGTTCTTTCAGCTCTTTCAGCTGAATGGAACACTTACAAGGTAGTTCACCAAAGTCGTAGTGACTTGGGTAATCTATCTACAGAAAGGTTGTTCTCACTCCTAAAAGCCAACGAGTACAACTTGAAGATCACTCAAGAAGAATCTTCAAGCAGACAGAATGACGGAGAACTCACCCCAGCTCCAAAAGAAATAGCTTTCAGAGCCAACTCTGAAAAGTCAGCTCATGTCAAGACAGCTGAGTCCTCTAAGATGAAGAAGGACAAAAAGGATATGAGCAAAGAGGAGCTACTCGAAGAAATTGCCATGATGGTGAAAAGTTATAACAGACTCAACACCAGCAAGGGCAAATACAAGAAGTTCTTCAGGACTTACAAAGATAAGTACGCAGCAGCTGATGAGAAGTCAGCTAACAAACGAACTGAAGAAGGTTGCTTCAACTGCAAGGAACCAGGACACTACCGACAAGATTGTCCAAAGTTGTCCAAGAAAGATAAAGACCAATTAAAAGCTAAGGCAGCTGACCGAAGGAGAGCTTATATCGCTGATGAAGAATCAGAGTGCAATAAAATGGATGAGATGCCATTTTCAGACTCGGAAGAAGAAGCACTGATGGCCAATCATGAACCTGATTGGGATACTTGCTTCATGGGACAAACAGACGGCATCGATGAAGATGAGGTAACGTCTCGAACTCTAAATCTATCTAACACCTCACCATCACACGAACACTTTACACAGGACTCAGAATCTGGACTACCTGATTGGAGTCTAGTAGAGAAAGTAATGAATGATTCCAAGGAGCTTCAAGAGATCCTTGACGTCATTATGTGTGAGAATGCCGAGCTGAAGACAGAACTGGAAAAGACAAAAGTATCAGACACAGCTGATACAACTCAGCTCCAACAGGAAGTCGTTTCACTAAAAGACAGAATAGTGAAACAAGATCAGCTGATGAAGAAAGTCAACACTGAGAAGACACAGCTGATAGAAGATGTGGAAAGGATCACAGCTGAATCGGAAAGGAAGTCAGCTGAGATCATTGAGCTGAAAAGCACCGAAGAGGTACTATCTAAAAAGATAGTAGCTCTCATCAAAGCCACGTCAACAATGGACGAGATCATTAGTGCTCAGCGTCCAGCAGCACTCAAAGCGGGACTGGGATACAACGAATCAAAGGATGCCTCAAACATTGCCTCCACAAGTGGAACAAAGGTTATGTTTGTACGAGCAAATGAACCTTCAACCCCAAAGAAATTTCTCAAAGATCAACAATTGAGGACACAGCAGGCGTCGGGAAAAACAGCTGTGAAACATTCTCAAGCTCCGTTGAGGACACAGCAGACGTCAAAAAGAACAGCTGTGAAACAGTCTCAAACTTCGTCGAGAACACAGCAGACATCAAGAAGGTCAGCTGTGCGACAACCTCAAGCTCAGCTCAAACAGCAACGTGCTCAACCTCAACGAAGACCACAAGCTGGATTTTACAGATACCAGCCACAGCACCAGCACGTTGATCGATATCAACCAAGATATCAGAGATACCCAGCTGGATACCACTCATACGGGTATCAGCTGGATAATCATTTCCAGCCACAACATCAGAGACAGCAGAGACAAAGGAACGTCTCAGCTAGGCACACAGCTGGAAATCAAACAAAATACAGACAACAAAACAAGAAGACACGAAGATCAAGACCTCGCCAGCAACAAAAGAAGAACACAATGAATGTGTATATCGACTCAGCTGGAAGAATTATCAGATCAAATGACCCAATACGAGTCATTAAGCAGATCTGGGTCGTCAAAGGATCTCTGTCTAACCTACAAGGACCCAATTAAAACTGGGTACCTGAATTTTAACTTTTTGTTTAGGTTGCAAGGAATCGACGCATCTCTGAGGAGTCGATGAGAACGCTTTGGTACTTGGACAGTGGATGTTCCAAGCACATGACGCACCTAAAGCATCTACTCCAGGAGTATATTGAGCGTACAGGTCCACAAGTAACATTTGGTGACAACTCCAAAGGCCTAACCAAAGGTTATGGTACATTTAAAACTAGAAATGTTATAATCCCAAATGTTTCTTATGTACAAGGATTGCAACATAACTTGCTTTCCATTAGCCAATTCTGCGACAACGGTTTTTCTGTCAAGTTTGATGCACAGGGATGCACAGTGAAGCACAGGGAAACCAAGCAGATACTCCTAAGAGGGAAAAGAGAAGGAAATATGTACTTCGCTGACTGGAACAGCAGCCCTCCGGAGACGTGTCTTGTATCAAAAAGCAGCAATGAAGTCAGCTGGCTGTGGCACAGACGGCTGAATCATCTCAACTTCAAGACAATCAACAAACTGGCTAGGAACCAGCTCGCTAATGGAATTCCAGATCAAGTATATGACAAAAGTCATATGTGCGCAATGCGTGTCAACAAGGAAAGCGTACAAGAATTTCATTCTCTCTCAAGCTCGCTCGTCATATCGATCGAGTTCTTCAACTTCTCCACATGGATCTTTTTGGTCCAGTTACTCCAGCAAGCTTCAATGGCAGAAAATATACTCTGGTCGTTGTGGATGATTTCTCAAGATTCACTTGGGTATCTTTCTTGTACCAGAAGAGCGAAACCAGATCTAAGCTGCCTATCCTGCTGGAAAGACTTTCAACACAGAAGGAGTGCAAGATAATGGCAATAAGATCAGATCGTGGAACGGAGTTTCTAAATGAAACTATTTATGATTTTTGCGAGAAGAACGGAGTTCAACACCAAACATCTGCAGCTCGCACACCTCAGCAGAATGGTGTAGCAGAAAGAAGAAATAGAACTCTCAAGGAAGCAGCTACCTCAATGCTAGCTAGCTCTGCCATTCCAAAGAAATCTGGGCTGAAGCAATCAACACAGCTTGCTTCACTCAGAATCGCTCCCTACTCACATCAAGGCAAGGAAAGACACCGTATGAGCTATGGAACAACAGAATACCATTCATTGGATATTTCAAGGTATTCGGATCCAAATGTCACATTCTCAATAATGGGAAGACACAGCTCAAGACGTTCGACGAAAAGACAGACCGAGGAGTATTCCTTGGTTACTCAGCTGTGAGTAAAGCATACAGAGTCTTCAACAGAAGAACTCAAATAGTCGAAGTAACTCCACATGTTACCTTTGACGAATCCTCCTTCGAATACAGAGATTCTATCAAACGAAGAAGCGGAGAATCCACAAGATTAATTCAGACAAGGGCTCAAGAGAATAGAATCAGGAATCTGGCCGAACCATTAATTTGGGACAATGAGCCAGAGGAGAAAATTCAAATCAACCAAGAAGCTCCACCAGCTGGAAATCGAGAAGAAGCTTCAACGCCAAATCAAGGGGGAACATCATCAGCTGGGAATCCAAACACAGCTGAGTCCCCAGCTCCATCTCCAGCTGAGCCACTACAGAAATCTCCTCAAAATCCAAATCAAGGAGAATCAAACTCTCAAGACTTATCTCCAGAGCAACTCCAAGACAGACGAAATTTAGCTACTTCAAGCATCAATCAACTGGAAGAAGAAATTCGTAAGAGGAGAAGATGGATTGAAGATCATCCATCATCAGCAATCATTGGAGAACCATCTGACCAAGTCAAAACCAGAAGCTCAGCTGCTCAAGCTTCATCGGATCATCAAGAGGCAGCTGACACAGCTCAACTTTCAGTAGAGCTAGAACTGACGGTCTATGATGAAGACACGGCTCTAATGGCGTGTTACGTAGCTCAAGTGCCAGAGCCTCAATCAATTCTCGAAGCTTTGAAGAGTGTGCCTTGGACAAATGCCATGCAAGAAGAGCTGAACGAATTTCTCAGAAATTGTGTCTGGGAATTAGTCGACAGACCTCATGAAGTCAAAGTCATAGGACTCAAATGGATATTCAAAAACAAGATGGATACCCTGGGAGTCGTCATCAGAAACAAAGCTCGACTCGTTGCCAAAGGCTACACTCAGCAGGAAGGAATTGACTTCGAAGAATCTTTTGCTCCAGTAGCACGATTGGAAGCAATCAGACTATTTCTCGCCTTTGCAGCACATCACAAATTCAAGGTATATCAAATGGACGTGAAGTGTGCATTCTTAAATGGAGAAATCAAAGAAGATGTCTACGTTGAACAACCTCCAGGATTCGAAGTAGAAGGAAATAAAGTCTACAAGCTAAAGAAAGCTCTTTATGGATTGAAGCAAGCACCTCGAGCTTGGTATGACACTCTGTCAAACTTTCTCATATCCAAAGGATTCAAGAAGGGCTCAGTAGACAGAACTCTCTTCACCATCAAGTCAGGAGAAGATATCCTGGTTGTTCAAATCTACGTAGACGACATCATCTTTGGATCAAGATCAAGTTTCTTATGCCAAAGATTTGGAGAGATGATGTCAGAGAAGTTCCAAATGTCCATGATGGGAGAAATGAGTTTCTTCCTAGGACTTCAAGTCAAGCAATCTTCAGATGGGATCTTCATAAATCAATCCAAATACGTGAAAGATTTGATCGCCAAGTATGGAGTTCAATCCAGCAGAACTGTAAAAATTCCAATGAACACCAACTGGAAGATTGAACCAGGAACTGAAGGGAAGTCAGTTGATCCCAGCAAATACAGAGGGATAATAGGATCCCTGCTGTATCTAACAGCAAGTCGTCCAGATATCTCTTTCGCAGTCGGAGTGTGTGCCAGATTTCAATTTGATCCAAAGGAAGCACACATGCAAGCAGCCAAGAACATTCTCAAGTATCTCAAAGGAACTTAGAATGTTGGGCTGTGGTATCCAGCTGAAGACAATCTACAAATTTGGATACTCGAATTCGGACCATTTGGAGATCGATTGGACGAGAAAATCAACTTCGGGAACTTGTCGGTTCTTAGGAAGTAAGTTGATCTCATGGTTTTCAAAGAAACAAACGTGCGTCGCAACTTCCACGACGAAGCGAGAATATATGGCGCCGGAAGGCCGCTCGCAAATTCTCCTCGGCCGAAACATCAGTTTGGATGACTATGAAGTAAAAGCTGGACAGTTCCAATTTTACGTGATAGCTCAAGTGCAATTGCCATTTCGAGAGAATCCAAGATTTCACACAAGATGCAAGCATGTAGACGTACGACATCATTTCATCGCAGATCACGTAGAAAAGAAGGATGTGATTGTTGAGAAAATTCACACGTGACATACTGGGTGATATTCTCACAAAACCGCTGATAGAAGCAAGATTCAAAATGCTGTGCGGATTACTTGGACTTCTCAACCCAGACGATGCTTCACCCAGCTGAACGGAAGCAGAACCCAGTGAACGGAACGAGACCCGAATGAATAGACGAACCCGAACGGAAGCAGACCAATTGAACAGACGAACCCGAACGAAGACCCAGCTGAATGGAAGTAGACCCAGCTGAACGGAAGCAGACCCAGCTGAACGGAAGCAGACCAAGCTGAATACAAGCAGTCAACTGAAAATCAGAATCAATCACTGATATCAGCTGAGAAAGAATCCAGCTAAACCAGATGCTAAAAGTAAAGGATTATTCAGCTGAGGGGGAACCAGCTGGAACCACGATGACCCAGCACACCCACTCAACCGAGGTATCAGCTGACTACAATGATCAGCTGAGAGGTTTGCAACAACTTTAATTACCCCAGCTGAATCAGGCCAAGGACGCTGTGTTTGCAATCACAGCTGAGGCTAATGCAACTGAAAAAGAGCCAGCTAATACAACAGCTGAGCCAATTAGACTCTAAACCTCGCTGCTCAGAGCTGAAAACCACAGTTTCGCCAAACTAAAACATCGCTACAGCCGATGGTGTATCTCTCCCACCCTGTTTTGATCATGCCAAAAAGGGGGAAGAAAGGGAGAAGAGAGAAAGGGAGAAGAGAGACAAGTCAATAAAAAGGCAAACTGTTGAGCTAGAGGAACCAGCTGATTCAGAACCAGCTGATGAAGAGACGAGTCAAAAGAAAGAAGCAACGGATGCAGAAGAGAAGACCCAGCCAACTGGGATTGAAGACTGAAGGATTGAAGACTGAAGATTTGAAGATTTTGTTATAATGTATTTTCTTACATTAATAAAACACAAGTTTTTCTGCGTCATAAGTTGTCTCAGTTAGGTTTTGGCATCATCAAAAAGGGGGAAATTGTTGGGAAAATTATAAGGTTTCGATTTGATACCAAAACCCAACTGATTCTCCAACCGAATAGATGATCGCGCCAACCTAAATAGTGTTTTCCAGCTCGCCTGTTTGAGCCTTAGATGTTCTAGGTTTACAGGTTAAGGAAGCGGAAGACGACGATCGACCCAACAGTGTTTACGGTGAGTCGACTAGCAAAAGACGATCGACCTATGCTTACGAGTCGGTAGCAAAAGACAGCAGGCGTCAACCTTCAGCTGAGTGATCCAGCAGAGCCTGATCAAGCTGAAGAGAATTCGAGCTGCGTTCAGAACACAGCTGGTCCAGCTGTACAGAACAAAGGAACTATCTCTGAAGACTCCAATTAGAGACAGTCCAGCTCTGAATTCAAAAGCCAGCTCTAAAGGCAGAAAATCCCGGAATCAGAGGAAGTCAACCTACCTCGACCAATGAGGGATTGCCAAATCAGCATCCTAGACTTCAGAACCTAGGATGTGACACAAATGAAGACAGGTGCAGATACGCCCAACGGCAGATCTTATATTCAAGAAGATTAGGTAAGATTCAAACGGCTCCTCCAACGGCTAGTCTTGAATCTCTACCTATATAAACCCGTCTTCAACCTCAGGATCAGATACGAAAAACTCTCTACAAGCTTCCATAATCTGAATTCATTATTCTTTCAAAAGCTCCCAAGCAGTTCTACATAGATCAAAGAACACTTTATCTTAAAGTGTTTCTAGTTAAGAAACTGCTTAGTTTTTCGTCTGTTCCCTAGGCCATACTCATTGTATATCTTAAGCCTAGATTTCGAACGAGTTCATCATACTCTGAAGTTCTTAATTGTAAGAACTCGTTCACAGTTGGAACCCCATACCCAAACCCAAACCCAGAAAGGTTAGGTAAAGGTACGCTTGCTCGAAGCGCGTAATTCGAGTGGTTTGGTTCTTCAGTACCCGCAAACTGAAGGTGTAGGCTTGACAGTGCCCGCAAACTGTTGGAACACAGCTCGGGTTAGAGTTGTGAAGTTGCTTGGTACTTGGAAACCAAGTGGTAGTGGATTACCAGTGAACCTGGTCGTGGACGTAGGAGGTGTTACTCCGAACCACGTAAAAACTTGCGTGTCTCTCTCTCTCTCTCTTTACTCTTGCTTTATATTCAGCTGTGTACTAACTCATTCATATCATTGCATACTTGTTCAAAACTGCACACACAGCTGCTCTCCAAAGACAGCTGTGTCTCTCGAAAAGTTGCACAACCTGACTAAGCTGAAAACGATAAGTTAATATTTTCAAATTGAGTTTTTCTAAGGAACTGAGCTAAGTTTTCAAACCACCACATTCCGCACCGCCAGCTGAGTTGTTTTCCCAGCTGACCCTCCCCAGCTGGATCAATAACTGAGCTCTCACTCAACTCCGTTTTAACTTGATAAAAGTTTCGAAAAATCTACTTGGTGTATTCACCCCCCCCTCTACACCAAGTACCCAGCTCAGGGACCATCAATTGGTATCAGAGCAGTGGTTCAAAAGACCACAGTTTCTGTGTCAAGAAATCTCTCTTGACAACCGGTTACAGTGGTCAACTGAACAAATCCGTTTTCCTTTGAAAAAAACTCATCTTATTACATACTGCACATGTCTATGGATTCCTATCTTAACAGGAATCTCCCCACCTTCTCGGTAGACGACTATGCAATCTGGAAATTCAGATTGAAAAGCTTCCTTTGTGCACATCACGACATGATGTGGGACGTCATTTCAGACGGACCCATCCTTATATATAAACAAGGAAATGAACTCGTACCTGCTCAAGATGGAGGTCAACCAGAATACCGGCCAATTCTCAAGCCAAAGAAGGAATATATGGTGGAGGCGACCCAAGTTGGCGATGTCAACGTCATAGCGTGCATCAGCCTCGTGCGGGGCTGACAACAAGGCGGCATGAGGAAGCGTACATAAAATCCAATCAAAAATCAATCCCGTTTTATGACGACGAAAACCAAATACTCCATCCGTTTTTTTTAAGTGTCCTATTGAGAAAAAATTCTTGTTCCTTTTTAAATGTCCTATTGCGGAATTTGAGATTAAAATAATGACAAAACTCCTATTTTACCCTCAAAAAAGTTATTGGAAAATGTAATTATTAGACTTTGAAAATAATAAATATGAGTATAAAAGTAATATATCATGCTTCCTTGGTTTTTATAATTTTTCTCAATAGGACACTTAAAAAAAAACAGAGGGAGTAAATACTTAATCCTAAACCCTAATTAAAGCCCATGCAAGGGTCCAAAGCAATATTTTAAAACTCGAACCGGACCGTCCGGTTCAACGTACCGGTTTAACCGGAGGTGAAACCGGAGCAATGTTTAATTCATATGCGTAGGAAATTAAGTGAATGCATGTATTTATATTTAATAATTGATGTATCTTTTTGGAGACTTTGTAGGACATTCCAAAAGCAATACAATCAGTTTAATTTTGATCTCCAACATAAACCCTACACCAAGCTGGGGATATTATAATATTTATCGTCGTCTCTACATGAATATATAGTTTGAGATAATCTAATGTTTTCGATCTATATATTTTCTGTTTTTCTCTCTCTAAATACTTGAATGGAAAGCTGCCAGTTCAAGCTGGAGATCAAGCCTGATTAGATTCAATACACAAATGAATCATCAAAACGAGGATATTCATTTCAAAATTCTCATCATTTAATTGAATATATAAATATTTCTATTCTTATAAGTGTGCAAGTCCAAATGTAATCATATATTTTTTTGCCTAGTACCTTCTTTCATGACTACATTTTCGCTATATATATATAGTAGTAACTTGCATGTGCACTATAATATACTAATGTATTCATAGATATAAAATTAATTTAGATCATAAGTATATAAGAAATTTAAATTATATATATATATATATATATATTGTTTAAAATTGAGTAGTGTAATGATATTAATGAAAAAAAAAACACATTTTATATATATGTCTCGAGTAAGCTTTCTAATGGACCATTAAATTTTATTTTGTTCAAAATTTAATGTATTAGAAAAATATACTAACTGTCTACCGAATTTTTTAAATATAATGTAAGTTGGGTATAAATTGGGTTTGAGTAACCTCATAATATAATATGGAGTACTATTTTCATATATTTTTAATATATTATTCTATTTCTTGTATATACATTCTTAATTAAGGTTATTTTTTCAAAGAACACTTTGGAAATGGGATTTCGCTATGCACATTAATATGATTTTGGCACAAAAAAAACAATTATCAAATTTTATTTATTTAGGAGATATAATTCTTAATTTTGAGGGTTATTGCTCTAATCGAGTGTCATGTCAACCCGAACAAAATCGTGTCAAATCCGTGTTCTTGTTGGGTTCGAGTTTGGTCATTTCGTGTCGGGTTCGTGTTTGGGTTTATCATACCCATAATAATCATGTTCGGATTTGACCTTAATACATTAGGTTGACAAACCAACCCGATCCAATTGCTAGCCCTACTTGAAATAGGAATAATAACAAATTTGATGACTTTTTGTTGAAAACAAACCAGAAGCAGGTTCAAACAAGTGAAGCTAATATACTGAAATCCAAAATCAACTCGATATTGTAAAAGCTGGTTTAATTCTTTTGATCATACAACTGGGCTAAAGAGATGACAAAAACCATATAAGCTTAAATAAAAGTTCTTATTGATTACAATATTGTCTTGCTTAATTCATGAGATAATGACAAAGTATATAAAGATCCTAACTTAATTTCTGCAAAGTCCAATGCGAGATTCCCAGATCCTTAATGCAAATATGTAATGCATGTACAACTAAAAAAACCCACCTACAAGATCAACGGAGGAGATAAAGAAAAAGGGAACTGAAAAATTACTCCACAACTAAGGGTAGTGACATGCATGAATTTATGATCCGTGCCCGGGATTTACCCTTCTCCAGGAAATGGGAGGGCTCGGGCCCGGTGGCGACAATGGGGGACCTCTGTCGAGCTCAACCATCTTCAGTTGGGAAGGCGGACCTTGGGCGTCGAGCCTTCCCAACAGAAGCTGCCTTGCCGACGGCCTAAAACTTTGTTGATGCATAACCATCAAAACAAGCCACAGAATATATATTGCTAATTTACTATTACTACTCATCATTGAGGTAAACTAATCTCTGTATTAGGTTTCTTATATTATATAATGCGTTTCTCAAGAGGTATGGATGGATGGGGTATTTATAAGGAAGGGAAAATATCACATTTTTTCTTTTTTACTAAAATGTCATACCCAAGTAATGTGGGACGAACTCATCAGGCTTACTGCAGCCAAATGAGTCTTCCTCATTTGCCCAGGGACTAGATCAATGCCCTACATCAACAATACTTCCATGTTGCTATAATCGACAACGTTTTTAAATCATATTGCTTGAAACGATGATGTCTTCGGGCCGGATTATTCTGTGTGTATAACGTTCAATTACAATTTCATGTGGCATCTGGTGAGCCACGCCAACGGTCCGGATCCGAAAAATGATTTGTTAGAATTTCAATAGTTCGCGACTTAAATTGAAATTATAGATCATAGTTCAAGGCATTTTTATGTAAATGAAAATAATTTGGGATTTAATGTGATATTTCTTCATAAGAGAATCGTATAACAGATGATTTAATTTCACCAAATGCAGTTTCGTCTGCAATTAGAATTTTCCACCATTTTGAAATTTTTGATTTGGGCAACAAATTAAATTTAATGAATGCTTTCGAGTTAGCTAGCGGTCGTCGGTTAAATTCTCTATTTTTCTTTGCCACCCTTTCTCATTTTCTCGTTAGCGTGTTTTGCACATCCCCTCACCATTTATTGTTTCTTCAAAATTCCTTGTAGTTGACCATTTATTTTCCTAAAAATTAATTAGGTATTACTAACTCTGCAATTCATGGTTGAAGCTTAAAAAAATTATATGTGCGTGTTACAGAATAAAATTATTAATTAAAAATCTATATAATAATATATAAAAAAGGCAAGTTAAAATCAGAAATCAATTTCAACTGATTTTTTTATTCGCCCATAGCTCCACGTCTAGCAATTTTTAATGCTATTTTTTTAGATAAATTTGTGGTAACTATGTTATTCGTTTTAATGCTAAATTTGTGGTAACTATATTATTCATTTTTTCATCTACTAAAGAGATGTAATATTTCATTATTAATCAATAAATAGTTTTCGGAAGAAGCAATTTAATTTTTAAAAATTGAAATTTCAATCTCGAAATACAAGTTGGAGTTCAATCTAAAGATATAAATTAGATTTATGTATACTAGGAGTACAAATACAGTCGATAAATTGTAAGCATAAATGGAATAACTTGATTAGTTTATGATTATTTGCATCAAATAAAATTTGTGGTTTTTAGATGAATTGTATTATAAATATTTGCATGGACCATATTTGTGGTTTTTAATTTAGTAATATATTGTCTATAATTTAATTGAGTAACTATTGTCATGTGCCGTACGAGTACGAAACTAGTTGATTTTAATGCTATAAATCCTAATATTGGATATAAATGTATTAAAAATTAAAATTAATTAACTAACAATTAAAAAATATAATTTTATTCATGAAATCATCAAATTTATTAAATATATATAATTAAGTCAAAAAGTTAAATATAAAAAAGGGAAGAAAAAAATGTGCAAAAACGACACAGTTTTGTGTCTAAAACAGCATAGCAAGGGATGTTATGAATTATGATCCTCTTACCTCTACCCATCAGAGGATCCTTCCACGAGAAATAAGAGTCGACCTAGGAAGGTAGGGTGTGTGTAGGGTACTCTAAAGTACGGTTAGTACACACACACACACACACACATATATATATATACATATATATATATGGGCGCGGATCAAATAAGAACACTTTCTTATGTGAGAAATAAGAACAAATCTGGACCCTTGATCTTTGATGATCTATGGTTCAGATTTAACTGTGCATTTAATTACTCTAATTTATGCATTTCAATGCTAATGCATTAAGTTATTGTAGTTTATGCATTAAAATATTTATGCATTTAGTTTCTGCATTTTATGCATCTCCGATGTAATAAAAATGCATTGTTCTTACGTTCTTATATAATATGTGTTCTTACCAGATCCGCTCCCTATATATATATATATATATATATATATATATATATATATATATATATTAAATAAAATGCTATTAACATTAGCAATACTATAAATCCTTCAAGAATACAACACTACCAAATTTGGATATACTCATGTACATATAGATATGGGATGGCGTGGTATTAAAGTACACGTACTTCATATGCACCACCTATTCTCATCAAATATTATACTCCCTATATCCCTCAAAAGTGGTTCATATTTGATTATATGTGAGGTATAAAATATAAATTAAATCACACTAATCTGTGACGGGGAGTAGTTAATTACTCATACTCACACGTTCCAGTAGTGTACATTTTTATTTATGTTTACGCTTGTTTCAAAAATTTGAAATTTCCAATAATACTTTTGAATGAGAATATGATTTTTGTCAAGAGTGGTTATATTAATTTCTAGTGCGAAACCATTTATAAGTCTTGGAAAAAATTGGTAATTTTTCTTCATTCAAGTTGTGGAAAATATATAGAACAAGGACATCTTCTCGATCCGACTTAATTAGAGATTAGAATGCGTAATGGGTCTAATGGGTAATCATAAAAATTCTTCAATACTACTACAAAAATGTATGGTAGTGACATAATTTTAATGTTACTAAAAGAATCGTCACAAAAATTGTTACATCTTTATGTGTAACAAAATTTAGTGATATTCACACATTCATTCATCTATATACTTTTGCTATTTGTAGAATTGTAACTGAATTTTACTTTAGTGACATAATTTTTAAAGATTTGTAAAACTTATAAATGCCACTACTAGCGAATGGGATCCTTTTGGAGTAAATGAAGCGAATATCGTTGGATTCGAATCGAATTCGTAAAATTATTCACAAAAATTCGAATTCGAATTCGAATATTAAATTTTATTTGAATTCGAATCTAGAATAGTTTCACGAATTCGATTCTATAAAGGAAGGAGATGAAGAACGACTCCGAAAATATGTAAATGAAGATGATGAAGAACGATAGTAAGAATGATGGAAGAGAGACAATATAAAGTAGTGAGAGAAAGAAAAAGAGACTATGACTTACGTCTGCACCACTCAAGATATTACAATTAGTGCAATACGTACATAGTCATAACATCCTCTATTGCTTATTTTGGATTAACGACATGTGACAATCCCTAAATTTAAATCGACACATATTATTAATCTAACAGATGCAATAGAAAATATCACACCAATAAGCAATACAAGATTAGATCCACAATTAGAGTAACAAAGATAATAAATGATGTTATATACATTGACAATACTGTATATGATCCGAATTGAACAAAGCCCTCGCACACTTTTTTTTTTTTTTCTGATGAAAGATTTGTTGTCCTCTGGAACTGGCAGATTTCCCTTCCAAGTTATTAGAGATGAAAAAAGGCAGAAAATGGATCATATATATTTCACGAAAATGTACATATATGATTCATTTATTTATTTGGCCAACACTTGAAATTCCGGACTAGATAACTCATGCTTGAGTCGGCCTCTTTTTTTTTTTTTTTTGAATATCATTACAAATATTAATACTCACACACCCCATCTAGGGTTTTTTTGTGGCCGAGAGTACTCGAACCTCTGACCTATTGGTCAACAGGCAACCACTCCACCACTAGGCCATCCCCACTGGGACGAGGCGGCCTCATCGTCGTCTAGCCGGTAGGCTCCACAGTTCCGGCAACAGAAACTCTATTCATATTGGAACCCAGTGCGCCTGGGCCTGGGCTAATCGAAGGTGAACTCCGATTGGGAGCCGGTGCCGGCACACCGCCTTCTCTGAGCCTTCTTCTCTCAGCCGGCCGCTTCAGTTGGGAAGATAAATTCCGGGTGTCGAGCCTTCCCAACTGAAGCTGCCTTGCTGCCGAGGCGGCAGTAAAACTTTGTTGATGCTGATGCATAACCATCAAAACAAGCAGCAGACACACAATGTATATTGCTTTACCTGCAGTACTCATCATTGACGAGCGAGGTAATAAACGAAAAATGTTTCAGGTTTTTTTATATTATTGCGATTATCTATTTATGATAAATGGTATGGAAGGATGGGGTATTTAAACAAAATTTATTCATCTGCAACTAGAATAATACTTGCTCCGTCCCATCTATAACGGTTCAACACTGTTCGGCACGAGAATTAAGGAAAAGATGATTATTTTTGGTTGCTTCTTTGAAATTTCTCGTAGTTGATCATTTTTCCAACAATAATGTGACCTTGCTATTAAGACGGATGGAGTACAATTCATTTTTTAATAATAGAGCATAAAATAAAGTATAATTGGTGAGAAAAAATGCTACTCCCTCCATTTATGGTTTAAAAATCAAGGACAATTATGGTTTAAAAATACAGAACGACATTCATTTTATAAATAATTAAAAATGGTAAAGCGACTTACAATATGAACTCAATTAATCTAGAATGACAAAGACTTCGAAATTAATTTGATGAAGACTTTATTAGCTAGCAAAATATTTAGCAAAATATGTGTAAGTTTCACTACGAAATAAAGCCGTTTCAAATGACCTGATGGCTAGTCCATGTGCATTTCTTCGTCAGCCACGACTGATTCATTTTGACAGGAAATTAATTAGATGGATTTTGTAAATTGCATAAAATTATACCGGTCATGTTTTTTGTGCAAATATTTATGTCAGTGTTGTAAATCAAAAAATATGTAAAATCTCCTCATTCATTTACAAAGTAAGGAAGGAGTTACGGTCTTGAAAAATTGCATCCGATATACACACCGCCAAAAGATGAAAAAAAAATGTGAAAATAAAAATAAATATAAACAAAAGGTGGGCGCATATACGCACGGCCAAAAGATGAAAAAAATTAAAAAAAGACAGGCGCGTGCAAACGCTCATCTTAACCTTTGATTGTTATACTCGTCTGAGACAAACATCGGAATTTTCCAACCGGTGCGATTGCACCGTACGACCGCATAAGAGTTTTTTTTATTAATTAGTGATGCCTTTCAGTCATCAATAATAACTGTGCAAAGACTTGGCAAGTCAAGTCAATGCAAGTTGTTTGATGTTGTAATCTTATTATTAGGGGAAGAACTGGTGTAATCTGCTAATAAGTAATTATATCATAATTAGAAAATAACAATTAAATATCTAATTAGTTGGAACAAGAATACACGAAGGGCCGTTTACTTTGGGTGATATGATAGATAGATAAAAATAGTATAGGTTAATAATCCACCGTTTACTTTAATTGATTGATTACTTTTGAGCTTGTTTGATCATTTAATCCTTCATATAGTCAATCCTATGTTTTATCAATCTATCATATCACGCAAAGTAAAAGTCCCCGAAGTAAAGTATTGTCTTAAAATCGAACGGCGTCTTGAATTAAAATATGTCCATTCAAAGACAATCTAAGACAATATATAAAACTGAAATTAAAAGATAGAATAATTATATACCATAAATGGCTATGATAAATCCTAATTAACAAGTACAAAATTAAATCAAAATACAAGAATTATTGAAAAAAATAATAGAAGAAAATTATAAGAAACAAATTGAAAGTGATACCAAATTTAAGATAGGTTTCCGTTTTTTATATTAACTAGTGTGTATCCCGTCGAAAATCGACGATAAACTATATTATGCTGTAATTTATTTTGCAATACATAAGCATAAACATAAAAATAATTTAATATTATTTCGGAGTGATAATATTTCGATAATTGATCAAAACGAATGTTTCTTTGATTTTATTTCACTTTCTTTAGTTGCAAGAAATCAATAGAATTCAAACTATTTTTCTTTTCTTATCTCGCAATATGTCAAATATTTCATTATATACGATGTTAATTGCTGTGTGCACATGATCATCTCGTCACAAAGTCAAATTGCGAGAATTATCCCTACGTATATATATATACAAATTAAGTGAATGCATGTATTTATATTTAATATATAATTGATGTATCTTTTTGGAGACTTTGTAAGACATTCCAAAAGCAATACAATCAGTTTAATTTTCATCTCCAACATAAACCCTACACCAAGCTGGGGATATTATAATATTTATCGTCGTCTCTACATGAATATATAGTTTGATATAATCTAATGTTTTCGATCTATATATTTTCTGTTTTTCTCTCTCTAAATACTTGAATGGAAAGCTGCCAGTTCAAGCTGGAGATCAAGCCTGATTAGATTCAATACACAAATGAATCATCAAAACGAGGATATTCATTTCAAAATTCTCATCATTTAATTTAATATATAAATAATTGTATTCTTATAAGTGCGCAAGTCCAAATGTAATCATATATTTTTTTTGCCTAGTACCTTCTTTCATGACTACATTTTCTCTATATATATATAGTAGTAACTTGCATGTGCATGCACTATAATATACTAATATATTCATAACTATATAAAATTAATTACGATCATAAGTATATAAGAAGTTTAAATTATATATATATATATCATATCATATTGTCTAAAATTGAGTAGTGTAATGATATTAATGAAAAAAAAACCCACACATTTTATATGTCTTGAGTAAGCTTTCTAATGGACCATTAAATTTTATTTTGTTCAAAATTTAATGTATTAGAAAAATATACTTATTGTCTACCCAATTTTTTAAAATAATATAAGTTGGGTTCGAGTAACCTGATAATATAATATGGAGTATTGTTTTTCATATATTTTTAATATATTATTCTATTTCTTGTATATTCTTAATTAAGGTTATTTTTTCAAAGAACACTTTGGAAATGAGATTTCGCTATTCACATTAATGTAATTTTGAAAAAAAAAACAATTATCAAATTTTATTTATTTATAAAATATAATTCTTAATTTTGAGGACGTATTGCTCTAATCGTGTCATGACAACCCGAACGAAATCGTGTAAAATTAGTGTTCTTGTCGGGTTTGTGTTTGGGTTTAGCAAACCCTTTATGATCATGTTCGGATTTGACCTTACACATCAGGTCGTTACAGGTCGACCCGATAATTAACGAACCAACCCAATCCGTTTGCTAGCCCTACTTGAAATAGGAATAATAACAAATTTGATGACTTTTTGTTGAAAACAAACCAGAAGCAGGTTCAATCAAGTTAATATACTGAAATCCAAAATGAATTCGATATTGTATATATAAAAGATGGTTTCTTTTCATACAACTGGGCTAAAGAGATGACAAAAACCATATAAGCTCAGATAAAAGTTCTTATTAATTACAATATCGTCTTGCTTTAATTCACGAGATAATGACAAAGTATATAAAGATCCTAACTTAATTTCTGCGAAATCCAATGCGAGATTCCCAGATCCTTAATGAAAATATGTAATGCATGTACAACTAAAAAAACCCACTAGGAGATATAGAAAAGGGAAGTGAAAAATTACTCCACAACTAAGGGTAATGACATGCATGAATTTATGATCCGTGCCTAGGAATAGGATTGTTGTTAGAGGGAGGATTGGGGGCCGGTGGCGTCAATCCGGGACCTCTGTCGTCGAGCTCAACCATCTTCAGTTGGGAAGGCGGACCTTGGGTGTCGAGCCTTCCCAACTGAAGCTGCCTTGCCGAAGGCCTAAAACTTTGTTGATGCATAACCATCAAAACAAGCCACAGAATATATATTGCTAATTTACTAGTACTACTCATCATTGAGGTAAACTAATCTCTGTATTAGGTTTCTTATATTATATAATGCGTTCCTCAAGAGGTATGGATGGATGGGGTATTTATAAGGAAAGGAAAATATCACATTTTTTAGTTTTTACTAAAGACAAAAACTTGTGTGCAATATCTGTACCGTACATCCAGGTCAGATTTGACCCGACCCAACCCATAATTCAACCCGGTCAACATTGACCGTTGACCTTATATATATATATCATATGTAAAACAATTTTTCCGTAAGAAATAAGAAGCGATATGGACCATTGATCTTTGTAGATCTACGGTTGTCATTGACCGGTGCATTATAATTAAACATGAAATGCATTATCGTAACAATGCATTGTAATAAATTAAAAATGCATTATTATGACAGTGAATTGTAATAAGACATAATATACATTATTATTATTTTTTACGGGAAAAATATTTTATACGTGTGCCCTATATATATATATATATATATATATATATTTCAAGAGTCGAGCGAGGGGAGCGGAAGACCTAGAAACAAGCTAAAAGACATTAATGTTGCTACAATCATTATTTATAAATTAAAATCGGAGCCAAATGCGGAGAAAAAAATACGGAAATTCAAAAAAATCAACTGTCAAACGTTGATCGGGTCGGACTCGGGTCCGGATCAAGTAGAATCTGTATGTACATCCGTATGCACAGGAGTGCAACTCTTACTAAAATGTCATACCCAACTGATATGGGACGAACTCATCAGACTTACTGCAGACAAATGAGTCTTTCCTCATTTGCCCAGAGACTAGATCGACGCCCTACATCAACAATACTTCCATGTTGCTCGAATCGGCAACGTTTTTAAATCATATTGTCTTCGGGCCGAATTATTCTGTACGTATAACGTTCAATTACAATTTTATCTGGCATTCGGTGAGCCACGCCAACAGTCGGATACGAAAAATTATTTGTTAGAATTTCAATAGTTCGCGACTTAAATTGAAATTATAGATAGTTCAAGGCATCTTTATGTAAATGAAAATAATTTGGGATTTAATGTGATATTTCTTCATAGGAGAATCGTATACAGATGATTTAATTTCACCAAATGCAGTTTCGTCTGCAATTAGAATTTTCCACCATTTTGAAATTTTTGATTTGGCCAACAAATTAAATTTAATGAATATTGCTTTCGAGTTAGCGGTCGTCGGTTAAATTCTCTATTTTTCTTTGCCACCCTTTCTCATTTTCTCGTTAGCGTGTTTTGCACATCCACTCACCATTAATTAATGTTTCTTCAAAATTCCTTGTAGTTGACCATTTCTTTTCCTAAAAATTAATTATGTATTATATATATATATATATTTAATTTTTTGTCATTTTTTTCGTCTTCAATTCCAATTTCTTATGTTTTAGAATAATTTTACGATTATTAACTAGGGTTCATTAATCTGTTTGGGCATTTTTTCTAATTTATAATTGATTATTATTGTTGATTATTTCTAAATTAGGGTATATAATTGTTTTAAATTCTGAAGTTTTGTAATAAAGTATTAATTAAGTTCATTATATAATACTAAAATTTTATATTTATAAATATCATTAAAATAGTAAAATTAAGAATGAGACATGGAGGATGGGACACAAATTAGGGACAAAGATCCCATCCAGCGAGTTAGTTGGCCCTTTGTATGTCCTAGCAGTGTTTTGTTTGTTTTATGTGAATTATATCGTTATCTTATCACAGATGAAACCAAATTTATGAACTAAATCTTGATTTCGATTTCATTTTTGGTGGGGATTGCTTGATTATTAATTTATGTTTACGCTTGTTTCAAAATTTTGAAATTTCCAATAATACTTTTGAATGAGAATATGGTTTTTGGTGATTATAGTAATTTCTAGTGAGAAACCATTTATAAGTCTTGGAAAATTTTGGTAACTTTTCTTCATTCAAGTTGTGGAAATAGAACAAGGACATCTTCTCCGACTTAATTAGAGATTAGAATGCGTAATGGGTAATCATAAAAATTATTCAATACTACAACGAAAATGTCTAGTAGTGACATAATTTTAGTGTTACTAACTAAAATAATCGTCACAAAAATTGTTACATCTTTATGTGTAACAAAATTTAGTGATATTCACACATTCATTCATCTATATACTTTTGCTATTTGTAGAATTGTAACTGAATTTTACTTTAGTGACATAATTTTTGAAGATTTGTAAAACTTATGTATAAGTATTTCAATAACTTGGTAAATATATTATCGGTCAATATATAAGTCCGTCTCATATCGACTTGATAAAAATCATGTGATCAATAATATCATGAGGTACACATGTGGAACAAACGGAGGACAAATGAGAATAATCTAATTAGTAATTCCGCCCTTTGGTCAGCTGACCATGTGCGGTCATTGCAATTTTTATTTATTTTAATTAGGAGTTATGAATTTTAATTAAAATTAATTAATTTCAATTAAAATTTATAAATTTCTAATTAGAATATAATCAATCTTTTTGTTGGAATTTCGCAGTAGTAATTTATTTTAATGTATTACTATCAAAGTCCTTAATTAAAGAATGAATATATATATAGCCTGTAAATTAAATTTGGCTCATGTGGCATAATTATGTCTGTGTGGCACCCGCATGGCATTAAAATTAGAGTTTAGATAAGGATATGGCAAAACATAATTGAGGTGTGCAATTTGTAAACCTCACTCACCTCGACTTGGCAGATAACAAAATCATTGGCAAAATTCCACCTTCTTCAGGCCAACTAAGAGCACCCGCAACTAGCGTCTCAATCGGCAGCTCGAGACACCTCGCCGTCGAGACATTCCGTTGTTGGGTCGCTCAGAACGAGCCGCATCTCGATGGAACGGGACGGGCACGATGTGGTTTAAATAGCATGCACGCGCCTAATTTAAAAAAAAAAAATTGAAAATCGGAATTTCAATTAATGAGAAACAGCTAGTGGGCAAAATTTGGGCCTCTAGGGCCAGAGTAGTAATTTTCAGTTTTTATTTAAATTAAAGTTATTTTTGGTTTTTATTTTAATTAATGAAAAAAATCAGTTTTACAAAACTAACTTCATCACGCCTTCTATCACGCCCCATCATTACAACACAAGACGTAATGGTGGGACCACATCGCTATCACACGCCTCTAAGAGGAGCAACCATTGTGAATGATCTAAGAAATCTCGAATACATGTATCTTCGGAAAAATGCCTCATATGCAATTTTTCAAGACCTTGACTCCTTCGTAAATGTTGTTAAATATTCCATACTTGTGATAAGTATTGAGAAGAGAAAGGCTATGCGGCTTTAATTATACACTGGAAAGACTTAAACAATTGACTTGAATGAGTAAATCTACTTTCATGAAGAAAAAAATACATTTTTAAAAAAATTTATGAATGCTATATAGTCTTCGTTTCACGCACGAAGAAGAAAAAAAAATGGTCTTTGTTTTTTAATGTTTGTAGAATGCTTTAGACTATAATTTATTTATTTTTTAGATAGACACAAGTTACATTATCAATCACAAATTCATAATACTATAAGTAATTATATATAAATCACAATCACAATACTAAGAAAACTAGTATAAATTAGACAATTACCCGTATAAATTTAATCACCCTTCAAATAGATATACCAGGTTGCATATAAGTCTTGTTTCATGTTTAAGCTTTAGTTTGTTTGGATACAAATTAATAAAAATATTTGTATTCAGCTACAATTTTAGTACATATTAATTTGGGAGAAGAGAAGTGAAATTGGCACAATTCATGAAGACGCCTACTTTTTCAGAGGTTAGATTAGATGAAATAGGGATGTCAATCGGTAAACCGGTTCGGCCAATCCCATCGGACTCGGACTATTTTTGATTCGGGTCGATCAAGTTAAACTTTTCGCGAACAATTTTTGGCCCTAACCTTTAACCTTCGATTTTTGGGCTAGCCCGTAGGGCCAAGAAGTTTATTACAAAAAAATAGCATGCAAAAATTTTAAGGTAAATTGCCTGTAAAATATCAAACTTTAATCATATTATGATCTAGCATTCGCAAAACTAGTATACAACTCGTCGAAAATTGACGGAAATTCATCATTTATTAATATTATTAAAATTATTAAACGTAATTCGCAAGTCCCACTGCCCCTTCTTCATCTTCTCCTTTCTCTTCTCTCTCTCCTTCCTCTCTTTCTCCCTCCAACATCGCAAGTCCAAACAAAAGAAATAGGAGGACAGATTGTATTTACAGATGTATCCTCAATCAAATTACATCGACAAGTCACCTTGAAAAGCATAAAATTACAACAAATTTGGACATTCAAATTGCAACTGTTGCTACAAAATGACCTGCAATTGTATTAAGCAACAGAAAGAGCTCTGTAGTAGGCCGGAACGGTGGCCGGGAAGAACATCTTCCTCACTCCAATATGATATTTATTTACTCCATTGTTTTGATCTACAATTGTTGCATTTATTCTTTGCTTGAGAAACAGACATTTGCTATGTGGAGGAGCTTGACATTATTATTACATTCTATAATCTGTTTACACCTAAAGTGGTAGGAAATCCCTAATATAAACCACTCGAAATCGAACTCTTAGTGATGTAGAAGAAGGTTCGAAGATTAGATAATTTCGATTACTTCATCTGTGACCCTCCAAAAATCTGCTAGTTTGCTTATTTTGATAGTTCCCAGCGACCCTGGCAAGTACGCTTGATTAAGGGCCGACAGTTCTTGTGCAATGAGACGCATGTTAGGCCGTGATTTTGGGTTGGTCTGCACACACACTAATGCAATGGCGACTGCAAACACCACTTCTTGTGCTATTTGGTCTGTCGGAGGCGAAAGCCTCTGATCGATCATATCCATCAGAAGCATATCCGAATCATAGGGTAGTGATGATATGAGGTCTCCAGGGTGCCTTCCCATCATAACTTCCAATGCCACCACTCCAAAGCTGTATACATCACATTTCTCCGTCACCTTCATGCTAAGTGCTAGCTCTGCATATGGATAACAAGAACATAATAAGTTGTTGCATAAACTTCTATAAATATAGAAACTGCATATGATTCATTACCTGGTGCCATGTATCCGTAAGTGCCGGCTGCTGTTGTCCAGTTTGATGAATCTGAGGCCAGTAATTTTGCTGTGCCGAAATCTGAGAGCCTTGGTTCAAAATCTGAATCCAGTAAAATGTTACTGGTTGAAACATCGCGGTGTACAATTGGTACAGAGCAATCACAATGCAGGTATGCAAGTGCTTGCGCCACTCCTTGCACAATTTTCACCCTTGTAGCCCAGTCTAGTTCTACTGCATTCTTGTCATCATATAACACTTTTCTCAAGCTACCTCTCTCTACATACTCGTACACCAAGTATACTGACTCTTGCGTGGAGCAGTATCCGTAGAGCTTGATTATGTTCCTGTGCCTCACTTCAACCAGTGCTTGAATTTCATTCTGGAAACTGCGAAGATTTGTGAGCGGCACCTCACTTGAGACTATGCTGAACATTTTGACTGCTACAATCTGTCCAGTTTGTAAATCAGCTCTGTAAACACTTCCAACACCTCCTCTTCCAATGCAGTATTTCTCGCTAAAGTCTTCAGTTGCTCTGACAATTTCTCCAAAAGAGATTTTCCATTCTCCTTCCCAAATCTGCGATTCAGAATCTTCAAGCTTGTTCTTCCTTCGAAGAATGAGAATTCCAGCAATGGCAGCTGCTGCAAAAAATATGAGGCTAATAACTGGAACAATTAAGGCTACAAGAAACTTTTCCTTGTTTCCGGACTTGGAAAAAGAAGACCTTGCAGCGTCACAAAGAGGCAATTCCTCTGCTGCTCCACACAGACCAGAGTTTTCAGCGAATGCTCTTGCAGGTGCTTTGCTGAATTTATCATCTGAGGGGATCGGACCAGACAGCTTGTTGTTGGAGAAACTGAACTCCGTCAGACTGATCATTCCAGATAATTCTTCCGGAATTTTGCCTGAAAGATTGTTGTGTGACAAGTTGAGAATTTCCAAATTCTTAAGCCTCCCCAAGGATGATGGAATCACCCCTGAAAGTGAGTTGTTGTTGAGGTCCAATAAGATCTGCAACCTCGTCAATTCTCCAAGCTCCGATGGAATGTTCCCAGATAAAAAGTTGTTGCTCATGTTGAAGCTTCGCATTTCTTTAAAATTCCCAATGAACTGGGGAATATTGCCTGTGAGTTTATTTCCTGAAAAATCAAGAAACTGTAGGCTTGTTAATTGGCCAATGGCTTGTGGAATTCCTCCATTCAACTGATTGTTGCTCACATTGAGATTGAACAGTTTTTCTAGCTTTCCCAACTCTTCCGGAACTTCCCCAGTGAGCTTGTTTGAACCCAAGGCCAGGACACGCAGCTGCATCAGATTCCCTAGCTCAGCCGGGACTACTCCGGATATGTTGTTGTGGTCCATCTGAATATTTGTCAGCTCTTTGTTCAGTCCCCATTCCGGTGTAAGTTGGCCCGTAAACTGATTGTGGCTGATGGAGAGGAATGAGAGTTTCTGGTGAATTCCGAAAGCCTCTGCAATATTTCCAGAAAATTGGTTGCCTTCGAGGCGTACTCTTCTTAAGTTGGAGCAATTCTTAAAGCAGCTTGGCAATGGTCCAGAAAACGTGTTGTCGTTGGCTGTAAAATAAACTAAAGCAAAGCCATTGCATAATCCTGGTGGCAGCTCCCCGGAGAAGCTGTTACTCGAGAAGCTAACATTGGCTAATCGAGGGCTGTTTTCGCCAAGACCTCGTGGGAGGGTGCCTGAAAAGTTATTAAAATGCAAATATAGAACCTCCAGGTTATGGAGGTCGGACATGGAGTCCGGCAGCTGCCCTCTCAATGTGTTGTCACTCAGATCGAGAATCTTCAGGAACGTTAGACCTCCTATGGCAGGTGGAATTGTTCCATTAAGATTGTTTGAGAAAAGCTGAACAGCTTCCAGATTTGTGAGGTTCCCCATTGTTGGAGGTATTTCACCAGAAAATTTGTTTTCTGAAAGGTCAAGCTGCAATAGATTTTGCAACTTTCCAATCTGAGGTGGAATGGAGCCTGAAAATGAATTTGTGTAGAGCAGTAGAGATTGCAGATTTATGAAGAGGCCTATTTGAGAAGGAACTTCACCAGAAAGACTAGCACTGGCTAGATTCAACATAGATAGTTTGGTCAAGTTAAACAAGGACAAAGGCAGGGAGCCGGTAAGCGGATTCAGGCCTAAAGCTAAGTAGGTGAGGTTAGTGCACTGGCCAAGTTCCGGGGGAATCGAGAAAGTGAATGCATTTTTCCGAAGATCCAAGTATTGGAGATTCCTTAGTTGGCCTAAAGAAGGCGGAATATTGCCAGTGATTTTGTTATCTGCCAAGTCGAGGTGAGTGAGGTTGAGACAGCTCGTTATGAAATCTGGGAATTCCAAAGTGAGGTTATTGTAATAAAAACTGAGGTAAGTTAGAAAAGGGAATGTCGGAAATCTAGACCAGTCAGGGGTTTCAAAGTAATTAGAGCCGAAATCCAAGAACCGTACCTTCTGTAGATTGCCAATCTGATATGGGATTTCTCCAACAATAGAGTTGTTGAACAAACTGATGTAGTGAAGCTCCGTCAAGTTACCAATCTGTGGTGGGATGGAGTGCTCGAACAAGTTGTTGCTGATGTCAAAAGATTGGAGCTTCGAGAGGTTGCCAACAGAAGCTGGTATTGCCCCATTGAAAGCATTTAGACTGAGGTTGAAACTTGTAAGATTTGGAAATGAGTTGAAATCGAGCAGGTCCAAAGTGCCGGCAAGGCTTGCTTGGGACAGATCAATTCCAGAAACGGAGCCCCCGTTGTTGCAGCGAATGCCAGACCAGTAGCAGAGGTTTGTGATGTTTTTGAGGGACCAAGAATTGAGAGAAGCAGATGGCGGTGATAAGCTGTCCTTCCATGTTAGCAGAGCCTCTGCTTCAGTTGTTGCAGAGGCTGCTGCCTTCATGTGGGACAACAGAATGAAGAGAGAGATTTGGAGAGAGAAGAAAAATGCTATCTCTGGTGTAGTAGCCATGCTTGCTTTGATGAAGGTATATCTAAATCTCCCTCTCTATATATAAGCATCAATACTTTTATGGAAAATATAAGTCAGCAATTTCGTGAAATTGAGAAGGGAACATAAACAGTACTTTTTTTTTTCATGGATGCTTCTTCTAGTTTTGCACTATTTTGATTTAGGAAAAGGATTGATCAGTAGAAATATTTTACGAGAAAATATGACTGAAATATAATAGTTTAAAAATATATATATATATAATCAATATACATAAATCGTAGTAAAGACTACGCGTTTTCATACAAGAATAACATAAAAATTTATTCCCGCAAACGTTGGAAATAGCATTTTTGGCCAAAAATTATCTTCATGGATCGTGCCAACGTGACTTCTCTTTTCCGAAATTAACATGGATTAAAATTAGGGGTTAGTGCCGATAAATACATTAAGTTTGTACGAATTCTGATATTGCCAGTCGCCGCCGGCCTCTCCCTCACCACCGCACGGTGCTGATATTGCTCTAATATGGAGAAATGAATAGTATTACTCTTCTAGTGCAATAATATTTATTGCTCTACTTATTTTTTTTGTTTTTCTCTTATTTTTATTACATTTAGTTATATTTCTTTAATATTATAATATTTTGTTATACTTTTACTCATGAAATTATAAAGAATATTAAAATCACATAATAAAGTTTTAATATATAAAATTACTCAAATTCAAAAAAAAAAATTACCATAATAAAATAACTAAAGATAGAAATTAAAATTACAAAATATTACTGGAATCGACCATAATCAAATAACTAAAAACACATAATTGAAAACACAATATTTTCCTAAAAAGTGGAAAGATCATCTCCGCCACTGTCGGCACCTCTAAGATCGGGAAATAAATTCCTAAACATATTCAAAGTCGTGGAGTCGGCTTCTTGTACATTTACTCACTTAAGGAATAACTCTTTCTTGCTCTGATCAGAAGTATTCATGTCATTGTGGATCACTAATTGTATCCAAATTAACCATTAAAATATTTTGTGATTTTCGAGATTGATAATTATATTTTTCTTTATAATATAATCTTATTTCGTGCATTTATATTATCAATTTATATATTTTTTTTATTAATTGAGATACGTTATATATGAGTTAAAATTAAATAATAGAAATATTATGGAGTAGTGCAAAAAGTAGAGCAGATGGTTGGAGATGGTATGCTGAATTTACTCTATAATAAAGTAAAATTGTGCTCTATTATAGACATCGGCGGATCTACAATATCCTCTCAACTTTTTTCTTACACTTGAAAAAAATCGCGATTTATCGAAGATTTGTACTAGCGGTCCCGTCGTGGTTAGATTATAGAAGTATTTTTTAGGGAAAATGATATTGTGAACGTAACACGCCTAAAAAAAGAAAATTGTCACCCTACCACACAACAATGAAACCCCGAAAGAAAATTTTCAGATTCAACCCCTGATTATAGAGAAATAATTGGAGATGTTCTATACTTTTAAGGGTGACTAAATTTATTGTCTAAAAGCAATCTTTAAACATTAAAAAAATGTGTGACACGATGGAAGACTATAAAGCATTCACAAAACTTTAAAAAATGTGTTTTTCTTCATAAAAGTAAATTCACACATTCAAGTCAATTGTTTTAAGTCTACCCAATGTATAAAAAGTGGAATTTTTCTTCTCAATGCTCATAAGTCTACTCATTCATATTTATGTATAAAAGGTTGGCTTTTATATGTATTCACGAAATTTTAATCGTGATATCACTCAAACAAAAAATGTGAATTAACTTATTAATAATAGTTTTACTTTATAATGTATTCGCGAATTTTTATTTATGATATCAGTCAACTAAAAAAAAAGAGGGGTATAATTGTCAATAAGGACTCATTTTTATATTTATTTTTTTATAAGTTGAGCTAGAATTTATTTTTACTATAAGAAAAGGGATATAATAAGTTTTGCCTCGTAATAGATTATGAAAGCATTCTCTCCTAGAAGCGCTCGTGACAAACGAAATTTCCTCGAACTATCAGTAATGGGACCATGGTGTTGAAAATGAGCTAGACCAAGACCATTAATTTGGTCGGAATTCTTGTTGGAAAAATGATCAACTACCAGAAATTTCAAAGAAGCAACCAAAAATAATCACTTTTTTCTTAATTTCCGTGACGAACCGTTATGAATGGGACGAATAAATTTTGTTTAAATACCCCATCCTTCCAGACCAATTTATGAAGGATAGATAATCGGAATAATATAAAAAAAGCTGAAACATTTTTGGTTTATTCCCTCGTGAATGATGAGTAAAGCAATATGTATTGTGTGGGTGCTGCTTGTTTTGATGGTTATGCATCAGCATCAACAATGTTTTACGGCCTCCGAAGCAAGGCCGCTGCAGCTCGGCATCCGAAATCTACCTTCCCAACGGAAGCTGACGGCCGAGAGAATGTTAGGCGGCGTGGGGCCCCCAGGCATCAACGTTGGTGGGTCCCCCGGTCCATGATCCATGTTGCAGGGATGCAGCTTCAAAATCTGCTCCTGCACAAAATCCGAGTTCTATGCATTCTCATTTAGTTTAATTTGAGTATTTCATTTTGTATCATGAAAGGTCACAATTACTTAATCTGTAAATCAAAATCATTTTAGTAGCTGTGTGCATGGGCCGAACCGAACCGACAAAACCGACCGAACCGAAAGGTTTTGGTCAGTTCGGTTCGGTTTTCATCTTAATCGGTTTTCGGTTCGGTCCAAGATTTTGGCAAATTTCGGTTTTGGGTTTCGGTCTCGGTTTTCCGAAATTTCATCGGTCGGGCACCGAACCGACCGAATATATATATAATTTATATAATATAATTATATAGTAATATAAATATATATATGAAAAAACCCTAACTTCTACTATTCTCTAATTCTAATCTGCTCTGCGCCTCTGCCCGCTTTCACTCTGCGTTTCTCATCTCACCCACCGTCCGACATCCCACTCTCACCACTCACTTCAGCGGCGCTTCTCATCTCACCGTCCGACATCCCATCGCCGTCCGACATCTCACCCTCTGGCATCCTCACAAATCACATCCCATCGCATCGAGCATCTCTCTCTGTCTCTCCACCATCCGGGAGTCCATCTCGAGCTCAACCTCGTCAACGCCCTTATCCCACCTCCAGCGCCTCCCTCTCGGCTCTCCCACCGGCCACCATCGAGCATCTACTGGCGCCTGACTGCAACTCATATGCATCTCTGACTCTCTCATCTCCTCTCTAGTCTCCCCTGAATCCAGCTCCACCGTCCATCAGTCCACCTCGTCGCGACGTCGACGCTCTTCTCCCACCGGCGCCCTTCTCCCATCGCCGGTGAAATTTTTCTCTCACCATCTGCGGGCGGCTCGGCAGTCAGTACATAGTAGCTCCGAAGGTAATCGATTGCTCGATGTTTTTATTTTTATTGTTAATTTCTGATTATTGTTGATTTGTTGCAATTTGCAGATTATTGTTGTTGATTTGTTTATTTTTATTGTTAATTTGTTGATTATTGACTTATTGTTAATAGGCTCGATAGTCTTTCGGTCGGTGTTTATTGTTGTATGTTGATTTTAATTGTTGATTTGTTGCAGTCTTGCAGATTATTATTGTTAATTTATTGATTTTTATTGTTAATTTGTTGATTATTGACTTATTGTTAATAGGCTCGACAGTCAATAGCTAGCTCGGTGTTTATTGTTGTCTGTTAATTTTTATTGTTGATTTGTTGCAGATTATTATTGTTAATTTGTTCATTTTAATCTGATCGGCAGTCAGTAGCTCGGTGTTTATTGTTGATTTTTATTGTTAATTTATTGCAGATTATCATGGCTTAAAATCAAAAGGAAGGAAACGAGTCCATTCCCTCCACTCAAAATGAAATGCCACTGCCTCCTGCAAAAGAGTCCACTCGGACCACATCAACCTCGAAGAAAAATAAGGGTGGAAGGTCAAAATCTAATGCGTGGGCTCATTTCACAAAGTTTACTGGAGAAGATGGGAGGCAAAAGGCAAAATGTAACTACTGCCCTAGTACCTACTATGCTGACTCCGGTACAAACGGTACGACTTCGCTTAATACTCATATGCTTAAATGCAAAAATCATCCTGATAGATCTAAATGTTCGGATGTAAGACAATCACAATTGTCTTTACAACCGATACAAGTTGAGGAAGGGGGTGATGAGTCTGTCATAGTAGGTAGTTTAACTAGTTGGAGATTTGATCAACAACTTTGTAGGATCAAATTGGTTGAAATGATAATCAAGGATGAACTACCTTTTAAAATTGTAGAGGGTGAAGGGATTAGGGAATTTGTTGCTGCTTTACAAGCTAAGTTCAATATTCCCTCACGATGGACTATTTCACGGGATATTTTTAAGTTGTTTGAGAATGAAAGGCAACAGTTGATGGATTTTTTCAAAAAATCTGGCCAAAGTGTCTCTATTACTACAGACACTTGGACATCTTTGCAAAGAATTAATTATATGTGTATCACTGCCCATTGGTTGACGAGGAGTGGAAATTAACAAAAAAAATCATAAGTTTTTGTACTATTGAGAGTCATAAGGGTGAGGATATGGGTAGGCAAATTGATGGTATTTTACGTGAGTGGGGAATTAAGAGAGTGGTTTCAGTGACAGTAGATAATGCTTCTTCGAATGATACATGTGTTGTTGCTTTGAGAAATAGATTGGTTACTCGTGGTTGTTGTGTGGCGGGAGGTAAATATTTGCATATGAGGTGTGTTGCTCATGTTGTTAATTTGGTTGTGCAAGATGGGATGAAAGAGTTAGATTTCTCAATTAAAAACATAAGGGATGCGGTTAGATTTATTAGGCAATCTCCTGCTAGACTTGTTAGATTTAAAGAATGTTGTGAAGAGGAGAATATTGAAAGCAAGAGTCTATTGTGTTTGGATGTGCCTACTAGATGGAATTCAACTTATTTGATGTTGAATGTTGCTTGTAAGTTTGAAAAAGCTTTTGATCTATATGAATCAAAAGATCCCTTTTATAAGGTTGATCTTCCAAATGGCATTCCTTATTCTTTTGATTGGGAGAATGCAAGAAAATTGAGTACGGTGTTGAAAACCTTTTTTGATTTGACTAATAGGATCTCCGGGTCTTCGTATGTCACTTCAAATGTTTTCTTGCATGAGATTAGCAATATGTGTTGTTTGTTGAAAGAATGGGTGAAAGGTTCGAACATGGAAGTGAGGAAAATGGGGGAGAAGATGAAGGAGAAATTTGATAAGTATTGGGGTGATCCAAAAAAGATGAACAAGATCATTTTTTTTTGTGTTGTTATTGATCCTAGATACAAGTTTGAAGTCGTAGAATTCATACTTGTTGAAGTGTATGGAAAAGAAGTTGGTGAAGAAATTGCAAAGAGTGTGAAAACCGAGCTCTACCAAATGTATGAGGGTTACAAATTGTTGCATCAACCTTCTTCAAGTAATGAAACAACTCAAGTTGAAAATGTTTCACAAGATTTGAGTTCATCATCTCCTTATGTTTTGCTTGCCAAGTACAAAAAACAAAAGCTAGTTGGAGGAGAGGAAGTGTCCAATGATTTGGATATCTACCTAAACGAGAAGGAAAGGGGGATCGATCGATGGTGCAAAGAACTTCGACATATTAAATTGGTGAAAGGTTAATGAACCTAGGTTGCCTATTCTAGCCCTCCTAGCTCGAGACTTACCTTCGGTACCTATTTCTACGGTAGCATCCGGTCGGCTTTTAGCACCGGGGGAAGGGTACTTGATGCTTTTAGGAGTTCGTTAACTCCTAGAATTGTTGAGAGTCTCGTTTGTACTCAAGATTGGCTAAGAAAATCAAAGCAATCTATTACAATCGAAGAGGATTTGGAGGGCATTCAAAAGCACGAAGAAGATCTTTTTAACTTGTGATTTATTTCTTTATTTCTTTTTATCTCTTTGTTTAATTTGTAATTATATTATCATTTGATCTTTTCTATTTTGTAGGTTTGAAAAGTCTTGGCATTGGTGAAGATGTGAATGCAAGTGATGATGTCATGGAGACTTGAAGCTAAAGGATTGACGGAGTTTTGAAGTTAAAGGATTCAAGCTACATATTTTATGTTATTTGATTTGAATGATGTTGTACTCAAGATTTATTTATTTGATATTTATGGGATATTGATATGTTGTTGGAATATTTTGTTAATTGTGTGTTTTATAATTTTATTAGTTATTTGTAAATTGTAATGACTATGTTTTAAAATTAGGATGAAGTTTGTGATGTTTTTATTGAATATTTATGTTTTGGAATTTGTTTTTTTTTTTAAAAAAACTGTCGGTTTTTTCATAAATCGACCGAATTTTTCGGTTCGGTTTCGGTTCGGTCCAAAGGGTCTAATCGGTCGGTTTCGATTTTGAATTTTTTGATCGGTTCGATTTTCGGTTCATGAGATTTTGGTCGGTCGGTCCAACCGACCGACCGATGCACACCCCTACATTTTAGAGCATCCACTATGGGAGACCTACATTTGGGTAGGTCTCCCAATATTTTATTATATTTTATGCACTTTTTGTGGGGTCTCAATGATTGAGAGACCGATCTCTAAATCGTTCACTATGGGACTGGTCTCTCATCCCGGTATCTCACCCCGATTTCTCATTATTTAATTTTTTTTTTAATTTTAAGTTTTATATTTTTTTAATAATAAAAATAATTATAATTAAAATACCATATTGTATTGAAACATTGGAAAATTACAATACAATAAAGAAAAATACATAAATTTAATTTTTTTTAATTACAAATACAATAAAGAGAAACTACAATACAATAAAGAAAAACTAGCCATTTTACAATTTTTTTTAATTAAACAATAAAGAAAAACTACAATACAAAAAATTAGCAATCCAGGTCGGTTGCTCTGTCGCAAACCCGACCTGGGTTGCAACCTATGCGGTCGCCACTACAAGGAGGGACCGGGGGGGGTGCGGTTGGAAGTGGCGGTCGTTGGCCAAGCGACCGCGGCAGTGGTTGCTCTAATCTGTAAATCCAAATCATTTTCTTTTAATCCAATTAGTTCATATTTAGTTTTAGCCCAAACATCATTTTTTTTTTTCCCACGGGAGATTATAGCAGAGGAAGGAAGAGATATTTTTTCTCCCAAATTTGTGTCCCTAATCAAGCGCCCAGTCACATGCGTCATTTCTTTAATGAGCATTCTCATAAGGGAAAGGGGTAAGCGCGTCAACTTCAAATAACTTTTATTCGGTTCGTCTTTAAAAAGTGTGGTCTTTTTATTATTTTAGGATATGACCTCACTAATTTTATAATCTTTTAAATCTTACAACAAATTAAATACTAAGTAGGTCCCTTTCTTAATAGAACTAACCTCAAAGCTATTACAGTAGAACCTCCCTATAGTAATATCCTTGGGACTAGAAGAAAATATTCTTATATTCTTATGTAGAATTTGACTTATATATATTTTTAATAAGTTATTTAAGATTCATTGGTTCTGTAATAATAAATTCACGTATATACATCATGCATGTGGTATATTATATATATATATATATATATAGTAAAAGATTCATTTCAAGTTAAAAGATGGTGTGGTAACCCAAAAAATTAAATCATTGTCACGAGTAACTTTAGATAAATACTTTATGTCATCTTAAATTTGCGGTAAACAATTCTCTTTATTGATATTTGTGTATAAATATATTTTAAAATTACATTATTGTCATTTTATTACTATATAGGGGCAATTTTATACATACGAGACCTTAAAAAACCCGAAATATTACAATGTAGGGATTATTCTTATTTATAACTGGTTCCGAGTTGGGACCAAGACTTTTTATTACTATAATTGAGTAGAATTAGAATCCATTACGTAAAGAGAGAGATTTGGAGAGAGAAGAAAAATGCTGTCTCTGGTGTAGTAGCCATGCTTGCTTTGATGAAGGTTTAGCTAAATCTCCCTCTTTATATATAGGCATCAATACTTTTGTGGAAAATATAAATCAGCAAATTCGTGAAATTGAGAAGGGAACATAAACTTAAAAAGTACAGTTTTTTTTTTTTTTTTCTAGTCTTGCACCATTTTGATTTAGGAAAAGGATTGATCAGTAGAAATATTTTACGAGAAAATATGACTATTAGAATAAAGGATACTAGAGATTTAAAACCAATCACACTAGGAGAACTGAAAAGAAATATAATAGTTTAAAAAAATAAAAAAGAAATATAATCAATATTCATAAATCGTAGTAAAGACTACGCGTTTTCATACAAGAATAACATAAAAATTTATTCCCGCAAACGTTGGAAATAGCATTTTTGGCCAAAAATTATCTTCATGGATCGTGCCAACGTGACTTCTCTTTTCCGAAATTAACATGGATTAAAATTAGGGGTTAGTGCCGATAAATACATTAAGTTTGTACGAATTCTGATATTGCCAGTCGCCGCCGGCCTCTCCCTCACCACCGCACGGTGCTGCTATCGCTCTTTGTTACAGACTTATATAAATATATCCACAACAACTGTGTTCTGTTCTATCGAATATAAATCTAATCCACATCACATTCCAATTTCCAGCGGTTCCAGTAAGCTTTAATTTCGTCACTAAAGTTTAGCTTCCGTGTCATACAGTGAACAACGGACATAAGTTCAGGATATTTTTGTAATATTTTGAAGCTCAAAGCTATAATCTTAATATAAGGACAAAAATCCTGGCCATAAAGTATAACTAATCATATAAAGAAAGACATGATTGTCGCTACATCGTATAGAAACAAGACTTATATACAACCTAACAAAGTATCTCCAACCATTGCTCTATTATAGCTCTTAGCACTATAATAGAGCAGTTTTCATCTCCAAACCATACTCTATTTTCTGGTGTATTATAGATAAATAGTATTAGAGCATCTCCAAGAGAGCTCTATAATAGCTCTCATCTTTATTTTAGAGGCTCTTTTCTCTCCAACAATACTCTATTCCTTTACTTTAAGATAGAGAAATGAATAGTATTCCTCTAGTAGAGAGATACTATTCATTTCTCTATAATTTTCTTTTAGTTTTTTCTTTTCTTTTATTACATTTAGTTATAGTAGTATTTCATTAAACATATGACATTTAATTATATTTTAGATATTAAATTATACTATATAGTATATTAAAAATATTGAAACTTTTAATTTTAAATAACTAAAAATATTATTTTAATTTTATTTGATTTTGTGCATTTATTTTTTATTAATTTATATAAGATTAATATAGTGTGTAAAATTAAAGAAACAATATGATTTTTTTGAAATAGAGTAGGAAGTAGAGTATTTGTTGGAGATGGTGTGTGTTCTTTTCTCTATAATAGAGAAAAAATTTCTCTATTATAAAGAAAGTCTTGGAGATGCTCTAAGTCTACTAGTGCAATAATATTTATTGCTCCACTTATTTTCTTTTCTTTTTCTCTTATTTTTATTACATTTAGTTATATTTCTTTAACATTATAATATTTGGTTATACTTTTACACATTAAATTATAAAGAATATTAAAATTACATAATAAAATTTTAATATATAAAATTACTCAAATTCAAAAAAAAATTACCATAATAAAATAACTAAAGATAGAAATTAAAATAACAAAATATTACTGGAACCCAAAAAAGTTCCATATATAATCAAATAACTAAAACCACATAATTGAAAACACAACATTTTCCTAAAAATTAGAAAGATCATCTCCGCCACTGTCGGCACCTCCAAGATCGGGAAATAAATTCCTAAACATATTCAAAGTCGTGGAGTCGGCTTCTTGTACATTTACTCGCTTAAGAATAACTTTTTCTTGCTCCGATCAGAAGTATTCACGTCATTGTGGATCACTAATTTTATCCAAATTACCCATTAAAATATTTTGTTTGATTTTTGAGAATTGTAATTTTATTTTTCGAGACTGGTAATTATATTTTTCTTTATAATATAATCTTATTTCGTGCATTCATATTATCAATTTATATAGTTTTTTCATTAATTGAGATAAGTTATATATGAGTTAAAATTAAATAATAGAAATATTCTGAAATAGAGCAAAAAGTAGAGTAGATGGTTGGAGATGGTATGCTGAATTTGCTCTATAGTAAAGCAAAATTGTGCTCTATTATAGACAGGGGTGGACCTACAATATGCTCTCAACTATTTCCTTCCACTTGAAAAAAATCGTGGTTAGATTATAGAAGTATTTTTAGGGAAAATGATATTTTGAACGTAACACGCCTAAAAAAAAAGAAAATCGGCACCCTACCACACAACAATGAATCTCCTGAAAGAAAATTTTCACGTTTAGCCCCTGATTATAGAGAAATAATTGGAGATGCTTTATACTTTAATGGTGACTAAATTTATAGTCTAAAAGCAATCTTTAAACATTAAAAAATGTGTGACACGATGGAAGACTATAAAGCATTCACAAAACACTAAAAAATGTGTGACACGATGGAAGACTATAAAGCATTCACAAAACTTCAAAAAATGTGTTTTTCTTCATAAAAGTAAATTCACATTCATGTCAACTGTTTTAAGTCTACCCAATTGTATAAAAAGTGGTATTTTTCTTCTCAATGCTCGTAAGTCTACTCTCATTCATATTTATTTATAAAAGGTTATCTTTTTATATGTATTCATGAAATTTTAATCCTGATATTACTCAAAACAAAAAATGTGAATTAACTTATTAATTATAGTTTTACTTTATAATATATTCACGAATTTTTATTTGTGATATCACTCAACTAGAAAAAAAAAGAGGGGTGTAATTGTCACAAAGGACTCATTTTTATATTTATCTTTTTTATAAGTTGAGCTAGAATTTATTTTTACTATACGAAAAGGGATATAATCAGTTTTGCCTCGGGATAAATTATGAAAGCATTCTCTCCGAGAAGCGCTCGTGACAAACGAAATTTCGTCGAACTAATGGGACCACGGTGTTGAAAATGAGCTAGACCAAGACCATTAATTTGGTCGGAATTCTTGTTGGAAAAATGATCAACTACCAGAAATTTCAAAGAAGCAACCAAAAATAATCACTTTTTTCTTAATTTCCGTGGCGAACCGTTATGAATGGGACGGAGTGAATATTATTCTAGTTGCAGACGAATAAATTTTGTTTAAATACCCCATCCTTCCATACCATTGTATCATCGATAGATAATCGCAATAATATAAAAAAAGCAGAAACATTTTTGGTTTATTACCTCGTCAATGATGAGTAAAGCAATATGTATTGTGTGGGTGCTGCTTGTTTTGATGGTTATGCATCTGCAGCATCAACAATGTTTTACGGCATCGGCAGCAAGGCCGCTGCGCCTCCGCATCCGAAATCCACCTTCCCAACGGAAGCTGACAGCCGAGAGAATGTTGCGAGGCGACGTGGGGCCCCCAGACATCAACCATCGTTGGATTCCATGTTGCGGGAAAGCACCTTCAAAATCTGCTCCTGCACAAGGTATAACTTCGAACAAGGGAAATATCCATTTCTCATCGAAAATTTGGAATAGTCAAAATAGATATTGGAAACTAATAGTTGGCCACCAACTTTATTTTCACAAATTCTGTCAAACTTTGAGGATTTTGAACAAAATTACCCCTAGAAATTGATGTTGTGCTGTGCGTGATATACTTGGAACGAATGAGATCCGTTCGTACCGAGTTATGGTGTTGCACAACTGGTACATTTGGAACGAATTCGTACCAGTTGTGCCACACTTTGGCAAACTTCGTACCAGTTGTGTCAAAGTTAAAGTAAGGGTATTTAAGTCTATTCAGCTCAAAGTTGGCCACAATTTATTAGAATAAAGTTGTTGGCCAATATTTATTTTTCACTAACTTGATTTGCTATTTCACACCATTACCACATTACTTAATCTGTAAATCAAAATCGTTTTATTTTAATCCAATTAGTTCATATTTGTTTTTGGCCCAAATATCAATTTTTTTTTTCTTCTTTTCAATATCTAGAACTTCTGTCATCTTGGCGCAGTTTGAAGCCATTTGATGCACACGGGAGATTACAGCAGACGAAAGAAGAGAGATTTTCTCTCCAAAATTTGTTTCCCTAATCAAGCGCCCAATCACATATGTCATTTCTTTAATATTAATCAAGAGAGTTAATTTTCCTTTTATACACCAAAACCAATTGTATAAAAGGGGTCTTCTTCGTCCATTTTCCTCACACTTCAAGCAAGAAACCCCAATCATCCAGAGAGTTTTGAAAGTATTTCATAAACATATTTTTCATATGCATTATCATGAGGGAAAGAGGTAAGCGAGTTGAGGGAGGAAAGAATGGAAAATTTTATCACAAAATAGTACCCACATTTTGTTTATCTCATATTCTCTAAGTTGGAAAAGAATATTATCACATGATCCCCTCTTTCATCCCTTTTAATTATACCACATGGGAAAACATTATCGTACCCCTTTTCTCAAGATAAATTTATTCACAATTGGAATGAAAGAAGGGAAAAGGGTCTGCCCACGAACATTTTCCATCCTCTGCCCGATGAATATTTTTCATCCTACAGAACATTTTCCACAATTTTTTATGTTTTTTTTTTCACTAAGTATATACTAGTATATGTTTATGTATTAATTGTATATGTGTAATACTTTGTATAGCATGTTTATATTCATTGGATTATTTGCTTATAATGCTTGTTTTAATTTTTCCAGTTAATACTGCTATAGTTAAAAGAGTATTTTCTGCAATGAATATCATAAAGAATCGTCTACGCAATCGGATGAGAGATCAATAGATGAATGATAATTTGATTGTTTATATTGAAAAAGAAGTTTTTGATAATATTGTTGATAATGAGTCAATCATGCAAATGTTTCAATTTTAATAGACTTGGATTATGTAGTAAAAAAGTTCTTGACGTATTTTATACTTATACTCCATCAGTCTCCGAATCAATGTTCTGAGCAGCCAATTTTTTTTTTTTTTAGAATTGTTCTACAGGAAATTTTAAATACCGCATGACGGTAGAGTTGAACCCAAGACCTTTGGTATCAGGCATTAATTACTCTACCACTAGATCGACTAACACACGCACACGCCACCAAAATTTTTGTCCTAAAATAAGTGTCCTATTGTAATTTTCAATGCAAATTTTTAGGGTAAGTTGTCATATTTACCCTTTGACTCGAGGCCAAAGGTTTACTTTTTCAGTTTTCTAAGCAATAATTAGGGGTAAAATGTGTCACTTTGTCCATTGTCGTGGTATACGTTTTTTGACGGCTCTTTAGAAATGAAGGGAGTAGTTATTTTGTGCCCCCAATAAAAAAATTCTGGATCCGCCCCTGTTCGGGATGCATATGGTACACGAGCCTATGGGCTGCTTCAGATGTTATATATGACATTTTGTTATATTGTTTATGTTATATAATCTGGATAAATGAAAGGACCCTATTAAGTAAATAGCACTTACCCCAAAGATATTATTATTTTCAGGTTGATAGATCGGACTGTGCAAGGCGTGGCGTTGATGAAGGAATATAATTTTTTTTTAAGGCGGATCCAATAATAGATCAGTGATGGATAGGATTTCAAATGGCTGTAACTATCTGTATTTTAATCACTCGTTGTTCGACTCGTTGTTGTGAGAGGGTGAGAAGGTACACTGCCACAGCGGTGGAAGCGGATGAAGAATACAAAAGATTGTTGAACCATCAGGGTGTTGTTTTTTTAGATTCATATATATAGAAAAATATTTGAGGATATTGTTTTCCGATTGGTGGTATCCGTTTTATATTTCAATCAGTTCGAGTCACTACTGCAAGATATTGAGAAAGATCGCATGCTCAATCTCCATGATGGATCCAAATACCTAGCCCCATATCTGAATTAGAGAGAGTTCAATGCAAGATTATAAATATATGAATAACAAATGGAGAAAATTCCAAGTAGGCATGTGGATTAACGTGATGGTCTGAAATCCATAATGTTATATTATAATTAGAATCCGTTTAGGATTTATTTACTCACGTCAATCTCAATTCTGATTAAAAAAGTGACTTTACTACATATTCCTGCCTCAAACTCGTACTATTATTTATTATCATTTTTTATTATCCATGTATGAATGCGTTATGGAAAGTGATGTTTGAAATAAATTCAATGTCTAGCATACAACAATTTAGTTACAAAACCATTAAATTATCTAAAACTGTTGGAAGTAGAGACAAAACATGGACCGTAGTAACTTGAGACTCCAAACGATTTCATTAACGACAGTAGATCCAATAGCTCAAATTGTTGTTGGGATCCGGCCGCCTCAAACCGCCTATTCTGAGCCTTCTTCTTCTCTCACCCGACTTCAGTTGGGAAGGCAGATTCCGGGTGTCGAGCCTTCCCAACTGAAGCTGCCTTGCGGCCGAGGCCGTAAGACTTTGTTGATGCATAACCATCAAAACAAGCAGCAGCCACACAATATTTATTGCTTTACAACTTAGCATTGTGGTAATAAACCAAAAGTGTATCAGGTTTTCTTTTTATATTATTGCGATTATCGATGATCAAATGGTATGGAAGGATGGGGTATTTAAACAAAATTTCGTCTGCACCAATTTGATTTGGAGAGGAAAGAGTCTTTTAAAGTTCTATGAATCTTTAGTCTTCCAACATTTTAATTCATTGACTATTTGTTTCTTTCGTTTCCGTTCCCATCAGTGGTCGTCGGTCTAAATCTCTACCGTTGTCTTATTTCAAAAATGGAAACAATTAACTCTTCAAAAAGGGAGAGAGAGTGTGAAGAGATATGATAGAGAGAGTGGAGAGCGAAAGAGAGAGAGAGGAGGGAGAGAGAATGACGTAATTACATAATAAAACAAGCGTATAACACCAAATAATACTTAACCATCTTATAAGATTTAAAGAGATTATAAGCTCAATTATCCAAATTACGATAAGCATTAAATAAGGATAAAATAGGAAGAATGTCATTATTTTACTCTCAAATTTTGAAATAGGACACTTATTTGAAAACAAAAAATTGAGCTAAATGGGACACTTAAAAAAGAACGGAGGGAGTAAGCATTATTGTAATTCATAAGGAATTCTGGTCATCCATTTATAAATACGAGTAATACATGAGAAATTATTTATTTTCACATATACGAGTAGTTGTTGTATGTGATGCAAGAGGGCAACAACTTGATATAATAGTATTTCTTTCTACTTAAAAATAAACTTCACACAAATGTCTCTTTACTAGATCCTAGCATCATCCCTACCATATTACATATGAAATCTTCGTTTTTCTATTTTATCAATGTATGCCACGTACGATATAATAGTTACATATACAATATGACCACGTGTATTAATAAAATGAAACATAGGCCTAAACGCACAATATCATAGCGGATTATAGTAGGTCTATGATTCGGCAGCCAACCACGAAGCCAGAAATTGCATTACATTAGAAGAAAATGCAAGATTCACCCTCAATCCTAATTCTTAAAATGTGCACATATCTTTGCTATGTTTCATCTGCTGGGAATATGTTAGACGTTCCTTTCCTTTCCTTTCAAATCCCGTACATTGTGTATTTAACTGTGTTTCCCCTTATGAACAAAATGAGAAGCAAGGACAACAAAATAACCATTTTGATCGAGTTTGAGCCCCCTTTTCTTTTGCTACCGAAGATTGTACATCGGGTTGCTACCGAAAAATGCTATCTCTGGTATAGTAGCCATGCTTGCGAACCGTTATGAATGGGACGGAGCAAGTATTATTCTAGTTGCAGACGAATAAATTTTGTTTAAATACCCCATCCTTACATACCATTTAATGATGGATAGATAATCGCAATAATATAAAAAAAGCTGAAACATTTTTGGTTTATTCCCTCGTGAATGATGAGTAAAGCAATATGTATTGTGTGGGTGCTGCTTGTTTTGATGGTTATGCATCTGCAGCATCAACAATGTTTTACGGTATCGGAAGCAATTAACAATAATCACTTTTTTCTTAATTTCAGTGTTGAACTGTTATGAATGGGACGGAGCGAGTATTATTCTAGTTGCCGAGAGAATGTTGGAAGGCGACGACGTGGGGACCCCAGGCATCAACGTTGGTAAGTCTCCAATATGTTGCTAGGATGCAGCTTAAAAATCTGCTCCTGCACAAGGTATAACTTCGAACAAGGGAAATATCCATCGCAAGTCCTTTCTCATTTAGTTTGAGTATTTCATTTTGTATCATGAAAGGTCACAATTACTTAATCCGTAAATCAAAATCGTTTTATTTTAATCCAATTAGTTCATATTTGTTTTTGGCCCAAATATCAATTTTTTTTTCTTTTCAAAATCTAAAACTTCTGTCATATTCTTGGCGCAGTTTGAAGCCATTTGATTTCCCACGGGAGATTATAGCAGACGAAGGAAGAGAGATTTTCTCTCCAAAATTTGTTTCCCTAATCACATATGTCATTTCTTTAATATTAATCAAGAGAATTAATTTTCCTTTTATACACCAAAACCAATTGTATAAAAGGGGTCTTCTTCATCCATTTTCCTCACACTTCCAGCAAGAAGTCAGGGGCGGTCAGTGCATGAGGCAATTGAGCCGGCCGCCTCAGGCCCCCAAAGATCGAAGGCCCCCGATTATATATGTATTTCTTTATATATATATATATATATATATCAGCCAGTAGAAAAATAAGGACATTATCTATGATTGAATTGTGTTTAAGGACATTTATTTTCGGGCTGGCGATTGAAGGACAATAAGTTCTGAGAGTTGAAAAAATAGGACAAAAAGGGAAAAATTGGCAAAAATAAAGCCCATACTCATTTGTTTGGTTAAAATTGTTATATACATCCTTGATATAATAGATTAAAAATACTCAAAGTTATTATTTTAATTAGCATATTTTATTATAATATGCTTTCTTATCCACACTTGAAAAATGGTATCAGAGCCTTAGGTTTATCTGGGAATTATATTTTATTTATTGCTTTAAGTATTATCCTAACGGAGGAGACATCAAGAAAAAAACATGGATCCGGACAATTGTCCGAGATGCGAAGGTTACAGGAATTATCTCCATGATTTGGAGGTACAGAAAACGAGAACCCAGACTGCACTAGCAATCTGGAAAAGAGAATTCCATTCTGCAGTACTGAGAGTGGATTGTGAATCTATTATCTCTTGCCACCAAGAGATGAGAAGAAGAGAAAACTTCCTCGAGGAGTTGAAGTATCTCTATCTAAGGACGGAGTACGTGATGAAAGAAAACCACCAGAACCATACTGACTGATGGACCTAGAAGGATGTCCAAGGTGTGGACATTTCCAGGAACGTCTCCAAATCTTGGAGAAAAGAAGGACAAGATACCAGAGTGTGCTAACACACTGGAGAAGGCAGTTGGATATCCTAATCCAACAAAACCAGGAGAAGGAATTAATTGATTCCTGCCTCCAAGGAATCAAAAGAAAAGAAGATCTTCTACATGGTTGTATCCTCCTTGAATGGGAGATAGAACATGCCATGAGAAGAGACCATTGGAGCCATTTAAGAGCAAATTCTGTATCGCTCTGATGGAACCAAAGAAAGATAAAGGAGTATCATCTACTCTTTTATATCAAGAGATTACTCCAGATTCATCCAAGATATCGGAAGATCTGAGAGAAATACAAAAGACAGTACAACATTATGGCGATAGCCTGTATGGTGTACCTCGCGATCTTTACAAGATTGCCATGAAACAGGATGAAATCTACAACATCCTGAAGGAGATCCAATCACTGATCAAAAAACTGGAGCAACAACCGCGTTCCAGTTAAGGGAGAAATCCTTTTGGTAATTAACCCACTTATCCATTTCCAGTGGGAGAAACCAAAAAGGATCCCAACATGAAGGCCTTGAAAAGAATGATTCGAGAAAGAAAAAGATGAATAATCTTGAAAGAATCAAGCTTGACGACCTCCAGGAGTTAGCAGAATCTTTTGCTAACATGACGATGGTGGATTTAAAAATGAACCAGAATGTGGTCCAAAACCCACAGCCGGTGAATCAACTTCCACCAGGAGCCATTATTGAAAATCAACAAGATTTTCAAAATGCACCCGGAGCCATTAATATAGCCCAGGATTTTCAGACTGGAGCAAGGTATGATCAACATACCCCAATTGATGCATACATGGCGGCAAGAAGGACAAGGGCAAGAAGACCGTATCCAAAGATGCAAGATACACCTTATGGAAAAGCAACCCTGGATCCTATCCATCCCTACGGAGTAATGCTCGACCTTGATGAAGTAAATTTCAGAGATCGAGAATCCGTTATTGATGAGTGGATGTCAGCCCTGAGAATTGCAGCAGCAACTCTCGATTTAAACAAGGAAGGATTCGTAAGAATTCTCGAAATGAGTCTTGCAGGAATTGTCAAGATAGCATGGGAATTCTTTCCTGTGGATATCAATAATTCATGTTTTGAGAGTGACAACTACACAAAACATGTCCAGAATATGGCAATGCTTTTTAAAAACCATTTTCTGGGAGAAGGATATTTCGAAGGATTTGATCAAGAAAAGAGGAAGAAATACTTGATGGCATTGTATAATCTAAGACTTGCCGTCCTAGAGCAACAATCGCTTAACAAGTTTCTACAGCTCTTTACTCTTTATCAACATCAATCTAAAGTTGATGAAAGAGTTGCATTGGAAATTTTCTTTCTGAAATTTCCAAGCCCATGGAAAGAGATGTTGATTCAGGATTATGAACCAGGAGATTCTGAGAACGTCGCAAGAAGGATGTCATATGTACATTGGAAGCTCTCAGAGTGGTGTCAACAAGCAACAGCTTTGAAAAACATGAAGAAACTGAGGAGAATTAATAAATTTGCTCCTCTAAACTATGATGACAATGATCTGCCAACGATCATTGGAGGAGAACCACCGAGGTTGAAGAAAAGCAAGAAAAATAGGTTTCAGCCCTATTATAAAGGTGGAGATCCAAAATGAAATTCTTGGAAACCAAGAACCAGATGGTCAAGACAGAAGGCTAGATCTTACAAATCAGGCCAAAGAAGTGGGTATCCTTTCTGAGGAGATAATAAATCCCAAGGAAGGACACCCGCCAAGAAAACTTTCAGGAGAACTCACACTAGAGTTAATGAAAGTTTCAAGGATTGCAACTGCTGGACGTGCGGTGCGAAGGGGCATATTTCCACAAATTGCCCTGACAACGAAAGAAGAGGTATCAACAAATTTGAATCCACTCCGGATATCGAAGATGCCATCTACTACCAAGAACTGATACAAGTATATCAGTTCGAAGATATACCCTCGGATGAGAGTATATATGAACAAGAAGAAGTCTTCAGCGAAGAAGATTCAGAATGGTCTGATGGAATTAGATCGGAGTCAGACTGATCCAAAGATTATTCATCAGGAGAAAGAGGACAGGACGGGATTCTCCAGTCACACAACTCTCTCTCAAAGTCTGATTGACAAAATCATGAAGAAGAGTCTGAACATACAAAAGTATCAAGGCTTTTCAGCAAACAACATAGATCAAGTTCTAAGGAACTTTAATCTAAGGAGCAAGAAACAACAAATCGTCTATGGAATTTCTAGACGAGAAATGACGCTTCCTATAGAGCTTACAGGGAATCAAGTGGAGATGCAGTTGATTCCAGCTAGTGACATTAGGGAAGATCTATCAAAGATGAAGCCTGAAGTCGCTGAAAAGATGAACTGGATCCATATTGGAGCAATCCAGTTGATGTTAAAATTAGCTCTCTTTACCGGAGTTCACATGCCGATCGATATCGCTATATGCGATAAAAGAGTTAGAAATCTGAAAGATTCCGTATTGGGAACAATTGCGGGAGATCTTTGTGCAGGACAAGTAGTGGGAATCATCTATCCAAAGATTGCTTACAATCTTAATGATATCCATTTCAGCAAAACCCTGACGCTTTATCAGGACTTTAAACGCAAGGATTTATTGGAGGAATGAAATAGGCCTTACTCCATTACTTATCAGGTATCATATGCTCTTTCCAACTCACATCACACTGAGTTATTTCTGGGAAAGAAGTTCATTGAGATACCAGATATATTCAACAAGGTGACAACGGCGGTTTGTCCCGATAGAGTGGAAATTGCTCGGTTAAGGAATGTGGATATTCAAATCCGAGATAGAGAAGTCATGAGACACGACCAAAGTCTCAGGATAACTTCAGTAAGACTATCTTTCCAAGGAGACAGAATCATGTCTTTGCCATATGGGAGGAGTCGGAGTCTCATCCGAAAAGATCAACCTCAAACATCTCAGAGAAACAAGGTTCCAGTGAATCTGAAATGTCCTGATGGATGGAGAGAAGAAATAGTAAAATTTGACACTACAAGATGGGAAACCAACTTCCCTTGTAATGTTCTTTACTATCTGCAGCAGCCGGAGATCAATCATTACAAAGGTACCTTGGAAATTGGGGGACAAGTGATGGAGATCAAAGGTAGAGCTGGAAGAGAAGCAATTTTGCTTTTGGGTCTGGATTTTCTCGAGGATCACAAACCTTGGGGGAATAAAGATGACGGAATGGAAATCACGATTAATGGGAAAAAGCTATTGATCGAATGACAAGTCCATTCTCCATATACATCTCTATAGGGATGTTATATGAAAAATATAAGGCAGAATATTTTGCTGCTTATATTGACTCAGGTGTAGGAATTTGTACTGCAAAACGAGGAGTCTTCCCAGCAGAGGTAGAAGATGATCTACCCCGAATTGCAGGAAGAGATTTCTCAAAGAAAATTTTGCTCCTAGCTAAAGGAGTAAAAGAGACGGAAATTCTAATTGGCGGAGCCAGAGGTACACCTTGGTATAAGGTTAAAACTCCACCAATTTATTTTCATGATACAGGTGCAGATATTCTGTTAGGAAATAATTTCCTACAGATGTTCAAAAGATATATGCAGGATAATGAAAGAAGGCAATTGGTGTTTACAACCATTTGCGATCACAAAATCATTGTCTAGAGGCTCAAAGGGGCTTTTAATCACCAGATACCATTGAGTTTTCACAGAAAGCGTGGTGATGAAGGAAAACTTCGACACCAAAAAATGAAGGATCAAAGGAGATTCAGCGAAGCAGTGTTAAGCTGTATCAGGGATGAGGATCTCAGAGATGAAGAGATTCAGATCCTCAAAGCTTCTTTAATATCCCATCAAGATATTAGGGAAGAAATGCAGGTGTCCCTAGAAGATGTCAAAAGAAAAATTAAAAGGAATTACAATGAGAATCCTTTGGCATGGTGGGATAAAAACAAGCTCAAAGCTACCTTGAAGGTGAAGCCAGAAAAGGAGTATGAGTTTGTTAGATACAGACCAATCCTGATGAACCTCAAAGATCAACAGGATATGAATGAGATAATCAAGGAACACCTTGATTTAAAGTTGATCGAACCAGGAAACTCGCCTTACAGCAGTTCCGGATTTCTGGTAAGGAATCATGGGGAGATCAAACGAGGTAAACCCAGATTAGTTATTAATTACAAAGGAATTAATGATATTCTGGAGTTTGATGGATATTTTATCCCTAGTAGGGAACACCTTATTAACTGCATTAGAAATGCTAAGGTATTCTCTAAGTTTGACTGCAAATCAGGTTTCTACCAGATTCGCATGGAGGAATGAAGTAAGAAGTTTACAGCCTTCTCTACTCCACAAGGACATTATGTTTGGAAAGTAATGCCAATGGGGTTGGCCAATGCGCCCCAAATATTTCAGAGGAAGATGGATAATCTATTCAAAGATTATTTTTCTTTTATGTTTGTCTATATTGATGACATTTTAATTGCATCAAAAAATATAGAGGAACATATCAAACATCTTAAAATCTTTGCAGATGTTTGTTATAAAGAAGGTTTAGTACTGTCCGAGAAGAAGGCAGTCGTGGCAAACTGGAAAATGGAATTTCTGGGTATCGAGATCGATGAAGCAGGAATTATTCTGCAGGACCATATTGTTCAAAAGGTCCAGAATTTTCCTAAAGATCTAAAAGAAAAGAAACAACTTCAGAGCTTTTTAGGAGTTGTTAATTTTGCGGGACCCTTCATTAAGAATCTCGCAAAACACAGAAAAGTTTTCAGTACTTTACTGAAAAAGGATGTTCCGTTCATCTGGACGGAAGAACATCGACAGGGAATAAAAGAGCTAAAAGAGGTTTGCAGAAATCTCCCAAAACTCTCGATACCACAGGACGAAGACGACTTGGTCCTGTACACAGACGCAAGTGATTATTGGTGGGCAGCAGTCTTAACCAAGATCATTCCTAATGGAGAAGAACCCTGCAGATACTGTAGTGGTTTATTCTCAGATGATGAGGCCGTAAAATGGCACATCAACGATAAAGAATTCTTTGTTGTTCGAAAGACGTTTAAAAAATGGCCTTTATTTTTGTTAGCAAAGAAATTTACTCTGAAAGTCGATAACACACAGGTTAAGGCTTTCTTAAGAAACAAGATGGAATCTAAGCCTGAAAAGGCTAGATTAATTAGATGGCAAGCTGAATGCCAATATTATATTTTTGATATTGTCATTGTGAAATCTCACGAAAATGTTCTTGCAGATTTCCTAACAAGAGATGGAGCAAACTGATGTAAACTCCATTCTACTGGCCCATAGGCATCTTAGAGAAAATCTGGAGATGTTAACGGGAGAGTGGGACGAGTGCGTTCTGAATGCTGAACAAGCAGGAAGATTGCAAACTCTCGATAAGGCGAAAGTCACCGAGAGACTACGAGCTTGCATATGGTCTCAGGGGTAACTCTGGGCTGCATGCCAAACACCAATCCTTCGGGTGGCCAAAGATCTTTTGGTAAAAGAAGAGTTTCGAGTACAGGGCTCTAAACCTGTAGCAGAGGATTCAAATACCTCTTGCCCAAGTTCTAAGGTGGTGGTATCTTCGGAACCATTGCCCCAAGAAAAAGATGATATTCTGGGGTCACACTATGAACCATCATGTCAACACAGCACCTCTGGGGAAAAAGAGGGAGAGATTAATCTTAGGCCAATGAATGGCACTTCTAAGATTAATACTGATAAGATTGAAGTTTCTTCTTCGTGGCAGGTTTATCAAGCTAGCTGGGAGAAGCTCAATACAAGGACTGGAATCAACCCAGAAAAAATAAGGGTTGATGTTTCGGGGAAATATCCTTGTTCGCCCTTTTAATTATGCAAATATTAACCGCAAGTGTACGGTGTATATGTAGAAAATGGCAAGCAAGGTCGTATCCACGGAGACTAATTTTCAACTCTTATGATTACTATTACTACGTTGTTCTAACCTATTTAGACTAATCGGAGTTTTAAGAACAATTACTAAATTAAACGAACAAGAGTAAATAAATAAATTAACGAACCCAATTATATTAAACAAAGATGAGACGATGACTTAAAACTTAAGAGAGATGAAATTCTAAGGAATAAGCATCAACAACTTGCAACGGATTAAAATTCCAACACTCAAATCTTGTTTTGTTGTCTCTTTACCTAAGGCGATCTCTCGTTCACTCGAGTCTCCTCTCGAACGACTAAAGTAGTTGATTACAAGCTAGGATTATTGTCTCCAATCAAACACAAGCCTATAACTCCTAAAAGCACCTAGGATCACTCTACCCTTGCAAACCACTCACCCTCTCGGGCTATTGCAATATTACACCTTGTGCTCGGTTCTAATGTCGATTCACCCCTCTCTCGAGCCTCAAACCAACATAACAAACACATTTAAATGGTTGCAAATCATCCAAATGCTCAAATAAATCCACAAACACAAGGAGGTAAGAGAAAACTCAACAATACTTGAATATCAAATATTTTAATCCATATAAATTGTCTAGCTTAATCCCTAGAAAGAAGAATTTAGCCAACCATGTTCATAATCAACACAAATCCCAAATCAAGAAATAAAAACATCTAAAATGCAAGAGAATAGAGGTGAAGTGACAAATCCAACTCTTGATCTTCAATATTTCTTCCTAGACTTCTTCTTCTCCAAGTTTCAAGCTCCAACAATGGTGGATGGTGGTAGTGTGTGGAAAAGTGTGAAATGTGTGTGGGTAGTGGGAGGAGTGAAAACTTAACCTTGAAGAGAGAGCCCAAATGCTCTATTTATAGGGTTTTTGAGGTGAGAGAAAAGTGTTATGGAGTATAAATTTGAAATGAGGTGGAAAAATGAAGCACAAACGTGTTTTGGAGAATTCTGCAGCGCCGCGCGCGGTTGCGCCCCTAGGTCGCGCGGCGAAGAAGAAAATTCCTTCTTCCGCGCGCGACATGAGCCCCGGCGGATTGTCCCTCGCGTGCATCCCTCGCCCGGAGGCGATTTTCATGCACGTTCCATTTTTTTCCACGTTCTCGTATCGAACTCCTCTTTCTTATTCCAAGCTCCTTTCACTCTAATTCTACATCTATTTTACTGCAATTATTTCAAAACAAGAAAACAAGCGTAAAAACCGACAAAACATGGTTTAACTTTGGGAAAAAGGTTAAACGACATAGTTTTTCACTAACAATTGGCATCGAAAGCACCCAAAACATCATGAAATATCCATGTTTGTCAACCCTCCAAACTTAAACCGTTGTTTGTCCCCAAACAACAAAAAGAAAAGAAAAGAAATACAAACATGGAAGGGCGAATTGATGACATTAGAAGGGCCTCAGAAATCATTCTTTTCAACACAAAATTGCAAATGCATTTCTCAATCAAAATTGAACATGTTACAACAAAGTCAATCATTTAACCTCTTAGGGATTTCGGATTCTCACACAAAGACTTAAAATGAAGCACTCAACGCTCAAGTGTATAAATGGGATGTGTTTTCACTCAATTTGATGACATGCATAAGTTCTACCATAGGCTTGCCATTCGTCTAGCCTATCTATTGCTCAATGTGCTCCAAGATAAAGATCAAAAAGGGCTTTCACAAGGTTGTAATGAGGCTCTTTGGTGGGTGAGTGAGAGTTTTAGGCAAAGTGACTTCCCATGTGATTTAACAACTTCAACAATCGACAACCACCATTGCCATATTTTGCACAACACTCCACTTACTTTTCTTTTTCTTGCTCTAGCTTCCTCTTTACTTGCTATTTCTACCCTTTAATGCTCTTTTCATCTTTCATCAATTCTTAAGAATTTGAAAATCTCTTTCTTCTCATTTTTCAACTACTTTCAAGAGCTATAAGGACTAACCATTTTACAATTCGAGCAAGATAACCTCAATTATTCACCAACTCCTCATTTCTTAAATTCACAAATTATCACAAGTTCTACCCCTCCCAATTCGGCTAGATCAAAGAAAAGATGACGGCTCAAAGGGGCAAACTAGGATCATGCTCTTATCATTTTGGTCAAGAATGAGGGAAATTTTTGGCTAACAAAGAGGGCCTTTAATCATATCAAAATCTAGAGCACATCTACTCATTTTCAAGGAAGAACATGGCAAGTTCTAGAGATACAAATACATGCTCAAACAATTCACACACAAGAAGCGAGAAAGACTATAATCAACGGATAGTCAAAGGCTCAAATCTCACATAGGTTCATTTAATCCACAACCTAAGAGGTCAAAACTTGCTTCATCAGAGCATATCCAACAAATCAATCAAAATACATAAGCAATAATTTCAATCAAAACCAAATTTTTCCTTTCTCATCATTAGCCATGTCATAATTCACCCAACACATGCTTTAAACATGACTCAACTAGACATTACAAACTCCAAATTCAACAATTAAAAAGAAACACTAGAAAGAAAAATAACAAAATCAACGATAAGAGATAAACAAACCACGCTTCTCCCACCCCCCAAACTTATTTCTCACAAAGGTGACAAATAAGTTTGAAAAGAGAAGAGGTGGTTCACTTATCTACCTGACACCAATCAAGGAGGCGGGTAGTCTTGAGCATTCCTTTGTTGTAGAAGCTGAAACATTTGGGACATTTGGTCTTGCATCACTCGGCCATTCTCTCTCAAGATTACGAACTCATCATGACTTTGTTGTCGATGCTCTCTCATGGTGGCCTCCATTGCAACGTGCCTCGTCTCATTTGTCCGCTGCATTTCATGCATCATGTGGGTCAAAGATGCAATTTCATCTTCATGAACATCTTCCCTAGTACTCCGGCGATCGGCGTTGCCAGTTGGGGGACGAGGAGCGGGGCAAGGAAGTGGAGTCTGTGGATCAATCACATGCAATGCCGCGTGTGCAGGAGTTACCATCATCTAATTTTCTCTTGATGTAGGGTCACTAACGGTGGTGAGATCGGGATGTGGTAATGGAAAGTAGGTGCCATCCCGTTGCATGAGAAAAATGTGGTCCATATCATTAGTGACCATTTGCATCTTGTTGATCACCGAATAACTGAGATCCATGTTTCCTTTCACGTACGCATAGTTGTGATCGAATCCAAAATACTCGGCAATAGGAGTGATGAAACCACCAATGCCGATAAACGAGACCGGCCGGAGTAGATGCTCAAAAACTTCCATCAAATATGCTCCAACATTAAAATTTGTGCTCGTAGCCATGCAGTGAAGGGCAAATAGCTCCTTTTGGAGCACTCCTCCATTGTTATCCCGGTTGAAGAGTCCCGAAGCCATTACTCGTTGTATGTAGCGAAAAACCGGATTACGGATAGCGGTGTCCTTGGAGGCGTTGGAGACGTACGGAGTGCCATCAGTGGTTAGCTCAAGCCACATATCATTATGTGTCGTATCACCCGGTGGTTGCATGACACCCCCAAGAGGAACCCTTAAGATTTCATTGAGTTCATCCGGCCTAAGTGTCCTTTGCTCATTCCCCATTTGAAAGGTCATCTTGACAATTTGTTGTTTTCTCTTGTGGATGACCATGGTGCTCAAAACTTCGAGGACTAGGGGCTCATATGTAGGCCATCGAGCTTGCATGAAATACGTCCATCCAACCCTCTCAAAGAGACGCCACACGTCGACATTTATCCCCAAAGCTCGCATGCAATCTTCATCGGGGTAGAGTGTGGGCTTCATCTTGGCCGCAAATAAAGTTTGCCAATGTTCAAGAGCATCCCGAGTGGGGAGATGGATACCATAGCTCTCGGGATCGGCCGGTCTCCATTGACGCTCGGCTTGAGAGGAGCTACTCGCTTTATTTTTTTCCTTTCCTCCTTTATTTGGTGCCATTCCTAGAAAAAAAATATAAAACAAAAGCAAACAATTAAAAAGAGATTTATTACAAAAATAAAGAAAATAGGAAAAATTGGTGTATAAGATCATGCTACAACAATGAAAGGCTATACACACTCAACTTCACTACGAATACTCGTTTATGCTCAAAGAATCAACCCTCCAAGTTGTAACAAGTTGGTAAAAGATTATCCAATTTTCTAAGTTCTTAAGAACACACAAACAAGAAAGTAAAGTAGCAACAATTGCTCAACAACATATTTGTAATCACAAGACAAGCAATTTTTCTTACTTTACTTCTTCAAAAATTCCTCTCCCAACTCCAAGTTAAAATTTAGAAGCACTCACCAAGCAAAACAAACATTCCCAACTCCACTCGAATCATATTATAGCACAATCCAACCACCAATTTACACAATTAAGCATAAAAATTCAAAATCTCCAATACACAAATTCAAAATTTGAAACTTCAAGCAAAGTTCATAATTATTTCGTATCACGCTCAAAGGATTTGTCATTTAAGCACAAGCCCATCACAATTAGCATATAATCAAGGCATGAGAAGCATCAATTTAGCAATTTAGAGCATAAATTCGAAAATCCCCAATTCTAACCCTAACATGCATACTTTCAAAGTTTGCTTCAATACCCTCAAATTGGCCAACAAATTGAAGAATTAAGCATGAACCCATGTTTCTAGGCATGTACATTCATCATGGATAGCATCAAATTAAAGAAAAAATCATGCCCAAAATTTTCGAATTTTATAGCCTATGTTCAAAGTTCACTCAAATCTTCAAAATTCAATTATGTAATCGGTCAAAGAGAGCATAAATCATGTAGAGAACAAGAATTAGGGGAGAAAAATTACATACCTTGATGTTGTAGATGGATAGATTGAAGAAGAAGAAGAAAAAAAATTAAGAGGAAATTGGTGATATGTGCGTGTGTGTGTTAGAATAAGAGAGGGAGAGAGAGGAACAAGTTTGGAATTAAAGGGGAGGCGCCTGCTGAATAGCGCGCGCGGCGCGCTCGGAACCCGCGTGGCGGAGCCGGCGAAGTGTGAAGACGGGCGCGAGGTGGTGGCCGGCGGATTTTCCCGCGCGAGGCATCGCGCCTGAACCCGCGCGCGGAGCAGATTTTCACGTGGGGCCGGCGCGGCCGCGCCCCACAACCCGCGCGCACAATTTTAATTTTTTTTTTAATTTCCGAGAACTAAATTAAAAGTAAAAAATTATTTACAAAAATTATATCACTACAAAAAATATTGTATTTACCGAGGAAATTACCGAGGGCCGCAATATCCCTGGGTAATTCCCGACGGAAAAAACACGGGTCGGCTAAAAATAAAATACCGACGGATTACCAACGGATTACCGACGGACGATTCCCGGGTTTATTTGCGCCAGAATTACCGAGGGATAGATCCGTCGGTATTTTACCGAGGGAAATATCCCTCGGTAAATGCTTATAAATTAATAAAAAAATAATTATTTACTATACCGACGGAATTAATCCCTCGGTAATTATACCGAGGGAATATTCCGTTGGTAAATTATTTTAAATTAATTTTAAAAAAATTTATTACTTTTACCGACGGACTTAATCCCTCGGTAAATATACCGAGGGAATATTCCATCGGTAAAATATTTTAAATTAATTTAAAAAAAAATATTTCTTTTACCGACGGAATTAATCCCTCGGTAAATATACCGAGGGCAAAGTCTGTCGGTAATTTTTTCCCCTCCAATTTCAAAATTTTCGAATATACATATTAATTAAAAATATTACCGAGGGAAATACCGAGGGATAATCCGTCGGTAAAATACCGAGGGATTACCGAGGGAATTTTCCCTCGGTAAAATTGATTTAGATCTAAACTCTGCGCGATGGAATTTCATTTCTCTTCTCCTCCCTAACTCCTAAAATCCCCAATCTCTCCCAATCTCCGCCGATAAGATTTCGCCGTCCCGGTCCATTTCAAGACTGTCTCTCATTCTCTTTCTCTGTCAGCCGTGCCGCCGCCGCCCTTGCCGAATTCCTCCGCCGGCCACCCCTGCGGTCTCCTTCCGCCGCCTATCCCTTCAAGTTGGCTCTTTCTATCTCTCTCTCGTCTCTCTCTTCATCTCTCTCTATCTGACTTGCTTCCTCCCCGCTCTCTCTCTCTGTCTACAGTATCCGGTCAGCCTCCCTGCCGTCCTACTGCAACGCCGCCGTGCCGCCTGTGCTTGGTAAGTCCTCTCTTCCTATCTCTCTCTCTCTCTTAGATTGAAAAACAAATTATTCTATCAAGGTAATTAATCAATATATATATATATATTGGCGAAAAAAAAAAACAACAGTATGAATGTGATTGATTCCAAATAAGGCATCTTCTAAATCTCAATTCAAGTCTGAGCGCTAATGACAATTTGTAATATGTTTTTGTTTTCAAATACGGGTGCTAGATTATGAAATAATTCACTAAATATACTTTCCAATTATTTAGTCTAATTTCAGTTACAATGCATATGTTCTCGAATATGGTGGATTTCGTTGTAAGTTTAATTATTTTTGGAGTAAGTGCAAGTGTACAATTGTATAATAGGCTAGCAAAATCGTATCCACAGAAATTGTTTTTGGAGTAAGTTTAATTATTCTTGTTTTTGGCTGGCTAAACCTTGTCCTATTATGCTTCGTTAATAGTAGCTTTTATCGATGTTTGTTTAGATAGCTTTTTTTTTTCGGTCGAATGTGTGAGCTATTGCACATTTGTTGGTGTTCATTTTGCTGCTGGTGAAAACGAGGGGGTGAAGAGATGTTAATAAAACTTGATTCTTGTTGGTTTGATTGCAGTGTGCTAGCGTTATGCATTTTTCTGCTGATTTTTTATTTTTTATTTTTTTGCAAAGATGAAATAGTAGCCTAGGCTTGTCATGATTGCAGTTTTCTGGTAAAAGGACTCGCCATTGGCGAAATCCAAAAGATCGGCCATGATCTCAGCCTTGTTGATAACTATGAAGATGAGGTTTGCCTTGTGTTCATTGCTCATAAATTTGATCTGAACTGAGTTTCTGCTGAATTATATGTTTGATTTGCTCATCTTTTTTGTCTTATATTTAGTGGCAATTATATATATGATTGTGTTGTTCCTTTTACATCATACTGGATATTTGAAGGCAATAAACATTAGGATTTCATTGTTCTTTAGTAAAGTTCGCTGCAATCATTTTTTTTGCAGATTGCAATTATCCGGTATGATAATGGTTTCATTATTATCATGGTAATGCAACAAGAATTTTCTGTTGTATCTTGGTTGGTGCTGTGTGCGTTTGATGCTGCTTGCTGGTTGTCAAGTCCCATCTTATTCGCCCATCCTCGTATCAAGGTTGTTGCCTCTCATTGGATGCATTTAAAAGAAGCGCGCGAAGAGAGAGTACCTTGAGACACACAGTTTGCAGCCACACAGAGAATGGTCGAAGAGCTGATGTCGAGCTGTTAGTATGTTTTTTATTTGGAATATTAAAAACAACTTTGAAATATTTGCTTATTTTGTAAACTTTGTATGATTTATTTATTTTGTAAACAACTATTATCTACCTACATTAATGTTGTCAAAAACTATACTTTATTATTATATATGACATGTTATTGTATTAGTTGTTATGATATGCTTGTTTGGGATGATTGAGCAAGTAAATGGGTCGAAGATGGATAAAATTAATACATAATTAATATTAAAAAAATTACAGAAGAATACCGAGGGAATACCGAGGGATTTTTCCGTCGGTAATTACCGACGGAAAAATCCCTCGGTATTCCCTCGATAAATTGTTTGGTTGACGAAATCCAAAAACAGAAACTTACCGACGGAATATCCCTCGGTAAATCCCTCGGTAAAAGTGCTCCCGACGAATTCCGTCGACAATAAAATGGTGACGGAATTATCCCTCGGTAATCCCTCGGTAAAATTTACCGAGGGATAAAATCCGTCGGTATTCGTTTACCTACAAGCCATTTAGCAACAGACACAATCCGTCGGTAATTCCGTCGGTAACTCATTTACCGACGGAAATTCATAGATTTACCGACGGAAATTTCCGTCGGTAAACGCAGTGTTTTTTGTAGTGTATATATATATATATATATATATATATAAGAGAAAGGTATAAAGATACTTATATAATTTATAGACAAATACTTATATATATAGATATTCAAAATGAAAATAAAATAAAATAAGATCAAACTAGAAACAAAGCTAAAAGATAAACTAGTGCAGAAATTAAATCTAACCTTGTTGGGGTGCCTCCCAACGAGCGCTAAGTTTAACGTCGTTAGCTCGACGTCTTCTAGGTTGGCTCTATGCTTGGTCATGGTAGATGACGAACACCTCCTCCTTTTTCTCTTGCTTGAAATAGGCCTTGACACGTTGCCCGTTGACCATGAAAGTGCTACCATCACGCCCCATTAATTCAACGGCTCCATTCTCAAACACCTTTTTGATAGTGAACGGCCCCGACCATTTTGATCTCAACTTGCCCGGAAAGAGAGATAGACGAGAATTGAAAAGGAGAACTTCATCACCGGGTACAAACTCTCGTTTCTTGATCAACTTGTCATGGAATCTCTTGGTTCTCTCCTTGTAGAGGCTTGAATTCTCAAATGCCTCACACCTAAATTCGTCCAACTCATTGAGTTGGAGAATTCTTGCTTGGCCCGCCTTCTTGAAATCAAAGTTGATCTTTTTTATCGCCCAATACGCCTTATGCTCCAATTCAACGGGCAAATGGCACGACTTTCCAAATACCAATTGATACAGGGACATCCCAAGCGGAGTTTTATAAGTCGTTCTATAAGCCCAAAGAGCTTCGTCAAGCAACATCGCCCAGTCCTTTCGGCTCCCATTCACCGTTTTCTCCAAAAATTGTTTTATCTCCCGGTTTGCAAGCTCGGTTTGCCCGTTAGCTTGTGGGTGGTAGGCGGTGGTGACCCTATGCTTCACTCCAAACTTGGTCAAGAGACCATCACCCATCTATTGCAAAAGTGGCTTCCCCCATCACTTATTATCGCCCGGGGTGCTCCATACCTCGACAAAATATTCTTTTGTACAAATTTCAATACAACCTTGGCATCATTTGTTTGAGTAGGAATTGCCTCCACCCATCTAGAAACATATTCAACCGCCAATAATATATATTGAAATCCACAAGAAACGGGAAAAGGCCCATAAAATCAATGCCCCAAACATCGAATAATTCAACCTCCACAATACTCGTCAAGGGCATCTCATGCCTTTTAGAAATTCCCCCCGTCCTTTGGCATCTATCGCAACAACTCACAAAAGCATAGCAATCTTTATAAATTGTAGGCCGATAAAAACCACATTGAAGTACCTTCATTGCCGTTCGGTGAGCTCCAAAGTGTCCACCACTTAGTGAAGAGTGACATTGCTTCATGATCGGCTCCCATTCTTCTTGAGGCACGCACCGTCGGATAACCATGTCGGCGCATCTTCTATATAAGTAGGGCTCCTCCCAAAAATAGAATTTCACGTCGTGGTAGAACTTTTTCCTTTGGTACAAAGGCAAGTCTGATGGCGGGGGAACATTGGCAACAAGATAATTTACAAAGTCAGCATACCAAGGAACATGTGCTTGCACTTGGAAGAGTTGTTCATCCGGAAAGCTCTCATTAATTGGGACTCCAAGCTCCTCCCCTTCAACCGGATTTTCAATTCTTGAAAGGTGGTCGGCTACCACATTTTCACATCCCTTTCGATCCCGGATTTCAATATCAAATTCTTGAAGGAGTAGAATCCACCGGATTAGTCTTGGCTTTGCATCTTTCTTGTCAAAGAGATAACGGATGGCGGCATGATCGATGTGAACTATTGATTTGGTTCCAATCAAATAAGACCGGAACTTATCAAAGGCATACACCACCGCTAGCATTTCCTTCTCGGTGGTGGTATAGTTGGTTTGGGCTTTGTCGAGGGTTCTACTAGCATAGTAGATTACCCGGAAGATTTTATCTCGCTTTTGACCCAAGACGGCCCCGACGGCTATATCACTTGCATCGCACATGAGCTCAAATGGTTGAGACCAATCCGGAGATATCAAAACGGGAGCAATCACAAGTGCCTTCTTCAAATGCTCAAAAGCCTTCAAGCATTCTTCATTAAAATCAAAGATAGCATCTTTTTCAAGCAAATGGCACAATGGCTTAGAAATCTTGGAGAAGTCCTTGATGAATCGTCTATAGAAATCGGCGTGACCAAGGAAACTTCTAACGGCCTTCTCATTGGACGGTGGTGGCAACTTCTCAATGGCTACAACCTTGGCTCTATCCACTTCCAATCCGGCACTAGAAACCTTGTGCCCGAGCACCACACCTTCTCTCACCATAAAATGACATTTCTCCCAATTCAATACAAGGTTGGTTTCTTCACACCTTTTCAAGACTAAGGAGACATTGTGGAAGCAATGATCAAAAGAATCCCTAAATACGGAGAAGTCATCCATGAAAACCTCCATAACCTTTTCAATCAACCCGTCGAAGATAGCCATCATACACCTTTGGAAGGTGGTGGGTGCATTGCACAAGCCAAATGACATGAACCGGAAAGCAAAGATTTCATACGGGCATGTGAAAGCGGTTTTTTCTTGATCTTCGGGTGCAATCATGATTTGGTTGTACCCCGAATAGCCATCAAGGAAGCAATAAAACTCAAATCCGGCAAGCCTATCCAAAATTTGATCAATAAACGGGAGGGGGAAATGATCCTTGTGGGTGGCGGCATTCAACATCCTATAATCAATGCAAACTCTCCAACCACTCACTATCCTTGTAGCAATTAACTCATTCTTCACATCTTTTGTAACCGTCATGCCCCCCTTTTTGCTCACCACTTGAGTAGGGCTTACCCACTTGCTATCTGAGATAGGATAAACTATCCCAACATCCAACCATTTGAGAACTTCCTTCCTAACGACTTCTTGCATCACCGGATTCAATCGCCTTTGATTTTGCCTCTTAGGTGTATAGTCATCTTCCATGAGAATCCTATGCATGCAAATGGACGGGCTAATTCCTTTCAAATCTGAGATTGACAACCCTATTGCCGATTTATGCTCCCTCAATACCTCTAGCAATTTTTCAAGCTCAATAGAAGAGAGATATGAAGATACTATCACCGGATAAGTGTCGTTCTCACCAAGAAAAGCATACTTCAAATGCTTGGGAAGAGGCTTCAAATCCAAAATGTGAGCTTTCTTCTTCTCTTTCCTTCGCTTTGTCTCCTCTTTTTCTTCTTCACTCCGTAGTTCTAGAAATCTTTCTTTGAACCTAGGAATTTCCTTTGCAACATTCAAAGCATTAACACAATCAAGTAAACTTGAATCATCACAATCATCATTGAAAGCATAAGAGTAAAGAGAGTTGAGTAAGCAAGCCTCCAAGGGTTCTTTGGGTGAGCAATAAGACTCTAAATCCATGCAAGAATCCACGATGCTCAACATCTTGCATTCATCCATCCTTTGCACATCTTCATCATCATGGAGTTTGAGAGCTCGGTGGATAGAGAATGTGAAACTCTCCTTGTTGAATCGAAGTGTGAGCTCTCTTTTGGAAACATCGATAAGAGCTCTCCCCGTGGCTAGGAATGGGCGCCCTAGGATCAATGGGACATCCTTGTCTTCCTCCATGTCCAAGACAACAAAGTCCACCGGAAAGATAAAATCATTCACCTTGACAAGCACATCTTCCACAATACCCTTCGGATAGGAAATAGATCGGTCCGCCATTTGAAGAGCAATAGTAGTTGGCTTGATAACTCCAATTTGTAGCTTGTTGAAGATGGAAAGGGGCATCAAATTGATGCTTGCCCCCAAATCACATAATGCCTTCTCAAAGCTATCATTTCCAATGCCGCACGGTATGGTGAAACTTCCGGGGTCCTTGATCTTGGTAGGCAATTTTCTTTGAATGACGGCGCTACACTCCTCCGTAAGATTAACCGTTTCACAATCCCCCAATCTCTTCTTCCTTGATATGACATCCTTCAAAAATTTAGCATAGTTGGGCATTTGTTGCAATGCCTCAACTAAAGGGATGTTAATGTGCACTTTCCTAAAGATATCAAGGAATTTAGTGAATTGCTCCTCTGTTTTCTTCTTTTGTAACCTTTGTGGAAATGGAATGAGAGGGCAATAGGGAGGTGGAATCTTGGTTCCCTCATTTTGCTTCTTGCCATCTTCTCCTTTAGAAGCTTGAGGAGCCGGATTAGGTGAGCTAGTTGAAGAAGGAGTAATAACACTTGATGTAGCTCTTCTACTTTCTTCATCTTTGTCACTCATCTCCCCCTTTTCTTTTGAGTGCTCATCTTCGACACTTTCCAACTCGTGCTCAACATTTTCATTTTCTTCATTAGGCATCTTGGGTCCCTCATAGGAAGTACCACTCCGAAGCTTGATGGCCTTACAATGCTCCTTGGGATTGACAATAGTGTTGCTCGAAAATTGGCCTTGTTGATGTTGATTGCTCATTGAAGTAGCTATTTGGCCCAATTGTTTTTCAATGATTTTAAGTTGAGCCCCTTGAGCTTCCACAATAGCTTCGGTTTTCTCCATTCGAGCTTTGGTAGTCTCCATGAATTTCATGAGCATGTCATCCATACTCGGCTTCTTTTCCTCATTAATCATCCCATTCATCACCGAAAATCCCGGCGGAGGTTGTAGGGCATTATTGGGATTTCCATAAGAAAGATTAGGATGTGCCCGGTTTCCTTGATACCCTTGATGGTATTGATGTCCACCTTGTTGAGGCCGATAATTGCCATAATTCCGGTTGTTGTGTATATAGTTGACATCTTCCACATTGGTTGGCTCCTCCACCCTTGGCTCATTCTTTGTTTGTGCCATAGCATCAATCTTGCTATTCATAGTAGACATTTGAGCCGCCAATAAAGCAATAGGATCCGAACTTGTAGCGGAAGCAACCTTCTTCAATGTAGTCCTCTCTCCCGGCCATTGATAGCTATTGATAGCCATATTCTCAATGATCTCCGTGGCAACCTCATGACTCTTTCCAAATAAAGAACCACCCGCCGCGGCGTCAATGAGCCTCTTCATTTCACCATTGCAACCATTGTAGAAAAAACAAATTTTTGCATCTTGATCAAAACCATGGTTGGGACATTTCCTCACCAACTCCTTGAACCTTTCCCAAGCCTCATAAAATGTCTCTCCATCCAATTGTTGAAATTGCATGATCTCCGCCTTTAGCTTCATAGTCATTCCCGGTGGAAAGAACTTCATAAGGAACTTGTGAATCATGTCATCCCATGTCTTTATACTCCCATCATCTAAAGATTGATACCACAACTTTGCCTTATCCCTAAGAGAAAAGGGAAAAAGGCGAAGTTTAATGACATCATCCGGCACCTCATTTATCTTCGTAGTGCTACATATCTCCAAAAATTGGGCAAGATGATCATTGGAATCTTCCAACGGGCGGCCTCCAAATGTGTTTTGTTGGACCATGGAGATTAGAGCGGGCTTGAGCTCGAAGTTGTTAGCATTGATCCTTGGGCCATGATTACCCCCTTGTTGAAATCCGGGTTGGAAGACATCTCGAATAGGGGGAATTGGTGCCCTATTCCGTTCCTCTTCTTGTGCTCTCAATTGAGCTTGCATAGCCTCCAATTGCGCTTGGAGTTGCCTTATCATATTTTCGTCGGCCATTGTTCTCCGGGCTTCTCGTTCCCTTCTTGCCCTTCCTTGATTCCTTCGGCAAGTTGCTTCGATCTCGGGATTAAAGGGGTCAAATGATAATTTCTTAGACCTTGTGTTCATGCACCACCTAGAATCCAACGAAAAAGGCAAGTCAATTACAAGCAAAACACGGCAAAACAAAAGCACAAAATAAACATAAATAATATCTAATCTAGATTATCACAACGGTTTATAATATCACAAGTAGTAAATTAATTAGTCCCCGGCAACGGCACCAAAAACTTGTTCGCCCTTTTAATTATGCAAATATTAACCGCAAGTGTACGGTGTATATGTAGAAAATGGCAAGCAAGGTCGTATCCACGGAGACTAATTTTCAACTCTTATGATTACTATTACTACGTTGTTCTAACCTATTTAGACTAATCGGAGTTTTAAGGACAATTACTAAATTAAACGAACAAGAGTAAATAAATAAATTAACGAACCCAATTATATTAAACAAAGATGAGACGATGACTTAAAACTTAAGAGAGATGAAATTCTAAGGAATAAGCATCAACAACTTGCAACGGATTAAAATTCCAACACTCAAATCTTGTTTTGTTGTCTCTTTACCTAAGGCGATCTCACGTTCACTCGAGTCTCCTCTCGGACGACTAAAGTAGTTGATTACAAGCTAGGATTATTGTCTCCAATCAAACACAAGCCTATAACTCCTAAAAGCACCTAGGATCACTCTACCATTGCAAACCACTCACCCTCTCGGGCTATTGCGATATTACACCTTGTGCTCGGTTCTAATGTCGATTCACCCCTCTCTCGAGCCTCAAACCAACATAACAAACACATTTAAATGGTTGCAAATCATCCAAATGCTCAAATAAATCCACAAACACAAGGAGGTAAGAGAAAACTCAACAATACTTGAATATCAAAGATTTTAATCCATACAAATTGTCTAGCTTAATCCCTAGAAAGAGGAATTTAGCCAACCATGTTCATAATCAACACAAATCCCAAATCAAGAAATAAAAACATCTAAAATGCAAGAGAATAGAGGTGAAGTGACAAATCCAACTCTTGATCTTCAATATTTCTTCCTAGACTTCTTCTTCTCCAAGTTTCAAGCTCCAACAATGGTGGATGGTGGTAGTGTGTGGAAAAGTGTGAAATGTGTGTGGGTGGTGGGAGGAGTGAAAACTTAACCTTGAAGAGAGAGCCCAAATGCTCTATTTATAGGTTTTTTGAGGTGGGAGAAAAGTGTTATGGATTATAAATTCGAAATGAGGTGGAAAAATGAAGCAAACACTTGTTTTGGAGAATTCTGCAGCGCCGCGCGCGGTCGCGCCCCTAGGTCGCGCGGCGAAGAAGAAAATTCCTTCTTCCGCGCGCGACATGAGCCTCGGCGGATTGTCCCTCGCGTGCATCCCGCGCCCGGAGGCGATTTTCATGCACGTTCCGCGCGCCCGCGCGCCTATCCCGCTCTCGGTTGCGCACTTTTTTTGTTTCGGCCCGTTCTCCCTCATCCGGACTCCGAATTGACCTCCGTTTTTTTCCACGTTCTCGTATCGAACTCCTCTTTCTTATTCCAAGCTCCTTTCACTCTAATTCTACATCTATTTTCCTGCAATTATTTCAAAACAAGAAAACAAGCGTAAAAACCGACAAAACATGGTTTAACTTTGGGAAAAGGTTAAACGACATAGTTTTTCAATAACAATTGGCATCGAAAGCACCCAAAACATCGTGAAATATCCATGTTTGTCAATCCTCGGGTGTGGATGATGCCAAATTCAGATCCACACGAAGTCAAAAGATGGTATGAATTCGGAGCACTTGCTTCAGTTTATACCACATCTCCATCATTCGCCGAAATCAAGAATCTACCCAAGTGGATTCAAGAAGCGGTGTATGATACCTGGGCTAACAATCCACAGCTTAGCCGAGGTGACATTTTGGAGCTGTATTTCATTAGTGCAGCCCCAGAACCAGCAGGGAGAAGAAACCATGAAGCCTTCCACTATATTAGGCTTCGGAGACCAGATGCACGCGCCCTCGAAAAGATCAAAGCGCCTGCAGAAAAAGAGACTGCTTTAGTCTCTACATTACCGGAAGACCTCATCTCTACTAGAAGAGCATGGGGATTATGGGTCTGTCTCACAGAGATGGACAAAGTCAAGTTTCCGTTCAAATTCTTTTAGAATTCAGTGAACGGATCATTCCTGTTAAACACTATGACAGGAAAATCGACAAGATTCGCAGAGGAAGCTTTCGAAAGAAAGAGAACCTTGCTCTGGGAGAACAAGATTGCGACGAGTAAAGACACTCATCGCAAATACTGCAACATGGCTCATTTTGGAAACTGATCTGAGCGCGTTTGTTCGGATTGTCAGAACCAGAAGGAACCAGAGTTCGGGAAGGGGTTTATACCCAGAAAGGGAAAAGAGAAGGCTCGGTCCAACGAGCATCTTGAACAGAAGGCGCTGCCAAAAGCAAGGACGCCCAGGGCCCCGGAAAAAAAGTAGATTCCCAACACAGGTTGGTGGAGTCATGTGACTCTGAGCTGGATCACCCACTAAAAAGAAAACGACAATAGTGGGTGGAAGAAAAGTAATTACCTACTAAACAACAGATGGGTAAAGCAACAGGAGAACCACTACCAAAAGAAAGGTGGTCCATTAGTCACAAGAAAGGGACCTCACACCGAAAGTTGGTTGTCTTCATTCAATAATGGAAGACAATGGAGGACCCATTCACGTGGATGCAAGCTGGCCAAGGATAAGAGCATCCAAGGCAATAATGCAGGAGAGAGGCCTTTCAGACCTCTATATAAACCAGGATTGAGGAGAGCAGAATCATCGAAAATCCCTCAGAAATCCTCTACACCATCTTCTCTGCTCCCAAAATAAAATTGTTATTGTTATAGTTCCTATTATAGTATAGTTTAGTTTATGTATTTCAATTCCGCTACCATAGGTAGCTAAACAAGTCTGTCTCCTCCCTAAAGGAGATATACTTATGTTGTAATAAATATTATATAATTCCTAAATAAAGTTCGGGCTCTTGCTCATCCTTTCCAATGTCTGATTATTCTCTATATACCAAAATAATTACCATACGCCTCGGGTAGGAAACGAACGAAGGCTGTGCTGAGTGTTGCTGAAGGAGTCTGCGTCTGGAAACCATCGGTTGCGATCGTGTGGTTGGACGGGGTCCCTAAAACTTCCGGTGGAAATACCCGGCAGCATTACGGTAAAAAAGGTACGAAATTGGTATACTTAGAATTTTTACACGGAAGTGTGATGGGCCTGATAAATATTGCATGATGGATAAAAAAAATGATAAATTTGGGTATTTTATATAGATTTTATCTTGGATATATATGAATTAAAGTGAGATTGGTGAGTTTGGGCTTTAAAATAGGCTGCAAATCAATTTTAGGGCTTTTTGGCCTACTTTTCCCGGCCCGCAAACTTTTTGGCCTTGTTTTGAAATGAGACAAAGATAGTGGCCTAAAATGACTACTAGCTCTATATATATATTATATATTTGTAGAGAAATACAAAATGTTATGGTGGTGCAATGATAAAGTACGGAACTCACATATCAAACCTAATACAACTTTTACTTTGAAAGGTGAAAAATGATGGAATGAATTTAAGTTTATTATTAATTGAGAGTAATTTGTTAAAATATGTTGATTATAAAAATTTAATAAGTATTTTCAGTTGAAAAAAATAAGAAAAATGAGATGATTTTTCATATATCTTTTTATACATATAAATTTCTTACGTTTTATCGCCTCAGACCTCAAATTTCTTGGACCAGCCTTGCAAGAAACCCCAATCATCCAGAGAGTTTTGAAAGTATTTCATAAACATATTTTTCGTATGCATTATCCTAAGGGAAAGAGGTAAGCGAGTTGAGGGAGGAAAGAATGGAAAATTTTATCACAAAATAGTACCCACATTTTGTTTATCTCATGTTCTCTAAGGTGGAAAAGAAAATTATCACATGATCCCCCTCTTTCATCCCTTATACCACATGCAAATTAAAATATTATCATACCCCTCTTCTCATGATATATTATGGCCTCATTTTTTCGGCAAGAAAATCCGATGTGGCATGCCGAAATCTTATGTGAATTTTTAAACAAGTTATTGAGGTGATGTGATATGTTAAATTTAATTTCCAAATAGATTAACCAAATATTAATACATACTAAGAATTCTCCTCTCTCTGCAACAACTCACTCTCCTCCCTTCATATGTGTTCTTCATCAAGGCCGTGCCAGCTGCCTCAATTGGCAAAATTCAGCATTCATTATTCACAATCAACAACCAAATTACTCAACGAAACCTGAATTTCTTCGTCATTTTCACACACAAAAAAAAAAAAAAATCAGCAAATAGTTCCACTTTGAAGAAGAGAGGTGAGATACATAGGCGGCTTGAGTAAAAGGGAGGAGAGATCGATGTTTGTAGAGAGAGAGAGAGGAGGAGACAGATGAGAATTTTTTGTTCTTAGTAAATATTTTTATTTGTTTAATCTATTTGGAAATTAAAATTGACATATGAAAAATCCACATCACCTCAATATTTTTTTTAAATCCACATCACCTCTAAAAAAGAGGCCATAATATAATTGTGAAAAATCCGATAGTTCGGCCACTTAATTGATATTTCAGATAGTTTGGAATATAATTATGAAAGTTAAATAGTTTGACTATTTAAGTGCAAATTCCCTATTATGATTATAATAAATTTATTATAAATTTACACTATTTCTTTTAAAATAGATATAATAATAAGGATATATTAAACAAATTAAATTTTGCATATGGTTCTTTTGCTTTATTTTGTTCTTATTTAATATTAATGCGATTTTCGATGATGAAATGGTATGGAATGATGGGGTCTTTAAACAAAATTTGGTCTGCATCTAGAATATGCTCCCTCCCTCCATGGTAAAGCTTTCTGGAAGGGGATGACACGAGTTTTAATAAAAAAGTGATAAGATGAAACGAGTCCAGCGTTGTTTTAGGACTGTAACTTTTGACGTTTTGCAAACATAGGATATATTTTTTCGGGTTTCCAATTTAAGGACAAAAGTTTTAAAATTGATCATTCCTAGGACAGATTTCGGACCGATTGGACTAAGTTGCACGTGCCTATCACGTGAGATCGATTTGTCGGCCCATTCATCTCTTCATTTTATTTTTTTTATTTTTCATTAAAATCATTTTAATTTACTTTTTTTTCTTATTCATGTATTATGTGGCAACCACCTAAGCATTAGTCGGCTGCCACATATGCATCGGGCTACATAAATGCAAAATAGCCCGAAATTTAAAAATTGGGCCTACATCTGTCATGGGAATGATCAATTTTTAAATTTTTGTCCTGTAATTGGAAGCCCGAAAAAATTTGTCCTATTTTTGCAAAATGACAAAAGTTACAGTCCTAAAAAAATATTGTACTCGGATGAAACATATCTCTCCCAAGTTTTTCTACACATGATCTCCAAAAGAGTGGCGATATCAACGTTCAACAAATTCACTCAAATGACAATTTGGAGGACTTATTTACAAAGGCATTACCAATACAACATTCAGAAAGTTGGTACATGAGATCGGCATGCGCCGACTCAAAGATCTACAATGATCAAATTCAGGGGAAACAGTTGTACTCTTTTTCCTTCGACCAAGTTTTGTCCCACTGAGTTTTCTGGCAAGGTTTTAAAGAGACAACATTTGTTTTAGGGATGATCACTCAAGAGGGAGTATTGTAAATATATATTTAATTGGATAGATATATATTATATGAGTGTTGATCAAGTCATCAACCCTAAAACCGTAGTTCTTGTATCAATATAAATAAAAGTCTTTGATCCTCATATTGAATACATAAAATTCTCATTATCTACTATATTCTCTCTTAGGGCTCGTTTGGTAGGGGTGATTAGGGTGTATAATATGTCTATGACACCCTAATATCTTGTTTGGTATGAAGTATATGGCCCTTTATAAAGTTCGGGCCCGTATGAATAATACTTATTTTTGTTGTTATGTATACTACCTATGAGGTGGTATAAATAATACTGCAACTAATTATAGCAATAAATTACAATAATTAATATGTGTTGCAGAGAATTTAATACATCATACCAAACGGAATATTAATTCATTATATTTATAAGACATCTCAATCAAACATATCAGGCCTTATCCCATACTCTGTACCAAACGAGCCCCTAGTTTATAACAATATATTACTTGTCAAATTATCTTGTAAACTACATTTGTTTATTAATGAAATATATAATAAATGTTGAGGAATTATGACAAAGGTATATACTTTACACCGTATATAATTTTGGTAGCAATGATAAAAGAAATTAGAAGTTTCGATCGATCATTTTAATTCATTAAATTATTTGTTTCTTTCGTTTAGTTCCCACCGGTGGTTGTCGGTCTAAGTGCTCGTTTGGTTCGAGTAGAGGAATGGAAAGAGAATGAAAGTGTTACTTTTATTGGGTGTTACCGCTCTAATTTGAAGGGTTAATTTTGGAAGATTGGATTACCCTCAAATAAGGGTAATGATTCCAATATCCAAACCAAACAAAAAATAATAGATTCAAATAGTTGAATCACTTTCCATGCCCAAAAAATGGGCTAAATATGTATTTTTCTTTGCCTGCCTGTGCTTTTAACTTTTCACTATCTTGTCAAAACTTGGGATCTAATATCGGAAAATGAACTCGATCTAAAAATCAAATTCTAACAAAATTTGTATATTTTCACGCCAAAATCTCTCTCTCTTCTTTCTTTTTCTTTTTCTTTTTCTTTTTTCTTTTCTGTTTATTCAAAAAGAGAGATAAGCATAGTAGAAAAGGGATATTTCATAAAAAAAAGCATGAAAAACAATTGGATAACACACACAAAGTTACCTTTAAAAAAAACGAAGAATTCTTGTTAATTTCCTCGAACTATCAGTAATGGGACCATGGTGTTAATTTGGTGGGAATTCTTGTTGGAAAAATGATCAACTACCAGAAATTTCAAAGAAGCAACAAAAAATAATCACTTTTTTCTTAATTTCCGTGGCGAACCGTTATGAATGGGACGGAGCGAGTGTTATTCTAGTTGCCGACGAATAAATTTTGTTTAAATACCCCATCCTTCCAGACCATTTTATCATCGATAGATAATCGCAGTAATATAAAAAAAGCTGAAACATCTTTGGTTTATTACCTCGTGAATGATGAGTAAAGCAATATGTATTGTGTGGGTGCTGCTTGTTTTGATGGTTATGCATCTGCAGCATCAACAATGTTTCACGGCATCGGCAGCAAGGCCGCTGCCGCTCGGCATCGGAAATCAACCTTCCCAACGGAAGCTGACAGCCGTGAGAATAATGGTGGGGGGCCCATCCATGAACCGGGGTAGATCTCCGGGTCATAGCTAGGTGATGCATTGCTGCCTGCAGCTTCAAAATCTGCTCCTCCTGCACAAGCTCTAACTTCGAACAATAAACCAGAGAATTTTCCTTTTATACACCAAAACCAATTGTATAAAAGGGGTCTTCTTTATCCATTTTCCTCACACTTCAAGCTAGAGAGTTTTAAAAGTACTATTTCATAAACATATTTTTCATATGCATTCTCATTATAAGGGTAAGGGGTAAGCGCGTCAACTTCAAATAACTTTTATTCCCTTCGTCCCTCAAAAGTGTAGTCTTTTTATCATTTTAGGACATGACCCCACTAATTATTTAATATTTTAAATCTTACAACAAATCAAATACTAAGTGGGTCCCTTTCTTAATAGAACTCACCTCAAAGCTATTATTGTTTTCAGGTTGATAGATCGGACGGTGCAAGCTAGGCGTGGTGATGATGGAATGAAGTAACTACTTTATTAACTATTTACACTGTTGAAAAACTTCGAGTAATGCTGTATTATCTAGTCCGGAATTTCAAGTGTAGTATATCTTAATTTTAATTCAATTTCAAGTACCTAGAAATTATAGTCAATGCATGTGTTTAAATTTAATGGTTTTGTAACTAGCATATTTTCGTGAAATTAATATATATGATCCATTTTTCTGCCTTTTTTCATCTATAATTACTTGGAAGGACAAACAAATCTCTCAGAATAAGGAGATCTAATTGATTAGATTCACTACACATATATTTAAAATTTAAAATATGGGATGCCACTTTATATATCATATATAAAAAGTTTCATGTTAGATATATATATATACCTTTCTCCGCCAGATTCTATATGTGTACATTCTGATTTGATATCATGTATTCTAAATATAAATAGCAATTTGGTTAGATAGATCATATCGCATTGTTCACATATGCATCACCGAATTATCCTCTTAAATCATCAATATCTATTATTATATAGAAATAATACAAAGGATTGAAATAATATTGAAATAATACAAAGTATCGATAAATGTCCACTCACATATGTATCACCGAATTATCCGTTTTAAGCAAAATGCATTAGCTCTTACACTTATGTATTTTATTTTATTAGGCCCCTGTACAAATATTTTGTTTTAATAGACCCTTTTATTTACAATTTTAATTTTAACGAGTCCTTATTCAACGGATTGTTAACTTTTCTGTAATCTAAATAACATATCATTATTTATGAGTAAATTGTATGTAAATTTCTGAACTTTTTACAAATTCTGGTTTTGCTCCCCACAAAAAAATTCTGCATGACAATTCCCAAACTTAATATTTTGTCTGATTTTGCATCCAAAGTCGGTTTTTCTCCAAATTGTGTGCTGACATGGCAGCCGAAAATCCTACGTGTCCTAGTCGGCCAACGAGTAAATAATTATCCAAACAACAAATTGCCTATAAATTTTTGAACTTTCTCTCCAAAAAAAATTAATTCGTGCAACAAATTTCCAAACTTTTTAATTTGTCTGATTTTGCATCCAAGGTCGGTTTTCCACAAATTGTTTGAAGGATGACACACATGAACCAAAGTCCTATTTTGCATGTCAGTTTTGTTTTTGGCTTAGTGATGTGAACAGAAACTATATGCTTGTATGCACCTTGCAACATAGTCTCTCCGTCCTAATAGCAAGGTCTCATTTCTTTTGGGCACGGTTATTAAGAAACAAGAGTAAAATGATAAAAAATGGTAGGTACCAAGTCTTGAAGAGTTAATTATTTCAATTTTTGAAATGAGACCTTGTATTGGAACAGACAAAAAAGGAAAGAGGAACCTTGCTATTGGGACAGCGGGGAGTATCTTGTAATAAATGAAAGTGATGGAAGTTTGTTTTGATACTTTTTACAGTCTTTTGCATCTTGTACTCATCTTTTTTTGCAATTTTTTGCAGCCTCTAATTTGTGTCATCAATTTGGGGGAAACCGACCTTGGATGTAAAATCAGACAAATTATAAAGTTTGGAAATTTGTTGCACAAATTAATTTTTTTTGGAGAGCAAAAATAGAATTTCACAAAAGTTCAGAAATTTATAGGTAATTCGTTGTTTGGATAATTATTTACTCGTTTGCTGACTAGGACACGTAGGATTTTCGGCTGCCAAGTCAGCACACAATTTGGGAAAAACCGACCTTGGATGCAAAATCAGACAAAATATAAAGTTTGGGAATTGTCACGCAAAATTTGGGAAAAACCGACCTTGGATGCAAAATCAGACAAAATATAAAGTTTGGGAATTGTCACGCAAAATTTTTTTGTGGAAAGCAAAACCAGAATTTGTGAAAAGTTCAGAAATTTACAGGCAATTTACCCTTATTTATTTATTAAATAAAATTAATATTATGTCATAATTACGCATCTACAAATCTAGAAGACGAAACTAGAATTAATGAAGAATGTGAAATTAATCCGACAAATATAGATACACACCCAAAGTGTTGCTTCATCAAATCTAGTAATTATTCTATATACACCTTAATATCTTATTTGGTACAAAGTATACGATCCTTTATAAAGTTCGGGACCGTATGAGTTGATTCTTGTTATTATGTTATACCATCAATGAGGTGGTATAAATAATACTACAACTAATTAAAAAAATAAATTACTATAATTTCACTCTCTTACCATAATTACTACTCCCTCCGTCCCAACGATTTTGAGTCGCTATATTTGTTTACGAGTGCATTTCCTTATAAGAAAATATATTTATCTCACAAAAAGTTGTGGGTTCCACCACTTTATATCTATTTACCTTTTAAATATCATTCTCCTTAAATCTCGTGCCGAAAAGTTTTGCTCCAAAATCGTTGGGACAGACGGAGTATATATGTTTTGCAGATAATTTAATACATCAAACCAAACAAACTATTAATTATTTATACATATAAGACATTCCAGTTAAACATATCAAACCTTATCTCATACACAGTAGCAAACGAGCTCATATTGTCCACTGATGTCAGTTTCTCGCAATAATTTAATGAAAAAAACTACTCCATATTATAATAAATGATTCTGAAGACTGACCCTAATATTAAAAAATACCGTGAATTTTTATTTAATTTAACTGAACTCTATCCGTTCTTTTTCTTAAGAAACAACATGTTATATAGATAATGGAAAAATTAACAATTTGTTAAATAAGAATTCATTGAAATCAAAATTTTAAATGACTCATTAAAACATAAATATTTTACAGACCTAGTGAAATAAAAAATAAAAGTACAAAAATACCGATGATGCATTTTAACCTATAATCTGTCTTACAAAATATATTTTGCCTATTATATCTCTCTAATAAACTTAATTTAAGGGTAGTAATGTAATATTATAAAATTATGAAAACTTTTAATAATTGAACTCAATTTATAATATAGTTATTTTAATAACTATCTTAAGAGATTTATTATTTAATTAGGAGTCTTTATCCACCTCAATTATCACTACAAGAAATCCGCTCATAGACTACGGGTATTACCCGTAGTCTATGTGATATGAAAACCGTAGAGATTGATGGTGTAGTCTATGCTCCTGGGCATAGACTACGGGTTTAAAACCGTAGTCTATAATGTATTAAACACTACGGTTATTACCCGTAGTCTATTCATTTCAAACCGTAGTATTAGGTTATCCAAGACTACAGTTTGTGATTAAAAATCGTAGTCTTTGGTACACAATAGACTACGGTTTCAACCTGTAGTTAAATCTTGAAGTCACTGTTGTCTGTAGTTTTCTTAGACTACGGTATTTTCAAGAAACCGTAGTCTTAGATATTTTATAGACTACAGTTCTTTTCAATAGTTGTAGTTAATTTGTTATAAAGACTACAGTTTTCGTTTTGCAACTATAGTTAATTTACATTTTAATTCTAAAATCTGTAAATTTGAAATCAATTTATAAAAACAGAAATTTTATATATTTAAAATTGAAATTTCCCAATACAAATTACAAACATCCAAAATCATAACAATTTCATAACGGGAATCCGAAATATAAGTACGTAACATCACAATATCGTTAAAAAAATACTAAAACTTGTTTATTTCCTATTCCCCTACATCCTTAATCTAAAACCTATTTGAAATAATCTCACCAACACAGCATGTCCAACATTGATCAATAGCTCAAAACGGGTCTCCAACATCTTCCTGGTCTCCAACATCTTCCTCACGCCAACATAACACACCTACAATATATTCCAATACGTCTGAATTAATTCACTTTCCACAAAAATTACCAACACTTCATCAAAGGTTGTGACACAATCAACACTTCAATTTCAAACAACATTTGACCTTAATTCCAAATACTTCATCAAGAAGATAACAACTAGAAATTAAATACACAAGAACAATATATAAAGAAGAAATGATTAAGATAAAAAAAAAATACTTGATATAGAAATAATAGAAAATATATAAACTATATTATATTTACTTACGCTAGAGCTGTCCAATTGCCATGCTGCTGCAAACTAGACCACAAAATCTTGTTAATCGCACTTGGAACTATCCATGCTACTGCAATGCAAGCACCAAACAAGTTGAACTCTAAGTCTGTAACAGTTGCAACAACCACACCGAATGAGACAACAATGAGAGCAACAACCTAAATATGTCAATTTGAAAGTGTAAATGTACAACATATCTATCTCCATATAAGCTACTCGAGTAAAACTATGTTTGCATATTACCTTGCTAAATTATATATATAGTTGGATAAGGACCTGTTATGCTTCAAGCTCGTATTAGCAAGTCCAGAGGCAAAAGCCATAACAGCACCCAAACCAAACAATGAGAAGAAGGGTGTAATTTTAGACGGTGGAGCCACTGGCAGCAACGAGAATGCCTTGAAAATGGCCAGCAAGATCTAAGCAGTCGTGTAGTCGTTGTAAATAGAACCTCTGAGTTCTTTCAATGTTCGTCCTGGTTGAACGGCACCAGGAGACTAAAATTAGATGATATAGGTATAATACAACTATCTCAAGAATCCAAAATCAAAAATTTGATAAATGCCAACAACTTGAGAGGCTGGAATTAGGCCCTTAATTATAAATATGAAGAACCACTTAGAATCACATGTTTATATAATTACTCCACATTACATGTTCGAGTTGCATATAACTATGTAATAACATGAATGTTGAATCAGAAATTCGAACGTGTGGAAATTATACTCATGTTTTGTCTGCAAAATAACAGTCATCTACAAGAAAAGGCATCACGAACGAGCCTTAAAAACTACCACGAAACAGGTCGAGACAAACCACGTTTAGCTATTTCATTTCGTTAAAAAAAACATAGTTGCATACGAAAGTCTTACAGCTGGTGAAGTGACAGACGGTAATGAAAACAACCTGTCTTCAGACTGAAACTTCCTTGATCGTTTCAAGCTGCAAATGAAAGAGCAACACTAAATCATTCTCGTTCGTATTAACAGTAACCGAAAACCAAAATAACCAACTGCATGAACATGAGCAATATATACACAGAAGATAAACATGAAAAGAAGCAATAAATAATTATTCAACAAAATACATCTTTAAAGAAAATGAATTAGCAGACCATCCCAGAGCAAAAATTAAATGCCAAATTATGATGAAATTTTAAGTAGAAAAAAGTACCAAGTACATATACATATATTATCTGACATATTAGATTATGGAGAGAGAAAGAAGAGATGAGGCCTGGAAGAGAGAGAGGGAGATCTAGACTACCTAGGGCTGTGCAGTCGGTCCAACCCGGACCGACCCGTCCAAACCGAGAACCGATTTTTATACCGCAAGGAGTTCAGTCTAGGAGGAAAAACAGATCAAGTCTCTCTCTCTCTCCCACACACATTTATTTTCTTATTCGGTTTTTGATGTTGCAGGAAGGAAGAATGATAGAGGAAGAACATATAGGCGGGTTGAAAGAAGTCGAACTGATCAGAAGTAGAATTAATGTTTATTTTGGCTGCGACAACAAGGAATATATATTCGAATTTTAATTCTACTAGTATGTATATATAATATGACTATGTAAACTGTATGTATAGATAACTATTGCAGTTGCAATATATTAAGATTTTACTGTTGTTTTATTTGCATTTCCATCAAAGTTTGGTTTTATATAATCATACTACAATCTGAGATAAACTACCAACATAATCAGATTGTGAATACTCCTAATGATTCAGTAGATTCCTCCTAGAATTAAAACAAACATATATTCTTAATTAATCACAACAAAAGATGAGCACCTAGTGTCTACCAGTCCAACTAACAAGAGATACTACTTACATTAGGTAGCCCAACGGCAAGAAAAGCATCATTATTCATCACCAAAATTAATTCAAATCCAAATCAACCAATTTAACATAATAACTAAGTTATCAATCTAACAATCTGATTCAGACTCAATTTCTCAAAATTCAGACTCAAATTACACTGAATTAACAATCTGACCTACCTCCCAAGCTAAATTCAACCCCAATTCAAGCACTAATTCGAGCAGTAATCTGACCCAAATTCGAGATAAATTCGAGCCCTAATTTGTAAAAAATAAAACTGAATTCGATTTATGGACTTAGGGTTACCTTAAATCTTAATTCGAGCCCTAATTCGAGGGTGGGTGCAGGTCGGCGCGCACAGTAGGAGTCGGACGGAACGATGGCCGACGGCGGCTGGCGAGCGAAGAGATGAGGGCTGTGGAGGCGGAGGCGGGGACGGGGACTGTGAGATAGGGCGACGGACGGCCACGGCCTCGGTGGCGGCGAGTGGCAACTGATGAGGTGAGGTGGTGCAGCGCTGGTGCCGGTGAAGGAATGCAAGAGTCAAGAGAGAGAGAGTTTGTTGTGTGGAGAGAGGTCGCCAGAAATTGAAAGAAGCGAGAGACAAGAAGCGCGATATGAGACATGGAAAATTTTGGGGAAGAAAACTATTTAAGTCTATAAAATTGCATTAATAATGTACAAATAAAAACAAGTCAGATGATAAGATATCTAAATGTGTTGACCTGGTGGTAAGATCAAAGAAATTTTTTAAAGGCCATCCGAGTTCGAAACTCGTCAGCAACATATATTTTTTTAATTTTTTTTCATAAAGACTACGGTTCAATCAACACTTTAGAGAACACCGTAGTCTTGTGCTACCTCTACACATGTATAATTTTTTTTTTATTTTTTTTAATAAAGACTACGGTTCAATCAACACTGTAGAGAACACCGTAGTCTTGTGCTACCTCTATACATGTACACTACGGTAGACAAACCGTAGATAAATTACAAGAACATAGACTACGCAATAGACTACAGATGTTTTACAACCGTAGTCTTTGAACAGTTAAAACACGCTCATAAACTGCGGTTATGTAACGACCGTAGTGCTTGATAATCATAGACTACGGTCGAGACTACGGTTTTTACTCAACCGTAGTCTATAGAAAAAAAAATGCGCTCATACACTACGGTTCGTCTTAAAAACCGTAGTCTATAGAAAAACACTACGGTTTTTTGAAAAACCCGTAGTCTATACACTGTAGTCTATGAACGGATTTCTTGTAGTGTATCAAGCCATGCTAGATAGAAAATTTGACGAAGAGTCTTGTTTCCCAATAAGTATTCCATTTCAAAATTTAAGAGTAAAATTATGACATTCTTTTTTATTTTATCATTCTTTAATGCTTTTCGTAATTTGGTAATATAGTTGTGTGTATATATTTATAATAGTAATTAATAAGGTTACATAAATAAATTTTTCTATTTCCTTAACATGTGTATTATGACGATAGAATACACTTGCAAAAAAATGGAGGGAATACTGCCACGAGAACGTTTTCGTTTAGTTTCCACAATCATCTAAAGTGTGGTTGTCACACTTATGTCATTATGTGTACGATAGATACTACGAGGTATTGCGAAATTGGACCGCAAACAAAATTCTCCATCTGTCAAAAAAAAACGTGTTTGCTACTTGGACCAATACAGCTTGTCCCGTATTGGGACCACAAACAAATGATTGAATTTAATCTAGGCCCTAGTTTAAAAATTAATAAAATTATTAATAAATGGTGTATATTTTATTGCCCCCATAGCTTCCAATTTGACAAAAAACAAGGAAATACCCAATTCATAGCCCCTTTCCCTGCAGCCGCCGATGGATGACGAGATTTCGTAGTTTCTTTTACACATTTAATGCCTTTGAGAAAATTGTTAGGGTTTGATTCTTCGTGTCAAGAATCGAAGAAAAAGAAGCCGAAGAAGCGACCCAAAATCGTTGAGATCACGTAAAATTAACTACTAGATACATCTTTGAAGAATATGTTGCAGAATCAAGAATTGGCATTGATTCAGCTAAGCTGATGATCATTTTTGTCCATTTTCTTTCAAGTTTGGTTAAATTTTGTACGATAAGAAGGCTTGGAACTGAAAAAAAAAATTGCTCGATTTGATGTTAAACTCTTTACATTTTATGTATTGTTTAAGACAAATTATTTGTAGAACGTAGTATAATTTTTCATTTCAACGAATCTCTTCTCCCAATCAACTGATTCCTTTTGCTTTTCTCAATATTTTATTTTGGTTGAATATGCACAGGATATGCGAGAAGAAGTTGGGTTTGTTTAATTTAGGGGTTTTGAGGATAAGAATTGGGAAATAATTGGGAAATACTGAATTTGATACTTTGGAAAATTGGGACCGCAAACAATATAAATTTGGTCCCAAATAATGGGGATCAATCAATTCAAGACATGGTCGCCGAGTCCCAACCCATTTTTTTTCCGTCAACTTTTCGACCGTGATTTTTTAAGCTTTAAAAATGTTTCTTCTTTTAAATGATTTTTGGTTTTTTTAGGGTACCTTTTATTTAATTTTATTATCACATAATAATGGTTCATATATTTTCTATTACATGTTCTCTAGTGTGGAAAATAAAATTCTACCACATGGTCCTCCCCTTTTTATCTCTTTTATTCTGGGAAAATATTATCAACCACTTCCCCTATGATAATATTATTCATAATTGAAGTGAAAATGAGGGGAAAGATAGGCCCTAAGAAAATTTCTCATCTTGCTCGGAGAAAATTATCCATTATACAGAACATATGAAAAGAGTGAAAGAAGAGTAAAAATATATATATATTTCCACCATTTTACATCAAAGAGAGGAGCTGTTTCTCTATTTTCGTGTATCCAGAATATACGAACGCAGGGTTGCGTCAACGCTTAGCCTCCCTATCCATCTCTGCTTGCTGGACAGCCTGCTTGCTCTATTTCTTTAGCTATTATTTGTCCTTATTTCTACGTGTTTGAATGAGAGAGAGAACTTTTTATTCAACATTTATTAACACATTTTAAAAAGAATCCCGTGAGCTCTAATATCCCCCATCATTAGTGATTGATTATAAATAGAAAGCCAAGTTCACCACTGTCACAAGTCGATTTTTTTTAAGAAAAAAAAGTTTTTTACTCATGATCAATTGTATATGCATGGTCGTTTCACAAGTTATAACAAGTACAAATCCAGAGACCACCCACCAACTGTTTGATAAAGTTCCAAGCAGAAAACAAGAATGATGGAGCAGAAACCTTGTGCTCACCAGGTGCTCGAAAAAAGAATGATCTACATCGACTTAAAATCAACAATGAAATTAATCTACTATAAATTGAAAGAAAAATTGGAATCAATAAATAAAAAATATCGTCTCAATTGAGTCTTACAAATCCTAGGATCAATAAGAAAATTAATTAGCTACTCATGCTTGAAATAAATACAATAAAATAAAATACTAAATAGAAAAAAACTGAGGTTCAGATTCTTGATGTCGTCTTGAATATCTTCAATCTTAAATCCTGAATCTTCTCCAAGCTTAAGAACATAAAATATACTAAGGAAATTAAAAGAGAGGCAAAAGTTCCTTCTCCACAGCCGTGAAGCCCTATTTATACTATTAGGGTCGAGTTCTAGTGCAAAAAGTAAAGAAAAATAGGTAAAAACGAAAATCCGGATAAAACACGCGATCAAGCCGGCGACCGGATCTGGGTCGCCCGATCATGCCTTGTGGTTAACCCTTCGACCGGCGACCTACCCTGGTCTCCATCCGGTCGCCTATTTTTGGCCTAAATCTTATCGATTGAGCTTCAACTTTACTTTGAATCAATCAAATTGAAAAATACTCAAATTGGAGAAGAATACGGCCCATGGATTCCTTTTGTTGGAACTATGTTTTTATTTAATTTTATAAGAAACAGGCTGATGAGGAAAAAATAAAATATGCCACGTCAACTAAAAAACGACATCGTTTTGTCTTCATAAGACGTCACATGTCACTTCAATTGTCTTTTGGCATTGAAATTTGAATTTGGGATAAAATTGAAATGAATTTTCTATTTACCTGTTAGAGGATTATTATTAATTATTTAATGGGATAAAATTGATACCAAGATAATATATGTACCCTTTTGAAAACACACAAATAAAGGAGTAGATTTTTTTCATTATTTAATACAAAAAACCACTATAGCAAATATATGAGGGAAAAAACGAACTTGGACGAAGTTGAAAAAACCCTCACTTAGACTAGACTAGAAATGCAAATTATAACAATACATATATTAAGACAAGCACGCACGAATAAACATGTACTACCTCCATCCCGCCATAAGTGGCCACTTGTTTTGCTTTTTGTCTCAATTAGACTTTGGATCAATCAGTTTTAGACATGGTCATGGTCAGGTCAACAATTAGTTTTAGACAAAAACGTTTCGGCGTTTGTAGCTTTAGAATTTCTAAAAACTGAATTATCTTTGCATCCAAACGGGTTTAGCTCTCTTTACGTACCGGTTGACAATCATCGAACACCTTAAAACTCTCTGTCTGACATTTCATCGAACATCTTAAACTCTCTGTCTGACATTTCATCGAACACCTTAAACACAATCAGATTCGCATAGTGTCAAACATGAAAGCCTTGGTGAATTTTCCACACAACTTTCAAAAAAACACCAGAATATACAAGGAAATTTGAATAAATACAACATATGAAATATCCAGTACAATGCTCCTTCAAATATGAAGAATAAAAAGAATACTATTCGTCCAGTTCAACTTCAAAATTTCGAGCTGCCAAATTCTGCAGTGCTTCGTTCTTCTCTCGGATTGCAACTCGAACACGGAAACTCAGCCCTTCTCCTTGCGCTTCCTCTTGTTCCTCTACTATCTCCTTAGCAGATCTCACCACCGATTTGCTGCAATCGATCAACTCTATTGATTTGAGCGTCGGTATCTCTCCAATCTCCCAAGGGATCTCCTCCAGCAGTTGTAATCCTTTGAGAACAAGGTGCTCGAGCCGCGGGAAGTGGGACCACTCTGTCGTCTCCCAGCTTTCTAAATTACTACACCATTGCAATGACAAGAATTCCAGACTCGTGAATTGGCCTTCGACCGTTTCCCACTTGCAAGTTTTGAAGGAGCCACCTGTCAACTCCAGCTTCTGAAGAAGTGGCAACGAACCTATCCATATATATATATATATGGATGGGTTATTATAAAAACTATTCCTCCCGTGAGAACTTAAGAACATGCTTAAATCTATATATATTCATGATTAAATCTATATGTAGTCATGCTTAATGAGATTCATGCTTTTTTGTATAAACAATTGTGCTTATATAAAATCATGCTTAAATTTATATATATTCATGCTTCAAATAATGACAACCGTAGATCATACAAAGATCAACGGTTCAGATTGGTTCCTAATTCCCACACTAGGAATAGTTTTTATATGAACTAATCCCTATATATATCTATATATACATACAAAAATTAGATAACAGAAGTAATTCAGCTCCAGAATGATGACTTGGCTAGCTGGTATATACATGAAATTGACATTAAATTTTATGAAAATTGTAGTCTAAAAGCGTAGGTGTCTCGAGTAAAATGAAAACACTATACATTCATATTGCTTTTAGACTACGGAGTTTTCTTATAATATTCTCATATCTTAAGACTTAGATCATTTGGACTCATGACAGTCTAGTTGATTACTTTGGGCCTCTTTGGACAGAAATTGAGGCTCCTAATTTGACTCAGTTTCTAGTTGAGTCCATAGCAGTGCAAGCCCACCATTTTCTTTAATCACGACCCAGTATACTGACTCCACATGGAAAAATAAAAAAAATTTGGGAAAATTTGAAGTTTGTGCCACACATTTTCGGCCTAAATTAATCTTATCGATTGAGCTTGACTTTGGATCATTCAAATTGAAGAATGCTAAAATTGGAGAAGAATACGGCCCATGGATTCCTTATTTCCTTTTAATATTGGAACTATGTTTTTATTTAATTTTTTAACAAACATTGCTGATGAGGAAAAAACAAAATATGCTAAAAAACGACATCGTTTTGTCCACATAGGATGTCACACGTCACTTCAATTGTCTTTTGGCATTGAAATTTAAATTCGGGATAAAATTGAAATGAATTTTCTATATTTCTGAAAGGGAATGTCATTATTTGTAATTACGTAAACGTGCATCCGTTGCTTTTAATACAAAATTGTCACTGTTATACTTAGCTCAGAAAGTAAAACAGAAAGTAAAAACTGAACCATAAAAGGACACACAGAATGGTAACCCAGTTCGGTTAATCAACCTACGTCTGGGGGGCCACGCCCAAGAGAGAACCAGTCCACTATCGAAAGTTGCAGTTACAAAGGAACTTACTCATACAGGTCTCCAACCTTATGACGCCTATTCACTCATACCCTTCCCGACCTAGCGTGAATTGGTGATTATAAGTGCACCACTCACAATCTAAGTTCAAGCCGCAACTTGACACTCAACCCTCTTTCAAGTGTTTATCTATGAAAGTAAAAGCTCTCAAGAATACAATAAAAATACTATGAAAGTATAATGCTATGATAAAGAACAATAGCAGCGGCAGCAACTCTTCAATGTATTTTGGTGTCGATATATATAGGTCTTGAGAAACCCTAGATATGCTCTCCACCTCCTTTGCCCTAGTTTCCTTATGCATGGAAACTTCCTTTGAAGATATGCCTTGTGGAACAATTAAGTATATATGCAATATAACATCTTTTCCGCGTCAAACATGGATAAGGAAAAGATCTCCGCAAAATCCGCATAAATATGGAAAGAATCTTTCAGATCTATTCCATTCTGTTCCACAATGAACTAGCTCAGACTGAAGCTCAGAAACCAGTTTCTGTCCTCGCACAACTCAGAAACTCTTCAGTCAATTTTGCTTCTACATAAACTTGCCAACTTCAACTGAACTACCAGATCGAATCTAACAATCTCCCCCTTTGGCATTTATGTAGACAAAACTTCATAGCATTAAACCAAAATATAAGAGCATGAACGATCTCTCAACAACATAACCAACATGGAGATAATAAAGCTCTCCCTCAAACTTAAACGGGAACAAAAAAATAGCTTCAAACTCAACTGGTTGACTTTTCTTCGAACACAACTCCCCCTTAACCAAGCAATGACTAGAAGAAAACTTCAACAACTTTCATTTAACATGCAGTGGAATAAAACAAGGAGACACACTCCTTGAAGCCAGCAACAACCACCGAAAACCAGCAAAAAACTACCTCTAACTTACTCCCCCTTTTTGTCGTACAGAAATGACAAAAGGTAGGAATCCAAACCAAAACATTTACAAAGTAGGAGAGACAGAACCCGCCTTCTGCATCTGATTTATAGCCCGAACATAGCTATCTTCTTCAAAATTTTCAGCCTTTTCAGAACCAGATTCCTCATCACCAAGATCCAGATCTTCATCTTTTTCCTCTTCTTCAGTCGTTGTGCCAGAAAAATCAGGCTCGGCATCTGGCACAGGCTCTTGAACCTTTGAAGGTCCTCCTTAATCTTCAGCAGCAACATCTGGAACAGTAGCATCATAAATCAAGGATGCTATGGAATCTTGACGCAGCTTCAAATATCTGATAGTTTTGCCAAGCGAAGCAAATTCACGACGAAGCTCGCGAAGCATGCGTTCAGAGAGAGCATGAGCTTTAGGCAGCGATCGCTCAGAGACTGGCACAGACGACTTGAACTGAGGCTTCACATGAAAAGCAGGACCAGAGATGTCCTTAAAATGATTCACCTCATTGAATAGCTTCTCGTTGAACCTGAAAGACTTAGGTTCATCACTCCAGATATCACCATCACGAACCACATCTGGAAACTGAGATTGCACAATCCCAAAAATCAAACCAGGAAAACCCAAACACTTCGTCTTTTTCAAATCATCAGCGTGGTTAGTAACATGATTAAACACCAACTTCCCGAAGTCGAAGTCTTCAAACAAACCAATCTTGTACAGAATTATTCCCAATTATTTTCCTACCGTAGAGGTATGACCGGAGGGAACCCAATTAACCACAGCTATTTTATGCAAAATAGCATACTTCATCGATAAGTGAGTACCACTGATACTACTATCCTTCGACCACTTCTTATAAAAACCCCTTTCGCAGCTTGATCAAGGCTGACTTCTCGATCAACAAATGCATTCTCTTCACGATCAACGAATGCACTAATGATAGCAGGATTGAAATCGATGTACTTACCACGGACATACACCTTGAAGCGCTTTGGAGAAGTCGGATCCTTGATACTCTTGGACATGTTGCAGTAGAACTCCAAAACCACAGCTGGCACAAACCGGCGCACAGGATATATGGTTTGATCCCAGTTGGCATCCCTTAATCTTTCAACAAGTCCAGTTCCTTCAATGGACTCCTTCTTCACATACTTCTCCACAATAAGCTTCTTCTGAAGCACAATTCCCCAAGACTCACGATGATGATCTGACTTGAACACAGATGGGTCAGATCCACCATGGGGATGAACAGGCGCTCTTGAAACACCAGCAGAGCGAGGAGGAGTGGCCTGCCTTGAATTCCCAGCATCACTATCCAGAGCATTTTCAGAGCTTGACTCAACATCAACCACAGGCTTCTGTTTACGAACACTCTTTCTTCTAGGTGGGAGATCATTCACCTTCGCCTTTCCTTTTCCCATCTTGGCAGCTTCTTCCAAAGTCTCCTTCAGCAACTGAGACCTCGTATGCTTTGCAGGATTGGGCTTACGAATTTGCAGGGGAGGGAGAACATTCCTAGCTTTCTTTGTCGGCTTTGACGGCTCAGGATTTTTACGAACACTACCCTTAGTCAACAACTCCTTCTTCTTCGAACCATCAACTTCTTTTGCAGGCTCAACCACTGGAACAGAAGCTTGCTTCTGAGCCTGGACATCAACAGCAACTGCAACTGATGGTGCCTTCTCACCAACATTGGTGGACGTCGTTTACCACCAAATAATTCCTGCAATTCGCTCAGAATTAAATTAGTATAACAATAAGCAGGGTCGAACCACAGAGAACGGGAATTCACCTATTTTTCCTATAAATCTAATTTTGGTGTAGCCACCACGCCTTAAATTGAGATAAATTAATTAAATACTAAGAAGATAAAGAAATTAACTAAAATAGCAAACGAGAATATAATCAAAAGAAAAGCAATCCGGCTTCGAATAAATCCACACTAGTCTAGACTCTGATCATCGATGCAAAGATTAATTAATTCCCAAGAACCAACCAGTTATAGGGTACCGTGAACGCAGCGGACATACCCCAATTCCTACGTGCTTTATCGATAGTTAGCTGTAGATGCCAGACCTAACTATTTCCCTTATTAAAACACAACCTAGGTGGAGACGCCAGACCTAGATTTAATGCTTTAATAGCTTTTAGATTTGAAGGAACCCAATTTAGACGAATTACCCAAGAACGCAAGTAATAACCCGTCTACCAATTTATTCCTACTACGAACATGGTAGCTTTATCACTAATTAGCCATATTCCAATAATTACGGATTGGGGGAACTAATTGAATGTAATCCAATTAAATCTAAGTTGATCAGGCGTAAACAAAATCAGAATTAACTTTAAACACAAGGAATAAATCGAAACCCTAGGAAATTAATTATATGAACAATTAGATCTCACAGATTATTAGACTAGTGCTTCAATATTCTTGCCGAATAGAAAATTAGCTACGCATACTATCAAAATAAAATAAAACGAAATGTAAATAAAAGAACATTAATCTTGATACTGAGTAAACAAAGAAATAAGCTAATTGAATTATGGAGGACAAATGTACCTCGATCAAGAAAATAAATTCAGGAACAAGAAAACAATAATATAAAATAATAATATAAAACCTATGTAAACTCTCAATTCTCGAGCACGAATTTTCGTACTCTGTGGTTCCCTAATGGCGGCTGAATCAATTCAAGGTAAGGTAAAAGTATATCCCTAATTAATCTCCAAATCCTAGACTAAATAGATAACAACTGCTCCACCAAAAATAAGGGCTTGTGCTTAATTAGGACACTTTTAATTAGCGCAATAAAATACTAACTATATGTCCAATAAAAATTAACATCCAAAATTAATTACAGCCCATCTCTTCCTTGCATCTTTAATCCACAGCAAAATCATGTAAAATATACTTCTTTTCCGATTTATCTCGTCCAAATCCTTGCACTCATAATTTCTCCAAAATCCTGCACAACACACTAAAACGTGCATTATACTCGCATAAAATGATAGAAAATCCCAACTTCTGAACAACCAAAATCATACACATCAAATCTCCTCACACTTGAATCATACTTGCCCTCAAGTATGAAGAGAAGATAAAACTAAATCATCAAGCATGGTTGTTCATAAGCATCAAACCCCCCAAGACTCAAAACAACGACTCAATAAAAAAAATGGAAGGTAAGAAATGAGACACGAACAACTAACTAGACACACAAAACAGCCAAGTAAATACCAACATGTCCGACTGCAAACTACTTCAGCAAGCAAGAATCAACCAACAAACAAGAGGTTCTCAACCATCAAATGAACGAAATGTAATCTCAAGTATGCCTTATTATCATCAACTTAGTCAAAATCGGGCAACAATCAAATATAGCTCACAGATTTCACTCATTCACTCCCTACACTACTCCAGGACAGCCACTCATAAACAAATTTCACTCGATCGCGATATAAAGCAGCCAACATGTAACTCAAGAAAGACTTTTCTCATTTGGCGTAACGGGGCTAGGGACCATTCAAAATTTGGAAGGATCTAACAGGATTCCTAGGCTTCAGAAAATAAGAACAAGTATCATGCATATCCAAACCGAATCATCATCCATGCAAATTAGGCATCATAAGGAAAACAAACTAACTCATCTCAACAAACTAACCATCAAACTGTATGCTCAACTCAACTTTAGGTGCATATTTTCATTTTTTTTTCTGTTTCTTTTTTCTTTCTTTTTCCTTTTTTTTTCTTCTTTTTTCAGCACCTCTTTTTTTCTTCAAATTTCGAACAAATATACAATTCATCACTTCAGAATACATTCCAATGATAAGCAACACAACACATTAGTTACAGCTCCTCTCCGTTTGGTCAAACAGAACCAAATATCAACTTTTTCATAACAGAAACTTCAGCATAAGGTTCTGTCTGGGCAGACTGAACGTACAAAAATTGCCTTCTCACTTAAATCACACATGGATGAATTCCCGAATTTGAAAATGCACAATAGGGCCAAGAGAAAGTAAAAAACAGGTCTTGGTTAAATATTTAGTAGCTCAAGTCAAAGAAATGGTCAAGGCTTCAAAATGGCTCACTAGGGGTTAATGTAAAGGTTAGGCAATGAAACTCAGGCCAAAAGTGGTTCACCCTAATGCCTTCTATCATGCATTACAAAATGGCATACTCGATATTGCAACCTTGTGAATTAAATTCTCTCAGAAAGAACAAAGTAGAGAGTGCTCTACTATAATAGGCTCAATTCTCATTTAGTACGGGTTAAAAAAAATTCAATTATTGCCCTTTTTCGTCATCCCAAGTATCATTCAATAATTCTTCAAAAATTAATTACATTCTACCATTTTACAGCATATTGAATCAACAAGTTAATCGCAAGACTCAAACAGGCAGAGTATATTCACAAACATCAACAAATCTGGTAATACTTGTCTTTACTTGACACAAAAATTTGACTCAATAATTAAAAAAAACATAACAAACAAACTAACGTAAACACACAAAGACAACCTCCTCACGCTTAAGCTTTGCTTGCCCTCAAGCAAACAAAGAAAAAGCATAAACAAGAAGAATAAACACAAAGACACAGATACAAAACTAAAAGAAAGATAAACTAAAATAAAAACAAAAGGAAAAAATAAAATTAAAAAAAATAAAAAAAAATAAAGAAAGGGAAAGAAATCACCCAAGCCTTCTTCTTGGAAATTTAGGTGGCTTAAGCTCCAACTTGGGTAGCTTCACATCTAATGGTACTGATCTGTCGTAGGGATCCTGTTTGGCAAACTGGACCTATTTCCAGAATCTTGAGCATCAAAATCAGTTGCCCCTTTCATCGAAGTTAGATCTAGTTTTTCCTGCATTAATTCAGTCTCAAGGTATTCTTGGACAGGATGATCAATCACATCAATGGCATATGCATTTTTAACATCAAGAGGATTATTCATGGTATCATCAATATTGAAAGTGAATTGTTCTCCATGATAATCCAAGCAAATAGTGTCATTAAAGACATCAATGACCGACTTAGCAGTCCTTAAGAAAGGACGACCTAATAGAACACTAGCTGAATCATTCGACTGCATATTACTCATTTTCACCACATAGAAATCAGCAGGATAAACAAAATCATGCACTTTCACAATAACATTCTCCAAAATACCCTCAGGATAAACACATGACCCATTAGCTAACTTCATCACAACCTTAGTATCTACCAACTCCACACCAGTTAAGCTATTATAAATAGATAATGGCATGACGTTAACAGATGCTCCTAAATCACACATAGCATGCTTAAGCTTTGTACCTCCAATGTAGCAAGGCAAAGAGAACATACCTGGGTCCTTGCATTTGGGTGGCAATTTCTTTTGTATCACAGCTGATACGTTCCCACTCATCAAAATCTTCCCAGAATCCTTTGACTTTCCAGCAATGAAATCCTTCATGAATTTGCTCAACGGAGGAAGCTTGATCGCTTGAAGGAATGGAAGGTTAATTTCTAGCCTTCCAAATATTGACATAAAGTCCATGGGATCTACCTCCAGTCTCTTCTTCTCTAATCTTCGAGGAAAAAGGTGCTGGAATCACAATGTTAGGATCATATAAGCTCAAAGGTTTATGTACCTCAATTGGCTCCTCAAATTCGGTTTCCTTTTCAGCTTCCTTCCCCTTCAGCACAACTGTCGGATCAGTGTTCTGTTTGGGTAAACAAAACGTATTTTCAGCTTCATCTTCTGCTGGAACATCAGAATCGTCCCGTTTGGCCAAATTGCTTCTCTCTTCAGATCCGTTTCTCGGACTCTTATCCGTCTTTTCGATTGGTGGCTCACCCAACTCCTTGCCACTTCTCAACGTGATAAAGTTCACATGTTCTCGATGATTCACTTGAACTTGTGATGGTAACCGACCTTGATTCCCCTTGAGTTCATTCATGGAAGCCGAGAGTTGAGAAATTTGACGAGCTAATCCGTCCATACACACTTTTTGCTCAGCTTGAGTTTGTTGGAGTTGCTGCATATTGTTTTGCAAAAATTGCTGCGAGCCAATCAAATCAGCCATCATTTCTTCAAGGGACTTTTCTTTCTTTTCTTGCGAAGGAGATGGTGGTTGCTGAAATCCTCTTTGATGAGGTGGTCGGTAGTTCTGTTGATGCTGTACTTGTTGAGATTGTTGCTGCACTTGATTGCTTTGATCGCTCCAACGAAAATTAGGATGGTCTCTCCAACCTGGATTATAAGTGTTCGAGAAAGGATCTCTCTTTGGTGGTGGATGATCATACCAACTTTCAAATGAATTTGCTTGAGCAGTGTGATTCTCTTCGTTCAATTTGCACTGCACCGTTAAGTGGCCCAAATTACCACACATACCACATGGTTTCTCCGTCGGTGCAGCACTTGCAACTTTCTCAACCATAGTATTCAACATTCTTTCCATCATTCCCATTCTCTCATCGAACTTCTCTTCAAAATTGGAGGAACTTTCTTGTGCAGCTCTCTTAAGCAAATAAGGGCTAGGCTCCTCGTATTCTCTTGTTGCTTCTACCAAGTATTGAATCAACTTCTTAGCTTCGCTCACTCTGCAATGTGAAAATCCTCCTCCACTTGATGAGTTGACAAGATTCTTTGTGTCAACGGTCATTCCTTGATAGAAATACTGCAACAATTCACCCTCAGAATATCTATGGTTCGGGCAACTATCCACCAATCTCTTAAATCTCGTCCAATAAGTGCACAACGATTCATCATATTCTTGCTTCACTCCGCTAATCTCCTTCTTCAATGCATTAGTCTTAGTCGGAGGAAAGAAGTGCTCCAAAAATAGTTTCTTCATTTCATCACATGTAGATATGGAGTTTGGCGGTAGACTTGTGAACCAGGCATTCGCCTCTGCCGTCTGAGTGAAAGAAAACGCCGCTAACTTGAATTGTTCCTCAGTAACTCCAGCTGGTCGTTTCTGCACCTTGCATATTTTGACGAACTCACTCAAAAAGTTGTATGGATCCTCTCATTTTTTACCATAAAACTTGGGTAAAACATTCAGCAACCCCAACTTGATCTCAATCGACGCCTCCAAGTCTGGTATATATATCGGTGTTGGAGGATCATCTTCTAGATGGCTCGAAAGTTCACTCAATCTCGGATCTTCATCTGCCATGTCGCCTTCAGTAATCGCGACGGAAGTCGACTCAACTTCTTCCTCGGTTTCTATTTCTGCTTCAGAAATACCTTCCGTTTGGGCAAACGGAACACTTTCAGCTTCTGGAACACTACTTTCAGACTCGTAAATAGCTTCCGTCTAGGCAGACGGATCACCTTGCGGTTCCAACAGATTCTGCTGCTTCTTAAGCTTGGTCTCTTTCTTCAACCTTTTCGCGAGCTTCTCAATTTCAGGATGATATATAAGATCTGGTTTAGAGGCCCTGCTCATAAACAACAGAAAAGTAACCAAAGATAAATAGGAAAAATAAATTAAATAACACCGTTCCCCGGCAATGGCGCCAATTTGGTGGACGTCGTTTACCACCAAATAATTCCTGCAATTCGCTCAGAATTAAATTAGTATAACAATAAGCAGGGTCGAACCACAGAGAACGGGAATTCACCTATTTTTCCTATAAATCTAATTTTGGTGTAGCCACCATGCCTTAAATTGAGATAAATTAATTAAATACTAAGAAGACAAAGAAATTAACTAAAATAGCAAACGAGAATATAATCAAAAGAAAAGCAATTCGGCTTCGAATAAATCCACACTAGTCTAGACTTTGATCATCGATGCAAAGATTAATTAATTCCCAAGAACCAACCAGTTATAGGGTACTGTGAACGCAGCGGACATACCCCAATTCCTACGTGCTTTATCGATAGTTAGCTGTAGATGCCAGACCTAACTATTTCCCTTATTAAAACACAACCTAGGTGGAGACGCCAGACTTAGATTTAATGCTCTAATAGCTTTTAGATCTGAAGGAACCCAATTTAGACGAATTACCCAAGAACGCAAGTAATAACCCGTCTACCAATTTATTCCTACTACGAACATGGTAGTTTTATCACTAATTAGCCATATTCCAACAATTACGGATTGGGGGAACTAATTGACTGTAATCCAATTAAATCTAAGTTGATCAGGCGTAAACAAAATCAGAATTAACTTTAAACACAAGGAATAAATCGAAACCCTAGGAAATTAATTATATGAACAATTAGATCTCACAGATTATTAGACTAGTGCTTCAATATTCTTGCCGAATAGAAAATTAGCTACGCATACTATCAAAATAAAATAAAACGAAATTTAAATAAAAGAACATTAATCTTGATACTGAGTAAACAAAGAAATAAGCTAATTGAATTATAGAGGACAAATGTACCTCGATCAAGAAAATAAATTCAGGAACAAGAAAACATTAATTAATATAAAATAATAATATAAAACCTATGTAAACTCTCAATTCTCGAGCACGAATTTTCGTACTCTGTGGTTCCCTAATGGCGGCTGAATCAATTCAAGGTAAGGTAAGAGTATATCCCTAATTAATCTCTTAATCCTAGACTAAATAGATAACAACTGCTCCACCAAAAATAAGGGCTTGGGCTTAATTAGGACACTTTTAATTAGCCCAATAAAATACTAACTATATGTCCAATAAAAATTAACATCCAAAATTAATTACAGCCCATCTCTTCCTTGCATCTTTAATCCACAGCAAAATCATGTAAAATATACTTCTTTTCTGATTTATCTCGTCCAAATCCTTACACTCATAATTTCTCCAAAATCCTACACAACACACTAAAACGTGCATTATACTCGCATAAAATGATAGAAAATTCCAACTTCTGAACAACCAAAAACATACACATCAAACATCAATACCAGCAGCACCATCTTTCTCAGCAACCTGTTCAAACACAGGTATCACATTCGGAATAGACATTTGAGACTTTTCACGATAAGATCCGCCATGGAAACCGGCGGGCTTGCGAAACAACGACCCGGAACGAGCAGGCTTTTGAGGAATAGCCTTCACCGTCTTTGGTGTACCTTTGACCTTCTTCTTTAGAACCACTAGAAGTGTATTCAGCGTTTCTTTTCCGACCGTTTCATGATCAGAGTCAGCAGCAACCTCCTGAAACGGAGATGGAGTCTTCATGGAAATCTCCTTCTCAGATGAGGACTCTGAAATGGCTCGCTTTCTCCCCCTGTGAGGAGTATCTGACTCAACGGGAACATCGGAGAAAGTTCTCTCCATCGAATCATCAGATAATCGTTGAGAGTCTCTCGAATCAGCAGATCTACCGGACGCCATAGATGAGAGAAATAAATGAAATCGAGCACATCAACAAAAGCTTGAAAGATAAAGCTTGCAAAGAAGTATCGAGAATGATTGCTCAAGAAGAACCGGCGAGAGAGAATTAAATAGAAGAAAGGCAGAACACAAATCTCTCTCCAAAAATGGATAAAATCGTATCCCAATAAATTAGGAATGAGATATATATTACTTTTAAATCTCATCCTTATCTTCAACGGCCGAAAAATTCAAACAAAACCGGAAGCAGCTCGGAATACGCAGAGGCGGCTGCAGAAAACTAGCCGTTGGCAGCTTTATGACGTAAGCTGACCGTTGAACAGAGCAGTCATGCTGAGCCAGTGTTTGAGCCAGAAATATAACTGGCATAGATTCAAGAAAAAAAAAATCACCAACCAACAAGATTAACTTCCAAAATCTTCGTGCTTGTCATCCAGAACCCCAAGCGAAAGGTTTATCTAATTAAAAATTAGAGAGAACAAATTCCCAAGGCCGCCCTCAATGATTCAAATCTTGAGGCATCAAGAGCCTTAGTAAAGATGTCGGCCAACTGTTTTTCAGTAGAAACAAACTCCAAATTAAGAATCTTTTCTTCAATCAACTCTCTTATAAAATGATGACGGATGTCAATGTGCTTTGTCTTAGAGTGATGAACTGGATTCTTCGATATATCAATTGCACTCTTGTTATCACAATAAATAGTGAAATCCTCTGATGACACTCCATAATCTCCTAACATTTGATTCATTTACATCAGTTGAGTGCATGCCGAACCTGCAGCAATGTATTCTGCTTCGGTAGAAGACAAGGATATACTGTTTTGTTTCTTGCTATGCCAAGAAACTAGATTATTACCAAGGAAGAAACAGCCTCCGGATGTGCTCTTTCTATCATCAGGACTTCCAGCCCAATCAGCATCACTAAAACCAACAAGAGATGTAGTGCTATCTTTGCCATACCATATACCAAAATCACTTGTACCCTTCACGTATTTGATGATGTTTTTCACCGCACATAGGTGACTTTCTTTTGGGTCAGACTGGAATCTGACACAAACACCGACACTGAAGCTTATATCTGGCCTACTTGCAGTTAAGTACAGAAGACTTCCAATCATACTTCGATACAATGATTGATCTACTGACACACCATCTATATCCTTGTGCAATTTCACAGAAGTGCCCATCGGAGTTCTTCGAACTTTGGCATTATCAAGCCCAAATTTCTTAACCAAATTTCTGGCATACTTTGATTGTGAGATATATATCCCCTCCTCGGATTGCTTAATTTGAAGTCCCAGAAAATAATACAATTCGGCAAATAAGCTCATATCGAACTCCTTGGTCATATGATCCACAAATTCCCGGATCAAATCCTGCGACACAGACCCGAATATGATATCATCAACATAAATTTGAATAAGAATGATACTTTTTGAATCATCCTTGAAGAACAAAGTCTTGTCCGATCCTCTACGAATATATTCTTTTGATGTGAGATACTTTGAAAGAGTCTCATACCATGCACGTGGCGCTTGTTTCAATCCGTATAGGGCTTTGTTGAGCTTATACACATGATTGAAAAACTCCGGGTCCACAAATCCAGAGGGCTTCTCAACATAAACTTCTTCATTAAGAACTCCATTTAAAAAAGCGCTTTTCACATCCATTTGATAGAGCTTGAAGTTCATACAATAAGCCATCCCAAGCAGCAAGCGAACAACTTCCAAGCGAGTAATTGGAGCAAAAGACTCTTTAAAGTCAATACCCTCCTCCTGTGAGTATCCCTGAGCTACAAGACGAGACTTGTTCCTTGTAATAACTTCTTCTTCATCAGTCTTGTTTCGAAAGATCCACTTGGTTCCAATCACAAAAACATCAATGGGACGAGGAACAAGTATCCATACATTACAGCGTATGAATTGGAGAAGTTCTTCCTGCATGGATGCAATCCAATCTTCAATCTGAAGAGCTTCCTTAACATTTTTGGGAAGAACTTTTGACACATAGCTAACATAAGCAATATTAGCCACCATCTTCTTAAAATCCTTTTGAATTTTCCGCGTTCTTCTTTCCTCATTAACATCCCCAATCACATTTGACATTGGATGATTTTTGGAAATACGTCGTGATGGAGTGGCTGGAACAATTTCATTACTGGAGTCATTAGATATATTGGTCCCCTCCTGAGCATTATTAACTGATGATCCACTTTCAGACTGATTATCCTGACTTGATGTAGAAACTGGCTCAGAAGCTGGCACAGATATCAACTCCTGATCTTCTTCATCTTCTTCAACTACATCAGTATCTGTGAAGACAACATTGATGGACTCAATAACAGTCTGAGACGTCTTGTTATACACTCTAAACGCTTTGCTGTTCTTGGAATATCCCAGAAAATAGCTTCAACTCCCTTATCATCCAACTTTCTCCTTTGTTCTCTATCATTTAGGACGTAGCAAATCGTTCCAAAGATATGAAAATGCTTGAAGCTTGGTTTTCTTCCTTTCCAGATTTCATAAGGAGTCTGATTGGTCTTTGGACGAAGATACACACGATTAATGATATAGCAAGCAGTACTCATTGCTTCAGCCCAAAATCGATCGGCAACATTTTGAGCTGCTAACATGGTGCGCATCATCTCCTGCAATGTGCGATTCTTTCTTTCTACAACCCCATTTTGTTGCGGGGTTTTTGGAGCAGAAAACTCATGCACAATTCCTTTCTCATCACAAAAAATTTCAAACTCACCCTTTTCAAATTCTTTACCGTGATCACTCCTTATCCTTCTTAAGGGAATACCTTTTTCCAATTCCAACTTAAGACATAGTGTTTTGAAGTACTGAAATGCTTCTGATTTGTCACGAAGAAATTCTACCCAAGTAAACCTTGAAAAGTCGTCTACGCACACGAGAACATAGTTTTTCTTTCCTATGCTTTCAGTTGGCATTGGTCCCATGAGATCCATATGCATGAGATCAAGTATCTGGGAAGTAGTGATACTTTGAACTCTTTTGTGACCAACATGAACCTGCTTGCCTATTTGACAGGGACCACACACCTTTTCAGCATCTATTTGAAGTTCTGGAAGATCACGAACAGCTTCAACCTGAATCAGCTTCTTGATGTTCCTAAAACTGGTGTGACCCAGTTTCTGATGCCAAATTCCTGTCACAGACTTACTAGCTCGAAAGCAAAATTTAATTGGACAGGCGATGTAACAATTATCACTTGATCGATTTCCAGTCAAATAATCGACCCCATTTCGAGTAACTAAACACTTGGATTTAGTAAAGCTGACAGACATACCTTTATCACATAACTGGCTGATGCTTAGGAGATTAGCTTTAAGACCATCAACGAGGTAGACGTCATTTAGAGGAGGCATACCGGGGATGTTCAAAGTTTCTTTTCCAACGATATTCGACTGAGTTCCATCACCAAATGTAACATGATCGTTGGTGACCTTTAAAACATTGCATAGGAATTTGGAATTTCCAGTCATGTGCCTAGAGCAAGCACTATCCATGTACCACCTGTTATCAGTTCTTGCCCAAAGAGATGTGTGAGCAACATAAGCTTTATAATTCCGGCTGGATCTCGATTTTTTTCTACCATAATTCATGGTTCTTCTTTTATCAGCCAAGTAAAATCTGCATTTGGGCCTGATATGACCTGTACGACCACAGTAATGACAAACAGGAACAAAATGATCATTAAAACCATGATCAATATGAAACTGTCTTTGATGAGGGAACTCAAAGCCTGAGTTTTGAGCTAGTCTTCGAGCCTGATGACTTGGATCAACTTTTCTTGCAGAATTAGTCTTTTGACCTTAATGTTGAGCATCTGGCTTATTACCATACTCCTTATCTTTGGCATGGACGAAAGTCCTTTGTTTGTTGGCATCAATTGATTGTCATTGGTAATTCTCATATCCAAGACCTGCTTTGCTTGAAGATGCTTGCCCTGTCTTCAGAATGTGATCTAGCTTCTTGGTTCCACTTGTCATCATCTTGACAACTTTATTGAAGTGGTCTAGCTCTTTCGTTTTTCTTACATTATCTTCTGTGAGATGAGAAACCTCTGCAATAAGAGCATCATTGGCAGATTTCAAGTTATCTCTTTCTTGACAAGCTTCGATAATTTGAACTTTTAAGATGTCCCTTTCACGAACAACTTCATTGATCTTCTCCTTCAATTGATTGTTTGCACTTCCAGCTTCTTCACACTTCGATTTGAGAATCTCAAAACTTTTGATCATCTCGTCTTCATCCACTTCATCTTCTCCGCTATCATCGATCTCATCTTCCGGAGTAGTGCTGGAGTCTTGGATTTTGGAAGAATGAATGGTAGCAACATTTGCAGTCTTATCTCCTTCTTCCTCACTGCCACTATCATCAGTCTCGTCATCACTGTGAGTAATATTATATGACTTTTTCTGTCTCTTTAAGAAGCTTGGACATTCGCTTTGAATGTGTCCATATCCATCACATTCAAAACATTTCGGACCAGATTTTAAAGTTCCTAATTTTTCACTTTTGTCCTTGAATTGAGGGCTAACTGTGCTTCTCTTTGATAAGCTTTGTCCTGTTCCTTTCTTTCCTGGTTTCTTGAATAATTTACTGTAGTTCTTAACCAGCAAAGCCAAGGTTTCTGCAATCTTTTCTTCATCCATAGGCTCAAATGCTGACTCAGGATTCCAATTATGAGCTACGAAAGCTACACATTTCCTCTTGTCAGATGTCTCACTCATTTTTCCCATCTCAAAAGTTCTTAAAGAACTAATCAACTGATCAAGCAAGAGAGTGGATAAGTCTTGCGCTTCTTCAATAGCAGCAACCTTGTATTCAAATCTGTTGGGAAGAGATCTAAGAACCTTTCGAACCAACTTTTCATCAGACATTTTCTCACCAAGAGCAAAGCTTTCATTTGAGAGAGCAAGAAGTTTTGCATAAAAATCACCAATCACTTCAGATTCTTCCATTCTCAGACTTTCAAACTGCGAGGTAATTTGTTGAAGGCGTTGTCCCTTAACTTTACTGTTTCCCTCGAAAGAACTTTGGAGAATACCCCACGCCCTTTTTGCAGTATCGCAAGAGGAAATTAAGGCAAAAATTTCCATACTTACAGCGGATTGAATGGCATTTAGGGCTTTCTGATTCATCCCAGATTCCTTGCGCTCTTCCTCTGTCCAATCTTTTCTATCTTTAGGGGTTATGTTGTCTTCTTGTAAATGAGCATTCCATCCAGATTCAATAGCAGTCCAAGCACTCTCATCAATGGATCTGATGTAGGCCATCAGTCTGACTTTCCAATATCCATAATTTGAAGCATTCAGAATAGGGGGTTTCGACACAGCATGTCCACTTGAAGACATTGTGGCTCAGAAACATCAACAGGAGGCGTAATCTGACCCTGGATCAACACCTGTAGATTCGGTGTACCGCTCTGGTACCAATTGTAATTACATAAACGTGCATCCGTTGCTTTTAACACAAAATTGTCACTGTTATACTTAGCTCAGAAAGTAAAACAGAAAGTAAAAACTGAACCATAAAAGGACACACAGAATGGTAACCCAGATCGGTTAATCAACCTACGTCTGGGGGGCCACGCCCAAGAGAGAACCAGTCCACTATCGAAAGTTGCAGTTACAAAGGAACTTACTCATACAGGTCTCCAACCTTATGACGCCTATTCACTCACACCCTTCCCGACCTAGCGTGAATTGGTGATTGTAAGTGCACCACTCACAATCTAAGTTCAAGCCGCAACTTGACACTCAACCCTCTTTCAAGTGTTTATCTATGAAAGTAAAAGCTCTCAAGAATACAATAAAAATACTATGAAAGTATAATGCTATGATAAAGAACAATAGCAGCGGCATCAACTCTTCAATGTATTTTGGTCGATATATATAGGTCTTGAGAAACCCTAGATATGCTCTCCACCTCCTTTGCCCTAGTTTCCTTATGCATGGAAACTTCCTTTGAAGATATGCCTTGTGGAACAATTAAGTATATATGCAATATAACATATTTTCCGCGTCAAACATGGATAAGGAAAAGATCTCCGCAAAATCCGCATAAATATGGAAAGAATCTTTCAGATCTGTTCCATTCTGTTCCACAATGAACTAGCTCAGACTGAAGCTCAGAAACCAGTTTCTGTCCTCGCACAACTCAGAAACTCTTCAGTCAATTTTGCTTCTACATAAACTTGCCAACTTCAACTGAACTACCAGCTCGAATCTAACATTATTTAAGTATTTACTGGATAAAATTGATAACGAGCTAATATACGCAACACTTTTGAAAAGACACAATAAAAGAGTAGCTTTTATTCATTAGTTAATACAAAATACAACGATAGCAAATATATGAGGGAAAAAACCAACTCGGAAGAAGTTGATGAAAAAAACCCTCACAACAAGCACACACAAACGGAAATTAAATAATATTCGCACACCCACAAAAGCATAATATAAGGAGGAATGAAGATGGATCTTTTCGATCGATCGTCTTAGCTGAGAGGCTGAGTTTTATCGATGACAAAGGAGAAGTTGTAAGCATTGACGCCTCTGAAAATACCGTCAATGTAATCGTCTTCATTGATACTTCCGTCGGTGGAACTGGTGTCCTGCTGAGTGTAGGAAAATGGAACATCGCACGTGCCCATCGTCGCGACATAGTTAACGCTAGCGAAACTCCGGGGAGGCACAGGAACCGTACCCGTAGCCTTAGCTGATTTTGTAGTGGTTGTGGTGTCGTTCCACTCTAGCGTCGTATTTATCTGATAACCCACCGAAATGGATGCGCCAGAAATTAAGGGCACGCCAACTTCGATGGTGGTGGTGACCCCCGCCGTCAAAGACAAGCTACGGCTGAAAGAATAAGATTTGGAGTCCTCATAACCAATCTCCACAGCAATCCCAGCCTCCGAGTCTGAGTAGTTGTAAGCGGTGGTGGTCCCCGCCACGTAAGGCGTCTCGTTGAATATCCTGGAATCCTCCATCCGGTATCTCACGTTATGAATCTTTCTCTGCGACACAAGCTCCTGCACACCAATCCTGGCTTCATTGGTAATAGTGTCAACTCCCGCATTCAGACAGTTGGTCTTCCCTTCAGTGGTGAGAGGTTTGCAGAATTTGTTGTTGCCTACATTGCGAAGGGCAATGGTGGCGTCGTCAATTTTGACCGGCCAGAAGAGAGTGGCTTTGTTGTTGGGCGTAGTATCAGTGGAATCCGACCATATCCAAGTAGGACTGCCACGCCAGAAGCTGGTAAAATGAAGGGAATATATTCGGACATGTCCGTCGGACATGAGATGGACCTCGTATCCCGATCTCTCGGCGTTCTGATCGCCGCTTGAGTACTGCTGGTAAGGGTGCTCTTCCTGCCAGATTGCTTGGAGGTAGCTGCCGTTGGAACCTTTGAACGCTACGCGCTTAGGCAGTTTAACAAATGTTTCCCAATTAGCAAAACTGAGATAGCCTTGGTCAGGCTCGGGATTTGAATTTACGTAAAAATTCATGCTCGTATCAAACATCAGACGCCCTCCGCTCTGGACGTGGTTCAAGTAGAACCACCCTTCACCACCAGAGACCTGAACGGCCTCGAACAACGTGCATGATGACTTGGACGTGTCCTCCTCAGGCTGGTTGGATTCGGCAACAATCAACTTGTCGTTTGCTTTCTGCGCCCAGTATCTATTGGAATAACAGAATCTGAGGTTGACATACTTGTCGTTGCTTGTAGCTCGTTCGGCTTCAATCTTCACCAACGGGCTGAACACGTCCTGCTCTCCGAGTCGTACGGAGCCAGCGTCGTTGCGGTGTGCATAGCCCTGACCCCAATAATAAGTTGATTTGATTACGATGAACCTTGTGAGCGTGCCTGCAGGCAGCAGAACAGTTTCCATGTTTCTTGCAACCTGCATGCGTTAAAATCAACAATTAATCAATTTATTTATTTACATGGAATATTTAAAAGTATTTATATAAGCTAGCTTGTTTAGTATCTCGTCTCAGGTCCCCAATTCAAATTAACAACATTGAAATTGATACTGCATGAATATGAATACGCACCAGCAGAAATATTCATGCAACAAACTTTATCAAAATTGTAAACTAAGGAGATATTAATTAATTGATTAGTCCTAGATACAATCTAAACTTAATGAAATGAAAAACTAACACAAATTTAAGGATAAGGAGAGAAGCTTATTGCCGGAACTGAAAAGATGGAAGAAATGATTTTGGATATATTAATTGGTGTGCGCTCAAGGTTTTCCCTTACCTCGACCCTCTCGTGTTTTTTTCTTGAGTCCACTCTATTTATAGATAAGTTTAAGGGATGGTTCTACACTTCTACTAAAGCTACGTGAAACCATTATAATTAATTTGCATATATATATTGTCTTTTTCTAACCAATAATATTCAATTCTTTTCTGTAAATTGAATATTACGTTATTCTTTTATGTGGTTCTTTATGATGTGTATTAAGATTTTTCTTGCTAATTAACATCTAATCAGCACATTGATTTAAGCAATGAATTTTAGCCATTTTTGCATAGGAAATTAATCTTGAGTTCTCTAAAGAACTCAGGTTATTCTTAAGGAGACGTTTACTAAGCGGGATAAACCCGAATAGATAAAAATAATATAGGATAATCTAGTGTTTACTTTTAAGGATTAGAATTCAAAGGATATCCCATGGCCCGTGATTATTGCTTCTATTTGGGACTATTTGATTGACATGTATCCAATCCAAAGGGGTGAGATTGAAGGTGGGATCCTTAGGATGGGGATAAGGATAATCAATCTTATCCCGCTTAGTAAACACCCCCTAAATTTATTATAATTAAACATAATAAATTAATTATATAGTTCTACTTCAACTATAACTCAACTTAGTGAATTAACTAATAATATAGTTTTACGTGTATGTATTCGTGCATCTCATGTGTATATTCATGTATGTCATGTATATATTCGTGTATAGATTCATGTATAGACTCGTGTATGGATTCATGTATGGAGTCATGTGTAGAAGGACAATTTGGAAGGGTAGATATTATTTATCTTTTAAAGAGTTGTGGTTAGAATTTATTTTTGGTTTTTTAAATTGGTTACTTTTGCACATTATTTCTAAATTTAATATAGATTTATACTATCGTTCTTAAAATGAATATAAGAATAGGAATATATTAAGTAAATCCAATTTTATAAGAATCTGTTTTCTTATAGTAGGTACTAATATAAATTTAAAATTGGCCGAATTTTGAAGAGTGAAAACTCAAAATAGTCACTTTCCAAACTAAAAGATAAATAATAGCCCGGAAAACTTAAAACACAAATTTTGTCCCTCAAAATAGTAAAATACCCCCCTACACCTCTCTCTCTCTCTCTTTTCACCCATGTGCCAACTCTCTCTCTCTTCTCTCTCCCCATCCCATCCGCCGCCCACCCCCTCTCTCTCTCCTACTTTTCTCACTCTCTTTCTCTCTCTCTCTCCCAACCCAAAATCTCATGTGTATATATATGTATACACGTACGTACGTGTTCGTGTATGTGTGCATGTTCTTAATGTATATATACATACATGAAAAAATACTTCATGTATGTATACATACATGAAAATATGTAGAATTCATATATATACATACATGAAAAAACTCTTCGTGTATATATATAAATACAAGAAAATGTGTAGAATTCATATATATACATACATGAAAAAACACTTCATGTTACATACACGAAGTATTTTTTTCATGTTTGTATACATACATGAAGAACAATCACACATACACGAACATGTACATACGTGTTTACATATATATATACATGAGAGAGAGAGAAGAGAAAGAAAGAGAGAGATAGAAAAGTAGGAGAGGGAGAGTATAAACGGGGTGTTGGCTGGGGGGAGAGAGAGTGAGAGAGAGTAAAGTAGGAGAGAGAAAGAGAGAGAGGGGAAAGTAGGAGAGAGGGTGTTAGAGGAGAGAGAGTGTAAAGGTGGGGGGTGTGGCGGCTGGGGTGGGAGAGAGAGAGAGAAGAGAGGGAAAGAGAGAGAGAGGAAAGTAGGAGAGAGAAAGAGAGTGGGGGTATATAGGTAAAAAGGGATAAAATTTATTTTTTAAGTTTGATGGGCCATTATTTATCTTTTAGTTAAAGATAATAAGAGGGATAAACCCGAATAGATAAAGATAATATAGACTAATCTAGTGTTTCAGTTTAATGATTAGAATTCAAAGGATATTCCATGACCCGTGATTATTGCTTCTATTTGGGACTAGTGAGATTGAAGAAATCCTTAGGATGGGGATAAGGATAATCAATCTTATCCTGCTTAGTAAACACCCCCTAAATTTATTATAATTAAACATAATAAATTAATTATATAGTTCTACTTCAACTATAACTCAACTTAGTGAATTAACTTATAATATAGTTTTACGTGTATGTATTCATGTATCTCATGTATATATTCATGTATGTCATGTATATATTCGTGTATAGATTCATGTATAGACTCGTGTATGGATTCATTATTTATCTTTTAGTTTAAAGAGTGGCTAGTTTGGACTATTAACTCAATTTTGAATTGCAAACTCAATCAAATTAATACTACCGCCTTACTGGTCCCCGCCCGACCCGATGCCAGCGAAAGTTTTTCTTTTAATTTCCACAATCAAAATGTGTTGCTCACACTTATGTGCAAAATTGGGACCGCAAACAAAATTTTCCATCTCTCGATTGTCATACACTAAAAATATAGTGGTCCCATATTGGAACCTCAAACAAATTACTAAATTTAATATTGGGAAAAATAGCATACGACTCATATTTACAGATTGTCAGCACCCAAAAATATTCATAATTTTTCTTTTTATTTTATGTTATTCTACGTTCATTTGGAACGAGGGAGTTTTGCACTACTTATAGTACATTGGGATGCTGGTAGCCTGTAAACATTCTTTGAAGCGGTAAGTTATAGAGGGTGAACGACAGGGGTAAATGCTACGTTTCCTTTTAATCTAATTAACTTGGAAAATATTGAATTTAATACTTTGGACCCAAACACTATCTCTAGGGGAAGCTTAAGGGTTTGAGCCGCTGAATTTTGGTAGTTGTTTCTTTGTCATATTTTTGGAATCATCCGCAGACATAAAATTTAAATTTATTTTAAATTAAATTTCCAGACACACACACGCATATATATATATATATATATATATATATATATATATATATATATAATAAATGCGAGAGTTTATATTAAGGATCTTCATTATGTATCGTATTTTTTTAGTTTTAAATATATGTGTATAGTTTTCCGCATATTGTTTATATTCGCGACATGTAGAGATAATTTCTAATTTTGTGCAATAATTGGTCAAATGTAATTTTGTATTCATTACAAAACTCTTACAGATTTTAGCACAATAGGAACCATATCAGTCATTAATTTATGTGCTGGTAACAAACACTTATATATGTGTCCGAGATAATATTAATTGTCCAAAGGACGCGTGACACGCGGATTGCAAATCAAAATTGGGTCCGCAAATGAGATTCTCCAATCTCCATGCATCTGTCAATTATGAATTGATTGAGTAAATTTAATTTAAGAAAGGACTGTGCCGGTAAGGTAAGGGTATGAAATTTTTCATACCGTTACTTTCAGTATGGTATACGATTTTCAGTATGGTATACGATTTGACGAAAATTTTTCGATATACTGTACCGACTCATTCCTAAGTAATTCAACTAAAGCTCCATGAAAGCATTAAAATTAATTAATTTGCATGCATTTACTAAACAAGTGATCCTTTGTCGCATGCAAAGAATAATATCATATCTGCTAACATTTTAATAGAATTAAAAAATACGAATTTTTAGGAGAGTTATTTAATACTCCCTCCATTTTAAAAATTTACTCTTAAGGGTCCGGACACAGAGGCTTAGAAATGAGTTGTTTATATTAAAATTGGAAATAGAAAACAAATTTTTTGAGGGTATTTCCATGAAACCATTAAAATGCAATATGACGTACGAATTTTTATCCTAAGTTTGCATGAAACGACGTCGTACTGCATTTTTAAAAACTGTATCTTTTATTTTGTCGGACGACAAAGAGATCGGCACATGCCCGACTGCCACATAAGCGCCAAGTCGGTTTTAATTTGGGCGGAATTTAAAATTATAAAAGAATTGAACAAAATCAAACAGTTGTGATTTTAGGGAGAAAGTTCAAAAGTCATATGCAAAATGAAAGGGAAACCAAAGTTCATGTATTTATATGCATTTTTCCCTAGAAATAATACAAAGGATTGAAATAATATCCACTCACATATGCATCACCGAATTATCCTCTTAAATCATCAATATCTATTATTATATAGAAATAATACAAAGGATTGAAATAATATCGAAATAATACAAAGTATCGAAATAAAGTCCACTCACATATGTATCACCGAATTATCCGTTTTAAGCAAAATGCATAAGCTCTTATACTTTTTATTTTATTTTATTAGGCCCTTCTACAAATATTTTGTTTTAATAGATCCTTTTATTTACAATTTTAATTTTAATGAGTCCTTATTCAATGGATTGTTCACTTTTCCGTAATCTAAATAACATATCATTATTTATTTATTAAATAAAATTAATATTATGTCATAATTACGCATCTACAAATCTAGAAGACGAAACTAGACTTAATGAAGAACGTGAAATTAATCCGACAAATATAGATACACACCCAAAGTGTTGCTTCATCAAATCTACTAATTATTCTACATACACCTTAATATCTTGTTTGGTACAAAATATACGATTCTTTATAAAGTTCGGGCAAGTATGAGTTGATTGTTGTTGTTATTATGTTATACCATCTATGAGGTAGTATAAATAATACTACAACTAATTATAAAAATAAATTACTATAATTTCACCCTCTTACCATAATTACTACTCCCCCCGTCCCAACGATCTTGAGTCGTATTCCTTTTCGGGTCGTCCCAAGATACTTGGTGGTACATTTCCTTATAAGGAAATATGCTTCTCTCACAAAAAATTATGGGCTCCACCACTTTCTATCTTTTTACCCTTTAAATATCATTCTCCTTAAATATCGTGGCGAAAAGTTTTGCTCCAAAATCGTTGGGACGGACGGAGTATATATGTTTTGTAGATAATTTAATACATCAAACCAAACAAAATATTAATTATTTATACATATAAGACATTCCAGTTAAACATATCAAACCTTATCCTATACACAGTAGCAAACGAGCTCATACTGTCCACTGATGTCAGTTTCTCGCAAGAATTTAACGAAAAAAACTACTCCATATTATAATAAATGATTCTGAAGATTGACCATAATATTAAGAAATACCGTGAATTTTTATTTAATATAATTGATACTCTATCTGTTCTTTTTTTTAAGAAATAATATGTTATATAGATAATGGAAAAATTAACAATTTGTTAAATAAGAATTCATTGAAATCAAAATTTTAAATGACTCATTAAAACATAAATATTTTACAGAGACCTAGTGAAATAAAAAATAAAAGTACAAAAATACCGATGATGCATTTTAAGCTATAATCGGTGCCTATTGTAAAATAGTCTATTCTTACAAAATATATTTTGCCTATTATATCTCTCTAATAAACTTAATTTAAGGGTAGTAATGTAATATTATAAAATTATGAAAACTTTTAATAATTGAACTCAATTTATAATATAGTTATTTTAATAACTATCTTAAGAGATTTATTATTCAATTAGGAGTCTTTATCCACCTCAATTATCAAGCCATGCTAGATAGAAAATTTGACGAAGAGTCTTGTTTCCCAATAAGTATTCCATTTTAAAATTTAAGAGTAATATTATGACATTCTTTTCATTTTATCATTCTTTAATGCTTTTCGTAATTTGGTAATAGTAGTTGTGTGTATATATTTATAATAGTAATTAATAAGGTTACATAAATAAATTTTTCTATTTCCTTAACATGTGTATTATGACGATAGAATACACTTGCAAAAAAATGGAGGGAATACTGCCACGAGAACGTTTTCGTTTAGTTTCCACAATCATCTAAAGTGTGGTTGTCACACTTATGTCATTATGTGTACGATAGATACTACGAGGTATTGCGAAATTGGACCGCAAACAAAATTCTCCATCTGTCAATTGTCATGCACTACAAAAAAAAACGTGTTTGCTACTTGGACCAATACAGCTTGTCCCGTATTGGGACCACAAACAAATGATTGAATTTAATCTAGGCCCTAGTTTAAAAATTAATAAAATTATTAATAAATGGTGTATATTTTATTGCCCCCATAGCTTCCAATTTGACAAAAAACAAGGAAATACCCAATTCATAGCCCCTTTCCCTGCAGCCGCCGATGGATGACGAGATTTCGTAGTTTCTTTTACACATTTAATGCCATTGAGAAAATTGTTAGGGTTTGATTCTTCGTGTCTAGAATCGAAGAAAAAGAAGCCGAAGAAGCGACCCAAAATCGTTGAGATCACGTAAAATTAACTGCTAGATACATCTTTGAAGAATATGTTGCAGAATCAAGAATTGGCATTGATTCAGCTAAGCTGATGATCATTTTTGTCCATTTTCTTTCAAGTTTGGTTAAATTTTGTACGATAAGAAGGCTTGGAACTGAAAAACAAAATTGCTCGATTTGATGTTAAACTCTTAACATTTAATGTATTGTTTAAGACAAATTATTTGTAGAACGTAGTATAATTTTTCATTTCAACGAATCTCTTCTCCCAATCAACTGTTTCCTTTTTTCTTTTCTCAGTATTTTATTTTGGTTGAATATGCACAGGATATGCGAGAAGAAGTTGGGTTTGTTTAATTTAGGGGTTTTGAGGATAAGAATTCGGAAATAATTGGGAAATACTGAATTTGATACTTCGGAAAATTGGGACCGCAAACAATATAAATTTGGTCCCAAATAATGGGACTGATTTTTGGCCGAAAGTATTTAATCATTTGATCAATCAATTCAAGAAATGGTCGCCGAGTCCCAACCAATTTATTTTTTTTTCCGTTAACTTTTCGACCGTGATTTTTTAAGCTTGAAAAATATTTCTTCTTTTAAATGATTTTTGGTTTTATTAGGGTACCTTCTATTTAATTTTATTATCACATAATAATGGTTCCTATGTTTTCTATTACATGTTCTCTAGTGTGGAAAATAAAATTCTACCACATGGTCCTCCCCCTTTTATCTCTTTTATTCTGGGAAAATATTATCAAGTACCACTTCCCCTATGATAATATTATCCAAAATTGAAGTGAAAATGAGGGGAAAGGTAGGCCCTAAGAAAATTTCTCATCTTTCCCGAAGAAAATTATCCATTGTACAAAACATATGAAAAGAGTGAATGAAGAGTGAAAATATATATTTCCACTATTTTACATCAAAGAGAACAATTGTTTCTCTATTTTCGTGTATCCAGAATATACGAACGCAGGGTTTCGTGTATCCATCTCTGCTTGCTGGACAGCCTGGACCTGCTTTTGCTCTACTTTCTCGGGGTTGAGTGTTGATTCTACTTCTTTAGCTATTATTTGTCCTTATTTCTACGTGTTTGAATGAGAGAGAACTCTTGATTCAACATTTATTAACACATTTTAAAAAGAATCCCGTGAGCTCTAATATCCCCCATCATTAGTGATTGATTATAAATAGAAAGCCAAGTTCACCACTGTCACAAGTCGATTTTTTTTAAGAAAAAAAAGTTTTTTACTCATGATCAATTGTATATGCATGGTTGTTTCACAAATTATTACAAGTGCAAATCCAGAGACCACCCACCAACTGTTTGATAAAGTTCCAAGCAGAAAACAAAGAATGATGGAGCAGAAACCTTGTGCTCACCAGGTGCTCGAATAAAGAATGATCTACATCGACTTAAAATCAACTATGAAATTAATCTACTATAAATTGAAAGGAAAGTTGGAATCAATAAATCAAAAATATCGTCTCAATTGAGTCTTACAAACCCTAGGATCAATAAGAAATTTAATTAGCTACTCATGCTTGAAATAAATACAATCAAATAAAATACTAAATAGAAAAAAACTGAGGTTCAGATTCTTGATGTAGTATTGAATATCTTCAATCTTCGATCCTGAATCTTCTCCAAGCTTAAGAACATAAAATATACTAAGGAAATTAAAAGAGAGGCAAAAGTTCCTTCTCCACAGCTGTGAAGCCCTATTTATACTATTAGGGTCGAGTCCTAGTGCAAAAAGGAAAGAAAAATAGGTAAAAACGAAAATCCGGATAAAACAGGCGATCAAACCGGCGACCGGATCTGGGTCACCCGATCATGCCTTGTGGTTAACCCTTCGACCGGCGACCTACCCTGGTCTCCTATCCAGTCGCCTATTTCACGAAAATTACAGAGAATTCCGGAGACCTGTCCGGCGGCCACCTGTCCGGTCTCCGGAAACAGCCCAGTGGACAACATTAAAGTCGGAGACCCAATTGGGTCGCCGGTTTTCGTCAGCATGCGCAGTAAAATTGACGATGATAATTGGAATTTATTGCTGGAAACACTATACATCAAATTTGGACTCACAGTCTAATTGATTACTTTGAGCCTCTTTCGACCGAAATTGAGGCTCCTAATTTGACTCAGGTTCTAGTTGAGTCTATAGAATTGCAAGCCCACCAAGCCCTCCATTTACTTTAATAACGACCCAGTGACTTCACATGGAAAAATTCAAAAAATTGGGAAAACTTGAAGTTTGTGGCACAGATTTTTGGCCTAAATCTTATCGATTGAGCTTCAACTTTACTTTGAATCAATCAAATTGAAAAATACTCAAATTGGAGAAGAATACGGCCCATGGATTCCTTTTGTTGGAACTATGTTTTTATTTATTTTTTTATGAAACAGGCTGATGAGGAAAAAACAAAATATGCCACGTCAACTAAAAAACGATATCGTTTTGTCTCCATAGGACGTCACACGTCACTTCAATTGTCTTTTGGCATTGAAATTTGAATTTGTGATAAAATTGAAATGAATTTTCTATTTACGTGGTAGGGGATTATTATTAATTACTCCAAGCTAATATACGTACCCTTTTGAAAACACATAAATAAAGGAGTAGCTTTTTTTCATTAATTAATACAAAAAAACAACGATATGAAATATATGAGGGAAAAAACCAACTTGGACGAAGTTGATGAAAAAAAACCTTCACTTAGACTGGACTAGAGTAGAGATGCAAATTACAACAATACATATATTACGACAAGCACGCATGAAGACATGCTCGCTTATTCACATGTTGCTCTCTCACTTAGGACCGTTGATCTTGAATCCAGTCCTACGGTGGAGATGATGCATCTATCTTTCACGCCTTTTTCCTTATTAATAAAATCGTCATAGCGTTTTTCCTCTTATGACTGTTGCAGTTTGTTAGCACAGTATAAAAGGATTGGTCTTTGTAATTTCATTTTAGTATGAATGATAGAGTTTTTGAGTTGAGAAATATAATTGAGTTTTCCCAAATTCCAGATCTGATCATGCTTTCGCATTTAGTTTTATATGGTATCTAGAGCAAGTTTTTTGATCCTGTGAGATTTAATGGCGAAAAATAGGCGAGTTCAAGGGAATGTCCTTGCGCGAGAAGAGACTGGAGATCCAGTTGAAGCACAGAGCAATTTTGATGAAGGAGAAACTTCCGATCATCAACAACGGCGCATAGATCGAGGAAAGCAAGTTCAAATCGTGCAGCGGAAGCTTCAACAACATGAGATCGATGAGATTTTGCAGATTCATACAGCGGATCATCCCGGTATGCAGCTTGTTGGTGCTCCGCTTACAAGTAACAATTTTATGACCTGGAGCAGATCTGTTTGTCGTGCATTAGGAGCAAAAAGTAAGCTAGAATTTCTGGACGGATCGTTTCCTGAACCTCCAATTGAGTCTCCTATACATAAAGCTTGGTTGAAAGCGGATTTTATGGTTACGAATTGGATTACTAATTCAATTTCCAAGGAGCTTGTTAATGCTTTCATTCATGTTGATAACTCGAGAAAACTTTGGGAGTCTTTAATTCAACGATTTGGAAGGAACAATGGACCGAAAATTTATAAGCTACAGAGGGAGATAGGAGCCTTTTCACAAGGAAATATGTCTGTGCTGATGTATTTTAACAGTTTAACTGCTCTATGGGATGAGTTAGATATGTTGTTGCCTCCTTTGGATTGTGAATGTGGATCGGCTAATATTTCTAGTAAACGTGAAACAGCAACAGAGACTCATGCAGTTCTTACTAGGCCTAAATAGCAGCTTTGAAAATGCTAGGAGTCAGATCCTTATGCTAGATCCTCTGCCTAGCGTAGATCGAGCATACTCGATGATTTTACAAGAAGAAGATCAGAAATCAATTACAGATTCCTATACTGAAGTGAATCATCAAATGGCAATGAATATAGGAAAGAGTCATAACTCAAAGGGAAAGGCACCAGTGTATGGAAAAGGATCTGGATACAGAGGAAGGTTGAGTAAAGAAGAGAAACAGTTGTTGAAATGCAATTATTGTGATGAAAATGGTCATGAAGAGCATGAATGCTTTACACTTCATGGATATCCAGACTGGTACAAACGAATGAAGGAGAATAAAGGAAAGATGAGAGTTAATTTTGCAGAGAATCCTTTGGATGTGATAGAGGAAACGGAGGGTAATGAGAAATCAGAAATGCATGGAGATATAAGTAAATTGAATCAGACAGAGATTGCTAAATGTATGAGTCAGTATTTTAAAGCTGGTGGAATTAATCAGTCAAAGAATGATGTTAACATGGTGCTAGGAGGAGTGTCTGGTGTTGGTGAATTTACAGGTCATTATGCTTTCAGCATAGTTAATAGAGCACATCCTAAGGCTTGGATTGTTGATACAGGAGCAAGTACGCATGTCTGCTGTAATCCTGTAATCCTGCTTTGTTAAATTCTGTTTATAAGTTGGATTTGCCTCTGGATATCTATTTACCAGATGGAAGCATTCAGTCTGTATCTTATACAGGAGAGGCACAGCTTACTCAAGGAATTGTGTTGAAAAATGTTTTATATGCTCCTACATTCACACACAACTTGATTTCTGTTGCTCAAATGAACAAGGAATGTGGTACTAGATGTCTATTCTTGGACACACACTGTGTAGTGCAGAAGAAGGGAAATAATCATGTCCTGACTATTGGAAAGGTTTTTGGTAATTTGTACATCATAGAGACCTCAGAACAATTGTCTTCAGCAGCTCAGTGTCATTTCACACAGCATGGAGAATCGGATATGATGAGATGGCACAGGGTGCTAGGGCATCCTTCAGTTACTACTATGAAGCAGCTGACATTTCTTAAGGGCAAATTTACATCGGCAGAAGAAGAAAATTTGCTCCAATCTGAGGTATGTTACAAATCTAAACAATCACGAAGCTCTTTTCCTATCTTGCATAGAAGAACAGATGCTTTGTTTGATCTGTTGCATGCTGATGTGTGGGGACCGTATAATGTTGATAATGTGTGTAATGCAAGATTTGTCTTAACTATAGTAGAAGATCATAGTAGAGCAATCTGGACTTATTTGATGAGTTCTAAAGGACAAGTTAGTGAGATTTTGACTGGTTTTATACATATGGTTGAAAATCAGTTTCATAAACGAATAAAGCAGTTGAGAACTGATAATGGCACAGAGTTTGTGAACCAGAACATACGAAGATTATGTCATGAATTTGGTATTATCCATCAGAGGTCCTGTGTTTATACTCCACAACAAAATGGAATTGTGGAGCGTAGGCATAGAACTCTCTTACAAGTAGCTCGAGCCTTGATGTTTACTAGCCATTTACCAAAACGTTTCTGGCCATATTCTATTTTGACTGCTACATGGATCTTGAACATCTTACCTAGTAAAGTGTTGGACTGGAATTGTCCTTATCACTTACTTACTGGTGCTGCCCCTGTGTATGATCATGTACAACCCTTTGGTTGTTTGGCTTATGGAGTTAATTTGGATCCTCACAGACAGAGATTTGATATTAGAAGTATAAAATCCGTGTTTTTAGGCTATGCTCTTGCTCATAAAGGATATATGCTTTATGATCTTGAAAACAAGCAGTTATTTGTTTCAAGGGATATCAAGTTCTTTCCCAATACTTATCCTTTTCTACAATCTGATGCACTATCATTTTCTGAGCCTATTTTGGAATTGCCGTCATTTACTACTGAGATTGTTGATCAGAGTACTTCTTCCCAGGAATTACCTATGGATGTTGTGGATGTTTCTGCCTCACCTTTCCCTGAAGTAACTGAATCTGACGTTACTCTTGTCCCACGCCGAAGTGGGAGGCACACAAAGCCACCTGTGTGGATGAATGATTATGTTGGATTCGTCGTTCCTGGTGCATTACCTGAATTTGGAGTTGGAAACAGGACACCTCCGACTTTTCCTTACACTTCACCTTGTTATTTTACACCCACTTATACAGCTTTTTTGGTGCAAGTGACCTCTCTCAGAGAGCCTCGATCTTATAGAGAGGCCAGTCAGTCTGAGGAATGGAGGGCTGCCATGAATCAAGAGCTAGATGCTCTGGAACATAATCATACTTGGGAGCTTACTGCCTTGCCCTTAGGAAAACGAGCAATTGGATCTAAATGGGTATATAAGATCAAGCTTCATGCCGATGGCACAGTGGAACGATACAAGGCTCGGCTGGTGGCTAAAGGCTTTAATCAAGAGTATGGGATTGATTATAATGAGGTATTTTCCCCTGTAGCCAAGCTTGTTACTGTCAGATTTCTCATTGCCGTAGCTACATATAATGAGTGGCCTTTACACCAAATAGATGTCAATAATGCATTTTTGCATGGTTTTTTATCCGATGATATCTACATGATGCCACCTCAGGGATATACCAAGGCTCAACATGACCAAGTCTACAAGTTAGTGAAAAGCTTGTATGGGCTTAAACAAGCTTCTCGGGAGTGGAACGCAGAATTTTGCAGGAAGCTTTTCACTTATGGATTTACACAATCTGCTCATGATCATTGTTTATTTGTCAAAGGTACGGGGAGTTCTTTGTTTATGTGGATGATGTCCTTATCACTAGCCCTCAAGAATCTTTGATCATTGAGCTGAAAGCCTATTTGCATTCTGCATTTACTATCAAAGATCTTGGTTGTCATTCTGCTGTCACACCTTTGCCACAAGGTTCTAAGCTCTCTAAGTGTCGAGATTCTCTTCTAGCTGAGCCTGATGCTTACAGAAAACTTGTTGGCCAATTATTGTACTTGAATCTTACTCGTCCTGATATTTCTCATGCTGTCCAACAATTGAGTCAGTTTGTTACTGAACCATGCTCACAACATTGGGATGCTGCTCTCCATGTTCTTAAATATCTTAAAGGTTGTCCTTCTTTGGGGTTGTTTTATCCAGCTCGTGCTAAATTTTCCATCTTGGCCTACAGTGACGCGGATTGGGGATCCTGCCTTGATACTAGACGTTCTCTTACTGGTTATTGTGTCTTTCTAGGTGATTCCCTGGTTTCATGGAGATGCAAGAAGCAAGCCACTGTTTCTGCGTCTTCCGCCGAAGCGGAGTATCGTGCGCTTAGTGCTACAGTTCGTGAGTTGCTTTGGTTATCCTATTTGTGTACTGATTTTGGTCTTCCTTCTTCCCAGCCTATTCCACTTCTTTGTGACAACCAGGCGGCACTCCATATCACTAAAAATCAGGTGTTCCATGAGCGAACCAAACATTTGGATATTGATTGTCACTTGGTTCGAGATCAGTTTCGTGCTGGTTTTCTTGATCCTCGCTCTGTTTCTACGGGTTTGCAGCTTGCTGATATTTTCACGAAGTCCTTGCCTGGTCCTCGTTTTCGCTTCCTGTTGGGAAAGCTTGGATTGGTTGATCTTCACCAAGCCACGCTTGAGGGGGGGTGAAGACATGCTCGCTTATTCACATGTTTCTCTCTCACTTAGGACCGTTGATCTTGAATCCAGTCCTACGGTGGAGATGATGCATCTATCTTTCACGCCTTTTTCCTTATTAATAAAATCATTATAGCGTTTTTACTCTTATGACTGTTGTAGTTTGTTAGCACAGTATAAAAGGATTGGTCTTTGTAATTTCATTTTAGTATGAATGATAGAGTTTTTGAGTTGAGAAATATAATTGAGTTTTCCCAAATTTCAGATCTGATCATGCTTTCGCATTTAGTTTTATAACGCATAAACATATATTAGACAAACACGCATAAGAAATGATTATTGGCCAAATTAGACTTTGGATCAATCAGTTTTAGACATGGTCATGGTCAGGTCAACAATCAGTTTTAGACAAAAACGTTTCAGCGTTTGTGGCTTTTGAATTTCTAAAACTGAATTATCTTTGCATCCAAGCGGGTTTAGCCCTCTTTACATACCGGTTGACAATTCATCGAACACCTTAAAAAACTCTCTATCAGACATTTCATCAAACACCTTAAACACAATCAGATTCGCATCATGTGTCAAAGGTGAAAGCCTTGGTGAATTTTCCACACAACTTTCAAAAAAACACCATAATATACAAGGAAACGTGAATAAATACAACATGTGAAATATCCAGTAGAATGCTCCTTCAAATATGAAGAATAAAAAGAATACTATTCGTCCAGTTCAACTTCAAAATTTCGAGCTGCGAAGTTCTGCAGTGCTTCGTTCTTCTCTCGGATCACAACTCGAACACGGAAACTTAGCTCTTCTCCTTGCGCTTCCTCTTGTTCCTCTACTATCTCCTTAGCAGATCTCACCGTGGATTCGCTGCAATTGATCAACTCTATTGATTTGAGCGTCGGTATCTCTCCAATCTCCCAAGGGATCTCCTCCAGCAGTTGTAATCCTTTGAGAACAAGGTGCTCGAGCCGCGGGAAGTGGGACCACTCTGTCGTCTCCCAGCTTTCTAAATTACTACACCATTGCAATGACAAGAATTCCAGACTCGTGAATTGGCCTTCTACCGTTTCCCACTTGCAAGTTTTGAAGGAGCCACCTGTCAAACTCCAGCTTCTGAAGAAGCGGCAACGAACCTATCTTTTCTAACATGTCTTTGCAGTCAAAGTCGCTGCGGATGAGAGACAGTTTCTTGAGGGAGTGTGGGAAGGTAAGCTTCTGCAGATGATCATGGCTTCCTCCATCGTTCCAGCACCACAAAGATTCGAGTTCACAAAAACGTTCGAGATTGCTGAGACAGTAAGAGGTATCACCATTTCTCTCAATCCCATTATAGATTATTCTCAATTTCTTGATTCTGGGAATTCTTCTAACCACCTATTCACTACACTTGAACTTCGATACCATTTTGAGCGTCTGTAGATTCTCCATGACGATAACATCCTTTTCTCCCCTTTGAAGAAGTTTGTTGTAAATCATAAAATGGAAATCACAAAGTAGAACTCAAATATGGGATAAACTCTGAGAAGAAATCTCCTTTACTCAAAATCTCTCGTCTAAAAATTACATAACAAAGGAAAGAGACTTTTCTTTTATACTGTTTACAACTGTCAACCAAAAGGAAAAGGAAAGTCGCACTAACGCTTTTATTTCAATAGTGAAACTTGGTGAGGCAAGATTCATTTTGCATGATTTTGACTTGAATGAAGAGCGTTTACACAATTCTTGAAACAAGAGAATGGTTGGTGGATTGAAGAAGATTGTATCTTAATCTTAACTAAGATTTTTGTCTATTGAATTGTTGCCAATTTTTGTTTTGAGTCTTGTTTAGTGTCAGTTTATTTTCTTGTTTTCAAATAAATTATGCTCGAGGGCGAGCATTGTCTAAGTGTGGGGGAGTTTGATTGGGCGTGTTTTGATTATATATTTTGGAGTAATTTTATGTCATTTTTGTTCTTAATTTCTATTTAATCGCTCTTATGGAATTAATTGCATGCTTCTTGGTCTATTGTAGGTTTTGGTCTTAATTTAGGTGAATAAGCATGATTTTAGAGGATATTTGAAGCCTTCAAGTTGTTGAGAGGAAGTTCTGGTATGTGCGAATATCGGCAGTATGGACATACCGCCTGCTGCGTATTGGAGCTGTTTAGATGTCAGCATGTGGAATGTTTTGGAAGCTGATTGTGCACGTGATTATTGGGCTGTGTACGAAATTATATGATATTTTTGGGCCATGGACTCTTAGTTGTAGGGTTTTATATTTATTTTATTACTTTTCTAGTGAAATTAGGATTAGGGATTTTATTTCCTTATTATTCTAATTTTGATTAGGTATTTAATTAGAGACTACCTTAAGGAGCAGAAAAAGCAGACGCAGAGATACATTTTTTCTCTCTTCTTTTCTCCAGCAATAGTAATCTATTTTCTCCATGACTTTTAGCTTGAATTTGTCTATGAATTCAAGCTAAACACTTTTATTCCGGTGAAGATTAAGGAAGCCCTAACGTGATTTATCCTGTGAGATCTAATTTGGTTTTTCTCCTTTAATTCTTATGCAAGCATCTGTGATTCTCTGTGTTTAATGTTAATTACTTCGATTCTGCTAGGTAGTTGCAAATATTTAGTGGATCGGAATTAATTAGTAGCCAATTAAATCGGCCATCCGTAATTGTGGTTTAGATTTGATTTGTGGTAAATTGATTCTTCAGAATCAAGGGAAGAGCAATCTTAATTTAATAATCCTGCGTCAGAGTTTATTGGTTTTGAATCGGGTCTCTCTAATTATTAATGCTGTCGCCTCACTAAATCCATAGAGCGTCTCTAGGGTTGTCAGTCGATTAGAGAAGTAATTGGTGAAGCGTCTTCTTGATTACCGAGAAGCTAAGGAGAGATAAGATCACGTCAGAAGCGTCTTCGGTGGTCATAACCGGTTTGTTTGTATGAACTAAAGTTATATTTGCATCGATGATCGGAATAATCAAGTTAGGGTGAAATTAATCGGAAAACCGGAATTCTTCAATTATTTTGTTAAAATCAAACTTTTGAATACTTGTTATTTAATTTCTGTTTCTGAATTATCGAGGTTCTTAGTAGTTTGGTTTAAGTATTTTGTAGATTGGAAATTAGGAAAATTCTCGCCGATCCTTTGGGAGACGATCTTGCTTGCCACTGTTTTGTGCAGTGTGGACATACTGACCGAGTGTCAGATTTATTTTTGGTGAAAAACGACGCACCACTCATTTCACTCACTTGTTCCTTCCTTTCTTTATTGACTTGAGAATAAACTTCACAAAGAATATCTTTTGTGTTATACTGTTGTGAAATTGTATTCCAAGCACAAATATGAAAACGCTCCTTAATAATTGGTTGTGTATAAATAGTTCTAGCAAGAGTAGTCTTATCGATTCTACCCATCCCAACAATAGGGATGACCTGGCGGTTGAGTGGTCCCACAATGAGCTTGTCCATGACTTCAAGCAGGAGATCATCAAAGCCCACCATGGAATTTTTCTGCCCAATCAGAGAAGATCCTGAAAAATAAACAGATGCCGAGACTCTATTTGGCTGATCTTAGACTACTGTCTTCTCTCCAACAATCTACCTCACCACTTTCTTGATCAAATCCATTTCTTCCATCACTTTCTCCAGATCTTGATACATGCAACTGATTTTTTCGCCATCGTGAGTTTTCGATGCAGCAAGCTGAATCTTGCCCACGATATTTGATTTGATCACATCTTCAGCGGCATATGCTGCAGCTGCAATACGCATCTCCAATGGATCAGCTTCGTTGACTCTGTAGGCAGCTGGGGAATTATATCCTTCAAGAAATTCTTGCAAGAAGGTAACATATGTAGTGAGAGATTCGACTCGTTGTTTGTCGAGAGAAATTTGAGGGGAAAGATGATTCTCGATCTCATCAATAACATGCATAAGAGCAGTCAAAGCTGCATAAGCCGCCATGAAATTTCTAATATTTAAATGAAAATGAGAATTAATTCGTGAAACATATAGTACATTCTGATCTTAATTTCAAGATCCATTAAAGGTGGGGGAAGAAGCAAGTTAAAATTCATGAACAATTGGCATGAAAGTCTGGCTCAACTTTGATAAATTAATGCCTCTATGATTAATTATTTCAATTCTTTGTTGAAATGTAGAAACAAATTAACACGACAGGCTGGTGTAACTTGAAACGAGTGAACCATTAATTTTGTGTGTTAATTCATTTCCACAATTAAATGCATGCAGAAAATATTTTAGTAGAAAAATCAGGAATGCATGTGCACCGTACTTGAAACTAGACGTTCACAATTTTTTTGGAAATAAAGGTAAAAAGATAGAAAGTGGGTAGGTCTCATTACTTTTGAAAGGTTAATTCTTTCCTTATTTGGAATAGGGCAATTTTATTTGGATAACTCAATAAGGAAAGGAAGACAATATGAGCGTAACGGAGGGAATAATATTCATTTGATATGCCGCCTAAAGACATACTCCCTTCGTCCCAATATTCATGACATGTATTCCTTTTTGGACTTTCCCATGTAATATGGTCAGTTTTTTTTTTTGGGGTAAATTTAGAGTTTACTTAAGTCTTAATTAAAAGCACTTTATCCACTTTCAGTGGAGTCGGCCCATATATAGGGGCGGAGCCAGCATGGGGCAGGGGGAGAGGGGGGGGGGATTTCATGGGCCCCCATTCTTTTATAACTTTTTTAGAATATATATATTATATATAATATTTTGATTGTTTTATATAAAATATTTTATATGTGTTGAATTTGATTGATCTTTCTTCACTTCATTTCTTTTTTCTTTTCTTTATCAAAATTCTTAGAACTTATAAATTCATAATTCCAAATTCATTACTTCTTATTATTTTTCTTAGATGACGTGATGAGCTCAATAGTCAAAACGATGTCGTTTTGACTATTATTGAATGTTAAAAAAAATCAAAATCTATAATTTATTTCATAACATGCTAATTCCACTTCATTGCCAAATCACTACAACAATTGTTTTCTAATAGTGTTATAATTTTAGTGACAACAAGATATACGAGTGCTATAAAATTTACTATGTTTTCATGTATAACAAAATTTAGTGACACAGACACATGCATCTATATATATTTGCTACATATAACAATGTATCTAAATTTTATTTCATTTCGAAATGTAATATATTAATTACACTCTCTAAATTTTGTGATATACTTTTATTTTTGTGACACGCATATAATAGCTATTCATCACAAGATGTTATCATTTTATTTTAGTATTATATTTTTTTGAAGAATTGTGAGACTTATAAATATCATTCTTGCAACATTTAAATTTGTTGTAGTACATATAATAAAAAAATTACATGTCACCCATTTCCGTCAGTTTTAATTAATTTTGCCGAAATTCGGTCTCAGGGTAAATTCCAGAAAAAAAAACATTTTTTATGAATTTAAAAACCAAATTAGAAATTCTCGCGAATGAAAAATTAAAATTTGAGAATTCTTTATGAATTCAAATCAAAATTAACTCAAGAATATGTATTATATACACTTTTACGTAAGCCTGTTAGTATCTCGTCTCAAGTACCCAATCCAAACAGTATTGAATTGGTGTGTGCTCAAGGTTTTCCCTTGCCTCGACCCTCTGTGTTTTTTTCTTGAATTGCGTCCAACTCTATTTATAGATAAGTTTTAACTAAATCAGATAGTATATACCTACAGATATATACTCTCTCCATCCCGCTCATATTGTCCTGTTACTGTTCGACACAGAGATTAAGAATAAAGGTAAAAAGATAGAAAGTGGGTAAGTTCAATCACTTTTGAAGGATTTTGAATGATTAATTCTTTGCTTATTTGGAACAAGACAATTTGAGTGAGATAGCTAACTAATGAAAGGAAGAAAATATAAGTGGTACGGAAGGAGTATTTGGTTTTCTATCCCCTGAAGTAAAAGGAATAGACTCGACAGAATTGGTTGAATGAATTATTTTGAATAATCAACAGCTATTATTCTAGCAAAATAATACATAGTATCCAAATAATTTCTACTCTCATATTCATCACCCAATTATCAGTTTTATGATTTATTTAAAAATGACCAAATTCTGAATTGCATCACCTACGTAGGTCGCACTCAATCTGATACTGCCCATACTGGGATGTATTTGTCCCGCAAAATTGGGACCAAAATTCTTCATCGTCACACACTACAAAATGTTGATTGGTGTTTTCAAATTAGAAAAAACAAAGAAAAGGTTATCATATTATATGTTTTTTTTTCCTTTTTTTTGAGCACATGTTTTTTCTGTTTTAATTTGATAGATAAGATACTGTTAAATTAGGAGAGGTGGACCAATGTACCATTTATAAAACACTAGAGAGGCCCTACTCTGATGGACCGAGAGTGATTAAAAAAGATGGGCCAAAAGAGGAGGAAAGCCCAAAAGGAAGAAGCCCAGCGGCAGTAATAGGAAGATGCTAGATTACGAGAGGAATTAGGAATTTAGGGATTTTCTGTAGTTATCATATGCATATGTCCCCACTTTTCCTTTCTGTTAAGAGATCTAGAATATTCTCCAATATTCAGCATACGGGTTACTATATAGAAGAGCTTTTGTAACAGAGGAGGAGCTTATGAATGAAAATATCTTTGTTTTATCGTCTCTCTTTTATTTTCCGGAGTTCGACTCACTCGAAGTAGTCTTTTCTCTTTGATAATCGTATCAACTTATTATTCACATGAAGGCTGTAATGTATACTTATCCTGCTATTTTTCTTTTGAATATTACATAAATTTGTGTGGCTTGGAACTTTTTCAAATATATATAGAAATGGAATAGGGGAGAAATAGGATTTTAGCACTTTTTAGATTGAAAATACTAATAATAGCACTACTTTTTAAAATATATAAATTCTAGCACTTTTGTACATTTTTACCCCTCCTCTTTCTTTTCTATTTTTCTATTTTTTCATTTTTCGTTTCATTTTTTTTTCCTCTCCCTTTCCTCAAATTGTTGCCACACCCACAACCTTATTCTCCCGCCACCAAATTTTCAGACCATGGCAACGCCAATTAAATCTTCAGTAACGATCTCGACCTTCTTCATTCAGCAACCTATCTACGATCACTTGTCCACTACGAGTTAACCGGCGACAGTAAAAATACGACGACGCGAATTACAAAGGCGACTGCAAAATCCTTATCAATTCAGCAATCTTTAGTAAAAAGTGAAAAACTCGAATTCATATGAAAAATAATGTGAATTCACGTGAAAAAAATGGGAATTCAAATGAAAAAAGTAAAAAACTCGAATTCACATAAAAAAATAATGTGAATTCACGTGGAAAAAATGGGAATTGATCACATGAAAAAAATGAGAATTCACAAGGGAATTCAAATGAAAAGAGTGAAAAATTCGAATTCACATGAAAAATAATGTGAATTCACGTGAAAAAAATGGTAATTCACATAAAAAACAAGTGAAAGCAATTGTTCATCTCTATCTCCAAAAAAAAATGAAGCGGAAATCTTAAGAAGGCAAAAAAATGGGAGAAAGAGGCAGACTGGTGCCGGCAAGCACGAGTAGGAGAGGGGCAGGTGGAGGCGCTGTCGCGCTGCTGATGGCAGCGACGGCGGCTGCTGTTCCTACTCCTATCCGAACACCGTCGTCAGACGCATGGTAGATTCACCGAAATATGGTAGTTCCCTCGCCGGATTTGAGATGAGAGAAGAGAAATTAAGGTTTTAGATTTTGGGGATCTAGGTTAAAAAAATTGGGGCTTTTTGTTGGGGAATGAAGAAACCGAGATGATGACAGCAGCGTGAGACCGGCGGACGAAGTCTAGCCGAAAACGAAGAAGACGGCTGTATTGACGGCGGTTTCTCTGGATTTTCTAGCAGAGGGAATAGTGAGTGGAGAAGGGAGAAAGACGAGAGAGAGGGGTGGAGAAAGTGGCGCCATCCGAGAGAGAGGAGGCGACCGACGTAGTCTCGCCGGAGGAGAAGATGAAGGGTGATGGTGCTGCTGCTGTTTGGTTTCGATAGAGAGAGAGAAACGAAGAGAGGAGGAGAGAGAGCAAAAGAGAGAGCGAGAGTTATGAGAGAGAGAGAGAGAGAATATCTGATGATTTAAGAAAAAGAAGAAAAAAAGAGAAAAGAAAAGAATGAGGGGTAAAAAAGTCAAGAAGTGCTATTATTTGTATTTTTAAAATAGTGATGCTATTATTAGTGTTTTTTCTCTGAAAGTGCTATAATCATATATGAGTTATTGTAGGATAATAGCACTTTTAGGGGAAAAAAAACACTAATTATAGCACCAACTTTTAAAAAGATAAATAATAGCACTTTAGGACATTTTTGCCCTTCATTCTTTAATTCAATGACTTTAAATATCCCATACCAGAAAATGAGTTAATGATTTTTTTTTCTATTTTAGTTATTTTTTAATATTTCCTTTTAACATTTTTTACCTCAAGGGTTCTTACTTTTCATCATTTCTTATGTCTTTTTTGTTCCTCTATCTAGCTGCCGCCGTTGTGGCAATTTTCCACGTCGCCACCACCATCCAACCTCCGTCATCGTTTTCATTCTATCTCCACCAATACAACCGTCATATCTTCTTTTTCATACTTTCGTCTCAATACTTGATGTCACGAGGTTTTCACGGCTGTTTTCTGTGGCAGCGACCAGGGCGGAAACAATATCGTGGCGTTGAATCCAGAGGCACTACTTGTGGTGACAGAATTCGACATAGTTTTGGCGTTGCAGTTGGTCTTCGATCGTGGGAAATGTGGCGATGAGTTAATTATTCTTACGATCGGTGAATTTTCATATGCAGATTTTGCAGTCTTGATTGGCGGTGAAGATTCTACCGCCGCGAAAGGCGATGGATTTAGCAGCATCGATGGATGTTCCATCGCCATTGAAGGTGTCGAGGTGGGTGTTGGTGATGGCCGTAGACGTTGATTTGGTCGCCGAAGGCGGCGTAGAAGAGGTGGTTGTAGAGGGTGAGGAAGTGAATGTGACTGCAGCAGTAAGGAGTGATGGAGGTAAGAAGGGTGGCGGATGAGAAGGGGGTGGTGGCAGGGTTGAGTTTTTTGAGAATTCACATACATAACTACGTGCATCTATAAATAAGATCTCAAGTTTGTTTCTGTGATTTCTCTGCTTTACACATGTGAAATTTGATAACGAATCCCAACAAATAGTATGAGAATTCTCACATATAACTACGTGAATGTATATATTGTATCATATTATTATTTTTGTGAATTCACATATTAACACATGTGAAATAGAGTTACATATAACATCAAAATTTATGAGTATTCACATAGAAAATCATGAGAATGTATATATCATAACCAATACAATTTTTTGTGAATTCAACTATAAAATTATGAGAATCACATCAAATATTATGATAATTCACATGCAAAATTATGTGAAGGTATATATCAGATCCCATTTCAACAAACTTAACCATGAATCAAACATTCTGACAAATAAATAAAAAGGTAGAATTAATACAATCGTTTTTTACAAATAAAACAGTAGTTCCTTAATGAATGAATAAGATAGCCTATATCATTTTCACGATTGTATTGCATTGAATCCCTAAATTTTTATACATAAAGCACATATAAATATGTGTGCTTTTTGCATTTTGGTAGCATGTGAATTTACACATGTAATTTTTTTTCACTCTTGTCATTCAATTAAACCATTGATCAAACATACAGACAAATAAAATAATAAAGTACCAATTACAATAGCATTCATGTTTGAAATAAAACCATACAAAAAATATCATCCAATTTGTTTATATATAAGATATATTCCAAACTGTTCATACGAATACAGAGATTTCTGCAAGCGGTAGGCTGAAGTCAAAAATAGAGTTTGCAATTTGTTTCTGTTCACCGCCATTTCTTTCTCTATGAATGAAGATGGAATTTTTTTGTTATGACTGTCTCCACCATTTTTAATGCATATGCTCCAGACGCGTGCTTTGATTTGTTCTCAATTTGTATCTTATCTTGAGAAACGTAGTTGATATCCCATTGATTTTTTTTGCGGTAAGGTCAGTACTGCATCATAAAACCCCGAATATAGTAAAACCTGCAGTAAAATCCGCATCAAAGGCATTACGGGTTGTAGTTCACACTCCATATCTTTGTCATCGTATTAAAATATTTTAGCATCATATATCTTTATGCAATTCTTCTCCAGGCAAAGCTCACAAGTGAGGATTGATGGACAAGGTTGACCTTGTCCCATTTCCTAATTGTTTGGAATTCTTACTCTGTGGCAAACTTCATTTTATATTAATTGGCATGTGAATTCTATTATACAAACATGTGCATCACAAACAAAGTTATATGTTATATCACAATTATGGTGAAGTGAAAATGTAATTGATTTCACATAATATTATTTGCATATTTACATTTATATGTATGTGAAAATTTACTACCTATCAAACCATTAGGTGAATTCACATAACTGAACTTGTGAAATTATATATATATATTGCATAACATCATTATTTTTTAGAATTCACATACATAATCATGTGCTTCTATAAATAAGATCCGAAGTTTATTTCTATGATTTCTCAGTTTTACATATGTGAAATTTGATAATGAATCCCAACAAATAGTATGAGAATTCACATATATAACTACGTGAATGTATATATATATATATATATATATATATATATATATATCATATCACATTATTATTTTTGTGAATTCACAGATTTACACATGTGAAATAGAGTCACATATAACTAGGGTTGTCTAAACGGGTGGCGGGTAATCGGGTAGTGTTGTACCGACCTGACACCCAACGGGTATTGGGTACCCGATACCCGCATATTCGGGTAAACGGGTCGGGATACGGGTTGAGTTTTTTAGAAATTTCGGGTATCGGGTATACCCGACACCCGATTCGAGTACCCAAGTATACCCGAATTTTTAATTTATACTATATTATATTACTTTAAATTAAGTTAATTAACTTTTAGGATACAAACCTATGAGATATATTTATGGTTTTAGTTTATGATTAATAGTATTGGTGATATTTTTTAATTTTAAATTGCTATATATTTTTTGTTTCTTTTGATTGCAGATTGTTATGGTCATTGCTACGAGTGTAGTAGTTTATAATTTAAATTTAATATAATGTGATCCGACTTTATAAATCAATAATACCACATGTTGTATGAATATATATCGTATTGTACTTCTTTATATATTAGACATTGCATATATATAGTGTAAGACATAAATTGAATAATGATGAATAATTTATTTTAAGCATAACATAGAACATAAATTAAATAATATCGGGTAATTTGGATACCCTAATACCCGATTGGGATACCCGCTTCGGATATTTAGATACCCGATTTTTAATATAGGGTCGGGATAGGGTATAATAAATTTGGAAAAATTGGGGTCGTGTACCCGACATTTTCGGGTAGGGTACCCTACCCCCCCGACCCGTTTAGACATCCCTACATATAACATCAAAATTTATGAGTATTCACATAGAAAATCATGATAATGTATATATCATATCCAATACAAAATTTTTGTGAATTCAACAGCTTCACACATGTAAAAGTGGATAACGAAATCACATCAAATATTATGAGAATTCACATACAAAACTATGTGAAGGTATACATCAGATCTCATTTTTTTTTTTTTGTGATTTCACAACTATATACATGTGAACAAGGACAAATTTTTACATTTTGAAGCATGACCCCTAGATCTGGGTAGTGCTCGCCGGAATATCAAATCAGAAAAAAGTGAATCGAAAATAATACTAACCGAGGATCTCTCTCTCATTGTAGAAGGTGACACCGGTAATGTGTTTCGTTGGTTGACCAGAAGTGGCTTGTTCACTCGTGGAGACTAGTCTCGGCATCTTCGGCCGTGGTGGACGGCGACGGAACGGTCGAGGCTTTTGGTGTACTCGTCGCAGTGGTGTTGTCGTGGATTGGAGGACAAATATGGTTTCGCCGTGAAAAAAAAGGTGACTGGTATAGAATGGGGGTTGCCGGAAATTAGAATGCTTGAAGATCGTCCGAAAATATTTGGACGGCGGGTGGCACCGATTTGGGAGAAGGGAGAGAAGGCACGTTTTGGGAGAGAGAGAGTAAAAAGTGAATCTATATATATTTAGTATTAATATAATGATATTACATTTTCAAATTTTTATTTGAATTTCAAAATAATAATAAAAACTGAAAAATAGAAAAAAAAAAGAAAAAATAAAGAGGAAGGACAAAAATGTACAAAAATGCTATAATTTATATATTTTAAAAATTGGTGCTATTATTAGTATTTTCAATCTTAAAAGTGCTATTATCCCATTTCTCCCTAATAATTATGTACATTATCGTTGTTCTTTGGATTCAAAAATACCGCTAAACTAATAACAATAGGTGATATATAGAGTTTGAAGTCAATTTAGGCCACCAACTTTACCTCATTTTCGATAATAGGCCAATAAGATTTAAAGGTTGCATTTGCAGGCCACATTTCGGCCCGAATAGTGAAAATAGAATACTCACAAAGCTCATTCATAGATAGATTACACATCCAAGTTAAAATCGATAGAAAATACTCAAGTTTACCATTTCTTCAAATTTTGATCCATTTTTCAATTTGGAGATAATTCATTTAATAAAATCAGGCCATCACACTTCCGTATAAAAATTCTAAGTATGCCAACTTCATACCTTTTTACCGTAATGCTACCGGGTAAATATCCGCCGGAAGTTTTAGGGACCACGTCCAACCACACGATCGCAACCGATGGTTTCCAGTCGCAGACTCCTTCAGCAACACTCAGCACATCCTTCGCTCGTTTCCTACCCGAGGCGTAGGGCGTTTAGTTGGTACAGTAGAAAATTTAGACACTTGAAGGGATGGACAAATGCCCAAACTTTATTTAGAAATTATATAAAATTTATTACAACATAAGTATGTCTCCTTTAGGGAGGAGACAAACTTGTTCAGGTACCAATGGTAGCGAAATTGAAATACATGCATAAAATTAAAACTAGGATACTAAAACTAAGAACTATGATAATTCAATGATCTATGCTCTCCTCTTTATCATTTAGAAACAAAGCCAGATGCTTCAGCATTTCCTTAGCATCGATGCTGTCTGGATACAGCAGATTAAAAACATGAAATTGTCCTTTCACCTCCACAGTCTTCACAATTCCATCCCACTCTGTCTTTTCCAAAGCGTTCTTATAATCCAATCCCCTATCCCTCAACACATCCTTCTCCGCAACATAAACCAACACTTTCTTGCACCCCAATTTCCCAAGATTCGGGTCGAAATTCGGGTTCAATATCGGGTCATCAAACCCGGTCGAATTCGGGTATGCATAGGTCCAGATTTTCTCCTCCATCTCCAGCTGCTCTTTAGGGTAACTCGCCTCGTTCCCAATTCGGGTCTTCCCCCAAAAATGTGGGCAGTTGAGAAACATCCCATGGATCACAACACCCGGTCCGACCCGGCCCGGACCGCCACGTTGTGTGCGATGTTGCAGCCGGCGCTGTCTCCGGCCAAGTAAACGTGCTCGAAATCGACGTAGCTTCGGAGCCACTCCTCTTCGCCGTTGCCTTTTTTGGAGTGAGAGAAAACCCATTCTAGGACACGCCAAGAATCATGATAGGCAGCGGGGAGAGGGTGCTCGGGGGCTAAACGGTAATCTACGGAGACCGCGACGACGTCAGCTTCGGCGACGACGGAGTGTATGTAGTTGTAGTAGGTGGGATTGAAGGGTGATGAGGTGCAAAACGCGCCGCCGTGGAAGTAGACTAGAAGAGGAAGTTTACGGCCGGCATCGGCGGCGGTTTTAGGTAGGAAAAGTCTGGCTGAGATGTTGATCGGAGATGATTGGATGATGACGTCTTTGGAGAAAACGTTAGAGATTGGAATGAGCGATGATGGAGTGGTTTCTGTCCCCGTTAATCTTTCAATAACACCATTTTTGTACACTTTTATGAATGGTTTAATTTCATGCAGTATGTCTGTTGAATTAGCAGCGACAATTGGTCGAGAGAAGATCCTCCATGGTGGTGGTGGGCGGTGGGGGTGGTGCGGTGCGGTGCAGCGGGAACGACGATGGTCCCGCAGAGTCGGGCGAGTGGGCGCCGCGATGTCCAACGGAGATGAGCGGCGGTGACTGGCGAGCGAGAGAGAGGGCGACAGAGAGAGAGAAGGCGACATAGAGAGAGAATGCAGAGAGAAAAAACTAGGGCCTGCTTAGGAGGGGAGGAGAATGAGGAGTAAAATAATTATATAATATATATACTGGTCGGTTCGGTTTCTGGCGGATTTGAGAAATAGAAACCGAAACCGAGCCGAATATTTGTCGGTCCTCATTTTGAGACCCGCCCCGGACCGATTATACTATAAAACGGGACTGACCCACTCCAAACTCTTTGGTTCAGGCCGGTTTCGCGGGTTCGGGATCGTTGCTTTTGAGCTCACGCGCCGCTTCCGTTGCCGTCTCTAATTAAGCCTTAGATTTAGAGGGAAAGAGAGAGCAATGAACGGTCAAACTAGCCATCAGCAATCGAAGGATGGGCGCCACGACGACCAGTGGCGGAGCCAGGATTTCGATCGAGGGGTTCAATTTTTTTTTTTCAATAAAAATATCTAATATAATTATAATATCATTTAAATTACATAACAAATCAAGGAAACAAAGTATAAACATGATTGCTTCAAGGTAAACAATTTTCTATTACAGATAATGTCCCTTCGATTTTATTTATATATTTTTATATAAATAGTAAAAAAATTAATAATATTGAAAATGAAACGACATTATGTTACCGACATGTCTATTTTTTTATATGTCATTTGATTAAGCAATATCGTTTTTTACACTATATTTCACACCTAACAAAATAATTTAAATCTCATTCGGTATACATTTAGTTAAGCAATGTGGTTTTGGATTAATAAACATATTAATGAAAAACAAGTTATAAAAGAAAATTTGATATAACATGAATAAATTTAACTTAAAAAGTTCTCTATTTTCTATCAAAATTTAAAATTAGAAATAAAAACTAGTATGCATTCTTTTATGAAAAATATCTCTATATTCTGAACAAATAAATATAAAACCTATCTCTATATAAAGATCTAATCTAAGTTTCATAATTAGTATTTCAGAAAATTTGATAATATAAATTATACATATGCATTTAAAGAATAAAAAAAAAATAGTGAAAGTCTTGCATAAATTATATTAAAATAAAATAAGTAGTGGAAACCCCCTAAGAAAATAAAAGAAAAGATGAAAAGGTAAAATACAACCTTCATATAACGATAATAAATACTCCATATAAAAATACTAGCTCATAACTTTTAACGGTGATTGGATTTTTTTATGGCCAAACTTATTTTGCCCAAAACTTCAATATCCAAGTTGCATTTTCAAGCTATTATTGTCTATACAACCTATTTCAAATTATAAACACATGAAGCTCGACTCCATCCGTAAAATCTACTTCTCACCTTTGCTCTCTTCTTCTTCTCCAAATGACATAATGCCTAGCTATTATATTATATATATATATAGCTAATTTCTTTTTGCAAAAGCCAGGGGGGACCAGTGACCCCACTGCCCCCCCCCCTCCTTCCGTGAATTATTACTTTTATCCCGATAAATATTACTTTTATGTACGATAATTGTTATATTGAAAAAATATTACATTTCTTCTCGTGAATTATTACTTTTGACCCCGAAATATATTACTTTGAAAAATATTACTTTTGTTTACGATAATTGTTACATTGAAAAAATATTACTCCCTCCGTCCCAATATTGTTGGCTCAAAACTTTTGGGCACGGGTATTTAGTAGAAAGGAATTAAGGATAAAAGGTGTGTGACCCACATGTTTAGTGTAGTTTTATTTAATATTTAATTCTTGTTAATTTAGTCAAACATCTTAAGATCACACAGTCAAAAAAAGTGGCTGAGATTAAGTTTTTTAATTAAGGCCTAAGTAGGTCCTAAATTTGCCAAAATAGGAAACAGGCCAACTTTCGTGGGACGGCCCAAAAAGGAATACAGGCCAACAATAATGGGATGGAGGGGGTACTTTTCTTCTCGTAAATTATTACTTTTTATCCCGACAAATATTACTTTTGTTTTCGATAATTGTTACATTGAAAAAATATTACTTTTTCTCTGTTGAATTATTACTTTTTATCCCGGTAAATATTACTTTGAAAAATATTATTTTTATTTGCGATAATTGTTAAATTGAAAAAATATTACTTTTCTTCTCGTGAATTTACTTTTTATTCCGACTAATATTACTTTGAAAAATATTAGTACTTTTTTTACGACAATTAAATTGATAAAATATTACTTTTCTCTCGTGAATTATTACTTTTTATCCCGATAAATATTACTTTTATTTACAATAATTGTTACTTTAAAAAAATGTTACTTTTCTTCTTGTTAATTATTACTTTTGTTAATTACAATTGCTAGTTTTAGATAAATTATATTTTAAAATTATATCCTTACAAAAATTAATAATTAACAAAAGTAAAGTAACATTTGAACGTAAAATAATTTATCTAGATATCAATAGAAATAATTTGATTTGATGAGAAATATTAATAATAGAAAAATAAAGTAAAAGAAAAGTAAAAGAAAAAAAGAAAGAAAATTAGAATTATCAATAAAATAGAAAAATATAATAAGAAAAAAAAAAGAAAAAAATGATGTTTATAACAGGTATTGAACCCACGCCAACAGAAGTTAGAGTTTTAAAGCAGCAACCTCAATCACCGGCTACTTTCTCAAGATAAATCAACTCCTTCAGTATAATTTATATATACTGAAAACGCAAAAACTTAAAAAAATAAATAAAGTTGATCAACGGGTTTGACCCGTTTGACCCGACCCGGATCCGGTCTCTTATTAGAGACCGGTCTCACGGGAGACCTACTCTTGATATATTTATATTGACTCAAACGAAATCTTTTTCAAATCTCTTACTCTTTATATATTGAATATTGATTTATTCAATAAAAAAATATATATTGATATTGATACATAAAATCTATCTATCTATATTAAAGCAAAATAATTTGTAATGCATTTTCCCGCTCATATCTTACATGCCACATGCAAATAATTGTACACTTTCCAGTAAAAATTAATAACTGTAGATTTTATCATGTCATTTCAATTTTTCAAATTCAAAAATTAGGCTTTAAGGCCTAACAAATTTAGTTCACTATATAATGATGTGTATGTTGCATTTCAAATTTTTAAATTCAAATATTAAGCTTTGGAGTAGTAATTATTTTATTGTTTGTCATGTTAATTAATTTTTGTGTTTGCTAAATGTATTATTTTGTATAAGAAGATTCACAGAGATAAATTTTATTAATTTGAAATATTTAATTAGATTATATAGATATTATTGACATTTAAAAATATAAAAATTGAAATACAATCGAATGGTGCAGCGGGTAAATCTAGTATGAAACTAAAAATACACATGTGAAAAGCAAATAATCGAAAATAAAGAAACCACATTCTGCATTCTCTCTCTCTTCTCTCTCTCCATGGCCTCAATTTGCAAAACCATCTCTTCTCCGGTAACCATCTTTCCTCCGGCGACAGCCATCTTTACTCCGGCGACGACCAAACAAACCAAAAAGTCATCACCAAAATTATACACAAAGAAACAATTACTCTTCCCTCAATTATCTCCAATTAAAGTGAGATTTCTCTATTTCCCTCAAATTCAACTCCTCCGCCTGCGGCTGCACCTCCTCAACAATCCAAAAGTTCTGTCGCCGAAACATCCAATCACTCAAAATCGAACCCAATATTGTGCAATTCCTACGCCGAAAACTTTCAGCAGAATCGAACTCGAGATTTTTTTGCGGCGAAGCCCTTCTTCTTCTTGCAGAATCGAACTCTTCTTTTCTCAATTTTGCGGCGAAGCCATTGCCATCGCACCGCGCCTCACGCCCTTGTCGGATCTGGATGTTGGCCGGTGTTGGATCGCCGCCGCCATAGGCTCCTCGAAGTTTGGCTGAAAAGTATAAGCTATTTGTGGCATCGGTGTTGACGATGAAGGATTTGCAGAGGAGACAAAAAATTAAGTTTCATGGTGAATGATGGTGAAGGATGGGCGGGTCGAGAGAGAGAGCGGGGGCAAGAGATGAGAGAGAAAAGGAAAAGTTTTTTTTTATTTAATTAATTTTATAATGTATTATTGAAAAAAAAATAAATATATATATATATAGGTATATACACTTTAATTTTGCATATACTTGACGGCCACGTATACCACGATATGTACACGTGCACGATTTTACTGCCAAGTTATATCTAATTTCCCCCAAGTTGCAAATTGTGGAAAATTGAACAAATTTAAAAGTTAGTAATTTTAGAAAAAAAATTTAAAAATTATGTGCAAAATAAAAGATAGGCCAAAATTTATGTATTTATATGCATTTTTTCCTTTAATTAATTGGATTGCATTTGAAGGTAGTTTTATTTTGCATCCAATTAAATTTGGGCCACGGATTTTTGGCCAAAATCTCGTCTATTATTGGGCCTCAATTCAACTGTGGATCAATCAATTGAATCCACTGTAAACAAACCCATTCCTATTCCGAGCCTAACATTTTTTATTTTACTTTTCCACCCTACTCTCATCTTTTGTATTTATGGATCCATTAGTATTACTTTTCGACCGTTATTTAATTTTAAGTAAAAAAATAAAAAATATATATATTAGCACTTCAAAAAGAATTTTTGAAGTATTTGACAATTTAGAACTAGAGACATAATTCTTAAATTTTCACTCGTTAAGAAAAATATTGGAATATAAAAAAAGAAAACGTTGAATTGGAGAAATAATTAAAGGAAATATTGTCGTCTAATTGGTGTAACATCCTCTATTGCTTATGTTAGATGAACGACATGTGGCAATTCCTAAATTTAAGATTGGTAGCTAGGGTTTATTCCACCCAATTAGGGTATATAATTATCTCCAAATCGACACATGTCATTAATCTAATGGATGCAATAGAAGATGTAACACCTTTAAGCAATAGAAGATCCGATCTGCTAAAAATAAAGGAGAAGCGGGCTATGGTGGAGTGGGGGCAATAGAGAGTGATGAGAATGAAAATATCCTCTTTGCATGGTGAGTTGAAGGCCTTGATGCATGGAGTTTGCCAGTGTGTGTCTGTGTGAAGTTCATTATAAGTTCATCAGTTCTAGGTCAAATTTTTTAAAAGTTCATATGTTCGAAAAAAATCTATCCTAGTCCCCATGCATGTGTCAACTAAAAGTTGCAGTACATAAAAAGCAAGATTTTATGAAAACATCATTGTTTATAGGGTTATATTGCACATGAATGTACAACGTAGGTATAACCTCAATTGCAATTATAACACAAATTTCGATCATTGGCAACTCAGTACCCAACCTTTTGATTGGTTACAATTGGTATATATCATCCCCAGAATTTTAGGCAATTGGAAATTCTACGTGGAAAATTTTTCGGAAATCCAATGTGGAAATATAAAAAATCATAATAAAAAGGAAATTAATTAATTAATCAAAGTTCAAAAGATTATAAATGCAATTATAATAAATTTCGAGGGGTGAAATGATTTAAAAATTGAAATACTCCATTAACTATTACTTACTTCAAAAAGACTTTTACTTAACGAACCCCATAAAAACTTAGTATAAATTTTTTAGCCATTTTAAAATTTATTCAAATCTATAATACATTTTACACATAGAATTATATCCTTTCCTCGTTTCCCCAATAGCCCTCTCCTCCATACAACAAACGAACGTTTGCAATATTTTGTGCTGTCGCCACTCCACCTGTGTATTTTTAGGCTACAAATCCTATTTTGAATCCTGCCAATTTTTTTAAAATTATGGGTGCTACATAAATTTGTGCGGTTTCAAAAGTTAAAATGATCTGTGACAGGGTACTAAAGTGAATAATATATAGAGGCAGTTAATATGCATAGACTTTTAAAAACACACAATTAAATGAGTACATTTGTTTCATATATTGCTTGTGGTCCCAATTTTTCATTTATTAATAATAATGATATGAGGGAAAAAACCAAGTTGGAAGAAGTTGATGAAAAAAACCCTCGCTTAGACTAAAGTAGAGATGCAAATTACAAACATAATTAAACATTATTCCCGGCTGGCAAAATTAAGCAAACGTGATGATTCATCTTGTCGTCTCTTGTGTTCATTTCTCAGAGAGGCTGGGTTTTTTCCACAATAAATGAAAAGTTGTAATTATTGACGCCTCTGAAAACACCATCAACGTGTTCGGTTATTTCGTTTTGTCCGTCGGTGGATCTCCTATCCTGCTGAGTGTAGGAGAAGGGAACATCGCACGTGCCTACCGTTCCGACATAGCTAACGGTAGCCAAACTCCGGGGCGGCACCGGAACTGAACCCGTAGCCTTAACTGATACTGAAGTGGTTGTGGTTGTGTTCCACTCCAGCGTCGTATTTATCTCAGCACTCACCTCAACTTTGTTACTAGCAATTAAGGGCACACCGGCTTGGAATTCTATCTTGGACCCGAACTTTAAGGAGTAGCTATGGGTGAAAGATTGTGATTTGGAGTCGTCGTAAGTAACCTCGACGGCGATCCCAGCCTCCGAGTCTGAGTAGTTGAAGGCGGTGGTGGTCCCCGCCACGAATGGCGACTCGTTGAATATTCTGGAATTCTCCACCCAATATCTGACGTTATAAATCCTTCTCCCGAGCACAAGCTCTTCCACAGTAAGCCTCGTTTCATTAATAACAGTGTTAACCTGCGCATTCAGACAGTCTGTCTTCCCGTCAAGGGTGAGAGCTTGGCAGAATCTGTTGTTGCCTGCGTTCCGGAGCGCGATGGTGGTGTCGTCAATCTTGACCGGCCAGAAGAGCGTGTCTTTGTTGTTGGCCGTAGTGTCGGTGGAATCCCCCCATATCCAGTTAGGGCTGCGACGCCAGAACCTGTCGAAGTGTTTGGACTTTATTCGGACATGTCCGTCGTTCATGAGATGGACCTCCTGTATGGCTGCCTTGGCGTTGGGATCGTCGAACGAGAAGCGCAGGTAGTTGTAGCGCTGCAAGACGATTCCTCCGAGGTACTTGTCGTTGTACCCTTTGAACGCAACGTTCTTCGGCAGTTTAACTAAGTCATCCCAATTCACATAACTCAGATAACCTTGCGTGGGACCGGGCTTGTCATTCACGTAAAAATTCATGCTCGTGTCAAACATGAGACGCCCTCCGCTCCGAATGTGGTTCAGGTAGAACCAGGACCCATCACCACCGGCAACCTTAACCGCCTCGAACAGCGTGCACGATGACTTGGCCGTGTCTTCCTCGGGTTGGTTGGATTCAGCGACTATCACCGAGCCGTTTGCTTTCCGTTCCCAATATTTATTGGAATGACAGAATCTGAGGTGAACGTATCTGTCGTTACTTGTTGCTCGTTCCGCTTCGATCTTCGCGAACGGGCTGAACGCGTCCTGCTCGCCGAGGCGTACGGAACCGGCGTCATTGCGGTTTGAATAGCCCTGACCCCAGTAATAAGTTGATTTGATGACGACGAACCTTGAAAGCGTGCCTGCAGCCAGCAGAACAGTTTCCATGTTTCTTCCGATCTGTTTGTTTAATTTCGTTTTAATTCATCACTATCTAATGAACAATTAAAGAAAACTAAAATTTAAACTTAATTCAAAAAGAAGAGAGAAGATTACCGGAACTGTAAAGAAGAGAAATGATGTTGGTTAATTTGCGCTGAAGAAAATCCCTCGACCCTCTGTGTTTTTGTTATTCTTCTTGCAAAGTGTCGACAATATATATAGATGAGTTTAAGGGGATATTTCTACACTTCTACTGAAGGTCCGTGAAACCATTATTAATATTAATTTGCATACAATAACTAATCTAAACAAATGGTCTTTTGTCACGAATAATATTCAATTCTTTTCTGTAAATTGAATCTATATGTTATTCTTTTATGTGAATATTTATATATGGACACTACAATAAAATGTTACAATAGTGATTTAAGTCTCACAATTTTTCAACAATTATGCCACATTAAAATAAAATCGTGACATCTTGTGATTGATAGCTATTATGAGTGTTATAAAAATAAAAGATTCTATTTTAATTTCCACAATCTAAATGTGTTGCTGAAACTAAGAGCTAGAGGTTAAAAAAGAGACTAACTTAACCTAAATTTATATTAAGGACAAATTAAAATTGCCGAACGGACTATATAGCACGTGCAATGCCTGTAATCGAACATGGAGCCCGATTGCAGACGTGGAACGCCACATAAATAAAAAAAAGTTAATAAAAAATTGGGACCGCAAACAAAAATCTCCATCTGTCAATTGTCACACATTACTAAAAAAAATTAAAAAATTGTGTTTGGTACTTGGACCAATCAAAATTAATTCTCCATCTGCCAATTGCTTTTTTTTAAGGAATTATGGTATGATATTATTACTTGCAAACACATGAAATATGAAAAAGACCCTCCACAATAGACGGGGTTCATCCCAAACATACGTATTAGAAAAATCTTTAGAACTTCTAGCTAGTCTATGAGCACCAACAATGATATCACGACTTACGTGTTTAACTCGAACTCTAAAAAATGTCTCTATAAGTAATCATCAACTGGCGATAATAACCCCAAACTGGGAGTTATCTACACTATGAGATACAATTGCATCGACTACTAGCTTGCAATCCGTTATGACTTCAATTCGGTCCATCCCCCTCTGTTTGATTCAAGAGAGAGCTTCATACACTCCCATCGCCTCCCCTCTACCACTCTTAAACAACCCGGCATTGTCACTACTTTAGAGCCTACGAACTCACCTTTCTTCCCTAGCAAAACAATACCAAATAATTGATATTAATACAGATATAGTATCCAAATAATATCTACTTGCATATACCTACCGATATTTGGTTTTCTATCCCCTAAAATAAACGGAATAAACTCGGCAGAATAGGTTGAATATTAATTATTTTGAATAATCAATATCTAAATAATACTTCCTCTGTCTCAGGTTAGTATGGTTCAACTAAGATTTTATACATTATATATAATCAAATATGCACCATACTTTTGAGGGACGGGGGAGCACATAATATCCAAATAATATCTAGTCGCATATTCATCACCCAATTATCAGTTTTATTTTAATTTATTTAAAGATGATCAAATTCTGAATTGCAACACTGACCTCAGGCCTCACTCAATCTAATTAATACTGCCCATACTGGGATGTATTGGTCCCGCAAAATTGGGACCAAAATTATGCATCAGTCACACACAACATTATTTTGATGGGTGTTTACAAAACTGAAAAAACGAAAATAGGTTATCATATTATAAAAAAAAAATTGTCCCTTTTTTTTTAGCACATGTTTGTTCTGTTTTTTATATATTGGATGCTGTTAATTACGAGAGGTGGACCAATGGACCATTTATTATTCATATGAAGGCTGTAATGTATGTATATTTATCCTGCTATTTTCTCTTTTGAATATTACATATATAAATTTGTGTGGCTTGGAACGTTTTCAAATATATATATAGAAATAGAATATTAATTAATAACCAAGATGCTTTTATCTTATGCATGACCTATAGAAGTCCTTCCAATTTTACATAATTAAGGAATGTTATTCGATCAAAAAAATAATTAAGGAATGTTATTTAACGGTAATATATATACTCCCTCCGTCCCTGATAAGTGTGGTCCGGAGGGAGGGGCACGAGTTTTAAGAAGGATGTTAGGTAGATGTGTAGTGAGTGGAGAATGAGACCCACTTTATTGTAGTGTTATTACTTTTAAAGGGTCAAATGGTAAAATTTTAAGTAGGGTCATATCCATTTAAGGAAGAACCACACTTATGGAGGACGGACGAAAAAAGAAAGTGAACTACACTTATCAGGGACGGAGGGAGTACAATACACTGCTCTAACATCAAATATTATAATATAATTAGGTTACGATAATTTTTAAAAATTCAAAATATATATTATTATAATTATTTCTCAAAAATATTATTTTAGCAAGTTAATAAAATTACCTCATAACTTTAATTAACATCAATAAATTTCAAGTGAAGATTAATAAATCAAATTGAAATTAATAAATTCTATTTATTTTTAACTGTGCTAATCCTTGATTAACTCACGAACCTTACGATATGACCCAATAAGTGGACTGCTTCCAAATTTTTGCCCAAAAAAGGTGAGTACTCGAGGCGACGCGGCGAGGCTTTGTCTAAGACATCGGTCAAGATCCTAGTTAATGTCAAGGGTTAGATAAATTTCTGTATTGGGCTAAAATACCTCTACACATCCCAATATATATAATATTAATTCGTTGGTCTCGTATAATCTTTTTTTTTTTTTTTGCTATACACAACAAACTTATCAAACATTTCATTACTGTACAGAAATTGCTAGCCATTTGTGGCCATTAGCGTACGATACATATTACAGTATAACCTCCTTAAATTAATACTCAATAAATTAATAACTTTTCTAAAATAATAATTTTCTCCGGTCCCGTTTGTATTACTGTCCTTTAAATTTTAACTCGCAAAATTAATAACCTCTATAAGATACTCCCTCCGTTTTTTATTAAGTGTCCTTTTTAGCTCATTTTTTTGTTTCTCAATAAGTGTCATATTTCAAAATTCTAGAGAAAAATAATGTAAAACTTCTCATTTTATCCTTGTCATTAATGTAGATTATCAACTTGTTTATGTTTCCTATGCTATTAATTAAGGGTAAAGAGAGTAAATTATCAATTTTCTTAATATGTGTGTTTTAAAGGAGTAGGACACTTATTAAAGAACGGAGGGAGTAATAATTTTATCCGGTCCCGACTGTATTAATTTATAGAGGTTATACTGTATATCTTGTGCGAAGGGGTAGGATTGTAAAAACGAGGAAAATCAAAATTGGGAAATAAATAACCGTCCAAATTAAAACCGAAATCCAAAGTTAGGGCGGAGCAGGTCGCCACATCCGATAATTATTGGGGAAACAAAACAAGACGAAAAGTGGTGGGGAGAATGAAAAGAAGACGACAAGTAATGGAGTGGAGAGGAGAGAGAGGGGAAGGAGACGAGAGGGTAGAGCGAGAAAGAGACAAACTGTAAGAGCTTTGTTGATGCAAACAATCAAATTAAGACCAAAAACACGTTTCTATAATTATTCAAGGCAAATTCCAAAACTTATCAATAAAAACCGTAGGCCGCACATTTTCCTTTATTTATAGGCAATGTCGTCAATTATTTATTAGTGCAATAATTCTATTCGGACACACGTGGTTGAATCAGAAAAAAAGCGGTCGATTTCAACATTAATCTATTTTCGGTCTAAATCCATAATTAATGTTATTAATTTGCTCCTGATCGATTTTGGCTTCAAAGGTTTGGCACTAATTATCTCTCCCGCCTAGACCTCCTCCAATTTGCCTCCCACCCAGACCCCCTCCAAAAAATCGGTCCCATGCAGACCCTTCCAAAATTAATCTCCTATCCACACCCAACTCCTGATCACCAACTAATTTAGTTATGTATTTCCTAATTAATTGCAACTTAATTAATTGAGGGATATTATATTGTTAGAAGAATCATGCAATATCTTTATCCTGCAACTAATTCAATTTTTTATTTCATAATTAAGTGCAACTTAATTATTTGAGAGAGATTTTATCGTTAGAAAGATTCACACAATATTTTTATCCTGAAAGAGCATCAATGTCAATCTGTATAATAGTGAATTATTCTGATTAATTAATTACGTTTGAAACATTGTGATTTCCCTAATTTGTCAAGTGTGTTCGGATACAGTGTGTCCCAATATCACTACCCTTATTAGTAATGGTATTTTTAACTTTTAGTTATATTAATTTTTATTTTCACTGAAAGCACTTTTTCTTGTAATGCTGCACTTTATTATCTTTTTTCTATTTTTGATAATATATTCAAAATACAAAGCTTACGGACAAAAAAAAAAAAAAAAAAACTATATACTTTTAAAAATTTGTAAATTAGAGCGGTGCACCAAAGGACCATATAGCTGAAGGTTTCTAAAGTATTCTGATCCTGCCAAAAATATACATGAACTTTATTATTATTACTTCATCTGTCCTATTATAAGTAACACATTTCTTTGGCACATATAAATTAAGAAGAATGTTTAAAAGATAGAAAAATGGTAGAGTCCACACTTTTTAAAGAGTTAATTTTTGTCATTTTTGGAACTTGTAACTAATAATGAGACGAAAAGTTCTTTTTATAACTTCATGAACTTTATTAATGTTGCTAGCTTTTTCTTTATCATATTTTTAGAATCACCCGCCAATATTTTAACTTCTTAAGGATTAATCTTGGGTTGGTCTTGGGTGAGACCGGTCTCAAGCAAGAGACCGGATCCCACTCGCTGACCTGACCCGCCCCGCCCCGCCTAGTATTTAAAAAAAATTTGCATCAAACCAGATACATATACGTACATTGAGATAATATTAACAAATGCTGGTGTTAGCTTAGCTGGTTAAGGCCTTTGCTGTTGAGGCTAAAATGCGGGTTCGATTCTCTTTTGGAACCAATGGCTTCCAACATTTTCTTATTTTATTTTGCACTTGTTTTTCTGATTTTTTTTCTTTTTTGTTTTATGTTTATTTTTTTTAATAAATTTCAGCTTTGAATAATAGATTCAAGTAGGATATGTTTCCATATATTTTTATTTTATTAATTATTCAATTTTTAAATCATCAATTAAAAAAATTAACAAGCATAATTAACATATTTTCTTCTTTTATTTTTTACTTAATTAATCTAAAAGTATAATTAACATATTTTTATTTTTTAATATAATAATTGTCATAAACAAAAGTAATACTTTTTAAAAGTAATATTTATCGGGATAAAAAGTAATAATTCACGAGAAGAAAAGTAATATTTTTTCAATGTAACAATTGTCGTAAACAAAAGTAATAATAATTTATGAGAAGAAAAATAATATTTTTTCAATGTAACAATTATGGTAATCAAACATAATATTTTTTAAAAAGTAATATTTTTTGGATAAAAAGTAATAATAATTCACGAGAAGAAAAGTAAATATTTTTTCAATTTAACAATTATCGTAAGCAAAAGTAATATTTTTCAATGCAACATCTATTGAGATAAAAAGTACTCCCTCCATCCCCCAAAAGTGTGGTTCATATTTAATTATATGTGAGATATAAAGTATTAGTTGAACCACACTAAAGTGGGACGGAGTAATAATTAACAAGAATAAAAGTAATATTTTCAAAGAAATAATTTTCGTAAACAAAAGTAATATTTTTCAAAAGTAACAGTTTTCGAGATAAAAGGTAACAATTGTCGTAAATAAAAGTAACATATTGTCAATATAACAATTGTAGTAAATAAAAGTAATATTTTTCAAAAGTAACTTTTGTCGAGATAAAAGGTAACAATTGTCATAAAGAAAAGTAACATTTTTTCAATGTAACAATTATCGTAAACAAAAGTAATACTTTTCAAAAGTAATATTTGTCGGGATAAAAAGTAATAATTTACGAGAAGAAAGGTAAAAATTTATTTCAATGTAACAATTGTCGTAAACAAAAGAAATATTTTTCAAAAGTAATATTTGTCGGGATAAAAAGTAATAATTTATGAGAAGAAAAGTACTAATATTTTTTCAATGTAACAATTGTTGTAAACAAAAGTAATATTTGTCAAAAAATAATATTTGTCAGTATAAAAAGTAATAATTCACGAGAAGAAAGGTAATATTTTTTCAATGTAACAATTGTCGTAAACAAAAGTAATATTTTTCAAATGTAATATTTATCGGGATAAAAAGTAATAATTCACGAGAAGAAAAGTAATAATTTTTTTCAATGTAACAATTATCGCAAACAAAAATAATATTTTTCGTGATAAAAAGTAATAATTCACGAGAAGAAAAGTAATAATTTATTTCAATGTAACAATTATCGCAAACAAAAGTAATATTTGTCGTGATAAAAAGTAATAATTGATGAGAAGAAAAGTAATAATTTTTTTCAATGTAACAATTATCGCAAACAAAAATAATATTTTTCGTGATAAAAAGTAATAATTCACTAGAAGAAAAGTAATAATTTATTTCAATGTAACAATTATCGCAAACAAAAGTAATATTTGTCGTGATAAAAAGTAATAATTGATGAGAAGAAAAGTAATAATTTATTTCAATATACCAATTGTCGTAAACAAAATTAATATTTTTCAAAAGTAATATTGGTCGGGATAAAAATTAAAAATATTCACTAAAAAAAAGTAATAATTCATTTCAATGTACCAATTGTCGTAAACAAAAGCAATATTTTTCAAAAGTAATATTTATCGGGATAATAAGTAATAATTCACGAGAAGAAAAGTAATATTTGGGTATAATAAATCCTATATGGGGATTAACAAATTAAATTAAAAGTTAAAAAACGAGAGAAATTTAAAAACAAGAACAAAAAGAATTGAGGATAATAATAAAAATAGAGAAAATGAAAAAAAATGAATTGAACAAATCTTATTGGAAAAATTAAATTAAAAGTTAAAAAACGAGAGAAATTTAAAAACAAGAACAAAAAGAATTGAGGATAAGAATAAAAATAGAGAAAATGAATGTTGTTCTAGATGGGAGTTGATCCCATTACAATTTGTTCCTTAGCGAAGCAGCCAGCCACCACGTTAACGAGTTCTTTATGTATTTATCCAACTATATTTTATTTAATCATTAATGTCGGATCGGGTCAGAATCAAGTCAGATCCAGTCTCTTATTAGAGACCGGTCGTAGGGATGTGTTTGCGATTAATCTTATCTCACCAACTAAATATAACTTTTTTTACATAAATTTTCAGACATAATAAATGTGAAATATTATTCTTTAGTTTTACATATGTATTTTTTATATATATATATTTTTTTTGCATGGTGTTTGTATTCTGTAATTAATTGAATCATTATCTAATTTATACTATTGCCCTACTGGTCCACCGACCGGCCCCGATGCCTTTTTTAATTAATTTCCACAATCTAAAAATATCTATGAGCTAGGATCTTCTAAGAATAATGTATTCTGAATTATTTTTATAATATTAATAAATACAATGCATTGTTCACGTGTCGTCAGAACGTAATTAATATTTAAAAGATAGATCTGTAAGTTTAATTATAAAGATAATTAATTATCTAATTTAAAAGGCAAACCTTTTTTTTTTTAGCTGGAGCAAGGGTTTAGTGATGATTGAATCCTCAAAGCTCATTTTCAATATAAACTAATCCCCGGCCGGCGAAGACAAAAACTGCCTAATTTTATAATCAATCCAAAGGTACGATATTTTTTTTATCAGTAAATAATGCGTATATAAATAAAAAAAATATGCACATCGTTCATGATCAAACGGTCAAACAAATGAAGAGATGCATGACAATCTCATCTTTAGCTAGCAAGAAAGATAAACAATGTTCCTATTTTATTTCTATTTTTTTTCTTTCCTTTTTCTACCTACAATTATTGGAGAGAAAAGCAACGAACAATTATACAACAAAGTGATATAGTTTAATTTTGATTGTTCGACGAGAAAGTATATACCTATAGATATTTGGTTTTCTATCCCCAAGAGGAAACGGAATAGACTTGACTGAATTGGTTGAATAACTATTTTAAATAATCAATATCTATTATTATATCGAAATAATACAAAGTGAGGGAAAACTGAGGGAAGCTCAAGGATTTGGGCCACTAATAAAATTAATCATCACTATTCGAATTAAAAAGTGATCATATCTACATTTATAATTTTTTTTCATTTATGTATAAATATATACTTAATGTTGGGTGTATATTATATACATTTGAAACATTATTTCCATATTATTATATTAATTAATCACCTAAATTTATTTTTGATTAATTAGAAGTATTTACTAACTTGAAATTTCATAGAAGTTAACACTCGACCAGATATATTTTTGGGTTGAATTACACAATTATTGAACATTCAAAATTCAAATTAAAAAAAAAATTACTTGGTTCTGGATATCAAAATATGTAAGACTTGCACATCACACTAGGGTTTCCTTCAAGAAAAAAAAAAAACAAAAAGAATTACGCATGGGCTGTTAGTAGAGGTGTTCACGGGCCGGTTCCGGTTCGGAACCGGGCCCTAAACCGCCGGTTCCGGTTCGGAGAAATTGGAACCGGAACCGGAACCGGCCCGCCACATCCCACGGTTCCGGTTCGGAACCGGCCCGTATTGGACGGTTCCGATTCCGGGTCGGAACCGGTAGTTTAGGGTCCGAACCGTCTGAATTTTTTTTTTATAAATTATTATTATATTATAATTGAAATGAAACATATCAATCATCAATGTAATGTATAAAATCGATATAGAATAAAATATATCTTCATTGATAATAATGTGTAATCAGTTACAAATGAAAATATATAATTATTTAAAACTTGAAATCCTAAAACTCTTGAAATTCACAAAGCTTGAAATATATCCTTCGGCTTGTGTTTGTTGATATGGCGGGTATAAGTGTCATACCCATTTCCTTTCTTATGCTCGTACTTCTGGTCGCAGAAATTGCATAACGCCATTACAACTGGTGTTTCTCCTTCGGCACAAGGTAATGTAACCTTTTTGAACCATATTGAGAACACTTCGGTTGCCTTTTCTTTATCATTATCAGTACGACGAGGGTTGGAGAAAGACATTTTTGCTAGAACTAAGAGCTAGAAAATAGAACAATGAAAAGAATGAATAACTTAGAGAATAGAGGGAAAGATAGTAAAAATTGGTGTGAAGAAATGGTTGTGGGTAGGGGGTATTTATAGTTGAAAGTGGGAGGAAATGAGGGGAAAAACATTTTGAAATTCAATTTTTTTTCAAAATTTTGGGCTCCGAACCGGCGGTTCACAGGGTTCCACGGTTCCGAACCGGAACCGCCGGTTCATTAATGACCCTTATTTTATTTTTTTTGTATTTTTCAAACCATTTATCATTGTAATTGTCATTTTTGTTCCATAAGGGGTATAATTAACAAGAATAAACACAAAACATATTAAAAAAAAATGTCCAAACCACCTGTTCACGGTTCCAATCCGTTGGAACCGGAACCGGCCCGCCTACTTCACGGTTCCGGGTCGGAACCGGCCCATTGACTGCGGTTCCGGTTCGAAAACCGTTGACTGCGGTTCCGGTTCCGGGCCCAACCCGCCGGTTCCGGTTCCGATGAACACCTCTAGCTATTAGTAAATTATAAGTCCAAAAATTTGTAAGAATCGGTTGACAATCTTCTCCTTCCTTTTATATTGTATTTTTCTAGGTTTTCACGCAGTGGGTCTACTCAATGTCGCCTATCGAATCTCACCATAAATGCCTCCCTTCAAAGCGTGCCTGCAGTCAGCAAAACAGTTTCCATGTTTCTTTCAACCTGCATGCGCGCGCGCGCGTTTCAGGGAATCAAACCATTAATCAATCTCAATCGATCATCATTCTTTAATTTTTAAGTATATTCACGTAAAATTAATTAATCAAACTAAATTTAACTATCCTCAATAGCTTTTACATTCAAATCTGGCACGCTACCTGTAATATATGGTTAGTTATAAGAAAATAATACTACTCCCTCCGTCCCACTCAATTTGTCTACTTATTGTTCGCCACGGAGATTAAGGATAATGCTAAAAAGATATGAAGTGGATAGGTCTCACCACTTTTGAAGGTTTAATATAATTCTTTCATTATTTGTAAGTAGACAAATTGAATGAGACATCAATTTAAAAAAAAGGTAGACAAATTGTACTCTATAAACTTACCAGAATGCCGCGTCACAAGTGCATTATTAGTGACTGAGACAATAAAGAAAAATGAAATAGTAGTAATTTTTTTGGCAAGGGAAGAGATTAATTAAATGAAAGACCACTACTCGGCAGCTGTAACCAACCTACTTGACTCCAACATGAGAATTTCGTGATTTCAGATATATGTGATACGAAGTGCAGTAATTAATAGAAGCAAGATGGATAATAAGGTATAGTAAATTAAGAGTAAATATGGTTGCTAAACATATGAGTGTTATTTGATTTGAGTATCTATCTAAACTATATATATCACTCAAAGTAAATATGATCGAAAAAATTAAGACTTACAAAAAAAGAGGAGCCGATATAGAGAAGAAGAAATGATTGCAGAATTGAAGGTGTTTGTTTCTTTTTTCTTCAATGCGTCTCTATTTATAGATAAATTGAGGGCCGGGCTGCTTCATCCTACGGCTCTGTGTTTGCGGCCGTTGGATCAAATAACTTTTTTTAAGAAAATAAGATACTCCCTCAGCTCCCATTCTAATTATTTGACGTACTTCACAAAATTTTTCTGTGAAAGCACATGTACATATTTGTGCTTTCACATATTATAGTGATGTTATTCACATATTATACTAATGTGAAATCGGGGAGGAAAGACAAAAATGTTCAAAATTCTTTGTTCTAATTTTATAATTAATAAAGTTACAAAACACTTTTGTCTCGAAATTTCACATTGATACTTAAAAAGGTGGCAACTGGCAAGTACCAACTTCCCTTTATATATATATAACTTTGTATCTCTACTTCTTAATTATTTGTATGTAAAATGACGTTTTGTATTTTTATACCAAAATTATCCTTAATTATTTATGTCTTTCATTAATTTCCATTTCATCTATTTGACTCCCCTCCTTTTAACATATGAACGGATTGGGGTATTAATTAAGGTTACATTGGGTAGAATTTTTTTTTATTAATATGTGTGCATGAGCTTAGGAAGACAAATAATATGAATAGGAGGGAGTACTAGTTTACGTCTTTGATTGCAAAAAAAAAAAAATACGTGCTCTAATGACGGAAATTAACGACAAAATTAAGAGGACCCTCGGCATCTAGCGACGGAAATATGAGGGGTTAACAACAGACTTGGGATGTGACGACTTCCACAATGGTATTTGCGACAGATCCAGAGGCGGAATTTGATGCCTTAATTAATTAAATTGTTTGATTTTTTTTTTCTAATGTTAATATTTATTGCCGATTAATCTAAAATATATTCCAGACTACAGGACATTCCAGGCTAAGGTGCATGACAAAATTAGCAATATACTCTTTATCTTAATTTTTCCTTTTTTTTTTTTGAACAAGTAAATAATTAATTTTTTTTTCGAGAAGTTGAACAAGCAAATATTGAAATCAATGTTGGTGCGATGGAATATGAACTTATGCTAGTGGGTCCGATGCTAGAATATTCCAATAATTCAAATAGAATAAACTCTCAAAATTTCCAATTTATATTGATTCTCCAAAAAAAGAAAAATCAATGGATAACATTAATAGAGAGGCATTGGAACGCATCATAATAACACAATTATTACCATACCCAAATTTCACTTCATTCAGTTTGTTTTATGTCTCCGTCTGATTAGACGTTATTTAATGATATATCCACGCACACATTTGGGTATATATATAAAGGAAAATGATCATATAAGAATGGATATTAACCTAAGAAATAGGAATAGATCTCCATCATAGATTTACAAGGGATGGAGGGTCAGATTTAACCCAGGTCAAACCGGGTCGGATCCAGGTCAACAGGTCGGACCCGGTCAACCCGTTGACTTTCGAATTTTTTTTTAATTTTCAATTTTTTTTTCGAATTTTTTTTAAGAGTCAGGTGATATGCACCACACTGTGCAATGAGATGCACCAAACTGTACAATGAGATGCACCACTAAGTGTATTGGGATGCACTATTTTTTAATTTTTTAATATTCTTTTTCACTATTTTTTTTAATTTTTAATTTTGATTTTTTTTCAAGAGTCGAACGAGGGGAGCCGAAGGCCTCGGAGCGAGCTAAAAACATTAATGTTGCCACAATCATTATCTATAAATTAAAATCGGAGCCGAAGGCGGAGACAAAAAAAAAAAAAAAATCTCAAACACTTGTTCATTGATATGGTATGAATACAATGATTTGAAAAGTAGTTTGATTTTATCATACCAAATCACCCCAAGATTTTCCCTCATTTTGATATAGTTATACACACACATATAGTGTATGAGATAAACCTCCATGTATTATGAGATGCACCACAATGCATTTTGAGAAGCAACACTATGTGTAATGAGATGCACCACCATGTATAATGAGATGCATCACAATGTGTAGATGCAACACACTGTGTAATAAGATGCACCACACAGTGTATTGAGATGCACCACACTTTATAAAAAAAACGAAAAAAAAATTTCAAAAAAATTTTTCGAAACTAAAAAAAAAAAAAATCAACGGGTTGACCCGGGTCCGACCCGGATCCGCCCCTATTCAGATCTGGCCATCCATCTATTGTGGATGAAGGGTTGAGATTTATTCCTATTTCTTACTATATATATATGGAGTGGTTCTAGTGAAAAGCCCCCTTAAAGTGAGAAATAGGAATAAATCCCAACCATTCATCCACAATAGATGGATGGCCAGATCTGAATAGGGGCAGATCCGGGTCAACCCGTTGACTCTTTTTTTTTTTTTTAGTTTCGAAAATTTTTTTCAAAAATTTTTTTTTTCGTTTTTTTTTAATAAAGTGTGGTGCATCTCAATACACTGTGTGGTGCATCTCATTTCATGTTGTGGTGCATCTCATTACACAGTGTGTTGCATCTACACATTGTGATGCGTCTCATTATACATGGTGGTACATCTCATTACACATAGTGCTGCATCTCAAAATGTATTGTGGTGCATCTCATAATACATAGAGGTTTATCTCATACACTATGTGTGTGTGTATAACTATATCAAAATGAGGGAAAATCTTGGGGTGATTTGGTATGATAAAATCAAACTACTTTTCAAATCATTGTATTCATACCATATCAATAAACAAGTGTTTGGAATTTTTTTTTTGTTTCCGCCTTCGGCTCCGATTTTAATTTATAGATAATGATTGTGGCAACATTAATATTTTTTAGCTCGCTCCGAGGCCTTCGGCTCCCCTCGCTAGACTCTTGAAAAAAAATCAAAATTAAAAATAAAAAAATAGTGAAAAAGAATATTAAAAAATTAAAAAATGGTGCATCCCAATACACTTAGTGGTGCATCTCATTGCACAGTGCATCTCATTGCACAGTGTGGTGCATATCACCTGACTCTTAAAAAAAATTCGAAAAAAAAATTAAAAAAAAATTCGAAAATTAAAAAAAAATTCGAAAGTCAACGGGTTGATCGGGTCCAATCCGTTGACCCGGATCCGACCCGGTTTGACCTGGGTCAGATCTGACCCTCTATCCCTTGTAGATCTATGCTGGAGATCTATTCCTATTTCTTAGATTAAGATCCATTCTTATATGATCATTTTCCTATATATATACATATAATACATATACCCTATAACAGCTATTATCTTGCCATTTCTTATCTTCTATGATACAGACATGTTAGAGTATTAAAATTAAATTTATTAATTATAATTCCTTCTGTTTTATTCATCTTGGCCCCATTTTCTTATTGAGCTGTCTCATTCATTTTGTCCACTTTCCAAAAAAGAAAATAATTAATTTTTAAAAAGTGATGAGACCTATCCACTTTCTATCTTTTTACTTTTCTCCTTAATTAGCCTACCGAACAGTAAGGGGCCAAGATGGATGGAACGGAGGGAGTATAATTTACATATTAATAAAGTACATACCATTATTCAGGTAATTTAAAAAAAGGTAAAATAATACTCCCTCCATCCACGATATTTAGGACACAATTTTTTTGGGGTATTCATCATATTTATTATACCACTTTTCTTTTTGGGGTGTCCACCATAATTTTTATAAATTTATATAGAGCTGCCAATATAAATTTATATAGAAATTTCACAACACGATAATTTGTCTCAAGGAAAGACCATATCGCCTTGCACCTATGATGCACATATTCTTTTAAAAATACTATGTTGCCGTATCGGATTCTTATTAGGGTGCGATTCTCGTCGGATTTCTGTGGGATTCACACCCGATTCGTCATGTGGCGTATCCTTCCAAATAAAGAAAAAAAGTAATCGGATTCGTATTTTTGTGTTCGGATTTATATTTTTTGTGTTTTTGGTGGTGTAGGTATTTTTGTTATAAAATTGAGTACTTTGGATCGATTTTGGGGAAAGAAGAGATGGATACTATCGGCATGGAAGAGTCGCCGATATGGGTAGCATTGGTTTGAAGACTGCCGAAGCGGACAACCCACGAAAGCGGCAAGGAATAGAGAAATTTGATAGAACACTGTGCCCCGCCGCTGCAGATTAGCCGCGAGCGCGGATGCACCGACTTTACAAATGAAATCCACTTCGGAGAGTAACCCGTCGAAGCGGTATGGAAATTTCAAGCATGATTTCAACAGCATAAAAACGAAAAAAATAAGGGCATTCTATTCATTCTACACTTTTCATCTAGATTAGAGACTTCTCTTCTTCTTTTTTTACTTTCTTTTGGATCTTTGTACAAGATTACTCTTCTCAATTCCCGTAAGAATTTCTATTCCCGTTTTTATTTGTGATTGTCTTTCTATGCATTATTTATTCTTATTTTGGAAATATTTGAATATGAGTAGGTAATTTTCTAATCTAGGGATTGGGGGAATTCGAATCTAAATGTTTGATCTTTGATTATTATGTTTACCTGATTGAATTGTTCTTATTTTAATTAGAGGGTAATGGCCTGTAAATTTCTCAACGTTTAGCAATTTCTGGTTTTGCTCTCCACCTAAAGATTCTCAACTTTCAATTGTTTCTGATTTTGCTCTCCACTTAAAGATTCTACTTGTAAATTCCTCAACTTTCAATTATTTCTGATTTTGCTCCCACCTTGCAGTTCTAGCAGGCGAATGAGCCTTCGATCTGGTACTCCTCGTCGGGATTGGTGAACCGGATCGACCCACCCACTCTTTCTCTCTCTCTCTCTCCAAGATTAGATTGCTAGATTTGTCAGTATTTTTCCTTCGTATGAATGTGAAAATTATTGTTCTGGCTATTTGGAGATATGATGAATTCAAGATTGTATGGATGTGAGTAGGATTTAAAATTCTTATGATTTTATGGATGCCTTCTAGCGCATGATCTGTATTTTCTCGGTTGAATTATCTCTGCGAGAATGAAAGAAAGTAGGGGAGAACGAGACTGAGAGAGGGGTGGGGATGATGACATGAAATATTTTTTATTTTTTTAATTTACATATATGCCACGAGAGTGTCACATAGATTAATTTAAGCCACGTCTATAAATTTCCAAAACTATTCTTGCCGGATCTCATCGCCGGAAGCAAAATCAGAAACAATTGAAAGTTGAGGAATTTACAGGCAGAATCTTTAGGTGGAGAGCAAAACCAGAAATTGCTGAAAGTTGAAAAATTTACAGGCAGAATCTTAAGGTAGAAAGCAAAACCAGAAATTGCTGAAAGTTGAGAAATTTACAGGTCATTACCCCTTTTAATTACACAATTGACCGTTGATTGATTGTTTTGTGCGACAATTGAGATCGATAGATGAAATTGTTGTGACCTAAGTTCAATTGAGGTTGTGCTTAATCGGAAACGCGTAGTGCAATAATTAATCTTCTCGTGTAATACTAGTAATGTAGGATTCGACCATCGTGCGAGAGTGGGGATCGATGTCTTTAATTGGTAGAATTTCTAGAGTTGATTAATCCATTTAATAATCTTGTGATATTAAAACACTTAGAGGAGAAGAATCATATCCATAGACGTTTCTCTATATCTTTATTTAGTTATTTATTTTCTCATTACATTAAGTATTGTCTTTTATAAATTAGTGTGATACTTGATGAAAAATATATTGTCTAGAATATTTAGGACCTTTTCGTTTATTATGAGTAGCGTAAACACTAAGTCCTTCTAAACCTTCCTTGAAAATATGACTTGGGAAACTTTACTGCCCTTCATCTGACATCTCGTACTATTGCGAGCAACCCTAGAGGTAACTTTTAGATTGAACAATTATAGAGAAATAATTGGAGATGCTCTATACTTTAATGGTGGCTAAATTTATAGTCTAAAAGCAATCTTTAAACATTAAAAAATGTGTGACACGATGGAAGACTATAAAGCATTCACAAAACTTTAAAAAATGTGTTTTTCTTCATAAAAGTAAATTCACACATTCATGTCAATTGTTTTATGTCTACCCAATGTATAAAAAGTGGTATTTTTCTTCTCAATGCTCATAAGTCTACTCATTCATATTTATGTATAAAAGGTTGTCTTTTTATATGTATTCATGAAATTTTAATCCTGATATTACTCAAACAAAAATGTGAATTAATTTATTAATTATAGTTTTACTTTATAATATATTTACGAATTTTTATTTGTGATATCACTCAACTAGAAAAAAAAATAGGGGTGTAATTGTCACAAAGGACTCATTTTTATATTTATTTTTTTATAAGTTGAGCTAGAATTTATTTTTACTATATAAAAAGGGATATAATCAGTTTTGCCTCGGGATAGATTATGAAAGCATTCTCTCCGAGAAGCGCTTGTGACAAACGAAATTTCCTCGAACTATCAGTAATGGGACCATGGTGTTGAAAATGAGACTATTAACTATGATCAAATACGAGAAATTTCAAAGAAGCAACCAAAAATAATCATATTTTCCTTAATTCTCGTGCCGAATAGTGTTGAACCATTATAGATGGGACGGAGCGAATATTATTCTAGTTGCAGACGAATAAATTTTGTTTAAATACTCCATCCTTCCATACCATTTTATGAAGGATAGATAATTTTCAGATTCAACCCCTAATTATAGAGAAATAATTGGAGATGCTCTATACTTTAATGGTGACTAAATTTATAGTCTAAAAGCAATCTTTAAACATTAAAAAATGTGTGACACGATGGAAGACTATAAAGCATTCACAAAACTTTAAAAAATGTGTGACATGATGAAAGACTATATATAAAAAGCATTCACAAAACTTTAAAATATGTATTTTTCTTCATAAAAGTTAATTCACACATTCAAAGAAATTTCAAAGAAGCAACCAAAAATAATCAGTTTTTTCTTAATTTCCGTGGCGCACCATTATGAATGGGACGGAGCGAGTATTATTCTTGTTGCTGACGAATAAATTTTGTTTAAATACCCCATCCTTCCAGACCATTTTATCATCGATAGATAATCGCAATAATATAAAAAAAGCTGAAACATCTTTGGTTTATTACCTCGTGAATGATGAGTAAAGCAATATGTATTGTGTGGGTGCTGCTTGTTTTGATGGTTATGCATCTGCAGCATCAACAATGTTTCACGGCATCGGCAGCAAGGCCGCTGCGGCTCGGCATCCGAAATCCACCTTCCCAACGGAAGCTGACAGCCGAGAGAATGTTGCGAGGCCACGACGTGGGCCCCCCAGACATCAACGATGGTACGTCTCCATGTTGCAGGGACAAAAGAGGTAAGCGAGTTAAGGGAGGAAAGAATGGAAAATTTTATCACAAAATAGTACCCACATTTTGTTTATCTCGTGTTTTCTAAGGTGGAAAAGAAAATTATCACATGATTCCCCCTCTTTCATCCCTTATACCACATCATACCCCTCTTCTCATAATAAATTTATCCACAATTGGAGTAAAAAGCAGGGAAAATGGTCTGCCCGCGAACATTTTCCATCCTATGCAAGATGAATATTTTTCATCCTACAGAACATTTGAAAAGAGTGGAAAATTATGAAAATATTTGTATTCCACCATTTTCCATCATAGAGAACATGATATATATGATTTCACGAGCCTTGCCTTAGATGGATCTACTCACCCCAAGGTGGGGGCACGTGCCCCCACAATTTTTTATGTTTTTTTTTTGCTAAGTATATACTATATGTTTATTTATTAATTGTATATGTGTATTACTTTGTGTAGCATGTTTATATTCATTAATTGGATTATTTGCTTATAATACTTGTTTTAATTTTTCCGGTTGCTTACCCCAAAGATATTATTATTTTCAGGTAATTGATAGATCGGACTGTGCAAGGCGTGGCGTTGATGATGGAATAAATTACTACTTTATTAAATATTTTTACTGTAGCAAAAACTCCGAGTAATATATGCTTTATTATGACGTATAAAGTGGCATTCCATATTTTAAAGTTTAATTAATTAAATATTTATTTTATTCAAGAAAAATTTGGGGCAATTGCCATATTGACAGGTGGACTTTGTCATGTGTTGGTATAACGTATGTGTATGTAATATATTATTTTTGACCAACTATATATTATGCATAAAGAGTAATTTTTTTATTTCTTTATGTTTTAATATCGCAATTTGGTAGTAATATCAAAAGTTAAATATAAATACTAACAACAATTTGTTCAATAAATGTTTTTTTCTTGGTGGCGAAAGAAAATTTAAAATATGAAGGAATTTTTAAGCGGCAAATAAAAATTCTACAAATTAACTACGAATTCATCATAAAGTAGTTTTTTTGGATAATTTGCATTTAAATAGCTAAACTATTCAACTTTTTATAATTATATTTCGAACTATCTAAAATATTAATTAAATAGCCAAACTAATTAGATTTTTCACAATTATATTCTGGCCTCAATTTTCCGGCAAAAAAATCAATGTGGCACACCGAAATTTTATGTGAATTTTTAAACAAGATATTGAGGTGATGTGATATGTTAAATTTAATTTCCAAATAGATTAACCAAATATTAATATTTACTAAGAATTCTCCTCTCTCTGCAACAACTCACTCTCCTCCATTCATATGTGTTCTTCATCAAGGCCGTGCCAGCTGCCTCAATTGGCAAAATTCAGCATTCATTATTCACAATCAACAACCAAATTACTTAACGAAACCTGAATTTCTTCGTCATTTTCACACAAAAAAAAAAAATAAGCAAATAGTTCCACTTTGAAGAAGAGAGGTGATACATCGGCGGCTTGAGTAAAGGGCGGAGAGATCGATGTTTGTAGAGAGAGAGAGGAGGAGACATGTAAATATTTTTATTTGTTTAATCTATTTGGAAAATAAAATTGACATATAAAAAATCCACATCACCTCAATATATATTTTTTAAATCCACATAAGCTTCCGGCATGCCACGTCGGATTTTCTTGCCAAAAAAATGAGGCTATAGATAAAATTGTGAAAAATCCGATAGTTTGGCCACTTAATTGATATTTCAGATAATTTGGAATATAATTGTGAAAAGTTAAATAGTTTGACTATTTAAGTGCAAATTCCTTATTATGATTATAATAAATTTAATATAGATTTACACTATTTCTCGTAAAATAGATATAATAATAAGGATATATTAGACAAATTAAATTTTGTAAGAATCCGCTCTTTTATAATAGGTATAGATTGATAATATTTTTTATCTTTCTTATTTACATATGGTTATTTTGCTTTATTGTGTTCTTATTTAATATTAATGCGATTTTCGATGATGGAATGGTATGGAATGATGGGGTATTTAAACAAAATTTGGTCTGCAACTAGAATATGCTCCCTCCCTCCATGGTAAAGCTTCCTAGAAGGGATGACACGAATTTTAATAAAAAAGTGATATGATGAAATATATTTCTCCCAAGTTTTTCTACACACATGATCTCCAAAAGAGTGACAATATTAATGTTCAACAAATTCGCTCAAATGATAATTTGGTGGACTTATTTACAAAGGCATTACCAATATCAACATTCAGAAAGTTGGTACATGAGATCGACATGCGCCGACTCAAAGATTTACAATGATCAAATTCAGGGGGAACAATTGTACTCTTTTTCCTTCCATCAGGTTTTGTCCCACTGGATTTCCTGGCAAGGTTTTAAAGAGACAACATTTGTTTTAGGGACGATCACTCAAGAGGGAGTATTGTAAATATATATTTAATTCGATAGATATATATCATATGAGTGTTGATCAAGTCATCAACCCTAAAACTGTAGTTCTTGTATCAATATAAATAAAGGACTTTGATCCTCATATTGAATACATAAAATTCTCATTATCTACTATATTCTCTCTTATATCTCTAGTTTATAACAATATATTACTTGTGAAATTATCTTGGAAACTACATTTGTTGTATTAATGTAATCTATATTCTATTATAAAAGAGCGGATTCTTACAAAATTGGGTTTGCCTAATATGTCCCTATTATTATGTTTATTTTAAGAGCAATAGTGTAAATCTATATTAAATTTATTATAAACTTAATAAATTAATAATAGTCCTACTTCTACTACAACTCAACTTAATGAATTAATTAATAATATAGTCATACTCGTACTATAACTCAAAAGTGAAAGAAAAAAGACAAACATAAATTTTGATAATTGTATTAAAATTTATTAGGATATTAATATATTTATATATTAATTTTGGTAAAAGTTTATACTTTTATTAAGTTAGCAATTTAATAATTATTTTCTCTAATAATTAACATGTTTTCTTTATTATTAAATTTCATCTTTATATTTCAATCTTTTCTCTTTATCATTCAAACATCTCTTCACATAATTTTATTTTATATTTTATTTAATTTATTTATGTAATTTCTTATACTTTATTGTTCTTATTTATTGATAATTTTTAATCGTGTCAAATTAAGTCGAGTACCATCAAACTCTAGACATAATTGCTTTATTAAAGAATTTATTCAAGTTTAATTGTATAAAATAGTTTCTAAGAAAAAAATTAAAAAATATGAGGGTGAGGGAGAGGGAGGAGGGGGTGGGTTTGGTAGCCGCGACTGGTTATAGTGGTAGGTGGTGGTGGTTGTGAGAGGAGGAAGAAAGAGGGGACGTTGGGTGGTTGTTCCAATTTCAAAAGTCATATGTAGAATACAGATAAATGTCACGTATTTTTCGATAATTAATCCTATATTAAATATATAATTATGCATAATAAAAAAAAATTAGGCTTTTAATGATATACTCCCTCCGTCCCGTTGAACTTGGCCTAGTTCTTTTGGGCACGAGTATTAAGAACAAAGGTAGTAAGTGTAAAAGTTATAGTGTAGTTTGTATATATTATTTTATTATTGCTAAAGTATTTTTTATTGACTTTTTAGTGTTTTTATTGACTTTTCAATCCTATAGTGTTTTTATTGACTTTTCAGTGTTTTTTATTGATTTTTGGGCTTAATTAATTTACTAATTGAGCCCTAATTATTTCTATAAAAGGAAACAGGCCAAGATGAGTGAGACGTCCCAAAAAGAAAAACAGGCCAAGATGAGTGGGACGGAGGGAGTATTAACTATCACTATATATAGTACATAGCAACCAATGCATACTACTCCCTCCGTCCTATTGAATATGACCTATTTCTTTTCGGCACGGAGATTAAGAAAAAGGGAATTATGTGTAATAAAGTGTTAATAAAGTAGCTTTTTAGTCAATAAAGTGCTTTTTTAATCAACAAAGTGTTAATAATGTGCTTTTTAGCTTAAAGTAAGCTTTAATTCTTTCCATAAAAGGAAACAAACCATATTGAATGGGACGACCCAAAAGGAAAATAGGTCATATTCAATGGGATGGAGGTAGTAATATATTAATTAATATATTGTATTCGTGGATATTAATTTAATTTAGATTATAGGTATATATGTAATTCGTATTATTTAAAATTAATATATTAGATCATTCAAAATATAAATGTATTAATTCCCTTTAATTTTTTCATTGGTTTTGCTACAACACTGAATTAGTCATATCTTAACTTAAGAAGAGAGTTGAATGTCTTCACTTAACACGAGACGATGTACATATAAGACAAACGTTTTTCGTATTAAAGAGAAAGTTAAATAATAGTAATATCAGAGGTTGTTTCACAATACATCAAGAGAACGTTTTTAAAGACCTAAAAAGAACTTTAATATAGGATTATACTCATAAAAGTTAGGTTCGACTTTGAAGTATAAGCATGTTATACCCAGAGTTTTGGCTCTGAAACTCTCCATTTTTTTTACATATATGACTCTTCATTCATAATTAGAATAAATATATTATAATAGACGATTACTATCAGTACCATACAATTTTGATAATTGTACATAAGATATGATATAAGAAATTTGAATTTCTTTTTCTACTCTTTACATATATCAATAATCAATAATTAATAATATTATAACTTTAAAAAAATAACAATAAATATATTTTATTATATAATAAATTAGTTATTTTAAATTAGAGTTATATGTGCGACGCACGTAATGTCCTGCTAGTATATAATAAATGTTGAGGAATTATGACAAAGGTATATACTTTATGCCGTAGTAGAATTTTGGGTAGCAATGATAAAAGAAATTAGAAGTTTCTATCATTTTAATTGAATTATTTGTTTATTTCGCTTAGTTCACACCAATGGTTGTCGGTCTAAGTGCTCGTTTGGTTCGAGTAGAGGAATGGAAGAGAATGAAATTAGGTAGAGGGAAGGAATGATAACAATAAGTGTTATTTTTATTGGGTGTTTGATTCAACAATAGAAATGAATCAATCACCTTGTGAAATGAATCCAGAGAGGAAAATATTTTGTTACTGCTCTAGTTTGAAAGTAAGGGTAATGGTTAACTCAATATCCAAACCAAATAAGAAGTAATTGATTCAATTAATTGAATCACTTTTCATGCCCAAAAAATGAGCTAAATCTCTAGTTTTCTTTGCCTGCCTGCTCTTAACTTTTCACTATCTTGTCAAAACTTGGGATCCAATATCGGAAAATGAACTTGATCTAAATATCAAATTCTAATAAAATTCGTATATTTTCACGCCAAAATCTCTCTCTCTCTTTTTTCTTTTTCTTTTTCTGTTTATTCAAAAAGAGAGATAAGCATAGTAGAAAAGGGATATTTCATAAAAAAAGCATGAAAAATAATTGAATAACACACACAAAGTTACTTTAAAAAAAAACACACACACACACATACAGTTAATAACATAAGGGCTCGTTTGGTAGGTATGTTAGGATAATGCAAGATGTTGGGAAAATTAATAGAGTTTTGATTGGATACCAAAACCCAGCTGACCCCAACCAAGTAGATGAATGTACAAACTTTGTGTTGTTTCCAGCTCACCTGTTTGAGCTTATAGAGTTTCATAGTTTACAGGTAGATTCGCTGAAGACAGCAGAAGACACAGCTAAGCAGACAGCTTAAAGAACTCGGCGGAAAGCGAGACTCGGCGGAGCGGACAAAGCGAGTCAAAGACCCGGCGGTATCAAGACCCGGCTCGGTGACGGAAACCCCGGCTCGGTGTCAAAGACCCGGCTCGGTGAAAAAGACCCGGCTTAGTGTCGATGACACGGCTCGGGTCTAAGACGGCTCGGAGTTAACGACACAGCTCAGGTTGAAGACACAGCTCAGGTTGATGATACAGCTCAGGTCTAAGACACAGCTCAGAGTTGAGACACAGCAGAGTCCAAGACGCTGAAGATACAGCAGAGACGCTTAGCAGCTCGAAGACGAAGACCTTCTCCAAGACAAGATCCCGATGTCAGAAGATCTTGTCGACGCGGTCAAATCGGAGAAGGAATAGCACGAGATGCGGACCTACTTCGTAGGCAAAGGCCGAAGTCAACAAGAGTAGGTAAGATTCAAACGGCTCTCTTCCAACGGCTAGTCTGAATCTTCACCTATATATATCTCTCCTCCACCATTGAAGAAGATCTTTGGCGAGGAGGTGGCAAGACGGCGAAGAAATAGAAGAAAATAGAAAAATGAACAACGATCTTCAAAGCCAAATCTTTCAAGAACACCCAGCCAGTCCGCTGTGTTCTTAGTTGTTCACATACTCAGTCATAGGCAGAATAGATCAGAATAAATATCTTAAGCCTAGATTTCGAACGAGTTCATCATACTCCTTGTTCTTCATTGTAAGAACTCGTTCATAGTTGGAAAACCATACCCAAACCCAAACCCAAAAAGGTTAGGTAAAGGTACGCTTGCTCGAAGCGTGTAATTCGAGTGGTTAGGTTCTTGATGCCGTAAACCGAAGGTATAGGCTTGACGAGTGCCCATATTTGTTGGAACACAGCTCGGGTTAGAGTTGTGAAGTTGCTTGGTACTTGGAAACCAAGTGGTAGTGAATTACCAGTGAATCTGGTCGTGGACGTAGGAGGGGTTACTCCGAACCACGTTAAAAATGCTCTGTTATTTATCGCTTTGTTTTATGCATGTTACTAACCTTCATGAGCATACATTTCAATCTGCATAAACTGAACTGAAAAGTGAAACAGAGCTTTGCAATATATTTGAAGCAACAGACGGACTTTCCAAATCCACCACATTCCGCACACACACACACAGCCAGCTGTGTCGATCAAGCTGCCATCCAGCTGGATCGAACACAGCCAGCTCTCTGAAAAGAGTTTTAACTTGGAAAAGTTTTTAAACCTTGGTGTATTCACCCCCCCTCTACACCAAGGTATCCGTCTTGGGACCAACACAAGATAGATAAGATCAAGATAAATATAGTGAATAAGGGGTGATTGTTAGTGTATCTTTTGTGTTTGGTAGATAAGATATCGTCAAGATAATATAGTAAATAACAGGTTGGTTGTTTGGTACCCTAGTTTAAATTCAAGATTAAGTGGGAAATGACAATTCTACCCCCAACTATAATTAATTACTATTATTTATAATATCATCTCTCTTTCTCACACTATTTCTCTCTCTCTCTCTCCACCCAACCCTCTACCGCCTCTCTTTTTCTCTCTCTCACTTTGTTTCTCACTTCTATTTCTCACTTTGTCTCTCCACCACCATCCCTTCCCCCACCACCTCCATCCCTTCCGCCACCATCTCTTCCACCACACACATCGCCACCATCCCTTCCGCCACCATCCCTTCACCACAGCCTACCACACCACCACAACCACCACTGCAACCCACAACCATCTCTCTCTCCCTCAAGAACCTCGACTTCCTCTACTTCTCCTCCATCATGCTTCTCCCTCCTTCTCCTCCGGCTTCGGCGAAAATGACGGGAAATACTGACAGCGGATCCCTTCCACCACACACATCGCCACCATCCCTTTCTCTCTCTCTCTCTACCACAGCCGCCGCCTTCTCCTTCCGCCGCCGCCTTCTTCTCGAAGAGCGACCGCCGCTTCCTTCTTCTTTCTCACTATCTCTCTCTCTCTCTCTCTCTACCACAACCACTGCCTCCTTCCGCCGCCTTCTTCTTCCGTCGCCACCTCCTTCTTCTTTCTCTCTCTCTCTCTCTACCACAGCCGCCGCCGCCGCCGCCTCTTCCTTCCGCCACCTTCTTCCGCCGCCGCCGTCGCCTCCTTTTTCGGAGATAGAAGATGAAGTTTGAAAGGATAATATTGTTATTTTGTATCTAATCTTGGTTACTGTATAGGCATATCATACATATCCCACCAAATTGGTGGGATACCATTTCTAAAGAGTAACAGTAAATTAGTGACGGGCCGTGATTAATAACGGGCTTCAGAGATTGTACAACAAGGCTACCAAACACAAGTTTAAATGAGATATGTAAGCTATCTAAGCTTTATCTAGGCTACCAAACGGCTCCTAATAGTAATACTGCTAAGATGCGACTGTACAAGTTGGGAACCCAATATCAATTATCACTACTATAATTGGTGAGTGAAGTCGGTAAGCCCATAGTACTATAATTGGTGAGATGAAGTCGGTAAGCCCATAATTTCCATCAACACTTTTTTCTTTAATTTTTATTTTTTATTTTTGGGTACTAGTCGTCTCGTCCCCTGGGAAATGTGTTCTCTGTTAATTCACATCTGCAATTGGGTTTTCTGGTAACTTCTTCGACATTTGTTTAAGTAGATTATGTCTTGCTCAAATAATGTTACTCAATTTCTTAAATTCTTTTTGGCTTCGATGTTTGTTGTTTATAGTTGCGAAATCGAATCCTGTAAAACCTATAAATTTGTGCATCGTGAATAATGTATATTACAATGTGAACAAATTCTTCTACTTCAGTGTTTGATTCTAATTCCGCTGTATGATCCATTTGTTCTTTGAACTGTTTACTCGATTTTGTATTTATTGTTTTGATCTATAATTGTTGCATTTATTCTTTGCTTGAAAAATAGACATTTGCTATGTGGAGGAACTTGACATTATTATTACATTCTATAGTCTGTAAATCCCTAAGCTGGTAGGAAATCCCTAATATATACCACTCGAATTCAAACTCTTAGTGATGTAGAAGAAGGTTCGAAAATTAGATAATTTCGATTACTTCATCTGTGACCCTCCAAAAATCTGCTAGTTGGCTTATTTTGATGGTTCCCAGCGACCCTGGCAAGTACGCTTGATTAAGAGCCGACAGTTCTTGTGCAATGAGACGCATGTTAGGCCGTGATTTTGGGTTGGTCCGCACACACACTAATGCAATGGCGACTGCAAACACCACTTCTTGTGCTATATGGTCTGTCGGAGGCGAAAGCCTCTGATCGAACATATCCATCAGAAGCATTTCCGAATCATAGGGTAGTGATGATATGAGGTCTCCAGGGTGCCTTCCCATCATAACTTCCAATGCCACCACTCCGAAGCTGTATACATCACATTTCTCCGTCACCTTCATGCTAAGTGCTAGCTCTGCATATGGATAACAAGAAGATAATAAGTTGTTGCATAAACTTTTATACATATAGAAAGTGCATATGATTCATTACCCGGTGCCATGTATCCATAAGTGCCGGCTGCTGTTGTCCAGTTTGATGAATCTGAGGCCAGTAATTTTGCTGTGCCGAAATCTGAGAGCCTAGGCTCGAAATCTAAATCCAGTAAAATGTTACTGGTTGATACATCGCGGTGTACAATTGGTACAGCGCAATCACAATGCAGGTATGCAAGTGCGTGCGCCAGTCCTTGCACAATTTTCACCCTTGTAGCCCAGTCTAATTCGACTGCATTCTTATCATCATATAACACATTTCTCAAGCTACCTCTCTGCACATACTCGTACACCAAGTATACAGACTCTTGCGTGGAGCAGTATCCATAGAGCTTGATTATGTTCCTGTGCCTCACTTCAACCAGTGCTCGAATTTCATTCTGGAAACTGCGAAGATTTGTGAGCGACACCTCACCTGAGACTATGCCGAACATTTTGACTGCTATAATCTGTCCTGTTCCTAAATCAGCTCTGTAAATACTTCCAACTCCTCCTCTTCCAATGCAGTATTTCTCACTAAAATCTTCTGTTGCTCGGACAATTTCTCCAAAAGGGATTTTCCATTCTGCCTCCCAAATATGTGATTCAGACTCTGAATCTTCAAGCTTGTTCTTCCTTTGAAGAATGAGAAATCCAACAATAAGTGTTGCCAAAACTATGAGGCTAACAATTGGAACAATGACCGCGACAAGAATCTTTCCCTTGTTTTTAGACTTGGGAAATGAAGACCTTGCGTCACAAAGAGGCAATCCCTCTGCTGCTCCACACAGTCCAAAGTTTCCAGAGAATGCTTTTGCAGGTGCTTTGCTGAATTTATCATCCGAAGGGATTGGACCAGACAGTTTGTTGTTGGAGAAGCTGAACTCCGTCAGACTTTTCATTCCAGATAATGCTTCCGGAATTCTGCCCGAAAGATTATTGTATGATACGTTGAGAACCTCCAGACTGATAAGCTTCCCCAGGGATGGTGGAATTGTCCCTGAAAGAGAATTGTTGCTGAGGTCCAACAAGTATTGCAATCTTGTCAATTGACCAATCTTGGATGGGATGCTTCCTGATAAGAAGTTTGTGCTCATGTTCAAGCCAATCAAGCCTTTGCAATTCCCAATCTCGGATGGAATGCTCCCCATGAATTTATTTCCTGAAAAATCGAGAAACTCTAGGCTTGTCAACTGCCCAATGGCTTGTGGAATCCCTCCATTCAACTGATTGTTGCTCAGATTGAGATTAAACAGTTTTTCTAGCTTTCCCAGCTCTTCCGGAACTCGACCTGTGAGCTTGTTTGAACCCAAGGCAAGGACATGCAGATGTGTCAGATTCCCTAGCTCAGCTGGGATTGATCCAGATATGTTGTTGTGGTCCATCTGAATATTTGTCAGCTGTTCGTTCCGTCCCCATTCCGGTGTAAGTTGGCCCGTAAACTGATTGTGGCTGACGGAGAGGAATGTAAGTTTCGGGTGAACTCCGAAGGCTTCTGCAATATCTCCAGAAAATTGGTTCCCTTCGAGCCGTACTCTTCTTAAGTCGGAGCAATTCTTAAAGCAGCTTGGCAATGATCCTGAGAACGTGTTGTTGTTCACTGTAAAATAAACTAAAGCAAAGCCACTGCATAATCCAGGTGGCAGCTGCCCGGAGAAGCTGTTACTCGAAAAGCTAACATTGGCTAATCGAGGACTATTTGTGCCAAGACCCAGTGGGAGTGTGCCTGAAAGGTTATTACTCTGCAAATATAGGAACTCCAGGTTGCGGAGGTCGGATATGGAGTCAGGCAGCTGCCCTCGCAATGGGTTGCTGCTCATATCTAGAATCTGTAGGAACATTAGACCTCCTATGGCAGGTGGAATTGTTCCATTAAGATTGTTCGAGAAAAGGTTGAGAACTTCCAGATTTGTGAGGTTCCCGATTGTTGGAGGTATTGCACCAGAAAATTTGTTCTCTGAAAGGTCAAGCTCAAATAAATTTTGCAACTTTCCAATCTGAGGTGGAATGGAGCCTGAAAATGAATTTGTGTAGAGCAATAGAGATTGCAGATTTATGAAGAGGCCTATTTGAGAAGGAACTTCACCAGAAAGACTAGCATTGGCTAGATTCAACAAAGATAGTTTTGTCAAGTTAAACAAGGCTGAAGGCAGGGAACCGGTAAGCGGATTCTGGCCTAAAGCTAAGTAGGTGAGGTTAGCCAACTGGCCAAGCTCCGGAGGAATCGAGGAAGTGAATGCATTTTTTCGAAGATCCAGGTATTCAAGATTCTTGAGTTGGCCTAAGGAAGGCGGAATTGTGCCCGTGAGTTTGTTATCTGCCAGGTCGAGATGAGTAAGGTTGAGACAGTTTGTTATGAAATCTGGGAATTCCAAAGTGAGTTCATTGTAATAGAAACTGAGGTAAGTTAGAGAAGGGAAGGTAGGAAATCTAGACCAGTCAGGGGTTTCAAAGTAATTAGAGCCGAAATCCAAGAACCGTACCTTCTGTAGATTGCCAATCTGATATGGGATTTCTCCAACAATAGAGTTGTTGAAGAAACTGATGTAGTGAAGCTCAGTCAAGTTACCAATCTGTGGTGGGATGGAGTGGTTGAACAAGTTGTTGCTGAGGTCTAACGATTGGAGCCCTGAGAGATTGCCAACAGCAGCTGGTATTGCCCCTTGGAATGAATTTAGACTGAGGTTGAAACTAGTAAGATTTGGAAATGAGTTGAAATCGAGCAGGTCCAAAGTGCCGGCAAGGCTTGCTTGGGACAGATCAATTCCAGAAACGGAGCCCCCGTTGTTGCAGCGAATGCCAGACCAGTTGCAAAGGTTTGTGATGTTTGTGATGGACCAAGAATTCAAAGAAAGAGATGTTGGTGATAAGCTGTCCTTCCATGTAAGCAGAGCCTCTGCTTCGGTTGTTGCGGAGGCTGCTGCCTTCATGTGGGGCAACAAAATGAAGAGAGAAATATGAAGAAAGAAGTGAGATGCTTTCTCTGGTGTTGCCATGTTTGCTTTGATGAAGGTAAAGCTAAATATCCCTCTACATTTATAGGTTTGCTTCTTGTAGTTTGATCTTGGGTTTCATTTCAAGCGTTTATGAAATGTGTGGTGGAAATAGGAGATCAAACACTACTTGGAATTAATGGACGACTTCTATCAGTGGGTTTTCTGTTGCAGGTGGTATTTTTTTTTTTATTACACCACCATTGATACACTGCAAAATAATAGTAGATGAAAAGAACTAGCTCGTTTTTCTTGATTTTTTGTAGCACGATTTGCGTTTTCTTGACCAAAAAACACTTTCCAATTCTTTTTATGTGGAATTTCAACAAGAATTAGACTACCATAGATAGTTATGTTATGTGGAAAATCTAAATTTGTTGAGGAAATTTCCTAAACAATGCCAATGAAGCACGTTAATATTGGGTAACATTTATGATTTTAACATTTATTTGGTTGGGACAGGAAACACCAAGGATGCTCTCTTGATGTGCGCTTGTTGGTCTAACGGTAATGTGGTTAATGTCTGAGGCCAAAGGTAATGTGTGTGTGTGCAAGTCTATATGTAGGGATTAATGTTTTTTTGAACCCATAGAAGTCAATCTGAGCTTTTAATAGCCAGAGTTTGACTTATTAACTATTGAGACGGGTTCGATTTTAAATCACCAAATTTATTAAAGGCTCATGAGCCCGTTTGAGGGTAAACCATCATAATAAATTTAAATTATAATATTATTACTAAAAAAGGATTTTTTTTTTTGTAATATTAATAAATTTAAAATATAAAAAAAAAAATTCCTTTGGTGATGGCCTACCGGTGATGTGGGTATTCTGTTGTGGCATGCAGTGATAGGGCTAGATATCGTATATATACTCCCGGACTAGGTCACAACAAGGACACGGTTAGGGGTGAAGAAACATTGACACGATTAGGGGTGAAGAAACGGTTACCGGGTTATAGGGTTACCCGGACCCGACCCCGACCCGAAACTCATCTGGTAAACGAGTACCCAATACCCGGGTTTTCTGGGTGCATGACGGGTATCGGATCGAAATTTTTGGGCTGGCCAAGTACCAGGTTTACCCGACCCGTCATGTATACCCGGCCAACTACCCGAATAATTATAATATATATGAAAATTTTAAAATCTTTTATATTTTCTATTATTATTTTCTTAACAAATTCAAAATATTAAAAATAATAAAGAGTACATAACTATATCTCTATCTCTTCTCTAGAGCGCATCAACAATGAGATCTCCAATATCCTCTCTCACCTATCACTCTAATCTCTCACTCTCCATCTCCAGATCTCTTCTCTATACTCTCTATAACTCCAACTCCACCGCTTTGCAGCCCTTCGTCGTTAGGTAAAAGATTCATCGTAAAAAAGAGGAAGAGACGTACACACAGTCTCCGACCGGGTATTTGGGTATCCGGAAATGAAATTCGGTACGGGTCCGAGTAGCATTTTTTCTGTTTTTTCACGCTGGGTACACTATTTTTTCGGGTAGGGTACGCGCCCCGTACCGTTTCTGCACCCCTAAACACGGTCATTCCTACGGATTATCTCGACTATCGTCGCCTTACTTTCTAGCTCTTAGCCGCCGAACATAGTGAACCAACTATATATCTCTCGCGTCATGCTCCTACTATCTCTTACTCACTCGTTTTCTTCAGTCTTTACATTGTTAAATCGTTACTAACTTGAGCATTGGAGGCTATTCAGTAGACACCCCCTTACCGGTGTTCATCCTAGGGCTCTCACATGTTACTAGTATTGATAGGCTGCTAGTACCCGATCTACCCGATATTTTGGACGTCTCATCAACTGTAGATTTAACATCTACAATGACAAATTAAAATGACATTATCTAGTTACTATTACTTCTCAAAAAATGGTGAAATCACTAAATTTATAATTCACTATTTATCATCAATTACTAAAATAAAAAATTAGACCCATATTTCATTATCATTGATCGTAAGAAAAATACAATAAATATTAGACCCAAGTTTTAGTTTTTAAATTTTTTTTTTTAAAAAATAGAAGTTAACAAAATTAGCTAAGCTAAAAAAAAAATTAATTGTGTCTCATTTAATCAAATCGGTGAATATATGATATATCTATGAAATAGATTTTCATATAAGAATAATGTACTAAAATAACAAAATATAATGGAAATATTTCTTTACTTTTAAAATTTTAGCAAAATATAGGATATAATATCTTGATCCCTTCCATCATAAACTGAACATAGGTGGAGACATGGAGTAGCCGAACCATATAACTTATTTCTTGATTTTATTTTCTTAAATTGCAGTGCATAGACAGTGCCATAATTATTGACATTATAAAATCCAAAAAAAAAAAAATTCAAACATGATGTTTAATTCCAATAATTAGTGGAATTGGTACTATATATGAGAAGTAAAAGAATGTAACAATTAAATAAACTTCATCTAGTGAAATCATCACCAGCAATGGGAAAAAAGAAGAATAATTTATTTTCATCTTCAATGTCGATAATTAAAGTCAATTACTCATAAACTATTATCATCATTGCTTGTGTTTGTTTGTCTGTATCATACCTAAAAAAATTAGGTCGAATGGCCTCTAAAATACCCAACTTTTAATAAATTCTGGTTTTGCATACCAGATAAAGATTCTGCATATTAAATGTCAAACTTTCAATTTCTTCTGATTTTGCAACCAACAAAGTGCTCCAGCGAAATTTTAAATAGGAATTTGATTACGTGACAAAATAATATTTGTGTGACACCTACGAGACACTTTTGTGACAAAATCAAGAACGAAAGCTGTAAGAAAGAGAAGAAATATTGAGGTGAGATAGAATTAGGGCATTTGATTTTTATCTAATAATTAAAACGACGTTTAATGACATGCTTGTTCATTATTTTGTTACAAAGGTGCCACGTAGGTGCCATGCAAACATTATTTTGCCACGCAATTAAATTCTCAATTAAATTTTTACCGGAGCACTTTGCCAGTTGCAAAATCAGAAGCAATTAAAAGTTTAGTATTTACCACGCAGAATTTTTACCATTTACCACGCAGAATCTTTACCTGATGTGCAAAATCAGAATTTACTGAAAGTTGGGCATTTTACATGCCATTCGGCCAAAAAATTATATCTGATTGACTTACCCAACTCTTATGAGAAATGCACTCACCATAGTCAGAACCAAAAATTTCTAATCCGAAGAAAATTCTGTTCCAAACCGAAAAATAGTCCAAACTCGATATAGGACTGCCCAAAATTGAGTGGGATGGTCTTATCAAACTTGATTTTTCTTAGTTCTCATGATGTAGTCTATCCAAAAATCATAAAATGACTAATTAATCACATTTTGGTGGGAATCAAACCGAATATATCTAATTAATCAAGCCTACTTGCCAGGGCCTCTGGGAACCATCAAAATATGCAAACTAGCAGATTTTTGGAGAGTCACAGACGTAGTAATCGAAATAATCGAATCTTAGGTTCTAATTCTATAGCACTAAGAGTCTGAATTCGAGTGGTATATATTAGGGATTTCCTACCAGCTTAGTAATTTACAGATTATAGAATGTAATAACATTAATGTCAAGCTCCTCCACAGAGAAAATCATGTCTATTTTTCAAGCAAAGAATAAATGCAACAATCTATTATTACTATATTAAAGCAGAATAATTCGATCTCCTTGCATTTTCCCACCTAAAATATATGCTTTCATGCAATTTCCTGTCCAAAGAATATGCAACATCCCTGTAGTCTAACTTTTTCACTTTTTGGGAAGCTCAAAAGTTTCAAACCATAATACAATTATATCAATAAGATTAATGATAAACATAATATATTTTTGAAGAATTATAGAATATAAATATATAATTAATTTTCTAACACTACAGATCAAAACACTAATTATTGGCGCAGCGCAACGCGCGCGGGTAAATTTAAGTTATAGATCAAAACAATAAATATCATCCATACAAAACATTAGGGCAAATTTTTAGGTTTGCAGAATTTACAAATTCGATTTCGCGACTGTAAACAACAAACATCGAGGTAAAAAAGAAATAGGAAAATTAATTAACTGATTTATATTACTTCTGGAATATTGTCTTTCAAAGTCCAGCTCCAACCAAAGTCCCCTATCAAATATAAATACATGCATTTACTTTTCTAGGTATTTGAAATTGAATTGGCTCAAACAAAAAAAAAAAATTGAATTAAAAGATACATTCAATTCAAACCTAGCGAGCTACATGATTCATTCATTTGATAAATTCATGCATGCATGTCCACGTAACTTGGCTCATATATCCAAATTCAATTTATTTGTGCCAACACTTAAAACTCCAAATGATTTCATGAGCATCATCTAGTTAGAGGTGAACCATATCGTGACCTGAGGCGCTGCTTCTCTGGCCCCTCATAGTCCCCGTCGTCTCTATGACCATTATTGTCCCCGTCGTCTCTATGACCATCCCAGTCTCTATGACCATCCCAGTCTTTATGACTATGACCATAATTGTGGGTCGGGCCACCCACACCGCCTTCTCTAAGCCTTCTTCTCTCAGCCGGCTTCAGTTGGGAAGGCAGATTCCGGGTGTCGAGCCTTCCCAACTGAAGCTGCCTTGCTGCCGAGGCTGTAAAACATTGTTGATGCTGATGCATAACCATCAAAACAAGCAGCACCCACACAATATACATTGCTTTACCACTACTCATCATTGATGAGGTAATAAACTAAACTGTATTAATTAGGTTTTTTTTTATATTAATGAGAATTATCGATGCTCAAAAGGTATGGAAGGATGGGGTATTTAAATTAAATTTCGTCTCCAACTAGAATAATATTCCACCATTTTGATTTGGGGGAGGAAAGAGTCTTTTTTTTAGTCTAATTCCACCATTTTAATACTTTATTATTTGTTCTTTCGTTTCAATTCCCACCAGCGGTTGTGGGTTTAAATCTCTATATTTTTTTACCACTGGGATCCAGCAGTATCCTATATATATCATACCCTTAAGGGGGCATTTACTTTGCGTGATAGGATAGATTGATAAAACATAGGATTGACTATATGAAGGATTCGATGATCAAACAAGCTAAAAAATAATCAATTCATCAAAGTAAACGGTGGATTAACTTATACTATTTTTATCTATCTATCCTATATATCATACCCTTCCATAGGGTATAAAATTATTTTTTATCATTTATTTTAAGTTTTATAGTTAATAATTACTTATTAGAGTTCATAAATCCATAGTTAGCTAGGATATATTTATAATCTTTTTCAAGATTTGAGTTTTAGTAATAAATGTTAATTATGATTTGATAAAAGGCTTGATCTCCCTTTTCTGACACTTGGGATCTTCTGTCCCTAATTTTGATGTCTTCTTTTGTCCCACAATCTATATTTAATTAGGTTTTTGTCATTTTTTTTCTTCTTCAGTTCCAATCTATAATGTTTTAGTATAATTAATTTACAATTATTAGGTTTATATATATTTTTTATATTTAATTTGCATTCTTTTAATTTTAATTGATTATTAGGGTTCATTATTCATAAATTAGGGTATATAATTTTTTTAAATTCTAATTTTTTATAATAAATATTAATTAAGGTTCATTATATATTACTAAACTTTTATTTTTAAATAAATCTTTTAAAATAGTGAAACTAATAGTGAGACACGGAGAGTGGGACACAAGTTGAGTACAGAGGATCCATCCGCTTTCTGATGAGATATTTAATTTCCTCTACAACTGGGAGAGCTTTCTCTTCAAATAATGAGAGAGAGAGAACATATTTTATTTTCACGAAAAGCTGCTAGAAATAGCATACAACAATTTAGTTACAAAACCATTAAATTATCTAAATCTGTTCAAGTAGAGACAAAACATGGACCGTAACTTGAGACTCCAAAACGATTTCATTAACGACAGTTAGGGCCAAATTGTTGTTGGGATCCGGCCGCCTCAAACCGCCTATTCTGAGCCTTCTTCTTCTCTCACCCGACTTCAGTTGGGAAGGCAGATTCCGGGTGTCGAGCCTTCCCAACTGAAGCTGCCTTGCGGCCAAGGCCGCAAGACTTTGTTGATGCATAACCATCAAAACAAGCAGCCGCCACACAATATATATTACTTCTGGAATATTGTCTTACAAAGTCCAGCTCCAACAAAGTCCCCTATTAAATATAAATACATGCATTCACTTTTCTAGGTATTTGAAATTGAATTAAAAGATACATTCAATTCAAACCTAGCGAGCTACATGATTCATTCATTTGATAAATTCATGCATGCATGTCCACGTAACTTGGCTCATATATCCAAATTCAATTTATTTGTGCCAACACTTAAAACTCCAAATGATTTCATGAGCATCATTTTGTTAGAGGTGAACCATAACGTGACCTGAGGCGCTGCTTCTCTGGCCCCTCATAGTCCCCCGTCGTCTCTATGACCATTATTGTCCCCGTCGTCTCTATGACCATCCCAGTCTCTATGACCATTATTGTCCCCGTCTCTATGACCATTATTGCCCCCGTCTCTTTGACTATGAGCATAATTGTGGGTCGGGCCACCCACACCGCCTTCTCTAAGCCTTCTTCTCTCAGCCGGCTTGAGTTGGGAAGGCAGATTCCGGGTGTCGAGCCTTCCCAACTGAAGCTGCCTTGCTGCCGAGGCTGTAAAACATTGTTGATGCTGATGCATAACCATCAAAACAAGCAGCACCCACACAATATACATTGCTTTACCACTACTCATCATTGATGAGGTAATAAACTAAACTGTATTAATTAGGTTTTTTTTTATATTAATGCGAATTATCGATATATGCTCAAAAGGTATGGAAGGATGGGGTATTTAAATTAAATTTCGTCTCCAACTAGAATATATAGTATTTGGGGAGGAAAGAGTCTTTATTCAGTCTTAGTATTATGAATGCTAGCTTTTGACTTTTGAGCCTAATTCCACCATTTTAATACTTTATTATGTGTTTCTTTCGTTTCAATTCCCACCAGCGGTTGTCGGTTTAAATATCTATTGTTTTTTTTCTTTGCCTCCTGCTCGTATTTTCTCACTATCTTGTTTATTACCACTGGGATCCACCAATATCCCATATTTTGGTACTTCATTGTGCATCACTTTCTATTGTTTTCTAAATTTTCTTCTGTATTTTATTCAATTTATAATTTAATTTTGTTCTTATTATTTAGAGTTTATCATACACTTAGAGCTCGTTTGGTAAGGGTGATTAGGGTGTATAATATGTCTATGACACCCTAATATCTTGTTTGGTATGAAGTATACGGCCCTTTATAAAGTTGGGGCCCCTATGAATAATACTTATTTTTGTTGTTATGTATACTATGAGGTGGTATAAATCATACTGCAACTAATTATAGCAATAAATTATAATAATTACTATGTGTTGCAGAGAATTTAATACATCATATCAAACGGAATATTAATTCTTTATATTTATAAGACATTTCAGCAAACATATCGGGCCTTATCCTATACGTATAAAATTATTTTTTAGCATTTATTTTAAGTTTTTTATAGTTAATAATTACTTTAGAGTTCATAAATCTATAGTTAGGATATATTTATAATTTTTTTCAAGATTTGAGTTTTAGTAATAAATGTTAATTATGATTTGATAAGATCCCCTTTTCTGATGAGATATATATTTAATTTCCTCTACAACTGCGAGAGCTTTCTCTTCAAGTAATTAGAGAGAGAGAGAAAGATAGAACATATTTTATTTTCACGAAAAGCTGCTAGCAATAGCATACAACAATTTAGTTACAAAACCATAAAATTATCTAAAACTGTTCAAGTAGAGACAAAACATGGACCGTAGTAACTTGAGACTCCAAACGGCCGCCTATTTTGAGCCTTCTTCTCTCACCCGACTTCAGTTGGGAAGGCAGATTCCGGGTGTCGAGCCTTCCCAACTGAAGCTGCCTTACGGCCGAGGCCGTAAGACTTTGTTGATGCAAAACCATCAAAACAAGCAGCAGCCACACAATATAAATTGCTGTACAACTTAGCATTGCGGTAATAAACCAAAGCTGTATCAGGTTTCCTTTTTATATTATTGCGATTATCGATGATCAAATGGTATGGAAGGATGGGGTATTTAAACAAAATTTCGTCTGCAACTACAATAATATTCCACCATTTTGATTTGGAGAGGAAAGAGAATCTTTTAAAGTTTTATGAATCTTTAGTGTTCCACCATTTTAATTCATTGACTATTTGTTTCTTTCGTTTTCTTTTGCACCACTTGGGATTCAGTATCGTACTTCTTGGTATCCGTTGTGTATACACCACTTTCAATTATTTCTTTTTCTTTTTAATTTTGTTTATTTTCTTGAATTTGTAATTTCTTTTATTTTTGTTTAATTTTCTACTTATTAATTAATTAAGGTTCAGAAATGGGGAAATAATTTTTATTTTCAGAATTTATTTTCAATTTTATTAGTTAATACTCACTCCGCCACGCAATAAGTGGCCACATTCTTTTCGGCACGGATATTAAGGAGAAGGATGTTTAAAGAGTAAAAAGATATAAAGTGGTAGAGCCCACAATTTTTTGTAAGAGAAGCATATTTCCTTATATGGAAAGTGGCAACTTATCCTGGGACAACCCAATAAGGAAATGTGACCACTTATTCCGGGATGGAGGGAGTAATTGAATATTGTGGTTGATAATTCATAGTTAGTGTATATAATTTTTTCATTTTTAGCAATAAATTTTAAATTTTGATCCCTTACATTATACTCCCTCCGTCCCGCCATAAGTGGTCACATTCTTTTCGGCACGAATATTAAGGACAAGAGTGTTTAAAGGGTACAAAGATAGAAAATGGTGGAGCACACAACTTTTTGTGAGAGAAGCATATTTCATTATAAGGAAAGTGACCATTTATCTCGGAACAATCCAATAAGAAAATGTGACCACTTATCCCGAGATGGAGGGAGTAATATTTTTAATTATAAATATTATTAAAATGATGAATTTAATAGTGAGGCACTAGATTCGAATAGGCTTTGTATATATCCAATCACCTAGATGATCCGAGGCCTGACTCCGCTACTGATCTGGGCTCCACCGTTTACGTGTTATTTCTCCTTTGTGTGGGGAAAATCTTGTTAATTAAAGGAATGTGTCTCCAAAGATTGTTGAAGGAACTTAACGTTGAGATACATAATAATTCTTCAAAATTAATTAATTGGCTTTTAACCAGACCATTCCTCAAGATTAATGGTTCTGGGCTCTACCGTCGATCGCGCAGAGCCCAGAAAAATAAGAGCCAAAAATAGTGTCCATATATATAGGATATTTTTTTTTTTCCTTTTTCACTTTACTGAGAAGTATATTTACTTTTATTTCTCTAACTTTATATGTGGCTGAGAAAAATAAGAGTTTGGACAAAAATAAGAACCCAAAAAATAGGATTAAAAAATGGGTGATAGATTCATCATATTCCACCTCCTCTCTCGTCTTGGAGTAATATTTTTGGTTTTTATATTTTTAATGATCGAATAAAGAGACTAATTTTAAGAACTTGTGCACAAATTAAGCCCACGCATGATCTTATTCTATTGTCAATTTGTATGACATTCTCTCTATTGTTTCCTATGGATGAATGACATATATATGGCAATTTGAAAAAATTTAAGTATGGTAATTAGGTTTCATTCCACCCAATTAGAGTAACAAAGGTAATAAATGATGTTATATAAATTGACAATATATGATCCGAATTGAACAAAGCCCTCGCACACTATATCTGTTTTTGTTTTTTTTTTCCTGAGAGATTTGTTGTCCTCTGGAACTGGCAGATTTCCCTTCCAAGTAATTATTAGAGATGAAAAAAGGCAGAAAATGGATCATATTTCACGAAAATATGCTAGTTACAAAACCATTAAATTATTAAATATAAACACATGCATTCACTTTAATTTCCAGGTACTTGAAATTGAATTAAAATTAAGATACATTCTAACCTAGCTAGCTATAGGTACATATATGATTCATTTATTTATTTGGCCAACACTTGAAATTCCGTACTAGATAACTCATGCTTGAGGCGGCCTCTTCTATGGCCTCATCGTCGTCTAGCCGGTAGGCTCCACAGAGTCTCCGGCAACAGAAACTTTATTTGTATTGGAAGCCGGTGTGGGTGCGGCAGAAGAAACTGTACTCGTACCGGTTTCCCCACACCGCCTTCTTCTCTCAACCGGCTTCAGTTGGGAAGACAGATTCCGGGTGTCGAGCCTTCCCAACTGAAGCTGCCTTACAGCCGAGGCGGCTGTAAAACTTTGTTGATGCTGATGCATAACCATCAAAACAAGCAGTAGCCACACAATATACATTGCTTTACCACTACTCATCATTGATGAGGTAATAAACTAAACTGTATTAATTAGGGTTTTTTTTTTTATATTAATGCGAATTATCGATGTCAAAAGGTAGGTTTTTTTTTTTATATTAATGCGAATTATCGATGTCAAAAGGTATGGAAGGATGGGGTATTTAAATAAAATTTCGTCTCCAACTAGAATAATATTCCACCATTTTGATTTGGGGGAGGAAAGAGTCTTTTTTTTAGTCTAATTCCACCATTTTAATACTTTATTATTTGTTATTTCGTTTCAATTCCCACCAGCGGTTGTGGGTTTAAATCTCTATATTTTTTTACCACTGGGATCCAGCAGTATCCTATATATATCATACCCTTAAGGGGGCGTTTACTTTGCGTGATAGGATAAATTGATAAAACATAGGATTGACTATATGAAGGATTCGATGATCAAACAAGCTAAAAAATAATCAATCCATCAAAGTAAACGGTGGATTAACTTATACTATTTTTATCTATCTATCCTATATATCATACCCTTCCATAGGGTATAAAATTATTTTTTATCATTTATTTTAAGTTTTATAGTTAATAATTACTTATTAGAGTTCATAAATCCATAGTTAGCTAGGATATATTTATAATCTTTTTCAAGATTTGAGTTTTAGTAATAAATGTTAATTATGATTTGATAAAAGGCTTGATCTCCCTTTTCTGACACGTGGGATCCTCTGTCCCTAATTTTGATGTCTTCTTTTGTCCCACAATCCATATTTAATTAGGTTTTTGTCATTTTTTTTCTTCTTCAGTTCCAATCTATAATGTTTTAGTATAATTAATTTACAATTATTAGGTTTATATATATTTTTTATATTTAATTTGCATTCTTTTAATTTTAATTGATTATTAGGGTTCATTATTCATAAATTAGGGTATATAATTTTTTTAAATTCTAATTTTTTATAATAAATATTAATTAAGGTTCATTATATATTACTAAACTTTTATTTTTAAATAAATCTTTTTAAAATAGTGAAACTAATAGTGAGACACGGAGAGGGGGACACAAGTTGAGGACAGAGGATCCCATCCGCTTTCTGATGAGATATTTAATTTCCTCTACAACTGGGAGAGCTTTCTCTTCAAATAATGAGAGATCTAGAGAGAGAACATATTTTATTTTCACGAAAAGCTGCTAGAAATAGCATACAACAATTTAGTTACAAAACCATTAAATTATCTAAATCTGTTCAAGTAGAGACAAAACATGGACCGTAACTTGAGACTCCAAAACGATTTCATTAACGACAGTTAGGGCCAAATTGTTGTTGGGATCCGGCCGCCTCAAACCGCCTATTCTGAGCCTTCTTCTTCTCTCACCCGACTTCAGTTGGGAAGGCAGATTCCGGGTGTCGAGCCTTCCCAACTGAAGCTGCCTTGCGGCCTTGGCCGCAAGACTTTGTTGATGCATAACCATCAAAACAAGCAGCCGCCACACAATATATATTACTTCTGGAATATTGTCTTACAAAGTCCAGCTCCAACAAAGTCCCCTATTAAATATAAATACATGCATTCACTTTTCTAGGTATTTGAAATTGAATTAAAAGATACATTCAATTCAAACCTAGCGAGCTACATGATTCATTCATTTGATAAATTCATGCATGCATGTCCACGTAACTTGGCTCATATATCCAAATTCAATTTATTTGTGCCAACACTTAAAACTCCAAATGATTTCATGAGCATCATTTAGTTAGAGGTGAACCATAACATGACCTGAGGCGCTGCTTCTCTGGCCCATCATAGTCCCCGTCGTCTCTATGACCATTATTGTCCCCGTCGTCTCTATGACCATCCCAGTCTCTATGACCATTATTGTCCCCGTCTCTATGACCATTATTGCCCCCGTCTCTTTGACTATGAGCATAATTGTGGGTCGGGCCACCCACACCGCCTTCTCTAAGCCTTCTTCTCTCAGCCGGCTTCAGTTGGGAAGGCAGATTCCGGGTGTCGAGCCTTCCCAACTGAAGCTGCCTTGCTGCCGAGGCTGTAAAACATTGTTGATGCTGATGCATAACCATCAAAACAAGCAGCACCCACACAATATACATTGCTTTACCACTACTCATCATTGATGAGGTAATAAACTAAACTGTATTAATTAGGTTTTTTTTATATTAATGAGAATTATCGATGCTCAAAAGGTATGGAAGGATGGGGTATTTAAATTAAATTTCGTCTCCAACTAGAATAATATTCCACCATTTTGATTTGGGAGGATAGAGTCTTTTTTCAGTCTTGGTATTATGAATGCTTTTTACTTTTGAGCCTAATTCCACCATTTTAATACTTTATTATTTGTTTCTTTCGTTTCAATTCCCACCAGCGGTTGTCGGTTTAAATATATGTTTTTTTTTTCTCTCTATTTTTTTTTTGCCTCCTGCTCTTATTTTCTCACTATCTTGTGTTTTTCCACTGGGATCCACCAATATCCTATATTTTGGTACTTCATTGTGCATCACTTTCTATTGTTTCTTAATTTTCTTCTATTATTTTATTAAATTTCTAATTTAATTGTGTTCTTATTATTTAGAGTTTATCATACACTGGGTATAAAATTATTTTTTATCATTTATTTTAAGTTTTATAGTTAATAATAATTACTCATTAGAGTTCATAAATCCGGACCACACTTATCAGGGACGGAGGGAGTAGAACATATTTTATTTTCACGAAAAGCTGCTAGCAATAGCATACAACAATTTAATTACAAAACCATTAAATTATCTAAAACTGTTCATGTAGAGAAAAACATGGACCGTATATAACATGAGACTCGAAACGATTTCATTAACGACAGTTAGGGCCAGAGATCCAACAGCTCAAATTGTTGTTGCGATCCGGCCGCCTCAAACGGCCTATTATGAGCCTTCTTCTTCTCTCACCCGACTTCAGTTGGGAAGGCAGATTCCGGGTGTCGAGCCTTCCCAACTGAAGCTGCCTTGCGGCCGAGGCCGTAAGACTTTGTTGATGCATGACCATCAAAACAAGCAGCAGCCACACAATATATATTGCTGTACAAGTACAACTTAGCATTGTGGTAATAAACCGATTACAGCATTTTTTTAGAACCATAACTTTTGTCGTTTTGTAAAAATAGGACAGATTGTAACACCCTATTTTCTAATTAACTAGAATGTTACAAAAAAACTTTCAACATAGATACTAACGCAGAACAAAAGAACTAAAAATAACATTCAATCTACAATACCTAATTAAACACTTGACAAATATTTAACAATCATAAATCATAATTTATTAATCAATAAGATTCACCAATTTGATACCATACATATAATACAATAAAAAAAACATTTATCCAAGTAAATACATTAATATAAAACCCTTAACCATAGAAATTGATATCTTTCTTCATATACATAAAACCGATTCTAAAAAAAATTGAGTAGAAGCCAATTAGAGAAATTCTCAATTTAATTAATTCGGGCAAAATCTTTAATGTAAAACCATATTTTATAAATAAAAAGGAAATAAGTTTCGTACATGAAAATAAAAATCCGGAAAAGACATCTAAGCTAATATACTAACTACAACATGAAACCAATCATACAAGCAAAATGGTATAACTAAATCTCCAAATAAACTAATGTACTAAAAAAATGCGTTTTAAATTAAGATAAATAAATCTCGACTAAACTTCTTAAATCATACCCTAGTCATTCTCGGCCTCTACAACTGCTTCAGCACCAAATCCTGCAAATTTGAAATCTAAAAGGGGGTGAGCATATCGAAATACACTCAGTGAGAAACAATGCATTTATCCAACGTGTTAAACATACTAATAAATCACAATATCATATATACATAAATATTCATGATCATAAAGACTTGATAACCGTGAGGGCAGAGACGTGGCCATGACTTTATAACCATGAGGGTAGAGACGTGCGTGACCCTGACTTTATAACCATGAGGGCAGAGACGTGGCCCTGACTTGATAACCATGAGATCATAGCATAGCATAAATCATGAATTATCAATGAAACATGAAGCATTAACATAATTAACATACATGGATAAATAAACCACGAGCATAAATTCCCCACCTTAAACTTGTGAAAAACTTGGACGAAACTTGAAAGCAGTTCTTAAAAAACATTCTAAATCTTAATCTCGAAATCTTATGGTTTGATATCTCTATGATAATGAATAGGCACTCCTATTTATACACTGCAAAACGTGTGATTTGAATACTTAGGAGCATTAATGAAGTCTATCATTAAGATAAAGGCATGGAATAAATAAATCTAAAAATAAAAGAAGTAATAAAGCTCTATTAAATTGAAACAAATTGAGATGCTCTCATGTTATTCCATTCACGTGATGTTACAAATTATAGTGAATTAAATTATTTTAATGTAACTCTCTATTTGTACTAGAAGTCTAAGTAATAATAATAATAATAATAATAATAATAATAATAATAATAATAATAATAATAATAATAATAATAATAATAATAATAATAATAATAATAATAATAGAATCTTTTATTTCTCTTTTACTTGCTCCCCAAGAACTACAATAAATATTATCATAACATGTTGAAATTTGAAATTGATATCTACATATGAAATCTTACGAAATTAATTAAAACTAGAAGATTTGAGGCGTTGGCCACAAACTTTAAAGAAATCATTTTATATATATAATACTAATTAGAGATAACTTCTCTATTTTAAAATTTATATTTTAAAAAATTAAAAACTCTTGACATATCAATATCTCTTTTTTTATTGAAAAGATTTTTACATGAAAAATAGCTTGGCCTAGAAATAAAATATTTTTGGCCAAATTTCTTTTATTATTAATATATAATATTATTTGAACATGTATGAAAAATCGGGGTGTTACACAGATTTTTTCGAGCTTTCAATTATAGGACAAAAATTTAAAAATTGATCATTCTTAGGATAGATTTTGGGTCCAATTTTTAAGTTTCGGGCTATTTTGCATTTATGCAGCCCGATGCATATGTGGCTGCCAACTAATGTTTAGGTGGTTGCCACATAATACATGAATAAGAGAAAAAAGTAAATTAAAATGATTTTAATAAAAAATTAATTAAAAAAAAAGAAGAGATGAATGGACGGCTTAGTAGCAGCCATGTAGGAATGGGCCGACAAATCGACCTCACGTGATAGGCATGTGCGGCTTAGCCCGATCGGGCCGAAATCTGTCATGGAAATGATTAATTTTAAAACTTTTGTCCTTAAATTGGAAACCCGAAAAAATCTGTCATATTTTTGCAAACGTCAAAAGTTACGGTCCTCAAAAAAACGATGGACTAATAAATAAAAATTGTATCAGCTTTTCTTTTTATATTATTGCGATTATAAATGATCAAATGGTATGGAAGGATGGGGTATTTAAACAATGAACTCACCTTCCCTCACTCCCACCTTCCCTTCTCTAACACACCTCAGTTTTTATTACAATGAACTCACTTTGGAATTCCCAGATTTCATAACGAAAATCACAGGCAAAATTCAACTCAAGAATCTTGAATACACGATCCTCGAAAAAATGCATTCACTTCCTGACACGGGACGATATAACGTAGAAAACAAACGCTCATTATCAAGAAAATATCAAAGTCTGCCTCTCAATACATCATAGAACGTATTTATAGGGCTAAAATAAAACCTAATCTGAAAAGGAAACAAATTTCTAAAAGAAAACAAAATCGAAAAATAAACTAAAATAAATAAAAAGGCCAAAAGTGCCTGAAAACAAAGGAATTTGGGCCCGGGACCACTTAGGTCATCTCGCAGAGCGCGATGAGTTCAATCCGAATCGTCGTTCCGCTTCCAAAATGGTATTATAATAGAAATTATGATCCTCGAAACGAAAGTTACGCCCATTTTAAATTCTGCCGAAGACGATCCCTTTCGCGATCTTTCGCCATCAAAAAATCAGCTGCAACTCGATTCCTCCGGAGCTTGGCCAGTTGACTAACCCCAGAATTTACAGATTCGATTTCGCAATTGTAAACAACAAACATCGAGGCAAAAAAGAATTTCTGAATAACAATAGTGTTTGAGCGAGATAGAATATACGCTGGAACAAACTATTTAGAAGATAGAATGTAGAAATTGTTACCAGAAAACCCAATTGCATGATGTGAATTAACAGAGAACATATTGCGAACGCAAGAGATCCAGAGTTTCTATTTCTTCTACCTTTCCTGATGCTATTCTATTTATATTATATTTTTAACTGTGGCGGAAATTGATTTTTCTATTTTTTTTAATTTCGAAATTTTCATGCATCGATAAATACTTTTGCATACTAATTCACATAAAATATTGATAATTTGACAATTTTATAACTTAGAAAAGTAAAGACAAAATTTGTTTGGTGGGGTTTTTTCTAATTGTATTATGTAAAAGGAGTATAGTTGCCATAAAAGTCGACTTTTCTCGCCCATGTGCTCCTTCCTTAATGTGGGAGAGAAGAATTGTAGAATTATTGTGTTATTTTGGAATGATGTTCAATATTCAATATGTTGTTCTTTTATATAGTAATTTAGGGTTTAGGACATAGTATATATAATGTTAAATATAAATATAGTAATTTATTTATCTTTTTTTTGTAGGGAAGTAATTTATTTATCTTTAATTCAATGATTTCACTATGTTATACTCCCTCCGTCCACAATAAATTTGCCACATTGTGGATGACACGAGTTTTAATAATTTGTTGGTTGATTATATTATGAGTAGAATAAGGGGTCCCACTTTTATTTAGTTTTAAATTGTGTTGTGAGTGGAAAAGTAAGTGAGGTGTGTGGGGTCTATTACTATAAATAGATGTGGCAATTTTTTTGTGGACGGACCAAAAAGAAAATTGTGGCAAATTTATCGTGGACGGAGGGAGTATATTCTTATGTACATATAATTTTTATATTGGAAACCTTTTATTTAATTCAAATATTAATATAAAACAATAACATATAGAGGTGTTCACAGGCCGGTTTCGGTTCGGAACCGGGCCCGAAACCGCCGGTTCCGGTTTGGAGAAATTGGAACCGGAACCGGCCCGCCACAAACCACGGTTCCGGGTCGGAACCGGCCTGTATTGGACGGTTCCGGTTCCGGGTCGGAACCGTCGGTTTAGGGCCCGAACCGTTTTTTTATTGAAATTAAACACATAAATCATCAATGTAATGTATAAGATCGAAATAGAATAATATATGTCTTCATTTATAACAATGTGTAATCAATTACAAATGGAAATATATTATTATTTAAAACTCGAAATCTTAAAACCCTTGGAATTCACAAAGTTTGAAAACTCAAGGGCCGAGCCTCGTTAAAACCTTCTTGGCGAAAATCCAATGGGAAAAACACCAAGTAAGGAAAAAGAGTACCCGTCTAAAATTATTTAGGACTACCCCTTGATGTCGGCGTCAAAGTCCCAATCATCTTCAAATTCATCGGTTTCAGTAGTGGCTATAGAGTCGGTGTCTGTGCTTTCGGTCTCGGTTGTGCTTAAGGGATACTCCGCAAATATTTCATCCCAATTATTTTCTTGTTCACGCATTTCGGCCAGTGTATAATCTTTGAGTAAAACTTGAGCTTCTAGGTTTCTTGGCGTCATCACCGATCTTCTTTCATCGAGCACGTAGCCTCCAACACTGAAAGCTTGTTCCACCGAGACTGTTGATGCCGGAACGGCTAAGATCTCCATCGACATCATTGCTAAAATTGGGTATTGGTTTTGCCTCCTCGACCACCATTGCAAAACATCAACATCATTTGGCCCTTCACATGCTAAATCTATACTTTTGGGTTCGCTAAGATAGATATCAAGTTCACTGCTTATATTACTACCCGTGCCCTAATTTTGAAAGAAACTTTGAAGTCTTTGTGCAGCTACAGAACTAGAATCTATTCCTAGATTAAAAGAGTTTCTTGGTCTTTGACTAGGCCTAGATGATGACCCTCTATCCGAATACTTAGATTATTCATATTCTTGAAAAAGACCCCTCAATGTCGTATCTAGAGAAGTTTTAACAGATGCAATATTAGGCAATTCAAAAGAGTCTTTGATGGTCCCTGAGCTAGGTATTTGGTGTAGAGGGGGGGTGAATACACCAAATAGATTTTTAGAAACTTTTTCAAGTTAAATCACAGAGTTGGTGAGCTCAGTTATCGATCTAGCTGGGGAGGGTCAGCTGGGTAAATAACTCAGCTGGCGGTGCGGAAAGTGGTGGTTTGAAAACTTAGCTCGGTTACTTAGAAAAACTCAGTTTGAAAAGATTAACTTTATGTTTTCAGCTTAGTCAAGTTGTGCAACTTTCAGAGAGACACAGCTGTCTTTGGAGAGCAGCTGCGTGTGTAGTTTTGAACAAATATGCAATGATATGAAAGAGTTAGTACAAAACTGAATATAAAGAGAAAGTAAAGAGCACGGGAGTTTTTACGTGGTTCGGAGTAACACCTCCTACGTCCACGACCAGGTTCACTGGTAATCTACTATCACTTGGTTTCCAAGTACCAAGCAACTTCACAACTCTAACCCGAGCTGTGTTCCAACAGTTTGCGGGCACTGTGAAGCCTAACCTTTCAGTTTACGGGTACTGAAAAAACTTTATACACTTGAATTTCCCTCTTCAAGCAAGCGTAACCTTGACCTAAACTTTCTGGGTAAGAGGGGTTTGGTTTGGGGTTCCAACTGTGAACGAGTTCTTACAATTAAGAACTTTAGAGTATGATGAACTCGTTCGAAATCTAGGCTTAAGATATACAAAGAGTTTGGCCTAGGGAACAGACGAAAAACTAAGCAGTTTCTGAACTAGAAACACTTTAAGATAAAGTGTTCTTTGAACTATGTAGAACTGCTTGAGAGCTTTTGAAAGATTGATGATTTCAGATAATGAAAGCTTGTAGAGGATTTTTCGTATCTGATCCTGAGGTTGAGGACGGGTTTATATAGGTAGAGATTCAAGACTAGCCGTTGGAGGAGCCGTTTGAATCTTACCTACTCTTCTTAAATTCAAGATCTGCCGTTGGGCGAATCTGCACCTGTCTTCATTTGTGTCACATCCTAGGTCCTGAAGTCTAGGATGCTGATTTGGCAATCCTCGTTGGTCGAGGTATGTTGACTTCTCGACGTTGGGATCTTCTCGCCTTTGGAGGCTTTTGAATTCGTAGCCGATTTGTCTTGAAGTGAAGTCTTCGGAGATAGTTCCCTTTGTTCTGTCTGTTGGACATTTGTGTTTTGAACTCGGCTCGAATTCTCTTCGGCTTGATCATGCTCTGTGGAGGACTCGAGTGAAGGTTGACGCGCCGTCTTTTGCTAGCCGACTCTGCCGTAAACACGGTGGGTCGATCTGTCTTCCGCCGACTCTGCTGTAGACACGGTGGGTCGGCTTGTCTTCCGCTTTCTTAACCTGTAAACCTAGAAAATCTAAAGCTCAAACAGGCGAGCTGGAAAACACTATTTAGGTTGACGCGATCATCTATTCGGTTGGAGAATCAGTTGGGTTTTGGTATCAAATCAAAACCTTATAATTTTCCCAACAATTTCCCCATTTTTGATGATGCCAAAACCTAACTGAGACAACTTATGACGCAGAAAAACTTGTGTTTTATTAATGTAAGAATATACATTATAACACAGGAAAAAGAAAGAAGAAAAAAAAATCTTCAAATCTTCAGTCTTCAATTCTTCAGTCTTCAATCCCAGTTGGCTGGGTCTTCTCTTCTGCATCCGTTGCTTCTTTCTTTTGACTCGTCTCTTCAGCTGATTCTGATTCAGCTGGTTCCTCTAGCTCAACAGTTTGTCTCTTCTTTGACTTATCTCTCTTCTCTCTTACTTCCCCCTTTTTGGCATGATCAAACAGGGTGGGAGAGATACACCATTGGCTGTTGCGATGTTTTAGTTTGGCGAAACTGTGGTTTTCAGCTCTGAGCAGCGAGGTTTGGAGTCTAAGTGACTCAGCTGTTGTATTAGCTGGCTCTTCTTCAGTAGCATTAGCCTCAGCTGTGATTGCAGACACAGTGTCCTTGGCCTGATTCAGCTGGGGCAGTCCAGCTGAGTGCTTGGAGGGATGAGTTGGCACGGGATATAGCATCTTCTGAGTCGGGCACAACTTCATTCCTTGCAAATTTTGCTTCTTCAGACTTCTTAGATTGAATGAGAAAGTCTGATTCAGTACTTGAGGGACTTGTGTTCAGCTCATATCATCATCATTCAGCTGCAGGTGATCATTGGCTGGGTGATGTTTCTCATTTGAGCTTGGTGCAGGGACTTGAGCATCTTTCATCGGAAGATCTTGAAGCTGGTGTCCCTGTGGAGCTAAAGGAATCTGAGGAGAAGGCGGTTGAAGTATTCCATCTGTCTTGGGGTTTAAGCTTGGTTGATCAGCTGGAATACTCCGTTGCGGTGTTGGTGACGATGATGTTCACGCAGGCGCATGAACTTCTCCTCCACCGCAAGAAACGACCGCTTGTGGGCCTTCTGCTCCTCGGAGAGTAATTACGAATTCTCTCATAATGTCAGCTGGCTTCTCGGCTGACTGACTGAGCACCTTTGACTTGAGACTTCTGTTTGAAGATGGTGCTTCAGCATGTTTTGTCTCCTCAAGTTATCTCCGATTTTCAGCTGGGACGGAGATAGATGCATGCTGCTTTGTCTCCTACATCTTTTTCTGTGCCTCCTGTGGTGGAGCAAGAACTTTGTCATGACTGCTCTTGAATACTCCGACTTTATCAACATCTGGTCCAGGTCTGTTGACGTTGATTTTTGCATCCCAGGGAGTTGTATGTCCCGTTCTCTCTTTTATGTTGAGAGAATCAGTGGGGCTGAGGAGGTCTTTTTCCTTTGACATTCCCAGGAAGTTTTCTGCACCTTCCTGGTGAATGACGTTCTTGAGCTTTGCAGTCTCTCACTACGCTGGCCTGGATCTGTCGATGGGCTTCACCTTCTTCTGGACTTCCGTCTTCTTTGAGAGTTAAGCAACTCTTATCTTGAAGCTTTGACAGATTCTTCAAGTTTGATCGGCTTCGGGAGATATCTTTCTGGATTCCATGTTCTTCTTCTGCATCTTTTGTTAGTAGAAACAAATAATACCAATTGATGGAAATAAGAAAGAATGCCTAAAAACTTTTTAGGGTTGATGCAATGTTTTACGTATATCTTCTAGCATATTTAAAGAGCTTTCTTGATGAATGGACGATCAAGATTAGTCTATTGAAAAGAAGATCTACGACTAGGAGTGATTCTCGTGTCATGTCAATTTCTTGATTAGAAGATGTGAGTTAATGCGCGAGACAGAACGGTTGAGGCATTTTGACTTTTGCCTCGAAACTCCCATGATTCAATTCCTTGCAGACTCTTAATTAAGATTGATTAGATATGACAAGATATGAGTTGACAGAAAAACAGATTGAGTAGGTGTAATTAATGTTGTTGCAAACCTCTCAGCTGATCATTGTAGTCAGCTGATACCTCGGTTGAGTGGGTGTGCTGGGTCATCGTGGTTCCATTGGTTCCTCACTCGAATAATTCTTCACTTTCAGCATCTGGTTTAGCTGAATTCTTTCTCAGCTGATATCAGTGACGTTGATTCTGAATTGCAGTTGTCTGCTTGCATTCAGCTGGGTCTGCTTCCATTCAGCTGGGTGAAGCATCGTCTAGGTTGAGTAGTCCAAGTAATCTGCACAGCATTTTGAATCTTGCTTCTATCAGTGGTTTTGTGAGAATATCAGCCCGCTGTATGTCTGTGTGAATTTTCTCAACAATCACATCCTTCTTTTCTACGTGATCTTTGATGAAATGATGTCGTACGTCTACATGCTTGCATCTTGTGTGAAATCGGATTCTACGAAATGGCAATCGCACTTGAGCTATCACGTAAAATTGGAACTGTCCGTTTTTCACTTCATAGTCATCCGGTGATGTTTCGACGGAGAATTTGTGAGCAGCAGCTTCCAGCGGCCATATATTCTGCTTCTGTCGTGGAAGTTACGATGCACGTTTGCTTCTTTGAAAACCATGAAATCAACTTACTTCCTAAGAACTGACAAGTTCATGAAGTTGATTTTCTGTCCAACCGATCTCCAGCGAAGTCTGAGTCTGAGTATCCGCCACTCGTAGATTGTCTTCATTGGGTGCCACCCCCAACATTCCGAGTTCCTTTGAGATATTTGAGAATGTTCTTGGTGCTTGCATGTGTCTTCCTTTGGATCAACTTGAAATCTGCACACACTCCGATTGCGAAAGAGATGTCCGGACGACTTGTCGTTAGATACGCAGGATCCTATTATCCCTCTGTATGTGCTGGAATCAACTGACTTCCCTTCAGTTCCTGGTTCAATCTTCCAGTTGGTGTTCATTGAAATCTTTACAATTCTGCTGGATTGAACTCCATACTTGGCGATCAAGTCTTTCACGTATTTGGATTGATTTATGAAAATCCCTTCTGATGATTGCTTGACTTGAAGTCCTAGGAATAAACTCATTTCTCCCATCATGGACATTTGGAACTTCTCTGACATCATCTCTCCAAATCTTTGGCATAAGAAGCTTGATCTTGATCCAAAGATGATGTCGTCTACATAGATTTGAACAACCAGGATATCTTCTTCTGACTTGATGGTGAAGAGAGTTCTGTCTACTGAGCCCTTCTTGAATCCTTTGGATACGAGAAAATTTGACAGAGTGTCATACCAAGCTCGAGGTGCTTGCTTCAATCCATAAAGAGCCTTCTTTAGCTTATAGACTTTATTTTCTTCTACTTCAAATCCTGGAAGTTGTTCAACGTAGACATCTTCTTTGATTTCTCCATTTAAGAATGCACACTTCACATCCATTTGATAGACCTTGAATTTGTGATGTGCTGCATAGGCGAGAAAGAGTCTGATTGCTTCCAATCGTGCTACTGGAGCAAATGATTCTTCGAAGTCAATTCCTTCCTGCTGAGTGTAGCCCTTGGCAACCAGTCGAGCTTTGTTTCTGATGACGACTCCCAGGGTATCCAATTTGTTCTTGAATATCCATTTGAGTCCTATGACTTTGACTTCTTGAGGTCTGTCGACCAATTCCCAGACACAATTTCTGAGGAATTTGTTCAGCTCTTCTTGCATGGCGTTTGTCCAGGGCACGCTCTTCAAAGCTTTGAGAATTGATTGAGGCTCTGGCACTTGAGCTGCGTAACATGTCATTAGAGCTGTGTCTTCATCATAGACCGTCAGTTCTAGCTCTACTAAGAGTTGAGCTGTGTCAGCTGCTTCTTGATGATCCGATGAAGCTTGAGCAGCTGAGCTTCTGGTTTTGACTTGGTCGGATGGTTCTCCAATGATTGCTGATGATGGATGATCTTCAATCCATCTTCTCCTCTTACGAATTTCTTCTTCCAATTGATTGATGCTTGACGTGGCTAAATTTCGTCTGACTTGGAGTTGCTCAGGAGTTAAGTCTTGAGAGATTGGTTCTCTTTGATTTAGATTTTGAGGAGACTTCTGTAGAGGCTCAGCTGGAGATGGAGCTGAGGACTCAGCTGTGTTTGGATTTCCAGCTGATGATGTTCCCTCTTGATTTGGCGTTGAAGATTCTTCTCGATTTCCAGCTGGTGGAGCTTCTTGGTTGATTTGAAGTTCCTCCTTTGGCTCATCGTCCCAAATTAATGCTTCGGCCAGATTCCTGATTCTATTTTCTTGAGCTCTTGTCTGAATCAGTCTTGAAGATTCTCCTTCATTACTTCGTTTGATAGACTCTCTATATTCGAAGGAGGATTCGTCAAAGGTAACATGTGAAGTTACTTCGACTATTTGAGTTCTTCTGTTGAAGACTCTGTATGCTTTACTCACAGCGGAGTAACCAAGGAATACTCCTCGGTCTGTCTTCTCGTCGAACGTCTTGAGCTGTGTCTTTCCATTGTTGAGGATGTGACATTTGGATCCGAATACCTTGAAATACCCTATGTATGGTATTCTGTTGTTCCATAGCTCATACGGTGTCTTTCCTTGCCTTGATGTGAGTAGGGAGCGATTCTGAGTGAAGCAAGCTGTGTTGATTGCTTCAGCCCAGAACTTCTTTGGAATGGCAGAGCTAGCTAGCATTGAGGTAGCTGCTTTCTTGAGAGTTCTGTTTCTTCTTCGCTACACCATTCTCGCCGAGGTGTGCGTCTTTGCAGATGTTTGGTGTTGAACTCCGTTCTTCTCGCAGTAATCATAAATAGTTTCATTCAGAAACTCTGTTCCACGATATGATCTTATTGACATTATCTTGCACTCCTTCTGTGTTGATAATCTTTCCAGCAGAATAGGCAGCTTAGTCCTGGTTTCGCTCTTCTTGTACAAGAATGATACCCATGTGAATCTTGAGAAATCATCCACAACGACCAGAGTATATTTCTGCCATTGAAGCTTGCTGGAGTAACTGGACCAAAAAGATCCATGTGAAGAAGTTGAAGTACTCGATCAGTTGACTGAACTGGCTTGAGAGAGAATGAAATTCTTGTCTGCTTTCCTTGTTGACACGCGCTGCACATATGACTTTTGTCATATACTTGATCTGGAATTCCATTAGCGAGCTGGTTCCTAGCCAGTTTGTTGATTGTCTTGAAGTTGAGATGATTCGGCCGTACGTGCCACAGCCACCGACTTCATTGTTGCTTTTCGATACAAGACAAGTCTCGGAGGGCTCGTTCCCAAGAAAGTACATATTTCCTTCTCTTTTCCCTCTTAGGAGTATCTCGCTTGGTTTTCCCGTGCTTCACTGTGCATCCATGTGCATCAAACTTGACAGAAAAACCGTTGTCGCAGAATTGGCTAATGGAAAGCAAGTTATGTTGCAATCCTTGTACATAAGAAACATTTGGGATTATAACATTTCTAGTTTTAAATGTACCATAACCTTTGGTTAGGCCTTTGGAGTTGTCACCAAATGTTACTTGTGGACCTGTACGCTCGATATACTCCTGGAGTAGATGCTTTAGGTGCGTCATGTGCTTGGAACATCCACTGTCCAAGTACCATAGCGTTCTCATCGACTCCTCAGAGATGCGTCGATTCCTTGCAACCTAAACAAAAAATTAAAATTCAGGTACCCAGTTTTAATTGGGTCCTTGTGGGTTAGACAGAGATCCTTTGATGACCCAGATCTGCTTGATGACTCGAATTGGGTCATTTGATCTGATAATTCTCCCAGCTGAGTCGATATACACATTCTTTGTGTTCTTCGGTTGTTGCTGGCGGGGTCTTGATCTTCGTGTCTTCCCGTTTTGATGTCTTGATTTCTTTTGGTTTCCAGCTGTGTGCCTAGCTGAGACGTTCCTTTGTCTCTGCTGTCTCATGTGATGCTGTGGCTGGAAATGATTATCCAGCTGGTACTCATATGAATGGTATCCAGCTGGGTATCTCTGATATCCCGGTTGATATCGTTCAACGTGCTGTTGCTGTTGCTGGTATCTGTGAAATCCAGCATGTTGTCTTCGTTGAGGTTGAGCACGTTGTTGTCTGAGTTGGGCTTGAGGTTGTCGCACAGCTGACCTTCTTGATGCCTGCTGTGTCTTCGACGGAGCTTGAGGATGTTTCACAGCTGGTCTTCCTGACGTCTGCTGTGTCCTCAACTGTTGATGCTGAGCTGCTGGGATTGGAGGTTCGTTTGCACGTACAAACATTACCTTTGTTCCACTTGTGGAGGCAATGTTTGAGGCATCCTTTGATTAGTTGTATCCCAGTCCCGCTTTGAGTGCCGCTGGACGCTGAGCACTAATGATCTCGTCCATTGTTGGCGTGGCTTTGATGAGAGCTACTATCTTCTTAGATAGTACCTCTTCGGCAATGATCTCAGCTGACTTCTTTTCTGATTCAGCTGTGACCTTTTCCACATCTTCCATCAGTTGTTTCTTCTCATGTAGAATTCCTTCATCAGCTAAACTTCCATATTGCATATAGAAAGCTCTTCAGTCTGAACTTCCATATTGCATAATCGTCTACCGAGAAGGTGGAAAGATTCATGTTAAGATAAGAATCCATAGAAATATGCAGTATGTAATAATATGAGTTTTTCACAAAGAGGATCTGTTCAGATGACCACTGACAGATTGTTAAGAGAGATCTCTTGATACAGAAACGGTGGTCTGTTGAACCACTGCTCTGATACTAATTGATGGTCCCTGAGCTAGGTATTTGGTGTAGAGGGGGGGTGAATACACCAAATAGATTTTTAGAAACTTTTTCAAGTTAAATCACAGAGTTGGTGAGCTCAGTTATCGATCCAGCTGGGGAGGGTCAGCTGGGTAAATAACTCAGCTGGCGGTGCGGAAAGTGGTGGTTTGAAAACTTAGCTCGGTTACTTAGAAAAACTCAGTTTCAAAAGATTAACTTTATGTTTTCAGCTTAGTCAAGTTGTGCAACTTTCAGAGAGACACAGTTGTCTTTGGAGAGCAGCTGCGTGTGCAATTTTGAACAAATATGCAATGATATGAAAGAGTTAGTACAAAACTGAATATAAAGAGAAAGTAAAGAGCACGCGAGTTTTTACGTGGTTCGGAGTAACACCTCCTACGTCCACGACCAGGTTCACTGGTAATCCACTACCACTTGGTTTCCAAGTACCAAGAAACTTAACAACTCAAACCCGAGCTGTGTTCCAACAGTTTGCGGGCACTGTCAAGCCTAACCTTTCAGTTTACGGGTATTGAAAAACCTTACACACTTGAATTTCCCGCGCAAGCGTAACCTTGACCTAACCTTTCTGGGTAAGAGGGGTTTGTTTGGGGTTCCAACTGTGAACGAGTTCTTACAATTAAGAACTTTAGAGTATGATGAACTCGTTCGAAATCTAGGCTTAAGATATACAAAGAGTTTGGCCTAGGGAACAGACGAAAAACTAAGCAGTTTCTGAACTAGAAACACTTTAAGATAAAGTGTTCTTTGAACTATGTAGAACTGCTTGAGAGCTTTTGAAAGATTGATGATTTCAGATAATGAAAGCTTGTAGAGGATTTTTCGTATATGATCCTGAGGTTGAGGACGGGTTTATATAGGTAGAGATTCAAGACTAGCCGTTGGAGGAGCCGTTTGAATCTTACCTACTCTTCTTAAATTCAAGATCTGTCGTTGGGCGAATCTGCACCTGTCTTCATTTGTGTCACATCCTAGGTCCTGAAGTCTAGGATGCTGATTTGGCAATCCCTCATTGGTCGAGGTATGTTGACTTTCTCTGACGCCGGGATCTTCTGCCTTTGGAGCTGGTTTTTGAATTCAGAGCTGGACTGTCTTGAAGTAAAGTCTTCAGAGATAGTTCCCTTTGTTCTGTACAGCTGGACCGGCTGTGTTTTGAACTCAGCTCGAATTCTCTTCAGCTTGATCATGCTCTGCTGGAGGACTCAGCTGAAGGTTGACGCCTGCTGTCTTTTGCTAGCTGACTCCTGCTGTAAACACAGCTGGGTCGACTGCTGTCTTCCGCTAGCGGACTCTTGCTGTAGACACAGCTGGGTCGACTGCTGTCTTCCGCTTCCTTAACCTGTAAACCTAGAACTCTAAAGCTCAAACAGGCGAGATGGAAAACACTATTTAGGTTGACGCGATCATCTATTCGGTTGGAGAATCAGTTGGGTTTTGGTATCAAATCAAAACCTTATAATTTTCCCAACAGTCTTCACCACGCTCACCCCCCCCCCTCCAAATGTCATTTCACGAAGATAACTGCAATACAAGTCTAATAGACCACAAACCCCTTCCAATTTCATAGATGGATCTAAACATTTTGCAATAAAAAAGACATCAAGAATATAAGTAAAATATTTCAACCATTTAATGACCATCATAGTTATAGAATCCTGCAACCTTGGGTTAGTACTGCATATTAAGAATTGAAGAACGATAACAACACAATGATATAGTACACGACATGAAGTAGGATAATAAACTCCAGATAAATCTTTAGTTTCAGTTTCAAAAACTTTTAAGGGTGCAATCAGACCTGAGCATTCATCCCAATAAGAAGGCAATAAGAACATGTTGCTAACCTCAGTTGAAAAGAAATCACATAATAAATCCTTATATTCCGAAGTTGTTGCCAACATTTCATAAGTAGAGTTCCATCTAGTGCATACATCAATGTTAAAACTCTTACTTTTTCCAGTTTTTTGCTTACAAAATTTTAACCAATTTCTGTGTAGCTTAGCTTTATCCCTTAACATGGCAACACATTTTCTAATAGGCGTAATTGAACCTTCTAATTGCTTTAATCCATATTGCATACATAAATTTAGTATGTGACATATGCATCTAGTATGAAAATATTTTCCTCCTAGAGTTGGATTACATACAGCAATTAGAGCAGGCACACTTGCAGTATTAGCAGATGCATTATCAAAACCGATTGAAAAAATCTTAGAGGTTAATCTAAATTGATTCAACACTTTTATAATGCAAAGAGCAATGTTTGCAGCATTATGAGTACAATTAAACTTCCTAAAACAAAGTACGCGTTTGTTCATACATCAATTCGGATCAATCCAATGCACAGTCATTCCAAGATATGAATTTTGTTGCCAAGCACATGACCAAATATCAGAACAAACAGAGACTCTATATGGCAGCTTAGCAAACATGTCTCTTAATGCTTTTTTATATCTAATAGATAATTTAGCAATTGTCCTAGTCATGGTACTTCGTGAGATTTTTTTAGCTTGCGGATTATATGCTTTTTTCATGGAATTTTCAAAACGCATGCTATCGGCAAATTGGAAAGAAAGAGATTCAGTAGCAACAAACTTAGCCATCACTTCTCTAGCTACTATATCATTATACTTAAATAAAGTGAGTTCATTACCTTGCGTGAAGTTTAGTTGAGTTTGAGTTTGTTGTTGTGTACCTTTTTCTTGATCATTCGGCTTGTGTTTGAGTATATGGCGGTTATAAGTGCCATACCCATTTCCTTTCTTATGCTCGTACTGCTGGTCGCAGAAATTGCAGCACGCCATTATAATTGGAGTTTCTCCTTCGGCACAAGGTAGTGTTACCTTTTTGAACCATATTGAGAACACTTCGGATCATTCATTCTTTCCTTTGGCCTGCAGCTTCGCCTTTCTGGTACGACAACCCTTGTCGGCAGCCATTCCGCCGTCCTCTTGCTCGTCCATTTCGTCATCCTCATCCAAGTTGATTGCCTCTTCGTGAAAGGGGGACGACTGCATAGTGCTGGGAGGATACATTTGATGGGGCAGATTCATCTCCACTTCGAGGTCGGCAACATATAGGCTTTCAGCAAGTAGCCTATCCGCTTCAATCTGGTGGGCAGCAAAGGCAGCAACATCTTCGGCCATCTGCTGGTTCTCCATTTCTTCACGTTGGCGGCGAGTGGAGACCCTCCGGTATTGAGGATTCTGGCTTGTGGGAGTGGGAGTGGAAGAAGTATCATCATCTTCGTAGTAGTCATCCTGGAACGCTTCTCGTTCTCGAATGACAACACCACGAGGACGACGAGGAGGGTAACCACTACCACGAGTACCACGAATATTTTCGACTGCCTTTTCCTTACCCTTACAAGGGTTGGAGGAAGACATTTTTGCTATAACTACTAAGAGACTAAGAGAGTAAGAGCTAGAAAATAGAATAATGAAAACTGAAAATAATGAATAACTTAGAGAGTAAGAGAAGAGAAGAGAGTAATTGGTGTGAAGAAATGGTTGTGGGTATGGGGTATTTATAGTTGAAAGTGGGAGGAAATGGGGGGAGAAAACTTTGAATCATAGCCATTGGATCACAAGATGAAATCCTAGTCATCCATTTTGAATTTCAAATGGGTGCAAAATCCTAGGCGGTTCCGAACCGAAACCGCCAGTTCAACCTCGAACCTTATTTTTTTTTTGACATTTTTTCGTTCCATTTAGCATTCTAATTGTCATTATTTCTTGTTTTAGGATATAATTAACATGGATAACACAAAACATATTTAAAAAAAAAAAAAAGTGGAACCGCCGGTTCACGGTTCCTAGCCCTTGGAATCGGAACCGGCCCATCCCAACCACGGTTCCGGGTCTGTTCCGGCCCGTTGACCGCGGTTCCTGTTCCGGGCCGGAACCGGCGGTTCCGGATCGGGTGAACACCTCTAATATTAACATATAGCAATTTAATAATGCACAAAATTTGAGTATCTTTCTAAATATTGCATATTTTAGTTTCATTCTATTTAACCAAACTAAAAACTGTATTAGGTTTTTTTGTACTAATGCGATTATCGATGATCAAAAGGTATTGATGGCATAGTGGTAGAGTGGTTAATGTCCAGACCAAAGGTCAAGGGTTCAAGTCTACCGTTACGCGGCCTTTAAATATATTCCACCATTTTGATTTGGGAAAGAAAGAGTTTTTTTTTTAAGTATATTATGAATCTTTAGTCTTCCATCATTTTAATTTATTAACTACTCCCTCCGTCCCGTTATTCGTGTCTTGTATTCCTTTTTGGGTTGTCCCGTTATTCTTGTCCTGTTTCCATAAAAGAAAATATGTTTCTATAACAAAAAGTTGTGGGTTCCACTACTTTCTATATTTTTATCCTTTAAATATCCTTCTCCTTAATACCCGTGTCCAAAAAAAATGAGACATGAATAATGGGACGGAAGGAGTATTTGTTTCTTTGGTTTCCGTTTCCACCAGTGGTCGTCGGTCTAAATCTCTATCTTTCTTTGCCTCCTGCTCTATCTTGTTTGCACCACTTGGGATTCAACATTGTACTTCTTGCTATATACCGTTGTGTACCACTTTCAATTATTTTTTCTTAATTTTGTTTGTTGGGAAAATAATAAATATGTTTTGAAGTGATACCAAAACCCAGCTGACCCCAACAGAGTAGATGATTGCACAAGCCCAAGTGTTTTTCTAGCTCACCTGTTTGAGCTTATAGAGTTTCTAAGTTTACAGGTGGAATAGCTGAAGACAGTAGAAGACCCAGCTGAGTACACAGCAGGGTAAGCCAAGTCGAGTGATCAGCAACGTTATCCAGATTCAAGACGATCAAGTTAATCCAGACACAGCTGTAGGAAAGACCCAGCTTGTGTGGCAACTCAGCTCAACGTCAAGACCCAGCAGAGTTCAAGACTCAGCTCAGCGTCAAAGATCCAGCAGAGTTCAAGACAGCTCAGAGTCACCAGCACAGCAGAGTCGAAGTCAACTTGAGATAAAGTCAGAACTGATCTGAACCATCAGGAACTCGACACCTCAACACCTAGAAGTCAGACCTAGGATTGCTTTACGAGGAAATCAAGGAAGAAGACAAGACCAACTTGTCAGAAGTTAGGTAGAGATTCAGAACGGCTCTTTCCAACGGCTAGTTCTAATCTCTTCCTATAAATATGAGTCTTCTTCATCATCAGAAGTAGTGAAGTGACGAGAGAGAAAATACAAAACGAGAGATCAACATACTACATTGAAAGAGGTCTAACCAAAGATCAAGAGATCTCTCAGAAAAGCTTCAAGATCCAGCAGCCTTCATACTTATGAGTTCTTATTCATTCTCAGGCTGCTGAAGCTCTCTCCCACTAGTATCTAGGCATATAATCCTTCCCATCTTAAGCCTAGTTTGAACGAGTTCATCATACTCATTGTTCTTCATTGTAAGAACTTGTTCATAGTTGGAAACCCCAAACCCAAACCCATAAAAGGTTAGGTAAAGGTACGCTTGCTCGAAGCGCGTAATTCGAGTGTTGGTTCTGTAGTACCCGTAAACTACAGGTTAGGCTTCAGCTGTGCCCGTAAACAGTCTAGTTACGTTTCGATACAGTACGCGTAAACTTGTATCCAGCTTGAGGAACTAAGCTGCAACGCTTGCTGACTGCGCGAAAAGTCAGTGATATCCTTAGTGGATTACCAGAGGTTTCTGGTCGTGGACGTAGGAGTAGTTTCTCCAAACCACGTTAAGTTGCTTTGTTCTTTCCTGTTTTATTTATGCATCCAGCTAACTCATCATAAGCATTCTATCAAGCTGCATAAACTGACTAACTGAAAAGAGAAACAAAGTTTTGCAATATATTTGAAGTATCAGACGGACTTTCCAAAAACCCACCACATTCCGCACATCGCAAATTTGTGTTGATCAAGTCGTCTTCCAAATTTGGATCGAACACAACAAATTTCACTCAAAAGAGTTTTAATTGGAAAAGTTTTTTAACCTTGGTGTATTCACCCCCCTCTACACCAAGGTATCCGTCTTGGGACCATCATTGTTCTATTATTTTCTTCAGTTGTAATTTCTTGTATTTTAGTTTAATTTTCTACTTATTAATTAGGATTTGGAAATGGGGAAATAATTTTTTTTTCACTATTTTATTTTAATTTGATTAGTTGATAATTAATTTATTACCGTGATTGAAAAATTCATAGTTAGTGTGTATAATTTTTAGCAATAAATTTTAAATTTTGATCCCTTACATTATGTTAATGTACAAACTCTAGTAATTTAATACACAAATTACAGTAACTTAATGCGCCCGTTATATCAGGATCATAGATTAGAAAAGATCAACGAACAGTCCAAATTTGTTCATATTTCTTATGCTGTAATATGAAATTTCATAATAAAACAAGCTCATAACACCAAATAATACTTAACCAATTATCCAAACACTTTGATAGCTTATAAGCTTTTGAGACATAACATCTTATAAATTTTTTAGAGATAAGCTCCAAGAACTTATAAGCTCTTTAAAATAAGCTTATCATCTTCAGCGAACATCTTTAGCGCATCGTTTCGTCGAACATCTTCAGCGCATCGTTTGTTAAGGGTGACCATGACCAGCTCCACCTGGGTTATGCTCCGGCGGCCCTATACCTTCAATGCCCCTGAGATTTCTTCTCTCAGCCAGCTGTTTCAGTTGGGAAGCCGGATTCCGGCCGGTGTCGAGCTTCAGCTGCCTTGCCGACGGCCTAAAACTTTGTTGATGCAGAACCATCAAAACAAGCCACAGAATATATATTGCTTTAATAGTTATCATCTGTGATATATCACGTAAACTCAACTGTATTAATACGTTGATCGAGAGGTATGGATGGATGGGGTATTTATAAGAAAAAAAATATACAAATGAATATGATTTCCTTTCACCATATTCCGTTGAAAAGTAGTTTTTATGTTCAGTCATCGGCCACACAAGCTAAAAAAGGTAATATAGGTTTTGAAAAAGGAAATATACCCTAATTGCGGAATCATAAACTCTAAGGGAAAATATGATTATTTTCATTTTTACAATTAACTTTTCTTTTTCTTACGCGTGGCCGAATAACTTTATTGTTCTTAAAAATAGATAATTAGCCCCTAAAAAAAAGATAATTCGGCAATGTCTGTATTTCCTTTGGGAAGCTGGTCAAATATACAAAAAGCCATCATGGAATTGCTGCCGAATATGCTGTATGCAGCCGCCCACCAAAGTGGGTTATTTTTCATTTTTCCATTTAATTAATTATATTCTAATTAGGAATTTATAAATTTTAATTGAGATTAATTAATTCTAATTGGAATTCATAACTCCTAATTAAAATTAATAATCTCTAACAATAATTAATAAATTTTAATTAAAGTTAATAAACTCTAACTGCAATTTAAAAAATAAAAATTGCAATATAATGGCTGCCCATGGTCAGCTGACCAAGGGGCGAAATTAGATTATTCTGATTTGTCCTCCATTTGTCCCACGTGTAGGAGTCAATGAGATTATCCATAAAGACGGAACCAGAATTTTTTCTGGAGGGAGCCTCATTGTTGTGTAACGGGTGAATCTCCAGTCTTCCACCATTTTAATTCATTAATTATTATGAAATTATAGTAATTTATTCTTATATTTAGTTGTAGTATTATTTATACTACCTCATAAATGGTATAATATAATAACAACAATAGGTATAACTCATACGACCCAAATTTTATAAAGGCCGCATGTTTTATACCAAATAAGATATTAGAGTGTATAATATATATTATACACCATTAGCAAACAGGGTATAAAATTATTTTTTTATCATTTATTTTAAGTTTTATAGTTTTATCCGCATAGAAATACGAAGTCAATGAAGGTGGGCCCATTTGAATTACCGTGATACCCTTCCACGTGTTTTACCAATTCAATTCCCACATGTTTGCAATTCCCACACGTTTGCAATTTTAGTAACCATTAAATCTAGACCGTATTAATAAATACAATCAACAGTCTTAAATGATTCTTAGTTAACTCATATGAATTGGTTTTCATATGAACCATTTCATATATATATATATATACATAGGGATGAGTTAATATAAAAATAATTTTTTCCGTGAGAAATTGAGAACATGCTTAAATCTATATATAGTCATGTTTAAATCAATATATAGTCATGCTTAATAAGATTCATGCTTTTTTGCATAAACAATAATGCTTATATAAAATCATGCTTAAATCTATATATATTCATGCTTCAAATAATGACAACCATAGATTATACAAAGATCAGCGGTTCAAATTGGTTCGTAATTCCCACACTAGGACTAGTTTCTATATGATCCAATTCCTATTTCGCATCAGACTTTCAAAGTCTTTGTTGTTCTGCCTGAACTGAGTTCTTACAACCACATAAGTGATTCATATTTAAAGTTTTATGAATGCTTTGTTGACTTGAATGAGTGGATTCACTTTTACGAAGAAAAACACACTTTTTTAAGTTTTATGAATGCTTTATAGTCTTTAAATTAATATTAGATAAATTAATAACCTTTAAGATAATACTCCGTCCGTCTTATTCATAACGTCTCATTTTCCTTTTTTGTCTGTCCCATTGATAATATCCCGTTTTCAAATAAGGAAATAATTAACTCTTCAAAAGTGGTGGGACCAACTACTTTTCTATCTTTTTACCCTTCTCCTTAATAACCGTGCCCAAAAGAAATGGGACGGAGGGAGTAACTTTCTTCGGTCCCGAGTTGGGCCCCAAATATAAATTAATAATTTCGACAAATTAATAAGATAATAATTTTTCAGAATACCCTTGTATAAGTCTATGCTTCCATCAACATAATAAATTAATAATGTCCTAAAATTACAAAGATACCTATGATAACTTAGTATGATACTCAAATGACATTTTGAGTGTGTTTGCATAAAATGTTCTTTGACTAACTTTCAAATAAAAATATTGATCAAGACAGCAGTAGCAATTCATTTTGGCTGCATGACGGGTGATCTCGTTTATACACACATAATACCTCGTGTATTTGGTTTGTCATAATTGTTTTTTCGACATTTTTTAGATTATAAGTCATTGTATTATTAGGTATGAATTTAAAAACTTTTTGCTTTGTAAATATAATAGTCTGTTTATCAATATTCAACATTTCTTTTTACAATATCAATATGCAACATTAGACGTACATATCTAGTTCTACTAGTGTGAATAGTTTTAAATCTCTAGTATTTTTATCTAGTCATATTTTCTCACAAGATATACCACTTGGTAAAATAAAAATTCCGAAATCAAAATGGTGCAAGACTAGGAGTATACATGAAAAAAAATAAAAAATAAAGAATACTTTTTAAGTTTTTTTCCCTTCCACAACTGATTACGAAATTGCAGACTGATATATTCCACAAATTAATTAATCATGCCTATATATAAAGAGGGATTTAACCATACCTTCATCAAAAAAAGCATGGCTACTACACTAGAGAAACCATTTTACTTCTCTCTTCAAATCTCTCTCTTCATTTTGTTGTTCCACATTAAGGCAGCAGCCTCTGCAGCAACAGAAGCAGAGGCGCTGCTGACATGGAAGAACAGCTTATCACCACCATCTCATTCTCTCAATTCTTGGTCCCTTAAAAACATCACAAACCTTTGCAACTGGTCTGGCATTCGCTGCAACAACGGGGGCTCCGTTTCTGGAATTGATCTGTCCCAAGCTAACCTTGCCGGCACTTTGGACCTGCTAGATTTCAACTCATTTCCAAATCTTACTAGTTTCAACCTCAGTCTAAATGCTTTCAATGGGGCAATACCAGCTTCTGTTGGCAATCTCTCGGGGCTCCAATCGTTAGACCTCAGCAACAACTTGTTCGAGCACTCCATCCCACCACAGATTGGTAACTTGACGGAGCTTCACTACATCAGTTTGTTCAACAACTCTATTGTTGGAGAAATCCCATATCAGATTGGCAATCTACAGAAGGTACGGTTCTTGGATTTCGGCTCTAATTACTTTGAAACCCCTGACTGGTCTAGATTTCCCGCCTTCCCTTCCTTGACATACCTCAGTTTCTATTACAATGAGCTCACCTTGGAATTCCCAGATTTCATAACGAACTGTCTCAACCTCACTCACCTCAACCTGGCAGATAACAAAATCACTGGCACAATCCCGCCTTCCTTAGGCCAACTCAAGAATCTTGAATACCTGGATCTTCGAAAAAATTCATTCAATTCCTCAATTCCTCCAGAACTTGGCCAATGCACTAACCTCACCTACATAGCTTTAGGCATGAATCCGCTTACCGGTTCCCTGCCTTCAGCCTTGTTTAACTTGACCAAACTATCTTTATTGGATCTATCCGATGCTAGTCTTTCTGGTGAAGTTCCTTCTGAAATAGGCCTGTTCGTAAATCTGCACTTTCTATATCTCTACAAAAATTCATTTTCAGGCTTCATTCCAGCACAGATAGGAAAGTTGCAAAATTTATTGGAGCTTGACCTTTCAGAAAATCAGTTTTCTGGTCAAATGCCTCCGACAATCGGGAACCTCACAAATCTGGAAGTTCTTAACCTTTTTTCAAACAATCTTAATGGAACAATTCCATCTGCCATAGGAGGTCTAACGTTCCTGAAGATTCTCGATCTGAGCAACAATCCATTGAGAGGGCAGCTACCTGACACGATGTCCGACCTCCGTAATCTGGAGATTCTATATTTGCAGAGTAATAACTTTTCAGGAACCCTCCCACGGGGTCTTGGCAAAAATAGTCCTGGATTAGCCTATGTTAGCTTTTTGAGTAATAGCTTTTCTGGGGAGCTGCCGCCGGGATTATGCAATGGCTTTGCATTAGTTAATTTTACAGTGAACAACAACACGTTTTCAGGATCATTGCCGAGCTGCATTCAGAACTGCTCGAACTTAAGAAGAGTACGGCTCGAAGGGAACCAATTTTCTGGAGATATTGCAACAGCTTTTGGAGTTCACCCGAAACTTACATTCCTCTCCATCAGCAGCAATCAGTTTACGGGCCAGCTTACACCGAAATGGGGACTGAACAAACAGCTGACAAATATTCAGATGGACCACAACAAAATATCTGGAGCGATCCCGGCTGAGCTAGGGAATCTGACGCAGCTGCATGTCCTTGCCTTGGATTCAAACAAGTTAACAGGCGAAGTTCCAGAAGAGCTGGGAAAGCTAGAAAAACTTTACAAACTCAATGTGAGTAACAATCAGTTGAACGGAGGAATTCCACGAACCCTTGGCCAATTGAAAAGCCTACAGTTCCTTGATTTTTCAGGAAATAAACTCACAGGCAGTATTCCCCAATTCATTGGGAATTTCAAAGAAATGCTAAGCTTGAACATGAGCAATAACTTTTTCACCGGGAGCATTCCATCCGAGCTTGGAGACTTGACGAGGTTACAGATCTTATTGGACCTCAACAACAATTCACTTTCAGGGGTGATTCCATCATCCTTGGGGAGGCTTAAGAATTTGGAAATTCTCAACTTGTCACACAACAATCTTTCTGGCAAAATTCCAGAAGCATTATCTGGAATGATTAGTCTGACAGAGTTCAGTTTCTCCAACAACAAGCTGTCTCGTCCAATCCCCTCTGGTAAGATGTTCAGCAATGCAACTGCTACAGCATTCGCTGAAAACTCTGGTCTGTGTGGAGCCGCAGAGGGATTGACCCTTTGTGACGCGAAGTCTTCATTTTCCAAGTCCAAGAACATGGGAAAGATTCTTGTCGCAGCCATTGTTCCAATTGTTAGCCTCATAGTTTTGGCAACAGTTATTGTTGGATTTCTCATTCTTCGAAGGAAGAACAAGCTTGAAGATTCAGAATCTGAATCACATATTTGGGAAGCAGAATGGAAAATCCCTTTTGGAGAAATTGTCCGAGCAACAGAAGATTTTAGTGAGAAATACTGCATTGGAAGAGGAGGAGTTGGAAGTATTTACAGAGCTGATTTACGAACCGGACAGATTATAGCAGTCAAAATGTTCAGCATCGACTCAAGTGAGGTGCCACTCACAAATCTTCGCAGTTTCCAGAATGAAATTCGAGCATTGATTGAAGTGAGGCACAGGAACATAATCACGCTCTATGGATACTGCTCCACGCAAGAATCTGTATACTTGGCGTACGAGTATGTGCAGAGAGGTAGCTTGAGAAAAGTGTTATATGATGATAAGGATGCAGGCGAACTAGACTGGGCTACAAGGTTGAAAATCGTGCAAGGAGTGGCAAACGCACTTGTATACCTGCACTGTGATTGCCACGTATCAATTGTGCACCGCGATGTATCAACTAGTAACATTTTACTAGATTCAGATTTTGAGCCAAGACTCTCAGATTTCGGCACAGCAAAATTACTGGCCTCAGATTCATCAAACTGGACAACAACAGCCGGCACTTACGGATACATGGCACCAGGTAATGAATCATATGCACTTTCTATATGTATAAAAGTTTATGCAACAACTTAATATCTTCTTGTAATTTATATGCAGAGCTAGCACTAAGCATGAAGGTGACTGAGAAATGTGATGTATACAGCTTCGGAGTGGTGGCATTGGAAGTTATGATGGGAAGGCACCCTGGAGACCTCATATCATCACTACCCTATGATTCGGATATGCTTCTGATGGATGTGATTGATCAAAGGCTTTCGCCTCCGACAGACCATATAACACAAGAAGTGGTGTTTGTAGTCGCCATTGCATTAGCGTGCGTGCAAACCAACCCAAAATCACGGCCTAACATGCGTCTAATTGCACAAGAATTGTCAGCTCTTAATCAAGCCTACTTGCCAGGGCCGCTGCAGACCATCAAAATAAGCAAACTAGCAGATTTTTGGAGAGTCACACATGAAGTAATCGAATAATCGAATCTTAGGTTCTCATTCTACAGCACTAAGAGTTTGAATTCGAGTGGTACTAGGGATTTCCTACCAGCTTAGGAATTTACAGATTATAGCATGTAATAATAATGTCAAGCTCTTCCACACAGCAAATGTCTATGTTTCAAGCAAAGAATAAATGCAGCAATTATAGATCAAAACAATAAATATCATAATTACAAAATCGAGTAAACAGTTGAAAGAACGAATGGATCATACAGCGGAATATGAATCAAACACTCAAGTAGAAGAATTAGTTCAAATTGTAACATTGGGGCAAATTTTTAGGTTTGCAGAATTTACAGATTCGATTTCGCAACTGTAAACAACAAACATCGAGGCAATAAAGAATTTCTGAATAACAATAGTGTTTGAGCGAGATAGAATATACGCTGGAACAAACTATTTAGAAGATAGAATGTAGAAATTGTTACCAGAAAACCCAATTGCAGATGTGAATTAACAGAGAACATATTTCCAAAGGGGCGAACGCAAGAGATCCACAGATTAATAAGTTGAAAAAAGAGTGTTGTTTTTTTATTTTATTTTATTTTTTGAGCATTAAAAAAAAAGAGTGTTGTTGGATACCGAGTAATTTGTTAGTGTTTGGTTAAGGATGATAATCCATTTACTTTTTTTTTTTACTAGTGTGTATCCCGTCGAAAATCGACGGAGAACTATATTATTAAAATAAAATATATTAATAAGCTTGTTTCTTCGATTTTATTGTAATTCCTTAACAAATATTTTTATTTTTATTATTATTTTGCAATATATAAGCATGAACATTAAAAATAATTTAATATTATTTCGGAGTGATAATATTTCGATAATTGATCAAAAAGAGTGTTTCTTTTATTTTATTTCACTTTCTTTAGTTGCAAGAAATCAATAGAAATCAAACTTTTTTTTACTTCACAATCTGTCAAATATTTTATTATATACATCGTTAATTGTTGTGTATGTCTGATCATCTCATCACAAAGTTAAATTTCAAAAATTATCCCTACGTGTATATATATACAAATCCAAAAATTATAAATCAGAAAACGTATTTTTGAAAATTTTCTTTTATTTACGTCAATTTAAAAATTTGTTAAATTAAACAAATTAATATTGACAACTACATATTGATCAAATTAAAATTGTCAATAAAAATAAAACTACTTATTTGGCCAATAAATTAATTTGCCAAATTATATTAGTTGTGCAAAATAATTGCAGAATTAAAAAATACACATGGATTGTAAGTATTTATATAGGTTCTCCAAGAATGAAGTTTTATTAAGAATCAATGTGGGATGAGAAAATCTATATTAAATATACATAGAATAAAGTCTCAATACCCCAATATACTCACTTTGCCTTTTCAAAAATTTGTTATACACCTCTATTTTCAAACAAATTAGTTATGCACAAGTTTGAGGTGAGTGGACGAATTTACCCTTGGATTGTGACATATTTAATTGAAAATGTTGCCAATGATTGGGAATCTCTTACATGTGTCATAACTTTTGTCTTTGTGTCATTATCTTGCACAATCATTGTGACATTATAATTCCATTATTGTTTGAATTTTAGATTCTGCAGATTATTTATTTAGTTAAATATTATTTAATCTATTTATTTAGCATACATGAATACGCACAGATAAATAAATATTGAAGGCCGAAAAATATGTAAACTATACCAAAAGAACAATAATATCATGAAGAACCAAAAACATGAAGATCCCTCTCGGACAATGGGCAAAAAAATGAAGATCCCTCTCGAGATTTTTGAAGATCCCACTCGAGAGGGATTTAAGAATTGTCGAGCGGGAAATTTAATTTTTGCACGTGAAATAATAAATTTTGGTCAAACATGCATGAAGTTAATTTCTTACACAATGCAGACTATGAAACACGCCATCTTACACATTTCTACTGTGGATGTGAAAATTCATCTTTTTAACTTTCATGTGAACTTGTACCAATTTTACCTTCTCCTCTATATAATTTTTCGCAGTGAAGATTGAGAACACACCATAACCATTGTAACTTTAAAAATTGGTAGTTTTGTTCCTTCAATAGTGAAGCCAACGTGAAAAAAATAAGGAAGAGATGTTAGTAATCTTCTAATTAGTTAATTAATTTTGTTGAATTTTTTGTGGAATAATTTGTAATTAATGGTTTATTTTAGGGCTTGAATAATTTCTTAATTATTTCATAATTGTTTCGTTTTATTAAGTAGAATATTATGAATATGCATTTTAGAGTTTTTTAATTATGCATGGGCCTTCAAAAATAAAATCCCGCTCGGTTTGAAGAAGATCCCTTTTGACAAATTGTAAATCCCTCTCGGGCGGAATCTTCTTAAAAAATATAGATGTCCGAGAGGGAAATTAATTTATAATGTCTGGATTTAATTATAAAAATTATCTATAAAATTTATTTGTGAATTAGTGCAAAATATATTAATATTTGTAATTTTTCTTTGATTTATCCATAATTTCGCATTTTTGGACGAATAATCATAATTTGATTAAATATATGATTATGTTGAATTATAAAAGCATGGAACCATTGTTAAATTAAATCCCGCTCGGTTTGAAGAAGATCCCTCTCGACAAATTGTAAATCCCTCTCGGGCGGGATCTTCTTAAAAAATATAGATGTCCGAGAGGGAAATTAATTTATAATGTCTGGATTTAATTATAAAAATTATTTATGAATTTATTTTGTGAATTAGTGCAAAATATATTAATATTTGTAATTGATTATGTGGATTTAATATTTTTTTATGAACCCCGTTCAATATTTCAGAATATGGATGAATGGAAGTACTTCACTGTCAAATACGGCGGACAATGGCACTATTGTACATACGTGGGCGGTTCAGAACAGATTACTCAAGTTCTTACCGCCACTCCATCTCTCATCAATTTGAGATACAACATCGATGTTATGATGCACCAAAATTCGATGAGCACACAGTACGAGATGTATTACTTATCGACATGTCGTACTGGACGCACTATGAAATCTCTCTTGAGCAATGATCAACAATTTGCTCAGTTGTGCTTGAAGGAGTCATTCCCAACTGTGTATCTGATCCACAACCACATAGACGCATATGTTCCGTCTTTCGAAGATCCTGGGGCATCATCCTTTCAATACGACCAAGGGCAAACATATTCTAATGAAATGGAATGTATCCAGCAACAGTTGCTTTCATCAGAATTTTTTGCTGACTCATACCCTATAGGAGGACACAATTACGGATCGACGTCCACGGATCCCGTACCTTTTTTTCCAGAGAGTCATGGTCCCGAGAGAGCTATTACACATAATAATGAGTTAGAATTCAACGTGCAGAGTAGTTCAGACGATGAATATGAGGAAAGTTATGCCCGAGAATCTGATAGTGATTCATCTGAGGAACAGACCGAGGAAGACTTACAAGAATTTACGATGGTGGAGCACAGTGCATGGGTTCGTTCTAGCGGAGGGGTCAATCCTGATGATCTAACCAATTGGTTAGTTCTAGTGATTCCGGTTGATGCTACGATTTCTCTCGTGTCACGAGAACGTGATCCGACGGATGATGCTGAGTTACGAGTTGGTGCTGTTTTCGACAGCAAACATGACCTAAATATTGCAGTTGGATTGTGGCACATGGAGAAAGGAGCCGAATACAAAGTTCCCACGTCTGACACGAGGCTTCTCAAGTGGAAGTGTAAACGTTCGGAAAATTGCCCATTCGAGCTCCGTGCATCATCACGTGGAACCGATACTTGGTATGTGTACAGATTTAATCCTGAACATGCATGCACTCGCCAGTTAGGACGTGTTGCTCCCAGGAAAATCAAGATGAATGTGGTTGCAGCGTACGTTGCTCGAAAAATTAGAATAGAGTGTGAAATCATGAAGCCTAAAGCCATTGTGGAGGAGATGCAACGCGAGTTCGGTATGACCATTTTATATGATTTGGCGCTGCGAGCACGACATACAGCTATACAAATGATATATGGAGGGTATGTTGAATCATTCCAGTTGCTGCCTTGCTATCTTCACATGCTTAAGGAAACAAATCCGGGCACGATTACTGATCTAGTTGTTGGCGATGATGGGAGGTTTGAGCACTTGTTTGTAGCTCTCGGCGCTTGCAGACTTGCTTATCCACTGAATATGAGACCTGTGATCGTTGTGGATGGCACCCATCTGAAGGGCAAAAATAGAGGCGTCTTATTGGTGGCTATGACGAAAGATGCCAACGAGCATGTTTTTCCACTTGCGATAGGTGTTGGGCCAATTGAGAATGATATCTCTTGGAAATGGTTCATGTCCCGTTTTAAGGTTGCGTATGGGGACTTGACAAATACATTGATTGTCTCTGATGCCCATGCCTCCATAGCTAATGCTATTAGTGAAGTGTTTCCCAATGCAATTCACGGTCTGTGCTATTATCACCTGCTGAATAAGCTAAAAAGCTACGGTAAAGTCGTTGTGGCTTTGTTTCAACGAGCTGTTTATGCATATCGCACTTCAGTTTATGAAAAGGCAATGGAATCTTTGCGTCGAGAGAGCCCTGGTGCGTATGAAAGATTAATGAGAGTTGGACCAGAGAAATAGGCTCGATGCATGTGTCCAGTACCGCGATATAGCCACCTCACTTCAAATGCAGCAGAAGTATGGAATAACAGAATGTTGTGGGCGCGTCGTCTTCCTATATGCTCAATGCTTGATGCCATTAGGCATGTAATCGAAAAATGGTTTGATGAGAGACGTGAACAGGCAAACGGCGATGACGACGTAGTAACTGAAAAGGCGGGTAAAAAGCTTACAGCAACAATGAATGAAGCATTTAGGTACATTACAACTCGCGGACTTGGATTGACGTTCAACGTGAATGATGGTAAAAGATCTTGGAAAGTTGATCTCAATTTGAGGACATGCTCATGCTGCGAATTTCAACAGGACGGAATGCCGTGTTCTCATGCGATTTCTGCAATCCAGTAAGTTTTATGAAAGTAAATTTGGCTTAAGATAAATTTATTATTTTACTTTTAATTGTTTCATTGTTACAATTGCAGCAAAAATGGTGAAGCAATATACGACTATGTGCAATTTTACTACAAACGAGAAGCTTGGTTTGAGGTTTATAAATATCCCATACACCGTGTTCCTCACAAAGAGGACTGGAATGTACCAATTGAAGTCGTCAATACATTGGTGTTACCTCCCAAAATCACTTCACAGGCGGGACGTCCGAGAGTTAATCGGCGAAGATCTGCTACAGAGAGGAATACACGGAGACAAACCACTTGCCAAGAAGAAGAAGCATCCAGTAGTAGTCACCGTCCGAGGAGATGTAGTAATTGTCGTGAAGAGGGTCATACACGTACAAATTGTACCCAAATTCATGAACGTTGAATGTGTTGAATATTAACTTGTATGTATTAAAATTGGATTGTGTCATTCTTTTTTATTTTAGAATCCATTGAATTAGAATTTTATTCTATTTTATTTTATAATATATTTTAATTTTTTTTAATTTTTTTTAGTTGAATAATTTTCGATCCCTCTCGAGGGATTCTCAAGATCCCTCTCGAGAGGGATCTCTAATTGAATCATTGAATTAGAATTTTATTCTATTTTATTTTATAATATATTTTAATATTTTTTAATTTTTTTTAGTTGAATAATTTTCGATCCCTCTCGAGGGATTCTCAAGATCCCTCTCGAGAGGGATCTCTAATTGAATTAGAATTTTATTCTATTTTATTTTTTAATATATTTTAATATTTTTTAATTTTTTTTAGTTGAATAATTTTCGATCCCTCTCGAGGGATTCTCAAGATCCCTCTCGAGAGGGATCTCTAATTGAATCATTGAATTAGAATTTTATTCTATTTTATTTTTTAATATATTTTAATTTTTTTTAATTTTTTTTAGTTGAATAATTTTCGATCCCTCTCGAGGGATTCTCAAGATCCCTCTCGAGAGGGATCTCTAATTGAATCATTGAATTAGAATTTTATTCTATTTTATTTTATAATATATTTTAATATTTTTTAATTTTTTTTAGTTGAATAATTTTCGATCCCTCTCGAGGGATTCTCAAGATCCCTCTCGAGAGGGATCTCTAATTGAATCATTGAATTAGAATTTTATTCTATTTTATTTTTTAATATTTTTATAATTGAATCACTTGGATTTTCGATAACAGTCCAATTAAAATAGAATGTAGAAAAATTCAGTCAGATAAATTAAAGTACGATAAATTAAAAATCGAAAAAAATTAAACTAAGGTTTGTGACATAGATCAAATGCAGCAGCGGCTACTCTCATGTGAAACGCCATTGTGTGACTCAGTCCCCATGCTATGGAGGGCCTCCCAGTAATCATCCGCTCAACTTGCATAAGTGCAAATATCCCACAATTAATACTGTCAACCTACTTGAATTGGTGATCAATATCCACCACTTTCAACTTCAACGGCTCCTCTATCGGATTTGAAAGTCCGATACGTTGATGTTTCCAATAAAAGGCAGTGGAAAGAACTCGAGTCCACAATTTCAGGAGTGGCTCTAATATCTTGACACGCATTTTTTGCACACTCGGATCTAAGCCCCAGTACAGTGAGTCGTAGAGTTCAACTTTCCATTTCAGCATGTCGATACGGACCGTCACGTAATGACCATCAATGTGACACACTAGTATGATCTGAATTAAAATTTTAATTAATTAATAATATAATATTAATATCCTCTATTAAATATTATAAATACAATAAAAAATGAGAATTCACTTACATGCTTTGCTTCAAAAAGGGAAGTCTGTGATTCACCCGCATCAACTCCATGCACTCCAAATAATATGCTACGTGGAGCCCACCAATCACAGTATGTCTCTCACTTGCCCTTCATTCTCTTCGGACAATCTTTTGTTAAAATCACATTGTGCCATTTATGATTGAGTTGTACCTGTTTCCATTGAAAAAAATAAAAGATTAGTTGTTAAAATAAATATATAAGCTTCAAAAACTAAAAGATTACTTACGAAGACATCGGTATCAAAGATGACCGTGTTGTTGAATGTGACATGTTCCAGTACTTGATCCCGCTGTCTCAAACGTGTTCGCAAATACATCAAGTACATATCAACAGCCTGCAAAAAGAAGATTTATTAAATTACAAATATTTTCTAATTAACAGCTTAATATAAAAAATTAATTATACCCCGATTATGAGATCTGATTTCCCATTCATTAAATCCATCCACCAATCGTGATATAGCAAGCTATCACTCGCTGTCACTATCACGTACGCATCAGTCGGACCCCTCATGAACTCCTCAAACTCCTCAACAAGCTCCCTCGACAGTGGTATTGGCGCCACTTCAGCCTCAAAAGGCGTAGAAACTGCTTTGCTAGGTCTTTTGTTCCTCATGGGACGTTTATCCCCTCTCTTTTGAACATTAGCCTCAACTTGGGGCACTTGGGTAATCGGAGTCACTTGGAGAGGAATTTCTCCACCTTCTTGAGCAGCAACCTGACTAAAAGCATTTCCAATCGCCTATATTGACAACAAATGGAGTAAATTAAAATTAAAAAAAAAGCAACAAATTGTAACAGAAGAAGAAATTTACCTGTCCCAACTGTGCAAAAAGTAGATCTAAACGATCAGAGGGAGCGAACATGGAATGACGATGCGGATCTTGTAGAAAAGAACCAGATTCGCCAAACATATGCGATGATGTACCAAACTCCGGCATAGAACGGCGAGGTGGAACTTCTTGCTGACTAGTGCCGTACTCGGATACATTGTGCGTGAAAGGAACGTACGGTGGCTCACTAGCGGTGACAGTAGTGTCCTGTCGCTCACCACCATCATGCTCTGGCTCATGCACGGTGGCTGTAGGGGTCAGATAATCGGGATCTGGGCGACGATGAGGGGTGGGTTGATATGCAGGACTACGACGTAAAGATCCACATCGAGCCTTCTCCATCAAATCCTCGAACCACTTTGTAAAGCGAGGCAACCATCTCTTATCTATCTTCTCTAATAGCCGATCTTCTGATTTTTCAAGCTCTTCTCTTATCATGCGACGATCACTGTATCGTCGGTGATGGTCTCCGCTACTGCTCGATGATGATGATGCAGGGACTCGAGTACGCTTTCCCTTATCTCGGACCGGTTGCTCAGGCTCTTCGTCTGAAATTCTATCTTCGACATAGCTAGGAGCCTCCATCTGTGGTTGTCTCTGCCCTCGAGCCTCATGTACCGGGGATGGTGCTTCCACATGGGTACGACGAGGAAACTGTTCACCTACTCTTAGTGGATTTTGCGGGGCTACATACTCGATATTGAGGGCATTTGGGTACTGAGACGACTGCCAGTAAAAAGTTTGTACCTCATCTTCCAACGGGGCAAATGGCTCAAAATTCCCATACTGCAATGAATAAAATATTAAGTATAAAAAATAATTAAATTAATTATTTAATTAGTTGAGTTATTTATTACCTGTAGTTCAAAAAGAGGTTGAAGCTCCATTCCAGGTCTGCTTTTAAATTTCCATTTAAGGCAGCGAGGACGTCATGTGTGGTTAACAACTCTACCAACTGAAGCAGCTAAATCAGGAAGGACTTCCAGGGACCAGACGTGAAAAGCCCAAACAGGTCCGTAGAAGTGGTACTTCTGTTTACTCTGCACATTCTTCACGTAGTGCCTCAAATTCAAGAATGTGTATGCTCCCCACGGAAAACGGCTAAACACATCTTAGTCATCCACCAATTTCCACACCCACGAATGAACGAACTTCTTCGACTCGTAACCAAGCAGAAACAAGTACAACACTAACACGTGGGCGACGCGGAGGTACAGATCACCATTTGGATCGGGGATCGTGTCACGTGTGTTGGTAAATCGATCCAGTAAGTCAGCCACACTGATCTGCATTCCGCCACAGAACCGTCGATAAACCTCCACGTTTCGAATATCGTGATCCTCCGATGGTCTAAAGTCGGACGAGCCAAAGTTCAAACCAGTCACCAAAGCATACTCCGGATATGAAAAACGGAGGTTCATCCCGTTGATATGAAACCACATCTCGTACTCCTCAACACCGGGATACTGGATCTCACGTGACAACACGTGATGTACTGTCATCGCACACTTCTGTCCTGGATTCCAATGAGTAAAGTGTCCGAAGCATCCCATCATAAATCTATCAAGCAATTCCTGTCCTCCAATGTCACGTAATACCCTTCTAACATCTTCAAATACACTCGTTTTGTAGGACGTGCTAACCGTCGACAAACGGTTAATTGTGTCGGGCCTCTTGTATACAATCTAATGACAAAAATCAAAGCAACAAATTAATTCTGAAATAATTCTAAAAAAAAATAACAAACCAACATAAATTACAACATAAATTACGCAAATTTATATATAATTCGAACGTGCAAACCAATTCCAAATCAAAAATTACGTAATAAATTACGAAACTTAGAAACTTTATATATAAGTGTATAATTAACAAAACAATTTCATATATAATTTTAGAAATTAAATTATGATATAAAAATATAATTTCCCTCTCGGTCATCTCTATTATAGCTACGATCCCGCTCGAGCGAGATTTAGGGCAGCTCGAGAGGGATCTTGGTAAAACCGAGAGGGATTTAATTTATCAATGTCTCAATGCATTTATAATTCAACAGAATCATATATGTAATTAAATTATGATTATTCGTCCAAAAATGCGAAATAATGACAAAATCACAGATAAATTACAAATATTAATATATGTTACGGTAATTTACAAAACAATTTCATAGGTAAATTTTATAATTAAATTCCTACCTAAAAATTTAATTTCCCTCTCGGGCTTCCATCAATTTCTTAAAATTCCGCTCGAGCGAGATTTAGTTATTATCGAGAGGGATCTTCGTCTAACCGAGAGGGATCTAATTTACAATGGCTTATAATTCAACAGAATCATATATGTAATCAAATTATAATTATTCGTCCAAAATTGCGAAATAATGACTAAATCACATATAAATTCCAAATATTAATATATGTTGCAGTAATTTACAAAACAATTTCATAGGTAAATTTTATAATTAAATCCCTACCTAAAAATGTAATTTCCCTCTCGGGCTTCCATCAATTTCTTAAAATCCCGCTCGAGCGGGATTTAGTTATTATCGAGAGGGATCTTCGTCTAACCGAGAGGGAACAAAATTACAATGGCCCTTACATAATTCAAACACCCTAAAATCCTTATTTATAATATTCTACACAATACAATTCGAACATTGTTCATAATAATTCAAAGAAGTAATTCATATATAAAATTAAAATCTAAATAATTAAAGATTGCGCTACTAACCTGTAGTCCCGACATGTTTTATAAATAATTGTTGCCGCTTTCACTGTCGGGAATTTGGGTAGAGGATGGACCACCGGTTCCACTTTCTGTGAAGATCCCTCTCGATTTTAATTTGGGACCACCACAATTGTTTGAGCGATGTTTGAGAGAGAAAAATCGCCGAGAGGGATATGTATGAGCGGATTCTCAATGGTGGGGAAGGATTTTATTTATTTAGGATTTTTTTGTCTTGTAGTCGGTATTATTTATTTCAAAAAGTGGTCAAACAATCTTTTCTTACACACACACTCACGCGGGAGACAAAAAACTGCCGTAATTTTTCCTTTTTCAATTCCCACAGCATTGTGGGTTGGAGTTTGTGGTAATAATTTGATAGATGGTGGGACCTTGGAGGGTATTTTTGTAAACTTGAGTATAACTAATTTGTTTCCAAATACTAGTGTATAACAAATTTTTTATCTTGTGAAGTGAGTATAACAAATTTTCACTCCTATGAATAAAACTGCTTAAAATAAGGATTAAGGATAAATAAGAATACTGAAAGAAGAGAGCGCCACGTAAGACCTCATTAATTGTTGTGTACGTCTGATCATCTCGTCACAAAGTTAAATTTCGAGAATTAAACCTATATGTATATATATACAAATCCAAGAATTATAATTGAGAATACGTATTTTTGAAAATTTTCTTTTATTTACGTCAATTTAAAAATTTGTTAAATTAAACAAATTAATATTGACAACTACATAATTGATGAAATTAAAATTGTCAATAAAAATAAACTATTTATTTGGCCAACAAATTTATTTGCCAAATTATATTGGTTGTGCAAAATAATTGCGGAATGGAAAAATACACATGGATTGTGAGTATTTATATAGGTTCTCCAAGAATGAAGTTTTATTAAGAATCAATGTGGGATGATAAAATCTATATTAAATATACATAGAAAAATGAATAAAAATGCTCAAAATAAGGATTAGGAGAGAGCGCCACGTAGGACCTTGAATTAAGGAGAGATCTTGAATCTATAATCGTTTTAATAATATATGGATAGATAGATATATATATATATATATATATATATATGTTATGAAACGTATGATATGATTTAGAATATGATTACCATTATTATATTAGTATATATAGAATATATCGATATAGAGGTAGAGATAATAGAATAAATATAATTTGCATAGAATTTGATTTGATATATACATATGTGGCATGAAGTTGAGATGATACATTATTACTATAATATTAATAATAATAATAATAATAATAATAATAATAATAATAATAGTAATAATAATAATAATAATAATAATAATAATAATAATAATAATAATAATAATAATAATAATGTATAGTATATGAATTAATATTGACTACTTAATAATTGGCCAGATTACATTGTCCAACATAAAAATAAAATTATTTATTTGACCAACTAATTAATTGGTCAAATTAAATTGTTTATGCAAAATATTTGCAGGATGAAAAAAATACACATTGATCTTGAATATTTATAATGGTTCTCCAAGAGTAGAGTTTTATTGAAAATCGATGTGGGATAGAAAATTTCATAGTTAATTTATAGAATATATGGATTAAAATTACATTAAAAGATGATTTAAGATAAATAAGAATAATGAATGGAGAGCGCGCCACGTAGGACCTAAAATTAAGGGGAGCGCTTGAATACGTAATCGTTTTAATAATATATATATATTCTATAATTTTGATTTTTATACTTCGTATATCGTTCATTTATTTGATGATTTTGAGTGAAAGAAAGAAAAAGTAATGTAAATAATGTATAAAATTAAAATGTGATAGTAATAATTTAGATTATATTTTGCGATTTGGAAAGTAGCAATTTACTATTTTATATAATAGCTTATAATTTACATAGTTACCATCTTAAAAATCATAATTTCTTTTTTTTAGGAAAAAATCATAAATTTTAAAGTACAAATTTACTTTCAAAACAACAAAATAAAAAGTACAAATTTAAACTGATAACATTCGTCAACGAGATCAATAAGAATATTTTTAGTCATTCGTTCTTGACAACTTGTACATCGGATCATCACATCTTATTAAGCACCACAACTAGAGGTGGCCGCGGTTCGGTTCGGTTCGGTTCCGGAATCGGAACCGAACAGGCGGTTCTCAGTTCCACCCCAAGGGAATTGGAACCGAACCGCCGACCACTTCGGTTTCGGTTTCAAACCGGAACCGCAAGATTCGGTTCGGTTCCGCGGTTTCCAAATCGGAACCGCATATTTTGGAATTTAATTTTTGTATATTTTTTTCGTTTTTTGCTACTTTTTCTTGTTTAATTGTAATTTTATGCATACTAACGTAATATTTAGGTGAAATAAATATGAATCATAACATAAATATAGATAAAAATATAAAAAAAAATAGGAGGAACCGGCGGTTCGGAACCGAAATCGAACCCAAACCGGCGGTTTCGGTCCGTAACTTTGGAACCGAAACCGAACCGACGTCGATGCGGTTCTCGATTCCGGTTTGGTACGGTTCGGTTCCCACGGTTTCGATTTTTTTGGCCACCTCTAACCACAACAAATATTAATTTTTGATAAATTGTTAACGGTGGCGGAGATTGATTTTTCTATTTTTTTAATTTTGAAATTTTCATGCATCAATAAATACTTTTGCATTCCGATTCATATAAAATATTGATAATTTAATAATTTTATAGCGTAGAAAAATAAAGACAAAATTATTTGGTGGGCCTTTTTCTAATAGTATTATGTAAAAGAAGTACAGTTGCTATTCTCTCAAAAAAAAAAAAGTACCGTTGCTATAAAAGTGGACTTTTCTCGCCCATTTGCTCCTTCCTTAATTTAGAGAAGAATTGTAGAATTATTGTGTTATTTTGGAATGATGTTCAATAATCAATATGTAATATGTTGTTCTTTTATATAGTAACTAGTGTGTATAACCCGTCGATTTTCGACGGGAAATCATTATTTTAATAAAATTATTATATAATATGTAATACATTAAGTACATTTAAAAAATATTATCGATCCATCTATCCACGATAAGTGTGGTCTTCTTTCCTTTTTTGTGCGTCTACAATAAGTGTGGTCATTCATTAAATGGAAATGACTCCACTCACAATAAATATGGGTTTCATTCTCTACTAACAATACATCTATCTAACTCAATCTTTCACTCTTAAAACCCGTGTCACTCCCTCCGGACCACACTTATCGTGGACGGCGAGAGTATTTGTTACTACTAATTATTGTTTTTCTATTCTTAGTTTTTTCAAATGAGAATCATTTACGTTTTAATTTACAAGTAGAAACTTTTAAAAAAAAATTAAAATTTGGGTAGTGTTCAGCCGCCCGGTCCACCTGGAGAGAATTGTATTTATTTTTTTTTCCAAATTTTTTTTCTTAAAATAATATAATTTCATAGAGTTCAGCCACCCGAAATCGTTGATTTGCGATGGAGTATGCTAATGATTCAGAATGATGAGGCTACAGTTCAGTCTATTAACATGCTCGTGCTCTAGTATTTGTTAGAAGATATTGATTATTGAACTTTGTATTAGTTTTTGTTGGTACTTGGATTTTTAATTTAACTATTTGTTGGATTATTTTCATTTTGTTGTTGGTGGTTTGTGAAGATTTGAAACTTTATTTGTTGTTGGTGGTTTGGATGAATATAAAAAATGTAGGAAAACTGTTTCAAAAAAAAAGTGGAAAAACCGAATTAACAGAAATATCAATTTGGTTATTTCGGATATTTCGGTTCGGTCACCGAAATAATTTTGGATTCGGTTCGGATATGGATTTGAAAAAACCGAAATTTTAGTTTGGTTATTTTTTATGTAATAACCGAACCGAATATCCGAATGCTCACCCCTACATATATATTCTAATTTTTATTTTTAATAATTAAAATTTTATTAATTTCATATTCTTGAAATATCATATGTTTATCTATTAATCACATCTCATATTTATCTTTCCATCTATTTAATAATTTCTTTTATTATGCATATTAAAATAATAATAATTTCGAAATGCATTCTTATAAATCATTATTTTATACATTTTCTTAATTCATATATAATAATCTATAGAAAATTTGTAAATGAAAATCCCTATGAAGACTAAATAAATATATATAATCAACATGTCTATATGGAATCCTTTTTATTTTTCATTCATGTTTTTCTACAAAATTCGATTAGTGATTTCTACATTATATATACATTGAATCAAATGTGAGATAGATAGCTAAAGAAAAGAACAAAAAAACTTGAAGATGTAAACATATTTTTTTCCGCATTTTGGCAAAGATTAGAGATATCGATTTAACATGAACTAACGAGACGGTTCAAATATACTTAAAAAGAATGATTTTTACTAATTTTAATTAATATTAACTTTTGTTTAGATTTTTATTGAGTAATTTAGCATAAACCAATGATACGGTTCAAATAACATAGAAAGAATGATTTTTACTAATTTTAATTAATATTACTTTGAAGATGTAAACATTTTTTTCCGCATTTTGGTAAAGATTAGAGATATCGATTTAGCATGAACCAACGAGACGGATCAAATATACTTAAAAAGAAGAATCTTTACAAATTTTAATTAATATTAACTTTGTTTAGATTTTTATCGAGTAATTTAGCATAAACCAACGAGACGGTTCAAATAACATAGAAAGAAGGATTTTTACTAATTTTAATTAATTTTAATTGGAGTGTTCATATTTTTATCAAGTATTACTCAACGGAATTGAGACGAGTATGTACAGTAAAGTCACTACTTTAACCGAGATTAGGACGAACATGTAGAAAAATTCTAAACAAATATTTCCCGTCGAATTTACTAATTTTAAATAATATTACTTTGACGGTGTAAAAAAAAAAAATTTCCGCATTTTGGCAAAGATTAGAGTTATCGATTTAGCATGAACCAACGAGACGGTTCAAATATACTTAAAAAGAAGAATTTTTACAAATTTTAATTAATATTAACTTTGTTTAGATTTTTATCGAGTAATTTAGCATAAACCAACGAGACTGTTCAAATAACATAAAAAAGGATTTTTACTAATTTTAATTAATTTAACTTGGAGTGTTTATATTTTTATCGAATATTACTCAACGGATTTGAGACGCGTTGTACAGTAAAGTCTATTTTAACCGAGATTAGGACGAACATGTAGAAAAATTCTAAACAAATTTAGATTTAGAAAATACATAATGAATAAGTATACCCGATCCATTATCATTCCTAATAATAAATTTAGATACGTGAAATAAAATTATTTTTTTAAGTTTGATTAATAATTAACGCGAACAATATCACAACTTTTAAATAAGATATAAAATTATTTTTAAAATGTATACACGTAAATTAAAACATGAAGTTATTTTCCGTCGAATCTCGACGGGCTACTTACTAGTTACATAATAAAACAAGCTTATAACACCAAATACTACTTAACCATCTTATAAGATTTAAAGAGATTATAAGCTCAAAGCTTATAAGCTTTTGAGACTTAACATCTTATAAATTTTTGAGAGAGTTTATAAGCTCCAAGAACTTATAAGCTCTCTAAAATAAGTTTAGCCAAACACCTTCTTACACTGATATATATTCTCTCCCACTCGTCATTTCGTCGAACATCTTCAGCGCATTGTTTGTTAAGGGTGACCATGACCACCTCGACGTCCACTTCCAGCTGGACCTATGTTATACACCGGCGGCGGTATACCGTTATTGCCCCTGAGATTTCTTCTCTCAGCCAGCTGCTTCAGATGGGAAGCCGGATTCCGGGTGTCGAGCCTTCCCAACTGAATTGCCGACGGCCTAAAACTTTGTTGATGCAGAACCATCAAAACAAGCCACAGAATATATATTGCTTTAATAGTAATCATCTGTGATATATCAGGTAAACTCAACTGTATTAATACGTTGATCGATCGAGAGGTATGGTTGGATGGGGTATTTATAAGAAAAAAAATATACAGATGAATATGATTTCCTTTCACCAAATTCCGTTGAAAAAGTAGTACATCTTAAATAAGATCGAAACAAAATATTATATCATTTATTTGATGCAATAATTTAAAATTGATGTTATAAAAGTAAAATGTATAGCAAAAAAGTTATCCTTATAAAAAAGTCTCTTTTTTTTTTTAACTAAAAGACAGATTTTTTTATCGCTATAACCCGTTGTAAATTATTTATAGTGGAAGGGCGGCCCAACATATGGCATCTATCACATCATCTTTACCAAACTTTGTCCGAATGAAGTTTCATATGTTAAATCTCAATTAACATTATTGTACCCCGCGTTGCACTTACAACGACATAAGAGCATGCACTACAGCGGTCTCTCGGCCCGGTCGCTGGCAGGGCGACCCCCCGGTCGCACCCCATTGCAGCGACCTACCAGGTCGCACCCCAGGTCGGTCTTGCGACCGAGCAAGCGACCTGGGTGCGGAATATTTAAATTATTTTTTATGGGTGCTGAAAATGTGAAACAGGCATATGCATATTACCCACCAAGTAAGATAAACACTGTCTTTCTTACTTTACAAGGCTGTTACACAGAAATCATGAAGGTGAAAGGGTGCAACAATTACAAGATTACTCATATGGGAAAGGAAAGACTTGCAAGGCTAGGAAAGCTACCAGAATGTCTAGAAGTTGAAGAACAACTTGTGAGGGATAGCTTGGACTTCTTAAAGCAGCATGGAACTAGTGAGAACAGGTTCTACAACTTAGACAATCTAATTGAGGGAATGAAGAAGGTTGCTATAGAAGAGTAGTTTAGGGCAGTTTTTTTTTTGCAGAAAATGGTTTACAGGTACAAACAATGTAATGGCAGAAATTATGAATTGTTTGGAATGTAATCCATATATATTTTGGTTGGTTGCAATGAAGGATCTTTTTGTCTCAGCAATTTTATTTTGCATCATTGACATCATATTTCACACTTTTAGCATCTCAATTCAACCTCCAAAACTAGGGTAAACTACACCTAGTGGTGGCATCACGGAGATAGCATCAGGTGCAGAAAATATAGGCAGCAATACAGATAGGGACAAATGCAGATGCAGGGATAGCAGAAGACCAAGTGCAGAATCTGTTTCATATCAGAAACCAACAAATAATTCGGCCATCAAAGACCAAGTGCAGAATCTGTTTCATATCAGAAAATTAACAAAAACGACAGCCTCATATCACAGAATGAAAACACATATAGGCAGCAATACAGATAGGGACAAATGCAGATGCAGGGACAGCAGAAGACCAAGTGCAGAATCTGTTTCAAATCAGAAACCAACAAATAATTTGGCCATCAAAGACCAAGTGCAGAATCTGTTTCATATCAGAAAAATAACAAAAACAACAGCCTCATATCACAGAATGAAATCACATATAATGGCATCATCAGCCCCCAAAACCAACAGATCAAGAGTAGTATCATCATATCATAAAAAGAGACAAATCGAGTGCATCACTTATTTTTCACAGATCACAGCATGAAATGCATAGATAATGGCATCACCAGCCCCCAAAACCAGCCTCTCGCATCAGAACAAGAGTAGCATCATCTGCACAGAACTTAATGACCTGATTTTATGAGAGATAGCACACTAGGAAAAAACATCCCAAGGCACTGCAGATACTGAATTCTTGCTTCTTCGCTAGCATACACGTTTGGAATAAAAGGAGGCATCTCTCTTTCAGCACCAAGGTCGTGGATCTCCAAATCAACGGTGGAATCGCAAATCTGAAGACATCCACCCTCGGCTGTCGTCGCATCGGAGAGATCGAGCATCTCCGAATCAGAGAGAGAAACGACTTGGGATTTACTCTCTGCGACAGTGAACAAGGTTTTCGGTACCATTTGGACGGAATCACTCTTCAAATATGGAGATTCCCACGAATAGATGGGAATAAGAGAGAAATGAGTTGCAATCGGGGTCGATAGATCCTCCGAGAACACGAAATCATCTGCAAGATTAGGGCCATGAGAGAGCGGTGGTGATTTGGACATTCTCAGTAGAGAGTATCGGTGAGAGAGGATGAGAGCTTAGAGTTGCAGAGAGAGAGGAATGCAAGAAATGAGAGATGTCGGCGAGATGAGAGAGAGACAAATTAGGGTTCGAGAGAGTGTGCGAGATGAGAGATGTTTTGGGCTGGGTAGGTGGGTTGGGTAATTAGTGGGGTAATTAGTAGGTTAATAGGTTCTGTTAATTTAATTGGGGTGGGTCTATAATGGCAAAGGGTAGTAAATAAGGGAAAAATAGGAGGGTGTAATTGTACGAAAATATAAATGGAGCTTTATTTCGTAGATAGATTTTTTGTGGTAAGTAGAGCTCTTTTTCATGGACGGAGGGAGTATAATATTCCACCATTTTGATTTGGGGAGGATAGTCTTTTTTCAGTCTTAGTATTATGAATGCTTTTGACTTTTGAGCCTAATTCCACCATTTTAATACTTTATTATTAGTTTCTTTCGTTTCAATTCCCACCAGCGGTTGTCGGTTTAATATTATTTAATACATGTAATATATTGATAAAATCAGAAATGAAATACAATTAAAAGTCCAGTAATTAATTTTAAATATGTGCATTTTCGAGTAGTTTATAGTTTTTTTAGAAAAGTTTATAATTATTATTACAGTAAATACATGAAGATAGGGGAGAGAGAGTGTGAAGAGATATGATAGAGAGATTGGAGAGAGAAAGAGAGAGAGGAGGGAGAGAGAATGATGTAATTACATAATAAAACAAGCTTATAACACCAAATACTACTTAACCATCTTATAAGATTTAAAGGGATTATAAGTTCAATTATCCAAACACTTTGATAGCTTATAAGCTTTTGAGACTTAATATCTTATAAATTTTTGAGAGAGTTTATAAGTTCCAAGAACTTATAAGCTCTTTTAAAATAAGTTTAGCCAAACACCCTCTTACACTGATATATATTCTCTCCCACTCGTCATTTCGTCGAACATCTTCAGCGCATTGTTTGTTAAGGGTGACCATGACCACCTCGACGTCCACTTCCAGCTGGACCTATGTTATACACCGGCGGCGGTATACCGTTATTGCCCCTGAGATTTCTTCTCTCAGCCAGCTGCTTCAGTTGGGAAGCCGGATTCCGGCCGGTGTCGAGCCTTCCCAACTGAATTGCCAACGGCCTAAAACTTTGTTGATGCAGGACCATCAAAACAAGCCACAGAATATATATTGCTTTAATAGTAATCATCTGTGATATATCAGGTAAACTCAACTGTATTAATACGTTGATCGATCGAGAGGTATGGTTGGATGGGGTATTTATAAGAAAAAAAATATACAGATGAATATTATTTCCTTTCACCAAATTCCGTTGAAAAAGTAGTACATCTTAAATAAGATCGAAACAAAATATTATACTCCCTCCGTCTACGATAAATTTGCCACAATTTCCTTTTTGGTCCGTCCACAAAAAAATTGCCACATCCATTTATGGTAATAGACTCCACACACCTCACTTACTTTTCCACTCACAACACAATTTAAAACTATATAAAAGTGGGATACTTATTCCACTCACAATACAATCAACCAACAAATTATTAAAACTCGTGTCATCCACAATGTGGCAAATTTATTGTGGACGGAGGGAGTATCATTTATTTGATGCAATAATTTAAAATTGATGTTATAAAAGTAAAATGTATAGCAAAAAAGTTATCCTTATAAAAAAGTCGGATTGTTTCTTTTTTTTTTTTTTTTAACTAAGAGACAGATTTTTTTATCTCTGTAACCCGTTGTAAATTATTTATAATGTTAGGGCGGCCCAACATATGGCATCTATCACATCATCTTTATCAAACTTTGTCGGAAGGAAGTTTCATATGTTAAATCTCAATTAACAGTATTGTACCCCGCATTGCACTTACAACGACATATGAGCATGCACTAGGGCGGTCTCCCGGCCCGGTCGCTGGCAGGGCGACCCCCCCGGTCGCACCCCGTTGCAGCGACCTACCAGGTCGCACCCCAGATCGGTCTTGCGACTGAGCAAGCGACCTGGGTGCTGAATATATAATTATTTTTTTTATGTTTTATTAAAAAATATAATAAATATTTCGTAATATTTAATTTTTCGTTTTTAAAATATTGGGAGACCTACCTTTGGATAGGTCTCCCATAGTAGATGCTCTAAGTGATTCATATTTAAAGACTTAAAGAATTGACTTGAATGAGTGGATTCACTTTTATGAATAAAAACACACTTTTTTAAGTTTTATGAATGCTTTATAGTCTTTCATCGTTTCACATAGGAAAGAAGAAAATCAGAGGTCTTTGTTTAATGTTTGTAGATTATATTGCTTTTAGACTGTAACTAATTTAATCACCCTTAAGGTAAATAAGTCGAGTTGCATCGATCTAAGTCTTGTTTGTGGTATGTAAAGGAAGGCGTAGTTTAATTTTTCTTATATGTACAGTAGAATCTCTTTAAATTAATATTAGATAAATTAATAACTTCTCTAAGATAATAATTTTCTCCGGTCCCGAGTTGGCCCCAAGTGTAAATTAATAATTTCGACAAATTAATAAGATAATAATTTTTCAGAAGACCCATGTATAAGTCTATGGTCCCAACAACATCATACTTTTACCATTTATTATATCACTTACTTTGAGGCCTAAAACGTCTGGACAGGCTTAGTCAAGGTTGCTATGTATAGCATAAATCTTGCTTATACTAAGAACCCGCCAGAATGAAGGATTATTCTTCTTTAAAAGCACTAATATTGACTGGAAAAGCTAGTGTGTTCTTTAGTTTTTATCTTTTATCTTTAAATGTTTTATTTTGTTTATACTTATAATTTTAATTATTGGGATATGTTTTATCTTTAGAAAAGGAAGGTAACTAAAAGCTAAAAACTAAGAAATTCTCATCATTGATCCAAATCCGCTTAAACGCCTCGAATTTCTTGATCTTGAATATTCGATAAAAGAGAATCATTTTGTTTCATCGCATCAGAATTTCAAAGTCTTTGTTGTTCTGCCTGAACTGAGTTCTTACAACGACATAAGTGATTCATATTTAAAGTTTTATGAATGCTTTGTTGACTTGAATGAGTGGATTCACTTTTATGAAAAAAAACACACTTTTTTAAGTTTTATGAATGCTTTAAAGTCTTTAAATTAATATTAGATAAATTAATAACCTTTCTAAGATAATAACTTTCTCCGGTCCGAGTTGGGCCCCAAGTATAAATTAATAATTTCGACAAATTAATAAGATAATAATTTTTCAAAAGACCCTTGTATAAGTCTATGGTTCCATCAACATAATAAATTAATGATGTCCTATAATTACAAAGATATCTATGATAACTTAGTATGATACTCAAATGACATTTTGAGTGTGTTTGCATAAAATGTTCTTTGACTAACTTTCAAATAAAAATATTGATCAAGACAACAGTAGCAATTCATTTTGGGTGCATGACGGGTGATATCGTTTATACACACATAATACCTCGTGTATTTGGTTTGTCATAATTGTTTTTTCAACATTTTTTAGATTATAAGTCATTGTATTATTGGGTATGAATTTAAAAACTTTTTGCTTTGTAAATATAATAGTCTGTTAATCAATATTCAACATTTTTTTTAACAATATCAATATGCAATATTAGACGTACATATTCAGTTCTACTAGTGTGAATGGTTTTAAATCTCTAGTATTTTTATCTTAGTCATATTTTCTCATAAGATATACCACTGGTAAAATAAAACTTCCTATATCAAAATGGTGCAAGACTAGAAGGAGCATACATGAAAAAAATAAAAAATAAAGAATACTTTCTAAGTTTTTTTCCCTTCCACAACTGGTTACGAAATTGCTGACTGATATATTCCACAAATTTATTAATCATGCCTATATATAAAGAGGGATTTAACCATACCTTCATCAAAGCAAGCATGGCTACTACACTAGAGAAACCATTTTACTTCTCTCTTCAAATCTCTCTCTTCATTTTGTTGTTCCACATTAAGGCAGCAGCCTCTGCAGCAACAGAAGCAGAGGCGCTGCTGACATGGAAGAACAGCTTATCACCACCATCTCCTTCTCTCAATTCTTGGTCCCTTAAAAACATCACAAACCTTTGCAATTGGTCTGGCATTCGCTGCAACAACGGGGGCTCCGTTTCTCGAATTGATCTGTCCCAAGCAAGCCTTGCTGGCACTTTGGACCTGCTCGATTTCAACTCATTTCCAAATCTTACAACTTTCAACCTCAGTCTAAATTCATTCCAAGGGGCAATACCAGCTGCTGTTGGCAATCTCTCGGGGCTCCAATCGTTAGACCTCAGCAACAACTTGTTCGAGCACTCCATCCCACCACAGATTGGTAACTTGACGGAGCTTCACTACATCAGTTTGTTCAACAACTCTATTGTTGGAGAAATCCCATATCAGATTGGCAATCTACAGAAGGTACGGTTCTTGGATTTCGGCTCTAATTACTTTGAAACCCCTGACTGGTCTAGATTTCCCGCCTTCCCTTCCTTGACATACCTCAGTTTCTATTACAATGAGCTCACCTTGGAATTCCCAGATTTCATAACGAACTGTCTCAACCTCACTCACCTCAACCTGGCAGATAACAAAATCACTGGCACAATCCCGCCTTCCTTAGGCCAACTCAAGAATCTTGAATACCTGGATCTTCGAAAAAATTCATTCAATTCCTCAATTCCTCCAGAACTTGGCCAATGCACTAACCTCACCTACATAGCTTTAGGCATGAATCCGCTTACCGGTTCCCTGCCTTCAGCCTTGTTTAACTTGACCAAACTATCTTTATTGGATCTATCCGATGCTAGTCTTTCTGGTGAAGTTCCTTCTGAAATAGGCCTGTTCGTAAATCTGCACTTTCTATATCTCTACAAAAATTCATTTTCAGGCTTCATTCCAGCACAGATAGGAAAGTTGCAAAATTTATTGGAGCTTGACCTTTCAGAAAATCAGTTTTCTGGTCAAATGCCTCCGACAATCGGGAACCTCACAAATCTGGAAGTTCTTAACCTTTTTTCAAACAATCTTAATGGAACAATTCCATCTGCCATAGGAGGTCTAACGTTCCTGAAGATTCTCGATCTGAGCAACAATCCATTGAGAGGGCAGCTACCTGACACGATGTCCGACCTCCGTAATCTGGAGATTCTATATTTGCAGAGTAATAACTTTTCAGGAACCCTCCCGCGGGGTCTTGGCAAAAATAGTCCTCGATTAGCCTATGTTAGCTTTTTGAGTAATAGCTTTTCTGGGGAGCTGCCGCCGGGATTATGCAATGGCTTTGCATTAGTTAATTTTACAGTGAACAACAACACGTTTTCAGGATCATTGCCGAGCTGCATTCAGAACTGCTCGAACTTAAGAAGAGTACGGCTCGAAGGGAACCAATTTTCTGGAGATATTGCAACAGCTTTTGGAGTTCACCCGAAACTTACATTCCTCTCCATCAGCAGCAATCAGTTTACGGGCCAGCTTACACCGAAATGGGGACTGAACAAACAGCTGACAAATATTCAGATGGACCACAACAAAATATCTGGAGCGATCCCGGCTGAGCTAGGGAATCTGACGCAGCTGCATGTCCTTGCCTTGGATTCAAACAAGTTAACAGGTGAAGTTCCAGAAGAGCTGGGAAAGCTAGAAAAACTTTACAAACTCAATGTGAGCAACAATCAGTTGAACGGAGGAATTCCACGAACCCTTGGCCAATTGAAAAGCCTACAGTTCCTTGATTTTTCAGGAAATAAACTCACAGGCAGTATTCCCCAATTCATTGGGAATTTCAAAGAAATGCTAAGCTTGAACATGAGCAATAACTTTTTCACCGGGAGCATTCCATCCGAGCTTGGAGACTTGACGAGGTTACAGATCTTATTGGACCTCAACAACAATTCACTTTCAGGGGTGATTCCATCATCCTTGGGGAGGCTTAACAATTTGGAAATTCTCAACTTGTCACACAACAATCTTTCTGGCAAAATTCCAGAAGCATTATCTGGAATGATTAGTCTGACAGAGTTCAGTTTCTCCAACAACAAGCTGTCTGGTCCGATCCCCTCTGGTAAGATGTTCAGCAATGCAACTGCTAGAGCATTCGCTGAAAACTCTGGTCTGTGTGGAGCCGCAGAGGGATTGCCTCTTTGTGACGCGAGGTCTTCATTTTCCAAGTCCAAGAACATGGGAAAGATTCTTGTCGCGGTCATTGTTCCAATTGTTAGCCTCATAGTTTTGGCAACAGTTATTGTTGGATTTCTCATTCTTCGAAGGAAGAACAAGCATGAAGATTCAGAATCTGAATCACATATTTGGCAAGCAGAATGGAAAATCCCTTTTGGAGAAATTGTCCGAGCAACAGAAGATTTTAGTGAGAAATACTGCATTGGAAGAGGAGGAGTTGGAAGTATTTACAGAGCTGATTTACGAACCGGACAGATTATAGCAGTCAAAATGTTCAGCATCGACTCAAGTGAGGTGCCACTCACAAATCTTCGCAGTTTCCAGAATGAAATTCGAGCATTGATTGAAGTGAGGCACAGAAACATAATCACGCTCTATGGATACTGCTCCACGCAAGAATCTGTATACTTGGCGTACGAGTATGTGCAGAGAGGTAGCTTGAGAAAAGTGTTATATGATGATAAGGATGCGGTCGAACTAGACTGGGCTACAAGGTTGAAAATCGTGCAAGGAGTGGCAAACGCACTTGCATACCTGCACTGTGATTGCCACGTATCAATTGTGCACCGCGATGTATCAACCAATAACATTTTACTGGATTCAGATTTTGAGCCAAGGCTCTCAGATTTCGGCACAGCAAAATTACTGGCCTCAGATTCATCAAACTGGACAACAACAGCCGGCACTTACGGATACATGGCACCAGGTAATGAATCATATGCACTTTCTATATGTATAAAAGTTTATGCATGCAAAAACTTATTATCTTCTTGTAATTTATATGCAGAGCTAGCACTTAGCATGAAGGTGACGGAGAAATGTGATGTATACAGCTTCGGAGTGGTGGCATTGGAAGTTATGATGGGAAGGCACCCTGGAGACCTCATATCATCACTACCCTATGATTCGGATATGCTTCTGATGGATGTGATTGATCAAAGGCTTTCGCCTCCGACAGACCATATAACACAAGAAGTGGTGTTTGCAGTCGCCATTGCATTAGTGTGCGTGCAAACCAACCCAAAATCACGGCCTAACATGCGTCTAATTGCACAAGAATTGTCAGCTCTTAATCAAGCCTACTTGCCAGGGCCGCTGCAGACCATCAAAATAAGCAAACTAGCAGATTTTTCGAGAGTCACATATGAAGTAATCGAATAATCGAATCTTAGGTTCTCATTCTACAGCACTAAGAGTTTGAATTCGAGTGGTACTAGGGATTTCCTACCAGCTTAGGAATTTACAGATTATAGCATGTAATAATAATGTCAAGCTCTTCCACACAGCAAATGTCATGTTTCAAGCAAAGAATAAATGCAGCAATTATAGATCAAAACAATAAATATCATAAATACAAAATCGAGTAAACAGTTGAAAGAACGAATGTATCATACAGCGGAATATGAATCAAACACTCAAGTAGAAGAATTAGTTCAAATTGTAACATTGGGGCAAATTTTTAGGTTTGCAGAATTTACAGATTCGATTTCGCAACTGTAAACAACAAACATCGAGGCAAAAAAGAATTTCTGAATAACAATAGTGTTGAGCGAGATAGAATATAAGCTGGAACAAACTATTTAGAAGATAGAATGTAGAAATTGTTACCAGAAAACCCAATTGCAGATGTGAATTAACAGAGAAAATATTTCCAAAGGGGCGAACGCAAGAGATCCACAGATTAATAAGTTGAAAAAAGAGTGTTGCGTTTTATTTTATTTTATTTTTTGAGAATTGAAAAATAAAAATAAAAAAGAGTGTTGCTGGATAACGAGTAATTTGTTAGTGTTTGTAGAGGTGCCAAAAAAACAGAAACCGCCGGAACCGAATCGAAACCGGCGGTTCGGTTTCGGTTCCAAAGTTACGGAATCGAAATCGCCGGTTTAGATTCGGTTTTGATTTTGAACCGCCGGTTCTTCATATTTTTTTTTTTTTATGTTTTTATCTATATTTATGTTACGATTCATATTTATTTCACCTAAATATTACGTTAGAATGCATAAAATTATAATTAAACAAGAAAAAGTAGCAAAAAACGAAAAAAATACAAAAATTAAATTCCAAAATATGCAGTTTCGATTTGGAACCGTCGGAACCGCAGAACCGAACCGAACCGAATCTTGCGGTTCCGGTTTGGAACCGAAACCGAAGTGGTCGGCGGTTCGGTTCCGGACCGCGGCCACCTCTAAGTGTTTGGTTAATGACGATAATCCATTTACTGTTTTTTTTTTTTAATTCTATAATTTTGATTTTTATACTTCGTATATCGTTTATTTATTTGATGATTTTAAGTGAAAGAAAGAAAAAGTAATGTAAATAATGTATAAAATTAAAATGTGAGTAATAATTTAGATTATATTTTGCGATTTGGAAAGTAGCAATTTACTATTTTATATAATAGCTTATAATTTACATATTTACCATCTTAAAAATCATAATTTTTTATTGAGTAAAAAATCATAAATTTTAAAAAGTACAAGTTTACTTTCAAAAAAACAAAATAAAAAATAAAAAGTACAAACTTAAACTGATAACATTAGTCAACGAGATCAATAAAACAATTTTAGTCATTCGTACTTGACAACTTGTACATCGGATCATCACATCTTATTAAACACCACAACAAATATTAATTTTTGATAAATTGTTAAGGGTGGTGGAGATTGATTTTTTTATTTTTTTTTTATTTTGAAATTTTCATGCGTCAATAAATACTTTTGCATAATAATTCATATAAAATATTGATAATTTAATAATTTTATAGCGTAAAAAAATAACGACAAAAGTTATTTGGTGGGCCTTTTCTAATAGTATTATGTTAAAGAAGTACCGCTGCTATTCTCTCCAAAAAGAAGAAGAAGTACCGTTGCTATAAAAGTGGACTTTTCTCGCCCATTTGCTCCTTCCTTAATTTGGTAAGAGAAGAATTGTAGAATTATTGTGTTATTTTGGAATGATGTTCAATAATCAATATGTAATATGTCGTTCTTTTATATAGTAATTAGGTCAAACGATTCGTAAGCTATTCGGAGTTCGGCTCGAAAAAAGTTCGTTCGAAATTCGTTCGTTTACTAATCGAGCCAAGCTTGAGCCTCGAATTGAGCTCGATAATTTTTTCGAGCCGAGCTCGAGCTTACCTATATTCGGCTCGAAAAGCTCGCGAACGCGTTTGAGTTCGATACTAAACGAGCTAGCTCTCGAACATGTTCGTGAGCCTTTTAAACGAACATGTTCACGATTTTTTCTAATTATTATATATATATATTTATTTATTTATTTTTAATATTTTATAATACCAACATTTATTTTATATATATTGATAAATTAATATTTTTTAACTATTATATATATATATATATTTTTAATGCTCATGATAATTTGATAATAAATAAAAATAATTACTATATAATAAATGAAAATAATTTATTTTTTAATTATTATATTTTTTTTATCTTTTTCGAGCCGAGCTCGAGCTCGGTCTAAACGAATATTTAGCGAGCCGAGCTCAAGCTTGGTTATTATATGTCGAGCCGAGCTCGAGCCTTTAAATTTTCTAACGAGCCAAGCTTGAGCACGCTAGTGTTCGGCTCGGCTCGGCTCGTGTACAGCCCTAGTTTTAGGCCGGACATAGTATATATAATATTGTTAAATATAAATTAATACAGTAATTTATTTATCTTTCAATGATTTCACTATGTTATATACATCTTATGTATAATTTTTATATTCGAATTACCTTTTATTTAATTCAAATATTAATTTAAACAATAACGTAACAATTTAATAATGCACAAAAAATTTTAGTATTTTTTTAATTATTGCATATTTAATGATTGGTGAACCGGCAGACCCCGTTCAAGTTCAACCCCTTTGGAAATATTACCTGAATGGTATTTCTTTCCCGTATTTCAAATACTTCGTACATTCTATTTAACCAAAACTAGAAAAATAAAAAATATTAACTCATACAAGCTAAAAAATAAAATCAACCCATGAGCTATTCATTTAATTTACTCAAAACCAACAAAGATTAATATTTATTAAGTTTCACAACTTATCATTTCATCACTTTCCCATCTCTCACCCAAACAATCTCCTCACAATTTTTCAACTTCCTCAACCTCTCACTTTCTTCATCACTTTCCTTCTCTCCCCTCCCAAGAATCAGACATGCAACAACAATGGCGGCCAAAACCACAGCGCCAACAACCGAAACAATGATACCGACACGAACCTTCGTCCGATATCGAGGACCGGAGTTCTCACTGTACGCTTCTGCCGCCGCCATGCTGAACACACCGCCGGTCGGGATCGGACCGGAGAGATCGTTGTGGGAGAAGTCGAAGCTTCTCAGACCGATCATTCTAGAAAGTTCTGCCGGAATTCCACCTGAAAGATTGTTGCATGACACGTTGAGAATTTCTAGAGATGTCAGCTTCCCTAGCTCAGCTGGGATTCTCCCTGTGAATTCGTTCGAATCCAAAGCAAGAACGCGTAGTCGAGTAAGATTCCCTAGCTCGGGAGGGATCACTCCGGATATTCTGTTATGATCGATTTGAAGGTTCGTGAGCTGCTCGTATCGCCCCCATTCCGGTGTGAGCTTGCCGGTGAACTCATTCCTGCCGAGGGACAGGAACTGAAGAAATGAAGAAAGTCTAGAAAAAGTTGAAATATCTCCCGAGAGTTTATTGTCTTCGAGACGTAGTCTGGTCAATCTCGAGCAGTTCCTCAAGCAGTCTGGCAATGGCCCGGTGAGCATATTGTGGTTAGCAGTAAACTGCTCCAGAGCGAAGCCACTGCATAGCTCCGGAGGCAGCTCCCCGGAGAAGCTGTTGTCTGAGAAGCTAACAATGGCGAGATGGGGATTGTTTCTCCCCAAGTCTATCGGGAGGCTGCCTGAGAGGTTGTTTGAGAACATTTTTAGGGTTGAGAGATTGGCGAGGCGGGATATGGATGGGGGCACCTCCCCGTTCAACTTGTTGTTGCTCAGATCGAGAGATGTGAGGGAGACTAGATCTCCGATGGCGGGGTGGATGATCCCGGTGAGATTGTTGGAGTAAAGGTTTAGGGTTTGGAGGTTTGTGAGGTTTGCGATTGTTGGAGGTATTTCACCGGAAAACTTGTTTGTTGAGAGGTCCATGATCAGTAAATTTTGTAGGTTTCCTATCTGTGGTGGGATGGAGCCGGAGAAGGAGTTGTTATAGAGGAACAGATAGTTGATATTACCGAGTTGGTCTATTTCAGAAGGGATTTCTCCACTGAAATGATTGTTTTGAATCTGCAGTGAGATTACTTTGCTCCAGCTTTTGATGAAAGGGGACAGTATTTCACCGGAGAAACTATTATCCGAGAGTCCCAACTCGGATAATTCTGTTAGGTTTGAGAGAGATGGAGGCACTGATCCAACGAATGAATTCTGGGCTAAAGATATGTAGCTCAGCTTGTTGCAAAGGCCGAGCTCCGGGGGTATGGAGGAGTTGAAGGAGTTTGATCGAAGATCTAAGCGATGGAGATTCTTGAGCCGGCCTATAGAAGGCGGGATTTCTCCCTGAAACGAGTTATTGAAGAGCTCAAGAGTTTGCAGAGTCGGAATAAGGCTTAATGGATCAAGAATGTGGCCGGAGAAGAAGTTGTTCGCGAGGCGAAGATCCTTCAACTTGGAAAGATTGGTGAGATTGTGTGACAATAGGCCTTCAAATTCATTGGAAGAGAGATTAAGGTATTCAAGATTGATCAAATTGGTGAGTAATGACTCAGGAATTTGGCCTTTGAAGGAGTTTTGAGACAAATCAAGATAAGTGAGGTTGAGACATTTAGTTATGAAATCTGGGAATTCCAAAGTGAGTTCATTGTAATAAAAACTGAGGTGTGTTAGAGAAGGGAAGGTGGGGAATCTAGACCAGTCAGGGGTAGTTAAGTAATTTGAGCCCAAATCCAAGAACTGTACCTTCTGAAGATTGCCAATATGGTATGGGATTTCTCCAACCAACAGATTGTTGCTGAGGTCCAAGAAAGTGAGCTCGGACAGACGGCCGATACCAGATGGTATCGGCCCGTTGAGGGTATTTCTGTTGAGATTCAAACTTGAGACATTTGGCAGTGCAGCGAAATCTAGCAGGTCTAACGTGCCTGCTAGATCTGCACGAGCCAGATCGATCTCGGAGACCGAGCCCCCGTCGTTGCAGCGGATGCCGGTCCATGATCTACAGAGGGTTGAGATGTTGGAGAGAGACCATGAATTTAGAGAAGCAGATTGTGATAAGCTGCTTTTCCATTTTAGCAATGCTTCTGCTTCAGTTCTTGGTGATGATGCTGCTTTTGAAGGAAATAAGGCGAGGAGAGAAACGTAAATAAGAAAAATGTATAATATTTGAAATGTTTTCATGACTGATGATTTTATGTATGAGTAGCAGATTTTACTGTGAGAAAAATGATGGGTTGAGAGGGATTTGGTGGAAGTCATTTATAGTTATGAAATTTTGAATTTTTTTTTTTTTAACAAATGAAATCTATGAATTATATTATGAAATTTTGAATTGTTTTGACAAAGGTGACTATGTTTCTAGGTCAGAACGCGTTGAAAATCTTGAATTTGGTTATGTCAGGAGTTGACTTTAAGTTACTGAACTGTGGGCTAGTTCAAGCATTTATGGCCCCACGCGTTGACTATCTGAATTTTCAGCTTCTTGTGGTAGGTTTGTGTGTGAAAGTTTTGGCTTTTATTACTGCAACTTCTATCTCGTAACTGTATTTGATTTAATTTGAATTCAAGAGGAATGGAAATTTGAAATTGAAAATTTGAATAAATTACTACTGCCATTTGTATCTCTAAAGGAGTACAGCCAACTACTCTCATCTCTTATTATTCTCATAGACTTATGTCAAACTTCATTGGAATATGAAGAGGTGGAGTGAGTGTTTTTAAGGTCAAATGTATAAAATTTGAATCACATTAGTGTATTATAGGTCGATCATATCGCATTTGATTTTTCAAGTATGGTTGTGGTTGCAAACTATTACATAGTAGCTAGCGGTATAAATTACTCAGTGCACACTTCGAATAGCGGTTGCAAGTTACCCTCATCATTAAATTAAAGAAAAAAATCCCAACAGGTAAGATCCATCAATTGGTACCAATATCTAGTTTTCAAACTCACACTTAATGATATATTTGTAACTTCTTTTTTTGTGTTTTATTATGTTTGGATTCAAATATGTGTATTATCTTATAAATCTGTAATTAAAAAAAATGTTGGGCCCTTTATTCTTGAATACAATTACTAATACGAGGCCACTTGTAAAAAGCTCAATGTTGATTATTATGTTTAGTAAATTTTATGGAGGCTTATTTGTCAAATAGGGGATGTAGCTCAATTGGAAGAGCATTCTTTGATTGAAAGATATTGGGTTCAATTCCCATCATCTCCAAATTCTTTTCCAATATTATTAATTTTGAATGACATTTTTTATTTTTTTTCTATTGTTTCTCACATAACAATATTTGATTATTATTTTTAGTATATTTTATGGAGGCTTATTTTTCAAATAGGGGATGTAGCTCAATCGGTGGAGCATTCTTTGATTCAAGAAAGATATTGGTTTCAATTCCCATCATCTCCAAATTCTTTTTCAATATTATTAATTTTGAATAATATTTTTTTATTTTTCTATAATTTCTCACATTACAATATTTGATTATGAAAAAGAAGTCATGATCTTTCATAAAAGTTGCATATATGTTTGGGCTATATTTTCGGGCTTGAAATTTTTGAATTGAAAAGCCGGAATCCTATGTGGATATTTAAACTTTAATTTGTGAAATTACGTAAAAATATATATTATATATATTTTTTTGAAAGGTATGTGAAAATATTTTTTGTTGGGCTAATTATCAAGGGAATGAAATCCTGATGTCTACATGCCCTAATTATGTACTGATTGAGCAAAGAGACAGCTTAGTTGATTATTATGTTTAATTAGTAAATTTTATGGAGGTTTATTATCCAATAGGGGATGTAGCTCAATTGGTAGAGTATTCTTTGATTCAAGAAAGATATTGGGTTCAATTCCCATCATCTCCAAATTCTTTTTCAATATTATTAATATTTTTTATTTTTTTCTATAATTTCTCACATTACAATATTTGATTATTATGTTTACTAAATTTTATGGAGGCTCATTTGTCAAATAGGGGATGTAGCTCAATTGGTAGAGCATTCTTTGATTGAAAGATATTGGGTTCAATTCCCATCATCTCCAAATTATTTTTCAATATTATTAATTTTGAATGACATTTTTTATTTTTATTTTTCTATTGTTTCTCACATTACAATATTTGATTATTATGTGTAGTAAATTTTATGGAGGCTTATTTTTCAAATAGGGGATGTAGCTCAATTGGTAGAGCATTCTTGATTTAGGAAAGATATTGGGTTCAATTCTCATCATCTCCAAATTCTTTTTCAATATTATTAATTTTGAATAATATTTTTTTATTTTTCTATAATTTCTCACATTACAATATTTGATTATGAAAAAGAAGTCATGATCTTTCATAAAAGTTGCATATATGTTTGGGCTATATTTTCGGCTTGAAATTTTTTGAATTGAAAAGCCGGAATCCTATGTGGATATTTAAACTTAATTTGTGAAATTACGTAAAAATATATATATATTTTTTTTTTGAAAGGTATGTGAAAATTTTTTTGTTGGGCTAATTATCAAGGGAATGAAATCCTGATGTCTACATGCCCTAATTATCCACATTGTTGGGCTTGGATATCTGGTGTTGGATATCTTTTATTATTTTTACTAAAATTGTAGAAAAAGGCTGCTAAATAAAGTTCTATAATGGCCCATGTTAACATTGCCTATATTGTTTACAATGTAGAATATTCTGCAAATACTATGGGTACTTTTATTATGGATAAAAAGTAATTAAAATAGATATATACATAAGTTTTCAGTTTATATGTTTGGAAGTGTACTCTTATTTATGGACAAACGGTAATTAAAATTGAATATTTCTTTACTTTAAAAATTGGAGCAAAATATAGGGAGTAATTAATTTCTTGATCCCATCATAAGTGGTTCCCCATAATTAGTCAAGCACAACAACACATAACATAGGTGGAGTGGAGACATGGAGTAGTAGCCTAACCATAATTTATTTCTTGATTTTTTGCAATTATAGTGCATGAATAGTCCACGCGTTGACTATCTGAATTTTCAGCTTCTTGTGGTTGGTTTGTGTGTGAAAATTTTGGCTTTTATTACTGCAACTTCTATCTCGTAACTGTATTTGATTTTATTTGAATTCAAGAGGAATGGAAATTTTAAATTGAAAATTTGAATAAATTACTACTGCCTTTTGCGTCTCTAAAGGAGTCCAGCCAACTACTCTTATCTCTTATTATTCTCATAGACTTATATCAAACTTCATTGGAATGAACAAGCGGTGGAGTGAATATTTTTAAGGTCAAATGTATATAATTTGAATCACATTAGTGTATTATCGGTCGATCATGTCGTATTTGATTTTTTAAGTGTGGTTGTGGTTTGCAAACTAATACATAGTAGCGGTATAAATTACTCAGTGCACACTTCGAATAACGGTTGCAAGTTATCCTCATCATCAAATTAAAGAAAAATTTTCCCAACAGGCAAGATCCATCCATTGGTACCAATATGTAGTTTTCAAACTCACATTTAACGATATATTTGTAACTTTTTTTTGTGTGTGTTTAATTATGTTTGGATTCAAATATGTGTATTATCTTATAAATCTGCACTCATAACACAAATTTTACACAAAAGTCCCCCATATATGTTGTCATTTGATACTATATGTAATCATAAATTAAACTCATACTTAGGGGTAGGATAAGATAATGTGGGTCCTAAGTGAAGTCATAGAATTAGGTATCTTATTCATAGTTAATTAAAAAAAATGTTGGGCCCTTTATTCTTGAATACAATTACTAATACGAGGCCACTTGTAAAAAGCTCAATGTTGCAAAAACACAGTTTTTGGGAAACGAACAGTCGAACTCAGAACCACAATGATATCTACTGATTAAGCAAAGAGACAGCTTAGTTGATTATTATGTTTAGTAAATTTTATGGAGGTTTATTATCCAATAGGGGATGTAGCTCAATTGGTAGAGTATTCTTTGATTCAAGAAAGATATTGGGTTCATTCCCATCATCTCCAAATTCTTTTTCAATATTATTAATATTTTTTATTTTTTTCTATAATTTCGCACATTACAATATTTGATTATTATGTTTAGTAAATTTTATGGAGGCTTATTTGATTATTATGTTTAGTAAATTTTATGGAGGCTTATTTTTCAAATAGGAGATGTAGCTCAATTGGTAAAACATTCTTGAGTTATGAAAGATATTGGATTAAATTCCCATCATCTCCAAATTCTTTTTCAATATTATTAATTTTGAATAATATTTTTTTTATTTTTCTATAATTTCTCACATTACAATATTTGATTATGAAAAAGAAGTCATGATCTTTCATAAAAGTTGCATATATGTTTGGGCTATATTTTCGGGCTTGAAATTTTTGAATTGAAAAGCCGGAATCCTATGTGGATATTTATACTTTAATTTGTGAAATTACGTAAAAATATATATTATATATTTTTTTTAACGGTATGTGAAAATATTTTTTGTTGGGCTAATTATCAAGGGAATGAAATCCTGATGTCTACATGCCCTAATTATAGGGCTTGGATATCTTTTTTTTTTTACTAAAATTGTGGAAAAAGGCTGCTAACTAAAGTCCGATAATGGCCCATGTTAACATTGCCTATATTGTTTACAATGTAGAATATTCTGCAAATAATATGGGTACTTTTATTATGAATAAAAAGTAATTAAAATAGATATATACATTGGAAGTGTACTCTTATTTATGGACAAACGGCAATTAAAATTGAATATTCCTTTCCTTTAAAAATTGGAGCAAAATATAGGGAATAATTAATTTCTTTTCTTTTTGAAAAGGGGAATAATTAATTTCTTGATCCCATCATAAGTGGTTCCCCATAATTAGTCGAGCACAACAACACATAACATAGGTGGAGTGGAGACATGGAGTAGTAGCCTAACCATAATTTATTTCTTGATTTTTTGCAATTATAGTGCATGAATAGTCCATGATAATTGATATTATAAAATCCAAAAAAATCAAAATTCAAATATGATGTTTCCAATAATTAGTGGAATTACCACTATAAAAAGTTAAAAATAAATAAATGAATATAATGATTTAGTTTTACCGTCAATGGCGATAATTAAGTCAATCATATATTATCATCATTTCTTGTGTGTGTGTGTTTGTCTGTACCGTACTGTATCATCCCAATAAATTGCATTTATATTTGATTGACTTAATTTTTTTTTTTTTAAGCCCTCGTATACAGTATTTAATTATTAGTGATAGTTTTCTTTTTTTATTGTTAGCTCGTCAACATAATACTATTAATAAGACTCAAGTTTATGACAATTTATATTTAGGTCCTCCAATTTATAATGTTTTTTTCAACAAGGCTTCTAGAAGACTAGTTGTTGTTCTCTTTTATTTTTTCTTGTTCCTTTTGGCTTTTGAGCAAGTTCTCAAATTTCTGTATTATCTGTTTTAGGATTAATTCTTTTTTTTTTTTTAGAAACAATATACATTGTACAAATCAGTTAGTATAAATTAGTATATAACCCATACTTTGATAAGACTTGAACCAAAAACCTCTCGTTAAGAAGAGACTTTGGTACCTCAATTTTACCTACTTGAGCTAAACCTCATCGATTAGGATTAATTTCTATTAAAATTTTTAGGTTTGTGAACAAGACCCGATTTATCTCGATATTCATCAAATTGTTTAATTGGTCAAGGGACTAGCTGCAATTTCTACAAACTTCAAGGTCCATTTAATAATTATCTAACATTGATAAAGATTATTATTGACCGAAATTGAATTCAAAAAACTACTACACACTAATAAAATTATAAATATATAATCGTTCGAATATAAACGTATCTTCACTTGTGTGACGGTCTGACAAAATTTTTGAATTGGAATAGGCCTATGTTGCTCCAAATCTTATCAAACAAAACTTTGTTTTTTATCGAAACATCCATTAGGGTGAGGGGTTAGGTGGACTCCAACATGTGTATAAACCAGAACAATTTTTCAATATCACAAAATAAAACTGTGCCCAAAAATGACGTCGCCTCCAAAAACAAAAAACAACTAAAACCTAATGGAGCAAAACTTGAAGTGGGAGATATCGAAAAGAAAGATGAAAAAACCAAAGTTTTTCTGAAGTCAAAAGGAATTAAATAGTGGTAGGTTTCCCTCAACAAAAAATAAATAAAAATAAAAAATTAAATAGTGGTAGGAGAGAGAGAGAGAGGGAGAGGCTGTAATAAATAAAACCTAAAACCTTCCAAATACAACCAACCATAACAAGCTCAATCAGACTTGTCAATGCGTTGTATCATAAATGAAAATAGCCCACAAATTTGAATTTCATTTTAGTCAACTCTTGACTTATAGTCCCAAAAATATTTAAATAAACAAAATAGTTCACATAACAACAAGCATTACTTTAAGGTGGGTGGTTGGATGGATTCTTCACAAAACTTGGCTGGCAACTAATTCTGCAGAAAAAAACATGAAGATGGCCTTTCTTTTTCAAGAAATTTTATTCTTTTATTCATATAAATATAAATAATTATATTTTTTATGAACACATTCACACTAGAAACATGTCACCTTTGTCAAAACTATTAAGTCATTTGTTATCTGTTCAAACCACATATTTCTTCTACCAAATATCACAGAAGCCATCTTTTTCCTTCATTTTCTTACAGTAAACCTGCTACTAACATAAATAAGCAAATGAATTTCAGACCATAGACAACAACCTCAGGCATGAAAACATTCCAAACACCATACCTTTTCCTCATCTGTGTTATTCTCGTCGCGTCGAAAGCAGCATCATCACCAAGAACTGAAGCAGAAGCTTTGCTGAGATGGAAAGCCACCTTACCAGAATCTGCTTCTCTGAATTCATGGTCCATCAACAACATCACAAGCCTCTGTAGATGGACCGGCATTCGCTGCAACGACGGGGGCTCCGTCTCCGGGATCAATCTCTCCGATGCAAGCCTTGCAGGCACATTGGACCTGCTCAACTTTGCTGCATTGCCAAATGTCTCAAGTTTGAATCTCAACGGAAATGACCTCAACGGGTCGATACCATCTGGTATCGGCCTTATGTCGAGGCTTACGCTCCTGGACCTCGGTAACAACCGGTTCGCAGGCGCCATTCCACCGGAGATCGGTCGTTTGAGAGAGATTCAATACATGAGTTTCTCCAACAACTACATTGTTGGAGAAATCCCATATCAGATTGGCAATCTTCAGAAGGTAAAATTCTTGGACTTGGGCTCAAATTACTTAACTACCCCTGACTGGTCTAGATTCCCCACCTTCCCTTCTCTTACACACCTCAACTTTTATTACAATGAACTCACTTTGGAATTCCCAGATTTCATAACTAAATGTCTCAACCTCACTTTTCTTGATCTGTCACAAAACACATTCACTGGCCAAATTCCTGACACATTATTCACCAATTTGGTCAATCTCCAATACCTTAATCTCTCCACCAATAATTTTGAAGGGCCATTGTCACAAAATCTCACCAATCTTTCCAAGTTGAAGGATCTTCGCCTCGCGAACAACTTCTTCTCCGGCTACGTTCTTGATTCAGTAAGCCTTATCCCGAACATTCAAACTCTTGAGCTCTTTAATAACTCGTTTCAAGGAGAGATCCCACCTTCTTTGGGCCGACTCAAGAATCTCGAGCGCCTTGATCTTCGAACAAATGGCTTCAACTCCTCCATTCCCTCGGAGCTCGGCCTCTGCAACAAGCTGACCTTCTTAGCATTAGCCGAGAATTCACTTTCTGGACCACTGCCTCCATCCTTATCTAATCTGACCAATTTATCCGAGTTGGGACTGTCTGATAACAATCTGTCCGGTGAAATACCGCCACGTTTCATCCAAAGTTGGAGCAAACTAATCTCATTGCAGATTCAGAACAATCTTTTCAGTGGAGAACTTCCTTCTGAAATAGGCCTACTCACAAACCTCGAGATTCTATTCATGTATAACAATTCATTTTCAGGCTCCATCCCACTAGAGATAGGAAACCTCCAAAATTTATTGAGTCTAGACCTTTCAACCAACGTGTTCTCCGGCGAGATACCTCCAACAATCGGAAACCTCACAAATCTCCAACTCCTCAACCTCTTCTCAAACAATCTAACCGGTCCCATTCCCGCCATTGGAGATTTAAATTTCTTAGGGACTCTTGATCTCAGCACTAACAGATTGATTGGGGAGTTGCCACATTCCATATCAAGCCTTGCAAATCTGACGACTCTAAAGGTGTTCACGAACAACCTCTCGGGGAGCCTGCCACGAGACCTCGGGCAAAACAGTCCCCTTTTGGCCAATGTTAGCTTTTCAAATAACAGCTTCTCCGGGGAGCTGCCGCAACAGCTATGCAGTGGCTTTGCTTTGCAAGAATTTACAGTGAACGGAAACATGTTTTCCGGGCCACTGCCTGCGTGCTTCAGGAATTGCTCGGGCTTAAGCAGAGTACGTCTGGAAGGCAACCGGTTCTCTGGGGATATTTCAGAGGCTTTTGGAGTTCATCCACAGCTTGAATTCCTCTCTCTCAGCAGAAACCAGTTCACTGGCCAACTCACACCGAAGTGGGGACAATACGAGCAGCTCACAAACATTCAGATAGACCATAACAGGCTATCTGGAGTGATCCCGGCTGAGCTAGGGAATCTAACTCAGCTGCGCGTTCTTGCCTTGCATTCCAACGAACTCAAAGGTGAAATCCCTGCTGAACTGGGAAAGCTTGAGCAGCTGTTAACTTTCAATCTGAGCAACAACGGGTTGAGTGGAGAAGTCCCTCAAACTGTTGGCCGATTGAAAAGGCTCCAGCGCCTCGATTTTTCAGGAAATACACTCACAGGAAGCATACCACAAGCTCTTGGGAATTGTGAAAGCTTGCTAAGCTTGAGCTTGAGCAATAACCTTATTTCAGGGAGCATCCCATCCGAACTCGGAGGATTGACGAGCTTACAAGTATTGCTGGACCTCAGTAATAACTCATTTTCGGGGAGGATTCCACCTTCCTTTGGAAAGCTTAACGTTTTGGAAATTCTCAACTTGTCACACAACTATTTTTCAGGAAGAATTCCAGCAGAGTTATCAGGAATGCTGAGTTTGAGAAACTTCGATTTCTCCCACAACAATTTGTCCGGTCCAATCCCTGCTGGTAGTGTTTTCAGCACTGCAGCAGCAGAAGCATACAGTGAAAACTCTGGTTTGTGTGGAGCTGCACAAGGCTTAACACCTTGTAATGCAATTGCAAACTCACCATCACCAACCTCCAGGTCTCCAAATAGGACAAAGATTCTTGTCGGTATCATTGTTCCGGCTGTTAGCCTAATCATTTTGGCAACCATTATTGCTGTACTTCTCATCCTTCGGAGGAAAGCCAAGAAAATTGATGAAGAATCCAAGAGCAGCTCCAAGTTCGAAAATTCTGAGTCACAAATTTGGGAGAGAGATGGGAAACTGACATTTGGAGAGCTTGTGAAAGCAACCGAAGGTTTTGACGAAAAATACTGCATAGGAAGAGGAGGATTTGGAAGTGTTTACAGAGCTGATTTGGCAGGTGGACAGGCTGTAGCAGTCAAGAGGCTCAACGTATCAGATTCAAGTGATACCCCACTGACAAATTTTCGTGCTTTTGAGAATGAAATTCGAACACTGACTGAAGTGCGACATAGGAACATAATCAAGCTCTATGGGTATTGCTCTAAGCAAGGGTCAATGTACTTGGTGTATGAGTATATCGAAAGAGGTAGCTTGAGAAATGTTCTGTGTAATGATAAGGAAGCCACTGAACTAAACTGGGCTACGAGGGTGAAGATTGTGCAAGGAATGGCACATGCTCTTGCTTACCTGCATTATGATTGCTCCCCGCCCATTGTGCACCGTGATGTATCAACCAGCAACATTTTACTGGAGTTCGACTTTGAGCCGAAGCTCTCAGATTTTGGCACAGCAAAATTACTGACTTCTGACTCCTCAAATTGGACAGTAGCTGCTGGCTCTTATGGTTACATGGCACCAGGTATCACTTATATTCAGTACTATTCTGCTTCTCTTTCCATTATAAAGCTGCATCAAAATATTGTTGATCATATAAAATTAGAATATTTCGATGACAAGTCACTTTCTTGTGCAGAGCTAGCACTTACCATGAAGGTCACAGAGAAATCAGATGTATACAGCTTCGGAGTGGTGGCGTTGGAGGTTATGATGGGAAGACATCCAGGGGAGCTCATCTCTTCACTATCCGAAAAAGCAGCATTGAATGGCAACTCAGATATATTTCTGAAGGACCTGATTGATCACCGGCTTTCGCCTCCCACCGGCAAAATAGCAGAGGAAGTGGTCTTTGTAGCAACTATTGCATTGTCATGCATAAGGGCCGCCCCAGAGTCCCGGCCAAACATGCGTTTCGTTGCACAGGAATTGTCAGCTCATACACAGGCATACTTACCAGAGCCTCTAGAAACAATAAAGATGAGCAAACTATCAAATTTCACAAAATAGTGGAAATCATGTAATCTAGGATTGTACAGTGTTATGCATTTAGTGGAACTTTGTGCCAGATTTAAAGAAATAAGTGTTAGCAGATTTATCTTCTCAGAAATTGATGAAAGAGTGTATCAGTAATGTCAAGCTTCTGCACATCACATAACCATGGCAGATTCCACAGAAACAATATATATATGTGAAAAGAGGAAAAATAATATGAGTATTTAACTGATTTAATGATGAACACAACCAAAAGAACTGTTATTTAGGATCATGAGATAATTTTATGAAACTATGAGTGAGAATGGAGCAATAGTAACATTAAAATGCAGCACTGAACTAGATGAAATTGACAATTGATTTACATCACCAAAAGGAGTAAAAAGATGGGCAGAAATGAAGCCCTACTTCTCAAAGATCTTATGTTCACAAGATTTACAGATGCAAGCACATTGATTTCACCGTTGTTTAAAGAAACAGCATACTACACACAATAAGCTATAATGTGGAATGAACAAAAAGGTTGAGAACAATAAGACAGCTTATTGGTATAACAGGGTTTAGCAGTCCACGCCACATTGTTTGAGGATGGGGCCAGTTTGTTTGGGCAAGAAAGGATCTATTCGGACCCAAACAAGTGAAAAGATTGAAGCTAGAAGAATCGACCAGAGAACCACGATAGTAGGAGTCCTGTTTTGCTTTCCCATCAATCCCTTAAGGAATGGATAGAGATGAACAATAACCCAGAAGGCAAAGAAGAGCTTCCCAAAGAGAGGACCCCATGAGCCATAGCCGTTGTTGATTGCACCAGAAATTCCTGCCACTACACCAACTATATTAATGATGATTAACGTCGTTGGTGGAATGAGAAGAGTTGTCCATTTGAAGAGGTACAGCTCCCCGAACTCGGTATCATCTGCTGATTTTGATGTGACTGTGAAGTTTGTATCAACTCCTGCAAGGACCTTGAGAAGACCTTGGAAAACTGCAAAAAGATGTGCTGAGACACCACCAATGACCCAAAATTGTTCATTACGCCACCAATCCTCAATGCTAACTCCACTCCATCGGAGCTCAAGTATGCCCGTCGCAATGATGGACATGAAAAGTGCAATAAACCATATGCTGGCTAAGTTGTTCAGCTGCATAACAATTCATATCAAAGTCAGGAAAACAGACAGTTTTATATTAAATGTACGTGCTATATTCCAAATAGTCTGTCTACATGATCGATCTCCATTTGCTATTTAAGTATAGCAAACATGTCATGTCTGCAAGACTCTCCTTAATCAACAGCATAACCTCTATGCCCGAAGCAAAAAAGTTTAACAAATCAATTAATTTAGATATTTTATGCTGTGAACTTTTAGGGTGGATGATACTTACTGTTGGAACAATAAACTTTCCAGTAAGGAGACACACTGCCGGGAGTGTACAGTAGAACACGAGAGCAATGGAAGTGAAAGGATATACAATGGTGTTGATATAAGCAAGTCTCTCAAGCCATTTGAGCTTTCCTCCAAATCCATACCAAAGTGGACAATGACGACTAAGAAAGATTTCAACGGAACCAAGAGCCCATCTCAGAACTTGGTGCAACCTATCAGATAGATTGATTGGAGCTGATCCCTTGAAAGCTGCTCTCTTGGGTGTGCAGTACACAGACCTCCAACCTCTACAGTGCATTTTGAAGCCCGTCAAAATGTCTTCTGTAATAGAACCATAAATCCATCCAAGCTGTAGATTAAACAAATTTAAAAGATATTAGTCACACAGTAGATAAGAAAGTCTATTGACCATGTATGTTTAACGAGTCTACTTACCTCCTTTCCCCATTCAGTTTTTTCTTCATACCCACAACTAATAACATGAATGGCTTCTTTGATTAGTAACGTTGGGTTACTCGCCTCAGGAAGACCGCCTTCCTCCATTAGAGTCGAAGCAACAAAAACTGGTGACATTCCAAACCGTTTCTCAAAATTCTTTTGGGACATAAGTGATGATTTTTCCAATTCATCATATCCTTCCAGCCCTTCTTCAATTCCCTCAAGATCGAAAACTGGACCAGATGCTTTCCTTGTGTACTGTTTACCCATCATCTTCTTCTTCTTGCTATACAGTCCTCCAAGCCCAAGCAGAGCCTTGAGTCCTTTCTTCTTAGACTTCGGCTTCCTCGATCCACCACAACAGCAGCAGCACCATTTCGGCCAGCAATCACAAGTCATCTTGGGCCGCTTCTCGGATACTGGTGGATCATACCCATACAATGCCTGCCTGTTAAAGACACACCCGGTTCCAACATATACAGGCCCTTGGATGCCATCGAGGCCTTTCATGTTAATCTGTAAATGGCAATTTGCAGTATCAGAATTTAGATGTTCAGATCAAAGACAATAACCAAGTCAACTCCCAACTTTAACCATCCAATTTCCAAAAGATGGTACTCGTAAAAGAAATTTGGAATCAATAATCCAAACAATTTCGCATACAATAACTGGTTGGATTAAGAAAATAGTGAGTACATATGCTCTTATTAGCATGCAAAATGCATTAAAATGTAACTTTTAACTTACATCGAAAAAGACAACATTGCGGTTAGCATATCTATCATGGCGATCAATACCGTCAAACCTCTGTGGGAACTGGACATAGCAGAGCTTCTTCCCGGCTTGGGGATCCATCAAAAAGCACATAGCTTCCCTGACAGCCTTGCTGTTGTTGACATAGTGATCACAATCCAAGTTCAACATGAATGGTGCATTAGTAAGCACTGCAGAAACTCGAATCTGTTGATTGCATGTATAAAAAGGTCCCAGGCGTCAGCCACATGAATGGCGCATTAAAGTGAAAACTGCAGCCAGATGTTTAAATAGCTGCCACTTACCAGTGCATTCATTGCCCCAGCCTTCTTATGGTGCTGATAGCCTGGCCGTTTCTCACGTGACACATATACTAGCCGCGGTAGTTCCTTACCTTCAATATCAAGTGCACCTTCACTTCCCAAATAGACCTGCAACAGAAGAAGCTTCTTTCTCATTTACACTATACCAGGATCATTTCATCAGAATACATTTTTTCTTAAAGGTAATTGTTTTTTACCTGAATCATGCCAGGGTGATCACGAGTGTTGTTCCCGGGCCACGGTGTACCATCTTGCATAACCCATCCTTCTTCTGGTTTTTTCTGAGCCTTAGCCACTAAGGCATTAATTCTTACTTTGAACTCTTCATATTCTCTCTGAAACAGTTAAAGACACTTCAACACTAATCCATCAAGGGATAACAGAAGGCACAAATTTGCATTACTTACCTTCATTGCCCTACGATCCTTCACAAAAGTAGGCTGAACCTTATCTTTTAGGTAGTCAATTTTCTCGTTAAAGTAGAACTCGGGTGCCCTTGGCTCAATGCTGTACTTCTTGCAGAACGGCACCCACCTCCTCGCAAACTCAGCAGTCTCGGACAACGCATCAAACAGAAGCATGGACGCGCCATCATCAGACACGTAGCAACTCACCTTATCCACAGGATAATCAACCGCCAAGATTGAAAGCACGGTGTTTGCTGTTATAATGGGAGGCTCCTTAAGAGGGTCCACTGAACTCACAAAGAAATCAACTGGGAGGAGCCGACTAGGCTCGCCCTCACGCTCAAACCTCAATGAGAGGCGATCAAGATAGGTCTCTCGGGTAATGGGGAGCCATTTGGGGAACTGATCAAGAATCCACGATACACCAAACCATATCTCACATATCACAGATATAAGCCACAAGGGGAAAGCGTCATATGCTGGGGTCAAGATTCTAAAATGGAAGAAGAAGCACAGAACGACCAAACGTATAACAATCACAATGCGGTAAGGGCTGATTAGCCGGGAAGGAATCGGGACTTTCCGCCATAATGGTTGCCGGGCTTCAGCCACACTGTTGAGAGAGAGAGAGAGAGAGAACAACAAACAATGGGCACAAAGATCACAACTTGAGCTTAAAGTCCAAACAAGAAAAATCAAGTTTGAAGAATTATTACCGAAAATAATCATCATCGTCTTGGTCATTTCCTCCATCATCAGTTTTGGTAACGAGGCCTCTCTTCTCTTGTCTGGTTTTCCACTTCTCCACTCTCTCCTTCCACTCCTCGGGGCTGTAAGATTCCTTATCACCGTCGAAATCTTTGCCTGCAACTGTAAAGAATATGATTCAGCAATTAAAGTAGTAATTTTTTAAGGAAAAAAAGTAAGGGGTTTGAACTTTGAAGTGTAATTACCGCTCCCTGCAACGGAAGGAATGGCTCCTCCATTGATGTGATTTTCGTGGTGATTGTATTCTCCATTATATTCCTGCTAGTGCAAAAAGTTATGTGAATGCATGGATTTTTCTTAACGAAATTTCTCAGCAAACTGCAGAATTGCAAAGCAAAAACATTCCTTTTCTCATTTAGGACGCAAATCAAACAGTTTGGCTACAATAGAAAGTGAGAGTAGGAAGAGAGATGGATCCTCTGTTCCAAATTTCTGTTAATCTATATTTATAAAAAGAAATTATAACTACCTTCTAATACTAGAAATTATAAAAGAAAAATTTTCAATGTCCAATTATAAAAAATCACCACTATTTAACATAAGGTTATCAATCTCTTCAGTATTTTTTTTTTTTGAAAGAGAAATTCAGCCTAATTTCTTTATTTTATTTAATAATTGTTGGTTTGGATACTCAAATTTATTTAAACAAAACTTGACCTCAGCTCGACACAATTCAAAATTTAAAAAATTGAGGTTTCGAAATTAAAAGATAATTGTCCTACAATTCGATTTGATGATGGTGATTTTTGCATAGTAATTCATACAAAATAACCTAATAATAAAATAATCCACTCTAATAATTAATTATTAACTAAAGAATTGAAATTAAATACTAAAGAATAATCATATACCCCAATTGGTATAATCAGCCCTAATTAACAATTATAAAATTAAACTAAGACTGAAGAAATTAAATTTGAAGGAAAAATAGGAGAAAAACTAAAAATATTAAAAATAGAATACGGATGAGATACTAAAAAGTGGGATAGAGGATATAAAATTTTCGGGTGAGCTTCTATTTTATTAATGATATACAACCACTAAATTATAATAACACTTGTTTATAATCGGATCAAGGGCAATTATTCGGCAATATTTGGTATAGGATGAAGATCATAATAATTTTATTTTTTTTAGAATAAATTGGAAACACACTTACAATTTCTAAGTAAAAATTCATTCATTCCACCAATTAATTAAGTTATCTAGTTTCTAAACTAAATTCATTAATATCTAGTTTCTAAACTAACCAGAACCCAGAAAATAAAAGAAACGAATAATCTTCATTAATCAATTTAAAATTTATTGTAAAAAAAACTTAGCATTTTACATGTAGCTATTTCTTTGCTTTCCAATAGTTTCCTTTCTCTCTCTCTCTAGAATTAATGTTGGTATAATATCAGGTACATTTTTCTCATTGTTAATGCAAAGACCAAATGATTAGCGCATTAATTAATCAAAAGTAATACTATTATTATGTGAGAATTAATTACCGAACGCTGATGATTTTCTGGAATTTCATGGCTGCTATTCTTGAGCTGGAATTCATCTTCAAAATCATCATCAATATTTTCTTCATCACCTTCCACCCTACGACAACCTAAACAAAAAATGTTCATGCAATCTCAGTTTGTGTGCACAAATAAATAAATAAATTATCAATTTAAAAAAATATATATATATATATATTAATATATACGGATTAAAAATAGATAAACTTACATAAACAAAACAATTCTTATCTTATATCAAATAAATAAAATCTAAATATATACGTGCATATACATTAATTACTAATTAAATGATCGTCAATACATATGATACTAATAGATTTATACTTTGTCACCCACTATTCCATATATATGTCTAACGAAATTTCGAAATAGAAGATGAAACACAATTTGCAACGAGGTCTAATCCTGACGGAACGGACCTTTATGACGTTTGTAGCGAGTATGGCACTGAGGGCACGACTGGTGGCCCTCAGTCCTCTCGTAGTCATAGCAAGGCTGGCAAACCGGAAATCCACACTCTAAGCAAGCCACAAACATCTCCCCATTCTCCTTCAAACCTATCTCATCTCCACATATTTTGCAAATTTTGGTTTTCGTCGTCGCGTTTTCATGAGTTTGAATTCCACCAGCGTGCTGAAACATCCATGCATGCATATACATGCATAAATTATTAATTAATTAATTAGCATATATAAAGAAGATGAAGATGAAGAAGGAAAAGTTACCTCGTCCGCGCCATGCAGGACGTGGAGCTCGTGGCCGCCATGGGAGCCGGTGTAGAGGCCAGCCATGGCAAGAAATCAATGGAACAAGTTTTGAGTTGAGAAAGATGGGAGGAAGTAAGGTTTTCAAGAAATGTCCCTATTTAATAATGGGGAGAATTTTGAGTGTGTGTAGTGTGTGTACCAGCTTGTAGGTGAGGAGTCAGATTGGTTGGATGATATGTTAGGTGAGAGAGAAGAGATCTAGACTCTAGAGAGAGAGAGAGAGAGATTGCTTGGTAATTGCTTCTTCTTTCTGGCAGAGTGGGAAAGATACATCATATTTGCCTGTAAAATATCATGTGACCATCCTAGTATGTGTATATGTATCTTCAAATCAAAGTTGTGCAAAGATAAATACTCACCAAACTCTTTTCTCAAATAAGGCCTTAATTTAGTCAACGTACTCAAAGATTGTATATATAAAATGACATCAGTGATATATAGATGTTTGTTATGAACATTTATATATAGGAAAAAGTTATATATATATATAACGCTCACCTTCCGTGAGAACATTTCGTGAGTATCGCTCACGTTTAGTCTACGTTAACATTATCTTATAATTTTAACGTTTATTAAATATGAGGGTGCTTACGGAATGTGAGCTACATAACGGCTCTCTTATATATAGGAAAAGTGAAAAAAAAATAATAGAATTAAATAAAAGATTTTGATAGCTTTTCTCTAATAAGAACATTCTCATGTTTGTTTGCTTATATATTTATTTATTTTGGTTTAGGCATCAATATCGCCAACTTCTGGATCCCACAACTGATAGCAAGTAAAATCATATGTTCATTACGATAGAGATTTACTTTATTTATTTATTTATTTATCTATTTATCATTACTATTATTATTATTATTATTTAAAACAGAGATTTTACTTTATTAGCAAGTGTAAAATGAAAAACTCCATCACATGCACACAACACACCACTATATCTTTTTCGGTTCATATCCTCTATCTCATCATGTCTCACCATTAAATTCATTATATTAATAATATTTCCCATAAAGTAAAAAAATTATAATATAAATCACCATAACTAAAATTTATTATATAAAATTGAAGTTCAAAAAAACTATATACCCTATAATTAAACCTAGTAATCCATTATTAACTAAACATTTGAAATTAAATGCTAGAAATAATTATATATCATAATCAGGCATCTATTAATAATCACAAAAATTAAAGAAATAAAATGAAAAAAAAAACTAAAAAATGAAAAGAGACTTATTGAACTCCAAAAATTGGAATGAAAGATCTCAAATTCTCAAGTGATGAAAACTTCTAGGCAAACCCAACTAACAGATAAGATGTCTGACAGTTGAAATGTCCAAAGTAGCCTTTTGCCTTGTATATTTACACAAATCCATACTACTAAACCACTACCACATAATAAGCTGGAGGTCTCAAACATAGTTTGGGCGCCAAAAAATGCCAGAAAATTCCTCATTATCTGCAAGTGTCCGAGGTCAAAAACTGAATATTTAGGACCTTCCATGACAATCAGAATCCATAGATAGCCTTCGATGTAAAATTTGAGACGACGAGCCAATGTACGCAAAGCTTCATCAAACCAGAGAAAGAATGGTAATTCTGGGCATTAGTGAACTTGGTCTTGCTAGTATCTAGATGATAATGGAGCCTAATGGTGCATTTTTGCACGCTTTGATGGTTGCTCCTCGACTTCTGCACTGGAATTTTCAAGAACTTCGGTGTTAGATAGTTTTTGTTTCTCGCCCACCATCTGACGATCTTCTACTGATCCGGTGAGAAGATTAGCCAGGTCGCCTCCTGTACTACTTTTATCAGCTTCTGTGCCTGAATTATCTTTAGTAGGTGAATTTCGATATACATCTTTTAACTCTTCGAAAGGGTTCTCACTGGTAGATGAAGCCCCCTTGGCCGACTCCAAGCCTGATTTGCATTGCTTCTCAAACATCATCTGAAGGTATTTTCCTTGTTCTTCAATTCGAAGCTGTAGATTTCTTTGGATCTGCAAAAATAATAATCATATCAGAATAGTAAGAGAAGAATGGTACATTGGGTCAAGTATGAAAATACAGTGGCTCTTTGCATTTATTCAAGATCATACATGCAATGAATGCAGAAATACGAAGGCCATATTAGCATTATCTTTTGTCTCTTTCTCATTTTCTAAAACTAGCAATCACCATGTCGAGCAACTTTTTCACAAGACAAATAGTCATACCTCAAGTTGTTCATGAAGCCTCTTTTGTACTTCCATCTGCATCCGCAAAGCTTCAGTGATCTCAATACCCCTGATCCAAAACGTCCGTGGAGCACAACAATCAGACAGACAACATTAAGGTATAAAGCATCTCAGCATAGATCTAAAGCATATAAAATACAGCATTTTTTAAAAATGTCAATATTTCACACGTTGTGTCAAACCCAGATCGCCCACAAGTGCTGCAGTAATTTAAACCTCAAAATCAATATGCTTGCAATTTCTGTGAGTGAAGAAAATGACAGATTCATAGTTCACAGACTAGTTGCCCTCTTGAAATGAAATATTTATGATTGCAGAAAGTGGAAAGTAAATTATCCTCACAATGGTGAGGCACTCCAGAATTTGCAGAGAAAATACTTCCTTTTCATTTCCAGGCATTATTCAGCATATAAAGTGAGATATCTTATATTCTTTTATTGAAGTCCCATGTGGAAAGAGCTAGCTTAAGGTCATGCTGAACCTACTGCATCGTTATACATTAATTGATTGTGCTGGTTTCCTAGTCTCGAATTTCTCTACAGTCCAAATTTATAGCTTTATTCTTTCGACAAACTTCAATCTATAACCAGAATCCTACTTGCTGTCCTACTGTTACAAATTAGCCAAAATATTGATACACATCCTCTAACAGAAAACCATGAAAAGATGACATCTTCAACCAAACAAACATATAAACCTATAAAATGATTGAGTTAGGTTTGACGAAAAGATTAATAACAGTAACTAATCACAGAATACAAGAGGTATGAGTTGTGGCCAGTGTACGTATAAGGGCAGGACAGCAGTCATAGAGACTTCAAGGAATTCTTTGCACCTGATGCTACTTTATGATCATTTTGTTCTGCTTTAGGATCCCGCATCCTAAAGGCTATTAGAGACAGACTGCTCTCCCACATGGAAAGGGCTTCTAGACTAACTTATATAGTGGGTCATACCACCATCTGGTGGTTCAAAAACTGGAACCGACCTGAACCGCGAACACCCCTACCTACAACACCTTAGAGATTATGGCTAAAACTTGTTCTGTATATACACCCATTAGGTTAGAGTTCATGAAACTGTCTGTTTTCATTCACCTGAAAATAAGATGTTCACTGCAGAACATGGTAACAGGATTGCAGGAATATTTATATCTCAGACGTAGGGACTCAACAAAGAGAAACTAAACTTACGTTTTCAAGTCAAGAGATGAAAGCTCTTCAATTGAAGTCGTTTTTCTCTCCAAAGATTCTGCAAAAGAAAGCATGGCTTTGATTTAGGTGAATAAAAAAAGTTAAAACTGTTCATATTATGTTCTTATGGCATATTAAATAAACTGATGATATGAATATGATGTTCTTTCAACCATGTCAAGATGATGATGACTTATAAATTATGCAACCAACTGAAAGAAAAAGAAGAACAAATTAAATGTAGAAGAACCCCTCTTGATGTATATGTGACTAAAGTTATACCGTCCATTATTTCATAGGAGACAACAGGACGAACCAAGACAAAATAATCTTTCTTACTAGGTGTGATCCGTTGAACATAGATCCAATTTTTTCCATTTTTAAGATTTCTTGAAATTTTGTTTTCCTGTTCCCAGTGGTATCTAAACGCCACTATGTCGGGAAGTCTTATCAGCATATTTTAAGTTCAATTCTTTTCTTTTCTTTTTTTCCTCTCCACTCGGACAAATATTTTTAATTTGCAAGAGTCATCTTTTCTTTTCTATTTGACACATAAAGAGAAAGGCATGAAGAAAAATAAAAAGAGAGTATCCATGGGATAAGTGCAGGACAAAGAAAGCAAAAGTGCATCTATAACAGCTAGTCAATAGAAAGGATGAGTGAAACTAAATGCATTTGCTGTCATATAGCAGTGACTGGAAACATAATAACGGAGTACAGCTTTTAAATCCCTTTTTCAAACAATTGAAGGTTAAAGACATAAATAGCACAAAGATTGGAGTAAAAGTAAGGGCAGAACTTTCCACACACCTTCTGTGCTCTCAGGTTTATATCTAGCAGTACGGTATTTCTGCAGTTAACAAACATATTCCACATTTAGCAAAGAACAGTCAATTTGTATGTGAGAAAGTAGGTCTACAATATGATTATATGGCGTGCATACCTGCAGATGGCTTTTAACGTGATAGATTGTCAAGCTCTCAACTTTCATTAGCTTCAGGACACCCTTCGGAGTAGCCCCTGCAATAAATGAAGCAATAAGGTGATTTCAGACTCATGGATTCAAACTGCATTATTTTGAAGCAATTAAGCAAGAAAGAAACCTACTTTCGCTACCACCAAGTTTATTCACCGCCTCCACAAAGGCCTCGTGAAGTTCAGGAGTCCAACGCATGCGCTGCTTGGCTTGAGCTGAGTTTGTGGAGGATGATTGTCCAGCAGCACTACTAGTTTCTCTATATGTAGCAAGAGGCTGCTGGGATAAATGGGGTTGCATTGGCATACATGTCGACTGTATTGACGTTTGACACAATAACTATAAAAGAAACAAAAGAAAAGGTTAAGGAGGAACAGAAACGGTAATAAAAGAGATTGCTTTAGTGCATAGAGGAATGGTCTAAACCTTTAGATCTGGATCCACAGTACTTGCATCAGCAAGAATCTCATTCCAATCAGAAGCCAAAGGATCATTATCAGTAATAAGATCATCAGCCCAATCATGCCACTCACTTGGTTTACCAAGATCCTCGGAAGGTACCGCAACAGCAAAACTGTTACTACCATCAGGTTGACTATTCTGAAAATCAAAAAATTCAGGTAGAGCATCTGTACACCAAGAGTTCATACTATCTTTGTTAGAGTGGCTTGATGCAGTCGATTGGAGAAATCCAGAGCCAGTAGAATGCTGCACTAAATTGGAAGACCCGCTATTTGTTGATTGAGAAATGAAAGAGGATTGTGTTGGAAGCTTTTCTTGTTGCAGAACAGATGAAAACTGTAGATTACTAGAAAATCCTGAAGACGAAGAAAACATATGCCCAACGAGCCCATTGTTGGAAGGCAATGGTGAAATGGCTGCTGGAGGATGCTGGTTGAATACCCTCCCCAAGGAAGCCTGATGAGAGTCAGAAAAGTTGGGGTATTTTCCCTCTTGAGGAGTCGAAAGAACAGACAAAGAAGAAGATAAAGCTCCAGATGCCCCACAGTTACCAAGTTGCCCAGAACCTGGTCGTTGAACAGATAAAGCTGGTTTTGTTCCCATTTTTGGCTGGTATGATCCTCAGCAACTTGAATTTAAGTTATAATGCCAATCTCAGTTTCTCCAGTCACCTATGTATCATACAAAACAAACATAACATGAAATGCATATTGACAATAGGTAGTTCACAATATGAAGAGAATTCCCAGAAAAGTACAACGAAGAAACGCAATTAACATTGGCTTGTATATGCTTAACTAGACAAGCAAGAAAATAGAAAAGGCATGAAAAGCACACATAGATAAAACTTCCAATGACATATAACAAGCATAAAACCTACTTCTACGATATCCAAGTACTATGCAGCCGTCAGTTGAAATACCTTAACACTGGTATAAGGGTATTGATAATGCTTTTATGCTTACATCTGAAATGGGATCAAGAAATACGATCATCCTATTTCACCGAAGCTGTTCTTGGATATTACCAGGACTGAAGCAGGCATAACTGACAAGAAGATTCACATATGATAATGGATGTGTGCCCTGGTTGAATTCTACTAATGTCACTCCTATGACAACTCTCATCAGACGCAAGTAAAAACAGAATTATTGTGATATCTGAACCCAATAGTTTTTGGGTCCCAAGCTGAGAGTGTACAGTGTATTTCAACTGGAAAAACTGAAATGTACAGTGTCATGTAATCCTAAAAGAACACAACTCGTTCAAATAATTAAAAACTTAAACATACATATTGATTCTCGTAATTAAGAGACACAGATGTACAAGCACCCAAAACAATTTGAAAATAATCCAACCATAAGAAACTAGAAGTGGCTGAAAATTTAACAAATCATCTACTTTTGGCTAGATGGTATTTCAATCAACCATGCATCACTAAGTTTCTTTGCATCTCATCCTATATATCAATCGAATAAACTTTTTGAATAATCCACTGGCTTAGAACGTGCTGATTTACTACTAAGTTCAATTGAAATTCTTCCATAAACAATCTTGCACGCCATGAATTGCTCCATTAACTCATCAACCAGCATGCAGCAGTCCAACATGCACATTCCATCAAAAAAGCAATTTTTTATTCCATAGATCCCAAAACCCGAACTCTTGTCAACTCAAAACAACTTATAAATCAACTTCATATCATAATAATCTCAATCTTAAAAACGACATGCCATCGAGAAAAATATAATCCTCACAAAAAGGGAAAACTCCAATCCATTAACAACCCAAATTCACACTTCAAATCCAAAAAGGAAGAAAAAAAAAATCTCAAAAATTCAACACAAAACTGGCATGCTTCGAATAATATAATTAATATTTACAACTGAAAAGGATACGAAAATCAAAGAATAAATATGAAGCCATCACCTAAAAACCTCAAAGATATCAGAAATGTATAATAGGAAAAGCTCCATCAACCATCATAGAACTGCTGAACAGACAAAAATCTCGCGCACAACCCGAAGATAACTGAGTTTGCTTTTATACTTACACGATATGTACGTATACCATATCTGCGAGCGTGTGCAGGCTTCGATTATGACGAAAACATGAGGAATTTTCTCGGGGTTCCGGCCCCCGACGAGTGCTCGAAAGAATTGAACGGTAACGAGTGCGCCTCTCTCTCTCTCTCTCTCTCTCTCTCGCGATATTTGGCTTTCTTCCAAATCCCATTTTTTATGCTCCAGAATTTTGTCACGCGCTCTTGGAGCGTGACTCATCCTTCTTTATTATTATTATTATTATTATTATTATTAGATGAATTACTATTATCATCATTGTCATTATATTAAACTTAAAAATATATAGTATAATTTTACTTTGAAATATATACTCAAGAAGCGCTACTACATTTGCTCATGATCAAGGCTAAGTGTGTAAATAATTTTATTCCAATGAATTATAACTTCTAACTTCTAACCTTCCACACTTCTATATAGGAAATCATTAAATTCAAGAAAAAAAAAATTTGCGCTTTGCTTGTTATTGTATAGAATCCGAGTTAATTAGGTGCATACATCAAGTAACAACTTCGAGATGTCAAGGAAACAAATAACAATTAATAAATAACTCAAATTTGGATAACGTTAAAAAGAATACAGAAATATCTAACCTAGAAGCTTTTTTTAGCTCACTGAAAAACTCGATCACTAAATATACTATAAAGATGGTGAATATCACTAAATTACGGGAATCGTGGTGAAAAATAAATATAATTTTAGGTAACTTAGGTAGGAACACTAAAAACAAACTGCATCTGCAAGTGGTAGTATAAATAATTAATAAAGATCCACTACAAAGTGATAATAAAGAATTTGGTGACTATATATAGTGTGTGTCATGTGGAGAGGAGATGCATTGCATAATAGTATAATAGTAAATGTTTGTGGAATCACAATAGTATAAAAATATCATGCTCTCTTCAATTGGCCAAAAGGCCAAATAGGTGGCAATGGAAATAGATTGGTTCCTCTTTTTGTGATTAGTCTCTTTTGCTGCTCATTTGGAATTAATACAATGGTCCTAATGACACGTGTCCACCATGTAGTGGCTGGATTATAATTCAAAATGAATACACACGTGTATATATATTGAATCGTGAAATTAGTTAAAATTCATTAACGAGATTCGAACCTAAACACAATCAAATATAAATATATTATTGTATATGAATTGGATTTTACTTTGAATCTTAATCAGTTTCATAATTTTTAACCCGTGAGACAGTTTTATACAAACTTTTGTGATATGTATAAGGTAGATTCACATAGATTAAACTAGTTCTCATTAGTTAACGTAGAAATCATACTCCTTTATATATATTAATTATTTATTTATATGTATAATAATACCTAATTTTATGATAAACGATCAATAATCTAGATTAATTTCTAGTTCACTGGGGAAAAAAATTATTTGATCCTCTCGTATATATTCTTGGCATATGTGTGGTCATTTTTCAAAAATAATATTAGATGATTGTAATTATTATGAAAATGTGTGGTTTAGACTTAGTTACGCATAGTCTCCGTGTGCACAGATGCCAAGCATGATGCCTTTTCAAGTCACTATCAAATTTCCATTTTTCTGAAAATATGCATATAGGAGCTTCCATTTTAAAAAAAAAAGCAATTTCAATTACATAATTTTTCATAGAATCGAATTTCGAAAAACTCAAAGGGAGTTTTTGATTTGTTTGATAAGGAATGATTGATAAAATAATTTCACATAATCACATGTTTGGTTTGAAAGATAAGGCGTGATAGATAAGCTCCAATCACTCAAAATGAGTTTTTTTTTTTTACCCCAAGTTTGGGTAAATTATTAATCACTCTTATACTCCTATCCTATGCTATCAATCTTATCTATCTCATCCACCAAACCAAACGACCCCAAAGAGTCACCAAAGTCCTTGAATAAAACCAGTAAATGAGATTAAGAGCCTATTTAGTATTCATATACCAGTATATCAGATCAGATATCAAGTATAGGTATCAGATATCAAGTATGGGTATGAGATTGATATCTGATATCTATGTTTGTCATGCTAAAGATATCGACTAATATCAAGTGGATAGGAAAGGAGAGATATGAGCCATAACCTAGCAAAAATTGGTATATGAGAATGTTGAAAATTAGGATATCAAGTATATCAAAGATATCAATTTAATATGGATACCAAACGAGCCCTAAATACGCATGTATGCATCTCTAGTTCTCTACATCAAAGATTTGGGCATAAAAACAAAGCGGTAAAACTTTCCGGTTATTACACACATACTCAAGCATGGAAAGTACAGAACTCAAAGATAAAACACTAAAACTTTAGAATCATCATATGGCAAACAAAATAAATCAATAACACTTGAGATTAAAAGCTCCAAATAAGATTACTGACCAATATCTTAAAAAAAATCCCAACAATATCTATCATCTCTAAAATTAAAGACGTTTTGAGCAAACTGAGAAAAGCACAAAATTTCCAGAATCGCAAGATTCAACTTCTAGACAATAGCATTGGCAGCGCTGGCAATCCTAGGCCAGAGATCAGCGCATTCCTTACCGATAGGACCGGTAATGGCAGATCCTGCATAACAGAAAATATAGAGAATTTAGAGTTGTGTAGCAAAATTTAGAACCAATATTATGATATACATATAAAAGGATTATTACCCTTCATTTCACCCTTGGGATTGACAATGACCCCAGCATTATCTGCAGACATAAGAGACAAAGGATTAAGTAAAATAATACAAGAAAAAACACAATAAGGCTCAACCCATAGGCTTCTAAGCCAAATACAGATAAATGTAAAAGCCATCTCCTACTCTCGCGAGCTAACTCGTATGCAGGTTGAAAACATAGCTTGTAGATCATACTAATTATTTGAAATTCAAATATGATACTGTTATGCATTTGAACCCAGTTAACTTAATAAAATTTATGATTTGTCGATTAAATAATAATTCTTATGAGCAAGTCAGACATATAACCAACAATTTAAATAATAAATTTTTATAACTATATTTTCATAAAGTTTGAGATCCTAGTTAGGTTAAATAGTAAGCAGGTGATCATGAGCTTGCTACAATGTAATGCAACTGTTAACTCATTTACACACCTATGACACGAAAGAATGTTAAAGGAATAGTACTTATACGCGTAACACGCCACAAGAAATGACAATTTCACATGGTTGGCTAAGATAATGGCAATCAAGAAGGAACTCAGAAACTATAACACAATCACAATATTTTAATACAGACCAAAATGTTCAGTGCCATGATCAAAATTAGATTGCTAATCGATCTTCAGAAAGAACCACCACATAATTATACAACCAAAACAGCACAAACCTATATCAAGAAGTCATCTAACGTCAACAAACTAACAAATTTCACAATCACCCAATTGAACAGTAAAGTCAACACAACTGACACTAATCCTATCCTATGATGATTCATAGGAGAAATGGACCATAAATCAATCACAGCAACATTATTAAAACAGCAAACCAAACAGTTCATAGATAGAGAGTTATTACAACACTCAAATTTGAGACAAATGCCAGATTTCTTAAGCTAGCTAGCTAAAGAAACTGTAAAAGTTTAATAAAACAAAGACAAAAAAACAACAGGAAAAACAATCAGCTAACATCAAAGATTTACGAGAATGAATTTTTTAATTAACTCAATAGTAAGGCAACTAATCTTAACTCATGGTTCGTAAGTATAATCTAACGCCACAACTATCTCATGAAAAACTAATTACATGATACTACACAGATATCGAACCAATAATTCAATTATCGATTTCAATCTTAGCAAAAATCAGCATTTAGCAGAAATCACAGTAGCAAGACGGTATGAGAATTCACCTTCGAAATACATGAAGACACCGTCCTTTCGGCGCCACGGCTTGCGCTGGCGGACGATGACGGCGGGCATGACCTTCTTACGGAGATCGGGTTTACCCTTCTTCACAGTGGCCATGACCATGTCGCCGACGCAGGCCGACGGCAGCCTGTTGAGGCGCCCCTTGATCCCCTTCACTGATATGATGTAGAGGTTCTTCGCGCCGGTATTGTCGGCGCAATTCACCGTCGCCGCCACTGGCAGACCCAGCGACATCCTGAACTTGTTTCCCGCCGTTCCTCCGCGTCCTGCGGCGAAGACATAGTCAGAATCAAAATCATCAAATTAAACGCGAACGATCATTTTTAGTTATATGCGAAAGCGATGAGCTCTAGGTTAGCAGCAATGGGATCGTACCTCGCTTCGACATCTTCGCTCTCTCTCTCTCTCTAAACCTCTCCTCCTGGGATGGAAATGAAAAACGGAAGTGAGAGAGAGGCGCTAGGCTTTTATATGGCAGGAAACTGTAAGATTGAATCTAATTGGGCTAGGGTTTTGCTAAAATTGGAGATGGATATTAATGGGCCAAGCCCAATTAAATGTTCCTTTAAAGGTCGGAACCCCCATTCATTTTATATATATTTTTTTTGAGAATATTTCTTTTTATATATTTTGAGATTGTAGCAATAATTTTATTTTTATTTATTAATTTTGATTTTTTTTCGTTGAAGTACATGATTTTATGGTCCGATTGCCGTAAAAATTACTCCCTCCGTCCTCCAAAAATGTGGTTCAATTAATATTTTATATCTCACATATAATCAAATTTAAACCACACTTTTGGGGGACGGAGGGAGTAATAAATAGTCCTCACATTTCTAAGATAAATTTCGAAATACAAAACTAGATAAATTTGCGACATTGCATCAAACAACAATTTCTGATGTTTAGATTTGTTATCACACACTTAAACTAATACATGCTTGACAAAAAATCTTTCGTGATTATGATTGGCCACACATTTTCCACACGCACTTCGGATGTATGCATCTCACGCCCCTTAGAGCACTCACATTGGTGGGCACAAAAAAGTTGTCCCCACCAATATTTAATTAATATTTATGGGGTATTGGTGGGGTAGGGTGGGCACAAAAAAAGTTGGCCACATTGGTGGACACAAATTAAGGTGGGCACACCTATTATTTTAATGATTTTATTTTTCAATTTTATTTTTATTTTCATAATTTAAATAACATTAATTTTTAAATGCAAATTTTATTGAATTGAAAAAAAAAACATTACATAAAAATAAATTAAAAAAAATACATTAATTCTGCGGCGGCAGGGGGTCGGTGAGTCCCATTTCTCTCCTGAGCATTGCACAAAACGCAAGATGATTTTGGAGCGCGTCGGGTGCCATGCCCGTTGTGTCTCGAATTAGAATCTCGTAGTTTGCCTGCCTCGTAATTTGATATTGCATAGCATTAAACTTCTCTTCTATGTCAGCAAAAACTTGACTTTGCTAGAAGAGACGACAATATGGAACTTCGGCGTATCCCTAACCACGTTCTAAACATCCAAATGCTTAAATGGGGTGTAGAATTTATTCTGCCACTCTGCTAGTGCTCTCTGGAAAATGTCCTCGCCGCTATGATATTGCTCCGAAGCATCCTTGTAGATTTGTTGAAAGAGAATCAACAAATCTTTGGTTCTCTTCCAATGACTGCGCAATTGCTCCTCACTTCGCGCTTTCGTTTCCTCGGGACGGAGGCGATTGTAGCACTCCATGATTCGCTCCCAATATTTTCCAAATTTTTGGGCGTTGCCGACAATAGGGTCGTGGCTAATATTGACCCAACAATGAGCCAAGCACTCCGTCTCGGCCTCACTGTAGTTATTTCTCCCGCCGCCCCGACTGCCCCGGCCGCCTTCAGGTCTGCTGCTGTTGCCGCCGCCTCTTTTGCCTCGGATAGTGGCTTTACCCCGGCCCTTTTTCTTGGGCGTAGAAGTAACCGCTGGCTCCTCGTACTCCACGTTTACTTGGTCCTCGGACGAGTCCAAATTGACGGTCGATTGGAAATCGTCAGAAGAAGGTGCCGGATGTGTATGATACGTGGAGAAAGCCCCCGGTGAAAATTGAGGGACATAGGCGGAACCGGGTGAATATTGCGGCACAGAGTCGTAACCCGACGGAAATTGAGGACGGTTGGGAGTGGGGGTGGAGACGTTTTGAAAGGATGGAGGTCGAAAATTGCCGTAAAAATTTGGATTATTGGGATCGAAACTTGCATCACTAGAACCAAACCAAGACCAATTTTGATTGGGATCCATTTGTAGCACAAAAATATAAGAAGTTGTAGAGATAATTTAGAAGAAATTGAGATAGAAATGTAGAGAATGGGGTGAAAATGAATGGAATAATGCGTACTCCCTCCGTCCCGCCATAAGTGGCCACATTTCCTTATTGGGCTGTCCCATCATAAGTGGCCACTTTCCTAATATGGAAACACTCTCTCACACACAAAAGATGTGGGTTCCACCACTTTTTATCTTTTTACTCTTTAAACACTCTTCTCCTAAATACCCGTGCCCAAAAGAAAGTAGCTACTTATCATTTATAGGTAAAAATTATAATTTTAAATTAAAAAAAAAATTTAATTTAACCGTTGGGCAACAGTTAAACCGTTGCCCAACCCCACGTTGACACGTGGCGAAGAAAGAACGCCCGCCCAGCATCCCGCCCGGGCGTGACTGCGCCGTCCCCACTTGCCCTCTCCTGGTCGCCATCAGTCGCCCACCCCCTCTCCCACCCGTCCACCCGTCGCCCACCCCCCAAAAAACCACTGTTGCAAGTGCTCTTAAGGAGGGGATAAAGATGAGCATGTCTTTTTTTATTTTATTTTTGTTATTTGGCCTAGGCGTGCATGTTTTGGCGTCCATCATTTTTTTTTTTTTTTGTGCTTCTTTAATTTTTTGTTTTTTAATTATAATTAAAATTCAATAATTTTTAATTAGAATTTATTGATTTCCAATTAGGATTTATAAATTTTCGATTTGGATTTATTAATCTTCAGTTATTAAATATTAATTAAATAAAAATTAAAAAAAGAAAAAGAAAAAGCGCCCAGCTCATATTGCAGATATTTTCAAAAATTAAAAGTTGAACACAATTAGAGAGAGACTTCTGATATTAGGAAGTATGGCAGATATTTTCCTTGCATCAAAGCAATGTCCAGCTCATCATTCCTCGGCTCCCCCGTCCTCCTCCCTCCGCCGCCGTCCACCACCGTCCTCCGCCGCTGCACACTCAAAATGTCCCTCACCCCTAACCCCATCACCACCGTCACAAAACTCCTGTGGGGCCAATCCCTCCCCCCCAACCTCCTCATCTCCACCGCCCGCTCCGCCTGGTCCGCCGCCTGGCACCTCATGATGTCCCAGCTCGCCCCCTCCGACTCCGCCGGCCGCTACACCCGCCCCACCTCCCCCTTCCGCCTCCCCTCCACCTCCCTCCCCCGCCGCAACCTCCACCTCTACGTCGGCCTCCCCTGCCCCTGGGCCCACCGCACCCTCATCGTCCGCGCCCTCAAAGGCCTCGACGCCGCCGTCCCCGTCTCCGTCGCCGCCCCCGGCGCCGACGGCCTCTGGGAATTCCGGGATACATCCGCCGCGGACAAAACTGTTGTGGCGGCTGGGTTGGATGGGGCGAACGGGTGCAGAACGTTGAAGGAGGTGTATCAACTGCGGCGCGGCGGCTACGGCGGCAGAGCGACGGTTCCGATGCTGTGGGACGGCGGTAGTATGGAGGTGGTTTGCAATGAGAGCTACGATATCATTGAATTCTTCAATTCCGGGCTGAACGATGTGGCCCGGAATCCGGGTTTGGATCTTGCTCCTCCGCCATTGAAGAAGGAGATTGATAGGTGGAACAAGATTATCTACCCCAACGTCAACAATGGAGTTTATAGGTAGGTTAGTTCATGATCCCAAAATTAATCTAGTTAGTGAAGTGACCATCTTAAAACGAAATCACAAATTTAATTAATAGATTTAAACATACCGACCATCTTTTAGAAAAGTGTTATTTCTATATATTTTTAATCGTCTTTTAATTCTAAGAAAATTTGATTACAGGATTAGTGGAGTGACGATTTCTTGACTAAAAATTAAATATTCTAGTCCTACACGTTATTTGAGTACATATTTTTAATCGTCTTTTAATTCTAAGAAAATTTGATTACAGGATTAGTGGAGTGACGATTTCTTGACTAAAAATTAAATATTCTAGTCCTACACGTTATTTGAGTACAACGGTATTTTTAGTATTTGAATTGGAATGCATTGGATACTGATTTGGATCATATGTCCAAATGATGGACACTTTGCACTCAATTTTGATACGCATCTCCTTCACATATAATCAAATTTAAACCACACTTTTGAAAGACGAGGATGGAGTATATGATAGAATTTCTCCTAAAATCGGATGCAGGTGTGGATTCGCTCAAAGCCAAGAAGCGTACGATAGAGCCGCAAACGAGTTGTTCACTACATTAGACATGGTGGAAGAGCATTTGGGAGGCAAGAGATACTTGTGTGGAGACACACTAACTCTTGCAGATGTGTGTCTGTTTACGACGTTGGTGAGATTCGACCTCGTATACAACGTGCTCTTCAAGTGCACGAAGAAGAAGCTCATCGAGTATCCAAACCTAGATGGATACATGAGGGACATTTACCAGGTACCACACATTCATTTTTAACCAACGAAGGTATATTTTCAAGAGATTTTACTCAACTAACTAAATTGTTGAACAGATTCCTGGAGTTGCGGAAACTTGCAATTTTCGAGCAATTATGGATGGGTACTATAAAATCCTTTTCCCGCTCAATCCGGGCGGCATTCGACCCTTCATTCCTGCGGGCTGCGAACACGAAGCACTAGCGAAGCCTCACAATAGAGAGTTTTTATCATTAGTTGAAAATGATGAAAACGTGCTTGTTGCGTAGAAGCAACAATGTGAGTAAATTGTACCTTGCATATATTGGAACAGTAGCGTTGCATAAACATCTAAGGCAGAGAAAGGGCTACTTTTTACTAATACATAGGCCAAATTAGATTGCAAGTTGTTACAAAATTTGCAGAATAAGAAATCCAAGTTTGCCAACATTTTTGTGTTTGCATTTTATGAACAAAGACTAACGATCAAAACAGATCTCCAAGACAAGTTTCACGAATTTTATCGAAATATTAGACATGGACTGCAGATACCTACATGAAACGCAGAAGCCATAGAAAGGGCCTTTACAAAAATCATGTAGTTGAGTTAAACTGTAAGCACGTCATTCGCCAATTCGCAATGCCACCTCGTCATATTATTGAGATTGCTCTGGTTCCTACAGCAGAAAACTTGCTGGTTAGGAGGACGAATGGTAGCTGGTAAAAAATTAAATAAGTTATAAAAAGAAAACATAGAGATGATGAATCATGACATAATTAACATTGTAAGAGAATTATGTTCGATGTAGATAGAAGAGCACAACTGGATTCTCAGGCCCTAGAGATTAACACTAATGCTAATAACTTCCCTGTCAACCAGCTGCCGTTGAAGCTTCAACAAATAGAAAAGATTTCTTCGAGTTTTTTGAAAATATGATACTAGATTATATGGAGCAATAAACTCTCTTTTTGCTCCTTTAATTTCTTTTCAAGTAGTAGTCTTTTTCTAGTAGTATCACTTACCTTATGCTTCTTTTCTCGTGCAGAAAAAGGAAGAAGACGAGTGAAGTTGATTTAGATTCCATCTTGTCTTTCTAAGAAACGCAAAATTTATAAGATATTACAATAGAATAGTAACAAAAATAAATATAAATCATAGTAGAGGGTGGATCAAGGCTACAGGATGGAGAAGGAAGGGGGAGTTCTCTATCATACAGATTCTTAATCTTAATGTATTACAGCTGAACTGTTAAAGAGTAAGTTAGTATATACAAAATCAATTTTTCATGATATAGCAGACGGCAATCATTTCAGAGAACGGGGGACGGTGATTTCTACAACATCATCATGCATTTAAACCAAGAAGTTAACACTGAAGCTGAGACAACAAGAGATAAAGTGTGATTCTTACTTGATCGCCTAATGTTGCGGCAGAACTTGCTACCACATTGACAGTTAAATGCCTTAATAGGATGATCATGGTCGTCAAAATCAATGCCATAATCCTGAAAGTGTAACGTCCAGACTTCTCAGCTAAAATGAATACTGATTCCAAAAGTATATTCAATGCATCATCACACTGATAACATCTAAATCCCCAGTGTACCGTAAATGAATTACTTTGTAAGATCGAGCACAATGCCAGCTAGTGTTCGGAATTAGACTCAAATTGTATTTTAAATTTTGAATCATTACATAGTAAAGAACATAAGTCATACCAGTAACAACTATACCATGCAAAAAAAAGGTTTAGATTGAAAAATATCTTTAGCCTAGTATGAAGTGGGTGCTTGGCTAAATTCAAACAAAAGATCTTAATAATTTTTAAATGTTACATCTTATTTTGAAAATAAGTCTTGTTCAGTTTCACGATAAAAGACTGAAACCAATAGAATTTATACGGATCTTAAGAATTAAAACTCTACTTAATCTGAAAAAAAACTTAATAATGCAGGTACGCATCTTATTTTGGAATATCAGCTTGTATGAAAACACCTCAACAAGATATCATGTACTCTTAAACATTTATCTCATGAAATATCTTAAGTAGATCTTATGCACGTCCGAATACCTTGATCAAATTCCTTGACTGAAAAACAATCAATTTTCATCTGAATAAATATCAAAAGAAAAGATACTTCAGAGTCCTAATATAAGACAGTATGACTTGGTTGGTTAGCAATCTCCTCACAACATCACTAATATTACTTTTCAACTCGAACAGCTTGAATTTATCGTTGTGTAGCCAAGACTAAATCACATGCTGCACTTCGATGATATAGGATTTACAGCAACATGACAGGAAGTTTCGTTAATTGATTAAGGCCAACAACTCACCCTAAAAAACTCTAGGTGAAATTTGTTTCTGTTTTCTGAGTAGTGTCTTCTCTCTTCCAGAATACAATAGCATTTATCATTTCAATTTAGGGAAACACCCTGCATTTCTACCTATTTTCATTTTTAATACACTGGTATACATCCAAAATTAAATTAGAAAAACTATTACCATTTAACATACTTAAAAGAAATAGAACTTCAGTAACTATTGCTTTCCAATAAAGCAACAGAAATATTACATTAATACTCAAAGGAGACTAAAAGCTTATATCCAACATTTCCCAGTTCTAGAGTGTTTAAAAGAGTGCTTAGGCATTTGGCATCTTCATAATCATGATCAGTCGTAACATAATTTTCCCTCAGTAATTTCTCCTTACTTATAGCTTTTTCAGGTTATGCCTCTTTACAACCGGGATAAGCAAAATATATGCATAGAGCACGACTAATGAAATTATTAGACCTACCCAAGTGAGTTCTTCCATGGCCTTTATCTTTCTTGCAGTGAAGAACGCAAGCTGCATTTAGAGACACATCCAATAAACACCATCCATAAACTTGGTCTCAAACTACTAAAAAGACAGAACAGAGTAAAATATATCTGAAGTATGATCTGACTTCTTACACGATAATAATGGAGGTCAGAAGTCTCCACTTTCACTGGTATCTCGACTAAGTTTGAATCGTAACATCTAAAATGGTAGCAAAGGAAAATGGATGTTAGAAAATCTGCAGTTTGAATCAGAAAAACAAATGTTCTAAGGAAAATCTTCTTGGATCTTCACTTTGCAAAGCAAATGGGGATTTGGGCAAGACACATGTTTTATCTTCAGAAGGCAGTTAACATAATCGAATCCAAAAAAATCTTTAAGCAAGTATATTTGAACCAGCAACCGCAGTGCGAGTGAAGGAAGATCAATGCTTAATCACAGAGAACATGATTAGTTTCAACAACCAAAAGCCATTGTTTATGAACAAAGTTTTATGATGCAATTCATCCAATGCAGAATCTAGCTTACATCTAAAACTTTCTTAAAAGAACAACCCAACCTCATATCTCATCTGAAACTTTATTTTGAGAAACACAAACCAAGACAACAAAAAACTGTATCACAAGTACAATACTTAAACGAGCTTACCTGTGGTTAATAAACTTTGCAACATTTCCATAATTTGTGGCATCTAAACAAAGAGCTTCCTCATCTTTGAGCACTTCTTCAGCACCCCAATCAGCATCCAGAACAACAGGATATAAATATTTCTCCCTTTTGGCGCTCCTCAAAATGCGACCAAAGAACTCTGAATTGGTTAGAACTTCTCCAACAAACTCACAAACAAAAGCACCTTGTGGCAGGTTCTCCAGAGCACGCAAACCCCACCCTTTTCCTTCGGGGGTCATGAACACCTGATGACACTCAACAAGGAAAACTCATGGATTATATTGTGTAATTAATATGAAACCCGGTACTCATAAACTCCACACAATGAATTGCGAGAGTTGGGTTAGGGAAATTGCTGAAGTCAACAGTAAATTGCTACCTGTAAATTGCAAGTTATTCCTCTCTGTACCACTCGATTGCCACATTGTTTATTGCAGCCACATCTCAACCAACATTCTTTGATGAACTTCCTCATTAGATGCCCTTTGCATGGTTCAAGGATATCGTCAATCTTTGATCTTTCCACAGGACATTCCTTACAGAAGAACTGGTTGTGCTTCTTCAGATCACGTTTCATGGAAATACACTCTTTAAGAAGTCCCTCATTAACAAGACCATCTGAAGTATATGCAAACTCACCTCCGACTAAATGTGCACATGCACAAGGTGCAGATGACGATAAGCAATTCCCGGAGCAAGCAGAACAGTTGTTATCTCCAGTATGGGTAAATGAGAAATTCACAGACGCATTTCGGAAAACCAAATTTTGGGGTGTGTAATAAAACGATGGTGGGGACTCATTATTCACTTCATTCACCAGTGAAATTAAAACTTTTTCTTGTCCCTTTGCTATGTCAATAACATCAGGCAGGGGCATGATCATTTCAGGAACTTCTGGCTGATTAGCAACCACCAAGCTCAGACCATTTGTTTCTTCTGCGTGAAGCTCTGCATTCTCAATATAGGTTCCATGGTCATCTCCACCATTGCTCTCCTCCAGATCACAGCCATCATCTGTGCCATTGCAAGGAGTAACTAGAGGTGTTATTGCCAGAGGTAACTCAATATTAGACTGAAGTTCATTTGCTTCAACGAAAGTACTTAATTGCAGTCCACCAGCACCGAGATCATCTGTAGCACAAGTTTTACTTAGGAAGTCAATGGATGGAGTTGGATGCACATCTATGGTTGTAGGGCCCTCACTATGATCTGATGTTAAGCTTAGAAAGCCCTGACAAATTTCTTTCATAATATTCTTCACAGAAAAGTTTGGATCCAGAGTTTTGTATGATCCGAAACATTTTCTCTCCACCGATTGTAAAACTGTATCAAGACTAGGCAAATGGAAATCAGGCCTTTCAAGAGCCAAGTTGCAGCTCAAGAAAATTTTCACCTCCCCAGAAGGCGAGGAAGCAATCTCTAGGTTAGAAGCACATTGACCTGACGTCCTTTCAAGCTCACCATTTGTTCTTGCTTCATTTGGAGTGTCAGTTCCATCTGTTCTTTCTTTTTCATTCATGGATGGTGAAGCCGGGGGCTCAAGACAAGACAATTCTCTAATTGTACCATTTTGATCTGATGAATCTCCATTAAATGGTTCTGTATATTATTACATAGATACTGATGAGGAATTTTAAACTACAAACTTCGGCAGAAGATACGTACATAAAGTGAGAGAGCAGGAATTGACATATGTAGTAAAAATGTAAAATCACCAATAGGTTGTTCCGTTGCTTAAAAGGAAGGTTTCGGAAAATGTAATTGGACATCTAAAATAAGTCCTAATCTAGAACCCTGAAAACATTTACTGAGAGCTAGACAGCAATCACACCCCCCTTCACATTTAGCACATAAAAACAACAGAATCTAGAAAGTACTGGATCATAATCAACTGAAACTCCCTGTAAACTAATATCAACACCCAAATTCAGCAGGATTAGAAATGAAGATTAATAAATAGCTATACATAATCCTTTCAGACTTCAGACAAGGAAAATAAAACTAAGAATCTCTGGGGCTCGCAGGAGTTGCAGATTTTCATGATCCAAGGGAGTCTAAGAGGAACAGAATAGTAGAATACATGGAGTAATGAGAAAGGCATTCAGCTGAGAATAGATCCTTGATTAAGATGCTAATCACAGTTCAAAGTATCAGAGTTCAGCCACAGACAGAATACCAACCTGGACGAATGACAGCTATAGGAAGCACGAATTGTGGCATGTCATCTGTAACAGGCTCATCTTTAGGAATAATTAAAGGAAAATTTGAAACACGCTTCTGTTTTGGAGCGGGAACAGTACCACGCACAATTTTCCACTCTTTATTAGAAGTAGCCTGGGGAGAAGTATGTGGCGATGACCTCTTTTCCCCAGTTGATATTTGAGGACTGACAGATTGATTTCCTCTGTCTCTGAGCTTCATTGCATGAGTAGGACTTCTGATGCTTCTAGGCTGGCAGGGTTCACATACCTCACGGGCAACCAAGGATTCAGGAGAAATAGGCTGCTTTCCTTTATTTTTACTGAGTAATTGAGGATCAATCCTTGTGTTTTCAGCACTGGGCTGAGGTGACCCAACCGAGCCTTGCGATGCATTTACCTCTGAAGGATGTGTAATAGGTAGTTCGGTCGGTTCATCTTTAGGCCTGATTAGGTGCATCGTAGGACCACTAGCAGTAGCTGCAGCAGAAGAGTTTTGACCATCTTGGTATCTACGTCGCAACCTTTTTAAAGGCCGTATTGACTCGTCATCTGCCTGATCTTGGTCCTCCAACCCCTTCTATTTTGGAGATTCAGCCAGTATATAGTGTCACAAGATCAAGGAAAAGAAAATGAACAAAAAATATCTGAATAAAATTATCGGTCAATTATTGAAATTTTAAGGTATGAACAAAACAGATAACCTACTTGATTATTCACTATCTTCTTGGATGGCCCAGCAGCCTGAAAGATGAGTAGATGACACATTATAATATCTCTCTGTATAATTTGATTGCTACAGTTAACTTTTTGAAAGAACATAAACTTTTTGACGATTGGAATATAAGATTAAACACAGTTATTGAAAGATAGCATACTTCACTGTTCACTGTCTTCTTTGAAAGCTCGATTGCCTGAATAAGAATAAGAATCAACAACTCAGCCCTTTTGATCAAACCATTTGAAGCAAGCTATTGACTGAACAAAAATAACTCAGATATGAAAAGAGAACTTCAAAGGAAGACAGAGAGCTGGTTGTTCAGCATACATTACTTACTTCTGCTTCTTCTCTCTCAAATATAGCATCAGCAAGCACCCTATAATTTTCCTCTTCAATAAGCTCCCAATTTTTATCGTACACCTTTAGCAAATTCTTCAATACTGGCTTCACCTTAGCTTCAGGGATTCCAAGACCCTTCATAGCACGAAAGGCATTGGCAACTCTAGCTTTTGTCTCCTTGCTCATCTTAGCAGACTTTTTAAAATCAGGCTCTTTAAGTCTTAACTTTCCAATGCACTAATAATCCTTAAGCTCCTCTAGCAAGCAGAATAAGAAGTAGCTAATAAGAAAACGTGTCAAAATCAATAGGCATTATTGTGTCCATGAAGAATAACAGAGGAACTAATCATACATTTTAAACGTTGAACACCAATCCAATCATGTCTTGAACGCTATAAGTCCTTTGAAATGCATATTCAAAAAAAGAAAAACATTTATTCAAATTGCAATCCCAATTGAATAAGTACATATTACTTTTATTAATAACAGTTACAAGGACTCATACATGAGACTAATACAATTAGCTAATGAAACTAGTCAAGGAACCTTTTAAGCAATCACACAGCGCAAAGACACACTATCAATCTATAAATAAAGCATATGAACATATTGATTCTAGACATGTAACTCAGATTCTAGAAGCAACACAAAGCAGCTCGAATAAAATTCAACACATAAAGGTAGACATGTAGAGAAAATCAGTCAAAAAGAAATTACGAGCAAATACACTTAATGTCTAACTAACTGAAATGAGCTTTAAGGTGATTCTGCAGACTTCCTGTACATCACAGTGAGAGAAAAATCTCTTAGGCTCATTCTGTCTTACTCAAAATTGAGTAATAACTTGCAAGAATTACAACCACATAAAAAATGTCATTAGAGCTGGTACATCACATTCATAATAGTGGCAGAAATGGTAGCAAGACAAATCAAAATTCGAAAGAACTCTTAAACCCCTAATGTTACTCAATAACATGATGCAATGCTTTTTTTCCTTTCTATATATTTCCTTTAATATCAGTTCCAAATGACAAAATTAAAGGTGCTATATTTTCTCAATAAAACACATGCTAAGCATGCAAATGGAAGCAATCCTCACTAACAAAGAAGATGTAAGGAGAATGTGCCATAATGCTTAAACTGATTTTCCCTCTTTTCATAACCATAAGTACAATGACATTATTACATGATAATGTTCGTGAACATTTACTAAGAATGCAAATTGAGCATGTTAAATCAGCCAAATAGTGATAGATGCTCCACCAAACGATAACTACTTTAATATGGAATTTTTCAGGGATAGGCATATATAGAATATTTATATACATAACACACATGTTATCACCAGTACAAAGAATACGGATCACAAACATATTTGCATTTTAAATCACCTAGAATTTAGCTTGGTAAGAACCCAACAAGAACTTATCAAGCTTAGAGGCTATCGGACTTCCTCTCTCGAGAAAAATTATGCAGGAATTAGGCCTGTGATCTTAAACATCAGTCGACAAATATATCCAGATAAAGTGCACACACAAGTTTAAAATAGAAATTCATGTTAACACAAATTTATCAATACAACAAAATACGGCAGCTAATAAACTTTTACGCACTCGAAGAACAATTAGAACATGAATCCGTATATCATTGAACATACTACTAATGAAACAACGCTACTCATGCAACAAAGTCACTCCGCCTTCCACAATGAAAGAAAACAAAGGCGCGTGCATAGATGAACCGAAATGAGGAATTCTCTGCACACACAAACACGCAGAAAAGAGGGGTTGAACTGTACTGCATTAATCCATAAACCCTAATTAAAACCCACATAACATGAAACGAATATTTAAAAAATGAAAAAAAAAAAAAATGTTGCCGAGAAATGTATGGCCACAAAATTTCAAATGTGCATACCATATGCAAGAGAAAAAATCTTTGAAACTTAAATTAAAGAATCGCCGAAGAAATAGTCATCATGCATTAAAAAAAAATGGGAGATTTTATCAAAATAAAAAAAAATTCACAGTAATTGTTAGAGAATCTGACTACGGTGTGCGAGATTTGTAGGTAAATTGAGGAATTACGAGTGGAGGAAATTCTTCTTACCGTCACTTAGAAACAGCAGCCATGACTATGAGTGTGAGTTTTGAGAGGGAAGGAAAAGAAATGCAAGAATACAGTAATGAAAAAAAAAAGGGGGAAATATTCGTAGTTATACTTTTACACTTTCCATTGTTTGGACTTTGGAGTTAGATTTTTGTCATTTCAAAAATAATAATAATAATAATAAATTAATAAAAAAAAATTACACCTTACTAGTTACAATTAAAGTTTATTTTCATTAAGTTTATGAATCAAGTATCTAAATATATTAATAAATGCTTTCTCCGTCTCAAGATAAGTGTCTCATACTTTATTGTTGCGGATATTTAGAAGGAAATTTTTTTTAAGAGAGAAAATATATATTAGGCATGAAATATTTATATTGGAACAGCCCAAAATGAAATATAAAACACTTATTTTGAAACATAAGGAATATATATTAAATGCTTAAAAATACATTCGTTTTTGTAATATTTATATATACTATGTATAAATATATTTCAAATAATTATCCAATGCATAATACTGTAAAGAAAAGGGTTAATTATAGGTTATGACGTGAACTTAGGTCTGTTGTTCACTTTATGTCGTGAATTTCAAAAAGTGTCAAAATAATAAAAATAATACTATCTTGGTCCACGAAAGCTGTAGCATTAAGGTCATTTCCATCCGTCCACAAAAAGTTTAGTACATTCCATTTTTGTACATTACCATACACAATTCCTTACAAGCATCTACTCACATTTCTTAAAACGATGGATCATTTTTTTCACCCAACAAACATCCACCACACATTTATTAAAATAGTGGGTGATGAAATAGTGGGTCTCTTTCATTACTCAACAAACATCTACTCCCTCCGTCTCTGAATAAGTATCATGAGCCGCCAAAATTTTTATCCCCGAATAAGTGTTATATCGTTGTTTTCAATGCAAATTTTAGGGTAAATTGTCACATTTATCCCATGACTCAAGACAAAAGGTTTACTTTTTTAGTTTTACTATGCAATATTAGGGATAAAATGTCATTTTATCCACTGTTTTGGTATACATTTTTTGGCGGCTCGGAACACTTATTTGGGCACGGATGGAATACCAAACACTTTTTAAAATCCATGCACAAAAAATATGTTACAGTTTTCGTGGGCAAATGGAGTAAAAATTTTGACGTGTTCATTTTATGGTATGGAGCAAATTTTTAGCGAAGAAAAATTGATAGATGTTGTGGGACTGATACGTTGTTCACTTTAGAAATATTATTAAAATATGATTCATATTAGCCTCCGAGTATCTATTTCAATAATTTGTCGTCATAAATTTGCTCGTGCCATAAAGTGAGTCATACCATGGAGTGGCAAATGAGCTAAAATTCCAATAAGAACCTGCAATTTAAGAAGGGGAAGAAAAAAAAAATTAAATCACGGAGGGTTCACTAGAGTCACTGGGCCTCACAAATTGTTTGTGTAGCAAACAATCGAACAATGAAGACTTCATGCGTTACTCAAGGGTACTACTTCATTCCTCAACTAAAAAAATAAGGCAAAAACTCTTGTACATCATGATGTACCATGCATTCGGTTCAACCCGACTCGCGACTCGACCCACGACCCGTCTGATCCGTCCGGCCAATATTGATCGGTCAATGGTCAATGTTGACCGCGTTGACTTTTTATTTTAATTTTTTAAAATATTTTTTCAAGAGTCGAGCGAGGGGAGCCGAAGGCCTCGGAGCGAGCTAAAAAATATTAATGTTGCCACAATCATTATCTATAAATTAAAAATCGGAGCCGAAGGCGGAGATGAAAGAAAAAAAAGCGAAAAAGTCAACGGACAGACGTTGACCGTTGACCGATCAACGCTGACCGGATCGGCGCGGGTCGGGTCGGGCCACGGATCGGGGTGAACCGGATGTATGAGTACATCATGATGTACCCAATTACAACTCAAAAAAATAAGGGTATCATCTGAAAAAATACAAGACAATAAAAATAAACCAAAAGACAATCATTATAGTTGGCAAAAGACCGTGTCGGGTTAGGCCGGGACCTTGGCTCCTTTTGGGCCCCTTTTGGACTGGTCAGTCTTGTTTGAAATTCCATTAAACCTATGATTTTAAAATCCAAAATCAGATCGGTCTGTCGGGCCGGGTAAAGCCATGCTCATTTTATCACCTCTAAGTCAATCATAGACTATAGCATCTAATGTCCTAATTAATCATCTAAACAAGGTGCGAATGCAAAATATTGGACCAACCATGGATAGAGGTGGGTCGGTATCGGTATTAACAGCGCGATATCTAGAAAATCATACATTTATCTTACCGTACTAAGGCGATACAGAATCATACATTAGCGTAAATTACGGTATATCTTAAATTTCGATATTTTTTCGATATGATAAGTACGGTATAACGATATTTTTGCCCAACCTCAGCCATGGATGGTGTCTTTGAGTTTGAGTCACCTATAATTTTAACGCGAATAGTGAGTATGTATAAATCCATTATTAGTCGAGCGATTCAAACATATTAACTTAACGCGTAAGGTTGTAGTTGTAGTACGATTAACAAAAAAAAACTTTCAATTTTTTCTTTTTATTTTTTTTTCTTTTATTAAAAAAAAACCAAAACAAAACAAAACAAAAAAAACTTTCAATCATGTCAAAGCCCCACCTCTCTGCAGATCTCAACCCCACTCTAGCGTAGCAGCCACAGGCATCTTAAAACATTTTTCTTTTCGGATCAATTAATATTTTGTACTTTTATTAATCACTCACTTTTTTTTGTGTCATCATCAAGATGCTTAACATTCCTAATCATCAACAACTCTTCAATATTACATTAACCAAAGAAACAAATCCTTCATTTATTGGTGATTAATTTAAATATGTTACGCACCTTTTAATTTAAATCTTAGACTTCACCAACTATATCCCAACAAAGAACTTATTCGAATTCATAATTCATCTTTCACTGTTGAAACCACAATTTATCATGATTCAGAATTCAGACACAGCAATATTATATTATTCAAGTATTCATGTTGAATGCATGCAAATAGTTTACTACGAAATAGGATTACAAAACTAAAAGTAACACAATTTTAATAAAGAAGATTACATCTTTATTTATTTTTAAATCCAACTAAGATTAAATTATGAATCACATACCACTAAACTTTGCCAACTGTGAAGCTGGCAGAGCAAAAAGGACACACACACACTCCACACTCCACTCTCTCCCTCTCTTTCTCTTCCCTCTCTCTCTCTAGAAACATCCAAAAAAACCAGAGGCCCCTTCCGAATTCTCCCCCAAGAAATCATTATAAATCTCCATAAACTTCACATGGAATCAAGTTAGAAAAACCATTTTCACGAAATCCTGAAATGGGTCCATCTCAATCTGCTCCGATCACTCTCTCTCTCCTCGTCCTCTCTCTCTCCTCCCTCCTGGCCTCCTCCTCCGACTACACAAACCTTGTTTTCAAAGGCTGTGCAAACCAAAAATTCCCGGACTCCAACCCCCTTTACAAGCAAACCCTCAAAACCCTCACTGCCTCCCTCACCTCCCAATCCTCCGCCGCGAAGTTCCACAAAACCGCCTCCGGCGACGCCGCATCCGCCATGAACGGCCTCTACCAATGCCGCGGCGACCTCTCCAACGACGACTGCAGTGGCTGCGTGAACAAAGCCGCGTCGATGGCGGACAAGCTCTGCGGCGCGGCCGTCGCGGTGCGGGTCCAGCTGAGCGGCTGCTATCTGCGGTACGAGATCGCCGGGTTCCGCCAGGCGAGCGAGACCGAGTTGGTGTACAAGGTCTGCGGGTCGACTCGGCCGAGTGGGTCCGGGTTCGGCGACAGGCTGGACACGGCGCTGGGCGAGATAGCGAAGGGCTTGGCGGGTCGGAGCGGCGGGTTCTACGCGGGCGGGTACGAGTCGGTGTACGTGCTGGGCCAGTGCGAGGGTGATTTAGGCGGCGGGGACTGCGTGAACTGTGTGAAAATGGCGGCCGAGAAAGCCAAGTCGGAGTGTGGGAGCTCGATTTCTGCACAGATATATCTGTACGCATGCTACGTTAGCTACACGTACTACCCCAACGGCGCTCCCGGCAGTCATCGGTCGCTTCCGACGACGTCGGGTAATCACACGAGATCCTCTATTTTAAATAATAGCGTTTCGTCCCGTATTTTTGTATATAATAAATAATTGTTTCGCGACACGTGTATAAAATGATATCATCGATTTTTCGAGTGGTTTGAAGGGAGAGGGAAGAATACGCAGAAGACCGTTGCGATTGCGATGGGAGGGCTAGTCGGAATGGGGCTGATCACGGCGTGTTTGCTGTTTACAAAATCAGCTTTCAAGAGAAAACCTTTCACTTACAAATATGGCGGATGATAGAGGTTAATTATGTCATTTCACACACTCACACACACAGTGAATGGTTTTTTTCTTTTCAATTTTATTATTATCATTATTATTATTATTTTTGAATAATAATGATCTAATGTTGTGATTCATGATTTTGGCAGGGAGGCAGAATTGGAGAAATTGTTAGGAAAAAATATTAGATGAAATTAATTTTATTGGGGAATGTGAAAAAAAGGATATAGTTTTGGCCTTTTTGGTGAAATTAACATAGTTGTAGGTGTGGAGTTTTCTTCATGTGCAAGTTTATGATCTCGTTTTATTTTTGCTTTATTTTTTTAGTTAAAAAAGAAAAATTGAAAATGTCAGTTTCAGGAAGAAATGATTGCAAAGTGAGATGAAGTTAGGAAATGCTACTTTTTTATGTTAGTGAAGTGAGCTATTTAATAATTGACAGGTATCTTTTTATTTAATTAAAGTTTGTGAATTCACTTTGACAACATGGAAATATGCAAGATTGTTTCTGTATAAAAAAATAAAGTTAAAAGCATACGTGGAATTAAGATTGGGATTTTTAGAAAAAGACAAAGCATTTTTTTGAAAGAAAGAGTGGGTCCAACACTAGATTAATTTGTCTTTCCTCTGAATTTGGGGTGATGACTATGAGTCTAGATTGGTCGAATTCTCATTTTAAACTCGATTTTATTTGGATAGGGCATGTATGAATATTTTTGAAATTCACTAATTATGTGAAATTTAGGTATTGAACTCGAGTGATCTGAGTTCATTTATCCAGACCTACTATGGTTTTTATTTTTCATATGTTGCTTATTAAAAGTGAGTACTTTAAATTTCCACTCAATTAATACGTAAGTGCATCGAATCTCATAATAAATAAAAAAGTCAATGTCACTTACTAAACTAGTTTCCACACAGATTGCAAAGTATAAAATAGGCAAATTCAATTACTAAACTAAATATCAAATTGGTTGTTTTGTAAACTAAAACTAAAAATATGAAAGATTAAAATTGCTTTAGATGAACAAGATAAGCAAGTAATAGAAGCTAGCCAACAAGAAATGATTTGGTGAGGGAAGTTTGGGTTGAGGGATATTTGCGTGTGAAATATGGCCATATTCTCCCAACTTTCTTGAAATATCCATTGTAAATATGATTCATTATCGTCGTGACATACTCACAAAATGTACATGCATGGAAGGAAATTATACCATATACATGGGCTTTCGTTTGGTAAGAGTGATTACGGTGTACAACATGTCTATGATACATTAATATCGTATTTCGTATAAACTATGAAGTATACAATCCATATGAGATATTATATTGATTTTTTTTGTTATGTATACCTACTACATACATATGAAGTGGTATACATAATATTGCAATTAATTATACCAATAAATTACTACAATTACTATATGTTGCAGATAATTTAATACATTATACCAAACAGAATATTAATTCTTGTATAAGATATCTCAATCAAACATATCAAGTTTATTTTGTAAACAAAATTAGTACTAGTATAGCTCGTAAATTCGAATCTTCTATTGCATATTTATTGAAAATTTCACACAAATTGACAATACAAAATTTTGGCACGCTTAGTCGAATACTCCCTCCGTCCCCAAATAAGTGTCCCGATCCGTCAAAATTTTTGTTCCCAAATAAGTGTCATATTGTAGTTTTAATGCAAATTTTTAGGATAAATTGTCACATTTACCCTTTGACTCAAGGCAAAAAGTTTATTTTTTCAATTTTCTATGCAATAGTTAGGAGTAAAATGTACTTATTTTACCCACTGTCTTGATAACATTTTTTGACGGTTCAGGACATTTATTTGGATAGAGAGGGAATACACCCTAGATTGCCCACGAGCTGTACTCCGACAGTACAATCAGACTACGAATCCCATCCGGTGGTACAATATCAAATTCGACGGTCAAGATCGTGTCGTCATTAAACCCCCCAAAACAGCGGTGACGTAACGCCGGATACAGAGCCCAAACCCAAACAAAATCGCAAAAAAGGAGATATATATAAAATAATTTCTCTTCACTTTTCCGAAAAGCCGCTCTCGTAAATTAAAGAAACAGCGGGATTAATTCCTTTAATTATTCAAATAAACGCGAGCGACGAAAAAATTCCATTTTTGAATCGGAAACTCTCGATCTAGGGTTTAACATCGCCGTCGGCGGATTCGATCGGAGAATGGCGAATCAGTACGCAGGTCAGGTCACTGCATCGCAGGTAATCTAACATTCGCGTTTCTCGATTCGTTTTTGCATGTTTTTTTGAGTAATCGTGAGTTCGTGTTTTTCACTGATTTAGTTCTGCGATTTAATCGTGGTTTCTGGAATTTGTTTAGGTTGGTTCGTACTTCGTTCAGCAGTACTACCAAGTGTTTCAGCAGCAGCGGGAGTATGTGCACCAGTTTTACAATGATTCGAGCTCTATGATGCGAATTGATGGAGAAATCAGCGAGACTGCGGCGGATATGATGGTATGTGCCGTTTTTACGCTTCGCTCAGATCTTAATCTATTTTGCGAGCAATTAGAAGTATTTGGTTTTGCTTTAGTATTTGAACTTTTTTGTTGCTAGAAAAGTAAACAAAGTTCGTTTCTGTTCATTATTGTAAAAAATTTAGCCTTTGCGTGATGCATATCTATCTTGATAGTGAACTTTGATGTGGATCTCATTCCATGGATCATAGATTTTTATTTCGAAGTATCGGGTGGAAACAGATCCGATGACGGTTCAGTCTTCCCCCCTTTGCTGCGGCTTAAGCCGCACAGTGCTAATTAGTTATGTGCGACGCAAGTGAGATTTTCTGTGCCCTATTACTGAGGGCTTCTATTTTGGGAAACAATATTTTTGTTTTTGCTGTTTTTTAGCTAATGTTGGACTCTGCTATTTGATCCTTTTAGTGTTTTTGCACTGAAATTTGTCTACTCGAGTTCTTCTGCAGTTCTGGGTTGTAATAAATGATTATATGAATTGTGTCTAGTTCATAATTGACTAATGTAAAAGTGTACTGTGTATGTCTTTGTTGCTGCAGAAAATTCATGAAGTGCTCATGTCTCTTAATTTTACGGGAATTGAGATCAAGACAATCAAGTCACTTGAATCATGGAATGGAGGCGTACTCGTAGTTGTTTCTGGCTCTGTCAAGTCTAGAGACTTCAGTTTTTGGAGGAAATTTGTGCAGACTTTTTTCCTTGCTCCTCAAGAGAAAGGTTACTTTGTTCTGAATGATATGTTCCATTTTGCTGATGAAGAGGTGATGCACCAACCTTCAGCTCCAGTACAGGAACCGCATATTGATTATCAGCCGACTATTTCATCTCATCTTCCTGACCCACCGGGTATAATAGACTGCACGTGGTCTTTTCATTTCTTAAAATGCTTAGTGCTATCTGTATAGTGCATTAGTGCTATATAATCCTTATCACTAAGATGCTCAAGCAGAGGCTATTTTTTTTTGTAAACTATTTTGATGGTTAGTGCGTGGTCTGAAATTTCAAGACATTATATAAAAGTAGGGCTGGAATTCTTTAATCGGTTTTCTTTAGATTAGACAGAATTGAAAAATGATTATTTCCATGAAGCTTTGGGACTTTATGATCAGAATGTCTTTGCATTTTTTGGAGTCCAACATGTTTTTGAAGCTCAAATGTCTGGTAGTTGAGACATGTTATCAATAGTCTGACACAGTTTGTTCTACAACTGCAACAGTTTCTGATTATGCATTGGAGGAGGAGGCAGGCGAATATGGTAACTCTGTTCATGTTGAAGGAGTTGAGCCTGTTCAAGAGTACAGTTATGAGGAGCATCTTCGGCAGGATCCCGAGCCTGAGCTGGAGCCAGAGCCGGAACTGGAGCAGGAGCCAACGCCTGAAGTTGTCAGATATGAAGAGGAAACTCCTTTTGAAGAAACAAGTCATGTTCTTCAAAATTCATTACCTACTGTGCATGAACCTCAGCATTCTGTGGAGGAACCCATTGGAGAACCAGAGAAACTCACCTATGCTTCCATAGTAAGCATCATTTTGGTTTTGCTATTCAAAAATCTCTTGTTTGACATCATAGTAATTACATATGCTGCAAGCCATCTTAAATTTCTTTAGCATCAAAGGTCCAATAATGTGACACGTGGTATCCTACAGTTATTGACAGTGAAGATTGTTCATTAGTCATGTACTGAGTAATAATATTAGCTTAAACATTGGTCATATGTGGCTGTGTTTCTAGTATATGTCCTATAAAATAGCAATGTTCCAACCATACACTTAAGCTCCTGTGGTATCTCATGTGCCCTTAGTCTTGGCATACTTTATGCTTAGGAATTTCATATATGATCTTCTTTCACCTTCAGAGGGTTTTCTCTTTTTAAAATTTTATACATGCATTTATTTATAGTGTTGCTTATTATTTTTCTAGTAAAAGCCAACCTTCAAACACCAGGGAGTTCTTGTTCAAATTTATCCTACTTTAAACTTTAATTCAGATTCATGTAATAACTCATTCTAATTGTCAACTCTCTTTTGAATTATAAGTTGCGGGTTAAAGGACGATCTCAACCTCCAATAATTTCGCAACCAGCTTTCACTCCGAGACCACCTGTTGCAGATTGGAATCACGTTTCACCACCTGTGGTGCAGCAGCCAACCTCAATTCCTCCATCATCTGGTCTGGACGCTACGGAAGATTCCTTATCGGCACAAGAAGGTAAATGCTGACAATATCCTTTTTAGTTGCGTTAATGCATGCATTCCGAAAGCCTATAATGTATTTCCTTCTTTAGCCATTACAACCACAAATCATTTTCTATATGTTGGCTGAGTGTTTCTTAAATAAATCTGATAAGATGATCGTGTCTTAATGTATGTTAATGTTGCTCTGCTTTCGGTGTGGACGATATTTTATCATTTGTGCCTGTGTTCTACTAGAAGGTGCATTGATGGATGATCAACCGGGCAACATGACTTATAATGTTTGCCAACATTTTTACGAATAAATATTGGACTGTTTATCTTTAGAATTGATTTTTGGTTCATTCAACTTGATGTCATTTACTTTTTCAGGAGAACCAAAATCTGTATACGTGAGGAATTTGCCCTCTTCTGTAACAAGTCTTGATCTTGAGCAAGAGTTCGAGAATTTTGGGAGAATCAAGCATGATGGAATCTTCTTGAGGAATCGCATGGTCTGTTTCCTTTCTATTCTAATTTTTTTGTATTGATTTTATCTGGTGTGAAATCTCTGAATATATCTTGGTGCGCAGGATACTGGTGTCTGCTATGCCTTTGTTGAGTTTGAAGATATTCAGAGTGTTCGGAATGCACTCAAGGTATGTAATTATTTATTTTTGAAGAGGAAAATATTAGCAAATCATTTATCTAATGTCTAGTGATTAAGGTGGCAACTTTTGCAATCATTCTATTTTCAGGTCATTTTAGCAGGTTCCCCCTGCTTAGCAATTTGTCATTTCATTAGTTAATAATTTTTAAGCTATGTAGATGAGGAACTTGCAGTTCGAAGAAGTATGGAAGGCATATAGAGATTTACCATGCTATAGTTAATTAATGATGGTTTTGCAGTTGTTTTACATTTTGATGATTGTAATGTGGACAGGCTTTCTGCTACTGTGGTTATATAAACTATAACTTTCATGAATAATATCATCTGTTTGTGGTCTTAGCATATCTTTATCTATGTTAGCATTACTATCCAAGAGTATGCTGGTATCCGTACCTGTCTTTTCTGTATACTTAAGAGAAATAGCAGTTGGATTATACTTTATTTCTGATTAATTTAAATTGACTTAAATTTTTTTTTTCTAGGCTTCTCCTATTCAATTGGGCGGCAGAAAAGTATATGTTGAGGAGAGAAGACCAAACAGTGGTGCTGCTCGTGGTGGACGTAAGTGTCTCACTCCACTACTTTTTTCTATAAGTTGGATATGCTCTTTTCTGCTGTTATTCTATCATATACCCCTTCTTATGATCCCCATTCTCCCTCATTTTGAGCTCTGTGAGGTTATCTTTCTGCACAATTCCTGTCTATATTCATTCAAGAAATTCAGGCATTCAAAAATATGGAATGTTGAGCGCCACACACACACACGTGCACAAACACAGAGTGTTTCATTCTCGAATTCTTTAAAACCCAGAAAGATATTTTGATTGCATTTATCCTTCGCTGATACTACTACTGGCTCCAAATTGTCTTGATCAGGGACCGGGGCTCGAGGCAGAGGTGGGCGTGGTATTGGAAGGAGTTCTGGTAGGTGAGCGAAATGCCAGTGATATCAAAAGAGAAGAGTTAAAACTGGTGGTTTGATGGTTTCTGTGCACGTGATGTAGTGATTGTCATCCAATAACAAAAGTGGTTCGCATGTTGCCATGACTTTCAGTTTCATTGCTGAAGCAAATGCTTCCTTTTGTTTGGTGTCCTTTTTTTTCCCCCTTATCAAGTTTAAACTTTAATTGAGAGATTTTCTGAGTGGCTTTAGGTTCACTTTTCTCCTTTTTATGAGTATGCTGTCTTCCTCATGGTTGCTTTTTCATCTTCCAATTTCGGGGGGTAGGGGGGCTGGGGGCATATCTTCTTTTTGTACTAGTATTGCTATTATGAGAAATTTTCATGCAGATGATAAATATTATTTATGTAGTGTGTTTCTATGGGAAAAGATGAGCCGAAAGAACAATTTTTTCTATTCGAAAAGATGATAAATTTTTGTACTAGTATTACTATAGTGCTATCTTTAGCAGTCTATTGTGATATTCTATTTAGAACCAGAACAGGTAATTAAGCATCCAACTGTACGAATGGAGACGGATGCGTGCAGACTGAAGGTATGTTTTCATCTTAGGTAGTACTCTGAAAGACAGAAAACTCACGAGTCCCTAGTGTTAAAATTTTATATCAATCTCCGTTTCACTTGCTGTCTTTCTTTAACTTCGGTGTGAGAAATTCTATGCTACATTTACATATACTATACCCATCTCTCACATAATAATATTTTAAGAATATAATTTAAATTAATAACATATTATCATGTGAGTGAGGATGTAGTATATTTACATGTAGCATAGAATTTCCCCTTCGGCACTACCTTCATTCAGTAAAACTACTAATGCTAGGTCTTATCATTGTTGTACATAGCACTGCCACCCTTTCCCATGTTATTGCTACAGATAAATCTTGGACTCTCTCTCTCTCTAGAAATGCTAGCATCTAGATGGGAGTTGTTTGGTGAATTTTTGGTAATGTTAGCATCTAGATGGGAGTTGTTTGGTGAATTTTCTTTTTACTCGACTCATCTATGTCCCAGAGGAACCTATAGGCTATATATATGAATACATTTCATTGTCGTAACGTAGCTCAAAGTGCAAGGATGCCTTTTGATATTTTCTTTCGAAATCGGATAAGAAAAAATGATCTCTGAGGATGTTTTTCTTAGCCCTCGGTAGGTTGCTAAGGAAAGAGTCACTTCTAGGTGAATTCTGCAGCTGCTAGCATAGAGAGGTTATGTGAACAAGTAGTTTCATTAATTAATAGTAGTATTTTTTAACATTCCATTTATAATAGAAATAAAATCTATGATTTGTCGATTATGTGTTCATTTTAAAGTCTAATTAATGCACAAATATGGGACCGAATGGTATGGTTGTCTTTTGGTGGATTATGGGCCTGAATTAATAAATCCGGTCAATTACCCGATTAAAATAATTCAACGATCAAAATAAATAAATTAGTCTTGGTGATGAGGCCATTTAATTTATAATGTACATGAAAATCTAACTCGATCCATATGAAACCAATTGTTAGATCATGAGCGATGTCTATTGTTCATTTACAGAAATGAATTATGAATATATAGGTGAATATTGAATAATTTAAACTATGTTTTCTAAATATTATCTTCAAACCAACAAAATTATCTTCTAGTTTGTTCATCTATCGGTATAAATTTTATTAAACTAGAATGTTATTTCAATATATTTTTCTCAAAAAAATATTAATAAAACAAATGATATTGCAAGTAAAATAATTAAAAGATTTCATTTATTATGATTAATAAATTCTTGTGGCTAAGTAAGTGTCATATTATGGCTTTATACGGTAAAGAGAGGTCCCGTTTTTTTTGCTTCGCCCTAGACCAAATTTTTGTAAGGACTGATCCTAATCATTGACCGACATATCAACTACTTCCCTGACGATGTTGCTCAAATTTTGGGTCGAATTTTTGCACACAACCATGAAAAATTTGCACCGTATTTCAAAACAACGCCAAAGTATATGAAATAATGACATTTATACGTTCTTAGTTTCTTGTAATTTAGGCCGGTTGCATAGCCGACAAAAAACGCCAACGACCGAAAACTAAAGTCAAAATATCGTTCATTAATAACGGCAACCTAAATATAATAAGTGGGCCCTTTTTAGTATTTTAGTAGATATCTATGATGTTTTCTTCCTCTCTACATTTCAAAGCCGACACGTGGCCCATCCACATCATCAACGCCAGAACCATTGTACCAACACCATTTCAACTATAAAAACATTTTAGGAGAAATTTCACATAGTTTTTGAATTAAAAATTGGAACGCAGGTAGGTGTTTGTGTTTGGGGTGTGAATCGATGTCGAATATGACAGTGATGTCATCAGAAGATTCTTGTTCTTGCCCAGATGACTCTGAGCTGGAGTTGGGTCTTGGACTGAGTCTTGGTGGTGGAGGAAGGGATGAGCCGCCGCCGCCGCCGGCAGCGGCGGCCGTCCCAGGTACTTGGGATCCGTATGCAAGAATCTTGACTGTCAAAGATTTTACTTCATCATCGTCGTCGTCGTCTCCAATTACTAAAACTAATGATAAAAATGGGTGCTGTGGCACCAAAAGAGCTGCACCCTCTTCTCCTCCCACCCCTTCCACACTGAGGTATTTTCCCTTTCCTCCTCCTCCTCCTCCTCCTCCTCATCATCATCATCATCATCATGATTATTGTTATTGTTATTATTATTATTATTTGACCTTGGTGAATACAGTTACAAGTTTACAACCTGTTATATGTTGTTGTCTTTGCAAGACATGATTTTGATTGCTTGTGTGTGTGAGAGAGAGAGAGAGAGGGTTTGGTCATGGTTTCAATTTAAGTGTATGGTTTGGTTTTGGTTATAGTATGTTTCCGAAAAGTGTAATAACATTAACAAAATCTTCAAAGAACCACAAACTTTTCCACACTATTATCTTCTATTCAAATGCCATCCATCTATACATTACTTGTGTGTAATGATTACACGATCAATATGCATATGGCATATATTGCTGGAACTAGAATGAGATGATGCACCTTTTGGATGAAGGGACTCAACTGAATCTTCTCACCTCGAATCTAAATCATTGAGGTATACTTCTGTATTATATGCCATGAGGTATAATTTGTGCCAAGAGTCTTGCAATTGAACCGATAATTTCTAAAAGATTTGAACCAAGTGAGGTTGATTTTTGGCAAACATGTGTCCATGTCTTCTATTTGTATTTTCTATCCCCTGTCAGAGAAATTTATTTTTTGTTTTTTTTGCCTCTTTTGCAATTAATGTAGAAGTCAGGTTGCTGGATGGCCTCCTGTCGCGAATCATAGAATGAACAGCTTAATAACCCATGCAAAGTTGCCAGCCCCTACAAAAAGTGACTCAACCGGTGATCAACTTAAAGTGATGGATGTTGTTGGGGATCAGACAAATCTTAGCCACGAAAGGAATAATAATGTTGTCAAGGAAAGAGGGCTTCTTAAAAAAACTACGTTTGTGAAGGTGAATATGGATGGGAATTCAATTGGAAGAAAGGTTGATTTGAATGCTCATAGCTGCTATGCGACTTTAGCTCATACATTGGATTACATGTTTACACTCAGTGCAGCAGTTGGTGGCCAACGTAATTTTCTAGCCTTTTACTGCTTTGGTAGAAAACTAAATTTCTTATCATTAACAATAACTCAGAATATTAGTGACTTAACATATTGAGAAGCTGGAAATTTTTTGGACTTGTAGTAAGTATGAGTTCTAAATCAAATAAAGGTCGGATTTATTCACTAATGCAAGCATCTTCGATAGTGCTAGTTTCGAGTATTGACTTTTTTAACAGTCAAATGATGGTCAATTTGTTGATTAATTGGCTACTGATGTTGGAATAACCAGGAGCGAATGTGGTGGAGCAACTTAAAATGGCTGGAACAGGACAGCCTGCTCTGTCATTGGATGGTTCAACTGACTTCATTCTCACCTATGAAGACAAGGAAGGAGACTGGATGCTAGTCGGGGACGTTCCTTGGGAGTATGTCCTTTTCATAGTCCATAACATCCTACTTAATTTTAAATCTTTGTCACGCACTCCCTAATCCATATTACCCAAAAGAAAAAGTACATGAAGAAGAAGAAGATAGATAAAAATCCAAATAGTGCTCCAATACAAGTTATGTTCGTCTTGCAGTCAGAAATAACTTACTTTAAACTATTTATTTCTGGCTGATCATGTGACATTATTTTTAATGCTCATTCTGGATAAAATTCAATTTTTAGTTGGTCATGAGAGTCGGGTGTATGTTGCAATGATGCATGATCATCATCTTAGAGACAATGAAATGACTTGTATTGTCTTGTTAAAACAGCTCATGGCTTTTGATATTTATCAGGATGTTTCTGACCTCAGTGAGGAGACTCCGGATCAGGAAAACCTCTGAAGTTAATGGACCTGGTACGAACGCAGTATGCCATTGCTAATTTTCATACAAACTGCATATTTTGATTATGCTTGTAGACCCTTTATTCATTTCTTTTATTGCACAGCTCCAAGATCTAATGAAACAAACAGGGAATAATTTCAAACGAACAAGTAGACTTCGATCAAAATATGCAGAGAGACCGAGCTCCCTCAGGAAGCACAATCTTCACAGTGAATCTCGTCGAGGCAAAAATCCATCCTAATCCCTTTGGTTAAACTTTTACATTTTGCAAATAGTATCCCTTCCTCATGAAGAGCAGTTGTGTGTACACAGCGTGGTCCGATTTTTCTGTTGTATAGTAAGCATATGGACAGTTGCATTTGGCAAATGTTAAGTATGTGAGTGCAGTCGTTGAGTTTTGGCTTTGTTGTAGGCTTGTAGCTCGAACTAGCAAATTTTTGTTAAATGAAAAGATTTCATCATTCTGAGGCTCTTGTTACTGCCTCGTTCGATCTATTTCTATCTGTGCAACATTGATACAGAATATTTCACAGCTTGTTACATAATTTTTTTTTAACTGCTTTTAGTTACTAATGAAAGCTTAAGTTCTTCTTCACAGCAGGCCTTCTACAGGTGATGTGGCGAATACTGGCTTGTCTTTGTTATTACCATTTCCTCCACTATTGCAGCTGCTTTTCCTCCGTGGCTTCGCCTCTCCGAGCATCGTTAAAACGTCTCTCATGGAAGGTCTGTCCTTGGGAAGCTTTGCAGTGCAGAGAAGAGCAATTCTCAGAACTAACAGCATCTCTTCTTGAACGTGTTTCGTGTTTCCAACACTCGGGTCCAAAGCTTCCTCCAGCGGCTTCTTCTCTCTCATCTTCCTACGCATCCATTCTACAATATCTACGGATTCTCCAAACTCAGGCTCCAATGGCTTCTTCCCCGTCAGGAGCTCCATTAGAACTACTCCGTAGCTGTAGATGTCGCTCTTCTCATCCACTTTCAACGTGTACCCGTATTCTGTCATGCCATTATCAACAAGGTAAAAACAAAAGCTTTTCAATTATATTTGTGATTGTGTGTGAATGTGTGGTTGAATATTTGAGGAAACTAACCAGGGGCTATGTAACCATACGATCCGGCTACCATGGAAACCGTCTCATTCTTCCTCAAGACCATCTTGGCCAGCCCGAAATCAGCGATTCTTGCCTCAAGATGCTCGTCCAGCAGTATGTTGCTCGACTTCACATCGCGGTGGATGACTGGTGGATGGCAGTCGTGGTGGAGATACGCTAGTCCCTGCGCCACCCCAACAGCTATGTTGTACCTCGACACCCAGTCGACCAGCAGCTGCGCCGCCTGCTTACAATGCAAGGCCTCTCCTAGATTTCCATTCTTCATAAACTCACAGATTATCATTGCATCATTGTCATTGTGAAGGAATCCCACCAGCCTCACGATGTTGCGGTGCCTCAACCTTGCTAGCATGTTAACTTCTCCGACGAGGTCTCCGCTGCCTCCCATCTCGAGATCGCTCGTTGATCGCCACAGTTTCTTTACTGCAACCGTTGTGTTCAACCTTTGTATATCAGCTCTGTACACTGTCCCTGCCGCCCCCATTCCTATCACATTCGACTCTTTGATGCAGGAGAGAATGTCATTGCTATTGAAGCCGAGCCTCTGGAACGCCATCAGTCTCCAAGGCCATTCCCCGCTTCCCGTTTCAAATCTCTGCTCAAAGCAGTTCCCTTCCCGCCATTTTAGGTACAAGAATCGAGATCCCACACCCGCCAGAACAAGGAGTAAAAAGGTCAAAATCCCAATCAACCATCCTCCAATAATGTGTTTTGCACGAAGTCCTTGCTGCCTCGATCTACTTTCTGCAGTGTGAGGGCAAGGAGGCAGCACACCACCACATAGGCCGGCGTTGCCTATCAGATCATTGGTGTTGATCGTTCTGAGCACGCCATTCAATGGCACGGGCCCCTCAAGCTTGTTGTAGGAAACATTCATCGATTCTAAGGCTGGAGAATTCCCAAAATTTTGAGGAATTCCTCCTGTGAGAGAGTTGTTTGATAGATCCAGAATAGCTAATGCAGGCATCATAGCTATCTGCTGCGGGATGGAACCCGTTAACTGATTGCTTCGTAGATTTAGAGTCACTAGCTTCCCGCATGAAGCAATGCTCAACGGAATGTTACCAGTGAAACGATTGGAGGAAAGATCCAGGACTGAGAGTGCAGGGCAGTCCTGGAACTGATTCGGGATTTGTCCAAACAAGTCATTGCCTGATGCAACGAAGTTTTGGAGAGTCGGGATAGAGAGAATTGAAGATGAAAGCGGAGATTGGAGTTGGTTTCTTGATAGATCAATGAAAGAAAGTGAAGTAGAAGCAGAAAGATCATTTGGTATCTGGCCAATGAGAGTGTTGTTGGCCAGCTCCAGCCTCTGCAGCTTGCCTAGTCTCCCAAAACCAACGGGAATCGAGCCAGAGAGGCGATTGTTGTGCATCCTAACGCGAACCAGTGATCCACACCTCGACAGACTGTCTGGAATCGGACCGGAGAAGGCGTTGTTGAACAGGATGAGCTTAGTGAGGTTGCCTGCATTGCACAAGGCAGTCGGGATTGGACCCGAGAACATATTGGACGAGACGTCGAGCCATTGAAGGGGAGCGTTCTTGCCAAGATCAGCCGGAAGAGGGCCTGAGAGAGTGTTGTTCCAGAGCTCAAGCACTTCCAGCTGATCCAATCCTGCAATGGTGGGCGGGGCCGAACCGGTTAACTGATTCGTCATCAGATTCAGCAACTGTAGATTCTTCAATTCGCCTATCTCCGCTGGAATCTCTCCAGACAACATGTTATCAGACAGGTCTAGAAACTGCAGTGCTGTCATGTTTCCAATCTCAGCAGGAATCTTCCCTTCAAGATTGTTTTGGTACAAGAAAACGGTACCCAGCTGCTTCAGCCGCCCGATTTCTGCAGGAATCGAGCCACCAAGATTGCCGATGGCAATGTCTAAGTACCTGAGATTGGTAAGATTGCCAAACTCTGCTGGAATCCCTCCTTCAAACGCATTGTATCCAAGAATCATCGTCTCGACTGAGGCCAGCTCGCCTAGCTCAGCCGGTATTTCGCCCGTCAGATTATTCCCGGAGAGGCCAAGAAACCTCAACCTCACCAGATTCTTGTAGCTTCTAGGAATTGATCCTCCAAAGAAGTTCCCTCTCAGATCAAGGCTCTCCAGCAGCGTCGCATTGCCAAGATCGTCGGGGAGAGGGCCGGAGAAGTTGTTCCCCGACGCGTTCACAGCTGCCAGTCCGGCCGCCATCCCGAGGCCAGCAGGGAATGCATCAATGAAATAGTTCTGGCTGAGATCAATGCTCTTGAGTGCAGTGAGATTGGAGAAGGAGTTTGGCAATGGAGACGCGAACTCGTTGCAGCTGAGATTGAGATAGATCAAACTTGTCAATCCTTGGATTGCATCAGGCAGCCTACCTGATAAATTCATGTGGGAAAGATCAAGATTTTGCACTAGGCCATTAGAGCTGCATCCAACTCCAGTCCAGCTGCAGTGGGACGAACCGTTTCGTGCCTCGTTTTCGGGCGATTTCCAGTCTCTGAGATGATCCAGAGGATCAAAGAGAGCTGCTTTGATTGACAGAAGAGTTGATTCTTCATTTTTGGAGTGCACCACCTCAGAGAAGGAGAAGGTATAGTAGCAAGAAAAGAAGAAAAAGAGTAAGAACTTGTTTTTCAATTTGATCATTTTGATTTGAATTTGTTCTTTCTTTTTCTTTTTTCTTTGTTTTTTTTTGCTCACTTTTTCATCATTTTCTTGCTGAGAAACAGCAAGACTGGTGGGGTAGTGGAGGAGGGTGAGAGAGAGAGAGAGAGACTACATCAAGTTATATGAAACATGAAGAAGAGAGTGATCAAATGATTGAACTACTACATGTTTTGGAGTAACATGGTATTATTCATATGGTGATTAATTTTTTTTTTTTTATCTTCAGTTTTTATTTATTTATTTATTTATTATTATTACAACCTCGTGAGATCTTGGGTTCTGCAACAGCTGTTAATACTCTTAAAGTGACGGGAAATTTTGGCTTTTCTCGATATGTAATCCGACATACGAAACATGGACAGAATGTGTTGTTCTTGCTAAAACTCTCATATATTTTATTTATTTTTATTGTTTAATTATTGGCAGTCAAACTTGAATGTACAGCTGATAAATTTCATATTTGGTTGTTTTTTTTTTTTTTTCATACTGTCATTCTTCTTATTATCCTTTGAAAGTACAACTAACATCAGTTGTCTATATTAATAATTTAATTTAACCTTTTTACTATGTAGATTTAGTTTTAACCTTTTTCACTGACATAACTGCAAGGCTACGACACGAAAATCAAGTGAACAAGCCTTTTGGTGAAGGCAAATAAGCAAATGCTCAATGAATTATTTGGATTTCATTCTTAGATTTTAGTTATCAAGATTAGAGGCGGTCAAAAGAACCGGAACTGAACCGAAATCGGCGGTTTCGGCACCGGAACCGAACTGTCGGTTCCGAACGGAACCGAGAACTTTATCGATGGCGGTTCGGTTTTGGTTTCATAGTTGCGGAACCGAGAACCTTCGGTTTATGTTCGGTTTTGGTTCCAAACCACCGGTTTCTCCTATTTTTTTGTTATTTTTTACATTTTTATCTATATTTATGTTACAATTCATATTTATTTTACTTAAATGTGACATTAGAATGCATAAAATTACAATTACACAAGAAAATGTAGCAAAAAACGAAAAAAAAAACAACATAATTTGAACCTCAAAACACGTGGTTCCGATTTGGAACCGCAGGAATCAAGGAACCGAACCGAACCGAAACTTGCGGTTTCGGTTTGGAACAGAAACCGAAGTGGTCGGCGATTCGGTTCCGGTTTCCTTGGGGTGGAATCGAGAACCGCCAGTTCGATTCCGGTTCCGGAACCGAACCGAACTGCGGCCACCTCTAATCAAGACGTAGTAAAAAGGAAGGATCAATAGTTAGCTAAATTCTAACATTTTGACCTTATTGTAAAATTAGATTCAATTTTTAAAACATTTCAATAATGTTTCTACCTTTTGATTTGTAGTTTACTCTAGGGATGAGTATTTGGATTTCAATTCGGATTTTGTCGCAATATACCATTTTAGTTTTTTTTTATGACAATGATAACTCGTATTTGCTATTCGAGATGTGCATTGGGTAAATCTTGAATCTGTATAAAAACCTAAAAATTGAGGTAAACCAAATTAGAAAAATCTGATGTGACAGATTCGACCCATAACATGTAGGTGAGGTTCAAATTTGAGATTATAGGTTACAACTTGAACCCGAAAGTAGTGAATATTAAAGCATGATTACAACCCATGCTCGGGGTCCCCGACCCGATTTGGGCCGTTTTCAGTTTATATGCAAACAAGGCTCTCTCTCTCTCTCTCTCTCAAAACAAAGAAACTGGGGGTAAATTTCTGTATACAAGGCAAGGCAGCTTCCAAGAATGACAAAGATCCCTAGGTGGCTACTAAAATGCAGACAAGAAGAACAAAGTGTAAAAAAAGAAAAAAAAATGAAGGTTAGTTATTGATCAAGTTGGGATAAAAAGCATAAACTTCCTCAATTTCACATGCAAACATGTGGGAAGAGTTTATTAAAATTTAATTAATACAAAGGATGAAAATGGGGAGTGGAGTGTCACTAATTGGGCTATTGAGGCCTTCCAAAGTGGATTCCTCATGGATGCCATGTGAAGTTACATCTCTTCTCTCTCTATTATTATGAGAGAGAGAGAGAGAGATTAGTTTCTAATTTGAACCCAGTCATAATTATTCAAAATCTTGCTATAATCTTTAGAATTTTAATATCAAATTCATTTTCCTATTTCAGGATATCGATATTCGAATAAATTAATTTTTACATTTAATTGTAATGGATGGAATGTATGATTCAAGTTGGATAAAAAGACCATAAATATATTATATTTATATTATTATTTTTTATTTCTTAAAAACACTAGTATGCTTGTATGATTATGATTAATTTTAAGTCAAATTTACTAGTACAAATAAAAATACTCATTTTTAAATATTGATGTGGGGGTGGACAAATTGCGCACAATCACATGGGATTATGCAATAACAACATACGGCGACCACTAATTTTCGGAATTTAATATTAATGATTTTTAATTTAGTGGTGATTATTATGATAATAAAATTCAAAACAGGTAATCAATAAACAACAAAAGATGACGAGGAGGAAATCATGTATGGATGAGGTGTTGCACATGCATGTGTGATTGTGTGGGGCCCTTTAGTCCATTTGTGGGCCCATTGAATGTGATTAAGTAAATTATTTTTAATTAATTTGGGATTATGGCTTTTGTGACCCATCAAGGGGTCTTGATCTGAATCCAATTTAAAATACTAGTATTACTATCCAAAATTGTTCTAAATTCTATGTTTTCACTCTCACTATCACAAAACTTACGATTTTTCCATTCCCATCTCGAACTATCAACTTTGACAATTTAATATTCAAATTATAACAAATTTCTCCGAAATAATGATTAATTTTGCATTTATTGTCATCTAGAATGATAGAATTGTCACATTCTCTACATTTGTAGGATTAGACGATAATTCTTGAAGTCTAAAAAAGTTAGTTGAAAATTATATACTACTCCCTCCGTCCCGTGATAAATGGCCACATTTCCTTTTTGGATTGTCCCGGATAAGTGGCCACTTTTCTTATAAGAAAATATACCCCTCTCACAAAAAGTTATGGGTCCCACCACTTTCTATCTTTTTATCCTTTAAACATCCTTCTCCTTAATTCCCATATGCCGAAAATAATGTAGTCACTTATGGTGGGACGGAGGAAGTACCATTTTTATCCTTTTTTTTACCCCTCCATTTTAATCGAAATACCCCAATGTATTTTCCCCTCCATTTTTCAACTTTTATTTCCCCCTCCATTTTAATCGAAATTATACTACCAATGTATCGATAATTACAATGCAATACCGAACTTTCGATTTTTTGAATTTATCATTCATAATTTTTTTTTCCGGCAACTGAGAGCTGACTCAACTTATTGGAATTTCAAGTCGTTAAAATGAAAAAAACATGTGACAAAACGATGGCATTTTCACATAGAATTGACCAAAAATTGAAAGCAATTTTTTCTCACAAAGCCCATTTTGCCCTTTTCACGTCGTTACCGATATGGAATTCCATCATGCTGAGTCAACTCTCAATCGTGCTGAGTCACTGAGATTTCGAGTTTTTCTCTAATCGATCACAAGTAGCTCACGAGTCGGCTAGAATCACTTTTACCACTAGGCAGTGGTAGTTTTTATGGCTTCTAATGAATGATAAAACTTCATACAACAAGGCCTTTTATTTGGTTTAATAGACGTGACAAATAAAATAGATTAGATAGGATAAGATTTCATTGTTTGAATTATTTTAATTTTGTATTTGGATTGATAAATGATAGTACTTTTAAATGGATTGCATGATTGATTAATAATCAATCCAAATTTGAAAGGATAAATTATGTATCATTTAATTAGTGAATAGGAACACATGCCGAGTTATCCATCACAGACCAAATAATTCAAACCAAACACTGATGAGACTATATTATTTTATCAATCAAACCAGACGAGACCTAAGAGAAACATTTCAAGTACAATCTCCAAACACCAGATTGACAAAAATTTCAAATATTAATAGCAAGAGGAAGTATTTCACTTCAACAACTTGTCATTTTCCACTACACCTAATTTATTTTTTATTTTTTTAGAATTTTTATCCATCTACTAAAACAAATAAAAATCAACAAAGGCCTTCAATCCTCACACCAAAAACCATAAGATCAAGGGCCAAATATTAGCTAAACTTTTCTAAAATTAGCTACTCCAAGAATTGCATTATTTTCCTGTGTATGCACACCTTGTGGAGGAACGGGATGGCCGTCTACTGCCCCAAAACGAACGCGTAGATCTCGTCCCAGCTAGAGACCGTATAAAGAATGTTGGATCTTCCATCGCGACTCAAACTCCCAGTTTCTGCAACTTCTCTCTGCTCACTCACTAGACCGGAGAACAATGGAACGAACGTTATACCAAAATGATTCCCCAGCCTCTCAAGGCTGCTACTCAAGCCAATGACGATACCAAAATCTGCTTCTAACAGACACAGCAAATCACCAGCCGAACCCCCTATGTAAACTGTCGAGGGCTTACCTCCATTCCTGGTGATGTCATTGAAAACTCGAAGCTTGTCCATGGGAGACTCCATGTCTTTTGTCATATCACCAGTCGTTATTGATTCTTCATAGACTAAGTTGTTTGAGTGTACATTCAACACATTTCGCTCTCCTGATAACAAAGAACAATTAGGCTCGAACATTTTGTGGTATTACAACATTGACAATTGCAAAATCTCAGCACGCAGTAGCAAGGATGGATACCTGATGAAAAGGCTGACTTGATTAGATCACCACACCAACAGTATGACAGAACATGAATGTTTGCAGCACGCTTTTCACATCCCACGAGATCCTGAAAGAATCGCTTACAACCATCTTGAAAAACGAGGTGCTCACCAGCCCTTTTTATGTCGGTTAGATTTAATCCTTTCAATACTTGAGAGTGGACGACTCTTGAAGTAGCGCTCTTCTCGACTTCAGATATTTGCTCTAGTGCTTTGCATAGACCGTCATAATCCAGTCCCGTTCCTGCAATCAGTGTGCAAAACAGTTCACCACTGTGACCGGCTAATATATGAATTTTTTTTTTTTTAATATTAGTTGAATTAATCAAACCTTGGATTGAATTATCAATGCATGCTTCATTTGACACAATGCTTTCCATACATTGTTGATACTCTTCCACATACTGGCTGAAAAGTTCGTTCCACGTTGTCCTGATATCTGACGATGGAAGCTGTGGTTCGGAAGCATTCGTTGCACTTGCTGCTACAATTGCAAGCTCTGCTAGAAGAGCAGAGGAATCAATAGCGGAACATGTCAAGTCAAAGTCGCAAAAAGTGACGAGATTGTCTTCGGCACTGTTGTGGAGTTTCGAAAAGGGAACTACTGTTCGCTGAACAACTGATTGAGACCAGATGAACTCTAACTCAAGTTTCATGGCCCGATGATAGAGCCTTTCCACGACATCTAGTTCTTCACCGGTCAAAGAAATGCTTAATTTATCTAGCAAGTCTTCAATTCTTGAAGCTGACGCCTAAATTTAAAGCAGTAGAATGAAGCAGTTATGTTAGTTCTTTACTTTTTATAGTTGCTTCACTTCAACGTCATAAATCCAAACAACGAGACCAATAATACCACCATCATATAAGAATCAGCATTCAGACATCAGACAGACCTCGAATTTTTCAGAAGACAGATTGTTGAGCCACTTTTTGTAGATGTGCTTGCTCTCGTCGGGGTCTAGGAGAGCTTGGATCTCTCTACTCATAAAGCTGTAGAGCCTCATGCACGGAGAAATGGAGCTCAGCGTATATGCAGCCAGTTTAGTCTTCTCAAAAGGCGTAACAATTTTGACAGCAAATTTTTCGCCTCCAACTTTCCCTGAGGCCGTCTCCATCAAGAATTCGATATACTTTGATCTAGCATCACCGCAAGCATGCTCTTTAAGAGGCTCAAAACCCCATTCCTGCAATGATAGATCATAGACGACTATTAACACCTTAAAATACGCAATAGAAGATACAGTCAACGCCTCCAGTCATATGAGCTGGAAATTGTAGTCGACCTTTAACCATATAAAACAATGTAGTTAAACAAGAACCAAGAAACATAATAATATCAAAGTCACAAAGTGAATCCCATAATTTTCCATTCCTTTTCTCTGTTACTTTCAAGTTGTTTTCGATTGATGATTCTTCACTACATAATCTATCAGAGGCATTATATCTCGGGAAGCAGCCACAACATTGAGCAATCTATCTATCAATGTCTATAATCACGACAAACTCCACATTTCATCTTCTAGCTAGCTAATCATTAATCAAGTCCTAACTTGTAATCCAAACAATCCATGAAACTTTTCCCTTTTTAACAAAAATTGGAGTAACTATCACACTATTAATTGAACTTCTTAAAGTTGTTTCTAACTAAAAATACGAACAATTCGCCATTCAAGGCTACAAGCGCCTTACAGAAATAAGCGCGTCTTGGTTCCTCCGCCGCTTCAAGACGCGCTTTCTCAACTTGACAATGGCCTCCTTGTCCTCATCATCATCTGCATACTCTTCTGCTAGTTCATATCTGCAAATGCACAGCTTATTTCAACAAAAATTGCACCAATTTGGCCCAAAATGGTGTCTAATTTCATACAAAAAGCAATATATCTCTTGATTCCATTCGATCAAAACTTCACCCTTTTGCATTTTCAGCATAGAACATCAAACTCATTCAAAGAAACATATTGCAATAAAATTTGATTTCAAGAACCAAAACCAACACCAGTTCTTCTTATTACCTCAAAAACTTGATGCAAGATAGACTACATTTAGAAGCAGTAAAGAACTAACAAACACTAAACTTCATCAACATGATCACACATTCACACACACACAGAGTAAACTCTAACCCACACCAAGATGGCCAAACAACGACTTGGCATTCCCACGTGTCAAATCCTAACCTTTGACCCTAAACCATTTAACCCGAAACCATTACACACACACACACACACACACACACACATATATATATATATATAGAGAGAGAGAGAGAGAGAGAGGAGCTTACGCCCGGGCAAAAGCTTGAAGGAGGTAGAAATCTTGAGAGATGCAATGAAGAAAAGAGGTGGGGTCCAAAGTGCCAGACGCCAAACAAACAACATAAGGGCTGTAAAGAGCTAAAGCCCTTTCATTCTTGAACTTGTTCCACAGCCTCTTCGCTACGCCGCCTTCATGATCCGATTCCAAACTCCCCATTTTCCCCCCTCCCTCCTCAAAATTAACCAGAAAGAAAATAAAAAGAAAAATTCCAGTCACCTCGTAGATTTCAGCCCTTGGGCGAGAAGGGTTGGTGGCCTTGGGAAATGTGATCAAGAGTTGGTGGAAAGAGAGTAATATATCCAATTTTTATAAATAAATACAATGGCGAAACTACAGTTTCGTTTCAGCCCCTTTGGCTTTAACCACAAATATATATATATATATATTATATCATATAATATGCTGGGAATTGTCACGTTTGAAATTTGAATTCATGGAAGGATTGGAATTTTCATTTTTATATAGAGGAATATATTACATGGCGGAGAAGAGACGGAGGAGCACAACAACCCGCGTCAGCTAGGAAAAAGCAAAAAAGTTTTCTAGAGAGAGAGAGGGAGACGGTGGCGGAGGTGGAAAATGAAAAAGGGTGCCGGCGGTCAACTGGGATTGGACGGGATTCTCGTGAGGAGGGCGCGCGTGATTCAGCCATGGCGACTTTAATTAATACTCTATTTGAAGAAGACAAAAGTTTGGGTTATTCGTAAATAATCAATCAATTTCAGATTTAAGTCGGCGAAGAATTTTCGGACATGCATAATTCATTCATCACCGTACTGTATTATATTAATGTTTCGGGCCGGGCTGAGCCCATCTGACCATAGAAAATTTCGACCCGGCCCGACCCGGCCCAAAAATCTATCAAGTCAAAACATAATGATTTTAGCGCTTTTTTTTTCAACATATCGATAAGTTTATTTAAGAGTTCGTTTGAATTCAATTCGATAAATAAGCTTATAGAATAAGTTCGAACGTATAAACTATAATCTAAAAACTTTATGAAAATATTGTGTGCAACTCGATTAGTGCTTGACTTGACGGGTAATTAGTAATTACCTAAGCTTAAACATAATTTAGAAGTAGTACATACATATTGATCATACTCAAGTATCAAATTGTAATAATAATTAAATCTTGCAAGTGAGATAAAGGTTTCAAATTAGGGGTTATTGCATGTCGTTATCTTATCGATACAATTGTTAAGAACAAATACAAACACGATCCGTCAAGTATTTGCTTGACACGAGCACAATAGGATTTGTATAGATACATACACGACATGAATACGAATATGACACTACTTCGTTCTTGTTGTTATGATATAATAACGACAAGATCAAAACTTGATTTTGCGCAATACGATTAAAACTTCATTTTTCATGACTCACCCTGGCTAGGAATTAATCGTAGGTTCAATTATATTTTATCGCCCTAATTTTGACGCCTTATTCAATTGACTATAGTTGACTTTAATTGAGTTTAATCATTTTAGTTTCAACCGACATAGAGAATAGAAGTTGCATATATACCACCTGATGCACATACATCAATTATTGTATTAAATAATTAAAGTAATGAATTTTTGGCATACATACAAGAATATGATTGATTTTATATAAATTGTGTATTTCGATATGTCATGTGTTTTCTACCCACTTTAAAATGTTATGAAGCCGAATTTAGTTTGTATATATAACTAAATAAGCCTTAAAGGGAGCAATCAAATAAAAACTCTTCTTACGTGTACTAGGAGATAAAATGAATTTTCAGTCATTTTTTTTATAAAATTTCACATCATCATCTAATCAGTTTAAAGACATCGAACGAATCTTCCAAATGATAGCTCGTCAAAGAAGCTTTCAAGTATAAATAGAAAAAAAAGGGTTGAAAATCACAACTTTCCAACCAAGTTACAAAATAAATATATACTTTAAATCTATGTAATAATGACACTAATTCAATTTGTGTGTCATTTAAACCCCAAATTTTCCCGATGATCAACAACTGACATAGCTAATGAAATTGCAATCAAAACGTCGTTTCGAAAAAATGGCAAAAGAAGTCACTACCTTTGAGATTAGATGCAAATTAGACACAATATTAGTGAATAATTTCAAATTAGACACAATATTTTGAAATTGTTGCAAATTAGACACAGTTTATTTTGAACATTAATTTAATTTCAAAGTAGACACAATATTTTAATTTATTTTGTTATGGAAGAGATTTTGTTATGGAAGAGGAGAAGATGTTCACGAGAGAGGTGTCGGCTCGAAAACTATGTTTTGGTATTCTTATTTTGTTCTAATTTGAGATATTTGGATGACTTGGTGATATTTTGTTGGTGCATATACACGCATAGACACTATTATGATTTAGGGGATAAGTATTTGACTATTTGGATGATTTGGCAGTTTTTGTTGGTGCATAGATACATTTTACTTGGGATTATCAAATATCTTTGGATGATAAACATTATTGGTTATGTTATGTTATTTGAATATTGTTTGTTGTATTTGTGACTATTGACAAGTGAAAGTAGGGATCGAACGAACAAAAAATTGAACATGTAAAATACGTTTAACTAGTACAATTTGCAAATAATGTTCAAATTGTTTTTTTACAATTAAATCATGAGGCGATTAAATTATGTTAATAAAACATGAAGGTATTGAATAACACACAAATTGAAACTGTGTTATTGTTGAATAGATTTAAAGGTTGTGATTTTTGGTACAATTAACCGGAAAAAAAAGAAAAAGAAAAGAAGCAATAATTTGGGGTAGATTTGTACACTAACCCTAAAATATTAAATACGGAAATACAACACCCCCACCTCCCTCTCCCGCTCCCGAAAATACTATATATATGTGTGTGTGTGTGTGAAAATGATCATATAAAATACTACTATATGTGTGTAAAAACTATCAAATAAGCAATTAAATTTAAAGACCGCGTTACAATGAACTCGAACCCGAGACCTTTGTCCTCGGGCATTAACCACTATACCGCTACGCCAACATATGCACAAAAAAAAAATATCAAATAAGCAGCAAGTGATTATGTTAGAACTAGAATTAGACCATGACAATGTTGTATACTTGCACGGACAAAAACAATTCTAGCAAAATCCAATTTGACATTAATAAGTAACATTTCCCTAATAACCGATGGTTTAAGAAAATAATAATAAATGACAACGAGAGCAAAAACAAAACACAATATCCATTGCAGAAATTTATTATTCTCTCAACCTTGGGTTCGAGGTTGAACTGATTCGTTTATTAAGGAATAAAACATGTTTCAGTTATTTCCCATTCTCCATCAACACAACAATAAGGTGACAAAAATTAGCATATGCTTTATCAGAGTGAAGAAGGAATACAAGCAACAACATCCCTACCTCATGTGTCTGCTTCACTGCTAAAACGCCAGCAATTGCTAAACCTTATTCCCAAGACTGGGTTTTTTTCTCGCTAACCGTTGAACCGTAATTTGGTCCGCCTTTACGGAATTGTATAAGAAATTCGACTGGATAACCCTTCAGCTTACGTGGCACAATCCCGAGGTCCTCAAATGTCAAAGCTGGCGCGCAAAAATGAGAACACAATATTGGAATGAGTGCGAACTTTTAAATACACAATTAAAGACTAGCAACGGAGATGCTATCCTTAAATTTATGACACTTACCATCATTGGAAACCACTGTATCAGTTGAGAGGGCTTCAATCTGATCGAGGTTGAATATGGTAGGGACGGGCATTGGGAACGGAAGTTTATTAAGCAAAAATTCACGAGGTGTTGAAACTGCCTGAAACCAAACACGGCACAAGTAATTGTAAGATGAAATAGGAATACAAAAGTACCTAAATGGATGCGACATATTGCGGATTAAAACTACTTGAATTGTTCGTATTAGATGTTCAATTACACAAAATAAACTTCTTGACGAAATATATAAATAGGTTGCATCTTCATTCCATAACCAAAGATGGATGCTTATCAAGGCAAGGAAAGTAGAAAAATAATTGCACCCAAAAAAAGGTGAGGTAAATTCAATAAAATGTCCATATATGTGACTTAAAGGAGGGAACCAACCTTCAAATCATGCACAAGTGAACACCACCACCCAGCCAAACCCCAAGATTGAAAAAATGGAACGAAGAAAATTTTACTTTCCACCACCCCATCTCAACCAAACGAACCAAATAGAAAAATGTCTTTATCAAAGAAGAAGAAGAGGAGTGTGGAAGAAAACTATAGAGTGGATGATTGCATGGATTCTTCTTTGTAAACTTGCCAATATTCACTTCTTTGAACATATAATAATGCAGGGTGCTTGCTTATCAATCTCTAACACACTGAATCTAAATGCTGACAGAATCAGATCATCACATTCTTGAGTTATAGAACAATGCACAAGCAAACGGAGGAGACTTTGGAAGGAAAAAAAGGGACTCATTTAGCTAGCTCCAGCAAGAGGTGAGATCGACACAACACAAAATCTACATCCCAGAAGTAGTAATTTTAATCTTTGTCAAACATAACTGATAAACTGATCATCAAAATTCTTGAGATATAGGAGATGGCATCAGAAAATGGCAAATATTACAAAGAAGGGTGGGATTCAGCCAACTCCAGCATGAGGTGAGTTAGAAATTACAAAATAACTACAGCAGAAAAGTGCTTAAGGATGTGCCTGAAGGACTTGCCTTAGCAACAGGAAGAGGAATCTTCACATAGCGAGGCCATTCACGAATTGTGTCATACATAAGTTCTGCCTGCAGTAATGCAAAATTCATATCATTTTCAAGCAAAATAACAAAGAAAGGGGAACAGCAGATTTTCCAGGGCTCTATATTTCATCAATTTTTTTTGTGGGTGGGGAAGAGGTTCAAGGACATACTAATTCATGTATAGTATAAATATCTGGTCCGCCAAGTTCATAAATCTTGCCCATGCTGGATCCATCATCTTTTAAGGCCGCGATAATGGCAGAAGCAACATCAACTACATATACAGGCTGAATCCTGGGAATGGCATGATGATAAGATATTTGTTTAACGATGACATAGGAATCATCCAAGATAAAGTTTCAGTAGCATGAGAGATTACTTAGTTGATCCATCCCCCATCAGTGGGAGAAAGCTGTACTTTTTAGCAAAGTGTGCCCATGGGTTTAATATTCTATCCTCTGTCCCAATCATCACAGCAGGTCTCATGACTGTGACCTGCCAAAGAAGTAAACTTATGAATGATATAAGGCAAGAATACAGTTACAAGCACCACATTTTGGGTCCCAGAAATTACAATAATCAGAATTACAGCGAAAGCAAAATCTGATCCTGATAGGTTTACATTCTTCTGAAAATTCAAACATACAAAACTTATAACAAAGAGGCAACAATCCTATACCTTTGCTTCCAAAATTTTAATGCTCAATCTAGAGAAGAAGAATCAAGTAAGCAAAGAATTATAGATCCATGTAAAACAAGAAAAATAGTGCACAATTAACCTCAGGTAGTTCTCGTAAAATAGATTCTTCAGCAGCTGCTTTAGCTCTAAGCATTCTGGATGTTGATGATGGAGATGCTCCCAAGCATGAAACTTGAATGTATCTCATGATACCGCCATGTTCTTTTGCAATCTGTGTATGTACGATGCATCATTATATCAGTTTGTCTCCTTGAGAAAAAAATGTGAAATAATGACAATGAATAGAAGTGAACATCAGAAATGTGCTTTAAAAGCATTTCTTTGCTAATTGCCAACTAATGAGAATGGTCGTAAGAATAGAATAATAAAGCCATTTTTCAGGGATAGTCATTTTCCAGACATTCATTCGACTATCAACAGTAAAGGCATTTTCTTTTGAATCATTAAGTGGGCCAGACAAGGATGTATAAGAATAACGATGATTGACGCTTACCACTACCATTTTCTATAACCTATTTAATTACCTAACTTGTTAGTACACAAATTAAGGTATCTTAAGCTTTTAGCTGCTTTGCCATAAGAACCAAGTATTTCAGTTAGAATTTGACATTGAGAATGAAGATGAGCAACATAATGCATAACAATAGTTTCTGTAGACTTTCTATTAGCCCCATTCTCGAGCTTCTCACTTCTTATAAAACTCCAAACATGCTGAAATTTAAAGGGGAAATTGTATTTCCTGAACTCTTTAACCTCAAGGAAGAGGAACTAATACGGTAATACCAGAGCTTATAAAAGGAGGGAACATGAAAATCTAAGAATGGCCTAGTTTATGGTTTCAATAAACTGAATGATGGAATTACTATTTACGTTTGAATGACCAAATGAATAAGTTCTTGCTTCATTAAAATATAAAACAGTCCTAATAAGTTGAACAAGTGATGAAGTGAAAATCATCAGTGTTGAATAAGAAAAGTATAGCAATGCAACATACCGTAGCGAGCTTCGCAGCCATATGATGATTCACTTCCTCAAAACTAAAATTCCTGGTCTCATATTCCCTTCCTGTTCGCAAGAGCACATAAAATAATAGAAAAAGAGAAGATTATACATGACATGTCATTAAAAAATCATACCAATAAGGTTAATGACAACGTTGGCCTTTGCCATGACCGCCTTGATAGAATTTTCATCTCTAGGATTATATTTCATTGGAACAATCTGCATGATAAAAACATGGGAAGTTCCAAATCACAGAATATCGAGTAAAGAAGATTATCATACTTCATCCATGCAAGAAGCCAGTCACCTGACCCAAATCACCCATCAATTTAAGGTGACGTTGAGAATCCTCAGAGCCTCGGAAAGGAACTAGTACTTGCGAACCCATTTTAGCTACACCAATAGAATGGAAAACACAACAAAGTAGCTCAAATTTAAACCACAATCTTCAAAAGCATCACTATGTTAATAATGGATTTGAGTTGGAAAACATTAGGCAAAACAAGAGGCATCATACCAAGCTGCTGCACTAAATATCGCCCAAGAAATCCTGTAGCCCCAAACACCGTCGCAACAATGCCACTGCCAAACACCAAAATATTCCATCTTGAATCAATTTGGGACATCCAACATTGTAGAATTTTTTTATAAAAATGATAGAAAATGCAACGACACCTAAACCGAGATGAAACTCAGAAAACTTAACATACCAAAAGATACCTAAAATTTCCTATTAAATTCCAACACATTCACACGAAGGCTAATGAAGCCATTTCTGAAACAAATATTTACCACTAGAATCCATAACCAGAAACCAAGTTCCTGAAGCAGGTCTAAATACAATTAGGGATTTGAAAAACCAAATTACCTAACGGATGATCTGCCACCAGTGCCCTTGCGAACTAGATGCCCCACGCCTTTGGTGGCAAGAGTAGAAGCGCACCTCGAATTATCAGCGCCATTAACTGAAATCCATGAATCACATTTACAAATTTGCTCAATTTTCTTTTTTCGGTTTTTTCCTTTTAGACATTTCTGCACCTAAAACGAGTATGAGCGGGTAGAAATTCGGAGGAGAAACTTACACCGATCGGAATACGGAATAAGCGATTTGAAAGGAGCAAGCTGAGCGGAAGACTGGTCGATGTGGTGGTGGCGCAATCGCCGGCAAACGGCCTGCATCTTTGCTTCCGCGGCGAAGTTTGAGATGAGCGAGGAAATGGAGTTCCACTATTTTTTAGTATCAGAATTCTATACTCTGAAGCTAAATCGCATGTTGTAAAACACGACTATTACTCATTGGCCAAATGTAAATCCCCCACTCGATTTTAAAGGCTCGATTTTAAAGGCGGCGTGACGATAGACTTGAACCCGTGATATTTAGCCCTGACATTAACCACTCTATCACTAGACTAACACACACGCTTATTTCATTTATTATATCTCTATTAAGGAGTACTATTTAATTTAAGGAAAACTACATGTTAATACTTAAACTATTAGACTTTTTCATAATTACATCATGATCTAAAAAAAAAATACTATATATTCGAACGATCAAACTTGTTATAATTGTATAATTTTCAGAGATGGAAACACACGTGACATGTTGAAAATTGTGTTGGATTTTAACAAAAAGGATTTAAAAATGAGATGATATCTTATAATGTAACAATAGAACAATAACAATTAAATTATCAAAGTACCTATATAAAAATAGTAACTTAAGCTTGATAATGTAATTACTTTTAGTAAATTTATCATCATCTATATAAATATATTGAAACGTTTGAATAAATTTCACTATTTATTAAAAAATTATCAAGTATGAGGCATATAATGGACAATGCAAGGTAATGATAATGAGAAGGAATCCATATGAATGAGAATTTACTCTAAAAGGCAAAATAGTCTACAAGGTACATTACATAATTAATTGACTGCAAAAACCTAACTTTATTGCTCTTGTAATTAAATAAAAATACAAAATGCCTCATTCTCTTCTTCCTTTTCTTCTTCCTACAAACTTATTCTCAGCTGTACACATCCATCTCCCTCTTACTCCAAATATATCCCATCTCAGCATTTCCATGGCAACCAGAGGATCCTTACCTGCCCATGCTCACTTCATCTACTCAATGCATCAAATAGCCCTGCCGTCTCAACTGCCTGGCCATCCCGTTCATTTTCCAGGATCGAGCTTCTTCATTCCTGGTTCCATCGCGATTTCCACCTAAGATCAGAAGTCGGGAATGCCACTTGATCTTGATGAATACTCAGAAACCAGCTTAAGAAACATGGAAGATCTGTCCTCCAATAGTCGTGCTGGAGTGTCAAACTCTGCTACCCGACCTGCAAATCGTGCAAGCATCATTAGCCGTCTGATATCTTAACAGAGAAGAAACACAGAAGCAGGCGGTAGATATAATACGATGCATCATTTTTGAGTTCTCATCAACATGCTACCCTTCCTATAATAACAATATTTTATAACGGTACCCATATTTCTCGTATGCTTGTCGGAGGTGGCTTGAAATTGCACCAGTAGTTTGGGGGTTTGTACTTTTTTGGGACCAAAACATACTTTAAGGGAGTATTTGTGTATCACTGTAGGCATTAGGGGTGTTTCTGCATCCTATCCCGTTCTTTTAAAAACATAATCACTAAGGTGTACAACGCACCGTCACTGAGGACCAAAACCAGGTCACTGTCGATGACTGTAGGAATGCGATGAGCAATTGTACAAACAGTACAATTTTTAAACTCCGTTCTTATTATCTTTTGGATCAGGTTATCTGTGGCCGAGTCAACCGAAGCTGTTGCTTCATCAAGCACCAGAATTCTTGCCTGTTTAAGCAAGGCACGGCCGAGAGATACTAGCTGCCGCTGGCCCACACTCCAATTATCTCCACTTTCTAAAACTGCCAACATATATGAAAAAAGTTAAGTCCTTTTCAGCCTCAGAATTCAGTAATTTAGGCGCCTAGAGACAGAGATCAGAACCAAGTAACGAGGAGCATACCCGGTGTATCTAGTTTATGCTCTTTCTGGCGAACTATCTCTCCTAACTGAGACTTTTCGAGAGCCTGCAGCAAATTATGTGCAGCATGAGCATCAAATAGATGTTTACGGAATGACAAACACAAAGTTCCAGCAGATCATTTTTTCCATATTCAGAATGACTACTACAAAAAAAATGGATACTGAACATGCAGGTATATAAAGTATGGACAAATTATGGATGACACCGATAGGCTTGGAAAAAGGTACATCACTTGATTATCTCGATTAAATGTATTGCATTCTTCATGTCAAACGTGGAAGCGAATTACCTGCCAGATGGTGTAATCAGAATGCTCTTCCAGAGGGTCGAGGTTGCCTCTGATAGTTCCTTCAAATAATGTTGGTTCTTGGGGTATGATACCCAGCCGACTCCGGAGATCATGAAGACCGACTGTTGAGATATCAATGTTGTCTATAATTATTCTACCACCTGCCGGCTCAATCAATCGAAATAGGGCCTGAATCAAGGTAGATTTGCCACTTCCAGTACGGCCAACGATTCCAATTTTCTTCCCACCAGGAATTGTGCAGGAGACACCATGGAGCACAATGGGAAGATTCTCCTTGTAACGAACCTGAAGTGGAAAAATAGTTCAAACTCTCTCTCTTTCTCTCTCTCACTCTCTCACACGCATGAAACCTAGACATACATACAGAGATGAAAGAAAGGACTATTTTTGTTCTCTCTATCTCCACCCGCATTACCTTTTAATGTTTCTTAAACCTATAAGCTTATCACAAGTGTCCAATTCATCATGGTATTGTACCATGGTCACAAACAAGTCATCATGCACTAGCTTTTGTTATGCTTGCAACTTCGAAACTTGATCACCTTCTTAGTAGAGCTAATGTTTTCAGAAATAAAATATGTATACTAAAACCTTAGACAGGCCAAGTAATCCTGGCATTAAAATGTGTGAAACAATACACCACAGGCTCAGTTAGGAATTGAAAAGTCAAATGAACTTTAGAATTTTTTAATCATATATGGTGAACAGTGGTATACAAACAACTTCATATCATGTTTCTCTAACTAAGTCTTTTGTTGCTCCAAAACTCGATCTTGTTTCTTTTTTCTTTTACAATTTTGTATGTTTTTTTTTCCTTATGATCAGAAATTTCAAATAGCAAATCATTAAAATAAAGGTTCAGAAAATCTCTACAAATTAACATGTGCACGGTTTTAAATATAATATACCATGCGGACCATGCCTGTGGTGGAAAACATCCCTCTAACTAATATACAATGTTTCCCTTAGAACTGAAGTGCGATGTCTACCCACTAATCTGAATAAGACAGTTACCCACTTACATTGATGTTTGGAGGGAATGGTTATTATTTCAATTTGATCTTTTTTGTAAGCAGAAGATAGTTCTTAACTAGAGTAATGTAAATTTAATTAATCATAAAACTAAAACACTATAGTATAATTAGTATAAAAATGAAAAACACAATACCATGGCCTATGTTTTAACTTGAACTTAATTTAGAAAAAAATTCTTTCTAAAAGAACTTGACAAAGACATCTAAATAATCTAGACTCCACTGATTGTGTGCACACATATAAACACATAGAGACGGGTGGGGTCCATGGGGATACTAAATCATATTTGCTTAAAATTCAAATATTCAAAATTCTTTTTACAAATCTAAAATTTTCATTTTAAAGTACATCGTATGTGATACTTTTTTAATTAAATAATTTAGGTTATTAATTACTTTCTATAAATTATAATGAATAATATTTGTTGTTGAATTATTTTCAATTATATCTCACAGAAAAATGCGAAGAGTCAAGTATATAGGTTCACAAAAAATAAGGAAGTCTTATCTCATGAGATATCTATACAGGCACTAAGGTTTTACCCTATTTGCACCTCATGCTAGCATACGAAAACAGAGAGGAGAGAAAATTCCACATTTAGGAATAATAAAAAGTATTGAATCTGGATTGATAACATACAAAAGCGCTAAATCTCAATAAGCTTACCTTTAGATCAATAAGCTCAATTTTGCCATTCTCAGGCCATGAGGATGGTGGGCGAGAGTCGTCAATAACTGCTGGTGCCTCACTAGGTATTTGGCAGTATTGATGAATCCTTTCTATAGAGATGATTTTGTTTTCAAGCTTGCAAAAACTGAGTATCCATCTCGATAAACGTGCATTCAAGTTGAGGCCATATGTTACCGCAAGGCCAGCCATACCTTTGAGAAAAAATTCAGCATTCAAAAATTAGCATAAGATGTCTAGTGTCTACATTACATTAATTGCAAAGTGGTAAGTATTTTTCTCTAAAATCTTCATTAAAAATTATGTGACTTTCTATTGTTAATTTGCAGACTGTCTAAACTCTAAATCAAGTTGATGATTCTAAAAATTATGGAGGAAGGTTCTGAAAATATCAGCAGAACATGCATTTGATATTTGAAAAGAAAGATGCACTTACTTGGGTCTATAGCTCCCTGTGGGAAGCTCACGAGTAAGATCATGCAAAAAGCAAATACAAAAGTTGAGAGTAATTCCATGCGCAAGCAAAGCCACTCAATGGCAGCAATACTGCAGAAGAATGGGCGAGCAAAGCAATCCAGAAGATACAGATTCCTCTTCATGAATCTCTTTTCTTGTCCAAAACCTCTAATATTAGCTGCTCCAGCAATTGATTCGGCAAAGAGATTAATCACTGGAGACTTCTGGATGCTAACAATGCGGACTAATTCTCTAGATGAAGCCATATAGTATTTCTGCATTTTTTGTTGAGCACTGTGAGATTCATCAAAGTACTCCATGACATTTCATCAAAAGTAAACATTGCACACAGATACTCGTTGAAAATTTAAGATAACAATCTTCTAAGTTATTAATCTTTGTTTCCTTGATGGGTACTCGATCATCAAAAATTATATAGAGTATCAAAGGCAGAATCTCAATTTATGACATGTTATGATAGCTTACCTGCATCCACAAGCAAGCAATTGCCATTGGGACAACGAGAAGCAAAACTTGCCAGGTAACTTGCGTCATCACCCCAACAATGCCAAGAAGTTGGATTGTCGTTGAAGCAAAGCCACCTAATCTGAAGGGAATATCAAGATCTACAACACTTTGATCAATTGACACCTGGTAGATTAAAAGAAATCATTATAAAGATGAAATAGAAGTGCAGTCTTGATTATGGACAATAGGGGAAAAATTATTATATATATAAACTCTTAAGAGCCTAAAGTTTGGAAAAGAAAAAGGTAGGAGGGGGAACTTTTCAGAAGAAGACATGTCAGTACACGGTTCAGTATGCGCCCAGCTGGAGTAGAGTCAAAGAATGACATCGGTGATCGGAAAACTGTCCTAAGCATTTTCACAAATAATTTTTGCGCAGCCGCAAGACCAAAAGTAGCAACAAGAACAGCCCTGATGAATATGAAGCATGAGCTGCCAAAAGCAAGTGCCGTATAAACAACAATAAGCTCCATATTACTGGTTTTAGGTTTGTCCCCCGTGGTTTGTGGATTTGCCCAAGCCATCCACCAACTACTGGCTATTTGAAGGACCTGAAATAATGTTTGTGCGAGGATAATACATGGGATCAGCAAGCCCTTATAAGCAGCTGTCATATATGAGAGATACACTTTCATGCTAACTCTTCCTCGCTCCCGTTCCTCTTCCTGCACAAGTTGCTTTCTTTTAGAACGTTTAGCTTTCTTTTTTTCTTTGATTGCTTGCATATCTGAAGATGAGATGCTTTGTTGGACTTCATTAGCCATGCCAGCAATATTGCTGCCAACAGAATTACATTTATTACTCATGAGAACAGATCTATCAAGTGGATCATGTTTATCAGAATCTTCAGAGGATTGGTTGCAAAAGTCCATGGCTTCAATGGCTTCATGATGAGCACACACCAATGTATTAAAATCTGTTCCTGCTTGCAAAAGCTCATCGTATTTTCCAGCTTGAATGATACGACCTTCCTTCAGAACCTGTCACGTACAAGGAGATGCAAAATCAGCAGGGAATTTGAACTAGGAGCATGCATCACATGTTTTGAGAAGGCCATCAAAATCTCAATGGTCCGGAGAATACAATAATACAGCAAAAAAAAAAAAAAACAATTATCAGAAACTTCTCGCACAATATATTCACGCTATTACCGATCACCATTGGTTTGTGGTCCATATTGAAATCAGAAAGACATGAAATAGAGTTAAGACAATGACTCACAATTATGGAAGCACGTTTACCTACAAGTTCAGACCAGCTTATCCATAAGGTTAGGCATAAGGTCCAAACTCAACAGTACAAAAACCAACTTGCAATTTTACATGTGAAAATGACAAAGGCTGCTGAAGAAACTGTACCAAAATCAAGTCAGCAGCAGGCAAAAATTCAACTTGATGAGTGACAAAGACAACAGTCTTTCCAGCTAGAGCTGACACTATATACTCCTGCAGTTGCACCAAAAAATAATTAGCCAGAGTAATACGTTTTATCTGAAAACAAAAAATACTAAAATCAGACCAACCTTAAATAACTCAGAGCCAGTGTGTGCATCAACTGCACTGAAGGGATCGTCCAGTAAATATATATCAGCATCATGATATAATGCCCGGGCAAGTTGTACTCGCTGCTTCTGGCCACCACTAAGATTAATGCCTCTATCACCAATAATGGTTTGGTCACCATGCGAGAATAGCTCCAAATCTTTCTTCAGTGAACAAGCATGAATAACACCTTTGTATTTTGCCTTGTCCATTGGGCTTCCAAACAGGATATTTTCCTCTATATTTCCTGATTGTATCCAAGCTGATTGAGAGACATATGCAGCGGAACCGCATATTCTAACCTAGAATGTATCAATATGTTGGCAACACGATTCAGTCAGCAAAATCCCTGGAATTAAGATATTGCAGTCTCAAAGAATAAGGTGCAAAAATATAATTTATGCTAGCATTCAATAGACTGAAACTTACTTCACCAGATGTTTTCGGAATCTCACCAAGGATGCAAGAGAGAAAGCTTGATTTACCCGAACCAACCACTCCGCAGACTGCCACACGCATTCCCTTCTCCACCCTTAATTGAATGGCTGACAGGGTTGGTGTTTGTGAAGATGGATCCCAAGAGAACTCTCCATCTTTGATCTCTATAGCCACATCTGAAATATCTCGTGGCAATGCGATAGTAGCATCCTCCTGCAGCTCTTCATCCTGCAAGAATCCCGTGATTCTGTCGAGGGAAACTTTAGTCTGAGCCATCATTGAAACCAAGTCGGGGAAATTTCTAAGTGGTTCTTGCAGAATGCGAAAAGTAGCCAAAGCAGACAGAACACTGCCAGCTGTTAGCTGACCACCCAACAAAATGCAAGTTCCAAATGTAATAGCTGAAACAAATATAGGGGAGCTCCAGAAAATAAATGTGATGAACGCCTGCGAGTAAAGCGCTTTCCTCAGATACTTAAATTCCACATTGCGCATCTCTTCTAGCTTGAGCCTGTATCTATCCTCCCATGCTTGCAACTTAAGGATCCTCATATTCCTAAGGCACTCTGAAGTCTTCCTCATTCTATCGTCTTTTGCCGCCATTAGCTTGTCCTGGTAATCTTCCTGAATCCTTGCCAATGGAACAGTTGCAACGATTGATACAATGGTGGCAATAAGTGTGGCGATGGATGCAATCCCGACATTCTTGTATAAAATAGCAAGAGCGAGGATAATTTGGAGAGGAAGCATCCATATGTCGTGAAGATACCAAGAATAGTCACCTACTCTTTGGACATCAACTGCCATGTAGTTGACAATCTCACCGCTGGTGTGACTTTGCCTAGCTGAGCTTGAAAGTTTGAGTCCCTTCCGATAAACCATTGCCGTGAGAGCTGATCTCACATGCATACCCAAAATGTCGACCCCAAGGTACCACTGTCGAGTTGTTAAGGTCTCTACCAACTTTGCAGTGAAAAATATCCCAGCAAGAATGTATCCCTCATGTGGGAAAGTCTCCCTCCCTCCTAGGTAATCAACAAAATAGCTAATCATGTATGGTCCCACATAAGAAACTAAGGTGTTTAGACCTGCAAATATTGCATTGCAGGCAGCCTCTCTCCAGAAAGTCTTGAAGATAGCCCAAGCTAGCGAAGGCTGCTTCAAAGGATTCTCAGCCTTCAGCTTCTCCCAATTAGAGTTCAATGCTTTATAGTTAGTCTTGGAACGATCTCTCGGTGCAAGCAGTGGAATATCCTTCAGTTCAAGTGGCCTCTTCGCCCCGGTTGAAAGAAGTGGATTCAACCAGGAAAGAGTAGCCAAACTAAAAAGCCCTGCTTCACTATACGGAGTAACTTTGAGACACCCTGTCTCTTCTTCAAGCAGTAACGGCTCCTGTATATCGGAATTCCTTCGGACCTCAATGCCGGTTTCCCCTCTGATTGCATTAAAACATAGAAAAGCAAGAGCAGGAATGACAGCAAAATTTGCCAGAACATGAGAATTCAAATAGTTTGATCCTTCTTGCACAAATCCTCTGCTATCGACATACAGAATAGACAGAGAAATAACAAAAGATGCAATCCACCAAAGTCTCAACAGAAATGGAAATTTATCAACAACTTTGTATTTAAGATAAAGAACTGAGAAGCTCAGCACAAACCAAGATAAACTCTGAACTGCAGGCGAGAGTGCAAAAGCCCAATGTACGCCATTACCCTTCCCCTGCGCGACCGCCTTTATTATACGAACACCATCAAACCCCAACACCAAAACTTGCACGAACAAGACATAGAAACAACAAAAGACTAAAGCCTTGTAGCTCTTACTGATCACAAAGCTCTGAATCTGCTCACCGTCAACGATCAATCTGTGACTAATGTCCGCAGAATTCCTGTTCGAGTCCTCCTTCCTCACTCGAATCCGACCAAAACAAACCCCAACCTGCCTCACCGAAACAACAGAGAGAAACACGAGCAGGAGAGTCAAGTTGATGCAAACTGAGGCTAATTCGAGAGTAGGAACACGAAGAAAGGATCCGAGGAGATGGTTCTGGGCTGAAGATGCAGTCGATTCAGCATTCAAGAAAAGATTGATATCCATAATAATCTTTACAGATATCAATCTTCAAACCTAGAAAATGACGGAATTCAATGACTAGGAACCGGACTACAATTACTGTGATATTATTAATGGGATTCAACGAAAATGTGATGGATGAGAGATCAAATCGTGTAAAGGGCATTTCACCATCTGGCAATACAATTCGGTTGCAACGCGCAAACCTAATGACAAGTCGCGGAGAGAGAAAGCATGAGAATCTGCACATGAAAACAAACTCTGTTTTTATCATCAACACCAACACAGATACCAACAGAATGTGCATCAGTGGGAGGTGGCCAAACCTCTCTCTCTCTCTCATGTACATGTGTATCTCTCTAATAAAACCCGTTTATATGTAGCACATTTCATCCATATTCGATTAAATAGTGAGCAAAGAATTGAATTTGAAATAAACCCATGACAGAGAACACAAAAATCTGACCTGGGCTCGTTTTACTTCCTGCAAAAATCGTTTGTGAAGCTGGCGGATTTGATTCCGAGGCAAATTGTTCAGCAAATACGAAAAAAAGAAGCCAGAGGTGTCGTTCATGGAGATGAGAGAGAATAAGTAAAAGATGAGCGAGAAAATAACCCCACAAATCCACAGCTATTAGTGCTGATAGCAGTGGAATTTCTGAAATGGGGTTTGATAATTGTTGATCAGAGAATACAAAGAACTCTTCATTAGTCTATTTATAGGTGTAGGTTTATAATTATTACTGTATTATTTAATCACAGATTAAAAGTAAAACCCTTTTTTTTTTAGATCATCGGGATTATTAGAATATTCGACATGCATGTGAGGAAATATTACGTGAAGTTACCAAAAAAATAGTACGTACTTATCTTGTTAACAAACAATTATTCTATGATTAGTGATGTGATTAATTAGTATTATAAATTCCTGCTTTACTGTTAAGAATTAGAGAGACTATTGGTGTCGTCACTCATGTCATGTGTTAGTTTGCGCCTTTTGTCATAATAGAATATGAAATTTTATTTACAAATAAAAAAGGATTAATCGCAAATATTGCACAATATCTTACCCCATTTGTAATTTAGACACGACTTTTGAAATCTTTGCAATTAAAACTCTATATTTACATTTGTTGCGAATTGAAAACGCCTAACTTTTTTCAATCCCCAAAATTTAACGTGGTAGCCTCCATTAAATGATGTGGACGTATGTTGACACATAGATATGTCAAAACGACAACGTTTTAAACTAAAATTCAAAAACAAGATTTTTTTTTTCTTCGCAAACAGAAGATGTTGTATCTATTTGTTGAGTTTTAGTTTAAAATGACATTGTTCAAATCATGTGACATATATACGTGTCAACATATGTCCACATCATTCAGTGGAGTTTGCAATGTAAAATTTTGACGACCGAAAAATATTGGAGGTGTTCAATTTGCACTAAAAAGCAAAAAAGTGAGATCTTGATTGCAATAATTCAAAAATTGTATTGAAATTATAAATATGATAAAAAAACGGTGCATTATTTTGCAATTATTCAGCAATCTCAACTTATAAGAAGTTGGTATTTATGAGATTTGAACTTGAGATCTTTGATCGTAATAATACACACCCAGAGAATAAAGAAATTTGTTTTTTTTTTCGTGTTTTTTTGGGATAAAATCGGAAAGTGGGCATGAATGTGTTGATGTGCTTGCTAAACAAAAGTATTAATGTGGATTATGACAAACTTGATTGTGATTTGTGAGCTTTACAGTATGTTTCCATTAAAACTTTTTATCTTTTCTTTATTTTGGAGATATATGTGATGTGCAACGTGTACTTCCACTAGCAAATGAGTGAAGATTTATGAACTATGATACTTAGAATGATATCATCAAATTGGTAAGATATAGTAGCATATTCATGGTGCTAGAATGAGAAATAAAATATTATTTATGATAAAGGAATTTAATTGATTTGTTGATGAGGGGAAGCCTTGTTACATGGAGAATTTGTTTAAAATTAGGTCAAATTACAATTTAGGACTTAAAGTATAAGACAATTTCAATTATAACCTACCACTTTAAAGAAAATGACATGACACATTAATTCCATCTGGATAAGAAAATGACGTCAAATTATTAATTTTTAATTCTTAAACGAAGGAAATAACATTGTTTTCTTTTTTCAGTCCGGGACATTCTGTTCTGAATGTAGGTGTACTATCGAAACATATATATCATACGACTCTGACAATTGTACCAATAATTTTTTCCAACTTTTCTCATTTTCATAAAAAAAGAAATGCTGAGTTCAACTACCATAATGTATAGGTTGTAATAGTATATCTACACTCAAAATATAAGAACTTTTCGATCCATGTGGAGTTAATTTTTTCTACATCATTTCTTTTAATAGGCTCTAATATTTTGTAGTAAAGCATAAAAAACACTCACGAAGGCATAGTAGTGTTTTTACAAAAGAAAAAAAATGATGTCAGTTTAGAACCATTAAGTTTTGTATTATGCAATCCAACGCAAAATCCTACAATACTTAGTGCCCAATGTGCTTTATTTAATAGCCGAAAAAATAACACCACAACGTCCAACTGAGAATGATCTAATGGTGGAGTGGTTATTTCTGTGATCAATGATATTAAATTTGAATCCTATCAACACCTTATAAATTGAGTTTGTCACATCGAATTTTCTAGTAATATTTACTTTTTTCATATAATTTGCAGATTATTCGCTATTGCGCATGAACAAAATTTTTATCAAGTACGTATGTATAGAATCCAATTTTGATACAACGCAATTTAAATAATGACTGCAGTTGTGTGCCGTCTAAAAAAATTGATCAATTTATAGGTATGATCTAAATCAACATGGAATATATGTGTATATAGATATCATTTTCGTGTAAATTGATGATTAAATTAATTAAATTATAAAAAAAGTATTCCATGTGTCCCATTTCAATGGACTCAATTACCTTATTTGGAAGTCTAATTTCAATCATCTCATACCTAAAAGAAAAATTGCAATACCTCACAACACATAATAAATACATTAACATAATTTATAAATTATACGCTATACTACAAAAAAATAGTCTCTCTTTTCCTTCCTACTTGGTTTGACAAAATTAACCTCCAAAAAATTACTTTTTCTATATTGTTTTATTATAAATAACTCATTTTCTTAATATCTGTGTTGGAGTTTCAAAATCTCTGAATCCATTGAAATGAGACGGAAGGAGTATGTTATATATCCATTATATATGTAGAACTCTACCAATTGTCTTGCAAGTTGCAAGGCTTTATTAGAGGGCCAATTCTAACTTATCTATGTAAATAGGCTGTATGACAATTCTTCGGCATAAATGAGTCAAATCTAACTAGGCCTTGGTTAATTAGACGGTATTACATTCCATTGTCAACTTTGCATATACATTATAATTTATATTTAATTACTTACTGTCAATATATAAAATATTTAGCATTTTAAATGAAGTTTCAGGCATAAGTAACATTTTCAGTATAATAAGTTATACTTTCTCCTTTTTTCTTTCTTCATTTTTTATAAGAGACTCTAAATAGTCTTTGAAATTATGAAAATTCTTGAAAGAAATGAGCTCCAAAATCTATAGCGACTCATTAACTATAACTTAGTGGCAAAAATTTGACTGCGGCCGACCGTACAGTACGTCAGCCTAATTCTTAATTATTTTTTCATTATTTCTCAATTAAAATTTAATAATTTATTATTATAGTTCAAATTTTTAGATGTACCATGCATCCGGATGCACGGGAGCCTCTGACTTAATAGTGTGTTGGTTAATTTTATTCGGCCCAATATTTCATAATAGCATTTAAAATAAAATTTTAGCTATAGTTGCCTTGTATTGAATAGCCCACTTAAAAGAAGCCCAATAACATTATTAATCGGCCGGTGCACTATAAGTCAATCACAAAACCTAATTTTGCTTACCGCCTTCTCTCCGCTGCAGTGTGAAGCTTTCTCTCTCTAGTTCTCACGCAGCGCTTCTCTAGAGCTGTAAAAATTTCGGGCCGGACCGGGCCGATCCTAACCCGCAGAGCTTTTTTGAAAAATTGGGCCGAGCCGGCCCAAAAATCATTCGGACATGAAAATGTGAAGCCCAACTCAGCCCGGAAAGCCATTTTATAGTGTAAATTTATCGGGCCAGGCCGAGCTGACGGAGACCTTCAACTATACCCAATACTACATAGTCACAAGTACTTCAACATCTAAGGTCATGTTTGCTAGGCTAGATAAGACTAGATAAGTTCAAGATAGGATCGGTATATCCCTTAACTAATATTTGGTATCCTAGATACACAATCTCTTGAGCCCTCTACTAATCAAAGCCCGATACTAATTTTACTGTTTATCTTCACAATACAAATCTCACCTTCACCCACAGATACATATGCTTCACTTCAACAGTGACATAGATAAGGATTGAAAAGACAAAATTACCCTACCCACTTTTCTTCATCTTCTCTTTTCTGCAAACCCAGCAGCAACTTAACTACAATATCTTCTCTCTTCTGCAAACCCAGCAACAACTAAACTACAATCTCACCTCCATGGATTCTGATGTAAAGAGGAAAAAGAGAGGTGAGATTAGAGATAATGCAGTAGAGATTATTGGATGAAAAGAAAAAGAAAAAAAAAACATAAAAAACAATTGCAGAGGGAGAAAAACAGATGAAAATTACAGGTGGAGGAACAGCCAAGCCCAGAGAACGGCGGCAAGCCCCGCTGCGATCGCCACAGATGATTTTCCACCTTCCTATTTGCTAAAACGCTCTCTGGGATTTTATACTAAAAAAATTTCCATCATTCCAATCTAATTTGATACTAGGAAATTTCTGCAAATTCTTCCATATTCTCACATTCTTTTTTGAGATACACACTCTCTCACATTCTTACTAATGAATCCATGGGGATTTCGTGAGGTGTGGTTGTATGGGGAAGAGGTGGCGCTGCTTGGGTTGGAGTCAGCAGACGGCAGAGGTGATTGTGATAGAGGAGGTTGTGGTGGTGTGGTCGGTGGTGGATTGTGTGTATGTGTGTGTGTGAGAGAGAGAGAGGGGTAAATTATTTTAATCTGATTTTTTATTTTCTAATTACACATAGGGTTAAAATGGTAAATTTAAATTTAATCTTACCTTTAAACTAGGGTACCAAACAAGTCATTTTTTATCTATATTTCCAATCTTATCTACCAAACAGAAAGATTTGATATCAATCATACCTTATCTACGATACATATCTTGACTTAAACAATCTTGTCTTATCTTAACATGACTACCAAACGAGCCCTAAGTAATCTTCATATAACAACAGTACTAGTACATGCCTCCTAAAATCTTGTTACTTCAAACATTTAACAAAAATTTAAAGAGCTCAAGGAACTTTTGATTCAGCTAATGCACGACATCTATAAATTAAATATCACTAAGAAGCTTTTTAAGGCAGTTGTTAGCTCATTCTAATACATGAGGTGCATCATTGATACGGAGCGAAAGGGCATCGGCAGTGGTGGTGGGTGCGCAACAAGTTCCTGAGACACCTCCTTCATAGACGGCCGTGACTTTGGATCAGAGCTCATGCATTTCAGTGCTGTTTTCACCACACAAATTACATCTCTCGCCACTCTTACATCTTCATCTGGAGACGCTAACCTCTTGTCTAAGAGCTGTTGCAGCATCAAGTTTTGAGCAAATTGTGTGGAATTCTTCATCATCATGGAGGAAACAAAATCCCCGGGGTGATCTCCAAACATGATTTCTAGAGCCACCACTCCAAAGCTATATACATCACATTTTTCTGTGACCACCATGGTAAAGGCCAGTTCTGAAACCAATAAAAATGCCATCAAATTCATATACAGTTCTGGGAAATCGATTCTTGATGAAAAAGTTGTTGGGTTATGGAGCCGAATAAGCCCAATCATAATAAGAGTCTATGGCCTGGTGGAATCCTAATCAGATTAGGATTAGGATTAATTAGTTAGGGTTTTCCCTTGTTGTAAATAGCCCCTCTCATTGTAATGGTAAGGTGTGTAGAGATCCAAGATCATGATAGATCAGAGTGGATCAGGATGACACCCATGCTAAATCTAGATCAGTAGCATAATTGTGTGTTAGATCAAGGTAGATCAGAATAGCACAACAGTGTGCTAGATCGGAGTAGATCAGATAGCATGTTTGTAGATACAACCTTACACATCGTATCGAACTGGGTGAACAATTCTTGTGTATTTTAATTTCGTGATTTGTGCGTGTTTATTTCCTAACAAAAGTTGTGGTATGCATACCTGGTGCAATATAGCCACGAGTTCCCACAAGAAGAGTCTGGTTGGATGAATCGGGATCCAACAATCTGGCTGTTCCAAAATCAGATACATAACCTTCAAACTTTGAATTCAAAAGTATGTTACTGCTGGAAATGTCTCTGTGTAGAATTGGTGGGCTGCAATCGTGGTGCATGTAAGATAGTGCATTAGCAATGCCCTTCACCACATTTACTCTCTTCATCCAATTCAGCTCCACGGCTTCGTCTTCGTCCTTCAACACACCGAAGAGGCTCCCTCTTTCCATGTAGTCGTAGATGAGAAACATGCTCCGTTGGTGCAGACAGAAACCGAAAAGTTTCACTATATGTCGGTGGCGTATCTGAGAGAGAATCTCAGCCTCATTCCTAAAACACATGTCGTAATTTGGATTTTCGCCTTCGAATCTATGAAGCTTTTTAACAGCAACAACTCTTCCAGTGGGCAGCCGTGCTCTGTAGACGCTCCCGTAGCCACCAGTTCCAATGCAGTATCTGAAGTCAAAGTCCTGTGTTGCTTGGATGATGTCTTGATACGCGACGTTGCCATCGTAGTTCCATATCTTGAATATGTCTCCATGTTCCAGATCAGGTTTGACTGAGGGCTTTCCTTTTCCATTTCTGAAGCGTGTGAATAAGAACACGATTCCAAAGAAAATGGAACACACAAAGAAACTGGCAAAGAGCACAGGGTAAATGATTTTGGCAGTGATTCGCTCTTTTGGTGGAAGTAATTTGGGGTTGCCGGAAAATGATGTTAGTGAGAATTTATCCATGACGCTGGGTGGAATTCGGCCCTCTAATTGATTGTAGGACAAATCGATGGAATTTAAATATGAAACAGATTTGGGGACGCCACCAAAAATATTGTTCCAAGAAAGATCGATATCGAGAAATTGTGCGTTAGCAACATTTCCAAAGTGACGAGGTATCCGTCCTTTGATTGAATTCCTACTCAAGTCTATTATTTTGATTGAAGGCAGCTTTTCTACGCCTGCTTCAAAAGCTCCTTCCAACCGATTGTGCGCCAATTTCAAGATTTGTAAATTTGTTAATCGGCTCATGATTGGGGGCAGAGAGCCATTGATGTTATTGTCGCTCAAATCAAGAACAACCAAATGCTGGAGGTATCCTATTCGAGGCGGAATGGCACCTGGAATGAAATCGTTATGAGAAATGTGAAAGGAAGTGTAATTTAGTGAGATTTGAAAGTGAAAGAGGCAGCAGCTCACCCCCGAGAATATTGTTGGACAGACTGAGATAAGTTAGTTCGGATAAGCTTCCTATTTCAGGCGGAATGGCACCTGGAATGAAATCGTTATGAGAAATGTGAAGGAAGTGTAATTTAGTGAGATTTGAAAGTGAAAGAGGGAGCAGCTCGCCCCAGAGATTATTGTAGGACAAAATAAGATAAGTTAGTTGGGACAAATTTCCAATGTCAGGCGGGATGGTACCCGGGATGTTGTTGTAAGACATGTCTAGCGCTTGTAATCTAGTGAGATTTGTCAGTGAAAGAGGTAGCTCAGCGTCAAACATATTGTGAGACAAATTGAGATGAGTTAGTTCGGATAAGCTTCCAATCTCAGGCGGAATGACACCATGAATGTTGTAGTTTTTAGAAATGTCGAGGACCCGCAACTGAGTGAGATTTGAAAGTGAAAGAGGCAGCAGCTCACCCCAGAGATTATTGTAGGACAGACTAAGATAAGTTAGTTCGGATAAGCTTCCTATCTCAGGCGGAATGGCACCTGGAATGAAATCGTTATGAGAAATGTGAAGGAAGTGTAATTTAGTGAGATTTGAAAGTGAAAGAGGCAGCATATCACCCCAGAGATAATTGTCGGACAGACTGAGATAAGTTAGTTCGGATAAGCTTCCTATCCCAGGCGGAATGGCACCTGGAATGAAATCGTTATGAGAAATGTGAAAGGAAGTGTAATTTAGTGAGATTTGAAAGTGAAAGAGGCAGCAGCTCACCCCGGAGAAGATTGTAGGACAAACTGAGATAAGTTAGTTCGGATAAGCTTCCTATTTCAGGCGGAATGGCACCTGGAATGAAATCGTTATGAGAAATGTGAAGGAAGTGTAATTTAGTGAGATTTGAAAGTGAAAGAGGCAGCAGCTCACCCCAGAGATTATTGTAGGACAGACTAAGATAAGTTAGTTCGGATAAGCTTCCTATCTCAGGCGGAATGGCACCTGGAATGAAATCGTTATGAGAAATGTGAAGGAAGTGTAATTTAGTGAGATTTGAAAGTGAAAGAGGCAGCATATCACCCCAGAGATAATTGTCGGACAGACTGAGATAAGTTAGTTCGGATAAGCTTCCTATCCCAGGCGGAATGGCACCTGGAATGAAATCGTTATGAGAAATGTGAAGGAAGTGTAATTTAGTGAGATTTGAAAGTGAAAGAGCAGCAGCTCACCCTTGAGATCATTGTCGGACAGACTGAGATAAGTTAGTTCGGATAAGCTTCCTATCTCAGGCGGAATGGCACCTTGAATGAAATCGTTATGAGAAATGTGAAGGAAGTGTAATTTAGTGAGATTTGAAAGTGAAAGAGGCAGCAGCTCACCCCAGAGATAATTGTTGAACAGATTGAGATAAGTTAGTTCGGATAGGCTTCCTATCTCAGGCGGAATGGCACCTGGAATGAAATCGTTATGAGAAATGTGAAGGAAGTGTAATTTAGTGAGATTTGAAAGTGAAAGAGGGAGCAGCTCGCCCCAGAGATTATTGTAGGACAAAATAAGATAAGTTAGTTGGGACAAATTTCCAATGTCAGGCGGGATGGTACCCGGGATGTTGTTGTAAGACATGTCTAGCGCTTGTAATCTAGTGAGATTTGTCAGTGAAAGAGGTAGCTCAGCGTCAAACATATTGTGAGACAAATTGAGATGAGTTAGTTCGGATAAGCTTCCAATCTTAGGCGGAATGACACCATGAATGTTGTAGTTTTTAGAAATGTCGAGGACCCGCAACTGAGTGAGATTTGATAGTGAGAGAGGCAGCTCACCCTCGAGTCGATTACTCGACAAATTGAGATAAGTGAGGTTGGAGAGGTAGCCTATCTGTGGTGGGATAGTTCCATCGATGCCACATGAGGAGAGATGAATTCTAGTGAGAGAAGGAAAAGCAAGCACATCCAAGCGGCCTAGAAAATGAAACTGACCACCTTTAACAGTATAGTTCTGGCAGCTGATCTCCGTGACACGGCCATCATCGTCACAAGTAATGCCACTCCACTGGCAATGAGGAGTTGTGGAGTTGGTATGAGGCCACTCAAAATCCATTAATGCTTCGAATTCTCTACTCGAATTTGAAATAGGCGTTGCTGCTACTTTACTCAACAATATGCTGCTGCTGTTGATGAAGATGATCAAGATTGCAACAAACTGAAAATCCACCACACACCTGGAATCCATCACTTATATTATATTATGTAGTTTGTATATGCGAGGAGAGGATACGATTCTTTTTTTTTTTTTTTTGCATGACAACTGAACCACTATATATTAACATCAGTTTATATGTGAGTTTTTTTCTAGATTCATGGCCCATTGACTTGCATTTGCAACATCAGTTCCACCCCTTTCTAACATTTTCTACTTGAGGCACACTTGTGTGGTGTGCAGTGCACCATATTTTTATTTATTATTATTATTATTTTAATTCTAATATATGATTAATAAATTATAATTAGAATTAATAAGTTTTAATTGAGAATAAATAAATTTTAATTCAAGATTTATAAACTCTAATCACCCTTTAATTATATCTAATCCCCTTAATTAATCTTTAATTCCCCTTAATTATTTAATTAAGGGGAACTAAAGATGAGGTTGGTTGTACCCATGTTTTTGCCTCTCTAATTTATCTTTGTTTTTGCTTGTATAGTAAAATAGTACTCCTTCTGTTCCCTTGATATGATCCTTCTTTTCTTATTGTCATTGGACTGTCGCATTCATATTGTCTCATTCCAAAAAGATTAAACAATTAAATTTTCAAAAGTGGTGGACCTACCCACTTTCTATGTTTTTATCAATAGGAATGAATATTAATATTTTTTTCCTGTAAAGAATATTAGATCGATGTGAATCTTAGTCCCAAATAAAATGTTTTTTTTTATAGTGACACATAGCCTCTCTTATTCATGAAAATAAAAATAAATGTAAAATTCTATTGAAATAATAACTTCAACAATTCTTATAGCCCTAGGCAGTTGCAATTCCAGAGTTCATCAGCTTTCCTTAAAAGATAGTTCAGTCGTCCATGGACTACAGCAGAAAGCTCCCATGTTAGTGGGTTAATTTGTTGGTAGGGCAAAATAGTCTATCTATAAATATTTTTGTTACTTTCATAAATAAAAGGTTATTGTGAGAAACACGGAAATGCACAGAATCACACTTAATCGTTTTTAGTTGGCCACAAATAAATTGTTATCCAAATTATAATAGGTTAATACCTTTTTTTTTAATTTTTTATTATTCTACTGAAAATTTTAAAGGCTACTCTACCACTAGGGCCTAGGCTACTTGAACACGAGCGACATTTGGCCTCAAACATTAATCACTCCACCACTAGGGTCCAGGCTAACACACGCACACAGTTAATATTTTTTTTTTTGTTAAATTAGCAGTAAAATTTAAAGACCGCATCACGGTGGACTCGAACATGAGACTTTAGGCCTCGGACATTAACACTCTACTACTAGGCCAACACACACACACGGTTAATACATCTTTTATGCTTCATTTAACGTAGTAATCAATAATTCTCCATATCCGATTGACAATAATTATTAATTGATAAATCAAAATAAGACTTGCGATATCAAAATAAATAAAAAATAGGAATCTTCAACACAATATTAGGCATAGACTTGGCTTAAGTCTTCCCCAACTCAACCTACAAGTTTTCCACAATTTAATTTTCCACTTCATGAATAATAGCCCATCATTGATTGAGATGTGCGTAGACGATGGACTAAATTAAAATTTCTTCTCGCATTCAGATTAAGCTTTTTCTCTGAAGTTTACTCAGCTTTGAATTCATAACTCCTGACCACAAAATTCAAATTCATAATTATTCATGTCACGAGCTCATAATTGTTGTTGTTATCTCCTCAGCTATAATCAATTTTGGTTGATTCCTTGCAGGCTTATCTCCGCAATATGCATATCAATTGCATCTTATATCATTTTATACTCGTTTGGTAGGGGTGATTAGGGTGTATAATATGTCTATGACACCTAAATATCTTGTTTGGTGGGAAGTATACTGCCTTTATAAAGTTCGGGCTCGTATGAATAATACTTAATTTTGTTGTTTTGTATACTACCTATGAGGTGGTATAAATAATACTGCAACTAATTATAGCAATAAAGTACTATAATTACTATGTGTTGCAGAGAATTTAATACATCATACCTAATGGAATATTATTTCTTTATATTTATAAGACATCTCAGTCAAACATTTCAAGCCTTATCCCAATCTAAACAACCAAATGCAATACCAATAGCAGCGCTCTTATATAAATTATATACTTTTATCAAACATGAAACAACTATAATCAATTTTTGTTGATTCCTTTTTTTTAGAGAAGGCAATCCTATGTATCATTAATTCTATATCCATATTATGATTTACAGTATAACCTTACTATCTAAGACACGGCATTACGGTCTTTAGATAAAATAATAAAATCAAAATACGGAAGTAATAATTTTAGGCAAAAACTCTTGTACATCATGATGTACCATACATCCGGTTCAACCCGACCCGACCCACCGACCCGCCTGACCCGCCCGGTCAACGTTGACCGGTCAATGGTCGATGTTGACCGCGTTGATTTTTTATTTTTATTTTTATTTTAAAAAAAAAAAAATTTCAAGAGTCGAGCGAGGGGAGCCGAAGGGCTCGGGGCGAGCTAAAAAATATTAATGTTGCCACAATCATTATCTATAAATTAAAAATCGGAGGCGAAGGCGGAGAAAGAAAAAAAAACCAAAAAATCAACGGTCAGACGTTGACCGTTGACCGGTCAACGGCTGACCGGATCGGGCGGGTCGGGGCGGGGTAGGTCGGGTTGGGTGACGGGTTGAACCGGATATATGGGTACATCATGATGTACCCAAGTGCAAGTCATAAATTTATTATCATTGACTTGGACTTGGAAGTCCACTCTCAACCCAACCTACAAGTTTTCCCACATTTTTTGTTTTGTAGCAAGTGAAATACGCGTTCTCCACTTCTACCAGTCTATTATTGACAGAGAAGAAATTGTACTCATATTCCCAAATCAAGGTTGTTGTCTGGACTCTGGAGTTCATTCTCCCTCCATTTCATAATAAAGCAATAGGATAAAGAGGTTGAAACTGCAGTTTACAGGAAGAATAAAAGTAAGAAAATAAATAAATTAAAGTATAGTGACAAGAGTGTATAAACTAAAGTATAGTGAGCAAATTTACAAAATAAATAAGACAGACAAAGACTCTGGTGCACCGCGGCGCAATGTATGGTTTTCACAACTTTTTATATTTTTACTTAATTAAGACTCTCTCTGTCCCATCCATCTTGACACGTTACTATTCGGCACGATAATTCAGGACAAGAGTAAAAAGATATAAAGTGGGTAGGTCTACCACTTTTGAAGAGTAAAATATTTAGCATTTTAAATGAAGTTTCAAGCAGAAGTAACATTCTCAGTATAATAAGTTATACTTTCTCCTTTTTTCTTTCTTCTTTTTTTATAAGAGACTCTAAATAGTCTTTGAAATTATGAAAACTAGTGCTGTCAAAACAGGCCCGGCCCGGCCCGACGGGCCGGCCTGTTTTCGGGCCGGGCTTGGCTCAGCAAATTCAGGCCCGACGAATTTTCGGGCCGGGCCGGCTCGGCCCGAAATAGGCAAAAGCCCGGTGGGATCGGGCCGGCCCGGCCCGGCCCGGTATAAATGTGCTATAAATTGATTTTTCAGGCCGGACTGGGCTCCATATTTTCCGGCCCGGTGAATTTTCGGTCCGGGCCGGCCCGGCCCGGAAATTTGCCAGCCCTAATGAAAACTCTTGAAAGAAATGAGCTCCAAAATCTATAGCGACCCATTAACTATAACTTAGTGGCAAAAATTTGATTGCGGCCGACCGTATAGTACGTCAGCCTAATTCTTAATTATTTCTCAATTAAAATTTAATAATTTATTATTATAGTTCAAATTTTTAGATGTACCATGCATCCGGATGCACGGGAGCCTCTGACTTAATAGTGTGTTGGTTAATTTTATTCGGCCCAATATTTCATAATAGCATTTAAAATACTCCCTCCGTCCCCATTTTAATGCCCTGTTTGCTCTTCAAAATTTGTCCCTAATTTAAAGCCATACTCCTACTCTGCTTTTTGGACACCATTACCCTTATTTTCCTCCCTAAATTACTACCCCTTGCCACTAATGGGCCCACCCCACTCTTTAACCCAACCTAATTAGGATCCCTAATTAAATCACTAATCCCACCCAAATAACACCAGCCTACCCCACTTCCACACATGTGATGTCGCAGCCCGACTTAGAATTAAGATAACTAAGCCGGTGGGTTCCGCGACGTACATAATTTATGATTAACCAAGGAATAGATAACGACCCATTTATCAAACAAAACCAAACATACTTCAAAACACTTCCAACGAACATGCTGATCAAGAAATCAATATCAATAACATGCTCGATAATTTTAACCAACAAATGGTTATCAACAACATACATATCTTGATATCAATAAGTAGGGTCACATGACCGAGATATACCAAGTATAAACATCATCAAGAAATCAGGTTTAACCTGATATCAACAATTAATATCATACGACCAATGGTGCCAAGAGCTTAATATCAACAAGAAGTTTATCAGATCAAGAAAGCACGATAAAAAGGGTCGTATGACTTAGAAGATCTCAACAGAGAATCAATAACTGATTTCAAGTTAAGGCATGCTAACATCAAAACCTTAACTAACAACGTCAAAAGACTTCAGAAGTTATAAACTTCAGAGTTTAAAAACGAACTTATACTTCAGAACATATTTCAAAGTGATGCAGCGGAAAACATAACTAGGTTACATGTATGAAGACATATAACCAAACTCTTTAGTTTAAACAACTTTCAAGAATTCAACCAACGAAAGTCCGTCCAAACACACTCCCATCTCCGTCCGAAATAACCTGCACATTTTAGAAAACAACATGCAGGGTTGAGTACTTCGTACTCAGTGGACACATGCCAAAATACTTGAAATCTTGCTGCTTAGAGCTATAGATTTAACTTGCCCCAAAGCATAGCACAAGTGAATTTTATAAAACAAACATGTTCTTGCTCAAATATTTTCTTTTTCCATAAAAAGTATTTGTCCGGACAGACATATAATTTAGGATGTATGTACCAGATCTACACTCAAATAATGTTAGTGTTGAGAAGTAGGTCTCCTTCTCAAACACTTGTAACCGGCCCATCTTTCGGAAGACACACGATTACAAATAAGTGTACACAAATCCTACGTTGCGTAGGACCGAATTCGTCTTCCTTTAGTAGATGGTAACATACAAAACTTAATACATTTGGCAAGTTAATCAATTTAAAACATCATATATATATAATCAAATATATATATGTATCATTCATCATTTCTTTGGTTAGAAAGCCCACCTGTCGAGTGCTGCTTTATCTTACATTTCTCGTTCTTGATTTCTCGTCTTTATGCTCTCACTCGTTCCATCATTTGAGATTAGGTTTATCAACCATCAGAGCGAGAAACAAACGACAGGCGAAGAGATACGACATCTCTATCAACTTAATTTCTAATTCGCTTTGACTTTTCTAACGCTTACTCGATACTAACACTTCTAAAATTATGTTTAATCCTATTATTTCTACAATAGCCGAAATTATTTAAAGAAAATAAGGTGATTATTTGATTTTTAATTAAGAAAATAAACACATATTTGAATTCTACAATAAAAATTAAGTATTGTGGAATTTTTCAGAAATTAAATACGAAGTATTAAGAATTTTCTATTTTTCGGCTATTTTACCAAGTTGAAGGTTTATACGTGTACGTGATCTGAATTGATAATCTGATTGTGTAATTATGCTTATTATGTTAAATGATGTAAGTAGAATTAATTTCATAATTTTTGGACTTCGTTTGACGAGTCGAGAATTTGCTAAGCTGAATGCTTGAAATGAAGTGCACTGTTGATAATTTGTTTAAGTGTTTAAGTGTTTAATCAATTCCAAACATCTTAATTTAATTTATAAGCTATATTTATAGTTTAATTACTTAATTTAATTGGATAAAAATGAAAATCCTATTATATATATATATATATATATATATATTTCGACTTTTTAAAGAAATAGAGTACATTTGCTTATTTTTATCCATTTCAAATTACAACATGCTTAATTAATATTCTAGAGATTAATTGTAAACTCAATTAATACATTTAAGCTCTAAAATAATTATTTTTAATTTATTTTAAATGCTAAAAATTTTGAAATTAATGAAATTGAGCTCCAAAAATTCTAACAAAATTCCCACATGCTTAAATAAATACCATGAGCTCAATTCTATCATTACTTTCATCCTTCAACATCAAAATCAAATTTCCCCAATTTGAAGAACCCTAATTCTTCGAAAATAATTAAAATTGGCGAAATTATGATTCAATCAATTAATTCAATGCATAATCATACTCAATAACATCATATAAGCTCAATTTAAACATCAATTTAATCATAGAACATCAAAATCAAAACCCTTAATTTCTATCATATTTTTCGGCCAAAATTAAAAGTCATAGAACGACTTTGATTCTTCGATTGCTTCCAACATCAAATATGAAATAATTATCTAAGCTCAATTATCCAATCAATTTAATCATCTAACATCACAATTGAACAATCCTCATTTTAGCATAAAATTTGAAAATTATGATATTAGGGTTAGGGTTTGATTTGAGCATGAATTAATGATCTATCATGCATCCTAAGCATGAATTAAACATCATAATTTAAATTCAAGCTCATCTAACATCATTTGGCCAAAATTTCGAAATTTATAGAAGATTAAAATAGGAGAATTAGAGCTTGTTTTTTAGCTATATCTTGCACTAAACATAGAAGTTACCTTAATAATTAATTTGGAGATGATTAGCACTTGAATTTGAGCTTAAAATTTGATCAAAAATGGAAGAAATGTGAAGTGTGTGTGCGTGCTCTGTGCTGCTGCTGTTTGCGTGAGAAAGATGAAGGAAATGGTGGTTTTTAGCTTAGCAAACACACTTAATTAAACCACAATTAGTCAACAATATGATGTCATCGCTTAGGTCGACGCTTATGTCATAATTAGGATTTAATTAATTAATTACTCAATTAGCCAATTAATTACTAAACTTGCTAATCCCAACTTTAATCTCTAATTTATTGATCTAGAAAAATCAATTAGGGCATCTCAAACCCTAATGCAAATTCTCGTAAGAAAATGCTGAGAAACGAATTATTTATGAAATAAATAAGATTATTATTTTTAATCATAAATTACTAATAAATTAAATTAAGAAAATTAAATTCATAATTTTCTCAATAAAATTCAAGCATAAATGCTCAATCTAATAAACATAAATTTTATTTCGTTTCGGTTAAATCGAGACGAAACAAAAATAATTAAATTTCACTTTTTCGACAAAAATTAGGGTTGCAGAAGAAAAATTATTAAAAGGGAATTTTTCTTCATCTTCATTCACTTTACTTAATTATACACATATATATGCTTTCTCTAAGAATTTTCGGAAATAAAATCCGAAAATACAATAAATTGGTGGAGAATTTTCATAATTTCCGGGAAAATCAAATCTTCAAAAATAATATATATTTGTCCAATAAATCCAACATATAAGCACATAATCATAAATACCTTCATCACCTCATTTCGGATTAACCGAGACGAGATAAAATCTTAAATTCCTTAAATTAATAAAATTCGGCAAATTAGAGCTGCCGAAAAAGTTTAATTGCTGAAACTTAATCTCATTTTAAAAATCTTGCAGCTTAATTATTTTAAACAAGCTCTTAATTAATTACTAAGATTGATTATGAAAAAGCGGGGTATTACATGTGATTCATTTCTCTCTCTTATTCAATACTCTGCAATTGAATTCCCCTATCTTCAAAACCCTAAACTTGCGCCGCTCCTCTTCGTATCTCTCTCATCAATTCTCTCCTCTTCGTATCTCTCTCATCCAATCTCTCTTATTCGATATTCTCTGTGAATTCGTATCTCTCTCATAATCTCATCTCTTCGATGATGAGTTCCTCCGAACTGGAGTCGAGTTCCATTGAAATTGTTCCTGAAACCATATTCGATTCTCCCCCTCTTATCTCGTATGTGACGCCGGCCAAGTCGGCAGAGATGTTCGATTCAGCCACCGCCGCCGATTGGGTGATTCCACCCTCTGGATCTGAGATGTCCGATGGTAGATCTGCCGATTTTGGTTCATTGGTGCCGGAGAAATCTGTGGGAGTTGGCGATTGTGAGATTTCTCCATCTGCTGTTATGAGGATGTATGGTTCATTGGTGCCTGAACCTCCATCTGCTGATTCTCTGATGATGGTGCCGGATACTCCACCTTCGCCGGGTGAGAATTTAGAGCAGATAGTCGCGGACTTGCTGCCTACATATGATGCCTATTTCCTGCTGAGTGAAGTCTTAAAATTTCGCAGAAAAAGGAAGGCCGAAGAAACTATGGAACACGCTGGAATCAGGTGATTGAGTTCTACTCTGTATAATTATTTCGTTTTAGTGGGTGGGCTGGTGATGCCATTTGTGATTTGTTGGTTAATTTTCGGATGAATGTGATTCATGCGAAATTGATGATGTGTTGGTTAAATTAGCATATTTACATGATGATGCATGCAAAATTGCTGATGTGTTGGTTAATCTTGACCCGAATGTGATTCCTGATCTGCTTGTTGATAAATGCATATTTACATGATGATGCATTTGTGAAATGATGAATTCTGAGGGTGATTTCTGATCTGCTATTCCCTATGATGACAATTGAATTGATATTGTCTGTGGGTTATATATGCTTCATGACTTAATGCCTTGATGCCTCTGTTGTGTTTGAGTGGTGGCCGGTTGGTGATGCCATTTGTGATTTTGTTTGAGTTCTATGCTTGCCTTATTATGCCACCAGTAGAGTTTCCTAGTTTTGGAGGTTGACTTAGGCAGCTTAGGAGTCAAATTTCAGTCAATGATGCAAAAGTAATGCTGAGACTATTTAAGCAAATAAATCAGTCACAAAAACAGTTTACATTCCAAACATTTCAAAAACATGGATCACAATGTTTGTTCCTGTAAACCTGATAAAAAAATCATCCCCTGTCTTGCCTTAATCCTGGATTGCCACTTGTTGCAACCCTTGAGCTAGATCATCTACTTGAAATCTTTCATCTCTTTCACCTCTTTGGCTGTTTAGGAAGTCTAAGCTTTCCCTTACAAGCTCCAAGTCCACTTCAATGCATTCTGCCAGAAGTCCTTCCCTTTCTAGTTGTTCCTTATTCATGTGAGGAATTTTGTACCTATTGTCTCCCTTAACCTTTATGATCTCTCTTAGGCAGCCGTAGAGTTAGAAAGACATGATTTAACTTCTGTGGTGAGTACTCTTCATATGCAGTCTTCACATTGTGTAGTAGCTCTTCTACATTTTTGGCTGGTTTCTGATCCTTAAGGGATTGTATTGCTCTAAAAAATCCTAGATCGTTTACATTGGTGTCTGGAGAGTTAGGTGGTTAACACACTAGCTGGAAATGAAAGCCATCAGTCTGTGCTATTGCCAGAAAATCTGGATCATCAGCTTTTATGTGTGGTTTGACATTATCTTGTTGGATAAATATGTGTTTGCTTAAAAAGGTAGGCCACTTAGCTTTAAACACTGGAATCATCTGCATGAATTAAGATTGCAAGCTAAGTGATGAATCTAATAAGGTTTCTGATAACAAGAAAAGTTAAAAACACTTACCTGGTTGAGTAGGCTGTCATTTGTGATTGGTTTTGTGACTGTTGGAATTGGTTTTACTTCCATGGTCCTTTTTGCTCTGTTCTTTGAATTCCTCTGAGCAGGTTCTTCTGTTATGAATGGAAATATTCCAAACTTTCCATCAAACAGAACAATTCCCTCTTTATCTATTATAGGCCTTGATACTGCACAGTTAAACATAATTTTGGGAATGTATCTCTTGGATTTACAGCTCCTATGTGGTTCAATCTCACCTGGGACAAGGTAGTATCTGTCACTATTTTTTGACAAGTAGAACCATTTCTCATCTATGTGTATGGTGTTGAACATGGTTTCGAACTTGAAACCACCAGCCACAGGTTCTGAACAAAGCTGACTAAGACTCCACCTAAGTCTACACAGCTTATTCAAAGGGGTTAAATATGGTTTGATGGCATTGGTACACGTGTGGTTTAAGCTTCTTCTCTTGCACCCACCTGTGAATTACAGACTTTGAAATGCCCAGATTACCTGCCATCACCCTCAGTGATGTTCTTTGCTGCAGGGGCAGACTCTTCACCTTTTCTTCATCTAATTATTTTTTATTCTTGTATTTGATGCCTATTCTTTTTTATTGCAGACGCACAGGAACTCCAAGGGCTTGCCGAGTCATATCGCTTGCCAAATCCTCCATACTGTTTTCAAATCAAGTTGGAACTTCTCTGCAGCTTCCTGTTTTGCACCGTACAGAAGCTTCCCATCTGAGCTATGTTGGAGTAACCACTGTGCCACTAAGTTTTTGGCTTCTCCAGTCAGTTTTATCCTAGATTTAGGAACTGTCATTCTCTTAGACTCTTGAATTTTCTGCTTGTTTGTGGTTGAGAGACAATTGAATGAGCTTTGAATGCATATTTATTGGACTAATAGGGTGATAGGTGTAGTTTAAATTCCCCTCCAGAATTTTTCATCACATCAGTGTACTTTCTATGCTTATTTAATGAATGAAATGTGATTTTGGCTCCAAATTGAATTTGTTTTGCCTCCATAATTTTAATGTGATGCTGCCTTAATTTTAATTTGTTTTTACACACTTTCCTTCCGGCAGCTTTTTAGCTTCATTTTGTCTTTAATTCCTTGCTTATTTAATTTATGCTTATTTAATTTCTGCTTTATTTATTGAATTAACACGATTTCAGTTTAATTTCTTCTCTTTAAATGCTTACGAACATTTAATTTCCATAACACGATTCAATTCTTTAGCACGATTTAATTCCTTAGCAACCGACTTCAAATCTGTAATTCCCTATCGCACATATGAATTTAATTAATCACAGTAAAAAAAGAAGTGTCGAAATACTTATGAACAAAAATCAATTGGAATTAAAGAGATGTCAAAATTTCGGACCGATCTTAGCCAGCAGAGTTTTTTTGAAAAATTTGGCCGAGCCGGCCCGAAAATCAATCGGGCCTGAAAATGTGAAGCCCAACCCGGCCCGGCCCGGAAAGCCATTTTATAGTGTAAATTTATCGGGCCGGGCCGGGCCGACGGAGACCGTCAACTATACCCAATACTACATAGTCACAAGTACTTCAACATCTAAGTAATCTTCATATAACAACAGTACTAGTACATGCCTCCCAAAATCTTGTTACTTCAAATATTTGACAAAAAATTTAAAGAGCTCAAGGAACTTTTGATTCAGCTAATGCACATCTATAAATTAAATATCAGTAAGAAGCTTTTTAAGGCAGTTGTTAGCTCATTCTAAATACATGAGGTGCATCATTGATACGGAGCGAAAGGGCATCGGCAGTGGTGGTGGGCGCGCAACAAGTTCCTGAGACACCTCCTTCATAGACGGCCGTGACTTTGGATCAGAGCTCATGCATTTCAGTGCTGTTTTCACCACACAAATTACATCTCTCGCCACTCTTACATCTTCATCTGGAGACGCTAACCTCTTGTCTAAGAGCTGTTGCAGCATCAAGTTTTGAGCAAATTGTGTGGAATTCTTCATCATCATGGAGGAAACAAAATCCCCGGGGTGATCTCCAAACATGATTTCTAGAGCCACCACTCCAAAGCTATATACATCACATTTTTTTGTGACCACCATGGTAAAGGCTAGTTCTGAAACCAATAAAAATGCCATCAAATTCATATACAGTTCTGGGAAATCGATTCTTGATGAAAAAGTTGTTGGGTTATGGAACCTGATAAGCCCAATCATAATAAGAGTCTATGGGCCTGGTGGAATCCTAATCAGATTAGGATTATGATTAATTAGTTAGGGTTTTCCCTTGTTATAAATATGTGTGTAGAGATCCAAGATCATGATAGATCAGAGTGGATTAGGATGACACCCATGCTAGATCTAGATCAGTAGTATAATTGTGTGTTAGATCAAGGTAGATCAGAATAGCACAACAGTGTGCTAGATCGGAGTAGATCAGATAGCATGTTTGTAGATACAACCTCATCTGAAATTCTCTAGTGAAGAATACCCGGCTTGGCATCGCCCCCAGAAGTTTTTCGAAATGTTTGAAATGTAATATGTTGTAGTATTTGTTATTGTTATTACCGAAAATATCGTTATTCTGTACTGAAAATCTAATATATAAATATTATTATTCTCCATTGCTAAAAGAATTTTTATAATTATTATATTTTTCTCCTTTATTCTTGTAATTTGATAATTTATATATTACATATTTTTATAATATATTCCACCGTGCAACGCACGGGTGCGATACTAGTTGGTCAAACATGTCACATTACATCTTTCTAGATGAATTATCATTTCACTTAGATGATTTACAAGCTATTCTATATGAGTGTGATTTACCTAAAGTGCACATTATGAAACAAATGTTGGTTTACCCTTGTCATATAAAAAATGAGCCCAATGGTCTATCACTTGCAAAATTTCTTTTACCTTTTTCCTTTTAAATTTAGGAAAGAAGGACAACAAAAATAAAGGCATAAATCTCATCTTCTTACGCAAATAAAATCATATCAATTGGATGCCCGAAAATGGACATATTTTAAGGCAATTACACCGTTGTCTTTGGATAGTTTTTTTTTTGACATGGGAAAGAGTGAGCGGTAGAACTTGAACTCGAGATCTTTCTATTCACAGACAAGATCTATTACTGCTTGGATGTCTCCGAAGAAACTCATATTGGATAGCTTTAGGAAATAACATATTTAAAATAAAATTTTAGCTATAGTTGCCTTGAATTGAATAGCCCACTTAAAAGAAGCCCAATAACATTATTAATCGGCCAGTGCACAGTATATAAGTCAATCACAAAACCTAATTTTGCTTACCGCCTTCTCTCCGCTGCAGTGTGAAGCTTTCTCTCTCTAGTTCTCACGCCGCGCTTCTGTAGAGCTGTCAAAATTCCGGGCCGGACCGGGCCGATCCTAGCCTGCAGAGCTTTTTAGAAAAATCGGGCCGAGCCGGCCCGAAAATCATTCGGATCTGAAAATGTGAAGCCCAACCCGGCCCGAAAAGCACAAGTACTTCAACATCTAAGTAATCTTCATATAACAACAGTACTAGTACATGCCTCCCAAAATCTTGTTACTTCAAATATTTGACAAAAAATTTAAAGAGCTCAAGGAACTTTTGATTCAGCTAATGCACATCTATAAATTAACAATAATACTTTTCGGACATAAATGTCCGTACATAATCTAGCCCATTTAGAAAAATGGAGCGGTTCAACCCGTTTTACTTATTTATTTAATTTTGTAATTAAAAAAAAAGTATGCAGAGTTACCATTTTACCCTTTACCTATTTTAGCTCCAGATTTATATGTTTTGGCTCCAAATTGACATGAGATTAATCATAATTAATTATGATTAAACCCACGAGGAGCCCAAAATAGGTTGGCCATTACTTTTTTTTTGGGGGGGGGTGAATAGGCTGATCATTACTAAAAAAAATAATTTGAGTGGAGAAATGAACCCACTATAATGAGTACTTGTGAGGTATAAAATAATGAATGTGTGTGGGGCATTGTTCCAAAAAAGAAAGTAGTATAAATGTGATGGACACCCCATAAAAGATAGTAGCATTTTTGGACTTTTTTGCCCCCTTCTTTTCCCCGCATTAAATTCACACTTTTTATTTAGTGATGTCACATAAAAAAATTTGTGGATCACATATAAAATGAAACTATTACAAGTGTATTCACACTTTTTATTTAGAGATAACACAAATAAAAATCCGTGATCACTTATGAAATGAAACTATTACAATTGCATTCACGCTTTTTATTTAGTGATAGCACAAATAAAAATCTTTGATCGCGGAGGGGTAAAAAAGTTTAAAGTACTAGAATTTATCTTTTTTATAATAAGTGCTAAATTTATCTTTAGAAGGTGAAGTAGTAGAAATGGGTCTCACAACTACATCATTGCTAACTGCTGAGAAGTTTCCCGTTGTTGTCCCAAATTCTCTGTTTTCCAGCCAGGTATGCGTAATCTCATTGTTTGTCTGTGTTGTATTTTCTTTCGAGTTGCACTTGGGTACATCATGATGTACCTATACCTCCCTTTCAATCCGACCCCCGACCCGACCCGACCCGCCCGACCCTGTCAGTGTTGACCGGTCAACGTCTGACCGTTGACTTTTTCGTTTTTTTCCCTCTCCGCCTTCGGCTCCGATTTTAATTTATAGATAATGATTGTGACATTAATATTTTTTAGCTCGCTCCGAGGCCTTTGGCTCCCCTCGCTCGACTCTTGAATTTTTAAAAAAAATAATAATAAAAAAATAAAAAGTCAATGCGATCAACGTTGACCATTGACCGGTCAACGTTGACCGGGCGGGTCGGGTCACGAGTCGGGTTGAACCGGATGTATGATACATCATGATGTCCAGGAGTTTTTGCCTTTTTCTTTATGTTTGTTTTCCTATACAAGCATCTTTATGCCACAACAATATCAGATTCTATGGCTGAAATCTAACTAGCAGCCACACTTACAAATCCATCGTTGATTTGAAAACCAGTTATAAAATTCTCAAATGACTCATTATAAGTATTAGATGTGTTTTTTATGCCCCAGCCTCACATCTCTAATCTTTTGAATTTGTATCTGTACAACCACTTACTAATCAGTTCAGTTCTCAAGTTCTGTGAAACTAATTAATAATACAGCTTGAATTAATTTTCACCTAATGAATTAAAAGTATCAAAGTCAATATCTGACTCACATTTACAGGTTATTGTCAATAAGTCACGAGCCAAATTTCGATCCATGGTGAAAAAAATTCCGCTGCAAATTGATGACAGAGAAAAGATTTCCCTAATATCAGAGGATATAATTATAAAGTTTATGCTCAGATCTCATTCAAATTGAGAGATCATATGCAGAGCTGACGTTTGGAAGCAATCTTAAACAAGTGGTAAGTTTTTGACTTTTTATTTCCTTGCATATTGAAAGCTAATGATTTCATATTTTTGCCAATATCTACCGGATAAAATTTTCTGAAAGAAAATTTTTATTTTACTGAAATTCTTATCATCCTTACTAAATTAATAAGTTTTATTACGCAAGAAGACGGATACTACAATATTGAAAGCTAATGATTTCATATGGAATGAGTTCATAATAACGGCCCAATTCTGAAACATCTGTTATGTTTCTTTTTTTTGGTTACATATGTTTATTGTGCTCCAAAAATGCTGTAGGACAAAGAAGAAGAGCAGGATATTCTTCTTGAGTCCGTTAGGATCATCAAACAATTAACATGGTGTTATGCTAGGCAGTACTATCAGGGGGCGTTTGGTTTGATGGATGAGATAGATAAAGTTGGATATGATAGTGTAGGATGTGATTATTTAGATTATTAGTCTTGTGTTTGGATTGCTTGATTGTGGTGTAGGATAATTGAATGACTATGTGAGTGTGTGCTACTATATGTTGTGTGTGTGAGTGTGTGTGTGTGTTTTGTGTTTATGTGTGATTATTTTAGAATTTTGCATCATAGATTAAACAAGGATTAATAATCACCCCAAATTTGGGATGATAAGTTATCATCCATTTGAATGATTGGATTACGGGCCTAGTTATTCATCACGGATTTCATCATTCAAACCAAACATTTGATTAGGTTGGATTATATTATCAATCACTCATTATCATGCAAACCAAAAGCCCCCTCAGTTGATGTGGTGGATGTGGTCGGAGACTTTTGTTTTGAGATTAGCCTCATCTTTATCTGTTACATGACGAATATACAAGATACAACCATGCAAATTATGTGGTGGAAGTTTCTGGATTTTGAATTCTCTAAAAAAAGTTTACCTTTGTCTTAAAGTCATTCAAACCAAACATATGATTATGTAGGATTATTTTATCAATCAACCTTATCAAGCAAACCAAATATCCTCTTAATTGACACAGAGAAGATCTACATGGATAAAGCAGCTGGTATAATCAAATACAAAGCTAAGGCCCTTGGACCAACAACATTACCTTCAATAACTTAATCAGAGCCGGTCCTGAGGGTGGGCGAGCATGGACGACGGCCCAGGGCCCCAAAATTTTAGGGGCCCAAAATATTTAATATATATATTAAGTATACAAAAATTATATATTATTTTAGCTCAGTGGTTAAGCTCTTAGTGGCAACCGTTTGATCCAGGTTCAATTATTGTGTATTGCATTTTTCATACTTTTTTGTCTAATACTTTACTAACTACGTGGGTTGGTTATCCCATGGGCCCCAAAATTTACTTTTTAGTATTTTTATGTATGTAATACTAGTTATTTTTAAAATATGTATTAATAACATAAAATAAGAGAATTAAGAATTAATTTATTCAAAAAATTTCACAAAATACTTATGTTATTTTAGATTTCTTAAATCTCTATCTTTATATTTAATAATTTTTATTTCTACACAAGTATTTTGGACACCATATTTTTCTTCTAATTCTTGTTCGTCTATTGGTAGAAGTTTTATTATTTTTGTTATAAGCTAAAAATATTAAAATTTTATTATTCAAAAAATTTAGACACCAAATTTTTGAATTAATTTATTCATTTTTTTTAACAAAATGCTACTCTCTCCGTCCCCCATAAGTGTAGTGCATTTTTTATTATATGTGAGGTGTAAAATATTAGTTGAACCACAATAACCTGGAAGAGTATGTTATTTTAGATTTCTTAAATGTCTATCTTCATATTAATTATAATAACTTTTGTTTCTACACAAGTATTTATTTTCTTCTAATTCTTGTTCGTCTATTAGTAAAAGTTTTATTATTTTTGATGTACACTAAACTAATTCGACGATTAAGAGAAATTCACACCAACTTTTTATTTGTATACACCATCATTTTTTCATCAAATACATAATTAATGTATTGGTTTAGTTTTTGGGTAGAATAAAAGTTCATGTATTTATTATAATTATAATATTTAGAATTAAGTTCTCATAAAAAAAAGTATATAAAAATGATATTGCAAGTAAAAAAGCTAGAATAAATCATTTTTATTATTAATATATGTTTTTTGTATGTATTTAAATGGGTGTCACATTGCGACTTTAAATGAAAGATAGATGGCCCATTTTTATTATTTCGCTCTGGGCTAGACCTGCCCAAACTGGAGGGCCCGGCGGGCCTAACCGGAACCGGCCCGCCGGTCAACGGTTTTTTAACCGGCCCGGCAGTCAACGGGCCGGAACCGTAACCGGAACTGTGAGCTCAAGGGCCGGTTCCGGGCCTGCCTTCGTTCAAACCGTGACCGCCGGTTAACCGCCGGTTAAAACCGACGGTTAACCGAAATTATTAAAAAAAAAAAAAAAAATGTGACGTGGCGCCGGTTCGAACGGTCAAAACCGGCGGTTAACCGTTGGAACCGGCGGTTAACCGGCGGAACCGGAACCGCCGGTTCCAACGGGAAGAAGACAGCAAGCACAGCAGGCTGCTGCAGCTGCATCAATGGAAGGCTGGGCAGCAGCTCAACGGCTAGAAAAATAGCCGTTGCTGCTGCCCTCTCCCCCCTCCCTTCCCCCCCATTTTACCCTATAAATACCACACTATAATCTCTCAAATAATCACACCAATTCTCATATCTCTCTATTTAATTTCAAGCATTCAATCTATTATTTGTTGCTCAAATTCTTCATTTTTGTGTTAATTTTGTGCTCAAGTTCTCAACTTCTCTCACCACACACTTCACCAATCCATCCATAACAATATTCCATAATGTCGACCTCCTCTCGTGTCGATAAGGGCAAAGGCGTTGCCGAAAATCAAGATGATGCTCCTCGTCGATCCAAAAGAGGAGGAAGATCGGCTCGGCAAGCTCGAGCAATGGCCGCCGAAGAAATATCAAGGGCGTATGCGGAACAACTTCAACAACAAGAGGATCGAGAGTTTGCCGAGCAAGTTCATCGTCAAGAGGAGGAGATGCTTCGGCAATCTCAAGAACAATCCAACGAAGAAGAAGAAGAAGAAGTCGAAGCGCCGCCAAACAAACCGACGGCTCGACCTCTTGTGTCGGATATCTTTACTAAGCATTTTAAAAAATGCCTAGAGCCCCGGCACCTAGCGACAAGCCCGGAGATCCTCCAAAATACAACGCCTATTGCAACTATTGCAATAACGTCTACAAATGGACGCATGGAGGAGGCTATGGCACACTAAGGCGACACATGGAGACGTGTCATCCGGAAGAATACGGGATTGCATCAACACAAACTCAAATTCGTGGCACCGCTTTCTCGGCGACGGGTACGTCTTCTCACCCTTTATTTAAATATGATCATCCACATGCCGAAGATGTTATGGCTAGATATTGTGCTATGGAAAAACAACCTTTTACATTTGCCGATAAAATAACCTATCAAGAAAGTATAAAAGATGCATATTGTCCCGCCGCTAAAAAAATTAGTAGAAGTAATATGCTTAGACGAATTAGAAGACAAGCTTTTGATAAAAAAATGGAATTAATGAAATATTTGATAAACTTAGACCATAAAGTTTCTATTTGTGCCGATATTTGGACGGATTGTTTTCATCAAAATAATTACATGGGAATAACATGTCATTGGGTTGATGATAAATGGATACTACAAAAACGTTTAATTGCATTTAGGGAGTTCGATGATCCACACACGGCCACTAATATTGCTTTAATAATTATAACCGTTTTAAATGAATACCAATTGATTAATAAAGTATTTTCGGTTGGTTTTGATAATGCATCCGCCAACACAGCTAGTATTCCCGAACTCATTGAAGCATGTAATCCATCTTTCCAAGGAAAATATTTTCATAGTAGATGCATTTGTCATATTTTGAATTTATGTGTTCAAGATGGACTTGAAATTTTTAATGAATCGGTTATGCCAATTAGAAAAGCCGTTGCCCTTTTGCATACAAATATAACTTTAGGTAAAAAATGGCAAAAATATTGTCGTCATAAGAATATTCAACATAGGAGTTTTGTTAGAGATGTATCACATCGTTGGAATTCCACTTATGAAATGCTTAATTCTACTTTAGAGTATAAAGATTATTTATGCGAATTTTTTAGAAAAGAATTTGCGACGGTTCAATTGACTTTATTACCTTCTTATTGGGACCAATGCATGGATTTATATCAATTGTTAAAGGTTTTTAATAATGCCACCGTTCAATTATCGGGTGTTTATTATTGTACTTCCGTTCGTGTGTTGGAACATTGCATGTATATTGCACTTAGCTTTAAAAATTGTTTTAGTAAACCCAATTTGCAAGGTGTGATTTATTTTATGGTTCAAAAATGGCTAAAATATTTTAGAAATATTCCGGATGTTTTTCTAGTAGCTAAGTGCTTAGATCCTAAATGGAAATATGATGGTGTTTGTCAAATGTTAGATATTTATTATAATGCTTTTAAGCAAATGGACTTTTTAAATGTACGAATTGATGGAGAAATAATTTTCTTTGATATTCCTAATGTTACTCAAATAAAAGATGATTTAGAAAGAACTTTAAGATCTCTTTTTGCCGAATATAGGATGACTCATGGTATTGATCTTGACATGAATGCACCTATTTCTTCTACTTCTACCTCTTCATTTACACTTGATTTAAACTCCTTAGATCCCTTAGTTCAACAATTAAGTAGCATGTACCAAGATAGATCTTATGAACTCCCTAGGGGCCAAGGTAATAGTGAATTAGATATGTATTTGGGTTGTCGTTTTGTTTTTGGTGTTGAAGATAGTGCTCCACAAATCGACGTGATGAAGTGGTGGTCAAAGAGAACGGAGTATCCCGTACTCTCTATCATGGCGAAAGAGTTGTTTGCCGTCCCCGCATCCACCGTCTCGGTCGAACAAGCTTTTAGCATTGGCGGACTCATGTTGGACCAAAGAAGATCAACGATGAAACCAAGAAACATTGAAGCCACAATGTTGCTTGATGATTGGTCGAGGGCCGACCTTAGAGCTCAAGAGCTCGATTGGGATGATCGCGACGAGAGCCCAAACGAAGAGTTCACCGAGAGTGATCGATCGGTGGACGAGAACTACTAGGGAGTAGGGAGTAATGTAATGTAATCGAACTACGTGGACTTTGATTCCTCTATGAGGATACGTAGGCAACTCAATTTTAATATTAAAATTGAGCTCAAGTCCTTTTTTCCTTTTTTTTTTTCATTTCAACTTTTCAAGTGTTGTAATTTCAAGTTTTCAACAATATTAATGAGAAATTATTTAATATTTTTATTCAATGACTACTAAGTAAAATTTAAATTTTTTTGCTTATATTGTCTTAAGATATATATATACAACAATTAATTACAAAAAAAAAATTACAAAAGTTGAAAAAAGTGCTCCAAAAATACAAAAACAATCTGTAATTAACCGCCGGTTTTCGGCCCTGAACCGGCGGTTCGGCAGAAACCGGCGGTTTTTAATTATTATTATTATTATTTTTCCAAAACCCTAAATTCTATCTATAAATACCCCCCAAGCCCAACCCTTTTCTCACTCACTCTCACTCCTCACTGCCTTCACCTTAATGATCTATCATTCAATCTTCCTCATCTCTTCACCTTATCTATCTTCTTCATTTTTTCTTCTTTTTTAATTTTCTCTCTCAAGACTCAAGTTTCAACTTCAATTCTACAAAATACAAACAACAATGCCTCCTAGATCTAGTATTAAGGTTGATATTTTCAACAAGCACTACACCCGTAGTGCTCCATTGCCCGACTATTCTAATCCAACCTATGAAGTTCATTGCAATTATTGCAACAAAGTTTTCAAGTGGACTCAAAATGATGGCTATGCTTTCCTTGTTCGTCACATTCAAAAAGCACTTCCGACCGAAGCTATGGGAAATTGAGTATGTAATGTTACTAATGCAATCTCTATTTTGTAGTTGAAAATTGAAATATGTATTTTGTAATGTTTAATTTAATTTTCAAGTACTTGTAATTTCTATTTAGTCATGTTTATTTTAATTTTCAAGTATTAATGAAAAACTAGTTCATTTTCATTTATGTTTCATTTTCTTAATTTTCAATGTTTTATATATATATATATATATATATATATAAGAAAAAAAAAATTAAAAACCGGGCCGGTTTTTAACCGGAACCGGCGGGTTTTAACCGGGCCCGGAACCGCCGGTTAAAAAGCCCGGCCCGGCCGGTTACGGTTCACTCTCCGGTGAAACCGTAACCGGCGGGCTCGGACCCGGAACCGCCGGTTCAGGGCCCGTGGGCAGGTCTACTCTGGGCCCATTATTTATCAGGATCGGCGCTGAACTTAATACTAGTACTAGCAAAAGAAACTAAATAACAACCCATACATATCAACCACTATGATTAGAACTTGTTTTTGTTAAACCCCATTTTTGAGATACTCCACAAACTTTTTGATATAACTATGTTTCAGTTCTTTATTTGCAAAAATTCCATGGGCAGCTTCTTTAGTGCTTCCCCTTCCTTAGCGACCATGGCCTTTTGCAGTGCATTTGCAATGTCATTTCTTGTAAAAGACCCATCTTGAGCTCTTTCAACCTTTATTGCCAAACCCTTCTCAACTAGAAGCCTCTGTCTGCCGGAATGTCAGTCGTGGCTTCGGCATTTTCCGGCAGGGGATCTGAGTCGAGCCTAGGGAGAGGAAGGGGCACAAATTGGATAAACTGTGCTAGATTTGGTGGGATTTTGGGGAGTCTTGGAATGTTTCTGGGAGTTGAGAGAAAGGAGACATGAATGCCAAATTTGGCCAAGGCAATGGAGAGATGCAAGAATGGAATCATGTGACCAAATGCCAGCCATGGGAGCATCACAACATGAATTTCCTTTTCTTCACCCTTATTCATCTCTCTCTCTCTTCTCTGTGTGTTGTGTGTGTGTTTCTCTCTCACAACATCTATAAATTAGTGGGAGAGTGATGTTGATGTGACTTGTGAGGTTGAACAGCAATGAAGTTAAAGATTGGTGTGGTTGATAATGAATGAAGTAGCCGTATGTATAGTAGTTGTTTACGTATCTTTAATATTGTGATTGGGTGTTTGCATTTAATTAGTTGGGTAGTTGCATTGAATTGTGTGGTTGGGAGGTTGCATTGATTTGTGTTGTACATAAATTAAACAAACTCTCATTGATAAGATTAAGGGTACATAATTTGAATTACATGAACGAAGATTAGAAATACAGTAATAAATTTTGAAAGTTAAAAAGTACATAATTTGAATTACATCCACTCGCGTGCAGCTTTAATCTTAGCTACCATTTTGTTATAGTTGAATAGTTGCGCTTCAGACATGCCGCTTGTATCCTTGTTGCATAATTCGAATTGTGTCATTTCAAGTGTTTGGTCATCCAAAGCCATTTGTTTCTCCAGTATTGACTGCATCATGTTCCACTTTTCTTTTAGTTCAGCAGTCTGCAACTTTTGCTTTTTGTTTACTTGCTCTTTTAGCTCTCTATTGTCCCATCGAACTTGATCGAGGTCCACAATAAGCCGAAGATGGACTGTCATCTTCAAAAAAATTTGCTTTCTTGTGAGGATTAGATGGTATTAATTTGTTGAGGGGCCCATTTTTCACAAATTAACCTGATCTTCCATATGTGCTCATACTTGAAATCATGATTTTTGTGCTCCAAACGCCATTTTCTTTTTGTATCTTTCAGCACGCCTTCATCGTCTTGTCCACTCGCTCGATTGCTCCAAAAATTATTGTAATAACTAGCAAATTTCGTGACATCAAGATTGACTTTATAGAAACGATTTTGTACCTGCTTGGCAGTTCTGACTGTAGTGTCGTCCGACTTGTAACTGTTGTAGTAGTCACTCATTTTTGCCCAAAATTGTAGACTTTTCATTTTATTGCCAGTTGCTGAGTCGGTGCTAATATTGAAATAAGCTTTCATCAGAGATATCTCCTCATCGTGTGACCATTTTGGCTGCTTCTTTTTAGGTGCATCTGCATCATCATCATCATCATCATCATCATCATCATCATTAGAGCTGGCAAATTTGGCCCGGCCCGAGGTACCCGGGGTTTGGGTTGGGCTGGGCTAGGAAATTAGAGGCCCGAAAAAGTTCGGGCCGAAAAAGCCCGCCCAGATAGCCTCCCGGGCCGACCGGGCTTCGGGCCAAAAAAACCAGGTGGTTTCGGGCCAAAAAGCCCGTCCAATAATATAATGAGTTTTTAATTAATATGTTTTATTGTTTGACTTTTGACAAAAACCTAACCCTTTTTTCACTCTCACTCCCACCCACCCGCCGCAAACACTATCTGTCTCTCTCTCACTCTTACAGACTCGTCGTCTCTCTCTCTCTGCTCTCATCGAACACAATAGCAGCAGCAACGCACCATCACCGGCGTCCGTCTCCGCCAACTTCTACTCCCGTAGCCGCTACTCCACCCACCGAGTCTTCTCCGCCCATTGAGGCACCGGTTGAGGCGCCGACACCGAGCAAGAAGAAGGGTAAGAAGCACGCCGGCCCTGCTCCGGCTCCCGAGCTTTCAAGCCCACCGGTGCAGCCGTTCGAAGCTCCCGGACCTGGCTCTGACGCTTTTTCTCCTGGTCCAGCATCCGTCGGCGATTTGGTAGGTAACGTCTAATCCTTGGTCTTGCTAAATTGCACTTGATGCAAAAATCAATGCGCTTTCAGATCTGGAAAATATATGCTCATTTATTTGAATTATTTCACATTTAAGCTCTACAGATTTCGTGCTCTAAATTCTAATCAACTTATTGGGTCAAAGACATAAATGGTTTTTTTTTTAAATAACTTACGCGATTAGCCGTTGTGGGGATTTTTAAGATCTCTAGGTGGACAAGACATCAACGGTCTGAATTTATGATCATATTAAGAGAAAAAAATTATTGTTCTCACAAATTGTTCTCTGGAGAAGTGGAATGATTATATATGGTGATTAATTTTATTCTATTTTGAAGATTAAACATGTGCATGACATTGTGTTCAGTTTTCAAATTAAGCAACATATACTCCGAAATATTTATTTTTCTAGATTATGCAATTTTGTACAGTACACACGCCCTGTAAGTAGGGGCTGCACGTTTATATTTTGCTTTGAATTATAACTATTTGTATTTTTTTAATAATATAGGTTGCACAAGAAGTGGAAGAAATACATTTATCGAAGCAAGATTCAAATGTGGTTGATGTTTGATGACGAGAGGGACTTTTTATTTAATAATTGTTATATTATAGTTTGAATTTTATTTGGTTAGTTTAAATTATTTTTTCACATTTTTTTTTCTTTTGTACTATCGGGCCGGTTTGGCCCGGTGGCCCGAAGGAGGGCTGGGCTGGGCTGCAATTTTGGCAGCCCGAAAAAAATTGGCCCGGGCCGGCCCGACCCGAAAAAATGATTTTGGCCCGGTGGGCCGGGCCGGCCCGGACCGCCTCTTTTGCCAGCTCTAATCATCATCAACATCATCATCATCATCATCACGTGCAAGATTAATATGCTCTATCCCAATTTGTGAAGAATTCGATGGAAATTGTTGACTAGGAAAACTCGAACCTGTCCCAAAGTTTGGTGGAATTTGTTGAGAAGAAAAATTCGGCCTCGTAGGAAAGTTTGATGGAAATTGCTGAGAAGAAAAATTCAACCCACTAGGATAGTTTGATGGAAATTGCTGAGAAGAAAATTCGACCCAACAGGATAGTTTGATGGAAATTGGTGAGAATAAAAATTCGGACCAGTAGGAAAATTTGATGGAAATTGTTGTTGATTGTAAGGATGTTGATAGGATAAATTTGGAAAATAGGAACCTTGAAAATTTGAGAGGTTGCATTACTCGAGTCAGAATTTTGAGAGCTTAAATCTGCCATTTTGATTGAAGAAAAAATAAAATGAAGAAAATATTTTTTGCTACTTTGACTTGAAAACATGAGAGTGTATCCGAAGTGACGAGGTATCCGTCCTTTGATTGAATTCCTACTCAAGTCTATTATTTTGATTGAAGGCAGCTTTTCTACGCCTGCTTCAACAGCTCCTTCCAACCGATTGTGCGCCAATTTCAAGATTTGTAAATGTGATGCCCGGGGCAGAAGTACGGAGTGATCGCCGGTGCAGAGGCACGGACAAGGAGCGGCTCCGATAAGACTTCTAAGCGGAGGGGGCAGGAACGAACCGAAACACACCCGAATGAGAGGGATTCCAAGAATATGTCGGAATGGGACGGCATATTCGAGGAGAGCTTAAAGGAATTGATTGGACTACTTATACCATCAAGATGCATCTTCTTTTCTGGGGCTCATTGTGGAAGAACTCCAAGGTTAAGCGTGCTTGACCTGGAGCAATTCTATGATGGGTGACCTCCTGGGAAGTTTTCTCAGGAAGCGTGTGAGTGAGGACAAAGCACGCTAGAAAGGACTTGTGATGGTTTGTGGGGCCAGCCGTCAGTCCGGAAGCCGGGTTGTTACAGATGGTATCAGAACCGAACCTCTCCCAGTAAGGTGTGGTTCAGGGACGAACCAAGCGGAAGCTGGTGGGCCTGTGATGCCCGGGGCAGAAGTACGGAGTGATCGCCGGTGCAGAGGCACGGACAAGGAGCGACTCCGATAAGATTTCTAAGCGGAGGGGGCAGGAACGAACCGAAACACACCCGAATGAGAGGGATTCCAAGAATATGTCGGAATGGGACGGCATATTCGAGGAGAGCTTAAAGGAATTGATTGGACTACTTATACCATCAAGATGCATCTTCTTTTCTGGGGCTCATTGTGATGGTTTGTGGGGTCAGCCGTCAGTCCGGAAGCCGGGTCGTTACAGTAAATTTGTTAATCGGCTCATGGTTGGGGGCAGAGAGCCATTGATGTTATTGTAGCTCAAATAAAAAACAACTAAATGCTGGAGGTATCCTATTCGAGGCGGAATGGCATCTGGAATGAAATCGTTATGAGAAAATGGCATCTGGAATGAAATCGTTATGAGAAATGTCAAGGATGTGTAATTTAGTGAGACTAGTAGAATAGTACGTGCGATGCACGTAATATTGATAAATTTTATTAATATATATATATATATATATATATATCAAACATAAAATAATCATATCATGATAATAGATACTAATAATATAATAAAGGTATAATAGACAAATTAAATTTTGTAAACAAAATATTTTTATAATAAGTATAGATTTGAAAGTGAAAGAGGCAACAGCTCACTCCAGATATAATTATTGGTCAAACTGAGATATAGTTTGGACAAATTTGCAATTTATGACGCAAAAGTCTAAAACTTTTACGGACCTTTTAAACAAAAAAGTACCTATCCACCAACTTTAGGTGAAAATACTTTTAGAAATTCATATAAAAATCAATGTACTTTAGATGAAAAAAAAAGGGTTAATGGTCTGTAAATTCCTCAACTTTCAATAATTTCTGGTTTTGCTCTCTACCTAAAGATTCTGCCTGTAAATTCCTCAACTTTCAGCAATTTCTGGTTTTGCTCTCCACCTAAAGATTTTTCCTGTAAATTCCTCAACTTTCAATTGTTTCTGATTTTGCTTCCAGCGATGGGATCCGACAAGAATAGTTTTGGAAATTTATAGACGTGGCACTCTCGTGGCATATATGTAAATAAAAAAAATAAAAAAAAATATTTCATGTCATCATCCCCACCCCTCTCTCAGTCTCGTTCTCCCCTGCTTTCTTTCATTCTCGCAGAGATAATTCAACCGAGAAAATACAGATCATGCGCAATATTGTATGGGTGTGAGTAGGATTTAAAATTCTTGTGATTTTATGGGTGCCTTCAAGTGCATGATCTGTATTTTTTCGGTTGAATTATCTCTGCGAGAATGAAAGAAAGCAGGGGAGAACGAGACTCAGAGAGGGGTGGAGATGATGACATGAAATCTTTTTTATTTTTTTAATTTACATATATGCCACGAGAGTGCCACATAGATTAATTTAAGCCACGTTTATAAATTTCCAAAACTATTCTTGCCGGACCCCATTGCTGGAAGCAAAATTAGAAACAATTGAAAGTTGAGGAATTTACAGGCAAAATCTTTAATTGGAGAGCAAAACCAGAAATTGTTTACATGCCATTACCCAAAAAAAAAATGTACCATGTGTCAGCAACATGGTTTTATACTTTTATTCGAGTATTTCACTCGAGAGTGACATGTGGCAAAGTTATTTGTCTGTTGTATTGCATGTGAGTGCTTGTATATATAATAATGTATATGTATCCCAACAATTCTTTCTAATTTTTTGTACTTTTTTTTTTTCCAATAGAATTGACAAATTAATGGAAAATTTGGGAATAACCTTCATTGCAGCGGCATGCCGAATTCTGTATTAGAAAATAGTGGAATTAAAGCCCCCACCAATATTATTTTCGGTCTCCGTTACTCCATTCATTAAGTACGAACTTGTAGGCCTTCTCAAATCTCGATCTAATCTCATAGTACATGAATTTATAAGTTATTCTCCTTCCATCCTAATAATTTAATCTCGGGAACCCCGACACGGGTACTAAAAAATAAATTGTTTATAATAAAATTAAAAAGCGGAAACAACTATCATGACTCATGGTTGGTTTGTGTCACCTCCTAACCCTTAAACCCCTCATCCATCTCTTACAAATATAAGAAATTGGGAAGCTATTGAAATCGCAATATGATTCGTTCGGGATCCAATCTTACAGGTAAAGTTTGTCGTACCTGATTTTTCTAGTGCGGTTAACGTCTCTTGTATGGTTTGCACGTTATTGCAAAATAGCATAGTTTGCCTAATGCGCAAGCACCTTGGATAGCACCATGGCAACTAATTAAAGAAAATTTTGTTGGCTGAGACTAACAAACATTTTCAGCAGAAAAGAGTGCACCTAAAGATTAAAGCTGCAGCCACATTTGATAATGCCCAAAATTAAGCCATAAAAGAAAGGTATGCCATTTAATTATGTAATCAAGGCTAGTATGTAATGTGACACTGTAATCTGATCCTTGGCTCTTCAGAAAGTAGTTTGTGACTACATGCTGATCAAAATGCAAGCAAAATTTTGGACACATTTACAATCAAAGAATGCTGCTCTTGATTATTATAATTATAATGATAATGATAATGTAATGAAATAGATTTTTAGTATCTGCCAGAGATCTAGCTGCAGCGTTGCTTGGCTTTATGATTCTTCCAAAATGCTACGGCTGAGTTTGCAGCCATGAGTTTGAAAGAAGGTTGTTTGTACCTTCATGATTCCGATGAAATTGTGCGCGACGAGAGAGATGTTAGACTGCATTTTTCACCATTTTCTAAAGCTGATTGTTGTCAAGTCCCATGTCTCTGGCAAGCCATACTCAAGGCTATTCTTTCTCAATGCACAAGAGACGATAATCTGACAGAACGGTGAATAATTGTGTTTCTACAAATAACTGCAAAACCCAAATAAAGCATTCATCATCAAGATATATGTATGTTGGCTAATAAATGTACTAAAACATTCTGGTATAAACTTTTAAGACAATAACAACTAAGTGAACAACATTAGTATAAGACACTTTTCTGTGATCCTCATCTCTCTCTCTCTCACATACACACACGGTCTGAAGTGGTTGTTACAGAATTGAAGTGGTGAGAGAGAGAAATGACAGAAGAGAAAATTCATAGCACAAGAAAGAGCAATCAAGTAGAAGAGTGTTCTAAGCTTAGCAAAGTTAGTTTTTGATCTTGGCATTGGGAACATTTAAGTTCACTAAATGAATAAAATTCAATCAACTTTTATAAACATTAAAACAACTTCTATAAACAATTGAAATTGTATCAGCAAAGATAGGCAATTGAGAATATATATATATAAGGATAATTGGTAGAGCATGTACCTTAATAAAAGGCTGCTCCTTTTCCGGAAAGGAATAAATATAGCTATCCTTAAGAAGTATTGAAACCTGAAATGGAAACAGTAACTTTTTTCAAAGGCCACTAGACATGATTTTACTTGCGAGAGTAATTAGAGATAGGAATGTAAGCAATAACACCTTCTCATTGGATTGCACACTTGTGATCGTGTGTAACCTCAAATCCGAACAAAATGATTCCATATATTTCCTCATGACAGTTAAAAATTGAGTAGCAGCTCCAGCCTGAAAGTCCATCATATATGTAATAATGAGGAAAAAAAAAATCCGGTCATCTCCTAATCATAATGAAAAGAGACATTTTGAGTTGGATGTATGTACCTGCACTTCGTCGCATTTATAAACTGGATGTCTGGGAGAAAGAGCGTCTACACACGACAACTTGGAGTGGATAGGCCTAAGTTCAGAAATAAGCACTTGACGTCTGGGAAGTTGAGGAAGACTACAAGAACTCACCTAGACCAGATTATGCAATAATAGAGAGTTTTACATAAGCAGCTTCAAGAGAACTGCATTATCCTTTATAATTAGATATTAAGTCGATATTTAAAGAATCATTAAAGAAAAAAAAAAGATCGTGCAAAAAAAAAAAGACACCGACTAGCTTCCTTCACAAGATTAATGAATCTAATAGGCTAAATTAAGTAGAGATATAGAACAACTGGGAGACAGTGATTTAAAAAAGGTTCTAGAAGAGGCTAAAGTAGTTTTTTGTTTCAAAGCCATGGATTAATATGACTTAACTCCACATTTTTATTCATGTTTAGGGCTCCGTTGCCCAAATCAGCGCATATCTGCCAGATTCTCGGTTTTATTTATATTTAATACATAAAAATTTTTTCCATAAAATTGCAAAAGAACTTAAAAGTTTTTTTTTAGAGCTCCGTTGTTTTATTTATTTACACATTCCTTTTTAAATATATATATATATAAGGATGTGTTCAGTGTTTGGTATAAGGAGAAATAAGCTTAAATCTATAGAAATGAAGTGTAATTAATAGAATATCGTGGTATTAGTTCGTTCTTGTAAGAACATGGTGAATAATTTACGAAAAATCATAATTAAAATGACTGAAGTGCATATACTAGAGAGTGTTCAAAATCCTCATACAAGCACCTCTTGTTGTAATGAACAAAGAAGTTCTAAGCAAAAATTCAAAACGTATAAATTTAAGGTAAAAAATCATTAGGCAGCAAGATGCTCAACAAGCGATTATGGTGTTATGCCAAGTTTTACAGTGAAGCCATAATCCATTCTTCTAGTTATGAAAGGGGGAAAATTAGATATTTGATATTACACATGGTTCCATTGTTTTCTCCATCTCTTGGTGATGTCCTTTTCTATTCTAGTTAATGTGTGGATGGCATAGGAAGGGCAAGAGGTGAAGGGGTTGCATCCTCCATTTCTCCTCTCACGAGATTTACCAATGATTTTGATATTATGAAGAATGCTAGGAAATGTAATCAATAACCACGTACACATGCGTTAAAACAATTAGTGCATAGAAATTGGACTAACCTGGTCATTCAGTACATTAACTTGAACAAGATTAGGAGCTCTTGGTTTCAGATCAGATAGTTTATGTTGTATGCCGGCCTGCATGAAAGTTGCAAATAACAATTTTTTGTGTTATAACTAATTTTCCTATTTAAATTAAAAATATTAAATTTCAAAGGATTCAAAGGAAAATTATAGCAAGCAGATCCTGCAATCGTTTATCAGAAATGTTTCTGAGCTTTGTTGAGTAAGTAGGCTGAAATCTACCTAGATGAATATAGATTGCTGAAAGTTAGGATTTATGACCCTCTCAGAAATGTTATAGTGTTTCCTAGGGATCAAGCTACCCAAGAATATATCTCCACATTGTTGCAGATAAACTTTGCAACTGTATATATCTTATTGAAAACATATAATTAGGAATCAACACAAACTCACAATGAATGGAACGGGAGCGTCCAGAAAATCCACCATCCTCGCTGGCAGAATCTGCACAACACAAATAACATAATAAGATAGTTCAACATCGAAACAATCAAACATGAAAGACCAGGAAAAAAACGGCCTTGTTAGAAGAGCATTTGCACAACTTAAAAAGAATGTGAAATTGATTAATAAGGACCATAGAGTTTTCACTCCTTAAGACACAGAAAGTCAGGGATGATTAAGCGTCAGAACTGCGGATAAGTTTCCCGTTTCAATATTTAAAAGCAATCAAATCTGATACTGCAAAAGAAACAGAAAACATATGTTTTTATAAACTTAGGGATACAAATTAAGTGGTGCCTGCATTTTGGCCAGAAGAAAGAGCATATGGAGAAAAGCAAATCCTCATCATTTCTACTATTTCTAGAATTTGTCAGGTTGCATTAGTTTTAAAATCAGAGGTCACTTATTTAAGAAACTTAAATGCAGATAGTGATCATGAGGGGAAGGCATCAAAATAAATATGGCAAAACTTACTGGAAGAAATAAACTCTGCCATTCAAATGGACGAATCATTGGGATGATTGACAACACCACAGCCGATAGGATACCCTGTACGGGGAAAAAAGGAAAGGCCTTTAATTCTTCAAAAGGAAGGAAAAAAAATGACGACTCCTAGTCATTCTCTATTTCAAGGGGAGAATCAGTACCAAATTTGGGCACATCAAAACAACTTGTTTCTCCAGTAATACACCAGTGATCACGGTAAGGATCTAGACACAGGAAACTCATCAGGCTCCAAGAATTTCATGGACAGCCTAAAAAAACTTACAAACATTCCGTCATCAATTTAGCCAATTTATTTATTAGAAAATGTAATGTCTCAGGTAAGTAACAAAAAAATATAATTGTAGAATCTTTTTAGTGTTAAAGGTACTATAATGATTAAGATAACATTTTTGAAGGGTATATTTAAGACACAACAAACACAATCATCCAAAACAAAGTGGCAATAAAGATTATATAACTGAAGTGAACCTAAGAATTGAAAGTTTAAAATAATTACACTCTCAAGAGAAAGAACTCGACATATTGCAGCCGTTGACCATAGAGAGAGTGAAGAAGCTTCCTCCGCATTAGCTAATTTCAACTTGACCTTCAAAATTAGATAGTATTAGAAAGAATGTTTTTCTCTTTCACAATAGCTGAATAGTCATTTGAACAGTCTAACCTGAGAATCTTCCTTAGCATATTTCAGTTTATGTTCAAGATACTTCTCACACAGTCCAAGTTCAAAAACAGAAGGCCGTCGATACTCAATGGACTGCATATGCTCTAGCGGCTGAAAAATGATTTTGCTTCCCCTTTCAGGAAGACTCAGACGATGATAGCCACAAACTATCTGTAGCAAATCATTTTTATTTTCCTGACATAGAGATTGAAGAAGCAGTTGAGTTGAGCTTGAGAAGTCAGGAAATGACAATCTAAATACCAGAAATATATCTTAGGGAGTGTGATTGAAGGCATTATAAACTCACCCTTGCCCACTCGATTATCATATCATCACTTGGATCTTCATCCTGGCTATTGGAACCATCATCCAACGTTGCACTTTTAGCTGGACTGCCAAAACAACGTATATTTTAAGAAAAATACATTGAGAAAAACAAAAGATGGCAAATGTGTTTGCAATCAAACCCACAGAAGAACTAACTCCAATTGTGGCCAAATAATAATATAGAAGAGAGAATAAACTATTCTGTCACCTAAATAAGGATTCGATACTTCGAAAGCTTGCAAGTGGTTGGTTTTTGTGGCAGATGTCTGGGGTAACACCTACAGTATGACCATCTGATTGGTTTTCCAAATTCTCAGATGTAGTATCATCACAAGCACGCACGTTCTTGCTGCTATCCTTGTCCAAATCTTTCGTTTGACATTGACTTGATGCATCACTGGCTATAGCAATCCCACGAGAGTTTGCACACTTTGATGATGCCTCCTCATCAGATATAATGCCTGCTGCTGCTGCAGCAAGAGTTACTGCATGGTCAACAGGAATTGCTGAGGCCATCCAGTCTGTGCCACTTTCAGCACGAGGAGACTTAGCATTTAAATGATTCTTTGGCATAGGTTGAAAAGGAACACTAGCAGCAAGTGCCATTTCATCAACAAACTTAGTAATCCGATTCAGACGTTCCTGAGCAATTATGCTGCATACAAGAAATGGAACATGCAGTAAAATGTACCCAAATAATTACAAAGTGACGTTAAAAACAGAGTCAAGAGTTAAATTCTATTTGCTAGATCAGATTTCCAAGACAGGAAACTCTAATAAATAAATACATACCTGTTCAACATCTCATAGTGTAACTCAAACAGTGGCACCTTTGTTAATATACAATAACAACGAGGAGCAGAAACCAAAAACCTACTGCTGCCAGAGTGTGATTGAGGAAGTGGCGATCGACCCCCATAAATGGCAGGTGGCCTCTGAACAACCTCTTCCACTCGCAAGCAAATACCATAAAGTGTTGCATTGCCAGCTACCTGCGCTGACAGGCAAACGTCTTCATAAGAATTTAGCACATTATAAGAGGATACTGGAATCACTTTTCAAGAAGAAATAGTGTAATTTCTTCTTCTGTCTATTTCATTCCTTTTGCTTTTTTTTTTTTTTTGTGGTGGGGTGGGGGGGGTGGGGAGGGGAGCGCGGGGAGTTGGGGGAGAATGGACTGTGAGGGTTCTCCGTTGGAAGCATGTAAACACAGAGAGAAGTCCACCTTCTGCAACTGCTACTTGAAGGAATGAGGAAACCACAAAAGTTTACAAGGAATTGATAGAAGTGTGTTCGGCATGAAAAACAAATGAGGAAACTTTATATTCTTGGGGCACTTCCACAAATAAGGGAAATTTGTGCATGTAATACTGACACCTTAAAACATAAACATATCAGAAAACTTGTTGTAACTGAAACATACTGCAAATTAATTGTGCAAAAATAAACTTGTTGAATACATATTATATTGTTCATTTGTAATCAATTTTGAAGGTCAAGTAAGAGGAGTTCTAATAACACCCCCACCACTAGAAGAATTTACACATTGTTATACCACATTCCGATTTTAGGGAATCATCTTTGCTCAACTATGTGATACATTAGCCAGTATCATTTTCTATGTGTATCTTCTCATCACTATGTCGGAGAAAGTAATACTAGCCTCATGATGGGTTGCATCATTAAGTTTTTAGGAACATTCCAATTACACTTCTTTTTTGTCAATAAATCATGGATATGTCAAGCGATGGTTAAAGTCATGTATAATAAATATTTCACAACAGGTTTCATAGTCTTCAGTGAAGATCAACTAAGGGAAACGAGCAACCAGAGTATAGACTACTTACAACTTGTCTAAATTGACTATTCAAGAAGCAGGATACAAGAGAGGGGAACCATTGAATGATACGATATGGCATTGTTCGCACACAGAAAACAATTGCTAACTGGGTAGCTTATGAGACACTCAAGAAAAGAAACAAGCAATGCTAAGAGTGAAAATAAAATTGGACTTGCCTTTAGTGAAAATGTAAATGATAAATCATCTCTGCACAAGTGTTCCTGAGAACAAATCAAACTAAATAAATAAATCATGTTTCGCCATAGCAGAAGAAATGACAAAATAGTAAAAAGTCATTTTTTCCTTAATTCTCTCCTTTCTCAGTGGAGTCAAACTTTTTGGTCAAAAAACTGGGTATTCAATATCAGTACAATCAATGTATTTGCTGCATACCTGTCCATAAACAAGTCCATTCAACTCACTTAATGATGGTGATCTCTCCAATACGCGGGCCTAAATGAAAGAAGAGGGTAAACTTTAGACCACAGAATGTTATTGTTGGAAATGTATTTTGCACAACAGGAAAAACAAGTTGCAGCAACTTGATTCAGTGACTTATGGCACCATCCCTATAAGTTTTATATTTGCTAACTACACGTTCTAGGTGCTTCTAACATCTTATACCTTTAATATTGAGATATTTTTTTTTCTTTAAATAAGCAACATTTCAAATGCAGAAAAGATAGAGGCTGGTCGAACATTTTTAAGTACATACATTAACTTCCTTACGAAAAAGCAATAAAAAGAGAACTCCTGAAACTGCATGTCAACGGTGGCTAGCCAACAAGAAATGTGCATCAGCACAGAACAAAGTCGCTATTGGTTAAATTAAATATACTAGTTCTGTTCTGTCAGAATGTTGATGAAAATTCTATTGCATACAACATCATATTATAAACTCCACGAGCAATACACCAAATTCAATATAAACAAAAAATATACACTTGTGGCAAATTATTTTTTTCATGCAGAATATGACTCAAAAGAAAGATGGTGATGTTTTCCCCAATATAGTATTATCGATAAGGAAAGCAGTTAGGGTTACAGAGCAAGGCCCAGTAGAGGACTCCACTGACTGCAATAAAATAAAAGTACAAAACAAACAATAAAAGGAAACAAAGTTACCAGAATATTCCTCTGAACTTTGACAACTTCAACAAAAGTTTGTTGATAGATAATGGATATTAAGTAAAAGTAAGGGTATCTGTCACAATTTTATATATATACAGTCGTTTCAATAGTTCAAATTTGACAAAAAAAGGTCTAAAATAAAACTTACGTTCATGATTAGAGGATTTTGAGAAACCACATACCTTAACACCTGAAGGAAAGCAGAATGCAGCCAGATCCTGCAAATGCAAAGCCAACTTTCTTCTAGGAGGATACATGAAGAGCACCTATTGGATACAAATCAGAAGAAAAGCTCGATCACTCTAAGTACAGTTTCACTCAGTAGCCCCAAAACTATTAAATTAAGCACAATCGATTTTTGAGGGAAACATATATAGGTTCACTTGATAGATGAAGCTCTGAAAGTAGAATCAGCTCGAATCAGGATTAGCTTAAATATATTCTTGCATAATATTTATTTATAGATTACAATAAAAAAAGAAGCAATTCGACCCAGGACCATAAAGATCTGGTGCACATAGAAATGAAAACAATGGTGCTCATGTAGCATACTATGAGAACTTGGACAATAGCAACAAACCTGAGGTTCCATCATTGGGAATTTGGGCGGCCTAAGTGGCCGCATGTTGAAATCACCCGTTTCAATTCTTTTCATTTGTTGCTCGAATTTCTTTCCCCTTATATACGCATCCTCAACAAACTCAAGCTTGGTATCTGGCTGGAGCCCCACAATAACAAAGTGTTCGAAAAGCGAGGTTGGCTCTTGATATACATCAGTACCCTACATTCAAACTCGTGTGATGTAACCTCAGTCATCATAAGAACTAGTCATGCAACAATAAATACCAATAAAGTTAAATGCCAGGTATACACAATAAAATATTCTTAAAATCAAGATGGAAAGATACGAGAGAACACTTGAAGGCCATTACACAAAACATGTTATTAGTATTAACTTGTCCCTTCCAACATACATGACATGAGTGAAAGCTTTAAGTTAAAATTATGCATTTTCTCTTCAGAATAGTATGATTTTGCCACAGATTCTAAAATAGTCTTAAAGGCACAAAGATTTAGGTAAATCCCATAAATAATACAGATAAACAGCAAAGAATATTACAATGTCATTAATTAGAAAAAAGTGGGATGAAGAGACCATAAAAGTTTCAATACATTAGTACACTAGAGTAAGAAGAATATATTGACAACCAGACTAATGAAACACTCAACGTCCTCGTGGTGTGAGGCTGCATACCAATGGTTTGGAGTTGAGCTGATACCACTGCCTTTTCTGATTAGCCAGAATCTCAGGATCGAAAGAAGAATACTGGCTATCATCACGTGAACAACGGCCACCCAAGTGCAAAGCCCTTTGCATATGACCCTTCAGTCTTTGGAAATTACCGGTGCTACCGCTAGGATTATGACTTGAAGTGACTATTTCACTACGTGCACGCCTATGCCTCGGTGCTGACTCCATGGTCGGAGCACTTGGATAGGCATGATGCCATGCCTCACCTGCCATTCTGACTGCCTCCTTCGACAACTGCTGCAACACCTCAATTGGCGATGGTGGTGCAGACCAATCGTCCTGAACATCATCATTTTCTTTTGTCTCCATTCCCATCACATTACCGTGACAATATCTTTTCCTCTCAATTCCAATTTGAAGAGATTCCACAACATGACGGAACCTAATGTGTAGTTATTTCCTAGAGAAGCAAGCATTATCCACCATTATTTCATAGCGTTAAAGCCTATCTCATCAAAATTCAAATAACTGCTACACTAATCTCCTAAACTTCCCTCATTCAAAAGCCTACTCCTGGGTTTATAAATATGTGCTCATTGAACTTCCCCGCCACGAAAATTTCAAGATCACAGCAACAACTGATAATCATCCTAACTGCAAACCTCTAACCAATATCAATGTTTCACAATGAGACGTACATTCATTTCCCTGTTGCAAAAATATCAAGAAAAAAAAGGATGATTCTTACAATCTCTGGAATAAATTAGATGCACAAATTTTAGGGGAAAATAATAGGTTCCTCAAATTTGCAACCTCGTCATCCAATTTTCATAAATCCAAATAATTATGACCCCTCTCTCTCTCTCTCTCTCTCTCTCTCTCTCATTTCAAAAGGACAGCAACTAATAAAAGATCTACTAAATTTAAGAAAATTGCACGTAATTTCATGTTCTTTCCACAACATTGCTCCTGCTGAAATTTACATTCATGTAAAATAAACATATTGCCCACATTTGATTATGTATTTCTCCTACGCCCAAAAAAGGGAGCGCAATTGAAACCAGGAAAATGAATACGCAAGCGCGATCTCTGTACCTTTTGGAGGATTTTGATCCTTGTTTAAAATCTCTCTGAAGAATTCGGTTCCGTTCTGCATATATGATTGATGCAAGTGTATGCGAGTGTGTGCGCGCGAGAGAGAGAGATGGAGGGGAGAGAGAGAGAGAGAGAGAGCATGCAGAAGGTGGTTGTATATGCAAAGATACAAAATTGGCTGAAACTCAACGTTTCGGCGTCATATATTTGCAGGAAAAGGAAATAATCAAATAAATGCAAAATTAGAAAGATTTTCTTAAGCAAATATAGTAATCTCAAAAGTATATACCATATTATAAATTGATATAATATTACGTTACGTTACGTGAGTTATACAATAGTACTCACAAATATGTATCTATATATCATACTTTTTTTTTTTTGAAGCCATATATCATACTTATTAAACAGTTATGGGAATACTTTCAATATTTTTTTAATTTGATTTTTATAACGTATAAACATTTTTGCCAATATATTCAGGGACGGTGGCTAAGAGAACGTAGGCCATGCCCAAATTCTTAAATTTTGGCCATTTATTCATAGTTAAAAAGAATTAAAAACTAAAAATATTTTACTAAATAATTTTTTTTTGTTCAAGTTACATGGTAAACATGTAAAATACTAAGACAATCACTTCTTAAAAAAAAGGTCTTTATTTGGAAACTTTATTCATAGTTAAAAAATAAAAAATAAAAAATCAATTTTTTAAATGATAATATAATTCTATATCAAATTACATGATAAACATATAAAAAACTAAGACGGTCATTTAAATTTAGGCCATTATATGGGAAAAAGAAAAGAAAAAAGGAACTCCATGAGACACCTAAAAACTAAGACATTTATTAGAAAAAAAAAGTCTTTATTTGGGCATTTTATTCATAGTTAAAAGAAAACAAAACTTTTATAAACCATTTTTTTTAACTAAATGTTAAATATTTTTTTTATCAAATTACATGATAAATACATAAAAAAAATTAAGATATTCACTTTAAAAGGAGAGAGACCTTTATTTGAAAAAAAAAATTATAAAAAGAATAGGGACTTAAAAAATAGAGGCCTTTATTTGGAAAAAAAAAAGAAAAAAGTGGGCCTATGGTGGCTGAAAGGCCCATTTACCACGATGACAAACATTGATAGAGTACTTAGTGGGTAAGAACGTAAATTTTACTTTTGATAATAATCAAAAAATCTTTGTACACCAAATTTAGGGGTGTCAAAAAAGGTCCGGTCCGATTTTGGGCTAGGCTTGGCCACACATTTTCGGGTCTAAGAACTTTTTCGGGACGGGCCGTGTATCATATTTTCATGCCCAAAGGCGGCCCAAAATGGGTAAAAGCCCGATGGACCCGGCCCGACCTGTAAAATTACACTACAAAAACAGTTTCGGGCCGGGCTGGGCAGCACATTTTCAGGCCCAAAGGCCGGCCCGTACATTTTCAGGCCCGGTCTGATTTTTTCAAAAATCCCGGTGGGCTCGGGCCAGACCGGCCCGGAATTTTGACACCCCTAACCAAATTTAAGAGATGAAAGGCCAAGTAAGTTGTTTATTGAATTCTTTTTATAATTTGTGTTATTGTGAATGATTTGAAATTTTATAATTTTGGCAGTATCAGAAAGAACATTTAAATAGAATATGTTGTTGACAATATATTTTTTTAGCATATTTAAAGACACTACGAAAGAGTTGGAAAACACTCACATTGATGCATACTACTTGTTTTATACATTAATCCATTATTTGTCAATCTGCATAATTGTGATAGTAGAGTAACATCATCCACCGGTTTCATGGTAATAAATCAGACAAACTAATTTATTTATGCTTTTGTATTTTTTTAAAAAAAATTTTTGCATGTGTCACTAATAATAATGTTTCTTACTCTCTTTTTGGAATGCAAGGAAAAAATCCCATAATAATGAGACGTCCCAATTTACTTTTATTATGTACTAGTATCATTTTTCGCAAACTAAAATAAAGGGATCAAATCGAAAGGAAGTTTAGAGATCCAAATGAATATTTCCAAAAACATATAGATAAAAGAGATACATAAATCTATGTAAAAGAACTTTAAAAAAAAAGCACAAATAAAATAAAACAGGAGCAAAACGGCACCGTTGAACCTCTCAGTACGTTTCCATCCATGTCACACCTATCATGGCAACATTTTATGTTAATAAATTATACTAATTCCCATAAAAAGGTAATGTCAAGAAAAGGATAAACGCTTGCGTGCCCGCACCCGCAATAAATGCTACGAGCAACCCCTACGGGGCTCGAATGGGGTGCTCGAGCCAGGCTCGATCGGCGGCTATCTGGGGCGACCCAGGCTCGAGATGCTATATGTATGACGCGTGCAATGCACACGCGTATTTTATTTTATTTTATTCAATAATCATCATGTGACAATCAAAAGAGTAAAATCGGAAAGAAAAAAAATTCATCCAAAGCTTATTTTTTGGCATAAAATAATATGCATGTATGATTATATTGGTATATAGAGAGAGAGTATTCACTATATCAGGACCACAAATTCATGAGAATGTGCAAGCAAAACCTAACTCAAACTGGATCACATGCCTTACAAATTTCAAGTATGGCTAGGTCACCCTGCCCGTGAATCTTGCCCCGAAAGTTCAAGGTCCTGCTAAACAACGAACGTGGTTAAGTACATTGAGCAAGCCATTTTGACAGAACCACACAGGCAATCTACATCAAGAGTGTGTAGTTGTTGCCAAATTTGTAGGGGAAAAGTGAGAGGAAAAACGGGGAAAGGAATAAGGACCGAAAAACACAAACATAGAGAGTTTAGTACCTGTAGAGTAAGGTCGGGTCTGGACAAAGACTTAAGCTGGCTGTTTTGCATATTGGAGAGTAGCTGAACTACGGTATCAAGATGAGGCAGACTGCAAAAATCCAATTCTTAAGTGCTAAGCAGAGGAAAGAAGAAAAAGAATAATAAATAGAAACATGCTCGAATGTAGGCACAAAAACCAACATTATATAGAGAATACAAAATAAACACAATAGTTCTCAATCTTATGAGAATCTGCTTGAGACTAGAATGTAATGTGTTCGAGCCTGACATTGAGTGATTTAATCAGCATAGTCCATCGGCCTACAATTACGAAAAAAGGCAACTACCTTGGTTCAATTGATGAATGTGAAATCTAACCTGATGTTTCAAATTTCTGTATGACAGTATGACTACATTCCAAGTATGCCAGCCATTTCAGATTCTTTGCTTTTAACTCAGCGTCAAACTCTCCTATCCATACACACGCCATATTATAACCAATATTTCATAGAATGAAGTCTCGGTCCCTAGACTCAATAGAACTTTAAACCCCAAGCAGCCCCACGTTAAACTGCCTAAAAGGATACTTGCATTCATCAATATTCATTTTCTTCATTTATGTTTAGAGAACATATGATAGCAGAAGTGGTAACACGATAGAATCAGGAAAAAAGAGAAAATAATCAAAGATAGAGTGAAGAAAGAGAAGCGAAATCTAAAATAGTAAAAATAGATATGAATAGTCAAATTTTAATTTGGTGGGATATATGATAATATATGCAATAAATTAAAGAACTGGACTGAAGAAAGAGAGAGCCTAAACTAGTAAAATAGAGCTGTCAAAGAGTAAGAATGATAGAACTAGACTTAAGAAAGAGAAGCAATTATAAAGAGAGGTGATTCTAAACTAGTGAAATTGACCATTGCAATCCTCTATCCACATGTGTGTCCAGAGATGAAATTACTTGAGGCATCTGCTCCAATACCTGCATCAAAACCAGGTCTTATTATCATAATCCAGGCAGAAATTTTCCAAACGATCTCAATCGGCTTCAGAACAGCTTAAAATTGCATTACCGACTCCGTGTTTTTTATAGTGGAGGTCATAGCCAGAAGATTTCTTGGAAGCTTCATTAATTGAGCCTGAGAAGATTCGTCAACCTCAGCAGTTAATACTGTTGCAAAAATTGGTTTGGAAATTTGAAATTTGGTTAATCTTTGACCAATTTCGTGCAAAAAAATCACATAAATGAGAAATCACAAGCATAAATTGAGTCAATAAAAGAATTCATTATTGAAATAACAAGGGCAAGGTAGAAAGTCATTATCAAGTAATTCTATTTTACATGCTATCACACGGGGCACGTGAGAATTAATTATTGGGAGAGAGCTCACTTTCTGTGTCTTATCAGCCCACAACTTTTCAACAATTATATTCATAGACACCATATCAATCACATTTAATCACTTTTATCATGTATTGCCTTCTGGATTCCAAGGTATTTGATTACTTCACTACTTTGTTGATTTGTGATTTGTAGTGCCACTATTACACAAAATGATCTTGTTTCTTGAAATATGATTATTAGAATTCAATCGGAACTGATGAATCGACAAAATCATCACAAGGATAAAGTCTAATTTTTGCCTCGAGCATAGTTTCTTTCTCATCCAATTTATTTATATTAAAGGCATATGGGAGTTTGTAGCTTGTGGCTTTGAATTCCCCCAAGTATAACATTACCAAAGTTACTTGGTTATACACACACAGTAACATACACACTGTGCACAAAAAACGACACACGTCACACACACACACTAACACTCTACACACATTTGCAATATGCACAGTAAAACACACACTACACGCACCATATAACACACGAACGCGAGCACACTGTACATGTTATACACACAGTCACACACACACACTGCTCAAACACACAGATACAGACAGTTGCACACAGAGTCACAAAATACACAGGACACTCGCTCACACACTATCAAACACACTGCACATTACAATGTTATTTATAATGTTTATAAATGATTTTTATTCTATGGGACTAAATAATCTAATAAAAACTCTTATAAAATTTCTATGTTTACGCTAGTATGTAAACCAATCATTAACATAAAATTCCTCCCTAAAAATCACATGAAATAAAAGTTTCTTATTTTTTTTCCACTGGCTTTCCAATGAATGTATGCAGGATCTTTTGCATTGAAAATCCAATCATTTGAGTACACTAATTTTGATAGAACATTTGGGCGTGTATGATTTTTCTATTTATATTTACAATATACAACATTACTAATTCACACATTGAAATCAATGACAATATGAATCCAAGCACACAAGTCATCTAAAATCTCCATATAAGCTCAAGATGACATTGAATAAAATGCAGTCTTGTGATGCTTTCATATGATGAAATTGTATAAGATTTTGAAAAAATTTGGAATAAATTCTAGTCTTCTAAGGTGTTCATATGATGAAATAGAATAAAATTTGATTTTTATGCTTTTGGTTTAATCAATTTCATATTCATTGCATATTGGAAGAAGTGAGAGATTAAGGATTTTCAAATTTTGCAAAGTCGATAAACATAAGGATAGCAAATATGACCCAGCCTCAATATGCGAAAGAGGTAACAAAATCGAGTGGATGAGTATTTACCGAATTCAAATGCCGCGAACAATACGAGCTGTGTGTGTGTGTGTGTGTGTAAGAGAGAGAGAGAGAGAGAGAGACTGACGCGGGAAGGCGAGGAGTGGAGCATGAGATGGAGAAGATTGGATGTGGACTGCACAGATTGTGATATTTGATCCGCAACAATTTTGGGTGCTCCTTCATTTCTGCCGCCGCCGCTACCGCCGGTCGCAGCCATCGGAATTTTGGGAATTCTGTTCTGGAGGTGAGAAGTCTGTGTAAGAAAAATCTAATTTTCTAGCTAATAGCCAGAAAAATACTCTTTATTTTAATTTAATAAACACAAAATATAATTGCAAATTAATACTCTCAACTTTTAGTGTCTTTCACAATTTAGGGGTGTATTCAATCAAGACTTTGTGGGAGTTTTAAAGAGTTTGTCTGTGGAGTTTTGAAGTTGATTGACTCCGCGTGGAGTCTTGAGGAATTTTTGATGGAGTTCGCGTGGATTTGGACGACTTTGTTGGAGTTGAAGTCGATGGAGTCCGGCCATTTGGACCGGCCGCCGGGATACGACGAGATAAATACCCAGTGAGTTCACGCCCAAATCAGAATTAGGGCAAAACTTCGCCCAAATCAGAATTGCAGCGGACCTTCCCACCCCCACCCCTATCGCCGCGCCGCTGCCGACCTCGGCCATCCCCACTCCGTCACTCCATTCAATCATCTCCACTCCCACCCCCGCTGATGAAGGAAAAGAATGATAATACGTGAATAAAAGTCTAGAGAGTTAATAAGACCTTTCAAATTCCAGCCGGGGCTGGGTTCCAATTCCAGTCGCGGCTGGGTTCCAGCCGAGGGCCGAATATAGCTAGCGGTTTCTGGGAAGGCGCCGGCGCTGAAGTATCATGGAATCTCAAATTCTCGTGGTTGAAGGTCGGAATTCGTGCAGTACAAAAAAAGCTTGAAATCAAGATAAATTCCATCAGAGTCAACAACTTTAAAAAGTCAGTGGAGTTTTGAATACCACCAAATTTTTATGGAGTTCAGAAAGTTGTAATTGAATACCACCAGATTTTTAAGGAGTTTGAAAAGTCTGGATTGAATACACCCCCCTACTCAACATTTGAAATATTACAAATAAATACTCAACTTTTACAATATTTGTAAATTCGAGCTACCCTATTTTATTAACAATGTAAATTAGAATTTTATTATATAAATAGTCATTATCATAAATCTTTCAAAACATCGTCGTTTTACATTTAAATATTAAAATTACAAAGTTGTCGACCATTTTCCCCAAAACGACATTGTTATGAAATATTTAATACGACGGCGAAAATAAAGATTTATAATTTTAAATTATAAATATGTCGCTAGATATGAATTTATATATGAATCTTTTAACTCAACTCATCATAAAATCGTCTCACACAACGTCCGCGATTTTGGGAAAGGCGAATATGGCCATGAAGTCACCAAAGAAACTATGTAATGCCATTATTAATTCCCAATTACAAATACTCCCTCCGTCCATTCATAACGTCTCATTAAGAAGAAGGATAAAAAGATAGAAAAGTAGTTGGTCCCACCACTTTTGAAGAGTTAATTATTTCCTTATTTGAAAACGGGACGTTATGGATGGAACAGACAAAAAAAGAAAATAGAATGTTATAAATGGAACGGAGGGAGTAATACATTCAGACTAGAGGGGGAAAAGAGGGTCTCTCCTGATCAGATAAATACAAGTAATTTATTACTTCATATTCTACAATTCCAATCATTCATATAGTCTTCAGAAGGATGAAATAAATAAGGTCCCAAAAAAGAGTAAAAATAAAGGAAGAAAAGAAAAGGGCATTAACAGAAAAACAATTTCATGAGAATATACAGGCCAAAAAGAAGAATGTGAACCTGATATGTACAAGCAAAAAGAGGGGAAACTATTGGCATAGAAGAAAATTGTTCTCTACTTGGAATGATGCGGTCCCCATATACGTATCGTGTTATCATCACTTGCTGAAGCTAACATTTGGTGTCGCCTCGGGTTCCAGCTAACACAATTTACAGTCTTCAAATGGCCAGACATGATCTCGACTGGGTTAGAACTTCGTCTGTTCCATATGTACACCTGTTACCACACACATTGTTCAATTCCATCGCCATCTAGAGAGACGAGGAGAGGAGGGGGGAGGCTCATCCTATCATGTCTCCAAAAAATACATCAACTTTGACCCAATTTTGGTTTTAGACATGCTTTATAAATCATTTCAGTAATGACACCACTTAACGATTTGTAGCAATATAGACACGCCCAAAATCTGAGAAAATGACTTGCCGTTAATTTTTCCATGCTGCTCAGTCCATGAAATTTTTTGGGTGTGTCTATTGCTACAAATCGAAGAGAAGCATGTCTAAAATCAAAGTCGAGTCAAAGTTGGTGAACTTTTTGGGCAATTAACCCTAAAAAAATGCAATAAGGATGTGCAAGTACCTTGGAATCTTCACTGCCGCTGGCAATAAACATACTATTCAACCCCCCAAAGCAGGATCGGATGACATATTTCTGTTGCCTGTGGCCATTGTACTTGAGTGGTTCCATCCGTTTCGTGGTAACATCCCACAGATGAATTTCTTGGCTATTAAGGTTGACGATTAGGTTCTTGCTATCTGCAGATACCGAAAGAGAGGTGATCGAGTGCTCCTCAGAAATAACACGTTCGGTATTGGTTGTCAGATTCAATATCCGTATCTCTTTGTCGGAGAAAATGCTGATGAGATTTTCCCCATCTGGAGTCACAGCAAGATCAAGAACTTTCGGCATCCGCATACCTTTCCATGACTTAATCTCATTACCTTCACAGTCCCACATGTAAATGCCCTTCTTAGGATCTGAGCTGCCGCAGACAAGACGCTTGGAATCAGGGAACCAAGCACAAGAACTAACGACGAAACCATCACCCCCGAATGTGTGCCTGCATGTGCCGGTTTCCACATCCCAAAGTTTAAGGACTTCCATATTTCCACAAGTGAGTAGCATAGTGTTATCTGGACTCCATGCCACAAATGAAACGGGTTTTTTGTGGCTACGTAACACGTGTCTTAAGGTTACTCTATTATCATCCTGCACCTGGGAGAAATATATCACAAGTGCACTCAGAAACAACAAACGTGTAAACAAGTCCAATGGATTGGTAAATAAACCTCAATGAGATTGAAAATAAAAGAGAAGATGACATTTCAATGTATAAAGCATTAAATCATAATAAAAAGAAACAAAAATGATGCTTAACAAATAATATGATAGGAGGATGGCAAGCAAGTTAGAAATTCAATCATGTCCAGCAATCTCCACTTCCTCTTACTTCAATACGTTTGCATTTATCATATTTAACTTAAGGTTCTTCAGAGGGGACGGATTAAATTTCTTTTAAGTTTACGAGATCAGCATTAGGTCCCCATCTATAAAACAGATTATAACATATTTAACGTGGGGGGAATAAACACAGTTCTCCTCTCACAGAATAATAGTAATAAAACATCAAAATCGGGAATCCACTAATATCTCTGGAACTATCGAGCCAAACATGTTTGCCTCACCTGATTTGGCAGTTGGAGTCACTCAAGCCTCTAAGAGATTAAGTGTCCAACTTCACCAGGAGACATGCTTAACAAAGGTTTAACTTCCTGAATAAGGGAAAAGAAGCAGCAAACATGGAGCAACTGTCACCTCCCTAAACTCTGGACATCGGGAACATATCATCAAATATGTAAATCCAAGATCATCACCAGTCTTTATGGTTTCCCTTTTAAGCAGTTACTAGGAAGTTCAAAGTGAGGAATAAAATAATTAATCCTTGAGAAGATATTCTATCATTCCCGACAAAGATCACACATTGCACCATGGCCACAGTGCATCTTTATGCCATGGTGCTGCATGAGCTTTTAAACAATGACCACTGCGTGTTAGTGTTATCATATTTTAGTTAGACTCCACTCCAAAACATTAACATATGATACTCCCAAATAATGGAAAGGGTTTTGCACTCAAGACAATACTGTTGTTCTTCCAAACTTTACTCCCGAATGACAGGTATGGAGTTCCAAGTAACATCAGCATTAATACCCTATGAAAAAAGAAATTGAAAGGAAGACATAAGTATATGTACCTTCCATATGATGGCCGTGCAATCACTTGATGACGATGCCAAATACTCTCCATTGCTGGAAAACTGAACAGACCATACTTCATTTTGATGATTAGTCAATATCTGCACAAAAATAAAGCATAGAGCATGCAAGTTTAACAAATTGAAACGGACTCATGATGACTGCAAGAATTATTGATATTTTTCTTAAACTTCCCCCTTGTCTACATGTACACAGATGGATAACCATGAAGAACATAAAATGGCAAATTAGAAATGCCAATGTCAATCTCAAAAATGCTTTAATATGGATATTCCATAAAACATTGTCGATTTGTATATTTAAGAATACACACTTGCCCTGAACAACGAATTTGTGAAAACAAGAAAGCCTTTTGTATTTCAGGAGCAGTTGATAATCCACAACCCACTTCATCACTAAATCCATGAATTAAATTGAACCAAACAGTAACATGCAACTTTTAATCCCCAGAAATTGGTCGCTAATAAATAATTGCACCTGTAAAATAAAAACCCAACATTTGCTTCTTTTGCAGACACAATATGTACTTCCTCACATTTCATGATGCCGTTCATATTTTTTCCTCTCAAGCACCGCACTGGAAGTAACATGGCAATCTAATAAAAGAGCCTCTAACCACATAATCAACACATATTTGGAAGAAACGTGAAAGATCTATAAAAAAAGATGAAACAGTACAAAGCAATAAACCGCTCACTTTATACACAGAACCATCCTATCTTAACATGCAACTCACCTCTAGGCAGATCTGGAACAAGAAGAAGGCCATAGATTCTCTATGTTTTGAGACCCACCAACATATCTTAACCTGATCCCACACCTCATCTATGAAATCTTCACAATGCGCAAATATTATTTTACTCCTCTCGAGCCAAGGTGATCAAAACAAGGCTGGACCAATAACCCCCCCCCCCCCCCCCCAAAAAAAAAAGAAAAGAAAAAAAACACACACACACACAAACCATAAAACTTGACCCTTTTTTGTTGATAATCCTTTGAAACTTTGAAATTTGAGAGAGAAGGAGAAGACCCTAAACACAAAAGAAAGTCAAAAGAACAAATGAAAAAAAGAACAAGGTTGTGGGCGTACCGAGGAAAAATGCACTGTTAGCCCATTCCTCAACAGTCAACACTTTACACCATAAAGTAAAAAAAAAATGAACCCAAAAATAAAAATAAAAAAGATGGTTAGATCTTCATGATGATTCCTAGACAAAATGCACCGATTCAGGGAAAGAGAGGAATGAGTGGAGACCTTTGTAATGCATTACTGGTGAACAATTTACCAGATACCAACATCCTTGAAGAGGCTTGCACCTTCCTAGGTAAAAAAACCCTCCAAAAAGGTTAAAAGAAAGGAAATGGAGGATACTATTATTTAAATAAGAAGAATTTCAAAAAGGATTTGCAAGAAATTGTTTCAGTTAAATCCAAAACCCACCACCTAATGTCATCCACATTCTTTATAGTGTTACCTCCTTTTAATTTCTAACAGACTCATCAAAGTTCATTGCATTTCAGAATCTTTAGGATAACAAATAGAATGATATTTCGAATATGGAAGACATCCGATAGAATTAGAATGCTATGAAATATATAGTACTATGGGTCTGTGATGCCAGGAAGAGATGTTGTATAAAAGGAAAAGTTCCCAGAGAATCATTACCCCCAAATGGCCAAGCATCCTCCGAAATCCTCACTTTATTACCACCTCTGACATGGATCTTTAACAAATTCATGGAGATTTGGATATATGCAAGAAAAACATTTCCACGGGCTTCTAAATTCTTACAACACCACCCATATCCCACTTGTTCTCCTCTAAGCGGTATTTTCTCTTAAAAACTCAGCACCATAAAATCCCTTTCTTCTTAAATTGCCAACACCACTTCAGACAATATGACTCATTTATAAGACAGATAGGCCCTATTCCAAGTCCCCAACTTCGTCAAACCGAATAACAGTTTCCCGAGAAGAAAGATGATAATAAATTTCCCCATCAGGACCACCCCAAATAAAATCTTTCATCTTCTTTCCATTAGACTTTCTATTCCCTCAGCAAGATAAATAAATATAATAAGTTGGAAGGGAACTTAAACGGATTGGATAAATGTTGGACAATTCCGCCCACTCCTATCCCGGTGGCCGGAAGAGAAAAGCTATTTTCCATTTCGTTTAACTTCATTAATAACCTGGTCAAAAGTGGAAACTATTAAAGAGGCCATTTTTTGGCACTAGGACAACTATTAAGCAGAAACTAATAACTTGTAGTAAATAATTCATCCTTTGTGGAGAAAGTGTTAACAGCCTCTAAGCAATTGAATAATGAAACTAACTTTTTCTTTTAACAGACTCTAAGCTATTATACAATAAAACTAACTTATTCTTAATTCATGCAAGTGTTATAAGTATGTACTTATTTCCAAGTCCAAAATTATAAATAATAATTACTGAAGGCACTGACACATAATCCTATATGCAGTTGTATAATAAACTTCTTCGAGGATAGTCACCCCCCCTCCCCCTTCAATCATCAGTAGCGATTTTAAAATATAAATTCTCATCATCTCATGTAAAATTATTACTTTGTTCCACTTCTCTTGAGTTTTATATAATGAAATTCTACAGGAACTGAAAGTTTCGATGGAGTTAAAAACAAAAACTCAAAGCAATTGTCCATCTGATGAAAGAAACAGTTATGGATATGGAAGCTTGAATAATTACAACATACAAAACATAATGTATAGATTAATTTCCTTAGGAGTAGCATAAAATAGGAATGCTATAAGATAAATTAGACCGCCTCCAACAAAGCAGATCCAGTTATGTGAACGACTTTACAAACATTGGAATTTGTACCACTACAGCAATTGAACAGCCCTCATTTGCCTTTCACAGAAGAAAGTTTAAAAATTTCTACTCTACTGCTCATTTCCCCTTCCATTGTTTGTCATGTATGAATCAACATGGAACTTTAAGACCTCATAATATCTTCAATAAAGGAACAAATCCACAAAGCCTCTATTTATTGATGGACATTTTACAAAACAAAGAGCAATTAACTTCAGAAACGAAATCCAATATATAGTACTAAACAAATTAATGGTACAAAATCCACTATTTTAGTGCGAAAAGGGGTAATAAATTTTTAAAATAAAGCCCTAACTACTTAGAGACTAGAATCTTTCAGTTTGCAGCAAATGACAGAGTCTAGAAATCAACCTGAGTGGTCTCTGTTGGAAACCAATCTCGATCACAATGATGGTCCCTATACAGTGATACTGAATCAGATGAACTGTGGTAAATACAACCATCGAGCATAGCAGATATGGCCATTTCAACCAAATGTTCCAGCCTTCTCTCAGGCAGTGTGATCGGTGGTGGTAAAACTTTTTCCAGATTCAAGAGCAATCTTTTTCGCAACTCATGAACTGAATCACCATCAATACAACCCAACCCCAATCCCTCCAAAGAGAGCAGTTCGTAAGAAAGTTTGTGAACCATTTCTGTGCCAATTTTCACAGATGAAAACTGTTTCCTCAGTATGTCTAATGCCAGAGATATGTTTCCACAATCCAAGCATTCCAACAAACATTGCTCAATAACAAGGAAAGACACCGAAGCTCTTGTCTCATCAGCCAAGCCATTTATTTTGTCAAGACTCTCGATGCAAGCACCCCAATTTCCATCCAAAATGTGTGATTCGAGTAATTCAAATTCGGCAGACTTACATGTAATGCCAGACTCAGATTCCAAACAGGCAGCGGACTTACTGTAACCTAGAGCGTATAAACATTGAATGATGATTCGTACCAACTCGTGCTTCTTAATCAGCCCTCTTGGACCAACCACAGCTCCAATATCATCCGTTGTCTCCATAACAGCTGAAAACTCCAAGATACATTCAAATGCACTGTAAATTTTCCATCTCTTTTAGCCACCTTATGATCAACTTGAACCCGCTGCGGTCACAAAAGGGCAGTGAATGTGTCTGTACAGTGACTTCACATACATATCATTTAGGATTTAGCAAATCATCAGAGAATCCATGCAGGGAAATACACCATGAAATATATTAACTAGTAGTACAAACAATTAAGAGATGTCAATAAAAAATTATATCAACCCCAATTTTTACGTGACGATGAAGCACAGCTGACACCACCAAATGCAAATTATGCAATAACACAGTCAAAACGGCCAACGACTACTCCAATTCAGTAGCATCAAACTCAAGATCCCAATCCATTCAAAAAGCCTTTTTTTTACGCTTTGATAACAACTGTTATATCAATTCCAAGTGTAATATACTCTGTCATCTCATATCTCACTATTGGACAACCATAAATAGCTCTCGCAAAACCCAACCAAAAGGTAACAGAAATTTTTTAAAAAAAAGTGAGCTCTTAGACATAGCAATTACACTCCAATTCATGAAGTAATACCATAAAATCGAGCAAACTTACTAATAAATACAGCAGAGAGAAATAAAAACAAAACCTTGAAATTCATAATCCAAACTAACCTGCCATAGTGGATAAATTGTGCGGAGTGATTGAAAGTGCGCTTCGGACAATTAGATTTGTGAATTTAGGGTTTGATCAAAACTCGCAAAAATCAGAAGGGGGATATTTGAATGTGATGTTGACGAGTGAAAGAGCAATTTCTTTTTTTGTTTCTTTTTTTTTTTTTTAGTGAGAAAGCAGTTTATATTGTTTGTTTGAAATTTTGAGTGTTTTTTCTACTTGCGGGAAGTTTGATGTTTGTGTGCAGTATCTTACTCCTATATTTTTACTTTTTTTAGCATTTTATAATTACTTTTTAATCCTTTCATAAATAAAATTAGTTTTAATGGAAGTTTGGTTAAACTATGGCTCTGGTAAGAACTAGTACTATTTAATAAGTAAATAGATTGATTTTTTTATTTTTTGAGAGCAAATGATTTTATTGATGAAAAAATATTTATTTCATTTTGTACAATTTATCATTAATAAAGAAATGCAAGATATTCAAATCATACTCACACATACTAAATAATTCTATGTTCTTTTTATTTTCGTTTTAAGTTTTTCACAACTTTTGAAAGTTATTTATAAAATACATTAACTTCACTTTCTTTTATAGTTTTTTTACATGATTTAATTTGGGGGAAATTATATTTTACGTGGAAGACATATTTTATGCGAGCGAGAGGAAACAATACAATTATATATTAAAGTGAACGACGTTTTTTCTCACAGTCGGTATGTCCACGTCAAAAAAATCTGTTTGCCACTTAAGACATTATTTTTCCTTAATTGAATCATATCCAAAGCTCTCTTGAGTCTTGAAACAGTACATGGATAGAGAGAGAGAAAAATATCGCGAGACAAATCCGACAAATGAGTTCTTAAAATGCCCCTAAATTTACTTTCAAAATTACATAATTATCACTGAAATAATTTTCAAATTGATTGTGGATTGATATTTGATTATATATATATATAGAGCGGATCTGGTAAGAACACATCTTATATGAGAACGTAAGAACAATGCATTTTTATTATATCGGAGATGCATAAAATGCAGAAACTAAATGCATAAATATTTTAATGCATAAACTACAATAACTTAATGCATTAGCATTTAAATGCATAAATTAGGGTAATTAAATGCACGGTTAAATTTGGACCGTAGATCAACAAGAATCAAGGGTCCAGGTTTGTTCTTATTTCTCACCTAAGAAAGTGTTCTTATTTTATCCGCGTTCTATATATATATATATAGATTGATAGATAGATAGATATAGGTATGGATAGTATTTTATAACTGAAAGTGTAATTTGGTGGTTTGCATAAATTCAACCAATTTACTAAAATGCAATACGACGTTTACGTTACCCCTAAAATATATAAAGATATTAACATTATTTTTGTTCGACCTAAAAACATTAATTATTTATTAACAGATAATGAGTTATTTTAATTATTCTAATATATTAAAGATAAAATATAGTCACTAAGGTAAAAAAAAGAAATATATAAATACTAATCACGATTTGTGCTAATGTACTAATACACCTTAACAAATTAGAGTTGAAATTTTATGAATTTGTGATTTATTCAATTTCACTTGTTAATTCACAAATCTTCACATGAATTTTTGAATTCATGATTTATAATTAAAAATAGATCAAATCATGAAATACTGTAATTTCATGTTCCTTATTTTTAACATTTATGCTCTCTAAAATTTATGAAAAATATTGATTTAATTTTGTGAATTATTGTACTATAAAACAATAATTCACGTAATAAATTCATGAATACCCTTAGAATCGTGAATTCATGAATGTCTTGTAAGATATAAGATGGAGTGATTAAAAAGGTAGGAGTGATAAGTATTTTTTTTTTATCATTACTATATTTTATTTTTACTTATCCAGTTTCTAGTATAATAATTTTTCCCCCTTAGTAAGAAAGTTAGTACTCACTCCGTCCCAATTATATAGGTTGATTGAAATTTTCACAATGATTAAGAAAATCACGAGAAAAGTAAATTATATAGCAAACTTCCTAAAATGTCCATATTTATTCTTTTACTATACATTTTTTCACGAGTTAATCAAAAATTAAAATAGAGGCATATTAATAAATGAGTTAAAAAATATTATCTTTAATGAAAACAAGCCTATTTATTTGAAATATCCAAGAAAAGGAATTAAATAAGGGTATATTAGTAAATGATTTTTCTTTTTTTGGAAAGGATTGCAATAAGAAGATTTAATATCCAAGATCTCGTGTTAATTAAAATCCCAAAATCAAGAAGAGAGAAATCAAACCCCCCAAAAAAATTCGGAAATTAAGCATTATTACGCCACCCTTTCTCTCTCTAACTCTTCCCTCCCTTTCTCTCTCTCTTAAGATCTTCAAAATTTGTTCCTTTTTCACTTCTCCGAACATTCAGCCAACTTTCTTAATTATCTCATTTCACCGCATATGCTACAAAATTCTGCTACTAGTCGTTGCTGAGCTTCGTGGATCTTCGTCGAAGCTGTCTGCATTGGAGTTTTTGAGTTACCGCTTGGTTGGTTTTGTGTTTTAACTGAGTAATTTATGTGTTTCAGAGCAATGTTTGCTCCGTGGAGAGAGAAGATGCTTGTCGCTATTCTTCTTCATCTTCTTACGCTGCTTCCTGCTAATTCCGGTATTTCCTGTGTTCATTCAACTACGTTTTCCTGTAAAATTACTCACTTGCAAATGGACTTCAAATGTCACGTCGAAATGATGCGTGTAATTTTGCTTATATTTTCAATTTGATATATTTGCATACAGCAGTCTTCCTTTTCTGAAGTGATTAACTATTTTGTGTCGAAGCTAATGTTAGTGATTTTTCCTTTGTAAATTATTTGTGATTCTCAAACGTGAAAAATCCGGAGTAATTTGAAGATTAGAGGGTCAATTAATTTGTTTCTCCTGGTGCAATCATATGATGGTGAAATCCTTATTAATGGAAATGAGAATCCATATAATGCCTTTCATGTCATTTTCTTTCGGGCAAATCGTCACAACCTGTGACCAGAATGTAATAACGTTTGCCAAATTTGTACGTAGCATTTCAACATTTTTGCAATAATGTCATGACGTCCGAATTCAGGTATCTGATAGTCTAAGTTTTGGTGATTTGGTTGCGAAAAAAGATTGTCTATTGGCGATCCACACCGTGTTGGCCCACACCATTCTTGTTGTCAATCGAAGAGAGATAGGAATGTATTTTTGGGTTTCATGACATTATTGCAAAAATGTTGAAACATTATGTATAAGTTGGTCAAAGTTTAAAACGTTACAGACATTGTTGCAAAATCGGCCAAATACTGTGACCAATATATGATATTTGCTCTTTTACTTTTCTGAGTTGGGAGGGGGAATTGAGGGCAAATGATGCCCTAAGCTACAGAGCTTATGGCTACTAATTTTGATTTCTTAGTATTTTTAAGAAGTGGATTATAATGCTACTTGGTCTCTGCATAGCAATCTGCTTTTGTATATGAAATGCTTCTCTTGTCTGCTTAGCAGCCTTCTGCTCTTTTAAGTTTTTCTCTTGTCAATTAAAATTCTTGGTAGATGGCATACTTAGGAAGGATCCACTTGAGTAACTGAAAGCTTGTTTGCAAGAAATAGCTGCTTCCATGAACAAACTTTACACTAATGAACAAACATGTAAATGTACAATGTAATAACCTGCTTCTGCTTGTTCAGTTGCACTATACATGTACTGGCTCTGAATTGTAGATTGAATTGTTCAGGGACTCCTCCTCAGCCCGTTTACTTATCGCTATCTTGGTTGCCAAACCTACCATCATTGGCAAGGACGAATTCTCCCGAACATGGTATACTAAGCTACTTCTCTTGCTTTTACAATGACATCTACATGCAAATCATCGCTTGCTTTAGTTTTTGAGTATCCAATGATAGTTTCATGGAATTTCATTATTACACAAGACAGTTATCCTGTCTAAATTTGTTTATTGATGTTTGGAAGTGCTTTTAAGCGTATCTCATTTTTCCTATAATTCTTTTCAATTCCGCCCCATAACTGTATTTTGCAACTATATTGTTAGTTTTTCTAATCTATAAGATGCATATTGCACATTCAGTGAGGACAGCATCATTTAATCAATTAATTGATTTTCGAAGGCGGCATTTTCAGTATTTACCAGCTGCACCGGCTCCATCTCTTGCATCAAAAGGTAACAAAGTTGTTTATCATATTGGTTTATTTTATACTTCCAGTATATTCCTGATGCAGAACTCTTTTGTAGGTCCACTTTCTAGTCATACTGTTAATAACTTTCCTGGGCATCATCACCATCGCCATCACAATCACCATAGGATCAGACATCATGCAGTTTCGCCTTCTCCTTCCACTAAACCAGGTAATGTTTATGGCAATGGGTTTGATTTTCGCTCCTAGTCTTTGGTGTTGATGCTATGAGAGTGTAGGGACAAAAAATCACTTTTGCACTCATGGAGCATAAAGTATTATTTGATTAATCTCAAAGAGTTTCATTTCATGCCCATGCATGATGAGAACCATTTACCATTAACATGTTAGTGCCAATGAAGGATGAAAGACACCAAACTAGTAGGTACTCCTAGCATTCATTAAAAAATGGATTTCTCGTTACATTGCATATTGAAAGTGCTGTTTTCCTTTTAATTGTTCTGTCCTTTTCAAGCTATAGAAAAGATACCCCATTTGTATAATCTGAGACCTACTTTAATATTGGAGTGTCTGAGCTCCTCTTTTATTCCTGAAGACCGGCTTCTGTTTTCTCTTTTCCTTTCCTGTCGTTACTTCTATTTTCATATTTGTAGTCAGTGACATTTGATTCATGAACTTAACAGATTGTGGTCAAACTTGCCCCAAACTGCTTACTGCAGCTCCATTTGGGTCACCCTGTGGTTGTGTAATTCCGATAAGAGTTGGGCTTCTCCTAGGGGTACCTCTCTATGCTATCTTCCCTGAGGTCAATGAGCTGGCGATTGAGGTTGCAACTGGAACTTATTTAAAACAAAGTCAAGTGAGTATAATCGGTGCAAGTGCGTACGAGCAAAATCTGGAGAAAACAATTGTTGATATTGATTTAGTTCCATTGGGGGAGAAGTTTGATAATACAACTGCTACCTTAACTTATCAAAGACTTTTGCAAAAGAAAGTACCTCTGAATAGGATCCTCTTTGGAGATTATGACATATTGTACATTAATTATCCAGGTAAACTGGTATTATATCTGTGTTTCATTATGTTCATTTATATTTTCCATTGCAAATTATAGAGATATGTGATGCAGGATTACCTCCTTCACCTCCATCTGGTAGTTCATCTGGTGAGGGCCCTAATGGAAGCACTGGAAATCGGCAATACCCTATTATTGCATATTTAGGTGGCAAAATTCAGAAAATGAACCCTCAAATGATTTTTGTCATTGCTTTGTTGGCTTTTGTGCTTTTGGTAGTATGCTTTGTCACAATTGCCATCCTATTGAACTGCAGAAAGTCTTGCATACCATCAAATGCTGTTGAATCTGTACCAGCTTCATCTATGAACAAAGGATCTGGTAAGCCTCATGCTATAGTTATGGTTTTAACTTCTCATTGGATTTCTTGTTGAAAATTACTGATTAATAACCTTTACTGATCTCTGACATACATTATACTAACTTTGGACTGTTTATCATAAGTTTTATCATTTTTACTAATGGTCAAGAGTTGTTGGATATTTTAAACGTGCTTTGTTTTTATTTTTGTTTTGTTAATTATGTTTGATTATTTGTCTTTACTTATGCAGGAATAGGGTCTAAGCCATCAAACAGCCCAACCAGATCAACATCGGCCTTGCTTGTTTCTGCCATGCCTTCTTTTGTTCTTTCTGTTAAATCATTTTCACTTGTAGAGATCGAGAGAGCAACAGAAAGTTTCAGCCCCAAGAAGGTGTTGGGTGAGGGAGGATTTGGACGTGTTTATCATGGTATCATGGACAGTGAAACTGAGGTTGCTGTGAAATTACTAACTAGAGACAATCAAAATGGAGACCGGGAATTCATTGCTGAAATTGAGTTGCTAAGCCGGTTGCATCACAGGAACCTCGTGAAATTAATTGGAATATGCATTGAAAAACAGACACGCTGCTTGGTCTATGAATTAGTCCCAAATGGCAGTATTGAGTCCCACTTGCATGGTAATACTATATTTTCTTTTAATGCATAAATAGTACTATTAAAAACTTTATCATAATTTGTTGAGAACAAGCATGTGAACTGTTCTTCAATCTCTAAGACCTGTGAGATAAGGATTTGGTGTGTTCTTTTAGAGTTGACAACGTTCACTCATGTTACAGGTGTCGACAGGAGTGAGAGACCCTTAGAATGGGACGCACGGTTAAAAATTGCTCTTGGTGCAGCAAGAGGATTGGCTTATCTTCATGAAGACTCTAATCCTCATGTTATTCATCGAGACTTCAAAGCAAGTAATGTCTTACTAGAAAATGACTTTACCCCTAAGGTTTCAGATTTTGGCCTGGCACGAGAAGCAATAGAGGGAAGTCGTCGCATATCTACGGAAGTCATGGGAACCTTCGGGTATGTTCTTGAAAAAAGTTAGATACAAAAGGATTCTTATGTTATATCAACACAAATAAAATCCATATATCAAATTATTAAACTATTCCTAAAATGTAAAATAAGTAAGGATATTATGGTATATCAAAATTTGTAAGAACACACACTTTTATAATAGTAATAGGCATTGCTATCAACAAAAACAAAAGAAACTTACTCTTCTTTGGTTCAAAACTCTCTTGCCAAATTCCTTTGGTTACACTTTAACTGACATCCTTTACGAAACAATTTGAATTATTTACTTTTATGTTTTATTGTAGATATGTTGCTCCTGAATATGCAATGACAGGGCATTTGCTTGTCAAAAGCGATGTTTATAGCTATGGGGTTGTGCTATTAGAACTGCTCTCAGGTAGGAAACCTGTTGACATGTCCCAACATCCCGGACAAGAAAACCTCGTGACTTGGGCACGTCCTCTGCTGACTAATCAAGAAGGTCTGGAGCAACTAGTTGATCCCTCCTTGGCCGGGAGCTATAATTTTGATGATATGGCGAAGGTTGCTGCCATCGCCTCAATGTGTGTCCAACCAGAGGTAACCCATAGGCCGTGTATGGGGGAAGTTGTTCAGGCCTTGAAACTCATCTACAATGATATAGATGAGACATGTCATGATGGTTATAGTCAGAAGGGATCCTCTGCCCATGACTCAGACTCCAAGGGTGATCTCGTCTCTTCTGATAGCAGTTGGAACTATGCTGGTGGCACGACCCCTTTTCTAACGTACGGTCAAGCCTCGTCTTACATAACAATGGAGTACAGTTCAGGTTCTCCCTACGAGCTTCAGAATAGGCCAGGTTTTGTTGAAGTTGGTGGTGCATTGCTACCTTTGAGGATAATTGGGACTGATCGAGCTTTCTGCAGACTACCGGGGACGGGGAGCATGAGCGAACACGGGGTGCTGCTGCCTAAACGAGGTACAAGCGATAGAAGAAGGTATGGAGCTTCGTTTTAGAGTAAATGTACAGAGATGGATTATAGTTGTTGAATTGGTTGTTAGAATAGGGAAAAGAGTAACAATGGCTTTATATTTTTGCTTATATTTTTCATTCTTGTTTAAATTTTTCTCTAGCTATTTCAATTTTAATTCTTTTGATTATTTTTGGCAGTTTGGAGATACAATCTTCAAGTTAGATATTAATGTTTTAAATGCAAAAAAAAGTTAGATTTTAATGGGGCTTCTTTTACCCGGTTTAATACAAAAATTGGAACTTCTCATTTCTTTTCCCTCAATCTCCGATGTGTGGGACTGAGCGATTATGTGGCTCGTTAGAAATTAGGCAATTACTTGGGTACAACCGGTTGCATACCGTGCGACCAAGCCCACGCACGGGAGCGCGTACAACCGTTAAGTCAGGCGCATGCGATACACATGCCTGACAATTTTTTTTTATTCGGCGTATGTAATACACGCGCCTGACTTTTTTAAATTTCTTATTTTTTTCGATTTTTTCAGGTTTTTTATTCTTTATTTAGTTTTTTTTAATTCTTCTTTTCCAGTTTTTTTATTCTCTTTTTTTTTTAAAGAGTCGAGTGAGGGAAGCCGAAGGTCTCGGAGTGAGCTAAAAGACATTAATGTTGCCACAATCATTATCTATAAAATCGGAACCGAATGCGGAAAATTAAAAAAATTGAAAAAAAAAACTGAATTTTCAAAAAAAAAAGTCAGCGGGGGTTGATCCAGGTCAAACCCGGTTGCACCAGAGTGTTGCTCTAGAAATTATTATTACTCTTGTAAATTTGGCAGCAAAAATGCTAATTTTAAAGTTAGCTCATTTGCAATATTGTTGAGTAAACTAACTGCACTTACGAGCCACATAATCTTTTAGTTGCCTAGATAATTCAATTTTGGTATATATTTATTAGTTTTGTGATAGTCTATTAGTCTGGGTATTTAAGTGTAATTATGTATAACTGAAGACATTCCATTATAATATCAATCATTCGTGTATTTAATTGCAATTATGTACATCTTCAAAATAAAATCCATTAAAAGGTAAATAGTTTGAATTTTAAACAATATTTTCCCCTTGTTTTTCAAAGTTGAAGTGTGCGTAATATGTACGGAATAAGAAAGTCCAGAGTTTCATCAAATTCATGTCATCTAAGGTAGGTACTGCAACAAGTATACAAGGACATCAGTCCAGTAAAAACATGTCAAAAACACTATAAGAAATACACCAAGTTGACGACCCGTGGCTGTTTTCGTGTCGATTACCACATAAGTACTTTGGCCATCACTTGGGATCTCTAGACTAAAAAAGAAGTTAAACGAGGGTCTGTACGTCGTGGAAGCCCGGTTCTGGCTCCCAAGGCTCTGCAGCCAATGCCAGCCTGAAATTAACACAAGTAGGCTATAAACAACCCTTTCTTAAGGGTAACTATATAAGCATTATGAAAAAGTAACTGATTGACTGACCACTTGAGAAGCAAAAGGCAACATCTTTTCCGGTGGCATGTCGGTGCAAAGAGCTGAGGAGTTAAAACCAGCAGTAATGTAAATATAGGATCAAACAGAACCAAAACCAGATTTATGAGCTAAAAGTCACGGGTGGAAAAACAAAATCTCGTTTTGCTAAAAGGGATTGCGGAAAGATTGAAAAATGAAGAGATTATATGACATATGTTGGAAGCAAAATTCAATATAAATTCAACAGTCACATATTCCTATAAGAAATGTGGATATAAAACTAATAATAGGTGGCTCGCTTACCATAAAGGACTGCTCCAATGAATGAGTCACCAGCACCGGTAGTATCAACGAGTTCTGATGGTGGAATTTTCTCAGCTGTTCCTATAAGCAGCCTGCCGCCCACAGTACCAATTCCCTTTGCGTGCAATTTCACTTCATCCTAAAATGTAAGATTAAATCAAACAAAAATATGCAGAAGAGTTAGATAAGTTTTTCTGTGAGATTTTCAATTTTAAGTAAAATGATGCATGATGTTTGGAGTATCTCTGGAACTCGTTTCATTAGACATGAAAATGCACATGTAAGATTGTTGTATGTTTGGTAGTTAATTCCAGATGGATATCTGAAAAATGTCAGTCACCTTTCTAGAACTTTTTTTTTCTAAAGAAGCATAAGTTTATGCTTAATTTTATTTCTTACACTTTACTTGATTGGATATTAAAGCACATTTCTACCAACAGTTGAGCACTATATTGTGACACTTCCGCTCAAAAGTCAAAAGTTCATACACAGATTTATATTTGGTCAGGGAGTAACTACAGTGATATACGAAATTAAGTCCCTCTTTCTATATCCAAAATATAACAAGAAAAAAAGATCAATAAACCAAAGTTGTGAAGGATGCTTGAAAGTAACAGTTAAGGGAAGGATAAAAAAATATTTCTGAAAGAGGAACTCACCGACGCCACACATGTAGGCAGGGTAGTGTTACTATCAGTTTTATGCTTCAGAGCAACAAATAAATCATCCACGTCCACTTCTTCAGAGAAAACATTTTCTACAAAGAATGAAATACCAATTTTGAGATGCAAAGTAAATAGGCAAACATAGAGATATCCAATTTACTATTGTGCATAGGAGCATAAATTGATAATACGTACCATTTGACCTCTCCAGCATGATGCAACCGTCTTCACCCAATGTGACGATTACAAATTTTATATTTGGCAACTTTATAAGCATGGAAACAAGTGCACTTGTGACAGATGGAGCTCCTGTCCATGACTGCAAGACAAAGACCGTAAAATTGCTAAACTATGAGCTCCATCAAAGTTGCGAATTATAATTAAATAATGTAGCTTCACTGATAGGCATGAGAATCTCACATAGCCACTTACTGGTTTATTTAACAACTTCATCGTGATATTCATCATGTTAAGTAAAAAGCAATAATTGCTTGTTAGGGTTATCTGTCTTAAGCGTATCTGCTGTTATAACCATTGCTCATACTGAAAATCCTAAATGAATATTAGACTAAAAAAGTTAAATATTAACTTCTTGAAAGTGCTATTAATACTTAGCCGAACTTGTCATGACGATTGTTTAGTACAAACACTTAGGCAGCATTCCTCTCTTTCTACGTCAACCGTATTTATCATTCAGTTTTTTTAAAGATCGTGCTTTCTGATGCATGAAATTATCCAATATATCAATGCAGTTACATGGCAAGTGCAAGGTCTTCCAAATGAAACAATATACCAAGACATGCCTGTGGAAATTTTGCCGAACAGATTACATAGCTCGACAAACTCAATAGATCATCCAAACCTTCTCTCTTCTTTTCTGCATCGATTAGTATCGGAATACCTCGGCGAGCTGCCTGCTCTGGAAAATTAATTTGAATGGTTTACTTTCAAAATCAAAATTTGCAGCAAGAAAAGAATTTCAAAGGAAAGCATGGATGCAGCAATCACCTCCTGTGCTACAACTAAAGCGGTATCGTGCAGTCGTACATCAAAATAGGCTAGTCTAGCTCCATCCACTGCTGCTATTAATTTTGATTCTGTCAGCTCGTCAGGTATCATGGGAGGATATCCTGGAGTATGAATGCAAGTTCTAGTCTTCCTGAAAGAACACATAAAAACAGAGCTTACACTTGATAAATATGCATTATGCATATAAGTCTTCTTTAGAGTATTTATTGCATCATCATCAGTGTTCAGTAAAAGAGCGTAATAAGAACATGATAATACTTTTGCCATTGGCCAAAAAGGAAAATATATTTAGTTGAGACAGATTGCTAGAGATGTCCAGATGATCATAAAGTTAGATCTGAGGGGACGAATTCCTACACATTAAGTGTATAACATTCAGGTTAAACTTATAGCAACTTTACTTACAGGTGCGTCTATGCTCTTGCCTTTTTTCTCAATCAAACAGTAAATTTAAACCTATATACCGAGTTCTTTACCACAACAATTATGAATCAGATATACAGATTACAGGTCCCTCATATAATTCCACAACTAATTAGTGAATAGCATCTGATTTATGAGCAAAGCATTAAGAATGATAAAATGAGATAATGGTGGCCGGTGGGGCCAATAAAATATAAAAGCAGGAGAACAATGCAGAAACACTCACGTTTGGTCATCAACAATGATATAGGTGAATGGTGAGTTGCCCCCTTCAGAAACCTGAAGGAAAAATTAGGATGCATAAAGGTATGTGCAGGGTATATGTGTCCTTCAAACATAATTATTTATCCTTGATAAACTACAGTTCGAGAAAATATATACAGAGCAGAGTAAGAAAAAGTGCAAACAAAAGGTAAATTTGACAGGCATCATCAGTTGAAAACAAAATATACCACAATAAATGATGAATCAACACCATCAGCCTCCAGCTCCTCTAATATTCCTTTACCTTGAGAATCATCAGCAACCTAATTGACAAAAGCCACATTCAGTCTGTCTATTAAATACATGCTCTTCTAACTCAACGAGATGAGAAACCACAGAAATTAAGGGACCTTGGAAATAAGCCTAGGTTGCAACCCCAAACGAGCTGCACATGTCAATGCATTCCCTGCATTTCCACCTCCTTGCGCCTATCTCCCAATGCACACGTGCCCACATTTATCAATACAAAATTTCCCAAATCAACAGGTCTACAATATGTAACAGAGGAATAACTACATCTTATCATACTAAAGAAAAAAATTCAATATCCGTGTCTAGATTAGTGTGTGTGTGTGTATACTATTTGTTTCAACTTGCGCCTTAAATTGAAGAATCACTATTTGATCTAAAATGGTACACAAATCCAAACCTGCACTATAGATGCTATCACAACTTGCACAACTTCATAGTCGCGAAAAACGAGTACCACGATGTGATCAAAGCCATGAGACATACCAAAATATTAGTATCAATCACAAAAGTACAGAGTACATTGTGTTACCTTAGCGCTGGTGCTTCTAATCTTATCATCAGGGTTCGGATAAGTAGCCACCGCAGCAAGAAAATCAAGCGTAGCTCCTCCACAACCTACCTGCACACTCAAGCAAATCCAACTTCACCGTATATATACAAAGAAGATTCATCTAGAAGCTACGCTTAGTGAAATATACGCAGTGCCGTATCTGCTACCCTCGATTCGAGTATATGTGCAATTGAACGATACATACTGCTACATACATAGTCTACTCCACAAGATGCAACATAGCAAATATAAACAAAGAAATCAAAAAAGAAGCAGGCTAATTTCTGAAGAAATGGCAAAAAAATCAATTACAACGATGCGATTATCGGGGAGAGGAGGCAGCGCGGCCGCGGCGGACGACATTTTGAACCTGCAACAAAACCGCCGATCAAAAAATTACAGCTGGAGGAGGAGATTAAACAAATAAATTTCGACATCAACGCCGGAAATTTGGTGTTCGTGAAAATCTTAAGAGAGAGAAAGTACCTGAGAGAAAATGAAGAGAGAGAAGGGAATTGTGAAGAAAATGGGGCAAGTGGAGGTGGAATTGAGGAGAGCAACATTGTTGGGGAGCGGAACTGCAGAAGCTCAGCCTCAGCACACGTAATCTGGATACGAATAGGAAATTATAAAAAAAAAATCTATTTATTTTTCGGAGTTTGTAAATAAATAAAAATGGATAATTGCAAAAACAAATCACAATTTTTATCTTTTTTATCGAAATCGTAAAGTGGACAAAATTTTTAATTTATGCAATAAATAGACAAACAAAAAAATTTTGTGCAAATAATACAAAAACTTTTAATTTATGTGTTTATTTCATATCACCTAAAGAATTTTGGTGAACATAAACTGACATGGGCAAAGGATTTTCATTAGGCCTGGCAAATCGTGCGTGTCGGATCGTTATCGTGTTGACCTGTTAACGACCCGACATGTTAAGGTCAAATCTGAACACGATCTGTTAAGGATTTGCTCGAACGAATCCGATCCGAAATGTTCAAATCCGAACACGACACGAACACGACGTCACACAAACACGAAAATTACACGATTCTATCGTGTTGACACGACACGACACGATTAAAATATAAATTTATACGACACTATAAGCTATATAAACAATTAAAACATTAAAAATTAAACTTAAAACCCTAAGAAAAATAATAAATTAATAATTAATGATGAAAATAAAAAAATAATAAATAATAAAAAAAATTTATCGGGTTACACGAATCCCACACGAACCCGACCTGATAATTTCGTGTCCATATCGGGTTACACGATAATGACCCGAATCCGATAAGGCTTGACACTAACCCATTAATTTCGTGCGTGTTCGTGTCGTCTCGTGTAAAAAATTGTCAGCCCTAATTTTCATACATGAACAAAATGGTGTCGATTTGAAATACTAATATTTATTAGCAAAAAATCATAATATTTGGGATTAGTTGCAAATTGCATACAATATTTGGGCATAGGTGTAAATTAGAAACAATCTTTTACTAATTTTTTCAATTAAAACAATGTGCTGGAGTCTACAATTTTGAGCATTAATTTTTATTATTATTATTGTTATTATTATTATTATTATTTTTTATGATAACAATTTGTTGTGCGTTTGCTGACATGTGAAGTAGGGACACTGTATGGAACAAACACAAATAATTTAATGTCAAACATTAATTTATTTATCTTCTGAAAATTAATGTTCGAATTTATCGGTTCCAGTATGTTATTTTAATTAAAAAATTCATAAAGATTATGTCTAATTTGCCATTAGTTCCCAATATAGTGTCTAATTTGCAGCTAATTTCAAAGGTTATGATTTTTAATTTTGCCAACAATTTTTTTTTTTATATGGTAGGAACCGCAATTATTACCTTTGGTGCGCACATAAACTCGTCTATGTGCAATAGCTAGCAAACCACACATAATAGGTAAACCACACTTTCTAAGTACAAGTGTGACAGATTCGACGTATAAAGACATCGGCGAGATTTGAACCCGAAACTTGCCAATAAATCTTATTCCAAGCTTTACTTGCCTGAGGCTAATGTTCACATAGGAAAATTTTGTCCATCATGTCAACTTTTGTTCACTACAAATATCCGGGAATGTTAAATAAACACCTAAATGAAATATGCCACTTTAAATGTTTTACATGAAGTTTATGTAAAACTATCAACTTTAATAAATAAACTGATTTTATAGCCTATGAATTAATTATGAGGTGTGTCATATACAATTGGAATGTCAAATAAGTCTAGTTTGCACAAAAAAAAAAACACTCAAACTATAAGGCTGAGATTTTGATAATTATAACACTTTGAATGAGGACTATTACAAGTCTATAAGAATTGAAGTATAAACTCACAAATTCACGAATCGGGAAAATAGTCTTATTAAGGTGTAATAATTTGGAAGTCGGATTATCGATCTTGACTTATTAATACATTACATTTGAATTTGAATTAGTGAATTTTACTCCACAAATAAATTTTTTATTTTTGTTAGGGTACAGTTGTACCCCATTGCCCCATGTCCCCCCCCCCCGCTGAATACAAATGTTGTATGCTGTTATCCTTATATTATATTTTGAAATTATACTACTGTAAACATAATTTGATATATTATTAAAATAGTATTTCAATATGTAATATATTCTGCACCATATATATAGAATATAGTATATGCCCCCACAGTGGTTTTTTTTTAATTACAAGGTATATATATATATATATATAATTTAATCAAGCACTACATCACCATATAGGCGAGACCTCTACATCACATAAATGTGGGATCACTACACTACCACGCAGGGTGGGACCACTACACCACCAAATAAGGTGGGAAATAATGTGCCCCACAGTGTTGATACATGCAAAGTAATGACCTACCATTCTGATACAAAAGTTCACCTAAATATTAATAAATTAATAATCCCTAAATTTGAACCTTAAAAACGAGACATGATCGATTTTGCACGTAAACTTGTATGCAACATGAAAAATGAGATAAAATAAACTCATTTAATTAGTAATGTCATATCATTGATAAATGACCCCAACAAATTATTGTGCTCCTGGTCGTGGTGAATGCAAGTATATCTATATATTTATATATTATATTGTTTAAAAGTATGTATTAGATATTAAAATTAATTGAGCATAATCTTGTATCATATTTACCTTTTCCATGTAAAAAATTATTGATCAATTATTGAAAAAGATTGAAGAAGAGTTGTGCTCACGTTTGTGAGTTCCCCTTCCTTCGCTACTTTGCCAGCTTTTATAAACGTGTCGAGAAGACAACAGTATAGTATTCTTATTAAATTATTCAAGAATTATAAAAAAAAAAAAAATCTAAAAGGGGTCACAGGTTATAAAGCCTTCGGCTATTCCCTTTAACTTTTATTAAGAGTAGATATTAAATTTCTTTTCGAAGTCTTTATCTTATAGTTTTTAGAGCTTCGTGGATGAGGTAGTGCAAGATATAGTATTACATTAGAGTTCTGAATGGAATAAATAAATTTTTGAATATAGTTCATGAATTTCAATCAAATTAATCTGTTTATAATTTGTAAGACATTGAAACATTATTCAAAAATGCTTAGAGTTTGAGTTATGATATGATATTCATAGATGTTTTATTTATAATTATATGTTTCGTGGCATTATATCTCTAATTATAAATAGACTAATGCTCCTAAAAATTTTCAACATGGATTAGAATTAATATATTTATGATGCATGAATTTTTATTATATATTTATAATAATATATTAAAAATTAATAGTTAATATTTGATAGGAGGCCATTAAATTTAGGAAAATTAGGAAAGGAAATCAGGATTCATGATTTTCTTAGCGCCGTCACCCTCACAACCACCACCATCACTCCCAACCTCGGCTGCCGCCCTCCTCCATGCTGCCGTCTCTCCTCTGCCTCCATCGCGCCGCTGAACATAGATGTTGGTTTAAAGTCAAAAGTATTATTATTATCATAAAAAATAACATAATTTGAATTATATTATTTCATGGATTGTGGTTCGTAAAATTGTTTATAATTTATTTTGGTTAATATATTGTGGCCTTGTGGGATTGATTTTACTTGCATTAATGTAATTCAAAATGATCACAATAGCAAAATATATTACACACTAAACTTACTAAAAAGAATAATACGGAAGCATAATATACAGTGAATTTGTGATACGTGTTAATTCAGTTGTCTACATGTTATTATCCAAAAATGCGGCGGAATAAAATATTATCTTTTTTTTAAGCATAAATAAAATATTATCTTAGTTAGGAACAAATGTGCACGTTTAATCAGATCTTCAATGTTGCTTAATCGAAAATCCAATTAACTAAAATCAGATTTCTAGACTAACACGTAATCCATTTCGAGGTTTGACTTTAATGCAGGGTTAATTATTAAATTTTCTTAATTCTGAGATAGAAAACTTTAAAATGTTAGTAGAATCGGATTAACAAAATCAGAATTGCATTTTATATTTTTACGAGTCAAAACTGTAAAATTGAAAAATATGCTTGGAAACACAGAAATCTATACGATTATAAAAATTTTAAGTTTGACTAGTCGATTTGAATCATAATCATAATTATAAACCAAAATAAAAACCACAAACAATTATAAAATTGGTATAAAGTTAACCTTAAGCTCCATGGACTTGGGAAATTTAAAAGATAAAATTTTAAATAGTTTTTTTTTTATAGCAAGCAAATAAAATAGTACGATATGATGAACAGAATTACTTTTACAAAATTTCAACAATCAATTACTCCATCCGTCCACAATAAATTTGCCACATTGTAGATGACACGAGTTTTAATAATTTGTTGGTTGATTGTATTGTGAGTGGAATAAGGGTCCTACTTTTATATAATTTTAAATTGTGTTGTGAGTGGAAAAGTAAGTGAGGTGTGTGAGGTCTATTACTATAAATGAATGTCGCAAATTTTTTATGGACGGACCAAAAAGAAAATTGTGGTAAAGTTATTGTGGACGGAAGGAGTATAATTTTATGAAGCTCAATAAAATTAATATTTTTCAGTTTTTATTTTAATTGGAGTAATTTGTAATCGAAAGAACCCCCCAAAAAAAAATAAAAAAATCGCACATTCATAATTCTTACATTCATGGAAAAGAATAGGCAAAATTTATGCTAAATGTAGGAATATTCGAAGCGCGTGGGCGCGTGTGAAAACCCTGAGTTTAATTAACCGTAAACCGCGGCTGTCATTCCAAAAGGTTGGCCCCACAACAATATATTAGTTTCCGCGTTTGTCTGAAATGGCAATAATCCCGGATTCGCAATAACGACGATTTAGGAGGGGCATTTATGGAATTCACCATATTAAATAAGACCTTTTTAACCAATTAAGCTAATTGCAATTAATAAATCAGTAATTACAAAAATCAATAAATCATTAATTAGCGAATAAAAGAAGAAAAAGACCAAATCCCGAACAACGTGCGACAGAAGAGAAATGACTTTCCGCTGAAAAAAAAAAGGAAAAATAAAAAATACTATTTACTTTACGTTTACTTGGCACTGCAAAACCAAGGGTTTATTTAAGTTTCTATTTATTTAATTCTCTATCTCTCTCTCTCTCCTCTTTCTCTCTCTTGTTTCTTCGTTCATATTCAAAGCTGAACGCCTCTTCCGATTTTTCCACTTTTCATTTGAAAAATCGGAGCGGTGAATAAACAAAGCTCATTTTGCTGTCAGATCTTAGTTTTTCTCCATTAATATTTTTTTGTTGGTACATGTGAAGGAATTGAAGAACTTGTGCATAAGATTATAGCGATTTTTTGTTGGAGGGAGTTTGTAGATTGAAGTGATTTGGTGTCAGATTCCTGCATTCTTTTAAGCTGGAAGTGCAGCGGTGGATTTGATCTGTTTTTGTGAAGTGTTGTTTATTTATTTTTTAGTCTTTGTTTGAGGATTGGCTGTGCTGATCGAGGTGGAACTGGAGTTTCTGATCTGGTTGAAGTTTTTGTACAATGGTAATCAGTTAATATCTTTTTTTATTCTTATTTTCTGATTTGTCGGTTGTTATTGAAGTGCTTGTGGTGAGATTTTTTTTTTGGTGAAATGTCGTTTCTCAAAAACATTGAATTGATCTGTTGTTTATTTGTATTTATCCCTTTCTTTCAATTTTGTATTTGATTTTCTTGTTAATGGACTTGGCTAGTTGACTGAATGCGACGGATGGTCTGTTGTTCCTACCCAGAATGCCAGTTGTTTGTTATCTTATTGTTGCATTGTGTATTGATTTCAATTGATGAAATAATGTTGTAAGTTTTGATTTTTTGAGGATTGCCAAATGGAGGTGGAAGAATAAGTGTGTTTGGTCGACCCCCCCCCCCCCCATTTTTATTGAAGTTTCCTTTATCTTTTGGTTGCTCGTCTCAATTCAAGATGTGGGAATGTGTTTCATTTTCACATGCATCTCTTTCCAATTCCGAGTTAATCTGTAGCCAACTGAAAGAAAGTTGTTTTGTTAATCAATTTAAAGTGTTTATTCATATATTCATTTGATAGTCAACTGCTCAATGATTGACGTCCACAATACACATCAACTGCATGCTGCTTGTAACCTTAATTTTGATGAGTCTGGAAACAGTCTTTGAAATTAAGTCATGGTTTTCATTTGTGTTGTCGTAACTTGTAGACCATACTTCAATGAGTCTGGTAACAGGCTTTTTGAAAGTAAAAACGGACTTCCATAGCTTAGCTGTGCTGTTTCAACTGTGTAGAAACGTTCTTAATGAGTGAATGGACTTTCGTTCAATGGTGTATGTTATGCATGAGGCATTTTGAAGGCTGATTGCTGTTCAATGCTGTAGGTTGCTTCAGTTGCTACAGGAGTTGGCTCTCTTGTTTGGGTGGAGGATCCAGATGAAGCCTGGATAGATGGAGAAGTTGTTGCAGTCAATGGTGAAGACATCACAGTTCTTTGTACAACAGGGAAGACGGTCAGTCCTCATTAGATTTTTATCATCTAAATTGTTTGTTTCTGGAAGAATTGCTTATCATATTCCAATTAGTTACCATTTCCGTTTAGTTTGAAGGCACATTTGTTGTAAGCTTTTCATGCAGTAAAACAACACTCTCCTCTTTTCTTTGATAACCCACTGGTTTTTTCTCCATCTACCAATTTAAGGATTTTTAAAAAAGGTCCTTGTTGACTTTTTCTGCAGGTTGTTGTTAGGTCTTCCTATGTCTATCCCAAGGATGCTGATGCTCCATCCTGTGGGGTGGATGATATGACAAAGTTGGCATATTTGCATGAACCCGGAGTGTTACAGAATTTAAAATCTAGATATGATATCAATGAGATATATGTGAGTTCAATGTTATTCGTCCATCATATCTTAGATATTTGCTCCTTAATTGTACCTCTGGTATAACTGAAACCTTTTTTCTCACTCGTCAGACTTACACTGGCAGTATATTGATTGCTGTTAATCCTTTTCAAAGATTGCCTCATCTCTATGATAGTCATATGATGGCACAATATAAAGGAGCAGCCTTTGGTGAGCTGAGTCCACATCCATTCGCTGTTGCAGATGCTGCTTACAGGTATGCTGTGCTTTTGATTGATTAACTTCTTGTCCATAGATATACCTTGTTATTAAGATTTAAGAAGACCAATTTATGGGCACAGGCTTATGATGAATGACGGAAAGAGTCAGGCAATTTTGGTTAGCGGTGAGAGTGGAGCAGGTAAAACAGAAAGCACAAAGTTGCTTATGCGGTACCTTGCTTACATGGGAGGACGATCTGCGGGAGAAGGAAGGTCAGTCGAGCAACAAGTTCTTGAGGTAATAAATGCTTCATCGTGTTTGATGCACATCATGCACTTATAGTGTTGGTTTGATTCTTGTTTTGGCGTCTTGAGTGTGTTGCATCATGATTTTTTTTAATCAATTATTTTATATATTCGGTGATCTTTGTTGCAGTCAAATCCTGTTCTTGAGGCATTTGGTAATGCAAAGACAGTGAGAAATAATAATTCAAGGTACTGAGATACTATTGGTCTCTATTGTGTGCATATTATAAATGAATTTTTTTTTGTAAGTTTTTTTTATGCATCAATGCAACTAATGCATCCATGATGTTAATTGTAGTCGTTTCGGTAAGTTTGTCGAGCTTCAGTTTGATCAAAGGGGTAGAATCTCCGGGGCTGCTGTCAGAACTTACTTGCTTGAGAGATCTCGTGTTTGTCAATTGTCTGATCCTGAGAGAAATTATCACTGTTTCTATATGCTTTGTGCTGCACCCCAAGAGGCAAGTGGATCATTTTATTTCATATTGTGGAAATCTACATTAATTATTGTTGTTAGTTCCCTTTGCCACATTGCATGTTATCTAAAATGCAAGGTTGTCAACCCTGTGCTTCCCAATAAGTTGTATATGTTGATAATTCCTCTTCCCATGTCTTAATAATGCTCTCTTGGAGCTCAATGTTTTTGACATTTAAATCCGATTTGCTTCCAATCAATCTCAGGAAGTTCAAAAGTACAAGTTGGGAAACCCAAGAACATTTCATTATTTGAACCAGACGAATTGCTACGAGCTTGATGGAGTTGATGATGCCAAAGAATATATTGCAACAAGGAAAGCAATGGATACCGTGGGAATCAATGTTCAGGAACAGGTATTGACTTGAGTGTTTAAAGATGACAAACCATTTAATATGCTCTATTTTGACTCCGTTCTTTCTTTCTCTTATTTTAATGTTACAGGATGCCATATTTCAAGTTATTGCTGCAATTCTCCATCTTGGGAACATTGAATTTGCTAAGGGAAAAGAAATTGACTCATCCATGCCTAAAGATGAAAAATCCTGGTTTCATTTAAGAACAGCTGCTGAGCTTTTCATGTAATTCCGTTAGTCAGCTCATGCATTGACTGTCAGGAGCAGTTGTCTCTTCGATTTTTATTGTTTATTAGGGATTTTCTTCTTTTAAGCATCAGAATTTTATAGGTGTGATGCGAAAGCTTTGGAGGACTCGCTCTGCAAAAAAGTTATCACTACTCGTGATGAATCCATAATCACGGATGTGGATCCAAAGACCGCTGCTTCTAGGAGGGATGCTTTGGCCAAAGTTGTCTACTCAAGGCTGTTTGACTGGTAAGTGTTTTTTTGAAAAAGAGATGTGCTTTAATAAGAATATTTTCATGAATGGGCTTGTTCTTCTTACTCAGATTTTGTTGACAACGACACTTTCTATCTTTTACCATTATCTGCAGGCTTGTTGACACCATTAATAAGTCGATTGGTCAAGATCCAACTTCAAAATATTTAATAGGGGTCCTGGATATCTATGGATTCGAGAGTTTCAAGACTAACAGGTGCTTAACCGGTACGCTGTGTTTTCATTGTTGACCTGATTGGCTCCATTTGTTCAGTTGAACTAAGATTTCTCACTAGCCAAAAGTAGCGTAGTCTTAAGTTGATTGCTGACTAGTCCCTCTCTTTCTCATTAGGGGTTGTAGGGTAAGGAAAACAAGTTACTTAGGGTGAATTGCCTCTAAAATTTTGTGGCCTTGCCTGTTTATATTTTCAGATTCTGTTTAGTTCATGAGTTCATGTTGTTTTTTGTGTGGAAATAAAATATGTTTGGATGAATATTTATTGGTTTAAAAATGAGAATGTGTTGTATGTATGTCGGCCTCATTGTTACTTTGTGGTTAGAAATAAAGAATAATGTGTTAGTGGTGGTGGGTCCCATTGGACTGATGATATATGTTTGAGCTATGATGGTATAGGGTTGATATAGGTTTTTTTATTGGGGTCCTAACTAAAAAATTGAAGTGGGTATTTTATGTAAAAGTGGGTTGAGACAAACATGAAGAGTGGTGCAAACAAGGCCTTTGTTTCTATATTACTCCCTCCGTCCACCAAATATGTATCACATTGGTAGTGGCACGGGTTTTAATAAATATATGGTAGTTTTTTAGTGGAGAAAGGGACCCACCATAGTGAATTGTTGTGAGGTTTAAAATAATGAAGGAGTATGGGGTATTGTCCCAAAATAGAAAGTGATATGTATTTGGTGGACGGAGGGAGTACTTTTTTGTTTTGGAAACGGAATTATCACCATCTCAGATAACACACTGGACGACGAATCTTACTTGCACTATTATACTAGTAGTTGGGCAGCTATTTTCCAACCTCTACCTCATCCTATCAGCCCATAATGAATATAATTGTCGTGACTGTCAGCAGAAAGTCTGTGCAGGAAGAGATGTGCTCTACAACCTCTTCTGGGATTAGCCTTGTGTAATAAAAAATATCCTCTTGTGGATCATTGAATATGACAGAATATTTCTAGGACATATATGTATGTGCATGTCCTTTTTTTGGTTACTTACACAATCTTAAATTGTATTCCTTTGTTGCCTATGAATACATGCTAATAAATGCTGCTCCTTGAATATGGACCTGCCAAATTGGTGCTTCTCTTTATGCTAGTGGTGTGCCATACATAATGCTTGTAGAAAATCATTGAAGAGCTGTTTAGTTTCTTAAATTTGATTATAACCAAAGAAACCTTTTGAGTTTGGGGATAGGGAGGGGGTGTTCGGGGGTTTTGGGGGGGGGGGGGTTGGTTTGGGAGGGGAATTTGAGAGTCAAGATATGTGTTAGGATTGTGATTCTCTTATCATAATATGTGATTAATGATGGTATTTTCATCATTCTGCACTGTGAGTTTTATGTCTGATTGAATCTTGTCTTGGTTTTTTGGCTGAAACCATTTGTGAGAGTTTTTACTTGCGCATTCGCTGTAGGCTTTACCAGTTTGGGAAGACCACAACATGTTGATTGGATGATGCCTAGTCTTGATTTTGGAACCTTTTGAATAGTTGCTTAAATGATAGTTGTTTGTTGACCAACAATGTGAATTAAGTACAGCTATTTTTTCTGTGTTGTAATCTTAAATGTGAACTTTTTTACCTCCTCAGCTTTGAACAATTTTGCATAAACTTGACTAATGAGAAGCTTCAACAGCACTTCAATCAGGTAGCTAGTCTTTTTGAATTTTTGTGGTTATTGATCTTTTTATTTTTTATTTTTTACCTTTTTCATATATTTGTCTAATTGTACCTTTTTTGTGGTAACCATCTTACTTTTCAGCACGTTTTCAAAATGGAGCAAGAGGAGTATACGAGAGAAGAAATAAATTGGAGCTACATTGAGTTCATTGACAATCAAGATATTTTAGATATGATTGAGAAGGTTGAGTAACTTGCATTGATTTTGCTACAATTAAACTCACATTTTAGTTTTGAACTGTTCTTTTACTTGCTTATGAGCAGTTGCATTTATTCATATATTTTTTCCATGTGGTTTTTCGAGGTAATTATTATCTATATTGTTATTAGTATCAGACCACTGTCATCAGTTCGGAAAATGTTTTATATGAAAGAAACTAAAAGTATTTCACACATGAATGGGAATTTCTAAATAGTTTTTATTATGGAAATCTCTTCCATTTTAGATTGCTGTTGTGACATTACTGAATTTCTTATTGTTGACCCTGGTCACCTAAATTTGTTCTCGCTAATATGCATAGATGTTCTTTGAATTTTGCAGAAGCGGGGTGGCATTATTGCACTTCTCGATCAAGCCTGGTATGCTTCTCATCTTTCGAGGGACTCTGTTAACTATTCATTGGCTTGTTATTGCAAGTGATAATAACTCTTCTTTTGGTTATCTTGTTGCTTTCTCTTTGTCCTGTAGTATGCTTCCTCGTTCAACCCACGAAACATTTGCTGAAAGTCTGTACCGGGAGTTTAAGAACCATAAACGCTTCAGCAAGCCCAAGTTAGCTCGTTCTGATTTCACCATTGGCCATTATGCTGGTGATGTGAGTGTCAATTATATGTTCCGATGCATTTACTTGAAAATATGTGTGGATTCAGTGAGAGAGATTCTACTGAAGTTCTGGTTTACAAGAAAGTTTTTTTTTTTTTGTTAGGTAACTTATCAAACCGAGTTGTTTCTGGACAAAAATAAGGATTATGTAATTGGGGAGCATCAGGCACTCTTGAATGCTTCTAAATGTTCCTTTGTTTCGGGTCTGTTCCCAGTATCAGATGAGGAGTCCTCCAAACAGTCAAAATTCTCTTCTATTGGCTCAAGATTTAAGGTATAGAATTGCTTGTTTTTTCCGTCATTTTTGTGTTCCTTTCTATTTGTTACAAAGTGATGCTAAATTTTCTTGTGATGCATCTTGCAGCAACAATTACAATCTCTTCTTGAAACTCTGAGTTCAACTGAACCTCATTATATACGCTGTGTGAAGCCGAACAATCTTCTTAAGCCAGCGATATTTGAGAATCACAATGTCCTGCAACAACTGCGTTGTGGGGTAATACTTATTTATGTTCTATTTGTTGGTTCCTTGGCTCGTCCGCACTTAGTTATTGTATTTAAATATTTGTGTGTCCTTATCTAGGGTGTCATGGAAGCAATTAGGATCAGCTGTGCTGGCTATCCTACTAAGCGACCGTTCTATGAATTTATAGATCGTTTTGGCATACTTGCGTCTGAAGTTCTAAATGGAAGGTATTATAGAGTTTTCCATGATTTATCCTTTCCCCCATCATAGTCAGGGATGTTGTCCTTTTCACTTACACTGGATTTATGATAGTACTGATGAGGTGGCTGTTTGCAAGAAACTTCTGGAGAAAGTAGGACTTGAAGGATATCAGGTAATGAACCATTTTTGTACATTTATCAGAAGTTGGATGCATAGTGCCGGATTTTAGCATGGTTGATAGCTACCTCTGGCATCTACTATGGCTTTTATTAATGTTCAATGTAATTCTCAATTTGGAATGCAACCATCTTTAATTCAGTTTGCTTTTGTAGATTGGTAAAACAAAAGTATTTTTGAGGGCTGGCCAGATGGCCGAGCTGGATGCTCGGAGGACTGAGGTGTTAGGAAAATCAGCAAGTATTATCCAGAGGAAAGTACGTTCTTATATGGCTCAAAAAAGTTTCACATTATTGCGTCGGTCTGCAATACTTCTTCAATCTGTATGCAGAGGTAACTGTGTTTTTTTGGGTTTGTTTCTAAGTTGACATAAGTATAGCGAACCACAGTACTTAAGATCTTACATGTGGAATCTATATCTCTTATCCCAGGAGAACTTACCCGGCATGTCTATGAAAGCATGCGTAGAGAAGTTGCTTGTCTTAGGATTCAGAGAGATTTGCGGATGCATCTTGCCAGGAAAGCATATAAAGAACTGTGCTCATCTGCTGTTTGCATTCAATCTGGAATGCGTGGAATGGCTGCTCGTAATGAGCTACGCTTTAGATGGCAGACAAGAGCTGCGATTTTGATCCAGGTATATTCTCGAGTCTTGACCAATCACCTGATAAAGATGAAGTTGTCCTTTTCATTTTCAGTTTGTTTGGGCAGCAATTTGCTCACTCCAAATTTGGATTTGATGAATTACTTGAATGATTGCAGAGTCATTGCCGCAAATTCTTAGCTCGTTCAGAATATATGAAGCTGAAAAAAGCTGCAATCACCACACAATGTGCATGGAGATCAAAGGTTGCTCGTAGCGAACTGCGTAAACTGAAGATGGTAATCAACACCCCATGTACCAAAAAATAAATTCAAATTCAAATCAATAAATAAAATAGAAGAAAAAGTGAAACCTAAGTTGAGAAACCTGGTTCTCCCTAGTACATTGAAAAAGTCTGAGTGGTTTTGTTTCCTAGAACTGTAGACAGTTATAACCTAAAGGAGAAAAACCACCATAACTACTTTGTTGGATGACTTTATTCTAATTATATCCTCCATCCTGCCCTATATTTGTGGTCAAATGTTTACAGTTCATAATTGACTTTTAAACTCAGGCTGCAAGAGAAACTGGTGCTTTGCAAGCTGCCAAGAACAAATTAGAGAAGCAAGTTGAAGAATTGACTTGGAGATTACAGCTAGAGAAACGAATGAGAGTAAGTTATATATTTAAAGGCATCTTTTCTTTACCCTTTTGAAATTTGGAGGGTTAACCTATTTTATGAATTTGTCACGGGGGAAATTCCAATCCTATGATTCTTATAGTATCATATTTTCAAAACTACACTAATCTTCTTTCCCTTCCCTATACCTGATCCATATAACTGCATTCTACGTCTGTAGACTGACCTAGAAGAGGCAAAAACACAAGAAAACTCAAAATTAAAAACAGCTTTGCAAGAGCTTCAGCTACAATTCAGAGAAACTAAAGACACACTATTGAAGGAAATGGAAGATGCAAAAAGGGCTGCCGAGCAAGTCCCAGTAATTCAGGAGATTCCAGTGATTGATCATGAAATGATGGATAAGCTCAGTGCTGAAAATGAAAAACTTAAGGTAAGCTGGATTGATCTTTGGGCCTGTGCTGTTCAGTATAAGTGATGAATGTTGTAGTGATGCTACTTTTTATGGTTGTATCTTCTTATGAAGGCCCTGGTTAGCTCTCTGGAAACAAGAATAGTTGAAACAGAGAGGAAATATGAAGAGACAAACAAACTTAGTGAGGAGAGGTTGAAGCAAGCCATGGAGGCAGAAACAGTGATAGTGAAGTTGAAGACTAATATGCATAGGTTAGTATTTTTTAATGTCCTTCTAAGGTTTATTTATGTCAAAAATATATATTCTTTCAGCCAGGCTGATATTATTTTGCATAAAATAGCTGTATACTCATATTTGCACTCATACACTTGTTGCAAAATTATGTTTCTTCCTTATCTGTGTAGTCTTGAAGAGAAAATCTCTGACATGGAAACCGAGAACAAAATTCTTCGGCAGCAATCCTTGTTAACCACTTCTAAAGGAGTGCCAGGACATCCGTCAGATTTTGTTACCAAGGTCGTTTGGTTGTTTGGGCTGTTAACTTTCTCTTGTGTGCTTGCTCAATCTCAGACTATTTCCTTAAACTTGTGTGCAGGTATTGGAAAATGGGCACCATGCTAGTGAAACAGTCAGAACCAATGTACTGTTCCTTATTCTGGAAAATAACATGGAATTCGATTGATCATGAAGTCACCCTCTGTCTATTGCTTTCTGTGTACTTCATCTTGATGTAATTAACTTCATAAATTTGTGCAGGATATACCACATACCCCATCAAAAGCTTATGAAACCCCTGACAGCAAACCAAGGAGACCCCCAACTGACCGCCAACAGCATGTATGTGCTACTAGAATTTTGAGATCATGAGATGTTCCCATTTTAATTGTTCGTTTACTGATTTGAATAATTGCAAATTTTGTTACAGGAGGATGTTGATGCTCTCATGGAAAGTGTAACAAAAGATGTAGGTTTCAGTCAAGGAAAACCTGTTGCTGCTTTCACAATATACAAATCTCTTTTACATTGGAGATCTTTCGAAGCAGATCGGACTAGTGTATTTGATCGTCTCATTCAAATGATTGGTTCAGCTATTGAGGTAATTTGGCTTGTGTTCCATGATATATTCTTCATGTATCATTAGTTATTTACAAAAAGTGGTGAAATAATTGAGCAATAACTGACTGCAGGATCAAGATAGCAATGACCATATGGCTTACTGGCTGTCGAACACCTCTACGCTGCTGTTCTTACTCCAAAAAAGTCTAAAACCTGCTGGTGCAGCTGCTGCAACTCCCGTCAAGCCGACATCCCTGTTTGGGAGGATGGCCATGGTATTCATATTCTTTCATGATTTGCCTTATAAGTGATGATACTGTGGGATGATATAAATAATATAAATGAGTTTGTTTACAGGGTTTCCGTTCTTCACCTTCAACGGTCAGCCTTGCTGCTGCTGCTGCTGCACTGGATACAGTACGTCAAGTTGAAGCCAAGTATCCTGCTCTCCTTTTCAAGCAGCAGCTCACTGCATATGTTGAGAAGATATATGGAATTATTCGAGACAACTTGAAGAAGGAGTTAAATTCACTGCTTGCTTTATGCATTCAGGTATATTGAGAACATCGAATAATATATGCCCTATACAAGTATCTATCTAATTCTGCCTGTTCTTTTTGTTTGTTTGTTCTGACATCTGCAATTTTGAGGAATCGGCTGAATATCGGCATCTAATTTTGCCTGCCTTTCCACATTTTGTCTTGATCTCTCTGTCCAACTGTCTTGGAATTTCTTAAATTGTTATTTCTATCCTTTTGAAGGTGGTGTGTGTTTTCAATTCGAGATTGATAAACAAGCTTTGTGCTTGCCCACTATATTTGATATGAAATTCTGTTGAGTCTTATCACAGCCGACTGATTCAGCTATCAGACTATGAAGCATCCGTATCTTCTAATAATTTTGTGATGGTACTTGAAAGTTGATCACACATGGATTTTTATGTATTTTGTTTCTCTCTTATTACTCAGGCTCCAAGAACCTCAAAGGGAAATGCGCTAAGATCTGGGCGATCCTTTGGCAAAGATTCTCAAACAAATCACTGGCAGGGGATTATTGATTGCCTTAACTCCCTTCTAACCATCCTGAAAGAGAATTTTGTATGTCTTCAATTTTGCTGTATCCATACGCTGCATTTTGGTAAGATTTATTATGCTAACAGTTATCGACCATTTCAGGTTCCTCCTGTTCTCATCCAGAAGATATTTGCTCAAACGTTCTCATCTATAAATGTACAACTATTTAACAGGTGATCATGGATTATTTTAGTATATATAAACCCCTTGTATACTTCTTTGTCACTATAAATCACTAATCGTATCCAAATATATAACTTGTAGCCTTCTACTACGCCGTGAGTGTTGTACATTTAGCAATGGGGAGTATGTCAAATCTGGGTTGGCAGAGCTAGAGTTGTGGTGCTGCCAAGCAAAAGAAGAGGTACTGCTCCACACAGATATGAAACTAATAATCATTTACTTTTCAGGCTAAAACTGACCATGTGTTCTCCTCTTACCTTGTTGAAATATTCCGGGTTCCCAGTATGCAGGTTCAGCTTGGGATGAACTGAAACACATAAGACAAGCTGTTGGATTCCTGGTAAGTTCATATCTTTTGAAATACTATGTTTTCTGCTAGGTCTATTCATCTATTACCATACCACTTCCGGAGTTCACTTATCCAGTCTTTCTGTTCAATCCTACCTGCAGGTTATACATCAGAAGTACAGAATATCTTACGATGAAATCACCAATGATTTGTGTCCTGTAAGTCAATCAGCCTCCGCATCTGGCTCACCACACAATAAAAAAGAGAACAAAATAAACCACAATTAAATTGGAATACCAATTGTCCTTGCACGAAAATTCATGCAGATGTTAGATATATTAATTAATATGATATAGGAAATGTCTTCAATATTATCTTACATTGTATGTCATTGGTATCTCAGATTTTGAGTGTGCAGCAGCTCCACAGAATATGTACATTGTACTGGGATGACAACTATAATACTCGTAGTGTGTCCCCTGAAGTAAGTAAATTTTCATTGTCTTCCATATGCCTCTATTATCTTGCTGTCTTTCTGATTAGAAATAAATATACCGAGTAAATCTGTTTTCTGACTTTGAGCACAGGTTATAGCCAGTATGAGGGTGCTAATGACAGAGGAGTCGAGCACTGCAAGTAGCAGCTCATTTCTGTTGGATGACAGTTCCAGGTAAATTCCGTTTGTTTTTTAGCTTGATTCAAGGACAACAATTTAGTAGTAGTAAATCATTTTCAGTTTGCTTTTATGATTAATCAGTGATTATTTTTACTTGCTGTAAGTGAAATAGATTCTTTTTTTTAACCATATGTTTCATTAAAATGGAGTCTATTCCCTTAAGTTTTTTCGATAGAATTTTAAATGGATTCTATTAGGAAAATATGAGCTTTGCCATGAATTCTCTAAACTGTTTAGACACGTAAAAGATAGCAAATTCGTTGTTGCTGGTGATTACCATATATTGACGATGAAATTGATCATTTGTTTAATTATCATCCAAAATCTCATTTAAAAGAGAATTATTTGAGCTGTGAATTGTTATTTTCTCTTTCATTTATTAAGTTAACTGTATTTCCCCCCTTCATGTGCTAATTAAACCACCTGGGTGTGTATGTTATTGTTAACACAGCATCCCATTCTCGGTCGATGATCTTTCCAACTCAATCGAAGTGAAGGATTTCTTCGATGTCAAGCCTGCACCGGAACTTCTTGAGCATCCTGCCTTCCAATTTTTACTCAATTGAGGCAGTGGGAAACCAAGATGATGGTGGGTCGGAAAGCCAATTTTCCAGCACGAGCCCCATCGCATACTGTAAATTCGTCGAACTTTTTAATTTTGCTTCTATAAATTACTTCAAAAAAATCAATTCTTTATATGTTGGTTTTTAGTTGTTCAAAATTTCTCAGCATTAGGGGCAGGGAAATTCATTCAATGTGCAAAAATGCCTTGATATTTTGGTATTGTTTTTGTTATGCCAAATTGGCAGCAATTTTTTTTAGATTAGTAGGAATTTGACAATATTGTTGTCTTTCCGAGGTGGTTGAGGATAACCACCCTACATTTCCATGTAATGTAAGTCGAGGAAATTAATGTTAAAGAAATATAGTAAAAATGAATATTGATTGGTTGCTATAACTCAGACTTTCATGGCATCTGCATTTTAATTACTGATTTTATTCCGAGTCATAATTTTTTTTTTTTAGTGGAAAAAACCAATATGCTAGTTTTGATGTTGCACAACTCTTATTAATTCCCCATCCATTTCATTGTCTTGATTTGAGAAGTACCTATTATTTTCTCGTGAACATTGTAATTCCTTAATGAATTGCACTCTTGCATGATTGAACATGATAAAAAAATTGTATTCCCTAAATTTAGTACAATTTCTTTTTGCGTATGTCCACTATAAGTGTAACATTTTTTCGTTTTAAGAAATTATCCTAGCCACTACCCTTATAAACCTCACAACAATAATAATGCCCTTGTAAACCTCACAAGGTCCCTTTTTCACTCAAAACTAATTTATCAATGATTTATTGAACTCAAAGAATAACTCAAAATTAATCTACTAACCATTTCTTGAATCCAAAGTAAGTGTTACAGTTATGGTGGACGGAAGGAGTATTAATTTACAAGATTTGAGAGTGGTGATCATTTGAACTTCCATTCGTAAAGACGAAACATGTTGGGTGATGGTCGATCCAACACTACGACCAGTGCTTGCATCGTGACCGTACGCGTAGTTACAGTTTCACCGATGATTTTCTTCTCAGTTGTAGTCAAGGTAAAAAACAACCACTCGCTGATGTCGGTTTTCAGGTGGTTCACTGCTGTAACTAACTTGTCTACACTCAACACCTCAAAACTCCTCTTGCCACCATTCCTACGAATGGCCTCGGCTTTGTTCTGTTTCAGTGCAATAAAATCTGTCAGTAATTATGTTTCGTATAATTAATGCATATTTAAGGAACAATACACCAAGACACGAGGAATAAAAGACTCACAAGTGTACACTCATGTATTTTGTTATAATTTAATGTCACAATTAAGGAACAATACAAGAGCGGAAAACTCTTTATGCGATAGGTATAGAGGAACAGGAAAAACCGAAGATTTCACATGGACCTTTTGATTTTTATGTATTTCTTCATCATATTAATATTAACAAAAGCAAAAACAAAAAAAAAATACTAGTATAATATAAGAAAAGAGAAGGGTACTAGTATAATATAGAGCTGACGGCATGTCGTTATTTCCCCAATTGCAATCTTGACTGCCAGTTAGCAACATCGGAGAATTAATCCTTCACCTTCAGGGTCTAGCTCGCGGAACGAATTCAAATTCATACAAAACAACAATTCCACCTTCAGAGGATCATCATCCTTGCTCAACAAATCCAAATCCATGTCGTAACCCTAGCCAAACCCCCAATTCAGTTCAAACAAAACCCTAATTAAATAATTAAGAAAGAGATCTACAGAGAGAAATTGAAATAATCTTTCATGAATTAATTGTTTGAATGGATGGCTAATTTTTTTTTTTTTAGATTAACGCAAGATTGTTTTTTCTTTATACTACTATATTTCACATGATAATGTTGGAATATAAAATAAAATAAACTTGATTTTTGTAGTTAAAGATATTTTGCATTTCCTAGATAGAGATATTTAAAGAAAATGAGAGAATGATCTAGAATGTATTTGTGTATGTGTGCACTTGTAGGATTTAGAAACAAATAATCTAAATCTAGCAAATTAGAAAATATTAGAGAATTCTAGACATTGAAGTAACACCACATATCCAACTATATATATATATATTAGAGCTGGCAAATTACCTGGCTGGGCCGGGCCGGCCCGAGCCCACCGGGCTTTTGGGAAAAATTGACCGGGCCTGAAATTGGGCAGCCCAGCCCGGCCCGAAATATAAATTATAGTGCATTTTTTGCCGGGCCGGGCCGGCCCGAGCCCACCGGGCTTTGACCATTTCGGGCCTGGCCGGCCCGGCCCAAAAATTCACCGGGCCTGGAAATGAATAGCCCAGCCCGGCCCGAAATCGGGCCGGGCCGGGCCGGGCCTAAATTGACAGCCTTAATATATATATATATATGGGTTTTGTAGCAATTTGTAAATATTAGAGAATTCTAGACATTGCTAGTCTAAGGCAAGTAACACCACATATGCAACTATATATATGTGGGTTTTGTAGCAATTTGTATCAAGTGAATAAAAGAAGAGTTGAGTTACTTAAAATTGATTCTCTCTAATTGCTCTCTTCCATAAACACGCGATCACACACAGTGCACATATATTTCTCCAATATTTAACTAAATTCTCTCACATATATTTCCTATATTCCAACAGATAATGCTAGTTTATATATACAATAAGTATGATAGCTGTTGAATCATATGAGATTAATGATTGATTTTTAGTTACTTTATATATGAAATAATCATTTTGAATTTCTCTTTGGGCTTAATTGGTTAGGAAGGAATTTGATTGGGAGAGGAATATTTCCCAATCTTTAAACAAAGGAAAGTGGCAAGAATATTTAATGTTAGGAAAATATAGTTAAACTTAATTTTTTATTATTTTGATACCAAACTTAATGTAGTTTCTTACAGTCTATATGAAATATACTAACTAGCTTTAGTTTTTGTATGCATCAACACCATGAACATCATGTGAAGGCAGGCAGTCATCCCATAGGCGTATACAGACATACAACCAATATTCGCTGGGGTTTCAATCGGAATTCCAGCCAGTGGAATAGGTAAATTGCGAAAACTGCACATATATACACGGATTGATAAGAGTGAGGGTGTTACCGAATTCACGCACCCAAAACACGCCGCAAGATGCGATAGGTTCAATGGCGATCGGACGGGCATGAGCAACTTTCCTATCTACTATCGGCATATGAATATCCGGCAATGCCGAGCGAGGGAAAAAAATGGGATTCAGTACATGTTGAATTCCGGTAGTATGAGCAGTGACCGCGAACATTTGTTTTCCGACGTACTCTTTTTTGAAATCGGGCTTATTGGTGCAAACAACACCACAGCGAATCACATATTTGATCGGCAATTTGAACATCACAATCTCCATGGCGTCATCCGGTATACGAGACACATATTGCGATTCATCGCAATTTGGGAAAATGATTTTGGAGGGGTTAATTTGCGCGAAATTAGGGGATGAATTTGGAGGGGTATGAACTCGCAATTTGGGTGAAAGAATATGAATTTTATGACAAAACAACGTGCTATAACGCGAAATTGGGGGATGAATTTGGAGGGGTATGAACTCGCAATTCGGGTGAAAGAATATGAATTTTATGACAGAAACGTGCTATAACGCGAAATTTAAGCAACCATGTAGCTGTGGTTGATTTTCCCAATTGCAATCTTTGCTGCCCAGTTAACAACATCGGAGAATTAATCCTTCACCTTCACATCTCGCGGAACGAATTCAGATTAATACTAATCTTGAAAAGTGTAGTGTAGCTAAAGAAAGGGTCCACAGTGTAAGGGTAATAAGTGAGAAAGTTATTACCATAAATGGAATATGCACATTCTTATGGAACGGAAGGAGTACAAGAGTTGAGAACTTTTTTTCTTAATCAAATTATTAAGGAAGCTTCTAAGAAATCTTCACACCTCTCTCTCTCAAAATGGACCAGTCTATCTATGAGGGAGATCACATGAATTCCTTAAAATTTTCAGCAAAAGTCACAAATTCCACACCTTTGCTATTTATTTTATTCTTGATGACCACCCTTAGTCCAATTTTAGATATGTGTTAGAGGATATCAACTCCAGCCCTACAGATATAAATTGTGGAATATTTGTAATTTACTAAAAAAACAGGTATTAATGCTTATATAAAAATATTAGTAGATTTTATACCGGTAAAAACTAGTAATACTTTTCGATGAGCACTATATTTGTACGTTCTAATTAATATAAAAATTATTATTATTTTTTGAATTCTGAAAAATTATAAATATGCCACCATTGGTACACATTTTGAACTTAGATATATATAGATAGGATTAGGTGAAAACCATCTCTTATGTAGAAACTAGAAATCTTATCTATACCAATGATATATTATACATCAATCAATGGTCCAAATAATACTTCCTTTTTAAATGGATTTTCTTGAAATAATAGAGTTTAAATTGTTTGAGGGTATATTAGTAAACATTTTTTTGAAGGAGGGTATATTAGTAAACATAAAAATCATATTTATCTCAAGATCCATGATTTACGTAGACCAAATCTTCACTTATCTAGTTTAATGTAATTTAAAAAATACATGCGTCTGCCCCGTTCACAAAATAAAACAAATTATGTTTTGAGTAGTTTTTATAGTAATTGCTGAGATGAAAATTTATAATGATAAAAGAAAAAATCAGCCATGTTTGTGTATTATTTTATTATTCTATTCTAATATTTTGTGAAATATTACATTTTGCATTTTGCATTATGTTTTAGACTTCACAACATTATATTGAGCGTACATAAACATTAATTTTTTCCCCTGTATTCAGATAGGGACTTTTGACACTATATAATTCATATAATAGAATCCCCATATCCCGATATTTACAAAATAAATCATGTTTCAACATTATGCTAAATACAGTAAAACATTATTATAATTTGTCAGAAACATTAATATTGTTAATTACAAAAATAAATTGCAAAACATTAAATTGCAGCATCACGAAACATTACGATGAATACATTTAAATATTATTATAATATATAACAAACATTAAATTCAAACATGAAAATACATGTTTAAGTCATCGTGAAGAACCAAATAAAACCTCATATGAACACATTTATTTTGTAAAATAATAAAGTAACAAAACTGAAATAAAAAAAAACTAAAAAAAATAAAGGATACACTTAAAAAATCTGAATAATATAACTATATATAATCCATGAGTTGCTCAAATTCTCGAAAAAAAAAAAACCTCTACATGCTATAATTATGGATCCCATTAATTATGAAATTTCAGTTACAAATATAATAAAAGGACAAAAAAATCCCTAAAATTAAAAACGCCTACACAAATCTACAAAAACACACAATCAAATCTCAACCATTAATTAGATTAAATCAAGGGTTTATATTAGTTTTTAGTTTCTACATAAGGGTTGGTTTCTATTTGATCTAACCTATGTAGACGATTTTCTTCATCCCATGTTATTATATCATCGTTTTTCCATGATTTTGATTGTAGATCCCACAAACAATCATGAAATTGTAACATAATTTATATTTTCAACTAATTGAAATTGATTTCTCTAAAAAAAACTAATTGAAATTGATGCAGTAAATGATCGAATACACGTCCCTGTAAATAACACATACATCCCACACGACATCTCCCCTCTTCATTTTCAACTGGTCAGAAATGTGAATAAAAATATAATAACAATTTTTTTTTTCTAAATTCATGCATTTAGTGGCAAATTTAAAAGTCGCCGTTTGCTAAATTAAAAACGATCAAAGTTCGTGTATTTTAAGAGGTATTTAACCCTTAAATTTTAATTATTAGTTATTTTTTTCACAACTCTAGTCTCTACCGATACCTTTTGATCGAGTCACCTTAAGATTGCATGTGAAATAATCTAATTATAAACTAATTTTTCTTTCTTCTTCTACATATATCCTCTATTTTCGAATCTTTGTTTTCTTTTAAATATACACCAATTTTCATTATTATTTAAAATGAAGGTGGACATAATGGATAAGTTGTCAAGTCAAAATTTGAAATGATAAGTGCCCCCAACTCAACTGGATAATATATATAGATTGGGTTTGGAATTATTTCACCTGATGGACTCATTCAGAGTGAGCTGCAACTTTGGTCCATACCTTACATTATTTAGATTAGTATCATGGCCCTAGGGGTGGCAATCGGGTCGGTTGGATCAGGTTCGGGTCGATCTGATTTCGACCTAAGGCCCAATCCGAATCCGACCTGTTAAAGATATGCTCAATCCGAATCCAAACCCAATCCGAAATGACTAAACCCGAACACGAACACGAACACGAAATTGACACGATAAAATTCGGGTTGACCCGACACGATAATGACCCGAACCCAAATTTAAAAGATTTAATAATAGAAAAAATATTTTAAAATAAGATTTAATAAGAGAAAAAATATTTTAAAATAAAATTTAATAAGAGAAAAATAAATATAATTCAAAAATTTAATATCTTTTGATGACTCGGAAGGAAAAATAAATATGTCATCAATTTAAAAGCTTGATATGAATTAAATAAATATAATATTAAAAAATTTAATACCTTATCGGGTAACCCGAACCCGATCCGAAATTTTCTGGTCCTTATCGGGTCAACCCGATAAGGACCCGAACCCAATAAGGCTTGACCCAAACCCATTAATTTCGTGTCGGTTCGTGTCGGGTTATTGTGTCGTGTCGAAAATTGCCAGCTCTCTCTCTCTCTCACACACACACACAATTAAATAACAAAAAATCATTTGCTCATAAATAAGGAAGTTATGTCACTATTTATTATTATGATACTCTATTTTATTTACTAATTAACTACTAGTATATCATTAGATTTTTGATTGAGTTTTAATGTATCATTATATTATCTCAAAAAAACCTCAAATATAATGTTATCTCATACTCCCTCCGTCCCATTATTCTTATCTTGTATTCCTTTTTGGGCTGTCCCGTTATTCTTGTCCTGTTTCCATAAAAGAAAATATGCTTCTCTCACAAAAAGTTATGGGCTCCACCACTTTCTATCTTTTTACCCTTTAAACACTCTTCTCCTTAATACCCGTGCCCAAAAGAAATGAGACAAGAATAATGGGACGGAGGTAGTATATATTATATACATTAAAAATGTTGGAGGAAAGATCTATGTTGAAAATCAGAATACGTATTTCTATATTGAAAATTTGGGGGATGTTGAAATTAAACTCATCTAAATCGTGGGTTGATTTCATAATTGAGATAAAGTTTAATGTTGTGGAATTTGCAATTATTCTCAAACGTCGTGATTTCTTTTTTGCAAACACTTATTGTTTAAAAAACAAAGTCGTTTTATTTTCCAGAAATTGTGTTCATGTAGAAAATGTTGGGCCGATCAACCAGAAAAAGGTTGGAGATGTTGAAAAATAAACAAATCAAAAAATAATGTCTTAATATGATAGTTCTAAAGTTCGTGTTGAATTTACAATTTTTCCCCAGAATTTTGATTTTCAAAGCAACGAATTAACCAATATAAAATTATCATTCAAACATTTAATTAGTATAACTTATGCTGCATCGTGACTTTTAATCTACGTCGTCTCTGGATTAAGGTAGGTTGAACAACCTATAAATATAATGATTCAATAATGATCGTAAGTTAGTTTCATGTTTCGAATCAATTATATTAGTACACCAAGGATATCATCTACCAATATTAAAGTCTAAGGACTTAAAAGAAAAAAAATAGTACATAAATTTTTAATAAAACAAACACGAAAAAGTATAGGTGCACAATTAAAAGTATGTTTAAGTGCCCAAAATATTATACTTATTGTGAACGGAGAGAGTACCATTTATCTCAAAAAAACATAAAAAACATATTTGATGGAGGTAAAATACCATCCTTTTCTTACACATAATTGTCACCAATCAAAACAGAATCCCAAAATTCCGATCACCTTCCCATGATCATGCTAATGAATTGCACTCGTGCATAATTGAACATTATAAATAGAGTGATGCTATTCGGACATAAATGTCCGGACATAATCTAGTTCGTTTAGGTAAATGAATCGGTTCGATCCGTTTAACTTATTTATTTAATTTTGTAATTTCTCTACATTCATTCAATTTATTATTTTGTGAGTAATCTAATTCAAGTGAATGCATAAATATCTATTAAGTAATAGTATTTCTGAAAGATTAGTGAAAATCACAAAATAACTTTATTAGTCTAATTTCGTATTTTTTGTATTCATATTTCTCTCTCTAAAAATGGCGATTTAGATTAATTAAGTAAATACATTAGAGTACTAACCAACACCATTATTTTATTTGATAAATTATAAGTTAAGATTATTAATATATTCATTTTATGTCCGGACATATATGTCCAAAAAGTATAAGTGTTATAAATATAGCACAATTTTCTTTTGCGTACGTCCACGATGAGTGTAATACGTTCCATTTTGGAAAATGATCCCACCCACTACCTTATAAACCTCAGTATTCGACAAGATGCAAAAGATAAAACGAAACTACATAACAATCTATCACAAATAGATAAAAAGGGAAACCTAAGGTGGAATGATCGCAAAACCATTAGCAAACATAAAACAAGATAAAAGGTGCACCAAGTCACTCAAGTATTTATTTAAATATAAATAAATACTAGTAAAACAAGATAAAACGTTTTCATTTCATTTCAGGCAGATGCTTCCCCTAGTGAGAGTGGTGATCGTTTGAACTTCCATTCGTAAAGACGAAACGTGTTGGGTGATGGTTGATCCAACACTACGACCAGCGCTTGCATCGTGACCGTACGTGTAGTTACAGTTTCACCGATGATCTTCTTCTCAGTTGCCGTCAAGGTCAAAAACAGCCACTCGCTGATGTCGATTTCCAGGTGGTTCACTGCTGTAACTAACTTGTCTACACTCAACAACTCAAAACACCTCTTGCCACCATTCCCACGAATGGCCTCGGCTTTGTTCTGTTTCAGTGCAATAAAGACTGTCGAGTCATACTGTTTTCGTGTAATTAATGCACATTTAAGGAACAATAGAATATTACAAGACTCACAAGTGTACAATCATGTATTTTGTTATAATTTAATGTCACAATTAAGGAACATTACAAGACCGGGAAACAGTGCACTCATGTACATTCACCAATACATAATACATGAATATACAAATCTTATATTAATGATCATCACAATCTAGTATTGACCAACTCTTGAAATTTCTCGTCTGAAAAACACACATTTGATTTCTCAATAAAAAAACGAGAGAATGTTATCATATTTGTTTCATAACCTTCAAATTCTACAGGATCAAACTTATGGGACTTGATAAATTGACATAAAAAATTTAGTACATTAATAAAAAATGACTTATTTTTGTTTTTAATCTTTATGGGTGACTATTATTTTTATGTATTTATTCATATTAATATTAACAACACATGCATGCAGAAATAAAAAGAAAAGAGTAGTAACGTAGTAGCAAATTAACCATGCCGACGTCGTTGATTTCCCCAATTGCAATCTTGGCTGCCCAGTTAGCAAGATCGGAGAATTTCTTCAGCTTCAGATCTCGCGGGACGTATTCAGTTGAGGGATGGTCGAACAAAACTGAATACAAAGCCGCCTTCACAGGATCATCCTCGCTGAAGAAATCCAAATCCACATCGTAACCCTAGCAGCAGCAAAAACCCCCAATTAATTAAGAGAGAGAGAGAGAGAGATTGAAGTGACCTTGCTATGGCGGACTTGATCGAGAAATTTGATGAGTTGGAGTCGGAGGTTAGGAGATTGGAGGCGGTCCTTGATAGAAATCCAATCTGGATTAGACTTAGACGACGACGATTCATCAAAATCGACGTCGTCGTCTTCCCAGTAGAAAGGGTAGAGAAAGTCCTCAATGAGATCGAATTCCACAAGAGAGGGATATGATGGATATGGACGGTAGTGTTCAAAGCGAGACCACAACTCTCTCTCACGTAGTTGATACCACTGAGAAGGCTTTTGGCTCTTCGCCATCGCAAATTGCCTCTTAATCCTCCTTATTAAATTCTTATCTTCATCTTCTTCCCCCAATTCCGCCGCGCATCTGCGTCTGCGCCTTTCAGCTTCCATATTCATACGTCGCTCATGCTCTTCCCTACATCCGATCTTCATGTTCTCTTCGCTCATACTTGCACCTCTCTCTCTCTCTCTCTCTCTCTCTCTCTCTCTCTCTCCTCCTCCTCCTCCTCCTCCTTTTATACGGCGAAAAAAATAATAACTTGCTAGGGCAAATAAATTCAATTTATTCTGGACTTTACTTCATATTGTTGCATAGTTATATATTTTTGGTATCAGCTATATATTTATTTATATGACTGATTGAGTTTAGCCTCCAATTCAAAGCTCATTTAGCCTCCAATTTAAAATTTATTTAAAATAACTTTCATCCAAATTAATCTGAAAAATAAAATCAACAATGTTAAATCCCAACATTCTGAAGCATTAAGCTGTGCCAAACTCAAAATGTTGCTCTTTTTTTCATTATTGTTATTTTCCTTTCATTTTTCTTATTGTGTTATTTGAAGCATCATCACCATTATTTTAAAACTCACAATTCATTATGATGGGTCTATTTTTCCACTCAAAACCAAACTACCAATCATTTTTTAAAATCTATGACGAACCCAAAATGTTACATTTATTGTAGACGGAGAGAGTACCATTTATCTCAAAAAACATATTTGATGGAGGTAATCTTACACATAATTGTCACCAATTAAAACATAATCCCAAAATTCCGATCACCTTCCCATGATCATGCTCCACTCAACACCTCATAAATCCTCTTGCCATTCCTACGAATGGCCTCGGCTACGTTCTTTTATGTTCTCGTGAACATTGTAATTCCTTAATGAATTGCACTCGTGCATGATTAAACATGATAAAAAAACTTGTACTTCCTCCATCTATGATAAATATGACACAATTTTCTTTTACATACGTCCATGATGAGTGTAGCACTTTCCATTTTGGAAAATGATCCCGCTCACTACCCTTATAAACTCCACAATAATTCATTATTGTGGATTTCTTTCCCACCCAAAACCAACCTACCAACCATTTCTTAAAACTGTGCCGAAAAGTGTAAATATTCCTCACTGAAAATAGCTCTCCATCGCGTAAATATAACAACATGCATGCATGGTTGCTTCCACAACAATAGTATGGTTGAATTACTTATTAACATATATATAGAAATATGCATCTTAATATTAATGTTGAACTTTATGCAAAAATATAGTTGCATTTAAGATATGAACAACCTTTTGTTTTATTTTATTATGTCTAAATATGTAAAATTATACATCTAATTTAAGTGGATAAGAAATTGATAACAATCGTTTTATCTTATATTATTAAATAAATCTTGATAAGAAAAATTAATGATACAAAGTATTCATAATCGATATTCAAATTCTTTTCGAACAAAGTAAATAGATTGAGAGATATGTCTTATCTATTTAAAATAAAAAAGATATAAAAATTTATGTCACGAATTTCAAAAATAAAATTTGTATGATCAATAATTTTTATTTTCATAGGCTCACAAGTATTAGATATCTAAGTGGCTTGTGGATATGCCAAGGGTGATTAAAACAACATCATTTTTATCCTAATAAATTTTAATTGCTATCTAAACTTAGATAATAGCAAAAAATATCTAAACATAGAAAATCAAAATAAAGTAGATGAATTAACAATTGCGTATCGTCTTCTCCACTCCCGTGTTTCTCCGTCATCATAAGCTACCCGGTCCCTTACAACTGTCGTCTTATCCATTGTTGGCGAATGCTTCACTTCAACATCCACCACTCTCGCATGTATAATTAAAACGAATAGTTATAATATAAATTTTCTAACTTCATCTGCATGTATACTTATCATTCACTAAACTATAATGAAAGTTACTAAAATTGATAAGTCGGCCATGCTTTTATATATTATAAAGATTTCACATGAAAATGCTAGTTTATATATACAATAAGTATGATAGCTGTTGAATCATATGAGATTAATGACCATGTATAATGATTTTTAATTACTTTATATATGAAATAATCGTTTTGAACCTATTCTAGCTTTAGTTATTGAACGTGAGTATCTTAAAATTATCTAACAATCTGGATATGAAAATACTTTAACTAGCATTAATCATTGAGTGTGAGTAACATTGAGAGGTTAAAATTATTTGTAATCTAATAATCAAAATTGTGAGCTTATATATTTTTGCAAATTCAATTGATTTTCATTTTTTTGTAAATCAAATTTAGAGATGAATTTATTAGAACATTGAATTATACTGTAAATGATATGTACTACTTTACTTTGTTGTATTAATATATTTTTGAATTTTGTCTTAGAAGTGATTAGTTTACTCTAAAGATACTCTCTCAACAATTTTTCTTCAAAATAAACCCTCAAGCCTCAACTCGACTTTTTGTCAAATTTATTTTCCAACAATATTGATAAAGTGCAAGATACGAAAAAAAAATACAAAATTACGGCAAAATAATTTGAAATGGCATGGATTTTAATAAAATTTTGGAAAATGTAGTGTGAGTAGAGAAAGAGTCTCACATTGTAAGGGTAATAAGTGAAGAAGTTTTTTACCATAAATGGAACATACACATTCTTATGAAACGGACGAAAAAGAAAAATTATGCTTCTTATGGGACGGAGGGAGTACAAGAGTCGGGAACTTTTTTTTCAATCAAATTATGAAGGAAGCTTCTAAGAAATCTCACACCCCTCTCTCTCTCTCAATCTCAAAATGGACCAGTCTATGAGGGAGATCACATGAATTCCTTAAAATTTTCAGCAAAAGTCACAAATTGCTATTTATTTCATTTTTGATGACCCCACCCCACCCTTAAAATGGTCCAATTTTAGATTTTGCCAACTGCATTAGATCGCGCACGCACACACACACAAACATATATTATCAAGACTTGTGTCAGGATATCAACTCCAGCCCTACAGATATAAATTGTGGGATATTTGTAATTTACTAAAAAAAAGGTATTAGTGTTTATATAAAAATATTAGTAGATTTTATACTGGTAAAAACTAGTAATACTTTTGGATGAGCACTATATTTGTACGTTCTAATTAATATAAAAATAATTATAAACTAATTTTTCTTTCTTCTTCTTCTTCTTCTTCTTCTATATCCTCTATTTTCGAATCTTTGTTTTCTTTTAAATATACACCAATTTTCATTATTATTTAAAATGAAGGTGGGCGTAATGGATAAGTTGTCAAGTCAAGATTTGAAATGATAAGAGCCCCCAACTCAACTGGATAATAGATATAGATTGGGTTTGGAATTATTTCACCTGATGGACTCATTCAGAGTGAGCTGCAACTTTGGTCCATACTCCATACCTTACATTATTTAGATTAGATATCATGGCCCTCTCTCTCTCTCTCTCTCTCTCTCTCACACACACACAATTAAATACTCCCTCCGTCCCACCATAAGTGGCTACATTCTTTTCGGCACGAGAATAATGTTTAAAAGGTAAAAAGATAGAAAGTGGTGGAGCCCATAACTTTTTGTGAGAGTGATATATTTCCTTATAAGGAAAGTGACCACTTATCCCGGGACAACCCAAAAAGAAAATGTGGTCACTTATCACGGGACGGAGGGAGTAACAAAAATCATTTGTTCATAAATAAGGAAATTATGTCACTAGCTATTTATTAGTATTATATGTATTATTATATTATCTCAAAAAAAAAAAAAAACTCAAATGTTATATCTCATATATATTACATTAATAATGTTGGAGGAGGACATCTATGATCTATGTACTATGTTGAAAATTATTAGAAATGGATAATGGGGCTCTTACCTCCTTAAAAGGTTTGTAAGGGAGAGGGATGTCTCACCAATATAAAGTTGCTCATGCCATATTCTCCAACTAATATAGAAAATTTTAACACGATCCCTCACGTGTAGCGTGGACAATACCAACGACAGCATCTATTGACAACGATATTGGGTGGCACCCATTACTGAATATAATTGGCTCTGATACGTATATCTATATTGAAATTTTGGTGGATGTTGAGACTCATCTAAACCGTGGGTTGATTTCATAATTTAGATAAAGTTTTAAGGCTGTGGAATTTGCAATTATTATCAAACGTCGTGATTTCTTTTTTGCAAACGCTTATTGTTTAAATAACGAAGTCGTTTTATTTTCCTGCATGTATAAAATATTGGGCCGATCAACCAGAAAAAAGTTGGAGATGTTGAAAAATTAACAAATCAAAAAATAATGTCTTAATAGCATAGTTCTAAAGTTCGTGTTGAATTTACAATTTTTCCCCAGAATTTTGATTTTCAAAGGAACGAACCAATATAAAATTATAATTCAAATCGTGACTTTTAATTTACACAAAAACTACTGTGCACCTGTCGCACCAAAGAGACGGAGCCCACGCACGTGGGGGCGTGTAAACCACGCGCTCCTTTTCAACCCTGAAGTCAGGCGCGTGCATCACACGCGCCTGACAATTTTTTTTTATTCGGTACGTGTGTTACACGCGCCTAACTTTTAATTTTTTTTCCAATTTTTTTAATTCTTTTTTTCAGTTTTTTGTTTTTTTTTCAAAGAGTCGAGCGAGGGGAGCCGAATGCCTCGGAGCGATCTAAAAAAAATTAATGTTGCCATAATCATTATCTATAAATTAAAATCGGAGCCGAAGGCGGAGAAGAAAAACAAATTAAAAAAATCGAATTTAAAAAAAAAATAGAAAGTCAGCTGGTTTGACCCGTTTTGACCGGATTGGGTCGGAAGATCCGGTTGCACGTAAGTGACCGGTGCACAGGAGTGCTGCTGTTTAATTTAACGTCGTCTCTGGATTAAGGTAGGTTGAACAACCTATAAATATAATGATTCAATAATGATCGTAAGTTAGTTTCATGTTTCGAATCAATTATATTAGTAATTATATCATCTACATATATTAAAGTCTAAGGACTTAAAAAAATAATAATACATAAATTTAATAAAACAAACACGAAAAAGTATAGGAGCATAATTAAAAGTACGTTTTTAAAGCAGCAACCATGGAAGACCACTGATGTATATTAAGCAAGATCAAATAACACTAATACTTGTTTACTTAAATTTATTTTCATTAATTTTTAGAAGATCAATAATACAAAAAAAAATGAGAATGTTATTTACAATTAAATAGTTTGGCTATTTTTTATTTTCTATCTTTATAAATGATCAACTATAAAATTTTGGGAATCACAAGAAATTCATTTATAAAGTATAATAAAAATTATATATAATATAGTACTATAAAAGATGAAATATAAAGTGCACCATCATTATTTATCTATTAAAACTATTTTTTTTAACTACTTATGCTAGCATATACTACAAAATAGAGGGCACAAAGTATCCACAGATTTATCTTGTTTAAAATATTGAATATTCGGGCAAAAAATTAAAAATAAAAACTTCCACTATTGAGTAGAATGAAATAGTTGCGACCGCTGGTTGTTTGCCAGTGTTTGCTATTTTCAACACAAGAACCCCAACTTGGGTACAAATCCGAGTGGGGCCATTTGTTTTTATTCTTTTTTTATTATTATTATTTTAAATATTACTAGAAAGAGCTAAAATAGTAGGAGCTGCTAATGACAAATTATAGTCCCACATATATATGGTATATATAATGAGTTGGGTTTGGATCAGGTTAGCCTTATCGTGCAGTTGAATTTGAATTGCTACTTTTTTTCTAGATAATTATTATTTATTTTTTAACTACTTTCTCCTTCTCAGATTTGTGTGATTCAACTAATATTTTATATCTCATAACAAATCAAATATGCATCGCATTTTTTGGAGACGGAGGGAGTATAAGTTTATAATTGCCACTCTGTATCGTATAGGGTGGGTGAAAGTATAATTGTCATTCTTATTTAGAATAAATATTACTTTTTTTTATCCAATCGTACGGTCAACCTCATTCAAATCTTTGTGTTGTATAAATAATAGACAAATTGGAAACCACTTTGCCAAAATTTGAGCTATAAAATCTTAAATGCATGCTTACAAGTTAAAATTCTAGCGACGCGCTTCATTCAATTTATAATATGAATATTGTTGTCCGTTAGTAGTTTTGACATCATTATAGATTAATTATACTAGTTCACTAGTCTAACTAGAATTTAAAAATGCATCAAATTATTGGACATTAGTTATAAGCAAAATTCAATGCATCTGAATACTTGTATCAAATAGTAAGCAATTTGATGAACCATTTAAAAGATTAGACTATTAAGAGTTTTAACTTTGGTTCAATATATATATATATATATATAAACTTTTCCTCATGTAAAAATTAAAGCTAATTTGGATCATTGATCTCAACATGATTTAATTATGATTGTCATCAAAAGATGTGTTATTGTAATATATAAAATCATAAGGATATATTATTTTAAAATATAATTTGCATTATCATAAAAATACATTAATGTATATATAGAAATGCATTATTGTATATGTGGATATTATGTATAGTTTCTAGGTTTCTATAAAAGAAAAGTTTCTACTAGATCACCTCTTTATATGTATACATATATATCAAATAAAAATGATACTTAATGTGAGAAATAAGAATAAATTTAGACAACTCATCTTTTTATTATCTACGATCCAGATTAAGAGGTGCATTAAAGTAATGCATAAAATGCATCAACATGACGGTGCATTAAACTAATAAATAGAATGATGCATCATCCAGCGTGAGAATCAATTTTGGCCACTCATTTAGTCAAAAGTCATGGATTAGATTATTCTTATTTCTTATAAGAATATTATTTCATAATCGAAAAATATCATATTCGATTGTACTTGTTTAATTTGGTTCAGTTTGATTACTTCATTATGAAAAAAAAATCATATTTTATCACGATAATTGATCATATTTTGCAATAATCTCACATATTTTGATTATTTGGTCAATATTTTTTCAATAATATCACGAGTCCCAAATTTTAGCATCAAAGAACTCACGTGGTATGTCGTCTGATGTGAAAATACACATGCAGTATAGAAATTTAGGTGGAATATTCTCAAGCATCAAATACGGCTGGTACGTGATTTTTCTAATGCCGGAATTTAGATATCGTGATATTTATGAAAAATATTGAAATATTATGTATCAATTCAGTAAAAAATCAGAAAATGTGACATTTAAAAGAAAAAGTTATAGGCCGTGCCAAAATATGTCAGTTGTTTATCCTTTATTATTTCAAGACAGAAAAAATTAAGCCAAGAGCAATAGAAAAGTCTACTATCATTTGATATACAAAGGACAAGAAAAAAGAATCGTTTGAGATCGGTATAACTGCCATATCTATTTTTCCCCCTAAATTAACACAAATATTAAAAATTAATTTAGGGGATTCGGTCAAATTAGAATTTTAACATGGTCCAATCATGAATCAAATCATATATTGACGACATATTGATAATTAAGGATGATGCCATGTGGCGTTATATCATCATTGGTATTTATATATGTGCAGTTTTTGGTCAAAATCAGGTAATTAGAAGCTAATAATTAATATTAAAATTATTTATAAGTGAATAAATTGAAAGAGGAGAAATAATGGCAATATTCCTTGAACCCATTGATTAAATAGGGCGCGACAAATGCTGTTTGGTAGTAAATCCAAAAATTTTATGCCCAAATATTATTTCTTGGCACATGTTAGTTCACTACCATACCCATTATGTCATCATATATAGGTGTTGGTTCACATACAAAATAATTTTCCGTAAAAAATAATAATAATGCATTTTATGTAACTAAAATAATGCATTTTCTATATTATTACAATGCACTGTCATAATAATGCATTTTTTATTTATTACAATGCATTGTTACGATAATGTATTTCATGTTCAATTATAATGCACCGATCAATGACAACCGTAGATCTACAAAGATCAATAGTCCAGATTGCTTCTTATTTCTTATGGAAAAATAGTTTTACATATTATCTCTTCCCATATATATATATGGAATGGATCATATGTATTACTCCCTCCGTCCCCCAAAAGTGTGGTTCATATTTGATTATAAGGTATAAAATATTAGTTGAACCACACTCACACTAACATGGGATGGAGGGAGTATTAATTAAGTATATATTATTGAAATATTTCTAACTTCACCTATATTATTCGGAAGAAAAAACGTCAGATATTCACTTCGATAAATACACAAATAATTTTACAACTACATGTATGGTATGGTTAGTGATGTGAGTTTTCCTTTTAATATATATTCCTCAAAACTCTAATAAATTTCGGTATTTTAAACATTGTTCGAAAATAATACACTCAAATGATTCCAATTAAGCATAAATGTCAACTCCATTCATGATGATTTGATGATTGAGGTATGAATTATTTGTTACTTTCATTGTTACGATCTTTGGGATTTGATAACCAAAAGTTAGGATCGTTAGTGTGTTGAGTTATGTATGATTTGAATTCGATTTGATAAAAGCTCCTTAGAGTTTCTCTAATGACCTCGTTAAGAACAAATAGTCGAATTTAAACTTTTCAGTATTTAGTTTGTTAGACTACGAGCAAACATTGTACGATCAATTATATACTCCCTCCCATTTTTAATATAAGTATTTATAGACTTTTATAACTTTTGCAAAATATATGTCTTTCTAGCTTTTTTTAACCTCCTAAATCCATAATTATATTGCCCCTAATTAATTCACCTCAAATTCAAATTTTTCACTCTACACTAATTTCAATTCATCATTTATTAAGGATAAATTTGACAAAATAAAATTTTCTTAATTTATGTGCACAAATCTAAAAGGACTTATATTAAAAATGGGAGGGAGTATAACATAAAACTCTTTGTTTTGACATTCGCCTATAAATTTTATATTCATAATAATATGATTTTTAAATTAAATTCCCTTGTTATGAGAAAATCATGAATTTTGAGAAATGCATTATATAATGTACAGTACTTTTTAAGGGAAAATAAAAAATGTTTGAATTTATAATACATATATATAAACTCCAATAAACTTGTAGATTTTGAATAAGTGTGTGACAAATTACGTTCAAACTCGGCTTGAAAATGAACAAGATTCAAAATTTATTACATCCCTCCTCATAGTCCTACGTGGATTTGGATAATCTCAACCTCATCAATAGTCAGCAAAGATATTTTATATTTATTAATTTTTTTAGGAGATATTTATTAGTTAATGTATATTTATATAAAAAATGTGGTCTTTAATTAATGAATTTGACTAAATTCTTGGTAAGTGGCAATGGTGGTCTGACTAAACCCTTAATATTCCGTAATTAATAAATTAAGTGCAGCTTAAAACGGCTAATCCATGTGGTCTCATGCGTTTCCACAATTTTCTACTACACTTCATTAATCTATTGGTCAAACCTAATTCATCACACACAAGTAAGACTTACTCATCTTCTAATTTAAATTAATTAGTGTTTATTAAAATTTAAATTAAATAGTGACCACTAGAGTCAGATATACCTAATCAGCCGGACTGGTTTTGTATAGTTTGGTCTTGTTGGAGATACATATATATATTATGGTTTCTATTTGATCCATCCCCTATATATATATATATATAACCGTTGTATATATATATGCAATCTGTATTTCGCACACCATTTGTGAGTATCTATCATGATGAGCATGTTCACATTTATCATTATTTTTTTTTATTTATTCTTATAAGTTTCCCCTTCCCCTTCACAATTCCAGTTTCTGAAGATTTTTTTCTCTTATTTTTATCATCCAAAGAAAAAATATCACTTATCATCCCAACAATCGATTGAGAATTTTCGAAAACAGGAATTGCCAAAGCAAATGGGAAATGTATAATGATTTTTTTTATATAAATTATAAAAAAAAATGCTAAACGTGAACTACAAATCAGCAGTGATCATGGGTGCTCACAAATGATGTGTAACATATAAATTATACATCTATATATATGACTTTAATTTGGTTGTTTTAATATTTGCAGTTGCTGTTGGTAGCTAGTGCCAACCCGATCCACTTTCTATCTTACTTTTTGTGATCCATATATAGGTTGGGGCATAATCAAGTCGAGTGAAGCCGAATATTATATACTCAAGTTTAATCTGTTTATTACAAGTCAAATCTCTCAAACTTTATTTATTGAATACTTCGATGTTCACGATGACTAACTTTTCAATGAAAACTTTATACATTTTCCTAAATGTGATGTTATCAATGAATACAAATTAGTAATATGGCTTGAAGAACTTTAAAATGGCTTGCTTCAAGTTTCCATTTAGGGAAATACTCCCTCCGTCCGCGAAAAGTGTAACACATTTCCGAATTGTTGTAAGGTTTAAAATAATGAAAAGTGCTACACTTTTCGCGGACGGAGGGAGTATATTTTAATATTGCCAATGAAAAAGAAAACAATTACTCAATGTTTGGTATAATAGGGGCGGTTGAAATAACTTCCAAAGCACAGTTAATCAACCGTGTTAACTAACCTAATAAACGTCACATTTAAGCAAAAGAAAAATAATTAACAAAAGCCATCCCTTTTGGGAGAACTAAACTAACTAGTAATGCAGTGTAATTAAACCATGTGCAACGTGAATTAACGCATTCATTCATCTTGGGGAATTACAAAAATTAAAGGTTTTCTACACATTATATTTGTTTTTATCAAAATAATAAAATAAAATAATAGTGTAGATTATCGAGCAAAATACAAAAGAAATTAAAAAAAAAAAGTTGAGGAGATGAATTGTAGCCAGCCATTGATGGAGGTAAAATTGCATGCACGTCTACAAATGTCTATATATTATACCTCATTACCTCCGTTTTCAAAAGGCCCAGTATTCGACACAAATGTTAAGAAAATAAATTGTTTATAATTATAAAAATAGAAAATAGTTTTTTAGATAATCACATTGATATATCGTGTAATTTATGCGTTATGTTAAAGTGTTTATTATGTTTTGTTGGGTATTATAATTTTATTTTGGGTATCGGCCTATTTAAATGTGACGTCCAAATAAGGTAACTGAGCCTTTTGAAATGGACGGAGGGAGGAATAATTTTTGTAACAAATTTAGGAAAATTCAGTGCCACGTACTCGACATACGCAAGATGGATCTTAAATTTAATAAAATCCACCTGTAATAGTTCCTAATCTCCACCCACTGACTAGTAGTAGTAGGTGATTAATTATTAAAACATTGAGAAAAAAAAATGATTCTAAGATATTTCAAACGGTTTTACCGACATAGAGCATTGTTACTTAAAAGAGTGATACTAATTTGGATTCAATTAAGACAATTAATGCATAAGCATATGCGTTTATATCATTAATTACTTCAATTATTGAACAATTCGATTTAACTTTCATAAACTTTTTCCATGTTCTCTGCCATGTGGTTTAACAAGAATTCGGGGATCTAAGTGCTGATCAAATATCTTTATACTCATTTTATATTTATTTTTGGAAGGTTTTATTAGCTAGTGTTTTATTTTTCCATATAAAAAAAGAAAGTTATTTAAAGATAATTTCTCATAATAATTATTGAATTCAAACTACTATTAATACGTGATATTTTTGAAAGCACTAATGGTCGTTGAAAAGCTTGTGATTTCTTTGGTCGGTTTGACTGTTTATTCATTTAGATTTTTCAAAGGAAATTATGTGGAGAATGTGACATGACACTTTCAAGAAAATTATTAATTTGTTTCTAGTTAAGTTGTTTTACACCGTCACGCGAAAAAAAAACTTGGTATACAAACAATTAAAAAAAAAAAGAATTAGAACCCTTTTTTTTCATTTCCGCATTTTCTCGGTTTACACCATTTCACAATTTTGAATTATGCTCGTATAATAAATAACCTTATATATCATCAATTTCATAATAACCTTATAACTCAACACTCACTCAATTTAAAATTACATCAAAAGTGTTCTAATTTTTGTGTGGACAGAGAGTATTTTGTAAACGGTAATTCTAAACATAGCCCTCATTTTACTCTTTATAGCCACTTTAATTAAAAAAACAATTAAAATTATAGTGAATGTACAACTTTATCCCTGTAGCCCCCAATAATTTAATTTACTAATAACTACAAAATAAACCCTAAGATAATAATAATTAATCAGTAGATTATAGCCCCCAACTCAACACATAAATCATAGAGCCACACACGTACTTACCCTCCTACTGCAAATGAACATGGAAGAACAAAATCAACGTGATAAAAGAGCTCCAACAGCATGCTCCATAAATGAAATAATGTTCATAATCGTATATATTCACTATCTTCACAATCTTTATAATTAGTCTCGTCTTTGTCATACAAGTTTTTCTGATGGATTTGAACTTCTTGAATGATGCTGCAAAGAATTGTGCCAGAAATTGATGACATCGGCAAACTTGTCATGATACTGCAAAATAGAAGTTCCAAATTATATTCCCTTTTCTTGGATCAAATTGAAGAAGCTTCTCATAAGCAATTTTGGCTAAAACCATATTACTATGAATTATTACAAGCAATTATTCCTCTTTCTCAGTGTCGGCTGTAAATAAGAACCCTAATTTTTGGGTTTGGGGGTTTTGGGATTATGTTATGCAAATTGCAGTAAATCGATTGTTTTGCGGGGGGTTTATGCAATCTTTTCTATTTTCTTTTATTTAATTATTAGTAAATTTTAATTATTGGGAGCTATAGGGATAAAGTTGTACATTCACTATAATTTTAATTATTATTTTTAATTAAGGAGCTATAGGGAGTAAAATGAAGGCTATATTTAGAATCACCCTTTTGTAAAATGGTCGGGCTAGGCCATCACAAGCCCACCGGGCCATAGACAAGTTCGGAACGGCCAGAGACTTGACATAAATTCTTTTGGCCCATGAACCCATCCCGACCCACGATCATGTTGGGCCGGACCGAGCTGAATTTTGACAACTTTACCTATATTATTATTCAAATATGTGAGATTATGTATTCCACCTAAGCACGCAATATAAAAAATAATTCTACCATATACTAATATACTATCGGATTAAACTATCGTAATTTTACTCTTCTACCATAATTTATATATATCGCAGTTTATGATTATCAGTCCTCGACTGATGTATGATTTTCCCGGATAAGAGAGAGATGTTGAAAATATATCTCAACAATTTTAGCTAGTAGCACATGTCACGAAGAAAAGATGAAATAAATATTAAAACCCCAAAAATAGTCTTTGCATTATTGACGGAAATATTATATGATATCGAAAGATTTAGTCGAGTCACTCGGGAGATAGTGATTACTGGAAAAGAGCAATTTAAAAGATGTGATCTTTAACATAAATTTTGAATACGACCGGTTAGATATTCAAATCTTGTTCATACTCATTATAAATATTATAAATAGAATAAATAAACCGCCTGCCATATTCTTTTAAAATGCTAGCTTAATAGCATGTGCCATAATTAATATACTCAAAAAATTAAACTAAAATATGTGTATCTAGCCATATAGGTCCAGGTACAAAAACTTATACCATATTGTTTCGACGGGCGATATCGTCACATAGGACTCAATTTCGGAATCAAGCTCATGTTCAATATCACATTTGTTAATTACTTGATCCGAGTCGATCTATATATTATTAAAACGATTGTGGATTCGAGCCCTCTCCTTAATTCGAGGTCCTACGTGGCGCTCTCTCCTTTCAGTATTCTTATTTATCTTTAATCCTCATTTTGAGTATTTTTATTCATTTATTCTATGTATATTTAACATAAACTTTTTCATCCCACATTGATTTTTAATAAAACTTCACTCTTTGAGAACTTATATAAATACTCACAATTCATGTATATTTTCTCATTCCGCAATTTTTTTCACAACCAATATAATTTGGCAAATTAATTTGTTAGCCAAATAAATAGTTTTATTTTTATTGATAATTTTAATTTGTTTAATTTAACAATTTTTTAAAAATTGATGTAAATAAAAGAAAAATCTCATACGTATTCTAAATTATAATTCTTGGATTTGTAACTTCAGATTGTGAGGTAAAAAAAAGTTTGATTTCTATTGATTTCTTGCAACTAAAGAAAGTGAAATAAAATATAAAAAAAAAACACTCTTTTTTGATCAATTATCGAAATATTATCACTCCGAAATAATATTAAATTATTTTTAATGTTCATGCTTATATATTGCAAAATAATAATAATAATATTTCTTAAAGGAAGTACAATAAAATCTAAGAAACAACCTTATTAATGTATTTTATTTTAATAATATAGTTCGCCGTCGATTTTCGACGGGATACATACTAGTATTTAATAATGTATTTGTAATTTATTGGTACTTGTGTTTTGATTGAATATATCGCAGACGGTGTGACACTGATCGGGTAATGTTGTTTTATTTCTTTGAGTTCTTGTACTTTTATATATTTAATTTCAAGAAATTCTTGTTTAGTTTTTTTTTTTCTCTACCACTGCCACTTGGGATAGAGCTCAAACTATAAATCCATCCCCAATAATTGAAGATTTTTAGGACTATTCATGGACCCCAATATATCAAAAAAACTCTCAATTAATTTTTACATCTTATTCTTTACCATTTTCTATATAAAATTATAAGAAATTATAGAAAATAAACGAAAACATAAGCAATAATAAAAAATAAATTAAAAAAATAAATTTTTTAAAACGAAAAAATTGAAATATAACAATAAATACTAATTAATTAAATGATGAAGTAAAGTACTAAAAATATTCAACTTGATAAAATGGCCGAAGAATTTCACGTACCTACTAATAAAATGATGACCTAATTAATAGTTTGAAAGAATTGACTAAATAATGAATAATGCAAAATTATTAATTTCTTGTACTATAAGGCCTATTTTTTTGCATATAATCTGTAATTTAGGAAGTTTCCACTTTCTTTCTTTGTTTTTTCTCTTTAATGTACCAACCGACTAAAATTCCCATCTACATTAGATTAGCATAAAATTAATTCATTACGAAATATTGGAAAATATATTGGTAGCTAAAAATTGAAAAGTGTTAGATTAAATTAATTCATTCTTCACCCCCACCTCTAACACTCTGCCTCACCGCCTCCTCCATGCAACTACGTAGAATTTTCTTTCCAACAATATTATGGTTAATACTTCAAATCATTGATTTTTTGTTCTTCAACACCTTAATTTTCAAACATTACAGCAATAAAATAAAAAAAATTGAAATCTTCATTAGCATCTCGATCGTGTATTTTATAATTATTAAAAACACTTCGTATTTACATAAATATTGTTTTATTCAGTATTTGAAAAAAAAATATTTGTTACTTTTGTTTTTGTAATTTTTGTTTCTGTTTTTCTTCTTCTTCATTTTTTTTATCCTTATTTATTTTTCTCCTTTTCATTCTTTTTTCCTCTTGAACAAAATATTCAATGAAAAATATCCCTATAGAAAGAAATTAATATATTAAAACAATCAATAAAGGCCAATGTGAAATGGAATTTAATTTGTGCACGGATACTTGTTCAAATTTGCCTCTATACCAACAATCATGTATTTATAGTTGATTAAAATATTCAAAGTACGTAGTTGTGGTTTACAAGGGGGAAGTTCGAGTCCTTTTATTTTATTTTTTATTCAAGTTAATATTATTTTGAAAATAATTAACGTATAAATTTTTGAAGTTTGATGAATTATTATATACTTATATATCAAGTACACAAAACAACTGGTTAATAGTACGGTCTTGGTTACATGATCTTGGAATGTTAGTGGAGTGGTATATTCTTGTAACGTAATGTCCCAAATTCGAATCTCACCAATATTTTATAGGTCGATCATATGTCATACTAAATTTTTCTATTGCAGTTTACCTCTATTGTGTAGATTACATGCTATTGCATGAATAACACTTTGGGTAGCGACTGTATGCTTTGTTATAGAAGAAATTAAACCGATACTCTTTTCATCATTATTAATTATTCATAATAATTGTTTATACAATTTTCTCTTTATATTCCTATATATATAGCACCGCCAAAACCGAGTATTTCGATTAATTGCTCATATCATTACAAGCTTTATGCGCTCGTACACACACATAAACTCACTTTATGAGCTAAAGCTACACTTGTAGGAACTAGTGTTAAATTAATGACATGATTAATGTAAACATTCTTTTCTCTCAAGAATCCCCTTTTTCCTTCACGCGTGATCACACCACCTCATCAAACATTTCAATACAACTTTTCCAACTTAATTTAGTCACCATTTCATTATGGTGGGAACCCGCAGCCGCTATGTTATGTAGTGTGCACTGAGTAAACCTTCATTCATGTTCAATAACCTACAAATCAAATCAGAAAGATAAGCTATACTTGAAAAATCAGGTGTGATAGACTCGACTTATAGACGGGTTGGTGGGATTCGTAACTTGAAATCTTTGACTTCAGATTACCCACTCTAATATTAGTCCATCATGAAGTGACTATTATTACTCTTTTTGTGTGTGCGCGTGTGTGTGTGTTTTTTTTTTAAGAGAGAGAGAGAGAGTGAGTGTGTGTGTGAGTGAGTGTATTATTCCAAGACGCGGTTGCTTGAGAGGTGAAAGGGGTAGCCGACTAACACAGAAAGCGAAGAGAAGAAAGGGGTGGAATTACCTTTACATATTGCTGCAAAAGGAAGCAAGGAAGGTTAATTATATATATACTGATTTTATTTATCTTATAAATGAAAAGTTGTAAAATTAAATAATTAATTAATCGTAAATTTCGGTCTAATCCTAAAAGTAGTATATAAAAATACTACAACCTGGCTGTGGAGCACACTGAGCTGCCAAAACTAGCTAGCCATTTATAAAATCACACACACACACACACACATATTTATATATTATTTACACGTACTCACATTCTGCAAATATTGTGCATGGGAAAACTAAAACATGCACCAAAGAGAAGTATTTTGATTCGGTAAAGTTATGAAGTTCTACGATGATATTTAGCAAGGATATTAAAATCATTAATACAAACAATTTATTTATCTTCATTTTGGAAAAAGTTAAATCTATGACAAAAATAATTATCTAGTTAAATATTTCGGGCCAAATTTTTCTAGTTTGGTGCATCTTTTTCGTGTGGCTTGCATTTTATTGCATAAAAATGAGATTTATTCGGTGCACACCTCGTGTAATTAGTGAATGCATGCGGATTATCCTCATCATCAAAAAAATAATATTTATTAACTCAAAAGTCCTTTTCCATTGAGCTCATAAGAACTTAAGTGCAATTTATGTTGTGCGCATATGCGTATTATATAATTAAGTTCATAAATCTTTATATGAAAACGAAAGAGCTTTATGAAGAAATCAAATTTCGATCCACATTCTCTCTCTCTTTCTGAAAGAAATAATCCTCCAACTCCAAAAGAGTGATGGAGGCGCACCATCTAACTGCAATCATTCTTTGCGCAATCACAATACTAATTAATTAACTAATTAATCTATCAAAGTTCTAAGAATCAAAGTAATTAATTATAGATCCCAAACCCTAATTAAGCTCAGCCAAATAATCATCATTAGCTTAATTATAAATCTTTAATCGGATTTGATTAGAGTACACGACTGACACGTGTCTGGATTAAATGCTTAATTAAGGTGTAAATAATAAGATTTATAATAAGCTCGCATCTAGAGCACTTCAATTAAAATGAAATACTCCCTCCGTCCCCCGAAAAGTGTGGTTAATTTGTTATTTTGGGTAGTCCTTTATAAGTGTGGTGTTTTCATAAATGGAAATGACCACACTAATTTTTTAATATTTATATCTCACAACAAATTAAATATGTGGACCCCTTTCCCCACTCAACAAATATTTACTTATTTTTTTTCTTAAAACGCGTGCAGCACTCTTCGTACCACACTAATATGGGACGAATGGAGTACTATCTTTAAAGAGTAAGGGTTATTATTTTATAAATATAAATTAGGGGTAGGTGCATATAAAATATTATGCGACTCAAATCCGAGTGGATATACAATAAATAAATTTTGAATAATATAAAATAACATATCCATCACATTTCTGCAACATCAATTCCTTTTAAAAGAGTTCTGGAATCTTTCCCTAGAAATATAAATGTGAAAGTGATAAGTCATATAATATATACACACATAAATATAATAGTATTGAGATAGTTTCTCCAATTATTTCAAGCCTAGTTGCAATTGTATATTGAATTTTAGTTCAATTAAATGGAGAAGCTGCAAATAATTTTAACAAATATATATTAAAAAAAGAGAAAATTATTATTACCAAATTAAGGTCGACTTCGAGTTCAAATCCTATAATACTTTACAGGCGGAGTCTGTCGCACCAAATTTTTCTGGTGCAATTTATGCAGTCTGCAGACTATTAAGTTGGAGCGAGAATTTATTAATACGTGTCTCGAGTAGCGGATGCGGGTTAGTCTCGTCTCGGGAAATTTTATTAGGGATGTACATGTACTACACCCACCTCTCACATGATAATATTATATTAATAATTTATATTAATAAAATATTATCATGTGAGAGGTGGGTGTACTACATGTACACTCCTAATAGAATTTCCCGTCTCGTCTATTAAAAATAATAGAAATGGGCCCCACAGAAGGAGGACACCATGTAAATGTGAAGGATGGGTTGGCAGGAATGGGCTTTGTGGGCCGAATTAGCCACTTCCAAAGTGGGGGTCCAATAAAGAGTGGGTGACGTTATTCGACCCACCAGTATCTGGGGCTCCGCTCCACGTGGCCTCCATCCATGTCAGCCGCCAGCTCATCACCTCATATACCCTGCGTCTCTGAGTTCTCTACCTGTGGGCCCACCAGAATCAGCATGAACGTGACACGTCACTTTCATCCAAAACTATCTCTCTCCTACTTTTTTGCTAGTTCTGGATCTTGTTAGGAATTTTGCCGAATTTATTTAAGTTAACAACTGATTTTATCTTTCCTTTATTATTTTGCCTTCATTAAAATGGTTCCATGTACAATGAACTCAGTTTGATAACATTAATACTGAATTCGATATTTGTGGGCGAAATGAGACCATGAGTTTCAAAAACTATTAATTTAAATCTGAATTCCATTATCGAATGAACAATTCGGTGATGAAATTGATATGTACTATTGAGAGTAACGGGATGAAATCGATAAATTTTAAAATGTGAGGTATAATTGAAAAAATTTCAAAGATTCATACAGATACTATTATTAATTAACCGTAAAAGTAAAAAAAAAATTATTCTTTTTAATTATTGATGATAATGCCATATGCTTATAATCAACTTGCACATTTCTTCTTCCCTCAAAAAAAAAAAAACTTGCACATTTCTTCTCTTTCCTTTTTGCTTCGTAAGGAAAAGTTATTCCTCAAAAAGATAGCAATACAATATATGTTAGTTAAGTACATCAATTTTATTCTCTTCTTTAATATTAATATTATTAGTGCGGGTCACCGCATATATTGACACCATTACTTTATCTACATAATCTGTATTTATAAATTTAAATTATTAAAATAACACTATTAGAGTTAGAGGGCGGAAAGTCTTATTCATTTCTAACTTACATATACTTTCAAGTATTAAAAAAAACCATTATTCCAAAAGCCACAATATGAAAAGGTGACCTCAAAATATTTAAAACCCAAAAAGGCCAAACCCCATTTGATATTTTTAACTAACACCACAATCAAGAAAGACTTAAATTTAAAAACAATCCACCCCATAATTAGAATAATAGAAAGGAAAAAAATGGCTTATGATTTGAGTATGGTCCCACTTCAAAATTCATTAACTCCCACCTTCTATCACATGCACCTTTCTTGAGTCATGGGCACATCTCTCTCTATTTAAACCCCTCTCTCCCCCCCTCTCTCTCATCATTCCAAACAACATAACAACTTCTCTCGATCAAACACACACAACTTATAACCAACACACTCCCGTCTCGACCGTTAAGAAACTCATCCCACATTCCGATCAAACGCACAAACACAAACATGTTTAGCTTCTCGGATGCCAACACGCTCTCCCGCCGTTGTGTGTGGGTTAACGGCCCCGTCATAGTCGGGGCCGGCCCCTCAGGCCTGGCAGTTGCAGCAGGCCTGAGGCAGCAGGGCGTCCCGTTCGTAATTGTCGAACGGGCCGACTGCATTGCCTCCCTATGGCAAAAACACACCTACGACCGCCTCAAGCTCCACCTCCCCAAGCAATTCTGCCAGCTCCCTGACTTCCCCTTCCCCGACCACTACCCGCGCTACCCGAACAAGAGGCAATTCGTCGAATACCTCGAGTCGTACGCCTCACATTTCGACATCAACCCCCATTTCAACGAGTGCGTGCAGACCGCCAAGTACGACGACGGTTGCAGCCTCTGGCGGGTCAGGACCGCCGCCGCCGCCGGCGGCGGCGACGGCGGCGCCGCCGCGTCGGAGGTCGAGTACATCTGCCAGTGGCTCGTGGTGGCCTCCGGCGAGAACGCCGAGCGCGTCGTCCCGGAAATCCCCGGGCTGGCGGAGTTCGGCGGCGACGTCATCCACGCCTGCGATTACAAGTCCGGCGAGAAATTCAAAGGAAAGAGAGTGCTCGTCGTCGGGTGCGGGAACTCCGGCATGGAAGTCTCTCTCGATCTCTGCAATCACGACGCTAAGCCGGCGATGGTTGTTCGCAGCGCGGTAAGAAAATTTCCAGAAATTAATCAATTAAATTAAAACTGCTATTTTCAGCAGAAAAAAAAATAAAAATTCAATCACTAACTTTTTTTTTTTATGATTATTTTTTTAGGTTCATGTTCTTCCTAGAGAAGTAATGGGGAAATCGACGTTTGAATTAGCGATGCTGCTGATGAAATGGCTGCCGTTATGGCTGGTGGACAAAATCATGCTATTTTTAGCATGGATGGTTTTGGGAAACATGGAGAGATACGGTCTCAAACGGCCGTCAGTCGGGCCGTTAGAGTTAAAAAACAAGCACGGGAAGACTCCCGTGCTCGACGTGGGCGCGCTCGAGAAGATTCGATCCCGGGAAATCGAAGTAGTTCCCGGGATCACGACCTTCTTGAGTGGCGCGGTCGAGCTCGTCTCCGGGGAGAAGAAGAGCATAGACTCCGTTATTCTCGCTACGGGGTACCGTAGCAATGTTCCCTTTTGGCTACAGGTGAGAATTGTTCACACATTTATTTCTAGCTTAATTTGAGATAGGCCTAAATTGCAAATTATTTATGATAAATTATTTATTTATTTCAGGAAAGTGAATTTTTTGGGAAAAATGGATTTCCAAAAAACCCATTTCCAAATGGGTGGAAAGGAGAAGGAGGAATTTATGCAGTGGGATTTACAAGGAGAGGGCTGGCAGGAGCATCTGCAGATGCAATGAGAGTATCTGCAGATATTGGGAAAATTTGGAAGGATGATTTGAAGCAGAAAAAGCAGAAAGTTCCTACTCATAGAAGATGCATTTCTACTTTTTGATTAATTAATTTCATGAGGGATTCTTTTATTTTATTTTTTGGAATTTGAAATTCTACTAATTCTTTGTTTCTTTTATTATATATACAACAATATATAAATATTGATGTAAAGAAGTATGTATGTATACAAATGTAGGATAGAGAACAGCCCTCTCCAACAAGACCCAAAGAGTTTTAGTAATTTGGGCACTTTGTATACTTAGGATGATGAGGCTATTTTCTTCTTCTTTTTTTGTTTTTTTTTATTGGGTTGATTTGTTGAAGAGGTGTAATTTTCATAATTTTCAATGGAATAAGCACTTTTTCTGATTAATGCATTTTGTTTTCTGCTTCCTGTAATTGTTATTTATAATGATCAGATCACTACTACTCTACTAGAAAAAACGTACATGACAGTTGAAAATCTTTCCGTCACGATGCATCTAATTCTCCCGTGGAATTATTTCTTGAGTGAGTTTTATTGATTATATTTATACTTAATTACTTCATAGCAAAAACTATACTAAAGAAAACAAACAAAAACAGTAGACTAAGCTTGAAAATTTAATCGTATAACATTAGTTATAAACCATGCTCATTTTGAAGGAAAATTCATTTAAGGCACATGAAATAATTATTTATTGAAAACCAAAGTAATTATTGCACCAACTAGCTAGTCTGAGTCATCTTGTCCATATAATCTTAAATTCAAGCTACCTGACTGCACTTACAACAGCTGATATATATATATACACACACATGGATATATATATATTCTCTTACATTAATACATTTAAGTATATATTATACTTCTTTTGGTTGACTATATATATTCTCTTACATTAATATATACATCAAAAGTATATATAGTATTACTTCCTTTGTTTTGACTATATATCCCATGTGAAATAAAATATGATAAATATATTTTCGCTGACAAGCACATGGATAAGATGTGCAGAGGAACTACGCAAATTTACATTAAATCTTCCATGCAAAAACCCATTTTTGTTAAAAGAAAATGGTTTATTATTGCTTTCTAAATATGAGACGTAACACGTAATCAATCTCTCTCTCTCTCGATCTCTCTCTCTCTCACACACACACACACCTACTTTATAGATATTTTATTATGATAAATTTAACAACCAAACTATTCACCTTTAAAGAAATATTTATCCTGAACAAAACATACTTATAATTAAATACCATAACTATCATAAAACTAACAAAAATATCCCAGACGGCTATTTCTAACAGTAAAATACTTATGTGGCTTATAAGACGCCGGACTAAAACGATGTCGTTTTGCTTCCATAAGAGCATAGCCATCTGTGGGCGCATGGGGGTGGGCGGGGCCGATGGCGCCCAGGGGTGGGCGGGCGGGAGGGCGCTTGGGCGACCAGGCGGTGGGGGGTGGGCGCTGAAGGAGTGGTGCCACGTGGCGGCACCTTATTGGGCAACGGTTTTTTAACCGTTGCTCAACGGCTAATCCTTTTTTTTAATTTTAATTTAATTTAATTTTAATTTTTACTTATAAATACTACACCTTATTCCATTCATTTTCACTCAATTCTCTACATTTCTCTCTCAATTTCTTCTAAATTCTCTCTTCCAATTTTCTTCGTCTCTCTATTGAATCATGTCGGGTGACGATCGTTTCCATAGAAAAATGGAGGAAAATAGGCGGCTCGCTCTCGAAGCAACAAAATTATACGCAGAACTACTCGAAGCACGTGAGCGAGAAGAGGCCGAAGAAGAGAGACGATGTAATCGCCCAAAGAGGACGTACGTGGAAAGAAATCGGGAGGAAGCTGAAGCCCGCCTCCACGCCGATTATTTTGCAGATCACCCAACGTACGGCCCAGATTTTTTTTTTATGAATTTTTTTATTTATTTTTTTATGTAATGTTTTTTTTCAATTAAATAAAATTTGCATTTTAAAAATAATTATTATTTAAATTATAAAAATAAAAATAAAAGTGAAAAATAAAATCATTAAAAAATAAGTGTGCCCACCAATGTAGGCAAAAAACTTGTGCCCACCCTACCCCACCAATACCCCACAAATATTAATTAAATATTGGTGGGCACAACTTTTTTGTGCCTACCAATGTGAGTGCTCTAATGAATTATATTTTCCACGTTATTTTATACTCCATATTTCAATTATTATATATGTGTATGATTACCGAAAAATTGATGTCTGGCATGTTTTAGCTATTGTGAATTTGTGATAGATTGAATATTCAATTATAATTATGTTTAGTTCGGGACATTTTTGTTAAAAAGGCTCAATATCTTAAGTATAAACTGTAATTTAATTACCCTAAACTTATTATATACTGATAAAAATAAAGAATCACAAGTGACTCAAAATTGCATAAAACAATTGATTAATGATTTCCTCTTTGAAGAATTTCCCTCGTTACTACATGTCAAAAACTGTCCAAAAGAACTGTTGTTATCAATATATTCAACAAAAGTAGCATTGAAAACAAATTCAAAATAAAATTTGTGACAATTCTCAAAACTATCTAAGTGGTCCGAACAAAAATTTCTACAGCTTTCTTATGATGTTATGACTACATGGAAACAACAAGAAAGCCCTAGACAACGATCGATCACATCTTTCATCTAGCTACTTCTAGATTTTCTTTATTATTTCGACAACGTTGTATACGAACGGTTCGAATACTACGTTGTCAATTTAATGTTACATCTCGTACTCGTACACGGCCATGGTGTACATCAATGCACGTATACCAAACATATTTAGAAATTAATTGCATGGCTAGATTATACGTATAATTAATGTCTAGTGTCACCTTTTCTTACAAATGTTATCCTCTCAAATAATACTAACAGTTTTGTAAGTCAGAAACCTAAAAAACAATTCACATGGTTTTAGGTTTTATTAATTCTTTGGGCAATGAATCAATAATACTCCTTCACATCATGCGATGGTCTGGTTATATAGTTTGCCTTAGTGTAACGATTCGAATTGAAGGTCGGATTTTCCTTCTTGACTTCTTGATATTATACAGTCAGCAAGATTTGGTTACTTAATGAATTATTTTGTTTCTCCCGTAAATATCACATCAAATTTTATATTTGTGGGTGATTAATATTTGATTTTTTTTTTTGTGTTTTTTTTTTTTTGGTCCTCCATGCTACAAAGTCAGCTCAAAGGGCCAGCTTAATAAATGCGATTTGCTTTTCTTCCCTAATAAAGAAGCCTATGTTAAAGTACTATCTAAATTAAGCACTAATTTTATCTCTAGAGAAGTCTAATGTGAAGTTTCGTTTTGTGTGAAAAAACGAAAATTTTCAACATTCGTGCTGTAATTTTAGAGCTAGCTAGTAGCGAAAAGATTGATTATTTTTGCCTGCCCCGTGACAATTTTAAATATTTGACTCGGTATGTATTAAATTTGTTAAATTCGGCAGCCAAACGATCAAATTTGCCCTTATGCTCAAGACAAACTATTTAATTGTTCAAATTTTTATGCAATAATTAAGGATAAAATGAGTAAATTTGTCCACTATCTTGATATACGAGTTTTGAAGATAGAAAAAACTTATTAGTTATCACACTGAAAATTCTTCATCCATTCATTGTGATCTCAACGTGTAGTGCCTATGCCCACTCAACCAATCAGTCCTCTTCTTTTTTTTTCCTTTTTTTTGGGGTAAGATTAGGTGAGGAATTTTGATATTGTTAATTTTTTTTTCTGACAAATCTATATAATGTGGTATTTCATTCTTCTAACTGTATAGTTAACACTTAGATGATGACTATAATGATTGGGAAGTGAGATATATAGATGTCTAGTTCAATGCATCCAGCTCATAAATTGCATGCAAAATAGAAATTAAATAGAATTTCATGGTTTGTTTAAATGCTTCAAAAAATATTGGCAATGGAATTAAGAAGTTTAAGTAAATTTAAATCAAAAAAATAATCATGGTTTTAATAATTTCATATTCTCTCCCACGTTGAAATCCTGCATGCTGCATGCCTCACCACAAATAGGTTTGTGGATATTAATTAGTGTAGTTTAATTAAAAACTGGTAATCTGATGTGCCATTCATTGTATATCAACATAAAACCAATATAAACCAGCTGCTAATTTATGCTTTGATTTACATATACTGAGGCAAGAATTAAATGAAATTAACCAGATATATATAAATATTCATGTCATGAGCTGGAGATGCTCAAATTCATTTTCTGAATGTGATGTCTTTAGTCTAAGCTATGTCTTGAACTAACAAATTTAAATTCCTGACATAAAGACATTATTATTATTATTAAAATATTATTAATCTTGTGCAGAACCATTGAACATACATATGGAGTTCCAAAGATCTGGTGGAATAAAATTTAGGTGATCAAATAGACGTTTGTTTGGAACTTAACCTGCTATTAAATTATTTATGTTAATGATATTTATTATAAAAAAAACATTTTTTATAATATAAGGAATCATAATTAATACTAGTACTTTGTTATTGAAAACTGAACTTAAAAAAATTGAATAAACAATCGTAAGAATCAATTATTAACTAAAAATTTGAAACTGAATGCTATCCGAATTGTGCATTAATAAACTCCAATAAATAACTACGAAATTACTAAAATACCATATATACATTGAAATTGAATGAAAATATGAAAATAAAAACAAAAAAAAATCAAAATGGAACAAAAGTAGGACATAGGATCTCAAGTGCTTAAAAACGTGTTTTCGAACTCGTATTTTGTTTTCCCGATGATATTATTTAATATCTACAGTAAAATTCGCTCTTGTTCTCTTAAAACAAATATTTAAATCTTATTTACATAAATACTTTACTTGACAAAATAACTTTTCCAAAGATAAATAATGTACAGGTGGTTTTAAAAAATTAATGTACAACTAAATGATTTTTTTTGTCTACGTCGACATAGAAGCACCCCAACTCAGCAAATGTTGCTATGCTTATTCAAGAAAAATGTAATAAAACTTAAATTAGAAAATTTTTGGAGAAGTTGAGACCTAAGAGTGCGTTAAATAATGGGTTCGGCTGCACATTATATTCAAATCCATTTATGTTGTTCCAATTTTCAGTATGTATGAATAGGGCCACAAATGAATCGAATCGAGCCGAACATACAATATTTTCTTGCGAACTGAACACGAGTTGAGCTTGCATTTTCTTATATTTATTTGCTTCATTTATCAAGTTCGAGCTTGAACCTAATTTTTAATTTTATCAAATACAACAATATATTTATAAGCATATTTGAGAATTTTTACCACCAAAAAAAAAAAGAAAAAAAAAGTCCAAGCCCAAAAGAACAAGCTTTGCCTTATTGGGCTTTGGCCAGGCATATAAATGTCAGTTCTAAACGAACTGGATTTTCAGAATTTTAACAATATTAAAATATATAAACATATATTATATAGAGAAGTTATATGTTGGTCACATTTCGTGAGGACTATTGTCATTTTGTCTATAATAGATTCGAAGTGCAACTACTACATTACAAGAAACATTATATCAACTGTTAAAGTCGTTATATAGTACTCATTCCCGTCCCATTCATCTGTCTTCCTTTTTTAATTGGTTTGTCTCATTCATCTTATCTATTTCTAAAAAAAGAAACAATTAACTCTTCAAATGATGAGACCTATCAACTTTCTATATTTTTACCACTTTTTTTAATCTCCGTAACGAACGGTAACATATCAAGATGGATGGAACGGAGGGAATATTAACATAGAAATTTATCAGACTTATTTGGCCTTGGTTTTCGGGATCATTGGGTCTAAAGCCCAAACAGCTAGATGGGCCTATTGGATGGGCTTTTTAAGTCCAATTTTTTCCGGACCTCTATTTTGTGAGCCCAATACAATCCTAATTTTGCATACTTCGTATCGGTCAGTTGGATCGAACCAATTTTTCTTGCTGTAGGTAGTGTGCAATTATAAAAAATAAAAATAAATATAAGATATAAGATATAAGAGTTGCACTCCTCTGCAGCTAGATGTACATACATTCGACCCGATCCGACCCGACCCAACACGCTCCGGTCAGTGTTGACCGGTCAACAGTCAATGTTTGACCGTTGACTTTTACGTTTTGTTTCCTCTATCTCCGCCTTCGGCTCTGATTTTAATTTATAGATAATGATTGTGTCAACATTAATGTTTTTTAGCTAGCTCCGAGGCCTTCGGCTCCGCTCGACTCTTGAAAAAAATCAAAAAATAAAATAAAATAAAAAATAAACAGTCAACATTGATCGAAACGGGTTGGGTCGGGTCGGCCGGCTATACCGTACAGCCGGCTGTACATGACTTTTTGCCAAGATATAAAATGAGATTTTTCAAGCCACATCTTCTCTGGTAAGTTCGACCCTGCATCCACTTACAATGAATGCATTCTTATCCTTCTGCCACGTGTCCACCCATGTTAATATTCACACTCCAAAAACCTTATTCTCCCTCCCCCTCCTCCTCCTCCTCCTCTCCTCTCTCTCTCTTTTTAGAAAAATTTCTGCCATTCTCTCTCTCGACGTCTCCTCCACTTCTCTGTGCCGGAGAAGAGCTTCTGCTTCGCCGGCGAGAAAATCTTAACCTCTTATAGCAGTATCATACGGAAGAAGACGAGCGTGAAGGAGAGAGAGAAGCTCATCTAATTTTTCGGCAATATCTTCAAACACATACAATATTTTTCAGTAATTTTCGAACTAAAAAGTAAAAATAAAAAATTCCGACAATTTATCGTTCGACGGCAAAATCTTCCGAACAGACCTCTTCGTCTTCGTGATTTCGTTTATTAGATTTTGTGATGTATTTGTATTAGCCTTGATTAGATGAATTATTATGTGGCGGCGTTTCCTCTCCTTGCTTGTTTGGCGAGGCTTCTTTTGTAAATGTGGGATTCTTCATTAATAATTTTCTCTCCTAATTTTGAATGCAGATGCCGGATGGTTGTAACGGTTTGATTTTTTGCAAAATTCGTGATTAAATTTTATGTGCTTTTTTTGATAGAAAATTTGATGTGCTTTAAAAATTTTGTTCTGTGTTTATAGGATCATTATGTTTGTATGTGCAATTTTCTCTAAATCTGATGTTGACTTGAAACCCAGGACCGCCTCCCCCTCCCTCCCTCCCTCCCTCCCTCTATCTCAATCTTTGATTTTTCACAATTTAAAAAGTAGCGGATATTTCGATAAAAAGCCAAAAATATATCTGTTGATAAAATTTGACGATTTTGCCCATAAGATTAGTATTGGGATAAAAAAGGCTGCAAATATCATCAACTTCATTGGATGTGCATGTAGCATCGAACTTACCCATCTTCTATTGCAATCAAAGTGGCTAGCGCAATCTAATATTGGACTGAATTTCGCCAAATACTGAATTTCTGGTTCATTTATTCTCCAGCACGTGTAATTAAGTTGAATCTTTATTTATTTTATTTATTAATATTTCTCAAGAAAGTGAGGTTGACTTAAATCCACAGAAAAATGTCCCACCTTTTGGCAACGAGCACGTCGAGATTTACCTTTTTTTAGCCAACTTTCTCAATAATTCAAACGAATTTTTTGCGATAATCACTGCAAATAGGAAAAACCCAAAACGGAAGTCACAGTATCATCACCTGCCGGTTGGCGAAACAGAGCTAAAAATTGGTTCTTTGAAAATTCCGCCGACGATCTTCAGCAGAAATTCTTGAACATGGCGTTAATGGCGGGCCCGTCGAATAGAAGCTTCGAACGCATTCCGATTTCCCCTCCTTCAATCTCTACAGGAATGGGTTCTATCTTTACCAATCATATATCATTTTATAGTGCCAACAGCGTCGCCTTGTTTTGCAGAAACGGGCCGAGAAACGCGGGCCTTGTCATGGTTCGGGCCATGCCCGCTTCATTTGGGGCCCGAATGGAGGAAAGTGTGAAGAAGACTCTTGGTGATAACCCCGTTGTTGTTTATTCCAAAACTTGGTGCTCGTGAGTTTTCCGATCATTGATTTATTATTTCTTTTCTTTTTTATATTTTTGTTTTTGTGGTGTACTAACATGATTTCCTTTTTCTTTGTAATAATTGAGTTGTTTTTTGTGTAATTTTTTGGTTTTGAAGTGTGCTTATTGAATATTGTGGTGTAAAGGTACTCTTCTGAGGTGAAATCTCTGTTTAAGAGGCTTGGTGTGGAGCCACTTGTGATCGAGTTGGATCAATTAGGTATATTTTTTTTTTCTTCTTGATTTTAATCATTGAAATGGGTATGTTTTCATTTTTGAGTTGCTAGAATTTTACTTCTGTGATTTTAGTATGACCTGCATTTGACTATGAATTAGTGTTTTGCTTTGATATGGCAATTTTGTTGTATGAGGATTTAAGAGAGTTCTGTTTTAGCAGTATTAATTAATGGCTTTTACAGAATTTTGCACTTTGATTCATGAGGTATTTGTTGTTTTAGTTGTATATAGTATGCGTGTTGGTCCAATGATTGTTACATTTTGGATTCTGAAACTTTGCTATTTGATGATGTTGTGGGCATGATCTTTCAGTTCGGGAGATAAGTATACTTTTAATCACATTTATCGAATAAAATAGAAATTTATGTTCAATTATTCGAGAATATTCCTTTTCTTGTAAGAGCTAAGAATCCTCGTGTTTAGTCCCTTTCTAGTTCAACCTGTGCAAAGACTTCTTGTTTCTCAAGATGTGCTGAACTTCTTGTCCGAGGGTTTGCTTTCAATAATCTCATATCTTCAAGTAAAGCACATAATTCCTGGAGTTGTTTCCCGTTCTCTAGAAAAAATAGATCGAATAAGAGATGCATGTTCTTACAGCTTGCGGTTCTACCACTTTCACAAGTTTAAGTTTAGACCCTTAAGTCTGAACTCCATTATTTTTTATTGTTTTCAACTGAAACTTCGATAAATGTCTTAAGCAGGCATGACTACTTGTTTCAGACTTTCAGTTTAACCCATAGATGTCTTTTTAAAACGTTCAAATTAATTTCCACTGTGGGAGTTGTTCCTTTTGCATGGTTGGAAGATGACTGACTCCTTGTACGCAATAGCCTACTTTAGAAGACAGTGCTCAGAAATTTAAATTCGGTGATGAAATATTTGTGGTGATGTAGTGTTTGATTGAATTGCAACTTACTACAGAATGTGTGATCGTGTCAAACAAGTGTAGTGATATTAGTATCATTGCCTACTCATTGTGCGGCCTTCATTCATCATATAACCTCTCGATTTGAGGTTCACGTAGTTGAGTGAAGTAGAACATTAGACCATCATAACTGCTCTTGTAAGTTGTAACTTTGTCTTAGCATGAACTGATCTCATGCTATGCTTGTTAGTAGTAGGGTTGACAATTTTTGTCACGATACAAAAGCAAAACACGAACACGCACGAAAGTGTCCAACCTTATCGTGTCCGTGTCCTTACGTAAAATTTTAATCACCACTAGCCTTAAAATTTGGTATCTGCCGTAATAAATACATTTCTCGTGTTACTCGTATTATTTGCAGGTCCCCAGGGACCACAACTGCAAAAGACTCTGCTAAGGCTGACTGGACAACGTACCGTTCCGAATGTATTCATAGGTAAGAAGCACTACAAACGCCGTATGGCTCCTTCACAAGCTTATGTTTGTGATGTGACAAAATATACAACATGAGTTCAATGTTAGAAATTACTATGCTTTTGTCCTTACATTAGAAGACAGGGCGAACATTGCATCCATAATTCGGGATGAGTTATATTAATATCAGACAGAAGATTGAGGTTGTTGATGAACACAAACTATGATTGATTAAAAAAATGTGACCATTTTCAAGCTTCTCTGTTTTGCTTTCTTGTCTCCTCTTTCTGATCATTTGATACTTTCTTTTTCTATCGACTTTCAACGACAGGGGGCAAGCATATCGGTGGTTGTACAGGTACACGTTTACAAACACATGTCATGATGGCCGTTTTATGGTTCTAGCTTCTTTCCTAAAAATAATGACTGAACTTCTGAAGTAGTCTTGTCTTCTATTGGCTTAATACTCATATATATGTCAAACTATCACAATATTTCTATTACTATTCTGAACTATCGAGTTTGGGACAGAATTGATATTAGAATAGATTTTGAAAAATCACAATAGTTTGGGATATATTTGAGTATCGAGCCAAAAACAAACTAACAAGATATCAAGTTATCAAATGATTTAAATTAAATGACTAAATAGGGGTTCATTGATATACATACAGTTCCATTAAAGCATTGAGTTATCAATAGACTAAATCAGTTTCTTTTTTCCTTGTTTTTTGTTGTAGATACCATCAAGCTGCACAGGAAAGGGGAGCTCCAGCCTTTGCTATCCGAAGCTGGTGCTATGAAGTCGAAGAGTTAGTTTCTAGACAGCACAAGATTCGTTCATGAGATGAAACTCGGGCTAATTATCAGTCGGTATAGTACTCCTCACCCCATTTCTTAGTGAAAAACATGGGACCTATGGCTAATTGGTTATGAGCTTACATGCACTCCCCCTCAAATATTAGCATTCGAGTTTGTGTAGTTATTACTGTAAATTGTTTGTATTGTTCTTTGTCGAGGCCTTCGTCCTACCGTCTCTTCATTTAGGTGGAACAGTTTCAAGAAACTAAGCTATAGATTCAAACAAGTGTCTTCTATCACTTGATCTAAGTATGACATTACGCATTGATTTTAGGGAAAATATCAGTTTTGGACCCAAAGTATTAGCAAAGTTTCAATTCTAGAACACAGTTTAGGTTTATCAAAAACCGACCCAGTAAATTTAACTCTTTCAAATTTTGAATTGACTCTGTTGTTCGGTGTCGGACTGTCGAGTTGACAGCCGAAAAGCTGACTGGATACCAAAACAACGTTGTTTTCAAGCATCGGTATTCAAAAAAAAAATTCAGCCAATAATTTCCACTTGGAAGAAGAATTAAAAAAAATCTGAAAACAACAAATTACAGACTGAATAATTTGTTTTAAGTTGAAAAGACGTTGTTTTGGTATTGAGTCTGCTTTTTGGCTTCCAATCCGACACCGTACAACTGAGTCAGTTCTAGATTTGAAATGAGTTATATATATTGAGTTCCTTTTTCAATTAAACTTTGGTAATTATTTAGTGTTCAAAATTGATATTTGCCGTTAATTTTACTTATTTGGCATCTCCTTGAATATGATTTTTTCATACCATCAATTAAACAACACTTATGAAATATTGTATTGTTTGTTAGTTCGATGTTGCAGGGCCTCATGTAAGTTCGACTGCGGATGGGTCTAGAAATTTCTCGAAAGATACCAAACTATAATGTTTGTATATATAAAAAAACAAAAACAAAAAAAAAGGCACTAAATTAAGATGTATCAGAATGAGTACTAAACTTTCATTTTCCTTCATGAATGATAGTTATTTCTTTTTTATCCTAATAAATGTCTCAATTCTATCTCAAGTTTCAAACATAAATATTATATTGTAATAATATACTCCCTCCGTTACTTATATGTGTAGTACACTTTCTTTTTTTGTCTGTCCCCCATAAGTGTGGTCCTTTCTTAAATGGATATGACCTCACTTAAAATTTTACCATTTTACCATTTAAAAGTAACTAACACTACACAATAAAGTGGGTCACATTTTCCACTCACTACACATCTACCTAACATCCTTCTTAAAACACATGCCCCTCCCTCCGGATCACACTTATCAGGGACGAAGGGAGTATATAGTTAGCAAGTGACAATATTTATCCAATTTTAAATACTAGGGAATGCTTCCTCCGTCCTGCTGATATTGTCTTCCTTTTTTAATTGGGTTGTCTCGTTCAAATTGTCTTGTTCTAAATAAGGAAAGAATTAATCATTCAAAGGTAATGAGACCTACTCACTTTATATCTTTTTACCCTTATTCTTAATTTCTGTGACGAACAGTAACAAGATAATATTAATGGGATAGAGGGAGTACAATTTAAGCCAAACATTGCCCCAAAAAAAAAAAGTAGTATATAATACACACACACACAATTGAGTCATACACAAGGTATGTAGGTAATATTGAAATTAATACAAGATTTTAAAAAAAAAAAAAAAGAGAAGAAAAGAACATTAATTATGCGATCATTTCAACTTCATCCAAAGCGTAGTTGTTTGTAGATACATTCGCGTAGTTCACCTTGTTAAACCGAACCACCACCGGGTACCGGCTCTTCGGGTCCTACACGTACATTTCATACTATTTATTTATTTATTTATATATTTTAATATATACAATATTTATAAGAGTTGATAATCTCACCTGGTCAACAGCTACAACAGAACCCACACCTTTGAACCAGTACGATTCTTTCCTAAGAACTCTCACCTGTCATAATACGAAGTTATGAACCATTAATTAATCTTCTCATGATCGATCGTTGTCGTCAAATATGTGTTATTGTAGTGTATAAAATGTGTTATCATAAAAGATGCATTATTGTAGCATATATGAAAAGGTGGAGTATTATTTATAGCACCTATATTATTTATTGACAAGAAAGGATAAAACATGATTTTAACAATGACCCAATTATTAATAGCACCTATTGTTATTAGGGTTTTTTCATATTTATAGATCTGCTAATAGGGTAACACATTATTTATCGCAATGCACAACGTTTTAGTCCGACTATTTGAACTAGAGACTTCACAGCTTGGCTGGGGAAGATTGTTATTTCCGATGCTTAATGAGTTAATGAAATCTCCATTTCAAAAAAAATAAAATAAATAAAATCACAAGATAATGAATTAAAAGTATGAATCAAGATGAATAATTCGAGTAGTATGTCACCTTTGCGCCTCTAGGGGGCCCAACTGGTGGCGGTTTGGCTGCTTTAGGAGCTTCAGCCGGAGGCGAGGCGGTGGCCGCCGTTGGTGCGGCAGCCGCCTCGTCGGTGGCCCGGACCACCAGCCGTGAGCCGCCGGTTTTCTTGGAAGGGAAGAAGAGCACGGTGGCGCCCTTAGGGTTGGTTACGGTGGAAGAGGCCACATTTGGTGCAACCACAAATCCACATGATGCCATGCTTGCCATTTAATTTGTTGAATTTATTTTTTTTGTGATGAATTTTTCTCTTCAAATGTAAATGAGAAACAAATTCAAGAAAGTAAGGGAGAATTATTTGAAATGTTTAGAATAAATGGGATTATCGTATTTTCATGGACTATGATCATTCTAAGAAGATCTATGCTATTGATTCAGCCACTAGGATTGTGCCACGTAATGCCATATCCATTTTTTTTGGATAATGTGATCTTACTCGACTTTTTATTATCTTTTTTTCTTCTTCTGGGTTTGTATTTTTCTCACATATGTTTTATTTTCTGTCTTTTGTTGATTTCTTTATTTTTTTTCTTTATTAGATATTTAGTTTCTTTTTTTTTTTTTTTCATGTCGCAATGATTTGTATTTTAAGCATTGCTCTTCAGTTGGAAAGACTCATTTTATCCACCTATATGTGTTAACTTCGTATCATGTTCTTCCCATTAAACAATTATTAGTTTACTACGTCTATCTTAATATAAATTCCATAATATTTTGTAAATACTTCTCTTTTTAAATACAGTTTCACAATTTACAAAACTAATACACCAAATTCAAAAGGTAATATATATTTTTTTTTTAAGTTAGTCGATATGAACACAAATAACAAACAAATTGCTATTATAAGTTTAGATAAAAACGTAAAATAATTTTCTAAGTTGATTATTGAAGATCAAATGTAGTATGCGGTCTCATCAGCTTAATATTTGATATATGAGTCATTGGCTCGCATTACGAGCTTTGCACGAGAAAAACATGTGCAAATTTTTGGACGAGTTTAGGCATGCAAAAGCCCAACGGTCCTGCCCGGCTCGGCTCGGCTCGGCCAATTCAGCCCGACTTATTTGAACTATAATTGATAGGGTAATTTTAAACATAGCCCTCAAATATCTCACTATAACTTCCTAATTAAAATAAAAATAAATTAAATAATAAATATACTATTATACCCTTAGGGAGTGTTTGGTAGGACATACCTACCAAACGAACCCTTATAGTCCAAACTTAAAATCCATAACCCCCAACTTAAAATTCTACTACTAAAAAAATATTTTATTTTTTATATTCTAATTCAATTAATCCACCGGCAATGGGTGAAACCGCAGTACGAATCTCTCTCTCTCTCCCCCCTCCATTTTTCGGCGGGTCTCGCCATGCATTTGACCGCCCGCAGTAGTCATGTCTCCGTCCGGCAGTGTTGCGCTGCCGTTCCATTAGCCAGCGGCGGATCTAGAGTAGGGCACTGGCGGTACAACTGTACCCCCCAAAAAAAATTATAGCATTTATAGAATTAGAAAAAAATATCCTTTATTCTAATATTTGTACCCCCGGCCCTTAGCTCTTAAAATGCACACAACCTACTTGATAAAATGCCTAACTCATTTATAGATTGTATTTTTGGTTTTTTGTATGCCAACTTGTATGTGTTTGTGAGTAGATTTAGTTTTCTATCAAAATTTAATATTTGTATAATGAATATATTAAATGACGATTGATACACCTAAATCTAAAAAATTAAAAAGATTGAGAAAATAAACCAATCTTTGAGAATTTATGTTCAAGAAAATGAAATTTCAAAGGAGTTCATATGGGTGTACTGTTTTTAATGTTAAATATTTTTTATTTTCATGTTTATGTAGTTATTTGTTGCACCCCAAATAAAAAATCCTGGCTCCGCCACTGGCATTAGTTGCTCGCCTTCATCGCACTTCCACGGTGGCTGCCGTCTGGGATACCACCATCTCGATCAGAACTCACTCTCCAAACAGCCCAAGGCCGAGCCCATTATTTTGTATTGCTGGTTAACACCATCTAACATTGTTCGAAATCATTAACATCTCTCAATTAGTTGTTTGAAATGCTTACAAATAGAACTTGATAATAAGAAATGTTCTTTTACATTTAATTGTGAGAAATGTTTACAAAGGATCAGGGGATTTTGAATACATCAGAAGTTTGAGATTTGCCATTTCTGCAAAAGAAGAGTGATGTGATCTAGCCGCTAGGAGATCTTTGTTAGGGGTGAATTTTCTTCTTCTTTTTTTTTTGGAAGAACAAAATATGACGGTTCTAATAGTAATAACTACTAATAATAGAATCAATCTAAACCAAATTAACCTACAATTAATTTCTTTTTAATTTGTACCTTAATTAGTTCCAGAAGATGAATGTTACACCAAATTAAAGCCAGGCATGTACCAAATATAAAAGAAAGAAATAAACCCACAGATATATTTATAAATAAAGTACTTAAAAAGTAAATAAGAATTCATAAGAAAGAAAGCGAACATAAAGAAAAGAGGCACCTGATGCATGCACTCACTACCAGCAAACAAACTCGGATCCTCTACTCCTTGTTGTATTTCATCCTCGTTGGATTATAGACATTTGGCGATCTGAAGATAATTATATGCCCTACTTGAGCGGAATAAACTCTAACCATGCCACATGTTATTCAATCAACGGAAGGAATAGACTTTGATCTTTCAGTTAAATATCAGAAATCACAATATTTCTTTTCCGTACCTTATAATTTGTACGATCATGTAACATGAAAGTTAGGACTCGCCAAGCTCTTCAGTGCTTCATTCATCCCCCAGAGCATAACTTGAACTTGAAGGATTGCTTCTTCTTCCCCGTATAATTCCTCTTGTTCGTCTACTATTTTTTTAGCAGATTCCACAGCAGAAGCGCTGCAATCGTTCACCACAATTACTTCAAGTGTTGATATTTCTGCAAAATCTAAAGGAATCTCCTCGAGCTCCTGTGATCTTTCGAGTACAAGCTTCTCAAGGCATGGAAAGTGGGAGCTTTCTGTTTTCCAGACTCGTAGATCCTCACAATCGAAAAGAAACAAGAATTTGAGGCTGCGGAATTGGCCTTCACTTGTTTCCCACTGCCCTTCTTCGAATCTCCCCCCTTCCAGCTTGAGCTTCTGAAGAAGGGGCAACGCACCTATCTTATCCAATATGTCAACTTCCCAACAATATTTGGAATCCATGAATTCTAGACTCAAATTTATGAGAGAATTTGGGAAGTCAATTAGCCCCCGTAGAGATCCTCTTTTATAAAATCTGCAGTTTAAGGTCTCAAGTTTATCCAGACAAACAATATTGTTGAGACAATACCTGTCATCATAGATTATTTCATCATAATATATTGACAATTTTTTGATATTGGGAATTCTCTCAACCATTTCTTTGCTGCACTTGAAATTCCACAACTCCCCCAACGTTTGCAGATTTCCCAAAACATTGTTATAACCTTGCAATTGGTCGTTTCGTTCCACCTTAAAAAAAGACTGAATATGTCTGATGTGAGTCATGTCCCAAATCAAAGTTGCCGGACGCGACTGCCGCGACTGGCAATAAAATGTCTGTACATTCCAAAATCGCCCAAATGAAGGAGTGCATCTGAAAGCATAGATATTGATGTAGCGTAAGTTAACCAATTGCTGCATGCTTTTATTGCATGCATTTGTCATATTTTCCAATGAAAAAGATGATTCCAAAATCCTTAGCAACCTCATCAAATTGAGCGGTGGCAGTTTGTCGTCATCAAGATTCCATATCAAAGAACGAGCTAGTGGCATAGACGCCAAAGCGTTTATGGCTTCATCCTCTGATGCGCTACTTGAAACAACAATGCGCCGTTGGGAAGTAGCATGAGAACGAAGTGGACTTGCAACGATAGTATAAAATCTTTCCTTTTCAACTTCTCTCAAGCACAAGTCTCTCAGCAAATCATGAATTTTGCACTCTTTTATTTTTCCTCTTTTCCCCAACTTATGAATTAAAATAAGATTTCTACCAATAAGCTCCTCCATGTACTCTTTTGCTATCTCTTCCATGCTTTTCTTGCTTACTGCTTTTAGAAATCCTTCAGCAACCCACAACCTAATGAGCTTAGAGATACGAATCTTTTCATCTTCGGGGAAAACTCCCATATAGAGAAAACATGGTTTTAGATGAACGGGCAATTGCTTGTAGCTCATGTATAATATCTTTAAGTAACGTTCATCGTCCTCTAAGTTCACTACTGAATTTATGTTTTCTTCTAGATGTTTCCAGAATTCAATTGTATGTTCGGACCTGGCCAAAAGTCCTCCGACCACAACAATTGACAATGGAAGTCCTTTGCAACTTTTCCCTATTTTCTTCCCAATTTCCTCAAATTCAAGTGGGCAATCCTTCTCTCCAAACACGGTTTTGGAGAGCAGGTGCCAACTATCATCCTCATCCAGAAGATTCATCTTCAGGATCTTAGAGTTGGGTAATTTTGAAGCCAAATTTGATAGCCTAGTTGTTACCACTATTCTGCTACCATTTTCGTTATTCGGCAAAAAGCACTGAACTCCATTCCATGCGTCAATGCTCCACATATCATCCATTATAATCATATATCTTCTACCGAAGAGGTGTTTATACAACTTTTCTCCTAATCCATCCTCACTCAAATTGTGACCAACGTTTTGATTTAGTTGACCAAGAAGTTGTATGAGAATTTCTCTAATACTATACTCTTGAGAGATGGTAACCCAAGCACGAATATCAAAATACTCCTTAATAAGACGGTCTTGATAAATGTTTGTAGCAAGAGTAGTCTTACCTGAACCGCCCATTCCTGTGATCGGAATGACTTGGAGATCGAGGCGATCGGAAGTGAGCTTATCCTTCATTTGAAGCAAGAGTTCATCAGCTCCCACCATGCTACTCTTCTGCTGCGCAATTGAAGAAGAAGAAGAAGAAGATCTCGAGGAATCAGAAGGCGTTGACTTCGTGTGCAGCTGAGTCTCTGACTTGATTTGCATGGCCTCTTTTTCGATCATCGCCATTTCTTCGATCACCATCTTTAGACCTTTACACAAGCCAACCGACGTGATCTTCTTCCCATCATTTGTGATGCTATGCACAATATGAGATTCGATGACGTCTTCGGCAGCATAAGCTGCATCTGCAATGCGAGTCTCCAAAGGATCTGCTTCTGTGCTGTAGCCAAGATGTGGATTATAGCCTTCCAGAAACTCTTGCAGGTTACTAATCTTTCCAGTGAGAGAGTCAGCTTGTTTTTTGCGGAGAGAGATGGGAGGGCGAGGATGAAGACGAAGGTTGTCTATGATATGCATAAGAGAAACAAGAGCTGCATAAGCCGCCATGATTTTGAAATTGTGTGATCTTGTTTTAGATCAGTAGCAGAAAATGTAGAATAAAAATGAGATGGTGGTTCAGAAATCTCAAAAGTTGACCATATATGGATGACCGCAAAAGGGTCCGTATTAGAACTAATTAAATAAAGTAGAGTGTAGAGTGGTTTTACCAACATCAATTAAAAAGAGGGAAATTAAAAAGAAATGGCAACTTGGAACTGACGTCGTGTTACCTCTATTATTTAATTACTATTACTCCCTCCGTCCCATGATAAGTGGCTACTTTCTTTTGGGCACGGGTATTTAGGAGAATAGTGTTTAAAGAGTAAAAAGATTAAAAGTGGTGGAGCCCACATCTTTTGTGTGAGAGAGGGTGTTTCCATATTAGGAAAGTGGCCACTTATGATGGGACAGCCCAATAAGAAAATATGGCCACTTATGGCGGGACGGAGGGAGTATTATTTTGAGGAAAAAAAAAACTCCACCTACCTCCATAAATGTTAGCATATTAATTGTATATATTGTGTACCCGATGTGGTATATATCGTGTCAATTTTTATTAACTAAAGTATGAAGCTTAGAAAATGTTATAAATCCTTCAATTGAAATAATCAACCCACAAGTTTGAAATAAATTTAATATATATTTTTTGACCTTAAGAAGGGATAGAAAGGGTAAATCTGATCATTTGGCATAATTTTTCTAAAGAATTCTGAGATACATAGGGCACTTATTTAAAAACAAGAATTTTGAAGTTAATGACATTTGTTTAGTATTTAGGGGAAGGAGGGAGTATTCAGTCACAATCTCACAACTAGCGAAAGCTTGCGTCGGAATGGTGAGAGAGCCTAAATTTTTACGATTGAGTATGATCGCAATAACAAACATGAAATGAAAATGCATCAAATGAAAGATGTAGCTGCATATTTAATCTCTTAGACGGTTAGGCTGGCAAGAAATTCAATCAGAGTTCTAATTTTACAGTCTGATTTTGAAGTAAACTAATTTTCGACACCTCTAAACAAAACACAGAGTATATATTGGGAAAAAAAACCGAGTAGATTTTAGAAAGGGGTAATTCTATGCATAGTCCCCCGTTTTTCTCTTTGTAGCCCCATATTTAATAAATAATAAAAATATTAATTGAAGTACTATTGTACGCTATGCAGATGAACAACCCAACATTTTTTTTCTCTCCTGTCATCCCTCTTTCTATTTTGCAGTAATAGCCACCAAACTTGACTTCAATGAAGATTACTCTTGCCGATTAATAAAATAAGTTTTTTTTTCATGACATCAATGCCTTGTTAAATTTATGTGCAGAAGTCAGGGAACAAATTTTCGCAAGGGTAGCAGAGTGGAGAGAAAAAAGAAATGCAGATAAAGAAAGAAAGCTTCGTCAATGAAGGAGATGACAATTTCTCTTTTGATTACTCCGTGCGTCCCCAAAAATATGGTCCAAATTTGATTATATGTGAGGTATAAAATATTAATTGGACCAAGAGTACGGAGGGAGTATTAAATTTGGATATGGACCAGTTGTTGTAGCTATTGCAATCTTTCTCAAGTTTATTTAAGGATCTAATACGTACAATTGAGAGAAAAAAGAAAAGCAAATTATTGATGATTAAGAAAGAACAAAGCTTCGTCCATGAAGATTAATTACGCTAACATTTCTGTGTTGAGCTGGGGGTTATTATTTGGGGCTATACTGTTGTGATAGATTATTATTAATTTAAAGTTTATTATGCAGTTATTAATGAATTATATTTTTGGGGGCTATAGGGGCATTTTAGTATAATTAATATAATTTTTATTATTTATTTAAATAGAGGGTATAAAGATTAAAATGGGGGCTAATTGATATTTCAGGATTAGTAGGATTTCAATTTTTTTAGGCCCAATAAACTTTTGGGCCCGCTATCTTTTATTTTCTTTTTCAAAAAGCCCAATGGGTTAGGGTCAACCCGACCCGCTTAGCGTCGGCGCATTTGGTTGTTCGTTTGGCGCCTAAATCTCTCTCTCTCTTTCTCTCTCTCTATATTAGGGTTTCACATTCAAATTGAGTTTTCAGATTTTTTGAGAGAGAATGAGACGAAGATTCGAATCAAAAATTGGATGTCCACTCACGAAGACAACCGCAGATATAGCTCGAAATCGAGGATTCCAGAAGCCATCCGGTACAACAATCTCTATTAAATATCTTGTTTCGTCATTTCTCTTTGAATTTTCCTTCAGATTGATGCAAGTTGATTCTTGATCCCGATCTTCCTTATGTATCAGAATCTGAATACCGTAGAACAGAATTCTATTCAGCTCTGTGATACTTGTCGATGTAAATTAATCAGTGTTATTGATTAGTTCACTTATTTTATTTTCTTTTGCGGTGGCGATTTTTGTTGTGTTTTGTAGAAATGGGGAAGGCGAAGAGAGTGAGATTCGACGATGCTGATACAGATGCTTCTTTCAGAGGCCATGAAGCAATTCAGTCTCCGAAATGTTGGTTATTTGTTAATACTTGCTACTAATTTATGTTACTTAGTTGTTTTGATTGAAAGATTTGTTTTGAAATGAATGTGTACAAAATCCACCTAAATCAGAGAAGTTTTTAGATCATCCTGAATCACCCAAGAAATGGGACTGATGGATTTCAAATCAATTTTTTCCAAACTACTATAACGGATTTGTAATTCATAACGATAAATTCATTCTCAAGTCCTTCAATTCAAATGCAACCTTAATGTTCTCTCCTGTACTCTAAATTACGTGTTGATCCTTATGCGCAGGAGCACGCTAAGGGCTTCACGATACTTGCGACTGATATACACTAATTTTCTTTCTTCGCTGTGTGTGTGTGTTGCAGGTGATGGCCCCAAGACTTCAGAATATGCATATTTTAGGAAAGTGAAGGATGGTGCTGTTAATGGTCATTCTCGTGCACTGCATAAAGAGAACGAACAGTTGAAGAGCTCCAAAATCAGTTACCTTCTTAGAGGTAAAATCTTTGGTTGTAACACATAGCATAAAGCAAATTGAATCTAAATGGTGCATAAAGTTGGACGAAACCATAGCTACTCTGATGTTGTCAAATAAAATTTATTTGCAGAGACTAATAAAGCATCTGAAAAGCTTGATCCTGGCATTAAAGACCTCAATTTCTCCATTTCAGGAGAAAGTGCAGGGCCATCTGGCCAAAAGCTTTTCGTTTCACCACCTGTCAGTAGATATGATGAATCAAATGAGATTAAAAGGAAAGGTTTGGTATCTTCAATTTATGAGCAAATTCTTTGCACGTATTGCAGTTAGTATTACTTTAGTTACATTATCAATCAATGCAGAGCTAACTAACAAGAGCAAACAAAGGTCGCCGTTGCTCACTGAGACTGCTACACCTGTCGGACAAAGTCTTTTCTCATCACCGCTGAATCGAACAACAGAGAAGTCAGGTTTGCTCTGTGATTTGGCTTCTCAAGTTCTTGCATTATCTTTCAGTTAGATAATATTCAGTGTCATATAGCATTTGAGTAACACTTTTGATTAATAATTGGCTGAAATTTGTTTGGTTTTGATGATTCTTCCTTGTTGGATCTTGGTCTTCGTTCATCTTTCACTATAGTCGGATGTGAAAAGTTAAATTCCAAGATCCCTTACTTTATTGTTATTATTATTATTATTATTATTATTATTATTATTAAATATTTTTTTTACCCCAACCAGGAAACTTTATTTCACATAAATCTTGTGTATCAAATGTATTTTTGATTTTTCATTCCCCATATGTTATAATCTGCTATTGCCTATTTAATCTCAATATAGGTCTCCATTATCTTCTATGATTGTAGTTTTGATTTGCCATGTTCAGAGAATCAATGCATTGAGAAGGGAATTTTTTCTGAAAAGAGAAAGAGATTACGCCAGTGGGTTGCTCATACTACATCTCCTGATGTTGAGAAGCTCCATGAAAAGGGGTCAGATATGTGTAGCAAATGCATCTTTTGTCCCCATAAAACCAATTCTTTTCCTTCAGTTGTCTGTGTTTTCTCTCAGGTCTGATTTGGTTTCTTTCCTCCTGTGCCGGCTGATCCCTAAGGGGAATCAGAACAATGTACGTTTGCCTAACTTCTTAATTCCAAAGTTTGAATCATGTCCAATGTATATCTATTTATTTATTTATTTATTCATTATTTCTGATTTGCTTTTATTTCCAGGATTCATTAAAAGAAAATCCTGATAACAGTGGTAAATCCCTCACAATTCACCAGTCTGATAATGTGGAGGAGGGCCTTTCTTTGTCCGATAAAAGAGACCGCCATACGGAAGTCCCGAAAATTTATTCTGAAAGATCAAGTGAGATTGTACTCAGGGAATGGGATAGCTTTGACTCTGGATTTCCTTCCAATTATCATAAAGATGGTGAACTTCGAAAAGACATGGATCATACTGGAAGATCAAGTGAGATTGTACTCAGGGAATGGGATAGCTTTGACTCTGGATTTCCTTCCAATCATCATAAAGACGGGGAACTTCGAAAAAACACGGATCATTCTGGAAGATCAAGTGAGATTGTACTCGGGGAATGGGATAACTTTCACTCCAGGTTTCCTTCAAGTTATCATAAAGAGAGTGAGCTTCAAAACGAAACCATGCATCCTGATCAACATTCAAATAGTCGTATATACAATAGTTCCGACACACAGCATGGTTTATCTTTCTGCTTACCTTTTGAAAGCCTTAGATCCTTGGGTGCTTTTCATTTCAAAGATCTTGATGAATTTGGTCCTACAGTTGAACATGAAAGAGAAGAACCTTATAGAAACTCACTGGAATGGGAATTTGAATCTGGAAAAGATCATGGTACCAGGCAGGATCTGTGCCACAGACCAGCCAATGCTTGGAATTTCGATCAGCAAGGAGTAGTGGATAATATGCTCGACACCAACGGATTTTGCCCCTCACCCTTATTTTCAAGGCATTGTCTATTCAAACCATTTCCAAACTATGTTTCAACTGGCTGTCTGATGGATGAGGATCAACCAAAATTCGATGATGTGAAGTATGCAATGGTGGCACCGAGACAGTTTTCTCCATCTTTTCCCTGCAGCCCAGAATGTATCCCTTTAACAGAGGACAGATATCCAGAAAATGTTGTTTCTAACAGCAACATCATATTGTCTTACAGAGATCTAAGACGGCCTCATGACAGCGACTTTTGGTGGAAGTGCTTAGCAGCTCCAGCAGAAGATCATCAATCGGGATTTCATGCTTGGCAGTTTCCACAAAACGAGAAGGGTTCGTGTTCTCTTGCTTTGCTGAAGGAAGCCCCTGAAGAATCGTTTGGCTCGTACTATGAAGGTGCATTCGACCATTATCTTTTGCCCTCTACTCTTGATTCATCACCTGTTGATACATTTATGAACTGCCCTTTGTTGCTGAATCATGTTAGCCATGATATCATCCTTGATCAAGAATTATATTGTGATGATTATGACAATCAATTGTGGTACAGAAAAATGCTCTAGATATACATATATAAATATGTGTGTGTGTGTGTGTGTGTGTGTGTGTGTGTAATTGTAGGGTGATCTCTTTGCTAAGATTTTTTGTGAATGCAAAATATCGTTTACTTGTTAGTTATTAAAACTGGTGTTTGGTTCGGACTGTGGAGAATTGGTAGTGTTAGAATTGGGATAATTTATTCCCTCCAAAAAAAAAAAAAAACAGAATTGGGATAGTTTATTTTATGGAGAATTGATAATTGGATAGTAATAAACTCTAATTGGGATTAATAATTATTAATTGAGAATAATAAACCCTAATTAATGATCAATAAGTCCTATTGGGAACTCAATAAATCCGAATTATCCCTTGATTACTCTAAATGCTTCTAATTTCTATAATTACCCACTAATTTTCCTTAATTACAACCAACCCTACTCTAGTTGTACCTAAATTTTTGCCTTTTATTTATAGTTGTGATAGTAAGTGGGTTGGGCCCAATATGTTTTTCAAGAAAGTTCGATAAAGAAAAGCCCATTTGACTTGTTAATATTTATCAGAATATTTCTATTGTCGAATTAGGTGATTTAAAGGCGAATTAAAGTGCTATTTTTATTTGAGTGATGAAATGATTACTCTAAAAAAAGTGCTATTTTTATTTGAGTGATGAAATGATATTATTGGTCGAAGCAAAGAGTTGGGAGGGAAGCTACAAATTGAATTTGAAAATGTATTATTCACAATACTAAAATTTACATTTCTTACAATTAAAACATCGATCGAATTTCCAATAATACGAATTCATCATGTTTGACAATATGACATTATTTTAGCTTAAGTTCATTATAACAAAAGGATGTTGGTTCGTCTAAGTTTTTCGAACACAAATTTGTTTTACCAAAAAATTGGTTCAAGTTTGAATTACAACACATCGGAAGTTGATGTTGTGATTTCTGTAATTTAAAAATCATGTTGCAACTATACAACCAGCATCAATTTTATTTTATTTATATACGGGAATATAGTGAGAAAAATTAAAATTATATACCAAATTTCCCTAAATATCATACAGAAGTTATTTTGGGAAAAATAGGAAAGCCAATAATTGGACGGTCACTACGACCCGTCACGAATCAATATAAATACCCATTTATTGTCGTAGAAAATATCATGATATAATTATAGTGTTGTTATTAGTAGTTAGTTGATGGTGATCAACATTTATCAGAGTGGCTCCCTGCATATTTTCAAGTCTTAATGTATATTTTTTATGGATGTATTTATTACCAACCGATTTAAGGTACCAACCGATTTAAGGCATTACGTACTTTTTATGAATAGTATAAAATTTTCAAGTTTTGGTAGAAACTATACTAGTGAGAGTTCTTGGATTCAATCCCGCTTGTATGCGGTGTAGTATATTTCCCACCTTGTTTGGTGGTGTAGTGATCCCACCTTGCGTGATGGTGTAGTGATCCACATTTATGTGGTGTAGAGGTTCTGCGTATATGACGGTGTAGTGCTTGATTAGATTATATATATATATATATACCTTGTAATTCAAAAAAAAAAAATTGGTTCTCTAGTACTATTTTCAAATGGATAAGGTACAAATAGCTCAATGGCTCGTTCTGTTGGCAGGAAAATAAATTTGTCTTGAAATTCATTTTTTAGAAATATGAGTGAAATAAATGAATGTGTTCTTTATTTTTTCGTGATCGGAGAAATGTAATATAATTAAGTTATCATTCCATTAGCGGAAAAGCTATGGAGAAAAGGTAGGTTGAGACCATTTTTGTTAATGAGTTGTCTTTTAAGTTGGTTGAAATTGAGGAATTTAACACATTTTTATGTTTCTTGTCCTAGATTTAACATAACATCAATGTGTATTATGTCGCGTGATTGCTTCAATTGTATATGGATGAAAAGAACTTGCTTGTCTTACCATAAATATATGTGCAAAGAATGAATTACATCATTACATGGGTCACATTGTCCATTATATTGAGTATTCACTTATGTATAGCAAAAGTGAAAATTGAAAAAAAAAATTAAAAAAATTGAAATATCCGTTTGGTTTTTAGAAAGATAAAAATGAGTTCGATTATTTCAATTCTAATTTCAAAAAAAAAAATCATTATTTTAGTTTGATTATATTAGGATGGAAACCGAATGAAATGACCAAACACTTACTTCTAACTACCAACTAATTGATTCAAATAGACTGAAAAGGGACAATTAGAGCTGAAAATTTCTATCATAAAAAAAAATTAAATCTAATTAATCCAAATCAAATAGTGGAATAGTCAATCGATCAATCCAAACACCCTCCTCACATGATAATATTATATTAATATAATTTATATTAATAAAATATTGTGATTTGAGATGTGGTGTACTACATGTACACCCATAATAGAATTTCCCCAAATAAAAATATGTGAGGATTTCTACCATATTCACGCGCTCTAAAAAGGTCCCACCGGTGCCCACATACTTGTGTTACTTATGTAAGTATGTAACTCAAAAATTTACCTCTATTTATCTTGCTATTATTTAGCTATACATGGTTTGGTTTTGCATTGAATGTCGATGGGCATTATTTTGTCTTATTCAGAAATAAAATTATAATAAAATAAAATAATAATTTTAATAATAAATTTTGCACCGCTGAAGAAGTACTGACGTCATTGAAATAAAATCTTGGTTTAGCTTTTCCTAATTATTACAAAGAATTTAGAATTAATGTGTGAATAGACATATAGAGCATGGGCCCACTCCACTTGTGATCAGCAAAGACTTCAACTGATCAACTCTATCAATTTTATTTTTATTTTTATTTTTATTTTTTCGATGTGTATCAATTCAATAATCGAATCTAATGTATCCTTTACTAGGAATCATGACATAGCGCGACGAAGATTAATTGTTTCTCCACTGCGTTAATTTTATCATGTACTATGCCATCAGATGTCTAATGACAAAATTGGAATATTTTCACTATTTATAAAATTGCCTAGTTGACACGAAAACTAATTACCACATTTTTTTTTCAAATAAATAATGATGATAAAAATTTGACTATTTATGATGTGCATATTATACACTTTGATATATACTTTGATAATTAACGTTCGTATATTAAAAAAAATTACGAAAATTACTTGTTTCACATTAATTATTTAATTATCGTTATAGCAGTTGTCTTCCAACATTTGAGAAGCCATAAACTATTTCAGGTTGACTTATGCATGCATGTATACTACCTGTCTTAATTTGGGATTTTGGGTTAAGTCCAATTTCAATATTTCATGCAGATTTTTCATTTTATATTTTTTTCTTTTTACGGATTAATTCCTCTTTTAACATTAAATAATTCTAATGAAATCCATCCACTTGTCAGCATTATCTATCTATTTAATTATTTATTCCGTTGTGGAAAAGATGGCATCACTATCTTGCCTCAACTGATCTATTTCAATTTTATGTGTTCATAGTGTCAAATAAATAGAAAAGTTTGATATTTGTTACAATTTCTATGTATTACAATAAATCTGAGCAAACTATGACAATAAAAAAATAGTTCTAGTATGGAGTGTTCATGAAACTTCTTGCTAACTTAATTTCATGAAATATTTCCCTCAAGAAAAAAGGTAACATTTCCTAAATAGGGTTAATTTATTACACTTTATGATCTGAATTTCAAACTGAAATTAAAAATTATATGACCTTCTAAAAAGGCTAACAAAAATCTGAATCTTTAGACGAAGTTTTAAATATAGCATGTGAGCGAGTACAATTTCAAGATAGGATGGTTGAGTCAAATCGACAGAGTCAGCATGTGAATTTTCGCTGCTATTTTATGTAATGTAGGTGGAAAGCAATACTAATCAACAAAATTATGGCATTTCATTAAAAATTTAATATGTTTATTGTATGACACATAGGATCATTTCATAAAAAAAATTATGTGTACTCTTATTAATCGGATGACATCTAGTGTCTTGCAATTTTCTGTATCTTACTCGTGTTCCACTATCAAATATTTTTTTTTAATAATTTTCTGTATCCTACTCTTGTTATTTAGAATTGCATTATTCTACCTCAAAATAAAATAAAAGAAATAAAAAGAATTGTATTAGTTGAAACTTATTATCATTGGATTTGGAATCTACTGTTCTGGACAACATCAAAACGTGCAGATTTATGGCAATAATAAAGAAATCATACTCTGCATAAAAAGTCAAAAAGAAAAACAACGGTCATCTAATCTAATTTTTCAATTTTTCTGTCTCTTTCTTGAAATTTCCCTCTTCTACAAACTAAATGATTGATATCTTACACCTCAAAAAATAAAATATAATTAAAAAATTGATTGATATATTAGAAACACGCAATAGCCCGCTTTATTATTTAAAAATTTCGGCATTTAGGTTAAATTAATGTTTAAGACAAAATGCCAACGGGAATGTTAATTAAGCTTATCTAATATGTTAAAAAAAAACACTCACACACACACTAAATAAGAAATAAAACTTCTCTCGTAGAAATTAGAATTCAATCTGGACGTAATTTTTATATGATCTACGGTTGTCATCAAAAGATATATAAAAAAATAAACCTAAATTATTAGTAAATAAAAAAATCATTTTCTTTCTCATGCTAGCTATATTTTCTTTTAAAATCTTATTCCAAACTCTTTGCTCACAGGAAAAAAAAAACTCTCTTAATAATGAAGGTATAATTTTTTTTTTTGGAGCCAAATAGTACTAAACAGAAAACATCCTCAGGAATTAATAATTATTTATAAATATAAGCATTAGTCATAATAAACATATACATATTTAACACTTGTAAAAAAATATTTAACCAAAAAAGGTGCATCACAAGAAAGAACCCTTAAAAGTTACCTACAATAATATACGTGTAACAAGAAGCATTTCCTATCGTGATAAATGACACAACCTTTTTATCCTTATTTAATGCATCTTATATTTCAATCTGTGTATATTTTCTCCAATTTAATTTACAAAAATATCTCTTGGAAATTTGAGGCGTCTCTTGTTCATTGATTATTAAGAGTATTACTTATTATCATACTATCCTAATAAAAAAAAAACCATTTACGTAAGGACTAAAATCCGAAATCACATTAAAAGGATTACTAATAGAGTTGATTTGTTTTACTTTAAAACAGTCTCACACAACACATCTCCCGAAAAAATTGAATGTGTAATTTGAGTTTCACTATTTTCTAATTGAGGAGATGGTTTTTGACATTTTTACTCTTACCGTCAATCATATTAATTATACATCACCTCAAATTAGTAAAACTAGAGTACTAGGTCGTTATATTTGCACTAGCTTAGACATTGACACGTCATTAATTACCAAATATTATTTTTTTCTTCGTAGAGATAATTTTTCTTTTCTTTTATAAGTGTGTAAATTTGGAGGTTTAACCTAAGAAACCCTAGAAAAATTATTAGGATTGTCCTTGCTACCAACCTAGAGAAAAAAGAGTGTTTTGGACAAAAAAAAAAATACACATTACATTATCCTGCATTACCTGACAAGGTTGATCTTCTACGCTTACAAATCTTACCCTCGTCGAAAAAAAAATTAACGATATGTCCATGTGGATAATTACAGTTGCCACATAAATTTCGATTTGACTGAAATGTAAATCATGGTTTAACCTAAGAAACCCTAGAAAAATTATTAGGATTGTCCTTGCTACCAACCTAGAGAAAAAAGAGTGTTTTGGACAAAAAAAAAATACACATTACATGATCATGCATTACCTGACAAGGTTGATCTTCTACGCTTACAAATCTTACCCTCGTCGAAAAAAAAAATTAACGATATGTCCATGTGAATAATTACAGCTGCCACATAAATTTCGATTTGACTGAAATGTAAATCATGGGAAAATACAACATATGTAAAGTTTTGTGTATTTTAAATTAATTAATTGTTAATTTATTATATAAGTATTATAATCTCGAGGAACGAGGTTTACACATTACGCAGAGTCTCGTCGTAAAAAAAAGTATTATTGTCTTGGTAGTTGTAGTTTAGAGGTCCTTTTATAGAGTAAGACTACTTCAATTGTTTGTAGTTGTGCAATAAATAGTGAATAATGCAAAATCTAAAAGGGGTGGGGCTTCGTTGTCGAATTTCTAAACGAGGACGAATCTTCAAGCAAAGATAATCAAGGCAAATTAAGCCCCTCATAATACGACTAATCATAACAAAGCTGCTCAATTAATTGTTTAATTTCAAATTAAGCAAGCCCTTTTATTTATTTGTTTAAATAATTAAAACATTATTTATGGAACAACTAATCTTACTATAACTGGATGGGAAAACCAAACCCCCTGCACCTAATCTTATTGTAATTTTTTGGCACATTGCTCCAGCTGTCAGCTGGTGAAATCTGTACATAAATGGACAAATTAAATACCTTATAATTATAGAATTTGCAATTTAATTTAAGGATTAATTGTCGTATTCTACTTGCTTAATTGATGATTAGTTCTACCAACAGCGATGCTTCTTAGCGAACCTGTCTGATTAAATTAATGAATTTAGGAGTTAATTAGTAAAAGATTATTGTATAAGAGACTCATACATATATTTTACATTATAAAGTGACATATAAGTGAAATACGTGATCATTAAATTATAATATATGATTTAAACGAGAGATTTGAAGGAAATATAAGATAAGGTATAGATAGCAATAATTAGATGCTTATAGCCACTCTTAAAAATTAAGAATTAATGTGATGATGGTATTTTGCTAGATTGGGTATTTATTTTAATTGTAGATCGAATTTTGTCACACCAATTTTTCATAATGCGAATTTTCAGATTATTGCATATTGTGATTTTAATTCTTTCATTTTTTAATAATATTTTGTGTGTCTTAGCACTGTATTACAAAGGGTAACCATCAACTAATTGGGTATGTTGGTAGATTGGGTATTTATTAATGTGATGATGGTATTTTGGTAGATTGGGTATTTATTTTAACTGCAGATCGAACTTTGTCGCACCAACTTTTCATAATGCGTATTTGCAGATTATTGCATATTGTGATTTTAATTCTTTCATTTTTCAATAATATTCTGTATGTATTAGTACTGTATTGCAAAGTGTAACCATCAACTAATTGTCTCGTCTTTATCTGTTTTTTAATAAAAAAAAATCACAATCTTAAAATATACTCCCTCCGTCCCATTCAATATGGCCTAATTCTTTTCGGCACGGAGACTAAGAAAAAAGAAATTAGGAATAATAAAGTGTTAATAAAGTAACTTTTTAGTCAATAAAGTATTTTTTAGTCAATTAAGTGTTAATAAAGTGTTTTTTAGCTTAAAGTAAGTTCTAATTATTTCCATAAAAGGAAACATGACATATTGAATGAGACGATCCAAAAAGGAAAACAGACCATATTGAACGGGACGGAGAGAGTACAAAACAAGCTCCTAATATTTCAACATTTATTTCAAATTCGCAATCGAATTTCTGACTTGGCATACGGGGTCCTCCATATAAATTTGGATCTACTTAAAAAAAATAACAATAAATAACAATTCCCACGTTCTTCTTCAAATCTTTAGGATACAAATCGCAGCGAAACCCAGAGGCAATGGATTATTATAAGAAATTAGGTACAATCATCTATTACATATATGCTAAAACAAACCAATTTTAATATGTTTGAATCTTAGCATTAGTATGCTGTGTTTATGACAAGTTACAGGAAAAGAGGGTCAATTTTAGAAATAAAATGAATAAATCAAGAATCAACCACTGAGATATAGTATATAATTCATCAATGCAATTTAAAATTGAAAAACATTCCAATAGTAAATTGTTTGTCTTGATTGAAATGAAACATTAAAGATCAAATTTGAAACTATGTTCAAAGACCGGGTTGAATTTTGTGTCAGTTTGCAACTTTGATCAAATATTGTTGTGATTTTTAACTCAATTAGCTCAAATTTAAAAGAAAAATGAAAGACATGAACAGACTAAAAAAAATGCAAAATAAAATAAACCAGAGGGATATGATCTATTTTTAATTTTCAGCTTCAAATCAATACTGTTTTGAGCTAACATGACATGAGAAAATTTCAAGTAATTTTCTATTTTACATGTGTATTTCTACATCAAATTTCGATGCGTCTCGTCGATTTTTAAACGTTAGTACAATTAAAAAAAAATGCTTAAACGTTGGTACTATAAGGGTTTTTTTCTTTATGTGTGCGCATGAAATATTAGGACTTGTTCCGTGGAACCTCCAAATTTTTATTTTATTGCAACGAATTCTTGAACTATAATTTATATTGCAACTAGTATTCAAGTTTTTCTTTAGCTTTTATTTTGCAACCATTTGATTACATTTGTAAGTTGTAACAACTTTTGGAGTACAAAATATATTAGGGTTAATTATCAATTATGGTCCGACCTTTCACTCCGTGGTGATTTTATAGCCTGGCCTTTTGAAATATTCAAAAATGGTCCGACCTTTGCTTTATTGTGACACTTATGGCTTGAGACCGAAAATCCGGCGATGAAAAACTGAGTTGGGCGGTCGGATGATGATGTGGATATTCTTTAAAAAATGGGGCAAGAATATCCACATCATCATCCGGCCGCCCCACTCAGTTTTTCGTCGTCGGATTTTCGGTCCCAGACCATAAGTGTCACAATAGAGCAAATGTCGGGTAATTTTTGAATATTTCGAAAGATCAAGCCATAAAATCACCACATAGTGAAAGGTCGGGCCATAAGTGATAATTAACCCAATATATTAACAACGGCACAATAGTTGATGCATGAGGTACACATACCAAAAATTGTTTTAAAAAGGCTATGTTCTAGAAATTACTGCTACTTCAGTAGAACTAGCTAGGAAAAGCACTACAAGAAATCTGAGCTATTGCGACATACATGCACGCGACACTACATGTAAATGTCGTAAAATTACCATACTTGTGCTTGTTTTGTCGTATATTTGTATCGCTTGTGCGTCATATTAATAGTGTGTCATATTTTTGTGACACAAATGCGTCACTTTTTTTAATGTCTTTGAATTCCGACAATTTATTTGTGACGTATCAATAAAATGTCATAATTATACAACATATATAGAATAATGTTGCATTTAGTGTCGTATATTTATGTCACTTAAATAACATGTCACATTTTTGTGACACAAACAAATGTGACATTTTTTATGTCTTTTAATTACGACAATTTATTTACGACACATCAATAAAATGTCATAATTAAACAACACATAAAAAATTATGTTGCATTCAGTGTCGCATATCTAAGTCACTTAAATAATGTGTCAAATTTTAGTGACACAAATGCGACACTTTATTTTATGTCTTTTAATTGCGATAATTTATTTGCGACACATCATTAAAATGTCATAATTAAACAACACATAAAAAATTACGTTGCATTTAGTGTCGTATATTTGCGTTAATTGTTGTCATCTAAATAATGTGTCTTAATTTTCTAACACAAATGAGACATTTTTTTATGTCATTGTAATACTACAATTAATTTGGGACACCTAATGTAAAGATGACAGTTTAGACGAACTGTAATATTTGTACATAACTTATAAAAATAAAAATAAAAAAGATAATTCCTAAACTCTAAGGGGGCGTTTACTTTGCGTGATAGGATAGATTGATAAAACATAGGATTGACTATATGAATGATTAAATGATCAAACAAGTTCAAAAGTAATCAATCTAATGGGGAGTTTACTTTGCGTGATATGATAGATTGATAGTAAAACATAGGATTGACTATGTGAATGATTAGATGATCAAACAAGTTCAAAAGTAATCCATCCATCAAACGGTAGATTAACATATACTATTCTTATCTATTTATCATATCAGTCAAAGTAAACACCTACTAAAAAAATATCCCAATTGCTGACAACTTTATCTCTCCCACTCTTGTTCCTATCGACCCATCGCAACAACCAATCTCTTCTCCTCTTCTCCTTCTTCGCCGGCGGGAAATCTACCGCTGGGCACCTTCATTTTCCCTCTAAACTCACGTCACTCTCTTTCTCTTCTCTTTCCTGCAAATCGAAAATTTCCAGTAATCCCCAAATCCAAAATCACAAGTGTTTCGATGTCTAATTGATCTCCACCACCAAGCTGGCGCGCCGTCCGATGTCATTGCAGCACCGCTATCACGGGGTAATCGCGTAAAACCATAGCAAAGAAGCAGACATCGACATCAACAAGAAGAGCGTGAAACACCACCACCACCGTCGCCGACCGCAGCCGACGCCATCCTCGGCCACGCACTACCACGCCGGATCGAAAACTCTCGCATACGAGTCTGTGTCTCTCGCATTTCCCCTTTTTCTCTAATCCTCATCTCTTCATTTTTCCGTATCCGGCGGCCTCTTTAAACCCTAGCGCTGCCGCCATTCCCTCGTCTCAACTCGGCAGTACACATACCAACACCTCTGTGCTCTTTCTCCGGTCAATATCGTCAGCCCTCTCTCTCACTCACAGGTTTGGTTGTTTTGCTTCTGATGATTAAGTTTAGTAACTGTGGTGTTGTGGTTTGCAAAATTGATTAAGTTTCAATTTCAGGTTGGTTGAATGATTGTGGTATAGATATAAAAAAATTTGTTGTTGATTGAATCGTGCATTTTCACCAGCAATATTTATGCTTCGTGTGCTTTTATTTGTCTTCAATTATATTTTGATGCGAGGTCTCTTTGCATTCTTGTTTCTATTTCTCCACTTAGTAATCTTGGTTTGTTCTTCGTGGTTGTATGTTTAGTAATCTTGTTAGACTGAAGGAAATTTTGTCCTGACCATTGTATAATATTCTCTGGTGATATATTTACTGTTGCTTTGTGTAACCATGTATGGAAATTTGTGACTGATTGGTTCCAGCCATGACTTTTTTCCCCGACCTACATGAGCTCACTCTTGAAGTCATCGTAACTTAAGTAGTGTGATTGTTTTCATTTGTTGCTTTTGTTCGCCATAGATGATAACCAGTGGTCCTAATAGTGTTAAAGAAGCATAGATATACTGCTTAAAAGTTCATCTTTTTTATTATTTTGAATGATAGTTGTTTTCTAGGAATAGCTTTGGTTGTATTCACACTAGTAATTAGTGTTATGAATAATAGCAGTTTTGATAAGTATTAAGTTGTATTTATATGTTTGCCTTTTCTTATTGAACTCGTGCACTTTGGTTTGCATTGCTGGTATTGTTCCTTACATATTAATAGCATATATATTAAGCTTTAGTCATCTCTGTCTTTTTTGGCCATCATGTCATGGCTGGATTGGCACATGAAGGTTCTCAATTTGTTGATTGAGGTTTGTATACATTGGTATGTTAGCCAATGATAAAAGATTAAGATCTAACTTCTTTCGATTAGTTTTTACATGATTGTTGTTTGTTTGCTACATAAAGATAACTAATTTTTTTTAGAGTTTCAGGAAAAGAATGGGTGATCTCATGATAAATACATCCTTCTGGTTGTTGTCTATGTTTCTTTTTATTGAGCATTTTCCTATCTGAGATTAATTATTTACCCGAATTGAAGGACTAATATCTCATGAAACTGTGTAGGAGGGTTTTCTTGATAGGCAGACTAATTTAATCGTTGTTCAGGTACTATTATGTGTGAATTTCAGCATATAAGCTGAATGGTGCATCTCAAAAGTATATTGATTATAATGGCTACAATGAAGTATTTTCCTTTTGCTTTAGGTTCTTCCATCACTTAGATGAGCACTCTCTAATAGTTAACTGATCAGTAATAGGATGACTGCAAATCCATGTATTTTGCCAATTATTTTTTTAATTGTATGTGTGTGTAGAATAATCTATTTTCTTTAAATTTTATAGGAACAAGAGAAAACTAAAAACGAGCCGAGAAAAGCAAGAAATTAAGGAGGAAGAAGCCAATGATTGCCATATTGTCACTTGTGGAATTTTCATTAAATCTCTCTGCGAATAAATATAGACATTTAGTATGCTAGAGTGATGAATTTTTGTTTTGGTAGTTTACTTTTGAAATTTAGAGAATGTTGGCTTTTATATTTTTTGAAACGATTTGCTTTTATATTTTCAATAACATATTGGATTAACTTATTTATTTGATACGTATTGTATACTACTTATTATATGTTGTTTAATACTGTATGATGTTATTTGATATATTCAAATGTTTTACGAAATGTTATAAGTGACGCAAAAAATGCAATTAATGCTTAAAAGCGATGTTACGTGTGTCGCAAAAAAATGTCAGATTGATGGTAATTAATGTCACAACTAATGTCTTAAAATAAGACGACACTTTTCAACTAATATTGCGTAAGGTGTCGTAATTGACATATGTCACTATAGTTAGTGACCCATAATGTATCATTAATTTTATATAACAATTAATTTAGTGTTGCGCAAAGTGTCATATATGTTGCGTCTGAATTGAGAAATGTCGTAGAATTGCTACATTTTTTTTTCCGACACAATTCAAATTGACGTTTAAAATGTCGCAAAATAGGACGCGTCATTTCGACTAATGATGCATAATGTGTCGTAAACTAACATACGCCACTACACTTAACGACGCATAATGTGTCGTTTATTTTAAATGACAACTAATTTAGTGTTGCAAAAAGTGTCATATATGGTGCGACATAAATGAAAAAAAGCGTTGTAAATTTGCTACATACCCCTTTTGCGACACAATCCACTATGACACAGAAAAAGTAGTAAATTAGCTTTTGCGACATTAAAACAATCGTTAGCGACACATTTTACATGTCGCAATAGCCCGATTTTCTTGTAGTGAAGACACTCATTTTTCCATTCCTAAACATTATAGCAAACTTTTATAATTGTTTCTCTCTCTCTCTCTCTTCATTTTACCAATTTTTCCCTAACCCAATCAACTTCTACCTACTTTATCCCATTGCCCATCTAGACAAGGAAGAAAGTGGCCAAGAAAATAGAATAGAAGCCGGTAAAGTTAATTGGGGTTGTAGTGGTTGGGGGTGGGGGTGGGGGTGGGGGTGGGTGGTGAACTTACAATATATTTTTACTTTGGTATAATATTTTTCATTCATTATCTAAGTGCAATCGTAGGTAAAAAGAATGACCGCAATAAATAAATTTTAATGCGTGTATTTTACATTTCATTTCAAAATTATAACAATAGTTATCTTTTTTTGCATTTCTTGAAAGTTAGAAAGGTTTTTTTTTGTTGGATAATTTCTCAAGACATACATAATCATTAATAAGTATACAAAATAAAGAACATCTAAAATATTTAATTATAAAGACCCCTTTCGGATTGTATTTGTATTATTGATCTTTTAAAAAGTACAATAAATGTAAGTAAAAATAATAATTACACATATTCAAGTTTAGTAACCAAAGTGTAAGATGAGGATTCTTTTTCTTATTTTTTTGTCACAACTGTTATTTTCGGAGCGTACTGGGTAAATCATCGTTTCTGTTCAATAGATTGCAAACTACATAAGAAAGATAAATCGCATTTAAAAAATCAGATATGACAGGCTCAACCTATCGAAAAATTACTGAAATTTGAACCTGGACATTGATCTTAGGAATACTCACTATATCACTATGTCATTTCCAAGAAAACCTAAGAGAGGAGGATTCTTTCTTCTATAATTCTTGATTTAAAGATAGGACCCATGTGTTTTGTTTAGATTGAAGTAAAATATATGATATCATGTAGTAATTAAACAATATATATATGCTACTCATTTTATAATATAATACCAATATCCGCATTTTCTTGAAAAAAATATTACATCCATCAATTTCATGATCAAAATTTTGCAATTTATTGGGATCTTGAAATCCAACTACCAAAATATTATAGACATAGCAAGAAACTTGTCATTCTCACATTATCGCCAAAGATAAAGACATAGATTTTTCATAAATTAAGTTAGACACAATTCCATTATGGGGCCGAATTGAATTAATCACAAACCACAAGGACCACCTTGCAGAGTAAATATCCCATTATATATATTACTCCTCCGTCCACGATAAATTTGCCACAATTTCCTTTTTGGTATGTTCACAAAAAAATTGTCACATCCATTCATAGTAATAGAACATACACACATCACTTACTTTTCCACTCAAAACACAATTTAAAACTATATAAAAGCGGGATTTTATTTCACTCACAATACAATTAACCAACAAATTATTAAAACTCGTGTTATCCACAATATGACAAATTTATTGTGACGGTGGACTATCTATTTTTGTTATTAATAAATAGTTAAACTTTTAATTATTTATTTATTCCGTCTAAGGTTTTCATTTTTTCTAAATTCCGATTTAGTACTTACGTAATCGAAACTGATATAAAAATCACAATAAACAAAAGGGGGTCGAGTCCGACACGGAGTCGGTGGAGCAGAAAAAAGAAAGCTCACTGCAGAGAAACAAACAAAACTTTCTCTCTCTCTCTCTATCTCTCTCTCCTGAAACTCCGGCGACCTCCGGCGACATTGTACCGGAATGTGCGATTCATGCCAGTCCACTGCTTTCATTCTCCCCGACGCGTATTTGGAGCTCCTCCTTGCTGTTTGCATCTAAAAACGCCGTTTTTCGTGCAAGAGAAATTGAGTGATTTGTTTTGCACGTTCGCATTATTGGAGCTTGGCGTTGGAAGTCTGTAGTTTGAGCCGTTGACGTTTATCGGAGTCTCTGCGGTGGATTTTTTACGGTTCTCTCGGTTTTGTACAGTGTCGGATCTCGATTTCCAAAGGTGAGGAAATGAGCCGAATCTGATTCTATCTTTTGTGTTTCCTTTTTTGCTCTGCTCTTCGGTTCAGCTTTCTGTGAAATGATTTTTGAATAAAGTCATGGCTCTTTAGTTTTTACTTTAAAGGTTAACTTCTTCTATTTACCGTTTTTGTTAGCTTCTGAATAATTAAAGCTTAAGCTTCCAGCTTGCTTTAGCACTAATTTTGTTATTGCTCGCTTTGATTTTCGCATCCAAGTATGCTATTTTCATACATTTGTTTTGAGAAGACTATGAATTAGGTCAAATGTGAGCTTTCAAAAATATTGATCGGTTGAAGTAGAGTGATTTGATCTTCATAAGTTATATCAGCTTTACAGAAATGTGGTGCTTATTTATTGTAATATGAAGTTTTTTTTCCTCCTTTTCTTCTTTTGGGTGGAAAAGTGGTGTTTGTTCACTTATGCAACCTATTGATGTGAAGTCTTTTGTTAACATTTCGTAATTTTCTGTTTCAGAGCAGTGCGTGCAAATAAGCTTTATTTTTCTTTTTCTTTATATTCCCTCAATTTCCCCCTTTCCTTTCTCTTTAATGTAGCCAATTCTGGTGTTTTAGATTTGGTCTTTTCAAGGTCAATCTTTGAATTTCCGTTCCTCTCCCTAACCATCATTTATATGCCATTTGTTCTTTCATTTTTTTTCTTAATTATGTTTTTCTTTAATTTTCTGGGTGATAGAGAGTTTTGGTAGAGGCGGTGATTAGAAATTTTCTGAAGTTACTTTTCTGCTTCTATCTTGAAAGCTGCAGATTCCCTTCTAAGTCCTTTCCTTGCTGGAACTCTGCCTTTTCTTCTGGATATTACTTTATTTGCTTTTGCTTTTGTTCTTATCTAATACAGTATGATTTAGATATTATGCGTATTCAGTGTGGAATAATTACTTTTTTTACCAGGTATCGAGATGAATGGTACTTCTAACAATGGCAGAAGTCGCAATTTTGAAAAGACACATCCAGGATGCTTGGGAAGAATGGTGAACCTGTTTGAGTTGAACATTGGGGTATCTGCAAACAGGCTTCTCACTGATAAACCACATCGAGATGGTGTGTTCTCGCTCTTCTTGTGTTTTCTAATACGCTTTGTATTTTCCTTACTCATGGGGGTATTGTACATTCAAAAATGCCATTTGTTTTTCCTGTGACCTTTTCTTCTAGTTTAATTGTATGTTTTTTAATCTAGTGGAGTCATCTTGAAAAAAACCTTCTAGGGTTTTCAATTTGTTGCTGATGTGAACTGCATAATTCAAGCATCTAATTCTTAGTTTCCCTGCATAATTTGGACATCTAATTTTCTCCATGAAGCGTTTTCCTTTTCCCCTCTCATAACTTTATTTTCTTCTTTCATTAAGGGGCTATTAAAGTTTTAGTTTCTTTTAGCATTTTTCCTTAGTAGGCCATAATGTGATCTCGTCAAATAACATAGTTTCAACTGATTTGTAGGTTCGCCTGTCTCAAGGAGCAGATCAGATGTATCAAGTATGGGACCTTCTCTTGATCAAATAGAAGAGAAAGTGGTAACTAAGCTATCATATTTTACTGAATTAGAGCAGTTTATGGAAATGATCCCCATGTGTTTTCCGGATTTTGCATGGACATTATATATATTATTTTGGTGTGTGGCTTGCAGATTGTATCTGAGTATACAGACACATTTTCAAACAAAAAATCAAATATGACGCCTGTGAAGATGCTCATTGCGCAAGAGATGTGCAAAGAAGTAGACTCCAGACGTAGTCCACCTAATTTAGTTGCGAAGTTGATGGGGCTTGATTCCCTTCCACAGCAGGAACCTGGCTCAGCAATGCAAAGAAGCCATTTAAAAGGTCATCCTCGACGTCATTCAGAGATACCTATGAGTAACTGGGAGCAACAGAATGGATTCTTTCACTATGTAGAGCCAGATGAATTGAAAGATGTTTATGAAATATGGCAGCAATCAAAAAAATCTACACGGAAGGGAAGATATGATGACACTACAAAGGACAAAAAGATGGCTTTTGTTCGTCAGAAATTTGTTGAAGCAAAACGCCTGTCTATGGATGAAAAACTTCGCCAATCTAAGCAATTCCAAGATGCGTTAGAAGTTTTAAATTCCAACAAAGACTTATTTCTTAAGTGTCTGCAGGAACCAAATTCTGTGTTTTCTCAGCAACTTTATGATCTGCAGTCCATTCCTCCTCCTCCAGAGACGAAGCGTATCACTGTTCTTAGACCTTCAAAGATGGCTGGGAGTCATGATTTTTCTGGAACCGAGAACAGAGAAGAAAAACAAATGGAAAAATGTGCCTTTGCTCAGCTGAATGGCATGGAAAAAAGCCATCTGGGAAGTTCCCCTTCTGCAAGTTGGAAGAATTATGAAAATTCCGCTCAACCGACTCGAATTGTAGTTTTAAAACCAAGCCTGGGAAAAATACTTGATGATAAGGCTGTGAGTTCTCCACAATCCCAGTCAGCAAGAGTTCATGGTGAAGAGTTTTTTGGGGACGAAGAAGACAATGAAAATCAGGAATCCAGAGAAGTTGCAAAAGCTATCACTCAGCAAATGCGTGAAAAACTTGGCAGGCACCACAGAGATGAAACCTTGATTTCTTCAGTGTTTTCAAATGGCTACGTCGCCGATGAAAGTTCATTCAATAGATCAGAAATTGAGTATGCAGCTGGTAATCTCAGTGATTCAGAAGCTGTATCACCTGTATCGAGGCACTCTTGGGATTATGTCAATAGGCTTGGTAGTCCATATTCATCCTCCTCGTTTAGTAGAGCATCTTATTCTCCAGAGTCGTCAGTTTGCAGAGAAGCAAAGAAACGTCTTTCCGAAAGGTGGGCCATGATGGCATCTAGTGGGAGCTGTCAAGAACAAAGACATGTTCGGAGAAGCTCCAGTACATTGGGTGAAATGCTTGCTCTTTCTGAGGCAAAGAAGGTAGCTTCACCTGCGGAAGAAGGCAGTTCCAATCAAGAATCCAAGGATATAAATTCTCTCTTATTTAGTGAACAGAGGACAAACAGAAATGCTGATAGTTCGACAATAAATTTCACGAGGTCAAAATCTCTTCCTGTATCATCTAATAAGTTAGGAACTGGGCTAATTGCAGACGTTTCAGTTTCTGATAAGAATAAAATGGAAGTTTTGAAGGAGGACAGAAAGACGAGAAGTTCCAAGTCATCGTTGAAAGGGAAAGTTTCAAGTTTTTTTTCCTCGAGGAACAAAAAGACTAATAAAGAAAAATTCCTTGCATCTGAAACTAAAGATGACTGCCAATCTTGTCCTGGAGACGTTGTCAGTGTTAAAACTGAAAGTCTTATTGACAAAGGGCCCGACTCTTTGCCAGCTGATCTGCTGGAGCCATCAAATAAAGCATCTTCAAATTTATTTTTCAAGCAGGGCCTGATATCTCCGGAGGTAATTCATGCTTTTTGAACTGTTTATCCACTTGATGCATACTGTGTCTGGTTACAGGTGCAATATTAGTAACATGAAATGCTTCACAAAGTTTTTATCTTATGCCTAGTTGTACCATCAAGCACTCGCATCTAAGTGCTTCTACAGACTTTCTACACCCATTTTCATTAAGGTTCTCATAAATTTTTGAAGAGATATTCTTATGACTTCCTTCAAGATGATTATTGTACTCTTTTTCACGAGAGAACAAATAGAGTGTTTGCAAAAATCCAGCATTGGCTTGGCTTTTATGATGAGAAAAAAATTGCTTAGAGAGTCTGTCAAGATGGTAGTAGAGATGTAGCTAGTGTGAAAAGAAATTTACAGATACCCTGAGTGACTAACTTTTATGATGGGTATTTATTAAGTTTGCCTATAGCTTTGCCTTATTGGTCACATGCAAAACTGTTGGGCTTTGTCGAAGATTAAGCTGCTTGCTTTTTTTTTATGATTTGAGTACTTAGTATTGCAGGATGATACTATTTCTTTATCTTGAAGTGTTGATTACCGTTTTATTTATTTTGCTTCAAACTGCCAACTGGGGACTTATGTGTTTTAAATATGCAGGCAGAGTTGTCTATGTCAGAACCTATTGCATCTGGAAATCTCATTGAAAATCAGGATCAGCCTAGTCCGATATCTGTCTTAGATCCACCATTTGAAGAGTGTGATCGCACAATGAAAGTGTTTCCCAATTATGGCAAGCCTGATCAACTTGGTATAATCTATATTGCCTGAATTTAACAATTGCTGCATTTCCCCCTCCGATAGTATTGCTTAACTGGGCTGTTGCTTAATTTGTCGAACCATCTTTTCAGGACACGAGTTGCCACCCAATGCAATCAGTTCAAACTTGATCGACAAATCACCGCCCATTGGTTCTATTGCTCGCACACTTTCATGGGATGATTCATGCATGGACACAGCCTCCTCATATCCCATCAAGGAATCCTTAAGTTCCCAAGGAACTGAAGAAGGAGAACGAGAATGGGTTCTTCTGGTCGAGACATTACTTTCCGTAGCTGGTTTGCAGGGTGAGGTGCAATCAAACTCGTGTTTAGCCAGATGGCACTCACCCGAAAGCCCTCTGAACCCATCGTTAAGAGATAAGTACATTGATTTAAATGACAAGGACACACATCATGAGGCTAAACGGAGGCAAAAAAGATCGATGCAAAAGCTCGTGTTTGATTGCGTAAATGCAGTGTTAGTGGACATTGCAGGATACGGGTCGGGTCCTGGCCAACGAGCCGAGTCCAACATCAACATGTTGGACGAAGTGTGGGCTCGGATGAGTGGTTGGTTTTGTAGTGAGGTGAAATGTGGTGGCTTGGACGACGGTGGGGACGACAACAGCCTGGTGGTGGAGAGGGTGGTGAGGAAGGAGGTGGTGGGGAGTGGGTGGGTGGATAATTTGAGATTGGAGGTGGATAATTTAGGTAAGGAAATTGAAGGGAAATTGCTGGATGAGCTTGTGGTCGAATTGACAGGTAGAGAGTGACGAGTCATTTTTATTCTTTTGGCAATATGTATTTATATACTCCACACTTTTTATTGTTTTTTTTTTTTTTTGGTAATGGTCCCCCCCCCCCCCCCCCTACCCATCTCCAATATCCCATATTTATATCTTGTCTGGACCTCTTATGTATATTATTTGTTTTATAGACATAGACATATGATATGTTTAGGCGTAGCCTCAATTTTATCCGTCTTGTAGACGCTATAACGGGTATTGTTTGATAGGTTAGTGTACTCTTCGAACAGGAATCCGTTTTCTAAAAGATCCCAGATAGAGCACCTTGAGGTTCATGGAGTTGGTACTTGATCTTGTTTATCAAAGAGTTCGAATTTTCGAACTCGACCACTTGAACTTCTCTCTCTCTCTCTCTATCTAGAGTAAGGTATCCCGTGGATGAGAGAGGGCCTCTTTTGAACTTCCTAATGATGCCTAGTTATGTGTTTGAAATGGTGGTTTTAAATTTTTAGATTCTAAAATTGAAGAAAGGGACAAGAGATGAGTTGTCTTGGGCTTGAACCTGATAGATCACGTGATCAATTGCCAGAAAGTATAAATGAATTGAAGCAGAAACAGACAAATTTGTTCAAAGATGCAACGATTTGTATATTTACTGTTTCCAATACCATTCATGGTGAAACATATGCCTAATTTCATACAGTTGCTGTTACATTACACTGAATGAATCATAACTGACTGCAAGTTCAAGTCTTGTGTCTACTCATACAGGTTTAAATTGGGTGGTTGTGGGATCTAAACGAATCTTTTGTAGTAGTAGAGTTTTTTTTTTAGGAGAAGAGTTATTAAAGAAGAAATAGATAGAAAGTAGTGGTGCCCGCACTTTTTTGGTAAGAGAATGTGGTTTTTTTTGTGACGGTTGAATAAAGAATACGTGTCACTTCGAGTGGAACGGAAGGGTATCATTTCTAAAATAAGTATGGCTTATGGGCGTAGCGGGTATTTCTGAGTTTAAGGTCCCAGGAGACGAAAGTTTTCGGGAAAAAAGGAGGAGAAGAAGAAGAAGGTTTTAATTAATAAATTCAAAGATTTATCTAAAACAAATCCGGTTACTTTCTAAAAAAATAATTTAGCTACTCGTGTTCATGAGTTCTAAGTATTTCAAACCAAAGAAAAACATAATTAAAATGCACAAACCTCGTGTAATTATGTTTTTGGAGGGGATATATAAATTATAATTAGTAAATAGAAATTGAGGTGGAAAAAAACACCCATAAATAAAAAGGAGAAAAGGACGATGAAATTCCAAATCCTTTTAAAAGAGAAAAATGTAAGAATTGATTATTCAATTCTCCGCTTATCTCTGTGTAATATGTTATCAATCACAATTCAGATCCTCTATTGACTATTTGTGTAGAATAAACCTTATTTACCATATTTATATTTTTCGAGATTGTCATATGTCATTAATTCAATAAGAGCAATAAAAGATGTCACAATAATTGACAATAGAAGATCCTGTGTGCAATCTATCGTGCCGTTGTGAACTGATAACCGTCTATAATTGTGTATTGTCTCAATTACCCTTGGGCTTCTTCTTGGGCCTGAATATGGTAAGGCCTAGTTAAAGTTGTATTTGTGTAGAATAAATTATAGAATCTTTATCTATCTATTTATGCAGTGTGTAGAAATCGAAGTTTAAATTAACAAAAGCGATTTAGTAATTGTTTCATTTACAACGTCACATTTTAACGATTTTATAACTATCACATGCTCAATTTTTCACGGCAAGCTTTCAATATTTCATGTGTAGCCATATGTACATTGACAACGTTGTATATAGAGAAAAAGATTGAGAATTAACGTCAATATTTTTATTATTTTGTAATAAACAATGTCATTTAACTTAGAAAAAAATAACAAACGACGCCTTTTCAAGGGTGCACACGTGGAAATTTGGTCGGAATGCGCAAGAAAAATTCGGATATGTTGTATTGTGATCGAAAGTCTCAAGTTCGAATTTTACCAGGTGGAGTCTATCGCATCATACTTTTCTAATACGGTTTATCTCTCTTGTATGGTTTGCAAGCTATTACATATAAACGAGATCTATCTTGTGCATACTTCGGATAACGACGGTGGGTTACTCTCACCATAAAAATAAATAGAATTCCCAAATAAAAATATTTTGCAAGACAATTGTACCAGTAAAAGTATAATTCAGCAGTATATTACATCTTGCGCCAAATTTACGTCACCGCCTACCAATTAATTATTCACCCACCAAACCAAACATATTGCTCATATTTAATTTTTTTTATGACTGAGAGGTGCGTACTGGAATAAATATGACCTCATTCAATTGTAATAGTACGATGATATAAATTTAAATTTTTTTAATATAAAAATATGCACTTTATTAGTGGGCCATTCCAAAGAAACAACATAGTACTATATAACTTTTAAAGGATCAAGCAAGCTCATGATGTTTTAAATTTGATCGTTTAGCATATTAAAAAAAAAAATTAAAGATTTACAAGCTATCCTTTAACCGACATTATAACTTGTGTGTTGGTAGGATGGTTCATGTTTTAAAAGAGTTCATTTGAGGAATTTGAACCAAGAAATGAGTTTTCTGTATTGTACGATTTACCTAGAGTATATATTTTTGCCTCGAGACAACCACGGATGTCTTATATATATGGATTAATATATTTCGTGCAAATTTTTCTTATTTCCGATGCGTGTTAATATTATATGACGAATATCCATACTAATATTTACTCTATATGACACTATTTTTTTCCCGATTTTAGGACTGATCATGAGATCCTCTATTCCGCAATTTTGATGTCTCTCATTTGCATATTACTATAGTGTATATTAGCACAAGACCCCTACCCCTTCTTTCCCCCACAAATTAGATGAATTGACATATAATAAATGCATTTTGCATGGCCCTTTTGCTGTTTTGCAAGTTAGAATTGGAGCACGAAGTCAGATCAATTTAGAAAAAGTCTAACAAAATATTTAATGGCCGGAAAAAAATTGGTGTACGTTCTCAAATCATTTATATAATTGACTGTAGAATAACTACGTACCTCAATAATAATATTTGGTGCAGTTGGATTATTAAAAAATGTTCAGGTTTATGTTGACTAACGTTTGGTACCAAGGAAAATTAGCATTTTCTCATATAACAACGGGAAATAATCTCCAGTCCAAAAAATGAAAAAAAAAATGAAATAAATGGAAAAAGGAGAATTCATCATTTATTTTATTTTTTATTTTTTATTGTTTTTAAGATTCACATGCCAAGTTCGTCTTTGGTAAATTGATGATTTCGCTTCTGTCGTTATAACCGTCGGTAAATATCATCTTTTTTGTAGTGAATATATATTGTTAATTAGATGTAGAAATTGAAGAACAGGTGTACAACTTGAGAGTTTGGAATTCATATATATATATAGAGAGAAAAGGAATTCATTAATCAAACATGATTTAAAGATACAATATTCATGAGCCCAACTAAAAAATACTTCCTCCATCCCGTTATTTATAGCTCATACTTTTTGGACACGAGTATTAAGAAGAATGTGTAAAAGATAGAAAAGTTGTAGCGTTCATACTTTTTAAAGGGTTAATTTTTACTATTTTGGATCCAAACAACTAATAGCGGGACAGCTCAAAAAGGAAAATGAGCCCCTAATTAAATAATTATGACATCAATGGCCTGTTTATTATACAAATGGATACATAATTATTATTATTATTATTTTTTAACGGAAGACACAATTAAATAATATGTAGACCATCCTAATTAATGCAATATGATCAATTAAGATCACCCTAATTAATTTATATAGTACTCCGTCCGTCCGCGAAAAGTGTATCACATTGGGTTCGGCACGGGTTTTAAGAAATGGTTGATAAATTGGTTTTGAGTGTGGAAAGGAACCACCACAATGAATTGTTGTGAGGTTTAAAATAATGGTAGTGGGTGGAGTCATTTTCTAAAATGGAAAGTACTACACTTATCGCGGACGTACGGAAAAGGAAATTGTGCTACACTTATCGCGGACGGAGGGAATATCAATTAAGCGAATAGAATTTGCCTCTCTAGATGAACAATTAATGATCTCAACAACTAAAAATTCGGAGCGCATAGTCTTTCATGAATATTGCAAATATTTTCATCTTAAAATTTTTACCACCATTGTCATATAAGGTTATGGCCCAATACAAAATTCATATTGTGATGACGTGGCACTATGATGATTCCTTGAGCAAGTATTTTCTTCTGTGGGTAGTAGCAATGACAATGGATTGGATATCCCTCATTAAATATTTTTTAAATCCGAATCTATTAAAACAAATTCTATATGTACTCGTTCCAAATTCATCATGTATTAGTACCTGCTAAGTTTACAATAAAAACTTGAACACTGGTAATGTTTATTGTATAGTTTCTAATTTTACACTTGGAATTTTTATTTTTATATTTATTATTAATATTTACTCTATAGTGTTCGATTTTTATTGAGACGGATAACCAATTAATAGTAATTTATATTTGATTATTTAAATAATTTATAAATTCAAACGAGTTTGGTTCGAGTAATTAGCAGGCAGTACTATGCGGATTTATGATGGGTATAGAAGTAAAGTCACTTTAAAGTGGATTTGAGACAAATATGATGGATAAAAATTCTAAATGGATCCCAATTTGAGAAATATTAGAATGGGTACCTAATTCATTGTGATCCATAAGTCCTATCTCCTACTCCAATACCATAAATACAATCCCTTTTTATTTGGATAAACCATAAACTATAAGCATTTTAACAAATATATCTTAAAATATTGGTAATTACAATTAAATGCATTAATAATCACAAAACTAATAAAAATATCAAATGTTAATTTTCAGCATCAGAGGAGTGACGTGGCTCGCCGGATGCCAGCAAATCAAATTTACTCAAAAAGATGGTACGAAACGACGTTGTTTCGACGCTTGCAACACCCGTCACATCACTTCATTGATACCATGCAGGAAATATATATTAGTACATCTGAGATATTTTACTTAGTACTGTGATATATATTTCCTACTTTTATGTATGTACTACTCCCTTTTTCGCGGCAATCAAATTGCAAAACTAAAGGATTCAAATTAATTAGGAAATAAGGCATGCTAATCTTGTCCTATTTTTTTCCAGCTCAATTTGCTAATTAGCTGTTGCCAGTTTTCATTCACTCATTAATTATTATGGTCTCCACAAACCAACAGAAAATTATTATATATTTATTTATGTCACCACTCCATGTCCGTGCATATATATATTTCTCATGTAAACTGATCAAAGCATCTCATGCACAAAATCTATGAGAAGTCACTAGATAGATATTGTCACTGCGGGTGTAGAGAGAGAGAGAGGGGAGAGAGAAGAGGTCTAGAAACACACAATGTCGCCACCTATCGCCATTTTGGCATTTGTTGCCACAATGGCGGCCATGGCCGTGGTGGCGCCGCCGGTGGAGGGTGCCCGAGCTTTCTTTGTGTTCGGGGACTCTCTGGTGGACAACGGCAACAACAACTATCTCGTCACCACGGCTAGGGCGGACTCCCCACCCTACGGCATTGACTACCCGACGCACCGCCCCACCGGCCGCTTTTCCAACGGATACAACATCCCCGATCTCATAAGTACTACTATTACTATACTTTCTATAACCAGTGACGGATCTAGAAATTTTGTTTGAAATCCAAAAGTTAGAGTTAATTTCAAATTAGAAATGTAGTAAATTAGTAATTTATTATGAACTATGCATCTATATATATCATAATTAATATTTTTTAATAATAATGTATTTTATACATTATAATAATAATGTTTCTTTATGATAATACTATTATATATTATAATAGTACTTATAATTTTTATAAAAACTGTAAAGCATACAAAGATCAACGGATCCATATATATATATATATATATATAATATGTAATGAGGAATTATATATAATTAATTATATTTATATATAAATTAATTAATGTTATAGGTCAAGCACTTGGGGCAGAGTCAACGCTGCCATATTTGAGCCCTGAGTTGAGAGGAGAAAAGCTGCTTGTTGGAGCTAACTTTGCCTCTGCAGGAATTGGCATTCTTAATGATACCGGTATTCAATTTGTAAGTCTATTCTAATACTCTTTCAATAACATGGGAAAATCCACTTGGCACGTCTTATCTGATGCACGGGAAAACATATATCACATAAATTTTTATATTACACGTGTATTTCCACATCAGATACAATGTGCCACGTCGTATATCTGGCAAAAGTCCATGTCGGGCCGGGCCGAGCCCAACGGGTTTTTGGAAAAGGATCGTGCCAGCCCGGCCCGAAAAATCCATCGGGCCTAAAAATGTGGAACCCAAGCCCGCCCAAAATCTGGTTTATAGTGTAAAATATTTGGGTCGGGTCGGCCCGAAATCACATCGGGCCTATGGTTTTAAAGCCCAAGCCAGCCTAAAACCGGGTCGGGCGGTCTTATTTTGCCACCCCAATCCCATGCAATAGTTAATTATACCAATTAATATTGAAATATTTGGACATGATGCAGGCAAACATTATAAGAATATCGGCGCAATTGGAGTTTTTCAGACAATATAAAGCGCGAGTTAGTGCAATAATTGGAGAAGCAGAGGCACAGCAGCTTGTGAACAAAGCTCTTGTGCTTATCACTCTTGGTGGCAATGATTTTGTCAACAATTATTTCCTCACACCAATTAATCTCAGAAGACTTCAATTTAATATTCAGGATTTCTCCCAATTTCTCATCTCTGAATACAAGAAAATTTTAATGGTACGCCTCCGTTGATTCTCCGTCTTTTTATTTTATTTTATTTTTCAACGAGAGTAATATGTGGTCATTGTTCGAGGTGTACATTGGTTAAACCTCAATCATGTGTAATCACCTGTAAATTATATATAAGGATAAACCGCACTAGGAAAATTTGATGCGACAAGTTTGACCTATCAAATATTGGTACGTGAGATTCGGATTTGAGACTTTTAATTGATATTAATTAATTATTAATGAAATCGAAATATAATATATCAACATAAAGTTGTAAAAAGTCCACAAAAACATTAATTAACTGCATTAAATGATATATTAGAGAGAGAAATTTCGTGTAATGATGTTGACGCTTTGCTTTTTCAAGTTTTGATCCTTTTGAAAAATCACCGACAAGAATAGATTATCATCCAAGTCCACCTCTTAATAAATAAATTGGAACAAAACAAAATTAAGCAATCAAATGAACCTAAAAAATTGAACTCCATGACATAAATAGTTAAATGTATAATATTTTGGGTATTTAATTACAATTTTCTTTAGATCGAGATATTTTCTTTACAAGATCAATGAACTAAGACGAATTTCCACATTGTATAATTGACTTACTATTACAGAGGCTATATGAGTTGGGAGCCCGAAGGGTTCTAGTGACGGGAACCGGACCACTCGGGTGCGTGCCAGCTCAGCTCGCGACGAGGTCGGCGGACGGGCAATGCGTGGCGGAGCCTCAACGCGCCGCCGCGATCTTCAACCCCCTCCTCGTCCAAATGATCGGAGCCCTAAATCAAGAACTCGGGTCAGACATTTTCGTCGCTGCCAATGCAATGAAAATGCAGAATGACTTCATCGACAACCCCCAAGCCTTCGGTTTGTTTACTCTTTTAAACTAACTAGTAGAGTAGTACGTGCGATGCACGTAATACTGATAGCTTTTAATAATTTATATGTTAAACATAAAATAATCATATGATAATAGATACTAACAATACAATACTAAAATAAGGATATAATAGACAACTCAAATTTTGTAAACAAGACTCTTTTATAATAGGTAAAGATTAAATTACTAAGCACATATTAATATATATTATATACATAATTCATATTTTTAAATTGTGTGAAAGAAAGAAAAGGACTGTCATTTTCGATAACGGTTTATATTATTATTAAAGTAACATATACACTTCATCTGCCCCAAAAAATTAGTCTTAACTTTATTATTTAGTCGTCCCAACAAATTAATCTCATACACAAAATAAAAACTCAACATATAATAAGCACACGTAATTCCTGAATTACACATGATGACATGCATAAAAATTGTTTTATCTCTTCCAGTTCTCCTGATTTGACAGGAATACCCTAAAAAAACTATTTAAACATCATGCCGAGACACCTGAGACTAAATTTATGAAACAGAGGAAGGATATTTTACTAAAATAAGAAATTCACTCTTTTAACCGAAAGCGTCTCGTGACATGAATTTGGTAACATTTACTTGTCTGAGAAGAATATGTTTTATAGACGTTTTGGACTTTGCTATTTCAAACTTCGATCTAAGAAAAATAGAAATAAATCTGGATCAATGGTTCACATTCATTGTCTTTTTTTTCCTGTAATTGTAGGTTTCATCACATCAAAGGTAGCATGTTGTGGGCAAGGAGCATATAATGGAGTTGGAATTTGCAATCCACTTTCAAATTTGTGCCCAAATAGAGAAGTATATGCATTTTGGGATCCATTCCATCCAACAGAAAGAGCCAACAGAATTATTGTTCAGACAATATTAACTGGTTCAGACAACTACATGTCTCCTATGAACCTTAGTACCATTTTGGCTTTAGATTCCATGGCCTAATTCTACCTAATTACTTATTCTAGTAGCTTTCCCGTTTCAATTAATAAATTAAGTGTAATATATAAGTTCTTCGTTTCAAATTTGTAGCAGTTATCTTCGGTGCACACTAGATAAATCAACCGTACGTTTTGTCTTGCATGATGTTTAGATGGGTTTCTTTTTACTTTTAATTTCCCTTAATAGTGAAAAGAATTGTCCTAATAAATATTAATAATGCCTTTGATTTTGAGAAAGTAAATATGTTTGGGCCTTAATATTAATAGAACAAAATACATATGGGTGATTTTACCAAAAGGTCCAAAATCTATAGATAACACAATTTCTTTAATTATAAAGGAGAACCGCAAACCCTATTTCCAGAATCATCTCACGCCGCCATATATATACTCACTATTTTAGCGTCGCTTATTATAATCTTCTCGCGCATGTTTGTTTGTTCCAAAATTTTCTGCCTTTTTTATCTAAATTGTGAAACTTTTTTTTTCTTAGAAATTTCACATACCATTTCTAAATATTTTCAATGACTATCCAAATTTTTTAGAATTTATGAACTCATTGCATAAATCGTTTACAACCTTATATGGATCAAGCTTCTATGGTGTTCAATTTTTTGGAGTTGAAGAGTGATTAAGAAGGAGAACACTACTTCAAAGACAAGTATGCTTTCTCTCATCTCATAGTACAATACATTTGTTATGAATATTGTTTCTTATCTGCAATTTTTCATTATTTTTAGGTTTTATGTTTGTTTATGACATATGAATTTCCATATCAAAATACATATTTGTAAATATAATTCTAACTATCTATTTGATTAAAAGTTAGAGTTTGGGATCTTCTCAATGTTATATATTAAGGGTACTTCATTTCAAAATTAAATCAACAGCTTATACCCAAATTGCAATTACCATCGTCTCCTTGAAAATGTTGTAAATTCATATCCAACCTTTTGATCTGTTGCAATTACGATCACTTTAAATTTCTCAGCTACCAAAAATTGCAAATGATTCACCAAAAAATACTCATTGTTGGCCCATTTGATTCGAGAAATCAAATGTTGAGTATTGACGGGCTCGAGAAGAAGAATGTTTTAGCATATGTGTTGACGTCCAATACTTGTTAATTATGATAAATTTTGCCGGATGAGCAATATATTCAACGACGGCGAGCAATAATTACTGCTTCTCTGCTTCGACAAAATTCATTGCAATTAGTATATGTTCTTGATTTTTATTGATAAATATGTATTTTTCTTTTATTCTTTTAAAACAATTTTTTCTAGCATTAAATAAGTTTTTTAATAAATAAAGATATAATATCTTGACAACCATACTAATACATAATGTTGTACAATCAGATTAAATAGAAGAATAGAAAAAGGTAAAGTAAATACACTAATATTTATTTATTAAAAAGTTTATTTAGGACGCTAGTAAATGTATGATATCATAAGATTTCTATTGTATTTATTTTGTGTGAAAATCCATGTCAATCTCCAGCGGTTCGATTTAGTTTTTCGTCATATTGAAGATTCTGTCGCGGGTGATAATATGAACATTTGTTTAAAGTTTAGACTATTTAAGACATTTTGCTACTCTCATGCCATAAATTGAACAATAGATCGAAAAAGTGTTTCTATTAAGGGGACGTTTGGTTAAGAGGAATCGGAAAGTGAAAGAGAATCGAGATCCATGAAGGCCTTAATGATTCTCTTTCCATATTTTTCATTTTAGGATTCCTCATTTGGAAGTTTTTCATTTTTTTAGGATTTCTCGTTTAAGATCACCTAATGTCTAAATTAGAACATTCTCAACAATTCACTCAAAACCAATTTTAATTTTAAATTTAGGTTAAAATAATAAAAAGTGTGCTAAAAAGTTCACCTAATAGATCTCTCAAATTAGGTAGGCTCGATCTCTCAAATTAGGTAGATCTCACAAAAATATTTACATCTCCCTATATTTCTCCTCAAATTTACACCTCCCTAAACCTTCTCTTATCTCACAAATTGAGTTGGGCCCACAATTTTTCTAGAATAATTAATAGAAAATATAAGAACTGATGTATGCATTTATAAAATAGTAGTTAGAAATAATATAGGGAAACTTTAAAAATAAATTTGGAAGTAAAATTTTATGAATTCTGAGGGGAATGCTCTTATAAGTTAGAAAAATTGTAAAATCACGATATGATTTGATTTCAGCATTTTTTAAAAAATGTGTACATTAATATGTGCAAGTAATATATTAAATGTAGATAGGGGAACAATTAATAAAATATGAATTAAATATTAAATAAATAAATAAATATATATATACTACATAATTATCGCATATTAGTATTGCACCCGTGCATTGCACGGTAGAATGCATTTTAAAAATATTTAATATATAAATTATCAAATCACATAAATAATAAGGAGTATTAATTACTCCATCTGTCTACGATATTTATGACACAATTATTTTTTGGGTGTCCACCATATTTATACCATTTTTTTTTGGGATAATACTCCCGACACAGATTAATTATTTTATACTCCCTCCGTCCCATTTATATAGGCGGATTGAAATTTTCACAAGAATTAAGAAAAATTATTGGAAAAGTAAATTTTATACGGAGTAATAAATTTCTTAATATGCCCCTAATTATTATTTGATTATGTATATTTTATGAGTCAATCAAAGAATTAAATAGGGATATATTAGTAAATGAGCTAAAAAACATTACTTTTTATGAAAACAAACCTATATATTTGGGACATCCGAAAGAGGAAAACAAGCCTATATAAATGGGACGGAGAGAGTATCTAACAACTACTCATTATAGTGAATCCCTTTATCAACTCAAATACTACATACCTAACACATTTATTAAAACCATTGTCGCACCCTACGTGACCTATATTTCATGGATTGAGGGAGTATAAAATTTCAAGCAACAAAAGAGAATAATAATATATTACTTTTTCAGTATAGAAATTAATAAGGATATTTTTAAAAATAACATTAACAAATACAACAGACTCCCTCCGTCCACAAAATGTATATTATATCCATTTGGTTCATGCACTTCTCATGCCACTAAAGTTGTGCTATATATTTTGTAGACGGAAAGAGTATCAAACTTTATGAAAAAACTTTACACAACACTACAAACCAATCTTTTCAAACCTTTCCAATTTGCAACTCTTGAAATATCCACATAAAATTGTCGAAAAAAATGTATATCACACATAAAATGCATCAATCATCTAATATGTTAATTATGGAATAACACAATAAAATATAAAATTTATGCATTTTTTTAAAAAGAAACATTCAATCCAAATAACACTAATAATTATAACATATTTTTTTTTGTATTATGATATACTTCTTTGTACATAATATTTTCAGTAACCAATATTTTGTATATGTCTTCATTTAGAATATATTCGTATTAAAATTTATACATTTATTTTTCAGTTTACAGTACACAAAAAAAAAAAAAAAATTAAATCAAGACAACTAACATTACACTATAAAAATATCCTACACAAATATGTAAACATACTCATCAAGAAATCTAAAAAATAATCCAAACTACCCCAATCAAGAGGCTGGGGGTTCGAGTCATGTCTGCGTGTGTAAATTAAAAAAAACTATTTAATTGGCAATTTATCCTTAATATTACTAAAAAAATAATGTATAAAATTTAATTCACAAAATATACGTAAATAAATTTAAATACACTACTAAATAATTACATATAAACATCTAAATAATATTTATAAATTATAAATAATCCAAATATAAAATACAAAACAGTTTATTACATTAATAATTTAAAAAACCTTTTATTTTCAAAAAATTAGCATACACTTACCTTCTAAACATCTCTAAACAACCATTTTTTATATATATTTTAAAATGCAATTTCAATTAAAACTCATTTCAAAATGCCATTAGAATTAAAGATGAACAATCATTACAATAATTTCAACCAATCTTGGCATTTTTAGCAATTCTTTGTATATAATAACTTCTAAACATCTCGAAATATATATTTTTAATTATCTTTTTGATATTTTTCACTATTATATTTTTAAAATATTTACAAATCTAAATAATAAAATTATTTTGGCAAGTATTCATTGTGCTAATCTTTTATTTTTTTTTCTTTTCAAACTTACATATTTTAGTCAAAATAGTGTTGTGTTAAATTAGAACATTTATTATATAAATAATGAATATAAAAGGTAGAAAATTCAATTACATAATCTCAAATTCAATTAAATAAGCCAAAATCCATAATCATTCAACTTTAAAGCTCAAACATGATAACCAAGAAAAGAGATGTACAGAGTAATTAACCAACATATGTTATTCATCATTCATAATATAACTGACTTATTATTCACTAAATTGATTTTCGAACAAAAAGGGCAACATATGTAAATAAAGCCAAAACTCCATTATTTAGTATAGTATGGAAGTATGGATATGGATTAGATAATGTTACTCTATCTAGTTGGTTGAAACATTAATTCACACATCTTTATAAGCGACTTCAATTCAACTAGACGCTTATTTTAATTCTGAAAAAAAAAAAAAAACAAAACTAGACGCTTATTTTAGTTTTTTTTACATTTTTGAAAGTTTTCTACTTTACTTTGCTAAGAAGCCCTAATTCCCAAAATTCGACTTCGAATTTGACCCTAATTCCACATTCGTCTCCCCCCTTTCAATGGAAGGTTAAGAGCTCCCAAGCCTCGCCCTCCATTAATTCGAAACGCTTAGATCCGAGGAATTTGTGCTAGAATCTCTCCGCCTGGTTACTGTCTTTCTCTCTCTTCGGCTCGGTTCCTGCGAAACATTCGAGCTGGGTTTAGCTTGCTTTCATCTCGCATGATGTGTGATTCGTATTAGCAAACTGCTGCCGTTCCGTTGCAAAGAGGAATTTGATGGTTTGGACTAAACAAGCCGAGCTCCAGCCTCTTTCCGGTCGGCTTGATTCAGTTCTATCACAGGCACAGTCCTAGCAAAGGATGCCTGGCATACCTCTCGTGGCTCGTGAAACTGCGTAAGTGTTAATTCCAATACAGATTACGCTGCAATTAGGGCATTAAGTGGCTTTGTGGTTCTTCAATCTGATTTCTACCATTGATTAGGATATCAGAGAGTATAAGAAATTGCAGAAATTATTGTGTGCCCCCTAAACCATTTAAGTGGACATAAAGTGTCTGCTTTTGCGATAAGCTTCGTCAAGGTTGCGTTTGTTTCTTTGGAATACAATGAATCGGTTATGAATGATTGACAGCTGCAAGATTTGACGAGACATGGTTAACGTTGCTATGTGGTTTATAAAAAGTTGTTATTCATGCTGTCCATATGCTCTAAACTACAGTGTAAGCGTGCTAAATGAATATGTTCAAATACTGATAAATTGATTTGAGATCCTCAACCTATAATGTGGACCAGGAATTATGTTTTTATCTGTCTTTAATTTTTCTACTGGCAGACAGTTTCATGAATTTGGCATCTTATGTTACAACTAAGTTAATTGCATTTGAAATGTAATTGTTTGAGGTCAACTGGGATCATCAGTGTAATCTAGTTCTTGGATCAGGAATTGTGACTGTGCGTAATTTGGAAATCTGATTGGTAGAGGTCAACTGGGATCATAAGTGTAATCTAATTCTTGGAACAGGAATTCTGTTTGCAATTGCAGTTACTCCAGAGGTGCAGACCACATGTGTCGCCAAGATCCCCGTGTGCATTTGTCTCCAGAAGAGCAAATTGCAGCCGAGGAAAGCCTTTCAATTTACTGCAAGCCTGTTGAATTGTACAACATTCTTCAACGCCGTGCTGTTAGAAATGTAACGTTCTTCAGTCTTGCTGCTTCCTCTTCCTCTGACTCCTCCCGTTCAGTTGTTCATGTCATTTCTTTTTTTCAACAAGAATGCTATATATCTCCCTGCATATGTGGATGTAATGGTCCTGTGCTATCTTATAGGAGTTTCTTCATTTAGTACTGGCATATAAACTGTGGATTTATGTGATCAGCATATATATTACTTACTAGTTTATTTTGTGGTTATTATTTATTAGTTATCTAACATAAATGAATTTTGTTCATTACATTCAAATTTCTTCATCGATGTTTATTGAAAAATGTGTTTTGCAAAGAAATGTCTAACTAAAGGCATATTCTTCTGCAGCCATCCTTTCTCCAGAGATGTTTACGGTACAAAATACAGGCAAAACACAAGAAAAGGTAGAACTCCTTAAATATATTGATCTTTGTCATAATGTTTTTTTCTGCAACTGGTTTTTTCACTCTGACTCATCCATGCTCCTAGTACAGATTTAGGAAGCACTGAGAACCATTTGTAATGTTATCCATGAGAAGTAGTGTTCCTTTTATCCTGTGTACTTGTGTTTATTCGTACTTTCTGAACTTTACCTATGTCTCAACTCTCAACTAGATGAAGTTTGTAAAAACTATGAAGTATTGGATTCTATGATGAAGTAAAATATTATATTGTCGCTCTTCTTGGCCCTGCTCCTAATTCCTTGATTATTTTATAATAAGCATTGTATGGAGTCCTTGAATTTTGTTTTATCTGTTTCTTGGAGGTAACATGTAATTTTTTCTGTTTCTTTTCCTGAGTAAAATATTGGGTTGGAAGATTCTTCATAATAGGCAATCTTGATATATTTGCCAGAATCTGAAATTTGGCACTCCCTCAAATATTACTAACCCCCCAAAAGTCATTAACTTCCTAATTTTTTCTTTATTTTTTATTCAAATCTCTCCAGTTGATGTATGCTCCATATTTGGAATCTGGGATGCATATGTTGTCGCTCGATTTGCAATACTGATTAAGTTTACATGTGTATTGCTTTGTTCGAAGGATTCAAATGACAATCTCCCTACCATCAACTGTAAATGATGAATCTCAAATTCAAAGTCTATTTCCTTTGTGTATAATGTTGGCAAGACCCGTTTATAGTCCTGCAGCTGTAGAGGTAGTGTTGAGTTCTGTTTTTCTGCATTTTTTCCTTCATTTGCTCTCTCTCTGACTTCTTAATGATGCAGGATTCTGCAGTTTATCGATTTAGTCGAGAATGTATATTGACTAAATGCACTGGAGATGATGCAATGACACAAGATGAAGCAACTTTTATTCTTCCTGAGATTAATAAATTATCGACAGAAGTCAAATCCGGCTCTCTTACGATTTTGTTTGTTAGCTGTGGTATGCCTTTTCCATACTTAGTGTATACATTAGCAGTTACAATGTTTGCAAATTTTCATGCTTTGCTGCTATGCTGTAGCTGAATTGTTTAAGGAACATCTGGATGCGTCATTATTTCCAGGTGAGTTAATATGTTGGATAAGCTTGTACTGTTAGATTGGGCTTCTTTTTTAATTATAGCTGCTTTAGTGTAAGAGAGGCCACTAGTATTTGTATGTGCATAACCATTATAGGAACTGATATCTGGTGTTCTTCCATATATAAATAAATAAACCCCGATAAATCAACAGGAAAACAGACTATGAAATTCTAATTTGGTATATTTTGTCAGCTATAGGTGATTGTTTCATTCGAAAAGTGCAAAATTAGATTTATTTATATTAACTATTTGTACTTCTTACTAATATTTGTTGCCATAGGCTAATGTGTTAATAGATTTGTCCTATTTCTTTTAACAGTACGAAGTATAAAGACTTGATTAATCATTTTTTCATATGTTGCGCCCAGTTTCCTTCTGGGGTTGCTTCTTATGACCTGTCTTAAGCTCATTTACTCTATATGTCTTGAGCAAAAAGTCAATTCTTGGGGCAACTCCTATTTTGCTATGGACTCTTGCTTCTCTAATTATATACCTCGAGGAGGATAAATTTTTGGTTCACTAATGGAAGATCACTGAGTTAACACACAACTTATGATTTGTCAGAGATACGTGCTTCCTTTTACACAAAGTGGTGCTCAGTGGATAGAACTATTTGAGTTCCTAATGCTTATCTTATACTCACTCCGTCCACGAAGAGTGTGGTTATATATTTTCCTTTTTGTCGTCCACCAAGAGTGTGGTTTTTCCATTTAAGGAAATGACCCCACACACTCTTATATTTTAATCCTCACATAAATTCAAAATTGTGAGTCCCTTTCTCCACTCAAATAACATCTACCTTACTTTTGTTAAAACCCGTGCCACCACCAAAAATCACACTTGGTGGACCGAGGGAGTACCATTTTTTACATGCCCTGGATGATTGTATTATTGTATTTTACCTTTCTTGTTTTGAATTTGACTGAAGCATTCTGAAATGTATTTAGCAACCTTTACTTCCTACATTTAGGTGTCTCCTTTCATATTAATTGCCTAAATATTGAGAGAACCTTCTCTAAAAGTTTCCCCAGAAGTAATCAGGTGCTTTTAAGCTGCAGCCATCCAATCATTCATTTTTATGTTTTCTTGGAAGGGACTGCAAGGTTTCCTGCTCTTGTATGTGCATATTAATCTGAATGGGACTAGGTAAACTTGCAGAGGAAGGTGACATCAAATTTGGCTCTAATTGTATTACCTATATAAGTCACCTAGAAATAGTTAGCAATTTAGCATATGACCAATCTTTCAATAAGGCTGGGTCTCTACTACAAACCATGTTTGCAGCTTACATATTTGCGATTGGTGTTAGTCATGATGAGCATATGCCCATCATGTTCCATGGAATTCCTGGAAAATCAACATGGAAGTTGATCCATAAGATTATCTTTTTAATTGCTATTTTTGGTTAATGTGCCCTTGAGTTCTGCCTTTCATATGCTTTCTCTTCCTGTCTTGTAATTTCTTTTCACTAGAATTCCAGGAGATAGAGAAGTTGATCTATATATATATATTTTTTTATAGTGCAACTTATTAACGAGGCTTTAGGTTCTGCTCTCTTCTATCGTTCTCTCTCCATTTCTAGTTTTTTTCTTTTTGTTTGCTTGATTATTCTGCGTATGTCATTTTTTCCAATGATAGCTAATGTTGGAGGCCACTGCTTCCTGGGTAAGATTCCAATGGAGTTGCTACATTTGTCATGGGAAAAGTCTCTGAACTTGAGCAGCGGAGAGAGAGCTGAGATGCTGTCGACTGTTGACTTGCATTCGTGCTTCCTGAAGGTATGTAATCATGATAATTCTTGGTTATGTCTTTTGTTGTTGATGTTGCTTCATAATTTAAACAAGGTAGGCATTATGTTTCAACTATGGTGAAAGAATAGTGAGCCTGCATTATGATTGATCCTATACTACCTGATTTTTCTAAAACTTGTAATTTGGTGTCTTTTTTTGTCCAGTTTTTGGAATTGAATTTACTACATTCTGGACCCTTCTTCTTTTTGGGGTTGTTTTCATCATATTTGAGTGGTCGAAGTCGGCCTAACTCCTAAAGAAAGATATTGATTTATCCTGTGTATAACCTTGTAAAGCCACCAATCAAGCCAAGGCAAGCCAAGGGTTTAGTGAAATTGAGGTGTCTAAGAAGAGTTGTTCTATAGGCCCTGCAAAGACCTCTGGTGGCCCTTCGCCGTAAAATTCAGCCTCTCTTAAGACCACCTAGGATGGTTCTAGGCTCCAATTTAGCACATAGCGCCTCGTAGGATGTTGGAGGTGTATTTGTAGTCTTAAGAGATCATTTTGGTTGTGTTGACCTTTGAGGGAATAGAAGTAGTTACTCTATCGGTACTCAATTGGCCTTATTCATTATTCATGTACTGAAGAAGTCTTCTTGAGACCGTTAAACATGTAGTTCTTTACTCAATCTGTATCAAGTTATTTTGTTATGAGCCATGTGCTTATTTTTTCATTGCTGTTCACTGTCATTTGTCTCTGACTTCCAGTTTCCAGCATCACTGAGGTGACAAACCTAGGTCTCAATTAATTTAGGCTATTGGAATTTTTTCATTTATATTTCACTTAACATTAGTTTAGCTGTGAGCATCCATTTAATCCGGTCGCCCTTCTTAATTTTCTGAGGGCCCATAGAGATTTACTTGGACAATGTTGCACTGGATGGTTCAAGGTGAGGGGCCCACGTCTCATGGTAAACTCTAAAACAATAAAAATTAAGAAATCATAATAAGACAAAATTAAAGATGCATAGAATCATATTCTACATGTCAATATATTTTAGCTGTAAGATAAAATGCTTCTGGAACTTACAAACATAAATATATATATATATATATATATATATTAAAGGAATACAAGAAATTTTAAAGGCCGCATGACGGTGGACTTGAACCCGAGACCTTTGGCCTATGCACGACGATAAATATTTTAACTACAAAGAAACATGTGACGTAAAACCAACACTATGCACTTGTCCTCAAAATAAATTATATTTCTAAAGCATTTTTATTATATGACAGTGTTTCTGGAAATATAGGTATCTTATTTTACAAAAATTATTTGTACTGACGTTTTTCAAGATTTTCCATATTTTATGACATTTCATCTATTTTTGTCCTATTTCTACTATGACTAGCTTATATATTAATATTTACTGAAGTTTTGGCTGGAAATTCCTCAACCCTCTACTTTCGATGTCAGTGGAAGTTTCTTGTTATTTCTGATCTAGACTTCGTTAATTAGCCATCCTCATCATCTTCTTAATCAAATTTCTCAGTTTCTATTTCCTTCTCTTGTAAACAACTAGTTTCTTTTTCACAGACGGGCTGTTTTGGAGAAGACAAGTGCTTTTCATTTCATAGTCCCCATGCTGGAGTAATGGTATTTTCCTTTTTTTACAGAAAACAAATGTTATGTATAATCAGAGAAGCTCTGTTTAACATTTTGGAGTATATCCTGCCATTGATTAATGCTTTCTGTTGATTTTTACTTTACTAAAGGCTATGTCTCAACAACTGCAAGTCCGCATTGCAGCAGAAGAAGTTGGGCTTAAGGAGAGATCTCCTTATGATTCATTCTCATATAATGACATTCCTTCCTCTACTTTGCCTCAGATTATCAGGTAAATTCTTGCACAACCACAACGCAATACATAACATTCACCATACACATCCTCCGACAATAACTGCCACCGGTGGAATTTCTAAACTGACCTCAAAAGCAATTTGTAATTTTTTTGTCATTACCATGTACCCTGATGCAAATCTCTTTGGGTTGCTTTTTCTGACTTCAATTCTATCATGCGCACCTCAGTGCTTTCTTAAGGCATAGGTTCATGGTTGTTGGTGTTTCCAAAAGCAAAAGAGGCTGTTCCCCTTGTGTATGATGTAACTGTGCCACAAGATCAATTGTTAACCCCCTTTCAGTAGACAAAGTAGTCTCATGCACTTGATCACCCCTTAGGAATACTTTTGATTTGTAGAGAGATGAACGTGGGTTTGGGTATACATCCCTGAGTCAATTTAGTGATGGTCACAGTTGAATTTTTTATGATGATCACGTGGGTGTTGTCATCTGCTTCAACAGTGTTGCATGAGATGAAGGCTGTAGTAATGCTGTGATTGTTGTACTTGCAGAGAGAGAGAGAGAGAGAGAGAGAGAGAGAGAGAGAGAGAGAGAGTATATATGCAGTTAATAATTTCGTGCATTTATGTTTAGTTGCTGGACTTTGTTTCAAGTTCACCACAAGCACTACCTAGAATTAGAAATGAGTTTATATATCAACCTAAGGGGTAGTGGAAGGATGTGTTGTTTGAGGGCCTGGGTCCTAATCTTAGCCTTGCAAATATAACTCGGTATGCCATAGTGAACGCTTAAAGACCGTTTTGACATATTGAGCTAACCAAAACCTCAGCAACCAATTCTCTGATCTTCAAAACAGTAAAACTGCTATAAGGATGGAAACACAACTTGCTTTGTTGTGATTCATCTTACTGTGATAATGATATCTTCTTATAAAATCTCGCAACAAATATCGGGTCTCCTTGACCAAGGCAGTTAGCCATTCCCTAAAAGAGATGTTTAGAGAAGAGGGTTGCTTCCTATTCCTTTACAAACCTCTTTCTTCATGACGAAGAATTGATGATCAATACCATGAATTCTTTTTTCTCATAGTTTTCTACATCTGAAAGTTATTGCCAAAGTTAATGATATTGTTGATAACATGAAATGGAAACTTCTCTTTACTTTGTAGTATCTGTATGCCTCCCAGTATTTGGGATCGAGAAGTATAGAGTTGCAATTATAATATTGAAAAAGTTAAAAAGAAATGTGACTTCAAAGAATAGAAATACAATGTTCATGATCTCCCCCCCCCCCTCTCCACGTGTATATATCTTGTTGTTCTTTCAATTACTTCTTACTTCCTGAAGCAAATGCATCATCCATATTCTTTCTCATTGCCTCGCACAATTTAGTCCAAATGTTTCTTACTTGTATAAAAATTTGGCGGTTCACCTATCCTCTTGGTTGTTGCCATCCAGGTTGAGGACTGGAAATGTTGTTTTCAACTACAGATACTATAATAACAAGTTGCAGAGGACTGAAGGTATTAGCTTACTATTGTTCACCATGTTTGCAGAAGATGCCTCTGGTTTCTCTACCTGCATGATACGGGCCTTTCTTTTAAAGGAAGCTTCTGTTTGTTCATAAGATTCATATCTAAACTTAATTTTTCTGTTGGTTTCAAATAACATTCTGAATTGCACAATTTTCTTCTGAGTATTTCTGCATTTTTAATACTCAATTTGGAAATGAAACTACGACCTTTCTCTGTTCTATGTTCGATTTATTCTTTTATTGTTGACACTTCTATGCATCACTATACAATGCATTAGAGGAGCATAATAAAAGAGCACCTAAATGGCCTTACCATTTTTTTATCCTCGTTAGATTTCCAAATGATGCTGGTAAAAGATGTCTTGTTTGCCATATTAGAAAATTTATTGTTTGGCGGCTGAATATATGGTACGAAAGGTCTTAGTATTATTTTTTACTTTTCTATGTGTGATCATATGAATCCTTCATGTGTTTAATTTAGTATTTTGTGCATCCAATAATGCCTGACTTTATTTTATCTATAAGAAAAATGAAAATTTTATTTAGAGGGACAGTTGTACAAAAGAAGATTAAACACTACAGAGGAATGAGCCAATCCTTAAAAATTGAGAACCGTCCTATCTTAACACACAACTCCAATCCCTACCTAAATCTGAAACAAAAAAGGCCTTAATTCTTTACAATTTGAAGCCAACCAACCAACCCTTAACCCTACCCTAACCCATCCTTCGTCTAAAGATCCTTCATGATTCCAAAAAACCTGTATTCATTTCAATTTAATTCGATCAACACATGGCTGTAACATTAGTAGCCCATAGCATTTGACCCTTTATGTTGATAAATCCTCCAAGATTTGACTAAAACATATTGTTTATTGAACATGGTAAAATCCCAATTCTCTCAGCACTTTGTGCTATAAATTAAGAGAAATGTGCAAAGCAAGATGAGATGGTTTCAATTCAGACTGCTTCCTACACAAAATACACCAGTTTTGGGAAAAAGAGGAGTATGTTGATGATCCCTTTCTAACAAGTCACTGCTCAGAAACTTAACCCAATACCTACAACCATGAAAACAAATTGTTCCTTACGGAATCTTCGAGATATACTTATATAAGGGATAAGGGGAGTAATAGGAAAGAAGATTTTTTTATCTGACCTCATCAGCCATGTATCTGGCAGAACACTCTTATTCATTTTTATCTCTAATCTCACATACGACAAAAAATTCCAGTCTCTTAATACCTCACAAGTTTCAGTTCATTTTTATTTATGGAAAACAGAGTCTCGTCTGCAAATTGCAAATGAGAAATTTCCACTTTGTCTATCAATCTGTTTAGCACATTAGCTGAGATGATAAAGCAGAAGGGATTGGGATCACCCTGCCTTACATGCCTATAATCCTCAAACTTGCCTCTTGGTTTTCCACTGATCATTATTGAGATTTTAACTGAAGAAAGATTCCCTTGGATCTTGATTCTTCATCTGTCACCAAAACCATTTTCAAAAGAACAAAATACAGGAATCCCTAATCAACACGATCATGAGCCTTGGCAAAATCTATCTTGAATACCAATCGTTCCCTGTATTTTACTTCATTATAATTCCAGATTTTGTGAGCTGCGCTATTGTATCGAGATCTTGTGCATCATGTTTTTTTCCTGAAACATGAATGTTGGGATTATTCTTGTTAATATCATTTCACTTGATTTGTACCGTTGTATGAGCTTTGCATTTCATCCTTGTTGCTGCATGTGAAAAGGCTGACTTAAGATTATGTATATGCAGTAACAGAGGACTTTACATGCCCTTTCTGTTTGGTCAAATGTGCAAGCTTTAAGGTACTGTCAAATGATATTCATAATTATGTCCAAGTGCGGAATGGTCTCCGTCCTATGCATTAATTCCTGCAGTTTATTTAACAGGGTCTGAGATATCATTTACCCTCCTGCCACGACCTCTTCAACTTCGAATTTTGGGTAGGTAAAATGAATCTAGGTCATAAATTTTACTTTTAGTAACTAACGAATTATACTTACTCCTGAAGAAATTTTGTAGGTAACAGAGGAATTTCAAGCTGTCAATGTATCTGTGAAGACCGATACATGGAGATCTGAGGTTAGTATGCAAGTTCTCTTTTCTCTGGCAGTTTGACTTCTCATGTTTGTTAGTAACTTGTACGATTGACATTAGTGGTGTGTAGCAAATGGTAGCAATCTATGGATATGCCTTGAGCATTGTAAATCCAAGTCGGAGAAATATATCTTAACGTGTAAATTGATGTGGATATCACTATGTGATGTCTCTCAAACTGGGACTAACTTCTATATGTTTTGTGCAGATTGTTGCAGCTGGTGTTGATCCTAAGCAACAAACGTTTTTCTTTTGGTATGCCTTGGATGGACTAAATATTTTCAGAATAAGCTGTTTGGGATATTAAAAAGTTAAATTTTGTGAAATAATGTGGGTGCAACACAGTTCAAAGGCACCACGGCGTAGAAAAATGAGGAGCCCACTGCAAAATCCGAAATATGTGCAACCTCTTGTCTTAGATTCAGAAATGCCGGGATCAGTCACGGAGCTTAGAGAAAAGACCGTTGGTAACTTATGCAATATATTTCTTGGTTATCTATGCTATTATATTATTTTCTTTCTTTTATATAATCGTTTCATTAGATATTTAACCATAGCAAAATATGGTCGAAGCACTAACAGCATCCATAATTCATCAATCAGAGTATCCTTGTGAATCATAGCTAAGTTTGTTCTTCATTTGCTTTTATGCTGAAGTGTAAACCAGTTGGTGTTACGTTGAACTTCATGAGTGGCTAGTTTCTTGCATAATTGCATTTGGTCCCCCATGCCCAAATGCTCTGAACGGTAGTGTTTCCATAAAAGAATTGGGTGAACCTAAAATCTTGCACTGGTTTCTGATTAACAAAATGAATTTACCTTTTTGGTTTCTCTGTTGGCCACATGATTCTGTATATTCATTATAGCCTTTAGATGAAGGTGAGAATTGCTGTACACGGGATAAGTTTTCCCATCAGCATTTCCTTAGCTGTGGCCAAGGGCTAATTAACTTAGAAGATAATCATGTTTAGAAACTTACGAAATATGTCTTTACATATTTATTTATGTGAGGTAGGTATACATAACTGTGGATAAACTTGAAAGCAAACTTACATCCCACTTTTATTAGGTGTGGAAGAGAGTGCGGACCGCGACGCATCAAGTCCCAGAGTTTCATCTGCCACAGTTCACTCATATGCAGACCCTGAATGTATCCAGTCATTACCTGTGACCACCATTGCGCCTCCAGCATTACTACAATTTGCGAAGTCAAGAAAATTATCGGTTGAACGCTCTGATCCTAGGAAGTAAGTGGAGTCGTCTAGTTTTAGTTTAAAGATTCTCAAAGAACTCATAGGTTTCATTTTCACATGCTTTGCCTCCTCTATCTTGTTTTTATTGTCTTATGTGTTTTGCTACCAACTTTTTTATGGTTATATTATATTGAAGAGTGGCTTATCTTTGTAGTATTTCGAGATCTATATTTAAAGCTCGATGTGTTTTTAGAAAAATTATCAAAAGAGTCCTATTGAACACTGTATTTAACAATTGGAATAAAGATATGGAGCTATATTTGCCATTTTTTACAATAGTATTATCGAATTAGGTTCCTTTATATTGGATTCCTGTATGAATATACTAGATTACATTGTGAATTGGATTATACTTTCAACGACTAGTCTTAATATGTTGAGTGACAGATGGTACATACTTCAGAGGTCGAGCTGATTCTCTTTTATATTTCCTTTTTATGCCTATAAATTTAGCCAATTGAAAGGAGTTCAAAGTTCATAGTCATTAAGGCGGCGGCCAGATCTTCTACCCCACTATAATTTACTTAGAGAAGTGATATGAGGCATTGACTAATTATTTTATTATTTCTTTCTTTTTTTTGGACACAGTCGTGCACTCTTGCAGAAGCGGCAGTTCTTTCACTCACATAGAGCGCAAGTGAGTGTCTCACGATCCTTTATATCATATCAACTTTCATGAATGTATGTCATATTTTTCAGTTGCTACCTACATTGTAATGAAGTACAATTCTGTTCTGTTCAGAATTCAGAAGAACTTTGGCATGGACATCTCTTTATCCATAATATGTCTCAATGTAGGAAAGTTGTTGGAAATCTGTTCAATTTTTTCTTCTAAGTAATCTGGGTTTGGGTGTGTAGTACTTATAAATATGACATTCTTTTATGATGTAGCCTATTCAGTGAATGCTAAAGTCTTCATGCAGTCAAAAGCTTGTTATCCAAAAAATAAGAAAAAGGGTGTGGGGGGTGTTTTTCTTCTGTGTCCTTTGGCATTAAAATTTATGCTTATCACTGGCGCTGCCTTTTGATGACTTGACTCAATCACTTTGTTATGTTGGATCATTATTTTCTTTGAGCCTGGGTTATGCATGTGTCCAAGGTATCCATTGTTGTATTATGAAAACAATCGAGTACTTTGAGAAACTAGTGTAACATGCAATGCTAAAAAAGAACTTTGAGATTTTAATCTTAATAAATCTGAAAGTAATGATTGTTGTAATTATACAGCCCATGGCCATGGAGCAAGTTCTGTCAGATCGTGACAGTGAGGATGAAGTTGATGATGATGTTGCAGATCTTGAAGACCGAAGGGTATGTAGTCTCTTCTGAATAAATACTGATTTCTTTTGCTCGGAATTTTGTTCCTGTTAACTGGTTCAGTTTGAGGTTTATTTTTCTTTAGTTTGATGGTTTTGTTGTATGTCGATAGGCAAAAGCCTGACGAATAACTGGTATCTTATGTTTAGGGTGAGTTTGTCTATGTGTTCTCTACGAACTTGTGCAGAGAGAAATCAAACATGTGATGAACACTTCAATTGCAGCTGACTAAATATCCCCATGTTTATTTTGATATTATATACAATTTAATTGTGTTTAGGGGGCTCACTGGGTAGGTAATTACAATTGATGTAGTCTTCACATCAGTTGTATAAGATCTCTTGCAATACCATATTACCATAGAAACCTGGGCATTAGTACAAGACTCTTGGAATACCGATTGAGGAAACAAGGATTGAGGGCATTAATATAATTTGAAGATATATTTGGGTTTTAATGCATCTACATCAAGTAAGATGACAAAAAGCCTGGTGGCTCTTCAATTAGCATTACTCTGCACTGATCTTGCTTAATTGGGGTTTTGATTAAACTGGATTATGTTCTCAGGAATCGTATCCTTTAATTGGTTTCAGTATTCAAGTTTCTCGCTCTTTTCTTTGCGGTTTCAAATACCTGCAACCTAGGCAAAATATTGTTTCAGTTGAAGTCTTTCTGCTATCCAGGTCATAATGCAAAATATTCTAGTGAACCTGACGGATTAAAATCCAATTTTATAACATCATAAATTTTACATTGAATTGATGATATTATTGAACAACAGCATGCTGTATTGTTTGGAGATTCACCATGTTGAGTTTGCAAATAATTTACTGATGTGGAACAGATGCTGGATGATTTTGTCGATGTCACAAAAGATGAGAAACGAATGATGCATCTTTGGAACTCTTTTGTTAGGAAGCAAAGGTCAGCAATTGGTTTTCTGACCTCTTCCATTTTTACTATTTCGTGAGAATCTGCTCATAAATCGTGTTATACACACACACAGACAACAAATATGTTAAGACAAATGCATGCACAGAAAGATAATTCATACTTAAAAGCATATGGCGCTACATGTATGCAAGTTTTGTATGACTTGCAATAATGATTATTTATCTTTTCTATTTGTGTTGTTTCCTTGAAAATGTATTAATCAAGTTGGTCAGAAACAACTGAAATTTTTTATTTTTTTCTGCCTTAAGATACAAGTCAATTATTTACCACTGCATTGTAGCTCTGTGGTATTCCTCCCCTTTGTAAGGGTGAGAGACCAGGGTACGAATCCCAATCCCCGCATCCCCCAACTCAAAAAAAAAATGAAAAATCTAGTACATAATATTAAAAAGTTTGAGCTTGGCTCGTTTATTATTAAGCACAGTTCGAGCTTAATTTACCGAACATATGTATGGTCCTCAAGTTTATTCAAGCTTATTTGAGGCTTAACGAGCCTTGGAAATATATATTAAAATGCAAATATTTATCTTTTTTTTTATAAAAAAAATGTAATGTATTCTCTAACATAATATTATATTTACTAAAATTCATAGTTTTCTTATAACAGATGAGGTTAATTAGATCATTATAAATACTTATCACTAATAAAAGTATAAAAATCTAAGCTATATAGTAAGTTGCTAAGTTTTATATTTAGAAGCTAGCACGAGTATATTAACAAACTTGCTCATTATGACCTAATGAGCCAAGTGTGGTCAAGCTCAAGCTTGAGTTGTTTATGATAATGAGCCTCACTAAGCAAGGCCAAATTAGCTTTTAATGATTCTAGCTCGGAGTATTTCGGCCCATTTACAACCCTACACATGGTGGGTGTGAAATAGTATTCTTTGTCTTGAAGATAAGCTGTCAACTGCTCTATTTCAGTACTAGTTGAATTTGTTTTATTTTCGATATGTTGCACTGGACTTCTTAGTGGAGCAAGCTTTCTTGGATGGGTTACCGATGTTTGTGCAGAATTTTAATAGAAATTTTTGAGCTTTCGGCAGCTCAGCTCTATTTACTCTCCTTAGCTACATCATATTAAACTTCCCAAGTACAACAGCCTGTAAACTAGGATCTATTAATCGTTAATTTCTTTCATGATGGCAGGGTATTGGCTGATGGTCATATTTCTTGGGCGTGTGAGGCTTTCTCCAAATTACATCGACGGGATCTTGTTCATACTCCAGCATTGCTTTGGTAGCTTCTTCTTCTGTGCTTGCTATATTTCTCTTAACTACTTTTTTCCCTATGAATGAACGCTGGATGTTTTGTTGTTTTCATAATCCCTTATTAGTTTGATTCTATTTCCTCGAAAACTTATTTATGTCTTCTACATATTTTATTCCTTCTATACCTGCTAATAGATAAGGTTCTAACGCCTGGTCATCTAAAGCCACAATTACTTCATCTCCAATCTCTTAATGACACACGAGTATCGTTTCATAATACTATTTCTTTTCTTTGTTACTTGCATTCAATTCTTTTCTTTGATCCTTTGTAGGTGCTGGAGATTATTTATGATCAAGCTGTGGAATCATGGCCTTCTCGATGCTCGTACAATGAACAGTTGTAATATAATTCTCGAGCAAGCACAAGGCGCGGATGCAGACGCTGATGCTGACCCAGACCCAGATCCATGATATATATACAGTGATGTAACTGTCTATCTCTCCCTTTGGGTAGCTGCAGCGTCTCACCATTATTTAAACAAGTTTCTTCCTTATCCTGAGACTCGAAAAATTATGCACATTTCAATTTTTTACAGTCTTCTTTTATCTTTACTACTAATATTGATAGCCCTGAATCTTACTTGGTTACTGGGGACCGATTGTGCAACTACAGTCCTAATTCCTTATTTAAATAGTACCTATTTTATTCCTACAAATGTAAAAACTTTGGTAGTTTTGTTCTATGCCATATCACATTTCTGCCATCCATACATGGATGTATAAAATTTATCAGGAGCCTTATCAGAGCTGTCAAAAGTGGCCTGGCAAGGGCCAACGGGCCTGCCTGATTTTGGGCCGGGCTGTGCCATACGATTTTTTTTACTCGAAAAAAAATATTGGACAAGTATTTTGGCAGCTCGAGAAAATTTTCCGGTCGATCTGGCCACTTTGACGACTCTTATAAGTATCAACTATAGTGCATGTGGCTGTGTTTTGCAACTACTTGAATAATGATTGTGTTTGATGGAGTTTCGAGAGAGTGCTTAAGATTGTACTCCCTTAGTCTCATGTTAGTGTGGTGCAGAAAGTACGATACGCGTTTTAAGAAAAGATAAGTAAATTTCTGTTGAGTGGGGAAAGGGTCTACACTTGATTTGTTGTGAGATATAAAATAGAGTAACTATGTGAAATAACCACTTAAGTTAATAAAAACAAAATACTAGCCACAAACTTAATATTATATATATACTAGCCACTATTTGTTTGAAAATACTTTTTTACCCTTTAACTTATATTTCTAACATTTTAACTAGAAGTTGCAATGTTGCCGCCACGCAAACGGGGGTCTCGCTGCCCCGGTCAGCGAGTCGGGGAGTCAAGGGGGGCGACGCCCCCTTGCCTGGGTCTGAGACGCCCCTGGCCCGACGGTATGTTATGTTGCTATATTGGGCCCGAGTGAGTTCTACTCGCTCCAGTCGCACCTTCGTTCGCCCGGTACGCTTCGGGTGTCGAACATGGAGTGGTGCGAGTGAGGCGCGAGTGGGGCGAGCGGCCCTCGTTCTATAAGCGAACGGACGAACGACAGCCCATTCGACCCGTTCGCGCCTCCACCTCACGAACTAGTGTGGCGCGAACGGCACGCACGGGCACCGGTCGACCCGCTCGCGCCGCTCATGTTACCCACACACCCGAGCAAGGCAGCCCTCGTTCGCCCCGCTCGCGCCACTCACCTTACCCACACATTAGGCGTGAGTCGCGCGAACGGCCCTCGTTCGCCCCGCTCGCGCCGCTCGCCTTACCCAGACATCAGGCACGAGTCGCGCGAACGGCCATCGTTCGCCCGCTCGCTCCTAGATCTATTCGCACAATACATGGGGCGAGTAGAACTCGCACCCTACATGGGGCGACTAGATCTATTCGCTCCTTCCACCACCGCAACGGAGTTTTGCATCACAAATTAACACCATTAACATATAGATTTGTAGTAGGAAACTTACATCGGCGCCATAATCGTCATCGGATTTCTGTTTGAGCTATTCGACATCGTCGGCGGAGATGGTGGCGCGGCAGAGAGAGAGGCACGACGGGTAGCATGAGCGGCGGAGATGGTGGCACGGCAGAGAGGGAGATGCGACGGTAGCACGAGCTGCGGAGATTAGGCGCGAAGAAGCCTAGACGCGAAGGTGTTGGTGGAAGAAGATGCGAATGCGGCGGCGGAGGAGATGCGAAGACGGCGAAGGTGCGAAGACAGTGCGGAGGTGCGAAGACAGTGAGGAGGTGCGAAGATGGCGGAGGATATGCGAAGACGGCGGCGGAGGAGATGCGAAGACGGCGGTTCTGTTTCTATCTAGGGGTATTTTTGTAAGAGTAGCCAGTATTTATATAATATTAACTTAGTGGCTATTATTTTGTTTTCATTAACTTAAGTGGCTATTATAATATTTCACTCTATAAAATATTAGAAAGTTAGGAGGTCATTTCTATTTATGGAAACATGACACTTATAACGGACGGTCCAAAATAGCAAATTAATTATACTTTTCGGGATAGAGGGAGTATAATAATTCTGGTGTCTCATTTCCAATATGAAGTAAGAAATCGTTCTATTATCAAATTCCACTATTAAAAAATTTCAATCAATTTGATTTGGTTATGGTCACTAGAATTGAAAGTCGAATTTGAGTTCGGTCGGTTTGGTTCTTATCAAAATGAGTACGTTCAGAAACTAACTTTTGAAAGTCTTTGTCTTTTTGAGAAGGAAAATTCGTGAGGAAATATAATTTTAGTTTGTTTGTCAAAATATAACAATATTACGTTCTATCTGGATGGAGAGAAAAAATACAAATTTTGATATAAGTTTTTTTTAATATATGATTTATTAACTTTATATATAATGTGGCACCCAATAAGAGGTTGTCACATATCAAAAAGATATTCATAAACTCTCACGCCTTCCATGCTTAGGATCTCACATATTAAAAAAATATCCATAATCCCTTACACGCCTTTCATACTTATTCAGTTAGTGCGTTTACTTCTGGTGATAGAATAGATAGATAAAAATAGTATATGTCAATCCACCGTTTACTTTGATGGATTGATTACTTTTGAGCTTATTTGATCATCTAATCCTTCATATAGTCAATTCTATGTATTATTTATTTATTTTGAGATTTAGTGTTACTTATTATTATTAATAAACTCACTATAATTATAGCTTAATATTGAATTATGCAAATATAAGAAAAAATATAAGATACTCCCTCCGTTCCATTCGAAGTAACACGTCTATTTTTGGCACGAGAACTTAGAAGAAAATATAAAGTGGTTAAAAGGATAAAAAAAGTAGTAGGATTCATCCTTTTTAAATGATTAATTTTTACTGTTTTTGATCGTACTACCTCAAATAAGACAACTCAAAAAAAATAATGTGTCATTTCGAACAAGACGAAGAGTATAATGGTCTGTAAATGTGACTCACATTTCTAGTCCGACCGTTTGGACTAAGATATCCCACCTTGATTGAGAAAAATTACACTCCTATTTTCCGATTCAAATTGAATTAATATAATGTTTTTACTTAAAAAAAAAAATCTAGAGGGTCGCTGCTGCAAGTAGCATCCGTTTCTCACTTCCATCTACGGCTGCACCGCCCTGCGCCGCCGCCGGATTTAGTAAGTCGCCGAAATTTGAACTGACTTGTGCACTTTTTTTGGACTCGGCATCACGAAATTTCAATTCGCAGCGATCAATTTCTAGAATGGCGGGAGTGCCGAAATTAGTTGATTTATGCATGGCCTCCATAGCCGATGAACTTCTCCAAGGTTACTAATAGTAACTATCAACTTATATTTCATTAGATTCGAGAATTAAATTTATACTTCGTGTGGGATTTTCAATCTTTTTGTTGAAGAATGTAATCCTGTTCTTGATGGGGTTTTGAATGCATATCTTGTTTGTTGCATATGTTTGCAGGGGACGGTAACGACGACATTTTTTCGGTTATTTATGAATTGCCGCCGGAATTGTTCGACGGGTTGTTGCCGCGGTTGCCTCCATTGGCATTGCAGAAGCTGCAGGAGAATTTGTGAGTTTAGAGCTTTTAGTGATGGTTAGTTTGTGGAAGAAAGAAACATATAGTACAATGATGAGAAATAGGATCAGCGCAGGCTTGTGCTAATTCTCAAAACTTGCTAAAATGAATTTGGAGGCAATGATGTTTATGTTGCTTTAATATATATACTGATCTATGTTTCCATATAAAATTGAAGGATGGTTCCATGACTTGATTTTGAGAAGTATTTTTCTTATTATCAGGCAAAACCTTATAGTTTTTCAGAGTACTTCCGATTGTCATGAGAAAGTTGTATACCCTGCTATTTTAATTGAATCACAGTTCAAACGTTTAAGAGTTGATAAGTAAAAACGAAGGTGTAGATGCCTGTCCTTTAAGCCCGTTATTATTGGGTCTTCAAATTTGGTGAAATTCATTGCCTGATGGCCATGAAGGGCATTTGATGACGAGAAAAGCTTATTAGTTCTGTTAATGGAAAGGAAGCTTGTAATGGCGATATAGAACTCATCTTATCTTATTATTGAGTACCATAAAGAATGTATAGAATGAATAACTAGCCCTTTTTCTTGATACAGGCCAATAAACTTCATGGATGGCAGAGAACATGCTTACAATTATACTAGAGACTGTCGAAAACGTAGAAGGTTGGCAATAAAGGTGCTTTTGGCATTTCAATTTTTTTTTTAAATGTTTTAGGGGAAATAGCTTGCATAAATGTCAGCATGAGGCTGTTATTTGCACAGATACGACATTTTAGATATGGCATGGCGTGAACTATTCAGAGCTCGTTGGCCTAATCTTGGTCAGCAGAAGCAGGCTGTGGCTTGGTTTGGTAGAAATAAAGAAAAGTATGAGTCGATTGATGATTGGCAAAAAAAGTACTGGGAGGCCCATTTACAAGAGTATGTTCAATGACCAAAAAGTTTTGAGTCGTATCGTTTTATTTAGTTATGATCAATTACTACATCACGGAGAGCTGACCTTGCTCTTACTCCCAGTTGTGTTGATGCCGTAGCAGAAACTGCTTTGCTGCCATCTTATGACGGTTCTATTGGGGAAATACCAATTCCAGGTTTGTCAATCTTGCTCCATTTGATTCTTCTTTATATCCTTGCTGCTGATGCTAGGCACTAGGCAGAAACTTTATTACAACAGAAAAGAATTGGACTAAATGGATGGTTTGATTAAAATCTGATACACAGAAGTTAGAACTTCATTACAATAGAAAAGAATTGGTCTAAATTTGTTTGTAATTTTTAACATAGAACTTCATTAGTCTTCATATGGGTAATTTTTCCATCATCTTTGTCTGCCTTGATATTCTGTTATAAACTTGGCACAAACTTTTCTGGTCTTGCTCTTCTTTTGAGTGTCTGTTCTGGTTCCATCACGTCTTATCTCAAGATATTTTTTGTATTAAAGAAATGTAGTTGAGAATTGTACAGAGAACAGAACCTGAAGCAGTTTGCATTTTTTTTTATGAAGATGGTATACTGGAGCACATTGGTTGCAAGGATTATTTCATTAAATTATCACATGACTCCCTCAAGTTCTCTCGTCACTGCCAGCAGTTTGGAGTTTATGTCAGGTAGCACACCATGATGCACAAACCATGCAAAACTTAAATTGTTTTTACTTTCAACCAATTTACTACTTCAGAATGCGGAGCTTTTATCTCATGCCCTTATTACAAACTGATTATGGACAAGCTTCCTGCAAGTATCTATTGTCTTGTTTTTCCCTGGTATTCAGTTAATGCATCTTTCATTCTCCTGATGTAATATTAGGAGACTGTACATTTTAAGTGAAATTTGTTCTTGTCGCAGTCAGCTAAGGCTTCCAAATGCATTATGTGCTGCAGAAACTTGTGTGAGTTTCTGATTCATACATTTATTATTCGAATGAGTTTGCATCTGTCACATGTGAGTCATCTTGCTACTCTTGAATTCCATTGTTTCAGAATAGGCTACAGTTATTCCTTGCAGGCAATTCTTATGTATAACTGTCCTTTAATTTTTTATAATACATCAGTGATCACAATTTCCTTACTGAATATCTTTAATTCTAAATCTAGGCTGTTCCACTACTTATTAAATATTCCACTAATGGGCTCTTCACCTTGATGTCAAAGCCATTGTGCATACTACTTTTTCTCCTTTATGTTTCTTGTCAAACCGTGGACATTCTTTTTGGGGTAGGCTCGAATACTTAAATCTTAAATCTTAAATCAATTTCTGGAACATGAGATCTACTGCTCCATTTGTAATTGTCTGCGATGGCAAAGCTTCCTTTTGTAGACTTTTGCTTCATCACGCGGTCTTAACTGTACAACATACTTCTTCTTCTTATTTGCTTGTATGCATTTATTTCTAAGTGCTACCATCTTACAGGAGTTGTTACGAAACAGTAAGTTGGGAAGTCTGGAGCTTCAGTGGATTAAATCCAATGACCATGTGAGTCTGTTCTTTTCTCATTTGCTTGTACCGTTGTACGATCATGTTTTATGCAACCAATTTTCACAAACAGAGGAAACAATATGATGTAAGAGGTCCAGTCTAACAAGGTTTCCCATGTGTGCATGCATAATCATTTATTTTTGCCAAAAAGGAAGATAATAGAATTTTTGGGCTTTTCTTGTACTTGTATTCTGTACTTTTAACTTACTGGTATTATGATTGTATAATTAGATTATGTTATTAAAAATAATTTCAATGTTTTTCTTTTCCTTATAAAAAAAATTGTTCAGTATAAATAGCTGTTTATTATTATTATTATTATTATTATTATTATTTTTTAACGTATGTGGTTATTTATGCTATTGCATCATAGATCATTGGAGATAAATTGAGGATTTTTCTTTTTTTTTTTCTTATATTTTGGCTAGTCATTCTGATATACCCATTGCAATTTCTCAGGTTGACGGATTATGTAAACTTCTGAATCAGAATACTGAGACTCTGAAATCAATTGAATTAATCCACTGCAAGCTTTCTCCAGATTTTGTCAATGCAATTTGTGATTCACTGCACATGAAGAGTCTTCAATTGCATGGAGTTGAGCATTTCTCAATCAAGAGGTCAAGCTTTCTTCAGGCCGATTCGTCTCCCATTCCAGTTGGACTGACATCTTTCTTAACATCTGGGAGGTACACACATATATATATATATGAATGATTATATTTTAATATATGATGGTATATCTACGTTGAATCTAGTTATTTTGTCCTCACTTGGCTTTAGCAAATAAATAGGAAGTTTACCAGGCGCCTGGTCTGACTTATAGTAATCAGTTAAGATGTTGGCTTTGACATTCAGTGTTAGCCACGGCCTACATTTCAGTGCTTTGTCTACTTTTCGAGATGTTGCTCTCACAGTTTTTTGCCTTCTTAAACGCCTCTTGATCATTTACTCCTGAAGAAATTCTATGACATTGTTTCCACGTTCCATAAATACTCTCCTTAGCTTGATTTATGACATGATTATAAACTTGTGTATGACATCTATTATGGTCCATTATTTGGGTATTGCAGCCGGGGTATCTTCCAAATGTAATCCAAATGCTGATGTGATGTCAATTAAAGTTACTTATTGTGTATTCGTTCTATTTTGTAATGAAATGCAGTTGCGTGACTGGGTATTATAATGAAAACATGGGTTCAGCAATATTATATTCTTGTTATATATAGAAACTTGCTTCTGGTATACACTCAGTTCCTTTTCTTTTCCAGCCATCATTGTGCAGCCATCTTGGCATGAGATAATTTGTTCATTTGGACCTAAGCTCATCCATTCTTGACAGGTCCTTGCATTCTTTAACTTTATGTGATGACCATCTGGGGCGAAATTTTGCTAGGGGAATTTTTAATTCCCTCCTTGATGCTTCTGCTAGTCTTTCCATGCTAGACCTCTCAGAAAATAGTGTCAGTTGACCTTCATTAATTATTATTTAACTTGCTTTCTTTATGTGACTGAGGTAACATCATGATTTTAGATGTTATTGCAGATCTCAGGATTCCTTTCACAGTTTCGGTGGAGATCATCAAGCTGTTCTCCTAAAATAGAAAAGTCACTGCAATCAATACGAGTGCTCAACTTAAGGTAAATAAATAAGTTCACTATAAGTCTTTTGATAATTAATTAGCAGATTTTTTCTATATCAATTTGTTCACACCTATCATGGGAATATTCTGGTAACATTTAAACCTAGCCTGCTTTCACTTTCGAGGTTTATTTTTGAGCAATTTATTCTTATCGAACAGATTATTACCTGTTATCATTGATAACTAGAGAAGTGAGTGGCATTTACTTGAATCATAGAGTTAACTAATACTGTTAACATTTCAAGTATATGATAAATAAAATGAAAGAACGGTCAAGATTTTTTAAAAATCATTTAGCAAGAGTCATAATATGAAGTGTTATAAAAAATGAACATAAGATGAAAAATTGAAGCAACTCTTCTAGCATGCTGAAGGATTGCAAAGATAAATTTCTCTATCTCTGGCTTTCAGAAAATCAGAGTCTTACATCAGCTTTTAGTACGCCCGTCAAATATCCAAGCATGGAGTTGCTGAGTGACATCCTGCTAAGACTTTGATTGTTTTCTTTTACAAAATTATACAAGAGGAGAATAGATGAAATGTGCCCAACACTCTGCTATAATACATTCGATCCAGGGCTTGTGGGGTATTCTAATAAAATAAAGCTAAAGATGCCCGAACTGATAAACTGGTCTAGTAAAGAAACCATAAAATCCAATAATCAAGAAGGTCCATTACATTGTAGGACAGGAAAGTGTTAATAAAAGAAAATGAAGCAGCCAGTCTTTCTGCAGATCAGAAGATTGTGAGACCTAGGGAGAAACTATGTACAAGAAATGGAAACAGAAAAGGCAAAGAACCCCAAAATTTGACTGATGTATGATGCTTGGTGACCAAAGTCGGTCGAAGATGCAGGCTCTGACTATTCTCTTTTGAATACTTGTGAAGATGGATTTGTTGAGGATGTAATCCACCCAACTGGCGACAACTATTGTACAAAGAACTAAAATATGTAATATTGATTCGAAGAATACCAAATTACTCCCCACCTATTACTAGGGAAAGAAGACAATATAGGACACAAGTAGAATATTTAACATCGAGGAAAGAAATCATGATGAGACACAAGGCACAGGTCAAATGATTGAAGAAAGGGGACTCTAACTCCATTGTTTTTTACTCGTTACAAAGTCAAAAAAGAGAGAATACTATTGTCGTATTGGAATTGGGAATGGCGTTATCGGAGAGACCCTTTTTTAAAGAAGAGATGAGACAAGTTGTGGCCGACTGTGGTAGCGATAACGCCTCACGTCCTTATGGGTTTTCACTCACTATTGTTTAAGGAATGTTGGGAAGGTGATCAAATAATATTTAACAAAATGCTTACATTTCCCTTTCGCCTAACTTAGAAGATCAATATGATATTTTCTTGCTGCCCCTGTTGCTTTTTAGCTTTGGAGAAAAGTGTTGAAAGAATTAGGCATTTTTTGGGGTTCTACCAGAATCAAGCGCAAGCTTCACTGGATTTGGACAAGTGGATTAGGAAAAGACAGAATATTGCATGGAGAATCATTATTCAGACTATATGTTGGACTCTTGCCTTAGAAAGAAACAGGACATTACTGAAAATAAGGAGGAATCTCTTGATTATGTATGGGAGGGGTTGAAGTTCAAAGTCTCCACGTATGTTTTGAAGACAATAATTTAAGGATACACGAATGATATTGTAGAGACTGGACTGTCATGTTTGTAGAATAGGTTCTTGAGGATGTTGATAGAACTTCTTGTCCACTTAGTGTAATTCTGCTTATTCTGATATGTACATGTATCTGTGTACTTCTGTTTTCTTTACTTGCCCTATTTTTATTTTGCCTTCCCACTCTTTACCTCTAAAACCGAGATGCTTTGAGATACTTCATAAAACAAATGGCTGCAAGTGCATGTCTAATTACTAGATGTTTGCTTACTGCTTTCCAACTGAGAATGTTTTTGGCAAGATGCAATGGGAGCATGATTTACATCTGGTGCATTGAATTTTTTGCCTAATTTCCAGGTCATGTAACTTAGAACAGGATGACGCAGGGTCTCTCAGACACGCCCTGAATTGCATGCCTAATCTGGAGAATCTTGATTTAAGTGACAATCCAATCGAGGATGGAATCGGGTAGGCTGACCGTCTCATGTCCCTCTACCTATATAATATGATTTTGCTGAAGTTCAGACACCAATTAATTTAAGCACTACTGATAAATAATGATCGATTTTTTATTTTTTTTTAATTTCTTTTTTCAGGAGCCTGATCGCCTATTTTACTGAGATCTCTGGCAGAGATATACCCTTTACAGATCTGAAGCTCGAGAATTGTGAGGTTTCATGCAACCAAATGATTGAACTCTTTGAAGTTCTTTCAACTATGAATAAACCTCTTCATGTACTTTCGATTAAAGGCAATACGCTTGGCAGGTATAGTGGCTGAAAAGTGTTGTCCAAGATTTATGATAATTCTTTATGAGTGAATAGTCATAATTTTTTGCTTTCCCCAGTAAAATTGGGACACCTTTGGGAAAACTTTTGTGCACAGGTATTCTTGCCCTGGATGTTGAAGACATCGGACTCGGTTCTTCTGGTTTCTTACAAGCAGTCAAGGAAATGTCAAAAGAATTGAAGATTGCTTATATAAATATAAGGTCCACTGAGATGTCACCTTCTTTTTGCTTATTTACTTTATGCTTGCATTGCAGGGCTTGAAGGGTGGATTTGAAATTCATAATAAAAAAAATCCTTCCTAGCTCCTTTTTTAATTGAGTTTGAATTGATTTTGACGTCTTTAAGATCCTCTTATTATTCCTCTTCTCAAATCAAATCATTTAATTCAAATACAATCTTAACTCCTTTCTGTTTTTCATATGTTATATATTTACGTAGATACTTGACATTTTTGTGAACTTGTTGCAGCGATAACCAAGGTGGGATTGAAGCTGCAAAGTTCATATTGAGACTCGTTGAACATGCAGACAAAATTGTTGCGATTGATGCAAGATACAACTTAATGCCTATGGAATCGTTATCAGTAATATCCTCTGGCTTGAAAGCTTCAAAAGGTAGCCATTTCTCTATTTTTTAAGGAAAACACAAGTACCTGAAGTATATTTACCCTTGCTACTATACCAAGAAATTTGGAAATTTTTATTCATTTATTTTACTAAAAATATTTCCGTTTACAGGGAGACTCGAGCATCTGGACTTGACTGGAAACACTTTATGTCATCAGATTACTGATGCAGATTCTGTTTTAGCTGAACTTCGAGTCCATGGAAAATTTGCCCTTAATGTTCTATTGTCGGCTGCCCCAAATGTACCGTACGATAATGATCCTTAGCTGCATCTCGGGTACACTTCTCGACTACGCTAGCTTTCAAGACAGCAATTTGTGCATTCTGTTGTTTCAGCAAAAGCAGTTTTTGACCAATCTGGCTATACTATCAAGCAAATAGAACACCAGTAGTGCTGATTACGTTTTCGAGCTTAGATTAGTGTTGCGTATTCATCTCTGTTTGCACAACTAACCGTCAGTTTAAATGTTGGTCAGTGTAGCCTTATCTGATATTCTATTGTGATTGTGATAGAGTACTCATGAAAATTTGTCCGATTTCACTATTTGATTTTTGTGCTTGATTTCCTCCCATGCAAAATTTTAGGATTGAACAGCAATGCTTATGCATAATACTTTAGGTGAATCTTGTGTGAGACGGGCCAAGATCTGGATCCAAACCCATATCTAGTTACAAATATGTCGATGGATATGGATAACAGGATATGGGTTTGGATACGGATCTTGACCCGTCTCACCTTGAGGCGGTGTCACACGAGTTTTTGTTTAATACATTTAGCTTATCATAGCCCAATGCATCCAACCTGTAAATATGAACCAACCATTTTGTTAACAAGTTTGCAGTTAGAAGAGTATTAAATTTGTTAAGGGACAAACCAACATCATAAAGTGAAATGAAGTTGACAACTTAAATGTTTATTTTACTTAGGTTTTGTCCAAAAATAAGTGGTAGGTAGGGTGGGTTAGTCATGAAAGTTGGTTTTCCTTCATGTTTCATTTTCTGTATTATTATGGTAATCATATTCATATGGCCTTGCAATAAAGCTTATCCTTATCTATCCTAATTTAAATAACATGCTAAGATTGGTTATTATTTCTTGGTGAGACTCATCATCCTTGTGGTTGGGTGGATCTTGTCATCTTTGTTGCCCAAAAACAAAAAACTCATCTATACAGAAATTTGCAGTTAGATTGACTTGTGAAAGCAATATCCTTTAGAGTGTGTGTGTGTATTTTGATTAGATTTTTTTATTGACCAGAGAAATCCAACCTCTATCTGATTGACGTATGCTTCGGGTAAACTGCACTAGAAAAAATCTATTGTGATGGGCTTCGCCTATAAGGCATTGGTGGGATTCAAACTGGATCTTAAGAATTTCCACGCCATCACTAGGTCATCCTCAAGAGGACTGGATGAGGGATTGGAATTCGAACTTGGTTTCTTACCCTTACAAATAGAAGGAATATTAATTGGGTTATATTAGGGTTTATTAATTCTCAATTAGAATTTATTAAGTATCAATTAAACCCGAAGCAAATGTATGTATGTTTATGTATACACGAAATTGAGAATTTTAGTTTCTCTTTTATGTATCAATCAATGAGTCTTAAGGAATAATTTATGATGGTTACGATGAATGTCATAGTTTAAAAGCCATAAATCATATAAATAATTAATTTTTTTTATACTCTTCTTGGACTGACTAATTTTCCAGTTTTATTGGTATTCAATGCTTGGTCCCAAGACTCCCAACTTCAATCATTGCTTTCTCTAAAATCTAAATATTTTTTGAAACTTTTCATTTCTGAATACAAATGTATTAATATGTCTATGATGATTTACCATTAGGAATGATATGCCGCTCATCTTCCGTGAATACTTTTTGTGGGCACCGATTATCGTTCGTCCATATTAGCATCATTCTTTTTAATTTTTTTATTGATTTATATTATAATACCCTAAAAATTAATATTCGAATCATTAAATATACAAAATACAAAAAATTAAAGCTCGATTTATCTTATTATTCATTTCTTTGAAGTTAGAGGGAAAATGAACAAATTGAGCTTTGATTTTTATGTATTTTGTATATTTAATGATTTGAATATTAATTTTTAGGGTATTAGAATATAAATCAATAAAAAAATTAAAAAGAATGATGCTAATATGGACGGACGATGATCGGTACCCACAAAAGGTGTTCACGGAAGGTGAGCGGCATATCATTCCTCGATTTACCATTACCCAAACTTGTTCAAAAACTTCAATTAACCATCAATAATATTTTACGATATTATATTCCACGTGGTACGCTATATATGTACGTGTTTCAAAATCATAAAATATTGGTAGTAATATATGTATACTATTCTATAGCAATTTCACGTTATCGATATGTTAACATACCAAACAAATACATATCATATAAACTTACATATGTAAAAGATTTAATAATCATGAGATGACACAATATTATTTGCAATCGCCAGAACAATTAATAGTGTATAAGTAATATGTAAATCGTAAAGGAACAAATATATGAACAAATTTACAGAAAAAAGATGAAGCATGCTTCTCGCCACGTAATCTTTATTTTTTTGAAGGAATTATTTCTTTCATCATTACTTGTTGATATTTTGAGTTAGATGTGAAAAATATAAATCCATCATTTTCATTAATCATTTGTCTAATTTTGCACCCTACAATTTTAATTTTAATATTATAATTTATATGGACAGCCGTTTCTTTTGCTACGGAAATAGCTAAATCAGATAACGAAGCCAAAGTTGACATGTCACCGACAGTACATTTCCACCAAACTAATTTACCATTTTCAGTTGTGCAATTATATATTCTGTCAAAAATGGCCCATCAATTTCATAAATCTGATAGGATTCATTGTTCCATCATTTCGACTCACACATCTTCCTTACTAGGTAGGGACGTTTTTTCAGTTGAATCTATGCAGTTTCGGATTGTTGGGTTACTCGATTCGGATCGATCATACTAAACTATTTTTCGGATTATAGAATTTTTATCTTAATCCTTTTTTTTTTTCGGGTCAGTCTGTTATTTTCGAGTAAAATTGACATACCAATTTATTCAGATTTGGACCAGCGTTGAACTATACAGTCGAGACTGAATTTTTAATACTATAAATTTTTAACTCTCACTTTTTTGTTTATTCGGACTACCTTGTTGGTTTCAATTTGAACGGCGGAGGAAGGGAAACCAAGCGGATAAGATAATTAAAATTGTCAAATGGGTTTGTGGAAGCATGTAATTGTGTTCAAGGATTATAAGAGTTTAAGTAAAAGTTAAGGATTGATTATCAAATTTAACAAACTGTATGAGAGAGTGATATCTTATAGCTTCTTGAATTTCAACCTAACGTAGAGTATAATTAAGTTTAATTATTTCATAGGGCAAATTGGTGAAAATCTAGGTCATAATTTTTTAGAATGAGATATCATCTATTTTTTTATACGCAGTACATTTAATTTTAGGAAAATTATAGTTTGATATCCAAGCAATCGATTATCTAACAAAAATACTCCAAGTTATTTGCTAAATGTAATTATTGATAAAACGTAATGCCTTGATGGGAACGGAAAGATGTGACGAAAGTTCTAGCAACTTTATGTACTGACAGCTAGTCGAAGTAAGAACGTAAATATAAACATCAGATCTAAATTTTCTACAAGTTAAGTATGTGATATAACTTATAGATGCCTCGTGACAATAATATTCACTATGCGGAACGTGAATTACAAAAACTTAGTTGAAACTAACAAATAAAACGAAAAGAACACCCTCTACAAAATTCTCTAAACAATTTGAGTAAGTAATATGCTAATAGCCATGTAGGAAGCTGTCTAAACTCTCCCAACAAGAAAACTACGACGAATTATGAAAATTATAAGATGTAAAGTTTCTCTCTCAAATTCTATATCTTCTAGATTTGAACTGGAAATGTATGTTATGACTGCTCTTTAAATCAGACGGAGTGGAAACTTAGGGGGCGTTTGGTTTGATGAATAAGATAGATAATGTTTGATATGATAGTGTAGGATGTGATTATTTAGATTATTAGTCTTGTATTTGGATTGCTTGATTGTGGTGTAGGATAATTGAATGACGAGGTAAGTGTGTGCTACTGTGTGTTGTGTGTGTGAGTGTGTGTGATACTGTGTGCAGTGTGTGTGTATTTTGTGTGTGTGTTTATGTGTGATTATTTTGGAATTTTGCATCATGGATTAGACAATGATTAATAATCAACCCAAATTTGGGATGATAAGTTATCATACATTTGAATGATTGGATCACGGGCGTAATTATTCATCACGGGTTTCATCATTCAAACCAAACATGTGATTAGGTGAGATTATATTATCACTTCTTATCAAGCAAACCAAACGTCCCCTTAGAGGTTATGACTCATGTGGTAGGACCACCTTGTCTATTTTCTCGAAGAACAAGACAATATTTTTTTTTTGGGTTATTGCCTGTAAATACACAAGTTTTTTTCAAATTCTGGTATTGCACATGACTTTGTTTTTCTGCCTCAGTATACATCAACTTTTATTTTTTTCTGATTTTGTACCGATCACCGATTTTCCCCAAATTGAATCCTACGTGGACGTCGGAATTTTCACGCTGGATGCCGGAATATTCAAAACGACGTCGTTTTTGCTTAAAAAATATAAAAAATGACACATCATCATAACAACTCATATTTCTCATTAAAGAAAATAAAAAATAAAATTAAACTCTTTTATCTCTTCTACCAGCCTTCTCTCTCGACTGTTTCTCTCTCCCACCACCACTCTTCTCACCTTCTGCCATCACCACCACACCTCATTTCTGCAATCGCCACCACCACCTCTGACCGCCACCACCACCACCACCACCCCTCTTCTCCGACGTCCTCCACGCCGTCCATCACCTCTTCTACCGCTAAAGTTGGAATCTTTAACAATATCATTGTCTCTTCTTCTCTTCCCAGCCCCATCTCCTCTACTAAAATCTCCCACTCTTATGCATCCATCGCCATAGATTCAATCGGCGGCGCGCCGTCGCGGACATCATCGTGAAGGAAACCTAAATCTCATTCAAACACACATCAATCTAACACCTAAATTCAAGACCAAAAAAGAGGAAAAAGAGTAGACAAGTTCGCAGAGAGATTGGAGTAGAGGGCGACGACCTTCGACATATTCGCTTTGAAGAAGCTGTAGATTGGAGTAGAGGGCGACGTTTTCATCTTCTGTAGACTAAGTCAAAGAAACTGTCATTGGTGGCGGAGATGAGGGTATTCGAGGTTTCGTCCATGGCGGAGGTAGATCAAGAGAAGTGGGTTTTTTGGTGGCGAAGAGGGGACAGTGGACGCCGTTGCCGCCGGTGAGAAGAGGGGTGGGAGAAGAGGCGGTGTTGTAGTGGTCGTAGATTGGAACGAGAAAGAGGGGGAGACAGATGGAGAGCTGGGTGGTGGTGGTGGTGGCGGTCAGAGGTGGTGGTGGCGATTGCATAAATGAGGTGTGGTGGTGATGGCAGAAGGTGAGAAGAGTGGTGGGAGAGAGAAACAGTCGAGAGTGAAGGCTGGTAGAAGAGATAAAAGAGTTTAATTTTATTTTTTATTTTCTTTAATGAGAAATATGAGTTGTTATGATAATGTGTCATTTTTTATATTTTTTTAAGCAAAACGACGTCGTTTTGAATATTCCGGCATCCAGCGTGCAAATTCCGATGTCCACGTAGGATTCGATTTGGGGAAAATCGGTGATCGGTACAAAATCAGAAAAAAATGAAAGTTGATGTATACTGAGGCAGAAAAAAAAAGTCATGTACAATACCAGAATTTGAAAAAAGCTTGTGTATTTATAGGCAATAACCCCCTTTTTTTTTGGACTACATGAACAAGTGTTTACATGTTCATTTCATACACTGCAATTTGTCCTTTAATTTGTGAAAAAAGTTAAAATAAAATTTATCGATGTTTAAAATAAACACTAGCAATTATAATACTGATACCTTATGCAGATAAAGAAATCAAAATCAAACATATCAGACCTTATTCATAAACAAATATGATATGGCACTCTTACTCTGCAACATTAATAACATCTCATTTATCATTAGTTTATCAATTTTTCGTTTTAAGAATAAGAGAATCATTATTTTTAATTTTATCAACAAATATTTGTTTTTTTAGGGTAAACAATTTTATTTTAGCTAAAAATAACAATGTCCTTTAAAAATTTAAATTCGAGTATTTTAATTAATAGATTGTTGTCGCTCTTACCTTGGAAGCCTTCTTATTTATCCAAACGCCCAATTATTTGTATTTTTTAGAATAAGATCGAATCAAGTATGAGCTCATTATAAGATCTTGTTAGATAATTGCAACTAAATCACTTCCAAAACATTCTTTGTATTTTTTAAATATTTCTCAGATTTTTTTAATCTTTCCAAGTTTTTTTTTTAAATTCAAGTTTTTTTTAAGGTAAACAAAAATCTCATAAAACAAATTTTAACCATGTCAAAATAATTTGACTTGTTTTCCAACTTTTTCATTACACACATAATTTTATTATCCAGCTCTCTCTCTCTCTCTCTCTCTCTCCACACTTCCCCTTTACTCACTCTCCAACTCCCAGCAGATCCGATCGTTCGTCGGCGAGATCGCTGCCTGTGAAATACCCGAACTGCCCCTACCGCCGCTGCAATGGAGGAGGCGCTGGAGTTGGCGCGTGCGAAGGACACCAAGGAGCGGATGGCGGGCGTCGAGCGCCTCCACCAACTCCTCGAAGCTTCTAGAAAGACGCTGTCTCCGTCGGAGGTGACGTCACTTGTCGATGTCTGCCTAGATCTCTTGAAGGACAACAACTTCCGAGTGTCGCAGGGCGGTTTGCAGGCGCTCGCCTCCGCCGCCGTGCTCTCCGGCGAGCACTTCAAGCTGCATTTCAATGCGCTTGTTCCGGCTGTGGTCGAGAGACTCGGCGACGCCAAGCAGCCGGTCAGGGATGCCGCGAGGAGGCTGCTTCTCACACTCATGGAGGTAACGAGTACAACTGTTGGTGCATTAGCGTGTTGTACACTTATGCTCATTCTTTCCGTCGAGTCGTTGGTTGCTTTGAAAACGATTGGTCGCTGCGAGTTAGGTGGCGGTTATGGCTTCAAATGGGGTGTTTGGTGCCGCGGATGGTTCAAGTTTCAATTTTATGTTTTATTTTTCCTTTATTTGTTCCGATGATGAGGATTTAATTAACATTTCAATTGCGTGTGGTTTTCTATTTCTCGGTTGAAAATTCGTTTATTGGATTGCTCTCGTACGTTCTAGATTAGTCCTTGTAATCTATTGTGGAATTTATTTTGGATGTTGATCTAGGGTTCCAAACTAGGGATAACCACTGCAATTCATGGGTGCTATTAGATAGACCATTTTCTGTTTCCTTCTTGTCTGCAGTTTAATCTTTGTCTACTAATTGACTAAGTTAATTTTCTAAACATTCAGTACATGTTTTAAGGATCTGCAGTAACTATAAACTTCCCTCAATCTGTAACGATGAACACTGCATTTTGTTAGGACAAGAATTGCTTAGGCTAGTCTTCGAGATTTATAGAGATTGTAAGAAAGTACAAGTTCCAAGTAAATGAGTTTCCTTCATTTTGAAATGTGAAGCGATGCCTCCTGTGGTTTCTCCAATGTACCATTTATGCTTACGACTAAAAGTTTCCGTCTTTTCTATTTTGTTCTAAAATGACTATAGAACTTACTATGTGTTTTAGGCTACACTAGTGACTAGGCTCATGAGGAAAACAGTGGGAAGAGGTGGGAGAGGCTGAAGTTGCACTTATATTATTGAAAAAGTGTAATCTTCTATCGCATTGGGCCTTCCATCTCATAGAATTTGTGATATTCCATCCCTAAAATATCCCTGTAAATTTGCAGTCACTTTAAAGTGTGATGCTACTTCCATTTTGTATTTCCAAAACTTTGAAATCAATGGATCAAATCTGTAAGAGTACTATTACCTCCTCGGGAGTGAAGTTTGATAATCTTCCTGTAGACATGTTTGTATCTTAGAAAATGAATATTCCACTTGATCTTTCCATTAATTCTTCTCCATTGTGCTCCTATTCTATTTTTTTGTGATTTAGAACTTGATTCTATTCTGAATGGTGTAAATGCCACTAAATTCCTATTTAATTAATAGGAGGTTAATTTCAACTTTCTCTTCTATTTTTTTATGTCATCGCTCTGTAAGAAATCACCAACCTGAATCAGAGATAGTTTCTTTATGTAAAACTCCATGTATTGTAGGCTTCTAGCAGTAAGTAATACAAAGCCTCTTGAAAGATTTTGATCAAAATGTGTCCGTTTGACTTTGCATCATGCCAAATCACTTCTGATAATTTTTAATTTTTTATGAATTTAAGTATGAAGTTGGATGTAGAATGAATTGTATGAGATTCATGCTGAGATTGAGACTATCAACTTTGCTGCAGGTTTCTTCACCAACAATTATTGTTGAAAGAGCAGGATCTTATGCTTGGATGCACAGAAGCTGGAGAGTTCGAGAAGAGTTTGCTCGGACAGTCACGGCAGCTATTGGTCTCTTTGCATCTACAGAACTACCTCTTCAGCGTGCCATTCTTCCTCCTGTATGACTCTTTTCATTTTGAGTGGTGCAAGTTTACATTTTGAATGAAGCTTACAAGGACACAAGTTTAAGTTATTGTGTATGATTTCCTTAACGAGAATTAATTGCCTTATTTGCTATCTTCTTGGATCAGATTTTGCAGATGTTGAATGATCCAAACCCTGGTGTGAGGGAAGCAGCTATTTCATGTATTGAGGTTAGGAAAACTGCCATGTATCATTTTCTTTCCTGTAGTCCCTACAATTATAGCTACTACTACAATCACCACTGCCGCCACCAAAGCTTTGAAGCATGAACATGTTTTATAATTTGAGATATCTATATTAAGTTTATAGTTAGACGTTTATTAGGTGTTTGACATACTCGGTGTAAATTAATGCTGCTGGATTTGGAAGAAAGATTGTATTTTGGGCAGACTCATTTTGTAGTATCTAGGTTGGTTAGGTGTGAACATATCAATTTCTTACTGAGCTATTCAGTACATTTTAGAATATATTCTTCTCCTTTTTTGCCATGCCCTTGATTGCCTTGTTTCTGACTAATAAAATCCTGCCTCATGAACATGGGAATACACAAGCTACTATATGTTGGCTGCCATATGGTTCTGAATGTTTTTCTGAAGGATCTGTAGAATTAAGTTTGCTGTTATCCTGATTTATTTGCATCGTGAGTGTAGTGGATTATTTTCAGGCAAATATTAGTAAACAAAAGTTATACAAAAAAGGCTGTATATATAGAGAAATCAGCAATTATTTTCATGAAAATATTAGTAAACAAAAGTTATACAAAAAAGGCTGTATATATAGTTCACAATAATGGTGATATTATAGTCATACTAGGGTTTTCTTAGTGAATGTACACAGCTGACAATCCTTGTTCTTGTATGCATAATTAAAAAAGGGAAAACTAAGAGGGAGGAAAAAAGAGAGCAGTTTCTGATCCTTGGTTTAGACTGTTTTTCTCTAGATCGGGCAGAGTAAAGCTTTTATTCTGACAAAAGGCTTCAGCTTTAAAATCAATACCGATGCATATGCTCCTTCTGTAGTGGAAATGAATTTTTAGAGGCTTTACAGCAATAGCATTGTGAGTGGTATCATGCGAAAAAGCTAGAGTGGACTTATTATGTTTTGTTCCCTCTGTCCCATTTAAGATGCCACATTACTTTTCGGCACGAGTATTAAGGAGAAGGGTATAAAGTGGTTAAAGTGGTAGTGTCTACAACTTTTTATGAGATAATTATTTCCATTTTTGGTATGTGTCAGTGTCATCTTAAATTGGACATCCCAAAATGGAAAACGTGTCATCTTAAATGGGACGGAGGGAATACATGCTAATGAAAATGATTTTGTTTGCTCTTATGTAATTGGTGTTCTGGGAAGTTGTTTTATCTGTTATTATCAACTGCCAAGTTGAACATTTTTATGAACATTTCTATGAATTCAGATTGTACTTAACCAATCTATCCTTAGCTGGCAGCTTTGGTGGTTTTTCCATAGATGCTTCTAGTAGTCTATCATTGGTCCAAATTTTGAGAAGTTTAGGGCATTAAATGGGTTGGTAGCTCAAATTGATTGGTGTTTGATTTTCTCTTCGGGATATGCTGTAAATGTAATCATATAAAAATATCGGATGTGTGGAGCAAATTGAAGTTTTATCCGTGATGTGATTTTTTGGAGTTCTTACTAGGGAATTTGTTGCATATTTAAATATATATATATGTATGTGTGTGTGTGTACTATTCTATTGCTGATGCTTTATTTGGTACTGTTGCTCTAGACTGCCTGCTTACCTAGTAGCATTGTTCCTGAATTGAAGAGTTACTTTTCCTTATTTTGTTCTACAATCTTTATCTTCCTCAGGAAATGTATACTCAGGCTGGGCCTCAGTTCCTTGAAGAAATGAACCGACATCATCTACCTACACCGATGGTAATTGATGGTCATAATGTGTATTTGTTCTGCTTGTGTATATATTGAGAGAATGAAGCAGACCGTTTTTGTTACCGTTACCCCCCTTTATCCACTTCTCAACATAAAAGAACATATGATTGAATGTTTCTCAAGTGCTCTTTTGTCATACATTGGCTGCAGTTAAGAGATATTAATGCCAGATTAGAAAAAATTGAGCCCAAGAATCACTCTTCAGATGCTATGGGGAGCAATTACTCATCCACTGAGACTAAGCCTACAATACTCAATCCAAAGAAAAGCAGCCCCAAGGCCAAAAACACGTCACGTGAGACCTCTCTCTTTGGAGGTCAGTACTTATACGACAACGCATAGCTACAGATGATTGTTTTTCGCATTTTATAGTCAACTAGCTATTCTTCTTTGTTTTTCTGTAAGCCTTTAAGAATTTAATAAATGCTAAGTTATTGCTTGAGATCACTGCTTATAATATAAGCCAGTTATTTTTCATAGTAAATGAGGTAATGCCGTAAAATGTTTTTAGGGTCATATTGAATTGAAGAAAGTCGATATCATAAAAACCAGTTTACGATTCAAATGCACAAGAAAGTGAAACTATATGCATTCCCTTTATATTTCATGTTTTTTTAGCAAATGACATTTACTTCTGCATCAACTTTTGATCACTTTTTTGTGCCCTTTGACTCTGAGCAGCAGATGGCGATGTTACAGAAAAGCCTGTTGAACCTATTAAAGTATATTCAGAAAAAGAGCTTATAAGGGAGTTTGAGAAGATTGCTTCTACCTTAGTGCCTGAAAAAGATTGGTCTATACGTATTGCTGCTATGCAGAGAGTTGAAGGCCTTGTTATTGGAGGTTTGTTCATTAACTCTTTCATAATCCAAGCTTTGGTGTGCCATTTTCTTTTCAACAAAACCAGTGTTGTCTCAGATCTAAGACTTTATTGTTTGTACTGCAAGGGAAACCTCTACAGAAGTGCATGCCTGCTATAATAAACTGTGCTGTCTACAATTTTTTTTTTATTAGGATTTACAGAAACGCTTACAATATATATATATATTTTTTATTTGTGCAGGTGCAGTTGATTACCCTGGTTTCCGTGGACTTCTCAAGCAGTTGGTTGGTCCTTTGAGCACACAATTATCTGATCGGCGTTCTAGCATCGTGAAGCAGGTTTCGCCTATGTATCACATAGACTATTCTGTCTCTAGGAGTGTTGGTATTTACATTACAGAAATGAAACCAGGATGAGTTGCTAATGATTTCATGACATTCAATTTTCAAATTTTCATTATTAGCTCATGTGGATATTTTTATATGAGGTGGAAATACATGCATCCTACTGATGTCTTCAGTATCAATTGTTGTTATCTCTTTATGGAAGTTCCTGAATGCACTGGCTTTATAACGTGTGAGAAGGCGAATGAAAATAACATGCCTCAAGTGCTCTAAAGTTATTTGTTTGTTATATACTTCAGCTACTCTTGCTAATTCGAGTATAGCTGAAATTTTAGTCTCCCTTTAGTTGTTGGCTGAAGTTCTGTTGATTCGGTCTTTTCACTTTTGTATTTTTCATTTGCTAGGCATGTCATTTGTTATGCTTCTTATCTAAAGATCTCTTGGGGGATTTTGAGGCATGTGCTGAGACGTTTATTCCGGTGAGAACAACTCTTTGTACCCACTATGATGGCTGATACAATTAATCTTGCCTCTCACTATCTGTCCTGTAATTTAGGTCCTTTTCAAGCTTGTTGTCATAACAGTGCTTGTAATTGCAGAGTCGGCGGATAACTGCATAAAGACGGTAACAATGGTCTAATGTTTTTGTTATTTCTTATTTAATTTTGATATCCTTTTGATATTTTAGATATATTTTGATCTATAGATGTTACGCAACTGCAAAGTTCCCCGTGTACTTCCCAAAATTGTTGACTCTGCAAAGAATGACCGTAATGCTATACTCCGTGCAAGGTATTATTATGCTGTTCTCTAAGTTTCTCGGTCTTGCTATCTTGCGCTCCTTGTAAGAGTACAAAGTATGAGGACGCTCGTTTCTTATTTTCTCAGTGAACTACTTATTGTACCTCTGTAGTAATGACTATTTCCTATATTAGGTGTTGTGACTATGCACTTCTTATACTTGAATATTGGGCTGATGCACCTGAAATACAACGCTCAGCTGACCTCTATGAAGACCTTATTAGATGTTGTGTGGCTGATGCAATGAGTGAGGTCTGTGTCCTTAACATATCTCTTTGTATTTATGTGGATGACCGTCACTTTGCTATTCTGTTTTCTTATCAGATGAATCAGCATTCATATTTAAGGTTTATGATAACTGCAGACACATTTCACTTTACTGTCAATAACATAATATACCCAATAGGTACGATCTACTGCAAGGACCTGTTACAGAATGTTTGCAAAAACTTGGCCTGATCGCTCGCGGCGTCTGTTCATGTCCTTCGATCCTGTTGTTCAAAGGGTACATGTGTTTTCCTGCTTTCATTCTGAGCCCTTCAATTGCTGTGAAAAGTATGAGCTGAGAAAGAATATTTGATGCTAGGTAATAAACGATGAAGATGGAGGAATGCATAGAAGACATGCTTCACCTTCCATTCGTGAAAGAAGTTCAAACATGTCATTCTCCTCCCATGCATCCACACCTTCAAATATACCTGGTTATGGGACTTCTGCAATAGTTGCAATGGACAGAAGTGCTAGTTTATCTTCAGGGATGTCTCTTACTTCTGGACTACTACTCTCTCAAGCAAAATCTATGGGTAAGGGTACAGAGCGTAGCCTGGAAAGTGTGTTGCACTCAAGCAAACAGAAGGTCACTGCCATAGAAAGTATGCTGAGAGGCTTGGATATATCAGAGAAACACCGATCCTCCAGTTTGGACCTAGGTACTTAGTTTTGTTCTATTCTCTCAATTTTGACTCGTGATTTATATAATGCTATTTGATGTCGGTCCCCTTTGGTTTGAATAGTGAGTTTTTTAGTCTACAAGAGCATGTCAAGATGAATTGCCAACTTTTGGAATACTTTTAGTCACTTGTGACTGTATGATGCTAATTAGCTTGATTCTTCTATGACTATGAATGGTTAGCTATTTATTTTCTTGCCCCTAGTGCAGGAGTTGACCCTCCATCGTCTCGTGATCCACCATTCCCCCTTGCTGTTCCAGCAAATAGTCTTACAAATTCTTTAACAGATCCGACATCTGGTATCTCTAAAGGCAACAATCGCAATGGAGGGTTGGTGTTGTCTGATATCATCACACAAATTCAGGCTTCCAAGGAATCGGGGAAACTGTCATATCATAACAGCATGGGAAGTGAGCTTCTATCTGCACATTCTTCTTACTCAGCCAAGAGAGCTCCTGAAAAGGTGCAAGATAGAGGATTTGTTGAAGAAAATTCTGATCATAGGGAATCAAGGCGATATATGAATACTCATGATAGGCAATACTTAGACACACAATACAGAGATGCTAGTTATAGGGAGTCACATAGTAACCACATACCTAATTTTCAGCGTCCACTTCTAAGGAAGAACACTGCTGGGCGGATGTCTGCTGGCAGGAGGAGGAGCTTTGATGACAGTCAGCTCCCGCTGGGTGATCTCTCAAGTTATACGGACAGCCCAGCTTCTCTTACTGATGCTCTAAGTGAGGGGCTCAGTTCTAGTTCAGATTGGAATGCACGGGTGGCTGCATTTAGTTATATTCGTTCTCTTCTGCAGCAAGGGCCAAGAGGCATTCAAGAAATAATGCAGAGTTTTGAGAAAGTCATGAAGCTGTTTTTCCAGCACTTGGATGACCCCCATCACAAAGTTGCACAGGCTGCCCTTTCAACTCTTGCAGATCTTATTCCAGCTTGCAGAAAGCCATTTGAAAGTTATATGGAGAGGATTTTACCCCATGTTTTTTCTAGGTTGATTGATCCCAAAGAAGTAGTGAGGCAACCTTGCTCAACTACACTGGACATTGTTGGCAAAACATATGGTACTGATTCCCTTCTGCCTGCTCTGTTGCGTTCGTTGGATGAACAACGCTCTCCCAAGGCAAAATTAGCTGTTATTGAGTTTGCTATTGGTTCATTTAACAAGCATGCTTCAAATTCTGAAGGTTCTGCCAATAGTGGCATCCTTAAGCTATGGCTTGCAAAATTAACCCCACTGGTTCATGACAAAAATACTAAACTGAAGGAAGCAGCTATAACATGCATAATATCTGTTTATACTCACTTTGATTCAGTGGCAGTATTGAACTTCATTCTTAGCTTATCGGTTGAAGAACAGAACTCCTTAAGAAGAGCTCTCAAGCAGTATACTCCTCGCATAGAGGTAGAACTCATGAACTTTGTGCAAAGCAAGAAAGAGAGACGCGGCAAGTCCTCATACGATCCATCTGATTTGGTTGGAACATCTTCTGATGATGGCTATATCGGATCATCAAAGAAGAACCAGTTGTTTGGTAGATACTCTTCTGGATCTATTGACAGCGATAGTGGGAGAAAGTGGAACTCTCTTCAAGATGCATCCTTCATCACAGGTTCTACTGGATTCCAAAAATCTGATGACACACAGGAGAATTTGCATCATCAGTTAGTGGAGGCTAACTCAAATACTGATGTTACAAATTCAAATTACAAATGTTTGAAATATGCATCTAATATCCCCAGCGATAATATTGGATTATCAGCAATGGATAGCCATCCAAATGCGGAGGTTTCTTTGACACCACGTTTGGACATCAATGGGCTGATTGGATCTGATCATCTGCTGAAGTCTCTAGACATTGGGGTCGACAATGACCCTTCGCCTGAACCAGCACTGAGTTTTCCTAAACTCCCTGCCCTAAAATTGAATTCTTCTACAGAAACAGGACCAAGTATTCCCCAGATTCTTCATATGGTGAGCTTTTCTTCTGCTTGCTTGCCTCAAAACTTTATACTAATATTTAAAGCTTTACACCTGCCACTCTCCTGCAATCTACCTGTAATATGATACCATTCTTAATAAGTAAAAATTCAAGGAGGCAGTCAGTGGCAATGTTGGTCTGGAAGTCTTCAGTTATTTCTTTTCTTATGATTTTCTTACTTTTGGTAGATTTGTAATGGGAGTGATGACAGTCCTTCAGAAAATAAGCGCCGTGCACTTCAACAGTTGATTGAAATTTCCATATCTAATGACCACTCTGTCTGGAGCAAGGTATGGGATATATTTTATGTTTTTCCATCCGGTGATGCTTTCACATCCATCTTTTTTATTTCTTTTTCTTGTAATGTCTGTCTACTCTCACTTTCCATTTGTCAAATCTAGGTTCTTTAGACTAAAACAGCTTTAAATATTTGTGAGTTTTGGTTCCCTTTTTCTTTAGACTAAAACAAATTCAACATAGTGGGTTTTATTTTAATGGAAGATGTTCTACTCAAGAAGGTTTGAAATCAGTATAATGCAAATAGCCCAAAATAAGAATTTGCAATATATCATGTAGAACTATTCTAACTTGCTTTATTTAGCTATTATGGCTTGAAAAATCCTCACAGTTAAATCCATCAAAACTCAAATAGCGCCTCTATCTTAGTTTCCTCAACGGTGAAACCTCAAGTTATTTTATTTCGTCATATCTGATTAAACATCCAACAACAATGTGCTTCTGGTTGCTAAACAAATGGCTTTTTCAGTACTTCAATCAGATATTAACAGCTGTTCTTGAAATGCTGGATGATTCTGACTCATCAATTCGCGAGCTGGCTCTCACACTCATTGTTGAGATGTTAAAGAATCAGGTCCATTTTCTATCTGTATGTCTAAAATATAGAGTTTTGTCAATTCGTATGTAGAAACATTTTGCCCATCATTGTACACTTTTCTTTTTTTTCAGAAGGATTCAATGGAGGATTCTGTCGAGATAGTTATTGAAAAGCTGCTTAATGTGACGAAAGATAATGTTCTGAAGGTAATTGTATTTTCTGAAGTCTATCTACTTTTTCTACAGTGCTACTTCTCTGTCTCATTGCCCCTGCATTTACATTCAGGTCTGCAGTGAATCAGAACATTGCTTAACAATTGTGTTGTCTCAGTATGATCCATTTCGATGTTTAAGTGTAAGTTTATTCTTGATTTATATACATGTCTAGATGCCATGGTATTTGGAATTTTTTGTATTTTAATTTTAATTATAGTCTTAAATTTTAAAATTCCCCCGTCATTTCATTCCTGAATTGCAGGTTATTGTGCCTTTGCTCGTGACTGAAGATGAGAGAACTCTTGTGACATGCATTAACTGTTTGACTAAGGTAAAATCTGTGAGGAGTTCTTGAAGTTATGATATAAAGATCTATCCACTTTCCAAGGATTGCATCTGGTGATGTATATCATATTTGAAAATTTTACTATGGCTGTGATTACAATAATTTACATCTGGTGATGCATTTAAAATAGATGGATTTTAAATTTTTTTCATTCACTATTATTGGTTGAAATGTCCAATTTGGTAATACTCGAATAATTATATTTGATTTTAAAATCAATAGTATGCCGAGCCTTTCTGGCTTTCCCCCTTTTCATGCTGAGCCTTTTGTCCCTCGTCTTCCTCCTGACACTCCCAAGTTCTAACTATTGAGTTTCTGATCAAGGTAATGAAACTGATCAAAGTATAATTTAGATTTTGGAGTTCGAGTTATAGTGACTGATGACTGAGATAGGGGGATCTTAGATGGGAGAGAATCAAGAGATAAAGATTGAAAGGAAAAAGTTAATTACTGGAGCTAGATGTTACCTTTCAACCTCTTCAGATTACTGGAGGGAAAATGTGGGAGGAATTTGAAATCGCATGTTTTTTTTGAATAATTCCTTATCTCCAAGTAGGGTGAAAAGTGAAATCCCCTGGAACTGGAAAGGAAAATGAAACCCCTTTATTTATTTTCATAGCCAAGTGAGTGAAGGTTTGACTATGGTTCATTTAAAATCTTGGTAATATGTAATCAGCCAAACTAATTCAATGAATCTTTTGTTCTGGATTCAAAATCTATATCCAAATCGATTTTATATGGCCTAGATCTTTTTCACCTGATTATGAGTTATTATATGAATCACCGAAGCAAAAATATAAATTTTTGTTAGTTTACTTTCACTATGTCAAAGCATCTGGTGCTCGTTGCGACTTCTTTCTTAGGATTTAATGTATGATGTGGTTAGAAAATACATTTTTATACAGCTTAAGCATGTGATGTTACTTTGCAGCTTGTGGGCAGGCTCTCTCAAGAGGAACTGATGTCTCAATTACCCTCATTTTTGCCTGCTCTTTTCGATGCATTTGGGAATCAGAGTGCTGATGTCCGCAAGGTATAAATGACTAATCTCTGCTCGACTTGCCCGAAAAGAAAAACGAACATGAATTGATTAATCTGAAATATAGATTTTGCTTTTCAAAATATATTTTGAAAGAATTTCTAGTATCTCCTCCGTGATGTTGACCAAATGGGAACTCCAACCACTCTATAATCATATCCGTCTCCAGACTGTGCTTTTGCGAGGATGATGGTATCCATTAGAAGTCTCGAGCTTTTACCTTTTTTGTTCCATGTCGTAAAGCCCCTGATGTTTTTATTGCAGACTGTTGTTTTCTGCCTGGTGGACATATATATCATGCTGGGGAAAGCATTTTTGCCATATTTGGAGGGGCTTAATAGCACGCAACTCCGGTTGGTGACGATATATGCAAATAGGATATCTCAGGCGAGGACCGGCACCCCGCTCGATGCTACCCAATGATGATAAAAGTTGATTCTGATGCTGCAGAGGAGTTGGTTATTTTTCATCATTTTTTCCTTCTTTTGTTATGTTTTTGTATTTTTTGTGCATGCGTGTATATTGTGTGAAATCTGTAGGTGATGTTTGGAGAGTCGAGTTGTAATTCTTTACATAAGGGTTTAATCTATTTGCGCACATTGGGTTTGGAAACTAGGAGAATATGGTTTGGTGTGTGGAAACAAACATTGTGATGTACCTTTTTATTGTTTGTGTTTATAATGAAATCATTTTTTCCATCTATAGAGACAACAATTTTTGCTCTTTACGATTTCTTTTTATTATCTAAGAAGAAGCCAATAGTAATGACAATCTTGGTTGTCTGCCTGATTTTCAATTTTATCGTAGGACATCTGGTGGCAGAGTAATTGAGTCGGAAAGTTGATGCAACGGAGAAACAGACATGAGTTTCAAAAACTCTCAATAAATTTTGAGTTATAAAAAGCTCTCTCATTGTCCCGATGAATTGATACACATTGAAAATATCGGAAGCCAATTATAAATTAAAAAAAAAAAGACACTGAACCTAAATTTTAGGTAAATTGTAAGGTTTTGCATGCATAAAAGACCAAGAATTTCTATAAGCAAAATTTGGTAGATTTATAAAAATTCTTAACACGTGGAAATCATTCCAAGATTCAATACAAGATGTTACACAAATGATAGATCCAATTTGGCGAATCATACAAGGTATGACCTAAAAATATACAAAGAGAAAATCTCAACAAAAAATAGAATTTTGTTATGAAGCCTATTCAAAATTCAAAGCTCCCCAAAAAAAAGTCTAAACTGAAGAGATCAATATTCGGATGATGATATATGTTGTTAGAAAAATAAAAACGTATGATTTGAATTTGGAAGAGAGTGGGGGTTTGCAATAAATAATAGTGGGCCTGGGCCCACAAGAAATAATCTGTTATTGATGAACATACCAACACTTCATGCAAATGCAACTGACATGTAATCTTTGTGGTGATATTCACAAAACATTGCATGTGTACAATTTAATCCACATTTCCATCACTCACGTATATGTTTTGTTTGTCCAGGGAGGTGGCTGGTGGCTCATGGATAGAGACGGACATAGAAATATATCTATAGGGTATTAGAATCGAAAATTTTTGACAATAAAATGTGTCTGAGTCGAAAATTTTCGGTGCAAGAAAAGGCCGTGTTCTTTCAAAGTAGTCGCAATCCTGGCACGAGAGCAAATTTGTGGCCTCATAAAAATGACAGGTCGCATGAGTTTAAGGTGGATATTCAATAAAAAAAAATACGAAAATATGTGAAAATTTTCGTGTTCGCATCGACCAAAATTCAGACCATACAGTGCGACACATACTAAAGTTTAAGCCATAAAATATAATTAACAAAAAAAGAAGGGAAAAAAAACATTTGATAATTATTCCCACTTACATCCCTCCACGGCTCCACCCACCATTAAATCCCTAAAACTTATATAATAAAATTAATTAATCCCATTAACCTAGCATACAACTCGATATTTATAAAATTAGAATAGTTAGATACCCCTTTAGGACTCGCAAATTAACTAGAATCCCTATGATAAGAAACTACCAAAAAATTTCAAATTCTAAAAAATAATGCCTATATAAAAATAATAAATTATGAAACAATCATTCGATAAGATTCAAGCTGATGGCCTATCATTCCATTTCCCTTGAAGAATGCATGATTCTTGAGGCATCACATTCACACCAAACCAAGTTGTCTTAAAATCAATGAACAAGAGCATATCTCCCTTTTCCAACTTGAGAAATGGAATTTTGTTTAATTTGGGATATTCATCAACAACTCAAATTGGATATTCAATATTTCATATTTCATATTTCATCTAACACATAACTAGAAATTAGGGACTCTTCAACAGCAATTTCAGACTATGACTTGTCTTCATACACCACTTGAGATCATAGGCTCATTATTTGATGATGTTTCCGCTGAGAGTTTTTTCTGGCTACGCCACTGCCTCTCCCGTCATGTTGAATGCTATTAGTTGAGCTCAGTAGCGGACCCAGAAAAAAATTCTCATGGGGGCTGTGTTTTCTAAATTTTGAGTTCGAGATTGCGAGAAAGAGAGTTTCCTATAATCCCATTTGATGACGGGGGCTTTTGTACAACTACAATAACTCGCACACAATACCATAACTTGACTATTTTATAAAAATAATTTAAAAGTTCTTGTGTTAGGAGTGAAAGGCTATATTGATCTTGAATAGGGCCATTGACAACTTATTTTCAATTAAAATTTATTGCTGACAAGTTGATGTGCTTTGAATGATGTCGTAGAATCTAAATATATTGTCGGCAAACAAATTTGTGTGCCGACAATATATTTAGATTTTATGGCATCATTCAAGACACATCATTCTAAGACTTGTTTTTATTTATTTTATTTTTATATCTTTATGACTTTATATGTCAGGAAATGGGTTCGCAAACTAGATATTTTACAAAATTGGCGCCTTGCTTGCACGATGCATGTATTCATTATTTTCATAGGGAAAAAAAAAGTCATGTACAGTGGATCGTACGATTGGTGTAGTCTATTTTATTTATTTTTTATTTTAATTAATTAAAATTTAATTGAATATAATTAGAGTTAACTAATTTTGATTATAATCTATTAATTATTATTAAAATGCATGATTTTTCGTATATTTTTTAATTTCTAATGATAGTTTAGTAATTTCATATATATATATATATGAATTTGATTTATTTTGATATAAAAAAGAAATTTTTTGTATTTAAAGTTCTTCTATATTACAGTAAAGATGATATGTATACATATTTATATAAATCCATAAAATTTATATGAATGATTATCATCGTTATTTTGCGACGGACTTGTGATATAATGGAATCTAAAAGTGTCGCACATCAGTGTCGTCCATATAGATTTTGGAACCTAAAAGAAAATCATAAATTTGATGTTCCAAGAGTATCATGGGCGGTTTTGGGGTGTGAAGGATGGCCGACCGCACAGGGCCCCGAAAAAACGAGGGTCCCAAAAAATATATAGGTCCATATATATAAATATATATTTAAATTATTGAATTTAGTATTAATTATTTTACTAGCTCAGTGGTAAAGTATCTCCTTCTACTTCAGTAGATCACATGTTCTAATCCTGCTTAGAGCATTTTTTTACTTTTATTTATTTTCCTTCTTTCTTTAGCCAGGTGGGCCCAAATTCTAAGCATTTTTTTACTTTTATTTATTTTCCTTCTTTCTTTAGCCAGGTGGGCCCAAATTCTCTCCATATATTGTATTTTTATTTATTTTTCTTCTTTCTTTAGCCAGGTGGGCCCAAATATTTTTACTTTTTTTTATTCATTCCTAATGCATAAATTACCTTGTAAAATTAGAAAAAATAAAATAAAAACCATGCATAATCTTGGAAAATAATAGAAACATAAATAATATTAAGTTTTTTTATAATAAAATTCATGTAGAGCAACACTTTTTAAGTGAATGTCTTACTTTTATTTGTTTATCATGTGTCGAAAATATTTACTAAAATGATATTGATTCATAAATTTTACTAATATAATTTTTTTTAAATATAAATAAAGGTTCTAATTTTAATAAGGGCTCCGAAATGGCTAAACACTTCAAACAAAAACGTGAAGCTCCTTTCTTAAATCTTATAAATTTTAATTTTAGTTTATTTTTCTTAATAAATTTTGTAAAGAAAGTTTAATTATACTTTCAAAGTGACTATCTTAACTTTTTATTTGTTTATCATGTAATTTGACTAAAATAAATTACTATAATCTACTAAAATACTCCCTCCGTCTCAGGTTAGTGTGGTTCAACTAATATTTTATATCTCACAACAAATCAAATATGCACCACTTTTGAGGGACATAAGTAGTATAATTAATTCATATTTTATATATTTTTTAACTATAAATAAAGGGCCAAATTTTTTAAACTTGCATACTACTTACATTACCCTAAATACCGAAGAGTATTTCAATGGCTCTTTAGTTATATATATATATATATATATATCAATTATTTTAAGGGTTATTTATAGTTTTTGAACCAAAAACTTTAAACTTTTACGATTTGTGAGCGCAATTTCATTTTTTTAAACCCTCAAGTTTACGAAATTGTCGAAATAAGGTGCGCAATTTTGTCTCCAGCAAAGGAATGATGATTCAACTTATCGGATAAAAGTGATGGATTTTTACTTGCCACCTCACCCTAACATTAGGATGTGTGTGAGTCACGTGCGAAATAAAATTACTAGGGGACGAAATGACCATATTACCCTTGACATTTGCGGGCCTCCAAATTCCAATCATGTAATGTAGGTATTAATGTAGATGGAGGAGAATCGCATGAAATAGATGGCCACCCAAAAAACACGTGACAAGTGGGAATAGTATTTAGTCGCAAACTGTCATTTTCAAGTTGGGGTGGGGTGGGGGGTGGGGTGGGGTGGGGGTTGGGGGGGGGGGGTGGTCACTCGTTTTATCAATTTTGCGTGCCATTTGCTTGAAGTAGAAAAAAAATTGTACTAATATACATGTATTATGTTGAATAATTGCTTTTAGTAAAACTATTTTTCTGTGTAAAAAATAATTGAGGAATAACCTCCCTATAGTAATATTTTTTCTGATTCCGACAATATGATTGTATGGAGATTTTACTGTGTGCATGAAATCTATTCTTATATAGAGTATTTTTGCGAGGGATTTTTACTGTACTTTAAAAATAAATAGCATGTTTTATGTCTTTACCACCAATCAATATGATTAAGTGGTACAGTTCTTTTACCGTCACTCACTCCATTGTTTTATGTTTTCCCAACATTGTATTTTATTTATTTAAGTAATAAATTGTTATCAAATGGGATGTATATGATCTAATTTAAATTGGTCGAGTCTGTCCTACCTAATTTTCACGTGTGGTTTACATCTTTTGTTTTGTTCGTAGGCTAATTACTGCACATGAGCTGAGGTTTTTCTCAATGTGCACCTGTTTTCCAAGAGTGTTCACCTCTCGATTGCACGGGAGCGTAGGTTTACCTAGTGCACACTTGTTTTCCAAATAATTACTATGATTTACCCTTTTTGTCAAATATAGTAGCTGCGGATTTTCACGAAAAAAAAAAGAACTATAGTAAGCATGCCAATTATTTTTCCATGTGTGTCTATGGCCATATATCAATATATGCCTAGCAAGTATACTAATTAACAAAATAAAAACAAATAAATATATTCTTTTAAACCGAATAATAAATAAAAATTGGCATGCACGTGCGAGGAATATTTTGAATTGGCATGCATGTACGTTATTTGGATAATATTACATAAACAAATCCTTAAACAATACATAATTAAATAGGTCATCGCACTAATTAATTGTTGTTGACTGCTGTCATACGTGCTAGTTTATTAAGTATTCTTGGTTGATTAATTAACTCAAAAGTAACTTAATTTATTTTCTATTTCATTAATTAAATTATAGAGACAGTTTATACCGTTAATTGTCATTATCGAGTTTAACTAATCCAAGTCAACAATCACTTTTATATTAGGGACTACATGATAGTAGAAAAATTCACTTTGAGTAATTGAAATTAAAAGTCTAAAAAGTTATAAACAGTGTCCATATCTGATTATGTAATTGAATTAAAAGCAACCATAGAATGAAATAAAATAAAATAAAATAAAATAAAATACAGTCAAAACTCATTATTTACTGTGGTATCATACATTATCCTCATTAATTATTAATTGTGGTATTATTATCCTAAAAAGCATAAGATTAGACAGCAATTGAAATTGAATAAAGTTGACTCTCAGTTAAGATTCACCCTCAACCTCTCGATCGCTCAATTTGTTTGACTTTGAGCCAAGTTGAATTTTATTTTAAAAATATATGTCATATTCAAATAATGTTGCAAATATCTTATATTGTCACAAATGTTATGTATTTTTTGCAACTATATTGTCATTACGTTTAAGTCAAGATAAATTTATACATAACATTTCGATCAGTATCAGATTATCTATGTTTTAAATTATTTGATCGCAAAAAAATTGTTTATTGGTGATCATCCACACTATATTGTTTCGTCAAGCTAAAAGAGATATACATGTATTTTTGGACAAATTGCAAAAATATTCTGAACGTTATACATAATATTATTATAAAATTAATCAATTTTGTGACAATATATAGTAATTGCCATATAATTAACTAGTTAGCTTCATCCACTTTCAATATTCTCACAATCAATTAAGTAAAACAACAGAAGAAATAACTAAATTATTATTAGTAATTTAATTTGCTATAGCATGTAGGAGTTGGAATCCATTGCACCACCTGTTAACACTGTTGATTTTATTTTATTTTATCAAATTTGATGTCAATCGATGTTTTCATTTTGGGGCTACGTTGATTTATTAAATTTTTTCATTTCTTTTCTGTAAAAATCCGACCCAGTTTTACGCATGCCACATGTGTTTCCGTCATTGTAAATTGAGGTTAATGGCACAATTGTAAATATATATATATATATATATTTCGAAATTTAACTGATCATTTCTCGAGAAACAAAATAAAATTGTGAAAATATCAATAATTTAGATAGTAAAGTGTAATTTTCCCTAAAAAATGCATAATTTTATAAATGTCTAGAATTACATTTTATTATTGGTTAGGTTTGGTAATTTTATCAAACGATCATCTTTAAATCCAAAACAAGACCAAAATGTTGGTCCCTGAATCAGTGGCGGAGCCAGGCCCCCGAGTATATGGGGGGCAAAATATTAAGAGTATTTAAAATAATTTATTTAAATACAAAATTATATAATATCCTAAAATATTACAATAATTACTTAGAATTTATAATTACATAAGATCATAATCGGTGATTGATTTTCTCTTTGATTTGTCTCTTTATTTATCGTTGATTATTTTCTAATTACAAATTTATCCATTCTAAGGTTCGTGGTACAAGACCTACCAATGTCCCATTTAATATATGAGATTTGCTCTAATTTATGCTAGTTTGTTTAGTACATGAATGTATAGTATTATATTTTTTTTAAAGTACACATAATAATATTGTAGAATTTATATATTTTTTTTAAGGAATTGTATATAATAAAAAATAAATATCACATTAAAACAAATTTATTCACTCCTATGAATACCATACTCAAGAATTTATCCATTCCTACAATTTCAGAGAAACAATTATTTAATTGAAACGAATATACTTCATTCCTATGATTTTACAGAAACAAATATGTTAAAGGAGAGATAAGGAGAGATACAAGTTTTAATTGAAGTCTATTTATTTCTCTCTTTTTTTTGACACGTTAAAACTAAAATTCAAAAAATTAAGGAAATAAATCATTTATTTATCTTTTTCCTTTGCCCATGTCTTTATAATTTTTTGGTGGGGCAAATTTCTTTATGTTTGTAAATATTATGCAGAAATAAGTATAGTTAGGGGGTAATTCAACAAAATTGAGGGGGGCAATTGCCCCACCCCTATTGAACGTGGCTCCGCCAATGCCCTGAATATTTTTAAAACCATACCAATTGTTGAAACTAAATTAGTAATTACCATGATTTTTGTTCAACCCTCACGATTCAAGCAGGATACGACTTTTTTAGTTTGTAAATCGAATTAAATCTTAAATCCAAAAATGTATGTACATTTGACTAGGTTTATACCATGACTAAATTAACACTCGAGTAGAATCTTGTTGGTAATTACGCGGAAAATTTAGAGAGAGAGAGAGAGAGAGGAGAGAGTGAGTGAGTGAGGCAGTTGATGATGAGTGGATGATTGTTGTGTTGTAATGAAATGGGAGGTGGGGACACAGAATACAGTGCGTATAATACACAGTGTCTGTGTCGAATTTCGTCCTTTTCTCCTCAACAATTTAACGTTATTCAATTTGTTCGTTGAAGCAGAGAGAGAGAGAGAGAGAGAGAGGCCTTATCTTCCCCTGCAGAAAAAGCCATTTGCCAAAGCCAACAGGCAACAATCATCAACATACAAAAAAGGCTCAGAAGACAGAGAGAGAGTAGACAGAGAGAGAGAGAGAGAGAGGAGAGAGAGAGAATACAAATATAGTACCTGCAGTGCCTCTCCGTTCACACTCTCCTTAAGACTTTCCCTTTTTGGAACCACCGAATCCTTCAATCATTTCCGACCTCCTCATCAATCAGATTCAATTCAACTCAACTCAACTCAACTCAATCGGTCCTGCTATTAATCGCTCTATTAAATCTGTTTTGTACGGTTTCAAATGATCGATTTTCAATTAATATTCACTCAAATATCCAGTTGAAGATTAATTGCAAACAGATGATGAATCACTGCGTTCCGGATTTTCATGAATTGGAGGACGACGATTCGATTCCGAGTTTTTCTAGACCCAAAAAGTCTACCACGTGAGCTTTTTGAATTGATAGCGAATTTATTTGAGATTGAGTTTTAGAGTTTCTGAGATTGATCGGTTTGTTTTTTGAGAAATTGTAGAGGCGAAGAGGAGATCATGGAGCTGTTATGGCAGAACGGTCCAGTAGTGGTGCAGAGCCAGAACCAGAGACAGTCGAGGAAGAGCGCCTCCGGCAGCGGCAGCGGCGGGGAGGTGGTGTTTCCGGATGAGAGGGAGATCCGATCGAGCGCGGAGGAGCAGCAGCAGCAGCATTTATTTATGCAGGAGGATGAGATGGCGTCTTGGCTTCAATATCCACTCGATGATTCCTCCTTCGATCGCGATTTCTATGCTGATCTCCTCTACTCCGCTCCTCCGCCGCCGTCTCTCATCACCGCCACCGCGCAGCCTAGGGCGGCCGCGGAGATTCGTCCCCCACGGCCTCCGTCGCCGCGGCCGCCTGTCGCGAGACCGGACAATCCGCCGCGGATGCATAATTTCGTGCATTTCTCCAGGCTCCCGATCAGGCAGAGGACGGAGGCGGCGCCGATAGTGAGGACGGAGAGAGAATCGTCGACCGTGGTGGAGTCGAGTGACACGCCGGCTGTGCGCCCGGAGTCTAGGGTTTCTCTATCGGTGGCGGACAGCAGGCCTCCTGTGAACGAGGAGAGCGCCACTGCCACCGCCACAGCTGGCCGAACTTCGGCGGCCGCCGGAGAGTTGACCGCTGGTACATGTGACCTCACCGTCACGTCCTCGCCCGGCGGCTCCCGGAACAGCTTCAGCGAGAAGACGCGGCAGCCGCACCAGAAGCCGGCGGCGGCCGCCGACGATCGGAAACGCAAAGCAATAGAAGCCGACGATAATGAGTGTCAGAGTGAGGTAAGCAATCGCCCGTACTACTTGTGCTTTTATCTTATCTATTCTATTCTTTATTCATTTACTATATTTTCCGAATATTTATCATTTTGTTCAAAAATATCACAATTCTAAAAAAATCTTTTTTTTTAAATAATCCATCGTTTATATGTTATATTTAATATTCACGAGTCATAATTTTCTGCTATCAGAAAATCGATGTTTTGTATTAGAACCAAGTTTAAAATTCAGTCCGTTCTGCTATGCGGTAACACGTCGATTTTTCTATTCTGAAAATTATAATAATCTACGTTATAAGATCTAAATACTAATTATCAAAATGAAATTCTTAAACGTTGGATTGATAAACGTTAATGAAAATATATTATATTTTGTGTTTAAGGAAGAAAAAAAAAACCAGTTTGTTTTCTGTATTTCATTATTTTGCTTACTATTTTTGAAAATTGTTAGTTGTAGGAGTTTTATTTATTTATTTATTTATTTGTGGATACGTTCAAACGTGCGCAAGTTGGGTTATGGCCGCGCCTGGCGTGAGCATCGCCTTGTGTGCAATATGAACCGACAAAGTCGAGTGTACTGTAGTCTGACATGGCGGTGCATCCTGCCGGAAAATTCCATTAAGGATGTATATGTAGTACACTTATCTTACATAATATTATTTTATTAATATAACACCTCACTCACAAAATAATATTATATTAATATAATTTATATTAATAAAATATTACATGTGAGTGATGGGTGTACTACATGTACACCCCTAATAGAATTTCTCTATCCGGCCGGAGCATAAAACTGGCGTGCGCCCCGAACACGTGGCATGCAGTTTACCGATACAAGAACGTAGTACGTGCATTTATTCCGCCACGTGGACGGGGAGGGTGCCACGAATTTCAACCAGGTGACAGTAGTAGGGTAATTTTAGGATAATTTAACACACAAATCCACAAAATAGTGACGGTGGATTGTGAGTGGCTAATAGAGCAAAGTTTTTAGCGCGCGATCACGGGACACTGTGACCTTCTTTACATTAAGTGGGAGGCCATGGCCCCCCTTATCTCTTGGGACCCTCAAAGCCAAATTAGAATGCGTCATGCATGATTCTGGGAAAATATATATATAAATAATATTTTCTTTTGGAAATAAATTCTTTTTTCTAAGTTGGGATATAAATTCAATACAGTCTATCCATAACCCTTGTGGGATGCATTCAATGCAAAGGCGGTTGGGGTTGGATTGGATGGGGTTGGCATGCAACTTAAGAGTTTTCGAAATTACTATTAAACTTTTTTGTTATATAGAGTATTATATTAAACATAATTAATTTGTTGGGTAAGCTAAGGTGATAGAGATGAAACTTGTACATAGTTTTTTGATGCGAATAATCCGCAGCTGTTATTTGAGGTGTGAAATTGAAGTAAACCTCGCTCCGTACAATAACAAATGCACTAGGAAAACACTCTCGAATCAAAATATTGGTGGGATTCAAATGAGCAGGGATGCATTACCCCTGAGTTGGGGAATGATTGAGTTAGGGAAAAAGGGTGTGTAGCGTGATAGATAAGATGATGTTCACACTTCTTGTCAGGTTGATGGTGGCTGGTATTTAAATGCATCATCAATTTGTAATTAATTATTTTATTTATTATTTATTTTCTTGGGTTCCATTCTATTTATTACAACCGAAAGGTGTGCAAGAAAAGCACATGAAGGAGTTAAGTAGTAGTTGATCAATACTCGCAAAATCAAATTGCTATCTGTCGTCGTAGGTTCTGGAATCTGAACCAAGGGAGCCACAATTGATTCTCAACTTTAATGCTGCCTTAAATGCTATCTGGCTAGTAATAATCTTTAAATTATTGTCTGAATTTGTAGTGATCTGTTAATAATGTTTCCTTGTCTAAAGATAAAGAGTAATTTGCACCTAGCTCCTCAAAAAATTATTTTTAACTAAAAGAAGTGAAATGATTGTAAAATAATAGGTTCCTCTTCAACTAATCCCTGACTAAAAAATTTCATTTTATGAACTATAGGATATCGAGTTTGAAGGTGCTGAAGGTAAAAAACAGGGACGTGGTTCAGCATCGACAAAGAGATCACGTGCTGCAGAAGTTCACAACCTGTCGGAGAGGGTTCGTATATATATGTCATAAACTTTATTAATTTTTTCGTGATTATATATATGTTGCTGAATATATTGAATGTTGTTACTCATGTAGAGGCGACGGGACAGGATAAATGAGAAAATGAAGGCATTACAGGAACTCATTCCACGTTGTAATAAGGTTTGAGAGTTTAGTTTATTACTCCCTCCGTCCCAATAGGGGGGACCTTGTTATTGGGACGGAGGGAGTATATCATTAAGTTAGATCATCTTGAGCTTTTAGATTAAATTCTCATTGTTAGCTTTTGTGGATTAAATTCAGTCAGATAAAGCTTCAATGCTGGATGAGGCTATTGAATACTTGAAATCACTTCAACTACAAGTGCAGGTACATTTTCCTCGCTTTCGTTTTAATTTAGGCTAAATAGTCATATCTGCCGAACAATTACAATTTTTGCAATGACTTCGACCAACTAATACTCAAACTACGTGAAACTGTGCAATCTATCCAGAACAAATTTTTTAGGTACCTGAAAGTTAAATAGTATCGTCGTTTGACATGACTTGGCGTGGAAATACATGTGTAATACCCAATTTTTTTTAGTGACACTCAATCCACCAAAGTCGATAGTTTAGGACAGAATTGAAAAGATGGTGATAGTTTGAGATATGTTTGACCATTTGGCCTTTAATTTTAATTTATGAATTGAAATCTTGTTTTGGTAGGGATCAATGTGATTACCAACTTGTGTTCCACACTATCAACTATATAACTATATCATGCCTAAGTTTTGAATGGAAAATTTCCTCTCCACTCTCTCTAAGAAGTTAAATTAGTATCACTTTCATGCCAGAGTATGCAACTATAATGTCTCCTTTTGTTATTTATAGTTTCCAAGTTGTAAAACAAAGTTTGGTTTCGATCTGTGCAGATGATGTCGATGGGCTGTGGGATGGTTCCGATTATGTACCCCGGTATGCAGCAGTACATGCCCGCAATGGGGTTGGGCATGGGGATGGGAATGGGAATGGACATGGGAATGAGCCGACCAATGGTTCCGTATCCATCCATGATGCCGGGCTCAGCCATGCCTAATCCTGCAGCGGCAGCAGCTCATAGATTTCCCCTGCCTCCATTTCATGTGCAACCACTTCCTGTACACGATCCTTCAAGATTGCAAGATCCGGTCCTGAACTCGACTAATCCTCAAAATCAATACCACCCCCCGCGGTTTCCACATTTTGCCGATCCATATCAGCAATATCTTGGTTTCCACCAACTACCAATACCACAGGCAAGTTTCTCTACAATAGTAATCACACATTTGTTATATGGTTGGTTGGTGATGAAATTTCTTTTATTTTTCGAGTAATGCTAAATTTCGAGTGAATTTTGCAGAATCAAGGTGTAATGCAGCACGATGCCAACAAGCCGAGTAGCAGCAAAGACATTGGTGAAAACCAGCAAACTGGTAAAGAAACCATTGGCATTTCACATACAGGATAGAAGTAGACTTCCACATGCATATGAATGGAACTGAGATGAAAATTTTGCAGGATGATTCGTGGGGAGACGACATACGGGAGGCTTAACGCTCCTCCCGACTAAATTTTGTATGAGTATAGCACGAGTATATTCCATATATGCCTCTAGCTAACATAATTTTGTAAACGACGACGACCCATGATCTTTACTTCTTTAGCATTATAAGTTTTTGTTATTTATCTTGGTTTGTAGAAATATCACATATGATGAGTTGTTTATTCTGGGAATGGAGATCAGAGATAGGTGATTATTGAAGTATCCCTAAAGAGGGAGAACAATATTTCCTTTGAGGAAAGGAAATATTATGGAGAAATGCTCAGAATTTATATCCACTTATTCTTGCTCAAATACAAGGGGAAGAATATATATGATGAGAATGAGATGATAGTAATACTCTACGCCTACGGCTATGATGTTTTGGCCTACTTTCTTATAGTCTTTAACCTTTCAATTTTCATGGAGGTATAGAAATGTAAATTATGGATTTATTTATTTTTTTTTTCCTTGGAAATTCAATAGGCTATAGATATGGTGTATGTAAATATGCTAATATTTGGCCAGGGATAGATGATTTCCTTTCTTGGCGACTAACTTAGGATTGAATACTACTTTCACTCCCATCACATCATTTTTTTAATATTTTCTTTTATTTTTATCTTTTCGAATATCTAACTTTATGATATCAACTATTTAAATTTACTTCGAATTTTATTTTACTGTATTATTTAAAATTTACTCGGTGTAATGCAGAGTATAATTTTATTAAAGGGTTAATTGTAGATTGTTGCGTTGACTTTGGTCTGTTGTTCACTTTGTGGTCAGAACTTCAAAAATGCCAACAATTACTATAACTTTGACTAGTTGTTCATTTTACGGAACGGGAGAAGAGTTTCCGTCAAAATTATGTGGAGTGGTGGATACTGATATGGATTTTCATCCAAAAAAATACAACATTAATTACGTGGAAAAATTACTTATATTCTAGTATGAATTTTGATCCGTTATTCACTTTATCTTTATGGTTTAGATTTTAAAAATGTGAAAAATAACAAGAACTTTGACTGTTGGTCACGTTACGGCAAGGGATCAAATTTACGACGACGGAAAACTAATGTGGATTATCGGATACAGATAACTACAATCCACACGGCAATAGACGACGCCACACCACCCTTTTCTTCTTCCACCCGGACCACCCCTTCTTATTATTATCTCTGTCCCACTTATTTTGTCTTATTACTGTTCGGCACGGTTATTAAAGAGAAAGGTAAAAAGAAAGGAAATTGATAGGTCTTATTACTTTTGAAGGATTAATTATTTCCTTTTTGGAATGACAATTTAAATGGGACAACCAAAAAAAGAAAGAAATATAATTTCAATGGAGGGAGTATTAAATAAGGCCTATAGTGAAGAATAATAGGGTTATATTTATTTAAAATCACCCTTAAAACTAGCCCACTGAAATCTAGTCCAAATAACATGAAGACCAGTAATAAAATTTGGTCCAACATAATATTTGCCTGATCAATCCAAACTCTTTTCGAAATCATTATAAAAGTAAATTCTAAGGCCTAATTTTTACCTTTCAAAAAAGAAAAAAAAAAAATACTCCCTCCGCCTCAATATTCATGACTTTTTGGGTTGTTCCATATAACATGGTCTGTTTTCTTTTTTGATTAATTTAAAACTTACTTAAATCCTAATTAAAGCACTTTATTGATTAAAAAGATTAAATATTCAATAAAAAATACACTACATATGGGTAACACACCTTTTGATCGAATTTCTTACTTTTGATCGAATTTCTTTCTCATTAATATCGGTGCCCAAAAGAAATAGAGTAAAAAATTATATATACTCCCTTAAATGGGTTGGGTCGGGTCGAGTGCAGGAGAAACCGGGTGTATCCGGCCCTGCCTATTTCTGCTAAGATTTTCTTCGCACATTTGTTTCTTGAACACAAAGACAACTCTCTCTCTACTCTCTCACTAAACATTCGCCCGCAGAAACCCCCAAATCTCCAAACCCCAATCCCTAATTTCGCCTTCCAATCATGGGTCAGGGCACTCCCGGCGGCCTCAACCGTCAGCCTCCCGGCGACCGCAAGAACGACGGCGAAAAGAAGGAGAAGAAATTCGAGCCAGCAGCGCCGCCGGCTCGCGTCGGGCGCAAGCAGCGCAAGCAGAAGGGTCCCGAGGCTGCAGCACGGATTCCGGCGGTGACGCCACTGACGAAGTGCAAGCTGCGGCTCCTGAAGCTGGAGAGAATTAAGGACTATCTGCTGATGGAGGAGGAGTTCGTGGCCAATCAGGAGCGGCTGAAGCCGCAGGAGGAGAAGACGGAGGAAGATCGGTCCAAGGTCGACGACCTGCGAGGCACGCCGATGAGCGTCGGGAATTTGGAGGAGCTAATTGATGAGAACCACGCCATCGTGTCTTCGTCGGTCGGGCCGGAGTATTATGTCGGGATATTGTCGTTCGTCGATAAGGATCAGCTGGAGCCCGGATGCGCGATTCTGATGCACAATAAGGTATATATGACTGCTTTGGTAGTTAGGGTTTCGAGCTGGTTTGGGTGGTGGGGTGGGTAGTTAGGGTTTTGAATTTTTTGCGTGTTTGTTTGCGTGTTTTCCTTATAAAAATAGAGAAGAGTACTGGGATTGTGATTAGTTCTTTACAATTGCATCTGAAATTGAAGGGTGAAGATTTCTTGTATGGCAGCGGATTGGAGTTGTAGTTAATTATAGGTTGTTAAAGTTGGCAATGCTACTTCTTTTCTGTGTTGACATATGTGAATTAATGCTTATGTACTGTCATTAGGAAAGATTTCTTTTAAGATCTTCTTCTATGCAAGTTGTATTGGAGAATAATACCATTTGAGAAACGTTAGCTTGTGAAGGAATAGAGTAAATAGGCTTTTGAGATTCGGTTAGGAGATGGGGTATTGTTCTGGTTATTACATACATTCTATGTGCGGCTTTGAACCAGAAAAAAAGATATAATCGTGTGCGTGTGTTAGGCTAGTGGTAGAGTGGTTAATGCCCAGGCCAAAGGTCACGGGTTCAAGTCTACCGTCACGCGGCCTTTAAAATTTCTTGTAATGTTTGTTAAAAAAAGAGAGATATAATTAATATAAGTTTTACGGAAGCAAGTGCTGTAGAGTCTTCTGTATAGAGGAATATTTTTCTTGGAAAAGTTATCCATGTGGATTGGTTGGGAAGTTGGAATTGCATGTGCAGGTTCTTATATATTGGAAAAAATCCCCTTGCTGCAGGTTCTTTCTGTTGTTGGACTGCTTCAAGATGATGTCGACCCCATGGTATCCGTCATGAAGGTTGAGAAGGCTCCTTTGGAGTCATATGCTGATATTGGTGGACTCGATGCCCAGATCCAAGAGATCAAAGAGGCAGTTGAGCTTCCATTGACGCACCCTGAATTATATGAAGATATTGGTATTAAACCTCCCAAGGGTGTTATACTCTATGGAGAGCCTGGAACTGGAAAGACCTTACTTGCAAAGGTTTGTCTTTGTGTTTTTGGTGCATTACATCTGAATAGTCATATATTATGTCATCTCACGATTAGTGTTGTTGTGAATTATAACATAGTTTTTCTTCACCATGTCTTGTTTGTTTGTTAATGATCATGTTATGTTATGCTTGCCAGTGATACTTTCAGAGAAACAAAAAAAAGTGTGAATACCTGATTTCATATGCTGCTAGTTATTTTTTTTTTCAGACAGAATCATGAGGCATGAGAGGGTAACTTAGCTTTAATAGTGAGTAAGGAGCTGACCTTTCACCTCGCTAATGCTTGCTCCAAAGCTAGTTAAAATTTGCTTCTTGTACTTATTTCTTAGTGATTGGATTACTAATTACTATGCAAATTGAAAATATTGTAATCATTTGTCTGTAAGCATTATTTATTTCATTTGTTTACTACAAGAGGGCTCAGTCAACTGAGCTGAATGATTCATGTATATGAGGGCATTGGTATAGCTGTATAGGAAGCTAGTTAGAATTTATGACATATCTGGACGTAAGGCTTTGGTATCTAATTTTCATTAAACCTTCAGGCCGTCGCAAATTCTACTTCTGCAACATTCTTACGTGTTGTTGGAAGTGAATTAATTCAAAAGTACTTGGGAGATGGCCCTAAGCTGGTGAGAGAACTCTTTAGAGTTGCTGATGATCTCTCACCGTCAATTGTCTTCATTGATGAAATTGATGCTGTTGGTACAAAAAGGTAATGTTCACATTATAATTTCCTTGAAAAAGGTAAAAACTGCTACTAATTGGAGAACTCTGTTTACAGGTATGATGCCCACTCAGGTGGTGAACGTGAAATTCAGAGGACTATGTTGGAATTGTTGAATCAGCTAGATGGTTTTGATTCAAGAGGAGATGTGAAAGTGATTCTTGCAACAAATAAAATTGAAAGTCTTGACCCTGCCCTGCTTAGGCCAGGTAGAATAGATAGAAAGATCGAATTTCCTCTGCCAGATATCAAGACTAGAAGACGAATTTTCACGGTATTGATGACATGAATTTTTGCTAAAGCTAAATGTTTTTGAGTTCACCTATTTCCATTCAAACTCAGTAAATGCTGTGTTTGATGTTTAGATTCACACATCAAGGATGACATTAGCTGATGATGTGAACCTGGAAGAATTTGTTATGACAAAAGATGAGTTTTCTGGAGCTGATATCAAAGCCATATGCACTGAAGCTGGTTTGCTTGCTTTAAGAGAGCGTCGCATGAAGGTAACTTTTCAAGGCTGTCACCATTTTTTTATGGTTCCGCTGTAAACTTTAATATGTGGGGAAAGAATCTTATGCATTATTCTGTGATTCAAATTTCAAATGATACGATTTCTAATTTTCTACCCTAATTATATTTTTCAGTTTATAGATTAACTATATAAATTCACTAGCGAAATCTGCATACTGAGCATACAAGTAGACTGCATAGTTGGCTCTTACTTCCGGTAACAGATGACTTGACATGTTCTGAAAATTTGCTAAACATTTTTATTTCATTTATACTTTTGACAAAACCAGCGCAAGTTACAATGATTTTTTTATCTCTTTGTAGCTTGATTTTATACTATTTGCAAGTAGGAGCTGAAATTTCAATTGCCATTGTAGCATATTTGGAACTCTGGATTTTCAAATTGTGATGCTAAAAATAACTTATAACTAATTTGAGGTTTATCATCACTTCTAAAGATCTTGAAATTCAGCATTAATTATGAAAAATAAGTTCTAGTTAGTGAAGTTGAGGATATATGTAGCTTAATAATATGATTTTCGCAACCTTACTCCTTTAGAGGAACAATCAGTAAGCACATAACCATCTGTTATGTTTCTTGTTCTGTTGTTTTGGGACGAGGTCGTCTGCATTAACCTTATACTATATTTATTTTTTACTTGATTGGCTCACATGAAATTCATGCTTCCAGAATCTGGTTTTCTCATTCTCTCATAATAATCGTAGACCACTGGCTGGCCGAACGAGAATTTGTTGCCTCTTTTTCAAGATTAGGATGCTAATTTATGTATATAGACTTTGCTTGAGTGGGATGCTATCTTTGTATTACCTTGGAATTCGGGCCAATCAGCATGTGTTCTGAAAAGGAATGTCAGCTTAGTTCATTGAAAGGATTTAAATACTACAGAATCTCATGACTAGAATTTTCTAAATATACTAGAGGAGAGACTTGGTTAAAGAGTGATTTGAGTTTTGGTAGTTTAAAATCTAAGAGGAAATTACTTCTTGCTACAGCTTAATATTTAGTTTCTTTTCTTTTCTTTTTTTTCACTCTCTCTTTGGGACAATGTTGCTTTTGTGTGGCTGTAAATGGGGAAGAATTTGATACATAACTTTCTTATGATTCTGTTTATATTGGTCAGATGTGTTCCAACCTCTGTGTGTATTAACGTGTGTGTAATACAACTCTCAGGTGACGCATTCAGATTTCAAGAAGGCGAAGGACAAGGTCATGTTCAAGAAGAAAGAGGGCGTCCCCGAAGGGCTGTATATGTGATTATTATCAAGTTGAGTTGGGGAGTGCATGTGCATCGCTTGTTGAATTTGCAAGTTTTATCACTGACTGATGTTCTTTAAAAAGCTTTTGGCAAACTAGTGTTATGATGGTGAACGTTTACAATCGATGTCGATGGCTTCGATTTCTATAGCCTTCCTTTATTTAACGAGATGATTTACTTTCACGAGTCTGATTGAAAATAGCTGCCTTGTCTCTATTCTTGCTCTTGTGCGTTTCAATTTCAATGGGTGAATTTTCTTTTTTTAGAAATTTTGAACCCTCTTTGATGGAAATAAGGGTTTGTTGCTGCCGACTTCCAGCTAAACCTGACTGATTAACCACTCGTTTCCAAAATTTGGTGGCAAGGAAACCATAGTTAATTTTCACCCAAATATGGGTTTCCGAAATTTTCATATTTTTTTCACCAATTTGATATTGTGTTTTTTATTTTTTTCGGTGCATATATATTTGTTTTTCTACTTATTTTCAAATTATATATTTACATGAACACGCAAGATTCCATGAATTCATCGTGCCAACACAATAATTGGATCAGTGAAATGTTTGGAAATCGTTGAGAATTTTGGTCCTTTTTTTTTTCTTTTTCTTTTTTTCGTATCTCAGAAGACTAGACTTTTTTCAAACTACATCAAATTTCTAACCAAATTGATAATGACATTTAATATCATGCATTTCCAACATCATCTCGATTCTTGATAAGACGTATGTTTGCCAAGAATATGGTTATCAATAGCATTAAATGGACGTTGAGCTTAATTAAAAAAACGTAGTACTTATCTTCGTCGTTACATACTAATTATGTCAAATCTACTTTAAAATGTTATTCATGTGGAAAATGATCTGTACTCTACAAACACAACAGGATAATTGATAAATAATATAGAAAGGTCTAATAAACAAAACTTAATCTCCTTGTCATTTTCTGTTTCTTTACTGAAAAACTGTTTTTTTTTTCTTTTTTTTCTTCTTCTTTTTGTTTGTAGACAAATAAAGTATATTAAGATTTTAAGATTAAGACCCATTAACAAATTAAAAAACGAGCAACCTTAGTAGTGTGTATATATTCATTGTGCAATTTCAACGTAATACGTAACAAGAAATTAAATGACTGCGACACAACTTAATTAACTCATATATTCCAGGCATGCTAAATTAATTCCACATAATTAATACAATTTTTCCAGTTCACAAACAGACGGAAAAAGCTAAACAAAAGCAAGATTCCAACACACACTATAACGACAAACAACTAAACCAAACACACAATTACATAAAACTCAACGTAAATAAACTTTTAACTAAGCTTCAAGGGTTAGGCAGAATGCCGGTGCCGCCGCCAGCGCCGCCGCCAAGGCCGCCAAAGCCTCCGACGCCACCACCAAGGCCGCCTAAGCCTCCGACGCCACCACCAAGGCCGCCTAAGCCTCCGAGGCCGCCGCCGCCACCAGCGCCGCCGAAGCTGCTTACGCCACCGGGGATAACGCCGCCGACTCCAGCAATACCGCCGTTAGGGGTTGTCCCGATTATGCCGCCTGCGCCGACACCACCGGGTATGCCGGGTATGCCGTTAGTGCCGACGCCGCCGCCGACGCCGCCGAAAGGTATACCGTTGTCGCCGATGCCGTAGTAGCTCCCGACGCCGTTGTAGGTCATGTAGTTCTTCTGGTCGGCGAGGCCTTTGTCCCCTGCAGGCATATCCCTACCAGCTGTAGCCTCATGCACTGCAACTAGAGCAACCACAACCATCAAAGCCCATGACGCCATTCTCTCTCTATCTCTCTCTCTCTATATATATATATGTATGTATCACTCTCTATCTCTCTCTCTCTCAATGTTCACCCCAGTGGTTTTTTGACACCTGAAAGAATGTGTTAGGCCTCCCATTTTAAAGAAAATGGAGAGAGAGAGAGAGAGAGCAGTTGGGAGAATTGAATGCATGGAAATAAAGGCAGATTTAAGAGGTTAATTTTTCTTGTGATATTGCATATATTTTCTAGGGTATCTGCAATGATGGTAGGGGGCACTTGTACATTGGTCAATGAAAGTAGTACTGTTAGTAATAAATAGGAGAATGCAAGATGGCAGAAGCTGATGGTATACGTATGATCGATGAGATTCGAAATATGGAAAGTGAATTTACTGCATGCACATGATTTTGCAGCAAACTTGTTTCATTGCACTCACCTACTACAAAATACAATCAAATGAATCTTGAGAAATCGAATACGAGGTGAGATACAAGTCAGGGATATCAATTAGATCAACACGCTCGGTTTTGGTCAATGTTTAAAATAAAATGAAATTGCATGAATATTGAGAAGTTAAATACGATCATTGATCGATCGGACCAACACACTCGGACCAATCATACAAAATACAATAAAATTGAACGAATCTTGAGAAATTGAACGCGATGTGAGATACAGTCGGGGATATCAATCCGACCAACGCACTCGATTTTGGACCAATTATATAAAATACAATAAAATTCCATGAATCTTGAGAAATCGAATACGATGTGATCAGATACAAGTCAGAGATATCAATCAAACCAATACACTCGGTTTCGGACCAATCGTATCAAGCCATTGGGCTATTTGATTTGGATCAATCAAATTGAATTTCTTTTTCGAATTAGAAATTTTCGATCATAACCCTTCTTAATTTCAATTTATTTGAGTTGTACGTACCATTCTGCTTAGTATAATTAAATAACTAGAGGTTTATGCAGATGGTGTGGTCACATTTTCCAAGAAAGTGGTATAGTTAGTCTCTATCAAGTATCAAATTATTTCTTCATATAGCATGCAATATCTTCATTACGTCCACTCTTCAATTTAGACAAGGAACTTGGTCTCATGTTTCCTGTGTCCTTAATGAATTTATCCTAATACTCTAACTTCTTAATTATCATCGTACAATTAGAACTATATATATATAGAGAGAGAGAGAGGAGAGAGAGATATGTATAGTATCTCCATGTGGAAAACCTTATTGAGGTTCAAGAATGGCAGAAATTAAGATTACCACAAAAACTGTTGAAATTTTCCTTGATGCAGTGATAGGTTAGGATATTATGTCCAAAAATAAAAAGGGTTGCTATCGGTAAGTTTTAGCGTGCATGACATGTATTACATTAACGGTCTTGATTCGGCCGCGTGTGCAAATGCAAATAGTTTGCTTTCAAAAATTGATTGTGATTAGTAAAAAATAAAATAATGATTTGTTATTGATTTCATTTAATTTAATTAATATCATAGTGTTTAATTTTATATTCACCGTTGAAAAATAACCATATGTGTGTGTTTGGAGAGTGAGAGAGAGAGTAGAGAGCTGTGAAGCTAGCTGCTGCAAAATTACCAACAATCACTGCAGAAACAGGCCATGTGTCTTCAACCACTCAACCAACTCAGTAAATTGTATTTGCAGAGAAGATTACTTGCAAGATAGAGAGAGAGAATATTCAAGAGAGAGAGAGAGAGAGAAGATTTCCTACGATAAATAGAGTGCAGGCTCTGAATTCATCACGGCCGTTGGATCACGTAAGATGAAGATTTGCAGTGGATCCACTCTGAAAATTATGCTTCCTGGCAATGGCTTTCAATGCAGAGCCTGCAAATGGCTGGAAGTTGGTCAATCCCATAAATTCATTTTATCTAGCTACTTCATAAATTCACCTAACTTTTTCAAACTTGCAATTTTTTTATTTATTTTTAACATATCATCGATCTATCTATCTATATATTCAAAATTCATTAAAACATCATGTTTGTAAACGAATCCTTCTCATAGTCATAACAATAAGGCTTCTATTTCTTTGATCCATTTTTTTTTGTAATAAAAAAAACTTGATTAGGTTTGCAAACTCTGTACAAGTATGGAGGTGTTAATTCATTTGTTTGGACATATATATTATAAAATCTTAGTTCGACAAGAATTATAAACTTCTCTACAAACAACTCACTGTTTAAAGTGTTTTGCACAAACGACGCAGATTTTTTTTTTATAAATTAACAATTAAATTTTAAAATTGTGCTACGGTGGACTTGAACCCCCACGAAATCAGTAGATTAATTGTCTGTTAGAGATATTATTCCAATATTATTACAATTTTCCGAAGAAAGAGTGTGTTAATCCATAATGTATGTTAGTGTGTGTTGTTAATTAACGGACGTTAATTAATCCTTGCCACTAACGGCGAGCAACGGTCCTCACAACATATCGATTTATTTACTTTCAATATTATTATTTATAATATTATTTGTTTTAAAAATATTATAATTGTATAAAAACACACATGAATTTATTGAGCCAAAGATAGAACGAGAAAAGCTGCTTTTGAATTTGATGCCAAAATGATGATGTGTGTATTAAAAAGATGGTGCAACTTTGGCTTGTTCGTTAAACTATTTTAATGGAAAACAAAAATAATAATAAAAATTTTCATCGGTAGAAAAAAAAAATATTATAACGAAGGAATGATGAGTTCTTTTGTTTGGAAACAGCGATAAAGACGGTGAGCTTGAATAAGACGGTGTGGATTTGGCTTGCTCGTTAAACTATTTTAGTGAACAAATAGTAATAAAATTTCTATTGATAGATGAAAACATAATTAATTTTTCTTTATGAAAACATAACAAAATTTTTTCTTTATTAGTATTATTTATGAATTAATAATAATAAGTGTCCGAGCTGTAAAAATGTGTACACCAAAATAGTTGGTAATTGATTTTTTTTATTCCTAAATATTACAATGAAAATTGAAACAGTAAAATTTTTGTCTTAAGTAAAATAGTAATTTCTTTTTTGAAAAAATAATAAAGTTGATAGTTTGGCATAGTTTTTGCACAAAATTATGTGATACGACTAGGGCTGGGGAAATTTACCGATAGTTTCGGTTTTACCAGCGGTTAACCATTTACCGCCGGTTTCGGTTAACCGTTTACCGTCCTCCTCGATTTCGGTACGGTATATGGTTAGTAAGTTGAAATATTTTTCGGTAAATGGTTAACCGAATGTTTGATATAAATTATTAATAATATATATTATATAAGAAAAAGGGATGATTGATTTTGAATAATCCAATTTTGGATCGTTTTTAATTTTAAAATTTAGATTGGGTCGGATCTGTTCGGTCCGAATGTTCTAGAGTAGGCCCATAGACTTTTGGGTGAAGATATGTCCAAAATAATTGGTCCAACTAAATTTCTAACAGGCCAGATAAATTTGATACTAATTTTTTTTAATTTGAATTTGTTTTAATTTTAGAAAATGGAAAATTTAAGCAAAATTATGAGTAAACTATTAACATTCTATTTTTCTAGAATAATAAAATAATTCCCTCAAAAAAAGAATAATAAAAAAAAGAATATAAAAATAATACAAATAGATATTTTTTTGTGAAGTACATTTTCATAAATATTGAGCATGACTGCACTAGTCATGCATAAAACACCATTATTAAAAATAAAATAAAAAAATCTAAAACACGAAAGCATCCCAGTAATTTTATTAATCAAAATAAAATAAAACAAAATATAATTACATAATATTGAATCGAAATCCCTTGTGCTGTGTTGTTCATCTCCGCCGCCTCTCTATCTTATCTTCAAAATCGAACTGCAACCGCACCACCGCGCCTTTCTCGATTATCTAGGGATCTGATTTTTCTATATCAGGAGACCGCCGGCGATCTAGGATCCGACTGCGGAATTAATGTAAGAAAATTTTCTGTAGATCTTAATTTAATTTAATTTTTTAAATTATTTCTCGACGATATGTTTTGCTTCGCGGTTCCTGATTTATGTTTTGGTATTAAGTTATCTCTAATTTTGAACTGAATCGGTTTTTCCACTGGTTGATTGTTGCTTGAATTTTGGAACTAGCTGTTCGAAAACTGATGTTAGATTGTTTTATTTGATATGAACAGTTTTTGGTTATCATGTTGTTTGTTTCTTCTTTTGGTAGTAAGTTATCTCTATTTTGAACTGAATCGGTTTTTCCACTGGTTGATTGGTGCTTTAATTTTGGAACTAGATGTTTGAAAACTGATGTTTATTTTGTTATATTTGAAATTTGCGACGTTGTTTGTTTGTATGAACAGTTTTTGGTTATCATGTTCTTCTTAGGGTTTTACTAATTGAACTTAATTGGTTGGTTTTTAACTTTTTTTTTTATTTGTGGTTGATTAGTCGTAAATCGTAATGGGTAAGAAGAAATCCGATGAGGTTGGTGGTGGTGCAAAGTCGAAGCAGGGTGGTAAGGAGAAGGTCTCAGTGTCTGAACTACTCGCAAGTATGGATGCAAAACCTGATAAGCCGAAGAAAGTAACCTCTAGTAAACCTAAGCCGAAAGCTGCTCCTAAAGTCTCGTCTTACATTGATGGTATAGATCTTCCTTCATCTGATGAAGAGGATGATGTTTTGGGCTCTGAGGAAGAGCAGCACCAGAATGAGGTAAACAGCCGCAGAAATATTGCAAAGCCTATCGAAACGGGTCTAACTGAGAAAGAGTTAAAGAAGCGTGGAAAGAAGGATGTGCTTGTAGCTCAGGCAGCAGAGGTAGCCAAACATGAGGCACTCAAGGATGATCGTGATGCGTTTACTGTTGTAATTGGTAGCCGGGCTTCTGTACTTGATGGCGAAAATGATGCTGATGCCAATGTCAAGGATATAACTATCGAAAACTTCTCTGTTGCTGCTCGGGGGAAAGAGCTCTTGAAGAATACCTCGATTAAAATCTCTCACGGGAAGAGATATGGACTGGTAGGGCCCAATGGGATGGGTAAATCTACCCTGTTAAAGCTACTTGCTTGGAGAAAGGTACCTGTGCCCAAAAATATTGATGTACTTCTGGTTGAACAAGAGGTCGTTGGTGATGATAAAACAGCTCTGGAAGCAGTTGTTTCAGCCAATGAAGAACTCGTTAAACTTCGACAAGAGGTTGCTGCCTTGCAGGATGCACCAACTATGTCCGGTGGTGATATTGAGGAAGAAGGTGATGATGTGGGGGAGAAGCTGTCTGAATTGTATGAAAAGTTGCAGTTGATGGGATCAGATGCTGCTGAGGCTCAAGCTTCTAAGATTCTTGCCGGGTTGGGTTTTACTAAAGATATGCAGGCTCGTGCGACACGGTCATTTAGTGGTGGTTGGAGGATGAGAATTTCGTTAGCAAGAGCGCTTTTTGTTCAGCCTACTTTGTTGCTGTTGGATGAGCCTACAAATCATCTTGACCTCAGGGCTGTTCTATGGTTGGAAGAATACTTATGCAGGTGGAAGAAAACTCTTATTGTTGTCTCGCACGATAGGGATTTCCTAAATACTGTTTGCAGTGAAATTATTCATCTCCATGATTTGAAACTTCACCTTTATCGTGGGAATTTTGATGATTTTGAAGTTGGATATGAGCAGCGCCGCAAAGAGGCGAATAAGAAGAGTGAGACTTATGAAAAGCAGCTGAAAAATGCTAAGAGATCCGGTAATCGAACTCAGCAGGAGAAGGTCAAGAATCAAGCCAAATTTAATGCTGCCAAGGAAGCCTCGAAGAGCAAGGGTAAAGGTAAGGTTGATGAGGATGAGATCGTACCAGAGGCGCCAAAGAAATGGAGAGATTACACAGTGGAGTTCCATTTCCCCGAGCCTACTGAGTTAACACCACCACTTTTGCAACTACTTGAAGTTAGCTTTAGCTACCCGAATCGTGAGGATTTCAGGCTCTCCGATGTGGATGTGGGAATTGATATGGGGACTCGTGTAGCAATTGTTGGTCCGAATGGAGCTGGAAAATCAACCTTGCTCAACCTCCTCGCCGGAGATTTACTTCCAACTGAGGGTGAGGTAAGGAGAAGTCAGAAACTGAGGATAGGTAGATACTCTCAGCACTTTGTGGATCTTCTGACAATGGATGAAACGGCAGTCCAATATCTGCTTCGCTTACATCCAGATCAAGAAGGATTTAGCAAGCAGGAGGCTGTTCGTGCAAAGTTGGGCAAGTTTGGACTTCCCAGCCACAACCACCTAACTCCTATAGCAAAACTATCCGGTGGGCAGAAAGCGCGTGTGGTTTTCACTTCCATATCTATGTCTAAGCCCCACATACTACTATTGGATGAGCCAACTAATCATTTAGATATGCAAAGTATTGATGCATTGGCAGATGCGCTTGATGAGTTCACTGGAGGGGTTGTTCTAGTCAGTCACGACTCGAGGCTTATATCGCGTGTCTGTGAAGATGAAGAAAAGAGCCAGATATGGGTGGTGGAAAACGGAACTGTTGAGGAGTTCCCAGGTACATTCGAAGAATACAAGGATGAGCTTGTCAGAGAAATCAGGGCCGAGGTTGACGATTGATTTAGTGTTATTGAGAAATAAAAAAAGGCCGTTTGTTTTGCTCAAGATTTACTTAATTACGGTGAGTAACTATGCTAGTACAGTTGGAGTGCGGGTATAGATATACATACACTAATCACTTGTGCATTTCATTGTACTACTATTTTGAAAATTTTGATATACGCAGGAGCTGCTGCTTGTTTCTTCTTCGTGGAACTGCTTGATATGATTCTAGTCATTTAGTCAAGTCGTGTCGCTATGCCTTGTTTTCTAAGCATTGATGATATTTCATTGTTGAATTGTGATATACGAACCACACGAGTTCATTTGCGACTCGTCTGATCCAACATCCAAGTGTTGAAGATGAGCAAGGAGTGAAGAAGGTATGTACTTGATGGAATTGGTGATTGCTATTCTTAGCTGTCATTTTGATGATATGATAGGTTGAGGACTTGGCCTTGATCTGTTGTTTGTTTTAGTAATTAATTTGCAGGGGACATGCTGCTGTCTGCGAATTTGCTTTTATTAATTGATTGCTTGAGTTTAAGCAGTGAATTTTCACTTTTACTTATACTGTAAAGTTTGAAAATTTTGGAGATGAAGCTTGTTTCTTCTTCGTGGATCTGTTCCTTTTTTCTTTTTTAATGCCTCGTTTGCTTAGCATTGATGAATTTCATTGTTTTCTTTGGCCTGCATATTGGATTTGTAAACATCTTTGGTTTTGTTTTCAATCACAAGTTTAATTTAACTATATTTTGAAGCAAACAAAAGTTGCTATTTATGGTTTTGGTTTTTCGTGAGTCCATGAATTTTTTTAGGTTATGACCTGACCTTTCACTTCGTAGTGCTTTTATGGTCTTATCTTTCGAAATATTCAAAAATTGTTCACCTTTGTTTCATTGTGATATTTATGGCCTGAAACCGAAAATCTGGCAATGGAAAATTGAGTGGGGCGGTCAGATGATGAAGTGGATATTCTTGTCCTATTTTTTAAAGAATATCTACATCATATATTCTTGCCCCATTTTTTATTTTTTATTTTAAAATTTGGCGTGTTCATATATCTCTAAATTGTCTTCCGTTGCAAATCATTCACGGGCCATTCGTGAAGAGGTTGTAGAAAATCAATTTTTTTTTTTTTATTTTAGCTCATTTAAATAATTGGCTTCGTAAACCACTCTAACCTTGGGATGATAGAGAATTATGTTGAGAAATTTGCAATTGGAAAATGCAACAAGATGATGCAGAAGCAAATTGCTGTACAATAAATTTTGGGCTTCCAATTTTACGAGCAATTTTGTAAGAACAACTCGATAGCTTTGAATTTACCACTCACTTCAAAAATTTATCCTGTTAAAAAAAAAAAGAAAAATTTATAATAGATTAACGGCGTTAGTTTCCGTCAAATGGAGGCGTATATTTGCTCCATTTATTTAAGGATTTGAACATTTATGCAACAAATTAAGCGTACTTTAAGGGTGTTTTTTCACTCTACTAGTAAACTTCAAGGGAATTTTTGCTTCATATCCCAAAAAAATAAAAAATAAAATAAAATAAAAAACCATACAGAGTCAGGATTTAGGCTTAGATTAAGAAGGGCTAATTGATTGTAAAAAAAGATTTAAAGAAAAGATATGTAACGGAACCATTCTGCGAATACTTGGTAAATTTTTTTATTGAAAGTTTGATAATTTTACTATTAAATTTTCCACTACATATAAATTAACTAAGAAAGAAAATTGAAAATTTATTTAACATATATCACACATTATCCGTACAATTAATTGCATATAAACAAAATAAAATAAAATAAAATAAATAGTTCCACAACGTTCACCATCCGTTGCTACCACAAAAATGAGAATTTCCAACCCTATTAAAAGGAGAAGAAGTCGCTTTGCTCCACCTAAAATATACTATTTTAAACTCTTCCATTATAAATACATTTCCCCACTACAGATTACTAACAAACTTATTATTTGATATTTGAATCGACAATTACACAAATCTTAGAAAGAAAATGGCGAGCATGGCATTCACAACTTCTCTCACTAGGCTCCAATCCACCAACAAATTAGCCTTCATCCTTCGCAAACCTCCTCAGGTAAAATAATACTCCATCCGTTCCTAAAAGTGTGGTGTACTTTTAATTTATTATGAGATATAAAATATTAGTTGAACCACACTAATCTGGGACGGAAGGAGTACTACCTAGTATTTTATCTTGATTAAATTTCATCCTTACATATATATAGTCGTGTCATTAATTCTATGATCGTAGTTTGCTTTGGCGAGTTTTGAAATATAAGATGAAATACTATTTAATTATAGAGAATTTGATACGAAATAAGAAAGTTTATTATTTTACTAGGCAAGAAGATGTTATGGGGTGAAATCGAATTTTGACGGCGCGGCGGACAAAGGCTGCGACGCTGCAAAGAAGGGTGTCGACGCGGCCAAGAAAGGTGCCGATGATTTGAAGAAAGAGGCTTTTGCTGCTGCAGATAATGTATGTTTGCCCTTTATCAAATTCATGTCATCAACAATATATATAAACTTAGTTGGGAAAAAAAAAGTAAAAAAGAAAATGAAACAATATAGGCTTAGTTGAAATTGTACAAATTTCGTACGTATTAATAAGGTTTAACTAGAAAATGAAATAAAATTTACAATAGGGAATTAATCTCGTAATTTACGTCAAAAATATCCGTTCAGATCATGTGTCTCGCTCGGATCTCATTATTAATTAAAGGATTAATTGGTGGAAAAATACCGACTTTTGGTCAAATTCTGGTTTATCCCCTCAGTTTTTAATTTTGTGATGAAATTTTGCCTTTCTAATTTCTCCCTAGAGAACATTTCCGGTCAAAATATATTACGCGTGCCACGCTTGAAATGAACGTTATGCCCAATATATTTCCTTTTCAGGCATGCTATCGATCAAAATAATGTTGATCTGTTAATTTTAATTGATCGGAAATGTTTGCCGGGGGGAAAAATCAGAAACATTAGAAGGTAAGGAATTTCTTCGCAAAATTAAAAAGTGAGGGGAAAAATTAGAATTTGACCAAAAGTCGGGATTTTTCCGACAATTAATCCTTAATTAAATCCATTAATTATTTTAATAAAATTTATTATAATAAAGTGAACTATAATTCACATTTATATATTACTAAAAAATTGAATGTTCAGAACAATATATATCCTAATTATAAATTTATGAATCCTAATAATTAATAAAATTGAAATTAAATGCAGAAAAATGATTATGTGCTCTTAATTTGAAATAGAGAATCTCATGTGTTTCCATTATTGAAAATAAAATAGGCTGGTCAGAAGGCCGGCGACATCGCCGGAAAGATGACGGGGACCGCCCAAGACGCGGCGAACAAAGTGAAGCAAGCGGCGCAGGACGCCGCCGGAAAAGTGCAGCAGACGGCGGAGGGCGCGTGGGGCTCCGTCAAAGACACCACCAAGAAGATGAAGGACACGGTGGCCGGCAAGGCTGACGCCTCCGCCGATTCTGCTAAAGCCGCCGTCAGAGATGGGGCGGCCAAAGTCGACCGTGCCATCAACTCTAAGAAATGAAATTAAAATCTTCAACTTTATTTTTTATTCCTAATTTGATATATATTTTTCATATTCAGTTTTTTTTTTCTTTAATTATGTTTGATCTAGGGAATAATTCCGGCCACGTACGATTAGTTTGGTGGCTGAGATAAAGCGTAGGAATTAATGATTTATAGGTATCTATGTATAGATGTTTTTTAGTACATTAAAATGAGCTGTATTATTTAATTAAATATATTATTGATTATGATTGTTTGATTAGTTAATTCATTACTTTTTTGAGATATTTCTATGTACTTAAACGACCATTTTTTCATATCAGAATTCAATAAAACTCGGATATCATATCATAAATTATTCTACATTGTCACAAATTAATAAAAACTTTTTTAGAATAAATAATGAAACTTGATTTAAAAGAAGATATTTTGCATAATACAATAATAAGAAATATGACAAAATGAAAAATCAGAAACTAAAATAAAATATAGAACAATCTAGAAAAAGTGCATGCATGTCATGCGCAAGAGTAGTTTAGAGATGCATGCATGCAAAAAAAAATAATAATAAATAAAAAAATCTAAAATAAGCCAATCTATTGTTGATCTAGCTACCACAAGTTGATGTCGGTTGAAAAAGAGCAAAACCCTTAAATCAATTCAATTTCTTTTCTCTCCACACAAAATGTATCCCACTTTAATTCATATAGGCCAACAACTTTGTGCTATCTAAATAAGTATATGTGTACATGTGTCACAGTCACAAATTTCTAGGATTTTTTTGGTAAGAATAGTAATCCAAAGCATTTTAAATATATATTTGTTCTAGCTTAAGTTTCCACATGTGATACCGACATGAAAAATAAATTGAAAAATATAAAAACAATATGATATTTTTTTTATAATTGACAAACATCAAAACGCTGCGTAATTTTGATAAGATGTGGGTAATCTTAGTTTTTTACTTCGTTGAGTAAAAAAAGATTACATGTCATTTCGACCGTCAGCTACACACTTCAGTACCGAAAATTAACTCGAATTCAATATTCCATTAGATATATTATTGCAAATAATTAGATTTAAAAATATGAACCTTTATTAGTATATTCAATTAACTCATTAAATGTAAATACACAAAATTAATTATTCCCTCCGTCCACGATAAATTTGCCACAATTTCCTTTTTTATCTGTCCACGAAAAATATGCAACATCTATTTATAGTAATAGACCTCACACAATTCACTTACTTTTTCACTCACAACATAATTTACAACTATATAAAAGTGGGATCCTTATTCCACTCACAACACAATCAATCAACAAATTATTAAAATCCGTGTCATCCACAATGTGGCAAATCTATTACTATATTAAAACAGAATAATTGCAATGCCTTTTTCCCGCCTATCCATGTACTTTTCCCTCTCATTCTGCATGCCCCATGCACACTCCCCACCTAGCCCAATAGTTTCAATGTGTGCCCACTCAAAATGACCATTCATTTGCTAAAAAAAAATATCATTTATTAATGCCGCCCAAAAATTAATTTTGTGATATAAATTACAATATTTTGCAGTAAATTTACTTATTATTATGTTACAATTTACTTTATTTTTTAAATTTGTATGGATGAGTTTCTTAACTTGAAATCTTAAATCTTAATGTTCCACATAAGTATTATATATATATATATATATATATATAATTGTATTAATAATCAAGTAAAAAATAGTATTGATAATACTAACGAACGTAATTATATAATTTTGAAGAATCATTTAGTATATAAATATATATTGAAATATTTAATAATTTTTTGATAATATTAATTAAAATACTAATTATCACACCGCGCAACGCGCGCTGATAAATCTAGTTTATTTTAGACGGGAGAGTACTTAGTTTGACATATATGCTTGGTCAGCATCTGTTGCTACCACAAAAATGAGTTTGTCGATCTAACTCTTTTCAAAAAGAGGTCGGCATGCTCCACCACCATGTAATAACTATAGTAGAAATTATATCATTTTAAAATTTCCATTATAAATACATCTGCCCTCTACATATTACATTCAACTCATCATTTGATATTAAAAGACAACTACACAAATTAAATCTTTACAAGCTAAAAAAAAAAAAAATGGCAAGCATGGCATTTACTAGCTGCTCTCTCACAAGCCTCCAATCCACCAACAATTCCGCAATTGTTATTCGCAAATCTTGCAGCTTTACATCTTCACCAAGACTCTCTCAGGTAAAATTAATACCGTGATTCAGTGATATTTCTCAAAAAAAAAAAAAGTTTATTGTTGGTACGAGCGAAGTACCTACAATCCATACATTATGTGATATGTGGCTGCTAGACTGCGAGTTGTAGGTTCGGCTGCCACGTGTCGCATAATGTATGGTTGTGGGGCGTAGTGTCACATTCACGATAGATTTTCCATTCCCTTTGTAAGTCTAGATATTTTAGTGTTTGAATCTAAAACTTAATAATTTCTAATTCAAGGAAAAAAATTAATATCATTCTACGAGCGTAGCCTAGCTACTTTCGTATTTTTTATAAATATGATTTGATGAAAAATTAAAATTATTTTTGTGTTTACTAGGGAAGAAGATGTTGTAGGATTAGGGCTAATTTGGATGACACAATCAAGAAAGGGAATGACGCTGCGGTGAAGGGTTTTGAGGCAGCTCAAGAAGGTGCCGAGCAAATTAGGAAAGACACTATCGCTGCTGCAGATAATGTATTATTCCCATCTATTCAAAATATATGTTGTTCTATGCTTTTTTAATTTTTGCAAAATAAATATCGTTTCAGCATCTTTCAAGCTCTTAATTTCATAATTACTCCTAATTAACTGACCTCAAAATTCACATTTTTCATTCTTCACTAATTTCAGTTCACCATTTATTAGGTGTATTTTAAGCAAAAAAAAAAATTCCTTAATTTGGGTGCTCAAGCCTAAAAATATAAGTTATTTTTCTTATATCATTACATTCTTTTTAATTTCAATTAACATATTATTATTAATTTCAAATTTATATTAATTATTAAACTTCAAGATCAACATAGACATAAAAAGTAGATTTTTGTTTAAAAGGACTATATTATTCTATATTTGAGTTTAATTTTATTGATTGAAATTAAAGTATCGATTGATCGTTACAACAAAATGGATTTGAGTTTAGACTTTTCAATTGGTGATGGAGACAAGTATACTATATTTGTATTGTTAAATTATGTTATACTTCAATCTATCTATATACCTATTATAAAATAGCTCTGTTTACAAAATTTAATTTACCTATTATACTCTTATTATATTATTTATTATTAATATCTATTATCATATGATTATTTTATATTTAATATATATATATATATTATTAAAATTTATCAATATTACGTCATCGCACGTACCACTCTACTAGTTTAAAAAAAACATGTGATCAAGTGTTGATCGATTTGAAATAGGCCGGTAAGAACTTGAGCGATCTGGCCGAAAAGATATCCGGTTCGGCCGAAGAAACGAAGAGCGAAATGGACAAAACAGGCGGCGACGCTGCCGGAAAAGTGCAGAAGGCGGCGGAGGAAGCGTGGGAATCCGCCAGTGACACCGCCAAGAAGGTGAAGGAATCGGTGGAGGGCAACGCCGCCGCCGCCGGCGAATCTGGTAAAGACGCCGTCAAAGAAGGGGCGGCGCAAGTCGAAAAAGCTGCTGACAAATGAAATCAACCTCCAGAATTTGACTACAATTATTCCTCCTAATCTGATATCTAATTTCCTTGTTTTGAAATGATGATTCAGTATTTTGGGAGTAATAATTTATGCCATATTTACATTTGTGGCTGAGATAAAAACTAATGAAAAACGAGTCCATAGTTTCATCTACTTTTTTTTTTTTTTGTTTCGTCAGATCTTTGAATAACTTTTTCATTACATTCTTATTTTAACAGATCTGATATATACAGTCAATTTTTCTGTTTCCAATTAACATTTCATCATTTATTATTCGATAATATTCCGCATTCATTATATCCTTCAAGGCACCATAATATATAGGATTGTGATTCTCGTGCACCATAATATCTAGGCATTTCATCGAACTGTTGGAACACCGTCGTAGTGGTCAAGATGAACTTTTCTCGGATCAGACCGGTTCAATATTTATCTTATAAAAAATTCGGTCCGTACTTGGCCCGATTCAGTTAACAACTCTACTTTTTATTCGTGATAAATTAAATTTACTTATAATGAATATTATCAAACCAATTGAAATTGACAATAGTTTGATTGAATTTTATATTCATGACGATAACCATGTCTATTTTATTCCATTTATTTGTCAAATAAGTAAAGTTGTAAATAAGTCAACATACATAAAATACTTCGATATAAAAAACATATTTACATATATTTTTATATATTTTTTTAACTCTGTATCAACAGATTACCTTGTTATTTTGTTTGTAAATTGGTCAAATTATTTTCCATATTTCCACAATAATACCACTACAAATATTGTATAGAAATCACGAACTATTCAAAAGTTACAATATTTTACGATTTTATTTTTGATATTAGTGATATATAATGTATATATAATTCTCTTTCGCCATTTTATTTAACTATAATGCAGAGCAGCAAAACTAGTAAGAAGTTAAAATGAGAAATAAAGAATCTAAGTTAAAATTAACTAACCTTGATACACTGAGCACTCACAACAACTCACTTATAATCACTTCTAACTCTAAATTTATGCTAAAATAACGAAAAGTGAGATAAAAAGTCCATCCAATAAATCTCCTAAATTGAGTGGACCCCACAAAAATATTTACACCTCCTAAAATTTTCCTCAAATTTGAGTTGGGCCCACCATTTTTATAAAATAGTTAATGGAAATAGGAGAACTGTTGTATGCATTTGTAAAATAGGGGGAATATATAGTATAAGGGAAGCTTTAGGAGTAAATTTAAGAGCAAAATTCTGATAATTCTACTCTGAATGCTCTAAGATCAGGAAAAAAAAAATAGTTTACACATGTAATGCAAGTAACTACAAACATATATTATTACTTATTAAAACCAAATTTAGCAATGGAAGAAGAAGCAGAATTGAGCAATGAAGATGCAGAGAAGCTTGAATTATTGCTCTGCAAATACAAACTCTGTATTGCTGCTGATGATGAGCCTCCACCTCCACCACTCACACTCTTATTAATTCTCTCTCCATCATCACTCACTTGTGATCCTTTTTTAGCCTCATTTTTCATATTCTCCTCTCTCTCCTGTCTTATTTCCTTGAGCATCGCCGCCACGTCCTTCATCGTCGGCCGGTCATCCGGTGACGCCTGCACGCATAGCATTGCTACTCCTAAACTCTGCATCATTTCTTGAATCTCCGGCTCCGGCCTCAGGCGCAGGCCGGAGTCTAAAACTTCCACCGCGCCTCTCTTCTGCCTCACCCAGTCCACGATGTGAAGCCCGTCGGGTATGGTTGGATCGATGGGCTGTTTGCCCGTTAGGACTTCGAGCACAACTACTCCAAAACTATAAACATCGCTCTTTTCGGTGATCTTCATCATGTAACCATATTCTACATATGGAAAAGAAATATTATGATGTTACATCACTTTCAAGTTTAAATGTATGCGTTATTTTAGAAATATCTATTTTCAAATTTAAGGCGGACCCACTTTTTCGGTACCGAAAAGTTATGCATGGCAACTGAAAACCTACATAAGAACCAATTGACTTTTATTCATTTATAATTTTCATGTAGATTTCCGATTGCCAGCATGACTTTTCAGTATCAATTTTTTTTTTTTTGTTAGTCGTCCTAGATTTGAAAACAAAGTCAATTTACTAGGAACTAATATATCGTTATCAGAGAATCCATAAACATTTCAAGCTCACCCGGCGCGATGTAGCCGTAGGAGCCGGCAACGGTGTTGGAGGAACGGGCGAAATCTCCATCATCAACGAGCTTAGCCAGGCCGAAATCGGCAATGTAGGGCTGAAAATCGAGGCCGATCAAGATATTGTTCGCCTTGATGTCTCGGTGGACAATGGGCGGAGCGCAGTCGTGGTGCAGATAGGCGAGGCCTTGAGCCGCGCCCAGAAGAATCCGGTACCTAATGTCCCATTCCAATAAGCCTCCTTCTTCCCGTTCGTGCAGAACGCTGCCGAGGCTCCCATTAGGCATGTATTCATACATGAGCAGCCTCGTGTTCTGATTCCAGCAGCACCCCAAAAACTTCACAATGTTCTTATGCCGGATTGCACCTAGAGTTCTCACTTCCGTCGAGAACGAATCGCGAACCCCGGAGCTATAACCGGCTTGCACCGTCGTAGGCCACAACTTCTTCACCGCCACCACCTCCCCGTTGTCGAGTTCTGCCCGGTACACGATCCCGGAGCACCCTTTCCCGATCGCATTCGCCTCGACAAGGCACTTCACGATCTGATCGGCCGAGAAATTCAGCTTCTGGAAAGGAGTGAATTTCCACGACCACGACTCTCCCTCCCCCAACTCCGAATCCGTTTCCCCTTTACTCATCCTCCGCACTTTGACAACTGCCAGCACGCCGAGAACTGCTAGCACTATCGTCACGATAATGAGCAGTGCGATAGCCATTCTCAGCCTCCACGTCCGCCTCTCCCCCGGCATCCCCATGCCATCCTGGGCGGTGCTCGTGAAACACGAGTCGTGCCCACGAGCACACAGCCCTTGGTTTCCCGCCAGCTCTCCTGCTGAGAGCTGGCGGAAGACCTTGTTGTCGGGTAGATACCCGGAGAAATTGTTGAAGGAGATGTTGAGGGAGACTAGATTCACTAGCCCAGAGAGAGACATCAACTCTCCCTCAAGCTTATTATGGGAAAGATCCATAACCGAGAGCTTGTTCAAAGCTACAATTTGAGCTGGAATTTCCCCCGTCAGGAAATTCCAGCTCAAATTCAACGCGATTTCAAGCGCCTCGACCTCGAATATCTCCACCGGGATGCTACCGGATAACGAATTCTTGCTCAAATCAAGCAGCTGAAGCCTCGAACAACGGCCGAGGCTCGACGGAATCTGCCCGGAGAAACCATTGCTTCCTAATGAAAGCCTGTTGAGAGATAACAATTCGCCCAAACCGTCAGGAATTAGGCCATCGAACTGATTCATCGACAAATCCAGCACTTCTAGCTTAGTGAGAGAAGATAGAGAAGCAGGCAGGTTGCTAGAGAGAGAATTTCCCGCCAAATTCAACATCTGCAGTTCCTTGCAGTTGCCGATTTCTTGGGGAACTGATCCACTCAAACGGCATTCAGACAGATCAAGAAAATTGAGTTCTGTAAGAAAACCGATCTCTGTCGGAATTTCTCCGCTGATCTTATTACCAACCAATCTCAACCGGACCAGAGACTTGCAGCCGCCGATCTCCGGCGGAATAGCGCCGGAGATATCGTTGTAGATGAGCAGAAGCTTCGTCAGATTTGTGAGATGGAAAATGGCGGCGGGCAGGCTGCCCGTCAGCGAGTTGCGCGATAAATCGAGCGCCTGGAGGCTGTCGCAGCCCGACAGGGCGGCCGGAATGCTGCCGGCCAGCTTGTTGTCCCAGGCGAAGAAGATCTGCAGCTGCTGTAGCAATCCTAGCTCCGGCGGAATCGAGCCGGAAATCTGATTGCTGTCGATTTGGAACTGAATCAGCCTCGTTGCATTGGAGAGAACCGCAGGGATCGAACCGGAGATGTTGTTGCTGCTCAGCATCACTTCCTCGAGATTCGTTAGGTTCCCGATCGACGCCGGAATGCCGCCGGAGAAAAAATTTAACGAGAGGTCTAGGACTAAGAGACTCCTGCAGCTGCCGATTTGTTCGGGAATGGGGCCCACTAGATTATTCTGCCATACCAACAGATTCTCGAGCTTCTGGAGGTTGCCTATCTCCGGCGGCAGCGACCCCGACAGACTATTCTCGTACAGGTACACGTCGACGAGCTCCGAGCAGTTGCCGATGTCCGCCGGAATCTCGCCGGATAACATTGTGGTGTAGAGAGATAATACTTTGAGCTTCTGGAGTCTTCCGATCGTGGGAGGAATCCCGCCGGAGATCTTGGTGTCTGCGAGGCCGAGCACCTGCAGATTCCGGCAGTTGCCGATTTCTGCAGGAATCTCCCCGTCGATATCCTGGTTGCCGCCGGCGCGGAGGTTTTCGAGCTCCGACAGCAACCCGATATCGGCAGGGATGCTTCCGCTCAGCCTGTTGTCGAACAGCGTTAGATTCCTGAGCTGCATGCAGCCGCCGATCTCGGCCGGGATTTCTCCGGTGAGCTGGTTGGAGTTGAGGGTGAGGTCCTCGAGGTTCTTGAGCTTGCCGATGCTCGGCGGGATGCTTCCGACGAGGCTGTTGGAGCTGACATCGATTTTACGCAATGCGGCGCAGTCGCCGACGTCGGAGGGGATGGTTCCGGTGAGGTTGGCGGCGGAGATGATTAGGGTTTCGAGGAAAAGGAGTGATGAGAGATTGGAGGGGAATGGAAGAGCCAGCTGAAGGGATTGAATATTGATTTGTGTTACATAATTCTGCGAGGAGCATGAAATGTACGACCATTTACATGGATTTGGGTGTGATGGATTCCAGTTGGATAATGCAGAAGGTGGTGAAGAAGAAGAAGAAGAAGAAGAAGAAGAAGAAGAAGAAGAAGTAATCCAAGAAAATAATACAGAAACTTCGTTATTTGCAGCAGAAACTGGTTTATGTGCGAGAATTATAAGCAACAATAAGAGGAGGAAATAGCAACGATGAAGAGTAAAATTAGGGGTGGCGTTCAAGAATTGCCTCGGCATCGGCATTTGCAAAGTTTTTGGCCTCAAACCCTAGATATCACTGTTCCGGGAGTTGCATTGGGTCTCCCTCTCCCTCTCTCTCTCCTCTCTCTCTCTCTAAACTGTCTCGGTTTGCTGTGTGGAACTCTCATTCCCAGTCTTGAGGGTGATAGAAGCAGCGTTATCTAGCTTTGCAGGCAAGCAAGGAAAACGAAGAGAAAATAAAATAAATGAAAATAAAAGAGAAAAGGTATATTGTAGTTGAGATAATTATTTATATAGTATGGTAGAATGTGACAAAAGGGTGGAGTAATTATTATTGAAAAATGAAAATTGAAAAATGAAAGAGAAAATGAGGCGGGAGTGGACCTCTTCCACCGATTTTCGCCCTCGGGATTCTGTGTTCCGTGTTTTCTGCTTTGTGTGTGTAATTAATTTTGTGTGTGTAATTATTTTATATTCTTTTTTTCTTGTGTAGTAAATTTGAATTGGCAATTAGTAAAGTTTTAAGGCAGAGACAGCATGTGTAATTGCATGGTTTTCCGCAATTACAATCAGTGAGGTGAGTGGTTTTGTCTTGGTAATTGCGCCTATATAATTGTAGTGGGTTGTTCATTTTTTCGATTTATTTTTCAAAATAGCAATATTATTCTTTTCCTTTTTTTTTATCTTATGCTAGGGTTCTAGCTTCTCTTGCGACCTTGAAAGTTAGGCCCTAATTGTGGTTTAGTTAAATTTTAATTATGAAATGCTAAATTTTAATTTTGGATAATTAATTTTTTTTATGAGAAAATGGATAATTAAATTTAGTTGTAGATTAGCATGAAAGTTCAATTATCAATTACAAAATTCTAATTAATTATATGACTAACAAAATTACTAATTTCAATCAGCACTTGTGCTAGTATTGATTGGTACGCTTATATCGAACCGAAAAATTTTTGAATAAAATTAAATTGATCAATTTGGTCAAGTTAATTTATGAAAACATAACTAAATTAAGTTAGATTTGAAATAGATATAAATAATATTTTGTAATTAGAAATAGAAAAATATGAAAATAATGAAAAAGTCTAGAAGGTAAAGATAAGTGCATATGTTGATAGATGAAAGAATTATCAAGATTGAAAATCTTAAAAAACTAATTACAATTGCATGTAAAGCCGGTGATCAAATAATGAACTGACAATGTTCAATGTCTTGTTGTTTATGATAAATATGAGCATAAATAAATGAAAATGCACATATACATTTAGCTCTACCTAGCTTTAAAATTACCGATCGATGTGTTCACTCTTTTATACTCCTTATATGATCTCTATAGTCTCAACCATTAATTTCAAAGAAAGCCTTTGAAAAGATATCATGAATGAAGTAAATAATGATAAGCCCCCTTATGGTGTTGAACAAATATTGATGAACAATTCTATTTACTTATGATTGATATAATAATGTATTAATTTTTTTATAATTTGATTTAAATTTTATCATTTAAATAGTGTATTCAATGATTTACATTTTTTAATGCGCAAGAAAAATGATTTATATTTTTTAATGTATACATATAATATATATGAAAAAATCAAATTTTATGGATCATCCAGTTTTATAAAAATGGTTAGACTGGTCGAACTAGTAACCAGTGACCGACCTGATACAGTGATCGATGCGATGACCGATCCGGTTTTGAAAAACACTACCATGCAGTTGGTCGCGATTAGGAGTAATTGATTAATCCAATTATAATTAACTAGTCTCTATTAGAATTTATTACTCTCAATTTGAACCTTTTAATCTCAATTAAAGTTTATTAATCCCAATCAAAACTTATTAAGCCTCAAATAGAGTTGATTAAACCCCAATTGATATTAACTAAATATTAATTAGTTAAATAAGAAGTAAATAAAAAATGAACCGTACCAACTGTAACGGTGCGGTTCGCCGCACTAGAGACTAGTATATCTTTACTACACCACTAGGAACTAAGTTGATACGTAGTGTGACGTAGGCCAGTGATGGTTATGCACCAATTAAAAAAATATAGTATATTTTTGTCAAAAAGAAAAAGGTTAAATTAGCGTTGCTCAAGAATTCCAGATTTTAAGGCCAAATCACGTGAGTAGCTAAATTTTTTAAAGGAGGGCCATACTCATACCATACCATACTACAAATTTTTTATTTATTTCTTCTCACCTTTCTTGTATGCATAGTAATTGATTTCTCTCTCTCTCTTTTTTTTTTTTAATAAAAAACAACTGTTTATTTATTGTTTACTGAAGAGCAATTGATTTTTCTTTTTTTATTGTACAACTTATTTGTTTTACTTGTTTAATAGACAGAATGGTACAAGTAAAATGAGAGGGTGGTATAAAATACTATAATGAGATTGACTAAAAGCCCATTAAGAAGGATTAAAGAAATATACAAAGTAAAGGAAGTGGACTTGTATACTAGAAAATAGCCTTGGGAACTTCCACCTCTCGAATATATTCAAGTTTATTTTTTATTTTTTATTTCCTTATTTTCTGTTATGCTTTGGTAAGATAGTTAAAATGCACAAGAAAATTTCGTTACAAATAATTAGAATTAGGAATTCAATAAGTGAATGGTAATCAAACATGATGGATTAAGTGGAGTTACAGTATCATATCCACGTGGCATGGCATCGCCACTTCAGCGATGAACACGTTAATTCAGTCCGCAGTAGACAGGAAAGCGATTTTATAGAGCAGGTATTCTAATTACTTGTCTAAAAATTTGTATACATTGAAACATTTTAACTTGCTTTGATTGTGAATAGAATTGAGATATCAAAATTATTGTGAATTCCAAAATAAAATTTCGAGTTTAATATATTTGGAAAGTTAATGATTTTGGTGGTCGTTCACCCCGATATTTCTAAACTAGTTATCCATGATATGTACGTTAGTTGAGTAGTATTTTTTCCTTTTAAATTTTGACCGAGAGATTTTATTGAGGCTCGGCCATTAAGCTTTGGATGTGTTATCTCTAAGGATGTTAGGTTTTTTACTTTTTCTTTCTTTTACAATATACCTTTATTTTCATGAAGAAAAGCATAAATGTCAACACTTACCACATTAATAATTTATATGTATCTTAAAATATTTTAGGAGGTTATACTCCAAAGATGAAATATGCGTATTTGATCGTTTTCTTGCATCTAATTAGAATTGTTAAATTGGCCGAGCCGGACCGAGTTGGCCCGATGAGGCTCACTAGAGTATAGACTCAGCCCGGGCCAGACCTACAAATGGAGCAGGGTGGGTTTTTATAAAAATTCCCAATTGGACCAGACCCAATTCTGAACTTCAAAATAGGGGGAAATTTTATTCTACGAGTACATGTACTATACTCATTTCTTACATGAAAATATTTTAATAATATAATTATATTATTAAAATATTTCATATGAGAAACGAGTATAGTATATTTACATGTAGTATAGAATTTCTTTAAAACGGGTTCAATTGAGGTCTATTTCAAGGAGGGCCAACTCTGGCCCGCACCATTTTTGAACTGGATTGGGTCTGAGCCCGCCCAGTCTACCTGACAACTCTATATTTTATTAGAAAAATTGAAAATAATTTGAAATTAGTTAAAATTTGTGGCAGGCCCAATTAAATGAAACCCATAGTGGAAAATATTTAGGCCTCAACTATTACATTCGAGCGCGATCTCAACCACAAAATTTTGCATACAATAAAATGGGAGAAATATAAAATAACAATTATCATTTTCATTTATCAAACACAAGAAAAATATACAAGTATGGCGTCTACTGGCATTATGGTGTTACACAACACCCTATTGCTTCCAACTTCGTCCCAAAAATGTTGCAAAAATCTGATTTCTCCCCTCAAATCGTCCCAATTTCTTTCTTCAAATTCCCTATTAGTGTTGAAGAAGAAGCAAATCCGGCTTCCATCCCTGCACATTAAGCAGCTCAAGAATCACAAACTTCCCATTATATCTGCTGCACAATCCAATTTGTTCAAAGGTACCCTTTTAATTTCTGTTTCCGTCAAGAAAAGTGAAGAAATTTCGTTTTTTTTTTCTTGACTGATGAGATTAAGCTTGATGCCTCATACGAGAATTGTCTATTTTTATAATTTCTCTGTTGAAATAAATCTTGAATTTTGGGGTTGCCCGTTGCATTAACTTGAGTTATTATCTTATGCAATCTAATGTTTTTTTTGTATTTGAAAGGAAGGTGCGTGTAATAGTTTGCTAATAATTAACTATGATTTAATTAGGACTCAAGTGTTAAATCTGTATGCAAATACTTTTGAACAATGGGGGAAAGCCATGGGACCATATTTTTATTAAATCTTGCAATATGTTGCAATCAACGATAATGGAAATTGTGTAGTGAGAGAAACTGTGTAATATGAAAGACGAGTAATCTTATCACACATTGTTCAGATTCAGAATGATTTATAGGCACCAAATGATTATGTATAGCTAAAAGAAATAACCGCTTTTGAACTAATAAGCTAAGCCGGCATGTGAACTGACTGGCCGGAATAGGTTTCATCCCCCCCCCCCCCCCCAAGTCGGAGGTGATGAATATCGTAAGCCCAACTTTCTGAGAAGAAAGTGAAATGGTAGTCGCTCTGGATTTGTTACTAATGAGATGACAATCTACTTCAAGGTTCTTGGTGAGGTCTTGGAAGGCTGGGTTTTCAACAATGTGTATGGTAGCTATAATGTCATGCAACGATTTGATGAGAGTGCGAAGAGGAAGATTTTGAATTTATATGATGTCTGGCCGATGTTGGTTCAAATAGAGTAGTCGATCTACTAAATTGTGTGTCCAAATATGTGTGATATCATTGATGGCTTGAAAATCAGGTCCCATGATCAAAGCACCATCAACTTATACCAACAAAGACAAAAAGGTATCACTGGCTCCTTGGACGTACGTAAACAGAGTGATTATAAGCCGACTTAGTAAAAAACAAAAGCATGTTGTTTTAGCACTCCGTTCAGTATTACGTTTTGGGGATGCTTGCTTTAACCCTCACAGACCCTTTTTTTAGTCAACGAACCGGCCCTGGCTTTGTGAAAGTATATAAATCTCATCCTGTAAAAAACCATGAAGAAAAGTATTATTATTATTTATATCTAGTTGCTGCAAATAACATCCTCGTCAACAAGAGCAATGCAAAGCCTTACTGTAACACTTTAGCAACGGGTGAGTAACTATCAGTGTAGTGTATTCCATGCACATGATGATGTCCTTTGGAAACTAGACACGTCCTTTACCTGTCCACAGTCCCGTCATGCTTTAGTTTAAATCCATACTCCCCCTTGCATCCAATGGCCCTTTATCCCAAAGGTAAGTTTCATTGGCGTAAAGACATGATTTATGAATGTCGATTAATCCAAGATATTGTTTCATACCAACTCCTGAATCATAACACGAATCTGTTTATCACACTAACTAGCCTGGGAAGCATATGGTTCTTGTAAACTGGGACATTGACTTGACATTATTAGATTCTGGCATTATCCCATTCTAATCCGATAATCAGATGCTTTGCTTCCATTGCATTCATACCATTTGCTCTCGTCGTAGTAAAGAGGCCTCAAGTCAAACTATGTGAGGGATGGTTACGGTGGTATATTATAGCTTTTTGACGTAATTGCTTATTTCATCTGCTTTTTCATCAGTATCATTATATTCTTCAAAAAAGATTTAGATGGTTTGTTTTATTTGATTACCTAACTGTTGAGGGTAGTTGTTGCAAAATTATCGGCAGTTATATGCAGAAACATAAGCAGGATAACTAGAGTTTTATCAATTGAGCAAGAAAAATATAAATAATTTAACACAAACGGAAATGTAAATATATCTTTATGCAGCTGGATTTCGTGCCGCTAATGTTTGTAGCCATACTGATTGTGTTTTCTTATCTTTCTTATTTAGTACTCATTGTGAAATCATGAACAGTGTTACTCCAAAGTCCAAATAATTTAAAGAAAAAGAAATCCAAAATATTCGTTTAGTGAAGAAAGTAAAAAATACTTAAATCGGTACTAACATTTCTAATGTAACCTTGTGGTCCCCAAAACACTATCTCGGGGGTAATTATGATTCCTGAAAATTGATACAGAGAATGTTTTGATAAGGCCTGTGTTACACAGAAGGCGCTAACGTTTCAAATCAAAGCCCAAACCTATAGCCATGGGAAGACAAATTTGCTTTCATACAAGAGTTTATTTAAGTGAGTAGTTTATTACAAAAGCTTCATGCAACTTGAGAAGGGTGTATGCAGGTGATAGAATTTTCTAGCCTGCTCGTTGACAACCTAGAAGCCATTTCAGAGTAGATTGTGATGGTTTAGTAAGTTTAATAATTTTCCGGCTCCAACAATGGTCTTCATGATCTTAAAATAAAGGTTAATTTGGTCTAAATCCATAAACTATACCAATTTTCGGTTTTTTCCCAACATAAAGAAAAGTCTTGTGTAAATAGATGAACTTTAGCCCTTTCTGGAAATTCCCACATATTGAAATTATCACTAAATTGAAACTAACGGGGCGAAATCAAAACTCGCCACGTCGTCAAAATTTGGTGCCACGTCGGTTTTGATTTGGGGATAATTTCAATTTGTGGGAAATTCCGGAAAGGGGATATTTACATTAGACTTTTGTTTGTTGGGAAAAAACGGAAAATTGGTATAATTTATGGATTTAGACCAAACTAACCCTAAATAAATAGTTTATGTTCGAATAATTTGGTGGTCCGTTCCCTCTTCTGCATTAGTATGCCTTCCTATTTAGCATATCTTGGTTTTCATCACTCGAACAGCATGGGCTATTAAGATCCTTGTTAGTGCTTGAGGAACTGGACGATAGTTCTGTTCGAATTTCAAATATGCTCCAAGTTCCATTAATGAGCGAGGTTTGAAAATTAACCAATCGTCAAGTAGAAAATGATGAATGTTTTAAGAACGAGAAATTATGAAGTGAATAAAGTGGAAAGGAAACTCTAAATTTTTCTTAGTGATTGTTTCATTGATTCAACCATCTGTAGCTTAGTTGTGGTTTCTTTTACGCCTTTCAAATATTTATTTGTGTATACTCTGCTGCAGCTATTCTAACCATATGGAAGGTTGGGAAGGATGGTGTTGAAGCAGGAACTAGCTTCGTGCCAGTAAGTATTATCGATATGGGTATCTGTTGTTGCTTTCGGACATTACATAAAATTCATTAATCCATCTCAAATCTCAATAATCAACAATCATCCTATCTTTTTCCTTCCTTTTGCAAGGATGCTGTTCCAAGACCATTAGCAAGGATTTCAGTAACTGCTGTTGCAGTCGCGTTGGCACTCTTTGTGCTGAAGTCGTTCATCTCTACAGCCGTTTTTGCCCTGGTACATTTTTACACCCTATTTATCGTACTTAAAGATGCAAAACTGAGAACCCAGATTGTGTCAAAGCTGTCTATTTTTCCAATAGTGTCCTGAAAATACTGTGCTGGTTATGTTGGTTTTGAACTTATAATAATATGTTACACTGTGAATTCCACTTGCCGTTGTAGCATTTATGGTCGGTGCTCGAATAAAAGGAGTACATGAGTTTGAGAGGAGCTAGATCCATTAGATAATGAACTATTGGTTCTAAGCCAACTCTGACGATTAATCAACAATTCGAAGGATTAGTAATATTTTTTAGAAATCGAACGGATTCGGTCTTATACATAGGCGAGGAAAGTAATAAAAAAAGAAAGAAGATGAGTTGTCATTTCTATTCACAAAGTTTTTGTGAATCCATAGACCTTTAGTTCTTCCATTCTTGGTTCGGAACTGTTAGTTCAATTCTTACGTCTTTTCTTGATTTCGTCTCTTTCCCGGGCCTCTAGTGAGTTACGGACAGAGTTCGAAAAGGTCAAATCTTTGATGATTCCGTCATCTATGATTGAGTTACGAAAAGTTGTGAAGCGTAAGTTAGAAGTGACAAAAAAATTGGTGCAATCTTCAGAACCTAGCTAGAGTGAGAATGATTGATTAGTAATACATTTACAATAAAATCATGTGTAGTTTGAAGTTTTTGGGTTAGTTTGTAGATAATGATCAATGTTAATATGCAGGCTGTGATGGGGCTATGTTATTTTACATTTATAGCCTTGAACAAAGATGAAGCCCCAAAAGGAGGTGGAGGAGAAGCCACTTCTGTGGACGACAGTCTTGAAGAAGCCAGAAAAATTATGGAAAAATACAAATAAATAGGACCATTTTTTATTTTTCGTTTTGAAATTATGTCGATATTTTGTGGTTCATGTCTTTAAATGTAAATAGAATTTTGAATATTGTTCTTTCTTGTCTATCAACATTAAAAATACCCAGTTTTAAAATTAGTTTGATCTGATAAGAGTATTTATAATAAAATTTCAGTCACTTTGGGTTGGGTTGGGCGGGCTCCGGCCCGAGTTTGGGTTCGAAAATTTTGGCCCAAAGTCCGGTGTCTGGCCCGACATTTTAAAAAATAAGAAATAATTGCTTATAACTTTATCCTTGTTTTTGTCTAGTGCTCTTAAATCTTAACAAAATTGATTGTAAAAATTTTCTTTCAAATTGATGGAGTATTGTGTCAGGCGATCTCACGATAAATTTTGTTTGTAAAATTTGAATAATTTTGTAAAATTAATTGGCAGATATAACTAGTAATAATAGATGCTATAAGTGATGTGTGTTAATTCCAGTTGTTGGATATTTAAATGTTTTATCTACCAAGATTTATTGTCATATAATTGTGTGCATGTCAACTCAATGAAGAAAAACAATTGTGTGTATTTGGGGATCTTGATGTCCCTTCTAATTTCGCATCTTTTAAAAAATCTCTAAAAGTAAAAATGAAATTAATGATTAATTGCACAACTAAAATAAATAATAAATTAATGAATAAAGAAATAGCATGCCTTCAAATCAACTATATCTCATGTCAGAAGTCAATAAAATTAGATTTAAGAAGAAAAAGTAAAGAGAAAAGGAAATAGCAAGTGGGATTATATATGTTTTTATGTGTCGTAAAGTTGTTAAAACCGCATCATACCTTCGCATGCTTCTTGTTTTTAAACTTTTTAACCCAACCAATTATTTATTTCATAAGTACAAACAGAATTTCATCTGCACTACTTTGAATTTTTTATATTAATAAAATACATTTAATGCGATTTGAACTGCCAACTTCAATGTACAAATACTCCCTCTGTTTTTTTTAAGAGTGATGCTATTCGAACATAAATGTCCGGATTAGATAAATGATTCGGTTCGATCCGTTTAACTTATTTATTTAATTTTGTAATTTTTCCACATTCATTCAATTTATTATTTTTTGAGTAATCTAATTCAAGTGAATGCATAAATATCTATTAAGTAATAGTATTTCCGAAAGATTAGTGAAAATCACAAAATAACTTTATTAGTTTAATTTCGTATTTTTTGTATTCATATTTCTCTCTTTAAAAATGACGGTTTAAATTAATTAAGTAAATACATTAGAGTACTAACCAACACCATTATTTTATTTGATAAATTATAAGTTAAGATTATTGATATATTCATTTTATGTCCGAACATATATGTCCAAAAAGTATTAGTGTTTTTTTAAGTGTCCTATTGAGAAAAATTACAAAAACCAAGGAAGCATGAGATATTACTTTTATACCCATTATTTATTATTTTCAAAGTCTAATAATTACATTTTCCAATAACTTTTTTGAGGGTAAAATAGGAGTTTTGTCATTATTTTAATCTCAAATTTCGCAATAGGACACTTAAAAAAAACAGAGGGAGTACATAGTAGAGTTGGAAATTGAATCAAACTACGCGAATTTTTATTTCGATATTAATCTTCGAAATCCCAACTCCAAAAGAAAAAAAGAAATCTTGTGTATATTTGAAGAAAGATTGTTTTAAAATTGATAAGTTCGACAATCAAATACATTCACAAAAGATATCTTAAAGTTGAAAATTACACTTTCACGCTCAAAGTTTTGATTTTTAAACACTTTTTGACTTTGACATATTACTATTGAATAAATATATTTTGTCTTCAAATATATTTTCGACGGAGTGTCCATTGAGCCTTACATGAAAAATCGAGCTGAGACCTGGATCTAAATCTAAAAGTTGATCAAAACTTTTGGTATAAAAGTGTAATTTTTCATGTAAAGTTTGATAAAATAGGAGCAACTTTTAAAAGGAAATGATTAAATGTAAATTAATGTCCAATCTTCAGCGTCTTTTGCAATTTAGATCTAACTCTAAAAATTTTACAAATAAATATCTAACTTTTACAATTTTTGCAATTTAGACATGTTTTCCGACTTCTTGGAAGCTTTAAAAAAAACATTGAAAATTGAGTATGAAATTTCAATTAGACCTAAAAGAAAAGTATTTAGACAAGGTTGAATTATTTACACCATGTTCGTGCAAAACATTGTTTTTCTGCAAATATTCAATAGTAGCTGCTGAAACTGAAAAGGTCTCCCACGAGACCCCTACCACAAAAAGATTCCAAAGGAAAAAGTTTTGTTTTTTTGTTTTTTGTTTTTTTTTTGTTTTTTTGTTTTCAAAGGGAAAAGTTGGGGGTACTAAAGTGCAAACCAAAATTTAATGGGGAAATAATAATTTCAAATCTCGAGCACAAAATATTACTTACATTTGGGCCATGAAAAAAGAGATTGGTGGACAATATTTATATGTTAGGTCAATTAACTAAATGAATTTCAAATATTGTCAAAACTATAATAAAGTCTCTTAACCAAATGGACAACTAAGTTTACCTCAAGAAAAGAATAACAAATATATAGAGGGAGATAGAGAAGAAAAGCTCTCCTCAATGTCCTCATAATGGACAACAAAGTTGATTTCTTCAAAGAAAGAAAACGTGATTAATCATAAAAATTAAATTAATAGATTTTATTTACCGGACTCTTGGAAGGCTTTAGTCAAGTTGAAGGGTAAGTTTTTTTTTTCTTTTTTTGAGAAAGAAAACGATTTTATTAATCACTTCGAATCATTAAAGATAATACTCAACAGCCAAGAAGGGCAACAATCAAACCACACTATGCTAGACTCTAGGGATCTAGCGTATCTGTAGCAAGCTCATGAGCCGCTCTATTCGCTTCTCTATGAACATGATTCACATAAATAACATTGAGATTTATCACCATTGCAAAAAAATCAAAAAAATCCTCATAAAGAATACTATAATCGACATCTTCTTCAGCTATAGCAATCACCGCTAGTAAAAAGTCCGTATAAACTTCCACCGGCGACGCACTTACTTCAACACAAAGGCGAATCCCATGTACTAATACTAAGGCTTTAAAATTGGCTTTAGTCAAGTTGAAGGGTAAGTTATTGAACCGTTACTATCTATCTTTAAAAAGATTTTAAGGATATTTATGACAATTTCATAAACTTTAATTGTATAAATTGCACATTATCTCACCAAAATTAAATGTAAAAAAGAAAGGCAAAACTCATCAGATGTGATAAAAACTATTGATGCGTGAATTATTAATAATTACAATAAAAACTAGTTCTGCTAATTTTTTTTTTTTTTACAAAAATCATTTATATGGTGCAATACAACAATAATAAAAATTCGACAACTCTGTAAAACAAAATAAAATAATTCAGATTAAAAGTATATTTTTTCCAATTGCGAAGTAAATTATACGAATCATCTTTTATTTATTTTTTTCACCCCTTTTAATTATGAAATTACAGTGGGCCGCATGCAGAATGGCCCACCAAAATAATAATCACAGATTTCGCGGAGCAGCAATCTTAATATACGCCAATCTCTGCCGTCCGTAGATTGAGAAAGCCTTGATCGAAACGATGGCGACAAGAATCGTGTAGGGCCGTAAACAGGCAGAAAAGACCATGGGATTTAGCACTCTCTCTCTCTCTCTCTCTCTCTCTCTCTCTAAAAGGGTCTGCGATTTGGATTTGAGAGATTAGAGCGAATTCCAAAGGTAAGCGTGCACACAACAAATGTGTAAAGTTATCAACAAACAAACGGACATCCACCTCTGACTTTGTGTCTCTTCACACACACTAATTATCATTCATTCTTCTCACAAATAATGTAAATATCTCCTCCAAATTCAGATTTTGGTTTGATGGGATGTATGAAAAAAAGAGATAAAAAACACGGTTCTATCAAGTAATGATACAATCTAGAGCCGTCAAAAATTACTCCTCCACCCAACCATTTCTCCATCATCACGCGTGAATTCATGAATCAGAATTTAAGAATTCACGAATTCAAATTTGTGATTTCACATTATATTTTATTCAAATTTAAAATATTAATTCGAGAATTGACAAATTCACGAGTTTTAATTTGTGAATTCACGCATAAGAAAGGAGGTCGCCGAAAAGGAGACGTCGACGACGACTTTAAAATCTACATTAGCGGCGGAAAGATGGTCGACATGTATGAAGAAAACAAAGAAGATATGTATAAACAAATAAAAAAATGAATATAAATTGAGATAAAAAAATTAGGAGTAAAACCGTAAAAATGTCCAAAATACTATTATTTGTCTTTTTAAAAATTGGTGCTATTATTAGTTTTTTTTTACTTTAAAGTGCTATAATTCTATATTTTCTCTAATAATAAATATTCGTTCGTGAACACTTCTAGTTATAACTAAATGCATATATGATATACGGATATTTGACACTATTATAATTTACAATGATAAGCTTGATGTTTCAAAAAAAAAATGTGTGAGGTGTTGACATTTCCTTATATTTGGAGTTAAAGACTTAAGTCCCAATCACACACACCCGTGCTACTTTAATTTTATATTTAAGGGTTATATTGTAAATATGCTCCTTAATATATTCTTAATGAAATGTTAGTCGGTATTAGTATCCCAAAATCTATACCGATTATAATAGAGCATTATTTACAAAATTTAATTTACCTATTATACCCTTATTATAGTATTTTATTATTAAGTATCTATTATCATATGATTATTTTATGTTTGACACATATATATTATTAAAATCTATCAATACCACTCTATTAGTACATATAAATAGTGCATATCCTCCTCTCGATTGATGGGATGGTTAACACCGTTCAAAAAAAATTGATTGACTTTGGGGGTCCTCATTGGGGCTAGAGGTGTTCATCGGAACCGGAACCGGACGAACCGAACCGGAACCGGTGCTTCCGACGGTTCGGTTCCGGTTTCAAATTTTCGGAACCGAACTGGAACCGGAATCTGAACCGGAACTAAACTTTGAACCATTTTTTTTTACACTACTATTTTTAAATGTGATTTTTGTGTATAGAAATGGAATATTAGGTGACAATAACAACAAAATATAGTATCAAATAATAATTCTCAATATAGTCAAGTATCAATTATCAAAGCTCAACATTGGGTTTTCGCCAAAGAGGTTTTAACGAGGCTCGGTCCTTGAGTGATCAAATCATGTTATCTTCAAGGGTTTGAGGTTGTTTACGAAGTCATCAATAATATCTACTTCATTTTAGTTTTTCATTGCAAATAACTCTTGCCCACAACTTATCGAATATACACAAAAAAATTTGAAAAAATAAAATAAAAATTCCGGTTCGGAACCGGAACCGAACCGGAACCGTCCGGTTCAAGAACCGAACCGGAACCTAAGTGACCAACGGTTCGGTTCCGGTTCCACCCACTTGGAACCGGGAACCGACGGTTCGGTTCCGGACCGTTGGCCACCTCTAATTGGGGCTATTTACTCAAAATAGAAACTACTATACTTCACAACATATAATAAACAACTTCAATATAACTTCTAAATTAATCGTTATGTTATTCAAAAATGTTGATTTCTCTCTCTTGCTTCTTATGATTTGATGGAAATATCATGTTTTTTCTTTCCAATTTTATTATAAAAAGTTCATTTCCCAACATTCGTGCCGATGCCTTTGAAACTAAATTCTTGGAGCGGGGGAATAGTATTTTATAGAAACAAATTTTAAATATTAAAATTTATAAAATTGAAACATTTTAAATAACGACTATGGATAGTCTACCATGATAAAAATAAATAAATAAGTTTGCATATTTTGATATTGGATTAGATAATGCCGAGCTCTAGCTGTTTCATTTATTTATTATTTATTTTAAGTTATAAAATGCAAAAGTAGAAAAGCAAGGAATTGAGGTGGGAGCGCTTAAAAACATGATCATACTGTGCATCATTAAAGTAATATACAAAAAAAAAAAAAATTGTTTATAAACACTACCAACAATCAATCTTTTTCAAAATCGAACACATCAATAAATTTAATAGCAATCAAATCGAAATAGTACAGTTTGATGGACTAAATATTCACTCACAGTCAACACTCTGTCAGCTTTCCCCATAAGAAAAAAAAACCTCAAACAAGCCACCCTCTCTCTCTCCTCTCTCTCTCTCTCTCTCTCTCCCTTCAAAGTTTCTTATCATGCTCTGTTTCTTTTACTTTTGAAACACCACCCTTTCCCCCCTCAGAGCCTCATTCATGGCGGCTCCGAACCTCCTGCCTCTCCTCTCTCTCCTCATTCCTCTCCTTCTCTCTCCAACCCACTCCACCTCAGACGTCGACCTGCTGCTGCAGAAGATCAAGCCTTCACTGCAAGGAACCGCAGAGAACTTGCTGCTGCTGACATGGAACACCACCGTTCCACTCTGTCAATGGCGAGGCCTGAAGTGGGCCTTCAGCAATGGCTCCTCTCTCCTCTGCACCGACCTCTCCTCGCCGCAATGGACCTCCATTTCTCTCCACAAAGACCCCTCTTTGCAGCTCATTTCTCTGCAGCTGCCATCTGCAAACCTCTCCGGTTCTCTTCCTAGAGAGATTGGTCAGCTGACCAATCTCCGCAGCCTATATCTGAGCACCAATGCTTTGTCCGGACCGATTCCTCTTGAGCTGGGATACAGCAGTTCGTTGTCTGATTTCGATTTGAGCCATAATTTGTTCAAGGGCTCGCTCCCAGCTTCGGTTTGGAACCTCTGCGACCGCCTCGTCTCTCTCCGCCTCCACGGTAACTCTCTCTCCGGTTCTCTCCCTGATCCTGCATTGCCTGATGCTACTTGCAAGAATTTGGAGTTTCTTGATTTAGGACAGAATGCGTTTTCTGGGACTTTCCCCGAGTTTGTGTCTGAGTTTCATGCGTTGAAGCAGCTTGATCTTGGTGATAATATGTTGTCTGGTCCAATTCCTGAGGGTTTAACCGGATTAAATTTGGAAAAATTGAATCTTTCTCATAATAACTTTACTGGGGTTTTGCCAAGATTTGGGGAATCCAAGTTTGGTGTTGAGGTTTTCGAAGGGAACAATCCGGGCCTTTGCGGGCCGCCTCTTCGGGCCTGTGGCCGCGGCTCCGGATTGAGTTCCGGCGCCATAGCCGGGCTTGTTATCGGTTTGATGACCGGAGCTGTGGTGTTAGTCTCATTGTTGATCGGCTACTACCAAGGGAAGAAGAAGAAGAAGAATGTGGATGAGGAGGAGTTGGAGGAGGAGGAATTTGATGAGGAATACGACGTGGAGGCCGGTAATGGCGGCCTTGGTGGTGGTGGTGGTGATGGGAAGCTTGTTTTGTTCCAGGGCGGAGAGCATTTGAGCTCGGAGGACGTATTGAATGCAACGGGGCAGGTGATGGAGAAGACGAGCTATGGGACGGTGTATAAGGCGAAGCTAGGTGATGGAGGGACCATTGCTTTGAGGTTGTTGAGAGAGGGGAGTTGCAAAGACAGGAACTCATGCTTGCCTGTGATCAAGCAGTTGGGACGAATTCGACATGAGAATTTGATCCCATTGAGAGCTTTCTATCAAGGGAAGAGAGGAGAGAAGCTTCTCATTTATGATTATCTGCGCAACAAAACTCTTCATGATCTCTTACATGGTATAATTTCCTTGCACCTTTACTATGTGTTTTTGTGTAGATGAAGAAACAAGATTCTTGTGTTTGGATGTATGTTTTGGTAGTTTTCATGTAGTTCTTAATGTTTAGCTCTCAAAATAGTGAAATGGTTTATGCATAGCTAAGATGAACCAAAATGTTGCAGCTAAGATAAAGCATAGTTTAAGGTTTAGGCAAAACAGTCGTCAAATCTATCACAAACTATCACTGTTTTTTCAATTCTATTGACTTTAATCAATTATATCCTAAACATTAGGAAACTATCACATGTAGGAATGTGATATTGTTAATTTTCTTTTAATATTTTAGTTGTCTTCGTGATGGATCCGATGAGGTTTTAATTCATTGGAGAAGAACGGGGTCGTGTCTTGAACTCCTATTCAACTTTTAGGTACCCGAAATTTTTATCAGGGATGGATTTGCATTGTTTCTTTCGGTTGTAATTGGTTAAAGTCGATAGTTCAGGATAGAATTGTCTGTGTATGAACTTCATCTGTCTGAAAAGAATGAACTGGAACTGCATATTATGGATATAGATAGATAATGCAATAACCATTGTTACGTGTCGTGTTTGTTGCACAGAATCGAGAGTAGGGAAACCGGTGCTGAGTTGGGCGAGGAGACACAAGATTGCATTAGGCATTGCAAGAGGGCTAGCCTATCTCCATGGTCTCGAAACACCAATAACACACGGGAACGTGAGATCAAAAACTGTTCTTGTAGACGACTTCTTCGTGGCAAGGCTGAACGAGTTCGGACTCGACAAGATAATGGTCCAAGCCGTGGCAGATGAGATAGTAGCCCTTGCTAAAACAGACGGTTACAAAGCACCGGAGCTTCAGAAGATGAAGAAAGTCAGTTCGAGGACTGATGTTTATGCATTCGGGATAGTACTGCTGGAGATTCTGTTGGGGAAAAGACCCGGGAAATCCGGAAGGAACGGGGAGTTTGTCGACCTGCCTTCGTTAGTGAAGGTGGCCGTCTTGGAGGAGACGACGATGGAGGTGTTTGACGTGGAGCTGTTGAAAGGGATAAGGAATCCGATGGAAGAAGGGCTAGTTCAGGCACTGAAGCTGGCGATGGGGTGCTGCGCCCCCGTTGCAACGGTTAGGCCTACGATGGACGAGGTGGTGAGGCAGTTGGAGGAGAATCGGCCGAGAAATAGGTCTGCTTTGTACAGCCCAGCTGAAACTAGGAGTGGAAGTGTTACTCCCTTTTGAGCATTCTTTTCTTGGTCAGATTGTGAATCATAATATCTTTGGTAAGTTTGTTTAATTTGTTTTAGCTTCTTTAAGAGGTAGATTGCAATCAGTTTTTTTATCTTGGTTTTTATATGTGGGTTTTAATTAGCACTTGTTTCTTCTCAAAGGAAGTGGTGTCTGTAATCTATAAGTTTTACAACATAGGCCTTTTAGTATTTATTCAATTTGGATCATTTATATCACAAAATGCTATTTTATCTCATCTTTTAATATATAGGTAGCTAACTTCTTGATTTGCATGTGGAATATGTATTGATGTAATGAAATATGTTGTGAAATTAATACCTTCCATCGTCCCCAAATTGGTATCCTATTTTGAAATAAAACTTATTTTCGAATAAGTGTCTTATTTTGGAATTCTATAAAAAAAATGACGTCAATGCAAATTCTTTGTTCGGTTTTTCATGCTATAATTAAGGGTAAAAATAGTAACTTTATGCACATACTGGGTATACGATTTTTGACGTCAGAGAGCACTTATTCGGGGTGAAGAGAGTATAGATGAAGATGGAAATTGTGGGTAAGTTTAGGGAAACTGAAAAGGAGCAAAGATTTTGGGGCCTCTCAAGATTATATCTGATGATTGACAATCATATTGCTTTCATTTTTTAGGGGACAGAATATGTAAAAGAAATTATCAAAATCAGTTTGAAATAATTATTGTATGCATGGTGAAATGAAATGGGGGAAGAAGATGCTTTTGGGGTATCCTATGCTCCCTTATATTTAACTTAAGAAAAATATATAAATGACAAAACTTATACTAGTATAATATAATATTATGAAATTTAAATTTCCACCTCTCATACATTAGTTTCCATTGTGTTCATGATACATGCTGAACTAGTCTTGGTGTAGTTTCTGACAAATTCAATATACAAACTCTCAATCATAGATGAATATGAACCATAATTACACTGGAGATACAGCATTTCTTGAAATATATTTTTTCTGGGTATGATTTGAGCTAATTAAAAGAGACAGATGGAAGAAGATTAATTCTGCCCCTGCAACTGCAAAACATATAACAAGATTAAGATCTAGAGGATTGCATTGCCAAGAGATTTGACACGTAAAAATGGCGCGAACGCGACGACGCCAAGATATTCCAAGTTGGAGGAAGCCGAGCGGTTGGTCGATTTCGAAGCTTAATTGGCTCAAGAAATGTATGAAGTAGGAAGGGTTGAAAGAGGATATGGAGAGATCATACTATATTTTACCAGAAGAATTTCAATTCATGGAGATGTGTTTGTTGTGTGGGAAATTCTTGAATTTCCAAGTGATCAGCACGCCATGCCTCTACGGCAGCGAAGTGCACCGGCCCCGGAGGTGAGGGTGGCCACCAGGGACGACGACTTGGCCGCCAGGCTCGAAGCTCTGGCGTAGCTGGCGGCAGCTCCACGACCGGAGGGCCTGAAATATGCTCCGTTTAGCATAAGATCGCCCTCCGATCTCCAGTTCCAGTGCCGCCATCTGTGCTCGCTGCCCGAGCTCATTACTCTCTTGGTGACCTGTGTCATATGAAAATTATCCTCAGCATCAACACCAGTTGAAAACAAATTCAAGGGATTATCACACTAAAACTATCTACTGACGACTTTTGTGCTCGTCACTATGTCGTGACTATATGTACTGTCACCCGATAAAAGTTATAGTGACAACGAACAAACTTTGTCACTGCATGCAGATTAAATTATATATAGCAACGGATGATCTTGTCACAATAGATAACAATAATAAAGTGACGGATTTGTTATTTCACTTTTTATAGCCATGCAAAATGCTCGTCGCTGTAGAGCTAGGAACAAACCTCTTTAGCAAAAGGGTTGGTTGGGGCTAAATATCTGTTGCCTTGGCTGTTGATGGTAGGATCAGCACTCCCACCTATGGCATACATCTCCCAAGATGTGTAGTCATTGTTCACAACATGGAAATACCCATGTCTGCACCTGAATTTCCAAAACAACTAGTTGTTTAGAAAATACCGATGAGTTTAAAAATATATAAATTATACCCATGGAAATACTGAATGTCCACAATTGCCCTTAATGAAGAAAAAAAAAATCAAAAACATTTTTCACTAACATTGATCATTGAACGAACACTGTTCATTTCGTGCATCCATATAGTAAGTTTAAAATATACTCTCTCCGTTCCCCCAAAAGTGTGGTCCAATTAATATTTTATACCTTACATATTATTAAATTTGGACCACACTTTTGAGGGATGGAGGGAGTAGTACATTACGACTACACGAACACATATATTCGTGTAATCGTGTACAGAAGGGCAAATTTATAAAAGTGAGTGTATTTTAATTGTTTTTAAAGTTGTGGGTACGTGTCATTTTCACTAAAATCGTCAGCATAATAAAAACACAGTTATCTCTACCTTGGCATTCTCTGGATCAAGCCCCTTCCGAAATGGTTGTACGCAATCGTCACCTGCATGACTCTGTCTCGAGCATAAGTATCGCTGTGGCCTAACAACATCACCTGCTCGAACCAACATCATTAGCCCAAAAAAAAAAAAAAGGGATCAGGATCCTCTGCAGTGCACAACATGGTGATGTGCACCATAACACGCCACTTTTCGTGTTTTGGCGCACAACGCCATGTTGTGTACAGTGCAGAGGATCATTACCAAACAAAATAAATTAGCGACGAAAAACGGGAAACGACCTCATTGTGATGAGTGAAATAGTTGTTGGAAATGGTGATGGCAGTGGATCCCATGATGGCATCGACGAGGCCATCAGCGCAGCTCGACAACGAGTTATGGTCGATCCAAATATGGCTCGACGAGAAGATGGAGATACCATCTCCGTCGGCCATAGTTCGCCACCCGTAATGGGAGGGCGAGCTACGGACCATGGCATTGCCCGTGCGCTTGCAGTCGTGGATGTTGAGGCCGTGTATGATTATGTTGGTGACGAACTGGATAGTAATGCAGCCGCCGTTGGCGATGTGGACGTTGGCGCCGCGGCCGTCGATGGTCTTGAAGCTGTTCATGATGAGCTCCTGCTTGAGGGTGATCACCATGTCCCGCTTGAACACGATCCAGAGGGGCCGGTCCTGGATCACTGCGTGGCGAAGGGTGCCCGGGCGAGGGTTCACAGGGTCGTCGTCGCCCGGGTCCGTCACCACGTAGTACCGACCGTCGCGCCCGCCGACTGCGTTGCGACCGAACCCGATGGCGCAGTCGGCGAGGCGGCGACGGTTGCGGAGCCAGTTGCGGTCGCACCGCCAGCAGTCGTCCATAGGGTTGCCCGTTCCGCACGAGAAGAATCCCAGCTTCCGTCGCTCCGTGCTGTTTCGCATAGCCCTGCAAATTAAACAGAGGAATTTTTAATTTGAATGCGAATTATTATGAGTCTCTGTTTAATTTTAAATAATTGAAACACCATTTGGAACGGAATATCTTTGTATAGTAGTACAATAATTTGTAACTTTAAACAAATCCAATCTAAATCACACGAGGATAATTGCATGGGAATTGCATGATAAAGGCATTTAACAACTCGTTTAATGAAGAAATAACTAGGAAAATAATATATGCGAAGTTGAGAATTTCTGTAAAATTAAAAGAAAAGGAAACAAAGTTGGTGAAACAGCATTGTTTACAATTATGTTAGCTTATCTATTAAAGTTTGGCGTATAAAGGGATGAATTTTAATAACTTATTTGAATCCTAATAATCAATTATCAACTAAAAATTTTGAAATGTAATGCAAGAAAATAATTATATACCCGAATTGAGAAAACCAATCCTAATTAATAACAAAAATAAACTAAAATGCAAGAAATTAAAATTAAGTTAAAAAAGAGCAAAAAACTAAAAATAATTGAAAGTGAAAACGATCATGACTAAAAAATTAAAAATCGAATAGAAAATCTCAATTGGACTAGTAATGTTAGCCGACGTTGAGCATGCAGAGGAAGAGACGAATAGTTGATGGGACTTTCCTTTTTAGTACAAGAAAATCATTTAGATTTATGTGGAGGGTAAATTAAAAAGAAAAAAAAAATTGTTGCATATATAAAATGTAAGAAGGTCGAAGAATAAATAGGTAGGGGCCGGTGAGCCTAACTCCATCAAGGCAGATACGAAATATAAAATTTTAATTTATGTTAAAATTAAAGAAGAAAATAGTACTCCCTGACGTCCCATTATTATTGGCCTGTATTCCTTTTTGGGTCGTCCCACGAAAGTTGGCCTGTTTCCTTTTTGGGAAATATCATTCTCTCACAAAAAGTTGTGGGCTCCACCACTTTCTATCTTTTTACCCTTTAAACACCCTTCTTCTTAATACTCGTGCCCAAAAGAAACGTGCCAACAATAATGGGACGGAGGGAGTAGTAAGTAATACAGTTGATACGGAAAAGAAATAGAATGATGATTAGGCAGAAATAAATGCAAGAGGTGAAAGGAAGGCGTCGGTGGAGGCAACACATTTAATGAGAGAATTAAATTGATGTTACTTATTTATTACTATCATTTAATATATGGAGTATATATATATACATATCACTAAATAAATGCAGCTGCTCTAGATCTCTTCCAGCCTGGGTTTCAAGAAACAACAAATTATTTATGTACCCCTACCCCACCATCACTACTTTCTTTAATGCCCAACAATATACTTCTAAATGAAATTTAAAAAAAATTAACATTTACATCTTTTCACAATATATCATGTATGAAAATTTACAATCTTATTAATTATATAATGTACATAATATTTATTTATTTTTCAAAATCTACCACACGATTCAATTTCCAGGGCTAAATTCTGACTAAGCGCACCAAAATCATTTGGATAAACTCTCTAGCTCATTAATTAGGATACGATCCTATCTTTTGATATGTTGTACACTAGTGAAAAGTATAAATGTTCAATATACAATGGTGTTTTTCCTAATTTAATTTTATACTATCAATAGATAAGAGTTCTAATTCTAAAATTTTGCTAATAAAAATCGAATAACGATTCTATGACCTGACAAGTAGGGGTGTGTATCGATCGGATCGTTAATAATTGAGATGTGCCCCGGAGGATCGGTTAGCATCAATATGGGAGAGTCAGAAAGTAAAACAGTACATTTTTAGGTCTGAAAATGGACAAAATTAGAGAGGGAGACATGGCTGAAATTGCCACGACCTCTGACTGGCTTGCATTTATATATTGTACCTCTTAATTGTGTGTAACCCACAATTTCCATTTTTAACTCCATTCATTTTTACCTCAAAAAAAAAAAATCCATTCATTTTGCAATTACTCAAACACGAGTACACAATAATTAAAATAAATTACATATTATTAAAAAATTAGAATAACTTTTTAGTGCAAAAAATTAAGAGTTTTTGGAGTGCTGATTCTATGCTATGTAACATTTGGCTATTCTACTTGATTCTAAACAAGCTTTTTAATTTGGCATTTTTTTATTATTTATTATTAGGGTGAACACTTTACTCTTAAATGTCACATCACGTATATTGATAATATTGGGAATATACATATAGTTTGTATTAATATGAAAGTTAGCAGAAAAACCAAATTGTCTACATAATAGAGGGATAGAGATTCCATCATAAATAAAGGGAAATGTGATCCATAATAGAACAAACAATGGATGTGGCATATAAAGAGGAAAAAGACACAAAAACAGATTTAAAAAACACACACACACACACACTGATACACAGATCTCACAACATGGGCACGTGCTTAAGCTGCCAACCCAAAACATTAGCCAAATTCCAACTCCATAAAAAAAACCTCGAAAAAAATAAATATAAAGAAAATAGGGTCTGTTAAATAGCAGAATTTATACTCATATATATTTTGAGACAAAATGAATGCTGCATCATAGTAGTACACATTTACTGGCAAATGTTATGTTAGAAGTTAGAACCCACTAACTAATCTGCATATTCATGTTACGTAGCAACATAAATTCAATTATATATGAAAAAAATAAAAAATAAAAAATTGGAAATTACGGAAAGAGACATATGAGAAATGCAAGGTGATAGCATAATTATGGTGATCATGTAGAATTTTTACTCGTAAATTTGGGGTAGGTGGAAATTGCCAGATCGACATTTAAGAGTCTCTCTGATGGATCATGTACGGATCATGTGAGGTCTCTCTCTCTCTCTCTCTCTCATCAGCGAAAATGTGAAAAAGAATAAACCTCATTAATGACAGATTCTAATGTCTGGTCTCTAAACTAATTACGTTGTGCCGTAATTTAGGTCAAATTTATGAATATTAATGAATTATATAGTACTATATGTTGTAGAATTAATTAATTGTTAAAGAAGTAGGGACTTACATATTAACCATGGCCGCGACAGCTTCTGGATCGTCTACAGCGTCGTCGTGCTTAAATTCCTCCAAACTGCAATTTTCAAATAAATAATTATTCTCTATAATCACGTGATCTCAAGTCCTAACTAATCCATAATTAAAAAAATTCCACAAATTATTATATCATCAGATGCAATTCTTTCATAACAGGACAAATCAAATCCCAAATTGTACCACATTAATCCCTGCGCCAATCGAATTTAATTGAAAAAGAATAAGTTGCAACTTGCAAGTAAATTTTTGAATTAAACATGATACTAGACCGAGTCGACTTTTTCGGTACTCGATAGTTGTACGTGTGGGCCTGTCATGAATCACTTGATCTCTAGCTTTAATAACTTAATCAAAGAAATTTCACAGCCCACACGACTGTTAGGTACGTTCTATTTTCGAAAATCGGGATAAACTTGGGGTGTGAAAGTGTAATTAATCCACGTACAACTAACTCGAACAAGGCAATTTACTAGGGGAAATGCTGTCAAAGGAGTCATGACATGACATGAATGCTAATATGCGCTGCAACAGATTTAAAATCCCAGAATTTTCAGATCCAATCATAATAATAACTGTGTGATACTATAATTAATTAATTATAATAACTGTGTGAAATAATTGCTTGAATAAACCAATCCAACGGTGCTGATTGCATGCGCATTACTATCAACGGTGCAGATCAATTCTGCGATTTTAAGTAAACTGCAAAAAAATGTAGGAGCCAAACCTTTCCGCCATTGTTGAGTTTCTGATGCTCTTCAGCTTCTGAATTTCTTCATTACTGTAAAAACACAAAAAATTGAAGAAAAAAAAATTAATTCGCGAAAAAAATGAAATTTTCCGAAGCAGAGGAGCGAGAAACAGGACATAAAATCAATCAAATTGCAAAATCCAAATTCAAAAAAAAAAAAAAATCAATCAATCAAAATGCAGGTGAAATAAATAATACCTCTCTCCTTGAGCAATTGCGCCGGCAAAAAACAGCAGAATTAGAAATGCGGAAAGCTCGATGATTTTCAGAGAAACCGCCATTGATGCCAGTTCTGAAACAAAGCTTTACTAATACAATGTGTGTGTGTGTGTGTATACGTATATGTATGTATATATCACTGTGTGTGTGTGAGAGTGCAGAGAGAAGATGGAAGCAATGAATGTGAATATTGGATTGGTGAAATGCGTGAGTGGTTTTATAATAGAAGGAAAGAGGGAGAAAATATAAATTAGCGCCAACCCAATTACGTACAAAAATATTTCATATTTGCCTAATCACGTTGCAATTTATTTAAGCTTAAATCTAAAATATGTTGGTGCTAAAATTACATATACTCATTTCAAAAATAAAAATTACTCATACTCATGGGCATGTAACAAATTTTTTTTTAACTCAAATTTTCGTTTATATCTTTGGTTGGTGATATTATAAAGAATTAATTACAATATTACACCAAGAGTTTGTCTCGAATTTCAATAAAAACAAAACACTTTTTTTACGTCGACAAATTAATAACTGATACTTGTATTTCTTTGATTGAGTTATTAGAGGTAGTGACCAGTAATTTTTGATTGTCATGTCAACATGACTATTTGGTATCAAAAGAGTCAAATGTATTTATTGGGTGCTAATATATCAAAATCGAAAATGTGTTCTATTTTTTAAAATTAAGGTAAACTTTGGACGTTAAAGGGTAATTAACCCTATCATAAATATTTATTTTTGAAGAGTTATCTTATTTTTGTACACAGTATGAATTCATGATTTCAGAGTTGAAAAAAAAATGGAAATTTATGTTTCCTTCTCACCTCACTACAATTTTCACCATATTTTGGTTGCACAGAAAGCTCTGCATAGTGGTATATCAGTTTAATAAATAATAAATTAGATTGACAGTATAAAATTTGCTATATTTGAACCCGAAAAAAAAATATAAAAAATTCTCTCTTATATGTAATGCCTAATTATGAGACAGAGAATAAAACTACTAGGACATGACAGTGAGGGAGGTGAGATTGCAAGAAAATGATTAAATTTCGTGACATAAAAGATCTAAATAATATTTTATATTATCATTTATGCTTCGAAAAAAATCTTTGTTCGTATACCTATTCTAACTCCATCAGTAGTACCCAAATTTTTATATAAAAAAATTAAATCAAATCGTCTAAAATATAAATTACATGAAAATCATTTTTTTTCTTTAGATACTCAGCAAAAACTACTATTTGTCGGCTATAAATTGAAAATAACATCTATAATTAAAATCTAAGTATATAACTTCTTAGTCGTGAAATCACAACTCCATCAATTAGGTCACACCAGGTACTAAATTTAGGTTAAAATAATAAAAAATGAGATAAAAAGCCATCCAGCAGATCTCTCAATTTGGGTATGGTCCACAAAAATATTTACACCTCCCTAAATCTTCTCTAAAATTTACACATCCCTAAATCTATCTTATCTCACAAATTGATTTGAGCCCACAATTTTTATAAAATAATTATTAAAAAATAGGAGTACTGTTGTATACATTTGTAAAATATCGAATATAAATAGTATAAGGAAAACTTTAGCAGCAAATTTAACAGTAAAATTTTGAGAATTTTGTTGGGATTGCTCTAATTAAACGCTATTAGTATAATACTTAAAATAAATATAAAAACGCTATTAGTATAAAACTTAAAATAAATATAAAAAAGGTACAGATTTTAATTGTCCCCCTAGAAAGAAAAAAAAAAAGTAGTAATAATAATAAAATAATTTTGCGTGATAAAATTGAAAAATCCCTAAATCAACTCTCCCTCGGTCACGGTCCGTCGCACCTGAACCACCGCTGTCTCAAATTTCAACATGTGTCGGTGGCTCACGTGGGCCACGTGGCAGATCCTTTGCAGTTTGTTTCTCTCTCTCTCCCCCCTAACTTCCTAAGTTCCTATAATATTAAAATATAATTTTATATTTCCTAAAAAAGAAAATATTTTTAGATATTTCACCCATTCTACCTCATCGCCAATTTATTCAGCTAGTAATTCACTTTAAATCATGCTGATTTTATGTTTATATATATATATTAGGTAAAAACTTGGGTACCGCCCATTACATGGTATGATTGGCTGTAATTAGGGAATAATTAAGAAAATTAGAATTAGAATTTATTAGTTTCAATTAAAATTCATTAATTCTAACTAGAGTTTATTACATTAGAATTTATTAATATATATTTAAGTCTTAATTAAGATTAATTAAATTCTAATAGAATTTAATTATGTATTAATTAATTAAAAATAAAACAAAACATGATAAATATCATCAATCATACGTTACGGTCCAATGCACCATAATATGCTCTATCAAATATTGTTAAGCGTATGATTTCCGAATGAGATCCTCTGTCCCCAATTTGTGTCCCGCTCTCCGTGTCCCGCTATTAATTTCACTATTTTAAAAAGATTTATTTAAAAATAAAAATTTAGTAATATATAATGAACCTTAATTAACATTTATTATGAAAAATTAGAATTTAAAAAAATTGTAAATCCTAATTTTGGAATAATGAACCCTAATAATCAATTAAAAATTTAAAAAAATGCAAATTAAATATAAAAAATATATATAAACCTTATTATGATGGATGAACCCTAATTAATAATTGTAAAATTATACTAAAACATTATAGATTGAAATTGAAGAAAAAAAATGACAAAAACATAATTAAATATGGATTGTGGGACAAAGTGGAACACCAAAGTTGGGGACAGAGGATCCTAAATGATTTATTTCAATGTTCAATAACGCATGAATGACACATACAAGGGTTCTTTCTTCTTTTTTTCTTTTTTTTTAAGCATTTACGTGGAGGCCTCTACTTAAATATACCCAAAAAATTATGCAGAATTAATAATGATTTGACTAAAACTCAGGTCTGGAAATGTGTCTTGATGCACCAAAACTCAAGCATAAACCTTTATGCCTTAGTGGGACTGGTAGATATAGACTTATATCAAAGCTATAACAATAACTAATATAATCCCTCCGTTTCTTTGTTAAGTTTCTCATTTTATTTTTTTTGTTTCCAATAATTGTTCAATTTCAAAATTTTAAATGATACTAGTAATTAATAATTTTAAATTTATTTTGAATTGGGAATCTTAATAATGTGTTGATTATTTAGATTCCCAATTCAAAATAAATTTATTTCACCTGAGTATGCACGCATGGTGAATTATAATGGGTGTTGGAAAAAAAATTAGAAAAAAAAAATCCACTAATTTAATGAAGCGAACATAGTTGCTTTTGAGAGGGACTCATGCACATAAAATTCATCCTTCAATTAAATAAAGAGACCACATTAATATTGAATATCTCAACTAAATCGATCCACACACTTATCAATTCCACTTTAAATAAAACTCGACACTTACTTTTTTATATGTTATGGTTGGAAGTTTAGGACATAATTATTTTTTTAAGTAGTTGAAGCTGACATTAATGAGATGACCTTTTTTGACTTCTTAACTATTAGGTTTTAATGGAATAGGTCCTAATGCACCTAGTCCCAAATTATATATCTAATGTCTACATAGGTAATAATACGTGGAATGCTAATTAATTTATATATATATGAATAATTACCCATCATTGAAGAAATAATTAATCTGACTGATTTTTTTTCAAGATATAAATATTCACCTAATTCTTCTTTTTATTGTTCTATTCGGATTAACATGTCGATTTCGAACTGAATTGATATAAGGAAAGAATATGAAGAAGGAAAAGATGCAAGTGGCAACCGAAGGGGAGAGGGCTGCCAAAGAGGTTTGGACTGGACCAAAATATAATTGGGCCAACATATCATAAAAGTAATATTTAAAAACTGACTTATATATGATGAAAGTTTGAAAATAAATTAACAAAATTTGTTTGTGGTACTAAATATTCTCTTATTTCGCACATATCCCTTATGCAGTTGTGTTACAATAAAAATACAGATGTAAAATAATTAAAAGAGTTTTGTTCATGATGATATTGATATGATTGATCACAATAATAAGATGTATACGTACTACAACCTTTTTTTCCATTTCTATTATGTATTCAATTTATTTTCTTGGGTTATTTTATGTTTCTTCTCTAAATCATTAAAAATAGGGAAAAAAATTTGTCTTATAGAAAAGTAGAATAATTATTTATGTTTTAATTATGTACTTATATTTTTATTTGGGGAAAAATTATATTTCCAAAGGACATGTGATAGGGGAATCTGCCATAACCCATGCCTCTGTCTAATGGTCCATGCCGTAACAAGTTTTTTTTTTTTTTTTCACGTGGGCGTCTATTCTTTCGTTACTAAATAATATATTTTGTTTTATTTCAAAAAAATAATACTATAAAATAAGCAAAATAAATCATCAGCTCAAGTGATTATTCGATATCTCGTAGGAGTATGTTACAAAAGCTGCAAAATATGTTTATAATAAATATACTATAAGTTGAGTTAAGAGATTAATCTGTTATAGGTGCTATAGGCACTTGTAGGGGAAAAATATATTTTTTTAGTGACAACTTATGTTTCACTCATTTGTAGTATAAAAAAAATTCCGAGCATTTTTATCCTCCTTTTTTGGTACTATTTAGGCAAATTCGTGCCTATCAATATGAAACATTTCACCTTTTCTATATGTAGCTGCGAACAGTTATTTAAGGTTGACACTAAATAAATCATATTTTTATATGATAATATTGTACAATGAGAAAGGTGAATCGCATGTGACATAACTTATAAGGTGTTGATGATATTCGAATTTAGGACCTGATCATTAAATTAAAAATATAGCTACAATGGCCACTTATGTTTTACTCATTAAGTCATTTTAGTAAACCAAGGAACACTTTTATCCTATTGTATGATTTAGACTAAATTTATCCTCTAGATTAAACATTTATCTATTTATTTCAAAATATCATAAGCAGCCTAATAAATACTCAAATATAAGTTACATAACTTTGCAATCTCAACTTTTCATTCATTCAAAAATAAGAAAAAAACCTTTGCAATTTCACCAAATATTTATACTAGAATTGGTGGGGTGCGCCAGGCCCATGCAATAGTGCAACACAAAGGCGAAGCTCGAAGGCCCAGATAGCAAGCTACCTTAATGGGCCATCCCCCTTAAAAAATAAATTTAATATCGTGTGAGCCAATGGCCCACATATCAGATATTAAACTGATAAGAACAGATACTACACTTGATCTTAGCCAAAAGGCCGAGAAAGGTATGAGAATTTCGGTCATTGGACCTGCCTTTTTATACTTTGTTTTATGAACTGTCTTCAGTTTATATTCGATGTGGGATGGAAGCAGCTACCCAGGCTCAAAGTCTCAACATATATCAAAATAACAATTGAATCTATTCTTTAAAAAAAATTGAATCAGCTCAAACACGATTTCTAGAAGAGAAAAAACATCATATTTTATATTTTCTCCCAATGTCTGACCACTTAGGATCCTCTGTCCCCAACTTTGGTGTTCCACTTTGTCCCACAATCCATATTTAATTATGTTTTTGTCATTTTTTTTTCTTCAATTTCAATCTATAATATTTTAGTATAATTTTACAATTATTAATTAGGGTTCATCTATCATAATAAGGTTTATATATATTTTTTATATTTAATTTGCATTTTTTTTTAATTTTTAATTGATTATTAGGGTTCATTATTCCAAAATTAGGGTATATAATTTTTTTAAATTCTAATTTTTCATAATAAATGTTAATTAAGGTTCATTATATATTACTAAATTTTTATTTTTAAATAAATCTTTTTAAAATAGTGAAATTAATAGCGGGACACGAAGAATGGGACACAAATTGGGGACAGAGGATCTCATCCGATGTTTGACATTTGTTTTTAAACAATATAAGACATTCAAATTCCGGCACCCGAAAATCCACGCGACACCTCGAATCTAATGGAAATACCCATTTTCGATCATGGCCCCCTCTATTTCGTCTTTTCCATTTTTTGTGTTTTTATCATCATTATAAACGTAAAAAAGAAATATGTTGTATAGTCCCCCGTTTGTCGAAATTCTGAAAAATGTCCCAGCGTTTAAAAGTATTATTTTAGTATCCAATATTTAGATACTCTGACAACTCAATTATACAAGATCGGAAAATCGATGAGTGAAGCAAGATTAATTCTGACAGTCTCAAAACATTATAATTAATTACAATATTTAAACGTTGGGTACTACGACGATACTTTCAAAATTGGGACATTTCTGAAAATTTCGCAAACTTCCCTAAACGTAATATTGATATAAAACAAAAACAAGATTACCAAAACGCCGACGTAAAATAGAGGATCTCGTGTGACCATACAATACAATTCCCCTAGCTACAAACGAAGAGACAAATCAAGCTTATGATCATCACTTTCACCTTCCGCTCCACTGCACCTTACACTCCTTTTCCAAGTCGCAAAGCTCAGCTGATCATCCACCGCATCTCCGCCGCAAAACGCCGCATTCCGATCAAACCTCGCCGCCGCGGCGCTCGAACGGAAGCGCTCACCTGCGGTGAACTGGCAGAAGCCAGCGCCGTGAGCGGCGAAATACGGCTGAAAAGGTCTCATAATGCCAACGGGATAGCTGGGAGGGAACAGAAACGGCGGCGGCGGCGGCGGCGGAAAGCTTGTGAGGGAGGAGTATTCGCAGCTCCGCTTTTGCCTTCTGGCCGCGTTTCGTTCTTTCTTGTGTGCGTTTTGATGGCCGCCCAATGCTTGGGAGCTGTGAAACTTTCTTGAACAGTAGAGACAAGGGAAATTACGCTTGGTTGTACCTTGCGCATTGTTTGGCGAACCTTCACTCTGATCCATTTCCTACAGTAGAGAAGTTGTTGAAGAAATATATATTAAAAGTAATCTATGTATGTAAAAAGCAAGTACAATATTCAGAGTGAGTCTGAAGGCAGCTTCTCTTTTCTTGATAGAGTTGATATATATATATAAAAGAGTGCCTTAGCTTTGGCATTTGGCACACACAAGAGGGTGCACGTATGGGCTTCACAACAGGAGATGAGAGAGAGAGGGCAACAGTTATTCTGCAGAGAGTGATTGGTGAGGACTCTGAGGAGAGAGAGAGAGAGAGAGAGAGAATCCTTTTAAACATTCTGACAATATGATGACCAATTAGGTATCTGTTTCTTTTTGCAGGTTTCTTTAAGTGTTGAGGTTGAGACTTGAGAGAGTTCTTTCATAGTTTTCTTCTTTCTCTATTTAATCCAAAACTGTTGGTTGGTGTATGCCATTAAGCAATAATTAACTGTAGTGTACGTGCCCAGCTATTTTACATGCATGTAACGTTGTCAATTTTTCGGTTTTTTGAAATTACCATTTATGAATATTTACCCACCCCCTTTTTCAAAGCACATCTCAAGGCGTAGTTTAATTCAAACAAAGTCATATTAGTTATAAAGATATCAAAGAGCTCGAAAACCTTCACACAATTCATCACAAGTTGAATACTCAATAATCGAGTCTCGTTAAAACCTCCCGAGGAAAAACCATCAAGGCATATAGCTAGTTAATCTATTACTGTTATAAAATGGTGTATATATACTACCTACAAATCTTGATATAGTTATAATGTTCTTACTTATTTGTTGTTTATGGATAGTTTAGTACTAGTATAATTCAATGTATATATGTTTTTCGTTTAATTTAATACTATATGATGAGAATCATTTGATACCTAAAAATATTCTTCAAAATTATAGTAATAAAATCTATCAAATAGTAATATTTTTTACCGTGCTTGCCGAAAGACTTGCAGAAGTTTGATACTAAAAAGAAGATTTCTAGCCACCAAATAGGCGACCGAACCAAGTCAACTGTCTAAGGGTTTGGTTGTAATAATTTCCACTGATGATTCATTTACTAATCTGACCAAGCACCAACGACATAAGTGCATTTCGTCCCTTTATGGGCTTGTGTGTGTGTGTGTGTGTGTGTGTGAGAGAGAGAGAGAGAGAGAGAGAGAGAGAGAGATGGGAGTCGAATTGAATTGAGTATATATTGTGGAGTTTTTTTGGTTGTTCCAAGGCATATGTGGGAAGAAGAATTGGGCGATAAATATGAGTTGCAGAGTTAGACAGCGATAGTTACACTGCTGCTGCTGTTATTATTATTATTATTATTATTATTATTATTATTATTATTATCTGCAATCATCTCTGCTTCACAATAATAAATGGGTTATTGAGAGAGGGAACAGCCGCAACATTATTCGACTTCCCACCGCCACCCTGCCAAACAATTTTTTTTCTCTTTTTTAATATATAATATAAATATTTAATTTTTAAATATAATAATATCTTTTTTTCTAAATATTCCTCCCGCTTTAAAGGGGTCCATTTCCCCATAAAAATGCCATCTCCACAGACCACAATCAAATCGAAAGATTCTATATAGTCCGACAATGATTTTAACGATATTGTACTTCTATTTTCAGGATATTTTTTATGGACTTGAACATCGATATAGATATAGTGAATACTAACCCCAAAAATCTATATCAATATCGTACAATCGATGTACAGAATCAAAATAGACACTACCCACACGGACTGCATTGAATCACCAAAGCATTGCACCTATGCTCCACGGCTACAATTTCTCCCTTCCAAGTCTCCTCCTATCACACTGGCCAATGAGGCCTAGTTCAAGTGGCTAGCTGGGGCATCACAAAACTTTCCTTAGCAAAAGGTCTTGGGTTCAATCTCACCAGGGTGCGATGTAGTATATTTCTCACCTTATTAGGTGGTGTAATTATCCCAACCTACGTGGTGGTATAGTAGTCTCACCTTTGTGTGGTGTAGATGTCCCGCCTATGTGGTGATATAGTGTTTGATTTGATTATATATACCTTGTAATTCTCTCTAAAAAAAATCTTTGAACAACATGCCTGGTATAGAGTAAAATGCCAGCATTATGATGCAACGGAAACCAATAGCCACAAATAACGGTCAGCAAAATTTCAGCCCAAGTACAACACAAAGGCAAGAAATTCTATTATACATGTACATGCACTACACCCACCTCTCACATTGAATTATTTTTAATAATATAATTTATATTATTAAAAATAATTCAATGTGAGAGGTGGGTGTAGTGCATGTACACCCTAAATAGAATTTCCTCACAAAGGCATATAATGCAACAAACTCTATGCTAAGACAGTGTGTGGAGGTGGTGGGAATGAGAAGGTGAAAAATAAAATAAGCAGATAATTCTCGGAATGTAGTGTCAAAACAAAAATGCTCGGTATGAGAAAGGAAGTAGTGTCAGAAATTACTACTCAAGTCATGAAACTAATATGATACAATACAAATAAAGAATAGAAATATGGACAGGCAAAGATTATCAACACCTCTAAGAACAGCCGAAGCACCTCCTTATGGAGAAAATATTTGATGGTGTAGGCTCGGGGTTAAGGTCAAGCTTTTTACGTGGAAGATGTTTGAAGAATGCCTTTACAGCTCCTGTAACCCCATCTTCATTTTCCATGGCTTTTGCAAGTTCAACTGCACGCTCCTTTACCTGCAAAATAGTCGATCTACGTGACATTCAACCCAAAGAATGATATTTTTCCGAATTGATTACTTGACAGATGAATGCAAAAAAGATATTCCTCGCCTCTATGCATTGCTAAAAGTTACAAGAGATCCAAATGGGAGGTAGCCATCGAACAAATACTGGAACATAAAAGAATGAAAGATATCCAACAGAGAAGAAATATAGCACACCCTTCAACTGAAAACCATGGTAATATTTAAGGTGTGGTACCTGGGGGTCAAGCATAAATTTTATCGCATGAACCAACTTTTCAAGCGAAAACTCATCAACTGGAATTGGTGGAGGACCTACACCTCTGGCGTGGACTCTTTCTCCCCAAAATGGTTGGTCACCAAAGAATGGAATAATGGTGGTTGGGCACTGCATTACCAACAAAAATTAAATTGAAGTCAACATAAAATGTCAAAACAAAGAAAAACTCCACTCCATCTAAAACCATTACCGCCGCTTTAAGACCAGCAGCTGTTGTTCCTGCACCTCCATGGTGCACCTGCAAACAAATTGATACACCAAAAAAATTCCTTAAAACAATGTGTGGCAAATATGGTCAATAGTAGTATAAAACAAAATTTACCACAAAACACAACCCCCCCACCCTCCTCCCCAAGGACACAGAAATATAAAATCAATGTGGCAAATTGGATCGTGCACACAATACGATAAAGGACAAATGTGCACAAAATAATACAAATAACTCACCACAGAAGCACACTGCAAGAACAGCCAGTCGTGAGGACAATTATCCAGAAGAAATGTGAAGTCTTTTTCTTCGGCCACTGAGAAGAAACATTAGTCAAATGAGCCGATTTTCAGAATATATATGATAGGAAAATCATTAATAGAGTCAAGGAACAGGGAACTTACAGTTACCAAGGCCACCCCATCCTTTGTTGATGATCCCCCTTTGTTTAGTTATTTCTAAAGCTTCAATGATTATCTTTGTCATTTTCTCAGGCTCTTCGACGGGCTGAAATAGAAAGAAAATAAGTTGCAAATGAAATGTTTTCAAGAAAAAAGGACCAAGTAAACAAGCTGGCATCACAAATGTTGGTTTTTTATGCAAATTAGATAACTCTACTACATGAGCAGCATAATATTTAAGGAAAAATCAGGGATACTTTGCAACTTGCGAACATCTTTGCTAAAACAGTTATGGTCAATTAACTATTAAGTCCCAACCATTGGCTATTGAATGTTTAAAACCCTTCCAACAAAATGAACTGGATTTCTCATTGAATTGCAAAAACTTGGAGCAGTTCCCGCAACGAATGTTCAAACTTCAATATTAGAGAAGAAAACTTTAAAAAATATGTAAAATATATCTTCAGTCAGAAGATACCACAACTCCTAAAGAAAGACAATAACCATTCCTTATTTCCTCTATTTTCTCCTTTGTAGAACTGGGGATTACTTTAGGGATGTGAAGGAGCTTGGGATACTAACCAGACTGCCAAACCCAATATAGATAGGCTTTGGACCAGCATTGAGCCAGTTTACAAGCGCCTCGGGTGGTTCATAATAAGTCGCAAGATCAAGGAAGCAAAATCCAACGACATCAACCTTGGGTCCCCAATCTGCAAGACAACATGGCTATGGAACTTAATTAAGACTATCAACATTTACACGAAACTAATAGTTCCAAGTATTGATAAACCAGACCTCAAAATTCATGGTAAGAAGTTTTACACAAGAGAACTTATTGGTATCATGTTCAAATGATAAAGGTAGATCCATTTGGCACAAACTATTTTCTTCAAACAAAAGGACGTTAAGAAGAAGGTGAAAACCTTTTGGTTTAGGAACAAGATGAGGGCTCCAGATATATCCATGTGGAATATTTGACTCGGACCCTTGTGAACCACTCAAATATGTGACTGGCCGTAGCTTCAGCTTCTTTTTCCTAAGATCATTTATCATGTCTCGAATTCCTAGCCAAATTAAGGAGTCTACAATCTGATACGATAACTGCAAAGTAATTCAAAGAAAGGATATCACTAGAGGAAAAACAGAGGGATGATAAATTGTGTACAAAATCACAAATTGCAAGATATACAAAATAAACATATTCTTCAAACGCACTCTGTATCCAGCTGATTGCTTAACACGAGACAACGGATGAGGGAATTCACTTGTGGGCCTGCAAAATACCATTATTTAGTAAGTGAACATGGTAGCATGAGGGACAAACTTGTTGAGAGATAAACCGTATCTTATTTATGTAAACAGAATGAGAAATATTTCTCTATGGCTCAAAACAATATAGAAAATACTTACGTCCAAGGCATTGTGAAAAATATATGAATTGGGACTTTCAAAGCTTCAGCGACATGCGTATGCCCTGCAGTGTTAACTAAGTTAATATATACTGCTATTTTGTTTTGAAATAATACTAGATGATCGTTTTTATCAGCAATATCATTGTATACTTGCAGTAATAGCAGAGAATAAAAACAGGTAGGTCTACTCATGGACATGGGGACCAACCCGAACTCTCAAATTGGGGATACTATAATTTGGTGATATCTGCTGTATATTAATAGACGTTCAGAAAAGGAGAAATTAACATATCCATTAAAACTATTCTTGAAAATATAAGGGACCACCCCCCCCCCCAAACAAACAAAAAATATTCTCCACAAACAAGATAAACAGCTAAGTGCAGACACATGCAAAATTGCAATGAAAAAATCATCAAATATGCATCCATGTAATGAGACTATAGACAGCCAGTTTTCAGAGAGACAAAATAATAATAAGTTGCATTATCTAACCATATGCAGGAGGATTGGCAATAATTGCATCTGCTTTAAAAGGAATCCCAGTGTCAATATCAGGATCTTTGCATGCTGGAAGCAGTGAATATATTATCTCTTTCATTTGATTTCTTTGGATAGGTATTTCTGAAGGCCCTGAAGGCAAGAATCCTTTGTTTTTTACCATGTCTGCAAAGAATAAAGTTATATTCAATAATCAAATGGCATTTTAACTTAGGAAGACAATGAAAATCAAGGTTCACATTGCAGGAAGTACTTGACGCAGAATCATTCTGACATCAACTTTAAATGAAGTACAAAAATCTATGGATTAATGGCCATGCTTTAATATAATTGCATGTCAAGCCTCACATTCAGAAAAGTCACTGAACAAACTTCATTCAAAAGGAAACAATAGTGTAGATCCTGTCAGCGGCAAGATAATTACAGCTTCACAAAAAACTTTGCAATCTCAAAACTTGTTTTGCCTTCTACGCATTTTGGTGTTCTATTTCATGCAGGCCTATAAATTTGGGATACAAATGTCACAGGAAGAATGTGTTCTCAGTATAAAAGCACACGGCATTCAAACAAAGAGCAAGAAACCAGAAGAATGTGGAAGTGCAGAGAAGTACAAAGCCCAGCAACAAATACAGCACTACTCTTCAGTTTTTTTAGCTCTTTGACTTCACTCCACTGAGTTTATTTCAGCATGTAATGCACTGTTATTTTAGGGTGGCCTCTGGTATTGGCATTGTAATTAAATAAATAAACATTCTATATTGATTTAAATACCTTTTTTTAGCATTTGAGGTTATATAAATGATAAATCGATGATACCAAAACATTTCTGGACAGCTGCAACTACTACTGAAAGTGTCTATAATTCTATGCATGCATAGAAAGGTTTAATTATAAAAGAACATGCTTTCTAGAAGCATTAGGCTATTAGCTTCATGTATTCAAGCCACAATGAGCTTAGGAACAAGATGCTTTACATAGATTATTAAATAAATCTTTACATGTGATTAAATCTTCAGTCTTTCAATCTATCTTAGAGTCCGTGAAAAATAAAAAAGTTTATCAAATTCATGATGTCAGTTAGTAACATAACTACATAAGTACTGGTCATCAGGCATCGAATGAAGAGTTGTAGTTTTAAGACTTAAGAAAAGATTAAGCATCATGCAATTAACCACAATCGAGAGACCAAGTAATCAGAAGATCAGCTGTAAGAAAAGAATGTAAAGAAACATACACTCAGCAAGAACCTTTGGATCCCCACCGAGAGGATAGAATTCCAATCCAGATGTCAAGACAAACTCTTTGAAATTGGAATGAGTGGCCAATCTAACACGATGACCATAATCCTGCACCAAGTATCTTCATTAACAAATTTACGAAGAGGATATCAGATGTACTAGTAAAAAAACATATCCATAATGTATACTAAGATGTTTCATCCAGAACACACAACTTAGAACACCTTTATCCAAGGTTCTGAAGAGCTATTAAAATAAATAGACATTTTGCCTTGAATGGCCACTTAATTCCTATTGAAACTACAAATGTGAAGAGACGATTTTACAGTTAAAGTAAGTTTTCTCCAGACAAAGTAGTGAATGCAAAAAAAATAAAGATCAGGTAGAAGAACAATGATGATTACAAAAACATGGGATGAAAAATGGCACAAGTACTAAAGGACTCTGAACTTTACCACTCATGGACTTCGGTGAAGTGGAAGCAGAAATATATACTGTAGTTACCAAAATGCATTGAAACTCTAAATGACAGTGCAAGATAGTTTGAGACACCCAGATGACCCTTTTTAATCGTTAGAGAGTATAGATAAGATTATATTAGTTGATAAGCATGTACTGTAGCATCCAGTGCAACATCGACTCAACCTGGAGTCGCTTCCCAATTGCAACAAATGGCTGCACATCTCCACGAGTTCCGACGATAAGCATTACAATCTGCAGTGTTGGAATATACTGAATGTCTGTTGCATCAAGAGCCTCTTCATCAACTTGAGTATACATGCTTTCAGAACCAGCTCGAAGGATGCGAGGTTCAACATCAACTGGAACTTCAAATTCTACAGTTCCATCATCTTTGACTGTAGCAATTCTGTTCAACAATTTGAGCTGCAATGTTTTAAATATTTAACGAAAAACCCAGGTATGTTTACAGTATGGAGACCTTCCATCAAAATCCCATGGATTTAATCATAATTGAATCATCATCCAAAAATTATTCTGCATTTGTTGCATTCTATTGAAATAGCAAATATTCACAAAATTGTATGATGCATCTCCATAATTGGATTAAAGACAAGCTTACACTCTGATGATCCGACTAGCTATATGTATTAGGTACTGATATATCCTTTGTCCCTAGGTTTTAGGGGGTTTCCACATAACAATCAACTTATTTCAACCATGAGACATACTCCCCCGGAGTAAGATCAGAATTGCTGAGCGATAAAAAATAATTGCATTAAAGTCACTCGTGCACAGTTGCCAGCTTCTACACATGCAGCAGGACAGAGTAGTCAAGCAGAGGAAGAGGTAATAGTATAATGCAACTAAATCAAAATTGAATTTGCACTAGTGTCATGAGTATATACAGGATTCCAACAATATCAAAAGATGAAACTGATTGATTAATATCCAATAAAAGCTAATAAAGAGTCTCTTAGCTATCAACAAATTCATAAAGAAAAGCATTCCTTCTTCACTTTGAAGTACTTTATTAGATATTAACATGAGAAAAAATGAATTTTCATTGGATGCTATAAATCAGCAGAAAATTGGTTACCTTAGCATTAAAAAAGTTTGCAATGAAAAGCAATCCTTCTTCCCTTGAAGAATGTTCTTAGATATCAAAACTAAAATGCATGAGGATATCATTCGATAATTTATTTTAAAATATAACAAAAAATTTAAATCAAACCTAACGGAGCCACAATGTCATTAATAACCGAAAAATGAAGCATAACATCAAATGAAACTATGAATTTCTGAAAATAATCCTTACCTTCTCCTGTACCGATAATCTTGCATCAAAAATCTGAGCAGCCTCTTCAGCAAGAACATTAGTATTTCTCTCCCTCGCTGTCTTCGATCTTTCCAACCCCTCCGGCACTTCTAATTTCTCGGATTTCAAAATTTCCGGAGGCGCAGTATTTTCTCTATGAAAAACTGCTCCCGCGCTCCCTTCCACCATCAATCACAACCGACCACAAATTAACAAACTCATCCGAAAAAATAAACTCAAACACAACGATAAATCAAGCTAAATCAATTGCAAACACAAACCTCCACAATTCACCATTAACTCCTGCTACGAACTACAACAATTCCACAATCCTACATTTCATTAACTCAATTCTCCAAACAAAAAGCACCAACTCACCAGAAGAACCGCTTCCGCCTCCATTGGAGAGCGCGGCAGCATCGGAAGCGCCGGCGCTACTCTCAACTGCAGCAGCCGGAGCATCTTCCTCGAACTTCACGGAAACTTCTCCGGAGCTCGTCGAAGAACTTGCCTCAACAAGCTTCGTCATCGGCGGCGGCACCGTCTCCGACGGAGTCGGCTTCTGATCTAGATCCAGAGCTACTTCCAGAAACAAGCCGGCAGACACCGGTGCGCGAATGCGTAGAATACACACAGTGAGAGTGAGGGATGAGTGGGAGGCGTGTAGAGCTGCGGGCACAGCCACGTTCAAAAGAGTGGGAAGAAAACTAAAAACAAAATAATAATAATAATAATAATAATAATAATAATAATAATAATAATAATAATAATAATAATAATAATAATAATAATAATAATAATAATCATCATCATAATAATAATAATAATAATAAACTCTGCGTAAAATCCATGTCAGTGGAGAGTATTTGGTAATTCAACGCGATAGTCAGCGCGTGGCTCAAATAAACGTAAAACTTGTTTTTCCTTTTCCCCTTTCTAATTTTTTGTGTCTAGTGCCGATTTTTTGGTTGGTTGAGGGTGGGGGTGTCTCAATTATCGAGTCGAGTCAATCGAGCTAAATTTTTTTTTAACTAGAAATTTTCAGAAACATCCCTCATTTTTTTAGTCTATTTAATCGCTTGTTGATTTCAGACTAAATTGATATATCTACCCTTAATGTAATTATATTAATAGAATAATATTCAATTTTTTAACAATTGTGTCTCGGAGATTGATTTTTGGTGAATTGTTGTCCGATTGGCTTGTCAAGAGGAGTCCACGTGAGCATTACGCATTGATTATTAATAAGAAATTGGAAAAAATGAATTACAAAATATGAAATTAATTTCATTTTAATTTTTAGTTTCTTATTTCTATTTGTTTCAATTTCAATTTTTTTTTCTTTCTAATTTCATTTATTTTTGCGAAAAATTCATGTGGCGGAACCGATCTCTGAGATACAATTGTGAAATAACTGAAACATTGAGCATCAATTTGTTAATATATTTACGTTGAGACACTATTATGAAAAAGTTAAAATATTGAGACAATAAGGGTTGTATGTATACACATTTTTATGATAAGGATGACACCACAATAGCATGCAAACAACACATAAAAAGTAAACCGACTCACTAGCCAATTGGACAATAGTTTTTTGGAACAGGTTTTTGGGACATAATTGTGAAATAATTTAAATGTGGAGCATCAATTTGTCAACATATTTACGTGGAAAATAATTTGAAGTAGAACCCAAAAGACGCCATTTTGATAAAATAGAATAAAGGAAAAATTATCTTTATCTCCCACAATCAAAACGTATTACCTAGGACAAGCAATTTGAAATAATCTCGTATTTTTCATTACGACTTTTCCTTGCATTGGATCTGTAAAACTATAGATTCAAACGTAAAATTCGAATTATCATCATATTGTGGTTATTATTATAGGCTCCCTTCATCTCGAATAATTTTTCTATTTGTTAATAAAATTTATCCTTTAATAAGTGTCGTATTTCACAATTATATAGAAAATATTATCAAATTCTTCATTTTACTCTTTTTCTAAAATACAAGTTCTTCAATTATTTCGGTATGCAATAATTTTATGTAAAAAGAGTAAATTTATCTACTTATTTAATACGAATTTTGACGAAGAAGCGATATTTACAGTAAAACCTCTATAAATTAATAGAGTCGGGACCGTAGAAAATTATTGTATTAAAGAGATTATTAATTTATGGAATTAAAATTTAAATGACAGTAGTGCAATTGAGATCGAAATAATTATCTCAGCTAAATTATTAATTTATCGAGTATTAATTTAAAAATATTATCATGTATCAACGACGATAGTAATGTCGAAACCGGAAGTCGGCATCGGGAATCACACAAAGGCAAAGCCACCAAAAAGTAGATCCTTCCTAAATTGGCGGTGGTTATTTTACCCAACAAAAAAAGAAAAAAATATTATTATCTTGCTTTTAGTTACCTTTTTTTCCTTACTATTCATTATTCTAAAACAAACACGTTGATGACAAAAAATTATTATTATTATTATCTCAAAAAAAATTATTATTATTACTATTATAGTTTTTTTCAAAGTAACATTGTTACACTCTGTCCCATTTATATAGGCGGATTGAAATTTTCACAAGGATTAAGAAAAATTATTGAAAAAGTAAATTATATAGTATATTTCTTAATATGCCCTTATTTATTATTATTTGACTATGTATTTTTTATGAGTTAATCAAAAAATTAAATAGGAATATATTAGTAATGAGCTAAAAAAACATTACTCTTTATGAAAACAATCCTGTATAGTTGGGACATCCGAAAAAGGAAAATAAGTCAATATAAATGGGACGGAGTGAATAATTTTTTACTAATAATAATAATTATTATTATTTCAAAATAATAATAATAATAATAATAATAATAAATAATAATAATAATAATAATAATAATAATAATCATCCAACTCCTCTCTCTCTTCTCTCTCTACTCTCTCTCCTCTCTCTCCTCAATCTATGTATATCGGACGCAACCTCCCTCTCCGCCATATTCAACCCCTCTTTCTGATCGGACTCTTATCTCACAACAATTCCACCCTCAAAACTTTTTTCGATTCATTAAACATAAACTCCTCCCACAAAATCAATCAATGAATCAATCAATCTAAGGATTATCGCACCTCCATCTCTAATTTCGCAGACTGTAATTCCGCGCCTTTAATTCCTCCATTTTTTTTTTCATGCGGGGCCTTTTTGTCATCGGTTAATTTTACCAAAATTTGGTGTTTGCTGATCGTTGTAATTTTACTTGCATACTTGTTGAGATGTCGTCTGATTTCATTGTTCTTAATGTATATATGGCTAAATTAATGACCTTTCTGATGATAATTTAAAAATTGTTAGCTTTACAGACGTAGGATTGGGAGGGGTATGATTTATTGCGGAAATGATATTTTGGGTTTTGGAGTATCTAGAAGTTTGCTGGATTTAGTAACTTCTTCTTTTCTCCTTCCTGAATCGATCACAAAGTGTTTTATGAGTATCCACCGTTTTACTAAAGCTTACCTTTAAACGAGTTAGTAATTTGGATGAATTCATTTTGGGGAAATTGTAATTCATGATCCCGATGCGGATATTATTTTTTTTCTGTGATATGTGTGCTCGAACAAATTAAGGGTAAGTTGGATTGTGTTGCATTGAATGAGGTCTTGTTTTTCCTCCTTCCTTTTGGTACTGAGTTTGTAATAATTTTGTAGTAATGGTAATAGATTTAGATGAACAACTTCTACACTCTGGTTTCGGTTTTTGTATTGTCTTTGTCCTTTTCTCGAATGGTCTCGGAGTGATATTTCTTTCTTGTTGTTTTAATTGCAAAGTTGGATCTTATGCAAATGACATTTTCTGTTCCACAATACAACTGCAGGTTGTGGGACTCATTGGTGATTGTGGCTCTCCACAAATAGGGAATAATTCTTTATGTGAAGCCTTATTACTCCGAGAATTTTAGGACACTGCTTTTCTGAATAGTAGTTATGAAAAGGTCGTGAAGGCTTGCCATCCGATTTGCTATAAAGTCAACCTAAAGATATTGTTTTGTGTCATTTGCTAAATCAGAACGTTATAAGATTCAGATACTGTGTTTTAAGGTTCTGAAGCTGCCAGTAAAAGAGAAATCTCAGTGCCTTTTAGCGGTGAGTAAAACTAATATGGTCGATATCAATGTATGCAGGAAAGTGTTATTACCTCCATAACATTTCATGTTACTATGACAGGATTATGTGACCTTCTGTGTCATTTAAATATTTGCAAATTTCTGTATCAGCTGAAGCTGTGTTGTGTTTTAAAATAAACACAGTGCTCCTTGTTTATATTTTACCTGTGGGTGGACGGGGGTGGGGTTTGGAGTGTGTGTATAAAGCAGTTCCCCGTCCTTGGCTTTTCCAGATCAGTAAGGGATGGTGAGTGGTAAGTTATTGCGTGTTTTGGTTTGTTCATATCAATGTACCACATATGAGGGATCTTTTAGTGATTTTGGTTGGCATAATGATAGAATCCATTGCTACGAGTGGCAGTCCACTAAAAAAATGCCTTGCAAACTTGTGATATGTTGGCGTAAATCATACCTACTTGTAGGGGTTATAGTGGAGTAAAATTCTGATATCTGTTTTATAGCATGTTCAATTTTTCTGCTGCTAAGTGATTGGATAATGACCAATAAAGTTTGGATTTGCAATTTGCTTAAATCACAATGTTTCAGCATGTCTTAGAACACTTTTAGTCCACTCAATGAACCTGTTCTTGTCTTGTTCCTTTTCCTTTATTTGTTGTTAAGTTGAGGCACTCCATTGAAATGAATCATTAATCTACATAGCTCAAGTCAAATAGGTCTTTTTTGACTTTTATTCAATTGTTTAGACTGCATCTCCATTCTTTTTGTGGATTTGTTAATAACATGTAGAATTGGTCAAGTGTGCTCTTATAGCAATAAAGTTGGGTTGTTTGGAGGTTGTGATGGGATGCGGTTTGATGTTTATCTGTGTACGGCCAGGTGAATTGATTAGAAATATTAGGTTTTCTTGTAATCCATATAATATATCATCATCTTGAACTGAGCTGGAAATCTGGAATAGTTCATCCCCTCTCTCTCTCTCTGACTGATGATGTTTTCACCTGTTCCTAAACATATGTTTTCTCCAAAACTAAAATTTCCATTTGTTTTATAAAATGATAATCTGTTTGCATTAATGCTGCCACTTCATAAAGTTGTCTTCAGTTTGTTTTCTTTCGTTGTTGTGGATTAAAAATGGTGTGCTGATGCATTCAATATTAGTAATATATCGCAGTGCACATAAATGGCTAGTAGGAAAAGAAGCATATCGAATGATTCAGATGTGTCTCATATGTACAAGGAATTGGATGAAGCCTTATGCCCCATATGCATGGATCACCCCCACAATGCTGTGCTTCTCATTTGCAGTTCCCATGATAAGAGCTGTCGCTCGTACATATGTGATACTAGCTATAGGCATTCAAATTGTTTGGATCGATTTAAAAAACTGAAAGAGGAAAATGCAGACAACTTGTCTGCAACTAGTTTGGTACCAGAAAGTAATCAAGATTCTGTATTGAGTGGGAATTTGGACCTGACAGTGACGGCAGATCATGCAAATCACACACATACACGAAGTAGCTCTATTGTACACATGGGCATGCCTCAGGGAGAATCGGGTGGGCACAGCACTCATGATGCTAATCCTAATTCTGGCGAAGTAGAAGGAAGAATTTGGGGAAGTCTTGATATTGGGGAAACCAACATGGAGAAGTCAGAAGAAGTGTCGAATCTGAGATGCCCTCTATGTCGTGGGAGGGTTTTGGGCTGGAAAGTTGTTGAGGAGTCCAGAAAGTACCTCAATCTGAAGACTAGAAGCTGCTCTCACGAATCATGTTCGTTCTCTGGTAGTTACAGAGAGCTGCGGAGGCATGCAAGAAGAATTCATCCAACAGTGCGCCCAGCTGATGTCGACCCATCTAGACAGAGAGCCTGGCATCGCCTTGAAGGTCAGAGGGAATACAATGACATTGTTAGTGCAATTCGCTCTGCTATGCCAGATGCCATTGTAGTCGGTGACTATGTGATAGATAGTGGAGATAGGCTGCTGAGTGAAAGGGATAGAAATGGAGGTGCTGGTGAGGGTGGCCGGTTGTTAAGCACCTTATTCTTGTTTCAGATGTTTGGTTCACTTGAACCTGGAGCCGAGCTAAGAGGCGGCCGGTCAAGGCTGTTACCAAGACATCGCCGTGCTGCTGGAACCTCTTCCAGGCGCCGCTATCTCTGGGGTGAAAATCTGTTGGGCCATCAAGATGACGACGATGATGAGGAGGAGGATCAGGTTCACGAACCAGACCTTAATATACTGAGTGATCTTAATGATACTGCTCCTCCAAACCCAAGACGACGTCGTAGGCTAACACGTGCTGAGTCGGATGAAGATCAGCAATAGGCTGCATCGGGCTTCCCGTGTGTAAGTGTATAAATTGCATATAACTCGGAGAAGCTCGTGGTCCGTCTTAACTGGCCCGATTCATGATGTCCGATGAGATGCAGATGAGCTCTTGGTGAAGATTCGGCATACGACTGAGGCAAGGGTCTTAATCAGAAGAATCGACCTGCGTTATATCTGGGCTTGTTCATATTAGAACTCCATAAAATGTGATTTCCCCCACATGACAGGGAAATAATAATCAAGACCTCTTTTATTTTCATTCTTTTCAGCTGTTGAAATTTGTGATCTTTCTCTATCTGTTGTCTTACACTGGATTTGTATCATTTCCTTTGTGCTTGGTACTTGTATCATGTAAAATGTCAAATATATCTCTTTACATACTAATTCTCTCTTGTTTGTTCATATATATATAAATATCTCTGTCTCATTATCATTTTTTAAAGTTTTTTTTCCTCAATTTCAGTCTCTTATGTTTTAGTTTAATTTTATAATAATTATTAATCAGGGTTCATTAATTCAATTAGGATTGCTAATCATTTTTATATTTAATTTGTAATTTTTGAGTTAATCCTTGATTGTTAGGGTTGATGATTTCCTATATTAAAATAAATATTATTAAAATAAAAAATAAATAGTTGCAAATTCCGTTCTTGTGCATTATCCTACAAACCACACAGGACACGTAAATCGCACGAGAAAAATCTAGTACGACATGCTCCACCTATAAAGCGTTGTGAGGATACGAAAATCATGACCTAACAAGTAACCCTTGTGTTTACACATTAAAGCTTGTATTGATATAATGCATCACTTGTGGATCCAAAACCATATTTTGATTATTAATCTAAGATATAAGGATAGCTACTACAAATCACAAACTTGGTTTATCAATATCATTTCAATCATTTGATGGATAATTCAAACTATAGTCGTCCAAACATAGCACATTACTTAGCATCCTTGGACAAGAAGTTGGTTCCACCGGTTGCCCGGGCGTTGGTGAGGTCGTCGACGTAATCCCCTCTCTCAAGAACAGCAGCAGCACCCATGCCTGAGCCTGCAAACCCACCAACATATTTCATATCATGTCCGAAATCCTCTCGTTTTTCGGAGGCTAAATAGTCGAATATATCTCAAATTATCGCATTTTTTTTTTCAAGATTATTATCGACTTTAATCAAAACAAATCTATCTTCGGACAAATTTTCCCATACGTGAAAGCTGAGTAGGTTTTTCGGGAATGTAACATGACCTGATATGGGAATACATGTGTAAAAAATATATTTTTTTTAATGCCATGCAAGTCCAAAACGGCGTAATTGTTTTGTTTTCAACCTCAAAACTACGTCATTTCAGGTTAGGCGGCATTATAAGATTTCATATCTACACGTATTTCCGTGTCATCTTTCCAACGATCCTACTCAGCTTTTCGTAGTTTCAGATATTATTGGTTAAAGTCAATAGTTCCGGATAAAATTGAAAAAGAGGGGGGTTACCTATGCACATAGATATGACACCAAATCGACAGTCCTTGCCACGACGTTTCATCTCATTGAGCAACGTAGCAACGCAACGAGCCCCTGAAGTATGAAGGAAACTATGAATCTTGAAGGAAACTCTTGGTCTAATGTTGAAATAATAAGACATTGTTTACTATATTACCTGTGCATCCCAAGGGATGCCCAAGGGCGATGGCTCCTCCGTTCACATTTACTTTTTCGTAATCGAGGTCTAATTTTTTGCAGCAATATACGAACTGGGAAGCGAACGCCTGCAAATTTAATGGCAATCAGATGATTTTCAAGTTGGCTGCTAGCCTGCTACTGTTTTCTAACTTTCCAAATGTTATTGCTCAGCCACCCAAATACCTCATTTATCTCGAACAAGTCAATGTCCTTAAGTTCGAGACCAGCTGACTTGACCGCAGCCGGGATAGCAACAGCTGGGCCGATACCCATGACGCCAGGCTCGACACCCACAGCAGCAAAACTCCTACACGCGAAACATGTGACAAGCTTGAAAACCAAATCAAACCTTCTTCTCAGAAAAATTCGTATATTTATGCTAATAAAGAGTACATTGTAAAAGTAATGGTACAAAGAATTCTCCAGCACGAAGCTGGCACACAATCACTATCATGTTTCTGTGTTATCGAGGCCTATTATGTTTGTACACATTTGACACGACGGAAATGCATTATGAAGATATGATGAATTCATGTGGAGAATGTCAAAGATATGAGTGGAGAAGGAAGGAACACAAGCATACCTATAGTTTATATAATTATCTGACCTTTGAGACGAGTTCCCAAAACTGGTTTCACCTTCAGACCATTTGTAAAAGATCGTGATGTTTGGACGAAGTTTCAAATATTTGCCGAGAACGGAAACCGAACTCAACTCGACGGAGACACACGTGGCACAATTACCTAACTTCAAATATGAGCTTCTTGTGTGTCTCTGCTGAATTGAGTCCGGTTTCCATTCTCGGAGAATACCTCGGGGCCATATTTGAAACTTCGTCCAATGTCGGGGCTTTTACAAATATTTTGAAGGTCGGGCCATTTTGAAACTAATACCAAAGGTCGGGACATAAACTATAATTGTCCCTATATACATTTATGTAAAGACATCATATACGTTCAGCTTCGTCTGTCCGTGATCTAGGTGCAAAACTGAGGAACCATGCAATAAAATAGATCAAACTAGAGTGACAAATATACAAATCCACAAGGAGACGTTCGTTCACCTAAATACGCCAAGAATTGGAAGCCCCTTGTGCATAGCTAGGCTTCGTTTCATGAGCAGAACAGCTCCAGCACCATCACTCACCTGGCTTGCATTTCCTAAGAAATCATACGGTTATTTTAGTCGTAATCCAACTCAAGAAAGTGACATTTATTCATCCACCAGGTTGTTCACATGGAAAAATTAACTTTTTTTACCAGCAGTCGTAGTTCCGTTGCTCTTGAATGCAGGCTTCAACTTTGCCAGGTCTCTCATGTTTGTGGCTGGTCGAATCCCATCATCTACTGAGATTACAACAGGTTTTGCCTCGCCCGTTTTTGGGTCCACAATCTTTGAAGAAATATTCATCAGTGGAAACATTATGAAGGTAATATCTATATCACATAAATGAATATGTTGCAAGTTCAGTTTTACCTTAGTAGAAACTGGAACTATTTCATCCTTAAATTTCCCGGCTGCAGTTGCAGCAGCAGCTCGTTGATGAGAGACGACCTGTTGCCATTTCAAGTAGGGTATAATCCTTCATGAGTTTGATACAATCTATATTGACTTTTAACGACAATCAAGGAAACTCACAGCAGCTTGATCTTGTTCTTCCCGAGTCACTCCAAAGCGTTCTGCAACGTTTTCAGAAGTTATACCCATTGGAAGGAGACAGTCACGAGCTTGAACGAAACTCTCTTTCTGCAAAAAGCAAATGCCGGTGTAAGTAGTCAGTTTTCTGAGGCCTAACATGCTTTTTGCAGAGAGAATAAAAGAAGTAAAAGTCTTTAACTTATAGTACATACTTTTGGGTTATCCGACTTGAACTTGTCGACATTGTCTACCGACATAGACTCCAGTCCAGCAGCAATGCCTATATCATAATATCCAGCTTTTATGAAGGCAGCGACGTCAGCAACAGCCTGGAGACCAGAAGAACATTGCCTATTGACAGTTCTGAGAGGTACACTATCTGTGTAGAAACGAAGATTTAGAATAAGTGACGAACAACCTAACTAACAGAACTTTCAAATAGTCCAAAGATGAATATGCGTGCTGCTGCATGGGTTGTCTCAAGATTCAAAGAAACTTGAAACGATGCATTATACTTCAACACGAAATGTAAAACAATGAAGTGGGATTTTGTGTATCGGGAGAAAATCTACCAGGAAAACCGGCATAGAAAGCTGCCATCCGGCACTCAATAGCTCTAAGTGAACCGGGAGCCAGGACTGTTCCTACGACTATATCTCCCACTTCGGCAGGATTAAGATTTGTTCTATCTATCAACGCCTGCAATCAGGAGAAGATACAAAAATGGATAAGAGATATCATATACCTAATTCTAGAATCAAACAGGAGCAACGTTTGACGACAGATAACATGTTAGGAAAGTTAGGTGCTTCTCTTGTCAACTTTTAAGTTATCTAACCCATTTTCGTGAACTACGTTATGCAGAAACGACAACTATATATCATCTACCAAATTCTTGAATCAAACCGGAGCAACATTTGGCAACAAATAACAAAAGCTTACCTTTAGCACAGTGGCCAGCAAATCATCTGGAAGGGTATCCTTGAATCCCCCTCGCTTAGCTTTGCATATGGCAGTTCGATAAGCTCTGCAAGACACGATAGATGCACGAAGCATTTAGTAGGTTGCAACTTTTCACAAGTCCATACCAAAGTAAACAAAAGGATGACTAATGTTTAAAGTGAGGCAACTCACGCAACAACAACAATGTCGTCTCCGAAAGCAGTTGTTCTTTGATAGGCACCACCATCCCCCGCCGAACAAATTGAATGCTGTTAGAGAAAATCACGATGACGACGAGGGTGAAAATTTTATATAATTACAATAATGCAACAGTTTGATGCGTCAAGATCATTCGTATGTTCTGTTTGTACTCCAGCAGATATTCTGTGCAACACTTGAAATTTTACCACAAATGAAAATTTCAAATGATATATAGTTATTTATTTTATTTTTTTTTGCAGATTATGGCATGACTATTATGTATTAATCATACATCTTTACCTTGTTTACAATGATCAATCACTTACTAGTGCTTCATTTTACAATCATCCTTTTGTGTTCAGTTTAATTGAAGAGTATAAATGTTTTTTTAGGGTTAATTGCAAAAAAATGCACCACCTTCAACCATATTTGTAATTTCGACACGATTTTCGAAATGTTGCAATTAAGACCCACCTTTGCATTTGTTGCAAATCAAACACCCCCAATTTTTTTGACCACGACATGGCGGTCTTCGTTTCATGACGTGGACGTATGTTGTCACGTACATATATCATAATGACGACCACATCAAATTTTAGTGACCGGAAAAAATTGGGGTGATCAATTTGCAACAAACGCAAAGGTGATGTCTTAATTGCAATGATTCAAAAGTCGTGTGGAAATTGTGTGGAAATTGCAAATGAGGTGAAAGATGGTGCATTGTTTTGCAATTAACCCTTTTTTTGAAGTAAAAATCCAAGACATACATATACATGTATGTATAAGAGGACTAATATCATATTTTATTCCGACTTTTACTTTTATCAAATCTATCCCGAACTACTTTTACTTTAAATCTATCCCGAACTTTAAAAAATAGCTAGACTATTCCAACACTCGGATAAATAATAAATTTATCATTTCTGTCACCGGAGCTGGTCTCCAGCGGCTAAAAAGGTGATATGGCATGCCGGAATCAATCTTGTTCTTGTCCTGCTATATTTTTCAAAGATTGTGAATATGATTAGAGGGTAACTGTTCTGGATGAGACAAAATATTCCTTGTCTAAGATTTCCAATAAAAAGCCACAATCTTCATCAGTGCAAACCAAATTTGTCAAAATCTCGATTTACAACTTTTCTTTAAAGAAAGGTGACTATGATACAGAGGATCATAACATTCAAGTAAAATCTAGCAATCAATCTAAAGAAATACACCTCAAATGAAGTTGAGAGCAAAAAACATAGAGTGGTCCACCTAAAGTCAATGAAATCAAGAGAGAGGGAGAGAGAGAGAGAGAGCAGAGCATAGCAGAGCGAAGAAGAAAAACTCACGGAGAGAGAAGATTGAGGGGTGTGGCCAGAAAACGAAGTGGGTCGCAAATGCTCCAGCAGAACTCTCTGTCTGTTAATAGCTTTCTCCATTTTCTCTCTCTCTCTCTCTCTCTCTCTCTCAGCTGTTTCTCTTTCTTGATTGCAAATGCTGTTGCAGTTGAGAGTGGTGCTTAGTTATTTAATATAAATAGAAAGAAAGGAGAAAAAGGGAGGAACAGTTAGTTGCCCCAAGTTTTGGACGGTGGAAGTGAACTACTACTAAATTGCTAATGAAATTTCTACGTTTTTTCACAAATACTAATTGCTATGAAATTTCTCATCATTTTTGCTTCCACGTTTTTCACAAATATTAATTTGTATACATCACAGCTAGATTCATATTTATATTTCCTATTATGGTTGGACCACACCTTATAGTTGGTAGGGGTGAGCACGGTTTGGTTAACCGACCGTTTGCTACAAAAAAAAAACCGACCATACGGTTTTTAATCGGTTCGGTTAACCGCTAAAATGTAGAAAATAAAAACCAAAAACCACTATAACAGTTAACCTAAAAATCGGTTCGGTTAACCGTTATTCAACGGTTAACCATGTAGAAAGAAAACTTTCAATTTTTTTATAATTCATAGCAAAAACAAAAATTCATATCTTAAAATGTGAATACGAAATATACATTTAAAGAAGTATAAATAATAAATTGAACACTCTCATATTTTCAAGTCAAAATAGTAAAATCAAGTTAGTTAATATTATAATTTATAACATATAATTAGTTGGTATAATAATTTTATAACATATAATTAGTAAAATTATAATTTTAAATGAGTTTCGGTTCGGTTCGGTTAACCGTCGGTTTTTATATATAAAAATTAAAACCTAACCGTTATCCTCGGTTTTCTAAAATTAGAAAAATAAACCGAACCGTCGGTTCGGTTAACCATTTTTTCGGGACGATTTCGGTACGATTTGTCGGTCGGTTCGGTTTTTCGGTTTGTTTTGCTCACCCCTAATAGTTGGTGCAGTCAACCTGTTTTCACTTTTTTTATTTTTTAATTAATTAATTTTAATTGATACTAATAAATTTTTATTAAGAATAATAAATCTTAATTATCCTCTAATTATCACATAATCTTCTTAATTACCTTCTAATTACGACCAATCACACAATGAGTTGGTTGTACGCAAGTTTTTGTCATTAATATATTATGCTTAATAAAATAAGTTTATTAAGATTAAAATAAGGATGGCATAGTGCTGATTAAGATTATTAAGGAAATATAAATACAAAAGTAAACATTATTTTTTTTTTTCTTTCCGGATTTTCTTTCCGTTTTTAACCTTTTTTCTCTTTTTTTTCTCCTTTTTTAATTTGGCATGTGTAGCATTCCGATTTTTTCTTTCTTTTTCCCAATTTGCTCTCTTTTCGTTGTCTTTTCCATTTTTCCCAGATTTCTTTAGGCAAAAGATATGGACAAAATTCAAATCTAAACCTCTAGAACTTTTTTTTTTAGGGGACTAAACCTCCAGAACTTAAAAGAGTGGTCTATCGACTTATTATTGTCATTAAAATACATAAATAATATATTTATGCATATATAATAAGACATAGAAAATTATAGAGCTTTAATTTTTTAGGCCATGCTTGAATTTATATTCATAATCTAATTTTAGGTATATTAGATTAGGATAATGTCTCCACAAATAAGAACTTTTTTGAGCTGGTCCATAAATAAGAACTTAACTTCTCCATTATACTGGTGACATTTTGACTTTTGAGTGCCCATATTTCATTCTATTACGTACTTTTGTATAAAGTACTCTAATTTCTTTCTGAATTGATACATTTCTATAATTCATGGTCAATATATAGAATTCCACGAATTTATTTCTAATATCGGGAATGGGTTTGATTTTTATTTCAAAGATTACTTAAAATTATTTAATTTAAAAGAAGAGGAAAAATTAAATTATTTTGCAATTTTTTCGCCTTGTGCGGCACTGAACACGCGTGCTCAATCAGCCCTCGTTCCTAATAGTCTCTCGTGCTTGATTATTTTAGTGAGTGTTTGGATTATGCAAGCAACGTTGCTATCATAACAGACAGCGGAAAACATTCATAAACCAACGTAACAACACAAGCAACATACGGGACAAACTCACTCCCAGCTTTCGTATTACTCTCAATTCGTATAACGGAATATTACCAAGGCTTGCACACACAAACTAAACACTCACTAAAACAATCAAACACGTGAGACGGTGAGGAATGAGGGCTGATCGAGCGTGCATGTTCGGTGCCGCACAAGGCGAAAAATTCGTGGTCCGAAGTAAACCCTGTGACATTTGTCAATCCGAGTTGCTCAAAGTGTTTTACACAATTTAAAGGTCCAATTCTCAACAAACCTTGCATGAATCTCGTTGTCAACGAACTTGTTACATAGCTTCATGCCTAGCTAGGTTCAGTCAGAAAAAAGAAGGAACAAATGAATACGAAACAACTCAGCAGATGTGTGGGGCATCGAATATACATCGACATGCAAAGGACAGAAATAACTATTATGAACAATGGAGGAAGAAGATACAAACAAAATCGCAAAACTTCAACATTCGCCTGCCTTCGACTTACATTGTAACATCTTTTGCCTGAAGCGCGGCAGACATCGATCTCAACATGTAGGTGATCTCTGTAAACGATGGCCTCGCCCCGGGATCAGCCGACCAGCACTGTTCCATAAGCTTCCTCCACTCAGGATCACACCATTCAGGAATCAGAGGCCGGAGAGTATTCTTGACGATGCCTCCTACATGCATACTTTATTGTTAAGTCCGATAAATGATGATGACACGCCGTGAAACGGGTAAAGATAGAGTGAAAAGAAGGTAGGAGGAGCACAAGAGCCAAAAGACATGGCAACATGCCTAATGTTTTATTTTATTCAACACGGGATCTGTGTTCAACATTTATATCACATAGATGTGAAATAATTTCAAGAAACACAAATTTCAAGTTAAAAATTGTTTCGAGACCCATTTGTTTATCACTTAATGACAACACGATTGATTGTCTCCAGTAAAGTTTCTTCCAAGTACAATCATTAAAGGGTCCTAATATATTTTCCAAGAGATTTAAAGCATCAATATGAGCTAGAAGCAAACCTAATTTAACCTTCTTGGTAAAAGCTTTAATGTTGAAATCATGTTTTGAACTCTCACCAAATGAGGATTATAAAAAGAATTTGAAGACTTCTCCCAAATTTTCTCAGCTCCAATTTCAGAGTGATTCGCAAAAATTCCACCTAGTCTACCGATTCAATGTCACGGCTAAATAAAACACTAGCGACCCTACTACGCATATTGCTAAGCCCTAGAAAAACGTCAAAAACTAAAGCTACTAACTTTCTCAAGATAATTCTTATCTTCATCATGTGAAATATAGTTTGGGACAACCTCGAGGAAGTAAACTCAGCCCAAACCAAAATGAAACACCTGCCAAGCCTGATTTTCCATGAAGATTGAAAAAACTACCCTGCTTCTCTAAAATATTACCAGCGCCCGAGATTGCTATAATTATGACATGTGATTTCATAAGCTCTACCAGAACATCCCAAAACATGAATCGATGAAGTCCCATAAAATCCCAGCCCAGACAAATCAAATTTAATAAACCGTCATTTTCATATATTTAATTGCTACCCAAGGAGGCATATCCAACCAAATGTACATAATAGTACAAACAGATATGCAGAACCTCAATCCTACTTTTAACTAGATAAACATATTATTGACAATACTAAATAACCAAACGTAAGTCGAAATTGAAGAAAAAATTCTAGTTCAACTTTTTATAAGGGCATTATTTTAATTCCCCAGCATAATTGTGACTCCAGCCATTAATTTCAATGTCACATAAACCAAAGATATTATTTGTTGCATACGTTTAGGAGTTCAACTCACCAATGATAGCGCCACAATGCATATTTGCATAAGGTTCCTCACCAGTCAGAATCTCCCATAATACTATACCAAATGAGAACACATCAACCTGTTGAAAATAAAATTACCGGTTATATATTTTTTATCTTAATGATTGCCTAAATAAGCAGACGGAACAAAGATTACTATAGCAGCTTCTTGCCTTTTCAGATACCCGGTTAGTACTTCCATTCAACAATTCTGGCGCCATCCACGGAAGTGTTCCTCGAACACCACCAGATACCAGAGTATTGTGTTTAATTCTTGAGAGTCCAAAATCTCCTACCTGTAGACAACTTCTTAGTCGTCACCAGAAGTAAATCACAAATAAAACGACCAAAGTGTTGAAGAATTTATTTGACCATTGAAAATCAGAACTTCAGTTCCAAGTGAATAAACAAGTGATTTATTCCAGAATAATGTCCCTACAATATCCTGTCTCTCTATATGATCTAGAAGTACCTTGCATATAGGTCGTTCAGGATCTCTCAAATTAACTAACAAATTGTCACATTTCAAATCGAAATGGACAATATTTTTTGAATGCAAGTATTCCATGCCAAATGCTGCATCCATGGCGATAATAAGCTTTTTACGATGATCAAGTAATCTGCACGTAAAATTCAGAAAATCAAGTCCAAACTATAAACTCAACACTGCAAAAATATATAAGAAACGGATGTGCCAGTACTTGTCCTTTTGAACTAGAGCCGTCCTAAGCGATCCATTTGCCATGAATTCAGCTACAGTTGCCAAAGTTCCTCCTGCACCATCAGGCACCACCCCATAAAATGCAACGACATTTGGATGGTGCAAGTTTGATAGGATACAAGCTTCTCGCCAGAAGTCTTTTGCCTACACAAGAAGAAAAGAAAAGGAAAAATTCAATTTTCATATATGTTACATAGCAAAGTTTCTGCCATGGATTAAGGACATCAGATTTGGAAGATAAATTGTAGATGACCCACCAACCGTTCTTGCTCTGACAATCTACCAGAGAAACAAGCTTTCTTTATTCTCTTAATGGCAACATCTGTTCCTCGCCATTTACCATAGTATACTGTTCCAAATGTACCAGATCCCAACTCTCGCAATTCTTCAAGATCAGCATTTTTAATTATCTAGAGAAATCACTAATGAGGTGAGTGAATCCGAAAAACATACTAACTAAATTCCATGCACGAAAATTCACTGAACAATAAAGTTGTTGCATCCAAATCATCTGCTTAGCTATGGAGATGGAAACAGAAATGCACGGATGTAGATGATCAGACACAGGTTTATGTAATAATGCTTTCAAACTCAGTTTTTATAAGCCATCCATAGTAATGACAACAAGCTAGAAGTTTTGTGTAATATGGTGTGATGTAAATAAACAAACAGGGTGTTATTCTTTTTATCAACCCAAATCCACACTATATTTTCTTCTCAATACTAAGTCCTTCACTAGATTAGATGGGAAAATCAAATTGCTCAAATGTTATTCTTCAGGTCCTTCCCAATCATAAAAAGGATTTTTAAAAATTAAGAAAAACTAGAAGATAAAGCAAAACATGTAAACTAGATGAAGAACTCAACATCAATTGCTACGCATAGGAAAACAAAATGCACACCTGAAGACCATATATATCCGCTTCCATTTCAGCTATCATTGCATCACTGAACAATTTTTCACTATCAAGACTGTCGGCATTGACATCCTGCATCAGTTTAAGGCAATCACTTGATATGCTGTGTAGGTGAAGATAAAGTATGTAGAATTAAAATCAGACAAAAACTCAATATTGCCTGTGAGTCCAAATCAGGTGAAGCACTTTCTGGTTCTGCGAAGGGAGAGAGTATTTTCACAGTAGCAGCATCTGGTACATCTGGAATAGTGGATGGTGGAATTTCAGCAGGTGATGCATTATGATTCACCGGCTTCTGTAGAACTTGCTTGGTGCTATTAAATGGCCAGCGATTATTAAATTTTTGAAGCTCATCAAGGAGGGAAGCTTCTCCCTCAAATAAAGAAGAGCTATGAGAAGTCCTGCTCCAGCCTGCATTTCCAACCAAATTTTCACTCCCTCTAACCTCAGGTACTTGACAACCAATATCCATTAAATCCTTAATAGATTGACGGGAAATTGTCTGAGGTAAGATAGGGCCATTAGACAGTCTATTAGGGAGAACTGTATTACAGCCATTATCATGCGACAGATGATGAGAGCTATGGAGAAGCCCCGCAACTTCTGAGTTGTTGGCCCAGGATGAATAGCTATCTAGGTCGCCCTTTGTGAACCCACTTGAGGTATTCCCAAAATAGTTGGTTTTCTTCAACTCTAAAACATTTGATGGTGTCATGTCAACCAAAGATGAGGCGGGGGCCAAACTACTGCAGACCTGGGATTCTTTCTTTGGTAAATCAAGGTCAATGCAGGGGACAGGTTCAAGGTTGACATTCTTCAATATCCGTGTAGGCTCCTGGGAAATCACAGGTAAGTTGCTAGTGCAAACATTTTTACCACTAACAAAACGGTGATGATTTGCATCAAGTTTATTTAGTGGTTCAAAACTTGAAGTGCATTTATCATCCAAATGTTTCAACTTTGAAATTTGATGTGGTGCCATTACTGGGACAGGAATAGTTGAATCTGCAACGAATACCATACTTTGGAGCTCACTATTAATGAAGTCAGCATTCTCATGAAACTGTACAGGCTTTTCTGAAAAAGCGGCAGATACTTTGTAAGAGGATGATTGAGGTCTTCCCGAGTTCAATGAAAATGAACGAGTCATATCTTCCTGAGGAGGGCAAGCAGATTTTTCTCCTTGTTCGTGAAGCTTGGAATCAGAAAAGGCATGAGGGATTCTAAGGTGAGAACTAACTGGTTCGATAGATGCAGGCAATAGTTCCACCAAATTATCAGGTCGAGAAGGAGAAGTTTCAGAATTAAATGTCTGATCCACAATGGCAATACCCTCCTGAGAGCATAACACAAAATTTCTATTACTGAGCTCCACTCTTTGAGGAGCCAAACTATCTCCTTCTAAAATCAATTGATCCATCATATTTGGCTGGACAATGTCACGTTTATTGATTGGATCGTGTCGCTTCATCAAATTGACAGCCACCTGCGGGGTATGATAAGTAGAAGCACTGTAGCAAATGGACTCTCCAGGTGGAAGTGGTGAAGTGCTGGATAATACTGAACTTTCAATACCACCGAGTGAATTGTTATTAGGCTTTGTCACCTTGACATTTGTCATATCAGCTTGCTGAACAGAAAATGGAGTTGGTGAAGGCAACCTAATTAAATTCTGCGACTTCTCAGCAAGGGTATCCTTGATTTCCAAAGGATGCAAGGGCAAGGGGAATACTTTTTCATTCCTCGAATTACTTTCTGCATTAAGCATCAAATGGTTCATGTCGCCAGCAGAAGATTGCCCAGCATAGTTTTGGGGATTCTGATCAGGCTCAACCATGCCATTTACAGCAACAACATACCTATAGTTTGTGTCACTCTGCGGAGTAAAGTTGCCATCAACCGTAACGGGGATTTCTGATTCCACCAAAGGAATCAAAAAGATACGAAGCCGTTGAGCATCCTCACGCTTGTCAATCCCATAATACTCATCAATCATATTCTGCATGTCCTCATCAGAAGACACAGATATAAGGGCATCAAGATCCTCCCCTGGAAGCTGATACTTAATTGAGTGAGGCTGATTGCACATTCCGGCTATTTTCTTCATCAATTCCTCCCATGAAGGATTCTTACTAAGGGAGATAATGCGTGTCTCTCCTCCCACATATCTGAGTTTTCCATCACTTGGTCGGGGCAATATTTTACCACCAAAACTGCATAGGATCTTTAGTTTCCCAGACTGCGAACCATCAGAACATAGTGATCTAGACGAATCTGACTGACTTAACAGTGGTACAGTGGACACTAAACTAGCCTGGTCGTTGCACACTTCTGATATTGACTTGATGGGTTTGTGTCCATTAGCACTAATATTCATGAAATGCAAGTTTTCTTCATTCACATGAACTCCAATATCAATTTGTGAAGTAGATCCTTTTGCAGAAGCATATTCCGTAATGTCAGATCCACATTCAGAATCCATTCTTGCCAAACCAAGAACTCTTGCAAGCTCCTCATAAACCATTCTGCGATCCTGGACTTCCGGAAAACTGACATTCTCCTCATAGTTGGGAGTGACACCACGCACTTCAGTAACAACTCTAGAAGAAGCACACTCTTGAAGAAATTTCATGGAGAACTCTTCTCCGGTCTGAATAGATATATTGTTATTTGCATTTTTCTTCATTGGCATACTATTTCTCGGTAAAGTGTCAAATGAAACTTGCTGAGCACAATCACTATTGAGACCAGGCGGCCCACCATTCATGGCTTCAGCAATATCAGTAGACCTATTAAGCTGTTGCATCCGAGTAGTTTCTTCAACCTCAACCAGAGGTCTTAATTGAACTCCCCAACGTCAATCAAGAAGAATAAAATACTCTTATATCTAAATAATTCTGGCCAAATTTCCCTATTTTCCTATATACGTCCCTAAAATTATACTCTAACGACACCTAAAAATGCTAAACAAAGGAAATCGGAACAGTTCCTGATCTCTTCCAGACACTAATTTCTGGTTATCTAAATCTCTTTAAGTGCTTAACTACTTGACTCTGTACTCTATACTTAATCACAATGTAATCAATAGACTAGTAAACGCATATACTAAGATGAAAAATCACCAAACTTCAACCAATTTAAGTAGAAAAAAATAATCTATACATTATGTACAACTATGAAAATATAACGAAAGCTCAGAAAAACTCAACCGATCAACCATCCCTTACTCCAATTCATCCTTCCTCTCCAGATCGCCAATCAATTTTGATCATATCGAGCAATTTACCTGGAAAATCAAAACAATCACACATAAAAACAAATATCAATCACAAAAAAAAAAAATCTCCAGTAGAAAAGAGTTCAAAACTAAACCAATTGGGAAAAGCAATACCGAATTTACTCGAATTATGCAGCAACTATCAAAACCTTAATGAAGGCACATATTTCAGTGTCAGTTTGCTTACTTTTTTTTTTACTTTTCTGTCCCCTGATCGATTTCTTTTCGATCGGTAGTCGAAATTCAACTCTGATCAGGAGAATGGATAAGATTTTGCGCGGTAGTTTAATATAGGATACCAACAGAGAGGGGGAGAGAGAGAGAGAGAGAGAGAGAGAGAGAGTTGCTTGTTTGTGTCAACAGTTGAATTAATTTCTGGGGCGCCGGAGTGGCGTTTCCGATAACTTTAGGCGGCCTCAAACCCGGACCCGACCCAATATATAATCGGATCCTTCGGTTAAGTAACTTCAGTTGGACTTCAATATTAGCACATTTTAAATCAAGTGTTAATTACGCCAAATTTTATAACTATAACTTGTATTTTATATTTCTTTTAGAGTTGCACTTCTGTGCAGCTGGATGCACATACATCTGACTCGCCCGACCCGCCCTGCCTCGGCCAATGTTGACCGGTCAACGGTTAACGTTTGATCATTGACTTTTACGTTTTTTTTTTCCTCTCCGTCTTCGGCTCCGATTTTAATTTATGGACAATGATTGTGGCAACATTAATGGTTTTTAGCTCGCTACGAGGCTTTCGGCTCCCCTCGCTTGACTCTTGAAAAAAAATCAAAAAAATAAAAATAAATAAAAAAGTCATTGACCGGTCAACGTTGATCGGGGCGGATCGGGTCGGCGGGCTGTACAGGAGCTTTTGCCTTTCATTTAAGGGGCAAAAATTAAAAGTTATTTTTTAATAAGAAAATTGTTTTTCTAGTTAAATCTATAAAAACTTGCCTTTTTAACCACTTATGTTTAATGTTTAATGTTTTAAATTGACCCTCACTTTCCATTTCCATTTCCATTTCCTTTCCTTTTTATAATTAAAATTATCTTTCATATTTTAAAGCAACAATTAACACGTTCGTCCTCCCTCCACCCACAAATCCTAACCCTAAGACCTAAACAATAAAAACATCGTAGGCATAATTATTGATAGAAAACATCTAACTAGTAAAATATGTTGACCGCGAAAGTTTATTTAGTCATTTAAGTCTTAATTCTACAAATATTCTTCAAAAACTTGCAAGTAATGTCAGAGGCACATACAGAAAAAATCTTTGGTGGAACTGTGTATTTAAAATTTCGAGTTCATGAGAATACAATTTTCTTGTAATCTAGTTTGTTGATGGAGACTTTTGTATAGAGATTCGCATAAAATGCCGATAATTTGACGATTATACAAAAATTAAAAAATTACTTGACTCCTTATGATATTTCCTTCTCATTGTCACTCTAATTTTTGCAAGATAATGGTGCAGTATAAAATACATATATTCATTGTGCCGAATAAATGTGCATGGGCGTGTTAAGCACGTGGCTTTCAGTTCATCTAGGTAAAGTTGTACGTGAGCTGTTGCTAGAGATAAATTAGTTTAGAATTTTGAATAATTATTATAGTTAGCTCCTTTTTGATAAAAAATAAATAAAAAAAAATTGTAGTTAGCTCTTAATCATCCACGAAAAGCTTGTTTTATACATAGTATTACTTAAACGAAAATCCCTTAAAAAAATTCAATTGGAGGATTTTTGGAGCAAACCGATATTTTTTTATGAATAATATCTTATTAAGGAATTTTGTATTTAGAGAATAAAAGGGTAAGTGGAGTTGGGTGTGGTGACTGCGGCCGGATCCGATTTGTCACTTTTCTTGAGAATAACTGTCACATTTTTTCACGAGAAATTGTTGTTTGGTATTTTAACTAGTTAGATGGTGAAAAAATATTAATTACCACTCTTCTTCAGAATAATTATCAACTTTCTTTAAGATAATTGTTACTTTTACGGTTTTACCCGATCATACTGTAAGAATAGTAAGACGCCACCTCATCGAAATCTTTATGTAAAAGAGCTGGCCAATATAAAGTTTTTGTTTTGTTAAAAAAATAGATCTAGCTAGTTAGACTTTAACAGATCTTTATCTCCTATTTGCAATTTTTCTAATAATTATCTCCACAAACTCCATAAACTTTTCCTTACCGACGTTCCACACTTCTTTTTCAATCAAATCTGGTAAATTTTAGAAAATGAAAGATAAATTACATAAGTCCCTCAAGAAACAAAAAAAAAATTAAAAAAAAATCTTTTAATTTTCTGTACAATTGTTCTATAGTCGGTGTAGAAAAAGTCTGGCAAAGAGCAAATTTTGGAATGTCTTAAAGAAAAGGATCTAACCTGTGAGTCAACGGTCAACCGAATAAATTTCGGCTACTTCGTTCCAAAATTATTTTTGCAACAATTACCCGAACACTAATGAGAAATTCAATTCAACCTTGACTTCCTTTGTGAAATTAATGTCCAAATGAAATTCTTTTTCCCCCCTAAATAATAATGAGATTATATCAATAAAATATACTACTCCCTCCTGTTCAATATATAGGTCGTTTTAGATTTTCAATTATTTACATTATAAATATCGTTCTAGATTTTTCTACCATATCTACCCTTATTTTCTCCCTCTTCTCATTAATTAACGTAAAGCGTATCGAATTTTCGTTTTCCATTCTTCTCAATGTCTATGGCTCGCTTCTTCTTCCTTGGTTCTTATGCTTTAAATTTTCAAAACTTCTCCAAAATTTTGGAGACCAGAGTAGATCGATCGAAATTGGACAGATCAATCTCACACAGATCAGTGAGTTCTCATCCCTAATTTAATTAACGGGAGCTATCGTTCATGTGAAACTAAATGAAACTGCATTGATTTGAACTGTAGCTCTATTGCAGACCCAAAATTTCTATTCTAATGGGCGAAATTTCGCATGTCGTTCACTGTTTTCATGGTCCAATAGTCTTCTATCAGAAAAATTTCAAATTTTGTTGAATTGTTTTGATGACTCAAAATTTTCCTCTTGTTCGGGTTTTGCTTCCAAACCAAATTTGGAGAAGACAAATCAATCTTTTGTATTTTACAATTGATTTCAAATCTCCAAGCCCCATGTAGTCAGCGCATGTGAGTTGGAGAAGACGATAAAGGTTATCTTCTAATTTTCCACAAAAACTGATTGTTATTTAAAATAAATGATCATTAACAAGGTTAATTTAGGTAAAAATATTTTTATTAAATTGTATGTAGGAGCTTAGGACGTTAAATATATTGAACTGGAGGGAGTATAAAATTTGACACGACCAATGATAACCACCATAATATGAAACACTTATTAAATTGTGTGTAGGAGCTTAGGACGTCAATAAGTCATAATATTGTTACATTTGTAAATATCTGCACACAGTGCCGGAGCTGGACATTATTATCAGGGGGATCCAATTAGTTGTACGTTTTAAAATCATTTAGTTTTAATCCATCTAATTAACTAAAATTGCTACGCGTGATTATCAAAATGAAATGAACCCCTTCCGGAATCATCCACATTACTCATTTGACGTAGTTTTACATGGACAATATTTCGACAACATGTATTTAAAATTTATGGAATTAAATGTGTACACTGTACATGCAAGTTTGATTGTTACATGCTCATGCAAACATAGACATATATACCAATCATTTAATTCATATATTAAATGTGTTCATCGTCTAAAAGAGAGATAGAAGGAGTAACAACGTGTACCGGAATCCATCCACCAACAAAAATAAATAAATTACATATATTTTTCCTACAATTTTTTTTTGAGCAAACGTGCATAATTAATTAAGGACCAACTCTTTTTAAATACCACACAATAAAAGACAAAAGTTATTCACACTCATTTATAAGAGTAGGAGTTTTTCATACCAAAATCAGTAAAAAGACTAAACTACCCTTATTAAACAAATAAAAAAACAACTAAAAAAAACTTGTCTCTCTTTCTCTCTCTTCAAACTTGTCTCTCTCTCTCTCAAACTCGTCTCTTTTTCTCTCAACCCGATGCCACCACCGTGTGAACCAACCCTCGACGGCACCATGAGCGGAAATCGATCGGAAGAGACCTAATTGTTCACACGGTAGCACCACACGGTGGTAGCCACCGTTCACACGGTGGCTACCACCGTGTGGTGCGATCGTATGAACAATCAAGAGGTGTAATTGTTCACACGGTGGTTCACACGGTGGCTACCACCGTGTGGTGCGACCGTGTGAACAATTAGGCATTGTTCACACGGTCGCACCACACGGTTGTTTACACGGTGGCTACCACCGTGCACACGGTGGTGGCCTGCACCGTGTGCACAAGAACATTTCATTTAGGCCTCTTATCTTTCCACGTGTTAATGATTTAGATGTTTAGCGATTCTCTAATAGCTTATTTCAACATTTATAACCACTTAACACCTCAATCGAACACGTACATATAACATTTGTGTAATTCACTAGTGTAAGAGGTACTTTCTCAATAACAAGATGTCAAAGTATATTACAAATATCTTCCTAATCTAAGAATTATACACAATACATAATGGATTTCGTTCATGCAATCCTATAATGATACAAATAGACATATTTGTTCATAATAATCGTTCATACGCACTCAATAATATGTAAATTAGTGATTTGTCATGCATTTAATGAAAAATTAATTGTGTTCTTGTGCACACGGTGCAGGCCACCACCGTGTGCACAGTGGTAGCCACCGTGTGAACCACCGTGTGCATGACCGTGTGGTGTAGAACTCGCGAAAAAAAAAATTGCGGGCTAAATATAGCTTCATACCTTCTTTATGAACCCAGAAACACTTATCGGCGGTCCTATTTGTACTTCAACTCATCTTTTTCAAATAATCTTGTGATTTTTACAAGAATTTTGAGAGACCCATATGTAAAAAAATTGCGCGTTTTTTCTTCAATCTTTTTTCTCTTCCTTCTTGTCCTAAATGTAATGTATTTAATTGTTGTTGTGATATTAATGAGAGTAAACAACCTCTCTTACAAAACATTGAATGAATGTTGTTGTAGGGGTTGTGATCGACGACGAATTGAATGTATTTTAGTTTTTAGTATTTTATTATTTATTTTTTTTATTTGTTGATGAAGATGATGACTAAAAAAAAGAAAAAAAGACAAAAAGGATAAGTTAGGGATATTTTAGTCTTTTTACTGATTTTGGTATGAAAAACTCCTACTCTTATGAATGAGTGTGAATAACTTCTATGTTTTATTCTTTGGTATTAAAACATGCATTCTCTCATTAATTAATTACATTGTATAGAGGTTAAATATATATTTTTGGCCTTGATAATTCAATTCATCGAATTTTTAATGTGTGTAGCTTACAGATTACCCTTTGGGCCTTAGATATTCAATATAATTTTATGATTATTAATTAGGATTCATTAAATAATTATTGTTTTATATTAAATTTATAGTTTTTGAGTTAATAATTGATTAGTAGGGTTGATTATTCCAAAAATAGGATATATAAATAATGTTTCAAAAATCCAATTGTCAGTATTAAATTTTAATTAATTATGATTCATTATATATACTAAAATTTTATAAAGAATAATATTATCAAAATAATAAAATTATTAGTGAAACATGGATGACGGAATATAATCGTGGGATAGAGGATACCATCTGTTCACGACGTACATATACAAGTGTTCGGCAAATAAAACATTAAGGCAACGAACTCGCTATGCCCACACGCCTTCTCCCTTCTCGAATGATTCAAATCATGCATAACAAAATTAAAATGATCAAACACTACAATACATAAAAAGATTGCTAGAAGAATATATATGGTCCACTTCAATTAATCCAAGATCACAACTTCCCTACACTTGTATGGTGAAATGAAGTGCCAAATAGACTAATTAACAACTAGTCCATCATTCCTCAAATTAAATTCTTTATTCTTGCTTTTTAATTCGCCTATATATATAACCAAAACCTCGTCTTGTTACATTCATAAAACCCCACTAGTACTATTGTCTCCACATTTTCTCCAAATTGTCTCTACTTTAAATTTCTTTATACAAAAAGAATTAACCAACTATTTGGAATATACAAACATCACCCATAAATCTCTAGTTTGAACTCCATCATTAATTTGAACAAGAGAATATTTGTGTCACGCGCACAATTGCATATATCCACCATGCAGGTGAGAGCTGGCTTTGCAATTTCTTTTTCACCTGTTTGATTTCTCTATTATTTTTTATTTTTTTGAATATTATAGATTTCTCTATTATATTCACATAATCATTAGTACATGTAACTATACATATGGTGTCATCTCAATCTCAATACAGTGGTAAAATATTTCATACAAGCATTGTTAATTAATTGCAAAACATGAGATATATCATGAAATTCGGGTTAATTAATTGCACAATTAAACACCGTTTTGCAAATTTCACCACTTTTCAATTTCTTGCACCGTTAACACACTCAATTTTCTTTCCAGCAAGACCCCAATTATTAACCCTCGTGTAAAACAACATCGTTCAGTCTTGAACTTTCAAGTTCAATATTACCATTTTTATTAAGTTCTGTGACTGGCATAGTAGATTACATTAAAAAAATATCGAATATTTATAATATATTTAAATGAATGTTATAACATATTTTTATACCATTCAAATTGAGTTTTGATGGGAAAAAAATTGGGGGGGGGGTGTTAAAATTACACAAAAACTGATACGTGGTGTTCAAAATTACAACGATCGAAAAGTTATGTGAAAATCGCAAAACAGTGTAGTGTTAAATTATGAAAGTAACCACAATTGATACTTACACTCCATATATTTACTCTATGTACGACAGATCCTTCAATGGTTGTTCAACACAGCAGAACAACAACCTCGAAGAATAGTGTCAAATTCAACTCCCATCACTAAAAAGCAATGTGATCATCGTGAAGGTGAGACAAAACAATATAAATTAAATTTCCATCACATTTTTCTTGCATTATATATATATATATTGATTAAACTAATAAATTTCTTTATTTTCAACTATATCTCAGAAGATAAATGCAAGCCAAAAGATGTAGTAATATTGAGTAGGAGGGATTGTAGGAGTGAGAGAAGACATGTAAAGAGAGTTGAAAAGAGCAAACTGAACTGCGACGACTTGCTTCTTTTCCGTTTCTTACAACGGAAAGATGTGTCGCGCCCATTCTTCTACCAAACACTTAACCTCAAGGGCCTAGGAAGCTTCTTCGAGAGACGACGAGATTCGGGGAAGACGACGACGACGACGAAGAGATCGCAAGATCAGATTAATGGCGTTTCTACTCTCGGAGGAAATAAGGTTTTACCCATCGTTGATTCGTCTTCGTCAAGAAACGATAGCAATGACGAGCTCTCTGTTTCGGACAACGACAGAGATGGGGTGAAGAAGAAAAGGAGAGGAGTTTCGAGGATGAAGGAGTTGCTCAAATGGAGTTCGACTACGAAGGTATATATATATATGAATTTACACACACAACACACACTAATACATTAATTCTTGATTAATTTCTGCTAACTTTGATTCACGTTGTGTTATAATTTGAAGGGTTTGATTAATAGAATTGAGTCATCATCTCCTTAAAATTTTCTTATTAAGTTGATATGGAACAAACGGGAGACTTCAACATCTCTCCTCACTTGATATATATGACCATCGCCCTATAAACGTGGACCACAAATTTATCATCGAATCAAACCTGCTCTGATACCATATTAGAATTGGGCCATCATCACACCCTTAAAAGGTCTTACTAATATGGTCCAATTCTAATACGAGCATGCGCGTCCAAGTCGATGATGGATTTATGATCCACGTGTGGAGCCGATGGTCATACCAACCTATATTTGAGGGAGCGTGTTGAAATTCCCTTTTTGTCCCACATCGACTTGATAAATATCATGCATACAACATATCTCTTTCCGTTAATAAGGCCTTTTAAGGGGATATTGACGGTCCGATTCTAGTACGATTTCATGACATTAACCTAAACACGAAAAATGGTGATTAGGTCTTGAATTCCAAGAACGGAGCAGTTTCAAAGACGACGGTTGATGATGATCTAGTTTGCGACGAGTCTCCAAAGATCAGTGTTAGATTAGGAATGGAGGATTATTACGATACTACGAATACTGTTTATACGGCGTATTCTACGTTGAAAGATGATCAGATACGATGTGCAAATACGTCGATTTCTACTGTTGATTTACATGCTAGAATAGGAAGTTGGATCACCACAGATTCTGAATGTATGGCCCCTTCACTTAGTATTAATTAATTTACAGTTATATATGAGCTAGCTAGTATATATATATATATATATATATATATATATGTAGATATATGAATTTAATAAGTACTCCGTTTCCTAATTAATGTTTGATTTTTGTTTTGGGTAGTTGTTGTGCTGGAACTGTGAAGAATGGTGTGGATGTCGGGCAAATGATCGTTGGATGGATCGCGCAAATTCGAGCTCTCGTATTATTCATGCACGTCATGTGTTATTAAGGGATATCGCATAAATTATACGTGGCGTGTAAAGTTGGAAAGGAGGGTGGAATTCAATTTGAATAGAAATCCAGTTGCACCAAATACGATTTGGATCTTGTGTCCCAACAATTTTCTTATCTCACTCTTGTCTAGGATTGTAATAGAACGTAGAAGAGCCGAGCTGATATGTTCGAGCTCGGTTCAAGCTCGACTCGAGTTTTTGCCTTTATGGTCGAGCTTGGCTCAATCCGCAATTAACAAGCTCGAATGGCTCGTCATAGATTTGATAAAGAGGTATTCAAGCTCAAGCTTGAACATGACTCTTCAATGACTTGAACTCCGTTTTAAGTCACCTATATGTAATTTTAGCTCGAACTCGGCTCACTTAAATTCGAGCTCATTAATTAAAGTTTTCTACTTTAGCAAGTTGAATGTCTTCCAAGAATCAAGATCATGCCCTCTGTTCCAAATTTGATAAAATATAATGGGATATCAACATGACAACATTCACAACCAAGGCATAAATGATGGAAGCATTCCAAAATGTAGCTAAAATTGCATTTTGTACTACCATATAGGGTTTATTATGCTTTTGATTTCAGTTTTATTAGTTAATAATTGATTATTAGGATAGATAAATCCATAATTAGGGTATATAATTTGTTAAACTTCATTTTTTAGTAGTAAATGTTAATTATGATTCATTATATTATAATAATATAATTTATAAATATTATTAAAATAACGAATTTAATAGTGGGATACAAAAAAATGTTGGGACACTTGATTCGAATTGATTGATTATTCCATAACATAATTTGATTAAGCTTCTATTTTTATTAATAAATGTATATTGACAGATTCATTGCATTCTAATAATTTTTTATACTTATTTTCTCAAAAAAAAAATATTATACTTGTGATAAATATTGTTTTAATAATGGAACAGAGAACGATACAAAAAAATATATTCAAAAAATTGTTTTCCTAGCCAGATTGGTTAAGATTTTATGATCGCATCGAGGAAACTTTTGGAATTTCTTAGGAGCAACAAATACAAAAATAAAATGACTAAAAACATCATGTTGATTTATGTAGTTAAATCATTATTACTAGAAAAGAACTGGAGCGATCAAGAATGAACCAAGTATTGTTACGCATGTGCACAAATGAGTTTTTATTGAATGGCCAATATGAGTGTATATATATGCACCCTTTCTTTTTCGTATTTAATGTTAGCAATTTGGTAGTTGCAAAATACTCCCTCCGTCCGTAAAAAATGTGGTGCATATTTGATTTGTTGTGAGGTATAAAATATTAGTTGAACACACTAACCTGGGACGGATGGAGTATTGGAAATTCCCAACCGTACTTCATTTTGAAGTAACGAGTGCAATCTAATCGTGCTGTCGTACTCTATTTTACAGTAGAGTATAGACAACTAAAACTCGTGATTACACGAATTGATATTTCCACGAGATAATAGGTTAAATAAGATATTTTCTTTAGATGGTAAAGAAAGATATTCAAAATTTTATTTAAAATAGTAGAAATTGTTGGTTCAAAACACCAGTGTTCCAGTCAATGCACACTTAAATAATTCATCTATAATTAGAAATGCCAATCCAGTTTGAAACTGACAAACCGATGCGAATACACCCAAAAAAATGAGTGTTAGAGTTGGAAATTTTTAGCTTGAAATTAATTTAGTCCGATTGATCCAAATCAAAAATAGCCTCCGATAGGACTAACTTGAAAACCGAGTGAATTGGTATGATTTACTGAAATTTTTCATGTTCTTTGGTTGTTATACATCATTACTTTACTTATGAATAAAGTCTTGTTTCAAATTCTCTCAAAAAAAAAAAAGTCTTGTTTCAAATATTTATGGAATGCGTTTTTGTTTTTTATTCAGAACATGTTCACTTCTCTGTCTTTTTATTCAAACACTAAATGAAAAAATTTATGACATGAAAATTGAAACAAATATAACCATTTAGAAAAAGAAAAATTGTCAAATTCTTACTTAGTTAGCAATAGCATGCAAGTTGGAGTATGAACGATGCTTAATTTTGCACCTATTACGAGGTCAAGTGTCTTGAACTAGAAAACATAACTTATTTTTTGCTACAAGAATATAGTTATCAAATAAAATTTATGCATGTTAATTTTTTTTGAAAATTTGTTGGCTCGACAGACTACCCAGAAAACCATAGGTTCGCTAAGACTGAAAATTTATAGCCTGAAAAAAATTCAGTCCGATTGATCCGAACTGAAAATTGCCCAAGCCCGATAACACTGGCCTGAAAACCAAGTGGGTTAACTGATTGACATCCTTATATCTGGACAGTTAATTCAAATCACAAAAAAATAAAAGATATAATGAAAATCGTGATTCTTGGGGAAAAATCGTTGCATCCGAATCTAAAATCACACCTTATTAATAATACCAGTCTAGTTTTTCTTTTCAAACCATTGGCCACTAACATAGAGTTTTCTTGTTCCTACAAAGTTGTACAAAAAGCCCAAAATAAACAAAACCCAATTAACGAATTAAATAAATATCTATCCATCACGTGAAAACCACGCATGAAGAGTGGCGCGTGAAAGTTCCATAACGTAAACCCACCAAGTCCAACAATGGGCCCGAAAAAAGCGGGCCGAAAAGCCCAATAAACCTGCCAGTTTAGAGGGTGACGTCACAACCCCTAAATTATAAGCCCTTGAGATTTTCCCTCAAGTTTTATGCTCTCTGTGGTTATATTTATATACTCCATTTCATTTCCGTATATCGACACCAACAAGATTTCCCCGCCTCTCTCTCTCTCTCTCACTGCGTCTTTCTCTCTCTAGGGTTTTTGAAAATGGATAGATACCAAAAGGTTGAGAAGCCGAAGCCTGAATCTCCTGTTAACGAGAATGAGATCCGTATCACCTCTCAAGGCCTCGTCCGTAACTACATCAGCTACGCCACCACCCTGCTTCAGGTTTATTTTTTTTTAATTTTTTTTTTCTATTCTGTGATTTTTTTTTTTGCTTACTGTAAATGTTCTTTGTTTATTTTTGGTATATGTTTGGTGCGTGCGGTTTGACTGATTTGTATGTTTTCCGTTTCGAAATCTATGGGTTTGATTTTGGCACTGTTTTGAATCTTCTATTTTCCGTTTCCGTTTCTGTGTGTGTTTGCGTTTGTTAGAGAGGAGTGCTTATTCTGATTTCGAATTTGTTTAGAAGGATTATAAGAGGTTTTGTCATGGTTTTTCTCTATTTTTAATTTTTTTTTGAGATTTCTCTTTAGTGAATGCTTATTTTTGTTTGTTGTCTTTCTCTATAATGCCGCGAGTTCAGATAATATTTTGTTGATGCATGTATCCTTGTGTATTTTTGTTGACATTAAGAACAGGAAATTACAAAGCTGCAACGTAAAACAAAATGTCCACATTTAACACATAATTTATGCGTTGCACAATCATGATTTCTGTATCTACTCTTTGTTTTGCTATTATTGTTTCCAGCTTGTTTATTTATGGCTTATGTTGAAGTCTTTGGAAAGATGTTCTTAGTTCAATAGCTATGGACTGTTGATTTTCTGATTTTCTTAATGTACTCAATATTTATTCTGCATTTATCAATCTGCGGATGCCATTTGCTTGAGGACCATTGTATCACGGCCCTCGAAATGATAACTAGGGCTTGGTCTTGTTCTATTGGGTTCTTGACTTGTATACTCACAAGAACCTGTTTCTCTTGTGTTGATGTAAGGTGGCTAGTATAGTTTTGCTTGAGATAATTCAGAGTGTTGCACAATGGCTTGTTAATTTATGCAAGAACAGATAATTTCCCGATGGCTTGTTAATTATATAGTTTATGCATGGGTACGGGTATTCCATGCCAGTTGGTTACTTGGGGATATTTTCATGATTAGAATGGACTAATGGGGAATTTCATTATGTTTTTGAAGGTGTTTTTATGCATGTCTTTGTCAGTTTATGTTATGGATATTGTGTTTTCTTTCATACTGCTGAAATTGCCTGCTAATGATTATTATGTTAATCATCTTTCTCTCAGGAGAGACAAGTTAAAGAGATTGTTTTAAAGGCAATGGGTCAGGCGATAAACAAGACTGTGGCTATTGCAGAAATCATAAAGGTTGCTATTTAATTTCCTCTTATACTTCTATCTTCTCTCTCTTATACAATGTGAAGGACTCAGTGCTTTCTTTTGGATATAGAGAAGAGTCCATCGACTGCATCAGGACACTGCCATCAGCTCAGTCAGCATAACTGATACCTTTGAACCCATTGAAGAGGGCCTTCAGATGTATGTTTGAAGTTTTTATCCCTATGAAAGCAACTCTTCAGTCATCACACTTTCATTGTCGTATCTGTCTGTTTCTGATCAGTTTACATGCGTCATCTGCACGGTAAAATTCTGCTATTGGAGTCTCTGATGCAAACATTTATGTCTACAGTGTGGAGCAGACTCGCCATGTTTCAATGATTTCAATTACTTTGTCAACTAAAGAGCTTAACCAGAACTCTCCTGGGTAATTTTTCTGTTCGATTGTATTTTATCCCCTCTGTATAGGGAAAAGTTGCATAGCCTTTCAATTTGATTCCTAGAGTTGCAGCATTGTGTTTTCCCAGGAATAATGCTATGTGATGTGTGTGTCTCTGTGTGCAAGCGTGTGATTGTATTGTAGCCCCTCTGTATAGGGAGAAGTTTGATAGCCTTTCAATTTGATTCTTAGAGTTGCTGCATTGTGTTTTCCCAGGAATAATGCTATGTGATGCGCGTGTCTCTGTGTGTGCGCGTGGGTTTTAATATATTTAATTTTATATAATGCTGTTTCAATTTCGAAGTCTATCCTTTGTCTCAGCCTCTAATATATTATTTTGTATCAGGTATCAAGGCCCATCTAATGTGGATCAAACTAAACAGCAGTACAACAACTATCAGCCACAGCAACAGCAACCACCTAGACAAGCACGTGCAATTTACAATGCTGGTAATGGAGGTAAGAGATTAAGTGAATTGATTATCATAAATATTTGCATGTGCAACCATTAAATGCATGTCCTTTTGATTTTCCAGATACATATGGGCGAGGAAGAGGCCGTGGCAGAGGGAGGGGACGAGGTTGGCACAGAGGTGGATATTCGAACTACCAAGGTACTTCCTTCTTAACTGCAGGTCATGTTAGAAACTTTACACTGCCTCATAATTTATGCCTCTAATGGTGCATATACTTCATTCCCCCTGCAGAAAATGGTGGTTATTCAGGTGGCTATTCTGGTGGGTATAATGGTGGGAATAATGGCGGGTATAATGGTGGCTATTCTGGCAGTGGCGGCTATTCTGGTGGTTATTCTGGTGGATATAACAGCCGAGGTGGTGGTCGCGGTGGATATTCTAACTCGGGCAGAGGTTATGGCCGTGAAGAATATTCTAACTCGGGCCGAGGTTATGGTCGCGAAGAATATTCTAATTCCGGCCGAGGTGATGGTCGAGAAGGATATTCTAATTCAGGCCGAGGTGATGGTCGTGGAGGTTGGGGCTATCGCGGTAAGTTCTCTGAAACCTGAAACAGTTCAGTCACTTCAGTGTCATCTTGGGGATAATATCTGTCGAATGTACTTGAATTTCTTTAGTTAAGCCTAGTAGTATATGATTTCCAGAGCTTGTTATGAAAACAGATCGACACTCACATAACATTTTGTTGGTTATATAGTTTGACTATTTCTATATTGTTTGCCTACACTCGTAGAAGGTTAATGAGCACGTGTGGATTATTGCAGGTGCTGGATATGGAAGAGGTAGGGGTAGAGGTGGTGGCAGAGGTTATGGGCGGGGCCGAGGAGGGATGGGAAGCCGTCCGACTCCGACTCTGAGGGATGGTGGCAACCAAGCGTAGTTGTTGGTAGTTGGTTCTTGTTTGCTTGCTCTGGGGAAGTGCTTTGCCTTGGTTGTAAGTTGTTACTATGTTTGAAAGTCGGTTTGCACGTGATGAAATTGTGGGGCTTTTATTTCTCGAAGGTCGTTGGCAGCTGATGGTTATTTTGCTTAATATTTGTGTAACAAGAAGGGGCAAGCTTTGTTTTCATATGTTATCTTTATGTACATGTCCAAAAGAGCAAGCAACCAATTTCTGACTGGTTATATAATTCTTTGGTTTCGTTTATGTTCGTGCCTTGTTTTTCTTTATGACGAGGGTAATTTGCAGCTGCAATTCGAAGCGTGCATAGGTACATTTTTTTAGATAGTAGTTCGGATGGGTAAACACTTGGAAAATCTAGCGTGTGGGGTTCGACTTATAAGGTGTTAGTGTCCTTCATGTTAATAAAGAAAAGAAAAGAGAGTAGTGGTTGAATTTTTCTTTCTAAGTGGTTCAATTTTTCTTACACCATTATATACAATGATGTAAAGGTAAATGGACAGTAGGAAAAAATGAAGCAATTTTGCTTCCGTGAAAGAATAAAGAATGAAACAAATTTTCCCTTAAAAAAAAGAATGAAACAAATTTTACACATCGAACTTTTAAGAGATTAATAGAAAAACATTGATTAGAATTTAATTTCTCGTTCTTGTGCTTTCCATCAGCCGTTATAAGAATCTTATTTTTATTTTTTATATTATTTTTGCTTCCAACTCTAAACTTGGCTCATTTATTTGATATTGTCCTATGTAGAAGTAATATATTCTATATTTCTTTGAAATGTCGTTTTCCCCTTGCAATATTGTTTGTCTTTTTTCTCCCAGCATAAAGACCCCCATCCCCAATTAGGTTAGGTGCCTACTATAAGTAGATTACTAATTAAATCCAAAACTACGTCTAGGTTCATAATTTTATCTCCTTGATGGTAAAATGCAGATGCTTGCATTAAAATACAAATATATATTTCGCTCTTAAAGTTAATTTCATATGATAATAATATGACTTCATGATTTTATATAAATTTATTTTTTGGCGTTTTGTGTGACTGGATTCGGATCAGGTCTGATTTGACCCACACCCGACCCGATCAACATTTGGAATTTTTTTTTTAATTGTTATTAATTAATATAAATCCTAATGGAGCATTACTAAATTCTAGCTGGAAATTACTTAAAAAACTCAAAAAAATAAAATAAAGAAAGACTGGCGCGAGTCGGGTTGGATCCGGCCACATGGCATCCTAGCCACAAGAATTTTTTGTCTTAAATTTAACCGCAGATGATACACATAATCATTAATTTACTATTATGACCCCGATCCAACATCTCCAACCTATTCGTAAGAGATTATTTGATATATGTGGCTATTGGTACCCAAAATGAATGAAGACAACCCATCGTCCAGATTCAGAGTCACTTCCTCCTCCTTTAGATTTGTTGCTTCCTCGCCCGTACATGTATAAATTAAATTGGAATATCTGTATATTTTTCTCCATCTCAATCTGCCTCTCTCTCTCTCTCTCTCTCTCTCTCTCTCTCTCTCTCTCGCATAGACACACACACACACAATACATACTTAATAGTAGGTAGCTAGATAAAGTGATCGATCGAGCTTCGAGGAATCAGCTACAGGTAGAAAGTAAAGGAAATAGAGGTAAAAATAGAAATGGAAAGTGGTTTGAAGAAAGGTTTTCAGAGGAAAGAGAATGATATTTTTCATGTTATTCACAAAGTTCCATATGGTGATGGACCTTATGTTCGAGCTAAACATGCTCAGGTCTCTCTCTCTCTCTCTCTCTCTCTCTGTGATTTTATTTTATCTGTAGTTTCCTTCTGTCGAATGGATCAAAGAAATTTGTCACTATGTATATGTTTATGATCTCTTTTGTTTTCAATATTCAGTTGACTAAAATTGATTGTTTCCAAGAATATTCTACACATGTCTTTATTAATTGCTTATGTGTATAAATAAGTTAGAATTGTGTTAAATAAAATCTACCATCACATATTGTCTTCCCTCAATTCCTCTTTTTGTTTCATGCACCCATAAAGTTGACATAGGTTTTGGAATAATAAATACAACTGCTATTATTATCGTTAACGTTATTTGGAAAAACTGGTGACCTTAAAAATTATATGTGCATTAAATATCTCCCATACCTCTTATATATTTTACAAAGGATGATAATTAAGACTTTGATATATATGCATGCATTATAGCAAAATAGATCATATAATTAAGACTTTGATATGCATGCATTATAGCAAAATTGATCATAAACACTAATAAGGCAGTAGCTGAGAGGTCGTTTACTTTGGGTGATCAATCAGATAGTCGACAAGGATCCAGAGGCAGCAATAGTGTGGTTCTGGAAGGCAATAAACGCGGGGGATAGAGTTGATAGCGCGCTCAAGGACATGGCCGTAGTTATGAAGCAGCTCGACCGAGCTGAAGAGGCCATCGAAGCAGTGAAGTCCTTCCGCGGACTTTGCCCTAGGCATTCCCAAGAATCACTAGACAATGTTCTCATCGATTTGTACAAGGTACATAAAAAAATAGTTCATTTCCAAATTAGGATACATGGTTGTTAATTCAGTCGAATCCTCTATTGCATTATTGGTGCAACATCTCGTACTGCATCTACAGATAATTGTCACATGTCAAGAAAATTATTAACAAATTCCACCAAATTTTGCCCATGCAAATTCTTAATTATTTAATGTAAGTGCAAAATCTTACCATTAATTAAAAATTTTCTATACATGCATATTGATTTTACCATTCTTAAGCAAAATTTAGTAGATTTATCTTACGTACGCATGGCAATCATCGGTAGATGCAATAGAAGATGTTGCACAGTGATGACAGAATAAAAAATCCGGCTAAACGAACACATGCATGTATATATATGTATATGTATATATATGTGTGTGCATGTATATGAATTAATTGTGTATATACATGATTAATCTGAGATTGTGGTGTGGTATATATGCAGAAATGTGGAAAAGTGGAGGAACAAATAGTGCTGCTAAAGCATAAGCTGAAGAAGATATATTTAGGTGAAGCCTTCAATGGAAAGCCCACAAAAACTGCCAGATCTCATGGCAAGAAGTTTCAGGTTTCTGTCAGACAGGAAACTTCCAGAATACTGGTAATTAATTAAATATCTGTATCTAAATTTTTCAAATATATTAAACATGTTTAATTTTCTTCTTAAATTATGCGAAAAGAGGAGTTAATTACACTAGTAATTTATTATTCTATTTTTTTTTTCCAAAAATTCTAAAGAGTCTATATATATATATATATATATCCTAATGATATCATGTTCGGACAAATATCATTTACGTTAACGTAACGTATCAAAAATCAAAATCATAATCTAACGTATACATGCAATTTTGTTTTCAAACATATGATCGACCAATGACGTGGAAAATGAGTTGGGATTTATCAGAATGATTTCTGGCCTGTGCTGAGAAACTACTTTGTTGTCGGAAAATGAATAGTATGATAGATTTGAAAAAAAAAATGTATACATTGGGGTATGGTTGTAATTTTTCATGCATTATGGCACAATTATGAAAAAGCGTCTATGTTGTGGTACAAAATGATACTCCTCCCTACATAGTATACCACAAAAAAGCTACTATTTCCTTTCTCTCTTCTAATTCATTTGATATAAATACCCCAAAAAGCTGCTTTCTCTTTCTCGCTTTATTATAAACAACTCATTATTTTCTCAACATCTGTGTTCGAGCCTTCGGGCCTACTACTGAATTGAGACAAAGGGAGTGATATTTTTCCTATCATGTTATGCATGCATGTATAAAAATGAACATATAATAGTATGAGACGGAGGGAGTAATATTTTTCATAGATAAAAACATTTTGGAGTTCGAATAGAGGATCTCGTGTGATTACATAACAGTTCAAGCATATACAGGGAAACCTAGGGTGGGCGTACATGCAGAAATCGAACTTCATGTCGGCGGAAGTAGTGTACCGGAAGGCGCAAATGATCGACGCCGACGCTAACAAGGCGCTGAATCTGTGCCAATGCCTTATGAAGCAAGGCCGATACGACGAGGCCGGCGCCGTCCTCGACCAAGTTGTGATGCATAAACTGGCCGGATCGGAAGACGTTAAATCAAGAAAACGGGCGGCGGAATTGGAGGCGGAATTGGAATGCAGGCAGCCCAGAAGGGCGTTGGTTGCAGAGATGAGCTTTGAAGATGATTTTGTGGAAGCATTGGAGCGAGTCATGAATGAATGGGGGCCCACAAGAACGAGGACGAGAAGGCTGCCTATATTTGAAGAAATTTCTCAGTATAGAGATCAGCTGCAGGCTTGTTGATATCATGTATAATATAAATAATATTATATATATATATATAGTAGGTTTTAGAGAAACATTTTATTATTGATCTGTTGAAATGGTATGTGGAAATATGGAGGATGCAAGGTGAATAATGATCCCATTTAATGTGGGTGTGTGTGTATATTTGATGTAGGTTGATCAATTCGAATCCCCGCCTTTTGTTCTCTATTGTGTCCGTTAGATTTATGACATATGATGATTTTATAATAATTATATACTCTAATTGAGTGGAATAAACCTACTTACTATACTTAAATTATAAAATTGCCACATGTCGTAAATCTAACAGATGCAATAGAAGAGGAAATACAATTAGATAATAGAAGATCTCATTTGTATATCGAGGGGATCTTGGAAATTTGGATAAGGGATAAGGGGTATGACAAGTCCAACATATAAGACAAACTAATCTTCATCCTTAAAGAAAATAATTGTCAAAAATAAAAAATTAATTGTATCAATTTTTTTAATATTAAACGGTCCAGATTGATTTTCAGTTAACAACACTAGGATCTCGTTTTATTTGGTTCAAAGAGAAGTGGGTTACTCTAAAAACCATCCCATATGTATTAATTTAAATCCATTTTAGTACATAGTATATCGATATTTCACGCGGATTAATAATGCTTCTTTTATGATAATAGATTTCTTTATGTATTACGGTAATGTTTATTTAAATATTACGATAAGGCTTTTACATGAATGCTTCCTTACAAATTACAAAAATGAACAGTAGAGATTCACAGCGATGGTGGAGTGATGATTTTCCATCGGGAAAGAGCATGAAAAGTTTTATTATTTGATTTTTATCAAACATCATATCGTCTTTAATTTTTATTTAAAAAAAATTATGTGGAATACGTTTGTCTAATTTTTCATAGGAAGTTAGGACTACACAATTACACAACCTTCAATTAACAACTTTAAAGCTTTTGTAAAGAAGCCTTAGTATTTGTGCACCTATGATGAAGTCGTGGTTAGCATGAGGGTGTAGATACAAAATGACCTAAAGATTGTGATTTCTGATGCAAACACTTACAATTATTATGAATATTCCCACTCAAAGAAATCTATTACTAATACGAAAATAAAGTTGCTCTCTCCACGGTGCTCCGTTCAGATTTTTCTTTATTCTGGTAATTTGTCTAATTTTAATTCATATATATTCTAATTTTTATTTTTATTAATTAAAATTTATTAATTTCATATTCTTGAAATATCACATGTTTATCTATTAATCACATCTCATATTTATCTTTCCCTCTATTTAATTAATTTCTTCTATTATTATACATATTAAAAATAATAACAATTTCGGAATGCATTCTTATAAATTCTTATTTTATACATTCTTAATTCATATATAATAATCCATAGAAAATTTGTAAATGAAAATCCATATGAAGACTAAATAAATATATTTAATCAATATGTCTATATAGAATCCTTTTCATTTTTCATTCATGTTTCTCAAAAAACTTCGATTAGTGCTTTCTAGAAAATATATACATTGAATCAAATGTGGGATAGGTAGCTAAAGAAAAAAAAACTTGAAGATGTAAACATATTTTTTTCCGTATTTTGGCAAAGATTAGAGATATCGATTTAACATGAACTAACGAGACGGTTCAAATATACTTAAAAAGAAGGATTTTTACTAATTTTAATTAATATTAAATTGTTTATATTTTTATCGAGTAATTTAGCATAAACCAACGAGACGGTTCAAATAACATAGAAAGAAGGATTTTTACTAATTTTAATTAATATTACTTTGAAGATGTAAACATTTGTTTTTTTGCATTTTCGCAAAGATTAGAGATATCGATTTAGCATGAACCAACGACGGTTTAAATATACTTAAAAAGAATAATTTTTACAAATTTTAATTAATATTAACTTTGTTTAGATTTTTATCGAGTAATTTAGCATAAACCAACGAGACGGTTCAAATAACATAGAAAGAAGGATTTTTGCTAATTTTAATTAATTTTACTTGGAGTGTTCATATTTTTATCGAATATTACTTAACGGATTTGAGACTTGTATGTACAGTAAAGTCACTATTTTAACCGAGATTAGGACAAACATGTAGAAAAATTCTAAATAAATTTAGATTTAGAAAATACATAATAAATGAGTATACCCGATCCATTGTTATTCATAATAATATATTTAGATAAGTGAAATAAAATTAATTTTCTAACTTTGATTAATAATTAACGTGAATAATATCTCAACTTTTAAATAAAATATAAAATTATTTTTAAAATATATACACGTAAATTAAAACATAAAGTTATTTCCCGTCGAGTCTCGACGGGCTACTTACTAGTCTATTACTAGTACGAAAATAAAGTTGTCCCATCCACGATACTCCGTTCAAATTTTCCTTTATTCTGGTAATTTGTCTAATTTTAATTCATATATATTCTAATTTTTATTTTTATTAATTAAAATTTTATTAATTTCATATTCTTGAAATATCACATGTTTATCTATTAATCACATCTCGTGTTTATCTTTCCCTCTACTTAATTAATTTCTTTTATTATACATATTAAAATAATACCAGTTTGATTTGAGACGAGTATGTACAGTAAAATCACTATTTTAACCGAGATTAGAACGAACATGTAAAAAAATTCTAAACAAATTTAGATTTAGAAAATACATAATGAATGAGTATACCCGATCCATTATCATTCCTAATTATAAATTTAGATACGTGAAATAATTAATTTTCTAAGTTTAATTAATAATTAAAGCGAACAATATCACAACTTTTAAATAAGATATGAAATTATTTTTAAAATATATACATATAAATTAAAGAGTTGCACTCATGTGCAACATGATGTACCATACATCAACCCGACCCGACCCGCCAACCCGACCCATGACCCGCCCGCTCCGGTCAATGTTAACCGGTCAACGGTCAACTTTTGACCGTTGACTTTTACGTTTTTTTTTTCCTCTCCGCCTTCGGCTCCGATTTTTAATTTATAAATAATGATTGTGTCAATATTAATATTTTTTAGCTCACTCCGAGGCCTTCGGCTTCCCTCGCTCGACTCTTGAAAAAAATTTAAAAAAAATTAAAAAATAAATAAAAAATAAAAAGTCAACCCGGTCAACGTTGACCATTGACCGGGCAGGTCAGACGGGTCGGATCAGGTTAAACTGGATGTATGGTACATCATGATGTATAAGAGTTTTTGCCTAAATTAAAACATAATATTATTTTTCATCGAATTCCAACATACTACCTACGAGTACATATAAAATGATAATTATGCTTCGGACGAGGACAGGAACGATAACATCCTTATCTTTCCATTTATTCATTTGAGGATGAGAAGAAAATTCTTCTCACTTCATGGGAATAGCTTCTAGAATTCTCTAGATTTTCACAGAAAGGCTGCAACGACTTCTGAGAAGAAATATATGAACAATGCCGTGTGACAAATTCAAATCATAGAAAATTACACAATATATGACCGAGTAATCATAAATGTTTTGACAATATCATGTCCTATTGTACAACGCGTAACAGAATAGACTAAACAAGTGCAATAAAAGGACCACAAGAAATAAGAAAGAATTACTATCTAGAAAGAATTGAGATACATACTTGATAATAACAAATTCACCGATACATCCTAAAACGAAAATCCTGCTCTCCAATAAACTATTTTTCATGTAACTGACGGATTTCAAAGATGCAGCATCTCAAGGCTCATTGCCACAAATCGACTCTTCTAATATATTCAAGAAAATTCAGAAATACAAAATATACAACAAATATTATCTCACAGAAAATACAGAATAGAGCAAGGGCAGAACATGTCATCAAAAAATTTAGGGGAAACAAAGCTGAACAAGAATAAGCAATATATTGTGTTCTGTCATCGAGGACAACATATATATGTAACCTGGCACTTATTTCTTATTGCAATTGAATCCACCACACACTGACAAAACTATGATTAAGATCAACGCCACGATTATGGCAAGCACAATCAGCTTTATCTTCATATTCTGCAGCCACATCTTTCTTCTCATCTTCGTTCCTTGTGTCCTAAAATCTTGAGCCTGTGGAGACAAAGCAATAACACATCACAAATGAACTCACTTCAAAGCACGAGCAGAAAAAACGCCAATTGCATATTATAGGGGATCTGCATAGGAATAATGATGGAATGCCAACAAAGAATTTTAAAGAAGACAGATATCAACAAAGACTATGGAGATAAGACAATTATTAAGACATTCAATTGGCACCCCGAGCTATCAACTAGTATCAATTACCCCAAACAACAAAGGGCCAAAATAATCAACAATAAACTTATTAAAATTTGATTATATTACACTAAGGCCACACTTGCAACTCTAGCATGGCTAGCCCAACGAGTGATCTTTCCTAGTATATGGAGCTCCGTCAATCAGGATCTAGTCTAAGGTGTTTTCTATTAACACAACAAATTCATGTAATATGAAAGAGCAAATGCATTTCTAATTAGTAATTAATAGATCATTCCAACAAGTTCATGTTTTACATATCTCTACACAAATATAACATCCGATAACAGACCTGGGAGCGGAGATTCTCAGTCTTATCAACAAGGAGCTCAATCTTCTCTCCACGATCAAGCACCTGGAAAAGCAAAAAGAATTGATACTAAGCCACACACCATTTAAAAAAGACCTAAACTCACCCCACATCATAAGATTGAACCCATCACAATCTGAAAGGATAATAATAATAATAACAGGCATCCAAAATCATATACCTTTTCAATGTTCTCCATCATCACCCCTTTAACTTCTGAAACTTGAGCTTTCACCTTTGCGAGTTTACTGATCTCCTCGGGATGATCCACACAGTACTGCATTTGCTCTTTCAATTTGGGCCTAAGTCATCATAATAGCACAACATAAAGTTATTAGAGTCCGCTAAGAGAACTAATAATTAGGATAATATAGAGATGAAAGATGGTAACTAATAAAGAAAATTACCCAAACTCTTTATTCAGGCTGTTGGCTACAGCTGTGGCAGCCTTTCCTCCACCATATTTCTTGGTAAAGTCCTCCTTAATTCGCTCAAGAAATGCAATAGGAATCTGCCTTCCAATAGATTCAACAGCCACAACACAGTATGCTTTCATTAAAAAAAAAGTAACATTAGTCCACCAAAATAAGACCAGAAAAACACTAAAAATAACAATCTAGCAAGCAAGGCAAAGATCGCAAACCATATATTAATATTAAAAAATACAGTACATTACACCCAGCCAATTCATGTTAAAGTAAAAAACTAATCCTTGAATACAAGCAGTCATGAATCATTTCACTCAGGAAAATATAATCCACAACCAAATAATGGCAATAGTGTAGAAATCAATTAGTAAACAATCTCTGTAAATATTATCTCCTAAAAATGCAGATGCAGGAATAGATTAAATAGATTAAAAATAAAAATAAAACGAAAGTGCGCTCATATACTAATCTTACAGATTCAGCTAATTTAAATATCGAGTAAAATAAACTCAAAATCCAATTGAACTTTCAAACCGATCCGTAAAAACAACCTATCACTTCAGAATCGAATCAACAAAAGAAATCCAGTCAACCGAGATCTGACTTCATCAGACAAAATCAAACCAAAAACAAAAATCAAAAGTTCGCTGCAATCTTCTAAATACCGATCATCAAGCGATAAATGCACATCAAAAGAAAAAAATGAAGAATCTAACAGATCGGAGGCGGTGGCGCTTACTGAATCCATCCTCAACGAGGTAATTGAAGGTATGACCATCGCAGTTGTACGTGAACTTGTTGTTGGAGGCTGGGAGTTTCTGGAGGCACTGAGCCGCAATTCCGGTGAAGTTGCCGGTGAACTCGGTGTACTCCGACAGGATCACGGTGCCGCGCGCCACGAAGCTGTAGATCAACGACTGCTGCCCCATCTCTTCACCTATCTCTCTCTCTCCCCGATAAACCCTAGATGAAGCCTCTATGCGCGTATGTATAACCGTAGAGATAGATGTAGGGGAGAATGGGGGAAAATGAAAAGAAAAACGAAGAAAAAAAATAGTTTTGTGTATTTATGTAGGGGGGGAGTCTAGAGAGAGAAAGAGAGAGACATTTGGGAGAGGAAAGCGGAAAAAGCGTGGGAAGTATTTGATTTTCTAGAGAGAGAAGGAAAAGGTGGGGGTTTTTAGCTACACGCTTTTTTGTTTTTTGTTTGTTAAACGCTTTGGTGTGGTTGTTTACCCATACCCGCCCTTGTGAATTTAAGGGAATCACGAATATACCATCCACTCGCAGCTTGCCACGTGGAATTTTATCTTTCTTTTTCTTTAAGTTTCGATTCTAATTTTGAATTTTATAGACACCAGCTGCTCCTGTTGTATGTTTACGTTACTGGGGCCCATTGTTTATTTCAAATTTCTCATTCTTTTTTCTTTGATAATTTCCAAGATTTTCATGTTTTTCCATTAAATATATTTATCTTATAGCCATTCTAGAGAAAGTATTGGTCTTATTTGTTTCAAACTTTTAATTGAATTTTAAAATTTGTTCTTAATTAAAGTTTTTTTGGATAAATGAAAAAACATTTATTGATTAATTTTGGAGTCAATACCCAAATAAGCACAATTATTATAGGTCAAATAAAGGATTACAATCTGTATGATTTTTATTTCTTTTGATATACGAGAATTGATAAAAATTGATTGGAATTTGGAATAATGAATAATACGGTAAAATATTAAATTTCAGTGTGATTAGATCTTAATTATCACATTTTCTTCAGTATTGTTACTTGATATTTTAATTAATTAGAAATTAAATGGATGATTGTTAAAATTTTTCATAATAATTATATTTACAACCTTTATCATTATGATTTTTACACATGTGATGTGAGCTAAGGTAATCATGATAAATTGACAATCTTCAAATAGCGATTTATCAAATAGCCCATATTTAAGTGGGATCGGAATTATCATTACATGCATTTATGTGCAAAATATATAGTGGAAGTCATTAAATTACATTATTTTTCTTTTTAAAAAAGAAATATAAATTGAGTCACGCACATGACACACGGCTCTATATCAACTATATAACGTATCTAATTGTGTTTTTCAAAAAAGAAGTAGGAGTATAAATTTACTCAAAAAAAAAAAGAAGTATAAATTGTTGTGTTTTCGTCTCGCTAATTGTATTTTTTTTATAACAAATGTGACCTACAACTTTTATTTGAATTGCACATTTAGTAAATTTTATTTATGTGCAATAACTTACAAATCACAATTAAAAAATTATGATAAGGGTAATCCGTGTGCACTAAATAATCTCGTTTGTGTGCTACAAACCATAGAGAAGAAATAATTGTATTAAGAACATAAAAGGTATAAGTGAGATTTAGACACAAGAATACTCACTTGCGAATATGCCATCCTCTAGAGGATAAATGATTATTATTAGATAGGTTTATTGTCTAGAACACGTACATCTTAGGATTAAGTTTTCCACAAATTAAATATCGTATGTTCTTTTTCTTCTTTTTGAATGATTTGTTCAAGAGCTAACAAGACTATTAAAATGAGGTTATTAAAAAAGGAGGATCATCTAACATATATGTTGATCACTGGACCTTTATCAAGTTGATGTGGACACAAATAAAGAACTTCAACATTAAGTCGTATACTATCAAGCTCAAATTTGGCTCATTTAACTAATGAATTTTACTAAACAAACTCGAACGAGTTTTTACAGAGGTGATCTCCGAATAGCAGCCCTAATTATAGGACTTGAATAATGTATCAATTGTAGGTTGGGCTAAAACCTTCACTAAACTATATTATAATGCTAAACGAATGTATTTTTCCAGTTATTTTTCACAAAACATGGATAATCATTTAATACTTATTATTCAAACTAGAATATATTTAAAAATTGATTCATATAAATTTAATCTAAGAAGATAATCATGTAATACTCACCTAACCAAATAAATAATTTGTTTAAAGATAAAAAAGTAATATAGATCGATGCATGGTTCATGATAAATAATTGGAGTATTATTTTTGCAACAACAAAAAATGGGCATATCTCCAATCTCAATACGACTTAAATATGCCGACAGCCAGATCAAACCTCATATGGGCAGCTGCAATTTCTTGAAATAGTTAAATAGCTATTTAATTTGTTCTTTCTCAAATCCAAATCTCAAAACCCAGAATACGTAGTAGAGAGAGAGAGAGAGGCAAAATGAGTAGGGGAGTGATAGCATCTTCACAACCATGTGAAGCATTTTCAACTTCGATAAATCGTGGTTGCGCCGCCCTCATCCCACGAGCAAATCCAGTATCCTTCCCCAACTCCAACTCTAACTCATTTCGATCGCTTAAAACTTCAACAATCAATTTCCGATGTAACAGTACCGGCGATTCGGGTACAACCCTTTTTCTCTCTTTCTTTTTCGTTCGAATAAAAAAATTCAGCTCGACTGGTCAGAACCGTATAGTCCGACAGTCCAATAAAATGGTCCGAAACTGAATGAGTTTACTCGATTGACATCTGTGTGTATGATGGTTTTCGTTTTTTTTTTTTTCAATATTGATTTTAGATCTTATTTGTCGAAGCAAATGAGATTTTTTTTTTTTTGAACAAACATTACAAGAAATTTTAAAGCCCGTGTGACGGTGGACTTGAACCCGTGACCTTTAGCCCGGGCATTAACTACTCTAGTAACACACGCACACGCAAATGAGATTTTTATTCTATAATGGTGTCGATCTTCTAATCTAACTATTGGATTGGTAACACATGTATTTTTATATTCCTTATAAAATATTATAATCCATTTTTTAATATTAGAATTTTTTAAATAAATATGTACAACAATCCAATAATTAGTAGCATAAAAGGTGAAATATAATTTTAGAATAGAAAATCTCGTTTGTTTGTCGGACCATGGGCCATGAACAAACTGTAATAGCGGCAATATAATTGTCTTTAATAGTTCTAAATTGACGTTTGTATATTTCCTTCTGTTTCAGAAATTTCGACTTTAGTTCGAATGCTATAAAATTATGATAATGTTGACAAAATTTGCAGGTGAGAATGTTAGCAAAAGTGTGTTAGATGCATTTTTCTTAGGTAAAGCTATCGGCGAAATACTTAACGAACGTATCGGATCCACCGTCGGCGAGTTTCTCGGCGTTATTGGCAGATTGCAAAATGACGTATCACAATTTCAGGTACGTTTGTAACATGCCCAAAAATTTGCATAAGACGGACTCAGTGAGACAGGTTAAAGATCCGTATTTAGATTCATAATTACAAATACGTTATTAGATCAAGATTTTGACTCGCTTCACCGTGAGACCGTCCCATACAAAACATGAAAGACTTTCTTTTCTAGTGTGATTGTGATCGGCATGATTGATGCATATGCAGGAGGAGGTGTTGGAAAAGGCAAGGCGAGCCAAAGAAGAAGCAGGGCTCGGACTAGTCTCCGAGGCCGCTTCCACAGTTAAAGAAGCAAGGCGAGAGGCGATATCCGAGGCTGCTTCCATAGTTAAAAAGGCACAGTTAAAGAAGCAAGGCGAGAGGCGATATCCGAGGCTGCTTCCATAGTTAAAAAGGCAGAGGTGATATCCGAGGCCGGTACCATAGTTCAAGAAGCAACACAAGAGGTGACATCTGAGGCCGCCTCAACGGCCAAGCAAGCTACCCAAGAACTCGTCTCTGGGGCTGCTTCGACGACTGAACAAGCAACGGAGGGGCTGATATCCGATGCCGCTTCAACGGTGACTGATGTTTCCAAGACCATATCTTCCATCACAGGTTCTGTGGTCTCGGATGCCTCATCCACATTGTTGAACCGTACAAAAGAAGACCCTTTCTTGGGACTTTTCAATAAAGACTGATTCTCAAATTCGAGGGCAATTTTTTTTTTTTCTGAGTGTGATTTCTATGTTATTTATTGGTCGTGCCTAAGAACAAATCAATTCAGATTCCTCTTTTTCAATCATTCAAAACCCCAAAAACTGTGACTTATTGGCCTTCACCCTTACAAAAGATAAGAATTTTATCTCAATACATAAATAATGACAATTTATACCCAATAAATACAAAACATTCTCAAATTCCAAGACCATTTTTCGACCACGAGAAACACAGTTGACAATGAGAATTGCTATGTTGATATGTTTGCATGGCAAAGAGATGAACTTTGGGTGCTTATCCCCATTGCCAACGGTGTTTCTCTCGAAACAAAATCGCAAACATTTCACATTTATAGGTATGAAATTATCATTTTTATTGAGATAAAATTAACACCAAGCTCTATTGTTGGGATAAAAAAGTATATTAACCTATTAAAATCTACAAATAATGCAAAGTTGTTAATGCTCCTAGGGATACGTTTACTTTACGTGATAAGATAGATTGATAAAACATATGATTGACTATATGAAAGATTAGATGATCAAACAAGCTCAAAAGTAATCAATCCATCAAAGTAAACGGTGAATTAACATATACTATTTTTATCTATATATCCTATCACCCAAAGGATGTTAGCACTCATACCAAGGTTTTTTCTTTATAGTTTGTATAATACATGAAATCGAAATGATTAAGAACAAGTAACAAGGAGTTCAGCAGCATATAAATCCACGTAGCTCAAATCAATTCACTAACAAAAAGTAATTTTCTATGTGTGCAGAAAATCTCATACCAAAACTATGGCAATTTCACCAACTCATTTCTAAACTTACAGATAACATCAATGGCTTCTCTTTTTGGCTATTCGTTGCCCAACTCTACTCCAGAAGGTAGCTCGAATCTGTTTTGAATTGTTTCATCAGCAGCTGCAACCTCGTCTCCAGTTTCCATGGCAGAGCCATTAGCGTAGTCAACCTTGAAGTCGTAATCATCATTCCCATCATGTTCCATTGCAGACGACTGATTTTCCTTTTTCCGCCTTTTCTTATCCGCTTTTCTCATCTTTGTATTTAGCATGCCTTCCTCAGCATAAAGCTTTTCATTTTGCTTGCCAGTAGCAGATTTCTCCTTTACAGTTGTTGTGTTTTCATTTTCTTCTCCAGATTGCATGGGCTGATCATCATCACCATTGCCTTGGGATGGTTCTTTATCCTGCAAATCATCGATTATGGTGAATCTAAGTAGTTGCAGAAATGAAGAACACAATAGATTAACGTGAAACAGATCATTCTTGATCATCCACACAGGTTTGCACGATGTCCTATCATATGAGATGAACTTCAGAGAGAACCAACCTCAAGCATCTCCATATCAAAATTCAAAGGGCGATTTGAAGGAACTTCAACAGGATTGAAATCAATTATGGATTTCAAACTGCCTATAATTGATGATTCGTTGCCATAAACTTCATCCACGTTAAACTCCTTTCCAAGTTCAGTGACAATCCTTGCCTCAGAAGGCTCATCTGCATTCCTCTTGGGAGGCATGGTAAAATATGGAATTTTACCTGCAGCGGTAAAGAAAAACAAATTAGGAAGAGCTTATTTTATAGGCTAATAAATCATACTTACATAATTCCAAGATAGGTTTTAACACACAAGAAATTTTCCTTTTTTTTAATGACTCGAAAATCAATAATCATTCATTTGAATGGCATGGTAAAGTGAGAGAAAAAATGTATGAAAGATGTGTTTAATCCTTAAAACGTACCTTCACAAGTTAAAAAAAAGATGACATGCACAACATAGTCCCATTCTCAACCAGAAAAAAAAAACGAGTTCTCTTAAATAATTAACACTTCTGATTTCTGACTATGATTCATTGAATAAATGAGAAGCCCTTTGTTAATTTGTTGCAAAATTCATCATTTAAAACCTCACATAAACTTTTTCATTTTCTCTCCCACCTCGACCTGATCAATCACAACTGCAGCATTGTCAACATCACCATACCAAGGGGGGTGGAGACATATCTGTAATAGCAATCTATCATGTTTTTACAGTTTTTATAGCATCTATTTCTCATTCATTTTTCTCCTTGTGCAAATTGAAATTCTCACGAATTAGAGGTGAGAAAATCAACTGCATGGCATTGTTCAGCATTTCTACTTTTACTACAACATCTCCCCACTTTAGTCGTTACGCTCTCTTTTGAGCCTAACAAAGAACTTATAGTCAATGCATGTAGGGGTTTTAAAGTTTTTTAAAATCACACATCATTCTTCCCATTGCTTAACTGTGACATCTATCTCTGCACAATTTTATTTTATTTTATTCTCATTTTAAGAGGTGGATGGAAGACTTTTTTACCTTCATTCCAATCGTGCAAAACGATCCTTGCAGTAGCATCAATATCTACAACACCACCCTTTTTCAGCTTTCCCCTGACTGTAGCAACCTTCTGAAGAAAGTCATCAACAGAATCAAAACTCGGGATCTTGTAAAGAGTTACCAATACTTTTTCTGGACAAAGCTTGAGGATTTCCTTAACTGCACAATTAACAAAACAGCTAAATTGTTACCAACCGGCCATGCCATACAGCATAAGTAGCTAAGCCAGAAAGTATAGTGAACCTACCAGGACCAACTGCATCATCCAATTTTTCGATTCTTTTGCAATTTCGAAGAGCAATTGATGCATCATTTGCTGTAGATTTAAGCATCACCACACCAGGACAGTCCAATAATTTAACATTTTTATCCAGATGAACCTCTTGCATAGATCTTGTCAGCCCCGGAGTGGCTCCAACATTGACAACATGAGATCTTTTCAAACTGTTAATTATACTACTTTTGCCAACATTAGGGAGTCCAATAATCCCAACGGTAATAGATTTCTTGATCTGCATCCAGACAAGTAATGTAAAAAAAGCGGTTAAAATCACATGCACTCGGCAAAAAGTGGTTAATACATTCAAAAGATCTTACATAACAATAGGGCGCCGATCAAATACATAATCAGCAATGCAAGCTTATTATTAAAATTTCAAACTAATACCTCGTGACTTCTCGAGTAGTTTTTCAGCAATTTAATAAGAGTTTCAGCCCCTAGACAGTCACTCGTTTGCAAAAGGTTCTTCGTCTTTCCAGCCTTACCACCCTTTGGAGCTGATTTCCAACCAAGATTTGACTTCTGTTCTTGGGTACTGCTTTTAAAGGCAACTGCAGGTAATTCCTCCCTAAGATACTTGAGCCACTTCTCCGCAGCCTCCCGAGGAACAAGATCTGCAACATACATAAGCACAGTTGTTTGTTAAGGTTTCATCTACGACATAATCTCTACACACTCATATTACATAAAAAAAATTCTATTGTAAATAAAGAAAATTATTCATGGAAACTTAAGAGATATCAATCACATAATCTTCATAATCAACTGAAAAAGATTCAGAATTGATGGATGTTGGTAAAAAGTTCACAAGTGCCATAATGCACAAAAATGAATACAATCTAACTACTTATTACTGGGACAAGAAAAAGGATTATCATTCTAGCTAATGTACAACAAACTTCACCGGGAAAACTAAAACTTGCAAATGAAAGCATACCTATTTTATTTAGGAGGAGAACAAGATGCTTATCAGGACCTGCACTCAACACCATCTTTTCCATGTCGACACAGCGAGTACCAAGGGGATCACGGGCATCGAGAACCTCCAATATGACATCAGAAGCCTCTATGACTTTCACTAACTCCTTGTAAAATGCCTTCTCTGTATTATCTGCAACAAAGTTCGAAAGGGCAGAACGTCCGTAAACCGAACATAAAGAGCACAAATCCATAGAGAAAAAAACCCCCAATCTCAAAACACGATAAAACAAAACATCCTCGACATACCTACTTTCCTAGTAACATTAGTGGGATTCTCATTCATCCCCTCCTCTCCATTTCCTTTCACTTCTTCATCATCCAAAAGCCCCAATTTTCTCTTCTGAGCCTACACAATCACGAAAATTAACAATACAAACTAATCAAACAACAAGAAACCTACAAACAGCTAGATTAAGCCTACACAACAAAGAGAACTTTATACATATAGCTAAATTAAACACAATAAAAAAGGTAAACAGCAGCTGAAGTCGCCATTCAAGCTAAGTTAAGGCATCCATTAAACAAAATAGGAGGAAAATGAGGAAGAATAGCACATACCCTCTCCTTTCGAGCGGCTTTCTTTTCCTCGAGCTCGTCAATTGCGCGTTGGCGGCGGGCTTCGAGGGCCTTGAGCTCCTGTTCCTTGAACGGCCAGTCGTTGGGGATGCCGGGATCCTTTTCGGTTTTGGGCTTTTTGTTGAGCCCTAATTTCTTGGCCTCTTTGGCTTTCTTCTTGTGGTGCTCCTTCACCTTCCTTATAATCTTGTGTTTCTGCCTCAGCGACACCCTCTTGCTCTTGCTCTCTGTTAGCCAAATTCATTCAATCAATCAAATATGAAGATAAAGCAGCAGTGAATTGATTACGCACAGATAAATTTGAATCTTTTTTACTTACTTTTGCTCTTCTTCACCATGTTTACGTTCCGACTGGCGGAGAGAGAGGTAGAGAGAGAGAGGGGGGAGAAGTAGGGTTTTTGGTTACAGGCTTACTCTTCTTCAAATATTTCATAAAGAGGGCAAAAAAGGTAGATAGAAAATTGAAGTGGGTCGGGTCAAGCGGATCTACACGTACGGGTCGGGTGAGTGTGAAGATGGTGGGCCCTGGCCCATGGCGGCTGCCTCTTTATGTTTGGCATTTGGCAAACTCATAAGACCTAATTTGACTTTGGTCCTACCCTAAATTTGGTTTAATGGATATTGTTTTTTGGTAGTAACAAATGTGAATATTTTAACTTGAAATGGATAGCCACGAGCTAATTCCTCTGGATCAAGGTTATTTCTCACGATCAAAGCTTAATCTATCCTATGCGAAGAAGACAGTTCTTGAAATTTTGAATTCGGATGGAATTGAAGTGTCAGATAGTCTCAGAATGTTAGTTTTACTTATAAGGATGAGTCTGCCCACACGAGTTGACTTAGAAATCATACGAAGGTTGATAATGACGAGGTCAATTCCATCATGATGTTTCTCGCTAACAGAGAGCTATTTTTTATCTGGATGTGCAGTGGGATGACGATGGTAGGTTTATGAACATCTTTTCGTGATTGCCAATGTCTCGTTAATTATGAATTCTTCGGAGACCTTATCAGTGGAAGCCACCATATATAGAATAAATAATAATAATTTGTCTCATTTGTGGATGTCAACCATCACCATGAAAAGGTTATGTTTGGATTGACTTTCTTGCCTGACGAGACTATTGAGTCGTTCTATTGGCTACTCAAAGCATTTTTGAAGTCGATGGATAAAAGGAACCGCCGGTCATATTTGCTGATGCATTGATGGACGGTATAGACAATACTTTCCAAAGTCCAAGCTATTGAATTAATCAGAATGTCTGTCTCACTTAGGTTCCCTAAATGGAAAAGATGAATTCAAGAAGATGTGGCATCACTGCATGAACGATTTTGAGACATAAGACGAATTTGAGAACTCATGGCAGGTTATGATCGAAACTTGTGACCTTTCCAGCCACATCGCGTGGTTTAGTAATACGATCATGTTTTCAGTACCAATGATCGATATTCTATCAGTCTTCGTGCAACCTTGTAGGGGTGTGCAATAGCCGAATCGGACTCGAACCGACCAAACCGACATACTTTGGTCGGTTTCGGTTCGGTTTTCAATATAGTTGGTTTTGATTCTGTTTTAAAATTTTGATAAAGTCGGTTTTCGATTATGTTCCCGATTCTGCTAAATGGGTTCGGTTGGAAACCGAACCGACCGAAACCTGCACATAATTAAATAAATTATAAATATAATTATTTATTAATAACCTTTCAACAAACTAATCGTAAGCCTTAGCCGTCTCTCTTCCTCAAGTTCTCTCAATCTCTCAATTGGACTTCTAACTCTGCTCGAACAACCTTCCCCCCGCCGCGGCGTCGCCTGTCCACCCGTCACCGTCGGCTTCACCCTTCACTCGGTATCGTTGCCTCAAGTTCTCAACTCTCATCTCTCATTTGAATCTCGTTCATCTCTCACCCTCTGTCGCCACTCACCCCCGCTCAATTCCATACTAAAACCTTAATTTCTTGGATTTTGGGTTTTGAGGGTGAAATTCGTAGGTTATGTATATAAGCTACAGAGATTTTGTATGAATATATGTATCCATATATATGAAGTTTGATGTGGTCCAATTTAATTAATTTATTCTATTTGAAGAAGAACTATTGTGATCTAAGATTGCCAATGGGTCAAAGGCTATGTTGAAGATCTAGTTTTTCTGATTGGAGAATTGAATTGAGGGAATGAGAGGAATATTTTGAGGGAATTGAATTGGTTCTCTGCATTGCTGACGATAAGAAGAGAATGAGAGAGAGGGATTCAAACGTGATTTGAGAGAGAGAATATTGTAGATTTTTTCTTTATTAATCAATTGTTGTCGGTTTTAGGAAAACCAGCCGAAACCGACCAAATTTTCCGGTTCGATTTTCGGTACGATTTGAATCTAGAATTTGATCGGTTCGGTCCGAAAAAATACCATCAGTTCGGTTTATGATATTTTGATCGGTCGGTTGAACCGACCGACGGATGCACACCCCTATAACCTTGCATAGTAAGACCCTTAACTTAATAAAGTTGATTGAATCTCAATGTCTATCTTTACGAGCGTCAATTTTGTTTGTCGAAACTTGAATATCTGATTTGTGTTGCGAAAGAAACCTCTCATAGTTATTAGCCCCCATTTAGGCGTTTCTTCAACTCATAAACCTAGCTCGGAGAAGAAATCGTACGGGACGGAGGTTGCTGACAGAAGAATAAAAGTTTATTGGCCGTTGGATAAGTCTTGGTACGAAGGCATCGTGAAGTCATTTGATGAGGTATCCGGGAAGCATTTGGTTCAGTATGACGATGCTGAAGATGAAGCATTGAATCTTTCGGTGGAGAAGATTGAGTGGATTGAGGAGCCGGTAAGAAAGAAGCTTCGGAGGCTAAGAAGGTTTTCGATGGAATGTTTTTGTATTATTTTATCATTTAAAATCCAAAGAGTTAGAGATTTGCATGTGTAGTACGTGTGCTTGGATGCGTTTGATTATTTGTTTTGGCATAATCTTTTTATTTTCTTTTTTCATTTTCTTTCTTTGATTCTAAATCTTGCGTTGAGTTTTTTGTTATTTTTGTGCCTCTCCACGGTCTTCCTACCAGTCATCACTCGATTTTTAGTTGGTATAAACTTAATTAAGTTGGTTGAGTTGTCTATACGAGCGTTAATTTCGTTCGTTGAAATTTGAATATCTGACTTGTGTTGTTAATTTTTTTTGTGCCTCTTCACGGTCTTTCTATCGGTCCTCACTCGATTTTTAACCGATAAACTTATTAATATGCTTGAGTTTCAATGTTTGTCTTTACGAGCGCCAATTTCATTCGTCGGAACTTGAATATCTAATTTGTGTTGTTGAGTTTTTTTTGTTGTTTAGTGCATTTATAGACACATTGAGATATTAAATGTTGTTATTTGTGTTTAGGTTTGTTGAGTTATTACTAGGGGTGAGCAGACCCGTCCCGAACCCGCTAAACCGACCCGAACTGACGGGTTTGGGATGAGTCGGTCCGGTTTTACATACATTTCGGTCCAGGACGGGTACAGAAAATAGGAATCGAATTTTTTCGGGTCGGTTCCGGGTTTGATTTTTCAAACCCGCCCAAAGTCGGACCGACCCGTATATATATATAGAATAACTACAAGAGGATCAGGAAGTAATTCTTCCGAAAATATTTTTCAAATTGAAGATGAAATTAATATAGACAGAAATTTAGAATTATACAATAATCATCAAATTAATATTTTAAATCCAAAAATTTTATATCAAACAGGCATGATGAATATTAACACAGTATTAATAAGAAGCAGTGTAATACCCCTGAATTTTCTAATAAGTTTAATAATTAAGAAAAGTCCTAGAGAATAGAAAAAAATAAAAATAGTTAGATATTTCTAGGATTTAAGAATAAGAAAAGTAGCACCTCGGAAAAATCCTTTAATTCCAACAAAAAAATAAAATAATATATATATATATATATATATATTTTCAAAATCGAGCTTTTTGTTTTCTAGTAAAACTATTTTAGAAATATATGACTAGTTTATATATATATATATATATATATATATATATATATTATTGAATTTAATTTATTTAATATATATATGTATATATATACTTGTCAATACCTAAATTTATTTTTTATATACATATAATATATATACGTTTTATATATATATATATATCCTGATTTATGTAGTATATAATGTAATTAGTAAAGTTTTATATATAATATATTGTCCAGGAAGTAATTAATTAATTAATTATACAATTATGCAAGTTAGAAGTCAAATTATATATATATATATATAGTTTTTACGGTGTATACATATATGAATTGATAGTTAGCAATTAATACATATATAGGAACAAAAATTATGACTGAAATTACTTGTGTGTTTTTACTTTTACAAATTACATACCCTCATTTACTAAAAATAGAAATAAAGAAAAACGTGACTAACCTAAGCTACCATAGATAGGTGATTCAGCAAGCCTATAGTTGCCTCTATAAATACTACGATACTGAAGCTGCAATCACACCTTTTCCTTCGTCCATATACTTTCTCTCAAATAAGGTTGATAGTTGTTGAAATCAAAATAGTTTCTTTAACTTTTCGGCAACAGTCTTAAAGGTATAATGATATGTTCTTATCGTTATTTTGATATCTATTTATCTATTTAAAATATAGATTATATAATAAACGTTCGTTTATATGATAAATTCGAGCTAAGGGTATTGTTGGTGCCCTAGCCAAGAATTATATTTATCAAATTATTTTAAAACCCGAGGCTGCGAAAATAGATTTGAATATACTAGTATATTTCTTCGTGACTAAGCTTAAGGCTTGTATTGTAGGTCCAGACACAAATCAAAATACTCCGACGCATTCCTGATCTATCAGGTGGGTTTTCTTTTATGAAAATTATTTTGAGTTAATAAACTCTGATATTTCAGGTAAAAGAAAATGGTTATCCATGGAAATGTTTTAGTGCGCTCTATGTGTTTAATGTTCCTATAATACCGACCGGGGTCCTTTGTTGGTCTAACACACTAGCATTGGGCTGTGTACACGTGGTTAGAAGTTCGGTGGGTTGATCACCATCGTTTTCTAACAAGGATTTATGTTCTGGATCCGATGGGTTAAGACCGGGATCTTATTACTGTGGTTGAAACGGGAAATGTAACCGTTCCACGATAGGAATAACACTATAGAACGGCATTGATTGGCGCGCAAATGAAAAAGGGTTGACGTATCTTGGAAGTGACTTTATATTTTAAAACCTTCTAAGCTTACGAGTAAAACTTTGATATACCAACTGTTTAGTTTTTATTAAGATTATTTATAAAATATTACTCACAGGGTACATTAGTACTCACCCCCAAACTCTTTTCAAAATGTTTTCAGGATGAGAAGTCGGAGTGATCGGGCGGAGCTGAGGAATAGAGAATGTTGCTGTACTGTTGTACTTTTTATGATACTGCTTCCGCCTTACTCTGTTAATGATCTAATAATTGATTTGTGACGTATTTGAACTATTATGCTTTAAATAAAATGGAACTCTTTTTGGAATTATTATTTATCGCGGGTTGTACGGTTTTCCGACCCCGTTTATTTCTTTACTGCTTTTCGATAAATGCCTCAGACTAGCCGACCCCTCTTGGACGCTCAACTTTCCGACCGTCGTGGTGTAGTACGGTTTATCCAACCACACGAGTGAGTTGGTTTGGTTGACTCGATTTGGCAAGCATAGGCTCTCTGGCTTTATCTCTGACTGTGCTCTGATTGTTCAACCCTTTGTGGTGTTGTTTGGTTTTACCAACCCCACTTGGCAAGTTGAACTCTCCGACTCCGTCATTTGTGTTTAGCATGGTAGTTCGGTTCATCCGACCCTGCATTATTTATTTTTGCTAACGGTGAAGTTCGGTCTATTCCGACCCCATTATTTGGTAATTGTTTAATTATAACTGATCTATTTATCTCTCGTATATGTCTATATTATTAATAATATGTTGCCTAAATTATTGGACATATTATTTATTTATCCGCAAATTAAAATCCCCTATTTCTTTCCCGTTTCTTACTTCCCCGCCTGTCATGTCCCGACATACGTGTCTTCCCTAGGGAATTGGGGCGTGACAGAGTGGTATTAGAGCCAGGTTAGCTATGAAGTCTAAAGTGTTATTTGATTATATTAAAATTCTAGAGTTTGTCTCTCTTGATTGTAAAACAGGTACAGCAACCCTCAGCTCTCCAACACACCGCTCTCAAAAAAAAAAAATGGGAGGTACATTTTTTTTTGTGAATGTGTTGTTTTTAATAAAAAAAAATGTGCGCAATGAGAAATAAGACCTGATGTCATATTTTATGACAAAAGTAATTGATGTCTTAATTGGGATAATATAAATCCTTATTATTTGGGACAACAAATCTTATGTGTGAGAAAAAAAAAATTTCAAGTGAAGGAACTTGTAAAATATTTCGATAAACGAATTGGGATAAAATAAATCTATATGTAATAATTTTTGGTTGATTGATAAAACTTCTAGGATGAACAAGTCTATGCGTAAAATGTGATTCTTTTTTTTGCAAAATGATTTTGACCTAATAAAATGGTTAATTACCACGTGAAATTCTGGTAAGGAATGTTTCCCGATGTCATTTTGGAAAGCGACTACCCAAATGATTGAATTGTGGTAAAGATATATATTATGGACTCTTGTCTATACATATATAATGTAATGTGATTGTAGGTCACAATGGATAAGCAAAATGAACCACGAAACCAGTGGATACAAAGGTATATCTGTGAGGAGCATATCCTGAGATTCAAGTCTTATAATGTCAATCCAGCACATACTCTGGGGGAGTTTTTGGGAAAATTCGTATCGCTATGGAAACATGCTCGAAATGCCGGAATAACTGATTATGAAGCATGCCTAACATTGGTTCAGAAAATAGATTTCCATTGGGCAGAATGGGCAATGGATCTGATGGAAGAAGTTACATATATAGATGCAGACGCTTGTGTGCGAGTACCAAATTTCATGAATGTCGTGACCAGCTTGTGGGAAAGGTGGCTTAGGGAAGGATCTCCGCCAATGCAAAGAAGAATTCTAATCCCGGGTGAGGCCCCACCAAAGTTTTTCCCGATCCGACCACCAAACCCTGTAGTGCGTAATATTGAAGTTGATAAGGTAAGTATGAAGGGAAAACAATCATCACCAATACCTCCACCCTTTCGACGTTGCAGAAATGACTTTGAAGCAGGATCATCCGTTACTCATGCCAATATTAACGAACATCAGCCCCCACCTAGGACCGAACAGATCGTGTAACCAGAAGTTACTACTAATGAAAGGTTTTTGCAGGAAAAAGAACCTCATATATGCCGCACTCGTGAAATCGCCTGTAAATGGTTGAATAGTGGTCCTGTTCGTAAACCAAGGATGAGAGTATGCGAAGTCACTCCGTTCCATTTTGACCTTAATAGGGTGAATATGGATGAAGAGGAAGATGATGAGGATGAAGAAGATGAAGAGGAGGATCCATCTGAAGACGACAGTGATAAGGAAGAAGACTCATCTGATACTTGTGTGTTCCACCTGTCAGACGATGACTAGTAATAGTGTGTTCACCCCAAGCCGCCGAGTGTCATTTTCCCCTAGACCTCTGCGACTTCTCTTTAGTCAGATTGTAGCCTTTGTTTTGCTAATCTGACCAGTTTTCTCTAACGGTTATATATTTGTATAATTAAGAGTGCATGGACTGTGGTAAGAATGTACATATATGTATATATGTATGGCATCTAAGTTATGTATGTATAATATTTAAGTTAATTTGAGGGAGATGTGTTATGTTTTATCCCTTGTGGCAATTTTTAGTTCACACAAGTATGGATGAATATTTTGATCAATGAATTGCTAACAAATCGTTGCAACAGAAATGGCCCCTAGAACGAGAATCCAAGGAATTAGGGAAGAGGAAGAATCTCGAACCAATGAAAACACACATCCAAGAGTTATATTTCAAGAACGTGGTGCCTTTGAGGAATTTCGCAAACAACACCCTCCAAAATATGATGGTTTAGGCGAACCCCTAGACGCCGAAAAGTGGATTTTGGCAATTGAACGAATCTTTGAGTTCATTGGTTGCAATGACCAAATGAAACTGACTTGTGCAATTTTCCAACTAGAAGACGAGGCTTATTTTTGGTGGGACTCGGTGAAACGAACTCTTTCTTCCGATCAATGGAGAAATTTCACTTGGAAAGATTTCAAAAATGAACTATACGGAAAATACATCCCTGATTGTTATCGTCAACGAAAGCAGAATGAGTTTTGGAACCTCAAACAAGGAAAGAAGACGGTCATGGAGTACGACCGATTGTTCAACCAATTATCTCGTTATGCTCCACATTTGGTGGATACTGAAGCAACACGATCAAATAGGTTTCGACGTGGACTTCGCCATGAAATTGGAGTTTCCCTAGCCAGTCAGGGAAGACTCACTTATGCTGAAGCACTAAACCGAGCATTGGACATTGAATCAATGTTGCCCCCAGAAAGAGAGAAAACAAACACCCCATCTCAGCCTTTCAATAATTGAGGAGGAAAGCGCAAATGGGACCATAATGAAGCAGGCGGCTTCAAAGGAAAACAACCATGGAGGGGTAATCAAAACCAACCCAAAAAACAGCAGCACCAACACTATCATCAACGATCTGGACAAATGGGGAATAAACCCCAATGTCTGAAATGCCAAAAATACCACTATGGCGAATGTCAGAAATGGACTCCTAACTGTTTCAAATGTGGACAACCCGGACATTTTGCTAATAATTGTTCCGGAGGAAATACGAGGCCACCACAGCGAAATCAGGCTCCAACAAGACAAGTATCAGGAACAGTTGGATCCCAACAACCATTTCAAAGGCAGCCGCAGCAAGCCAGGGCGTATGCATTGAACCAGCAACAGGCAGCTCAGGCGCCTGAAAATCTAACAGGTATGATCCTCGTCAACGACATATCTGTTTTAGCATTGTTTGATACAGGAGCTACCCACTCTTTTATTTCCAAATATGCGTGCAAACGGTTAAATCTAAAACCTGAGAAGATAAAAGATGCTTTGGAGATAAGCATTCCCTCAGGAAAGACAATCATTTCCAAGGACGCTTGCACAAATCAAGTGTTGAGAATAGGCAACCAGTCCTTCAAGGCAAACCTGTTTGTCATCGAAATGAAAGATTTTGATGTCATTCTAGGAATGGATTGGTTAGAAAAGAATGGTGCAACAATACGCTGTCTTGAGAGAGAAGTCATAATTCAGACTCCCAGTGGAGAGAAGGTAAGTCTTCACGGTACAAAAATAGGTACGAGGATGCCAATCATCTCAGCACTTAAAGCCGCAAAGATGATCAGGAATGGAACTTGTCAGGCTTTCCTAGTAAGCTTGATCAAGAATCCCAATGAGAAAAGAGATATACAACAAGAACCAATAGTGAACGAATATCCTGACGTATTTCCAGAGAATCTACCTGGTTTACCTCCAGATAGACAAATCGAATTCACCATCGACTTAGAGCCCGGAGCAGCTCCAGTATCAAAGGCACCCTACAGGATGGCCCCAAAAGAACTGCAGGAGTTGAAGGTACAACTGCAAGAATTGCTAGACCTAGGCTTCATACAGCCTAGTGTATCACCATGGGGAGCACCAGTCTTGTTCGTCAAAAAGAAGGATGGCTCAATGCGAATGTGCATTGACTATCGGGAGTTGAACAAGCTTACAATCAAAAATAGATATCCACTTCCAAGGATAGATGACTTGTTCGACCAACTCAAAGGAGCTTGCGTATTCTCAAAGATTGATCTGCGATCTGGTTATCATCAACTAAAGGTGAAGAAGGAAGATATACCAAAGACGGCTTTTCGAACACGCTACGGATATTACGAGTTTACAGTAATGCCGTTTGGATTAACTAACGCCCCCGCAATCTTCATGGACCTGATGAACAGAATATTCCACCAATACTTGGATAGTTTTGTTCTAGTATTCATTGACGACATTCTTGTTTATTCCAAAAACGAGGACCAACATGCCGAGCACCTGCGCATCATACTTGAAACTTTGCGTGCAGAGAAGTTATATGCCAAATTCAGCAAGTGTGAATTTTGGCTAAAAGAAGTCATGTTCCTCGGTCACATTGTGTCTGCAGAAGGAATCAAGGTAGACCCTGCCAAGGTAGAAGCAGTCAGTAACTGGAAGACTCCAACCTACGGGAACGAGATACGAAGTTTTCTCGGATTGGCAGGATATTACCGCCGGTTCATTGAAGGATTCTCAAAACTCGCAAGACCCTTGACACAACTACTCAGAAAAGAAATTAAATTTTCTTGGACAAGCGATTGCGAGACGAGCTTTCAGGAACTCAAGAAAAGGCTAACTACTGCACCAGTGTTGGTCATACCTGAAGGAACAGATGGATTCGTTGTTTTCACCGACGCATCAAAACTAGGACTTGGGTGTGTGCTAATGCAAAACAAGAAAGTTATAGCTTATGCATCCCGACAACTCAAGCCCCACGAGTTGAACTACCCAACTCATGATCTGGAATTAGCTGCAGTTGTTCATGCAATAAAAATTTGGAGACACTATCTCTACGGAGTGAAGTGTGATATATTTACAGATCACAAAAGCCTGAAATATTTCTTCGAGCAAAAGGAACTAAACATGAGGCAGAGAAGATGGCTTGAGCTCGTAAAAGACTACGATTGCACAATCAACTACCACCCAGGCAAGGCAAATGTGGTAGCAGATGCCTTTAGTCGAAAGAATAAGGCAAAGTTGGGATATTTACTAACTGAAGAGAATGAGCTTATTCGAGAATTTGAGAAACTCGAACTGGAAGTGATCCATCCACCAACGACAATCAAAGGTTTTGTCGCGACTCTAGTAGCTCAACCTGATCTGAGAGGAAGGGTCATAAACGCACAACTAGAAGATAGATTTTCTGAGAACATACGTCTCAGAGTGAAGTCAGGTGAACTGAAAAGATTCACAGAAGCAGAAGACGGTGCCCTACTATTTGAAGGAAGGCTATGCGTACCTTGCAAAGACGAGCTAAAGAATGAGATCACGAGTGAAGCTCATGACACACCGTACGCCGCCCACCCTGGAAGTACTAAGATGTATAGAGATTTGAAAAAGAACTTTTGGTGGAAAGGAATGAAAAAGGATGTAGCTTCATTCGTTGAACGATGTCTGGCATGTCAGCAAGTTAAGGCTTTACACCAACGACCATATGGAACCTTGCAATCACTACCGATTCCAGAATAGAAGTGGGATCACATTAACATGGATTTTGTGGTTAGTTTACCAAGATCGGCACGAGGCAACACGGCAATATGGGTTATTGTCGATCGTCAAACCAAGTCAGCACACTTTTTGCCTATACGGATGACGCTAGAATTGGAGAAACTAGCCAAATTGTATGTCAAAGAGATCGTACGTCTACACGGTATCCCTGTGTCAATCACATCAGATAGAGATTCCAGATTCACATCAAAATTCTGGAAATGTTTGCAAGAGCAAATGGGTACAAAATTAAATTTTAGCACAGCCTACCACCCCCAGACCGACGGACAGTCTGAAAGGACGATACAGGTTCTGGAAGATATGTTACGAACGGTTGTAGCAGATAGAGGTGGAAATTGGGAAGATCTTTTGCCCCTGATAGAGTTTGTCTATAACAATAGTTACCAGGCAACCATTGGCATGGCACCGTACGAAGCTTTATATGGTCGAAAATGTAGATCACCACTTTATTGGGATGAAGTGGGTGAACGAAAGATACTAGGTCCAGACCTAGTACAACAAATGATCGAGATAGTCAGTCAAATTCGGCAAAGAATCCAAGAGGCCCAAGATAGATAGAAAGCTTATGCCGATAAACGCCGAACGGAGTTGCAATTTAACGTTGGAGATAAGGTATTCCTCAAGATATCTCCTACGAAGGGAGTTATACGTTTCGGTAAAAGTGGTAAGTTACGTCCCAGGTACATAGGACCCTTTGAGATCCTTGAAAGGATAGGCACAGTTGCCTATAGGTTGGCTTTGCCGCCAAATTTAGGAGACGTGCACAATGTTTTCCACGTATCGCAATTGAGGAGATACGTGTTTGATCCCAAACACGTGATCCGACAAGAAGAAGTAGTCATAAATCAAGATTTGAGTTATGACGAAAAGCAAATAGCAATAGTTGATCGGAAAGTCCAAGTATTGAGGAATAAGAAAATCCCTATTGTTAAAGTCTTGTGGAATCACCATGGTCAAGAAGAGGCTACATGGGAACTGGAAGAGAAGATGAAAGCCCAGTATCCTGATTTGCCATTTCCAGGTATTTGAAATTTCGGGACGAAATTTTTATAAGGATGGAGGGATGTAATACTCCTGAATTTTCTAATAAGTTTAATAATTAAGAAAAGTCCTAGAGAATAGAAAAAAATAAAAATAGTTAGATATTTCTAGGATTTAAGAATAAGAAAAGTAGCACCTCGGAAAAATCCTTTAATTCCAACAAAAAAATAAAATAATAATATATATATATATATATTTTCAAAATCGAGCTTTTTGTTTTCTAGTAAAACTATTTTAGAAATATATGACTAGTTTATATATATATATATATATTATTGAATTTAATTTATTTAATATATATATGTATATATATACTTGTCAATACCTAAATTTATTTTTTATATACATATAATATATATACGTTTTATATATATATATCCTGATTTATGTAGTATATAATGTAATTAGTAAAGTTTTATATATAATATATTGTCCAGGAAGTAATTAATTAATTAATTATACAATTATGCAAGTTAGAAGTCAAATTATATATATATATATATATATATAGTTTTTACGTTGTATACATATATGAATTGATAGTTAGCAATTAATACATATATAGGAACAAAAATTATGACTGAAATTACTTGTGTGTTTTTACTTTTACAAATTACATACCCTCATTTACTAAAAATAGAAATAAAGAAAAACGTGACTAACCTAAGCTACCATAGATAGGTGATTCAGCAAGCCTATAGTTGCCTCTATAAATACTACGATACTGAAGCTGCAATCACACTTTTTCCTTCGTCCATATACTTTCTCTCAAATAAGGTTGATAGTTGTTGAAATCAAAATAGTTTCTTTAACTTTTCGGCAACAGTCTTAAAGGTATAATGATACGTTCTTATCGTTATTTTGATATCTATTTATCTATTTAAAATATAGATTATATAATAAATGTTCATTTATATGATAAATTCGAGCTAAGGGTATTGTTGGTGCCCTAGCCAAGAATTATATTTATCAAATTATTTTAAAACCCGAGGCTGCGAAAATAGATTTGAATATACTAGTATATTTCTTTGTGACTAAGCTTAAGGCTTGTATTGTAGGTCCAGACACAAATCAAAATACTCCGACGCATTCCTGATCTATCAGGTGGGTTTTATTTTATGAAAATTATTTTGAGTTAATAAACTCTGATATTTCAGGTAAAAGAAAATAGTTATCCATGGAAATGTTTTAGTGCGCTCTATGTGTTTAATGTTCCTATAATACCGACCAGGGTCCTTTGTTGGTCTAACACACTAGCATTGGGCTGTGTACACGTGGTTAGAAGTTCGGTGGGTTGATCACCATCGTTTTCTAACAAGGATTTATGTTCTGGATCCGATGGGTTAAGACCGGGATCTTATTACTGTGGTTGAAACGGGAAATGTAACCGTTCCACGATAGGAATAACACTATAGAACGGCATTGATTGGCGCGCAAATGAAAAAGGGTTGACGTATCTTGGAAGTGACTTTATATTTTAAAACCTTCTAAGCTTACGAGTAAAACTTTGATATACCAACTGTTTAGTTTTTATTAAGATTATTTATAAAATATTACTCACAGGGTACATTAGTACTCACCCCCAAACTCTTTTCAAAATGTTTTCAGGATGAGAAGTCGGAGTGATCGGGCGGAGCTGAGGAATAGAGAATGTTGATGTACTGTTGTACTTTTTATGATACTGCTTCCGCCTTACTCTGTTAATGCTCTAATAATTGATTTGTGACGTATTTGAACTATTATGCTTTAAATAAAATGGACATCTTTTTGGAATTATTATTTATCGCGGGTTGTACGGTTTTCCGACCCCGTTTATTTCTTTACTGCTTTTCGATAAATGTCTCAGACTAGCCGACCCCTCTTGGACGCTCAACTTTCCGACCGTCGTGGTGTAGTACGGTTTATCCGACCACACGAGTGAGTTGGTTTGGTTGACTCGATTTGGCAAGCATAGGCTCTCTGGCTTTATCTCTGACTGTGCTCTGATTGTTCAACCCTTTGTGGTGTTGTTTGGTTTTACCAACCCCACTTGGCAAGTTGAACTCTCCGACTCCGTCATTTGTGTTTAGCATGGTAGTTCGGTTCATCCGACCCTGCATTATTTATTTTTGCTAACGGTGAAGTTCGGTCTATTCCGACCCCATTATTTGGTAATTGTTTAATTATAACTGATCTATTTATCTCTCGTATATGTCTATATTATTAATAATATGTTGCCTAAAATATTGGACATATTATTTATTTATCCGCAAATTAAAATCCCCTATTTCTTTCCCGTTTCTTACTTCCCCGCCAGTCATGTCCCGACATACGTGTCTTCCCTAGGGAATTGGGGCGTGACAAGCAGTATGGAAGAAAGTCTAAGAATAGTTGAAAATACTCAAATTATAGACTTAATCTCACCAGAAACAATAATAAAAATTAAAAATTCCAGAAAACGATTTGTCCATATTGGATTAGTTGTTATAGGAATAAAATGATTAGGAAGAAAAGAGTTAGGTACTAAAGTTTTAACAATATTAATGGATAAATCTTGGAGTACAAATATGAAAAAAACAACTATTTCCGGAATGGAAGTAGATATGAGTCAAAACAGTGCAATATTTTATTGTCTACCTGCAATACTAAAAGATATAAATGATTTAAAAAATTTAAAAATAGGATTACAGACAAAAGGATATGATGGTTATATAGGAAATAATCTAATTGTAAGTGTAGGAATTTTAGGAAAAGCCAACAATAGATCTGGTATGAATTTTAAAGTAAACATAGATGGAATTGTAAAAAATATTAATAGTAAAGGAATAAAAATGATAGACCCCATAAAAATCAATCCAGAAGATCTTGGTGGATTAGATTGGTCATTAGAAAATTTTAGTATTCTTTTCTCCATTTTTTGAAATTTTGGAAATAGAAGAAGTTTGAGAAAAATTTCCCATCTGTAAGAATTTTGAACGGGGAGAAATCTGAGAATCACTTCTCTTCTGTGTAAATTTTGAACTGGGGGATTGTATATCTGCTCTGGTGTAGTTACAATGAAATAGCAAAGCTCTTTTTATAGCCAAAATTAGCCGACAAAGAAAACTATTCTACTAGACTAGGCAAGTCTTACAAGCTATGAAATAGGAAAAGACTACAAATAAAGATAAAGCCGGTAATTGTGGCCAAATAACAATAATCGTGGCCAAAAAATTCAAAAAGTTAAAAACTTTTTGACAATTTTAAACAAATGTCAGCGACAATTGATAAATTTTCGTCATTGCATTCGTCATATTCTTTCTAGAAATCCCTGTGAGTCTCTGGAATTCCTTCATCATTTTCTGTATCACTTTCTTGATGATGAGCAAACACTTCTTCAGTATTGATGATGTGTTCGTCGTCTTCTAATTTTTCGCCTTCACCGCTGAATGGTAAAAGCATTTTTCAATTTTTTGTCCCAAAGATCTGGGTGAAATGTCCTTCTCCAAGGAGTTTGTACTGGTTCCAGAAAATTAGTTCGAAACCCATATTTTCTTGATAATAGTCGTACATGCACCTTGGAATTTTCAATTCCCTTGAAATGAAATGATGTTGAATCATGATTTCTTAATCTGTCTTTTTCTTCCATAAAAATCCTCTTTCTGATTGGCACATAAAAGCCATTTATAACTTGTGGAAGAGAGGATATAATTTTACAAAATACCTTGCCTTTTAGGGATTTTGATGCAATATTCCCTCCTATAAGCAAGAATTTTTCTCCAAATTTTTCGAAAATGTCTTCAATTTTTTAGCCTTCTTCTTCAAGACGAAACTCAATGAAATCGACCATGCCATTGTGATAAAATTTTAAAATGTTTTCACAATTCATGTTTGTTGAATTTAGGTCAACTTGGAGTTTGAAAAGTCCAGGGACTCCATCTGGAAATTCTTGAGAATCAAAGTAGTATGTTGATTTTTGTACTACTTTTACTCATTCGAAATGAATTTCTCCAAAAATAATTTTTACCAATTTCTTTTGGAGATTTTCAAAATCCTTTAATATTCCTTCCAAGGCCTTTGTTGAAATTATTTGTTCCAATTCAGGAACTCTGTCTAAAAGTGGTTTTAAGACCTCTTGGTAAGGGAGATCAAGCACTCTTGCCTTGAAATTTTCGAATTTTCTTTGGGGAATAGAATCCCTTTTTATTTCAAAATCTTTGATCTCAGTGTTCAGGGAAAAAAATTTTGAATTAAGGTTTGAGATCCTTTTTTCCATTGTAAAAATTGTTTGGTCCTTAAAATTTAGGGCCTCAACATTCTCTTGAATTTTTGAATTAGCTAGAGAAAGTTGACTTTGTAAATCAAAAATTTGTTTTTCAAATTTTTGAATTAGCTCGGATTGAGCTGAAATGACCCCACTATATATACAAACCCTAGAACCTACTTTTACTTTGTCCTCCTCCACTCTCCAGAAACCTTACATGCTGCTGCTGCGCCTCTCTCCTATCTCTTCTCTCTTTCTCTTCTGTTTTCTCTCTCTCTCTCTCATCTCGCCGGACGCCGCCACGCCGGCCACCACCCATCCCATTGGCTCTCACTCTTTCTCTCATCGCGGCACCGCTCTCGTCACACCCTTCCCGGCACCACTCGCCGTCAATAGTACCATCTGCCTCCGCGACTCCATCTTCGCATCCCTCATCTCTTTTCTTTCTCTCTCTCTCTAGCATCTCTCCGGACGATGACCAACTTCCATCCCACTGGCTGGTTCTCGCTCTCAGATCTCATCAGACCATATCTCACTTTTTTCGCATCGGTCACCACTAGATCTCGTTTTCCCCTTCATCTCCACCAAGATCTCCTTTGCACCCTTGGATAATGTGAACTATTATGTCATAGATTGATTTGAATTTATGTTTTTATTGTGGATTGAGAAAATTAGAGACTAAATGATGTTTTATTATGAGTTTTAGCTGATTTTATATGTTGAATATATGCTGAAAATGATGCAAAAACATGGGAGAATGAAACTGCCCAAACTGTCCGATTTATTTCGGGTTGACCCCAAACTGAACCGAACCTGAGGTTTGGTTTCGGTCCGGGTTTGGTTCGGGTTTTGCTTTACATTCGGTCCGGGTCGGTCCAGATTTTAAAAAATTTCGGGTCGTCGATTTTGGTGGATCGGTCTGGATCGGACCGAATGCTCACCCCTAGTTATTACCATTCAATGGAAGGGGAAGGCTCACATGATATAGATATCACAACCATAGATAGGCATATGTAGATCACTCTCATTGTTATTGTCTTCATAATTGACCTGATAGTATGATCCACCATTTCTTCAATATGTCTTCATGCCTTATGCAATTCTTATAGACCACTAAGGTTTACATGCCTTATATTCACGCTATGCATTGTGTGGTTGGGTGTGTATACGGGTGTTTTGAAAAAAACTGATGAAGTGGGAGAGATTTGAATTGTATAATGATACTATTTCGATTGTAGTTTCAAATGTCATTCTCATTTTAATTGTTACCGAGTTTACCATAAAACATAAGCGAGCTTCAGTAGATCGAGTTGCATCATCTTTGTCAGTCACTCGCCCGCCCACTTCTTCGCTGTTTGAGTCGGCTCTCATATTCTTAAATACGAGCCATCAATAACTTTAGTTGCATCATCATCTCAATCAATCATTTGTCCGCCCACTTCTCCGCTGGTAAAGTCGGCTCTCCCTATTCTTAATATTGCGCATGTCGAGCCACCAACAGTTGTAGTTGCATCATCTCAGCCAGTCACTCGTCCGCCCACTTCTCCGCTGATAGAGCTGGTAGTAACAAATGTGAATATCTAAGTTTGAATTTCATCAATATTTTATGAATTGAATGTATTATATTGGTTTTTTTATTGTATATGAGCAAATTTTATTCGATGTGTGCGAATTATCTGCATCATTTTTTTTTTTAATCTTAAGTTTAGATGATAAATTAAAATTTAGCCTAATCCCAAATTGCAATGGAATTTTAGGAGTTGAAGTAAATTAAATTTAATGGTCATTACAATTGTGTCATGTCATGTAAAAATAAACAAATATAAAACGATATATATGTCCTTTTTTTAAACGATTGAATGGTATGTCTTAGTATATAAATTGTTGTTTCTTTCGTTGTATCTCAATTAAACACACATGCATAAACTCAAAACAAATACGACCATCAATTTATCTTTCTAAATTTTTTATATCTTTTACCATAGCTTTCTCTCTCCACACACGCACACACACATATACACATTTGGAAAGATATCTTTGAATATCTAATTTGATAGAATACATGTATAGCATAAACTCACTTTGATTAAAAAAAATAGTTCTAACAATCGTGTCCATTTAAATTATCCACAGCGGTAGAACCTCAAATAAGAGCCCTCATCGAAAGGAATTTGTGATTTCTCATTTCAATTAGGGGTGTGAATCGGTCAATTTGGTTGGTCAACCGATCAAAATCTTCGAAACCAATCGAAATAAAAATTATTGGACCGAACTGACCGCTTAGAAGCTAACAACCGATCGAAACCGAAATCGAATTCAAAGCTCGATTTTGGTCAGTTTTCGAACCGACAAACTATGGAACTTTTTATTGGGTTTCAAAATAAAATGTGTTTTTACAGGAAAAAATAGGAAGGAGAAGAGGAGAAGACAATTTAGGTAGGCCGCCGGTGGATGCCGATTAGGTCGTGCAACTTGGCACTGCAGTTGAAGTGAACGGTTGTACAATGGTGGTTCGTTGAGGGCCTTGATGCTGGCGACAGTGTATGGCCGGCGAGCGGTTGAGGCGACAGTGGGGTGGTGAGGTTGAAAATTCTAATGAGTTAAAGAGGGATGAGAGAAATGTGGACAGAGTGAGACGAGATGGAGGTGGGGAAATGTGATAGAATGAAAGGTTGTTGCATTTGACAGTGAAAAAATGAGTTAGATGAGGGTGCGCGCGGCTTGAGAATAATGGGAGAAGTGAGAGAAATATGAGAGACATGGGAGAAACTCTATTGATGTGACCGAGAAAGAGAAAAAAAAAGTGACCGAGAAAGAGAGAGAGAAAAAGTAGTGAAAGATGCATTATTCTATACTTTCGGTCGATTCGGTCTAAACCGAAATATTTTTCTCAAAACCGAGAACCGAACCGATTGCTATCGGTTATGGAATATTAGCACCGAACCAAAAACTGATTATGTTAAAAACCGCACCGAACCGACCGAAACTGACATGTTTCTTTCGGTTTTGTGGTGTGGTTCGGTTCCTGCACACCCCTAATTTCAATACATTAGTCATAAAAATTAAAACGGAATATGTTCTTGTACTTTTGTGATAGTGTATTAATTAGTTTTCATACTAATGAATGAACACATGACATGAATGTTTGTATATACGTGTAAGTAGGGCTGTGCAGAACCGACCCAAACCCGCCAAACCGACCTGGACCGACGGGTTCGGGCGGGTCGGTTCGATTTTGTGAGTATGAGCGGTCCAGGTCAGGTGGGAAAATTGGGACCGATGGATTTTCGGTTCGGTCTCGATTTGAATTTTTCAAACCCGACAAAAACCGAACCGACCGGGATATAAATAATAAATAATTATTTATTTTATTTTTTAATTATAGAATATATAAAGCTATTTTTTTTTTTACTTCTTTCCTCATTCTTTCTGCCACCATGAACCCTAACTCTTCCACTACCAGCCCGCCGCTCTCTCTCTCTCTCTCTCTCTCTTGTGTCACACCAGAGCAGCCACCATCCATCGCCACTAGCCAATCGCAACCGCACCGCTGCCGCAGTCCGTCCGTCGCCGAGTCGCTACGCTATTGTGGCGGTACAGTCAGTCAATCCGCATCTCGGCCCCCTTCCCTCAGTGGCTCACAGCCTCACGTCGTCCGTCCACCTGCTGCAGCACGCCGACGACGATCCCACCGCCACCGCTCGCTCTAAACAACCAACGGTAGCAGCTACTGGTTCGAACCCATCACCTCCGCCACCGCTCGCTCTAGAACTTTGGATTGATTTTAATTTATGTTTTTATTGTAGATGGAGAATGGAATTTTGTAAATTTTTGTTGATTTTAATGCTTGAATATTTGCTGGAGCAAAACAGGGGAGAATATCTACTGCCTTCATACTCCATTTTTTCGGTTTGGATCGAGACTGACCCAAACCCGATATTCGGTTTCGGCCCGATTTAAAAAAATTTGGTCCTCGATTTTGGCGGGTCGGTCCGGATCGGTCCGGGTTGGACCGAATGCACAACCCTACGCGTAAGCATAGAGTTTATGAACATAATCTATTTGTGCAATCAGACACACCAATGAATAAACTATTCATATTTCTTTTTAACCGAATAATCATACCATAAAATTAAGGCAAACAACAAACATACCGATTAAATAATATTGTTAAATCCACGTACCAAAATGTTAGAGTGAAGTTTTAAAAATCAAACAAGTATTGAATCCATGCGAGAGAATACAATATTTGTTGTAATATTTACTTATCCACAGCACTTACTGTATCATTCACAATCAAATTAATTCAGGAAATTTTATAAACAAGAGGTAGAAATCCAACTAATAACAATTTTGTCCCTTTCGGCTTTCATCATCATAAAAAAAAATGAATAATTTTATATATTTTTATAACTGTGGGTATAATTTGTGATATATACGGCGCATTTTCCACCTTTAGTTCATCCTAATTTTTTTTTATATTATTTCAATTATATCACAATTTTTAAAACGTATCAATTTTATTCCGACCTTTTCAAAGTGTATCAATTATATCATCGAGAAGTTGTACATTCGACATTGAAACTCAAAATTGATTAAGGACTTTTGAAGCCCATAGTCTAGTTATCCGTCCATATTTCTAATTTTGTCAATAAGACGCTCGGTAGCAGAGTAATTCCAAAAAAAAAATAAAAAAGAGTCGCATCGACTTAAAAAAAGAAAGGATTAGTTGCATCAACTATCCAACTCAATCCGCCACCGAGCGTCTATTGATCAAATTGAAAATATGGGCGAATAATTCAGACCATTCACTTCTTGAAATCCCTTAATTAATTTTGAGTGCTCGATATTGAATGAACAATTTCGATAATAGAATTGACAAAATCGGAATAATATAAATAAGTTTTAAATATTGAGACGGAATTGAAAGAAATATCAAAAGTTGGGACAAATACTATAATTAACCCATTTAACTACTGAAAACAAGTTATTTAAATTTTCCTAATTCGTGCTAACATGTTTTATTGTTACCTTAACTGTAAATTCTTATTTTTCCTGCTTCAAGTTCAAGTCCGACCTCTGAATATTTGACCAATGTAACATTGGTATTCCATCTTTCGTTTTCAGAGAGAGAGAGAGAGAATTAGATTGGAAAAGTTTTACGTGGAAAATCAGGTTCGCACACTCCCAATCCTCTTCCGACCACTACCATTTTGCTGCAATTTTTTTTTTGTTAGTACTTAATTTTTTTCGCTCAAAATCCCTATTTTCTCTTCAATTATCTATACTTCGCTTAATTCTTGAATTTCTATCATGGCTGATGGCTGACGAGTTAGAATTTCGTTGGGTAACCTCTTATTGACTTTGGATATGCATTTTATTTTCTATACAAATTATCCAGATTCATGGAAGTTGACTATCAATTTCAATTTTGTGGCCTTAACTCTTTTGTTGGATCAATTGCAGTGACATTATCACGTGTAGAGTGGCTAGGATTGTTCCACCGCCCGCCCCGGGTAAGCTTAATATTTGCACATTGCTTATATACGGCTGCAATTTCTTTATGTTGTAAGTTATGTGTTTTGAATTTGTTGTTCGTATGCTTTGTGTTATAAATGAACACTATTTGGCTGCATTTTCTTTATTTTGTAAGCTACATGTTTTGAATTTGTTCATGTAATGCTTTGTATTATAATCGAACACGATTTGTTTAGTGAATATAGTCAACACCGATTATTTTGGAAATGGTGTTATAAGACCTAGAAGAATGTAGGATAACTCAAAACCCCTTCTCTTTCTTGTGAGTTGTATGATTCTGTTTTCTGTTCAGCTATGGGGTTGCCAAAATTTTCTTCACATTTTTGGCTTTTGCTATGAAAGTGAATAGGCAGTTACCAATCTGTATAGGGAGATGATTTATTCAGCTACCCAGCATTCTTTTTAACATGGATTTTACAATGTGGCCTACAAGCATTCCTCTTTAGTGTGTTACTGTGTTTTGCAATTATGTATGGATATTTAAGCTACTGCTGAGCATTTTTGTTTTTCTTTTAGGTACTGATTCGAAACTTCTAGCAAATCGAGCCTTTTTCTTGGTGTTTGTAAGGCAGGAGAGGATGTGCTGATCACTTGTAAGATACCTCACTAATGGCAGAATATGTAGCCATTACACCCAGTGTCAAGCTGCAAGTTCACAGTAATATCTTAGAAGAGTGGATTTGTCTTCCAAAAACTCCCTATCCCCAAGCCAAAAGGTTTGACCTTCTTACTAATAATTTGATTGTTTTATATGGGAATCATAACATCTTGGTAGCGAGTTGAAAGCGCTCATCTCGTCTTTAATATGACACTTTCTACTTTATTCTTATTGGGATCTCGTTCAATTGGTTTGAAAATTGTAAACTAGATCTGAGGAATGAGGATGCTAGGTTACTTTTGGACTAATGCCATTTATTTTTTCTATGTATAATGATAACCAAAATGCTGAGAAGATAAAAAGAAAAAAAAAAAAAAGGGAAAAATATGAGACTGAAATATTAGGTTTTCCCTCAATAGCTTATGCTCCTTTAAGCAAGGAGCCATCGCTGCTGCTCAAATGAATTGCTCAATTTTTCCTCTTCGTCTCCACTGTAGGGGCTTATGCCATGGAAATCAAAAAATTAGTCAGTTATCTTCTTGGAAGGCCTGCAAGATCATTTCTCCTCAATTCAAAATCCTGAATGGAAGTCCAAGACGGAGGAAGACTACCAGGTGCTGTTGCTTGAATGCCCTAGCCAATGTTGATGTTGCAGCTGCAGCTGCAGCTAGTTCTGACTGGGTTCCGTTCGTTGATCAAGTCCTCCTTCTAGCAAGTATAACCCTTACATATATGGCTGGAGTAGTTCCTTCTGAGAAATCCCCAATTAATACTCAAACAACTGTGCCACTTTTTGATGAAAGCTCTTCCGCCTCGGGTAGGTAAGGAAGGTTAGTGGATGAAATCTCATCATGGTTTGACAAGTATCTTTATGTACATGATGATAGAAGCACCCTATTCATTAAAATTAAAAGTTATATTTTTGAGATATTTTTATTTATTTATTGCAGTTCAGTGACAAATGATGATGAGGTTTGGTTGCAGTTTGCCTGGGATGTTGTGAGAGGCAAGCTAATGGATTCTTTATCTGCTATTAGTAATGGGGTAAATCTTAGTGAAAACGCCGGGAAATTTGATCAGAACCCTGCAAAACAACCTTCAAGCTTATATGCGGTTTCTGAAAGTCCTAGAGTAAGACTGCTCTGGAGATCATTTGAGTTGCTCAAACTAGAGGCAAGCATTTTCTACATTGTTTCATTAAATTTGTATCAGTACTTTCATCATATTGTTACATGGGGATTTTTTTTTTAATACGCCTATTCATGGCTTACAGCTTAAGCTTTTCTTCTGAAATCATGGAAGGTAAAAAAATGGAAGTGTGAGAAGGGAATCCTTGTAGTTTTTATAAATTTTATTTTTGCCCACTATCCTGGCACTTATGGAGCATCTGCTTGTTCTTGGATGTTGGAAATAAGGGAAAAAGTTCAGCCAAGCTACATAATCGTTCTTTCCTTTCCATTCCATTACTTCTATATTGTTTTTCCTTTACCAGTAAAGGATTAAGATTCTGTCCTTCAGGTGACCAATATTTCTGAGAACTCTGCTGCAAAGTCAGCAAATGATTTCTTGGCTGTCTTTGCTGAAATTGTTCAAAACTGCTGCCGCCCTCTATGCATGGCATGGCTTGAAGAGGAGATTCGCCTCATCTCCAGAAAACCTGACAAGGTAAGGTTTATGTGGTGTTACCCGTACAAGTTATATAGAGTACTTGAAAGGAATTAAGAATGTATTCCATAACTATCATCTCTTTAATGTTTTCTCTGTCAGGAGCTTCTTTCTTTGGCCGAAAGTAAGCTGAATGGATATGATAGCATAATTCAAAATATCAGAAAATCAGGCAAGGAGGATCTATATGCAGAGTTGGTATATGCCCTTAAATTTGGTTCTTCCAGGTAAAAGGAGCAAAAAGTTTAGGTTGGAGGCAATTTTGGTGCTCCTTCGTGACTTCATATTTCCTTGCCAGCTCATATCTTCTCTTTGGCTGCATTTCAATATGAACCCGTGGAGACATGTTTCTTTCAGATTTATTCTCTCTCCCTTTCTGAGCAGCATCTTGTTTAGTTCCGGTGAATGGGTTAAGGAATAAGTACGGAGATGGCCTAAAATAAATAATTTAAAGAAATTTCAATGGTGTTAGTGGAGAAAATATTTTTGGAAGGAATGCATTGTTTTGAAACCTTCAGATCCTCCATGAGTGTGCCAAAATATGAGCTTAATGTCTATTTGAGTTTCGGAATCTTATAGATCTGCTTTCTTCAATATCCTTCTTGTATTGTGTTTCTTTCAGTACTTAGTACCTTTTGCTTTTTAGTAATCTTAGTATACTATTTTTCTTTTCCTTTTCACGTTTTAGTCGATTGATGCTGCTCGTTCAGACTTGTTTATGTGCTTGACTTTTATATGGTGAATCATGAAACCATGTCTAATGGGTAGGACAAGAAGGATGATATTGAAATTATATGTCAAATGCTTCTTGAAGACAGTATAAGCATGTCTAATATGACCATGCTCCAGCAAAACCCTTAATGTACCTTTCTTTACCTTTGCATTGACAGGAAAGGTGGCTACTATAGTTCTAGCTTGTTCATCCAGCATGGTGTAGCCATATTAGAAGATTTGCTGATCACGTTAGCAGATGGCATTGCAAGCATGTATTTGGAGCTTATATCTGTGGATAGTAGCTTGTCTAATGAAATGAACAACCTTGGTTTGAGCTTGTGTACCCTCTCCACCAGAGCACTTCAGAGATTGCGCAATGAGGTATTGCTTTACCTTTTTCCTTTTAAAATTTTCCCTTTTGGTTTCTATGTATGAAATCATATTTTTTGCCTCGACTGCCTCTCTGAAAGTAGGATTGTAGGAAGAGAATGTATTACACAAAATGCTCTCAATGTACATATATTTGGACATGTTTAAATCAATGTAAATTTATTGCCATGAAAAATCTTTGCTGTCAGTTCCCCTTCAAGCAAAGCATGTTCTATAAAGCATAGTATTATTTATGTTTTTCTTTAGATGTAATAACATATGCGTCCATTCAACCGCAAACTTTGCACACAGCATCTTATTTTGGAGGATACTTGCTGACATTGTTTGTTACAATTACAATTTGAAAATCGGAGAAGGGTTGGAAATGTACTAAAATTTAATACAAGTGAAACCAGAATGAATTCCCATCAGTATGAATGTCAGGCCCAGCAAATCTGCTAAAATAACTATCCAAATGGATCTGATCCTAATTACTCTTTAGCCTTGTCAAATACTGATGGACCCTAAAGTGGCTAAACACTAGAAAACAATAAGTGCAAATAGAAGATGACCTCTGATAAACAAAGATAAAAATGATCATTATCTTCCTACCCAAACTAGATCATTAGCACAAATCTAATTAACCCAACTGCTTATCCTTCTTTTGCATGAATTGAGGATTGCTATCAAATTCGGGATAGTTGTGCTATTCTCTCTCACATAGTGGTTGGCGTGTGTAGTAAACAGGCAAGATTAGGCCTATTAGCTAATATGTATTTAGAATGAGATTGGTGTTCTTACTTCATAGGGCTGGTCGATAGGCTATGATTTAGTAAGTCAGTAAGTGCTGGGTTTTTTGAACTACTGAAATATGATTGCGCTTCTGTTTGTATCTTCTTTTACATATCATGACAGGCATTGACCTCTGGCTGACAGGTAGCATTGAACCAATGGTTGCATCAAAACATGGCTGCAGTGGCATCTATGTACGAAGATCGATTTGACCTTTCCATACTTGAGAGTCAACTTATTGAGTCCAGAGGCAATGAGAATGAAAACTTTGGTTGGTTGAAGAAGATTAGTTTTATTAGATCAGGTCCCGTATCATCATCACTGCGTTATGTTACCATCAACAGCATATCTGTACCTGTTAAAAGGACCAAGGAATTGAGAGCCTTGGTTGGGTGGTACGTTCTACTCCATTTACCCTTTATTTGTTATTTGTCTCTGTGACTGTGAGCTATTAAATTCATGTTCTTATTCCATCTATGGCTGTTTTATTATTAGACGCACTCATTTTTGGTACTCATTCCATTCAAAAGCATTCTTATCAATATTTCCTTCTTTTGGGCATATAGTTTTCACTGCTCTGGTTCCTTTTGACCATCTCTTGTTTTTTTATTGCACTCTTAGAATTCTTCTATATCACGACACGTTGAATAACTCCATTTCTTCGCATATTCCTGCGCCCATTGATGCAGCTATAAGAATCCAACTTCCAAAATTTCCAACTTAATCGAACACTTTCCTTTCTGTTGCAGGAGGTACTTCTTCAGTCTCTTCCTCGAATTGGCTGACATCACCATGCCGATTGTGAAAAAGCTCGTTGCAAAAGTCAGTGATGCCCTCTCGTTCTTCCTAGTCTGCTTGATAGGAAGGTCACTGGGGCTAATCTATTCCGGAATTAGGAACTCCTTACGACTGAAGTAAGGTATAAATACGCCACGCTGTCTGCTCGAAATTTCCCTTGTCATTTTGATATATGAGATGATGAAAACTTCATATAATGTCTCTGGATTTCTGAATTTTTTTGAAGTGATAATTGCCTCAGATTTGGTTTCAAGAAAAAAGCTTGAATTCCTGCAGTTGACTGTATTTAAAGTGGAACCTTTATTTTCTGATTAGTTAGAGGATTCTTTGGAAAACCTGTTTTTGCTTTGAACGTTGTCATAATTTATAGTGCCATTTCTTTCCTATTTCATTTCATTAAGAAAATCAGTGTACCTGTGATAACTATGGTATGAAAATGATATTTTAAAAAATCGTGTACTCTACTAAGAGCCTAGATTATAGGTCCAAAGATTGTTGTAAAATAAACGAGTACTTTGAGCCGTTTCTGGTTTTGCACATGAATTTAAAAATTTAACAACAATAACATAAACTTTATACTCTTTGCAATTTTCATATGATTTTCATTTTTTCCGAAATCGATGCCAACTTGACAACAAATAACTACAATCACATAGGCATCAATTTTGAAAAAAAAATGAAAATATTGTGAAAATTGCAAAAAATCTTAAAAAAAAAAATCGTTGCTCGTGTCACATTTCAATTTTATGTGCAAAATAATAAACGGCCAAGAATCTTATCTGGCATAAGAATAGAGAGAAGAGAGAGAGAGAGAGAGAGAGGTGAGCAATGAGAATGGAATATTGGGCCTGAAAGAAAAGCGATTTCAATAAGGCAGGCATTTCCATGCAAGTGAAAGCTACATTTCCTTTGACTGTAAAGTTGTTGTCAAGGTGATGATGATAAGATATTGCAGGATAATAATAATTTTATTATGGTATTGGTTTCTAAAGGCTATTTGCCCATGCACTAATTAATAGTATATTAAAATGGACGTATAATTAAATATCACTTTATGCTCCGGCCAAAATGTGATTTACAATAATAATTATAATTACGTTTTAGTTCTAAACATTTTCATTAAAAGGTCAATAATTCAATTTACCTTCTATAATTTGACGTTAGATTCCACATTACCCACATATGTGGGGCCATAGATATCGATCTAGGTCTAACAAAACTTGCCATGATTTTGTTTAGATGACATGTGTAATGTATTTGTGTTGTGAATGTTGTGTATTTGTTGAAAAAATGGTTTCTGAATTTTGGTCTTGAATTATTATGTGATCCCTTGTTTTACGCCGGTGTCTTGGAGTGTTATGAACATACATCCAAAGGGAAAATTTTGGGTTTTCTTTTGCCGATTTGTGTGTGTGTGTGTGTGTGTTTTTTTTTTTTAAATATATAATTGTGAAAGGCAATGGTGGGGAACATGGGAAAACGACATGCAATAGCTAGTAATAATTCTTTCTAAAAGATCACAAAAACAAAAGTACATTTCATATGATAATCCTTTTTCTTTGTGCCCCACCAATCTCTACACGACACGAATATCTTTCTAAAGAAACTTCTTCAATTTCATTTTACTTATTTTTAATCAATTCCTTGTTTCCCGTTTCTGTAAAGTGAGACCTTACTCTTTCGGTACTCATCATGCTTCTTCCATAGGGGTAATTATTTCGATACGACGAGGGTAATCTGTAGGTGCTATTTGAGGTGAATGGAATCCTAAAATGACACCTTATATCTCTGCAAAGCGTAAAGGTATTCAGATTACAAATCTTACTAAAACTGCTCGTTTTTTTTTTGAAGCCTGTATTGAATAAGTATAATAGCTTGTCAGATTACATATAAGAGGTAAATTATATATACTAAAAGAATCTTTTGCGACAAGCTCGACCTATAAAGTGTTAGTGAAATTCGAATAAGTAAGTTTTATACCGTAGAAAGGAGTGGAGAACAAAAAGAGAGAAAGATTTGCCCGACTTTAGAATTAGAACAACTCCAAAATTAATCAGTGGACAATTGTATTTGTATGCATAAAATGTAGAGTGATCTCTCATCATATTCATCTAAAATTCCATTTTTATACTTTCTAAAATTAAATTTTATATTTTTAGCTAATTATTGTATATCATACTTATGATTAGATATATTTATATTAGGGAAAAATGGGATAATAGCACTTTTAAGATTAAAAATACTAATAATAGCACCAATTTTTAAAAAATACAAATAATAGCACTTCTAGACATATTTAACCCTCCTTCCTTTTTCCATTTGAGAATTCACGAATTTTAATTCTTGAATTCATGAATTCTAATTTGTGATTTCACTCATCATATCAAATACATCTTCTTCAAATTTAAAATATTAATTTGAATTCACAAATTTTAGTTTGTGAATTCACGAGTTTTAATTTGTGAATTCATGAGTTCTAATATGTGAATTCACGAATTTTAATATGTGATTTCACGCATCAGAAAGGAGGTCGCCGGATGGGAGACGTCGCCGGAAAATTGCCGCCGGAAATAAGGAGGAAGGTGCACCGCAGTCACTTTTAGACAGAGAAATAAGTGAGTTTCGATTTTTTCAAATTAGAAAATTAGGTACAAATTAAATTATGTGAAAAAAAATATTTTTGGTCATGTAGGGTAAAAATGTACAGAAGTGCTATTATTTATGTTTTTTAAAAATTAGTGCTATAATTAATATTTTTTTCCTAAAGTAGTATAATCCTATAATATCTCTTTATATTAATGCTTATATATTTAATAGTAACTAATTAAATAGGCAAGACGGAAATGTGTAGTATCTAATTTAATAGTAGTATTTATATTGATGCATAAGCTAGACGGAAATGTGTAGTATCTAATTTAATAGTAGTATTTATAGTGATACATAGGCTAGACGGAAATGTGTGTAACAGTAAGAGATTTTTTTTCTTCACTAATAAAACTTCTTCGTTTTAAGTTAAATTAATTTACCTTGTTTACCCATTTCTCTATAAAGTCGAGAGAGAGAGAGAGAGATTTAAACCTAGCTAGCTAACATGCATAATCTTTTAGAAAGAGAAAAGGTTAAAAAGAGGAAGGACTCTAATACAATGATTTTTCCATCAATAGGGTTGTTGAAAATTTTGAAATCTTAACTTCCATAGACGTTTCGGGTAAATGAGGAAAAATCAAAATCAAATATGGAGTTTTGGACCACTAATGAAAGATGAGGATGAATGTTTATCATTAAATTCCTAAGCTTTAATTATCAGCTGGCATTAATTTGTCTCATTAAGAAGCAAAACAGTTGATTAAAAAGTGATGGGACATCTAGAATAGAAAGATTAATCAAGGAGAAATAAAAAGTTGCATAATAGTAATAGGGTAGATCAATAGTCATTATCACGACAATTTGCTTGCATTTCGAACTGTAATTACATCCTCTCTCTCTCTATATATAATTATACTACTAATTGTTACTCTTTTACCTAACAAAACCTTAGAATCAATATGTTTTTTTTATCCTCTAAGTGGGATTTAAATTTCATGTTCACATCGGTAATCTTTATTTTTGATCCATGATAATGCGTTCAAAATGCAACGAAAATTTTTATTATTTTTGTATGCATGTTCCGGTGGTTTATTTCACTGGAAATAGAGAAAATTATAGTTTATGGCCTTTACAAATATAACATGATCTTTAAAATATGAAGAAAAAAAATTCCTGATCTATCAGAAAAGTTGCAAATATTGTCCAGGCTCACAATTTCAGGTTCGACAATGACATGGAAGGCCCAACTCTAACATGATATTTCTGTCATATTTTGTGAAATTATGTGGGAAGTCTACCTGAACATCAGAACGACGTCATTTTGCATTTTGATGTTCGGATAGGAAAAATATATATTCAATTAAAAAATTAAAATTGTAAAAAATTAAAGAAAATATTCTGATTTTCCTAAGAATCAAAAATAAAATAAATACAAAGCCATAAATTATAACCTCGGGCCATATTTACAACTTTTCCCTAAAGTCGGATCATATTTGCAATCGGACCCAAAAGTCAAGCCATCACCTATAATTTTCCCTCACAAACAGTCTAAATTAAACTCGAGCCAAATTCCTAGAGTTAACTAGTTAAGAAAGTAATGCAATATTCTTTATAAAGAGTAATTAATTAATATTAAGAAATAATTCCACGATTAAGAAAAACGTTGGCCGGATTTGAAGTAGAAAAAGGTTTTGGTGTAAAATGGGGGGTCCTGCTTTGCTCAGTTATATTTTTCTTTGGAAATTAAATGCTTTATTACTTTAGTGAAAGAAGCACCGACATAAATTTTGGGACAAGATACTATTCATGCTGATTAAGGAAAGCGACGTCGTTTAGGTTAGAGATTTATTTCAGATTTTTTTAGATGTAAATTATTTATTTATTTATGGAATTGTTGATGATGAGACAAGAGATGGGGATAATTAAGTTGTATAGAAAAGAATGAAAATCTTATATGGATTCCTCCTTATGTTTTAAATATTGAAAAATAATCACTTAGATTAGTGAAGAATAAGCACATCCATAGATTTGGGGTGAATGGACAAAATTATCCTTCAATCAATTTCTAAGAAACAAATTAGTTGGCAATAATTCCATTGATTATCAACCTAAAATCACATCTACAAATTTAAAATTAAAATTATTTTCCATTAATGAACTTGATCAAAAAAATCGTGCATTTGTTTTTCATATATTAGAATGATACTCCATTCATCTCAAGAATTTAATCTTAATTTTCTATTCCCTCCGTCCCAATATTCATGACCTGTATTCCTTTTGGGCCGTCCCATATAACATGGTTTGTTTCCTTTTTGGGCTAATTTAGAGCTTACTTAAGTCCTAATTAAAGCACTTTTATTGACTAAAAAAATACTTTATTGATTAAAGTATTAAATATTGAATAAAAACTATACTCAACATGTGAGTCACACACCTTTTGATCATTAATTTCATTCTTCTTAATACCCGTTCCTAAAATAAATAGATTATGAATATTGGGACAGAGAGAGTTTTTAGCCGTTCCAACAAATTAGTCTCACTATGAAACATTTTATGGGAATTTCGGCAAACGTTATAACATTATATATTTTCTCTTGTATACAATAGTAACATAATGTAATCTACTGAGTACAAGAGATTTCAGTTGGCATGGGAATATTATAATTGATAATGCCATTTTTCAAAGTGACTACAGCGAGCAAGGCTACAAATTCGAACCCCATAAATTTCATCAAAGATTAATTGAATAAAAACTAGGCCATATTAACCAACATACAATATTAATTTCCAGCTGGCATCAAAGATTTTATGCTATTCCTGTCAGTTCTATTATATGATTCTCAATTTCTTCTTTTTCTTTCTTATCTGAATAATTCTAGGGGACCTTTTGGTATGTATCTTGTTTCTTTTCTTTGAATAATTTTAACGTCTACCAATAATTTTAATTAGTTTTTTTTTTACTAAAATACTTTTGAGAGAAGATATATATATATATACACGTGTGTGTACCTTAAATTAATGAGTCATGAATTTGATCATATATTAATTAATACAATATATTTTTTTGAGTTATATACACGCACACATGACTCAAACCCTTAACCTCATGGTTAGTGTTTAGATATATAGATATCATCTCTCTCTCTCTTCAATGTACATATATATTTACGCAAAATAGGTGACGAGAGAATTAAAGCTTTCAATTGAAAAAAAATGTTCATATAGCAATCGGAGTTAAGTTGGGAATTCAGAAATAACCCAACTTTTCTTTCTATCAATATTTGCAACTTTATATACACATTTAAAAAAAAAGGTCGTATCACACAATTAATATGCTTTTTTATACTGAACAAGAACATTCAGTGCATGCTTAGATATGTAGAATACAAAATATAAAATTCAATTTTTATTTTTTTTAATCTGACTTATCAAATAATGTTAGTGACAACTACTACGTGAAAAAGGACACTGACTCTATTTAAGGTTTTACATAATTGCATATTGCTTACCTCAAATTGTTGACATAATTGGACAGAATAGTTTGAAAATTAATGCACATAATGCAAGCAAAACCATGAGTGAATATCAAGACAGATATATCAATTAATGTGCATTGCATTATTTATTTTTAACTTTTTTTTTATGGTGTCTTGTCTCGAAAAGCTGAAAATCATTTCCTAATTTTTGGGTGACTTAAAAATAATGATGTTCTTATGATAATGTAATCAGATCTTCTTCATTGACTTTAGAAACAAATTGTCGAAAATTGGAAGAATAAGCACATGAGAGTGGGTGTATCTTTTGCACGAAAATGTTGAAAATTACGTAACCCTTAATTTCCTTTTTTATTTTTTAATAGTTGACCCTTAATTTCTTTGTTCACTAATTAATTCTTGCGTGTTCTCGTGTAAATCATAAATGTCCAATTTTTGGATTGCATTTTATGCAAGTGTACGTTTTCCATGGATTGGCTTATATTGTGTGAATTTATTAGCCTTCTTAATTTGACCTAATCTTTCAAACGTAATAATTTAATGCCCAACATTAATAGTCTTTGCAATTCACGGCTATTCAATTTTTACACGAGATTAAAATTGGGATTTGGGAGTCTATATCTAACATTGAAATATTCTTTACAATTCACGTCTATTCAATTTTTATGCGAGATTGAAGTTGAGATTTTGAAGTCTATAATATATCTGACATTGAAAATTGATTGAGAATTTTTTTAAATCGGCCTATTGTATGAAATTTTCTCTCATATTATCAATTTCATCATCAAATATCTGACGGTTTAATAATTGAGTCGGAAGTTGGCACAATGTTTCATCCCGACTCATTTAATTACTCAATGATCTTCATAGAATAGAATTGCAGCTTAATTAAGAAATTAATTAGTATTAAAGCATAGAAAAGGGATGGGTATGGGGGTGGGGTCCACGGCGGAGACAAGACCTTATTTGGGCATTCGCTTTGAACTGTAGTGATGGAGAGAAAGAGAATACGTACCATGGATTTAGCTTTCTCTCTCCTTTTTCTTTTTCTCACTCTTGATTTGATTTAATTTACTCCTCACAATAACTTTCCTTCCCTTTTTCAACTTAATTAATTTGCACAAAATTGCCACAAGCACTTCTCTCTTCGATGAAAATCAAACATGTGCAGATGGAAGGCCATTTCAAATGGTAAGAGAGAATATTTAAATACACTATCAAATTTACTCTCATGTTTTCAGCTATATATGGCAAAAGATTGATCGGCTCGGTTAGAGCCCATCGGACTTTTTAAAAAAATTATGTTGGACTGGTTGGGCTCAAAATCATATCGTCCCAAAAAAATGTGAACACAACTAAACCTGAAACATCATTTGTAGTTAAAAAATTTGGGTCGAACTAAATAAATTACAAGTGAGCAATATCATCGCGAGTGTACTAAAACATTAATTAATGTATACTAGAAATCGTCCAACTATATCCAATATATACTTCCTGATCTTAAATAGGTGATTAATCTTAAACTCTTGATGTTTTTATGGTTTCGAGTGATTAATTGGTAAATACCCACTTAAAGAAGTTGGATATGATTTATTCATCAAAAAACCCTATTATTAGTAGGTGCACTGCATCATCAATCAATATATTTATATGATAATATTACAAAAATAATTTAGGTTGAAAAATTATGTCTTCTATTTTTCCACTCTTGTAGTTGTATATAGATAAACTTTACCAATGATTTCACAGAAAGGCCCGACACATAGACAAAATAAACTCTCTATGTTTTCTTAGTGCAAAATGACAATCGGGGAAAATTACAGTTCTGTGTTTTCTAAAACCATTACAAAATTTGAACTAAAACATAGAGAGTTGAACCGAAAATCTGAACTATATATATATATATATATATATATATATATATATATATATATATATATATTGTAGTCTTTTCTTTAATCATAGTTTGTAAGACTTTGTAATATATAGCCTAGACTAGCTTAGCTTTTTCTTTGTCGGATAGTTTTCTTTGTCGGCCAAATTTGGCTATAAAAAGAGCATTGCTCTTTCATTGTAAAAACACACCAGGAAAATACAACTTCCCTTTATTCTAAATCAAGAATGAGTTTATAATTTCCCCTCTTTTTAGTTTTTAGAAGATAGTTATTCCTTCCTAGTTTCTAATCAAGAACTAGGAAGGAATAACTATCTGCTAAAAATTAAGAAGAGGGAAAATTAGAAACTCATTCTTGATTTAGAATAAAGGAGAGTTGTATTTCTCTAGTGTGTTTTTACAATGAAAGAGCAATGCTCTATATTTGCTATAATAATCCTTATATCAGGATTTTTAATTTTTTGTTTTATTAAATAGTTTACTTTTGTCTTGGTGATGTCTTCACCCATTAATCCTATTTTTTCAAGTCTTTGAATTATAGGGTAATTTATGCTCTTTGTAATATTTGGTCCTTTTTCTAATTCGTGACCCAAAAAATTCCCTAAATAAAACATTGTTTCATTTTCTATTTTATTTATTCTGTGACTTTATATATATATATATATATATATATTCAAATTTAAAATTAAAATTTTTGGTTCATCCACACCCGATCAGATACTATCAAAAATGGGATGACCTGAAATTATTCCATAGTTAGGGTATATAATTTTTTAAACTAAAAATTTTGATAACTAGGATTCATTATGTTATAATAATTTTATTCTTATAATAATAATTATCAAACTAATAAATTTAATTAATAGTGGAATACATGTATGACACATTAATATTGGGACAGAGGATCGAGACGGAAGTTAATGTAGCATTAGGGATGGCTTAAATTCCGGCCTAACAAGCTCTATATATGTTTTGTTGTTTTGTTTTGTCTAACTGTAAGTGGCAAAGTAGCATTAACAATATGTGGGGTGAAAATCTTTTGGAATCAAACAATCTTGAAATTGAGCCATACAAATCCACAACCTAAAAAGTTGGGCACCAAAGTCAATGTCCTCATTTTTGCAGCCTTTCTTTCATAAATATTATTCACACCCCTTCTCTTCCCATCCCATATATTATTCTTCTAAACTTCCATCCTAAGCTAAATTTTCTTTTCTTTCCCTTTCTTCTCCCTCCTAGCCAAATGTGTATGGAATTTCAAAACCTTCTTTTCCACACTCCACTTTAACCCTCAACAAATTCCTCTCTCTCTCTCTCTAGTTTTCTTTGTTCTTTGGCTTTGGTGCCTAGATTTCCTCAAACCATAATTCTATCTGGTTAATGGATATTGATTTATCGTGGGCTATTGGGGGGTGTAGGTATTCCAATATTTTGCATGGCAAAAAGATTGAAAATCAATTCTTCTTCTTCTTCTTCTTCACCATCATCAATTCTTGAAATCTCCACAAAATCTCACCGCCTTTTTCTTGTGTTTATGGGATTCATCTTCATCCTTGCTGCAATTGTGAACTCCGGCGCCGCCGCAGATCCTAATTCAAAACCCTCAAACATGGCCGTTTCAACACATCATCAAACCCTTTTCGCAGATTCCTCTTCTGCAGCTACAAAAACAAATGATTTTCACCCAAAAAAGAGGGCAAAATCGAAACGGAGAGAGTTTGAAGCAGGTGATCATGAAGTTCCAAGTGGGCCAAACCCTATTTCAAACAGGTAAAATTCAATTCATTTTACTGATCGATCATGGCAGAAAACTCAGATTTATTGCATTGCTAGCTGCTATGGGGATGAAGAAGAAGAAGAAGAAGATAAATTTTTGTTATTCTAGTCTCTTAATGCCCGTTTACATATATATTATATATATATCGTTTTGTCGATTGTCATATCTCTCTCTCTCTCTCGCGTCTCGGTCGATCGTTGTGGTCTGTGACTGTGAGGACTTTGTTAGACCTTTTTTTTTGTTTTTTATTTATTTGTAAACTTTTGCTGTGAAGTTTTTCTTTAGAATTGTATAGCTAGAGAGATATATACCCATATTTATATATATTATTTGTTGATGTCCCTGCTAAATGTTCTTATTATGAATATTTGATGATGATGATGATGGTATTTGAATTGCTGCAGTATTTGAGAATATTTTCGTGTAATCGTTTTCTAATCTTCGGAATTAAATTATTAATGTATGTTTAAACTTTAAAGTGGCATTAACTCTTCTCTCTCTCTCTGTCTCTCTCTTTTGGCTATAAAGGCTGCAGTTTAATTTTATTTGCTGACCAGCTAATAATAATTAAAATAAATAATTGTTAATCTAATCATGGAGCCTTGTCAAAATACCACGTTGATAATTCAACTTTTCATCACATTGGTAATTAATTTTGGTACAAACTATAATTTGTTGAATGAGAAAAATAGTTCGTATCTGTGTTTGTGTGTTTATATACTTTAAAGTTTTTGGAAATTCTGGTTTAGCTAGGGTTTATGAGATCTTCGCTTCAGAAACAAATGATTTATTTCGTATTTTAGTTTATAGTATATGTAATCGAGGTATAAATGTCTGTTGTACTAATAAAATAAAAATGAGAGATTTAGGATTAATTAAAGGTGTGTAACGTGGTTGGTGGAAGAACTTTTGTTATATATTTTGCCTTGAATGGATTTGAACTTTGCTTTAGTCTTCTCAAAGACAGCATCCAAGAAAACTAAAGTTGATATGTACAAAAAGCTACCTATTATCACACTATCATTTCATAATCACCACTTCTTTGATTTCATTCAATCATTTAATATAAAGATAATTATGATTGGATTAATCTCATATATAAATACATGTTTTTTTGATATTTCTTTGTTTTTTGACACGACTTTTCAATTCAACATGTATATTATTTATGAAATTTCAATTTGTTCGAATTCTGTCACAATTTATTTTTTCTCCCCCAAATCGAAATTAACGTGGCAATCAAAACGACATACATTGTTTTGATTTTTTCACACACATCTGAGGCTCACAAAACAAGAATCCAATCGGGCTCCAAATAAGTATCCCGAGCCGCCAAAAAAATTGTATTAAAAAAGTGTCCCATTATACATTTCTATGCAAAAATTATGTCAAATTGCCATATTTTTTGACTCAAGGCCAAATGTTTACTTTTTCGATTTTCAATGCAATAATTAGGAATAAAATGAGTCATTTTGCCCACTACCCTGATATATGTATTTTGACGGCTCGGAATTATTCGGGAAGATAGAGATTACTTGTAGCCCAAAGGATACCAAAGAACTTAACACAGTGAGCTTTAAAGCCCAAAGTATTAAAATATAAAAAGCCCAAAGTATTAGCATACTAGTTGGCCCATTTCAAAAGATCATCCCCCAAATTAAACCGATTTTTTTCTTTTTCTTTTTTAGGGCAATTAAACCCATTTTATGGGTAATTTATTAATTACATTTTTAGCTACATTAATATCTATATTATATATTAGTAAAATTGAATATACATGGGCCAAGTTATACTTCAATTATGTGCAGGCCCAACGCACCAGTTCTTCACATTCAAGCCCAATTAGCAATCATCAAGTAATAAATTGCAGAGACTCGTGTTAATGCAACAAACCAATAAATATAATTGACTCATAAAATGGTGAAAGTGCTACTTTGTCACAGTGTGACACTACATGCAATCTAAATTAGGAAAAATAAAAAGAAACTGATATCCCTTGACAAGGAGAATTGATAAATATATTATGCTACTTAGTCTCAAATTCATTTAACATATGATTGGTACGAATGAATAGAATAAGGTTTGAACGGAAGGAAATAAGTAATAAAATATTAGCATGAATGGAATGACATTTTCTATGATTGGCATGTTCAAGGAACGACAAGCGAAATGAAATATCAATTCATGTTTTTATCTTATAAATTGAATGATTTTTTTTATGTAATCAAATATCCGTGTAATTCATAAAAATGTAGAGGTCAATATTATCAATACGACGATAAAAATTACCCTTACATGTGCAAACTTCATTATTCATTTTTTCTTTACTATCTATTATATTCCATAAAAACTACAAATATGAATAACAAACTTAAACTCATTAAAGTGTATATACTCCGTATTTTGTAGTATAAAATTAACTCACTTGATATTAAATTGAGATCGAGTTCTTTTTATTTTTTATTTTTTTTTATTTTTAAGGAATCAAATTGAGATAGAGTTGAGTATTGGAATATCTTTTTGATATTGAGGAGAAGGAGCGGTGGGATTTGAACTTTAGACCTTACTGCTTACAGACTGAAGCCACACTGCATGGGTGTCCCTTTAGAGACAATATTGAAATATCTTAATAATACAATAGAGTGAAAATCATGAATTATAATTTTGATAAGGTAGATTATTTAGAATGAATATAGTTATATAACGTATGTATACAAGATGACAATACTATTCGTAAAGTATAAAATAAATTACCTTTGAAGTTTATATCAAATCAACTCACAAATTTAAGAATCAAGTACTATAACTAATAACAACTCAAGAATCAAGTTTAAAACTAATAAATTATAAATAAAAATTACTCCCTCTATCCCATAATAATTTTCCAATTTTCCTCTTTGGTTTATCCCACACAAGTGTCCCATTTTCTTTTTTGTAAACTACATTTACTAACAAAAAGTGTGGGTTCCACCACTTTCTATCTCTCTATCCTTTAAATCACCTTTCTTCTTAATTTCCGTGCCAAAAAAACAAAAAACGAGACACTTATTAATTAAATTTAGAAAATAAAATAAAAAAGTAGACCGCACCTAACAATCGACCGTTTTGCCATTAAAAAACATACTAAACTCTTCCTTCGGAAGCAAATTATAGCGAAGAACCCCTGTCACAATCAAGGTGCTTAAAGCTCGAACAGGTTGGACCCGCGGGCCACCACTCGGTCCCCACGTGTCAACTGCACTGCCACTTCACTAACATTAAAGCCGTTAGATATATAACGCGCTCACACTACTACCCCTCCGAACCTCCCTACCTAAACTAGATAACACTCCGAACCTCCATCCGAACCTTCGCTTCTATATAATCCCCGCGTTTGATTCCCCCTCCCAGAGCTCAGGCTCAGATCCCTACGTGACCGCTTTCCAGCTATTTTTCGGATTTCCCGTAGCCGATATTTTCTCTCTCTCTCTCTCTCTATCACTCTTTAATCAGGCTATGCTGCCTTCTTCTCACGGGAATTCATGAATTTTTAATCCGGTTGTTCCTTTTTCTAGTTAACCATTTCCTGTTGTTTCTGATTTTGGAAACATATAGTATTGATTTTTAAACGAGGTAATAAGACCTGAATAGTCTGTTGAGTAGCATCGGAGCATGAATTGAGAGGTGTACAATTGTTGGATTATTTTGAGTGAATAAGGAGAAGCTTGATTGAGTATCACGATTGTTTGATACTCCGATTTCTGGTAATTCGACGGAATAATTTGACGTGGCTGGAACTTTTCTGAAGTGAATTCTAGTATGCCAACTTGACCTGTTTTTGTTTAGTTGAGATCTTATTGGGATTATGTGAATTTAACTGGATTATGTTGATTGTGATGTGAATTCAGTTTGAAATCGGGTTTTTGATCGGGATCTTGCATGGATCGTAATTGCTGGGTTTGATCTCTCCAATTTGTAAGTTCGTGCGCAAAATTAGGGTTTCTCGTTCTTCTAATTGTTTTCACTCTTTTGAGTTTACGGCTTTTCTGATTAAATTGCATTTGTAAATGATCTTGATTACAGTTTAATTAGAAGTAGAAGCTGGAGAAGTCAATTCCTGGAGGGAAAAAAATCATGGCTCAGAGTAATTGGGAAGCGGATAAAATGTAAGGATTCACAAAAATATTTAGTTTTCACCCTCTCTCCTTTAATTTTACTATCATTAGTAAAATTAGAAAGCATACCTGCAGAATATTTTCTTACTTTACTGTGTTTCTTGTTCTCCTTTTCTCTTTTCTGCCAAAACTGGAAAGTGTAGCATTTCTGTCTATGAACCCCTTGATTAGGAAAATTACTTTGTCCCAATAGGTAGCATTATTGATCACTAAACCATCGAATTGACAGATGCAAACAGCTTCTTTGTTTTAGTCAGAAGATCAGTTACTCTGTTTTCTGCTCATTCTTTTGAAAGCTGGAAAGAACTTTCAGTTCAAAACGTGTTTTTGTTTTGTTTACTAGGAAGCCCTTCTGATTGAGACTTACACTTTTGATACTATTTGACAGGCTTGATGTATACATTCATGACTATTTGTTGAAAAGAAAACTGCATAATTCTGCGAAAGCTTTCATGACAGAAGGAAAAGTTGCTACAGATCCTGTGGGTAAGGGATTTGGTAATTATTTTATGCAATTGGATTCATGCTGTGCGCATTTGGATAAGTAACTTTCTGTTAATGCTTTACCTTATGCAACTGCATTATTTTTGTGTTGCTTGCATCTGCCTCCTCATTTTGGAGATATGTGTGCTGTGGATAATATCTCTATTTCTAACTACTAGTTTTATTTTTTAGCTATTGATGCCCCTGGAGGTTTTCTTTTTGAATGGTGGTCTGTCTTTTGGGACATATTCATTGCTAGGACAAATGAGAAGCATTCTGAACCAGCTGCAGCTTACATAGAGGTTTGTCAAAATTTGTAGCTCTTATTCAGTTTCATTATGAACTTGCCCCATGTTGCTTGTATGAAATACACCATTTAATAGATTCTCGTGATTTTTTCAATTACATTTAGACACAGCAAATCAAACAAAGGGAGCAACAACAGCACCTCCAGATGCAGCAGTTGCAACTCATGCAGCAACGCAATGCCCAATTACAGAGAAGGGATCCTAATCATCCTCCACTTGGTGGTCCCATGAATTCTGAAGGGATGATAGGCCAGCCATCTGCGAGTGTATTGGCTATGAAGATGTATGAAGAACGGATGAAGCATCCTCACCCGATGGATTCGGATGCGTCTCCAGGCCTCATCGAGGCTAATAGGATGGCACTTCTTAAATCGGCGTCTGGTCAGCAAGGGTAAGACTGATATATACAAATTCAACATCATTGTATTGAAATTATAATTGTTTTTAATCAATAATGTGTTTCTTATACTGTGGTTGATGCAGACAGTTGATACAAGGCAATTCTGGGGGCATGTCTGCAGCCTTGCAGCAAATGCAAGGACGGCCGCAACTTGCTACTGTAAGCATGAAAACCATATTTATTGTTGGGTGCTTCAGTTTGGTATATAGTCTTTTCTCACTGAGCAAAATAATGTAATCTTGTTATGTCTAGGACATTAAAGGGGAAGTTAATCTGGGTGCGACGCAAAAATCTATGCCTATGGACCCATCATCGATTTATGGGCAGGCAATTCTTCAGTCAAAGTCTGGACTTGGCGGTGCAGGTAATAGTACTGATCTCACCCAAACTTTCTTTTTCCCCTAGTTTTTTCATGAAATAGTTTATATAATGTCTCTTTATCCATGCTAATAACAAGTTCTTGTATTATGTGTGCAGTATATCCATTGAGTATTTGTTATATTATCAACATATATCACATGCCTGATATACTCTCGATGTTTTATGTTGCACAAAGTAATGAACTGCTTTAGGTTTACCTGTGGCGCCAATTGTTTTTGAAAGGGAAGGAGCTGGGCCAGACATAATCCTTTCTACTAAAACTTTTTGTTTTTACCAACTGTCTTCAGCTTGACCGGGATAAATAGTTTTCAGCATTAAAATGGTTGCTAGAGATGGAGGTTCAGATTTACTTACATGCTCAATTATAGCTTTTTAATTATCTGTGGTGAAGTAACGAGATTGCTGTACTATTTTTTCATCTTTTCCGTTGGCATTTGGTTGAGACTTTTAACATTTTATATTTGTATCAAATGCAAGTTGGAGGGGCTAAAAAGATGGAAATAGTTCCTATGTTAAATTGTTAATCTAATCATTCTCAACAAGTCAACATGAGCAGAAATTTATCCTGCAGGCTGTTTGTACTATGTAGGACCCTTGTATACCTCTATATTTTTATCCAATTAATTTCTGAAAGCTCCATCCGGTGTCAAAGTTTATGCTGCTTAAAAGTTATATGCAAATCTTCTCATGCTCTTTCTAAATATTTTTTGCTCGTCTCAGGGTTGAATCAAGGAGTCACTGGTCTTCCACTGAAGGGTTGGCCTTTGACAGTGAGTTTCTTGTGCTTTATTTATCTGCTGTTCTTTTGATTCAGTACCTAAGGTAAGCTCTTGAGTTCTGATGCTTACATATGATGCAGGGAATTGACCAGTTACGGCCGAGTTTGGGTTTGCAAGTACAAAAGCCCAACCTGCCTACGCAGAACCAGTTTCTTATGTCATCACAACAGCAGCAAGCACTTGCACAGGCTCAGGCACAAGGAAACCTTGGAAATTCGCCTAACTATGGGTTTGGAGGAGTACCAAGGGGTAATTTTAATGCGAAAGATGGTCAGCCTCCAAGAAATGATGGGTCTATTTGCTCCCCAGTGCAGTCAAATTCACCCAAGGTTGTTACTGTCTATTAATCTCTAAACATCAAATTTGACCTTTAAACTCTTCATAATGCTAGATTGTGTCAATTTGTGATGTCCTTACATATTGCATCTTCTGCTAATTTCTGGCATTTGAAAATGTATTTGGACTCTGGAAAACTATTTTCCAAATCAAACTTCAATATATAGTTATATTACCAATGGGCAAACCACCAGTATAGGTGACAATTATAGAAATATTTGGTGCAATGGACTGCCTCACTTTAATTTAGTGCACTGGACAGCCTCACTTTAAATTTATTGTTATTATATGAAATGTTTACGTGTATCAATTTTTGCTAGGTCTAAATTATTTTGCTTAATACTAAATTTAAGTTAAAGTTACCTTTTCACTAAAAGCATGAGTCAACTCTATAATATCTGTACTCGAGATGATAGAACGTTCTGAGATCTGACGTGTATATGTCACATCTCTGTAAACCCTTTGACCTGAAAGAATAGGGTTTTGCATGTTAAACATGATGTTGAAGCTGTGATGGAGGGTGTAGTTGCCTTCTCCTTTTTCAGCTTCTTGGTTGGAAGTGGTTCCAATGACCAGCTGCCTTACCAATTATGTTTCTTGAGACGAGTGGAAACATGTTACTTTAAAATCTGCATGCTGCCATACACTTTTTGCCATTTACTCCTTGCTCATTTATTTCTGTGAATAACCAATTGCTGTTGGTAGGAAGGAATAGAACAGTACATTTTAGTATTTTACAATATGTTATTCTCTAGTTCCTTTGTATTTTATGTCTCAAGTCTATCGCTATTCAGATGCTCCTTAAGAAGTTTTTTCTCCTCACTCTGAGATGGAAACAAAACTTCAATTTTGCTGGGATGATTAGATTTTTCTGTTATTTAATTTCTCTACTTTATTATTACTATATAAAAGATTTGTACCTCGATAATGGTATATGCTGATTTGAATAAGTTGAATATATACTTTCTACACCACAGAACAATATAATTGAGTCCTTTCGTCATGTTTAGTGGCATATGATAAGTTTCTATGTACACGGAAGTAATTTTCCTTATTCCAGCAGATGAAAATGGGCCAGATGCAGCAATCGTCCTCACAACAGGATCAGTTGCAGCAGCAACAGCAACAGCAACAGCAACAACAGCAACAGCAATTTCAGCAGGTTAGTTTATTCTGGTGCACATTTTGATCCTACTTCGTTATCTGAATGGTGCTAATATTTCAGTTGGGGCAATTCATATGTGGTAACCTGTCTGTTATTGTTCTAATTGCTCCTACTGCAAGCATCAGAACATTTACATCTTTTCCTTCTTCCCGACAATCCCTTGCCTGTTGGTATACATACTAGACTGATGCTCAATTTTTCCTAAAACAGAATAATAGGAAGAGGAAACAACACTCTTCATCTGGACCTGCCAACAGTACTGGTACTGGAAATACGGTAGGCCCTTCCCCAGGTTCACCACAATCAACACATACACCTGGTGATGGAATGACCACTGCCAGCAGCCTGCAGCATGTTAATAGTGTATCCAAGAGTATGATGATGTATGGTGGAGATGGAGCTGGTGGAATTGCATCATCTACAAATCAGCTTGTGAGACTCATTAATTACTCTATTTCATTTTCACCTAACCTTCCAGATGATATCTTAATATTCATATTTAAACTCATTATCTATACTTCAGTATTTATTTGTACTTCAATTTTATAATTTGAGTCTGCGTACTCATGCTTTATTTTTGTTTTTGGTCCTTTTTGTATTGTTTTGCACAGGATGATTTGGAGAATTTTGGTGATGTTGGTTCCCTTGAAGATAATGTAGAATCCTTCTTGTCTCATGATGGAGGGGGGGATGGTAATATATATGGCTCTTTGAAACAAAGTCTTACTGAGCATAAGACAGAGACTTCTAAAGGTGGGATATGATATCTAGGCATGTTCCCAACTTCCCATCCACTGCTTCATGCAGCTTCTTCTATAGGTTACATTTCATACCTTTTGCCCCTATCCATAGGTTTTTCATTTGGAGAAGTTGGTTGCATTCGAACAAGAAATAAAGTGACTAGCTGCCATTTTTCTTCGGATGGGAAGTTGTTGGCTAGTGCCGGGCACGACAAGAAGGTAGTGTAACTATGTCCTCAGATGTGTTTCAATAATCCTGACATGTTCCATGTCATTATTTATTGTTGTCTGCGTTTGTTTGTCAATGCAATTCAGCCTCCGAATTTTCTATTCAATACTTGTACATGAGCTACTAGCCTACTAGATCAGCAGTGAGCTATTTATCAAAAGTAACATATGTGGTTTAGTTACATTTCCCCCTTATTTTCTACTCACTCCTCTTGGTCCTTTGGTTAGGCTGTCCTTTGGAATATGGATACTCTACAAACAGAGACCACCCCAGAAGAACACCAGTACTTAATTACTGATGTTCGCTTCCGGCCGAATTCTACTCAACTTGCTACAGCTTCATTTGACAAGTCTGTCAGATTGTGGGATGCAGCTAATGTAATCATCTCTTCCCTTTAAGTTTATATATTTAACTGTTTAGATCGTTGATGAGGCAGAAAACTCTTTAGACATGTGCCTGGTGGTCTACACATTCCAATCCTACTCTTAAAACCTGAATTGTAATTCTGATTATACTGATCACAGCTGTAGTTATAAGTACTTACTCTGTTTATTTTTTGCACAGCCAAGTTATTGTCTGCAAGCTTATACCGGGCATCCTTCCCATGTCATGTCCCTCGATTTCCATCCTAAGAAGAATGATCTATTTTGTTTCTGTGATAGTAAAAATGAGATACGTTATTGGAGTATAAGCCCATTCACTTGCACTCGGATGTCTAAGGTTTGGTATCTGGCTTTGATCTTTTTTCTAATAATATCTTTTCCCCATTTAATTCTGTTTTTCATGCGGTGAAATATTTAATATATTCTTCCTGATTGCATACAGCAAGGAGGAAGTGCACAAGTGAGATTTCAACCTATAACTGGACATCTACTGGCAGCTGCTTCAGACAAGGTGGTTTCCATATTTGACGTCGAAAACGACAGACAAACACATTCCTTCCAGGTTTCTTCCTTACTGTTGACATCTTGGTTTGGGCCCTAGAAGTTGAGCAAATATCTTTTGTGGTTTGTTTAGTTTCCTTTATTTGTTGTCTTAAAACTCTTGGTGATTCTTTAGGGACATTCTGGTGTTGTCAACTACCTTTGCTGGGATCTTAACGGCGATCTCTTGGCTTCCGTTAGTGAGGACAGCATTAAAGTTTGGTCATTAGCCTCGGGAGAGTGCATACATGAGCTCAATTCTAATGGAAATCAATTTCATTCTTGTGTTTTCCATCCAAGTTATTCTGCTCTCTTAGTGATTGGAGGACTGCGGGTAGCCACTCTCTCTCTCTCTCTCTCTGGTTTTTATGTTTCTTCCTCTTTGGATGGCTTTCATTTTTTCATCGAACTGTGCTTAGCATGTTCTCCACCACTGCCTCTTCTATGTCTGGGCTTGTCGTGGCATGCTCTTAGCTGCCAAATAAGCTGGAGACTGGTTATGATCACGAGCAATAGATATCTCACCGACCTCTGAGTAACTCTTTTGTTTTCTTTGATTTGTAGTCTTTGGATTTGTGGAACATGGTAGAGAACAAGAGCATGACAGTTCCCGCACACGAGAATATAATTGCTTCTTTGGCGCAGTCACCTCTAACCGGAATGGTTGCATCGGCTAGCCACGACAGTTCTGTTAAGCTGTGGAAATAAATTTTACTGGATGATTTTCTGGTCGCAATCGGGATTGTTGATGGAGATATTTGTAAGAAATATGAGTATCAATATTTTAAATGCCTCTTTTCACTTGATATATATACAGAGCAAGTTGAGAAGACCAACAAGTAGGAGCAGAATAAATTCATTTAACATTTTATTGAGCTCTGCTCCTCTGTAACTCATTTCGCTAGTAAACCAGTAAGTCCTACCGCGAAACTAACGAACAATCGAAAATGACAAGTACAGGATACAAATTAAGCGTTAATCAAATTAACTGTCTGCTGCTAATGCAATATTTGCATCAATTTAGTATGTCTAAGTTTATGGCATATGTTACAATTGCCATTTGTATGCTCTTCTGCTTAATTTGTGCTCACAGACGTAATTCTCCTCCATTGTCATCAAAGGGAGAATGAAATAAATTTTGTATATAGCACAATCTTTTTATGACATGTTGTCCTAGTCTCGGTTCTCGAATAAGTGTATTATTTTGAAATAAAATTTGGTACTCTATTAGTGTCCTACTATAGAATTCTATCAAAAAATGATGATCATTGTTCACTTTTCCAATACTCTATGTTTTTCAGGCTTTTTATATTTCCCACAATAATACTTGATATAGGATTTGTGATGGAGGGAGTAGTTTGGTACATACAATCCAGGTTAAAATTTTGAAAATAAATAAATTGTATTTTAGTCCCAAAATTAATTAAATATTAATGTAATTTGATTAGGGTTCTCTACAGTTATAGCCCACAACTATTTAAAATTCCTTCAAGTGACGTATAAAATTGGACAGACTACAATAAGCTGATCGTAATTCTCTCTACAAACATTATTTTAAGTTAAAATGAATTAAATAAACTAAATAATTTGGAAAGTATTGAAGTTTTAACCTCTAATTGTAATTGGAATCCACAATTTTGACACGACACGATAAGTTGATAACTCGGCACGACATGCATGATTTGTAATTGTAATCGTGATAGAAGAAAGTCAAAGAAGGAAATGTACAAGTAAATGGATGGTTGGGATGTTGGTTTCACCCTCTTCTATGTTTTAACTCCAAATATTGTCTGTGACAATTCGTTTAAAAACTTTCAGTCTTTGCTCTCTTTGATGTTTTAAATTTTTTGTAACAAAGTGAGAAATGAATGTGAGGACTGCTTTCAAACTCTAATGATTGTAGAGATGCCCACTTTTTCAGAGCATCAGCAGCAGTAAAGCCTGCCTACCTTCAGTCAATTTTTTTGTTGATTTACATGGGGCCATAAAAAGCATTGCATTTTGCACCACTCTTTTCTCTTATTCCATCCGTCCCGTTATTCTTATCTTGTATTTCTTTTTGGACTGTCCCGTTATTTTTGTCCTGTTTCTATAAAAGGAAATATGTTTCTCTCACAAAAAGTTGTGGACTCCACCACTTTCTATCTTTTTACCCTTTAAACACCATTCTCCTTAATACTCGTACCAAAAAAAAAATGAGACTAGAATAATGGGACGGAAGGAGTATCTTTTCTCTTTCTCTCTTTCCTTTTTTTTTAAAATTATTATAAACTCTCTTTCTATCAATATTTTAAAAATGGAACTAGAAGTGAAATTGGCATGATCTTCGGCTCTAGGTTTTTCCGGTCCAATCACGCCTACATCATTCAAAACTGGCCGGTTCACATCGATTTTGTTATAAAAAAAAAAAAACTATCGTTAGATTATCCCCAAAAAACTTTTGTTTTCTTTATGTTTTAATCTTTTTTTGTTGGTGCCCATTAATACATCACATCAGCGGTACATCTTTTAATATTTTGAGCATGAGTCCCCAACCATTTAAAAGTACATACATATTAAAGCCACGTAAAATTAAAGTACATAAGTATTAAAAGCCTGCAAGGTTAAAACGTGTGGAATTTTAAATTAAATTTTATTTTTATTTTTTCAAGGGTTAATTGCACAATATTTTATGAAATGTGTGCTAATGGTAGGTGAATTGCATGTCATTTTTCTATAATCTCCATCTTCACGTTTATGGATTTTTGTGTAATAGATTAATCGTAATCAACTTTTTAAGACATTCAATAAGAAGTAATGATTTCTTAAATTGGTTATTAATTTGAGGGATGGTAATTAAGAAAAGTTTCTATTGTCAAGTTGCACTTTTAATGAATGAAATTTTGAAACTTAATGAAAAGATAAACTCATTCTGATAAACTAATATCTATTGTGTGTACTAGATTCACCGTGTCTAAAATTGCAATTACATTAATTACTACTAGATACGACAAATACATTAGAGGAATAATTTATTTGTGATTCAAAGATATTGGGCTGATTACGGATTTCAAATTATATGTAAATATTTATGATTAATTTGCAATATTGTATATTGACATTATTGAAATATGTTAAGGAATTAATGATCAGATTCATCATTTTTTATTTATTTTTTATGTATATATATACCTCTCTTGTCTATTCTCACGAATCACCATCATTCAGTTCATAGTGCTTTTTATCAATTTCCACAAATTAAAAATGAAGTCTATTTCTGCAATCATATTAAGTATTTTAGTTGCTCTTTTGCTTATTGCAACTGGTAGTCTCTCTCTCTCACTCGTTATATTCTTTTAATTTCTTTTGATCATATATATATATATATATATATATATATATATATATATATATATTTGTACCTAATAAAAATACTGATTTGCAGGTTTGACGACGGCGGCAGCGGCGCCGGCGCCGCCCAAATGCAATACTAATGACGATTGCTCATCTTATTGTTTTAAATATCGCTGGACACCCCCAGTATGTTTAAATGGGGTTTGCGATTGTATCTAACAAAAATATACATGCATGCACTCGATAATAATAATGGTGTTTTAAATAATTAAAATAATTTATCTTAAGAAAATATCTATTTTACTTTATTATTGTAATAGTGATTTTGGTGATTATTAGTGAGAACATTCTACTATCGATTGTGTTATTGTTTAGTTTTGCCGTTGCAATTGAAAAAAAAAAAACAAATCGCATTCTACTAGTTTCCTTTTTTTTTTTTTTTTGAAAGACATTCTACTAGTTTCCTTGAACTATAGTATTTTCAGAATACAGACTAAAATATAGATCGCTAAATCATATTAGAATTAATAAATTTTAATTGAAATTAATAAACTCTTATTAAGATTAATGAATCGTAATGAGAGATTAATGAAATTTAATTATGATATTAATAAACTCTAATTAAGACTATCTTAATTAGAATTAATAAACTCTAATTATCTCTAATTACTATTAATTCCTTAATTACCTCATAATCCCTCTTAATTACCCCCTAATTACAACAAATCTTATTAATACGTATGCAAAACTGTATATATGTATATTGGTACGATAATCTGTGATTTAATTTTCGAATACCAAATGGTGACTTATCACGCCAAAATTCCACGTTGATGTAAAAAATGAAGTACTATTTCACCAATGATTTCTGACGTGTTGAATGAGTACTCACCTGCAAGAAATTGAGTCATATTGTACATTTGATAAATAAAAATTGATACACGCTAGAATATGATTGTGATTGTTTTACTTTTACAATACAAATGTGATAAAAATTAGTAAAACTTAAGCTATAAAATGATAATTTGCCTAAACAATAAATACCAAAATTCCATATGTTGGGAAAATTAATAGAGTTTTGATTTGATACCAAAACTCAGCTAACCCCAACCGAGTAGATGATTGCACAAGTCTAAGCATTTTTTAAGCTCACCTGTTTGAGCTTATAGAGTTTCTAAGTTTACAGGTAGAGTCGCTGAAAACAGCAGAAGACATAGCAGAAGACACATCTAAGCAGACACAGCTGAGGAACTCAGCAGAGCAGACCAAGCAGAGTCAAAGACCCAGCTCAGTGACGGAAACCCAGCTCAGTGTCAAAGACCCAGCTCAGGTCTAAAACAGCTCAGGTTAATGACACAGCTCAGGTTGAAGACACAGCTCAGGTTAATGATACAGCACAGGTCTAAGACACAGCTCAGAGTCAAGACGCAGCAGAGTCCAAGATGCTGAAGACACAGCAGAGATGCTTAGCAGCTCGAAGACGAAGACCTTCTCCAAGACAAGATCCCGATGTCAGAAGATCTTATCTGACGCAGTCAAATCAGAGAAGAAATAGCTTCTGCAGATGCAACCTACTTCGTAGGTTAAAGGCCAGAAGTCAATGAAAGTAGGTAAGATTCAAACGGCTCTCTTCCAACGGCTAGTTTGAATCTCCACCTATATATATCTCCTCACCATTGAAGAGAAAAAGCTGACGAGTGAGGCTGGCGAGATGACTGAAGAAATAAAAGAGCAAACAGAAAAATGAACAACGATCTTCAAAGCCAAATCTTTCAAGAACACACAGCCAGTCAGCTGTGTTCTTAGTTGTTCACATATTCAGTCATAGACAGAATAGATTAGAAAAGAAATATCGTAAGCCTAGTTCGAACGAGTTCATCATACTCCTTGTTCTTCATTGTAAGAATTCGTTCATAGTTGGAAAACCCTTACCCAAACCCCAACCCAGAAAGGTTAGGTCAAGGTACGCCTGCTCGAAGCGTGTAATTCGAGTGCTCAGGTTTTCGCACCGTGGCGAAAGGTTAGGCTTGACGGTGCATGGCTTGTTGGAACACAGCTCAGGTTAGAGTTGTGAAGTTGCTTGGTACTTGGAAACCAAGTGGTAGTGAATTACCAGTGAATCTGGTCGTGGACGTAGGAGGTGTTACTCCGAACCACGTTAAAATTGCTTTGTTCTTTATTGCTTTGTTTATGCATTCTGTTAACTCCTCATGAGCATGATTTCAAGCTGCATAAACTGACTAACTGAAAAGTGAAACAGAGCTTTGCAATATAATTTGAAGCAACAGACGGACTTTCCTAACCCACCAACTTCCGCACACACTCACACAGCCAGCTGTGTCAATCAAGCTGTCATCCAGCTGGATCGAACACAACAGGCTCTCTCAAAAGAGTTTTAACTTGGAAAAGTTTTTAAACCTTGGTGTATTCACCCCCCCTACACCAAGGTATCCGTCTTGGGACCAACAATTGGTATCAGAGCAGTGGTTCAAAAGATCACTGTATCTGTGACAAGTCAGCTTCTTTGCTGATAGTGGTCACCTGAACAGAATCTTCAAAGTTTCAAAATCTTTTTAAAATCATTATGTTGCATACTGTCATGGAATCTTCCTTGTGCAGGAATCTTCCGACATTCTATGTCGATGATTATCAGATCTGGAAGTTCCGACTAAAAAGCTTTCTGAGCGCGCGTCACGACATGATGTGAGATGTTATCACTGACGGACCCATTTTCATCATAAAATCAGAAAGTCAAGCAGAAGAATGAATGATCAGGAGCTTGAAGATGAGAAAACACAGCTGATCAAGAAGCTGAAGATGGCCAAAGCTAAATCAGATCAAAGAATAGCTCCAGCCAATGCAAACACAGCTGGAATCAAGCCAAGGAAAGGTACAAGAAGATCGTGAAGGTTCATCTCGATAAGCAAGTCTACCCAAAGAGAACCCCAGCTGAGTCGACCTCCCAAAGAAAAGATAAAGAGCTCAAGTCGAGCAAGATAAGAAGATCAAGTATTTTCTTCCGACTGAGAAGATGAAACATTTCATTAAAGATGCCTGCTTCATGGGACTCCCAAAACCAGCTGTGAAAAGCAAACACAACTGAACACACTGCTGAGTACATTGGTCTCGAGAAGAATTCAGTGTAGCAGATTCAACAATTGGTATCAGCTCAATCCGGATGAAGAAAGAGCATCCAGCTGAGGGAGAACAAACTCAACTGGACGTCAGCCACAGAACTCAAGGAAACTCAGCTGAAGGAAAATCAAGTTAATCTCCAGATACTAAGCTGAGGAGAAAGCTCAGTCAAGCAAAGGAAAAGACCGCCGTGGTATCAGTTGACTTCTATGTCCAAGCTGACCTGTTTGCGTCTCATGCATTTATTTCTCTAAGGAATATGCTATTTTGAATTCCTATTTTAAGCGGACATATGTTCCTTAGTTAAATTGCTTGATAGGTTTCCTTTCCCATCGCATTAATTATAAAGTGCAGAGTACTGTAGCACGGTAGGATCGAGGCAGAATGTCAAACGGTTGAACTGCCTCACGCGCGGTTGTAATACACTCACCGTAAGCACGTCAGCAAACGTGATGAGTGAATCTCTCCCAGTCGTTGATCAGAATACCAATTGTTTCAATCTCAACCGTTGATCCATTATGGCAGTTGATATATATGAAAAAGATACGCAGAATTCTTCCATCTTTATCTCTGCGAATTTCAAATCTTCAAAACCTCTATCTATTCTCTGCAAGTTATTCGCACGATCAAAATCAACAGATTGCAGAGATGGCACCCAAGAAATCAATCGCATGGATGAACCAGTTTGAAGCTTTAATGACAAAATTGTCATTTGAAAGTTGTCTTTCCACCTCCAACCTCCAAGTCTCAGAACTCAAAGAGATGGTGGATCTCGTTGTAGACTCCGGTCTCTTGCTGTGGGCAACCTCCATGCCCAAGCTTATGCTGAAGAGAGATGCTGCTCTCTTCTACCTCAACATCATTGACGAAGACGACTTCTACTCATCTTCATTCGATGTGATTGTCAAGGGCGATGACGGAAAATTTGATTCAGCAACCGTCAACATCAAACTCAATAGAATGCTGCGAAAAATGTTCAATCTGCCCAGCGAAGGAGATTTCATACCAGACAATTACAACCGTGAGGAAGTGGATGAATTCCTCAGTCAAGAGATGTTTATCTCCCCAGAGCCGTACAGAGCAAGCATGTCAAAGCTCCTACTCAAGCCAAAGTACAGGCTGTTGCTGGATATCACGCAGAAGTGCATTCTGGGGATAGCTGGATCTCAAGGAGAGATCAGTATTCCAAAGCTCAAGCCGATGATTGCCATGATCAAAGGCGCAAACGTCAACTGGTTTGATTTCTTACTCAACCGACTGGTCAATGAGTCAGAGAAGATCAAGTTCGACTCCACCAGGACGACGTATTCAACCTCAGAGCCCTTGTATCTATGCTTTAAGATTTCGTTCTTAATAGAACAAGCTGTGAAAGGGTACACAGTAAAGTGGGATGATTCAAAAACGTTTCCAGAAACGAAGATTCTCTTTCAGAGAATTAGCCAAATCAATGATCTTCTGAAGAAACAGCCTGCTGAGAGCAAAGGCAAGAAGCAGCTGAAAGAAACAGATGCAGAAGTTCCAGCTGAGAAGAAACAGAGAAAAAGGAAGACAGTTGACCCCAAACCAGCTGAAAAGAAAAAGAAAACAGCTGTCGTTCCACCAACTGAGGCAAGCTCTTCTGAAGCAAATCCAAGTCAAGCAATGGTGATTCTCTCCCCACAGCCAGTATCAGCTTTCAATCAATTCGGATCAAACATCCTGGCTGATATGAGATTGAATGATGGATCGTCATCCAGCTCAGAGGACGAGCTGGATAAACCAAGGAGTCAGATTCCCAGCTCATCCCAGCCGTCACCTCCACCCAACTCTCCAACTAAAGAGCCATCTCCTGTAAGAGAGCAGACAGATATTCAACTGGCTGAAGCTCCTTCACAGCCAGCTGACACCCAAGCTGAACCCTCTTCCACCAATCCCAACTCACCCCCAAAATAGCTATCACCCAAAATTCAATCTCCTACACAATTGGCTGATGCTTCTTCACAGCCTACTGTGAACCCAATTGAACCAGTTCCTCAAATCTCCACAGAATCAGAGGAGAGTGACTCTACTACCTCTCTATCATTCAACTCCTCTGGCTCAGCCTTCATGGAAGCTATGTACGAGGGTCTACGAATTGCAGGGATCAAGAGTGTTCTAACTCAGTATCCAATTCTGGCCTATCTGCCCATCGCCCTCGTCAAAGTTGGAGATCTCAAGTTCTATCTGGCCACCAAGATGACAACTTGGTACCAGAATGAGCAGCTGATAGAGACCTTCTCCTACGAGAAGTTGAAGACGGATGAAGCACGCCTCCAGCACACTTTTGGCTTTGGAAGCCTGGAGGATGCATACATGCATCAAGATGATCTCATTAGAGATATCATCGAAGTGTCTCAGCAGTATCCCAAGCCGCACCCAGTAGACGTCTGGGAGTCAGCAAACAAGCTTCTAACAACAGCGCGATGGGAAACACCTTCTGGAGATGACATATCCAAAGAAGTCTCACCTAAGATTACCAAGGAAGCTGTACCAGATAACACAGCTGAGGTAATGATCATTGAAGAACCAGCTGATGCAACAGCTGAACCAGAGACAGCAGCCCCACCAAGTCCAATTGCCGATGACACTCGCGCGCTGGTCAAGTTCGAGGCAGACAAACCCAGTCATGTTGAATCTGGAACACAAACGGACTCAGCTATCGAGCTATCAACCGCCATGAAAGACGCAATCTCTAAAGAGGTTGAGGAAATACTCTTTCAGGACAGACTGAAGTCTCAAGTCGATATTATTTTGCGATTCACGGCTCTAGACTGTCAAGTTCGAGAACAACAACGGGCAATTGATGATGTTCATAAATTTGCCCAAAATGTACAAGAAAGTACAAGTCTAGATCTCAAGCAGTCTCTTGTTTCTCAAGATCTCGAACTCAGAAATCATTTAGATAAGAGAGTTCCTGAGATTGTAACAAGACTTCAAGTTCCACTGGTCGACGACATAGCAAATCTTTCAAGCCAGCTGAAAAGCATCAAGAAGTCCACTCTCTTCAATAGCTCTGACATCCGCCAACTTTTCAACCTATATAAAGATCTGGATGCTCAGTTCAGAGCTGGAAGCAGCAGCAATGCTCAGCTGAACATCGCCACAGCTGACAACTCAGCCAAGATCGCTGATGTTGAAGCTGCTCTCGCCAAGCTCAACACAACAGTCGCTCACCTCTCTGCCTCCCTTGTTGATAATGCCAAAAAGGGGAAAGAAGAGAATGAAGCTGGAAAACAATGGAGAGGAAAGCTGCAGCTCAGGGAGAACCTGTCCAGCAAAATCAGTCGGAAATCGACGACTTTGCTAAAGAGCTGGATGAGGATGAGCCAACTGAAGCAGTCAAAGAGACATGGAGAGAGAAGATGGTTGCTCTTGCCAAAGCTTGTGGACATAAGCCAGAAGAATACAAGGACTATCACTGGCTGTGTAACTTCCACAACGAGCAAAGAAGAGAAATGCAAGAGCTGGACAAGATCATCAAGAAGAAAGCTGAATCACTCAAGCTTGCTGAGAAAAAGCAGAAGAAGAAAAGGCTAAGCTACAGGCAAGCTAGGAAGAAACAAGCAGCTTCAAGCATTCCAAGATCTGACAAGAGGAACCTAGATGAAATCAACGAAAATTGGGAACAATGCAAAACAGAATTCATCAAAGAATTCTATTACCTGAATCAGTACAAAGGAATGGATCACAAAATTGCGTTCAAGGAATACTTGCTCGAACTTCATGAAGAAGATCCAATGATGGCAAGATCATTAGCCCTAGCTGCCAAGAGAAATGACATCCAACTGAAAGCTCCAAAAGTCAAGCAATTGAAGCCTCCCACTATAGCTGGAACGAACCTTCCCGACAAGGCCCAGATTATCAAAGAAGTTCATCACTGGATGGGCGAAAGGGGAATCTCCAAGTCCAAAAATCAAGATGAATGGAGGAACTTGGAAGAATTCATATTCAACAGATATGGTCTCAAGAGTGACCATCAAATGGACGAACAGAGGAAGTAGCACAGCTGAAGACCCAGCCAACTGGGAATTTTCTTTTGAATTTTTTTTTGTAATTAGAAAATTCCTCTTATTAATGAAAAGTTCGTTTTATCAAAATCAACCTGAAGACAATCTCTCTTTGTCCAGGCTCTGAAAATAATTATCTGCTTTGAATGTTTATTTCTTTTGAAATCCCGTTTCCTGTTAAGGGGGAAGTAAATTGTTTTTCTCAGTTAGGTTTTGGCATCATCAAAAAGGGGGAAATTGTTGGAAAAATTAATAGAGTTTTGATTTGATACCAAAACCCAGCTGACCCCAATCGAGTAGATGATTGCACAAGCCTAAGCATTTTTTTAGCTCACCTGTTTGAGCTTATAGAGTTTCTAAGTTTACAGGTAGAGTCGCTGAAAACAACAGAAGACATAGCAGAAGACACAGCTAAGCAGACACAGCTGAGAAACTCAGCAGAGCAGACCAAGCAGAGTCAAAGACCCAGCAGTATCAAGACCCAGCTCAGTGACGGAAACCCAGCTCAGTGTAAAAGACCCAGCTTAGTGTCAATGACACAGCTCAGGTCTAAAACAGCTCAGGTTAATGACACCGCTCAGGTTGAAGACACAGCTCAGGTTAATGATACAGCACAGGTCTAAGACACAGCTCAGAGTCAAGACGCAGCAGAGTCCAAGACGCTGAAGACACAGCAGAGACGCTTAGCAGCTCGAAGACGAAGACCTTCTCCAAGACAAGATCCCGATGTCAGAAGATCTTATCTGACGCAGTCAAATCAGAGAAGAAATAGCTTCTGCAGATGCAACCTACTTCGTAGGTTAAAGGCCAGAAGTCAATGAAAATAGGTAAGATTCAAACGGCTCTCTTCCAACGGCTAGTTTGAATCTCCATCTATATATATCTCATCACCATTGAAGAGAAAAAGCTGGCGAGACGACTGAAGAAATAAAAGAGCAAACAGAAAAATGAACAACGATCTTCAAAGTCAAATCTTTCAAGAACACCCAGCCAGTCAGTTGTGTTATTAGTTGTTCACATATTCAGTCATAGACAGAATAGATTAGAATAGAAATATCGTAAGCCTAGTTCGAACGAGTTCATCATACTCCTTGTTCTTCATTGTAAGAATTCGTTCATAGTTGGAAAACCCTTACCCAAACCCAAACCCAGAAAGGTTAGGTCAAGGTACGCCTGCTCGAAGCGTGTAATTCGAGTGGTCAGGTTTTTTTCAGTACCCGTAAACTGAAAGGTTAGGCTTGACAGTGCCCGCAAACTGTTGGAACACAACTCAGGTTAGAGTTGTGAAGTTGCTTGGTACTTGGAAACCAAGTGGTAGTGAATTACCAGTGAATCTGGTCGTGGACGTAGGAGGTGTTACTCCGAACCACGTTAAAATTGCTTTGTTCTTTATTGCTTTGTTTATGCATTCTGCTAACTCCTCATGAGCATGATTTCAAGCTGCATAAACTGACTAACTGAAAAGTGAAACAGAGCTTTGCAATATAATTTGAAGCAACAGACGGACTTTCCAAACCCACCAACTTCCGCACACACTCACACAGCCAGCTGAATCAATCAAGTTGTCATCCAGCTGGATCGGACACTCAAAAGAGTTTTAACTTGGAAAATTTTTTAAACCTTGGTGTATTCACCCCCTTTACACCAAGGTATCCGTCTTGGGACCAACACCAAATATTCCCAAACATATAGAAGAAGAAGAGAAGTAGAGAACACTAAAAGAGGGAAATTGCAGTAGAGGGTAATAATGATAAAACATTTTACATAGAGGGGCCCAAAATTCAGGACTTGAGGGGCCAAAGTGAAATTTAACCAAATCAGACAATACCCTTTTTAACCGCGCCTATTTCCCTCCTCTCTCTCTCTTCTCTCTCTACATGAAAATTTGAGTACAGTCTTCACACAATTTCACGCACTCCCACAGATCAATAATAGCCATGGGGAAGTACACGAAGAAAGCAAAGATGACGGCTGACGTAGCCCTGACGGATGTCTCCCTTGGTGTTCGCACTCACGCCAAAACCCTACCTCTTCACCGCCTTCCATCCGCCGCCGCTCTACCGCCGTCGAAGCCAGACGCTTGTTACCTGGAACTCCGCTCCCGGCGGCTCGAAAAAACCATGCAGCCGCGGAATTCACGAAATACGCGCGGTTGCAGAGGCGGAGAAGGCGCGGAAGAGCTGTCGCCGCCGTATTCAACTCGAGGAGAAGGTTTGGGGATTGAGGCCTCTTTTGGGGAAAATAATTTGGATTTTGATTTTAGAGAAAGGTTCTCTCTCTCTCTCTCTCTGTCTCTCTGTTTGGTTGCGTTTGATCCTGTTTTTGTTGTTTTTTTGTATATAATTTTTCACAATTACTCTGAATATGTATATCATGTTTCAACTAGTTTGGATTTTGGATTATGGATTATGTTTCGCAATTTTATTCCTTTGAAATCTTTACTTTTTTTCTTCTTTTCCCCCTCAATTTGTTGTCAAAATCGTCGAAGAAAAATTGAATTAATAGATTTGACCTAAATCCCTCAACTCTGCTCTGTTTTTTGTGCTTCTCCTTTATTTCTCTTGAAAGTGCCTCTTTTCTTGTTTTTATTCTAGTTAAGAAAGTAGTCTATTTTCTGTGTTTTCACACGTATTTTGGAAAGAGAAAAAGAAAGAAGAAATTTGTTGCTTTTGTGATTTTACTGTTTCCAAAAAAAAAAAGTCGAATTCCATTCGTGTGTATCCGTATATTTGTTTGTATGTATATATTAAGATTTGAATATTTATTATTTTAGGGGTTAAATACTTTTTTGACACTGAAATGTATTGTTTCAGTCAGGGAAAGGAGGAAGTAGTTGTTTCAGTTAGTGACTAGTGCAATTACATCTTTGAGTGAATGAATATTGATTTTGGGACAGCCTTTTTCCATCTCTTTAAAATAATATTTATCATCTTTTATTATTTTCCGATTTTTTCCAGATGTGGAAACTGCAAAAATTTGCTTTTAGAAGCTTGTGACAGGTTGGTTTCTTTAATGATGTATATAAAATATTTCCATGTGCATCACTGCCACACCCACAAACTTCTACTTCTATCTTCTTAATTTTATTTCATTTTTTATTTTATTTTTGCTCACTCCATCTTGCTGCAGATTTTGTAATTATTTGATCACTTGGTTATTTAAATTTTGATGAAACAATGTGAATGCTCCACTGCTTTTAAATAGAGCAAGATTTAGGTACACATTGCGTTTCTTGAAGATTGTCTTTAATAGCTTTCTTGAAAGGCGTGTTTGTGGCTTTTATTGTAATTTTGCATCTTGTTCATAGACATTGGGGGGCCATTTGGGTGATATATTAGACCTGCAATACATATGATTGAGTATTTGAAGGTTTAGACGATCAAACAAGCTCAAAATTATTCAATATGTGGGGATTAGCTTATATTATTTTTATCTAACCACCCCCGGCAGAAGTTGAATGTCGCAGGGTGGCCGATGTGTACCACTGTCGAGAATGTAGGATTTATCGCTTGTCATGGTTTCGTTTTGAGTGCATAATCAGGTTCTTCAGATGCCAATGCATGTTTATCTTGTGTAGGGGCACGCGGGAGAGCACTCCGTGCAGTTCAAGCGACACCACCATAACTACACCGGGCTCGACAACGAAGCAGACATGTCCAACTGCCGTACGAAATGCAGTTGCTAAGAGCGGTACTCCTTCGCCGCGTGAACTGGAGGAGTTTTTCGCCCGCGAGGAGCAGTCGATGCAGCGCCATTTTATCGAAAAGTATGGTGTTTCTTTTGACTTGTGTCAAGAAATACACTTCCATCACTAATATAAATGGTGTTTTAATTTGATATTTGTGGTTTGCAAAGTGCAGATACAATTTTGACATTGTGAGAGATTTGCCGGTGGCTGGACGCTACGAATGGGTGGTGGCAGTGAGGCCTTAAAAGTAGATGGTATTTAATAATTTAAAAAAAAAAATAATTTTATTGCATTTGGAGAGATTTGGGAAGAAATGCAATATAACTATGGTTAGAAATTAAAGTAGGGGCTGTTTGCTGACCAACAACAATATACATGTAGAAAATTCCTAGAGAATGTAATCACTAATTAGCTTGAATAAAATTTAATTCTCCTCTCTTAATTAAGAGTGTTGCCAAGATCAATAACATATTTCTTCAATTTTCTGTTTAAATATTTATGTTATAAATTATATCTCAATCGTAATTTTGCAAGCTGATGTTAATAAATTTCAAGAGAGATTTTGCATAATCCAAATCCTGCTATTATCCGTGCAGCTGTACAAAATTGGTTGAATGTTGCATGCGTGGTACGTCTCATTCATGGAAGCATGTCAAATCAATTTTTTATTTTATAAGAAAAAGGTGCAAATACCCCCTCATGTTGGCAGCGTGGGGCAAATACCTCCCTGAACTTTGTTTAGGTGCAAATTCACCATTTCCTAAAGTTTTCGGGTGCAATTACCCCATCGCCGTGACGGAAACTACACTTTCGTTGGTAAAAAAATATTTTTGATTCATTTTTATTCTTGTGGACCCTTACAATTTCCAAGAATTAATTGGTGATAAAAACTCAAATTAGGATAAAATTTGTTTCGAACTCTAGCTCACAACTATCAAAACTCAGGCGAAGCTCTCTAATAATTTGCAATCCAAGCCAACTATTTGTTGTTGACATTGATGATCTCATATTCTTCAAGTGGTCCGTCATCCTTTTCGTGCAAATTATTGGAGAACCTCACCTGAATTTTGATAGTTGTGAGCTAGGGTTCGAAATAATTCTAATTTGAGCTTTTAGCACCAATTATGTAGTATGTAACTGTTGGGAATTGTAAGAGTCCACAAGAATAAAAATGAATCAAAAATATTTTTTTTGCCAACGAAAGTGTAGTTTCCGTCACGGCGAGGGGGTAATTGCACCCGAAAACTTTAGGGAATGGTGAATTTGCACCTTAACAAAGTTCAGGGGGTATTTGCCCGGCGCTGCCAACATGAGGGGAGTATTTGCACCTTTTCCCTATTTTATATCATACGAGCTGCAGTCGCTACTTTTGATGCGCACTGAATAAATTTATGTTTGTAATAGCTAACAAATCATACAAGAGATGTAAACGATACTTAAAAACCTAGGCATGATAGCTTGAAAATCTATTTTTTATATATTCACTCCATCCCGTTATTTGTGACTCATACTTATTTGTGACTCATACTTTTTGGGCACGAGAATTAAGAAGAAGGTATAAAAGATAGAAAAATAGTATGGTCCATACTTTTTAAAAGATTAATTTTTACTATTTTGAATTTGGGCCACTAATAACGGGATAATCCAAAAAGAAAAATAAGCTAGTAATAGTGGGACAAAGGGAATATTATATATATATATATATATATATATATATATATATATGCGAGGAGGGCTAAGAAGTTAAAAGAACTTGTGCGAAATAGTATAAAATTTGGCGTGAGATGACCAAGGCTTTTTAGAAAGAAGATTATATATGAAAAAGGAATAGTTTACCAATATAATACTTTTGTATTCAAAAGTTTTATCATTCGTATTGAATATAAGAGTTAATTGTCAAAACAATTCAACCATCGACCGTTTGATTTTAGACATGTTGTATGAATTGTTAAAATAATAATTCACGTTTTGATTTGTAGCAAAATAGACGCACACTCAAGATTTCCGGACAGAAAAAAAAGATTTGGTATGATGATATTTCAAGATTTTCGGACAGACAAAAAAATGATTTGGTATGATTTTTCTCCACAGTGCCCTAGTTTCACAGTTACGAGCGTGAAAAAAAAAAAAAATCATGCACGAGTCCTTTTTTCCGTCGTTGAAATTTTTTAGGCATGACATTTTGCTATAAATCAAAAAATGATGTCATTATTGAAACGATGTATTAAGTATGTTTAAAGTAAAATCAGGTCAAAGTTGGTTAATATTTTGACAATTAACTCTAAATAATACTATCACTTAACATGTTCTAGTTCCTAATTTGGATTCGTCATATGGCAAGAGGTCTACTTAGCAAGAGATTAAAAGATTGACTTTGTTTGTCTTAGCAGTTATCCGAGATGTGTTTTGGATAAACCCAGAGAAAGAATAAATTGCATTAGATAAATATTATGTGATAGGCTCCACGTATAAGACGTTCATGAATTCGAACTTCGAACTTTGAGACATTTTACCCTATGAAAACTCACTCATCAATCAGTACTTGATGGAACCCAACCTAAACAAAACATATGTGAAAATCAACAACACTGAGTAAAAATTGAGGGGTAAAATAAAATCTCACCAAAGGAATCTCAGTCGCTCAGTCACTATTTAGTCTGAGAATTGTCAGGAGAGAGAGAGGGTTAAATGAAATTCACTATTTATTATTGCATATTTTGTCCCCTTGTCTGTAAAACTTGTGGTGATAAGGGTGGTGCAGAGCAAGGTAATGAAACCAAGGAAGGGATTTTCCTTGTAGATCTATACTCTCCCGTCTATAAATAAGTATCGTATTTTAAAATTTGTCTTATCCCCTAATATGCATCCTATGTTACAATTCTAGTAAAATAATGTAAAACTTCTCATTTCACCTATGTAATCAATGCAAACTCTCTACTATTTGAAGTTTTTTATGCAATAATTAAAGATAAAGAAAATAATTTGTCCGCTTCCTTGTATAATTATTTTAACGATGAACACTTATTTGAAGACAACGAGAGTATATACGTATATATATCTGTGTGCGTATATGTGTGTATTTGGCTCCTCACATGTGACAGACTCGAAACAGAGTATTCTTATCAGTACCAGTCATGTCAAAATGTCTTGAAAGTTTCAGCAATTTCTCCCTTGTGACTGCCACCCCCTCCATACTTCCCTCCTACTGCTACTGGCACACAAATTGTAGCACTCTCTCTCTCTCTCTCTCTCCTGTAATTGATAGAAATTGCATGAAAAAACAAGCAACTAAAGAATTTGCACTGCGAACAAAAGCAGACGCAGAAAAACCCATTAGTGGGGCTGTAATTTCTAAAATTACGACTTCGAGATTTCAAGAAAGGCAATTTTCCTACGATTTTGTTTGGTTGTGGGGGGTTTGCACAACGATTCACACAAAATGCCGACAATTTTTTTTTGGTGGGAGGTGGGGTGTTGGGGTGGTCTTGCTTATTACTAGATCCTCCACTGAGGACAAAGATAGAATGAGAAAATTGACATTATTTTCTTATAAAATTCTAAAATATGATACTTATTCAGGAGGAAGGAGCATTATTGCACCTAATTACTGCTCAATTGGCCTTGGAACTATCATTTAGACAGTCCATCAGCTATATAAATGAACTTTCCTTTCAAGAATCAAACAAGCAGTACACCAATTGTAGGGTAGAACATGAGTGAGTGTACACGAATGAATATTTGTATAATGAACAGATATACACATCGAATGCGACAACAATATGAGTTATGATCATAGAGTCACATTGAAGGAGTAAAATCAGATGAATTCAAGTAAAAGGTATATATGATTTAAAATTGCAGTTCATGTACCTGATATAATGGTACCACCAATGGCTCCTTTCTCAAAGTCCTATTTCTCTGTCAGAGCTTCAAATAATTTCAGATAGTTATTAAGCATGCAGAAAACCATACCAACACTCGGAAAAATGCCAGGAAAGATGAAGAAAATAAAACTGGAGTAATACAGTACACACTACAAATTCTCTCTTCGTTTTCATGATCGATCTATGTCGTAAACTCAACCAGATTTCCACCTAAGTGCCATGCAGCCAATTTTCCCCATCTAACATTAACCCTGTCTAGGCCCCGACTACTCAAGCCTAAGTAGGTTCTAGACCCTCTTAATGCAGATATCATGGATCAGTGAGTTTTCAACCTTTAACCAAAACATGTATAAGCAACATCATATTTGCAGGCATGCTTAATTTCTGAAGAGAGTAAGTCCGGTAATCCAACAAGAAAGAATAGGTATAGGATTGCATTTTAAAAGTGGATTTGAAACATATCGTTTCTTGTCATTCGTAAGCAAACATGACGGGACATAATGACGTGCTCATCCTTTTCAGATTCTAGCATTAGCAGGGAATATAACAGGATTTTAAGAAAATGAAAGAGATAAAAGCAAATACATTCTGTTGTATTTGCTCCTATTAGTTGAAAATATGATATTAGATTTAGTGAAATTTAATATGTAGAGGGGAAGAAACATGCAAGCAAGATATACGAAAGATGATGAGTAATTGGTATTACTTTCAACACAAATTTCAGTATTACACGGGGGGCAATTCCGTTGCAGAACTTTGAAATGAGTTATTTACATTTCAAGTTCCTACGGCAAAGTGTTCAACATATATTCGACACGACAGACAAGAAACTAGCATAACAAGTGCCAAGAAAATTTTCTGTAGTCTATTGTGAAATCGTCTAACAATCTCAGCTCTAAAAGAACATATTCCGCTAGAGGATTGAGGATTACCATTTACCAGAAAAGCCTCAAAGTATAGAGCTCTTCTCCCAGACAGTGTTCCATAAGACGATAAATTAATTCTCTTCACACCCATTCCGGAGGTTCCCCAACGATGAAGCTGAATCATCAAATTATACAACAACTAAATCATACTTGGTGGAAGAAACGCATAAAAACTTAGTATATGTGAACAGGGTGCAAATTAGTACCTTATCCTATATTTTACAAATTTGAAGAGCTCTTCTACTCCATTGAAGTTGCAGAGTCCAAAGAAGATATCAATTTTGCTTCAGACATTTCAACTTCACAGGCACTACTGTTAGAGACGGTCTCACTTCCCGATCTGATCTGTTTGATTTTAGCTAGTCGTACAGCTTGCAACTCATATCTGACCATTAGCAAGATAAGGCATATAATTTGTATGACGCTCCATGCAATCATGCTTACAAAGATAATTTGTAAGAGGATTCATGCAATCATGCTCACAGATATAAATTGTATGACGCTTCATGTGATGGTGCTATTTAGACCAACCCACATACTAAATTTAATATCTATGCATCTCCTAAAACAATGCAACAAGAAAAATCCAAATAAAATATTTTAGAATTGATGGATGGACAATTCACACAGTTTTGGCAAAATTACAGTTTATTAATAAGATTTAAAAGTACAATTCAGTCCTCAAATAGAAAAGTACTATGAGTGATTTGAATGAATTTTGCAGTTATTTCAGATATTTTTGTCATTTGATTGATTCGACATATATATAAGACAATGTTGGGCTCATCTTTTACCAATCTCACAAGATGTAAGTACATATCTTTCTAGTGAACCTCCTAAAATCAAAATCTCAGGAAAGAGAAAATAGAACTATTATATAAGTGGGGTTTATACTGGGCTAATACACTAAATCTGGGCAGTGGATCCATTAACGCAGACGAACAATTATTATGTAGAACAGAAATGTAGGCATAAATAACATGGTAATAAGAAAGCAGAACTTCTACCATTCTACCATTCTGGCAATAATGGACTATTAGTTCTGTATCAAATTATTGAACACTCACATCTTGCTCGATCTTTAATGGAAAATCCGATATTAAAAGTAGCAAAACAGGTTGCATTACTCCTACAATGTTTCTATGTTAAAGTTTTCAATATACTTCTCTTATTGAAAATGTTTTCAAATAAACTTCTGATTTAGTAAACATATTCAAATCGCATTCACTAAGAAAATAAGATGTTTCTAGTGAAAAAAATACTGCACCTACTTTCTATGAACATTGACTAATGAAATTTTACTATTCAGAACCTTGTTCTACCAGATTGTCTCAGACTCTCACATCATATCCAACTCCCAAGTCCATGTACTGTCCTAGTCAACAAACTATAAGATTGAACTCTGCCGTCTCCAACAACTAATTCCGTCCCTCTATTGAACTACATGACACAACAAAAATAACTGGGTATCTAATTCCTCATCAAACACTTTTGCAAATTCAGCAACGGCAATGTCACAAGGACAGTTAGCAGCTAGATTAAACAATTTACGAAGCCAAAAAAGGTCAGAAAACTCACTCAACCACATAACTCCTAACAAGAGTAAAATATATTCTCCAAAACTGCTTTTCCTTTAAATAGCGAGGGCATAATCGAAATCGTAGTTGTGCGAGTTCCTGAGAAGAAGTTGGTAAGAAAATAACCGATGAAATAGCATTTGTATAAAGCACGATTTGGCACAATTAAACTACAAATTTGTTATGGCTGCCAATAAAGTAACTACAACAAAATCCATCCAATGAGATGATAATTGGAAGTTTAACTTAGAGTACCTAGCAAAAGAGAAAACTGCCATTTAAATCACGAACTATGAGCCATTTTGCAATTCTCACCTCACGAACTATTAAACTTGACGTCAAAATTTGTAGTCATTAACAAGTACTGGATGTCAACCCATATGTCATAATGTTCTTCTCCTTAATCCAGTCAAAGCCCAACCTTTCGATTTCACGATCAAGGGCTTGAACAATGGGAATTTGAAAGTTAGGGTCGACGGAGAGTTTGGGCAAGTTTTAATTGCAAGAAATTAAAAGGTCGAGTATTTAATCGTCAAGGTTTGAAAGTGAGGTCGAAATTGCAAAAATAGGTCATATTTCGTGATATAAATTGCTGTTTTCCCTTAGAAAAAGGCGTACTAAAGCTTCACATAAGCAACAACAACTTGACAATCTTCCCTCCCTTGCCATTCATCACCCTCATAACTCATAATTCCCTTTCTTCCTTACTTAGTCTTCAAACCAAATGCTAAGCCAACAAAAATTGCATTTTAGATGCACAAAACAATCTATACCATTCTCAAATTACTTCAATAAAAACAATCCCCCCAAACAGAAAAGGTTTACACTATAATTTATCATCAAAACCTCCAGCATACATCAAACATCACTCGTTGGAAAATATCTCATTGATTCTCTAGAAATAGGATCAGCTAATTCCCAGTCTAGCAAACTTCCCTTTTAAGCATAATTTAACAAAATCTCAACTAGATTTATGTTGCATATCATCAATAAAGTTTCCGTCTTCTGATCAAGGCAAAAAATCTTCAATTTTTTTTTTTTCAAAAAAAAAAAGTAGACATGAAAAATACCTTGACTCTGGAAAGAACAAGCATGGCATGAGTTTCCTGCCACTCAGAAAGATCCATCCGTACATTCCCAGAGTTTCCACCTTCACTACCAATTTCTTCCTCATCTGCAAAACCACCAAACATTCAACAATGAACAGCCCTAAATCAATCAACACACACACATACAGACAGAGAACGAGAGAGAGAGAGAGACAGAGAAAGAGTACCGGGAAAAACGAAGTTCCTGAAGGTGTCGAGAGACAACGATTTGACGAATTCTATTAATTGTTCACTGATTCCATAGATTTTATCATCTTCTTCTTGTGATTTGTTTTTGGAACTCTTGCTAGAATTGGCAGGGGCAGCAGCCGTCTCCGCCAACGTTGCGGTGGTAGAGTCCGCGGCGGAGGCAAAGGACGACCTTTTTAGCTTAGAAACACTTCGCCGGAACCATGAGTATGCATCCATGGCCGCAATTCCTTCCGGCTGCAGTCTCTGCAATTTACAACGAGATTTGGGCCATTCCGCAATATAAAATTTGGGCTACGAAAATACTCTTTTTTTTTTTAATAAAAATATGATATGATGTTTATTATATAAAGCTCGATTATTAATTAATTACTCCTATATCAGAATCGAATAAGACTTGATATATATGATTAGTTCGATTATGATCTTTTACTATAAGGCTTGCTCGAGTGAGAGTATTTGTATAAAACTCAAATGTTATATAATATCAATATTTAATTTATTTCAATATATTAAATTTTTACAATAGTTTAGTTAGATAGATGTATTAAAATTTAAAAATTCTTTATTAAATATTAATTTCTAAAATGTCCTTTAACTTTATTATTCCTAAATTTTTAAATAGTGGATCCATAATTTTGATGTGTTAGTTTAATTCTCTTCGCCACAATCCTCTCCACACACGGATTCCAGGAACTCTCAACCGCCGCCGTCACCGCCGCCACTCCGCTTCCTCCGACGCCTCTCTTCTCTCCTGTCCGTCCTGCTCTTTCCCTCTCCTCCTCCAGGAGCGTCGTCTCCCTCGGGATGCGCGTCAAGTACGCCGAGCTCGCCGATTTGAAGGCGATGACTGTTTTCGCGATCGATGATGCCGCGATCTTCTCCGGCGGCGGTAATGCCTACCTGTCGAATTTCCGGTTCCACGTGGTTCCGAACAAGCTGTTGACGGCGTCGGAGCTGGTGAGCTTACCGGTGACGACGCCGTTGCCTACTCTCAACGCTGCGAACAACTTGGTGGTGACGACCGCCGGCGGCGGCGGACTCTCTGCGCCGATGAAGATAAACTACGTGAGGATTAGCACCATAGATATCTGCTGCACAACAGCAGGATTGTGATCCATGGATTGTCTTCGCCCTTTCTACACATGATGCATCAGCCGTTCAATGATGAGGCGGCGGATCAGATCCAACGGTCCACGTGTGGTCATTTTGATTGGAACCGTGGTATGCACTGCTGAAGCTCAAGTGCCAGCTGGATTGCTGACTATGCTGTCGCCGGTGGGTGTTCAAGACAACCGTGGACTCTGATACATCTGATTTTACTCCACCTTTGATGCATGAGAACTGTACGTAACTGTAGAATTACCAACTTTACTGTAAACTGTGTGCTCTGGTGGTTATGGAATAATATCGATGCAAGTACATTTAAAAATCCACTTTCTATCACCATTTTCATTTCATTTTGACGTGAAATGATTACTTTACTGCTCGTTAATTAGTTCATTAATTGATTTTAATTTTAATTTTTAGAAAATAAAAATAGTTTCATTCGTTTATGATCATATTCAGTTCTGTTGCTGTTTATTGAAGCTTCGGCTTGCTGAAAATGCATGTGGAATTAATTTGACTTAATTTCATTTCTGGGTAAATGTATGTATATATACTGGTGGAATGAAAATAATATGGTCTAAGGATTTGATTTTCAACCGCAAGCTAAACAAATTAAGTGTTTTTTCGAGTGATAGCTAGCTTAATTAGATATATAAAGTCCACTACATAATTTAATAGATTGAATAATTTTGAGCTTGCTTGATCGTCAAAATTTTCAAATGCTCAATCATATATATATATACAAGACATGCACGCAGGCAATCTCGTGGAATCTCCATTAATTGTATATATATTTTTACTAAGCATCATATCCATGAGAACAAAATATGGGCAAAAGCTAATTGAATGCGACTTTAGGCTTTAATAATTATATCTCATGCAGTGAGAAGGCATCATATGTAATATAGAAGTCGTATTAAAGTCCGAACGAAGCACGCTTTTATCATATAAGGCTTGCTAGGTTGAGTGAGTATGTGATAAAACTCAGATATGTAATTTATCATATATTTGGTATAGTATATGTCTAAGATATAATAGGATTTGGATTTATTTAAACTTAAATTTCAAGAAAAACACGAATAAATCATCATTGTGTATTAGTAACATCCATAGTAGATTATTTAGTCAAAACAATTTGTGCAACTTATAACCATTGCATCGCAATATAAATTTTAACAAGTCGGTATGCTTTAGATAACGCGTGGTGTCCTATTTCATGAGACATGATGTGTTTTCATATTAGTGATGAATCTAAGTTGATTGTGGTACAACGGATACGTAAATGGCCCATCTGCCACGAGACTACGTCAATTTATAGAAAATGTAATTATAGTTTTTTTTATGAAAGTAATATTTTTGGATATTAATTTATGAGTCAACCTATTCCATCGCTAGCTGTTTCGCTTCTGTAAAAATTAATTAAATAATTTGTTCCAAATTCAATTTCACCTTATAACCTTGCCCACGAATTTGTGCCGATAAAACCCCCAAAAACCCAAAACGGTGATGAGTGAGTGGCAGTCGCGACGGCATGGAACGTCGGAGCGGGCGGGATGGTCAGGAGGAATGCTAGGCGCGGCAGTATGGGCGGTGGCAGAATTAGGGAGAAGCGTGATGATATGGATAGTGGCGGAATTGGGGAAGAGCACGACAGTATGGGAAACGGCAGGATTGTGAAAAATTGCTGCAGTATGAGCTGTGGTGGAAATGTGGAGAAGCGCAGCGCTATGGGTAAGGAGCCTCTCATAAACTGTACAATCTCTTCTTCTATCGGTCGATGTCTCCTCCGCCGAAGCGGTCGCGGCTGCTGGAGAAGAAATTAGTGGTTGCGGCTTTGAGGTGCTAGTCTTGCTCTCGTCATCAGGTTCATGCCTCATTCAGGTTCTGTCCTTTGGGCCTTTTGGGGAGAATTGCGGCGGTGCAGACGGTGGCGGTGGAGAGAACTTTGTTTTTTTGGGTTTTAGCTGTCAATTAATGTGTTTTGCTCAACACATTGGTTGAAATTTTCATTCGATGTAAATTGAAGTGGTTTTATATTTGGAAACACAGTCTTGGTTTAAGAGGAATTATTTCTGGATTAAAAGGTTATAAGTTAATTAGCTATTTTGTTCAATGATTATGAATATTTATGATATGATGTTGAATTTGTGGTTGTGTTATGTAATCGAGCAAAACATTTTGCGAATATTTTCTTCAATTTCTGTAATGGTGGCATGTAGTCTTTACCCCATAAACGTGAAAGAAGGGTGAAAAAGTGTGAAAAAGGAATTAAAATATTTTCTTCAGTTTCTGGTATGTTTTCGGACGGCGTTATTAACGGTAGTAGACGGAGGGACAAGTGTGCAGGATTTAGTAAAATATAAGGATGTTTTATGTAATTTAAAAAATATAGCGATATTTTATGCATGTAGAAAACATAAGGGTGTAATATGCAATTTACTCATTTTTTCAAACAAAAACACATAATCGTCCCGCGCGTTCTTCTTCTTGCTGAGTCAGCGGACTAGAAACTCTATATAACTGATTTCTCACAAACTATTTTTCCCTCTGTTTTTCCTTTCATTTTGTTTTCCCCATTCTCCCCTAAATCTATCTCTACGGTTTTACAAACGCGCAGAGAGGCTTCGTCGAGTGTTTATCGTGGAGAGAGAGAGATAGGAGCAGAGATGGACCAGCAGCCGTTGATCTACAGCTTTGTGGCGCGCGAAGGCGTGATTCTGGCCGATTACACTGAGTTCACTGGAAACTTCACTGGAATTGCGGCGCAGTGCCTCCAGAAACTCCCAAACTCCGAAAAGCAACTCAGGTTCACGTTCAACTGCGATGGCCATACCTTCAATTACCTCGTTAAGGATGGATTCAGTAAGCATCACCGCCTCCGATCTGTTTGATTCTTCATTTTTTCTTCCAATTTTTTTTCCCCCAAATTTGTGCCTGATTTCGTTTGATGTGCATTTATCGCTCGATGATCGGTATTTAGAAGGTTGCAGCGAACTTTTGATTTGTGTGTTTGGTTTTAATTTTGTCTGATGAAGTCAGATCTCGGTTGACTGGATTACTTTTGTTGATTACATTTTCAAGTGATAGGCTGTTTTCACGGATCGGTTTGAAAGTTCAATTGGATTTTAAGTTTATTTTACTTAATATTTAAATTAGCTGAATCTGTAAGATCAGTCGTCAATTCCTGCAGCTACATTTTTTGGAGATAATTAACATTTACAGAGATTGTTTAATAATCGATTTCTATCGTGGATTATATTTTCCTGAGTGAAATTAATGTTTAATGACTGCTTGGATTTAATTAAGGATTACTATTTTTACGATAACATGAACTGATATAATATTTAATTAATGACTGCTTGTATTATTAGATATTAATAATATATGATTTGCGATCTATGCCTTACTTGCTAGATTGTTATTTTTAGTGTTTTTCTAGTCTTATTTTGGGGGTACTGATGTTACTTTTTTTTTTTTTAAAATGAAAGCATACTGTGTTGTGGCTGTTGAATCTGTTGGAAGGCAGATTCATATTGCATTTCTTGAGCGAATTAAGGAGGACTTTACAAAGAAACATCGTGGAGGAAAGGCTGCTACACCTGTAGCCAACAGTCTGAATAAAAAGTTTAGGTAATTTTCTTTATTAGTTACCATCTTTCATCTATATATTATCCTAATTATTAGTTCTTATAGCGGACACTAATAACTTTATGTTTTGCTCTTATGATGACTTAGGTCCACTTTGAAAAAGAAAATGCAGTACTTTGTGGATCATCCCGAGGAGATCAGTGATGAAGAAGTTGAAGGGGTGATGATGAAAGACATTGAAGCGGTATATGACTTTGGATGCCTGTTATTATTATTATTATCCTTTGCGTTCAATCTTATGATTTGGGGTGAGTTTAGGACTTTTGTAAATGTTGTGTGGCTCAGTATAAATTCTTTTGCTTTTCCAGGTGCTTAATCTTGAAGAGAGAATCGAGCTCCATGTTGAGAGGACTGAGAATCTTCGCCCCCAGCGCCAGGTTTGTTATTGGATGCTATATTTGTGTAGAAATAGGTGTGTAAAACATGAACTTATTGGAATGATCTATTAATTAGTAATGCATTTGCTCTTTTCATATATATGAAAAGTGAAACACCTTAGATTAGATCCAGATTGACGGAGCTCCATATACTTGGAAAGATCACTCGCTGGGCTAGCCATGCTATCAAATTTTAATAAGTTTATTGTTTATTATTTTGGCCCTTTGTTGTTTGTGGTATTTGATACTAGTTGATAGCCCGGGGTGCCAATTGAATGTCTTAATAATTGTCTTATCTCCATAGTCTTTGTCGATATTTGTCTTTTTTAAAATTCTTTGTTGGTATTCCATCATTATTCCTAATCAAATCCCCTGTACTGTACTATTTTTTCCCGTGTGCTTTGAAGCGAGTCTGATTTGTGATGTATTATTGATAGGAGGTGTTGGAGAAGGGAAGGGCATTTCTCTCTCTCGAATCCAAGACGAGCGATGTCGAAGAGACCTCCAAAAAGCAAGTTGCGAATGATAAGGACATTCATCAGGAACGCTTGGTCCTTGAGACCGATGAATTGGTCTCGGTGCACAACGCCAGCGAGCTGCTGGCCGTTCGTCGCATGACTGGATTTTCGGGAGCAGTTCAGATTATTGGTAGCATTCGGGTTCGCGACGTGCGTGCATTTAAGGCAGCACGCCCGGACCTACAACTTGAGGATTAGCTGCAGCCTCTCCTCCTTTATATAGGTCTATTAATGTCTAGAAATTCATTTACATGCTTTAAACTTTTAGTAAACCTTGGTTGTTATAATGTGTTCAATTAAGCCAATTGTCTGATCCTTGTCAAGTATGAATAGAAAAATATACTATATGTTTGAGAATAGTCGTTTATGTAAAAATATACTATATATGTTTGAGAATATTCGTTTCTGTAAAAATATACTACATGTTTGCCTCATTTACACAGACAAGGCTAGCTTTGATGTGCTTAGACAGAAAGAAATGGTAGTTTCAGTAAATTTTGGTTGTTATAATTCTCTGATCCTTGTCAGTATGAATAGTCGTTTATGTAAAAATATACTATATGTTTGCCTCATTTACACAGACTATGCTAGCTTTGATGTGCTTAGAGAGAAAGAAATGGTCAAGGCCAGTTGCACGTAAAAATAATCACAAACTTATAGTCTTATGTATGTGGGCACCCTTGACAAAATTGAAATATAAAAAACAGATTCACATACTTAATAGCAAAATCAAAACCTGCTTTCGAGCAACATTCGATCTCTAACTAAAATAATATTAATGGCTTCTAATCAAAGTTCTAGGGAAGGCTGGAAAATACGAAGATGGCTATAAAAAACAAAAAAAGAAAATAGCAGAAGTTAAGAAAAAATAATAAGCAAGTGAAAAGGAAGCAAGAAGGAGATTCATCACCTAAACCGGAGGATTGGAGCTCAAAGCCTCTCGCAGAATATGGTATCTCAGGTCCAATCCCTATCTAAATCACATAGCCTGCGATCCTACTGTTAATAAACTACCCGATTTATCCAAAAATATCTCCGACAAGTGATTATATATTTGATTACAGAATATAGATAGGATAAGATGCAACACTAGGATATCTCCGACAAGTGATTATATATTTGATTACAGAATAGAGATAGGAATGTTATGCGAGCAATAGATATGAACACTTAGTGATAAGATGCAACACTAAGATATCTCCGACAAGTGATTATATATTTTATTATATAATAAAGCGAGGAATGTTAAGCGAGCAATAGATATGAACACTTAAATACAACACTAGATGTTAAGGTGTGTCGAGTAACAATACTCTTCTATATGCATAATTATGTATCCAAAAGAGTACGCATGGTGTGCGTGGGTTTAGCCTAGTGGTAGAGTGGTTAATGCCCGGACCAAAGGTCACGGATTCAAGTCCACCGTCACGCGGCCTTTAAAATTTCTTGTAATGTTTGTTCAAAAGAGTACACATGTGTGTGTTACTTGGTACATCAAAGTATGTCGTAACTCGTATGTAGCAACTAGCAAGTATTCTAAATAAAATACGAAATTTGACTTCGCAAATTGTGTAAAATTTTATATTATTAATTGTAAATACCAATATTTAAAAGGAACAACGAAATTGCAGGGCCCGAAAAAACAATGGCTTCAATCTTACTAAATTAGGCCCATTTACAAAAGGCCCGAAATTGGGCCCAATTAAGGCGTCGTTTGTTCTTTTTTTTTATTAATTTTTTTTTTGCGTTGTGGTATCTTTTATTTTTTCTGAATAATTTCGAAATTTTATTTTCTAAAATTAGCTTCAAGTTTTACTCGCAAAGCTGGGCAAACGATCTTGTCATTGATTTCTTTCAGATCTATAATTTCTCAATCGGTATTTCTCTGTTTCTGACGCTTCAGATTGTAATCCGATAATTTATCGGTTTAGCATTATAAAATCCTTTGATTTTTGTTTTTCTCGGTTCGATCAAATATTTTTGTTACTTGATGTAAACTTTTTTCTTTTCTTTTCCTTTTTCTTTTTCTTTTTAAATCTGAATTGATTCGCAGAATTGCATTTTTAGCCGCGGCGCGATCTCTATCTGTATTGGCGGTCTCTGTATAGTCACATTTCCTCAATAATGAATCCTAGAAGGTTTTGATCCCATAATTTCCTTTTCTTTAAATTCTATGTGTGGTGGTATTTTATTTTGTGTAATATGTGTTTCACATAAGTGGTTGGAGGATTGGTGTTATAAAGTTCTGAGTGCATTTGGAAGTTGATTGGTATTGTTTTAAGATCAATTTGTAATCGTATCTTCATGACTAGCAATTTGAGATTTGAATGCTGAAGTCTGTAGGTTTTGTACAGTTCTATCGTATACATTAGGGAGATACGAATCTTATGTTGTGTCTTTATGTGAGCATTTTATATACTGGGGATATGCGAAATCGAATTATCTGGTTCAATATTAGGTTTAATAAAGCTTCTTGGTATCTTGGCTAAGGAAAATTGGAATTTCTTTTCTCACATGAACCTGAAAACTTTATATCTACATTGTTTTCATAGAGGTTTGATTAAGATTTTCTATTATCGGTTTTGTGGCCGATGGTTGCCATTCACTAGCTCCACATGCCACAAACTGATGCTGCAAATGTCAGCGTTGTTTTATGAAGCTCTGAATATCTGAGTGTGTTGTCATTCATTGATGCTCCCATTTCCCATGTTGTAACCTTGAAATACTCAAAATATATGCATATTTTTTCTTTTGCTATTGAGGAGGAACAATGGAATTAAGAGTAAGCCACATCTCATTTTCAGTTGACCTACTGAAATGGTGGTTTGTTGTCTTTTCCTAAACCACAAATGATGTCTTGCTACTTTCAGAACCTTTTTTTTTTAAATAAAGTTAGAGCTTTATTAACTACCAGTAATATCTTGTCTCTTGAAATCCAATTGTGATCCTATTGCCCAATCTGAGTCAACTTTGTGCATCATGTTTAGCATGTATATGTAAAACCGTGCCTATATAAATGGAGAATGCACATATGAGTAATCCATTAGCATGCTGGCTATCCACTACATACTAATGCTATGTTCTTCTCGAATTTTGCTTGGATAGGCTAATGTCTTAGCCCTTTCTCATTAGCCTTTACTGTGTGACTGCGTCCATATGCTTTGTTTGGTACTTTGGAGAAATTAACTCATCTGAACACATAATATAACCTCTTGCGTCCCTAATCCCTATACGTCAAATATACTCAAATACTAATATTGCAGTTTTACAGTTTTACTAATGCAATATCCTTTGAACATTAGGGAGAGTTTCTAAGATATTCTAAAATCATTGCTTTTATTTGCAACACCTGTAATGTTATCCCTAATTGAAAACTATACAAGTTTTATTTCCATTATTATTTGGAAGAGGGAGAAGCTTTACTTGTCATCAACTGTTTGAAAACGTAGGAACTGGACAAATTATATAGACACTAGCGTTCATTTCTGTTTATAAAAACTATCAGTAGCTTTACACAATACATATATTTTGATTGTTTGTTCAGTTGCCCTTACTTTCATATAAGGGTCTTGTGCTTCTAATAACAAACTAAGAGGATGGTTGGCTAAGCTTATTTTACAGTGTTTATAAGCTCTTACATCTCTTAAGATGTTTTTTCAAGCTTATAAGATGTTGGTCTTAACAAAGTTATAATTACAATGATTAAATTATAAGGAGTCTTCTTAAATAAGAACTTCTTGCAAAAAGTTGGGATCCCTTGCTCTTTTGAAAAGAGGTAATAAGCTACTAGCATCTTAGTTTTGGGTAAATGGGGCCTTTATCTAGAAGCCAAACACTTTGAAGATGCTCATAAATTCGAAAGCATCTTATAAGTTGTTTTAAAGAACTTAAAAGGTCACCCAAACACCCCTTTGTGCTCTGACTCTGAGTGTTGTGCTTGCCATTTGAAGCCACTTTTACATCTTGGACTCCTTTGTAAATTAATCTTCCTATGCTTATGAAAAACATTGGGTTCAGGGATTGGAATGCTAGAACTGCTCTTTTTGATGGTATTGAATAAGGAGGTATAAGGGCATCGTTGTCTTACTCCTCTCATGAGATTGACGAGATTGATCGAGCCATGGAAGGGCTACAAGATCGAGTTATTATGCTGAAAAGTGTGAGTTTATACTTCCTGAAACATACTAGTATTTGGTTGCTTCAGTCAACCCATTTCTCTAATGATAAAATTGCCGGCATAAATTTTCTTTATATTTTTCATTTCTATTCTATATTATTGCTCAAGTGCTATTTGAGAAAATTTAAGGGTTTCATGACTATTGGATAAAATTATTATTGCTTTTGAGTGTGCTTGAATTAGTTATATTTTGCGTTTTAGTAGTACTTTGCTCCCTTGTATGTCGATAACTTAAGATTTACCTGTTTGTCTATAAATAACAATTCCTTTGCTCTGAATTGTTTTCCTAGTATTGTCACTTTGAACATGAAGACAAATATAAAAATAGCATTCTCTTGATACACTCTGGGTGGTTGTTTTCTGTCACCTCCATATCACCTACATTATCACTTCTCCTATTACGATTTTTTCTTAGACAATTCACAAATGGCCCATAGAATACAAATCTAAGCCACTGATGGTGAATATCGATTTTTCATTTGATGCAAATCATGGAATTTTTTAGATAAAAATTGATTAAAATCATCATGTAGAAATATTTCATAAACAAAATGTATTCCTTCAGTTTTTGCTAAGATGTGGTTCACTGCATTTGATAATGATGCTTCATGTGAACAGTTGTCCGGCGATATACACAAGGAGGTTGATTCTCACAACCGCATGCTGGATAGAAATGTGTCAGATTCAATTGAGAACTATCTTAAATAAAGTTTGCATATATAACAGACTGACAGTTGCATTCGTTTTATTTTTCAGTGTAGATTATATTGTTCTAACTACCGTGGACCGAGATGATCTACCTGATGGTGGAAGTGGCCATTTTGCTGAAACAGTGAAAGCCATGAAGGTTATTCTGTGTTTTTTGTAGAATTGGATCTCTTAGGATCTGAGTGATAAATTGTTTCATATGCCCATGGAGAAATCTAGTACCTTTCTTTGTACTAATTTTGCATCAACATGCAATACATATTTATTTATATGGTCGCATATTACAGGTATGAACAAAGTTTATCAGTTCTGAAACACGCAAAGCTTGACAAGGGATGATAACAAAAACGTCTATTATGTTAGGACTTGGTGAAACTGATGATGAATTGAAGGAAGCCATGGCTGATTTGAGGGCTATTGATGCTGAATACTTCTTAGAGTTGATAACTGACTTTCCCATTTCTTTTGTTTATACTTTATAATGAATTGTCCTTGCAATTTTTATGATTGAAATTCGAAGCTCTGGGTTCTCCACTTCTCTAGTCGTTGATCATACAACTACTGTTTCTTCTAACCGAATCCTTGCAAGAAACTAATGCCGAACTGTTGTCATCTGTTTCGTGCAGCCTACGCCATTACATCTTACAGTTAAGGAGTATGTTACGCCCGAAAAGTATACTTTCTGGAAAGATTATGGAGAGTTGATTGGTTTCCGTTATGTTGCCAGTGGACCCTTGGTAAATTCTTACACTCTAAACCTCATTTTCATTGGAATATCAGGAAATTTAACAACATTTAAGTCTGTCCTTTTCCTATTTGTGTTCATGTCGGAACTTCCTATCAAGATACTCGACTGCTGTATCATACTCCCTCCGTCCCTGATAAGTGTAGTCCACTTTCTTTTTTCGTCCGTTCCCCATAAGTGTGGTCCTTCCTTAAATGGATATGACCCCACTTAAAATTTTACCATTTTACCCTTTAAAAATAACTAACACTACAACAAAGTGGGTTCCATTCTCTACTCACTACACATCTATCTAACATCCTTCTTAAAATCTGTAGCCCTCCCTCCGGACCATACTTATCAGGGACGGAGGGAGTATTCGTTAGCAACTAATCAACCTTCTAAAACCCTAAGAATAGATGTGAACTGCTGTTTACCCTCACAACCATGATAAAACATGATAAATGTTTATAAAGGTATCACCTACACGGAAAATCAATCACCAAGGAGACTCTCACGAATATATACATAGAAATAAGTTCTCTAAAAAATTCTAAATAAAAGAAATTTAGGACCTTTAGCCAAACAAGAGGGGAATAAAATAGTTTGAAATTCTGTCACACTCAATGGAGGTACAAAAAACTAAGGGCTCGTTTGGTAGGTATGTTAAGATAAAGTAAGATAAATAATGTCAAGATAAATATAGTGAATGAGGGGTGATTATTTAGTGTATCTTTGTGTTTGGTAGATAAGATATATAATGTAGATATGATAAATTTGTTGTTTGGTATCTTAATTTAAATTCAAGATTAAGTGGGAAATGACAATTCTACTCCCAACTATAATTAATTATTATTTTATGTATCTCTCTTTCTCTCACTATTTCTCTCTCTCTCCACTCACCCTCACCTTCGGCCCTTTCTTTTTCTCACTGTAACTCTTTCTCTCTCACTTTCTCACTATTTCTCTCTCTCTCTCCACTCCCCAACTACCGTCCTCTCTCACTCTTTCTCTCTCTATCTCACAACATCACACCACAACCACCACCACCACCACCACCATCCCTTCCGCCGACCGACCACCACCACCACCGGCGTCGCCCACCACCCGCCGCCGCCTACTTCCACAAAACGGCATCGTCCCTCTCGCTCTTTCTTCTCCCACCCTCGACGCCGCCGCCGCCTTCATCTCTCATCCACCACTACAAATTTTGGACGGGAGAGAGAGAAAGAGAGGGGGGGGGGAGATTTGCACCACTCTTCTCTCTCTCCCCTCGTCTTTCACCTTCCCGACCCGTCGCCGCCGCCTGCTTTCCGACCGCCACCATGTCCCTCTCGCTCTCTCCTCTCTCACTCCCTTTTCTCTCACCCCTCAATCTCTCTCTCCTCTGTTCCACCACCATCCGCCGCCGTCGCAACCACCACCACCATCCGCCGTCGTCGCAACCATCACCGCCACCATGTCCCTCTCGCTCTCTCTTCTCTCACTCCTCTCTCTCACTCTCTCTTCTCTCACCCCTCAATCTCTCTCCTCTGTTCCACCACGCAACCACCATCCGCCGCCGTCGCAACCACCACCGCCACCCGCCGCCGCCGTCGCAACCACCACCGCCACCCGCCGCCGCCTACTCTGTCACTCTCTCTTCTCTCAGGTAGCCACCATGGGGGCAATTCTGTCAATAGAAATTTAGTATGGGTTACACCCTCAATCCACATAAATAATACCACCAATTTGGGCAGATTAATTATCTGGGTGAAACAGTGAAATAAGCTCGGGCCCTTCATTTATGCCGGGCTCCCAATATAAAAAAATTTAGCTACCAAACACCCCATTAACCCATATAAATAATATAGTAGGGGTTTATAACCCCTACCAAACACCCCCTAATAGTATTAATTTTATCCCGCTCAAGAAAAAGTAATATTTTTTGTATCAGCTTAAATCGTAATGTTTCAGTGACACATAATAATGGAGTTGGTAAAATATCATTAATACTATGTCCGTTCCGTTCATTTTGTCTATATTTTCTTAAATAGACGTTCCATTCAATTTGTCTGTTTTCCAATAAGAAAGGAATTTACTCTTCAAATCCCTTTAAAAGTGGTGGAATCCACCCATTTTTTATTTTTTTACCTTTATCCTTAATGTCTGTGTCGAACAATAGTATTTCTTATATAACAATAACAATTTATAAATTAAAGAAACTTGTTCAATTATAACACCACTTTCACTCATTGACATCTCATTATCTTACCTTTCGAGTGGTTGTAATTGAGATTATTTCCAGAATTTTCAATGATCGGAAATCTTACGTGAATTTTTTATTTTAAAAAAGCGGCCATGAACATTTTCAACAGATTCATTTCCTGTCACTGAAAATCCTGGATTCAAATGCAATTAACCCGTAAAAAATTACTACTATTTAAAAATTTTCATTTTTTTTCTTCTAAAAAGGACCAACTTGTTATGGACTTTTAGTACGTATTAATTGTAGGTGCATACGCTCTTACAATTAGTTTGTATTGTTGGATAAGTTAGTTAGCCCTACTGCGAAAATAAAGTTTTATTTCATTTCAATCCTTATACTAGTATGTATCCCGTCGAACATCGACGGAGAATCAATTTACATTGTAATTTCTAAGTATAAATTATAAAAATAATTTTATAAGTATTTTATATTGAAGTGACAGTATTGCGATAATTCATTGGAAGAGTGTTACACGACTGTATCAAATTATAATATAAAAAAAAGTAAGTAGGGATAACGTTCTTGAGTGATAGACACGATTTTTTAATCTAAAATCACCAAATTCGTACTTGTCTCAAACTCGAATCACAATTTTTATACTTGTACATGTCCCAAATCTAGGAATGTCAATGGATTGGGTACCTACCCATCAAGCAATTCTTAAACCTGAACCCGTTTAGATTTTCTTTATCCATACTTGTCTTAAATCCGATCAAAAATTGACTTCACTATCCAAACTGCCCCAAACTCGTCCCAAGCTCCGTTGGGTAATACCCGTTAATTACTTGCTAAAAATATGAATACTATAAAATCAACATTAAATAGTAAAAATAATAGTAAAAGATTATAATTAAATTAAAATATCAATATAAATTTTTATTAAAATAAATCTCAAAACAAATACTTTACTAACAAAATATCTAATATGGGTGTTATACAGTTGATATCTCGTAAAGTATTCAAATAAGATTACAATAGTAATTATAAATTAGACCAATTCATTGTCATCCTTACCAAACCTGTTTAAAAAAGAAACTTCACTACTTGTAACCGTCCCGTCCCAAACCCGTAAAAAAAATAAACAATACAATTTAAATATTAATTACAAATAGTATAAACAACAACAAAAATATAACTAAAATATAAATAAAAAAAGAAACTTTACTACCGTACCCGTACCTCCCAAATCCGTAAAAAATTAACACTACAATGTAAATATATATATATATATATATATATATATATATAATTAAAGTGTAAATATTAATAGAAAATATTATTAAAACAAAGAGTTATGTAATAACCAAATCTACCATGATATCTTATACCATCGAACATTAACTACAAAAATCTCCAATTTGGATGAGAATAAAATATAAAATAATAATCATAATTACATTATAATTTTTTTTATCTTATAAACATATAAATGAATTTGGGTAACGGAAACCCATAGACAATCATCCATAATCTCAATCCTGCCACAATTTTTTTTAATACTTTATTAGAAGTGTTTATCTACTAAATATAGAATGGCTAATCTCTTTCATAGTAATTAATCTTATATTGAAAAATAATTAATCAATATTTATTGGAGATTTATATAAAAGTGATTTTTATTCAATTATTAATTAGTCTCTCGTGTTTATTTTTAGGAGATTTTGTGTGACACCCCGATTTTTTATTCTAGTGGACTATTATAATGTCAATTATCAAATTTTGGTAAAGTCTAACTTTTCTAACTTTGAAGACTTGCTTTCACCTTATGAATAGAGATTAGTATTGAATGTGAATCAATGATAGAGATAGTCTTATTATTCTTGGGAATGGGGGCCACCGATTCATAATTCACTATCAGTAACAATTAAATAATTATTTATGCTTATAGTATTGGTAGCTAAATATATTTCTCAAAAAACCAACTCAATCCAAACAGATGGTGTTAATTGTTTGATAATTCTAAAAAAATTGTATCTTCTATTAAATTACATATTATGTTTGATAAATTGCAAAATCTAAAATAAATATATATGACTCTTAAATCTAATAATAATAATAATAATAATAATAATAATAATAATAATAATAATAATAATAATAATAATAATAATAATAATGTTGATTTTTTAGAATAATTAAAAAGATAATAATCTCAAAGGAGGTAAATATAGTTTTCGGCCCTAACACTCTTTTTTTCGGTTTATTCGGATCCACTGGTCCATTTTGGCTAAATTGTCACCCCTACCTATTGGGGATCTATTATGAATGACAATGGATACGGTACCTACCCATTAAAAATAAATCATAATTTTCTTATCAATACCTATCTCAATTTCAATTAAAAAATAAACTTTACTATTTGTACCCATCTCAAACTCGTTGGGTAATGTATGCTAATTACCAACTCACTCGGACATTCGTTCGGGTTTAGTAATCCTTGGTTCTAACCTTTCTTTTTCTCGATCAACTTGGGTTTATCCGTCTGTTTCATGGCTAAATGGACATTCATACCTATCGGGCTCATTTAGGAATCATAATGAGTCGATTTCCCTCCATTAAACATTTCCAACCATGAATGAGAATTTCTTTATTTGTACCCGTCTCAAATCCAATAAAATAGAGACTATACTATCCGTACACTACAAAGCATATTAACTACTAAAATCTTTAATGGAAATCATTAATAAATTTTTAACTACAACTTCTAGCTCCCTTTTATTTTCAACAATATTTGTCCATGCTTAGTTTTGAGGTTTTGATGTAGGACATTTTTAAGAAGGCTTTATCATTAGTATATGTATAATATATATGGATAATAATAATTTTTATTGTCTCTATTATCATTTTAATAGCCTATATTTTAGACGTATATATTGGTATATCAAGTTAATTCGAGCATCGTTATTTAATCAAAATATGTAATTACTGTATTAAGAAAACTATTGAATATTGTCTGTGCCATTTTTTAAAAGTGGTGGAATCCACCCATTTTTTATTTTTTTACATTTATCCTTAATGTCCTTGCCGAACAATAGTATTTCTTATATAACAATAACAATTTATAAATTAAAGAAACTTGTTCAATTATAACACCACTTTCAATCATTGGCATCTCATTATCCAACCTTTCGAGTGGTTATAATTGAGATTATTTCTAGAATTTTCGATGATCGAAAATCTTACGTGAATTTTTTATTTTAAAAATGCGGCCATGAACATTTTCAACAGATTCATTTCTGGTCACTGGAAATCCTGGAGATTATCTTAATTGCCTTCAAATGCAATTAACCCGTAAAAAAATACTACTATTTAAAAATTTTCCTATTTTTTTTTCTTCTAAAAAGGACCAACTTGTTATGGACTTTTAGTACGTATTAATTGTAGGTGGAGCTAGACGGTTTTTTCGGACCGTAACTTTTCTTGATTTGAGAAAACGGACTTTTTTGTGCGGGCCGGCAAAATACGGACTAAAACTTTTTTTTTTTGCGTCCGTACGCCAATTTAGGACCCAAACGAGGTGGTTTGGGCTTTTTCGCACGTGACGTAACACCTGGAGCCCGAACCCCACTTCTACATACGTGGCACGACACATCACTCTCTCCCTGCCATGTCACCTAAACTGGAGCGGTAAAAATAAGAAATGTAAAAATAAGAAAGAACGCATTTCTCAGCCACAAATTCAGAAGAGCCCTAGTTTTAGTGTGAAGAATCCAAAGGTTTGCAGCAGAAGTGGTATCGTAAAGAGAAGAAGAGGAAGAAATCCAGCAGTAAGAATCGATTCCCAATTTGAGAAACCCCTGACCAACTCTAACTCCAAATTCAATCGTTGAGAGAAGCGAGAAGCTTGTGGAGAGAAGCAAGACGCGACGATGTTGCAACTGAGAGAGAAAAGAAATTTAAATCGACCTCCACCTAATTACAGTAAGTATTTCTCTTTCTTGAGTTTTATAGATGTGAAAATGGTGGGTCCTGAATGTTTTGTTGGTCTTAAAGATGGTTGTTGAATTTGTGGGTGGGTCCTAAATGTTGGCAGAGAGTGTATGTAGTCCCCAAATTCATGTTTGTTTTATATCTGGATTGTTGCTCAAAATTGATGATTAGTGTGAGATTGAATATTATGCAGTAGTAGTGGGTTTAGGGTTTAATAGTATAATATCTTGTAATTGAATATTATAATGAGTTGAGTGATTATTTTTATTGAAAATTTTGTATTTTTGCTTAGAAAAGTGTTCCTTTAATTATTTTTTTTCTCCGTTTTTGTTGCGTAACCTGTCAATGAATATTTAACTGTTGTTTTTCATTATGGAGGCAAATTCAAAGGTGAACCATTTGCTCAATATGTTGGTGGTGATAGATTAATAGTAGATTATGTTGTTGCTAGGGAAATAACATTGTTATATCTTAAAAAGCTTCTCAGTGATTGGTTGTTTATTGATGGTGATGTAAGGCTGTTAAATTTAAATGACAACCGTTATAAGTTGGTGTCATCTGATGGTGAAGTCAGAAAGTTATGCTTGAGTTCACTGAGTAGAAGGGAGGTGATTTTCTTTGTACAAGAAGGGGGGACTGGAAGTGAGAACGAGCCTAGCAGAGAGACAGTGGCAGAAACTAGTTCTACTTCTCTAGGGACTGTCTTTGTAACATTAGATTTAGGTGATGTGGGTGATGTAGGTGATGTGGGAGATGTTGAAGATGATGAAGATGAGGTGTATGATAGTGACTACAATGTAGAAGATGATGACACATTATTTGAGGATGATGACATATTATTTGAGGAGAATGTCATGAAAGAAAATGAGAATGAAGAAAATGAGGATGAAGCTTGTGGTGATGAAAGTGAAGAAGAACCTGATGTAGTGATGGCTGCAGAGCTACATGAACACAAAGACTCTGATGTCAGTGATGATGAGGGAAAAAAACTACCCTGTTTTCAATCCAGCTGTGATATTTGAACCTGATTTTGAGTTGGGCATGATTTTTTCATCTAGGAAAGAATTTGCTCTAGCTGTGCAGTCTTATGCAATCAGGACAAAGAGATCTGTAAAGCAGACAAGGACTGACCCCATGAGAATGTATTATAAATGTGCAGATGAAGAGTGTGATTGGAGCATTCGTATGAGAAAACATGATGATGAAGAGACTTATCAGGTGAGGCAATATCATGGCCAACACACATGTGATGAGCAATACCATGTCAGGAATTTGAAGTCCACTTGGTTGGGAAAAAAATATGTGAACTTGTTTGTGACTGACCGCATGATAGAAAAGTTAAAGTTTTTAGGAAAGATATGATGCAAGCCTTGGGCCGTGAGATTTCTAAGGACCAAGCATATAGAGCTAAGAAACTAGCTCTTGAAGAAATAGAAGGAGATGGTGAGCCGCAATATTCTAAGCGTGGGATTACTGCGAAGAAGTGAAAAGGACCAATCACGGAACCACATTCATTATAGGTGCGAGAAGATGAAGAGAATGGTGATGAAAGATTTGAAAGGTTATATGTGTGTCTTGATCTTTGTTAAAAGTGGCTTCAAAGCAGGTTGCAGACCCATTATTGGGGTTGATGGGTGCCATTTGAAAGGAGCATACCAAGGCTTCTTATTGCGATCGAGTTGGAGTTGATGCAAATAACGGTATATACCCTATTGCATGGGCTGTAGTTAGTAGAGAGTGTAGAGATACTTGGGAATGGTTTTTAGTGGTATTAAAACAAGATTTAGACATAGAGGAACATAGTCAGTACACTTTCATGTCTGATAAGCAGAAAAGCTTGATCCAAGCCATGTCTTTAGTGTTTCCAAATGCTGAAAATAGGTTCTGTGTTAGACATTTGCATGAAAACTTCAAATTGGCCGGGTTCAGAGGAGATACATTTAAAAATTATTTATGGAAAGCTGCCAAAGCCACCACTGTTGGGGAATGGAAGCAAAGGATGGCGATACGAAACAATATTCTGAACCTGCATGGGAGTGGTTAGATGCCAAGCCACCACAACAATGGAGTAGGTCTCATTTTACTGAACAAAGTAAATGTGATATGCTCTTGAACAATGTGTGTGAAGTCTTCAATTCCACTATATTGGAGGCAAGAGAGATGCCTATCCTGACTATGTTGGAGTGGCTTAGATCCTGGATAATGGTGAGGTTTCAGAGGAACAGAGACATATCAACTCCAAGATGGAGAGAGAGAATTTGCCCAAGGATTAAACAACTGCTAGAGGAAAATGCTAGTAAGGTTTCAGATTGTATTCCAGTGAAATCAGACAACACGCACTATGAGATTAGATGTGCAGATGGTTCTCAGTTTTTAGTTGATTTAGATAATAAGTCTTGTAGTTGCAGACTTTGGGGCCTAAGTGGAATACCCTGCTATCATGCAATATCTGCAATAAATCACCAAAAGCTGAATAGAGAGGACTTTGTTGATGATTGCTACACTGTGAAGACTTTTAAGAAGACTTATGCTGGTACAATCATTGGTGTGAATGGTCCCCAGTTGTGGGAAGATAGCATGTTCATTCCACCTTTGCCTCCAAAAATGGATAAAGGAAAGGGGAAACAGTCTATGGCCAGGAAGAAAGGATCTGATGAGAAAGTTGAAAAACAAAACAAGAAGAGGAACAAGCTTAAAAGAAGGCAAACAACAGTAACATGCAGTAAGTGTGGAGTTCAAGGGCACAATGTTGCTACATGTGGAAAGGAAAAGGTATAATAATCTTAGCTATTTTCATTCTCATTTTGTGTAGCTTGTAATAACTTTATTTAATATTTGTAGGTCATCAAGAAGAGTAGAGGAAATGGAGTCCCAAGTGGCAGTGGAAATGGAGCAGCAAGTGGCAGTGGTCCTTCAAGAACCGAAGACAATATTGCTAGTGAGGTGTATGATGAAGATGAGTCAGTTCCAACTGAAATAGCCACCCAAATGTCTCAAGTACAGTGTAGACCCCATGTTCCAGGTCCAACAATGTTTCAGCAGCTACGTGGTGATAAATTCGAGAGACAAGGGCCTATGATTTTAAACAGTCAGAAGAAATTTGTAAGCATGGCAGATTTGCAAGCAAGGAAGAAGTAAATACTTGGTTTTTATGACACTTTTGGCCATTTTTTGTGAATTTTCTACCTATGGTTGTTGTTCAACTACACATTTGGAAATATTTTGTGCTGGCTCTGTGAAGCCTTGTTTGTTTTTGTGGCACTTTTGGCCATATTTTGTGATGGCTCTGTGAAGCCTTGAACTACATGTTTTTGGATCTACCATTTAATCAATGAAATGCATTATGATCTAAGTGGAATTGTAGTTGTTGTTTCTGAAGAAGAAATGTTGCAGCTTCTCGATTATCGCATGAGCTGGAGAAGAACAACAACCACAGCAGCTCGACCACGAGCTGGAGAAGAACGAAGCAACCCGGCGGCTCTCTCTCTTGGTCGACAAAGAAGACACGAGCAAGATGGCGTCTTGACCACTCACGCCGGACAACAGAGCCCAACCACAAATGGAGTGCGGAATCACAGCAAGGCTTTGAGCCCAACCACAATGAGCTCTGCGGGAATCTCGCAGTGCCGGACAAGAGAGCCCTAACCACAATGAGCCGCGGAATCCGAATTGAAGCCGCAGAACCACAATGAGGCCGCGGGAATCTTGCAGGCCGGATACAGAGAGCCCAACCACAATGAGCCGCCGCGGAATCATCGCAATGCTTTGAGCCCAACCACCTGAGTTGCCGCGGGAATCACTGAATTGGCATCGGATAACAGTGAGCCCAACCACTGAGCCTGAGTTGCGGAATCATTGCACTGTGCTTTGAAACAGAACCACAATTCTGAGTCTGCGGGAATCACAGCTTAGGCTGACAAGAGAGCCCAACCACAATGGAGCTGCGGAATCTCTGCGAAGTTGAGCTAACCACAACCCGTGAGCCGTCATGGAGCCGGAGCCCACCACCGGAGTTGCTGCCGCCACGGAGTTGCCACGGAGAAGACGAAAGAAGTGGCAACAAGAGAGCAAAGAAGAGCTCGACGCGAAGATCACAACAACATGCGAAGCGGCAAGAAATTTACCTCAAATTGGAGGAGATACCGGTGTCACAGCAGCAACAACAGCTCCTCCATTCAAAATTTCTTTGTGACATTTTTACGAACACCATGTGTACATGTGTTCAATGGAAAATTTGTAACAGCCATAGCACCATGCAACAAGTTTTTTCCCCTTTTTCTTTTTACCTGAATTCCACATCCTAGCAGCATGTTTTTCCATAGAGTTGCAGAATATTATACAGATACAAGCAAATAGCACAAAATTGGAGCATTTCCTGCTGCAAACAATCAATATATTAACAAAAAAATGCTTACGAATGTCTTCATTACAACAATCTACCAATACATTAACTACAACAACAATTTACCAATACATTAACTAAAAGAGGCTTACAGATGCCTTCATTACCACAATCCACCAAGAATTGTTCTCTGTTACACTACATCTAAATGATGAAAACCTTCCAAATAAGAACAACACAAACCATAGTCAAAAAGAAAATTAACTTCTGCAATTTCTTCTTGCTCTTTTTAAGCGTTTCCACCTCTTTCTCAGTAGCATTAATCCTTCTTAACAATCCAGGGATAACAACTTTTGCTCGAAAGCACATGGGTGGATCTTCCCAATCCCAAAACGTGCAATTACCCAACTGTAAAATACAATTTTTAGACCAAATATTCCATATTCACATTGTTTTCTTTTAAATATCTACAATAAAATTGAAATTTTAAAACTTACATCGTAAAGCACATATCTCCTCGCATGATTGTTATTGGTCCATGATGTGCGAAGCCAAGCTCTCTCTCCACAGTGACAAAGTCTGAGAGAATATTGTCGTGCGCTCATTCTCGAGAATTTCTTCCTCTTCTTCTCTTTACGCTTCTTCTTCTACAGCCAAGCTCTGGATTCTCTTGTGGTAAAATTAGGGCTCTTCTCTTTACATTTCTTATTTTTACTGCTCCAAGCTTCTCTCCACAAGCTTCTTGCTTCTCTCAACGATTGAATTTGGAGTTAGAGTTGGTCAGGGAATTCTCAAATTGGGAATCGATTCTTACTGCTGGATTTCTTTCTCTTCTTCTCTTTACGATACCACTTCTGCTGCAAACCTTTGGATTCTTCACACTAAAACTAGGGCTCTTCTGAATTTGTGGCTGAGAAATGCGTTCTTTCTTATTTTTACATTTCTTATTTTTACCGCTCCAATTTAGGTGACATGGCTGGGAGAGAGTGATGTGTCGTGCCACGTATGTAGAAGTGGGGTTCGGGCTCCAGGTGTTACGTCACGTGCGATTCACGTGCGAAAAAGCCCAAACCACCTCGTTTGGGCCCTAAATTGGCGTACGGACGCAAAAAAAAAAAGTTTTAGTCCGTATTTTGCCGGCCCGCACAAAAAAGTCCGTTTTCTCAAATCAAGAAAAGTCACGGTCCGAAAAAACCGTCTAGCTCATTGTAGGTGCATACGCTCTTACAATTAGTTTGTATTGTTGGATAAGTTTGTTAGCCCTACTGCGAAAATAAAGTTTTATTTCATTTTCAATCCTTATATTCCATTAATTCATTTTTTGTGCAAACTTGAACATTTCATTAATTAGTATTTAATGTTTTTCTTATTTTTTTTTATATTTTTTTTTTTGAGTAGGGGTTTTCAAAGCTCAACTAGTCGAACATCATTAAAACTCGTCAGATTAATATGAAATAATCCCACAAGGAAAAATCTTCTTATAGGCAAAAAGGGCACTCTCGAAAAATCAAAATATAACAACCACAACATTTTAGAAAGTGTCAAAATGAACCAGATTGTAGAGTAAAATATCGAATTCCAAATGAAAGTGGTAAAATAAATAAGAGTATATAAAACAATAAAATGAAGATATTTTCCTATATGAATAATAACATGCATGGAGGCTCCGCATTTCAACTAAATTTGCTTGCTTAGATAAATGCCCATATACAGATGGAACCAATACTATTTATATGAAAGCATTTACAAAAATAATGTTGATCTCTGAATATTACAATATTCGAACAAAAAAAGAATTTTACCACTAACATGTAACTTAGTTGGTATTCCTTTCCTTTGAAAGAGTGAAAAATACGTGTACGAATCCAATTTCCTCCATCCCGACTAAAATAAATAAATAAACTATTGGTAAAAGCTCCTTAAAGAAACTAAGGAGGTGATTGGTATGATGGAATTGAATGAGGTATGAATGGAATGGATGTAGGAATTGAATGAAGGTAGGAATGGAATGATAAACCTTGGTTGATTCCTTTGCTTGGTATGAACAAGAATTAAAGAAAGGAATGGAATCATTATTTGTTTAGCATTTTATATCTTTTTCTTCTATCTCAAAATAATATTAGATGAAAAATGTTAGTGAGGCTAAATTTTTTAGAGAGAGAAAATTTTTAAAGATAGAAAATTCTTGAGATAAGATTATAGAGAGAAACTTCTAGAGAGAGAAAACTTTTAGAAAGAGGATTTTTTGAGAGCAAATTCTTGAGAAAGAAAATTTTTAGAGAGAGAAAAATCTAAAGATATAAAATATTAGAGAGAAAATTATTAAAATTATTATCATTATAATATTTTCTCGATAGCACTTTCTCTCTCCAAAATTTTCTCTATATAGTTTTTTCCTCTCTCTAAAAATTCTCTCTAGAATTTTCTCTCTCTAAAATTTTCTCTCTCTAGAATCATCTCTCTCTAAAATTTTCCTCTCTAAATATTTTCTCTCTAGAATTTTCTCTCTCTAGAATTTTTCTCTCTCTAAAATTTTCTCACTCTAGAATATTCTTCTCTCTAAAACTCTTTATAGAATTTTTCTCTATCTAAAACTCTCTCTCTCTAAAATTTTCTCGCTCTAACACTCTCTCTCTAAAAAATTATCTCTCTAGAATTTTCCCTCTCTAAAAATTTTCTCTCTCTAGAACTTGTTCTACCTAATAGTTTCTCTATCTAGAAATAATCTCTCTCTATAATTTTCTCTCTTTAAAACTTTCTCTCTCTAGAATTTTCTCTCTGAAAATTTTCTCTCTCTAGAATTTTGTCTCTCTATAATTTTCTATCTCTAGAACTTGATCTACCTAATAGTTTCTCTCTATAGAACTTTCTCTCTCTAGAACTTTCTCTACCTATTAGTTTCTCTCTAGAATTTTGCTCTCTAGAACTTTCTCTCTCTAAAAATTTTCTCTCTCTAGAACTTTATCTACCTAATAGTTTCTCTTTCTAGAACTTTCTCTCTCTAGAAATTTTCTCTCTCTAGAAATTTCTCTCTCTAAAATTGTATATGTATCTAAAATTATTTGTTGAAATAATAAAATTTAATGAATAATTTGATCAAATAATATATTAATACATATATATATAGGGGAGAGTTTAAATAGAAACTAATTCCCCCGTAAAATCTAGAAACTTTTTTTAACCGTTGATCATCAATGATCTATGGATATAATTAATTCAATTTTTTTTTTCTTTATTTGTACGCCTTTATATTTGTAGGGTCAATTTTGTCTTGTGCTTCGTATTGTAACTGATTTCCTTAATTTGTGAAAGGTAATGAAATGTAATTAATGAATAAGGCAATTAAATTGTAAGTTACATTTCATATTTCATATCATTTTCCTATGTTTTAAAAATTGTGGCTAGTTTATATTTTTACATTTTACTTTGCATTAAGTTTTTTAATATTTTTAAATTTTTTTATTTTGTTTACGTAATATTATTATTTCAAGTTGTATATTAATTGGTGTATTTCACCTGCAATTTATCATTTTAATATTTTTTAGTGTTTGCTTTATATCCTTTATTATTAAAAAAACAATAAACATTTCCCTCTTTATTAAATGCGCATAACATGCATAATTAATAAGTGAATAATGCATGATAATCATCATTGTGCATATAATGCATAAACACTATAAACATAATGCATAAGTGATGCATGTATGATTTTTAAAATGCATAATAAATTGTAAAAATGCATAAAAGGAAAGAAAAAAAGTTTTATTGTATATTCTACGAACCACAAAAAAAATGTACAATCAACAATAAGAATATGCATTATTGTATTTTAAATAAATAACAATAAAGTGCACATAGAAAAATTAATAAAGAATTGTTGGGAAAATTAATAGAGTTTTGATTGGATACAAAAACCCAGCTGACCCCAACCGAGTAGATGATCGCACAAGCCTAAGCGTTTTTCAGCTCACCTGTTTGAGCGTATAGAGTTTCTTAGTTTACAGGTAGAATCACTGAAGACAGCAGAAGACACAGCGAACTCAGCAGAGCAGACTCAGCAGAGCAAGACCAAGCAGAGTCAAAGATCTTGCAGTATCAAGACCCAGCTTAGTGACAGAAACCCAGCTCAGTGTCAAAGACCCAGCTCAGTGTAACAGACCCAGCTTAGTGTCGATGACACAACTCAGGTCTAAAACACAGCTCATGTCAGTGACACAGCTCAGGTTGAAGACACAGCTCAGGTTGATGATATAGTACAGGTCTAAGACACAGCTCAGAGTCAAGACTCAGTATAGTCCAAAACGCTGAAGATACAGCAGAGACGCTTAGCAGTTCGAAGACGAAGACCTTCTCCAAGATAAGATCCCGATGTCAGAAGATCTTGTCTGACGCAATCAAATTAGAGAAGAACTAGCCTCTGCAGATGCAGACCTACTTCGTAGGTAAAGGCCAGAAGTTAACAAGAGTAGGTAAGATTCAAACGGCTCTCTTCCAACGGCTAGTTTGTATCTCCATCTATATATATCTCTCCTCCACCATTGAAGAAGGAGGACTGGTGGTAAGACTGGTGAAGAAATAGACGACTGAAGCAATAAAAGAGCAAAACAGAAAAATGAACAACAATCTTCAAAGCCATATCTTTCAAGAACACCCAGCCAGTCAGCTGTGTTCTTAGTTGTTCATACATTCAGTCTTAGGCAGAATAGATCAGAATATATACATCTTAAGCCTAGTTTGAACGAGTTCATCATACTCCTTGTTCTTCATTGTAAGAACTCGTTCACGGTTGGAAAACCCATACCCAAACCCAAACCCAGAAAGGTTAGGTAAAGGTACGCTTGCTCGAAGCGTGTAATTCGAGTGGTTAGGTTCTTCAGTACCCGGAAACTGAAGGTGTAGGCTTCACAGTGCCCGCAAACTGTTGGAACACAGCTCGGGTTAGAGTTGTGAAGTTGCTTGGTACTTGGAAACCAAGTGGTAGTGAATTACCAGTGAACCTGGTCGTGGACGTAGGAGGTGTTACTCCGAACCACGTTAAAATTGCTTTGTTATTTATTGTCTTGTTTTATGCATTTTGCTAACCCCTCATGAGCATTATTTCAAGCTGCATAAACTGACTAACTGAAAAGTGAAACAAAGCTTTGCAATATAATTTGAAGCACCAGACGGACTTTCCAAATCCACCACATTCCGCACACACACACACACAGCCAGCTGTGTCGATCAAGCTACCATCTAGCTGGATCGAACACAGCCAACTCTTTGAAAAGAGTTTTAACTTGGAAAAGTTTTTAAACCTTGGTGTATTCACCCCCCTCTACACCAAGGTATCCGTCTTGGGACCAACAATTGGTATCAGAGCAGTGGTTCAAAAGATCACTGTATCTGTGTCAAGTCAGCATTTCATTGCTGATAGTGGTCACCTGAATAGATCCTTCAAAGCTTCAAAATTTTTTAAAAATCATTATATTGCATACTGTCTTGAAATCTTCCTTGTGCAGGAATCTCTCAATAAAGGAGTTCTTGAGAAATCATGAATCCAGACATTTCTCCAAGATGCGAGTGTTACAGGAACTATCTCCATGACTTGGGGGTACGAAGAACAAGATATCAAAGTATCTTGAAGCACTAGAGAAAGGAATTTCATTCAGTAGCAAACCAGATGGACTGTGATGCAATCGTCTCAAGCCACCAGGAGATGAGAAGAACAGAAAGGTTGATTGACGATTTGGAACGTCTCATACTCAGAATATATGACACCATGAGAGACAACCACCAAAGTCATCACAATATCTGACGAAAGCTTAGAAGAAGCTCAATTAGCTCAGCCTGGAAGGACCAACAAGGAGCACTGAAATATGAGCAAAGAAGATGAAGAAACCCAGCTAGCTGACTGGGACCAGCTGTGAAATAAAGACAGCTGGATGCATAACGGAAGATGCAACCAGTCATTCAGCTGAGTACAATGGTCTCAAGAAAAGAATAAAGAAGCAGCATATGAATCAGCTGGATCTGGAACAGCTGACTACCTGCTATACAATCTGAGACCTCTTCAAAGAAATGAGCCGATGGTGAGAAAATCCGTTCATTAAAAGGAAGTAGGATGCATCTGAAGAAAAAGCCACCTACTATCAAATCGAGGGGAAACTCTACATAGCTGGAAAGAATCAGCAAAATCAAGTAGAATACCCAGCAGGATGCACTCACCAAGATAGACTCAGCTGGAGTCATCAACTGAAGAAATCCATTGTTGGGAAAATTCACACAAAAGCACCTTTGCTGAAATCTAAGTCAAGATGGTGTGAATTACGTAGATTGTTCAATCCGAATAAAAGAAAAGTTCATCCAACTGAGGTGGAACAAACCCAGATGAATCCCAAAAGCTCAGATCAGAAGGATTATCCACCTAAAAGGAAATAAAGCTCAGCTAGACAACAATCGAAGAGCTAAAGGGAACTCAGCTGAAGAAGCTTCAAGCTAATCACCAAGATACTTAGCTGAGGAGAATCTTCAATCTAGCAGAAGAGAATACAACAGTGGTATCAGCTGACTACAATGATCAGCTGACGGGTTTACAGATTTTGTTTATTATATTTCTCTTTGTAATATGCTATGTAAGGATAAAGTTATTTGAATTTAATTCAAACATCTAAACATTCCTTAAATGGATTATTCTGCAAGCTATCCATCTCATCGCATTTAAGGAAAAACATGCAGAATACTGTAGCTCGAGAGAACTGAGTAAGAAGTCAGAACGTTTCGACTTCCTCACGCGCGCGTGACCTACACTCAATTTTCACACGTCATAGGACGTGTTGCGCAAATCTCTCTCAGCCGCAGATCTACATTACAATTGCCAAGATCTCAACCATTAATCAAAATGAGCAATTGATATATTTATCAAAAATTTGCAAATCTTCGCCATATTTACTATCGCTCATACTTATCTGAAATTCATATCTCAGATTCTTGATTATCTTTTTGCTAATACGCTCTCCGAGTATCTTCGTCTTTCTAACCTCTTGCTACAGAAGAAAATCATGGCACCAAAGTAGACGACACCAGGAGCAAGCCAGACTGAGAACTTGATGTCAAAGCTTCATTTTGAGAGTTGTCTGACTCTCAAGAACTACCAGAACTCAGAGTTCCAGGAAGTTCTGGATCTCATAAAAAATGCCGGACTTTTGCAGTGGGCGACTGCAAGACCAAAGAACATCTTCCGCCGGGAAGTGGCAGAGTTTTTCTTAGAGATGTCTAACCGTGATGACCGACTCCGTTCCAACGTCTCTTTGCAAATCAAGGAGAAGACTGGACATACAACTCCGTGGGACATTGACATCAACATCAACCGGATGTTGAACAAGTTGTTCGGCCTGAAGACTCTTGGGGACCGCTCCCCAGATAATTACACCAGAGAAGAAATCCAGATCGAACTGGATAAGATGTTGTTCAAGCCAGAACCATACAGGGCGAGCATGTCCAAGCTCCTGCTCAAGCCCAAGTACAGATTACTTCTGGATGTCACCCAGAAATGCATCCTCGGTATCGCTGGATCTCAAGGAGAGATCAGCGTACCTAGCTGAAACCAATGATAGCCATCCTCAGGAATGACCCTGTGGATTGGTTCTCATACTTCATGGGAAAATTGGAAAAAGAATTTAAAAAGATTCGTTTTGAAGATGACAGCTTCACCAGGTACAGCTGTAGGGAGACAATCTATCTATGCACCAAAGTAGCGTGCATAATAGAAAGCTACTCTACCGGAAGGCAAATCAAGTGGCATAACGCAGAAGAATTTTCTGTGTCCAGAATACTGTTTGAGAAGCCAAGTCAGCTCACTGACTTGTTGAAGAAGGCAGCCCCTGAAGGGAAGAGGAGGGCGCAAGAGGCAAAGCAGCAGACTGTCTCTCCCTCTCAAGCAAGAAAAAGGAAGCAACCAGAGGAGACACAACCAGCTGGATCTCCTCCTGCCAAGAAGAAGCTGAAATTCAAGGTAGTCAACAAATCAGCTGATGAGGCAGCAGAGAAACCAGTTGTTGAGACAGCTGGATCGGAATCCACTCCCACAGCCTCCCCTGTCCAAAATAAGAAAACTGAGTGGAGACCAGTTACTGAGGAGACAGCTTAGGGATCCACCTCCAGCTCAGACAATGGAAGGGAGTTCGTGAGAACATCACAAGAAGTTGAAGAACGTCAAATAGTGGTCTCTCTCCCTGACCCAGATGATGCTATTCCCCTTCGCCAAATTCTTCAAGCATTCTCACAACCCACTCCAGCTGACTACAAATCAGCTGGAATTTCTCATCAACAATCTCTTCTTCCACTCCATCCTCAGGTACACATCTCAGATTCCCCTTTTAATTCTTCAGTACCTGAAACCTCCTTGCTTCCACAGACCCAAGTTTTAGCACCCAGCTCTCCTCCCAAAGAACCATCTCCTTTAAGAGAGCTGACATATATTCAGTTGGCTGAAGCGTCTTCACAGCCAGCTGACTCCCAAGCTGAACTCTCTTCTCTTCCCAGCTCACCTAAAGAGCCCCGTCCAGCTGATGCTCCTTCGCAGCTGGATGATGAAAACCAAGCTGAACCTTCAAGCCCCACTACTTCTGAGGAAGTTGAAATCCTCAGTCCCAGAGCCGTTGCATGTGCTGCCACCATTATGAGGTTCGATGACCTCAGGCTTCAAGAAGTAAAGAGCGCACTGCAACAATACCCGTCTCTTGTTTCGCTCCCCGCTGCATTAGTCGCCGTAAGCGACTTCAAATTTTACCTTGCTACCAAGATGACTACTTGGTACGCAAATGAGGAACTTGTGGAGCTCTACTCCTTCAACAAGCTCAAAGCCGAAGAAGCTGCTCTACAGGAGATCTTCGGATTTGGAAGTCTTCAGATGCCTTCTTGCATCAAGACGAGCTAATCCGAACTCTCATCCAGAAGACTAAGCAAGATGAAGTATCACCATCTGAGGAGGTAATCGCAAGAGCCAACTCCTACCTCCACACTCTCAGCTGGATTGTTCCAGTTGAGACTGCCAAGGAAGCTATACATGCCGACACAGCTGAGGCAATGGTGATTGAAAACGAGCCAACTTCTGCAACAGTTGAGCCCGCAGAAGCTGCCCCACCTAGTCCTATTGCCAATGACACTCGCTCACTGGTCGAGATCGAGGCAGTCAAACCCAGCCAAGTCGAATTCGGGACCCAAACGGATTCCGATGCCGTGCTTTCTGATGCAATGAAGGAAGAAATAGCCAAACAAGTTGAGGAAATCCTATTCCAGGAGAGACTCAAATCAAATGTTGACACCCTTCTGCGCATCACAGCTGTAGAATGGCAAGTCCATTGCAACAGACAGACCATTGATGAAGTTCACAAGTTTCCCCAAAATCTATAGGAAAGCACTAGCCATGATCTCAAACAATCTCTCGCTTCACAACGCATTGATCAGGCAACTCATCTAGAAGAGAGAGTCCCTGAGATCATTTCAGAACTTCAAGCTCCACTGGAAAGCAGATTCAGCGACTTATCCAGCAAGCTCTACAACAACAAACCCTCTCTAACAGGACTGACATTCAAAAGCTGTTCAACCTCTACAAAGAGCTGGACACTGAGTTCAAAGCTGGAAATACCAGCACAGTACAGCTCAACCTCGTCACAGCAGACAACACAGCCAAGCTTGCTGATGTTGACAAAGTCCTGGCCTAGCTAAAGGAGACAATCGTCAACCTATCCTCCACCTTTGTTAATGATGCCAAAAAGAGGGAAGATAAGGGGGAAGGTAATGACAACAGAAAAACATCAAGGGCAGGTAAAGGAAAAGCTGTAGCTGAAGATGAAATTCAAGTGCTGCACTCTGAGATTGATGAAGGTGTTGCTGAGCTGGAAGCAGAAGAACCAGCTGGACGAAAAGGAAAATGGAGCAAAATGATCATCCCTCTTGCCAAAGCTAGCGGAGCCACGCCAGAAGAAATGAATGATACTCAATGGCTCTGCAACTTTGTAAATAAACAAAAGCAAGAGATGAGGAGCTTTCAAGAGCAGCAGAAGAAGAAGAAGAAGGAAAGCTTGCTCGATGCTGAAGAAAAGAAGCAGAAGAAGAAAAGAGCTAACATCAGAGAATCGAAGAAAAAGACTCAGATGCCAATGAACTGGAGAAGAATAGATGAATGGATCCCAGAAGAGCTAAACGACGACTGGGAACATACAAAATTCGAGTTCATTGAAGATTACTACTATCTGGGAGCCTATCCAAATATGCCTCCGGATGTTGCTTTCAAGATGCATCTAAATGAGCTCTTCCATCAAGATAGGATGACTGCGAAAGCATTCTTCAATGCTGCAGAGACCGCAAAGATCCAATTCTCTGCTCCCCAGCTGTATCATCTCCAGCCTCCACTGATACCTGGAACCGATTTCCCTAACAAATCGCAAATAATCGCAGAAGTGAATAAATGGGCAATCAGGAGAAAAATTTCCAAGATAAGTAATGAAGAAGAATATAGGAAGCTGTAACGGATGATCTTCAACCGGTACAGGTTGAGAACGGATGAACATCTTGAAGAAGAAAGACTGAAGAATCAGCAGCAGAGGAAGCTCAGTTGAAGACCCAACCAACTGGGAATTTTTGTCTTTTAAAAGTTTTGTAATTGTAAATTTGTAAAATATCATTTTATTAATGAAAAATCCGTTTTTGCTCTCAAGCTCATCCTGATGACAATAACTCTTTGTCCAGGCACTGAACTCTGAATTTGATTTACCTGCTGTGTATGTTTAAACTTTTGAAAACCCGTTTTTTTTGTTAAGGGGGAAGTAAATTGTTTTTCTCAGTTAGGTTTTGGCATCATCAAAAAGGGGGAAATTGTTGGAAAAATTAATAGAGTTTTGATTGGATACCAAAACCCAGCTGACCCCAACCGAGTAGATGATCGCACAAGCCTAAGCATTTTTCAACTCACCTGTTTGAGCGTATAGAGTTTCTTAGTTTACAGGTAGAATCGCTGAAGACACAGCTAAGCAGACAGCTTAAGAACTCAACAGAGCAGACTCAGCAAAGCAAGACCAAGCAGAGTCAAAGATCCTGCAGTATCAAGACCCAGCTCAGTGACGGAAACTCAGCTCAGTGTCAAAGACCCAGCTCAGTGTAACAGACCCAGCTTAGTGTCGATGACACAGCTCAGGTCTAAAACACAATTCAGGTCAGTGACACAACTCAGGTTGAAGACACAGCTCAGGTTGATGATACAACACAGGTCTAAGACACAGCTCAGAGTCAAGACTCAGTATAGTCCAAAACGCTGAAGATACAGCAGAGACGCTTAGCAGCTAGAAGACGAAGACCTTCTCCAAGACAAGATCCCGATGTCAGAAGATCTTGTCTGACGCAATCAAATTAGAGAAGAACTAGCATCTGCAGATGCAGACCTACTTCGTAGGTAAAGGCCGGAAGTCAACAAGAGTAGGTAAGATTCAAACGGCTCTCTTCCAACGGCTAGTTTGGATCTCCACCTATATATATCTCTCCTCCACCATTGAAGAAGGAGGACTGGTGGTAAGACTGGTGAAGAAATAGACGTCTGAAGCAATAAAAGAGCAAAACAGAAAAATGAACAACAATCTTCAAAGCCATATCTTTCAAGAACACCCAGCCAGTCAGCTGTGTTCTTAGTTGTTCATACATTCAGTCTTAGGCAGAATAGATCAGAATATATACATCTTAAGTCTAGTTTGAACGAGTTCATCATACTCCTTGTTCTTCATTATAAGAACTCGTTCACAGTTGGAAAACTCATACCCAAACCCAAACCCAGAAAAGTTAGGTAAAGGTACGCTTGCTCGAAGCGTGTAATTCGAGTGGTTAGGTTCTTCAGTACCCGAAAACTGAAGGTGTAGGCTTGACAGTGCCCGCAAACTGTTGGAACACAGCTCGGGTTAGAGTTGTGAAGTTGCTTGGTACTTGGAAACCAAGTGGTAGTGAATTACCAGTGAACCTGGTCGTGGACGTAGGAGGTGTTACTCCGAACCGCGTTAAAATTGCTTTGTTATTTACTGTCTTGTTTTATGCATTTTGCTAACCCCTCATGAGCATTATTTCAAGCAGCATAAACTGACTAACAGAAAAGTAAAACAGAGCTTTGCAATATAATTTGAAGCAACAGACGGACTTTCCAAATCCACCACATTCCGCACACACACACACAGCCAGCTGTGTCGATCAAGCTGCCATCCAGCTGGATCGAACACAGCCAGCTCTCTGAAAAGAGTTTTAACTTGGAAAAGTTTTTAAACCTTGGTGTATTCACCCCCCTCTACACCAAGGTATCGGTCTTGGGACCAACAAGAATATAGGAACAATTAAATGCATAAAAGAATAATCAAATAAATGCATTATCTTCAAGAATATGCATAATGACTTGTCAAAATATGCGTAAAGAATGAAAAAAAAAGAGTCCAGTGATACAACTAGGATTTATCTTCAAGTAATTGCTGCATAATGCCTGCTTACAATAATCATAATGAATTATGGGGAAAATGCAAAATAAAGATTGTATAAAATGCATTTAGGAAAAAAAAATCATATTACACAATATATGCATAACCAACATCACAAAAGTGCATTATTATAAGCTTCATAGCCTATTAGCCTTCCATGGAATTCCTGGACTTCATGCATATCTATTAAATTCACCTCTCAGTATTTTATTTTCAGTTTTAATGATGCATCAACAATGTAAGATTTCTTCGACAAGGGAAAAAAGAATTCCTAAATTAGTGCCACGATGTTAGCAATTGCAGGAGTGTGGATGTTTGGCTTGGACTAAAATATCCTTTTTATAATATTAAAAAAAATATAAATGAACAATCATCAATCCTTGTATCATCTATGTGGCATGATCTAGTCCATTTATTTTACTATAATCTAGGGTATCAATTGATTTCTAGTTTCTAGATTAGGAATAGTTTTTATAAGAACTCATCCCTATATATATATATATATATATATATATATATATATATATGAGAACTCATCTGTACTATAAGCAAAGTCACTCTCTATGCAACTATGCTAAATAAAAAAATAAAAAATAAAACGAAAGAAAATCCTAGTTAGGCCCAAGATCTACTTGGGCCCAAATTCTAAGAAGCATGTGCATATATAAGTAAGCCCTAATAAGTAATAACCCCATTCTTACATCTCATTAACGCCCCCTCCTCCCCCAGACTCGCACGTTGTGATCAATGGTAAGAATTCTTGTCGAATATATTTCTTCAATATTGTTTGTAATTTTTATTCTTTTGCGATTACCTTTTTATTATTTATTGTTTCTTCCTGAAGTCACATCTGCCTGATTTAAATTAATGTTAATTGAATTTTGCAAAATTTATATCCATTGATTGAACAACTTGTAGCCCTTAAGGGGTGTGGTTTACAAGTAATTAACCCTATATATAGTGTAGATATATGATATTAACATCATCACAATCGGAAGAGGACCATCAATCGGCCGCAGAAGGAGAATATATATTACTATTATATATGGTTATCAGTTTTATTCCATGAATTTGTTATTTTTTATAATTTCTTATCATAGGTAAAATAATGTTATTAAAGAGCTGAATATGCATGTCAGGGTGATATTCCGGACAGGATGAGCGCGTTGCCCGATGATATTCTTATCGCGATCATCTCTAGATTGACTTTGATAGAAGCTACCGCCACCAGCATCCTTTCCCATCGTTGGCGCTATCTTCATACCTACGTCACTCGCCTCGAGTTCCCGCCATTTGCATCTGAATTTCCCGAAAGCACTAACGATGATCTCTTAATTGAATCTGAAAGAATAAGATTTTGCAATCACGTGAAGATGATCGATGGAGTGCTGGATTCGCACAGAGGTGGTGGAGTGAAAGAGATGAAGATGCACATGCACAGGATGAAGGGAGCCAGTGTTGAGAAATGGGTGGAGTTTGCTTTCACCAAACAAATTGAAATCATTGACATAAGTCTGCAGGTAACACCAATAGGCCTTATTATATCTGGGGGCTGCCGTTACTCACCTGGGCTTTCAAAATTTATTAGTGGGACCCGCCATATGAAATTCCTTAAACAATTGAGTTTCAATGGAATTGATATGAATGAGCAAGACTTTGAGCTTTTGTTCTCCAAATCCAATTTTGTTGCCCTTGAGAGTGTGTCTGTTCGGGGCGTGCGTGACTTGAAACAAGTCTCGATCGTGGGGCATCCGAAACTGAAGCATGTAGATATAAGGTTTATTAGCACTCCCATGGTCGAATCCTTTGAGATTCGCGACGTGACAAACCTCGTTTCTCTATGTTTTGACAACTTATTTGTTGGTTGTGCCGTTGAGCTCGAAAATATTCCCAAGCTTACTGAATTCTACTATGGCGATGGTTATTACCGTTCTAATCTTGTATACGACGTGCTCCTTGCCGGAATGTCGTCTTGCATACTTGATCAACTACAACTACTCCACATATCAACTATTGATCTAGTGGTACGTATCCTTGCACATAATATTGTGTGTATAAATATATATATTCCAATATGCTTACGCTTAATAATTAATATACTGCAGAGATATACCTTGTGGCCGGGGCCGCTACCATTTAAATTAGTGAATATAAAACATATGGAGTTGGAAGTGAAGCGTATGCGCGAGCCTACGAGTCTTTATAGACTTAAACCTTTAATTCGCGCATGTCCTTCGTTACAAAACCTTAAGATAAAGGTATGCATGTTTGTTTGTAGATTAACTTCTTTAAATTAATACTCGATAAAGTTTCTCTTATTCGTATTAACAGCTACTCTAGGTGGAATGTTTTTATGTGGTGCTAACGATTTAATAATTATCTTTGTAGCTCCAGAATGTTTCAGTTTATTAATAATCTCTCTAACATAAAAAAAAAAAAAACTTTCCGATCCAACTCTATTAATTTATAGCGGCGGCGGTTTTACTTCATTTCTCTAATTTGGATAAAGTAAACTAAGTTTAATCGTCGGAGAATTGAATTGAATTGACTCTCTCTCTCTCTCTCTGCAGTTTGATTGGTGCTTGTATTTTGGCGTAGATTCGATAGAGTTGGGGGAAAGAAAGGTAGATGTATATTATCCGAACCTAGAGAAATTGTGTCCAAATCTGAAAGAGTTGGAAATGGAAGGATATGCAGGATCTCAATCAGAATTTGAACTTGCTTCATACATCATCATTTGTGCTGTCAATCTGGAACGAGTCTTTGTGGTACCTTGTGATGCAACCAAAGATATACAGCGAGAGACAACAGCTCGTGCAAAATTGGATTTTCAAAAAATATCACCACCCCCACGACTTCATGTTAAATTTAAATAGAGATAGAAAGAGAGAGAGAGAGGGGGGGCCTAGCCTAGTAGGGAGGATTTAAAAAAAATTGCAAACTTTCTGATATTGATTTTATATTTCTTTATTTTTGTGTTTCGATCTTATTGTGCATTCCATTTGATGTTATAGACTTATAGTGCATTTGATGTTATAGACTTATGAATTTTATATTTTCATATATTTCATAGGTGATATCTATGGTAGAATATAAATAAAAAAACCTATTCTAGCCTAATTGAACCCTATAACTTTAAAATTTCGTATCTTCCGCATTTGCATCCGTATCGTATCATATCGTATCCCCCGCACCTATCCTGCTATCCAACATAGGGCAAAACAATATATCTATTTATATTATTATTATTTTTTATAGTAAGAAGTTGTAGTTAGAAAAAGTAAGAGACTGTCAATAAAATTTGGTGTGTTAGTTGATTTGTTTCAATTTCTATTATTTCCAACAGGACAAAAAAAAAAAAACGGGTTAATAACTTACGAAATCGCTCGAAGTACAAGAGTATTAATTAACGCTATATTTCCTAAAATAAAAAAATTAAAAAAATGAACCATATAAAATATTCAATAATACTTTTTGGACATACATGTCCGGACATAAAAAAGTATATTAATAAGAGTATATTAATACTTTTAACTTAAGATTTATCTAATAAAATCATTTTAATCATATTATTGACGCTTCATTTTCTACTCAAAAGTATGCAACTTTTTACCTTATTTCACGATTAATCTTTTTTAATATTATTAATTTATTACCACTGACAAAATTCTCTAATATGCATCTACCCAATTTTCATTTTCATATTACTTATTATTATTTTCTTTTTCATATTTTCTTTTAATTACAAAATTTATGTCGGACATTTATGTCCGAATAACATCAATCTAAAATATTTAAGTCTTTCTCTAACCTTTTCCCGCCAATTTCTCAGTCCTCGACCTCGATCAGCTATGAGCTAGCAATCTGCTGCAATATCTCTCTACTGTTTACATCTCCGGAAACGGAGAAGCCTTTTTTCTTCGCTCATCGTTGTAGAATTTCAAGAAGAATGGCGCCGTTGACTTGGCGGCACCATACCCTAATACAGGCGCTGCTATCGCGAGGTCCGCTTAAGGAAGACGAATTCCACTCTATCATCTCGCAAATCGCTGGGAAAAACTCAGGTTAATTACTGCAGTATGACGGGTTTGATAATTTCGTCATGGTTTCATGATTTTAGTTTCTTCGTAGGGTTTTGATGGAGCTGTTTAAGAATTTATTTAAGCTTAGATTATAAATTTGATGTCTTTTGCATGTTTTTGAAGTATTTTATGTAGTTTTTGAAGATACTGTTTTCATCATTTTGAATGTCTTTTCCCTTTTAAGATTTTGAGTGACTTGGTATATTGCCTTTTTTATTTTTCTTCTTATTTTCTTCCCCAGATATCTTTGAGAATGTAAAATTTAACTGATTTGGTGGCATATCTTTGCTTGTAGACCTTAATTTCAGAATAAGATAATTTCGTGTTATGGTACCATTACCTGGTATTATTATGTGTTTTCTTTTCAGGGGCACGGAAACAACAGGATGAGAAGTTATTTAAGGAGTATCTGGGGAAGATAAACTCGGAGTTAACTTATGTTCAGTTAGAGTTGCGAGCGTGCCAAAATCAATATGACAGTCATGTGTATTATGGTGTTGTCAACAATGTTGCAGATGACCAGTCCAAGCTTGGAACAAAGTACACTGTTCCTCAGATTGCTTTCTACAAAGGCATTGTGAGCATCTTAATGTTTTCTCGCATTTCCTTGTTCATGCTTTCAGAATATATGGAAGTTCTGCTGTAATTTGTTTTATCAGAGGCATGGAAATTAAGGAATCATCAAAACTAAAGACTGGTAAACGATAAATCAACATATTGATTAGATCTTATTCAAGAAAACAGGAAGGATTGTGATGCTCATTTTTCCATTGAGCAATTGCATTACTGAGATGCCTTTCCTGTGTTGGCTTAAGAAATTCAATTAATGGGCAAGTATCCGTCATTTGATTATACTCTTTTCTTTTAATTCTTATCTAGTTGCAAAAAAGTTTGAGAATCATATATGATGGCGACACTTCCCCCCACCCCACTTCTAGTGAACATATACGAGTTCTCCTTGACTTCAGCTAGAATATGGGATATATATATTCCATTGACCATAGGTGTTAGATGAGGCTGTACATAACTGCATTGATGACAATGCCCCTAAACATAGTTGTGAAGAAAAGTAAATTACTTTGTTATACCCAGCAGGCATATTGGTGATTTGTATCATGGAACATTGGAACTATGAAAAACATTTAGAATTATGTACTATGAAACTCATGATAAAAGCTACATAATTCAAATATTTTTCTCTTTCTGATGGATTTACTGTTAAATTACTTGGTGGACAGTTTTGAAAATACTTTGTTACCTATGTTTGTCAATTGGCTCTTTAATTCTGAAACATAATTTGTATGTTACTATATGCTAAAGTTGCTAACTAAATTTGCGTACTGAAATTGAGTGTTCTCTCCTTTGTGTTCATGCTTGGTTTATTTTGGTAATTGACATTAGGTTGAAGCTATTATACAAGATGCTGAAGCTGAAGGCAGTATTTTCAATACAGATGCTCTAAACGTAAAGCTGGAAATGCAGGTTTGTGGATTTCCTTTTACCCTTTTTCATTCTAAGCACGACATGATATCTTGAGGAGCAAGTTCCAGTCAGCCATTCCTGTTCGTGCACCGAGTTTTTTGTTTTTATTGATTAAAATAAATCTTTATTGTTAATTTTTTTTTGGAGAATACCTTTATTGTTAATTGTTTGTTGATTGCCAATAAGCATGACGTAATATCTTAAGGATAGCATATTCTATTCTCTATATTGTAATTTTTTTATTGTACTTGCCCTTGTCCTTCATAAGAACTGTTATGTTAGTGTAATCTTGAAGTTAAAGATTGAAACATAGAAATCTTGCTTCCCCATCAATTGATTTGATGAACATGATTTATACGTTTGTGATTGGAGTCATAATTAGATTCTGATAAAACAAAATGTCCCCAACAATTAAGACCTGGTCATATTCTTTCCTAACTAGAATGGTATTAATATAGATAAATATTCATATTTTGAAGAGTAAACTTAATTGGGTCTTCCAATATCCCCCCACTTACTAGAATGTAAGTATTGATCATCCCCATCTTGCCTATTAGATCCTCAATACTTGATTTAGGTAAGCTTGGACATTTTGAGTTTGTCACATTGGAAAGTTGGTTGTGCAGACATAGCATTCTTTTCTTTATAAAAATATCTGTTTACTTTCAAATGTTTCATCCAGTATTAATAGTATTCTATTTATTGCTTACAACTTTCTTCTTACTGCACTACCATTTTTCGCTGATGGAGTAGTATGCCTCAAATCTTTTATCTGTCGGTCTAACCATATTGATATTCTAAATTTCTAATTCATGAGTTAACTGCAGACTCTAAATCTGTACTACTTTCAGCCACTATTAAATGCTTCTCATCTCTCCAAGTTATTGAGTTTGTATTCTACCTACTGCTCACAGCTCATCAGTTTTTCTTGCAAGCTTGAAAAGCTCACTATGGCATCTTTCCATTTAGGAAGAAAAGAAAGCTTCATAGGAAGGGGACAATAAAAAAGAATGTCAGAGATCTTTTCTTTAGTTTTCTTATACTTTCCTAGTAGTTATCAGAAGTACAAATTTTGTAAAATGGTTCTTGATTTTTTATTTTGTGTAACAATTAGATGATATTGGTAATGCGTGTGAAAAATCCTGGTGCTATCCTTTTAAAACTAAGTACCATATGTTTGTAATTTCTTTTATAATTGCAGGTTCTTAAGAGCTTGGGGAAACTAATTCTCAGGGAGGGGCTGTCCAGATCCCCCCGGCATTTAAGAATTTCTCCATGTCGCAAAAGGAAAAAACTCTTGATCAATTAGTAAAGGACCGCTGGCTTTGCTCAACACCAGAAGGAAAAATTGGTATTGGAGTCAGATACTTTCTAGATCTGTGTAGTTTGTTTCGGAGTAATGAGGTTCCTGCGTGTGAAGTTTGCAATGAGGCTGCCATCAAGGTACCTTCATTTACATTTATTCTTCCTTCATTTTAATCTTTTATTTACTTACAAAGTTTTGCATTGAATAGGGACATCTTTCCTTAGTTTATTCCATAGATCTCTGTCGAAAGGTCACAACTCATAATCTTATGTGGGAACACTTTTGTTAATCAGATTGATCAGGAAGTCTTAAGAGCCCATTTTACCAAATGCTATACTGCGTCTTCAATTGAGATGCACGATTTTGACAATCTATAATTAAACATATATGTGTTTCTCAGGGAATAACGGCTTTAGACTATTATGAATTAGATGTTTACTAGCTTTTGCATTTGGAACTGATACCTCTGCACTGTTTATCATGAGCAGGCTCAACTCTGCCCTAATGAAGCTTGTAATGTTCGACTTCATTCGTACTGTTTGGAAACGAAATTCTCTGGACAAAGGGTACCAAGTTCTTTCCGTTACATCTGCATCAAAGCTGTATATTGTCTTGAGGCTGTGAACTAATGTAGGAACAACGCTTTTCAGGTCGAAAGAGTTTGCTCGGGCTGTGGTACGCAATTGCCTGGCTCAACAGTGAAAGCAGATCCAGTAGAAGAAATGAATAACGCAGATGGTCCTTCTCAGAGCTCACAACCTTCTTCGAAGAGGAGACGTAAATCATACCGAGAAGCTCATGCTGACAGTGAGACTGCAGGAAACGGTTCTTCTCAGACTTATGCTGATATGTCGGACAGAAAGAGAGTAACTGCTCGGCTTCGTGCCAAGTAAGGAAGTTGCTGCGTGTTTTGTGATTTCTTCATGCTATCCACAGATAAACTTGTATCTGTGTGGTTTTGAAAATCTATGTTGTTTTTAAGTGTAAATGTTTTGCTTTCTTTTGAAGCCATTATCAGCTGTAAATGTTGTCATAGGCTAGGCCAAAATATGCCAAAAACTTATTTTCTATCTTGACATTTTGTTTATTGGTCTCGTTGGCATATTTGTGTTTGCCAGGGTTACTATGGGTTGATATGTGATGCAAGAATCGTAAACTTGCTAAACCTTCGATATGGTAAAAGCTTGTTCGAGTTTGTTTAGTATGGCTTGTTGAAATGATACGAAAATCAAGTCATCCTATGTACTTGTACCCCTACAACATCATCTTTCAAAACTGCACATGCTTTCAACACAAATGAAAACGCGCTCAAACACCTCAATCGACTTCAAACAATTTCCATTCTGCAAATATCCTGCCATCAAACATGTCCAAGAAATCACATTTCTATCAAGAATCAAGTTGAAAAGAAGAAATCACCTTTCTCATTGCGTGGGCTTGAAATATTTGGGTGGCATGGTTCAAAAGCTTTTTTATTTGAGCCTGTGTGTGGTGTAAAGGTACCACCTTTGTATGGTGTAGTGATTTCTTTGACATTATATATATACCTTTGTAATTCTCTAAAAAAAGATAAATACAAAGTATATTGGTATGTGTATGCATTTGATATTTTTTTAGTTGGTACGATTTGATACTTATCCATGTAGAATTTTCATTTATTAAATACGAGCCCATATTAAGCTTTTAGGTTATATCAAACAAATACACTTACAAAAAATCAAATCTTTTAAAATTATCAACATGGCTTTCCTTATGTAGTAAATTTGTATTCTTGAAATATTTGGGGAAAGCTCATGTTGTGAAATGGGTCTGATCGAAGAAGAATCTGCAATGGAGAGTTTTGCCGGAATGAAAGAATATCCAATTCTATTATGGTATCAAAGCCAGCCCAATCCAATGATGGGCGCCACCCAATATCGTTGTCAACAGATGGCGTTGGTATTGTCCACGCTGCGCGTGAAGGGGCGTGTTAAAATGGCCCACATTGGTTGGAGATTTTGGCATGACTCTCTTTATTAGGGCTGGTAATATGGTTAACCGCGGTTAATCGAACCGAGTTTTTCGGTTAACCGAACCGAAAATCTTCAAAAACACTAACCGAAATCGACCCGACTCGGTTATCCAATTAACTGATAACCGAGTCGGTTCGGTTATAGTTAACCGATAATATGTAAAATAACCGAGCTATTAGAACTCCAAATCATTGATCCTCAATTCACCTACTGTCACAAAAAAAAAACACGCTAAAATCGACACATTGATGCTTAACTACCATTTACAAATCAACAATCATTCATACAACAAATTTCAAAATATTTGCATTTAAAGGGATACAACAAATTTCGAAGACCCAAAACCCCTAAATTCCTAATTTGTATTTCACTATTTCAGCAATTTTCAATTTGTAATCCTAAATTCCCAACTAGTAAACATTCAACAATCATTTAACAAATTACAACTAACCTTTTGGAGTATCGGTAGAGGATAAAGAACAGCGGTGGGGGCGAGTTTTGGAGCACCGACTCCGACGAGGTGGAGTTGTGGAGTGACGACGGCCAAGAGCGACGTTCGAAAGAGGAGAAGCTGTAGAGCTGAGGAGGAGACAAGAGCGACAGGAGAAGGAGTGGAGAAGGATGAGCGGCGGCGATAGAACTGGAGGAGGGGTGGAGGAGTGGAGTCTTGGAGGCTGGAGGCACTGCATATACACTAGGCGGTGTAGGGTTTAATTTAATCTATTCTTTACTTTAGTTTATTAATTAAAAATAGAAAACAGTGCATGCGGTTTTTCTCGGTTTTGGTCGGGTATTCGGTTAATACCCGAAACCGAATTTCCTGAATATCAATACCCGTTTTCCGAACCGAACCGGATAATCTCGATTTTCGGTTAACCGAACCGAGTCGGGTATTGTCTGTTACGGTTAATACCCGATACCCGATATCCATATTACCAGCCCTACTCTTTATAATGGTGAGGTATCCCTCCCCTTAATAAAGCCTTTATTCTGGTTCAGAAATTAAAAATCATCGGAATCTGATTGTATGTATATAAACTTATTTTAATGTTTTGCACTTCAAATTTAAACTTTATCTTCGGGCATGCCGCCTTAAACGCAATCAGTTGATCATCCAGAATGTGGCAACTTTATCTTTGGGCATGCCGCCTTAAACTTTATCTTCGGGCATGCCGCCTTAAACTTTATCTTCGGGCATGCCGCCTTAAACGCAATCAGTTGATCGTCCAGAATGTGGCCAAGGATCCAAACCTTCCCCGATGAATCCAGCCATTCCACGAATAGCCTCCAACTCACGTGAAGTTGATCGTCCAGAATGTGGCCAAGGATCCAAACCTTTCCCGACGAAACCAGCCATTCCACGAATAGCCTCCAACTCACGAGCGTTGTTCACGGGGAGCAACTTCTTTAAACGCAATCAGTTGATCGTCCAGAATGTGGCCAAGGATCCAAACCTTTCCCGACGAAACCAGCCATTCCATGAATAGCCTCCAACTCACGAGCGTTGTTCACGGGGAGCAACTTTGTTGTCTCACGGAACTTACGTTCACTATCAATCTCCACACACTTCACTTTTAGCTTCTTCTGCCTTAAACGCAATCAGTTGATCGTCCAAAATGTGGCCAAGGATTCAAACCTTCCCCGACGAAACCAGCCATTCCATGAATAGCCTCCAACTCACGAGCGTTGTTCACGGGGAGCAACTTTGTTTTCTCACGGAACTTACGTTCACTATCAATCTCCACACGCTTCACTTTTAGCTTCTTCTTTGTATCATTTAAAATCGCAAATATGACACTTATTTGAACATACAAAAAAACATAGAAAGTAACTTATTCTAGCTCTTCTACTTCTATATTTTTTTCGTTGAAGAACATTATAATTTAATAACAAATACATAAAATTACTAACCAGCCGAACAAGAAATTGATAAGTTGTTTTTTTTTATGAACTAGCAAAATATATGTGCATCCACACATAATATTTTATTTTAATTTTAGTCCCATTTATTATCATTATGAATCTTTTAGAAAAACATTTTTTTATTAATGTATTTGACGCGCGAAAATAAAAATTGTAAAAGTACACAGTTAATTTATAATCAAACTATTATTTAGATTTTAATTTTTTTGAACGCATTTCAAAACAATGTTGCATATTCCTATTTATACTTTGGGATTATTCAAATTAATGGTTAAGATATTTCTGAAATACATTTGATCAAATAACAATTATCAACTAACTAAAAAAAAAAAATCATAGAACCTATTTAATTATTTCAACATTAGAATAATCTAAGTTTGGATTCTAGTTTTTTTTTTTTGGGTCACTTGTAGGATTAGTTTTACAAATTCGACATATTGCTAGCCTAATACGCATTTTTTAAAGACATAAACAGTACAAAAAAATACACATTTTACTGACAAATATGATTTATAGACAGACAACTATCTATCGGTACTAGACAACAAATTAGCGACGGATAGATGACGGAAATTGTATGACAAAGATACCAACAGACACTGACGGGAAGATGTCGTATCAAATTTACAGGCAGAATTCTTGACAGATATTTTATCTCCAAATATGTCAGTTACACGTTATGAGTTCACAACAAGGTGTGTGAGCTCAACCACTTTCTATCTCATTATTCTTTATTAAACTTTCTCCATAATAAACGTGCTGAAAAAATGTGTGTCACTTCAATGCGAGACATAGGGAATGTTTGTTAGTGGTGGTTTATAACAAATAATCCTTCGGTCCCTTGAATTGAGTCATTGATTCCACAATTATGAAATATAAGCTTAATTATTTTTCTTTGTTTCGCATCAATTTCTCTCTTACTTGTTGACGAATACTAATTTATGGATAAAAAAATTTAGTGGTACAATACTATGTATTGAAATAATTATTAGAAATATATGTAAATTCTAATAAATAATTCAATTATATTTATAATATAATTATTAAAATGTACTCCCTCCGTTCTATTGAAATTGTCATCATTTCCTTTTTGGGCTGTCCCATTTAAATTGTCATTTTTCTCAAAAAGGAAATAATTAACTCTTCAAAAGTAATGGAACATACTTATTTTCTCTCTTTTTACCTTTTTCCTTAATAACCGTGCCGAACAGTAACATGACAATTTCAGCGGGATGGAGGGAGTATTAATTTAATTATAGTTTATATTAATTAAATAAAAGATTTTTTTTTAACAAAATACCGCTTTCTAGGTAGGGTTGTGCAGAACCGACCCATACCCGTCGAACCGACGGGTTCGGGCGGGTCGGTCCGATTTTTTAAGCATGTGCGGTTCAGGGCGGGTTGAAATCTCAAGACCGAAAGTTTGTCGGGTCAATTTCGATTCTGATTTTCCAAACCCGCCAAAAACCGAACCAACCCGCTTATATATAATAAATATTGTTTTTTTATTTTTTTTATTTCTAAAATACTTAAATAGTTTTTTTCCCCCAAATTCTGTCATTCATCTCTACCCTAGTTCTTTCTACACTCTCTCTCTCTCTCTTCTCTCTCGCACAGTCGCACTCACACTCGCCTCTCAGTCACTACCGCGCTGCCGCCGGTGAGCCGCTGTCCGTCTGCCACCACACCGACTCTGCCTCCCCCGTCGCACATCTCACATCTCACATACTATTTCACCGCCTCCATAGTCATCCGCTCTCATCTCTCCTGTCGTTGGCAGTGGGCCGTCGCTCCGTCCGACTCCAACTGCCCGCCTCCACCATATATTTCTTATATCTCATTAACTCCCCCTCCTCCCCCAGACTCTCAAGTTGTGATCAATGGTAAGAATTCTTGTCGAATATATTTCTTCAATATTGTTTGTAATTTTTATTCTTTTGCGATTACTTTTTTATTATTTATTGTTTCTTCTTGAAGTCACGTCTTCTTGATTTAAATTAATGTTAATTGAATTTTTCAAAATTTATATCCATTGATTGAACAACTTGTAGCCCTTAAGGGGTGTGGTTTACAAGTAATTAACCCTATATATAGTGTAGATATATGATAATAACATCATCACAATCGGAAGAGGACCATCAATCGGCCGCAGAGGGAGAATACATATTACTATTATATATGGTTATCAGTTTTATTCCATGAATTTGTTATTTTTTAATTTCTTATCATAGGTAATATAATGTTATTAAAGAGCTGAATATGCATGGTAGGGTGATATTCCGGACAGGATGAGCGCGTTGCCCGATGATATTCTTATCGCGATCATCTCTAGATTGACATTGAGAGAAGCTACCGCCACCAGCATCCTTTCCCATAGTTGGCGCTATCTTCATACCTACGTCACTCGCCTTGAGTTCCCGCCATTTACTACATCTGATTCGGAAGACGTATTGTTAAGATGTACTAAAGATCTCTTAATTAAATATGAAAAAATAAGATTTGGCAATCACGTGAAGATGATCAATGGTGTGCTGGATTTGCACAGAGGTGGTGGAGTGAAAGAGTTGAAGATGCATATGACTAGGATGAGGGGAGCTAGAGTTAAGAAATGGTTGAAGTTTGCTTAAACCAAACAAATTGAAATCATTGACATAAGTCTGCAGGTAACACCATTAGGCCTTACTGCATCTAGGGGCTACCGTTACTCACTTGGGCTTTCAAAATTTATTAGTGGGACCCACCAAATCAAATTCCTCAAACAATTGAGTTTAGATGGAATTGATATGATTGACCAAGACATTGACCTTTTGTTCTCCCATTCCATTTTTGTTGCCCTTGAGAGTGTGTCTCTTCGGGGCATGCGTGATTTGAAAAAGGTCTCAATCGTGGGGCATCCGAAATTGAAGCATTTATATATACAGTTTATTATCCCTGCCCGCGTCGAATCCTTTGAGATTCGCGGCGTGATGAACCTCAATTCTCTATGTTTTGACAACTTATCTGGTCGATGTGAGGTTGAGCTTGAAAATATTCCTAAGCTTACTGAGTTCTACTATGGCGATAATTACAGTCCTTATAGTCTTGTACACAAGTTCTTTGAAGGAATGTCGTCTTGCATACTTGATCAGCTACAAGTACTCCGCATATCAACTAGAAATTATATGGTACGTATCCTTGCACATAATATGATATTTTCACGTGTATAAATATATTGCAATACACATACGGTTAATATTATTGTACTGCAGGAATGTTCCTTGTGGGAACTACCATTTAACTTTGTGAGTGTAAAACATATGGAGTTGGAAATGAAGAATATGAGCGAGCTTACGAGATTTTATGCACTTAAATCTTTAATTCGTGCATGTCCTTCATTACAAAAACTTAAGATAAAGGTATGTATATGTGAAGATAGCAACCGTACCTTTCTACATATTTCGATCTCTAATTCGGATAAAGTAAATCACTTTAATTGTCGTAGAATTGAATTGAAATTAATTGACTCTCTCTCTATCTATGCAGTTTGATTGGTGGTTGTATGGTGGCGTAGATTCGATAGAGTCCGGGGAAAGAGAGGCAAATGAATATTATCCACACCTACAGAAATTTTCTCCTCCAAATCTGAAAGAGTTGGAAATGGAAGGATATGCAGGATCTCAATCAGAATTTGAATTTGCGTCATACATCATCAATTATGCTCCCAATCTTGATCAAATCACCGTGCTACCTAACAATGCAACCAAAGATATACAAGGAGATGCAACGGCTCGTGCAAAATCAGATTTTCAAAAAATAGCACCACCCCCACGATTTCATGTTCAATTTAGAGAGAGAGAGAGAGAGAGAGAGAGAGGGGCTAACGTTGAGTCAGTGGTGTATTCAGAGTTTTGAATTTGGGGGTGCGAAATTGCAGGGGTGGGCTCCCATGCTCGGGGATCGGAAGCGAAGCCCCCGACCCGAATTTTTGGACTGTCATACGGTCCATTATAGGCCCATGTGTACCTATTGTAATTGTGTCATAAAAATACATAATAAAAAACTCTAGCTTGGCACATTGTAGTTAGTGTTACATATCGTAACGGACTAGCTAGATAAACAATTCTCTAGTGTTATTTATCATATTCATGATTTTTGTGTTTTGTTATTTCCTAACAAGAAAAAAATACATAATAATAAATTAAAGTAGTAAAATTTCAAAAACCATTGTTCAATTTTGAAGTCATCTCTCTTAATGAAAAATCACAAAACAATCATCCAACAATTGATCTCTCATGTTATTTCTCAATTTATTTCTCAATTTATTTTTGACTCGTTTGGATTGCAGAGGTTGGGTGTGAGGGTACAATTAAAATTAATTATATATTTTTAATATATATATATATATATATATATATATATATATAACTACTATTTTTTTTTGGGGTGCTGCACCCCCTTGCTCCCATGTAGATCCGCCACTGCCTTGAGTGGGGCCTAGCCTAGTAGGGGAGAGGATTTAAAAAAAATTGTGTACTTTATTTTGAAGATCAAAATTTTGAAATTTCTAATATTAATTTTATATCTTTATTTTTGTATTTCGATCTTATTATGCATTCCATTTAATGTTATAGTGCATTTCACTTTCGTCAAGTTTCATGCGAAATTCTGCTTTCAAATTAAGATGACTATTGATAATATTGGTACTTTTGTTTTAAGCCCTCTATTCACAATATATAAATAATTCGAGATTTCTTGAAACCATAAGCTATTGAACAAATCCATCACTTCCTTCGTGAAAAAGGACGAATTTTGTGAGAAATTAAATCTCAACTCGCTAATTGAAGAACAACCACAAGAAAATAACTCTCAAATGATGGCTAATATATCATATATAGATGAATGATATGCTAGTCATCTTTTCATGAGCACCTTTCGTTGGCCACATTCACACTTAATTTTGTCCACGTTAGTATTTTTCTTTTTGATTTTTTTAATTGGTTTTTTATTCTAACATATTATAAATTGATATTGGAATCATTAAATCTACAAAATACATCAAAATCAGAGCTTGATATGTTTTTATTTTAGTTATAACATTGTATATTTCTCTCTTTTATGCAATAGCTTATGTTGAGTAGAAGAGATTTCAGTTGACATAGGAATATTAAAAAGATAATGCCATTTTTCGAAGTGACTAAAGCGAGCAAGGCTACAAATTCGAACCCCATAAATATCATATAAGATTAATTGAATAAAAACTAGGCCAAATTAACCAAACATACAATTTACCAGCTGGCATCAAAGATTTATGCTATTCCTGTCAGATCTATTATATGATTCTCAATTTCTTCTTTTTCATTTTTATCTGAATAATTCTAGGGGACCTTTTGGTATTATTGTTTCTTTTATTGAATAATTTCGATGTCTACCATTAATTTTAATAATTTTTGTGACTGAAATATTTTTACCTGAACTCATATATACCTTAAATTAATGAGTCGTGAATTTTATCATAACATATTAAGTGTTTTGGCCTTTTTTTTGAATTATGTACATAACTTGTTACTTGATCTTGAAACTGCTGCTGTTTTGGATGATCAAGATTTCTATGTTTAGATATTATTATGGCTCATGTTTGAGTTATATACGAGATTATCAAGAGTAAATTAACGTTGTTATGTCTCAGCTCAACTTGTTCGATGTGGCGGAATAAATCCGTAAAATTAACCAATGATATTTTTTATTTTTATTTTAGTTATATTTTGCAAATAGCTATTACTCCCTCCGTCCCGCTATTTCTGGCTCATTGTTTTGCTTTTTGTCTCACAAAAAATCAAACAATGAGCCAGAAATAGTGGGACGGAGGGAGTACTATTTTTCTTTATTAAAAACTTAAAATAAAAATAAAGAGTTTATAAAATAATGTACCTGATTTTTGGGTTAGCATATTCTTCATTGGGCCGGTTGGTCTATCTCAACTGGCTTGTTGGGCTCATAACTCGCAAGGCAAGTCTGAGTTTATAATGTAAATATATGCTTCGCCACTACATGTGTTAGAGGTGTAAATTGTCCAAAATTGGAGGATGAGTCTCAGAAAATAAATTTTTGTGTATGGTCTTGAAAACTGAAAAGTACTATAAAATTATACTTTTACAATATTAAATAAAAACTATCTTTATATCATGGGTGATTCTAAATGCAGCCTTCATTTTTCTCCTTATAACCCCTCATATTAAAATATAATAAAAATATAAATAAATGTATTATATTACCCCTGTAGCCCCAAATTAATTTCTAATTGACGTTGTAGCCTCGAGGCATCTGAAGAAGAAACCGACAGTAAGAAATCGTCAAGGGAGAGAGAGTTTTGTTCCTTGAATTCTGGGTTCTATGTATTGAATTAATATTGTAGAATATTGATGAATCGTTCATCGAAGAAGAAGGGAATAGATGGCCCTTTTTTATGGGGAAAATCAACCAGAAAAGGAATTGAGGGTTGCAAACGAATCGAATCGGAGCGAATATCAACATATTCGATTCGATTCGAAAAAATTTCACAGTATTTGATTCGATATTCGATTCGGTTTTGAATAATTTTTTGATTTGTATTCGATTTGTTATATTATTCACGAATATTCGATTTAATTTTTTTCAAATTTATTTAATTAGATTCGAATTGAATATTCGATTCGAAATTTTCTATTTTTTTGCAATATTCGATTCTATTCGAATTTTGAATAAAATTTCTAAAATAATATTTAACATCAATATTTTACCTAATAAACACTTCAAAACTCAATCCTCACAATCAAGAAAACTCTACTAAAACTAGTAAGTTCATCCAGCTCAAAATCCAAACTTGAGGAACATATAACAACTCTGTTTTCTTCTCTTAAAGAATCCAAACTGAAATCATAACCTATTCTATCTTCCTCCATCAAATCACTCAATATACAAGCATGATCACAATACAAGAATTTTCTGCCATCGAACTTAGTACTTTATTTTAGAAACCACAGTCCAGTTGCTAGAACTAAAAATTATAGGATCACTAAATTGCCAATTAAGATCAAAGCATAAATTGCTAGAATCTGCCCTGTTTTGCTTCGATTTTTTGAAATAGAGGGACCTTACCGGATTGTTGAGAAAAGAGAGAATAAGAAATAGAGGGAGAGTAGACGGAACTCACCAAGGTGTCGGTGGACATGAACGACGATGGCTCTTCGAGCCGTTGACGACGCAACAGTGGCACGTAAAGGAGGGCATGGCAGCGGTGGTGGTGCTACTGGTGGTCTGTGGCAACGGCGGAAGCGGCTGCACTGCTGCTGTCGTTCACACCTCGGCCACGGGCTCACGGAGACAATGATTCTCTCACCGGAATTTTGAGATGAGATGAGGAAAATTAGAGATCTAGGGTTTTTCGATTTAGGGATCTAGGGTTAGAAAACTTAGGGGTTTTCATTAACAATAATACTTTTTGGACATATATGTCCGGACATAAAAGGGTATATTAATAATTTTAACTTAAGATTTATCTAATAAAATCATTTTAATCAATCATTTTATCTAATATTTTCATAAATACCTTTTATCATCAATCATTTTACATTATTGCCGCTTCGTTTTCTACTCAAAAGTATGCAACTTTTTACCTTATTTCACGATTAATCTTTTTTAATATTATTAATTTATTACCACTGACAAAATTCTCTAATATGCATCTACCCAATTTTCTTTTTCATATTACTTATTATTATTATTTTCTTTTTCATATTTTCTTTTAATTACAAAATTTATGTCCGGACATTTATGTCCGAATAGCATCACTCTTTCATTAATTACCAAGAGTTGGAGACGAGAGGGACGGAGGCGGCGACGGCAGCGGTCGTGATTCTGCCGGAGAAAGAGGGCGGCAGTGATGTGCTGTTCTGTGCAGAAAAAATAGTTAAGAGAGAGAGCCAAGGGGAGAGGTTGAGAGAAAGAAGGCAGAGGCGCGACGGCGGAATGTGTTGTCGTGTGGTCCTTGTGTGGAATGTGGAGGAGTAGGAATTAGGAAATGAATTGGGAAATTGGAAATAACAATTAAAACTTTTAATTTAAAAGTGGGCCTGTTAAGTGTTAACAAAGTTCACACTATTCTTAGTTGTAGACTTGTAAACTTTAAATTTAAATATATATGTATTATTATATTATATTATATTTATGAATATTATCAAATATATATTATATATAAATATATTAATATATATCGAATCGAATATTTTCGAATATCGAATCGAATATCATGATTTTGAATTCGTATTTGATAACTAATCGAATCGAAAAAAAGGATTTGTATTTGTATTCGAATCACAAAATTTCGAATTGGAATATCAAAAAGTCGAATCGAATATCGAACCGAGCAAAATTATTCGATTCATTTACAACCCGGGCACCCTTCTTCAACTTCATCTTCATCTTCGAACTCATGGCTGATAAGGTTATAAACCTCCTGCAAAATAGATATCAATGTTCAAATTAGTGTCCAGAATGATCAGGCATCAAAACATTAATTTTTATTTCTTATTCCCCATCTTGGCGAAATTGTTCAAAAACCAACCCAACGAAATGATCAGACATCAAAATATCAATTTTTAAATTTTGCAACAGCGAGAGGCAACAGCTCGTGCAAAATCGGATTTTCAAAAAATAGCACCACCCCCACGACTTCATGTTAAATTTAAATAGAGAGAGAGAGAGATGGGCCTAGCCTAGTGGGGGAGGATTTAAAAAAAATGGTGAACTTTCTGATATTGATTTTATATTTCTTTATTTTTGTATTTCGATCTTATTGTGCATTCCATTTGATGTAATAGTGCATTTCACTTTCGTCAAGTTTCCTGTGAAATTCTGCTTTCAAATTAAGATGACTATTGATAATACTTCTTGTTTTAATCAATCTATATATAATTTGAGATTTCTCGATTGAGAAATTAAATAGAATGAAACCTTCAAAGGTATGAACTCAAGCTCCAAAAAGATGAGGAATGAAATGAATAAAAATGTGAGGGGTTAATTTCCTAAAATATTATCAAATTGTGCTACTTGTACTTGGTCACTAAATTTTAATTTATTTAAAAATAAATTTTAAATTTGCATTTTGTAGTTAACATGGATGAATGATAAGTTGAAGTTTGTGGTGTAGTGGTTGCATTAATCGGCTATCATGGTGATGGTGGTGGGCCAATTGACTTGGGCCAAAATCATTAAACAATGAATATATATGGGCCGTTGACTTGGGCCAATTTTTCTATTAGCTTATTTTGGTTGTCGAGTCGATATTGTTTTTATTGTTAATTTTTCACAAGTGCCATGCTTCTGTCTTTATGATGATTTTGTGATTTTTCAAATTGGTAAAAGTTATGGTCCTAAATTTACGGATAGCTCACATACATTATAAAGCAATACTAAACGTAATATGCAATAATAAATTGATTATAATACAATAAGTAAATACAAATTAATTTAGTTTTTTTTTACAAATGCATTACTAATTTTTTTTTTCAAATCAATAACAAACAATACTATAAAACAATACTAAACGTAATACTATGCAATGATAAATTAATTTAAATGCAATGAGTAATGCAAAAAAAACAATAAATATTTTTATAATTTTTTAGATGTTACATTTCTTTCGAAAAAAAATGCATTACTTCTACAAATCAAAAAACATAATATGCAATAATAAGTTAATTAAATTGCAATAAGTAATACAAAAAAGAACAATAAATATTAAAATGCAATAAGTAATACAAAAAAAAGACAATAAATATTGATAGAGCCTGCATCCACGTTTGACAATGATAAATTAATTAAAATACAATAAGTAATACAAAAAAAACAATAATTATTATGTTTAATCTATCAATAGGAATATTGTAATTTGAAAAGTTATAATTGAATATCCAGTAATTTTATCTCTCATCTATATATCTCGGCACACAAGTCATCATCTCCATACGATTTCTTCTCTTTAATTTGAATTGGTAGTGAATACGTGCTTACAAATTAATATTTTTTAAAATTGATGCGATGTATATAAATTTGATCATACGTACTATGTCTTATGCTAAAGTGTCTACTTCCCAAAAGTTCTTTACACTACTTCAATCTGTGAAACAAAATCATACTATATATACTCCAAGGTCTGGTTTAGAAGTGGCCAAAAAAACCGAAACCGCCGGAACTGAACCGAAACCGTCGGTTCCGGTTTGGAACCGAGAACTGCATCGACGGCGGTTCGGTTTCGGTTCCAAAGTTGCGGAACAGCCGGTTTCGGTTCCGAACCGCCGGTTCCTCCTATTTTTTTATTTTTTATGTTTTTATCTATATTTATGTTACGATTCATATTTATTCCGCCTAAATATTACGTTAGAATGCATAAAATTACAATTAAACAAGAAAAAGTAGCAAAAAACAAAAAACAAAAAAAAATACAAAAATTAAATTCCAAAGTATGCGGTTCCAATTTGGAACCGCCGGAACCGAACCGAACCGAATCTTGCGGTTCCAGTTTGGAACCGAAACCGAAGTGGTCGGCGGTTCGGTTCCGGTTCCCTTGGGGTGGAACCGAGAACCGTCGGTTCGGTTCCGGTTCCGGAACCAAGCCGAACCGCGGCCACCTCTAGTCTGGTTTCTCCAAATTAGTGTGGTCCAACATTGAATACCTTACACTTGATTTGGTATACAAATTCTGGTTAAACTTGTGAACCCATGCCTGTAAGATGAACTCAACATTGAAATACGTAAAGTGGTAATAATATATCAACTAGTATATCCGATCGAGTGTAACCAAAATTAATAGGAGTACAACAATTCACACAAGAGATACATATTAGAATGAAAAGGAGTAATTAATTAATTACGAATTCTATACCAGAAAGATCATTTCGTGAAAATCATTAGCTAATCGATAAATAAATAATATATATACATATGTGTGTGTGTGTGAGGACTTAATAATTTCTACTGCCAAGCAAATTAAAAGAAGATATTCATTCCACGGAGACAATAATTTAATTTGTCCATATCAAATTTATAGAGTGCGGGAATACATGTAACGTCCCTTGTTGAGTCCGTAAACTCCACTGTAATTAGAGAAGGAAAATATAATTATGGTTAATTAATTTAATTTACGCTTTATTAAGTTTTGATTTAAGATTAATTAATTCCCAATTAGCTAGGTCTTAGTTTAACATTAGTCGAATAATTTAAGCAATCAATTAATGAATGAGTTTCTTGCTATCTCTTGCAACATACTTCCTCCGTTCTTTAATACGTATCCTACTCCTAACTTCTTCAAAACACACATATTAAGAAAATTGATAATTTACTCTCTTTACCCCTAATTAATAGCATAGGAAACATAAACAAGTTGATAATCTGCATTAATGACAAGAATATAATGTGAAGTTTTACATTATTTTTCTCTAGAATTTTAAATAGGACACTTATTGAGAAACAAAAAAATGAGCTAATAAAAAGGACACTTATTAAAAATTGGAGGGAGTATATATTTATATATATATATATATATATATATTCCAAATTCTTGAGCCCTGACCATATCAAATCTGAGAATGTACGACGGCTTCAAGTAAAGTGAATTAATTATATCCTCTTAATTAATTGCCTCGATTAATTATGTGCATGCTAGCTAATGGCTGTATCACCTTAATTAATTCCCTCGTTCGCCTCTACTCACTTCACTGTTATTTTATTTGTTCTTTTTTTTTTGATGTCACGTTCGCATGCAAACAAAGATAGGTTCTTAATTATACTCCATCCGTCCACCATATTTATATCACAATTTCCTTTTTAGATCGTCCACAAAAAAATATACTATCACTTTTCTTTTTGGGACAATATCCCATACACATTCATTATTTTAAACCTTACAACAATTCATTATGATGGATCCATTTCTCCACTAAAAAACTATCTACCTAACATTTTAAAACCCGTGCCACACCTTATATATATATGAGCTAAATATGATGGAGGGAGGGAATCTTTTAGTTGAGATTTTTTCTTTTGAAATCTTTTACTTGATTTTGAATAGATGCTCTCCGGAAATAGTAAAAGCTGTATGAATGACACCATATATTCCACCATATAAAATACTAGCTAGTTAATTTATAGTAACTGTCATTTGCACATGGCATTAAAAATTATATCATAATTGAAGCTAGCTGCTGTCTACCCTTTTGCTATTTTAGGTATACATTACATCTGTATCTTCCTTGTGGTTTTTCTATATAATCGATCCAAGTGAAGAGAGACACATATATGCATCTTCCTCACTCCCTCCCTTGTAAACACAAATGGGTGACTCTTCAAAGTCTGGTGATGAAATCTCTTTAACTCAGGGTGAAAGTATTGCAGCGGTATGTTTTATATCGCGAGCAATTTGATTTGATTGATCTAGTATTCAAAATTAATTTTTATCTGTCATGTCCTGGTGCAGGAAGTAAGAGAAGGAAGACTTGCTAGGCTAGGACGACTGGAGCAAGAGGCAGACAGACTGGCGGAGGAACGGAGAGAGAGAGAAGCAGATCTGGAAAGATACCTGAGTGCTGCAGCAGAGAACACGAGTATTGAAATAAATACTGGCCAAGATGCAAGAAATCTGTTCTTGCTCCTGCATAAGAGGCCTGAGTGGAGGGGAAGGGTTACCATTCTTATTTTTTCTAAAATCTAAAATAAAAGTAATTTCACATTGATTTTTTAGAAGACTTTACCAATTGGAGAATACAATTGAAATTATTAGTATGTACTAAAATATATTTATATAACATCTGAGATTATTTCAAATTAAACAGGTGGTCATGACTCATGTATATGTTTGCGTGAATTTTCCTCAGTTTCTACTCATATTTTTTTCTTCTAAAAACTCAAATAAAAGGAATTTCATATTGATTTCTTAAAAGACTTCATCAAATGGAACCTAATTAATAAAATGAATCACATTTTCTTCCAATATTCTATTCCTATTTTTCTTAAATGTTTGATACATGAACAAGAGAAAATTACTATTTAATTGAGTTCATGACGAGTAAATATATTAATGTAAATTAAACGGGTTTCATATATTGTATGATTTCGATACATCTATATAATCTTAAATTCATAATTAAACGAGTTCCATAAATTGTATGAACTTCAAATTGATACTTCAAATTTAATTTTAATCTTTTATTATTTATATTATTCATTATTAATATTTACTTTATTGTGTTCGTATTTTAATTGAGACAAATAACATATTATTATTTTGACATTTTATATTTCATCATCTTGGTTCATCGATATCCTCTACCACAACCAACGACTTAGACTGATTGGATGCTACTTTCGGTTAAATAATAAAAAAAAAAACCAACGATTTTCTTGAATTTAATTAGAAACTAAAGATATTGATCTTGAAAAAAAATTCTATAATTGTCAATCATATTGCATCTAATAATTAGTTAAATAATGAATTCTCGTCGATTTTTAACGGGCTACACGCTAGTCTATTATATAAACAAAAACGGATCTGTATTATTCTCTCTCCTATGTATCATGCCTCCAATCTCTAGAATCCTATTTATCTAAATTCTTCCATTTTTGAATTATTAAACATAAAATAATATGTTTTAAATATTAAATAAATCTTCTATCCCACATCTCTTTTCAATGAGACTCCACCCATAGAAGAGATTAAATAAATACTTAGAATCAATTTGTATTTTCTCATGCCACAATTATTCTACACCACCAATTTAATTTAACCAATTTATTAATTGTCCAAATAAATAGTTACTTCATCCGTCCCATTGATAACGTCCCATTTTTCTTTTTCGTCTGTTCCATTGATAATATCTCATTTTTCTTTTTTCGTATGTCCCATTGATAACGTCCATTCCAAATAAGGAAATACTTAACTCTTCAAAAGTGATGATAACAGTTTAATTAACGAGTTTCGTAAATTTGAGTATAATTTTCAAATTTGTACTTAAAACATATTTTTTAATCTTTTGGTAATGTTTTCTTTCGTAAATATTCAAGTTTTTAACGAATATTATTATAGACGTTCTAAACAATAACAAGGTGTAAAATTATTTTTCAAATATAAATAAAAGAGATGTAATTAGTTGGTATTGCTAGACGAGTCAGACAAATGAATGAGTAGTTTAGGATGGGAACTATAGTAAAATTATTTTTTAATCGACTTCGGGTCGATTATAAATTGTAAATTAATTTCGTATATTGTATAATTTTTAAGTTTATACTTGAAAATTAACTTTTAATTTTTTGACATTTATACTATATATTAATAATGTTTACTTTGTAGTAATATTTAAGTTTATAGCGAATATTACTATGCAGGTTTAAGACGTGAACAAGTTGTAATTATTTTTAATCGGAAAGAAACGGGTGCATTTATATAAATAAATAGGTTCGGGTTATTAGCGGACATTACTATACATATAGTGGTGGGATTGAGTAGTAAAATTACTTCTTAATCAGACTTGAGACAGGTTTCGTAAATTGTATAGTTTTTTAATTTATACTTGAAACTTATTTTTTTTTAATATTTTGTTAATATTTTCTTTGTAGTATTCAGTGTTTTATCGTGTATTACTATGGGAGTTTGGAACCATATCAAGATGTAAAATTATTTTTCAATCGGATTTGAGACGGATAACAGGTAAAAATATAAACGGATATTTATACAATATATTATAAATGTTTACTCTGTAATATTCAAGTTTATAGCATATATTACTGTAAGGGCTTAAGATGTGGACAAGTTAATTTTTTTAATCGGATATGAATGGGTATATGTATATAAATAAACGGGTTGGTTAATTAACGTTTATTTATTACTATAAGGGTTTTAGAATAAATCGGATAGTTATATGACTAATTTTTCTACAAATAATATACTCCCTCCGTCCACAAAGAGAATGTCTTATAAGAGATGACACAGGTTTTAAAAATTTTAATTGAGTTTATTGTGAGTAGAGAAATGATCTCATATTATTTGTAGTGTTGTGTTAATTAATGAGTGCAGTGGTGGTGGTGGGCCATAGGTGGTATATTTTGTAAATAAGTTGAAACATTGAGGATAATAAGTAAGCAAAAAGTGATGGGTAATGTTTATAAATAGAAAGTGCATATTTTTCATGGACGGACGAAAAAGAAAAGAAGTGCATTTTCTTCGTGAACGAAGGGAGTATAAAATATGAGAATCCCCGTCGATGTTCGACGGGCAACATTGTAGTTAACAATAAAAATAATATCGACTCCACAACCAAAATAAGCTAATAGAAAAATTGGCCCAAGTCAACGGCCCATATTCATTGTTTAATGCTTTCGGCCCAAGTCAAATGGCCCACCACCATTACCTTGATAGCCAATTAATGCAACCACTACCACTACACCACAAACTTCAACTTATCATTCATCCATGTTAAATACAAAATGCAAGTTTAAAATTTATTTTTAAATATATTAAAATTTAGTGACCAATTTGATACAAGTTGCACAGTTTGATAACATTTTAGAAAATTAACCCCTCAAATTTTTATTCATTTCATTCCTCATCTTTTTCGAGCTTGAGTTCATACCTTTGAATGTTTCATTCTAGAAGTTCAATTTAATCTTCATATTTCGGTGAGTTTATATCATATTTGTTTGTGTATTACATGATTGATGTACCATTATCATTAAATATATATGATATATTAGCCATCATTTGAAAGTTATTTTCATGTGGTTGTTCTTCAATTAACGAGTTGAGATTTTATTTCTCACAAAATTCGTCCTATTCACGAATTAAGTGATGGATTTGTTCAATAGCTTATGGTTTCGAGAAATCTCGAATTATGTATAAATTGTGAATAAAGTACTTAAAACAAGAAGTACCAATATTATCGATAGTCATTTTAATTTGAAAGAAGAATTTCGCAGGAAACTTGACGAAAGTGAATGATGCACTATAACATTAAATGGAATGCACAATAAGATTGAAATACAAAAATAAAAACTTATAAAATCAATATCAGAAAAATTAAATGGAATACACAATAAAATATAGAAATTTCGAAATTCTGATCTTCAAAATAATAGCAATTTTTTTAAAATTATCTCCCCACCCAACGTTAACCCCTCTCTCCCCACCTCCCCCATAATATCTCTCTCTCTCTATTTAAATTTAACATGAAATCGTGGGGGTGGTGCTATTTTTTGAAAATCCGATTTCGCACGAGCTGCTGCTTCTCGCTGTATATCTTTGGTTGCGTTGTTAGGTAGCACAATGACTCGTTCCAGATTGGCAGCACAATTGATGATGTATGAAGCAAGTTCAAATTCTGGTTTAGACCCTACATATCCTTCCATTTCCAACTCTTTCAGATTTGGAGATAATTTTTTAAGATAGGGATTATATACACTTGCCTTTCTTTCCCCCATCTCTATCCAATACAACAACCACCGATCAAACTGCATAGAGAGAGAGAGAGAGTCAATTCAATTCTCCGACAATTAAAGTTAGTTTACATACATACATACCTTTATCTTAAGTTTTTGTAATGAAGGACATGCACGAATTAAAGGTTCAACTCTATAAAAACTCCTAGGCTCAATACTAATCTTCAGTTCCAACTCCATATGTTTTATATTCATAAATTTAAATGGTAGCCGCAACAAGATATCAGGTCCCTGCAGTACATTAATTTATTAATTGTATGCATATTGCAATATATATATTTATACACACAATATTATGTGCAAGGGCACGTACCGCATCATCATTAATTGATATGTGGAGTAGTTGTAGTTGATCAAGTATGCAAGACGGCATTCTGGCAAAGAGCTCCTCGTGCGCAATTCTAGTACGGTCAAACTCGCCATAATAGAACTCAGTAAGCTTGGGAATATTTTCAAGCTTAACGGCACATCCAACAGATAAGTTGTACAAACATAAAGAAAGGAGGTTCATCACGTCTCGAATCTCAAGGGATTCGAGGCTACCGTTGCTAAAAAACCTTATATCTACATGCTTCAGTTTCGGATGCCCCACAATCGTGACTTTTTTCAAATCACGCATGCCCTGAATAGACACACTCTCAAGGGCAACAAAATTGGAATTGGAGAACAAAAGCTCAAAGTCTTGGTCATTCATATGAATTCCATCCAAACTCAATTGTTTAAGGAATTTGATTTGGTGGGTCCCATTAATAAGTTTTGAAAGCCCAAGTGAGTAACAGCATAATGGTGTTACCTGCAGGCTTATGTCAATGATTTCAATTTGTTTGGTGAAAGCAAACTCCACCCATTTCTCAACACTGGCTCCCTTCATCCTATGCATGTGCATCTTCATCTCTTTCACTCCACCACCTCTGTGCGAATCCAGCACTCCATCGATCATCTTCACGTGATTGCCAAATCTTTTTTCAGATTCAATTAAGGGATCGTCATTATTATAGCATGACCATAGTTCCGATTTAGATAATGTAAATGGCGGGAACTCGAGGCGAGTGACGTAGGAATGAAGATAGCGCCAACGATGGGAAAGGATGCTGGTGGCGGTAGCTTCTATCAAAGTCAATCTAGAGATGATCGCGATAAGAATATCATCGGGCAATGCGCTCATCCTGTCCGGAATATCACCCTGCAGTTATACATGTTTAAAGGAATTGAGTGGAAAAATATGTGATATATGTTTAAAGGAATTGTGTGGATCATGTTCCAAAATGGAAATAAATGAAAGTAATACACTTTTCAGGACACGGATGAAAATAGAATTAGTAATACAGTTATCAGGGACGGAGGGAGTATATCATATATATATATATATATATATAACTAGGATTCTGTTATTTGTAATTAGGATTCTGTAACTAGAGTTAGAGACGCTACAATTCCTACTACTAGTTTTCCAGCCCAATATTATAGTATTTTCCCTAGCCCATTTTCTAAGCCCAGTTTTATTAAAAAAAAAAATCAGTCGATTTCTTCTTCTTCCTCACTTCGCCCAGTTACTCGGTTAGGTTGTTAGCCGCACCGAACCGGAGTGCTACTGGTTATTCAATCGATGAATATAAATATATAAGTGTTACAGAATTCAATTAACATCTAAATCCTATTACAAGCAGACCTGACTTCAAGAAGAAACAAAAAAAAAAATCATAAAGTAATTGCAAAAGAATAGAAATTCAAACAATATCAAGAAATATATTCGACAAGAATTCTTACCATTGATTACAACTTACAAGGCTGGGGGAGGATGGAGCGTCAACCAGGATGACAAATTCGATGATGTGAGATATGATAAAATTGACAATGGGGTTATTAGGGTTTAGTTATATAAGCACCTGTTTCTTAGAATTTGGGGCCAACTAGATCTTGGGCCTGACTAGGAATTTTGAACCACGTGTAAATAGTTATTTACTTTTTTTTTAATTTAAAAAAAAAAATATTACTTTCTTCCAGCAGGGGTTTACACAGCAGCCCCTGTTGTGGGTAAATACGGTACCGTTTCAATTTTTTTAACAATTTCCATTTTCTTTCTCGTTTCTTTTCTTTTTCTTCCTCTTCTTCTTCTTGTTTGTTTGTTTTTTTTATTTGTTTTTTAGATTTTGATAATTTGATTATACAGTAGAACCTCTTTATAGTAATATGCTTGGGACTAGAAGAAAATATTCTTATAGAGATGTTATTCTTATGTAGAATTTGACTTATAATTTTTTTAATAAGTTATTTAAGATTCATTGGTTCTATAATAATAAATTCACATATATACATCATGTATGTGGTATATTATGTATATATTTAAAAGATTCACTTAAGTATGTATTTAAAATATTAAATACGTCGTATCTTCAATATGTCTCTTCGTTTTTTGTTTTTTGTTTTTTTTATATATTGTATATATAAATGTTAGTTTAATCATGGATTTCATTATCATTTGAAATCATGACATCTAAATGTCTCTTGTCAAGAAGCTTCAAGCATGTTGGACAAATTGAAAATGTTTTGGATTCAACAAGAAGGTGATTGTATTGACGAGGTACTACGAACACGCAAATTAAAAGATGGTGTGGTAACCCAAAAATTTAAATCATTGTCACAAATAACTTTAGATAAATACTTCATGTCATCTTAAATTTTCTGTAAACAATTCTCTTGATTGATATTTATACATAAATATATTTTAAAATTACATTATTGTCATTTTATTACTATACTAGATTTACCCGCGTGCGTTGCGCTGCACCATTCGATTGTATTTCAATTTTTACATTTTTAAATGTCAATAATATCTATGTAATTTAATTAAATATTTTAAAATAAAAAAATGTATCTTTGTGAATCTTCTTATACAAAATAATACATTTAGCAAACACAAAAAATTAATTCATGTGACAAACAATAAAATAATTACTACTCCAAAGCTTAATATTTGAATTTGAGAATTTGAAATGCAATATACAAATCATTATATAGTGAACTAAATTTGTTAGGCTTCCAAGCTTAATGTTTGAATTTGAAAAATTGAAATGACATGAGAAAATGTACAGTCATTAATTTTCATTGGAAAATGTACAATTTTTTGCATGTGTCATGCAAAATGGGCGGGAAAATGCATTGCAAATTATTTTGCTTTAATATAGTAATAGATAGGGGCAATATTATACATACAGGACCTTAAGAAAACCCGAAATATTACAATGTAGGAGTTATTCCTATTTATAACTGATCTCGAGTTGGGACCGGGACTTTTTATCACTATATGGGGGTTATTCTTATATAGAATATAATTATTTATTTTTTCATAGAATACAAAGCATCTACTTTCTTTTTGTTTCTTCTCTTCTATGTTTGATTTTAATTTTATTTTTTCGTAGAATACAAAATAACTATTTTCTTATCGATTTCTTTTCATATTTTACAAATTTTAAAACTCTAATTTATTTTTTTTTTGTCATAAAATACATGCCAACCATGATATATAAATTATACTGATTTCTGTAAACTTAAAGCATAAAAAATAAAGGCTTGATGTTCAAATTAGCTACTAATACCGACCTTTTACTGTTAAGATTCATGCCACAAAGCAAAAAACAGCCATCCCCATCTCAATTATAGGATTTCTTCCCACCATAATCACAATTAGAGTGCTAGAAAAATAATGGAGATTTTTAGAGAGACAGATTTTTTACAGAAAAATAATGAAGGAGATATTCTAATAGCAAGTTACAATTTTGTATACAAGAAGAAAAAGTTGTGGAAATTTACAACAACGCGCAAAACTTGAGAAAAAAGAAAAAAGAAAAGGGAGGGAAAAAGTTATGGAGGGGTAAAGAAATCGTCAATATTAAGGTTGTGTATTTTTTTGCATAAGTTGAAACGGTGCCGTTTTGGCCACAGCAGGGGGATTCATCCCCCTTCCGGCAACCTAAACTTTGGATTGGTCAGAAGATAAAATTAAAAAGCTGCAAAATCGAGAAAATATCAATCTTGAGAGGCTGTAATAGGATTAAGATGTTAATTGAATTCTGTAAAACACACGGAATTAACGTGTTAATATACTTTTTAGAACCAAAAGTTAAAATAATCATTTCAAAAAAACAAAAATAGATTTTAGCCTTTAATCTTTAAAAATAAATAAAGAAAATGTAATTATAGTTTTTTTTTATGAAAGTAATATTTTTGGATATTAATTTATGACTCAACCTATTTCATCGCTAGTTGTTTCACTTCTGTAAAAATTAATTAAGTAATTTATTCCAAATACAATTTCACCTTACAAGTATTTACAAATCGAGTTCGAGCACCAAAAGTATTTCACTTGCTAGCTTGTTTTCAATATAATTAATTTCCATCAGATGAGACCCACCCCATCGGTTCAACCTTTTTTATACTTAAACAACCTCAAACTCGTCTATAATTTAACCATTTATTTATGAACAAAAAATTCATTTCAAAATTAAATTTTTATTAAGAAACAAAACGAATTTATTTGAAAAAGAAATGAATTCGTGTCATCCCGTACAAAACTAATTTAATCAATTGGTTCAATATTTGACGGAATTGACGCTATGCTAGCTTACCCTTAATGAAAATCACTAGACTACTACTATTTTCTTACTATTTATTAACATTCACGCATAATATAATATGCAACATATGCTATAATATTGTATCTAGTAATTACAATTTATTTATGACAAAAAACTCATGTACCACCTGTCGCACATGAGACCGTCTCTTAAACTTTCCCAAGGGTCTAGCTTTTCTTGTTGCCACAAAATATCCAGCTTAAAGTTGAATATTATTGGACGTATATAATTCTCAAAAACTTGAGGAAAGGAAATACAAAATGAAGGGAGAGCGATAGAGCTTGAATTCGAAATATTTCTGTTCACAGACAACATCTATTCCTTCATTTGGAAGAGGACATCCAAATGATGGGATATTCTTACTTTACATAATTATATACTCCCCCCATTCACAATAAATTTGTCACATTATGAATGACACGAATTTTAATAATTTATTGGTTGATTGTATTGTAAGTAGAATAAGGGTCCCACTTTTATATAATTTTAAATTGTATTGTGAGTGGAAAAGTAGGTGAAGTGTGTGGGGTCTATTAGGATTTATTATTATAAATAGATGTGACAAAATTTTTGTGGACGAATAAAAAAAGAAATTGTGGCAAATTTATCGTGGACGGGGGAGTACATAAAAGTCGGACGAGCTAATGTTAATTACAGTTTTGATGAATTTCCTTTAATAGTGAACATCTATCCAAAGGTTATAATAGAAATATTAATTTTCTGCAAAATTGATGGGAATAATGGATCTTATATATGGGCATAATTAATGTTATTACCTGTAAATCCAAAACGTTCACAGACATTCGGAAATTGCACTTGAGCTTTTCTTTTTTTTTTCCTCACAATATATAACCTTTTATTTTTTTAAATTTCGCTCCTATCGTCAGTTTCCCCAATTTGAATCCTATGTGGAGGTTGGAAATGACATGTTGGATGCCGGAATATGCAAAATCACGTCGTTTTGTCAAATTTTGACTTAAAAAAAATAACACATACTATTATTCCAACTCATTTTTATCAACTAAATAAAAAAATTAAAAAATTAGGAAATTAAGAATCTCTCTCTCGTCTGTTCTTCTCTCTTCATTCCCTCTTCTCCGACTGCCGCCACCACCTCTCTCCCATCGTCCTCTTCCTCCTGTTGGAAATGCACAGCATATTTCCTTCTTGTTTTCTTTCTTTTTTTCTTATTCTTCTTTGGCCCACATTAAAATTAGTTAAATCTATTTTTTCCTATTCTCTTGTTTTGGATCTCTCATTTGTCTGCCTTGGGCTGGATTTATTTTGAGCCCATTAATATTGTGAATTGCCCTAGCTTGTTTTTTTTTTTTTTGAAAGAGTAAAACCAGACGGGTGGCTGGAGAGAAAAAAGCGGTGCAAACGTGGGTGGTTGTTGCCGGATTTTCCGAGATTTCGTTTTGGAATTCTCTTTTTTTTCTGCTTCTTCGATTCCTGTTATATGCGGAACAAATCTGATAGAGATCTTCTTCTTCATCTTCTTCTGTTCTTTTGGCTGAGTTCTTGTTTCTTGCAACTCCGAACCATCCGAAGCTTAAGTGCGAGCTTTAGGTGGTGGCTGTGTAAACCTTGGGGAGTGAATCGGCTTGTGGGACTAGCACTCCGTGGTCGGCCGAATTTCGCTTTCAAGGCAGTGGCCTCCATACCACGGCGCAGCGGTTTATCTTTTGTTCGTTTTTCTCTTTGTTTGTGCAGGTTTTCTTCGCTCTGGAATTCTGTCGAACAGGTGGTGTGCGGTTAAATTGTGTTCCTGACTTCAGACTTTGCGTCAGAACTTTGATCGAACAGCTGGCAGGCAGTCCTTTGTTCCAACAATTTGAAAGCGAAATTCATGGCTGTCACTCCAAAATCGCTGCCTGACCTCTCTAAGCTCGAGTCACTCGATGGATCCAACTATAAGAGGTGGTCGCAGAAGCTTCTCATCTTCCTCGAGGCGCTCGAGCTCGACTACGTCCTGTTCAATGACCTTGCTCCCACACACAGCGACTCTGCCTCTGACTCTACTCAAACGCCCGAAGAACGTACGGCTGCTGATGCTACTCATGCAAAGGCAGCTGATACAGATTTGCAGAAAAAACATGAGAAAGATAATAAAACAGTCAGAGGTCACCTACTCAATCATATGACGAACACTCTCTTCGATCTGTTCGTTAATGTGAAGTCTGCAAAACAAATTTGGGAATTATTAGAGAAGAAGTACGGAGCAGACGATGCGGGAAAAAAGAAATACGTTGTCGGCAAGTGGCTGCAATTTCAAATGGTGGACGACAAGCCAATCATGGACCAGCTCCATGAATACGAAAATCTTACAGCTGAAGTGCTCAATGAAGGAATGAAAATGTGTGAAATCTTCCAGGCCAATGTGTTGATCGAAAAATTTCCACCTTCTTGGACGGATTACCGAAATCAACTCAAACACAAAAAGAGGGACCTGACACTTCAAGAACTCATCAGTCACATGCGAACTGAAGAGGCAAATCGCCTCAAGGATAAGTCCTCTAACTTATCTGTCAATTCGTTTAATGCTAATCTAGTTGAATCTGCTGCTGCTATAGGAAAAAATCAGGGTCCTCGATTTGTTCCGAAGAAGGGTCGAGTCGATAAGAAACCCAACTTCAACAAAACTGACAGGAAAATCATAAAAAGGAAGTTCAACTGCTATGTTTGTGGTGCCCCTGGACACAAGGCGTATCAATGCCACCAACGACAAGGACAACCATCAAACATGTCAGCTGCTGCAAACAAAAATCAAGCTTACACCGTTGAGGCTGAAACTGATGATATTATTGCTGCCGTGGTCGAGGCAAATTTACTCGAAAATAAGATGGACTGGGTGCTGGACACGGGAGCGTCGAGGCACTTCTGCAGCAACAAGGAGTTGTTCCACAACTTCGAGGAAGCTGGAGAAGGCGAATGTGTGTACATGGGTAACTCTAGCGTTGCTGGGGTTCTCGGTAAAGGGAACATTCTGCTCAAATTAACTTCTGGCAAAACATTATGTTTAAAGAATGCTTTATATGTTCCTTCTATGCGTAGGAATTTGGTCTCTGGCTCTTTATTGAACAAAGCAGGTCTTAAGCTTGTGTTTGAATCCGATAAAGTTGTATTGTCTAGAAATAAGGAGTTCGTAGGAAAGGGTTATCTGAATGAGGGTCTCTTTGTACTTAATGTTGACTCTGAAATTATTAATGAGAAAGCTTCTAGTTCTGCTTACATCACTGAATCTTATAACCTTTGGCATGGAAGACTCGGACACTTGAATTTAGCTTCAATTAAAAGACTTCGAAAACTTGGATTAATTAATGCCTTGGACCTGCATAATTTATCTAAGTGCGAAATATGTGTAGAAGCTAAATTTGCTAAAAAGCCATTCAAGTCCGTCGAACATAGAAAGACTGAGTTGCTTGAACTTATACACTCTGACTTAGCCGACTTTCGAAGTTCAGTTAGTAGAGGTGGAAAGAAATATTATGTGAGCTTTGTAGATGACTTTTCAAGGTACACCAGAATTTATCTCCTGAAATCTAAAGACGAAGCTGTAGAAATGTTTCTTAAGTACAAAAGTGAAGTTGAAAATCAACTAAATAGAAAAATTAAAAGGCTTAGATCAGATAGAGGAGGAGAATATAGCACTACTTTTCTTAAAGAATTTTGTGAAAAAAAATGGAATACTGCATGAATTCAGTGCTCCTAATACCCCTCAACAAAATGGCATAGCTGAAAGGAAAAATAGAACTTTGAAGAATATGATGAATGCAATGCTTTTAAGTTCTGGATTGCCTGACAACATGTGGGGGGAGGCAGTGTTATCCGCCTGCTATATTCTAAATAGGGTGCCTCATAAAAAGCTAGACAAGACGCCTTATGAGTTGTGGAAAGGATTTGCTCCTAATTTAAAATACTTAAAAATGTGGGGGTGCCTAGCTAAAGTGTGTCTTCCTGATCCAAAAAGATCGAACATTGGATCAAAAACTTTTGATGCTATATTTATTGGTTATGCTCTTAATTCTGCTGCATATAGATTTTTATCTATTAATGATAAAGTTATTTCTGAATGTCGTGATGCTGAGTTTTTTGAGCATATTTTTCCGTTAAAGAATAATGGTCAAAGTGGTTCTAGTTCTTCTAATAATGTGCATGAAAAACATGGTGTTAATGTCGAACTTAGAAGAAGTAAACGGGAGAGAACTAAAACCTCTTATGGGCCTGAGTTCATCACAGCCTACTTGATTGAAAACCCACATTTAATTGATGAGCATGCTGTTTCTCTATACTTTGTTATTGAGGATCCCAAGACTTATACTGAAGCTATAACTTGTATAGATGCCGTTTTTTGGAAAGAAGCAATTCTAAGTGAATTAGAATCTCTTTTGAGTAACGGCACATGGGAATTGGTTGAGTTGCCTGTTAATTGTAAAACTCTAAAAACTAAATAGATTTTTAGAAGAAAAATGAAACCGGATGGTACAATTGACAAGTTTAAGGCTAGATTGGTAGTTGTTGGTTTTTTCCAAAAGAAAGACATTGATTATTTCGACACTTATTCTCCTGTTGCAAAAATCTCAACTATTAGAGCTTTAGTAGCTTTAGCAGCAATTCACAACTTGATTATACATCAAATGGATGTAAAAACGGCTTTCTTAAATGGAGATTTGGAAGAAGAAATATATATTGAACTCCCTGAAGGTTATGTAGTTCCTGGACATGAGAATAAGGTGTGCAAGTTGAAAAAATCTTTATATGGCCTTAAACAAGCTCCTATGCAGTGGTATGAAAAGTTTCATAATACTATAATTTCTGATGGATTTGTTGTGAATAATTCTGATTCGTGCGTATATACCAAGATGTATGGTTCTGATTATGCGATTATATGCTTATATGTTGATGACATGCTTATCTTTGGCACGAATATTGATGTGATATAAAAAACAAAGCGTTTTTTATCGTCTAAGTTTGAAATGAAAGATCTTGGTGAAGCTGATGTCATTCTTGGTGTTAAATTGATGAAAACTGAAAAAGGTATTTCACTAAGTCAGTCACACTATGTCGAAAAGATCTTAAAACGCTTTGAGTGCTATGATCTGGCTCCGGCAAGAACACCTTATGATTCTAGCATGCATCTAATTAAAAATAAAGGTGAAAGTGTTTCACAAGAAGAATATGCTAAAATCATAGGAAGTGTTATGTATTTGATGAATTACACTCGACCTGACATTGCTTATGCCGTGAGTCGTTTAAGCCGTTATACACATAATCCTAGTAATGATCATTGGATTGCACTTTATCGTTTAATGAAATATTTGAGAGGCACTATTGATTGGAGTTTGCATTATAGTAAGTTTCCTGCTGTTTTAGAGGGTTTTTGTGATGCAAATTGGGTGTCTGATAATGATGAAGTATGCTCTACGAGTGGTTATGTATTTACTTTGGGAAGTGGAGCTATCTCTTGGAAATCTGCTAAACAAACGTGTATAGCTAACTCTACTATGGAATCAGAATTTATTGCTCTTGAGTTGGCAGGTCGAGAAGCAGAATGGTTGAAAAATCTCTTTGCAGAACTTCCTATGTGGGGTGAGTCGTCGGCTCCTGTATCCCTACATTGTGACTCCCAAGCGGCAATTGCAGTTGCAAAGAATAATGTCTACAATGGCAAGAAGAGGCATATACGAGTTAGACATGGAATTGTGAAGCAACTATTGAAGGATGGAGTTATATCCTTGGACTTTGTGAGGTCGGAGAGAAACATAGCAGACCCGTTTACAAAAGGACTTACACGAAGTTTGGTGTTGGAAACTTCTAAAGAAATGGGAGTAAAACCGTTAACTTGAAAGGATTGCGGTGGACACCTATCACAGGTCAAACTAAGCTGTATTACTTTCTTGTTAACTGGTATTCATATTGCGTATATTTTATTTGAGTAACCATAGCCCATTTTGGGTGGTTCTTGTGGTTTAAAGAACTTGATGGTCATTTATCGATTGCTTATTTTACCATAGCCCTTTACGCGGTGGTCCTTTTTGACGGACTTGATGGTAAATTGTATGTTGATTGAGGTTGAGCAATTGGCTCTTAATGATTCAAATGTGCTGTTGAGAAGCAATCTAAAAGAATCAACTAAGTGAGAGTGGAGAATTGGCCATCTCCTATGAAAAACTTGCTGCAGTTTTTCTAGAGCTCTCATGAGTTCCCGAGGTAATTATGTTGGGCCATGTTTTGTGTAATCTTCGAGGAGTTGTTTGGAATTTTAAGGTTGGTTACGTGTTGTGGGGGCTCGCATCCGAGTTTATTCAGTTCAAGAATCTGATTCACTTTATAAACTCTTATGCTTCTCCACTTCACTATGTATCAATTCAAAATCGAAAGATTATTGGTACTTAAGTGACTATCCTTTCAAGTGCTCAGTTCTTCTCTGCTGTCCATTTGTGGGGGATTGTTGGAAATGCACAGCATATTTCCTTCTTGTTTTCTTTCTTTTTTTCTTATTCTTCTTTGGCCCACATTAAAATTAGTTAAATCTATTTTTTCCTATTCTCTTGTTTTGGATCTCTCATTTGTCTGCCTTGGGCTGGATTTATTTTGAGCCCATTAATATTGTGAATTGCCCTAGCTTGTTTTTTTTTTTTTGAAAGAGTAAAACCAGACGGGTGGCTGGAGAGAAAAAAGCGGTGCAAACGTGGGTGGTTGTTGCCGGATTTTCCGAGATTTCGTTTTGGAATTCTCTTTTTTTTCTGCTTCTTCGATTCCTGTTATATGCGGAACAAATCTGATAGAGATCTTCTTCTTCATCTTCTTCTGTTCTTTTGGCTGAGTTCTTGTTTCTTGCAACTCCGAACCATCCGAAGCTTAAGTGCGAGCTTTAGGTGGTGGCTGTGTAAACCTTGGGGAGTGAATCGGCTTGTGGGACTAGCACTCCGTGGTCGGCCGAATTTCGCTTTCAAGGCAGTGGCCTCCATACCACGGCGCAGCGGTTTATCTTTTGTTCGTTTTTCTCTTTGTTTGTGCAGGTTTTCTTCGCTCTGGAATTCTGTCGAACAGGTGGTGTGCGGTTAAATTGTGTTCCTGACTTCAGACTTTGGGTCAGAACTTTGATCGAACAGCTGGCAGGCAGTCCTTTGTTCCAACACCTCCCTCTCAAACCTTTTCAGCTCGATCCCTCGCACCAGATGCCCGCATTTTTTTCCGCTCAAATCTATGCTGCCGTCTCTCTTCACCAACAATTTCGATGATGGCTTCGATTTGAGTTTGGACCAGAGCTTCTTCCCCGCTCCGGACGCGGCTACCGCACCCATTTTGATGGGTTTTAACGGGTTCAATTCGCAATTTCAATCCAGCTCTGAGTTCCCTACCGCCTCCCGGATGCTTTCTTCCTCCGACGAGGTGCGGCTGCCGCCGCCATTGGAGGTGCCGCGAACGCATTCAATTTCGAGGGTTTCGACGCCAGCGGCGGATTGTTTCCTAACCGGTCTAACCTGCTGAGGCCGCTCGAAGTTCTGCCGTCAGTCATAGCGCCGCCGACTCTCTTGGGGCGAGAAGAAGGTTAAGGGTTGATGGTGGTGCTGTGGTGATCGTCGATAGGAACAAGAGAGAGCGAGAGGGAGATGAGATTTGTGTGGTGGTGGTGGCGGTCGGAGATGGTAGTGGCGGTCGGGGGTGAGGAGGGGGCAAGTGAGAGAGAGGTGGGAGGAGAGGCGGTGCTGTGGTTCTCGTTGATAAGAACGAGAGAGAGCAAGAGGGAGATGGAGATCTGTGTGGTGGTGGTGGCGGTTGGAGGTGGTAGAGGCAGTTGCAGAAATGAAGGATGGCGGCGGCGGCGGTAAGAGAGTCATGGAGAGAGAAACAGGCGAAAGAGAGAGGCGGAGTGAGAGAAAATGTAATATTAATTTTATTTTCTATTTTCTTTATTGAAATATACTGAGTATATATGTCAATATGTGTCTTTTTTTTTTAATATTTTATAATTTGTACAAAATGACGTCATTTTGCATATTCCGGTATCCAACATGTCATTTCCGGCCTCTAAGTAGGATTTAAATTGGAGGAAACCGAAGATCGGAGCAAAATTAGAAAAAAAAAAAAACAAAAGGTTATGTATCGTGAGAAAAAAAAAACTCCGATGCAATTTCCGAATTCCTAAAAACGTTTTGGATTTACAGACAATTAACCCGTCTAATTAAATTGATGGATGAATAGGATTAACATTAATAATTGAAGTTGGCTGTGGTCGACCTCCCCTGTGCAATTTACGATGTGCAGGCACTTGTTTGACGAGACCTTATCTATACTAATACTAAATAAGAGAGTTGTCTCTATAATATCAATTTTATCCTTTTCCTTCCAAAACCAGCTAAGTGGTTCTTCATTGTGGACTTTTAGATCTTATTGGTTTGTATGTAATATCTCAGGTGTAATTATCTTGACATTTGTGTTCTTGAGTTCATGGTCTGATGGTAAACTTACTCATTTGTTTTTTAGTATTAACTGAGTGCGTAATATCCAGAATTTATGTACATCATAGATAATATCTATTTTCTGCTAATATAAACTAGATTTCCTATGCAGCGGATGTCATCACAACAAGATATAATGCTATAGAACATCTTTTTACACGTGAAACTATGGGTTAATACCATAAACACTGTACTTTTAGCCTATTGTCCATATTATCTATACAAACTCTCAGTTAATACAGATTTAGGTTATCCAGGCTTCTTGAAAACAGGGATTGGGCTCCAAATTTGAGAGTTTAATTTTAGATTTAAATTTAAAGTTTTGCTGCCAATTGTCTTGGGTTTGCCTATAAATACCTCTTCAAGATGATGCATTATTTTCACCACCTCATACTCGCTCTCATGTATTTAATAGTGTATATTGTTCTTATTAAGAGATTTTTCATTTGTTTTTCTGTATCATTTTCTTTTATTTTGTAGGTGTTTTCTCTTTTCTGTTTTGTTTTGTTTTGCTTACTATAATCTATTACATATCTCAACCTCTGCACATTTATGCAACGAGTACTAACTCAGATCGGAGAAGCTGTTGGAGATGCTCATGTCTTTTAATGATTTCAGAATCGGAAATCGAGAAGCAAACATAAGCAGCGAAAGCTCCAATACAGCAAGGCTAGCTACTCAGCCTCGACCACCCGCCATAACTCCGCCTCTCGCTGGCTTTGTCTCCGCTCCATCTCTGTCGTCGTCCTCTTCTGACAAGTCCTCTCCCAACAACTCGAGACTGAGAAATCTCTCTCTGCAGGCTGGCCTCTGTGATTGAGTTGCTGAATTCGCCAACTGCTTTGGTCAACCAACTATTTTTCCATGATTCTTGTGAACCCTGCACATGTCTCAACCTCTACATATGCAACAAGTACCAACTCAGATCTCTATACACATATGATATTTGAATCACCATGTTACATGTAAAAGTAGAAAATTAGGACAGTGACGACATATCTACTATGGTGAAAGCATTTCAAAACTCAGAGCAATCCGGCGACAAAACCAGAAAAATAGGATTAAGGTAGTTTCTAAATAACTAAAGAAGGCAAAACCTTTTATCTGTTATGAAAGAAGAGTTGCATAACTTTCCTATCTAGAGTTGTCAACACCTTCACTCTCTTTATTGTCAACTCCGACTTGCAAGGAACCTCCGTGAAATCTGCCAAAATCTCCAAAATTTAAGTATCCTTCTTAGACGGGATATACCTTACTATCTAACAATATGGTACACCGAAATTGTACATGTAGTAATTAATACACAGAAAAAGCTGGAGATAAGAAGAAAAAAAACTCAAATCAGATCGAACATTACACAGCTCTAACATGTAGCAATTGACTTTCAAAACAAAGAACAGTTTCACCTTTGTCTTCATCTCGAAATGAAAACCAACAAAATTATACAAAATGAAAGACAAAGAATTCACCGTGCAAAAGAACTTCCAAAGAAATACATCAGATTGCTTAGGGTGTCCCAATTCAGAGTAATACAAAATTTTAGACGCCAAGAAACAGGAGGGACATGCCTCCATCAGTCTCTTCTTCAGTAAACCAAGTCGTGTATTCGGTCTGCTCATCATCCAGAACACTACATAGCACCATTTTGGGCTTTCTTTCCAATTTCTTTGGGTTACAAAGAAGCTTCGGCGGCGGAGATTGTGGGTTGCACAGAGGAGTTTGAGGCGGGAATCATGAATGAAGGAGATGAGGGTTTGGGATGGATGAGTGTTTCTGAAGGTTTCAAAATAAAACCTAAAACGAAGATTTTTAATATTTATATAGGGTTTTTTTTGTGAATTATTAATAGTAAAAGTTTGTGGTGGTGATTGTGTAATAAAATTCGAACCGGGCTTTAATCTTAAAGTAATTTATCTACTGTGGGCTTTAATGTATGCCCATTCGTGTATTACATCTATATGTCATGATCTATCTATACTATATTAAATAAAGGAGTTGTGGCTTTATTTACATATATTGTTCTTTTACCTCTAAAACCAATTTAGTGGATAATAAGTATTGACCTTTAGTTATATTATGAATGATGAATAATATATGTTGGTTAATTACTCTATATATCTCATTTATTGATTATCATGTTTGAGCTTTAAAAATTGAATGATCATTGATTTTGTCTTATTTAATTGAATTTGGGATTATGTAATTGAATTTTCTACTTTTATATTTATTATTTATATAATAAATGTTCTAATTTAACACAACACTATTTTGATTAAGATATATAAAAAAAGAAAAAATAAATAAAAGATTAGCACAACGAATAGTTGCCAAAATAATTTTATTATTTTTATAATTTAGATTCATAAATATTTTAAAAATATAATAGTGAAAAATATTAAGAAGATAATTAAAAATATATATATTTTAAGATGTTTAGAAGTTATCAAAAAAGAAGAATTATTAAAAATGCCAAAAATTTATCTAAAAAAAATACCAAAATTGGTTGAAATTATTGTAATGGTTGCTAATGGCATTTTGAAATGGGTTTTAATTGAAATTGTATTTTCAAATATATATAAAAAATGGTTGTTTAGAGATGTTTAGAAGGTAAGTGTTATGCTAATTTTTGTTTTTAAATGTTCCTTAAATTATTAATGTAATTAACTATTTTGTATTTTATATTTGAATTATTTATAATTATAAATATTATTTAGATATTTATATGTAATTATTTAATAGTGTATTTAAATTTATTTACGTATATTTTGTGAATTAATTTTTATACTTTATTTTTTTGGTAATATTAAGGATAAATTACCAATTAAATAGTTTTTTTTTTTAAGTTTACACAAGCACACATGACTCGAACCCCCAACCTCTTGGTTGGGGTAGTTCAGATTATTTTTTAGATTTCTTGATGTGTATGTTTACATATTAGTGTAGGATATTTTTATAGTGTAATGTTAGTTGTATTGATTTAAAATTTTCTTTATTTTTGTGTATTCTAAACTGAATAATAAATATATAAATTTTTAAATACTTATATATTCTAAATGAAGACATATACAAAATATTGGTTACTAAAAATATTTTGTACAAATAAGTTCTCAATAAGAAGTATATGTCATAATTATTAATGTTATTTGGATTGAATGTTTCTTTTTAAAAAATATTAATGTAATGCATGAATTTTACTCACTTTGTCCCAATAGCAAGGTCTCTCTTTTCTTTTTCGTTTGTCACTATAGCAAGGTCACATTCCCAAAATGAAAACAATTAACTCTACAAAAGGCCCTACCCACCACTTTTTATCTTTTTACTCTTATTTTTTAATTATTGTGCCGAAAACAAGAGGGACCTTGCTATTCGGACGGATGTAATATATTTTACTGTGTTATTCCATAATTAACATATTATATGATTAATGCATTTTATGTGTGACAGATAATTTTTCGACAATTTTATGTGGATATTTCAAGAGTTTCAAATTGGAAAGGTTTGAAGAGATTGGTGTGTGGTGTTGTGTAAAAAGAATTTTTTTCATAATGTTTGATACTCTCTCCATCCACGAAATATATAACACAACTTTTTTTGAACAAACATTACAAGAAATTTTAAAGGCCGCGTGAATATAGCACAACTTTAGTGGCACAAGAAGAGCATGAACCAAATGGACATAATATATATTTCGTGGACGAGGGAGTATGTTGTATTTGTTAATGTTATTTTTAAAGATATTCTTATTAATTTCTATATGAAAAACTAATATATCATTATTCTCTTTTGTTGCTAGCTTGAAATTTTATACTCTTTCCGTCCATGAAATATAGGTCGCGTAGGATGTGACAAGGGTTTTAATAATGTTAGGTATGTAGTATTTGAGTAGAGAAAGAGACCCACTATAATAAGTAATTGTGAGGTATAAAATAATGAATGTGTGTAGGTATTATCCCAAAAGAAAAGTGGTATATAAATATGATGAACACCCCAAAAAGAAAATTTTGTTCTAAATATTGTGGATGGAGGGAGTAATTAATACTCCTTATTATTTATGTGATTTGATAATTTATATATTACATATTTTTAAAATGCATTCTACCGTGCACGGGTGTAATACTAGTCCGGTAAAAACAATGCTATACGTACGTTTTGACATGTTGTTCACTTTATGATTCTGAACTTTAATTTTGACCCGTTTTATTTTATAGCAAAAAAGCAAGTTTTTTCGCAATGAAAATTGATGTGAAATATTGCTGGAAATTGACATTAATCACATCTTACAAAGGCAATCCATGTCATTTTTCCTTTGTCAGAGAAATTTACTCTTGTGTTATAGTGTAAACAAGTCAATGTTCATGTCATTTTAAGCATATTTTAAAAAATCATGGCATAAAAAGAACAACAAGTCATTTCATAATCTATAATTAATACTCGTTAGGATCGAGTTAAATAATCTATTTTTTGAATATCCAATGTTGCACGATGTGATGTCTTTCGCTGTATACTTTTTGGTTGCATCACAAGATACTGGAAGTACATATTGATTAGCAAGTTTTTAATTAAATAATAATACTGGAAGTATTTGTCTTAGATTAGAAAAAAAAAAACTGGATGTATTTGTGCAAAATTAAGATAGATTCACAATTTCGTAGAACTTTTTAAATCTTAAAATTACATATTGATTAACAAGGGCAGGTATGGGTAACTTACTAAGGAGAATGATGTTTAAAGTGTCAAAAGATAGAAAATGTTGGAGCGCATATTTTTTTATATGGAAACAGGACAAGAATAATGGGACAATCAAAAAGAAATATAAGACAAGAATAATGGGACGGATGGAACATATTTTTTTGCCTCCGAAAAATATAGAAGAAAAGAAGAAGAATTGAAATATTAAAAAAAAAGAAACAAAAAGAAGATAATATTTTTATACTGACTTTTAAAAAATAAAGAAAAAGAGAACGAAACGGCACCGCATCGAGCACCCGCTGCTGTGGAATGAGGCATAGGCGATCCCTCCCCCCAACAAAAACACACAATCGTCCCGCGCTTTCTTCTTCTTGCTGAGTCAGCAGACTAGAAACTCTATATAACTGATTTCTCACAAACTATATTTCCCTCTGTTTTTCCTCTCATTTTGTTTTCCCCATTCTCCCCTAAATCTATCTCTACAGTTATACAAACGCGCAGAGAGGCTTCGTCGAGTGTTTATCGTGGAGAGAGAGAGATAGGAGCAGAGATGGAGCAGCAGTCGTTGATCTACAGCTTTGTGGCGCGCGAAGGCGTGATTCTGGCCGATTACACCGAGTTCACTGGAAACTTCACTGGAATTGCGGCGCAGTGCCTCCAGAAACTCCTCCTAGCCTCCGAAGAGAAACTCACGCTCACGTACAACTGCGATGGCCATACCTTCAATTACCTCGTTAAGGATGGATTCAGTAAGCATCACCGCCTCCGATCTGTTTGATTCTTCATTTTTTCTTCCAATTTTTTTTTCACCAAATTTGTGCCTGATTTCGTTTGATGTGCATTTATCGCTTGATGATCGGTATTTAGAAGGTTGCAGCGAACTTTTGATTTTTGTGTTTGGTTTTAATTTTGTCTGATGAAGTCAGATCTCGGTTGACTGGATTACTTTTGTTGATTACATTTTCAAGTGATAGGCTGTTTTCACGGATCGGTTTGAAAGTTCGATTGGATTTTTAAGTTTATTTTACTTGATATTTAAATTAGCCAAATCTGTAAGATCAGTCGTCTATTCCTGCAGCTGCATTTTTAGGAGATAATTAATATTTACTGAGATTGTTTACTAATCGATTTCTATTGTGGATTATATTTTCCTGAGTGAAATTAATGTTTAATGACTGCTTCGATTTAATTAAGGATTGCTTTTTTTTACGATAACATGAACTGGCTGGGTGTACTGTATTATTATATATTAATAATATATGATTTGCGATCTATGCCCTGCTTGCTAGATTGTTATTTTTAGTGTGAATCTGGTCTTATTTTGGTGGACTAACGTTACCTTTTTTTTTCTTGAATGAAAGCATACTGTGTTGTGGCTGTTGAATCAGTTGGAAGGCAGATTCCTATTGCATTTCTTGAGCGTATTAAGGAGGACTTTACAGAGAAATATGGTGGAGGAAAGGCTGCTACAGCTGTAGCCAACAGCCTGAATAAAGAGTTTGGGTAATTTAATTTCTTCATTAGTTACCATCTTTCATCTCTACATTATCCTAATTATTAATATCTCTATGTTATGCTCTTATGATGACTTAGGTCCAAATTGACAGAGCAAATGCAGTACTGTGTGGATCATCCAGAGCAGATCATTGATGCAGAAGTTGAAGGGGTGGTGATGGAAGACATTGAAAAGGTATATGATTTTGGATGCCTGTTAGTGTTATTATTATTATCCTTTCAGATTGTCATGCGTTCAATCTTATGATGTGGGGTGAGTTTAGGTCTTTAATTTGTAAATGGTGTGTGGCTCAGTATCAATTCTTTTGCTTTTCCAGGTGCTGGATCTTGAAGAGAAAATCATGCTCCTTGTTGAGAAGACTGAGAATCTTCGCTCCCAGCCTAAGGTCTGTTATTGGATGTTATATTTGTGTAGCGATAGGTGTATGTAAAACATGAATTAACTTGTTGGAATGATCTATTAACGCATTTGCTCTTTCATATACTACATGAATTTCTTTTGTTAATAGAAAACACCTTATAAGATTAAATCCAGATACTAGGAAAGATCACTCGCTAATCAAATTTTAATTAGTTTATTGTTAATTACTTTGGCCCTCTGTTGTTTGTGGTATTTGATACTAGTTGATAGCTCGGGGTGCCAATTGAATGTCTTAATAATTGTCTTATCTCCATAGTCTTTCTCAATATTTAAAATTCCTTGGAGTGAGTCAAATATTTGTGATTGTGATTGATAGTTGGAGAAGGGAAGGGCGTTTCGCTCGCTCGAGTCTCAGCAAAGCGCTCTGAAGGGTACAAAAGAGAAGATAAAAGCGACTCGTGTGGAGATTGATACTGCACGTGAGTTCCTTCAAACAACAGAGTTGCTCCCCATAAAGAACGCTGGTGAGTTGGAGGCTGTTCGTCGAATGGTGGGTTTCGTCGGGAAGGTTTGGATGCTTGGCCATGTTCCGAACGATCAGCTTATTGCTTTTAAGACAGCACGCCCGGAGATAAAGTTTAAAAAAGTGCAAAAAATGCCAACAATTAGTGTTAAAATATAAAAATAATAGTGTTATTAGTATATCATGTCTTTCATATAAATAGTAGTCTATACTAATATACTAAATAAGAGATAAATAGTAGTCTATCATGTTTTTTGTATCAGAAATGGATCGAGAGATCAATTTTTGTAGATAGTTCATGATTAAAATGAGCATAATTGATAGTTCCGATTATAATTTTGTCTCACCATTAATTTTCGAATCATATTTTATTCCACATATGTTATGGGTTGCAAATTTGCAAAATATGTTAATATTATTAGTGAAGTATTAAGTATATAAGTTTAGCTATAAATTCATTGTTATATTATTAGAATCGAATTTTAAATGCACGATGGTGTTGATTATTTGAGATGTTATAGATATATGCAAATTTAATGTTATTTGTGTTTTTGTGTAATTTAATGTTATTGGCAGTGATGAAGAAGAATTGTTGGCAGCTACTGAAATTGTTGTCCTGTTGTGTATAAATTATTAATATTTTGCATTTATAAATGTAATGCTTAATACATGTTGATTTTACTTTTGTAGAGAAATATATTAAGGTACTGTTTTCTCCCTTAGTTATACTATTTTATAATTTTTTATATTAAAAATTTTTATAATACCGTGCAACAAGTGCTATATCGATTTATGAGTTTGAATTACAATATAATTTATATTTTCAAAAGATAAAAAAATAAAAAAATAGACGGTTCGGGCCCTAAACCGCAAGTTCAAAACCGGAACCGTGGGCTATGGCTGGCCGGTTCCGGTTCCGAACCGAAACCAGGCTCGTGAACACCTCTAATATCAACCCATAGTAACCCTGGCAAACACAAATATGCTAACGAGACAAATAAACAAAATGTCAAGATAGAAAAGTTGATCAAGTTTTTGGCATATTTTGACCTAGCCTATGACAACATTTACAGCTGATAATGGCTTCAAAAGAAAGCAAAACATTTACACCTAAAAACAACATAGGTTTTCAAAACCATACAGATACAAGTTTATCTGTGGATAGCATGAAGAAATCACAAAACACGCAGCAACTTCCTTACTTGGCACGAAGCCGAGCAGAAGTTCTAGTTACTCTCTTTCTGTCCGACATATCAGCATAAGTCAGAGAAGAACCGTTTCCTGCAGTCTCACTGTCAGCATGAGCTTCTCGGTACGATCTACGACTCCTCTTCGAAGAAGGTTGTGAGCTCTGAGAAGGACCATCTGCATTATTCGTTTCTTCTACTGCTTCTGCTTTCACTGTAGAGCCAGGCAATTGCGTACCACAGCCCGAGCAAACTCTTTCAACCTGAAAAGCGTTGTTCCTACATTAGTTCACTGCCTCAAGACAATATACAGCTTTGATGCAGATGTAACGGAAAGAACTTGGTACCCTTTGTCCAGAGAATTTCTTTTCCAGACAGTACGAATGAAGTCGGACATTACAAGCTTCATTAGGGCAGAGTTGAGCCTGCTCATGATAAACAGTGCAGAGGTATCAGTTCCAAATGCAAAAGCTAGTAAACATCTAATTCATAATAGTCTAAGGCCGTTATTCCCTGAGAAACACATATATGTTTAATTATAGATTGTCAAATCATAGTGGATCTCAAGTGAAGACGCAGTATAGCATTTGGTAAAATGGGCTCTTAAGACTTCCTGGTCAATCTGATTAACAAAAGTGTTCCCACATAAGATTATGAGTTGTGACCTTTCGACAGAGATCTATGGAATAAACTAAGAACCAGGAAAAGATGTCCCTATTCAATGCAAAACTTTGTAAGTAAATAAAAGATTAAAATGAAGGAAGAATAAATGTAAATGAAGGTACCTTGATGGCAGCCTCATTGCAAACTTCACACGCAGGAACCTCATTACTCCGAAACAAACTACGCAGATCTAGAAAGGATCTGACTCCAATACCAATTTTTCCTTCTGGTGTTGAGCAAAGCCAGCGGTCCTTTACTAATTGATCAAGAGTTTTTTCCTTTTGCGACATGGAGAAATTCTTAAATGCTGGGGGGATCTGGACAGCCCCTCCCTGAGAATTAGTTTCCCCAAGAACCTGCAATTATAAAAGAAATTACAAACATATGGTACTTAGTTTTAAAAGGCACCAGGATTTTTCACACGCATTACCAATATCATCTAATTGTTACACAAAATAAAAAAACAAGAACCATTTTACAAAATTTGCACTTCTGATAACTACTAGGAAAGTATAAGAAAACTAAAGAAAAGATCTCTGACGTCGTTTTTTATGACTCATTGTTCCCTTCCTATGAAGCTTTCTTTTCTTCCTAAATGGAAAGATGTCATAGTGAGCTTTTCAAGCTTGCAAGAAAAACTGATGAGCTGTGAGCAGTAGGTAGAATACAAACTCAATAACTTGGAGAGATGAGAAGCATTTAATAGTGGCTGATAGTAGTACAGATTTAGAGTCTGCAGTTAACTCATGAATTAGAAATTTAGAATATCAATATGGTTAGACCGACAGATAAAAGATTTGAGGCATACTACTCCATCCGCGCAAAATGGTAGTGCAGTAAGAAGATAGTTGTAAGCAATAAATAGAATACTATTAATACTGGATGAAACATTTGAAAGTAAACAGATATTTTTATAAAGAAAAAAATGCTATGTCTGCACAACCAACTTTCCAATGTGACAAACTCAAAATGTCCAAGCTTACCTAAATCAAGTTTTGAGGATCTAATAGGCAAGATGGGGATGATCAATACTTATATTCTAGTAAGTGGGGGGATCTTGGAAGACCCAATTAAGTTTACTCTTCAAAATATGAATATTTATCTATATTAATACCATTCTAGTTAGGAAAGAATATGACCAGGTCTTAATTGTTGGGGACATTTTGTTTTATCAGAATCTAATTATGACTCCAATCACAAACGTATAAATCATGTTCATGAATATGGGGAAGCAAGATTTCTATGTTTCAATCTTTAACTTCAAGATTACACTAACATAACAGTTCTTATGAAGGACAAGGGCAAGTACGATAAAAAAATTACAATATAGAGAATAGAATATGCTATCCTTAAGATATTACGTCATGCTTATTGGCAATCAACAAACAATTAACAATAAAGGTATTCTCCAAAAAAAAATAACAATAAAGATTTATTTTAATCAATAAAAACAAAAAACTCGGAGCACGAACAGGGATGGCTGACTGGAACTTGCTCCTCAAGATATCACGACGTGCTTAGAATGAAAAGGGTAAAAGGAAATCCACAAACCTGCATTTCCAGCTTTACGTTTAGAGCATCTGTATTGAAAATGCTGCCTTCAGCTTCAGCATCTTGTATAATAGCTTCAACCTAATGTCAATTACCAAAATAAACCAAGCATGAACACAAAGGAGAGAACACTCAATTTCACCGTAAGGTACGCAAATTTAGTTAGCAACTTTAGCATATAGTAATATACAAATTATGTTTCATAATTAAAGAGCCAATTGACAAACATAGGTAACAAAGTATTTTCAAAACTGTCCACCACGTAATTTAACAGTAAATCCATCAGAAAGAGAAAAATATTTGAATTATGTAGCTTTTATCATGAGTTTCATAGTACATAATTCTAAATGTTTTTCATAGTTCCAATGTTCCATGATACAAATCACCAATATACCTGCTGGGTATAACAAAGTAATTTACTTTTCTTCACAACTATGTATAGGGGCATTGTCATCAATGCAGTTATGTACAGCCTCATCTAACACCTATGGTCAATGGAATATCCCATATTCTAGCTGAAGTCAAGGAGAACTCGTATATGTTCACTAGAAGTGGGGTGGGGGGAAGTGTCGTCATCATATATGATTCTCAAACATTTTTGCAACTAGATAAGAATTAAAAGAAAAGAGTATAATCAAATGACGGATACTTGCCCATTAATTGAATTTCTTAAGCCAACACAGGAAAGGCATCTCAGTAATGCAATTGCTCAATGGAAAAATGAGCATCACAATCCTTCCTGTTTTCTTGAATAAGATCTAATCAATATGTTGATTGATCGTTTACCAGTCTTTAGTTTTGATGATTCCTTAATTTCCATGCCTCTGATAAAACAAATTACAGCAGAACTTCCATATATTCTGAAAGCATGAACAAGGAAATGCGAGAAAACATTAAGATGCTCACAATGCCTTTGTAGAAAGCAATCTGAGGAACAGTGTACTTTGTTCCAAGCTTGGACTGGTCATCTGCAACATTGTTGACAACACCATAATACACATGACCGTCATATTGATTTTGGCACGCTCGCAACTCTAACTGAACATAAGTTAACTCCGAGTTTATCTTCCCCAGATACTCCTTAAATAACTTGTCATCCTGTTGTTTCCGTGCCCCTGAAAAGAAAACACATAATAATACCAGGTAATGGTACCATAACACGAAATTATCTTATTCTGAAATTAAGGTCTACAAGCAAAGATATGCCACCAAATCAGTTAAATTTTACATTCTCAAAGATATCTGGGGAAGAAAATAAGAAGAAAAATAAAAAAAGGCAATATACCAAGTCACTCAAAATCTTAAAAGGGAAAAGGCATTCAAATACAAATTTGCAAAATGATGAAAACAGCAGCTTCAGAAACTACATAAAATACTTCAAAAACATACGATAATAAGCCAAAAGACATCAAATTTATAATCTAAGCTTAAATAAATTCTTAAACAGCTCCATCAAAACCCTAAGAAGAAACTAAAATCATGAAACCATGACGAAATTATTAGACCCGTCATACTGCAGTAAAAATTAAAAAGTAAACAGAAAAGAGAAAATTAATCTCCGAAGCCCTAGGCGGTTTCGGTTTCGGTTTCTTCAAGCTTATCATAAATCACGGTGAATTATTCGAGTGAGAGACGAATCAAACAAAATAATAAGCGACAAAATTACACATTAACCTGAGTTTTTCCCAGCGATTTGCGAGAAGATAGAGCGGAAATCGTCTTCCTTAAGCGGACCTCGCGATAGCAGCGCCTGTATTAGGGTATGGTGCCGCCAAGACAGCGGCGCCATTCTTCTTCAAATTCTACAACGATGAGCAAAGAAAAAGGCTTCTCCGTTTCCGGAGATGAAAACAGTAGAGAGATATTGCAGCAGGTTGCTAGCTCATGGCTGCCTGATCGAGGAGGTCGAGGACAGAGAAATTGGCGGGAAAAGGTTAGAGAAAGACTTGTAAATATTTTATAGGGTTCATTTTTATTTTTATTTTTATTTTTTATTTTAGGAGTATAGGGTTAATTAATGCTCTTATACTTCGATCAATTTCGTAATTTAGTAATCCGGGTTTTTTTTTTCGGCCACGGTTTTTATCTTTGAAAGTTGTTGGAAATAATAGAAATTGGAACCAAACAACTGATAGTACCAAACTTTATCGACAGACTTCCTTTTTTTCACTATAACTTCTTGCTTTAAAAAATAATAATAATATAAATAGATATATTGTTTTGCTCTACGTTAGATAGGTGCGGGGGTACGATACGATACGGGTGCGGAAGATACAGAATTTTAAAGTTATAGGTTTGATTCGGCAAGGATAGGTCTGTTTATTTTATATCTTATCATATGTATCACTTATAAAATATATGGAATTATAAAATTCATAAATTAAATATCATAGTTTAAATTTAAGTTAAAATAAAAGTTTCAATTTTGAAAGAAAGAAGAAAGCAACTAGCTCCTATTTTGGATGAATTCACACTCGGGTCGGCGTGCCCTTGATTCTATTCTTTCTTGTCTACGAAGCCGGGTCCTTGAAAGACTTCTTCCCTTCCATCGGTGACATACATCGCTAGCCTTTGAAGGCCGTTCGCTAACTATCTAGCTGGGCTTAGTCAGCTTTTACAAATAGTTAAATAACATATGTAATGCTTAATAATTGTTTGGTCATTCTCCTTCATCACCAAATAAAACGGACTCCAACTTAAATTCATCGAGAAATAAATGAGCAACATCAGAAATTCCAATATCATTTATGGAGTTAAATGCGTCCACTGCCACATCACACATCTATAATTTTCCCTTTTCATATATTGTGGAGCTTTTCTCGATAATAAACGAAGATTGTTATGCACATAGACCAAATCCTCATCACGTTCTAAAGTTATTTGATTTCTTTTTGTAGAGAGGATGGATGAATATGTACCCTAATTTATTTCACTACATGAAGAGGAAGAAACTTTACCATGTAATTTCAGAGCAATAGGTTGAATATGTAGTGCTGATATATTATAAGCTACTCGCCATTTCAATGGATCCAACTTTGATCTATCTCGTATAGTATGCTAATATACAAAACGATCGTCAAACGCTGAAAATTATATGCAATCCCAATTCGATAATGTCCGAAAATTGGTCTTTTCCTCCTATAGAGAATACATTATCCATTCTTGCAGCAGTTTCCGGTGGTGGTCAGCGGGGATTGTGGCTAGTTGTCGCTATAGAGAGAGAGAGAGTTGGAGAAGAGGAAAAGAGCGAGTAGAGTTAGGAAATTTATTTTATTTTTTAAATTGTACATAAATTATGAAACGATTTCATTTCATGTAGTGCGAAACAACACCCTCATGTTCATCAGCTAATTTTGTCACATCGGATTTCCAAGCAACCATGTTACCTTCAATTTGGGAGGGTCCGATTCCGAAATCAAAAAAAATTAAAAGTTGAGCAAGTTTAATAATTGAGAGAAAAGTTCATATAATCATTTTTCATAAAAATAGAAGTTATATGGGTATAGGTATAATAGTAGGAGTTATATAGCTACACATAATCGTCCAATCATCGTGTACACCATCATGTAAGAGTTTTTTGTCTTTTAAGTCCAAAATGCTCATATAACACCTATTTTTACGAAAAATGGCTATTCTTGAGTATTCTCACTTAATAATTTATATGTTATTAACGTTTTTCAATATAGCCGAAATAACTCAATATTTGTGTGAAAAACCTATAATAATGACAAAAATATAATAGTGATAACGATTATAATAATAACTGTAACATCGCAATAGCATAATTATAATTACAATTATAATGTAATGCTCTAGTATTTTTGCATAATTAAACCTTTTTGTAATTTTAGCTTTGAAAATTGAAATCACGTCATATTGTAGCAGAATATAACTTAACGAAAATCAGTAGAATCAAGCACGGATATATGTATGAGCTGCCGCGGCTGACGCCATGACATCAGTCACGACGGCGCCACCCACTCTCCCTTCAATTTCGGCCTTCGCCTCCTCCGTCGCCTCACTCCGCCGCTCATACAGCTGCTACAGCTGCAACTACTCCTTCCATATAACCCCCACCGCCAACACATCCTCCTCTTCCCCTTCCTCTTTCCGCTGCCCTCGATGCCACCACCGCCACCCTCTCCCCCACCACACCATTTATGCTCCGCCCCCCTCATCCGCCCCTCCGACGCCGAATCGCGAATTTCCTCCGACTATCTTCAGGTTTAATTATCAGACCTCTGAGTATCAGACCTCCGATGACTCCAATTCCGATGATTACGATTCCGACGATGATTCCGGACCATCGTTACCTTCCTCGTATTACTATTGGCACCAGTCAACGCCTGCTTCGAAATCGTTTGTTGATTCTCTTCCGGTTGTGAAATTTCCATCGATTTCGACTCCGTCGGCGCAGTCGTGCCCAATTTGCATCGAGGATTTTGAGGTGAATTCCGATGCTTCTGGAATAGTCAACGAATTGCCGTGCAAGCATTGTTTTCACAAGGATTGTATAGTTGAATGGCTTCAAAGTCGTAATACTTGCCCCTTGTGCCGCCATATATTACCCTCCGATCGTAGCCAGGAAAATGGCATTAATCGCGTAAATTCTGAATTCGAGGTAGGGCATGAAGCAACAATTTCGGTGGCTGATTTTGGGAGTCTGGACTCCAATTTAGTACTAGTTTCCAGTGCGAATGGTGGGGAGCTAAGTGGGTGGGAACTTGATGCTATGCGCGATGAGGATGGCGATACCTTGATGATCGACGCCTGACAATGGCAATGTGTGGTATATGTTTATGTTTCGGTTCATTTCATTCTTTAACAGATGATATCATGCACACACACACATATATATATATGTGTGTGTGTGTGTGTGTGTGTGTTCATAATGGTATTCATGATGCTTATGTTTGCTCTGTGTTGTATGTTGAAAGATGAGTATTTTGTGTTGATGCCTGCTGCTGTCTTACTTCGTTTCATTATTCATACAGAGATATTTTGCATGATGTTGCCATCTTTGTATGATTTTATTGTTTACTTTTTTAATATGGAGAATGATTCTATAATCTGATTGGCGAATTAGTGCCCCTCTAGGTGATTGTAGAATGCATTTTTGTTTGCACTTTTAACTTGATCGGCCAATCGTCTATATGTTGATATTATATACTTGTACATGGAGGTATGGTTCTACCACATATTTTGTCGATTTATAGTTCGTCTAGGCAGTTTTTGAATGCATTTGACGTGTCGTGTGTGTCCTGCTAACTTAATTAGTCAATAATTTCTACTTTAAGGTTATATGCTTGTAGCATGAAATCAGGTCCTCTTAAATAAAATTATTTTTTTCAATTTTTTTTTTTTTTTTTGATGAGGAAGCCCATAGCCCCTGGTCAATCATTTGTTTGTTAAGCTTATATGCCTGTGGCATGACATCAGGTCTACATGATAAAAATAATAGATCTTTTTTTCGTGATCTAGGTATACGCCTGGTTCGAGTAGTAGCTTACGAACAACACGATATAGTTTTTTGTTAACTGTAATTTGCTTGTGTTATCTGTGAAAAGCTGAAATCTGTAAGTATACTTAGTTGTATTTGATTTAGTTTCTGTTTCTGCCTATTAAGTTGCCCCTTTGCTATTATTGACATTTGGTTCTTTTGCGGCTTTTGTCCCTCCATTCACGCGCTGCTCACGTCTTGTTTTTATTGTCAGTTTGGTCCTTCCCTCTCTCCATTCCTGCACATATATAAGGTTTAAGTGTTTGTGGATGTCTAAATCTGTATTTTTTATTATAATGAGACGTCTCCAGAGTGAACTACATATATGGTATCTCTGCTATCGTGGGCGTTGTAAGATCATCTCTGGATAAAGATCATTTTGCTGGGCCCGGCTAGATTTCTAAGTTATGAATGCTGACAAATTTGCTTCATAAGGAGCTTATTCTAAGTTGTAACAAGCAACAAAATAAATTGTTGCGACTTATCACCATAACCCTGGCTCAATAATTTTGAAATAGAATTGCTTTTCAATGCTCGTCTCCTACTGTCTCTATATGATTCATATAGTCATATAGAAGTCAGTCACTCTTGATTATACTTTTTAAGATTTTTCATATTTGACTGCTTGTTTTGATGCCTTTCATGAAGTATCCATTTTTTCTTATCCAGTATCCGATTTAGTTCGTAGCAGCAATCCTAAATTGATATTATTATTACTTTCCTTGCAGGTAAATGTGAATTTTGTTTTCTGAAGATCTTTCTTGGTGCTGTTTCTTGTGCATTTGTGGTCGGGAGCAGCGTCCTTGTGTACAGAGTTTCGCTTTTTTGCCAGTACAGTCTTATGTGCAAATGGAGCCGGGATGGACCAATAGATAGATAGGCAAGAGGTTTTCTTTGAAGAAACTGGGAAAAATGAATAAATCTACAGAAGTATTCGGTATCTCCTATTATTTAGTAAGGAGATAGATATGATTTGATTTCATTTATTTCATTTCACCAGTAGGTTTAGAAAAAGGAAATGCCAGAATAGGATGATATAAATGGAATTGTGTAAACAAGAGAATCTTTAAATTATGGATTCAATCAAAAGATTGTCCTATTGTGTTTATTGATGAGTGAAATTTGGATTGATTGAAGGAGCATAAATAATGAGATCTAGTCACATGGAGAAAATCTTGATGCTTTCTTTTTTTCAGTCATTACTGCCTGTTTTGCTGTTAGGTATAATATAAGAGCACCTTTTATTAAAATCATAATCTTGAATATCTGTAATTTTCATTTAGATTCCTCATGTTGATATAAATTCTGTTATTGGTGTTCATTTGCCCAATATCAATATAGCTTATCCATGGATTTATAGTATCAATATCACTTGGCTATGAAATGATTGTGGTAGGTGTTTCGATCCCACATCAAATCCACAGGCAATTGTGGATGGGTACTTAAGTTGGAAGCGAATCATTTACTCTTGAACAGATCTCTATATTTGTAACAAAGTGAAATCCAAAGTGTAATATTAGAGTTGGAATTCACTAGTTACCGGTGAGTAATAAAAGTAATAAAAGTTTGAAAATTCAATAGTTTGAAAATTCAATCCTAAAAGTAATAAAAGTTTGAAAATTCAATAGTTTGAAAATTCAATCCGACCAACAAATCGTACAATTTTTTTTTCGAAAATATGGTTTAACTGAATAAACGGTCCAAGACCTTTTTTTTTCTAATTTTAAAATATCGAGGGTACCAATAAGGTTTTTATTTTATGTATAAAAACCGTGGTTAATCAAACCATGTCGATATTCATTAAAATTATTATAATTTTACTAATTATATGTTATAAAATATTATATTTACTATTTTTTTAATTCTTTTGACTTGAAAGCATGCGAGAGATCACTTTATGATTTATATATAAATTTTTTGAATTGTATGTTTTGTATCTACATCTCAAGATGTGAAATTTTTTTAATGCTATGAATTATAAAAAATCAAAACCTTCGTTTTGTTGTTGTTAATGTTCAAAATAATTTTATGATCCCTTTTTTTGTAATTTTTTATTTCTTTGATCATTTAATTCAACACTCTTAATTCTTATTATTGCACAAGCTAAAGTCTAACAGTATAAACAAACCATACACCCAAAAAATGAAAATTGAAAACACTCAATGTATGGAAAACTTGCTTAACAAATACCATGTGATTTTAATTTTGTGATTAATTGTTCTAATTGGGGACAGAGATAGTAAAACACACAACTATAATTTATATAATTCGATTACAGTTCAACTTGGGGATGTAGCTCAGATGGTAGAGCGCTCGCTTAGCATGCGAGAGGTACGGGGATCGATACCCCGCATCTCCATTTGTTTTATTTCTTTTTTACACATACTTAATAAAATATTATATTTTCCCCACACGTGGCGGACAATCATTTGTTGAAAAGGAAACACTCATCCCAACTTCTAGTGAGCAGATAATACCCCGCTAAACGATACCAATTTAATTATTTTTGCTTTTGTAGAGAGAGAAGAGAGAGAGAGATCGAGATGGGAAAGACAACAAGGAAACTGGAGGTGGCGTCGACGGTTCCGGCGGACATCGACATTGCGAACTCCATCGCGCCGTTACACATCTCCGAGATTGCTGAGGACCTCAATCTCAGCCCCCAACATTACGATCTTTATGGAAAATACAAGGCTAAGGTTATTAATTAAACTAATCATGCTTTTCTGTGAGCTATTCGCTTTTCGAATATGCAATCCATCTACTCTTGTTAATATCAGAACTTTATTCGTATTTGTATACATGCTTCAGTTGACTGATTTTGGTAAATCTGGCTCTCTTTTTCTCACACACGCACACTCCTCGGTGTGTATATATATATGTGCGTGTGTTTGTGTGTGTATTGATGTGCTTACTGTTAGCTGGTGTCTATTTGCTGTTCTTCTGTGATGTGCGTTTGATTTTGATTTCTTGGTCCATCCCTGCTGGAGTTTTGGAATTCTGCGAGCTAAGATTGAGTTGATTTGCAGGTGCTGCTATCGGCGCTGGACGAACATGGAGGAAATGGAGATGGATATTATGTGGTTGTTGGGGGTATCACTCCGACGCCTCTCGGAGAAGGCAAGTCCACTACTACTGTTGGTCTCTGTCAAGCACTCGGAGCTTTTCTTGATAAAAAGGTATCATTATCTAACTAACTATTTAGATTAAACTTGTTCTGATTTTGGGTAGTTTTACTAACTTATTTATTCATCTTCGGGGTTGACTTGTGGGAAACACTAGAGGAAAAGTATGATGAGTCTAGACGTTACTCGATATTCTTGGTGAAATATAGTTTGTTTGAATTTAACATGAAGAAACTACGCTCTTAGAAGCAATGCTTCAACTGCATATAGAGGAAATTTAGTGACTTGTCAAATGAGTGGGGAATGGTATTGGCACAAACATGATTTGCTGTTGTGTTTGTTTATCTTTATGATGATGAACGGTCGTTTGATAGAATTACCACATGCAATTTAATGCGATAAATGCATATTTGCTTGATATTCTCAGTTTGGAACTAGTCAAACATCAAACATAAAGAGTTGTTGTTGATTTCTCCTTCATTGTGTTTGGTTATGTAGGTGGTCACGTGCCTTCGTCAGCCCTCACAAGGACCAACGTTTGGGATCAAAGGGGGTGCCGCAGGTGGAGGATACAGCCAAGTGATTCCAATGGATGAGTTCAATCTTCACATGACAGGGGACATCCATGCAATAACTGCTGCAAATAACCTGCTTGCTGCTGCCATTGATACAAGGATCTTCCACGAATCCTCTCAATCTGATAAAGCTCTTTTTAACCGCTTATGTCCACCAAATAAAGAAGGCAAAAGGAGCTTCAACGATATCATGTTTAGGCGTTTGAAAAAGCTAGGCATCTCAAAGTCTGTGCCTGAAGAGCTTACACCAGAAGAAATAAAGAAGTTCGCCAGGCTTGATATAGATCCTGAATCCATAACATGGAGCAGAGTTATGGACGTAAATGACCGTTTCTTGAGGAAAATTACAATTGGTCAGGGCCCTGAAGAGAAGGGTATGGTAAGAGAAACAGGGTTTGATATCTCAGTTGCTAGTGAAATTATGGCAGTCTTGGCTCTCACAACTTCCCTATCTGATATGAGGGAGAGGCTTGGAAAAATGGTGATTGGAAATAGCAAAGCTGGCGATCCCATTACTGCCGATGACCTTGGAGTTGGTGGTGCTCTGACTGTTTTAATGAAAGATGCCATCAGTCCTACACTCATGCAGACTCTGGAGGGTACCCCTGTCCTGGTTCATGCAGGTCCGTTTGCAAATATCGCCCATGGCAACTCATCGATTGTTGCAGATAAAATCGCCCTCAAGCTTGTGGGACCAGGTGGATTTGTGGTTACAGAAGCAGGATTTGGTGCTGATATTGGGACTGAGAAGTTCATGAATATAAAGTGTAGGTACAGTGGTTTGAAACCTCATTGTGCGATTATTGTGGCTACCATTAGAGCCCTCAAAATGCATGGTGGAGGACCTCAGGTGGTAGCTGGGAAGCCACTTGACCGTGCTTATGTGACTGAGAATGTGGCCCTTGTTGAAGCTGGTTGCACTAATTTGGCAAGACATATTTCAAACACAAAAGCTTATGGTGTTAATGTTGTGGTGGCTGTGAACAAGTTTTCAACCGACACAGAGGCTGAACTTAATGCAGTCAGGAGTGCTGCATTATCTGCTGGGGCTTTTGATGCTGTAATTTGTTCTCATCATGCCCATGGAGGGAAAGGAGCGGTTAGTTCTCACCCTACCTCATGTTTATATGTTTGTATATGCTTCTTTTTTTTGGTGCCTTGCATCTGCCTGTTATACGACATAATTTTACAATGGCTTTTGGATTGAATAAAAATATTTGGCATTTGAATTTCAGGTTGACCTTGGAATTTCAGTTCAGAAAGCTTGCGAGAGTGTTACACAGCCATTAAAATTCTTGTATCCTCTGGATATAAGTATCAAGGAGAAAATAGAGGCAATAGCGAAGTCATATGGAGCTAGTGGCGTGGAGTACTCGGAGCAGGTATTGCACCAGTTTAGCTCTGTAGATTTTTTTTCCATGTTATATGCTCTTTGCTTACACTTAGATTAAGACACGATTGAAATATAATAACTTGCGGATTATCTTGAAAAATGTTTTCTTAGGAGAACTTTATCTGGAAGTAGAAGAATAGCTTGAATACTTATGCATGATCTGTTATTGGGGTACTGATATCTGTGAACAGATGGCTATTCAAGAGAAAACCTTCATATCATCTTGAATGTTAGCTTTCAATCAATGTTGATTATGCTGTGAAAGAATTTTGAGAACTTATTACAGTGGAATAATTTTGATAATCCAGGTTACTCTATAAGCATAATGGAGTTGCAAATGATCTCTTTTGGAATTTAACGAGTATAATCTTAATATCATGTTGAATGTGAGTCGATTGCTCAGGCTCACACATTTCATGTTAAGTTTACCAAGATTCTCTATAATTGATTATAGATCATTTTGCTTCTTGAGAGCTAGGAGGAGAGAGAAGCTTATCAGTCTTTTGCTTTGTTATTATTTAGTAATGTCCGCATGGTAACAATCTGCTTATTTGTTATGTTCTTTTGGATAAATAGGCAGAGAAACAGATCGAGATGTATAGCAAACAAGGATTTTCTGGATTGCCAATCTGCATGGCCAAGACCCAATATTCGTTCTCACACAATGCTTCAGAGAAGGGAGCTCCTAGCGGTTTTGTGCTACCGATCAGAGATGTTAGAGGAAGCATTGGAGCAGGTTTCATCTATCCGTTAGTTGGAACAATGAGTACAATGCCTGGCTTACCAACAAGGCCTTGCTTTTACGATATAGATCTTGATACGACAACTGGAAGAGTGATCGGTCTTTCTTGAGAATCCGACCAAACCGTTCAAGTTTGGGATCTGTCTATCCTGCTTGCACCTTGCACGTGATTGTCACGTGCCAACGTGGAGTTCTCGTTCCCGAGGAAAGCAGTGTTGTGTCATTTCTCTGTTACCCCTGTGCGGAATAATGAAAGGGAAAAGTTAAATCTGTTGATGATTTTGTTGTTTGGTTAATAAATAAAGCAATGGTGAGCTCTATTTTCTGGTTGGGTTGATTCCATCTTGATCTTGCTGCGAATTTCTCATCTGGGAATGTTGAAAAGGATTTCTTCGTTGTTGGTGATTCCTAGTTATTATTTTCATATTTCTACTGATTTTTCCCTAGAAAGACATTGTCGTAATTATTATGTAATTTTAATGAAAAAGATATTTGTCACCCAGCATTTAGTGAGATATTTTGTATACCTCTCAAGTAATTCTTGCTTAGAAGTATGCACATATTTTGCTTGGGAAGAGATACAGCTTATAGATATAGTGTCAGCAATATAAAATGATGTATTTGAATTGGAATTGATAAAATGATTCACATATTGCAATTATTTATACTAAGATATTTCGATTAAAACCTAAAAAATGGATTAATTGTCAATTAACACCCAACCGTTGGTAACTTTTACAGATTAGACCAAACCTTCGAAATATTGCAAATAAATGCCCAACCTTCACAATTTTTGCCAATTCGACCTAACTTGATTTTTCCAGTCTGCTGATTTGAGTCATTTTGTTTCAAAATTTTACAATTACGAGGATGTAAGAATTATAATTTTGTCCAATCCCCCCAAATCAACGAAGATATTAAAGATTTATGCCAAAACTAAATCCTAATCCACATAATTAACAAACATGCCATATTAACTTGTCCGAAGCCCAGCAAAACAAATTAAGTAAATTTGCAAAGAATGTTGCAACAGTTCAATGAATGATTTAGTCTAATTTGCAAAAGTCACCAATGGTTGGATATTAATTAGCAAATTAACCCAATTTAACATTTTTCACTTGGAATAATCATAGATATTGTTGATATGAAGATCACCCACCCCCATTACATTGGCCCATCCAAACACCCAATCTCGTACTAAAAAATATCGAAACAAACAAATAGGTGAAATAAAGGACAGGACAGGGTGTAGTGAAATAATCAGTATTCGACTTTAGATAAACTTTAATGTACAATAATAGTTCTATCTATCGATCATATTTTAACAGAACACCAACTACAAAACAGAACAAAATATTCTAGTAATAGATAGATATACATTCAATGAAACAATAAAGCAGACCTACCATATCAAAAGATGGGGATAAAAGTGAGTGAAAATTGGGGGGCAAAAAGGGAAAGGGCTATTCTGCTACATACTACAAAACTTTAATTAAATGCCAGTATTGGGGTTGTTCCCAGCAAGGATAAGTGAGATCTCCAGACCACGACTGAATGCTTGGTTGAACATAAGCCTTGTTTGGAATGTCGAAGCGAATGGGAACCATGAAGATAACGCGATAGGGATGAAGATAAGGATCCCCATTAGAGCATCATATAAACGAGCAATTGATCGTATTGACTTCCATAATCCCATTTTCTTCACCACAGGCTTCCAAGCGCAAGCAATCTGCCGGAACAAAAAATATTACACGCATATCTAGAGTCGTCATGAAAAGAACACTCATAATCCAATCATAGTTGTGGTATGCTAATGCTGCCACCACCTATGAAAAGACGAAGATAAACCCACGTAACATACAAACAGGATTCACATTCCACATTTCCTGCAAGATCTCATAACATGGATGCCAGCACAAAAGCAAGTCATGGTGCAAGTAAACTATCTGGTTGTCCGAAGTGAACATGTGCTCACACCAGACATATCAAAAAGCTTAAACCAAGTCATTCTATGTACAACATAAGCAGAGAGAGCTTACAGAGAGAATTCCCCATCCAGTGGGCAGAAAAGCCAAGATACAAGCAAATATATCACTGATGGAGAGATCAGTAATCGCAACAGCAACAGCTACGCCAGCCACTGCCAGTAAAAATGCGAGTCCTTGGACGAATCGCAGCACCAACTGAAAATTGACTGATATCTTCTGACTGAAGGTGAATACCTGTGGAGTCCACACAGAGAGATTTGATTGACCAGATTTATGAAGCTACAAGTTTAGTTTGCTAATAAATCATAGTATTTGAAATCCGACCTTGAAAAGGATGATGAGCACAGCAAACACTATCCATGAAAATCCATATACCTGAAGAAAAACAAAATATTACAGCAAATACTAATTAATTCTCATTTATCCAATATCAGATTCATACTACAAAAGATTAACATAAAATTCAGATAGTACCCTAAATATTTAGGAATTGCAATGTAAGTAAGAATGTTCATAAATTATTTCTTCCAATTATTGTTAGCAAACCTGTGTTTGGTCAGAAGCAATAGGGCAAAATGGAACTACGTCTCATAAAAAACCATTCCATACAAGTATAACTTGAGGTTAGCTGATTAATTAAGCTAGAGAGTGAACCTTATTCAAAATTCCATAACTGTTTACTGAACAAACCAAGCCTTACATGAAAATAGAAGTCATATCACTGAGGTGATACAATTTCCATAGATAAATAAGACAATAAGTTTAAAAGATAAATAAGATAATTTATCCATGCAGAATTACTGGTAGATGATTTTAAATGTCTGGCATTCTGATGAAGTTAAATAAAAACAGGAGACAGCCATCATCCCTAACGTTTTAGCTGGTAAAGAAACTTGGCTCAGCTCAACTTGCATTAATCAAATACATATGACAACCACTTTCAGGATGACTTTGGCTCAGAAAACTTTTAACAGTTTTATTATCTCAAGTTAGTTAAGTGCACATACATGTGCACATACAGTTATACCACACACATCACATATATGAATGTGGTGGTGCTAGGACTTACCAATATAGATTTAAAATATATTTAATCCTTAACCCATGTTGATCATGTCATATATTTGCCCAAAGGTGGCAATTATGTTTAAGAGAATAATGCATCAGTCAAACATTGAGGTACATAACCACAATTCACTGTACCATGAGAAAGTATAGGTATCCTTAACTCAAAAACAAGAACTTTACCGTTAGTGATGTGTCATCTCCTTGAATATTCAACTTGTAAACAATACCATACTGGAAGACGAAAAATCGTAAGCTCAGGATCGTTTCCATCACTCGTCCACTGAAGGTTCGCATATGAGACTGTACCAAATGTAAAATGTCATACACAAATATGGGAGCTCAGGCAAGAATTCTACAGGGACACTAGTGCCAAAAAAAATCTCATATATAACCATAAAAGAAAAAGGAAAAAGATGAGGGAAATGAAGTTAGAGGGAACCAAAGAGTTGAGGAAGGGGGTGGGGGATTAGATGGGGGGGGGGGGGGGATTGGTTGGGGCTGGAGGTTGTGGCAACATATTGCAGCGAACCAGGTGGGGGTGGTCTTTGAGCAAGTACTGTAGCTTACTGGGGGTACGTGGATTGGGTAAATGAGATAAATAGAAAAATAAGAAAACAAACAAGCTACAAAATAGAGGAAAAGGAACATAGAGGAATGGAACTTTTCAATATTCTTTTTGGAATTCATAAGCAGTAAAGTATATTAGCAATCATATAACAATCACTCCCATTAAATTAATTGACAAGGGACCATTATCACGGTCAAGAAGATGGAATAACAGTCAAGAGAAATTACAACCATACCAGTTCTTCATCCCACCAAGCCTCCCAGCTTTCTTGTCCTTTCACTCCAATTCCACCTCTGTACAGAAGCCAGTTTGTCCAATCTCGAAAATCTTCAACAGTCCTAAAGATGGCACATGGGTTTATACTTGAACGAGGCAGCAGATAGGAAAATGCAAGGAAAAGGAACTTACTTTTGCCACTCGAATCCAGATGGATTGAACAAATATGGAGCAAACAGCCACGAACCAGCCAGAAACCAACTGCTAATGGTGAGAAGTATATAAGATAGGGCACCACCCTCGTTATACCCATATGCCAGGTATACCACCAACAGGATCGCAATTTCCATTCTGAAGAAAATAGTGAAGTTATAAAAAATAGACATCTAACCAGACACAGATATATACACGCATATGAACAACATGATGGAGATCCGTGGGGAGAGAAAGAGACCCCTTAACAAAATGACTTCGTGAGTAAAGCCTGTAATTTTCGCTAAACTTGATGTGGCGAACAACAAATCCTCTACCAGTTGCTTGATACTGCAAAAAGTCATTACTTTCTTAGAAATTTCAAATGTGTGATTCCCACTTGGCAGGAAAGGATGGATTAGCATACCCTTGCACCACCATGAAGAATAGTACGGCCAAAGTAATGTGTCCTAGTGCCCAGTGAGAATGTGAAGTAGATGGTACAGAGCTGAAACTGCATGGTGACGAAACTAACCATGGCCTGTAAGACAGAAGAAGGAGAAGGTGCAAGAAACAAATTAAAAGTTGAAAAATAACAAGTTTCTGCACCACCCCAACAAAAAAATAATAATAATAACTCGCAACATATCAATCTTAGTAACTCCTCGTCCCAACAAAAATAACAAAGGAACAGGATTGTTCTCCTCATCAGACTTCTAGAGGGTGCACATTCAGCCAAAACAAGTTTTCAACTTACTGAAGTAACTGCAAACCAAATTTGTAAGCCAAAGAAGTTTGGTTGAACAAAAAGATCTTTACATATATAATTTTTTGGTTGACCACATTATTATAAATATATCTACAATAAATACTTTGGGTCCCATGATTGCAATCGAGGACCAAATAACATTTACTGATATGCAGAGAAACTTTCTTAAACAGAAACAATAACCAATGATCAATGATTTTCCTGAACCTTCTCATAGATTTGAAGCGCAAATAGTCATGAAAAAATCCTACCAATACGTGGTTTGCGGCTCTTACAAACAGCATATATATATGTGTGTGTGTGTGTGGATGATATGCAGCTCACCAATTGTGAGCAGCAAAAAAAAAAATCGAAAAAGGAAAATCACAATAACATGGTAGGTGCTCACAGTCGGTGAGTAGCATGTCATCCCTTATATATATATATATATATATATCTGTGTGTGTGTTAGTGTGTAGAAAGCATTTCTGAAAGAACCACAGAGAGAGGAGGGGAAGATGAGAATAGACATACCCTTAGAAAGCCCTGTTCCAATATGAAGCATAGAATCATTGGCAATGCTGTAAAGATACCAATCTGGAACAGAAACTGTGCATTTAGAGCTGCGCTGAGAGCAGTATTCTCCAATATATCGGCTCTGGTTTGTACAGCTTCACCAACCCCAGATAATGCCTTGAAAGGTTAAAACAAATATTAGGTCAAATTGGGAGATTAATGCAGGATAAATATGTTATCTCAACTAGTTCAGTGACATCCAAAGCTATCAAAAGTAATTCATAAAACAAAACCTGGCAGGAGGATATGTCAAGATCAAAATAGGGTGAGGGTTTTGAGGGATGGGAAGAAACAATTCTTGGTGGTAGTGTGGCTATACCTAAGTGGGAAGAGAAGGCGGTTTCTCACCATGTTCAATTCACCAGGGCTCCTAATACAAGATATGGAAGGATACAAAATAAAAGTGCATCTGCTTGCCCTAGTTATCATGTCAAACAAAGAGAGGCATCGACAATGCTTTCCTGTTACTTTTCCTCAAGGTAAAAGGGAAAAGGACAGCATCCATATTCAAGTCCTCATCCCTCGCCTTTTTAAAACTCCTCACAGATTAGAATTGGAACTCCAAAACCAAATGGATTTAGGCACAATACTTATAAGAATTTAGAACAGAAGAATTCAAAAAACAAACTCTAATTTATCTCGAAGCATTAAGGGAATAAACTTACCAAATATACCCTTCCGTAGAGGAAAGCATACACAGTAAGCACTGTCAACTGCAAGTAGAATTAATGGAATTCAGGCGTAATGCCTTTGGCAGCCAAATTAAGTGCATGAAAAGCGCATGACGTAAAGCAAAATGATGGAAAAACATTTACTGCTAGATGGTAAGCTAACCATGGTACAAAAGTAGTATCCAACGGTCGTGAAGTAGAAGGAGAGCATCCTGAAAAAATCAAAGAGCTGCCCAAGCCTGTAGACATCCCTGCTAAGAACTTGTTCACCATTGCCCCCAGCAACTTTACCCTCAAAAACAGCAATCTGATTGAGCCCAACATCCCGCCCCTTGCCAACCTGTAGAAAACTCATTTACCCAATTCAACGCCCTCAAACATTTTTATCTACTCTCCACCCCTGCCCTCAGCAGGATTTTGAGCAATGCTAGAGTATACCTGAATGTATTCATGGTGAGTCACATTTCCTTGGCGTAGAGTTGTATTGAAACCTGCATTTTATGAAGTCCAGCTCAGAAAAGTTAAACAGGATAATGACAGGCTCCATTAGCAGCTTCCGCCTATAACACACCTTTTAGGTCCAGTTAATATTACAATGAGATGTCTCAATAAATCTGTACTGTTTATGAGTCTTTGCCACTTCTTGAGTGGTATTTGAAAAACGGAGTCCAAAATAAAGAGGGGGATCATTTTCTTTCCAAATCTTATTTACAATTTATTAACTTTTTCCTATATCAAAGAATCAATTAAGGAATATAGCTTCGAATGCAACAGATCTGTTTAAATATTATACAGGATCAAAAGCAAAATAATATAAAACCAAAAATATAAGGCCAAGCAAGAGTAATACCTGAATAAATATCTTCACTTATATTAATTACACGAGATGCCTTGCTGATCCCACCCCTTGTGATATGAAAAACTCTATCAAATACATCTGGATGCCCATAATGCATGCGGACCCTGACAATTACCAAAATATCAGTATTAACTATACCTTATCTTGCAAAGTAACATAATTGCATAGCAAGCACACTCACTTCAAGGGATTTGCCAGAACACGCTGACCAAGCGTGACAAAGCTAGATTCTTGATTAGACATGAAAGATGCCAATGAAGACACACTGCATTAATAAGCTAAGAAGTTAGGCATCAGTGAAGCATACAGAGAACTAGAAAGTGCACATATATAACTTCGTAACACCTTCCAGTAAATACATGCTCCCTCACACCAAGAATAGTAGGGGGACGTAATCCATGATCACAGTTAAACTCTTCAAGAAGATTTCTCATCTTCAATGCCTCCTCAAAATAATTGTCCTGAGAGAAATGATTTACAGGCAATCATGAAAATTAGCACAGAACCTACCGCTTTATATGGATGCACAAGAACAACAAAAAGGGAAATAACAATGCAAAGCCAAATAATGTAACGGGAAGATATTCACTTTTATCACAAGTTCAAAAACATATCCATTTCACAATAGGGGAACACATTTTTCTAATATGAGTAGTTAAATGTCCAGGATTTAGTGCATCTGATCTGACTGTCCAAATCTGAGAACACAGATATGTTTCCACCTTGATTAAAGAAAAGAAAAATAAAGTTCCGAGCCTGGGAACAGATGCAAGGAAGTAATGTGCAGCAGACATATCTTTGCCAACATTTCAAACTCGTACATTGAATTAATTACCATCATCCGCAGCAGCAGTTTACGCATTTTATGAGGGGAAATACTAAACTCTAAGAAATAATAAACAACTTAACAACATCAATTGGCAGAGAACATTAATTTGAGATAATGTACACAGAAATATAGTAATCCAAACCTGATTCATGTCGATTGTCTGAACAGCATTGCCACGAGTGAAGACTACAGCGTGATTCTGATTTTCAGGTTTCCCTTCACCAATTTTAGGATTCCCTGGTAGCTTTATTGAATAGATTTCCTACAACATTAGATATTTTTTAGTGCTCAGTATATGCCGACTCAAAATGACAACTGAGGCAAGAAAATTAGACAAGGTAGTCAAACAGACATGTCTGAGGTTTTCCTGGAATATATATACATTAATCAGTTCCCTAGCTAACACATTCTTCAAGAACAATATAGCAATCTATGAAATTAGTGAGAAAAGCAGGGTCTGATAGCAGCTAATGTGATTGGTTGTATTAGTGTATTACAGGTGAATGGCCAATAAAGTAAAAGAGTTCCACTAGGATGTAACCCCTTAGAGGTTCATCTTGGCAGTTGGGATTCAGTTCTTACTATAACTGCAAAAAAGCTTGCAAATTTCCCGCTTGTGACATGATACAAAAGCAACTCCAAAGATCTCTTTAAAGTTCCTAAATTTTATAATTGTTTATTTGGTTTACGAAACAATGCATCCACGAACTTCCGAGGTTTGCATTTTAACATAAGAAGCAATAAAAGCTGAAACCAACAATTGTCACTCTTCGGCTCTTCCTTTTGTTTAATTTCAGAAGTATTGATATAGACACAAGTTTAAGTCAGCATGAGAACCAATTATCAGGAAAGTTTCCTCAGGCATTTAAAGAAAACGAATGAGATAATCACAAGAACCTTATCTTTTCCATTGATATCTGCCTTCACAAGTTTTGAGAAATATTCTGTGTGCACTTTCCCCTCCTTCAGAGTTTCAACCTCATCTATGAAAGCAACTCGAAGAGCTTCATTTCTGTTTTCAGAATGTAAACAATGAGAAAGAGAATTACAAAGAGGATTGCCATCAGCTGAAGGAAATGGTACATTTAACTTCACATAATGATTCCTTATGTCAAGCCGGAATCGCGGTACGGCTTTAATTACCAGATTTTCAATTCTAGAAGACAATCAATACTTTTATCCATTTCAGTTTACAAAATTTTGATAAGGTCATCATGGACTCTAAAGTAGCTCTATCTAACTAATTAGCCTCTATCAGAAACTCCGTAATCTGCCATTCCAGCACAATATCTGAACTGGAAAATTACAGCACAAGATCTCAATGGTTTCATTTAAGCACGGTTAGTAAGAAATGGAAATTTCAATTTAATCACTGAACCTTTGCATTAACAAAGCAATATCTGCAGCTTCAGGTTTCTGGTCTTCCTTTTGCTTTCCATATATCTGACATGTAACAACATATGTGAACTTGAGATCAGCTTGAGCTCTTGCCTCAGGAGACAACTCAAAACCTTGAACATCAGCCGATTCATTTCCAAGAATGCCAGCTTCGACATCTGTGAGATTGATATTGAGATATGAGATACAGGCATGGCAAGACAAAAAGCAACGAAAAAACAAAAGCAAAAAAAAAAGATACATAAAAAAAGGTATTTATAACGCAAACCTCCAGTTGACATCAGTTCCAGATAAGCCTGGAGCATCAAAGCTTTCCTGTAGTACATCATGCCTCGAACTGTTTTCAAATAAATTAGTGAGTAAGAAAGGGTAAGTGGAAGATAGAAATGGAAGCAAGTCAATGAAATTTTATTCACCCTCTGACATTGTTTTATCTTGCTTCCCCCCTTAGACCTGAAGAAAGTACATACTACAAAGATCCCAACCTATCACCACCCCTTAAAAAGGAAAGGCCACATCCAGTAGGTCATATGGTAGCCAGATAATCACATAACCGAAACTTCAGCAGTGCTCAGTACTTCGTCACAGACAGCTTAAGAAATGTAATTATATCATACCAAAACTTTCTAACCAGCAGTACCACCGGTGTTGACCATCTTAAATGATGATTAGTAGGATTCGACACTTCTGAATATTGAGAATGCATCTTTTCAGTATAAAAGTACAAGCTTGTAGGATTAAGCAACTAGCAGGATAAGACGAATTGTGAGACCAGTGGTGGTGGCAAAAAATTCTCATCCAGGAGGGAGATTAGCCTTAATATCTAGAGTAGTTAGTGCTATTCCAGTGTATTACATGTATTCAGAGATCATGAAATGCCAGCAAATCTATGGAGAAAATGTGAGAGATTGCTTTTGAGGGGTTGATGAGGATTCACACTCTCATCTTGGGTCAGGCCTAAGGAAGTACGGCGACCAGGGATCAACAACGTTTGTGCAGAAAACGTGCAAATGAAGTTGGTTCAGCAATGGCATAGATTTGCTCTGAGAAAGAGCAACATTAGGAGATGGAGATCGTTTTTCCTTGAACTTTCTAGCAAATTGTTCTTAATGTCTTTCTTCCCTTCGGATCGTCCCCATTCCATGTTCCCAAAATTGTTTAGGATGCAAATGTATCAAAGAAAGTACAGTTCTTCTTAAGGTTCCTAATTTTGGTTAAGCTTCCAACCTGTGATATGTTAGAATAGTGATCTCAGAATGTCCTTATGCCCTCAAATGGTCAGAAGGTACTTATGTCCCCAAATGGTGGGTCTTCAGAAAATTGAAAAAGTCGACACCCCCTATTGTATAAGTGATAGAATTATGGGTGAATCATAAGATACACCGACAAAAGGGGAAAAAACACTCAGCAAAAGAGAATTACCAGAAAGCCAAAAGTTATTGATAAAACCATGGTCCAGTATTTTCTCAACTGTGTTCTTCTCCATGTCTAAAACAAACAGTGGATGGTGCAACAGTGAGGTCAAGAGCAAGACAATGTTCCTGAAAATCCTTGTCCAAGGATTCAGAGCACTCAATTCCTCTTGACCTTTTTCTTTGAATATTGGAACAGGGTGTTCAAGGATTTGTGTTTGCTAAGGGGACAAGTTTTATGGGGAGTGATAGTCCCTACATTTTGTTGGTCCTTATGGTAAGACAGGAATAAGATAACTTATGAAAACTAGGTAGAATCACTTCATGAGGCATAGGGAACAAGTTTTATGGAGAGTGAGAGTCCCTACTTTATGTTGGTCCTTATGGTAAGAAAGGAATAAGATAACTAATGAAAATTAGGTAGAATCCCTTCATGAGGCTTAGGAGAGGATTAAAACTAGATTTGATTTGTGGGTGTCAAACTACTACTATTCATTTTTTATACTGTTTGAAGTGCAGAAGAGCTCTTTAGCTAGTCAACTCGGTTTACATGTTCTGGATTCTTGTGCCGTTGTAACATTTACCCATTACAATCAATATATATTCTTTATTCTTTTTTGAACACATTACAATCTGTTGCTAAAGGCAAATTCAGAATCCTAGGTGATAAAACAACCTTGGGAATCCACGAAACTCTAGAGTCTAGAGAGCTTTAATTAAGAATGTCGATGCCCCAGTTAGAGAGGATAAAGTGCGAGGTTGTGGGGAAATCAACGGAAAGGGGAACATTCATTAAAGTGGGATATTCCTATTCCATCATCATATTGGATTTCTGACTTCAAAATCATCATATTTGTAAGAATTATGTAGATATGTATATATGGTAGAATTGTATAGGCCTTAATGAAAACATGGCATATTTCTTTAGCTTAATTCTTCTCTTTTGATTCGATCTCTATCTTTATCAGATTTTCAGATATGTCCTCTAAACAAGGTTTACTTGAAAACATGGGCTTATTGGAGGGCATTAATGATCTGAAGAGGTGGGTGACAGACTCCATGTATATTGTATAATCCTATTTTTATGTGGAAGGTGCCGTTGCCAACCTTTTTTTAAGTATTTCTCAAGGAAGATAGTATTGGGTAAGATGTGTATATGCAACACAGTGCAATGTAAAAGTCCTTCATCTCTCCTACATTGTTGGAGTGTTCTATGAGTGGCATAACTCAGTCCCCAGGACTAAGAGCCATTCTAAACATATGTCAGCTGTTTATGGTCCAAGGTGAGAGCAGATTTAGGGCGGTTTGTGCATAGAAAGGGTAAGGTACCGTGGGGAATCATCATCCCAGCTGCACGTTGGTCAGTGTGGCTAAAGACAAATCAGAGTCTTTTTTTTTCTAAATAAGGTGGAGTTCATTTTTGAGTGTTTGAGAAAGGATAAAGTGTTGGGTGGCTTTCTGGCCTACTGGCCCAGAAAAATATATATGGGAAGAAAAACAAGAAGTACCCCCCATATACACTTAACTTTTAAAGTAAGTATTCTTTTATACCCAACTTTTAAAATGAGACAATTTGCTATTTGCAACCCCTAATAGTATAAATACAATCCTCATTTCATTCATCTAAACATGAAAAAACCTACCTTATAAGCAAAAATTTTAAGGCAACTTATTTTCCCTATTTGCAATCCCCAACAAAACTCTCCTTCCCATTTTTCCTTTACTGTCCCGTGAAAAAATCTCTCTCCTTGTTCTGGCACTACAATTCTTACCTTTTTGGCTCTACCATTGTAAATAAATTTGTATAATTTGGTACATTAATTTTACCTCTCCAAATTCCAAAATTTGGGCAATAATTTTAATACCAAACTTAATACATGCCACGAATGGATTTATCAGATACTAATCTAACACATGCATGAAAAATTCATCAAAATACATATTATTTTTTGGGTAGGGAGATGTTTGGTCCATATAAAATTTACCAAAGATTGTCATTTGGTAGACCCAAAGTTCACCAAATACTAACATTTGGTGTGCACAAAAAATTACAAATCTTACAATAAAAAATCGACGAGGGTTCACCACACACTATGGGTTGACACTCAAGTTTAGGGTGCCAATGCATTATAAGGAAGTTCGCCAAACATCTGGAAAACTACGGATGCAATTAGGAAATTTCATGAAACTGATGAAATAGGGTGCTTTTGATCTTGTGTATTTCTCTTCTATTGTATTATTGCAGTATTGCTACCTTAAACATGAAAAGAACTACCTTATTGACAAATGAGAGTTCTTATCATCTGAAAATCAAGAACTGGGGAGAAACCACTCAGAGAGAGAGATAGAGAGAGACATTGTGGAATTGAGGTTTGTATGTTTGTGGGTAAGTTAGATTGGGATTTTTATGGGTTGTATTTATAAGATTTGAAATATCAGAAGATTTCAATGGGTTTTATATGGAAAACTCGGAATTGAGCTTCTTCATCAGTGGAATGGATAGCAAAACAAGGCTGGGAACTTTATATAAAGTTATTACGATAAAACAGGATGTATTTGATAGCACTCTTGAAAGTAATATTTTATACCTAATTTCTACTTTTTGAAAAACTACAACCTACTGCGGGTTGGTGGTACTGGTGGTACAGGCTGATGTTTCATGGAACAGGTTGGGATGCTGCACGCTGATATTTATTAGTACAGTTGTAAAGCTTGTACAGTGAAGGAAGGGCATAACTATCCGAAATTGAAAATTTTGGATATGAAAAATACTTGCATTCAAAAAGTTGATTTTACCTTTTGGTAGTGCTCTCAATTTTTGATATGTTATAGTCTTCGAAGTTAAGAAACAGAGGGAAATACCTTCAACTCAAACACATTTATTACAAAATACAAACAGACCCAAGCCACTTGTAACATTAAGCTGAAAAAAATAAAAAGAAGTACAACAAAGAACTGCAGAAGACTGACCTGTTCTAGCTAGAGTTTGACCTCGATAAGAAGCCCAAAACCGAAGTTCTAAGATATGGCTAGGATTATCACCAAGTTCCAACTCTGAAGTAGTCTCATCACGTCCAATCCGAGCAAGGAAATTCCTCCATTCATCTGTACATGAAGAGAAGAATACTCCAGTAAATGAAATTAAATTATTGATTGTTTATTTTATTTTTTGTATGGGGAGAAACAATTATTACAACTCTACATATGTTACAGTACCCGAGAGAAGACAGCCCGACAGGGGCATTGCCTGGGGGGAGGGGGGGGGGGCTATTCACTACCAAGTTAGTGAACAGCGAAGAAACAAACTTAATAATGTAAAACACTATGAGAGCGCAAAAAGAGGCTCTCAACTTGCATAAGGCTTGCGGGATCAAGTCCCTCGAGGCGCATGATCAACGTGGGGAGGGATGAATCCAACGTTTGTGCAATTAAATATAATAAGGAAAGGGATAGGTTCCCTACAAGCATGTGATCATCATGAGAACCAAATATCAAGTCATATGAAGTAGCCATTGGGTGGTTATATAGTGCATGGTTCAATTGTAGAAAGTAGGGGAATAATTGTTGTATAATTGTTACTCCAGTGGCATAAGGTTGGGAGCGCCAAACCAAGGGACCATTTGAGGAAAGGGGGAGCAGGTACCAAACCGAGGGACCATAGAAAATATTGTACCCATTACAAATATCACAAGCTCATAAAGGTATTTGATCATTTCAGAGTCAGCTAAGAATTGGACCTTATCATACAATTGACTCTGAAATTGACATAGCTTTATGAGTTCCATAATATTAAAAACATAAAAATTCAAAATTCCTGGCTATATTTATCTACTTGTTTATTATATCAGATGTCATTTCATTAAATAATTATCTAGACATCTGATTTATTTTGGATTCAGAGAATAGAGGACTCCAAGCTCATACTCTTGCGGAGTTGTAATATTCAAATTTTATTTGGTCGAGTGAAGGAAGTATGTGGGACACGCAAGCTCACATCAACTGATAACAAATGTCCAAGTGCTTGGATTTTGTCAGATTTGCCCTTTGGGGCTTATTTGTAGCGTAGTGAAAAGAAAATGGTCTAATCAGAGGAAAAAATAGTTCATGAGCCAAACGTTAACCAGGGTCAGGGCTTAACTTGAACTTTTCCCAAAAACACAAAGGAGAAGAGAAAAAAAAGGAACACACTTGAAATCTTCAATATGAAAAAACAGAACCTGCACCAACCAAGACAAGCTGAACATACCAGGATATATCTTTTGGAGGTAAAACAAGGTTGTGATGCCATCTTCATTTTTCTTAAGGAGCTCCGCCATGCTGTACAGCACAATCTCTGAGTAATACGGAGTGAACACACTGCAATGAGAAACAGGAAGAATTACTTATGCATTCATATAAAGCTACTGAGTCAAATAATTGCAAGTCACAAGATGAAACTACCTAAAAGATAGCATCTCTCTCACAGGCCTAGCAACAGGCATCTCCATAAAGAGAGAATTAGTGAAATACTGTAGCCGCCTTCTGGCCTCAAGATTTTTAGGAACATTTGCAGCGGAGTCTTTGATGGTAAGCAGAGAATACAATCTACCGACCTGTGCTTTCTACAGATGTATTGAGTAGACAAGCTGTTAATATTACATACAATTTGATAGGGCAGACAAATTGATAGGAAGTATAGGTGCCAAAAAAGCATACCAACTCGGATTCTTTAGGCCACCTCAATTTTTGGAACAGACGACCTTCAGTCCGGGCTCTTGACAGCATGTTCCATGTCTCATAATTATCTCTACAGTTTGAATAAGTTGTATAATTTGGAATTAGAAGGGAAGACCTCCAGACCTCCAAAAGACCAAAAAGACAGAGGAAAAGAAAAGAATGAACTATTCATTCAAACCTCATGTTGATAGACAGGACATCCATTCGCATAACATCATACAGATCTAACATAGCTTTAACAGCACCAGTTTCAAGTTCAGGAGTTTGGTCCTTTTTCTGCAAATAAATTGTAACCATTTAAACAAGTTGAAGATAGAAAATCCAAAATAGCTCTTGTAGGTCACCACAAACAAGGCATACAATCTATACGACATATAAAAGTTTACAAATTCTAAAAACAAACAATGTTTCCTAGTTAAGATTAGGGTTGGTTGGTAGGTCTCAAATCATTGAGGCCGTTTTTTTTCAGATTTATCTAGAAACCAGAGTTGCATGTTAGGGATAGGATGGGTCTCAATATTTAAGGGTTGACAAGTTCCTTTACACTGCTTTATTTTTTTGCACAGTTTTGTCTCTTTAATTATATTTTTCATGTTTTTACATTTAAATAAATAAATAAAAGAAACTTCTACAAACCAATATTCCCAGGAGTGCAGTGACTTTCTGTATAACACTTGGCAGTTTGTCCAGCTGAAGGTCAACAAGGATATTCCTATTTTCTATGCTCCCTTGGACGTCTTCATATATTCTCTCAACCCTGACATATTCCGAAGGGGGGCATCATATGCCTACATGAGAAATCTCGGGGCCTCAGCCATAGAGGGTAACCTGAATATTAAAATAAAATTACCACTTCTTTCCTTCGTTGTTTCCTTCAACATCCAATATTTCTGTAAGGATATATTTGACACTATAAAAGCATTCCTCAACAGCATATTTCATGTAATCATCCCTTGAGATTCTATCCCAAAGCTCTTCTTGAGAATCTTTAGTCTCTTTACTCTCTACAGCAATATCTTTAGCAAGGAATATCTGCAATGATTTATACAGAGCAGATAGATATTAAATAAAAGCCAAAGGCATATCAATCAAAAAAAGTAAGAAAGGCTAAAGACATTAGCAGACCTTGCTAGCTAAAAGAAAAAGAGGCCATTGGACAAGGGAAAGGCTCCTTGAATTTTTTGGCATTTGAAGCAACTCCATTTCCCTGTGCATCATATAAAAGCAACATTTAGAATGATATTCAAGCAATCTAAAACAATTATAGATGATACAACAGCTGGAAACAGTAAAACTCACAAATCGTCGACATAATCTTCCTCCCTTAGATTCCTTACAATTTCATTCCAAAATGGAGCAAATTGAGCGGCATCAATTTTGTTCTTTTCCACAACCTTCAGTGAGACAGAAAAAATAATTTAACAAGATAAAACTAAAATATTCAAACATGGCTCAAGATGAGAAATGACTGGAAGAAAGCCAACAGACTAGCTCACCAACAAGCATAATAATCCAGAATTGTAGAACGTACAATTTACATTCAACATCGGCAGATGTTAAAGAAATCAACAGCTTGAGTTCATGAAATTTGCAATTCATTTCTATAATTTCCATAGTATTTCATTTTCACAACTTCATGATATGGAAGAAAGATAATTTTAAATTTTAATGGATCATACTCATCTCTAAAATATCATAAAGAATTGGTGGACTTTCCTGCCTGGCAGGATACAGCAAATTCATGTTTCATGAATTTATAAGATGCCAAGAAAATAGAAGGGAGCAATATCATGTTCGTTGACAAGGCCAGCAAGCAATGATCAGCAACAAATACAAGCCAAAGGTAGTAAGCCACATAAAGAACAATACAATGCAGTCTAAATCGCTGTCTCTTTATTCCGACAGCTTAACCTTAAATCCTGATATTATTTCCTTAGATTGGCATCACTCTGCAGACATTTGTGACATACAGGGAAATATGTTCTGAAATTACTATTGGTGGCAAAGAGAAATTAAAGCTGCTACAACCAAAATATATCAAATACATCCTTATGATACAAAAAAGAAACTTTATTTACAAGAGTGTGGCCCAGTAGATGAACTACTGACGGAAAGAGGAAATTCTTTGAAGACACTAATATCCAAGAATATTAGTTGGAAGATTACTTTACCAATCCATAAATCAAAATATCTAACATTTTATCCAATAGTCAATATACCAAAACAGATGACTTGAATACGGATAAGAAATCCTTAGCCTTTTTGAAGTATTAAAATTTCTTAAAACAGCATGTAAATCATCAGCAGAATCTTCTGGTTTGCCCGATCGATAAGTTTCTTTTGATAGGCAAGACTTAATAAGGAAAAATCATCCAAATAGAAAGGGAACAAGAGTCTCAAATCGAAAACAACAAGGACCAACTAAAATGAAACTACTATAATTTCTCCCAAACCAGCCACATCAAACCAGCCAGGCAGCCAAAATTTAATCCTCTCCCAAACCTCATCAAGGGATTCCACCCATTTCTCTAACATTTTCTCACATTCCTTTTTAACCCCTTCTGCTAATGAAGTTTCCAAGACTTAATGAACATGAGTAAATCGCAGACTTAACCCCTTTGAAGCCACATACAAAAAATTTAGAGAGAGAGAAGTATGTAATAGAATCTAATCCTATTGAGTACATTATCCAGGGAATTAGAACAACACAAGCTGAATTGTGTCCACAATCTTCAACTCAAAGAAACAATAGATGACTCCATAGTTCCAAAGTTGGACTCTTTTATACTGTGGGCAAAAGTTGTTCAGTTTCCATACATCTTTCAGTAGATTAATTGTGTAATTCACTACTACAGCATAAAGTCATATGAAATAAGAGAGACACTTGTTATTCAATGTAGTAATTGATAATTCTAACTAACCTGACCAGATGATTGCACAGATTCCCTGCAAAAGAAAGATTTAAATTAATTCCATTAACAAAACAACTAGCAAGTAGGGATAGTTTTCTTGTATGGTATTCCTTCTGCTGTTCTCTTAGAAAAGAAAGATCAAGCTGAAGGAAAATGAACCTTCTGGGAAGTGGTACAAGCAGAGTATTCATGAAAGCTGCAGGAAACTTCTCAAAAAGTTGATGAACAGCATCTAGAGACCTAATCTGAAGTGGAAGGGGAAAAAAGAAACATTGGTTGTATAAACAAGGAGATTAAAAGTAAATTATCCCTTTGACCCAATCAATAAGGAACACAGATAAAGAAATAATTACAAATATTTAATACTTGCAGCAAAAAACAATGTAAAATATGCACATCTGCATGATTACAGAATAAATCCTCAAGGATTTCTCAGAAGTCGTGAAATGACTCAAAGTCTGCAATGAACATGTTACCTCTCCAAGACGATCTCTAGCACCCAGCAGGAAACCCAAAATTGCAGATACAATAGTGTAGAACACTTGGATGTCCATGAGATAAATCTGCACCACAAAGCACAGAACAACATAATCAAAAGCTTTAACTAGAAGAAGATAACTACCAAAGCTATCACCAGAATGCAAAATAAATAACATATATCGAATGTCAATTTACAATTCGAAAACTAAGCATTGAGACTGAATACCAGAATGAAGAGGGCAAAAAAATACAAGAGCCTAAAATTCCAGACCAGAGGCAGAGAAGAAGACAAAAACAAAAAATAAATAAAGCATACTTACAGCAAGTACAGGGGCCCATAAGCTTAGTACCGTGAAAGCATTATGGTTATCTACAAGTAGAGAGACATTAGCAATTTATCCATAGAAAAAATGAACTATCATGAAAAACAATGTCAAATATTTGTACATGATTACACATGAATCTTAGTTCAAGCAGTAGCAACCAAACACCCTAATCAAAACAGCCAAAAACTAACACCTGGATCCTGAACAACTCAATCTAAATTTTGAAACCAAATAACACAAGAAAAAAGGGATCCAGCTTCAAGTCCAAGAATCATTACCACGAAAATAACTAGTAAAAGCACATTATTATTTCTACATTATTCAAAAGCGTAGCATAAAATAAGTTAAGGACCACCACTACCTTTCCCAGTCACAAGATTAAGGCAGTGCAATAGGAAAATGGGAAAGGAGTGATAATGATAGTTGTAGGGAATAACTTTTATTCCCCCAACAATCAGAGGTAAGGTCTAAAATGAGGAATGCAAACAAATTACCCATGCAATCATTTTCTAGTTATCAAAAATCATTTTCATTCCATTCCAATTCCTTCACTTCCAAACCCATCAATTCAAGCAACACCTGAGTTTGTACACCTACCCTGCCTCAGAAAAGGATATATACTTGCATGATACACTAAATCATTTGACATCAAAACAACAGACGGTGCCCCAAGTGCGTCAGGCAATAAAGTTCGGCTTACTTTTCGACACGATATCATGCCAAGAGTATTGGTCAATAGGCAAGTTCACTAAGAACGCTGTTGGACTGGCCAATGGCTTAATCTGCAATGAGAAGCACAAAGGTTCATTTGAAAATAGAAACATAATCAATTCCTCATATATATTTGCTAAAAAGGAAATTTAACACTTGCCAGTAGGAAATAAGCAAAAGAAAATTTGCATCCCAGCACAACTAACCAGAAGATCATGTATCTGCAACAAATACAGGATTTATTCAACAAGCTATCAGTATTAGACATGAAACTAATAAATAATGCAGTAATATACAGTCTTCTTTATGAAATAAACGATGGTGTTACCAATTTGCAATATAATAGTCTCTAGGAATTGACTATATCTGTATATAATTTCATTGTGGTAGATATATAGACATTCAGGGAAGAAATTGAATCATGATAAATCATTAATTTGCAATATAATAGTCTCTAGGAATTGACACTATCTCTTCTATCTCCCTTCTCTCCTCATTTTCCACGGCTAGTGCATGAAATTTCTTTTGCCGTGCAGCCATTTTTTATCTCCCAATTGCACTGCACGCCGTCTGAACTTTGGGTGAGAAGAGGTTGTAGAAGAAAATGTTAGCAAGGGTTTTTGGTCAAAATGGGAAAAATTTATGTTTTAGAATTGGATATTTTTTGTCTTTAGCTATCATAAGTAGGTAAAAATGTTTTGCCTCTTTCCTTTTTGTACTTTTTTTTATGGGGGGGGGGGGGGGTTGCGGGTTCCATTGGCATATCAGAAAGTAAAGTGGAATAGATGGCAATGCCTTAGAAAAGAGTAAATGGAACAGAAGATATGATAAACGAAGGACCACAAAATGGCTACATATACAAAACATGCACGAGAAAGAAGATGGAGAAAGTTTTTCAAACAGCCAAAAGGTTGGTCTATTACTTCATGAAATCTGAAGCTCTTTCATACATGCCCCGCCCGACATAATAATGTTCCTACATCACAGAAATAAAAATAATTATACAAATCAGCTTCAAGATTATGACTGGAAATTTGCATTTCATGCAAATGCTCAATATAATAGGTAAACCTGGTGCATCCACTTCATCAAACGAACCAGGGGCCAACTATCGCACCGATCTGACAGACGGTGACATGCTGGGATGTGCAACAAGAAACTCAAGCAGAACTTTGCACCAGCAAAGATGGAAAGAACAATTACATAAATTTTATAAATAACTGAATTGTCATTGTTATTACTCTTGTCCTCAAGCGCTTTCCTGGAAGTATAAAAAGGAAAACAAAGCTAAGGAGTTCCACTCGTAGCATAGAAAAGAAGAAATAGAAACAATTCTAGGATTCACATACACATAAAGGAAACATATGAAAACTGAAAACATGGTGTAGCTAAGAAAGCGGAGGAAGATTCGGGAGACAGCTAGGTTCCTTGATGTAGCATACGCTCCATACATCATCATAATATCCAGAACACCTGGAGGACCAAAAAGCATAAAAGAGAACATGACAAAGTTCAGAATAAATGAATCGACAGACCGTATGTAAAAAAAAGTAATTAAAATATCAAACTCAAGCTCAAATTATTTATTACTCTCAATGAATTTCATCACAAAATATGTTGGTCCAACACTAAGAACTTCTTGGATGGTTTTGGAGTTGATATTTCCATTATTGAAGGCAATTATGGCAAGTCCCTGGGACAAAATAATAAGGTAAAATTTGTTAAATAGAAACCATGGGGTGAAGAGCAATCTTGCCCCAGCATAATAAAAAATGACCAAAATATACAGAAACAATTCTGAGCAAAAGTGTATTAAATTAATAAAAGAAAATAACCAGTCTACAGGAGCTTTGTGACATGTGAAAAACACAACGAACTGCCAACGAAGAATTACTAGAATAAAGCAAAAAGGCAAGAACCAAGAAAAGTAAAATAGATCAGGTTACCATGATCAAACCGTTAAATACAAACTTAATACTACACACATAAAGATGTGAATAAAACCACTCTAGAAGTATGATCTGCATCAAGCATTAATTATATTCTTTTTTTCTAGAATGTATTAAAGTGTTTAAAACTGTATGTGTATTATTGATTCGCTGAACATGTAAATGAGTGAGATGGGATCAATAATGTCAAAGACTCAATTATAGATAAAAATGCTTTTTTTGGTCCACTAAGTTTACAAGTATCAAAGAAAATGATAAGAACAGAAAATAAAACTTTACTAATGAGAAAGGAAACCAAGAATAATGGGATAGGAAATCCTGAAGCAGAAAAAATTTGGGTTAAAGCACAATACTCAATATTTTAATGGTATCAGATACAAAGAAATCCTTCAAATCTTCATGGTTTGAAACCCTCCGTGCAATTCTAAACTTTAATCTATCCCACACTTCATCTATACTCTCCTCACGATTCTAAAAAAAAATAAAAATCTCTATAACCAAGAGACCAACATGAAGTTTGGGGCAATCACACCCACAAAACTGTCTCTTTTGCTCATGAATTTGACAAGATTTGATGAGTGAGAACAAAGCAAAAGAAGCTCAGCAAATGATCAACATAATACAATTGATGAGCGAGACATCCTGGTCAAGGTTCAATTGGTCCGACTCGTTGAACCATGGTCGAACCGTTCAATCAAACCGTTCAATAAAAAAATTAAATTTATGACGAATGTAAAAAATATCCATAACTTTATAACTTATAAAGTAAAAATTCATATAATTAATAACAAATACCCATTAAAATTCATGATGTATATCTAAATATAAATTATATATTTATTATGTATTATATATAATACAATAGTGAGTGAAAATGGAGAGCTAAAATTGAATTTGAACATGATTTTATAGTAATCGAAACTAACTTTAATAATAATGGAAGTTGAAATATTCACAACTGAGTTGTTACTTGAGATGGTAAAATCTTTTGATTCATCCTAGAGGTTGTGGGTTCAATCCCTATCCAAAACGATTGAATTTTTTAAACAATTTCATAAACGGAGCCGTTTTCAAAAACCGACCCCAATTATGTGATTTGGCCAGTTATTGTCGGGTTTCACCGATTCTTGTGGTCCCAGCGGTTTTCACTGACCGCCAAGTTATTGACGCTAACTGGACCGAAACCAGAAACCAGGTCTGATTCCCGGTTCGACCGATTGAACTGGCCGGTCCAGTCTGATTTTTAAAACATTGATGTTTATTGATCTTAATCCATGTCATAGGTGTTTACCTTTTTACTAATGTATGGCAACATTTGCTTGAATTTTTTTTAAAGATATTGGTTACAGAACAATAGCATTTATCTCAATGAATTTTCAAATATTAAAATAAACAGACAATAACATTTTGAAAAAATCAAAAAATGAACCAGCATCAAGTACCTAATCTAAAACCCCTTTCAAATCAATCAAAAGAACGTTTAAATATACATTTGAAAGGGAAAATACAAGCGCGCACAAAAAATGTTGTTCCAAGGAAGAAGTCCTAAACTCGACATAATATTTAGCAAAAATCTCAAGTTGTATCACAAAAGATAAAGACACACACCTTAAAGCAACAAAAATTGTGAAACCCTCAAGCTAGTCAACCTGTTATACGGATTGCTTTACTTTCATCTCATGGAAGATGCAACTCATTTTACTGAACTTATAGAAGTCTTGTATAGTGTTGTGGAGAGTTGAATGAAGTGCAAAAATTAGTGTTTAAGACTGTATTATAGGGGAATTTCTTTACCATCCAAAAGTAAGTGCAAAAGAAAACTTTTTTTTCAACTTGTGTTTCACACCTAACCTTGTTTTGCCCTTAAAAGGCACTTTCAATTGCTAAACAAATTGGCCGAGTTTATGATCTGTCCATATCATGCACACCAAAAATGCCATTGAAACTATAAATTTACTCTATGAATCAAGTAAAAAGATTTTGGGTTATCTATGACCACTAAATTTAATATACAAATATTCATATAATATAAGGCACAGTTCCTACTTATGTCTTGTCTATAGTCTGACCAATCTAGACCCTTTTTCACACAGATTAAGTTTCTATTATTGACCATCAACACGAATGAACTTAGCTAACCACATGGGTTGATGTCATATGCATTGACAAAAAGAATATTCCTTAATCCATGACAGGATAAGATACAAAAAAGTCTTCTTCTTCCAACATCGTCATTTTACTTCATATTCTTACATCCTCTGTTTCCATCATGTCCAGAATAAACTTAACAGGTCAACCATATATAGTTACATCATGCAGACACGAGAAGTTCATTATTTATTGAAAAATATAAATAAATGGTATTGTTCACCTACCAAGTTTGAAATTTTTTTCCCCTTTTCTTCAACATAGGATATATTTTATTTTATTTTTTTGAGTTTCAACACACGCATACACATGACTCGAACCCCCAACCTCAGAGTTGGAGGGGAAGCATCTTACCACTAGCTATGCATACACACGCATATTTTTTTTTTTTTTTTGAGTTTCAACATAGGATATATTATCTACAGATCTTTCTAAACTCTAAGGATCTTCACTAGCACCTATTCTCTCAAACAACAGCTTCTAGTGTTATATTTTTCATGCTTGGTAGGAGGAGCAATGTTCCTATTAACACGGGCATCACATGTTATTGGACCAGCATGTATATTCACGTTTACTATTTAAACCACTTCAACTGAGAATCAATTCCATCTTCTCTTTATAAATGGAGAACGCCGTCAATTTGCAGCTTAACAAAGGTGCTTAATTCAATCATTCTCTAAATATCTGGAGCATGTTCAGAACATTAACAATGGCTAAGGTTTAGCTTGCAAACCTGAAACATCACAACGAGAAATATCCAAAGACGGTGAAAGCTGTGATAGAGATGAAGAAATGTCCTATGTTCAACAAAAGATGTTTTTCCACAGCGTTTGCCTCCGCCTGACTTAAGAATATTCTACATACGAAGAACGGAACATTAATGTACCCAATCAGTCAGAGGCATAAAAAGGTCAAGTAACTAGTCAATCTATGAAATAAATTGACAGAGATACATAGAACAAATTCCATCAAATTTCTCTTTTCAAACTTTTTTTATACTAAACTTTGGAAAGTACGAGTGTGAATACCAAATGAGATCAAGACTGAAGCAAGAAAAGAATTTCAATTATTTTCCTATACATTTTCTCTGAGTACCCCAGCAACCATGATGAACTTAAATTTCATAACACATGGACCATACCGCGGCAAATTGAAAACATGCATGTGCACATCCATACATGAAAAAAATTCTGTCATGGAGAAGTAGAGAATGATACACTAAACCTCTACCACGCAAAGCAAATATATGAGATGAAGCTGGACTACTTACTGAGTTAATGTCATTGGGAAAACAATTATAAGCACACTAGCAATCGTAACATCTGGAATATTCGGCATGTGTAAGATTTCAGCACTCAATACCAGCATTAAGCAGTCACGTTATTAATACCCACATTTGGCAGGCATGTCAGGTTTGAGCATGCATTAAATTTTTAAGCAATATAATCATTAATATCCCCATTTTGCAGGCATGTGTTGAGAATTCCATAACATAAGCCTAAGTCTGCAAAATACTAATCGTCTTCAACAACTAAGAATTTTTTCAAGAGCAAAATAACTCAGCATCAAACCCGAAATAGAAGTTTAACAATAACATCACATTATCGTTCTCTAAAGGTGTCTAACTCCAAGGAAACAAATGATGACAGAGAGTCAACTTAGTACACTCCCAAAAAAATGTATGTCAGTTATTAACTTATCAGAAATGAGTCAACCTGAGTAAGATGGGATGAATCACTTGTTGGGGATTTCTCTTATATTACCTCATTATTTGCTTAAAACAATTTGTTTCTTATCAAAATAATAAAGTTAAAATTAACGGTAAATTAAAAAGAAAAAGGAAGAGTCAACATGTGGAAAGATGGGTGTCTAGATTTTCTGAGTGGACTATTCAATGGACCTTTAATCAAAAAAGGGTTAAGTACTTAAAGACTCAAATACACTCCATCCAAATGATCTGCATTTTATCACTAAAACCCTAAGTCAACACGATCACAGATGCATATCCAACTGGTCAGAACTTTTCGACCATTACTCAACAAAGAGAGAACTACACTAAAAAAACTGAACTGCCACGTTGCAAGTTGGGCATGATACCACGAGGAAGCCTGGCAAGTCACAAATCTTGCTTTTGGATAATCAAAGTCTATCTTTTCTATTTATGTTAGGCTCTGAAGTCTACAACTACAAAAGTTCAATTGAAAATAGAAGCAGCACGTACATACATACTACAAAATGTTTAAAATAAATTACATGTCACTGACTCACTAAATCAATTTCTGCAAAAGATTGGCAGAATTTATTGTACCTTGGACCTTGGTGTTGGCTTTAAGAAAAACTTTGAAATCTTGTGCCATGGCCAACGAAGTTCAAAGCAGCTCAATGACCTAATGAACATATAAAATTTAACCAACAGCAATATCCAAGAATAAACGTTATATAAGAGTAAACAATCAAAAAAATCCCAATGGAAAAACTTACCAGAAAAATTCATTAAAATCGTCATAATTTCTCCACGCTGAATGTGGTGCTCGCCCATTATCATTGTTTGCAGCTTCCTTAGGATCAAAGAATAAAGATTAACTCTACAATAAGATATGTTTACTTTTCCTTTTAAAATTTCACGGAATTATACTGGAATATAAATATCCAAAAAAGACTTCTAGCACCCAACTTTGAATTACTACATATTTTTGACAACAATGAAAAGCAAAAGTAACTTAAAATTTATTGGACATACCGCACTTATGACCTCATAAAGAGGAAGGATAACTTGGTCAAGAAATGATACATCAGAGCCAGAAAGACAACTGTTAGCGGGCTGTGCAACCTGCTGTCGTAATAAATCTTCCAGCTCCCTTCCCATCTGTTCAATAGATTCATTTATCCAGAGCAGAATATCAGTGCCCTGGAAGCTTTAGCTAAAACAGGGTTTAAAGACGAAAGCATAATCTATTTGAGGAACAAATAAGAGGCGTTATTTTATCGACTCTGAAAAAACAAGCACAACAAACAACACTAACAGCTCTACTCTAGCCTTGCAACAAATAATAAAACAATAACCTCCACCACAGACAACCTTTCCATAGCAAATTTGAACCTGCATCTCCATCACATTCACATGCACACAGAATATGGGAAGTCCCAGGTTAAAATTTATACATTTAAAGAAAATATTGATATTGTACTGATATTGCAATTATACCACATTCAAAGGTTCTCAAGAGAGAGAAGTATGACCACAATAAAAGAAAAGTAACAACAATCTAAGGGACCTTCAAACACAAGAACAAGAAGTATAAGTTTTTTATGCACGAGAGTCGAGCAAATAATTTTAGCACAAGTTCGATAGAGATGGGTCCGGCCTAAAAGTGGCATCAAATGGGTCTGCATTGAGAGGAAGAGCAATAGCTAGACCAGCTGCACTTTGATGAAAGCTGATCACGAGTGTAGTAGGAGTGACCCAACTTTACAGGGACTTCCTGGAAAAGGCAATGCAACTAAGACACCTATAATAGGGTTCCTAAATGAGAAGCACGAGGGTAGGGCATTAAGCTAGCAAGATGAAAGATAATCTCGTTCAATTGTTTCATTTAGAATTGGCTGGGTTTATTTATGGATCCAAAATCCCAAAATGGACTACTATACTTGTTTTTTTACTAGAATCTAGAATTCTTGAACCTATAATTCCTTCTGCCCCCCCCCCCTCTCCCAGAAGTGGAGTCAACCAGTTACCAGCACACTATTTTTTAATTCAATCTCTCTCCTCCTTGATTGCTGGGGCCCGTCTGCCCACCATATTGGATTCAGTAGAAACAATAGCCTAGATGATGGACATACAGGTTGGCTAAGTAAAAGGGACTTCACTTCAGAATAGGCCTATAATTTTTACTATGTCGATGATCCCTAACAAGTGAGAGGCAAAGCAATTATAGTCAGAACTCATAAGTCAACTATTTAGCAAAAAAATCAACATTGTCAACAACAATGATGAAGCCAAGATACCTACATGATGAAATATGTAGCACAAGCATTCTGGAAGAAATCGAACATTTGCTGCTTCACCCCATATTAAGAAGTACAATGAAATGAACAGCAACTTCTTCTCTTTGCTAACAGCCTCCAAACTGCCCAAAAAGAAAAAAGAAAAAAATCAGTTATTAAAACCAAACATCAATTTCATAGAAAGAACCACTCGGCACCGATAAGAAGCTGTGCTTGAGTTGCTAATTTTCAGTCTCATTTACTAAGGGACATAATATCTTATTTTCGTAATGCGAACATACTTGCTCCATACGGGTAAAATTCCCAAGTAGTTGCACCACTTGATGTAGTTGTCCAGGGATTTTAAAAATACCTTCTGAACAGCAGCCTCATCCAATATCTGGATCAAATTAACAAGCAACTCAAAAATGAAATTCCAAAATATACAGATCTCTTGAGGTCTTGTACTGGCAATTGGAAGTAAATAAATGATGCAGTGATTTAGTAATCCATGAAAAGAAAAGCCACTTAGACAAATGAAAAATGCAGTTATCAAGCAGACAGGTAGAGAGGGTACAAATTTTTTTTATGACAAAGAACAATTAAATTTTATCAAGATAGATAAAATCCCAATCTCTAACTACATCTGATACAAATATGGTTTGAAAACTAGAGATGATATTAACTAAGGATGAAAACCCCAATCTCTAACTACATCTGATACAAATATGGTTTTATGATCATTTGAAAGCCACCATGCTACCTAAACTTAATTCAACCCCAATTTCTTCTATGCATTCCTCCATATCCACAAAGAAAGACCAACAGAAAGTTGGGACCCCCATAACAGCTTGCCCATTTGCTAACAAAACCTCCAAGATTTTACAGAAATAATTCAGTTATTGACTTGGCATAATCCTTATGGAGCAACTACTTGGCAAAATCCTTGGGATTTTTAAATATACTTGCATCCACAATCCAGAGACATGTGTTACAATTCCCACCAAACCACTAAGCCCCAGCCCCAAAAAGTTTTAAGAAAGAAAAATAAACTTAAAGAATACTCCAAACCTAGTCTTAAACCCTTCATCTGTACCATCATCAAATCCTTAAATAATAAAGAAGATAAAAGCCACCAGAGCATGACCAAACAATCTAAAAAACAACTGTGAGGGAAAAACACCATACAGCTGAATGCAAACTCATGTAATGTTGCCGTCATTTATACATCCCACACTAAAACCTTGGTCACCACATTCAGATAAGATAATATCTCTGCAATATATGGGAAGCCTTAAACATCACAAATAATAAATTTGTATTTCTTAATCAACCGAATAATTCTTAATCAGCAAAAAATAAAGTATATGATTCATTTCCATCCCAGTCTTTATGTCTTTAACATTGTCACACAGCCAATATATCAACAAATCACACTAATACATGACGAGAGACCTACTGGCTCTGGGTCTTCAGGAACTCGTAGCCGACTCTGCTCATTTGCAAGGAGATGAACAACATGTTCTCGCTGATTTGAAACACTATCTTTCTGTAATACAAAAACATAGCACGTAAAAAACAACAGGGTCATTCCATATGCAAAATCCATTTCTTGTTTAATTTTTTATGGATACAGCATGCTATGTTCTATCTTCAAAGATAAGCTAAAACATTAGAAATAGTTGAAATAAATAGTGTGAGACAAAAAAAAAAGAACTTTTTGCAGATATGAGATAAACTTTGATATGCAAAAAGAAAAAACAAGGACCCCTGAACAATTTACTATCTCAATACCGATGTAACAAATACAAAGTTAAGCTTTTATATAATTATTTATAACCCAAGAGGAAAAAGAAAAGAAGAATCAACTAGACAAGAGTATTGAGCGAGAAAAAGTTGTAACAAAGACCCTGGAGGAAACACACGCAGAGAGACCAAAACACCAGCAACAACAATAACCCTCTAAAACTAAAATTGATTGCTGACTAACCTGAAAACCGAAAGTATAGTGCAAAAAATCAAAAATATCTAGACTCCTTGAAGGAGGAGGAGAAAATGTTCCAGGTAATTTCGGGAGGCCCCTGAAGTACTTCAAAGATGAAACAGCTGCTTGTACCTGATTTTTTACATTAAGCATCCAAGTGTCATTCTAATGTAAAGAAATAAAATTGACAGAATGTCAGAATAGATACAGAACCAGATTACCTCTGGAAAAGAAACAATAGGATTGGTTAGACTAGGAGCGTCCAGAGGAATAATATTATAAGGAAGCAAATCTTCTGTCATAGCTGCATCTGACTCCATCATGCGCTTCAGCTGAAAAGAAAAGGAACCATAAGATAAACTGATGTTACCACAAACCAGTCAAACAATGTAGGCGTAATCAGAATAGACTTCGATACCAAAAAAAAATAAAAAATAAAAGCTTTAAAACCAAATATATTGGCAAAACTCCATATCAAGGGCATCACATGCACAAAAGAAAAGACAACATAGAAGAAATATACACCAAATTCCTATCACAAAATTACAAGGAAAGGGCTAGCTTAATAACCTCCTAAGCAAATTGGGCTCTGGGAAATAATATAATTCAGATTGCATAAAGATAATACATATCGTTACATGCTTTAGATGTTATATTAACAGGACATCTTATCCAGATGTTAGAACTTGAAGATTTTGACTTTCTGTGGACATTGTTTCAAGTCATATTTCAAGTCCGTCTCGTATTAGGGATATAGTGTAGAAAGAGAACTTGTGGTAATATATAGAGAGAGATCGCTTCCAACTATCACAGAAACTTACATCCACAGATCCTCTTATAGGTTTGTCTACAACATGCAAAGGATTATTAAATCTGTTTGACAAGAAATTTAAAATATGACTAATAATATTAAAATCAGATAGGTCAAGCACCCAACTCAGCAAGAAACCATGCATAAAAACAGTAAGAACAATAAAGTATATGTCAAACCTCTTCAGGAATTAATCTTTCAGCTTCTTCAGCAGAAACTTCCTTGGTTAGTTGCCCTAAAACATTCCCAAGAATTCTAAGAGTTGCCAGGACTCTTTTCCTTTTCACTGTTTTCCTCTCCAATCTAATAAGAATGATGATGGAGGGAACATTTAGTTATGAAAACATGTAGATGTAATATGGCAAAGGACAGAATATACTAGACTAGTGAATCCTACATAGCATCACGTAATAGTCTCTTGCGAGGAAAAAAACAAAAAACAAAATGGGCATAGTGTTCAAGAACATACTCTCCAAGGTTACCACTAAAGACACCCGACTGCCTCAACTCCATCTCTTCTCTTAGCTGGTCCACATTTTGCTTTTCTCTGTATTGCTTATAAAATTCTCGTAAGCGAGCAATATCCTGGGATCTATCTATGCCTCCAGCCTCCTTCTTTGCTAGCTTTTGCTGAAACAAAAAGTGCAAACAGGAGCATGATTTAACCTTAGGTATCTTGAAAAAATTTGCAGAAGCAGAAGTACAAATGAATGTTAAAAATATAGGGTCATTGCAGTTGGATATGTGATTTATGCATTTAATAGCAAGCAAACCTTTTCACCTTGGAAATAGATTACATGCATTGCAAAATGATTAACACATTTCATGTTTAAACATACCTTGATAACAGACATCAAGCCCGTCTTAAACTGCAATACACCCCTGCCCTCACTATTTGGATCCAGATTTTGAGCCAAAGAATAAGCATGCTCACACACTGCAAGAAGAGGAAACAAGAGACCAGAGTGAGGATGGCACAAAAGCAAAGGGCAAACATTCTATATTCTGAAGAAGCTGAAAGATTAATTCCTGAAGAAGGTAAGTACTCTTTTCCATGTTATATGCAATATATTAGTACTCTTTTCCATATCATTATGCAACATATTAGTACTCTTTTCCATGTTAGTTTCTCATCACATTCATCAGTCTATACCAGTAGGACAATAATTTCTGCAAGGTCCAAGTGACCCTCTTACAGTACTTTTCCATGCTTACAAGAAAATTGCAAGCAGTTGTAATAATTACACATCATAACACATCAACTAGGTGGATTTAGTATTACTTTTAAAGCCAAGGTTTGTATCATGTTGACCAACCAGCTAAGCTAGTTCACTAAGTGACACGTGTAGTCTGACACGCACTTTAAAAGTCAGTAGAAATTGAGGTAAGACATGTAAACTGGGGCATGATCTAGATCGTACAAAGTAATCACATATTTAAGTAGGCAACATTCCAACCCACACTAGTTCATGTTCAATCTGTCTGTTCTGTAGCTACTGGTATATTATGAAGATAAAAGAAGTTAAACATGAGCATATATTTGTGATCTCAGCTAACTCCTCATATGGCTACCGTAGTTACTAGACAGTGAGCTTAGATTCATGAACCGTGATATGTAATTCATCTTCAAGGTATTTGCCTATTTATATATGGGGACACTACAGCCTGTGTAGGAGATAATAAATCAGTCCATTTCATATCTTCATGTACTTTCTACGGATGATTCCCAACAAGTCAATGGACCCCTTCCCATTCAACCAGAAAAACTGAAGAACCCAAATCCCACAATGTTCCTAAAACTTATAAATCTCCATGAGCTTCTAAAATGAAAACAAACTCCATAGCGATACTGTTTACTCATTTTCTCAGCTTACCAAAAATTAAACCATTAAACACAAGAAGAAAACAAGAGGAAAACAGAGAAAACTGGGAGGGCGCATACAAATTCTGGCTATAATAGGATTGTCATCTTGAATTTCATCTGCAGCCCTCAAAATGTCATCTATGTCCTTGTTCCCAAGCGACGAAGGAACATTTGTAGCTAGACCACCCTCAGGTCGGCGATACAAATCACCACCTGTTACTCGGCCTCGAAGTGCTGCTCGAACCAACCGCTCCCACAAGTCCTCCACTCGAGACATCTCCTGAAAGACGTAGATAACAATACAGAAGCCATTCAGATCAAGTATGTGCCAATATACATCGTAAAATTTCTTTAATAACAGTCTTAACGAGATAAAAAGCTACAGTATATCTTTCCAAGAGACAAACATGCAAATTGATCAACTTATTATTAACTACTAATTAGTAATGGGCGCCCCACTTATATCAAGTAATTCCCTCGGTTATTAATAGAATCAACCAATAAAAATCAGTTCACACTCCATATCAAAAAATCAACAAAATGGGAAAACAATTCACCCCAGGAAGCTGAAGAAACCCAAATGCAAGCACATAACATAACATAACACAACAGAAAAACGAAAACTCTACTGCCAACGCATATGCTCGGAAACAACAAACAAGTAATCACGTTCACCTTCGCCGGAGATCTCGGAGGGAGTTAACCGGGACGTCGAGAAGCACTCGCTCAAGGACAGAAATGCAGGAATTTCGCGATAAACCCTAGTGAGATTGAGGTCGTGAAACGGCAAGTAGATCGATTCTGTTTCGGATTTGAATTTGAAGTGGAAATATTCTGTTTCGAAAAGTTGGCAAAAAGAGGAATAATTTGAAACGAAATGGAGAGAGATGAACAGAATCGGTGCTGTTGCTTTTTGCTTAAGAAGCGATTTCGAAAAGAATTTGACAGAATTTGGAATGCTGGTTGAAATTTTCAAGTAACGCGGAGAAGAAACTTTAGAAGATAGTGTGGAAACTCTTTTTCTTTTCTTTTTTTTCTTGATTTTAAACTAAAATTTATTGCATATTTTTTTAGATAATATTTCACCCATGAAAAAAAGTCTCTTATTCCTTTTTCTGGAATGTGTCAAAAATATGATCCACTTTTATAATTAAAATTGTATCATAATATTATTTTCTTAAAATCGCTATTCAATATTTGTGAAAAATGAGAACAATTCATTTGTAAAATAATAAATAGGGGTAAAATAGAACAATTGCATATACATCATGTGTTTCAAAGAAAATTAAATGCACTTTCTTAATTTGTTTGAAAATGGAAGGGTGAAGGTGGGAGTTATGTATTACATATTTTGAAATGCTTATTTATATGAAACAATTGTACTATTGTTTTGCTTATTGTATATCTATAGATTTAATTTAGGAGTAACAGTGTAATATAATATATTATATTTAGTTATCAAAGATATAATTCTTTTTTCTTTAATTATCTTTCATTTCATACTTATGCAAAATGATTAATACTAAATATTGCAATAAAAATTATAATTGGATACACAATTTTTAATAATTTTGTTACCTTTGAAATAATTGTAATAGTTAATATTGTTAAAAGAAAATGGTCAAAAAATCCTTAATGTTTACCCCAAAGTACAACTAAGTCATTCATATTTTTTGGGTACAAACACACCCTTAATGTTAACAACAATTGATATTCATGTACATTCTCTAATTGTGGCCATCGTCTCATCCGTGGGTCGAAGTTAACATTGATGGAGTTGTTATGAATGCTCCTAATCAACTCCACACATGTGGAGTTTTTAGAGATTGCAGAAGTCAAGTTATAGTTGCTTTCATGTTTTTGATGCTCATGGTTATGCATTTGAGGCAAAGATTCTTGTCGCCAATCTGATATGGATCGTGCTCGATTTCTAGGTTGGAACCATTAGTGGTTGGAGACCGATACTATGTTCGTCGTGAGATGATGTGTCAGCCACATCAGTGACGCCCACAAAGGGTGCCCACAAGTGATGCGCAACACATCATCCCTCGTTACACTATTGCTCAAAACAATAAGATGCAAAGCACGAGCAAAATACATGCATTTTATTTAACAAATATATTAAATTTCAATATTAATCATTAAAATAAATTAGGGAATTTTGTAAAATAATTGATACAAGGCAAACTTAATTCCTAATAAAATATTATACATTTTATAAATATAACAATATAGTCCAATATTACACTATCGACATTCTGGACCTATTGAGCCATGCCCTTACCGATAGTTCTTGATATATTAATGTGAACTTCAATTAATCAACAGTATACTCTTACAAAAGTTAATAATAATAATAATAATAATAATAATAATAATAATAATAATAATAATAATAATAATAAATCAACAGTATAAACGAAATGAATCATTACATCTTAAACTTTGAATTCTGAAAAAACGAACTCAAAACCAACTCGGGCCCATCTCATTTTGTTTAACGGGCAGATATAGCCCAACAAATTAATTAAAATAAAATACAAGAGATTAAAGTTGAAGAAAAAATTTGAAAGAAAACTAAAAATAACTTTACACCAAATATGAGATATAGAATATAAAGAAACTTAATTGACAAAAACTTTCAACATATCCAATTGGCCTCATATTTACTCTTTTTTTTTTTTTTGAGGGAATATTTACTCATATTTAAAATCAAAACTCTGAATTTATGATAGGAATCATACATAGCAAATGGCAAATGCCTCCATCCCATGCACACATCAAACAAAATAAATGCATTCAGAAATTACATTAATGCACAAAATCAGAATCCAGCAATACATTAAATCAGATTTTCAATAATTCACCAGAATCAGTGAGGATTTAGAACTTTACATATTTCCAATCATTAGTAGTAGATCAAAACTAAGCAAGAAATAGTGTTTTGAGCCATAATTTCTTGCATTACTACATTACTTCATATCAGGGCGCAAGTTCAATAATTTAATCACTTGCAGCCACAATTTGCAAGCCCCATACAAAAATATAATACAGATTACAGAGACCTGTCTTAATTAGTAGCCTACGAGGTTAGCAACCTTAAAATAGTAACAAAAATATTTATGACAATAATAAATACCATTTAAGTAGCACAAAATTTGCAGACATTCACTGCAGCTGTGAGATAATACTACTCCTTGTTTCTTGAGGATCTGTCTTTCCGGTGTCCACCAAGAATACGAGAAATCTGAAGACCTCTACTGAAGGCTTGGTTGAACAACATTCGAGTTTGGAATTCCGACACAAATGGGAACCATGCAAGAAACGCTACAGGTGTAAACAGAAGCAGCCCCATCACGATCTCATAACCACGTGCTAGAGTTCGAACAGAACCCCAGAATCCAGCTCTTTGAACAACCGGCTTACATGCTTGTGCAATCTGTTAAGATAATTTTAGATTATGAAAAGAGCTCTGTCATCCCGACACCCACACGTTTAACAGAAAAGATGCAGATTATAAGAGATAAGAGAAAAATATAACTGACCAGAAGTAAACCCCAACCAGTAGGCATGAAGGCAAGTATGCAGACTACAATATCTCGTGGTGTCATGTGAGGGAGAGCAATCAAAATAACAAGGATGGAGATGAACGTGACAAAGATTAAACCCTTGATAAGCCGAAAAACAAGCTGGAAGTTTGCACTGAACTTTCTTCGTCCGACAGAAACTGTCTGGAGAGCATAAACAAGAGAAACAATCAAAAAACCATCAGCTTTTGTATTTTGCTTCTTACATTGATAGCTAAATCTAGGTGGTCGATAACATTCTCAAGCAAGCATATACTCTGCTCTAACATAAACTAGAATTAAAATATACACTGAAAAATATGAGGCAAGCATATCAAGGGTCTGACCTAATTAACTATTGGTGGTCCTAACTTAAAACCACACGAAAAGGACAATTAAATTAATGTCTATATTCAATTAAAGTTGCTGTGGAAGATTCAGAAATAGGAAGAAAGTATCCTCACCTTCATGACAAAAAGTATCAGAAAGATTACCAGCCATGATATGCCATATACCTGTAATACATGCACCAGTGTGAATCACAAAGCGGTAACTCTAGAAGAATTTGCTTCAATAAAATAAAGAAAACGAAAAGGCTAGCAGAATATACAAGACTTTTAATTACAAAACATACCAAAACACTTTTAGTATGCCTTGTGATGTGCAAGTGATAGACAAGCCCATATTGATAAACGAAAAATCTCAAGGCCAAAAGTATCTCAGCAATAATGCCACGTTTCCCTGTATGACGAAGATGGTCCTGTTCTTCCTCCCACCATGACTCCCAACTTTTTTCTGGTGGGACACCGATACCTCCTCGGTTACTAATCCACTTGTTCCAATCAGTCCAATCATCAACTATCTTTTGCCACTCAAAACCAGAAGGGTTGAAAAGGAAGGGAGCAAAAAGCCAGGTGCCAACCATAAACCACATCGATACAGTAATCAGTATATATGCAACAGTACCTCTATATGATTGCCCAAAGATTTGATAAACAAGAAGCAAAATCATCAACTCAAGTCCCTTAACAAAGTGGCTACGAGAGTATAGCCGATAGTTATCAGCAAATTTCGCATGGAACACCACAAACCCGCGACCTGTCGCCCTATATTTTGCACCTCCATGAAGTAATGTCCTCCCATAATAATGTGTCTTTGTTCCCAGTGAAAAGGTAAAAAACACAGGTGCAAGCTGCAATTGCATCAGTATAAATTCGCTTAATGCAGTTCGAAACCCTTTCTCCAGTCCAATTTCCATCATCATAGGTAGAGCCATTAGAAACCCAATTTGTACAAATGACTGAGAGGCAAGAGCAACTTCAAGAGGCCTATTTTGTCGAATTCCTGGTAGACTACTAAGCCCTTTCTCAAGGCCACTAAGAACAAGATAAAGGCGACCATAAAGGAAAACATACACGGTGAGCACCGTAATCTGCCAGAAGAATACAGAATGGTCAGCAAATTCTATAAAAATATTTAACATCAACTGTTAGATTGTACTTAAACCTATTTCACATACCAAGGTACTGAAGTAGAAACCAATTGTGGTGAAATAGCATGACAACATTCGGAAGAAGTCAAAACGATGTCCAAGCCTATATAAATCACGACTTAATGTTTGTTCTCCATTTCCATTGGCAATCTTCGCCTCAAACAGAGAAATTTGGTTAAGTCCAACATCCCTTCCTTTACCAACTTGTATATATTCATGATGGGTCACATTTCCTTCACGAAGTGTAGAATTGAAGCCTGCACCAAAAAGTACGAAAAGTGAATCATTTATTATTCTAGAAAAGAAAATTCAAAGAGTAGCACTACATTTGTATTGGCCATTTACCAGCAAATATGTCCTCACTCAGGTTGATAACCTTGGAGGCTTTGCTCACTCCACCTCTTGTAAGGTGAAATAATCGATCAAAAACATCTGGATGACCATAGTGAAACCGAACCCTGCCGAAAGTAGATAAGTAGATTTATACTATATTAACTTCAATTTTGATGATAGTTGGAAAAGTGTCAAATTCAGAATGTGGTGTAAAGGACTGCACAAGAAATTCATAACATAATCACAAAGTATATCAGACAGTAGCCCTGGAAACATTTTATTGTGGGAAAAGATAATGAGACAACAGCACTTGCAGGCACAATTGAATTCAACTTCATTTATGATGATATATGTATGACATAGTGAGGGAATGGGGAGAGTGAAGAAACAGTAGAACATACTTCAGAGGATTGGCCAGCAATCTCTGACCGATAGTAACAAAACTTGTCTCTTGATTTGACATAAACCAAGCAAGGGAGGAAACACTGCATCACACGGCAAGAGAATATTGAGTTATCAAAACAAGAGTGTATACTTTTCTCCTTCCGAATGCTAATTATGACTGCATGCTGACCTTCCAGTAAAGATATGTTCCCTTAAACCAAGAATTGATGGATGCCTCACATCATGTCGCTTAAGAAATTCTTGAAGCAGATTTCTCATTTTCAGAGCTTCTTCCATATAGTTATCCTAAAATGGAATATTCATTTCAGGAAATAAAGCATGAAAGTCAAATCCAAATAAGCATAACAATACTTTACCTGATTCATATCAATTGTCTGCAAGCCTTCTCCACGCGTGAAAATGATGGCATGATTCTGATTTTCAGGTTTTCCTTCACCAATGATGGCAGGTCCTGGAAGTTTTATACGATAGATTACCTGCACAGGAATGGCTGTATGTTATACAGCATACATGAATTCTAATCTTGCACAGACAACACAGTAAATCAAAAATTGCCAAGAAGAGGTAAGCAAATTGATGTCCGTTTTTAATGAATTGTTGAAGTAATCCAAAAAATTAGCTGGGCCAACTTTGACAGACAGATAACTGACTGCAAATTAGTAGCACCATAGCTAGAGGCAGATAGACTGCTAATGAGAATATTATCCTTCCTAAGTAGCTTTAACAACATATTCAATGACGAATATTCCATAATTATTAAACAGCATAGGTTTATCTTACCTGGTCCAGGTTCTGCCCTGGCTCTGAAGAATTTGATTTTGGCAGAGCAGCCTTCACAAGGGTGGAATAATACACCTTGTCATTCACCTTCTTGGACCTGTCTTTACTGGGTTCTTCAACTTCATCTATATATGCTACTCGAAGAGATGGGTATCTGTTCACAAAAATTTAATAAGGTGATGAATGTTGTATGGAAATAGCTAACAGCTACACAAGTCGGTGATTCTTACGTCGTCATGAGTCTCAATATATCTTGAGCTCGAGGATCACCAGATCTTTTTTGAATACCATATAGCTGACAAGATACAACATAAGTGAACTTCATATCAGAAACTGCTTGACATTGTGTCCAAAGTGACCTCTCTCCTTTCAGTTGATCCTCATTCAACTCAATAGCCTTATAGCCTTCCATTAGATCTGTTCAAATTGCATAAAATTACTATTTGCGCTACAATAATTTGTAATCAGAAATCAAATGGGTAGAAATGTTGAAAAGTTGTGCATCATGCTCATTCAAAGAATCCAGTGCACAAGATGGATTACCATCATCCTTTGCCATATCAAGAAAGGCTTGAAGTTCAAGTGCTTTGCGGTAATACATCATTCCTCTCACTGTCACAAATTAATAAAGGCATCAGTCAAGAGAAATTAACTTCATCATGAACAAAAAAGATGGAAAGAGGAACCTGCTCAAAGGCAGAAAATGCATTTCAAGTGACTCAACAAACCATAAGTAAACCGATTAAGCATATATATTAGAGCACTAATCAACAAGTTAACATCCCCCTATATTCATCCAATTCTGCCTATGTAACTAAAATATTTATTAGTTAAGCTAATCAACTTGACAGATGAAAGGTCCGTGGGTTACTTGAGCTGGTGACAGTGATCTAATTATTAGAAGTTTATTTAAGATCAGGAAACTAAGCACCATAATGGGTTCTACTCGGGATGGATTCTTTATATTGGGGTTGACATGACGCAAGGTCAAAGTACCCAGTCATTAGTATGTCGTGATTCAGGAATCCAAAAGGCAAAAACTACTTCCTGCACTCCCTAAAAGTGGAGAAGGAAAATAAATGAAAATAACGAGATTCTAAAAATCAGAGACTTTGAAGAATTCTACTTAATCATACCAGTTCTTGTTAACGTTTGACCCCTATAAGATGCCCAAAGGCGTAGTTGTTCTTCAAGTTCATCAGATCCTCTAAGTTCTTCCTCACTGTAACACTTGACACGCTCGAGAAAATTGTCCCATTCATCTGCATGATTTAGTAGTGAGGTTAGCAGAGAATGAGAAATCTGATATACAAGGAAGCACACCTAAAGCACAAACCTGGGTAAATTTTCTGCAAGTAAAAGAGAATGGAAACACCATCTTCATTTGGCACTTCTAGCTCAGGCAATGAGAAGAGAACTTCCTCCGTGTAATAAGGAGTCAAAACACTAAACAGGAATAATATCTACGTTACAATCACAAATAAAAAAGCAAGAGAACATGATAACTTAAAGATAAAGTGATTAGGTCCTAGGACCAACAAAGGTCTACTTAACATGAAGCTAACAATGATTAAAGGCTCATCTAGTCAGGAGAACAGCAAAAACTAAAACAACTCAGTTTCAGTGGGAATAAACACAAGGGGCATTCATGTAATACTGTTATAGATTTCATAAATCCAGAATTCAGATACTCTATATAATTACCGCGTTCCAGCAAAAGAGTACTCTTCAAATACCCATAAAAAATGTTAACCTAGGAGCAAGAACCCTAATTAATGGATTTCCTTCAGATTGCACACTGGAAAACTAAACTTAAACATAAATTGGTGTACCAAGAGCCACATTCCATTAAAGGATTTTACTGTTTGAAACAGAGGAAACTCAATTCATCACAAGCAAAAGTTTGGGCAACACAACAAATAAATGCAACAAAATCAAACAGACAAAAGGACTCACGAGAAAGATAGCATATTGCGGACTTTAGGAGCTGAAGGCATGTCCATAAACAAAGAATTGGAGAAGAAGGAAATGCGCCTTCTAGCTTCTAGGTTAGATGGCACATCCATAGCAGATTCCTTTACCGTCAGCAACAAATACAACCTTTTGATCTGGGAAAACGAAATATCCGAACTGTCAAACAAGAATAGATTTAAAAAGAATTTAGCTGTACAATTATTTGATTTCTTCTAGGTACCTTCTCTTTCCAAGCTTCTGACTCGGGAGTTGGAAACTTGATGGCTCCAGCAGAGGCAAATAACTGATATTGTTGATCGAGAGGGACCATTCCTTCATGTCCCGGTCCACCATGAATTGAATCTAACAAGCTATCGACAGAAATCATCCAAAATAAGAATGGAGAGCTCATAAAATGACATATGGAGAACCATAGGCACCAAAAGAAGATAATTACTTGGATATGTGATCTTCCATCATTATATCTCGGGTAACTACTTCGAGCAAATCCTGGAAAAGAATGACAACTTGATCCCTGTCCTCCTGCTTATTGTCTAGCTGGGAAAGCGATCAAATCCAATCTAGGTTACAGATTGAATGAACCAACAGCAACAACAGTCTACAATCTTTAAAGATAAAGAGAACATTGCAATAGAAAAGGTACCAACCAAGTATTTTACAAGCCTAACAAAGAGGTCATAAAGACTGGGAAGAGCACTCAGCCTGTATTCTGTTAATAGATCATCCTCTGCTATATGTTTTTCAACTTCAGAAAAGATATACTCAATGACCCTGTAAAAACATAAATAATTCAAGAAACTGAATAAACTGTGGGCAGTTTCAGATTTTAAGTTATTACGAGACTTACTCTTTCTCTCGATTTCCACGAACTAAGGTTTTAATGATGTTTCGAAAAGAAGCATAGCACTCACAGACAGCAGAATACATATAATCATCCGACTTTATCCGTTTTTTCAGTTCACTATCCTTGCCATTACTATCTTTAGCCATATCCACTGCTATTGGAATCTGCATGATGAACAACATCAGTCAGATAAAGTTGTAATCAAATATCAACCAATCATTTATATCGCTCAGCAGGTAAATGAAACAAAAGTTATATCATGATCCCCACATCAAATGCTTATCCTTGAACTTCAGACCCAATTATGGCATGTTAATAAAATAATATATGGAAGGTGATTAACTGTAAGCATTAGTGTTTTAGAATGTTCCTTAACATAGCCAGCAAAGACTGATATTTCTCATCACTTCATGGGTTAAATGTCAAACAGCAACAAAAATAGCCATCTCATGTCCCTCGTCTTAAATGGGACGTTTGTTATGTATTGAATTTCTATTTTAGCAAGTGAGGCCTATTAAAAAAAATGGGACGTTTGTTATGTATTGAATTTCTATTTTCCCAAATAAGGATAACATAGAAAAGGATGGTTTCTAGGAGATGGCTAAGAGAAATATGGAATTAACTAAGGTCTCTTCATCCGATGGTAAAAACCAAGTTGAAATAGTAAAAACAGTGCAGGACAACCTTGCTGGCAAGCAGAAACGGGGGCCACTGTATCAGCTCCAAATCACGATCGGCCCAATATGGTACAAGCAGCAGATCCATTTCCCTAAAATGGAAGCAAGTTGTGTAATCAAACAAGAGAGGTATGCCTCTAACAGAATAACATGATAGAGAAAATATATAAACCAATGGCTTATTTAGAAACAATCGGACAAAAGATCACACCTATTACTTATAAGATCTTCCTCTCTGAAACTTGTTATTATTTTGTTCCACAACTGAGCAAACCTTGCAGCTTCTTTTTCTTTACTGGATGGGATCTGGTACAGTTACATTCATATGGTAGTCCCAAACCTGTATCAGTAAAGTGGAATAACAGAGGGGGGGGGGGGGGGGGGGGGGGAGTAGTTAGCACACACACACACAAAAGAAATACATTACCACTTCAAACTTGCGGGAAAATGTAGCCTTCAATCCTTTCTTTTTCACAATCTCACTTTTCTCCTCTGGGATTAAGCATGCATTAAAAGCACCAGGCAACGATTGAAATCGGGATCTAAGCATTCCCAGCGTCCGGATCTGAAAAAACATTGGGGGGGGGGGGGGGAAATAAACCCAAGAGAGAAAGATTAGTCATGACTCATGAATTCTTGTTACATAGAATTCATGTTGAAATACTCTTTTTGTGAATGACTCAGCACATATGCCTTCTTATCAAGTCAGACAAAAATCATGTAAAAACATTCATTATCAAGTAAATCCAAGCTCAATATTTGAAGCAGTAAGGGTTAATATAATAAGATGTGCTTATTTTTCAGCTTATTGAGCATATATCTAGACATGTCTGAAAGAAAGGTCTATAAAAGTGTTTTCCCAAGGCAAAATCTCAATCTTCTTGCGAGCAGGAAATGAATATTACTATATGATCAACAAAAAAGGACATCAAGTTATCGGAGTTTTTATCATGAATGTTAATGAAAGGATTTCAGCTGACCTCTCCAAGACGACGGAATGCACCATATATACCACCAAACAGTGTGGAGAATATAGCATACCAGATCTGTGCATCCATGAAATATACCTAAAAATGAAAATTCCACAAATTATAACAGGAAGAATAAGTGATTTGCAGCTCTCCCCCAACCCCCCAAACCAATAAAACATTAAAGTGGAAAATATTTAAAATAATGCCTCATCCATACAAGGATAACTGGAGCCCAGATAGTAATCACGACGCCAATATTGTTCTTAGCTGCAGAAAGACAATAAATACAGTCATGTGACTCAAAATATATTCTTTTCCTGAAAAAATAAAGAGGTGTTTCACTTTGTGTGCTTTTTGGAGTTTGTCTCCAGATAACTACCACATTGACTACCTTGAGGAAAAAACTCATGCCACTGGTAAGCTGTTACATGAGCACTCATGATGGTTCTTGTTGGACCAACTAAAGGCTTTATCTGCATCAGAAAGATTCAGGCAGTTTAATCAGAATACAGTACAATGGCAGAGCTAGACAATATTTGAAGGGGCTAAATGGATCAAATCTATCCCGGGGGTGTTAAGTAAAGACAACATAATCTGGAGAAGAAATAACCATTAAGCTGACCCCAAAAGGAGCAGCAATGGGTTTTGATGAAGATGAGATATGCTTAAAATCTAAACAAAAACTTATTAAAAACTTCAAATGAAATCGATAGCCACCAGGTATTTCATAAATAGTATGGTGAGTAAACAAATTGAAAAACAAAATGGGAAAGGTAGACACCTCAATATAGAAACTGAAAGCTATCTTTGTGATGATAAGGAGCACCCAGAACATTGTATACCTGAGAATTCAATAAGAATATAATTTATTACACGAGATCATGCTATAGAATACTGAAGGATCTCATCATTAATGACTTACTTGAAGAGTGAAAAGGTACTTTCATGCATTCCCCTGCCAACATAGAGCCGAGGCTGCAGCACATAAAATGATAAAAGTAGAAACCATAATTACTATCTAAAATTTCTTATTAAACAAGACCATGAGAATATACTACAACACACAGCACACCTGGGACCACCACATCATTAGCATCACAATCTTGTAATTGGAACTCTCAAGGAACCGACGAACGAAGGGAAAAAGGAACAGAAAGGCAGCAAGCAAATTTGGTGATAAGTAGATAACGACAGCTAAGATGAACAATGACGGAGCTCTTGAACTGTTTCCAAGCCAACCTTTGATAGTTTGAGCAAACCCAGGAGGATTCTTCCATGTATAAGCGTAGGTGACAGGCAGGATGACCACCCAAGAAGCAGCAGACACAACCTTTAATATGTATCTTAACTTCACATGGAAGGACATACTCTGTCTAGCTTTCCAACTTAGAATGACATCAAGGATGGCTGCAACAGATATGCAGTATGATACTTAGATATCATGAGGAAGAGGCAAAATGAAAGCTTTTATTTCAGTGTGATAAGCAGAAAATTATCAGTGACCAACAACATAATCACAAATGAAGAGCATATCTTAGTATGTATTTCCGATAGTAGATTTCATTGAAATGTTACCAAGGGCATGCCACCATGCATACATACATAAGCTAAAAACTACCAAATTAATCCTTTTCTTTTACATCCAAAAGTCAATTAACAGGACCAGAAAAATTCAGAGAAAGATAAGATATTAATCAAATGCTAAGGACAAAATACAAATCGTGGTTTCAGCATATGCCTTTACCCAAGCATCATAAATATTTTATGAGCTACAAACCAATATTATGAAAAATTATTCAAATATAATGAAATCAACATACCTTGTCCAAGTTTCAATATTGCAGCAGTTATAAAGATGCTCAGTACTTTCTTGAAAACGTCATCTTCAAAAATTGAACTAGGTTGTCCCGAGCCATTCCAAGCAATTATGATCATAGCCTTGATAGATGACAGCGGATTTGAATGTCAGTGCCAAAGAATAAATAGTGTGGACAATCACGATAGAAAATCAAGAAGACTACAAAGAGCATACCTGTAAGCACAATATGAAGAAACTCCACATTCTGTCGAAGCTTCTGAAGATATGCCAATATGAACGAGTCTCAACAAAATTAACTTTTCCCACCCACCGATCTGTAGCAGGTCTCGTTTCCTAAATCACGGTGAATCACATTCAGATATATTAGAAAGCAATATGACATGGAATATATTCTATGAAATAATGAGTATGTACATTACTCAATTAGTCAAATGATAACACTGGGACTCCAGAAATAGCTTCTTAATCAATAAAAGGTGCAAATGAAGGTGGCAATAAGAAGCTTAGAACTCTCATAACAGCATTTTATATTGCTATAGAGCATAATAAATAAAGTTCAGTGAGCAACGGCTGTGAATTTTAGATTGCGGGGTGCCTGGAAAGACCTGGCGTTTTCAAATTACAGTTATACAAGCTAGTCCAATTTAGAATAATAGATAATGCTCCATGCGCACCAGTTATGAATTTTAGAATGCTAAGAGTGCCTGGAAAGACCTGATATTCTCAAACTACAGTTATACAAGCTAGTGCACTTTTTAAAATTTTCATTGACTGTATATGAAGCCAAGAAAAGTGTTGTTTTCCCATCGCTCATGCCAGAAACTCAGGAACGTGTTTAAGATAAAAATCATAATTCCATGCTTACTCCATTTTTGTCACTCCGGAGCTGATCCACTGGCTTGCAGAAAAAATCAGCATCAGCACGCATGGGCCAACCCAACCGAAAGCAATCTACAGACCTATACTTTTTGGAATTTTTCAGTATATGAGTGGTAATGTTAACATATTTCTTGAAATAGAAGATATCATATTACCAAAAGTACTCATTTAAATCATCATAATTTCTCCACTGGGAATGTTTGGATTTTCCTTTCTTGGTCCTTGCAGCTTCCTGAACATGGAAAATATTACATTAAGTTAAAGGAAAGCATAGGCAAACTAACACGACAAAATAAATGGAAGATATCCATCTAGTAAAGTATACCCGAGCGATCACTTCATAAATTGGGGTGACAACTTTTTTCAAGAAAGCCTCTTCTTCTCCTCCATAAGCTGGTTTCACATTCTCGCCAGTCATCGGGCTTACATTACCAGCAAGCATACCATAAAGTTCAAAAGCCATCTACAAAGTTAAAATAATCTAAAATGGTTACTAGGATTCTGTAATATATTTTCTCTTGGACACGGAACACAAGGCTACTGTCAAAATTCAGATAGGAAAAAAGAAACAAGTACTAGCACAACTGGGCGAAAGTAACATATAATTCTATTATGTACATATGTACACATACACAATCTAAGAACAGCTCTAAGAATATAAAAGACATATCTACAACCAGAGGAGAGGACAGAAAAAAGTTGCCCCTTATACCATGATATACTATCATTAAAAGGTAACTAATATTATATCTGCAGAATAAGTGTTCCTTACTTTGATGGCCAACCAGCTACATCAGACACGAATTCATTTAGGTTTCAGTTTGCAAAGAAGGTTCAATATAACAGGTGTAGGAAAATTCACGACACTCTAAGCAAAGGCAAAATCGCTTTTTATGTAGTCAAAAGCATAAATCATTTCTATAGCGCTCATAAACATGCTAAACATAGAAATGGAGCAAAGCATAAGACTTGCCTTGTTAAAGTTTATGGCAAGCAAGGTTATACTCTCGTGTGTGTTTAGTGCCTCATTCATGTACAATCAGAATTAAAATTCACTCCTCTGGTAAATAAAAAAGATACCCAAGAAATGGTAAACTAGAGGCAAATGAGTCATTCATTGCAATTTTAAACCCATTTAGTTATTAACTAAAAGAAAGAAATATCTAAAAGCATACATGATGATAGATGTAGCACAAGCACTCTGGCATGAATCTCAAATTGGCAGCTTCTCCCCATATAAGAAGATACAGCCCCATATACAACAGCTTGCGCTGTTGCACTTCTTGTTGTATAGTAGGTAACCTGCAATAGAACAAACCGAGATTAATCAGAGGTAGACCCAATAATTTCTTCCATAAGTGAATAAATACCAGGACAGCATTGCTCAAAAAAATAGAAGTCTGAAACATCCAATGATTAAAGTAAAGAAACTCCTTAAAGGTTCCAAGTTCTAACGGCATAAAGAGAAAACATAACATATAACCTCCATGAATGAAAATTAGAATAACTGAGCCAGGATTATTTAGAGATTTAGAGACACAGTTAATATCATTATCAGGATAGCAATATTCAACTTAGAAACTTACCACAGGCTACTCTTGCGATCTAAATACTTGCACCATTTCTTGTAGTTCTTGAAAAGCTTCTTCATCACTTCATCTAGAGCACACTCATCTAACTAAAAACCACAAATTTGTGTAAGAGGCTACTAGAGCACAAGAAAATGATATACAGCTGATTGATGTCCACCCCCCCCCCCCCACACACCCACACCCACATTCAATAACAAGAGTGTAGAGCAGCTGCTAGTACAGCAGAATAATGTTATGCTAAAAATTTGTCCTAGCTCAAGTGATGCATTTACTCCTTGGTCGACCTAATAATTTCCCATTAATGTTTGTTTTGGAAGTTGAAATTTGATTTCTCTGCATCTTAAAACAAATGATTAATTGATTGGGCCAAGGAAAAAAGAGCCAGATCTTATAACAACCTTCACTCATTTATGCTAGATGCATGTATCATTGGGGGGTCAATTATGCAATGCTCAAGGAATATTCACTTTCGCAAAGGGGAAGCAACAAAGGCATTAGCTAATGTACTTGAGTGAGAAAACCTGTAATGTAAATCCAGCACCATGATTGCTTTACAAGGTTTCATTTGATAACCGCTTGTTAGTACGGGCTTTAGCTTTTCCAAAACATAGGTTGCTGGTTATTAAAGATATTAACAATCCAAGGATACAGGATGCAAATGAAATAGGAAAGAAATTTTAAATCATATGTTTAAGCTTTGATAGAGAGGCCAAGAAGATTATCATATTAAGGGGTATCAGCTGCATCCAAAACTTACAATGAAACAATTCAATAAGACCTTGGCAAAGTAAACAAAAGCAAGAGGATGTGAGATATAAAAGGAAAACCTTGGGTTGTTGATCAGGCTTTGGAAACTGTCGAATGTGTACATTAGCAAGTAGTAAAATCAAATGCTCCCTTTGATTTGCCACATTATCTTTCTGCAAAATCAAATGTCAATCTGTTAGAATCTCAACTTCTGTGATTTAGTAAAACTATCTACAATTGAAGTCAATTTTTTTCATTTAAGGTAGAAAATATAGCAACAGAATTAAATGATTTGTTCGGATTTGTGTTTTCTTAATGATCAGTGATCTTAATAGCATTGAAGGATGTTAGAATTCTTTCATAAATAGCTTTACCTATTATATCACTTTTATGTACTCAATTTAAGGATAATGGTGTTATATACAATAATTCAATTATGAAATATGACCTGAAAACCAAACATTGCTTGAAGCCAGTCAAGGACATCTTCATCCTTTTTTTTCTTGTAGTCCTTAGGCCAGGGAAGACCTCTGGTATTACGAAGCGCATGTACGGCAGCTTGAATCTGAATATCATAATTGTTAAAAGCATAAACATCAACACTGGAAACTAATGAAAACTAGCTTATTTCGATGTAGACCTCTGGATATTTCATGATTGCCTGATTTGCACTATCAGGATCAAGAGGAAGAATATTGTAAGGGACATAGATTTCTGTCTTTTCTGCAACTTTATCATGAGTCTCCAATATCTGTGCAATAAAAAATGGAACAATCAATTCTATGCAACAAAAAGAACCGTGTGATGCATACATTTCTGTCCATTTTTTGAACCAATATATATTTCTGCCTATGGTTGTCAAGAAAAGAACAAAACCATGAAAGTGGAGGGAGGGAAAAAGAAGGGAATTAAAGAAAAAGAATACCAGGATTTACCTCACGGTCAACTTCCACAGATTGTGTCTGGTTAACAGCTTTCAAAACCTCAAAGAGAACATTAGCCGTTTGGTATGCTTTCGTAAGCTGTGCACTGTACATTATCGAAGTCAAGAAAAAAGACCGATGATTGTTGACAAATTTTATTTAAAACAATGCATATTCTAAGAGGGAAAAAGGATCAGTGATTAATAACACTTACCGATCAGCTTTGTCAGCAGCATTTTGTAAAGCCTGGATATACTTTTTGTAGTAATGCTGATAAAAACTTTGCATTTCACGTGCATCACTCTTTTTTACTCTTCCCATTAAGGTTGGATCGTTTTCCTGAATGCACAAGCAGCACCAAATTAAATAATGCTGAGACATATTGAATGTGAAATCCAGAATTGAAATACGGTCAGCCACCTCCTAAAACTATAATTCCAAAAAGTGCTCATAAAACACGACAATATCATTAATCCATATAAAACTACCACTGCTGAATATCTTTTGAAGTAGACAGTTTTCTCCTAGATAGAGATAAAAATAGACGAACAATGAGGGCTAATCAATCACTAAGCTCGTATGCCTAATAGACTATAAATCTTGTTGATTTCCGTAAGATTGGTTGTCTTTCTCTCTGATTCTTGCCAATTTATGGATAAAATATGTGTTATCATCCTAATATTATAGAGCCTTGGAGAAGGAAAATAGGGAGATTTCTTGGTATTCTTTGTATAGTGTTACCGTGACATGAATACAAATTAAAATTACCCCCAGCTAATATTATGGTGTTCAGCATCATAATTATTTTGGTTTCAAGTGCTTATGGTATAAGCACATTTATACAATATAAATGTCCACAAGCAAGAAATCTTCAGTCCCATTATCATAGTCATGAACAGATACATTCAAAATTCGCCAGATTTCAAAGCATAAACCACATCAGTTAAATAGGAGGTTTTGAAAAGTTTATCTCCAAAACGGAAATAAAAACTCGATATACGTTAAATATCAATATTTTGTCACATAAACAACATAATGTACAGAATACAGAAAACTCCAAAATCTTAAGATGCTTTGACAAAACCTTCCCATAATTAGTTCCATAATTACAATCTTAGATGAGTTTGAGGTGAGAACAACTGTTACTTGGGCTGGTTTTGATGGCAAAAGTTAGATGCACTAAGCAACCATTGTCATACATCCTGAAAAAATTATCATGTTTACCCTTTCAAGACGTTGCAAAAGAGCTGTTTTAAATTGGCGAACACCACGTCCACTTGAAGTTGGATCCAACCTGTGAGCCTTCTCAAAAGCATAAAACCTACCTGCATTGTTCAACCATTGGTGATGGGGAAAGCAAAGTAGCCAGATACAAAGTAGGAAAGATGCAGAAATGGAAAAGCAAGTAAATATGCAATAAACACAAGAACGAGCTTCAGAAAGATACAGGGCAATACTTACACTACATTAAATAGGTTGCAGAATCTAGACAGCAGATTACAAATAATAAACATGTGCTATACATAAAGGTATATACATAGACAGAGAAACAGAGCAGTAATAGTGAGATTGTCCTTCTTGTCCTAAATTTTAGAATTATCAAAAACATTTGTATGTGCTGAAGCATTTGGAGAAGGATTTTGCAATCCAAAAGAATAAAATTCAAAGTTTCAACTCTAGCTACTAACTCAGCTGGTTCAACGTATTTCACTTCCATGCGGTTCACTGTATTTAAAGAAAATGTTTTTCACAGAAGAATCGTTCTACAATACATGGTTAAAGGAATCTCCCCATTTTTTTCCTTTTCATTGGCTACAGAAAAACGACATAGCTAAAAGATTTATTCACAATTTCTCCAGAATCACCAGCATGATGAGAAAGAAGATCGGGTATCCTACATTCCTACTTCCTCAGCATGAAATGGACATCCTCATGAGGCCGTCAGGTAGCCACAATATATCAATTATCAAAACCTCAATACTAACCTAAACCTCATAATTAAATAAATAATACAAGACTACGTTTTGCTTCTCTATTATCATACAACATAAAGAAAATAAGACTACATCACACAATCACAGATAAGAAAATATGAATACTTCTCAAAATATGCTGAGTTCAAGAATTCAAAGCTTACAGAGGTAGGCAACACGTGGGTTACTAGGCTCAACTTCATTGGCAACTCGAAGAATGGGGGCAATTTCAACCAGAGATGACGGCACTACTTCACTGTCAAAGACAGACTCCCCAAGATTCCCCACCGTCTGAGTGCGCGTAATCCGCCGCTGCAGCTGCGGATTCTGCTGCGACGACCCTCCCCTGGATGACATTTTCACTTCCTATCCTCCTCCTCAAGTAAATATCCAAATAAACATATACTTCTGAAAGAAAGAAAAAAAATTGCAGATTCTTCAAACTCAACAAAAAAAACCAAGAACAATGCGGATTATCTAACCAAAATCATGAGTTCGAAAAGGCATAAACCAGGAAATAGACTGCAACTATTCCCAGAAAAATGGAATGCAAACTATTCGGCGATATAATGCATGTCCAACTCGATCATTATTTTGAACATAAATTTGAATTTAGCATTATTTTTCGGAACATCCGCCTACCGAAGTACAAAAAAATGAGATCTTTTACGCCATCGCCAAACAAAAATCAAAAAAATAAATAAATTAAATATGCTCGAATGTCAGAGAATTACCAGTACTTAAAAATATAGAATATTTTAAGGAGGCAACACCACACCACCACCCCTGTCAGTTACGCAACAAATAAACAATGCATCAGCAACGACATTGATTGCAAGTTCAGAAAACTAAAAATATATCAATAAATTATATAAACAACACACGCACGCACCAACCACCTAGAAATATGTAAACAAAAAAAAAACATGGAGATTTTTTTCTATTATTTTTATCTTATTATTTTTGCTTCGGCTTCTTACTCGTTGAGTTGCAGAGGGTTGAGAAAAAGCAAGATGAGAAACAAAGATTCGAATGCAGAACCCTATGAGAGAGAAAAGGAAAGTGAGTGTGGGTGGTGCTGAGGTTTTAAGCTACTTCATAACAAAAAAGGAAGAAAGAGAGAGGGAATATGAATATGCAGGCAACGGAAAGTTAATTGAAAATTTTGGACTAGTGCGTGTGTGTGTGTGAGAGAGAGAGAGAGAGAGAAAGCATCAATGCCCACGGTTTTCCAGGAATTACCGAGGCTGCCATTTTATTTTATTTTAACGAGGCTGCAATTCTAATTTATTTTTCTTTTATTATTTTTAAACTAACAAACTATGCTTAGGAAATAAGCCCAAACCAGAATTACCTTTTGAAATATTTTTATTAGTTTTTTAATAGTTCGGACACTTAATCATAATTATATATTTTTCAGGATATTTTCATTGAAAGATCGATTATTTGGACGTCAACTTGTAATTTACATATGCCAACTTATTTCAAGATTTGGCAATATAATTAGACTGAAACTCTTTTAATCAAATATGCAACGGATCAAAAGATGTGGGTTTCATAACATAAAAGAAAGTGATCAAAATATTCTTTTTTCTGAACAATCTTATCGCGTTGTGCATGGTTGTATTCGGATAGAAAGTTTTAAGAAAAAATAAATCATAGAATTACAATAAATTATGTGTCGATCATTCTAATAATTGTCGTTGGATCATTTGGTGCATAAATTGTTTCAACCTCAAAATTCGGCCGATTGTGACACTTTTTAGTTATTGGAAGAACCCAAGTGCTCTTATTCGGATTCAAGAAACAAACTCTCAGAAATCTTGATCGAGTGGGATCCTATGTTATGTTTCATCAACCCTAATAATCAGTTATTAACCAAAAAAATGCAAATTACATGTAAAGAGCAATTATGAACTATAATTAGATCAATGAGCCTTAATAATTATAAAACTAAACTAAAAACACATGAAATTGGAGAAAAGGATAATAGTGGAACATGGGGTCATCAGACACAAAAGTGGGATATAGTATCCCAAGCTTAATAGGAAGGCCAAGGTAGATTTACCTCAATTTCAATAGGTAATTAATTAATTAGTTCCAAATCCTTAAAATCTCAATACATTAAACATAAATAAATTGTAGGAGCAAGTTCATTTAGACGACAGAAATAATTAACTATTTATGGAACAAATTAAAGTCTTCCAAATTGAAATTCAGAGCTCATAATTCATCTTCACTTGTTTCGGAAATGAAAAATCTCACTGATCTCCACCTCTTTTTACTGTTCTCAGGTGTCGCAGCCCACAAGCATTGCACAGCGTCTGCATGCAAAACCATAATTAATTTAAAAATTACAATAAATCGAATCAAATTATAACTAACTAATAATAACCCAAAATCTTAACAAATCAATCAAGTCTTGTAGAATATATATATATATATATATACTCCCTCTGTTTTTTAATAAGTGTCATTTCTAGCTCTTTTTTTTTTTGAACAAACATTACAAGAAATTTTAAAGGCCGCATGACGGTGACCCATGGCCTTTGGCCCGGGTAACACATGCACTCTACCACTAGGCTAACACACACACACAATAAGTGTCCTATTTCAAAATTCTAGAGAAAAATAATGTGAAACTTCCCATTATATCCTTGTCATTAATGAAGATTATCAACTTGTTTATGTTTCCTATGCTATTAATTAAGGGTAAAAAGAGTAAATTATCAGTTTTCTTAATATGTGTGTTTTGAAGAAGTAGAACACTTATTAAAGAACGGAGGGAATATATGTATATATATATCTATATATCTACAATTCAATGATAAAGTGGAGGAAAATTACCTGCGAGTCTGACGTTCTGAAGCAGAATTTATAAAAATGAAAATAAAATTAAGTACAGTAATAATTAAGGAGAATGGGATCAGTGTCAAATATATCATCATGCATACAATTATTTCAAAAAAAAAGTAAGAATAACTCATATGATCTCAGCTCGATGATTTATAACACATTTACGAGTCAGACGCGTAATATTAAAATTCATAATCACTAAAATGAGAATTAAACTATATATTTTTTGTCGATGCATGTGGTTTACTGTGCAAAAGGGGAAGAATAAAATATAAACTGATCAATTTTGGATATATACTTGGATAGTTCGTAAAAAATATAGAAGAAATATCTAGAAAAATAAAAGAAACCCTAATGCATTATTAGTAAAAGGGACTTGAAAACTTCAACTATGAAGGAAATTGTGTTAATGTGGTTAAAATGACAGAAATACCGACTGCATGCATGCCCAACACTTTTAATCTTTCGGTACAAGAAAATGGTCTCGAGATAAAATTAATTAAAAACATCGACTCGTACGTACCTGTGGACCTTCGGGACCTTTCCTCCAGAGAGGAGTGGTGTTGGAGCCACAAGCTTTGCAAGCTTTCGTATCGTCTGAAATAGGTCTTTTACGAGTAGGAGTAGTACTCGTAGCAATGTTATTGTGAGAAGAAGGGACGAAAGAGGGTTGATGTTGATGATACACCAGAGGCAAATAACCACCTCCCACATTCCAATTTCCCTATGTATATCCACAGTAATTTCAATAGTGTTACACTTAATTCCACCAACTTATATATCATGAGACTCATCTACATATCCAATATTACATTCCAAACTAAAATTCAATGAAGGCACATGTATATATGTGTAGAGAGTACGGTTCTTGTGCAATTTTTGATGCATCATTGATGCCATTTTGTGCATCAATTTTGATGCATCCATTAATCTGGACGGTAGATCATATAAGGATCAATTAATGATTCAGTTTCGTTCTTATTTCTCTCGCATTTTTAAGTGGTCTTTACTCTATATAATATGTAAAAGCATTATTGTGATGTATAATATCATATAAGAAATTAACATTATTGTAGTATATAAATAAACATTAATCCACATGAAATATGGGTAAAAACCAATCATTACCATTCATTTAGTGAAGAATATATCCATGGAATAGAATGGTTTCTAGTTGCTACATGATCCCAATATGCTTGTAAAGTATGGATGTCAATTCTATATTTTATATTCTAATACTAATATTGTTGCATTGGTCAGAGACATTGTTCATGCAATATTAGTGGATTATATTAGACTGTAGTAATTAATTATATTAAAATACATAATTTTTGGGTCATTTTTGGATTTACAAGTGACTATTAGATTTTGACTCCAAATACATCAACTTTGGTTAGAGTAGAGGAAATGGAAATGATTTAAGAAAGTGAGGGAAAAAAAAGAGGAATTCAATTTTCCAATTTATTTGGTTCAGAAACCATAAAAGGATTAGAATTACCCCTAATTTTCTTTTTTGACTGTTTGATTTAATAAAGAATAATTAACTTTGGTGGTGACGAGACAACAGTGGCGAGCAAGTGGTGGTGGGAAAGAGGAAGGGGTTGTGGTGTAGGATGGTGCGGTGTGGTGTGGTGGTGCCCGGCCCCTCGCTTCTCTTGCAAATATAGCATAATTACATGTTCGATTAATTTAATCGACATGGTTCAAGATCAACTATCATAACATCCACATGAACGTGATCCCATCTCCATTTTCAATTCGCCAAACATGTGAATTACGATATATTTGCAAAAGAAGTAAATTTCATGTATTCGGAGTCCAAATTTAAAGACCACGCGTGCAAAATCAAAAAATAATTCTCAAAGCCTGTGTATTTTACTACAATCACCCTTTTATATAAATGCAGTTTATATACATTCTATAGTAATATACACAATTGTCGTGCAAAATATAAAATACCATCTCATTCTAGATCACCAAATACTTACTCAAATAAACCTATTTGATCATATAAAAAACTAGCTATATATATTTGACTCACATTTATTTTGTTTAATAAGTACCAATTATAGAAATAGAGTAGAAAACTAGTACCATGTCATTAGATGATTGGCTAGAAAATCCATGCACTCCTCTGCACGTAGCATCGTCTTCCTCTTCTTGATTTTGATCATAATGAACTGATGGTCCCAATTTTAAGGTTAGATCAATTTTCTTAACTTCATCATCATCATCATCCAAATGAGGATTACTTTTACATTTTCCTTTGTGGTTATCCATTATCTGCAGTGAAGATGAAAGATGTAATTAAATTGTAATTACACCTTAAATATACAAATGGGAAATATAATCCGGGACTAATTACACTTCTAAATCAAAAGTATACCCGTTTTTCGGAAATAGAACACAGTTTCAATATTGATATATAGTACCCAATAAATTAATTTCTTTTTCAAATTTAGATTGAGCTCACTTTTTTTCGGTACCGGAAATATACTATTATCGTATAGAATGAACGTAGATATCAAAAGTTTTCAAGCCATTATTTTTTTGCTCAAGTACAGATGCCACTCAAATTTTTGGATGCCAATGCGATTATTTGGTACCGGATAAATGGACTCCGTCTAAATTTGAAAACAAAATTAATTTATGGGGTACTAATATGTTAATATCTATAATGTAGTCTATTTCTGGAAAAACAAGCATAGTTTGCGCGTAAGAGTAAAATTAACCAGAGAATCTATATATAATAGGGAATATGAATTCATATGATGAGGAAGAAAAATAAGTACTACTAGTAATTTATAATTTTCAATATACTATGAAGATGAGATCAGGACATGCTTTACATATTTTTCTTTTCCTTCAACTTTAAACTAAAATGACAATTACTAGTTAAATATGAAGAATAAATTTGAAAGTGTTGTGTTATGTAGAATAGAACTTGCAAACAAGCAATTAATGGAAAATATATTTAGAAAAATATTTATGTACAAGATTCTGTTAATGGTACTAAAAAAGACTTGATGTGCTTTTATGAAGAAGTTATCATATGGTCCTTAAAAAAAATGATATGATTGTATGATAAATATACACAAAAGTATGTATGACAACTAGCTAGAAAAGGGAATAACAAATATATACAAAGGTATACGTGACGACAAATAAGTCCGTATACGAACAAATATAAAAAGAAGTATCTAATACGACCGTACACGACAAATATTTAGAAAAGTAACGATAAAGACAAATAACATATATGTGCGACATATAATTGACAAAAATCTATGGACTTGTATGAATTAAAACTCCATGTATGAGATTAGACACAGTTACTCTTTTAAATCAATAATAACCATACGATTGAATCAAAGTAAATTTAAAAAACAGGCGCTTAGTTTAAAAACCAAGTTGTAATACACATAACGGTAAAGACAATTAAACCATTAATTTGATGATAAATCACACTCTCGATAATAAAACATAATTGCACATATATGTATAACAATAACAATAATCATCCACTTATCAATTTATGTTCTTGATTAATATTTGATGAAACAAGATCCAAGAACAATTAACCAGGAATTTGTACCAATTCTTCTATTATATTCCATTTTCCAAACAAAATAATTAAGCAAACCCCAAACAAAAACTAAGCACACAAACTAAGCAAACCCCAAACAAACTAAGCAAAACTCCACACACACACACACGATAGAACCCTAATTAAGCATTTACACACACACACACACACACATATATATATATATATGTTATATGAAAATTTGTGAAGTTGTGATCATGTGAAGAGGGGGCAAAGTAAACACCTAATTAAATGTGATGATTTTTAAGCTCTTCCCATGGAGATAGCAGCAACTGTGAAAAAAGAAATATTTTCAAAAAAAAAGTGAAAATAGAGAATAGAATGTGTGATGTGATGTGACGAAAACTCCCTCACTATATTAGAAAGAAGAAATTTTTAATCTGAGTTGTCATTTCTACCAATTATTTTGTTGTAATTCATAAATGTGGTTGTCTTTCTCCTGCAATATTAAATGATTGCTGATGAAATTCCAGAGCTATTCACACTCATAAAAGCAATAATCCTCACACTAAGCATTTAATGATTCTTGGAAAGTTCCAAAATCGACCATCAAACACTTGGTTCCTTTGATTTCAAAACCACAACTTCAAATTATTTTCTTTCACATTATAAGTTCTGTAAATCTTGATATGACTAAATGATCAAAGACAATAACCAGTTTAAAAGTTCGTATTTGATTAATTACTTTGCGCGTGAATTATGAAAATTGTTTCACTTTACAACATAAAAATATTATCTGATCAAATCCTGCAATCTCTTCTTTTATGCCCAAAATACTCACATAATAATGTTGCTGCAATCCAGCGTTAAATGGCATCTTTATTAAAGTCAAAATATGGTCTTACTTATAAAAAAAATCTGAAATATTTATTCTGCTGCCTTTTTGTATTAGCTAAAAATAATGATTCTAACAAAAAAAAATTGATGAGTGCATTTTGTATTTTATTTTATTTTAAAAGCAATATTTGTATTTTTTTTTTTTTAGAATGCAATATTTGTAATTTTTATTATGCTTCTATCAAACTTTTTGCAATTTCTCAGAATTTTAATTATAATCATTAATAATAATATAAAAAATAGTCAAAATATTTAATAAATAGCACTCCCAATTTTCCTTGTATTGTTGCTGATCTTCTGAAAATTATACTCCCTCCGTGACTTCGTTCCAATAACAAGGTCCCGTTTTTTTTGGCACGGTTATTAAGAAACAAGAGTAAAAAGATAAAAGGTGGTAGGTCTCAAACCTTTTGAAGAGTTAATTATTTCCATTTTTGGAAGGGGACCTTGCTATTGGGACATACGAAAAATGAAAGAAGGACATTGCTATTGGGACAAAGGGAGTAGTAAAATTGTAACACATATAACATAGCAAAAATTATTTTTACTTTAAAATTTCTTGTAATGTTTGTTCCAAAAAAAAATATTTACATTCAAAGCTCAATTGTATTGCCTTGCAAGCACAACGAGCCAGTCAAAACAGACCAACCAACCCAATGAAGAAAAATATTAGAGGTGTTCCATTTGCAATAAGTGCAAATATGGAGTCTTAATTGCAACAATTTAAAAATTGTATCGAATTTGCTAATAAGATGAAAGATGGGTTTATTATTTTGCTATGAACTCTTATTTTTTTTATGTCTTAAATGAAGAAAAATAATAGTTTTAGTTATTTGCAAAATTAAACAAAAATAAAAAATAGCGCTGATTAATTTTACTGTTTTACCCCGCCACATCTAACAAGTTGAGCTGAGAAATAACAACTTCATAAATTTACTCTGGATAATCTCATACTATATAACTCAACATGAGCCATAACTCTATTATCAAAACACAGAAATCTTGATCATCCAAGACAGCAGCAGTTTCAAGATCAAGTAACAAGTTATGTACATAGTTCAGATTATATAACTCTCTCTCTCTACATGACAAAAGTTTCAGGCCTTGCAACCATCCAGCAAAAAAAGGCCAAAATTCTACACTAATTTGAAGTGATAATTTTTCGTGGTATGGCCACACACTTCCTCGAGTACTTATTCATGATCGGTGCAGCCACGCGAACAAACTGAGAATCAATCGGAATCCCTTCTGGTATGTCCAAATCGAGTGCATACCTCTGTCTCTGTGGCATCAGTTCTTCCCCGTCTGGCACGAATTTCTTCATCAACTGCAGTTTGAGAGATGTTGAATATTTAACCATGTCTTAAAGAACAAATATGGTTTTCAGAATGAGCATAAAATTTTGAACAAACATGATTTATTTAGATTTTAGAATGTCATACCTTCCAATCATTGAAGTCTAATCGGAATATGAAATGGTGGTTTTTAGCTACTCCAGTGTTGATTTGTTCGGCACTTGGGCCGTTTCTTGGGACTGCAACACGACCAAACCAATAGGAAATATAGATACTGAAACACACGAGAGCAGGAAAAAGAGTACTCGTCTAAAGTAGAATACACGTCCCTCACAACACCATCATGCATATAACAGTTTCAGGAACAAAACGAGAATAGAGTAAAGTTGATCATTAGCCATACAAGGAAGCTGAAGAAAGCTTATGTATGAACAAGCAAGTGAGAGATATTACCGACAACTAGAGCACCATTCTCATCGACATCAATGTGAGCTCTACCGTCTTTCACCAAGAACGACAGTGCAAATAAGTTCTCAATTGTCTCAGCAAATGAACTTTTGTTTAAGATGAGGCTTTCAAGTTCAGCCTTTTTCTTCCTCTTCAATACCTCAAACATCACAAGTATGTTCCGATCAGTGTCCGTTACCAACTCTACCTTGCTTTCAAGCTGTTGCAGAGAGAGAGAGAGAGAGAGAGAGAGAGAGAGGGATTAGTAAGATTGTGCATGATGATGAATTGACAGTCTCCCTATAACTCAAATTTGAAGAAAACAAATTGGTTGGAAAATGACTAATGCTTCACATATTTTTAGTAGATTTGCGAGAGATTGATTATAGAAGCAGGAAACAAGAAAAGGGGTCATAAATAGAAGCACTATAATTCACATTAAAGTAAAACGAAAACTCATCAATCAGACAGACATCTTCTGGTAGAGTTTTCTTTTCTGGTCTTGCTCGTTTTGCACGAACAACTGTCTTCCGTTGCTTGAGCTTATTATCCATAGGTCCAATCCTAGAGAAACAGCAACTCGAGCTTTTATAAGATGCTCTAAAACATGAACATATATATTGTACGTGCAGATGAAATATATGGTTACATTACACGCACATTGTCCTGCAGCCCGACCCGGTCATGAAAATAGGCGAAACACAAGAGCCAATATCTTGCCACGAAACATTACATGCTTTGTCTGAGATCACCTTCCGTTTCTTGTGCTGCCCGAAGTCTCTGATCAAGCAAGAAACGAACTCAGCTGGTGTAACAACACCTGCTGTACTAGATTTAACAGAGGCCACCAATATGCTGGTGAGTCCTAACAATGCCTCTGCATCGGCCACCTGCTCTCGCGGCTTGTTTACTGAATTTCACATTATACATTACTGGATTATGATTTAATCAACCAAAAAAACAAAAAAATCTTCTAATCATTCAAAAAGTTCAGATATTTCAGGCAAAAATCCTCATTTTGAACCAAGATATATGCTTGCTTATTTTATGATAAAAACAATTTGAATTTTATTGCAGAAATTTCTCATTACTTGAACTTTATTTGCCTGTTTCCTGAATTTCACATTATACATTACTGGATTATGATTGAATCAAGAAAATAAATTTAATATGATCAATCAAAAAGTTTAGATATTTCAGGCAAAATCCTCATTTTGAACCAAGACATATGCTTGCTTATTTAGTGATAAAAACAATTTGCATTTGATTGCAGAGATTTAAACATTAGTATCCACAAAATCATCCATAAAATTTGAACAGACAAAGTACCATCTGCAGATATCTTTATCTTGTAACATCTACTTTCAAAAGTATATTAATACATTTATTCTCAACCTTGAAACTTCAGCAGTATCAGAAAAAAAAAATACTACTAATACAATATGAAATCAAATAAATACGGTAAAAAAAAATTGAACTTTACTCCATAAAATTTGCAACACATAATACACTCAAAAGATTGATTTCAATCCCATAACAATAAAACCTAAAAACAAACACACACACACAGAGGCTGTATAAACGAAAGTTTACACCATAAGGAAGAAAAACATCAAGAAACACAGAAACACACACTGAGAGTGCACAGAAGAGTAAAAAATACCATATCGGTGGATGTTTTCTACTTCGTTAACGAGGTCTATGAACTTTTTCGAACTCGCATCTCCTATTTCATCTTTCCCCTCTGCAACAGAAGAACAAATACACAAAAAAAGAAAGAAACAAAATTACTGAAAAGGAAAAAGGAAACAAGAATCAACAAGAAAAAGGTAAGTTTTAAAAAAAAAAGTACCGTTAATGCGGGTTTCGAGTTTACGATAGTGTGAACGAATGTCTCTACGTTCGGGACGGGAAAGATCGTCCCGAGTTGACTCAGTGATTTCCTCCATAACCATAACAACGGAAGAGTCCCTCCTCCTCTCTCTCTCTCTCTCTCGTTGTGTTTGCGGGAAGTCTCGAGACAGTAGTTGTATATGATGAAAAGATTGAACAGTTTGCTATTGCATCGAGAAACGTGTGAGTTGGGTTTTTTTCTTTTTTCTTTTCTTATGGTAGAATGGGAATTGCAAGGCATTTTTCCCGCGTCAATCAAATCAACTTATTTTATTTTATTTTTTTGGTAATGATTTCTTTCTTCCATGAATCAACAAAATCTGAATTTCAATTTCAAAATAATATTCCATCCCTCCCATTAAAATTGTCTTCATTTTTTTTTTGCTGTCTCATTTAAATTATCCTATTTCTCAAAAAAAAAAAAATTAACCCTTAAAAAGTAATGAGACCTGAGCGGAAGGAAGGAGTATTTTTTTGGTGTACAGCTTCTTAAGATTTATCTTTTCTCGATTTGCAGCCTTTTAATTTTCTCTTCTGACCAATCCAAAAGTGTTTAATTAGGTGGCTGGAATGGAAAAAAGTAAATTTCTTTTTTTTCAAAGGAAAAATGTCAAATACATCCCTAAAGTTTACTCTCAGGTTCAAATAACTATTGAAGTATTTTTAGGTACAAATCAGCCTTTAATGTCTATTTTGAGGTAAAAAAAACCATTAATGCTATAATTATTGATATACATCCCCTTCCTTACTATTATCACTCCAAAATAACTTTATTCAAATTTTATTCAATTCTTATTATTATTATTATTAATGTTGTTGTTGTTGTTACATTTATATAAAATTAAGAAGTTGAAAATTTAAGAAACTTTATATTTTTAATAAAAAAATCACAATAATAAATTTTTAAATCTTGCGAGATGACGCAAATGACAGCGAGATGAGTTGGAGAGATAGAAAGCTATCAGGTAGGGAATTTTTTTTTTTTTTTTGTGGAATTTACAAAAAATAAATCGACTTTGTTTTTTATTGATGAATTTACCATCTCAGTTTTCAAGTTTAACATGGAGTTAGTTATGGTTGAAATTTCAACGAAGAATCAGTAATAAGGTGTGAATTTTTTATTTAAAATATAAAATTTCTTAAATTTTCAACTTTTTAGTTTAATAATAATTACTCTCTCCGTCCCACCGAATATGACATGTTTTCCATTTTGGGCCGTCCCACCAAATATGGCCTGTTTCCTTTTTGGGAAAGAATTAGAGCTTACTTTAAGCTAAAAAAGCACTTTGGCCGTACATTGTTGACCAAAAAAACACTTCTATTACTAATACGAAAATAAAGTTGCCTCCTCCACGGTGCTCCGTTCAGATTTTCCTTTATTCTGGTAATTTGTCTAATTTTAATTCATATATATTCTAATTTTTATTTTTATTAATTAAAATTTTATTAATTTCATATTTTTGAAATATCACATGTTTATCTATTAATCACATCTCATATTTATCTACCACTCTATTTAATTAATTTCTACTATTATACATATTAAAATAATAACAATTTCGGAATGCATTCTTATAAATCCTTATTTTATACATTCTTAATTCATATATAATAATCTATAGAAAATTTGTAAATGAAAATCTCTCTATAAAGACTAAATAAATATATTTAATCAACATGTCTACATGGAATCCTTTTCATTTTTCATTCATATTTTTCTAAAAACTTCGATTAGTGATTTCTAGAAAATATATACATTGAATCAAATGTGAGATATGTAGCTAAAGAAAAGAACAATAAAATTTGAAGATGTAAACATATTTTTTTCCACATTTTGGCAAATATTAGAGATATCGATTTAACATGAACTAACGAGACAGTTCAAAATGTTTTTCTAAAAATTTCAGTTAGTGTTTTCTAGATTGTATATACATTGAATCAAATGTGGGATAGGTAGCTAAAGAACAGAACAAAAAAACTTGAAGATGTAAACATATTATTTCCGTATTTTGGCAAAGATTAGAGATATTGATTTAACGAGACGGTTCAAATATACTTAAAAAGAAGGATTTTTACTAATTTTAATTAATATTAACTTTGTTTAATTTTTTATTGAGTAATTTAGCATAAACCAACGAGACCTTTGAAGAGGTAAACATATTTTTTTCCGTATTTTGGCAAAGATTAAATATATCGATTTAACATGAACCAACGAGACGATTCAAATATACTTAAAAGGGAATGATTTTTACTAATTTTAATTAATATTAACTTTGTTTAGATTTTCATCGAGTAATTTAGCATAAACCAACGAGAGGGTTCAAATAACATAAAAATAATGATTTTTACTAATTTTAATTAATTTTACTGAGTGTTCATATTTTTATCGAGTATTACTCAACGGATTTGAAACGAGTATGTACATTAAAGTTACTATTTTAACCGAGATTAAGACGAACATGTAGAAAAATTCTAAACAAATTTAGATTTAAAAAAAAAATACATAATGAATGAGTATACCTGATCCATTATCAATCCTAATTATAAATTTAGATACGTGAAATAATTAATTTTATAAGTTTGATTAATAATTAACGCGAACAATATCACAACTTTTAAATAAGATATAAAATTATTTTTAAAATGTATACATTCTTAATTCATATAAAATAATCTATATATATATATTTAATATTATAAAATTGGTAAATATTAGATATATCGATATAATTAACTTGAACCAACGAGACGGTTCAAATATACTTAAAAGAAGAATTTCTACTAATTTTAATTAATATTAACTTTGTTTAGATTTTTATTGAATAATTTAGCATAAACTAACGAGACGGTTCAAATAACATAGAAAGAAGGATTTTTACTAATTTTAATTAATATTACTTTGAAGATGTCAACATATTTTTTTTCGTATTTTGAAAAAGATTAGAGATAATCGATTTAACATGAACCAACGAGACGGTTCAAATATACTTAAAAAGGAAGGATTTTACTAATTTTAATTCATATTAACTTTGTTTATATTTTTATCGAGTAATTTAGAATAAACCAACGAGACAGTTCAAATAACATAGAAAGAATGATTTTTACTAATTTTAATTAATTCTACTTGGAGTGTTCATATTTTTATCGAGTATTACTCAACGGATTTGAGACGAGTATGTACAGTAAAGTCACTATTTTAACCGAGATTAGGACGAACATGTAAAAAAATTCTAAACAAATTTAGATTTAGAAAATACATAATGATTGAGTATACTAGATTCATTGTAATTCCTAATAATAAATTTAGATACGTGAAATAAAATTAATTTTCTAAGTTTGATTAATAATTAACGCGAACAATATCACAACTTTTAAATAATATAGTATAAAATTATTTTTAAAATGTATACATATAAATTAAAACATAAAGTTATTTCCCGTCGAGTCTCAACGGGCTACTTACTAGTTATTAGCTAAAAATTTATTTTATTAACACTTTATTACACATAATTCCCTTTTTCTTAATCTCCGTGCCGAAAATAAATGAGCCATATTCGGCGGGACGGGGGGAGTATAATACTATTAATAACAATAATAAGGAAGACATAAAAAGAATGGAACAAAATTGAATAAAACTATATTGGAGTGGTAATAATAAGGAAGGGCATTATCAAAAAATTATAACGTTAAGGGTTAATTTATATTTCAAAATATACATTAAGGGTTTATTTGTACCTAAAAATACTTCAGGGGGTTATTTGAATATGAGAGACAACTTTAGGGATGTATTTGACCATTTTCCTTTTTTTAAGTTAAAAAAGTAAATTTCTATTTACACGTTGTTCAAAATTCCAATTTTCAAAGCCCAATTCGATATTAAACTGAGTGGTGCTATTGGGTCACGTTGTCGCCCGCCATAATTTATCTAATAAACATAGGTATTTTAGTTTGTCCATATCAAATTTCATAAACATTTAACCCCTAAACAATTACTAGACACTTAAAATTACAAGAAAATTAAAGCGATTATATTGTGGAGAATGGAGATAATATGATACCTTAGAAAGTAGAAACAATGAGACCAAATGAAGTTGATCCAAGAAGACAATAGAAAGAGTCTGGCGGCCAGCCAACGACAACAAAGATGGTGAGACGAGGAAGAAAGGCTAGGCAAGGGAGACTAGAGAGAGTCGACTCCCCAAAGCAATGTGCAGGCTAAACTACCATACATTTCGGACCGAGCCCTTTTCCAATAACTGAGAAACGAACTTATTAATTTCGGTTCTTGAATTTTAAAATTGAGACATTCCTAAACATTACACCAAGTAAAACATGTTGGTTTCAACCAATTTTTTCGACCAGTTCAATTACTACACACCCTTACTTCTTGAATTAAAACAACCCTACCCCCGACCAATATGCACCTTTTACAACATTCTCATACTTTGCTCCATCATACCCTGATAACAAGTTCAATTCGAAATTCATTTCGAGGGACACTAAAAAAAATATTGCACACACATACTTGTATAAACATATTCTAATGCAAAATACAATTCACACCAACTAGGGACATCATAGATGTCCATCAAACATGCAACATGTAATCTCCAACCTCATCACAACATTCAAAATCGATGCACTTGCATGTTCAGGGACATTGACATCTTGGACCAAGATACATTAAAAAAACAACAGATTGTGAAAATTATAGTAAGTTCAATATCACTTAAATAATAAGGCTTAGTAAATTCAAAACGTAGGATCAAATCTAATTATGAACAAAGAAAAACGATCATGGGATGAGAGCATTCACAGGGTGCTTCTTTATTGTGGAAAATGTACTTAGATCATCACTGTCACATCAATTTCTTCTCCAAATCAAACTTCTTTCACAACAATGCTTCCTCAAATTTTACTATACATGGGTCCCACATTAAAATTACTCTCATGTGTGTATTTTATTATCTATAATATTTGTTTAATATTTTATTAAAAGTTACTCTCATATGTAATTAAATGAGATTAACATGGGATTTATGAAAATTATGGAAACATAATTAAGGAAACAGATTTAAACAAAATTAAATTAGATAAGTATCGAATTTAAGGAATTAAGGAAACGTAATTAAGAATCGAATGCTTTATTATCGAGCTATGGAAGGACATTAAGGAAATTAAATGGTCAAAAACTCTTGTACATCATGATGTACCATACATCCGGTTTAACCCGACCCGACCCGTCTGACCCGTCCGGTCAACATTCACCGCGTTGACTTTTAATTTTTTTAAAAAATGTTTTAAATTTTTTTTCAAGAGTCGAGCGAGGGGAGCCGAAAGTCTCGGAGCGAGCTAAAAAACATTAATGTTACCACAGTCATTATCTATAAATTAAAAATCGGAGCCTAAGGCGGAGAGGAAAAAAAACGAAAAAGTCAACGGTCAGACGTTGATAGTTGACCGGTCAACGCTGACCGGATCGGACGGGCCGAATCGAGTCATGGATCATGGATCGGGTTGAACCGAATGTATGTATATATCATGATGTACCCAATTGAGCGAATTTGATATTTGCCAATGCCAACGCGGGCGTGCAATTCACACGTGAATCTAGGCATTCTTTTTAGCCACTGACGAGTGTGATGCACGCACGCTTCAAGAATTCAAATCTTTTCTCTTAACTTGAATGCTCAGATATAATTGATATGCATATCAATTGAGACGTCATTGCTTGACAAACAACTAATATAGCTAGCGATCGAAAATTATTTTAGCAAAACTAATCAACTGATAAGCATCGCCACGTGTCACTAGCATGTGGACTCATGCACAACACACTCAATCTAGCACCAACTTAATCGTCTTCATAACTTAATTATCTTGTGTTTCACAACTTCATAAACCTCAAAAGGAGAAAACTTAAGAAATAATTCATTTATTATATTTTCAACAATAGTTGGGTAAGAAAGAAGTTGTCCCTCAAGTAACAAATCTATCTATACTTCTATACTAAACTAAATAATTGAGTTTTGGCTTTATTTACGTATATTGTCATTTTCCTTCCAAAACCAATTTAGTGGATAATAAGTATTGACCTTTAGTTATATTATGAATGATGAATAATACATGTTGGTTAATTACTCTATACATCTCATTTATTGAATATCATGTTTGAGCTTTAAAAATTGAATGATAATGGATTTTGGCTTATTTAATTGAATTTGGGATTATGTAATTGAATTTTCTACTTTTTATATTTATTATTAATATAATAAATGTTCTAATTAAACACAACACTATTTTGACTAAGATATGTAATTTTGAAAAATAAAAGATTAGCACAATGAATAGTTGCCAAAATAATTTTATTATTTTTATTATTTAGATTCGTAAATATTTTAAAAATATAATAGTGAAAAATATTAAAAAAGATAATTAAAAAATTATATTTCAAGATGTTTAGAAGTTATCAAAAAAGAAGAATTATTAAAAATGTTAAAATTGGTTGAAATTATTGTAATGGTTATTCATCTTTAATTCTAATGGCATTTTGAAATGGGTTTTAATTGAAATTGTATTTTCAAGTGTGTATATATATATATATATATATATATAATGGTTGTTTATAGATGTTTAGAAGGTAAGTGTTATGCTAATTTTTTTAAAAAATGTTCCCTTAAATTATTAATGTAATTAACTATTTATTTTATATTTGGATTATTTATAATATATAAATATTATTTAGATATTTATATGTAATTATTTAATAGTGTATTTAAATTTATTTATGTATATTTTGTTAATTAATTTTTAAACTTTATATTTTTTTGGTAATATTAAGGATAAATTACCAATTAAATAGTTTTTTTTTTAGTTTACACAGCACACATGACTCAAATCCCCAACCTCTTGATTGATGTAATTCGGATTATTTTTTATATTTCTTGATGAGTATGTTTACATATTAGTGTATAATATTTTTATAGTGTAATGTTAAATGTATTGATTTAAAATTTTCTCTATTGTTGTGTATTGTAAACTGAAAAATAAATGTATAAATTTTTAAATACTTATATATTTTAAATGAAGACATATACAAAATATTGGTTACCGAAAATATTTTGTACAAAGAATTTCTCAATAAGAAGTATATGTCATAATTATTAATGTTATTTGGATTGAATGTTTCTTGTTAAAAATTATTGATGTATTGCATGAATTTTATATTTTATTGTGTTATTCCATAATTAACATATTAGATGATTAATGCATTTTATGTGTGATAGACAATTTTTCGACAATTTTATGTGGATATTTCAAGAGTTTTGAATTGAAAAGGTTTGAAAATATTGGTGTGTGGTGTTGTGTAAAAAGAATTTTTTCATAATGTTTGATACTCCATCCGTCCACGAAATATATAGCACAACTTTAGTGACACGAGAAGAGCATGAACCAAATGGACATAATATACATTTAATGGACGAAGGGAATATATTGTATTTGTTAATGTTATACTTAAAAATGTCATTAATTTCTATAATGAAAAACTAATATATTAGTATTCTCTTTTGTTGCTTGAAATTTTATACTCCCTCCGTCCATGAAATATAAGTCACGTAGGGTGCCATAAGGATTTTAATAAATGTTAGGTAGATAATATTTGAGTAGAGAAAGAGACCCACTATAATGTATAGTTGTGAAGTATAAAATAATGAATGTGTGTACGGTATTATCCCAAAAGAAAAGTGATATAAATATGATGGACACTCAAAAAGAAAATCGTGTCCTAAATATCATGTATGGAGTGAGTAATTAATACTCTTTATTATTTATGTGATTTGATAATTTATATATTATATATTTTTAAAATGTATTCTACCGTTGCATGGGTGCAATACTAATCACATAATATAACCGACATAGGAAAATCAATTTGTTAAAATAAAGAAAATAAAACATACTAATATCTTTGAATATTTTAGATTATTATTATATGTGGATGTATAGAGTCTAGACAGGTAGTGGAATTATATTTATAGAAAGAGAAAATTGAAAATTAGGCAGTCAAACAAGTACATAGTAACTTAGATTAAAATCAGAGAAAAAAAATGTTTTCCCAGATTTCGGCATCACTCTCTCACACCTCTTCCTCTCTCACCACCGCCACCACCGCCTTCTCCTTCCGCTTCCGCCCTTCTCTCACAAACAGATTCCCTCTCTACCCTTTCAATTTGCGGAAGCGCCGCTTCTCCGCCGCCGCCTCGATGGACGGAAGTTCCGCCCCTGCCTCCTCGGCCTCCGTCGACTCCATTTCCGACGATTTGAAGAATCAAAGATTGGAAAACAATAATTATGTTGTCGATGGCATTAGAAATGCTATGAATTCTGATAATATCACTCAGAATAGGGTTAAGTTGAAGCTGGAAGAACTCAAGTGGGACAACTCATTTGTTCGTGAACTGCCCGGAGATCCCAGGACCGATTCGATTCCGCGAGAGGTTTGATTCTTTTTGATTTATTTGATATTATATTGCTATCAACTTATTATGTTTGAGTTATTTGGGGTAAAATTTTCGTTTTGTGGTGCGCTTTGCTTGAATTAGGTAGCTTTTACGTTTCTTATCTTCGAAATTGATTACAAATAGTTCAGAAAATTTCTTGATGGCAATGCTATCGGTCAGCTAACCTCTTGTATTTTAGATTTCTAAGTTGAATAATTGATCAGGACGGGGCCGTTTTATGGTCAAGGATATGTTCAAAGCATTTTTTTTTAAAGGAAGGGTTAAACTAATTCTACCGGAATGTTGTGATAAATTTGCTTGGTCGCTGAAGTTTAGACACGATATCATTAGAACTTGGATACCGGCATGATTTGGAGATGCTATTGTGGGAATAATTTACCATGTCTTGCATTGAGATATTACCTAGTATTTGGTCCATCTGCATTGTCTCGTGCTTTTAGATTCTTGAAAAATTATTAGCCAGCTAGTTTAATTGGGATATTATTATGGTGCTTTCCTTATCGATTCTGTTCGCTAGCAATTACTGGATGCTATATCTTATGCTGCAACATATCCGTTATGCTTCAGGTCTTGCATTCTTGTTATACAAGAGTATCACCATCTGCTGAGGTGGATAATCCTCAGCTTGTCGCATGGTCTGATTCAGTTGCCGAGTTACTTGATTTGGACACAAAAGAGTAAGTTCAATTATCTGCACATATGTCTTTTCATTGGTTATTTTACTCCTGTGAAAAGTTGTGCATTGTCACTAATAGACAGTTGATGTTTTCATGACTAATTTGTTTAAATGTCAGATTTGAAAGGCCCGATTTTCCTCAAATATTTTCTGGGGCTTCGTCTTTAGTTGGAGCGTGAGTTTCCATAATCTTTAAACTCTCTCTCTCTCTCTCTTTCATTTTAACCACCGCTCAATTTCCAGTTTCTCACTCTACTTGTAATTTCTCGTTATTCTTAAATTTTGTACAGGATGCCTTACGCTCAGTGCTATGGAGGACATCAGTTTGGCATGTGGGCTGGACAGTTGGGGGATGGTAGAGCAATTACTATAGGAGAGATTCTTAATTCTAGTTGTCAAAGGTGGGAGTTGCAGCTTAAGGGTGCTGGGAAAACTCCATACAGTCGATTTGCTGATGGTCTTGCAGTTTTACGTAGCAGTATCCGGGAGTTCCTCTGCAGTGAGGCAATGCACTTTCTTGGAATCCCAACAACGCGTGCACTGTGCCTAGTGACAACTGGAAAATATGTTACTCGAGACATGTTTTATGAGTACGTCTTTCTAGTGTGTTCTAAATATACTCAACTGGTGATTTTTCATCTTTCAGTCAACAACATGATAATTATAGTCAAATAAGAGTATCATGATATCTAGGTGTGTAACTTACATGGATTTTCGTAATCATCCATGCTGAGAAATGTCATTCTTCAACAGTTTTTCTGTTTTATCTTTGTTCTTTCGCATCATTAACTTATTAAGCTGGTTAAATACTAGTTTCACAGTTGACAACCATTGGTAAATTTGATTGCAGTGGTAACCCAAAAGATGAGCCCGGTGCAATTGTATGCAGAGTAGCTCAATCCTTTGTTCGCTTTGGTTCATTCCAAATCCATGCTTCAAGAGGAAAGGACGATCTTGGCCTTGTTCGCACTTTGGCTGACTATACCATTAGGCATCACTTCCCCCATTTAGAGAATCTCAGTAAAAGTGACAGTTTATCTTTCAGCACTGGTGAAGGAGATGATTCAGTAGTTGATTTAACTTCAAACAAATATGCTGGTATGTCTTAAATTTGAGCATTTGCGGTTTGAACTCGTATTGTGTGCTTCTTTGGAACTAATCCAATATTGTTCTGGTTATCAAGATCTTCATCTATATACCCTCACATAACAAGCGTTTGTGTTTATGAGATGAGTTAAACATATACTTATTATGGTTCATGGATCTCTTTGGTCCTGAGGAACAACTCTGTGAATATCTTTCTGAGCTGATTCTCTAATGGGGTAGTATAGCATCAATCTTATTTACCGGGCACACTTGATTATGCCCTTATTGTACTACCCTTAGCGCTTATGAATCTTCAAATGTGACTATGCAACTGGGATTAACGTGAATCACACAGGCATTAGTGTGTTTGTTTTTTTTCTGTTTCTCCCAATTTAGAATTTGCTGGTGTTTTGGATCATCAGGCTAGTGAATGGTGCACATATTTATAACTATAATATATATAATATACTGTGATGAAGTATGAGGGCAAATGCTAATGACTGCCTGGCATTACTTTTTCATAGTTAATTTGGTATCGAATGAACAATGATATTTTTGTTTTAAGGAAAATATCGAGATATATGATGGTGTAGACCTTTAATGAATCAATTTCCTCTCTTATGCATTTTTGCTGCTCCAGTGTTTCAACCTTTTCTGGTTGAATCAAAATAGATCCTATGCTAAAAGCTTAGCATCTGGCTTCTTTTTCTGTTCTGGATCTTATGTTTATAGTATCCCCAAGTTGTTTTGTTTATGGTTGCTAATTTGCTATGAATGAATATCAGCTTGGGCAGTGGAAGTTGCAGAGCGCACAGCTTCCTTAGTTGCAAAATGGCAGGGTGTTGGCTTTACCCATGGAGTGCTAAACACGGATAACATGAGTGTCTTGGGACTCACCATTGATTATGGTCCTTTTGGTTTCTTGGACGCATTTGACCCTAGTTACACTCCAAACACTACTGATCTTCCAGGCAGAAGGTACTGCTTTGCAAATCAACCTGATATTGGTCTATGGAATATTGCACAATTCGCCACAACTCTTTCTGCTGCCCAGTTAATAAATGAGAAGGAGTCAAACTATGCCATGGAAAGGTAATTTAATGGCCTTCTCCTTTTGTGACTTTACCAGCATGATTTTTCATGACATTTTTTCTCAACTTTCTAGATATGGAACAAAGTTTATGGATGAGTATCAAGCCATAATGACCAGAAAGCTTGGTCTATCCAAGTACAGTAAGCAGTTGATCAGTGATCTTCTTAAAAACATGGCTGTTGACAAAGTTGACTACACAAACTTCTTTCGGTTGCTTTCAAATATAAAAGCTGATCCTACCATTCAAGACGATGAACTATTGGTTCCACTTAAAGCTGTTCTGTTGGACATTGGCAAAGAGCGCAAAGATGCATGGACTAGTTGGGTGAAATCCTATATTCAAGAGGTATGCTATAGATGTTTATGGTTCCCTTCTTTTTCTCTCTTTGTTATGCTGGCGATATTGATTTACACAAAACAATATATTGAGAAAAGGATGACAAAAAAGTGTAGTTGTGTCGGTTTTTGTATTATGTTCAATAACTTCCGTGTCCTTTCTTCCATCCCGAGTGAAAAGTATTTCTTTCATAGGCATGCCATACTTAAGTTGATATGATTTTAGATAAGAGCAAAATTTCCTTATCTATGAAATCTCTCTCTTTTTTGTACCGTAACCCCTGAAGTAAGTGTGGCTTGTATGAAGCCTAAAACCAAAATCATAGGTGTCCAAGCTCAAAGTGCAAAATAACACATTATGAAGATTTGGGGCTGTCAGGGGAATAGAGTTATTCTCCAAACTTGACTATGTCAAGAAATCCTTACCACCAAATACAGCTTTGGTAAGCCTCTAAAGGATAATGATGCTGAGCAATTTTGAGGGAGGTTGGATAATTTTTTTTTTTTTTAAACGGGGGTATTTGTTCAGATTGCAATCAGAGTCCTCAGCTCATTAACTGTGCAATATCTTCGAGGCCTCTGTGAAAGCTCATAACCAAACCATGGATGCTCGTTTCCTTTCTTTTCTTTTTTTTAAAGAAAAAACATGGATGATCTACTAGAGGTGGATGATATATCATTTCGACCATGTAGATTTAGGGTGTCCATGGAACCAACAACCCGGTTCATACAATCTTAGTAAATTGGCTTCCCATAATGCTGATATAGGTTGTTTGTCATTTTAATTTTGTTGGTCTTTATTACTATCATCGGTAGTCCTTTAATATTCAGCCAATTGGATCAAGGACCAGATGAGAGTGAGCTGTGAACTAGGGGAATCATTTTCCGACCACCAACTTTATGGTCCTATGCATTTAGTTTTAGTTTCCATATTTTGCAACCTTCAGATTCAGTGGTTGAAATCTTTTAATGCTGTGGCCGCATGCCCTATTAGTAGTAATGTGTTCTGTAACTATTAAGATGCACCGTGTATCATTTTGCACGTAACTGACTACTGTCAGTTCAAAATTCTCCATCATATTGATAATCTTATCATGCTGTGTTTTTTTTTTTCCTGTCTGCATAGCTTTCTGCCTGTAGAATTTCTGACGAGGAGAGGAAAAAATCAATGGACTCGGTAAATCCCAGATACATTCTTAGAAACTATTTATGTCAAGGTGCCATTGATGCAGCAGAACAAGGTGATTTTGAAGAGGTACGACGGCTACTAAAGGTGATGGCACGGCCGTATGACGAGCAACCTGGGATGGAAAAATATGCTCGCTTGCCTCCTGCTTGGGCGTATCGTCCTGGAGTGTGCATGCTTTCTTGTTCTTCTTGATCAATACATCAAAAACTATACAGAAGGAGAGAGATAGAGATACAATGTTGTACATACAAAGCATGTACGCTATTTTTTGGTTTGTAGCCTTCAATATTCTGATTTCATTTTCTTTATCTTTTGGGGTCGATGAAAATCGTATTACTGTTATGCAAATTACTCGTAAGAAAATTTATACTGTTTGTAGCTAGAGATTAAGTCATTTTTTATGTATTTTTTGTTTCCCTATATAACTCATTTATAGAAAGGTGAGCTGTGTGACTAGGTGATATCAACAATTTATGTAACTGAATTGCTTATATTAGTTGTAGCTGTGTGACTAGGTGATATCAACAATTTATAGCTCTCTGTATGTGATTACATCATTACAATGATTTGTAGGAAAATAGTTAAATTGGACAGCACTAAGTATTCGTTTAATTCTTACTTCTATAGCATTGAAATAATATTTAAAACTATTAATCTACACATATTGATAAAATAATATGCTTAATGAAGTGTTAATGGTATTTATAATTTATAATCAGATTGTATTGAATTAGATCAAAGTTTGAGCTTAGTTGTGATTGTTCATTAAAAGAATAGATCACTCTATTTACAGAAGAGAAGAAACGTTCACCACTTAGATGCTCCCTCTGTTTCGCTCATTCTGTATACATTTTTTTAAATGGACGTTCTATTCAATTTGTCTACTTCTCAATAAAGAAAGAATTTTCTCTTTAAAACCTATTAAAAGTAGTGAGACCTACTAACTTTCTATCTTTTATCCTATTTTTTAATCTCCGTGCCGAACAGTAAGTAGACAAAATGATCGGAACGGAGAGAGTATTTCCCAAGAGGTAATTACAATTTAGTTATTTGCTGCATAATGTTTCACATAAATGATAAATAACCATTTCTGCCAATAAAAACGAAAATTAATATAATTTTCCAATATTCAAATTAGTGACCCAACAAACAAAATTGTAAGCCCAACAAATAAAACCAATAACCCAATTATATTTATATTTTAAAAGAAACAAAAATAAAAACGGATAAGAAATACATCAGCTTCTTCTCCACGACTCCTCTCTACTTTTCTCTCTATTCAAGTTTTCTTCTTCGATGTCAATAAAGAAAAACAGCAAATTCAGAAAATAGGTATTTATGAGACATTATCAATCTGAGGATCATCTTTTTCCAAAAAAATTCAAATCTATGATTATTGAAACACAATTTCCCTAATGTTAACTATTTTTGTTGTTGCATAATTCTTCCTCTTACTCTTTCTCAGTAGAAAACCTAATACATCAATTCAGAAAATTTATCCGATTGCTCCATGCCGAAATTCATCGACTCCTGACATAAATCTAAGAGGATGTAGAACACCCGCCGACGGAACTTGAGATTCAGCCTCATTGATTTGCATTGATTTGCATGAACAACTATCGTCTGTTACTGCAGTAAGTTTGCTTTGCTCTTCCCCTTTTGCTTGATCAGCTGGTGGTTGAATTTGAAGTGGATACTGGAAATGGGTGTAGTGTGTGTGTTTCTGTTTATTTTCATGTTGTGATGATTGGGTTGTGTGTTTTAATTACTTTGAATGGATGTGATTATGTTCTGGTTTGCCTAAAAAGGAAATTTCTTAAAACTTCTCTATTGTCTAATAGCTGTTTGATTTTATGTGTGAGAGAGAGAGAGTTGGTTCCTGAGATGACGAACTGTTAGTCAGTTAGTGCATTATGTTTAAACTTTGGATATTTTTCTTCACAACTTTACTATTTTCTGAGGGGATTATGTCCTAATTTATCGTTGATAATTCATGCACGAGACACGAAAATTTATGTTATAATGTTAAAAAATCAACCGATTTACTCCTCACTTGATCTGAATATATTTTTTTTTCTAAAAATCTTGATTTTGAAGGTCAGATTTAGCTTGATTAAATTTGTCAAATTGATGAATTAAGTTTCTAAACTAGATTGTTTGATTTTTAATTTCCAAATTTGAGAGGAGGCTTATTCTACCTGTAATATTAATTTGTCATTTAAATGTCATTCTTTATCTTTAAATCTTCTGGGCAACTTAGGACTGGGCTATATGTTTTACAAGTTTTGATTTTGAAAATGAAAAAAAGAATTGACTACAAATTTTCTTCTGTTTAAGCTAATCATGTTGTATGACCTTCATTAGGCTAAAGAATTCCCATTTCTCCATCTGATATTGCTCTTCTGCCCTTGAAAAAAAATTTGATGTACGTTTTCCTTTAATATATGTAATGGTGGTAAAACAGTTCTTGAACTAGGTTGAAGCTGTTGCTTGCTTGTGATTTTCTATTTGGAGCACAATATAGCTAAGTATGCTCAAACATACAAAATCTTGAATTTTATTTTGTCTACCGAACTGTTGTTGGTTCATTTTAAAGCTAATATATATTAGTGTAGTTCAATGGACTTAAATTGTTCGTCTTAGTTACAAGTATACATAAGGTTTCACATTTCTTAAAGAGTGCAGCACGTGGATGAATACATTATTTCATGATTATTCAGGAAATGAGAGCTCCTAGAAGCATCGAGATATGGAAGATGGGCGCTGTCAATTATTTTGAGGCACTTAAGCTGCAAGAGAAATTGACATCCGACAGAAAAATACACAAGATCAAAGATACCCTTCTTTCTCTACAGCATCCACCAACATATACTCTTGGCAAAAGGCGGACTGTCCATAACGTGTTGGTTTCTGAGGCTGAACTTAAAGCGATGGGGGCGGAGCTTCACTATACAGAAAGAGGAGGTGACGTCACATTCCACGGTCCTCATCAGGCTATTTTGTACCCCATTGTCTCTTTAAGAGATATCGGCATAGGGGCTAGAAAATATGTGGAGAATCTTGAATCGACAATGATTGAGTTGGCATCGTTATATGGCGTTAAAGCTTGTGCTGGACAAAGAGGTGAAACAGGGGTTTGGGTCGGTGAGAGAAAGATCGGTGCTATCGGGGTTCGGATATCATCTGGAATTACATCCCATGGGTTGGCATTCAACATTAATCCTGACTTGAACTACTTCAAACATATTGTGCCATGTGGAATAGCAGATAAAGAAGTGACATCTTTGCAAAGAGAGGTAGGAGAGGTGCTTCCTTCTGAAGAGGTAATTCATGATCAATTAATTTCATGTTTCACAAAGATATTTGGCTATACTGATATTACTTGGAGAGATAAATCATCAGTATCCTTAGATGATAAAGAATGAATTGCAAAGTTTTGCTCTGTACTTGCTTGATCATTTATTTATATATTCCAATTCTTTATTGAAAATTTACACACTGAAAAGTTATGATTGTATCATTATTGAGCCTTGTACTTTATGAATGAAGGTTATCAAAAATCTTGCATATCTGAATTTTTTTGGGGGTAAACATTTAGTGTGACTAAGTTATTGATTTTTGTGTAGAAATTTCAAAATCAATAACTTGGACCTTTTATAAAGATGTTCATAAAAAATCAAAAGTGAATAACATATGCAAGGTCTTTAATAAATCCCATAAGGGGGCGTTTACTTTGTATGATAGGATAGATTGATAAAACATAGGATTGACTAAATGAATGATTAGATGATCAAACAAGTTCAAAAGTAATCAATCTATTAAAGTAAACGGTGGATTAACCTATACTATTTTTATCTATCTATCCTATCACCCAAAGTAAATACGTCCTAAGGGTATGTTGGATCCTTGCTCGGGCAGCAACGACATCTGATTTACGTCTCTTCACGTGTATATAAGATTGGTTTCAATGGAGAGAAGCAAAATCTCAAATTCGATTTCTCACAAGGATTTTCAAAATATTTAGGTTGTTTATCTATATATTTGCTACTTGGTTTAAAAAAATAAATCATATAATTGTGGGTGTAATTTTATAGTAATTCTTTCTTAAAAATCTTATGGCAGGTGGAGATCTATATAAAATACAAGATTACCGTACAGAAATGAAAGCACGCGTGCCCAGCTAAAACCTAGCTGTGGTTGCTCTCTGTTGCAATTATTAAAGAGGCTTAATTAGATTAATTTGAAAATTAAGTCTGAGTTGATTGATGAAGAGTAATGTGATGTAGCACAGATTTGTAGTTTTACTAGTATTCCTTATCTATAGAGTAATGTAATGTAAAGTAAGGGTGAGATTCGAGAGGCCGAGGTTCAATCTCTATTCTTCGGACTCATCTCAAAAAATAAAAAAATAGAAAAAAAAGAAGAAGAAAAGATTAAAAAGAAAGGTGTGATGTGATGTGTTGTTAGAAATCACATGACTTATGTTCTTTAATATTTGAGGATAGGTTTGAAGGTATAGATCAATTATAGTCAAATCATAGTCAAATCAGCATAACATGTCATGTGAAACTCTCCTTCCCACTTCCAACTCTTTATAATACTCCCTAGTCCGTGATAAGTGTGATTCGGAGGGAGAGACACGAGTTTTAAGAAGGATGCTAAGTAGATGTGTAGTGAGTGGAGAATGAGATCCACTTTATTGTAGGGTTAGTTACTTTTAAAGGGTAAAAGATGTTAGGTAGATGTGTAGTGAGTGGAGAATAAGACTCACTTTGTTGTAGTGTTAGTTACGTATAAAATTTTAAGTGGGGTCATATTCATTTAAGGAAAGACCACACTTATGGAGGACGGACGAAAAAGGAAAGTGAACTACACTTATCAGGGACTGAAGGAGTACCATACTTGATAAAAATATCATTTTATGCTCCAATAATTACACTTCTTCCAAATTTTATCCTTAGGTATGAATGATTTTCGGCACGCTGAGTCAACATCGAGCGTCAGAAATAAAATCGTACGATGTATTTGAAAAAAAAAAGTATACACAAGGACATGATTGTACTTTTTCATACGTTAGGATACAAGTGTAAAAAAATATAAACGCTGCGACATAAAATTGTATTTTTCCAAATTACTTATATACATACATGTGCTGTAAATTTGTAATGAGTGTAATCAACCTAGTGGAGCAACATGGTGTGAAGCTTGTGATTAGTCAAATTAGGGCTATGCAGATTCACATTATTTGACACTAATTTTTGACTTAATCTGGTAGCCTGGAAATCAGCCTTAATATTATATATATTGATATAGTGAATATTTTTTTATAAACAACACATGTTTTTGTCTGGCTAAAGGCACTAGCTACAATCAAACAAGAAATCACATGCATTTTGCTCACACTATAAACTACCATTATCATCATCCCTTTTCATTTCATTTCCACCCATATCTCCATTTCAATCTTCTTGAAATCTTCATCAAAAACAACAAAATGAGCAACAATCACACAACAACATTTCTCTTTCTAATCTTGATCCTTTTCCATTTACAATCTACTTCCTCTCTGCATCTGCATGCATCCAATGCAAAACTTCAGTCAAGAAAGTTGTTGCCTTCTGTAAATTCACTCTATGTTAACAAGGCAAAAGCGAGCGGATCTACATTGGAGCAGGAGAAGGCAATAGAGAACGGGCTGAGGAAACGGCCCCCGAGTAATTCAAATCCGACTCAAAACAAATGAGGTCTTGCAGTAGGAGAAAAAGAGATCAGATTATGATCTCTTTTTTTCCCATAATTTTTGCAGTTCCCCCTTTGTGATAGTTTAAATTTCAGATTATTTTTTAGTTTAGTTCATAGAATTAGCCTTAGATCAATAGAATAGTCCTTTTCTGGCTCTCTTCTTTTGTTTTTCTTTCAATGTGAGAATTATGTTTCTTGAATTCCTTTTCTTTTGTCAGATTTGTAATTAAAGAATGAGATTTTAAGGGTATCTAAAGAAGTTTTTAGCATCATCAAGATGTCTTCTTTGCTTAACAAGTAGTATGTTTTGCAATATGTATGCTGTAAACCTATCTTCTTGTATTACATGCATCTTAAAAATATATAAGTAAGGTATTCATATTTCAAGATATTATTTTTACTCATTCTCTTTAATTTTAGATTATGTAGTTTAAGCATGCATTTATATAATTTTTGGTAGGAGTCTAATTTCTAGTGATTTAACAACTCAGAGAAATTTTATGATGAAGTTAAATGGATGGTGAAAGAGGTAGATTCATTCAATAACAGATGCCCACGATATCCTCTTAACTCATGTTTACGAATCTGAACTGTCACTTTTATTCAGGATAATTGTTGGTGAAAGTTAACCGTCACTTTTTTTGATGCAATAAATCGCACCCAAGTTTTTGTGTTAGATATGCATACAAAAATTTGTGTTAGGCGATATCATGATGAGATGGGTCAAAACAATAGTATATTGAATATGAATTGTGATCTGTATCTTAAACCCGTCTCATAAAAATACTCCTCGCAAGCCCGGCCCGGCCCAACCCGAAGTGATTATCTGGACCTAAGTTTATAGCACCTGCAGTGATCCATGCGGATACCCACAACTTTTGGTTGGTTTTGAAGCTTTACAGAAAGGAGGAATATTTCCTAAAGCAAACGTGGGTAGCAAAAACCTTTTTCAAACATCTATTTTTATTTTTCAATATAAACATCATTGTTTCGTTTCCATTTTTATTTTTGGTCTCTTTACCCAAAAAATGTTATACATGCAAAAAGAATGATAACTTTACGAAGTCCCTCAATCATTGAAAGAAGGTAAATATGTTGATTATAACCTATGAAAACTAATTGACGAATTTCATTAGATTTCTTCACCACTTATTCGATTGGTATACTGATTTGGAGTCAAATTCAATTGATAGTTTTAGAAAGTTGGAGCAAAGAATTTCTTAATACACCAAGAAATAAATAATGAGGGTATACCTTTTTGAAAAATCTTCAATCGAAAAGGAAAAAGGACTGCAAATCTTTTCATGAGACAATCCTACGATATTCGCTTACATTCATGAAAAGAAAAATCAAGCGATAATCTATATATTATAAGACGATCTTATAATAAAGAGAAAATATGGCAAAATAATTATTTTTAAAAGACAGATAAATTCGAACCATTAAATTTTAGGATGTTATTCGGCCACACTGTGGCCAGCCACACGGCCGGTCCAATTAGAAAATTCGGTTCAATCACTATCGGTTTAGTCAATAACCGGTTTATAAAAAAATTATAAAATTTTATTAACTTTCATGCCCTTCACTCAAAATCTATCAAGATTAGTGATCGATTCCATTATTCCCTCCCATTTTCTATATCCGAAATTAATTTGCATCCAAATCTTCAAATTAATATGCTTCCAAATCTATCAGCTCAAAACACCTAAAAAAAATTCTTATCAACTACGTCCAGATTAAAATTTCATCTTATTCATATAATTATATAAATTAAATCTTCATATGCGTATTTGAAAGAAAAAAAAAATCCAAAGAGATTGAAATAAAAGAGAAAGACTGTAAATCCTTCCAGCCACGTCACCGATCAAACAGACATGGATCTATTGAAAATTTGAAATGGTGAATTTTCTTTCGAAAATGTATATTGAAAGACTCCAAATGTCATATTGCAAAACTAAGGAAATTGATTGAAAGAAACTTTATATTTTAGTTATCTTCATATTTGATATTGTTTTTAAAAAATGTGTCGGTGGTATATGAGTTTAATTTTTCAACGCCATTAATTTATGCATTCTGTAATTTGGTGTTCAAGTGTGGTTGGGGTTGGATGCAATTTGAATTTTCATGAGGTCATTTTGTATTTGAGTTTTTGGAATATCCGTTTGAGATACTAAAAATAAGACAAAAAAAAAAAAGATATTGTGTATGATATTAAGGATTTGATATTTACTTTATTGGAAAACAAATCTAAAATTGTTATGGAAAGATAATATGTTCAAAGTTAAATTTGAGAGTAATATAGAAAATTATAGAAAAGAAGCGCAAAGGACAATTATGTAAAGATATTTCCTCATTAATTTAGATTTATTAATTTATTATATTCTAATTATTTATATTTATCATAATGTCACCGTGTGGCTGGCCACAGAGTGGCCGAATAGATTTATTGTAAATTTTAAAAGATAAATATTAACCAGTTTTTTTACCAAAAATGTCATTCTTTACCTTGTTTTTGAATTAAAAAATAAAGCAACTAGCTAGAACATTTTATATTTCATCCGTCCCATTATTCTTGTCTTGTATTCATTTTTGGGCTGTCCCATTATTCTTGTCATGTTTCCATAAAAGGAAATATGCTTCTCTTACAAAAAGTTATGGACTCCACCACTTTCTATCTTTTTACCCTTTAAACATCCTTCTCCTTAATACCCGTGCCCAAAAGAAATGAGACAAGAATAATGGGACGGAGGTAGTACATAAGAAACTTTCTCTCTCTATTCATCTCTCTCTCTCTCTATATATATATATATATAGGATTTGGTTTATGTAAAAAGCATTATTAAACATCATTGTATATATTAAAAAAAGAGTGCTGAGTTTATATAGCCATTTTTCATAAAAATATAAGTTATATAGCCCTAGTTCATAAAGTAGAAGTTTTATGGCCATTTTTGGGTTAAAAGACATAAATACCCTTTATTGGTCCACCACTTTTAAAAACAATGGTCAATGAGTTTTTTGTTCATTAACTCAAATTCAAGTTGCCCCACCTACCCCACCAAATTCACTTTCATCTGCCACTTTGAAAAAAGGACAAAAAATTTGGTCCCCACTTCTCTCTCTCTTCTCGTCTCTCTCTTCGGCCTCCCTCTCCACTCGACCGATTACACAGTCAAAAATTCACATTCGGTGATACGAAATGAGTTCCGACGACATCGAAACCGAGTCTGATCGTGCTTCAAGCGATGTCGCCGAGGAGGAAGTACCGCAGCAGCAAGAAATACCACGGTCGCCGGTATGAGCCCTAACCTCCCAAATTCGAATTTTTTTGTTGTTGTTTTCATGTATATTCTTCTTGTTGATGATGATTATACATGATATATATGCATGGGTTATTCTATTGATGTTGGTTTCACATTGTATTTTCTTGGTGTTTTAAAATTTATTCTATTGATGTAAATTTCACATTATACACAATATAGTAGAAATGAGGCACACACCACTGTATAGTTCATAGTTACTCGATTGTAGCGAGGAAGATGATTGACCGAGTTCGCCATCGTGTGGCCGCCAACGAGTACTAGATGTCGGCAGTGGTTGTGTGTCCACTCGAAGGTGGCCTCGATCGAGTCTCCGTTCAGAGCCACCATCGAGTAGTTTGATGGTGGCAGTGTGGGGGTGTCTACTCGATGGTGGACACGATCGAGGACTCGATCGAGGCCACCATCGAGTAGTTAACAGGTTTTGTATTTTTGTGTTCTTTTTTAATTATGTTTTGTGCAGTTGTGCTAAATCTTTGTATTTTTTATATTGCAGGCTAATTATGAGTGGAAGAGACCGACCATGATTAATGTTACTCGTGGCCTCAATCTATATATACGAGTCACAGTCTTTGATGGGTCACTCGATCGAGCTCACCATCGAATGGTGATGAACAAACAAGGATTTAATGTCATTATCTTGAGATTTGTTATGATAATAAGGGTATCATCAATCTTAAATTACTTATTAATGCTAAAATTATTGAAAAGTAAAAAGATTAAGTTTATATAGATTGTTTAAGTGTGAATCATTCAATGATGATGTATCTCATATATCGAACAAAAATGATAGTATGAATAAATACAATCTTGAAAATCAAAGGATGTTACGAGCGTCGATACCAAAGTTGTAATATCGATAGTGTTTTATTATCAATAGTGTTACATAGTTGCCAAATATATTTTAATTCACATAAATAACTTATAACATGATTTATAGTCACAATAATTAAAAAAAAAGCAATCATGTTCATCACCACTCGATGGTCAACTCGATGAGTCACTCGATCGAGCTCACCATCGAGTAGTGATGAACAAACAAGGATTTCATATCATTATCTTGAGATTTGTTATGATAATAAGGGTACTATCAATCTTAAATTACGTATTAATGCTAAAATTATTGAAAAGTATAAAGATTAAGTACATATAGATTGTTTAATTGTGAATCATTCAATGATGATGTATCTCACATCTCGAACAAAAATGATAGTATGAATAAATACAATCTTGAAAATCAAAGTATGTTACGATCATCGACACCAAAGTTGTAATATCGATAGTATTTTTTTATCAATAGTGTTACATAGTTGCCAAATACATTTTAATTGACATAAATAACACATAACATGGTTTATAGTCACAATAATTAAAAAAAACAATCATGTTCATCACCACTCGATGGGTCACTCGATCGAGCTCACCATCGAGTAGTGATGAACAAACAAGGATTTAATGTCATTATCTTGAGATTTGTTATGATAATAAGGGTACTATCAGTCTTAAATTACGTATTAATGCTAAAGTTATTTAAAAGTAAAAAGATTAAGTTCATATAGATTGTTTAATTGTGAATCATTCAATGATGATGTATCTCACATCTCGAACAAAAATGATAGTATGAATAAATACAATCTTGAAAATCAAAGTATGTTACGAGCGTCGACACCAAAGTTGTAATATCGATATTATTTTTTACCAATAGTGTTACATAGTTGCTAAATACATTTTAATTGACATAAATAACATATAACATGGTTTATAGTCACAATAATTAAAAAAAAAACAATCATGTTCATCACCACTCGATGGTCAACTCGATGGGTCACTCGATCGAGCTCACCATCGAGTAGTGATGAACAAACAAGGATTTAATGTCATTATCTTGAGATTTGTTATGATAATAAGGGTACTATCAGTCTTAAATTACGTATTAATGCTAAAGTTATTTAAAAGTAAAAAGATTAAGTTCATATAGATTGTTTAATTGTGAATCATTCAATGATGATGTATCTCATATCTCGAACAAAAATGATAGTATGAATAAATACAATCTTGAAAATCAAAGGATGTTACGAGCGTCGATACCAAAGTTATAATATCGATAGTATTTATTATCAATAGTGTTCATAGTTGCCAAATACATTTTAATTGACATAAATAACATATAACATGGTTTATAGTCACAATAACTAAAAAAAAAAACAATCATGTTCATCACCACTCGATGATCAACTCGATGGGTCACTCGATCGAGCTCACCATCGAGTAGTGATGAACAAACAAGGATTTAATGTCATTATCTTGAGATTTGTTATGATAATAAGGGTACTATCAGTCTTAAATTACGTATTAATGCTAAAGTTATTTAAAAGTAAAAAGATTAAGTTCATATAGATTGTTTAATTGTGAATCATTCAATGATGATGTATCTCATATCTCGAACAAAAATGATAGTATGAATAAATACAATCTTGAAAATCAAAGGATGTTACGAGCGTCGATACCAAAGTTATAATATCGATAGTATTTATTATCAATAGTGTTACATAGTTGCCAAATACATTTTAATTGACATAAATAACATATAACATGGTTTATAGTCACAATAATTTAAAAAAAAAACAATCATGTTCATCACAACTCGATGGTCAACTCGATGGGTCACTCGATCGAGCTCACCATCGAGTAGTGATGAACAAATAAGGAAATGTCATTATCTTGAGATTTTTTATGATAATAAGGGTACCATGAGTCATAAATTACGTATTAATGCTAAAGTGAAAGATTAAGTCCATTTAGATTGTGTAATTGTGAATCGTTGGCTCACTCGATCGAGCTCACCATCGAGTGTCCATCGTTGAGCCTCGCCATATGTCTCACTCGATGGTGAGCTCGATGGGCTACTCGATCGAGCTCACCATCGTGTAGTCGGCAGACCCTTTGTCAATTTAACTATAAAAACCTATTCAAATACCTCAATCATACATTTGTCACGTATTTGCATATCCATTAAACCCTAAAATCCTAAATTCATTGAAATTCGAATTTATATAAAAATCATGTCATGTATAAATCATGCAAAATTACGAATTACAATGTCTCATCTTACACGTGTTAATTAACATGTGATAAATATTCATTTCAGAGAATTATTTTTAAAAAAATAATGCATTTGTCATGTCAGCTCGATCATATAGCTAAGAGCTCGATCGAGATAACAATCGAGTTTGCCATTGAGTCTTATGCATTTATCAAGCCAGCTCGATCGTGTAGCTAAGAACTCGATCGAGTTAACGATCGAGTTCACCATCGAGTCGCGAAGAACAACCCAGATTTTTTTTTACGAAAGAGATTGTCTACGTACCTTAGTAAATTAAGAATCAAGAACGCGCTACGATGGAGCTTTGGCTTCTATTTTCTTCGACTTTGCGTAAATATTTGGGGTACAAACAAGAACACAGATTTTGTATTTTTCATTTGTGCGTGAGTGAATATTTCTTGGATTGAAAGAGAGATTTTAGCTGTTAAATTGAGCGAGTTTATGTTGGTAGCCATATTCAATGAAGCTCCAACAACTCTCTTACAATAAATTAAATTAAAGTACCTTCATTTATGTTTGTGTCCTTTTTTTTTACCTTAAATTCTCTTCAATTCTCATATTTGCAGATGAGTTTAACGATATTTAGAAATGTTTTTAATCCGCTAGTGCGCAAGCGCTGCATATTCCTCTTCAATTCTCTTGCTTTTGATCTGCCAGTGTCGATATATATATATAAATATATGTGTGTGTGTGTGTGTGTGCGGGTGCTACATATTTTTTACGTTGAAGAGAAAGAAAAGTTCAGTAAATATAGAAGAGAGAGAGAAGAGAGCAGCAATTTTTTGTTTTTGGATAGAGAGAAAGTTTATATTATAATATATCTTATTTATTAATAACAAAAGGTCAACATCACCAACTTTCACTCACATGTGCAAGGGTATTTATGTCTTTTAACCCCAAAATGGCTATAAAACTTCTACTTTATGAACTAAGGATATATAACTTGTAATTTTATGAAAAATGGCCATATATGAGTATTAAGACTTAAAAAAACATGATTATATATTGAAATAAGCATAGTTTTTAGTTTGCACGGAATGACTAGTTTTTATACTAACTCATTTCTATATTATAAAATATCTCTTATTTTTTTAATTTGGAATTAAATTATCTCTCACGAATCTAAATTTACATTCGACTATTTTGGTTAAAGAAACCACACACGTGCCATGTCATTGAGGCTGCGTCACCAAATCATAAGCCAGGTCAGATTTTATTTCACTGCCACGTGATAAATACCAATAAATTAGAAGTTTGTGTATTTTGACAAAAAAATAAAAAATTCACGTTAAATACCAAAACCAAATCAAAGTTCGTGTTAATTATACCTAATTAACCCTTAAAAAATAAATAAATTTGAGAACTAAACAAAATAATTTTTATTTCATTTTTAAACTAAACAAAAATTTGAGAATTTGAAAGTTTTAGAGTTCACCAACCTTTTTATTTTATTAATTATACATGTTCCTCCAATATTGCCCTTGCTAATGCTAAGGAACAATATGTACGTTGGTGATGAGTCGAACAATCAGAAAAAACTTCCTACAAGGCTACAAAATTAATTTGCTTATCGAATATTTGATTAGCCGAATTAAAACTCATTAAATGTAAGTCGAGTCGAGTTCGTACGTACAATTATTTAATCAAGTCGAATTCAAAATAGATTAGTATTGGGTTCGGTTCGCCTCGATTACAACACGACCCATCCTTATTTGATTTTGGCTCTTTGCGAGTCTTTTAGGGTGTCTCCAGTGGTGGAAACCAGTTTCAGCTTCCAAATCGCCACATCAGCGCCACATCAGCTTTTGGAACCCACCTACTTTTTTATCTAAACACCTTCCACAATAATGAAACCAGTTTCTACTATTTAAAGGGTCCCACTATAATACACATTATCTTTATATATCTATACATAAATTATTAGTTTTGAACTTTAAAATATCATCATTTGCTCGTTTCAAATCGGATTTTTACGATTTTTATGTCGAATAAAAGCTCCCGTCGTGATCTTTAATATAAGATATATGTTCGATATGTTTTAGACGAGCTAATAGGTCCGTATTTATGAAAAACTACAAAAAAATCGAAATGAAAAAAGGAGAAAAACAGGAAAAAAAAAAAGTCAAAACTGGCGGCCACCCCACGCGCGCGTGTACTGCACGCGCCAACCAGCGCGCGCGTGTGGTGCACGCGCCGTGGGTGACGCGCCCAGCCGCCCCTGCTTCTGCTCCCAGCCGCTGCCTCTCTCCTCTTGCACCCAGTTTCAAAACTGGAAACCAGTTTCTTTTCTCCACAATGGTGGATTTGGTGGGTTCCAAATTTTGGAACCCACCGTTGGAGATACCCTTAGGGTGTCTCCAGTGGTGGAAACCAGTTTCAGCTTCCAAATCGCCACATCAGCTTTTGGAACCCACCTACTTTTTTATCTAAACACCTTCCACAACAATGAAACCAGTTTCTACTATTTAAAGGGTCCCACTATAATACACATTATCTTTATATATCTATACATAAATTATTAGTTTTGAACTTTAAAATATCATCATTTGCTCGTTTCAAATCGGATTTTTACGATTTTTATGTCGAATAAAAGCTCTCGTTGTGATCTTTAATATAAGATATATGTTCGATATGTTTTAGACGAGCTAATAAGTCCGTATTTATGAAAAACTACAAAAAAAATCGAAATGAAAAAAGGAGAAAAACAGGAAAAAAAAAAGTCAAAACTGGCGGCCACCCCACGCGCGCGTGTACTGCACGCGCCAACCAGCGCGCGCGTGTGGTGCACGCGCCGTGGGTGACGCGCCCAGCCGCCCCGCCGCTCCGGCCGCCTCTCTCTTGCACCCGGGGCTTTCAAGCGGAAACCCGCTTTTCTCCACAATGGTGGATTTGGTGGGTTCCAAATTTTGGAACCCACCGTTGGAGATACCCTTAGGGTGTCTCCAGTGGTGGAAACCAGTTTCAGCTTCCAAATCGCCACATCAGCGCCACATCAGCTTTTGGAACCCACCTACTTTTTTATCTAAACACCTTCCACAACAATGAAACCAGTTTCTACTATTTAAAGGGTCCCACTATAATACACATTATCTTTATATATATATACATAAATTATTAGTTTTGAACTTTAAAATATCATCATTTGCTCGTTTCAAATCGGATTTTTACGATTTTTATGTCGAATAAAAGCTCTCGTCGTGATCTTTAATATAAGATATATGTTCGATATGTTTTAGACGAGCTAATAGGTCCGTATTTATGAAAAACTACAAAAAAAATCGAAATGAAAAAAGGAGAAAAACAGGAAAAAAAAAAGTCAAAACTGGCGGCCACCCCACGCGCGCGTGTACTGCACGCGCCAACCAGCGCGCGCGTGTGGTGCACGCGCCGTGGGTGACGCGCCCAGCCGCCCTCGCTCGCTCCCGCCCGCCTCTCTCCTCTTGCACCCAGTTTCAAAACTGGAAACCAGTTTCTTTTCTCCACAATGGTGGATTTGGTGGGTTCCAAATTTTGGAACCCACCGTTGGAGATACCCTTAGGGTGTCTCCAGTGGTGGAAACCAGTTTCAGCTTCCAAATCGCCACATCAGCGCCACATCAGCTTTTGGAACCCACCTACTTTTTTATCTAAACACCGTCCACAACAATGAAACGAGTTTCTACTATTTAAAGGGTCCCACTATAATACACATTATGTTTATATATCTATACATAAATTATTAGTTTTGAACTTTAAAATATCATCATTTGCTCGTTTCAAATCGGATTTTTACGATTTTTATGTCGAATAAAAGCTCTCGTCGTGATCTTTAATATAAGATATATGTTCGATATGTTTTAGACGAGCTAATAGGTCCGTATTTATGAAAAACTACAAAAAAATCGAAATGAAAAAAGGAGAAAAACAGGAAAAAAAAAAAAGTCAAAACTGGCGGCCACCCCACGCGCGCGTGTACTGCACGCGCCAACCAGCGCGCGTGTGGTGCACGCGCCGTGGGTGACGCGCCCAACCGCCCCTGCTTCTGCTCCCAGTTTCAGTTTTGAAACTGGAAACCAGTTTCTTTTCTCCACAATGGTGGATTTGGTGGGTTCCAAATTTTGGAACCCACCGTTGAAGATACCCTTAGGGTGTCTCCAATGGTTGGAAACCAGTTTCAGCTTCCAATCCGCCACATCAGCGCCACGTCAGCTTTTGGAACTCACCTACTTTTTTATTTAACATCTTCTCCAACAATGAAACCAGTTTCTACTATTTAAAGGGTCCCACTATAATACACACTACATTAGTTTTGAACTTTAAAATATCATCATTTGCTCGTTTCAAATCGGATTTTTACGATTTTTATGTCGAATAAAAGCTCTCGTCGTGATCTTTAATATAAGATATATGTTCAATATATTTTAGACAAGCTAATAGATCCGTATTTATGAACAACTATTAAAAAAACTCGAAATGAAAAAGGCAAAAAAAACAAAAACTAAAAAAGTCAAAGTTTCTTCTTCTTTGACAGGTTTCGGAAGCAGGTTCTTTTTTGTGATGGTGTATTTGGTGGGTTTCAAATTTTGGAACCCACCATTGGAGACACTCTTAGCCGCCCATTTCATCTGTCCCCTCGAATTCAGTGTTTGACTTTGCACGGATGTCTGACTTCTCTACTGTGCTGACTACAATTTATCATTTTTGACATAAAGTTTTTTTTTTTTTTTAGGGTCATTTTTGAACTAAAGTTGCTATTGTGATTCCACATCAAAATACATAGTCGCATGATTTCACTTTTAATTGGCTTACGCACGCTCTCTCCCTCTCTCTCCTTCTCTCTCTCTCCATCCATCTACCATAGACACTTTCTTACGTAGTCCACCACAAATCATTCGGCTATGCAGAGACGATGCCTTTTCCCTAATTCTTAATTACAATTTGTCAATTTGCGTTTTCTATATTGCCCCATTCAGCCTTTTCCCCAATCACAAGAACCTCCAAATTCACGATAGGGTTTTCAGGCGGGCTTCGAAATCGATTAGAGATGGCTGTGATGGAGGATATCGGAGTTGATATTAGGTCCGGTTACCGTCTTTTAACTGTAAAAAGCTTCGTGAATTTCCATTTCATTATTTATTGAATTTTCTACCATGTTTTGGGCTGAGGGGCGTTGAAGGTTTAAACTTTAAATGTTCTGTTATTTTTTCTATGCTTATTAGAAGGATTTGGCTTTTCAATAAATTTTGCGTAGTTGAATTGTATGTGATTGTAATTAATCTGGGTCTCTCTTGTTATGTTTGTTGTGCGATGTATGATTGATTTATGATTAAAAAACTAGGGTATAATCTTGTTCGCTTCGTGCATTATGCAAGTATATACATAATCCGTGCCTTTTGGTGATCATAAGTGTTTGAAATTATCATGAACCACTCATATTCTATTCGCGACAAATCATGTGCAAAGTGTTACGTTGATGAATTTCAAATTCGTTTATGGTTATGCTTTCTGCAACAGTTCGGATATTGAAGTCGATGAGATAAGAGGTGACGATAATATAGAGGAGAAAGATGTGAGTGATGAAGAGATTGAGGCGGAGGAATTGGAGAAACGAATGTGGAAGGATCGTGTGAGACTTAAGAGGATCAAGGAAAGAGAGAAGCTTGCTATCCAACAAGCTGCGGATAAACAGAAGGGTAGATCCACTACAGACCAGGCACGTCGCAAGAAGATGGCTCGAGCACAAGATGGCATCTTGAAGTACATGTTAAAGCTCATGGAAGTCTGTAAGGCCCGTGGATTTGTTTATGGTATTATCCCTGAGAAGGGTAAGCCAGTTAGCGGTGCATCAGATAATATAAGAGAGTGGTGGAAAGAAAAAGTTAAGTTTGACAAAAATGGCCCTGCAGCTATCGCTAAGTATGAGGCCGAATGCCTTTCTAGGAGAGAAGGACTAGGTAATCAGAATGGCAGTTCACAATGTGAACTTCAAGATTTGCAAGATGCTACGTTGGGATCACTTCTATCCTCATTGCTGCAACACTGTGATCCACCACAGAGGAAGTATCCATTGGAGAAGGGCGTCCCGCCACCGTGGTGGCCCAGAGGGGACGGGGAATGGTGGATGAGATTGGGTTTACCCAAGGGTGTGATTCCTCCATATAAAAAGCCACATGATCTGAAGAAGATGTGGAAGGTTGGGGTTCTAACTGCTGTTATAAAGCACATGTCGCCCGATATTGCAAAGATTAGGAGACTAATTAGGCAGTCAAAGTGTTTACAGGATAAGATGACTGCTAAAGAAAGCTCAATATGGTTAGGAGTTTTGAGCAGGGAGGAAGCACTTGTTCAGCAGCCAAGCAGTGAGAATTGTTCATCAGGTATTAGTGAGGCACCTCCAAAAGGTCGAGGACATAAGAGGAAACCTTCTGTAGAGAGCGATAGTGATTATGATGTTGATGGGGTCGGTAATGGGCTTGGATCTGTTTCTTCTAAAGATGATAGGAACCTGTCTATGGATGTGCCTGTTGAGACTCAGGTACATACTGCAGAAAAACTTGTCAAAAAAAAAAAGCATGTAGTTGGTCGCCAAAGGAAAAGAAAAATCACAGAACCATGCTCCAATGGCAATAACCTTATTGATGTTCCTTCTCTCAACGAACATCCACACGAAGTTCATGAAGACAATGTGATTGATGTAAACAATGATAACTCACAGTTTAACGGATACCTGACCGTTGAGAACCAGCCAGAATTGGATGGACTAACAACCCTAATGCCTCAAGAGGATAATGCAGAAACACAACCCTGTGCAGCAGAACCTAATTTTAACTACCTTTGCTCCTTGCCTTCTTCAGATGCTGTTCCAATGACGTCTGTGACCGAACAGTTACCTTATACGATGGATCAAAGTGCTGACCTAATGGGGCAGGGTTTCCATGTGATTAATGCTTCTCAAGATACTCGATTGCATAATAAGCCTCAAATTCGTGAATTGCACGACAGCACTCAAAGTTCAGTGTTAAGCCTTGGAGCTCAAGATTCAACTCTGCCTCAGGGATCTCAAGCACGTAGCCTTCATCACGGGTTAACTTATCATAAGCACCTTTATAATCCAACCATTGCAGCTGCTTCAACTTCTAGCCATCTGGGGCTGCAGGGCGGGGCATCGTTTATTGAGATGCAGTATGAAGGAGAGGATCCCGGACTCTGTTTACCAGTTCTACCTAGGAATGAAAATGATATGCCTGGTGGGGTTTTCCCGCAATTTGTGAAAGATGCCTTACCTCATATACCAGAAAGGCACGTGGATGCACAGTTTCCATCTCCTCTCGGTAGTTTGTCACCTGATTTACCAGGATACAGTCCCTTTAGTCTTCAATTTGATGGCACAAGTTCATTAGACACTGGTGATTTCGAGTTTGGTATTGATGATAATGCGGCTGATGACTATGCCGAACTGATGAAGTACTTCGCCTCATAAGCTGTTACCTGCAGTATTTCAGGTATTAATGTATTTCACTGCTGAAAGTACATACCTTTAGATCCTGTGTATATATTCAATTAGTTTCGTTGTGATTCAAATCTCTTGGTGCAAGAAGAGAGTCTGAATTATGTGTTTACGTCTCAGCTGAATGATTACGATTTTTCCAAAAACCTTTGTGATGAAAATTACAGACTTGTTTTTCATTATTATTCTTTAGGCAATAGTTGACCGTTACTTCAGCGCTGTTGTTGACAGAATCATTAAATAAGTAAGGTCACTGAAAGCTAGCGTATTTTTGTTACTCCCTCCGTCCCTGATAAGTGTAGTCCACTTTCCTTTTTCGTCCGTCCCCCATAAGTGTGGTCCTTTAAAAGTAACTAACACTACAATAAAGTGGGTCTCATTCTCCACTCACTACACATCTACCTAACATCCTTTTTAAAACCCGTGCCCCTCTCTTCAGACCACACTTATCAGGGACGGAGGGAGTATTTTTTAGATTTTTTTTTTCTTCTTATTGCTAATTGTTTGGCCACAAGTGGCTCATCAAACTTTCGGTACCATGATTATGATTGTCTTTATTGAGAATTAACTTGCATTGGGATTCGAGTATCTTGTTCTTGAGACAAAGAATATTGAGATTTTTTGAAGTTGCTATATCCCGTAGATAGATTAGGCAATCCTCTAGTGTTTAGGTGGGGAAGGAGAGTAGAGTAGATTGGATAAGTTTAGAATAATTCATTTGCTTCTGGCTCCAAGATTTGAGCATCTTCTTAAATACATAATTATTTTCACGTTTTAGTTCAATTTTATTTGATTGTTCATCTGTCGTCTTCGCTTAGCCTCGTGCTCTCAGCACTAGACAGGTTGTCACTAGCACTGAAGCAGCATCACTAGGCTGGAGCATCTGCCTATTTTTTTCTTAAAATTATCACAAAGGCTGGAGCTTAGTTTTCATTATTATGTATTGAATTCTGCATCTTAAAATGTATGTGAGTTTTTGGTACAGGCGACTGATCGAGTAACTTCTGGTACATAGCATGTTGATCGAAATTGAGTGTGGCATATTTTGTGTTGGTTTCAAGATTACTGGTCAAGTAGCTTCTAGTACATAGCATGTTAATCGGAATTGAGCGTGGCATATTTTATGTTAGTTTCACGACTGAGTAACTTATGCTACATAGCATGTGTTAATTGGAATTGAGCATGGCATAATTTTTTGTTAGTTCCATCTCATGTTTTTAGATTAGGAGAATGTTTACTTTTGTTGATAGCTTAGAAAAATGAAAAAATTTGTGTCTGTTCTGTCTCGTTTTAGCTTCGAATTGCTTTACGTTTTTTCCTATGGAGTTGTATTGAGCCGAACTTCAATCCTCTTGTGTTAATTTACCTCTACTTTGACTCAGTTTTCTTGAAATTTGCTTAAAAGTCAAAAATGCCCCTCACATGGATCGAAAGTTGGATGTTGTTCACTTAGTTTTTGTTTGTTTTATTTATTTATTTTATTTTCGGCTGAAATAGACAACAGTTCTACGAAGATGAAAGACGTCTCATATTCGGCAAATGAATACGACGTCCATGCAAAATGTTGGATGAATATTAGCATTAATTGAGTGATTGAAAATTCTTAAAAGATGGAGCAACTGTTTGTGTGTGCGTGTGCGTACGCGCGCGTATGTTGACTTAACGGTAAAATGGTTAATATCTAAGGCGAAAATATCTCAGGCTCGAGTTTGCTGTGACAATTACCAAGATGGAACAATTGTGGATGGGGATTTCTCACATCTACAACAAAAACCATCTAGCCAACACTTCGTATTAGCATTGATTCAATGAAAGATATCTCTAATATGACGGAAAAATTACTCTGAGTTCATCAAAAGATGTGTGATTTCAAAGATATCTCTAATATGACGGAAAAATAACTGAGTGCACCACTAGATGTGCGATGAAATCGCCAAGAAGTGGAAAGAGTAGTTATTGTAAAATTAGTCGTTTTTAAAAAAATTCACTGTACGTGTTTTAAATTTTTAATTATGTTAATTGAAATAATATGTTTTTACTAATACATTTGATTCAAATATTTAGCCAACATTAAAATGGAGTCAAGCCAACGTGGATGCTCATTACTCTTAGCCACCCTCGAATTCGGTGTTTGACCTTGTGCTCTGACTTCTCTACTGTGCTCTTTCTCCAATTTAGCATTTTTGAACTAAAGTTGCTACTTTTTATTCCACATCAGAATACGTACTTAATTTGGTAACTCAGCCCAAGGTGATTGGTATTTGACAATTCCAACCCCACCCACCCACACCCCAACTCTCTCTCTCTCTCTCTCCCCCCCCTCGCACTCGCTCACATAGTCCAACACAAATCTTTCGCCTATGCAAAGGCGACGGTTCCCCCCTAATTTTTAATTACTTTTTTGTCAATTTGTGTTTTAATAATTTATCTCATTCAGCTTCTTCCCCCATCACAAGATTCTCCAAATTCTCCATAGGGTTTTCTAGCGGGATTAGAAATCGATTAGACATGGCTGTGATGGAGGATATCGGAGTTGATATCAGGTTTGGCTACCGTCTGTAACTGTAAAAGTTTTATGAAATCCATTATATTATTTATTGAATTTTCTACGATTTTATGGGCTGAGGTAATGTTCCGTTATGTTTTTATATATGCTTGATAGAAGGATTTGGATATTCAATATTTTGAGGAGTGAAATTATATGTGATTGTCACGAGCTAATATGTATCTAATCTGGGTCTCGCTTGTTTTTTTGTTTGTGGTGCGATGTGTAATTCATTTATGATTAAGAACATTATGTAAGTATATACATGAATCATGATCTGTGCCTTTCGATGATCATAAGTGTTTGACCGGATTTATTATAGTTGTGGAATTCCAATTCGTTGATGGTTATGGTTTCTGCAACAGTTCGGATATTGAAGTCGATGAGATAAGAGGTGACGATAATATAGAGGAGAAAGATGTGAGTGATGAAGAGATTGAGGCGGAGGAATTGGAGAAACGAATGTGGAAGGATCGTGTGAGACTTAAGAGGATCAAGGAAAGGCAGAAGCTTGCTATACAGCAGGCTGCAGAGAAGCAGAAGGGTCAATCCACTACAGACCAGGCGCGTCGCAAGAAGATGGCACGAGCACAAGATGGCATATTGAAGTATATGTTGAAGCTCATGGAAGTCTGCAAGGCTCGTGGGTTTGTCTATGGTATTATCCCTGAGAAGGGTAAGCCAGTTAGCGGTGCTTCAGATAATATACGAGAGTGGTGGAAAGAAAAAGTTAAGTTCGACAAAAATGGCCCTGCAGCTATCGCTAAGTATGAGGCCGAGTGCCTTTCAAGGAGAGATGGACTAGGTAATCACAATGGCAGTTCACAGTGTGTGCTTCAAGATTTGCAAGATGCTACATTGGGATCACTACTATCCTCGTTGATGCAACACTGTGATCCACCTCAGAGGAAGTATCCATTGGAGAAGGGCATCCCGCCACCGTGGTGGCCCGCAGGGGACGAGGAATGGTGGATGAGATTGGGTTTACCCAAGGGTGTGATTCCTCCATATAAAAAGCCACATGATCTGAAGAAGATGTGGAAAGTTGGCGTTCTAACTGGTGTTATAAAGCACATGTCGCCTGATATTGCAAAGATTAGGAGACTAATTAGGCAGTCAAAGTGTTTACAGGATAAGATGACTGCTAAAGAAAGCTCAATATGGTTAGGAGTTTTGAGCAGGGAGGAAGCACTTGTTCGGCAGCCAAGCAGTGAGAATGGTTCATCAGGTATTAGTGAGGCACCTCCAAAAGGTCGAGGACATAAGAGGAAACCCTCTGTAGAGAGCGATAGTGATTATGATGTTGATGGTGTTGGTAATGGGCTTGGGTCTGTTTCATCTAAAGATGATAGGAATCAGTCTATGAATGTAGTACCTGTTGAGACTCGGGTTCATGCTGCAGAAAAACCAGTCAAAAACAAAAAGCATGTAGTTGGTCGCCAAAGGAAAAGAAAATTCCCGGAATCAAGCTCCAATGGCAATGACCTTGTGGCTGTTCCTTCTCTCAACGAACATCCACATGAAGTTCATGAAGACAATGTGATTGATGTAAACAATGATAACTCACAGTTTAATGGATACCTGACCGTTGAGATCCAGCCAGAATTGGACGGATTAACAACCCCTATGCCTCAAGACCATAATGCAGAAACACAACGCTGTGCAGTAGAACCTAATTTTAAATACCTTTGCTCCTTGCCTTCTTCAGATGCTGTCCCAATGAGGTCTGTGACCCCTGATAACGAACATTTGCCTTACACAATGGATCAAAGTGCTGACCTAATGGGTCAGGGTCCCCATGTGTTTCATGCTTCTCAAGATACTCGGTTGCATAGTAAGCCTCAAATTCATGAATTGCATGACAGAATACAAAGTTCAGTGTTAAGCCATGGAGCTCGAGATTCAACTCTTCCTCGGGGATCTCAAACTCATAGCCTTCATCACGGGTTAACTTATCAACACCATTGTAATCCAACAAGTGCAGCTACTTCAACTTCAAGCCATCAGGGGCTGCAGGGCGAGGCATCATTCATTGAGATGCAGTATGAAGGACAGGATTCCGGATTCTGTTTACCAGTTTTACCTAGAAATGAAAATGATATTGCTGGATCAGTTTTCCCGCAATTTGTGAAAGACACATTACCACACGAACCAGAAAGGCACATGGATGAACAGTTTCCATCTCTCGATGGTTTGTCACCTGATTTACCCGGATACAGTCCCTTTAGTCTTCAATTTGATGGCACAAGTTCATTAGAAACTGGTGATTTCGAGTTTGGTATTGATGATATTGTGGATGATGAACTGATGAAGTTCTTCGCCTCATAAGCTGCTGCCTGCATTATTTCAGGTATTAATGTATTTCACCGCTGAAAGTACATATATTAAGATCCTGTATATATATTCTATTATTTTCTTTGTGATTCAATTCTGTTGGTGCAAGAAGAGAGTCTGAATTATGGGTTTACGTCTCAGCTGAATGCTTACAATTTTGCCAAGGACGTTTCTGATGATATTACAGACTTATATTTTTCATCATTATTCTTTAGGCAATAGTTGGCCTTGATTTCAGCATTGTTGTAGACAGACTCATGGCTTTTAGGTGTAGACGAAGCAATTTTCTTTACTTAATGAAAGATAGTGCAATTTTGTTTGTTTTGAGATGTGTTTTTTTCCTTATTCTTATTGCTAGTCGTTTGGCCATGAGAGGCTACATGAAGCTTTTAGTACCTTGGTCCTTGATTGATAGTGATTGTCTTTCTGTTGAGAGTTATCTTGCATTGAGATTTGAGAATCTTTTTCTTGTTGAGAGAAATTGGATTGAGACTTTTTGAATTTGCTACATGACGTAGATAGATTAGGCAATATTGCAGTGTTTTGGCAGGGATGGAGAGTTAGAGTAGATTGGATAACTCTAGAATAATTCATTTGCTTCTGGCCCCAAGATTTGCTCAGTTTTCGTTACTCCCTCCGTCCTTGAATAAGTGTCCCTATCGTATACCAAGAAAATGGGTAAATTTACTCTTTTCACCATTTACCATTGCATGGAATACCGAACAACTAAAGAATTTGCATTGAGGACAAAAGATAAAATGGAATGTTTTAACATCATTTTTCTTTAGAATTCTTAAATAGAATACTTGGATGTTTTTCATTTTCAAAGAAGACATTTATTTGGGGACGGAGGGTGTATTATTCATTGAATTTTGTATCTTAAAATGTATGAGAGTTTGGTAAAGACGAGCGATTGAGTAACTTCCGATACATAGCATGTTAATCGGAATTGATTGTGGTGTATTTTGTGTTAGTTTCTTTTTATGTTTTAGTTGAATGAGGTATTTACTTTGGCTGATAGCTTAGAAAAATGAAAATTACATGCTATTGCATCACATACTTTGATAAATTGGATAATTTTGAGTTTGTTTAATCATATAATCCTTCAAATATTGAACCATATCATAGATTGCCAATCTGATCTGTCCCCCATTTCAAACCCTTCATTTAATTTTGAGATGTAATATCAAATCGACATCGAAAATTTCAATCTAAGCTGTGTGTACAAACATTGACTGCAGAGATTTATTTGTTCAATTATTGTCTAACATCTAATGATCGAATTGAGAGTACCATTAAAAAGCTTATCAAAATGGGTCCAATCCTAGAAACTTGCCCAAATTTAATGTTAAATTAAAGTGTCAATTTGATAAATTTTTGTATAGTTTAGTGCATCATTATATGCATTATCAACAGTTTAGTGAGTTTATGTGGAACCTTTTTTTTGGTTGTTGAGGAAAACACACGCAATAGATTAGGTGTTGATTTGCACTTTATCCTAACAATGTATATATGTCGATAAAAAAAAGGGGAAATTACAATTTAATTGCCAAATTATTTGATTTTTCATAATTGTGTTCCAGTCTAAACGAAATTACAAATTAATGTTCAAGCTATCAATATTTTCACAATTACGTTCAAGGTTGAATTTTTGGCGACGGAAAGCATACGTGGCACGTTGGACGCTGTGTAGGATTTAAATATAAATTAATTAAAATGCCATAAAAATGATATGCCATAAAAACGACGTTTTTTTTTTTTTTAGTTTCTGGCATCTCGTTTTGATGCCATGTCATTTTTATTTACTTATATAAAATCCTGCTTAGCATCCGGCATGCCACATATGCTTTCTATCGCCGAAAATTCAATCAGCAGCGTAATTGTAAAAATATTGATAGTTCGGACATATGATCGTAATTTCATTCAGATTTGAACGTAATTGTGAAAAGTTGAATAGAACGGCTATTAATCTGTAATTTTCCTATAAAAAAAAATAGAAATTACAAGCTGTCTGATCACTTGAAAAGGATAAGAATAAAAATACAAAGAAATGACTATTAAGATACAGATCAACATAAAAAAAAAAGAAGAAGATTAGGATGCAGATTTATATCTGCAGAGAACCTTGCACCTAAGTACACTATCAAGAACATAAAAACCTGGCATTACCATAATTTTAACTCTGCTACGACCTTGTGATCTTTGCCTATCCCCAAATACATCTTCCATGTAACTTGCATCATACGCCATATTCTCCTCCACTCTCATTATACCTACAGCCCGATCGAACGAATGCGCCAGCAGATGCAGCAGCCATATGCATTTTGCAGCCACGAAGAACGCCTGCAGAAGCTTCTCTGACCACGGCCTCGTGCACCCGACCGCTCCTATAATGCCGCTCATCTTTTCATCACAGAACTTGCTCAGCTCCTCACTGTAGTACTTGGTCCCTTTCCTCACCACTTCGTTCCAGTTGAGGTTCTTCAACGCAACGAATGATTGGAACTGCGCTTGGCGATGCTGCTGAGGGTCCAGATGCTTCGGGGCTCCGTTTCTCTGGAACACGCAGTTCTCAAAGTCCTGGTAGAGTGATTTGTTCGCGATGGCTTCCAAATGGTATAGGACTAGCTTGGAGTGTTTTGAGGCGAGAGAGAGCTTGTACGGTTGAAGCAGCGAGTTCAAGTTGTCTGCTTCGTCAATCTGCATAGTAGAGTTGGAAATCACTGGCTGACGACTCAAAGTAGGAAAAATAGTACCCGTCTAATTTAGAATCCTTACTAGAGTCTTGCGCTGAAGACTCAGAGTAGGAAAAAGTAGGAAGAAATGCTATCTTTACCAGAGTCTTGCACAAAAGACTCAAAGCAAGAAAAAGAGTACGCGTCTAATATACAATCCTTACCAGAGTCTTGCGCTGAAGACTCAGAGTAGGAAAAAATGCTATTAACCAGTCTTGCACAAAAGACTTAAAGTAGGAAAAAGAGTACTCGTCTAATATATAATCCTTACCAGAGTCTTGCAGAATTGCTTGACTGATAATCTTGCTTCGGATACGATCTGCAAGAAGCCCTCCACCATTGTTCCCTCGCTCACAGGCATCGGGTTTCCTACCTTCCCATCGACGGACTGAGAGATCTTTTCTTGCCCACCTTGCCTCAATGCCTTCTTCAACTCTTCACAGTAAGTCTCCAAATACTCCAATTTTTTCTTGAGCTCACCTAAGGATGATTTCATTTCCTTAGCCTGAGACAGCGCTGCGTCCCGGCTCTCATTCGCTTCTGTCACCTCTTTCTTCAGCATCTCAATCGGAACAGCTCCCAAATCCTTAAGCATTTGGGACACTTGATCGCTCTCGTTCTTGCTGCTCTTCTTCTTCAGCCTCGGAAACGGCCACCACAAACCAAGCCCCTTACCCCTCGGCTGTGAATGGAGAGAGGAGTGAGAATCTGTCAATGGAACAATGAGGTTTGATTTCCCACCTTTTCCGGTAAGGCCTTCTTCGGGTTCAATGCTTATTACGGCAGGCCTGCATTTGTTGCAAGACGACATTGATCCAATGTCGCCCATACTGTTTCTCCTCGACCGGGAGAATTCAGGTGGTGGTGGTGCTGCTGCTGCTGATGATCTGAAAAGATTGGCGTGGCTCGTGCACGAGCCCGCCATTGAAAAATGATCATCAGCAGGGCAGATATGACCATCAAAGTTTATGAGCCCTTTTCTTGAAGATTCATTTGCAGTTCTGTAATCTGATAAGACGGATTCATCGACAGTTCCTCCTCCATCTAAGGTGTGGTCTCCCCAACTTTCGGCGTAGTTTCGATTGTCATTCAAGATCTGCTGGTATCCTGGTAATGGATCATCATCATAACTCTGTCCATATTTGAGATTTGTTAGGATTTAAGACAGAAAAATATTGAAAAAATCAAAAGATACAGACTTGTTTGTTCAGCCAGTTCGTCACAATGTGATTACGTCTAGATTTTCTATAGAAATATTATGATGATAATTACAATTACAATTACAATTACAATTACAAATGAGATACTATTCATAACTCTTGCCACATTTGAGAAAGTGAAGAGACCATTGTCAACTAGAACAAACAACAATATGCTTATCTTGCTTTAGTATTGAAAAATGAGGAATACTTCTGTGCGGTGGACCGCACCGTACGGTGGGTGAAGTCCACCTATTTTTATTTTTGTTTTTGTTTAATTAATTAATTAATCATGATTGAGACTTAATAAATTTTAATTGAAATCAATAAACCCAATTAAAATTAATAAATTCCGGAGCTTAATAAACCTTAATATTAATAAACTCTAATTATTTCATAATTATTCTTAATCCCCTAAATTACCCCATAATCCTCCTTATCTTAAAATTGTCCATCTTCCTTCCAAAAAAATAAAAATATATTGTCCATCTCTGATAGTAACTAAATGAACCAAAATTGCAGTTTTTCCTTTCTAATTTAATACTTAGTGATAAATAGAACATCCATTTCCAGAACAACACAAATATTACAACCCTCGAGACAAGATAATTGAAACATTTTATATAATATAAGAAAATTAAGATAAGAGAAACTCGAGCAGGAATTAAAAACAGAAAAAGAAAAAAAAAGTTTTAGAGAGAATAAAAGGAATGAATACATACAGGGGTGAAAACAGGGTAATCTTGTGCAGATAAATGTGAAGAAGCATGTTGCGAAAGAGGAGAAGCAGATGGGAATCTGAGAGCAGCATGAATAGCCCTCAGCTCCACTGCTTTCGCAATGGCCGCTTCTATATCTTCACTAACGCCATACATCAATATGTAAACTTAGAGAGAGAGAGAGGGAGAGAGAGAGAGAGAGGTATCTTTGTCTGTGTTCTGAATGGCAGTAGAAAGAAAATGAGTGCATGTGAACACCAATATGGAGGAGGAGAGAGAGAGGAACTGTGGAGAGGGAGAGGTGGTGACTGGTGTGTGTCTTGCTTTTACATCTTTTGTGATAAGCATGAGAATGTGGCGAGTTACGAAATCACCCTTCAATTGTTTATTTATCCTTTTCTTTTACCATAATCCAAAATTTTAAATTCCATCTAACTAATTTTGAGAGATGAAAAAATGTCATCCTAATTTGTACATCCAATAAAATTTAGGGTCAATTTTAGGGATTATTCCAATGTTCCGTCGCTTCAAATTTTACTTTCGCTTTGAATGAACATGAAGATTGATAATTGAGAATTTTGGCCGTCGAATTATCGTAAGTAGAACGGCATTATTTTTTATAATCGAAATCCTAGTTCACAACAAAATTAAATATGCCACGTTAGTTATTCTGTTACTTGAAAAAATTGGACTGATCACAGATCTAGTTTACTATAAATCGAAAGACTGAAATATTATTGAAATACTAGATAGTTATGTCTGATATTCAAAAGGCCTAATTTTAATCTCCACTACTCCCACTTCCACAACTAAAAAAAAAAATAATTAAAAAATGACATATACATTCTCATATTTTATTATCTCAATATTGATTTAATTAGTAAAATTTTCAAGATGATGCGGTGGTGCACTTGGTGTTTCTAATAATAATTTCAAGCATACTATTCGTGCACACTAGCACCACTATCTATCACCAATTAGTGCCCTCTTGACTCTATTATTGATCTAATATTACCCATTTAATGTGCATTATAGTCCTATAACTAACCAAAAAAAAAACGGAATAAGCTCTTTACTTTATTTTGAATTTCATTCTTTATTAAGAATTGCTCTTTTTGATTAAAATTAGTTGATAAATTATTTAGTTTTATGTATATGAGATAAAGTAAGGGAGGCATAACACTAGTCTCTTTGATGATTATGTCTACAATGTGATTGTGATAATCATATATATTGTCGCTTGGGAGAATGATTATAGTTGTAAAATGATTTCCTCTGAAATAAGCCTTCTTACTTTCTACTAGTACCAGTTTTCAATTGATTCTCTAACTAGTTAATTTTTTATTATTATTAAACGTGCAACGTGTAAAAAGGAGTTTGAACTATCATAACATTGAGAAAAAAAAAGAAATACTATATTTACTTTCGACTCGGAACATGCACCTAACTATAAAAATCTATACCTATTATAAAAGAGTCTTGTTTACAAAATTTGATTTGCCTATTATACCCTTATTGTAGTATTTTATTATAATTAGAATCTATTATTAGATGATTATTTTATGTTTGACATATATATTGTTAAAATTTATCAGTATAGATGCACGTACTACTCTACTAATAAAAATAAAAATACCATAAAAAAAAATTGATTTCTTGAGAGTAAACTTACACCATAATCCATATGCAAGGAATCCCCAAACTGCAGAGTTGGCTGAAAAGCGATGAGGGCAGAAAAGTCCAATTGCTTATGTATTTTCATTTTCTTCACTGCGCCTCACAGCTTGGGAATATTTTTATTTTTAATGTGCGAATTGCATCGTGTGGGCCCAAGCATAAAATGCCAACAATTTTTGTATTTACCTGCTTGACGTATTCATTCATTCCAATCAAATCTCTATTGTGACTTTTCTATGTCCGTTATCGAATAAGTGTTTTATTTAAAAATAAAAAATATTTTTAAATAAATATTTTATTTATTAAAGTTCAAGTTTATTCAACGAGTAGTGCTTGAGTAAACTATTTCTTGAGTTGAAAGCTAACCGAGTTCGAGCTCGATTATGGTCTTTACGAATAATTAACGAGTCGAGCTCGAACTTGATTGTTACATGTCGAGCCAAGTTTGAGCCAGAATACAAAGCTCTAATTGAGCTCAAGTTGAACTCAATCCTTCAAATTTTCTAACGAGCTGAGCTCGAGTATGTTAGCGTTTGGCTCAATTCGATTCGTGTACAGTCTTAGTTTTGAGTAACTTTGAGCGAGTGTAATTTAATAATTGTTGATGATATGTTAAACAAACTTATATGGAATGTCGGATTGGATTATAGAATGTTTGAAGTCTTTTCAAAAGTTTGGCTGTATTTGATACTTTCTAGCTACTGATTTCTATTGCCAAATTCCTTAATATTTTTTAAATCATTAATTCAACCACTCCATTCATCACAAAAAAAGCAACCAAATTTTGTCAACCTCCACATGCAAAAAGTAGTTTACCCCTTAATTATTTGTGTAATAATTTATCATTATGCTAAGCACTCCTCCACCACCTAATTTAATTATTTTGTTTTTATTTGTGATACAAATTTAAAATATTAATTGAATAAAATGTGCGGTACCCAATTGGTTTTATAAACCTTTGATAGATAAAATGCTGAATGCAATCTGATCTGCCACGACGGTTTGGTACTCTTTACCTCAAATAATAATAATAATAATAAAATAATAATAATAATAATAATAATAATTTTTCATCGTTTGGATATATATATTTAATTTGGGAGAAAGAAAACGCATATGATTGGCATTAAAAAAGTGTATGAATTTTCTGTATTAATTAGTACTCCGTATAAATTCTAAATTTATTTTTTGAATTGTTTTATTGATTTTCAAGAGGGTAAAAGTCAATAATGTTACTATTACCTTTGTTCGGTAGTGGTTGGGATTTGGAAACAAAAGTTAAGCAAATAAAGGAGTAGTTGATAGCTAGTGTTGGTGTAGCTCGAAATTGGATCCAACAATTATCTCTTTTTTATTGTGCCTCTGACCAAATAATTGTTCACAAAGCCCTAGTTAGAAACTACAAAGAATCCTTACCGCCTAGGACCTTTCAATTAATATACATAGATATATATTAAAGAGTGATGCTATTCGGACATAAATGTCCGGACATAATCTAGTTAGTTTAGGTAAATGATTCGGTTTGATCCGTTTAACTTATTTATTTAATTTTGTAATTTCTCCACATTCATTCAATTTATTATTTTTTGAGTAATCTAATTCAAGTGAATGCATAAATATCTATTAAGTAATAGTATTTTCGAAAGATTAGTGAAAATCACAAAATAACTTTATTAGTTTAATTTCGTATTTTCTGTATTCATATTTCTCTCTTTAAAAATGACGGTTTAGATTAATTAAGTAAATATATTAGAGTACTAACCAACACCATTATTTTATTTGATAAATTATAGGTTAAGATTATTAATATATTCATTTTATGTCCGGACATATATGTCCAAAAAGTATTAGTGTATATTAAATACATATATGAAAATTAAATACAGTCATGTCTTTGTCTTATTTGGCATTATCGAAAATCATGATGAGATGCTTTGTAAGTAATGAGAATGCATGATTCTACTTTGAAAATTTATCAAAAGGTATCAAACTATATCGTGTTTGTATAGAAAAAGGTAGTAAATAAAAATTTGTATTTTCAATTTCTTTAGGAAAAATTATCAAATAAATCACCAACCCTTATTCATTTTGCAATTACAATACAAATTTAAAAAGTTTAAAATTAAAAATACAAGCTATGCCTTTTTTGCAATTGGAGCTCGGTCTCTATTCCTGACGAGTATGGCCTTTTGGACAATGGATTTTTCAGACACCAACTTATTGAGGGAAAAGATTGACCTTATAGTTTGTGACCCAAACTAACAAACGATATTTTCGACATGCAAAATCATTTCGACATACAATTTGCCTTTTCAGCTTTTACTTGCTAAATAGGATTCATGCAATTGATTTATGGGCTTTAATGTTCTTGAAAAAAATGAATATTTTGTCAATTTTGGTTAGGTTACTTGGGCCAGGCTCAGACCACCAAATGAACGGGGATAAGTGGGCTGAATTCAGCCACTTACATTAGGTAAATTGAGCATTTTTTATTCATTTTTTCCTTTGTAGCAAATTGAGTAAATTGAGCATTTTTTTATTCATTTTTTCCTTTATAGCAAAATGTACACTTCTGTTATGTTTCCATCACTCTAAACACATTCTCAACATTTCATGAGATCCACATACTGAATGTGTGCAGGTACAAATTTTGAAAATCAATTTTTGTGTGGTAAGATGTAAATATGTAATACGCCCCTCATTTTCACAATTCATGATTCTTTTTCTCAATTATTCTAATTGTTGCCTACTAATTATTATATAGATCTCAAAGTTACTATATTTGAGGTTCGATAGAGCACTTGATAGGATCCCCAAACCAATGGTGCGACGAAAAGCAAAAATTGCTCGAGAACGTCGCCTTCACGTGCAAAAAATAATACTATCAACCATCTTAACAATGTCTCGCATATTTTACTTGCTCAATCTATCTCATAGTAAAGGACTTTCTCATTTACCTTTTAATTCTAATTTAAACAAAATATGTTCGAACATGTATTCCCATAACAGTACCAGGAAATAAAATTAACCTTCATTTACAATTCCAATCAAACAATATTCATCTAATCAAGCAATAACACCATGTCCATTATGGTCAAATCATACAAGAAAAACACCAGAAATTTAAACAGATAAAAAAAATTGAGGGTAGACTATATCATGTCTGAAATGTTCACATTGACAGCAGCAGCATTAGATTTTGAAGTTAACCAACCACAAACTTCATCCATTTCCTCAAGAATGTATAACAGATCTTCTAACTATCAAATAAACCAAGGGAAGATGGCTTACGTAGGATATATAGGATTTGAATTTGAACGTGACATCTCGAAATCCTGTGGAAGATAACTTCTGTGACGATTTCTCACCAAATTTATAAGCAACTATAAATTTTTAATTTACCAGAATCTTTAACATGTCATAATATAGTTACTACCTTCATGTTTCCCAAAATAAATTTCAAGCTTCAGGTTTTGGCTTGTGGAACCATTAATATGTAGTTTACATGGACACCAAACATATTTCCAAGTGAATTAGATCACTTTTCTATGACAGTTATAAGAAAGATATATACCTACTAAATATTCCAAAAGAATTTGAAGTCCTCACCGTTATGGTTAATTCACACCAGTAAATCTAATAGATCTAGGGTTAGGGTATTCTGTTTATGACTCAGAACCCAGTGCTAATAGATCTAGGGTTAGGGTATGCCCAAGCCCAAGACCCATCAATCAATATACTAGTACTATATAATACGTGTGAGTCGAGATTTAGGGTATTCTGTTTAAATAAAACAGTAAGGAAGCGTTTACTTTGCATGATAGGAGCGTTTACTTTGCGTAATAGGATGGAGACTCAACGCTCGTCTGAATGGTTGGCGGAACGCGATGAGATGATTAAGCGAGCCAAGGAGATGGCGGATGCGGAAGAAAGATTGGTACCCCGACTTGACCCAGCCAAAGATCCGTGGCCACCGGTGTGGAAACCTATCAAGGAATCCCCACAATTCATATATGGCTTGATTGATTCCTTCGTCGACCCTTGGGATCTCGAAAATTTCGACTACATTCCAGATTCCAATTTCCCTCCCAACCGCCGAGGTTATAAATCCCAAAACATCCACAAAAATGTTAAGGGTTTCCTCAACCAAATTCGGGAGAGCAGGGTGAGTAATCTTTTCATTTCATGTATCTATTATTACTTCATCTTTTCAATTTCGTGGTTTCGAATTCCTAAGGTTTCTCTTCAATTTCGTGGTTATTGCTTGGATCCAGATTCTAGGGCTTTTTCGTAATTACTGCCGACTGGTAAATTAATCACGTTTCTCAATTTGTTGATTGATTGCTATTACTGGAATATTAATATTTAGGGCTGGGGTTCAAATTCCTATGTTTCTTTGCCGTCGCTTCCTTTTAAAAAATATACTATTTCCCAATTTCCTGTTGATTGGTTGATAATTATAGAGATATGCTGAATTTCGTGTTTAGGGTTTGGATTCAACTTCATAGGGTTTTCCTTTTTCCCCCCTTAAAACTTGTAATTTCCCAATTTGCTGAATGATTACGGTTGCTGGAATAATTATGTCCAGATCTCATGGAATCTTATTGAATTGTTGTAATCTGCAGTGGTTAATATGAGTATTATTTGCTTCCTCTTTGCTTATCAATTTATTTGTAATGATGTGTTGGAAATTTCTTCTTAGGGTTATGATATTGATTATGATGTCCCGGAATTTGTGCGCTCTCCTTTCCAAGCGAGGCACGATTTTCACAGTCTTGAGAAGAAAAACCCCAAATATTATGGAAAGATGATGGAAGTAATGAAGTTTGCATTTGAAGAAATCAATGTTCATGCTGAGGTATGTGTACGTATTTTATGTTTGGAAAAGTTGGTTGGAACATGATATGCTAAATGTTGAAGTGCAGATGAATGGGGAAAGGTATGAGTTGCTTGGGATGGAGAAACTTGTGGAGGCCTCACAAGATAGGACGAGACTTATAACATTTAGTGTCAAGGAAGTTGCCCCCAATGTGGGTGCTGTCAAGAGTATTCAAGCAATGGTGTTTTGTGAGTTCTCATTTAGAGGTGACAGGTTTCGGCTTATGGAGTGGAGGTTTAAACCCGAAGCTACTTCCACGGAGACGGAGACGGAGACGGAGACTTCTGAAGCTTGTTGTTCCCCTGGAACTAGTGGTTCCTCTGGAGAGGAGACTTCCGAGTGAGCTTGATTCACTGATTCTCGCTATAGTAGTGTGCAGAATTTTATCATGTTTATAAAATTTGATTTGCCTATTATACCCTTATTATAGTATTTTATTATTGGTATCTGTTATTAGATGATTATTAATTTATGTTTGACATGTATATTATTAAAATCTATCAGTATTACGTGCGATGCACGTACCACTCTACTAATAAAAATAAAAATACCATTAAAAAAAAATTGATTTCTTGAGAGTTAACTTACTCCATAATCCATATGCAAGGAATCCCCAAACTGCAGAGTTGGCTGAAAAGCGATAGGGCAGAAAAGTCCAATTGCTTATGTATTTTCATTTTCTTCACTGCGCCTCACAGCTTGGGAGTATTTTTATTTTTAGGGCTCGTTTGGTAGATATGTGAGGATAAAGCAAGATAGATAATGTCAAGATAAATATAAATAAGGGTGATTGTTAGTATATCTTTGTGTTTGGTAGATAAGATAATGTCTAGATGAATAATAGGTTAGTTGTTTGATACCCTCGTTTAAAATCAAAATTAAATAAAAAATTACAATTATAATCCCAATCAATTCTCTCCCATCTCCTCACCTACCCTTAATTATTTGTGTAATAATCTATCATTATGCTAAGCTCTCCTCCCCACCTAATTTAATTATTTTGTTTTTATTTGTGATACATGTTTAATATATTAATTGAAGAAAATGTGCCGATCCCATTTGGTTTTATAAACCTTTAATCGATAAAATGCTGAATGCAATCTGATCTGCCACGACGGTTTGGTCTTTACCTCAAATAATAATAATAATAATAATAATAATAATAATAATAATAATAATAATAATAATAATAATAATAATAATTTTTCATCGTTTGGATATATATTTAATTTTTTTTTTTTTTTGAATATCATTACAAATATTAAACTCACACACCCCACCTAGGATTTTTTTGTGGCCGAGAGTACTCGAACCTCTGACCTATTGGTCAATAGGCAACCACTCCACCACTAGGCCATCCCCACTGGGACAAATATATATTTAATTTGGGAGAAAGAAAACGCATATGATAGGCATTAAAAAAGTGTATGAATTTTCTGTATTAATTAGTACTCCGTATAAATTCTAAATTTATTTTTTGAATTGTTTTATTGATTTTCAAGAAGGTAAAAATCAATAATGTTACTATTACCTTTGTTTGGTAGTGGTTGGGATTTGGAAACAAAAGTTAGGCAAATAAAGGAGTAGTTGATAGCTAGTGTAGCTCGAAATTGGATCCAACAATTATCTCTTTTTTATCGTGCCTCTGACCAAATAATTGTTCACAAACCCCTAGTTAGAAAACTACTACTCCCTCATATATTCAAAACGTAAGTCTTTCTCCTATTCAAAATGTAAGTCTTTTTAGAGTTGTGCACACAAATTAAGAAAATTTATTTTTATCAAATTTAACCTTGATAAATTATGAATTGAAATTAGTGAATAGTGAAAATGTGAGTTTGGAGGTGAGTTAATTAGGGGTAATTATGGATTTTGAAGGTGAAAAAATGCTAGAATGACATATATTTTGCAAAAGTTATAAAAGCCTAAAAAGACTTACATTTTGAATAGGAGGGAGTACAAAGAATCTTTACCGCCTAGTACCTCTCAATTAATATATATATATATATATATATATATAGATATATATTAAAGAGTTAATGGTCTAAAATGTCATTTTTCTAAACTCAGAGATAAAAAATGACCTTCAAAACTTAAAAGATAAATTATGGCCCTATCTTACTCTTCTACCCCTACCAGTTTCTTAATACCATATTCTCTCTACTCTCTAATTAAACCACCCGCCCTCCCCACCTATCTTCTCTCTCATATTATTCATTTCTCTCTCTCTCTCTCTCTCTCTCTCTCACACACACGCGCAAATATAGTCGCCGCCGACTTCATTCCGCATTCGTCTCCGCCGTCGTCATCTTTCCGACCCGACACCCTTCTCTTCATCAACCATCTTCTGCCCTTCTCCCCAATCGCCGTCGTAATGGCATAGTCATTGTCGCCGCCCTTCATATCACCCCCATCTTCTTCGCCTCCTCCAATTGTCGTCGCCTTCAAGGTATCACCAACCCCCTTCGTTGTCGTCGTCCCCGTAGTGGTCAGAAGTCGCAAGTCACCGAAGATTTGTCTTCGTCCGCCATCATCGCCTTCATTCTCAATACGGCCGCCGTCGCCACCAAAGATTTTTTTATCTCAACCGCCATTCCCGTCGTCGTCATTTCAGATCTACTACTAGATTTGATGTATTTGTTTAGATCTACTACATGTTCGTTCCATATTTTCAGATCTGGTGTGTGTTTTGTTATTTTATGTATATATACATACATGTGTTGTGTACGTGTTATTTCATGTATATATACATACATGAATGTGTTATTTCATGTATGTATACATATGAAGTCGATAAATTTTTTGTATTTATGTATATACATGAAGCGTACATGTTCGTGTATGTGCTTTGTTTCACATGTAGATATACATGAAATGTACATGTTTCGTGTATGTATTTTACACGTATGTGTATATTAGGATATAAGCTTATCTTACATAGGCCTACGTACTTTTTGAATGTTCCATTACAGTCTTCATGTATGTTGATTTTTATGTATGCATACACACAAGCTACTTCAAATATTACGTTGTACATACACGAAGATTCATACATAAAATTATTTTTCATGTATGCCAGGAATTTTGAATCCCCATCACTGGAATTTTTCATCGGAAATTTTTTAGGAATGACTATTACGAGTTTTCACTCTATATTAAATACATATATGAAAATTAAATATCAATATGTCATGTCTATGTCTTATTTGGCATTATCGAAAATCATGATGACATGCTTTGTAAGTAATGAGAATGCATGATTCTACTTTGAAATTTATCAAAAGGAGTCAAACTATATGGTGTTTGTATAGAAAAAAAAAGGTACTAAATAAAATTTTGAATTTTCTATTTTCTGTCAAGGAAAAATTATCAAATAAATCACCAACTGTTATTCATTTTGCAATTACAATACAAACTTTAAAAATTTACAATTAAATACACGAACTATGCCTTTTTTGCAATTGGAGCTTTTGGCAACGGATTTTTCAGGCCATTCGGCTTCTTATATTCACCAATTTATTAAGGGGAAAGATCGGCCTCATAGTTGGTGATCCGAACTAACAAACGACATTTTTGACATGCAAGTTCATTTCGACATACAATTTGTCGTTTCAGCTTTTACTTGCTAAATAGGATTCATGCAATTGATTTATAGGCTTTAATGTTGCTGAAAAAAAATTAATATTTTTATTTTGGTATGTGGTTTGTCAATTTTGGTTTTTACTTGGGCCAGGCTCAAACCACGAAATGAACGGGGCTAAGTGGGGTGAATTCAGCCACTCATATTGGGCCTTTTTCCAAACCCATGTCCAGGACCAATTGGAGTCCAACAAATCATAATATACTTAATTATTCAGAATTTATATTGCATTTTACATAGCCTAATTTGATTCATACTAAATGTAATAATAGTCTAATTTGATTCATACTAAATGAATTGTTACATAATCAAATTTCAAGTAGCTATGAGTAGCTTGATTTTATTTTATACTAGTATGTGTTATAATATAAAAAAAATAGAATTATTTGTATATTGAGGGACACTCTGGTGTGATCGGTCAACGCACCATAGTTGATTTTTTTTTATAAATATTTTTGAATTCTTTTTAATTTTTATAAACTCTAGTTGGTATTAATAGACCATAATTGAAGATTAATAAATTTAAGGAATTAATAAATTTTAATTGAGGATTAATAACCTTAATGTAAAATACTTATACCGAAGGATCGTAAGATTGGCGGGTGTGACTCATGGGGCGCATGCGAGCGTACTCTGATGGTGGGCGCAACTTGGTGTTCGCGGATTGAACTTGAAATGACGGGAAGGCATTAAAGCGAAGGCGGTTGTCCGAGAGAAGGACAAGCTGGTCGGGTGCTGATGCCGTTCCCCTGATGAGCCCGATGGCAGGGCGAAACCAGTTGTTGTCCCGAAAGCCCCAAAGATTGGGAAGATGTCGGCATGCGTGGGGACTGTTCCGGTCCATCCCCGTGACAAAGTGGTATCAGAGCCTAACGTCGGGCGGACTGCTTCGTATGGGCGGAGTGGAAGTCACCCGTCGACCGGTTCCTGGGTATGACGGAGTTTCTCACAGGTGCCTCGGGACGTTCCAGTCTCAGAGGAGACGCGTGCGTAATCCTCCGCGAGGGAAGATGAGTCTTCCGAGGGAGTAGCACGGCGTGGCCGAGGACGTCCACAAATCTGGTGGGTGAGAATGTCACAGGCCGCCTGCGGGCACGGTGCCCGTCCGTGGTGTCCGCGGTGCCATCCATGGCACGGACTACCGAAGGATCGTGAGATTGGCGGGTGTGACTCATGGGGCGCATGCGAGCGTACTCTGATGGTGGGCGCAACTTGGTGTTCGCGGATTGAACTTGAAATGACGGGAAGGCATTAAGCGAAGGCGGTTGTCCGAGAGAAGGACAAGCTGGTCGGGTGCTGATGCCGTTCCCCTGATGAGCCCGATGGCAGGGCGAAACCAGTTGTTGTCCCGAAAGCCCCAAAGATTGGGAAGATGTCGGCATGCGTGGGACCTGTTCCGGTTCATCCCCGTGACAAAGTGGTATAAAGAAAAAATGAAAATTAAACAAAAAACTAAAAAAAATAAATAATAAAAATATTTTATTTTTCTTTTCTTTTTCTTTTTTGCAAAAGATAACGCCGGACTAAGATAGATGCGCCGCATGCACGTGAACTCGGTCGCACGGTGTGATCCACCATATACGAGACGAAGTCTTCGTCTCGTGTATTTATGTCTTTTGATGATTTCATTTCCAACGAGGCTACTAAAAAAGATTAAAAAAAAACTGCATAAAATTGGCGGGAGATTGATAATCACTATTATCAAAAGTAGAAACCTGTGTGCTCAAATTCATGGAAAAATATCTAGCTCCTGCAAATACGCTTTCGCTGTCGGAGAAACCCAACTCCGTGAACAAGTAAATCTCTCCGTACCCAGATCAAAATTGTTTTCAATTATTTTCTTGCTTGTGTTTGTGATTTGTGAATTGAAATTTAGGCGAACATGGAAGAGGAGCCTCGTCGAGTTAAACGGAAGAGTCGATCCCAATTATCGCCATTATCTTTCCAGTCTTATAATTAAATCATATTCTAAGGTCAGTGCTGCTTTACTTCTTGTTCCTTTTTTTTTTCTAATTAAATTTCGAAATTTACTTCAATTGCACTTGCTAAAGTTCACAATTTTTCGTTTTGGTGAACAAATTTTGGGGAAATTACAAAAAGTATGGAGCATTTCCTCATAAATATCATGTCAATGGAGAGCCTTGCGATACCCATGTATGAATTTCTCTTGACCTATTTAGTGTTTTATTCAAGTCCTATTTTTCTATTATTCTCAAGAATGAATTTAATTTCCTTTCCATTTTTGACAGGTTGATTGGTTTATCAACGCTGGAGTGAGGGATTACTCAGGTGCAATTAAAAGGTTGATGCAGATGAAAATTCTCCTTTTTTGTAAAATCTGAACATATATTTTTTTGTTAACCTACATGTGTTGTTTATTTATTTTCGGTATCTTACTGTCTCTCTGTAAAAATATATGTCTTGATTTTTTGCAGGCAAGGTATCTCATCGCTTGAATTTGACTCGAAGGTGAGCAATTTGCAATGGATGCTTATTTGTTGATTAATAATTTACTGAATTGTAAAATAGTATTTTTCGTATTAGCTATAATCTTTGGAGGCAATGTAGTTAAAATAATACAAAAGGAATCTCAGACTTGTCGATAACAGGAAAACATGCCATTGACTGCAAAATAGGAGTTGTAAACTAACAAAGTTAATTAAATTTTTCCATGAGAGTGGGTATTCTTGTGAGTTCTCAAGTTTGAATCTCACCAACATCTTATTGGTTGAGCCGGTCACACCAGGTTTTCCTCGTGTGTACCTCGGGTAATGGCTAAGATTACCCTCATCATTAAAAACAATTCCATGAGAGAAAATGCATGAGCCTAACAAAATTGTATGAGAAATTAGTTTACTGTATCATTGGCTCATGTCATGAGTGTAATTTAATTTATGTTAGTTGGGGGGGGGGGGGGTTCTGTTTTTCTTGAAATAGTGTTGTCTCGTATTGTACTATCTTGCTGATGCTTGGTTATTCTTATCACCTGTTTTAGCCATGTTTGGCATGATAAGAGAGCGAAGCCACCTTGGCAAGTGCTTCGTTCAATAGATAAGATAGTAACATTCAACTGTAATGAAGCGGGATATGTTTCTAGCACATAACATCAGAAAAGAGGCAACAATATTCTGCATGTATATTTTCTCTATAGAGTCAACTACTCCACATTGGTTGTGTGAAAAATGTTTTACTGACTGAATCACATTTCTCTGATGTTATTTCTTTTTAATACTCTTGGTATTTATAAATGGAATTCTATTGTTCAAGAATTGAGCTTGAAAAGCACTGAAGGGCTTGGCTTCAATGCTAACTTCACTCATTTATTGTGAACAAGCGATTCTTTTATTGATTATTGCTGTGGGCCTGTGGCAGGTGGATGCTGTGGAAGCATAAAACCCATAGCATGTCACGTTCTTTCTGTTTAACTGGAAGGGTTCTTGGTTTTCAATTAGATTTATAAGACTAATCAATGGTATGTTTATTTCCTTGTTTTGTTAGGGCGTGTACTTGGCATCAGTAACAAAATCAGGTTGCCTAACTGTTCATGACTTTGACAATATTCGTAGCCCAGGTAACAAGTCATATCAGTCGGATTTATGCTATATATTTATTCAAAATTTCTCTGATCATTTGGTACCCAATGGTTTGACCTTTTTATCATGTTATAATCCTATGTAATATCACACATCTTCTAGGTTTAAACTTTTTTTTACCATGAATACTGAATAGAAATTGGACCAGACTGAGCACATAAATATGCAACAGAATAATAGCTCATATCTGGAGACAATGGCTTTCTGTGGATTGGCCTCAAACCAGAGTTCACAATATTGAAGTTAACAATCACTTAATCAGAATGAGAAGTTGAGCTCAAATTAAATGAAAAGGATTGATTTTTCAATGTCTAGGCATAATTTACATTTTATTTTACACGTAGAGCACTAAGGAAGTAAGGATCATGTTCGCCATGAAATTAAGGCATGTAGTACTTAAGTTTTTGTAAGTTGAAAATTATATTTAGCAACAAGGAATACAATTGATGTATGCATTTAACGAGTTTAGGTGTGTTCTAGAAGAATTTCACTGTTGTTGTAGAGTACTCATATTTATTATTTTATTCCCCTTAAGTAAGTTCTTGCATTCTATATGGTTATGGTTATGTACCTTTATGGATCAGATGGACTACAAACATCCCTCATAGTGATTTGTTTTTTGGATTTTTTTTGGCTTATATGGCCTTTAGATTTGAAAGAAGATGAAGGGAAGCAGTTGCTGCACATTTCTACATCTGAACAAATTGATGTTGTTCGGTGGAACCTCACTAACCAAGACGAGGTAAGAATTTTTCATGATTCCGCGTGTTAAGTGCACTCTGTATACATATTTTTGTTTTCTTTTATTGAGTAGTCCTGAAGTTGCAACCTATTTCGTCTGATCACTTTTCATATGCATATCACGTGAACTCTTGCTGGGAGCTCCCTGTACCGACAACCGGCTCCACATGCTTCTCATTTTGTAATGAAATACATACATTAAATTTCTGGTTTTGGAGTATCTTAATGGTGCTTTGACATGGTATTCTGTCTAATAATGGTAAAGTTAAGAAAGACATACAGTCACATTAATCATCATGGTTCAGACATTGGGACTCTGTTCATCTTAGGCATGTGTTTGATTAAGGTTAATTAAGAAGGTTGCTGCAATCTGAGTCTAACTAGGGCTTCTACTTTATGCAATGAATTCTCTTAACATACCATTGTCCTCGGTCGCTATGATCCAAAGAGAAAAAAAATGAATTATCCAGTCAATGGATGAATTTTGCAACAGAACATATGTCTTACTTGATTTTAGTGGTGTGTTTGAGGCTTTCCGCAAGCAAAGTGAAATGTTCACTTCAGAACGTAATAATGCGCCCGTTATAGCATGGGAAAGCTCTCAATCCTCACGATCAAGCAAGACCAAACCGTAGGGTTATTGAACTTGAATAATGTCAAACAATAATAACACAACCCTTATATAGGCTGCAAAACCAACATAGAATCGTTAGAGTAAGGCTTGTATAATAAGCCCGTCTTATGCTATATTGACGAAAAGCAACAGAAATAACTAATATTCAAAGGAAATAAACATAATATAAGCTACAATAAATAAACATAATCCACTAAGTAGCCATATTGCATCAGTTGCTTCCAGGCTGTATCAAAAAACATGGACTTGGTTTTGGAAGAAGGTTTCTGTGGTCTATGTTAAAGGTGATAAGTTGGAGAACAGTTGGACTTGGTTTTGAAGAAGGTTTCTGTGGTCTATGTTAAAGGTGATAAGTTGGAGAACAGTTGGACTTGGTTTTGGGAGAAGGTTTCTGTGTAGCCATATATATATATATATATTTTTCAAATGTAAGCAGAGGTGAGATATTCCTTCATTGAAATTCTCAATTGTGGTTAGCAGTTGTTGAATGATTCTTCATCCATTCTCTGTGATGTAAAGATACCTTTTCTTTGTTTTGCTTTTCATTTTCTCTCTGTTTCATTTATCATCTCTCTCTTTATCAAATAAGCAATTAGCAGTTTTCTGTTTAACATAATTCCATAGAATTTGATCCAAGGGCCTCTATTTTGTTCATTCAGTAAACCTAAATATTGTATACAAACGTGGGAGACTTGTGTAGCCCTCAAGCAAACGTTCTGTCTTTTCATTCCTTTGTCTCCTTGGCTGGACCAGCTGTTTACTGGCACAATAAGAATCAATATATTTAATTAGCATAAATTTCCTTTTATATTGTTTTATGAAGGAGATGCAGGTTCAAATGTCTTCTTGTATTATATAAAATGAATTTCTTTGATCTCTGCATGTTTTTGTTATTGCTTCACCCTCTTAACTTTTTTATATTTTGGTTATAACAGATTGCTTGTACATCAATGAGAAGCAGTGAAATTCATATTTTTGATATTGGGTATATCTCATCTGAACCTGTTGAAGTAAGTATCTTTTCAGCTTTATTATGTGAAAACCTATCATATTTTGAATGAAAAACAATCATTGTATTCTCTCCCTGGAAGGCGTGAAAGAACTTGACAATAAATGCTTAAATGACAAATCTAAATTATAGAAATAAAAAAGTCATCCTTGGATATGATCTAGTAGTACAGTGGGTATGCCTGTGGTTTAAAGCTCCTATACTTAAGAAACCTGATATGTAGCACATTTGTAACCTCGTTTGGTACCACTCGGCTGTGTACACAGATTGGAACATTTTCATGCTTTTAATTCTTTTTTAATAGTATACGGTTTGTTTGCATGCTGATATACAACTTTCCTCTGCAAGTGATTGTCTTTATCTTGTATTTTCCTATGCAGGTGTTGAGAAAGAGACCCAATATCACTGTCCATGGGTTAAATGTACACAAAGGCTTTTCGGACATTGCCTTTTCTTCTGATGACAATTCAAGGTCTATGAAGAGTCAACCATCTTTGGACTTTTCAATTTCACTTTCTTAAAATTCAAAGGCGCTTTCTTCTCTGTGCATTACAATCTAAAATTTGTTGCAAGAAACATTGAAATCTCAATATTGTAAATATTTATTGAAATTATTAGAATTAAGAAACTATCAAAGCTTGTGAGAAACATCCATTCTAGAACGAACAGCACTATGGACAAAATTTAGGTCTAACAAAATATAGGAGTGTTAGCAAAATGGTTGATTATAGAAGTTCCATTTCTATACCAACATTTGATAGGGGAGGAAGAAAAAAGATTTTGGGAACTGTTGAGATTCTAAGTCTGATTATATTTCTGAGAGATCACCCTGTTTATAAAATGCATGCTACTTGTAGGAATGCATTTGTAAATCATAATAATTAACAGTTATGGGTTGAGAAAATAACAATTGCTCAGTGGCAGTTATGCATTAAGAAAATAAGAATTGCTTAGTGGCAGTTATGTATTAAGCATAAAATGATAGTTCAATCTGCAATCAAGTGTGTGATGTTGTTGCTTGTATTTTTACGATAGAGAATTCTATTATGCGTCACTTATGTTTTTAGGGAACTTGTCTTTTAGTCAGAAAAATATTTGTTGTTTTATGTGTGACTTCTGTGTTAAACATTAGTATAATCTACTTATTATTCTAAGATCCTTCAATAAAGATATTGATGTTCATTTTCTTATTCTCGTTTCTTTCTTAATTTATTCATGGTATGCAGTTTCTTATTAACTTTTGGTCTCCAAATTTTCACTGATAGGTTGCTTGCTTCGGATACTAATGGTGTTATTAATATATGGGATAGAAGAGCTAGCGATCTTCCATGTTTGGAACTCACTACAAATTCTACTGGCTTACTTAATACCATCAAATTGAGTGGGGATAATGAGGTATGTTTTAAATGATTTTGTTGCTTGAAACAAGGATAAGACACATTCCTCATCATCCACCTTAACAGTGATAGGACCTTCTGTCTTGCATTTTTCTGTTGAATCAGTAGATTGTTTTTGGAGCTAGCAAGCAGGGAACTATATTCATCTGGGATCTACGTGGAGGTAGGTCACTATCCACTTTCAGAAACCATAAAGAGGTAATAATGCTTTTGGACTTCTTCCTCAATGGCTCATAGGACTTTCTAATTTTACATCATGAAAGACAAAGCATCACATCTTACTTTGTGAGAATTACAATAACCATACATGTTGCATAATGTTATCCCTCATCATATGAATGTCCTGACTGACTTTCTAAAACAAGAAAAGTTGACATGAATTTATTTTCTATTACCCAACTGTTTAGAATATATTGTTTTTATCTTTAAAATTACTAGAAACCCTTCCCCTGATATTGTTTGTAAATTAGGTGAATAAAGTTTAGGCGAGATGTGGGATTTTTGTGTTTAGGAGTCTGCAACATGGCATACCAAGAGCAAATTTATTGTGTTCAAAGAAGTGACTGTCAATTTATTAAAACAAAGAAGAGTGCGAACTTAGCTAACATAAAAAGAAGGCTGTGCTTGATGAAGGATGCATTTTGTTTTTTTTTTTTTTTTTGTACTAAACAATTTCTTGTACCAATCTGTTACACCTAAAGTTCATTCGAGGAGGGGGAAAGGCATGGCTCCGCACCTGCCTGACTCGTGCTTATGGGCTTGGGCCCTTATTTCAATTATACTTATTTTCTTTAGTTGAGTTATTTCAGAGTTAGACGAGAAAGATTTATCTAGGATTTCTCTTGTGTTGGGATGGCGCCTGTTACGCAACTTACGCTTGGGCAGAATAGTTTGTCTCTTCTGAATTCTGATTGCTTGTTACTTTTGATCATTCTTATTCAGTTATCATTCCTATTGGATTAATAATTTTGGCATAGTTTTCCTTTACTCTAACACAATCTTACCCTCTTTGCTGAGTTACGAGTCTTAACTTTTCAGGAATATCATTCTCCTTTGGTAACTGTGAAATTGGCGCTTGAGTTGGAGAAGATATCATCACTGAAGGTAACTAGATTCATGTATTTTAATAAGTTCAGGCCGAGTTTGTGCTACAAAAGTTCGCAGGTCTTTCAATTCTCAATTTGTTTGATACCTAATTACATCATTTAAGTATTGCTTTTTAGTCAGGAAATATGTGATGATAACTAATATTCAGAATCTTTGTTCTTTTTTTTCAAGCAAGCTTTATGCTCAACCCACTTTTGGTATAATTTTGGTGGTCTAGGCTGTGAGAATTTATGTGGTCGAGTGAATCCCATGAGGGGAAGATCTACTGTTGAGGTTGACTGACAATATTCTGAAGTGTAAAATTGACATTTTAAACATTTTTAATTGCTATATGTTCCTTAGAGCAAAGAATTGATAAGGCTTAATTCTTTTCATCTGGAAGTGTAAATCGCCAACTATATTATCACTATTTTTCTTGTAAATTTATGTAAGTTGAGATGTTAGACAACATACTCTGTGTTGTTTTACTGGTCAGTCCAGTTTCTACACAAATTATCTGTTGTGTTAGGTCAGATTAGATGAAATCATTACATTTTTTTATGAGTTCGATTCTCAAGGTCTAATAATTTTAAAGTTATCCTTCTTCCAAAATTGTTGGCTGAATTTGATGGCATGTCTCGTGTGACTGCAGGCTCAATCAGACATTGTCCCAAAGGAAATACACTCAATTGACATTGATCCATCTTGCCCTTACCAACTAGCATTTCATCTTGACGATGGATGGTATATCTGGAAACAAGTGGATGCTGCTTTTACAATACGCAGTTATTTTTTTCTGCTTTTCATGTTTCCTACATACTTGAATTGGAAAACACTATGTTAAACTTTGAAGGAAAAACAAGTTTTGAAATTTCTAGTTTTCAATTGTTTAAAATTTTTCAGAACATTCTTGAATATTTGTGTTTTATGTTGTATAACAATTTTATACACATTCTTCGCCTCTTCCTTCTTTCCCTCATGTGAGAGTCCTTTTACTTGCTTTGGGACCTTTCATCCTTCATAAAAACCTTTGAAAAATTGCTAATATACGATGATCATCAATTCATTTCCAGGTCAGGTGTCCTGGACACCAACAAGCTTCAAGTGACACACATTCATTGTCCTCCACCTCCGTGGTTGTGAGTATGCCTGTGGATTTGACTTCATTCAAGTAGGAATAGTAAAATTCCTTACTGATGTCAATGTGTTGTTCATCTTATTTGAGGGACTAGGGATGAGCCAAATGATTTGGCCAATCTTTCGGGCTTGAGAAGGCCATCTTGGCTTCCTTTTAACTCAGTAAGTCATAAAACCAATATATTTGATTTAGGGTTATTATCACTTTCTATCCCAACTGTTGGCACTTTTTTCAATTCAGTTCCAACCTTTAAAACTTATCAATTTTATCTCGACCTTTTCTTTGTCTATCAATTCTATAATTTGAACAATGGAAGGGTTTTTGAAACTTAAAATTGATCGAGGGCTTTTGAAATGTCCGACGGGAAAAAAATTAAAACTTGGCGGACAACCCAAACCATGGCTTTAAAAGCCCTCAATCAATTTGGAGTTCCAAAAGCTCTTGTTCTGATAATAGAATTGATACATAATGAAAAAGTTGTTGATGAGTTATAAGGTTGGGACAGAATTGAAAGAAGCGCAAAAGATCAGGATAGAAAGTGATATTAACCCTTTCATTTATTCAACTGCATGTAGACTTGACATTGTTGCTTTTGGGATATGCAATATACTGTATCTCTGGACGGGGATAACGAATGAAGTTCAAAAGCAAAATTGTCTAGAAATGCCTTGGACTTGTACCTTGCTCTTTTTCCCTAGAACAAAATGTGACTTAACTTTTGTTTGATACTTCTTTTAGACCCTTCCCATGGTTGGTTGTTTTAATTTTTTCTTCTCGCCTTTTTAAGTAAGATTTGTCTGTTAAAGATTATAATGGACCAATGATAGGGGAAAGGAGTAATTAACGTAAAAGTTAAATATCGAAACAAGAATTGAGAGAAAAAGTAACTAGGATTCCAACACCAATTGCCTTGTCGATTCCTCTTCATAAAATATACTTTGAGAGATTTATTATTCCTATCAACCAGATTCTGTACTTTTTTATGTCTTCATATTAAATGGTTGAGAACATGTAATCATTCTAATGAAGATTCAATTTTAGACATCATTTATCAATCACCCAAATGTATTAGTTGGGATCATTAATTTGAGTTCTAGATTTGTGCACAACTGGCAATTGCAGATCTATGTAGTTGGATCACTATCCCGTGATGGCCTTCATCTTTTGGATTTCTATCCAGATTGTACGGCCCCTTGTCATGTGGATTACAGGTAAGAACCTCGATTACATTTCATTCTGTAATCTGTTTTTGTGGACATTGTTATCTGGCATTGTATGATTTTCTTTATGGGTTCAATACTGATTCTACCAGTGAAACGTTGTGTAGCTTGAGTTTGTGGCTCGGTATGCATGTGAAAAATAGAGTCCGCACAGGATAAGTGGTATTGTGGTGCCAAGTTGCCCTTTTGTCTTGCTTCTTTCCACCTAGGCGGACATTGTAGGCTCTGCACCCGCCTAGATGGCTTAGGTTGGATCTCAGCGCACCAGGCAGTTCTAGGCCCCTTAAGTTGTGTCTATTTGATTTTGTTTTAATTTTTGTCACCATATAATCAAAATGGTGTCATTTTATTTAGCAATATTTTGACCTCATTTTAGTATAACAATATCTATGTTTTTTCTTCAAAGAACTTGATAATCCCATGATTTTGATTGATAACTGAAATATGCTATAAGATGTTAAAAACATTTAGCTTAGGAGTAGAGAAAAATGAAAATTTTCCAATCCTTTTTTATTTGCAAGAGAAAAGTGTTTGCAAACTAGTTGTTTGTATGGGAAAAGTGTCTAATCTTGAAGTTGTTGCTACTAGTGAGTGTTGAGCAGTGGAGCTTGAAAGTACTGAACACGTGGGTAAACATTTTGTGCATTTTTTCTTGCTTTTGTAATTAATTCTGTGCGTAATTCATAACAGTGAGGAGATGCAAAGTGATGAGAAAGCAACGAAGCAAAACGGATTTATACCATTATCTGAAAGTGTTACTGCTTGTGCTGCTCATCCTTTCAATGGCACCATTGTGGCTGGAACTAAGGTACAAATCTCCTCTTTCACAATCACGACTCATAGGGCGATTTTGGTTTTGCACATGGCTTTTAAAAGTTGTCCCAAAATTCATAAACTTCGCTATATTTTGGCATTCTCACAATCCTCAAATCAAAACTGAGATATCAAATTCAATAATCAAAATGACATCTTTTTAATTACAAAAATATAACAAAATAAATAATCAAACTTATTTTCTTCTCCACCTCATCTCCCTTGTTTCTAGTTGTTATGGACGTATTTTGTTTGAATTTATCTGATTTTTTTTGCTCTCCATTATAGGGATACATTGCATGTCGAGAATAGGACAAATTCATTAATCTTCTAATATTTTCAAGACTACTCAGCTACCTAATTTTTTTTCTTATAATTCCAATCAAACAACTGTTCAAATCATATCGATCAATTGTTAGGAAGAATGAATGGTTATGGCTTATGATGAATCACCAATGATTATATTGTCACATCGTGAATTATTTTGTGCAATATTTGGCACTCAACAATCCCCTTAAGAACGACCTACTGGTGGAATGAGTATTCTCGTTCGTAACTCACTAACATCTTGTAGGTCGAGCTTGTCACACTTGAATTTTCTTAGTTCAGTTTTAGCTTTTCCATGTGGTTTGTTGTAGGTTATTGTATACGAGCGGGATTTACCCAGTGTGCACCTCGAATAGTGCAACTATGCGTTGCCCTCGTCATAAAAAAAATATTATTTACCAACATTGTTGTATGTTGCACAATGACGGTCTTATAGAATGATAAGTGATTCTTACAAATTTTCGACCATTTTCAGCTGTCATCGCTGCTCGTGATTTCCCAATAGAAAATGGAGGTGCAGAGCTGCAGATAAAAACTTCCAATTTAAGTTCTTTGTGGTAAATATATTGTTTTTTTTAGACACTCACAAAGAAATCTATACTTGTTTAAGACACTATAATTGTAAACTTTTCTAGAATAATTGTCACTGCTTATCCGACTGCACAGTAAGATCAATCCCGCCCAAGTCTTTGTGAATGGATAGATATGTACAACATGTTCATTATTTTGAATAATTGCAACAAGAATGCTTTGATGTTTGGACACAAACTAAATTGTCTGAATTATGTTTGCGATCTTATAAATTATTATTAAACTGTAATATATGTTAAAGAAGTTATAGATTTGGGTTTCTTAAAAGAATATAGTACTCCCTCCGTCCACGATAAATTTGCCACAATTTCTTTTTTGGTCCGTCCACAAAAAATTTGCTACATCCATTTATGGTAATAGACCCCACACACCTCACTTACTTTTCCACTCACAACACAATTTAAAACTATATAAAAGTGGGATCCTTATTCCACTCACAATACAATCAACCAACAAATTATTAAAACCCATTACATCCACAATGTGGCAAATTTATTGTGGACGGAGGGAGTATTATTTATTGAAATTGATTTATATAGTTTTTCTTTAACAATATTATTTCGTTCTCCTTTTCTTACGTTTATTGGTGGGAACAGTTGTAATTGGAGCGATCGAGTTTCTCGCTGGTGTAATTAATAGAACATGACAATTTGATTAGATAGTGTTTTGACGTAAAGCAGCTGTTAATGGCAAACAATAATTATTTGCAAATTCTTGATTGATGAAATTAATCCGCACGGTTGGCGTCTGCGTGATTTAAACAATACAGTATTTTTTATAAAAAAATTAAAATGTATCTAAACTATCTTCGCATTAGTCACTCGATCTTGGACAATGACATTACTCTCCAAAAATAATTGGTCGAAAGACCAGTCCATGCAACAATATAAATATTTATTAATTAACTACTCCCTCCGTCCTAAGTGTTTAATTTCAGAGGTTCCGACACAGATGTTAAGAGATGAGTTGTTTATGTAAACTTGAAAAGGAAAATTAAATTACTTTTTGGAGGGTATTTCTGTCAAATCACGAGGAGGTGCTATATTAAGAAGATTAACTATCATTTTATACTTATTACTTATTTTAACCATGCTTTATCAACTTTTTAGGGGTTCAAACTTCAAACAAAGTCACAGGCATGGTTTTTTTAGATCCATAATTTTGTTCAACGCAATTATGGAGTGGTGTGTAAAGCAATTAGTGGTTGGATATGAGATCCATGTGATTTTGTGAGATATCCAAAAGAGTTTATTGCATATAATTTCTAGGGAAAATATCATTTGGCCCTAATGTTAGAAAAATTTAAAGGGTAAATTTGAAAACAAAATTGATAGGATAGATATTAATTTGTAATTTTACATAACTTAAGGTACAACTATGAAAAAGTGTAAATGTTGGGAGTATAAAATGGTATTTTTTTTTTTTTCTTATTTCGGTGATCCATCTCCATCGGAACAAAATGTCTCACTAAATTACTTTTCTTTTAAGACGTTAATGTCCACAGTAAGTCAATAAGCATGGGCGTATTTGCTCCTCCTCCACAACTGAGAAACTAAAAATAATAAAATTGATTATGGCAGAATCATTGATTTATATTAAATAGAGATGTACATATATGAAATTGTGATAGGAGATTAGAACCCATTATTATTGCAAAAATCTCAATTATCCAGCAATATCATTATTACGACCAATAATTAAATGGAAAAATTCAATTCTATCATAATTAATCTTCCATGTAATCTTTCACTTTCAGTTGTATCACGTCGGTGAGTTCACATAAATAGGGCAAAATCCAGTGGCATATCTCGATGAAAGCAATGTTTGACGCTAATTTTGAATTCTGGAAATTAACCATTCCTAATTAATGTAACATTGGGATATTATCTTACAAGTAATAATACAATAGTATGCATGCATTACATACCCTCACTCCGCCACCGCTTGTCCTTTTTTTTTCTTTCCTTTTTTTAATGCAGACGGTAACTCAACAGATGTCATTCGAAATGCACAATAAGTGAAATCTTTGTTCGTGTACAATAGTCTGCAAACCACACACATATATATAATAGATAAACTATACTATAAAAACTGGCAAACTCAAATTATAAATTGTTGGTGAGATTTGAATTTGAGTTTGAGATCATACGAGCACTTATGCATTGGATCCCATAAGAAGTCTGGATAGTAAGGGTGGGGTGTTGTATAATTCCATGTTGAATATAGCTTGAGAGTTGGTGTCCATGGGTTTCTTATTATGTTGAGATGTTTGTTTACTTGCTTGATTGAACATGATAGAATGCAATATCAATATACATTCATTTTGGTGCAATGATCTTTTTGCATTTGTACGTAACTTCTTAGTGAAAAATCTGTATAAACTGCCTGATATTTTATGAGCTCTAGGCAAAATAAAAAAAATAAAACAAAGGCCTCGAGCTCGACGACTCATTAATCATCGAGCTCGATTAGACCTCTTTACTTCGGGCTCAAGTACAGCTGAGCTTAAAATATTTTAATTTCAAATATCGATGACAATGTCTTATTATGTGAATTTGTACTTATGGTAAATTTGTTAAAACATGTGTTTCAGTAACATATGTGTCTCGTGCGGATATGTTAAAAGTAATAGGTATTTGTCCTTTAAAATTAAAATTTATATAAAGAGAGATACTACTATTTTTGAAAATATGATGCATAATAATCATGCAAGATTTCAAAAAAATTTGTTGTAAATCCTTAAAATCAATCTTTTTAATAGATCATTCTACTACAATTTTATTTTCTCTTATAATAGGTTATTTATAAACCAATTAGATTCTAGAGACGACCTAAAACTACAGTTATTTTCTCATATAATAGGTTTATTTTCAACTTCAGTTATTTAGAGAATTATAAAAAATAATATTCGAGATATAAACAAATTAGATTCTAGAAACGACCTAAAACTAGATAAAGTATGCCCAGGGCTAGCCGTAATACTGCAATATAATCAAATTAAGTAACCCAAAATTAAAATTAAAATTAAAATTAAATGATACTTTTTGTAGTAAATAGTACTTTTGCATATGAGATTTTTTTTGGCAGTAAATAGTGATGCATTCTCAACTGAATTCAGGTAGAAGCTTTAATATAGTTGGAGAAATTAAAAATGGTACTTAACGGTTAAGGCTAGTGTGAAAAGAAACGTGACATTTTGTTAATTGGGTTCTCTTTTGATAATGATAGATATAATGGAGTAATTTGAAATCTTTAATTACTAGCTAATTGAAAATGGGCCCCATAAATTTTGCTTTTATGTTTCTTTAGGTGAAATTCGCGGTCAATGAATCAACTCATCTGTTGTTTAGTTATTAGAATTGTCGTTGAACTTCACAAGGTACAAATTAGGTATAATACAACTCCGAGGAGAAATAAAGAATTTTTCGATAAATTATTTGTTTTTGACATCCAATAATTTTCTAGTTATGAGTAAAAATTCAGTGTTATTCTCAGTCTCAGTTTCTATATTGAAAATCATTTAATCGAATATCTTTAAAACCAATAAGGTTCTACTTTCATGTTTTTTCTTTTCTTTCTCTTGATGTTTTTCACTTTTGTTAGGAAATCGATCTATGGTGTATTAATTTGTTTAATTGTTCGCCCTTGCCAGAGTATGACTATTTTCAGTTGGAAGAAAAGAAAAATAAAATAAAATAAAATAAAATAAAATAAAGAAATTAGATTTTTCGCTTCTTTCGAGATCAAAAACATATTCCTCTAAATTGGTTTGTATCACATATCTTCAAATTTAAATGTTGAAGTTGATCGTGTTTTTCTACGGTTTTAGAGTGGTTTTTTCTAGATATCTGGTGGCTATAATAAATAAATTATTATTATGTTCAATTTTAATTTGGAGGCTATAGGGATAAATTAGTATATTTATTAATATTTTTATTATTATTTTTATATTGGAGGCTATAAAGAAAGAAAATAGGGCTATGTTTAACATTACCCTAAGGTTTACGTTTGGATTGTGGATACAACAATAAGTCATGTATAATTACTTTGGAGCCCATAGGGTCAAAACCAAAAATTAGGTCAAAGTTCCGGATTTTTTTTAGCAATTAACTCTTTTTATTAACTCATCATCTACTTAGTAATTAATATTTTGATAATGTGGCATTGTCACTTAGTAAACTTGAATTCTATAATCTAGATTATAGGCTCTGTAATCTAAATTGTATATCACAAATAATTAACCTCTGATTTGTATGGGATGTGATGTATATAATAATGAGGCAACGTGGGTGTTTTTGTAATCAAACTCTCATATCCGAGGGCTAAAGTGATTTTTCCATAGCTCTGTCGCCCCAACAACCTTCTCCAATATGTAGGCATACTACTCTAGCATAATCAGGATTTTGGTAGTGCGCGCCCCTAATTTCTGATACAAATGGCGACGTTGTACATGATGTCAGAACAAAAATATGATTGTCGTGTTGTTTTATCAGACCCATTATCAGCCTAGATTAGGCTCTGTCATGTGACTGACGAGGCGAATACTTTGGACCAGATAAATTTTACCGCACAAGAGTGCACTGCACGATTATCAGCAAAAACACTTATATCAGCAATTCAGCAAAGCAAAAAATATATCAGCATAAAATTGAATTATATCAGGCATTATGCTTTGCCAAAATACATTTGTATTTTTATCGTATGCACTCAGATTATGTATAGAATTGTGTCCGACTTCGAGGCTTTTCCCTGGTTTGGCCATGTGTCACCTGTTTGACCCATATCCGGTTATGTGTATAATTAAAATTATTGGGCCAAATGCCCATTAATATTTTATCCCTCCCATTTTCAATTAATATTATCAATTAAGTCAAATTCAATTTATTTTTTGCGTAACAATCGCCGACCAACCTTCAATTTTAACGATTTATTTACTTTAGTAACGAACACTACTTTTCTCATCAAATCCTAACTTCTCTAATGGTAGGACCTAGCAAAGATTTTGCAGCATCTTCTAATCTCTCTCTCCTCCCAATCTCTCTCCTCTATATATATATAGGGGAGAGTTCAAATGAGAACTCCAACCTTACGTGTTAATCTAGGAACCGATCCAAATCGTTTATTTACTTTGATCAACGGTTATCATATGTTGATTCTTTATTAATTCATTTCCTTTCTTAATCCAAAAGGGTAATGATGTAACTTTTGATTCTGTGTGTAACGGCACTCTCCATAGATTGAAGGATTATTTCATAATTTATTTATTTTCTCTCCTTCATCATATGCCACTGATTTTATCGAAGAAAATGTTTCTTTATTTCTCTTTTAAATCTACATTTTGTCAGCACTATATATACACTTCCAGAGTTTATAAATTTAATTAATTTCAGAGGAAAATATTTCTCGTCATTGGTGTTAATATTATGTTTAGTTAGACTAAATATATTAATTTGCTTATTATTAATTGGAGAGATGCTTGTTTATGTTTATTTTATTATTTTCTCTAATTTTTTTATTTGCTTATTATTAATTGGAGAGATGTTTATTTATATTTATTTTGATGTTTTTTCATTGTTATAATTTTTATTTGTTTATTGTCAATTGGAGCTAGAGATGCTTATTTATGTTTATTTTGTTTGCTTTATTAATTTTTGATTTGCTTATTATCAATTGGAGAGATATTTATTTATGTTTATTCGTTGTTTTTTTCCAGTTTTTTATTTGCTTATTATCAATCAGCGATATGCTTATTTATATTTATTTTGTTACTTTTTCTATTATTATTTTTTGCTTATTATCAATTGAAGAGATGCTTATTTATGTTCATTTTCATTATTTTTTTATTTAATTTTTTATTTGCTTATTATCAATTAGAATGTGCTTATTTATGTTTATTTTGTTGCTTTTTATAATTTTTTATTTGCTTATTTTCAGTACATTATTTTTTCTTATGAGCATTTATCTTTTCGTATATTTAATTATTTTTATCATATTTTCATATTTTTTGGGCATAAATCATTGTTTTCTATTATATTCTCAAATTGCTTTTGTTGGTATATTTCATTGCTTTTTATGGTATTGTTCGTTGCTTTTTATTGTATAATTCATTGCTTTTATATTGAAGCATATGTAAACAACCAGGCTGAAATTATATATATATATATAAAAGACAATTTAAATAATAAATTATTTATAATTTAAATAATTTAAACACATACATAATCTTTTGAGAATAATGGTAGCACTTCCTCAAAACTCCGAAAATTAAGATGGAAAGAGATTGATACTCAAATGAGTTTTACTTTCTTGCCCCCAAACACTTCTTTTACGTTAGAAATTGTAGTCTTTCCATTATTGAAGGATTAAATCATAACCATCAAAATAGAGCCAATCAATGGCTAATATAGATTCCTAGTTAACACCTAGGGAATGGTTCTCATTTGATCCCGTATATATATATTTCCTCCCAATGTCATGCCAATCGCAAGCTTTAAATTTCTTCATATCCTATCTTTTCCACACTCTCCCTGTTTTCTTCAACGATTGACATATTTAAGGTACGAAAAAGGGATATTAAAAAGAGAGAGAAAATTCCTGCATGTTGAAAATTGAAATGAGCCCAAAAAGTAGATGTGTGTATATAGAAGAGCACTTGTGATCAGTTGAAAACACACACACACACACACTAGCTATATATATACATATACTGAGATACAAGGATATATATATATAGTTATAGAGAAGATCGGAATGAAGGACAGTAGCAAAAAGGGAGGTGCGGCGGCGTCGCCCTGCGCGGCGTGCAAGCTTCTCCGGCGGAGATGTGCCCAAGATTGCGTTTTTGCGCCTTATTTTCCGGCCGACGAGCCGCACAAGTTCGCTTGCGTGCATAAGGTCTTTGGCGCTAGCAATATCAACAAGATGCTCCAGGTCTCTCTCTCTCTCTCTCTCTCTCTCTCACACACACACACACACACACATTTTTGGTTTTATAAATTTCTGATATGATATAGGATATTGGTCAAACATAACATTTGTATTTATCAAATATATATATAGATAATAGATGGTATGTGATGTTCGATATATTATAACTAAAGTACATAAACATATAATTATAGGAAATGGAATATCTAAATATAAATTATAGTGTGTGAAATAAGAGAATTAATCTAAATTATTGATTATTATATCATTTACGACTATAATGAAAAGAATATTATTTTAATATATAAAACACATGGTCGCTATAAAAAGAAGCATTGACATAAAAGAACATTATTGTATACATATAATATTGATTGTGTATGTATAAAAATATGCTCCTACGTTCCTGCACTAGGATGATTCCTATGTATTTAAGTAGATATATATTGTTAATTAGTTAAATCTACGTCTATTTATTTTCCAATATATTAGACTTCAATGAACACAATCTGTTTTTGAAAGAAATCGATATATTATTTTGTTTAGCGGAGTAGGGTGCAATAATAAATCATGTTCGTCAAAAATTTGTAAGTTTGTAACATGTAATCAAAGATAACATTAATTAATTAAATATTTAGTGGAATTTTGATTTTTTCTTTTTTCGTTTCTAATTGATTTTTTGGTGTTAAGTGCTAATTAACTTTTACTTTATGATTTGATTTGATGGCTATCGGAAAAAGGATATAGTGGCGCATTCAATTAATGGCTGCTAAACCACCTCACTAAATCTTTATCAGAAAATAATTATTTCATAATTGTCTATAATCTATCCGAGGTTCTGACTTTTGTAGATATAGATACCACTGAGGCCTCGTTTGGTTTGATTGATAAAACTTGATAAGTTTTGATTGATTAAATAATTCAATCTAATCAAATGTTTACTTTGAATGATTTGGTTCCTGATGGATAACTCGTCTCGTGATCCTATCCACCAATTGAATGATAATTTATCCTTTCCAATTTGGGTGTTTTTTTTTTTTAAATCAGTTTGGAGTGATTATTCAATTCATCCAAAAGTACCATACATAATACTAATCATAATCAATAATCCAAACACAAAATTAAAATAATTCAAATAATACAATCCTATCTTATTATATATATCCTACCATATTTTATCAATCACATGCTTTAAACTAGATGAGATCTTGTTTAGACAAAGGTGGTACCTTTTCTAGTTAAAAGAACAATCTTGTTCAATTCCTTCCACAACGTACAATGGTCAAAGAATTATTGCTCTTTTCCTATAAAAAAGGCGCTATTAATGGACCATCTCACTCCATTTTTTTGTGTTTTGTCGAGTATTTTTAATGGTCCGATCTAATTTGCTAACATAGCTGTTACATTAACTGCAACTATAATTTAAAATTTTTGTCCAAGAATACATTCTCAAACCTAACTATTTATGGCCCCACTTTTATAAGATTACATGATCTATTAATTTTTTTTAGGGAAAAGATGATTTTATAAATCAAATTATCTATTCATTAATATATAGTATTATATCATGAATATAATAGTTGAAAAAAAAACTATAGATATAACTATTAAAAATGGGAAAAGAAAACATAGCAAACCAAAAAAATCAAATATTTATTAAAAACGAAATGAAAAAAAACATAATAAATAAAAGAGAAAGAGGAAACTAGTAACAAGAAAATGGGTCAAAATAGAAAAAATAATAAAAAATAAAAAATAGTGCAACCCAAGCAATGCAACATCCATCTTTGCTACAATCCAAGAAATGCAAGCTCCGTTGGAAGTGCTAAAAGGGTTAATTATATTTTCCATTCTTGTCTTTCGCGATACTTCAAAAAAAAATCAACATTTGATAAATTTATAAAATATCTCGACCTTTATCATCGGAGCAAGTCTCTAACACACTCTAAAAAAAACACCTATTTAACTACGGAAATTTCCGTCACCGCCGCTATAAATTCCGTCGCCGATTTCATCTCCCGACGGATCGGCGACGGATCAAATTCGACGTCGATTTCTTGGTCGCCTGTGAAATTAACGACGGAATTTGGGTCCATCGGGAGATGGGACGACGAAAAATTCGGTCGTCGAGAATGGTCACCGGTTTCGTCGTCCTGGAATCGGCGATGGACCAGTCCGTCGTTACAGGACGACGGAAAGAAATCCGTCGGCGATTTATAGAAGTTAACGACGGAATATCCGTCGCCAATCCGTCGGCGATCGATGGCGGAAAATTTCCGTCGTTAGATTTGAGCTTGTTCGTACTGTGACTTTCCATCGCCAGTCCGTCGGGAATTTTTATTTTTAAGACCAATAATTTGTTTTATTCTATTTCCAATCACCTGTTCATATCAGATCCAATCAAGAATACATATATTATTTTCGAAACGTGTTCATTTACTTCCTTTGATTATTGAAGTTATAGTTAATGGATTTGGAGCGCTTGTGACTAATTTCAGTCAAAATATGGCACCTCACGTTACGTTTCTAGCACCGAAAGTTTGCTCTGATAATATAATTAAAAATAAATAAAAAAGGATGGATTGATATTTCTAGAAGGTCGAGATATATGATTTTGAAAAATAGAAAAGGTGGATGTTTAATTAATTAAGTGAAATTAAGTTTGTAGGAGTTGGATGAGCATCAAAGAGGCGACGCAGTGAGGTCAATGGTGTACGAAGCAAATGCGAGGGTAAGAGATCCGGTGTACGGATGCGTAGGGGCAATATCGTCTTTACAGCAACAGATCGATGAGCTGCAAGCTCAGCTGGCTGTGGCACAGGCGGAAGTGGTGCACCTACGAATGGGCCGCTTCTCGCCGGTGGATCATTACTCCAACATGGAACAACACTCCAGCTTCTCACATTAAATTAATTCACACCATTTTAATTAATTTACCACTACTACTTTTAATTTACACCTTAATTTTTATTTTTTGTTTATTTTGCGCAGCTGCCTCTCTCTGTTTTTTCTTGCATACAAATTTAGAGTTTATAGGATTTATATATCTCTAGCACCATCTTTATTGACCATATTGTAAATGCTGAAACATTATATATATATAAAGGTTAAAGTTACTTCATGGTAGTGGAACGACAGAATAAATGTCAACTTATTTTTGTTATTTTTTAAAGGTCGAGTTATGTAATAACTAATGAGGCCAGCAAATGTCAGGCCATAAAGTAAACTTTAACTTTATACATAATTATAAAGATAATTAGTGTATTTATCTATGTTGTTTCGGAGTTACTAAAACAACGTAAATATTACCTTTTGCTTAGTTGTGAAAGTCGTATACCCCTCAAAATATTAAAAAAAAAATACAATTATATTATAGGGAATCTATATATGTAATTGTCCCAAATCTTGTATATATATATGTATATATAATTGGAGCTTGGGCCACTTCTTCTTTAATACCCATAATCATAACTTGGCCCATTTCTCTTATTAAAACCCACGAATATGAATTCCCAATTTATTGGACTCTAATTAAATTCTAAGTTCGCCTCAATTTTATTTTACTTTTTTTATTATCTTTTCCCTAATTTTTATTTTATTTTCAACTCTAATTAATGTTGACTCTAAAAGAAAACTGATTTAGGCCTTTTGTTTCAGTTTCTTCTATTCTTTAGTCTTGTGCAAAATGAAAAGAAAAATGTGCATGTTGGTGGAGTTGAGAGTGTTGTTTGTAAGATAATTTTTTAAGTCTAATGTGACTATAAGAACTAATAAATAAATAATTCGATTAAATTATCAATTGGACTTATTGAAGCAGTTTAATATGAAACTTCTAGTTTATGGGAATAGCAGACTTTAAGGGGAATTAAAAGCTCACAAATTAATGTCTATATAACTAGATCATTAATGCCCGAGACTAAAGGTCTTGGGTTCAAGTTCACCATCATGCAGCCTTTAAAATTTTTTGAAGAACTATTAAAAAAAAAAAGGTGTATCTCTAAAATCATAGCCATCACATTTCGTAGAGAACATAAAAGAACTGTCTAGGAAGATAAAAATCACTAGTTTCTAATTAAATTCAAGTTTCATAATCACGCAGTTTTACTAAGCCGATGTGATATATATTAAACCACGTCTCGTTAAGAAAACAACGTCGTTTTGGACTCCACGCGTCACTCCGGTTGCCATTATCATTTTTATTTATCGGGATAAAATTGACACCGAATTAAATTACTGGGATAAAATTGGATATTTATCTTCGTTATTTCTAGCCCTAGGCTCTATTCGAATGAGACGCAACGTATATATCTAGAATTGACAACTCGATTTTGCAGCAGCAATAGAGAACCACATGCAAGAAAGTAATAATTATGAACAAAATGGGGTCGCACGTGTGGCTGAGATAGATATATCATACATACGTGTGAATAATATTGTTTGGTGTTCCCTTACCAACAGGCCCTTTAACTGTTTTCACTTCCAAGAGCAGACATGAATGTATGGGTGCACTCACAGATTCATCAATTTTCAGCCAAATCCAAAATGGCTTCAATTACTTCTTGTTGCTTTCTGCAATTCTTGTCCTAAACCAACCATGCAACATTCAACCAACATGTTTTTGGGCCTCTCTCGCTCTCGCTCTCTCTCTCTCTCTCTCTCTCTCTCTGTTAAGGGTATTATGATATTTTCTCTTTCTTTTAATTTTCTTTTCTTTTTTTTTATGGGTATATTAGCAGGCTAGCACCCTCTAGATCCACCCCCTGCACACACACGTAAAACTATAGTTTTTTTTTTTAACAAACATTACAAGAAATTTTAAAGGTCGCGTGACGGTGGACTTGAACCCGTGATCTTTGGCCCGGGTATTAACCACTCTACCACTAGGCTAACACACGCACACGTAAAACTATAGTTGATGGCTAATAACATGCAGATGAGACAACTAATTACATATTTGTAATCACGGTCGATTTTCACAATTTTGTGGTTGTTAATTATTATTTTGTATTTATATATATATGTGCATGCACACATGCAATACAGCTGAAATGGACGTGTTACTTTCTATTGCTGGATATGTATATCTTTTTTGTGCTCGATAGATTTGAGTTGTATACATCCATAATTTGTGTGACAGGTGGGGGGTGTGGTGGGGCCGCCCGGGCAATTTTTTTTTTTTTTGGAATTATATTCATGCTGGATTTTGTATTTCTTTTCTCCACTTTTATATACATAATTATAATTTCGTCCGTTTAAATTTATACTTAGGCATGTAAATATAATATCGCCCGTCTAATCTTAAATTCCTACTCTTGCTTTTGGGTGGGGTGGTAGTGGCTACTGTGTGAAGTGGCTATTTGATACTAGAATAGTCGCTCTCTGCTTTCTTGGTGAAATGGGCCATCCCTAATCACCACTTCTGGTTACATAATTGCCTATTTTTGGGCCGCGTGTGGGCCTCCATTTTTCACAAATTCAACTCATAATAAAATTATTAGGGGTGAGCAAAGCAAACCGAAAAATCGAACCGACCGACAAACCATATCGAAACCGTACCGAAAATATGGTTAACCGAACCGACGGTTCGGATTATTTTTCTAATTTTAAAAAATCGAGGGTAACGGTTAGGTTTTTATTTTTATATATAGAAACCGACGGTTAACCGAACCGAACCGAAACTCATTTAAAATTATAATTTTACTAATTATATGTTATAAAATTATTATACCAACTAATTATATGTTATAAATTATTATATTAACTAACTTAATTTTACTACTTTGACTTGAAAACATGAGAGTGTTCAATTTGTTATGTATATTTCTTTAAATGTATATTTCGAATCCACATTTTAAAATATGAATTTTTGTTTTTCATGCTATGAATTATAAAAAAATTGAAAGTTTTCTTTCTACATGGTTAACCGTTGAATAACGATTAACCGAACCGATTTTTAGGTTAACTGTTATAGTAGTTTTTTGTTTTTATTTTCTATATTTTAGCGGTTAACCGAACCGATTAAAAACTGTATGGTCGGTTTTTTTTGTGGCAAATGGTCGGTTAACCGAACCGTGCTCACCCCTAAAAATTATGGCCAAAATGGATACAAATTCCTGACCTTTTCTCAAATTCTGGTTTAATTCCAAACCTTTTAATTTTTGCAAAATAAATCTCCACCTTTCAATTTTGCTTAATGTTCTCCCGTCGACGAATTTGGGTGAAATTTAAAGTGACGTGGCGTTCAAAACGACGCCGTTGGATTCGGGGTCGGGCGTCGGAGGGATCCGCGACAATCTCAATTCGAAGCAGGCGAAGAACAACCGTCGTTTTGAATGCCACGTCACTTTGAATTTCACCCAAATTCATCGTCGGGAGAACATTAAGCAAAATTGAAAGGTAGAGATTTATTTTGCAAAAATTAAAAGGTTTGGAATTAAACCAGAATTTGAGAAAAGGTCAGGAATTTGTATGCATTTTGGCCTAAAATTATTTTGGGAAAAAACCGGATAGAGGGTCAATTTGCAAAATTAAATACTCTCTCCGTCCTACTCATCTTGGCATGTTTTCCTTTTTGGGCCGTCCCACTCATATTGGCATGTTTCCTTTTTTAGACAAAATTATGGCTCAATTAGTACATTAATTAAGCCAAAAAGTCAATAAAAAATTCTACAAGATTGAAAAGTCAATAAAAAATACTATAAGTCAATAAAATAATATATACTCCCTCCGTCCCACCGAATATGGCCTGTTTTCCATTTTGGGCCGTCCCACCGAATATGGCCTATTTCCGTTTTGGGAAAGAATTAGAGCTTACTTTAAACTAAAAAAGCACTTTAGCCGTACATTGTTGCCCAAAAAAACACTTTATTAACACTTTATTACACATAATTTCTTTTTTCTTAATCTCCGTGCCGAAAACAAATAGGCCATATTCGGCGGGACGGAGGTAGTACAAACTACACTAAACATAACTTTTACACTTAATATCTTTATTCTTAATACCCGTGCCGAAAAGAACTAGGCCAAGATCAACGGGACGGAGGGAGTATATGACAAAAACTCCTGTACATCCGAATGTACGGTACAGGCGGCCCGACCCGACCAGACTTGATTCGGTCACCGATGACCGTTGACTTTTTATTATTTTTTTAATTTTTTTTCAAGAGTTGAGCGAGGGGAGCCCAAGGCCTCGGAGCGAGCTAAAAAACATTAATGTTGTCACAATCATTATTTATAAATTAAAATCGGAGACAAATGCGAAGGAAAAAAAACTGAAAATCGTAAAAGTCAACGATCAAACGTTGACCGTTGACCGATCAACGTTGACCGAGGATAAGAAAATTTTGTATTGACACGAGACATTGATGCAGTTCGAATTTGAGGGCTTGGATGGTTGCTTATAGCAAATTTTGAGCTTATAGCATCAATATGTCGCATCACCAGTATCTTGCGTTTTGTTCCTTTTTTTTTATATATATAAGGGAGTTCAAGGCTGTGATATTTAAATTGAGAGATCTATGAGATGATCTCATTGCACAGATCTAAATTTATATATAATGTGCATTTATAATTATGAATTGTAAATATACCATTAAATTTGTATTTAGATTGATATTTTTAACCCATCTCACCGTGAGTCTATTTCACACAAACTAAATATGTTTTTTTCGTGAGCCTGTATAGCCAAAATCATAAACAGACTTGCCAACTAGAGTTGCTAGTTTTTATTTTTTTTTTATTTTTTTTAAAGTAGCTACTTTTTATTTTTGCTATATATAGCAAAACGGCTATTTTAGCTTTTGACTACCATGAGAAACCATTTCTTCCCGACTGACAACTCAATTATAAATAAATTCTTCAAGAAGAGCTAAACACAAAACTTATGTACAAGGTATAAAATTTACAAAAAATTTAAATTCTCTCAACATATGGGGTATTTATGTTGGCCATACTAATTACAATTTTTGTTTGATTTATTCTGGGGTAGCATTATATCACTTTTTTTCCACGCTTTTTTGTGTCAATTTATTGGCACTTTCACTTTGTTTAATTATATGTTGGAATTTAGTGAATATAATAGTGCGAGTGCTCTCGGTAATTCACTCTTTTTCTTTATCTCTTCCAATTTCTCACCAAATTTTGAGATATATATAGTATTATATATTATCAAATGGTCGCTTGATTTTCCCACTGATGATACATTTAATAACATCCATAGCCCCCACTTGATTGCAACTTTAAACATTGAAATCTTCATTTATGAAACATTTGTATAATGGATTAAATTCATTATTATTACTTTAAGGATAATAAGTAAAACTATCCTCAAGACAATCAACCCTAATTAGTACTCCCTCCGTTTTTTTTAAGTGTCCTATTGAAAAAAAATTCTTGTCCCTTTTTAAGTGTCATATTGCGGAATTTGAGATTAAAATAATGACAAAACTCCTATTTTACCCTCAAAAAAATTATTGGAAAATGTAATTATTAGACTTTGAAAATAATAAATATGGGTATAAAAGTAATATATCATGCTTCCTTGGTTTTTGTAATTTTTCTCAATAGGACACTTAAAAAAACAATAATACTTTTTGGACATATATGTCCGGACATAAAATGAATATATTAATAATCTTAATTTATAATTTATCAAATAAAATAATGGTGTTGGTTAGTACTATAATGTATTTACTTAATTAATCTAAACCGCCATTTTTAAAGAGAGAAATATGAATACAAAAAATACGAAATTAAACTAATAAAGTTGTTTTGTGATTTTCACTAATCTTTCGGAAATACTATTACTTAATAGATATTTATGCATTTACTTGAATTAGATTACTCACAAAATAATAAATTGAATGAATGTGGAGAAATTACAAAATTAAATAAATAAGTTAAACGGATCGAACCGATTCATTTACCTAAACTAGCTAGATTATGTCCGGACATTTATGTCCGAATAGCATCACTCTTAAAAAAAACAGAGGGAGTAATTACCATGTCAAACAAAATTATGACTGAAAATCTACAAATATTTCATCATAAAAAAATCTTACAAATACATAAAACACCACAAACGTCAATTTCACATGGCAAATGAATGAATGACTTTCAATTTCAAATACCTAGCCTACAAGTGGTGACACATAATGTGGAAGTCCCAAATTCTTTTCTCTAGTTGCAATTGTATAACTATATTTAAAATAAAATTTAGTTTTTATGTAAGTTAGACAAATAGTTTACATATAAAATAAGACATCGGGCAAAAACATCAAAACAAATCCCAAAATTAACATTTAAATATATGTCAGATTTTTTGAAATAATGTATATAACACAAACTTTTTTAATATACTCAAAAAACTAAAATACATATAAGTATTTTTTAAATCGTTAAAATAAATTTATCTTGAAATCCTTTATATTATTAATATATGTATATATTAGAAATAACTACTGCTTATATAAAATAAATAAATAATTGGGGGACCCAAGGACACGCCAAATTTAGTTTATATTGTATGTGATTTCGTCTCTACTTACAAATATTCCATATTTTTCTATTATTATTGACGTGTCACACTAATGTGTCTAAGTATAGCCCTCAAATTTATATGTGGTTTCATCTCTGTCTACAAGTATTCTCAAATCATTCTATTATTATTATTATTATTATTATTATTATTATTATTATTATTGACGTGCCGCACTAATGTGTCTAACTATAACCCCCAAATTTATACGTGGTTTCATCTTTATCTACAAGTATTCTCAAATCATCTTATGTGTCTACGTATAATAAAACTAATGGATTATTAATAATTCAATTAAATAATAAATGAATTTTCACAGAAAATGAAAGATCAGGAATACGTGATCCATAGAAAAAGAATGCTGGTCTTAATACAAATAGTATTAGACTAGCATTAATATATAATTAAATGGAAATCCCAAGTAAAAAAAAATAATGGAAATAAAAAATACAAAAGAATTGAGGGCCCCATATGTTTGTTGTAACCCCGTTGGGTAGCACGGATTCCCCGTACGCCGTTGCGAATAGCCGAATAATAATAATTAATAATGCCTCTTATATTTTGTCAATCTACAATCCACCACCACTTTTTTATTCCCAATGTGCCCTTGGTCGAGGATTAAAATAACGAAATTGCCACTTGGATTGAGCCTAGACATGGTTGAGCCATGACCCTTCCTAGACATTGATCGAGCCAATACATGGTATGCTTCTTCAAACCTTCCTACACAAAATTAAATGCTCATTAAATCTCAATCTTTTGCATATTGTTGCAATGTAGAAAAATTCGTCTCTCCAAAATTCTGTACGAAGATGGAATTAACTTAAATTTAGACGTTCATCCAGTGTCGAAACTAAAAATTGAAGGAGTATTTTTGAATCTCATTATCTGTAAATTTTGTCTTGAGAGTTTAGACGTTCTAAATCGCAACTCGAACCACCGCGAAGTCCTCACTCTGCCACGCCAACTCCCGACCCGATTACTCAGTTCTGGAGCGTCTAATGCCGTAATTGACAACACAGGAGGATAATCCAAACAATGAGATCGACGTCGGATGAATGTCTAAATCTCGGCTCTAAACTAACGTAGAAAATTGAGAGAGAATTTACTACAAAGTGAAAGGTTATGACGCTATTGAATTTTTTTGACAAATAAATTTAATTTGCAACAAGATCTAAAGGTTGAGAATTATTTTTTAACGTATAGATATGAGAATGAAATCAAAGCACCGACATCAAGCAGTCGGTACTATTTCCTATAAGTCACCACATTAAGGATACTTTATATTTTTCTTTTTTCCGAATAAAATTGTACATGTACTTTATGTGTTATTATTTTATATTTTTTGGTATATTCGCGGAATTTAAGTCATGATATCAAATTATTTGTTGTCATTTCTTGATTGTGCGTAATTATTTCTTTTGCCTGTCGCAATGCAAATTGCAAAATGTGTAAAGCTTTACGCAACTTAACAATATAAACTAAAGACAATCATGGGAAAAATAATTGTTTTTCCACTGTTGTTTTATAAATTTTCTTGTGAAAAATCAAACGAATAATGGAAAGGCACTCTTAATTATTTCCATCATTTCATTTCATTCAAAAGCTATATTTTTGTAAGTTGACTGTCCGAAAGGGGAATCAATTGATTGATGACTATTTCTATAATTCATTTATTTATCAACTTATATAAACTGTGCAATAATACTCATGCAGAATTAATCAAATTACTTTGTAATTTGCAATAATAATTATCTTGTTCAATCTATCTTTAAGCTGAACCAGATTTCTATATTGATTTCGTCTTTTTGGTAGACTGATGATTGCCCTGCAGTACTCTATTTCAATTAATTTAATATATTCAATTGATACATAACTTTTATATTTATTTATTAAATAAAAGACAGCAATCTAGTTATTACTACTTCGCAAGTTATTTTCATGAACCTGTGATTCGTAGGTTTTCTTGATAAAATAAAGGACCCCATAAACTATTAATGCAGCCTCATAATTTAGCAGTATTGATTTTCCTTGTTTGTAGATATATATATATATATATATATATTAATATTAATTTATAGATAATAACAACATATATATGTGAACCTTTTTACCAGAAGAATCCAATGCAGAAAAGTGACCCACAGAGTCACAGTCACGGAAATGGGTATATGAATCCATCTTATGGATCAAAATCCTAATTAAGATAAAAGATTTAAATAATACTTTTAACTAATAAAATAATATTTAGTTTTGTTACCCTTTCAATAGTGCTTAATTTGATTATATATATAATATACCTTGTAATTCTAAAAAAAACACAATTTTTGCACTACTATTCAATAATTTCTTTTGTTTAAAATCATTATCAATTGTACTAATATTGTTATGTTATTTTAAATTATATTGAAATCTTTCACCTCACCGATTTTTGTAGATTATAAGTATAATCTAATAATAAGAGATTTGCTGAAAATGTTTTACACGCCGTCATCATTAACCGCTGCCAGCTTATGATTATAATCTCGTATTGCAGTTGAAGAATCAGCAGCAAAATTATTCAACTTTTTTAATTATTTTTTATAGTCAATTAGATGCTACAATGGAAAAGTTAGTACCAAAAGAATTCAAGATTAGTTATAACTCGTAATGAAAAGCAAGAAATATGATCATTTGCCAGCTAAACCTTATGTACTCCTTTCCATTAATAAACTGATCTTAGGGCTACAAAAAGGCCATTGTTATCTCTTTCTATTGTCACTTTTTTTTTAAATTTATTTAACGACTACAATTTCTTTTGTTTTTGGAATTCCTTTCACTCAATTTTCAATGCATACTTTTTAAAAAAATATTACAAAGTTTAAAAATAAAATAAATTCTTACAATTGCCATTTTTTTAGGATAATTGACATAGACAAACTTTTGGCAATTTTCGATTTTGCACACAATTTTAGAATTTGGACTTCATATACACGAACTTACTTCTTTTGCAAAAATATATATCATGATTAATATTTTCGATCAATTATAAATGAAGACGATAATTATCTATGTGGATATACAGTATGTGTCGTATGTCGTTATCCACATGAAAGTACAAATGTTATTCGTTATTACATCGCGTCAATTTCAATTAGTCGATAAATATAAACTATATATGTTTTCGAGCAATTAAAATTCACGTATTTGAAATCTAAATTTTAAATATAAAAAAATTCGTGCGTTTTAAAGCAATTATCCTCTTTTCAGTATGAATTCAAGAATATTGGATAACATAAGTTAGCCACAAAATTTCAAACCTCATTTATCTGTTCCTTTCCTCATCTTTCACACGAGCATTAAATTTGCATGGCCCCTCATGCATTAAAGCATGAAAGAGCAATTTATGTTATTTCCAAGAGAAATAATGGTATTTTCCAATTCAACCAATTTATATAGACATATATATCAAGAACTTGAGGTGAGTATGCCACAACAGTTGCAGTCTAAAAAAACAGTTTAGTGATAGTGAGACACAAATCTTATTCCTCTTTAATTATCTCTCTCTAGCTTTATGCTTTAAAATCTATACTATTTCTCACCCTAAACTTCAATATTTATATATCATAAACTCCCTCGTCCCAAGAATTTAGTTTCGATTTCTTTATGCAGCCGTCTCAACAAATTAGACTCGTACTCAATCTAAAAACTGCAATAGCTCACAACACATAATAAATATTTAAAAAGTAACATCAAATTAGGCATTACATTGTGCAAAAAAATTATTTTTTTCTGCTTCGTCATGATATGAAAAAAATATCCTTCAAAAAGTTTTCTCTCTCTTTCCATCTATGTGGGACCTCTTAAGATTAAATTTTTGTGACTGAGCACACTTTAGAAATTTGATAAACAAAAATATTGGGTATAGCGGCGTAGAATTGTGGTTATAAAGCAGTAGTGGGCTAAAGTAATCCGGGTTTAATGAGGAAACAAGAATAGTGGTAATGAAAATTGGAGTAGCAATGATGAGAGAGAGGGACACAAGTGGGCGCAGGATAAGCACGTGGGCGTCGCCTTTTCTCTCTCTACCTGCACGCTGGCATTGTGGTTTAGCAAGCTAAGCTAAAAGAATGATGCTATTCGGACATAAATGTCCGGATATAATATATCTAGTTTAGATAAATGAATCGGTTCGATCCGTTTTAACTTATTTATTTAATTTTGTAATTTCTCCACATTCATTCAATTTATTAGTTTTTGAGTAATCTAATTCAAGTGAATGCATAAATATCTATTAAGTAATAGTATTTTCGAAAGATTAGTGAAAATCACAAAATAACTTTATTAGTTTAATTTCGTATTTTTTTGTATTCATATTTCTCTCTTTAAAAATGACGGTTTAGATTAATTAAGTAAATACATTAGAGTACTAACCAACATCATTATTTTATTTGATAAATTATAAGTTAAGATTATTAATATATTCATTTTATATCCGGACATATATGTCCAAAAAGTATTAGTGAAGCTAAAAACTACTACTATTGCTCAATTACTTATAAAATAAATAAATAAAATCCTTTCCACAAATAAAAATAAGGAAAAAATAGCCACCAGGAAATGATTGGCAGTTACTTGTGAGTACAAAAACAACCTTAATTTTTAATTTTTTTCAGGTTGTGGTCATATTTTATTCTCTTTCCTAAATCCAGTTGCATATTTTGATGCCGGTGAAGGTTTTTGGTAGGTAAATTGGGTTTTGTTTATTTATTTTGATTTAATTTGAAATTCTTGTTGTTTTAGCTGGAGGGAGTGACAAAAAAAATTATGTTTGTGTTTATTTATTTTTACGATTCTCTTTTTTTAATGCATGTCAATTTCAATTTGGGCGCATAATTTGACTGAAGTGACAGAGATTCTCGAGTGGTAGATTTTTCTTGAATTTGATGTATAAAATTTCATAATGTTTTGCTAGTCACTACACAATATCTTTTTGTCCAGTTCTTGAAATTACAGTTCTGATTCTTTTTCTTAAATATTGTGATTGTTTTCTTGTTCATATTTCTGCTCTGTTTTCCAAACAGAACTGGCGAAAAACCAAAAAAAAAAAAAATAGTGGAATTTTGTCTCGCTTTGTAATGCTGCTGTGATCAATTTAATCCATAGTTTTATCGTCGAAATCGAAGGTTTGTAATAATGAAATTTATGAAACTCGGATCTCGGCCAGATACTTTCTACACAACAGAATCCACAAGGTAAATTTTGCAGCAATCTTGTATTTTTTACTTATTTTTTATTCATGTGAAATGAAATTTAGATCATAATCAAATACTATTCTTGTTCTTGATTAGGTCTGTATCATCTGAAGTGTCGAGTGATCTCATCGTACAAGTAAAAGGAACCAGATATATACTCCATAAGGTGAAATTAAACTACATTTTTTTTCAAATGCTGAGAACATAAATCCAAAAATTTTCATGATTTATAAAAATGATCAAAAAACCTGCAGTTTCCCCTGCTCTCGAAATGCCTCCATTTGCAGAAGCTCTGCTCGGAGAGCATAGAACCGGTGCCGGTGCCGGTGCAGATAGTTCAGCTCCCCGACTTCCCAGGTGGAGTCGAGGCGTTTGATCTGTGTGCGAAGTTCTGCTACGGAATTACCATAACCCTAAGTGCCTACAACATTGTCTCAATGAGATGTGCAGCTGAGTATCTTCAAATGACAGAAGAAGTTGAGAAAGGGAATTTGTTGTATAAAATTGAAGTGTTCTTAACGTCTTGCATCCTTCACGGATGGCGGGACTCTCTCATAACGCTCCAGACCACGAAGGGCTTCCCTTCGTGGTCTGAGGATCTCGGGATAACTAGCCGTTGCATTGAGGCTATAGCTTTTAAGGTTAAAACAAATCCGGTTAAGGCGATCTTGTCTCATAGCTATTCTAGGCGCGGAGGTAGGGATGATGTTGCTTCGTGCAATGGGAACGAGAGTAATAGGCATAATCAGAGCAGGGGATGGTGGGCTGAGGATTTGGCTGAGTTAGGGATTGATCTGTATTGGAGGACTATGATTGCCATCAAATCGGGTGGTAGGGTTCCCTCGAGCCTCATTGGTGATGCGCTGCGCGTTTATGCTTCGCGTTGGCTGCCAAATGTCGAGTCGGATGGGGAAGTGAGTTCAAAGCATAGGCTGCTTTTGGAGTCCATAGTTAGCTTGCTGCCTTGTGAGAAAGGGGAGGTTTCTTGTAGCTTTCTGTTGAAGTTGTTGAAGGTAGCTAACATAGTGAGAGCTTCCTCCTCTTCGAAAATCGAGTTGGCAAGAAGAATTGGAGTTCAGTTGGAGGAAGCCTCAGTTAGTGATCTTCTGATACCTTCGGATGAGATGATGTATGATGTGGATGTTGTAATTTCGATGTTGGATAACTTTGTGCTCAAGGGGCAGAGTCCGCCCACGAGCCCTCCGAGAGGGCGAGGGGATTATGAAACGAGGAGGAGATCGCGTTCGGCTGAGAACGTGGAGCAGATGTTTCAGGAAAGCAGCAGAAGATCGTCTTCTGCTGCTTCCCATAGCTCTAAGCTCAAAGTTGCAAAGCTTGTCGATGGCTATCTTCAGAAGATAGCCATCGACAAGAATTTGCCTTTGTCAAAGTTCATTGCCGTTGCGGAAGCCATTCCAGAATTTGCAAGGCTTGATCATGATGGTCTTTACAGAGCTATTGACATTTACCTAAAGGTACATCACCACCACCAACTTAATTTCTTCTGAATATTATGAGATTATTAGTTTTTCCTATGTCTATGTCACATTTGTTTGTCACTGATCTAAATGTCTTGAACTAAAACTTGAAACTTTATCAACAATGAAGAAAGTAAGGTATATATATGCTTTATTTTGAATGGAAGACTGAATCTCAATTATAGTCAAGTTATTACATGTTTGATGGTTTTTTTCTTAGGGATAATATATGTTTGTCCCAATAATAGTACTCAATACCTATTTTATGCATATTACGATTATAAAAATGTGTATCTGTACAGATTTGATATATTTTAGTAAACCTATTTTAATTTCTAAAGATAGTTTAGTAATTCAATATTGACCAAGGTATAAAATATAAATTCTTTTGTATCTAACTTTTACAAGTGTCGCCCGTACCATGTGGCTTGTCCCAATAAATAGATAATGAAAATTTCATACCCAGTAAAAACTAAACATTTTCAATTTTATCTCGAGATCATTTTCAACGCTAGCTTCCAATGTGTGCACCATATCCTCGAACTTCCAAATTTGCGGAGACGGGGCATTCGGTTGGCGTTGTGTTTCTCAAGGCTGAAAAATGGTCTCGGGATAGAATTGAAAACGTTCTGTTCTTGTCGAGTATGAAATTGCCGTTATCTATTTATTGAGATAAAATTGACATCGAGCTGCATTACCGATAGAAGGTCGTTTTTGAGAATGCAGGGGCATGCGGAGCTGAGCAAGAGTGAGAGAAAGCGCCTATGCCGCATACTAGACTGCAAAAAACTGTCCGTTGAAGCGTGCATGCACGCTGCACAGAACGAGAGGCTGCCTCTGAGGGTCGTCGTCCAAGTTCTCTTCTTCGAGCAAGCACGAGCTGCAATGGCGGGCGGTCAAGTTACCGATTTGCCCTGCAACATCAAAGCATTATTAGCAGTGTGTAAGAAGAATCCATCAAAAGGAACCCTTCCTTCAGAAGACCAGTGGAGTAGTGTTTCCGGCCTAAAATCGCCTAACTCGAACGTTTCTACCCTCAAGATGAAGTTGGATGAAGACGAAGAAGATTTGCACGACGATTTCCATAATGGAATCGAGAAATCGATAAAACTCAAGGCATTCACAATGACTCCCAACAGACCTAAAAGGATGTTGAGAAAACTGTGGCCTGTCAACAAAAGTACAAGTGAAAAGAACTGAGGATGAAACAAACTTTTGTCTGAATTTCTTGTTTGGAATGAATGGTCTGAATTATCAGGGTAAATAATACTCTGTCTTTGTTTTTAATTTTCTTTTCATTTTCTGTGATAATTCTTGTGAAACTCTCTGTAACGAATTAGGAAAGAAAGCAATGAAAATTACTGGTGTAAGCTATGGCAATAAAACTATGGAAACTATATATTGGTGCAGAGTAGAAATGGTCTGCATGTTCATTGTAGAAATTCAATGGATAATTATAGTTTATGGTCCGATTTTCGGGCGAATTAGATAAGTGATATGACTTTCAAATTATTTGTATAAAATCCTAACTTTAGGTAAGATACTTCTTGTGACATATTTGAAGTCTAATACTTCTATCGAGTTGAATCTGTTCACGAAAAATACTTCTTGTGACATATTTGAAGTCTAAAGATCAAACGGTTTTTGAAACACATCCCCAAAATAGGTCATAAACTATAATTATTCCAAATTGAAATGTGGACAAATGTTGATTATATGAAAATTTGCTACTTGCTATAATATACTTTTGATTTCAAAATTGTTTGTTTGATCATTTTGCTTGTTCTAAATTCAACCTGTAGCCTTTATTTTGGCTCAAGTAGATATGATTTTTCTGTATTCAGACCATAATTACATTAACTAGACATGCTGAGAACAAAATTTCATTTTATTTGTGACAATTTAATATCTTCATTATAATCTGATACAGTTATATATGCGTTCTATGAAGGTTTGCAGCTGAAATTGGAGTGGCGTTTCTACTTTAGTCATAATTATGTATGCCAATCGGTTAACCACTCGGTTTTCGAATCAATCCTATTGAGCTCGGACTATTTTTAATTCGGACCAATCGGGCTGAATTTTATTTCGGACTAGAATTTTTCAAGTCTGACTTTAAACTTTCGATTTTGGGTCTAGCCCAATTCAACTTAATTTCTTCTTCAGAACACATAAAAACTTCTATTTCCAGCATTTTCTACTGCTTCTTTATTTCCAACTTGCAAGCATTGTTACTGATTTGACCATATATACCAAGTTACCAAACAAAGAACTTATATAATATAGGAAAAACTGCAAATTAAATTACGTTTTGCAATTTTAACCTTATTTTTAAATCTTGACAATTAGATAATCATTCAATTAAAAAACGCACTAATTTTTTGGTGATCAAAACATTCAAATTCTCATCTTTTGAGTCAATGATTTGAAAAATTAAAAGTTGGGTTTCGACGGGCTCGTGGAGAGGAATATTAATTTTTCCGGCTTTGGCATCTGGTGAGGCACATCAGTTTTCCAACGTAAAAAATTGACATTCGGGATATTTTTGTTAATTTTGTGATATTTTGTCAATAGTTTATAGTTCATAATATTTTTACTTAGCGTGAAGCTTAGGATTTAAACTAATTTATCTGTATTTTAATGGTATTCTATTTAAAAAAAATTACAAATTTAAAAAAGAAATAGAAATTTGGGCTTGAGGTCTTGAATTTATGGGCATGGGATTGGCTGATACAATTATGTGGGCCTTTTTAAGTTTTAACTATTAATGGCCAGACCCAAGGGAATGTAATTTTCCTCTACTGAATTTGAACAAAAGTGCCAAATTTAGAATCAATTTATCCAATGGGCCCACTAAATGGGCTAGGACCAGACATTGCGACACTCTTTATAGTGAAACTAATAATATTATGTCTTTTTCCTCAAAAAAAAATATATCTTTTGAAATAAAAACTAGTACTCCCTCCGTCCCAAGTTAGTGTGGTTCAACTAATATTTTATACCTCACATATAATCAAATATAAACCACACTTTTGGGGGACGGATGGAGTAATATTATTAAGATTAATACTCACTCCGTTCTTTATTAAGTGTCCTATTTAGCTCAATTTTTTGTTTTCAAATAAATTTCCTATATCAAAACTTTAGAGTAAAATTGTGAAGTTCTTCCCATTTTATCCCTATTCAATAGTTCTCGTAAATTGACTAAAATAATTGGATGTATGCATGTATCCAATCTAATACCTTTTGACTTCTTCAATAAAATGACTTTGTATTTACTTATGCTATTAATATCATCTATCATTATATAAACATGATTACATTACCACTTCGATTGTGTGAATTTGAAAGCATTTTGTTGATATTTTTTTACGAGAACATGCAGGTTTCAACTATTTGTGATGCCTCAATTTGATATAAAAAATTCTTACGATTTGGCGCTAACTAAATATTTTGTTTGATGCAATTGAAAAAAAAATTAAATTAAAATTTTGTAGCAATCAGCAGTAGGGGAGAAGGAGCCGTATTGTATTTTGATGCAATTGAAAAAGTTTAAAAATTGAAATTATGTAGATTCAGCAATAGGAGAGAGGGAGTCATATTCACTTTGACTAAAAATTAAAGATTGAATGGATCAAATTTATAAAACAATAAACAAGGGCCAATTTTCATGAAAAGAAAATAATTAATAAGGTTACAAATGTAAATTTAGTTACCTCCTTGGTATACGTTTTTTGACGCCGGGATAATTAAAAAAGAATGGAGGGAGTAATTGCGTGGATGTCTCAATTCGAACTTTTAATTGTCTTTAATGAGGTCATAAATATCGAAACAATTATAGATATAGTCATACAACCTTCATTTAAAGCTGGCTACTCAAATTTCAAATATAATGAAATTATGCATTTATAGACCGCGTTGTTGGAGGATCTTGTTGTCCATATTATTGGTAAGAAATGGAAATTTCAAAAATCCAATTAATGGTTATTGACTTGATTTAAAAATAAAAATAAAAATCGAGAGAAGACATGAACATGCACTCCCTCCCTTTTTAAATAAGTATCTCTCCCGCCGTTAAAAAATGCATACATGTAAAGTCGATAAATTACTCCTTTTAATCCTAACTAAATGCATAGAAAATTTAAAATGTAAATAATTTGCATTGATGACATGAGTAAAATGAGAAGTTTCACACTATTTTACTCTCAAATTTTGATATGAAACACTTATTGGAGAACAAGAAAATGAGTTAAATGGGACACTTAAAAAAGAATGGAGGGAGTATATCAGTAAATGCATAATATTTAAGGTGGGTTACAAAATTTAATTAGCAGATTATCCAGTATCTATATAGTTTGTTGAGAAAAGTTATTATGAATACATTTTCATTTATTGATATAACAAATTTTGTCCTCATGTTCATATATATGCAATAAATGAGGCACTACCACCTCCACGAGGAATTGGTAAGTTTTTGTCTCATTTTTCATGTGTCACAACTCACTTATGTGTAAGGGCGAGCACTATTCGGGCAAACATTTTTTTTTTTGGCATATAAAAACCAATCAAAACATTGATTATTAATAAGTTTGATTAATCATTACAAATCCAATAATTATTAAAATAGTGCATTTAAAAGTCGGACAAATTACCCAATTCCAACAGTTTACCATAATAAAAAGAAGATACGACTAGGTATTTTAAAATTATAGCATGAAAATTTTTATATCTTAAAATATAGATTCAAAACATGTAATTTAGTACAAATAATAAAGTGATTGCTTTCATGTCTTTTAAGTCAAAACGCTTAAACTTTAACACATAATCCCAATAAAATAAATCTCATAAATTAGTGAATATAGTATTGAATAATATATAATTATTAAACTATAATCTGTAATGAGTATTCGTACGGTCGGTTAACTACCGATTTTCTATACATAAAAATCAAAATCGAACTGGTATTCTCATTTTTTTAAATCAGAAAAACAAATTGAACTAACAGTTAATCATATTGTCAGAACGATTTTGGTACGATTTATTAGCCGACTTGAGTTTTCGGACTGTTTTAATTTGCTCAGCCCTACATGTATATACAACTATCTAAACTTGTTAAAATTTGTATTTTCCCAATCTTGAATCCTACCTCACATATATGAATAATGAAACCGTATAGTGAAGTTTACATCGTGTTCAATGCATTTGGTTTTTTTTTTTTTTTTTTTGGGGGGTTGGTGGTAGATGAGGAAAAATTGATGATCCCACAACCACAGAGAGGGAGGAGTAGGATTTGGCAAAGTTGATAAGAATAAAAAATAAAATAATACTCCTCCTTTCCGTTAATAATGGCTCGATTTCTTTTTCGGAGTAATATTTTAAAAATAAAGGATTTATCTATGAAACCAACACATGCAGCCTATAGAATTAAAAAATAAGCAAATTAAAGAGCAGCAGCGCCATAATTGATAAGGAATTGGGAATTACATATGCCTATTTCGTAGCTTTGCAAAATATAACTGCACTAGTATTGCCATCTGTAACATTCACATAAAATTTTATTCCCATTTTTATGGGAAAAGCTAATAGAACATTTGCAACAACTTACTCAAATCGAAAGTATTAAATTTATCAACGCAAAAAAAAAAAGTATTAAATTAATACTCCCTCCGTCCCATTTATATAGTCTTGTTTTCCTTTTTCGGATGTCCCAAATATATAGGCTTGTTTCCATAAAAAGTAATATTTTTTATCTCATTTACTAATATATCCCTATTTAATTCTTTGATTAACTCATAAAAAATACATAGTCAAATAATAAATAGGGACAAATTAAGAAATTTACTATATAATTTACTTTTCCAATAACTTTTCTTAATCCATGTGAAAATTTCAATCCGCCTATATAAATGGGACGGAGAGAGTAGTATATACTACATGTAATCACTTCCGAAAAAATAAATGTAAAATGTTTGATCTGACAATCAATATTATTTCTTCTCATTCATTTTATAGGTCGTTTTGTGCGTTTAATTTGCACACATATTAATAAAAAAGTACATACTCAAATTAGCTTAGATAATAATTATTTATCCTTAATGACAACTATCATCTGGTGAAAAAGAAGAAGAAAAACTCCTTGTTCTTTTGCAAAATGGGAGAGTAAAACATAAATAATTAATAAAAATACAAAACGAAATACAAATTGAATTTGAGAAAGTAATAAATACTTCCTCCGTCTTTTTATAAGTGTGTCGTGCTGTTAAAATAATGTGAATGATGATCAACTTTTTATCATTACAAACATATTTAATTATAGTGTCAATCATTCTTTTTGTCAAAAAAAAAAGAATGTAGCAGCGATAAATTTTAATGTTCGTCAGTAATAATAGGGTAATTGTATTTCAATGACGATAATTTAGTTTCTATCGTCATTAGAAAATGTAAATTGTGATTAGAAGTCATAGTTATAACAATTCAGGCATAACTTCTTTAGGCAAAACGCACAGATTTAGTCCGATAAATTCAAAATGTAATAATTTTAGCCTGACTTTAAGATAATACCAACTTTTAGTCTGATAAATATAATTTTGTGACAAATTTCCAATTACTAATTTTCGTTGCCGAAAAATCGCGTTGGCAATATTAATTGACACGCGTCGGCCACATGTGATAAAACTTCGTCATTCCGTAAGTACATATTTTGCGAATGATGATTTTTAATTCATTTTTTGTAAGACTTTGGGTTTGAATGATAAATCTTTCATCACTTTATGTAGAAATCTTAAAAACGAAACGATGTCGTTTTTATTCCACGTGCATCATGATGCATGTTAATAAATATTGCCAACATGATTTTTCGACGCCGAAAATTAGTAATTGGCTAAAATTATCATAAAATTATATTTATCGAGTTAAAAATCGGTAAGATCGAGCTAAAATTGTTACATTATAAATTTATCGGGCTAAATTTATGCATTTTGCCTATTCTTAATTATTTACTAATGTACATATGTGCATGCAAAGTTCCATTTATTTAAATTAATAATTGTGAAGCATGTAAATAATGAATTAAATGTTTGGACATATGGAAATCATCATTGATGTGAAGACGAACAGAATATGATACGATGCTTACGTTATGAACAGACACAACGACATCAAAGCATCATATCCATCCCATGCATTTATGTAACAACTCATGCTCTTAATTTTTATTTATATTTAGCCACCCAAGCGTTAAATATTTGAATAGTTTGACAGTTGTCAAACTATTGTATACATACATTTATCATAATATTATTCACATTGTGCCCCAAAAAATTCACCTAAATACCCAATCAATAGAAATGTAAAATATGTGGTATTTTAAAATTTTTTTAAGCAAGAGACGAATTAAGTTAATTTATACTCCCTCCGTCCCAATAGCAAGGTCCCCTTCTATTAATTAATACTCTCATCTCCAATAGGAGGGGGACCTTGCTATTGGGACGGAGGAAGTATTTGTTTAGTAAACGAAGATATTTTTTGATTTTTTAGAATTAGAAATTTCATTCATTAGTAAAGAAATGCACATTGGCTAATATGAGCAGGAATTTCATTATATTAAATTCCGCCAAGACCACTCGTTATGTGTGTGTGTGAGATATCTTTTTTTTTTTTAAAGGAATACAAGAAATTTTAAAGGCCACTTGACGGTGGACTTGAAATCCGAGACATTTGGCCTCAGACATTAATCACTCTCCCACTAGACTAATACATACACATGCGATATCTTCTATGTTAGTTCTTGTATGTTCTGCACAAGAATTTATTTTCATATGAACCATAAATATATAGAATTTAAAGAGAAAATAAAGGAACTATATGAAAAAAAAAACATATTTGCAATTAATGACGGATATCGTCACGGTTTTATTTCTACCAATAAATTTGGCTGTGGGAATGAAATATAAAACCGTATGTCTTAAATACGAACTACCAAAAGAAATTACAAATACGTGCAACAATATAAATTACATATACACGCATAGAGGGATAGTAGATTCCTTTATGATATATATATATATATATAGAGCGCGGATCAAATAAGAACACTTTCTTATGTGAGAAATAAGAACAAATCTGGACCCTTGATCCATGTTGATCTACGGTCCAGATTTAACCGTGCATTTAATTACTCTAATTTATGCATTTAAATGCTAATGCATTAAATTATTGTAGTTTATGCATTAAAATATTTATGCATTTAGTTTCTGCATTTTATGCATCTCTGAAATAAAAAAATGTATTGTTCTTACGTTCTCTTATAAGATGTGTTCTTACCAGATCCGCTCCCTATATAGATATATATATATATATATATATATATATATATATATATATAGGGGGAAGATCATATAGAAACTAATTCCCCCATAGAACCTAGAAACCTTTTTCTACCATTGATTTTGATTGATCAATAGTTGTAAATTTACAGAATTTTTTGTTTATTTAATTGCATGTTATTTGTTTGATAAGGGTAGTTATGTCTCAAGTATTTGATGTATAACCGTTTAATACCTTAAATTAAGGAATTTTAAATCTTTGCATTTATTGCAAATTAATAACTGTCATTTAGCTTACGTAAATTTTTTCTTTTATTATTTGTCTTCTTTTGTTTAAAAAATCTGTGTTGTTTATTTTGCATCAACATATAGTGATTATCTGTTTATTTAAGTTTTTGAAAGCAATTTTGTTATCCAATGTGTAGCTTGTTTCGAAAACAATTACTATTATTATTGATTATTGTCTAATTTTTTATTAATACTTTATTTTTTATTTAAATTTTCGATACTTAGTTTGTAGTTTTTAATTATTTTCGTTGATTCGAAATGCATTATTATTGTAGGCAAAATGCATTATAAATAAATATATTTTTTTTGAACAAACATTGCAAGCAATTTTAAAGGCCGCATGACGGTGAACTTGAACCCGTGACCTTTGGCCCGGGCATTAACCACTCTACCACTAGGCTAACATACGCACACGACAAAATGCATTATAACTGTATAGGAAATGCATTATCATTTCTAGTTTACACTAACAAATTGTTGCGAAATTATAAATTTTTATTTATTCTATATTTGTATAGTATATAGACTTGATATATATAATGAACAAAACACAACATTCTATTCGGAAAATTAAAAAGTTAAATTCCAAGATACAGAATAAAATACAGAATTCTATGCAAGATATACTTAATATAAATGTTTTTTCATCGCATATATATTTGTAATGCATAATTGAAATAACGGTGTATATAATAATTTGTACTGCATAACCAGTGATATATCGATGCATATAATAAACATTTGTAATGCATTATCAGTGATAGATGCATATAATAAATATTTGTAATGCATAACTGAAATAATAGTGCATATAATAAATATTTATAATGCATTATCACTGATTATGTGTGATACGCCATCATAAATACACAGAAATTTATGCATACATTATGTATAATTATTTCCCATATTTTCTTATGCAATTCAAGTACATGCAAAATATCAGTTTGGAAAGGTTTGACGTGGGTAGATTTAGACGAGACGGGATATGAAATTCCTAAATTGATGGCTTTGAATTAGGGATGAAATTAAATTGATTAATATATTGGACGTTTTTATCCTTATATATATTAAAAGTGGACGAAAATAATGTATTAAAATGAAAATATTTAATATATCTAACAGATCTTGATCGTATATATGATCTTAATCTACGGATTAAAAAAGTTTCTAGATTCTACACTAGAATTAGTTTTCACAAGAGCTGATCCCTATATATATATATATATAGGAAAATGATCATATAAGAATTGATCTTAACCTAAGAAATAAGAATAGATCTCCACCATAGATCTACAAGGGATGGAGGGTCAGAACTGACCCATGTCAAACCAGGTCGGATTGGACCCGGTCAACCCGTTGACTTTCAAATTTTATTTTATTTTTTCGATTTTTTTTTTAAAAGTCAGATGATATGCACCACACTGTGCAATGAGATGCACCACTAAGTGTATTGGGATGCACAATTTTTTATTTTTTTAATATTCTTTTTCACTATTTTTATTTTTTATTTTGATTTTTTTTCAAGAGTCGAGCGAGGGGAGCCGAAGGCCTCTGAGCGAGCTAAAAAATATTAATGTTGTCACAATCATTATCTATAAATTAAAATCGGAGCCGAAGGCGGAGACAAAAAAATTCCAAACACTTGCTTATTGATATGGTATGAATACAATGATTTGAAAAGTAATTTGATTTCATCATACCAAATCACCCCAAGATTTTCCCTCATTTTGATATAGTTATACACACATACATAGTGTATGATATAAACGTCCATGTATTATGAGATGCACCACAATGTATTTTGAGATGCAACACTATGTGTAATGAGATGCACCACCATGTGTAATGAGATGCACCACCATGTATAATGAGATGCATCACAATATGTAGATGCAACATGTTGGGAAAATTTTAAATTTTGATTTGATATCAAAATCCAACTAATCTCCAACCTAGTAGATGAATGCGCAAACCTAAGTTATGTTTTCCAGCTCGCCTGTTTGAGCTTTAGAACTGTATAATGAGATGCAGCACAACATGAAATGAGATGCATCACACAGTGTATTGAGATGCACCACACTTTATTAAAAAATGAAAAAAAAAATTCGATACTAAAAAAAAAATAATTGAAAAGTCAACGGGTTGACCCGAGTCCGACCCGTTGACCCGAATCGCCCCTGTTCAGATCTGGCCATCCATCTATTGTGGATGAATGGTTGGAATTTATTCCTATTTCTTATTTTAAGGGACCTTTTCATTAGAAGCTATATATATATATATATATATATATCCAATAATATCTCTCCTTATTTCTTAATGTCCAAATATCACAATGTGACAAGAGTTGCTGTTTTTTTATAATAATAATTGAACTCGTTGGCCATGGTTCTCTGTGGTCCTAACTCCTAATAAAATTAATTCAAGATGATTCTCAATCAAACTTTATATGATTATCATTTTACCCTTTATCTGGTTTCTAATTAATCTTTACAAGTTTCAAACAGTTCGGATCCTTGGTCTCATAATTTTACGTGTCCCATAGTATCCAACTATTAATTTTATAATTTTCATAAAATTTATTAAAAAAATTAAATATTATCATTATATAATGAACTATAAGAAATATAATTTATTACTAAAAATTAAAGTTTATAAAATTATATACCCAGAGTATATATGGAATACTTGACCCCAATAATCAACTTATATATTAAAAATAATTATAAGTTATAATTGACTTAATGAGTTAACCATAATTAGTTATTACAAACTTAAACTAAGCAAATGGCATTGTTACATTATTAAGATCTAAATAAGTAGTATTATGCAGCTAGTAAGTGTACAAAATATTGCAAAAGAAGACCATGGCTATTCAATATATAGGTGCATCGAACTCTATTTTTTTTTTTTCAACTTAATTACTTTTTGCGACCACAATGGGTGTGAGTAGTTAGTTAACTAATTAACACTCTAAGTATAGATCATTAAAATGGTCCATTCCACTTTATTAATGTTCTTAATTATTAAAGGTTGAGTCCTAATGTCAGACAGTTAGAACTGGTAAAAATATGTGACAGGTTATATTTAAAAATCAAAAACCTTAAAACAACCATTAGACGAATTCACTTTTTCTTAAAATCAAGGTGTTAATTAATTTGATTGCCACCAAACGAATGGTTTTCTTGCATTTTAAATAAAAATCTATAATTACTAGAATTGTGGATTTAGCAAATACACGTACGATTCATGTAATTTCTCAAGTCGTGCAAGTATTTAAGGTTGTGTTCATTTAATAAACATAAATTAGAACATAATACGAAACACAAGATTTGGTAACCCGATTCAGTGATTAACACCTACGTCTAGGTTGCCCCGCCCATGAGAAACGATCCGCTGCTTGTCAAATTAAGTGTACAAAGGACTTACACTCGAACTCCCTCCACTGACCTTCTACGTGCACTAATGTGAATTGAAATTGTGATATACCTCTTCCTATGTGGTGTGCAGATTATTGTAAAGGATTGGAGGTTTCACCCAATACGAACGTCGGAGAGTGGACGCAGATTAAAGAGGAATAGTAGATTAAATGTCATGACATGTATGGAAAATTTATGCAATATTCTTCTCTTGTTTTAAAATGTTATGATATTAATTATCTTTTGATGATAACCGATTCTTTAATGTTTTTCCTACCAAAATATTTTCTTGGGTTATGATATTACTACGTGTCTTGATGCTTGAAAGGAACTGAACATACCGAACTCAGTACATGCATAAGAAGAATAATAGGTCCTATAATAAAAGTAGTAATTCATGACCGCACGAGTTGTATTATATTCAGTCACTATTTTTTATTACAGTATAATTTATCATATCAAGCTTCACTAGCCATAGTATTGTTTTTTTTTTTAATCATGTGGTAAATACTATTCCCTCCATCACAAGAACAAGGTCTCGTTTCAAAAATAAAAACAATTAACTTATCAAAAGTTGTGGGACCTATCACTTACATTTTACTATAGCTTCTTAATAATCATACCCAAAGCAAATCAAGTGCGACCTTGCTTTATACTTCTAGTCAGCTATGACTATATTCTAATAATTTATATAGTTAATTTCTAAGAAGAATTAATATAATGCATTTACATAAATGAACATTAAGTCGTTCCAGAATACTCCAATATATGGATGGATAATAGTATTTTGAAATTTAAACAAAATGGAGGCTAATAATTATGAAAGCATGGCACAAAAAGCCGGGTAAAATCAGAACTTTATCAATAAATCGAAGGTCAACTCAAGAAAACGCCCCCAAAAGGTAAAAGCATGAAAAGAAACTTAACTTTTATCTACCATCAAACCGGATCTCTCTCTCTCTCTCTCCTCTCTCTTACCGAATCAAATCCGCCAGAAATTGCCTCCAACAAAATAGAAAAGCAACAGGGACCTCTATGCAATTTCTCTAAACTTCCATCAATTCCCCATGCACGTTACATACATACATACATTACACATACACATGTAATGTATTCAATATGGTAAAAGGAAAGAAGAGCTTATTTATGATGTTAACTAAACCAATTATAGCAATCATTATTATTTTTTGATTCATAAACGATCAAATCAGAAACGATATAAACTAGAAAATTACAAACTTCATTGAAGAAGGTGTACATAATTTCCCATCTTTTCACCAACTAAAATTAATTTTACCATATCCCTCAAAATACTAGTCGAATTAAACTATCAAAAGTAACACAAGTTAGCTAGATTTCAATTTTCAAGCATTAGGCACTCTCGCCGCAACAAGACTTAGAGCTTCTTGATAATGAAAAATGTCTCCCAATATTCCATTTGCTCCACTTTGATGAAAGTTATATGTGCTGCTGCCGCCGCCGCCGCCGCTAGAGCTTCCTTCCAATCCTAAGAAATGGCTGCCGTCGGAGTTGAGGCTCCCGATTTGAGAAAAATTTCGATGGCAATCAAACGGAAAACCTGCGAAATCGTTCTTTGCTTCAAACGGCGGCGGAGTGTAAGTCGTCGTCTGCGGTGGCGATGATGGCGGCACCGCCTTCACTTTTGGGAAGAAACCGTGTATAACTTCTTGCAACAAACCTGAACCGGATTTCTCGGTAGAGAAAAAATCTGTGGAACAGGCTTGATCAGTATTTGTTGAATTCATTTCTTCAAAGCCGGTGGCGGCGGTGGTGGCTGTGGCGGTGGCGGTGGAGGTGACTGTGATATCATTCGGCATATTGTTGAAGAAATTGAGAGACATTTGGTCGTTTGGAGGGAAACTGAAGGAGCAATCGTCGGAATATTTCAAGCAATCGCGGAGGAGAAGCAAGTTGAGAGAATTGGTGTTTCTGAAAGAAGATGAACCGTTGAGATCGAGATTAGGGTTTGTGAAGGTGGGGCGTGAGCCGAGAATGGACGGCTGAGATGATTTGGAGAAGTGGAACGCAGGAATGAGATTCTCCGCGGCGGCGGGGTGGGTGGGGGAGCTAGGGTAGACGAAGTTGGTGCGGGCTTTGACGCCGCGCATGGCGCGGGCGGCGTAGTCGTACGCGCAGGCCGCCTCCTCCGCCGTGTCGAAGGTGCCCAGCCACCGCCGCTCCTTCGACTGAGGGTCGCGGATTTCGGCGGCGTACCGGCCCCAGGGGCGGCGGCGGACGCCGCGGTACCGCATGGCGCCGCTGGGTGAGGGGGCGGCGGCGCCGCCGTCTTTGAGAGAGCGCTTGTTGGTGGCGCAGCGCTTTGGGGCGGCGGAGAGTTGGAGGATGGGGTCGGGGTCGGTGGAGAGGGCGCCGTTGAGCCTTCTCATGGCTTCTTCCATCGTTGGAATTAATTAATTAATTTAGAAGAGAAATATTTGTGTTTGAATTTAGGAAATTAGGAGTTGAAAAATGATTGAAAGGAATACTGTAGTTTCAGCGGATATAGGGGGAGAGGATGTCTGCAAGGAGTTTGCATCTGGTGGATAGGTATTTATAATGAGAATTGCAGCTCATGAGAGAGAGGGCTAGAGAGAGAGAGAGGGGATTCGTGCATGGTCATTGATATTTATTTAATTTTAATGCTTTTTTTATTTTTGTTTTCAAAAAAACATTTTAAGTAATTCATGTTAACTGAATAAAGGTAAATCGCCTAGAATTTGTTGTATTTGCATTTGTATTTTAACCTCGCCGACTAAAAGGGACAAGACACGATTGCCTTTATTCTCAATTATATTTCATGCTCTTATTATATTAATTAACGTCATATGGTATAAAAGTACGTTCGATTGATGAAATTATGGTTGGTTTTATTGTGTGTACATTATGTTATATAATTTATTTTAATAATTTTAATACCAACAACACTTGAATAGTTTGAATGAAGATTATATTATACTTATAAGCAGTGAAATATTATTAAAATATTATTTGGAATAACGAGAATAGTGTAATCAAGTAGCTAGAGATAATTCCGAATTGATTAGCATTTAGGACTAGTGAGCCTTGTACAAATGATAACACAACGAAAGATAGCAGATTTTTTTTTTTGTGAAAGGAGAAAAAAATTAATTAGCAATATACGAGTAAGATAAAAATAAATGATATTATAGGTTGTAGTATAGTTGATATATATATTTAATAATTCAAAAATGACTGTTTAGCTCTATTTCTCATAGATAATCAAGTACGCCAATAATAATTAAAAAAAAAAAAAAAACTATCATACCATACTAAACACGGAATCCACACTACAATAAGTACGTGATACGTACTCTAGGTCAGCAAAATAACCTCTAAAAAAAAAAGAGTGATGCTATTCGGACATAAATGTCCGGACATAATCTAGCTAGTTTAGGTAAATGAATCGGTTCGATCCGTTTTAACTTATTTATTTAATTTTGTAATTTCTCCACATTCATTCAATTTATTATTTTTTGAGTAATCTAATTCAAGTGAATGCATAAATATCTATTAAGTAATAGTATTTCCGAAAGATTAGTGAAAATTACAAAATAATTAACTTTATTAGTTTAATTTCGTATTTTTTGTATTCATATTTCTCTCTTTAAAAATGGCGGTTTAGATTAATTAACTAAATACATTAGAGTACTAACCAACACCATTATTTTATTTGATAAATTATAAGTTAAGATTATTATTATATTCATTTTATGTCCGGACATATATGTCCAAAAAGTATTAGTGAAAAAAAAAACCCTCGTTTGTTGTGTGAGATTAGTAAACAGAAAAAGAGGAGATTTTACAATTTCTTGTGTCTCTACTTATTAATATTCCTCCGTCCCCCATAAATATGCACACTTTAAAGTGGGTACGAGTTTTAAGAATTTTAGTTAAATGTATTGTGACTGAATAAATTATCTCACATTTTAAGAGAGTTTTGTGTAATATAGTGTTTATAAATGGAAAATGCATATTTTTGAAGGACGGACGAAAAATGAAATATGGAAATATTAAACAATAATTAATCTAACTCTCATTCTAAATTAAGCTTGGCTGGCGGTTTGCGTTCACGCGGCAGTCTGCAAACTTTCTTCATTATTAAACGCCCCCATTCTATTATAGTAGCTTTCTATATTATTTAATTTGGTCCATCTCATGATGATATATATATATAGATATCATTATACCCATAATAATACATACTATTATCTTTTAGTTTTTACTATCTAAGAGTATGTACGTTCCAACGTAATTAAAAATACTTAAAATTAATTATTCTAACAAAGAAATCTTAGTAAGTAGTTTAATTTAATTTTATAATGATATTCATTATTTTAATATGTTTTAAATTAAGATGTAGATAATTTCTCAATAATAATATACACAGTAACTATATATAAACGTAGAAAATAAAGAATAGCTAGAATTTTTAATTATAAAAAGGGAACTCTCGATTTGTATTGTATTTATCAGCTTCCAGCAAGTACTATAAATGTATATAAGTAATTAAGAACATAAATTATTATGAACTAAAAAATTACATGTCATAATTTCGGTCATCGAAAAAGTTAATGCCCGCGATCCCAATTCTAAAAATTACTACATAAATTGTGTATATGTTGAGACATTTTAGAGAATTGTGTAGCAACTATAAATCGATCGAGATCAAGGTATATATAAGTGATGATTTGATTTGACAATGATTCCATATATTTATATTATTATACCTCTTACATCTCAATAAGAAGGTCCTCATTATTTTGGGCACGATTAATAAAAAACAAAAATAAAAAGATAAAAAGTCATAGATCGATAACGTTTTGAAAAATTAATTATTTTTATTTTTGGTTGAGACCTTGTTATTAGAACAGACGAAAAAGTAAAGAGTGATCTTGCTATTGGACATAGGGAGTATATGATAACATGACGTATCTATAGAAATTTAATCATATTGTTTTGGATTTAATTACACGAGGTTAACATTATTTCCATGGCACCCTACGTATTATAGGTGGTGATATGATCGATGAAATGATGATTTCAATATTAAAAGATGATCGGTTCAAATCTTGTCATCACTTTTTAAGTCTAGATACTTTATAATAATCCATTAATATTGATTTCGACATGGACTAAAATATCTATAAAAATATACAAACATTATATATATAGTATTTCATTATCTTTCAGATATTTTCTTCTTTATAGTGTTAGTTCATTTTTGTTTTAAAGAATACACATAGCACATATAGCAATAATAGGCAGTTAATGAAAAGAATGATCACTTGCAGATCGTGTTCAGATTACTTTTATTTATATGTACAGTATTTATAATCTTGATAATTCTACCTATGATTTTTTAGGTATGGAATGTATATATAAGTCATTTACGATTTTTATTAGAAAAAAGGAATATATTGATTATATATATATATATATATATATATTAATTATGAGAGTGTCTAGTACCTGATCTAGACACTACCAATAACTAGTAAGATTTTAAATATAATATTCAATGTGGATCTGGATCCGAATATTATAAATATTACATGAAAGATCCTGATCCGTCACATTTTTTAACATATATTTTTTATATATATATATATTACAAGTAATAGCTTAGTTAGTTATACTATTTAATGCCGATATATATAACTAACTAAAAAACTCTGCCTCGTGAAGTCAAATTAATCATAAGATAAGGTTTGGATAATATGATAAGATATGGTTAATAAAGTTGCATGCTGTTGAAATAAGGGTTTACTGCCAGTATACATATTTTTCTCACATAAAAAAAGGCATGCAGTACACACACACACGCACACACATATACATATATAATAATAATAATTATATATATCACAAAAATTTAAAGCAATTTATAATAACAGCGTGAAATTTTTATTGTTTAAATATTAACATAAAGTTTTGATTTTTTGTCAATTCGATGCACCGATAAGTTTTATATATGTGAAATTCGAAGTACGTGACACTTCTTTTTCTTTTCATGTTAGTAATTGCCATAATGCCATACCCTACTTAAATGATAACTTTAAAGTATCATTATAGCTCTCATTCCTCTCCACCTAAGAAAAATAGAACAGTTTAACGGGTGTGTTGCATCAAATTTTCTAATGTATTAGTTCACGTCTCTTTTCTAATGTAGTTTACGTCTCTTTTGTGGTTGCACGCTATTGCACACGAGCGATGATTATTCATCTTACATTTTAAATAATAATTGTAAATTACTCTAGTAAATAAAATATATTTTAATTATCACCGCAAGTCGATCTTTTTTCTAATGGAATTAAAGTGTAGTTTATTTTGTATTCATATCCAAAATTATTGTGGTCATGATAATTAATTCCCTAACGGCGAACATGCAAGCTTTTATATATATTTCTCTTTTCTTCTTCTTCTTTTAAAATAGTGCTTTTCTGAAATATGTAACAGTGTGCTTTTTAAAACTAATATACATTACTTATGCTCTAATTAATTATATATTTTAATATATTATATATATACTCCGTATTATATTGCACTGACCGCCAACAATATTAATTTGTTGTGGCGTTGTGTGTGAATTCAAAACACAAAATTCACCGGTGTATGATCAAATTAAAAAAAATATATATTGTGATATTGAAAAAATAAAAAATGTTTACTGTTTTCAAATAGGTCTAAATAAAATTCATCAATTGTTTGGATAGATAATATTTTTCCTCTTTGAGAGTGAAAATGAGGAATAAGAAATGAAGAATTTAAAGGGTAGGATTTTTTTTATCCCTCTATTTAAAGGGATAAATTTACCAAAAAACAAATGCAATTTTACAATTATATACACTTTTAATTTTTTCAATATCACAATATATATTTTTTAAAATAGGGTCTAAATAGATTTAATATTTTAACCCTTCAAATAATTGATGAAGTTTTTGCTAGTAGTTTATAAGTTCCAAACTTCCAATATCAACTTGTATAAGAGTATAGTAAAATTCTGCATTAATTGCCCATTAAAATGCCAAATTATTGTTGGCTATTTACTTCTATCGACGTCCTAAATTTCCTCTCTTACTGTCGCATTTAGAATATGTATTGTATTATTTCCTGAAAAAAGAAAAAAAAATACAATTCATGTATTTCTTCCGTCCCACAAAAATTTGTGATTTAGTGGCAAAAACTTGACTCGAACTCAAGCAAACGAATATCTAAACGAATCGAGTTTGAACAGATCAATACTCGGCTCGACTCGGCTTGTTTACAGCACTACGCGGATAATGATTTCCTCCTAAATTGGAATTCTACGCCATTATATTATTAAACTGCAGTAATATGGTTGATTCGAATTATTCGATATGCATCGAAATTTTACCCATGAATCAAATTCGAGGATACATTAATTGAAAATCAAGAGCAGCCATATTGTTGAGGGCGTGGGATAGAATTAAGATATCATGATTTTAATGTAATCGTCTCTCGAGGTAATTATTTGTACTTTCTTTCTCGATGAGAAGATAAATTATTTATCATAAATGTTCAACCACCTTAAACATTTATATCCCTCTCTTGTGTTTTGAGCCATCTGCACCAGATAATAATTAAGCTCCAAATCATATGCAACAACAATTAAATCAAGAAAAAACAATTACCTTAATTAGTTGCACTCCTAGTTAATCAACTCGAAATTCAGTTTTAATTAAAGAAAAAAGAATAAATTTATATATACAGTCACATAATGGCTAGCCATAATTTGATTCAATAAAAAAAAATCGGTTTATTTAAAGTTTTTGGTTCTAAATGACTTCTAATATTTAAAATATTTAGTTTATACAAATTTATCTTGATATATTTGAATTTAAATGTAACATAAATCTCGATAAATATAATAAAGATAGTCCAAAGCTTTTTGTGTAAAATTGTTCTATACTTTTAATTTCAAGAAAATCCAATGAAAAAGTTTGACAGCAAAAAAGTTACTGGAGCAGTAATTGCAATTGGCTATTTCCGAGAAAAAGCCAGTTTACATATTTTACGTAACATGGAATTTTTTCCGGATGTCTGAAAATTCTTTTAAAAGAGGATAGTAAAAACTTGAATAAATCAAAAAAACCTTACGATGTGAATCTTTTTGGACAATATGCAGCCTTAACTTTAGAGAGATATTATTCAGTCATAATATGGCCCGCTATAATTCGGTTCAATAATTGAAAATAAACCGATTTAGGTAAATATTTTATTTATCTAAAAAATACGAATATATATTTTATGTTACTATTATATTCTTGATGTAAATTTTGTCATTATTATTGTAAATATATTTCCCTCTCATTGTTTCCACAAAACTCTTTGCATTCTCTCTATTATATTCATCCAGATTTATGTTGGCCTCCAAATCCAAATATCAAGATAAATTTATATAAACTAAAAATTTAAAATATTAGAAGTCACTTAGAGAGGAAAATTTTAAGTCAATTAATTTTTTTATTGAATCAATTTATGGCTGGCCATCTTGTGGCCGTGTAGATTTATTGTTAATTTTAATTGTAGTAATTGTCCAAAGGTCAAGTTTATTTAAATGGGTTAATTAAAATTAATAATCAATTTTTAGTGTGTTTTGCAATTTAGATTCAACATTTAAAAAAAAGAAATTTATCTATGTAACCTTATTAATTACTATCATTAACATATACATACAACTAATTAATAAATTACGGAAATCATTAAAGAAGTACTCCCTCCGTTCTTTTTTAAATGTCCTATTTAGTTTAATTTTTTGTTTTCATATAAGTGTCATATTTCAAAATTTAAGAGTAAATTAATGACATTTTTCCAATTTTATCCTTATTTAATGCTTCTAGTAATTTGTTAATTAGTTGTATGTATACATTAATGCTAGTAATTAATAAGGTTATATAGGTAAATTTGTTTATTTTTCTTGATATGTGTAATTTGACGGTGGGGGACACTTATAAAAGAACATAGGGAGTATGCAATAGGAAGAATGTCATTATTTTACTCTCAAATTTTGAAATAGAACACTTATTTGGAAACAAAAAATTGAGCTAAATAAGAAACTTAAAAAATGATCGGAGGGAGTAAATTGCAGTAATTATTTCCTTAATTATATAACCGTTTCTGTAACATCTTTGATGCTATTTTCTAGATACCACAAAAATTACTCATAGATATACATGAGATAATTAATTTAAAAAATTTGTGAAATTCTAAATAATTAATCAACTATAATACGCAATTAAAATTTACTAATAATTGGGAAAATGGGTCAGTATCAAAATGTCTCAATCGGACGTGAAATAAATAAAAGAGTCGCAAATTTCGGGCAGCCAAAGATATTAGATTAGATTTAGATTTGGAAGAATTTTTGATTTGGATTTTGTTTACTAGTTTCAAGGGAATTGAAAGTTGGCTTCTTCCATATATCCTTTCTGTGAATGATTACACTGGCGGCGCTCAGATTTTGTCTCTCTCACTTTGGTGTACTCTAAAAAACTGTTTGTTTTATCATTTTACATTCATTTGGAAACTTTTTTCATTTTTCTTTGTTTTGACCCTTTTTGCTGCAGCTCATTCTGCTCATGTTTCTTGCCTTTACTCACACTGTCACACATACTATACTTTTCATTCCCTAGAGTCTAGAGAGAGAGAGAGGGGTGGGGGGAATGTATGTATGTATAATTATACACCTAACCTATAAATGCAGCATATATATATACGTATAATTAAATACGTATTTTAGGTGCAGTAAGTAATTTTTTGTTAGGGTTCGAAAACCAAGAGTTAAATTTTCACATGGCTTTGTCTCAAGTAGGTAGGTTTTTTGGGGGTATAGGGTTCTGTTGGCAGATGGTGACCAAAAGTTGTAACCCTAAGTCAGATAAAGGATGGAGCTTGTCTATTCTATTTTATTTATTTTACTTTATTTATTTATTTTGTGATTTTTTTCTGCCTTCTAATTGGTTTCTAAGTTCTAATTGTCCTTCATTTTGGATTTATTCTGTTGGCACCTCTTGATTTTGAATTTTCAAAGATTAACTTAATTATTACTCGCCCATATTATTAGAGGTAAAATGAACACCAAACGTAGTGTATAAATTTGGGGCAATTTCTTGTTAGATGGTTGTCCGGATTCATTATACTATCTATATTTAAAATATGAATATATATATATATAGAGAATAGTATTACGGATTCGGAACATCACATTAATCAACATGCCGTAATGATTCGAAATTTTTTAAAAGTCTCTACACGCTTCTCTAAATTTATTTTTAAGTTAATTTATTTCAATATAATTAAGTTCCTATAAATAGCTAAATAATTTATGATTTGTGTGAAAGAAATTATGTTGTATCATGCATGCAATATTTATATTGAGCTCAAAATTGCATACATATATATATTTTTTTGAGTTGGAGGGAAGGATAGAGTGGAATTTGAACTCTAGACTTCTCAATTTACGAAGAGATATTCATGATGTGGATGTCCCTAATGAAACCAAAATTATATTATTTGATGAAGTACTTAGTTAATATTTTAAAACTCAAAAATATAGTTTCACTTTGAGTCCAATATTTATTTATTTCGGGCCCATTATTTTTTGAGCACAATAACTTGGATTCCCTTGGCCCAATTTTGAGCCCACAAGTCTGTTCCATGTATGAAAATTGTAGTTGGAAAACATTTCATTCCAAGAAATTGATCATCAATCATTCCAAGCACAAACCAATTTCATTAATTTGAAAATTTTATTCCTGATCAATGTCAAATTTCCTATTTTCACACCTCTCAAAATTTAGTATAAAGGGGCTCTTCTCCACTCAATTCATCACATCAAAACTTCCAAGCATTTCTTTCAAGCTAGACTATCCTAGGATCCGAAGGGGCTCACTCGAAGTGGCTTTGATACGACAATGTATGAAGTTCCGAGCCCACGGCCACGGGGTGCAATCCCATATGGTTAACCCAAGTTGATAGAGGTCATTGAGCTCATAATTATATAGTTTAAACATTAATCATTACTTACTCAATGTGGGATATATCACAAATTGTGAGGTGACCTTCCACCTCCAACAATCAACTTTTTGATAATTCATAGAAATATTTTTTTGGGCCAAAATGGGTTTATCGCACTTCATTTTACAAGCCCAATAGTTGGAATATGAAAGCCTCGCATCAACTATATTTCATTAAAAAAATAATTAACTCGAATAAATATTAGCTATAGACAATAATATTATGGTCAAAAGAGTAAATAAATATGCAGGAGGGAACAATAAAGGGTAATTAGATTTTTATACGACACGAGTTAGATACGGTCAGAGCATGTATATATATTGATCCAATGTAAAAACTAAACCAGCTTTTTTTCTTCGGTTTTTGCAGATTTTCTTTAGCTTTTTAGAGAGTGCTGGCCTAATAATAATAATATCGTACATGAGAAGAATGTAAAGCTTTTCCATGCATGATATATATTTATTAATTCTTCTATTTTTTTATTTTTTTTTGCTTTTTACTTAATTTCTTGAATAAATAAATGATATGTGGCGACTTTTTGGGCACTGTTAATTAGCTTTTATTTTTATTGTTGTGAATTTAAACAAAAATGGTACCCAATTATAAGTGGATACTCCCTTGTTTTTTTTTAAGTGTTCTATTAAGAAAAATTACAAAAACCAAGGAAACATGATACTCCCTCCGTTCTTTTATAAGTGTCCCCCACCGTCAAATTACACATACCAAAAAAATAAAGAAATTTACCTATGTAACCTTATTAATTACCATCATTAATGTATACATACAACTAATTAACAAATTACTATAAGCATTAAATAAGGATAAAATTGGAAAAATGTCATTAATTTACTCTCAAATTTTGAAATAGGACATTTATATGGAAACAAAAAATTAAGCTAAATAGGACATTTAAAAAAGAACGGAGGGAATATATTACTTTTATACCCATATTTATTATTTTCAAAGTCTAATAATTACATTTTCCAATAACTTTTTTGAGGGTAAAATAGGAGTTTTGTCATTATTTTAATCTCAAATTCCGCAATAGGACACTTAAAAAGGGACAAGAATTTTTTTCTCAATAGGACACTTAAAAAAAAACGGATGGAGTATGTATTAAGGCATGAATTTGTAATGCCCCAAAATTTTCTCAAATAAAGGGCGTTGTGAATTTAAGCAAACAATGAATTAATATCTGAAACGTGTTAATATTTGATGGTTTAATTTCGGATTTGAGACTTTAATATTAAAACTTAAATAATTTATTCAATGTGTTCAAATTAGAAGCTTATGGGATCATCAATAGACAATTTATACATGTTATATTTTATTTATTTTTTGTAAACTTGTCGATCCGAGAGACTAGCCCAAAAAACAAAAATTTAGGGTTTGAGCTAAATAAAATTCAGCTCGATGAAAAATTGCCCCAAATTAATCCGAATTAAATTTACAAGAAAAGATTAAACCATTATTACCAGGATATCTCTAATCTCATTTCTATTTCTTGTCCAACCTATATCCTTCAAAATCATTAAACTATTGTGTAAGATACAAAAATAAAAAATAAAAAAGGGAAAAATAAAAAACATACTCCCTCCGTCCCGTTATTAGTGGTCTGGACCCAAAATAGCAAAAATTAACCCTTTAAAAAGTGTGTACCCTACCATTTTTCTATCTTTTACATCTTCTTCTTAATACTCGTGCCCAAAAAGTATGAGCCACAAATAACGGTACGGAAGGAGTATTAAACTTCGAACTCGTGGCAGGAGACAATATGATAACGTTGCTGCAACAAAATTGATTGAATCTCTATTTTTGCAACCAAGATATATAGACATCCTAGGGACCCTGCACACTTTTACTTAAAAGCCCAAAATCTCTCTTCAGGAATGGGATTTCTACGTACAAATATTGCTATTTATAAAAGTATGTATTTGCTCCGATTTTTATTATTATTCATTTAATTGTAAGCAATCCCTATATCAATTAATTACTAAGTTTTGGATAGCTCAATTACTTGAAATAGAAGTCGGAAGAACTTTTGGTGATATAATAAATTATGAAAAATAGTATGAGCTAATCAGAAATTAGTATGGGTAATTAGGCTGCTAATACAACACACAGAAAAAGATTGGATTGAGTAGTGTATTAATGCATTTTTATTTAATTAATGGGTTACTAAAAAAAAGTACAGGTTAATTGTTGTTCACGAAGTTGATGGTCGGGCTCGCCTTTGAGAAGTTGCTATCCTTACTCAGAAAAAGTGAGCATAAATATAAGTTGTAAGAAAATAAAATACAATAAAATAAAATAAAATTTGTCGGACTCATTTAATTCATGAACACAATAATAGAAGAGAAAAAAATTTAATTAATTAATCAATGTCAGGCACGCAGATTGCGGCTGCCCCCGTGCGCTGGTTGACTTACTTTCACTAATTCTTCCCTTTTTACATACACACGCTCTATCTGAAATTTAATGATAATATTCCCTGCGTCCCATTAATATTATCTTGTTACTGTTCGACACAGAGATTAAGAATAATAGTAAAAAGATGGAAAGTGGGTAGGTCTCATCACTTTTGAAGGGTTGATTCTTTCTTTATTTCGAACAAGACAATTTGAATGAAACAACCCAATAAGAAAATGAAGACAATATCAGTGGGACGGAGGGAGTAGTAGATAATTAACTCATGGAATTTATATACTTTTTTTTCTTAATTATATTATAATCTACTCCCACCCCTTCTATAAGGAAACCTTAGGCTAGGTCTATCATTGGCAAATCACCCGCAAAATAAATCATGTTAAATTGAAATAAATCGAAAAATTTTGTAGCGATTGGCGAAGTTTTTAAATGATTCTACACATTCGAGTAAATCTGGAGTATATTTTAGCGATACAAAAAATTAAAAAATTACGAGAGCTCAATATATGGCGAAAGCTATTATTTTAATTTTTTTCATAAGGCGCAATTTTAATAATTTCTAATAAGAATTTCTAATTGTCAGAAATAGTTTTCCATGAATTTTTTAATTTATTGAATTTGTTTTGTGAGTCGACCAACTAGTGGTTGGTCTAACATAAAATTTTACCTTAATAAGTATTCCCAACCACTGTCTAAAATTTTATACCGAGATACTAAGTAAATTTTACTTTTTTGACCCTTAATTATTGTAGTAATTGTAAAGAATCAAATAGTATTTTTGTTTTTTGAAAGAATCACAATAATATTAAAAAAATGAATAATGGTAAAATGAGAAGGTTGATATTATTTTTTCAATAAAAATTAAAATAAAATTATTAAATATCACGCTTATGAGAATATTTAAATGGTTGACAACGAGTGGCAATACTTTTAATGTGAATTTTTCGGTATCAAGAAATGCAGTACTTACTCATATTAAATGAAGAAAATGTGCAAAGCACTTAAAAAGTAGATATACCGATAAACAAGATAGTTTTTGCCTTAATTTTACTGGAGATTGAAAGTAAATTGAAAAAGTAAATTTTTTGGTTTGAATCAAAGGGTAAATGTGACAATTTAATCTAAATTTGATTTTAAAAATTATAATAGAATACTTATTTGAGAACAAAATTTTTGACAGATGGGAACATTTATTTTCGAACGGAGAGAGCATAGCAATTGGAGTATTATGTTAATGTATATAATCGACCAATCATATGTGGTTAATAAAAGGCAGGCGTGCAAAGACTAGTAACTAGTTTGTCTTAACTTTATTGCACATAATTTATAGAGGTAATTATAACCTACCTAGTTTAGCTATATGATAGAGATCTGATCTTGTTGTGCGAATCCTACTCTAGATGTCTTGGACCAGTAGGGTGTTATATTTTATTAGGAATAATACAACATATATATGTATTCTCAATTAAAAAAAAATACAAAATCAAATCAGAAAATAAAAATAATATTAAATAAAATATTACTACTATTTACTTATTCATGAGTGCATATTTGAGTACAATCACAGATGAACTTGTGATGATATATATATATATATATATAATTTTTATTATTTAAAAAAAATCCTACATATATATGAAAGTAAACTTAAGTACATAACTTTTCGTTTAACAAAAAAAAAAATAATAAATAAATAAATAAATAAAAATTACACAACATGTTATGCAACACACGATGATATATTGTCGGTTGATTAGTAGTTGTTTAATTCCTACATGTAATTGTCAGGGGAAATTTTAAACATACCCTCATTTTACTCCACATAGCCCTTATAAAAAATAATAATAAAATTAATTACAAATATACTATTATGCTCTTATAGCCCCCAATTAAATTTTAAATAATTTAATTATATAGCCCCATTTTACTCCACATAGCTCCCTATAAAAAATAATAATAAAATTAATTACAAATATACTATTATGCACTTATAGCCCCTAATTAAATTTTAAATAATTTAATTACGTAGCCCCCATTTTACTCCACATAGCCCCCTATAAAAAATGATAATGAAATTAATTATAAACATAGTTGTTTCACAGTTGTTCTTCGATCCTAATTAATAACTATTTTTACCGTACAAGTTGCACTACACATACATAATATTTATAAGCACCTAAAGTTCGGAACTCTAGCTCGATAATTCTTCCCATATTTTTACATTTATCCATTATTTTTGTTTGCAATTAAGTCTTTACTAATACATGAGAACTATTAATCATGTCAGAAATTGAGATAGGAGACAAGGGATTTATCAAATTATGAATGATTGAGATAACTCCCAAAGTAGGCGGCGCATGAGAAAGCTAAACACATGAACAATTATTTTTTCACGCAATTCAATATTTTTCTTTAATATCCTGACAAACTTAAACAAATTATAGAAGAACAAAAAGATTAATAAGAAAGTAACAATTGAAATACCGATAGTTTTTTTCTTCTTTCATGGCTTCGTACGAGTTCTTCTGTTTGATGGCTAAGGGCTATAAACCGATAATATATCATTAGGATTTATGTTATTTAAATTTTAAGTGGGGGCTATAAGGGTTTTAAGATTTATTTTATTTAAAAATTTAATTGGGGGCAATAAGGGCATAATAGTATATTTATAATTAATTTTATTATTATTTTTTATGGGGGCTATGTGGAGTAAAATGGGGGCTATGTTTAAAATTTCCCAATTGTCAGGCATGACCTAGGCCCGTCCAGGACCAGTCCAGGCCCATACTAGGCCCAAATAATATTTACTTATTATTTATTGGAAAAAGTGGCATATACAACCCTAACGTGTCAACCTCGATCTTATTTACAACCTTAAGGGAAGGGTTGGGGCTGCTAGAACCCCAAAGTAGGGGTAAATAACCCCTCCAATCTAACGGCTCTCTAACGCCGTTAGACGGGAGGGGTCATTTGCCCCTACATTTTAAACGTTGGGATTCTGGCAGCCCCAACCCTCCCCTTAAGGGAGTAAATGAGATCGAGGTTGACACGTTAGGGTTGTATATGCTACTTTTCCCAAAAATCAATTATGTCCAAGACATTATGTTAACAAATCATTTTCCTTTATTTAATAATCTAATTTGATGGAATCCAATTAATTATTTAATAACCAATCTACAGAATATCCAATTATGATGGAAATTGATGTACATATAAGATCCAAAATCAATAGAATATATATTATTATGGTATTTTAATTTTAAGGTAAGAATTATATATTTATTTAATAATCTTATCGATCCATCCTTAATTATATCAAATTAAATAAGAAACTATTTTGGTTGAATAATACGAAATTTTTTTATCCCACATCGCTTTTAAATAAGAACTCTACTCTTAGACAACATATATAAATACTCAAGAATACTGTGTACTTTTTCAACTTGCAATTGTTTGCACCACCAATGTAATTTGACCAATTAATTACTTGGTTAAATTAAATTAATAGTTTCATTTTATATAAAATTTGATTTGATAATTTATTAAGTTGTCAATATTAATTTGTTTAATTTGACAAATTATAAAGTTGGTGTAAATAGAAGAAAATTTATACATTTTGGCATGTATAATAAAAAATACATTTATCTATATATTATTAATAAAAATCTATGTCTATCTATTTAATATAAAAATGGAAAAAATAGCATATACAACCCTACTTTTTAAACGTTAGGGTTCTGGCAGCCCAACCCTTCCCTTAAGGGTGTAAATGAGATCGAGGTTGACATGTTGGGGTTGTATATTATGTTACTTTTCCCTTATCTATTTACTTATAATCTATAATATCTTTTAAAAATAGAATTAAATGATTAATCTATATTCTGAAACTTTGTATGTATCGTTGCACTCTCTCATTGTCATACATCCGACTCGCACATATACGGGAAAAATTACTGCCGCGCAAGAGAGTTTCATTATTTTATATTTCATGTCCAATAAAATTGAGGTATTTTTTCATAAAACATATATGAGCTGAAAATAAGTTTATTTTAATAAAAAAAACTATACAAAATCCAATCCATTTTGATCCACCAACATTAGCCTACCTTAAGCCCACCACTCTTGAGCGAGCCCAAGTCCAACCTAGCTTACCCAGCCCAAATCCACTTCACATGTGATCCCGAGTCATGTCAATCCTAAATATATACTCCCTCCGTCCATGAAAACTGTAATATATTTTTTGTGTGTTAATGTATTGGGAAGAGAAATGATAAAAAAAAAAAAATAGTTAATGTTTGGGTTGTTAGTACGGTGCAAGTAGCAAACCTAGATAATTCTGAAGAATCAACAGAATTAATCACACATGCAAATGGATAGATCAAACACAAATTGCCGGTATACGACGACGCATGAACAAATGACATTTTCATCGTATATAGGGAGATGATCAAATATGAACTCATCTTTATATGAATCCGTAAGAATCATGCATTTTTATCGCACAAGTTAATGCATAAATTGCATTATTTAAAACCATAAACATATGTTTTGATTTAAGAGTCGAGCGAGGAGAGCCGAAGGCCTCGAAGCGAGCTAAAGAACATTAATGTTGCCACAATTATTATCTATAAATTAAAATCGAAGACGAAGTCGGAGACGAAATATTTTTTGCTTTGCTATATTTGTGCATTAAAGTACTGTATTTTGTGCATTTCCGAAGTCATAAAAATGCATGGTTCCTACGGACTCATATAAGAATGAGTTCCTACCAGATCCACACCCTAGGGAGCGGATCTGATAAGAACACATCTTATATGAGAACGTAAGAACAATACATTTTTATTATATCGGAGATGCATAAAATGCAGAAACTAAATGCATAAATATTTTAATGCATAAACTACATTAATAACTTAATGCATTAGCATTTAAATGCATAAATTAGAGTAATTAAATGCACGGTTAAATCTGGATCGTAGATCAACAAGGATCAAGGGTCCAGATTGTTCTTATTTCTCACCTAAAAAAGTGTTCTTATTTGATCCGCGCTCTCCACACCCTATATATATATACTCTTTCTACATTTGCTCTAAATAGGACAACTTGTCTGGGTAGTTAGTTACATAGGAGTTGAAACCTGCCTGGATTCAATGCAACAGCATTAGTTGTTAGGTTTAATATTATAATCTATTCGGACCTTTTTCGTGCTTTTATTAAATTTATTCTGACCTTAAAAAATTATTTAGAATACTCCGATTTTTTGATAAATTATCAAATTTATCATCAGAGCATGTTTAAAAATTATCTAGAATACTCTTTTCCATGTGTTGATATCATATATTGAGTGAAGAGTCACGTTGAACTTTCGCGTGCCATGTTATTTTCCGGTCGACGAAGAGATGCTCTAATAATAGATTTAATAATTTATACTCCCTCCGTCCCAATAGCAAGGTCTCGATTTCCTTTTTCGGCTGTTTCAATAGCAAGGTCTCAGTCCAAATAAGGAAATAATTAGTATGTAATAAGGGAGAAATAGTTGTTAGTTAGGATATTACTTTTAATTAAAATACTCCATAATAACGTGGAACAAACTTACTTTATAATAGAATTGGATATTGGGCCCAATTCCCCTTAAAAATGCCTTATTAAGGGGAGGGATACCTCACCATTATAAATTGATTCATGCCAAGATCTCCAACCAATGTGAGACATTTTAACACGCCCCCTCACGCGCAGCGTGGACAATAACCTACGCCATCTGTTGACAACGATATTGGGTGGCGCCCATCATTGGATTGGGCTGGCTCTGATACCATAATAGAATTGGATATTGGGCCCAATTCCCCTTAAAAAGGCCTTATTAAGGGGAGGGATACCTCACCATTATAAATTGATTCATGCCAAGATCTCCAACCAATGTGGGACATTTTAACACTTTATACATTAAATCTCTTATTCTTAATAATCATGCCCAAAAGAAGTGAGATCATGTTATTGGAAGTGATGGAGTAATTTTTAAAGATGGGAAAGATTTCATAAAAACGAGCGGTTGGGATATTTATCCATAGTTGTTCATAGGGGTGATTTGAGAGAGGAGAGAGAGAGTTGAGTGAGTGAGGAATGAGAAGATTGTAGAATGATTGATGAGTTGCTTACTTCGTGGAATCCAGTAGTCAATATCAAACGCAGAACCACATGCAACTGTAAAATGCTATATCTATATATAAATAATATATTAAGGTTATTTGAACGAGGACCCTTCTTCATTTTCGTCTTTTAATGTATGGTGTAATGAATATATATATTCAATATTGGGAAGAGATTTGCAATGTTTTATGGAACTTATTACAAAAATTAATCAGGATTTCTCGAGAAATTTGGTGAAGGGAAGAGAGTATACATAGATTTAAGTTTTCATATGTCACACACCCCCAACTAAATATGGCAATAAACTTGGGTACAACCAATCGCAAGGTAAGGTTGGCCGTAATTAGAATATAATTACAGAAATTAAAAATAATTAAGGTACTACAACAAAATATTCTAATTGTGAGATAATTTTTGAAAAAATGTGAGACTTATTACAATGTGTCACTAAATCAAATTGTGACGTTTTGGGATATGTAGGTATTATGTATGTCGTAAAAATTAATTTGAGGGGGTATAATTAATCTGTTATATTTTTAAATGTAGTAAAATTTTGTTACATTTTATATGTGGCAAAAATATATAGTTACATGTGTGGATGTCACTAAATTTTGTTACACATAAATATGTAATAAATTTTATAACCTTTTTCTTGATGTCACTAACTCACTAAAATTATGGGTCACTACTGGACAATTTTATTGTATAGTGAGGGGAGGATGTAATTATAAGGATAATTAATGTTTATTAATCTCAATTAGACTTTATTAATCACAATTAGAATTAATAAAATATTAATATATTAAAAAATATTAATTTATTAAAAAATAAAATAACATTGCACAAACCGTATGGTGCGGTCCACTGCGTCGGAGTACCGTTGCTCACTAAATATATACCGGCTTATTTATTGCACAACAAATTAATTTGTAATAACATGTATAAAATATATAATATATAGTACTATATGAAACATTCCGTCACCTTTTATCGTAAAGCATATACAATACGTACGCAGTCCCCATACAAAGCATCAAACGTGATCTATTAACTATAAAAACCTTGGACATCAATTCTAATTTACTCAATACAAATATATATATATATCCTATTTATTTTCTCTTCATTAATTATTTTCTTTTTACCCCTAATAAAAAAGAATTGTCGTTCTTTTTTCATACATGGCGGAGAAGAATAAGAGTAGCAGCTCCTTTCCAATGGGTAAAACCGCACAAGAGAGAGGACTGCCCTACGTGCCCAAATGCTACGAAGCGCAACCGTTCGATAAGTCGAAAACCGACACTCACATTTCGGATGCTGCTAATATCGACTTCGTTGGTATCGTAGATCCCGCGCAAAAATCGATCCTCGTGGAAAATGTTGCAAATGCGTGTTCTCGTCATGGTTTCTTTCAAGTAAGTTGCTTATAAAATATAACCTGTAATTGCAACGTTTTAAAAATAGTGCGAAAATTCAAATTTATGTAAATGTTCCGTTGTAGTCATTTTTGGCCTGGTCCCAAAGAAATTTTTTGGGTTTTGAAGTTGTATTAGCAGTGTTATTTTTTTTCTTGATAAATATTAGTATTGAGTAAGTAATTAAGATTATTATATTTTATGTGTGAGCCATGTACATGTCTTAACTTATAGTGCTATTAAATTTTGATCTTCTCAAATTTTAACTAGATTATTGTAGCTGTGAGTAGGGAAGGGTACGTATCTAGCCCTCCGGAGTTTAAAGTTCTGACTCTGTCACTGTATGTTATCTCCGACAATTATTAACTCGTTAAATTTCATTTATTTATTCGACATTATACATTATAGATTATAAATCATGGGATACCCAAAGAAGTAGTAGAAGGAGCTCTATCGGCGGCGTCCGGTTTCTTCGACCTAAAAAGTGAAGAGAAGGCGGAGTACATGTCGAACGACGTTCACAAGCCGGTGAGATACGGCACAAGCGTAAAGGATGGAATCGATAGGGTTCGATTTTGGAGAAATTTTCTCAAGAACTATGCACATCCTCTTCACCAGTGGATTCATATGTGGCCTCATGCCCCTCCTCATTATAGGTACTAACCAATCTAATTGCTACCAAACCAAGGGAAAGGCGGTGACGTCATTATTGAAATATTTTATAAATCGTGCATGTCTGAAACGAAAATCTGCATGTTTAAGTTAAAGGTGACTTTTTTTTACAATCCACCTTCGCTAATTATATAGGATTAGGGTACAATATATATTTGTTTTTAAGATTTGTGCTTTTTGTTGCATGTTATTATTCTTATTTTACTATGTGGAGTATAAGTTTGAGTTAATTCCGAATTAATCAATTTGCCTTCCAATAAATATTGCAGCGCACCGTTTATATTTTTAGTTCATAGTATCGGTGCGTTTTGAATTTCGTTACGTAGTATGTATTAATTATTAAATAGTAAGTAATAATATTACATATGTACGTTTGTATTTATGTACGTATTACTACATGACAAAACAATGGTGACGTATATGTGGCGGAATTTACGGTAATTGATGACAACGAAGGCAGATAATATTTTTATCTCAAAAAAAGATACTAATATTTTTTTTTTTAGGAAATTAATGTAGTTAAGATGAACAACACGTTTTACGCAACTTTCCAAAAGATTAGTTGATCATTTTTACGTAACTTTTCAAATTTGTTTTTCTATAAGTATGTTTTTCTATATTATTGGAATTTTTGCATTAATACATTACTGATTTTCATTTGTTTTTCTTGGAAAAAAAAAATCTCCGATCCCCATTCAAAATTTCTAGATCGGACACGTTTTACTAAAAGTGCCAATCTACTATTTATACATTATATAACATGTGACAGTTGGATATAAAAAATGAAAAAAATTGGAAAAATGTATGAGTCTAACTGTCACATATCAGATCATGCATGGGTGCATTTTGATTGTAGAGTTTTCTAAAACTCTCCTTGTAGGTCTAACAATCCTTAATCCTCAAAACAATAATTGTGATAGCACAGATTTGTGTCTCATTATATATTATGTGTATGCATCACATTCACTGCTCAAATGGAGTGATATATATCTAATATATATAAATGTATAAACGGCAGAGACAAAATGGGAGCATACGTGGTTGCACTCCAAAAGCTTGCGCAGAACATAATGGGCCTCATAACTGAATATCTCGGGCTCGGGCCCGGGCCGAACACCAAACTTGAGGAAGGAATGCAAGTAATGGCTGTGAACAATTACCCTCCATGCCCGCAGCCAGAGCTCACCCTCGGCCTCCCGCCCCACTCGGACTACGGGTGCCTAACCCTAGTCCTTCAGGACTCCCCGGGCCTCCAAATCCTCGGCCCGGGGAAAACCACGTGGGCCCCGGTGCCCGTTGTCGAGGGCGCTCTCCAAGTCCACGTCGGGGATCAGCTCGAGGTACTTAGCAACGGAAGGTACAAGAGCGTCGTGCACCGTGTTGTGCTTGCCTCGGAGAAGCAGAGACTCTCCATTGCCAGCCTACATACGCTGGACGTGGACGTGGACGTGGACGTGGTGGACGAGGAGCACCCTAAAGGTATAGAGAGAGCAGCTTTCGCGATTTCCTTTATTTCATCTCCAAGAATGATTTGGGACAGGGGAGAGGCTTCCTCGACACGCTCATGATTATGAATGACTAATGATCATTCCACTAGATTTTATTTGGCTCGAGAATTATGTGTCTTTCTATGTGTGTGTATTTGAGCGTTTTTTTTTTTTTTTTCTCCTAGTTTTTGAATTCAAGTTTAAATTTGTACTCTAAATTTTTATGACAATATGGCTTTGATTGATTTAGCATTTTTTTTTAATTCAAGTTTAAATCATAAACAAATGTTTACAAAAATTTTAATAGGTTTCATTGTACCTTTGTTTAGAAATGGAGAGAAGATAATCCGAATGGTACAAAATGGCTGTTTTATACCATTTAAAGACAAAATGATAAAATAAACTAAGGCTCAAACAAATTCTAGTTGAGGTTACCTTTTGTCCCGACGAGAACTATGTCAGATAAAAATGCAATAGAGGGTCCTATTTATCATTTCATAGTTATTTATTAATGAGAGATAGGGAATAAGAAATGATGAGTTGGAGAGAGGTGGAAAAAAACATTTTTGATTTTTTTTAAAGTTTTTTTTATTAATCAAAACGCCATTTTGATCATTAAGCTCAACAAGTACCTAAATTTTGGCAGCACAACCCAATCTTGAGTTAAATTTTAGAAACGTTGATAGTTTAATGTTTTTGAAATTAGGGTAATTTTCACTCAAATAGCTGAACTATTCAACTTTTCACAATTGTATTCCAAACTATTAAAAATATCAATTAAATAGCCAAACTATTGAAATTTTCACAATTGTATTCTAAACTATTAAAAATATCAATTAAATGGCCAAACTATTAAAATTTTCACAATTATATTCTAGGTCAAACTTTCGCGACGGAAATCCAAGGTGTTACGTCGGAAATTTATTTTGGTTGAGTTTTGAAGAATTTAGAATTTTGAAATTCTAAATATGTTTCCGACGTGACACCTTGGATTTTCGTCGCCGAAAGTTTGACCTAAAATATTATTGTGAAAACTTCAATAATTTGGCCATTTAATTGATATTTTTAATAGTTTGGAATATAATTGTAAAAATTTCAATAATTTGGCTATTTAATTGATATTTTTAATAGTTTGGAATATAATTGTGAAAAGTTGAATAATTTGGCTATTAAAGTGAAAATTACCCTTGAAATTATGTTTCATATTTTATGGGAAAAATTGAACTTCATAGAAAGTTTATGAATTCACAACAAATTAACACTCTTTTAAGGTTAATTGCATTAAAATAATAAATCATACGTACACGAACTATAAAATTGGTCCAGCAAGACCACCTTCAACAATAAAACCCAAACCTAAGTCTATTTTGCAAAAAAACTATCACATCAAACAATAATTTTTACTCCAACCATTAAACTCGATCACATTATCGATTATGAATAAAAATAAAAATAAATGAGATTCAAATGACGCCCCTGTCTGTAATTGTTATTATCAGCAAAATAATGTAGGAGTGAGTATGTCATAACGATTTATATTCCTCGATCAAACGAGAAGCATGAAGACGGGATGTCGGCACTATTGTGCATCCAAGGCTCTGTAAATAGGCAATCTGTCATTTGGCAAAAATAAGGAAAAAAAATAGAATGAGCGCAAAAAAAAATATAAATAAATAAAATAAAAATTATTAGAAAAGCAGATATAGCAAACTGGTAATATTGAGTGAAAATTACAAACAAGCTTTTCTCGCAACAGCAGGACGATAATACGAAGATTACAAAACACCTGTTTAGAAGTTGGTTCAGATGAACTCATCGCGCTCTCGATTCTCAATTTCTGAAAGTGCTCCTGAATAATAAAAATAGTATTCTTAGATATAGAGTTGATCAGTTTGTAGCATGTTTCTGTGTGCGTGCGTGCGTGCGTGTGTGTGTGTGTGTGTGAGAGAGAAAGAGAGAGAGAGAGAGAGAGAGAGGCACCTGTTTTTCTCTCATCAAATGAGCACGCGTTTCAGGAGGAATTTGCTCCCATGACAGAACCTTATTGAACAAATGAACAAATCATTTCAGTTGAATCTCTCTCTCTCTCTCTCTCTCTCACACACACACAATATGTAGCATTATTCCAATATTCAGTAGATGCAGAAGCAGAAACTTACCGATACAGCGAAGTGAAAAGCATCATCAGATGTTAAACAGGACTTCAACTCGCGTAAAACATCCTGTAATATGTAAAGTAGTCATTTTAAACCAAAAACAATTAGCAACTAAATTTTTATCCATATATTTTCAAATACAAAATCATGGAATAAAGTCAATTGGCACTTTCCATTATAATAAGTGATTATAGGAAATCCCAACAAATGTGTATAACACCTGCATCAATCTCAATTCTTTTATCTAACAACATGATAGCTCCCATAAATTTAAGCTAAGCTTTTACTTGTATATCATTCATCCGTTATCAGTTTTAGTGTGGCAAATTCTAGTGAAGAACTTAATAAGTGCCTATAACTTATGATTCCTTTTTTCTTTCTAAACTCAATCATCCCTTGACTAATGAGTTTCTCGTTCAGTTACCTCGAAGCACCCCACTACAATGGATGCTCATATCAAAGATGAACTGGACAAGAGATAGAACTATGAAGCTTGCTTGGAAAGTGAAACAGGGATTATAGTTCAGGTGAAAACAACTTCAAAACAGAAAGCAATTAATTAAGATGACCATTACTACAACCTTGTTTGTGCTCTTTTTTGCGCTCAGACGTTCTTCAATGACAAAAGCAACCTGTATCAGAATGAATTAGATAACTGAGTAGTATATTATTAAATATACGAATGGTTTCCAAGTTCCCATCAAACTAGAAAAAAGAACTGCTCATAAAAAGCAAATCAAATGCAGGCTTCAGCATAAGAATGAAGTTTAATAAAAGAGTTGATAAAACCTGTAACTGACAATAATAACTAGTTGAAAATTGTCTACAGAGGAAATTATTGAAATATGATTAATTGGTTTTTCAGAAGCAGAAATTAAATATAAGATTGAATATGTAGTGTATTTCTATTCTACGACTACAAGTAAAATACATGTAATTGCATCCGGCATTTTCTTCTGGAGAAAACTGCAAGTTAATTTCTAGAAAATAATCAGAGACCAGAATTAACTCTCACACTATTTACCTAAAGCAACACAGAATTGGCCAAATTTGGTTCAAAAAATTAGAAAGGATCAAGAGCTTTTTACCTTGCTGAGTAACCTCTTGGGATCTTGAAAAGCAGGTTTCTTTGCCCATTGACGGAATAAATGAGAAACAACAGCTCGGTTCTCTGGACTGAACCTATAATGAGAAGTCATGATTAAAAATGAACTAAACATGTAGGAGAATTATTATGTCACAGCCGTAGGCATGCATTCTTAGAAGACCTTTTTAAAAAGTTGCTGTTATCACTTTGTTGAGGTCCAGAAGTCTCTTTGCATGCTTCATTCACTAAATTGTCAATAGAGCCATGTTTCATATTGTTGTCAGTGGATTCTGTTCTGAGATTATCAAAAACCTGCACAGCTCCTTGCTCACTTGGCCGTTGAATCATCTTCGAATTCACTGAAAGTGGCTCTTCCTACATTGAAGTAAATAAATAATAAGTCTAGGAGTACAGGGACAAGAATAATGTACAGAACTTGTTGATATATAAGTAATCTAGAAAGACATCTTCATTGAATAAGAGGTTCACAAAATCTAGTGAAAATTCGATGAAAAGTTCCACTGTAGGTTCAGCACTTCAAGAAGCGGCCGGGCATAGGAATAGGAAAATAAACATAACTATGAGCAAATATTTAACATTTTATGAGTGTGGAAGAAAAAGACAAGGAAAAGTTAATGACTAATCTGGAACAGATATAAGAGTTGAACTGAGCAAGAAGTTTCTGTAATGTTGCAGGAGCAAGAGTACATATTTTAACAGGCCTGTCATAAGTAAATGAACTACAACTGATAAAATGCGAACATGTTCACAATAAACATAAAACAATTGGTCGTACAAGAAAAATGTTTTCATGAAACGTACACCATTTGATACATCTAGTCTCACTTTGATACACAAGGGGAAGGATGCGGCAACTTGCATGGTGGACCCTATTGTCATCCCTATTTTGCAATTATGTGCATCTAGTGGATGAATAGTAATAAGCATTCAAAATTTGTCACGCATCATACTAAAAAATGTTGATGGGAGAACGGACGTTGATGGAGGTTAGACAATAAGAAAGGTTGAAACGATAGACACCAGTATACAACAGCCACCACAAAACGCAAAAAACTTCGTTGGAAACATGTTAAACATTTTGTAGGACTAATACTCAACAGGTCTCACTTGTAAGATATACAATAAAAATGCTGTGACGTTTGATTTTTGAAAATAAAGTTAGACCTGGTTCTCCAACAGGTGACGTGGAATTTCTCTAAGAAACCGTGATGGTTGAAGAACCTGAGAAGAAATAGGCTGATTTAAAATAAACAGGTCAAAGAGATCTCATAAGTTATTTGTTAACTCCACCTGCCAATTAGAATCCATAATGACATAGAGCAGGATAAGATTTTTTCGTGCCCGAGTCATTGCTACATATAACAAGCGCCTTTCTTCCTGAAAATGGTGAAGCAAGTCAGATAGTACAAGATAGTTCCACAAATATGTGGAAGGTTTTAAAATAATCGTAATCTTACCTCAACCGAGGAATCTTTCTCATTTAGGGTCCCATTATACTCATGCAACAAGGGAATCTCAGTCTCATTTGCCTGAGTAACCAAACAGTAGGACCATAAACAATAAGTATCATATAAACAAATAATTCTGGTTTAAGAAAAAGCAGCAGTTTCCTGAAAACTGCTTCATTACGACAATAAAGCATGAAAAGGAACTTGAGATAAAATCTCAACTTGTACCTTCACAATGAAAACTGTGTCCCACTCCAGACCTTTTGACTGCAAAATACAAACGAAGAAACAACAAAGCATAATGTCCAGGCATCATATAGAAGGACAAAAATAAAATTATACGGCCAATGAAAATGCAGTAGAACCTGATGGATTGTAGTTAGGGTAACAGAGTCTTCATTATCATGCTTTCTTGATTGAAAATTTTCTCTCTCCCGTCCAGAGATATAGTCAAGAAAAGTTTTTAGTGTGCTCACGCAACCCTTCCCCTGTGTGGCACTATCGTGGCCCATTTCTGAACCATTATGTATTGTAGTAAAAAACAAGGACACATCATCTAATAGATACTGCAACACCTGCATGCAAGGACAAACCCATTAATTTTCTTACCCTACAAGTTTAAACTTCCTGCACTCAACTAAAAGTTCTCTATGTTGTAGCAAGAATTTAGTCGTCATCAGCAAGTAGTGGGTGTCGACCCATATGCCAAAAATTCCTCTCCTCAACCCCATTAAACCCAGCGGCCTTTGATTAGGGGTGAGCGAAACCAAACTTAACTCAATACTGAACCGAACCGTCGGATTCCTATAAGTATACACACACATGTAGACACTCTTTGCTTTAGTTCATATTATTTAAGTCTAAAGGTAAAATATGATGGATCCTATAGTACGCTGATTGATGAAACGAATAATTGATACTTAAATAACCTATTAACAAACTTTTTTAATTTTTTTCATTCAGGTTTTTGAATTAAAAGGAAAAATGAATTTTCTCATGGTTAGCTTAACCTCCTCAAGGATTATTTTCAGCAACTATCTCACAGTTTTATTGTCAAATGCATCATTACGATAAATATAACAAGAATAAAGAGTTCATGCTTACAGGTCGAACATCGTTATCTTCATTCAGCAACTTGCATCCATCAACATCAGACACTGCTCGTTGTTCAAGAAGGTATTTCTACAGAAGCAATGATAAAAATGTACACGTTTCACTGATACAATGCAGTAACAATGCATTGAAAAGGTTATTGTCATGCAGATAAAGCTCAATATACAAATATCTAAAGTCCCAATATGTTTAGCATATAAAATATAGTCCTAAACATAGAAGAAAAATATGAGGACATTATAGAACTAAGTTATCCAAGTATCCTCAAGACAGTAAATACTAAGCAGCAGTAGAGCAAGGACAGAAACTACTATGTGATCCACCATCTTTTAGCTGGAACTGTAAAAATATTGTTGGACACCAGAGCAGAACATATATAAAAAAAGTCTATGCTTATAGCTACTTATTATTTAGTTTCTATATGAAAGCAAAACCAACCTGTGGTATCATGTTTGCTACAGAAGTGATAACAGCAGAAATTGACTGTTCCTGCAATAGCGGATATAGCGAAATAATAAGACAATAATCAAACGAAAAGGTAATAATCCATGAAAAGGTAATTAAGCAGTCATTACATGCCAACCACTAGCTAAACTTTCTTCATCTATAAGATATACACGGGCAATGAGAAAAAATATAGTAGTAAAAGAGTGCTTACACAGATCAGTTTACACATCACCAAATATAAGCTAGTCAAATTCATGAAGTTCTTACCCTTAAAACAAGTTTTGATATCATGTCCAGAGTGCCCAACACCTTACGCCCTTGCGTCAATTGACTCCTGCATAATCGAAATAAATTACCATTTTATAATGACTTTGCATGCTTTATGAGTTATTTATTAAAAAAAAATTAACAATATTAAATAGAAAAGGAATACTCAATTAAAGGAAAGAGTAAATAAATCATAAATTCTGCAAAATACTGCATATATAAATGCTCTAATAAAACAATTCAGAATAAACAAAAATAAGATGGTGTTATGATTAAGAGTCATTTTCTCATGCTCCCCAACAGTAATTTTCTGTAAGAAAATGCATAAACTATGATACAAACAATTTCTCCCCTATCAATTTAATAGAATGGTGACTTTGACAAGATACATAAATGCATATTTCATGTTATAAACTTCTAATATTAGATTTAAGGTATCAAACAAAGATAATGACCTTTTAGACAATATCATTATCAACAGCAGCAATTCTTTTATAACAGTAAACAAAAAAGTGATCGTAATAGTTAAAAATCCTGTCTGCTAGAGCACCCTTAGGTAGAATTTCCAGGAAACAATAATAACACACTTTACACAATTAAGAATACCAGCTACAATCAGTTGAGCAGCCTTTAACATCTATAAGAAATTCTGTTGTTTAAAACACTACAGCGTAGGTGTCTAAGATAGAGCACCTTTGAGCTGTCGCATCATCTAGAACATATCAAATATATTTACTTAACACTGTGAATAAGTTTATGGTAAAAAGATAGAAGTATCATCCCACCAAAATAGAGCATCAAATATAAACTTTTCTGAGTCACAATAAGCTTCTTTCAAATAAATTTTAATTTTTAGGTCCTCCAATATGTCAGAAGGTGTGAGTTCCAGATAAATAACTAAAACTTGTTTGAGCTCAGTTTACCTATTCAACAAACCAAAAAACCTTAATAATGGAATACCTTAAGCCATCCAACTTCAACTATATTCAAATTCTCATTCCAGTTAGGTGTTATTCAGTCAAACATGACAAGCATAAGTTTGGATTGCAACTTTATTGCACCTCTAAAATCTAAAACACAAACATAAGCATGTGTAAAAGAAAGTTTTTCACGGTAAAAAAGTTTATCTCATGAGAAAGAGTTATAAGACATACTTCTTAAAGGTTCCCGATATTTTTGATCTAAATATTTCACATGCTGCTGAAGTAAAGCTGCATTTCCTTACAGTTGAAACCTTGTCAATGTGTTCAATTACCTGAAGGAAGTAGTGACCAATAAATAATAAAACTGCAGTGGACTCATCATTAAGCATAGAACAACTTAGAAATGACCCAGAGAAGTGATACCAACAGTTAAACAGATTGAAAGAGATACCTTCTTCTTTTCCTCATTATCGAAAGGAAGTAAGGCCTTAAATGCCCGACGACATGATCCATCATCACAACCAGGCAATGCAGTAGTCAACATGGCAATAATGGTCCTGATTACCTAGTTATATGACAAAACTTAAACGATCAAACAGATTGAGAGTAGCTTGGACCACCATGAGACCAGATCATGAGCATGATATGATACGAAGTAGGAGAATATTCCACACAATACAATCAAGATAGAACTGGCAGAGAAAATTTGGTCTTGAAAAATTCTGACAGAATTTTAGAGGACCAAACAGATTGATTTCCTATTATAATATTAGCCAATGAAGCTTCATAGCATGAAATAGCAGACATTGTTACTGCATATAACTCTATTTAGCATGCAATGATGGAACTAAGCATGTGCGGATTGATCCCATACTTCACTACAGGGAAGGTCGGTGCAAGCCTCACAGGATGTTAATTCAAGGACAGAACATGCAAGCAAGGAGCAGAAGTCTTATAACCATCTTGAGAAGGAGTGTACAGAACATAACCAAATAGATAATTCTGAAGTAAAATAGTGGACGTGTTATCAACAGCTGGCTGATTTCTCAGGATTTCATTTATGTATTTATCTCCAAGATCAAAGGCATTAACCTTAGGTTAGCAACATGTATATATATATACATATTTCTCACAAGTCAACATGTTATTTCGCTGAATTCATCTATAAAAGAGTAGGGAAACTTCATGAAACCTTTGGCAATGGTCATGCATAACCAACATTCATGAACCCCCAGCCAAACAAACCAAAGAACTAAATAGAAAAAAAGAAAGAATGCAACAGAATTTGACAGAAAAAACATAAATGTTGATACCTTTTTGCGGTAAAAAGCTACGCCATGAACGTTAAATGGAATTTTTCTATTGCGAAATGCAGTTTGGAATATTTTCCCTGTCACCTGAACACATGTAAATGGACCAAGAAAATCTAAAAAGGCTGCAAAATTTTGACTTGTGCCAGATATTGCTTTTTACTAATTAAAGCATAAAAGAAAGTAACTTAACCTGCCTCCGGTAGAGAACAGCAATTTTACCAAAGGAGCTTTTAGCAGATGAGCCATCTGATCTAGCTTCCAATATTTTATCAACCACAAAAGCACACTGCGCATCTTCATTGCAACACTCCTTAATAGTTATCTGATCAACATGATCCACAATCTAAATTAGTACTGTAAAAAGGGCAAGACTAATTGCCTTTGAATGATGTTTACCTTTGATCCAGAAGAATTCTCAGTCTGAGCTTCCTTTTTATTGCATCGTTTTACATTATTTCTAATAAGACATGATGCAGCTTCCACAATACAGCGTGTAGACCTATAATTTTTGTTTAATCTTACCTACACAAATGATAAAGAGAAACAGTGTAATGACACCTGAATATCCAAAATTGGTCACGTATTAAGGAATCAGGAAAGTTTAATATTAGAATCACCTCTTTGTACATCAGAAAATCTTTTCTAAATGAATCAAATCCAGAAACATCAGCACCATTGAAACTGAAAATTGACTATGGGAGAGAGGTTCATTAGTTAAATTGTCTTTGACAAAGTTAGATGGATAATCCTAGAGAATGATTTGTAGTCTCAAACTGGAGGGTGTATATGAATGTACCCACCTGGTCTTCATCACCAACAATAGTTATACGTTTATGGGATCCAAGAACCCGTAGCAAACTATATTGCATGACACTTGTGTCTTGAAATTCATCAATCACGATTGCTTTCCATGATTCTTGACATTCCACTAATACTTCAGTTAAAAGTAGAAATTAGTCAAACAAGAGTCAATAAATCAGAACATATTGACCTTCAATTTTCTATAGTTGAGTGGTGCAAACCTTCTGGATCATTTAACAGCTTCACGGAACAGCTGATAAAATCATGATAATCCAGTGCATTACAAGATTTTAGTATGTTATCGTAGTTCCGAAGAATAGTAGCCTGAAGTAAGTCGCAGAAACATAGAACGCTGGGTTCAGAAACAAAAAGAAAGTAGCATAGAAAAACTGTTTTGGTAATGGCTTACTCCGGTCTCATCACCAATTTTATGAAAATCTTCAGGTGACCTTCCAGCAGCTTTAGCCTGATATATAACAAGTTTATAGTGTGAAGAAAAATTATATGACCATGAAACTGCAGAAATATAAGCACATAACTTACTCGAAAAGGTAAACCGAAAGAATGACTGTTTATGACATTGGGACTAAATAAATCCAGACATAATAAATTTAGTATCCAAACCCTAAGCCAAATAAAAAATCACCCTCAAGTGCTGTTACAAGAAGTATGGACTCTTCTGTGTTCCTGCCACTGTTGAAATATATGAAATCACACTGATTTTCTCACTCATAAATTTGTAATTTTGTTGGTATATTGAAATGATTTTGCTGTAAGTTTGACTTCCATACTACCAGTACCAGATTAGTAAACAATAGGATGTCAGCTATTGTACAGAAATGTAAAATGATTAAAAGGCAGAAGGCAAATCACCTGAGTTACAAATTTGAGCCATTTCTTTGACTTGTCCTTAAAATGTTTAGGAGAATTAATATCGGACAACTCAGTAAGCTTGCTAAGCTCCTGATTGTCCCTTCTCTTTCCATCCTCCAACAGGCGGACAGCTTCTATGGTAGCTTTTCTCTGCTGTCCATGCCCATATATTAGAAAATCAGGGGTTCGACCTAACCTATTGGATAAATATATGTGTTATTCTAGAAGACATTATTAGTAAAACCTTAGAGCAAACACCATCAAACAGCTTAGAAATTGAAGGTGAGAAAACTTCAGAACAAATTGAACAAAATTCAAGCTTGTCACGTTTTAAAACGTAAAACTATGTGGGATGTCCCATGTTTTATGGAACCAAAACAAAAATTCAACCAGAGTCATGCATCTATTGGAAAGGCGCAACAAACATTCATGGATATCTATGAAAACTTCTAGCATTTGTAAGTCAAAGAAAATAATGGCAGAGGCAATATACAACTGAAAGCATTTGTAGGCATCAAATTTCAGTTTTCACAAATGGAGGATCTATGTAAACAAAAGAAAGGGTATCTAAGATAAATTCAACTTGCATATGTTGTGTATTTTCTCATAAATAGGATGACTGAAATAAAAATGGACTGGATACTAACTTTGTCAATTTTATAAACAGCCTTTATCAGTTATCACGCATACAATCGATGTCTCATGAAAACTTTTCGAAGCAGACGGGAAAAAGCTAATGACAAAGCTACACTAAGCTTATTAAAATTTGTCTGTGAGATGGCATTGTAATTAACTAGAGTAATTGTGCTTCTTTTTTCGCAAGAAACTCAACATGTTACCATGTGATTAATTTCTTTTGGGCTTTGCACATAGCGCACTACCCACCAAAAAAATCTACCTATTCAAACTAAAATTATCAATCAGCCAAAATTTCTCCTTAATTAGTTGGCAAAATACATACTTCTCAGCATGCGAGCGACAAAGTTGCAAAGAAAACGAGTGGAAAGTGCTGATAGTAAGCTCTTTTGCAGCTGCCTTCCCAGCAATTGCTCCTATCCTCTCACGCATTTCAGCAGCAGCAGCTGTAGTGAATGTCATTGCCAGAATGTTGGATGGACTGATACCCTGGCATTATTGAAGGATGCGACCAAAGAGAGGCCAATCAGTAAGCAGCAAATACAATGAACATGACTGTGGTAAGAATTCGTAGTAAGGGTTTACCTCAGATAGAAGCACCAAAACACGTCCCACCATGGTAGATGTCTGACATACAAACCAAATACTAAGATCATTAAAAGTAAGCAAGATGGATTCCCAAAATTTAGGGACGAGTATACCTTCCCGCTTCCTGGTCCAGCAACGATGACCAATGGATTTGAGATGTCACTACATGCTGCTTCCTGCTGCCTATCATTCAGAGACTGAATATAAATTCTATACTCCTCAGGCATATTCTTGGTCTTAGTTGCTGATTTACCCAATCCTTTGGCTTCAGATGATTCCTCGCCAGCAGAACTGAAAATTTCTTCAGATTTTAAAATCTCACTCCTGACATCAACATTTGTTGTGGGTATATCATCCTTGCAGCTCTTGATAACAAAGTCATTTTCCATTCCCTTCATCGTGCAATCCTTCCTTTCAGAATTATCAGATCGTTTTTGCTCGCATAGAGCATCAATTTGTTCAAAAATTGATTCATCAAAATCATCATCTAGAAAATGAGATGTCGAGACAGAGACATCCATGTCAGGAAAAGCTAGTGGTCTTATCGAATTACTCTGTAAGCTCGTCTCACATTTGTATGATCTGTCTTGCTGCCTCAATGGAGTGGAGCATGGACTCAAAATCGATCCATCCTTCAAAGAAAGACCAGCTTTCTCTACATCAAAACCTTCACCATTCAATTCAATTTTAGAGCTATAAGCACTCTTAGCTTTGACAACAGGAGTTAAAAGCGTATCACACGCAAACCCAATCCTTGCACCATCACTCTTAGCTTTGACAACAGGAGTTAGAAGCGCTTCACACAAAAACTCATTGCTTACACCATCACTCTTCTTCGACAACGTACCACTCTTCAATGCTACCGGGGATGATATGTTTGCACATATAGTGGATAGAGGATGCCTCTTAATCCCATCACCTACAACCACACATTTGGTTTTTCTCTCATCCCCAAACCTATACAATTTACAATCAACACACGTCAAAATATCCTTTTTTTTTCTGTTAGTTATCCATCAGCAGTAAATTCGAAGATTACTTTACTCAGGAAACCGAATAAATCATATGTTGAGAAGAATGTGGGCGGTAACAACTAAAATTTCCAATTCATTTTGTTTCAACACGTTTATCAAATTGACAAAGAAGGAAAAACGTAAAACAAATCAAAGGAACTCACATCTGAATGCTGGAGGAACCATCGTAGCTGGGGCGTTTACGGGAGAGGCGAGCCTTGGCGGCTCGGAAATTTTGGGAAATTCGAGCGCGCTGCTCCGCCGATAATTCGCCGCCGGTGGGGGCAACCACCGCATTCTCCTTGTTGCTCATCTCTTTATCTTCATAAACACAGAAATGAAAAAGGGTGAATATATTATAAGAAAAATGAAATCACCGGAACCCTATGAACCAGCAAATTACAACAGGAGAGGGCTCGAGAGAGAGAGAGAGAGAGAGGGAGGGAGGGAGCGGGGAGTGGACAGTTCAAACTTTTCCCTCCTTTGGAATTTATAAATTTTGAATAATAAGAGTTAATTGCAATTATTTGGGATGATTTACCATTTAGACCGAAATTTTAAAAAAAATGCAATTTAATACTCAGTTTTAATATTCTTTACAATTAATCTAATTTTAAGGGATTCTAAAGGTAAATGTCATTTTGTGTTGTCAATTTTATTATAAGAATATTGATATTTAATAACTATCCAAGTTGTATTAAGTTAATATCATATTTTATCTTAGAAATTACTATATTTTAAACGTTTAAGTAGTACTTTTAAGCACACACCAATATATTTTTCATATAATTTTTTAGAATAGAATTCTCAATTATAAACTTTGTAATACTAGTGTTACCCGCATGCTTGCACGGGAAATGTAGTATGTTTAAATTGATGTTAATATTTGCCCACATGAAATTTTCCAATTCACTATAATATACTCGCTCCGTCCCAATAGCAAGGTCTCACTTCTATTAATTAATATTCTCATCAATTAAAGAAGTGAGACATTGCTATTGGGACAGAGGGAATATATGTTAATTCCAACAAGTACATATATGAATATAGAAACTATTCCTCCCATGAGAACTTGAGATCATGCTTAAATTTATATATATGTATGCTTAAATCTATATATAGTCATGCTTAATGAGATTCATCCTTTTTGTATAAACAATTGTGCTTATATAAAATCATGCTTAAATCTATATATTTTAATGCTTCGAATAATGACAACCATAGATCATAAAAAGATCAACGATTCAGATTGGTTCCTAGTTCCCACACTATGAATAGTTTCTATATGAACCAATCCTTATATATATATATATATATATATATATATATATATATACACACACACATAGGATTTGGTTCATATAAAAACTAGTCCCCATATAAAAACTACAAACTAATCTCAACCGTTGATCATGGTAAGATCTACGGTTGGTAATAATCAAAGCATGAAAATAATATGTAAAAAGCATGATTTTATATAAGCTTAATTTTTTATACAAAAAGCATGAATCGAGAATAGCAGTATTAAGCATCATTGTATATATTAAAAAGCATGATTATATATTAAAAAAAGCATGGTTTGTAGTTTGTACGGGAGGACTATATATATATGAACTTTGAATCGTTTTGGTTTTGGACATAAGTTTTAAATTTGGCCGGTAAATACATAAATTTTGGAATTTTTTGAATTATGACATGTTTCACATTTTCGACCAATTGAATTGAAGAATGAGAGATGTTCGTGTGGATGTATGTAGCATTTATGGTGTCCATGTGTATTTGATATTGCACTATTTCAATTAATCAAAAAATATAAATTATTCCGTCCGTCCCAATATTCACGGTCTATTTCTTTTAAACATAAATATTAAGGAGAAGGAAATTAGGGATTAAAAAGTGTGTAATCCAAATGTTTAGTGTAATTTTTATTCAATATATAATCCTTTAGTCAATAAAGTGCTTTAATTAGGACTTAAGTAAGTTTTAAATTAGCCCAAAAAGGAAACAAGTCATATTGCATGGGACGGTCCAAAAAGGAATACAGGCCTTGAATATTGGGACGAAGGGAGTATGTTATAATTTCAAAAGAAATAAAGTTCATATATTCGATGACCAAATTTAAAAAAAAAAAGAAAAGAAAAGAAAGAAACGTTGGAGATACTTAAATCTGCCCAAAATTGATTAATTTTAAAACAAATTATTCCTTTATTAAAAATGTATGTTATCCCTACTATCATTGGAAAAAAATAATACTAATATAATACTCCATACGTCTCAATAGCAAGGTCTCACTTGCTTTGGCACGGTTATTAAAAAACAAGAGTAAAAAAATAAAAAGTGGTAAGTCCCATAGCTTTTGAAGAGTTAATTGTTTCCATTTTTAGAATGAGACCTTGCTATTGGAACAGTCGAAGAAGGAAAGCGAGACATTGCTATTGAGACAGAGGAAGTACTATAATAGATTAATGGGAAGTTCGGAGCCCAAGTAGTTGATTTGGCTATGCATGTATATAGCAACCAATTATTGAAAGAGTATTATGCTCAATTCCATCAGCCTTCTGATCCCATTCAGAGAAATCAAGGTTTATGAGTGATGTTCCGTTACGTTATCTCATCAATCGTGTTCTCCATCCTAACTTGCTGTCGGGTTTTGGGCATGAACCGGATAGGTCGGACCAATTTGATAGAATTAAGACGAATTGAAACTGAAAAACTAAATTAACTGGAAAGAAATAAACACTTCAACGAGGTTCACACGAAACAAATCCTGCAGCCCTAAATCCAATGATCAAACGATGAAACCCTAAATCTAAAACTCTACTATTTAAACTTATCAACAACTAAAGCCCATGTAAAAGCCAAATAACTGACCCAATAATTAACTAATACCTATACATCAGAAGCCTATGAGTCGCATAAAAGTTATAAGGTTGTCTGGAAAGCAAACCAAACGATAAATGAAGATCAAAATTGACAAGGCTCCCTAGTGATAGAGTGGTTAATGCTCGGGCCAAAGATCACGGGTTCAAGTCCACCGTCACGCGGCCTTTAAAATTTTTTGTAATGTTTGTTCAAAAAAATAAAATAAAAAATTGACAAGGCTGCCATGAATGATCATGGCTGCTCGTGTAGCTATCTGAACTCTGCAATCTCAAACACCCGAGCGGTCTTATCGAATGAAACGGATACGAGGAAATCTCCAGTAGACGACGCAGCAATAGACTGAATGGCATCGGAGTGTCCACTGAGAACTTTGGCACAATCTCCAGATAGGCTGTCCCATATTCGTACTTTCCCATCAACACAGCCGGTGGCTATATATCTACAACTAGCAAGCCATAGCAAACATGTTACCCCCTCCTGCAAAACATACGGCAAATGTGCAGTGTTAAGCCTGCCTCTATTGAAATGGAGGCGCTCGAGGGATCATATAAAGGCAGAAACACAGAGAGAACCAAAAGACCTATTAAACTCCATGGTTGCTCCTCAACCATGGAGAAACAAAAGAATTAACATGCTAACGCAGTCCTTGTCCCGGGTTCGTGTGGGGTGCTTATATCTCCTACTATAATAAAATTACACAAACTTGTGCAAGACCTCCAAAATTCAAACCACCTAGTGGGCTATTTGTACATTTTTTTGGTGTTTCATGTTTGGTTGTATTTGGATGCAGATCTTGACCCATCAGACCGTCTCATACAAGAGACGGTCATAAAATTATTCCATTCTCTTAATCTGATAATGTGCTTTCCACAGGAATGGAAATACTGTGGATTAAATGTTTGTTTGGGTGGTGGTAGTAAGTAGGGAGATGCCCGAAACTATTTATTTGTATGCAAAGTTGAATATTTATGTAACCTACAAAGATATTGTTGAGTTTAATCTCATGATCATACACCAGAAAAAGTGAAATTTGCGACATGCTGAAAAGCTGAAGCTCTCTGGATAAGACTCGTAAGTAGTACAGTATATAGCAGTTTGACTAATATCAGTGATCAAGCAGGGCACCTTCTAGGCCTAGAAGATATTCAGAAAAAGAAGAATAAATGATAACCAGTTTTGCAAACCTCATGATCACATATGCAACGTGGAGATGAATGCTGATCCCAGATTACAAGCTTCTTATCCAGGCCTCCAGTTGCAACCCTCCAACTATTCCATCGAGAGCTACAAGAAGAAATTTATACCAGTAAGGTTAAAGCAATCATCAAAGGTAGAAGAAAATACAATAAAAAAAATTCAAATACATTTTTTCTACATCTATTTCGTCCAAGAAGAGGAAAAAGTGGCAGGCCAAAACCTTGCTTCAAAAGCAGCACACTCTACTGAATCTGAATGTGCACTCAAGGAGACGACAACCTGTGGATTGAGACATCATAAGGTCATTCATTTGCCCATGAGCTCGAAAAAAGATACTGCTAAACAGAAGAAGAAATCGTGAAGCCAAAATAAGATAAAAAGGCACCTTGCCGGTGGATATATTAACAACGTGGACAGAACCATCACTTGACCCAGTAAGCACAAGAGAAGAATCAGAGCTGATTGTCAAGCATGTAATTCCTTCAGTGTGATAAGGATGACCTTGCAATAAAAGTACAGTTCTTTTTATCATATTTCAGTAGAGCACAACTGAAAATATGCTGTAGCAATAGTTTGCAGAATTTAAAGAAAAGTAAAGGAGAAGGGAAGAAGTGAACCATAAACTTGTCATCAAATACCATATCATCAAAGAAACAGCAAGGATTTCCGCAAATGAAAAGTAATGATATTTACTAAGGCACATGGCTCTCTGATAATCAGTGAGACCTAAGCGGCTAACAGCATTGCACCGAGGCTTCATACAAGCAAATTATAAAAATATTGTATGATACAGAATCTCCAACACATCTTCCACAAAGAATACAAGGCAAATATGTAATAAATTAGATTTAAAAATTTCTTGAAAATAAAAAACCAGAGAGCCTTCAGAGTTCAAATAACAGGGCATATATATGGTCATGATTGGTCCAATATTTTGATTCACACCAATCACATGTCAATTATAAGAAATGCCATTCTTAGAGCAAGAATTACTTTGCAGTTGTTTGGCTGCTATAATGGCCTTAGTTTATGCTAAAGTAAAACAGGAAAAGACCATGCAACAAATTTAAAGGGTAAACAAAAAAGGAAAGTGTTAATGGTGTAGTCATAATTATAACAAACAGGCAGCTCAAGTTTCACTGTAATCAGAAGATTCAGAACATAAATGAAATAATGAAAACCAAATAACATACCTCTAACAACATGGATAATTTCTGCATTCTTAGGGTTCCAAATTTTCATAGTTGCATCATCAGAACCACTACAAATTGTTTTACCTTCAGAAAGTGAAAATATCAGATAATGAAGCCACCAAAATACAAAATCATAGCAAAAGCCAAAAGGAAAGGTCAAGAGATTTTTCGCATGACAAAAAGTTAATACCATCAGGTGTAAAATCTCCACAGGTCACACTACCCCCATGACCTGTGAAAACATTGAGATAAGCGTGGTCGTCGTCCTTGTCAGCATTCCACATCCAGATTGAGGAATCCTCTGCACCAGCCAAGACCAAATGTCCTTTCGGGTGCCACCTGACCCACTGAACAATTTACTGTTGATATAGCATAAACAAGAAGTAAACCACAGTACATTTCACCAACATAACTTCTTAAATATCACCTCAATGCCTCCACTAGGACCCTCAAGAGTACATTTCAAATCTCCGTTTGCCATGTCCCACACTTTAACTACTCCATCCAAGCTTCCAGATGCAATCAATTGTCCATCCATGCTAAAGGATAAACTAGATACAGAATCTTGGTGGCCTGTATTGGATGTTTGAGAAGATGAAAGAAATGAACCGATGTACTTGTATGGTTTCTACTCTTTGATAAAAAATAAAATAATAAAAAAGTAATTTCACATGCACTTCATAAGAGATAGGTTAGCAAACAATCTGATAAACTTATGCTTTAGTAATACAAAAATTACTATAATACTGATTTTTTTCTGTGACTCTTTTACATTTCCACTTCAAAGTCAAACAATTTAAAGGCGATTATGTAGTTGATGTTATCATCATTGTCAGTGTTGCTAGGACTGCACGGACATCATGCTATAATTCAATACATTAACAAAACTAACATGTAGATAGAGTATCTTTATAGAAACAATAACTTCCTCCGTAATATATAATTTTTTACCATATGACAAATGAGTAGACATGGACAATTTTTTGATAAAAGTCTTTCCACCAAACTTCTATTTAAAAAGTTATATATTTTTCATCCAGTTCTTCACTCCAAAGGGATTCAAAACAAGAAAAGATGTTGGAATAGTTTAGATTGATGGTAATTAAACACATACTTAAATCTCTAATATGTTAAAAACCAATTACTTTCATATATCAGACAACTAAAACTGTGAATAGGGAGGCCAATTCCACACCTTGCAACTCAAAAGCCCAGTCTCCTTGACTAATCCTCCACATAAATCCTCTCTCATCTCCACCTCCAGTTGCCACTAGAGTAGCATCTGTTGGACTACAGGTAGCAGTGTACAGTTCACCTAGATGCAACAGAAGCATTTATTAAGCACAACTCAAAGATGTACAAACCAGATCAATTTTTTTTAAGAATGAGCAATAAATGAACATTAAATGAGTATTATAGGTCACCTGTATGACCAGTGAATATATGTATAGAATCATCAACCCCATCTGCAGCCACAGAAGAATAACATGGTAAGACAACAATACAAAATTGTTTATCTTGCACAAATGGCAACGTAGATTAAATCTGCAGTCCAACTAAACCAAGCCAAAATCAGTAGAGGATGCTAGTTATGAGTAACACCGTAAAAATCATTTACACTCCGGGCTCTGAATACAAAGGCTAACTAGTCACAAGGGCTAAGTAGTGGTTGGCACCAGTCTTGGATTTCTAAATTCGTCAAACCTATGTGTTGCGATAGAATATTATAACATGGATCGAATACTTTGAAAGGTTTATGCTAACAACTGGTACACAGGTTCATGCTTACAATACATATCCATGTGACATAAGACTTCTTATATTTCTTCTGTTCAGTCTCAAAATAGAAAATCCTGGTTATTAAATATATATTTAAGATGAAAGTTTCAACTATGAGCAACAAACCTCTGCAAGAATCATACGCGATGCACTTACCTTTTGCTATGTATTCCCATAATGCTACAAATCATCTAACAATATGAACAAATTCATCAAACAACATACTGATTCTTGGACCACTAATATATTTATTCTGAAAACCAGGTATCTTTCAAACGTTATTCTTCTTCATTTTTTTTCTTCTATTTACTTTCCTTTTTTTTTAAGACTAAACAAGAAAATAAAGCTGTCTATTCCTATCTTATACAATACAAACAAGGAAATGAAATACAGCAGTATCATTTTCAGGTGTCATTGTTGAAAGACAAGTGCATTAAAATGGACGCACCAGATTCTTCTTCTCCATCAGAGCCACCCTCCTCATCCGCATCAGGGAGTTCTGAAGCCACAATCAGTCAATCAACACAAAAACATGCAAAAGCACAACATATATTCCAAGTAAATACAGCTTCAACCACCATGCTTCTAACCAAATAAATTCTATAGAAGATACGTTCCGGCACCTCAGTTTACAAACAAGCAGGGCTAGTGTAATGAAACTCCATCATCATCATCATCATCATAATAATAATAATAATAATAATAATAATAATAATAATAATAATAATAATAATAATAATAATAATAATAATAATAATAATAATAACAACAACACAGCTGCACAACTGTACCTTCTTCATCAATTTCATGTTCATTAATTATATCACTTTCATCTATAATACAAGTCTCTTCCCCATTATCCTCGTCATGAACTGGAGATGGCACATCCATTTCTAAGAAAAACAAACATATCAACTTCAGTCACAAAAGCTAAGATGATCACAAATCAAACAATACATCAGGATAATTAATATCAGATTATGATATTATTAGACTAATTTGTTCGCTATACGTAATCAAATTCAGGCATCAACCAACGTAAAGACAAATAATGTATAACCATATATCCATAATTTCTTCATTTGCATATTCGTCCATTTAACAATCTAATTAATCATTTTCCTGTTTTCAAAATCTTCAGCTGCAAATATCGATTGTGGTTGGAAAAATGAATTCGGCAGACTTCAGAAAAACATCAAAGACTTGAAACCAGCAGATTTCAGCCGAAGTTCTCGCCTAACGCGTAACGGCAGCACTGTACGCTAACCAGAGACCTGCTACTATCAACTCTTAGATGTACAAACCAGATCAAATTTTTTAAGAATGCAATAAATGCACATTGAATTGCATGGTTAACGGAAATGTCTTGGCTTAGTCAAAGTATCTCTTCTTATTATGAGAGCAGTGAAAGTAAGCCTAACATTTTCAATATCTATAAATATCATAACATTGCAAGTAGAGGGCATATATTTCTTTATTACTGAGGTGGTCCTAGGCCTGAGATTTGGATTATACTACCCACTGAATCTTATCATAACAACTAGCCAAAGACAAAGAATATTCACCTATTGCACCTCACATAAGAACTAAGATTCTATCATCAACTAGCACATCATTGTACCAACAAAGATTAACAAAAATCTCTAAGAATATATGAAGTAAAATAACTCATAAAAATAATAATAAAAAACTGAAAAATGATAATAGTAGAGTCATCCACCGCATCTGCAGCCACAGAAGGATAACAGGGTAAGACAACAATACGAAATTGTTTTTCTTGCACAAATGCCAACATAGATTAAATCTGCAGTCCAACTAAACCAAGCCAAAATAAAACAAGAACTTGTGTGCTCACACTTCACACTAAATTTGCAGCAGAAATAAGTATAGGATGCTAGTTATGAGTAACATGGTAAAAATCATTTACACTCGGGGCTCTGAATACGAAGGCTAACTAGTCCCAACTCCCAAGGATTCCAAATTAGTCAAACCTATGCGTTGTGATAGAATATTATAACATGGATCGAATACTTTGAAAGGTTTATGCTAACAACTGGTACACAGGTCCATGCTTACAATATAATATCCATGTGACATAAGACTTCTTTCTTGTATTTCTTTCGTTCAGTCTCAAATTAGAAAATCCTAGTTTCAGATAAAAGTTTCAACATACGCAATGCACTTACCTTTTGCTATGCATTCCCATAATGCTACAAATCATTATGCATCTTACGAACTTTATTCTTCTTCATTTTTTTTTTCCTTCTAATTGCTTCCTTTTTTAGACTAAACAAGAAAATAAAGTTGTCTATTCCTATCTTATACTATCATTTATCAGGTGTCATTGTTGAAAGAAAACTGCATTAAAATGGACGCACCAAATTCTTCTTCTCCATCAGAGCCACCCTCCTCATCCGCATCAGAGAGTTCTGAAGCCACAATCAGTCAATCAACAAAAAAACATACAAAAGCACATGACATATATTCTAAGTAAACAGAATTTCGACCAGCATGCTTCTAACCAATAAATTCTATAGAAGATGGGTTTCGGCACCTCAGTTTATAAACAAGCAGGGCTAGTGTAATTAAACTCCATAAAAAAAAATAAAAAAATAAGAATAAGAATAAGAATAAGAATAATACGAATAATAAAATAAAGTACCTTCTTCATCAATTTTATGTTCATTAAATATATCACTTTCATATTTAAAAGTCTTTTCCCCATTATCCTCGTCATGTTCGTGAACTGGAGATGGCACAGTCATTTCTAAGAAAACAAACATATTAACTTCAGTCACAAAAGCAAAAACTATCACAAATCAAACAATACATCAGGATAATTATATCAGATTATGATATTAATCTGATATAATTATCAGATTAATTATCAGTTTAGGGTCGAACCACATAGAACGGGAATTTCGTCTCCAATGTTATGCCGCACAAAACAAAAGTATGTAATGGAAAAATCGAATTGTCTCCCAATGCTCCTGGCGGCTAAATAAGAATTGAAAAATAATGGTATGATTGAAAACTAATATCTATCCCTTAACCTATACGGCTTACCTAATAATTAAGCTAGGATAATAATAATAATAATAATAATAATAATAATAATAATAATAATAATAATAATAATATTCCTAAAATAAAAAGTATTTAAGGTAAATATAGTTTATGGATTACAAAATAAAATCCGGCCCATCCAATTCTCTTCCATCTTCGATTTCAATCTTCTATAATTGGACACAAAAATTCATCTTTTCAACTTTTTCATCCAAATATATCAACAACCGAAATCTGCATTTCCTGCATAAAAACCACACCTAATCGTGCATTATATTCATATAAAACCATAGAAAATCTTAACTTCTGAACAACCAAAATACACACACGTCAGTTATTCAAAGCATACTATATGTATAGTAACTACGATTAGCTAAGGATTAAAATAGGAAAGACCATCACGTGGGATTTTCTTCACTGAATTCCCTTCCCTGTGTATTTAAAATCGTTGCTCGATTTGATGCAACAAATGCACATCCAAATCCTTTAATCTAAAAAGTGAAAATTTAAATAACAATGCCATCGTCCTGTTCCACTTAAACCTGCCGGAGTAGGAGCAATGGATGAAGGAGAGAGAAGGATGGAAAATGATGAGATGGAAGAAAGAGAGTGGAATAAAACCTTAGAGCACTCCCAACAGTTATATCAAAATCATCATTAACTCTAAAATTAGGGGGTGTTGGTTGTGGAATCTGTAGGATTTTTTTAGATTTTCATAGTTTGGGAGTATTCAATCCGAATTTTCAAAAGTCTTTAAAAATCCTGAGGTATTCAATATGGATTTTAAAAAGTCTTAAAAAATATATAGGTATTCAATAGTCCATAAATTTTAATACTCTATGGATTTTGTTTAATTCTCTTTTAAAAATATAAATAAATTCTACTCTTCAAAATCTCTTCTAATAACTAGAGATTTCCCCAAAACAATACACGTATAATTCTTTCTTTCTTCCATTTCTAACGTCTGCACTCTCACTCTCAACCTCTCTCGACCCTCTCTCTCTAATTCATCTTTGCAGCAACACCACTCTCCTATCTTCTTCTTCTCCTTCTTCCTCTCCGGCGGAAACCGCAGATCACCTGTGCCACCTCATCGCCGTCGACCGACTCTACCTCCTTCAGCCTCCTTTCTCGACTTACTCTCTAAATCGAACAGCAGCAGCACGACTTTCTCTCATTTCCTCATTTCCTTCTCCGGCGAGACCAATTCTGCCAACGTAGCCGCCATCGCCTCCGTTCGCTCTCCCTCTCAGCCGACCTCTCTATTCCTCAGTAATTGCACAAAAATCCCCCAAATCGAAAATCCTACATCCCCAAAATTTAAAAATCTGAAAAAAAAAACTCTCTTCTTCTTTAAATTCCCGGTGATATCTCACCGGCCGTTCATTGGCCTCTCTTCCGCCTCGAACAAAAAGTAGCAGCAGTAGGGTTGTCGCCACCGTCGATTCACCAGTAGCATCATCACCGCGCCGCCACTGAGCCTTCAACCTGCTAGAAGAGCCATCGTCTCGGTTGGCTTTCGCTGCCGTCGTGGTTTGCCTCCACCACCATTGTGGTAAGTCCGATTTTCTCTCCCATTTCTTTTTCTTTAAATTTTATTTTAATTAACAGATCTCATTTTCTCCAATTTTCTAATCTTTCGCTGTTTATTTCTTTCTTGGATTTTCCGGCCAACCTGTCTTTCCTCCATCGTTGCGGTCAGTCGCAATGAAGATGAGAATAATAATGTATTTTTTTGAAACTAATGTATTTTTTGGTATTTTTTCTAAACAATTTGGATAACTTTTTTATATACAAGTTGATGAAAATCCATGTAAATCAATAAAAAAAAAGTCAGTCAACTCTGTGATCTATAAATCCACAGACTTTTTAAAGTCCAAAAAAATCCAACAGAATCCCAATTGAATACACCCCCCTTAAGTTAAACTGATAAAAAATGAGTGAAAAAAGTCATCCAACATATCTCTCAAGTTGGGTAGGCCACAAAAATATTTACATCTCTCTAAATCTTCTCTCAAATTTACACCTCCCTAAATCTATTCATATCCCACAAATTGAGTTGGGCTCACAATTTTTATAAAATAATTAGTAGAAAATAGGAGAATTGTTTTATGCTTTTGTAAAATAAGGGATATAAATAGTATAAGGAAAACTTTAGGAGCAAATTTAAGAGCAGAATTTTCATAGGATTGCTCTTAAATATACTAATATTAATAAGTATTAATAATTACATTATAAAAATTTTACATATATAAAATATTTACTTTACATATATATAACATTATCAAAACCCGTCATGAATATTAGACTATTAGTGCTACTACCAAACCCATCCCAACTTCCAAGCCCATTTAATTTTTAACAAACTCATTTTATCTGGATTTGATAGAGACAGATACCCATAAAAATTCGATCCATTGTCATCCCTCTGTCACATTAATAACGTCTCATTTTTCTTTTTCGTTTGTCCCATTAATAACGTCCCGTTCAAAAAAGAAAATATTTAACTCTTCAAAAGTGATGAGACCTACCCATTTTCTGTGTTTTTACCCTTCTCTTTAATAACCGTGCCCAAAAATTATGGGACATTATCAATGGGACGGAGGGAGTATCTTAAATTATTTATCGTTTAATTAAAATATTTTAAATTATTAATAAATATATTAAAATATAAGAATGATACTTTTTATAGAGCGTCAAATGGCGGCAACACACAACTAGAAAACCACGTGCGACTAACTTCTGTGCGTAACTGCAACGAATAATAAAATTAAATATCTCAAAGAGGTTCACACGGATAAAACTTGTTGCCACAACGTGAGCTGCAATCTTTTTTTTTTTTTGAACAAACATTACAAGAAATTTTAAAGGCCGCGTGACGGTGGACTTGAACTCGTGAGCTGCAATCTTAATGACCAAATGATGCATGTTAACCCTAATTTCTAAAGGACTTATTTAAGACCCACAAATTTAAGGCTCAAGTAAATGCGAACTTGGAACCCACATAAAAGCATGCTACAGTCCTTTATTCTAACCTTAAAAAAATTCAGAAAATAAAAGATAACTATTAATAACATAATTAAGCAGAAATATATTACGTCGATATCAATTAATTAAAAAATACAAATTAATTATGTTATACTCCCAAAATAAGTAAAGTTCATGCATTCAATGACCAAATTTAAAAACCACGTGCAGAACTTAAAACTGCCCATGATTAATTTTGAGCAAATTATCCCTTTATTAAAAATATATGTATGTTATCCTACTATCATTGAGGTGGAAAAAATAATGCTAATATAATACTATGAAAGGCATATACAATACTCCAAGTTCGGAGTCCAAGTAGTTGATTTGGCTACGCATGTATATAGCAACCAATTATTGAAAGAGTATTATGCTCAATTCCATCCACATTTTCACTTTCTCCTCTACCTATATATAGACAGCCAACACATAAGCACAAATTACTTGCATAGACTCTTGATTTGAATTCCTCTCTCTATATCTTTCTATAGTATTATTCATTGGCTTGAAAGAGAGAGCGATAGAGATTGCAGAAAATGAATGCTCTAGCTGCCACTAATCGTAATTTCCGGCAAGCGGCTCGGATTCTCGGCCTCGACTCGAAGATCGAGAACAGCCTTTTGATCCCATTCAGAGAAATCAAGGTTTTTGAGTGATGTCCTGTTACGTTTTATTTAAACTAGTGTAGCATCCACACGATGTTTTTTTTTTCTTTAAAACAAGTGCTTTGAAATTAAGGTGTGTGTGTGTGTTCGATGTCAGGTGGAGTGCACAATTCCAAAGGATGATGGTACGTTAGTTTCCTACATTGGATTCAGAGTACAACATGACAATGCACGTGGGCCCATGAAAGGAGGCATCAGATTCCATCCTGAGGTGGAGAAATTATATCCTACATGTACATGTATTACAATCACTTCTCACATGATAATATTTTAATAATATAATTATAATATTACATGTACACCACTAATAGAATTTAATTTGGGGTGATATGATTCACAATATATTTATTTCTAATTTCTTTGTTTGTTTTGGGAGAGGGGAAGGTATAACTATTTCACGTGTTATATGGATTTTCTCTCTATTAATAGTTAGCGGCCTAAATTTTTTTTCTTCAACTTTGACCGAGGAAATTCAGGATTTAATTAAATGCATGGTGTCTTCACCTTTGTAGTAACGAAATTTGACTATGAAAATTAGTCCCTACTCACCTTCAATTTTCACATAAATTAAAAAAAATACATCTAATTTGCTTTAGAAAATATAATCTATATACAATTATTCCATTTTACCCTTACAATTCCACACATCATTTTCACATTTCATTGAATAAGGTTATTTTAGTAAAAGAATGTTTAATAAAATTTAAATTAAAAAAATGGACTATATTTTGGGACATCCCGAAAAAGAATGAGAGACTGATTTTGTGAGATGGAGTGAGTAATTTATAAATTAATGAATTATTATTTTTATTTGGAATTTAGGTTGACCCAGATGAGGTAAATGCGCTTGCTCAACTAATGACTTGGAAGACAGCGGTAGCAGATCTTCCGTACGGTGGGGCCAAGGGTGGGATTGGGTGCAAACCCAAAGACCTCTCCACCTCCGAGTTGGAACGCCTTACTCGCGTCTTCACCCAAAAAATTCATGATCTTATTGGTGATAACACTGATGTTCCCGCTCCAGATATGGGCACTAACGCTCAGGTACGTAGACAATCTGCTGATCCGTCTCGCGAATTTTGACCCGTGAGAAGGTCTTACATAAGACTCATTTTTTAAAGAAAAAAAAAGAGACTCGGATGACTAGCATTAATTAGTAGCTCATAGTTTTTGTTTCTATTTAATAAATCTAATCTATAGTCTCATTTTATTTCATTATTCAGTTTCTAATTTTAAATTAAAGTAGGTTTATTTGATTTGATGACGTGTGCAGACCATGGCTTGGATTTTGGACGAGTATTCCAAGTTTCATGGTTACTCTCCTGCAGTTGTTACAGGAAAGCCTGTGGTGAGTAGCGGCTATAAATTACTAATAGTCATTTAATTTGGGAAATATCAAATTTAGAAAAATTATCTAATTTTATGCTAATATTTGAAAACACACTATATAGATATGTTAATTTGTGTTAAGAGTGAGCTAAGTTCAAGTTCAAGCGCCACTGCTTCCCGTCCCCCAAAAAAAATGTTAATTTTTCTATTGGTCAGGATTTGGGTGGTTCACTAGGTAGGGAGGCTGCAACAGGGCGTGGCGTCGTGTATGCCACAGAAGCATTGCTTGCCGAACATGGAAAGTCGATTAATGGATTAACATTCGCCATTCAGGTATTCTTCTCGAGCCGAGAGACGAAATTCTACGATCCACAATTGGTGCATATATTTGTTTCTCTTTCAATATTGGAAAAAAAATTAATTAGTACTCATCACATGTGAATAGAGATGTCGAAATTCCGGGCCGGGCCGCCCCGAGCCCACCGGGCTTTTTGAAATAATCGGGTCGGGCCGGGCTGGCCCGAAAAATTTTGGGCCTAAAATGTGATGACCAGCTCGACCCGAACTGTTTTGTAGTGTAATTTTTCTGGGTCGGGCTGGCCCGAGCCCACCGAGCTTTTTTCCATTTTTCGGGCCTATAAATGTGACGCCCAGCCCGGCCCGAAATCGGGACGGCCCGTCGGGCCGGGGCCGGGCTTTTTTGACACCCCTACATGTGAAGCAACACTTACTCATTTGCTTTGGGTTTGAGTCGAGATGTTTTAATGAGGCTCGGTCCACGTTTCTTGATTTATTAGGGTTTCGGAAACGTGGGGTCATGGGCGGCAAGGCTGCTTCACGAAAGAGGTGGGAAGGTGGTTGCAGTGAGTGACATAACTGGGGCCATCAAGAATGAGAAGGGAATCGACATTCCAGCATTGCTCAAACACAAAGATGCCACAGGAAAGCTTGAAGATTTTGATGGTGCAGTAACAATGGCGTCGGATGAGTTGCTTACTCATCAATGTGATGTTCTTATACCATGCGCTCTAGGAGGTGTTCTCAACAGGTTCGATAATTAAATCCATAATTAGGGTTTATAATTTTTTAAACTTGGATTGTTTGTGAATATTATGATTCATATATTATAATTAATATTCTTTATTTTAATAATATATATTGTTAATTAAAATAATAGATTAATATTGAGACACGAGTTCGATATAGAAAAAATGTTGGGACAGAAAGAGTAGATGATTTTGAGAATTGGAGATAATTTAAAAATAGAATATAACAAAATTTTCAATCTACGGATGATAATGTAATTAATATTCAAGTTTTCTTCATTTAGTATTTGCTAATTTTGGTATGCTATTTGATTAAAGAGAAAATGCTGGAAATGTGAAGGCCAAATACATCATAGAAGCTGCAAACCATCCTACTGATCCAGAAGCTGATGAGGTGCATATTTTTATTAAAAAAAAAATTCATATCTTCATCTACTATATCTATGTAAAAAAATTTAATGTAAGCTTGTACACATGCAGATTTTATCAAAAAAAGGAGTCATAATCCTCCCCGATATATATGCAAATGCAGGAGGAGTAACAGTTAGTTATTTCGAGTGGGTTCAGGTAATTAACATTTGCCTATTTACATCAGTTTCTTTAAAATCGGATGGGACTGGTTGGGGTTGATTGAACCGGTTCGACCGAAAATCAAACTTGGTTCAGTCAACGAAATCAATGTGAACCGACCGGTTCCTCCTTGTTTAGAGACAAAATGGGAACCGGAAATTTTTCCGGTTCAACCTTCGGTTCTTTTTTTTTTTTTTTTTTTTCAGTTCAGTTTTTAAAACATTGATTTTCACAAGCAGAATATTCAAGGGTTCATGTGGGATGAAGAGAAGGTGAATGCAGAGCTGAGCAGATACATGAGGAGAGCCTTCCATGAGATAAAGAGCATGAGCAAAACACACAACTGCAACCTTCGAATGGGTGCTTTCACACTCGGAGTCAATCGCGTTGCTCGTGCGACTCTGCTTAGAGGTTGGGAGGCCTAAATCTGTCGTTCGACTGCACGTTGTTCGCCTCTCATCTACTTCAACATTTTCACTATTTTTCTTGAACGAGTTCTATCCAGACATGACTAGTATGCCTAGCTATTTTATTGCTCTTCAATTCTGAGAAGGCCACATTTTTCATCAATTAAGTGCTATATCTTTCCTGGAGTAGCTGCCATTTTCAAGCATTTTTCCCATTATGGATGGCCTTTAGAATGATATGACTCAAAACATTAATTGCAATGATATGATGTAATAAAATTATTATTCTTCTATCTGATACATTACTAAATGGGCAGAATTTCCACATCAAAATCTTGCAGGAGCTAAGCACATGATATCCAACTCCCGAGAAATTCTATCATACATGTAGGGGCGGAGCCAGTCTTGGAACCCAGGGGGTCCATCTCGGGCTTACACCTGGCTTATAAGATGATCTAAAAAAAAATTTTCAGTAGTGTAATGAATTTAAACCTTAATTTTGTTTTAGAGCACCAAAGTTAGATAACTATTTGAATATTTTTATTAAACAAATTTAACAATAAGAATGATATTCTAGAACAAGTCCAATCGCTATCCTACTTATCAATATTGCCATTGAACATGAACTTCTTCATGCCAATTGAGCCCACATTTTTTTACTTTCCCATAAAATATGACCTTTAAATGTCTTATTGTATATATAATTATATATAACATTCACTAACCATAAACAATAACTTGTCATGTTTCTTCCTATATGTTGGACCAACTTAATTAAAGTTTCTTATCATACTAACTTAAGGTTTAGTTTAATTGAAAACTATTTTTATCACGCCATCATTGGATCCAAATTATACAATCCACACTTGACACAAATTACTAACTAAAATGAAAAACTAGATAAAAATGTCCAAAACATATCAAGATTAATAGCTTTTACAACAATGGAAACAAGTCCCCCAAACATAAAAAATAAAATAAAAAAAATCAATGGAAACAATTATAGCAAAATTTAGTATGCAACGAAACAGTGGTATATAATTAATAAAACTAAAATTTTCATATTTAAGGTTAATCCATCCCACGTGCCCACGTGAGGATTGGTTACGATAAGTTTTTTTCTTTCCAAACTCACAAATACTACAAGTTTTTTTTTCTCATTCGGTATACATTTAGTTAAGCAATGTGATTTTGGATTAATAAACATATTAATGAAAAACAAGTTATAAAAGAAAATTTGATATAACATGAATAAATTTAACTTAAAAAGTTCTCTATTTTCTATCAAAATTTAAAATTAAAATATAAAAATTAGTATGCATTCTTTTATGAGAAATATCTCTATATTTTGAACAAATAAATATAAAACCTATCTCTATATAAAGATTTAATTTAAGTTTCATAATTAGTATTTCAGAAAATTTGATAATATAAATTATATATATGCATTTAAAGAATAAAAAAAATATTGAAAGTCTTGCATAAATTATATTAAAATAAAATAAGTAGTGGAAACCCCCCAAGAAAAGAAAAGAAAAGATGAAAAGGTAAAATACAACCTTCACATAACGATAATAAATATTCCATATAAAAATACTAGCTCATAACTTTTAATGGTGATTGGATTTTTTTATGGCCAAACTTATTTTGCCCAAAACTTCAATCCAAGTTGCATTTTCAAGCTATTATTGTCTATACAACTTATTTCAAATTATAAACACATGAAGCTCGGCTCCATCCGTAAAATCTACTTCTCACATATGCTCCATTCTTCTTCTCCAAATAACATAATGCCTATTATATATATATATATATATATATATAGCTAATTTTTTTGCAAAAGCCAAGGGGGTCCAGTGACCCCACTGCCCCCTGGCTCCGCCAATGCATACATGTACATGTACTACACCAATTCATTGAATGAGCTACATGCGTAAAATTAAGTATGATACATGTAGCTCATCCAATGAATTGGTGTAATACATGTATGATAGAACTCTCAGCATAAAAAGATCGATAATTCAAAGTTGAATCGTATCTAACAAACCAACATAGCTAGCTAGCTACTTAAGTATCACATGATCTTTGAATAAGCAGATACACACCTTGGCCTGGCTCCACAATCATTCTATAAGCAGGGGAATGCCTATAATTGGGTGAGAGAGCCAATGTGAAATTTGAAACTATAATGGCTATCACAATTTTGAGCTGAGCAAGCGCGAAATTCCGTCCCAGACACAACCTCGGCCCCAACCCGAACGGTATGTATGCTTGCGGCACTTTGCACGCTCTCGAGATTCCATCCGCGAACCGCTCCGGATGGAATTCATTCACATCAGGCCCCCAAATTTCTGGATCCCGATGTAGGGTCGGGATCAGAGTCCACAGGCACACGCCCTTCGGTACGACAATGTCCCCGATTCGCGTCTCGTGCAGTGCTTCCCTCGACACGAACGCAGCCGGCGGGTACAGTCTCAGTACTTCCATAACCACCATTGTCACCTTCATCAATCAACAAAAATAGTTAACATAGATTCCAAATCTACAATGTATTTCCATTTAAATGAGATATACTCCAGTGTTGTGGACCACACAGTACTGTTGGTGCGGTCCATCCTGATTTTTTCATTTTATTTATTAATTTTAATTACTTAATGTTTAATTAATCTTAAGTGGGGCTTAATAAATAAACCCCAACCGAGGTCATAATAAACTCTAATTAAAATTAATAAACGAGACGCACCGTTTTCAGCTTAGGCAGAGAATCGGCATTGAGGGCGCCGGTAGCCTCGCAGACCTGAGCCATCTCGGAGCGTATCCGGGCTTGCCATGAAGGATGTAGAGCCAGCAGTATTAGGCACCAGGAAGCAGCGACGGCGGTCGACTCGTGGCCGGCGAAGTAGATGTTCTTGCAGTTGTCGACGATGAATCTCTTGGAAGAGTCTCTGTCCACATCGTTGCTGGCGGCTCCCTCGAGTATAAGCTGCAGCAGATCCTTGCTTTCGTCTTCGTCGAAATCTCTCTCGCGCTCCTTCACCGCCTCCCATATCAGTGTGTCGATCTCCTTCTCCAAAACCTCGATCTTCTTTTTCTCGACGGTTGATGATAATCTGCAAAAATATATGTACACCATGTTAATGTTGAAGACCTTTGTTAATTTGTTCCATATCGACTTGGTAAAGAACCTGTTATCAACATCCCTACTAATACCAATGATAGCATTAAGAGAGGAAGACCAAATTAAACTTCACACTTCACATACTTTGGCACCTTTCCCTCTCTCGAGTCGAATCTTCAATTGCATCTCTCGATGATTTCCATGTGTTTGCGGACACGTTCTTAATTAATTAATTATCTAGTATAAATAGAAAATCATAAAATTTTCGTGTATTTTCATAAGCAAAATTCAGTAACGTAAGTTTCACACGTGACTCAACACGTAACAATCACTCCTAAATGCAACACAACGACATAACATAACATAACATAACATACCCGAATGCATGGGAACCGAAGAGGAAACTCTGCATAGAAATGGCCTTTTGAAGAGTTCTAAGCTTGGAGAAAATCTCTTTCCCTTTCAAAAAGGAGCTCCCAAAACAGGCTTTGGAGATGACGTCAGCTGAAACACTCCTCAAATCTTCCTCTGCTTTGATCTCTACCATTTTACCACCTTCAGATTCTACATAAGCTTCCCATTTGCTTGTTAACGACTCCGCCGATTCCACCATCAATCCCACCATTCCCTGTCATCAGTTATATAAAATAAATAAATTATATTCCATCCGTTTTAAGTGACACACTTCTTTTCGGCACGGTTATTTAGGATAAGTGTTACTCGGGACGGAGGATTAAAGAGTAAAAAGATAAAAATTGGTGGAGCTCACACATTTTTGTGATAAAAGTAGTTTCCTTTTTTGGATTGTGCCACTTCGAGTGGAACGACCCAATAAAGAATATGTATCACTCCGAATGGGACGGAGGGAGTATATTTTATAAAAAAATGGACTAGTATATATATATATGGATTGGTTCATATAGAAACTATTTCTAGTGTGGGAACTAGGAACCAATCTGAACCGTTGATCTTTGTATGATCTATGGTTGTCATTATTCGAAGCATGAATATATATAGATTTAAGCATGATTTTATATAAGCACAATTGTTTACACAAAAAAGTATCAATCTCATTAAGCATGATTTAAGCATGAATATATATAGATTTAAGCATGTTCTCACGTTCTCACGGGAGGAATAATTTTTATAGTAACCCATATATATATGATCCAGTCTAATTAATTTTTTGATTAGTTGGTGACTTCAATTTTCACAACTTGCATGCGCACATTTCATGCATTTTAATCAGTCTGAATCCTCTTTCCCAATATTTTATGTGTCCTATCCGTGTTCCAATATTAACTGCATTATTTTAATAAAGTTTATTATAATATGATGAATAATAATAACATATCCTATATTTGGATATAATAAATTCTAATTAACAGTCAATTAAAAAATGAAACTAAAACATAATAAGGATAAATTAAAGTAGCTACTTGTGTGCGTGTGTTAGTCCAGTGGTAGAGTAATTAATGTTCGGGCCAAAGGTCACGGGTTCAAGTCCACCGTCACGCGACCTTTAAAATTTCTTGTAATGTTTGTTCCAAAAAAAAAAAAAAATTAAAGTAGCTACTTTACCTTGACCTTATCCATAAAGAATTGGGGGGCAACGATTTTCCTTTGCCTCGCCCACAAGTGGCCGTTGGATCTCAATATACCATTACCAAGCATGGGTGCTAGCCTTTTTGTGATATAAGAAGGCTTTCCTAAGTCGGAAGAAATAGAGTGATTCAATTCTTTCACTAGCTCCGGATGGTTAACGTACAAATGTTGCTTGTTTTCCGTCGAGTACGTGTAAATCGGACCTGTATCCAGTGACGGAGCCAGAAGTAAATTATGAGGAAGCCCGACTAATATTAATATAAAAATGAAAACAATGTAAATCATACATATGTACGATTGATAGCGCAATGTTATTGGAACAAAAGTAACAATTATCTTAAAAGAAAAATAACAGCTATTATGAAGAAAAGTGATACTTATATTTTCACTCTCAGTTTCGAAAACAAAATTGTGTCAAACTGAAACTCCGTTTTCCCTTCAAAAAGAAAATTGAAACTCCATTTTGTATGTTCTATTTAATTTTGATGTTCTCCTAAAATTAATTGTAAATGAGCGAATGCTATGGATTTTAGCCCTTTTCTCCTTTTAAGTATATATATATAGTGATGCTAAATGGATGATTTTGATTCAGATCAAAAGTACAATTTAATTGTATCGCTTGGGCTTTTTTTTTGGGCTCTCCAAAATTCTCCTCTATTTCTATATTCAACTATCTTATTATAATAAATGCACATACATAGAGAATAAAACTATAGTAATTTACTACAGAAAAGTACAATTTTAAAATGTTTGATGCTTGGATGGAAAATATCTCGACAAATGCTTAGATAAATTAAAAAAAGCAAAAAAGAAAATTGAGATACTACCAAAATTGTAAACTTATGATATGGATAATTTTGGTAAAGCACATCTTCACTTTTGTTTAATATAACCAAAATACACCTAGTAGGAATTTAATGCATTGCCTTTTCTAAAAACACAAGAAAAATGTGCATGGTCCCCTATATCAATTATTCATAATATAACGTGCTCACTGCTGACTAGTCTTGTCAGTTGTCACTTTTAAAGGTATGACGGTGCGATTGATAGTAATTAGAAGATAATTAAAGGGATTAGAAGGTAATTAGAATTTATTCATTCTATTTAGAATTTATTAAATCTTAATTAGAGTTTATTTAGTTATGATTAGAATTATTATAAAAAAAATTCCGATCAGAATTAATTAAATTTAACATAAAATAATAGAAACACGATGTATTGTACCAATCCGACGATGCGGTCCAAAAAACGCGTGTTATTGGGACGAAAAGTTGCTATGCACTTAGGGGAGATATGGCTGTCAGCTTCAAGTAGGGGTGTGCATCGGTCGGTCGGTCCGACCGACCGATCAAAATCTCATAAACCGAAAATCGAACCGATCAAAAAATCTAAAACCGAAACCGACCGACTTCACCCTTTGGACCGAACCGAAACCGAACCGAAAAATTCGGTCGGTTCAGTCGGTTATATGAAAAACCGACAGTTATAAAAAAAAATATTTATATTATTATATAATTATTATATAATTATATTATATATATTATTATATAATTATATTATTTTTTCCTATATATATTTATATTATTATATAATTATATTATATATTTTATATATGTTCGGTCGGTTCGGTGCCCGACCGATGAAATTTTACGGAACCGGGACCGAAACCGAAAACCGAATTTTTGCAAATGGATGGACCGAACCGAAAACCGACTAACATAAAAACCGAACCGAACCGACCAAAACACTTCGGTTCGGTCGGTTTTTTCGGTTCGGTTCGGCCCGTGCACACCCCTAGCTTCAAGGGACATATAAATCTTACTTGATACATGCAATTAATTCTGTTTTATTTTTTTGATTGCAACACATGCAATTAATTTGTGCAAGTCTATCTCAATCAAATCTTTTCCTACGTCAGCCGCCACCTACCCTTCCTTAACACAAATTATTTCCCTCATTGTAATAATTACACTTGGTAAAATTATTTATGAAGTGTGATAAAAAAGAAAAGAAAAATCAGCATCAATTCCTAAATGTATAAATTGATTGTGTATATCCATCATAATCTCACGTCTATAATTAATAAAGGGTTAATTATCACTTATGGCCCGACCTTTTACTCTATAGTGATTTTATGACCCGACCTTTCGAAATATTAAAAAATGACCCGACCTTTGCTTTATTGTGACACTTATGGCCTGGGACCGAAAATCCGACGACCAAAAATTGAGTGAGGCGACCGGATGATGATGTGAATATTCTTGTCCCATTTTTTAAAGAATATCCACATTATTATCCGGCTGTCCAACTCAGTTTTCCATCGCCGGATTTTCGGTCCCAAGCCATAAGTGTCATAATAGAGCAAAGGTGGCCATTTTTGAATATTTCGAAAGGTCAGGCCATAAAATCACCACGGAATGAAAGGTCGGGCCATAAATGTTAATTAACCCATTAATAAATAAATTTTTACACACACACCCCACCCACCATTATGTTTCATTCTAACGCTCTAAATTAATACTATAATTTTTACGGTAGGGAAATGACGAATTCAATTAAAGTCGTTTAGCATATATACGAATAATTTAAATGCAAAAACTAAATAGGTTATATACATCTACTTTATAGAGATTATATTCTCAATTTAATATTAGAAAATGTATATTCAAATAAATATGAGAATTGCCATTGCAGTTGCTCTATTGCCAAGTAATAATCATGTTACAAAAGATTGGGATAATAATAATAATAATAATAATAATAATAATAATAATAATAATAATAATAATAATAATATATGTCGCATCGTTATTGAAGATTCGAAATGATCAGCAGTTAGCACTATGGATTTGGTGGCTAATAATGATACATAGACAAATAATGGAAAAACTTTCTATCTTAGAAGCATCATTTGTAGCAAGAAAACAAATATTATTCCTCCATCTATGGTTTATATTTTTTGGACATGAATATTAAGAAAAATATATTAAGTGATTAAAGGGGTATGATCTACAATTTTTAAAGAGATACTCTCTCCATCCACGATAAATGTGGTCCGAAAGCAATGACACGAGTTTTAAGAGTGGAGAATGAGTTAAATAGATATATTGTGAGTGGAGAATGAGATCCATGTTTATTGTGAGTAAAGTTATTTTCATTTAAGAAAAGACCACACTTATTATAGACAGACGAAAAAAGAAAGAAGTCCACACTTATCGTGGACGAAAGAATCGAATAATTATTTTCCAAATTGGATATATCTCATCTTAAATATGACATTCAAAACGAAAAACTAGGTCAAGTAAAAGAGTTTGCGATAAGAATAAATGAAAGCTTCTTTAACGGATCTTTGTTTCCAGACACATGTCTGTCTTCCAATATAATTTTTGCTCTTTATTTCGATTTTGTCTTTTTCTATTTTAATCAGTTTCCTTTTTCTTTTCTACAACCACAAATCTACAAGCAACAAATCTATCAGGTTCATTAAATATTCTATATGGTTGATTAAATATAAGTTATAATCCAATTAAAATAATATAGTTCCATTATTATATTACTAATAACCAGCAGTTCGACATGACAAATTCAATTGGGATTATACATAACTTAAAAAAATCAAAATATTTGAATACTTTTGACAGAGTCAAAGCAAAAGGTTTAATAGTAGTAATAAATTACTCCCTCCGTAGTAGCCCATTATTTTTCTTTTTGGGTTATCCCGCTATTAGTGATCCAGATCCAAAATAGCAAAAATTAATCCTTTAAAAAATATGAATCCTACTATTTTTCTAAATATGAACCACAAATAAACAGGACGGAGGGAAAGAAAATTAAAGGTTGGCAAACTTAGCGTACTTGAGTCAGAGGGGGCCCACTCTTTAGCATGGGAGCATCGGCTACCCTCAATTTTTCTTTCGTTTTACACTTAAAAAAGTAATGATTTGCCGGAAAATTATACTTCGGCCCCGTCGAGATTAGAGTATGAAAAACTATTTTTAAAGAAAACGATCTCGTTTCTAATTAAGAACAACATAAAAAAAAATCCGAGCATGTCACGTCTCAAAAAAAAAAAGAAAACCGTTGCCCCATCACTCGACAGTGAGACTCGCCCAAGAAAAATTTATAGGTACCAAGACACTAACAACAAATATTGTGGCCAACTTTCTATATGATCAACTAAACTCATTAATTTTCTAGCTACTGTCAACATATATTAATTATGTTTTTTTTTTTCCAACAACTCCTTGAGTTACACTAATATCAGCTGCAGCTTTTAATGGAAAACAACAGCTCTTCCTACATTATTATCTTTGCATATATGCAATCAATGTGTGTGTGTGTGTGTGTGAATAGAGAGAGAGAGAGAGAGAGGTTTATACTTACCATATTGTTTTCTCCATTGCTCGAAGTAGGGGAAGAGAGTGGCAGTGTAATCGTGAGCAACAAAGTGATGATGATGATCATCTTTGAGAGTCATTTTGTTGATGTCGGCAGAAGCTTGGATTTTCTTCATCTCCCAAAGATTTCCAAACAAGAGAGAAGGTGTGGGCCCATCTATGCCTTGGGCTTGAAGCTTCCTCCGGATTCGCCATGGATTCACCCACAGTACTGTCTTCAAGAAATACAAGCCCACACAGCAAACACAGACAAGAATCATCGTACCAACTTCACTTTTAACTGAGAAAGAAACAAGAATTGTTGCAAGAAGAAGAAGAAGAAGAAGAAGAAGAAAAAGAAAAAGAAAAGGTGGGAGGTTCATATTTTAATTTGGCTTTTATTTTGACCCAAAACAGTAGCCTTTGTGGAAGATGAGAAATTGTATTGAGGTGGTTTACATATATAGAAGCTGTCGTGATTCCTTGTACTTGTTCGGTCTAAATGCGGACAGAAATAGCATTATTCATTAATAATTATAAATTGACCTCAAATATTATTTGAGAAATATTGCAATAGTATATAACTAAAATAATTTGAAAGACTAAAAATTCTTTAAGCTTGTTTATCTTCCACAAATTATTCACTTAATTTGAAAAGGGGTAAGTTATATAATGGGCAATTTGCACGTAAATAATCGAACTGTCGGACTTTCCACAATTTCATTTCAGTTTACACGAAATATATCATGGTCAAACTATAGAATTTTTCACAATTATGTTTTGACCGATTTTCCGACGACAGAAATTCAATGTGGCACCCTGGAAGCTTATGTGGATTTTAATTAAAAATTAAGCATCAATAGGATGTTGTTTTGATAATAAAAAAAAAAAGAGAGAGTGTGTCCGTGTGTTAGTCTAGTGGTAGAGTGGTTAATGCCCGGACCAAAGGTAACGGGTTCAAAGTCCACCGTCAAACGGCCTTTAAAATTTTTTTGTAATGTTTGTTCAAATAAAAAAAGAGAGAGAGAGAGTGTGTGTGCGTGTGTTAGCCTAGTGGTAGAGTGGTTAATGCCCGGACCAAAGGTCACGAGTTCAAGTCTACCGTCAAGCGGCCTTTAAAATTTCTTGTAATGTTTGTTCAAAAAAAAAAAGAGAGAAAAATTAATAAAAACTAAATGTCTCCTTTGAGCAGTCAACTATAATCAAAAATAAAAATTCAAAAATCCAAAATCAAAAGGAGCTTCTCAGATTTTTGGCATCAATGTCTTTAGATTCCTATACTTTTAATATTCATTTTATTAAATCCTTATACTATTTTTTTTATTTTACTAGATTCATGTTAATATTTCATTTTAAGAGGTCCTTGTACTAATTCACCTCAATAAACCTTGTGCCTATTTTACATTTTTCAATTAAAAACAATATGATTAAATGAAAAATAAATAAAAAATCGTATGCTAGATACTTGTTGGGATGCCACTGAGAAGGAGCAGAGCTACAACCACGCCTCGGGGAGACTCGACTCCCTCAACTTTTTTCTTTATACTTGAAAACAAATCGTGATTTTTCAGGAATTTGTACCGTTGGTTCCGTCGTGGTTCTAGTGTGGAGAAGTATTTCTTAAGAAATTAAAAATAAACAAATTTGCATGTGACGTAAGACGCCTATAAAAAAGAGAATCGTCGCCACGTCACACAACAATGAGACTCTTCCAAAAAAAATTTCTTATTCTCCTGCCACTGAGCAAAGACCAAATGCAACTCCATATCTGCCCACACAAACCAATGTTATTCATTCAAAACAATACTTTTTTTGAGGAAAATATCCAAACAGTAAATATTAATAATTACCACATTTCTTCACAATCCTAAATCATGTGCAACAAGAACATATATAGAAACATTATGGCACCTACACAAACTGGGCCTGCTATTTTTTGGGCGAACACTTGAAGTGATGTATTACGGAATGAGTTGTTTTTTTTGTTTTTGTCACTACGAAAATTAAAATTAAAATTAAAATTAAAATAAATGTAGTGATCATGAATGAAGAATGACATGATTAATTTCAAATGTTGTTAATATATAATTGTCCCATTTGAGAGTTGTCATAGCAACACTAATGTAACATGTTAGTTGGCAAAACATCGACCATTAATTAATGAATGGTCAACCGATTCTATTTTCCATGTGAAATTTCAAATTATTGAGATAAGATGGGAATGGCGTATTCCGCCTAACTCTGATTTTGTCATAAATGTTGCACTAAATATCAAGTACGATATCACAAGAATTAATTATGAGCGCGGCCATATTGCGGATTTTAAATTATGCAATCTGAAATATTGTGGGCACTAGAAAATTAAACAACACATATATATTAATTAAGAAAAAAAATATCAAGTCCATCTAGCTTAATTATATGCCCGTTTCTTTCCATCGAAGAGTTGAATCAATTTGATGGATTCTCGTGTAGAATATACAATAAACGAGGTCAATTTCTTTTATGACAAAAAAAAATGGACATAACTAAGAGCTCGTTTGGTATCTATATATATATATATTAGGTATGAGTATGTATATGGATATCAAATAGATAACTTTGATACACTTGATACCCTAATTTTCAATATTTTGATATATCAATTTGTGTTAGGATATGACTCATATCTTTCAGCATACCAAACACAAATATTAAATATTAATCTCATACACATACATAATATTTAATATTCACACCTAATTATTTGATACTCATACCGATACATGATATCTGATATACCGGTATATGGATACCAAACGAGCCCTAAAGGTAATTCTTTATGTTTTAAGAAGGAATCGGCGATTCCTATTCTTGTTGGATTCTTACTTCACAAGCCCATGATTTAGGGTTTGGTTAATAATAAGAAAATATTTGTACATTATTAATCTCTTGGCTATTCAAGTACAACTTAGGGTTAACTTCTTCTTCTTCTTCTTGACATGGAGAAGATAGAGCATTGAGATTTGAACCCTAGACCTTACAGACTGAAGCCGTACCGGTTCAGTGTTCACTTGGGGACACTTAGGGTTAACTGTTTAATCTTAAAATTAGTCTTAGGGTTTTTTTTTGTTAAAATATTATAAGCTGAAAATACAATTACTTTTTATGCTTAATTCATGAGAAAAGGTTAATTGTTTTTGCTGATTTTATTATGTTTTTCATCTTTAGAATAATTTAAAATGTGTCTCGATCTTGTTACGTTATATGTTTATCAAGGGGGTATAAGTTTGTTAGGGATTCTAAATATGTTGTGGGAAGACACATAGCTATGGAAATTTTCCAAAAATAAGGTCTTACAATAAATTAAACTCATGAAATTTTACATGCCTTACTATTTCACCAATCGAGTCACAGGTATCTAACATATTCATACTTAAATGATTTTCCACAAAGTGGTGACGAAACGTATAGCTTGTACAAATCTTTCCATTTTCCAAGTCGATACGATCCGAAAATGAAATTTATGAAAAACTCGTGCACTTAGATGCAAGTCTTTATATTTTGGGACCTATTAGTATAATTGTTTAAAATATGAGAGATCTAAAATGAAATTATGAAATGTCTTTGAGGTAAAGACCATTATTTGTGGATTCTCAGAATTAATGAACATCTAATGAGTTCTTAAGATGAATTATGAGAAATGTGCACATATATAAGAGCACTCACATCAGTTCTCTCAAAATCATCATTAACTTTAAAATTAGGCTAAAATAATAAAAAAAATTAAATAAAAAGGTCATCCAGCAGATCTCTCAAATTGGATAGGGCCCGCAAAAATATTACACCTCCCTAAATCTTCTCTCAAATTTATACCTCCCTAAATCTATTCTATCTTACAAATTGAGTTGGGCCCACAATTTTTATAGAATAATTAGTAGAAAATATGAGAACTGTTATATACATTTATAAAATAGAGAATATAAATAGCATAGGAGAAACTTTAGGAATAAATTTAAAGGCAAAATTTTAAGAATTATTGCTCTTACTATATTTTAGTTATTAAATAAGTAAATATTTGTATGTACTATATAATTGGCCCTCGAATCTTGATCCATTATTTTGGCCCACTTATTTATTTCATGGAAAATCCAGACCACCTCTTTTACATCAGCAGCTCATCCTTCTATAGCCCAAAACTTTTATGTATATTTTTGGCCCAAAACTTGGCCCATTTTATTTACAATCCTCATAACGTCTCTCTCTCTCTCTCTCTCCGTAATAATTTGCATAAAACCAATATGGCAATATTTATAGTAATACTTATCATTTAATATACATTGATAGTAAAATAGAAAAAAGAACAAAATATCTCTTTTTTTTTTTCTTTTTTGAGGGAAAACAAAAATATCTCTTACTACTTCCTCTAAAAAAAAATTAAAAAAAAAATAAAAATAAAAAGACCGAGAAAGAAAAGTATAAAAACGGCGGTTTCATTTCATCCCTACTTTGCGTTTTTCCCCTTCTGGTCTTCTACAGTCCTCCCTCTTCAAACTTGAAACCCAAAATCCCTATTCTCGACCAAAAATTAACTAATCACCCCTCAAAAGCTAAGATTTTTCAATCCAAAATCCATCTCACTTTTCACAATCATTGTATATTTGTTAGACAATTGCTCATAGATAAAAGTTTCAATTTTGGAGAGAGAAACCGACAAAGATAGAGAGAGAGAAAGCTATGGACTGCCGAGGGCAGCCGGAGGTAGAAGATGATGTGTACGGCGGCGAAATTCCTGAACCAGCCTACATGGAATCTGATTTTGACCAATCCGCCGACGCCGACGCCGACGCCGAAGCCGACGCCGATTCCAAATCTGAGGTATATGCTTGCTTCTGTGTGTACTTGTGATGCCTAGTGGAGTAGGAGTTAAACTTTTGTGGTGTCTTATCTGTAGGAGCTGGAGACTATGAAAAAGAGATTGCAGGAGATTGAGGAAGAGGCTGGGGCGCTTCGCGAAATGCAAGCAAAAGTTGAGAAAGAGATGAGCGCAACTCAAGGTTTCTTTGCTTATCCGAGCGCTATTGTGATAAAAGTGATATGATTTTCTGTCGTGATATGTTTGTTTTATTTGGGTTGGGTTCGTACCAGATAAGAAATTTTGTGTTTCCTTTGTTCCACGAAGCTAAAGATAATGAGGGTAAAACTTCAAACATAAATAAAATAATTAAAAAAAAAAACAGAGAGAGAGACGGATAAGAAGAAGGGTGACTTGAATTGGTGCAGAAGTTTGAATGCGTCATATGGATATAATTGTCATTCATTATATTCTATTATGTTATATGTTCATTGAATGCGGTCTAGAAGAAGAGCAGTTTAGATCCTTAGGTAATTGTTGTGTTCAATGTGTTAGTAGCCTCCTGATAAGATATAATAATGGAGAAACTGGAATTCTTTTTGAGTGTCGAACTTATTTAGTGGTCATAACATGTGGGATGTTGTTTGCTTCTTGCGTTTTGCTGTTGGATGCCTGTATAGTAATTCAAAGCATACGACATTTTTCAGGAATTTTCAAACTTATGGCATTATTTGGTTTAATGTGATGGAGATAATTTTAATAAGATGTAAAATGTGTGTCTCCTCTACAGACTAATCTTATGTTGAAGATATGAGATAACTTGACTTTTAGTCAACGTTGACATTCATTATGTTAGGTTCCACTAGAACTTTGTCATATATCATGTTATGCTTCTTACTCCTGAAAATAATGATTCAGATATAAGGCATTCACAATGCCAAGATAAACACATTAATTATAGTTATGATAGACAATCTTTTGTTGGTTGTATGACAAAATGTACATGTTGTTTGAGAGGAGTGGACTTGTTTGTTTATTTTTATTTTAATTGTTGATGAGTTTGTTTAGAAAAGAAAAAGAAAAAATAATAACTTTTCATGCTGTCCTATTGCTACGCAGAAGATTCAACTATTGCATCTGCCACGCAGGATGAAAAGGAGGAAGTTGATTCCCGTTCTATATATGTTGGTAATGTGAGTTTCTTCTCCTTTATCTTCGTCCAGAATCAATGTTTCTTGTTGCAACAGAATTTGTGTTTTGCGGTCTATGATATCTTTATTGATAACTGGGTCGGTGTAGCATGAAAATCCTCGTAAGAGTGAATTATGGCTGATTCTCAGCTCATTGCAAGGCAATATATCATGATTGGCCTATAAAAGAAGCGCTATATTTTCATGATGGAATTGGAATGCTCTACCATATTATATAAGTATGGATTATTTTCCATTTTCTGCCCGTGCCTAATAATTTCATTGCAATAAAAGATAAGAAAATGCTGAATCCACTCAACATCGTATCATTAAAGGGAAAAGTCATTGGAAAAACTTGGACATGTACGTTTGTCAATTTGGGTAAGTTTTTTCTCTCCAAATACAGGTCGACTATTCGTGCACACCTGAGGAGGTGCAGCAGCATTTTCAGTCATGTGGGACTGTCAATAGGGTCACTATTTTGACAGATAAGTTTGGGCAGCCAAAAGGCTTTGCGTATGTAGAATTTGTGGAAGTCGAGGCTGTTCAAAATGCTGTACTGCTCAACGAAACAGAGTTGAATGGCCGTCAATTGAAGGTTCCTGGTCTTTGCTTGGTATGGTCATAGAACTTAATGAAAAGTTGTCATTAATTATATATTTGGAATTGAACAGGTGTCTGCCAAGCGAACTAATGTTCCTGGAATGAAGCAATATCGTGGGAGACACCCAAGTCCATATTTTGGATCGAGAAGGCCTTTTATGCCAGGGCCTGCCTACCCTCCTTATGCTTACGGGTAAGAATGTTAAAAGTGCTTCTGCACTCCTTTGGCTTGGAAAATAACAGATCAAATCATGTCTTGATTGAATTTTTATTTATTTAATTTTTTTGTGGGGTTGGGGAAAGGTTACTTTCCATTTCATGTTGGAATAATACTTTGAGACGTCCTTTAGGTATAATGTATTGTGTATGTTGAAGTAAGAATCTTGTAAGGCTTGTGCACTTCCTTCTCCTCTCTCTATCACGTTTCCCAATCATCCAACCCCACCCTTCTATCTCTATCTCTCTGTCTCCTCCCTCTTTCTCACATGTTTTCCTCACTTTCAAATTAATATACTACAAGGTATCTTCTTCTTTCTCACATTCTAAATTTTATGGCAAAACCCTCACCACCCCACTGCCACGTCAACCACTAAACGCCGAGCCACACACTGTTGCCAGCAGCAGCGCCCTCAACCAGAACTTCCTTTGTCCGCCACTGTTCACCGTTCTCCTCAGCTGCGACGCCAAGTCGTGCTTTGCCGGCTTCTCCTGGCGACCAACCGAACCCCTCTTTTTTATTCTGTTTTCTGTAAAATCCACATTTTCAGTTGAAACCCTAGAAAAAGAAGGATTATAATCAGTCGGAACCGATACCAACCAAAACCGAGCTTTGAGTTCGGTTTCGGTTGGTTGCTAGTTATTTGGTCAGTCACATTTTTCAAAAATTTCGGTCGATCTCTTTCAACAATTTTGATCGGTTCGGTGACTGAACCTACCGATGCACACCCCTAATCTAAATGTATGAGTAGATAGATCGACAAATTTGTTATTTAACATGCATTAATTAACATAAAACTAGTTCTATTTTTTCTAGTATTTTTTATTATTATTGGCCCGGCCCGAAATTTTGACCGCTCTAATTTTTTCTAGTTGTTATTATTATTATTATTATTATTATTATTATTATTATTATTATAAATTTGTTTTGTTCATGTGCAGGAGAGTTCCAAGGTATAGGCGTCCTATGCGTTACAGGCCGTATTGATAAAACTTCCAAAGTTGGAAGTGGTTTTCATGAAACATTTTAGGCATGCCTATTTATAGGCCAATTTTACCAATTACATTCTACTCTGTTGGCACGTCGATTTATAGGTTTTCCAAATAACATTCTACTCTGTAGGCATGCCGATTTATCGGTCAATTTTCGCTTTGCCACTGAAACTTATTGTAGCTTTAAATGTTGGGCTAATAGTTGCTTGCTGCATGCAATTACATTTATACCCTTCATACAAGAAATGGAAGGAAGAAGAACTATGTTCAATTTCTTTAAGATTTGTTTGTATTTGTTTAGCGAGCGAGTTACCTATATAGATATTTTGAGCTTTTTTGGTGATGGGATATCATAGTTGCATGTATTTGTTATCATTTCGGTTTGTGTGTTATTCAAAAAATTAAAGAAAGGGGTTTAAAACCTCGCACACGTATTTGTTGACGAAACATTAGGTCTCAGGAGCGATTGCGATTGTATGTTTTTGGAGGTGATTTAGTAGGATTTAGGAACTATTGAGCTCATTTAATTATGTCGAATCTTTTCCCTTCTTGTAATTGTATACACGAAGACATTGATAAATCATAAAAAGGGATATTAGTCTGTAAATTAATCAACTTTGGGCGATTTATTGTTTTGTATTTTATATAAACAATTTTTTGATTTCTCAATCTTTACGGGATTTAATTGCCCCCAAATTGAGCTTGACGACAACATAGTTCAAATCAATGATGGAACAATGTATTTATTTCAAGAGGGTCCAACTAATAATAATTTCAAAAAAAAATATAGCATGCAAAGTTACTAAAACTCTTGATAAAAAAAAAATGAATAAATAGGCTACCCCATACTATTTATCTTCTATGTACACCCTCCATCCCAATAACAAAGTTTTTCTCCTTTTCGTTCATCCCAATAGCAAGGCCCATCCAATAGTGAAAATAATTAATTCTTCAAAAGTTATGGAACCTACCACTTTTTAATTTTTTATTCATATTTCTTAATATCTGTGCTTAAAATAAGAACTTTACTATTGCGACGGAGGAATTAATATTCAAAATTTCAAATCGCGTTTACACTGGTGACATCTACAAATTTAGGATTTTCTTCGAGTCTGATAATAATCATGACAATAAAACATTTGCCCAGTACTCTGACATGCACATAGAGAAAAAAAGCTAAATTACTTAACGAAATGAAACTAAAAAATAAACATAAAACTAAAAAAAAAAAAAACTATCCCATTCAAATTCAGTATAATAATAATACAGGAAGCGAAGAATGTTTTAAACTATCTCAATATTTTGAATAGAAGATAGAAGAAAACTGCTCAATGGCGACCCGGCTGGGTTAAGGGGCCATGAAAATTGTTGACAGATACAAAATTATCTTCAAAATTAGGAAGATCAACAAAACCGATCCACCTTCACAACACCCACATATCATCCCTAAAACAAGATAGTCGAAAACTTGGGCTATTATAAAACTCCAAATAAACAAAAATGGGACATCTCGTCATCCTCTCCTCATGCTCCCAAGTAAAAGTATCTATAAACAACAGTAAGAATACAAGACAAAATAAAAACCTATACAAGAAACTTTTATCAGCTCACAGCTTAGTAGTGGATCTGAGATTGCTTTGATATCACAGGTAATCTCGAAGGCTTTCACCGCTCATAGATTCCATTTCCTTGAGAATCTCTTGTGCAAGAGATTTGACAGGTAGCTCCATATCTTCAAGCAATTCACCAAGGAAGGGGATTGTTTCCGGTAAAAATACCAAATACTCTTCTTTCAAGTTCTCCACCAGATACTTAATTATTCTCAATCCCAAGATGCGGGCACGTATCTTTTCACTGCGAGTTTGCATCAATACCTGCAATAAAAGGACAATGAAACGGGGGAAGAGAAGGCATGAGTAATTGGAAGATTTCTATACCCTAAATTCCTTACAGAATGTAAAACACGCTGCCTGTAAGCAGGTACGACAATAACACGCGGTGATTATTTTGAGGTATAAATGCTAAATCTGGGAAACATTAAGTATATGCATCTATAAAATTCCAGTATTCTAAAACCAATCCTACATACTACAACAGAATATAAAGGCTACGGCCAACAATTCCAGTATTCAACTACTGGAGGATACTGACATTGTCAGTATGCTGTATGTCATGATTAATGAGCAATAACCAAGTCACATAATCAAATAGAATTTTCAATAACCTCTCAGAAAGTGTAAAGGGAAAACAGAAATATAGCAAGACATTGCTACTATGATCCATCATAAGTGTCAAAGCCCAAAGGCTACAATTTAATCAGTTTAGAAGTGACGGGAAGAAAATTTGGAGTTTTTAGCAGTCTGAAAAACCACAGAATTTGTTTAGGAAGAGATAACAGGCAAAGATAACCGAAGCATGTCATTTGTAAAATTATGGTGTTCCATTTCATCTACTGATTGCAAAATGAAAACTGCAAATTCAACCAATGTGAGAAGGAGGAGGTTATTAGATGGACATTTTGTCACCTCATGATTCAGTGGCTTCCAGAGGAGATCTGAACCAGCAGTAACAGCCATCTGACCAATACAGGCAACCAACAAATCATCCACTTCTTCCTTAGATGGTACATCAGGATGACTTTCAATAAGCACTAGGGGTTCAACAACAAGCTGCGACACCAATGGTTTCAAAAGAACCTGGAAAGGGGATGGAAATCAGTAAAAATGAATCAAGAATGAGAAGTATGAAAAGCATGAGGTAACTGAAGTATGAAAGCGAGTCGACTATTAAACCAACTTATTGTTGTGATAATATGGCAACCAAGAACCAGTTGCTATCATCTTCACTTCCACAACACAAAATTTCAAAAAACATAATAGACAATCATACACCATGCCACCAACATAAAACATCAAAGTTGAGGTTTCCATGCATTCTTGTTTCCTGTTGAGTTGTATCAAGTAAATTGTTTAAAAATGACACACCCATAGCACTAAGTGTTACATATCCATTAGAACCATTGAGCAACTACAACTCAACTACAGCTCCTAAACACAGACATCCTATACCCGATCAGTTATGCCTGCAGAAACTTAGGTTGAAAACACAACCAGGAAGGCTAAGTAGGAGAACAACTCTAACTAAGGTGTGCGCAACTTGAGCAAGACCGAGTATGATTTCTCTAACAAACTCGTTAATAAACATTATATTTACCATGTCGATGACACAATAATTTAGAAAAAAAAAACCACATAATTTGCAGAGTAGCAAAATTGTTTTTTTCATTGTTCCACGAAGAGCCCCACGGTTGACCTTGAAAGGACAGGTTGAAGTAGCAAACTAGATAGAAATGGTAACTTATTTAATATGGTAAAATGTTGTAAGTTTTATAGGAACTTAAGACTAATATCAGCTAATTCTGTAATAAGATGCACCCACACAATTGGTCTATTGTGAAGGTCTTCGTGGTTTTCTTTATATGAATTAATTCTGGTATTTTAATATGAAAAGATACAGAAATTGTATATGTTTTAAATAGTTAAGTGGAAAATTTCACTTGCCTGAAAATTAGAAGCACCAAGAAACTTTGAGTTTCCAGTATCATAGAGAAAACACTTATGCAGAGATGACACGATCAGAGCCCGGAGATGCCACATCGGAAGAGATAATTGACCATCTTTGTTCTTCGTTTTACTATTAAGCTTAACCTTCTTCTTCTTCTGAGTCAGCCCAGTGTTCACATCTTCAGCATCAAGAAGACCTCGAACACAGCCATCCAAAAAATACTTGAAGTATGGAACAAACAGTGACCTAGTTTTAAAATAACAAAACATTAATGTCACGACTGTATGGAAACAAGGTAATATAAAAAACCATAGAGGGTAATATTTACAATTTTCATGGTGTTGATTAAACAAGTTAAAATCAATGAGCCTTCCAGCAACAAATAAAAAAAATCCCACTTAGAATACTGAGTCGATAGAACAACATTACTGCAATAATTTGGAACATGTAAGAAAAAAAACCCAGAAGTAAAGAAAATAAAAAAGAAAGCCACCAAAACTGTACTGGAATTCCAAATATAGATGAGCTCAGTTGGTTGCAATTATGAATGTTTGTAAAAATTAAGGCAAATAATAGCTAGGCTTGCCACCATCAGTTCAAAGGAAGTAAGGGCCTTTGATGTAGAAAAAACATATGATGAGCTAACTCACCGATGGCTTTCAGCAAGTTTGTTGACCAAACTAAAGAAAGAGATGGCCCGACTATGAGCGTTTCCAGGAGAGTTTCCATCACCTTCCACATTTAAACCGGACCATTCAATAGTCTTGACGAAAAGGGGCCTGAACATAGTCTCTGTGAGTTTCATAGTCAGTGTAACAATAGCATTGATGACATATTGCTCAACAACATTGATATTCTGAACTGAAGCAGGGTTCTGATGCCGTATATCCAGAGCTAGCAAGCATAAATCAAACACTTTTGCATGATAAGCACCAACCGATGATCTCTCCATTGAACCAACCAAGTTTTCAAGCATTTCAAAAACAATCACTAAACTTGACTCCCCAAACTTAATAGCATCAGAGTACATTGATAATACAGGTGGGAGCAGAAGTCGAACCTAAAGAATAAAATTATCACCATCAGTTAAACATTACAAAACAAAACGGCAGAATTAGTCGAGTAAATGAAAAACAAAGACTCACAGGGATTTTTTCAGTAATAAGCTTGCGCACAACATCAGCTTTCAGTTTCAACTTTAGATCAGCAGAAGAAAATGACAAAGGATGCAACACAACTAGTTTTAATATGTCACCCAGGTAAGGATTCAGAAATCCTGCAAGCTTGCTGATGACTGCCTCCAAGGTTAGTAGCATAGACATGAAAAGGGAGTGCTCAGATGAAGACCAAGTAGCACTGTTGTCTGTTGTCTGGATTTCTGCAACCGCTGAAGAAACATCACTAGATTTCCTTAGTACAGAAACCATAACACTAGGAAGTTCAGGAAGAGCCCTTTGCCCAAGCGCATTAACTAAAGCACCAGTGGCACGAAGGCAATGGCTAGAGAGAACTGTACTGTCCGAACAGATCCCTCTACACACAGATCCAAAGCACTTGCTAAAGATCTTATCTTGTGAAGGAAATCTGCTGGCTAACACTTCCAATGCAGACAATGCAGCCAGTTTCAGGGAAGTACTAGAGCTATCATCAGGTGCATCAAGTAGTGTCAATATTTCCAAACACAAATTCTCAAATGATTCCTGAGAAGTCTTATTCAGATTTAGCCATAAGCCTCTTAAGCTTGACATTGAATTCTTCTTATCGATCTTCGTGTTTGAACCCAAGTCCTTCACTGTTTCACACAAAAGTCCAAGAGCCTGTCCAATAGGAACCTTAAGAATGAGATCACTAACCAAGCTTTAAGTGAATCAAATTAAGCAAACAAGACAAAAATAGGTGTGAGATATGCATATCTTACAGTCACTAATTGATCTAAGTTCAACATGCAAAAACTTGACAAACAAAGAGGTCTATGTGAGTTTAAGCAGAAGTCCCTTCCCAAGGGTGCAAGTCCATCAATCAAGCACGTTAGCTATGCTTGCAACTACTCCAGTGGTCAACAAAAATAAATATAAGTGTCTTTACCTTTTTCCTGACATTTTTATCAACATGACTGATCAATGTAGTAGTGACTTTGAAATAGGTAGAGGGTAGAAGGCACTTTGTAAGAGTTTTCAAGACGCCACGAATGAACTCCTTGAGCTCACTCTTGATGGAAGCTGGAACACCAATATGCTTCTTTTTTGAGTCAAGCAGGTGCAGATGATACACAACTTGCTCCATAAGGTCACCAGCCATTGTCTGCAGAATTAGTTCCAGTTGCAATAAAATTATGAAGACTGTATATACATGAAGAAACTATTATTCTTATCTAAAAACTAGCAGTAGCATTATTAGTTTGGCCTTTATGATAGTTCTAATTACAGAAACCTCCAAAAAACAAAATTCTAGATATCTAGATGTTTTTTAAAGCGTACTAACGAGAAGACACATATGAGTTCTCACCTGAATCCCATTTGAAGTTTCTTCCAACTCAAGCTTGTAGTAAATTTCCGGATCTCGCAACTTGTTAGCAACAAAGTGCATTGCAACCAGCAAATGTATAGATGTCTCTACACTTGAGGAATTATTTCCAATTTTCTTAAGTGCCAAGATAAGAGAAGGGAGCCAAGTTGTGCAAGTATACTGCTCACAAAGTATCACAGCAAATTCATACTCCCACAGCTTATTGATTACAAAAGTCAAGTGTTCCAAGGAGTTCCCATTTACATGGAAACTTAGTTCGTTATTCCTAGAGATCAATGAACGGAAGAGGAGGAAGAGCAGTGAACCCAGACTTTCAGCCTCTCCCAGAGTCCTGCAAGACAGGAATTCCAGTAAACACATAATTTAAAAAACCAAAATGAAAAGATTGCAGATTCTACCTTAATATATGTGCGATAATGGAGATTCTTCTATGTTCTGCAACTTGTGGCAGAACGTCCACAAAAACCTAAGAAAATCAACAATCTCAGAACTTGTTCGCGGAAAAAGGATTTAAAATAAAAATAGCTACTGAAATTTTTTAACCAATTCACCTAAGGAATTAGCCATAATGTTTACTAATAGTACCTGAAGCAACTGGTCTGTGTCGTTTGTCCTAGACAACCAGCAAGGTACAATGGCTGATATAAGCCCCTCAAACACACGTTGAGAACATCTATCCCACTAAGATAAAATTGCAGGTTTTGTAAGAGTCTAAGAGATGAAAACACAAGTCAAACTGTTACACTATATATGCATGCCTGCAACAACCGGTAATAATGTGAACAAAATAAATGAGATTCACATGCATAAAAGATGCAATTTACTTCCTTTTTGTTTATTTACATTTTCTTGGTTTGGGGGTAGCTATATTGTATATTAAACAAATAGTGCAATTTGTAAAGACTTTATTAAGTCTAAAGATCATATGAAATTGAATATCAATTCAAGAATAAACGAATGAGAAAGCTGCAAAAGAATACGAAGTACAGGTCTATATCAACAAACAACCAACCTGTGTTACAGTAGATTCCCCAACAGCAGCAAGAATATCTAAGATTCGATCCAAGACTTTGTCAGGTATAATCTTTACAAGGGATGTGATTAATGAGAATGCTTGATTCCGAGTACTAGCATCACTTGAAGAACGGGCACAACTTACTAAAAGTTGCACGTCAATATCACGGACATCCTATAAAAACAAATTTTACTTGTGATCAGAACAAAGAGAAGCTGTGCTAAGTTGGAGCCATAAATGGCATGGAAGGGAAAAGACCTTTTGTTGAATATCATTTTCCAGGGAAGCACTGATATCTTCCAAAGTCAATAGCAGAGTCTGCTGAATGTAGTCTGTTGTATCAGAGGCGACACCAGATATAAGCACTTTATCCTGGTCTGTGGCTTCAGATATTAACTCATCATTCTCAGATATCAAGTGGAGGAGCTTAAATAAGGGACCAACAAGTGAAGTTCTACAAAAATGTGATAAGACATGTCAGAAAGTTGAAAGAATGTGAAGAACAACTGTAACAGACGTCAAACAGGAAAGCATGTCACCATACCTCTTATCAATGTTTTTCTTAATTAACAATACTTCAAGAAGAGCACTCAAGAGAGACTGTGTTGTTCCTTTGTCAAGCATTGCATGATTACAATCAGGATCCTGATGTTTAGAAGATTTCTTTTGCTTCTTTCCATGTTGTGGAGTCACTGAAGACTTCTTCTGTGCCATAATCGAATTAAGAACCCGAATAACAACTGAACAATTTAGCTGCAAAATTCCAGGAGAAGTCAAGTACTACTGATTGAATGCGAAATATAAGCAATATAAATTTGAATTATTGAAGAATCTCCAAAAAGATGTTGTGGAAGCATTTCATAAATCATAATTATATGAAACAGCCTCTTAACAACCATGAATGTTAATCATACAATGAAAGCATAATGGCTCTTACATGTGAAAAAAGTCAGAAAGCTCGATATAGCATATTACTATATATAACAATTTAGATTGTCGCTAAGAATATGCAGTGGCATTTATTCTAATCCACCAAAATGAGGCATCAGATTAATTATAAATATAAAACTAGAGAAGAACAACTTAGTTGGGATGACCTACATTGATTCGCAACAAGGTATCTCTCGTGGAATTCTGTATAACACCATTGACACTCCTAAACAAAACCAAAAGGTTTCGGAAGATAAGCTCCTGCAAAATACACGGGGAAAAAAAATGAAATTTCAACAAAATGTATACATGAAAATGAAATGATTCTTATTGGGAGGAGTGAATCTTTTGAGTCCTTAAGTTACAACACAGAATCACAAAGTAACCAGCATAAAAATCAATCAGCGGCATCAAGGGCATCATAGATAGAACATTACACCTTGTCAGAATGCATGCTGCAAAAACTCCACTACATGTAATATGTATCAAGGTCTGATTGTGTTAAAGAAAACCAATTGTTTAATCTCTATACCTAAGTTAACAGGAAATATTTTACAGTAAATTAGAGCTTCTATAATGAATAATTAACTCAAGACATTTCAAAGTGATCCAACATCTTCAGAAAAGTTTGCAAAAATCACAAAACTTCCATATGCTTTCCAACTTCTCATGGCGTAACCAGTCGTGCCAGGTCATCCTAATCCTTTTTTAACTAATGGATCACATAACATTGATAGCATTCTAGCTAACACCACAAGTTCAATCTTTACATGTACTTGACACACGCAGACAAAATAAAATACAAATTCTTCATGATTTGAAACCCACCAAGCCAACTTCCAACTTTACCCTATCCCACACCTCTAAGGATTCTTCATGAACCAAAGCAATAGTTCGCCCTAAACATATCAATCAACATGGTTGAATCCACCATGTGACCAATTCCTTTAACAATTTATGCCATCAACTAAGGGGAAAAAGAGAAGCATAAAAACACAAGAACTAGGTCTTTGGACTCATACATCACAAATTTTAAAAAAAGACGTACGAAAACAATTTTTTTAACACATCTCATGTGAACAACCAACAACCATGCGCAGACACAAACTTTTTCTAGGCAAAGGAACCTTCTCAAATAATACCCAGTCAAGGTTCCTACTTCCTGGCCTTATTAATCAGGTCAAGCAATGTTTCGTCAAGTCAAGGGGTCTCTTGTTTGTTCACTTCCGCTTCCACTTGACAATCAGATACAATAAGAACCAATAAGAACAGAAAAAACATCAAAAGAACCCACAGGCAAGCCCTCAGTCACATGCTTCTTTAAGTTAATAGACCCTTTACCAATCAACTGAATATTACACATTTCATAAAGGCCAGTACTCAAAGCTTTGTATGGATTGGGGTGGGTGTGTGTGTGTGTGGGGGGGGGGGGTGCACAACCTGAGTTTCAATCTTCATATCTCCATAAAGAGAACTGCCAAGATTTCTCAAAATTGTCGTGCATGGCTCTATGATTGCCGAATCTTCAGAATCATTAACCTGAAATTCCAAGAACTATAAGATCCCATAGACAATCAAAAAACATAAAGCAAGTATATAGAAAAGCTGCTGACCCATAAAGCCTTCAATATAATATCCCCAAAGTCGTGTGCTTCATGAGATGAATTTGCCCTGGTACAGCACTGAGAGACGCATAGAGTCAGACAATGGCTTAAAATGCTTAATATAGAAGTTCGAGGTCCAACCATCAAGATAAAAGAATGTCTAAGAAGATATACCTCCAGCAGAAGGCACAATATGTCAACTTCGCTTTGTGACAACTTATTGCGTGATTTGATATCGCCTAGGTAATATAAACGACGACTTTCCAAAAGATCACTCAATAACGATCTCACCCCAGAAATAGATAGGAGTTTACTTCCCACACCTTTGACCAAACTAAGAATCTTCAGCTGCCATGAAGATAAAGATAAAAAGGGAACTATATTCTCAGTCAACTCAAACGAGTAATGCATCTAAGAGATGCATTCTCAGTCAACTCAAACAATAACACTAATATCTATGCCCTCTCTGACTGTGATTTAAATCTGAAATGAAGACAAACCTTGGCATAGGCAGGAAGTCCAAGAGCGTGGCCAAGCACAAATACCAGAATGTTATCTCTGGTGGACTCATCAAACCTGAATTTAGATGGAAAAAAATAAACATCTAAATTGACACAAAAGAAGTAATTGGTCTCCCTATAGATACAACCCAACAGATCCCAGTGCTATTGAGTCTTGAGGCAACAAAGTTGAAAAGCAAAGAGTACATAGGAAAAAGAGCAAGGAAGTAAAGTTCTTCTCTCACAGATTTACACTAGGCATCTCATTATTATAATATCTCAACTATAGTACCATAATATTAACTAGGGAAACAGAGAATAAACGCAGTTTGATTCAACCTCTTTGCAATTGCCGGATGCACCAAAAGGCTTTCAGACACTGAGCACAGGAGTGATTTGAAGAATGAGAAAAGAAAATTTTTGTCTGATAATATCATCGTCTCTTGTTGGATGATTATGTACAGTAGATCTCCAAGAAAATACAACCCGGCTACATCATTGCCTGAAGTACATTTTAATCAGAAACACCTCACAAAGATGAGGTATTTGAGTAATAAAATGCAATATTACTGCATACCGTTCCTATTAATGTGGGACCACAACTCCTTTAGCTTATTGATGCAGCTTATGGCAGCCTTCCTTACATACTAGATGCAAAAGGAACTGTATTAGTTTTACAATATTGGCATTTCGAGCATTGATTGTTAAAACAAAGAGATTCAAATCCAAACATTTTCCACGGAAATCCACAATAAGTGGAACCATCCTTGGCTAGTGAATGCACAGTTATATAATTAACAAAATAAAAGGAAACAGGTATGAAAATAGTGTTGTAAAACCTGGTCATCGCTTGCCAGTGGGACAAGAACTGAAGGGAACTGTGCAAGGAGTTGAAGGGCCAAAGTCTCATCTGACTGAGAACAAATATTTGAGAAAGAATGAAGACTTTCTATTTGAGCAGCACCTGGAATGCCTGAGAATTTAGAGCACCCAAAAGGGTGACAATTAGATAACAAAGCACTCATGATAAAGACTTATTTACACTAACTTAAACCCTAAACCTATCATCAAAAATATCACATGCATCTAAAGCAACCCATCTCAGAATCAGCTCTTCAAGAACCAATGGGACCTTAGCAGTTCTTAAGAAAACCGACACTGACTCTATCTTTAATATTGCACTGTATCGGGTGAAAAATAGTAAGTCCCTCAAATATTATTGAGGGTGACATCAATATTCATGGCACTCAATTATTCCCACTCATATCCTTTTGAAAACGAGGAGACAGATGAACTCAAGACAACTCGTTGGCATAAGAATGAAAAGAAAGATAACAAAAAGGATAAAATGGCAAACAAATAACTACGGCAGCCCAAACCTTCTTCCACAAACAGTTTTAACATTAGTTCCATCAAAGGCATCTTGCACTTCATGGATAGGTATTCCATATTCTTCTTGAAAACTCCTTCAGAGTGACCTCTAGAGTGACACGCATAAAATATGAACAGATCCTCAAGTATGGATGCCCACTTCTCCTTCATATCCTGTGAGAAATGAAATTTTAATGCCTCATAATGGTTTACACAAGAAACTTACATGCATCAGCATACTAAAATCATGAAAAGTCACCAACCAAGGATACACCATTCGGTGCTGTTGCAACAAAAGCTTCTGATAAACTCAAAAACAAGCAAGGAAGAATCTCAGCATGGAGATTGTTGATGTCAGTGTCAAGATCTTCAAGGATACCTTTCCAGTCACCATCTACGATTCTTTTCTTGGACTAGTAATCATAACTTGTTATTAGTTTCCATTTCATGTACATTCAAAGAATGAAATAGATTCCTTTATACCTTCTCTGTAGATATCCCCAGAGACTCTAACTTTTCCCACTCATCTTTTAGAATTGGGAAACAAGAATTAAAAAATGCAAAAAATTGGCCATCACCTGACAAATCAAATGAGAAATCAAGTATTACTAATTAATTTCACATATAGACAATGCAGACCACATACAGAATAATTTTTCGAAACCATGGAAGGCAAAAACTAAGGGACAAATGCAACATCAGCCTCAATCATGGACAAAAGGCATACAATATCAGTACATATCTCATCACAAGGAGGAGAAGAAAAAAGCATAACACAATCTGTTCAGACTTACAAGAGTAGATCGATGAGAGAAAAAGAAAATTTGAGAAAGATTTTGATGAAAAGAAATAAAAGATAGAGAACATAGGAACAAACTAATTTACTGATATGATAGTGGGTGCCAATCCTTGCTGTGACATTCATTGATAGGCAATATTCCAAGAAAAAAGTAGCAGTGTTTTTGTCATTTTGTCTCGGCAATAGTATACAGTGTGGAAAGCATCTTATTATCTCACCAGAGATCTTGCACAATCCACATATCATATCACAAAATCAAGCAACTTGTAGCATTTCAGAAGACAATACTGACTACTGAGAAGACTACTGTTAAATATCCGACTACACTTTCTTGCATTTTCTGGATACATACGGAAGTGAAGATATAGATTATAGTACTACAAGGGAAAAAAAACATCAACCAAAACTAATCAAAAATAAGAACTATTCCACGCATTTTTTTCGAGTGCACTTATGACTTAACTAAAATACGTTTGTCCACAGTTATCTTAACCATGAAGAAATAGTAAAGTGCATGCTACCAAATAAGATGGTGGAAAACTAGCATAAACAGCATTCAACAAAAATCCATATTCTAAATCTAAAAGAATCCTTTGAACTCCAACTTAATACGGTACATCAACTTCTTGGTAATCCAATAAGTAGGTGAAATCGTAATTGAAAAAAGGGCAATCCAGCTCAGGTACAGTATTGGATGTTCTTCAAGTATAGAAAAGAATAAGCATATTTACCCATTTTCAGCATCCTCAGTGACTGCAAAAAAATCAAATAGAATAATGTCTTCGAAAGTTCATGGGAGTTGCAGCATTTGACAAGCCACGGCATGTACTCATCAGGTCTTAATGAGAAGGTCTTTGCTAACTTATTGATGTTCTCAGTATTGATCGAAGATATTTGTCCAGGATCCAATTTCTGCAATCATTTGCAATTTGTAAACAAAGGAAAAATTAGTACTTTCAAGATGAGATTCTTAACAAGTTACCAGCATATAGATGCTAACTGGTTAGGAGTTCCAATTTTTCATGAGGGAAAAAAAAGATATCTAGATAAATTTCCTTAAATTATATGAGCCCAGGTAATGAGAAAAATATATATAATACATAAAGACTAAGTTCCAAGATTAATAATATCTCCTACAGCCATCAAGAAAGAGTAAAAAGGTAATTGCTTCGGAAGGAACAGGGATACTCACAGATACACTCTTTCTTGATCATTTTAGTCAGTTTTAAAGAGAATTTTACTCTATGTATCCATATATATTCTGTAACTAATTCCATTAAGTACAACATATGACCAAGTTGACAGTTTTGAATTTTATGGAATAAAGACATATTGTGGCATTTAACTTTTCAGGATCATAAAACAAATGCATGGATCTATTACCGTGCCTCTCATCTAACAAAAGGCAACATTGTCCTATTCTAGACTTCCAAGTGACTAGATGCCAGATCACATCTTTCTTTCATTGATTTCTATCTGATTATCTAGAGCTTGAACTTGGAAGTTCTAGCTTGATTTTCTACCAAACTCATAGGCAGCATACCTCCTAAATGTAGCCTTCCTGATTCTAATTCTTTTTTTTTTACATTCTTGTAAGCAACCGTGCATTAAGCAGGCAGAAACCTATCCTTGTTCTAGAAGATTTGTGTCTCTGACAAGTCCTGAGGTCAGAGCTCCCTCAAGCGAGCTTCTTAAATCCTTTGACACCATAGTCAATCTATGAATAGCAACAAGATAGAGAGAAATGGAAAATACACCCATTAGACTCCTCATTTAATTGCGCTATTACCCAATTCTGGTCTTATACACAAAGCTACTCTGAATTCACAATACGATTAACATGCTCATCTATCTTGGAAGAACAACTTCCTCGTCTACTTGTACCTTTGTTCTACTGTTTAATGGGCTAAACCTGATCCCAGCTATACCCGTAATAATCATCGTGCAACTCTCTTTCCCAGATATAATAATAAAAACTGTTGGGGTTAACACAAAATCAGGTTACAGATGGAGACATGAACCAATGACCTTATACAGTTATACTTGAGAATTAGATTTAATTTAATTCTGTAAATTTTCAAAATGATAAAGAGCTGGCCTTTTTAAAACGAAAAATAAACAATGATAGTAATGGAACTCAAGAAAGGCACAGCTTATGCAGCCCAGCCTTTGTAGCAAATACCAACAAGAGATACACGAAGCAACTCCATCGACAAAAAAAGGGTTGAAATCAGAGATATAATTTATAAGAAGCAGGTGGTATTATAATCTTTCTTTTCCTTGCAGAAACTAAATTAGGACTACTCATTTATATCAAGTCAGGGCATTATTCTCTATGCAGGCAAAGCATGACCAGATGAGAAACAGGAAGATTATCTTAAAGCATTTCTTTTATTGTCCACTTGCCTTCTCCAACCCTGGAAGAAGCACCAGGTTTTCATAAAAAGGCCATTTCAGTTCTTTAGCCAATTCCAACGCCTTCAAGTTCAACCTCCGAGTCTGCTTAAGACAGCAAAACATATATAAGCATCAAGTGAAGCAATAATATTTACATCTAACAATTTTAAATTACATTTTTAGGAGACAAAAAAAAAAGTATTAGTAGAAGAGAAAAAGGAAAACCGAGAAAGAAACCTTAGGTCGAACTAAAAGTAAGGGGAAGATCATTGTTGCGAATGTTATCACATATTCTTCCTGATCTTTGAAATTTGTGATAACTTGTTGGGTGCACAACAAAGCAACATCCCTAAGGAGAGAGGAGGCTGATGATGAATCTGCAATATGAGCAGGCAATGGGAAAAAAAAATGATATCAGCACCTTTAAGATGGAAGCAATAGAAAATATTCAGTTATTAAGTCTGTTATACTGGATACGTTCCAAGCGACACTTCTGAACTTATATCCTTCACATGATCTCCACAAGCATGTGTTATATTATACAATAAGACTCGTATTTTATAATAACTAACATCTACAAACAATATACTGATAGGTACATAACATAATATAAAACATAATTGCATATAACTTATGTAGTATTAAAGTGATCTTCTGCTCAAACCATGGAGCATCACTGCATGTCTGCACCCAAGGGAAGAAAAAGAAAAAAGAAAGTGTAATTTGCATAATCTGACTATTATTAGTCAACAAATAATTAGAGCGACCAGCACTTGTAAGATGGTCATTTTCATTTAGCTACAGCCAATTGATTTTTGTAACACAGAGAGAGAAAGAGAGAGTACAAGCATACAAAGCAAACGAGGATGCATAGTAACAGCAGACTCACTTGACAGCAAAATCTGAATGCATCGCTGAAGCACATAATGTAATGCTTCAGGAAGAAGTGGAGAACTCAATATTTCAGCCAAACTTTTCAAATTCAGAACTGCCAGTACAACATTTAGATCATCATCATAAAGCCGGCGAAGTAGTGCATCTTTAAGGGCATAAAACTTCTGGCCAAAAAGAAAAAGAAAGAAGCATATTAGAATTATTTAGTAATATATATATATATATAGAGAGAGAGAGAGAGAGAGAGTGAGGCACTACCTTCGAGCCAGCGGCTTTCTCCCCTAGAATGTTGGCCACATCCAAGCTCAAGACTGCTGACCTTCGAACCTCAGCCTGTTAAGATTTCTCAAATAGTAGCAATTAAAGAATTTAATTTATCTCTGCACTAGTTGTGCCTACTTGATATAGATAAACAAGAATGCATCAACAGAATAATTAAAATTAAATAAATGAAAGAAAGGGAAACTCTGACTTATAGAGTAAATAATGAAATCTCGTTCAATCTAAACCATTTCAACGAAAGATACCTCAGAATGTTCCAGAGCAAAAAATGATTTTGGATCGGGTATTTCTTGTGAGGCGTCCAAATGTTCGTCTAATATCTTGCAGAGTACATCATAGCTAGGTTTGACTTTCTTGGACTGAATCTTAGCATCCTATAAAATTTGTATGAAGGAATTAAAAAAAATAGTACCATTTGTGATAAAAGATACAGAAAAAGAAAGAGGGGCTGACCTTCAAGGAACTATAGAAGGCTTCCCGTGATTCATTTGGATACTTCTCACAAATAGAAACTAAAACCTGCTTGTCCTGGGTCCCTAAAAAATAGTCAAATTATACTTGAGATTATACCATTAGACTATTAAAAATCTGCCTGGAAAGCATATAACAGATATACAAGGATTTCGCAAAAACAAAGCAATACATAGAACATTGGGGGCTTGTTTGCTACACGGTATGAGATAAAGCGTGATATGTTTGGCTAAGATGTCTTTTACCATATAAGAGAACAATATCATGTTTGGCATGAAATTATAGTAGTTTAGTCAAATAATAAATTAATATGGAATAATTAGTTGCAGTATTACGTATCACACCTCCTAGGTGGCTTTATAAAGGGCTGCGTCTTTTGAAGCAAACAAGATATTAGGGTGTCTTAGGTATATAATGTACCTTAAATCACCTGTAGCAAACGAGCCCTAGAAGTTCAAAACTCAGCAGAAATACAAACCTAATTCACATTATACTACATTAAACTTGCCTTGAGATAACTTCATAGGTGTAGCTAGAAGTCTAGAAACTATCCGACCGACAAATGCTTTCATAGGAACAGTCTTTATCATCGACAATAACATATGATGGCACACATCATCAGAAGCACTGCAAAGCAAAATGTTTAGTTTGATAAATATTAAATAAGAGAAAATTGTCTACAAGGAGAAAGAACATCACCAACCTATACTCAAGCAAGGATTCCAGTAGCACAACTAAGAATTTATCAATATTGAAATCCTTCGTCAATCCTGAAAGGATCCCTGAAATATCCCTTTAAAATTGAAGGGAAAAAACAGGAAACTCCATTATCAGATGCTTCAAATCTATGAGAGCACCAGACTGAGCCAATGTAAATTAACCATATAAAATTGATTACCTGATATCATTTAAGGCATCTAAGGTCTTCTTGGGAATCGATTCCATGCATTGAAGCTAGAAAATAAACAGTGTCAATGACCAGCCAAGGTAACCCCAAACAATGGGAAAATACTGTTCTTGCTTTCTATAAGTAACTAACTAAGAGATGTGGCAGCATAACTAGTAATGCCCCAGGAGAAGATAGCAAAACCAGGTACCCATATGCATATGTAAGAATTCTGTTTTTGAAAAGTTTCACTAAAAGTTACATCAAGAAGCAATACCTGAACCATTGAAATTATGGTCATAACGGACATGCGCAGCCATCGCAAGTCACGTCCTTCCTTTGCATCTGTCCTAGCCATGTCCGCCACAGAATGCAATAAGCTTTTAATAACATTAGGTGCCAAAGCTGCCTTTTGGGCTAGTAAACTCACGATCATTAGAGCTGAAGCCTGCATATAGTACAGAAGATGGCTCTGTTTGAGAAAAATGAAACTTCTACATTACTGAGTAAAAGAAAATCACCATTCTATTGCAAACTTGACCTTCTGATTCAGTCCTTTTGCACCAAGTTGCAGCCCAGAATTCACATATGGAAGAATCCTCCTAACAATATCACTATCAACAGTAACAAGCCCCAACACCTCAAAAATAACTGCCGTACAGAAGCCAGTCACATGCTGTGATGGTTGGATCTTTTTCACTGGTGTAGCCTAGAAAGTTTAAACATTTTCAGGTAATCATGATAGGAGCAGAGCTACGCTAAGTAAATAATCATAAGCCCAAAAAGTATTACATAATTACAGATAGCCTCCAAGACCCCCATATCTCGGACACACTGTTGCACAATAACTTCTCTTGGTGGCCGTGCACCTGATTCTTTAACTCCATCAAGAAACTTCCACCTACTGTTTCTGCACCACCATTGTTAATCAAGTAAAACATAAATTTTGTATCAGCATCCATCTGTGTTCCACAGTCATATTAAAAGTAAACGAAAAAAAATGAAAACAAAACAGACTTGTAGTTCCATATTATCCTCTTAAAGAAACTCAAAATGTTGCCTTACCCTGTGTTAATTAACCGAATTATTTGAACAAAGACATGTGTGTCATGATATGGCAATGCACATAAAATCAGGTCTTCGGCATTGTACACGTGAACCCTACAATTCACAAAAGAATAAAAGGGCATTAACGAATCAAGCTTCCGCAAATTGGCAAGCAAAAGAGAAGAAATTCCTTACAACAAGAATCATGACAGCATGGAATAAAAAAACATACTTGAATCTACGTATCAAATACTCCAGTGTCTTCAATGCAGAAGGCAACTCAAGGTATCCTGATAATAACCGCAAATACGAGCCAATGGATGCACTAATTCGCTTGTTTTCTTCTTGGTCTACCAACTCCCTGTCTAGCTCTTTGCTCTGGAAACTGAACAAATCATTCTTGTAGTTCCTAAACCGCTCCTCCATGCTTATTAAAACCTCCAAACCTACCAAATTTCAGATAACTCTCAGAGAAAATGAACTGAATGTGCTGATAACTCTAATTATGAAAAACTGAAGAGAGAATGTAATACCAGGAAGGGCGATACTGAAAATTGTATCGAGGTCGATATCAGCAGCTGCTTTGGCATCGAATAGAATCGAGGGACGAGTTAGCGGCCGCTTTTTACCGGGTTCGGGATCGGTGGAGGCGTTCAGGACGGTTTTGATAGCGTGAAGCTGAGACGAAATTGATGTTCCAGCCATTACGTCGGGGTAACAAATTGACAAGGCAGAAGCCTCCCGGGGAGTCAGTCGGCGGTAGCGGCGGAGGAATGAGTGAAAGGAGCAGGCTTTTGAAAGATGGCGCCGAGTTAGGGTTTAGGGTTTTAGTACCGGAATGGAAAATTCCAACAGCAGGGGTTCGTTATACGACGTTTGTATCGATTACTAGGGGTAAATTCGGAATTTAAGAGATCGATGGTTTGAGTCTCGGGTGCAGTGGATGCCATGGCACTGTACAAGATTATCCTATTTTGATTAATCTTTTTATTTTTTTATAATATTTCTTTACTTAATACTCCATCCGTTCCTGATAAGTGTAGTTCACTTTCCTTTTTCGTCCGTTCCCCATAAGTGTGGTCTTTCATTTACTTAAATGGATATGACCCCACTTAAAATTTTACCCTTTAAAAGTAACTAACAATACACTAAGGGCTCGTTTGGTACGTACGTTAGGATAAAGTAAGATAGATAATGTCAAGATAAATATAGTGAATAAATGGGTGATTATTAGTGTATCTTTGTGTTTGATAGATAAGATATATAATCTAGATATGATAAATTCGTTGTTTGGTACCCTAGTTTAAATTCAAGATTAACTTTGAAACTTCCAATTATACCCCTATCATATTTTAAAAATTACAAATAGACCCAACCTATATATTACCCTTTCTTCATTACTCGCAGGGTTTACAAAAATTCGACGGCGAAATTGGGAACTGCCATTTAACGCAAATTTATCTTCAAGAAATGAGTTCGACACAACAAGGTTAGTGAGAGGTGGTTTATCTTTTATATATTTGGGAATTTCTAGAAGTTTGCATCTTGATTACGGTTTATCGTTTAGTTTTTATGATTTTATACAAATTTGAAGACAAATGGCTGATTATGTATTACAAAAAAAATGGTTGATTAGTTCTTATGTACTGGCACATTTATACAAAGGTTGTTTACTTCACCCCTATTGTTATTACATGGGTCGAAGTTTCTGTCTTTTTAGTTATAAATCCGAAATATCTTATCCAACTAAGAAGCGCTCCAACTGTTCGATGCAATGTCTAGCATAATCTGATTTTCTGAAAATTCATACAAATCTTTAATATTTCGCACAATAATTTATGACTCTATGGTCCTTGTTTATGTTTGATTTTTTCTCTTTTCTATCAACTCAAAAGTGAAGTGATCCTTATTGGTTATATATCCTTGTTGGTTAAAATAAAAATTAAATATTTTGTGGAAGTTTTGTCATCTGAATTTTGGGTGTTTCCTATTGATAGTGAATAAGTTTATTCTGCCATATGACAGGCTTTAATAAACTCTATAGAAAGGTTGTTCCATGTCTTTCTTGTTAATGACTAAAAGCATGATGCTTACTGCTTTTGTATCCTACGGAAGAAAAATAATTAGTGGGTATTAGTGGGCTGATCAGAAATATTAATTTGTGTCTCATTTCTCTATCTATTATGATTATCCTCATGTATATATTATGCAATGTCAAATATCTAATGTGCGGTCTTATTGGAAGGTATGGAATCATGTAGCAGCGACTTGGGGCGTGGTAAAGTTAAAAAGGCTGATAAGCCCACAAGACGTACTTGGTCGCTCAAAGAGGAAGCAATCCTTCTTGCATCTTTGAAGGAAATTGTAGCAAATGGCTGGAAATATGATAATGGTTTCAGAGGGGGCTACCTCAATAAGTTAGAAGATGCCATGAAAAAGGAATTTCCCGAAACGGATCTAAAGGGAATACCCCATATCAACTCAAAGATTCAAATTTGGAAGAAGAATTATTATTTGCTTACTGCAAAGTTGTCTCGAAGTGACGTTGGCTTTAATGTCAATGGAGGTCACATGATTGATTGTAACACGGAGCAATGGGAACAAATTCTTAAGGTAATTATGGATGTTACGAAGTTTATGTTATAATTTCTATGTACAAGTAAGTATAACATGTGTTTGGTCCATTTACAACCTTTAGATCAGTTCCTTCTAAGTACATATGGGCAGATCTGGAAAAATATTTTTTATATCAGTAGATTTTATGGTTTTTAAAATACATATCCTTTTTTTGTCAGAGTGATGCTAATGCCAAATCCATTTGTTATAAATCATGGCCTATGTTGGACGATTGGAAAGAAATATCCGTCAAGGATAGAGCGACTGGAGACAATGCTGAGGACATTATGGATGCGGTTAATGAGTTGTTGCACCAAGACAACTGAGCACATGAGGAAATTAATGGTGATTACCATGTCAACCTAAACCAAGTTTCTCAAAATGATGCGGGGGATAACAGTGTATGCAGAAGTGAAAATGAGGAAACTGTTAACAAGAGCTCGGGAAAGAAACGTAAAGTTGTTGATAATATGGAAAGTGTGGCTGATGTACTTCGTGAAATTAGCAGCAATACAAATGCAAGACTAGACAATATTGCTAGTCGTATCAGCTATGAGTTTGATCATGATGAAGCAAAGAATGATGCATTCACACTATTGGATAACATACCCGGGCTGTCTCTTGACGAGAAATTTGATATTTGTGAGATATTCGCGGACAAAACTGAGCATCTTTTGATATTCAAGGGCCTCTCCGAATCAGCTAGACCATAATATGTCCAACGTCTTCTCAAATCTAAGCCTATTTAGTTTGCTTTTGTGTTGCAAGTGATAGAAAAAACTTGATGTTTGATTGCATTTTATTGCAACCGTTTTGGAACATTATTCGCTTACTAATATTGTAATTATGTCAGAACTTAATCTATCCCTAGACGGATATTATGGTATAAATTTTAGACTATGCTTTTAAAGATTCAGATCGTCTTTTGAAGGTTTTACAGATGCTATATATGGCCATATTCACTCAGATGCTTCAACATATATATGTGTATTTGTGTGTTTATAATTCTATGTACTTCAATAGTATCATTTTGTGGAAATTCAATGCTCTCATTCTTAACCTTTAAAAAATTGGTTTGTTATTGTGTTTTGCCTCTAACATTACGAATTCAATGGCTGATCACTTATGGAAAAATGGTTATAACTATGACAATCTAGTTCTTAAAATCCATAATAACTACAAAATTATAAGATGACTCATTTTAGATCACCAAATTCATTATCTCAACTCTGGAAAAAGACACATCAAAGAGTTGAAATAACTTACATAAAATTAGAAATAAACATTACAATAAGTAGAAATAGCCTTGCATCAAAAGCTATAGGTTTTTAGTTAACAAAGTTCAAGTGATTGCGATCACCACAAGGCTAATAAACATAAATAAAGCCTGTAACACTTCTTTAAACCGCACGATTTCCATCTTTTTCAAAGACAACTTACATGAATGGGTTATTCCACCATTTGCTTGGGCTTGACGATGCACAAGAGCTCGAGGTAGTTGTGTTTGAAGATAAATGTATCTCATTATGCTTTGGTGGAAAAGCATTTCTCAATGGAAATTTATTGATGTCATTGACGATGTAGTAAGGCCCTTTATTGTTGCTCGACTCGCAATCCACCACATGAGAATCACCATTGAATAACGAGCGGCGGAGTTTTGCCCCGTCATTTACCATTGGAGACGTCACTTATTCAGAATCATAAATGACTAAAGTGACATGCCCCGATGATTGATTGTGAGTAGTAGAATCACTTATGTTGATCACATTGTGGTCAATCTCATCCTTGATTGTTGCGAGGCCAAATACAATGGCCAACTTATTAAACTCAGGGTCCCCATGATAGTAGTACGCTTTCGCGAAGACGTTTTTCTGCATCAAAGATAAGGTCATACTTACATAGAATCGATCGATGCACATATCTTGAATGATTTTCATAAATGCAAAAGTTACATTGAATGTTGGCTGGAATTATTCTTTTTGTGGGCAATTGAATTTTGAAACTGAAAAGAGGGTAGATTTGTCTTGCTCAATCTTAATCTCTGTTACTGTTGAAGCCATGATAGATAATCAGGCGGAAGGGAGAAGACTTCTAAGTTGAGTGGAATAGGAAAATAAGAACGAGCTCTCAAAATAAGAACGGGCTCTCAGTTTATTAATAAGCTATACCAAACACAAATTTTATCTAGTTATATAAGCTAAATGGGGTTTATAGTTCCTACCAAACACCCCCTAACACTACAATAAAGTGGGTCTCATTATCCACTCACTACACATCTACCTAACATCCTTCTTAAAATCCGTGCCCCTCCCTCCGGACCACACTTATCAGGGATGGAGGGAGTAGTATTTAATAACTCTTAATTCGAGATTAATAAATTCAAATGGCAGCTTATATATATATAGTAATATATTGTTATAGAATATGTTTATGTCCGAACTCAATTTGATTAGAATATTATAAACCTTGTTGAAACATATGCACACACTACTCATACTTGTTGCATATCCTAATGTAATAGCATTATTCAAATTTTGTGCTTGGTAACATCAATTTTTCGCTCACTGAAATTCAATTTTGAGCAAATGAAATATACCATTGAAATTCGTCAACTTAACACCAAATTTCTAACTTTTGTTGGGAATTCGCCGAAGTAATGATAATAATATCTTATAACTTTAGCAACAAAAAGTGCATTTTTTCCAAGATGATATATACCATTAACTTAGTGAAACTTAAATTCAATCCAGCGACTTGACAAAAATAAAAATAAAAAATTTCAGCAAAAACAGTCTTAAATAAGCTCTCCTTTTTCATGGTGGCAAAAATTTAGATATGGCCATACCGTCCGGTTGACCGTAGTTAGGAAATGTTGGGAAAATTATAAGGTTTCGATTTGATACCAAAACCCAACTGATTCTCCAACCGAATAGATGATCGAGCCAACCTAAATAGTGTTTTCCAGCTCGCCTGTTTGAGCCTTAGATGTTCTAGGTTTACAGGTTAAGGAAGCGGAAGACAGCAGTCGACCCAGCTGTGTCTACAGCAGGAGTCAGCTAGCGGAAGACAAGCGATCGACCCCCGTGTTCACAATGAGTCAGCTAGCAAAAGGCAGCAGGCGTCAACCTTCAGCTGAGTGATCCAGCAGAGACTGATCAAGCTGAAGAGAATTCGAGCTGAGTTCAAAACACAGCTGGTCCAGCTGTACAGAACAAATGAACTATCTCTGAAGACTCCACGACGAGACGATCCGGCTACGAATTCAAAAGCCAGCTCTAAAGGCGAAGATCCGGAATCGAGGAAGTCAACCTACCTCGACCAATGAGGGATTGCCAGATCAGCATCCTAGACTTCAGAACCTAGGATGTGACACAAATGAAGACAGGTGCAGATACGCCCAACGGCAGATCTTGTATTTAAGAAGAGTAGGTAAGATTCAAACGGCTCCTCCAACGGCTAGTTCTGAATCTCTACCTATATAAACCCGTCTTCAACCTCAGGATCAGACACGAAAAACTCTCTACAAGCTTACATTATCTGAATTCATTATTCTTTCAAAAGCTCCCAAGCAGTTCTACATAGATCAAAGAACACTTTATCTTAAAGTGTTTCTAGTTAAGAAACTGCTTAGTTTTTCGTCTGTTCCCTAGGCCAAACTCATTGTATATCTTAAGCCTAGATTTCGAACGAGTTCATCATACTCTGAAGTTCTTAATTGTAAGAACTCGTTCACAGTTGGAACCCCATACCCAAACCCAAACCCAGAAAGGTTAGGTAAAGGTACGCTTGCTCGAAGCGCGTAATTCGAGTGGATAGGTTCTTCAGTACCCGCAAACTGAAGGTGTATAGGCTTGACAGTGCCCGCAAACTGTTGGAACACAGCTCGAGTTAGAGTTGTGAAGTTGCTTGGTACTTGGAAACCAAGTGGTAGTGGATTACCAGTGAACCTGGTCGTAGACGTAGGAGGTGTTACTCCGAACCACGTAAAAACTCGCGTGCTTCTATCTCTCTCTCTTTACTTTTACTTTATATTCAGCTGTGTACTAACGCCTTCATTTCATTGCATACTTGTTCAAAACTGCACACACAGCTGCTCTCCAAAGACAGCTGTGTCTCTCGAAAAGTTGCACAACCTGACTAAGCTGAAAACGATAAGTTAATATTTTCAAACTGAGTTTTTCTAAGTAACTGAGCTAAGTTTTTAAACCACCACTTTCCGCACCGCCAGCTGAGTTGTTTACCCAGCTGACCCTCCCCAGCTGGATCAATAACTGAGCTCTCACTCAACTCCGTTTTAACTTGATAAAAGTTTCGAAAAAATCTACTTGGTGTATTCACCCCCCCTCTACACCAAGTACCCAGCTCAGGGACCATCAATTGGTATCAGAGCAGTGGTTCAAAAGACCACCGTTTCTGTATCAAGAGATCTCTCTTGACGCTCTGTGTTAGTGGTCAACTGAACAGATCCGTTTCTCAGAAAAACTCATCTTATTACATACTGCACATGTCTATGGATTCTTATCTTAACAGGAATCTCCCTACCTTCTCGGTAGACGACTATGCAATCTGGAAATTCAGATTGAAAAGCTTCATTTGTGCACATCACGACATGATGTGGGACGTCATTTCAGACGGACCCATCCTTATATATAAACAAGGAACTGAACTTGTACCTGCTCATGATGGAGGCCAACCAGAATACTGGCCAATTCTCAAGCCAAAGAAGGAATATTCTTCCGAAGAGCGAAAGCAAGCTGGTCTGGACAGCTTCGCAAGGAACACCATCTCTTCAACAGTCTCAAACGCCTACCTGAGTAAAATCATCAAGTACGAGACAGCCAAAGAGATGTGGGAAACACTCGCCAAGCTATGTGAAGGATCAGAAGAGATCAAAGAAAACAAATTCACAATAGCGTGCCAAAAATTCGACAACTTCAAGCAGCTAGCCAACGAGTCCATCGAAGCGATGGAGCTAAGGTTCTCAAACATAGTCATTGAGATAGAGACAATCGAACCGGGAAGTATACCCGGCGGAAAAGAATCTAAAGGTTCTTTCAAATTTTTCACCGAATGGAACACTTACAAGGTAGTTCACCAAAGTCGAAGTGACTTGGGTGATCTATCTACGTAAAGGTTGTTCTCACTCTTAAAAGCCAACGAGTACAACTTGAAGATCACTCAAGAAGAATCTTCAAGGCACGAATGACGGAGAACTCACCCCACCTCCAAAAGAAATAGCTTTCGAGCCAACTCGAAAAGTCGGCTCATGTCAAGTCACCGAGTCCTCCAAGATGAAGAAGGACAAAGGATATGAGCAAAGAGTGAGCTACTCGAAGAAATTGCCATGATGGTGAAAAGTTATAACGGACTCAACACCAAGAGAAGGGCAAATACAAGAAGTTCTTCAGGAATTACAGAGATAAGTACGCAGCAGCTGATGAGAAGTCAGCTGACAAACGAACTGAAGAAGGTTGCTTCAACTGCAAGGAACCAGGACACTACCGACAAGATTGTCCAAAGTTGTCCAAGAAAGATAAAGACCAATTAAAAGCTAAGGCAATGACCGAAGGAGAGCTTATATCGCCGATGAAGAATCGAGTGCAATAAAATGGATGACATGCCATTTTCGGACTCTAAGAAGAAGCCCTGATGGCCAATCATGAACCTGATTGGGATACTTGCTTCATGGGACAAACAGACGGCATCGATGAAGATGAGGTAACGTCTCGAACTCTAAATCTATCTAACACCTCACCATCACACGAACACTCTACACAGACTCGAATCCGGACTACCCGATTGGAGTCTAGTAGAAAGTAATGAACGATTCCAAGGAGCTTCAAGAGATCCTTGACGTCATTATGTGTGAGAATGCCGAGCCGAAGGTGATCGGAAAAGACAAAAGCATCGACACAACCGATACAACTCGGCTAACGGAAGTCGTTTCACTAAAAGACGAAATAGTGAAACAAGATCACTGATGAAGAAAGTCAACACCGAGAAGACACAAATTGATAGAAGATGTGGAAAAGGTCATACTGAATCTGAAAGGAAGTCACCGAGATCATTGAGCCGAAAATCACCGAAGAGGTACTATCTAAGAAGATAGTAACTCTCATCAAAGCCACGTCAACAATGGACGAGATAATTAGTGCTCGGCGTCAAAGAAGACTCAAAGCGGGACCGGGATACAACGAATCAAAGGATGCCTCAAACATTGCCTCCACAAGTGGAACAAAGGTTATGTTTGTACGAGCAAATGAACCTTCAACCCCAAAGAAATTTCAAAGATCAACAATCGAGGACACAAAGAAAGGCCGGAAGAATAAATGTGAAACATTCTCAAGCTCCGTTGAGGACACACAGACGTCAAAAAGAACAAAGTGAAACAGCCTCAAACTCCGTCAAGAACACAAGAGACAACAAGAAGGTCACCAGGCGACAACCTCAAGCTCGGCTCGGACGAGAACGTGCTCAACCTCAACGAAGACCACAAGCCGGATTTTACAGATACTACCACAAAGACCAAAGACGTTGATCGATATCAACCAAGATATCAGAGATACCCACTGGATACCACTCATACGAGTATCACTGGATAATCATTTCCACCACAAAGATCGAGACAAGCAGAGACAAAGGAACGTCTCGGCTAGGCACACACTGGAAATCAAACAAAATACGTACAACAAAACAAGAAGACACGAAGATCAAGACCACGCCAAAGAATAAAAGAAGAACACAATGAATGTGTATATCGACTCGGGAGAATTATCGATCAAATGACCCAATTCGAGTCATCAGCGAGATCTGGGTCGTCAAAGGATCTCTGTCTAACCCACAAGGACCCAATTAAAACTGGGTACCTGAATTTTAACTTTTTGTTTAGGTTGCAAGGAATCGACGCATCTCTGAGGAGTCGATGAGAACGCTTTGGTACTTGGACAGTGGATGTTCCAAGCACATGACGCACCTAAAGCATCTACTCCAGGAGTATATTGAGCGTACACGTCCACAAGTAACATTTGGTGACAACTCCAAAGGCCTAACCAAAGGTTATGGTACATTTAAAACTAGAAATGTTATAATCCCAAATGTTTCTTATGTACAAGGATTGCAACATAACTTGCTTTCCATTAGCCAATTCTGCGACAAAGGTTTTTCTGTCAAGTTTGATGCACAGGGATGCACAGTGAAGCACAGGGAAACCAAGCAGATACTCCTAAGAGGGAAAAGAGAAGGAAATATGTACTTCGCGACCGGAACAAAGAACCGGAGACTTGTCTTGTATCAAAAAGCAAGAATGAAGTCACTACGTGGCACAGACGGCTGAATCATCTCAACTTCAAGACAATCAACAAACTGGCTAGGAACCAGCTCGCTAATGGAATTCCAGATCAAGTATATGACAAAAGTCATATATGCAGCGCGTGTCAACAAGGAAAACAAACAAGAATTTCATTCTCTCTCAAGCCCTACTAACCGATCGAGTTCTTCAACTTCTTCACATGGATCTTTTTGGTCCAAGTTACTCCAAAGAAGCTTCAATGGCGTAAAATATACTGGTCGTTGTGGATGATTTCTCAAGATTCACATGGGTATCATTCTTGTACCAGAAGAGCGAAACGAGAACTAAGCTGCCTATCCTGCTGGAAAGATTATCAACACAGAAGAAGTGCAAGATAATGGCAATAAGATCAGATCGTGGAACGGAGTTTCTAAATGAAACTATTTATGATTTTTGCGAGAAGAACGGAGTTCAACACCAAACATCTGCAGCTCGCACACCTCAGCAGAATGGTGTAGCAGAACGAAGAAACAGAACTCTCAAGGAAGCAGCTACCTCAATGCTAGCTAGCTCTGCCATTCCAAAGAAGTTCTGGGCTGAAGCAATTAACACAGCTTGCTTCACTCAGAATCGCTCCCTACTCACATCAAGGCAAGGAAAGACACCGTATGAGCTATGGAACAACAGAATACCTTACATTGGATATTTCAAGGTATTCGGATCCAAATGTCACATTCTCAATAATGGGAAGACACAGCTCAAGACGTTCGACGAAAAGACAGACCGAGGAGTATTCCTTGGTTACTCCGCTGTGAGTAAAGCATACAGAGTCTTCAACAGAAGAACTCAAATAGTCGAAGTAACTCCACATGTTACCTTTGACGAATCCTCCTTCGAATATAGAGATTCTATCAAACGAAGAAGCGAAGGAGAATCTTCAAGATTGATTCAGACAAGGGCTCAAGAAAATAGAATCAGGAATCTGGCCGAAACATTAATTTGGGACAATGAGCCAGAGGAGGAAATTCAAATCAACCAAGAAGCTCCACCAAAGTGAAATCGAGAAGAAGCTTCAACGCCAAATCAAGGGGGAACATCATCAGCTGGGAATCCAAACACAGCTGAGTCCCCAGCTCCATCTCCAGCTGAGCCTCTACAGAAATCTCCTCAAAATCCAAATCAAAGAGAGACAAACTCTCAAGATTTAACTCCAGAACAACTCCAAGACAGACGAAATTTAGCCACTTCAAGCATCAATCAACTGGAAGAAGAAATTCGTAAGAGGAGAAGATGGATTGAAGATCATCCATCATCAGCAATCATTGGAGAACCTTCTGACCAAGTCAAAACCAGAAGCTCAGCTGCTCAAGCTTCATCGGATCATCAAGAAAGAATGACATACCAACTTTCAGTAGAGCTAGAACTGACGGTCTATGATGAAGACACAGCTCTAATGGCGTGTTTCGTAGCTCAAGTGCCGGAGCCTCAATCAATTCTCGAAGCTTTGAAGAGTGTGCCTTGGACAAATGCCATGCAAGAAGAGCTGAACGAATTCCTCAGAAATTGTGTCTGGAAATTAGTCGACAGACCTCAAGAAGTCAAAGTCATAGGACTCAAATGGATATTCAAGAACAAGTTGGATACCCTGGGAGTCATCATCAGAAACAAAGCTCGACTCGTTGCCAAGGGCTACACTCAGCAGGAAGGAATTGACTTCGAAGAATCTTTTGCTCCAGTAGCACGATTGGAAGCAATCAGACTATTTCTCGCCTTTGCAGCACATCACAAATTCAAGGTCTATCAAATGGATGTGAAGTGTGCATTCCTAAATGGAGAAATCAAAGAAGATGTCTACGTTGAACAACCTCCAGGATTCGAAGTAGAAGGAAATAAAGTCTACAAACTAAAGAAGGCTCTTTATGGATTAAAGCAAGCACCTCGAGCTTGGTATGACACTACGTCAAATTTTCTCATATCCAAAGGATTCAAGAAGGGCTCAAGAGATTTAACTCTCTTCACCATCAAGTCAGGAGAAGATATCCTGGTTGTTCAAATCTACGTAGACGACATCATCTTTGGATCAAGATCAAGATTCTTATGCCAAAGATTTGGAGAGATAATGTCAGAGAAGTTCCAAATGTCCATGATGGGAGAAATGAGTTTCTTCCTAGGACTTCAAGTCAAGCAATCTTCAGAAAGGATCTTCATAAATCAATCCAAATACGTGAAAGATTTGATCGCCAAGTATGGAGTTCAATCAAGCGAATCGTAAAGATTCCAATGAACACCAACTGGAAGATTGAACCAGAACGAAGGGAAGTCGCTGATTCCAAAGAATACGGAGGGATAATAGGATCCCGCGTATCTAACAAAGAAGTCGTCCACATCTCTTTCGCAGTCGGTGTGTGTGCCAGATTTCAAGTTGATCCAAAGGAAGCACACATGCAAGTACCAAGAACATTCTCAAATACCTCAAAGGAACTCGAATGTTGGGCCGTGGTACCCAACGAAGACAATCTACAAATTGATCGGATACTCGGATTCGACTTCGCCGGAGATCGATTGGACAGAAAATCAACTTCAGGAACTTGTCAGTTCTTAGGAAGCAAGTTGATCTCATGGTTTTCAAAGAAACAAACGTGCGTCGCAACTTCCACGACAGAAGCAGAATATATGGCCGCTGGAAGCTGCTGTTCGCAAATTCTCTGGCTGAAACATCAGCTGGATGACTATGAAGTAAAACCGGACGGAGTTCCAATTTTACGTGATAGCTCAAGTGCAATTGTCATTTCGTAGAATCCAAGACTTCACACAAGATGCAAGCATGTAGACGTACGACATCATTTCATCGAGATCACGTAGAAAAGAAGGATGTGATTGTTGAGAAAATTCACACGTACATACAAATGGGCCGATATTCTCACAAAACCGCCGATAGAAGCAAGATTCAAAATGCCGTGCGGATTACTTGGACTTCTCAACCCGTGACGATGCTTCACCCAAATTGAATGGAAGCAGACCAGAACGAAGGACCAAAATAGAAGCAGACCTACTGAACGGAAACAGACCACCGAATGAAAGCAGAATTAAGCCGAATACAAGCAAATAACCGAAAATCGAATCAATGTCACCGATATCACTCGAGAAAGAATTCCACTAAACCAGATCTTGAAAGGAAAGGATTATTCAAATTGAGGAACCAAATGGAACCACGATGACCCAAAGACACCCACTCAACCGAGGTATCAGCTGACTACAATGATCAGCTGAGAGGTTTGAAATAACTTTAATTACACCTACTCAATCTGTTTTCTGTCAATTCACATCTTGTCATTTCTAATCAATATTAATTAAAAGTCTGCAAAGAATTGAATAATGGGAGTTTCGAGGCAAAAATCAAAGTGCCTCAACCATTTTCTCTCGCATTAAATTGACATGACGCGAGAATCACTCCCAGTCGTAGATCTTCTTATCAACAGACAAATCTTGATCGTCCATTCTTCAAGAAATCTCTTTAAATATGCTAGAAGATATACGCATCAAACGTAGAAAGTTTTTTTTGGCATTCTTTCTTATTTCCATCAATTGGTATTGTTTGTTTCTACTAACAAAAGATGCAGAAAAAGAACATGGAATCCAGAAAGATGTCTCCCAAAGCCAATCGACTCCGAAGAATCATCAAAGCTTCAAGATAAGAGTTGCTTAACTCTCGGAACCTCAAAGAAGACGGAAGTCCAAGAAGGTGAAGCCCATCGACGTAACTGTGCCGCCAGAAGAGGAGATCGCAAAGCTCAAGAACGTCATCCACTGGGAAGGTGCGTAAAACTTTACGGGAATGACAAAGGAAAAGACCTCCTCAACCCCACCGTTTCTCTCAACATAAAAGAGAACGGGACACACAACTCCCCGGGATGCAAAAATCAACGTCACCGGACACGGACCGGATGTTGATGAAACCGGAGTATTAAGGAGCGATCATTTCAAAGCTCCCGCTCCGCCACAGAGACACGTAAAAAGATGCAGGAGACAAAGCAAAGATGCATCTAACTCCGTCCCACTGAATCGGAGACAACTTGAGGAGACAAAATATATCGAAGCACCGTCTTCAAACCGAAGACTCAAGTCAAAGGTGCTCGGTCGCCATCAGAGAAGCCACCGACATTATGAGAGAATTCGTAATCACTCTCCGAGGAGCGAGAAGGCCCACAAGCCGGTCGTTTCTTACGGTGGAAGAGAAGTTCACGTCCCCGCTTGAACATAATCATCACCAACACCGCAACGGAGTATTCCTCGAACAACCAAGCTTAAACCCCAAGACGGATGGGATACTTCAACCGCCTTCTCTTCGCTTCTTCACTCCACAGGGACACCTTCTTCGAGATCTTTCAATAAAAGATGCTCAAGTCCCCGCACCAAGCTCAAATGAGAAACTTCACCGGCCCAACGATCACTGCAAATTTGGATGATGATGATATGAGCCGAATACAACTCCTCAAGTGCCGAATCGACTTTCTCATTCAATCTAAGAAGTCCGAAGAAGAAAAGCCGCAAGGAACGAAGATTGTGCCCGACTCGAAGATGATATCTCCCGTGCCAACTCATCCCTCCAAGCACTCACCCGGACCGCCCCACTGAATCAGAGCCAAGGACGCCGTGTCCGCAATCACACTCGAGGCTAACGCAACCGGCAGAGCGCCTAATACAACAACCGAGCCACTAAGACTCTAAACCTCGCCGCTCGTAGCCGAAAACCACGCTTCGCCAAACTAAAACATCGCAACAAATGATGGTGAATATCTCCCACCCCGTTTTGATCATGCCAAAAAGGAAGTAAGTGAGAAGAGAGACAAGTCAATGAAGAGGCAACCGTTGAGCTAGAGGAACCACTGGATCGAATCAGTGAAGAAACGAGTCAAAAGAAAGAAGAACGGATGCGAAGAAGACCACTAACCTGGATTGAAGACCGAATATTTTTTCTTTCTTTTTCCCGTGTTATAATGTATTTTCTTACATTAATAAAACACAAGTTTCTCTCGCATCATAAGTTGTCTCGCTTAGGTTTTGGCATCATCAAAAAGGGGAAATTGTTGGGAAAATTATAAGGTTTCGATTTGATACCAAAACCCAACCGATTCTCCAACCGAATAGATGATCGCGCCAACCTAAATAGTGTTTTCCACTCGCCCGTTTGAGCCTTAGATGTTCTAGGTTTACTGTGTTAAGGAAGCGGAAGACAAGAATCGACCTACCGTGTCTACAAAGCAGAGTCACTAGCGGAAGACAAGAGTCGACCTACCGTGTTCACAATGAGTGCTAGCAAAAGACAAGAGGCGTCAACCTTCACTGAGTGATCCACAGAGATCGATCAAGTCGAAGAGAATTCGAGCTGAGTTCAAAACACTGGTCCAACAGACGTAACAAATGAACTATCTCCGAAGACTCCACGACGAGAACTCCAACTCGAATTCAAAAGCCGGCTCTAAAGGCGAAGATCCGGAATCGGAGGAAGTCAACCTACCTCGACCAATGAGGGATTGCCGCATCGCATCCTAGACTTCGTAACCTAGGATGTGACACAAATGAAGACAGTGCGAGATACGCCCAACTACAGATCTTGTATTTAAGAAGAGTAGGTAAGATTCAAACGGCTCCTCCAACGGCTAGTTCGAATCTCTACCTATATAAACCCGTCTTCAACCTCGTGATCGTACACGAAAAACTCTCTACAAGCTTTCATTATCCGAATTCATTATTCTTTCAAAAGCTCCCAAGCTTCTACATAGATCAAAGAACACTTTATCTTAAAGTGTTTCTAGTTAAGAACCGCTTAGTTTTTCGTCCGTTCCCTGTGCCAAACTCATTGTATATCTTAAGCCTAGATTTCGAACGAGTTCATCATACTCCGAAGTTCTTAATTGTAAGAACTCGTTCACGCTGGAACCCCATACCCAAACCCAAACCCGTAAAGGTTAGGTAAAGCGCACGCTTGCTCGGCCGCGTAATTCGAGTGGATAGGTTCTTCGCACCCGCAACCGAAGGTGTATATGCTTGATGTCGCCCGCAACCGTTGGAACACGGCTCGGGTTAGAGTTGTGAAGTTGCTTGGTACTTGGAAACCAAGTGGTAGTGGATTACCGGTGAACTGGTCGTGGACGTAGGAGGTGTTACTCCGAACCACGTAAAAACTCGCGTGCTTCTATCTCTCTCTTTACTTTTACTTTATATTCAGCTGTGTACTAACGCCTTCATTTCATTGCATACTTGTTCAAAACTGCACACACAGCTGCTCTCCAAAGACAGCTGTGTCTCTCGAAAAGTTGCACAACCTGACTAAGCTGAAAACGATAAGTTAATATTTTCAAACTGAGTTTTTCTAAGTAACTGAGCTAAGTTTTTAAACCACCACTTTTCGCACCGCCAGCTGAGTTGTTTACCCAGCTGGATCAATAACTGAGCTCTCACTCAACTCCGTTTTAACTTGATAAAAGTTTCGAAAAAATCTACTTGGTGTATTCACCCCCCCTCTACACCAAGTACCCAGCTCAGGGACCATCAGGAAATAACACAAATTAAGGGGATCAGAGATGCCCATAAAAAAAAGGAGGGATTATAGATGACTAGATATTAATAATCTCAAGTGTATACTATGATTTATTAATTGTCAATTATAATTTATTAAGCCTAATTACAATAAATTAAATATTAATTTATTAAAAAATAATATAAAACATAGTGGACCGCACCAACCGTACGTACGGTGTGATCCATCGCACAAGAGTTCATCTCTCAAAATTCAAACAACTCATAAATTTTCTTATCACATACTAATTCATGGACTGGTTTCATTTTTTTAACACGGAACAAGAAATAATTTACCAAATGACAAATAAGAAAGGAAAGCGGAAGATTGCGGCGGTATGGACCGTATGGAGCACGTGAATTCTTAACGTCAACAAATTTTTTTAATGAATAAAAGAATTGATTTGAATGTGATGGAGGACTTTGCCAAGGCTGTGGAATTCCAAAAAATGCATGTGGACTGTGGAGTGGAATTTGAGTACGTTTGTGGACATTAATTAGCCCCACTCGGACTCCAATCCTAGACTAGTAAAATTTGTAATGCGTACTATTCAATCAAATACTTAAATATCAAAAACTTCGCATGTGATCGGTCACATGGTGCGGTATATTGTGTATATTCCAATCGCAAGCTGACATGTACATTTCGCTAGAGGTGGCAAAATGAGCCCGGCCTGGCCCTGTTTTGGGCCGAGTTGGGTTTTTAAATCATAGGCCTGATGAGATTTCGGGCCGGGCCAGCCCAAAAAGAGCAAAAGCCCGATGGGCTCTGGCCAATCCGGCCCAGCACGAAATATTTGCACTATAGAAATCTTTTTGGGCCTAACTTGGCTCCAAATATTTAGGCCCGATGGAATTTCGGACCGGGTCGGGTCGATTTTTCCAAAGCCCGTTGGGCTCGGGTCGGCCCGACCCGATAGTTTGCCAGCTCTACATTTCGTGCGTCAAAATAAAAGGTTAAGTTTGGCACGTATAGTGCGGCACTGCATGTGCCCACCTTTATTATTTTCTGACCGCCAAATTTATTTTTTTTTTCCTTTTTTCTCTATTAATTTTTAATTAGAGTTTATTAATCACCAACTAGAATTTATACTAATTAATTAAAAAAAATAAAAAGCCAACCAAAAAGTCAATTGGTCGCATAGGAGTGTGCCTCTTTATCAAATGGTGATCAAGACTTCGAACAGATTATTCGTTGCAGCCTCTGCGGTTGGCACGATGCCGTCGTAATTTGAATAATATTATTTTTAATTTTTATTTTTTTTAATTCAAAAACACCGAACTCTAAAATTTATAATGATATTGTACAATCAATTTGTAAACACAAATCTTGATATTGCCAAATTGCACGGGCGCCACCCATGTTGACCGCATCGAATTTACAGACTTCAACCATAGAGATAGAGAGAGAATGAGTTTTTTTTTTCTTTAATTTTTCTAGGATTGTTCTACAAAAAATTTTAAAGGCCGCGTGATGGTGGACTTGAACCCCGTATCTTTAGTTTTGAACATTAACTACTCTATCACTAGGCTAACACGCGCATACAAAATAATGAGTTTTATATCATAGCTAGTAGCGTGGCGCAATGGAAGTGGTTGGTGGTGATTAGTATACTAGTCATAAATATCTAACATGGAACATAAAGAGGAATTGTGGAATTTTTTTTCAACGTGTTTTTCTTTTATGTCAGTATTGATCACATTTAATTTTCAAGTACTCTGTGTATTTGAAAACTTTAAATTTCTTTAGAACATTATGTGACCACAGTTGGTAAATCCAAAGACATTTCTTGCCTAAGTTTACTTTTCCTTGTTTTTGTCGTACTAATGTCATTCATGATAGATAATTAGTTATTAGTGGTTTTGTGGCATGTTAAACGAGTTATAATATAAATGTGTGTACAACACACAATTTTCATATTTAAAACCATATGCATAAAACACATTCCTATGACTTACTAGTAGAGTAAATATTCTTATAACCAAATATTTTAAATTTGAATCTTACCAATATCTTATGGATCATTCTGTTGCACCAATTTTTCCTGGTACGATTCTCATTGCACCAAATGAGATGAAATATAATAGTACTCCTATAAGATTTGGTGAAACAAAAAAATGACAAAGACCTAGTAAAACAAATACTAAAGGTATTTGTATGTTTTTCCTTTTCTTTTTATTGAATCAAGGTAACTCGATATTAAGTCTAATGACATCATGCTCAATGGATAACACTACCATAATCCATGACTTAATTAGTTCGAATATGCACGGTAGCTTCATATCGAGTCACTCTCTAAATTTCCTAATTATTTACTACTTCACTGATAATCTAATTTCACATTTCAAAAATATATATTCTCTTTATAGAGCATATTCTAACATCTCAAATACCCTTGCAATAAGACAAAACTCAATTATCAACGCTGTCTAGCTAGTTGTTTGTGTGGCATCAAATTGTCTTCTTATTACAGCATTTTAAACTCAAATCAATTCAGTCGTTTAATTGCAGGTAGAATTGATGATAGGGATGACAATTTTACACATGGGTTCGGGTCCCCGCGGGTACCGCCCCTAAGAGCATCTACAATAGCGGTCGAAGGGCCCGGTCGCTGGCCCAACGACCCCCCCCCCCGTCTCTCCCGTTGTAGCGACCTGGTCGGTCGCACCCCAGGTCGAACTTGCGCCCGAGGTTGCGACTTGGGGTAAGTGTTATTTTATTATTTTATTTTTTTTCTGTTGCAATAAAAAAAAATTATATATATATATATATATATATCAACGGCTATTTCATGTATTTTTTTTATTTATTTTTTCACATTTTCTACCTATAAATACCACATCTCACTTCAATTCATTTCACTCATTTTCTATTCTATTTCACTCATAAATCTACATTCATTATTATATCTCTCAATTTATCACAATCATGTCTTGGCCCGGAGCTTTATTCAATCGTGAAGAGGAGAATGAGCGTGTGGAGAGGGTGTTGGAGCTGGCTGAGCAAGCAGTTGAAGATGAAGGAGTTCAATCGACTCACTTTGAAGCCGAACAGAGCACGGAGGGCGATCGAAATATTAATAGGGCACCGGCAATCCAAGGTGGACCCCCTGCTTTTAGAGCATATGCCCAGAGAGAAGCGCAGCTTCACGATGCGAGAGCCCATGAACGTCTTGAAAACGATTTGATTCAGGAAATTTGGACACGTTTCGGTCCACTTAACTAGTTCTACATTAATTTTAAATTTAATGTATTTTTCTTTATTGTATTGTAATTTTCCAATATTTCAATACAATATGGTATTTTAATTATAATTATTTTTATTATTAAAAAAAATATAAACTTAAAATTAAAAAAATAATTAAAATAATGAGAGACCTAGGTCAGAGACCGGGGTGAGAGACCTACCCATTGTGGCCGATTTAGAGACCGGTCTCTCAATCATTGAGGTCCCACAAAAAGTGCATAAAGTATTCTAAAATATTGGGAGACCTACCCAAAGGTAGGTCTCCCATTGTGGGTGCTCTAATGGACCGGGTTCGGGTGAGAATTTTTGTTGTCGGGGTCGGAGACGGGTTTGAACCATAAAACCTGAATCGGGTTCGGATCGGGTACAGGGGTATAGATCCCCGAACCCGACCCGATTAATTATTCTATATATATAATATATATTTAATAATTATAGTGATTTATTTAACAATATTTATTAATAATTTTTTGTTATAATAAATTATTAAAAATAAAATAAATTATCTAACGGGTATCTGATGGGTATTTTTTTAACGACGGATAATTCCCACCCCGCCCCCGCTTCCGATTTAAACGGGGATGGGGACGGGGACGGGGACGGGGACGGGTATGAAATTCTGAAGCGGGTATGGGGATGGAGAAGGAATACCCGGCCCCGTCCCGACCCGTTTGCATCCCTAATTGATGATGTATCGTAGTCCTTTTTCACTTCCAGCTAATCTTTAATTAATTTGAATAAGTGACGTACAATCAATTGAGCTGAGGGTACCACTTGCAAACATGTCAAGTGGGTTGGACTTTCGTATTAATTAGTAACTAAATTTGTTTCGACACCTCCAAAATTATAGTCGGCCGGTTTTCTTTTTCTTTTTCTTTAATGAGTTTTAGTTTATAATTAAACTGTAGTCATTTCACAATCTTTTAGAACAATTGAATATCTGATACAATATTCTTAATATTTTTTCAATTAAACATCAATTTGTGATTGAGACGTTCTCTAACATCCCAAATTTTCAACATAAGCTGATTTTAATTTGTTGTATTTTTTAAATTTATTATGAAGTTCTTTTTGAAAATTTGTGTTGAAAATTAAGGATTGAAACAAAATAACCCAACTCAATCGTAAATTTTAAGGATGTTGAAACAAAATGGCCAAATTAGCTTATGCTGAAAAAAACATCTAAATTGATGTCATAGTTGAAAAAATATATATTAAAGGTTCTTGTATCAGATTTGTATCTCTTTCAAAAGATCATAATTTTTTTTGCCACCAATTCTTGTTTTAAATCAACGTCATTTTATTTGCTTAAAGTATGTCCACAGAAGAAAAATCCTAATTATCACATCAATATCATTGATTGGAAAAAAAATATAGAAATGTTGAAAAACGAACAAATTAAAAGTGATGTCTAATTAATTACATAGATTCAAGTTTCGTGTATAATTTGTTATATATTATGATCATAGATTGTGATGTTTTGTGGATTAACCCTAGAAATTAAAAGATATTTATGAAATTTGTATAAATTATGGGATTCTCATGTAACTAGTCTTTCTCTCATTCGATATTAAAACATCATCAAGATATATAAGTTGAGCGTGACAACCTACACCTAACTATTCAAAAACTATAATATTCAAAAAAATAAAAAAATAAAAACTGTTCAAAAACGACAAACTTTCGCTATGAAGAAACGTAAGTGCTAAAAATCTAACTTAGGCATCTCACACTACGTGACACATGATTTTATCTTAGTAAATATATTTATGCTTCCATTAGTATATGATAAGATGAATCGATCATCTCACACACTATCGGCCGGTACTGTCCTCTCTCTTCTCCTTTTCCGGCTGGAATTCACCGGCGGCGACGATTTACCGGCATCGTACGGAAAGTTTAAAATGGCCTTTCTGCCCCTCATTTTGAATGCAGCACAATCATAAGCCTTGGCCGCATCCACATCCGTGTCATAAGTCCCTAGCCAGACCCGGCTCCCTTTCCGGGTCGGGTCCCGGATCTCCGCCGCGTATTTTCCCCACGGCCTCCTCCTAACTCCCCTGTAGCGCCTCCCGGACGCCAGACGACCCGACCCGTTGCTCGAGACGCTGTGTTCGGGTTCGGGTTTCACTGGTTTCTCGCAAGGAAGAGGCGACGACAGATCATCGCGATCATGAATACCGAAGAAATCATCCGGGCCGGAGCGGAAGTATCGGGAGACCGGAGATTCGGGTTGGGTATTCAGGTCCGACCCGGAAGAAGGGGAGACCGGAGATTCGGGTCGGGCGCTATAAACATCGGAGAAACAAAGAGTAGTAACGTTGTCGAAAAAAGAGTCGGAGTCTTCAAGGAGGTGCTGGCGGATGAGCTCCAGCGTAAGTGATGCGTCTAAGGTTGTCATAACTAAAAAAAATACGGGCGCATTGAGATTTTAGAGAGAGAGAATTTTATGTTTTGTAAGATGAGAGAGAAAAAAAAACATAAGTAGTGAGCCAATATAGATTTTGTTTGGAATGAAAAAGAATGAATGTGAGGGTTTATAAACAAGTGTATGAATGGATAGGTTGAAGAATTGGGATTTTTATTAATTCAACAGTGAAGAGATAGGTATGTGACTGATGGTCCCCCTAATTAAATATCTTTCTAAAATTAATTTTAAAAAAATAAAGGTCCATATTTTTCTAAATTTATTTTTAGTGACTTCATTTGTAACGACATGTGCTTACGTACTAGTCGCAACTTGGAAGCTGAAGCTGTTTGATGATGTTACAAAATGTAAGGTGCATGCAACAAGTCTATTATTTTTCTCAAGTGGGATGGACTAAAAACTTAAATAGATACAGAAATTGAAAATATAAATCAAGTACATACAAATATTTTTTAATAATTCGAAATATTATCTCCGTCACTTTCAAGATCTCAGGAAATAAATTTCGAAAACATATTAAAATTACTAGAGATAAAAATAGTACTAGACATTTTGTTCATTTGTAGGTTTGGATATGTCGGTGATTGTTCGTGTTCGAAATAAGGCATCTCTCTTTTTTTATAGGATAATAATGATTTCTTGATTGTACAGATTCTTTCATACATAATAGATATGTGTGAAAAAAAGCAACGTTAAATTCGAGCCTACAGCTAAGATTTTTTATGGATATAGAAGCATTTATGGAGAAGCAAGTTGTGGATGATAGTCAAGTCGCAGGCAACTTGCAGTCTTGTACGCAATGTTAAGAAGATCAAGCAACTTGTAGAAATGCAGGAACGATTTGGTGTGGAACAATAAGTTTGAGCAAGGTGGAGATTGTGATTGATAGTAAAATTGTTTACTTATCGTCGGTTTTCATGTACAAGCCACGATAGAATTAAACATGTTAGTCGGGATGCTGGTATGACGGCACATAGACTAGTTAGAATTTATGAGGATTTTCCAATTGTGCATGTTCGTGATGAATTTCTGGGTGTTGTGGGGGGTCTTCTTTATGTCTGTGAATTTGTTCGTAATTTATAAATCTACATTACCTTAAAAAAAATCATAGTCAATGAGATATTGTAGCGAATCTGATCTCTCTCTATCTCTCTTTTAAAATCGGCTACATTTTTGTCTGAAGAATTTTTTTATGTCAATTGTTATAATATACTCTATCCGTCCCACAATAAATACTGTCTTCATTCCATATTAAGCTGTCCCGCAATAAGTATAAATTTCAACAACAAGCACGTATGTAAATGTATATAGAAAAGAAAACACTTGTAGAAGAATCCATCAGGTTTTACACAACACCATTCCATACATAATCTTGGACTAGTAAACCATAAATCATTCATCTTTGAAAAGTTTAAAATCCTAGTTACTAGTACATTTGGTTTTGAGGATGTGATTGATAGCATGTGATAAGGTTATATAGTTGATTAATAATCACTCCAAATTTAGAAGGACAAATTATCACTCAATTGGTGGATATAATCAAGAGCCTAGTTATCCATCACGGGCCAAATCATTTAAACCAAACATTTGATTATGTTGAATTATTTTATCAATAAAGCCTTATCAAGTCTAATCAATCAAACCAGACACACCTTGGAGTATATATCAATCAAAGGGTTCTTTGAAGTTGGTTGTTGAATATGTTTTATTGGTTTATTGTACGATTTAGATCTCTGAGGTTGGCCATTTTGGATCTGGATTTTGATTCAATTCTGGAAATTGTAGTTTATCTGATCTCAGGGGTTGTTCGATGCCAAATTGGACTATGAGTTGGGGATTAAACTATGCATATGGATTATATTCATTTTGTTAATTTTGGGGTTATAGGGGTAAGATAGTGTAATTAATTTAATTTTAATTATTCTTTTAAATAGAGATAAAAATATATTCAAAAACATAATGTTCAAGGAAAATATATTATTTTTTTATGTTTATTTTGATTTATTTTTTAAATCATTTTATTAAGGACATTTTAGTCTATTTACATCGACTTTGGCCATAATTTATAATTTGTTAAACTGTGGCCAACATCTGCTTTTTATTTTCCAAAATTACTATTTAACATGATAAACACAATAATTTATTGTCTCACAAAGTTTACTAAAGTAGAATACTTGCATTTAAACAATGCTGAAAAAATTAAAGAAATCTAATTTCAAAAATCAGCCTTTGTGTTACCGTTAAATATATATTATTATTATAGGCCCAAATTTAAAGCCCAAAATGTGTTGTATACCGCTATTTATTTTCCCGCTTTCCTCCAATTCCGGTGCCGCTCACCAGAAAATGGGAAACTTTAAAAGAAAATGTGAGAAACTAAGAAATATAATACTATGGGTTTGGCTCAAGATTTGAGCTTGGTACATGTTTTTTTGTGACAGTTTCTAGATCTATATGTTTCTAAACAGGGACGGATCCAGAATTTTTTTCTTGGGGGCACAAAATACAGTAAAACATATATAAATTAATACAGTCGGAATTGAAGAAAATTATTTATCTTATAGGGTTATTAATTTATCGAGTTAAATAAATAAATCAATGGAAACACCTCTTGTTTTTTCGTCTCTACCATCTTTTGTGCAAAAACTCCGATAACTTTTAGTCTTACAAACACATCAGTAGAACATTTTATTTTATTTATACATTGGACAAAGGATGATCTTTTGGAAGAAATTTTATTTATTTATTTAACAAGAAGAAGATTTCTATTAATTTAATTAACACGTATTCAAGATATATATATAAATATATATATATATACTAGTAAAAAAAAAATTAAAATTACTTTGGGGAACGTAGGTCCGTCTCTGTTTCTATATATACATCTTTCAAATGCTTGATTCAATTGAAATACAAAGGGAATGACAATGGCTTTCACAACTACACATGCAAATAGGTGACTGAATCGTGAAGAATTCAGACAAGGCCTGTGGGAGATGGGATCAAGGAATGTAATACATGGGATTTGGAAGCTTGAACGAACGTATCGACATATTAGAACCCAATAAATCGCTCCACTGGTCTCCGGAGTTTCCTACTATCTCGTAACCTTCGTCCACGAGCTCTCTCCTCTTCTCCGACTTGTACCCCAACGCCGTCTTTCCATGATCGTCCGACGACCTGTGCAGTAAACGTTCTCAAATCAAGCATATAATTAGTAGTCTAAAGGTGCAAACGTAGAGTGCACAACACTTTCTATTTCAACCTTTGAAACTTATCAATTTCATCCTCGTTCTTTCATCAAACAACTTGTTTTTAATACATTTTTTCCCTATATGAAACTATCAACATTTTACATCGTTGTTACAAAATCCTCTACCACCATACCAATCGCATGAAAAATTCGAAATTTAGGCAAAAATAGAAAAATTACCTGAGAATGAGCATGTCCCATTCCCGGAATCCAGCTCGGAACAAATTCTCAACGGTAATACTCCGGTGTCTCTCGCTCCGACCAGTCAACAATATTACCTTAATAAACCCCAACCTCAAAACCTCTTCATAAACCTGCAAACTACACTCTATTGCCGCCGCCATTCCCAACTCAACCCATTCATCAAACATCGTACTATCAAATATCTCCGACCTACAACATACCAACAATCGTTTGTTTCATAGTGGATTATTATTAATTGCAAAATAATGCACCACCTTTCAACCCTATCTACAATTTCGGCACGACTTTTAAATTATTGTGATTATGGACTCATTTTTTGTATTTGTAGCAAACCGAACATCCCCAATTTTTTTTATCACTTAAATTTTGACTGCGATAATCTATATTTCATATCGTTGTAAATTCTATGGAGACCAAAAAAGTTTAGGAAAGTTGGAACCGGAACCGGCCCGCCACAGCCCACAGTTCTGGGTTGGAACCGGTCCGTATTGAACGGTTTCGGTTCCGGGTCGGAACTGCCGGTTTAGGGCCTGAACCGTCTAATTTTTTTTTAAATATTTGAAAATATAAATTATATTGTAATTCAAACTCATAAATCATTAATGTAATGTATATAATCGATATAGAACAAAATATATCTTCATGCATAATAATATGTGATCAATTACAAATGAAAATATATAATTATTCAAATACGGTTCCAAACCGGAACCGCCGGTTCATGTTCGAACATTATTATTATTATCATTATTTTTTACTTTTTTTCATTCAATTTACCATTGTAATTGTTATTTTTGCTTTCTAAGGGATATAATTAACATGGATTAACACAAAATATAATTTAAAATAAAAAAATAAAAAATTGTCGGAACCGTCGCCGTTGGAACCGAAACCGGCCCGTCTATCCCACGGTTCCGTGTCGGAACCGGCCCGTTGACCGCGGTTCCAGTTCGAAAACCGTTGACCACGGTTACGGTTCCGGGCCGAAACAGCCAGTTCCGGTTCCGTTGAACACCTCTAGAGCTGCTATATATACAAATTTATTTTCAGAAAAAAAAATTGCAACGATTTATAAGTTGTGTCGAAAATGTAAATGAGTTGGAAAATATAGTGTAATGGTGCATTTTCATAATCTAGGAGCAAAATTAATTTCATATCATCAAAAAAAAAAAAAGTAGAAATAATTATGAATTTGTTTCATACCCGTAACTATGTTGGGAATAATAGGGGAGATTTGAAAGCAGAGTTTCATCCACATCAAAAACCCAAGCAAATTTGCCATCTCCGCTCAAATTGAGACTTCTCGCATACAACACAGCTTCATTAGCAACCCTTTGAAGATCGAGGAGATACCCTCTCTCTCTCATATATTCTCTCACATAATCACCACACTCTTCTGGAATCTTCTTCCATGGGCCCAGATTATTGGCCTCCACAGCCAATCTCCAGCTTGCACAATGTAATTCCACTTCTTCTGCAGACCATTTTTTCAAATGGGTTTTGTTGATTTCGACGATCAGAGGCGTATTTTCGCCGTCGGAAATCTCTAGAGCGAAGGCGAGGAGCGGCAGAATGCACGAAAAGAGGAGAAGCTTTTTCAACGGAATAATCATAATTATGGCGGATAAATGGGGTATATGCTGAAATATTGTTTTTTTTTTTTGTTTTATAGTATTATATGGTTTGGGAAAAAAGAGAATACTAATTCATTTTTTGTGACTTTTCACGAAATGCTTTTCTTGATGTGAACAGGAAAGGAAAGTTTCAATTTTTTTCAACAAATGGTTTTCGAGTTATGGCTACGAATTTTTGATATGTAGAGATTTATTAAGTTGTAAGATGACGTGCGAGCTAAGTAATGTACAAGTAATTGGGAGGAATATGCACTTGGTGTGTAGGTTATGTATTCATGTATTGGATGGCCGTGTCTCATATTTTAATAATATTTATTTAAAATATAATTTTAATATTAATAAACTTTAAATTACATTTATTACAAAAAGAATATGAATTTAGAATATATTGTATTCTAATTTTAGAATAATTAGTGTGTGTGAGTTAGCCTAGAGGTATAATGATTAATATTAGAGATCAAAGGTCTCGGATCGAGTCCACTGTGACGCGGTCTTTAAATTTAATTGTTAATTTATCAATTGCAAGATAGCGGATTTTAATTTTTAAGTGATTAAGTTTAATATTTAATATTTGTATTTTACTTGGATATTACTTGTCTTACGGAGGTTATATAGCCGGACATTACAATATGTTCAAATATATTATTAAAAGAAAAGATTGAAGAGAATAAAAAAATATTAAAATTTGTAAAGTTTGTGGATTGAATGCGTGTTTCAGCCAATCATGTTGCTTCTTATTTCTTCATACGCATACCATATGGAGGCATGCTTCTAACCTTTATTTATTTATTATTTATTATTTTTTTCTTCCGCATCAATTGTAACATGTAGTGTGTAGGTGTAAAACGTGTAATTAAGATTTTGGTATTATCAAATAAAAGTCTTACCGTGACACGATAGTCTGTCTATACTAGAGCTGGACGGTCGGGCGAACCGTCCACATTAAAAATAGGGTGATTTTTTTATTTTTTATTTATTTTATAAAGAGAAAACTTCCATTAATTAAGTCAAATCGACATAGACAATATCAAAAAGTCAAGACGAATAGTTCGACTTCCAAACAATACAACCTACCTTCATAATCGAAGGCAAAATTGGCAAGTATATGGGCGGCCATGTTGGCCTCCCGACGAGCATGAGGAAACTCTAGCCTTGCTTAGTCAATTACTATTCATCCGAGAGCGCTGTCGCACCGTTGTTGAAATCGCCAACGACAACAATATCAAGGCGAGGCCTATGTGGATCGGCTACGTGGGTTCACGGTATAAACGACGACATCAGCCATGTCGGGGCTCCTCACCGAGTACTGAAAAGTCCAACCATGGCATGCGCCTGCATGGCTGCCATTCTTATCAACTGCAAAAATAGCTCCGACAAAATCGGGGTATTTCCTTGCGATTCTTGCAATGGCATCTTCAGCAGCAATCTTAGGTTCCATGCCTAACCTCATACTCTCCACAACTTGATAGCTGGAGAAGTAGAGCGACAAGGTTTAGCTGAAGCACTCTAACTCGAGCATCGTAAAAAGATTTAAGCATACTCCAAAATTTACACAGCTAAGAGATTATCTCTCAACTTGTGCTAAAGCAGAGAGAGCAAATAAAGATAGATTTTTGAATCGTACCAAGGAAGAAAGCGCATCATGATGTCACCATCGCCAGATGCCCCACAAGCTCCTACTTCTGAGTCGGCATATGCAGAAGAACCGGCAATGGCTCCATCGCCAACCCTACAAGCAAGAAAAAAACATAAAGCACCCAAATCTCAGTAAATTGTGACTTACAGAACCATTTCATACTTGAGGAGCTCATACAATTCAAGATATAGGTTCTATGCCTTGCCCCGCCCATTTATTGGTTTCTCCAATGTAAAAATATATATAAATACAATAATTGAGACTTAAGATTTCTTTGTAATGCATTTTATTCAAACGCATGAACAAAAAGTTAGATAATATTTTTCGATCATCTAATTTCATTTCGAGATTTTTCAAGTTATTTTCATAAACTTATGTAATCTTGAACAGTCAAGCCAATAATTCAGCACATTAGTTAAGGCATGAGGATGACGGCACACGAATTAATATAGGATTACTAAGAAACATTCATACAGTCATAGATGATAAAGATGGTGGTGACATTAATGCTATTTTTGTCAATTATGATGTAGTTAAAAACAAATACAAATAGACACTGCTATTACCTGCCAGGGATCTTAAAAGTGGCACCATTCGTTGAGGTACCAGTAGCTATAAGTCCTGTCTGCAAAAGAAATATACACATATAATTTATCTAAATGAAAAAGAATCAGTGTAATGAATTTTCTTCAAGAAGAGGGCAGCTTACTTTGTCAATAACAGCCATTGCTATTGTATCATGGTTATGGTGATTGAAATTGTACAACCGAGATTCATCAACACCAATCCTATTAGTGTTCAAGCATGCTTTCTCACCCAGGTTCATGTTACTCTTCAGATGATATGGACCACAATCATTAACAGGCACCACATTTTTCCGAAAATTTGGCTGGCATCTGTTCTTTTTCCAATTTATCCACTTCTCTGTAGATTCTTCCGAGCTTAGGTTAGTTGGGCCCGGAAGACCCATAGAAATCGCAAATATTGATGCTTGCTCTCCGACAAGAAAAGTGTGTTCTGTGTGCTGCATTACTAATCTTGCGGCTTTGATGCCATCACTAACATACCTCATCGCAGCAACAGCTCCAACCTCCATTGTTGCCTATTCATATCTTAGCATATGCAGAGTATAAACAATCAATTAAACACCTTGTGTGTCTCTGCTCAACGAGAATATTCAATAATATAACAAATGTCAAACAATCATACCCCATTCATGATCATCGCATCAATTGTAGTTTCTCCATTCTCATCCGGGCTTCCACCAGGACCAACTGTTTGTGAAAAATGAGGTTTTGTAAAACATTAAGTTGATGATACTAAAAGCCTTCAAATATTTAAGTATACATCACACATTCAATCAAAGCATGTAACATTATTTGTTTTTAATTATCTGATAGCAGTGTGCCGAAGGTGCCTTGGAAGCTTTACACTCATGCGCAAGAAGGCGCAGCAGCAGCTGCTGCCTTAGTTTATTAAGTTGCTTTTCATTTTACAAGAATTGTTAGTTATTATTAGTTATTTTATTTATTCCATTTCCAACTACCTTAACTCTATCATCATCTTCATTGTCGTCAACTAAATTGCAACCTTAGAATTTTAGATATGGTAGCTCCAAACTGAGAATGGAACCAAATATACAAATCAGAAACCAGCTTGAATCTTGACATCAAAGATACTTTTTTCATGATTGGAAATAATCCCTATTCTGAATTAACAACAAAAAATAGTTGCTGCTCCTTGAAGTAAGATGTTTTATTATAAGTGCTAGGTATTCGTTACTGCATCATAACCTCCCAAGAAAAAAGGTCTTAACAAAACCTACATAGAACAAACAAATATCTCTCACTCAATTTTCTACTTTTGGAACAATAATAAACACACAGACGGCTGGCGATCTGGCAATAAAACACATGTAGCCTACTTATTTCAAGAAAAGAATCAAAAGATAAGAATGAAAAAACAAAACAAACAAAGACTTGGGCTATGAAGTAGTAGCCAATATGACAAAATGGATTTTAGTTCCGAATCTCAGAGACAGAATGTAAAGTTAAAGCAATCTCTTCCTGCCAAATTAATTACTACTAATAAAAAAGGACAGTTCGATACTTTGAAAAACGAACTTAAGACTAAGAGCATCAACAAACTAGAATTCCAGAGCTTCAAAGTAACATAGTGTTTGCACTTTTTGCAATGTGTGTGTTCTTGAATATGCAGTCTTCATCGTTTTAGCAAAAAACAGTTAATTGAAATGTCAAAGGACAAACTGGATCCTAACCTGTACCATCGCATCTCAGATGCTCACAAGCAGAGCAACCTTCTACGACTGCATCGATCGCTGAAAGCCCACTATCTACACTCTTCCATGCTGCTCTAACAGCTTCCAAGAAGGGCCAGGTGCTCACAACCAAAGGGAATTTCTCAGACCTAACTTCATCTCCAATTGTCTAATTAAACAATGATGTAACAGACCATCATCAGAATCAGAATTTACCTATGCAAAAAAAAAAAAAAAAAAAACAACATTACTAACAAACTTTAATAGCTTTCCAAAGTTATGGATTTATTAAAAAATCAGTCCCTCTTTTTATCTAATTCTAATCCACCATTAATCCACTACTTATTCGATTGGTCTTCTATCAACTCTAAACCCTAAAGCCCAAACCCCACATCAAATATCATCAGCACCTGAAATCGAATATCGAGAATTTCACACAGACAACAAAAAAGGAGCCGTAAATCCGTAGAATCGAGCAAAAATCAAAAGGCTTTCTAGGCAACAGTGGAATGAAATTAAAGTAAAATTTCCATACGAATCCAAACAATAGACAATCAGAATGTAATACCGAAATTATGAGAGAAACGAGCAAGATAAGAGCGACACCAACTTTGTGGGCGTTGGTAGACATCTGTATGCTTGGTCCGTTGCTTCACTTCTGTTCTTCGATTTTTCTTTAAAGACATATTCGCATTATTTTAAGAGAATCTTGTGTAAGATGTTGAGTCGTTGACTACTATGGGTTGCCCAGTATTTTGGAAAAAAAAAAAACAATAAATTATAAATATAGATCATTAGAGATTTATTTCAATCTAAATGTCACACAAATTTATTTTGATATTATGATGACTAGAGTCACATGCATTTAGATAAATCATGGTGTACTAGAAATTTTTAGTGCAGTAGACTACTTAAAGATAATTGATTGGTTTCAAACATGAAACTTTTCGTACACAAAGTATCTAATTTTACTAGTAGATCATTTTTTTTAAAGACTATTTATTTTATCGAGAGAAAAGATTAAAAAAAGCTAATACTATTAGATATACTCCATCCGTTCTTTTATAAATGTCCCCTACCGTCAAATTACATATACCAAGAAAATAAAGAAATTTACCTATGTAACCTTATTAATTACCATCATTAATATATACATACAACTAATTAACAAATTACTAGAAGCATTAAATAAGGATAAAATTGGAAAAATGTCATTAATTTACTCTCAAATTTTGAAATATGACACTTATATGGAAACAAAAAATTAAGCTAAATAGGACATTTAAAAAAGAACGGAGGGAGTACTTCTTATCTTTAAAAATTTGTATTGAGATTTGGATTTGGATGACACCAACCACTTTCGATCCCAAGACCTTCCCAAGACTTTGTCAAACACTTCTGTGTGTGTAAACTTAGTTTTCCCATGCATTGCTTGAGCTTCTTTCTCAATATCAGTTTTTGACTGACCACTCGTTCTTCGATTATACGCTTTCTTGTATGCACCAATTCACTTAGTTACATTTGTATTAAGCCGTTTGTAGCGCTGCCTTAATGCATGCGTAGTCATTTTCTCGCCCATTCCACGCGTTTCTGCTATTCCTTGTTCATATTGTTTTTGAACTTTTTTCCATAACGTAGCACCACTTTGATTGTTGCTGACAATTGCATTCGTGCTAATGAAATAATATGCAGACATTAATGCTATGTCTTCTTCATCGGTCCAACTTTGAGCGTTGTTTGTGACATGAGTGTCGGTTTGGATCTCAATTTGAGATAAGGTGTGAGAGATATTTTCAGTATTTTGGTAATATTCATCGGAATTTGAGACATTATCCATATTTGGATAATAATCTTGGGAGAGATTGTAGTTTTGAGACGAATTTAAATACTGAGAAGGATTGTAATGTTATATGTCATGAAAGAAAAAAGAGATTTTTAATGTGTGAATAAATATAGCAAATGTGGTCTCTATTTATAGAGGAAAAATATCACAAATTATGGTATAATTTTTTTATTTTTTTAATATAATATATAAAAGATCTAATGATTTTATCACTATATTCAATAGAAATTTGAAAGACAAATATCAAGAGATTATTGCACAAAGAAATGAGGAGAGAGAGCGAAACCTACTGGTTCATTTCAAGGAGTGGCCGCACCTTGAAGGAGAGACCATTTTCTATTTTTGATTTTTTTTCTTAATTATCTAGGTGGCATGAGGAGAGAGAGACCATGGCCACCGATATTCATGGTCTAACCCACAAATTTATGTTGTTATGATTAGAGATTTAGAGGTGTTCAAGCGACCCGGAACTGCCGGTTTCGGGCCGGAATCGGAACCGTGGTCAACGGTTTTCGGCCCGGAACTGTGGTCAATGGGCCGGTTTCGACCCGGAACCGTGCTTGGGACGGGCTGGTTCCGGTTTCAACGGCTAGGAACCGTGAACCAGCAGTTCCGACAATTTTTTATTTTTTTTTAGTTTTAAATTATATTTTGTGTTAATTCATATTAATTATATTCCATAGAAAGCAAAAATGACAATTACAATGGTAAATTGAATGAAAAAGCCAAAAATAATGATGATAATAATAAGGTTCGAACATGAACCGGCGGTTCCGATTCGGAACCGTGGAACCGTTTTTGAATAATTATATATTTTCATTTGTAATTGATCACATATTATTATGAATGAAGATATATTTTTAACTATATCGATTTTATACATTACATTAATGATTTATGAGTTTGAATTACAATATATTTTATATTTTCAAAGATAAAAAAAATAAAAAAATTTAGACGGTTCGGGCCTTAAACCGGCGGTCCCGACTGGTTACAAACCGGAACCGGCCCGTGAACACCTCTGATTGTGATAGACCTATCGTTATTAATTATACTTTTAAAACTAAAAATTATCATTAAAATAAGCTCAATTTTGATTAGACCTCGGATCATTTATTAATTACAATGTTTTTTATTATAAGATATTATTACAATGAATCAATAAGATTATGATATTATTATCTCCTCAAAACAATACATTATTATATTCTTTGGAGGCGTTTACTTTGCGTGATAGGATAGATTGATAAAACATATGATTGATTATATAAAGGATTTTATGATCAAACAAGCTAAAAAATAATCAATCCATCAAATTAAGTAAACGGTGGATTAACATATACTATTTTTATCTATATATCCTATCACCCAAAGTAAATGCCTCATTTGCGTTTTTTCTAAATCGAAGCAATGTAGAAAATTTATATCTATATACCAAGTAGTTTTGAGAAGTTTTCAGCCTAAATCCTACTCCATTAATTTTCATTCATTTTATTATTTCAACGTTGCCTCATTTTTAATCTTCCTTTGACCATTAAATAAGTATGTTGATTTTTTTCTAATTCAATTTATGTTTCTATGTACTCAATTTATGTACTCATTTTACTTTAGTTGAATCTCAATTTCTTACTTTATTGCAACAATAATTATTGCTCCATTCCTCAATTCTCAATAACCCATTTAGAGATTAAAAGAGCTATTCATATAACAAAACCACACATTCACTTTCAAAAAAAAAAAAAAAATTATACAAACGAATACAAGCAATATATCGAATTTTTCTATTAATGGTCATTTTTTATAATACTGTTGCGGTTGTTTTTTAATTACTTGGGAAAATAGATATTTTAGATTTTCTATTTTACTTTCAGATTAGATTATTTATATTATATGCATAAAAGTTAAAGATTAGATTTAACAATTGTGTACAAATCATACAACTTTCAAAGAAAAATCAAATCAATTACCGATATGTATTCATAAAGTTATACTGTATAATTTTATACAACTGTCATAACAATTCAAAATATATAAATTTCATATATATTTTTCAAAATTTGATAGATAAAAATATTCGTCATGTAAATAAAAATAGATTAAAATGTACTTCCCGTGCAATACCAGTTTTTTCCCAAAAATAAAGAAAAAGAAAAATTATAGTACTAATCCATTAGTCCTCTTATTTGTGACTCATACTTTTTGAGCACCAGTATTAAGAAAAAGTGTAAAAAATAGAAAAATGATAGGGTCCATTATTTTTAAAGGATTCATTTTTGTTATTTTGGTTCACATTACTAATAGTAGGATAGTCTCAAAAAAAAAAATGAGTCACTGCAATGAGACGGAGGAAACAGTATTTAAAAAACAAGTACAGTACGTTAGTATTATTTCCTCCAAGATCCTAAATTCATGACGGGGTCCACGTGCACCGCCGATCTTGTACTACTACATAAATTTCCGTGGAGTTAAACCTAAATTCGCGTATACTGTATACTCTGTTGTTTCTCATCTCATAATTTCTCCATCTCCCCGTTTGCTCTCGCTCTCTCTCTCCTCAATGGATACTCTTCAATCCAACTACACGGATTCCCCCTCTCAGCCACAATCGGAACCTCAATCTCAGCCCCAATACTCATACGCTTACCCTAATTTTCCCCAATCCGAAACCCTAGACAAAACCCTAGACTCATCCAACAACGGAGCCGCCGCCGCCGCCGAAGACGCTCCTCCGCCCGCCCCGAAACCTGATTTTCCAAAGCCGCTACTGTCGGAGAATGGCCTTACGAACACGAACAGCGGTAACGAAAGGGATTTCTCCGGCGGTGAGGAGGAGACGAGCAGCCGCAGGCGGCGACGATCTAGGTGGGACCCGCCACCGAGCGAGTCCAGCAACGACGGTGTCGCGGCCGCCGGAGATGGAAATTCGGGAACCGGTGGGAGGAAGCGGAAGTCGAGGTGGGCGGATGACGAGCCGAAGCCTGTGATCCAGTTGCCTGATTTTATGAAGGATTTCACTGGAGGTATTGAATTCGATCCCGAGATTCAAGCTTTGAATAGTAGGTTGCTTGAGATTAGTCGTAAGTTGCAATCGGGTATGCTCTTGGATGATCGGCCTGAGGGTGCTAGGTCGCCCTCCCCGGAACCGATTTATGATAACATGGGAGTGAGGATTAATACTAGGGAATATCGTGCTAGAGAGAAGCTGAATAGGGAGAGACAAGAGATTATATCGCAGATTATTAAGAAGAATCCTGCCTTTAAGCCTCCTGCCGATTATAGGCCGCCAAAGCTTCAAAAGAAGCTGTACATACCAATGAAAGAATATCCAGGTTATAATTTTATTGGGTTGATTATTGGTCCAAGAGGAAACACTCAGAAGAGGATGGAGAGGGAGACTGGTGCAAAGATTGTTATCCGGGGCAAAGGGTCGGTGAAGGAGGGTAGACTGCAACAGAAGAGGGACTTGAAGCCCGATCCGTCGGAGAATGAGGATTTGCATGTTCTGGTGGAGGCTGAGACTCAGGAGGCTCTTGATGCTGCTGCAGGTATGGTTGAGAAGCTCTTGCAGCCAGTTGACGAGGTTCTTAATGAGCACAAGAGGCAACAACTTAGGGAGCTTGCTGCGTTGAATGGCACTATTAGAGATGAAGAGTATTGTAGGTTGTGTGGGGAGCCCGGGCATCGACAGTATGCATGTCCTTCACGCACTTCAACTTTTAAGAGCGATGTTTTGTGTAAGATTTGTGGTGATGGTGGACATCCAACTATTGATTGCCCAGTGAAGAATACTACTGGCAAGAAAATGGATGACGAGTATCAGAACTTCCTGGCAGAACTTGGAGGAACAGTTCCAGAGTCTGCAATCAAGTCGAGCTCTGCTACACTTGCTCTTCCTGGGGGTTCAGGTATGAATCCTCCTTGGGCAAGTGCTACTACCACCTCCGTGAGTAACACCACACATGCTGGTCTTGGATCGACACTGATGAAGCCAAAGGAATTTGACGAGACAAACTTATATATTGGTTACTTGCCTCCCACTCTCGAGGATGATGGTTTGATCAATTTATTCTCTCCTTTTGGTGAAATTGTGATGGCTAAAGTTATCAAAGACCGTGTTTCTGGTTTGAGTAAAGGTTACGGCTTTGTGAAGTATGCGGATGTTCAGCAGGCAAATAATGCAATTGCAAGCATGAATGGACATAGGTTAGATGGGAGAACAATTGCTGTGCGAGTCGCGGGTAAACCACCTCAGAACCCTGTGGCTCCAGGCCCTCCTGCTCCACCCATGCCGACATATCCTACTCCAAATCAGCCTCTCGGTGCCTATCCCTCCCAGCAGTACAATGCTGGTGGTCCCATTGGAAGTGCACCACCTGGTGTCTATTCTGGGACCCCAGTTCCTTGGGGACCTCCTCCACCTCCTCCGTATTCCCCTTATCCTCCTCCGCCACCAGGATCGACAATGTACCCTCCGGTTCCAGGCCAAGCAGTTCCTCAATATGGAATGCAATATCCTCCGCCTCCAATGCCTCCAGGTTCCTCTGGTGTCCAGACACAGGCTGTTTCATCTACCGACACACAACAAAGTTTCGCATCTTCTGGGGAGACGCAGCATAGTTACCCTCCAGGAGTGCAATCACAGAATAGTGCGCCAGTTCAATCTGTTCCAACTTATGCCTATGGCAATTCTATAACGTCAATGTTACCGCCAAATCCTTACCCAACACCTCCATATAGCTACCCACCTCATTATGGTGCTGTGCCCCCACCCCCTCCTGCTGCGCCTCAGTCTTCTGGGGACCCTTCCCAAAGCTTGAGTAATGCTCCTTGGTCCTCAAATCCGCCTGCGCCTCCACCACCACCATCTGCTGAGAAAAGTAACTACAGCACAGATTCTGAATATGAGAAGTTCATGGCAGAAATGAAATGATGATAGAATAACTCAAAGATGGCGTTTTGGATGAGGTAAATATAATCCTCTTTTTCCCCCCCTGCAGTCAAAGCTATTTATTTTTGCTGACATATCACTTCATTTATTCTTTTTTTGGCTCATCTGTGTCTTGTTTTTTCTAATATCTTGATTATCACTCACATCTGGGGTTGCTGTAAGATATTTTACAGTCGGCAGTTTATATTTTAGTTGTGGCATAGAGGCGTTGAGATGCATGATTACCATGTGGAGTATTTTTTGAGTGCCTTTTGAGGATTAAGAAAAGATGGACGGGATATTGGCATTCGTATGTAGTTTTTAATAATTGTGTGCAGCTATGAAATATGAATTGCATTGTTTAAAAAACAGGTTTCAGAGTATTTCTTAGAAAAAAATAATAGCGTTATATTGGAATATGCAGTTTACTTGTTGAAAATACATTGCAGAATAAATAGTAGATACAGGATTTCATTACTTTTTTAGACACCATACCAATGGTCTTGTAGTATTATAAATAACCCTTTACAGATGACACGTGGGCAGTAGGTTAGGTTTTGGTTTTGGATCTCTATTCTCCTTCCTAGCTATTCGTGCTATAGTTTGAGCGATTGGATTTGCAATCCAACTCTTTGCTTTTATTTGTTGGATTAATGTGGTCTGTTATGCTGTTTCCTGAACTCTGTAATCCGTTTGGGTTGCATCCCTCGTGCCTTTATTAATTAAATTTTACTTTCCAAAAAAAAACATGGGCAGTAGGTTAGAGATATTTCGCCATAGTGGGAAACTCAAAAGTGAAGCAAGCAAATGATATAATAAGTTCCTGTTAACATAGATGCCTATCAGTCCATTGATTGTTTTTGCTGTGATCAGCCTTGATCACTCCGATTCTGGCATCTAGTGTCATTTATGGGAAATGAAACTGCCATTTCTGCTTGCAAATAGAAGTGACACTTACCAGTGGATGTTTATGGCCTTTTTGTTTATCAGGCATCCTAGTATACCTGTTTGCATTGAGTTTCTTAAAGATGGTGACAATCTTCTCCTGAGAAAACTATAGCACATAATAAAAAGCTTATGCGCTTGGTGTATTTTGTATCACTTCTTCCTCATGTAAAATGTTTTGTCAGTCTGTGCAGATTGCCATCATGATACAACTTTCTATGTATCCAGTGGGCAACTTCTCTACCATTTCTTGGAGCATTGGCCTCCTTTGAGCCCATATTTTTTTTACAATTGTGATCATGCATTTTTTTATTTAGCTTTCTATGATTTATTGACAAATAATAACACTTGTTTCTTTGTCATTATGTAATATCTTGACAGGCTGTTTGTTGGAGCACTTCTCATCCTGATTTCTTATCTCTCTTGCCATGATTTACTTGTTGGAAGTTTGGGACTCACATAACCTTGCTGTACTGTTACATTTGCAGAGAGCTGCCATAAAGTCCAGCTGTCCAGCCGTGTGTTGCAGGATCCATTCACAAATTTGTCTGTTGAAATCTTACTTTGTAGGATTATTTCTATTTGGACGGATATATCTGCTTTTCGAGTGTCTGATTTTCTTATATCTTCCAAATTTATATGTTTGAACTTTTTGATCTGTCCATTGACCCTTATATTAACTATCTAACAATTGCTTGTGCTGTCTACTTAGTCCTATCCTAACGCCCTTTGATTTTGATTTGGTGCACTTTTTGGTTTTTTGTTACTTCAACTAATTCTAGTGGTTGTAGCTCTGTACTCTGAAACCAGGCTGAGGCTAGTCTCTACTAACCTAAATGAAGGTGAGGCCCACCTTCGATTATGAGGTCAGATGGTATGGTTAATCTGGAAGTTTCTTACCGAACATGTCCGATTTCATTATCTTCTACTTTGTTCTGATGCCTTCTCCTAGTTCATGTATGGCAGGTGGTGTGATTATGCTGGGATAATCATTCATGTGTTCTGTTGATCCTCGCCTAGAATGCTTATGAGTTTCCACACTGAGTCTAGTTTTTTTTTTTTTTTTTCCACCGTTAGTGGAAAAGGGTGTACTGTGAATTGTTTTGTTGCTTGATGGTTTCGAATGTGAATGATTGCAGGACGAAGATACGTGGTGCTTAATGAAGTTGGTAGAAGGATTTGCCTAGAGGTTTGAGTTGTCTAAAAGGGAATGTGGGTCTTGATTGTATTGAATGATATGTGTTTATGATATTGATGGCAAAAGAAGGCTGAGAAAAGCTGAGTAATTAGACAACGCGCCCCTCACGTTTTCGTAGTTCTATTTTCTAGCTTTTTGGGAAATCACAGAATGATGGAATCTGGCACATTAATACAAGCTGAGCTCTACATGTTTATCCCACTTTCTGGAAGAGGATATTTGCATCTGATCATTAATCATTTCATAGTGTGATGTTGCTTTTTGCACGAGTTCATTCATTCTAGGTTATCATTTGGTATAATGAAGTAAATTAAAATGAATTTGATTTGGTTCTTAGCTAGGCGATTGCAGTTGCTGATATGTGCTTGACATCGTGCTCTAAACTTGATATGGTTTGAGTGAAGCATAAATAGAAGTCACGACCATAAAAAAAGTCCTCTAATACATTGCTGTACTAGGCGATTTTTGTGTCATTAGGTAATTACTAGCCTCCTTGGGATATCAAGCTGTTTTTTTTTCCTTTGGTTTGGGGAAAGCGGTAGAGATTGAATTCGAGATCTCTCTGATTATAGATAAGATACGTGAGTCCTTTTTGTGATATATTTGTTTTATTCATTTACCTTAAGCTGTCACGTGCGTGCTTGACCTAACATAATGTGCAGGTACGAATGTAGAAGCATCGTCCATGGCTATTTACAAGTCTTCTTGGTTTTCCTGTTTGCTTGCAGAGTTGCAGGTTTCTAATTATTACTATTAATGAGTCACGAGTCTAACTGGCTAAGCTTATACTCCCAACATCTTATAGAGTCAGGGGTGTGCATAGGTCGAACCGAACCGACTGATCATAATTTCAAAAATTGATAACCGAACCGATAGAAAATTTTCACAACCGAGCCGACCGATTTTTATTTTTGGACTGAACTGAAAATCGAACTGAAAAATTGGTCGGTTTGGTCTTTTAATAAAAACCGACATAATATAATAAAAAAAAAACAAAATAAACTTGTAGAGGCAGCAGTAGGAAAATGAAGCAGCAAGCGAGTAGCAAGGGCAAAGAAAACATTTCTAATTTCCTACATTACCTTACGCAGAATTCGAAGAACTCCAAATAATTTAGATTTTGAAGAACTCGACCACCCAAATTCAAAGAATAATACTTTCTGGTTCTTCAATTCTTTATTTCTTTTCTTTTTATAGATCCATAAACAAATCTCAAATTCAAAGAATAATACTCCATACATTGTTCCAGTGAGAAAAATCCATTTGATTTTGGAGAGAGAGAATTCATACCTGTGTCACGGCGGCAGCCACTAATAGATACGGCGATGGCGAAGCCGCGACGAGAGATCGGCGATGGAAGGTTGGTGGAGTTGCGTGACGGTGTGAAGAGGAGGAATGAGAACGACGGTGTGAGGAGTGAGTGGAGGGAGAGACGTTGTGTTGTGCGTAGGTTTAATTTTTAATTTCTAAACTAAAATAAATTATACATGTTAAATATATACATTATTTATTATTTTTGTATTAAGTTTCGGTCGGTTCAGTTTCCAACTGAACCTATTTAGGAGAACCGGGAACCAAACCGAAAATCAATTTTTCTGAATTTTCATAACCGAACCGAAAACCGACACTTTCAAAAATCGAACCGAAACGACAAAAACTTATCGGTTCGGTCGATTTTTTTGGTGCGGTTCGGTCCATGCACACCCCTATATTGCCGTTACAAGAGTTTATCAGATGTAAATATAAGAGTACGAAAAATATATATGAAAACAACTGGACCTATGTTGCCAAAACATTTTTAACATGTGCTGCAAATGTGATGATGGAAGTGACTATCATTAAGAAAATGTTTAATTTTAAATTGCCAATTTCAGCAGAGATGAACTGAGTCAGCATATACTAATTATTTAGTGGGTAAAAATCTGATAAGATTAGATTAAATAAATAGAAGGCAAAACACAATCTTTGGTCTTGTTACTTTTATTTTTTGTATCGTTATATTACTGTACAATTTTTTCGTTCTAATAGAACATTGTACTTTTTAATTTTGATTTCATTAGATCCTTATTTAACTGATCTAAATAAATCTATTAACATTTCTGCAATCTAATAAATACATTTATATTTTATTATTATTTAATACTATTCCACCTCATATCCTCTGCACCTGATTTCGGAAATGAAGAATACCCATTTCTTGTGTGATTGATATTTGATAACCGGAAAAATACAAAGTAACTGAAGAATTGTCGGCATCTTTCTCTCCAACAAAACTATCGTATTGAAAATTCAGTATTTTTTTGGATATCATTAAATTAAAGGGTTAATTGTCAGAAAAATCCCGACTTTTGGTCAAATTCTGATTTTTCCCTTCACTTTCTAATTTTGCGAATAAATTTCTCACCTTTCAATATTTCTGATTTCTCCCCCGGCGAACATTTCCGATCAAAATATATTACGTGCGCCACGCTTGAAAAGGACGTTGTATTGTCCTTTTCAGGCATGCTATCGATCAAAATAATGTTGATTTGTTAATTTCAATTGATCGGAAATGTTTGCTGGGGGAAAACTCAGAAGTAGTGGTGTCTAAATGGGTCGGGTAGGGTACCCTACCCGAAAATATCGGGTACCTTACCCGAAAATATCGGGTACCCGACCCCGATTTTTCCAAATTTATTATACCCTATCCCGACCCTATATTAAAAATCGGGTACCCAAATACCCGAAGCGGGTATCCCAATCGGGTATTAGGGTACCCGAATTACCCGATATTATTTAATTTATGTTCTATGTTACGCCTAAAATAAATTATTCAATTTATGGCTTACACTATATATATGCAATGTCTAATATATATAGAAGAACAATATGATATATTCATACATCATGAGGTATTATTGATTTATAAAGTCGGATCACATTATATCAAATTTAAATTATAAACTACTAAACTCGTAGCAATGACCATAACAATCTGTAACCAAAAGAAACAAGAAATGTATAACAATTTAAAATTAAAAAATGTCACCAACACTATTAATCATAAACTAAAACCATAAATATATCTCAGGTTTGTATCCTAAAAGTTAAATAACTTAATTTAAAGTAATATAATATAGTATAAATTCAAAACTCGGGTATATTCGGGTACTCGAATCGGGTGTCGGGTATACCCGATACCCGAAATTTTTAAAACACTCAACCCGTATCCCGACCCGTTTACCCGAATATGCGGGTATCGAGTATCCAATACCCGTCGGGTATCGGGTTGGTACAACACTACCCGATTACCCGCCACCCGTTTAGACAGCCCTACTCAGAAACATTAAAAGGTGAAGAATTTCTTCTCAAAATTAGAAAGTGAGGGAAAAAATCAGAATTTGACCAAAAGTCAAAATTTTTCCGATAATTAACCCTAAATTAAATAATAAATGATAACGTGTTAATTAGATGTTATCTGTTAAATAAGGATCCGATCAAATACTACTACACAAACTATCACCCAATTTTGGTTTCATACACAATCAAAAAATTTGGCGCCAAAATACACTAGAATAATGTACGAGAGTGAACAAGAAAAATCCATAACAGAGAATTCAGAAAATATATTCACTGAAGCTCTAGTTCATGAGGTTTTAAAAAAATGGACAATCAAAAAAGAATTAAAAAAATGGAACTCAAAAAAAATATTAACATTTTCCCCATGCATGCATTCTTTTCCAACTATCATCAAAAGAGAGCATCAAAAACAGTTTGTAAAGAGAAAAGGAGAAATAGATAGACAATAATAATGAACCCTACTACTCTGTTCTGCTAAAAAAAAAGGTCTGTTGAGAAATATACAAGCAATTAGTAAAATGAGTAAAGTCAGCAAATTGTGATCAAGATGAAGCATTGTTGATCTTGGTTCGAGCAAAGATGATGACGAGGAAGACGACGACTGATAGAAAGAAGGAGCTCTTCACTTTTCCATCCCACGCATTACCATTATTATTATTATCTCCTTCTTCTTTCTTGTCATCGAAAACTTTATTCACAACCGTTGTGATGAGGTCCAACAGCTGCATCATCTTCGTCTTCGCAAACGCAACCATCCAACTTACTATGTCGCCTTCGCCCTCGTCTCCCTTCTCACCAGAACCCGAACCCGAACCCTCCCCAACAACTTGATCGATTGATCCTCGCAGCTCCTTCACCACGTCGTTGTTCAGGACCGCATCCCAAACCGCCTTATCAGATGATAAAGAAACCACCATTCTCTGCACACACAAGTTAGATTAAAATAGTACATAGGAAAAACTATAGATTAAATCACCAACTTTACCCTTTTTTTTTTTTTTTTGAATATCATTACAAATATTAATACTCACACACCCCACCTAGAGTTTTTTTGTGGCCGAGAGTACTCGAACCTCTGACCTATTGGTCAACAGGCAACCACTCCACCACTAGGCCATCCCCACTGGGACAACTTTACCCTATTTTGCAATTACAACACTGTACTTTGAAACCCTGTAGTTAAATACAGAAACTTTCATTTTTTTGCAATTAGAGCACACTCCTTCGAAACCTTGCAGTTAAATACAGAAACTTTCAATTTTTTGCAATTAGTGCACACACGCCTTCGAAACCTTGCACTTAAATACAGAAACTTTCAATTTTTTGCAATTAGAGCTCACGCCTCTGAAACCTTGCAGTTAAATACAGATACTTTCAATATTTTGCAATTAGAGCACGCGCCTTCGAAACCTTGCAGTTAAATATAGAAACTTTCAATTTTTTGCAATTAGTGCTCACGCCTTCGAAACCTTGCAGTTAAATACAGAAACTTGCAAAAGATCAATTTTTTGCAATTAGTGCTCACGCCTTTGAAACCTTACAGTTAAATACAGAAACTTTCAATTTTTTGCAGTTAGAGCTCATGCCTGTGAAACCTTGCTGTTAAATACAAAAACTTTCAATTTTTTGCAATTAGAGCTCACGTCTTGGAAACCTTGCAGTTAAATACATAAACTTTCAATTTTTTGCAATTAGAGCTCACGCAACGAACCTGCACTGAAGGTTCGGTCTCCAATAAATGGAAGGCGTCGTACACCATATCCGACCTCGGGCGCTGGTGCTGCAACATCTTTGAAGTGTAGAGATTCTGGGATGGTTCAAGCCAGTCCATTCCAGAATCTGATAGGGAATTAATCATCTTCTCATCAACATCTTTATTTCTAACCTCACCTAATTTTGCCCTGAATATATATAAAATAACAATCACAATCTTAATTAAAACCTTTAATTGCAGAAAACACAAGAGAATATGTATGATCGTCAAGAAATGTGAATGCAATTTATTCAAATATATTATTGATTAATTTAATTTGGAGAGGGAAGGTTTGCCCAACATATTTAAATCCCGACAACTTTGATGTGGAACCAACTCCTCAAACTTACGCCAGCCAAATGAGCCCATCAAAACTTGTATTAAATGGATCAATGAGGCAGAGTTCAAGATAATGCATGGAAAAGGGCTCAGGCACTAAAAGGGTACAAGTAGTATGCAAATTACTTTTCAATTTTCTATGGATATAAATATAAAAATAATTCAAGTATCAATTTGATACAAATTCGTTAGGTTTTATATTTCTTACTTTTTTGTTTTTTTTGGTTTGTAAAATTCTAATGATTTGAATCAAAATTCAAAGTTAATCAAACGACTTTTGCTAACTAAGGAATCAGGGGTGGAGGAAATCATAAAAAATTAATCTCTTATGATTAAAAAAGTTATTAAACGGCCCCAAGGGAATTTATTAATAAATCTATTTGCATGATTTCTTTGAGTATTATTCTTTTCATTACATCATGAAATGCAAAATTCTCTCAAATCTCTCTGAAACGTGTCATTCAATTACAATTAAATTTCTCCAAAACTACGCCAATAATAAAAAAATAATAAAAAAAGCAGGGGATAAAAAAATAAAAAGAAAAAGAAAAATTACTTACTGTTGAAGGGCAGAAACTACATGATGCACCTCATCTTTAGATGGAACAGTTCCAAACACATAATCGTCGTCAATCCCATCGATATATTCCCACTCCGATTCATCGCTACACACGGTCGAAGAAGAAGTCCACGCCGGCGCAGAAGAAGCAGCTATCGGAAAACTTAGCAGCGAAGGAAAAGGCGCCGGAGAAGATGAAGAGTAAAGAGTTAAAGCAGTGTTGGGAGAAATAGACGGCTGCTTCTTATTAAAGTTATTCGCTTTTCCTGCCTTCGCACCGCCAATGTTGCTGGTAGTGTTCGGCGGTGCGCCGCCGCCGCCGCCGACGACAGCTCTTTGGAACGTTATCATCTTACCACCGCCGCCCATACCTCTGCCTGCGCCGCCTAATGACCTCCGCATGTTTATCTATACGCTATATGCCAACGGCAGATATATATGAATATAGATAGATATAAATGTATAAATCCAAAAAAAAAAAAAAAAGATAGATACAAATATATGGGAGTAAACACTATCTAGCAGTTTAGATTTTTTAGGGAGATTTTTATTTTTTATTTTATGAACGTGGGGAAATTGGAGCTTCATTTTATCTAATTTACGTTGATCTATTTATCTTTCTATATTATTATTATATAAAAAAGCCTTATTTATAAATTTGGATTGAATATTATGTACTTATTATACACTATGATTTTTTAATGATAGTACTGTACTGTGATATATATATGTATATATATATATATGGTGTGGATCTGGTGAGAACCCCTTCTTATATGAGAAATAGGAACTAATCTTGACCACTCATTTGTAAAGAATGTGTGATTAGAATTAAATCTAAAAAATTGATAAAAATTCAAAAACAAAGTCTGGAGGGGTATATTGGAGAAAAAAAAATTTATAACCCATCTTCCTCACCCATCGTTCCATCTCTCTTTCTCTCTTCCTCTTCTCTTTCAATCTTCACCACCACCACTCACCATCACCGTCGCCTCCGCTGACTAACGTTGTCGTTGCCACCACCAACGGTCGCCTTCGCCGCCGTAACTACCGCGCACCGTCGCCATCACTACCACCACATGATGATAGCTGAAAAAAATATGTGGATTGAAGCAACCTGGGATTAAATCGTATAAGTCAACAGCCCTAAATTGAACATCTAGCACTCTGAAAACAAACATCTACAACAAAAAACCTCAATAATTAACAACATGCATCTTTGCATGTTCCTTTCATTGCTTTCTCATCTATATATATATATATATATATATATATATATATATATATATATATATATATAATGGGGATGTGAAGATGATTCTTCGAAGATGATTCTTCGTTCTCTCTCTAAAGTTGAATCGGGCGAATAGGCATACCCGCCCGTATCTTGGTGGGGCGACCCGGATGTCTGTATATTTTTGGGAGTATATATTTAATTCTTCCTAAAATTGCATGGTGCAAGAATTAATTTATCGAAATTTGGATATCAGAATTAACTTAACTTACTAATTTTGTCATTAATTTGCTTAAGCTTGTTTCGTATTTCTAGAGTATTTGGTTTGAGTGACAGCTCATATTTGTTTTGAGCCAATTTAGCGTGAAGCATTATTGCACTAAAATTGAAATCTCAGTGCTTAATACTTTTAGCATGCCTTCCTATTTCCTAATTCCTAGTAAGATAAGTCCCTAATTCATTAATTTAATGTTGTGTGTTTTTTATGCAGAAATCATGGAAATAAAGATTTTATTGTTGATATAGTAATTCGTAGTGAATAATACTAATTAAATCGAATGTATCTTTAAGGCTATAGTGCATCAACTTTATAAACAATGTAATGCATAAATTTAAACAACGTAATGCACAAATACCATATACATAATGCATTCATTGTGATGATAGATCTTTTGTGCATTTACAGTTTTATATTGATGCATCACGTAAATCGTGTTAATGCATCATAATTGTGACAAAAAACATCAAGTAATAAATATAAATATGATATACGTAATGCATAATTAATTGTGATATCATATACGAATGCAAATATGATATATGTATTGCATAAATAAATGATACTATCGACAAAAAAATGCATAGTGTAAACAATATAATGTAAAATAAAAATATAATTAACGATACAACGTGTAAAAAAAATACTCAATGTAAATGCATAAATATAAGCAGTGTAATGCACAAATAATATATAAGTAATGTATTAATCGTGATAATTAGTCTTTCACTATATTGTGCATTTTAAGTTTCATATTAATGCATCATGTAAATCGTGTTAATTCATCATAAAATTGTGCTCAAAATATCGATTAATAAATACAAATATATATATATATATATATAATGTTTTAATTGTATAGATACACACTTTATAAAAAACGTTTTTCTTTATAAATCATGTAAAAAAATATTATGTGTTCCACATTGATAAAAAATAATTGATACATCAGAAATATGATATTGATGCATTAGTTTACACTAATTAATGCATCATTTTACACTAATTAATGCATCATTTTACATTATTTTATGCATTTCGTTTTATAAACAGGAGAAAACAACGAAAATTACCTTAATAACCTTACTTAAGTGAAAAGATGCGGGATTGACCAACTAAAGTAGGTTTGACCAATTGGTTATGAGATTAAATCATATCCATATATCTTAAAGGATGGATGGTTTGGATTGGTTCATAGTTCTCATATAGGAACCCATCTTTATATGAGTGCGTAGGAACCATGCATTTTTATCACACAAGTTAATGCACAAATTGCATTATTTTAATGCATAAACATATGTTTTGATTTAAGAGTCGAGCGAGGGGAACCGAAAGCCTCGGAGCGAGCTAAAGGACATTAATGTTGCCACAATCATTATCTATAAATTAAAATCAGAGACGAAAAAAAGTTGCTTTGCTATATTTGTGCATTTCCGAAGTCATAAAAATGCATGGTTCCTAACTCTTATAAGAATGAATTCCTATCAGATCCACACCATATATATATATATTATATTTATAAAAATATATAATAATTACTATGAAACGTATATTTTTACAAAAAATTTACATTGCCTATTTTGTTTCTTTTAAATACTATAGTTTAAGGACTTTAATATATTTGTAAAAAATGTGTATGATCATTCCCCATATACATTTAAATTATTTTATCAATTTGTATTAGAATTTCATGATACGGCTATATTATTAAGCACTCAATATACGGTCAATAATGTAGTTGTAAATATTAGTGTAAGTTGCACTCATAGTTAGAAGGATGACTTTATAATTAATTTTGGGCCTCAAGATGCTATCAAAGAGCTTTAATTAGAGTTTTGGACTGAAACAGATATTTTTAAGTCGAATTTTAAATCGTGGGCTTTTGTGTGTTGGGCTGGATTTTATTAGCTTTTTTTTTATATAATTGTAATAAGCTCGATTTTAAAGGAAAAAGATAATTCTAAATATAGCCCCCATTTTTTCTCTTCATAGTCCATCATTATATAAAAATAATAAAAATATTATAACTTTGCTATTTTGTCCTTTTAGCCCAAATAATTTAATAATCAATAAACTAATAGCCACAACTCCACAAATCTAAAATCAGAAACACGTTATAGCCCCCAACAGAAAAGGAATAGAGAACAACGATGCAGACTTGTTTTTGAGAAAATTGAATCTTCATGTAACCCCTAATTGGGAAAATAATTACACTCGGAGGTCAAATCTAGTGACACCATTGACAATTTCAAAGGCCAAAATTCAAGATTAAGAAAGAATCTCGTCGATCATCGGAGTCTGAATTTTTGCTGAAGGAATTGGTAGATGGTAGCTTGCTCGTCGATTACAATATTAAAAGAGAGTGTACGATGCACCTTATACAAAATGAACTGTTACGGTTTTTTTTTTTTGGCCTTGGTGATGATAGAAAATTTAGATGCTATGCATATTCATAATTATTGCATTGTATGTCCAAGATAATCATTACCTTGCGTGAAGTTTAGTTCAGTTTGAGTTTCTTGTTGTGTACCTTTTTCTTGATCCTTAGGCTTGTGTTTGAGTATATGGCGGTTATAAGTGCCATACTCATTTCCTTTCTTATGCTCGTACTGCTGGTCGCAGAAATTGCAGCACGCCATTACAATTGGAGTTTCTCCTTCGGATTGATCCGAATTGTGAATATGCATAGCATCTAAATTCATATCTTGGAATAATTATCGCAAGGTAATTATTGCTTGGCAACAAAATTCATATCTTGGAATGACTTTGCATTGGATTGATCCGAATTGGTGTATGAACAAACGCGTACTTTGTTTTAGGAAGTTTAATTGTACTCATAATGCTGCAAATATTGCTCTTTGCATTATAAAAGTGTTGAATCAATTTAGATTAACCTCTAAGATTTTTTCAATCGGTTTTGATAATGCATCTGCTAATACTGCAAGTGTGCTCTAATTCTTTGCCGCATGTAATCCAACTCTAGGAGGAAAATATTTTCATACTAGATGCATATGTCACATACTAAATTTATGTGTGCAAGATGGATTAAAGCAATTAGAAGGTTCAATTACGCCTATTAGAAAATGTGTTGACATGTTAAGGGATAAAGCTAAGCTACACAGAAATTGGGTAAAATTTTGTAAGCAAAAAACTGGAAAAAGTAAGAGTTTTAACATTGATGTATGCACTAGATGGAACTCTACTTATGAAATGTTGGCAGCAACTTCTGAATATATGGATTTATTATGTGATTTCTTTTCAACTGAGGTTAGCAACATGTTCTTATTGCCTTCTTATTGGGATGAATGCTCAGGTCTGATTGCACTCTTAAAAGTTTTTGAAACTGCAACTAAAGATTTATCTGGAGTTTATTATCCTACTTCATGTCGTATACTATATCATTGTGTTGTTATCGTTCTTCAATTCTTAATATGCAGTACTAACCCAAGGTTGCAAGATTCTATAACTATGATGGTCATTAAATGGTTGAAATATTTTACTTATATTCCCGATATCTTTTTTATTGCAAAATGTTTAGATCCCTCTATGAAATTGGAAGGGGTTTGTGGTCTGTTAGACTTGTATTACAGTTATCTTCGTGAAATGACATTTGGAAGGGGGGTGAGCGTGGTGAAGACTCTTTTGAATTGCCTAATATTGCATATGTTAAAACTTCTCTAGATACGACATTGAGGGGTCTTTTTCAAGAATATGAATCTAAGTATTCGGATAGAGGGTCATCATCTAGGCCTAGTCAAAGACCAAGAAGCTCTTTTAATCTAGGAATAGATTCTAGTTCTGTAGCTGCACAAAGACTTCAAAGTTTCCTTCAAAATCAGGGCACGGGTAGTAATATAAGCAGTGAACTTGATATCTATCTTAACGAACCCAAAAGTACAGATTTAGCAGGTGAAAGGCCAAATGATGTTGATGTTTTGCAATGGTGGTCGAGGAGGCAAAACCAATACCCGATTTTAGCAGTGATGGCGAGGGAGATCTTAGCCGTTCCGGCATCAACAGTCTCGGTGGAACAAGCTTTCAGTGTTGGAGGCTACGTGCTCGATGAAAGAAGATCGGTGATGACGCCAAGAAACCTAGAAGCTCAAGTTTTACTCAAAGATTATACATTGGCCGAAATGCGTGAACAAGAAAATAATTGGGATGAAATATTTGCGGAGTATCCCATAAGCACAACCGAGGCCGAAAGCATAGACACCGACTCTATAGCCACTACTGAAACCGATGAATTTGAAGATGATTGGGACTTTGACGCCGACATCAACGGGTAGTCCTAAATAATTTTAGACGAGTACTCTTTTTCCTTACTTGGTGTTATTCTCATTGGGTTTTCGCCAAGAAGGTTTTAACATGGCTCGGCCCTTGAGTTTTCAAACTTTGTGAATTCCAAGGGTTTTAGGATTTCGAGTTTTAAATAATAATATATTTCCATTTGTAATTGATTACACATTATTTTAAATGAAAACATATATTATTTTATTTCGATCTTATACATTACATTGATGATTTATGTGTTTCATTTCAATTAAAAAAAAAACGGTTCGGGCCCGTAAACCGGCGGTTCTGACCCGGAACCGGAACCGGAACCGGAACCGTCCAATACGGGCCGGTTCCGACCCGGAACCGTGGTATGTGGCGGGCCGGTTCCGGTTCCAATTTCTCCGAACCGGAACCGGCGGTTTCGGGCCCGGTTCCGAACCGGAACCGGCCCGTGAACACGTCTACTTATAACGGTGAATTAAAAAAAAAAATGAAAGGAGATGGGATGAGTGGTGGGAGTGATGGGTTGTCTTCCAAATTGGCAAACACACAAGTCATTGGTGATAATAAGCTTTGAAAGTGAAATAGGCATATTATGATTAAAGATGTGGACTTTAGGTTTTCTACTAGGGCAAAAAATAATCATAAAGAAACGCATACAATGTAAAAGACTTCAATCTTCTAAAACAGCATAATGAGATTTTGAGTTTTGAATTTGTGCTTTATGGGTTGGTGGTAAGTCTCTCAAGTGTGTTTTACTTGGTGATTTATACGTAGTTCCTTTTTTTCTCCTTATAGTTTATTAGTTACAAAATAATAAAAATATTAATAAATGTACTAGTTTACCCTTTTAGCTCTCAAATTAAATTTCTGATAATTAATAATTTCTATCACCATAACCCCCAAAATCTAAAGAAAGAAAAACACACGCAAAATGCTGCATGCTACCTTTCGTTTTGAAGATCAAAGTTGGTGAAGAGAAAGAGCGTTTGCTAAACTGGAATTAAAAAAATTTTGAGTTAAAAATCATAATTACGGTTCTAATCTAAAGAAGCATTTAACGAGGTTGCAGATTGGTCAAGGTAATGTTATATAGAAATATAAAGCTTTTCAAAAAAAAAAAAAAAAAAAAAAAGCTAAATTGCTAAGTTTGGATGATAAGGAAAAGGTTAAATTTGAATTTAATTATTTCTTTTATTTTCTTTTGTGATAAAATAATTAATTAATCTTTTGACACCTGCAATTTACTTTTTATGCGTTTCTTAAATTTAATGTTTGTGTTTTGCCATAGACTATATGTCTATTTACTAAAAAAATAATAGTGCCACCCGTGATTAACAAAAATGATATATGAAGTTAGGTGGTGTGAATACTCTTATAAATAAGTTTTCACGTTTGAATCTCATCAATACTTAATAGGTCAGGTTTATTGCACCAAATTTTTATAGTTCTGTTTACATCTCTCGTGTGATTTGCAGCACAAAAATAGAATTTAACAAATGCACACCACAATTAGCAGATGTGTGTTAACCTCATATTATCAAACAGAGAGTGCAAGATGCTACATGCTAAATTACATACTGTTTGTCCATTTGACATATATATCTTACACTTTCAAGAGTGGATTATGGGATTTTGACATTGCAAACAAAAGCTTCTTTATTTAACAAACAAGAAATAATATAATATACATGCAATGATCAAAACGGGACCCTTTTGAGAATCGTTTTTACCAATTTTCTTAAAATCTTCTTATCTTGAGAGAAGTTTCAAGAGAGTGATTATTATAAATAGATCGCATAGGATCCACTAATTGTCATCTTTTATGATTTCTTTAATCAAAATTCAAAAAGGGCCCAACCTGTTTTGCAGTCATTAACTAATTTCTCATCATTATCTATCAATGCCAACCGATCTCTTTGTTTATATTTAGATTTCCAAATAGTAATTAATTAATTTAATTAGCGTATTGGTCATGGTTGGTGGAAAGGAATTAGTCAATTATTTATTTTAAAAAATAAGTATATGTAATTTTTTTTAATATCGTGGGATCTGGTAGCATATATCTTCGGTGCGCACTAGGTAAACCCCGTCTCTATGCAATAGCTTTTAAAAAAAAATGATTTTAAGTTTTATAATACAGATTGTTATAAAATAAAGTAAATGATCCATACAATATTCATAAAGTATGTATATAATGAACACAATATTTAGATATATTTGAAAAATGTTATTTAATATTACAACTCCATTAAATATGAGTTTTTGTGCGTTCTTTAAATGATATATTATACAATTACTTTTTATGGTATTTATTTATTGACCCGAAAAAGGCTATAGTTTGCTTGATAAGATTTCATGTAATGGTCTGATGGGCTCGGTCCAGACCAAAAGAATATGTCGCAGATCTAAAGGTGGCTCGAAAGACCCCGCAACCTTACACCCCCGGCCCAAAAATCTTCAAGGTTTGATTTCTTCTTTTGGCCCAGTGGGATCAGGCCGACCTGACCTGACCTGACCTGACAGTTTGACATATCTGGTTCAACATTAATTAGGTTTGCACAATGTTTACTTCGTCATAGTAAATAAGGACTTTTTTGTAAAAAAAATAGATAAAATCTACCAGATAATTAGAAATATATAATAATACCAAGAGTGTTGAGATGAATGAGACAGTGTGATTCCTAGCTATATATAAACTTAATTATATCTTAGTCATAGGATCAAGAATGAACTTACATACAAAAGAATTTAACTTTTTTTTTTTAGCATAAAAGAATTTAACTTTTAGTTCAGGTTGATATGCAAGAATAAAATGAGAACGAAATCAAGATTTTTTTTCCACTGAAAGATATATTTTTTCTATTAGGAATCATCATGACCAAAGAATACCCATTGCCATGAGGATGCGATTAGTAATTCCTATCTTTCCAATGGTATTACCCATTCCCAATAATACTAAAATAAATTTTATATCTTTAGTTGACAAAATTATTTATTTTTATTTTGACAAATTAATTCATATATACTTCGTAATTCGTAAGTGGCCACTTACCCAATATGGAAACTTTTTTTCTTTTACAAAAACATGCGACTTCACTACTTTATATCTTTTTATCATTTAAATACTCTTCTCCTAAATATTCGTACTCTAGATTAAATGACCACTTAATTGTGGGACATATAGAGTACATGATTCATAAAAATTTAATAATAGCAAAAAAACTATAGCTATCAGCCTATCATTATTAAAAAAAAATATATATAGAACATGTACAATGAGTACTTAAACAAGGACCTATTTTATAGCTATTATTCCTAAACCTAGAAGTTCAAACTTCAAATTGAATAAAATGAATTATCTAGAAGAGGCGCATGAACATGACAGCTTTATTATAGGTCTCTGGAACTAATTTACAAATAGCATGATTTTTTTTTAAACTAACATTACAAGAAATTTTAAAGGCCGCATGACGTTGGACTTAAATCTGTGATCTTTGATCCGAGCATTAATCATTCTACTACTAGGCAAATTAACTTCAAATAAATTGTTAGTACTTAGTTGCTATGTAGAAAAATATTTTTCCTATCGGTCTAGACAATTGATGTCTCTACTCACTTGTCTTTTCTTTCTATTTAATTTTTTTGCCTCCTATTATATGATTGCAAAACTTACAAAGTACTTCCTCTAACCGTGAACAAGTGTATATGCCATAAAAATGCATACTCCCTCCGTCTGCGAAAAGTGTAGCACTTTCCATTATTTTATACCTCACAACAATTAGAAAATGTGTTACACTTTTCGCAGACGGAAGGAGTATATTATAAAAGTTGACAAATTTACACTTTTTTCCATTAATTATTGTATTTAAAATGGAATAACTAAAGAAAATGGAAAGTTTGATGGAAGTAAACTGACAAATTTACTTTTTTTATTCTTAATTTTTATAGTGAAAATGATCAAGTAATTAAAGAAAATGGAAATTTTAATATTATTTTTTTATAGAATTTCGAAATACGATATTTATTGGTAGGGATGATACTCCCTCCGTTCTTTAATAAGTGTCCCCCACCGTCAAATTACACATACCAAGAAAATAAAGAAATTTACCTATATAACCTTATTAATTACTATCATTAATGTATACATACAACTAATTAACAAATTACTAGAAGCATTAAATAAGGATAAAATTGGAAAAATGTCATTAATTTACTCTCAAATTTTGAAATAGGACATTTATAAGAAAATAAAAAATTGAGCTAAATAGGACATTTAAAAAAGAACGGAGGGAGTATAAATTATGAGATTTAACATCGTGCATATCCCGAAACAAAGGACAAAAGACGTTATCTAGCTATCACAGAATTATATGGTTGATGAATTTCATCTGTTTCATTTTCTTCGAAATAGTAACAGATCGAAAGCTCGTTTATGATGTCGGATCCCTAGATAAGAGTGCATGCCTCCAACGGTATATATATACTCCCTCCGTTTTTTAAAAAGTATTCTTTTTAGCTCATTTTTTTGTTTCTCAATAAGTGTCATATTTCAAAATTCTAGAGGAAAATAATGTAAAACTTCTTATTATATCCTTGTCATTAATGCAGATTATCAACTTGTTTATATTTCCTATGCTATTAATTAAGAGTAAAGAGAGTAAATTATCAATTTTCTTAATATGTGTGTTTTGAAGGAGTAGGACACTTATTACAGAACAAAGGGAGTATATATATTTTGATGTGGCGCTCACCTTCCGTGATCACCTTTCGTTAGCACTGATCACTATTTGCCCATATTAGTACTATTCTTTTTGACTTTTTTTATTGTTTTATATTCTAATACCCTAGATATTTATATTGACATCATTAAATCTACAAAATACATAAAAATCAAAGCTTGATTTGTTCATTTTCAATATCAATTTTTAGGGTATTAGAATATAAAACAATAAAAAAAATCAAAAAGAATAATGCTAACATGGGCAAACAATGATCGATGCTTATGGAAAGTGAGCGACATATCATTCCTATATAGAGAGAGAGAGGCGCACGCAAAGATACATCTCTGTCTATTTTTATTGTTTTTATTCTCTTTAAGAGTCACTCTCAACTCTTCTTTTAATAGTTTAAAATTGTATACATAACATTGCTTTCGATATAATATAAGATTGCAAATCATATTTTATGGATTAAGATGGCCTAATTTTGTTTTATTAGATACAAAAAAAACGACCTTAAAATATTTGTAGATGGTTGATTGTGACAACATCTTAATTTGGATGCCATTTGCTTGAAGTGTAAAAAACTGATGAAAATGTGTATAAATTTGTGAAAATTTAATTTACATGTATTGAACAAGCATTTATACATAGGAGTCATATGAGCAAGAACTAATGTTTAGTTCCTAGGTACATGACTAGTTCGTAAGTATTTTATATACTATCAAAGTGTATATATTTATTTTAGTCTAATTCATACTCCCCCGTCCACGATAAGTGTAGCACAATTTCTTTTTACGTACGTCTACAATAAGTGTATCACTTTCTATTTTGGGAAATGACCCCACCCACTACCCTTATTTTAAATCTCACAACAATTCATTATGGTGGGTCCCTTTCTCCACTCAAAATCAATTTACCAACCATTTCTTAAAACTCGTGCTGAACCCAAAGTGTTACACTTATCGTGAATGAAGGGAGTATTAATTAGGTAAATGAATTTGTTATATACATATGTATAACATTGATCATATTGAAATATTATTTTTTTCTAAGAAAAAACAAACAAAGAATTTATAGGTTTTTTCCATATATAAAAAAGTGAGTAAAAGAAAAATGAAGTCTCGACTCTCGACTATCATTGAGCTGGACTCTTCATATATAAGTGGGGCTAGCTGCATGCATTTAATTTGCTTTCTTTCTTGTAATTTATTTAGAAATTTGTGTTTGCATTTGTATTCAGAAGAAGATATCTTTATTGCTCGCCTTCTTCCTATGTTGTTGTCTTGCTTTTCTTTATCTTTTTCTTTAATTATTTTTTGTCGGATTTCTTAGGACAGCCTTATTTATAATTACGGACTCATGTTTTTTTTTTTTTAGGGAACTCATGTTTTCAAAATGTTAATTACAAAGAGTAACGTAATCAGAGAAATTGATTTTAATAGATGAAATGAACCTTTTTAGCAGGTATATATATAATGAGGTGAAAATAGATTTTATTCATTACCTAGATTTGGGAACTAACTTTGAGTAGTTTCATCAAACTTTTACCCAAATTTAATGACATTTTTCGTCCTTAGGTATTTATGGTTGGAATATAACTACATCCAAATTTAAAAATGGATAAATTCATCCGGGACACATAATGACTGGCCAGAATGCTCTTCAAAAAAGAAAAAAAAAAAAAAACGTTTCATCATTATGGTTTCTTAGAAGGCCAATAGGAAATTTTAATTAAAATTATTATAACTAGGATTAGTCTAGTCTAAATCCATAAATTCTATTTAAATTCGAGTTTTTTTCTAGAATAAATAAAAGTGTGGACAATATTTCATCACGAACTTTAGTGCATTTCGGAATTTAACCCAAATTTCAATTACAACCAAATCAAAGCCGACAAGGCTTTGGAGATCGATGACGTAACAAGTTCAATGATCAATGATGTCGTTTTAATTATTAAAAATTGGATTAATTTATTGTAAATCCATAAACTATACCCAAATTATCCAATTTTTAGTCATCAAGCTAGCCGACGTTTTAAGATTTTTTATTATTATTATTATGATTTTTAATTTTTATACATTATGGAAAAAATCGGAATTTGAGTATGCTATTTAGAGAAAATCATCAAATTTTCAGTCATCAAGGTGACATCGTTTTGATCACTAAACTCATTATTTCAACTATCTCCGATGCCACATTGATTTTGATTTGACTGGAATTGGAATTCAGGGTAAATTCCGGAATAAACAAAAGTTTATATAATCATACCACAATTAAATTATTATGAGAAAATATGTAATCTGTAAGTTTGGAAACTTTTATTAAAATCAGTACCAACCACAATGTGACAATTTTTCTGTGGACGGAGTGTATACGTACTGATTACTCTTATTTGGGCTTTAAGGACTTGCCGAAATAGGTGCATGCATGTAATTTGATAATATGAAGAAGAAGTCGACTCATTAATTACTTTAATTTCCTCTGCTTATGGTTAAAAACCTCTTTCATGCATTATATTGAAGCTGTTTTTCTACTATTTTTTCTCAATATTTCACGATACATATATATGCAGATCTGTTGATCCTTAACGGAGCTGCAGATCGATCACCAGCTCCGATCGGCCGCCAAAGTTTATATATTCCGGTAGTACTCTGGTATTTTTTTCCATTGGATTTTCGCCTAAATATTTTATTTTACGAGGCTTAGCCCTTGAGACTTGAGCTTGTAATTTCCATTTTGATTTCTTTTTGTTTCTTTAATAATATAGCTTCATAAAATTCTATCCGAGAAAAAATTAAAAAAATACGTAATAACTAAGAAAATGAAAAGAAAATTTAGGTGGCATTTGGTTTGCTTGATAAGGAGCGATTGATAATATAATCCCACCTAATCACACGTTTGGTTTGAATGATGAAACCCGTGATGAATAACTAGACTCGTGCTCCAATCATTCAAATAGATGATAACTTATCATCCCAAATTTGGGTTGATTATTAATCTTTGTCTAATCCATGATGCAAAATTCCAAAATAAACACACATAAACACACACACACACTGCACACAATTGCACACACTCACACACACAGTAGCACACACACTCACATAGTCCTTCAATTATCCTACACCATAATCAAGCAATCCAAACGCAAGACTAATAATCTAAATAATTACATCATACACTATCCTATCAAATATTATCTATCTCATCCATCAAACCAAACGCCCCTTAGTCGTCAACTCGTGATGGAGTAAGAAGAGTAAGAGTAAGAGTAAGAGTAAGAGAAGGGGCATGCAATGCAGTGTGCTTTATGTGGGACGACGTGGGCCACAGTGCTGGAAATAGAGGGGTCCACCAAAATACAATCGCGATCACGCCTATAGTGCGAGGCGAAGCACGTGAAAAAAGATGGTTGTTTTATAAGCAAGTATGAATGCCTATGGTATGAATGTGGGACCCAATAATGTTTCTCTCGGTGGGACCCAATGCCCACCCAAACAAAAATATTGTAAATTTGTAATCGCCGGAGGAGTCTACTCTTTCTTGTGCTTTTATCAATTTTGTTCTATGTTATTCCAATTACGATAATTGATATTTCACATGATTTTTAGTTAAGAAATACATGCATAAACTAAAACATATTTTTGTCTATTTGAAATGAAAATTTCTCATTCTACATTTTCTTAACCGAAAACTAAATATTACTGTATATTGCATTAAAATATGTATATAGTGGCCATATACAATAATTGAATTTTATCATACGTACATGTATATATTTTGGTTTTGGTACATATATATATACTGCTATTTATATTATAAATAAATATCTGTGTATGGAAAATTAAGATGTACATCCGTATTCTTAAGAGATGATTAATTTATGATATATAGTTGTAAATATCTAAATTTTCCTATTGAATTTATGTAGCATATCATATGTACTCTAAATTAAGCATAGAAGAAACAAATATTTACTTTTCCTGGTATTAGAAAACTGTCCCTATTGATCCGGATTAATCTGATCATTTTAGATTAATTTATTGTTCTACAAATAACAAATACATCACTTTCTCGGATCCTGCAACAAAGGTTTGCTCTTATTTGTACCCATATATATATACATATATAATCAAAACAGTTGTTGCTGGCCCAACCCAAACTTAAAGGAAACATAAACAATGACGAAAAGTAGTCGTGGGATGAGAGAAGAAAAAAAGAAGACAAATCAAAAGAAATCAGAGTATACTTTATATATAGTGCAGAATTTACATTGTAAATTTGAGATTTCAATACAAATTAGAAAAATGATAACTTAAAATTCTATTCAGGTGTCCCCGTAAATTAAGTACATGTATATATATATATGATGACATTTTTTGTATTTAATTACATGTAAAGATGTGTGTTATCAGTTATGTTATGAAAACAAGGCCTAATAATAAGATGTAGTACGTAAGGATTATACATGTCGATTCTCTATTGTAGTATTGTGCAACATAATTGTATGATGTATTGATATCGATGATTGAACCGCTACATGTCAATGCATGAGATTTATAAAGCTACCAAATTTTAAATATGGTATTTTCTATCCGCGCAAATTCTTATCATTTTCGTTAATTTCATAAACAAAATTTAGTACAGTTATCATCGGTAGATGCAATAGGAGATTCTTGGCTCGCATGCTATCTTGTATTAATTTCATTTCTATACAAGAATTTCCTTCTAACCGATAAATTGCAGTTGGTACGGAAAGTGAGAAGAAGTATTTGGAAGGTGGAGGAATGAATTAGCTCCTCTTCTCCTCTCCTCTCTCTCTCTCTCTCTACACAGTCAGTCAGCCCACAGGGAGTGAAACTATAATGATGATGAAACGCCTTGTGCGCCTTGCACTCCGAAAAAGCAAAACCAACCATAAAAAATTTCCCCACCTTAAATTTTACTTGTCTCACCACACCACATTCCTCATGACTCCTCATTCCTTGCACCACAACCCACAGCCATGAACCTCTCTCCCCTCCTCCCCACCACCATCATCTTCTTCCTCCTCCTCTCCTCCGCCGCCTCCGCCGCCGCCCCGCCTCTCCAACTCCTCTCTCTCCTCTCAATCAAATCCTCCCTGAACGACCCTCTCAACACATTCCACGACTGGGATCCCGCCGGAGGAAGCCGGTTCTGCACCTGGTCCGGCGTCAAATGCAACCGCAAAACAAGCCAGGTCACGGCGCTGGACTTGTCCGGCCGGAATCTCTCCGGCGCCATTTCAGCCGACATCAAACATCTGTCGCATTTGCATCACCTCAATTTGAGCAGGAATTCATTCGACGGCCCTCTCCCAACTCCCATCTTCGAATTGCCTAATCTTCAAACACTCGATCTCAATCACAACCTTTTCAACTCGACCTTCCCACCCGGCGTATCCAAGCTCAAATCTCTCGCCACCCTCAACGCCTACAGCAACAGCTTCACCGGCCCTCTGCCGGAGGAGTTCATCCACCTCCCCAATCTCGAATACCTCAACCTTGGCGGCAGCTACTTCGACGGCCCAATCCCCGCCAGTTATGGCAGATTTATCAAGCTCAACTCTTTATATCTGCATGGGAATTCACTAACAGGCCCTATCGCACCTGAGTTAGGCTCACTGAGTCAACTCGAGCATATCGAACTCGGCTACAACCAGTTCTCCGGCGGACTTCCGCCGGAGATTTCAGGTTTATCCGGCTTACTTTATCTCGATATCTCATCATCAAATCTCTCCGGCAACATCCCGCCCGAGTTAGGCCGATTGTCGAAGCTCAAAACTCTACTGCTCTTCAGTAATCATCTATCCGGATCAATCCCACCGAGCTTAGCTCAAATGAAATCCTTGCAGATTCTTGATTTATCTGATAATACTCTGTCGGGAGAAATCCCGAGTGGATTTTCGTCTTTGTCGGAGCTGAAAACGCTATCTTTGATGAACAATAATCTGACAGGGAGAATCCCAGAAGGGATCGGCGAGCTTCCGAATCTGGAGATTTTCTCTCTCTGGAACAATTCACTCATGGGGAATTTACCTCAAAAACTAGGCTCCAACGCTAAGTTACAGAAGGTGGACGTGTCTTCGAACTCGCTGTGGGGCCCGATACCCCCGAATCTCTGCCGGAGTAATAAGCTGGTAAAGCTCATACTGTTCTCGAACCAGTTTGTTGGTGAGATACCTTCGTCGTTAACAAACTGCAGTTCCTTAATGCGCATGAGGATTCAAGAAAACAATCTCAATGGTTCGATACCAGTGGGATTTGGATCCTTGCCCAACCTCAGTTTCGTTGAGTTGGGCAATAATAAGTTGTCAGGTCCCATCCCCAAAGATCTGGGAAATGCAGTGGTGTTGGAGTTCTTGGATTTATCAGGAAACTCGTTTGATTCCGAGCTTCCTGATAACATTTGGAACTCGCCAAGTTTGAAGATTCTCTTGGCGAGTTCCTCCAAACTTAATGGTAAAATCCCAGATTTTGTGGGGTGCAGAGGTTTCTACAGGATCGAGCTCGATGGTAACAATCTCACCGGCAGCATTCCGTGGAACATCGGCCATTGTATGAAGCTGATCAGCTTGAATCTGAGGGGGAATGCCTTAACCGGAATAATCCCATGGGAGATCTCAATCCTTCCTTCGATTACAGATGTTGATTTGTCGAACAACCTTCTCACCGGTACGATTCCTTCCAACTTCAACAACTGCACCACCCTGGAGAATTTCAACGTCTCGTTCAATCGGCTGACGGGGCCCGTGCCGACGTCGGGGTTAGTGTTCTCGAGCCTCCACCCTTCTTCCTTCGCCGGGAATGAGGGTCTGTGCGGCAAGATTTTGAATAGACCTTGCCGCACAGACGACGGGCTGGCGGCTGGGGCCGCAGAGGTCCGCCGCCAGCCCAGGAAGACGGGTGGGGCTATTGTGTGGATCATGGCGGCGGCGTTCGGCATTGGCCTGTTCATTCTGGTGGCGGGAACCCGGTGTTTCCAGGCCAAGTACGGGCAAAAGCTGGCGGAGCAGGAGGTGGGGCCGTGGAAACTGACGGCGTTCCAGAGGCTGAACTTCACGGCGGAGAATGTCGTGGAGTGCGTTAACGTGAGCGATCAGATAATCGGGATGGGGGCGGCGGGGGCGGTGTACAAGGCGAAGATGCCCGGGGGCGAGATCGTGGCGGTGAAGAAGCTGTGGGTGAAGAACAAGGAGGCGGTGAGGAGGAGGAGGGGGGTGGTGGCGGAGGTGGAGGTGTTGGGAAACGTCCGGCACCGGAATATTGTACGGCTGTTGGGGTGCTGCAGCAACAACCAGTGTACGATGTTGGTGTACGAGTACATGATTAATGGGAGTTTGGATGATTTGTTGCATGGGAAGAAGAAGGGTGAGAATTTGGTGGCGGATTGGATGACGAGGTACAAGATTGCGTTGGGGGTGGCGCAGGGGATCTGCTATCTTCACCATGACTGTCATCCGCTCATCGTGCACCGTGATTTGAAGCCCAGTAACATTCTGCTTGACGCAGAGATGGAGGCGCGGGTGGCAGATTTTGGCGTCGCTAAGTTGATTCAAACCGACGAGTCCATGTCCGTTATTGCTGGATCCTACGGCTATATTGCCCCGGGTATGCTCTCTCTCTCCTGTCTCTCTCTTACTTGATATGTTTGAATGACGGTATAATTTTTTAGTGTGTCGTCAAAATTCGGTGTCGTGTCAGTTTTGAATTTGAGATAATTTTAATATGTGGAAAAATTTTGAATAGAAATAAAGTTCATGTATTTACGTACATCAGGCTTCTATTTACATTGGATTGAATGTTCATGCATATATATATAGATTGGGTTTTAAAGTTCATGACCTAGATTTTAGGGTATAGAGTTCGGGATTGCTTTAATGTTAATAGAAAAAATTAATTAACTCACACAACGAAGCAAAGTTATTAGGATTAATTTAACATTAGTAAAATGCCCAAATTTGATATAAGGGCCGGATTTATGAAATTTGATTTTTGAGATAATTAATTTACGCTGCACCACTGCAGCATCATCGGATCAACAAATTGATGATGAGTGATTGATTTCGTGAAGAATATTTCTATTCCTTTCCCTTTATATTCACTTTCTGATGGTGGTTGGTGGGTCCCTTTGCTAGTTTTCTTATTGGTCTAATTTTTAATAATTAATAGACATATATCAAGTGATGCTGGGTTAAGTTCGTTGTGTAGGGTGACGAAATATGGCATTGCTTGCATGATCATAACGTGGGCTCACATTTCATCTCACTTTTAACTATACATGAATAGTTTCTTGTCTTCTACTTATACCTTGTCAACTCAAATAATTATGGTGTTCTATCACATTATAATATTTAATTATGTTGCATCATTTCGGATTACAACAAGATCAAACTTTTACATCATAAATTAATTAATATTTTCGCATTAGGCACAGGCGTGATGTTATAACTTTTAAATTCAAAACTTATATATATTTATATATATATATTTATATATATAGGTGTGACTAAGCAGCAAGCATTTCTTTTTTTCCTCTTTGTCGCCGTGATTTGCTACTGTTTCGGTGCATCGCCCACTTTATTTTTCGCGTGAAGTGTTGTTCCTTTATTTTTGCACTTTTTCATATACTTTTGACCCACCAAGATTTTTATCAATTCGTATTAACAACTTTTATATTTAATGCCCGGGCCAAATATCACGGGTTCAAGTCCACCGTCACACAACTTTTAAAATTTCTTGTAATGTTTATTTAAAAAAAACTTTTATATTTATAGTGCAATGTTAACTGCACGGTGAGGTCGCTTTTGAGTAGTCATTTTATTTTATTTTATTTTATTTTTTAATTAATTAATTAATTAATACTTAATTATATATTATTAATGGAGCTTAACTAACCCTAATTTAGGCTTAGTAAACTATAATTGAGGTTAATAAATTCTAATTGAGATTAATAAATCCTAATTGGTGATTAACAAATTCTAATTATCCCTTAATTATCTTCTAGTTGTCCCTTAATTATCCCCTAATCCTCTTAATTACTCCTAATTACAACCAACCTTATCGTAGGATTGGTTGTACCCAAATTATTGTGTTTTATATATAACTTTTTTTTCTTTTGCAGAATATGCTTACACACTACAAGTGGATGAGAAAAGTGATATTTACAGCTATGGAGTGGTGTTGATGGAAATTTTAACGGGGAAAAGATCGGTGGAGTCGGAATTTGGTGATGGAAATTCAATAGTTGATTGGATAAAATCAAAAATTAGAATGAAAAGTGATATAAATGAAGTGTTAGACAAGAATGCAGGTGCATGTTGTGGTTCGGTGAGAGAGGAAATGATGCTAGTGCTTAGGGTTGCATTGCTTTGCACTAGTCGGAATCCGGCTGACCGGCCCTCCATGAGGGACGTTGTGTCCATGTTGCAGGAGGCCAAACCCAACCGAAAGCTGCCCGGAGACGGTGGACGGGCAGTTGTTGATCAAGTGGTTCTAGATTTTTCCCAGACCAAATACTAAAATCCAATATATTTTTTTTTTAGTTGGGGGAGATTGGGATTTATACCCGAGTTTCTCATCCTTACAAAGAGGGGAATACCATCTGCTCTAGTGGTCTAGAATCCAATATTATATATTTATGTGTTTTGTAAAGTTTTGGGATTTTTTGGAAAATATTTTACCTTTTGACTAGAATTATGGGGATTGGTATAGATGAAGAAATTTAATTTTCTTGTGTTCGAATTTCATCAATAAAATGACCAAAGTGTTCTTATTTTATCGCGTATATGCATATATGTGTAATTGTGTATATATGAGTGTAGTCAGAATTGGAACAGATGCTAGTAACATAAAATAGCATTTCTAAGCAAAAATATCACTGCCCTCTATTTCTCTAATGCAACTTTCAAATTTTTGTTCAATTCATTATCCGAATACTTTTGAATATTCGTTTAGTATTTACTATTGATAATTTATGATATTGATAGATTAAAATAAAGTCTCAATTCCTAATTACCTAAGTTTGTATCGGTCTCACTCTCAACGCTTCAACACTTAACAAAATCGTAGCTCACACATTCTCTCTCTCATCTATGCCCACCATCGATCTCTTCTTTGTCGTCCCATAACTCCTCTGGACGTCCCTCGCGACTCTCATTCCAATAAAATTGAGGTATTTTTGTTTAAATATATAAGCATAAAATAAAATTTTCTTATAGGTAAAAAATTAATCTCAATAAAACATTATTTGAAACATACTTAAAGACCACCAAATCGAGCTCATTCGACCAACCAGCACCGGCCCACCTCAGGCCCACCACCCTAAGCTTAACTCAAGCCCAATTTCTAAGTGGTCATGGTTAGAAAGACCCAGTCCGGCCCATGTTCATTTCGTAGGTGGTCCTGAACCGTGTCGGGCCTATATAGAAATAGGCACACACATGCCTGTGTCGGGCTGGGTCGAGCAGGCCCAGTTGACAATTTTAGAGATTGATGTCAAATTTCTCTCATAACTCAATAACAGCCACCCCAATTAAAGAGTATATTTCAAAATAGTCTTCATCCGGGAAAGAGAGATTATTCTCGCTTTTTGTTTCCTAACTTTTGAAAGAAAAAAAAAAAATTGAAAAAAATAGTCAAACATTGGTAACGGCTATCTAACAGTAAATCCAAGTTGAGAAAGACAGATCCGAATCCAAATATGGGTTCACGTTTCAGCTTCCATGGCTCAAAACATGGTAACCACTTCCAAATGCGCAATTCAAAACAAAACCCCCCAATTTTTGAATAACACTTTCCCAGATAAACTGCACTAGGCCCCACACCAATTTGTCCGTTGGAAACACAATCCATTGCTTCAATTCCTTCCTTGAACCAGAACCAAAGAGAGAGAGAGAGATTATTAGACTGAATCACTGAATAGGAGAAGTAGAAGAAGAAGAAGAAGAAGAAGAAGAAGAAGAAGAAGAAGAAGAAGAAGAAGTAGAAGAAGAAGAAGAAGAAACAAACCCACTCTCCAAATTCAAGAAATGTGAGATAAAAGGCCTTTTGATATTCTTGGTGTAGCTGAGGAAGAAGAAGAAGAAGAACAAGAAGAAGAAGAACAAGAAGAAGAAACAAAAAGATGGCATTTTCACCTGACAAAGAAAATCAACACCCAGCAAGCAGCTGGTTCAGAAGCAAGAAAGCTTTGAACAATGTCCTCTTCGCAATGCGCCTCAACAAGCCCAACAACCAAATCCAAAACCCGCCTCCCAAGATCCATCATTTCACCCTCACAGATCTTCTTCTCGACCGAACCTCCTTCCTCTCCGACGAAATCTTGCTCAACATTCTCTCCAAACTCCCCAAATCTCAGCGAAATGCCAATTCCCTCGTCTCCAAACGATGGCTCAATCTGCAGGGCAGGCTCGTCAGATCAATCAAGCTTCTTGATTGGCAGTTCCTCGTTTCCGGCAGGTTATTTCTCAGATTCCCCAATCTTGTTTGTGTCGATTTGGTTAATGGGTGCTTGACTTCACCACTCGGGAACTCGGGCGTCTGCGTCACTAACAAGATCGTGTCTTTCCATGGCGGCTCCGACTGTGCTGATGGTAAAGACTGGTTTTTTCCCGAGAATCATGTCTTGGGTGGTGACGAAGTCGACAGGGGTTTGAAGGTTTTATCGGCTGGATGTCCTAATCTGAGGAAACTGGTGGTGATGAACGCTACCGAGATGGGCCTGCTTAGCGTGGCCGAGGAGTGCTTAACATTGCAAGAAATCGAGCTTCGTATGTGCAACGATCGTGTCCTCCGTGGGATAGCAGCGTGCCAGAATCTGCAGACGTTGAGGCTGTCCGGTTCGTGTGTGACCGATGTTGGACTGACCATCTTAGGACAGGGATGTAAGGGACTAATGAGACTCGAGTTGCGTGGATGTAGAGGGAGTTTTGAGGGGATTAGAGCCATTGGGCAATGCTGTTTGATGCTTGAGGAGTTGACGATTACTAATCATGATATGGAGGATGGTTGGATGTTGGCTCTTCCCTTTTGTGAGAATTTAAAGAGTTTAAGGTTTGTTTCTTGCAAGAGAATCGACTCCGGTGGTGCTGATGAAGATGGTCTGTTGGATGAGGATTTGGGATGTTGTCCGGGACTCGAGAGCTTGCATTTGGAGAAATGTCAGTTGAGGGATAAGAAGAGTGTGAGGGCATTGTTTGTTATCTGTCAGAATGTGAGGAAACTATTGCTGCAGAATTGCTGGGGTTTGAGTGATGACATTTTCACCACTGCAACTTCTTTGAGGTATTAATAGTTATCGTAGTTCTTGAACGTTGAGTTGTGTACCAATTCGTCAAAAAATTTAATATTGTTCTGATTATTATGTGTGTGTTTGTGTGCAGGAGGGTGAGTGATGTGTGTGTACAAGGATGCTCTGTGGTGAGCACACAGGGGCTGGAGAGTGTGATTGTGTGTTGGAAGGAGCTCAAGAGCCTCAAAGTGATATCTTGCAACAGTATAAAGGATGAAGAAATCAATCCACCACTTTCTGATGTGTTTGCAGCTCTCAAAGATTTGAAATGGGACCCGGATTCGAGAGCCCGCCTTTCGTCTCGTCTTGCAGGCACCGGCGTTGGGAAGAGAGGTAGCAAGTTCTTCAACAGGTCTTGTGACTGGAAATCTTTGCCAGCCTCATTTAGAACTAAATCAGATTCTTGAAACTTTACTTGTTATGTTATCTACTATTGTATTATTTACTTACTTTTATGTAACACTAGTTTCTTTGTATTTGCTTGTATGTAAAAAAGGAGAGTTGCTTTTAGTCACTACAACAATAACATCATGATACAGAAACTATAAGTAAACTACATTTCAATTATCATTGTTATTTAAAGAAGAAAACACACTAAACTAACTAGTAAAGAAAGTAATACTAACATACATAGTCAGAGCAGCAGCAAATCAGGATTGTGTATTAGATGCCGACGACGGCGCCTCCCTCCGAAACAGCCCTCGAAGAATCCGAGGCTCGATCAGGGAAAAGCACATTATCGTGCAGAAGTCCGGCAACGGCCGCTCCGATCAACGGTCCGACCCAGTAAACTGCCTGATTCTTGAAACTCCCTCCGACAACGGCTGCACCGAAGGCGCCCGCGGGGTTCATGGAGCCACCCGTAAAAGGCCCGGACGCAAGCACGTTCGCGCCCATCATAAACCCGACTACCAATGGGCCGATGGCTCCCATGCCCCGGCCCCTCCTCGCGTCTGCAGACGCAGACGCAGCATACACCGTGTATACAACTCCGAATGTCATCGTACCCTCGAGTATCGACGCCCCGAATCCCGTCATTTCGAGCGGAATCGTGTGGACCGGAATGTGCTGCATAAATTTCATCGGGGATTATTGTTCGAATTTCATATATAGGTATTCATTTAAACAGTTTTTTTAGGGGGGGCTTCGGCCCACCCCGGCCCCCGGTAAAAACACGAAGAGTGAAATATTTATATGTACCTGTCCGACGGTGAAAGTTTTAAGGAGAAGGCAAGCCATGACAGAGGCAAGCATTTGGGCGATCCAATAGAAGACGGCCATGGGAATGGTGATGTGTCCTCCGACGGCCATCCCGAAGGTGACGGCGGGGTTGACGTGGCCGCCGGAGATGTCGGCAGCGATGTAGACAGCCGCCGTCAAAGCGAAGGTGCTTGCGATTGCGATAGCCGTCAGAGAGGCCGGGTCGGACGCTGCGGCCGGCGTCATCTTCCCTGTAAAATGGCCGGATCAACAATGTACACGCACTTGATGAATTATAACAACAAATTAAAACAAATATGTTATGATTATGAATATGAATATGAATGTATGAATGTATGAAAGTGAAGTTACAGGAGGAGGTGGCGGCGCCAACGGAAGCGAAGACGAAGAGGAATGTGGAAATGAACTCTGCAAGATAAGATCTGAGAGCAATAGGAGTGACTGAGTGCTGCAGCCGGGATTTTAGCGACGCCATGATCGAAATTTCTGAATTCTCAACTATAATTAATATTAATATTAATATTTTCGTAGTAATGATGATATTAATATTAATTCTTGTCGGAGAGGATGATGGTAATAAGGGAGGGAAGAGAAGTTATAAGCAGTTAGGAATAGAAATAGGGATAGGACGCAACGGTTGGAGAGGAGTGAAGGGGAATTTTTTTATTTTTTTTAAATCACATATTTGAGCGCCAAATATTTGAAGTTATCAACTCTTTTTTTTTCTTTTTTTTCTTTTTTTTTTCTTTTTTTAAGTTTGTAAGGTTTATTTATCTTACAAAAGTAGTTTTGTGCTTCATCTTCTCATGTATGTGTCAATTATATATATTTCGCACTTCTTCAAAAAGGGCATAAGGCCACAAGCATTCACAATCATTTCAATGTTCTAAATGGTTAATTACATGTAAATACACAAATTATTGGTGAATTTCGATTTTTAACCTATTCTATTTTTTTGGGGAAAAAATACATTTACTTTTGGTGGATTTGATTTTTAACCTGAATTCATTTACGGACAAATTATGTCTTATGCATGATGGCAGGTGCCACACTCTTGGTGTCTGTGGCTTATTAATACCAATTGAAACCTCAAATAGATTGAACCCTCATGCATACTTAGAAACACAGAAAAACGAACACATGGAAGGACAAACTCGTTTCATCTTTCGAGATAGAACGTCAAATCGTAAGCACTAGTCGAAGCTATTTCGCTTTGCGGGGAGAGGTCTCCTCGGCTCGGCTATCCAATAGTATTTACTAAGGATTTTGAGAGTTGAAGAGTTCTATTATCATTTTATTGTTCGATACATTTACATACTCTCTCCATTCTATTCTTTGAACAAATATTACAAGAAATTTTTAAAGGCCGTGCGACGGTGGACTTGAACCCGTGACCTTTGGCCCGGGCATTAACCACTCTACCACTAGGCTAACACACGCACACCCATTTTATTCTTTGATATGTTTGCTTCTGTCCCAAGACAATTGTATCCAAAGCATGTAGTTTGCTATTTACCAGAATGCGATGCAAATTGTTTTTTGAGATTAGATTTTGACTTGCAAGCAAATTAGGCTTAGCAATCTCTTCTTTCCGAAAGTATTGCAGACAAATGGTTAGAATGAAAATCCTGTTACGTTGAGAGAGAAATTTTTTATATTGGAAGAAGTAAAACATACTAATAAACATTAGTATTTTCTGGGAATCTCTTGCTCAAATTGTCTTAATTGGGTAAAAAGTTAGAGCTTCATGCAAGTTTCAATAGGCTTGTACAGAGCTCAAATTACAACTGTAACTTGACACGAATGTATCGACATCGAAAATGTACAATGTCCTGTCGAAAGGGACTCCAAAATTACAATACGAAGCCACCGATGAAATCAAATGGAAAGGAGAGAACGATTTAATTCAACTCTAACATGTATGATATTGTCATTGTTTCATCCTATTGGTATTGGCAAGTCCTATAGAGCTTGCATCTCGACATGCACGTGGTCACCTCCGTTTGCAGAGGTTGACGCTGAATCGTGGCCATCGCCAGCAGCATTCATCTCCTGAACTGGAGGTGGATGCACAATAGTCATTGGCATGACAGAGTCGTCTGATAGGCGTGACTTCATCTCCCGATGCTCCTGGCACAACGCACACCAGTGCAGGCAGCAATGCACCAAGCAAGGATCGCATGGAGAATTCTACAGACATGAAACCGAAATGTTAGAAGAAAAAGAAAAAAAAAAGCAGCAATCTTCAGGAAAAAAAATTGATCCTCGAAAGCATGACTAAATTAACAAATTATCATGGCTAAAAATCACAAAACTCTTTTTTGTGATTTGTCTTTCCTCTACTAAGTCCTTGAAGTACAAAAGTTGCTACATGTAGATATACATTTTTTCCCTTATCGCAACTTTTAAATAAATTTCAAAGAAAAATGCCCGAGGATGCCGACAAAAATATTTCAGGACAACAAAAATAAGTTAGCATCTAATAGGAATAGCAAATTCGATGGTGGTGGAAATAAGCACTGGAACCATTTCAGTTAAAAGGCCATTTGATAAGAATAAACTGAGATCACCTTGAGATGATATTTCTTCTGCAGCGATTGCCTCACTAGGCCAGTGTATATGCCACACATCCACCAACTGAAAAAAAGGCCCTCACCAATGAGAAATGTTGTCCTTGGGTCAATAAAACCGTGTAGAGCAGCAGTTGCTGCAGCAAAAGCAAGGCCACCCTCTACAAAGATAGCATGACAAATGCAAGGTCCAGTCCATGGAGTATCCTCTCTCAATTGTTCGATGTTGCGGCCAAACAGAACACATGGGCAAAATAGTCCTGTCCTACCTATTGCAGATAAAGCAAAAAAATTCAGAATCATCGACCACACATAAGCAGATATGAGACCCAAAATAGTACTGCATACAGAGCATAGGTCGAACACTAATTCGGTTAATGGAGCTCTTTAATTAATAAATAAGAATCTCATTAATAGTTTTATATAGAGAGCCTGTTAATTAAGAGATATTAATTGATTGATATATTCATGAAATGAATTGATAATCTAATAAACATGTATTTAATCAACTCAAACTTATTACATTTTATTATCTAAACCAATTATATAATTTAACTAAAGAAATGCATTTTCTAGCGAATAAAAAATATATTTAAATTTTTCAATCTATAGAATAATTTAATAAGTCATTATACATTAACAATTATAAAATTAATGGATTTAACTTATTAATGTATCCAAATTAATGACAGATAAAAGTGAGGAATATTGAGTAATTTCAATTTCCAATAAAACTCTATTGTCATCCAAAAATGGCCTATTTATAAAACCTAGAAAAAAATAGGACTCTTCGGGCATTCAAGTACTAAGACCGACCTCAATAAATAGCATTGCAACCACATACAATCTATTAATAGAAAGAGATGAAAATCAATACATTAGTAATTTAAAAATTTATGAGTGCATGTACTTAAAATAAATATGAGACTTTAATGTGCCACTAAAACCAAAAGCCAGTTCCTGAATTTGGCCTTGAGGGCAAGGTTATTTCAAAGGGATATGGAATTGATAGTGTTCAGCAAAAAAATATCTATCATCCCCAGAACAAGACAAAAAGGACAAAAGGGTTAATCATAGCTGGGCTGATGGGCGTGAGATAGTAGTTATACTAAGTTACTAGATATAGTTTATTTAGTTATTATTTTTTATTTATGTTGCCTTATGGGCAGTTGTGTGGTCGGGACCTTCTTTTACAGGTTAAGGTAAATAAGCAAAAATCAGGTTGCAGCTAACTGAACAATCAGGTAAAAAGGTTTTGGCATGATTAAGAAATTAGTCCAATGCAGTGATCACATCCGTCCGAAGGATAGCAGGCTGTTTTGGATGGGATTTCATTTATCAGTTTTGTTCGATTTACTAAGGCCAAAATAGTATTAATCGTTTAAATAGTTAATATTTTGAGATTAGGGTTAATATTTGGTATTAGCATAAAGTAAGAACAGAAATTGTGGCTGTGGCAGGCTCACGCCTGTGAACTTTGTTTGAGGTGTTTCAATTCCAGTTAATCATTCTTGTGGTTAGTGATTATACCTCACTCTATCAAAATCACCTCTTAATATAATCACAAAGATTATCCATCACTGTACAATTAACAGATATACAATGAAAAAGGACATCGTACTTCGTTCCATAATCCTCAGCACAGAGTAATTGAAACGAAGCAATGAAAATATTTGGCACATAAACTTGAAATAAATACACTGATAAGATATGTCACGGACACCTACAATATCCACAATGTGTATACCTTCTGCCTGTCTAATATTAAAGCCTCATTCCCCCAAGTTAAGAATGAAAATTGTGCACTTTATATTATAAATATAAACCTTAGGCTGATATTATTAAGCTTCTAAGGTAGACATTTTAAATTCCAAGAAGACAGTTAATTAGTAGCAGTTGGCAATGCAACTGTACGGGTGTTATGATACTTTAGAAATTGAACTTCTCTTTTAGTGAACTATGACTTACAACTTTCTGCATCTTCTGCACAACCAAATACCCCAGTAGTCCAGGGTTCATCACCAGGAGCTTGGTAGCTTTCAGGTAAAGGTTGCCCACATTCATTGCACTTTCGAACATTCAACTGCAGAATGAACCACAACAGATAGCTTGTTAATTATAAACATATACAATAAGACAATAAGTGGCAAAAAGCAAATGGCATATCTGAAAAATAAAGCTTAATGTTGCAAAGACTATCAAAAATTGACTAAGTTATATAAATGAAGTGGGCACACAGCTGACGTAATATTTTTTATGCTTAGACCAAATGTTGGTCTGGAAAAATAACCGGATGATGTATCTGACCAGTTGGACTGATTTTGACAAAAACGTTACCGGGAATTGGCAATGTAAGGATTATTCATACTATCTCACACAGTCACATAAAAACAAAAATAAAAGATTTTTTTGGTACAAGTAAATATGCATCATACAAAATGTCAAAAGCATATATATTCTATAAACATTTAGATACATACTTGCACATACATATTTAGATGTGTAAAGTAATGTAAGAACCCATATAAAATCATAAAAAGATAATCAGAATAATAAGCCAGCAAAGATTGTGAAGCTTGTACATATCTTCATCCTTGAGAAATCTATTCTTCTCCCCATTATTTATCAAGTGCAGTAGCATATTAGGTTTCTACTTTCACTATTATTCACCGTGTTTATGCACACAATCTCATTCCTTCATTTCAGTCAGTGCATGCACACTCCCCACTCCTGTCCTCACTTCCTTTTCTTGTAAACAATGCAGAAAAACAGATGTTCTATTCTTCGACATAGAAAACAGCAGCACAGAATACCTACAAATGAACTACCACTTAGCAATTCTTTACGCCATTTAGTGATGAAATAAAATAACCATGCAGTTGTGCATGTTGCCACCATTTCCCCCTAGTTTCATTGAATAGCGCTAAAATAGAGAACTGAAAAGACATGCCTAGAATAAGGCGCTGTCAAGTTTAGGTGTGTGTCTCTTTTCCAGAGGTTCACCATGGTTCAAAATTAACCTCCATACTAACTGATGTTTAGAGCATCAAACTCGACCACCAGCAACCCTATTTATACATTAGCAGCCAGCTTCACACCTAATGCCAAAAAAGTTCCAAGTGATTCGATCTTCTAAGAACTAGAGTGAACATAGCTAAAAGCCCATCCAATCCATTTCTATTTTTGAGAAATATTTCAAGGAGAGCACAAGAATTTGAATTAAAAGAAAAGTGAACCATTATTTATTTGTGGTATAAACGCAAGAGCTCTACGTTCTAGGGACCAGTACCAATCCAATCTATTATAGGGAATTCATTGGAAGCAAGTCTTCTAGGCATTGGGGTCGAATAAGCTACTTGAAAAACTAATTATCATATATTTACACTCTTTAAATTAAACATATTAACACGGTGAAAGAATGTGCCTGAGGAACAAAATTCATGTGAAAGCAACTAGGGCTAAATGTTCTATCAGATAGAAGTGTGAAACCCCTTTTTTTACACCCGGTACTCGTGATCAAACAGGATTTAATAAGATTAACACTATATTTTCTGCACAGAACTTCATACTCCGAGATGCACATCAACAGGCTAAAATCTTCACTTAAAAAACAGACTTACGAAATCAAGAAACAGAGATCGCAACAGAAATCAGCAGGAATACATATCTCCCCCTTTCACACACTTTGACACAAAGGGAAGCGCATCGAGATGGATCGATCTCACTCAACAAATATACAAGCAGATCACGTTTACCAACAACAACAAAAACAAAAATTAAAGTCACAGAGAAGAAATAAACAGAACAAGTTATACCTGAGGCACATCAATTGGCTGATTGAGCTCGCCGGGTTTAATGTCCTCCATCGGCGCTTGATCCTTGGTTAATTTTACATACCTAGAGGGGTGATCCTCCGCCATTTCTTCAAAAAAATTCAGAGCAAGTAAAAAGCACTAGCAATATCACCAATTCAACCGCAAACGAGAAGAGATCCGCACGCACAAACACACACTAGTACAGGTAAACTAGAATGGAGTAAGAGGTGGTGGGTAAAGAATAGCAATTACATTGAGTAATGGCTTTAAGAATTAAGCGTCGAAATAGGAATTTTCTTAATTTCTTTGAGATTTTTTGGTTTTATCGGCATTAATAAACCCATTTGACTTGCTGTTTGCTTGCTCTTGGTTCCGGACAGGGCTGTCGCTGCAGCGTCTCAATTGTTTCTTTGGTCCAATGGTGTCTTGCCACCTGTCTGAGTCAACAATTATATTTTGGGCTATATTGGACTTCTAATTCTAAATTTAATTTGATTGGCTAAATAAATTTGATTGGTAAATAAAGGATAATTCTAAACGCAGTTACTATTTTACTTTCTATTTAATTAAAAAAATAATTAAAATTATAGTAAATGTACAACCTTAATAAATATAATTAATTAATAACAAAAATTCACAAATCATAAAGATAAAGTTAAGTTAAATAGACTGCATAACCCCAGCAAAACACAAAAATATTGCAATAAGACCCAAACCCAGAAATTTGAAGAAAATAATCGAATCGGCAAATACAAATGAATCCTTTTCCTCTAAATTTGCAGAAATCAACCATCACTCTAACACCAATTAAATGATATATGATCTTCGATGCGAACTCTCCAAGGTTGCAAGAAGGTTTTGTTTCTTTTTTTTATTATGTTATTTTTTTTTTTGCTAGCTTCTAATCTCGAATTCGTTGAGCAGGTAGTCAAAAAGTTGATCACTAAAATCTTAGCAATATATACCGCAACTAAACGGTGCAATTGTAGACAGTTAGTAAATCGAGTATTGTATCCACAGGGACTGTAAATCGAAAATACAGTGGGAAATAAAATTTAGAAACCTCATTACTATTCAAGCTCTTGATTATTTTGATTTGGGAATTTATTTTCAACTTAAAAAGAAATTAATTAATTAAAAGAAAACAAATGATAAAGAAACAAATTTATAAAATATCAAGGATAAAAGACTGATCCTAGGGAATGCATCGACTCAAAATCAACAACGAAATTAACTTATTAACCCAATTACCAATTTTAATTCAATTCAGGTGAAGGAATCACAAAAATATTCACAAGCTCTCTCTCGACAAGTCATGCAAAAGTAGATTAGCAAAGTATCTATCTCCGCTACGTCTCAAGATAATTTACTAACTCCAAAAAGCACAAAAGATCTATAACCTCCTATGAACGAATTAATCTCCGCTAGGTCTCATAATCATTCATATCATGCATTCTTGAGTTCCATTGATCAACTAAACCTGCTAAGAATTTAACCGAACAATTAGCATGCATAAATAGTGGTCAGCTATCTAAACATGAATAAAGCACCAAGAATCACAAACCATAAATTGACAGGAAAATTGGAATCAATAAATCAAAAACATCATCTCAATTGAGTCTTACAAACCCTAGGATCAACGAAGAAATTAGCTACTCATAACTAGGGTTTCAACAAATAAATAAAAGAAAAATATAATTAAAGATACAAATTAGAAAAACCGAGGTTCGGATCCTTGATCTCGTCTTGAATATCTTCAATCTTCAATCTCGAATCTTCTCCAAGAAAAAGTAAATAGCTAACTAAGAACTTGAAAAGAAATCTAAAGAGCAAAAATAATTCAAAGTATGTAAAAAAATGTAAAAAGTCCCCAAAACTAATCTATGAAGACCTATTTATAGATGGGAGCCAAAACCTAGACCCAAAAGGAAGTAAAAATCGCACAATAACACTTTGGGAAGCAAAACCGGCGATCCGGACCCCGATCGCCAGATCAGTCGCCGTTTTTGCAAGGATTGGCGCATTCCAGTCAGTTCCGGCGACCGGGACAGCAAAACCGGCGACCCGGCCAACGGTCTCCGTCTGGGTCGCCATTTTTGTCACTTTCGCGCAACAAATTTGTTTCGGTCCGTTCTCCTTCGTTATAACTCCGATTTTGGATCCGTTTTCGCCTACGAACTCCTAACGAGATGAACTTCATCCCTACATTGTTCAATTTGCAAAACATAAACTTTATTTTTCATGGCTCGTCCCATCTTTTGCTTCTTGTGTACAATTCTTTAGCCCAATCACCTTGCCCTTGGATCCTGAGTTATTCCTTTGATCATGAGCTACTCCAAAACACTCAAATCTACATAAAACATATAAAACTATACCCAAACGTGACATCATACCATAATTAAGAAAACAAACCAAAAGACGTCACATAAGCGCATAATCTTATCAAAACGTGCATAAAAGAACAAGTGAAAACCATGCAAAATGAGTGTTTATCAGTCAACATCAAATGTTTGAGGCAATTCAACATCCTCATATAAAATTTGGCAATTCATAGTTTGTAGCCCCAACTTTGAGCGTTTTTTGATTTATGGTCTCAACTTCAATTTATTTGAAAAAATACCTCAACTTTGAGAAATGTTTGAAATATGGACCGTGTATTATTTTCCGGCGACCGACCGCTGACTCAGCTCCTGGAAATATGACATGGATTTTTGAACGTCACGTCACAAGAAACGACCTCGTTTCTTAAACGACCTCGTTTCTTGTTTATGATTAAAAAAGAATAATTCATAGTTTGTGGCCCCAACTTTGAGCATTTTTTGATTTATGACCTCAACTTAAATTAATTTGGAAAAAATCCTCAACTTTAAGAAATTATTGAAATATGGCCCGCATTTTACAACTTCATCGAAGATTCATTTTCGTGAATTATTTGTGATATAATTACCTCTAGATAAATGGTAAATTACCTCTAAATTTCCAAACTTTTGTCATTTTTTGATTTTGCAACCCAGCAAAAAAATCATCATCAGAATATGTCAACTTTTAATTGTATCTAATTTTGCAAGTTAGGTCAAATTCCCCGAGATTTGTGACAACATGGCAGTCTGAAAATCTTATGTGGCCATTTCAGCCGGCGGAACAAAACGACATCGTTTCATACATACGTAAAACGACATCGTTTTGGATTACATATAATTAAAAAAAATATCACAAAGGAAAATAATAAAATCTCTCAACCTCATCTCTCTCCCCTCTGTCATCTCGATCGTCAACAGTCCACCCCCGTCCAGGCATCTATCATTACCACCGCCGTCCACCACCACCAGCGCCGACCAACTCCACCACAGCACCGACCATTAACCCTCTTCTTTGCTTCCAAACAAATCCATTCCCAGGATTCTTCTAGCATCTCCTAGGTCCTTCATTTCAAATTTTGCCTGCAAATCAGCCTTTAATCTATGTATTTCTGACTTTTCTCTAACATGCATTCATCACATGCATTCACAGTAAACTTTTGGTGATGTTTCAACGCACCTTGTTTTAGTAGCTCATTTAAACCCTTTTCACCCAAGTGTCATAATCTACTGTACAGAACATAAGCTTATCTTCTAAGTTAACCTCTGATTCACCAACTATAGTAACAACATCAAGATAGTAATTAAAGACTTTTATGTCTAACACCTCTCATAACAAATATGGAGTTTTTCATGACACGCAATTCACCATGCTCAGAATAGCAAGGAAATCCCTTTGACTCAAGTAATCATAATGAAATCAAATTCCTTTCCATATTAGGGATGTGTCTTACTTCTTGGAGAATTCTGACAACTCCTTCATGCATTCCCATCTTGATGCTTCCAATTCCTTTGACATGACATATTTTATCATTTTCATGGATCACTGATCCTTCATATCCTAAATGCAGGTTGATGAATCATTCTTTATCAGGACAAATGTGAAATGAACACCCCGAATCCATTATCCATTGATTTACCGGCTGATGATCTGCAACATTTAGCATCTCAGTCTGCTCAAAGTGTTCTGCTACATCTGCTGATTCTTAGTTTTGATCATTTTGAGCTTGTTTTCTTTTCCATGAATAGCAATCTTTTTCTCAAATAGCCAATGCATTAGATGTTTAACTTTATTTTTATGTTGAAGAGCGGTAGATATAGACATTAAACTTATGTATTCTAAAATTGTGGATGGAGAGCTAGGATGCGAAAAGAGCTCAAAAGGAAATTGATGACAAATGGACGAATCTTGACCTCGTCATTAACAGAGCAGCAGATGCTCAGACCATTCTTGATGAAGTGTCTACAGATGTGCAAGCTTCTCTTGTTACAACAGGGGATGTAATTTATGTTGTAGATCAAGAAACTCGAATCTCTTTCTATAAAGCTCAAGAAGTTCTTGGTGAAGATTCTCGAGAGGAAGTACACAATACAATGGATCTTAACCACATCATACGCAAAGCAACAACTCTTGAGAATATCATTGCTTATGTCTATAAAATACCTAAGATCATATGGTTGAAGCTAGGGGTATACTAGTTTCTGCAGATGAAAAAACATGATTCTTGTTTGATAAAGCTCAAGAACTTTTTTGTTGGAAGCCTGTTGTGAAACATGTTTACCAACGCAAGAACAAAGTAGCAAGAACAAAAAAGTGCACGGTTGATACTACCAGGATCAATGTAAGTTCATTCAATTTTGAGATCAAGTTTCAATAAAATTCTTTTTGTAATTGTTCATTTTTAACACTACCTGCTGAAATTTGATGTTATTTGAACGTTGAGATGGTACTTTTATATGATCAATGATAAAATTTTGTATATAGAACTAAAATACATATATAAAAAAAGGGGACATCTGAATAAAAATCTTGGGATGCCTGGAATTACCGCATTAATCAGGTCATATCATCCTGAGGAGTTTCTTATTTAAGAAAATTGTTGGGAAGTTATGATCAATTGATTGCCCACATCCTATCTAATACTTATATGTCTGTGTCATTTTTTGGCAGTTCACCATTTATTGTTCAATCATATTATATGTGCATATTTGTGTTTAGAAAGGTACAATGTTTTATATTATCTTCTAGAACTTGTATGGTCAATCAACACATGACATAAATTTCAGGAACTTGTTGATCTCACAGATGAAACAAACCAAGTGGATAAAAGGTATGTTAAAGATCCTCCAATACTTTAGCGTGGAGAGCGAGCTTTATGACTTATGACTTTCAACACTTACTTATGACAACACGGAGTAGCCGGTGATGTTGGCGAAATCGATGGCTAAAGAGCCGGCGATGAGTTCGGCGTCGCCGAGGCGGCCTAAGAAGAGCATGGACAACATTGAGCACGAGTAGAGAATCATTGCCGTCAGAGCTATGGAAAATGCGAGGTTAAGGAGAGATTTTGCTTTCGATAGAATCTCGACGGCGCTGATAGAGAGTGGCGGGGGCTTGGTGGTTTCATGGTGCTTGAAGGTGGTGGGGAGTGCAATAAGATCGAGATAGAGATGGCAGGTCGGCGGCAGAAGAGAATGAGAAGGGTGTTTGTGGTCGGAGATGGGGATGATGGGGTTGGGATTGCACCTAGTAGGGAGGAGATTTGGTTACTTAATTAATAGTTGTGTGTTTGTTGAAGATGTGTAATATTTATACTCTTATGAAATGCTAGCAGAGCATGCTGCCCATTCTTTATGACTTTCATGAAGTTTGCAACCATGCTTTATGACTTTCAACACTTACTTATATATTTCTATTTACTTGTTTCAGCGTTGATGAATTGGTGATATACCCATCAAAGCATCATCCTAGAGCCACCTATATTCATCCTAACCACATGCAATGTCTGGCTCCTGAATCTTGGTTGACACCACCAATCATAAACTACTATATTCAGTAAGCTCAATAGTTTTCTTCTTCCTTTCTACTTTGTTCAATTGATAATACTGCTAAGTTGAGCTTTATGAGTTCATGTTAGCATGTTATCCATCTACAAACTCCTTGATTGTTGTATAATATTTTATCTGCTGCAATAAACTTCATAATTTACTTTACATAACAAAGAAACTTGAGCTCGTAGTTTTTATATATATGTTTTTTACTTGTGGTCAAGCTTGGTAATAAGACTTGTTGTCATGTCATTCTAAACTAAGACTTAGTAATCAAAGCAATGATGATAAGTGATTACCATTTTGGAGGGTTGAATTATTCAGTTGCAGGAGTACATGCTTTGTTAACCATTTCCTAGTTTGCCTCACTTATTTTTTAGACTAATGAGTATGGACTGATTAGTAGAGTCATGTGCTAGTAATGTGAGAGAAATTTACTAACTGATATATTTTTGTTTAGATATTTGTAGAAGCCCACATCTCCAAGTTCCGATACAGAATCAGAATATTACATTTTCACTACCTATTTCTATGGGAACCTGAAACATCATACTCAAATCGAGGCAGGTCTGAAACTCCTTGTTCTAGTTATGGCAACATAATCTTCCCTAAATTGTCATACTTTTTTTTTCTTCCAATGATGCAGGATGAAGCTGCAAGAAAGTTATCTTTTATTAAACTAAGAAAATGGTGGAACAATGATAAATTACTCGATAGAGCAAACATCGTCATACCAATCAATGATGAGCAACCGGTAAGATTTAATTGAATTAGATCTAAACACATAAAATAACCAAATTTATGCAATTATTTCAGTTTACACTGGACCTTAGTTATAATATGCATGCCATGTGTTGCCTATCCGAGTCTGACTATTATTGGTTTTGATTCATCCGGACAGCATCTCGGCGAGTCAGTGTTTAATACTATGAAGAGGTAATATTGAACTTGTCATATGTGTTGACTCTTTATTGATAAAAGCTTTTTTATCGGCAGGTTGATTGAAGATGAATGGAATTATGAAACTCAATGTGGAGAACCATTTTCTAGAGTTGATAAAAAAAGTAGTTAAAGTCCCTCAACAGGGCATGCATCCGATTGTGGTATTTTTGTCCTACAATACATCGAACGTTTCTTAGCGAAACATGTGTTCGTTTGACTGAGAAGAACATAGAGGTGCCACTTTTTTTTAATTATTGTTTTATATGTTATCCATTTTCTTGCTCTTACATTTCTCACTAATATTTCACCCGTGCAATTTACTGAATGCGCAAGGCCGAATTGACATAATATGAAGTCTGACGTAAAATAATTAATAATATTTTACATTTAATTTTATTCTGTATGAAAATCAAATCGTCACTTCTTTTAAGTTATAACTGCTAATGTATGTTTCTTTCATTGTACTTCATCATATAAACTTGACATTGAACCTATTTATATTAATGCATTATCAGTTGATCATTCGATTGCCGATTTTATGTGTGATTATGATTAACTCTTTAGATTTTTCGTTCTAAACTATTGTTTCACACATCCACATTGGCATTTTTTTTTTACTTTCTCATTTTGTTTCATTTTTTTTCTTTTTATCTTTTGTTATTCTAATAATTGCTTAATAACATTTTATATCTAGAATTTTCTAGAATGTGCACAACTTTTAACATAATTATAACTATTAGTGTTTATAGGTATAAGTAATCAAATTATTTATATGATTTACATCAATTAAAACTAAAAATCACAAGATATACTGCAATAAGCAGTCAAATTTCAAATAATTTTACGATTAAAGAGATACAATAAGGAAACATGATTTTCAATGTAACAAAATTATATACAAAATTAGTAAATTTAGAAAACCTATATATGTGGTGAACATAGATGACAAAAAACACTTGATGAATACACCAATGGTCCTGGGCCGGACTGGATCGTTATGATCTTGAGCCTGAATAGGCCCGATGTGACCCAATAATTAAAATACAATAACTATATCATCTTACTTAATTGGGTGCTATCATTATATTATTACTTAACATCTTAGAATGCGAACAAACCAACAAAAAAATGTTTCCAAAAGAATAAAATGACCACATACTTAAGTAACTCTAAATGATCATACTTTAAGTGTACAAAGCAGCTAAACATTTCTTGACACATTTTCTTTTTGTATCGTCCCACTCATCTTGACACATTTACTTTTATGGAAATAATTAAGGTTTACTTAAAAAATCAATTTATTTACTTTAAAAATACTTTACATCACTTCAATTATATCAATTCAAATCTCTTTATATTAATTCACTTCAAAAATATTTTATATCACTTTATTAACTACACTAAACACCATCTTTACACTTAATACCATTTTCTTAATACCCGTACCGAAAAAAAAAGTGTCAAAATGAACGGAACGGAGGTAGTATATAATTAAGAGGCTCCGTAGGCCACATAATACATGGAGTATTTTTAAGGAGGCTCCGGAAATCTTCTTTAGCTGAGACAAACCTGTAAATTCTTACAATACAAAATTGATTCTCCCTCTCTCTCTCTCACTCACTCTCTCTCCCCCCATTATCGCTGCGTGAGACTGATGTGTCACCCATGCGTCTGTTGTATTCATATGAGAGGCTACAGTAAATCTGTAAATAGTGTGAGCGAATTTGTTTTGAGCTTTTTAAGGTGTGAGCGAATAGACTTTATTTCTTATTTTCCCCCAATTTGTAAGCCTTAATTGGAAAAGGTGGGTTAGGATATTTTGATGCGGTTTTCTTCTCGCCGGCAGAAGGGAGGTCGTCTCTGCCGATGCGTGCGAAGTGATTGGTGAGATTATCTCCGGCGGTGATGACCTTTAGCGAAAATTTGTCCATGTTAGAAAATTGTTGTTTGAGATATCAACGATCTTACCCTTCTTCTCCACTCAACTTACCATTTCTCATCCTCAATTTGCCGCATTTCTTCCATTCTAGTTTCCGTCTTCTGTACCAAAACGAAATATCAATCATATAAAATATTCTAATAAAATCAAATACTATTATCAGATGTTTGCTTCCAATCTCCATATACACACTATATTTTTGTATAATGTGGGCTTTTCTTATATAGAGCAGCAGTGGCTCCAAAGGCTGTTTAGTTTCAAATTCAAAATAAAGCTGCAATTTTGGAGCTCTTAAATCTCCATTAGATATTAATTAAGCATTAAGAAAATCTGTTGGACAATAGGTAGCATCTTGGCGGGAATTTTTGTCTGTAACCACTATCTGGCTTTTAAATATAGGGAAAAGTAGTATATAGAACCTAATGTGTCAATCTCGATCGCTTTTACACCTCTAATGGAAAGGTTGTGGCTGCCAGAACTCCAATGTATAAAAAGTAGGGGCAAATAATCCCTTCCGTTTAACGGTTCTCTAACGCCGTCCGAATTTTTTTTTTTTTCAATTTTCTCGTGTGAGGCCGTTGCAAGTGTTTTAGCAGGTTTTGAAAGGATTATTTTGCTTCTTTCACATAGCAAACTCCCTTTGCAAAGAAAAAACATACGAAGAACACCAAAGCAAAACCTTCTTTATCGATTGAAATCGAAGATTGATATGCGGTCACCACCACTACCACCACCGGTCGCACCTTCTCTGCCCGTCCACACCAACCTCACCCTAAGCTTTAACGAGTCCTGCCTCTCCTCCAACTCCACCGTCGTCCCCAGCGCCCACCCTCACCCCCACTGTATCCAGCCTCCGCTACTACGATCACGCCAACATGGTCCCCAAAGTCGTCGATCGCGACACCCTCACTCCCGAGAAACTCGTCGACTTTTAGAAAAAAAAAATCAGACGCCGTCACAGAGCCGTTAGGCGGGAGGGATTATGTGTCCCAACTTTTTAAACGTTGGGGTTCTGGCAGCCCCAACCCTTTTTTTAGTGGTGTAAAAGCGATCGAGATTGACACGTTAGGGGTGTATATGCTACTTTTCCTTTATATATAATAGATATAATAGATAATAGATTCTTGGTTATTTTTTTTCTCATTTCTTTAGTTTGGAGAGCATTGGTTCGCTGTTGAGGATGCTTCCAAACTGAGAAGCGAACTTCGTTGACTTTTCATTTTTTTTTTAAATTTTGATTTTTAAATTTTTTTTTCCTTCTCCGCATTGGGCTCCGATTTTAATTTATAGATAATGATTGTAGCAACATTAATGTCTTTTAGCTGACTTCGAGACCTTCGGCTTCCATCGCTCGACTCTTTAAAAAAATGAATGAAAAAAAACTGCAAAAAAAAAGAATAAAAAAATTGAAAAAAAAGAATAAAAAAACTGAAAAAGTCAGACACGTATGTTATGCATGCCGAATTAAAAAAAAAATTACCAGGCTCGCAAGGCGCATCGCGCACGTTGGCTCGGTTGCACCACGTGCGATGCGCCGTACGGAGTTTTTGGGTTTTATAAATCTTGCAAATTTTTATATGCTTTTAGACTAGTGACAAATTATTTTAATTTTTGTCGAACAAACTCAATTGATCACTATCACTACATTGGTGAATAGGTAAAGCAACTCGAACCCAAATTCGATTGTGAAAAGAGTTCTTCTCACAATAATAACCGCACCACAAAACAAATTAGATTAATTGCAAGAAAACCCTAATTACCAGCTTACTCGCAATTTCATTTCACGTACCACATCATAAATCGCCCCCACCCCCCATCAAATCTTAGGGCTTCTCATTGCAATTATCCAGAAATTTCTATTCATTGCTTACTGTCATTACCCATTTTTCTTGTTTTCTAGTTGAAGCGCGTCCAATTTCCGAAGGATGGATGCTCAGAGGGCTTTGCTTGATGAACTCATGGGCTCAGGTTAGCAGTGGGCTATAAACCCTAATTTTAAATCAAAATTTATCGGGTTTCTTGTTCGTTCGAGTTGGCGGTTGAATTTAGGGTTTTTCAAGCTTAATTTTGTTATTAACGTTGTTGCTTGGTTAACTGCTTAGGCTCCCTAAAGCTGGTTGATAAATTTGATTGCGAGCACTAAATTTGGAACTAAGAGGTCGTGGGGACTGATGTTTATCAAATTTTCTGTTAGAATCTCCAAATTTATGTATTAAGAGTATTGAACCGAACTTGTGCAATATATTTGTTTCTGTTCATTCTCAAATATCCACATTTTTGTTTAAGTCGATTATTCATCGTGTAAGTACACTAATATATTTTCTGGAAACATGAATCTATGCTAAATTGCTTTGAAAATAAAATAAAATAAAGAATATATGTTTGTTTTCTTATCTCGTGGGTGTCGATATTACTGAAAGGATGCTTCTTGGTACTGATCATTCTCTTATGATTCTTGTAGCCCGCAATTTGACTGAAGAAGAGAGAAAAGGGCACAGGGAAGTGAAGTGGGACGATAAGGAGGTTTGCGGTTGCTATATGGTCCGCTTCTGTCCCCATGATTTGTTTGTCAACACTCGCAGTGACTTAGGTGATTTCTTCATTTGTTTTCTTCATGAAACTTCCCGATATGATATTTTTTCTTAACATGACTCTTTCGTCTAGACTCAAGAGATTAGTATTGATGATATGAGAAAAACATTCTTCTATATTGTAAAAATTTTGTGTTTCTGTGTGCAGGGGCGTGCCCAAAAGTTCATGACCAGAAGTTAAAGGAAAGGTAGTAGGTGTTCGCTGAGCAGAATATTTTTTGTTTGATTTTACACCTAGCTGCCTGCATTCTATTTTTACGTGGCACATTTTATTTTTGCGTATTTTTGTGGTCTTTGGACTTGCTCTCTGATATGGTTACCATATACTTCTTTGGATCTGTCTTCACATGCCATTCAGTTTTGGGTTAGATATGTTTATGCTATTGTTTGTTGATGAAGAAATTCTGCTAGTTATTGATGTGAATTAGATTTCTCTATAACTGAAGATAATCAATCTTTATCTGTGATAATACTGGCATTTATCTATCTATCTATCCTCACTTCATGTGTCTAATACTGACCCTTTTTTGGATCGCCAAACTTGAATATTTATGAATATTATCACTCAGTATCACAAACTCTCTGTGCTGGTTGCTATTCTGGTGCTTGAAATGACATTATGACAATGCTCAAGAAGGTTCACGTTTTTTTATTGGTCCCTTTCGATGCTTATACTATTGTCTTGAGACTAGAACTTTTAACAAATAAATTGTCTTTCATCTAAAGGAATTGATGATAGTTCCTGGAAATTACTGACAATATTTTCAATACATTGCTTTGGATGCTGTATATCAAAAGAGAAATATAGTATCTTACAACTACATTAATGTCATCCAGCAAGGAAGCAACCATCATGGTGGACATTATGCACGACTGCTATAGTAACGTGGTTCGTTATAAATTGTTTTCAAATAGAAAAGTTGGTAGAAATGATAGCAAGTACAATGAGTAAGAGAGATAAATTCCTGGATATGGTTGAAAAGTCATCTCATGTTAGTATTATGAGATAATACTTTGTCGTAATGGAGCATTAATGCTTGGTATGCTCTGAGCTTGGACTCTTACCCTTAGGATATGAATGGTCTACGTATGGGTATGAGATCATTCACCCTAAAAGTGGATCCTCCAGACCATGACTTGTAATGGTAACAATGAAATATCCCAGCGTTAGTATTATGTGAGAGATTCTCCAGACTTACAATGAACTAGTTTGCTTGTTGCAAATTTGTTTAATGGTCGTTTTAATTAAATCTTTACTTATCTGATTTCAATCTGTGTATAATATAGCAACCTTCTTTATATGTTTCTATAGAAGTATCCCAATTTCCAGTCCTAATTTTGGATCCCTTTTAGCTGTACCCACGTACCCTAAATTTTTAGAGAAGTAAAAAGTTGGTTTCTGGATATGTGCTCTTATCGGATCTCCTTAACTAACCCAAGCAACTTAATGGCTTTAGAGTGAAGGAAATATTTTGAAGGTGATTCAGTATTTTTGCAGATATTGGCCTCAATAAGACATTATGTAGTTTACAGTTCTATTTACTCCTCACGAGAACACAAACAAGTTTGTAACATGTAGCGACTTAATGGGAAGCTTGGTAGCATGGTGGGTGCACCTTGGTCCTTGGATAATAATTCTGAACATGGCAAACTGATAGGTTTGGAAGGGAAAAGTAGGCAAGAGTTTTTCCTAGGCTTGTAGTCGTGAAGGAGATTTAGGTGGCTCCAGAACTATGAGTTTCTCCATGTGCTTATTATCAGTCTCAACAATAATGCATTTCTTAGCAGCTTTGTATTCTTCTTACTATATTGCCTCAAATCCTGCTCATCCACCATCAAAATTAAAAACATAAAAAGTAAAACCCGAAAAAGAACAAAATAGAGAAGGAAGAGAAATAAAAAAGATTACTGGTAACTCATTTGGGTATATACTGGACCCGAAGCACAATGCCTTTAAAATGCTGTAATCTATTGTATGTGTCAATCTTCGTGACTTTAGATGGGATGATGTTAAGATGAAATTTAAAAACGATGGATCCTCTTGAAGAATAATGTAATATAAATATTTATTTTGCCTTTAAGTTTTGAGTAGTTCATTAACTGTACATAATTTGTTTTGCAACAATGTTTCCTAATTCTGTATTTTTTGGTTTTTAGTCAATGTATATGTTGTTTATATATAGGCTGTTCAATGTAGGTTTTTAAGCAATAAAAGATCTTACTGAGAGCATTTTCATCATGTCAGTTTGAAATACCCGAAAATGTTAGCCCAGTGTTGGGTACTTATACTTTTCAACTAGGTCAATTGAGCAGTTCCTACATTTTAAGTTTATATCAGAATTTGGAAGACATTATGTTTTTTTCTCTCTGTAGTTTTGAGGAGTCTCCTAGACACGATTCATATGTTCCAAAGTTTGAAGCTGAACTCGCTCACTTCTGTGAAAGGCTGGCAAGTTTTTCATTTCTAACAACTATGTTCAATGTTTTTGATAGTGTGATGCTTAATCTGAGTCTCTAACAATACTTCTTGTTCTGTCTCAGGTTTCTGATTTAGATCGGAGAGTTAGGCGTGGACGCGAACGCCTTGCTCAAGAAGTTGAAGTCCAGCCTCCCCCACCAATTTCTGCTGAAAAGGCTGAGCAGCTGTCCGTCCTGGAAGAGAAGATAAAGAACCTGCTGGAACAAGTAGAGTCTCTAGGTGAAGAAGGAAAGGTGGACGAAGCTGAGGCACTTATGAGAAAGGTTCTTTAATATGTTCACTGTGTAATGATGTCTCTCTTTTTAATTTCAGAGGTTTACCTGACTAAGAATTTGCCTGACTGACATTGATCACCATGATTTTAAGGTGGAAATGCTGAATATCGAGAAGACTGTCTTAACTCAGCAACCACCGCAGGATAAATTGTTGATGGTTGCACAAGAGAAAAAAATGGCTCTATGTGAGATATGTGGTTCTTTTCTAGTAGCAAATGATGCTGCAGAGAGAACTCAGTCACATGTTACTGGCAAGCAGCATGTTGGCTATGGCATGGTACGGGACTTCCTCACTGAGTATAAGGTAATATTTTGCAAATCATACTTTTGTTGTGGAGAGCATTCTGTTAAAAAGTTACACTTGGATTGTTATGTGCTGCCCCGCGCCTGTAAATTTTGATAATTACCTTTTGAATTGTGTAATTGCCAGGAAGCCAAGGAGAAGGCAAAAGAAGAAGAAAGATTGGCTAGAGAGAGAGAAGCTGAAGAGCGAAAGAAGCTGCGGGAGAAAGAACATGAGGGTAGACGCAAAAGAAGTGGTTCATCTGATAGGGACAAGCATCGCGACCGGGATTTTGACAAGGAGAGGGACCGATATCGAGAACGAGATCGTGAACACGAGAGATTTCATGAAAGGAATGGTAGAGGAAACCGGGAAGGGGGAAGAGTTTCAGATAGGAAGAACATCAGTTCGAGTAATGGAAGAGAAGGCAGTAGGGATAGATATCGAGAACATGAGAGGAGCAGATCGCGTTCTCCTGCCAGACATGTTCGAAGGAGATCTTCCAGGAGTCCAGGCCGTCCATATTAGAGGATTGTGTAGAAATATATCTGGATTATGAAGAGGTAGATGCTTTCATAAACCACCATGTTTAATGTATGTGAATTGAGAGTCTAAGTTTGTTATCATTATGAGTGATTGTTTTCTATTCTCACAGCTCTTTTGAGACTATACCATCTCCTATCACCAATATAATTACAGGAGAAAGATGAGGTAGGCATTTCATTGCCATAATGCTACTTATTCAAGTTTTGTTTTGACTGTTTTATGCTTTACAAGTGATCTTGTTTCCAGGCTGCGGGTTTTTTCTCCCTCTTTTTTTTTTTTGTTTGGTTTCTTCAGATGTTCTGCTGCAAAACTGTTGCCTTCTCTATGGTAACTCAGGGCACACAATGTGATTTCTTACTTGTGATTGTGCTAATCCGCTAATAAGATCTCATTTAGATGTGGCTATGGCTGTTGCACTTGCATTATGCTCTTGAACCGCTGGGGTAAATCTCTTGTCTGATTTGTTTTTCATCTATCGTCGACTTGGGTTTTTATTAGTTGATGTATGCAGATATCTAGTAAGTAGAACTAGTTTGTCCTAGAAACAATCACAGACAAAATTTTACTGCTGTAGTGCCATTCGGATTTCCTTGAAAGGTATTCCTCCATCCTTTTGAACCCATTATTTCAGGATGTTGAGGATTACTTGCATTCAATTACCTATGATAGCTTCTGTTGCTTCTTTTTGGACCTTGTATTTTGCTTCCTATGACAGAACATGTGGGGGAAAAAAATTCTTAGGTTCAATGTTATCTTTCTGATTATCCCTTGTGTTTGCCAGCTGAGGGCTATTTTACATGGAATAATTCAAGTCAATCTCTTACCACTCTGAAAGTTCCTTCAATTCAGAGTCGGTCTGATTTAAGGTAATTTGTGGTTGCTGCTACTTATAAATATTGCCACTACTAAGTGTGCTTGAATTTTGAAAATACAGTGAAACTCAGTAGCCTCTACCATACGCTTGATGGTTATTATTTATTTACTTTTTTTTTTTTTTGGGGGATTCAAATTATTTATTTATTCAAAATTTTATGAATCCTCTGATAATTGAGGAAATAGAGGTGGAATAGGATTTCAATATTCAACTTGTTTGTAGAGGGTAGGATTCAGCTCTTCCAACTATAGTTTGTGATGAATTGGAAATTTGTACAAAGTGGAAGGAGGTCGTTCTAATGGAGACTCCTTATAGTTCTTTTGTACAAAAGCTTTTTTTTTTATTTTATTTTTTTTATCTTTTCTTGATTTTGTATGGAGTGATTATGTTATGCAGTTGTATATGTGTGTGATAAAGTTATACTTCCTCCGCGTCATTGAACTTGTCTTGTAATTGTTCACCGTGACATGGTTATTAAAGAGAAGGACATTTTTTAAGAGTTAATTGTTTTATTATTTGGAACGAAGACAAGTTAAATGGGAATGCCCAGAAATAAAAGGAAGACGGGTTCAGTGGAATGGAGGAAGTATTATTAAAGAAACGAAATCATAACATCCTTGGAAATTGGCAAAAATTTATGGGAAAATTAAGAACACCATAATAAAAGAAAAATTCAATGGGAAAATTAAAAACACCATAATAAAAGAAGTTGCATTGATCGTTTTGTTAAATGTTACTCCTTCTGTCCATCAAGGGTGTGACACATTCTTGATGGTATGGATTTTAAGAAAAATAAGGTAAATGTTATTTGAGTGGAAAAATGATCTACTATTTTAAATTTGTGTGAGGATTAAAATATAAGGAAGTGACAAGATTATGTACTAAAATAAAAAGTACATACTCTTTGTGGACGTACCAAAACAGTATTATTACTACACTTATGATGAGCGGGGGGAGTAGAATTTATAAACTCAGCACTCTCTAAGCAACGAAGTCTCCCGCTACCAACAACTCCTAAAACGACACGGAACCTTAGGGGGCGTTTGATTTGCTTGATAAGTGATGATTGATAAAATAATCTCACATAATCATATGTTTGGTTTGAATGATAAGGTCCGTGATGGACAAGCGGCCCATGCTCCAATCATTCAAATGAGTGATAATTTATCACCCCAAGCTTGGGTGGATTATTAATCACTCTTATAATCTTATCCTATTCTATCAATCTTATCTATACTATCCACCAAACCAAACGACACCTAAGAGAACACCGGGAAAGGAGACTAACATTGTAAATTGTCACAACAGACAATAAAACGAGGAGGAATGTGGATAAAAGTCAAGAACAAATGCAATTTTTTTTAATCAGTATACAAAAGTATAACCATAATCTTTTACTCCCTCCGTCCTTCAAAAGTGTGGTCCAAATTTAATTATATGTGAGGTATAAAATATTAATTGGACCACACTTTTGGGAGACGGAGGGAGTATTTCAGTTTCGATTCTGCCACCTTAGCTAAACCAATTTATCAAATACCTATGACAAATTGATAAAAATTATTATGAATTTCTATATTACTTTTTAGAATTAAAATATTTTGGGATTTGGAGTATAATTTACCCTAAAATATAAAATATCAAAAAAATGTTATTAAATTGACACAATCCATTTGTTTGACCTAGCAACAGTAGGATTATAAATATATTTATTATTTTAAATTCAGTTTTGTTTCAAATCAAAAAACTTGTACAATTACTAATTTTTTATTATCTAAAATTCAAGTCATAATTGAATTAAATTAATTATAATTATAAATAATTTTAAAATTGTTACTCTTTACATTGAGTCCTTGACTAAGCGATCAACCCTGATTGTAGGCCGAATTTGTGGGCCCAATATGAAGCAGTCCATCCACCGTGTGCCCCAAGCGAAATCGTATCTGCCTCTCTCTCTCTCTCTCTCTGGAACCTTCTCGACCATTTTCTACAATGCTCTCGCAAATTCCAGACGCCAAACCTTCTCTCTTCTCTCTATAAAACCAGAGGCCGATCCAAATCAAGGCACGTGTAGCCTTCTAGCATTTCAAAACCCTTGCAATTCTCAGTCAGTCTCCTTCAGCTTTCTTCTCAAGCTTTCCACACAGTGCAACCATGGCTTCCTCTTTCGCTTTGAAAAGGCTGGTCTCTTCTTCCAACCTTCTCTCCAGGTCGCTCCGACCGGCCTGCGCCGTGGCTCAGCCCGCCTCCTCTCGCCGCCTCTTCAACACCAATGCCGTCCGCGAGTACGACAGCGACGACCGTGACTCCGACGTCGATCGCCGCCCCGACCGCCGCGTCTTCTCTCCTTTCGCCCTAGCAGGTAGTTGTTTCCCCCTCCATTCTCATCTTCAGCCGCGACGGATGGTGTCTTTGTGATTTTTTTGATGAGTTCTGCCATTTTCCGAACGATCCTAGCTTGATCTGGCATTACGATTTTTGATTTGTTGCCAAATCCGAGTTTGCGCTCTCACGAATCTCAGTCTGTTCGTCATTTTACTAGCGTTATTTCTGTCTTCTCATAAAATAGTGATGAATCAGCCTTTTTGTTTTTTGTAGTATGAGGAATCACGAGTGAAACATGTAGCGCAATGAAATTTCACATGATATGTGAACAAAAGTGCACGCGATTTGTGTGTTTAATTTGTATCGATGTGAGGCGGTGAAGACTCTTTATCTCGGCTGGAGATTTGTACTTGATTATGCTAATTTCTGTGTTTGTTGTGACTTGTGAGAGCAGATATGTTGAGTCCGTTCCCAACAAGGAGCAGCCTCAGCCAGATCCTGAACGTGATGGACCAACTGACGGAGTCGCCGGTGAGTGTCAGCGGCCGGAGGACGTGGGACGCAAGGGAGACGGCCGACGGGCTCCACCTGCGCGTGGATATGCCGGGATTAGGGAAGGAAGACGTGAAGGTGACCGTGGAGCAGAACACCCTGACGATCAAAGGCGAAGGAAAGAAGGAGTCGGAGGAGGATGAAGGTGGGAGGAGGTACACGAGCAGGATTGATCTGCCGGAGAAGCTGTATATGACCAATGAGATCAAAGCTGAGATGAAGAACGGTGTGCTGAAGGTGTTTGTGCCCAAGATCAAGGAGGAACAGAGGAATGATGTTTTTCATGTTAATATTGACTAAATAAATTATGTCGTTCTAGTTTTAGCAGCGGATGAGGGCAAATGCTAGGTTAGTAACAATAACAAAGAAATATAGTACTTCTGGCTTGTTCTGCTCGAGTATTTCTTCTCGTGTTAAATTAAGGAAGTCTTTTATCTTTATTTTCAATTGTTAGATGGAATTATGGAAAAATTTGAGAAATTAGGTGCATAAGCTCAAAAACGAAGTAATTGCTCATTTATAATTATCAGATTACTGCTTGTTACTTGGAGGCAAAATGTGTTTTACCCGCTTCCAAATTGAGAGGATAAAAAGTAAAAACTATCCACTTTATTTAAACGTACAAAAATTATTCAAGTTATCAACACTATCCGGGTTCGAATTGATGGTTCGGCAGTTTGAACCGTATTTTTTTATACTGAGGGCTCGTTTGGTACAAAGTATGGGATAAGGATGTCTTATAAAAATATAAAAAATTAATATTCCGTTTGGTATGATGTATTAAATTCTCTGCAATACATAGTAATTATTGTAATTTATTGCTATAATTAGTTGCAGTATTATTTATACCACCTCATAGGTAGTATACATAACAACAAAATAAGTATTATTCATACCACCTCATAGGTAGTATACATAACAACAAAATAAGTATTATTCATACGGGCCCGAATTTTATAAAGGGTCGTATACTTCATACTAAACAAGATATTAGGATGTCATAGACATATTATATACCCTAATCACCCATACCAAACGAGCACTCAAGGTATATATAATTCTAGCAAGCTGGTAGTTTGGATTTGGTTATCCGAAAATTGACTCAGTTAATTTGATCGGTTATTTTCTAAACCATCCAATTAACTAATTATTACTATTCTTTTTGTTTCATTTTTACATAAATTAAGAAAGTACATTTAAGAAAGTATTTTTATTTAATTGTTCAATTTTATTTGTTTTTACGGTCCTATCCACCGTGAACACCATTAACGTGTTCACTAACGTGTTCACTGTTGATATAACAATGCCACATGGGATGGGGAGTCAAATCATATAAATAAGTTTATTTAAATTACCTATTTAATAACTCAACAATTTATAGAAATAATCTTCTTAAATTACCTATTAAATAACTCAACAATATCAAACAATCTCTTTTACTATAAATTAACAAAACCTAATTTGCTAAATTAAACGGCCAATCAAGAACGCAACCTTCCGCCATTTTTTTGCTTGGGAACAATTCCCCGTCCTCAATCAATCAACAGGTAAGTCATCTTCCACCTTTTTTTTTGTTTAAACTTTAATTAATTATTCAAGCTATAGTATTAGAAAAAAGAAAATAACTTTAATTAATTAGTCTTATAACTTTAATTAATTGAACAAAATGAGAAATACTATACATTGATTTATTCACTTGATACCACCACCGATCATCTGCTCATTTTCTCATTTTATGATAAATTTACATTTATGGTGTAAATTAGTTAGCAATAATCAATAGTTAGCAATAAGATTCTTTTATAATATTAAAAAAATCACAAATGAGGAACAAAATTAAATATATGATGTTGCAAAATTTCCATTACCTTATAAACTGATTATAGGCCGATGGAACTCGTTGCCTCTTCTCCGGAGCTGAACACAAGAGTAAAATGTAATTAAGAAAATTAATGGAATGTGAAACTGCAAAAAATTAGAACAAATTAAAAAATCATACATCGATTCACGATTTAGGCTCAGGTTTTTGGTGAATTGAAGGTTGGATTTTGTAGTTCCATTGTATAAGTATTTAAAAAACTAAAAATGGAAGATGACTTAACTGTTGATTGATTGAGGACAAGGAATTGTTCCAAAGCAAAAAATTGGCATTTTTTGATCGGAAGTTTAATTTATCATAAATTATTTCCATAAATTATTTAATAGATAATTTAAATAGACTTATTTATATGATTGATTCTCCATCCCACGTGACATTGCTACATCAATAGTGGGCACGTTAATAGTGCCCACGGTGGGTAGGGAGCGGAACCGTTGTTTTTATTACACATAATTTTTTACAAATAAAGAGTAAGATTATATTAGTAAAATAATGTTATAATACAATTTTAATTAAGAAAGTGAACTATATTTTTGAGACATGAAAAAAAAGAACTACACTTTTTTCGTGGGACTGAGTGAGTATAAAAAATTTTACCTCTATTAACTTTCTTCTCAAAATCGATGTTAGATTTCCTCAAAAAATAAAATTTTAACACTATCATATGATTAATGACAATTATATTATGTCTTTCCTTAATAAATTAAGAACAAACGTACCGCGTGCATCACATGTATAAACTATAAAACCAGATGTAGGAGCGTAAGAATGTACCAAAAAAAAAAAAAAGAATCCTATAGTATATTTATGTATTATGCTTGTATTTTCATATCATTATTCTACATTTTTTGAGATAATACATGATTATAACACTTTTAGGGAAAAAAACACTAATAATAGCACTACTTTTTAAAATATATAAATTCTAATACTTCTACCCCTCATTCTTTTTATAAAATATCTTTTATTGTAAAAGAATTAAAACAATAAAATCGATACCAAATAAAAACAGATCAACGAACAATATATTTCCTTTCCAAAAAAACAATCGTCTCTCCCCACACATTCTCTCTCACCCTCCACACCACCCATGGCGCCATCTTCCAACTCTCTCAAACCCTCCGACGACCACGACCATAAGGGCCCCACCGGCGCCGCCAATCACCACAACCTCGAAGCACTACTCGAATCGGCCCGCCCGTTCCTGCTCGGCGAGCTCCACGCCGTCGACGAAGACCTATCGCATCTCTGAGCTCTCTCTTTGCTCATCTTCCACCATCCAGATCCCCACCTCCGCCGCCTCCACCACTGTCCCTACCAATTGCCGTCTACCTCTGGCAAGATCGAAGCGGGTAGCAGCGCCGTCGATGGCGGTGCGATCTAGATGGAAGAGGCGTCGTCGGATCCGCCGTTGACGGAGGTGGAGAGGAGGTTAATCGGGGCACTGGAGTCTGACGAGCCGGAGTGGGATGTAGTGATGAAGGATTTAGGGATGACGGAACTTGATGAACTCCCGGAGGCGGTGATGAAGATTCAACGTCTGGCGGCGGAGCGGGTGAAGAAGCTGAAGGCTGCTGCCGGCGAGGAGGTGAAGGAGATAGAGATGAACAATTGCTTTCACATGTTTTTTTATGTGAATTCCCATTTTTTTCACATGAATTCACATTTTTTTTCATGTGAATTCGAGTTTTTCACTTTTTTCATTTGAATTCCCATGTGAATTCCTATTTTTTTCATGTGAATTTTCATTTTTTCCACATGAATTCACATTATTTTTCATGTGAATTCGAATTTATCACTTTTTTCATTTGAATTCCCATTTTTTTTTTCATGTGAATTCCCATTTTTTTCACGTGAATTCGAGTGAGGAAAAAAAAAACAAAACGAAAAATGAAAAAATAGAAAAATAAAAAAGAAAGAGGAAGGGTAAAAATGTACAAAAGTGCTAGAATTGATATATTTTAAAAAATAGTACTATTATTATTATTTTCAATCTAAAAAATGCTAAAATCTTATTTATCCCATTTTTTTTTTATAGATGTTAAACGATGCCAAAGGCCCACACACAAAGTATAGGTATTTTTTTTCATATTTATATGTTCGCTAACATACATATATATGTGATGTGTATATATATATATAATCCGAAATTCACTGGCAATTTCCCTTCCCGCAAAAACACACACAGAAAGAGAAAAATAGATATCATAGATTCTGCTTGTTTCCGGACGCCTTCAAATCATCCTCCATAATTCGTATGAAATTTCTATTCAATTTTTGTTGAAATTGAGTTTAGTCTTGTGCATATATCCTTATGTATCTGGATTGGTTGATTTTTCAATTTGATTCTTTCATTTGCCTTTTATTGATTATGATTAAAATTTAGTCAACGATTTTCCTTTTAAAGTTGATTTTTGATCTATGATGAGGTAATTTGCGCAGTTTCCATTCAATCTCTAGGGCTTTGGTCGCTTTCTCCTTTAGGAAAGGTTTCTAATTAGAGAATCGAATGTATTCTGGAACGAAATGCGTAAAAAATTAAGCTATTGTGTTCCAAAAGAAGAAGAAGAAGAAAACGAGTTAAATTTCTGAGTGAATAGATACGCAATTCGTCAATTATGATGCTTGTAAGAATTTAAATGTCGTTCCGGTTATATTTCTGTTAATTGGTATAAACTAAAGGTTGTGCCTTTTTGTGTTATTCTTCTTCCTCTTGTTGCAATTGTTTCTCGATGTGCTCCATTTTTCCAGGGTTCATAGTTGTTAGGCATTGGGTGTGTTATTGTGATGGAAAATCTACTTAATTATCTGTTGTTTTAAAGATATCTGGTTCCCCAACAAAAGAATTTAATAAATAATAGTAGTATAAAATAAAACGTAAGAAAGTTCTTCTGAGTCCAAGCTGACAATACCCCATTTATAGATTTGCATCCAGTATGCCTTCCGTGGAATGACGTGTGACGGCACACAGTTGATGGTATATACTGAAGGTTGTCCTATCATTGATGTTAGACTGGATTTTATCGGAGAACTTTGTTTACTCATATTGACATTGATTCCTGTCTTATTTTTGTATGTACATTGTTATTTAACAGCTGTTGAATAATTTTTTTTGTCTATTCTGGAACTTGTGTAGATTTTCCTTGTGTTTTTGGTTATTTTCTGATCATGTCTTATGGCGTTCCTTGTTGTCCAGGGCCTACTGTTGAAGCCAATATAATCCCCTATAATTTGAAGGAGTGCTTCCGAAACCAGTTAAACAAAGCTATAATCTGTTTCTCTCCATTGAAATTTCACGATTGTTTTTGCGGGTGAAGGACAATGCTAAAATTGCTCTCATGAAAATTTTGGATTTTGGTTTTGGTGGAACAACTGGACATATTTCTGATGGGTGTCAACTTCTTATCCGTTTCTGTTGTCTGTACCATTTTGAGCCTGGTTGGTGTCCAGTACTGGACAGAAATTTCACTTGATAAACATCAATCAGATGTTTTGATTGTAAATGATCTTATCACTTCAGAAAATGCAACCCATGCTCTTGAACTTCTTTTTGGTTCATACACGACCCTTCTGTTGGTTTCCAGTTTGGCATTTAATGTCATCATCTTGGTAATTTTAGGCCTAAAGGTAACTTTTTTCTTCGTTATGAACTTACTGTTTTATGTTTATGTCCAATTTCCCCAATGTGGAGACATCATACTCTTTGTTATGGCGAGATTGTATAAGTTGTTCTGATGTAATATAATTCTTAGTGTTAATTTGTTGAAAAGGTTTTTGGAGCTGCAAATAATATTTTTGAAAAGGTTTTGACTCATGAACCTTTAAATTACTTTCACTATTTATTCTATTTTGTTGACATTAATATGCAGATAATCTTCTGTATTTTCTGACTCAGTTTCTGGTAGCAGTTTTGGCGATTTAAGTTCAAGCTTCAGTCTGGCTATTCACACCTTTATCCAAATCTGATATTGAAATAGCTGCCACCAGTGAAATACTTTGATTGACTACTCTTAAGAACAATTGGAAAAAATAAACATAAAAAATAGATCGAAGGAATATGTAGTACAGTTTTAAGGATTAGTCTGCTACTTTATAATAAATAAAAATGAATTTGACTGCCCCTGTCATAATTTGGAGCTACAGTAGGATGGATTATTTAGCGCGACATTGTTTAATTAACTATTAGTGTACTGGTGCTTTAGTGACATGTTTTCTGCATAATAATTGAATAGTCTTGTCACAGTACCCCAAAATTTGCAAATTAGTTAATCCATGTTGATCTGGGTTTGTTGGAAATTCATAATCTCTTTGCCAGATCAAATGATGAAATGTCAATTAGATTTGTTTGGAGAACAACAAGAACTCTTGACCTACTTGACAAGAGTTCTTATCCTTCTTTTTATGCAGACAGTATTCTTTTCAGAGTTGTATACATCTGAAATCCGAAAAATGCTCGAACGGCTCGTAAATTACATCATCTACAAGGTAAAATCTTTATTCAAATTATGACATTCTATCCTTGCTGCAATAGATGTATAGACTGCAATTCAAAATTTCTGATTATAAAATATACCTGATGTTATATCATCAATCTTTTTACTTGGGAAAGTGTTGCAATTTTTTTATTTTTTTCCCAGGGAGGTGTTATTAGAATGTGTATGACATCATAGTTGAACGGGCGAGCAAAAATCTTATCCAATGAGAATTTCTAGTGATACATGCTTTGAGAATCTTTTTGTTTGTTAAAAGAGTTGTGATTTATCAGCTTTTGACAGGGGACTTTTCTTCCATTGGTAGTCCCACCAACAATATTTCAAGCAGGTCTATGGTCAACTTGGTTAGCCATGCTTTGCTTCTTCAAGGTACTCATCATAAGAACACGAGATTGTTAGACTACCATGATGGCTTATGCACAACTGATCTGATTGCTGCTCATTATGCAGATGTTTCAAGCTTTAGCTAGGGATCGACTTGAACGCTTGAATGCTTCTCCTTCAGTCACTCCATGGACATACTTCCGTGTATATTCGGCTTTGTTGCTAGTTTTCTCTGTTGACTTGCTCTGGTACTTCCTGCATACCTTCTGTTTCATATATGGCGGTGATTTCCTTCCCTTCAGAAGTACTAGTTGAATACTTTGAATAATTTATATTTAGTTGAAGAACATAAAAGAGTTGACCAGTGATACTTTCTTTTTGATATAGATGATTATCAGTTACTGAAAACAATCCTGTAAGGGTAACGTCTCAATTTTGCCTCTCATGATACACTCGAATTTGCCAAGACATTTCTTTTGCTCATTATGTAATAAATAAACAGTATTAGTTGTTTGCCAAATTTAAGTTGCTTTGTTCCATATTTCTTTTTTTCAGCCTTTTGTTCTTCCCAGGATGAACCCCCCCTTGCATTGTCGCTTCCCTTGTCATCCAGTGTACACTTATCTTTGTGAAGTTTTATGCAATGTTGTGAAAACCGGATCGGACCGGGAACCGGACCTAGTACCGGTCCGATTGGCACTAAAAAACCGGAGGTTAGTCCAAACCACAATTAAATCGTGAAAACCGGCAAGAACTGGAAGAAACCGGTTTGAACCGGAAATCGGGCGCGGTTTTGAGGAACCGGCCGGTTTTTTTATTGTGCTAAAAAACTTGCGTGTTTTGGAGGTGTTGATCCCATGACCTCCTCTACATCAGGCAAGATCATTGCCATTGCACCACCAAATTCAATTGTATTATTTACAACGTTTATTATTATTATACATACTTTTGAATACTATAAAAAGATGTCAAAATCTTATCTTAATTCACTCTCTTTCTTTGATTATCAATTATATATTATTATTTATATATTTATACTCAATAAATATATGAAAAATCATTACATACATGTGTTATGGATTTTAATGTGTATTTTTACTTTATAAGTTATTAAGTTATGAATATTTTTATATTTATAATGTATATTATTATTATTTTATTTAAATATTTATTAAACGGTTGAACCGGTTGAACCAATTGAACCATGACCCGGAAGCCTCGCCGGTTCAAGCTCCGGTTCGGTTTTGAAAGCATTGGTTTTATGTACCTTGCTCCAAACGCCTTCTTTTCATTTGCATTCAGAATGCCTGTACTGAAGCATTTTGTTCTGTCTTGTTGTGATCTACTCTTTTTTGTATTTCAGGCCATGGTTTCTAACCTTTATAATATATTAAATAAACTAAATTTTCTTCGAAATTATAAATTGACGATTTTTTTGTGTATATGAGGCACTATTCAGAAAATGAAACAAATTGAGCTAAACAGGCAAGAGATCGAACCATAAAGTACCCAACTGTATGTGGAACCACAACTGATTTAGTGCATTAGTGACAATTACTACACATGTTTACAATGGCTTATATGCAATTCTCAGTTCTAAAAATCGATGAAGACTGTTGATCATTGTTTCTTGTTAATTGTCTATCTAAAAACTTTGCAACTTCATGTTTACACTACTTCATGGTTTCTTTATATGCTATTATCTGAAACATTTGTCTATTTTTTTGCAGGATATTGCTATGTCTGACAATAAACAGTGCAATGACTTCCTCAATATTTATTTTGTTATTTTTCGAGCCTTCTAGCATAGCTTTCGAGACACTGCAGGTAATGTTACCTTTTCTGTTGCACTATAACAAGCATGATATGGAGAACCAATTTGTATTAACAGTTTTCCAATTCTTTATTCAGGCCATTGTGGTCCATGGGTTTCAGTTGCTTGATATATGGATGCATCACTCTGCTGGAGATGCTGCAAATTGCCGATTATCTAAAATCTTCAATATGTCTTCCGCAGGTGATTCTGCTAATAAATTTTGTTTTTTGTGAAGCAGAATAGAATAAGTGAAACTGTATTCGAAATACCTCGATTGAGTAGAAATTATGGTTGGTGAAATATTGTTATTAATTATGTTCAAAATAGAGGTGCTGAAGTGTTAAAAAAAATTAAATAAAATCTGCCTTGTTTGAGCTTCATTAGGTGGTATTAGATGGCAAACTTGTGATTTTGTTTCACTCCATTCTTTGTAATTCTTACTATGGTGTCTTCAATTCCTATCTATTTAAAACTAAATATAACTTGAATCCCCATGTATATATATGTCTTGTCAGTGGAAGCGTCTGTATTTAGTGTTTTCCATCAACTGTTCCAGTTTATTCTATTCTTCTTTTATGAGATATGCCATGATCGTATTTTTCCTTTGCATAATTTTGATTAATTAGTTGAGTATAATTTGAGGTTTGATAGAGAAAAATCTTTTTGGTTTTATTGATTTTTTTCTTAGGTTCACTGGGGGAATGGAAAGGCATGCTGATCCGGAATTTGGGATTTTTCCTTGACATGATGACATTGCTAATGGCTCTTGCTCACTACCTATATATTTGGTGGCTTCATGGCATGGCATTTCATCTTGTGGATGCAGTCCTTTTCCTAAATATTCGTGCAAGTTCTCTAGTCACTCCCTTTTATAGTTCTTAAAGCACATTTATCGGATTGACTTAGTTTTAATTATTGCAAGTGTAGCTTTGTTGTTCTCCTTATTGGCTTTGTACCTATTTTTCTTATCCTTTATAGGCCCTGTTAAGTGCTATTGTGAAACGTGTTAAAGGTTTCATCAAACTGCGTATGGCTTTGGGAACCCTTCACGGGGCACTTCCTGATGCTACATCTGAAGAGCTCAAAGCATATGATGATGAGTGCGCAATTTGTAGGGTAATGTTTTACTTATATTTTCCGGCTTGGCTATCAGTTTCAGTTCTTTCAGAGTGTATAAACCTGTGAGTGTTTTGATAACAGGAACCGATGGCGAAAGCTAAGAGGCTGTCATGTAATCATTTATTCCATCTGGCATGCTTGAGATCTTGGTAGGTCTGATGAGTATTTCTGAAAACACCTTTTTACAATCACTTGTAGCTGCGATAAGTAACATTTGATTGACGTGTCGATGCAGGTTGGACCAATGTTTAAGTGAGAGTTACTCATGCCCCACTTGTCGGAAACCGCTCTTTACAAGCAGATCTGAAAATAGTGTCAATCCAAATGCTGCAGATTTGTCTAGAGATGAGCAACTTGCTCATCAGATTAGTACAGCACTCAATGGGCCAGATCTTCCTGGTCATAACTTGCACCCTGGAGTCTTTGCCAACCAGTCACAGAACGTAGAAATGAGTGATTGGAGGTCTGGATTCCTTCTTGATTTTTGACAGATCACAATTAAATTATGGGCTTTTTTTTCATATATGTGAAAAGGGAATTTGTTGCCTATGTTTTTGGAAAAAGGAAGACACCGTCATGATTATAACTATGAATTCTCTCACCTTCCCGTTATTTATCAGAACTGAATCTTCTAAGTTAAAATCTTACTTCAACATTGTGAAAGTTTGAGTGGCACGAGGCATTACTAGTGATTAGTTGTCTCTTTCTTATTTGTTTCTTCATTTTGAGATATGTGACCTACTTATTCTGTGATCTGCTCTCTTCAAGTACTTAGCTATTCTACTGGCTTTCTTTATTTCTCAAAATTCAGAACTGATGATACATTTTTTCTTTTCCCCGTTTTTTTTATTCTCTTTTTCCTTGCAGGAGGACGGGTGTTAATTTAAGTTGGTTGGGTTTAGATGGAGCTGGCCCTTCTGGATTTAATCGTGTTCAGATGTTAATGAGACAACTTGATGTTGGAGATACTTATGCACAGAATACACTCGAAGATACTGCCTGGAGTCTGTTTCCTCCAAATCCTTCTCAGATTGGTACGTCCAGATCAGCTATTCCTCCTGCTGCCTCGACAAGATATCCTGGAGAGACTGGTGGTCTGCATGTGAGGTCAACGTCTAATGCTGCGAACCGTAACTTAGATAATATAATTGCAATGGCCGAAACGGTTAGAGAAGTGCTGCCACATGTTCCTGACGAAGTAATCTTTCAGGTAAGGTTTCAGTTCAACATCACACTTAGAAATTCATTTCATGCCCCTGTGAGATTAACAAGTTATCATAATTATTCAATATTCAGCTATCATCTAGAAATTTATTATTCCCTTAGCTAGCTTACAAATGTGATAATAATTAATTAAATCTTTTTCTTGTTAAGTTGATGTGTTTTTTTTTTTGTTGTATCTCATAGTATTTCTTATGGGAAATTGTCTCGCTGGAATATGCAGGATTTGCAGCTGACAAATTCCGCAATGGCCACTGTGAATAATCTCTTGCAAATGTGATTCAAGTGGCGATACTCACTTCTCCAACAGTGTATGGACCTGAAGAGTGCAGGCGAAAGCGGGTTCAGGCTCAAAATGCACATGATTATGAGGTTTGTGCAAGCTTCCCCACACCCCCAATCAACCCCCTGTGTATAGCAGCATCAGCACAAAAAACATCCTTGAGGAAAAATAATTAATTTTGTTAGTAAATAAAGCAAATTCAGTCTAAATGAAAGGATGAAAGAACGAAGAGGCACTGTTGTATCGCTTTGTAGTCGTCGTCATTTTCTGTTAATTTTGCAGAATGTTGTACCCATTCTGCTCAATACCTCTTGTTGTTTCATGTAATATGTAATTTGTAATGTAAGGTCTCCTTCATCTTTATCTCTAAAGCTCTTTTCTTCAATCTCAGACCATATCTTCTTTAACTGTTGCTCTTTTTTTTTTTTTCGGTGTTTTTGGTTACTAGTAAAGATTACTTGCATTCGCACATAAAAAAGAATGATTCTAAGAAATAATTTTTTACGAGTGCATTATTTTCATGGTAACTTTATCATTTTATTACGTAGTTTGAATAAATTGTTCAAAGTCAATCTTGAGTTTTTACATGCAAATAATAAGGGGAAAATTAGCAGCAAACATGGGAGAGAAACTCCCCAGAAATCTCGAGAACAAGGTGAAGGTTATAACTTATAATAAAGACAAAAAAATGAAGGTTAATGTATGATTTTTGTCTGCAGTTACCATATTTGCTTCTTTATCAAGTTTTCATAACCCTATTCTTTTTTGCTAAAACTGTGGAGCATGTCTATTAATCTCCAAACATTTTGCAATAAGAAATTCAAAATCGATAATTATTTTGGTTATGTTAGTTAGATTTCGATTTTCTTTGAAAAACAGCTAGTTCTACATTTTAGAATTTCGAAAAATAGAATAAAATTCAGTTCGCTTCGGCTAAAATCCATTATCTTGCGGTTTCTCGACCTTTGCACACCCTAGATTTGACAAAAACCTCAAAGTAAACTCACATTTGCTAGCCTTTGAAATGTTTTTTTTTTATATTTTTTTAATTAATTAATATTTAATTAATTTTAATTGAGGCTTAATAAATTCTAATTTTTTTTGAACAATTAATAAATTATAATTGAGAATTAATAAACTTTAAATATAATTAATAAAATCATAATCAAAATTAATTAACTTTAATTGAGATTAATATACTCTAATCACCCCTTAATTACTCCTTAATTACAACCAACCCTACTGTAGGGTTGTTTGTACCCAAACTTTTGTCTTAGTTAAAAGTTCTTGAAAGTCGAAAGTAGTATATCAATGAATTCCACTAATGAGAAAAAAAAAATTATATACACACCTAATTAAGGGGAGAAAGATCCAATTAACCAAAGTCCAAGCTACAGTTTTAAGTTGCATATAATCAGCAGCTAACAAACAATTGGTTAGCTGCAGCCTGCTGCATATACCAAGGAATTATACTGACGTCTGATCCAAGAATTAAGACTAATTGAAGGATTCCACACACACAAAAACACACACTGTATATATTGTTCCTTCATATCTGGAACTTTTTCTGATTAGGACTTCCCAGAAGATTTAAATAATGAATAAATCTATGCAGCCACATTATGGCTAGTCATAATTTGATTTAATAACAAAAAAATTGATTTATTTAAATTTTTTTAGTTAATATTTAAAATATTTAATTTATACAAATTTATCTTGATATATTTGGATTTTGATGTAACATAAATCTCGATAGATATAATTAAGGTAATACAAAGATTTTTGTAAAAAAAATAAGAAATAAATATATTTACACTAATCATAATAGAATTTAAGTAAAAAATATAAACTCTAACATAAAATATATAATCATCATACTTTTTATATGAATCAAATATCCAACAAAATTAGTCTATTTTCACTTAATTGACCAAATTATGGCTAGCCACATTATAGCATCACTCATAAATAATTATTTGGAACTTTCCTAACATCAATGTTTCCCAAGTGCACATATATAACTACCCAATTAAAGAAGCAATTTAGCTTCAATCTTGTGCAATTTACTTCCATCATAAATTTGAAGGAAAAAGTAATATTTTACACCGGACCCAATGTTTAATAGTGTATGAAAAAGTAGGTACAATTTAATCCCATTGTATAATAAATCAATTTGTAGAGAAACAAAATAGGTAGTAACTGTTGAGTGGGACCAGCTAAAACTGTTGGATAATGTGAAGTTAGTGAGAGGAGAGAGAGACAAGAGTACATGGATCTTCATTTTCACTCAATCGTACGTCTTAATTGTCCAATACTTACTTCTTCTTTTCTCCATTGCTACAGTACGTAGTGTAGTGTTTGTCTATATATTCTTCCCAATTATAGTACTTGTGCCGAAAGTTAGTTATGATCAATGCCAACTATATAATACTAGTAATATTATTTTTGTTATATAAATGCATTCGTTATTTGCTCCAAACACAGTATATATATATATATATCTTTAACTAAATTATAATTCTCATCGATCATATATATATAGTTTGGCTAATATATATATCTTTCATTCTCTTCTCAAACTCAGAGAATATATAGTGCGTACAGTTTCTTTCGATCGACACCAATTATGTTTGTGTGTGTCAAAGCTGCTGCTTATTCTTTCTTCCTTTTGTTTCTTTGCTTCTTTGTTATGCTTATGCTTATGCATGCATCTACTACTCCATCTTCTCCTCTACCTAATACTGTCTCACACAGAACCATAGCAATTCACACTCAAAAGGTGTGATTTAATTCTTCATCTAGCTACTCATCTAATTCACTCTTCTAAGTATTTATATACTTCTTCATGAGATTAATTGGATGTTGATGATATGTGTGTGTGTGTGTGTGTGAGAGAGAGAGAGAGAGAGAGAGGGGAATATTGTAATTAATAGTATGTTAACTTGGATTAATGGTGGTTGTAATTGATTTGAGTGCAGATAGAGGAGAAGCATAATAAAGTGAAGAAGTTTGGTGGAAATGGAAGGGTTACATTGGGGCACAGCATGCTTAGCAAAAGCAGTGCAGAGGACCTTTGCAAGAAATATAATAAACCCATTAAAGAAGGTACATTGTGTGCGTGTATTAGCCTAGTGGTAAAGTGGTTAATGGTTCACCGTCACGCAACCTTTAAAATTTTTTGTAATGTTTGATAAAAAAAAAATAGTTTATACTTTAACCCGTTCTCTCTCTTTCAGATTATTCTCAGCCGCTTAAAATGCCTCCTATAAAATAACCAAATCGATCATCTATTGCCCATTTTTGTGACATTTTCTATTACATTCATGGAGGAAGAGATGTGGAAATTTTTGAGATTTATATTTGAAAGATATGTAGCAATTTTGAGATTCTCCACAAACCTTCTGTGTATGAATAAACTGCAACCACCAATTATGATCTCATGATTAATTAGCAATAAATTAGGTGTACAGACATTCCGGTCTTTTGGTATATATTACATCATGTACTATAACAATCAAACTAGGGTATAATCAGTTTAATTTAACTGTAAATTAATATATGTGTAAACATAAAAAAAAAAAACTAATGTATATATGTGCATGTGTAGTTCTAGATTGGTATATATGTTTGGAATCCCTACATATATACTAATACTTGATATGAATAGTGCAGGAACAAACGGAGCAGATTGTAAGTCTTCTCATCACAAGGCTCTGCTGCAATTCACAAAATCAGAGGTAACAACTAATCAATAGAACTGAATTAATTAATCAATTAGAAGCTTTTGTATGTGGAAACAAATTTTAATTAATTAAGGGTTTCTAGAAATGGTAGACATCTCATTAAAGTTAACATAGCTGAGGCATAAATTTTGACTAAATTAGTTGCCAATATTCCCTCCATCTATTCCGAATAAGTGTCCCGAGCATCCTAAAAATATATACCAAAGATAATGGGCAAAATGATGTATATTTTATCCCTAACTATTGCATGAAAAACTAACAAAATAATTTTTGTCTTGAGTCAAATGACAAATATGACAATTTAGCCTAAATTTTGCATAAAATCAGTGATAGGACACTTACTCGGGGACAATAATTTTGGTGGCTCAAGCATTGTATCTAGACCATTGTTGATCTAGATAGATCGTACAAAAATCAACGGTTCATATTTATTCATAATTTTCACTCTATGTGATGCATGCATGTTGATATTATATATACATATGTTGGACAGATGTATCGTTGATTCATTTTTTTCTTCCATCAAATATAATGGTTAAACTTGAGCTATTGTGTGTGTGTATATATATATCTACTATTCCAAATTGACTTGTAGAGGGTGTTTATTTTCAAGAGCTTATAATCTCCAACATCTTATACGATATTTTGAGAGTTCATAAGATGAAAGATGGGGTAGATCAACTTATTTTTTTGGGAGTTTATAAGTTGTTGATGAAGCTTATTTTTAAATCTTACTCCTTCCGTCCCAATAGCAAGGTCTCACTTGCTTTGGGCACGATTATTAAGAAACTAGAGTAAAAGGAGAAAAAGTGGTAGGTCCTACAGCTTTTGAAGAGTTAATTATTTCTATTTTTAGAATGAGACATTGCTATTGGGACAGACAAAAAATGAAAGTGAGACCTTGCTATTGGGACGGAGGGAGTATAATGTTAATTGGTGGGCCATATTAACATGCTTAATTCGATTTAACATCACTAAACATATGGTATGTAATATTTGAAAGTGTGACTGACATTTGTATGTATGTGTGTGATTTAATGTAGGATTCAAGATGGGCACATCTGAATGTAAGAGAAATGGATTCGCAGTATAAGTATTCCTCCATTTTCAGTGAAGAAATTAATCTCTCAGAGACAGACTATCAGCCACCCCATCGAAAATCACCCATTCACAACAAATAAATAATTATTTCATATATATATATATATATATATATCCATATATACAATTAATATAATTTGAATTCAATAATCATTTAGTTTTTAATATTTAATATATATCTAGAATGAAAACATATATATGCAGCAGTTTTTATTTTTTAATTGCTTAGCTACCGTTGTGATGTTAATTTATATAACGCACGCATGTTTTGACATCTTAATCATATAAATATTAGTCTCTCTCTCTGTCTCTCTCTGTGCAATTACATTCATACATGTACGTAATTATAGAACAATAAGGGGCTCATTTGATATCCATATACCAGTATATCAGATATCAGGTATCGGTATGAGTATCAGATATCAGGTATGGGTATGAGATTGATATTTAATATTTGTGTTTGGTATGTTGAAGATATCAACTCATATCATGTGGGGAGGAAATGAGAGATATGAGTCATACCCTAAAATAAAAATTCCAGATATCAAAATATTGAAAATTAGGGTATCAAGTATATCAAAGATATCAATTTGATATCCATATACCGATATACCAAACACAAGGTATGAATATGGGTCATATACATACACATACACATACCCATACCTAATATACGTATATGGATACCAAACAGAGCCTAAGACTTTACTTAATTGTTTGTTTGCTCAATGGATGGATCTTATCCATATGAATAAAAGATGATCACAAATTGAGAAATGAAATACAGGATTGGTAGCCCACGGCCCGGTTAAGCCCGCTAAAGCCTAGCACCACCACTCTTTAGGCGGTGGGTGGGCCGACATGACAGGCCCAATACATTTGGACAGTTATGTTTCTACTCGAGGAATGAGAGATACAGTAACAATACAAATATTTGAGTGCGGTTGGTCTTATCGTATGATCAGATAAAAAGTACTTCCTCTGTCCTGAAAGTAAGGTCTCTCTTTCCTTTTTCGTCTGTTCCAATAGCAATGTCTCATTCCAAAAATGAAAATAATTAACTCTTCAAAAGGCTTGGAACCTACCACTTTTTATCTTTTTACACTTATTTCTTGATAATCGTGCCCAAAAGAAATGAGACCTTGCTATTGGAACGTAGGGAGTAATAATTATTCTCTATCATCTAACTAGTTAAAATACTAAGCGACAATTATTATGAAAAAAATAACTACTATCCTAAGGAAAATCAATAATTCGGATCGCATGGTAAGACTGACAACACTCTACTAGTAGAACTTGAATATTTCTATACATAAAAAATTATATAACTAGAATAGTGGTTAGTTAAAACTTTTGAATAGATTGTAGCACTCTATATACTATGTCTCACTTTCAATTGTTTTAGATTTTTACTTCAATTTTAATTTCTGGTGTTTCAGTTTAAGTTTGTAATTATTATACCCAATTGGAAGTAGCCGTTTGAAATGGGCAACGGCTAAACCGTTGCGCCCAATGAAAAGTTACCACCTCATCCCTTCTCCTTGCGCCTCTCTTTTCTGCCGCGTCCGTTGGAGCGCTCATGGTGATCGCCATCGGTCATGCGCCTCCATCCCACGATCACAAATGCAGCGATCACCACATGGTGATCGCTGCTACGTATGGCCTAAGAATTAATCATTAGCGGTTAGATAATTCAATAATTAGGATATGTATAATTTTTTTAACTTCATATATTTTTAGTAATAAGTAGTATTAATTTGAATTTATTGTATTATAATAATTTCAATTTTATAATGAATATAATTAAAATAACGAATTTAATAGTAGTACACGAGTGAGTCACGAAAAATGCTGCGGATATTGAATCCGTGTAATTGAGAACCCCCAATTCCATGTCGCAACTTAAAAAACTAACAAATAACCGCAAAGGGGGGGGCAGCAATACACAATAGTTTGAGATAATATAACAAACCGCAACGTGTGTTTTTACTGAAGAAGAAGAAGAAGAAGAAGAAATGTCGCGAAAATCTGCCACTGTGCAAAGGAAACTGAGCGAACTCGAATCGGAACTCAGTTCCGTCTTCCGCCTTCCGCCGCATCGCGACTCCTATCGAAAGATCTTCCGCCATCTCAACAAGCGATTCGGCTACATCAGCAATCTTCTCGCGGCGGAGGTCGCCTCCACGCCGGAGAAAACTCACCAACTCCAGGAAATGGGAGTGAAACTCGCCGGACTTGAGGCCGCCTTCCGCTTGTGGCACAAGTACCATACTTACGCCCTCAACAAGTACGTCGAAGAAGACAGCGATGACGACTCCGACGGTCGTCCGGATTCGCCGCAAGCGGCGGCGGAGAATTTCTCCGGCAAGGAAGAAGATCGCGGGAGGAGGATTTGGGGCGGATTTGGCAAGTTGTGTGGAGCGTTTGGTGGAGGGATAATTGCAGGGGCGGTTTGCTGCATGTGCGTCGTTAACTACTTTTCTTCATTTTATAAACATGATGATATTTATATTATTCATCCTACATGACTGTATACATTTACATATATGACTTCATAATACAATTTCATGTCAGCTTTGCTTCATATATTTTATTTATAAGAGAATGCTATCCTCGTGATTTGGGCTTCATATATTATTTCTTTAAATTTGTTAAAGAATCCGATCATATTTTCAGTTACAAAGTGCTTAAAATATAAGACACTCTAAATTTGAGAAAATATTAATTTATTTTTTCCAAGTCTGACAATATAAAAAGTATGATCTAAATTTGAGAAACTATCGAAAAATTGGTCTATAAAGTGATATTTTCCTAAAAGATAATTTGATGAAAATAGATAGAATTAATATATTATATTAAAGTGAAGACTATTTTTGTGTTTGACTAGTAAAACAAAATTGCCTCAAATATTATTTTTATGGATTGATGATTCTACGTACGCCTAAAATAAAATTAAAATCCCCATTTTCATTTTCCTCGCACATATTTGTGTCGAATTTGAGTTGATGTAGTAGGAAAAGAAATGGAGCAAAACATTGGGACGGAATTTGTGGAAATACAGTTGAGTGACGATGTGGTTGACGACGGAGAAGGTGACGCCGTCGGAGGTGTGGATGATGAGGTTGTTAGGGTTTTAAGAGAAGCCCTCCACGACGGTAGGCTGGTGGAAAGAGTTGACCTCTCCGCCCGCCACCTCAAATTTCTCCCTGAGCTCTTCGGCAAGATTCATGCTCTCCTCGTTCTCGATGTCTCCAACAATCAACTCCAGGTTCGTAGGATCAATTCCCCTATTGTTTCATTCCCTTGAGATCGAGATCTCTCTCCCTCTCTCCGCCGCTGGGAATGAGATACTGTTTTTTTTTTCCCCTTTTTTTTTTGAAATTGGAGTTATTGTTCTAATGATTTGGATGACGATATGTTTGATTTAATTGGGCAGTGCGTTTATAGTGCTGAACTTGTTCATAATCGAAGTTAGAATCATCACTAACATTGTTTGTGTTGTATTCGGAGAATATGTGGATGTTAATTATGTTTGTGTTGTTTTCGGAGATGAATTATATTGTTTCACTGACTGCTGTAATTATGCTATTTACCAGTATGTAGCTTCTAAGAACAACTTCACCTGCAGGATTCTTGATGAATTAATCAGTTGCAACTGTGCTTTACTCTCTCTGTATGTTAAGAAGCTATGAAATTAACTAATGAATGGCGTTTTGATTCCGATTTAGTCTTTTCTAGAAGCAGTATGAATGTAAGCCTCGAGCAGTGATATGATCAATGTGCTAAGACTCTCTGTCATACCTGGAGATGCCTTTTCCTTGAAAGCTTTGAACTCGTTAGGATTTTGGTTATGTAACGTCGATGTGCAGGAAGCTCGTGGAGGGATATGTTAGTGATGCATGTACAGGTTGATTAGCCTGATCAAGATTATATCTGATCAGGAATAACTAAGTACATCTATCTAGACTGAAGTTTTTTCTCAAAGCCTTCTTGGAATCTTGGATCTCTCTAATATTAGGTGGTATTGCTATCCTGTGGAAGGGAAGAGAATGAACCCAAGCATGACTTTTCAGTCCTTTTAGGGGCCATTCACTTTAGGTGATAGATTGGATTTACAATACATATAATTAAGTATTTTAAACAATTACATGATCCAGCAAGCTTAAAATTGTTCAGTCCATCAAAGTATATGGTAGATTAGCCTATATTAGTTTTATATATCCAAGTTATGAGCCGTAAACGCCCCCATAAGTTGTATCCTTACTGGATAGAATTTAATGTGTTTCAGCTACATAATTTTCTGAAATATCTGGTGTATGGCTTGTTCCAGATCATTCCCGACTCAATTTCAGGACTGCAGAAATTGGAGGAGCTCAATGTATCATCCAATCTTCTAGAAACCTTGCCAGATGCCATTGGCTTGTTGGTAAATCTCAAGGTCTTGAATGTTTCTAGTAATAAATTAAAGAAACTCCCTGAAAGCCTGGCTGGTTGCAGGTAACCACTCGAACGAACCTGTTGAATTGTAGATATGCCAGTTCCCTCAAATGCTTTCACTGTATCTCAGACTACTTTTCCATTTTGATTATTAGGTCTTTGATTGAGCTGGATGCAGGCTTCAACGACTTAATGTTTTTGCCTACAAACATTGGTTATGGGTTGGTGAATCTTCAAAAATTCTCTCTTCATTTGAACAAACTAAAAGCTTTTCCAAATTCTATTTGTGAAATGAAATCATTGAGAAATTTGGATGCTCATTTCAATTCAATTCATTGTTTACCACATGCAATTGGGAGACTTACAAAACTCGAGGTCTTGAATGTGAGCAGCAATTTTACCGATTTAACTGAAGTACCCGAATCAATTGGTGATCTAATAAATCTCAGAGAGCTTGATGTTAGCAACAACCAAATCCGTGTCATTCCCGATACTGTTTATCAGCTTGAAAATCTAACTAAGCTTAACGTAGATCAAAATCCACTTGTAATTCCTCCAATAGATGTAGTGAACAGAGGGGTTCAAGCTATCAAAGAATACATGATGAAGAGACGGCTTGATCTTTTGGAAGCTGAGCAACAGCGAAGTGTGGTTGCAAAAAATGAGGCGGCTGAGACAGGATGGATGGCATGGGGCTCATCCATGTTACAAAGCGTATATTCTGGAGGAAATACTCGATACGATCCATTTTTGGATCAGCAGCTGTAAGTGGCATCATTGTTTTCAATACATACATGCTTTGTTTTTATGGTTATGCAAAGTTGAGGTCTGTATTGACTGTGACTATATATATTCTCTGTTTCTTGGATAAATAATGCTGAATGAGGAACCTCTTGTATGAAACTCTTGTACACTCGTGGTTTTCAGCTGATATATCGAAGTCTATCATTTGGAACTATGCATTTGTGGTAACAAGATAAAATTGTTTTTTGACAGCTTCTACTTCTCATTCCAGATTGAGTTTCAAAAACTTGTAACAGACAGCCGCAGGAACCTCTATTTCTTTCCTGTCTTACCAAAATTATTCAATTACTGCCACTTGCTTAATGTTATACTATTAATCTTCTTTATTTTTGTTTTTATATAATATTCTTTCATTTTAGATGAGTAGATAGGATATATATTACGAATATTGTGTCAACTCTTATTTTATTCAATATATAATTTGTAATAAGTGAAAAAGCTTATAGGACGACTATGTTTGTGGTTGGATTGAGAGGTTGCTGTTTTTTTAGCTATGTTGCCTACAATGTTCTTGACTCTGATCTGACTTTATTCTTTTTTTATTTTATTTTTTTGAGAAGTTATTTCACTTTATTCGGCCGCACAATATATCTACGATGATTTAGTAGTTTTTTTTTTTTCTTACTATTAATAAAAAGAAGAAAAACAAAGTACAAAGGGGGAAAGCAAAAAACTAACAAACTTTGGGTAGAAAGTCGGGTCCCATAATCCCATTAAAACTTTTTGATAAAATTCGAATGGGGAAATTTCAGTTATCCGTCTATTTAGTAACTAATAGGGTCTATGAAGTATATGTACGAATACGATACGAAAATATGTCAATTTTGAAAAAATCAAGATACGAATATGTTAAAAATACGTTTATATTTATTTGTAGTAATATTTTTTTATTCATTAATAATAATATTACCAAATTCATATAAACACATTTATCTTAAAATAAAGCAAATAACTAGTTAATTGTCTAAGATAATTGTCTTAGTATTTTAACTTCTTAAAAAACTTATTTTGACTGTATTTTTTTCGTATTTAATTTAAAAAATAAAAAAAAATAATTTAAATAAAAAAATACATATTAAAAACATATTTTGAGAATATTTATTTCGTATTCGTATTTAATATGTATTTTTGAATACGTGGACCTCCCCAAACGTATTCATGCTTCCTAAAATAGGGTAGATTAAAGCTCATAATTACAACATGATTTGCCTAACAAAACAAAGTTTATGAATGAATCAAAGTTGTACTCGGTCAAGTCATTGATACGATGCCTAAGCCGGCCAAAGAAAAGAAAAATCACTGCATGCATTATTAATTGTGGTGGCATCTGTATAAAACAAAATAAAATAATATAATGTTGATGAAGAGCTGTAATGTGATAGCTACATCTCACCTAATTAATAGTAGTAAGTTTCTTCTCTCCTTGCACTGAAATAATAAGACATACATACCCCATCACCATTCACCATCATCTTTCCATCCGCTTTTCTTTGTCTACTCCAAAACTTATTTGAGGCGCATCCTAATCTGAGATTAATAAAATCTAATAAGAAAAAAAAATAAGAAAAAAATAAAAAGAAATTAAAAAAAAACCTAGCAGGTGCTTGTGAGGCACGTGCCAACCTAAAATGGAAAAAATATAGGGTGAAAAGCAAATATAGTCACTTCTCAAAAGTAAAGTGCAACTATAGCCTTTTTTTTTAAAAACAATCAAATATGGCCACTTTTGGGATTTTATTGGTAAATTTATTGTTTGTCCTTCTTAGTCGTGTGTGCAGGTCGTGTATGCATGGTTGTGTGTGCAAATTTTCCGACAAATTTTTCGGTGACTTTTTTCGGCGAAAATTTTCCAGCAACTTTCCGACGAAAATTTTCCGTCGAAGCACACACGACCAATATAATCGTGTGTGTTGGTCGTGTGTGCAAATTTTCTGATGACTTTTTTCCGGCAAAATTTTTTTGGCAACTTTCCGACGAAAATTTTCCGTCGAAGCACACACGACCAATATGGTCGTATGGTCGTGTGTGCTAGTCGTGTATGCATGATCGTGTGTGCAAATTTCCGGTGACTTTTTTTCGGCGAAATTTTCCTGCAACTTTCAAACGAAAATTTTCCGTCGAAGCACACACGACCAATATGGTTGTGTATGCATGGTCGTGTGTGCTGGTCGTGTATGCATGGTCGTGTGTGTATGGTCATGTGTGCTAGTCGTATGCTTGGTTGTGTGTGCTGATATGGTTGTGTGTGCTGGTCGTGTATGCATTTTCTGTTGAAGCACACACAACCAATATGATCGTGTATGCATGGTCATGTGTGCTAATATGGTCGTGTATGCATGGTCGTGTGTGCTAATATGATCGTGTGTGCTGGTCGTGTGTCTATGGTCGTGTATGTATTTTTCGTCGAAGCACACACAACCAATATGGTCGTGTATGCTCTTTGGAGTGCTTTCAAAAATATTTTTGTCCTTAAACAATAGAAACAATTGTGCATGAATACATATGTTCACAGAAAAATGATGAAAAAACATAAAAAATGCATCACACACGACTAGCATACACGACAAATAACATGTGAGGTCGTGTATGTTCGTTTGAGGCTTTTCAAAAATATTTTTTTCCTTAAAAAATAGAAAAGACTATGCATGAATACATATGATCACATGAAAATGATGAAAAAATATAAAAAAATGCACCACACACGACTAGCATATACGACAAATAACATACGAGGTCGTGTATGCTCATGTTAAACACTCAACCACTACAATCATACACTAACCATGCTTATATTTGAAGTCAATTTAGCAATTCTATAAAATATTTCAATAAATAAGTTTCCGTATTGTCAATTTAATGCAAAAAGTATCAAATCACATATTAAATATTAGCATACACTATCATGCATACACCATCATGATCGTATGTTCTGATATGATCGTTGTGTGAGTTGGTCGTGTGTGCTTCGCCAGAAATATCGCCAGAAAATTATACGACCATGCACATACGCCCAACACACACGACCATATCAATATACACGATTATGCACACACGATAAACACACATGTGTGCTTTCCCAAAAAATTTCCGCTGAAAAGTCGTCGGAAAATTACAAGATCATGCACACACGACCATGCATACACGACCAGCACACACGACTATATCAATATACACGACCATGCACACACGACCAACACACACGACCATGCATACACGACCATATCAACACACACGACCATGCATACACGATCAGGACACACGACTATACCAACATACACGACCATGCACACACGACCAGCACACACTACCATGCATACACGACCATATCAACATACACGACCATACACACATGACCAGCACACACGACTATGCATACACGACCATTGAAGGACAATATAGTAAGAGATGCCATTATTGCTCATTTTAAAAAAAGTGGCTAAAGTTGAACTTTACTTTTGAAAAGTGGCTATATTTGAGTAATTCCCAAAAATATATATAATCTAGCAGGTGTATGCATCTCAAACTAGACCTGGCAAATCGTGCGTGTCGAATCGATCGTGTCGACCTGTTAACGACCCGACCTGTTAAGGTCAAATCTGAACACGACCTGTTAAGGATTTGCTCAACACGACACGAATCCGATCCGAAATGTTCAAATCTGAACACGACATGAATACGAAAATTACACGATTTCTATCATGTTGACACGATATGATAATGACACGATACGATTAAAACATAAATTTATACGACACTATAAGCTATATAAACAATAGAAACATTAAAAATTAAACTTAAAATCATAAGAAAAATATAAATTAATAATTAATGATGAAAATAAAAAAATAAAAAATAATAAATAAATCTTATCGGGTTACACGAACCCGACCTGATAATTTCGTGTCCATATCGGGTTACACGATAACGACCCGAATCCGATAAGGCTTGACACTAACCCATTAATTTCGTGCGTGTTCGTGTCGTGTAAAAAATTGTCAGCCCTATCTCAAACGCCCTTTATTCGTTATTTTGGGAGCGTGAGATGCACGCGCTCGAAATGTGAGTATTTTAATTTGTTAGAGAGCATGCATGGTGAGGGAGAGCGCATGGGAGTGCTTGACAACTAATTTATGATTTCAAGCCAATTTATTTCCGTCGACATCACCCCCAAAAAAGTCACTATTTCTTTATTTTAAGAATCTTTATTCCTTGAAGGAAACTTGTTACAGTATAATTGCCCCTCCCATTAGAATCATAACTTATAAAAGGAAAAACTGTAAATTAAAGTATAAATTATGATTCATTTTGTAATTTTAACTTCGCTTTCAAATCTTTGTAATTAAATACTCAATTTATGTAATTAAAACTCGTTCAAAATTTTATAAACTTTCAAATTGTCATTGTTTGAACCACTAATTTGAGAAATTAAAGATTGAGTTTCGACGAGCTTGAAAAGATGATTATTATGGCATATGGGTCGACGTTCAATTCTTGATGAGGCGATAAATTCGACGTCTAATTTTAAAATAGATGTTGGAAATTATTTGAGCAAAATCGTCGTTAGGACCGTTTAGTGATGGACTTACTGATTTAGCGACGGATTTTTCCGTCATTATTCCTGCGTTTTTTTGTTGTGTGTGAAAGTACTAAAAAATAAATTATGACAAAAAGATCGGGGACGGAGGGAATATTTCATAATGCGGAGTGAAAGACCAAAGTATTTAGGATATGTTATATATTAGTATATATTTTTGAGGAAATTATTTGGGATATATTTACGAGCCAGTAATATGCAGAGTATAATTAAACAGCTGGCCAACCAGCATCCCTGGTGATGAAAAAAAAAACTAGCTTTTTTTTTTAAAGGCAAAAAAAAAAATGTTTAATTGTGGGCCATCTCTTGATAGTCGGATAGTTCTTGCATTCTGATAAAAAGATAGTTGTCAAAAAAGTTGACAACTGGTTGCATTTCCTTATAAATAAATTATTGGATGTCAAAAACAATATTTATCTAATCTAATTTCGTCAGCGACTCTACGCTCTATTCCTTGATTTAGTTATTGACTAATGTGTGTAGATTATCAAATCGGTATTACAAAAATTTCTATATAAATCACAGTACTAATTAATTACAGTATTAATCAAATTACAAGTAGAGACTAAAAAGACCTCTGATTAAGGAGGAATTTATAGGCCCCAGTTTAATTAATTAGTTGGGTTAGGCTTCATCAACACTTAAATAAGTATTTTTTTTTTCTTGAAAACGACACCTAAATAAGTATTACATGGTTGTAAAGTATGTTTTAGATTGGTGTAAGAAAAGGTTACACGTACGTAAATGAAATTTTAATGCATTAAGGGGTGTTTACTTTGGGTGATAGGATAGATAGATAAAAATATTATAGGTTAATCCACCGTTTACTTTGATGGATTGATTACTTTTGAACTTGTTTGATCATCTAATCCTTCATATAATCAATCTTATGTTTTATCAATCTATCATATCACGCAAAGTAAACGCCCTAAGGAGATTTTGGTGCCACACTAAGAATTGTCTTTTATTGAAGAATTGAATTTACATGGTCCTAATGGAGCACTTGGAAATCGTCTTAGCTAGTGTAATGGCGTCATGTTTGGTAGTAGGCACTATCATACTCAAATTTAAATATTATCTTCATCTATTAATTAATTTCCTAATGTGAAATCAAACAAGAAAAACTGGCTCGAATCCTGGAAGAGTTGCAAGAAGAAGAAAATTTATCAAAATTTTAAAATAATTCCATTCCTATCGTATACCTGGATATTATATATTACTATATCATACAATTCAATTCATGGAATAATAAGTGAAAAATTGGAGAGACTCAGGCTTTTATCCACAAAATAAGTGTTGTATATATATATATAATATTATAATCTATATATATATTAAAACAAAATAGTAACCACTACTTTCAATTTCAATACAATTTGAATGACACTTTTGTAAATAAATTTAAATTTAAGGATTAATACAATTTTAATTTAAGGTTCATAATAATAATAAAATAAAAATAGAAAACCTATTAGCAAGTTAGTAACACGATTTTTTAATAAAAAAAATGTAACAGCACGTTTCTTATTTATTTTTTTATTTTTTTAGATTAAAGTAGCAACACGTTTCGAGTATAACTATAATAATAATTCTATAAAAACATACAATATCCATATCAAATCATACAGCCAATATGATAGTATTATCATATTCTTCTCTTTTATTTATATATTTGTAGTTTATAATTTAATTAGTATTAATTTTTTTATTAGTCAAATTATTGTCGTGCATAATACGAGCAAAAACTAATTTATAAAAAAAAAATAGAATACTAATGTTTTATCTTAATTATTAGTATTATTTTGTTTGAGGCCGGCATTCTTTCATGGGATAAATTGGCCTGCATTATTACATCTGACGACTCAATAAATGTACCTCTACAGTCTACACACTATAGTACACCCAAAAATAACAAGCCAATTTTTGAGAGAGAGAGAGAGAGATTAATTTGTTAGTGATGGGAGAAGAGTGCTCTGGTGAAGCAGCCGGAACGATCACAGAGGGCGTAAGCTTGATCAAAAATAATGATAACCCACCGCCGTCGCCGGCGCCGCACTTTGTGCTGATTCATGGGATTAGCGGCGGCGCGTGGTGCTGGTACAAAATCAGATGCCTTATGGAGAATTGTGGATACAAAGTAACATGCCTTGACCTGAAAGGCTGCGGCATGGATCAAACTGACCCCAACACCCTTCTTTCCTTCCAAGACTACAATCAGCCCCTCCTTCACTTCCTCTCATCCTTGGACGACGATCACCGGGTTCCAACGAACGAGAACACTTTCTTAGATGAGAAATAAGAACAAATCTGGACCGTTTTTTGTTGTCTGAATTTAATTAAGGCTAGCTAGCTGCATTAAGTTACTGTACTTTATATATTACGTATTACGAATTTTGATGATGAGTTGATGTTATGATGGTGCAGGTGATTCTGGTGGGGCATAGCGCAGGGGGGCTTAGTTTGAGCGATGTTATTCATAAATTTGGGAAGAAAAAGATCAAACTTGCTGTGTTTGTTGCAGCTACCATGTTGAAATCAGGCTACCTCACCGACCAAGATATTCAACATGTAAGTTATATTAATTGTCTCATTTTAATTAATTCCTCTTCGTTTATGTTTTTGCAATTTCAACCTGGCTTTTAAATCTTTACGACAATTAAGACATCTCCATGTTAGCGGCGATCGGAATATTGACATGGGGGCTGGACTAAAACGACGCGGTCGTGCTCCAGAGGCTTAGACTACGTTGTTTGGTGTGAAATTAATTCCAAAAAATTCAAATATTTAAATTTTTTAGCGGGGTAAGCCATCCTCATCTGTAATATTTTAATTATTTGGAATTAATTTTACACCTATCGATGTCGTCAAAGCCTCCGGAGCACCACGTCGTTTTAGTCGTAGAGTTTTAGTTCACGTTGGAGGCCATAAATGTTGGGTATGTCTTTGTTACAAAAATTGAAAATCGAGTTTGTGGATTAATTTGTAAAGATTTTTAAAAAATCAGATTAAAATTGCAAAAACTGCAAAAGTTCGTGATTTATGTTTTTGGTTAGTATATACTCCCTCCGTCCCACTAATTCTGGCTCATTGTTTTGCTTTTTTTGTGAGACAAAAAGCAAAACAATGGGTCAGAATTAACGGGACGGAAGGAGTATATAATATAATGCTTGGTAGCAAATTTTGGACGGTACAAAATACATAGCACAAATTCCTTTTAAAATAGAAAGTATATTCATAATATAATACTTTTACTAACATATCGAAACGTGCAATCTTATTTTTAGAGAGAAAATATTACCTTTTTTTGGGGATGGAAATAATGATTCAAAATGTGATACGTAACAACCAATCGAAACTTAAAAAGGTTAGAATGCACGTGTGCAATTTATGCGAGGTCACAAATCAAAGGATTGCAAATATATTTGCAAAGTTGTAGTGCTGTTACGAAAAGAACTCAAAATTTACCATTATGTATTACTACCATATTCAATTTATGTTAAGTTGAAAAGGAATATAGAATTTGTGTCGCAGTTGGGATATATATTGATTGGGAATGGGACTGAAATGTGGATGTGATAGGCAACAAAATTTGATGGTTCCAAAGAAATTGACAACTGTCACAAAATTCTTGAGCCCTATCTTTTAAACCATTTCACATGCAATGGCAACCTCGGTGGGACCTATTCTTACAAACTTATTCCAATCATACCCTCCTTCCGTCGCAAAAATTTAGTCTCAATTTTCTTATTCGAGCGTCTTAATAAATTAATCTCATATAGAAATAGGTCGCAAGAATTTAGTTTCAATTTTCTTATTCAATCGTCTTAATAAATTAGTCTCATATAAAAATAGAAATTACGGTATCATACAATATATAATAAACTCTTAACATAATTCCAAAATTACAAATTATGCCATTTAAAAATTTATCTTCTCTCTTATTTCCCATGATTTGACAATATTTCTCGCAAAAGTTACTTTTCAATTTAAATTTTTACTATAAACAACTTAATTTCTAATATTGATCATATCGGAATCTATAAAACTAAATTCTTGAAACAGATGGAGGATATGATATTTATTGGGGGTGCCACATGGATGTTTTTTTTAAAATTATTATTACTTTTTTAATTAAATTAAATTTTAATTATGAATTCATTAATTTAATTTATGAATTAACCATAACTAGCGGCGGCCACACGGGACAAATTATTTTTGTGACAAGATGTCACAATTTTATTTAGTGACATTTATCAGTGTTAAAATTCTTCAAAAACTATGTCACTGCTGATATGTTTTGTTGTATTGCATTGGTTTAAATTTAACACAAAATATGAGCATCATGATTCATGCCTTTTTTTTTTTACTTGACTAATGTTTTATTTAGAAATTATGAACAATTAACCACGTGTTATAATCTCTCTCTTTTTTTATAAATAACTGCAGGGAGCACCAGATTTATCAGGATTTGGCGAATTGAATGAAGTATATGATATTGGGTTTGGATTAGGAGAAGGTAATCCTCCCACCACAACAATTATTAAAAAGGAATTACAGCGGAAGATCATTTACAATCTATCCCCTCACGAGGTAACTACTTCTAATTTACTTTTTTTTTTTTGTAGTCAATTATCACGCAAAGAAACAAATAAATAAATGAAGGTAGTTAAAGAAAAAGTTAATGATAAGAGGACTCAATTCTTAGTTCCTTGACACTATTTAAAGGTTTTGTAGATACAATATACATCTATATATATATATATAAAAGCAAAACCATTAACAACAAAAATTTTCAGCCTAAACTACTACAATAATTTTACCAATTTTTTATTTCTTTTGCAGTAATCTTTTCATATTCCAATAATTTATTTTTTTACTACTTTTCAGATTATAATCTAAATTATGGCATGAAATTCATTGATTTGAAAATCAAATTTCAAATTTGAAAGATATGCATCAATTATATCTATATATACCTCACATGACATAACTTCACATTCATTTGCTCTATTTTGATTTCTTCATGTGTAATTGACTTGCTTTATTCTGTAATGTGTTTTAGTTTTGCACCTACCTACACTCTTCAATTTAATGATTAGTATGTTTGCAACAGTAGAAGTAGAAATGTAATTTATTTTCGATAATATTGGTGCACTGAATTTTTTTATGTTTTTTTGTGTTTGTTAATGTGACATGTTGGTAAAACAAAATCTAAAGTACTCATAAATTGAGTAATGTCAGCATAAAATTATGTTCAAATTTTTCATCTATGTGAATGGACAGTTTTTTTTCGTATTGGCTATTTTAATAGACGTTCACTTTTTTTTTTTACTTATAAACCCAAACTGAGCTATTGATTTAGTATTTTCTTAAACAAAATAATTATAAAGTACTCACATTAAATCGTGCGGGCAACACATACTTATAAAATATTTCAGTGTGATTCGTGCATCGCACGGGAAAGACACTAGTTATCAATTAAAGACGATAAATAATGTCGCATTGCAGGATGCGACATTAGCAGAGATGCTGCTGAGGCCGGGGCCGATTCAGGCACTAATAACAGCAAAATTTCCGTTAGGCGAGAACGATGCAAACGTCGACGAAGTGCGTAGAATCTACATCAAAACGACGCAGGATAATGTGATCAAACCGGAGCAGCAAGAGGCAATGATCAAGAAATGGCCTCCTTCCCAAGTTTATGTTTTGGAAAGTGATCACAGCCCTTTCTTCTCTGCTCCCTTTTTGTTGTTTGGCCTCTTAGTCAAGGCTGCTGTTTCTTTTGGATAATTAATAGTATTGATCATTGATTTCACAAGACACAATAATCTTAATTTATTTATTATCTGATTTTTAATTTCAATCAAAATGATGTAAAGTCTATTGATATGATGCTATATATAGTTGAAATTGTTCGGATTTTAATGAGTACATATTTCCTCAAGTTATGGATATAGGAATGACAATGGGTCGGGTACCCACTTATTAAGCATTTTCCAAATTCAAACCCATTAAAATTTTTTCAACCCATACCCGTTCCAAACCCGATTAAAAAATTATTTTAAAACTCATACCTACCCAAATCCATTTGGTAATACCCACTAAAAATCCGTTAAAACTCCGAATGTACTATAACATAAATATCACTATTAAATTTAGTACAAATAACAAGATATTATAAACATAATTTTAACATAATTAAGTGTAAATAGAAAGTTTCATTAAATTATATGTGGATTAAAAGAATAATATAAAATTCTAAAATTATTAATATTTATACTAATATAAATTATATATAAAACAAATATTTAATTACTAAAATTATTAATTCTTTGTATGCGGGTTAAAAGAATAATATAAAATCTAAAAATTAATAATAAAAAAAATATTTATACTAATATCATACTCCCTCCGTCCCCCAAAAGTGTGGTTCAATTAATATTTTATACATCACATACAATCAAATTTGGACCACACTTTTGGGGGACGGAGGAAGTAATATTTTTTTATCTTGCATATATATAAATGAGTTTAGGTAGCGGGTACCCGTAGGTAATTTCCCAAACCCAACCCAAACCCGTCACGGGTTTGAATGTTTCTACCCAAACCCGTCTCAAAATCATTTAATAATTCCCAAACACATCCCATTAGAGTTTGGTAGAACCGAGTACCCGTAAAAAAACCTGACCCATTGCGATTCCTATATGGATTAATCTATTACATTTTTTATGGGATGGGTTAGAACACCTAATCCATTGGATAAAACAAAAACAAAAACAGAAACTTTATTATAAAATTTATGGTTTCACTTTCTTTTGAGCCCAAACTTTTTGTTCTGATCATGTTTAGCTAATAAGCATATTTTGAGCCCAAGAGTTTGAAGACCGTAATATTATACTGTATTACTTTTGGCCCAAGAAAAATGTTTCTTTCCAACATGAATGGCAGAAACGGCTCATGTAAGTGTAACTCTTGAAAACAAATATACTTAAAACATTAAACTATTTTTAAGTAAAAAATAAATTTTGGAAAGTAAATTTGTATTTTAAGAGAGCAATAGAGAATTTGTAAACTGGTTTTGAAATACAAATGAATACAACCACCTAAAAAATGCTACACATCCTTAACTTATTTTTCCAAACATGAATCTCATAACAAACAATCGTGGTGGTGGTCTAAAAATCTTCGTCTGCTCCATCAGATCCCACCATCGCTGGCGACAATGATCTTCATCTGAGTTTTATATAGTTTGGATATGGTACAAGGTATTGTGATCCTACTCGACCGATCAAACCCGTGAACCTTCTCAGCCTCTTCCAGTAACAATCCGAACAGATTATTAAAATACAAAACGGATGCAATCACTCCGAATGTACTAACCCTAATTGGCATATTTCTCTATTATAATTATAATGCAACACTTCTTTCAACAAATTATCACAATACAATCACATCGAAATAAAATAATACTTTAAATTACTTTTTAAGTTTCTATTTATAATTACAACGTAAAAAGATTACCTATTGTAGCTAGACGGGACCTCTAGGACAATAGGCTAGAGACTTATTCCCTACACCACAAGAAACTTATATCAATTGTCACAGTTAAATATAATATAATATTTTAATAAAAGTCAAGCAGGATTATTTGGCCCGAAACCCTGGACTTTTTGGGCCTGAAATCCGAGTAGTTCGATGGGTCTAATGGGCGGGCTTTTTACGCTCAATTTGTTTCGGGCCCCTCTATTTTGAGAATCCAATCCGACCAAAATTTCGGGTATCCGAACCAGTCCATCGGGCCGGGCTAATCTTTACGGCTCTACCCAACACGCACAAGTTTCCTTGAGCAGGTCAATAGACGCGTTAAACAGGGGCCAAGCCTACACCAATCCCCGCTCACCCCTAAAACGCTAAATGACGATAATACCCTTCTGTAATATCCAACATCCAAAAATGCAAACACTCGGTGGGAGGGGCTTTTGCGTAAATTGAATCCCAAATATTCCCTACTCTCTTAAGATTTATAAACAGGCCAGCAGACGTGGGGTAGAGGCCAGAAAAGAAAACGGCTTCCTTCTTCATTGTAATCTTTACAACTGAACTTTGCAGCGAGCGACCCCTTCTGCTCTCTGTTGATTTTTCTTTTTTCTTTTTGTTTTTTTAATGTTAATCTCATGTCCCTTTATTTAATTTTCTCGTAATTTTCAAGAATTCTCTTTTTCTTTTTTAATATTTTCTAGGTTCTTGAATTGGGGGTTCTGGGAAAGACGTTAGGACTGTTAGCTTCCATTTTTTCCTGCTCAAGATTTCAAATTGGGCAGATCTTCGTTCGGGTTGTAATTGGATTCTTGTGGGCGTACATTTCCGATCTTGAGATTACACAGTTAGAGAGAGAGGGGGGGAGAGAGGGATATGTGTAGTGTTACAAGATTTTGTGAGAAGGTATATGTGATGGCGGAAGGGGGATCTCATTATTGTTCCAAGAAGACTGATGATGTATGTGACGAGGTATCTGTCTGTTCTTTCTCTTTCCTTCTTTATCTTATAAATAAATAAATGGTTTGATGCCCTGATTGGGATTTTTAGGTAACTGGATTGCTTTTGTTTTTTTTTATGTGTGTGTGTGTGTGTGCTGTTATTGCTGTTCTATTTTTTTAATAATATTTGGAAAGTTCATGGAAAATTAGAAGTTCAAAATTTGAATTTCAAGAGTTGAGAAGATGGAAATTTTCTGTGTAGAATAATCCACTCATTCTTAGTATATGGGATAAGTCAAATTTATATTCCTATAGGTTTTATGATGGTAAGAAAACTGCTATATATCAGATTCTGGACCCTATAAATTTTGTTGCATTTTCTCTTTTTATTTGCCCTTGTTTTTTATATGAGAACCTTGCTTGTTCTTCATTTGTTGTGTGAGGTTTGTGTATATATTACAATCTTTCTAACTTCAGAGGCTGCACTAAATAATCTGTCATAGTGAGAGAATTGCATCATTCAAGGTGCTGTAGTCTTATGTTCGATCTTAACTTGTTATACGTAGGAATTGGATTTTTCTGTTTTTCTATATGCCTCCCATTTGTTATATTATTCGAGTTCTTCCTTTGTGAATTGTGGCAATTGCAGATTGTGTGCTAATGCTAATGTTTCATCGGTCTAATTTATCGGGTATTGTCAATCTGCAGAACTTAGGGAGGAGCTTGAACATGACCCGATTAAAGTGTTTTCTGCGTGGTCTGGATGTTAAAGCCTATCTCTTTCTTTTCATGTTGATCCCGACATCTCTGTTTTTCATATATGTTCATGGTCAGAAGATCACATACTTCTTGCGGCCTTTATGGGAATCTCCGCCTAAGCCCTTCCACGAAATACCTCACTATTATCATGAGAACGTATCAATGGAGAATCTGTGTAAGCTTCATGGCTGGGGAATACGTGAATATCCTAGGCGTGTTTTTGATGCCGTCTTGTTCAGCAATGAGCTTGACATCCTTAAGGTAAGATGGAATGAGCTGTACCCTTATGTCTCAGAATTTGTCCTCTTGGAGTCAAATTCAACATTCACTGGTCTGCCTAAGCCTTTTGTGTTTGCTGGATTACGAGATGAGTTTAAATTCCTTGAGCCACGATTAACATATGGTCAAGTTCCGGGCCGGTTCAAGAAAGGAGAGAATCCATTTATTGAGGAAGCATATCAGAGACTTGCATTGGATTATCTCCTCAAACAAGCTGGTATTCAGGATGATGACTTGTTAATAATGTCTGATGTTGATGAGATACCAAGCCGACACACCATTAATCTCTTGAGGTGGTGCGATGGAATACCTCCAATCCTCCATCTTCGTTTGAGGAACTATCTCTACTCCTTTGAGTTTCTTGTGGACAATAATAGTTGGAGAGCTTCAGTTCACGTATATCAAGCTGGGAAGACAAGATATGCTCACTATCGGCAGTCTGATGAAATCTTGGCTGATGCAGGGTGGCATTGTAGCTTCTGCTTCCGACACATCAGTGAATTCATATTCAAGATGAAAGCTTACAGCCACGTTGATCGGGTTAGGTTCTCTCATTTCTTGAATCCTAAGAGGGTTCAGAGAGTAATCTGTAAGGGTTCGGATCTGTTTGATATGCTTCCCGAGGAGTACACTTTCAAGGAAATAATCGGTAAAATGGGACCCGTTCCACATTCGTACTCAGCTGTTCATCTTCCTGCTTATCTTTTGGAGAACGCGGATCAATTTAAGTTCCTCTTACCTGGGAATTGCTTGAGAGAGAGTGGCTGACCTAAATCAAACAAGTCTATATATATTTTGTTTTTGTATAGATCGAAGTCAGCTTTTGCTCCTTGTTGAGAATTTCTATTTATATCATTCTTTTTACAGAGTGTTTGGGGAAATCAGACAGTGTTCTTGGTTTCCAATGGTGAGTTTTGTATATAGCTTTTTTAGATTCGATTTTCAGGAATTGACTTTTAATGGGATTATATGATATCATGTGCATTATGCTGCTGCTCTCAAAATTTGTCTTCTTCACACTTAATTCATATTCAATGTTCATAATATATACACATATCTGGTATTTTACTCCAGCTTCCTGAGGGTGGTTGGTAAGCCAGCTCCCGGCTCGTCGAACATGTCGCGGGCGCACCGGCAGCGAGCGCGGTGCCTGCTCGGCCGCCTGTGCCTCGCTCGGAGCAGCGCCGGTAATATGTATGTTGCCAAAATTCCTAAATTAATATTGTTAGGCACCGAATTTAGAGGTGCAGTGCAGGTTCCTTCTCACCTTGACTGAACCTTAAAAAATTAGCTAAATAAAAAATTTTGGAAAAGTCAAATTTAGATGTAACATGGTTTGCTGTTTTTTCAAGGTTGGTGATGTCGGTCTGGATATTATCGCCTACATTTTAATCATTGAATGCCACTTATGTACAGCTCATCACAATCATATCACTAATTGGTGTTTCTAATACCTAGTAAAAAAGATCTAGCATAGTATAATTAAAATTTAGAAGGTTCAAACCGATTCCGGAGTATTTGGAATATGGGTTGGGTCGGGTTCGACTCACAAAATAGATGTCCGAAAAAAAACCTGTCCAATAGGCCCATCGGGGTCTCTCGAATTTCGGGCTATTAAATCTATAAGCTTTTTGCAGTGTTCAAAACCCACTAACACAAATGTTAAATTTTTTTTTTTGATTTAAATTCATAATATATATTGACATATGGGATGAGCTGGTTTGGCTCGCCTGCCCGATGGCTCATGCATGGCTTGGTTAGGCTTCGATTTATAAGGGCCGATATATAATCGAATCTTGGTGACTCAACTTTGTCACTTGAATTAAGTTGGCCACAAGAGAAAGTTGGAAAAGTTGTTTTATTTGGTAATCTATATAAAAAGTCGACCTACCGAACTATTCTTTCTTTTTCCTTTTTCTTTTCTTTTTTCTTTTCCACAGCAAATACAAACTCGATGTTTAGCTAGCCGTTGTGCTGCAGTGTTTACTAGTACAGTATATAGTATATCTCTAAGATTGATTGATTATATCCTTGTGTGAATTGCAGATGTTTTTTTAATTTCCTTTTTTTTCTTATTTATTTAATCGTTCGAGTGGCTACGGAATTTCTTCACAACAACAGGTTTTTTGGTGCTCTTCTCGACCCTCTCTCAAAACCAAAGTCAGAATTTTTTTTTTTCATTGTTCATTATTTATTTTCTTCTTGCCCAACAAACTTTTATCCGACGACTACATCTGTGAAGACGACGATCACTACAGCACACAGATGAAGCTCGATCGAGGTCCTCCCGTGCCAACGCAAATCCACACTGTCGACCACCTGTTCAAGGATAACCATCACTACAACAATGGATCAAGCATGCAGATGAACCCTAACAAGATGGATGGCTATGCAGGTTATGATCACGCATACAATTTCATGCAAGGATGTGGAGATTATGTTACCCGGTATCCTCAATTCCGGGTTGCAGAAGAGCAGCAATACTATACCTTCATCGGAAGAAGATGAATCCCAGATCATGATAGGCAACATAATACTAATTCATATTCGACTATCAGAATCAAGCTTCAAGATCAAAAAGCAAAGTTCATACGGGTCGAAAGCCTAAAAAATTGATCAAAAAACTAGCAAAAAGAATTAGCATTGTGATGATAAACTACCTTTGCACACTAAACATATTGGACACCCTAAAAATTCATATAAGCCCAGTAAGTAACATGGATACCCACTCTCTTCTTTCATCTTTGGAAAGACTGTAAAAGAGGTCAAGTTTTGCAGGATCTGTCACTATCAGAGATGCTGCCCGAAGACGAGCTTGTAAATTAAGATTAGGCAATTTTGATAATTCTCCGTTTAACATTGCTCTTTTTTCAACGGCTCTCTTCTCTGCAGCTGCTTCCCTTCCAACTATTTCACCCAATAAAGAAAAATGCTCTTGATATTTCTCAAGAAAGGTCCCAAATATCTTCGCCAACTCTCCCAATTCAGAAGGTCCGCTACCACTATTAAGACTCTTCTTGTTTGAAACGTGAACAGTTGGAGAATGAGGTCTCTTTTCTGCCCTAACTATTGCATCTCCCGACCAGTCGTCATCATTTGATCTGTCGGTCCCATTTGAGTCCTCAGATTGACCACTTGCTCCTTCATGATCAGGCGCATTCCATGTCGCGTCTCTTAGAGATTCTCTCTCTTTAGAACATTCGATCAAGCTATTATAATTAGCTCCATCAACGCTCACACCATTGTCATTGGCTGACGGACCTCCCTCTTTCTCAAATGATCCATTCCGAAATGCCTCATTATTTCCTATGTCGTCTTCTTCAAAACTATCGTCTACCATTAGGTTAGTCATACCAATACCATTATTGTCCTCATCTTCAAATACTCTGTCTCCTCCCACTTCATCATGATTGAGGCCTTTTCTTGTGCCTCTGTTCCCAAATAAAAAATGAAGATCATCATAATAAGGGAAATGCTTGTTTCTTAACCCCTTTGCATCCGGACGACTCTGGATGAAACATCAAACGACCATATCAAAACGCAAAACAACACACAAAAACCAACACAGATATGATACATTTCCAAAAATTTTACCTGAACCCATTCCTCCCACACATTACTATCCTTGCATATCAGTATCTTTCGTTTACTATCCCATTGCATGCCGTTGCCAGCTGCACCTTGCATCTCGGTTATTGCATCATACTGCCTCTTTAAAAGTTTCAGTCTTGATTCAATATGTGGACTAGCCCTTATTGTGCAACCCGGAATCCTTGATCTTAGCTTCCTCTCCAACGCGGCAGTATAGCCGTTCCTGAAAATACCATTCTTTCTTTTCCACCCGGTATTACACAGCTCAGAAAGTGATGCAATCAGCACTTCATCTTCCTCTGGTGTCCATTTCCTTTTCACCATCTTACGAGCTTTATCTTTGCCCTTCCTTTCGTCTTGCCCACTATATGCATCCCCCATACTCGAGTCCCACCACGGATACACCAACTACAGTTTATTACAGAAAGTAACTAGGTTAAAAATTGCAAACAATAGTCAATATAGCTACACCTAAATCACAGAGATACATATTGATCAACCAACCAACTTAGGCAAAACCAACCAAGACTTAATATTTTTTTTCACTCAATGGTAAAATAAATATCTCCAAACCCATCCAAAATGTCCAGTTTCATCATATCATTTAGGATCACAATCTGGAACTAAATTAAAATGAATTTACACTGTGTTGCTAGTTGATATACAGAAGTTTATCATTTAGGATCACAACAGAATCAAGCATAATTTAGATTGTAGTTGAGAGTGATAAAAAATCAAGAACAATGGTATAGTGTAGCACCACAAGTTCCGAACTTTTGCGCAGTATTTGCTATGTGCATGATAATAAATTAATAATCAATATCATCAATGGAAATTGATTGGAATGGCAGTTATTTTAGCAAAATTCAAGAAAAGCTGTAGCCTTATAAATCAAGAATGTACAATACCTATCTACGTCTTCAATTTTAAGAGAGAAAAAAAATGTTAAAATGAAATTCAAAAGGTTAAAAACTGACCTTGAAGCTTAGAGAGAGAGAGGGAGGCAAGTCCGCGGGTGGGAGGAGAGAGAGAAGTTAGGGAAAGATGGGAATGAAAGAGGCGGAATAGGAATTCCCGGGCTTATTGGAATCTCTCTCGGCCCATGGATTTTTTTTTTATTTATTAGGGAACGGCCCATGGAATTGGAAATTGCCAAATATAAATATACAATCATGAGATAAATAGCAAGAAAAAATTTGTGATGAATTAAATCTTTAATTAATTCTTAATCCTTAGAATTTAGTAATTCATAATAAGGATTTAATAATTCATAATTAAATTTAAAATTAATTTAATTAGGTTTAATTAAAATTAAATTTATTTAATTAATTAATCATGGTTAAATAATCATAATTAAAATTTAATAATTCATAATTAGAGTTTAATAATCTAAACGATTTAATAATTAAAATTAAAATTTAATAATTCAGAAATAGAGTTTGATTTTTAGAACATAATTAGACTTTGATAATCATACCTAAAGTTTAATAATTCATAACTAGGATATAATGATCATAATTATAATTTAATTGATAAAATTATAAACAATAAAATAAAAAGGGCACTAGGGGCAGTGGTCGCACAGTGCGACCATCGCACCCAAGTGTACCTCCTTCTAGCAAATACTCCCTCCGTTCCACTGAACATGTCCCGCTATCGTTCCGTTCGGCACGGATTAAGAAAAAAGATAAAAATATAAAAAGTGGGTAGGTCTCACTGCTATCGTTCCGTTTCTGAAGAGTTAATAAAGAGATAAATTCAGTGAGACAAAGGAAAATAAGGCAAAATGTCTTTTGATCCCCTAAATTTCAATTTTTTTTCTTATAGTCATTCTCATAGTCAACAAGTTAAACCCATTTTTTTAGTCAAACTTACTTTTTTTTTATGTAAGATTAGTATGGTGATCTTCGTATACATTAGATAATATATAACGGAATGCATCAATATCATATTTTTTTTTAAATTCCAGTAGTAATATTAAGAACATGAAGGCAATTGAAAGTTCCTAGCGAATCTAACAAATTGGTGAGCAACAAGATTTGCCTCACGAACAACTTAGAATATTTTGTTCCAAAAATTTTATCCCCTTCATTGTATCAAATTTGGAATTTTTCTTCTTTGCGCAGTCTATTAACCAATTAAGTTAGGAAGATATTGATTTATTGACAATATCTGTAGCATTCAAACTCACTTTTTTAGAGTCCCAATCTGTGATCTAACTTCTAAGCATATTCGCCGATTAATATTTCAAATCACTCAAATATCGTAAAGCATTTTGCACAACTACATAATAATGCCACAAATATTGACTTTGAACTTCTGATTAAATAATGTCGAATAATATTTTGGCGTTGTACTAGGTTAAGATATTTCTAGAGCCAAAAATGTAATTCAACGCCTAACAAGATTCCAAGCTAGCCAGTCACATTAATTATCATGTTGAAAGCAAAGAAATTATACGATAATGTTACAAAGGAATCATATTCCATCTAATTAATATTCAAAGAGAGAGCACATAAAAAACTATATATATCTAAGTCCCAACCACATGCAATTTCATCAATCTCACGTAAAAGAAACATAGAGTTCGATTGAGAAATGAATACAAAGCACCATAAAAATAATCATAAGCACGGGCGTCATCTGCACAGGCAGCCGGACGCCTATGAGCTTTATGAGCTCGAGCACAGGCCGCACGAGCTCATAAAGGCTCCAAGTGATCGTGCTACGTCTCAGTCCCGTCTAGATGATTATTATTATGAGACGGGAATAGAGGTGCATCACGATTACTATGAGCCCGAGAGAAGCATGCAGTCGTATCCGCGCTCGACGCGACGTGATGATAAGGGAGACTGTAAGGGAGACGTTGATTGTGAGGCCGAGAAGTTCATTGAGTCGGAGCATGAGAAGTTCGAGCTAAGCAAATGGACGTCGATGAAGAAGTGGGCCTAATTCCTACGCCTCACAACTACTATTACTAATTAAGCTGGGATATGACCTAGCAAATAAAACTTATTTATTTTTAGCTAATAAAATTATGCATTTGGTTTAGAGCTTCAATAATATGTCATTAATAATTTCTCCTTTTAGTTATGTAAATAGCTATAAGCCAAGATGTATGCTATTGTATTTTATTTGTTTGTGTATGGAGGTGCGACTGACAGGCTATACCAGGAAATTAATTAATTTTTTGTATTTAATATTCTTCACAATCTTCATATGATTTAGCTATTTCAAATATATTTATTATTTTTATCCCACTATCACGTAATCCTAAAAACGAATTTCAAGGCTCAATCGAATTGGAACAAAGTTCAAAGACCCAGCTCATAAAAACATAAAATAATCGGAATTGAAATAGATGTAAAACAGCCTAAAATATTTTTTTTTTAGAATTACAAGCTATATATATATATATGGATGAGTTCTTGTAGAAACCATCCCTAATATAAAAACTAGAAACTTACTAAGGACCCTAGATTTTAATAAAATGGATGGATTAGATTATGCCACATCGATAATACAAGAATTGATGAATGTTTTCATCTAATGTTATAATAGATGAAAAGGGATAATTTTGGCAATTTTAATCAATTACAATCCTACATAAACAAAGTTCAGGCGTAGGATTGGGAATCTATTTTAGGAAAAATTGAGACATTCAATATCTACAAGAATATATTGAACTCCTTTCAAAAAAATAAAAATATTACACAAAAATCGGACTCCTAATTAATAATAATCATTTGATTTTTTTATTATGCTTTGATACAAATTGGGTTATGCATTTTTACAGTATTGATTATGCATAATTTTAGTTACAAATTTATTATATATGTTTAATAATGCATTTTTTACTAAACTATTATGCATATTCTAAGCAAGCAGTATGTATTATATATTCTTAAAAAAAAAGAAAAAGAAAACAAACAAACAGGCATTATGCATTCACATGAAGATAAATTGTAATTGTATCATTGAACTCTTATTTTTCATTCTTTATGCATATTTCAATCGGTCATTACGCATATTCATGAAGATAATGCGTTTATTTGAAAATTTAATATTTATGCATTAATTGTTCCTATACTCTTAATAGATTTTTCTTTGTGCATTTGATTGTTATTTATTTAAAATACAATAAATGTATCCTTATTGTTGATTGTACAGTTTGAGTGGTTCGTAGAATATACAATAGAACTTTTATTTCATTTATTATGCATTTTTACAATTAATTATGCATTTTAAAATCATACATTGTGCATTTCTTGGAAATATATCAATTGGTGTCATAATGAAAATTTAATTGAATTTAAATGCGGAGACATGTATAAATAAAAATTTTGGTAATTATATGTACATTATGTTTGTGTTGATATGATTATGCATTATGTGCATAACAATTATTTTAATACATTATTCACCTATTATTTTCCAGAAACACACTAAAAATACTTAACGCCAAGTAATATATAAATATAAACTAGTCACGAATTTCAAAACGTATAAAAATTATTTGAGAAATATGAAATGTAACTTACAAATTTAATTGCTATAATCATGACCTTCCATTAATTAAAACGGTTACAATATAAAGCACAAGACAAAATTGACCCTATAAATATAAAAAGCATATAAAATAAAGGAAAAAATATGGATTAATTATATCCATAGATCATAGACGATCAACGGTAGAAAAAAGTTTTTAGTTTTTACAGGAGAATAAGTTTTTATTTGATCTATCCTCTATATATATATATATATATATGGGAAAAATCAAATGAAAACTAATTCCCTCAGGAAATCTAGAAACTTTTTTGGACCCTAGATCTTAGTTAATCAATGGATGCATATTTATTCAATTTTATATTATTTTTATAATTTTAAGGAGTTAAAAAGGTTAGTATTGTCTTTAGTTTTTTTATTGTAACCGTCTAAATCCTTCAATTGAGGAAAAATAAATATAGCTCATGGTGACTACTCATTTCTCAACTTAATTGATGGCTTTGTTTCCATTTTTTAATTTTTTATCTATTGTTCCACCTTCTTACAATTTACTGTATTTCTTTAGTTCATTTGTTTTCTTGGCTTGGTCATTCGGATTAATTCTGGTACATTCATCTAAGAAAATCAAGATGTCAGACCGGTTAAAATGTTTGTGTTACTTGTAATCTGAGTTTTTGTTTTTGTTTCTTGTTTGTTACGATTATTTTATTTTATAATGTTTATTATTTTTTTTTTCTGTTTTTCGTCATGCAATGTCGGCACATAAAAAATGCATTTTTGAGAATATTAGAATGCATTATTATTATTATTATTAACATAAACCATTTTCAACATTAAAAAAATATTATTTACTATAATGTTTCAATTGATCATTTCATGGAATATGCATAATTTGAATCCAAAAACTGCATTTCAATATGTCTAAAAATGCATTTTCATAAACAATATTTAAAAGAAAATGTAAAACTCAAATTCCAAAAATATTGGTGCAACTAAATCGAAGTCACTAAGACAAATCAGATTAGACCTTACATATCAGGTAAATGTGCTTTATTAGAATGCAACATCCCAACTAGAAAAAAGTAAAATATACACTATTTATGATCTCAAGTGTGAATAATATATGTATACATTATGCATTATCAAAATTCAAATTTGAATTTTGCAACAAAATTTTTGAAAGATACGAAATATAATATATTCATGAATCCAATATATGCATAAATTAAGCTATAAATTTTGATTCATGCATTATCGTGGGTTTAAATATGCACTATCAGTAACTAACCATCTCCGTATGCATGAATTTTTCTCCCCTTTTTCGTCGATATTGGCTTCGAAACAAATGGCAATTCCGTCGTTGGTTCAAAGATTTCAAAAAGTATTAGGAAAAAAAAAATTGAAAAAGTAGGCGAGACAGAATGGAATTTTTATGAATATGGGATAAACCCTCCATCTTTACTATACATAACCAATTCTTACCATGCAGTATGCATAACCAATTCGACTTCCAGTATATCAAAAACATTCCTTTCTAGAGTGTTTCAATTTTGAACTTGATTATCTCCAATCTCTCAAAATCCGCTGATCGTGCATTATGAATTTTTAGATCCCACCGTTTTACGATAGTAACCTTTTGGCTATACTAATTCTTTTACAGAAAATATAATTAATTGTGACATATTTACACATGTCATCATCTAGACCATTTATTTGGTATTAATCAATGGTCTATATAAGTTTTTATGTTTCACTATAGGATAAGTTTTTACAGGATCCTATCCCTATATATATATATATATATATATATATATAGGGATGAGTTCACATGTAAAATTCTCTTAGTATAGGAAATAAGAAGTATTTTAGACTATTGATTACTCCATAATAGATGGTCCAGATTTAAAATCAAATCCACAAATTTTGTTGGTGACGTTGACTTCTTGTAGGGTAAAACTGAAAGAAGAAAAAATTTGTCTTCCACTGCACCATAAAATTAGCGACAATAATAGAATTTAGTGAAAACTGATCAAATACAAAAATAAATCTTCCCAAATATCTACAATACAGCCGATAAATTGAAAATCAATTAATGATTCACATATTTCAATATTATTTATACTAGTAAGTAGCCCGTCGATATTCGACTGGAAATAACTTTATGTTTTAAAAATAATTTTATATCTTATTTAAAAATTGTGATATTGTTCGCGTTAATTATTAATCAAACTTAGAAAATTAATTTTATTTCACGTATTTAAATTTATTATTAGGAATGACAATGGATCAGATATACTCATTCATTATGTATTTTCTAAATCTAAATTTGTTTAAAATTTTTCTACATTTTCGTCCTAATCTCGGTTAAAATAGTGACTTTACTGTACATACGCGTCTCAAATCCGTTGAGTAATACTCGATAAAAATATGAACACTCCAAGTAAAATTAATTAAAATTAGTAAAAATCATTCTTTCTATGTTAATTTGAACCGTCTCGTTAGTTTATGCTAAATTACTCGATAAAAATCTAAACAAAGTTAATATTAATTAAAATTTGTAAAAATTCTTCTTTTTAAGTATATTTGAACCGTCTCGTTGGTTCATTCTTAATCGATATCTCTAATCTTTGCTAAAATGCGGAAAAAAATGATTACATCTTCAAAGTAATATTAATTAAAATTAGTAAAAATCATTCTTTCTATGTTATTTGAACTGTCTCGTTGGTTTATGCTAAATTACTCGATAAAAATCTAAACAATTTAATATTAGTTAAAATTAATAATCCTTCTTTTAAGTATATTTGAACCATCTCGTTAGTTCATGTTAAATCAATATCTCTAATCTTTGCCAAAATGCGGAAAAAAATATGTTTGCATCTTCAAGTTTTTCTTTTCTTTAGCTACCTATCTCATATTTGATTCAATGTATATATTTTCTAGAAAGCACTAATCGAAGTTTTTAAAAAAACATGAATGAAAAATGAAAAGGATTCCATGTAGACATGTTGATTAAGTATCTATTTAGTCTTCATAGAGAGATTTTCATCTTAATAGGGATGTTCATTTACAAATTTTCTATAGATTATTATATATGAATTAAGAATGTATATGTAGCGACCCGACACCCCACCCTATGCGAATTTGTCGAACCGCTACTTGTGTAGCCTTGGGTAAAACCGTAAATACATTATTGGTGGAACATAAATGAATTGGTTTACAATAAGAGTTTGCATTACATGTGAGTTAGGCTTGTCAAGACATCGTCATTACCCTAGCTTGGTATTACATGTGAATTGGCCCCGCACTGCGGAAGCGTTTGATTTCGACTAACCATGATTGGTTAGTCGGCACGTGAAAGAAATGAGGGTCGTAGTTTGAGTTTGTGAATAGTTAACACATGCAAACGGGAATCCACCATAAAGAGATTAATGAAAGGAGGAGGACGATCCAAGCGATCGTCATCCAAATTGCCTTGGATGCCAACACACCTCCATCTCGTCCGCCACTTAACCTGTTTTGAAAAGAAACATTTTGGGCTGAGTACTTTGGTACTCAGTGAGGTTCGTGCCCCTTTTGAAAACATTTTTCATAAATATTTCAAAGATATAGCGTGCTCATTTTCATATATAATGGATTTACTTTGAAAAGAAAACATTCATCCCATATATATGCAAAATATTTAACATCATTAACTTTGCCGGCATTAGAACTCACCTGCCGTGTTACCTTCTCCGGTTCATCCAGTGGGGAGCCACTCCCATTCGAATGAACCGTCATAATTCCTTGTGTACACTACCTTGGGGTGATCGAATCCCAAGGCCGATCGCAATTATTGGCAATGAAACCAATCATAATATATGGTAAACACGGAGAGAGAGAGAGCATAAAACATTTTAGCATGCATATCATACTTTCATTAAAGCAGTTAGGGTTTAATAACCCGAAATGTTACCTCCGTGGGATTTATAACCCACAGTTTTGATGGTGTTGGGGTCGATGGGGTGAGCACGATGGGGTTAGGGGCGATGGGGTTGGGGTCGATGGCTGGAGGCGATAGGTGTTATGCACGAAGGGGGTTTGAGGGCGATAGGGGTTGGGGGCGATGGTTGGTGACGATGGGGCTGGACACGATGGGACTGGCCACGATGGCTGGGGGCAATGGCAGTCCATCGTGACTCTGCCATTGTGCCCAGACATGCCGGTTTTTTTTTTGTGTTTTGTTTTTTTTTAATTTGCTCCTGAATTTATTGCTTATGGTTGCCCGTTTTGTTATTGCAGGAGGGTTGTGTGTGGAAAAGGCCCACAATACGGGCTGTGACACGTGGAATCAATTTGTATATGCGTTGTGACGTGTTTAAAGAGATACTTTCCACGCTGCGTCGCATTGGCGGGCCTAGACACGGAGAGCGTGCGATAGAGCACTTTACCTCCGGGGTCGTGGGCAGACTGATTAGAGTTAGGTGGACGGTCAGTGCTACTGGTGCCCTTCACCACCTTATAGCCCGACAACTGCAGGGCGACCACATACCCCGCATGAGTCGTGGTTTCAGCTCGGGGGTCGGACCGTCCGTTTTACACCCCGTGATTATGCCCTAATCACGGGACTTCACTTTGGAAACAAGGAGTTCGACACTACTGAGACTCACCTGATCCGTCATGACAGTTTATTTCACTGGCATTTTCATGCCAAAGAAACAAAGGTGAGCGAGCTGCGCAACATGTTCAAGGAACGCAAGTTAGGAGATGAAATGGAAGATTATTTGAAGACGGCGAACTTGTTGGTTTACTACTACTTTCTCTTATACCGGGACAAGATGTCGGTCGAGAACTGGGCATGGGCACTGGTAGAGGACTTTGAGCAGTGGGACAGGTTTCCTTGGGGTGCTTACACGTACCAGGTGTTGACTTACTACATCGACACCGTGGCTCTTACTCCCAGACAGGAAGAGATTGACGAGGCATTTTCTCGTTTGGGACGCTACTGCGGAACGAAAGATAAAGTGATCAGGCTGCCCCGATGCTTGATGTGGGAGACGGGCATTGTGAAGGCGGACTTCACTATCTTTTTCGACCAACCGGTACGTAAATCACTTTATTTTTTATGAATTTTTTGAAATTTCAAAATTTTATCGATATATAATTGTTATTTTATACGTATTTCATTACAGCTCGAAATGAATGATGTCTCGTTGGTCCCGATGGAGGAAGAGGAAGCCGAGTACTACTTCCTTAGCTTTGAGAACGGGGATCCGTTTGATGTGGTGTACCCGAAGTCGGTCCGAATTGCTAGCCACGGGTCTCAGCGTGACCAGCCCCGCCACTCCGCTGCTGCAGGCCCTAGTCACCACTCTGTGGGTAGTCACAGGTCTCAGCGTGACCAGCCACGCCACTCCGCTGTTGCTACTACCAGCTACCACCACTACAAAAAAATGCTGAAATAACGACTGAACTTAACGACGGAAAAAAAATCCGTCACAACTAACGCGGAATAACGACGGACTTTTGACGGAAACACTGGGCCAGAAATAACGACGGAACGCACGACGGAATCCTGTTAACGACGGTCTTAGCGACGGAAATTCCGTCGCTAACATTTTATTTTTCAATTTTTTTATTTTAAATAAACTAACGACGGAATTATTCCGTCGCAATTTTTATTTAATAAAATTTAAATTTGAATTTATCGTGTAACGATGGAATGTTCCGTCGTTAATATAAAAATATAATTTTATAATTTTAATTTTAAGTTTACGACGGAATATTTCCGTCGTGAGTATTAAATTTATTTATTTTTAATTTATGATTAACGTAACGACGGAATTATTCCGTCGTAAACTTAAAACTTAACGACGGAATTGTGACGGAATAATTCCGTCGTTGACTCTGTTTTTTATATCAGACGAGCCCTAGTTTCAGAAATTCCCAAATCTCTGTCGTCTCTCGTCCCGCGTCTCTCGCCGCTCCGTCTATTTCTCACCGTCGACAGGTAAGTCACCCTATCTCTCTATATCTCTTTAATTTCATTGTGCCTCTCACTATCTCCATCTTTCATTCTCTCTCTCTCTCTATCCTCTGTCGTGCAGTCGCCGGTGCGGCCGTCGACCATCACAACCCTAACCCTCTTCGATTGTCGACTCTGACCGCCGGCAAAGCCTTCATTCCGGCATTGCCGCACCCTCACCCAAACAATCGGTCTCTCTGTCTCTCTTTGTGTGTGTGTGTGTGTCTCTCTCTCACTCTAAGCTCCTCACTGCCACAGCTCGGCGCCTCACCGAGCGCCGCTCGTCACTATTGTAGGACTTCTCCACTGCCCTGACCTTGACTGTCACTGCCGCACCGCCTCTTTCTCTCTCTCTTGGTAAGTCTCTCCACGTTTACGTATGTACTAACCTGTATCTAGATCTTTCTATCCCTTTACTAATTGCATTCTTGGTGCTCTCTGATCTCCCGTGAGTTTGAGTTTCCCGATTGTTATCAATTTTAATTTTGGGGTTTTTCTGCTTAAACCTGTCTGAGGCATAAATTGGGGCATTTTATGTAAGAATGTTAATGTTATTTTGCTTTCTTTTACTATTTGAACTATTGGTTAGTAAAGATAATTGAAGAATTCGTCCACAATTGTTTATTGTAAGTTTTTTTTTTCCAACTTTTTGATAAATAGATCTATACATTTTTCTAATTCATGAATCTTTCTTGCCCTTCTCTGTTGAGGAGGTTTTGAATTTTGTTAACAGTAGCTCAATGGATGAAAGAAGCTTTCTGGAGATGAAGTTGGAGAGCTCCACTATTCGGTTGAAGCAGGAGATGGGTGAAGCTCAACTCTTGTATACCGAGTGAATTTAGAATACAACTTAGTACGTTAGTTTGTTTGTAGATCTTAACAAGTTCAATGCACGAATTGGCTCTATGTTAAGTAAAGAAATTTATACCATTTTTCTTGTGGACATATATTGTTTCCCTGTTTTATTTCATATTTTTAAAGTTTAATATTTTGAAATTTTATTTTTTGTTACTTTGCAATTTTCGCTACTTTGCTAAACTTAAATTAGAGCAGCAGCAAAAAAATAATAAAAATTAAAAAAAAAAAATTAAATTCCATCGCTAATGATTATAGGTTTAGCGACGGATTTTATTCCGTCGTTACTAGCGACGGAAATTTCCGTCGCTATTCCGTCGCTGATCCATGACGACAAACTTGACGACGTAATATTGGTGACAGAATTTCCGTCACAAAACCGTCGCTACCATAGCGACGGAACCTAAATTCCGTCGTTAAATGTCTTAACGACGAGCCATTTCGCGTCGACCGTTTTCCGTCGCTATTCCGTCGTTAGAGTCGTTTAGCGACGGAAAATCATGATTTTGCGACGGATTTTTCCGTCGTTAAATGTAGTTTTTTTTATAGTGCACGACTTCGAGGCGGATCGTGATCGAGGCTGCTGCGTAGTTCATCATCATCAGTGGAATGCTCCAATTGCCTAGGCTGCTGCGTAGTTCATCATCATCACGACCAGTCTGATGCTCAGATGTGAAATTCTGGTGCCCGAAGATCCTATTTACTTGTTCTTGTTGTCTAATCCAAGCAAGAAACTCAGTAGTCACAGATTCAATTATATTCTTACGGCGTTCATCTTCTCCGTCGTCGGAGATGTGAGCACCCTTTGCTTCTGGTGGCATTCTATCATCATCATCCTCAAATATATCCCGTCGTCCACTGCCTTCCACGTCCACCTCAGGGGTAAAAATACTGTCTCTTTCAAAGATATAAACCATCGGATCCGACCTTTTCTCTTGCACTAGCAATCGAAGTAAATCCGTATCACTATTTAATAAAGCTCTACATTTGTTCCCATCCCTCAACACAGTCAAATAGGATAGCACATACTCGGAATCTCTTCGACCACACAAATCATCTCTAATCAGATTCATGAGATGATCTCGATCATCATTTGTATCGTCCATGTGCACAACAACAGTACTCCCGCCTAAGTAAGCCAATCCCTCCCACTGACCTCCAAAACGTACAATAACACGCCGCCGCCCCATCTAAAAATCAAAGAAAGAAGAGAGATTAGGGTTACAATACGAAAAATAGAAATTTACATCACAAACTGCCAGGGTACGAAGACACCATCGTGGGATGGATAGAAAGACTCGATGGTGATCGAGCTGGCCATCTTGCCCATCGTGTCCATCGTGCCCATCGTGGGCATGATCGTGCCTTCCACATCGTGCCATCGTGGGGAGAAACCCTTCGCCCCCGACAGAAAAAAAAAATCATAGTTTCCAACCCCTTACAAATCACACAATGCGAGTTATTTCAACTATTTTTTCTCCTAAACATATTACTAAACTTCAAGTTATATTCGAATTTAAACAAATATTACTTAACATCTACATATTCCATGCAAATCGAAGACAATTTTGGGACAAGATGGTCAAGGCACGATCGTGTTTACTTGGTCACGATCGTGCCTTGCCATCGTGAGTTAAATAACACGCACTAGTATATGCTTTTCGGACGGAGATTTCGGGTGCATACCTTCTTTATGAAGCCAGAAACGCGATGCCGGCCTTCCTTGATATCTTTTTCTTCTTTGGTTTCACATTTCGAGAGATTGGAGTAGCTTTTTTCTCTTCTTATCTTCTTCTTTCTTTTTAGGGTTTTGTGATTTTTGGTGTTTTCAATTGTGGTGTTGTGATTAATTCGAACCCAACTAGGAGTTCTAAACCTTGTCAACAACCTCTCTTACGCAAACTTTAATGAATTACCTTCATTAAATTCCTAGTTTCATCCGAAAATATTCAGAGAATCGGATTTGGTAGGGTTCAATAAATGAAACGCGAAATAATCTGCATTAAATATTACTTTCCATTGTGTCCAATAGCACCATCGTGTCCAGTCGCCCCATCGTGCCCAGCCATCGTGTCCAGTCGCCCCATCGTGTTCTCCTATCGTGTCCTCCCATCGTGTCCAGAAGAAATCTGGCCGATGACGGGAGAGAATTGAGAGAGATTGTGGCTGTTTTTTCAGATTTTTTATTGACTTTTTAAATTTAATTTATAGGTGTATTATTTTTTTTTGTTTTTGTTAAAGGGAGGGCACTTTAGTCTTTTAAATGATTTTGGTATAGAAAACTTATAGTTTTATGAATAGAGCTAAAAAACTTATGCTTATTAAGTTTTGGTATTTTTTTGTCCAATTTCACTTATTTTAATATGTATAATAGAAGAAATTAATTAAATAGAGTGAAAATAAATATGAGATGTGATTAATAGATAAATATGTGATATTTCAAGAATATGAAATTCATAAAATCCGTCTCGTTAGTTCATGTTAAATCGATATCTCTAATCTTTGCCAAAATGCGGAAAAAAATATGTTTACATCTTCAAGTTTTTTTGTTCTTTTCTTTAGCTACCTATCCCACATTTGATTTAATGTATATATTTTATAGAAAAACGTGAATGAAAAATAAAAAGGATTCCATATAGACATGTTGATTAAATATATTTATTTAGTCTTCATATGGATTTTCATTTACAAATTTTCTATAGATTATTATATATGAATTAAGAATGTATAAAATAAGGGTTTATAAGAATGCATTCCGAAATTGTTATTATTTTAATATGGATAATAGAAGAATTTAATTAAATAGAGGTAAAGATAAATATGAGATGTGATTAATAGATAAACATGTGATTATATATGAATTAAGAATGTATAAAATAAGGGTTTATAAGAATGCATTCCGAAATTGTTATTATTTTAATATGGATAATAGAAGAATTTAATTAAATAGATGGAAAGATAAATATGAGATGTGATTAATAGATAAACATGTGAAATTTCAAGAATATGAAATTAATAAAAATAAAAATTAGAATATATGAATTAAAATTAGACAAATTACCAGAATAAAGGAAAATCTGAAAGGAGCATCGTGGATGAGACAACTTTATTTTCGTATTAGTAATAGATAATACATTTATATTTCCCAAATTAGTATATACTATATATATATATAATGTATGCATTACGAACTTCTATATAATGCATTAAGGGTATTCTTTTAATGCACTAAATAATAATATGTGATAAATTTACCATTAATTGCATCATGAAATTAGCCATAAGGCCCGTAATCATGGGTAGTCGAGAGGAAACAATACAAATTAAAAAAACAAAATCTTCCCAAACATCTACAATACAGAGATAAATATCCAAAACCAATACTAATAATGCATCATAAAACGCATTAAATATTTTAGAAATATTTTTACAATGCATATTTTCCAGATTAATATATATAACGCATTAAATGCATTATATTTCAAAATTGTTTTTAATAGTGCATTATTAACTTTCGTATAATGCATTAAAGAGTATTTGATAATGCATTAATAGGGACACAAAATATTTAAAAAATAAACTATTATAGCTAAAAAAATATATTACTAATCTTGCAAAAATCCATTATCTATTATATATTAAAGAGGGAGTTCTCAATCATCAATCAATTGCAAATTAATTTGAAGGATAATTTTGATATTTTGTGTTATGACAAAGGGTATTTACGTCATTCTATAGGCATAAAATTCTCAGCACGTCTTCTACCTCAAAACCGCAAAATGCCATCATAATCTCTACCAAAAGAAAACCGTTCGATCGGCGAAAATGCTAGAGAGTGGAAGCTTTTCTCTTCTCAACTTTTCCAAAATGTGCAATTTTGGAGATGAGAGAAGTAACAAGAAGTTTCAGCCCAGAGAATCATATTGATTTGCGCTTTTTTATTAAACCCATGCATGTGATTTCTTTATGCATCTTTTTTCTTTCTTCAAATTTTGATTTGAGTTTATAATAAATATATTTTTTTTCAATTTCCTTTTTCTACTTGAGTTGCTTAGATTGATGGTGTGTGTGCAGCAGGAATTGGAAAAGGAAGCGTTGAAGGTGGAGGCATGGAGGGCGGGTACAAGTAGGAATAATAGAGAGAATTATACATGGTTTATGTAGTTTTAAGAAATTAGAAATGAATAAATTAAATATATATATATATATATATATATTCAATTTTCGATTTTGTTCGATTTTCAAAACCAAGACCTATCGAAAATCGGTGAAAAAATGATCATCCCTTCGAATAAGTGCATATTTTTTAGTGAAACTATAATGTGAATCATGTCTCTCTAAACTAAAAATAAAACAATTAACTCATTTTCATTTTTAAATAAACTATATTAATTATTCAAACTTATGACATATCTTGTGTCTGTGCATCGCACGAGGAAATCAATTTGAATGGTAATTTGTCTGCAGGCACGTTGTCTGTCCCACTACTACACATTTTCTCTTTGCTACGGTGGTGTTGTTTGCAGAATCGCAAAAATTCAGCAGCAAATTAAATTGAAAGAATTTGAGGATTGGAATCCGAAAATCTATAAAGTCGATGGTGATATATGTGCATGATCCAAATAGGAGAACAATTCTCAAAACTCCGCTATCCTCTCACCGATGCATGCAAAAGACAAGGTGCAGTCGGTGATTTGGCTGACTGTACAGTTTTTCTAAAAAAAATTATATATTCTGAAATTCTTTCCCTACCAGATTAATTTCCGTTAGAATTAATTCTCTCAAGAGAATCGTTAATATGTTGCAAGACAGGTTGCTATGCTACCTACCTTTGGAACAACTTCTGATGCTAACACTGTGCATCAGTCTTGGATAATATGATATTGAGGGATCGGAGGAACCAATTAATCTCTCTCTATATATATATATCTATATATATGTGTATATATCGATCTGGTGCAGTAACTTTATCTCCTTATCTTATAGTACTATATGTTGAGCAGATGTATCTTCACTATATTTGAAGAGTCTAGGTGGCAGATATATTGAAGAGGCGGAGAAATGAAAATAGTCATGTTCAGTACTGACGTTGCCTTTTGTCATCTAAATTAAGCCCGAGGTACTGCAAACTTGCATTCCTAATGATGATTTATATATCTTTTTATTTGGATTTTTGCAGAACTTCATATTTGCCACATAAGATGCAGATATGCTCCGTTGAGGGTTCTTCATTTTGGTATATCTGATTTCACTAAGCCACCTAGCAGCTGTCAGATTTTTATATTCATTTTCTTCCACCATTGTGAATTGTGATTAGCTTCTACAACTTAATTGCGCATGAACATGACTCGCTTATGTTGATGTTGATGTCTCCTCTAATTATCTAATCCATCTGTTTTATGTTGAGATTGGCATAATTAGCTATCTTTCTGACTAAGTGGCTTCACTTCACTTCTATTTTTAATTTCTCGCCTTTTATCTGTACACCGTTCTACCTTCTTTACATTTCTGCAAATGTTACTATTAGTATGTTGTTTTTACATGTTTATGTTGGACCAAAACAGACAATATGGTTAATTAGTTCCATCAAACACATGCAGACGCATATACCATAAATTAAAGAGATGTTTGGGAAAATATACACACATAAGGTGAAACAACTCCAAAAATCCAAGAAAAACCAGTAATATTATCATATTCATTCACATAAGGAGCTAGCTATATGATTCAAAATTATCAATCAAGATGCAATGGTTATATATAGATGGACTTCATATCCAGATTTGTTCGTTACATTTAAATGTAATCCGCGATGGCCTGAAATAGTGAGATTTGTGAAGAATCAAAATTTGCAATCAGAAGATCGACCAAACATGATTTGTCGAGTTTTTAAAATGAAGTTGGATAGTTTGATAAAAAATATTCGTATAGGAGAAATTGGGGATGAAAGTTGAACAGTCGAAGCCATTAGCAACAATTGGATATAGAGCGTTTAAGGTGGAGGAATGGAGGTGGGTGAATGACTGCAGGTGGAGGTATGAGGGTGGGTGAACGGCGGAAGGTCAAGGATGAGCGAGTAACGGGATGTGAGTGAGTGCTTGACAAGTAGGAATAACAGAGATAATTAGATAGTGTTTTGGTTGCTTTAATTAAGAAATTATAAATGAATAAATTAAATTTATATATATATATATATATATATATATATGCGTGTGTGTGTGTGTAAATTCAATTTTTAATTTTGTTCGATTTTCAGAAATCAAGACCTATCAAGATCTGGAAAAAAAATGATCATCCCTTCAAATAAGTGCGGCTTTTTTTAGTGAAACTATAATGTAATTTATGTCTCTCTAAATAAAAATAAATATTGAATTATTTTGTTATACCATTTAAATATATTTATTATTCAAACTTATGACATATCTTTTGTTCGTGCATAGGGCAAATACTAGTTAATATAAAAATGAGAGAAATTACCGTCCAAAATCTTAAGAAAATTCCAAAGAAAAAAACTGCCAAAATAATTACCAACTATGTAACCGCATAAAATCCCACGATTTAAGCATAGATTCGATTATATTCAAATATAAAATTACAAAATTATCCCTCATACAATATAACCGAATAAATTAAACTGAAAAATCTAGAATTAATCTTAACCATAGATAAAAAAAAAGGGGGTGTAGATTGTTTCTCATTTCTTACGGGAAGAGGTGTTTGTATATGATCCTTCCCCTATATATATATATAGGGGTTGGTTCACGTACAAAATATTTTTTCCGTAAAAAATAATAATAATGCATTTTATGTACCAAAATAATGTATTTTATGTATTATTACAATGCAATGTCATAATAATGCATTTTTAATTCATTACAATGCATTGTTACGATAATATATTTCATGTTTAATTATAATGCACCTGTCAATGACAACCGTAGATCTATAAAGATCAATAGTCCAGATTGCTTCTTACTTCTTACGGGAAAATGGTTTTACATATGATCTCTTCCCTATATATATAATTAAATTAAGTACTACACCATCATATAGGTAGGACCTCTACACCACCATGCAAAATGGGACAACTACACCACCAAACAAGGTGGAAAATATAATAACACCGACACGCAGGCGGAATTGAACCCAACCTCTCTCATTAAGAAGAATTTTATAATGCTTCAGCTAGCCACTTTGAGTTAGATCTCATTATCAACAGCCTAATATATTATAGAATACTCAAATCACATCATATTCAATCCAAAAAATCATGTCAATTTCTTCTTTAAAAAAATAAATAAATCAATCAAAAGAGTAAATTCCGAAGCACACAAAAAAAAACTAGCTAGTTAACCGCCCTTGTCGGGCTAAACTAATTAAACGCACTCTTAATTAATTCTTTTTATTGAAAAGGAAATTTCATTAAATTAATTCTTTTTATTGAAAAGGAAATTTCATTAAATAAAATCATCGGAGACAATTTCCCTTAACCAAATCAAGAAATCTTGAGTCCTAACAATTCAACTGCATATTGCGCTAAAAGATTAGCTGCTCTAATTGCAATTTTAAAAGTATATCTTTTTCATGATATCTTGAATGTCTTCTGATAACAACTAATCAAACTGCTCTATAATAGAGTAGAAAATTAATGTAAGGCCAATTACATGATGGAACGGCAAAGCGGACAAGTAATATGTTGATTAGCGAACCACTTATCAAGACAACCTTTGTGGAAGAAATGCTTGCAAGAAATTAGCTCACTCACTTCCTCATCACCCTCAAATCTACACAAACACACACTACACTCCACCGCCGTACCACCACCGCCGCCGCCGTAGCGCGTGATCGACACCCTCCTCGGCCTCGAGCCATCGTCCTCGGAATCTTGATCGACGGCGGCGCCGCCCACCGCTTGGAGCACCGATCTGAGCTTGTTCTTGACTAGAGCCACCGACATGACCGTGTTCATCACAAGCATTGGCAACACCCCTTCCGCCGGGCTAGGAAAATTCGATATTCCCATCTATTATTATATGTATGTATGTTTCAAATCAAAATTACAAAATTGAAAATAAACAATCTTGGATTGGATTGTGACTAAATAATTGATGGATGAATGGTTGAATTAATGTGGAATATTATTCCAAAGAGTGGGTATTCTATTCTTTTTATAGAGCGTCAAAGGGCAACACCCGTGGCAACACGTGTAGGGCTCCTATGCTCGTTGATGATTGGAGTTATTTATCATTAAGTGCATGCCACGTGTCGAGCCGTGATATTGAATGCTGGCAAGGTGGAAGGTTCTTGATTTCTGGACCAATCATTGACCTCAACTTAATTACCGCGTTAGATTTCCGTTTATAGCCTTCCTCATAAATTATGAGAGATGTTATGATAATCAATTATATTACTCCCTCTGTCCCGTTATTCTTGTTTTATTTATTTTTTTGTACGAGTATTAAGGAGAAGGGTATTTTAAGGGTAAAATAATATAAAGTGGTGGAGCTCATAACTTTTTGTGAGCGAAGCATATTTCTTTATATGGAAACAAGACAAGAATAACGGGACAATCCAAAAAGGAATACAAGACAAGAATAATGGGACGGAGGGAGTATAATTTACAATGACAATCAATTTGTCCACTCGGTTTTGGATCAGTTCTATCAGGTTCAAGCTATTTTCAATTCATATTAATCAAATTGAATTTTTTTGAATTACAAATTTTCGACCATAATTCTAAATCTTGAATTTTCGGACTAGCCAATCGTTCGGGTAGTTTTCGAAAAAAAAATAGCATGTATAATTTTTTTATAATGTTTTTTCATCCAAAACACTTGATCTCGTATTAGATGCAAAAATAAGTGTCATTTCAACTCCAACTTGTATAATAATTAACGAACAACTATGTGCGATGTAAGGAGTGGACATACATTTCTTAAAATAATTATCTTTATTTTAATATTTACATCTATTTTTTTTTTATAAAGTGTTGAAATAACAAGATAGAGAGGTGAATATGTTCCGGATACAATATCAAAATACATTCCACATCAAATTTATAAGCAAAATAACGAATGCAGACAATTAAGGAGGAAAAAAAAAATCCTCAACTCACTCAATTTTCGTAAACAAAAATACATTTCACATCAATACTGCAACATCTAAAACTTTTCTTTTTTGTCTTTACTCGATTGATTTACGTGATACGTCTCTCTATAAACGAATCATAAGGCAAGTGGCAAAATCAAATGCCTTGAGAGATAAAAATATCCAGATATATTTTTCTCCTAAATTTAAGAAATAGCTACCATAATTAATTTTAAAAACTAGGATCTTTACCAGATGAATTAAATTAAAAAAATCAAGGTGTGGGTTGTCTTCCTAATTTTATATGGGTTTGTGTCTAATTTATACTAGCTTGTTTGAACTGTGATAGTATTGTGATTTATATAGAATTATTTGTAATATCATGAAGAAATTTGTGATTGATGATGTAACTTGTATCCATCTCAAATATTAAAAAATAAATAAAAAACTGTAAATATTGGACAATTTACCAAGTGCCCTGGAGCTGTTTTTAGATGACAAAATAGTGGAATTAATTCTAAAGATCATTAACTAAAGGTAAATGAAGGGGAAAAAAAAATTGAATTTTGAAGCACCTGTAAGAAAGTAGTAAACCATGATTTTATGAGGGACAAAAATGGAATAAATAACAACCATCATTAACTAAGAAAATTGTTTATCTACAAGTAAAATAATGAATTTAGTAAAAATATAGCAACTATATAATTGGCAAACTAATTGTGGTTCTGTAATGGAATTCTATTCTCAAAATCATCCCATCTTATCTATCTATGGGCTGTGAAGTTGGAGGGATCAACTCCAATAGACTTGTAATAAGATGTTTCAGCATTCTGCATTCTATTTCTGAACATTTCCCATTCTTTTCTACACCTCTGTCTCACCTACACCAACAACAGCAGAGACAAGTTTCAGCATCATTAGAGTCGAGACGAATACTTAAAACGCGACGTGTCAAAATAATGTAGCCTATGATCAAGGAATTCAAATTTCATCTATATACAGCCTTGGCATTGAGTAACATGAACAGAATACGTACCCCGTGCCATGGAGCCTGCCCATTTTCTGCTTCGCCCTATCATCAATGAAAAAGGCGAAAGAGAGAGTGATTACTCGTATATTATAATTTATACCACAAGGGAAATTTTAATTTGGGTGATAGATTAGATTGACAATGAGTATCTGAAGGATCGGACAATCAAACAAGCTCTTTATACCGTACCTGGTTTCCCAGTGAAGGAACTGTTTGATGAACAATCCACTGAGCATCTACGACTCCGATTCTTTCATGAGCAGGCTGCATGAACGGAATCTCATCAGCAAAGATTCATGAGTTCAGATGGTGAAGTTTTTTAAAAAAAGGTATGGATGATGCTAACCTCGACACATCTTTGGAGCGCCAAGTCCAGACCCCATCCATGCACCAAGTCATTCTACAAATTTTCGTATCAGTTCTAATATAGGCCAAGGACAATAAAATGTAGTCTGAGAATTTATGTGCTCCAAAAAGAACCACAAATATAAAACAAAAGGAAAAAACCTGAATCATATGCCAAACGCAGCGCCATGCATCTCGAGAAAAGACTGGAGCCATGATTTCTACAAAACTGTTCAATGAGGCAGAGTAAAGATCAAAAGAGTTGATCTCTAAAAATAATCAAATGAAAGAATAGAAATAAGAGAAAATACACATAGAGAGAGATGTCCGTACGCTGCACAAGGAGGCAAATGGGGGTCAGAACACCAACCAGGCTTCTCCTCGGTTACCCTGTTCATAGCAGAAAGCATAAGAAATGGAATAAGTTTTATAAGACGTATCACTCAAAAATCATTTAATATGTAGTATTGCCAGATGGTTTAATGGTTTAAGCACAGATTCATCTCCCTACTTGTGAACATCTTGACCGCCTCTTCTTTTTGTCATCTGCCAAGTCGTACCCCTGTCGGGTGCCAGACCCGGCTGTGAAATTTCTAAAGCATACTTCCTCACAAGTTTGATATATCTAGAAATTCCAAAGGCCGAAAAGAAGTTAAGCATTGACAAATCTAGTCAAAATATCCTCTAAAAAAGACGTTAGTTAATGGACTTACTCCTCTGCATCAAAATGTTCAACACCTAGGTCTTCGTCCCAAATAAATATATAGTCATACGCGGCAACAATATCCGGATGAAGAAACCTTTTAGCATACCACCTTTTAAGAAATTCAGAGATAGCTATAACTCAGTATGATTTAGAGAATCAGAGCATAAGACATTTGAAACTGCCTGATGACAAATTACCATTTTGTTTGTTTTCTGGCACTAACATGAATAGCTCTTTTCGACCACTCAAATTCTTCCCATTCACTTGTTCTTCCATCATAATGAAACAAAAGGATGGTAAAGTTCTCCGAGAACTGCAGCAACCATAGACGGAGTGAGAGATACAAAGGATTAGAGACAAGGGCTTTATGGGGAAGCATCAGAGGCTTACTGACCTTTTTTATTGCCAAGTCAATGTTATTCCTTTGATCATAACCAACGGTAAAGGTGACAAGATACTTTGGTTTGCTGGCCAAGTCCTAGCAGTAACAAGTTAATCAGAAATAAAAATTTAAAATGAAATGTCTGTCCTGCCTTCTTCGAGTAAAGTAGAATCTTTTCCAAATAAAAAATGTAATGACAGAAGATATGGCCCTCGGATGCAGTATTAACATTCTCCAAGTACAAAAGATTAACCCCTCATTGTTACATGGTGAATTTCAGAATCTTGAGATCACTTATTTCTTTGCACATTCCTTTTTGTCCCTGTTCCTATAAAGTTCAGTAATCATGTGGCATGCTCCAGAGGTGATTAACTCTTTGATTCAGCCTATATTTTTCATTTTTCTATTTTTCTTTCTGATGTAAACATTCTTCTTTTTTTTCCCCCTAGATTTGAAGAAATGATTGTAGCCATTCTGATTAATCTTATGCCTGGCTAAATATTTTCTTTTCATAGAAGGCGCCAGCATTCCCTGAAGCTCAAAAACATCTTAGTTTTTATGTTTGCTATTTTACGAACCATTGAAGTTTTGCAGGTATCGAAAGCCATATTATAGGACTCATACACCGCTTCTCGATTAGATCATCTCACCAACTTAAAAGCACTCTGTCAGACAAATCTTTAAAAACTTCTTTTAACAATTAGAAACTACGTCATGCATTCAACAGCCATTCAAATCTATGGCTGCACTTACTAAGAAGAAACAGTATAAAGCAGCAAGATGTATGAAACAATTACTTATGGTGAATGCTTACCTCACTAGGTTTGCCCCAAAGTCTCCGCAGATAAAAGTCTGATTCAGATGCAACAATATCTGGAGGCAACCTTTCTGCACCTTTCGGATTTGATGGAACCCAAATCTGAATCAGAACCAAATTAGAGGGCAGATAAAACATAAACATTCCAGCGGAGATAAGAATGTACACACATAGAAACAGAGATAGAAGCTCCTAGCATGCATAAATCTCATATATGTGTAAAACACCATACAAGAGTACTCTAGATCGGAAGTCCCTTTTATGTCTTTAAGCACGTATGCCAGGAAAATGTACAATAGCAGAACGTAAAATATGAGAGGAATTATTAATTGAGGTCTAAATGAAATGAAACCAGGTTAGGTTCTCCGTATTAGCAAGAAAACACAAACCTTTGAGATATCTGTCGTAACTTGATTTCTGGAAGAGCTGCTCGTGGTGTTTTGTGTGGAGTTAGCTGTACTTTTGTCCCCAAGTTTTGCAAAGTCGTGAAGAAGAGCAGATGTGATATTTAGCTGCAAAATAATAACTCAATTACTAAGGACAAAATTGAAAGGAGCAATTAAGGCATGCAACAATGCTTCACATTCAAGTTGGAGAAAAAGTTTATGTACCTTTGTTAAGGGGAGTGATGGAAATGACACTCCAATGAAGAAGCCAAACATTATCCCGACAGAGATGGTCACAAGCACCCTCATAGTCTCATTTGGCTTTTTAGCCAATGTGCTAAAAGAATGAAAATCCACAGTATGTAAATGTCGTCTCAAGTGAAACATTACCAGCATTCTTCCTTTGCATTTAAGCAATCAAAATACACTTACCTGCGTCCAATATACCCCTTTCTGAACCCGTTATCAAATTCCATTTTCATAGTTCTAACAACTGCTATACATTAGCAATAAGCCTGAAGCATCCACTCTGTCAAAGAAAAAACTTCAATGAAAACACACAGAAAATAAAGCCAAGACGACTGACAACTTTCCCAAGTTTTCGTTGCCTCTAGTAGGAATACCTGCAGTCCTAAGATGATTAACTTAACTACAAAAAAAAAAAACCAAAGAGATTCACAAATTCATACACCAATCAACATCATAATATATCAAAACATCACTGACGATCCCAATCACGGAAACACCAAATCCAATGAATCGAAGACCATAACTTAGAACAGCCCAAACGTCTACTCCACAATTTAGGTTGCAAGAAGAGGACTTTTCTAAGCAAGCAAACAGCCATGTGCAACCCTTTGACAATTGCAAAGACAAAAGGATCACATCTTTTGATCACAACGGCATTCATTCGTTTTCAGGCCACTGATTGAAAATTTTCCCAATTTTGACCCACAGATTACCATAGCTAAAGCCACATGTAACAATGATGTCATGAATTTGAAGTTATCCTCATACAAAAGAGAGACCAAAATGAACTCGAATTTCCTTAATCCAGAGGTTAAATTCTTTTATAACTTCAAAAGACATAGCGATATACAGTAAAATCATTCGCGAACACATGCACATATTTGAGCATGATTTGCACAAAGAAACGAAGCAGCAGTTTGATCAACGGTATGAACTCATCAGAGAAGCATTCTAACATAAACTAAAAAAACTGTAAAATTCATGCAGAGATAACAAGTATACCTGAAATCGAAGGAGGAAATCCAGAAATAGTAATCTTCAGAAATAAATCAAAAAATAATCTGAGAAAGAATACGCGGGGACGGGTGAATTTAACAGAGTCAGGAAACGCGCAAGGTTTAACTCTTAATCCTTCAGTAAACGCATGAAAGTTGAAATAAATGGCTGAAACTGAAGCATGGACACAACACCCCCACTAATAAAAATCGTGATTATGAGCAGATATGTTGTGACTAACGAGAGAAAAAAAGGGTAGAGAGAGAGAGAGAGAGGGAGAGGAAGAGAGGGAAAAGTAACGCAGGAATCAGACTTCGTCTCCTTGATTTTATTATTTATATATACCTTTTCTTTCAACAGTTTTTCATACTATACCAATTAATTTTTCCCCACAAAATTAATAATTACCTTTTTCTGAATTTTTTGAACAGTCATGGATTTTGAGTATAGGGTTTAGAGGATTTTTATTAATTTATTATTAGTTTCGGATGGGATTCCATAAATTTGATAGTGTACATATAATTACTTTTTTCTTATAATAGGTCATTGCCATTAAACCTAACTTTTGAAGAATTAAGCATATTAAATATTTTTGTTGGTTGTAATTTGTAATGGAGAGTTGAAAAAGACATAAATATGTGGTTTGAATCTTCTTGAGTTTTTCTTAGTCGGAACAACTTTTATTGCGTTTAAATTTAAATTCAAAGAAGCAGTCTCTTGAAAAACTGACGAAATATTGATGATGTGTCAAATCTTAATTAGTCCACTTAATTGCTTTGGGTTAATGGGATTTATCCACTTAAGCAGGTCTTTCGTATTGACGTTATAGGTCTAATTCCTTTGAAAATTATGGAATATTGAAGAAAATAATTTATTTCATCACGCAATACCCCTAAATCGGGATACCGACATAGTTGCAGGCAGTGGGCATCCAAATAAAAAATAAAAAAATAATAATTTTGTTGTATATGTTTACAATATGTATATATATCATATAAATTCAAATAGTTGATTTTGAGAAATTAATCTGGAGAACCATGTGAAAACTAAATTATGTAAAGCAATACAAATTCAGTTTGGTTATAAGTTAACATATTTTTCTAATCTTTTATTTTTATTTTTTTAAGTAAGTGCTGGAGTAGAGGTATCAAAGTACCTGGCTAGCCTGACTTAAGCCTACTAGGCAGAAGGAAAAATCGAGCTGGATCGGGAAATTTCTAATGGCCCAACCCGTCCAAAATCAGTGCAGCCCATCGTGCCAGACATGACCAGACTGATTTTGACAGTTCTAAGGAGGTGTGTCGAGTATGAAGACTGAATCTCGATCTTTACTCTATACAAGCAGGAAATATCACTATGCTATAAGTATATGATAAATATGCACATATATAAATGGGATAGGGTATAAGTAGGACCTATGCTTTTTTATCACGATGAATAATGCATAAAATATGTTACTTTAATGCACAAATATGTTAATGCATAAATTACAATAATATAGTGTACAAATTACAGTAACTTAATGCATTTGTTAATTATAGACACAAATCAACAAAGATCAATAATCCAAAAATTTGTTCATATTTCCTACATAAAAAAAATTAATGTTCTCATTTTATCCTTTTCCTACATAAATATATGTATGTATACATATTGCAGCACCACATGTGACTTGACTGGTATAGCTTTAAAAGTCTTTGAAAATATATAGGAAGCTGCTATTAGCCTATTAAATATCATGTAATGTTTACCTATATTTGATTCCTAGTCAAATATATATGTGTTCCATAAAAGAATAATCAATGCACATGGTAACTTGATCATGAAATAGAGGATACTCTTCCCAATTAAAGAAAATCGCTTCTTAATAAGGTAAAGTTTTCTTTAAATGATTTTGTACATAATCAGATAAGGATTCTGTTTTAGCAGTATTCTTAATTAAAATTTATAGACATAATCTGCCAATATAATTTTTCTAGATTAAGACGACTTTCAATATTTTAAAGAGGTGTTTGTTTTGCTAAGTTTTAAATTCGTTGTACATGGGAAATTAGATTTTGAATTACGTTCCAAGAAAATGCAAATTATAGCTTTAAAATGATTATAATCTGGGGTAAGAAAATGTTCAGATCCAAAAAAAAAATAAAAATTAAAAAGTAAATATAATTAGCCAAAATACGACAAGCTTAGATAAAAATTTCGCAAGATTTGAAACGGGCCAAGCCGGCTTTTGTGGCATCATTTAAAACATTCGAAATTTGTAAATATAAATATAATTAGCCATATCTCTTTTTTTTTTTTTGAAGCCAGCCATATCTCTTTTGAATAATGCTTATTTATGTGTACGATCATGGATGGAGGGAGAGGGGAGCAGTGCCCCTCTTAAGATTTTGTATATATATATATATAGAGGAATGATATGTCGTTCACCTTCCGTGGGCACCTTTCGTGAGCACCGATCACCGTTCGTCCATATTAGCATTATTCTTTTTAATTTTTTTATTGATTTATATTCTAATACCCTAAAAATTAATATTTGAATCATTAAATATACAAAATGCATAAAATTAAAGTTCGATTTGTCTTATTATTCATTTCTTTGAAGTTAGAGGGAAAATGAACAAATTGAGCTTTGATTTTTATGTATTTTGTATATTTAATGATTTAAATATTAATTTTTAGGGTGTTAGAATATAAATCAATAAAAAAAAGAATGATGCTAATATGGACGAACGGTGATCGGTGCTCACGGAAGGTGAGCGGTATATCATTCATATATATATATAGGGGGAAGATCAAATAGAAACTTATTCCTCCATGAAATCTATAAACTTTTTTAGACCATTGATCTTGCTAGATCAACGGCTACAATAAAAGAGGATTTTTTATTTAGTTATTTTGACATTTGAATTTAATGGGGTTGATTCTGTCATTTAGTGATACAGAGTAACCGACTGTATGCTTAAATTTAGGGGCAAAATCGTGTAAATTATATCTTAATTAATTGTTCACCTTTCATTTGGCAAATTTTGTTTCATCTCTATACGTCATCTATGATTTCATACTTTTGTTCGTTTGAATGCTTAATACTTGCTGCATATGTTGGTTAAGGTCCCCAATATAATATTATGATATTATATTTATTTATAAAATACGTCATTTTTAAAATATTAGTTTTTCATTTATTTATATAACTGTAAAATTAACTGCATAAATCTTTAATTGTATATGCATTATGGACACCATATATCTGCATTATCGAAATACAATGCGTTCCAGCAGATGTCATATATATAGTTCATTAAACATTTTATACATCATGATTACGTTAATTATGTACATAACAATATTATCAGAAATGTTTGTGATAATTCATTATCTATGTGTTGATAATGCATTACAAACGTACATTTTGTTCATTATATACATAATTGTCACTGCAATGCATAAATTATACATTAGCAATGCATTAATCAATACATATGTAATGCATAATCAGAAAATTTTATGATTATTCACATCTGTATTTATGTGACCGGAAACAATTAATGCATAATCACAAACTATTAATGCATAATCAATTATTACGTAATGCATGATCATAAACATGAGTAGTCACTGAAAAATAAATTTGAAATCATAAATAACACACCAAATAAAATGGCACATGTGTGACAAAAAGGAAAAAAAATATAAATTCATTCAGACACATCTCTAATTTTGGCCCTTTTCAATGCTATTATCGTTTATTGAAACTATCATTCAGATCCCTAGAAAAATCATTTCCGAATTCTTAAATTTGCTGCCGGTGCAGTTAAAGAAAAATTTCAGTAAATCCTTACAATTAGATTTTTAAGAGTGATTCGATTTTTTGAGTGATGCATAATTACAGTTTTTTGTACATACAAATTGCAGGAATGAGATATTAAAATCTCCTGCAGATTCATCGGCGCTATTTTAGTTCATGGGTTTCTGCAATTTTAAGATTTGACCTTATTATCTTTGAATTTATTAAGTAATTGTTAAAATATAAATTAATCAATTCAATCCTCATCCACATGTATAAATCTAGGCCATCCATTTCTTTCTAATCTATGGACTAGAAAAATTTCTAATTTCTACACTATAATTAGTTTCTACATGAATCTAACCCTATATATATATATATATATATATTATTTATTGATAGTCTTGGCCTCATCCCGCCCGACCTAAGCGCTATTTGGGCCTGTATATTAACGCTCGGCCCACAGAGTTCGGCCCAAACAAAGTCCACATCTGCCTTGAAGACCAAGTAACGAAACCCTACTTTGGAAGAAGATAGAATTCTACTGCTAATGGGAATCGGATATGCATGTATCAAGCAACCGGATATGTATAAGGAGTCCGATCTCTAGAGGGATTAGGGCTTAACCCAATACTTATAAATAGATGTGAGATTAGAGGTAGAAGGGGGATTCAATACTCATTGTACTCTCAAGTATAATAAAAGCTCTCTATATTCTCTCCCGTGGACGTAGATCACATCGATCGAACCACGTAAATTACTGTGTCATCGTGTTATTATTTCTTTTAGCTACTTTCGCAAACCCTAGATCTATCATTGGCGCCGTCTGTGGGAACTTTTCATCAACGGTTCTACGTAGCTGATTTACGATGGTAACGCGATCACAAAGCATGCGGGAGGCCCAAAGCCAACGAGGGAATCCTAACGAAGCAGAAAGCTGCCCCATAAGCCAAGAGAATCGCCAGAAAGGCAGTTCGGTCCCAAGGGAGAGGCACGCCAGGGACCCAATAGAAGGAAATCCCTCTGAAAGGATGCCCGCGCTAGAGATCAACGACGAGTCGGAGCCAAAGGGATCCGAGTTGAAGGAGGATGATCTCTCCAGAGACTTTGATCTTGCCACCACCTACGCCGCGGCCGAATTCGCTAAAGCAAACAAGGAGCGTTTCAAACGCTTTCTTGCGACAACCCGGATGTCTCCCATACTTGAAGCCAGGGAGAGTTCCACGCAAAAATCTCTGCCTAAAGCTCCTCGCTACACCGAGAGACCGGAACCGGAGCTAAAGGAGAGACGCGAGCCCCGGCGGGGTTCGGATCGGCGTCGGAGTCCAAGCTCGCAGAGTAGCCCCCGGCGACATCATACCCAAAGGCGACCTCGGAGCCCCAGAAGGTATCGAAGCCCGAGCTATAGCGAGAGTCGCGATCCGCGAGGAATCGACACCGACATGAAAAGGAACCAGCTCGGCTGGTCAGCCCGTTCACCGACGAGCTGCTTGACACCAAACTCCCCACGGTGTACAAGTTGCCAAACATACCGGCCTACAATGGGCTGGACGACCCCCTTAACTTCCTAACGCGTTATCGGTACAGCATGCACAACCAGGGTCTCAGGGAGGAACACATGTGCAAGCTACTCCCCGAGATGCTGATCGACTATGCCCGAGCTTGGTTTGACGGCCTTCGGCGCGGCGTGGGGTCTGGACCTATTTGGAAAAAATATTCAAGCAAAGATTCCATACGAAGGTTCGGCCCGCCGAGACACGGCATACTGCTCCTATCGGTGAAGCAAAAGGACAAAGAATCTATAAGGGAGTACGCTGGGTTCATGCGAGGAAAGCTTGAAGGTCGATAAAATCGACGACGTCTTCCTCATCTCGGCCTTCCGAAATGGAATTGCCCCGGGTCCACGAACCAAGAGCTTGCTAAGAGGAAGCCTGAGACAGCCCAGAAGATGTGGAAGATTGTATACCAGTTCGCCGACGGCCAGGATGCGGACCGATTGAAGCGGGAGGAGACCGAGAAGAAGAGAACTGAAGGGGATCGAGGTCGGAGCGATCGTGATCGGAGAAGTGCCCACGAACGCCTCCAAAGAGGACCTATCCAGTCCCGGCTCGGACCCGGACCAATCCAGTCCCGGCTTGGACCTCGGGTGGGACCAGAGCCGTCCCAACGACCTCCTTTTATGAAGACGAATGCCGAGATCTTCGCACTCCACGAGGACTGGTTCGCTAAACCACGTCCCATGTCCAAATCTAAACCTCGGGACCAAAACAAGCACTGCTCCTTCCATGATGACCATGGGCACCACACGGAGGATTGCCGCGACCTCGCGGAACAGATAGAGAGGTTAGCCCAAGAGGGAGCTCTGAAGAGATACGAAGCCGGGGGGAAGAAAAACACAAGAGGAAAGCGGAAAGGAGGTCAAGGTCGCTGTGCTCCCCACAATAAGCGAACTAAGGTCGATCACGACGAGGAGGATGACGACCCTCCGTACGACGCACCACAGTACGACGGAGTGGTCTCCACCATCACCGGGCTACCCCCAGGCAAGACAAAAACCAGGTTGAAGGCAGAAGCTCGCAGACCACCGGTCCCATCGAGTGAGGAGCAAACGAAAAAGAGATTCAAGAAGGGGGAAACCGTCACATTCTCCGAGGATGACCCTGTGCCTACCGCTACACCACACAACGACGCCCTGGTTATACAGGTCGGGGTGGCCAACAAGATGGTCCATCGCGTGTTCATCGATGGTGGGGCCAGCGTGAGCATCATCTTCCAACACTGCTTGGATAGGATGGGCCTCGACCCAGCTCGGGTGAATTCCACACCCCTGCCTCTCAAGAGCTTTACGCGACAAGAGACGCGACCGAAGGGACCATCGCGCTCGACGTTGCGATTGGCGGCCCGCCGACCAGCGTCGATAAGCTCGTTCGGTTCTATGTGGTTAAAGCGAACTCCCCTACAACATCATACTAGGTCGGGATTGGTGAATGCGATCGGGGCCATCATTTCACCTTACCACTTGTTGAAGATACCGACCTCGGTGGAACCCTTACGGTCCGAGGTGACCGGATAAAGGCCAAGGAGTGCATGCGGGTTGCTCTACGAGGTCAACCCCAAGCGTAGCAATCAAAGTATCCCAAGGAGCCGGATGAAATGACGTCAATCCCAGACACCCCGGCGGAACAGGTTACCCTGTCCGAAGCAGATCCAGCGAAGGTTATCAAGGTCGGCTTTGCCGGGGGACCTCAAACACGCATGCAAGTAATCCAGCTCTAAGGGAGTATCAAGACGTCTTCGCCAGGTCTCCAACGGACATGACGGGGGTGTCGTCGGAAATCATTACGCACGGGCTTAACATTAACCCGAACTCGACCCCGGTCAAGCGAGAAACGGCGATCATTTGCGCCGAACGAAATCAAGTTATCTACAACGAGGTGCAGCAATGGTTGAAAGCCGGGCTTCTGTTTGAAGTCAGGTACCCGATTTGGCTATCTAATCCGGTAGTGGTAAAGAAAGAAGAAGGAGAGTGGAGGATGTGTGTAGATTACACCGACCTCAACAAAGCTTGCCCGAAGGACTGCTATCCTCTCCCCAACATCGATGAAAAGATCGAATCCTTGGTGGGACACGAAGTATTCTGCTTTCTCGATCTCTACAAAGGATACTATCAGGTTCTAATGGATGAGGGGGATGCAATCATGACAGCTTTCGCAACAAGCTTCGGGATCTTCGCATTCAAGTATATGCCTTTCGGGTTAAAGAATGCCGGAGCGACCTACCAGCGAATGGTCGATTTCCTCTTCCGAGATCACATCGGCAAGATTGTCGAAGTATACGTAGACGACATTGTCGTCAAGAGTAAAGAAGAGGCCTCGGCGGTGAGCGACCTGCGATCCACGCTCCACATTCTAAGGCAGGTGAACCTCAAGCTGAACCCGAAAAAGTGCACCTTCAACGTGCGATCTGGAAAATTCTTAGGGTGCTGGATCTCGCCAGAAGGTCTCAAAGCCAATCCACTGAAGGTTAGAGCCGTGCAGGAGATGAAGGTACCTCGGACTATCCGCGACGTGCATAGGTTGACAGGGTGCATAACCGCGCTAAGTCGTTTCCTCTCCAAGGCTGCCGAGAGGCAGCTCCCATTCTTCAAAATTCTCAAGAAGGCCCCGGAATTTGGATGGGGACAAGAGCACGAGCTGGCTTTTGAGGAGCTCAAGCGCCACCTCGAGGACTTACCAACCTTGTCAGTCCCCCAGAAAGAAGAACCTCTCTCTCTATACCTCGCCACATCTGAGGAGGCAATAAGTGCAGTGTTGGTCCGAGACGAAGGAGATCGGCAGCTACCGGTGTACTTTGTCAGCCGAGTTCTAAAAGACCCAGAGACGAGGTATCAGCCTCTCGAGAAGGTCGCTCTAGCCCTCATAAACGCAGCTCGGCGCCTAAAGCCCTACTTCCAAGCTCACCCGATACAAGTTCTGACCGATCTACCACTTCGACAAGTTCTCACTAAGCCAGAAGCTTCAGGAAGAATCGCGAAGTGGGCGATCGAGCTAGGAGAACATTCTATATCGTACGGTCCCCGTCGAGCTATAAAAGGACAGGCTCTGGCAGACTTCCTTGTAGAAGCTCTGTATAAGGACCTCGTGGAGCCAAAAGAAATCAAAGCCAAAACCAGGCTCCAAGAAGTCCCAGAGAAGACACCCCCGGACTGCTGGGAGATGTACGTGGATGGCGCTTCAGGTAAGAAAGGAAGTGGAGCCGGCATACTCCTCATCAGCCCGGAAAAGAAAGAACTAACATATTCGCTGCGATTCGAGTTCTCCACTACGAATAACGAGGCAGAATATGAAGCTCTCATTGCTGGACTGCGCCTCGCCCAAACCCTCCAGGTACGAGCTGTCCAAGCCCATTGTGATTCCCAGGTCGTAGTCAACCATGTGTTAGGGAAATACGAAGTGAAAAGTGAGAAGCTGAAGAAGTACCTAGAGAAGGTCAAGCTCCTTGAACAGTCTTTCCAATTCTTCAAAATAGTCCGCATTCCCAGAAGCCATAATACCCGAGCTGATGAGCTAAGTAAGCTGGCGACCTCCCCATCCAGCTCGATGCTAGTGGAAGAAGTCCGCAACAGGAGTATAGAAGAGGCGGAAGTCAATGCAATCATAGAGGACGACCCAAATTGGATGACCCCCCTAATCAAATGTTTGGGAAACGGGGAGGTGCCCGAAGACAAGACGGAGGCTAGAAAAATTCTAGCTAGATCCACGCAGTATGCCCTCGAGGGAGGGGTCCTCTATCGAAAGTCTTACTTACAGCCTCTGCTCAGATGTGTTGGACCAAAGGAAGCGGACTACATATTAAATGAAGTGCACACGGGATCGTGCGGAAGCCACATTGGAGCTCGGGTGCTAGCTCAGAAAATCATGCGGTGGGGGTACTATTGGCCAACAATGGCAAAAGATGCGGAAGATTTCGTGAAGAAGTGCCTAAAATGCCAGCTGCATGCCAGAGTGACGAGACTACCCCAAACCGACCTCTCTACTATTCAAAGTCCGTGGCCATTTATGGAGTGGGGCATTGACATCGTAGGGCCTTTCTACCCGGCACCTAAGCAAAAACGGTTTCTAATAGTCGCCGTCGACTACTTCACCAAGTGGGTAGAAGCGAACCTTCCACAAAAGTCACAAGTGATAAAGCCGTTGACTTCGTACGGAAAAACATCGTGTGCCGGTTCGGGGTACCAAGAGCACTCATCTCGGATAATGGAACGCAATTCACGAGCGGGGGATTCGAGAGAATGCGCGAAGGACTCGATATCCGGCAAAAGTTCACCTCGGTCAACCGACCTCAAACTAATGGCCGGGCCCGAAGTCACCACGGGACAATAGTGAGCGGACTCAAGACCCGCCTAGAGAAGGAGAAAACGAGTGGATCCACAATCTCCAAAATGTCCCGTGGTCGTGCCGACTACGCCCCGAACTCCAACGGGAGAAACCCCGTACCGTTTAGTATACGGGTCTGAAGCAGTCATACCTGTCGAGATCGGAGCACCCAGTCCCCGAACCATCAACTTCTCCGCCGAAGCTAATGAAGAGCAGCGCCGAACCGACCTAGACTTATTGGAGGAAAAAAGGGAACTAGCCAGCATAAAAGAAGCTCGGTACAAACAGCAGATGGCTCGGTATTACAACCAAAGGGTCAAACCCCAACAGTTCCAGGTCGGTGATCTTGTGCTTCGAAACAATGAGATCAGCCTCTCAGAGAAGCTCGGCAAGCTCGAAGCTACGTGGGAAGGGCCCTACAGAGTACACGAAGTCCTCGGCAAAGGAGCTTACAAAATCGCCTATCTTTCGGGCGAACTAATACCCAGAACATGGCACATCACCCATCTAAAGAGATTCTTCGTATAAAGCGACAAAATCTTGCATATAGAGTCTTAGGTTTTCTTTTTTGTCTTTTTTGTCCTTAATGTTTTGTTTTTAACGAGCTCGTCAAAACTCTTTTTACTTTGTTTTTTGGTCATTTTTTTTTTAATAAAATTTCATTTTTGTCTTGCATCTCGTGTCTTTTGATTTGCTTATACGAAGTATCCCTAATACCAAAATCCCCTCATAAGGTCGAACTACGGTTCCCTTGCGTGGTCAGTAATGACCCGACATGGGGTAACAAATTCCTATAATGCGCAAAGGAAACCCTTTCCGAGGTCCGAGCTCGTCTCCCTCCAAAAAGGAAGATCCCACGAGGTCCGAGTCAAACTCCCTCCGAAGGATAATCAATTCTCAACTGGGGTTGGAACCAAGTTCCCCCGGGAGAATAAAATACAAGGTCCGAACCATGGTTCCCTTGTCAACACAAAAAGGTCTGAGTCCAACTCACCCAAAAGATGCAACATGCAGAAAACCAAGGAAGCAATCTTCACGAAGAACAGGAAAGTTCAAAAACTCAATATATATATTTTTATTTCTAACTATTTGGAACAGTTGGGTGTACATAATTACAGGCAGAAGCGAGCTAATCTAGGGGGAAGGATGTTTCTTGCTGAAGCTAAGCCAATCTTCCTCAAAGGAGGAAGGCCCTAGGAGATCATCAATTGAGATACGACCTCGTCCCCGACCTCGACTTCTTCCAGCAGGAAAACTTCGACCTCGCGGGGCAGCCGAACCGCGACAAACAGCTCGCCTACGCTGGCTCGGACCGACCTGATGTCCCCGCGAAGTCGTTTTCACCTCGCGAGCAGGCATTGTCCGAACAGAAGACGAAAGATCTGCCCCCGGACCACGTGCCAAAAGGGCCCGTAGCTTAGGTCGGCGGTCCAAAATGCACTTATACCGCCCGCACTCTCCTTGACATTTCAAAAGCACCCTGAAGCCCAAAAGACTCGGACCCGAGTGCTTCCTTTAACGCGATATACTGTTCCAGGTCCTCTTTTGCCTTTAATTCCGCCTCGGCGATGGTGATACCACCCCCGCGACGGATAATATCTTCATACTCGGCATGCTCCTCGACGATCATCTCGTAGTCTTTGGGAACGCGGCCAGCTTGATCTCGGGCAACTTCCAACTCCTCCTCGGCTGCGAAGCTTGGCCCGAAGCAAGTCGGTACTCTCGAAAAGCGATACGCTTAACTTCGACCTCCTCACAAAGTGCCTCGAACTTCATCTCGCCATCTCGACGGCTCGAGCTTCTTGAGATTTCAGCAGAGTACACTTATGGCTGACAAGTTCCTCGGCTCGGCGGCATTTGTCCTTCCATTGCTCAACAACGGACCGTTGGTCAACCAGGTCTTGTGAAAGGAGAGCTATTTGTATGCGCAAAGTAGAAACACCGACAGAATCCAAGCTCTACACTCAAGAAAAAAAATCAACTTCATTCATTTGAAGATATTCCGTACAGATATACAATAAAAAGAAAAAAAAAACCAACTACACTAGAATATCGCCGACCTCCTTGTCCTGAGAAGGTGGCTGCTCGGAGGAACCGTCCAAGTCCTTGTCCGCCGGCCGGATCTTCACCCCCCTCCTCCTCGCTCCTCCTCCACTTCCTCTTCCGGGCCCTCGCCTTCTTCTTCCTCGTCGCGAAGAGAATTGAAAGCAAGATCCGTGTCGGGGTCCCGGTCTACCGAGCGCCGCAACCGCTCGACGGATAGAAGTGTGGACGAGCCAAGATTCTCCGGAGGAACCGGCCGAGGTGATCTCGGACCACCCCGGCATACCGAGAAGGTAGGCTTCATCCCCTAGGCGTTCGAAGCCGTACTTGGATACGTCCAGTGCCGGGAAGTCCTTGGCGGCCCCGTCGGCTTCCGAAAGCGACCACGGCGAAGTTTCCATTGATGAGCATGGCCGTGTCATTGGCAAGCTCGGAGAAACTCTCCGACAACAGAAACCTCTTCGTGAAGGCCCGGAAGAGCTCACCTTGGCTAACCGCAAGGTTGACCTCCCGGTCCTTCGCCGCAATCAGCTCGGACTCAAGCCTCCGAGCTTTCTCGGCCTCCGCCTCGGCCCTCGCGAGCTGAGCAACCAACTCGGACTTGGCAGCTTTTCTGCCCTCTTCAGCCTTCACCAGCTCGGCCTCGGCTTTCTTCGCCCGGGCAACAGCCGACATCAGCTTCTCGGAGTATCGGCTTTTCTCTTCCTCGTGTTTCGAGGACATCTCCTCGACGTTGTTCTTCAGCCAACTGACGAACGTATCAAGGCCCTGCAAGAAGAATACGAGTCGCACCGGCAACAATTAAGAAAAACTGTGTAATAGAAAAATAATTATTCACCTCGGGAAAAGGCAGACCAGCCAGCCTGTTGGAGGGAGCTGCCGGGCTCGCGTCACTACCCGTGACATCAATGATGTCCACTTCGAGCGGGTCCCCGACCTTCAACCGCTTCTGAGGTGGTTTGGGGGAAGGAGAACGAACAGTGGCCGCAGCAGCCCAAGCGAGCTGGTCCTGATCGGAAGAGGAAGCAGTTCGTCCAGATAGCTTCGCTCTCTTAGCCCCGCGAGCTGTAGCCTTACCATCAGCCCCCTTGATCTTACCGAACTTCACTGCACAGACAAATCATGAAAGGAGTCAGGACGATAAATAAACACAGCACAACTATCCTAATAGCACTAGCGGGGCCTCACCCGTCGCCGGATCCACCATATTTTGAGGCTCATACGGGCTCAACCCCGCTTCAGCTAGGGAGTCTTCATTGTAGCTCGCTTCAAAAGGACCGTGGTCCCTCATCGCTTTTACAGCGGACTCCAAATCCTCATCGACCTCTTCTATCACCCACTCACAAGGCTTTTCTAGCCTCCAAATCAGGTCGATGAAACTACTGTGGCGACAAAAGAAATATTTCTGGTGCCACTTGTCCACCTTATTTTGAGTTCGCCTTTGAACTCGTCCGGGCTGCAGCGTAATACCAGCCCCCCGCCTTTTTAAAGACAAAGAGCTCGTGAATGAGCTCGGCGGATATTTGGTGACCCCTATCTACCGCTGCCACACCCAAATCCGTAAACTGCCTAAACGAGTTCGGCATTATCTGCCCTAACGCTAAGCCCGACTTTTTCTCGGAGTTCGGAATAGGGCTCGAGGAGGTAAACGAAGACCAGCGTGCAGACTGTCCTCATAAATAGTGACAAACCCCATCGGGGGAGAGCACGCCCTATCCTCTGGGCGAGGTTCTATTAATTCCGCCTCGTTAGGAAAATTGTACGTTTGGGCCAGAAACCTAATTCTAGCCTCATTTAAGGTCGAGGGGTACTCAGCCACTTTCCCCTTCACACACGGGGGCACTATTAAAGATTCAACAGAAGGAATAGCAGATCCTAATGAAAAAATGCTAAAGGCAACACTTCTACTCGAGCCGACTGACGGAGCCAAATCGATATCACTACTACTAGACTGAGAAGGAGAGGCCATACTTACTTGTTAAAAAGAAGGTAAATGGTCCGGCAGATACTTACTTGTTAAAAAGAAGGTAAATGGTCCGGCGGATGGGTTGAAACTGGGCGCAGAAGAACGATGGAGCGAACGCCGGCGGTATAAGAACAGTAAATTGGGGGATTTTTGGGGAAGAAGAAACTTTTCTGCGCAGGAACTTTTTTCTCTAACTGACGGCGGATGTGAAATAGTGTGATATGGGCAGAACGTTTCCGCTTCTGAGAATATACGTTTGAATCCCACCGTTGTGTCTGCCACACGTATGACGGGGGCCCGCCTTTCTCGAAACATGAACCGCCCCTCCACAGAATTCAAACGGCCCATTTCTTTCCCCGCCTTTTAAATTTTACATGGGCCGCGCCTATTGATCCACCTAAAGAACATAACAAGCCCCTGATACTCAGATCGCTCATTTAATTCTGCCTGCCACTTCAGCTCGGATTATCAGTTCGGTCATTCAGTTCGTCCCAGTGATTTGCGCGATCAATCACCTCGGCAATTCGACCTCGCAGTCTGCATCTACAACATGTCTTCTTTCCTCTTTTTTGGGGGGGGATGTGATAGTGCTGGCCTCATCCTGGGCCCGACCTAAGGCTATTTGGGCCTGTATATTAACGCTCGGCCCACAGAGTTCGGCCCAAACAAAGTCCACATCTGCCTTGAAGACCAAGTAACGAAACCCTACTTTGGAAGAAGATAGAATTCTACTGCTAATGGGAATCGGATATGCATGTATCAAGCAACCGGATATGTATAAGGAGTCCGATCTCTAGAGGGATTAGGGCTTAACCCAATACTTATAAATAGATGTGAGATTAGAGGTAGAAGGGGGATTCAATACTCATTGTACTCTCAAGTATAATAAAAGCTCTCTATATTCTCTCCCGTGGACGTAGATCACATCGATCGAACCACGTAAATTACTGTGTCATCGTGTTATTATTTCTTTTAGCTACTTTCGCAAACCCTAGATCTATCATTTATAATATTTAAAAAAAAACTCTTCGTGTATAGTTTGAGTGATTGGGTTTGCAAACCAACTCTTTGCTTTGATTTGTTGGATTAATGTGGTCTGTTATGTTGTTTCTTGAACTCTATAATCCGTTTGAATGCACCCCTCGTACGTTATTGATTAAATTTTACTTAAAACAAAAAGGGGCATCGACGATGTTCTCTATCTCTCGTCCATCTTTTATGAAATGAAATAAACTAAAAATAGAAGTTCAATCCAACTTTCAAGTGGGGGTGACAATTTTTGACACGATACTTACATGTACGAATTAATAAAATAATATCTAGTTTTATCGTGTTCAGATCCTATTGTGTCAAATTTGTGCTCCCATGGGATTCTTATCTTTTTTGTATAATATGATAATGTATCTATGCATTATTAATATTTTTTTAGTTTTTTTTTCTAGGTAGAGTTTGAATTTATTGTGTCATTTATATAATATATATTTTTTTATGTTGAATTATTTTGGTTTGTGTAGCTAGTATGGATAGTTTGTTTAATTATTCATTAGTGAATTAAATTATTTATTTTTGCAAGAGTATGTGCTTTAATTACTAGATAATTGCATTATATTAGACCATTTAGTTCTTAGAAATGTGATTGTTAAGGCATATTAGGGAAATAAACTTAGTTATGAACACTAATTTCTTTTTTTTATTACTAAAATTACTATTTGTGTTTTTTCCAATTATATATATATATATATTGTTTAATTTCGACGTAATATAAAAGAGAAGATATTTCGTTTTTTTTTTCTTTTTCTGAAATCCTATATCGAAGTTACAAATATAGTAATTGAGTTCCAAGCAAGGGTATGGAAATTCGTACAAAATAATACTAGTAGTTAGAGGGGGATAACCTATTTTCTTCTATAGTACGTTGAATCTATTTTGACAACAATAATCACTTAGTTTTCTTCTCCAGCAGACCTATTGACATTAAAAAAAACACAATCTCATAAAATTATTAAATCCCTTAAATGTGAGTTCCAATTATTAAAGTACGATTTAGTTAACTTCTTAAAACGAATGAGAAGAAGAAACCAAAAAAAAAAAAAACTCAGTACTAGTTTGACTTTTGCCACAATCACAATGAAAAATATTACCATTGATTTATATATTTTACTCCCTCCGTTCTTTATTAAGCGTCCTATTTAGCTCTTTTTTTTTGTTTCCAAATAAGTGTCATATTTCAAAAATTTAGAGTAAAATTATGAAGTTCTTCCCATTTTATCCCTATTCAATGTTTCACACCCCTATTCAATAGTTCTCGTAAATTGACTAAAATAATTGGATGTATGCATGTATCCAATCTAATACCTTTTGACTTCTTCAATAAAATGACTTTTTATTTACTTATGCAATTAATATCATCTATCATTATTTAAACATGATTACATTACCACTCAGATTGTGTGAATTTAAAAGCATTTTGTTAATTTTTTTTACGAGAATATGCAGGTTTTAACTATTTGTGATGTCTCCATTTGATGTAAAAAATTATTACGATTTGTCGCTAACTAAATATTTTGTTTGATGCAATTGAAAAATTTTAAAAATTAAAATTTTGTAGCAATCAGCAGTATGAGAGAGGGAATCATATTGTATTTTAATGCAATTGAAAAAGTTTAAAAATTGAAACTATGTAGCTTCAGTAATAGGAGAGAGTGAGTCATTTTCAGTACTTTGACTAAAAATTAAAGATTGAATGCATCAAATTTATAAAACAATAAACAAGGGCCGATTTTCATGAAAAGAAAACAATTAATAAGGTTACAACTGTAAATTTAATTACCTCCTTAGTATACGTATTTTGACGGCGGGGACACTTAAAAAAGAACGGAGGGAGTAACAATTTAAAGGATCGACATAAATCCTTCAACTTCTTTTATGAGATTAAAAGAAAATTAGAATAAAAGTCAATCAACAAATATATTCCACGCGGCATTAATAATTTTGATGTGAGAATTTTTATGACTTTGACAACTTCAATATGACAATATTTGAATTTGGTTTCTCAAAAAAAAGAAAAAAAGAAATTGGTAAGTCAGGTTGACAATTGACGTAATTGGAACAATGTATACGCTGTAATGAAATCGCAAACCAACAAGAATTGCGTCGGTCGAAATTCTGTTGCAACATTCATATTTATGGTTGATATTCAAATCTCTCTGGGAAAAATGGGTCCCTTAACTATATCAACTTTTGTTTTTCTTGTCTCACCTACGGTCACCGACCTGAAAATTTTACTCCCCCCGTCCCAATCATATAGGCTGATTGGAGTTTTGCACTAGGATTAAGAAATTATTGGAAATACAAATTATACAAGCAAACTTCCTTCTATGACCTTATTTATTGTTTGATTATGAGTCAATCCAAGAATTGAATAAGGATAAATTAGTAAATGAGTTAAAAAAACATTACTTTTTATAAAAACTGGCCTATATATTTGGGACATCCGAAAAAGGAAAACAAGCCTATATGATTGGGACGGAGGGAGTATATTTTAATACCTAAATTTTGATATTTTCAGAAATACGTCCCATTTAAAGAGTCTATCAATTAAATACACAAGAGAATTCAGTTGTTCACAATTACGTCCTGGGTTTGGTTAGCTGAGGCACCACAAGACTCTCCTTAGTAAGAGGTCTTGGATTCAATTCCGCCTACGTGCGGTGTAGTATATTTTCCACCTTATCTGGTGGTATAGTAATTTCACATTTATATGGTGTAGTGCTTGATTAGATTATATATATATATATATACCTTGTAATTATCTCAAAAAATAAATAATTACGTCCTGGGTTATTTCAGAAGACACAAGTCTTATGTGGCTCACCGGAAGTTGAACCAGACTTAAAAAAAAAAATATATATTCGAATCAGATTACAAGGAGGCAAAAAAAGAATTAAAAAAAATGATGAAAAGGACCAAAAGCCTGGTCAATTTCTTCATAGTTCAATATCTATTGGCCTAACGTTAAGATGATTAATGCTTGAGGTTAAAAGATCTCAAGTTCGAATCTACTGTGACGCTGGTGTTTAAATTTAATGTTACTATTTGAACAATCCACGATTTCTATTTCGCTAAGAAACTTTCGCATTCTTCAATACAAGCCAAAGCCCACACACACGATGTTTGCTCATTAATCACTGTTCGATTTAAAGGCATAACATAAGATATAACTATGTTTAGTCAAGCCCAATATATTACTTAATATTTTGTTTTTTCTGAGGTAAGATTTATGAGCAAGTGCAACACAAGTTATATATTTTGAGCCAAAAAGCTGTTTCAAGACGAAAAATGATTCTAGTCCAAAATGTAGCTGTAAGATTACTCTTGATCATTTAGGTTTAAAAAAAACACGTTACATCATCTTGCAGATATAACCACCAAACACACACACACACACACTAGGCTTCTCTTAATTAAATCGTCAATTATTGCAACATATATACTAAAAATGGCATCTCAACTTTAATATCATACATACATACATACATACATACATACATATCAGAGAATGGTACAACATTTTGATCATCGTGAGGAGAGTTTGCTGCAGCTATGTACACAGAAATGGGCAAAGCCAATAATATAAAATCCTATGGTACACTAATTATTAGAGGACAAGTATGATTGAGAATTAGCACTGCACCTATGGCTTCTTCAAGGCTGGTGAGACGTAGAGAAGGTGGGAAGCCAAATCTCTAGACGGGTTCCGCCTGCTCCAAGGACTGCATCGGTGTTTCTTGGAGAGACAACTCGAACAACACACCCATAACTTTCAAGAATCTCTCGAGCAACGGTTAACCCAGCAACGAAATTCCACGTCATGTTGTCCTCCATCCTATCCTCACCATATAGATCACCCCCAAATGGTGTCAGTGAATGCATTTGAGTCTGCAACCAACACACCAAGAGATTTTGATCAATAATCTAAAAGAAATCAAGTTTTGCACAGTATAGAAATTTCTGATTTTGGAAAACAACTTTGGCTAGGGTTCAGAATACCTTCCACCTCAACAATGCAAAAGAGATTTATAGGTCATTAATTTCTTTGCATATATCAGGCATGTAGAATATTTGGTAACTCCCTACGAGTAAGTCAAACTTGAGATCTACGTTCACTGCCTCATCTCCGTTGGCTACTTCAAGTAGTAACTAGCTGATAACCAAGACTGCTAAGAATCTATCCTTCGTTACTGCCTCTAATCAATTCAGCATCTCCCTTCTGTCAGTAACTAACTAGAAAATACTATAGGATTGTGAAAGATTTGATAATGGAATTTTGAATCAGTATTAACAAATGCATTAGTAGCCGTATTGATTGATATGAAATTATGAATATGAATTCCTTCACTCTCATTTTGAACTAGATTTTGACTGATTGAGTGGCATTTTTCAAATACAGTAGTGTATTTCAAACCCTTCAATCTAAACACAGCCTAAAATTCTTCTAGGTGAAACCCACAACAGTTACTTTATGAAAGTGAGGCATAAAGATTAAAGAGCATATGAAGGTGCCCGAAGTGGCCAGTTAGTAAATTATTACCATAAACTGCATGTCAGGCCCATCATCATCAATGATTATAAGAGCACCGCCTGCTGGCGCTTCAGCAGAGATGATTTCAATTCTCCCCCCAACCTCTGTTCGCAGTAAAGCACCTTCAATTAAATTGCTCAAAGCTTGACGTAAAGCAGGTTCCTCAACCGCAACCTTCAATGACCTTGAAAGATCACAAAGTTCCACAACACGTTGCTGATTATGCGCTAGAGGTCTTATGGCACCAACTAAATCTTGCAGAACATCAGAAACTTCACACGGTCTTCTGAAAAAAAGGCTTGTAAGAAACACAATCCATAAAGAAAAATATACAATCAAAATTTCTGGAATAGCAAAATAGAACATGTTGGCACTTTATAAGGTACAGAAAAGGTAACCCTCGGACTTTAGGTTACTACTTATAGTATTGTAAATATCTAATATTATGACTGTTTTAGCACATAACATCCTCCAACACACCCAAAAATAAATAAAAAGACATAGGTGAGTCATATTTCAGTTAGCTCTCACTAGTAAACAATTTTTATCAGTATCGAACTGAACAAGAAACAGCATATAAGTCAGTAGCGCAAAGCTATTTGCCAAGGCAGCGAATTAAAAGCCAAATTAGACAAAAACAATAAACAGCACGCTATCATAAAATAAAATGAGAAAAAAAGTGCATATTATCGGCACCTAATTTCCTGTTGTCGTGAAGATGCAAGAGCAAAAGGTGGCATGGGAAATTCCGAATCCTTGGAAGCAGAACCAATGGACAATTTCCCAGTAAATTCTTGCATATTGGATAACCTAGAACTCATTTCGGGATCCACATTAGATGACTGCTGCCTCTGCTTCTGTGTTCCTTTGTTGTAACGCAGTATATTAGCCTATGAAGCAAAAGCAATACAGTCATAATCATAAAAACAGCTACGTATAGAGAAAAATAAAGAATTAGAATCAAACAATAGATAAGTGCCAAAGGGTCCAGAAAGGTGGAACACTGCAAACAAGCGGAAGAAGTTGACAAGGAGAATTAGTTTGTACTTCCAGAGCTGTAAGAACAAGTGACAAGCACTTTTCCGAAAAGTTATTATCAACAGAACTAAACATGCAGCAAAGTATTACAAAGAAATGCATCCCGTAGTAATTCTGTCAAGTGATGAAAAGAAAGCAGATTTACAGCAGAGAGGTGATATATGGAGTCAAATACATAGTCAAATGTTTTCGAAGTATGACAGGCAGCAGAAATAAAACCTTTGTCAAGTAGACGGCATCCTGTAGGCTTTGAAGTGTGTCATTTATGTAATCGCCTTGCACTATAATGTCTTCAACTATATCATATGAAACCTGCGATCTCATTATCATCATTTGATCAGGAATACAAACAAAAAACAGAAGTACTTTACAAAATGTAAAACACAATCTTAGCACAACCTTTTAATGTTTGCAGGAATACCCACCTCACTTCTTTTCAATTGAACAGACAACATCTTGCTCAATGTTCGAATGCTTGAAAGAGAACCTCGAATCTAAGAGTCAAAGATAGAAACATCATGATATGCTAGGAACTATAAAAACAAATGGCAAAAGTATCAAACTTACCTGCTCTACTAAATTATTCATCCTGATATTATTTTGCCACGATGATTGCTGCAGTAGCATGGCTTTCTGGAGATTCATACAAAAGAGATATTTCTAAATATTAGAAAAGGATATAACACTTGTATACCACCAACTTATGAGTAAATAAAAAATAAATATATCAATTTCTGCACAAAAGAAAATATCTTATCTGGGAGATTTTAAAGTGAAAAATATACAATTATGCATAAAAAAAACTACCTGATCCATCACATAAGCCATGGCAAGTGAACGGGTGATGTGTAGGGCATTTGTTTTTTGTTCTTTAGAAAACGTCAACTTGTCAACTGAGTGCTTCAAATTTTGTACATCTAATGGTTGTGAGTCCATGCTATGCGGCATTGGAAAAGATTTCCCAGAGAACGTACAGTCTCTTTGATCATCCCATTCTCTTTCTAGAGACATCTTTGGAAGTTCAGCAACTAAGAAGCCCACAACAAATGGATGTGTTACCATTGGGAAGACTACAGCACCAAGCTCGGGAAGAAATTCTACCTGAAAATGAAGAGAGTGTCTATTAGAAACCTATTCATGAAGTACCACAAGGATTAAATGGAATAAGTAAATAATAAACCTTGATTTCTATTAGGTTGTAGTACAACAAAAGAACGTGCACGAAATTTACAATAAAATCCTTGCCTGTTGACTTGATATTGCAGCTTCTGCAACTCTTAATCCTGCGGGTATATGGAAGGTACCAACAAGAACCACAATCTCAGCTGCACCAACACATGGATAGAGAGTAATGCGCCGCAACTCCAATTGATCCATGACATAACTACCAGCTGGTCTGACATAGACCTATAGTTAGTTAACTGGTATTAGAACACTAACATTCATTCCCATATGAAGAAGCGTCAGAATCTCATTAAGCTATGCCACATATAGCATGACAGTAAGGGCATTTAGGTCTTTCAAAAGATTTAGCCAAACTTTTTCAGATTTTGTGTTTAGAGCTTCGTTTCAATCATTTGCTCAACATCATGAATTCCAGCAACATGAAATAGTTACAAGAATAATAGTTTCCTTGTCTAACATGACTTGAACAAATTGAACTCTATGTGCTAAGCTAAGACGGATTCATATTAGCTTACTTAACACAGCCACTCTTTACTAATCAGAACTAAACACAGTACCGAAGCTTGCTTCTACACATTTAGACAATTGTCCTAGTCTCACGGGACATATTTTATAACCATTCATATTATCAGAACAATCAAAACCATATATCTGAGCACTGAATTATTGAAGGCAGAACCAGAAACCTCCATCTTAAGCACATTGGCAGAACTTCTACAATAATATAACAGCATGCTCTACAATAATCATTTCTGCCATTGTCCCACTTATGGTCAAATTCTCTTAGCATACAGTGTAAATTAATTATTGATTTGCACATTATACACATTGAGTATACTCCATATGATTTGCATATGTCAACATCAGGAACTTCACCAAGTGAAGCATCAAATAAACCATCTGATTTTAATGCAACAGAAAGTCAAATTAATTTTTCAACTCAGGCTCAAGTAGAAGACTTTAGAGGTGTTATAGTTTAATATTAACGTTTATGGAGTACTATTGATTTTGATTGCGAACATGTAATTAAGTTAATATAAAAACTTTGTTAAATTTTATACTATTAATTTAAAGTTTTATTCTTGACAAATTACACCCTATTTTCATTTATATGTTTCGTGTTCCGATCACTGTGCACAAAAATCACACGAGCTCAAGCCGCACATGGAATAATCAGAAGTTGATCTCAAGATTAACTTAATCACAAAGCCAACTATACCGATAGAAGGGCGTCTGGATGGACAATGAGGCGGAAGAGATCGAGCTGCTCTAGGCAAAGCCGCTGAAAATCCTGACTCGGCAATACCATAGCTTTACTCTTAGCGCCGCCGTCGCCGCTGCCGCCTTTTTCTATCTTGTGCACGAATTCCACCGGAGAAGTGGAGGCGCCCCGTATGGTCGCCGCGATGGCAGCCGCCGACGACACCATGGAGTCCTCATCGTGCGAGGAGGCACCGTCATCGGATGTGAAGCTGACCTGGCCGAGGGCGGTGGAGGCGGTGGCCGCGAGGGAGAGCGGGCGCTGGGCGGAGGGGCTGGCGGTGGCGCGGCAGGCGCAGGGGGAGTGAGGCTGGGCTTTGTTGTAATTATGAGCAAAGACAGGGGCAAAACAGTAATTGGAGTGGGTCGTGGGGAGTGGAGTTTGTGGAGGGAATGCAGAGAGCAGCATTTGGTTTGTGATGAGAGATGACTGATGATGACTCTCTCTCTCTCTCTCTCTCTCTCTCCTCTCTTTATGCAGTTATAGTGTTATACTTCACTTTTTTCCGTTAAACTAAATAAAACTACTCCAAGAGAAGCTCCAGTTGGGCTCGTTGGGCCTTTAATTATGGGTCATTAATTTCGAAGACGTCTCAAAATTGGGCTTTAGTTTGATTATTAGGATGGGTTAGAAAATCATGAAATGCATGTGAGATAAATATATTATTACAAGGTTTGTGTAGTCGTTGTATATAATTTATACCATTTAAAAAGGAAAAAAATGCATATAAATACATGAACTTTGGTCTCCTTTTCATTTTGCACATGACTTTTGATTTTTTTTTCTAAAATCACAACTTTTTTTATTTTGTTCAATTTTTCCATAGTTTTAAATTCCGTCCAAATTAAAGCTGACTTGGTGCTTATGTGGCAGTCGGGCATGTGCCGACCTCTCTACCGTTCGACAAATTAAACAACACAGTTTTAAAAAATGCAGTATGACGTACGAATTTTCACCCTATTTTCGCATGAAACGACATCGTACTACATTTTTAAAAACTATGTCATTTAAAATTTGTCGGACAACAAAAAGATCGACACATGTCCGACTGTCACATAAGCGTCAAGTCAGTTTTAATTTGGCTATACAAAGATTTAGGAACCGGACAAAAGTGATAATAGCCTGTTAGATATAGCAAGGCAGAGATAGAACTTAGCCACTCGTATAAAAAAGATAAATACTAGCCAGCGCGATCGATTTATTACTAAACATAGAGTTTCATCTTTCTGTAAACACATACAAATTATTGAACTCATAATTGAAACAGATCGAGTTTGTTTCATCTCCTAATGCCTACGGCACGCCTCCTCCAAAGGAACCGGAGGATCCGAATAAGCACCACTCACGATCTGATCAAAGATCCATTTATTAGCGGCCTGAGTATAATGTACTCCGTCCCAAACAACCGCGGCCGATGGATCTTCACACGCTTTCCCCACCAAGATTTCCTTTCCTTTCACTTTGATTTTGCTCCCACACCCAAAATGCAAGTTGTAGTTGTACTTCCCTCCGTGCCCACAGCACGAACGCAAAGGGTGCACGAACCCTGCACTCCCCGGGCCAACACTGTGAGCTTCCTCGTCTCGTCTACATACACTACACAACCATAATAATAATAAAGAACGAGCAAGAAACACGTACCGTGCTTCTTAGCTTGGCTGAAAAGCTCATACTTGAGTGAGTAAACATCAACATAGGTTAAGGCTGCTGATGGCATCTCCTTCCTCAGCTGAACTACAGCTTCCTTCAATCTAAGGTTAAAATCTTTAGCAACTTCATTAAATGGAGCTGCACATCCAACCTTATCTATTTGTCCGGGCGCGACAGCTACACGGTCAAGAACATAAGCCAAACAACCTACTGGCCCTGTGTTGTGTATCCAGAATGACCTTCCTCCAAGATGGTAGATATTCTGCATAACACAACACAGCTTCATTTATTTCTAATAGTTTTTTTTTTTGGTTGCACATTTACACTATCTAGGAAATGAAAAGATTTTAAAGATGTTATCTCATCAAACTACACACAAACACAGTAAACTTGACACCTCTGCTACCTTAACATAGGTCTTGAACTGGCCTAACACGTCGGGGATGAAAGCTCTAACTTCATCGGTAGTCATGTTGAGGAAATAACCGGCGGTTAAATCATTCTGTCCAATGTCGAATGTATACAAGGCGCGCGAAAATACTCGTGCCTTAGGCAATAGTCTCTTGAAAACTCCCCCTGCAAGTGGTTGAGGACAAAACAAGTTATTATCACGCACTTCATCACATGTATGATTCTTTCTTGGTAAGCAATGGTATCAATGTAAAACTCAAATCTTGCCCTTTTTTCGGATGAGCTGAGATCTGCGTTTGAAATCATTAAACTGATAAAACTGTACGTTTAGAGAAATAGGGCTGAAACCACTCTGATGTAGAGTTGTGTTTTGTGGTCTAATAGTCGAACCAGCTGTGGCGAAGTTGGCTCCGTGGCTGAAGTTGGAGCCTAATGCGTCTAGGAATGCACTCAGATATGGCAGACGCAACCTCTCCGCTGTAAATCAGAGCCGACAAAGCATTAGCAGCTATGATGCACGGATTATCCTAAAAACACCTCATTGATACAGTATCAGATACTCCTTCGGATTCTCCAGAAAACTTTTGAAGTATTCAAAGTAACATAGCACATATGTTACTTTGAATTCTTCAAAAGTTTTCAGATGAATCAATAGGCTTATTATATGCTGGTGAAATTGTTGCAGGAATTTTTCCAAACCATGTTTGAGAAATTGAGATGTACTATCATGAAATTTCATGATAGTACTATCATGTTAACGTTAAGCTTTTGTCATCAATGTTTGAAATAATAAAAAACCTTTTAGTATGGTTAGCAACCAATGCTATCAATGCATTCAAAGAATATAATAATAAATCAACTTTTATCCAAACGTATAGATTAATGCTTTTCTTCAACAACATAAAGTGTGATATTTTGTTATCTCATCTAGCAACAACAAATTCGCACAAAAATTTGTGTGAAAACATGAGTCAAGATCCAAATATTTCATATATCCAATAATACATCTGTAATTTTTTTGAATAAACATTAATCGTGACCTTTGACCGGAGCATTAATCACTCTACCACTGGGCTAACACACTCACACTATATCTGTAATTTTATTTTTTTTTTTTTGAATATCATTACAAATATTAATACTCACACACCCTACCTATAGTTTTTTTGTGGCCGAGAGTACTCGAACCTCTGACCTATTAGTCAACAGGCAACCACTCCACCACTATGCCATCCCCACTGGGACTATAATGACTCATTTCACACAAGATTCCCCCACTTGACTCATTTCACACAAGATTCCCCCATAAATTTGTGCGAATTTTAATGAAAAAATCTTGAACAAAAATTAAGTAGTACATTATCTTCCTAGCTAGCTAGTACTAAAATTAATGTGGGATATATATGTAATTACCAATAAAATCAATGACTAGCCTGCCGTCACAATAGCGGCCGGCGGGGCTATGGAAGAAGGATTCTCCGGCGGGCGGGCCAGCCTGGCCGAAAGCGGCGGAGAGGCCGCCGGTGTCGGAATTGGAGTCGCCGAAGTTGAATATGGCCGGGAAATCACAATTAGGAGTAGCAGCAGCAGCACATGCTAAGCTCAATGAAAACAGTAGCGCTACAGGGAAAGTGTGTAGAGTTTTCATTGAGAATTGAAAGAGACAGACGATGGATTGGGAATTGTAGTCGAAGGAAAAATTAAGGATAAAATGGAATCAATCGTGTACAAGTACAACTATAATTCACATGTTTGCTTCTGTTCATGGTCCAGTTTCTCGGACTCATATGCTCCCTCCGTCATCAAATAAGTGTTCCGAGCCGTCAAATAAGTGTTTCTATTTTAGATTTTTATGCAAAATTATGTTAAATTGTCATATTTACTTTTTAACTCATGCCAAAAAAATTACTTTTTTATTTTCGCACGCAATAATTAGGGGTGAAATAAACCATTTTACTTACTATTTTGATATATGTATTTTGACGGCTATGAACACTTATTTGGGGAGGGAGTATGTAAATTAAAGTTGTCGCTGCGTGCAAGACAAAAGATAATAATTGCAACATAATATAAATAATTACTCTCTCTCTGGGTTTTTTTTTTTTTTAAGAATCGGTATATGGTTATTATTATACAAAAAGTTGCGCACGCCATATTGTTACTTAAGGAAATTAATTAATGGCAGATGTCACGCCAATGTACTTGGAACGGTGTGGCACTGGCATCCAAGATTGGAAGAGCCAAACATTATACTTTCATCTAGGGGTGAGCATTCGGATTACGAATTAGATTTTTGTTTAATTTGATCCGATTCAAAAATTCGAATTTCTTAAAAAACAAATCCGATCCGATCCGAAAATTCGAACCGAAAAAAATCCGAGATTCTTCAAAATCCGATCCGAAAAATCCGAGATTCTTCAAAAAAAAATTCCAAAAAATCCAGAAATTCGAAAACTTCTTCATTCTCAAAGCAAACGGAAATAATTAAAAAAATTAAACAAATTTTTACTTCTTCATTCTCAAGAATCTCAAAGCAAAGGGAAAATAATTAAACAAATAAAACCAGTAGATATAATAAAAAACTTCTTCATTCTTACTTTTTCATTTTTGCTTATTCATTCTTACTTTTCATGTTTTTAGGTAGACGTTTTGATCAATTATTAATAATAAAAATAATATATATATATATATATATATATAATTTGGATTTCGGATTTGTTCGGTTTTTTAAAGCCTTGATCCGATCCGATCCGATCCGAAAATCCAAAATTTTGAGATAATGAAATGCGATCCGATCCGAAATCTGAAAAAATCCAAACCGAATTTCATATTTCGGTTTGGTTCGGTTCGGATTTGGGTTATTTTGTTCACCCCTACTTTCATGGCAATGTTTTTAAACCACATCCTACATCAAACCGGTAGTTAAATTGGATAATTGAGTGTATAGCTAAAATCGATTATTGTTCCTATACAATTCCGACTATCTATGGAGTCTTGAGCATCAAAAAATTTGGATTTTTATACACAAGGAAGAGGAAAACTCGTTTGTGTTTTCCTTCTATTAATGGATAGAAGGAAATAGGGAAAACTCGTTCATTCTTTTTCATACCAATCAAACTAATTATTAATTTTATCAGTTTTATAAGGTTGAATAAAAATTCAATTGACATTTTGATATAATCGACCTTCAACATGGATTGACGACTAGGCGGACAATAATACCTCTTTATGCAATTAGGGGTGAGAATGTCTTTTTTTTTTTCTGAAGAGGTCGGGGTAGGGATGTAAACGGGTCGGGGCGGGGCTGGGTATTGCTTCCCCATCCCCATACCCGCTTCAGAATTCCGTCCCCGTCCTCGTCCCCATCCCCGTTTAAATTGGGGCGGGGGCAGGGCGGGGGCAGGGCGGGGATTACCCGTCGGAAAAAGGATCCCCATCGGGTATCCGTTAAATAATTTATTATAACAAAAAAAATAATTTATTAGTAATTTATTAATAATTTATTTTTAATACTTATTAAAAATTTGTTAATAATTTATTTTTAATACTTATGAAGTTGTTTTCCATACCATTTGATAATAAAATATCTACTTACAAAAAATTAAAAAATAAATAAATAAATAAAAATAACCGGGTCGGGTTCGGGGCGGGGATCTATATCCCCGTACCCGACCCGAACCCGATTCGGGTATTATAATTCAAACCCTCCCCGACCCCGACCCCGAAAAACTTCACCCGAACCCGGCCCATTACCCGCGGGGACCCGAAGCCCTGGGGAAAATTGCCATCCCTAGTTAAGGGTGTCATAAAGACATAAACACATTTTTCATTAAAAAAAGTCTGATGTTCGAATTTATTTTCATGTCTATTATCGAAGCAAGTTTTCGGCATTTCGTCACACCATCACCCACTTGTATAAGGAGAAATCCCAACTTTCCCCGTTTCTCAAATATATATACAAATTAGAATAAAAAATGACTATATTTAGACGGCGGAAACTTGCTCAAATAATAGAATTGAAAAAAAAAAAATTCAAATATTGGGGTATTTTTTATAGTATTCAATATTAATAGGTTAAGACAGTTTTGAAAAATGCAGGAGATGTGAAGATAGAAAGTATAATTAATCATATATATTAATTATTAAGCTCATGTTTGATTCGATATTTTTTTTGGTATGAAAATGGCTCAATTAATTGAATCCATTAGTACTTATTTGGTTTGGGTAGTGGATTAACAATTACCCTTACTTGAGAGTAATCCAATCCCTCAAAATGTTACCTTCCAAACTAGAGCCTTAACAAAATTCTTTCTTCTCCGAAATCATTTCACAAGGTGATTCATTTCCATTATTGAACCAAACACCCAATAAAAATAACACATATTGTTAACATTTCTCTCTTCCACCCGACTCCATTCCCTTTCCATTTCTCTACTTGAACCAAACGAGTAATAAATAGTTGAAAGATTACTAACATGATAATATCGACCCAACTCAATTTATTCCAAAAATTAGTAGCATCTACCAAACCAACTTTTTCATAAAAAAAGCTGCAGCTGCAGCTGCAGGCCCTAAAAATTGAGTGCAGCATTCAAAGTTGTTGACTTTATTTATTAATGAATTTAAACTCGAATTCCTCCAACGGCGCGGACACAAATATTCAAAATTCCAACTCCCTACAAGCCAGCCTTTGACATTGACCCCATCAAAATCAAACAACCTTAACTACCAAAGAAGATTTCTTTTTGCTTGCCTCTCACTCCCTTTGACCACCACAACCATAATTTCTACTCTTCTGAGTTCTGTCTTTCCCTTCTAATGGAAAATGACAGTGCTGTTTCCAGTTCAAGATTCAATGGAGAGAGCATCATTCTTGGAGGGCTTGTTTCTTCTTCTTCTTCGTCTTTGTCTTTGAAGAGGAAGAGACCGCCCAAGATCCACATCCCAAATGTTCTGCGTGAAATTTCTGCAGATGTTTTCAAGGGAAAGAAGGATGATGGTGGTGTGTGCTTCTCTGCTTGTGGAATTGGTGTTTTTTCTATCAAGGGCAAGAAAAAGTTTATGGAAGATGCCCACAAGATCTTCCATTCTTCAAATGGTAGTCAGGTAATTTGCAAAATTGAATTTGTTGTTATTTATCTATCTTAGTTATACATATGTTTTGGGAATTGAAATGTTTTTGGAATGAAGGATTTTTATGGGGTGTATGATGGGCATGGAGGGAGCAAGGCTGCAGAGTTTGTGGCAGAGAATCTGCATCTCAACATTCTTGATAAGTTGGAAACTTCTTCTGGAAAAGAAAAGGAAAATGCTATTAAAGAAGGCTATTTGAAAACTGATGAGGAGTTCTTGAAACAGGTACCATATTTATTGTAATATTAATGATCTTGTATTTGATATTTGTGTGTATTTGAATTTTGAAATATGTCAGAATTTAATATATCCCTTAAACATAGGCTACATGGCTAAAAGTTTTCTTGATTTCAAATATAGAATGTTACAGTACATGCAAAATGAAATCTATAGGCAGTTAGTTTGTGATTTGCAGGGGTTGGGCAGCGGCGTTTGCTGTGTGACTGCGTTGATCCAAGGGCGGGAGATGGTAGTTTCAAACTTAGGCGACTGCAGAGCGGTTCTGTGCCGGGATGGGATTGCAGAGGCCGTTACAACTGATCATAAACCAGAACGAGAGGATGAGCAGAGACGAATAGAGAATAAAGTATTTACTCATTAATCTTGAAAAATCAAGTATAGGTTGAATGGAACTAGCTAGTTTGATCATCTATGATGACTGTTTGTGACACAGGGTGGATATTTGGAGATTCATCGTGGAAGTTGGAGAGTTCAAGGAACGCTCGCGGTTTCAAGAAGCATCGGAGATGGTCACTTGAAAGATTGGGTGATTGCAGAGCCAGATACCAAGGTTATAAGTTTGACAAATGACATGGAATATCTTGTCCTAGCTTCTGATGGGCTTTGGGGAGAGGTGAGGAAACTTGCAAGTTTGTAATATTTTGCCTAACTCTTTATTGTAATGATGTTTTGAATTTGGATGTAAGTTTTAATGATTCAAAACTGGGCAGGTTAGCAATCAAGAAGCTGTGGATATTGTTATGCAGTCATGTTCAAGCAGCAAGAAACTAAAGGGCTGTGTATATCGCTGCACGAGTGTGAGTCCTGCATCACAATCACCGCGATCAAAGAGAGTGTTCCACTCGAGTGGAGAAGATGGACACTGCTGTGAGAACGAATGTCCTGCATCAAGAGTTGCATTAGCAACGGGGATCAAAGCAAAAGCTGCTCACTTCCCAAACAACGAGAATGATGATGTTCCAGGTGAGAAATCGAGTAATGCAGGGCTTCTCGGTGCCTGCAAGGAGCTTGTGAGCCTTGCTGTGGGTAGGGGTAGTTTGGATGACATTACGGTTATGATAGTTGATTTAAGTCGTTATAAATTTTAATGAATGTACCATTAAATCTGAACTGTAGATCAACAAAGATCAACGGTCCATATTTGTTTTTATTTCCTAACTAAGAAAGTGTTCTCATTTTGATCATCTCCTTGAAACATCATATATAGAACCTAACATAGATCACAATGCTAACAATTGTGTCATTCCAATGTTGTTTAGCAACTTAATTTGAACAAACTACACATTTACAATCTTTGAAATTGAACCTGCTTATAATGGAATCTTATCTTGTTGCAACTGCAACATCTTTTCGTCCACGGATAGAAATTGGAGGTATATGCACGAGCACGAGCATGAGCACGAGCACGAGCACGAGCACGAGCACATCAATCTCCGACAGTAGTTCACTTATGCCTATGATTCATTTGGTAATGTAGTAGCTTATGGACACACAAATGAAACTTAGAAGAGCACCAACCTTTCCAGGATTCAGGCGAACAGCGGGCGCCATTGATTGCTCGGCATCACCTCTTATTCCTTCTCTGCAGTTGATTTGATCTATGCTGTCGATATTTTCTTGGTGGAGAAGAAGGGTAGGAGTAGGAGCACTACAAAGAATTCAAAGGAACAAAGTTGTGAAAACATGTCTTTTTGTTTGATTAAGGAGGTACTGATCTTAACTGAGTTCTCATTAATCGTAGGTGAATGGTTCATCTTCATTTAAATAAATAGTTTAATACTACGTCAAAATTCGTAGAGATTACATTTTCTTGTACTAGAATGGCTTATAACTTATAAGAGGATAAAACAAAATAATAAGGGGAAAAATGCATCAATCTTATGCCACTTTATGGTACTAGCAAAAACGTGCATTCTAACAAATGAAATTTGATAATTGCATTTTATATTTTATTTTTATAGTAATATTCAAAATTTTATTACGTTTCTCGAATGAACATTTTGTAATTTCCCAAAATTCTGTATATGGTCACTAATAAGTGTAGAAATTCAAGGATAACAAAAATGTTTAGGAGTAAAGATTACCCTCGATCCCTCTCAAAAAAAAAAAAAGATTACCCTCGATCTATTTTGTATCATTGATAAAAAAAATTACAAGCATTAGTAAAAAAAATATTATATATGTCCAAATTCGATAACTAGACTGTACATTTTAGTTTTTTTCTTTGTAAAAAAAAAAAAAAAAGACAAGCCAACAACACTACTTCCTAAAGTAAACTTTTCCTCAATAGTTACAATAGGAACTGAAATATCAATAATTTCTAATTGAATTCTTGCAAAAACACTTAAGATAAATATGGTTGAAAAACAGTAAAAAAACTTAATTTGAATACATTTTAATTATGTGTTTTTCTGATGTCAATTTTTTTTTCCTGAAAAATAATGTTAATTTTCAAATACAGTACAACAAAGTTCAATGGTATTACAAACGCTTGAAGAGCTGCAAAGACACTTTCTTCACTCTCGAATTCCATGCTGGGTTGAGGAACTTGTTTTAGCAATTGATTAGATACGCATCGGTTTTTTATTGATGAAACGTCGTGTGGCTGGCCGCGGTGTGGCCAAACAGCAACACGCTAACTGGATACGGGCATAGAAAGTAAATATTGCTTGTGATAATAAGATGATAGCACACCGATAACATAAGTCGACATAAACACAACAAAGTTGAGACATAAGAAAGCTAGTAAAAGAAGATATAAACATGACTGGTACACATCAAGATTATCAAGATAGCCAAGAAAGGCAGCGAGAAGATGTTATTACCTATACGAGCAGTTGAGGACGAGAAGAGCGCATCCGTGGATTTCTAGTTGAGTCGAAACTGAGTCTTTTACTACTCCGAAGTCTTTCCCACTCCATTCTTCTCTGCATTTGCACGAATTTGTACTGAAATTTTTACCAGGAAGCACCTTGCCCAAGTCTGCTATCCTCATCGATATGTCAGCCTTTTGATTATCCAAATTGAAAAATGCAACATATATTTCTCCTGATAAAAACTTTGACCGTTAGATAAGAAGTTGAAAATCACTCAAATCTAAAACTGAACAAGAAAAGGTACAGACACTGTGTATAAGTTTGATGAGTAAAAAAAAAAATGCATTAATGTCGGAAGCATTTTATATACACGAACCCTAAGGATGTACTTGTGAAATATTAGTAAATATAACCATGAGTTCTAGAAGATCAAACCTCTTCTTCCAGTTGCAATCCAGGCACGAATGCTTTTCGAAACAGAGCTAGCTGCAAGAAGACCGAGTTATTAACTGCGGGTAACAGATTAAATACTAAATAATACTACCTCCGTCCCACAATAAGCGGCCACATGTTTTACTTTTTGTCTCACAAAAAGCAAAACATGTGGCCACTTATGGCGGGACGGAGGGAGTATAAAACATACGTAATCACCTCTTACTGTCCTCATAGATGCACACAAGCCAGAATAGCTATTCATCAAGGTGCCGTTATGGGTCAATTCCCACATCTGTTAGAACGAAATGATTTGATGGTCACGTGCCACAACTCAAGGTATGTGTAACACGAGTGAGTTTCTAAACATGATATCTAATTAACAAATGCTATCAAGTAATGAATATTTGTGTATTGAAAAAACACCTCCTTTAGTTTGTGGAAAGAGACATTCAAATTTTTAGGACCTGGAAAAATGTGATCTACGAAAAATGATTACGAAACTAAACTCCACAAATTTGTTTAGACTACAAGTGATCTCTGCGTTCGTTATATACATTTCGGAACATCCTTACCATCATGCATAAGGGAACGAGATTAAGAAAAGCTTGAAGTTACCTGATTGGCATGCCATTTACAAGGTGAAAATTCACCCCTTTTTAACTCCTTGGACGTAAGCTTTTTGTTCGGAGAAGCACCGAGACAAGCCTCTGCCTTCTTTGTCTTCAATAAATGGACTTTGTCATCATAGTAACGTTTATATGTCATATCATCCTTTCTGCAACGGCCACCAAGAAAAGTTATAGGGTACAAGTCATGTACATATTATGTATAGAGATATACAAAGACATAGAAAAGAGATAATTTATAGACAAAAAATTATTACAGCAGAAGAGGTTGTTTTTTGTAAAGGCAAAAAGGCTCTTGCTGTCTGTTTCTTGACTTGTCCTTCCAGCAGACTTGTTCGTGATCATCTTCAATGGCTCTAACAGACCAGCCAGCTGCCTCAGCACCTTTGCAGCTAGTGAGGCCCAGAGTAATCGGCTCGGAGTTACGAGGTCCTTCTAATGCATGATTTCTTTCACGACAGAAGCTTGGACTTGAGAAGTAGGGGAACTGCAATTTGTAAGGTTAAATTAGACTAGAATTCCGCACATGTCTGAGACATGCTAATGTCTAGGACATGCCTCCATATTGTTCGAGCTGAAGGCGTTTATCTCTAATAGAGTAGGATTGGTGATTAGACTGAATGTCGCCTCGTCAAGCTGTCTCATATCTCCTCCGAACATGAGAGGAGACTTTGCCATGGACCACAATGTCATCTGTCCAAAGATCTCAGTCATATTAGTAAGTGAAACTTTTTGATATTATTAGAAAGACAGCAAACAAATTTACCTGAGTTCTTTGTTCATCTAGATTAAGGTTGCATCGTCTATGAGGGCCTTCATTTGAACCTGTAAACAATTCAATAAAAAATGCATTCATCAGTATGAAAAAAATGGTATTTGAGGATCATAATGACGAGAATAAATTATTGACCTAATTGAACTGATCATAGTATTACTTCATAATGCTAATATGTAAGTAAATAAATGCATCCAAAGCATCCAACATTATAGCCAAGAAAGCTTTCTATCCTATTTAATCAAGCCAGCGGACAGCCACGCTCTAAAAACATTGGTAAAATCGTTAGACAATTCTCTTGTACGAGTTTTTTTAATCAAACGGAAAACGAGATATCCCATTAGATAGCAATTAATCGTTTACCAATATGTAGAAGGGACGGCTGCCCTGAATTGTGGCTGAAAATTTTCCAGTTCAAGAAATATGTATGCACTACTGTTCTTTGGCAACTAAAGCCAGCAGCTAGATGTCACATAAACTAAATTCGATTTATCTTATCAATTTTTACCAATGAGACTAGATGGATTTAATCCTATTACCTGGATCAGTAAGCCATCCCAACGGAAGCATATCTAAGTCCGGCCAGGACTTTCCACGCAGTCCTTTTGCTCCAATCATCTTCGCAGCAGAAAAATCCCTAATATGGATAGAAAAGTAAGTAATTAGGAAGATGTAAACTGAGGGACGTGTGAGGCATATAGAGTGACACGAACTATGAAGAGCATGATGATAGCTCAAGAAAACAAAATCTATCTAGAACTATTTGTGACAGAAGGAACAAAGTTGAAGCTAAAAATAAGTTGCAGGACATTTAATATACCGAGTAACATCAAAATGGGCAGCTACATCTTTCCATGTATCCCAGTCATCCCCCGTAATTCTGTACATATTGACCAGATTACTTACATCCTTTGCCATGGCTGGTGCTACACTACTTCCAGGAGATAAGGAATACACAATTGGGCGGTTAAGTTCAGTCAAGACCTGCAGATTTCTCCTGAAATGTCAAAGTCGGATTCTGAAAGCAAAGCTATGTTTCTGTTTTTCACATCCTTTCTTTTCTCTCTTTTTTTGGAAATGTGGAAAGAATATGTTATGAAGCAGCTATACCTTTGAAACATAGCTTATCTCATCAATATTGAAGTCCTCGCCGAATACACAATCATGTTTAACTGCAATGAAAGAGATGCACTTAGCAAGTGGAAAATGAAAGAAAATAAAAAAAAATCTCAGCTGCTTTAGAAACAAACTCAAATTCAAGGTGGATTGTGAACAATGTATCTGAGAAAGTATAAGAAGATAACTAAGAAGAAAGGGATTTTACAAATTAGTCATTTAGTTGTGCGAGTGTATGACCTATATGATATACACTAAACGATCTTCAATGACTATATAGTCAAATATACTCAGAAAATGACTTCTTTGATTCCAAGGAAAATCAGAACGTACCAAAGTCAACACCCCAGTCGGCATATTGTTGATACAGTGATCTCAGAAACGCTCGTCCAGCTTCTGTTCTGGTGTCCACACTCATGAAACCATGTTGCATCCATCTGCAAGCCCTCTCCCTAATTCCTACGTCTCTTGCATGCCACTGTCGACCGGACTCTTCATATGCTTTGCCCTAATCATGCATTTTAAGACCAGACACTTTAAATTTATAGCTGTTATTTACTTTACACAAGTAGTTAATGCAAAATCTTTTAGCCAAATACAAAATTGAGTTGGACTAAGTTACCGTATAAACATCCAGAATAACTGTGTTTGCATTGAATGCCTGTGTACTTATACCCCCCATAACATGAATTCCGAATTTCAAACCCATTTTGTGAACTTCCTCAGCCACTTTGGTAAACCCTTTCCCATCTCTAGAGGAAGGCCATCTACCTGGGTCAGGCATCATCCTTCCCCATTCATCGATAACATCAAATCCGAGAGAATCAACAAAAGCACCGGCCACTTTCCTCCTATACCAAAGATAATCCACCACCACATACTAGTCGAAGCCATGTGGTGCAGAAAAATTATTACAGTAAGATCATGCAGCTATCACATACACTGATCAATCATGCTTCACTTAATTAATATAAGGAGAGTAAAACTACATTATTCAACTCAAGTACCTCGTATCCATGACTACTCAAACGGTGAGCAACGAGTTCTGCATTTTTGAGAAACTCTTCTTCAGAAATGGTCCAACAGAATGAATCATAAGAGTTCCAACCTCTTGGTGGTAAGCTAGCCTGCTCTACTTCCCCTAGGCTAACAAAATGCACCAACAATTCTTAAATCAAAATTTCTTTGAACTAAAAAAAAAAAACACACTTCAAAAGATTCTTATCTAGCTTTCTCAAAGTAAATAAACAATAAAAGAAGGCACCCCATTTCCCCAGTTAATTAGTATCCATAGGAAAAATAATTCCCATGTATCAAGATTTCTTTTTGCTTAAAATACAGATATTCCCTTCAAATGTACTTAGTATTTATTGCTCCGAGAAAAGATTTGATTAATCCGGAATTAATAAATTTCATTAAAAGAAGATGATTTAGAAGAACTAGGTCTCCGTTAACCACACGCAAGAAACAGGCGCACACCTTCATACTACTTATAGCAACTGGGTGATGAGAAAAATGGCTTCTCTAAATTCTAAACAAAATTTGACAGACAAAATTGAAGAAAGAGAAGAAAGACATATATACCTTCCGAGCAAAAGACTTGAGAGCAGAGAGAGATAGAGAGAGCTCAAAAGAAACGCCGCCATGATCAAATTTCAGAACCACCACTTTCGGTGAAAGAAAAAGAAGAAATTGCAGCAGATAAGTACTAGTTCCATTGAGTGTGTGTGTGTGTGAGAGAGAGAAATTGAATGCAGGCACGAATTTATTATTAATCACGTCACGTAACACCAATGCTATAACTAGAATACAAAATTAATTAAGAATCTTAGTATTTCATTACAACGACACATAACGTCTGCGGAAGGAGACGATGGAGCAACGTACAAAGATTGTCGTTTGTATGATTTGGAAAAACTGTGGTCCAACTTTTTAATGCAAAGCTTGCTATGCTTAAATATAAATTTGAGGTTTTTTGGATATCTCAATTTATTAATAACAAAATAAAGAGCAAGTTATTGTGAAATTTAAACTTTGTAGTTGTAAGGCAAAATATGCAAATAATATCTCAAACTATCACTTTTTTTCCAAATTTATCATGAACTATCACGTTTAACAATTCTATTTCAAACTATATGAAACTAATTAAATTTGTCATCGAACAAAATTTTCGATACTAAAATATTGACCATGCAATTTTTACTCCAAAAATAAAAGTTTACTCCATTTTAGAGTATGATCGGAGATGCGCTCGATCTCGAAAACTGTAAAACAAAGTTGACAATCAGACTGGCCCGGTCCAAGAAGGCCATCAACATATAAAGCCAGCTCGACCTAGACCCACTAGTAGAGCGAGTCGGGTTTGGACTGGACTTTTAATAGACAAAAGGCCCATAAAGAGCACCGAGACGACCCTGGTTTGATTAGGCCCATATGGGCAGTGGCGAACGCAAGATTATAAATAAGGGGGGTCAAAAATTATAACAAGCAAAATTAAATATAAAATTTTATAATAAAACATACTTTACAAATAATATATAGAAATCTAATTTATATTTGGCCCCGACGATTTACCATGTCTGGAAACTTATACAAAATAGCATCATTAGAAACGCAATTGAATACATCTTTTTCAATATAAACTACTCCTTCCGTCAGCGAAAAGTGTAACACATTTTCTAATTGTAGTGAGGTATAAAATAATGGAAAGTGCTACACTTTTCACGGACGGAGGGAGTACTAAATTATCATTCATTTATTCATCATTCATTCGGTTGCAAAACCAAATCTTCACAATCTTCATAACTGAGAATGCTCTTTCCACATAATGCTAAAGTTATAAGCTTGTAAACCAACGGATACACCAAATTTCTTCCAGCTTCAACTAGTTTTTTTTTACTATTTGATGCTCTTAGTTATATTTTTTATCTATAAATTGAAGAACATGGTTGAATGACCACTTGGTGCCTGCTCCAATTCAAAAACGACAGAAGAAAAGTTTCAAGATTTGCAATCAGAGATTTAGAGAAGAAGAATATCGTTTGCATAAGTTGATGGGTAAGAATATGGTAAATGTCTAAGGATATAAATGGATGCAAGTAATTTTATTAGGGGTATAATAGGTATTTTGTTAAAAATACAAGGGGGGTCAATTGACTCCCCTTGGCTACACTTAGATCCGCCACTGCATATGGGGCCCATTTCAAGGGTCGGCCTAGTTCGAGTCCACACCTTTTACTGAATCGGGTCGGGGTCGATCCATATCAGGCTTAGGATGGGCCGACCCTCTCAACAACTTTTCTACTCTAAAGCGGAATAGTTGGGCTTGTGGAATGGGTTCGTACATCTATATTTTAATATTTCATTCGTCTCGTTATTAATGATTCATTTTTTTTGGGGCTATATCGTTATTAAAGGCTCGGATTTAAAATAGCAAAAAATTAATCTTTCAAAAAGTATGAACCATATTACTTTTCTATTTTTTATACATTTTTCTTAATTATCATGCCAAAGTATGAGCTAATAAGAGTACTAATATACTATTGCAACCTATGCTGTTATAAGCATAGAATCTCCATTCAAGACTCTCGTTACAGTCCCAACACCCCAAACTCTCTCTCTCTTTCTCTCAAACCACACTGCACCTTCACAGTGAACAACAATCAGAGAGAATTAGGGGAATCTTGCATGGGCGATGGAGTTGGTCAAGAGAATCCGAGTGAAATTCAAAGACGACGACATTTTGAGTGAGAGCCAGAAATTGGAGGGCCTGAGCCGCAGCTGGGTTCTGCTGGAACCCCGCCGCTACGACGCCGTTTCCGACGTAGCCTCCCATCTGCTCCACGCTTTCCAACTCCACCAATCCTGCCCCCACGGCCTCCTCCTCTCCGTACGGACCACCCAACTTTTCTATTTCTCATTCTAAATAATCCTAAAGTTTCATTTATTTTTTTTGATGTTAGCATGTTTTGGGTTTGTTCTATTATGTTTTTGGTTTTGTTATATCTTCGAAAATATTTTGCTTTTGACCGATTGTGTGTGGAAAATCTACTTCTTTTTGCTTGTCATTGTGGCCGAGCTTATTTCTGTGTCTATTGCTAGATGCTTTTAAACTTATTCGTGGGTATCGAATATTTGTGAGTAAAGAGTTATCCTCTAAGAAAATTATCATGAGTTGAAGCTTATATCAAGCTAGTTCTATGCATAAGTTGGTGTTGGGCTCCAAGAATTGCTGCATTGCCACTTAAGTGATTATCAATAAATCAGAAAAGAAAGCAAACGCATTAGTTTTGGTATTAATTTGATTGATTTGCTGATGAGATACGAAAAGTTGGAGTTACTGTTTTGCTACTAAATTCGTAACTTTGTTTTCTTTCTGAAAAATTTCTGGCAGATATCCGGCTTTGTCTTACCCCCATTTGAATCTACCAGCATTTTAAAAGACAATGAAATTATCAGGTAAGTTAAAAGATTATTCATCCAAAAAATGTTAGAAGGGGCTTGTCTTTTGAGCATTTTTGTGGAAAGTAATATATTAACATCTTATCTTTGCATTTGGATTGAAGTGTGCGGAGAAGAAAAGATGTTTTGTCAATAGAAGGAAACGATGCTGCTAATGATGTTAAAAAATTGAAAGCTCTAGAGAAGCGACCTGTAAATGATGGTTTGCTGCTTTTATCAAATGAGGAATTTGAAAAAGAACAAGGTGGTTATGAAAGTGATGAACCCGAAAAGGAATCTGAAGAAGATAATGATGAAGGCATGTTGGAAGTTGTGGAAAATTATTCAGGTGGAAATTCAAACAAAAAGAATCGCAAAAGAAAAGCAGCGGAGAAGCTACAAGGCTATAAGTATGTTGTGTTCTGCTACTTCCATTCATTATCTACTCAAATCTACTCCGTATATATATGCTTACAATGTCTACTTTTAATACACTATTTCTTAGGGAGAAAAAACAACGATCTGAGGTTAATGGAAATGCTACCAGTGATGTTTGCAAAGAGAAAAAAGACGCCTCAATTGATGAAGACAAAAAGGACGCCTCAATTGATGAAGAGAAAAAAGACGCTTCAATTGATGAAGTTGGTAACAAAGAGACTGATGATGCAAAAATTGCCCCTAAGGAAACAAAAAAGGTAACTCCTCTATCATTTTAATGCATTATATTGGTCTTTTCAGCTGTAAATTGCTTCTTTATTCTGTTTGCCAATAGCTTTCGCTGATTCAAGTATATAAATGTGTAGCACTTAAATGTCGTGTTGGAGTAAATACTAAGAATCATGTAGCCAAGAATTTGTTTTAGATAAGAAGCGAAATTTCTCTTCTAAAAAAAAAAAGTTTTCATGAGATTTCACTTTCGCCAATATATGCTCCCAGTAATCCTTTGGTTGATGTCAAAATCCAAGTTGTTCTTTTGTGGATGTGTGATATCAATGTTGATATATGGTTACCTTTTGGAATTACATGATTCAGTTTTGTAAAACATTTTCTTTGATTGTTCTAAGTTCCCCTATGCCAGTCTCTTTTCCATAAATCATCCTGGAATTGGTATATCCCTGGTTATTTGCAGGTTCAAAGTAGAAGTGCTCGGCGGAAGACTGCAAAACGACGTTGGCTGCGTGAAATGTTAAAAATTAAAAAACAAAATGCAACCTGTGAATCAGAGGGTCTTGTAAGCTATTGGATATATATGTATTAAGACTCTTCCGGTGCCAGTAATCTAAAGTTTGACTTTGACAGTTTGACGCACATAATTTTGCAGCGAAACTGGAAAGAGGACCAAGCTAAAGCTGAGAAAAACCATTTGGATAGCCAATGGAAAGGACAGGTTAGTATTTTATTTTTCTTATTTGATCGAAAAGGTTGAAAAACTAATACCTCAATCTTACAGCAAAAGTGGAAAAAATACCAAGCTGATGCTGAAAGGAACAAAGACGATGGTCAGCCAAAAGGACTAGTAAGTTATCTTCTTTGCTTAGAGTTGGAGCCTACTCTTGCTGCCCTTGACAGTCACTTGATACTAACCTAAGTTCTCCATCCAGCTACACTGGAAGCTATCTTCCCAAAACAATGGTATTGTTAAGGGCAAAAAGCATAAACGACATAACCGGAGTGATGAATTTCTAGAACTCCCAAATCGAAATGGTGATGTACACAAGCAGCAAAATCAAAATGGTGATAAACATGAGCAGCTAACCCAAATGGGTGACGCTTTAGAGCAGCCGAACCACAGTTTGCATGAACAATCAGGTCAGAATAGTGCAGCTGTGCAAGAATGTACAAATCAAAATTGTGATGTATCAAAGCAATCAAATCACAAAAGTAATGAGGAGAATGAAGTTGTTCCCATTGAAATAAGGCCAGGACATATTCGCTTTGAGCCTTTGGAGGAAGGTATTATGTTCTGTCTGTAGTCAATTTATTTGGATTAAGGCAGTGATGCTCATGTCAAATTCTTAAACTTGATTCATCTAATTAGGCGAACGGGAGAAGTTTGGCTCGATAAACTTAATCATGTTATCAAAAATGTATTTGCCAGCCGTCTAATTTTGTTTCCTAATTCGGTGAAATTCTTTTTGTTGATACAGAAGAAGCTGTGCAGCAAGATCATGCACCTCTGGTAATTTTTATTGTGTATTGGGTGTTGCTTGAATAATATTATTTCATCATTTTATCTCTGTACTTCAGTACTTGGGTTTTAGGATAATCTTCATGAAATGATATAATTTCAGAACACTAGATACATAGGAGATCATGCAATCAATATATCCGCCTTAGGTTTCCTAAGGGGTAGCCTGGACTCAAGGGGGATGCAACCTGCGACATTGGTCAGACTCATGTATGGCAGGCATAGGATGTTAGTCAACATGGAAACTTAACTTTCCTAGTTCAGCTGCCTGAATATGAACTTTTCTGGAACTTACTGTTTTTACCAACCAAAATGAGATATAAGAAGGTTTTCTTTATAGTTTCGCTGATGTTGACGAGCCTTTATGATTTCACCCATGATAAAGGTGTGGAAGAAAAGATTTAGCTCAAGGCTTTGTCGAGTTGTTGATGGATGTTTGTTCTTGCGGACCATATATCTTGTAAAGACAATGTTACTGATTGGAATGTCGCCAACAAACCACTGTCTGACTATCATTTTTTGGAAAATTTAGTGGGTAGAGTTGAGCAAATAGAGCACCAAGATCCAAGGATGTCATATTATTTAGAAGCTTATATAGGGATCTTTTCCTTAGTTTCGTTCTTTCTGTTGATGTTTCTCATTCAAATTGCTGACACATTTCCTCACAATGAATATGTTGTTTTTCCATTAGGAAACCTACCACTGGAATGGAATTACTAGCAAGAAGAAAGGCCAACAGTGGGGGAAGGAAAATCGTAGATTCACTCCTAGAAACGACTACAAAACAAACAAAGAGGATTCTGAAACATTGACTAAAGAAAAAGAGAAACAGTCAAATGAGAGAGTAGTCGACTTTGATAAGCTTCCACCTCTTCCTGGCTCGCCTAAGGTTGTTCCTTGAATTCATCTAAGATCATTAACAATAATGATTCTGTGAGGTGCATTTTAAATTTTTGTATATTCTTCTAGTAAGAAATTTTCTGACCTAAATAATTTGTTTTCACTCTCGTTTTTTTTGCAGAAAGACGATCTCATTGCGTATAAAATTCTGGAATTATCATCAACATGGACCCCTGAGCTTTCTGAGCATCGAGTATGGTTCAATTATAGTTGAAGTATTTTTTCCCTTGTTCTGAAAACACTATAAAGGGCTATTTGACATCTTCTATTATCTAGGTTGGAAAAGTATCCTGGTACGATGGGGAATCCAATCAAACAATGTTACTTCCAGTACCAGAATATCCGATTGTTTCTGAGAAAGATGATTGGGATGAAGCCGCAGAACCTGATAACTCCCTATATAAAGAAGATGGATCTTTGGAGGTAAGCAGTGTGTGCATGTAAAATATGCTTGTTTATCATTTTCCTACAAGGAGGCGTATGCCAGCAGGCCATGATTCACCTCTGGTTAGAAAAGCCGAATAACTACTTCTGATTGTTTTCGCTGTGGTCCATCTTTTGCAGATTGATTTCTCGTCACTTATTGATGTCCGTGTCCTTACCAATGGGAGATCTGAACCAGGCAATGAAACCGTTACAAGTGTGACTGAAGCTTCTACAAGCAATGTAAATGCTTTGAAGACAGCGTTGCCTGGCAGCAGTGGTGAACCAACAGCCGAACCAAGCACAGGTATATTGTTCAAAGAATCCAAAAAAACGAAACCAATAATTCCTAGTAAAAAGCCCAAAAATTTACTCCATCCTAAATAACCTACCATCTGCAGATAGTCCAGAACCAAACCAGGGTAAAGAGAGACAGCTGCCTACTGCAGGTAACTGCATTTACTGCGCACTATATATATATATATATATATATTTACATATAGTTTGTTTTGATTTGATCCGATTATTCAAAAACAGTAACTTCCGTTGTTATAGAAAATGGTGGGAGTGTCTGGGACCAATTGACTGAAGCTCTAAATGCCAAAAAGAAGCAACTATCCAAGGAAAACGGTTGGGGCAGTACTCCCAAGAAGGTGGTAGTCTCTCAAGATAATAGTTGGGGGAAAAATGCGAAAAAGTTACAACCATCATCTGGAAGTAAGTGGGGTAAGAATACCCAGAAACCACAGCCATCGCAGGACAATAGTTGGGGTAAGCAGAATACAGGCAGTAGATCATGGTCGTATAAAGCCTTGAGAGGCAGCGCACTTGGTCCAACGATGGCTATGCTAAGGTCGAATAAGGATGCATGAGGCACCGGATCTAAAAGAAACTCAAATGTTGGGAAGGTTTCTTTTTGCTTGTGTGAGCTGGTACATCCTTGCCAATCCAAAACTCAAATGTGGGTACGGTTTCTTGATGCTTGTGTGAGCTGGTACGTCCTTACCAATCCGTGTAAATGGCCATCGGTATGATGTAGGAAGCTAGTTCGACTTGTTAGATGGTTGCACTGCCAAACTTCACTTTCCCAGTTTCAACTTGCTTTGGTTTCACTAATTTGTCCTAATTGGTTCTCTTTCCTTTTAAGCTTGATGGTTTCTTTTTTCATTTTTTTTCGTGTTTAAACTTCACTTTCCCAGTTTCAACTTGCCTTGTGTTGTGTCAGAATCACGGGTAAAGATCTGTCGGATGGGTTGAAATTCGGATCAAATCACTATCAACCACCAGCAAAATTATAAGTGTCATTAGATATGAGTTTCGATCTAGATATAATTTGTATGAGATATCTTGATATGTGAGTCGAACACAAAATTTTGTTTCATATGAATATCAACGTCTCAAATCTCAATATTTGGAGGTTTGAATATGTATAAAACAAAGTCAGGTATATTGAGAGATTAAAAATTTGGCCAAGTACATACAAATATTAGAGAAATCCTGATTTTTATTTTTTTTAACTTGTACCAATAATAGTTTTATCTTTTCATTGCCTTTGAACGCCTTCTCAGTTGGCAACTAAATAAGTAAATGAAGAATTACCAGCTGAGAAAAAATAGCGATGAAATCGAACAGTTTCAAGCTTCAAGCACATATATTTACAAATTATTTTATGCGGCTGCAACATCCATTTTTTTTTTTTTATTTAAACATCCAGTTTCAAGTCAAGGCAGATGAAAGATTTGAGTTAAGGTACAATCAGTGAATAGAGTGGAAAAGGTACAACCAACCCCTGCAGCAAGCATTCATGAAACTGGAAGAAGCAAACACCTTATCACCATGAGATTCTTTACTTGTATTTCCCAACCTTAAAATTCACAACATTATTTTTTATTATTATTATTTCCTGTACAATCTGTTCTACAATTTGAAAATGTGAGAGATTTTCGCCTTCCATCTCACAAGCAGAATCAGTAACTTGTCCTGCTTTGGGATGCCAACGCAACTCCTTGCAGCTGCGGCCATGACTACAACTTCAAAAATAAAATAAGATCCTTACTATCTGTACCTCCACCTCAATCACTTTCTTCCATCAGCTACATCCTTGTTTAGCGAGAGCCGACTCAGATGCTCAACGAGCTCCTCTGGTTCCTCGCCTTCCTTCACTACCTGTAATGACATCAAATGAATGAAAACTAAGCTTAGCTACTGCAACTTGGCATCATCAGACCCAAGTAAACCCTGACAAGAAAAGACATCAACTAATTACTTCTACAACAGATGATGTTACTTGCAGTCAAAAGAAATTTCTCAAGAGTAATATAACAAAAACCATAGAGAGAACCTAGTTTTTGTCATGCGAGTATTTATTAGTTATTACACATATGATTGAGTAGTTGGATACATATCATGCGAGTTATCACAAATTTTGAAAATAATCCCGAGACCCAAGTTATCCCAATTTTTTCCATTTCTTGAAAATTAATGAACCCCTCAACATTGCTTGCATTACTGGGCAAAACGTTCACTCTCAACTAGCATAATGTTTAAAAACTGCATCTTGTCACACCCATCAGACAGCTAGTAAAACTGTAGGGAACCCAGTGACAGAAACACGCATTCCACGCATCAATAAAATGTAATGTGTTCAACATTTTCCAACTGAATATTACGGTGGTTTAGGAATATAATCCTTACATATGGAAACAAGTCTTAGACCGAAATATTAACTTACTTTTGACTCCCATAAGAATCATAACAAATATAAAAATTAACACCAGGCAGTTGGATTCCCAATTGAAATGATATTGTTACCCACATCAAGGTTTTACGCCAGAAAGTTATCTCCAACACTAGTATTACAACCATTAGTCTTCACTTAAAAGTGTATTGTGGACGAGAATAGCACTAAATCACGGATATCACAACACTTTAGGTAAGTATAATATAGTCAAAAGACAACCAACTTTTTCCAAAAAATATTGATATACCATGTCAACATGAGAGGATTAAGTACCTTAATTTGAGCATCTGTGCTAAAACCCTTCTGAATGAGAAGATTACGACCTACCAATTCCACATGGGAATGACTATCTCCACATTTGCTATCATTCCTGATCAACTGGCTATAGCTTCCTCTTGATGTCACGTTACGCCCTATCCATACATATAAAACATCAACATTTTTTGTGCCAAAATGTACTGCAGGCATAAGTATGATATACATGGATCTAGAATCAAGCATGCCAGAGTGTGTGTCCATTTTAAGCATGGAGGGCCACTTATAGAATACAAGGTCAGTAGTGCCAGTTATTTTATTAGCTATATCATCTGATGCAAGATGAAACTTGTCATACTTTTCTTTGTCTAGTAATCTACTTGAAACTTCATCCTCAGCCACATAGCTGTTTGGAGGACTGATGCTTCCTCGATGCCCCAAATGGAAGGGCCAAGTTTCTTTATTGGTAGGCCATAAACCTTCCGCTCTCAAGACAAGGTCAGCAGAATTTGCCTCTTTTTCCAGAGGTGAAGTTGCATTATCAATTAAATATATACTTTCACCATCAGCAGAGCCAACACTTTCCTCTGAAAGACCACTCTTGCTAGGATCAAAGTCACTGCATTCAAGTCCATGCTGTGATGGCTGAGCAGGCACGTATGATAGGTCAGACCAGTTAGACGATGAAGGAGAAAAGGTAAATGAACTAGCGTAATCAGATGTTGAAGGTGAGAGTGACGGTGAAGTGGAATTGGACTTCGGTTTATTGATAAGAAAAGACGAAAAAGATTCCACCAAGCTGAATGATGGTGATCGTGAGAGTGAACAATCAGGATGAGGAGGTGAAAAAACTACTTCTTTTAAGTTATTTTTACTGCATGCTGGCCTGCTCGTTACAAATGAAGAAAGTGAATCCGGTGAATCACACTGATCACTGGTAGATGTTGAAAGATTGGCAGGTGAGACTAAGTCAACAACTTCTTTACAAGTGTCCCTTTCCAGCATCCCATCATGTATCTGTAACCCAAATGTACAAGAGTTCAATTTAGATGAGGTGATAAGGTCTTTGACAACACCACTGGCAAATTTTCTTCTGAATCTGTTCCAACCAGTCTCTTTGGCAGGAAGGCATGTCTCCATTTCTGCTCCTGATAATGGACAAGGCGGTACCACCCCACCAGCCAGCGCTCCATTAAAGATTTCAAAGTCTAAATCATACTCAGCAAGCTTCCTTTGATTAAGACCAGGATGAATCAACTCAGGCACCAAGTGAGACCCTACACGCAAGCTCTTTACCTCCCCAGAATTTGCTTCACATCCATCTGTCGAACTCTTCCTGTAATTGAGGGCATCCCAGAAATCAAATGTTTCTTCACCTTCGTTGATAGTTATAACTGGACCTTGGGCCCTCTCATAGCGAATAACTTGCAAGGCAGCTGCCTTGGCATTATCTGACATCATCGAGGAGCACTCCTTCCCAGTCCAGACATATAAAGCTGAAGGAACATGAATAATGAATGCTCCACGAGAGTCAAGCCTATCTGAACCTGGTTCAGACAACATTTTTGGCACAAGGTGAAGGGGATCATATGGTGAGTGTGGTGCCATACGGTACATCTTAAGAAGAGAAGTTGGGCTTGCAGGCAGCGCATGCAGACGCTTCTGGCACTGCAGAAGTTGACAAGCAAATCCAACATTTGGATTAGTCACTCCTCTTGCTGCTTTGACATGCTGGAATGCATCATCAAAGCTCTGCCCCTCCTTCCACATAAGATAAGCAATCACCAATGAAGCAGACCGAGATACCCCCTGGCAACAGTGAACAAGGACGCGTCCACGTTGTTCTTGAACATCTTCAAAATAATCAAACACATCATAGAGAATACTCGTGATATCCTCAGATGGGCAGTCCTGCAACCAAAGAGTCTTGTAGACGAGCTCATTCTTGAAATATTCTGGGCAAACAAACCCCACGCAGTTGAGCACATGGGTGATCCCATTCTGGCGTAGGATTTCACGATTCTTGGCAATTGCATCACTTCCTAAATAGATGTGATCCAGAATCCTCGAACATTCCTTATTAAAAAAGGCAAGCTTGTCTTTTTTAAACTCAAATTCTCTAGGAGGTTGATCAGAATTCGAGTTCTCACGGGGAGTTACTGAACCAGGAGGCTTCCCACCACCACCAGGGGTAGGAGGATTCGGCCATACGCCAAGATCATCAGAACCAGCTCTAGGCCATTCCTCAATGCTTGGACGGACGATAGAAAGTGGCTGAAGTGGCGGCAAACAAGCCCGCGCTTTGCTGTTCCATTGTGGCTTAGAAGCAGAGGCTCTTGGCGGGCGTTCAGCCCATGACATTGACATCGAACGGGAGTATGTTCTCCAACTCCCACCTAACGCCCCATCCTTCTCCTCTTCCCTCATCATTTCAAAATCTATAACCAAATAAACACCATCTCATCAAACTCATGCTAAATTTTGAACGTTTGTACAACAAATTAACCCTCTAATGATATTTCACATCAAATCAAACCCACATGAAGCGTCAAAATTGAACAAAAAGATTTAGCAAAATTCACTACTGCAAGAAAAATCTTCACGGAAATTTCATAAACATAATCAACCCTAAATCTGGTCTTCAATATCACTGTTAAGAAAAAAAATCCCCAAAATTATTTCACCGAAATTATTCTCGCCCCAAAACCCTTGACCTAGGGAAGTAGAAAAAGGAAAAGGAATAAAAAACCTCAACCACGAGCAGTAAAACAACTAAACATAGGCATTAAAGTGGATACAATTTAGATATCAATTACACACAAACACGCAAAAGGAGGTAGCTGGAGAAGTATACACACAGCTCCATATCAAAAAAAACAAAAGATCAGAATTAAATAAGATATCAGAAATCGGCTGTGAGATTGTGAAAGAGGAGGAGGAAAAAGAAGAAGGAATTGAATTGAAGACTTACGTGAAGCAGGTTATTGTTTGCTTTACATATGCAGCAAAGAAGCAGCACTTGATTAGCTAGATTATATGAATAAACATATGCTTTGCTGATGGTATTGGTATTGCTACTATTACTATTAATTAATTATTATCAGTCTTATTATTACTAATAATATGATTATGGAAAAGAGAAGGCAATAAACAAAAAGGCGAAAAGAAAGATCCGTTGAACGAAGAAAGTATGTTGATTTTAGAGAGAGAGAGGAGAGGGAGACTCGCAGGTAAGGCAAACAAAAAAGTGAAGACGACAGGTTAGCAATTTTATAGATCTGGAGCTGAATTGGTCAAACTGCCACATCATTATTGGATGAAAATAAGAGGCCCAAGGTTAGATCTTTTTGGCCACATCATTTTTGTGTTAATATGACTGAGGTTATTTTTTTATTTTTTATTTTTAGAATTGTTTTATTTTATTTTATATTAGTATTATTATTTTACTTTTTGTCAAGAGTTAATCATGTTGACTAGCAAATTAAGTTAGTGAAAATTAATAGTTGGCCCCCAACTTTATTCTAATAAATTGTGGCCAACTTTGGGCTGAAGTAACTTAAATGTCCTTACTTTAACTTTATCTATCTCTTTCTCTCTCTATTATCTATCAGATCTGGTTCTCTTCTCTGTTTCTCTCTCTTTCGTTTTCTGCTGAAATTTCTTTCTTTCCCAGCTCGTATTCTCTGCCGGCGACGGTGAATTTCTATGGTGACGTGGTTTTTTTCTCCGTTCGACGATATTTCTCACAGCTTTGTGTTGACGGCGTGGTTTCTTCAATAAAATTGAGGAAATTTTACTTTATAAATTTTAATTGAGTTTTCTAGATCTAGTCTGTCATGTTCCAGATCTAGTCTGTCATGTTATTGTCGTATTTTCCAGATCTTGCCGTCCTCTTCGTGCATATGTTTCTTCCTGCATTTTCCACGTCACTGCGCGCCGCGACTTGGCATACCTGATACGAATACAATGTATTCGTACCAGGTGTGCCAAGGCATACCGCGCCTAGACTTGGCACACCTGGTACGAATGGTGTGTATTCGTACCAGGTGTTCCAAGTCTCGGCACGATATGACTTGGCACACCTTGTACGAATAATGTATTCGTACAAGGTGTGCCAAGTCATATCGTGCCGAGACTTGGAACACCTGGTACGAATACACACCATTCGTACCAGGTGTGCCAAGTCGCGGCGCTCAGTGACGTGGTACAACTGGTAAGACTGAATCTGGTGAAATAAGGCAACGAGATCTGGTGCGCCGGCAGATCTAGAAGAATCTGGTGCGGCGGCAAATCTGAAATATGACTGGCAGAATGTGAAAGTTCAAGGCGGCGCGGCGGACTGGACTGGAACTACGACGATGACGTGGCAACAAAATGGAATTACGACGGCGGTGCAGCGGAAGGGAATGAAAGTACGACGACGCGGCGGCGGAATGAAAGTACGACGACGGCGACTGCAAAATGAAAGTACGACGGCGGCGACGGAAGAAATGGAGAAAAATAGGACTTCTAGAGAGAGAATATTTGCTGGAAAATAGAGAATTTGAAATTTGAAAAATGAAAAATGAAATGGGTAGATGGATGGTTAATGGTGGTTCCAAGGGCAAATTGGTCCAAATTTCCAAAAGTTGGCCAGAATTTCTACAAATAAAGTTGGTGGCCAACTATTAGTTTCCACTATCTATATTGGTTATCCCAAATTTTGCTTCTTTTGTCAATTAATATTTAAGTAAATTTAATTCGAGCTTAATTAATTTTGATTGGGGTTTAATCAGTTTTTATTGGAGATTAATAAATTCTAATTAAAAATAATAATTCCTTAATTAAAAATTAATAAACTTTAATTGAGGATTAATAAATTCTATTTAAAATTAGCGAACTCCAGTTATAGCTTAATAAACCATAATTTATGGTCAATAAATTATAATTGAGATTAACAAACCCTAATTATTTCTTACTTATTTTCTAATTATTTTAATAACCAAATAATTCCCATTAATTACCCCATAATTACAATCAACCCTAAAATAAGGTTGGTTGTACCCAAATTTTTATCAGTCTTTTTACTTTTAATTTTCTTTTTCTTTTTCTGAGAAAGAAGTGTTCCATTATTAAACTTGTGAAATACACATAAAATACCCTCCATTCATATATACATTTTTATTTACACAAAAATGTCTCATCTATACTATATTAAAGTAAAATAATCTGCATGTATTTTCCCGCCCAAACTATGCATACATGTTCAGTCTATTAATAAATTCATGCGCCCTATAAATTTTAACACACCGAGTGTGGCTACTGGTACTGCTACCAAATTAATAAGTAATAATTAAACATTTTTTTTAATTGGTAATTGTACATATTTTCATATTTCAAACTAAAAGCAACATAATATATATTTAATTTTCACCGATTATTTACAAATATGCGTCTATGTTGATTTATTCAATTATAGGATTTGACGAGTTCAAATATATGTATATTTACATAAAAAAAATTATACTTTTATATCCACATTAAATATGTTATTTTAAATTTCTGATTTAACAGTTTTTTTATTTTAGATATTTTAAAATAATAATTCTTGAGTACCATTGTACAGAAACTCAATTAAATAATTGGATACTTGCAATGTATACGTATTTTAACACGAACTAAAATCATTTTAACTTTTTTTTTTCGAAAATGACCATTTTTCTATTTTGAATTACATATAAGTTGAAGGAAATATTCAATTATATATAAAACAAAATATCAAATTGAATTCGCGTTGGTCTAAAATGTTCTAATTAGCCAATATAAATAATGACATATAAATTTTCTATATATGTAAATTTGAGATATTTCAAAACAACACAAAACGCGCGGGTTAATCTAATTTCTCTATATAATTATATATTCTTTGCAAAGGGAAGGTATAATAATATCATTATAACGTAACTAAAATTCCAACTAAACCATATGTTGCCATGTTGGAGCCAGCTAGCCAAATTGTCTATCCAGACTCGGCAATTATTTAAAGCAAAATTCGTCAAAGGATGGGAAACAAAATTCAAAATTCGCAAACGATGTTGTTTTAATGTTAGGGTGGACAAGGCAATTACCACGTAATTTCCTCAATTTTCAAGTCATACTCGAGTCCCCCACATTATCTTTCTGTTACTGGTGTTTTTCTGTTGTGTCATAAGTGGACATACGGACCAATGATCAGATAATTTTTATTAATATTTCAAAGATCAAACCATAAAATAATTAATGAGTCAAAAAGATCAGACCATAAAATAATTTTAACTATTTTTATTTTATTGCATAAGAAACATGATACTTGGAGGGTATTTGGCTAAGCTTATTTTAAAGAGTTTATAAGCTCTTCAAGGAGCTTATAAGATGTTTTGCATCAAGAACTTATAAGCTATTAAAGTGTTTGGATAATTGTACTAATAAGCTCCACTCCATTTCTCTCACTCTCATACCTCTCTCTCTCCAGTTTTGGTCATAATAACATTTGATTCCAAACTATTCTTTTTACATAATTGTGCAAAATCGACAAACCTCAGTGGCATAAACATATTGTAGATAATTTACATATCACATGTGTTGCTGCAATTTAAGGGACGGTAGAGAGAGAGAGAAGAGAGATAAATATATTAGTGAGAAGAAATAGAGAGAAGAAGAAAAAGAGGAGAGAGAAAACAAAATTAGAAAGGAGAGAGAGGAGAGAAAGAGAGAGAAGATGGAGAGATAGAAAAAAAATTAGAGAGAAGAGAAAGAGAGAAAAGAGAGAGAGAGAGAATTAGAGAGGGGAGGGAGAAGACAAAAAGAGAGAGAGAGAGGTGAGAGAGACAGAAAAAATTTAGAGAGCAGAGAAAATGAGAGGATGAAGAGAAAAAAATTACAAAAAGAGAGAGGGGAGAGAAAAAAATTATAGGTATAATTTAGAAAAAAAAAGTTAATTTTTTAAATTTATTTTAGATTATAAATTAAAAAAATAAAATAAAATAAAAATGGTGAAAATAAGGAAATTGAGTGTTCTTCATAACATATTTACAAAAAAATGTTAGGGTAGATGTACTTTTTTTAGGAGCTTATAAACTCTTAGAGCTTTTTTTTAAGCTTATAAGCTCTTGAAGAGCTTCTTTTACCAAACACCTTGCAAAAGTATATAAGCTCTTAAACAACTTATAAGATGTTTTAAAGAGCTTCTAAGCTCAGCCAAACACTCTCTTAGTCCAGCATTGATTCAATCTTTGTATCAAACCACATTAATAGAATCTTTCTGTTGATTGGGGACAAATTTGAGAAAATAAGGTACGATAGTCTATATTAATGCATGTCATGTCAATTTGGCCCAAACAAAAGTCAGATCAATAGTATAAATTGCACATATTATAAAGGGTGAATTTTAATAATAGCCTTTTTAAGATCAAAAAAATAAATTCTAGCACCCTACATTTAAAAGATAAATTATAGCATTTCTTGACTTTTTTACCCTTCTTTCTAATTCTCCAAATTTTTCATTTTTCATTTTCCAAAAACAAAATAATTATTTCTTATTACTAAATATAATAGGAAAAAATGTATAAGTTCACATAATAAAATGTGTTAATTCGTAAAAAAATGTTTGAAATTCATAACAAAATTTGTGAATTCACGTAATAAATGTGTGAATTAGTGAAATTAAATATGTGAATTCACATAATAAAAATGTGTGAATTCATGAATTCGTAAATTAAATGTGTGAATTCACATAATAAAATGTGTGAATCCGTTAAAAAAAATGTTTGCATTCAGTCATTCACAACAAAATGTGTGAATTCACTAATAAATGTGTGAATTTATGAATTCGTAGATTAAATGTGTGAATTCACATAATAAAACGTGTGAATCCGTAAAAAAATGATAATTAAGAAAATAAGAATTAAGGGCAAATTAGTCCAAAAAATTTGAAAAGTGCCAGAATTTATTTTTTAAAATGAGGTGCTATAATTTATCTTTACAATCTTCAAATAGCTAAAATCACTAAATATCTCTATTATAAATATCATATTTTTAGTGCAATGATTTGAAAGTCATATTGTAAATGAAAAAAAAAGTAGTAAAATTAAAGTCATGTCGATTAACCTTTTAGAAATAATTCTTAAGTTGAAACTAGCTACATCACTCGTAATGTTTTAGAAGTTCAATTGAGGGGTTTTTTTTTGTTAATTATTATTAATGTGGTGCAAATTCACAAACGTTACTTTTATTGTATACTGAATAAACTTCCACTCATATATAATAACCTGCAAATTATATGGGAGAGGTAAAACCACACTTAAAAATTAAGTGTGACAGACTTTCCTATAGAAGCGTTGGTGGAATTCGAAATTGAAACCTTCAGTATAAGAAATCACACTTCATTATTAGGTCATTCCAATGAGACATTTTTTTTTCTTTCTTTCTTTTCGAGATAAGATATTTAATGTAGATCTTAAGTAGCTCATCAATACTACTTTTAAAGTGGTGTGTTATATATCACTCTAACAATTACTCACTATGTCCCGTAATAAGTGGTCACATTCTTTTCGGCACGGGTATTAAGGAGAATGATGTTTAAAGGATAACAAGATAGAAAGTGGTGGGACCCACAACTTTTTTTTTGTGAAAGAAACATATTTCCTTATAAGAAAAGTGACCACTTATCCCGGAACAACCTAATAAGGAAATGTGGTCACTTATACGGAGGGAAAACTGTATTTTCCAGTGATGAATAATTAATTATTTCGTATGTCATGCACCGTCGGTATATATGGTCAATATAGATAGATAAATAAAATAATTAATTTACAAATTCAGATAAGACATGATGAAGTCATGAACTACGTACTACCAACGTTGATTAATTAGTAAGGACTTCAACTCTGATCTTTAAATAGTAGTAGTACTAAAGTTTTTTAGTTTCAGATTTCATCATTTTATAAAATATCATCAATACAAGTATAGAACATGCGGTTGACTGCACGCATCGGTTGCTTTTAATTTTTAATTTTTTTAAATTAATTACTAATATTTAATAAACTCTAACTTTAAATTAATTAAATTAAAAAATAGAAAAGAAAATCTAGCAGCCAAAAAAATAAAAATAAAATAAAAAGGCGGACGTGTACACACCGTTGGTTTATGCATGTGAGATGCACTAGCCCAAGGCGCGCATTTAAATGTGCGATCAACCACACCGTGTACTCAATCTCAACTGCAATAATGATGTTTAAAAACTGCATCTTGTCACACCCATCAGACAGCTAATAAAACTGTAGGCAACTCAGTGACATAAACACACATTCCGCGCATCAATATAATGTAATGTATTCAACATTTTCCAACTGAATATTACGGTGGTTTAGGAATATGATCCATACATATGGACACAAGTCTTAAGAGCATGGGAAACGGAGGGCTGGAGGGGGGATGGGGGCAAGGGTGGGCGGCGGGCGCTGGCGCTTGCATGCGGGCAGGGGTGGGCGACCCACCGCCCGTTTGCCGGGTGGGCGAAGGGCGAGGCTGATGTGGCGTGCCGTGATTGGGCGTTGGAGTTTTATTTTTTAATTGTTACCTATATAAATACAAAATCATATTTCATTCATTTTCACCACATTCTCATCTTTTCTCTCTCAAATTCTCCCAACAAATACCTCTAATTATTCAATTTTTTTGCTACAAATGGATTCCAATTCCAATTGGTGTCGGTTCGGATCTAATGATGCAAGTGACGATCCCAACAATCCAAATTTCTACGCCCAAAAAAAATGGACGAGCAAAACATTACATTTTAATTAATGTAATGTTTTATTTTATTTAAATTCAATAAAATTTGCATTTTATAAAATAATTCTTATGTAAATTAGTAAATAAAATTATAAAATAAAAACATAAAATAATGGGTAGTGCCCAACACTTTAAGCGCCCACCATTGTGACAAAAAAAATAACGCCCACTTGAACCCACAGAAACTAATAACTTTTTTTTAATAACTTTCCTTTCTCGTTTTTATCTCCTTTCTTGACCTAATTCCTAACTCTATTCGAATTGTACCTATAAATATCCCTTGTAATACATTGTTTTGAGGTTGTTCATTAAGGAGATACTTTAGATTTATTTTCATACACTTTTATGCTTGGGAGAATTGTTGAAGATTGAAGACGAGAAGAGAAGATTGGAGGCGTTCAAAACCAAGATTCATCTTAGGATTAATTTTTATGTTTTTCAATATTTTGATTGTGTTTATTATGACTATGAGTAGCTAAATTCTTTTATCCTAGGGTTAGAAAGTAGGTGAATATTTGGATTTGATTTTGGTTTAATTAATCAATTGGGACCTTCTTTTGCTTTCTATATTCTTGTGTTTTTTCATGCTATCTTGATTGGCCATCTTGTGTGCATATTTGATGTGTTAATTCAATATTCGACAGATGAGAATTGATGCTTGATCTAGAATATAGGACATACTCTTCAATATAGTCGATAGATCTTGAGATTTGTATGAGGGCAATTGATCTAAGGTACTTGTGGAGGCATTGCAACAAATGCCTAATTATGCAAAATTCTTAAAAGATGTGATCTTGAAGAAGAAGAAGTTGAAGGAATTTGAAACGGTCTATCTCAATGAAGAATGTAGTGCAATTCTACAAAAGAAGTTGCCCGCCAAGAAGAAAGATCCCGGGAGCTTCCATATTCCATGTGTTATTGGAGGAAAGCACTTTGACAAGGCTTTGTGTGATTTGGGGGCGAGCGTTAATTTGATGCCTTTGTCTTTATTCAACAAATTGGGAATTGAGACTCTCAAGCCTACCAACATTGTGCTTCAAATGGCGGATCGCTCAGTTACTCATTCAAGGGGAATTATTGAAGATATTTTGGTGAAAGTGGGTGAGTTTATTTTTCCTTGTGATTTTGTGGTGTTAGACATGGATGAAGATACGAAGATTCCTTTGATTTTTGGACGCCCGTTTTTTGGCAACGGGAAGAGCCTTAATTGATGTGGAAAAGGGGAAGCTTACCCTTCGAGTCAATGATGAGTTGCACACTTTTTCCATCTATCAATCTTTGAAGACCCATGAAGATGAAGGCTCCAACAGTTTTGAAGAATGCGAGATTTTGGATATGAACTCTCTCATGGATATGGATAATCACTACACCACAAATGAGTCTTTGGCGATGTGTTCTTTCTACAAAGTCTATGGTCGGTCGCCGACGCATCAACCACCTTGATGAGGCTTAAGTCGCCAACTTCGTCTAGCTAAAGACGTTAAACTAAGCGCTAGTTGGGAGGCAACCCAACAAAGTTAGTTTTATTTTTCTGTTTTTGATATTTTTTTAATTTTATTTAGTTTTCTTGTAGGTATAAAAAAAAAGAGAAAAAAAGAAGTAGAAGAGAGAGGACGTGGGAAGTATATGGTTCTTTGCTTTTCCTTTACTCCATCTTGAATTCGGGGTGAGTCTTTTTAAATCAACCTCCTCTTCTACTTGCAAACTTATTCTTCTTAACAGTTGAATAAGTTTGGGGGGATGGAGAAGAGGGCTGATTCCATCTTTTTATTTGTTTTTTTTTTTTAATTTTTAGGTTGTTTTTTTTAGATTTAGTTGATGAAGTCTTGAGTTGCCTCGATTTTTGAAAGTTTTCAAATTGTTTTGAAAGATATAAACATGATTTTGGTGATTTGTGTGACTTGGCTTGTGATGAAATTGAAGATTTTGTTTTGGTTTGAAAAGTGACGATTGCGAGTATTTTATGATAGATTGAGCATGGTTTGATAGATTGAGCATGGTTTGGCCTCTTGAACTTGAAATAGCCTATGTGAGACTTGAGCCTAGACTATCATATTCTCATAGTCTATTTCATTCTTGTGTGATTTGTCAAGCATGCATGTTAGTCTCTAGAACTTGCCATGAATCTTTCTCAAGATTGTGTTAGTGTGCTTACAAGATTGTGTTAGTGTGCTTAGAGTTAGGAGATGATTTAAGGTCATCCTTGTTAGCCAATTTTTCCCTATTTATTGTCCAAATTGTTAAATCTATCCTAGTTTGCCTCTTTGAGCTTTTGAGCCTTTTCTTTGATGAACCAAAGGTGAATTGGGTAGAACTTTGTTGGGAGTTGGTTGAGTTGAAAATAATTTATGCAAGGAGAAAAATAAAAGTGCACTTTGAGTTGAATGTTTGATATTATCCCTTATAAGCTCCTAGAAAAAAAAAGATGTTTGCTTGAACAGAATAAGCAGAAAAAAAACAAATAAAAATTGGAGCATAAGAGGGTATTAGTTTTGAAAAATAAGAGTGGTGCAAAATAAGGTTGTGTTGAGATTTTGATATTAAAAAAGGATTGGATGTAGTGAGATTTGTGAATGGTTATTGTGATGTTTGAGAAATGAATATGTTGAAAGGTTATAAGTCACTTAGCCTAAATTTTCCCTACCTTACCAAATAGCCAACATTACAACCAAAAGAAAGCCCTTTTTGATCCTTTCTCGAAGCAAACGTTTAAACGATGACGAGGTAAGATAATTGGCAAGCTTATGGTAGGTTGCATGTATTGTCTTGATTTGAGCGTATACACTTGAGAGTTGAGAGTTTGCTTGAAAAATTTTCATGTCTTGAGGACTCGGAAGTTTATTGAGGCTAGAATGTTTGATTTATTGGTTTGAACTTAATCTTGATTGAATTCTTGCATGATTCGTATTTTGTTAAAAAATTTTGAAGCCATTACTGTCACCGATTCGTCTCAATCCATGTTTATTTTTATTTCTCTTCTTGTTGTTCGAGGACAAACAAACCCTTAAGTTTGGGAAAATTTTCATGTTGTGAGGACTCGGAAGTTTATTGAGGCTAGAATGTTTGATTTATTGGTTTGAACTTAATTTTGATTGAATTCTTGCATGATTCGTATTTTGTTAAAAATTTCTGAAGCCATTACTGTCACCGATTCGTCTCAAACCATGTTTATTTTTATTTCTCTTCTTGTAGTTCGAGGACAAACAAACCCTTAAGTTTGGGGGATTGATAAACATGGATTTTCTCATCTATATGAGCTTAATTGAAGTCACTTTGTGGTAGGAAATCATGTTTAGAATGAGTTTTGTGCCTAAGTATTGTTATTTTGTGAAATATGATGCTCGTTCGTTGTTTGTCTAATTTTTCAGGAAAAATGGAGTAAAGTTTATGCAAATTGAGCATGATATGATGAAAGTAGAGTTCGTAGGCAAAAACTGATCCAAAATCGGAGTTGAAATGAGGAAGAACGGGCCGAAACAAAATTATTGCGCGCGTGAACAGTGCCATGCGGCCGCATGACCAACAGCATGAACACTCCCCAGAAACAGGGCAGCCCAGCCATGCGGTCCCGCATGCGGTCCGGCATGCGACCGCATGGCCAGGCGGAATTTTTTTTAATAACTTTCCTTTTTCGTTTTTATCTCCTTTCTTGGCCTAATTCCTAACCCTATTCGAATTGTACCTATAAACATCCCTTGTAATACATTGTTTTGAGGTTGTTCATTAAGGAGATACTTTAGATTTATTTTCATACACTTTTATGCTTGGGAGAATTGTTGAAGATTGAAGACGAGAAGAGAAGATTGGAGGCGTTCAAAACCAAGATTCATCTTAGGATTAATTTTTATGTTTTTCAATATTTTGATTGTGTTTATTATGACTATGAGTAGCTAAATTCTTTTATCCTAGGGTTAGAAAGTAGGTGAATATTTGGATTTGATTTTGGTTTAATTAATCAATTGAGACCTTCTTTTGCTTTCTATATTCTTGTGTTTTTTCATGCTATCTTGATTGGCCATCTTGTGTGCATATTTGATGTGTTAATTCAATATTCGACAGATGAGAATTGATGTTTGATCTAGAATATAGGACATACTCTTCAATATAGTCGAAAGATCTTGAGATTTGTATGAGGGCAATTGATCTAAGATACTTTTAGGAGTTGCATGTTTAGTTATTGGTTGGATACAACAATTCTTGCATGTAATCCACGGTCTATGCGCTACGACAGTAGGTCTAGGCTAATTTTGTGATCGTCCTAGTAAAAGTTGAGTCTGACAAACCAATTGATTGATTGCATTGAATTTGAATTCGAGTATTCACTGAAATCAAAACCTTAGGATATCATCTTTTAATCTTTAATCCAAAATATTTTCCTTTGCTTTTGTTTAATTTTATTTTTATCTAATTATTTGCATCATTAGTTTAATCAAATCTAAAAGTTCAAAAGTCTAAATAGTGGGATAATAATTGAAAGTGGTACTTGCTAGAATTAATACAATCTCTGTGGAATACGACCTTGCTTCCCTGTACACAATTGCACCCGTGCACTTGCGGTGTGAAAGAAAATAGCGAACAGCGGCGGATTGGACTGGAAATACGAAGGCGGTGCGGCGGAAGGGATGGAAGTACGACGATGCGGCGGCTGAATGAAAGTACAACAACGACGACGACGGCAAAATGAAAGTACGACGGCGGCGACGGAAGAAATGAAGAAAAATAGGATTTTTAGAGAGATAATATTTTGCAGAAACAGAGAATTTAAAATTTGAAAACTGAAAAATGAAATGGGTGGATGAATGATGGTTAATAGTAGTTCCAAGGACAAATTGGTTCAAATTTCCAAAAGTTGGTCAGAATTTCTATAAATAAAGTTTGTGGCAAACTATTAATTTCCACTATCTATATTACTTATCCCAAATTTTGCCTCAAAATAAAATTGATAAACAAGATTTATTTTTTACTATCTATATTAATTATTCCACACAATTAACTCAAATTAATAATCCCAACAAAACAACGAACTGACTTAAGGTGGAAGTTGAGAGAACGAAGCAGACTTGTTACCATTTTTTTTTTTACTAAGAAACATATTTCCTTAATTTTCCTTTTTCTGGATTTCTCTACGCCATAGCTATTGGACTTCCTCCAGTTGCCGCCGGGTACGATCTTCAATTCCTAATTTCAGCCGCAAACGCAATCATCATCTTCCAATTCTGTGCATACAATCTGATTTATTCATTTAGAGGAATCGAACGAATTAATTTCTCATCTAATTACTCTTTCTGATCGACAAAACCAATCAAAAACCCCAACTTTTTTTCTTCTTCATCTCCAATATCGATTATTGGATTTTGAGTTGGTTGTTTGAGGGAAGTGGTGTTGTATTATATTCATACCCAACATTGACCGATGTCGACCGCCGGCGATGAGGAAAGCGACGCCGTATTGAGCGATGTCGAGGCCGATGATCCAGTCCCTATTGTAATTGGAAACCCTGAGGATGTGTCCGTCGACAAGTTCAGAGAAATTCTGGCGGAGCTCGATCGCGAGAGAGCTGCTCGTGAGGCAGCTGAGAATGCGAAGAATGATATCCAGATTTCTTTTAATCGGCTTAAGGTGCTGTGTCACGAGGCGATTAAGAAACGGGACGAGTGTTCGCGGCAGCGCGATGATGCGCTGCGCGACAGGGATGAAGCTTTGAAGAAGCTGGAGAAGATTAATGGTGATTTGAGTGAGGAGGTTAAGTTGAAAGATGAGGTTTCGAGGCAGCTGGAGGAGGTGGGGAAGGCGAGGGAGTCGATGAGGATCGAAATGGAGACAGGATCATCGATGCTAGTGAGTGGGATTGAGAAGATATCGAGGAAAGTGAGTAGCTACAAGGATTTTGGAGCTAATGGTTTGCCAAAGTCGAATAAGTACTCAGGATTGCCAGCAATTGCCTATGGTGTGATTAAAAGGACGAATGAGATAGTCGAGGAGCTTCTGAGACAGGTTGAGTCGAGTATCAAGGGAAGGAACGAGGCCCGGGAGTTGGTTGAACAGAGGAATTATGAGATTGCCATTGAGGTTTCTCAGCTTGAGGCGACTATCAGTGGGTTAAGAGAAGAAGTGGGGAAGAAAAGTGAGGAGATTGAGAGTTTGAAACGGTCCGTGGATGAGAAGGATGGAAAAGTAGCAGAATTGGAAAGAGAGTCTATTGAGAAACAGGAAGACATGGAGACCGAACTTTCAAGGTTGAGGCTATCGATCAGTGACTATGAGTCGAAGATGGAAACACAAAGGCCTTTGTTGATTGATCAGCTCAATTATGTAACAAGAATGCATGAAGAAATGTGCAAAGCTATGGAGATTGTTGATGCTAACAAATCCTCAGAATTGTCAGAATCCTTGTTCCTTGCTCAAGAAACGAATATGGAGGAAAATATTAAGGCGTCTTTAGAAGGGATGGAATCTGTGTATGAGTTGAGTAGAATTGTTGTTGAGAAAACAAAGGACCTGGTGGAGGAAAGAAATTCTGAGGTGAAGAAGTTAAATGAAACTGTTTCACAGCTGATAAAAGAGAAAGAGCAAATTGGTTCTCTATTAAGAAGTACTTTGTCTCATAGGATGTCGGTCGACATGTCCTCCAAGACCAACAAATTGTTTAAAGTTGCAGAAAACGGTTTAAAAGAGGCTGGGATAGAATATAAGTTCAATAAATTTGATGCTTCCAAAGGTAAAGCAGGTCCTGATGACACAGAGGATGATGAAGTTTATGCTCTGGTATGCTAATGTTCTAGCATTAGTTTCTGTCTGTTTTTCTGTCATTGATCTATGTCCTCTTAGCTCTCACTTGCATTATTCAATTTAAACACCAATTTCAGTTGCAGCTCTCATTTTTTTCTCCTGTTGTTAACCACTACTTTTGATCATAGGCCAGTGCACTGGAGAACATAATTAAGCAGTCTCAGATTGAGATCATAGAGCTAAAACATTCGGTGGAGGAACTAAGGTACCTTGTTCTGCTGTAACTTCTTTAAAGAATTGCATATTAGGACTCTCTACAAAAACATTCTATGACTGATTGATTGAATGAAGTTAGTTACATATGGTGCTAATGCTCCAAAATACAAAATATTTGAAGCTTTTTCTTCCGTGCATGGTTGTAATATGCTCCCTATTGTGCGTTGGACTATTAGAGTTTGACAACTTCTGCTTATTAGTGCCCCTTATGGGCTCTTTTATAAGTGCTCGAAGCCGAAGAAAATTTTCCATTGTTAAAGTGATGACTGAAATTGGTTTGATTTGATGGTTTTGGAGCTAAGAATTTTAGATTTATTATAGAAGAACTCATTGAGGTTATTTTGATAATTTCATGCTACAATAGCTTTCACTAACTTGAGCTCCATATTTCACACTATTCTTTTAGTCATTGTGATGGACTCATATCCACATAATACATATCATTTGAAATCTTTCCTCAAATTTGTTCTGAAATCAAATCCTTAAAAAGTTTTTAAATTCTTTAGCCAAAGTGAGCACCATACAATGGTCAAACAAGATCTTCCTTGATAGTTCTTTCTAGTGTTAATGATCCAATATGGAGTGGCAGCAATCCATTTTGGGCAACTGCTGCTGCTCATGTTCAAGGCCGTTTCTTAGTTCAAATTGGAGCTGTTACATTTTAGACTAATGAAGTAATTTTATTTGATAATACTTTAAAAGCATTAAGCTGTTTATGTTGTCTGATTTTCTTCTTATATATTTGTGTTGTTATCTTCAGTGCTTTCTGTTTACTCTTTACAGTGTTGAGATCTTATATTGGGAGAAGCATGTGATTATGTGTCTTACTTTGATAATATGCTTCTCTTCTTTTTGAAAGGAAAATCACGTACCTATCAGTGAATGCAAGTGAAATAAAATAAATAAGTTTAGAAGCAATCATCAAATTCAATCTTTTTGGTCTTGGTGGGAACAGTCTTGCTGCTTTCGCCTGTACATCAATTAAAGAGTAAATATCTGAAAATTGATTAGCATAAGCTAACTTGGCTGCTGGAGATATGAATAATGTTTGCTATTTTGTGATTTCTTATGTTCCATTCATGCGTAATATCATGTAATTTTACTTGAATATTGTAGCAAAGATGAAATTTTCCTTGCGGTGTGGCTTATATTCAATTTTGCTAAAATTAAGGGCAGAGTCAAATTTATATAAGGAGCGTGTGGATGCTCAAGCCAAGGAACTCATTCAGTGGAAGCAGCATGTAGAAGAGATCGAAGAGAAGGAAAGAGTGGCCAATGAAAATGTAGGTTCAGATTCTGTTTAATTGGCTATACCAACCATCTAAGGCTACCAACTTTTTAGTCAACTCTTTTTCTTTTTGTGATGATCTGAAATTGCACATATGTAATATTTTCTTATGCCGCCCAGTATACAAGCCTCGTCTAATCTGGTACTTAATTTTCTTCGCAAGGTTGAGGGACTTATGATGGATATTGCCGCATCTGAAGAAGAAATCATGAGATGGAAGGTAGCAGCACAGCAAGAAGCGGATGCAGGAAAAGCAGTTGAGCAAGAGTATATATCACAGGTAAAGGAAAAATTGGGAAGCTGAGCTATCTTCTTTTTACTTATCATTGTCATCTTCGCTGGTTGACTAGTTTGTGTATCTGATACCTTTTATTCTACGCATGCATCAAATGAAAATTTTACTGTGAAATTGATGTGTATGTGTAGATGAATCTAGGGCTTCTATATGTTGTTTAGTTTCTCTTTGTTCTGGAAGCAATATCATTGAAAGTTTATTCCTCTCTCTCTCATTTAGCTTTTAGTCGTAATATTATTGAACATGTTAATTGGACCTTCTCCCATATGCTTAATACTCAGAGCACACCCCTTTTGCAATATTGCTTCGACAGTGTCCTGTTTAAGCTTATGTGAGTGTGATTTACAATTATCTTTGGTGATGACCATATAGTCGTAGTTATCGTTTTTCCTCTCTTTTCTGAAACCATTCTGAAGATATACATACCCGGATACTCCTCAGATGATAACTTTGAGAAAGGCCAGTTGAAGTAGTCCTTAATTTATGGTTAACATTAGAGTTTATTGAATTCCGATTCTGTAATCCTGCAGTTGGCATCAGTGCGTCAGGAACTTGAAGAGGCTAGGCAAGCTGTAATAGAGTCTGAGAAAAAGCTTAAATTTAAAGAAGAAACAGCAGAAGCCGCCATGGCAGCAAGAGATGCTGCTGAAAAGTCATTGAGATTGGCAGACACGAGGGCGTCTAGGCTGAGAGATCGAGTGGAAGAGCTAACCCGTCAACTAGATGAACTTGATACACGGGAAACCTCAAGAACCGGTCTGAATAGGCCGAGATATGTGTGCTGGCCGTGGCAATGGCTTGGCTTGGATATCGTGGGGTCTCATCGGCCTGAACCACCGGAGCAAACTGCCAACGAAATGGAACTTTCCGAACCACTTCTTTGATTCTTTTTTATTTTTTTTATTTGTTTCCCTTGCGACATTTTCTTGTTTACGAGTCTTGGACGATGGAAAATCTGTACAATGTTAGTTGATAGCAAAAAGTCTACCTGCCAAAGTTGTTGAAATCAAATGTACATTATTATACTGCCCCTATAAATCATTCTTATTCAGTTGTTGAAGAATTGATGGTTGTCTGAACTTCTCTTTGTGCTTTCTGCCTTTCTGGAGACTGATATCTCAGTTGCATTATATTCTTAGGTGAAGAAGAGTTGTTCTTTTTCTACTATCTTTCCATTATCGATGTTGATCGAAATCCGAAGGGTTATTCGTCAGATTTTAACACCACCTTTACACCGTTTTGTAATTTCACATGATCTTTCAATTACTCTGTTTTCTTTTCTTATTTGTAATTAATTATATTTATCGAGTTTATTTTAATTGATTATTTGTGCATCTCTTATTACAAGAATGCCACGTGAATACTCAAGTCCATTTCGCAACAAACAAGACTTAACATAATAAACAAGCAGCAAGATTAGTCGTTTACACAAAAATGAATTCCCAATGTGAGACTGCAAATTAAGAAACAAAGAATAATATAATATTTGATTTATCTCAAATTAAAGCACAGGATGAATAGAAAAAGAATATCCAAATCAGTGCTTGTACATTTTATGCTGAAAAAATAAAATTTGAATGACATTGATATTTTTCTCGAATCACGAAACATATTTCTAATTGCTTTTTTTTTTTTCATTTTCAATACGAGAAACCTGATTAAATGCTACGAACTTCAAAATATCAGGTCGAATCATTTAAACTCACTTAATTTATAACATAAACAGTCGATGTAAAAACCGAGAAATGACAAGAACTTAAAAGTGAAGGCATATTTATGATCAAAATAGTAAAGGATGATCAAATTCGCCGGTGTCACCTCTTGGTGACGCACTTTTTTCCGATCAAAACTCCGGTGGGAGGGCCGGTGACGACGAGTTGGCAATGCGCATACATCCAATAGGAGTACTTGAAAATGCCACCTAGTTTAGATCTGGTTTTAAAGAGTCCCTTAATCTCAAGGTTAACTCTTCCTTGTTCCATCTGTTTCTGCAGCTGCATGCTGTGCACCCTCGACAGCCCTACCTGGCTAGCCACCATGTGCACGTCGGCGAACCTCGACTCGCCTCTCATCACCGAAAACGGCTCGATGTAACGCGTCGCGATGAAGTTGTTGTCGTAGTAAAGGTCCAGGATCACATAGCTGAACTCCACCTTCACCTTGCTGTTGGGATTGCTGAAGTTGGCCAGCACCGTCACGTCCGCGTTCAGCAGATACCCCATGTCGAGGTACGCGGCGTTGATGGTGGCGCTCGAGATGTCGAACCTCGGGTTGCGCGGCCGGAACACCAGGTACACTATCAGGATGATCAACCCTGCCACTATCACCAATATCCAGAAGAGCATGCAGAACGCCGCCACCAGCCAGGCTACCGGCTTCGTCCGTCGGGACGAAGGTGGGTGGATGAAAGCAGGGTGGTGGCCGTGGCCGTGATGCGGACGGGTATGAGGATCCGGCTCTGATGCCGAATGATGGGGTGTGTGTGGTGCCTCGACATGAAGGGGGGTCACCGGCTTTACATGTGTAGGAGGGTAGGGCGGCGTACGGCCGTGAGGCGGCGCCTCAAGTGACGTACGGCCGGGAGGCGGCGCCTCTACCGGAGTACGGCTGTGATAGCGCGGCGGCGGCCTGGAGCGCGGTGGTGGTGTTTGTGAAGGAAAGTCGATAACGGGATCGCGTTGACGGGGAAGAAAGTGTGGATTTGTTTCGTGGTGGCGGGACATTGTGGATGCTCAAAAATGGAGGGTGAAAATGAAGTGATCTTTAAAAAGATACGAAATTTGGTAGCAGAAGCAGAAGTTAAGGGAAAGAATCAGAGGTTAGTTAAGGATGCAAGGCAAGTAAACAGATTGATGCAAAGTGAAAAAAGTAGAGTATTTGTCATATCCCTCAATAAACCAAAGAAACTTATCACATACTACTAGTCTACTATACAACTTTTCAGAATTTTAAGGCAGAAAAAATAAACACTCATTGCAAGAAAAGAACTTGTAACATGCATTAATTCTTGCTTGAGGAAATTAAATTATTTAGATAACTGGTAGTTAAAATATGAATATATCATCTATCTCCACTTCTTTAAAAGCATTCACCATAAGTCTATATAAGCAATGTAACAAGGTCAACTCAACTGTATAAATCCATATTCATAAAGCAAAGTCTAAGGAGAGCAAGAATCACAAGGTTGTAATTTTTATTTTTATTTAATCAGAGTATGATTGGCAACAAATAAAATCAACATTATACCTATATTGCAATATTAAGTGTGAGCTTTCTAACAGGTCCTCAAGGTTATGCACATTCTAGATTGATCCTAATTTGCTGAAGCAGAAAATAGACATATCGATACGGTTTTCCCTATTTCTCTCTCCATTCCCATTAGGTTCGTCTAATAAGCTTGGTAGGCTGCTGCTGCTTTGGTTGGAGGTAAAACGAAAGACTTGAAATTCAGTATCGACTACGCTCTGCTAGGAGCTCAAACATAAGATATGAAATCAGGTATCTGCCAATTATGCAAATTATTCCTTCATCATATATACGGCGAGTTTCTCTTACATTTGATTCCTCCCAGGCATCCTCGATTCTCACAGATTATCACCATACCTGAGTAACGAGCAAGGAAAAGAAAATTATGATTCATAATCAGAGGAAAGGAACAGACATTATCTTCTGACTTTATCAGAATTTTAGTTTAAAATGTAGTTCAAAAAGCATACCATTGATATCGTACTCTTTTCCAGTCAATTCCTTTTTCATTCCACACCAGGACCTTCCATGACTCGATAGATTACTGTCGGTCCTTCTTCAAGTTCGAAACATGTTAAATTTTTGTCTTCCCTCCATTAGAAGCAGAGCTCTCATCCCCTCGTTAGCTTGAGAAATGGGACTTCTTTAATAATGGAGGAAGAAAGAAATAAACAATGTCAAGAAAAATGCCCTCAGAAAAGGATCCTGCAATGTAAAAATGCATGAACTTTCCATCAGTAGTAGACAGGATCTATTAACATTGAGTGAAATGGAGACAATGTTGAGAAACATGGTTAATTTGGGGATGAGGAACTCAGCAAGAAGAGTTGAGAACTAAAGTAGTGATTATCCAAGTAGAGTTTACACGAAATTAAAGGAACCAAATTAGTTGCTTATAGGAACATGATATGATATAACAATCAAACGTAAACAAAAATAAAAAAAAAGGGGCATTTTTTGGTTCAAAATTTGTGCTTTTGAATTAGTACGAGGAAGAGTGCTTAAAGAACAAAAATTCTGTAAAACTTATAAAATGGGGACACGAGGTTTTTTACAAGATATTAGGAGTGTTGAGAATTCAAGCCAACATTAGCAACGACATTAGTATTTCATTGATAAAGGAACTATCATAAAAGGCAAAAACTTAATTAATTTACTATTGACTCCAGCCGATGATTTTGAACCAGCTCCATACTCAACCAAGGTAGTGAACAAAATGATATTCCCTCCATCCCAGGTTAGTGTGGTTCAACTAATATTTTATACCTCACAACAAATCAAATATGCACCTCATTTTTGGGGGACGGAGGGAGTACTAATCATAGGCATAGGACATATGACTTTTGTCAATAAAAATACACCTTCTCTATTAAATTAATATTTGTCAAAAATATGACAAGGCAATGCCTTAGAAAGAAAAAACGGGAGTACGTAAATAAGCATCAAATTGATAAAGTCTGAACTAATTCACCTCTAATTGTTGAGAACAAGGACACAGACAGATGTCTCCCGACATCAGGACACGGCAGGATCTGTCCATACCCAACTCAGCAGTATTCGCAAGTACCAAGAACCCTTAATGATCCAACAGACAGAATCTACTTGGTAAACGGTCCCTATTCATCACAAATGGGTCGACGCGTACCCACACTCAACAGCTACCAAAGGAAACATTAATTCCGGAAGCATGAGAATTCAACAAGAAAGCATTTGGCACCTGGCGCAAAAGACTGAAATTGTGATTTCACCATGGACTGTATTGAACTGTTCCCTATATAAACCTGCTAGATTCCTTTTGAGTTGATAACCCTTATTAGAGTCTCTGACAGATAACTATCAAGGGTAAATCCATTCTTCATCATTTCATCCCAAACTTCACAAGCCAAAGAAATTTTCTTTTCCTTTATAAGGCCTCGAATGATCAACTTGTAAGTCACTTCATCTGGATAGACCCCTCTAGTTTGCATCTCCTTGAAAAGATGCAGGGCTTCACTAACTTGATATGTCTTGCAGTATCCACCAATAAGTGCATTATAAGATATGACATCAGGGCCAATTCCATGTTCCACCATATCATGGAAAATACCACGAGCCATGCTTATTCTACCAGTTTTGCATAGATGGTCAATAATGGTTGTATATAAAACAAGACTTGGGAATAAGCCCATCTTTGTCATTTGGTCAAGAAGGGACTTAGCTACGGTAGAGTTCCCCTCTTTCAGAAAAGAATCGATGAGAATTGTAAATGTGACCACATCAGGAGTAACTCCCTTCCTTCCCATCTCCTCAAAGAGCTTATAAGCCTTTCTATTACCACCAGATTTGCAAAGAGCAGTAATAATTGTGTTATATGAAACAACATCAGCGAATCCCTTGACCTCCATCTTGTTAACTACAAACATATATGCCTCATCTACTCTATTGGTTTTGCAGAGCCCCTTGAGAAGCTCGTTATAGCTGTAACTATCGGGTTTCATCCCACTCTTGTGCATTTTCTCCAGCAATTTCTTCGCCTCATCCAACAATAGTGCATTACAGCAATAATTCAACAACACATTGTATGTGATTAAGTCGGGCTCACAACCATTCCTCTTCATAAAACTCTTGAGTGTGAGTGCTTTATCAATCCTACCTACTCGACAAAAACCACAAATGAGCACATTATAAATCACGGCATCAAAGCAGAGCTTTCCCCTCATGTCCCCTACAGTGAGCTCATAAGCCAAATCAACTTTCTCGATGTCACATAGCCCGAGCACAAGTGCCCTGCACGCTTTATTATCCGGCTTAACATCTCTCTTTAACATAATTTTCCACATGTCAACCGCCTCATCATGACGTTTAAATCTACACAATGCACTGATAACAATAGTATAGCTCACCACGTCCGGCTCCCGTCCTCTTTCTCCCATTAATCTCAGCAATATCAAAGCATCGTCAACTAAATTCTCACCACATAAGAGATTTAAATAAATATTAAACGCCCAAATGTCGGGCACAATCCCCAGCCTATCCATATCCTCAAAAAGCCTAGAAAGAAGGTAAAAGTTTCCAACTTGACACAGCCCGGCAATATATCTAGAGTAAGTAAACGAATTCAAGGAGAACCCTTTTGAATTCAAGGAATCATAATAGTATTCAGACAGCTCAAAACGCTGATTCTTTATTAAAACACCGAGAAACCTGTTGTAGTCGACCGAAAAAATCCTGCAGTCTGATTGAGACATTTCGTCGAACACCTGGATCGCGTTATCGATGAGGCCAGCTTTGACGTAGCTGGCGATGAGAGAACGGTATATGAGTCGTTGCTTGCCAAGAGCTTTATACATTTATCGAAATCGCTTCTGGAGAAGCTGCATTTGAGCTCCACTTGTGAAAAAAATATGAGAGCCCAGAAAAATCTTGAGTGCAAGCAATGCAATGCGATAAAAGAAAAGTTACACAAACAGCTTTAGAACAACGGGTCGATGCCGCCGACTCTACACGCGATGGAGATGCTCAGTGTGTGTGTTTTGTGTTGGGAATAAAGCTGGTTTCGGCGATGGAGAAGACGGCGGAAGAGAAGGAGGCGGAAGCGGACTTGGTGGCCCAAAACCAAGTCCACAGTCTCCACCTTCAGCCTTGTAATATTTTTGTTTTAGTTGGGCATATATTTTTCATGTCCCACAATGGGCTTAGATATGGGTTTCTTTTTGGGCTTAAATAATTTTTCCTTCTATATATTTTTCATGATATATTTATGTTTCAAGATTCTTTTTTTTTTTCCCTAGTCTTTTAAGATTTTTGTTGTTGTTTCGGAACCAACTATATATTAGAGATGGTAATCTAAATATCTTTTTTTTTTTACTATAGATGGTCTCTAGTGAGGTGGACCGCATTGTACGTATGATGCGGTCTACCCTAATCATAATCTAGTGAGGTGGACCGCATTGTACAAGGAAGAGTGGAATTTAATTCTATACTTCATTAGTCATTAGCCTAGCACGTGATTCTCGTTACTGTTGCAATTTTGGGGGCACACAAGAATTTTTATTGTGAATTTATGTGATATTCTCTATTACTTTCGTTGGATTAATAATATGTGGTAATTTGAAAATTTAAGTATGGTAAGTAAGGTTTATTCCACCCAAGTATATATTTATTTTCAAATCAACACGTGTCATTAATCCAACAGAAGCTATATAGAATGTCACACAGATCCGCAATATTATACTATGTTTTTTATGTTAATAGTCTTGTGAGGGATGCAGTTTAGAATATCGGGGTTTAATTTAATTAAGACTGGATCTTTCAATAAATAATAAATATTATATTACACACACCGCATGCAGAAATCTTGGATTCCATTTTGATGCATGAGTTTTATGACTAGTCAGCTCCAATACGTACACATTTTGATATATTTGCTGGATTTATTAATTATATCATTATTGTTTGAAGAATTCTCAACCAGACTCACCTAAAAAAATGAATACGAATAATTATTTTTCTTTCTCGTCACGTGATAAGTTAAGTTTTTATATGTCAATCTTTTAAAAGTATCAAGTTAGGAAATGTCGTACATTTGAAATGGCATACAATTTGCCCCCCATATCAGGAAACCCACTAAGCAATAAAGCAATTCGGTCTCACTGTGGTCGGCCACACGCGTAAGAAAAGAAAAATTAATAGTAAAAATGGAAATAATTACATTTTCTTTTAGAGTTTATGATTTCCAATTAGAGTATATTTCATTTTTCAAAACTTATATTACCTTTTTTAACTTGTGTGGCTGATCAAAGTATGTCAAAATAGCACTACCCTAAAATATAAATGTCACCTAAACAATTGATTTATCATTGTTGGTTATTATGGCCTTCACTACAAAGTTGTGACCATGGGTAACTAATTAATAAATGCACTTATAATGAGACTACAATTTGAATCCTCATGTGGTCCTCTCAATCTATCTATATCCATATCTATATCTATATACTAAAATCGAATCGTATTGTATTTTTCATTTTCCAGTCCAAAACCTCATTTGAATGCCATATTAATTTTTTACTTAATTTTGATATCTACAAAGTTTATGTCTCTCACATCCGATAATTATTGATGTCCACCAAAACTATCCTCCTCTTATACTCTTTTTTTTATTGAGCACAAATATTTACTCTAAATTTATACCATGAAATTTTATAGAATTTGTTGGACATTGAATTTTTTTTTTTTAAAATCATATTTTTCACATTTATTATTGCTCAAAATTTAACATTTTTCTTAAAAAAATTCCTATATGGTAGACAGATATATAGTACTCAAATACATATATTTGCTTTCTATTTTCTATTATACGCATAATTAGTACATATAATTTTTTAGTTAAAAATAAATAGATCTGAGAGTTAGTCGAAATAATAAGAGAAATTCATGCATGTGCTTAAAATTAGAAACGATTGAAATGAGCCTTATGAGATATATAAGAGATCAATAAACTAAACATAGATTCTAAATTTCAAAGAATTCGTTAGTACACACTTGAATTTTAGAAGAAATTTCATTTCCCCATATTTTAGAGATTTGCCATGTGTTTACCCCTTCAATTAGTTGTTTTTGGTATATATTTTTTCAAATAATTTATTATGAAAATATGAAATATGAGCTATAAGAATTCATAATTAATTAATTTTATAAAAAATTGCATTGTTGTTGGAACATACAACATCTATCTAATTGCATTATTGTAATTTACATTTTTGCATAATAATTAAGTTAATACTTATAAAAAGAAATATAAAGTGCTCCTCATACAACGCATGTGTACAATACTAATTTTTTAAACAAACAAAAAAATCAATTATACTTTATAACTTGATATTTGGTTCGAGTTTTAAAAATTGCTCGATCTTCAAAAATACAAATAAAATTCTGACTTTTCATTAAAGTTTAAAAAATGGCACGATAGCAAACATATTACTACATATTATAAAGTATTTACATCCTTGAAACTTTGATGAAAAGTCAGAATTTGGTGATCATTTTACATTAAAAATATTTAACTTAATGAAAATGACTGTTCATTAGCTTTAAAATTCATGCATGCATGTGCTTAAAATTTGAAGTCTTTTTATATATTCTCTCTTCATTTATTGTACATGACAATTGTAAACGAAACTAATTAATGTCTTTCTATAATACTCAAATTTTGAAATGGTCTCGCTCGACCCCAATATTTATGTTGAATCCCCTTGCCATTAATAGAGCAAAATAATCTGAATTGTTCAAAGGGCTTTTGCAGAAAACGGCAACTAAAATTATGATTTGTCTTTAATTATTCATCATTAAGTGCAACCAACAAATAATGATCTGGTCTTTGTCTTTGGTCCTATAAAACTATTAACTAATTAACAACAATAATCTAGAGTTGTTGTGATTAGTCTAATAAGACACAGATCTCACCTTAATCTATTCATATAAAAGTCATGTTTTTAGGATGTGATTAATTTCTTAGGATTTATTATTCTTAATTACAAATGAATAATATTGTAAACCTTGTATTTGATGTATAGTGAATAACTGTGAATATATATATATATAGATTCAACATCTTCAGCAATTAATAAATATATGAAATTTTGTTTGACTATAATTTCCACACATGCTTTACCTTCATCTTTTTTCATGCTCATAATATTTTATTAGCTAGGACAGACGACTAGTACATCCTCAAGGGGACTTTTTGAAAATAATAATCTATTAAATCTCTTTTCTTGAAAAGAAAAAAAAATGTTTTAATTAGAATTTATTAATAATTAATAATGGTTTATTAAGCTATAACTGGAGTTTGTTAATTCCAAATAAAATTTATCAACTATCAATTAAAATTTATTAATCTCAATTATGAATTATTATTTTTAAGTATGATTTATTAATCTTCAGTTAGAATTAATTAAACCCAATTAATTTTTTTAACTAGAATTAAATTTACTTAAATATTATTCCCTCCGTCCCATAACAAGTGGCTCGTATACCATATAGGTCGTTACATAACAAGTGACTCGTTTCCAAATAAGAAAATAATTATCATTTCAAAAGTCGTGGGCCATAATATTTTAACCACTTTTAACTCTTCACCTTAATAATAGTGCCCATAAAATATGAGCCACTTGTTATAGTTATAGGAAGGAGGGAGTAATTGATAAAAAAATAAAATAATATTAAAAAAACTGAACATGCGGTTAACTGCATGGGCCAAAAAGATTTAGAATAAATCTATGCAGCTACATTATGACTAGCCATAATTTAATTCAATAACAAGAAAAATCAGTTTATTTAAATTTTTTGGTTCTAAATGATTTCTAATTTTAAAATATTTAATTTATACATATTTATCTTGATATATTTGGATTTGGATGTGGCATAAATATTAATAGATATAATAAAAGTAATACAAAGATTTTTGTCGAAAAAATAAGAAAGAAATATATTTACACTTATCATGGTAGAATTTAAATAAAAAATATAAACAATGAGAATTGATATGTTGAGCAACTCAAATGGGCGCCTCCTGTGCGCGACGCTGACGTGTCAGCCATGTCATCATTTTTTTTTTAATTCTTTCTTCGTTGCCTTTCTTCTGTGCGTCTTTCTTCTTCACCATCACCTTCACACTTTCTCATACATTTTCCATTTCAATCTTCACGCATTCACACTAGGCACATCTATTCTTTTACCCCATTACAATTGATGCACCAATTATCTAATTTTCCAGAGACCCGTCTATCAATTATGTGCGAAATTAAAAATTTCAAATCTGCATCTGCTCTTTACCCTAAAAGATTGATAGGAAAACTTAGATATGAAAAATAAGAAATGCACGAGATCGTCTCTTTCACCAATCACACAATCAGTACGGAATAGTTCCAACCCAAATTTTGTCTCTCTCACTCTACCTAAATTATCCATTTGTACTATACCTCGAATAAGATCTGAATCTCCATGGCTTTCGCCATAATTAATTTTTATTAATTGCAAAGATAGAGTACAAACCAGAATGAACATTTGGGCATGTGATTCAATCACCAACCAATAGTCGATGAAGGGGAATCTCAAATGAAATTTTGGATATTACAAAAGTGAGTTTATTTTCAGGTGAGAGAAAGAGAAGGGTGAGCGTTGGAGATGAAAAAACTAACGAGATTTGAAACTTTAATCTGCTATGGGAACTGGGACGATTGGGCAATATATGCATCAAAATTTTTATTTTTGAGCATTTGGGAGAAGAGCAGTTGAGAATGGTGAGACTGTGATGGTGAAGAAGAAAGACGCACAGAAGAAAGAATTAAAAACAAAAAAAAATGATGACGTGGCTGACACGTCAGCTTCGCGCACAGGAGGCGCCCATTTGAGTTGCTCATATCAATTCTCTGTAAACAATAACATAAAATATATAATCATACTTTTTATATGAATTAAATATATAACAAACTTGATCTATTTTCACTTAATCGATCAAATTATAACTAGTCACATTATGGCTGAGCATCACTCAAATGTTCTTGCCCTTCATAGTTTTCATTTTTATCCAACGATGATGCGGCAGTTTGACCAGTTCAGCTGCAGATCTATATAGTTGCCAACCTGTCGTCTTCACTTTTTTGTTTTCCTTGCCTGCGTGTCTCTCTCTCTCTCTAAAATCAACGTACTTTCTTTTCTTCGTTCAACGGATCTTTCCTCTTGCCCTTGTGTTTTGCCTTCTCTGTTCCATAATCATAATCATATTAATAATAATACTAATCAAGTGCTGCTTGCTGCCTCTGTTCAGCAACCAATAGATTGCTTCATGTAAGTATACATTTCCTTTTTCTTTTTCCACCTTCTTCTCTTTCACAATCTTACAGCTGATTTCTGATATTTTACTTAATTTTGATATGGAGTTGTGTGTATACTTCTCCAGCTACCTCCTTTCGTGTTTTTGTGTAGTTAATATCTGAATTGTATCCACTTTAATGCCTATTTTTATTTGTTTTACTGGTCGTGGTTGAGGTTCCCTTTTTTTTTTTTTTTACTTCCCTAAGTCTAGGGTTTTGGGGTGAGAACAATTTAGATGATATAATTTTGGGGATTTTTTTTCTTAACAGTGATATTGAAGACCAGATTTAGGGTTGATTATGTTTATGAAATTTCTGTGAAGAATTTTCTTGCAGGAGTTGTGAATTTTGCTAAAAATTTTTTGTTCATGTATTAAGACTCAATCAGTTTTGATGCTTCGTGTGGGTTTGATTTGATGTGAAATATTATTAGAGGGTTAATTTGTTGTTCAAAAGTTCGGAATTTAGCATGAGTTTGATGAGATGGTGTTTATTTGGTTATAGATTTTGAAATGATAAGGGAAGAGGAAAAGGATGAGGCGTTAGGTGGAAGTTGGAAAACATTCTCCCGTTCGATGTCAATGTCATGGGCTGAACGCCCGCCAAGAGCCTCTGCTTCTAAGCCACAATGGAACAACAAAGCGCGGGCTTGTTTGCCGCCACTTCAGCCACTTTCTATCGTCCGTCCCAGCATTGAGGAATGGCCTAGAGCTGGTTCTGATGATCTTGGCGTATGGCCGAATCCTCCTACCCCTGGTGGTGGTGGGAAGCCTCCTGGTTCAGTAACTCCCCGTGAGAACTCGAATTCTGATCAATCTCCTAGAGAATTTGAGTTTAGAAAAGACAAGCTTGCCTTTTTTAATAAGGAATGTTCGAGGATTCTGGATCACATCTATTTAGGAAGTGATGCAATTGCCAAGAATCGTGAAATCCTCCGCCAGAATGGGATCACACATGTGCTCAACTGCGTGGGGTTTGTTTGTCCAGAATATTTCAAGAATGAGCTCGTCTACAAGACTCTTTGGCTGCAGGACTGCCCATCTGAGGATATCACAAGTATTCTCTATGATGTGTTTGATTATTTTGAAGATGTTCGAGAACAACGTGGACGTGTCCTTGTTCACTGTTTCCAGGGGGTATCTCGGTCTGCTTCATTGGTGATTGCTTATCTTATGTGGAAGGAGGGGCAGAGCTTTGATGATGCATTCCAGCACGTCAAAGCAGCAAGGGAAGTGACTAATCCAAATGTTGGATTTGCTTGTCAACTTCTGCAGTGCCAGAAGCGTGTACATGCACTGCCTGCAAGCCCAACATCTCTTCTTAAGATGTACCGAATGGCACCACACTCACCATATGATCCCCTTCACCTTGTGCCAAAAATGTTGTCTGAGTCAGGTGCAGATAGGCTCGACTCTCGTGGAGCATTCATTATTCATGTTCCTTCAGCTTTATATGTCTGGATTGGGAAGCAGTGCTCCTCGATGATGTCAGATAATGCCAAGGCAGCTGCCTTGCAAGTTATTCGCTATGAGAGGGCCCAGGGTCCAGTTATAACTATCAACGAAGGTGAAGAGGCATTTGAGTTCTGGGATGCCCTCAATTACAGGAAGAGTTCGACAGATGGATGTGAAGTAAATTCCGAGGAGGTAAAGAGCTTGGCTGTAGGGTCTCACTTGGTGCCTGAGTTGATTCATCCTGGTCTTAATCAAAGAAAGCTTGCTGAGTATGATTTAGATTTTGAAATCTTTAACGGAGCGCTGGCTGGTGGGGTGGTACCACCTTGTCCATCATCAGGAGCAGAAATGGAGACATGTCTTCCTGCCAGAGAGACTGGTTGGAACAGATTCAGGAGAAAATTTTCCAGTGGTGTTGTCAAAGAGCTTATCATCACCTCATCTAAATTGAACTCTTGTTCATTTGGGTTACAGATACATGATGAGGTGCTGGAAAGGGACACTTGTAAAGAAGTTGTTGACTTTGTCTCACCTGCCAATCTTTCAACATCTACCAGTGATCAGTGCGATTCACCAGATTCACTTTCTTCATATATATCGAGCAGCCCAGCATGCAGTAAAAATAACTTAAAGGAAGTTGCTTTTTCACCTCCTCTTTCTGATTGTTCACTCTCACGATCACCGTCATTCAGCTTGGTGGAATCTTTGTCGTCTTTTCTTGTCTTGACTTGATAATAATGCAACTTAAAAGGAGTTGCTAATGCAACTTCGCCTCTGGAGAAAGAGGTGAATTCTGCTGACCTTGTCTTGAGAGCGGAAGGTTTATGGCCTGCCAATAAAGAAACTTGAGCCTTCCATTTGGGGCATCGAGGAAGCATCATTCCTCCAAAGATGAGCTTGCCTTCCTGTTATGAAGCGTCGCAAAACTTGACTACACATTTGGAAGATGATATTACGAGAGATGCTGAATGCAACTTCAAATGTGATGTGTCTTTTGAGATGGATGGGGAAGATCCGCTTTCAGATTCAAACAGCTCTGTGGCTGAGGATGAAGTTTCAACAAAAAATGTTGATGTTGTATATGCATGGATAGGGCGTAACGTGACATCAAGAGGAAGCTATAGCCAGTTGATCAGGAATGATAGCAAATGTGGAGATAGTCATGCCCGTGTTGAATTGGTAGATCGTAATCTTCTCATTCAGAAGGGTTTTAGCACAGATGCTCAAACTAAGGTACCTTAATCCTCTCATGTGGTATATCAATATGTTTTGGAAAAAGTTAGTTGACTTTTGACTATATTATTATACACTACTTACTTTTGCCTGGTGTTAATTTTTATTGTATTTGTTATGATTCTTATATGAGGCAAAAGTAAGTTAATATTTGGGTCTAAGTGAATCCACAATGGTGGGCCCTAAAAAGGGTGGACGTCCAATATTTAATTAGTTTCTGTGGGTTCAAGTGGGCGCTATTTTTTTTGTCACAATGGTGGGCGCTTAAAGTGGTGGGCACTACCCATTATTTTATGTTTTTATTTTATAATTTCATTTACTAATTTACATAAGAATTATTTTATAAAATGCAAATTTTATTGAATTGAAATAAAATAAAACATTACATTAATTAAAATGTAATGTTTTGCTCGTCTATTTTTTTTGGGCGTAGAAATTTGGATTGTTGGGATTGTCACTTGCATCATTAGATCTGAACCGACACCAATTGGAATTGGAATCCATTTGTAGCAAAAAAATTGAATAATTAGAGGTATTTGTTGGGAGAATTTGAGAGAGAAAAGATGAGAATGTGGTGAAAATGAATGAAATATGATTTTGTATTTATATAGGTAACAATTAAAAAATAAAACTCCAACGCCCAATCACGGCACGCCACATCAGCCGCGCCCTCGCCCTTCGCCCACCCTGCAAACGGGCGGTAGGTCGCCCACCCCTTCTGCCCGCATGCAGGCGCCAGTGCCCGCCGCCCACCCTTGCACCCACCCCCCCCTCCCGCCCACCGTTTCCCATGCTCTTAAGACTTGTTTCCATATGTATGGATCATATTCCTAAACCACCGTAATATTTGGAAAATGTTGAATACATTACATTATATTGATGCGCGGAATGTGTGTTTATGTCACTGAGTTGCCTACAGTTTTACTAGCTGTCTGATGGGTGTGACAAGATGCAGTTTTTAAACATCATTATTGCAGTTGAGATTGAGTACACGGTGTGGTTGATCGCACATTTAAATGCGCGCCTTGGGCTACTGCACCTCACATGCATAAACCAACGGTGTGTATGCGTCCGCCTTTTTATTTTATTTTTATTTTTTTGGCCGCTAGATTTTCTTTTCTATTTTTTAATTTAATTAATTTAAAGTTAGAGTTTATTAAATATTAGTAATTAATTTAAAAAAATTAAAAATTAAAAATTAAAAGCAACCGATGCGTGCAGTCAACCGCATGTTCTATACTTGTATTGATGAGATTTTATAAAATGATGAAATCTGAAACTAAAAAACTTTAGTACTACTACTATTTAAAGATCAGAGTTGAAGTCCTTACTAATTAATCAACGTTGGTAGTACGTAGTTCATGACATCATCATGTCTTATCTGAATTTGTAAATTAATTATTTTATTTATCAATCTATATTGACCATATATACCGACGGTGCATGACATACGAAATAATTAATTATTCATCACTGGAAAATACAGTATTCCCTCCGTATAAGTGACCACATTTTCTTATTAGGTTGTTCCGGGATAAGTTGTCACTTTTCTTATAAGGAAATATGCTTCTTTCACAAAAAAAAAAGTTGTGGATCCTATCACTTTCTATCTTGTTACCATTTGAACATCATTCTCCTTAATACCCGTGCCGAAAAGAATGTGGCCACTTATTACGGGACATAGTGAGTAATTGTTAGAGTGATATATAACACACCACTTGAAAAGTAGTATTGATGAGCTACTTAAGATCTACATTAAATATCTTATCTCGAAAAGAAAGAAAGAAAAAAAAATGTCTCAATGGAATGACCTAATAATGAAGTGTGATTTCTTATACTGAAGGTTTCAACTTCGAATTCCACCAACGCTTCTATAGGAAAGTCTGTCATACTTGATTTTTAAGTGTGGTTTTACCACTCCCATATAATTTGCAGGTTATTATATATGAGTGGAAGTTTATTCAGTATACAATAAAAGTAACGTTTGTGAATTTGCACCACATTAATAATAATTAAAAAAAAAAACGCTCAATTGAACTTCTAAAACATTACGAGTGATGTAGCTAGTTTCAACTTAAGAATTATTTCTAAAAGGTTAATCGACATGACTTTAATTTTACTACTTTTTTTTTTCATTTACAATATGACTTTCAAATCATTGCACTAAAAATATGATATTTATAATAGAGACGATCACAAAATTAGCCTAGACCTACTGTCGTAGCGCATAGACCGTGGATTATATGCAAGAATTGTTGTGTCCAACCAATAACTAAACATGCAACTCCTAAAAGTACCTTAGATCAATTGCCCTCATACAAATCTCTAGATCTTTCGACTATATTGAAGAGTATGTCTTATATTCTAGATCAAGCATCAATTCTCATCTGTCGAATATTGAATTAACACATCAAATATGCACACAAGATGGCCAATCAAGATAGCATGAAAAAGCACAAGAATATAGAAAGCAAAAGAAGGTCCCAATTGATTAATTAAACCAAAATCAAATCCAAATATTCACCTACTTTCTAATCCTATGATAAAAGAATTTAGCTACTCATAGTCATAATAAACACAATCAAAATATTGAAAAACATAAAAATTAATCCTAAGATGAATCTTGGTCTTGAACGCCTCCAATCTTCTCTTCTCGTCTTCAATCTTCAACAATTCTCCCAAGCATAAAAGTGTATGAAAATAAATCTAAAGTATCTCCTTAATGAACAACCTCAAAACAATGTATTACAAGGGATATTTATAGGTACAATTCGAATAGGGTTAGGAATTAGGCCAAGAATGGAGATAAAAATGAGAAAGGAAAGTTATTAAAAAAATTCCGCCGGGCCATGCGGTCGCATGCCGGACCGCATGGCTGGGTTGCCCTGTTTCTGGGGGGTGTTCATGCGGCCGCATGGCTGGCCGCATGGCACTGTTCAAGCGCGCAGTAATTTTGTTTCGGCCCGTTCTCCCTCGTTTCAACTCCGATTTTGGATCCGTTTTCGCCTACGAACTCCTATCGAACTCTACTTTCATCCTATCATGCTCAATTTGCATAAAATTTACTTCATTTTTCCTGAAAAATTAGACAAACAACGAACGAGCATCATATTTCACAAAATAACAATACTTAGGCACAAAACTCATTCTAAACATGATTTCCTACCACAAAGTGACTTCAATTAAGCTCATATAGATGAGAAAATCCATGTTTATCAGTCGCGCCGCCTTGAACTTTCACATTCTGCCAGCCATATTCCAGATCTGCCGTCGCACCAGATTCTTCTAGATATGCCGCCGCACCAGATTTTTCCAGATCCCGTGGCCTTATTTCACAGCTTTCTCTCCAGAATCCATGGCGTCACATTCCAGATCTAATATTCTGGATGGTGTTCGTCTTTGGTCAATCGCATCCTGGTATGCCTTGGCACACCTGGTACGAATGCAACGTATTCGTACCAGGTGTGACAAGGCATACCGCGCTTAGACTTAGCACACCTGGTACGAATGGTCTATATCTGTACCAGGTGTACCAAGTCATGCCTTGGCACACCTGGTACGAAAACATATTCGTACCAGGTGTGCCAAGTTGCGATGCGCCTAGACTTGGCACACTTGGTACGAATGGTGTGTATTCGTACCAGGTGTTCCAAGTCTATGCGCGGTATGCCTTGGCATACCCGGTACGAATATGTTGTATTCGTACCAGGTGTGCCAAGTCGCGACGTGCAGTGACGTGAAAAATGCAGGAAGAACACATATGCACGAAGAGGACAACAAGATCTGAAAAATACGACAAGAACATGACAGACTAGATCTAGAACATGACAGACTAGATCTAGAAAACTCAATTAAAACTACTACAGTAAAAATACCTCAAATAAATCACTATGGAGATGAAAGCTACGCCGGAGAAGATGACCGGAAAAAGACTATAAGAAAAATAATAAAATGTTCGAAAAAGTGTACAAATAAATCAATCGAAAGGACGACCAAGGAAGAAGACGCGGTGGCGGCGGCAGACGGTAGGGAGTGGCGGTGGAGGAAGGGAGTACAGAGAGAAAGAGACATGAGAGGAGAGAGAAAGTGAGAGTGGAGTGGGTGAAAGAGAGAGTACGGGGGAGAGAGAAAGTGAAAGTGAAAGTAGCTGTAAAGTGATATGGAGGGTATTTAAGTCACTCCAGTCCAAAATTGGCCACAATTTATTAGAATAAAGTTGGTTGCCAACTATTAATTTCCATTAACTTAATTTGCTAGTCAACATGATTAACTCTTTTATTTTTATATAAAAGTTGGCCAACTTTTAGGTAAACGGACTAAGTTACCCTTTTAATAAAAAAAGTAAACCCTTCCAAATCTAACAACAACCTCTATCACATCAATTTTTCTCTCTTTTATCCTTCCGCATACTCTCTCTCCCTCACTTCTATTCTTCTTTCTTCCTTTGATTCTCTTCCGCGGCCACCATATCTTCTTCTGCAGTCGTCTTTCCGATTTTATTTATTCATATGCCTGCTTCTTTGGACAGTTTATCGTCTCTCTTATCGTCTTTTCCGGTCGTCTTCTTCGGCGTAGTCTTTGTCTCCGCCGTGAGTGACGTTCGTCCCCACCGTGGATAAGATTTGCCTTCGGTGAATCATCATCCTCTTCCACGGTTGACATCTCTAGACGTGCAGATCTGTTTTTTTGGTTAAATTTTACAAATTTCATAAAATCTGGGTTTGTTTACAGCAATTGTGGTACGAAATGAATCTCATTCGTTCCAAGTGTACCACGACACACGTAATAGCTTGGTACGACTGGTACGAACGGATCTCATTCGTTCCAAGTGTACCATGTTGCAACGTCATAACTTGGTACGAACGGATCTTATTCGTTCCAAGTGTACCACATCGCAACGTCATAACTTGGTACAACTGGTACGAACGGATCTCATTCGTTCCAAGTGTACCAGGACATGGCGCATCACCAACTGGCACTATTAGAATGAATATTGTCCATTCGTACCAGTTGTACCATGTCACAATGCGACTTCATCAATCATCCAATTTCATTCCAGATTTCTATTCAATTTAAATTACAATTTTAACCAAATATCATCATCAATCAACACAAACATCACCAAATATCTAAAAAAAATCATCAAATATAATGATATACTCCCTCCGTCCCGCTATTTATGGGCCATTGTTTTGCTTTTTATGAGATAAAAAGCAAAACAATGGGCCAAAAATAGTGGGACGGAGGGAGTAATAAATTACAATGATGGTGCGAACAAGACGAACTAGATCTACTCGTTACTCAAATAAAAATCAAGCTAATCAGCTTAAAAAAGTGCGGGCTTCAAGCTTTGAATATTTTCTTCATCGCTGCAATCTGATTCATGGGATCGTTGGTTTGATGCCATGAACGGCGCTGCCGTGCACATACCTCCGTCCACAGTCTCCACGAACGACGCTGCCGTGACAGATCCGCGCTGCTTAAATCACCAGAATCATGTTGTCTTTCAGATCCGTTGTTGTACGGCTTGTCACCGTGTTCTGCACACCACCGATGCCGCCATGTCTGAGGAGCGCACCACCACCATAAATCCCATGGTTTCGGACATTGAGAAGTCGGATTCCGGCGCTGCACCAATTCTCTACGGCACGCTAGAAAGCGACACAATTGTTGTGGTTGTGGCAGCGACGGGATCTGGTGGAAGGTGGTGGGATATGGTGGACGGTGTTAGATCGAGAGATTCAATGCAGATCTAGAAGTTCTGCGGCATGGCTGATGAGAAACTAGTCAGAGAATGAGAGCCAAAAGTAGCTGGAAAAGGTGACTGTCTGGTACGGCGTGACGGATGAGGAGGTGGCCGGAGAAGAAGAGCCGACAGTAGTCGGAGAAGATGATTGATGCAGTGAAGAGATTTGGATTTCTAGAGAGAGGGAGATGAAGAGAGAATATTTCTGATTTTGCAAAACTGAAAAATGAGAGGCTAAAAGTAAAGTCAGAAGTAATTGAGTAAAATTGACCATTCACTAAGGGCAAATTGATCCAAATTTCTAAAAGTTGGCCAGAATTTCTACAAATAAAGTTAGTAGACAACATTTAATTTTCACTATCTATATTAACTATCTCAAATTTTTTATTATTATTATTATTATTATTATTATTATTATTATTGCTTTTTAGCACTTATAGGATAGAAAGGATAAATTATACTAACACACAATATAAAAAAGATAAATATTCCCTTATGTCCCCTAAAAAAAAAGAAATGACAAATATGAAAATATGGATTGAAAATTAAATGATGATATTATGACTGATATAATTTTGTAATTATAAATTATTATTCTTGTAGAAATAAGTATTCCCATGAACATGAGATCAATTATTCTTCTCATCTCCTTTAGTATTTATGTTTTCCGAATTATTAGAAATATATATTCTCATCTTTTGACAAAAGTATCCGTAATTTTTCTTTTTGACAAATTAAACATCATGAGAAACTTAATTGGTTTATGGGATTAACTAGAATTGTTAAATTGTCTAGTTGGATTGGACTGGTCTGGCTTGAGCCATCCGAGCCAAAATAAAAAATAAAAAATAAAAAATAAAAAATAAAAATAAAAATCTAGCAAGGCCAATTTTGGGAGGGAAGGAGGCATGCCCGGCCTATAAGGTGCTTGGGCCATCTACGACTACGAGTCTACGACATTTTTCGACCCCCTATTGCACGAAATCGAGTCAGGCCAAAACGAACCCAAGCCAATAAATACACGGTCTAGTCCGGTCCAAATTCGAGTGGGGGCATTTTTTACACCTCTATGCAATATTGATAATCGATTAATAATCCTGATTCAAATATTTTGAATGATTATTTATTTTGCATTCCCAATCAACTTTTACTAAACTTATCATGTCACCTGAATCATGAATAATAATTTTTGTAAAAAATATCTTAATGGGTAAAATGATCATTTTGGGAAAAAAAAATACTTTCAAGTAAACCCATTTAATTATTGAGAACAAGTATACCCACCCTAAATAAAAAGTAATGGATCCAACTGCCACATCATATAATGTATAGATTGTACCAGTAGAATTTGTAACATACTTCAAGAGCATTGGGTGAACAAAGTCATACAAGATTGGCTAAAGCTCTAATAAGCCTCCAGAGACTAATTTTTCTGAGACAACTAGCTCCACATGGTGACACACAGACACACACACATATGGATGCTCTGCCTCTGCAAACAACCAAACATTAAACAAAAACATGCGAGTCTAGATCGGTTCTCAACTGCAATCCTTGAGGTATATTCTTGTATTGCTTCGACTCGATATAATGTTGAATCGACATCTTGACCTTGATGGCCTTGGCGCTCCTTGATGCACTACCACCATCTTGTAATGCACTGAGAAAGTCACGGGCAATGATGCTCAGTAGCTTCTCGAACTGATTTTTATATCGACAATGTAATGCATATCCAGCCATCTGGGCAACAAAATCACCATGCATTGTTAATAGGTGGACGACTGACTACCAAGTTTCCAGATATAGATGATATGTTCGTCATTATCTTACTCCGAGAAATGAATCCAGCGCAGTTGCAGTAAATAGATTTGCTGGGAGAGTATTCAAGAATCTTGCAAGCCATGCCCAACCTTCCTTAAGTCCATGCAGGTTCTTGAAGCCTCCAACTTCAGTCTGCCATAACAAAACAGAATGTAAAACTAGTCGATGGCAGATGCAAGTAAGTTGCAGAGCTCGGATTCCAGGAAACTCGGGTTAGTAGGGGCAACAAACCTGCACTAGAACTCCATATAGTTTCATATAACACCTCAACCTCTCTTCATAGTCATTGATGCCCTCAATCTTGCCATCTGCTTCCTTGTAACCGATAGCTTTGAAGTAATGATCATCCTGGGTTCTGAATGCTTCCTGAATGAACAAAGACAGATTTTGATATAAATGCAAAAATAAGCACCATCTGCTTGGAAGATTCGACAATGTAATGCACAAGCACAAGATGAAATTACAGACAAGAGAACAAGGGTATAGCAAAAGAATCCATTCATGCTGTATGACAAATTCTGAAGAATGAGATGATGTAAAGAAATGAAATAAAATAGTTTTCAAATCACCAGACATGGATGAGGAGCAACAAATGTATACGGAAGCAGTGACATCAGATATCAAGTCAGAAAGATCACCTCTGAGTAACTTATGTGCTTTGGTACTGTGTAGATACAAACTCTGTTCAACTCAGCAACGAGAATATCCATGGCTAGTGGGATCTGTTTTCGTTCATAAAAGACGAGACAAACTTTAGAGCAGAATGGCAAAAATCATTTTAAACCTTGCAAAATTTATGTAATTTTGCAAGCACACGCTATTAGCAAACTCCCCTAACCACTAAATCCACGAAATATTTGATTATTCACATGTCTTATACTATTATTATCAAATATGTAGAACAAGGTCAACTCTTGAATAAATACATTCAGTTAAATAATTAATTTTCATTATAGAACTATCACAAACAGGATATGAAAAACACACAGAAACATGCACCATAAAAGTGTGATATATAAAATACCTATCCCTGCACTAACACATGTGTGTGATTTGATTCTGTGAACAAGTGTAAAATATAAACACTATATTTAAATTTATATGTTCTTAAAATCTGTAAATTACTTACTCAAAGGTAATATTTAGTTGAAGAATTTTCAGAATCCTACATGTAAAAAAAGTATTGGAAAAAAAAAGATAGGGATATAAATCAACTCTATAAAATCATAAATTAGTAATAATTTTGAAAAAGACAACTCTTGATAATTTTACATAACAAATAAATTTAGCCAAATAAGAATCCTTTATCCCTAATTATTGATACAAAAATCAATAACCTTACAAATTAACTTATATAACTCTATAGAATTTTATGATATTATAAGCCATAAACCCTAACAAGAGGCAAATAAGAGCATTGTTAAGCATAATTCATCATTCAAGAGCAGAGAAAAGGAAAGGAAAAAGTCAAATTTGAGAAGCACAAAGAACGTAAAATTTGAGTTGAGTCTATCCATCAATTTGTATAAATGCTGAGAGTTTTGTTTATACAGCTAAAGAGTGAAAAGGGAAAACTGGATCCACAAGGACATTAGGCTTGAGTTTACTTTTTTCTTTATATATTTTTCACATAAGTAATCACTAAAACACCACTAAAAACAATGCAATTTCAAGGTGCCTCGTGGAACCAATGTAGGTCCTCTGGTGACTCACAACATACTAATGCGAATATTGAATGATTTTGTGCTTATTACTGTTTTTAAACACTGGCGAATTTGTCTGAAAGATATCCAGTAACTTGAATCATTCTCAGTACTGCCACTTGTTATCTTATTTGTCGTCATCTAGCCACACAGAAAACTGATAATAATAAAGACTTCGATTACGAAGGTTAAGTCTTTCAACTCTTGATATTACAATAACTAATTAAACAGGTAGCAAGAGGAATAGATGATTACTTGGGTTATGCAGTACCTTAGATGTTACGATAACAACAACACGACTAGCAGCAAATATATATGGGATATGGCATTAGATCTCCTTTGATTGAGGTGCAGTTGGAGACAATCTGAAATAATAATGTGCTGAGTAAGGACATCAATTATAAGATTTGCATACGCAGAATATAGTCCACAAATTATATTAATCAAGTATGAGTAACAATTTGAAGAAAATAAAGCCGACAGTAACAGGTTACAGTAGGTTAAATAACAAAAAACCTTCTCTGCAAATAATTTTATACTGATGGACTGCGGACATTTTGGACTATTAATCAGCTTCACTAATTCTTCTGCCCTTGTTCTGAATCAAGAGAAGATATGTCTAGTGAATTCTTGGATAAGAAAAATAAAAAATTCCTTGGCAATATCTGATTGCAAATGGTACAAATAAACAACCCTATTTACCTGATATTTTCTATGGTAGCTGTGATAGTTCTAATTAGTCTACCAATAGTATGTCCCTGGCTGCGATAATCCTGCAAACATCAGATAGATGTTAAATGAACTAATATGAATCGAGAGAAATAGAGAATAAAACTCAGAATTTTTAAATTGAACTGAACTGTAAGACGGAAAAGAAAAGGACTTAACAGGCGAAGCCTGCCACAAAGACGGAATTGCAACTTCAATCCTATCTTCTTAAATAATTAATGCAGGACTGAAAACTAGGTCCCTAGAACATCAGTCACAATCCTACTGTATCGATGATCTCCAACAATTCCACCCCGATTGAAACGGGCTGTAACATTGCCCTGTTAATTTCGTTTACATGGCCACCTTCAGGACAGCTATGGCCCGTAGCTTGCCCTTTTGGAGGGGGATCAAACTCATACTTAATGGAATCAGCAGTCCATCTTCTGCTCAAACAAGCAAGGGTCTGATATCTTGCCAGAAGGCTATATTCCCCTTGCATGGTACGAGATCCCGGAAGGGGCTGATAGCATCCTCGCAGCCTATAGTGAGTTCACAACTGGCACATAATAGAGTTCCTCCAAGTATGGATGAGCAAGGACTTGTTCATGTACTAACTAGATGAGTAACAGTACTTAAAGATGATGAAAAGGAAGGTACAGAAACCTTAGTACAGTTAGCCTGCTTGTGGCACCCTAGTTTCTTGCATAGGAATCCTTTATTTACGGAAGGTGAAGCCATTTTTTGTGAAACGGCTCAGATAACATGGAATCAATTGATGAGAGGTGTGATTTCATCCCTGTGAAGTCAAAACACAAGTCCTCTAGACCCTTCTCTATCGTGAACATGAACTCAATTGACCAGAGCTGCAATTCCATCAATGTGAAGTTGGAACCAAGTCCTTGAGACCCTTCACAATTGTTTCAACACTACTCTCTTGGCGGATTATGGGAACAAAACTGAGAATGTATAAACCGAATTGAACTGTAAGACGGAATAGACACAAACTTAACAGGCGCCTCCACGAATGCAACACGCCCATTTTTCTTGGGAAGTGAACTTCCCCATCAGAAATCCATCATGCCAACTTAAATAAACAGAAAACTTTTCTGATGCCTTGCGACTCCAATCCTACCACTTGAATAGTTAAAAGCAAGACTCCTGGAACAACAGCCATCAGCCTGGCCCACACTTCACAATCCTACGATATCTATGACTCTATAGATTAGGTAAGAAAATAAATAACTATGGAATTAAATAAAACGGAAATCATATTTTTTCAACCCAATGTTAATATTTTTTTCAAAAATGTCCCAATAAATAATTATACATGTATAGAATTTCCAGTGCCTAAAGATCTAGTTGGCAATCAGATTGACAGCATTTATGTTGACCGATGACTAATAGTCTAATACTAATTGATATATTTGATATCTTATGCTGTCTACTTAAAGCAGAGGCTGCAGTTTCAGACTTAAAATCAGATGCTTTATAATGATTTACCTGATTAGCACTCTCTTTCAGAGCCTTGTTTTTTGCAGATAATTCTTCGTAAATTTGCTGTCTTCTTTTTTCCAATTCAAGAGCATTTTCTGAAGCTCTAGTTACGTTTCTTACTGCCAAAGAGAAGCCAATACAGCATGAGAATCAATTCAGCAAGTAATGTATACTTTGCAGAAAAGTGAACAGAAACCTGATGATTGGACTCCTTTCTTTAAATCAAATGTAGAACTGGAGAGTCCAGGGGATTCCTTGGAATCTTTCCCTGTACTATGCAATACAGTATTTAAAGTGTCAGAAGCACGTTTGGCTGCAGCTTTTTTCTCAGCCTCTGTAGCCACTGCTTTAGCTCGCTCAGCCATTTCAACTTTTAGTTTGGCCTGCATCATTATGCAATACAGCTCTGTTAAAGCTGGAAAACACATATTGTAAGTAGCAAAGGATGGAGAGTAAGATATCAGTGTGATCCTATGGCAAAACCATAAACATGAATCAATCAATTTGCATGAAGACAGACCTCCTCTTCTGCTCTGATCTTTTCTTGCTGCAATTTTTCTTCATGCATTGCCTTTTCCCTTCTTTTAGCCTCCGCTCGAGCCATATCATCTCTTAATCTTCTTTCTTCTAATTGAGAGATGTGCTCATGATCCCTATGTACAGCTGTCAGGTGATTGTCCAGAGCCTCTGCACTTTAATATTAAGGGAGACGACAATGACATTCACCTCAAATCAACCATAAAACCAATCATGGAGAAAACAGTACATGCATGATGTTGCAAAATACTCCTTCGTCTATATTTTTTAGTTGAAGTTGAATCAACTAATAAAAATCGGAACAAAAAAATAGACATCATAGGATTCTGCTATAATGTGATAATTTTCAGGTCATTTAACTATCATTTAGATTCTATTCTACAGAACACTCAGAACTGAGTCTGCCAGGACAGATGGTTTTGCTAACACCGGTGTTCTATAATACTTCACCTTTCCAATTTTCTGCCAACTATCACACTGCCAGCAAGTCAGAGAAAATTACTAGAACTGAAGGCAGTTCCAGGAACCTCTTATGCAAAGAAAAAATGTATTATGGATAATAGAAATAATATGGCCTTTATAGTCCACAATCAACAGAACTAATAATTTATTTCTGACAAGAAAATCCTGAAAGGTAGTTTATGCCACTCTGAGATTATGAACATTGAATAAAAGTTTAAGACTTCTATTTTGAAAAGCCAACTGTGCAACACAAATTGGTTCCTAAGACACATCACACATGATCTCGTATTTTCATCCATTACAAATTATTGAGTCGTCTTTTCATATCTTCAAGCAAGTATGCCTAAAGAAAGAATAAACTGCAACCCATTCTTTTTCAGATAGTGAAATTTAGTCAACATCTATAATATTGTATTAGCATGAAACTAAATGAATTCAATGGAAAACCAACCTTATCGAATCAACAAGAACCCCCATCAATTTTTATCAGCAAATGATACAAGAAATTAAATAACTTACATTGTGCGCTGATACTGCAAGTCCAATTTTCTCTCCCTCTCCTGTTGTAATTCTTTGTATTTGTCAATTTTAGTTGTCAATGAGGCGAATTTCTCATTTTCATTGACCAGCTCTGTCTCCAGAGATGATACTTTGGATCGCACTTCTTCCTGTTATCAAGGCAACAATATATACTAATTCCCGAGGAACAACATGAAGCATTTATAACAGTTCTAATGAAGTGATGGCAAAAGTTGCCACATCAAAAGAAATGTCAAATCACTTTATGCCCAGAAAGTGAAGACCTGTAGCATCGATGCTGCTGCTGCTGCTCGCGGACGCGACCAACTGTTGAAGGAAGCCAAGAAAGCAAATTTTCTCCAAGACAGGGATGGTAACATACGGCGCCTGGTCGACTGTAATGGCATTCATGGCGATTCCTTCATTCAAATTCACGGCAACCCAAGTGTATCCCGATTGGTACGAGGTTATCGAGATGTCATCTCCTTCTTCTCATTCAATACTCAAGAAGGAAGCAAACCGGGGGAGGATATAGTTCTAATGGGAGTGAAAACTTGTAATGCGCTTCAATTGGTCCAAAATGAAAGGAAAAACTCAACTGTCAAACTACCAGAGGTTATCTCTGTTGTAGAGTTTATGTATATTTAGGGTTCCTTGTATATCTCTACTTATTTTAGGATTAGATTGTAATCTACTCCCTACAGATACAGGCGCCTCTCTACTTGTTACTACACACAACATAGTTTCTCCATTACATGTCTCTATTTTATTCTATTCTACAATCTCTAAGGCACTTGATTTACTTTAAATCATATTAATTCAGCATGAATTCAGTTTCTAAATAGAAATCTTTGAATGGCTCAGAATCAGTAACATGTTCAAGTCACAGAGTCATTCCATCAATCAATCAAATCACCAAATCAAGTTGCTAGGCATAATAGCTTTCGACCAAAAATTCTAAAAGGACTTCTACGCACCGTTATACTAAGCTGAAACTCATTTGTTAGCTCATGGATCGCACCTTCAGCTAATCTGACTTTGTCCATCAGTTGGTGGCATTGCATCCGAAGAGTTATACCATCTTCAGAATCATCACTGCAGAGAGAGAGAGAGAGAGATGATGTGCAGAAAGCAACACAATTGTTTTAGTCAAGATTTTTAATCAAATTGGAGGAGAAACTACAATTTTTATAACTGGATGACAGCGGTGTAAAGAGTTAAGAGCACAACATAATTATGTAATAATATCCATCATAACCACACTTCAAATTTTTACCTATTTAGTACTTCAGCCCATCACTTAATTTCAACTGAATATATAGTAAAGCACAAACCTCATATAGAGTTCATCACAAGAAAATCTTCTGCCAGACACCACAAGTGATTTGCCAGCCTCCACATCACTATCACTATCACTATCAGTAGAGTTGGTCTCATGATCTGACACGTGCATTACAAAGCCCCGTTTGTCCCTTGAAGCTTTCAAATCTCTGCAAGGTTTACGTACATCATAAACTATCACACAGCAGATAAAAACTAAAAAGTTAAAGTGGAAGCATACCTCGACTCTGTTTTGATAAAAGGTGAAGGAGAATCTAAATCTATTAAATTCAGCTCATAAAGTAACTTGTCTAAACTCCAATCCGACTGAGGATCAGCTGCAATTCCATTAACATTTAGCGGACAGCGATGCTCTAATTCAATGGCTCCCCTGATTTTAACAAGGATACAATGCATTCAACTTCCATCGAAAATTCCCAAAAAACAAAAGTAAAAACAACCCAGCTTCACAAATCACAAAAGTCTAATTCCCCATTATACAACAATGCAACAACTCCAAATAATTATATAAATCTGAATCTTTCTACTGAATCACAAATTAAACTCCACTACTAGCAAAAAATAATAGAGAGAGATGTAAACTTACATTATATAACGCCAAGAGTGCTCCTTTCTTTTCCCTCAAATAAATTATCTGTTCGATAGCCTCAAACGGTTAGAATTTCTGGAACAAAAAAATAATCAAGGTTAATACAACAATGCAGCGCACTCTTTCGAATCTGACTAATGATTACATCTTTGCAAATTGAAATCGATGTAAACAAATTTAGAGCCGGAATTACCGAGGGTTTTGAAGAAAAAAAATTGGAGTTTTACCTTTTGATCAAATGCTCGTACAATCGCCAATAACCTTTGTTCAACTTACGCGGCAAACGAAGAAGAATCTAAGCGAAACAAAGAGGCGGGAAGAAAATTAACGAATCTAATTCAGAATATCAACTGACAAAAAAATAAAAATAAATCAGAATCTATTACTATATTAAAACAAAATAATCTGCATGCATTTTCCCGCCCAAACTACCATTTATCCCGCCAAAAATGCATGCATTAAATTTCTATTAATAAATTCACGCGCTTAAACATAAATTTTAACACACTTGATCTTTACAAGGCACTTCTTTACCAAATTAATAATAATTAAGCTTTTTTATTGGTAACTGTACATATTTTCATATTTCAAACTAAAAGCAACATAATATATACTCATAGTCAAAAAGTGTGGTCCAATTTATATTTTATACCTCATATATAATCAAATTTGGACCACACTTTTAGGGGACGGATGGAGTATTTAATTTTCACCGATTATTTACAAATATGCATCTATGTTGATTTATTCAATTATAGGATTTGATGAGTTCAAATATATATATATTTACATAAAAAAAATATACTTTCATATCCACGTTAAATATGTCATTCTAAATTTCTGATTGACAGCTTTTTATTTTACATATTTTAAAATAATAGTTCTTGAGTACCATTGTACAGAAACTCAATTAAATAATTGGATACTTGCAATGTATACGTATTTTAACACAAACTAAAATCATTTAATTTTTTTTTTCGAAATGACCATTTATCTATTTTGAATTATATATAAGTTGAAGGAAATATCCAATTATATATAAAACAAAATATCAAATTGAATTCGCGTTGGTCTAAAATTTTCTAATTATCCAATATAAATAATAACATAAACTTTCTATATATGTAAATTTGACACTTCAAAACAACACATTAATTATTCGTCATTGTGCAGGGCAAAGCGCGCGGGTTAATCTAGTATCAACTAAAGTAACGACGTCGCATGGGCCTGGCCGGCTCTTAAAAAGTTGGACTGCGAATTCCAAATCGGCCCAAAACTTCAATCTTTTTTTTTTTTACTTCAATCTATTTATGTATTTGACAATTATTTTTGCAAACTTTTGAATTTGTGGTTGTATTGAGAGTTGAAATTAGAGGTGGTCGCAGTTCGGTTCGGTTCCGAAACCGAAACCGAACCGGCGGTTCTCGGTTCCACCTCAAGGGAATCGGAACCAAACCGCCGACCACTTCGATTTCGGTTCCAAGCTGGGACCACAAGGTTCGGTTCGGTTCGGTTCCGGCGGTTTCAAATCGGAACCGCATATTTTGGGGTTCAATTTTTATATTTTTTTTCATTTTTTGCTACTTTTTCTTGTTTAATTATAATTTTATGCATTATAACGTAACATTTAGGTGAAATAAATATGAATTGTAACATAAATATAGATAAAAATATAAAAATATATGAGGAACCGGCGGTTTGGAACCGAAACCGGCAGTTTCGGAACCGGAACCGAACCGCCGGTTCCGGTTTGGAACCGAGAACCGCATCAACAGCGGTTCGATTTCGGTTCCAAAGTTGTGGAACCGAGAACCGCCGGTTTCGGTTCGGTTTCGGTTCGGTTCCGGCGGTTCCGGTTTTTTTGGCCACCTCTAGTTGAAATAGTGGAATTCATCTGACCATTTATAAATAAGTGTTGAGGTAAATAATTTATTGGATATTTCCCCATATATTATTTAAATATTATTTTATAATTTTTCCTCGTAAAATTTCGAATCAAATACAAATCCATTTCAAACCCAATACTCGAATAGTATTGTTTCGAATATACTCCAAAAAATTCGAATCATATGCTCGAATAATTTGAATATTAATTTTGAACAGAATACCAATCAAATTTAATGTTTGAACACGAATACGTATATATATTTGAATATTTTCACAAATATATATCGCATATACAGTGTTATTTGTTTCGATTCAATTTGATTACACTCCTAAGGAAAACTGGCTACTCGAAATTTAGAAAATACAACCTCCACGGTGAAAATTTTTCCGTGTCGGCTCCCGAGTGGGTGTGTACGTGATTTTTTTTTTATTTTATTTTGGGGAGGGGAGTTAGAGTAACTATTACTTAATTTGATAGATGTTTTCTAAAGCTATATTTTTGCAACCTGCATGGGTAATTGCCTTGCAAGTCTTCCAAGAAAAAAGATACATATATTCTGCTTTCCTTTCAATACAAGTGATATGTTGTGTTCTACTTTTCTGTTTGACCATTTTCTTCTTTACTTTGTAACATTAAATTTTTAAAGATCGTCACGGTGGACTCGAATCTGAGATCTTTGGCCTCATGTATTAACCATACTTCGCTAGGCTAACACGCACTTTACTTTGTGATTATATTATATGCCATTTATGCTTCTTTGTCTTCAAACTAGGCTATTTTAACTAGTCAAGAAATAGATAATAGATTAGACTAATATTAATGGAAGATGGGTACTTAATGCAGTAAAAGATTTTCAAATATTATATGGAAGATGGGTACTTAATGAAAAATGTTATCAGCATCAAGAAACCTACTAATTACTTCCAAGATAAATATTAGAGAGAGAGAGCAAAAGTTGTTATTTTTAGAAAAAGATACTCCATCCGTCCCATCATAAGTGACTACATTCTTTTCTGCACGGGAATTAATGAAAAGGTTGTTTAAAGGGTAAAAAGATAGAAAGTGGTGGGGTCCATAACTTTTTGTGAGAGGGGTATATTTCCTTATAAGGAAAGTGGCCACTTATCCTGGGACAACCCAAAAAGAAAATGTGGCCACCTATCACGGGACGGAGGAAGTATATTTTTAGATGATGTGAGTGTGCATTAAAATTTGAAGTAACACTTTGAGCTGTGACAATGACTTTGTAAACAATCTTAATTCAATATTTATTTTTCTATGCATTGTATAAATAACACACAAAGAGTCTTGATACAAAAAACAACCAAATATGGGGAGTTTGTTCTACTATTCCTTCTTCTGTTTTCTCTCTCCGTTACTTGCCTTGTGCACCACCAGTTCCGCGGCGGCGCTGCCACTCTCGACTGAGTCACGGTGGATAGTCGACGAGTCGGGCCACCGCGTTAAGCTGGCGTGCGTGAACTGGCCGACGCATCTGGAGGTGGTGGTGGCGGAAGGGCTGAGCAAGAATCCGGTGGACGAGATTTCATCGGAGATCATAAACCTAGGATTCAACTGTGTTAGGCTAACATGGCCACTTTTCTTGTTCACAAATGATACATTAGCTTCTCTTAGCGTGAGACAGTCTTTCAAGAACCTCGGACTGTTCGAATCCATCGCAGGTTTCCAGATAAACAATCCCTCCATCATTGATCTCTCTCTCCTCAAGGCTTACCAGGTAAATTATTAATTAACCAAATATTAATTTACAGATTCCTATATATGTGTGTGTGTGTGTGTTGACTCACAAAAATTAGTTTGCTTTTGTTTCTCTTTATTCATTAATTTCATCATGTTGTTTTATATTTTTGTTTGATGTTGACTTTAATATTTATTAATTATTATGGGGATAACCTTATCATCTCGTCGCAAGAATGAGTAGTGTGGTGTTGAATAAGTGCTAGCACAAAAAGTGCATATTGATAGGGAATTAATTAGCTTTTATGACAAAACCAAGTTTTCAAAATTCTCCCACTTTTTCCTTCAAAAAAAAGAAAAAAAAAATTTTCTCCCACTTTTTATCTAAAAAAATTCTTCCAGTTTTTGGGTTGGGTTTAAAAAGTTTAGCCACTATATTAGGGAAGATCTGTTTTTGGTTTGTTGAAGAGAGTATCTACTCTTTAGCTAACTCAACTACTCCTTTATTTAAGCATAAAAATTGTAGGGTATACAGTTGATTCATTCATTTAAAGCTTCTAGACTGAGTCAGCAAGTGAATTTAATTTAAATAAATTGTTTATTGTTTTGGTTAGTGTGCAAGTCCCAAATTCTCAAGGTAGTGCTGAATTGCTGACAATGACCCACTAATTACAATGATGAAGGGAAAATGTGATTATTAAGGATAATTAAAATAGATTATATAATTTAAATGCATGCAATATTTCAGGCAGTGGTGGCTAGTCTTGCCAAGAAAAATGTGATGATCATACTAGACAACCACACAAGTAAGCCTGGGTGGTGCTGCAGCAATTTTGATGGGAATGGTTTCTTTGGAGATGTATATTTCAACCCAGACCTCTGGATCAAGGGCCTAACCAAGGTCGCCACCATCTTCAACGCCACCCAAAACGTCGTCGCCATGAGCTTGAGGAACGAGCTCCGTGGCTCTCGACAAAATGTCGATGATTGGTACAGGTAAACCCTACCAGCCTGTTAACATCTCACAAGACCTATACCTGTTTTTTTTTTTTTCTCTACACTTCTTATAAAGGTAAGATGGTGTAGGTACATGCAGAAAGGAGCAGAAGCAGTGCACGCAGCAAATCCTAATGTTCTCGTCATTCTATCCGGACTGAACTACGACACAGATCTCTCATTTCTTCTCAAGAAGCCGGTCAGCCTAAGTTTCTCCAACAAGTTGGTGTTCGAGCTGCACTGGTACGGCTTCTCAGACGGGCAGGCATGGGAGGACGGCAACCTGAACCAAGTATGCGGTCAAGTGGTGGGTGAGAAAATGAGGAAGGCCGGTTTCCTTCTGGACCAAGGCTACCCCTTGTTTCTGAGCGAGTTTGGGGTCGACATGAGGGGCACTAATGTCAACGACAATAGGTACTTGAACTGTTTTATGGGATGGGCAGCAGAACTAGACGTGGAGTGGGCGCTCTGGGTTCTCACAGGGAGTTACTATATAAGACAAGGGATTGCTGGCTTTGATGAAACTTATGGAGTTTACAACTGGAATTGGTGTGATATCAGAAATCAAACCATCCTACAAAAGATATCTGCTCTACAGTATCCCTTTAAAGGTAACATCAAATTTTGCCAGATCAACTATAAGTTTCTAAAAATTCGTAGTAGCATCCATCACATACCTGCTTAATCCATCAGTGGTAGCATTTCTTCGAGAAGATGAGCAATTACAACTTCAGTTTTGAAAAATGCAGGGCCAGGCTATTCAGAAGCACGTCCACACAAACTACTTTTCCATCCTATGACGGGGCTTTGTGTGAAGAGGCTGTCGTTGCTAGAGCCCTTGGTTTTAGGTCCGTGCTCTGAGGCCGAAGCATGGACCTATACTCCCCAGAAAACATTAACAATAAGAGGAACATATTTCTGCCTTCAAGCAGACAAGTTAGGGTATCCTGCAAAACTCGGGGTAATATGCAGTTATGCCAATTCAAAATGGGAAGCTATCTCAGATTCTAAGATGCATCTATCTTCAAAACTTAAAGATGGTACTGATGTTTGCTTGGACATAAACTCAGACAACAACATAGTCACAAATAACTGCAAATGCTTGGACAAAAACAGCAAGTGCGATCCAGGGAGCCAATGGTTCAAAATCATTGACAGCACAAGATGTGGAGCTGATCACAGCTACCTTGAGATCAACTCGATAGTGAAGCTTATTGCAAAGAATCTTCTAGCTAGTTTCAGCTTATAACAAATGAAAACCACGTTCGTGAAGCACTCACATATGTTATAGAGATTGCAAGCTGACAAAAGGAGGATGTTTTGAGCCAAGCAAGTCACTAATAGTGGACTCACATACCACAGATATCTGAGAGTACTTATAGCATGATTGCAAGATTGTAATCACAAATAAATGCTTCTCCACAGGAGCACCTATAGATTATAACATGACCCTAATTTCTGTCTGGTGTCTACATATTAGTGACACTGTACTGTGGTTATTTATCTTTCACGTACTCAAAATTTACCAAATTCCATAAGATCAGGGACCTGAATTAACAATTCGTAACTGGGAAAAAAAGCAACCATTTTGCATACCAGTAAGGTATCATGATCATATGCATCATATGCTTACTGAGAAAGAAAAGGGGAGAGAGATTAACTGTAAACTGTAGAGATTATAATCACCAACAAAGTGCAACATGGATAAAGTTTTGTCCGAAATGAAACTTTAAGGCACTGAGGCTAGAAAATACTGAAACTAGTTAATGATAAGACCAAGAATGTTCCAGTAACCATGATATATTTCAATCATACACTCATTCTTCCATAGCATCTCCTCCTTCAATTACTTCCACCAGCTCTCTCAGCGGTGTGATCTTCGTCAGCAACACCTCTACAGATATATTGGAAAAAGAAAATGAGAATAGAAATAAAATTAAAATGAAGCAAGTAGCTAAGGAATGAACTTAGATATTTGCACGAAACAAGTAATGTAATTTCTATGATTTTAAAACTAATATTCTCCAAATGATACTCACCAGTCTTCTTGGAAAAAGTGTATCCCTTCTCACTGACATACGTACGAGGGTTTGGCAACATATAATTTCTCAAGTACTCTCGCTTCCCCTAAAAGAAAATGCACCAGGGGTAAGATGAAAACCAGATTATCACAAGCAACCAATGATATCTATGAGAAAAATTATAAATTAAAAAAAAATACAGAAATTTCAACTCAAACCTTTGTTATGACACAGATATCTACGTTGCTTCCACTTCCCAGATCATTGAATATTCCAGAGCAAATTGCTTCAGCCACTAGTTTTACTCCTTCATCCCTCTGCAAAAGTCCCTTGCAATCTCAACTCAAGGAATCCACATATAAAATGTTTGGATGCTCTATAACTACAAAAGAACTAAAGAACTTACAGTGAGCCCTTCAACATATTTTGATTCAAAAATAGCCATTGCAGCAAGGGATCCAGAACCCATAGTGGCAAATGGAAGAGTATCTGTAGAACCATGTGGATAAATCTGGGATAGACTCCTTACATGTTAGAACCTCAGAACAATAAAAAAAAAACATAGCAACATCATTTAGGCCAAAGTAACTCACAGTATGCAAGTGAGGGCCTGTCACGTCCACTCCACCGAGCACCAAGGCAGCTGATACATGTCCTTGATAACTGATTCATAAATAAATCAACGTACTTCCCATATAATATACTTTACATACAAGAAATAATTACACTATGAAGTAGTCTTGGAATAAAAGGGCACCTAAAAAGATGGGACTTCAGAAGAGTCAGAGCAGTCACAACCCTGGATTCACGGCCAGTATGATAACGGTGCAGCTTCAGATGAGAGCTAACCATGTCTAGTGCAAGATTAAAGTAAAAAGAAAGTAATAAGTTGGTCGTATACTAAAAGCAATACATAGAGTCAGATATTTCGGGAACCAAGAGAACATGCGACTGAATTAATTCATACCTGTAACAGCTTCTGTATCAGCAGCTGTACCAGCTCCACAACAATAAATATTTGGAGCCATATAATGGATCTTCTCGCAATTCTTATCAGCAACAATGGGGCCCTCAGTGGCTCGCGTGTCAGCTCCAAGAATGACACCGTCCTACAGCATATGAATAAGGGAAACATATTGAAGCAAATAGCAACCTTATTTCTCAATTCTTCACAACCTACTGGCAAACAAGGACCAGCTAAATACATATACACTCATATTCTACATATGGATGGAAGTAAATTAGGTTACTGAGAAAAATTTAGCTTAGGTTTATTTGAAGTCCACATATCATAGGCAAATTTTAGGGTCAGTCAGACTTGCACTTTTTCATAAACAACTCAAAAATTTAAGGGAAGTCTAAGGGAAACAAATAGATTACCACTATGTGATCTCATAACTCAGCTTGGTCGGAAGCATTATAGCTTCAACGCTACATCAAATAATGTACAAAATTATTCTGTTTAAGGCTAATTTCATTTTCTTGGAATCTGATACAATTTTGGGAATAATATACCTCGGAACAAATTTCCATTCACACAAAATATCAGAAAATTAGAATTTTTAAGTGTTCAAGAAAACTCTAATAAATAAAATGGAAAATATCTCATCTAGACTACCAAAAAACTCCCAGAAATATCATCACATCCTTTTCCAACTAAATATCCAAACACATTCCCACATTTTCCATCTAAATTCACTATAAATCCATCCAATCACAAAATGACAGGAATCAAAGCCATACATAATCAGAGTTTTCTAAGTAATCGTGTATAAAAAGGAAAAGGCAACAAACAAAATGATGAAAATAAGCCAAAAGAGAAAACCCAATTGAGCAAGCACAATATTAATTTAGTTCGGACCAACAAAAATACCCTAAATCGAAAATATGAAGATAGGCCATAATCAAAATCTACCTTAAAAACTAGTCCAACAATCGTAGTTCCGGTCTTCAGATACGAGGGTTTCTTCAAACCCTTTTGCACAAGCATGTCGTTTCTCTTGCATAAATCGAAAGAAAATCCTCCCTTTGGAGGAGCGGATTCCTCGAATCTCGACATCGCAAATTGATATTGTTTACAATTAAACCGGTTTTCAGAGAAAAATAGACAAAGAGAGTGTAGATTCAGAAAAGGAGTGCGAGAGTATTTGTGAGAGCTTGGATTGGAGGAGAAGAAAAGAGAAGAAGAAATGGAAGCCGTCGTATCGGGTCGGGTTTGGGCTTCGACCGGATTCGGATTCAAAATGTCACGAGGATAAATTACGAAAGTGCCCTCAAATTCTACCCTTTTAATTTTTATTTATTTATGTATGCTTTCTTTAGATTATAAAATTGATTTTTTAATTTGGAACATCACGTTAATCAACATAATTTACATGGAAGATTCAATCTTGTATTCATATTTTTTGAAAGCTAAAAGTTTAATAAATTATGTTACTTGTATCAAATTGAATACTTAATTTTAATTTGTTCTAAAATAAAATAGTTCTAAATTTTTATTTTGTACTATATTAAAGGATTCAAATCAAATTTTCAGTCAATTTTATTTCATGTGGCCCAAAATACAACATAGACGGCCCCATTTAAGCTGGTTCATTAAAATATTTACCAAAAATACCATAAAAACTCTCATATCTAAATTAGCCCTATATGCAAGAGGTGCGACCGTTTAGAATCCAAGGCCAAGGCTGGAAGGACCTAAAAAAATAAAATACTCCATAATTATATTGAACAAAGAAGTTGGTAGTGCATTTTATGTATTACTTCATAATCATTGCATGGTTTGCCGATTGATGATTCTAAATTGGGCAGTGCTAGCCAGCATAGGTATGATTCTCAAATAAAAGAAGTTATGAAATTAAACAATTTTCTTGCATGCTATTTATTTCATGTACTACTCTGTTGTAACAGATTTCTACATCTTCTATTTTGTTATATGTCTATATATCTGTGAGGTTACAACTTACTATATGATATCACTACCAAAAAAAAAATTAGTATTTGTAACCATTTTTTTCAACAAGAACAAATTTTGTTACATTTGCACATCTTATTACGTAGAGGAAATTCAGTCTCCTCACTTGTTCCCCAAAAATCAAAAGAGAAAAAACAATTGGGCTTAAATTCAAGCCCAAAGTTCAACCATGAAACTTACTATTTTCTAATCAAGTCATGTTTTATATTCAAGTCCAAATGTTTTTATATTTTTTAGTCCAAACGTGCGGATTAATAAATTTAATTTGAGATTAATGATATTTTTTAAATTTGGATTAATAAATTATAATTAGAATTAATAAATTTTAATGGTGATTAATAAATTATACCCCTTAATTAACCACTCTCTAATTATCGTATTTTTCTTATTTATCCTCTAATCCTCCTTAATTACTCCATAATTACAATCAACCTCCACATTTTTGTCTAACACATAATTTTATTTTCACATAATAATAATAATAATAATAATAATAAACTTTAAAATACTAAATATTACAATAGAAGGACCATGGAACACATGAGAGAAATACTATTACGTAGAAATGATATATATATATATAGGAAGGGATTTTTGTACAAATAATCATTATCCTAAGAATAAGAAATTAAGCACATAAATTTGATGCATCTAGTAATGCTATCTAGTGCATCAATTTTGTATATGTAGTAATGCATCAATTTTGGGCACGTGCGCATCTCATTTTTTTGTTTACTTCAACCTTAAAATCAAATTTTTTTAATCTTTACTCTCATGACCACCACCTACCACCACCACTACTCACTCGCCATCACCATCATTGTCGATCATCGTCGTGACCATCGATATTGCGCGCCACAATCGAGCACGAAAATTAAAAAAAAAAATAGATCTTAAAGTGAGAAATAAGAATAGATTCAAACTATCCATATATATATATATATATATATATATATATATATATATATATATATATATATATGGGAGATGGATCATATAAGAATAGATATTAAAGTGAGAAATAAGAATAGATTTAAACTATCCATTCTACGAGATCTAATGGATATGACATAATCTTATGGTCAAATCCGCTTTTTTAGTCAAACCCATTTTTTTGACTTAATTAGGATTAATATGGTTCAAAAATTAGATGCACAAGAGAGATGCACCAAAATATTTATGTTGATAGTTTTTTCTTTTTTCTAACTTTCGTGTTCGATAGTGGCGCGCAATGGCGATGGTTGCGGCGTCGAGGGACAGTGATGATAGTGGCGAGTGAGTGGTGGTGGTGGGTAGTGATAACAATAGGAAAGACGAAAAAGATTTGATTTTAGTATTTTGATATAAACAAAAAAAATGAGATGCATCACGTGCCCAAAATTGATGCATTACATGCACAAAATTGATGCACTGGTAACATTAGTAGATGCATAAGGAATCACTTCATATATATATATATATATATGAGTCCATATAAGAACTCATATTTATATGAGTTCATAGAAATAATGTATTTTTATCACACCAGTTAATACATAAATCATCATTTTATGAGTCCATATGAAACATGCATTTTTATCACATCAGTTAATATATAAATTTCATTATTTTAATGCACAAACATATGTTAATGAAAAAATTGAACCATTGATAAATTTTATGCACTGTCGAAAATTTAATTAATGCATTAAAAATGTATTAAATATTTATTCATTAAATTACTGCAATTTATCCCTTGTTATGTTTGTGCATTAAATTTCTGCATTTTATGCATTTTCAATGTGATAAAAATGCATGATTTTTACGACTCATATAAAGATGAGTTTGTGCCACATTCACAATCTATATATATATATTACTAATACGAAAATAAAGATGCCCCCTCCACGGTGCTCCGTTCAGATTTTCCTTTATTTTGGTAATTTGTCCAATTTTAATTCATATATATTCTAATTTTTATTAATTAAAATTTTATTAATTTCATATTCTTGAAATATCACATGTTCATCTATTAATCACATCTCACATTTATCTTTCCCTCTATTTAATTAATTTCTTCTATTACACATTAAAATAATGACAATTTCGGAATGCATTCTTATAAATCCTTATTTTATACATTATTAATTCATATATACAATATATATATATTTAATATTATAAAATTTTTTACGTTCCTATTATGTGGTAGTATATTCATTAAAGTTTCCTTTATTATATTATATACAATTATAAAATTATATCGTCAATTAGATTATGTATAGAATTGTAAGTGCTCGAAAAGTATTAGTCAATCAATTTAATTAATTTATATATATATATATATATATTCTAATTCGAATTTATCATTATGATTATTATTATATTTATTAGTATGTATTTAATTAATATTTGTAATATATTTGTATTTATCTTTCCGTGTGTAATGTCATTAACTTCTAATAAATTATTAAATGTTGTAGTATTGATCTATCCATATTGTTATTGAATTCTAATAGACTTTTATGTGTCATATTTTGACACTATATTATGTATTAGAAGAATTATCATTCTGAATTATGTTTAGATATTAGAAATAAAATTATTTTTTAAGTTAGTCTCTAAGAAGCACTAATAATTAAATATATTTTATCAACATGTATACATGGAATCCTCTTCAATTTTCATTCATGTTTTTCTAAAACTTCGATTAGTGATTGTTAGAAAATATATACATAATCAAATGTGGGAAATATAGCTAAAAAAAGAACAAAAAAATTTGAAGATGTAAACATTTTTTTCTTTTCTGCATTTTGGCAAAGATTAGATATATCAATTTACTGATTTAGCATGAACCAACGAGACGGTTCAAATATATTTAAAAACGAAGGATTTTTACTAATTTTAATTAATATTAACTTTGTTTAGATTTTTATCGAGTAATTTTGTATAAAACCACGAGACGGTTCAAATAACACTAGAAAGAAGGATTTTTACTATTTTTAATTAATATTAACTTTGTTCAGATTTTTATCGAGTAATTTTGCATAAAACAACGAGACGGTTCAAATAACACTGGAAAGAATGGTTTTTTACTATTTTTAATTAATATTACTTGTAGTGTTCATATTTTTATCGAGTATTAAATATGACAACACCCTCAGCGCACCAGGTTTGTGTATACCAGAGGTCAAGAGAGGAAGTATAATAGAGACGTCATTAACAGATAACGCCCACGGTTCGCTATTTCTATTTATCTTAAATTCTTTATATTGTGCAATATTAATTTATATATTTTATTTTTTTTGGCCTTTTGGCTAAGATTAGGGATATCAATTTAGTATAAACCAACGAGATGGTTCAAATAGACAGAAAAAAGAAGGATTTTTATTAATTTTAGTTAATATTAACTTTGTAGTATTCAGATATTTATTGAGTATTAGCCAACGGGTTTGAGATGGGTATGTACAATAAAGTTACTGTTTTAATTAAGATTAGGACGACAATATGTAAAAAATTTATAAACAAATTTAAATTTGAAAAATACTTAATGAATGAATATGCGTTCTAATTCCTAATTATATGCGAACAACATCACAACTTCTAAATAAAATATATATATTTTTTAAAATGTATACACGTAAATCAAAACATAAGTTATTTCTCGTCTAATCTCGACGGGCTACTTACTAGTTATTGATATAAATGAATCAAACCAATCAACCCTAGGTATTAAGTTTTTCTAGGGATGGTTATGATTATAATCTTTATAAACTATAATAGCAAGCCCGGGCTGCTATTTATAGTAACATTCAATTTTTTGTTTTTTTGTTTTGTTTTTTGCAATATTTCATTTATGGAAATAATTCTTATTAATGCTATATCCTAATTATTCATTATTATTTACCAATCAATTATTTAATGTCGGATGTTACAAAGGCATAATTTATGACAAAATATTAATTTTAATAATAAACTTTTCATTTCTCATACTATTTTTCTCTTATAAATACTAAAATTCTACAAGCAATTTCATCCACAACACATTCTTCGTCCTCGTGCTTTCCCGACTAAAGGTAGCACGATTGATAAGAAAAAAGTTATCTCACCGCATTAACGTAATAGCTTTGTTTTATTTTAGAATTGGTTTCTTCATTAAATTTCAGATAGGCTCGAAGACGAAATTGCTAAAGAATGCTTGGTGCAAACCCCTGCATCAAATATAATTTCTACTTTTTATTTGTTTCATCCTGTAGCAGTTTCTTCGATTTGAAGATCGCAAGGCCAGTGAAGATTTGAGAAGGAGCCACGATGTGCTCAATATATTTGTAGTTTTAGATCATTGTCCAATGTCCACTTTCAAATATATACTATAAAATTTATGTGATATCTTTTTTTGGCCGTTCTTTTATCCCGGTTCTTTGATTTCTTTATTCATTAATTTGTCAGTTTAATTGATCATTTTTAGTCGCAAAAGATCCGTGATTAGGTTTAATTGTAATTATAATCAGAATATTATGGGATTAATTATAATTAAGTTGTTGTTATATTGTCAATTCATTAATCGATTTATGTGGATTGATTCAGAATATGTATATATATAGGAACACTATATATGTTGGTTGTTAATTTCAAAAATATAATATGCAAATGCATGTTTCTATTTTGATGATAATATAATATTTATATTTCTATAGATAATAAACATTTACTTGTTTGAGTACATATATTATTCAAAATATATTTGAGTAGAAAGTCTGAGACATACCTTCATAAAATTCATTTCCATCTAATTACTATGCTTTAGATAAAAGAATGTTATTATTCGAAAAAAAGATAAAAGAATGTTACATCTGAAATTGATAAATTTATATACTAAGAAAAAATAATATATGTAACAAACTTGCAAACAATCTTTATCTTTATATAATAAGTCCGGATTAATGTATATGCATGTATGCTTATGTCAATCTATGTATGTATGCTTATGTCGATATTTGGTGTATTATTGATTTTGTGATGAAAAGCATAGAGTTGCGAAATTTGTTCTTAACGTCATGGAGAGTAAAAAAAAATCTATCATTAATATGTGGACAACAACAAATAATTTATTTCAGCCACATACGAGAATAATGTTTTAATAATTAATTATGTTATCAATGAAGATTACTATTATTTCGCCCATTTATTTTATTTGCACTGATTAAGTTGTACAAAATCTATTAATTTCTTAAGGAGTGTTCCATTTACAATTAAATTTGATTCAATCATGTTGACAATTGAAATGTGAATTGAATACATATATTAAAATTCATTAAGTAATTACATTACTCATAAATTAACTAGATTGATTAATTGTTGCTAATTGATTAATTGAATTAATATTTGACTATAAACAATATATATATAAAAATAGTCATTAATAAATTAATTTATTCATAAAAAATAAAATAAATCAAATTTGATGCTAAATGACTAATAAATTGAATTTGAGTAGTTGAATCAAAATTTAACTAATTAATCTATATATATATATATATGTATATATAACATACAATTTAATATGTGTGTTGGTATATACACATTCTATAGTCTTTGTTTTGAGTTGAGTAAGAGAGATGGTGGAATTGGAACCATATACCTATTTGGACCTATGCATTTAGGGCTCGTTTGGTAGGTATGTTAGGATAAGCCAAGATAAATAATGTTGAGATAAATAATGTGAATAAGGGGTGATTATTAGTGTAGTTTTTGTGTTTGGTAGATAAGATAATGTCAAGATAAATAGCAGCGAATAATAGATTGGTTGTTTGGTACCATAGTTTAAATTCAAGATTAAATGGAAAATTACAATTCTACCCCTAATTATATAACCCTCATCTCTCCTCTCACATGTTCCACCACCACACACCTGCTCTCTCTCCTCTCGTCTGCAACCACCACCACCGTCCCCACCCCATCCCTTCCACCACCATCCGCCACATCCTCGACGCCGCCATCCTTTCCACCACCGTCACCCGCCACCACCACAAACAAATTTATACAACCACAGTCGACCACCACCGCCACAAAAATTCTCCCACTCTCGACGCCGCCGCCGCCGCAGCTGCTGCTGCCTTCTTCTCTCATCCACCACCTGCAAATTTTGGACGGGAGAGAGAGAAAGAGAGGGGGGGAGATTTGCACCACTCTTCTCTCTCTCCCCTCGTCTTTCACCTTCCCGACCCGTCGCCGCCGCCTGCTTCCCGACCGCCACCATGTCCCTCTCGCTCTCTCCTCTCTCACTCCCTCTTCTCTCACCCCTCAATCTCTCTCTCCTCTGTTCCACCACCATCCGCCGCCGTCGCAACCATCACCGCCACCATGTCCCTCTCTCTCTCTCTTCTCTCACTCTCTCTTCTCTCACCCCTCAATCTCTCTCTCTTCTGTTCCACCACGCAACCACCATCCGCCGCCGTCGCAACCACCACCACCATCCGCCGCCGTTGCAACCACCACCGCCACCCGCCGCCGCCTACTCTGTCACTCTCTCTTCTCTCACGTAGCCACCATGGGGGCAATTCTGTCAATAGAAATTTAGTATGGGTTACACCCTCAATCCACATAAATAATACCACCAATTTGGGCAGATTAATTATCTGGGTGAAACAGTGAAATAAGCTCGGGCCCTTCATTTATGCCGGGCTCCCAGTATAAAAAATTTTAGCTACCAAACACCCCATTAACCCATATAAATAATATAGTAGGGGTTTATAACCCCTACCAAACACCCCCTTAATGTACTTGAACATTTTATTTTGCATAAATTAATTTCACTAATTGGAGCTAATTAAGTAATGATGTTGATTGACTAATTGGAGCTAATTGTGTAAACGATGTTGATTGACTGATTTGATCAATATATAACTAATCTATTTATATGTAGTTAAAGTGTAAATACTTAGAGTAAATAAATAAGGATTTATCAGTAGAAATATATATTGGTTGATTTGTTGTATACAAGAATACATATACGTAATTACTAATTAATACTAATAATTATTAAAAAAATCTAAATATAAACTTGCATTTTTTTTTATGTGTAACTAATAATAGTAAATTTTTCAAAGTTTATGTCCAAAAATAAGATTTTTGAAAATCATCCCAACTTTTGTGTGATATCATAGTACTTCCTTCGTCTCATTTCAATTGGTATGGTTGCGTTATTTATTTGTCACGTTTCAATTGGTTTGTACTATAAATAGAAAGTTTGATATTTCACTAATATTATAACACCCTCAACGTAACTTATAAATAACATATTATGCCACATGGGTATATTTTTTCTCTCTCCTACTTGACTTGAAGACCATATCCCCTAAAAAGTTAATTTCGATGAGCCACATACAGATCTATATAACACCAACAAGGTGTGATCATTTTTATTGTTGTATCACATTTATCAAATTATCTTATTGTCAAATTTATATAAATGTATCTTATTTATTTCATATTTAATTTTAGTGCAATAATTTTTAAATCAATTTTACTATGCTAATAAATAAATAACATAATAACAAAATTATCGGTTTGAAATAATTAATAATTTATATTTTTATTGTTGTGTTGTATTCATAATTAATCACTTTGCTATAAAAATTTGTTTACTACATAATTCTACTTCAAAATTTTTATAATACAAAATACAATGAAAGCCCAATATTTATTTTGAGTTTGTAATCACTAAATTATTAAATATCATGTAGTTTATTTTAAATTTAATATTATGAGCCTATAAAAATACAAATTATTAATCATACAGAGTTTTTATTTTTGAAATCGTGACATAATTTTTTCACATCTTATTATTTTTAATAATTAAAAAACATCTCTCAGTTTATTTACTTTTTTTGGATAAAATTTTGAATATTGATTACCAATATTTTGCATGGGTAATTTTTTAATCAAGATTTAAATAATAATACTTTCTCCGTCCACCATAAATGTAACACTTTGGGTTTGGTACGGATTTTAAGAAATGATTGGTAGATTGGTTTTGAGTGAAAAATGAAATCTACCATAATGAATTGTTGTGAGATTTAAAATAAAGGTAGTGAGTGGGGTCATTTTCCAAAATGAGTTACGCGATGGAGAGCTATTTCTGGTAAAGAATATTATTGAGCAGAAGACTCTGATATAGATGACATGGGTAGGAATGGAAGAATGTTAATAAGTTAATGTGTTTAGAGTGACGGATGTCGGTGTAGTCTTTAATGGAGAATGCGACAACTGCGAGAGGTAGCCAATGATGGTGGTGAAGACAAGATGGAGAAGATGACGTACGATGGTCCATTACTAAATTCTATTTTTTATTTTTTAGATTTTCTTTGCTTTCAATTGAATTTAGATATTTGTTATCTTGATCACATTTCAAATTCCTTTCCAAGGAGCCATATATAATTTTCGACGCCAGAAATTGAAGCTCGTGACATTGAAAAAATATTAAAGGGAGAAGTAGTAGAAATAACAATATTTTATTAATATCACACTCCACTCACATGATAATATTATATTAATATATATTAATAAAATATTGTTATGTGAAAAGTGGGTGCACTACATATACACACATAATAAAATTTTCCCTTAGTGTAGACACATTTATCTCAATTAAAACTCCATGAAAATGTATGGGGTTACCACCACCAGAACATATAAAAATAGTGCAAATCACTCCTCCCTTCTAATGGTCTTCTAGCGTCGTTCAAAAATTTTTATTCTATTTTTTTTATTTCTTTCCGACATCATGTTTCAGACCAGCTGAGAGACTTCTCATGAAAGCTTCGTGCAACCTCATGACTGTTAGGCTACATTTCTAACGTACATAATCTATTGACAACATATTAAAGTTTTTAATATTTTCTTTACTCATACTTATATTATTTTACAAAAAATTATCAAAATTCAATTTACCCCGTGCATCGCACGGGTGTAGTACTAGTAGTCTTATAAATCGAATACTCTGTTTTTTTAGATTAAAAGAAATCCAAAAAAATCAAATTGAAAAAAGAAGATGTGCAGAATGAAAAAACGATGGTGAAGGGATATGCTAGGGTTTTTAATTAGTGTAATCAATGGGCTTTTAATTATGGGCTTTAATTAGTGCGGGCCTTTAAATTGTTTAAACTATTCTAGTAATTGTTTTGGGCTGTTTGGGTTTTTTCATTTTATTATAATTTATAATTTTGTTATAAAAAATATTTACATGGGTCTAATAATTTATTAATTTATTAACGATTAAATTATCTAATAATAATTTATTTTGTATAGAATTATTGATTATAATATTTTAATGGGTCTAATGTGTAAATATTGAGAAGTATATAGGTATTATTGTAAAAATATAAAAAATTGTATGAAAAGAATATATAAAGAATATTCTTTTGGGTTTGAGTTTGAGTTTTTGGGTTGGAGATGAATTACTGTTTGATGAGACAGTTACTGCAAAATAGGTTTAGGTTTGGGTTTTTCCATTGGAGATGGCCTTAGATGCTTCTAGATCAACCCTATATGTTTAATACTTAGTTATTTTATTTGCCCCTAATCTAATTAGAGATATTTGCAGTGTTCTTTACAATTCTGAATATTGAAGGTTAATAGCTGCAATTTTAAGTTCATAATAGTTGTAATATGTTTGAAATTTTGTAGTTATATATCAAACTGGTTATCCAAACGTAATCCGCGTAATTTTGGTTGGATATTTTTTCAAATATTATGCACTTGGTAAGTTGGTTTGGTTGAGGTTTAAAGTCTATACTACAAATTTATTTTCTTAGGAAAAATAAGGGTTAATTGCAAATCAAGGCATAACCTTTGATCTTTTCCCAAAAAACAAAAAAAGACACATTATTTGGTCTCATTTGCAATAATAGCACCACTTTTGATCATTGGCATATCAAGGCACAATCTTTAAATTGGTTGCAATTGAGATCACATCTTCAATTTCCTATGATCGGAAAGTTGATGCAAACTTTTTCTTTTTACGTGGCAAGTAAATATGGATTTATTTTTTGACGTGACATTTTACTCATATTTTGACGCGACATTTTTATTCATTTTTAATTACAAGATAGAGGGACACTTATGCATCATGTAATCTTAATTGCAACCAATTGAAAGGTTGTGTCTTGATATGCCAATGATAAAAAATGGTACTATATTATTATTACAAATGAAATCAAATGTTGTATCTTGATTTGCAATTAACCCTAAAAATAATCATATTTTAAAACTAAGGTGATATTTATTTGTCCGTCGTCTTACAGACAAAACTCTTTTTCTTCTTTTGTCCATATTCTTCTTATATTGCTTTACTGTGGTTTGTCTATATCCGTACATGGGAATAACTTAAAGTTTCCCCTGATTCTAGCTAGTTGTATTAAATTTTGAAGGAAATTACAAGCAAGTTAAATTTTTTTACACAACTTTATATTTCAAACTAGACTATAAGCAAGAACAAGATATTGTCTGAAGAAGCAAAATCTTAATCTTTTCACTGTGAAGCAAAGGATTTCTGGCACGCAGGAAACGAATTCCAAATCTCCCTACTCACTTTAGACGTCTTAGGAAGTAAAGAACATGATTCAGTACGACTTTAATCTATTCCATTTCCTCTCTCTCTCTCTCTCCCTCTCTCACAGTTGCATTTCGACCATCTATATAAGGCGTAGAGAAGTTGAGAACAAGATGCGCAATCATTAATTAATATCTCCTCTAGCTCACTCGATCCCACCCTTATCAAACAACCTTTTCCCTGCAAGATGGCAAGCCGGGACGTGGTGCCTCCGACCAGGGGTCTTGTATCGAGCAACGATAAGGCCGTGGTCGCTAAACCTCCGACTGCAAGTGTCGGCATGCATAGTTACGGAGGTGATCATATTGCAAGGCCCAGCCTTGAACTGGATCACAGTTCAAGACAGGGCCAATATCCCCTGCCATCTCTGGGTGGTGGCAGGGGCCATATGCAGAGAGGCGAACGCGACCGTGGCTTCTTTTCCTCGGACGACGCCGCCCTCACCAAGCAGGTTCTATCCACTCATGCTCCGGACATTGAAGACCTCAACGTGAAGCCGGTTCTTTCCATTGTTGAGGACATCTTGCGCCTAGCTAAACCTTCTACTACTGATCATCATGCTTCTCTTGTACGGTGATGCATACATTATAATGTATATATATTCTTGAATTTGCACGTTTTACACATTGTTTTGCAACGAATGCAGGTGACTGAAGTTCAGACACATTTGGACACATTGGATAGCAAGAAGGCCATCCATCAGGAAGGGAAGGTCCTCTACAATCCCGACCACGAATCGGAGATCGTTCGATTGCTGGCGTTTCCCATCAGCAAGATCACTAGTGAGGTACTTACATTCTCAATTCTTGCTTTCTCTCACTAGAACATGATCAATTTGGTAGTAGGTACTCACATTATTAGCAAGAACAGATCATCTGCAAATGCTCTGCTGGAGGAGAGGCACACTCAGTTACCATGGACCTCCTCAGATCACTGTCCAACTACTCATGGGATGCTAAAGTGGTGATCACTTTTGCTGCCTTCGCCGTCAACTACGGCGAGTTCTGGCTGGTCGAGCAACACCACACCAAGAACATGCTCGCGAAGCACATTGCAACGCTCAAGGATCTGCCGCATGTGATGGAGAACGCGGGGCGATTGGAGAAGAAGTTTGGAACGGTTCTTGACCTGTTAAACGGTGTGATGAATGTGATTCACTGCCTCATCGAGTTCAAGGAGCTCCCCTCCGTTTACATCAGCCACGACTCGCCAGAAGTCGTGGCTGCCACAGCTCATATCCCAACAGCTGTGTATTGGATCATTAGGAGCCTTCTGGCTTGTGCATCCACACTCCTCAACCTTATTGGAAGTGGCCATGAGTATATATCACACCCTTAAAAATACTTCATTCGATCACATGTTCGTAGTAATTAATTTATGATATTGATCTGCAGGTACATTACCTCAACTGCTGAGTCCTGGGAGATACTGAGTCTGGCTCACAAGCTCTCCGTCATACTGGAGCACCTCCGCGACCAGCTAGCAATTTGCAAGGGCTTAGTAGGTAAGTTAATTTGCTCTCACAGAAAGATAAATTAATTAAAGTCATTAGTTTTAATGTGCAAAAATTGCTTGGCAGAGAAAAAGAAGGCAGAGGATGCATACATTGCGTTCAAGAGGCTGATTGAAACAACTCACATCGACAACATGAAAGTCCTGAGGGCAATGATCCGTGCAAGGGATGATCAGAGGCCACTCTACGACGGCTCCAAGAGGATAAATGTTTGTCCTACTTTACATTTCCCCGTCTCTCACCCTTACAAAGGAGAGGAATACTGATTAATGAAATGACAGGAACGGCTGGAGGTGTTGAGGTCGAAGTACGTCCTGCTATTGATATCGGACCTGGACATTCCACACGAAGAGCTAAACGTGCTCCACATGATCTACAACCAGCAGGCGAGGAGGCACGAGTACGAGGTTCTATGGCTTCCGATTGTGGATCCAACGATCCCGATGACAGGGGAGCAGAACACGATGTTCTACGACCTGCGGAACAACAGCATGCCGTGGTACTCGGTGGATCATCCTGCGTTGATCGAGCCGGTGGCGGTGAGGTACATTCGAGAGGAGCTCAAGTTCGTGCACATGCCGATGCTCATAGTTCTGGATCCCCATGGAAAGCCATCCAAAGCAGATGCTCTCCCCATGATGTGGATTTGGGGCAGCGAAGCTTTCCCCTTCACTAAGGACCAAGAACGGGCTCTCTGGAGAGAGAAGGCATGGAACATCGAGCTCTTGGCTGACTCCATTGATCCACGCATTCCGGAATGGGTAAATTAAACTAACTAATTTCTTTTTTCAAATGCACTTATCTATATACTAACTAAACAGTCAGTTGCGACGCACCTTCGCGAGCTATTCGGAACTATGCCTGAAAAAAGTTCGTTCGTTTGCTAAACGAGCCGAGCTCGAGCTTACTTATATTCGGCTCGAGAGGCTCGCGGACGCGTTCGAGTTCGATACTAAACGATCTAGCGAACATGTTCTCGAACATGTTCACGAATTTTTCTTAATACTTTTAATATATATTTTTATTTTTAATACTTTTTAATACCAACATTTAGTTTATTTATAAATTAATAAATTGATATTTTTTAATTATGATATTTTTTTACTTTTAATGTTCATAATAAACAAAAATAATTACTAAATAATGTATAAATTAATATTTTTTTAATTATGATATTTATTGATCAAGTCGAGCTCGATATAAAGTTCGAATCAAGCTCGAGCCGAGCTCGAACCTTAAATCTTTTTAACGAGCCGAGTTCGAGCATGCTAGTATTCGGCTCGTATGCACCCCTAGACGCACCTAAAAATTATGAATTTGAAGAAGTTACATTAATAACTAAATGGTGCATGCGACGTACCTAAAAACTATGAATTAATTTATATTTTACTATAATAAACCGATTTTATGTCAATATTGAAGGAAAAGATTCTTATCTAATATTAAAATAAATAAAACTTATATACATATTGAACGGTGGAATGTTATCCCAATGTTTAAAAATTACCATTTTTAGTACCCAACATTTAAATATTGCAACCAATATGTCCCAAGTCAAAAATTTCTTAATTGCAGAATTGACGTGGATAATTTCTTTATGTGCCACATATTTTTCTCCATGTCGACGCGTGACTCGTCAATAATTCGATCTCTAAAATTATGACTAATTAGGGACAATATAGTATTTTTCCAATAATAAATTAGGCAAAAACTTAGGTGCAGCTGGTTGCACCATACATTAGGTCCGACCCGACCCGCATCCCGACCCGACCGATCAAAGTTGACTGGTCAATGGCCAACATTGACTTTTTATTTATTTTTTATTTTTTAATTTTTTTCAAGAGTCGAGCGAGGGGAGCCGAAGGCTTCGGAGCGAGCTAAAAAACATTAATGTTGCCACAATCATTATCTATAAATTAAAATCGAAGCCGAAGGCGGAGAGGAAAAAAAAAACAAAACAAAAAAGTCAACGATCAGCCGACTGTACCCGAGTGCATCTCAATAAATTATGACTAATAATTAGGGCAATTAACATGCAGATGAGGAGCAACAGAGTGATATGCTTGTACGGAGGCGAAGACATGGAGTGGATCCGCAAGTTCACCCTAGCAGCGCGGGCGGCGGCGTCCGCGCTGCACGTGCCGCTGGAGATGCTGTACGTGGGGAAGCGCAACCCCAAGGAGCGGGTGCGGCGGTGCCACGAGACGATCGACAGGGAGAAGCTGAGCCACACGTTCCACCCCACCGACTACTACGACTACGTGTGGTACTTCTGGGTGCGCCTGTGGAGCATGTGGAACTCCAAGAAGCAGGTGGGGATGACGGTGGAGACCGACCGCATCATGCAGCACATCATGGACCTACTCACCTACGACAGCAGCGACGACGGCTGGGCGGTCTTCAGCCGCGGCAACTACGACATCACCAAGGGCAAAGGCGACGTCGTGCTGCCTGTCATGGAGGGTTACGCCAAGTGGGCCCACAAGGTGGACCATCCCGATAAGTTTGTGGCGGTGGTGGACGAGGAGATACGCGGGACCCACCCGGAGCACCACTGCAACCGCCTCATCCTGCCCGGTCACGCCGGCTACGTGCCCGACCATGTGGTCTGTTCCGAGTGCGGCCGCACCATGGATAAGTACGTTATGTACCGCTGCTGCACCGACTGATCGGATCGGAGGAGGAGTGTTGCTTGATTAATTTCTGTCGTCGGTTTTAAATAAACTTGCATGTGCTAGTGCCTCTTTTCTGTTCTTCCCCTTTTAGTTTTCTACTGTTTGTCTGTGTTTTAAGTTTTTAACGCAGGACGCTCGCGTTGCTGTGTAATATCACTTCTCTATAATGATTAATAAATATATATTTTAATTTACTTATAGTATGCATCTAGCCCTTATAGCTCAGTGGTAGAGCGTCAGTCTTGTAAACTGAAGGTCCGCAGTTCGATCCTGCGTGAGGGCATTTCTTTTAGACAGTACATTATAATTTTACAATTAATTAATAGTAATTTTTCAGGGAAATTAATTAATAACTTTAGAAGCACTAGATTGATGATATAGATCATTGTGGCAATTCGATTAGCATCAATAAAAATAAATTGTGTAAATAAACAATTCAAGTATAAACGCTATACATAATATACTTTTTTTTTAATAGTTTATGATAAAGAAAGGGTCTATATTGTCTATTGATAGGGTACATGTAGAAAATATGTAGAACATAACCATATTTACACAAGTAATATTGGTCCCACTTGTCTTACATAGTTACATGTTGACCGCCATCAATTTTCGCATGAGATTCATTTCTTTTGAAAAGACAAAATATGCAGGATTGACTACTTTTGAAATTAAACGGTCTTCATCACTTTTGAAATTAAATGAGACCAACAACCATATACTCCCTCCGTCTCATTTATATAGGCTTGTTTTCCTTTTTCGAATGTCTCAAATATATAGGCTTGTTTTCATAAAAAGTAATGTTTTTTAGCTCATTTACTAATATATCCTTATTTAATTCTTTGATTAACTCATAAAAAATATATAGTCAAATAATAAATAGGGGCATATTATGAAATTTACTATATATTTTGCTTTTCCAATAATTTTTCTTAATCCTTGTGAATATTTCAATCAGCCTATATAAATGGGACGGAGGGAGTATATAAGATTCCTTTCATTTTAAAACCCTCGTCTCTCACATTTCGAACTACTCCAAATTCTCAAATTAAATATCTCAATTTCTCGAAATAACCTTGTTTAAACTTAATTTCTATTGTAGTGAGTTTTTTACTTCAGATTGAAGACAACATATAAGCAAATTGTATATGAATTCGTCCAGATGTTGGACCTTTAATTATTGTACAAAATGATTATTTACAAACATTGTACTTTTCGTTGGGAAAAACAAAATTTTCGAAAATATGCCTTATTTTAGTTAATTTGGTAGATTATACGAATGTCTTATTAGAAATTAGATTTTTTTTTTTATTATATAGGCAATTTTGTATCTCCACCCTTATATATAGATCTAAGAGCGGATGTAAAACAAAAAATAGGACTTTATAAATAATATTTTCTGAGCCCATCTCTTTAAAAATATCTAAAAATATCATGATATTTAGATAAATTATCAAATTTATCATCAAACACATGTGTAGCGACTGAAAAATGACATGACATGCAGAGTTTGATGTGACTTTTCACCCCAAATATGATATTAACGCGTGGAAAAAAATTTCACATAAAATTAAAAAATAATACCGTTTTCATCCGCTAGAAAAATGCTCTAACTATAGATTTGATAATCTATATACTATACTAAAACAAAGTAGCTAATGAAAGTTTTCCCGTCTAAATTATTCTCCAAATTCTGAGCCTGATTATTTTTTATTTTATCCAACTCAATTTACAATGTTTCAATAAAAGTTTGAGAAAATTGAGATAATAAAAAAATATATTAATTTGATACATCAACCTTTTACTAACATTATTTAATCCCCCATTCAACTAAACCTTTTGAGATAACCAAAGAAAAGGCCAATTTAATTAATCAACTTTTTACATTTCATGTAAACACTTCTTCGTAGTGACTGTTCAAATGCTCATTAAGTTTTTAGTCAAATTCATGTATGGTTTTCTTAAATAAATGGCTGTCAATTTGAAGTTTTTAAATATTCATAAATTTTTAATTTAGACTCTACTGTAGCACATCATATCATATCATATCATATATATATATAGCCTGAAGGTAAATTTTACATTGATATCGCTCTAAATTGTCAATTAACCAGTTTCTAATGAGTTTTTTTGTACTTAAGTTCTAAATCAGTATCTTAAGTTCTATTTTGTACTTCCTCAAGTCTACTTTTCGTAGTCAGAATTAATTATTGAGGTTTATATTTGATTATTTTACTATATAAACAATTATGGTAGATTACTTGATAAAGGGGCATGCGTTTCTTCATGTATTGTCTCTTCTCAGTTCTCAATAATTGTTACAAAATGTTTTAGAACAACTCTATAGCAATCTGAAAATACAGATATACATCGAAATAAAGGCCTTATTTTTTGAGTTTTCCATCCTCGAAGCATGAATCATGAATGTATGATATTCAGTTTCAGAAATTAGAAGCTCAAATCAAATCTCAATAGTCAATACAAATTACAATCCCTAAATGGCCAAATAACAAATTAAACAACTTATCCAATCTAACTAATAGAGTAATCAATATGCGCTGAGAGTGTTGTTTGTTGCTATTGTTGTTTGTTAAGTTTAATTACTAATTATTTATGCTAATGCTAAGTTATTTAAAAAAAATATATATATAGAATTTAGAAAATAATATTCAAATATAAAAAAAATAGAAAATATTAAATAAATATATAATATTATCCGTGAAATTCATGATCCGTGTACCATCCCATACCCACACTTTTCGAGTAGACCGGTATCCATTATCTGTCGCGTTCTAAATCGGGCCCGGGCACTAACGGTAAATAATATTATAGATTTCAAATTAATAAAAATGTTATTAATTATTTGATGATTGCAATCAAAATCATGAATAATAGTAAAAAAAATATAAAATAAAAATTTATAAATATAGAAATAATTAATATACTACGAATGAATGTTCCCAGATTTTAAATATTTACTCTTCAATTTTTGGGATGTGCGCTGTATAAAAATTGTAACACCCCATAATACTAATGTAAAATAAATATTTTATGCCGTGCATCGCACGGGTACAACACTAGTTTATCAACAAATCAGAATATTCTAGAAATATTTTATAAAGATTAATATATATTTCCTCCGTTCCATCAATAACGTCGTATTTTTCAGTTTAGTCCGTCCCATTGATAACGTCTCGTTTCTACATAAGGAAATAATTAGGGCTTCTATTAATTTGGGCCCACCATATGAAAGGGAAAATGAATAAGTGTACTGAGTTATTAATTAATAATAAAGTACACCTTAATAAAGTAGGGCAGATAAGCTTTATAGACTAAACTCATACTTCTTAATCTTCGTGTTCGAAAGAAACGAGACGTTATTGATGAAACGAATGGGGTATTTGACAAACTACAAAAGGTCAAGATAAAATATGATATTACTTAAAAAAAAAAAAACATAGAGACGAAAATAATCTTCTTATAAGTTAGTTGAAATTAAATGTTTTTTATGGTATCGGATTGATCCGTTTAATCCCTAGATTTTTCATTTTTTAGAATCTTTGATTCTTCTTCAAGACTTGAACATGGCAACATCAATGATCAATGCAGAAGATCCTCCAGAATTCCCTGCGGCAGCTAGTAACGCGTGTTTCAAAATTCCAAACCTCAAGCTTCAGAATCCGCTCAATCTCTTGCAAACAATAGTTTAGTAGAATTTCAATTCCATTATTACTTCGAGAAAATGCAACCGTGGATCGATTCCATGATTTTCCCGGTTTTTCATTTGAGTTATTATTGGATCCCAAATGATCACGGGCTACATTACATCATGTTGAAGCTTTGGATTTGGAGGCACAAAAATCGAATCTTGATGATTCCCGGATTATTTGAGCTGACAGTGTTAAGAAGAAACGGAAGCGAAAGATGAATAAACACAAGTTGAAAGGTTTTTCTTCTAAAAATATTTTTTCATTTACTTCTTGAATTTACTATTTTGTTGTTGCGGTTGTTTCATGTAGTTCAGTATCTCTGGGTATTTTTTATACTATTGCATTAGCTCAGTTTGGAAAGGCCTAAATATCATTTACCTATGGTTATGGTCATTCAATTGGAACCTTGTGTTTGGAATTAGACATGATTGTTTTCAAACTTTTTTTACTTGTTTTCCAGTTCAATGCTGCCAAACATGGTTAGATAAAGCTTTATGTTTTCTTTTATATAATTATCTGTGGTTCATTTCCTCCCTTCTCTGTAAAGAATGTAGAAAAATACAAATTAACCTTCAAACAAGGAAATAGTTATGAATTATAATCAGAAGATGCATTTCAATCCTCATTTTGGCAAAAAACTACTTTTGGATTTATATTTCCACTGTACTAATTGGCTAGTATGTGTTAGTTTACATTGATATCTGTATCTTCTTGGAAGTTGATGGCGCAATCAGGATGTGAAAAAGTAGGCATTTGTGACATTACAGTTGCTCAGTTCATAGATTTTGCTATATTACATGAGTTATGTTCCTAAGAAGAATGTCCATGTTGTAACTTGATCAATGAATAGTAAGAACCTTGTGGCCTGTGTTCTAGAAGTTGAGAATGTGATCCTTTCTCCACAACCTTCCCATTCTTGATCACCGCGATGCAATCTGCTTTCTGTATAGTTGATAAGCGATGAGCTACAATCACGCAGGTCCTGCCAACCATCATTCTCTCCAATGCTTCTTGGACGAGATTTTCTGACACGCTGTCAAGGGCGCTCGTGGCCTCATCCAGGAGAAGGATTGACGGATTCTTGAGAATTGCACGAGCAAGGGCAATCCGCTGCTTCTGTCCTCCTGAGAGCTGGGCTCCTCTTTCTCCACAGTAAGTTTGGTATCCGTCTTTCAGTGAACTGCATAACATAACCGGGAGAAGCAATTTGTTAAAGATAATCAGTTAAAATGTTTCTGAATAGCAACAGAAAGTGTAGCATACCTTATGAATTCATGAGCATTAGCAAGCATTGCGGCTTTCCTAATTTCAGATTCTGTTGCACCCTTGTTTCCGTACACTATGTTTTCATGTATCGTCCCTGCAAAAAGTGTTGGTTCCTGACTCACTAGTGCAATGTGGGATCTTAGGTTTCTCAAGTTGTAGCTTTTGATATCTTTGTCGTCTATAAGAATCGTTCCTTTTATTGGATCATAGAACCTTTCTATCAACCCGATGATGGTTGATTTACCCGAACCACTCTGTCCGACTAGAGCCATTGTTTTTCCAGCATCAATCTTGAGACTTAGGCCCTGGAAGATCATTTGCTCTGGTCTAGAGGGATAGGAAAAGTAGACACGATTTAGTTCAATCTGCCCTTTTAAGCCTTTCTTCGCCTTAAAACCATCTGGATTGTCTGGCTCTATCTCACTTTTCCTGTCCAAAATTGCGAAAACAGATTTGACAGCGTTGCTGCCTTTAGCCAAATCAGACGACATGCTTCCAGCGTCTGCAATGTTCTTGCCGGTGCTCATCAAGATGAAGAAAACTTGAAACAGATGCTTTGAGCTCACTAATCCTTTGTTCATGAGCCTCCCTCCATACCAATACGTCAAAGCTATAGCAGCTGTGGTTAGAAACTGTGAAAAAAACAAGCCTATTCCAGAAAACCACGACTGCTTTATGCTCTCTTTGTGCGGCTTTTTCAGCGTTGCTGCAAAGAGGCTGAGAATCTTTTTCTGAGAAGAGAATGCAGTGATAGTTCTATGATTCACCACTGCTTCACTTGCTAGTTGGCTTCCTTCGTTCTGCGCTTTTTGTGCCATTGCAGACATCCGTTTCATCAGCATGCTTTTGGAGTAGAAGCTGGCGATGATCAAAGGCTGTATGGCTATCACCACTATGGAAACTCGCCACGTCAGAATCAGTCCGAGGATGAAAGCAACAGAAGCACTCGTGAAGACCTGCACCAGTAACGAGACACGGTCTCCTACTAGACATCGGACCACGTTGGCTTCTGTGGCCAGCCTCGCGCAGACTGCAGCGCTCGTGTTCTCTTCCAGATCAAACCACCCTATTTCCAAGGTCAGTATACTTTCTAGAACCTTCTCTCTGATCCTCTTTGTTAGTCTCTCTCCCATGATGGCAAAATTGTAATGTTGGAGCAGATTGGCGAAGAAGCTCAATACAGCTATGCTCACAAAGATAATGCAGTAAAAGGATGTTTCAGATTTTATCTTTGATCGGTCGTTGCTGAAGAATACAGAGACGACTGATCCCAAGCAGTAGGCGTTTAAAGGCTGCACTGCTCCAAAGCTGCAAGCGCCTACACATCCTAGCAAGGCTCTCTTCCACTCTGGTGCGTTCATCCGAATCAGCCGCCACTGTGACAGCCTTGGAGTAGAGGTAGCAGCATCTACTGTCTCATCATCACTGCCGTAATATGAGATCATGTTGATCGAGGGAACCATGCTCATGGCTAATGCCGGGCTGAAGGGCGAACCGGGGCTTGAAACGACACTGTAAGGTGTTCTCGGAGTGCTTGCATTCTTGTAGTTTCTTCCCTCCAAGAAGTGATGAGGACGAGATGAGGCTTCATTCTGTGGTGCTGATTGCTGCAATCTCGCCATTGTAGAGTATGCTCCGTCTGTTGCTTGCATCAGTCTGTCGTGTGAACCCGATTCAACTACTCTCCCCGACTCGATTACTACGATCATGTCAGAAGTACGGACTGTGGTGAGGCGATGAGCTATGACAATGGTGGTTCTTCCTCGTGAAGCCCGGTCGATGGCATCCTGCACAACCTTCTCCGACTGTGTATCAAGAGCGCTTGTAGCTTCGTCAAGCAACAGAATTCTTGGTTCCTTTAGCAATGCCCTCGCTATCGCAATCCGTTGCTTCTGCCCACCTGATAACTGAAATCCAAACTGCCCCACCTGATGCATCCAAGATAAAACCTCAGAAACTCTACCTCAACAACGTTAAAAATTTATCGATGCTGCACGTACCTGAGCTTCGTATCCTCCCGGTAGTTTGATGATGAAATCGTGTGCGTTGGCGGCCTTAGCAGCATCCACAATCTGTTCCATGGAAGCATCTTCCTTTCCAAACAAGATGTTCTCTTTGATGGACGTTGCAAAGAGAATCGGCTCTTGATTCACCAGCCCCATCTGTGATCTCAGCCATTTAAGCTTGAGTTTCTTGATTTTGTATCCATCAAGTAGTATGTCTCCTTGGACGGGATCATAAAACCTTTCGAGCAAGGCGACGACTGTGGATTTCCCCGAGCCACTTCTTCCGACGAGGCCAACGGTCTTGCCAGGTTTCACTTTAAGATTGAATCCTTGAAGAATTGGTGAGTCCATTCTTGATGGATAGCTGAAATGTACCTCCTTGAATTCGATTTCTCCATGTACATAAGATAACACCTTCCCTTTATCATCTTCAGAGTCTATTGCAGGAACACGGTCGATCATCTCAAAGATTCGCGTAGCAGCAGATGAAGCCTCCACGATGAAGGAGAGATTGGGAAGCGCACTCATACATGACCTGCAAAGTACAAGAATACACAAGTCAAAGTAGATGATCATCAACTAAGTTGCAGTTTGATTTGAGGAGTTAGATGATGAAGAGAAGGGAAGGGGCTCTCACAATCCTCCAAGAACGACGCAGACAGCTGCTATGAAAACGCGGCCACCACTTTCGCCTCTTTCAACTACAAGAATGCTCCCAGCCCAAGATTCAAATGCCCAAGTTGCAAAGACTGTCCCCATGCTTCCTATCATCAGCCCCTTAGCGAGACCTTGCTTTATACCGAGCTTCGTGCTTTCTTCAAGAGCACGACTGAATCTTTCGAGCGTTTGAGACTCCCCTACGTAGGAGTAAACAGTCCGGACTGATGATATACATTGTTCGACTATACCACCTGCAACGTTGTATGCATCTTTGCTTTTAGCTCCCAGGTTCATCATCAGCTTCCCGAATCCTACTCCCGGGGCAATGAAACATATTGCACACGGGAGAGAAGCCAACGCCAGGCGCCAAGAGAGAAGGAAGGCGACTAGCAGGCCGAATGTGAATGCAGACAGATCAACCAGACAGTTTGGTATCTGAATCAATCAGCAGAAACAAGAGTCGTCTTCTTCACTAAGGAGAAAAAGGGAAGGACTAGGACAGCAAAACATAAGGAAGAATCGAATAGATGAAAACCTTCTCAGCTATGACATCTTGAATGGAATGTGCATCTGCAGATATACTTGAAACTACTTTGAAGGTGGTGGAAGAAGCACCTTGGTTGTCGAAGAAACTGACATCTTGTCTTAGTACTGATCTCAGGTACTCCATTCTTATGCGCGACGTTTGCCTCTCAGCAGTTCTTGTCCAACACACTCCTTCTGCAAGACCAACCATTTTCACAGATATCAAAGGTAGCATATAATTGTTAGATTTGTATATGTAATCAAGTTTTAATGATTTAATGTGTATGTCACTTGTGTATAGGGATGTCAATCCATCCTGAAACCGACAGATTGGTCCGAACAGACTCAAAAAACGAGAATAGTAACTGCAGGCATACCGAGAAATGCAGAGACTCCGACTCCAATAGCAACATAGAGCAGCCTCAAACTATACTGCACAAATGATCAAAGAAAAAAAGGTTAGTGAGAGAAGATCAAGTATCCAATGTTGCAAGTGAAATCCACACCTTGTCAACCACGTCGTTGGTGATGGAATGGTTAGAAGTGGCGTACTCGTCTATGACTCCGCTCAGAACAAACATGTTGAGCGGAGACATTAGACCATCTCCGATGCTTCCCAAGGTTCCGATGAGCATGAGCAGCTTGTCGGTGCCATCAGCGTACCTGAAAAGCCCGCCTTTTCTCCCCATTTTCAGTTACTAGGTATGAAAGGGACCTTAAAATGCTCTATTGTGTATTAGCAAAAGAATGATTCTTGCAGCAGAAGGGCATGTGTTGTCTAGGATATTTGAAGCTATTGTGAATTATTTAACATATCCAAGCACAAGGTTTCATTGGTTCACGTTGAAATCAAGACTAATTATCTATGCACCATTTATTCCTAACTCAAAATGCAAATTTCCTCCTAGCCGGCATATCTTCATTATATTTCAAGAATTTGGCCATATTTCATGGCCTTTTCCACAGTTTCAAACAGATCCCTTTTGCATATTTTTTGTTGCTTTCTTTAGTGTTTTTGGTATATGATGCACAAGATAGCGACAGATATCGATTTGTTTATAATAAATATGGAATCTTTTTTTTTTTTTGAAACTAATAAATATGGAATTTCTGGGACAAAACAAATTCAACTTTGTTGTATCATAAATTCATAATAGGACATTTGGGGCTCATTTATTAGAAAAAACTTGGATACACCTACCAGAGTTGGTTGTAATTAGAGATAATTAATGGGATTAGGGGTAATTAGAGAGTAATTAAGGAGTAATTTGGGTTTATATAATTGCAAACGTATAGTCGCTTGTAATTAGGGGTAACTGAGGAGAATTATGAGATAATTAATAGGATTAGGGGTGACTAGGGAGTAATTAAGGAGTAAGTTGGGTTTATTAATTGCAATTAGAATTTATTAATTTTTCATTATGACTTTTTTTAATTCCAATTAAGGTTTATTAAGTCTTAATTAGATTTATTTAAATATAAATTAATTAAAAAATAAAGAAAAAACAAAACTAATCAGATTAAGAATGTGGAACTTTCAAAAAGGACGAATAAATAATAATAGAGGTTGAGGAGTGGATCTGATTTTACTTGGAAGACATCACATATTTATGTTAGTACAGACGGCTTGGATTTTCTGGATCGCTTCTCTCTCTGTCTGTTTTTTTTTTAACAAATATTACAAGAAATTTTAAAGGCCACATATCGTTTTTACAAACATTACAAGAAATTTTAAAGGTCGCGTGACGGTGGACTTGAATCCGTAACCTTTGGCCCAGACATTAACCACTCTACCACTAGGCTAACACACGCACACAAACGCTTCTCTTTTTTTTTTTTTTGAACAAACATTACTAGAAATTTTAAAGACCGTGTGATGGTGGACTTGAACCCGTGACCTTTGGCCCGGGCATTAACCACTCTACCACTAGGCTAACACACGAACACAACGTTTCTCTTTTTTTTTTTTAATATTATTACAAATATTAATACTCACACACCCCACCTAGGGTTTTTTTTGTGGCCGAGAGAACTCGAACCTCTGACCTATTGGTCAACAGACAACCATTCCACCACTAGGTCATCCCCACTGGGACTGCTTCTCTCTTTTGATGGAAACTTCGCATCTTAGTTATGTCATGTTATGCATGGCTTTATGTTTAGGATCATTGGTTGTTTTAACCAAGATAATTATAAAAGGATTATTCCATTCATTTCTCTGGTGATTTCTCATTTGTTTTCCTCGCTCAAGATAAAGAGTGTGACGAAATTTTTAATTGCTGTTAGAAAATTGAGAACTACTAGTATTCAGCTGCCGGCTGAGAGGAAGACCATGCGTCATCCAATTAATAACAAAAGTCAATAATTGTATTTGGCAGAAGTGATGCATCGAAATTCTATTAAGAGTGTACATGTAGGGTACTCACATCTCGCATCATAATATTTTATTAATATATATTATTAAAATATTTTTATATGAAAGATAAGTGAAGTACATGTACATGTAGGATAACATTTCTCACACGGAATTATGAGTAACACTCTCCCTCTCACACACACACAAAGAATGTGATTACAGACGGCGAGCACTCTAGTAGAGATACGCTCGTCATCCAACAATGCTACAACACAAAAATAATTATATAGTTTATTAATACTAATTAAAATTTAATTAAATATTAATTAATTGAATTTAGAATAATAATTAAAAAAATTGATTGACAACACCAACTGTTTGCTGCGGTCAACCGCACCAAAGATGCATGATGCTACAGTGTACTCGGTTACATAAGAAAACCAAGCCATCATTATACCAACGTTGATATGGTTTTAGTAGTATTTGGAGGTGTCGACACACTTCTGCCTGACTGTATGACGGATCAGTAACAAGCATGCACTACTTTAAGAATAAAAATAAAACGAGAGTGTGCGTATGTTAGCCTAGTGGTAGAGTGGTTAATGTCAGGGTCAAAGGTCACGGGTTCGAGTCCACCGTCACGCGGCCTTTAAAAATTTATTGTAATGTTTGTTAAAAAAAAAAAAGACATGTATTGGCCTAACGGTAGAGCGGTTAATGTCCGAGACCAAAAGTTTTGGGTTCGAGTCCACACTGACACAGTCTTTAAATTTATTCTTAATTTATCAAAAATAAAACGAGGTGATCAGAAAAGGGCGGTGATATTTTGTATTTATTTGGATGAAAAAATTGTGGTAGCGTTTATATAATTATTTAGATATAAAAAAGTATCATTTCTTCTTGGAAAGTATTATTTCAATATTAAAAGATATTTTTATAATTTTTAGATGGTAAAAAGATAGAGGCATACTCCCGTGTGGTTGCCTACTTTTTTTCCTTAATTAATATTTAATAAATTTTGATTGGATATTAATAAATCCTAATTGAAAAGAATTAAAGAAAAAAAATAAAAAAGCCAAATTTAAAAATATGATTTCAAAAAACTAAAAGAGACGGGCGCGTGCACATCATCGCATTTCACGTGCCCGAGGTACACGTATGAAATGTGCGGCCAACTGTACCGTGCAGTTGACCGTAGAAGAGTTTTTGTCAAAAAGATAGTATATTTTTATTATAAAACATTAGTTGCAGTTTCTAAAATGTGCACTCTTTCTTCATTGGACCGTAGAATTGGAGTTGTGCATAATTTTGACAACAAAAATATTGCAAAATCCGTAAATCCAAGTACACTACAAAGTAAATTGGAGCTGTATTGTGTTACTTCCAGGCTCGGCCCTAAAGGGGCCCAGCTTCGGAACTAGGGCCCAAAATATAATGAGGCCCAAAAATACATGCATTTACATTTTTTTGAGGTAAATAAATGCATTTACATAGGACAATATCAAAATGAATAATCATTTTAACGTAAGAAAATATTTTCTTTTACTTAGGGGAAAGGGGACGTCGGAATTTGTACCCTAGATTTATCTATTTACAAAAACGATCTTCATTGCTTGAATGTCCTCAAATGAACTTTAATATAAGTGGATGTTATTCTAGCCGCTTCCAAAACAAAAAATTCTACCCACTTCAAAGAAAAAAAATATATTTTTAGCCACTTTTGATGGTAAATTCTAGAACACCCTTCACTTTTTTTAAATTTCTTTTTTCTTTTTCCCTTTTCATTTTCATTTCTTTTTTATAAAAAAAGAAATAAAATCGTGTTAGCCTTCATATTTGTGTCGAGAAAATTCTTAATGGGACGTGTTCGTGCTAACAAATAGAGTGGTTAATGCCCGGGTCAAAGGTCACGGGTTCAAATCCACCGTCACGCGACATTTAAAATTTCTTATAATGTTTGTTAAAAAAAAATAGATTGTCAGCCCGAACTATACATTTTATTACATACATTTAATTAGATTAAAATATTTTTAGCATTATCCCTAAATAATAGTTTTCTCATTTTTAATTCATAGACACGATTTGAATTAAACAAAAAACGAGAAGTTACACTCAATAACTTCGATCAAATCATATGATATCAGAAAATAATAAAAACTATATTTGTCCGAATATATTTAATACCCAGTCGAGACACTCAATATAAAATACCGAACAATTTGAGAGAGAGAGAGAGCAATGTTTGACCTAGCGTGAAATAGTGTGGTGATTATATCCTTCGTCAAAAAAATAAAAGAGTGTATATGTATTAGTCTAATGGTAAAATAGTTAATGCCCAAAATCAAATATTTCGGATTCAAGTCTATCGTGGGCCTTTGAAATTTCCTTAAGAACAATAAAAAAAACAAAAATAAAAACAAAAGGTGCGGTGATTATTATCATGGTTTAAGCAGGGAAATAACTGTAAGTAAATCTAATGATAGGCTTTCTGCCACTCCCACAATTTTCGTCTACATTTTGGCGGCTGTCGACAATCAATACATGCATACCTTTTCCAATATTTATTTCATGCATTTCCTAGAGAGAGAGAGGCATGGCGAAACGAAAACTGAGCTACTTGTATCACACGAAAAAGATCTGATTTCGCCATGAGTATGTTCTGTGTATATATGCGTCACCACATTAAATCTTGTTTTCTTTCCCAATGAATAATTAATATTTCATGGGCCTGATGTTTGTTGTATATGCAATGCACGCCACTAATAAATATTGAATATCTAATGACAACAAATTTACAACGAAAACTACTAGTATACATGAGAGTATGATGAGAGTAGTTAATGTTCGAGCCAAAGGTCTCATGTTCGAGTTCACCGTGGCTTGATTATTAAATTTAATTGCTAATTTGTCCAAAAAAAAAATATTTTGATTTTTGTTTTAAAAGTGCATATTATTATTCTGTATTCGTGTTTATTGCTATTGCTTTGGATATATACATTCGAACTCAAACAATATAATATGAAAATAGTTTTTTTTTAAAGTACTCATTATACTATTTATCTGTATGTCGAATGATATAGATAGGATGACATTGTTATGCTTTGTGGAATGAAAAAAGTTAATTTATAGAAAAAATTAGACCGAGTTGGCCTTTATATAATTTAGTTCAAAAGTAATTTTGTAATTATTTAATCAAATTTGTAATTCCTAAAAAATCGATACATAATTCAGAAATCTATGCAAATTGAGACATTGAGTTATTTTACACATATATAATTGAAAAGTTTACATGGGCTAAATAGTTGGTTGCACATTCAGGCCTTAATATATATATATATATATATATATATATATATATATATATATATATATTGGAATTGGAATTGGAATTGGAATTGGAATTGGATCATATAGAAATTAGTCCTGGTGTGGAAATTGGAAACCAATCTGAACCGTTGATCTTTATTTGATCTATGGTTGTCATTATTTGAAGCATGAATATATATATATTTAAGCATGATTTTATATAAGCATTATTGTTAATGCAAAAAACATGAATCTTATTAAGCATGACTATATATAGATTTAAGCATAGTTCTCAAGTTCTCACAGGAGGAATTATTTTTATACTAACACATCTCTAACAGGAATTATTCTCAAGTTTGAATATACTTAATATATATTCAAACTATTAGCTAATTCAAAATATCAAAGTAGTTTTGTACAATTAACCTAAGAAAAGCCTAACAGGAGGAGGGTGTAACGTTAAATACAAATGATATATATAAGAAAAATATATATGTAATTATTAACAAATTAAATTGAGAGATGGAATGGGTCAAGATTTAATTAATCCATGCATAACGAAGCACAAGAACAAGAAAAAGGTGTTCGAGAGAATCTTGCTCATTTCTTTGGGGGGGGGGGGGGGCATGAGTCGAAGATAACGAGGTCGTTTATTAATCATATTATACTATATAATTACCATTTGCAACTCTCAATAATAAATTAATTATATATTTATATTTTGTGTATGATATTGATTATTATGTTATAAAATTATGATTTGCATCGCTTCAAAACATAAACATAAAATTACTCGGTGCTTACCCCTACCTAAAAAACGCTAGCGTGAGATTTCATCTTGTTAAATTAGCATCTGATCACGTTTTAGAAAATTACGAACATTATTTTTTTAATCTTATACTTGTTGAAAGATCACTTTATCGGGGCGAAAGATTTAGAGGATGGAAAAAATTAAATTAAAACATGAAAAAAAAAAAACCCCAAGAAAGGATACAAGGATAGAATCCATCATCCATTGAAAACCCAACCTTTAAAGTGCCAATGAATATTGAATAGATGCTTCGTAATTTCCAATGTACCACGATTTTTTATTAATTCCAAATACTAAAACAAAACAAAATACTACTAAAACACATAAATTCACTCACCCACCCTTGAAAAACACAAAAATAAATAAAATTGAAACTGCACGAAATTGTGTCTCTTCCACTACTAAACCCCATGCCCATATCTATTTTTCAGTAGACTGAAAGAAAAGACGCAAATTATCAAGAAATACAAAACCCATAATTAAGCAAACCTAAGCTATTAATTAATTAAGCCCTATCCTATTTTGCTCAAGTAAATTTATATTACAAAACACAGCCTTAGGCTCACTCCCTCTTTAATTCTACAAGTAGCTGGGCTGGGTTAAGTACTTAAGTGCTCCCTCTCTCTCTCTCCTCTCTTCTCTCTCCTCTCTCTCACACACACACATTATGCATGGCCATGAATGTGGTGGCAGTGACGAGGACTCGACACTCAACAACAAAGCCCATTGGCTACTCCCCGCCAGTAGTAGTAGCAGCTGTAGAGAGAGAGAGAGAGAGAGAGAGAGAGAATTGACGTTGAATCGATTGATTCTTCTTCACACATCAGTTTCGTCATAACTGCAACCTCCACTTCGGCCACCGCAGTCCTCCTCATCATCATAAATGGAATTCTCAATATGACCATTCAGTCCTTCATCCGACCGATTCTCCTTGGAGCTGGAGGCCGCAGACGACGGCGGCAGCGGGCTTCCGACGACGCTGCAGCCGGTTATCGGAGCGGGATCGGTCAGAACCCGCCCGTCTCTAGGCGGAGAGAACACCACCGGCATGTACTCCTCGGCGTCGCTCGGGAACTTGGAGTTCTTGAAGTGTTCTCTCAACGCATCTATTCCCTTTAATTTCGTCCATTTTAACAAACAAAATATATTAGTCATTAATTACGACTATATAGAAACATAATATACGTATATGTGTGTATATATACCTGCAATCTAGCATAAGTGACTTGGCAGATCTTTCTGGAGTTGAAGACTTCCCAGGTTTGGTCGTGGAAGGCTTTGTAGAGTCTCAAGGTGGCCTCTGGAGATGTCATGTTCACGAACCCATACCCCACATTGCATTTGTTGCTAATTTAATTCAAACATTAATTATTAATTATAAATTATAAATAATCGACACGTCTACCACCAAAATATGTCAATAGTACTAAACTACTAATTAAAAAAACGTACATACATACAGATCTTCAAGACAATGGAGGGGAGAGAGAGAGAGAGAGAGAGAGAGAGTGGGAGAGAGAGAATCACATGAAATCAATGGGGAGGTAGACGAAGTCGTAAGAGGACAAGGGGAGGTCATCGCCGCCGGTCATCTGCTCGTTGCAGTGGATGCAGTGGTTGTCCAGCATGTTCAGCAGCAGCTTCTGACTGCTTTCACCATTACAAATATATATTACAAGAAAAGTCAAATGACCAAAACATTAATAGAAAGACCAACCATACTTATAAGGGTTAAAAAACAAACCCCCTTTTTTCAAATAAACAAAAAACAAACTCTTTAAATTTATTCATATTCCCCCCACACACAATTATCTCGAATGTTTCAACTTTGCAAGCAAATTGAGGAGAATATTTTGGCTAAAGAAGCAACATATACCTGTACTTGTTAGGGATGTTTTTGATCATCACAGTAGTTCTAGAATCCCTGCAATTTGATTCCACTATCGTATCTTCATTAATCAAAAACCGGGGATCATGATCTTTTCCCCGCTTACCCGCTCCTCCTCCTCCGCCGCCGCAGCTTTTCCAGCCGCCGTGGCTGGGCTGCTTCGAAGTCCCGCCGCCACTAGAAGTTGCGGTGTTGCTGCTTTTCCTTGAACTGCTCATGTTTTTGTGGCGCCTATTATTACCGGAGCATTCACTAATGCAAAGATTCGTGACTGATCCATGAAGCGAAGATGATCCGCTGCTGGAACTCTTGCTTCCATCACTCCCACTAGGGTTTCCTGATCTCCATCGCGGTGGCGGCGCCGCCGCCCGGATGGAGTGCTTCACCTCCACCGGCGGAGGCCGCGCGGCGTAGGTTGGCGACGGCAAACACCTCGACAAGGAGGAGGAGGAGGAGTTTCTCGATGAATTTAGATTTCTTGAAGCTCCATTTTGAGGAGGGGATTTCCAGAATTTCCTCCATACGCCGCCGGGCCTACTGAATTCGACGACGGCATTCTTGCCGAGGAATAGATTATTAGCGTTGGAGGCGGCCATGGCAGCTGCAGCATCTCTAACATCATAGAACTCCACGAATCTTTGGGACCTTTTCAGCGGTGTCTCCCTCAATTCTCTAACGGGCCCTTTTGCAATTACAAACAACAACGCATTAAAACGAATATGTGAGTTGCAAAAGACAATTTTTTTATTTGCACAAATAAAAATGGTCAAGAAAACGACCCATCAATTAAGCAGGAGACTTCAAACAAGCGTTTGCAACCCCCCACATAATCTCACTATATTATTACACCTGAACACACACATACATACAAAATTGTGTCTCGCCGGACCACCACCATTCACATGTCAATCTTTGACTGCGGTGTGGGTGAGAGAGAGTGAAGGAGAGAGAGAGGGAGAGGGGGAGAGAGATGGAGAGATGATAATCATAGGCATACCAAATCTTTCGAAAATAGCTTTGAGAGAAGAAGCGGAAACGTTTGGACCCAAATTGAAAATAACAAGGGTTCCTTGGTTATTCCCATCGGGGAGGCCGGAGGTGACCGGAGTGACGAACTGGGCCCACACGACTCGACCGGAGATGAGCCCACGGGCCGTCTGCGGCGGGATCGGCGGCGAGACCATCATCAGGGGGGTGACGTTGCTCAGCACGGCCTCGTAGTGGCGGCCGAGGCGGAACTGCTGCTGCATGTGCTGTTCCTGGATCGCCACCAGCGCCTCCTGCGCCGCCCTCACGTCGTAGAAGTGGACCGTCACCAAACCCTCGCGCCGCCGCTCCATCTGCACCGACCTCACGTCGCCGAAGATTTCCAATTCGCGGCGGACGGTCGATTCGCTGACGGAGGACGGCACCATGCTGAGGAGCAGCGTCCGGGAAGGCGTCGTCGAGGGGGGAAGAGTGGAGACCGGAAGCGGAGGCGGTAGGTCCGCGGCAGCGCTGACGAACGCCGGAGCTGGAGGGAAGTGCGGCGGCCGCGGGTAAACCATGTTGTCGTACGCCGGCGGAGGGGGGTAGGTGTAGTAAATTTGAGGCGGAGGCGGAGGGGAGGGGAGATTGGCGGTGGGGAAGAATTCTTGAGCGGCGGGGTCGAGGTGGTAGACCGGTAACCCAGGAAAACCGGGTTCGCTCATCGTCGAAAAACGAGGGGAAAAGCTGGCTCGGCGGCGAGGGTTTTTTGGTCCTTAGAGGAGTGGTGGACGGTTCGTGATCTTGTTATATTTCGTTTCAGTACATATCTCTTGCTTCTTCCTATCTCTCTCTAGCCTGTCTTTCATTCTATTACTGTACAAGCACAAATCTCTATCTGTTTTCTCTCTCTAGGCTCTACTTGAATCTTCGGCCTAGGTATAGTAGAGGACTAGGGTCTCTCTCTGTGTGTATTGTGTGTGTGAGAGAGATGAAGAATGGCAGAGGAAGAGAGTATACTGATATAAAGAACAAAAGTAGTTGCCTCTTACGCGACTTTCTCTTTTCACACAAGAAAAATTTGCTAAAATTGCTACTGCGATACTCCCCAATAATTTGACAATTTTATCGTCTAATTAATTGACAAATCACGTTTTGTTTAATGCTTGTCTTTGCTTTATGTAATTACTTTGAAAATTTGATAACAAATGCGTTGTTGTATTTTAAGATTTAAAAATAATTGTTTTTATTACATACGGTGTCTTAGTATTATCCATATATCTCAGATAACCTTTTAACATTTTTTGTAAAAATGTTCTAAACGCCAAAAATAATTTCTATCTCTATGGTTTAGATGTCAATTTCTTTTAGCTGATACTTGATTACGAATAGACAACATTTTTCTATGACCAAATCACCGAAATATGAGCTTCATTTTTTTAGAGGACGAAATATGAGCTTCATGACTTGATGCAAGTTATAGAAATATTATATATAAATTTGTCAAATTTTAATTGCTATGATATTTACTAAGCGGCCAACGTTAGTTCAACCCTCAACATTCCTGGAAGTGGCGGAGTCATTTTATTTTTCTTTTTTGGAGGCCAACAAAACATTAATTTTAAAAGTTGTAGTTAAAATTCTAAAATAAAATAAGTTCATAAAAATTTTAGTCCATGTATGTGTAATATTATTCTTTAAATTATATCACAACGTCCAAAATTCAAAAATAAAAAATAAGTACATCATAATATTTTTCCTCTATCTTTCATATCTTTAAAGCTCTAAGTAATAGTTTCATTTACAGTTATGCAAGAACTAAAAATAATTTTATAATTAACTATCACAATATCCTAATAACTTTTGTAGTTATAAAATAGAAGCAATTATTTATCACCAAACTTGTCTTCCTTATGTGTTAAAGAATCAAACTCTAAATAACTTACTCTTTTTAGTTATATAATATTACAAGAAGCAATAAATATAGAATTGCGAATTTTTAGATTCTAAAAATATGTTTTTACAAAAAATAAAATTATCAAATATTTATATATACACTAAAAATAAAAAATAAAAAAAATACTAGGGGGCCAGGGCCCCCAGACCCAATTGTGGCTCGGCCACTGATTCCTAATCACCCACCCCAACTTAATAATACATAAATAAATAAACAGTGAATAATAAATAATAAAGAAGAAATTGTGACAATCACAAATTCACAACCTTTCGTATTATCGGACATTCGGACTCCTTAATATCTCATGTGTAATTTCCTCCATCAACAGCTGTAGCGGATCTGGATGAGTAAATAGGTAAGCAGAAATGCATAGATTTTTCATATTAAAAGCTAACGCATTAAAGCCACAGCTTAGATAAAATGGAACATGCATCATTTGTAATCCCAACATAAATATATATATATATATTTTTTGTGAGGGAAAACACAAATATTTTTTTTTAATCTACACATACATATAACCACATACTAATATAAATGTGTGTGTGTGTGATGCCAAGACAGATTTTCACAATCCGGTGAGATTTGCACAATTCACTTACATGAAATTAAAACTTCATACTTGTAATTTTTGTCCATTGCAATAAATATATACATACAGACAAATGCTATAGCAGATACAGCACAACTCCTCTGCATACATATATATATATATATATATATTTGTACATCTCTCTCTCTCTCTAGAATATGCAAAGGATTTTGATTGTATGCATGTAAAGGGATTTGATTTTTGGAGGGAGACGAAAAAAGGGGATAGAAAGAAAGGAAGAAGACAGTCACAAGAGTTGAACATGTACAAAAAATTATAAAGCACAAGGATTGGTCAAAATTCCCAACCCACATGAAAAAGAGAAAAAAGAGTACTATACTCCTACTCAGCTCAGTTGCAATTATTAATTTCGACCAAAATTAATATTAATTCATATATATGTGTGTGTGTGTATGTGGCAATTTGAGATATTGTACCGTCACAGTATCTCAACACGTGGATGGCCAGGGTTTGACTACTCGGATAAGGAGTGTATTAAAATAAAAAGTAAAATTGGACAAAAAATACCTAAACTTAATAAGCATAAGTTTTTTAGCCACATTCATATAACTATAAGTTTTCTATACCAAAATCATTTAAAAGACTAAAGTGCTCTCCCTTTAACAAAAACTAAAAAAAAAATAATACACCTATGAATTAAATTAAAAAAGTCAATAAAAAATATGAAAAAACAACCTCAATCTCTCTCAATTCTCTCCCGTCATCGGCCAGATTTCTTCTGGACACGATGGGAGGACACGATGGCTGGGCACGATGGGTGGACATGATGGTGCTATTGGACACGATGGAAAGTAATATTTAATGCAGATTCTTTCGTGTTTCATTTATTGAACCCTACCAAATCCGATTCTCTGAAGATTTTCGGATGAAACTAGGAATTTAATAAAGGTAGTTCATTAAAGTTTACGTAAGAGAGGTTGTTGACAAGGTTTAGAACTCCTAGTTGGGTTCAAATTAATCACAACACCACAATTGAAAACACCAAAAATCACAAAACCCTAAAAAGAAAGAAGAAGAGAAAAAAGAGAAAAAAAACTACTCTAATCTCTCGAAACGTGAAACCAAAGAAGAAAAAGATATCAAGGAAGGCCGACATCGCGTTTCTGGCTTCATAAAGAAGGTATGCACCCGAAATCTCCGTCTGAAAAGCATATACTAATACGTGTTGTTTAACTCACGATGGCAAGGCACGATCGTGACCAAGTAAACACGATCGTTCCTTGACCATCGTGTCCCAAAATTGTCTTCGATTTGCATGGAATATGTAGATGTTAAGTGATATTTGTTTAAATTCGAATATAACTTGAAGTTTAGTAATATGTTTAGGAGAAAAAATAGTTGAAATAACTCGCATTGTGTGATTTGTAAGGGGTTGGAAACTATGATTTTTTTTCTGTCGGGGGCGAAGGTTTCTCCCCACGATGGCACGATGTGGAAGGCACGATCGTGCCCACGATGGACACGATGGGCACGATGGCCAGCACGATCACCATCGAGCCTTTCTATCAATCCCACGATGGTGCCTTCGTGCCCTGGCAGTTTGTGATGTAAATTTCTGTTTTTCGTATTGTAACCCTAATCTCTCTTCTTTCTTTGATTTTTAGATGGGGCGGCGGCGTGTTATTGTACGTTTTAGAGGTCAGTAGGGGGGATTGGCTTACTTAGGCGGGAGTACTGTTGTTGTGCACATGGACGATACGAATGATGATCGAGATCACCTCATGAATCTGATTAGAGATGATTTGTGTGGTCGAAGAGATTCCGAGTATGTGTTATCCTATTTGACTGCGTTGAGGGATGAGAACAGATGTAGAGCTTTATTAAATAGTGATACGGATTACTTCGATTGCTAGTGCAAGAGAAAAGGTCGGATCCGATGGTTTATGTCTTTGAAAGAGACAGTGTTTTTTCCCCTGAGGTGGACGTGGAAGGCAGTGCACGACGGCATATATTTGAGGATGATGATGATAGAATGCCACCAGAAGCAGAGGGTGCTCACATCTCCGACGACGAAGAAGATGAACGCCGTAAGAATATAATTGAATCTGTGACTACTGAGTTTTTTGCTTGGATTAGACAGCCAGAACAAGTAAACAGGATCTTCGGGCACCAGAATTTCACATCTGATCATCAGACTGGTCGTGATGATGATGAACTACGCAGCAGCCTAAGCAATTGGAGCATTCCACTGATCGAGTGTGACAGCGCGCTGTCACTTGGGTGGGTTGAGCAGCCCGGACCGTTCACCAGTGAACTTGTAGTGGGGGCTACGTTTCTGTCCAAGTATGAATTGAAGATGGCTGTGGAAATGTATCACCTGAAGCACATGCTAGAGTATGTCATTGATCGTTCCGCCAGAAATCGTATAGTCTTTCTCTGCAAGCACGGTAGGAATAATTGCACATTTAGGTTGTGTGCTCAGGGGCCAAAAAATGAGGGCGACTCGATTTGGTACATTACAAAGTTGACTTTGGATCACAGCTGCCACTTGAACGTGATTCGTACTGCCGAGCGGACGGTAACTGCTAAAGTTGCAGCCGTGTACTTTGCTCGTAGGTTGGTTTGTGAGGGTGTGTATTTGAAGCCGAGAGAGATGATGGAAGAGATGCGCAGAGAGTTTGGTGTTCACATGTTGTACAGCCTCGCTCTAGAAACGAGGAATATAGCGATAGAGAAGACATACGGTGACTTTGACAAGTCGTATCAGATGGTCCCGTCGTATCTGCATTTATTGAGGCTGCGTAATCCCGGTACTGAGTACAACATGCAGATAAGTAGTGATGGAGTATTTTGTCACATGTTTCTCGTCTTAGGACAGTGTATTCGTGCCTTCGAACGCTATCTGAGGCCAATGATTGTGTTGGACGGGACCCACCTTCATGTGAGGGTGCTCACACACGACTCTCCCAAATTGGTGTTCATAGGTGGTCTAGGTCACATTGCCTAGTTCGACGGTACAGTTTCATGACCTCCAATGCCGCCGAAAGCTTGAACTCTCGGCTACTGTGGGCTAGACGTTTACCTATTTGCTCGTACTTGAGGTGTATCGTTGCATTGTCGAGAAATGGTTCGACGAGAAAAGGGCATTAGCTAGGGAGAGAGAGCATGAGATTACACTCGAGGCCTTCAACAAGCTTGTTGTGACAGTGGAAGCAGGTCATCAGGTCGTTGCTCAACCTACCACTGACAATGTTTATAAAGTGAAAGACAAGAAGATGGTCTTCGAGGTGGACCTTGGGAATTGGACATGTGAGTGTCGTGAGTTCGATCAGGATAAGATGCCATGTCGTCATGCAGCTGCCGCCCTCAGGACCCAAGGAAACACTGTCAATTTGTTTGATTTCGTAAGTCGGTATTACAAGCAACACGACTTGCGCGAGACTTACAGAGAATCCATTAGGCCGGTACCACATCCCGAGGAGTGGAATGTCCCACCTGATATTGCAAGAATCGTTTGCTTGCCGCCGGTGGGGGTTCGTCAAGCCGGCCGTCAGAGAACACAGCGTGTTCGTTCAGCAGTTGAAGGTGCGCCCACAACACGCCGTAGCCAAAAATGCTCTAAGTGTAATGGGACCGGCCACAATAGAAAGAATTGCACCGAACCACTCGCTTTAGATGTCGATCTAAATGTTTCTCCGGAGGGAGAACCATCGAGTCAGAGACGGCGACGAAAGAATAAATGCAGCAATTGTGGTAGTGAAAAACACACAATCACAAGATGTCCGATGCACTTGTGATTTATGATTTTTTGCACGATTGACAATGTCACTCTTATTTGTGATATGTTATTCATTTGTCCTAATTTTATTTATTTATTGAGCTTGTGTTGTGTTTAGAAATTGGAAAATGTAAAAAACAGGGTCGAAGCGGGTTTCCTTTGTAAAGTGGGTGCACCCGCTTCAGCGGCTCACCCGCCTCGACGGGGTACACGAGTCTGCCAATTTTCTCCATCGCCCACGATTGGGAGACCCCATCGTGCCTATCGCCCCTATCGTGGCCATCGCCCTATCGTGCCCATCACACCCATCGCCCTATCGTTCCCATCGCCCTCACGATGCATGTCCCATCGCCCCCTCAAGAAATTTTGATTTTATAGACAATTTTGGACTTTATGTTGTTGTGGTGCTAATATATTGATTTGTAATTACTTATTTAAGAATTTCATAACTAAAAACGAACATTTGAAATAATTTAAATGTAGTCTTTAATATGATTATGAATCATATATTATCTTAAGAATGAAAAGGATCGCAATGAATATTTACTTCAAATTCTCAAAATATAGGTTGTATATCATTGATGTTGCAAAAAACATTCAGATTGATCATAATTATGTATGTAAGGTATAAAAACTATTTATAGGGTATAAAAAATACTATGGAATAACATTAAGGTATTAAAAATACTTATCGATGCTTGTTCTTCTGGGCACGATGGGGACTCTTCATCGTGAGCACGATGGGGGCGATGGGATCTCCCAATCGTGAGCGATGGAGAAAATTGGCAGGCTCGTGTACCCCACCGAGGCGGGTGCACCCGCTTTACAAAAGAAACCCGCTTCGGCCCTATTTTTTACATTTTTCAATTTCTAAACACAACACAAGCTCAACAAATAAATAAAATTAGGACAAATGAATAACATATCATAAATAAGAGTGGCATTGTCAATCGTGCAACAAATCACAAATCAAAAGACAAGCTAAATATCCTAACACCTATCTCTTTACGATAGCTCCTAAGGTATCTCACATCAATATTTTTTGTATGCCTTCTTGTTGGATGTTTGGACACCATACGATCTAGATACATGCAACAAAAAAGACCGCAACTGACCCCATCGGTCTGGGCGAACTGCTCACTAGGTGGCATTATGATCAATGGCATGAAGTCTTCTATTCTTGTCTTGCGGGGGTTATTCGTCCAGTAATTCCCTAGAGCTAGTAGCCTAGGAACGAGACAAGTGAGGGGCCTCATCTGCTTTATCCGAGGAGATTTATCGGCGTCATGTTGGTGTGACAATGAGTCATACAATTCGATGCACCAATCATCTATTTTGATCTTCGCAATGACTCAATGCTCATCAAGACAACAAAAGACAATAATCTATTCAAATAACAAATATTAGTACAACTGCAAATCAAGAATATTGACAATTTGAAAGAAAAGGCAACTTAAAATCAATTTAAAATCACTTACTGTGTTGCAGTTTAACCACGGGATCTCGTTCGGTGTGTCCATGCCATGAAAGAGATCCAGTATAGGTTGTGGCAATATCCATTTGTTTCCCTTCACTTTATTGCCCTTTGGACTTAGCTCGTTGAACTCTTTAAGCATCAGTGCCTAAAAAAAGTAAAACAAGTTAAAAATAATTTTTTGTAAACCAACTAATACAACAAATAAAAGTCAAACAAAAACTTACAAAAAACGTAGACCCTTGAATAATAGTGGTCACTGCACCAACTCCTGCAACCCCCCTTCGCTGCTTAGACCTAGTGAAGAGCACGTACAAGTCCATGACCTGTATTCCAACATTTTACATTACATGACGATATATAAATAAATTTAAATAATTTAAATATGTGAAGACGTTAAATTGCAAGAAATGTTACCTCTGCAGTGAAGCACTCGTCGATGTTCTCCACAAGGTCGAAAAACGCATTTGTCACCGTGTGGTCAATCTCTTTTATCACGCAGACAGTGTTGTCGCCCATATGTCTGAAGGCAGCGTACTGCTGACTGATCTGTGCACGAGAGTTGGGCGTCTCACCAATGTATAGTGTACGTAGTGCATCAGACGGCCTAGGGTGTCTCGGAGGAGGACTACTCTCACCAAACTCACCATGCTCCTTCTCCTCTCTCTCGAAGCTGGCCAACTCTGAAAGCACTACTGCAAACTGCTGGGTGAGGTCTGTGGGAAGCAGAGGCTGCTGGAAGGGCTGGTGGTGTAGCAGATCTCCTGCTCGATCACGATCCGCCTCGAAGTCGTGGTAGCTGGTAGTAGCAGCAGTGGAGTGGAGTGGCTGGTCACGCTGAAACCTGTGACTACCCATAGAGTGGTGACTAGGGCTTGCAGCAGCGGAGTGGCGGGGCTGGTCATGCTGAGACCCGTGGCTTGCCGCAGAGTGGTGACTAGGGCCTGCAGCAGCGGAATGGCGGGGCTGGTCACGCTGCGACCTGTGGCTAGTCGCAGAGTGGTGACTAGGGGCTGCGGCAGCGGGGTGGCGGGGCTGGTCACTCTGTGACCTGTGGCTACCGAGAGAGTGTTGCTGATAACTCCTGCTCCGTCTAGGACCGAAGTAGTCCACGATCTTAGTGAAAACCCTATCAGCTACTCGAGAAAGGAAACCTGTGCTTGAGTCGTCGTGCAAGATCGCCTTCAAGCGGCGATCGAGCAAGAAACCTGTGGTCCGGACAAGGCTGTCCGTGCAAACAACACACCCTGTCATCCGGCCTCTCCTGGTACACTCGCTCTGCTGTCTGAGAATGGGTAAGAGGACTACTCTCTCGGCGAAGCTTCGACACCTTTCCAAAGGTCGCCTTCATCTTCTCCATTGTTGTAACTTTGATCTTGCTCTTGTTCTTGATGGGCCCCGCAAACACAACCTCTGCCCTACTCCTTCCAGCAATTCGGACCGGCTTCGGGTACAGCACATCAAACGGATCCCCGTTCTCAAAGCTAAGGAAGTAGTACTCGGCTTTCTCTTCCTCTATCGGGACCAACGGGACATCATTCATTTCGAGCTGTAATGAAATACGTATAAAATAACAATTATATATCGATAAAATTTTGAAATTTCAAAAAATTCATAAAAAATAAAGTGATTTACGTATCGGTTGGTCAAAAAAGGTAGTGAAGTTCGCCTTCACAGTGCCCGTCTCCCACATCAAGCATCGGGGCAGCCTGATCACTTCATCTCTCGTTCCACAGTAGCGTCCCAAATGAGGAAATACCTCGTACATCCAAAGTTGCAGGACCCAGACTGGACCGTAGAAGTGGTAGTCAATCTCTTCATGTCTGGGAGTAAGAGCCACGGTGTCGATGTAGTGAGTCAACACCTGGTACGTGTAAGCACCCCAGGGAAACCTGTCCCACTGCTCAAAGTCCTCTACCAGTGCCCATGCCCAGTTCTCGACCGACATCTTGTCTCGGCACAAGAGAAAGTAGTAGTAAACCAACACGTTCGCCGCCTTAAAATAATCTTCTATTTCATCTCCTAACTTGCGTTCCTTGAACTTGTTGCGCAGCTCGCTCACCTTTGTTTCTTTGGCATGAAAATGCCGGTGAAATAAATTGTCAGGATGGATCAGGTGAGTCTCAGTAGTGTTGAACTTCGTATTTCCAAAGTGAAGTCCCGTGATTAGGGCATAATCACGGGGTGTAAAACGGACGGTCCGACCCCCGAGCTGAAACCACGACTCATGCGGGGGTATGTGGTCGCCCTGCAGCTGTCGGGCTATAAGGTGGTGAAGGGCACCAGTAGCACTGCCCGTCCGTCTAACTCTAATCAGTCTGCCCACGACCCCGGAGGTAAAGTGCTCTATCGTACGCTCTCCGTGTCTAGGCCCGCCAATGCGACGCAGCGTGGAAAGTATCTCTTTAAACACGTCACAACGCATATACAAATTGATTCCACGTGTCACAGCCCGTAACGTGGGCCTTTTCCACACACAACCCTCATGTAATAACAAAACGGGCAACCATAAGCAATAAATTCACGAGCAAATTCAAAAAAACAAGACAAAACACAAAAAAAGACCGGTCTATCTGGGCACGATGGCAAAGTCACAATGGACTGCCATCGCCCCCAGCCATCGTGGCCAGTCCCATCGTGTCCAGCCCCCAACCCCCATCGCCCCCAAACCCCCTTCGTGCATAACACCCATCGCCTTCAGCCATCGACCCCAACCCCATCGTGCCCATATAAATTCAGCCCAAATTCACGCCAAAAATCAACATTTAAACGCATAGAACATGTACATTTCTTCACAACTTAACTTTAGCATGAATACCCAAGAATTAAACATCGAAATTTGCCAAAAAAATTCAATTTATTTCGAAAATTAAGGCGCACTAACCGGCGGCTCGTTTAGGAACTCATCTTCTTCGTGATGCGCCGCCAACGACAACGCCTCTCTAACGTGGTCAGATTGTGTCTCGGACGAACTCATCGTGCCCGCAAGTCTTCCGTCAAGAGCGTGCTTCGTGCTTCTTCTTCGTGGTTTCGGTCGAGAGAGAGAGATAAGAGAGAGAATGTGGGTTTGTGGTAGGGTAGTGGGGGACCGATAGATGTAGAGAGAGAGCCAAAATTTAAAATAGTAAAGGGTATTTTAGTCTTTTAATCAATTTTGATATAGAAAACTTGTAGTTTTAAGTTTAGGGTTAAAAAACTTATCCTCTTTAAGTTTTGGTACCAAATTATGTGGACCTCAAATAAAAATTCGGAACAAGTAGTTCGGTTCGATTTTGTAGCATTTTTGTGATGAATTTTATTTAGAAAATTACAATAAGGTATATATATATAAAATTTATTTAAATAGATCACTACATTATATAGGTGGAAGTTCTATACCACATAAAGTTGGAATCACTATACCACCATACAGAATGAGACCACTACACAATCAAATAAGGTGGAAAAAAATTACACCGTACGCAGAAGGGATTGAACCTAAAACCACTCACTAAAGAGAGATTTGTAGTACCTTACGAGCCCAGCCGAGCCGAACACTAGCAGGCTCGAGCTCGGCTCTTTAAAAAAATTTAAAGCTCGAACTCGGCTGTGTTTCGAGCTCGAGCTCGGCTCGACGGATAACAACCAAGCTCGAGCTCGGCTCGCTAGATATTCGTTTAAACCGAGCTCGAGCTCGACTCGAAAAAAAAATTATAATTAAAAAATATAAATTATAAATAAAAAATATATACTAACACTACAAAAAAACGCAGGAATAAAGACGGAATCGAATCCGTCACAACTAACGACGGAATTTTGACGGAAACACTTGGTCAGAAATGACGACGGAACCCATGACGGAACTACGACGGAATTTTGGCGGGATTCTTTGCGCTTAAATTAACGACGGTGTTAGCGACAGAATTTCCGTCGTTACACCTAACGACGCCATTAGTCCGTCGTTAATATTTTATTTTTCAATTTTTTTATTTTAAATATACTAATGACGGAATTATTCCGTCGTAAGTTTTATTAAATAAAATTTAAATATTTTGTTTAACGACGAAAATTTCCGTCGTTAATATTAAAATATAATTTTATAATTTTAATTTTACGACGGAATTTGTTCCGTCGTTAGATTTATTAATGATTTAAAATTTTATTTTCATGAGCTAACGATGGAATAGTAGGGTTGAAAACGAATCAAATCGGAGCGAATATCAACATATTCGATACGATTCGAAAAAATTTCATAATATTCGATTCGGTATTCGATTCGGTTTCGAATATTTTTTTTATTCGTATTCAATTCGTTATATTATTCACGAATATTCGATTTAATTTTTTTCAAATTTATTTAATTCGATTCGAATTGAATATTCTAATCGAATATTCGATTCAAAATTTCCTGTTTTTTGCAATATTCAATTCGATTTGAATTTTGAATAAAATTTGTAAAATAATATTTAAAATTAATATTTTACCTAATAAACACTTCAAAACTCAACTCAAACACTTGATGCTAAAAAGATGTATGTATTCAACTTCCAACTCACAAGTCACAATCCACAAATCATAATAAACTTCATCAAAACAACATTAACAAAAACAACATCATGTATATGAATATATATGTATTATTATATTATATTATATTCATGAATATTATCAAATAAATATTATATATAAATATATTAATATATGTCGAATCGATTTCGAATATCGAATCGAATGTCATGATATTGAATTCGTATTTGATAATTAATCGAATCGAAAAAAGTATTTGTATTTGTATTCGAATCACAAAATTTTGAATTCGAATATCAAAAATTCGAATCGAATATCAAAAATTTGAATCGAATATCGAACCGAGCAAAATTATTCGATTCATTTACAACCCTACGGAATATTGACGGATGGTTTCCGTCGTTAACTGTAATTTTATTCCAGATATCTGTTCTTTCTCGTTCACTTTAGCCCTAACCCCCAAATCCCCAAACCGTTCCGTCGATCTCGTCCGTCGCCGTCGCTCGCTTCTTCTGCTTCCGTCGTCTCTCCGGCCAGACGTTGGCCGGCGTCTTTGCTTGGAGCTGTTGTAGCTCCGGGCTGCCGTCCACTGCTCTCTCTCACTCACTACTTCTCCATCCCGTCGCTCATCCCGTCCGCCATCGCCGTTCAGTCCGCTGTCGCCGCCTCTGTTCTGGCCACCGTTGTATTCTCCATCTCTCATTCTCTCTCTGACACTCGCTCTAGCCACTGCTGCTCTGGCCGCAGTCGTCGCTCCGTCTGTCTCTGCCAGGTCAGTCTCTCGCTCTCTTTCTCTCTATGTCAGTCTCTATCTCTATTTCACTCTTTCACCGTCTCTCTCTCTCTCTCTCGTTAACTCTAGCAGCTCCGTCCGTTCTCGTTCATCTCCGGCTGCCGTTGTTGTTCGTGCAACCCAACCGTATCTTGCCGACGTCATTGGTCAGTCCCATCTCTCTCTCTCTCACTGTCATTTGCTCTCTCTATCTATTTCTCACTGTCGTTTTTTGTCCATGTCTCACAGTCTCTCTATCGCCAACTTAGTGAGCTTAGATTAGCCCGGTCGACTGTTGTGCCATTCTGCCATAGCTCAAGCCTTGTTACCAACAAGAGGTAACCCCCAACTCCGATGTTGTAGCTCAAGTATTGTGCAGAAAAAATATTGAGTTGCTTGTTTGTGCTTTGTTTGGTGTTTGAATGATAGAAATTGTGTTTAATTTTTGTTTTTTATGTGTAGCTCAATTTGATGTTTTACATGATTTCGTGTTTAGTGTTACTGGAATTTGTTAATTGGAACCTGCCCCCTTGGATGTTGTTAATTGATCATGGTATTTGCATTATAATTGTTGATGCAAGTAGGCCATAAATATAGAATAATTGATGTTTGTATATATGTCAAATTTATATATCATTAATTATGTATTCTGCAAGATCATATTATTTATGTTCTTGTACTATTAATTTGCTTGTTGTGCAACACTTATATATATTATATAATTTGGGATAGATGTAATTAATTTCTTAAGGATCTTCTCCCTTTGGGATAGAAATTAATTACATCTTAAAGATCGTCTCCCAATAAATCAATTGTTGGGAAAATTATAAGGTTTCGATTTGATACCAAAACCCAACTGATTCTCCAACTGAATAGATGATTGCGTCAACCTAAATAGTGTTTTCCAGCTCGTCTGTTTGAGCTTTAGATTTTCTAGGCTTACAGGTTAAGGAAGCGGAAGACGACGATCGACCCGATTGTGTTCACGAGTGGAGTAAGCTAGCAAAAGACGACGAGGCATCAACCTTCGGTGAGCGATCCGGCGAGCCCAATCAAGTGAAGAGAATTCGAGGCGAGTTCAAAACACGGCTGGTCAGTATGCGAGAACAAAGGGAACTATCTCTGAAGACTTCACTTCAAGACAGTCCAGCTCTGAATTCAAAAGCCAGCTCTAAAGGCAGATGTTCCCGGAATCAGAGGAAGTCAACCTACCTCGACCAATGAGGGATTGCCAAATCAGCATCCTAGACTTCAGAACCTAGGATGTGACACAAATGAAGACAGGTGCAGATACGCTCAACGGTAGATCTTACATTTAAGAAGAGTAGGTAAGATTCAAACGGCTCCTCCAACGGCTAGTCTTGAATCTCTACCTATATAAACCCGTCTTCAACCTCAGGATCAGATACGAAAAACTCTCTACAAGCTTTCATTATCTGAAATCTTCATTCTTTCCAAAGCTCTCAAGCAGTTCTAGATAGATCAAAGAATACTTTATCTTAAAGTGTTTCTAGTTAAGAAACTGCTTAGTTTTTCGTCTGTTCCCTAGGCCAAACTCATTGTATATCTTTAGCCTAGATTTTGAACGAGTTCATCATACTCTAAAGTTCTTAATTGAAAGAACTCATTCATAGTTGGAACCCCATACCCAAACCCAAACCCAGAAAGGTTAGGTAAAGGTACGCTTGCTCGAAGCGCGTAATTCGAGTGGATAGGTTCTTCAGTACCCGGAAAATGAAGGTGTAGGCTTGACAGTGCCCGCATGGCTTGTTGGAACACAGCTCGGGTTAGAGTTGTGAAGTTGCTTGGTACTTGGAAACCAAGTGGTAGTGGATTACCAGTGAACCTGGTCGTGGACGTAGGAGGTGTTACTCCGAACCACGTAAAAACTCGCGTGTTTCTTACTCTCTCTCTTTACTTTCGCTTTATATTCAGCTGTGTACTAACTCCTTCATATCATTGCATATTTGTTCAAAAGCACACACCGTTCTCTAAAGACAGCTGTGTCTCTCTAAAAGTTGCACAACCTGACTAAGCTGAAAACGTTAAGTTAATATTTTCAAACTGAGTTTTTCTAAGTAACCGAGCTAAGTTTTCAAACCACCACTTTCCGCACCTCCAGTTGAGTTATTTACCCAGCTGACCCTCCCCAGCTGGATCGATAACTGAGCTCACCAACTCTGTGATTAACTTGAAAAAATTTTGAAAAATCTATTTGGTGTATTCACCCCCCTACACCAAATACCCAGCTCAGGGACCATCAATTGGTATCAGAGCAGTGGTTCAAAAGACCACCGTTTCTGTATCAAGAGATCTTTCTTGACACTCTGTGTCAGTGGTCAACTGAACAGATCCGTTTTTCAGAAAACTCATATTATTATATACTGCACATGTCTATGGATTCTTATCTTAACAGGAATCTCCCCACCTTCTCGGTAGACGACTATGCAATCTGGAAATTCAGATTGAAAAGCTTCCTTTGTGCACATCACGATATGATGTGGGACGTCATCACAGACGGACCCATCCTTATTTATAAACAAGGAAATGAACTCGTACCTACCCATGATGGAGGACAACCAGAATACCGGCCAATTCTCAAGCCAAAGAAGGATTACTCGTCAGAAGAACGAAAGCAAGCTGGACTGGACAACTTCGCAAGAAACACCATCTCATCAACAGTCTCAAATGCCTACCTGAGTAAGATCATCAAGTGCGAGACAGCCAAAGAGATGTGGGAAATACTTGCCAAGCTATGTGAAGGATCTGAAGAAATCAAAGAAAACAAATTCACAATAGCTTGCCAAAAATTCGACAACTTCAAGCAGCTAGCCAACGAGTCCATCGAAGCGATGGAGCTAAGGTTCTCAAACATAGTCATCGAGATAGATACAATCAGAACTGAGAAGTATACCCAGCGGGAAAAGAATCTAAAGGTTCTTTCAGCCCTTTCAGCTGAATGGAACACTTACAAGGTAGTTCACCAAAGTCGAAGTGACTTGGGTGATCTATCTACAGAAAGGTTGTTCTCACTCTTAAAAGCCAACGAATACAACTTGAAGATCACTCAAGAAGAATCTTCAAACAGACAGAATGACGGAGAACTCACCCCAGCTCCAAAAGAAATTGCTTTCAGAGTCAACTCTGAAAAGTCAGCTCATGTCAAGTCAGCTGAGTCCTCCAAGATGAAGAAGGACAAAAAGGAAATGAGCAAAGAGGAACTACTCGAAGAAATTGCCATGATGGTGAAAAATTATAACAGACTCAACACCAGTAAAGGCAAATACAAGAAGTTCGCAAGGACTTACAGAGATAAGTACGCGGCAGCTGATGAGAAATCAGCTGACAAACGAACAGAAGAAGGTTGCTTCAACTGCAAGGAACCAGGACACTACCGACAAGATTGTCCAAAGCTGTCCAAGAAAGACAAAGACCAATTAAAAGCTAAGGCAGCTGACAGAAGGAGAAGAGCTTATATCGCTGATGAAGAATCAGAGTGCAATAAAATGGATGACATGCCATTTTCAGACTCGGAAGAAGAAGCCCTGATGGCCCATGATGAACATGATTGGGATACATGCTTCATGGGACAAACAGACGGCATCGATGAAGATGAGGTAACGTCTCGAACTCTAAATCTGTCTAACATCTCACCATCACACGAACACTCTACACAGGACTCAGAATCTGGTCTACCTGATTGGAGTCTAGTAGAGAAAGTAATGAACGATTCCAATGAGCTTCAAGAGATCCTTGACGTCATTATGTGTGAGAATGCCGAGCTGAAGGTGGAACTGGAAAAGACAAAGGTATCAGACGCAGCTGATACAACTCAGCTCCAACAGGAAATCGTTTCACTAAGAGACAAAATAGTGAAACAAGATCAGCTGATGAAGGAATTCAACAATGAGAAGAAATAGCTGATAGGAGATGTAGAAAAGGTCACAGCTGAATCGGAAAGGAAGTCAGCTGAGATCATTGAGCTGAAAAGCACTGAAGAGATACTATTTAAGAAGATAGTAGCTCTCATCAAAGCCACGTCGACAATGGACGAGATCATTAGTGCTCAGCGTCCAGCCGCACTCAAAGCGGGACTGGGATACAACGAATCAAAGAATGCCTCAAACATTGCCTCCACAAGTGGAACAAAAGTAATGTTTGTACGTGCAAACGAACCTCCAATCCCAGCAAGTCAGCATCAACAGTTGAGGACACAGCAGGCGTCGGGAAGACCAGATGTGAAACAGTCTCAAACTCCGTCGAGAACACAGCAGACATCAAGAAGGTCAGCTGTGCGACAACCTCAAGCCCAACTCAGACAGCAATGTGCTCAACCTCAACGAAAATCACAGGCTGGATTTTACATATACCAGCCACAGCACCAGCACGTTGATCGATATCAACCAAGATATCAGAGATACCCAGCTGGATACCACTCAAACGAGTATCAGCTGGATAATCATTTCCAGCCACAATATCACATGAGACAGCAGAGACAAAGGAACGTCTCAGCTAGGCACACAGCTGGAAACCAAAAGAAATCCAGACAACAAAACAAGAAGACACGAAGATCAAGACTCCGCCAGCAACAACAGAAGAACACAATGAATGTGTACATCGACTCAGCTGGGAGAATTATCAGATCAAATGACCCAATTCGAGTCATCAAGCAGATCTGGGTCATCAAAGGATCTCTGTCTAACCCACAAGGACCCAATTAAAACTGGGTACCTGAATTTTAATTTTTTGTTTAGGTTGCAAGGAATCGATGCAACTCTGAGGAGTCGATGAAAACGCTATGGTACTTGGACAGTGGATGTTCCAAGCACATGACGCACCTAAAGCATCTACTCCAGGAGTATATTGAGCGTACAGGTCCACAAGTAACATTTGGTGACAACTCCAAAGGCCTAACCAAAGGTTATGGTACATTTAAAACCAGAAATGTTATAATCCCAAATGTTTCTTATGTACAAGGATTGCAACATAACTTGCTTTCCATTAGCCAATTCTGCGACAACGGTTTTTCTGTCAAGTTTGATGCACAGGGATGCACAATGAAGCACATGGAAACCAAGCAGATACTCCTAAGAGGGAAAAGAGAAGGAAATATGTACTTTGCTGACTGGAACAGCAGCCCTCTTAAGACTTGTCTTGTATCGAAAAGCAGCAATGAAGTCAGCTGGCTGTGGCACAGACGGCTGAATCATCTCAACTTCAAGATAATCAACAAACTGGCTAGGAACCAGCTCGCTAATGGAATTCCAGATCAAGTATATGACAAAAGTCATATGTGCAGCGCGTGTCAACAAGGAAAGCAGACAAGAATTTCATTCTCTCTCAAGCCAGCTCAGTCAACTGATCGAGTTCTTCAACTTCTTCACATGGATCTTTTTGGTCCAGTTACTCCAGCAAGCTTCAATGGCGGAAAATATACTGCGGTCGTTGTGGATGATTTCTCAAGATTCACATGGGTATCATTCTTATACCGGAAAGAGCGAAACCGAACTAAGCCGCCTATCTGTGGAAAGATTATCAACACGAAGGAGTGCAAGATAATGGCAATAAGATCGGATCGTGGAACGGAGTTTCTAAATGAAACTATTTATGATTTTTGCGAGAAGAACGGAGTTCAACACCAAACATCTGCGGCTCGCACACCTCGGCGAATGGTGTAGCGAGAAGAAGAAACAGAACTCTCGAGGAAGCAGTACCTCAATGCTAGCTAGCTCTGCTATTCCAAAGAAGTTCTGGGCTGAAGCAATCAACACAGCTTGCTTCACTCAGAATCGTTCCCTACTCACATCAAGGCAAGGAAAGACACCGTATGAGCTATGGAACAACAGAATACCATACATTGGGTATTTCAAGGTATTCGGATCCAAATGTCACATCCTCAACAATGGGAAGACACAGCTCAAGACGTTCGACGAAAAGACAGACCGAGGAGTATTCCTTGGTTACTCCGCTGTGAGTAAAGCATACAGAGTCTTCAACAGAAGAACTCAAATAGTCGAAGTAACTCCACATGTTACTTTTGACGAATCTTCCTTCGAATATAGAGATTCTATCAAACGAAGAAGCGAAGGAGAATCTTCAAGATTGATTCAGACAAGGGCTCAAGAGAATAGAATCAGAAATCTGGCCGAACCATTAATTTGGGACAATGAGCCAGAGGAGGAAATTCAAAACAATCAAGAAGCTCCACCAGCTGGAAATCGAGAAGAAGCTTCAACGCCAAATCAAGGGGGAACATCATCAGCTGGGAATCCAAACACAGCTGAGTCCCCAGCTCCATCTCCAGCTGAGCCTCTACAGAAGTCTCCTCAATATATAAATCAAAGAGAGACAAACTCTCAAGATTTAACTCCTGAGCAACTCCAAGTCAGACGAAAGTTAGCCACGTCAAGCATCAATCAATTGGAAGAAGAAATTCGGAATAGGAGAAGATGGATTGAAGATCATCCATCATCAGCTATTATCGGAGAACCATCTGACCAAGTCAAAACCAGAAGCTCAGCTGCTCAAGCTTCATCGGATCATCAAGAAGCAGCTGACACAGCTCAACTCTCAGTAGAGCTAGAACTGACGGTCTATGATGAAGACACAGCTCTAATGGCGTGTTACGTAGCTCAAGTGCCAGAGCCTCAATCAATTCTCGAAGCTTTGAAGAGCGTGCCTTGGACAAACGCCATGCAAGAAGAACTGAACGAATTCCTCAGAAATTGTGTCTGGGAACTGGTCGACAGACCTGAAGGAGTCAAAGTCATAGGACTCAAATGGATATTCAAGAACAAAATGGATACCCTGGGAGTCGTCATCAGAAACAAAGCTTGACTAGTTGCCAAGGGCTACACTCAGCAGGAAGGAATTGACTTCGAAGAATCTTTTGCTCCAGTAGCACGATTGGAAGCAATCAGACTATTTCTCGCCTTTGCAGCACATCACAAATTCAAGGTCTATCAAATGGATGTGAAGTGTGCATTCTTAAATGGAGAAATCAAAGAAGATGTCTACGTTGAACAACCTCCAGGATTCGAAGTAGAAGAAAATAAAGTCTACAAGCTAAAGAAGGCTCTTTATGGATTGAAGCAAGCTCCTCGAGCTTGGTATGACACTTTGTCAAATTTTCTCGTATCCAAAGGATTCAAGAAGGGCTCAGTAGACAGAACTCTCTTCACCATCAAGTCAGGAGAAGATATCCTGGTTGTTCAAATCTACGTAGACGACATCATCTTTGGATCAAGATCAAGCTTCTTATGCCAAAGATTTGGAGAGATGATGTCAGAGAGGTTCCAAATGTCCATGATGGGAGAAATGAGTTTCTTCCTAGGACTTCAAGTCAGGCAATCATCAGAAGGGATTTTCATAAATCAATCCAAATACGTGAAAGACTTGATCGCCAAGTATGGAGTTCAATCCAGAATCGTAAAAATTCCAATGAACACCAAGCGGAAGATTGAACCAGAAGCGAAGGGAAATCAGTTGATTCCAGCAAATACAGAGGGATAATAGGATCCCTGCTGTATCTAACAGCAAGTCGTCCAGACATCTCTTTCGCAGTCGGAGTGTGTGCCAGATTTCAAGTTGATCCAAAGGAAGCACACATGCAAGCAGCCAAGAACATTCTCAAATATCTCAAAGGAACTCAGAATGTTGGGCTGTGGTACCCAGCTGAAGACAATCTACAGCTGACTGGATACTCAGACTCAGACTTCGCTGGAGATCGGTTGGACAGAAAATCAACTTCAGGAACTTGTCAGTTCTTAGGAAGTAAGTTGATTTCGTGGTTTTCAAAGAAACAAACGTGCGTCGCAACTTCCACGACAGAAGCAGAATATATGGCCGCTGGAAGCTGCTGCTCGCAAATTCTCTGGCTGAAACATCAGCTGGATGACTATGAAGTAAAAACTGGACAGGTTCCAATTTTCTGTGATAGCTCAAGTGCGATTGCCATTTCAGAGAATCCAGTACTTCACACAAGATGCAAGCATGTAGACGTACGACATCATTTCATCAGAGATCACGTAGAAAAGAAGGATGTGATTGTTGAGAAAATTCACACAGACATACAGCGGGCTGATATTCTCACAAAACCGCTGATAGAAGCAAGGTTCAAAATGCTGTGCGGATTACTTGGACTTCTCAACCCAGACGATGCTTCACCCAGCTGAACGGAAGCAGACCCAGCTGATTGGAAGCAGACCCAGCTGAATGCAAACAGACAACTGAAATTCAGAATCAACGTCTCTGATATCAGCTGAGAAAGAATTCAGCTAATCCAGATGCTGAAAGGAAATGATTATTCAGCTGAGGGGAAACCAGCTGGAACCACGATGACCCATCACACCCACTCAACCGAGGTATCAGCTGACTACAATGATCAGCTGAGAGGTTTGCAACAACATTAATTATACCTACTCAATCTGTTTTCTGTCAACTCACATCTTGTCATTTCTAATCAATATTAATTAAAAGTCTGCAAAGAATTGAATAATGGAAGTTTCGAGGCAAAAGTCAAAACGCCTCAACCGTTCTCTCTCGCGCATTAACTCACATATTCTAATCAAGAAATTAATATGTAGAGAGAATCACTCCCAGCCGTAGATCTTCTTATCAATAGACAAATCTTGATCGTCCATTCATCAAGAAAACTCTTTAAATATGCTAGAAGACATACGCATCAACCCTAGAAAGTTTTTCGGCATTCTTTCTTATCTCCATCAATTGGTATTATTCATTTCTACTAACAAAAAGATGCAGAAGAAGAACATGGAATCCAGAAAGATATCTCCCGAAGCCGATCAAACTTGAAGAATCTGTCAAAGCTTCAAGATAAGAGTTGCTTAACTCTCAAAGAAGACAAAAGTCCAGAAGAAGGTGAAGCCCATCGACATAACCAGGCCAGCGCAGTAGACTGCAAAGCTCAAGAACGTCATTCACCAGGAAGGTGGAGAAAACTTTCTGGGAATGTCAAAGGAAAAAGACCCCCTCAACCCCACTGTTTCTCTCATCATAAAAGAGAGAACGGGACATACAACTCCCTGGGATGCAAAAATCAACGTCAACAGACCTGGACCAGATGTTGATAAAACCGGAGTATTCAAGAGCAGTCATGACAAAGCTCTTGCTCCACCACAGGAGGTACAGAAAAAGATGCAGGAGAAAAATCAGAATGCATCTAACTCCATCCCAGCTGGGAATCGGAGACAACTTGAGGAGACAAAATATACTGAAGCACTGTCTTCAAACCGAAGACTCAAGTCAAATGTGCTCAGTCAGTCAGCAGAGAAGCCAGCTGACATTATGAGAGAATTCGTAATCACTCTCCGAGGAGCAGAAGGCCCACAAACGGTCGTTTCTTACGGTGGAAGAGAAGTTCACGTCCCTGCGTGAACATAATCATCACCAACACCGCAACGGAGTATTCCAGCTGAACAACCAAGCTTAAACCCCAAGACAGATGGGATACTTCAACCGCCTTCTCTTCAGTTTCCTTCAGCTCCACAGGGACACCAGCTTCGAGATCTTCCGATGAAAGATGCTCAAGTCCCTGCACCAAGCTTAAATGAGAAACATCACCTACCCAATGATCACTGCAAATTTGGATGATGATGATATGAGCCGAACACAAGTCCTCAAGTCTTGAATCGGACTTTCTCATTCAATCTAAGAAGTACGAAGAAGCATAAGTTGCAAGGAATGAAGTTGTGCCCGACTCGAAGATGCTATCTCCCGTGCCAACTCATCCTCCAAGCACTCACTGACCGCCCTGGTGAATCAGCCAAGAACGCTGTGTTTGCAATCATAGCTGATGCCAATGCAACTGAAGAAGAGCCAGCTAATACAACAGCTGAGCCACTTAGACTCCAATCCTCGCTGCTCAGAGCTGAAAACCACAGTTTCGCCAAACTAAAACATCGCAACAGCTGATGGTGGTTCTCTCCCACCCTGTTTTGATCATGCCAAAAAGGGGGAAGTAAGGAAGAAGAGAGACAAGTCAAAGAAGGGGCAAACTGTTGAGCTAGAGGAACCAGCTGAATCAGAATCAGCTGAAGAAGAGACGAGTCAAAAGAAAGAAACAACGGATGCAGAAGAGAAGACCCAGCCAACTGGGATTGAAGACTGAAGGATTGAAGACTGAAGATTTTTTTTCTCCTTCTTCCTTTTTCCTGTGTTATAATGTATTTTCTTACATTAATAAAACACAAGTTTTTCTGCGTCATAAGTTGTCTCAGTTAGGTTTTGGCATCATCAAAAAGGGGGAAATTGTTGGGAAAATTATAAGGTTTCGATTTGATACCAAAACCTAACTGATTCTCCAACTGAATAGATGATTGCGTCAACCTAAATAGTGTTTTCCAGCTCGCCTGTTTGAGCTTTAGATTTTCTAGGCTTACAGGTTAAGGAAGCGGAAGACAGCAGTCGACCCAGCTGTGTTCACAGCTGGAGTAAGCTAGCAAAAGACAGCAGGCATCAACCTTCAGCTGAGCGATCCAGCAGAGCCCGATCAAGCTGAAGAGAATTCGAGCTGAGTTCAAAACACAGCTGGTCCAGCTGTACAGAACAAAGGGAACTATCTGCGAAGACTTCACTTCAAGATATCCGGCTACGAATTCAAAAGCCCTCTAAAGGCGAGAAGATCCCGGAATCAGAGGTAGTCAACCTACCTCGACCAATGAGGGATTGCCAAATCAGCATCCTAGACTTCAGAACCTAGGATGTGACACAAATGAAGACAGGTGCAGATACGCTCAACGGCAGATCTTGCATTTAAGAAGAGTAGGTAAGATTCAAACGGCTCCTCCAACGGCTAGTCTTGAATCTCTACCTATATAAACCCGTCTTCAACCTCAGGATCAGATACGAAAAACTCTCTACAAGCTTTCATTATCTGAAATCTTCATTCTTTCCAAAGCTCTCAAGCAGTTCTAGATAGATCAAAGAATACTTTATCTTAAAGTGTTTCTAGTTAAGAAACTGCTTAGTTTTTCGTCTGTTCCCTAGGCCAAACTCATTGTATATCTTTAGCCTAGATTTCGAACGAGTTCATCATACTCTAAAGTTCTTAATTGAAAGAACTCGTTCATAGTTGGAACCCCATACCCAAACCCAAACCCAGAAAGGTTAGGTAAAGGTACGCTTGCTCGAAGCGCGTAATTCGAGTGGATAGGTTCTTCAGTACCCGGAAAATGAAGATGTAGGCTTGACAGTGCCCGCAAACTGTTGGAACACAGCTCGGGTTTGAGTTGTGAAGTTGTTTGGTACTTGGAAACCAAGTGGTAGTGGATTACCAGTGAACCTGGTCGTGGACGTAGGAGGTGTTACTCCGAACCACGTAAAAACTCGCGTGTTTCTTACTCTCTCTCTTTACTTTCGCTTTATATTCAGCTGTGTACTAACTCCTTCATATCATTGCATATTTGTTCAAAACTGCACACACAGCTGCTCTCCAAAGACAGCTGTGTCTCTCTAAAAGTTGCACAACCTGACTAAGCTGAAAACGTTAAGTTAATATTTTCAAACTGAGTTTCTCTAAGTAACCGAGCTAAGTTTTCAAACCACCACTTTCCGCACCTCCAGCTGAGTTATTTACCCAGCTGACCCTCCCCAGCTGGATCGATAACTGAGCTCACCAACTCTGTGATTTAACTTGAAAAAATTTCGAAAAATCTATTTGGTGTATTCACCCCCCCTACACCAAATACCCAGCTCAGGAACCATCATCAATTTATTTGATTTAACCAAGTTTCACTTTGATTATTTTGATTTAACTACTTATTTTGAATTGCTTTAATATTGGGGGGTCGGGTAGACGTAGTCATTTAGAACCAATATGGTTAACATAGCTGGTAGAGTCGAGCACTTGGTAGTTAGGATAGTGGGGTTATGCTGTCGAAATTTTGTTCGATTCAAGTAGGTACAAATTTTTTTGATTTGAACCAAGTTCTATATGTTTTTATTAGGAATTAAGAAAATGACCGATCCGAATCGTGAATGGATGAACATACGGTTTGATGGAACATGTGGTTTAAATCCTGACTTCAAAAATGGACTTTCTAGTTTCATTGAATTTGCAAGTAGCAAACCACTCTTCATGCAAGGTGACAAGATTAAGTGTCCGTGCACATAGTGTGATAACACAAAATACAAGGATAAAAATGAAGTGCGAAATCACCTTATGATGTATGGATTTGTTCGGAACTACAAGACTTGGACGTTTCAAGGGGAAACCCAAACAAATACGGGTGCTGATATGAATTTTGACACTAATGAGGGCTTCAGTACGTACCACAGAATGGTGTATGACGCTGCTGGCTTTCAGTTTGATGATGAAGATACTGAAGAGCAGCCAAATCCTTCAGCAGAACAATTTTATGAAATGTTGGCGGCCGCAGATAGAGAATTGTGGCCCGGATGCACAAAACATACACAGTTGTCACTTGTGGCTCGTCTCATGAGCTTGAAATCAGAAAACAACATATCTGAAAATGTTTTGATCAGATCACACAATTAATGAAGGAGATTGCCCCTGAGCCTAATTTGATACCTGATAACCTCTACCAGACGAAGAAGTTGTTGCGTGGGATGGGGTTACCTATAGAGAAGATTGATTGTTGCTCCAATAATTGCATGATTTATTGGGGTGCAGATAGTGAATTGGTTCGTTGTAAGGTCTGCGATGCACCTCGTTACAAGAAGACTAGTCAACATGTTGGTGGCCAACGAAGGCAACAAGTAGCATGTCAGAGGATGTATTACTTTTCTTTAATTCCTCGGCTACAAAGACTGTATGCATCTAAGACTGTATTAAAAAATTCACGAACATGTTCGTGAACGTATTTGTTCAAAAGATTCGCGAACATGTTTGCGAGCTAGCTTGTTTAGTATCGAATTCGAACGTGTTCGCGAGCCTCTCGAGCTGAATATAAATAAGCTCGAGCTCGTCTCAAAAAAATTATCGAGCTCGGTTCGAGACTCGAGCTCGGCTCGTTTAAGAAATGAACAAATTTTTTTCGAGCGAGCTTTTCTCGAGTCGAACTTCGAATAGCTCGCGAATCGTTTGGCTCGTGTACAAACCTAAGACCTCAATTAGACTTTTGCGATGAATTTAATTGAATATTTTTAGCATGAATTTTGGGTGGCGCCAAATAAAATCGAACATTTTAGTTTGGATTCGATTTGATTCAGTCGCATGGATTCTTATCGTACGGTTTCTGTGTGCAAAAAAAAAAGAAAAAATGATCTTTCGGATTCGATCAAGAACTAAACCGTCCTAATATCTCTTCTCTAAATTTAGCCATATAATTTGTTGAAAGGGTTGGTCCATATGTTTTACTATTTGTCTATAAATCACACGCCGTCATATTTTTTTTTATTTTATTAAATCTTGCCACTTTTTTTATGGTATTATTTAACCTTATGCATGCTGAGTAAATCTTGTGATCACATTGTCAGTCAATAATAGGAGTAGTAAAATGCTAGAGAATACTTTGACATTGACAGTGCAACATACAAAAAAATTACTATTTCATTATTGCGATGATAAGCTTATAAATACCTTATCTCATGAAATTGACAAGGTTATACTCTCATATTCACAAATACATTTGATTATATTGCTTGATTATTTATCTCTCTTTGAGAAGTATTTCTGACTTGAGCGTCGGAGTGCTCACACATGAGATCCCTCCGCCGCATTTTGCATATCTATCAAGCTATTCCGATGATGAATTCCTACACGTGTTACAACACATTTGCAGGGCATCTAAGAATAGTTTTTAGGTACATTTATTTAAATATTTCTCTCTAAATGTTAAGGTGAGCTTAAATCGGCTTACATCAGTTTTTTCAATTGGATTTTATTGATTTAGAAGTATGTTCCAATATACTCTCTCCGTCCACGAAAAATTTATCATAATTTTCTTTTCAGTCTATCCACAAAAAAAATATCACGTCTATTTATAGTAATAGACTCACACAACTCACTCACTTATTGACCTTTCATACCCATTATCTTCAAAAATTGTCATTGTTAGATCCACATTATCAATTTAAAACCATTATAAGTTGGACCAATATGATTATTCAATTTGATACTACATCAAAAGTGAGACTCTTATTATACTAACAACAAATCAAACAAATTCATTAAAATTCATATTGTCCACATGTGTTAATTTTTCGTGGACGGATAGAGTATTATATTTCAAGAGTACATATTATGTCTAGTGTAGTGTAATATTGTGTGAAATATTTAATGGGTAATTAATGATTTTATTAAATAATGTGCCGTAGTTGGTTTAAATAAAAGCTGCAATGTGATTTATCTCTATTGAATCTTATAGAAAGAAAGTTATCTCTTTCTTGCATATCCATCCTCCATTACCTTGTTTTAATAAAAATATCACATGCGGCCAACAAAAAAAACTTACATATTTTGAGTATACACTTTATATTCAAAATATGTAAGTCGTTTTTTTTGTTCCTAAATTGGACCATACTCTTGAATTAACAAATTAGTATCAATAAATTAATTTTTTTTCAATTTGGAGTCTTGGACTCACTTTTCTGTACTATATACGACAATGTCTGCTTATATGTTTTTACATTTCACTTAGAACACCAAGGATAATAGTTAAGTTCGAAAAACTATGATTTTGTACATAGCAATGTTCGGAATTTTTTGACATCATTAATGAGAATCAACTGTGATAATTTGATGTTAGTTTTCTGGTGCCCCGAGTCCAAGATACAAACTGAAGCAGTAATCTTTTTATAGCTTTTTGTCATCTCATTAGTCACTCCTACAAACTGATCATTTAAAGAAGGAAGAGAGAGAGAGAGAGAGAGAGAGAGAGAGAGACTGTCAAACCAAGAATTTACAGCATATTTCCCACATACAAAATGGGTCAGATGTGCCAGCATTGATGACAGGACAATACATGAAATGCAATTGACCCTTTTTTGTTTATTTTCTTTCTGTTTCAGTTGTTTTTCTGTATAAAAATGTGCAAAGATATATATTAGCGAAATTGTTGTTTGCATTAATATATATATATAAAAATAAGCGGAGGTGGGATTCGCGAATTCCAAAATTTTAGTAGGTGCTGCGCATAATTTATGTCATATGCAAAAGCTCCATTACAAACTCCCCTTCCTCTTTCAGAGAATTACAAAAATGGCATGATTTAGAAAATACACATAATAATTATCACTAGAGGCTTGCTTACTTCTGGAGGAAATTAATTAAACAGAATTTACAAGTAATTTCGAGGAATTTCCAACGTCTTAGGAAGTATTTTTATACGATTAAAAATTTGAGTACGATGTATACAGAGTATTCCAAAGATTTGTTTGTTTTTTGAATTTCTTTGATGCATATAAAAATCATATGTAAATGTATTATAAAATGAACAATATAATCTCATTGTTAACCATGCATTGACTTGTAATGGTGACATAGCAATAAATTTTTAGAGCGCTATGTGCATAAAGTATATAAGATCAATAATATTTGAAATTTAATTATCTTTGAAAAATTGCAAATAAAATTTTAAGTTCGTGTATTTTAAAACAACTTTTAAAGATCATCAAAAAAATCTTAAATAAGATAAAGTTCGTATATTTTAATCCACTTAACCCTATAGTATTGTATAACTCGAATAAACTAGCATGAATGCATGATATATACAATACTTTTTAAACATTTCAGTATATTAACAAAAATTCCCTTGATTCGATAAACTCTTTGTTTTCGAACTCATATCTTGCGTCTAATTTTTGATGCCATAAATAGTTCATGACACTTTGTCACATTTCCAAAAGTAGTTCGTTTCAACGTGAATCCCCTTTCCCCTTCTGAACAAGGTTACTTTTTAAAGATTTCGTCTCCAAAAAAAATATTAAATCAGAAAAGAAAACATATTTTTATTCAATGGAAAAATAAAATAGTCATACTGAGCATTCTGACAAATCTGGCAGAAAATTAGATTAATTGATTAATTTAATTATGTTAATTTAATACTAACGGTAGTAATTAAATAGTGGTGCACGTGCACCGGAGATTATATTGACCAGAGAGACCAAAACATGAGGTTTCCGATGCATATACATATCTTAATTATATATATATTTTAATTATAACCAAATTCCAAGTTTGTCTTTGTTGCTTTGCATGCTCTTGTCGTCCAACTTATGTCCTTGCAACGCACACATCTCTTCCTCATTTTTCTTTAAATAGATAATAAAAATAGAATAAATCTATGCATCCACATTATGGCTACCCATAATTTCATTTAATAACAAAAAAATTAGTTTATTAAATTTTTGGGTTCTAAATGACTTCTAATATTTAATTTATACAAATTTATCTTGATATATTTGGATTTGGATGTAACATAAATATCGATATATATAATAAAGGTAATACAAAGATTTTATCGAAAAAAAATAAGAAAAAAAAATAAGAAAAAAAAATATTTACACTAATCATGATGAAATTTAAGTCAAAAATATAAATAATAACATAAAATATATAATCATACTTTTTATATGAATCAAATATCTAACAAAATTGATCTATTTTCACTTAATCGACCAAATTATGGCTAAATAGCATCACTCATAAAAATATAATCTTATTTCATAATGGTACATTTTCAATAATGAGTAAAGATTCGTATGTTCAAAGCCCTAAATATTAGTTCTTTTTTTTAGCATACTAAATATTAGTTCTTGTTATATTGAGCACTAGATTTTTTTTAATTATATTGCATTGAGTTATACTACTTTTATTCCCTTGAGCTATTCTTTATAATAATGTTAAGGCATATAACTCACAACTACTAGTTTGCGTTAGAATACCTATAATATAATGGATTTTGGCTCGAAAAACTTTCACTCAAACTCATTAATATCATCTAGGCAAATCACTTGATACTACTCAACTCATGCTCTTGAGCAAATTGGTTAATAATATGATTAGGTAGATCAAAAGTATAAATAAATTCATGGTCGAATGGATAGGTTCGAAATCGCTTTAATTTGAACTTGATAATACACTGCTTAGCTTGATTACACCCTTAAAGAACTTTAAAGTGCTTATTTTAAATTCTATAACTTAATTAGAGAAGTCCTTAAAATGTTGTAGTATAAAGTTTAAGGTTACAACAAAAATAAACCCTGGAGTTTATGATGCAAGACAATTAAATCTTTCAAACACTTAATAGTACTCTATAAATAAATTTAAAAAAATGCATTACTCTTTCAACAATTTATTTTTGAGGCATTTATACTTTTTTAGTATTTCCTCAATATTTTTTAACGACATGAATTCAATAACTTAGACCGTGACTTTGCAATTCCAGATGTATTAGTGAATATGAAACTATAAACTACATATTCATTTGTCTATCCTAATAATATAATATACTGATAATTTTTAATAAATGTGGACATACAAAATATGTACGAAGTGATGGCTAACTACTTTCGATGTAACAATTAATTTTTTAATTGTTGTCAAAGCGACCATTTTACTTTTATTTGGAAATATTAAGGTCCAATCTAAAACTTCTCAAAAAAGCTCATGTTCAGATGTTCTCATTTGCAACTCGTCTCACTAGTACTATTGTAAAATCTTTTATTTTATTGCTTATAATATTGTTTTTAAATAAATTATATCATATAAAAATAGTCTTGAAACTAATCTAAACCATTGATTTTCTCATGATCCACGGTTGTCATAGATAAAAACATAATAATAGTATATAAAAAGAAAGATATATAAAAGCATGACATATCCTATAACAAGTGACAACCATAGATCATGGAAAAATTAATGGTCCAAATTGGTTCCTATATTGTGGAGGGATGTCAAGCATGCTTTACAATAATTTTTTTATGTTACTTGTTTTTTTGTATAAACAATGACCTTTTTTTACAATGATTTTTTTTGTATATATATTACAATATTGATGTTTCTTTCGTAACAATCCGTAGATCATACGAAAATCAATAGTCAAGATTAATTCTCGATTCCGATACTGTTACACATCCCTATGTGTGTGCACATGTGCGTCGATGTTGCTATATATCTAAGGATTATTGACGCCTAAATACACAAACTTGGGGTATTTCTGATTTTACACACCAACTTTGAAAGTTAGTAAAACATACATGAAATTTCACTTTGTGGTAATTTTACCACAATTTGAATATCCACCCAAATGAAAAGATAGTGTTGGATGATGTTTTTTTTAATTTCTCTTTTTTGCATTTTATTTTTGGATGGATAATTGACGATGAATCTAGTGGTCGTTTTAGTTGTCTTAACTAGTAACAATATTTAATATTGTAGGTCCATAGGTTATGTTCCCCATTTGATTCACAAGTAGTAATGGGCCAAATATTTAAAAGAAGTAAACAAGAGTATTTATATATATTCTGACGAGTTGAAAAAGTAAGTGAAAGGGATGTCTGCTCTATTCCCTTACACCCTCTTTTAAGATGGTTACAATGTTAGGTTTGAAGCACACAACAAATATCAACATTCCTTTGCGATGCGCCTACTCATTAAACATACACCTTTTTCACAATCACTTTACTCTCTCTCTCTCTCTCTACTACTACTATTTTGAGGGAGAAAATGTGTTTCCTCTACCAATTAGAAGTTTGTACAAGTAGAACTAGACATAATGAAATTTGGGCTGGCTCAAATATGACTTATTATTATGTCCAAGGTTAATTTAAAAAAAAAATCGCCAATTTTAACGCGATCGAAAATGTAACGACATGATTATTTCAAGATCTAATAATTTGTTTTCTTGGGAATTCCTACTAGAGTGGAAATATATATGGTCTTAAAAAATATTTTAAGGTTATATTATGTTTTGTGTGAAAAATCGGAAAATTTTTATTGAAATATATGGTTGTGATTTGATAAAGCTTAAAAAATACTAGTGTGTTCCGTTTTGGACATTCGAATGATGAATCGATTATGTGTAAAAGGTATAGATTCAGGTTACAATTCACCGATTTTCTTCTTAGCTCGGAAAAAAAATGCCCGAACTGTATAGAATTATAAATAAATATTCGAACTCTTACAAAACTAACAAAAATATCACTAACGTCAATTTCCAACAACATAAAGTTTACGTGGCTCACCAGGTCAGACTATTGACCTGTTAATGGAAAACTTTTACCATGTATAGGAATATATTAATGCTCAAATATCATTTTTAATGAATTTATTCAACTCTATAGTATATATCTAATAAATACCATGTATTGATGCACTCATGCATGTTATAAAGAATTGAATCCAATCGTAGAGTTTAATAAGGATATATATAGATTAATAATACAACTCTTCATGCCCGCCCACAACCCTTTCTCTCTCTAATTTCTCTCCTCCTAACTCCTAAATAATTCACCATGAGTATATAATATTTAGTTTCACCATCATCTCTTCTTTTAAAAAGGAAAAAAACACTGCTCCCATTTTGCCCCATAACTCAAACTAATGCCTTACCATTAGCAACAAAACCCAATGAAAAAAAAAAATTAAAAAATCCAAAACAACCATCCTTGTTTGCCTCCCTTGTTAGCAGGGATGCTGCTGGCACCAGCGCCGCCGCCGAGTGGCCAATAACGACGGCGGGTTCCGGCAGAAATGGGAGGCTGCCACCACCACCACCACGCCATGCTCTCCACTAGCTAGCTGCTAGTCGTCTAGGGTTTGGTCAACTGATGAATCTCGGGACTCATGTCGTGTCGTGGCGAATCGTGTGCAAGTGTGTGTGTGTGGAGAAGGACATGCTTAATTATTAATAATTAATTAGTGCTAGTATATTTTAGTTTTGAGATTCAAGGTTGGTTTTTAAATGTTATAGTTTTGTTGTAATTTAGATTTTCACTGTGGCCAAGAATGTTCATGCATAAAATTTATCTTTTTTGAGGGGTGAAACCGATGCGGTCATACTTACTTTTCTTACTTCAATTCCCAGATTATTAAATAATTCAGCTTTAATGTTTCATGTCTCTTTGAGTTTGAGGCAACCAATTTAGTTAATTGATTGCCACAAATCATAAACTAAGATTTTTATTAACCAAATTAATGTTCTTCTCAACTCCTAATTCTTACAAGTTTCGACACATATATAGTTTGATTTATAATTACCAAACACGGTGTTTTAGCAAAATAAATCACCAAGTTTTAGTATATTTGCAATTTCGACTTGACTTTTAAAACTTAATTTGTGAATTAATGCATGAATTTTTTGTAATTTTGGCAATTGAGACCTCTTCAATTTTTACGGCGGCTGAAAAATGACAAAGACACCAGCATGGACTGAAGAATACGAAACGACACCATTTGTGCTTAATAAAACACATGATGGAAATCTAGCTAGAAATGCGCTGAGGTAGGTTCGAATTCGGGACCTTTTTTAAAGAGGTCAAAATCATGACCAACTCTGCTAACAATATCAATTGACGTCCACATCATCTTTCCGATCGTCGGAAAAATTGGTGAGATTTCAATTGCAAAAATTACAAAATTCGTGAATTAATTCGCAAAGCTTTAAAAATCAAGTTAAAATTACAAAAGGGTAGTGATATTCGGCCACCCGGTGGCCAGCCACCATCCGGTTTTTTGGCCAAAAACCGGTCGGTTCTTTTCTTATTTTTGGTCGGTTTTTTTAGTATTTTTTTTGTGTCAATTATGTCCCTAATCTAAATTCCCTCCTTAATCTTTCATTTTGGCGCCAATACATTATTTCTCCCTCTCTTTTTTTCCCCTCCAAAATGATCGAAATTTATTTATAAAATTACTACATATTTATTTTAGAAAAAATCTTTTTTTTATGTCAATTAACATATGGAATTCTATTAAAATTATATTAAATCGTTTTCATAATATTCCTACCGTTATAAATAATTAAAAAATTATAATACATTTTATATTTAATTATAGATTTAATATAGCAACATATATTTTTTTCTAATTTATATTTATAAAGCAAATGAAATTTCATTAATTAAATTTCATAATATTCCGACTACAAGTTGAATATTAAAGAAAATAAATTAAATTAAATCAAATAATTTTTTCTCAATTAATATATATAATGGAATTTTAAAGTAGATTAATTCGATTTCAAAGTATTGTATTTAATTTAAATTAAATTAAATTTCGACTACTATAATGAATTTAAAATTTAAAAAAATAATATTCCATGGAAATACTATACAAAATATCTCTCTCCTAAGTAATTATTTCCCTCCCATGTATTAGTTCCTAAATTAGTAGGATTATATTAGGATAATATTTTTTCCCTTCCACGAATTAGTTCCTAAATTAGTGGGATTATTTTAGGATAATATTTTTTCCCTTCGACGAATTAGTTCCTAAATTAGTGGGATTATATTAGGATTATAATTCCCTCACAAATCACAAAATAATTTCGAAAATAAACTAAAATTCGAAATATGATTGAATTTTGAAGAATCCCTAATTTGGTGGAAATTAGGTATAATAATGCCTACTTCTATGAAGCAAACTCCATCATCTTCGAAGCAACTCTTCAACTCACCTTCGCCATTCAAACGCACGTACTCCCCTGATTGTATGATTGTTGCCTCTCCCAGCAGCCAAGAGCAATTGTACCGAACCATGCGCACTGACTACCACAACATTAAGGCGGAGGTTTATCAGTTGTTTACTCGTCTCATGGTTGTGGCCGACGAGGAGTACCTCACAAATATGTTGAATGGAGTTTAAACCACTACCAAAACTCCTCGATATATTTCTAGAGTTGACGAACGAAACAATGCCAATAGAGGAAGATGGAGAGGGCACCTCGAAGCCGGCGTCTGTGGTGGTGATAACTGATTCAAACTCCGGAGAAATCTAGTCTATGTCGTTGTTTCTTACAGTCTTTATTTCTTTAAGTTTTTAGTCTATATTGTTTCTTGTCTAATCGAGTCTTCCTTTTATTTCAATTTCACTCTTCGAGTCATAGTATTGTCGATGCAACAAGTTTATTAATAAACTATCGAAGTTTAATTTTAAGCAAGTTTTACATTCACTCATTTACTGCATTTTTTTAAGAATACAAAACGTAATTACATATTAAATTCATGAAAAAAAATACAAGGATAACATATTAGATAAACAATTCAAACATACATTTAAGTCGAACAAAATTTAAATTTTAATTACAATTAAAAACTCATTTTAAGTAGTAAAAAATTAATACTTGGTGGAAACTATAGTAAAAATTACGACAATTCTAGATAAAAATAACAATTCTAATTTCAACTGCAAATTCGATAATTAACACACCCATGACAAAATTCGTTTATATGAATTAATTCTAATTGATTTTGAGTTAACTATTCTATAAAACAATTTACTTGGTGAATTTTTCAGTGAATGGTGCAACCATGACATGCTTATGCCATTAACTTGATAGTGTTGAATTTACTTAGGTTTAGTAAATTATATATTCCATAAATCGTACAAGTACAAACAAATCAATAAAATCTAAGGCAAAAAGCCCCAGAAATTTCACTAGTACAAGTACAACGAAATCGAGAATTACCAATTAACTTACAAAAGTGACCAACACACCCATTACAAATCCAAAACAAAAAACTATTACATAATTAAATTTCAATTTAATATTACTATCTTCAATTCTCTCTTCTTTTGCATCTCGATTAATTGTTGACTTCATATCACATTGGCTTGAATCGGCTACCAAATCTTCTCTCACATTGTAACTCGATAAATCTGCAGCTTTATTTCTCAATTGCATATATTTTTCGTACGCCTCCACAGCTTCATGTTTCGTTCCCTTTACGCCTTACACACATGGCTCACAATTTTCCCAACTTGAAAAAATTCGAGTACGTTCACCTTCAAAAACTAATAGGGAATGCGATCAAAAGAATGAAAAATAAAAGTAATAAAATCTAGGGTTTCGATATATTTTGAAGAAATTGTAATGTAGGGTTTGGACAATATTAATTTAAAAATAAAAGATATGAAATTAAATTTTAAAAGAGATATAAAATAAAAGATATGAAAGCAAATCCCAAATTTGGTGGAAATTAGGTATAATAATGGAAAGATAATACAAAATTAATTATGGATAAAAATCAATCACAAAATAATTTCGAAAATAAACTAAAATTCGAAATATGATTGAATTTTGAAGAATCCCTAATTTGGTGGAAATTAGGTATAATAATGGAAACAAAATCAAAAATTAATTATGGATAAAAATCAATCACAAAATAATATCCAAAATAAAATAAAATTCGAAATATGGATTTAATTTTGAAGAATCCCTAATTTGGTGGAAATTAGGTATAATAATGGAAACAAAATCAAAAATTAATTATGGATAAAAATCAATCACAAAATAATATCCAAAATAAAATAAAATTCGAAATATGGATTTAATTTTGAAGAATCCCTAATTTGGTGGAAATTAGGTATAATAATGGAAATAAAATCAAAAATTAATTATGGATAATAATCAATCACAAAAGAATTCCGAAAATACAATAAAATTCGAAATTTGAAATTTGAAATTCAATTGAATTAATCTCCTAGATTATAGCGGTAAAGGGTAAATTAGACAATCCATAATATAGCATAATTTTTGGTTTTTATTAAATTAATTAACAAGTCCAAATATTTACAAAAATGCCATGAGTGACCAACCACCTAGTGTCCAAAAATCTTTTCCCATTACAAAAATACCATTATTTCGTGATTTATTTTGTCAAAACTCCTATATTATAACCTGTTAGTGAAACTAATAAAATGCGATGCTATCCAACAAGGCATGCAAATCATCAAAGTCGGCTACATGAAATTATATCCACATCTAATAAATTAAACCTATTTGAAGAATACATTCAAATAAAAACAAAACTCACTTATAAGTTATAACCAAATTACTCGGATACTACACAGCCTAAGTTGTTTAAAATGAAAGGGTAAAAAAAGAAGTAAATTAAAACAAGTAATATATTCAGATTCTGGAATAAAATTAGCATAATGAACTTCCTCCACGACTTGTTTAATTATATTTTAAAGGTAGCATTTCCATTGTTAGCATTTATAGCAATATCAATATTCTTGATAAATATTATTAGCCCTATATATATAACATTTTTGTTATGTTGCATAAATATACTTGATCATATAGATTAACCATATACTGTATAACATTTTTATTAGGTTTCTTACAGGGCATCTCAGTAGGTCAGGCAACCCAAAATTATATGCACCATCCATATATACATATAAGACTCATGTCTTCATAAATCAACTTAATGTGACATAACTACGTACATTTCTCGAAATTATAATATAGTAGCGGTTGCGGGTTACCCTCGTCAAAATCACTACGGTGGTTGTCATCATTTTGCACCCTCTTCAGGCAATCGGAAGTAAGACTTATAACGCTGCGCGAGTCCAAACATTCCCAGTGTCCCTCCGGTGTGAAGCATCGCGATTTTGGTATCATCTTCCTCGTTCCGACCCAGCTGAGTTGCAAGATCCCAAGCAGCCAGAGTGTATATTGGATCCACACAGATACCAGTCTGTTGTGCTATTCTTCGACATTCTTCAACTTCGCCTTTCAATATATTGCCGAACCTGGAAGGATTCAATCATTTTCAAGAGAAGAAAGTCGATAAGTGCTATGATGAAACCTTAGTAACACTATATAATGTTAGATGTTAATGCTACGGGTATGTTTGATCACTTTCGACTTATCATTTACTTTCTAGGCACGCGTCGCTCTACCCATTGCACGATTCCAGCATCTCCTTCACACGGAGCTAGCCCACGAGGACATGATGTGTAGCTCGTAAGAAATTCAGTTATCAAAGCCTGCTCCTTTCTTTTGTAGCCGTCAATTTTGTCAGCCAGCATCACGGCAGTCACCTCCCACGGAAGCCTGATCTAGCAAGTTGGATTCGGAGAGAGGAGAGAGGAGAGAGAAGTAAGTTGCTGGTATACCTCAAGCGAATCACAATAATGCTTGGATTAGTTCAAAAAAACGAAACTGCACGTATAAACATCAGATCATGATGAAGAACGTCAAAAACAGAAGTAGATATCACCCGAAAGATAGAGCCCCGAGAGCCAAACCAACAGCTGTTGTACCAGTACCAGCATCTACAACGATTTTCATGGCCTGCTTTTGGCCAAACAAATGGTTCTGGGATAAATATTTTATCAATCGCATGACACCTGTCACGAAGAACACATTAATCACTTCTCAGTAAATTATCTGATATGCATAAGAAAAGTATAAATGGATCTTCTGAAAACGCTAGCAAAAATGGGAATGTGAATTCAGAACTATTCTTTACACATTGCATAGATGGAAGTTAAGTGGAAGGAAGAAATGGAAACTATGATGTAGCAATAGCACGTCGTGCAAATTAACAAGCCAACCAAAACAACATGTAGGGGCATGATATCACGACAGTCTTCTAGTATATATGCACTAATTTCTGGCTGCAAGAACAATCCATATAGTTTAAAGACAGAGTGAAACCCTTTGTACACGCATGTCCTAATCATTAATGAAAGTAAAAGATTTCATTGCAATAACAAGTTTTGGTAAAAATAGAAACGTCAAAGAAAAGAAAACAAGGATCATATTTCAACATCACCAAATACATTGGAGGAAACTCCTATATTAGGCTTAAATATGTTCCCTTGTCTGTTCATTTAATAGAACACAGAAACAAAAATGATCACGTACTTCCTCTACGCATTGTTGATAGGATAGTGGGCCCGAAACCTAATCATAAAACTCTTTTTTTTTTTTTTTGAGAGAAAACCTAATCATAAAACTCAAGAGCACTGTAACATACAAGATTTCAAACATTGAGAACAAAAGTGGGTTCTGTTGTGCTTTCTTTTCTAAAAGGAAGGAATCACAATTTCAACTGCAGACACTTCCATACCTAGCAAGGCTACTGCATCTCCTGCACCTTCGTTTATAATAACAATTTTCTTAAGCTTTTCATGACAGTTAACAGGACCTGCTCGTGGAAAGTTCTGTACCCTCGATTCATGATGTTTGAAAGAAGTCTCCAAAACATCATTGAGCCCTACAACAGATCCATCAGCGCCTACAATTGACTCCGCGTGCTTTGCAAGCATTTCTTCTCTTTTGGCATATATAGATCTCGGAACATAAACCACATCCCCATACAGTCTAGAAACAAGATTGTAACCAGTTAGAGTTTCAGGCTCTTCTCCTCGAAGAAGTAGATGTGCCTTCAATCCTCTCTCTGCACAAGACACGGCTGCATTACATGGGAACAAGTAGTTAGAACTGTATTATATGCGCATTGAACTACTTCAAGAGGATCTGAGTGTAGAAGACGGAACAACTTTTTTCTTTTGAACGTACCAACTGCAGCGGCATGTGCACTTTGGCAGCCTCCACAGGTAACCTAGAAATGTTCCAATATGTTACAGGTATGCATATATAGGAAATTCTCGGTGGCTCCAGCTTACGTTTACACGTAAACCACAGTTAATACCCTAACCATTTGACAGCCAATGGAGAGAAAACACAACTCGTCATGCATTGCACGTTCATTCTTTCATTTAATTAAGGTTGCAAAACAAGTATTATTAGAGTATAAGTAGACTTTTAACAGTGAATTTTATCATCACGGACACAAACTGATTTAAACCAAGTTTGATACGGAGAAACGGAGTGCTCACCACTTCAGTCACAGCATTATCTTCAAGAACAGGAAGCAGAGCATCTAGTTTTCTTGATTTGTTACCATTTACCAGAGGATGCAACAAGTCATCCCTCACCACATAGAATGATGAAAAATTACTCTTCTTCTCAATCATGCCTTCACCAAGGCAAGGTAGGGTAATATTTTGATATGAAATGGTTTCAGCACAAGTTGATCCACCTCCCTTTCGGTTTGAAATCATTATCTGGTTAATTTTTGCATCGGGGCAGCTCAAGGCCCACCTTCTGTCAAGTAATTTTGACACTGATTCATCATTTACCAGATAATTCTTCAAGACACCCTGAATCCATGAACTCTAAATTGATAAAGATTAGGTGATAAAAACTAATCCACACACATACACACACACAAACCAGATCAGTACAATTCCACGTATTCAAAGCTTAAAAATAGCTGATGGGCATGGGATTAAACGTTCAAAGTTTGAATCTTGTAACTCAATTGGTGCTCTTTGTACTCATCAGTTATCCCCCCTCTCTCACATACACGCACACACATTGTTGCGTTATTGCAGTTTCTTAATAGAGATTTGTATCCTGGTAATTAAGTTTCAGAAGGAACACAAATTGCTCAAGAACCGCAAAAACTACATTTCAATAAAATTAAGAATCAAGCTTCACAAAATCACAACTCTGACGAAAAAAAAATAGATTATGCAATCAAGAAGCGGGATTAAGAGAGACCTGGTAAGTATTCGGGAAAGACCCATTTTTGACAGTTGAAATTACAGAATTTCGGGGAAATATTTGAAGTCCCATGCTTTCGCTTCCGAACACGAAGATGGCGGAATGTTTTTGTAGATATTTGAACTTGTCAAGAAACGATTGCTGTTTTTTAAGTGTACCTTTTTGAAGTTTCTTAGGTCTATATGAAAAAATTCATTGCTTAAAATTTAGCCAAATATCCAATTTTATCCTAACTAAGTAATAAATTAGTTCGGTGCTATCAATTTTATCCCAAAAAACATGTAATGTTAATTTATGCCCAATAAATACATATTCCTTTCAATTCCGTCCCAAGCTTAAATTTTGATAAGGAAAAAAATATTTTACAATCGAAGTGACATGTATCATCTTTATATAACCATTTTGACGGTCATTTTCACTGATTAGCCCACCATATTATATACAACTTGATTAGCCCACATATGGCTAAAACACAAAAAATCCCAAGTGATCAAAGATGCAACACCACATCAAGAAAATTCAAGACTATCAGAGCAAAAGAAATCGAAAAATCAAAATAACAGACAAATTGTATTGAAATCATTCTAAAAATATGGTTCACCGAATTAATGGTTACAGATTTTTTTTTCTTTCTAATTTGAATAAATCGAGGGTACCGATTATGTTTTTATTTTTATATATAAAAATCGACAGTTAACCGAAGCGAACCAATATACATTAAAAATTATAATTTTACTAATTATATGTATAAATTATTATACTTACTAATTTATTTGCACTATTTTGACTTGAAATCAAGAAAGAATAGATCACTTTATAATTTATACGTACTTTTTAAAATTGTATGTTTTGAATTTATATTTTAAGATATAATTTTTTTTCCATGCTATAAATTATGAAAAAATCAAAGCTTCCTTTCTTTATGGTTAACTACTAATAATTGATTAAACAATCCGATTTTTAGATTAACCCTAATAGCAATTTTTTAGTGGTTAATTGAACTAATTAGTAACTGTATGATCGATAATATATTTTATATATTACAATATTACATGATAATGCTATAAAGATAATGCTTCTTTATGCATCATTGTGATAAATGCATTTTATATATAAAGATATTGCATCTTTATGATAATAGCAGATTATATAAAGATTAACAGTCTAGATTGAATCATAATTTTTACACGATGAAAATTTTTATTTGATCATCTGCCTAAATATATATGCATCTTCATTAACTAATTTATATTTACTAACATAAATTTGATTTGTATGATTATAAACAAACAATTTTTGTCTTTGAAATTATAAGTATTGTTGTCCCAGTAACGAGGTGATAAAAAATACTCCCTCCGTCCCAATATTAATGACATATTTCTTTTGGGCACAAATATTAAGGAAAATGAAATTATGGATCAAAAGGAATATTTAATCCTTTAATCAATAAAGTATTTTTTAATCAATAAAGTATTTTAATTAGAACCTAATTAAGCTAGTACTTTATACATTACATCTTTTTCTTTTTTTGAGTTTCAACACACGCATACGGTTAATCGAGCAATTAAAAAACCCCAATAAACGCATTCCACCATAGCCGAAAAAGACTGATAATCATTTTCCTTATAATAGTCGGAGAAAAAGAAAATGGTAATTTGCAGATTAGGTTTATATTGCGAGGGAAACGCAGGCAAATTGAGCCCCAGGGTTTTTCTAGGGTTTCAGTTTCTTCTTTCCAGCTCCAAGGTCGGCCATGGCGTCGCCGGGCATCGCCACCAATGAGATATCTGCGTCGGGCCGGACTTCAGTAACGCTCAACCTCACATCCCTGCAATCCATTATGAAAGTTGATCCCGAAGGATATAGTTCGGAGCTGTCGCTTGTTTACAATCAATTTAAATCGTCTCTCGAGCTCTTTCAGCAGCAAGCCGCGTTGAATTACACTTCGCTTAGTGGAATCGCCGCCGACTCCTCCGTCGCCAAGGACTTGGGTGATCGGACAATGTTTTTGGCCCATGTTACGCCGTTTTACCCGAAGGAATTGGCCCAATTTCCGACTGAATTGGTCCGGTTTCTGGAATCTTCGGCCCGGAATCTGCTGTCGGGTCTGAGAGTGCAAGTGACGCAAGCGCTGATTCTTTTGATAAATCGAAATGTAACTTCTTTCTTCTTCTTCTTCTTCTTCTTCTTCTTCAGCTTGATGGAATGCATTTATTGGGATTTTTTTCGGAAAGACTGCTTTATTTTTTTTTTGTTCTTTTGCAATTTTGGTGGAATTGTATTCTTTTTTCGTTTTAACTGTTCTTAGGTGGAATTTCATTGTGCTATGAACAATGCCTTATACTCGGGGTACACAACAGCTCTGTTCTGTTGTTGTTATTATTGATATTAATATTATTATAATTTAGTAAACCTTTTCATGCCGCATTGTCACTTGCCACTTGGTGTTTGTTGTTGTGCTATTGGGCCATAATTTTGCAGAAAGTAAATGATACATGATAAGTGTGTAACATGAAATATGGGGGCATACTGGAAGTTTGTTTTTGTCATGGAGGGTCTGAAATTTTAATTGATTGATCAGCAAAATCTAACACTTAAATCTAGGCGAGTGATGCCATATCGTGTTATAATCAATGTTCGCTACTATGTGTGTACTTTCAGGAAGAACAAACATTTGCTAAGTTCTGTAATCTTCCCCTCCCCCATAATGGCTTTTTGGTGTTGATTCCTTGTCTTCCAGATCATAGATATTGCTGACACACTCGTAGTATTCATGGAGCTCCAGACAATGGGGGATAAAGCATTACAGCAATTGGCATTTTCCCATGTTATTCAAAGCATTAGACGCATGAATCAGAAACATAAGAACGATCCAAAGAATAAGGCACTCCAGAATATTTTGTTCGGAATGCTGCAGGTATATTATTTACATAAACTGACTCTCTCTCACCTTTACTTTTCATTTTTGAAGTGTAATGTGAATGAGTTTGTGGAAAATCAGCAAGAGGAAGAAGCAAAAGCTAAACGAGCGCTTATTACCCTGTGTGATCTCCATCGGAGGAAAGTTTGGTTTGATGAGAGGACAGCAAATGCTATATGTATGGCATGCTTTCATCCGTCGTCAAGGTTGTAATTATCTACTTTTTTTGTGTCATGCTTGATAAGTTTTCTGTATCTTGATGATATCTAATTATCTCCATGTATAATTTAATTTCACAGGATCATGATTGCTGCATTGTCATTTCTTCTTGATTTTGAGAAGATTGAAGATGATGATACTGATAATTCTGACAGCGAAAATGACCAAGCAACCCCAGAGCCTCAAATAGTACTGAATAAAGAAGCTATGTACAAGGTGGGTTTGATTCTTGTTATTGTTTCAAATGATTACAGAATGTCAGAAACTGACTAGTTGTAACATAATAGCCAGTGGGCAGTAATACAATGACATCCTCAAGCAGTTGGCTCGTGTTTTGTTGATTATCTTTCTTAGTTCTGTGGTTTTCTCCAAAATTTGTTTTCTAATATACATTGTAGGTGCTTCAGCTTTGCATTCGTTTAATTTCTTTAACGAACTTTCTAGAATTTATTGTGGAGACATTTGTTATCTGTACTGTTTTTGTGTGCATACCAAATGTTTTTGATCTACTTTGACCAATGTAGGCAAGCCATAAAGGCACAACATCAAGCAAAAAAAAGAAGAAGGCAAAACTGCAGCGTATTGCCCGAAGTATGAAGAAGCAGCAGCGTTTATCATCTGAGAAAAGTAATTCAAACTACTGCTCACCACTAAATCATTTGAAAGATGCACAGGTTTTGCAATAATTTGTTCCGTTTCTTCTCTGATATATTATTTTTGAAGTGGTTGGGTGACTGATCAAACTTTGCATACAGGGTTTTGCAGAGAAGCTGTTTTCTCGCCTGCAGTCTAGCAATGAAAGGTTTGAGGTAGTTGTTCATTTTGTCACTTCACTGATTTCAAATTATTCATTGATGTGATGGTTGGAAAAATATGTGCATTACTGATCTGTTCAATATTCTGTTTGTTTTCTCGCAGGTTAAAATGATGATGCTTAAAGTAATTGCCCGAACTGTTGGCCTTTACCACCTGATTTTGTTGAACTTCTACCCGTATCTTCAAAGATACGTCCAGGTATGCTGATATACTACTCACATGAGGAGGCTATTCATCCTGATATTTATCCAAGTTTGCTTGTATTTACTGTAGCCACATCAACGAGATGTCACAACTCTACTTGCAGCAGCTGTTCAAGCCTGCCATGAAATGGTAACCTCTATTTGATCATGTATTCTTGTTATCCAAATTTTATGTGGTTTCTGTTTTTGACATCTCATTAGCTTGTCTTATTTTCCCCAGAGATATTCTTATTGACGCATCTTGGATTCTTTTTATTAGGTACCACCTGATGCAGTTGAACCATTGTTTAAGCAAATAGTAAACCAATTTGTACACGATAAATCACGACCTGAGGTACCATTGTGCTTTTTGAGGAGGTTACTCTTGTTGGTTGAGTCGTGATCCTCTTAAAAAACTTCCATTTTTCTTTTTCCAGGCCATTACTGTTGGGCTGAATGTAGTTCGCGAAATATGTCTTCGCATGCCTTTGGTAAATTCCAGAATAGATTTGAAGTTTTTTCTTGGCCATATTTTTTCTCTTCTTAGTCACAGAGACCGACTATTTATCTTCTGTTTTGCCTCCCATTTTCAGTTGATGACTGAAGAACTGCTCCAAGACCTTGTCTTATATAGAAAGTCGTCCGAGAAAGCAGTTTCTTCTGCTGCTCGTTCGCTTCTTACTCTATTCAGAGAGGTAATTCTCTCTCTCTCTCTCTCTCTTGTATGTGTGTTTACTCAAGTAAGCACCTTTCTTAGAATATCACTAATGCTGTGTTGGGATTTTTATTGCTTAGAATCTGAGAATCTTGTTTTGCAGATTTGTCCATCATTGTTAATCAAGAAGGACAGAGGGAGGCCTGCTGAACTTAAGGCCAGACCTAAAGCCTTTGGTGAGGTGCATGTTGATAGCAATATCCCAGGCTTTGAGCTATTGGAACAAGAAAACCAAGGGAGTAGTGATGAGGACATTGATGGGGAGACTAATGATCATTCTACAGTTGATGATAGTCAAGAAGATGATTCCGATGATCTCGTTACAGAGGATGGAAGAGGTGAAAGTGATGGTGGGGGCTCCAGCGATTCTGATCATGAATTGGATAATGACAGTGATGGAAGTGGTGAAGATGATGAAGTATCTGATGGAGATGATATTAATTACAGAGCTGATGGTGCTAGTGAAAATGCGGTTGATGAGTATGATGGGGAAACCAGTTTATTGGAAACTGATAATATTATTGGGAAGGATGCTGATGTTGATAACATTAAATCAAACGAAAAGAAACGGAAGTTCTCTGATTTTGAGGGACAGCTGAATGCTGCCAATAAAAGTCTTCGTGCTCTGAAGAAATTAGCAGGAACAACTGAGAATGCCTCTTCATCCCCAAACGATGGAATTCTTTCTAACGAGGACTTCCAAAGAATTAGAGAGCTGAAGGTTTGTGCTTCTTAATGCTTGAATGAAGGCTGCATTACCCATTGGCCATTTATTTTTCTGGATTAATGTCCCAAAGGGTCATGTGTTTCTACACGAGAGTAACATGTCATTGACTTTGATTATTAGGCTAAGAAGGAGGCGAGGACTACTTTGACACAGCACGGTTTCAAGCTTCCAAGCTCAGACCAACTTAGCATCAAGAGGGTAGATGCTGCTACACTTGAGGTGAGCTCTCCTATTCAGTATCTTCCTTGTCATCATATCAAGCACATGAAATGTGATCTTAATTTCAAGTACCTCGGAGTAAAAGAGGAACTTGATGAAAAATGACATAGTTTGGTTGAGAGCTCCATTTTCAAGAAATTCAAGCTTAATTAATGTTTCTGGTAATGCAGATATTTTAGAATCGAATATATAAGTTAGAGCTTTATATTCTTGATTCTTTATCAATTCTTAACCGCCTTATTGTAATTTGTGAAGACAATTCTAATGAATTTTCTACAACACTGTCAGGCACACATAAAGACGAAGTTAACAAAGGATGAAAAATTGGCATTGATAAGAGAAGGAAGGGAGGACAGGGGGAAATATCAGGCCCGCACTGCTATAAAAAAGAAAAAGGTATGTTTCTAACTTGGTAAGAAGTTCATTTTCAGAGAGACCGTTTGGTTCCATGTTTGTCTACAAAATTTGCAATTAGGCTAATTTTGAATCCTGTAGAGCAGAATTAGAGTTTGGTTTGCTTTATGTGTATAGTAATGTCGCAATATGGCATTGCTTTATGTGTTATTCACTCATCATTGTTGGACAGACTGGTGGTTTAAGCAATCGGCAAAAGGAACACAAAAAGGTTATGCCAGATGCTGCAAGAAAAGCCAGGATATCAAGAACTCGGCAAGAGAAGAAGATAAAACAACAAAGATCTGGCAAACAATTCCGTGGAAGGAAAGCATGGAAATGATCTGGCAGCTTTATGCATATAGAGCTGCGTAAATTAAGGAAATCTAACTTGCCTTTCGAGCGAAGGCGTGAAGTTTTGTTGAGATTTTCTTTAGGTATTCCCAAACCAATTTTTTTCCTTTTTTGGTTGGACCAAAGATTTAATGGTAACGTTTTTCATTTTCCTTTCTTTTTCTCTCTCCAAGCTTCTCTTTTTGAGGTTTGGACTTGGGACTTGGGAGGATTGTGAGTCTTGGGAAGAGTGTTGTATTTTTTCGTAATGATCAATGATAGAACTATTGTTTATTTTGCAATTTTGGGAGATGAGACTGATTTATTAATATATGAAGTGGTGCTGGAAAGAATCCTCAGTGTACGAAAGAGGAACAATTCTGGACCATAAATCAATAAAAAAAAATTACACGTCAGATTTATCTCATCTTTAAATGCAGATTTAGTGTTTCAATTCAGTTTTCAAGGTTAATTAATACTTCATATGTCCCGTCATAAATGACCATATTTTTTTATTGGGTTGTCCTGAAATAAATGGTCAATTTTATTATTAGGAAATATGTTTCTCTCATAAAAGTTGTGTGCTTCACAACTTTCTATCTTTTTATCCTTTAAACACTCTTCTCCTTAATATCCGTGTCAAAAAGAACGTGACCACTTATGTCAGGACGGAGGAAGTAATAATTAAGTAAAGGTAAATTTGTCAAAAAAATATGACGTGAGCTTAAAACGAAAATCATGCGGAAATTGTGGGATTTGAACAAAGAGCAGAATTTAATTAGTTGAATCTACACCTAACTAATAGTTTGATGTTGCACCAACAGTTTTATAAGAGGCAGGACCAAATTGATTGTACGGTACATATACATTTTTTCCCATACAACATTTACAGAAATGTATAATCGGCTGCTACCATAAACAGCCTCTCCGCTTCCTACCTCATCATGCCTTCTTCATTCACATTCAAAATTTGTCACTCCATATAATGGTGGAATGACTACTGAGCTACGGCTGAGAAGCAGCAGCTAACTCCTCCGCTGCACCAACTGGATTATCACAAGGCTGCCCGAATACATCGGGGATTCCGTCCCACTCGTGTTTCTCCTTAGCTTCCCAGTATCCTCCTGTGTACCGATAACAACCCTCCTCATCCTTCCCGAACCATCTCGGTTGCCACCCTCTATCCTGCAACTTCCTTGCCTGCACCAAAAGCATAAAACGTAAGTAATGATCGGATGTGCATATAGAGACTTCATGAAAGCATATTAATGTGATGAAACCCCAACCCTGTCCTTTTCTATCAAAAGTTTCGGAATGCAACCATTCATGTCAATGATTGAACAACAGAAAAGTTACTTGGATTGGATCTCAAACAGGAAAAGGCAGAAATAAGTCGTGGACTCAGATAAATAATGTAGAAGATAATCAATTTGCCAAACAGACCAGAAAGTACAATTATATGCCAGACAAACAGTTCTTGAATGAAAAAGATGGGGCAGGTACATGTCCAATAATGCGAGAACAAGACTGTACGCACCTGTCTCTGCAACTGTTCAAGCCTCAGCTTCTCAGCATTTGCCAGCTCATATTCTCCATTCTCCAAATGCCTTTGGTCGGGTCTCAACCTTGAGTCTGTTGGTGGCAGCTTGTCCCGTAAACCAGGTGTCAATTCATTTAAAGATATTGCAAATGGTGTGAGATTATATCTTGTCATGCTAATGGATTTATCTCTTTCCCATAGCAAAACAGCTTCTGTCATAGGGTCATATCCCTTTGGCTTTGTAGTTGGATCTCCCATCACATAGTACATTGCTTCGTCCCACTTCCCTATCAAAACTGCTACTTTCTCCCCAGTCCTATTGTCTTGAACAATTCCATGTACCTATATTTTGACAAAATAATATCGTATGTAACAACTTCCAGGCATTCAGAGATAGATATACCAAAACAATAACGTGGTAAAACAAATAGGAGGATATGGATGGCATAACATCTGATATATTGTCATGCAAAAAGGTTAAGATAACAATAGCACCAATTTTTCACCAATATATGGTACATTCAGATCTTTTCCCCTTCTAGAATCAAAGTTTACTTCTGTTTCTCCTATTGCAACTGGTTGTGGAGGATGGGGAATCAATGGTTTGGCTTCAAAGTTATCTTAACTGGTTTGAAGATTAGAAAATCACCTGATGTGGGTTCCGGTCTATGATAGACTGCTCCTTGAATTTGAGTTTGCAAGAGTAAGTACCACTGCCTTTTATGCGCATGGTGCCATAGTGATCACAATAGATTTTACCAATTATAATGTTATATATAGAAGTAGTGACCTTGCTCCACTGAAATGTCTCTCCATCTTCAAACTGAAGGGTAAGAACTCCCACAGGATCAAGTTGGATGGAACGACCCCAAAACTTGCCTTTGAGATTAGAATCTGCCCAAAATTTCCACCCTCTGCCCTCACAATGACAGGCAACTATCATTGGATGATGACTAACCTGAAAAAATAGAAAGGAACTATTGGCATAAACTCCAGATACAAGACTCCTTATTGTTTGTACAGATGAAAACATAGAAAATGCAACTTAACCAATACTAGGACTTGTAAGTTGTAAGCTAATCAGAAATAGAATAAATCTAGAAAATTTAAGCGAAAAATAGAATTATTTATAGGAAGTTTTGTTGACTACAGAAGAGTAACCTTTTCAGAGAAGAATCTTAAACCCTTATCCGGATAGTCAGCTTCATAGGTTTCCCCAAGGAGAGGATTGAAAGGTTTGCATTGTCGGCCTTCTGTTGATGCATAACCAGACACTGCAAAAGCTGCTACATTTAGAATTCTCATCAAATCATTTCCCTGCAGAAGCAAAACGCAATTTCAATTTAACTCAAAATATCTAGCTTTTGAATAAAGTGAATTTTAACTCAAACAAATCAAGTCTAGCGTGGCCAAATATATGAACTAGACAAATATGACTTTTAATAACTCAAACAATAATGGGAAAGGTTAATATAAAGGGTGCAGGATATAAGATGTGAGGTCCTCACATATTACTCAGTATGTTCGTGAAGCATTCGGTAGCAAGTTCAACCATCTCAAAACAAAGATATTCAACTGACTTGGATGCAATTATTTAAGTAGCGCGGGTCCTCATATATTATAAGATATTAAGAGAAAAATAATACAAAACTTCCAATGACTTGATTCTACAAACCTCATTCAGCAAAAGAACATTTTATGATATTTATTTAAGGGATCAGGCATCATATTCACAAATCACTCATATTACCAGTTCAGAGTCTGTTTCCTAAGCAAATTGACCGGATCACTAACAGAATCTCTTTGAACTAGGAGGCACCAATCTCAGCCCTTGAAAACTTCTCCAAATAGAATTCTGAAAACTGACAGTCTTGCTAAACTGAGTTCTCATTCTTATTTCCATTTCGATTGAATATCTATTTTCAACATGCAGTAGTTATACACCCTGACCCAATTAATATACTTGTATACCAGCAGACATAAAATGCTGTGTACCGGTTAGTTAATGTAATTATAGATTATGGCTCCTGGGCTCATTAGTAATTGATAGCTCCAGTCTGATGGTCTGGTTAACATTTAACTGGATCTCATGCAAAGAAAATTAATACCACAAATCATGAACACTTTACAAGATCTCAAGATCAGAAATTACTAAGAGTCTAAGATGGTCTAAGACACAACTTAAAAGGGCAGCCCAATATGAGATAATATACAGACTGCAAATGATAATTTCTCTCCCAGTGCATCATTATGTGAATATGATACAGTTACAGGTTAGCCTTCTAAGAAATGCTTTAAACAACCACACCCCCATCCCAATTCTTTTCAAATTGAAGTTAGAGCATATAAAGAGCTTACCTGTTTCCCCCATTCCAGAGCTCGGTCAACAAGATGTGAGTACTCCAAATCTTCAAAACATTTCTGCAGTGAGGACAGAGGCTCATTAAAGTACACAGGAAGGCAAACACCAGACAAATCCTTGCCAATGTTATCCTTAATGATCGACCATAAGCCAACCGGCTTCTCTTTCTCCTTTGGTTCTGGTAAACTAGCCCTTCTTTTGACATAGGGAAACTCAATTGCCTTGACTCCAATACCAGTTTCTCTTAAATGACCAGAAAAGGAAGATTCATTTTCACAAGCCCAGGGGCTGTGAGAGTATATTGGATTATCTCTGCTTCGATAGGAAGCACTCCTCAGAGATTCAGCAGATAAAAAGTCATTTGTATCAAAAAAAATTCCCTCATCCTCATCTGTTTCAATGTCTACTCCATATCGACTCTCATTATCTGCATCTGAGTCACTTGCGCTGCCCTCAGACATGACTGAATAGAAATCTGCAAGAATTTTAAAGACGAGATTAAGTAAATCAAGTATTTATTGAAAAATATCATTTGGAAAATAATTCATAATGTCAGTATCTTTGTCTTAAACAAAGATGTAAGCAAGAAAATTAAACTGACCACTAAATCTTCTATTCCCTTGTCCACAGCAAGAGTCACGCCCCTTTGTTTCATCTACTACAGTTGTTTCCAGTTCAATCTTCTCTGTCTGCAGAACAAAATAACTGGTCAAAATCCTTAGATGACCCAGGGCTCTAATTCAGGAAGAAAGTGAGGGGAATGCTTGGTAGAATGGTTTTGGTGACAGGGATTGGGAACAAAGACAAACATGGTTGCTTGGTTGGGAATTATTTCCGTATAGTACTTTCCATTCCCTACATTTAGTGTTTTTGAGATACAGCACACATAATCTTCATCACTTTGATTGCTTTTTGACAAAATATTATAGTTGTTATCTACATAAAACTAGAGGTTAACCCAATGACTAGCATAGAATATTAATCTCAAATATAAGCAAAAAATCCTTCAGAAGAAAAAAGATGAAGTTTAAACCTCCAGTCTTCGTAATGTGTCAAGCAGCAGAATGTGCTTAAGTTGAAGACTCTTCAATTGATTCTGCATCTCAGCAAGTTCACCTAGCATTATAGACTCACAGTCCTTTATTACAGTCTCATTAATGCCCTCCTGAACTAACCGTGATCTTAACTTCTCCGTTGTAACAACAAAATCCTCAGAAGGTGCCAAGTCATTGCTTGTCAATAGCCTGGGGAATTTATCTTTAGCAACCAGAAGAGCATCAATCCATGAAGCTCTGTCCTCTTTGGATTGACAACGCAAGTGGAGAGTTTTTGTTCCTGTGAATATTGAAAGTCTTTTGTCATCTGACTTGCTGGCCCGAACAGAAGACACCTGTGTTCAACATATTTTATTGGTGTTTAATGGTCAGAAAAATGAGGTCCAATATCATGGAAGCTTTAATATTTTATGACTCAATGCCCCTCCCTAAAGGTTCAAATAACTTCATATGACAAGTTCACATCAGAATAAGTCATATAAAGCAACTACTCTGAAGACAAAGAAAAGTAGTAACTTCATATGACAAGTTCACATCAGAATAAGCTATAGAAAGCAACAGCTCTGAAGACGAAGAAAAGCAAAATTCAGCTCTACTGCTGTCACACTCCTTGTCAAGAAAAGCAACTAAGGAAAACATAATCTGTATTACTAAGATGGCAGGACAAATGTTTATTTGTAACCCCCATCTTACGAATCCGTCTCCAGTTTAGTCATACTTCAGATTATTTCATGATATTGCATTAGTGTATTACGGAATTATAAACATAAACTAAGGAATCCATAAGATTAAGAGCATAAACTTGAACACAGGCACAGCCCACTAGCACTTCTTCAGCCCAAAATGTTTTCACTAACTTCCATCAAAAGCCAGCATGAACTAATTTGTCCCAAATATGTTACTTCACTAATTAATAAATCAAAGAGAGCAAGATCGTAAAATCTGTCAACAAAATCTTCATTTTCCTACTTAGCATTAGTGCATCCATTGCATTAACCATAAATCGTCAAAGTGCTCAGTTACCCACATTTTAGAGGATAACTTCTCCTTTTTCTTGACCAACCAATTAATCAATAGCTTTAATTAAACAATTAATCCGTATCCATCTATAATCCTATAGAACGGCAACAAGCTGTTCCAGATGCAGGTTAGTGAATTAACCCTCATTCAATATATGTTCACTGCTAAAACACACTACATTTCAATGGCAGCACACATATGATATGATGCAATGACAAGATCAAATAGCAATTACACCAAACACATTGCAATTACTAACAATTTAAATCAACCGACCTTCAAATGTATCTCCCCAAATGGCTTCCACTGCTTCCCCGATCCAAACGCATTCGCTCTAAGAGCGTTCACACTGGCATTCCCGCTTCCGCTCCCATTTCCACTACTACCCTTCCTCATATACCTCCAACTCTCCTGCCCAATCACTCTGACCCCCTTCTCCCGGCCCGAACCCACGACAATTTTATCCGGCCCGTGCACCTTATAATACGAGAGCACCCCGTCCTCCAACACAAACCACCTCTCCCTCCATCCCTTCCCGTAATTCACCCATTTATATAAAATGCCAGCCACACTCTTAATCTCATCACAGTCGTCGCACTTCTCAGCCTGCAGATCAGCGCCGCCATTGGTCGACAAACTCCTCCTCGAGTTGAAACTCACCGGCCGCAGAATCACATTGCTGCTGTTGTTAAAACTAACACTCTCATCACAGCAGTTGCCATCAACCACGAGCTCCTGACTTAGGGTTTGGGACTTCACCACAGCTCGATCCTTTTCGACCGACACTGGCGCAATGCAGCACAGAGGATTCATGCTTCGATCGCCGGTACCACGAGAATAGGCTCCGATCCCCGGAACAGCAACTGTTTGGATTGCCGGAGCTCCGCCGCACCCAACCGGATATCGATCGGGCGACGATTCCGATAATATGACATAAGATGAGTTCCAGAAGCTATGTAGAGAGAGAAAATGACGGAAATGGTAGTCACGGATCGGGGGCGGGTAGATATAGGAGTGCGTATGTATAGGTGGAAGTAGAGCTGCAGATCCAATTAATGGGAGTGGTGTCAGTGGAGGGGTGCGTAGGTTAAGCAGAGGGGTTTAAATGCATGGGTTTGAGGCAGGCGTAATGATTGCGAGGGCCAGCTAACGTGCGCTGTGGGTGGTGCTATTTGCAAAGGCAATAGAGTGACTGGAATTTTGTTGCGGGTGAGGGTGGGGGCGGTCTCGTAATTATGAAGTGGTCAGGGAAAATGACAGAAATGGGTTTGCAGGTGGGCGACAGTGTTCGTTTTCGTGAAAGTTGACTTCTGATGTTGACTGGGGGTATTTTGGGAAACTCGTAATTAGGAGTAAATGGGAATGCATTGGATGCTCGGACTTCTTATGCTTATGATAATTGAGATTATTTATTTCTTGTGGATATTCTATTCAAATCTAGGTATTAATTAAATACTAGTACTAAATTGAGTTTGCCAATCAAATACTTCCTCCGTCCATGATAAATTTGCCACAATTTTCTTTTTGGTCCGTCTACAAAAAATTTGGCACATTCATTTATGGTAATAGACCCCACACACCTCACTTACTTTTCCACTCACAACACAATTTAAAACTATATAAAAGTGGGACTCTTATTCCACTCACATTACAATCAACCAACAAATTATTAAAACTCGTGTCATCCACAATGTGGCAAATTTATTGTGGACGGAGGGAGTACTAAATTTGTGGAAATATACAACGTATGTGCTCTCTTCCATTTGAATACTTGTTCTACTCTAAATTACAAAAAATAACAAAAACAGAATTCCAAATAAAAAAAAATTATTTTAGAACTCGTATATTTATAGAGATAAATTAAATAATCAAAATAATTGATTAAGGTGTGCCACTATGCATCCAAGATTTATACATTTCTTCTCTTTGTAAAAGTTACATATTACAAATTGGTGGCATTATTTGACAAAATTATATATTTGGAACCATTTTTCTAATAGAATACACATTTGAAGAAACTCTATCCTATATGTAATATATACCTTCCATATGATAATATTTTAATAATATAAATTTATATTAATAAAAAAAGTATATTAAAATAAAATATTATTACAAGAGAGGTACATGTAATACATGTATACCCCAATAAGATTTTCCCACACATTTGTTAAGTAACGCATCAGACTTAAAATGATAACAACATTTGAATTCACGATGCTAATATATCAAGCTATATGCACGCTACACACCTAATGTGGAACAAGCTCAACTCATTTTTTTTGAGTAAAACACACACTTACAATCAACATTATAAGGAAAAAAACCCCACGAAGTTTCCTTTACATCTTTGGTTTAATTCAAGATCCAATAGACTCGTAAGGTGGTGTTTGATTTGGTGGATAAGATAGATAAAATTGATGGGGTGTTTACTTTGAGTGATATGATAGATAGATAGATAAAAATAATATAAGTTAATCCACCGTTTACTTTGATGGATTGATTACTTTTGACCTTATTTTATCAATCTATCATATCACGCAAAATAAACACCCCATATATGATATGATTATAAGAGTGATTAATAATCCATCCAAGCTTGGGGTGATAAATTATCATCCATTTGAATGATTGAAGAACGGGCCGCTTATTTATCACGGGTCTTATCATTCAAACCAAACATATGATTATGTAGGATTATTTTATCAATCACCCCTTATCAAACAAACCAAATGCCCCTAACTAGAAATAAAGATGGAGGAAGAAGATTAAGATTTCAGACGGATGAGAGTTGGGAGGGAGGAGGACTTATGTGGAAATATGAAATTTTAATAAATTGCTTTTAGGATAAAAGGGTTTGGATATTTGCAAATTATACATTTCTTCTCTTTTAAAAGAAGTCACGTAAGATGTAAAATGTCACGTAAAAAAAATTATCTACATAAGATTCACGATCACCTAAAATCTTGGGCATAATCTCATTTGCAAACAATCGAATGGTTGGATATCGAAATGTCAACATTTGAAAGTAATGGTGTAATTGCAATTGTGGTAAAATATTATGACCTCATATGCAATTAATCCTTTTATATATTTTTAATTATATTCTAATTAGAGATGAATAAATCTTAAATTAAACAAACACTAAGTAACATTAATGAAATATAAAATTTTGGACTTGAGGCATGGTGGCACGATAAATTTGCAACAATTTTCTTTTTTGTCGGTTCACAGAAAAATGGCCACTTTCACACCTATAATTTTGGGCAGCCCAAGGCAATCAGATTTGAGATCATTTTGGACCTGATTTTGGTTCCATTTCGCACAAAATTACCAACACGATAATTATTATTTAATTAATTAATAATTGCAATCCCTCAAATTCTTCCTCCTCAATTCTCACTTAGCACCTGATTTGGACGATGAAGAATCCGACGATTTAACAATGATATGGATGGAATCGGAGCCTTCTCCACCGCCGCCCATGCGCTTGTTCGCGGCGGAAATAGCTCACCGTTGATTGGCCAGCAGCCGCCGTCATCTGCACTTCAACGACCATGATCACCTTTCTTCTCAAAACCCTCCGAAAATCTCTGCTGCCGGCTGTCTTCATTCTCGCTCATGGACCCTTACACGTTTCGTCAAGCTGTAGTAATCGATAACGGCACCGGGTAATTCCTCGCCTACGCGACGTTTGCTATTCTCATCCAACTGTTCGATGAAATGCCTCTAATGAATTTGTAATTTTTGCGCAGGTTTACGAAAATGGGTTTTGCTGGGAATGCAGAACCGTGTTTCATAATCCCGACCGTAGTAGCTCTAAATGATTCAATCACCAATCCTGCACGAACTAGTACTAGCAAGGGTAGCAATTGGATGGTGCAGCATAGCGCGGGGGTGATGGCTGATCTGGACTTTTATATTGGAGAAGATGCATTGTCTAAAGCTAGAAGTAGTAGCTCTCATAACCTGACTAATCCTATTAGACATGGCCAGGTTGATAATTGGGATGCTATGGAGAGGTTCTGGCAGCAGTGTATATTTGATTATTTGCGTTGTGATCCAGAGGATCATTACTTTTTGTTGACCGAGAGCCCGTTGACAGCGCCGGAGAATCGGGAATATACCGGCGAGATAATGTTTGAGACTTTTAATGTCCCGGGCCTTTATATTGCTGTGCAACCTGTGCTTGCTTTGGCTGCTGGATACACCACATCCAAGGTTGGTTTTCGTGTTGCATACTATTAGTTGTACCAAGTGTTTTGCTAATTGCTACTTACTTGAGATTCTGAGGTCGGTTTCCGAGACTTCTGAATACCAGTTGTTTGTGAATTAAATTGTCACTTTGCTTTGTTCTGAGAATGCTTTTGAAGAGCCCTGAGTTTTTATAATTTTCTGATGGATTATCTCTTGAAAATTTGTATATTGGTACAAAAAATAGATAGAAATTATGGACCAAGCCAATAGCTGGCAGGTCTGATATAATATGAACCAATTTCAATGGAAAATGAATTTGGGATTTACCTGAGAATTGAAGCTCAGAGTCATTAATGGAGGTGAATTTCTACAACCACTATGTAACAGTTAGAACTTAGAAAAAGGGATGTGAGCAATGACTCAACCATAACAAAAACAAAGGTCCCATTGACAAAAGTGATTTGGTGGGTTTATACAAGATAAGATTGTGAGGAATTTGTTACTCATCATAAGTTATCTATTTCAATGTTCTACAGTCATTGACTCATTGGAATTGTTATTGGTCCCTATACATGTTTTATTCTCCCTATGCAGATTTAGAGTGTCTGTTCAATTTTGATGTTGCTTTTGCCATTATATGTTTCTGTTGATAACACTTCACTTCGTTGTCGGAATTTATTTTTTAGATCCGTATAATTATTTTTATGCTTCATGTTCTGTATGTTGTAGGTCTGTTTCTTTGTTGCTTGTGACTGGACTATATGGTTCAAAATCGTAGTTCATGTTGCATTATAGATATGAAAACACTCTCGATCTTGCTTGCTTTATGACCTACTTCATCTACTTTCTTTCATTGGGTTGGATGAGTTTTAACGTGCATATTTTAGTTTATGACCTGATATTTGGATCATTAATTCCAATCTCGATGTCAATGTAAAATTTGATAAGCGTTGAAGACATTTAAATGAAGTTTTTCATTGTTTACTTAGACATTGCATCTCCTAGTCTCTTATAGTTGATTAATTTTTCTCCTTTATATTTCCGATACTTCTTCTTAGTGTGAGATGACAGGAGTTGTTGTGGATGTTGGAGATGGGGCTACTCATGTTGTGCCTGTTGCTGATGGTTATGTTGTTGGAGGCAGCATTAGGTCAATTCCAATCTCAGGGGAAGATGTGACTTTGTTTGTCCAGAAGCTCATGAGGGTATGGGTTCTTTTCTATATATGTTGGAGCAGAGTAGTTTTTGTTTCATGTTCAGGATTGTTTTATCAGGAGGTTAATATTGATCAGGTTGATTCTTAAATGTCAATAAGCTTAAGGAGTCTGGCAAACAGTACCATGAATATGTTAAAATATATCCTCTTGTTCTTATTTTTTCACTACCTCATTTTGGTGACTTCTTAGTAAATATCTAAAGAATTTGGGGAACCCTGTTACGGTGGACTTTGTTGGGTTTCTGTTTCTTCCTTATTTGGTACGATTGGGGCTATGGGGACTATGTTCTTAAGAACCAGTGAGTATTAGTTGATTAAACTGGCACTCGACTCCCCCCTTCCCCCACTTCACATTCCTTCTCCCCTCACTCTGATTGTTCGTCTGAGGAATTGATTATTTTTAAATTACAGTGTATTTGTTTTTCTTTGTTCTGGTAGTGCTTATGAAGTTCTGGTTTATGAGCTATCTAAAAGAATATGAGGACCCCATATGTTATTCACTATGTCAGATATTAATCTTCCTTATATATATACTGAATATTGTCTTCTGGTATTATCGTCTAGGACCAGATGGTTTGATTCATCAAACTTGCATATAGTTTTCTTTCAAGAACGTTTAAGGGTAGAAACTAGTTTTCCTTAAGCCGTGGTTTCATTTTGTTTTTTACTTTTTTGAAGGGCTTCTGTTTTTTGTCATTTATTCTTGCTGATATTGTTCCATGTAGGAAAGAGGAGAGAATCTTCCACTTGAGGATTCCTTTGATGTAGCCCGGAGAGTGAAGGAAATGTATTGCTATACTTGTTCTGACATTGTCAAGGTATAGCTTACAGATGCTGACTTGAGGACTGGGGTTTTCAATCCCCGCCACCTCCTAACCCCCTAAAACAGAATTTGGTGCTTGCTACTTGGGTATTTGCAACATCTATCAGAGTAGAATATCATATATGGTTTTTTCCCTTTTCATGCCTGGGATAATATATACAACTTTAACGTTCTTCAGGTTCTGCATCCATGCTTCTTTGCAGTTAACAACTCTTAAAAGAATGAGACACAATTTTTTAATTGGCTTATATTATTTTTCAAATGCAGGAGTTCAATAAACATGACAAAGAACCCGCAAAATACATTAAGCAGTGGAGAGGTACTAAGCCAAAAACAGGGGCACCATATTCTTGTGATATTGGCTATGAACGGTTCCTTGGCCCAGAGGTTTGCTTTGCTCACCATCTTTAAGCTAGCTGTCCAAGTAGCATATTTCATTAAGGTGTCGCTAATGCCACAATGTGGGCTGAAAATATGGTGCATGCTAAAACTAGCCAAAATGACTATTTATTTAAACCCACATGGATGGGTTGTTGGTCCACTGTTTTCTCCAAAATCTCCTCCTGAACAAGTTTACTGCACTTTCAAGCACATGAGAATAAGTTTTGACTCTATGTGTCATTAAACAATAAAGCGGGACATATCAAAAGTTACTGTCATAGATTTAATGTGTATTTTAATAATGATTGCATGGCAGATCAGGAAATGAGTGGATGCAGAAAGAATTTATAGAAACAGTTTGTTCTGTTGAAATTAGTTTGATTACGAGAAACATTGCTGAAGGTTCCTTGGCGTTCTTGTGCAGATCTTCTTCACCCCTGAAATTTATGGTAGTGATTTTACAACCCCTTTACCTGATGTGATAGACAAATGTATCCAGTCTGCCCCAATAGATACAAGAAGAGCCTTGTACAAGGTACATATTCTATATAATTTTATTTTGTTGTTGATTGCCTCTTCAATTCATGATTTATTGTTCTGGGAATCGAAGGAGTATACTCATCCGATGTATTGCAGAATATTGTACTATCTGGAGGGTCAACCATGTTCAAAGACTTCCACAAAAGGTTGCAACGAGATCTAAAAAAGATTGTCGATGCCCGAGTCCTTGGATCAGATGATCAGCTTGGCGGAGAAGTAAAGGTCAGTTACTAAGCTACTTCTATATTCACACTCTTTATGACAATTTAGGTCTTTTACCAATCATGATTTTTGACTGATGGTCTCCTCCAGGCCCAACGCTTGGAAGTAAATGTAGTTAGCCATCCTATCCAGAGATACGCAGTTTGGTTTGGTGGCTCAGTGCTTGCATCTACTCCTGAGTTTTATACGGTATATGTTGTTAACTTTGGCATGTCCCGGAGCTTTATTATCTTTTTGTTGTAAATGCTTCAATCCGTCATTGCAGATATAAAATTATAGTTGGATTTTCTCGAATGTTTGACAATACCATTACAAGGGTATCTAAGGACTAGCAATGTATAACAATCTTTTGTCTGTTAAAATTAACTGGGAAAACTTTGATACAACAGTATCAACCAGGACTAACTTATCTCTCAAATCTAATGAATAAGTAGTACTATAATCTATCAATGCTCTTTTCTTTCTATTATTATATGTTTTCTTTTTTTTGTCAAAATACATGGTTATATAGACACCGTGTAACAATCTTTCAGCTGTTAGAATTAACTGGGAAAACTTTGATACAACAGTATCAACCAGGACTAACTTATCTCTCAAATCTAATGAATAAGTAGCATAATTTATCAATGCTCTTTTCTTTCTATTATTATATTATATGTTTTCTTATTTTGTCCAAATACACAGTTATACAGAAACTATCAGCACTACATAGGCTGATGCTTTGATGATTGCTATAAAACCAAGCTCATGTACAGTCTGCATTAATTGTATGAATAACTACTCTTACACGTTACATATGCATCAAAGCATGCTGTCCTGTTCTTATACCTGGCAATATTAACATTTCAAAATTATTATATTGATACCATTTGGCTTGTAACCTCAGCCACTTGAGTTACAGCTCGAAATCCTGAGTTCCTGTGCAAGTGTCTTCAGTGGCTGTAGTCCTAGGTTTTTCTTTTTGTGGATACCTGAAAGACCTATGATTACTGCTTGGATTTACATCAGTAAATTTCTTAGATATATGTAGTAGAGAATTCACCATTATCTTTGTAGGCAATTATGGTCCAGTCTTACTATGCATGACTGCATACATACACTTCTGCATCCTAATCTTTATTATAGGATCACTACTGAATGTCATATGCTTGCCAAAATATTCAACTGTGCGAATGATAAGATTTGGAAAGTGTCGACCTCAAAAAATTGGTTTGGTCTTATTTACTTTCTTTGGGAAATGTTGAAAAGAGGGGGGCGACTCTGAGCTAAGAGTTCATAGTTCCAGAAGAATTGAAAGAGAGAACTGAGTTAGACTTTTATGGAATTTTGTATTGTAAGGGTGGTGGCTAAATTGTTAACTTGTCCCCTATTATTTGTAAATGACCATATTCCACGTTAGTTGAAATACGTTTCGTCAATGTAAGTTGAAAATGTTTAGGACTTTCTGAGCGGTAGATTTCATTTGAGAACTGTGTCAATTTGGATGTTTTAGAAACTACTATATGTTCTTAGCATTTTCATGAATTTCTCATTTGATCTCCCTTACTGTCCATTCTTCCCTCTGTCTCAATCTGTATCTATGCATGGGTATATAACTTCTTGTCAACATGCATCCTGGACATACATTTGTTTTATTCCTTTCAGGCATGCCATACCAAAGCTGAGTACGAAGAATGTGGAGCAAGCATATGCCGAACAAACCCATTATTCAAAGGGATGTTTTGATTTGAAGACCAATCAAAGAGATAGGCCATCATTTTCGTGATGGCCAGCATGTTCTGGGGTTGGCATAAGTATTACAGGTCAACGTGATTTCTATTTGATTACATGATAGGTTGCCGGAGGCAATGTACCATCTTTTGAGTCAATAGTGTAACAAATGGAGGTTCTTATATTCTTTCAATAGGAAGCAACAAATTTTTGAGAGCTAGTGGTGCACCTGCTTTCGTTTCACGCGGAAAAGACGACACCTCTTGGTTGCATTGGCTGCATGGCTGAATGCTTTTTTCATAATAGTTCGGCTAAAGTTAGGTCTGATATTGGTTTTTGGTTTTTAGTCGCTGAATTTATTTTCTGGTAGGCTTACACCATTGTTTGGTTGATGAAAGAGTAGCAAAAATATGCATAGCTTGTTAGAAATTTGATTTGTTTTTTGTCGAATTCACAGTGGTAGCTACACTTGTACATTTTATCCTCATTGATGGCAACTCGCATTGGAAGTCTCAACAGGACTTGTACATTTTACAATTCACCATTAAGTTGATTGGAAATGAGGTCAATATGATAGTGATTTATTATTGAGTAATGATTATGTGGGCTAATGTTATTGAATCATGAACAATCACAAATTATCCATTGAATATTGAGAGCCGACCATCGGATCTGTTTCGGATATTTAACTCGACATATAAGAATCACATCTAGCATGCTTTAATGAATAAACGTCCATACAAGGTGTAGGATTATCAACCGTTTACCTGGATTTGAAGAGGATTGCACTAAAATGTTTTCTAGATTGTGTTCCGAGTTTGATCTAGAATGTCGGATGGACGACAAACTACCTCTAGATGTAGCCTCCCATCCTCTTTTCTCTCTCTATAAACCCTAGTTTGCACGCTCATCCTCTTTTCTCTCTATATAAACCCTAGTTTGCACGTGTGTGTGTCGGAATGATTGCTCAGAGTTTAACCTCTCTCTATAAACCCTAGTTTGCACTCTCATCCTCTTTTTTCTCTCTGTAAACCCTAGTTTGCACGTGTGTGTGTCGGAATGATTGCTCAAAGTTTAACCAAGAGAGCAAGGAGTAAACAAGAAGCTAGTCATAGCTGCATACTAATTTATGGCCGTAGTAGAAAAAGAAAACTCCAATTTCATTTATTTTGGCCGGTACAAAATAGAACTCCAATTTCATTTATTTTGGCCGGTACAAAATAGCCACTTGATAAGATTTAATTAGCAATTCACTACAAAAAAACACACTTAAAAGTAAAAATGAAAAAAACAAAAAAGAAACAAGAAAAATAAAAACAATAAAAAGAAAAAAGGATAAAAAATAAAAGAAAGAAAAGAAGGGAAGAGTGGACTTTGACAAACCCCAACTCGGTAATTTCTTTTTTTAGAAAACTTAGTAATTTATTTTAAAAACTTAAGAAAAGGGAAAAACAGGAATAAGACGAAGAAAATAGGGCAACTAGAATATTTAAAGAACCACTGGATTTAGAAATTTAGCTGCTTTGATTCTTGTCCACAACCATCGGAAAGTTGCCGTCGCCAATCAGTACAGCGCCGTTTCAAACTCGAGGCATATTTTCACTACCTATACATATTCTGTTGGAGTCCTTAAATTTCATTGAAACGGAGAAATACTTGTTATAATCGCGTCTGTCGAACTTAATTTTTGCAGCGAGGATTTATTTTTGTGGATTACTTTATTGTTATGTTGTATTCTTTTAATCAAATTATTTGTTTCTACTGTCGTTAGATAAAAAATGCTACATTTTCTGCCTTCGACTTTATAATTCAAGTTGTCGGTTCTTAAATTTTCTCTGATTTATCAATTAAAATTGTGACATGCAGCTAGGAGTCAATTTTTGGTGATTTGGTGATTTTATAAGAAGCGATGCTCAAGAATGGTGATTGTGCTATTTATTTAAATTGTTTTTGTGGGGAAGCAGAACCTTTATGTAAATGGACTTGTGAAAATATTTTAATTATGTTTCTTTGTTTCGCATGTACTACTATTTCGTCCGTGCGATGCACAGAATGCGTAAGGTTGAATTGATATAATATCATTTAAACTTGACATTGAACCTATTTATACTAATGCATTATCAGTTGATCATTCGATTGCCGATTTTATGTATGATTGTGATTAACTCTTTAGATTTTTCGTTCTAAACTATTCTTTCACACATCCATATTTGCAACTTTTTTTTACTTTCCCATTTTTCATTTTTTTTTCTTTTTATCTTTTGTTATTATGGTAATTACAAAATAGTACTCCATCTGTCTCATTGAAATTGTCTTCCTTTCCTTTTTGGATTGTCCCATTTAAATTGTCATGTTTTCTAAAAAGGAAATAATTAACCCTTCAAAAGTGATGAGACGTAGCCATTTACTTTCCTTTTACCTTTCTCCTTAATAACCGTGTCGAACAGTTATATGACAAAATGAGTGGGACGGAGGGAGTATTTTATATCTAGAATTTTCTAGAATGTGCACAACTTTTTAACATAATTATAAATATTAGTGTCAATAGGCATATGTAATCAAATTATTTATATGATTTATGTCAACCAAAACTAAAAATCACAAGATATACTACAATAACCAATTAAATTTCAAATAATTTTACGATTGAAGAGATACAATAAGGAAACAAGATTTTCAATGTAACAAAATTACATACAAAATTAGTGAATTTAGGAAACCTATATATGTGGTGAACATAGATGACAAAAAAATTAATTTTTTTAGAAAATGTATATATCCATTAGTTAATAATGTTAGATATAATTAGAACATATTTAATAAGAAATTAAGTTGAATTATAAAGTGAAAAAAGTAGAGTATAAATTTAGGAAAATGAGCAGAGGAAGTAATGTAGCGAAAAATTAAAAAATAATACTAACATTAATGTCAAAAATTTATATCATTTATCCAATATATTCATTGGATAATTTTAAAAATAATATATACAAATATATTAATAAATTGGTTGATAATATATTGGGGACTTCAATAACTATAGAGGCTGAGGCACATGGCACAAATTGATTGATTCATTAAATTATAGTATTTGGATATTATGATAAACGCATAATGTCTTTGTAATTTATAAAAAATACACCAAAATATTTTTTTTCATGCTCTATGAATAAACATCAGTATTGTCATAGTTACACACATGATATAAATTTCTTACTCCCTACAACCCATTATGTATGTCGTTTTAGGTATATATTCCAACATTAACCATATTTATTAACCTATATCATTAATATATAATATATATTTCGTTTTATCTTCCATTCGTTGATGAACCACTTCTTCTCTCATTCACACGATTCTTCTTTTTTCCACCAAATGGGAGGTAATAATTAAAGCTAATTTGGGCAGATTTTTTTTTTATTAATACGTGTGCATGACTTTAGGATAACAAACAATATGAATAGGATAGAGTATTTCAAACCAATTTATGTTGCTATAGCCCATTTCATGGTTACCAATTCCCTAATTCTCTCTTCTTCTTTAGATTAAACACATTTTATTGTTAGACACCATTTATAAAAAAATTTATAATGTAGATATACTCCTACCTATTTTTGTAAGAAATAAAATTTTATCCATTTTCAATTCAAAAAAATCATAATATCTTCAAAAAATATCCATCTTCTATCCACTAAAAAGCGCAAAAAAAAATAAAAAAAATACAGTTCTTCGCAGCAGATCATTCTATTTCCTCGAGGGACTATGATGCACACAGATTAAATTTCCAACATTTGAGTTTGGATCTCCATATTTATTCTTCTATACATTAGATTTGTTTTTTTTTTTTTGCCCGAACAATCTTTTGGTTTGAGAGACATCACCCCTGTTTACTTCCTCTAACGATTTGCATAAACTAATAGTACAAAAATTTAAATATATTGAAGCTACATATATTAAGGGCTCGTTTGGTACAAAGTATGGGATAAGGCCTGATATGTTTGACTGAGATGTCTTATAAATATAAAGAATTAATATTCCGTTTGGTATGAAGTATTAAATTCTCTGCAACACATAGTAATTATTGTAATTTATTGTTATAATTAGTTGCAATATTATTTATACCACCTCATAGGTAGTATACATAACAACAAAAATAAGTATTATTCATACGGGCCCGAACTTTATAAAGGGCCGTATACTTCATACCAAACAAGATATTAGGGTGTAATAGACATATTATACACCATAATCACCCCTACCAAACAAGCCCTAAATATAAACAAATGATGACCCTTAATTGAGCCTAATGAAGTTAAATCAACTCCAAACTAAATAATCAATTTTTTTTTTGTCTGAAAAAACTAAATAATCAAAATTAAATCAATAATCCTTAACGTAAAAGTTTTAAGAAAACAAAAATAAAATAAAGCCCTACTCAAAAATACAATTGCGCCGCAGCCGATTCTTCGTCTCCTCCTCCTTGCTCCTTTTTCTTTGTGGAAAATTAATTTCAGATCATTACTTTTTTTATCTATACCATTGACCTCCCGGCTGGTTCGATTTCCTTTCGACGAAGCTCCACCATTTTCGTCTCCAAAAGCTTGGGTTTTTCTTCCCGGCTGTGCAGGTGGGATCTTCTTCCAGATCTGCTCGTTTCTCAATTTTGTGCAGCAGCTTTGTTTTGTTTTTCCCGCTGTTTATTGAAGTGTGCTCTCAAATCCATCTTGGATTGGTACTATTCTGCTCTCAAATCTGCTCATCTCACTTCTTATGGCGTTTCACGATTTCAGTGGCGGTCGGTTCGTGATGTTTGCTCTGCCTCAATTTTTTTTTTTTTGATGGTGTCTAATGCAGTTTTGCTGCCATTCTTTTGTAAATTGTGGGAAAATAACGCCCCAAGATGTTTATATAGACAAAGCCAACAAAAATGGGCTCCAAAACTCGGTTTCCAAGATGCAGCAAAATGATATACATTTTGGAAATTGAGTTGAACGTCCTTGATAATAACCGATAGTTTCTTGATAGTCTGTTCCTGAATTCTGGATAACAATTTAGCAGGTATCTCGCTGCATCTTTTTGGCGGGAAAATGACTATCTTGCTTTTATATAGATATAGAATATAGATTATTTGCTTCAGATCTGTCCGGACAACATCTTTTCCTTTTTTAACATACTAGGTAATTTTAAGGACCTATGATAAATATTGTAGTAATAACTGACGGCAGTTAAATTCATGATTTGTATGTTTGCTGATAGAGTTGGTAAATATGTTGGGTTTTTCTTTTCCTGTTCCTATAATCAGGCGGGGAGACATATTGGTAAGAATAGCTTGCTTTCATGGATCCAGTGACCGACGAACAATTAGATTATGGAGATGAAGAATATGCAGGAAATCAAAAGATGCAATATCATCAAGGAGGAGCTATACCTGCGCTTGCTGAAGAGGAAATGATTGGTGAGGAAGATGAATATGATGATCTGTATAATGATGTTAATGTTGGGGAGGGTTTCCTGCAAATGCAGCGTACTGAGACACAAGCTTCTGTGGTGGGAAATAGTGAATTTCAAAGTTCAAAAGCTAATGTTCCTGGAACTCAAGTGGAAGCGGTGGCCTTGCAAGAGGTGAGCAATGCCAGAGTTGCTAATGAAGGCAATTATGCTGCGACTGCAGCTCAATTTCCTGAGCAGAAGACTAGCTTGCCAGCCTCGGGGATGCCGGTGCAGACATTGGATGCTTCTCAAAGGGGAAGGCTCCCCGAAATGGCACATAATTCTCAAGCAGGGCATTTGGGATATCAAGGATCAGCAAGTATGCCTCATAAGACTGCTGCAGATCGGATGAACAATTCAGAAAAGGTAATTGGTGAGCCTGCACCCTTGATTTATCCCAACATGGGCAACACAAAAGGTGTTCCACAGATTCCACCTAATCAAATGAACTTGAATGCAAATGTTAATGTAAACCGCTCAATGGATGATGAATACATGGTTCGGCCATCTATAGAAAATGGAAACACAATGCTGTTTGTAGGAGAATTACATTGGTGGACAACAGATGCTGAGATTGAAAGTGTACTCATTCAGTATGGGAAAGTTAAGGAGATTAAGTTTTTCGATGAAAGGGCTAGTGGTAAGTCTAAAGGTTATTGCCAAGTTGAATTTTATGATCCTGCTGCAGCCTCTGCTTGCAAGGAAGGTATGAATGGTCACAGTTTTAATGGGAGAGCTTGTGTGGTCGCATTTGCCACTCCACACACCATAAAACAAATGGGTGCTTCTTACACGAACAAGACACAAGGCCAGGCTCAATCTCAGCAGCAGGGAAGGAATCCTGTTAATGAAGGAATGGGTAGAGGCAATGGCACCAATTATCCAAGTGGAGATGCCGGGAGACATTTTGGACGAGGTAACTGGGGACGGGGGAACCAAGCACCAAACAAGGGTCCTGGATCAGGACCTATGAGAGGAAGAGGGGGTATGGTAAACAAGAACATGATGGGGAGTACACCTGGTGCTGGTGGTGTTTCTGGTGGAGGAACTTATGGACAAGGCCAAGGGATCGCTGGCCCTAATTTCGGTGTGCATCCTGGTATGATGCCTCCTCAGGGCATGATGGGCCCTGGTTTTGACCTAGCATTTATGGGTCGAGGAGCTAGTTATGGAAACTTCTCGGGTCCTACTTTTCCAGGGATGCTTCCTCCATTTCAAGCCGTTAATTCAATGGGGCTCCCTGGAGTGGCTCCTCATGTCAACCCAGCATTTTTCGGTCGAGGAATGAATCCCAATGGAATGGGCATGATGGGGACTGGAGGGATGGTTGGACCTCATTCAGGAATGTGGAGTGATCCAAACATGGGTGGATGGGGAGGGGAAGAACATGGCAGAGAGTCTAGTTATGGCGGCGAGGACAATGCATCAGAACATGGGTATGGAGAGGCAAGTCATGACAAAGTTATAAGATCTAGTGCTGCTTCCAGGGAGAAGGAGAGGACTTCTGATCGTGACTGGTCAGGTAATCCAGATAAGAGGCATCGGGAGGAGAGGGAACACGATGGGGAAAGATATGATAGGGACTCTAGACGCAGAGAAGAGAAGGACCGTTATCGGGACAATCGCCCCAAAGATCGTGAATCGATTTATGATGACGACTGGGATAGAGGACAGTCTTCGAGACCCCGCAGCAGATCTGGTGCAGTGCCTGAAGATGATCACAGGTCTCGATCTAGGGATGCTGATTATGGGAAACGGAGACGCATGCCATCTGAATGATATGATGTCTCGGGACTTCTAAAGGTCTGACAGCTTCCACTATGATTTGCACCATTACTTTTGGATCCTATGAAGGATTGCCAGCTCTTCTTGTTTATGTTGGCGCTAGGTGGTGTGTGCCTCCAGCTTCAAAGAAGTAAGTGTCTTTACTAGAGGTTGATGGGAAGGACAGATTTGTTTTGTTTTAAGTTGGCATAATTGAACTCAATTTGATGCTACGGATATAAGTTTGTGCTATAAACTTCAGTACCTTAAGTATTGCTATATTGTGTATTTGCTTAATGCAGTGAAGCTGGCCCTACTGGCCGTTTATCTTTCGTGCATGGCAGCACAATTTAACCTCTGAAGTTGCGTTCTTAACTTTTATATTAATAGATTGGTTTGTGTTCCTACTTTCCTATTTATGAAGCCTCTAAACTTGTACCAGTAATACTTGTTGCATAAGTTGCTTTCAGGGTTGTACCTTGTCTGAAATAGCTGACACTACGCTGAGTTTGTGGATATGTTAAGCTGAAATTGAATCCAAATATTTGTTGTCTGATGTGTCAATTCTTAGTATTAGAAGTTTGTTCTCCTCGTCATCCTCATTCTTGCTGAAGAAAATCACCTGTAGATTTTTGTGCTTTATTGGATAATATAGTGTGATTGAAAACTCAAATCCTGCAGTTTGCACCTTCTTTCAATTGCAGTGCTTCTTTGAATAAGATTTATGCCTTCTGGCGGCTTTATCTTGTTTTACAACTTAGGTGGCTAGAGTGTCTGGTATGATGCATATAGTAACTTGATAATGTGAATATCACATGTATGTCAACTAAACATCAGATTGGTACTAATTTATTTCTCATTTTTCTCTTGCTGTGCAATTTTACTTATGGGCAATGCAAGGTATCCGATGTATTTCGTACAGGAAACAATTGGGAACAGTTTTTAAATGTAACAGTGAAATATTCATATGAAAATAGGAAGGGAACTGATTATTTGGTCCCATATTTAGCTTCATTTTTATAAATTCTAGGATTCATTAGATAGCTCAAGCCCATTGTGGAGACTCCCCTGAAGTATTATTAACTGAATAAGTACAATAATCAGAGTTGGTTTCTGGACTCAGCCTTTGTCTGTGTTTCTACAGTCTTCAGTTCATAACGTGGAATTTTATGAAGAACTCGATAAATACATTAAAGTATAGTTGTAAGTTTGCTGCATTTGCTAATACACCCATCTATATTCTGAGATTCCCCCCGAACTATTATTAACTAAATAGATACAATAATCAGAGTTGGTTTCTGAACTCAGCCTGTCTCTGTGTTTCTACTGTCTTCTGTTCAAAACATGGAATTTAATGGTGAACTCGAGAAATAGATTAAAGCATAGTTGTGAGTTTACTGCATTTGCTAATACCATCTATATTCTTTTAATCGGTGAACTTGATTGTAAATTTCCAGTTAATATTTGCGAAGTGTAAGAACTCCTGGGTGCTTGCAGTTTCTTCTGGTTGTCTTGAAATGTTCCATGTTGTGGGGTTGATGCTTCACAACTGACTTGCTATTTTTCCGCACGAACTTGATACACTGTAGATGAGAAGTTGATATTTGACTGTGGTGATGTCATGTGCACTTCTGCATGATCAGTGACCTCTGAGTTCATTGTTAGCAAATTAAATATCAAGGCATGCCACTCTTTTATCCAATTTTCCTTCGCTGTTTTGTATTTCCTGCTGGCTGTATAGACCACTTGTAAGTAATAGAATGGTCTTTGGTGTATCTTATTCTAAGCTGGGGATTGAATTTTTTTTTTTTTTGGTCAGGGAGTCAATAATTAATGAACTTATTGTTTGTGATGCTCTGGAACTGATTAATTTATCTGTACTGTTTGTATATTCTGTGGTTCTCAATGTTAGGGAATTTCTTTGGACTAAAGTGCTGTACCATCAGATTAAGGTGTGCTTGTATTACCCTTGTGTGAAAGCACCAACATGAACCGTTCTTAATGTGCCTTAATTGGGAGTCAATTGTATAGAATTGAAGTTATTATAGAACTGTTCTGTCAATTATTTGTACTATATAACAATAATAGCAGCATGCTCTTGTTTGGTATCTGGGCTCTATTTTACAATGATATGTGCACTTATTATTATTATTATTATTATTATTATTATTATTATTATTATTATTATTATTATTATTTTCCATATGGCTTCTCTTGGTCATTTATTATGATTATTGACAAGGGATTTTTTCTAATTATCGTACTCAGGAGCAGAGAACCATTAATTGCTGCACTCTTGGATATCCGTGAAATGCTTATTACTATGAGTGCAAAGAAGCCTTAATCATGTATGCAATTGCTTTGTATTCCTGAAGCATATACCAAGTATTGAGTCGTGATGATGCACCGTATTTTTATTAGTATATTCCATGTAGTAGGTTCCACACATGTAATAATATGATCTGATATGTGCACCTCCTCTTTAAGCTTGTAAGATTGATGTACTATTTTTAGACCATGTCTTCTGGTCATGTATGATGCGGAACTTGGAAGCTGCATCTTAGAGACACGCGTGTCGAAACTTGAAATGCAGAAGAGTTGTGTCTGTTAGATTAGATGCAGTGTATCTCCTGTAAGCTTATGTGATACTGTCTGTCTGCACATTAAGCAAACAAGATAGTTCTATTTTCATGCTGCTGTATCATAGGTGATGCTCCATTTTGTAATCCGCTAAGTCTGAAGGAGTCAATAGTCAACTCATTCTACATGTTTGTGAGTTTCCATTGGCTCAAAATTTTGTAGTAGGTAGACACGTTTTTCCCGAGGGCTTCGTATTGTAAAGATTATTGGTCTTAGAAAGTTGGGAATGTTGTGTAAATAGCAGCTTGTAGCTTATGCAGTATTTCAGTTGTATCATTGTACAGGAAAAGCTTTGTTTATATTTTTTCCTTTGATGATTCATTGTAGCATGTAGCATGTAATTGTTTTGTATAATGGGTGCCTAATTTACAAAATTTTCTGAATTATACTAATGATTTACAACTGTTTACTTTTCATGCATTTTGCTGCTAAACTTCGAGAAATTTGCCTCGTGTGTATTTCTTTAATTAGATTGTGACAGTAATGATCAAGATGTGCGGATAGTATGAAGGCTTGCTCGTTCCAATATATTTACTTTTGCCTTTTGTGTGTTTAGGGTGTGTAATTCTTTCTTCATCTTATAAATGTGTTCAATTTAAGAGATTATTTAATTTATGTTACTAAGATGTGTTGTTGAATATTTGCCAGACATTTTTCTCTTTGATTTTGATTTTTGTTCTTTTTGCTGTATTTCGGTGAGCTCTGAACTGGTTTACTTTTCTTGATAGTCAGGACTTATTTTAGCACCTTAAAAATTACTGTATATGTGATATTATTAAATACAAATAGAAGTAGGTGAATAGTACTTTAGATTATGAGGTTTTGGATAACATTTTTATTTTTTTATTTTTTTATTTTTTATGATGAGGGTAATGCGCAACAAAGGTGTTGCATTACATTGATCTTGGATAATATATTATTAAGTGACTTGCTTGATAAAGAATCTTTAGGTGCAGAGGCATTCAGTCTGTTTAAGCATCGAGAAAGCTCATTGATCAATTAGTTAATTTTTTCGACCTAGATAGCCAGCTAGTCTTAACAATTAGTATAATTACCAAATTAGATTGAGTGTTTGTGCGTGGGTTGAAATGATATTCATTTCTGCATCAAATTCGAGATCAAGTTTTTTAGATTAGGAAATGTTTTTTCGATATAAGAGTACAATCATCAAAGAAATTTATACATTCTAAATTTTTTTTCGTAAACTTTCTAGTCCCGACAGACTAGCCCGAAAATCGAAGATTTGAATTTATGACTGAAAAATTCTAATTCGAAAATTCTTCAAGTCTGATAAGCCAGTATAGAAATCAGATGGCTTACTCGATTGAAATCCCTAGAGACCATCTCACTACATGCTTCAATAACAACATATTCTTAGCCCCAATTTTTGTTTTATTTTACTCTTGAATGATTTTGTTTAGGTTCCACGTTGGATTAGAAATTCCACACCATTATTATTATTATTGACAATACAATTTTCGAAATTGAAAAATGTGATAAAAGTCTAAATTTGAAAACGAAATATATTACTCTCCTCCCACTCAAAATGACACACTTCTTTTCAACACAGTTACTTAAGAGAAGTTATTAAAGAATAAAGAGGGAGTAAGTGGTGAAGTCCACACCTTTTGTGAAAGTGAATGGTTTATTTGTTTGAACTGTCCCACTTCGAGTGAGATGACTCAATTAAGAATATGTGCTACTTCAAGTGGACAGAAGCAATAATAATTTGACATTCAATAATGTGTTCTATTTTTTCAAAATTGGGCCATAAATTATGTGTAAAAGTATAAGCAACTCTTTTCTTAATTTCAATGTTAGAAACTTTAGCACCTTCGATACACGCATAAAACCAGAAGATCTTTAGTGATATTGGTTAGAACTGCAAAATACTGGAGATAACGTAACCGGAGAGAACCCCTGGGTGAGGGTTTTACTAAACCACAACAAGACACGCAAAATTACGGTGCTACCACTAGGGCAAATTCTCACTTTTCAAACCTTCTTCTTCAAACACTGAGACTTCTGCATTTTTGCAATCTTCAATTCGCATTGCCAGTCGGATCTTGTTGAAGATCCGATTATTCCGACCTGATGGCATTGGCGTTCGATGAATTCGGTCGGCCGTTCATCATACTGAGGGAGCAGGAGCAGAAAACAAGATTGCGCGGCCTCGATGCGCAGAAGGCCAATATCGCCGCCGGAAAAGCGGTGGCGCGGATCCTCCGCACCTCTCTCGGACCTAAAGGCATGGACAAGATGCTCCAGAGCCCCGACGGCGAAGTCACCATCAGTAAGCTCCGCCACTTCACCTCATTTTATGTGTGTGTTTGTTGCGCATTATTTAAATCATTGAGATATTTTGATTCGTGAAACTTGTGTATTGGAATTGTTAAGCATGATCGTCAAAGTTAGAAATTTTTGTGATGAAGTTGATGTATTTCTGATTGTTGTGGCGCCAGCAAATGATGGTGCGACGATCCTGGAGCAGATGGACGTTGACAACCAAATTGCTAAGCTCATGGTTGAATTGTCCCGGAGTCAGGACTACGAAATCGGTGATGGAACAACTGGAGTTGTTGTCATGGCTGGTGCTCTTCTAGAACAAGCGCAGAAGCTGTTGGAACGCGGAATTCATCCTATTCGGGTTGCAGAAGGATATGAGATGGCTGCAAGGGTAGCTTTTGATCATTTGGAAAGTATATCACATAAGTTTGAGTTTAGTGAGACATATGTTGAGTCTCTCATTCAGACCTGTATGACTACTTTATCTTCCAAGATGTAAGTTTTATTCTATTTGCAGGATTTTCGACCATGCTATTTCACATCGAACTGTGTGTTTATCTGCTCTTGTTTCTGGCGTAGTGTGTGTGCTAAATATTTGAATGTTGTTTTATGCTATTTTCTGGGGAAGCACGTATGACATCGAGTTTTTCAACTAATTTCCCCCCACCCCCCTCCACTGCCCCCCTATTTGAGTATAAGGGACATGATAAAACATCATTACATGTATACTAAATTCTTTATCCTACTATGCTTGGGTGCAAACTTTACTAAGTGACCATTTCACCTTTTCCATGAATTACCAGGCACCTGTTTAACTGATATATACTTTCTTTTATTATTTCAAACTTAAATTCCTATTACCCTATTTTTTTTTCAATAGTTCTCCGGTGTCTGGAATTGGGAGGGTGGGTGAGTCTAGAGGGTGGGGATGTGCCGGATGTCAGCTATGGTGCTTCTGAATTCTACTGGACTTGGAGCCTCTGGATCTTGTGCCTTAGAAATTATGCTTCTAGTAATAGTGCATCCCATGCTTTTGTTGTCTGATCTTGTCAAATATTCTTGCAGTGTGAATAGGTGCAAGCGCAGTCTTGCAGAGATTGCTGTTAAAGCAGTGCTTGCTGTTGCAGATTTAGAGAGGAAGGATGTTAACTTAGACTTGATTAAAGTAGAGGGAAAAGTTGGTGGAAAGTTGGAGGATACTGAACTGATATATGGAATTGTTGTTGATAAAGATATGAGTCATCCACAGATGCCAAAGCAAATCGAGGATGCAAAAATTGCCATTTTGACTTGCCCCTTTGAGCCTCCAAAGCCAAAGACTAAACATAAGGTTGATATTAATACTGTGGAAAAATTCCAAACATTACGTCTACAAGAGCAGAAGTACTTTGATGATATGGTTCAACAGTGCAAGGTAATAATCTCTTCATATCACCATGGTATTATTTTGGTTGATAGAATATGTCACGAGTTTTGGGTAGAGGGAGGGAACTTATGGTTGAATTTCTGCATGATTGCGTTCAAGGGAGGGAACTCATGGTTTAGTCGTTTTATATGGACTTTGGCTCGAAACTAAGTTGAGATTGTCCCTTTCCTCTTTTATTATGCTGCATTATGAGACAAAGAGCGACTGCAGTGGATATTGCTTTGCAATTTGCATTTAACATGATACACTTTCTATCTTAATCAACTCTTGAAAGAGTTTCAATCATACACTAGTGAATACCACCTTTTGTTTTGGAAGCTAAAGACCTTCATGTAATTTACAAGCCTCACTGGATTGCAGGATGTCGGGGCTACCTTAGTTATCTGCCAATGGGGTTTCGATGATGAGGCAAACCACTTACTAATGCACAGAAATTTACCTGCTGTCCGATGGGTTGGTGGTGTAGAGTTAGAGCTGATAGCCATAGCTACAGGTTTTTCAGTCCTGCAGTTTACTAATGATATTTTTGTAATTTTTGTTGCTGTTTTGTTATAAAGTCTCCAATAACATTTGCCTTTTGAATTCTATGTAAGGTGGGAGAATTGTGCCAAGATTTCAAGAGTTGACACCAGACAAGCTGGGCAGGGTAAAGTGTTAAAGCTATGATTATGCATCCATGTTTCCTGCTTTCATTGTGCTTTACACGCACGCCAATGCATAAGTACTTACTATATTCATATGTTTTGCACATGATAAAGTATGTTCTTGTGCAATCTTTTTAGCCTAATCAAAAACAATTTTATGCATGCTAGGCTGGTTTGGTTCGAGAAAAAGCATTTGGAACAACTAAGGATCGGATGATATATATTGAGCACTGTGCAAATTCCAAAGCTGTAACAATATTTATACGTGGTGGTAAGTCAATGTTGTACTCTTCCATTTGTTCAATTTTGCCATTTTGATAATTATTAATTGTAACAGATTGTATGCCTTTCTTTACCTTTTAAACTGTTCCTAGCTGTAAACCTTGTTATGGGTAGATAGTAGATACTGTTCCTTTATTTTATGCAAAAAACTTAATGGATTGGCAATCACAGACCATCATATATTCTGCTCTGCTTTTATTTGCTATATCTTGTGGTATAGACTTAATGTGGTAGTTCAGCTCAGCTTGCTCTGATTTGTTTGAAGTTGCTTGCTGTATGGTTGTTTCATGTCATACTGATCTGAATGGCTCATGGACCTATCTTGATTGTTCTGTGCACTTCCAAATCTTTGGAACTATGTTTTTCCAACATTGTCTAAGAAATGTATGCTTTCAATTGATGTACTAGTCTGGAACTAAGTCTTGTTCTGGGTGATGCTTTAGGTAACAAGATGATGATAGAGGAAACTAAGCGCAGCATTCATGATGCTTTATGCGTTGCAAGGAACCTTATTCGAAACAATTCCATAGTATATGGAGGTGGGTCTGCTGAAATTTCATGTTCAATTGCTGTTGATGCAGCAGCTGATAAATACCCAGGAGTTGAACAGGTGAGAAGCCAACTTCTTTAATCTTACATATTATATTGATTATTGGGCAGACACCATATATTGATGTTTAAAACTTGGACAATTTTAGACATAATGTTTGAACATTTTTTGCAATAATGTTACGAAGCCCAAAAATACCTTTATATCTCTCTTTGAATTGCGACAAGTATGGTGTGGATGACGGTTCCTTGGGCCTACATGGTGTGAACCACCAAAAGACAACCTTTTCTACGACCAAATCACCAAAATGTAGACTATCCTATAATGGAATTTGGGCTTCATGAAATTGTTGCAAAAATGTAGAAACGTTGTGGCATTATTGCAGAAGTGGTCAAATGTTGTGACAATATATGGTATTTGCCTAATATATATTGTGTGCTTGTGTGGTGTTATTTTCAACTATAAGCTATAACGTTTACATGCTTCTCCTGGCAGTATGCAGTCAGGGCGTTTGCTGATGCATTAGACGCTATCCCAATGGCACTGGCTGAAAATAGTGGTCTCCAGCCAATTGAAACTTTATCTGCTGTCAAATCTCAGCAAATTAAGGTAATCTCGGTTGTTTCCTCTTGAATCATTTTTTGTTTTCCCCCACCTTCTATTCATGTGGTGGCTCCTTGCTGTAACGGAAGCAATGATTTTTCTCTCAGGAGAACAACTCCTGCTGTGGGATTGATTGCAATGATGTTGGCACAAATGACATGCGTGAGCAAAATGTGTTCGAGACTTTGATTGGGAAGCAACAGCAGATTCTGCTTTCGACTCAAGTTGTTAAGATGATTCTGAAAATCGATGATGTCATCTCACCGTCTGAATTTTGATTTTGTTGAGTTAGAGCTGAGGAGCAACTACACATGGGATTTGTAAAATGGCTTGAGTCTTTTCTTTCAAGCTGTGCTGCTCGATGTTTTCTTTTCTGATGAATGTTTGACTTATCTTGTATGTTTGTAAGACATCTGATCTGAGTTAATGCTTATAGGTAACAACCCTCCCCTCTATTATTTTTTGGGTATGGTTGTATATGATTTTAAACCTTAAACTCCATCTTCTGAGTGCAACTCTGCTCATGATTTCATAGTGCTTGTTTGGTTATTGCAGTTGCTTGAACATTTGCCAATAGTTATTGTTGAGTTTACATGGATTCATATGTCATTTTCAGGCATCATGTCATGTCATGTGCTGATTTTTGTTTTCCTTGCAACAGATATTGTCCCCTCTGAGTTAGTTACATGTAAGAAGCGGCATAAATGGACCCTCCCTCTCTGAATTCATAAATGAATCACATGACAAGATATGAATAGTCGGTCGACCGACTGTCGATGCAGGAATAGCTCATCATCTCATCCAATCCCAATGATCCCATCTCATGGGTGAGAGCAGTTGGATGAAATTAGTGAACTAGTTGATATTGAATGAATGATGAGAGGAGGAGCACGAGATTGAAAGGAATTTGTGTGTCGCGTCTTTAAACTGCAGGTGCTGCATTGAATTGATGTTTTAACAGACAATGAGAGTAGCATTATTCATGTCGGCAGTGGCACGGCACATTGGTGAAACAAGAAGAGTGGGTCTCAAATCTGAATCTGAAAATTGAAATGCTATTTATGGGATAGGTTAGGATAGATAGAATAGGAGGGGAAGACAAAAGTGATAATTATAAATGAAGGGTTGTGTTGGTGGCCTTAGATTTAATGGCTTCTTGGATCCTCTACCGCTAGCCTCTCTCTCTCTCTCTCTCTCTCTCTCACCCCACACCGTCTTTATTTCTCTGCAAAAGAAATCGAAGCATTGAAGTTTGGTGCTCAATTTTGTCAAAGATACAGCGTGAATTCCTGCCAATTCTGTCCCACCATACCACTGCTATTACATTTTTTTGGTAATTTTAGCGCCTCGTATAAAGTTGGATATCCCAAATTCTTATTTCAAATATATGATGTGCTATGGTACTAGTGACTAGATAAATTATACGAGCACATGGCTCACTTTTGAACGATATATATATATATTTTTTTATGTTTTCTGAGCAAACTTTCGAAGAATATTGTAATCTTGAGAAATTTAGAAAATGTCTGTGATGTTGATCTCAGTCTCTCTCTGTAAGACTATTTCCATTTAGAATTATCAATGTGCAATCCTTCAATCTATTTCATAGCTTATCATTAACATATATTTCTAGTATAATGATTTATTTATCACTAATAATACTTGTTTCATTATCCTTACAGTCAAGTCATAAGCAAATACTTGGTCTAAACATGCATGTATATTGCATACAAACTAAAATTATATTCAGAATTTCTGACCACTAACAGATGCTTCCATATTTTTTTTAAACGGAATTTCTGCTTTACATCTTTTTTTCAAATAATTGATTTGAGTTGCCAACCATCCCATGTGACGAGTTAGATGGGCCACACCACGATCAATCTAGCCCTTATAATTTATTATGTAAACCACATAGATATAAATAGTTCATAATTTATAGTTTAAACTACACAAACTACACACAGTGTGCACTTTATTTTAATGTAAATGTACTGAGGTGTAGAGCATAGAAGTAATGATCAATTGCTATCTGTGCGATCTGTGTAACATAATGCAAAAAAGAAACATGTGATTATAATTAAATTCAGACAATATTTGCATATTCTTAGTGAAATTATATATAGTGCAAGAAATTAATTAAGCTACATTAATCAACTCACCAGTCCTTGTAAGTTGTAACCCCCTTGGATTTCCATTAGGATTTTTTAAGGAAACTAAACAGGCCGAGGTTGGTTGCATTGCAATGTAGCACTTATAAATCGTGCATGCATATGGTTATATATCTAAAATACAAAGTTATACGTAATTAATTATTTAATTCTCCAAATTCCAAAATTATATATATTGATCTGCTAGCTAGCAGTGTTTGCCTTTCCTACAGCTGATGGAACCTGCTCCCTCCGTCATCGTTCCCACCAATGACGACGGCCTCGCGCTCAAGCTCGAGGCCTTTGCGTAGTTAGACGACGCCCCTGCACCCGACCGGGTGAAGAAGGCGCCGTTTAGCATTAGGTCTCCCTCCGATCTCCAATTCCACCTCTTCCATTCCTCTTCTCCTGCATCTTCATGCTTTGTTACCTTTTATTTGTTGCAATACAACTTATAATTAGTCCATTTTTCAACAATAGTAATTTATTTAGTTATGTAACATATATGGATCTCTAACCTCCTTACTATCGGTTCTGTCCGGAGCGAGAAACCTGTTTCCCTGACTGTTGATCGTAGGAGAAGCACTCCCGCCAATGGCGTACATTTCCCAATGCGTGTAGTCATTGTTCACCACGTGAAAATATCCGTGTCTGCACCTGCATCAGTGCAGACACGGATTCTGATCAGAATATATATATAATAATATAAATATATATATCCGTGTCTGCACCTGCATCAGTGCAGACACGGATTCTGATCAGAATATATATATAATAATATAAATATATATATTCTGATCAAACGAGAAACACTTAATTTTTTAGGTGAGAAATAAGAACAAATAATATGTCGTCCTCGTACCTGGGCATCCTCTGGACGAGGCCTTCTCCGAAATGGTTGAAGGCAATGGTGACCTGCATGTTCTTGTCCTTGGAGTAGCTGTCGCTGTGGCCCAACAACATGACCTTGTTGTGGTGTGTGAGGTAATTGTTGGATATGGTGATGGCGGTGGAGCCGTGGATGGCGTCGATGAGTCCGTCGCGGCAGTTGGAGAGGGAGCAGTGGTCCACCCACACGTGGCTGCCGCTGAAGATGGACACGCCGTCGCCGTCCGACACCGTCCGCCACCCGTAGTGCTCCGGGGAGTCTCGGACGTAGGCGTTCCCGCCTTGCTTGCAGTCGTGGATGTTGACGCCGTGAATGATGATGTTGGTCACGTACTGGACGGTGATGCAGGGCCCGCCGGCGATGTGGACGCTCGCGCCGCGGCCGTCGATCGTCTTGAAGGAGTTGAGCATCAGCTCCTGCTTCAGCTTGATCACCATGTCGCGGGCGAAGATGATCCACAGGGGCTCGTTCTGGATCACGCCGTACCTTAGCGTGCCCGGCTTCGGGTTGACCGCGTGGTCGCCCGGGTCGGTGACCACGTAGATCTTGCCGTCCCGGCCCCCGACGGCGTGCTTCCCGAAGCCGATCGCGCAATCGGCCAACCGCTGGCGGTTCTTCTCCCAGTGGGGGTCGCACCGCCAGCAGTCGTCGATGGGGTTGCCTGTCCCGCAGGACAGGAACCCCAACTTCCTCCTTGATGCATTGTTGATTTTCCTGCACAACAAAAATAATGTGACACATTGTTGGTTAGAGACTTAGAGTTATTCAAACATTATGTCTAATTTTATTTTTTCTTGGGGGGTGGGGTGGGGTGGGGTGGGGTGGGGAGTGTTGGGGGTAAAGTGTGATATCATACTCATTAACTTCTTGTACTACAAGTTCAGGGTCAGGAACTGGTGAAGAGAATATGAATTTAGGAGCTAATAATGGAAGTAACATGAGAATGAGAAATTTAATTCCCATGTTTATGATGAAAAGGGAATTAAAGGAAAATGGGTAAAGTTTGTGTTATTTTGTTAGAGGTGGTTGAGATATATATTGTGTGTGTGTGTATATATATAGAAGAATGAAAATGAGATAATATGGATGTGGTGAATCTAAGGAAGAAGCATTATTAGGTAGGTCCCACCTTGACTCCATGACACTTTACATGCTAAGAGATGTACACATTTTTTATCTTCTTTCTTTTTTTTCTTGAACATGAAAGATTTAAAAAAGAAATTTTAGTAAATATGATCGTGGTTGTTGTTGGTTGTTGGTATATAAGAACATTTATTAAATGCATAGTAGCTTTAAAATTAAATTTATGCATATATATATATATATATATATATATATATATATATGTATAGACATTAAGCAAGTGATAGTTTATGACCATCACCATGTAGATTGAATTGTTTTTTTTTTTTTTTTTTTTTTTTTTAATTTTTTGGCAAGGACAAGTTAAAGGGTTGTCAACGTCATACATAATATTATCAAAACAACGTTCAATTAGATTGCTGAAATTAATGCAAAAAGTGTTTGATAGTTATTTTAGAAGTCCTGGGATTGATTAGGAATTATGATGATGGGAAATAATTAATTAGATGACTCTCTCATCATAAGGAAAGTAGTTTTGTGTTCTTTTAAATATAAATAGTAGCCCAATTCGCAATTATATCACCTCGACACATTTTAGATGTTGTTGGAACCTGCAGTCGCTATCTTAATTCGGTGGTCATTGAGTAAATTCCTGTCTTCTTGTTGTAGGATCTATATAGTTTAGCGAAATTGACTTTTTGGTTCAAGCATTACTTACTTTTACTAGTCCAGAACATAAATTCATATAAATATATTATATTTTCAATCTAAAAATATTTATGTTTCATATATTTTATTCGAAAACTAAATTCATTAAACTTTTTGTATTTTTTTTTTCAGTTATCAGGAGATATTAAATTCTATTTGTGGAGACATCAGAAATATGCATAATGTGCCCACATGCCATGATGCATCATATATTCATATTACGACTTCACCGACATAAAGTTATGCTCTTTACTACTCATCAATTAAATCTTTTTTTTTTCAGCAAGATCATTTGTTTTTATACCTTATATTAACCTTGTGGTTGAAAAGTGACCTAATAATTAAGATACAAGTTTATAGGATATTATAAATTCAATTTTTAATCACTCTCTTAATATTAATAGATCCACTTTTTGTTAGAAACCGGGTACACGTCTCGTGAACAATTACAAGGGAAATATGAACAAACACAAACATAAATTTGTACTAGAAATTAGAGATAAGAATTACAAGAACTAGACGTATTGAAATACAGAAAAAATAGATCAAACTCTTAAATAAGTTGTGTCGAAGGAATCCTTCTCCCCGCAAGACGAAGAACGCCCCGGTAGTGCTCTCGGATTGGCGGTTCATCCCCAAAGGTAAAACAACTTCGTCTCGACGGATGTAGCACCACAATCCGGCGAGCTCTGGCGAACTGAACAAGGACGAGAACTGAGCAATGACACAAAGAACTATGCTATTTCGTATGCAATGAGAGAATGATTTCTAGTGTACAATGCAAATGAAAATGCATCTATTTATAAGCTATTCACACATGTAGGGTTTAATGCCCAATTAAAACAATCAAATGCACACTTGACCGTTACATGAGCCATTACACAGCCATGTAGCTGTTACAAATTCGAAATGGGTGTTATGAGTGTAATTGCCTTGACCAAAAATTAATTCGATAGTTTTGGAATTTAATTATGTTTTAAACGCACATCTGTTTGGCCAAACGGGCACCTCGGCAGTTTCATAATTTAATTCTGCTTCAAACACCCATCTGTTTGGCCAAACGGATATCTCCATCTGAAACACACACCTACTGGACCAAACGAATTGGGCTCCAGCTTATTCTAATTGGGAAGTGTAATTTCCCTACACCAACACTCATCTATGGCACATCGAAAATCGGTTTTGAGACTTCGAGTATGCCATGTTCATCTACTCGACGCGTAGATTAACATCCAATATTATCCAATAATTGATTATTCAAAACCAATTTTCCAACACTTTTAAGGACATTGTGGATGATATTGATAAGTTCGTTAAAAAAAAGTTTTTGTGATTTGAAATATAATAATATAGACTTAAATTAAGAAAAAAAATTCATACGAAGTACAAAGGCTAAAAAACACTTTGCCATAAAATATTTTGAGCAACAATGATTGGAACACGAACCAATGCATATATATCCCCATTTATTTTTTTGGTCATGAAAATTTTATTATACTAATTGTACAATAAAACAGCTTAAAAAAATACCGACTTGAATAATTCATGTTATCTTAATATTTTGAAATTAAAAAATTACTTAGATAGAATTTAATCATGTGAATTCTCTGGCCATAACATTGACATGTAGACAAATTCAACACAAAAATTTAAGGCAACTATGTGACCGACAAATCTGAGCCTCTACTATGACATCATTAATTAAATAAGAAAAGACGAAAATATTAGTATTAATTTGTATCATTCAATTTATTTTAATTCTTGATCACTCTTTACAACAGATCAATTACTGTTTCGATACATTAATTAGTTGTTAGTTGGGGTTAATTATTGTTATTATTAGGTCTAAAATCGACTACTTTAGTTCTAAAAATTTGATAATTATTGATTAGGATATTTATAATTTAATTTTACAACCTTATAAACACCTAATATTAAAAAAGTTACATAAATTATATTTCATATGTATTATTATCACATTGTTAGTGGACACATTAAATTGTTTTTATGATAGGTAGGTGAGCTACCCCTATATAGTTGAACATGGCACTAAAGTTTATTGATGGTCTGATATTTTTTTGAACTTTATTCTTGTATGTTCCTAAATTTAAATGAATGGTTTAACGCAAAAACATTAAATGTATTTTAAAGTCTAATCCAATTAAACACTAATGAACTAATAAATAAAAAAAATATTGTGTTATATTTCGGTATCACATCTGAAATTTCACTGTTGAACGAAATGTATATTAAGTGTGCTTAATAATGGGATATATGTATATATTAGATTAATAATTATTGTAAAATATTACAATAAAATTATAAGATTTAAACCCAACTAAAATATTAAAAAGTCACATAACTGTCACAACAGAGAAGCCGCTGGATTCGTTTTTGTGATGAAAATTAACTTTGAAATTAGTTAGATTAGATTAGTGTCCGTACATGCAGTCCACGTGATGACGTGGCAGCTCTTTTGGGCCCTAGTGCACGTTAGTCCCCATGTGGCCTGTTTCCCGTCCCATTGTTCCCGGGAAATTTTATTGTGGGTGTACGTTTAGTACAACCATTTCTTATACGAGTATTTTGAATCTTTGGAATAAGCCAAATTGACTAATTTTAAATTATTTATAGTTTTTTTGAAGTTGAGTTTGAGTAATTCACAAGGGAACTCAACTAGGCACGAATTGAATATCATGAGCTCAAGTTCGACTTGATTAATTATAAATCGAGTTTTAAGACCCATCTTCATAAGTTATTTCCATTCAATTCTGACGCATTGCTAGATAGGATAATTATGATATTTCAGCGTCAAGATAATTCTATCATATATGTACATAGTGGTGAAGCTACATGGGCCACAGGGGCTTAAGGCCCTACTGAATATATTTATTTATTTATTTTATTCTTATAAATCGTTATATTATCATATATTATGCGAATTGTTGCGTAAAAGCTCTCACCACCAAATTGAATTTTTTCAAATTCGAAAATTAGAAAATCCAAACCCACTAATAATTATTTTAACTACGTCCCTACATGTATATGTAATACACCTTAAAATAAAAGCGATTGCTGGAGTTGCTCTGACTTGTAAGCCGGTTTTAACTTCTTTTACATCTTCAATCACTTCCTCACTCCTCAATGTAAAACATTCCATATTTGGTAAAATAATTTGATTTTATAGAGACTTTAGAACAAGTATGTATTGTTTGGATTTTTGCTAAGGTTGTCTTGCGCATAAATGATTGTCAATTTGGAAAAAAAGAAAATGATTAAAGATTATTGATTTGAAATCCATGATCTTTGAAATCTTCTAATCCTAACACAATTTTAAACATGCCTCCAGAACAAATAACTTAATCATTTCAGATCCTGTTTTCTTTAAAATTTAGAGCGACATTGATAGATTTTAATTAAGTCATCAAGAAATGAACTCAGCCAACAAACGAGTTTATTATTGCAGATTACAATTAATTAATGGGTGATGCTATTTGGATCAATTTGATCCGAATCAAATGCATTAATTAGTCAAAATTTCAATATTAAAAGACATTCTTGCCCATTATATATTTTTTATTCCATAAATTTAATATAATAAATATATGTACATTGGAAATAAAAATTTCATTAAATATCGATATTCTCAAAATAGAATTGGAATTGGTATTTAATGTAAAGTCATGCATTTGTAAAGTATCGTTATTCCACTAAGTTTCTCGTTAATTACATACATGCACCTCTATAAAATAATAGAATGATAATTTATAAGTATATATATATATATGTGAATAATATTTCATAATTCAAGTGTGAATTTGCATTTTTTTAAATTGAACAGTACAAAATTATTGGAAAATCCAAATAGACAAATTCAAATTTTTTGACTTAAATTTGAACCGAATCGAACCAAGGAAACAGAAAAATCTAAAATTGAATTATTTTTTATATTATTGATAATTTTATTTTAACTACAAAAAATAATATTTCCTTCCATTTTTAGAAATATGTTAAATTATTTAAATAAAATTACAACATATATATAATTTAAATTTCGATTTGCTCAATTTCAAAAATACCTATAATTAGACCCTCGACTTTGATAAATTGACGATACAATTGTTTGCTGAAATGAGAAACAGAAAACACAAGTTCTGCTAGAGAAAATGTACTGGAAATTGTAATTGAAGTTGTTGTAATTGAAGTTCAATAGTTCACTAATTAAGTCACCTCTAGTCCAATTGTTACAATTGAAGTGTAGTTTCGTCACTAATATATATGAGTAACGACTATCATTTAGTCATCGCCTGCATAAATTTAATTTTGTATTGTATAACTTCGACATTTTTTTTGGATCGCTCTTAATTTTTTTTTTTGCATTAACTATAAATAAAATGCCGAAAATTAATAAGGGACCCGAAACGGCTAAAACCTTCAAACAAAAACGTGAAGCTCTTTTCTTAACTCTTGTAAAATTTTCGTCTAAAAAACCCCTCTTATAAAATTTTATTATATTTTATTTTTAATTTTGTTAAAAGTCATTTATTTATAATTCTAAAGTAATTATCTTAGTTTTTTTTATCATGTTTATCACGTAATTTGACGAAAAAAAACTACTCAATCCATTCCAGCCATCTTGGTATGTTTCTTTTCGGCACGGGTATTAAGGAGAAGAGAATTACAGATAAAAGGTGTGTGATCCACATGTTTAGTGTAGTTTTTTATTCAACTAGTATAGCACCCGTGCGTTGCACGGTAGAATACATTATAAATTTATGTAATATACTTCTTTCTTTCCACAATAAATGGTCACTTTCTTTTGGGCACGAATATTTAGGAGAAGAGATAAAAAGATAGAAAGTCCTTTTTGTGAGAGAAAGAAGTTTTCATATTAGGTAAGTGACCAATTATACGGGACAACCTAATAAAGTAGCGTGGCCACTTATTGTGGAATAGAGAGAGTATGAATTATCAAATCACAAAAATAAGGAGTGAATTTATTAATTAAGAAATTACAGACACCAAATGAGACTAATAATATTTATATTTTAGAGCGTCAATACATAAATATGAACATTTATAGGAATAACAGTAACAAATTACACATATTAAGTTTTAAAGATTACGAAAAACTTTTTTGTACATAACATTTTCAGTAACCGTTGAAGAATGCTTCTCAATTCTCATCACCACACACCAATATCTTCAATCCTTTCCGATTTGTAACTCTTGAGACGGCCATATAAAATGGTCCATGACTAAACACAATATTTTTTTAAGAACAATCCAACATGAGAAAGAGTCTGTCTTTAGCTTTATAAATAGTCATTGTATAGAATACAATTAATGGAAATTATCGACGCACAAGCTTGAATGACAACTTTAAATCAGATGGAGTCATTGACAATCAAAAAATCAAAACTATTTTTCCAACATTATGTTCACTTATAATTTTGTCGATTTCTTTATAAAAAAAAACCAAACATAATACAAAAATAATTCAATTTAAAATCAGGCCACAAAGCCTAAAACGCAAGCCCATTCAATTATATTCGAATAATTAATTCAATAAAATTAGCTAAAGACGAAAATGTAACAAAATTTATTATCCACCCACCCAAATCCTCATTTATTAGAAATTTAGCCCAATATAAATATAGCATATGCGAAGATATTAGGGTTACTTTGTCTTCTTCACTGCCTACCACTCACCTGCAAACTAATGTCAGATATCATTCTTCCTCCCTCCGCAATTAATTTCAAGTTACCATCCACCGCGGTTTAATCTCATTTAATCCTCAAAACACCTCCAAAAATTCCACTCAAACTCACAACCCTATTATTCTATAATCCTACTGTAATTTTTCATGTCCAAACACAATAACAATCTGCAAGTTAAACTCCGACCAATCTCACCCTATCTAATTTTACATTGACCAGCCTAACCTCTGTTTAACCATGTCCGACGATCCTCCAATCCAAAACAATTTCCTAGTTTTGGCAAAAACTCTAAATAGAAAACCCTAATTCCATTTCAGATCTCTGTGTCTCAATCCCATAGTCGATAGATCTACCATAGAACATCAACAACTATCTTTGAAATCGTACAAAAAACCCCTAAATTTAGTGTTTCAAGATCTATTATTAGATCTGAAATATCTTCGAAACATATAGTTCTCAAACAACTTCGATTCACTGCATTCTCAGCTCTAAGTCAGATTTTACAACAGATCGACATACTACGCGAACAAAATCAAAGGTAATTTCTTGTTCTGTAAAAATATGTATATATATATTACACAATTTCTTGTTTAATTTTCTAAACATTCTTGTTTAATTTTATTGTAGCAAGAATTTGGGCAATGTTATCTGTGTTCGGATCTACAAAAATTACTGTAATAAAATAACATTTTTATTCAATTCGTAAGGTTCCTTCTTTCTGGAACTGATAAAAACCTTAATAATTTCTAACTGTTAGTTTATGGATTTTGAACTGGAAAAAAGTTTTCTTAGTTTTTATTCTTTTTCTTCAGATTTTTGGCGATTGAGAACAACAATCACTACGTTTTAAATAACTGAAGAGGTCTAGTGAAGAGAAGAGGTAAGTCTAAAACTCTATTTGTTCGTCTCACTCCTGGATAGGAGTCTGTAATTCAAGTGCACATTCAAGTGTATGCATTCATAATATGTTAAACCACATAAAAACAAAATTAAATCTCAGCATTTCGAATTAATTAGATGATGGGTTCTGCATTCAAGTGCAGCAAGAGCAAAGAGAAAAAAAGATATGGACAAATACATTATTTGAAGATTTTGTGTGAAGTAATCTGGACCACTTAATTGAAGTAAAAGACTAAAATGTACTATAAATCAGATTGATGTGTACGTATATACTTTATATCAAATTATTTAGTGTAATATAACCTACCGTGGATCTTATTCTCTCTCTCTACATGACTTAATTGTAATTTTATAGATTTTTTTTTCTCTCTCTCTACATGACTTAATTGTAATTTTATAGATTTTTTTTCTAGTGGTAGAAATGGTGAATACTATTTTAGAAGTCGGGAAAGGACAACAACGAAGATCGAGCGGAGATAAATGCAGCGAGAGGTGCTGCTAGGACGGCTGGATGCGGCTGAGGAGCCTTGGTTGTCGCCGCTGATGTTTGCTTCTCGATTCCAATTATGAAACTATAGAGGACAGTAGCATCTCCAACTTGTCCGGTTTGAGGTGGCACTAAGCAAAAGAAGACAATAGAGAAATAAGAAATAACTACATAATAAAAGGAAACAATACCAAAATATAATAACTGCTACAAAAAAAAAGAGAAAAAAATTCTCTAAATAAGTACTACAACATAGACTACCAAAATACATGAGAGCAAATCTGAGGTAGTGAAAATAATGTATCCTCTTGATGATGTATATATAGACAAACCAAGTCAATTGGCTTCAAGATTTAAATTTTGAATTTGAAATTAGGCTCCTAAATTTAGAACCCAATCCGTGCTTTCAAGAAGCATAGATAACCCAAATCTATATTAACTAAGAGTTTGTGTTGTTAACATGAGTATTAACCCAAAAAAGCTTGATCATAGTTGAAAGGTTTCTGGCATACTACTATGTTTCACACGGTTTTTTAGATAAAAAGTGAATCCTCCATCTAGAAAGTGGGGAGTGTTTCAATTCAGTTTCCAATATTATTATAGATAAATTGAATTTTTAGAAATATGAAAAATACTCAACATATTTAATTCTGTTGGATAACTGGGGTCCATATGTTCTCAACCATTGTCCAGTATATAAAAGTGAAAAGCAATTGACCAAGATATATTAGAGATTTACTAATGTTCTCAACCATTGTCCAGTATATAAAAGTGAAAAGCAATTGACTAAGATATATTAGAGATTTACTAAAAAAGAACTTTAAGTCAAAACTTATTAACCAATTTGCTGGATTGAGCGGGAAAAGGGTATAATCGATAATATAGTTGCAACTCTTCTTTTTAGTATAGTAATAGATATTTAATTATTTAGTCATTAAAGTGCCTTTTTAGTCAATAAAGTGCTTTTAATTAGGGCTTAAGTACGCCCAAAAAGAAAACAGGTCATGTTACATGGGACGGCTCAAAAAGAAACACATGTCAATATGGGTGGGGATGGAGGGAGTATAATTTACTAAAATATATAATTAATTCATAATTTTTATATTTTTTTTAACTATAAATAAATGGTCAAAATTTTTGAACTTGCACATGACAAATGTTATCGTAGATCGTCCTTGCATATATATACGATTTTTTAATTTCACAAGACATGCCGCATGACTCGAACTACCGACTTTAAGGTTGGACGGGAAACGTCTTACCAATTAAAGTACACTTCGTTGTCATATATATATATATATATACGATTTTATATATATATATATGTGTGTGTGTGTGTACGGTCCATATATATGATGTCTACTTTTAAACTATTTTTTTGTTTGTAGACATATTTATAAATCGTATATAAAACCGATCAATATTAAAAAAATGTGTTTAATTGGTATGGATTAAGTTATTTGTGCATTCATAAAGCTATTTGTTTTTAGATTCAATGGATTAAGTAATTTGTCAACATGTCTCTTCATTTATTTATGACTTTTCATTTTCTTTTTTTTTTAGATTTATGGGGGTGAGAGGAATTATGAATTTAATTAAATAGGTTTGAATGAATTATTGGGAAAAGAGAATATTAATTTATTTTAAATTTATTGTTTTTAAAATCCTAAACTTTTATTAGGGATATTTAAGGTAAAACACATTTATTGTGACTATTTTGCCCTCATTGATCCGGATCAATTTGATCCAAATAGATTTACCGTTAATTATTCATGAAAATCCTTTCACACCAAATATTTTCCCATTTGGGAATTTGGGATTGATGAAATGATTATCCTAGCCATGCACATGCCATAAATGTCTCTAATTCAAGATAAGTTTTGACTTTAGTTATGATTAATCAAATTGAAAATTTATAGTGTTCCTTCCACCTCTTTCATTCTATAAACATATATGTTAATTTAGTTACAATTCAGACAAAGAAGTATGCAATTCTTACTCGAAGGTGTATAATGGATAAATTATGTTAATGTATAATAGCCAGCAAATAGTATGAGAGAAATAAACGATATCATATAATAAAAAAAATTGTATCATACTCGATCTAACAATAAGTTAGAACATTCGAACTTGAAAAATTCATTCTTGAGTGACCGTTACATCCACTAAACCAAAGTATGAATATCATCTAAACCATATAATGAAAATCTGCAGCCGCTGTCTGAAGTGTGTACTGGGTAAACTCTCTTTGTTGTACATTAGTCTGCAAACTACACATCAGAGGTAAATCAGACTTAAAAAATTAGATGTGACCCAATCTATAAGGTGTTTATGAAATCTGAACTTAAGTCCTTTGGCTTCAAGAATACTCATTCCACCATTAGATCATCCAAAACGAACTATCATTCTCATCTTTTGTGTACAAGTCATGTGGATAAAGATTAGAAAAGGAATTGCCAAATGTTGCATCATTTGCATCCATTGAATAATTTGCAAATGGGGAATCTTACATGTTGAGTAGGTCATGATGTTCCAATTATCGCATCTCTTATCCTTTCAATTCCATAAATTCATAATAGTACATGCCAAAATTATCCGTTATAATGATTACATGCAATGAAAAAAGATAATAAAAATATTAATATTAATTAACGTATTTATTTTTCAAATTAAAAGAAAATAAATCTAAAGGAAAGAAATAAAAAATAAAGAGAAAACTAACTATATTAACATTCAGACACTATTGAATTATTATTTATTTATACTCATTGGCCCAATTTTTTTTTTTTTTCGCTGGGCCTTAGCCATGTTAGTTGAAGACAGTTAAGAGTTTCCACAGTGACGGTGATCTTATTCAATGATATCATGCACACATTAGAAAATTAAAAATACGTGTGCATGTCTTGACCTAGTGGTACACTGGTTAATGCTGAGGTTAAAGATCTCGGATTCAAGTTCACTTTGGCACAGTTTTTAAATTTAATTGTTAATTTATTCAAAAAAATTAAAAACCCTACTAATTATTTAATTAACAATGGCTGTATAATAGTCCCTATTAGAATGAAATCTTCACATATACGTACATTGAATTTCTGTCACAGCTTACAAGTCAGCAAATACGAGATCTTAATCTTCATTTTATCTTACGGTTAAGGGTTCATATCATATTTTAGCATTTTTATCAAATCTATTCCGGCCTTAAAAAAAATATCTAAAATATCTTGATCTTTAGATAAATTATCAAATATATACCGGGGCATTTCTCCGGCGACCGAAAAATGACATGCCATGTCAGAGGATGTTGTTTTCGGCCCAGGAGAGATGCCAATTCAATTTTAGCTACTATTTGGATTTCATAACACTAAAGTCACAGTTTAGATTGAGCAAATATGGGATCTGAAATTTTCATTTTTTTTTCTTTTCAAGAAATGAAGACTATAAACTAAGTACAGATTTGACTAGAACACACGGATTGTAGAAATGCTCTCGTTTTATGTGATTTCTTCAAACGAGGGTAGACAGAAATTTCCCAACTACTGCATACTTGCATGCTTAAAAGATGCAACAAAAGTCACTAGGTCTCACTAGTTGTATATTACCTCTAATATAATCTACAACGTTCCTATCTTTTAAATTTCACTGAGCAGGGAAAATCCAATGCATCGGCCAAGGCTGATACATTCGCAAAAACGAACCTTCCTCACCAACGGTGATCAAATCGGGACTAGGCATCGCACACAAGGCAGATACGAGAAGATGCACTCTAATAACCGAGAGGCTATCTCTGCACTACCTCACTTGTTGTTGTCGTACTATGTATTTCCTTTTCCGGAAGATATCTTTGTGCTTTCAAATGGTAGCAATGAACTTAATCCTGGATGGTTATCAAATGAAATAGAAAATCACAATGTGAATGAAACCATAAAACATAAATGTGTAGATACTGCATCAACGTGACATCTTAGATGCGACTAAGCAATAAATGGAATAAAAAAAATCAATAGAATTTTTCATTTTAAGACCATAACTCACTTGTTCATTCGCCATGCAATATAAACTTGAATTGCATAGTAGCATCTTAATAAGTTTCGATAAAATGAATGGAGTAACATGAAGGCATAGAAGTAACCCAGCAGCTATTTTGACTTAAGTTCATTGGCGTGCTTCTCACACAGTACAGATTACAGAACAACCTAGGAACCACAAAACTAGTACTAGATTTACCGACAACTAAAGTTCTATTAATGCACACCTTTCCTTTTCGATCATAAGCAAAAGGAAGCAGCCCTATTAATTCCCAAAATTCAACTCACTATTTACCAGAAAATCGTAGTATTGTCCCTTGTAGTTCCTATAAATATAAACACTTGATCAAAAAAATATTTAGACCCGAGGAAAGCACTTCATGCAACTACAAGATGCAATAGTGCAAAATCAAATGATCCTTTGACCTAATAGAATAAGCAAGAGAGTTCAAAATTTCAAATATAAAAATGGAAAAAAAGTACCTTCTCAATGTTTTTGTCCAGATGAAGATTACTTCTTTCATTCTTGCGATCATCCAAAGTATCAGGATCTTTTTCTCTATGAGCAGATTCCCTCTCGTCATCCTTCAAATCCGAGTTGACATTATTACCATTCACAGAAAAGCCATCAACATTCGAAGAACTAGTCTCCCCCTCAAGTGGAGTGATTTTTGTATTTACTTTGCCATTTGTTATCTGAAGTCCCTTATCTGCTGCCGCCTCAGCTTTCCTCATCTCTTCCTCTTTTTGCTTTTTCATTCGAGCTTCTTGCTCCTTTAGTTGTTTAAACCTGGAAATTTTGAATAAAATAAGAAAATATGCTTTGATTAAAAATAAGTCGGGAATCAAATAAACTGCCATCTGTTTAACCTTTCACCCGGACGAAGCCCTTCTGGAGTCAGTTTCTCTTCTTTCTTAACCACCTTTTTTGCTGGTGGTGCTACGGAGATGGACTTCAGTGTTTGGGTTGGCTCTTTCTCTATACTTTCATTAATAATTTGCTTAGGATTTTTTGCGCCACCCAATTTCCGCAGCCACACCTGTTGCCCTGTACTCAGTATGTTGTTTGTAAGCCTGCATAAGATACCAGCAAACGACAATAAACCATGAGAGGAAACTAAATTTGGTGGGAAAAGAATTAGAGAAAATAATTTCAATAGGAGAAGTTGCACTATATTGAACGGGTTACCAGTAAAGGCTTAAACCAGAAGGAACCGAGAGAGCAAAATATCCAATCATCAGTGGTAGCAACTTTGTTATGGCTTGGGAACTCTTGGCATTCGGATCATTACTCTGGCAGTGGTCAAATTGAAAGATATGTTATAAAAAAATTACTAAATAGAGATGGAAAAAAAGGGGGAAAAAAAACAAAGCACACATAAGTCAATGGTTGTTGAAATAAAATTTAGCATCAATTTCCTCTACAACAATATCCTCCTTTTCCATCACAGGAAAAACTTTAGGATTGGAAATGGAGGTTCAAGACAGCAAGAAGATGAATGATGGGTAAAAATATCTGTGAAGAAAACCAAATAATGCAGATACATTACTGAAGATATACCACAAATATTCAGTCCTAAAAGGACGACTCAGAAAGAGATCTATCCTTTAATTATATGGATGAAACAAATTGGAGTACTATCTGACATTGTAAGAAAAGCTAATCAAATATGTGACAGCAATGACAAACCTGTGGGGGTTGCATAATCTGTACAGAGAAATATTGAGTGATAACCAGAAGAACAGGCAAGACAAGATACGCGAAAGTGTCGGACCACCCAAGGGGAGGATGGCCATCCTGTGAATTAGAGAAAATAAAAATAAGAATCAGAAGCGTACTGCATCACATTTAGAGATAACAATGAAAGATGACATCACCACATAGTTAATATAACATCCCAAAAGATTGGTTAATAGGGTTTCACTTTAACATTATTATGTCCATAGCACATCATTATTATTATTATTATTATTTTTTTTTTTTTTTTGTGTTTGTGTGTGTAGATTACATAAAGAATATAAGGGGGTGACTGGTACGCAGGAATGGAATGGTCATTCATACAGTCATTCCTAATCCCATGACTGATATCATTTTACTGCAAGGAATGGTCATTCCCTTAACAATGACTAATCCCATGAGCATGAGTTTAGCCATTCCTCCCCTCCCCCTTGGTATTAGTTATTCCTCATCTTAAGAAATGAACTTTATTATTTTTAATAATAATAATAATAGTAATTAGTATAATAATAATACTTATTATTATATTAGTATAAATATTATTATATTAATTATTATGAAAATAATTATAATAAAAATAATAATAAACATAATAATAGAATAATAATAATTAATTAAAGTAATAATTATAATGAGTATTAATATTATTATAAACCTGATTACAATTATAATATTATAATAAAACTACGAAATAATAATATTTATTAGCATTAATATTATTATTATAATTATTATTATTATCTTAATATTAATTATTATAATTAAAAAATAATAAACAATAATAAAATTAAAATAAAAACAATAATTATTAAATAATAATAAACAATAATAATTATCATTAGTATTAATAATAATATTATTATAATTATAATAATTAATATTAAGATGATTATAATAATTATAATAAAATATATTTAAATAATAATAGTATTAATATTATTTGAATTATTATTAACCTAATTAAAATAATTAAAATAATAATAAATAATATTTATTATTATTTGTATTATTAAGCTAATTATAATCATTATAATAAAAATAATAATATTGAAATAATAATTAATATTTATTATTGTTATTAGTATTAATATTGTTATAATTGTTATTAATAAACTAATTATAATAAGTATAATAAAAATAATAGTAATAAACCTACCATTCCATTCCTCATTTATACAATATCAGTCCTTGATTTATTCATTTCCTATCTTCATTCCATTACAAGTGTCATTCCATTCCAACTAAATTCCATTCATGTCTACCAGTCACCCCCTAAGAATATACCTGCAAGTTTAAATGTAATAAAAAAAAAAAAACTAGACTTGCTGATTTATTATCAGTTAAATTCTCATGCAAAGGGCATTCAACCACATTAAACCAAAATAAGCATGCATGCAAACTTTCTGACATCAAAGTAATGCACATATCTGGCATAGAATGGGGAAGGATGACAGAGCCTTACAATGAAGGGGAAAAGCCAAGAGGTACCGCTACCAGTTTGCCTAGCAGCAATAGATGTCGGACCAGATAGTGTGGGTATCCAGAAGAAGCCTTCCGTTAACAACCCCTTGATTTCAAAGTTATAAACCAATTGAAAATAAAAGCTTTAGCATAACATATGCAGTAAAATCCAGACTGATTCTTTGAAGAAAAGAGAGAAAAAGAGAAACTGAAGGGGGAAATACAAGATGGTGGGGCAGTTTACCTCATCAGCTACATTAGAAAGAGCTCTATAAAGCCCAATCCATATCGGGATAGTGGCTAGCGTAGGAAGACATCCTGGCACAGATAGAAACAGAGGAGAAATTCATAACTTTGATTATATACAAGAAACAATTGAAAGCATAACAAATTCAAAAAAAAATAAAAAAATTGTTTCTCAAGATTAATGTTACACAAACATATAAATCACTCCATTAGTGGGAATATGAGTAGAGGAAATCCTCTACAACAATCAATATGACTGTTCTCCCTTTTAATATTTTGTCCGTTTGTGTTTTCTTCTACAGAATCAATCAAGAGAAGGGGTGTCAATGGGTTTAGTACCTGCCAATGGATTTATACCAGCTAGTTTGTACAACCGAGCTGTTTCTAGTTGAATCCTTTCCTGCAATGACAGTTACATATAAGAAATATCAGAGCAAATGTAGAAAAGATATATATCTTGATTACCCAGCATCACCCATGATATTGGGGAAAGGGACACATGCTACCACATAACAAATTATTTTTCCATATAATCCCAGACGATCAATATCAGAAGAAAACAAATGCGAATTATATGAATGAAAAAACAACGATCCTAAAGGGACAAAAGAGTAACCTGATCTCCGGCATATCGTTCCTGAATAGCTTTTATCTGAGGTGCCAAAGATTGCATGGACATTGCTGATTCCACCTACACATACATTTTTAAGACACCTATTTAATAAGTTTACAATGAAGACTTTAACTTTATGCATATTCTAAGTTAAACAAGTCACTATTCTTGGAAAAATAATAAATTGTCAAACAAGAAAAAAAATTTAGGAGAACTTTTGCAAAGGATAAATAACCTGTTTCTTTGTCAAAGGAAAAGTGGCAGCCTTAACAATTATCGTCAATAAAATGATAGCAAAGCCATAAGCATAGGGAACGTGCAGAGTGGAAAGCCCATCTTTAAGAACCTGAAAAGATTTACACGCTTAGTAAACCTATAACAATGTAGTAATAAATATAATCAAGCTGAAAGTTCTTGTTACACAATTATACCACAATTACCACGTTTGAAACAAGAAAAATGCCTCATTACATGATCGTGGAGAAAGGAATTAGGCTTGTCTCTCATTTAAACCTTAAATCTTATAAAGAACACACTTCGCAACGTGTTATCTTAAGAAGCATCGATATTCATCTACATGTTATATTAGCTTAGACTACATGATAACTAGCATAACTATTCACAAATGGCAATTTAGTTCAAATTTAAACATATTCTATGAGAAATTTCAACTTTTTCTATCCGAAGTTACAAATAACATTTTTAAAATGAGATTATAGTGTATATGTTGAAATTTCCAAGCTTCAATCCAACCAAAACTTGTCAGTTCGACTATCATCGGGGCCGGGAGGAGTGACAATGCTCTCAATGAATCAAATTCTGCTCTTGCATAACTCAACATAAATCCTTTCATAATCCATCAAAAACAAAATTTTCTCATTGATGATTCACGATGATTCAACAGTACCAATCTTAATGATTCCAACAAACTTTATCAAACCTCAACAATCCCAGAACTCATTATTAAACCTTAGAAAACACAAAACAAAAGCAAAAAAATTCTTAGTACCTACTGTTCTTCATTCATAAAGATAAAATCCTTAACAAACCTTCAATACTATTTCCATGGCATTCGTAATCCCAGAAAACCAATCACTATTCTGCTTAGTCGTACCAACTGCATCAACTGTGTCGGAAGAAGAGACAGCCGCATCCGCAACTGTGTAAAGAAACCCTTCAACTCTACCAAACAAATCCTTGATTACTAGCTCAGAATTTTCCGGGTCAGGAAATGGAACCTGACCCAAACCGAACCGGGCGATCCCAAAATTGCCGTCATTCAGCAAGGGTTTCTGAAACCTGAAATTGCTGAAATGGGTTCTGCCGGAAACCGAGGTCAGAGTTCTCGTCCGTCCCAAAAACGGGGATAGCAACAAATTCTGTCCGGTTGAATAAAGGAAAGTCGACATCTTTAAAACTGTGCTTTTCCACCTTTAGGCATGAACAAATGGCAAAGAAGTGGATAAAGGGAAAGGACTAGTGATTTTTTTATGTATGTAAGTATGTATATATACAAATGGAAGTTCGGGGTATCAGTGAGTGTTGTTGGGGTTCATGAGAGAGAAGACGTAAGAGAAGAAGCTGAAAAAAGGGAGAGCTTTTCTCGAGAAATATCTGTTGCACAAATACTGTTTGACGAAATGTCCACGAGAATCGCAGAAATGAAATCGCCTGTCAATGGGAGGAGCACTTTCTGAAAATTTTCCTTGCCTAATTATGGGGTTTTAACTTTTAAGGTACATTTTGACTTTATATATGTAAAGTTTACTGGGGCACTTAAGTTTTATGCTGACATTTTCCTCGAAAAAAAGTTTTATGCAGCACAATTAAGTGTTATGTAGAACTTACTTATATTACGACACTCAATAGCATGTGACAAAGTGTGATGCTTTTCATAATTTTTTTTTTTTTTTGAGATGACTCTTTCATTAAGATTTAAGAGAGTATTTAGGGTGTTTTCCAACACAAAAATGAAAAAAATAGCATCATAGATAAAATATATTAATACCAAAATGAGTCATGTTTATAAAATTTTGGACACGGAGGATGTTTCCATTCAAAGGTTCATCCCAAACCACAATTTTTAGATTACAACGTTTTTTTAGGACCGTAACTTTTTCCTTTTGAAAAAATAGAACATATTTTTTCAGACTTCTAATTATAGGACAAAAATTTAAAAATTGATCATTTCCAAGACTGATTTCGGCCCAATTTTTAAGCTTCGGACTTTTTGCATTTATGCATCCCGATGCATATGTGACTGCTAGGAGTGTCAAAATTGGCCCGGCCCGGCCCGACGGGCTGGGCTGCCAATTTTCAGGCCCGAAGCATTTTCGAGCCGAGCCGGGCATCACAATGTTAGGCCCGAAATGGGTAAAAGCCCGCTGGGCTCGGGCCGGCCCGAACAAATTACACTACAAATATATTTTCGGGCCTGGCCGCACATTTTCAGGCCCGAAAAATTTCCGAGCCGGCCCGACTTTTCTTGCAATTTTTTTTTGCCCCGCCCGATTATCCCAAAAAGCCCGACGGGCTCAGCCCGTCCCGGGAATTTGACAGCCCTAGTGACTGCAATCTAATGCTTATGTGGTTGCCACATAATACATGAATAAGAAAAAGTAAATTAAAATTATTTTAATAAAAAATTAATAAAAATAAAAAGAGATATAAAATGCAGAGATGAATGGACGGCTTAGTTGGCACATCCATGTAGGAATGAGCTGACAAATCGACCTCACGTGATAAGCACGTGCAACTTAGCCCGATCGGGCCGAAATCTATCCTAAGAATGATCAATTTTAAAACTTTTGCCCTTAAATTGGAAGCCCGAAAAATCTGTCCTATTTTTGCAAAACGTCAAAAGTTACTATCCTAAAAAAATGCTAGACTTCAATTTTTACTAATAAATCCAACCGTCACATGTTGCATAATATATGAGTTCCAATAGCATGCCTACACCCACCCACAATAGAACCATCAGCACCGTAATTTTACACATCAACCCAAAAGGAACACATTCATTCCCTATCATTTGCATCATAATCTCATATACACACAAAATAAAAAGAAGATGCAACATAATTTGAAATAAGAAAACCAGTGTTCAAATATGGGGGCTATTTTATGATTACGCCAACAAGAACAATGTTATGATGCGTAATCAAAACAATTAATTCAATGCATAATATATCGTAAAGGGAACCAAAACTGGGACGAAAGACAATAAGCATCTTCCTCTCTCAACAGCCAAAATTGGGAAGGTAAGCAATCCTTCCAAGGTATATAAGTCATAAGATTACGGCATCTTTCTCTCATGGAACACCTACAACAATGGGGGGAAAAGAGACTACTTTTTTCATCCTTTTTCCCGTCATTTTTTCGGTGTGTCTGTGTGCTGGGGGAGTGGGGGTGTTAAACGGGCTGACTATCAGGAACGGGCTGACTATCCGGAACAAATTCAATGGGCTGGGTTACAGCGAGTTGCTTCTTGAAGCGCTTTGATCTTCTTATGTGATCCATGGTCAGTTCCGTCGAGGGGGACAAGCTGTTGCAACATATAACCAATCAATCAATCAAGCCTATCCACAATAACTAACTTATCACAAGCTACACGCAATAAACAAACAATTTTATCTATGGCATCCTGTTTCTCCAAATGAGATTTGGGAGCCAAGGTCGTCGATTTATGGCCTCCATGTTAAGTGTTACATTTACGGGGCGTTTACTTCAAGTTTTAACAATATATAGGAATGAGTATTTGAAGGATTACATAGGTTCTAGTTGGGATACATATCATGTGAGTGATCACAAATTCTGAAAATAACAAGAATAACCTATCCATACCAATCACTAAAAGTAAACAACCCCTAACATTATTAAGATGATATACCCTAAATTATTTTGTGTATCGAAAATGAGAAGTTGAAATATCAAATATCTATGCGATATTCCTCTAAAAAGTTTTTTTTTTTTTAATAATGCATGGACTAGATAACAATCAGAAGACGAAAGAGACACACGACATGGGCATTTCATGCTTAAAAGATCAAATCACCATATCAACATCAAGGATAAAAAAGCAGAGGATTGGGTAAAGATCATTAATCAATGCAGATTAAGAATTAGGAGCAGATAATGGACTTACTCAATCTTTGACGTAGATTTTGCTTTTGCATCATTGGATCCTGGCATTACAACACATACAATGTTAACCGTAGGCGCCTAGACAACACTGATAATGACAGATTCATTGGATATTTTGCAAACAAATTACACTAATCCTCGTATCAGCACCTTTAAAGCCTAAATGACAGATTCATCACAAGTAAAATAAAATTGCATCACCTAGACATGCTAATTTGAAACCATAGTTCATAGCTCAAATCTTAACACTGCTTAAAAACGGTGTAGTTGCTGTACTTCATTAAAAATTAAAAAGGAGAAAATATGTAGACAGAATAACTTCCTAAAATCCAAGGGAAAAAAAGTTTCTACTATAATCATAACAAACTACATCCTATACAAACACATGCCAATGTATAAACACATACCAGTGTTAAAAAAATGCATCGCAATTTCAGCCTAGTCGGCCTATTAAGGCTGCAGGTGTCCTAGGAATTTTGTTTACTTATTTTTTCTAGTTTTTGAATAAATGTTGCACAAGAGATATATGGTTCCTTGTTGAGTTTATAATATAATTTGAATCTTGACAACATTAGTACTAAATAATACTGTATAAAGACCAAACAACGAATTAAAAAAATACCACTAATTATCAGGGACTAGAGGTAGTCCCTCTTTAAAAAGAGGCGCTCTGGGTACCAGTCCCACGCCCCATTGGATCTAGTGAATTTTAGAGCATTGAGATATAGTATAAGTTACAAAATAAATGAAGTACACATAAAAGGAAGTTTTCCATCAGACAAATTATGTTCAAATTTAGTGTAATATATAACTTACCATTACTAGTTGAATTCTGGCTCAACTCACTTTCCCCTGCCGAGTCGCCTGACATGGATGAACTATATGATGGACTGATGGTTCTATCATCTGAATGCATGGTTCCATTTTCATCCCCAGAACTTTCACCACTGTTATCCTGAAAAATTCCTCCTGATTGAGCCAAGACAATCTTTTTCTTCGGAGTCTTCATTAGCATCATATTCGATACATTCCGACCCAACAGCGACCTTTCGTTTCGCCTATTGTTGTGTAATGTTTCAGACCTTTCTGAGCTTGATTTATCCCAAGATGGGTAACTTGATACATACCGACCCAACACCAAGCTTTCATTCTCCTCTTTTTTAGTAGTCTTTGAAGATCTCTTGAAAGAATTAGGACTCATTTCATCCCGACCGGAATTTTGAGCGGAATCACACTTAGTTCTCACAGAATCCTTATTTTCAAAAGACTTGATGGAGTTCTGTAGTTCGGTCGGGATGGTCACAGAAGACGGGATGTTCACAGAAGACACATCATTATTTTTAACTTTTGTTGAACTCCTCTTCGACTTGGTTGTCTTTCTTACCTTGTCACCTGAATCAACCTTATTCTGGAGTTGGTCAGCCACAAAGTACTGCTTGAAGTTGATACCTTCATCACTCTTTCCAGAATTTTCTGCGAGACCAACAGTGTTTAGGACAAGCTCATGCATCTCATCTACCTTTTTTCCACTTCTACGAGACAGAACTCTGGATGTGTCTACATATCTGCCCTCTAGTTCAGAATTTGCAAACACTGAGGTTTCCTTTGTTGCTAAAGCTTCAATACCAACCTGTTGATCCTTAACTGGCAAATTTTCTTGGACATCTGTTGCAGTATGCTTTTGCTTCCTTCTTTTCTTCATATTTTTTTTATTTTTATTCTCAGTATTCTCATTATCCTTGTCCGCTTGATTGGACTCCATAAGAGTATTTTCTGTTTCTGCAGTGGGAAAACCTTCATGGCGATTACCTGCAGAACTATGGGTCTTCTCTGTCATCATTTTATTTCGAACGCTCACATCTTCCAATGTTTGAGACTCCACTAAATCTGCTTCTTTTCTATTTACTTCCCAAACTTTCTCCTGCTCATAGTTGGAAGCATCCAACAATTTCATCTCGACATCCTTTCCTTCATTGAGGCTGATGCTTTCATCCTTTCCAGTTGCCTTGGGGATATGATCGCCTGATAGAGAAGGCAAGTCCAAAGAGCCTTTGATGCCATTTTGAATTTCGGGAATGCCTAAATTCTCTTTATTAGAGCTGATAGACTTCCTTCCCCTCTTCTTTTTCCTAGTATTCTCATTATCCTTGTCCGCTTGATTCGACTCCATAATTGAATGTTCTGTTTCTGCAGTGGGAAAATCTGCATGTCGATCACCTGCAGAACTTTTGGTCTTCTCCGTCATCATTTTATTTCGAACGCTCACATTTTCCACAGTTTGCTCTGTTTGAGTCTCTACTAAATCTGCTTCTCTGCTATTTACTTCCCAAACTTTCTCCTGAGCATCATGGTTGGAAGCATCCAACAATTTCATCTCCATATCATTTACTTCATTGAGCCTGGTGCTATCTTCCTTTCCAGTTCCCTTGGGGATACGATCACCTGATGGAGAAGGTAAGTCCAAAGAGCCTCTGATTCCCTCATGAATTTCTGCAATGCCTAGATTCTCTATATTAGCGCCAACAGACTTCCTTTCCCTCTTCTTTTTCTTCTTCTTAATGCAACTGGAGATTTCAGGTTCCATTACAGCATCTGCATCCCACATAACACTAGCCTCATTCTGTGCTAAATCTGGACCAACATTATCAGGATAATTGTTGTCTGAAGGCAGTATAACTTCGTTATCATGCTCTAAAGACACACCCTTTTCTTCAGACCTCATAGTTTCAGTATGAGGCTTCTTCATTTCACCTTTTCCAATCTGCTCCATATCTCTTGTATCCTTGACTTTTGCAGTTTCCTTAACTTTTTTTCTCTTCCTCTTTTTCCCATCAGCATTGACATCTCCACCGCCACCACCAGCATCCATGAATGTAGCAGACAGATCTGGTATGTTAGTGCAAACACCTCTTGAATGCACTGTTGGAACATCCTGGTCAACTTTATAATCCATTTTACTCTCTAACGCATTATCCTCTTTCCTTTCATCGGAATCTAAACGTTTATAGGAGTTCACAGTGCTAAAATTACTCTTTTCTGCATTCTGGAAAAGACTTGCTTCCTTCAGTGCTAAATCTGGACCAACATGGTCTGGAGCTTTGCTGTTTGACGGCATTATAACTTTATCATCATCCTCCAACGACAAACCCTTTACTTCTTCCAATTTATCAGTGGAGGGCTTGATCCTTTCTCCCTTTTCAATCTGTTCCATATCTTTTGTATCTTGGATCTTTGCTACTGTTTTCTGGACCTTCTTTTTCTTCCTCTTGCTCCCTGCAGTATTGACATCTCCACCTTCACCACTGGCATCCATCATTCCAGCAGAAGAACCTGGTACTGTAGTGGAAACAGCCCCCAGAGAATGGACATCTTTGCCCAGTCCATAATCTACCATACTCTCGAACCTACTGTCCTCTTTCATTGTATTAGAACTATTTGGGTTTTGTGAGTCCAAAATGCTTCCTAAATTAGTTTTTTCGGCGGCCATGCTGGGTAGAGAAGTTCCCTCAGACACAACCCTGTCCTCAACATCATATTGATCATTCCTCACACCTGAGACCTTTACAATTGAGTCAGGCATATTAGGCTTCCCATCTTTACCATTTGGACAAAACATGGCGTTGCCACCTTCCAAACTAGAACTACGACGTGCATCTTCTGTGTGCCTCACTTTATGTTTCTTCTTTGCAGGAGAATCGGTGGTCTTTTCCACAGGTTTGACGACCATAGGCTCAGCAATAATCTCAGAAACAGCATTCTTTTCAGCAGCACCATCTGGCAAGGCCAAAGGAAGGATTTCATTCCTTTTTTCATCAGATATGAAACCCCGGCAAACATCCTCGATACCAGTAATACCAATCTTCAAACCACTGCTTGTGCCAAGCTCCAAAGAATTTCTGATTGAGAGACACGTGGGAATAGTGGAAGCATCGACTGAAAGAAACCAATTTCTTTTTACCCCATGAAATGCACTCCGGACATGCATAATATCCGGCAGATGATAGTAGTTAGACCTACGTTTTACCTACAGAAGTTGCAGAAAATCATCAGATGCGGATCATAAAATTTCCACTATTAGACCTCTGAAACAATGTATGTACCTTCACAGAGTGGACCTGTATCTCACCAATTTCCGGAAAGCATTTCTTATGCTCCATGGCCACCTTCTCTGCGTGCGTGGATGTATAGGAACGGTCAGTGAAAATTGGTTTGTCATAGTCTCAGAAAATTATGTGTATTGAGAAAAATAAAGCACAGACGCTCTAAAAATTTAACCAATTTCCACCAAGCATCAGGCTCAACAAGAATACCTAAGAATTCGTACTTCTCAATATTCCACATATATGCGATTATCAATTGCCAAAAAGGATTTCATCGACAAAGTATGCATAACTAAACACAGTAGTCAAGCTCAAATAATCAATTTTTGCGTGTTCATGCGCACATATAATACATTTATCTGTAAAAACGGTAGCCTGATCGTATTTCACACGGAAATTTGAATTTAGAAAAGAAAAAAACTATAAAAATAGAGATATAATCAATACTTTTGAAGTCTGAAGCCGTATCAGAGCTGCAGATGAGCATGGCGAGGTGGGTGCCGATGTTGGTGTCCACGAACACTGTGTCGAGCTCCGCCGTTTCTGCGGCTGCGCCGTCGGTATCCGCCTCACGACGCCGTTTCGACATGATGACGGTAGGATTGTCGTTCCAAATTTGGCGCTGAAGCTGCGGCCTCGAGGGTTTTGGGGTTTTAGGAATTTTAGTATGTAATGAATATATATATTTGAAATTTTCGATAAATAAATTAAAATAGAAAAGAAAACTAATGGAGTACTTATTACATCAACGAAATTTAAATAGATTACTAGTAAGTAGCCCATCGAAATTCGACGGGAAATAATTTTATGTTTTAATTTATATGTATATATTTTAAAATAATTTTATATTTTATTTAAAAGTTGTGATATTGTTTGCGTTAAATATTAATCAAACTTAAAAAATTAATTATTTCACGTATCTAAATTTATAATTAGGAATGACAATGAATCGACTATACTCATTTATTATGTATTTTTTTTAAAATCTAAATTTGTTTAGAATTTTTCTACATGTTCGTTCTAATCTCAGTTAAAATAGTGACTTTATTGTACATACTCGTCTCAAATCCGTTGAGTAATACTCGATAAAAATATGAACACTCCAAGTAAAATGAATTAAAATTAGTAAAAATCATTTTTTCTATGTTATTTGAACCGTCTCGTTGGTTTAAGCTAAATTACTCGATAAAAATCTAAACAAAGTTAATATTAATTAAAATTCTTAAAAATCCTTCTTTTTAAGTATATTTGAATCATCTCGTTAGTTTATGTTAAATCGATATCTCTAATCTTTGCCAAAATGTGGAAAAAAAATATGTTTACATTTTCAAGTTTTTTTGTTCTTTTCTTTAGCTACATATCCCAAATTTGATTCAATGTATATATTTTCTAGAAAGAACTAATCGAAATTTGTTGAAAAATATGAATGAAAAAATGAAAAGGATTTCATGTAGACATGTTGATTAAATATATTTATTTAGTCTTCATAGAGAGATTTTAATTTACAAATTTTTTATAGATTATTATATATGAATTTAGAATGTAAACTAAGGATTTATAATAATGCATTCTGAAATTGTTATTATTTTAATATGTATAATAGAATAAATTAATTAAATATAGGGATAGATAAATATGAGATGTGATTAATACATAAACATGTGATATTTCAAGAATATGAAATTAATAAAATTTTAATTAATAAAAATAAAAAATTAGAATATATATGAATTAAAAATAGATAAATTACCAAAATAAAGGGTAGCCCGTCGGAATTCGACGGGAAATAACTTTATGTTTTAATTTATATGTATACATTTTAAAAATAATTTTATATCTTATTTAGAAGTTGTGATATTGTTTGCGTTAATTATTAATCAAACTTAGAAAATTAATTTTATTTCAAGTATCTAAATTTATAATTAGGAATGACAATGAATCGACTATACTCATTTATTATGTATTTTCTAAATCTAAATTTGTTTAGAATTTTTCTACATGTTCGTCCTAATCTCGGTTAAGATAGTGACTTTACTGTATATACCCGTCTCAAATCCGTTGGGTAATACTCGATTAAAATATGAACACTACAAGTAATATTAATTAACATTAGTAAAAATCTTTGTTTCTATGTTATTTGAACCGTCTCGTTGGTTTATTCTAAATTACTCGATAAAAATATAAACAAAGTTAATATTAATTAAAATTAGTAAAAATCCTTCCTTTTAAGTATATTTGAACCTTTTCGTTGGTTCATGTTAAATCGATATCTCTAATCTTTGCCAAAATGCGGAAAAAAATATGTTTACATCTTCAAAGTAATATTAATTAAAATTAGTAAAAATATTTCTTTCTATGTTATTTGAACCGTCTCGTTGGTTTATGCTAAATTATTCAATAAAAATCTAACAAAGTTAATATTAATTAAAATTAGTAGAAATTCTTCTTTTTAAGTATATTTGAACCATCTCATTGGTTCATGCTAATTAAATCGTTATCTCTAATCTTTGCCAAAATGCGGAAAAAAATATGTTTACATCTAGTTTTTTTGTTCTTTTTTTTAGCTATCTATCCCATATTTGATATATATATTTTCTAGCAAGCACTAATATAAGTTTTTAGAAAAACATGAATGAAAAATGAATAGGATTCCATGTAGACATGTTGATTAAATATATTTATTTAGTCTTCATAGGGATTTTCAATTACAAATTTTCTATTGGCTTCTTAAAATGCTAATTTGTTTTTTCAAAATTTGTCTATTACTTAAAATTTAATTATTAACGCTACTTATATACTAACTTAAAAAATAATTTTATTTATAATATCTAAACATAATTGAGTGACAATTCTTTACATAAAAGTCTATTAGAATTCAATAACAACACGGATAGATCAATACTACAATATTTAATAGTTTATTAATGTCATTACACACAAAATGATAAATATAAATAAATTATAAATATGAATTAAATACATATATAATGAATATAATAATAATCATAATGATAGATTCGAATTAGAATATATGAATATATATATATATATATATAATTAATTAAATTGATTGACTAATACTTTTCGAGCACTTATAATTTTATACATAATCTAATTGATAATATAATTTTATAATTGTATATAATATAATAAAGGAAACTTTAAGGAATATACTCCCACATAATAGGAACGTAAAATTTTTTATAATATTAAATATATATATATATATAGATTATTATATATGAATTAAGAATGTATAAAATAAGGATTTATAAAAATGTATTCCGAAATTGTTATTATTTTAATACGTGTAATAGAAGAAATTAATTAAATAGAGGGAAAGATAAATATGAGATGTGATTAATAGATAAATATGTGATATTTCAAGAATATGAAATTAATAAAAATTAGAATATATATGAATTAAAATTAGACAAATTACCAGAATAAAGAAAAATCTGAACGGAACACCGTGGAGGGGGCATCTTTATTTTCGTATTAGTAATAGATGTGACATGAATGGGCTTAATGAATGGGCTTGTTAGTGGGCTTGTAGATTTAGGCAAAAAATTCAAATCATAAAACCACGGGTAATAAACACTATAAAATGCTAAAAAAATATATTAAAAAAAATATATACATATAAAAAGTATTACAAGGTCAAATATAACTTCAACTCACCATGTTAACAAGCATGAATTGGACTACACGAACAAAACCTTCGAATTTTCGAACTCAACCTTTATTTTTATTTTTTTGGAAATAAAGACAATGAATTAGATGAAATTAACGGAGAAAGACGACAACAAGAGAAATATAGCCCGGAAATCGAACTCAACTCGATAGGATTCGAGTGATAATATTTTCCCTCCTTGTGAGTGAAAATGAGGAATAAGAAATGATGGAAATGAGGTATTTAAGAAAGAATGAAGGATTTAAAGGGTGAGATTTTTGTTTATCCCTTCATTTAGAGGGATAAAAGGCAAACACACCCTTAAACGAAAAGCTCTTCATGATATATGTAGGATGATAGAGGAAGGGTTTGTTTTGTTTTGATTTATTCTAAAAATATTTTATTTAAAGGTAGATTAGTTTATTAACACAAAACTGGCTATTACATATTTGAATTTTTTTTATATATTAAAGTAGTTAGATTTTGAATTTGGTATACAAAGTGACTATTTTTTTTTTTATATATTTACTAGTCTTATACATTAATATGCACGCTTCGGAGGCCTAGCTGCTGGCTGCTATATTATTTCGAACCTAATAAATGTTTATCACAAAATAGGGTGACTAGCCACATGTATAATTAAATAGCTATAAACAAAAGTCATAAATTAACTAGAACAAACTTTTAAAGATGGTAGTCGATCGACACATGTTACCAATTGATAGAAGAAACTGTTGACCAGCAATCCATAGCATAGTTCAATTTTACTTCACAAAAAATTCTGTTATGAGTATGGATGTATATGTACTATCCACAATTTATACAATATTATGTGACACGTGTTAGTCAGAACCGTATTTTTTAATTAAAAAAAATCCTATATATGTCACATAATGTATGGATGTGGCTAACACCCATGCATACACAAAATATAGTTTTTTCGGTAAACTTGAAGCATGGTTCATATTAAATAAGGAAAATTTGGACCTATTAACTATGGAAGATGGTGGTATTATTGAAATGTATGACAAATCATGGTAAAATTATAAAATAAGAAATTAAAAAGTGATGATATATATATATAGAAAGATGACGTGCTACCCACCTTTCGTGATCATCTTTCGTGAGTACATCTCTTCTGTTGTCCATATTAATACTATTCTATTTAATTTTTGATATTGTGTTTTATTCTAATACCTTAGAAATTATTATTAAAATCGTTAAATTCACAAATTAATAAAAATTGAAGCTCGATTTGTCATATTTATTCATTTCTTTGAAGTTAAAGGGGAAAAGAAGAAATCGAGCTTTGATTTTTATTGATTTGTAAATTTAACGATTTTAATAGCAATTTCTAAGGTATTAAAATAAAATACAATATAAAAAATTAAATAGAATAGTGTTAATACGGACAAAACGAGAGAGGTGCCCACAAAAGATGCCCACGGAAGGTGTGTATCACATCACCCCTCACTCTATATATATATATATATATAGGATTTGGTTCATATAAAAACTAATCTCCATGTAAAAACTACAAACTAATCTCAACCGTTGATCATGGTATGATCTACGGTTGTTAATAATCAAAGCATGGAAATAGTATGTAAAAAATATGATTTTATATAAGCATAATTTTTTATACAAAAAGCATGAATCGAGAATAACACTATTAAGCATCATTGTACATATTAAAAAACATGATTATATATTGAAAAGAACATGGTTTATACTTTGTACGGGAGGACCGATTTTTATACTAACTCATCCTTATATATATATATATATATATATATATATATTTATATATGGTAAGTTTGTAGGGAAAAGATGGTGATAGTAATGCTGCTGATTATATGAATGAGGAAAAATATTAATTAGATCATGTGATTTTTCACGGAAATGGAAATTGTTTGCCTTGCCTTTCGCTCAAACCTAAATAAAGGTGCTTCTATTTGTTTGATAGTACATATACATTCAAAGTTGGTTGGACTCAACTCAACTCTATCTTCTATTTCTAATTTATGTAACATTTTTATCCTGTGAACATTGGATAAATGACAAGTGTTTACTTGAAAATAATTATATATCTTAATTTGATGGAATAATAAATATTTTTAATTTTCAGATTGTCGTCACATGTCATTAATCCAATAGAAGCAATAGAGAATATCACACAAATTGACAATAAAAGATATTGTATGACGGGCTAGACTAGTTGGGATAACGGCGGAGATGCTTACGCCTAGGTTGCGGCGTAGACGGCATACAGATGAGAAGGTACATCTCAGATCCTTTGCGGGTCTGAGATGTGCGTTGAAAATCCATCTTATAAGAGAGGATAAATTCTTGAAGAGGGAGAGAACACCGAGAGATGAGACGAGAACAGTCCATAAGGGCAGAATTGGTGACATGCGATCAAGGCAGGTTGAGAGCATCTTGATTCTTGAGAGAGAGAGAGAGGAGAATATTAATTCCTTAATTAATATAGGAAACATATTACACACTTTTCAGTGGAGCAGCAACCTACACGTTATCTTGATGTATAATTTGACCTATAAACCTGTTCATCTCATGAGGGCTAGGCATTCATTGAAGCTGATAAATAAAGCGCTCTCTCTCTCTCTCTCTGTACATATATATATGTTAAATATTTATTATGCCTAGAACCATGGTCGGTCCCAAAAATGTGTTTTTGCCGGGTTGAAAATTGGATTTTGGAATATTATTGTTAGTTTTGTGATAGCTCGAGTATTTATTTGTAAATATGTATAGTTTTGGACTTTTCTGTTCAAAGGTAAATAGTTTGGATATTTACTTGTGATTATGTATAATTGGGGATATTATGTGTGTTCTAATGCATATGCTAAGCTTCAATCTTTACCGTAGTTTTTTCGGTCCATAAGAGAGAGTGAGAGATAGAAATCATGCATTTTCCCTTTACTTTATGTCAAAAGAATCAACATACTATTTTTTTTTAGTTAATCAAATAAGGCAGTGGTCCTCAAAAATAAACGAAACAAGAAAATAACAAAGGGAAAAACATATCTTCTACCGATTTCTTCAGATATCATAGTGAATGCTGAAAAAGAAAAGATAAAATAAATAAAAAAACAATATATAAAGTTACATAATTATTATGCCCAGCATGAATGTAGCAACCCGAAAAATTATTTTGCTAATTTCTCCTAAAAAGTTTATATTTTATTGCAATTATTATTTAAGTCTTATAAGTCGCGCCTAGAGTTTTTGCATGAGCATAAACATGATTTGTATTTTTATTCGATTTGCATGGCCCAAAATATTTATGATTTAAAGCCCAAAAAGAATTTTATGCTTCAAATTTGAATTATAGCCGAGAATTTCAAATTAAGCATTAGTATCCTTTATTTATTTTGCTTAACCTTATAGAATAAAGAAATATTTAATCTAGGATTCCAACGTGTCTAGGATTCTTTGTGATAAAATCGATAGGTTTTAAGAAGCTCATCTCCTTAAATTAATATTTTTTTAGTTAGTTAAACTCTATCTGTAAAGATAAATTAGATTCTACGTGAAAAACCTTTAATTAGCAGTTATCTTTATTTTATTTATTTCTTGCGGAATACGTGAACGTGTGGGATGCATATGTTTAAGCTTCAAATTTAATATGCGAGTTTTGGGAATATATTAGATTTCTCAATTCTTTAGTTGATCGTCAAAATCCCGTTCCTCCAAAAATCTTTCAGATGATAGATTTGTTAAAATTCATAGATATCCCATTTTTCACCAACATCTCTTATAAATAGAGACCATATGTTTTTTTTTCTCTCCCATTCAAACGTTTTCGATAATAGTCAGTTTTCGGTAATCCTCTTCGGAGCTCAAAGTTTATTGGGCAAGGTATTACTCTTCTTGTTCTCATTTATCTCTTCATCTGTAGTAGCCTGGCATTGCGCAGCAGCTGCCGCCGCCGGCGGACGGTTGCTGCATTCGCCGAAAAGAAAAAAAAAAGAAAACTGGTTATCTTCTTCCTTTTCGTCTCATCTGCAATTATGTGCTATTGCCTTCTTTTCGCTATCCTCTGTAGTTAAAATAGGATAAGTCCTGGTGGCGTTTTTCATTTATTTAAAGGTTTCCTTTGGGTCCCACTTCTTGAACTTTGCAATTTGTGCAGAATGCATGTTTTCTTTGTTAATTGATGTCTACTGGTAGATTATTAGGATAAGGAATTAATGTTATTTTTTGCAAAAGAAATTATGGCCATGTGTCACGTTTTTCCTTGTTTTTGTCTAATTTGAATAGTACTCGTAGATATATAAATATATGTATTTATATAGTGGTATACTAATCAAGTTAGTTCAAAGTATATGGAAATAAATTGATAAATGGTTCCTGTTTCTTTTCGTGCATGTGTACATACCAATACAATATGTCTAATAAGTCTTCTACTTGTTAAAAACTAATATTGCACCCGTGCGTTGCACGGTATAATGCATTTTAAAAATATATAATATATAAATTATCAAATCACATAAATAATGAGTATTAATTACTCCATCCATCCACGATATTTAGGACATAATTATTTTTTGAGTGTCCATCATATTTATACCACTTTTCATTTGGGATAATACCCCACACACATTCATTATTTTATACCTCACAACTACTCATTATAGTGGGTCTCTTTCTCTACTCCCAAATACTACCTACCTAATATTTATTAAAATCACACCCTACGTGACCTATATTTCATAGACGGAAGGAGTATAAAATTTCAAGCAACAAAAGAGAATAATAATATATTAGTTTTTCAGTATATAAATTAATAAGGACATTTCTAAGTATAACATTAACAAATACAACATACTCCCTCCGTCCACGAAATGTATTTTATGTCCATTTGGTTCATGCTCTTCTCGTGCCACTAAAGTTGTGCTATATATTTCGTAGACGGAGGGAGTATCAAACATTATGAAAAATTTCTTTTTACACAACACCACACACCAATACCTTCAAACATTTCCAATTTGAAACTCTTGAAATATCCACATAAAATTGTCGAAAAATTGTCTGTCACACATAAAATGCATTAATCATCTAATATGTTAATTATGAAATAACACAATAAAATATAAATTCATGCATTACATCAATATTTTTTTAAAAGAAACATTCAATCCAAATAACATTAATAATTATGACATATACTTCTTATTGAGAAATTCTTTGTACAAAATATTTCCACTAACCAATATTTTGTATATGTCTTCATTTAAAATATATAAGTATTTAAAAATTTATACATTTATTTTTCAGTTTACAATACACAAAAATAGAGAAAACCATTTTTTATATATTTTTGAAAATGCAATTTCGATTAAAATCCATTTTAAAATGCCATTAGAATTAAAGATGAACAATCATCATAATTATTTCAACCAATTTTACCATTTTTAATAATTCTTCATTTTTGGTAACTTCTAAACATATCGAAATATATATTTTTAACTGTCTTTTAAATATTTTTTTCACTATTATATTTTTAAAAATATTTAGGAATCTAAATAATGAAAATAATAAAATTATTTTGGCGACTATTCATTGCACTAATTTTTAAAAAAAATTACATATCTTAATCAAAATAGTGTTGTGTTAAATTAGAACATTTATTATATAAATAATAAATATAAAAAGTAGAAATTTAATTATATAATCCCAAAAATTCAATTAAATAAACAAAATCCATAACCATTCAATTTTATTAAACAATTCAATTTTTTTTAAGCCAAAAAATGATAAGCAAGAAAGGAGATATATAGTAATTGACCATCATATATTATTCATTACCTATAAAATGACTTCAAGTCAATACCTATTATCCACTAAATTGGTTTTGGAGGGAAAGGATAAATTTGTTAATAAAGCTACAACTCTCTTATTTAGTAATAGTATAGATAAATATTAGTTGTATTTATATATATATATATATTAGTTCTTTCAAGTAAGCATGCATTCTCTTTTTTACGTTCCATAATTAATTATAGAAACGACGCGCAGGACTTAATTAATTAATTTGCAAGTTTTCCAAGTCGAGTCAAGAAGGTTAAGGTGGGGTTAAAATTGCATTTAATATTTATCCTTATTATATATTTTGCACAATATATACGTGTGATATGCAGGCAGAGCCTTCGGGCTAATTCAGTAAAAGAAGTTAGCCTTTGGGCTATTTGAGACTAAGCAGTTATAGCCTCCGGGCTACAAGACAGTAAAGTTAAAGCCTTCGGGCTAGCAGTTAAGCCTTCGGGCTACCAGACAGTTAAACATTGCTTTCGGGCGATGTGATTAAAGTTTACAGTTTTTCCATGTATTTATTGTTGTAACTTATATAATTTGGATAAATGCACCCCACTGAGTTTATAGTACTCACCCCAAAACTATATCTTTTTCAGGAGAGGACTCGGGCGATGATCGGCGTGGCGCGTGATGATGGTCGATTATCAAGAAATATTAAGAATAAATCCTAGGGTTTATATTTTCAGTTGGACAATTTATGTTAACTTATTTTCCGCTATAATTTTTCAGTTAAATATTTTATTAAGTTTTTAATAATAATGTTCCTTTTTATTTAAATACATTGGGGCGTTACACTTGTGCCTTGTGGTCCTTAACTTTTTTTTTTTGGCATAAAAACTTACGTAAATATATGTGGTACGCAAAGAAATGCAAAAAATAAATAAAATAAAAATAACTAGATACAATGAAGTCCCATAATTCTGGTAGGTATTGGCGTACTGCCATGTACTCAAAATATCTAAATGTTAATAAAATTTATTAAAACACTATTAATATCAGTTTGAATCCACACAACTGTAGACAGACTATAATACCTTTTATGATTTAAAAAAAAATCGTTTTATTAGAACAGGTTTGTAAATAATCGGTTTCTATATATTCATTTTGGGTAATTTTAAATATAGCCCCCATTTTACTCACTATAGCCCCTTAATTAAAAAAATAAAAAAATTAATATTAATTTTACTATTTTATCCTTATGCCCTCAATTAAAAATTCTTAATACAAATATAACTTTATCGTTATAACCCCAAATCTGAAGATTTTTTTTTTTCCAAATCTGAATATTAACTTGTCAATATGAGTCTAAGACCAGTCAAGCAATCGCCAAAACAGAGAGCATTGGTGATTGATTCATATATGTAATTTTTTTTTAGTAGTTGAACAAATGACGATGTTGAATTGATTATCTGACAAACTTCGTTTTTCTTGATACTACCCACGGTGACAAATTTCCTTTTTTGCGTTTTTGTGTGTGTGTGGAAGACATCATGAAATGTATCAGTTTCGTATTATTGTCTTACGAAAATTCATTGATTGAAACTTATTCTGAAATGGAAATTTATTTAGGTTTTAGTGGTGTTATGTTTATGTATTTCACTATATCATATTTTTTGGTGATGATAATCTACTTTCTTGTTGGAAAAATGGATACTGTTTAGATTTAGATTAATTTGTTTATGTTAAACTAATAAAGGTTAACCAAGTAGACGAATAGATCTAGACTCTCAAACCGTCAGAATAATTTTGCAGAAGATGGGGGAACTGGTGAAGAAGACGGGTTTGCATATCTCAAAGGTAGAATAAATTGGATTTTTTGTTCATAAATCAAAGACATCCTAAATCTCCAAATTAATTGAAAAAATGGGATAATAATTTCCAAAAAAGCTAAACCGGTTTCTTCAGATTTATGGCTACAATAATAAAGTTCCTATTTTATTAGAACTTAAAATTGGGGGCTACAGGGCTAAAACCGTATATTTATAATTATTTTTATTATATATAAAATTGAGGGGTTATAGTGAGTAAAATGGGGGCTATGTTTAAAATTACTCATTCATTTTTTTTTTTGCATTTCAAAAAAAATATATTCTTTTTTTTAGAGACGGTTTTTATAAAGTTACGTAAGATCCCGCATAATAAATATTTACCCTTATTGTGTTTTGAATGGAAATAAATTACTTATAAATTAAGCCTACAATTATGGAAACAAATTATATAGGAATCATTTAGAGATATTTATCATATATATCTACACGTTTGATTAGGAATGGCAATGGGTGGGTTACCCACCCATTAGGCATTTCCCAAACCCAAACCCATTAAAATTTTCTCAACTCATACCCGTCCCAAATCCAATTAAAAAATTATTTTAAAACCCGTACCCGACCCAAACTCGTTGGGTAATATCCATTAAAAACCCGCTAAAAATCCAAATGTATTAGAACATAAACATCAATATTAAATAGTAGAAATAACAAAATATTATATATATAATTTTAATATAATTATAAATATAAAATTTCATTAAATTAAATTATATGTGGGTTAAAAGAATAATATAAAATCCTAATATTTATACAAATATAAATTACATATAAAATAAATATTTAATTACTAAAATTATTAATTCTTTGTATGCGGGTTAAAAAGAATAATATAAAACCCTAAAATTATTAATATTTATACTAATATCTATAATTATATTATAAATTATATATATAATATTTTGTCATCTTAGATATATATAAATGGGTTTGGGTAGCGGATACCCGTAGGTAATTTCCCAAACCCGTCACGGGTTTGAATGTTTCTATCCAAACCCGTCCCAAAACCATTTAGTAATTCCCAAACCCGTTCCATTAGGGTTTGGTAGAGCCGGGTACCCGTAAAAACCCGACCTATTGCCATCTCTACGTTTGATATCCTAGTTGTTTTTATTTTTTATTTTAGTTTTTGTTTTGTAGAATAAATTTCTGCGTTTTTTTTATTTTTTTTTTGTTGAAGGAAAATATCTACAAGTCAATTACTCCTAAAAATTTATATGTAATTAGCATTATTCGTATATAATACTCCCTCTGTCTTAATAGCAAAGTCTCACTTGCTTTGGGTACGGTTATTAAGAAACAAGAGTAAAAAGATAAAAAATGGTAGGTGCTACAGCTTTTGAAGAGTTAATTGTTTTCATTTTTGGAATGTGACTATGTTAATGAGAGAGACAAAAAAAAGGAAAGAGAGACCTTACTATCGGGACAGAGGGAGTAGTTAACACATTTGTACAAATTTCGTGATTTATATAATATATAATATGCTAAATTAATGAAAATAAAATATTAGTTTATTGAAATTCAAGGGCCATTTGGCGCAACTTACAACTATGAAGTCTTAAAGATGGTAGTTTTTAACTATGAAGGTGACCTACATCCTCTATTCAAGGTGTGCACCAGATAAACCATATTTTGTGCAATAACGTGCAAAATTACACTCGAGAGGTATATTGTACTAGGAAAAAATGGGTGTAACAGACTCAATCGACTTACAAAATTTTTTTGGATTTAATTTGAGATATATATCATAAAAATACTAATTCCATCGGCGTAAGAAGCTTGAAGATGATATTTTAAGACACCCTACGTTGCATTATTTGTGAATTTACACCTAACATTTAAACGTAATAATAAAATTGGGTTTGGTGTGTGGAGCATTCCAATTGAATGCGGAGTAACTACTTTTGGTTTGCATCTGAGATCTGCTGCTGGACCACGCAGGGGACAACGTCGTATATTAATTAACCATCAATTCAAATAAAAAAAATTATAAATTAAATTACGAACTTGACCCCATTTTGTAATTTCAAAACAAACTTTGAAACTTTGTAATTAAAAATACAAAAATATTAATTTTTTGGAAAAAAATGGGATAATAACACTTTTAAAATTAAAAATACTAATAATAGCACCAATTTTTAAACAACATAAATAATATCACTTCTAGACATATTTACCATTCCTTCCTTTTTTTGTTTGAGAATTATGCGTGAATTCACGAAGTCTAATTTAAGAATTCACTAATTTTAATTCATGAATTCACAAATTTAACATCATATACATCTTCTTCAAATTTAAAATATTAATTCGTGAATTCACAAATTCTAATTTGTGAATTCATGCGTAAATTCATGAGTTTTAATTTGTGAATTCACGAATTTTAATATGTGAATTCACGCATCAGAAAGGAGGTCGCCGGGCGGGAGACGTCGACGGAAAATTGCCGCCGGAAATAAGGAGGGAGTGCACCGCCGTCACTTTTAGATAGAGAGAAATAAGTTAAAGTTTTGATTCCTCAAAATTAGAGAATTAGGCACAAATTGAATCATGTGAAAAAAATATTTTTGGTTATTAAGGGTAAAAATGTACAGAAATGCTATTATTTATATTTTTAAAAATTAGTGCTATAATTAGTATTTTTTTTCTAAAAAGTGTTATAATCATATATACAACATCTTTAATTTTTTTGTAATTAGAGCTCATAGTCATTAATATTTTTATAATTAATACTAAAATAATGGTATCCTACTATTGTTAATTACATGTACGCTTCACAATAAATGTTGAGCACAAAAATAGGGTTACGATTGATGAGCCACATGTATACATAGATACCTATAAATACAGAAAGACCCTAACCAGAATAAATTAATGATGAAAGTTGGTGCAGTTACAACATTGATTACAGAAAAATTATTTTTCTGGGCTCCAGCAAATTCCAGAAACAATTAAAAAAGATAACATGTGTTTTTACAATAAAATTGAAGCATGGTTAAATTAATTAATTATTTAATTTTCATTCTTCTAATTGCAATAGAGAACCTCCAATAATCAAGAAGAGAATAAGGCAAGATTGAGGCAAAGAACCACTGAAGAGAGTGGGCCCAGAAAGGGGTGCACCTGCTTTCGCACCCTATAAATCTAACTGCTGCATCCACATATCTCTCTGCTGTTGGTATAAATATTGTTGATTTTTCAACAAATGCAACCTCTGATGCCATTCTTGTTGACACATATAGTGGTACCTGAGTTTAATTTACATATATTATCAACCGGCGGACGCATGAAAAAGTATAAATCGAGCTTTGATTTTTTATTTAATTTAAGAATTTAATAATTTTATAATAATATAAAAAATTAAAAAATTCATAATACCATGTCAGCAGTGCTCACAAAAGGTGAGCAACATATGGATATATTCTCATAATTACATACTACTAATTAAGCTAGACAACTATATATATGTGAGATTGAATTTGAAGGCCATATATATAGCTAGAACTAAAGAATTTTTTGTAACAATATATTGAATATAAATGAAATTGATATTGTTGGATTCAATTTTTGTGAATACCTGACACTGGACGTCTATTCCTTGGTGTTTGTACTCTACGTACATGCTTCTGGATAACTGATCTATATACCTACAACTCATCACATCATATTTTCAGTTTATGGAATTTGAAACAAGACGCCTTATTAGCTACTAAATACGAAGATGTGGCAGATGATCTGCCACATCTTCGTATTTGGTAGCTAATGATGGTAGGTAGTTGATGGTGGTTATTATGGTGACACGGTGGAGGACGGCGGAGATGCTTACGCTTTGGTGGCGGCGTAGACGGCATACAGAGGATGAGAAGGTACAACAATTGATGCACCGGAGCCAATGTTAACAATGGTGCCTCTTCCTCTAGCAATCATCCCAGGTACAAGTGCTCTCGTAACGTGAGTTGTACCTTCCACATTTACCCTAACCAAATTCATCCATATCTTCTCATCCACCTCATGAAAATACATGGCTCTTGGATACGTAACGCCCACGTTGTTGATCAACACCCCTATATCCAAACCCTTGATCGCCTCCTTCATTTTGCCAACCCTAGATACTACGTCGTCTTCCGAAAAGTCGAGCTCGAATAGTTTGATATTTATATGGGGATACCTAGCTTGGATTTCGGCAGAAACCCTTTCCAGCTTTGCTAAGTTCCTGCTGACGAGCACTAAGTTTAGACCGTTGTCGGCCAGTTTGAAAGCAAACGCTTTTCCTATTCCATCGGTCGAACCAGTGATCAGTGCCCACGACCCGTAACTTCTTAGATCCTTTGTGGGTCTGAGAAGTACGTTCAGGATCCATCTTACGAAACAAGAGAAACTCTTCAAGAGGAAGAGAAAACCGAGAGATGAAATGAGAATGATCCAGAAGGGCTGAGTGGTCATGTGAACAAGGCAGGTTGAGAGCATCTTGGGACCAGAGAGAGAGAGAGAGAGAATATAGTTCTGTTTGGAGAGGGAGAAGGTTAATTTCTTGATGCAGGAAGATATATTACATGCTTTTGAGTACTAGCTAGATAAATAATTTCAGCTATAATTAAAGCTATTCCTTTGATGATGGAGGTGAATTTGAATGATAAATTAATTAGATGAGTGTTAGGCATTCAATGAAGCTATAACGTTCCTTTATCTAACTTATATGATATGATAATACACAACACTTATTAACCAACCTTTTTCGTGGTCAGGAAACAACAACGTTGTTGCAAGGTTCTTAAAAAGGTGCTATACACCGGTTAAAAACCGTTGTCTACGAACGCATTATTTAGGACCCTATGACAACACATCTTACGACAACATTGTATTTGGGGCTACGGTTGAAAACCGTTGTGTATGAGCAATTTTGTAGAAGCATTGTAAGAAAAATAGGCCCATCGATCATTTCGAATAATTGGGTAATATTTATACACACAGGAAATGAATCAAGTTCTAGTTGGAAACTAAAACCAATCATCTATGAAATATGGGAGAACCACGAGACAAATGCATGTTTTTGTCAATGAAACGCTGTGGGGGACCACTGGATATAACATGCATGTGGTCTTCGCAACTCAATTCCTGATATCATGGGGATTGGAGACTTGTGTTTTTCGTCGAGGCTCCTCGACACCGAGAGGTGGCGGACACCGTGTGGTGGCTCCGCCACCTCTCGTAGAGATCCCATAGCTTCTCCTCCGTCCCCAGCTCAAATTTGTGGAAATCAAAGCTTTCCACGAGACCGATGATCACAAGCAGTGAGAGTGCTACTAGGAAGAAGAACCTCTTTATTTATTTTTCAAGAAAATAATGGTATTTGGGATGAGGAAATGATCGTATATAATAGGTAGGGTACACAAGGTGTTTCTTTTACGTGCATTGTGTATTTTGGAGTTCCTCATGTAATGGTAACATTGGAATAAACTATGAATAAAATATAACATGTCGTCTGTAATAGAAAATCTTGCGCTTCTACTTCTTTGGGAAAAGTTGTTAGGTTCAATATGGGAATGTTAGAGAACGATAGTGATTGCAAAATAAAACGACAATTAAATTAAAATTAAATTGGACCGAAAGGTTTAATCTTTCTTACATATTGTATACTTTTTTTTTATACACATTGTATAGTTTTTGAGTTAGAAATGATGTGAACCTTCGCATTATAATACATAACGAATAAAAAATATCTCGATATAAATATTATTATAAGTTCAATATATTACATTTAAATTCATAACTTTTAATTGGATCCTCACTACTTAGTAATGAATAAAAAATCAGTGTTTGGTGTTCCATCTCATCTCCTACCCCAATGCTATAAACATACTCTATGTATAAAAATAACATCATAATTATTTACATGAAGCTTGTGAAGATGAGATGAAATCGGCTTTGTAAAATAAAATGATTCTAATAGAGGCAGCAGCAAAGGATTACCTAATTTGCTTCTGATGAGTCGGAAGAGAGACGCCACATAATGCCTCCAACCAAGTTATTCAGTGCATGAGACGCCATAGCCACAACGATACTCGACGACAAACTTGTGGCACAACCATACACAACCCCAACAAAAGTTGCCCTGTCAAATGTTTCAAGAACAACATTAACTACTTACAATGCAGTATGTGTGTTCTCAATTATCATATATCGTCTATGTGCTACTTGCGCGTCTTCTGTCTCCCTAGTCGCATATTTTCATGGTATCGAAATATGTGAATTTGATACGTACCAGACTGCAAATGAATATTTTCGGCCACTTCCCAGGTGTAGTACACCGAATAGTGCAGCAACTGCAAAGATACTTATCCAATTAACACCAACAAGAGGCAACAGTGCACCACGAAAGAGAAGTTCCTGCTCGATTCCAATAATTGGCGATGTTAATTCCAAATAAAGAACAATTAATTATTCCTACATACTTATTTTCAGGTTAAAATCATGCAAAGAGGTCTTTGGTGTTACAAGATTCTACCTCACTAACTCCAGGTAAAAATGCAACAACCAAGTAATCGAGAGGCTCCAAGGAAGTAAGGACCTGCAATTCAAGAAGAAAGACATCCACATTCCAATCAATGCTATAATAGTTCCTCATATCTGTCGGAGTCAACTGTGAAGTAACGGACTAATATCTTGCTGCTTTAAGGCTATCAATCACCAACTTATAAGCACTAATTGACAGAGAGCTAGTAGAGGGATCAAAATAAGTTCAAGATACCACTCGTTCTAGCAGTGGATTAAGAAGGAACAAACCTGCTGATTAGCTGCTTTACTAGACTCTGCGAAATCCGGCCATATCTTCAGTAGCAAGAAACGACATGATGATACCAGAATAACTGATCCCATAATCAACCCGAAATGCCACAACTCAAAACTAACTGCACAAAATGTAGGATTTCAAGATAATTGCTGAAGGCAGAATGAACTGTTTAAAGTATATCCAACTTAGCCAGCTGAAGTCATTTTTGGACCATTTCCCATTTTACCATATGCTAAATGTTTCCTAATGTGTAATTAAAGCTTTTCCAGTAATTTTTCTAGTCATAACCTAAATTCTCAAAGTCTTTTAGAAAACTATGTAAGTCTACTTATAGTCGATTCATCTACATGAGCAAAAATGTGTGACGACATAAGAGCATGGAGAAAAGTCAATCCATAGCTTGAATTAATACAATATGAAGCATTAGATTTACTACTGAAATCATCAAAGATGTTAAAGCTCCAAAACTTAGCAGCCATGTCCACTAAAATACATAACAAAAACGATAGAATTTACCCCCTATATATTTACTTTGATGTTCAACATAATCTAATTCAAAGAGTGACAATCAATCGTACAAGTTATATCTTCGGAACAGTCAAGAACAGGCCACCCCTCTCTTGCTGCGACATGAGAAACCTACAAATCCAACCAGAACATAAGCTTTAGACTAGATGTGATCTAATGTGACTGAGCGAGCAAGAAACTTCATGCAAATTTCAAGAATGCCTAGATGCACCATAATCAACTTATGATGAATAAAGCCTGTATCAACGATACCAACATTCCATATTTTTGACTCACACACTATTCAGGATCCATCAAAACAACTAAATCACAAGAGATGGAAATTTTTCAAAATGAACTGAATAAAATGTACCTGCCTACTTAAAACGCCCAAAGCACCTATCGAAACAGAACATAAGCTTTAGACTCGATGTGATCTAATGTGACCGAGCGAGAAAGAAACATCACGTAAATTTCAAGAAAGCCTAGATGCACCATAATAATCAACTTATGATGAATAAAGCCTGTATCATCAATACCAACATTCCATATTTTCGACTCGCACACTATTCAATATCCATCAAAACAACTAAATCACAAGAGCTGGGAAATTTTCGAAATTAACTGAATAAAATGTACCTGCCTAATTAAAACGCCCAAAGCTCCTATCGAAACAGAAGTGATAGTGCATGCTTGAAGCACAGCACTCCTTGATGGGACCACAACTGAATGCTGAACTTCATCACTTTCAGAAGAAAACATCTTATCTTCCTCTAAACCTGCATTTCCATCTAAAATTCGCTCTCTTTGCAGTAAATCCTGCTCCTTTTTCTGCACTTTTCCACGTTTTCTCAACTTTTTGGTCTGATTCTGACCACCCAAAGCTCTTATATAACCTCCATATCTCTTTAGAGATGAAAATAACAAGAAAATAAAACACAACTTCGTTAAACTATTAGCTAGAATTGAAATGAAACAGTAATTACTTTTCGAGAGAGAAATGGAAAAAGATAAGAAAATTTACGGAATTGAAGACTCACAGAGCATCGGGACGGAGACAGCAGATTAAAATTGTAAGATTTTAGCCCAAAACAAGAGCTGGTGCTAAGCAAATCCATTATCTTCTCTCTGAATGCAACCCTAATTCTGTTGGAAGAAGAAGATCATATGTGTTCAAGAAATATTGACAGTTTAGCAAAATAGCTTTACGTTTTAGAAATATTGGAGCATTAAATTTCTGGGAAAAACAAAAATAAAATAGACCATTTGATAGGTTCTGTAAAAATTAAAATTCATTATCATTCATTAATGTTTGGCAAAAATAGTAGCATTACATTTATGCAGAAATGGCATTGTGTTTCTGCAAAAATAATATTTCTACAAAACAGCATTACATTTTATACAAAAATATAGATAAAGTTGGATCTCTAAATAGCAAACCAATTGAATCTTATGGAACGAGAAAAAAATGTTTGAAATGTCGTTTTAATTAGCAATTGTGTTTATGCAAATTAAGATATCATTATTCATTAAGTAGCAGTAAATATGTACTGCTGGAAAAAATGCAACATTTTATCAACATATGTCTGAAAAGATTATGATTTTTCACTAAACTATTGTATTATGTTAAAAAATTACAGTGATTTTAAAGCATGGTTTATTTGGAGAGATCACGTTTCTTGAAATTGTACTACACTTTTGATCAGCTCAATTTTTCAATAATTTTTTATGGCATGAGAACCCTCTATATATTGTATACGTTATACATAATTGTTACTTTTTTTAAAGATAATTGTCACTTTTCTTTAAAATAATTTTCATTTTAAAAAAAAATTAATTTTTTGTCCAACCATTCGCTAAAGCCAATCTCACATAGTAAATTCATATTTTATTAGTGAAAAATACAAAGAAAAAAAAACCTAGAATTATGATTCTTTAAAACAGCTCTAAAATGGCAGAAGATGAAACTCTAGAGAGAGAGTGAAACGATTAGGAAAAGAACGACAACAACAACAACAACAAATCTATAATAAAGAGAGGAGGAGGGGCTCATCGAAGATCTAAAATTTAGAAAGAAAATGAAAAATTGCAACTTACAAGAAGGATCCATGAATATAAATAAAGCAGTGAAATTATCTATATGCTTCATTCATTCTGAAATCTGAAACACCAAATTTATTTCCAGACCCTGAATTATGTCACACTGAAGCAACATCTGCGCAAGAACAATTTATGGGCTAAATTCTCTGAATCCCTAATATTAGATTGCAGAGAAACAAATTGGGAGAGTGATGGAACATTTACATATCGGCCAACTCAAAAAAAAAGAGTCCACATTTATAACCTTCACTAAATCTTTTCTACAAACTAAACAATCTATCCATGTCTGTAATCACACTCTTGTATGGATTGCTTGTCACATGCGTCACAAAAAGGTGCCGAGTAACCAAATATGCAAGACGAGCCAATAAGCAATGACGCCTAACCTCCCCCTTGGATGACTCATTAAACCTCGACTGCCAGACACCCTGAATTATTTATCGGAAAATAAGGATCAGAAATGACAAAGACAGAGCAGACAGTTAATGCGTTGGATCTACAACCGAGCAGCATATAATTTTGTGGCATAAATGGCATTTTACTTCATCCTCACTATATTGTCAACACAATTTTCTTGAAAAGAAATTCAGTGCATCCGAAACTAATTGATTGTGCATATATGTCTACGGAGTACTTCAATCTCTCTCTCTCTCTCTCCAAATCTTTTCAATTAAAAATATAACACATGCATGCCTTTAGAAGAAGTATAATAATAACATGTGCAAACTAGATAGAGTAAAATGTAGTAGCATTTTACCAAATTCCATCAACTCGATCTGCAAGTGTTCTCCCCTGTCTAGGAATCAGACCAGAAGTAACCAGCGGCTTGAATGCATGACCTGCAAAGACAAGTTCTTATTAATTCCAGGCCCTTCGACTTCCAATGGAGTCAGAGTTCTTGATAAACTTACCTTTATCTTCATCAGATCCCTTATCACCAATCAACCGTTCGGACTCAGACTCGATATTGATAGCTAGGTGATCACTTGAACCCTTCCTCAATGTACGCACATGAGCAGCAGTTGAAACAGAAGGAATATTGTTGCTCTTGGCAGGTGCAGCCTGCAAGTTTTAAGAAGTAACTATTTTGCACTATTTTATTCAGGCCACATACTTACAATCCCAAAATATTACTGTACTGACACTTTGTTTCTGTACCAATATTTTAACTACGGCACGTCATTCAGTCAGGCAAGCAAGGATTTTCGATTCTTCCTCATTGTATATTTTCCTTTGGAGTTGAAGCTTTTCATGGAAAACTTCTATTATTATTTGGGATTAGTGTTTGGGGGTTTGACAAGATATATGGATCTCTCAAACAGTGGCTAAATGTGTAATATAGGCACACCATACAAAATTGAGTAAATAGTAGTATAGTCCAAGAGATGCAACTGTTTTATCGGGTTTCCCAAATAAAAAAATCAGAGAACAAGCACCCAGAAAGCACAAATCATAACCTAGTTCTTGTTAACTTGTACAAGTAGCAGTAGTAATGTAAAGATATGCAATCAATGCTATGTTCTGAAAGATCCCAAATTCATTATTTGGATTTGGAGGTTGAATCCAACAATGTGTATTAATCTAGCATTCTCATCAGTCAAGAGTTCAAGTAGGCAACGAGAAAAAGAACCGTGGATCAGAAGAATTAAAAAGCATAAAACAAAAAATTTACCATGTCTTGCATCTCTGATATCTCCGTCTGAGTAGACAAGGAAGCTACGGATGTTACTCTTTCCTGGTCTATCTCTGGTAGAATGGCTCTGGCTTGATTAGAACCTTCTAGTAATTTGACTTTGTTTGACAAATCCTCCACTGCCTTTTGGGCCCCAAGCAGTTTGGCACCAAGATCTTCATTTTTGAGTTTCAGAGTTTCAGAATCGTGCATCACGGCTGCAACTAGTTTTTCGAGCAAGGGAAGGAGCCATAATCCCCCATTTACTTTGGAATCATCCATCACATCACCAGCCCCCAGCTTCTTTGCAATAAGCTGCAAACCTGATTCAAGCTCTAACAACTTGTTTATCATTTCAGAATCTTTCTCGTTGACCGTGTAATCTTCAACTTGCCTTTTCAGCTGTTCCATTTCAAGAATCTGCTGATCAATGGTTGAGTGCAGCTCTTCATTCTGATGAGATAATGTGCTTACCTGCTCCATATATCCACTAAAACTATCTATGACATAGAACAGCTTTCTTACATTGACTGAATCATGTGAATCTCCAAATGCAAATGCAGCAGCCGGGACATCAATCTGATTTATTTTATCCAGAATGGATTTAAGTTGAGATGCCGTTAAGGTCTCCTCCAGTTCTGAAACAAAACCATGAAAAGAGGGTAATTACAGAGTCACTAACAAAGAAACAAGGAGACTATATATGCAGCAAATGACAGATCGTTAAGGGACCAAGTACCTTGAAATTTGGAGAAAGAAGTAGACAATTCTGCTTCTCTTTTCCTCAGTTCATCCTCTTTTTTCCTATGATCTTCTAGCTCAATTTCCATCTCCTTATATAAGTCTTGCTGTGCTTTCAGATCAGTGTCCGATTTCAAGATTTTGCCTTTGTATAGATCTCTTTCCTCCAAGGCTTCGTCACAAGTTACTTGCGTCTCTTTCAGTTTGCTCCGCATATCTTCTAGTTTAATAGTCATCTCATGGTGCAAGTTTTCCTGTTCTTTCAGATCAGTCTCCAATTTCAAGATTTTGTCTTTGTATAGATCTCTCTCTTCCAAGACTTCATCAGAAGTCAGCCGAGTTTCTTTCAGTTTGTTCTGCATATTCTCTGTCATATTCATCAACTTACTTATAGCATCCTGAAACAGGATACCGAGATCTCGATTCCGTCTTGTAGCAAGAAGTAGCTTCTCAGCCTTCTTCACATGGTCAGTAGCAAGTTCTATCTCTGCATCATCATTGATTGCTTCCAAACCCATGGACATTCTGCCATCTAAGTTTACCAAATCTTCGATAGAATTCAGCTTGGATACAGCTTCATTTACAGTCAACTCCAATCCCTGAGTGGCATCAGTACAGGCAGACAACAAAATTCTGATATCACTTTCCAGTGACGCTATGGTATCCTCCTGTCTCTTCTTATCTGTTTCAATGTCCTTCACTTGATCTTTAAGAGAGCATGTATATTTCATTGCATCAACTATTTTATCCTTTCTTAAGTGCAATCTTCTCAAGAGAGCTGCCATTGATTCATCCAAAAGTGTGGACAAGTTACCAAAATTATCAGCCAGAAATTTGCTCTTCAGATGATATCTTTTAACCATCTTCTCAATGTCAGACATTCTCTCACCATCAACGGCATTTAGCTCATCATTCAACATTTCCAAGTTTGGAGCAATATCAGTGTTAGATGGTAAACTAGTTGAAAGAGACGAATCACCCTACAAGGGGAAAAGATACATGCAGAAAGCTTCCATTAGGTAACAAAATTAAAAGATAACTTGTAACCGGATGCAGCACATAACACACCATAATAATCTCTCTCTCTCTCTCTCAAACACACAGGCATACACATAGGTGTGTGTGCATATATACATATATACACACACGGAGAGAAGAAACACACACGCATATATATATACAAAGTTACAAACATATAAACAAATGTATCTACGTTGAATATAATTAAATGTCAAACGTTATCTGTCTAATTGGGTAACTTTTGGTAGTCAACCAACATGGTATTAGAGCCAATCCAAACAAGGTCTCATTTATAAACCTAACAACCACTCCTCCATAAGAACTTCCACCTACAAGGCTTCAAAATAAAGTAACTAGCATACACATGAGGAGGTGTGTTGAAGATGTCTGTATGTGAGAGAGATAGAGATACAAGCATATCATGGAAACAGCACGACAGACATCCCTTCAAAAGGAACACCTTAGTAGAAAAGGCATGTACGTGTTCTAAAAAAGAAGTAATGGAATTTTTTTTACCAAATACCAACTATAAGATTTCAGCAATGAGAGTTGTAAGATGGAATAGATAGGAAAGCACAGAACTAAAAACAAAACTCTTTCTGATTGGTATAATGTGTAAATAGAGAAAGCCGATAGTGAAACTAAACTGATAGAAAGCCATAAGAGAGTAATTGTACTTAGTCACATGTTTATTTATGAAAACAATTAGAAGCAAATCCATTAATCACTCGAAAGAGTTACAGAGTGACACTTCAGGTATTTGATTGGACTGAGTTTGAGAGTATTGTTAATGAAACATATGTAAGTGGAGATTAAATCACACATACGCAAAGAACCTAGTATTGAGTAAAAATAACACATGCACATACCAAGAACTATACCTTCATGATAGAACTGTTTTGCCGCACATCAGAGTCCATTTCCAAGGAACAGTCCCAGATTTCTTCAAGTAGAAAATCTATGCTCTTCAGGCTCTCAAATTTTCTCTGGAAACATTGTCCTAGCAAGGTTGAAAGTGTATCATCTTTTAGAAGTAACTGAAGACTTTCAAGCTGACCAGAGAGCTCCAAAGTCCGATTCTGTATGCTACTTTGGCCAGCTAACTCTTCCATACAAGATTCCAGTTTTGAGGTAAGTGAATGTATCTCCTTCTCAGCATTTCTTTTTTCCTGAACCAGATCTGCCATGTTTTTCTCTGCATTGAGTAATGCTCCCTCAAGCGATTGAATTGTTAAGGAGGATTCAGAAAACTTGCTAGCAAGCAAGTCAGCTTCTTCTCTGATTCTCTTTATCTCATCATCCAAATCAGCCTGGCCAGTTTGAACTTTATTGTTCTCTTCAGCAAGTAGGGAGGCATCCTTCTGTGCCTGAGATAATGCCTCTTCAAGGGATTGAATAATTTTGTCAGCATCACCAAGTTTTCTAACATGGTCAGAGATATCCTCCTTCAATTTCTTTAGCTGCTCTTCAGCAAGAGATTTACCTTCTACAGCTTCATCTCTCTCATTCATGAACCTGGAAACATTCTCCTCTGCTATCGACAGAGCATCGTCAAGTGCTTTTTTACTAGCAAAAAGTTCTTCATACTTGCTTGAATGTGATAAAACGTTCTCTTTTTCCTTCTGCAATTCCTCCTCCATAAGAGCCTTGGAAACTTCAAGTTCTTTCTTCTCATCCAAGAGGTCAGATCTGTGTTTTTCTGCAATTGATAAGGCATCTTCAAGTGACTTCATCACTATCTGAACTTCAGACAATTTGCTGGCCAATGAACTGACTTCGTCATTAACACTCCTTAGTTCTTGTTCATTTTGTGTCTTTAAAATTTCACATTGACCGAGATATCCAGCAATCCATTTTACCTTCTCTACGGGCTCGTTGAAGAAGAGATCAGTCGGAGTAGTAATGCCTTCAATTGATTCTATGACTCTTTGTAGCATATTGTTGCTCTCTGCTAACAACTGCTCAAGGTGATCTGCATGTTCCTTGGTAGAGACAAGGTCTTTTTCCAAGAGAGATATGCGTTCCACATCAACTAACAACTTAGTGATCTGATCCTGGCATTCAGCATATTTGGTCACATATTGCTGCAGTTCAGACTTCAAATTATCAATTTCAGCATTCTTTTCGTTTATAGAACCTTTCAGGTTTTCCCGTTCTTGAACAAGCCCCTTGCCTTTTTTGACTGCCATAGATAACTTCTCCTTCACTAAAGCACATCTATCCTCTAGTTGATCAAGGCTTTTCTGCATAACGGCCTTCTCATCCTTAAGGGAATTAAGTTCTAGAGTTTTCATTTTCAACTCCTCTGATAAATGACAGACCTGTGCCCTATCTGATATACCTTCCTCTATTATTAGCTTATATAGAGTCATTTCCAGGTCTCTGACATACAGAGCACTGTTGAAGCTTTCAAAGAACTCCGCTTTTGCTAGTGAAGATTCAACAGCACATGCATTTTCCCTAATCTTTGCAACACAATGATCAACAATGGTGCTCATGTCAGAGTTCTCTGTATGAACCTCTCTGTGACCATCATTTGCAAGTCCAGATGCTTCCAGCAATATACCTACTATTTTATCCTTTTCCAGTGATATCTTATATTCCTTTTCCACAACTCCTTCATATTTTTGTCTCAAGTTCTCAAGTTCCAACTGAAGATGGTCCTTCTCCTGTGATTCCCCCAACAGAGATGATGTTAGGCGATCAATCTCATTATTTACAGACTGCCTAGCTTCAGCTAGCTCATTTTGTGATCTTTCATGAGCTTCATAATAACTTCTTAAAACCTCCAATTCTGTTTGGAGATAATTTTTCTCCTGTATTTCAGCTAAAAGTGATGTGGTCAGGTGCTCTATCTTTCCATTTGCAGCTTCTATCGTTTTAGCTATCTCATGTTGCAACTTCATAGCTTCTTCTTTAAACAGATGAGATGATTCTGCAAGCCAACGGACACACGCATCTAATTCACTTGAAGCCACTGTTTCAGGAAAATCAAAGGACAATACTACATCAGTCAGTTTACGATACTGCAGAGATATATCCTTTAGTGATTTGTTCTCATCTGCAAGCCATCTGATTTTCTCAGCAATATCTGTTGGCTGAAGAAGTTCCTTAGTTTCCAAACTCTCGGATAATATTTCTCCACATTTCTGAAGTATCACTTCCTTCTCTGCAAGAGATTCCTGCAGTGAAGCAGCAAATCTTTCACTAGATGCAACCATTTCCTTTGCCCTTTCTGCAGCCTCTAGAGCAGCAGACTTCTCTTGTAATTCCACTGAGCATCTTTCCAACTCGTTAGTTTTCTCAAGCAACACTTGCTTCAGCGACTCTCTCTGCTGTACCAATGCCTTTCCCTTCGTCACGGCCATGCTAAGCTTCTCTTTTGTGTTTGCATACCTGTTCTTTTCTTGTTCAACTTCTGCACCAAGTCTTCCAATTTCAGCATTCACATTTTCAAAAGCTGATTTTTGTTTCTCTAATTGTTCCACCAAATTCCTATTTTCATCTTCTAAAATGCTAAGTCTTTGGTACATATCCTCTTCCTTTCTTCTGAGTTCAATAATTTTGTCATGGGCCAAGGCAAAAGTTCCAATTTCATCAATTTTGTCGAAATCTAATCCTACCTCATCTAGACATCCCCTAAGATGGTCACATCCAGAAACAAGAATATTATACATTTCAACTACAAATGTGACAGATTTCTCGATGCTGGAAATCTTTTCTACAAGCGATATATCCAACAGTTCATCATGATGATGCACCATGGCAAGGGATGACAGAATCCTGTTTGCAGTTTCCTCAATTTGTCGATCAGTCTCAAGCTGCACTTCATACAATTGAGACAAATTATGGTGTTTTGAATTTGCATCAGACATAGCTGAATTGCTTGATTCAGTTAAGTCAGCAACCTTTGCATTGAGAAAATCAATTTCCTGATCTTTTGAATATAATATAGAATGGAGTTCCCTCACTTTCTCCTCGGTCCGTTGATGTTCATTGATAGTACTTTTAAGCAATCTAGAGCATTCGCTTATAATCTCATGCAAAGAGGCACCCGACCCTAGAGCTGCATCCCAAGTTACCACTTCATTTTGATGATGATTAATGAATCCATCAGCATTGTCGTCTGCAGTAAGGTGTTGCTCATTTGAAACCTTCAACTCATGATAAAGGTGCGAAAGTTCTCTCATAAGCACTACTCTTTCTCCCTGCGGAAGGAAGAAAGGAAAAAAAGGGAGGAATTCAGAAAAATTTATTAACCGATAATTAAATAGGAAGAGGCATCAAAAGGTCAACCTCGTAGTCTTGTGCCAAGCGTTCTTTTTCAAAAACACTCTTCTCAAGCTTATCACGCAGCAGTTCTATCTCAGTTATCATTTCAGGGACTTTAATTCCACTATCTGATTCATCAGCTTGATCATCTTGTAGATTATCCTTCTCCTCAGAATTCTGTTGGGATTCAGAAGTTTCAATCTCATCTGGACAATCAACAAATGTATCCTCCCTTACCCCATCGTCTACTGCCCGTGTGTCTTTCGGTAAACTGCGGAAAGAATCTAATGCAGATCTGTTACTTGGGCTGTCAGGATATATCTGCATGGCCAAAGCCCAACACAAGCCACTGAGTTATATTATTGTATGGAAATATATATATATATATGTATATATGTATGTATGTATGTATGTATGTAGTATGTATGTATGTATATGTGTGTGTGTGTGTGTGTGTGTTTGTAAATGCAGCAGCTATGGTGTCCACAATAATAATGCAGGAGGAGTTTTTTATAGGTGCCCTTTGAAGAATGCAAATTACATACAGAAACAGGATAAATGGATACTCATCAATCGTTAGATGAGACAGGAACTGATGTATATAGACTTATTGATTGTCGAGTTTACTGTACCAATCAAAGACAGATATAATTTATGCAGACAGAACAGTTAGATCCCGCACCCGGTATTCATTTTTCCTCTAGACGGACATTCTTAATCTTTATTCTGACAATTGCAAGTATAATGCAACAATATAGCAAGCTAGAGAATGGGAAAACAAGAAGTAAGCACCTCATACAATACTATACTGGCTACAAACAAATGTTGGTATTAGGGACATGAGGGAGCAAATGCTCTAATTTGAAGTTTTTTAATTTATCGATGTGTGCTTAAATAGCATAGTTCACATGACACTTTCACTTAGAGAAACAAGTTGTTATAGCTACTTGGGATGACAGCTTGAAGTTTCTTCATCCATAATTGTCTATTTTCTAACACGCACACACATGCAAACAAACATAAAATAACTACAAGTTGAAATCATGTCCCTAAACTTCAGTAAAATGTAACTATCAATTAACAACTTTAGACTCTACCATGCAATTATTGTTCACAAATCAAGGCACAGTATTGAATATGCGACACCTAAATCCAAAAAAAAAAAAAATACTATATTCCAAACTCTATGCTCCACATGAAAATTCTTGAAATTTGAATGATTGAATTAAAATGGTGACCTGATCAACTGAATCAGCAGCACCCTCAGCTGCTGCTGTTGCATCCACAGAATAAAACCCTTGGCCTTCCCCAGCTGCAGGAGCGCCATCTCTGTCATGATTATCTTCCATTTCCATCAAACAAGACTCCCACAGCCTATTTCACGCAAGGCCCAGATCTGAAAACAATCAAAAGATTCAATCTTTCTTCCACCCAGAATTCATTCTTGAACTAAATCACAAAATCACGCGACCTGTCACATTCACGTCAACAAGAAAACAAAAATTATCAAATAAAAAAAGAAGAAGAAGAAGAAGAAGAAGAAGAAGAAAACGAAACCGACAGAGCAGGATTCTATTTCTACCTCGAAAAGAGGGGTCTGATTATTGGGGTTTTGTTGAAGAAAACCAAAAAAAAGGAGGGATCTTGTGTTGCAGTTGGAGCGGTGAGACAGTGTGGAGGATTGTGCATTTGTTTGTTACTACTGCACATTGGGAAGAGTTTCATATATTATGGTTGATTTGATTGCCATTAGTACGACGTCGGGTTAGGCACGTTTCGTTTTAGAAGTCAAAACTTGCCGTTAAACGTAGGTCCAGCCCGACCCGGCCCAAATCTTTGCGTTTCGCTTATGAAAAATTTCATCCTACATGCACATGTACATATACTAGTGGCACACTTCTTTTGAACACGGTTGATTAGGTTATTTAGAAGAATGATTACTCCCTCCGTTTCAGATTAGTGTGGTTCAACTAATATTTTATACCTCACAACAGATTAAATATGCACCATACTTTTGGGGGACGGAGGGAGTATTAAAGAACAACACGTTATTTAAAAAAATGATTATTAAAGAATAAAAAGATAGAAAGTGGTGGAATACCTTTTTGTGAGAGAAAATTATTTTCATTTTTGGACTGTGTCACTTTGAGTGAGACGATCCAATAAAAAATATATGTCATTTCGATTGGGCAGAGGGAGTAATATTTTTTTTTAAATTAGATAAGTGTCATTTTTAGAACAATTAAAGAATAATTGCAACTAATATATATCAATGGCTCCTCCAGCATAAAAAAATTAATTATCTGATATTTCATATAGATAAGATAAGATTTTTGTACTATAAATAAAATTTAAGTATAACAAGATAGGGAGTAGATCTGGTAAGAACACATCTTATATTATATGAGAACGTAAGAACAATGCATTTTTATTACATCGGAGATGCATAAAATGCAGTAACTAAATGCATAAATATTTTAATGCATAAACTACAATAACTTAATGCATAAATTAGAGTAACTAAATGCACGGTTAAATCTGGACCGTAGATCAACAAGGATCAAGGGTCCAGATTTGTTCTTATTTCTCACCTAAGAAAGTGATTTTATTTGATCCGCCCTATAACAAGATATATGTATATATAATAAAATAATATGTATTTTGTTTATCTGTATTCTCAATGAGTCGTGCATAATTTTCTCGCAATTAACAAAACTCGTAAGAAAGAAAAGTGTTATCATATATATCAAAGCAATGTAGTTTTCAAAATAAGTTTATTGATTAAGAGATTTGTTTTCTAATCATATAAACATAAATCAAAAATATGCATATGGATAGAAATTATAGTGGTTCTGTTTATATTTAATCCTACAAGTAAACTTTAAGCTAAGTGATAAATGTAATTCTAAATAAAAATAAACTCACTTGGGGCCACTTAGTGCAAGCCCATAGCGAGCCCATTTCAAGGTAGAAGCCCAGCCCAAACCCGCATCATTTTTGAGCCGGGTCAACCCCAACCCGACCCACTTGACAACTCTAGTCTGATTATGAAGTAAAGAGTCCAGCCCAAACCCGCATCATTTTTGAACCGGGTCAACCCCAACCCGACCCACTTGACAACTCTAATCTGACTATGAAGTAAAGAGTCGAGTCTGAACTACTGATGTCTCAAATTGTTAAGTGCTAAGCTAAATCAAGCAAGATAAAAGGAGATAGATATGATTTTAAGGTTTTTGAAAGACAAAAGCGATGGTTTATTTTCACATACATACTCTCTAACCGGACTCTATTTACATTTGAGGTCGGCTTCTGTTATATATACCCCCATATTAACATCATATTAAATATTCATAGTACATTATGAACAAAGCATCAGGTAAATCTTTAGGCAGATTTCTGATATAAAGGTAGAACCGTCGCAAGTCTTCCGTCGAGACAGACCCACGGTCGATCACTTCATCCTTGCCGGTCAGAACCCATAAGTCCGTTGATTCGACTCGTCTCAAACTACCACGACAAAAGGGGCACGACTCGGATCTCGTGTTCCTGAAAGTTAAGGAGAGTTTATTGAAGAAACATTCACACAAGCTAGGAAAATGTGTGAAGCAAGATATTTATTCTCTAAATTAGTTACCAATCTCGGTAGCAGTTGATGCACATTGCATGGCAGCAATTAGGCATCACCATTTTGGTGCAAGGCTCTAAGCATATTCCACATTCGTCGTCTCGCTCTGAATCTAAGTTACCATCTACGTCCAATCTCTTCTCGCTGAAGCTTTTTCGAGCAAATATATTGTCGCTGTCACCACCATCATCCAGCTCTACCAAGTCATAATGGAGCCGCTCAAGTGACGGCAGTATCACAGCTGCAGTTTAAACGACGATTAGAACGGTAATAACGCTGCTGGAAAAACCATTAGCTCACATGTAAAGAAACAGACGGAAAAAACTACCGTAGAATTCTTTGATAGACGCTTTCCTCCCGATTGTTGAAATCTTAGGCCTTCCATCAGTATATACCTGCCAAAAATAAATAAATAAATGAACTATAATAAAAAGAGATTCGAGGAACCTCACTACTCAAAGAATGAGAAGCCAAAAAAATATTTGTTCAAACAGAATTTTGACTACTTTCAATTCTTGAGTAAACCAACTATTGATGTAGCTTTTGAGTTTTGACTAGATTCATACCTTATAAATGAGTACGTGAAAAGGATTTATGAATCTTGGCAGGAAATATGCGCACGAACAGTCAATCCAATTTAGAAAATACAGAAACAGAGGTGCCAAGGGATTGTAGACCAATTTCATTTGAAGACGGGCACCTCCCTTAGCTTTTGGGATTGCAGCAGCCCTAAAAAAGCCATAAAATGAAGCAATCAAACAGTGAAGTCATTATTTTCTGGACTTCGACATTTCACAAAACATATATTTAGCAGACATAACACAATCAGATTAAGACATAATAAATTTGCAATATAGAATGGATTTGGGGGTCCGGGTTCGTCCGGGCAAATGGATTCCAAACATGGCTTGCACCAGTTCGAGCAAAGCCTATATTGCAAATATAAAGTAGACAAGGAATAAGAAAAATGAGACCATATCAACATTCAAATGTGCAGTATCATCCAAAAACAAGCCCAAGCAGATAACGTTGCTAAAATAATCCATGTTTGCATAGCCATTTCAGTCTCCTAGGTTTCCTTTCGATACTTTCTGATCATGATCAAGGTGCACATCAATCGACATCATATTTGAGAATTGAGATTATGATGCCTTTGATAGTATTGGCCTTCCACGTCCATAATCTTTAGACATCTTCTTTTCCGGTAAACATAAACATTAATTAGAAAAGGCACTAACTTACAACTAAAATGGGAGACATTTGGTTAATGTATTTAAACTGACTGCAGGCATAATACCACTGCCAGATATTCTCGAGCATCAATTCTCATGCTACAGATTGGCCTAATTGCATTATCAGAAATGAAGACTGCTTGGTCCTTATAGGGCCGGTCCTGTGAGGCAATTGAGACGGCTGCCTCACGCCTCCCGGAAAATTTAGGCCCTGAATATGTCTTTTAACTTATGCATTTACAGTATATATTATTTCTGAAATTTTCCTGAAAACAGTCTACAGTCCAAATGGTAAAGGATACTCATTTCAATCTTAAGGTTGAGTTTCGAATTTCTCTGCTCTAGCTTCACATTTGCAAGGTGAAAGAATAGTTTGGAATGAAAAAGTTTAAAAAACTAATCACAATGACTGAATGATCAATCAACAAAGGATTAGTATAAATTGATATGAGAAGCTTCTAAGGAATCGTATGTAACTTGTCACGAAAATGAGATAAACATATTGCTTTCCCAGGTTACTCAATGCAATAGCTAATATTTGTTCCCCTTCTAACAATACAACATTGCACAGCAGAGACCCAAAAACAACAAAGAAGAGTCCGATAGGAAAATGAAGACTTCCACATTGGACAAGAATCTCGAGTTGGTTAAATTAAAAAACATCTAATAAAAACACAAATCTCATCAATTCAGCAACAACAAAACTAACATTATAGCAACATGTAACAGCCAAAAATGACATGCAAAATTCATGTGAATCTAAGTATAACGACAATATATTCATATGGGCCTTCTATAAAACAATCACCAATCCACCACAAGACTTAACAATAGTGTTTTTACCATCTAAGTAAGAAAGAAATCATGCCTCAAATTGAATAAACAGCACAATCATTAACTCCAGTACTCCACTCATCCACAAAAGTAAAATTTAGAGTAATTACTCTAAAATCAAAGCCCAAGATTGCCAAAATATGCTAAAAGAAATCAAATACATGCCCAGAAATGTAGAAAATATTTTTTCTTTTAATAAAAAAAGGGTAAAAGAAGAGCTTACAAAGCATTTGCATGCTGAATATCAGTCTCCAAAATACTCAAAGAATCCTTGTACGAAGTCCTCACCAGCTGCTGGTAATGCATCATCTCCATCAATTTATTTATTTTTTTTCTTTCTTAAAACTCTCTTTTATCAATTCTGTGTTGCTCCGTTTAGCAAGAAAACTGCTTTTCTCCCCCAATAAAAAGTTCAAAGGCAAGAAAAAGAAGTCTTTTTTAGACGACTATGGAGGAACCCTCCAAGAAGCGAGAAGCACAAAGCGTGCTCTTTTTCAAGAATTCAAACAGTTATTACAAGACAACAGAAAAAGCTCAGAAAAGAATTTTAGAGAGAGAAGAATTGAAAACCGAATATCTCTCTCGCTCTCTCCCACTCTCCCTCCTTCCTATCTGGTGTGGTGTGGTGTGTGTAAACCTTTATTTCAAGAATCAAACTTTATTACCACTCTCTCTTTTTCGTGAGTTGATTGATGGGGGTGAATTTTTTGCTGGGTAGTTTTGATGTTTTTGTTGGGGTTGAGAGACAGAAATTTATGATGTAAGAGAAAGAGGATGAATTCTTTCCTTCTTTAATTCCTATGATGAAAGATGGGTTGGCCTTGTTTGTTGTTACCAAAAGAAAAGAAAAGAAAATAATAGATAATAATTAAAAAAAAAAATGATGCAAATTCTTGTCATCATATATCTTGCCTTTTCTCTCTACTTGCTTCTCAACTAAGACCCCAACATTAAAAATTTTAAAAATAAAAATAAAAGAAGGAACCATAGAATATAATGGGAAATAATTTTTGTGGAAATTGTTTAATGATGAAAGCAAAACAATGTCAATGGATTGTGTATTTCTGGTAATGATTTTAAATTTTGAAAGCAGGATTCTGCTAATTAGATTAACAAAATGAGCGTTATTAGTATTTAGTAACATAATGATTCGATTCTTGATTAATTTTATGGTTTTTAATTGCATCCCTTTATTGAAAAGTCAAATTTTGAAGCAGTTGGTGCTGATTAGGTTATTAATTATTTCCTATATTTTGTTTGGTGAATATATATTAGTATCAGTACTAATTATTTTGTGTATAATTATTGTGAAAGTTAGGTATTAGCTTTGCCAAAGAACCCCTATGTGGTGACCAGTCTAAGGTCATTATTTAATTTTGGGTCTCTGAATAATCAACTGTTTCATATATGTTATAGATGAAGTCACATTACTCTTTAGGACTTTTTTTTTTTAAAAAAAAAAATTGGACTTTAATGTTGCAAATTTTTAAACATACAAGGCTTGTTATTATTTTATTGTATTTAATTTAATTATTAGTGATGTTGCTTGAGAATCAAGTCCATGGAGTCACGGACCACCTAATACACGTGGAAAACAACTAGTCTAAAATTTATCTTTGTTCCTTTCAAAGTAGAAAATGATCAATCATATATGTATATATCAGTGTGTATCTCGTCGAAAATTGAAGGGAAAATATATTATTAAAATTAAATACATCAATAAGCTATGTTGTATGGGTGCGTGGGAGCGGGTGCGGGGAGATACGATACGGGTGCGTGGATACGGAATTTTGAAAATTATAGAGTGCGATTCGGCAAGGATACGTCTAGTATTAATATTTTATTATATATAAGTAACACTTATAAAATAATTTAAATTTAAATTTTCATAAATTATATGTATGTAATTCATTTTCTTTAACCCAAAACTTAAGCATTTTCAACTATATAATTTAATTAAGTAACAAAATATCAATTCAAATATCATTAGTCCAATAGAGAAGCCATAATTCAAATAAATTTATCAAAGTTAACCTCATACACTCACATCACCCACGGGATTCGCAAATTTTACTCAAAGAATTCGCGAATCCGATTACTTTTTATTCTTTATTTGGAAGGATACGCCATGTGGTGAATCGGGTGCGAATTCCAAGGGAATCCGACGAGAATCGCACCCTAACGAGAATCCGATACGGCAATATGGTATTTTTTAGAAGAATCCGTGCATCATAGTCAATAAGGTTATTTCTTCGATTTTATTGTACTTTCTTTAACAAATATTTTTATTATTATTTTGCAATATATAAGCATGAACATTAAACATAATTTAATATTACTTCGGAGTGATAATATTTCGATAATTGATCAAAAAGAGTGTTTCTTTATTTTTATTTCACTTTCTTTAGTTGCAAGAAATCAATAGAAATCAAACTATTTTTTTTACCTCACAATCTGTTAAAGATTTCATTATATACGATGTTAATTGTTGTGTACGTCTGATCATCTCGTCACAAAGTTAAATTTCGAGAACTATCCCTACGTATATATATATATATATATATATATATATATATATATATATATATATAAATCCAAGAATTATAATTGAGAATACGTATTTTTAAGATTTTTCTTTTATTTACGTCAATTAAAAATTTTGTTAAATTAAACAAATTAATATTAACAACTTAATAATTGATCAAATTAAAATTGTCAATAAAAATAAAACTATTTATTTGGCCGATAAATTAATTTGCCAAATTATATTGGTTGTGCAAAATAATTGCGGAATGGAAAAATACACATGGACTGTGAGTATTTATATAGGTTTTTCAATAGTGAAGTTTTATTAAGAATCAATGTGGAATCTTTTTACTATATTAAGATTATCTATTTATATGGCCAAATCGATTACTATTTGAGCAAATTCAATAAAAAAATAATATATATTAAATTATGCATTTGTCAATTGGCCAATTAAATATTTTAATAAAAATAAAACTATTTATTTGACCAACAAATTAATTGGTCAAATTAAATCTGTTGTGCAAAATAATTGTAGGATGAGAAAATAGAAAGTTGCTAAAGGCTGCTAGTTTTTTTTAATGGTAAATTGGTAATCACAACTGCTATCATGGTGCGCCTATAAAGTATTATTGTAATTCGAACTTAAACTTTTATTTTTTCATAATAATAATATTCTTTTTGTAGGGATATAATAATAATATTCAATACACAAATAGATCATCTCTAGCGAGATTACTAGTTATAAATTATCAGAAAACAAAATCTTATTGAAAGTGTAATTAAGTCAGAACAAAATTACGGGAAAATAATTTCTTATAGCCTAAAATAAGATGGCAAAATTATGACAAATATGAAATAATATGTCTTCTACCTTTTCTTAGTCTCCGAAATTAATTAAAACAAAAATATAAACTATATGTTTTACTTCTGTATCTTCGAATCATCTAGTTTTATTTCCCTTTTTTATCCTAATATATTTAAAGTCTGCAACAACGTAAAGAATATTAGTATACGACTAATGTGAGTAGAATGCATAAATGAATTTTAGTAAAGAACTAGCATGTAGCCCGTCGAAAATCGACGGGAGTTCATTATTAAATAAAATTATTAGACGTAAATATGTTTGGTAGTTCGAAATTTTTTTAAAGGTGAAAATATTTAATTTCTAATAAAACTCAAGAAAATTGTTAGCTTCTTTTGTTATATAATTGAAATAGTGAGGTCAGTCATTAACTTTACTAAAAAAACTGATGTGAATTTTTTTTTTATTCAATTATAAAATTCAACACATTTTTTGTGTACTTAATTTGTCCTAATTTTATGTTTTATTTCTGTCTCAAAATTATAATTTTCTATCTCTTATTGAAAAAAAAGATTATATTAAAATATTTTTATCTTAACGTACCACATTTTGAAAATATTTTTATTTTTTATTTAGAAAATTTTTAGTTTCTTTTGTTATTTCTTTCTCTCTCTTTTACTTGACAAACTTAATAATTGGCCAAAATTGATTATGTAACCAAATTAAAATTTTCAATAAAAAACTATTTATTTGACCAACCCAATTTGCTGAAGGAACTATTGAAGATTTGTTTAATAATTTTCTAGAGTAAGAATTTATTCTATTTACATCCTTAAAAAATAATTTTATTCCATTTTATTTATCTCATTGTATATGATGTTAATTATTTTGTACGTCTAATTATCTCGTCACAAATTAAAGTTTTGAGATCTCTTTCGCTAGTGTACTCATGAGATTGCAACGTATTATTGACCATGTTTAGCTTTTATCATCTCGTCCCACATTAATTATTGTAATACTTATGAAAAATTATTTATTTGTTCAAAATTAATTTTTATTTGATCAAATTAAATAAGAATCTATTTTGATTGGAAAATAAAATCTTTTTATATATGTTCTTCAAGAAGTGAAGATCACTACAAATTTAATGTGGAATTCAAGAATATTAAATATTAAATACCAAATAATAGAATTCGAATATATAATACTTTATAAATATATATATAATATAGTTGCAACTTAATAATTGGCCAAATTATATATTTTTAATAAAAATAAGACAATTTATTTGGACAATTAATTGATTGTTCAAATTAAATTGCAAGTACAAAATAATTGCAAAATGAGAAAATATACATTGAATTTTAGTATTTATATAAGTTTCCATCCATTGTTTTTGAAAATATGGAAAATACTAAATATATTAAATATAATAATAAAATATATGAATAAAAAATGTTCAAAATAAGAGAGATCCAGATTAATAAATATTACTATCTCCGTCCCGCCGAATATGGCCTATTTGTTTTCGGCACGGAGATTAAGAAAAAGGGAATTATGTGTAATAAAGTGTTAATAAAGTACTTTTTTGGTCAATAATGTACGGCTAAAGTGCTTTTTTAGTTTAAAGTAAGCTCTAATTCTTCCCCAAAAAGGAAACATGCCATATTCGGTGGGACGGCCCAAAATGGAAAACATGCCATATTCGGTGGGACGGAGAGAGTATTCTTTTGTCATATTAGTTCATAGAGATACCAAAGTAATAATTATTATTGTATTAATTTATTTATTTCCGTGAAGATTATGTTTATTACATAGATATCATCATTATTATTTTTCGATTTCTTAATTATATTTCTTAATAATTTATCAAATTACTATAGACAACTTAATAATTGCACAAAATTATTTTTTTAATAAAAAAAAACTATTTATTTGGCCAACTAATTAATCGGTCTAATAAAATTGATTATGCAAAATAATATTGGGATGAGCAAATAGATATGGATTTTGAGTATTTATATAGGCTTTACAAGAGTAGAGTCTTATTAAAAAGCGATGTAGGATAGAAAATTTTATATTAAATATAATAAATATATAAATAAAAATACTTAAAATGAGAATTTAAGATATATAAGAATAATGAATGGAGAACGTGCCACGTAGGACCTAAAAATAAGGGGAGAGCTTGAATCAACATTTATTTTAATAATATATGGATGGATGGATGGATGGATGACGGTGGGAAAAGAATTAACTAACTAATAAATTTTGTTGTTGGTATCCATGAAGAATGGTAAATTCATAACTAAATTTAATTTCCATAGTTAAACGAGTAATGAAAACAAGACTTAAATGTATTTTTGTATTAAAATAATCAATTTACATTCTTAGGTATTTTTATTTCATAAAATTAATGTATACAATTCGCATAATAAGATAAATAAAAGCTAATTATAAATTAAATAATTATTCGAAAAATTTAAAACAAAATTAAGAATTAATAATCGGTTTTCATAGATGTGTAAAAATTTCTCGACTAGCCACCTCGCCCCGATTATGGGTGGGATTGGGTTATGTATTTATTGGCCCAAACAATTTGAACTGTTTCGACCGAATTTCATGCAACGGTCTAATGAACGGAAAATATACATGTACACACACTACACCTAAGAGCACCCATAACGGCGGTCGAAGGGTCCGGTCGCTGGCCCTGCGACCGCCCCTATCGACCGCCCCCCGGTCTCTCTCGTTATGGCGACCGACCAGGTCGCACCCCAGGTCGGGCTTGCGCCCGAGGTTGCGACCTGGGTAATTATTATTTTATTATTTTTTTTTTCTGTTACAATTATAAAAAAAATTAATAATAATGCAACGGCTACTTTTATTTTTTATTTTTTCCACATTTTCTACCTATAAATACCACATCTTATTACACTTCAAATCACACATTTTCTACCTACAATCTCTATCTTCTTCCATTTCCATCTTCCTCCATTTTATTTCACAAATTATCATTTCTTAATCAAAAAATGGGTGACAAAGAATCTTCGATTCAACAATTGGTTTGGGTATCAACAACCGAGTGGGTTCCCGTATATGCAAAATTCTCCGCAATCCAACGAGCCATCCCCCAATTCTATCCCGCAACGTCAACTATTCTCCTCATCGCCCTCGCCTGGTGGCGGTTTTCAACCTTTCTCCTCCTCGCCCGGTGGCTGTTTTCAACCTTTCTCCACGCCGCCCGGTGGCGGCTTTCAATCTTTCTCCACGCCGCCCGGTGCATATCGTCAGTTTCAATCTTTCAACTTGAACGACGACGACGACGACGATGATGAGCAAGAAGAAGATGAAGAGGAGCAAAATTCTCCTCCACCGTCGCCGCCTCCAACAAAGGGGAAGGGAAAGGGGAAAAAGAAGGCGACAACAACCTCCGGTACAACGAGGGGGAAATATGTCAATTATTCCAACGACGAATTGGAGTGTCTCGCCCGATGCTACGTGGACATCGGTCTTGACCCCATCGTCGCCAATAATCAGAAGCTAGGTGAATTTTGGCGACGAATTGGAAGGCGCTACAACGACAAACGGCCTGAAGGCACACCGGCGAGGGATTCCGAACATCTTCGGCAGGCGTGGAAACGCGCAAAGAAGGAAATTTTAATATTCAATGCCGAATACGTAAAAGCACAGAGGGCGCATGGAAGTGGGCAAAGCGACCTCGATCTCATCCACTTGGCTGAGGATGGCTTCTATAGGGAAACGAAGAAGAATTTCAATAAACATAAGCCGTGGGCGGTAGTGAAAGATCTGCCCAACTTCATCAATCCAGACGTCCCGACACAACCGGCGAAAAGAACGAAGAATCGAGAGGACGGGAGCTACACAAGCCATTCGAGCAATCCGAGCTGGCCGAACAATCCGAGCAACGCTGAATCTGCAACCGAGGAGTCTTCGAGGATTTCCGACCACTGGGACAGAAGTCGGCCAAAAAAGGAAAGGGAAAGGGCAAGGCCGTGGACGTCCAAGACGACAAACTCGAGCGCATCACTCAAGAAATTAGAGAGATCAAACGCTCATCTGAATTAGGGACTGCCTACGATATCTACACGAGGCCAACGAAAGATATGGACCCGGATATATTGGAAAATCACCGCAAAGTTTGCATGATGCTCGAGAAGAAATGGGGTTTTGGTCAGTAGGATATTTCGCAGTATTTAATTTTTCATTTTTAAATTCCAAATTATATTGTAATTTTCCAATGTTTCAAATACAATTTAGTTATTTCTTAATTATTTCGTAATATTTTAATTATAATTATTTTTATTATTCTAAATAAATATAAAACATAAAAATAATATTAAAATATAATTAAAATAATGAAAGACCTAGGTCAGAGACCGGGGTGAGAGACCTACCCCATTATGGCCGATTTAGATACCGGTCTCTCAATCATTGAGGTCCCACAAAAAATGCATAAAGCATTTTAAAATATTGGGAGACCTACCTTTGGGTAGGTCTCCCATTGTGGGTGCTCTAACGGTCAAATGAATTTTCGGGTTCAATTGTAAATTTTCCATACCCCCAACTCAAAATAAGAAACTGAAAAAATAGGTGCAGCAAAAATAAAATTTCATAAAATAATGGTCCAAATTGAAATTTTCACAAAGCATCTTAAATGATGAAAGATTTCAAGAAGGGTGGCTACAGCGTCAAATCAAATCTTTTATTCCCACAAATTGCACCTTCTTCTGCTCAGGTAAAAATTTCAACTTTCATACATCCTTTAAGACCCTTTTCTTCAACGACGCCATAAATTCTATATGCCTGCGTTTTTTAGATCATTTAACAAAACGTGTGGTGATAATTAAGTTTCTTGTTTGCCTTATTATTTTGTTCGCCAAGAAATGGATGACTTTGTATTTTCATTTATTTAATGCTTATTGACTTGACTATTTCATGTTGAAGAGTCATGAGATCAGCCCATCAATTTGAATTCTGTCATATAAGTTGACTGATGCTACATTGTATCCTAATTTATTTATTTTACCAGAAATAACACTTCTTTTTTTACCAATTATTATCCCCTTCTGTAATAATTATTCTACTGTCTCTGATATCATGTTTCCAATATTCTTGTATGATTAGCCTATGATTGGTGGAAATTTATCTGAATGGTTATAGGAGTTAGGACCGTATGATCATGGTAATGTCATATCATATTCATATCTGCTGATGATGTGATGTGATCCTCGATGGAACGAGGACGAGATCCTCTATCCCATTTTTAGTGTATACGTACCCTCCGAGCTAGTGCAACTCGGAGTGATAGAATTTTTGCAATAAATTACTGACTTGCATTATATATACTAGTTTGCTTTGCTCTACATAAGAAGAGGCCCCAATGAGATATGTTAATGTTTCAAAAATCTAACCTTCTGCATCTTTGATGCAAGTTTCAGTCTCTTTTGAAAGTGTGAAATTAAACACATTCAGAGTGTATATCTACAATCAGGAATATTAGCTGGATAGTATAAACATTTCATCATGTAGTAAAAAACCCACACAACATTGAGATATTAGAGGCAGAGGCTGAAGCTGAATTGTTATCTTGCTGATGGGACCAAGGATCCATTAGAAAGGTCGGGGCTTTGGATGTCGAGAAAACTTGTTAGGAGTGTTTTTCTTGAAGATTGTGCTCTTGTACTTCCGGAGGAGTCTAACTTATCTGTTCCTTTCTCGATCTTGATTGCATCCTGTATGGCCAATATGATTTCTTGCATTCGTGGCCTCACGATGCTGTGTTGTTCAACGCATTGAATTGCCACTTCGGCTATTCTCCAAACGGATTCAACTTTGACAGTCCCTGCCAGTGCAGGATCTATGATGCTGATCACGTCTCCTTTGCGAATCAGAGACCTCGCCTAGGGAAGATTAATAGAAGAATGTCAAAATTGGCTTTATGGTGATTTGTTAGAAATGTGCAACCTACTACTACCCGAGGATGGGAAAAAAGACATGCTTATGAAGACTGAGAGCTGCGTGCAATGAAAAGGAACAACACTCTATTACTCTTGCATAGAACTTTCCAATGATTTCTTATATTCTATAGATATTTTACTCGGAGACATGTTTTTTTGTCTTTAGAGGTTGTGAGTTTCTCTTTTCATGACCATGCTAAGAGAGCTGCATCTTGGTATAATATCCAGTTTGAAAGTTTTCTGATAGGTCTGTAATGTAACAAGTCACCCGAGGTACAAAAAAAAAGGGCATGCCCGTCTTAATTTTAATTCTATATCCCTCTGATTATCCCCATGTTTCACTATTCTGCCTAGATTCTGATAAAACAGAAGAGATAACTAGTTATTTCCAACTAATGACGAAAATTTTCAGTTATAGTTCAGGTATCTTATCACATTATAAGTTAGTTTCTTAAATGTTCAGGGATGATTTATGAAAAACTCAAGCATTTGGTCTGATCCTTAATCAGTTTTGTGTTATGTTATGTACTTATCAAGCAGGTTTCCATTGTAGAGTCAGACCATTAATTGGTTACGCTTTGTGAAACCTTTGGATCGATGTCTATCCAGCAAATGAAAATCTCCTAACATGAGTCAACTATGGGTGTATAGGCATATTACTATAACTAATGTGAGAATGCACAGATGCTTCTATTGCTTGTTTCTAAGATTGGAATTCCTAGATTATAAGACAATCCATAAATTTTTTTTTCTTCTATGTTATAATCCTACTGTTTTTCCAACCTGCAGACGATATGCATATTTAAACTTCAGATATAATACGTGCCTTGAGAAGCATCGTGATGTGAATCCAGACCAAACTTGTGAGAATGACTCATGTTATATTATTTCTGAACTATCCAAAGAACAGGCCTGAAAATCGAGAGGTTACCAACAGATTTTGTGAGAGCTTACCCAGTGAACAATGCTCCAATCGGAACCATATTCCTCCGTGGACACAGGTTTCCTCCCTGAGATAAGTTCCAGCAGAACAACACCAAAGCTATACACATCACTTTTTTCGGTCAATTGTTGATTTGCGTAATACCTGGTAATACAGGATTGCTAGTCAGTTTCTACGGTTAAGGCGTTATGTCTGCAAGCCACATAAGTTTTTCACTTACTCTGGATCAAGGTATCCCACTGTTCCTCTTGCCACACTCGATACGTGAGTTAGGTCTTCCTCAGCTTGCCTTGAGAGCCCGAAATCTGATACCTTTGCTCTCATGTTTATATCTAGGAGAATGTTGGTTGTTTTCACATCACGATGAATTATACTGGGGTTGCATCCGGTGTGCAAGTACTCCAGACCTGCAGTTTTGACAATTGAGATGATTATCTACGATTAAGAACTATTTTATCAGGCAGATTGAATTGTAGTATCCACCTTTAGCTGCATCTTCAGCAATACGAAGGCGTGCTAGCCAATCTAAGTGCTTCTGGCTGTCAGAACCTGTGAGCAAGTGTATGTTAAGTTTATTATCATCCTCATATCTTAGTTCCTACTTTAACGAGCTGGTACAAACCGTGTGTATGATCCCGTAAGGTCCCGTTGTGCATGTACTCATAGACAAGCATGCGTTGATGTTCTTCCTCACAATATCCAATTAGAGGAACCAAATTTCTGTGATGGATTCTAGACAACAGTGCAACCTGTAAGGATGAAGCTCGCGTTAATGTTCTGAGGATAAGTATGTCGCATCTAGAACAGATTATTAACTTGCTAGCAACCGAGAGTGAGTTTCTGATTTTATTACATGCAGGTGGAAAATACTACAATTATGGAGCATTCTCAAAAGCTTCATATAATTGATTCAGTTGAGGTAACCCTGTTTCATTCCTGTTAAATCTCTAGCATGTTCAGTGATTCTCTTTAATTTTAATCTTCCATAAAGTTAAAAATGCCCATTCTTGACTATGAGAATTTAATTTCTTCATATCTGGTAAATTTGTTATTATAGAATAATGATGCATTTTATGGAGTCGTTGTGAACTGTTTTGATGGCTTCTCATTTAGTTCAAGAGTTTCTGAAAGCTGATCATTTTGTGGGAAGAATAACAAAAGAAACTTTTGTTGGGTCAATATCTGTGTACCTCTGTAACAAATTGTTTGGTCCCATGACTAGATGAATCAGCCATGATTTTCACCGCTACCTCCTTTCCATCCTTCAATTTTCCATAATAAACTGGTCCGAAGCTTCCTTTCCCAATATTCCTTGAAAAATTATTTGTAGCTGCTTCTAGGTCTGGGAGCGGAATGTAGTATGCCACACCTTCATCCATTTTAGATCCACCTCGTGCAATTGAATATGTTGTTAAAGGCTTGGTGCTGCCGCGCCATGAATTGCCTGATTCGCAAAAATGATGTTTAAAATGGCAGAAATGAAGTTGGAAGGAACATATTAAGATGAAACATTAAGGGCACCAACCTCTCTCGTTCTTCTGCAAAATTTTCTTTGCCCTGTAATGTCGAAGCAACAGTATGCTGGCAATGGAGAGAACAAACAGAACTGCAACCACTCCAATTGTAGTTCCAAGTATTAGTTTGTTACGTGTTTTTGTTACTCCTCTAAGATGAGGGTTGCCTTCATATCTGCAACAGAAAATGGATACCCTTTGATCATGATACAGCTGATGTTTTGATTGATCTATAATTATTTGTAGACCCACATCAGAATTTTGATCTGTTAGTACAACATGTGGTTTTTCTTCACAGAGCCAATTTCTCTCGTTTAGCTAAGTTTCTGACCATTAACGGAATCAGAACGTAGAGTTAATTAAAGTAAATTCAAGTGGAGAAAATTAAAAGAGAGATGGAGATATATCCCTCAAATCCACTTCATTAGGAAAACTTTGGATGTATCCCAACTATCACATTGCTTTCTTTCTTTTATTTTACTCTATCTAGAATTGCATGCAATTTGGAGTAGTATGTATTATTGCAGTAAAACTAAGAACAATAGTTTCCTGTATATGAATCATAGACCAACTGACCTGAACGTTAAGTTTCCTCTTAACAACGACCGAGGTATCTCCCCACTCAAAGAGTTGTTCTGTATGTATCTGCCAGATATTATACGAAGAAAATTCAGCTCCAATATATACACAATGTTATAGTCGGCAACTTCATTATGTTCTGCAGGATACCTTCGAAAACTTTGGACACGGTGCTTAAGTGACGTTGAAAGTTTCAAATGATGAATCATAAAAGAGACTTACAATTCTTGCAATTGTGGCAGGTTATCCAGGGACGAAGGCAGTGGCCCAGTCAGTTGGTTGTTCTCGAGATGCCTGCATATCAGATGGCATGAGGCTAAAAACATAATGGTATAAAACTTGGTTTAAGGCACCACTTGATTGAAGATCTTACAGTATTTTCAAATTTACGAGGCCACTCATGTCAGGGATCGTCCCACTAAATGAGTTGCCATCCAGCCACCTGTAGTAGCGGAAACTATTAAAACTATCCCAAATGATTTTAGAAAGAAAACGTAGATATTAGTAAGTTCTTACAGTTCTGTTAATGCTTCCATGTTCTTAAGCTCCTTAGGGATCTCACCCTTCATATTCTTACCTGATAGAACACTGTTCAAACGAGTCATATATACTTCACTTTATTGCATGAAGTTGGGATCGAAAGAGTTTTCATAAAGTGACTTACATCTTGGAGATCCTAGGTGGTGCTGTGGAGCTACAACTCACCCATTCCCAACTTGTCGGGATGCAAGGATCGCCACCTTCCTCGGCCCATTCACTTTGAGCAAACATAGAACGCAGGACGCTTAGGCTGCTCACTTTCGAATGGAAGAAAGAATACACTGGTAAGTTCTTTTATATAACTGGAATTTCTAAGTCTCTGATTATTATTCATGTATTGCAATTTCTGAAAAATGAATAATGTCTGTCAAATCATGTTCCTACCATCATTTGCATCTGTCTTAGCAGCAATCTCTACATATCTGCTTATTTCCATTGCATTCAGAAGCGGCCCTTGTGTGGATTCCCGAGTTTTAGCAAATGCAAATGTCAGAACAAAATCGAGCGTCACGTTCATGTAGCTAGGTTCGTACAGCGTATAACTTCCATTGGCATTCTCTGCTATGTTCACCACTGCATTGCTGTAGTCAGGACTGTAAGGTTGCTCCATTTTAAATTTCCGCGTTTCATTTGCTTTCAAATCTTCAATCTCCGCGAAGTATGCATAAGCTCGAGCATTAGCCGGAAAATCCTCTAGATTCAACCGGTAGCTAAGGCTTCCCTTAGTCCCAACAACCGCCGTCTGCATTACTTTAACAGGCGGATATTCTCTCGTATTTACGTCTATGTTATTGCTAGTGTTGATTCTCTCCGTACCCGGTGCCACCCCCACCAGGAAATTCGCCCTCCGATCAAGATCAGATTCCCATATTCGATCATAGGGGTCATCGGGGTACCTGCACCACAACTTCATTCAGTCACATTGCATGATGGCGACATCTATTATGATCGAAGACATGAGTGTGCGTGTGTCGGCTAGTGTGGTTAATGTCTGAGGCCAAAGGTCTTAGGTTCTGGCCGTTAAATTTAATGTTAACGGCTAACCTTATAGCTTCTTGTGTTGGAGCACCAAAATTCACTCTTGCTGCGACTTTCATGTAAAACTGATCTTCATAATCAGTGGCGTACATGGACAGGTTCAAAGGCCGCATCTCGAGAGTTGATATGAAGGGAGAGCCCGTCGTTGCGCAGCACAGGCAGACGTCGACGGAGTGGGACGGCGCCCTGATGATCATCTCCTTAACGTAAGTTCTCGAAGCTTCCAAGACCGTGACTGTCGACCATTTTGTTGTATCCAGGTAGAGCTGGAACTTTGGGAAGGCGCCTTCGCCGACGGACGTGCCGTACAAGAAGGTGGCGCGGATGATATACCGTCGTCTTTCTTCCGTGGTAAGTGTGTAGCAGTACTTGTTGCTGTCTGTTGGGAAATCCCTCCTTGTCTGATACTGCTGCGAGCTTCCGATTGTGTCTTTTACTCTCACGGACGCGCCGTCGCGTTGGATTCCGTTGTCGGAGATCCATGCGAGGCCGGTGCTGTTGTCCGTGTAGGAGTTACTTGTGCCTCCGCAGTCTATGCTGATGAACTCTGCATGTTTGATTGATGCTTTGCTAACTTTAAAATTGAAGTATTTCTTTATAAATCTTGATCTGATTTAAGATAATTCATGCTGATGATCATCAATTTGAGATGTTACATAATTTATTACACAATGATGATTTAATTTCATGTTTCAAAAACAAGAAGTGAGTAACAGAATGAAGAACAACTGACCTGTAACTTGGCCCAAAATGGTCGGAATTATTACACAAATTAGTGTAACATACATGTAAGAAAAATAAGCCATGTTTGAGAATTGAGATGAGAAGGTGTTGTTTTGTGTTTCTTGATTTTTTTTTTTTCCTGATATTTTGTTTGTGGTTTAGGGAATAAAGAAGGCTAAAATGCACATCCTCATGCTTGTTCAACTAAACTTTAGCTTTTGTGAGTAAAGAGGATATATGTGTGTGTGTGTGTGCAATGGTGGAATGATTTTAGTTGATTTTGAAATCCTACTTTATCCCCAAAGGGAGTTGAGCTTCATTTTCAGTCAATTAAGCTTTTCTTGCTTTGGAAAAGAATATTATCAGTATATGACAGCAGTGGAAGCCATCAAAGTAAGATACTGCCTTTATTTGTTGTTTTTTTATTATCATCTCAAATTATTAGGTGAATTATTTATGTGACAAGGATGTAGCATGAAGTAATGCAGCCTACAAAAGTGGGGTCCTTCACTCCCAGAATTGCCAACCTTGTATGTCTATTTGCATAGACTTAAATTTTACGCGGTTTCTGAATTGGCTATATTCGCGGACCAAAAGTATTTACTAAGCCATGAAAAATAATTTTCTCACTCTCGAAAACGAACGAAACACACACGAGAGGTAACTATGCATACAGGTCAAGTTTTGTGAATCAACCTGTTAGTCTCGATTAGAATTTATTAATTTTTATTAAGATTTATTAATTCTGATTATGGATTATTAGGTCCAATTAGAGTTAATTAAGCTATAATTAAATTTAATTAAGTATTAATTAATTAAAAATAAAATTAATAAAAAATAACCTGACCATGCAGATAACTGCATGGGAGTATTGCTCAAATAATTTTACTCTCTCTCTCTCTCTTGAATGAATGAATGAATGAACGAACCACACATGAGAGGTAACTATATATACTAGAATGCGATAGAATCAACCTTTGAGGTGTTAGTAAATACTCGAACTTATAATTTTCCACTGATGTCCATCAATTAGGCCACATCTATTACAATCTAGATGTGCCGGTGTTCAAAGTACCATTACTTCAACTTTAAGAGAGAAGAAAAATTGGTATAATATTTTCACAAAAACTCCTGTGCACCGGTCGCACGTAAGTGACGCAATCCACTCGAACACACGCGCCCATTTTGAGTATATAAGTCAGGCGTCACGCGCGCCTGACAATTTTTTTTATTCGGCGCGTGTGTTACACTCGCCGATTTTTTAATTTTTTTTTTCGATTTTTTTACAGTTTTTATAATTCTTTTTTTATTTTTTTTAAAGAATCGAGCGAGGGGAGCCGAAGGCCTCAGAGCAAGCTAAAAAACATTAATGTTGCCACAATCATTATCTATAAATTAAAATCGGAGCCGAAGACGGAAAAGAAAAATAAATTAAAAAAAAAACTTGCGGGTTGATCTGACCCGTTTTGACCGGATCGGGTCAAAGATCCGATCACTTATAAGTGGCGGTCTCACAGGAGACCTAGTCTAATATTTTATCGAAACTTAGGAATTCAAAGGGATTAAATATTATGGATTTTCTATGCATGGTTATGAATTTTCTTGATTCTGTTGATGGGTAGATGGTTGGATTTTTGTTGGGGTGATGCAATGAATTATGAAACAATATTCTATGAGAGGGAGCAGGAAAAGAGGTCATACTCATGCCATGCAAAAGCATCTTTTTCATATAAACAAACAAATGAAGATTGGTAAAAAAAATGGAATATTGAAGAAAAATTGTATTATTTATATATATTGTCTTGCTTTTCTGCTTTAACAACTTTTGCTTTTGATGGCAACATGATCTCCTTTTTCTGTTGTCACTTTGGACAAACTTGTCCCTCACTTTATAAAACTTTGAAAAAGTATGCTTCCTTAACCTGCTGTACAACCATATCATCTGCTGCCTCAATGGGCCAATTGCGCTCTCTTCGAATTTTTCAAGTATAATATAAATTCATGATAGAAACGAAGGGAAGAAGTACTTCCTCTGTTCCATCCGAAGTGACACGTTTCTTTTCGATACGGTTATTAAAAAAAAATGTTATTATTGAATAAAAAGATAGAAAGTGGTGGAACCACACTTTTTTGTGAGAGATAATGGTTTTCTTTTTGGATTGTGCCGCTTCGAGTGGACGACCAATAAGAAATACGTGCTACTTCGAATGGGACGGAAGGAGTAATATTTTATAGGTCAATCTCTCGCATCAAGTTTTTCTAATATGGTTTTTTTTATGCCGTCACTTTATTGATTTGCAAATTATTGCATAAGAACGAAATTTACTCAATACACACTCAAATAGCGGTTGCAACACTCAAATTTTGATTTTGTCTTGCACAATTCTCCAAACTCTTCTCCACTTGCTACACATAGGGGTGAGCATTCGGTTATTCGGTCACCGAACCGAACCGAATTGCAATAACCGAATTAAAACCGAATTATAAAGTAATTAACCGAACCGAAAGTTGGTGAAACCGAACATAACCGAACCGAAATATTTCGGTTCGGTTTCGGTTAAAACCGAATAACCGAAATAATACACAATATATTTTCCATATTTTAAATAACTAATTAACATGCAATATTCAAGATTCCAAATCTGCAAAAATAATAATCCATAATTTCAAAACATTTTAATCAAAACATAAACAAATAATTAAACTTCTAAATCTGCTAAACTATATAAGTTGTATAAGTTATAACATCTTAACCAAAACATTAAATCTGAAAACATTAAGATTAATTTTTTACTTCATTTATTTTAAGTTGACCGAGCTTTACAAATTACAATAGCCTATTATATTTATTTTTATTTTTAAATACTAGTATAATACTATTTATAAAATAATAAATTATTAAATTAATTATTAATTCGGTTCGGTTTTCGGTTAACCGAATTTTATTTTTCAAAAACCGTAACCGAACCGAAAAACCGAAAAACTAGAATTTCAAAACCGAAATTGAACCGAATACCAAATAAACCGAACCGAATTAGTATTTCGGTTCGGTTAGGTTCAGTTTTTCGGTTTAACCGAATTTTGCTCACCCCTAGCTACACATAGTCACTACCCATCGTGTCAATTGTTTAAAAAAAATTAATTAAGGAACAATATTTTTTTTAATACATCAAATATGATGTCTAATAATTTTATTGAATCATATATTTCGTTTCCTCATGGAATCTTAATACAGTCGAATTCTCAATAAAAATAAAAAAATGTTGGAAATTAAAACTATCAAAAACATAATGGGACAAAAAATTAATATACCGTTTGGGCCCCAATGTAATCCCACTTTCCCCCTTCATATCGCATTTTATTTATTTTATTTTATTTTATTTAAAAATATTTTGTTACAAATTCTTCTTTCTTGTAAGACGAGGTAGCTAAAATAGTCCGGCTCATTGGGCCGAAATTTTGTATGATGAGGCACCCAATAATTCGGCCCATGAAACAAGCAAGGCCCAGATTACAGACGCACAATTAAGGCTACATTTGCGTTTAATCGTCTCCTAAATAACATACTTCGTTAGTTTTCTTTCCTTTTTTTTTTTTCAATTGTATTGATTGATTTTTTTTCTAATAAAAGGACAAACCTATCATATGCGAAAATTTGTCTGAGTAAATCAATATTGCTTCCATCCCCGACTAAGTGTCTCCCACTGCCAGAACTCGTATATTAAAAAAATATTTAAATTCATTTTTTTTTACTAATGTACAACTAATTAAAGAATTTTGCACTAAGTAATTCAACTCCCAAATGATTGCTGAGAATTCTTTCTTTTTTGCAAGTGGATAGAGTCATATAATCATTATTGAGAAATGCAGGTAAAGTCAAACTTGAGAAGTACAAATTTTTAATAATGATTAGCAGCCAAGGAAAACATAGATGCAAGGCAAATTTAAGAAATATTAAATTTAAGGTAAGTTAATGTTGACAAGGAAAGACATTCTTTTCTTGTCTTCAACTAGGACAAGTTTGAATATCAAGCAAACTCTCTCCTAATTAATCTCCTTTCTTTTCTTCTTCTGCTCTTTATATTCCTTCCATCAAAAAGCTCCCTTTTGGCATTTGTCATCTTTTTATGTTGTTTGTCTTTTGCTTTCTTTCCTAAAAGTTCAAATCTTTGAGGATTAAATGTGGCAGAGACAGATTAGAAGGCGTTCTTTCAGGGAATCCATCAATTCCCTCGAAGCTGATATTCACCATGCCAACACTTTGTAAGTCCAAATAATTATAATAAATAAAATAAAATAAAATTGTTGCAATATGATTCTTGAGTTTCTTGAATTCCCTTTTTCCAGTTTCTGGTTCTTTTGAGTTACATTAGTACCTTAGTTTGTGGAACATGCCTTAAGGTAGTTGGGAGGTAGTTGTAATTCAGTTCAAGAAAAGTTGGTGAATATTAAAACACAAGTAAATATTAGAAAAAAACAGTTTCCTATGATATTTTGATGCAACATGTAATATTGCTTCAAGAAGGCCTACAAAAGTTGTCTTTTTTTTTTTTTTAATTTCAAGAATGGGCAAAATATGATATTGTTGTTGTAGGGTGGCTGCTGTTCCAAGAGATATAGCTGGGGATTCTGTTCAAATGAAACTATCTTTCAGCCCTTTAGCCCCCTTCTTGCTCATTGTACTAGAATGGATGGACTGCAGCTGTTTTGATACATTTCTCAGCTGTTTAGGCCTTTTTCATGTCCTTGTTTACAGAGTAAGCTTCTTACCTTGCTCTTCAACATCGTCGTGGCTATGACTACGAAGCAATTATTCCGTTATTCCTCACCCAATCTTGTGTTTTTTAGGTATACGTTGATGGTATGCCGATTGCAAGCCCAGAAGAGAGGAGAGCCAGTCTTGGTGAATTCTATGGTACATTCTTGCTCACATTAATTCAACATAGTTTTAAGGGTTACTTTGTTTTAAATACACGAACTTTGCCCTGTTTTTGGTATTTTCATGTCTTTTAAAAGTTGCGTCTAAATACATGACCTTAGATTTGCAAAAACACATAAAGTCATGTATTTGGACACAACTTCTGAAATCATGGAAAAGACAAAAAACGGGGCAAAGTTCGTGCATTTAAAACCAATTAACCTGCCTAGTCTTAAACTTGAAAGATGTTTTTGATTTCATTTTTGTGTGAAATGGCAGCTGTTATGTATCCCATGCTGAAGCAGGTGGAAGGGAATCTAGTGGGAATAATGGAGGAGAACCTTAAAAGAACACAGCTGGCCTCAGAGGGAGAGAAGAAGAATGATGAGAGAGAGAGAGGGGAAGAAGAAAAACAAGAAGAAGAAGAAGATGAGTGTGGGATATGTATGGAGATGGATTGCAAGGTTGTACTTCCCATTTGTGGGCACTCAATGTGCATGAGCTGCTTCGATGAGTGGTACATGAGATCGCGATCATGCCCCTTTTGTCGAGGCAGCCTAAAGAGAGTAACGTCGGGGGATCTGTGGGTTCTTACAAGTAGCTCTGAGGTGGTGGATGCAATCACTCTTGCTAAGGACAACCTCAGACGCTTCTACCTCTACGTCGAAAACTTGCCTCTTTTAGCATCGGAGGAGAGCTTGCTCATGTACAATTATCTCATGTAGCAATGATACATATATGCAATTCTTGATTGTGTACACAGTAGGTTTGTACAGAGGAGTTGTAGGTCATTGTAGTCGGGGCCGGTGTCGCTCAAAACGCAGCGTTTAGCTCGTGAATTGAAGATGGGAGGAAGCAAGGTTTACACAGCCTCTCATTGATCAAAGGACTCAGCTTTTTGGAACCTGAGTTCCTCTTTATGCATACATATATGCTTTAATTAGCTCATGTTGCAAGTTACACTACATCTAAATATAATGTGTTACAATACTTTATCTTCGTAGGAAATTTATTTATCCATTATACCATCTGACAAGTCAAAATCCGTCAAATATAATAATACGTACAAACTCTTAATTGTTTATTGGAATAAGTATATACAAACTCTTGAATTGTCTAATAACTAATTATTATTCAAATATTCTTAAAAACTCCTAAACCACTCGATGAAATCCTTTAATCACCTATAAATTGTCCATCTTTGCAAGAATCCACAATAATAATGACAATAACATCAAGAATATAGTATAACATTATAATGTTTGGGGGGAAATAAATTATAGATGAGACTTGAGAATAAATCAAAATCATGTTCAAATGTCAAAATTGTATTGGTGAGGAATGGAACTCAACAATGGAGAAAGTTTTGGTAAATATCCTAGCATTTTATACTAAAAAAGAAGAAGCAGACTGCAGAAGATCTGAATATGGTGAATATTTTATTTTCTTGAGCTTTAAGAATTATTCTATTTTATTAGAACTCACTGTGGATTGTGGAATAAGGTTGTGAAATCATGTGATTCTTTCTTTAAGCTAGAACTAGAATTAACTAAGAGAAATAAGGAATTAGGATGTTAAACTAATTAAACCTGAACTTGAAAATTCCTATGCGAAATGATATCTCTCTAAACTTATTTATAGTTCAATAAATCTATACTTAATATAAAAAAAGCTTATTTTACAAAATTTGATTTACCTATTATATCCTTATTATATATTTTATTTAAAAGTAATAGTATAATGCGATAGTTAATATATATTTATAATAAATATAATAAGTTCATAAGCAATTAAAGTTCGTTTCTTTAATAAATTCATAAGCAATTAAAATTCTTTTTTTAATGAATTTACCTAAGATAATATATTCTATATAAGGTAAATCTATTACTATAATAAAGTACAATTGAATTAATTTGTTAGAATTTATATATATTTCTAATAATTATTTTAATAGTATTGTACCATTAATTTTTTTTCCTTCATAAATTAATAGTGAGAGGGAGAGAGGTTGATGTCAAAACAAAGAAAAAATAATTAAGCCTATATTTATCAATTGTGGAATTTACGACTCAATTCAAGTAAAAATTGACGTCATACATGTTAATCTGATTTTTTAGGTAAAATTTTAATATTATAATATATTTGTTATAAAACACAACTGACAAATAGTATATACTTGTAAATTTATCTTGTAATTTAATATGCATATGGAGATTGTAACTTTGAAAGAAAAAAATTCTTTATCTGTATGAATTCTGATTTTAATATCTTAATACAAAATGAATGAATATCGATTAATATGATATTCGTTTATGTTAATATTATAATATATTTGTTATAAAACACAACTAACAAATATATACTTGTAAATTTATCTTGTAATTTAATATGCATATGGAGATTGTAACTTTGAAAGAAAAAAATTCATTATCCGTATGAATTCTGATTTTAATATCTTAATACAAAATGAATGAATATCGATTAATATGATATTCGTTTATGAGAGTTGATACAACACATACAATTTGTGAGCACTTACTATGATACGACACATACAACATTTCTAAATAAATTCTATAATAATTTTTTTAGTTAGCTAATAGTGTTTATTAGATCATATGTTTTATGAAAGATCTTAACCATTAATTTGTTTATTGTGAAAGTATAAATAGGGATATGTGACCTTGTTTTGAAATGCGTTTAGAAAATTTAAATCAAATTTAAATCTAAATAATAGTTCATTTATATCAAACATACGTTTACAATTTTCATTTTCGCTCGTAAAAATATTAATAAAAAACACTCCATATTTTTCCAAAAAAATCATAATGATAATAACTGTGACTAAAATTCGAGATAATAAATGTGACTAAAATTAAATTGAAATGTTATGAGCGATGCACATATATTTTGCTAGTTGATTAAAAAAAGCGTTCCTCTAAAAAAGGTTATTGGGAACTGTCTTATTCACTTACGCCACTTGATTTTACTTTCAAAATTCTAAACAAAACAAAATAAATAATATAAAATATTCCAAAATAAATGTTTTATTCCTATAATCCTATCTAATTAATTCCAACAGTAATGTATGGGTACAATTCCATATATCATGATATTCAAGTGGTGCGTAAATAAAATAATAAACTGAAATGATGGAAAAAATGAAACATTAATTAAGTTGTTAAACGATAACCTACATAGCCGGATGTTATTTTCTCTTTCCACAAGATTCTCTCATTTTTCAAACTCTTTCTGCCCTTTCAAACTCTCTCTCTCAAACGAGAATCTCTCACTCAAACTAACTCCATTCAATTTGATTTACCTATTATATTCTTATTATATAATTTATTTAAAAGTAATAGTATAATACGATAGTTAATATATATTTATAATAAATTCATAAGCAATTAAAGTTCTTTTCTTTAATAAATTTATAAGCAATTAAAGTTTTTTTTGTAATGAATTTACCTAAGATAATATATTTTATATAAGGTAAATCTATTACTATAATAAAGTACAATTGAATTAATTTGTTAGAATTTACATATATTTCTAATAATTATTTTAATAGTATTGTAACACTAATTTTTTTATAGTGAGAGGGAGAGAGGTTGATGTCAAAACAAAGAAAAAATAATTAAGCCTATATTTCACAATTGTGGAATTTATGACTCAATTCAAGTAAAAATTGACGTCATACATGTTAATCTGATTTTTAGGTAAAATTTTAATATTATAATATATTTGTTATAAAACGCAACTAACAAATAGTATATACTTGTAAATTTATCTTGTAATTTAATATGCATATGGAGATTGTAACTTTGAAAGAAAAAATGAATTCTGATTTTAATATCTTAATACAAAATGAATGAATATCTATTAATATGATATTCGTTTATGTTAATATTATAATATATTTGTTATAAAACACAACTAACAAATATATACTTGTAAATTTATCTTGTAATTTAATATGCATATGGAGATTGTAACTTTGAAAGAAAAAAATTCATTATCTGTATGAATTCTGATTTTAATATCTTAATACAAAATGAATGAATATCGATTAATATGATATTCGTTTATGAGAGTTGATACAACACATACAATTTGTGAGCACTTACTATGATACGACACATACAACATTTCTAAATAAATTCTATGATAATTTTTAGTTAGCTATCATATGTTTTATGAAAGATCTTAACCATTAATTTGTTTATTGTGAAAGTATAAATAGAGATATGTGACCTTGTTTTGAAATGCGTTTAGAAAATTTAAATCAAATTAAAATCTAAATAATAGTTCATTTATATCATACCTACGTTTACAATTTTCATTTTCACTCGTAAGAATATTAATAAAAAACACTCCATATTTTTCCAAAAAAATTATAATGATAATAAATGTGACTAAAATTCGAGATAATAAATGTGACTAAAATTAAATTGAAATGTTATGTGCTATGCACATATATTTTGCTAGTTAATTAAAAAAAGCGTTCCTCTCAAAAAAGGTTATTGGGAACCGTCTTATTCACTTACGCCACTTGATTTTACTTTCAAAATTCTCAACAAAATAAAATAAATAATATAAAATATTCCAAAATAAATGTTTTATTCCTATAATCTATCTAATTAATTTCAACAGTAATGTATGGGTACAATTCCATATATCATGATATTCAAAGTGGTGCGTAAATAAAATAATAAACTGATATGATGGAAAAAAATGAAACATTAATTAAGCTGTTAAACCATAACCTACATAACCGGATGTTATTCTCTCTTTCCACAAGACTCTCTCCTTTTTCAAACTCTCTCTACGCTTTCAAACTCTCTCTAACTCAAACGAGAATTAAGTCTCTTCCTTTCTCTCTCTCTTCCTTTCTCTCTCTTCTCTCTCACTCTCTCACTCAAACTAACTCCATCCAACCCGCCAATCTCGCTCATCTATTGTAATCTGTTGTTTCTCTCGATTATCCGAACACACACAGTTGCAGTTGATCAGTGGTGTTTTGTTTATAATACTAATAATTTAGCATCTGTTGTTGTCTTCAACATCATATCTGTTGATGGGATCATCATTAACTGCTGCTTTGAGGTCCGATTCCTTTCCAGCGGGTCTTCGTGTTCTGCTTGTGGATCATGATCATGCATGCTCGACCAATCTTCAAAAGATGCTCCTCAAGTGCAAGTATCAAGGTTGGTCTCTCTCTCTATATCTGATTGAGCATACTACAAAAATGTCGAAATAGTTCTTGAATTGCATGTCAAAATTGTTTCCTACTTCTTGAATGTATATAATTGTTAGTGTTTGCACCAGATTACAATTTCTTTTTATCTGAAAAAAGTTCAACACGGTACCTGTGAATATGGCCATAAATTAGAATACAAAGTGTTTAATTAGAATATACTTCTTATATTCTGCACGGTATCTAATAGTTACACCAAACTAATTACGGGTGATCATTACCAGCCTTGTTTGATTAAACAAGAAGTTTCATATTTATAAACTAATTGTGCATGCTTTTGTGAGATTTCAGTAAGTATATGTAATTTGGCACAAGAGGCATTGGATCTGCTTCAAACACGAAGAGATGGATTCGACATTGTGATGAGTGATGTGAACGTCCCAGACATGGATGGCTTCAAGTTTCTTGAACAAGTTGGTCTCAAAATGGATCTCCCAGTGATAAGTGAGTTCACTTATAGTATCTTGTATAAGTTATTGCAGTGTTTTTTGGCTGAAATTGTGAGATAATCATCAATCATTCATTCATTACACAGTGATGTCTGAGGATGGAGAAACAAGCAGGGTGATGAAAGGGGTTCAACACGGCGCCTGTGATTACCTTGTCAAGCCCATCAGAATGAGGGAGCTTCGAAACATATGGCAGCACGTGTTTAGGAAACGAATACACGAGGTAAGAGGTGTCGAACCAAAAGAAAGCCTCGACCAAACTCTCAAGTCTGATGATAGCAGCTCCTTTAGTGAAGATAATAACAATAATAATAAGGTTAGCAGCAAGAAAAGAAAAGATGTTGATAGCAAGAATGATATTGAATCTAGTGATCATTCTTCTGCCAAGAAGCCTAGGGTGGTTTGGACCGATGATCTTCATCTCAAATTCATCAAAGCTGTGAATAGGATTGGATTGGACAGTAAGTTTATCTATCATCTTAATTACCTTATTAATAACATTGGTTTGTCAAATTAAGTAGTTAGCATTTGATTTTAAGATTAATTTTCTGTCTGCAGAAGTAGGCCCCAAGAAAATACTTGACTTGATGGGAGTGCCATGGCTAACAAGAGAAAATGTTGCTAGCCACTTGCAGGTACAAATGCCTTCTTCTTCTTCTCTTCGTATTGCTACAAAAAACATCGCGTTCAAATCTGATAAAAGCCCTTCTCATTTTATGATTTCAGAAGTTTAGGCTGTACTTGAGCAGGCAGCAGAAAGAAAATGACCTAAAAGCAGCATGTAGTGGAATGAAGCTCATGGAGTATTCTCCAAAAGACCATTCAGAAAGGCCAAACTCATTGACTCTGCAGCAGAACATAGTGATCAACGAGAAGAACTACGCTTCTGCTGCAGGGCAGGAGATTCATATCCATAGCCATAGCCACAGTGCCAGCATCTGTGAGGGGAATGTGGCAGGAATGATGACGATGCCAATGCAGGCAGAAGGCGAGAAGCTTCTGTTTGGAGAGGTTGCTGATCCTCCGATAAGCAGTAGCTCAAGAATTGGGTACAATCAGCCACTTGAGCTACTGAAATCTGAGTCCAAGATCCAAGCTCATTACGCTTGGAGTGGTGGAGCTCCTTCTTCTCACTTCAAACATCATCTCAGGCCACATTTTCAGCCAGAGCATCGGTTTGATCATCACTTCCCTCTCGTCTCCCATAATCATGGGCCGTTGAGGAGAGAAGCAGATCAAGATCACGATCAAGATCAAGATCAACCAATGGAAGCAAACATCAACAACCACTTCTACAGCAAGAACAGAAGCTATGCCATTGGAACTGATCATCATCACACAGGTGCCTTGCTTTCTATCCCACAGCAAGGATATTTGACACATTGCCAGACTCCTCTCGAGCCAGTTCCACGTCCCACGTGGAGCACAAACAACCATGATGAGGAACAGAACAATCTGGAATCTTCCTTCAAGAGTATGATTGTTGGAACGGGATCAGCAGCAGCAGCAGCTCTTAGGCTGCGCGATGTGGAGCTCAATGCTTATTCTTATCTACAGAATCCTCAACATGTTAACTTAGAATCATTTGGTTGCAGCAGCAATCACGAAGATCTCGTTGCTGATGCTCGGCGTGAGTTGTACGATTCACACAACTTTGAGGATGAGTATGACAGCAACGGAGTGGAATGTTATGTAACAAATCAAGGTCTGTATTATGGATGATCTTCTTCACCATTCATTGGAAAATATGCATATTACTTGTTAGATATGGTAGATATTATCGTGCAATAAATGTAAGTAGACTCTAGTGTTTCCAGTTGCCTCAGAAAGTAGACAACTATTTCCTGCTTCTGATTTTAGTGAAGTTTTTTGAGATTATGTTTTTAGATTAGATGTACAAAATTATTAGATTCAAAGTTACTACCCATGATTCATATATTTTTTTCAATATTTTTTTAAATATTTTTTTCTAATTTTGCCGTCAATTTTGCCATCAATCCCATCAATTTTACTTGGTTTCCAGTTCCATGAGACCTCAAAACGTGCGTACATTAAAATTTTTAAATGGAGTATGTGTGTAGTATTTCTCAATTTTGTTCGTGAAATGATCTCACACAGAACAATTGAATAAATCTAGTAGAAAAAACGATTTAATAACTCACTAATCTGTTATAAAAACAGTGAAGAAAATCTTATAATGTATCTAATGATATTTTATTACCCAACTGACAATTGCAACTAGTCATTACAGACAAAAACTATAAGGCTTTTTACAAGGAATCTCACAACTTCAAACTTGTAGTTATTACTAAGGAATCACTAATCAACAGCAACCCAAAATGTAAAGCACTTGCTTCCTCGTACCGAACGCAACATGCAACGAGCTGCTGTAACTACTTTCGAACCAGGCAAATTAAGAGACCTTTCTTTAAGGAAAGGCCCTTCTCTCCATAGAGCATCATAAGTACTTGAGCAGTCAAAGCTGAATGTTTGGAGAAGCATTTTCACTCATAATTTTCTTAGGCGGACGGCTATTCTTTCCAGTAATATCCTTCGACCCTTCTGTCTTCACCGAGAGCCTCCAAGGAGGTCTCATTATGTTACTGTCCTGAACTTTGAAAGCAGCGGCTCTTTCTTCAATTTTTGGAAAGAAAGGTCTCACGGTTGGAATCTGCATGAAGCATCATGACCGAAAAGTAAACAAAGATATCATATCATGTGATGTAAAAGAAAAGGTAACGAATATTTAACCAGTCGTGACATCAGTGAATGAACCAAAAAAATGCATTGAGTAGAAAGCTGCAAAATATCACTTGATATAAAGCCTACCAGCAAAATGATTTCATATGGTGCAGAAAAACTAGTAACTGATAAAATTAGATACCTTTTTTGTTATGTTTTTTAAGGGAGCCTCTGCACCTTTTGATGTTTCTAGTGCAATAGAGTTGCCAACATCCTTATCGTTACTTCTTCCCGTGACCTGCATAACAAAAACTGATTATATTTCAATGTTTATTTTGTCTTGGAAACCTACACTACAAGTTCATGGACGCTCTTCAATAAACCATCAATCACCAAACTTGATTTTGCTCAAACACGATTGACACGTTTTTGTAGATTACTTTTTAGGGTAGCTTTTTTTTTTTCTATACCCTGCAATTCAATTGCTGGCTGATTTGTGTTGGTGCCTCAGACCAGCAGGCTTAAATTTGTGTTGTAGATTACTTTTTAGGGTATTGCATTTCCATAGGAGTTTTTCAGCTCTTGAAACTTGTTTACTTTAGAAATATGAGGTGGGTATATAGGAAATTTCTTGCAAGATTAGCATTATTAGTGGACCTGTGGTTTTGCATGCAGTTGATGTTTCTCCTTTAATTTCGCCTTCTGCTCAAGCATCTGAAAAAACTGAAGCATAGATAAAGCAAAAGCATTAGAATAACAAAATAGAAGATAAGTTTTGGTAAAAAGGATAACAACATAGTGACTTGCCTCTCTCCGTTTTACTGCTCTTTCTTCACTCTTAAATGTGAAGGAAGAAGGCACAGTCGGTAGTCGTGCTTTGTTTCCAAATAAATTTGAAGACTTGGAGTAGCTGAAGAAAGAAAGGAAAATAAAAATTTAATTCTCCTATATACTTTAGTTTTTTCAGCATAGTATATATGAATATGGCCTGAAACATGATTGGCTTATGAAAAACCAAAACCGAATTTGATATACCTCAAAACCAGCACTTAAGCTATCTTTATAGACTAACACAAAACAACAGGCTGAAATACTTACTTTGAGAACGGGGACTGAACTTTTTCATCTGCGGTTTTGGCTTCTGAAATTGAATCACCGTGTGGTCTCACAGCCCTGTAAGATTGTTCAAAGAGAGTCACAGCATTAGTATATAGTAAAGCATATACGTAAAATATTTTCTAGATCCTCTAGAAATTGTTTCTTTTCAAGTTGGAAACAAAATAGACCTTCTGTTTTCTGCTGAGGGTGCTACTGAATAATGCTTGATCATATCATTCACAGATGCCTGCACACGGATGACAACTTATTCATTACAAATCATGAAACAGAATAACCAGGTGAAGGAAGTCAGAGCACTGAACAAAGATACATTACCCTAGTTGAAGTTTGAGGAAGCGCACTGTTTTTATATCTCTTGGCTGGAGCCCTGGTGACTCCTGAGTTTTCAGTCTTTGGTAGACCTGAAGATATGTCCTTTTGGACCGCACCTGAACAAGAAGCAAAATTAATAGACATGTGAAGGGATGTCGTGTAGGATCTCCTTTTGTTGCTTGAGTCCGTTGAATTACGCTTGCTCTCTGGTGTCTTATCACTATTCTTGAGTTGAACAGGCACTATCGGTTTCACGAAAGGTGGACACTTGGGAGCACCCCCTTTTGTCAACATCTTAGCAGAAGAAACTTCATGTGTCTTCTCACCTGATGCCGAGTTTCTTATAGCAGAATCATCCTGAAGATTACACCAGGAAAATCAGTTCACAAGGAACTAAATTTTAGTTACTAGCTTATGTAATAAATGCAGAACAGTTTAGTGAATACTGCTTACCTTGTTGCACGCATTATCCTCTTTCTTGGACAGCATATCGCCAGTGCACACATCATCATCGAGATGATTAGGTAATTCCAACGAATTTCCAATGAGAACAAGTGGCTCGATGGCCTTTTCAGTTCCTCCAGGCTTGGTATCTTCCAAAGTTCTTTGGACTGAAGAATCATGGTTACCACTCTGTCCAGCAGGAACAACTAGGTCGCTACTCCGAATCTCTGCTTGCTTCATATTATCAGTGACCACATAGCTGGCTCTCTGTGCATTGTCCATATCCAAGGATGAATTATCTTCAACCTTATCTTCTGTATTCGCTGTTTCAGATACGGTGCAAGCTGCTGCATTTTGCTGCTCGAGCAATGCTGCAGCTCTCCTTCTCTTGAAATGAGCTTCAAAGTAAGCTTTCTTCTCAGCAACAGAACCAGGCTTGGAATACTTCTCAACTTCCTCCAAGTGTCGGTTGTTAGTAAAAGCCGACCATTTTTCCCAGTCTAACGATTCAGACATGAACCTTCCAAAGGATACTGATGCTGTTAGAGCCCGTTGTATTGAATTCCCCTGCAAAAATATCGATAGCATTATCCGAAAAATTGCACTTCTTGTGTGGTGTTCAATAATCCATCAGATCAGGATTAATAGCTTCATGGTGAAACACAACTCATACTGCATTCTCAAAGTTATGCACGAATTTTGCTCGTATGAGGATTGTGTTTAAACTGTTCGTAGATGAAGGCGATATTCATGATTCATGAAAGAGAACACATTTAATGGAAGGTAACAAATCTAACTGAACCAAAACAATATTTTTATCTCATTGCGCTTAAATAAGATCATCGATTCGTATTCTACTTCGAATACAAACGACCTGCAAATATGATGTTTCCACATTCTAAACCCTAACTCCTAAATCAAGTTCATAAAACAACTCCAAGAGAAGACTTCGAACCAAGTTACGATCAATTCTATTAACTCCAACAGCATCGCTTACAGGAAATCAACATTATTTCAGCTAAAAATTGAATTAAAACGAATCCGTTATGCTTTCATTTGAAGAATTTGATAGAATTACAGCAAATGTCTAGATCAAAACAGAAGAAGCAACGGATCTTGAAAAAGAAGATACCTTTTTCTCTTCTTCGGAAGTAGGAGAAAGCTGAGAAAATGATCGCACGAGGCACGCAGCAGATTCCCCCATAGATCCACCAAACAATAAAAATCAAGTAAGAAATAAAAAAAGAATAGAGAAAAACCTACTTATATTTTCTCAAATTCTTGGCTAATTTTGATGTTCTTCACGCTCTTGAACCTCTGTTTTTATTCCCCCCCAAAAAAAAGATCTCCAACCTGATTTAGGGAGCCATTGGAGATCAACTGAGAAGGAGCTATTTCAACAGAAAAAGTGAAGCACTTGACTAAAAGTTGTTTCTGTTGAGAGAGAGAGGGAGAGAGATAGAGGGGTTTCTGGTTCTTGAATTCGGCAGTACCACTAACGGCTAGTTTCCATTTCTCTTGTCATTTTACATACTAATCAAATTTTAATTTTAGGATCTAAAAACTATTGGAACGGCTAATTGCTCAAGAGACCAAAACAAATTTAACCCTATTTGGAAGTTGGAATAGATATGTTAAGTAGAAAATTAGTAAATGATAACAAAAATAATTGAGAATCTATATATGTATTTTGGTATGTTATGTTTTAACCACAATTTTGTTAAAAAAAACAAACCAGTCGATATTTTATCCATTTTTCAAAAACTTGCATGGTGGTACGTGTGACGCACGTAAAAGTAATGAATTTAAATAATAAAATATATTAAAATAGATAAATCATATTGCAATTTAAAAAAATTTAGATACAAATAAATACTATCAAATATATAAAAATTATATATATATATATTATGACTAAATTATCCTCAAAATTTAAAATAAGTAAGGATGTCAAGGTATAATCAAAATTTATAAGAGTGTCCCAGTGGGGATGGCCTAGTGGTGGAGTGGTTGCCTGTTGACCAATAGATCAGAGGTTGGAGTACTCTCGGCCACAAAAAAACCCTAGGTGGGGTGTGTGAGTTTAATATTTGTAATGATATTAAAAAAAAAAAAATTTATAAGAGTATACATTTTTATAATAATATTAATAATAGACAAGTAAATAAATATAATATAGTATTGTATTACATTATTATCCTTAAATTAAATTTACAATACGGATATAATAGTTAATTAAAATTTGTAATTATTTTTTTTATAATAGGTACAAATTAACCGAATCATAACTGATAGAAAAAATATTGAGGGAATTCAAAATTCAGAGACCCAAAACCTAACATTATTATTTAATAAAACATGGTGTCCATATGTTGGGCATTCGGAGTTGCTCCTCGAACCGTCACGAAGCTCTAATTTATCTAGTCAACTCTAGACTCAATTACTTCACTGTTGGACGTTTGACAATAAAATTAACAATAGAAAAGGATATTCTAGATAATAAATTTCAAAAGCATTTTAATCAAATTTGAGTTTCGATGTTGGATGAGCGTCTAAATTCCAAATCCAAACTCACGCCAAAAATTGAGGGAGACAAATTTACTACAAATCATAAGATTGAGGCATTATTAAAATATTTTAAAAGATTGATCTAATCTGTAATAAGATCGAAAGGTTCGAATTTAATTAGCAATAACCCTAAATAAAAGAAGACAAAGATGTTCATAATGAGATCAAGGACACATTGAGTTCATTTCATCGAAAATTTTCTGAGTACTTTAATTGCAAAAATTAAAAGTAAAATATAATTGATGTATTAATTTAAAAATTCGTAATATTACTAAACCGAGCTGAATTTGTGAATTTCGAGATAACGAACCTAATAGTTGAGCTCCCAAACCTCTCCAGACCTCGCGAGGTTATGCTGTTTCTTTCTCTATCTTTGAACAATTGAATCTCAAATTGTTTCTGCAAGAGGTAATAGCTGAAAGAAATTAGGTAAAAATGTCGTCTTTGGGTACATCAAAAGGGGTTTTAGAGATTGCGAAATTTGCAGTATACGTCACCGTTCCGATCGGGTTGATGTACTTCTTCGCCAGCAATACGAAGAATCTCCAGAAAGTTATGGGAAATGTAAGAATTCAATTTACTTTCGTGATTTTTGGTTTTTTTAATTATGCAATTTACTTTTTCTGTTTGTTTTAGTCAGTTTATCCAGAGAAGAAAAGGCATCAATTTGGCTAGAAACTGATTTCCTGAATTGATATTAGTGGATTTGAGCTTCCTTTGTGATGGTTTGATTGAAGATTTTCTCATTTCTGAGTGTTTTATTTTGTTAATTTTTCTGTTCGCCGTTACTGTTTCTGTTGCAATGTGGTGGTGGAAATTAGGGTTGAATTTGGGTACAACTGAATAAAGGTGGGATATTTCATTACTTAACTAATTTAGTAGTTATATTTGAAAATGTAGAAGTTGACAGTTTATATGGTGAAGCTTTCATAAACTTTGGTTTATCAGTTGATCTTTTCTGCAATGAAAGAGTTGATTTTTATTTATTTATTTATTTATTTTTATTTTTTTTGGTATTTCATCTGTAACTGTTTGTATCATTGTCAAACATTTATTGTAGAAATAGCTAAAATATTGATTAAGTTGGTCTGTGAACTCATGCATATTGGATGAACATGTACCTGATTTTCTTGAATGCCATATAAAGCTATTTATATTTTCTAATGTATTGTGTGTAGCGCCAATATGTGGTCTATCCGCCTGAAGCGCCACGGCCGCCATCCCCCGAGGAAATGAGGGAGATGGCAAGGGAAATAGCTCGAAAGAGAGAGAGGCAGTGACGGTTCCTTGTTCTGTTTGAAATGTATCTTGAGACATTTACTATTGTAGCCATTACGAGTTCAGACACTGCTACACTTATGACCTGATATCTATGTGTGATTACAGTAATCGGGATCTGTAAATTTGTTGTGGAATCGACAGAATAAACAGGTCAGAAGTCTCTGCATTTGCGTTACTTTACTTTTCTTTCCTCTTTGTTCCTGAAGATATCCTATGAATGGAAAAGCAGCTTCTGTGGCTGCATGCATGATTTGTATCACCTATTTTTCTAGTATACACATATATATATTTCAACTGGTAGTAATAGAAGGTGTCTTTGAACATTCAAGCTTGTGTTTTGGTTCTTCGCCCGTGCACTTGTGTGTAATCTCAACAACTAAAACTGGTTCTTCCATTATGGTAAAGAATACAGAGACTCGTGTAGTGATCCAACTTTCTTGAATAAGATTGGTTGTAAACGATGATAAGAGGGGTATGCGCACAATAATAAATCGTGTGTGGAGCAATTCCATTGAGCTACACCGCTCGTGGTAGGGATGACAAGGTTAATGGGAGATGCATTTGTACTAGTTTGCATTTTATCAATCAATTCTGTGAAGCTGCGGGCAAAAGATAGAGGAATAGCTGCATCTTTCACTGTGATGTGGTAATTTGTAGACATTGTTGAATCTGGTGATTTCAGCAATGAATTTGGCGTTCATCGAAATTGAATCCTCTAGTGTTTTTTGTTGGATTCGATGAGGTGAAATAGCATTTTCTTGAAATTCCATTTGCTTGTGCTGAATCAATGGCTTGTGAGTGAGTGAGTGCTGCAACTCTCATTATCATGCAATTTAGGGTTTCCAAAACAAGACAGCTTCATTCATGGGGTATTTTTTTTTTTTTTGAGAGAGAATTACACAATGTGTGTTTATATATTAAACAACTACACACCATATAGGTAGGTACATTATGTTGACAAATTAATTATAGCATGATCACACTTAATCAAGTAGATAAGTGAAAGAACAACACTTGGATGTAGCCGTCGAACCCTGCGACAAGCACAACTTTTTATTTATTTTTTGTTTTTAATTATTTTTCTAATGAGTTAAAATTAATATTTAAATTAACTTAATTCAGAATTAATAAATTTTAATTGAGATTAAAAAAAAAAAAATAGACTTGGGGGCTTGCACGGTGATACCCCCACACCCAAATCTGAAGTGAAATCATACAAAGTCTATAGTGAAACAACAATATACACAACACATCACATTAAACGGTGAAAATGACAAAAGAAGTGATCACCAAGTTTTGAGGCAAGTAAGAAATATTCAACAACACAGCTAAAACTATAACAGAAAAAGGAAGAAAATGGAACTGTTTTCCTACAACTATAAACAAATGTAGTCGTGTACAAAACTGATGAATCTGATCCTCATCCACGCCTTGTAAAAATCCTTCAACTTCTTTCTTCCGCAGAAAACACTCAGCTTTTCACCCTAATCACAATTTTTATATATCTACTCAGCCTTGAAAAAAAAAAATTATCTAAATAATATTTATAGATTTTGATCGACTTCATCAACAATCAGACTTACGGAGATTTTTCCTTGGATTTTTCTTTAGGAGCTTCCTTAGTATCTTCCTCTTCTGACGAATCATCTCCCGTGTTCAAGAACGTCAGCTTCCCGAAAGATTCTTTGGCGTCGCCAAAGAAGTCCTTCACCTTATCAACGACAGTTTTGAGTTCATCCTTTGTGGGAAGCTGCCCCAAAAACAAGATGCATGTTAGAACAGACGCATGAAAGAAGACGGCATGCTCGTATCAAGAGGGCATATTGGTCAGATCCTCTCAGAAGAGGCAGTAAGCATGCAGTGGGAAATATATCAGCAATTTCTAGATGGAGAGCAGATAGTGAAGGGTTATATATGTAATATTCCAAAGAAAGGAGCTCTTTGTCCTTCACGATGATCGACTATTTTACACAATTTGGATCCCTAAAGTGCACAAGAAAAGGTCAGCAGCAAACTATTACCTCAATTACATCATTTGCAGTTAGAGCAGCCCTCACATTGTTATTCTCCTGCATGTTGAGAGCAAGTGTTAAACTTTTTGGGTAGCATTAGGATCTGGGATTGGAATAATCATATCTCAAAAAATTTGAGTTAGAAACATTACAACAAGTTTGTAGCCATATCGGAATTCAGTTGCAGACCGCAACACACGAAACTGCTTCACAGCCATCTTCTGTACTTCCTTTTCGTCCTGTTAGTTACAATGGAAGATACAAAGCAGATCACGCGCTTGCCTTACTTTCAATATAAAAATTAAGCCGTAACTGCAAACAATAGAATCTCAATGCAATAAGATTATGCACTGCTATCTACAAGTACTTGTAAGCTACATAGTATAATCCTAAATTTGATCATATATATCCACTTTAACACATTTATATAATGACATTTCACAAAATGAAATTAGAGCCCAGAGAGAAACATATAGAATTATGTCTGAAAATATATTCATATATATAAACACATCTGCTCAGACTAGACTAGTGATTGATAGTATATATATGCAACAAAGTGGAAATATATTAATTAGTAGGAAACATACTCGATAAATGACTGATGCAAGATTCCTAGCTAGAGTGTCTTTGTATATATATTTGCCCAGAAAATTATCCTTTGCAGCTACCATGATTTTTGCTGTTGTCCCACCTGTCACAATATTAAGCGGGTACCAAAGGTACACCTGCAAACAACAAAACACCATATTAAGTTGATTAATTTCAAGCTTCTGAAATATAATATAAAACTCCATAATTGCAAATTCACAAAGCCAGCCAATAATCTAAGCACAAACATTCAAAAGATGGCATCTTGATACAATTTTCATAGAATTCCACAGATTCTAGTTAGCTATAGATTATTATTTTTTTGGTTGCGTTTTCATATAATCCATAACCACAGATTATCTCCTCGAGTTGCACAGAATCAAGACCTATAGACAGATTAGAATACAATTCAAGAATCTTGGTCACTTAATTAATTCTACTGTGCTTGAGAGAGAGAGAGGGAGAGAGAGAGAGCTGACGTTAGCCATCCGAATGAAGACGACGAACTTGGGGTTGCCATCATCTTCAAGCTTGGGAAGAGGAGGAGGGGGGGCCCGCTGGAACTGTCTGGAAGCCATTCCTTTCTTGCCTTTTGCTTCAACTACCATTAATTTATGACGCTTATTTGTAGTTGAAGTTGCTCTTCTTGTCGCAAAAAATGAGAGTCTGATGACGGAATCATCCTGCATTCTTCCATGAGACGATAAGGGCAATCGCACCACTGGATTCAGAGACATACCTACCTCCATAACCACTACCAATCTCTCTCTCTCTCTCTAAGTTTTACAATTTTTCAAGATTCCTGGTTCTACTGCTACTTGCTGGAAGGGGAGAGCCTTTGGACGGGCCCTTTTGGCTAAGCCTTATCCACAAAATATTTCCTACTACTACTATATTTCGTTTTTTTCCCTTTGTAGCACTAATATTTTGTGGATTTCCTAATATCTTTTAAGCTGCCAACACTAAGTTTCTTATGTATGGATATCAATACTATCATTATACACGCGGCAGCTTTCCTATACCATATATTTCACTATTTTATTTTTGGTCCTCCTAAAATGTCATTATTTTCCTGCCCATGCTCTCTACCTTTCTTTTCGTGGAGAAAATTAATTTTTAGCAGATGTGGATATAAGGCCCATCCCAGACCCAAATATATTTAAATATTCATTTAGTATTTTTATTATTTATTAACTATTTATAATTTATAATATCAATAAAGTTGGATGGAGTATTTTTTTCAAACATATGAGCATAAAATAAAAAACAATAATATGAGGAGAAAATAAATTTAATCTTAATAAAAAACTATACAAACCCCACATAATGCCCACCAAAGAAACCATAATATAAGAAAAGAAGATCTTAATGTCAAAAAGAACAAATAGAATTACTTTCAAATTTTATTTCTCCAGAACTACAATGTACACTGGATACTGGAAAAACTAGTTTACAAGAAAGATACTTACAGAAAAAGAAAAAGAAAAGGCAAAACCTTACTACCTCAATCTGTACAAAAATGTATAGCAGTTTCCCAGAGCTTTCAGCCAATCATACATACAATCAGCACCATCCACCACAAAATCACTTCAAATCATGTGGACTCAGCTTCTGCTCTTCTGCTTCTCTTTCTCCCTCCATCAAATCTTAGGCCAGCAAAATGCTTGCCTCTTTCCATATCCCAATCGTGCTACGGTGCTAGTATGATAGTTCGTTGCCTCTCAGAGATATATACTTCTTCATCCATATAGCCATGTCCTCGCAGCAAGCCTGAGCTTGTGGAGTCTTGAGGAGCGCATCAAGCGTCGCAAACTCATGAATCGCATCCTTGTAGTCAAGAACGGGAGCATCTATCTTAACCTTCCGAAGCTCGTCTGCATATGAAATGGCTCGGTCCCGCATCCAGTCGTGTTCTGCAGTGATAGTCAGAGTTGGTGGCATGTACTTCAAGGGTACTTCCCTTGCAGGGTTGAGAGGGTTGGCTGCCGGGTGGTCCAAACTGAAGTCGGATTCTGGTAGAAACAATTTCCAAGCAAGCAAAGACATGGATTTGTCGTAGAGGTAAGAATTAGACAGTTTGATCTCAGAAGGTGTGGGAATGCTTCCGATGAAGAAAGGGTACATCAGGACTTGAGCTACCACTCTTACCGGGTCGAGAAGCTTCCTCGCCTTCACTGAATATTGTGACACGTAGTTTGCAATATTCGCTCCGCAGCTGACTCCAAGAAGAACACATCTGGTTTCAAAGTGTTGAGGAATCAGCATTTCTTGTACCGATGATAATGCAGACATAATTAATAACAACAAATTCATGTTCGACTCTAAAATTGGAAGTTGTGAGTTTGGTACCACGGATCACCAGTAGTTGCATAAATGTAGGAAATGTGGAAAAGGAAAAAAAATAAATTTCTTATTGCAGAAGGCATAAATCAATTGCTGTCTACTTTAGTCACCATAAACTGACAAAGGGTTGTAAATGTTTGATGGTAAGATGATGAAAATCAAGAAATTATGTTTCCAAATGAAATACTTCATGCATAGAATCAATGAAGCCAAGAACATATCCTAGAATTGCATCACTTCTTTGAAATTACTTACAGTTTTTCCTTTGGGCAATAGTAATACATCTTAATGTCTTCCATTACAAGATGATTTAATATCACTTTCTCACAAAGGGGGCAAAAAGAAATAAAGCAATGCATTAAAACAGTGAAGAGATTTAACAGAATGAGCAGAATATAATATTTAAAATGTTTGAAGGTTAAATCTGCAAGTCAGGTAGCATCAACCAGTAACAACTAAAAAAAAACGTAATATGCATTGAATTCAACAAATCAAACGCAATTTCATACAAAACAAAATATAAAGATCAACTAAGCAAGCATTAAAGAATCATATGAAGTTTCATTCTCCATTTCAAGAATACTTGAACTAAATCTCAGCTACAGCATAGGATCAAAAGATATACCTAGAAAAATCTGCATGAGCAGCCAACCACGGCTCAACCATGGACGCTCCAAATCCATCAACAATCTGCATCCTCCTCCCATCTCCTCCGCCTCCGCCCCTCCTGTTCCCCAACGACTTCCCGCACTCCGCCAAATTCCCCTGCATCGCCAGCCAATTCAACACCTTCACGCCGTCCTCGAACGCCGCCGGGTACCTGCTCTCCGGCGCCAACCTGTACCCTACCGCCACCACCACGGCGTCGCACGATCTCGCCAGCCTCCTGCAGAACACATCATTCGCCACCGTATCGCTCCCCCCACTAATCCAGCCTCCGCCGTGGAAATGCAGAATAACCGGTAGTTTCCGGCAATTCCGCCCGCTCTTCTCCGGCAGATACCCTCCATAAACGACAGCGCCGTCCGGCGCGTTCTTCAATCTCCTGCTGGACGGAACCCTAACCCTGAGGTTGGGAACCGATTTAGGGGAAATGATGGCGGAGTCCGGGAGGAAAATCCGCAGCGAGAGAGGGGTTAAGGGGTCGATGTGGAGGTCCTTGGTGGCGATACCATCCTCGGAGAAGCTGGGGTTGGCCGCAGCTACGGCCTCATCCGGCCGTGATACGATCCCATATGAGTTGCCGGCAGCGGCGTCGATCAAGGTCATCAGCTTGCGTTTGAGGAAGAATTTGAAGAGGACGCTGTATAATTTTACTGTTACGCTCGGCATTGTTATTGTTAATTCACACGCAGAAATGCACGCAATGAAAGAGAATATGTATGTGTTTCTGCGTGTGAATGTGTGATAAAAAAGATTTGAATTTTACATGGAAGAACAAAGATTTCAAGGAGACTGGTTCAATTCCATGGGATGATGATGAGAAAGAGAGAGAGAACTCTTCTAGAGAGAGATTTTTCAAGATTTTGAATTTATATGTATATAAATATATATTGTTGAATAAATGTGACTTTGATTAAATTGGGGTGCCAAGCTGGACTTTTGGTGCCAGCATAGATTTGTTGTACCAATAATTCTCACTATTATTTTAATGATTTGTAAGGTATAACGGCTGGCCAATAATACTCACTATTATTTTAATTTTTGGTATTCTCATTCATAACTAAAAGTGAAAAAGTTACTAGCTCCGTCCTACTCATTTCGTTCTGTTACGGTTCGGCACGGTTATTAATGAGAAAAATAAAAGGAGAGTAAATGGGTAGGTCATCATTTTTGAAAGGTTAATTATTTCTTTTTTGAGAAACATGACAATTTAAATGGGACAACAAAAAAAAAAGGAAGACAACTTTAACGGGATTGAGAGATTATTAGTCCAACATGATCTTATAATATTGTTTTCAAATCATTGTTGGAGATTAGTCATTTGTAATGTTGCATGTGGATAGAAGAATTTCGAGATGGGTTGAAATATAAAATAGAAATTTATTTGGGGTTATATGGATCCGTACATTTTAATATGGATGTGAATATTAGTGGAAAAACTTTAAATTAAGTCATGAACTATGAATTTTTTGCAATTTTAATTTCACTTTCAAATTTTGGTAATTAAGTACTCAATCTTTCAATCTTTTGTAATTAAAACACGCTCAATTTTTCCAGCAAACGGAACTTTTAAATTCTCATCATTCGAACTATTGATTTGAAAAATTAAAGGTTAGGTTTCGACAGGCTTGAAGAGATTGACATATGGGTTGACGTCCAGTACTTGTTAAAGACGACAGATTTTGACATCAATCTTAAAATAGCTGCTAAAAACTATTCTGCAAAATTGGTCGCCGTCAGTATTGGAGATAAACTCATATGCCATAATCTTCTCATCATCAAGCCCATCGAAGCTCAATCTTGAATTTTTCAAATCAAGGATTCATACCATGAGAATTTAAAGTTTTGATCGCCAAAAAATTTAGGTGACTTTTAATTGCGAAAAATTAAAACATTGTGTATTTAATTGCAAATATTTGAAAGTTAGAATAAAATTGCAAATAGATTAATAGTTCGTGATTTAATATGCAGTTTTTTCAAATAATAATTCTCATTTTATTTAAATTTGTAATTTATGAATGGAGTAGATATCCGTTACAATTAGATGGAAGAGTTTCGAGATGGAGTTGAAAACCGTCCGTAAACTTACATATAGTTATGTAATGGATTGGATTTAAATTTTGAAATCCATTATTATCATTTTTACTATTTTTCCGTGGTATGGTTGAAACTGGTATTTGTTTTTGTTATTTTTTTATATTAATATCCTATGGTTGAACTGAACCCAAACGCATCTTAATACAAGTTTTGACTTTTGAGTTAAAAAATGTTTGTTTAAGATATTTCTCAGATACTTTAATGAATTTTTTTTTAAAGATGTGTTATTTTCCTTATAACTAGTATTCTTGTCCCGTACATTGCACGGATTTATTAATTAAATTTGTAATAGATAAAGTAAACTAAATAAATTACACGTATTATATATGTAAATTATAAAGTTCATGAAATCTAAAAGTTATATCACAACGCACACTAATCTAACATTGTATTAGATAAATTAAAAAATAAAAACATTGAAAAATTAGAAAGTGTTTACGATCGAACCTTAAGATTCGTTTGTTGGATTTACTTTTATTTCCATCTAATCATTTTCCCCTTTTACCAAACACTTTATAATATTATACGTAGGATAAAATAATTTTCCCATTTTTTTGTAGTTTACGTAGAGCATAAAAACTTGCCCAACTATTTTATTCCCCTTTCTTCTAGCATAATAATAATACATTCATTAATTTTTTTTTCTTAAGAGTAATAAAATAATACATACCTTTAAAAACTTGTCCAGAAATAATCCATTTCCTATGTAATGTTATTTGACGTAGTAATTGGATAATAAAACAAATATTATAAATTCTGTAGAAGGATATATTGTACTATTACATTAATGATAAATATTTAGAAAATTCCAAATCATAACATTATATGTGTAATGCTTGTGATCTACTAAAATAAATGCTAAAAATGATTTATTATTACGTGGATATGAATATAATAGATAACATCAATTGATTCAACAAATTAATGAATTTGTATGTACAACATATTTTTATAATATTTGAACTATTACTTGGAATACAGCCCAGTAAGATAGAATAGTTTTTATCCAATTGGGTAAATAACACAAAATAAATAAAGGCTATTGCAACAATATTCAGATTATGAAGAATAAGGATTGGAGTTTAGTATCGTAAGAGCTCAATATATATTATGCGAAACTAAAATCTGAATCGTCGTGTTCATTCGATGTTGAAAATAAATTGTTAAAACTGACTCTCCAAAAACTGTGGAATTAATAAAAAAATTTAAAATAATTGGATAAGATCAAAAACTCTGTTTTAATATATAGATATAGATTAATTTTACAAATAATTACACTTTAATGATAGTATATCACGACATAGAATCTAAACTGCCCTTTCGAAAACATTCAAGAATAAGTCTCGGATTCAATCCTCTCGGATTCAATCCTCTCGCAAATGGTCTAACGGTGAAATAGATATTTTTTAGACCAAAAGTTTTAAGTTCGAATCTCACCAACGTTTTGTAAGTCAAACATGTCGAACGTAATTTTTTTAAGTATGATTCATCTCTCTTATGTGATTCGCATACTATTACACGAGTGAGATTTACATAATGCGCACATCGGAAAAAGGCTATGGATTACTCTCATCATAAAATAAATGTGTCGGATTCAATTATCACCCAATAAGATCTAGAATCTAGATATTTGACATTTTGATAGAGCAAGCCAAATAAATTGTGATCACAATTCCCCCATATGAGCCTTATTTAGACTAGACATCTTCACAATGTAGATATAATAAATAAACATCCTTAAATTGCCTGCTACAGACATAACAAACTGGAATTCAGCGTCTCTTTAAAATATTTAAAAAAATAAAAATTCCAACGGCTAAACCTACCGTCTAATTATCAAACTCCTCTCAACCCTCATGCAAACAAGAAGACAAAAAATATATAGAAACTGAGAAAAAAGGAGGACAATGTGAGAACAAATCTTGAGAAGGGAAGAAACAAATCATTCGATCAAGGCCGGTTTCAAGGAACTAGAATGGCTTCATTAGTCGTAACCTTGTTTGCAGCTACTTGTTCCAAGCGTTTCCATGTGGTTTCGCGTCTCTGTCTGATGTCATTTTCCTTTGATTCGTCGTCTTGAAACTTGATCTGGCAGGCTTTGAATAGGTCGGGGTCAAGATCATAGAAGAACTTTCGAACATTTAGGGTTAAACTGTGGACAGCCTGATTCCAATGGTGCCTAGCGTTCTTCTCTAGAGCAGGGAAGATGATGGGCAGGATAACCTTGCGGTTTTGCTTTATCAGGTTCTCAATGTGATCATTGTTCCACAAAAATAAGGCCCTCTCTGCCACCTAAATCGACAAATAAATACATAATCACCCCACAAGTAATTCCACCAAGCCAAATTTTCAAGACACGTTTCACAAGGAGCTAAAGAAAAGAGAAGAAAATCATCGGAGAAAAAAAATATTTCATCAACTATCAAAAAGAGCCAAAATCTAATGAGAAAAACATCCAAAGGGGAAATAGTGTTCATAGAAACAAAAGATTGATGTGATCATTTATTTCCATCTCCAAGTAATCATGTAAGAGCCTCAAAATGATCTGATCCATGAAGAAAGCAGGTGTCGGTTCTCTTATTACTTTCAAATGGATCACAAAAGGGTCACCTAGCCAGCCAACAATCTTGGAGAGTACATATATATAAATTTAGGTGTCAACCACTAGGGTGATTCAATGCAATTCATGAAAATTCTTACGATTATCTAACTTCATGTCAAAAAATATAATATTTGCAAGAAGCAGCACTTCATTTCAACCTCCATCTTGCATCCCTCCTTTAAAGAATCTACTAATATATTTTCCAACTTCGGTTCAGGAAAATGTTATGGAGCGAATAAGAATATGTCAAAAGTCGATTATAGGGCATACATCAAGGTCTAGGCATTTCTAGTGAAGGAACCATGTATGTCATATAATAGTAAAGCTCTAAGAAAATGAAGCACGTACGAGAACATTGTCATGGTTTGATATTGTTTTTGATAAGTTGAGGTCCAAGAAATCAGAGTGCCATTTAATTTTTGTAATGCTAAAACTTCTATCAGTCAAATTTTACACAATTTCATTTCCTAATTAGAACTGTCAGAACAGCATAACACATACAATTGGAAGAAATTAATACCAAAAGCAATTACAAATTTTTTTAGACAGCTCTATTTAATAGTACGAAGCAAACTATTTATCACTTCAAGGTAGTACTATTTTATCATGAGGATAGCTACAGATGAAAATATCTATACGATCCATTCTAAGTTCTGGACAGAACAAGGAAAGTGCAAATGCTATTTTACCATCGTCAAACCATATGAATCACTGAATCTTTAATGCAAGTCTCACTGATAACTATATGTATCAGTTGGATTGACAATGAAGGCCAAGATTTCCTCATTTTTTTCACAAGGAGCAGGATGGGATGAGGGTGAGGATTCTTGATCCAATCCTACAACCAATTTATTATTATATCGATAGTTTGTCTTCCGAGTTTAAAGTTCATTAGCTACCTATAAGTGAATTAAGTTAAATTTCAGTAAATAAATTTATCAAATTACAAATACAAATTATTAATTGATAAGATAAAATATCCTCATCAAGAGCAGGATCCCACGGGTATGGTATCAGGATCTGTACAGGGACGACGAGTATCCCATTTTGAATACCATGTTCAACTGGGGCGAGTTGGGGAATAACTCACCGTCCAGCTACTCATTACCCATCACTAGAAGAACAGAAGGTTAACTTACTGTTAAGTATCTTCAGGAATAAACTGTATATGGGTTGTGACGTGCAAATTTACAACTAAAATTACTATGATCAGTGGTCCATTAATGTGGCTGTGTGAAATCATCAATTCTCTATAGAGAGAAACAGAACATTTATAGAAATCAATTTATTCTGATTCCCATATCCAAAAGTTGAATACCCAGATATTAAAGCAACATCAGTTCAATGTTCTCGAGTAATTCACTGAATTATGACATCGAAGAAGAAACACATATAGATAATGGAAAATGAAAACACATCCAATTAGTAACTTATCAAACCATACTTAGTACGAAAAAGGTGGTATACAATCTGAACCTCAAAATATGAACTATGAAGTATATAATAAGTTGCTGAGTTAGTCTACTGTCCCACCACCACTAACATGCTTCAATGATCTCACCTCCGTCAGAATATTAGTGTGCTAAATTCCCTTATCCAAAAACTATTAGCATATCAAGTACTTGAAGGGTATAGTGAGCATATCAAAGGTTCTTTGAAATATAATCTTAAATAAAACTTAAAAAGGAATAAAAAGCACCAAAAAGATAATTAAAGGGTTCTGGGAGGGAATAACAAGCAAAGCACAAAAAAGAAACAACAGGATACCAAAAAGAACAATAAGTACCTGAAAGTGCAAACTATTTAAGCTTCGTGAAATTTGATGAAACAAAGGTACCATGCATCGCTGGAATTCTGGCGCCTGTGTCGCTTCTAAGACCTCCTCCAGCTCATTAAGAAACAGAACTTCCTTCGAGCTGTTCGTAACTGGCCAATATTTGATCAGTCCCCTGATAATAATATCAGCAAGCTTGCAGTCTTTCTCTACAAATTGTGTAATGCAGTAAGATAACTGCTGATGGTACATACCCAAACATTTTGGTTTATGCAGAGGAATTAAAGTTCTGACAAGAAAGAGTTTATGTTCTTCTTTCAGAGGCAGAGCAAACCCGTTAATTATGCTGCCAAGGACTTCAAGAAACTCAGCAATACCATTGTGCTTTTCTGTCTCGAAAACAAATTGGTAGAATATATTATTGATTGATTTCCTAATGAATGGCCTGTGCACCATGAATTTCCCGTAGATGCGGTGTAGTATAGTTTTCAAATACTCCCTTTCTCTAGGATCTTCGGAGTCAAAGAGACCGAGCAGTTTCAAAACAAAGGAATGATCGACATATCTCTTAGCAACTTTCGGATCTGTCTCTGGTGAAGCAACAAACCTTAGCAAGAATTCATAAACAACTTGCAAATGAGACCATGCGGGATCCATTGCAGGCTCTTCCTCTTCTAATTCAACGCCATCGACTAGCTTGTTCTCCCTTGGCTGAGGAGTAAACTCCCTAAATATGTTGGCTGACACCATCTTAACAGCTTCCTGCATTACATTTTCACTAAATTTCCCACTTGCAGAAGTCATGTACTCGACTAACTCTAGCAAAGTCTGCCGCTTGATCTCTTTCTCCTTAAGGTTCTTCGTAGGGTCAGTGAAGTCAAATTCAACACAACACATCTTCACCTTCCTAATAAACAAGAGCTGCTTCTCAGAACTAGGGACGTCCCTAAAACTTGGTAATGCTTCATACGAAGCAGAAGCTAAATTTCCATCCGCTCTCAAGTTCTTATCCCGAAGAAACCTATCATCTATGTTATTATTCCCAATGCTTAGTACTGAAAATGGAGCAGTAATAACATCATCTACTGCAGTGCTCAATCTCTTATTTCCTCCTTCACTTCTCTTCGAAGCAGTCGAAGAACTTGAAGAGGGACTAGGGTCTCCAGCAGATTTTGAGTGCTTCCTTGGAATCTTACTGAATATCTTGTTAATCATGTTAGACTAACTAACCAATACCAATTCCTCAAAAACTCACAAAGAACAATGATAATTCAAGTCAATGAAGAACCAAACTCAATCAACAGAGAAATCTCAGTTCTTTCTTTCTCCACAAACCCTCAAACTCAGATGCAAAAGTCAAGAAACAGTATTGACACTAAAGAATCATGGTCTCAAGGCTTGACTCACCAATTTGCTGAATACCCCTTTCAGAAACCCAAGCAAGATTTTGCATTCTTCTCTATCTCCTTAATTTAACTAATCAAGGGGACAAAGACCCCTTTTCTCCATCAAGGAAAAACAGAAAAAGGCCAAAATGGAAAAAGTAACTCCAAATGCAGAAACCCACTCTCAACCAAAGATCAAGAAACCCACTAATGTCGCAGTCAATACAGACGACCCCATGCCTCCTTCATGCCTTTATCAAAATCTCCCACTTTTAACCAAAATCTAAAGCTTAAAATTCCAATCTTTAGGCTAAATTTCAATATTTGGACTTAAACTCCAAAACCCATATTCTCAAATCAACTTCACAAACCCACAGCAGCAAATAATCAAAAGTTCAAAACTCTAAATAATCTTACTGCAACTGCAGCAAAGAATAAAGCATGTATATATCTTCGGCCCAAATCAAGAACTTCAAAATTCGACCGAAGAGATTAATTAAGCAAAAAGGCAGAATAATAATACTACTAATTTTTTATTGTTCAAGAAACGGAGAAATTCAAAATCTGCACAATAAACGAGGTATCACAATTTACAACAAGCTTACTGTAGAAGAGACGGAGCAGGATTTAATATCGGATGTAAAGGGAACAAACTACACTATTCTGCTTTCTTCTTGAAATTCCTTTTACTTTCTCTCACCCTTTTCTGTACAACTTTTGATTCCTTTTATTAGCAACGTTTTTAAAATACTTTATATTATCTCTCTCTTATTTGTTGTTTGTTGACGCATAAATTTTTTTGTTTGATTAATTCCAGTGGGGCAGTTTGTGAGAATGTCTAATTAATCAGAATAATAAGTTTTCCACATCCCATCTAAGTCAGGTCAAAGTCAAAAGCAGCCATTGTTCTAAATTTGAACGAATTTTACTACTTATAATAAATGTAGTTTTCATGGTTATTCAATCTCATTTCTTCAACCCAAGTTATAAAATAGAAAATGAATTACAACATGTTTATCTTACATTTAATTTCATATTTTGAGAAATAAGTTGATGCCACAACCAAACAAATATAGTAATTGTTGTAAACATAGAATTGAATTTGTGGGTAGATTTCAACTAAAATAAGGAACCAACTGGGAATTATATCGATTCCAAAAAGAATTAATTCAATACAAAACAAAAAAAAAGTAAAGCAAAAGGGGCACCTTCAACTTATTTGTAAGTTCTTTTATTTTGGGGGAGTATATGTAACTTCATTAAAAATAAAAGTCGAAACAAATACAAAACCCTATTTATAAAGTAATAATACTAAATAAATTAATGATCATTTACTTGCATTAAATATTACACGAAAAAATGGGAACGACGCAAAAATTGTATTCGAAGCACTTGCATTAATACTCAATAAATTAATGATCATTTTGCAGTCTTGTTCACGACAATTCGCTACAAATGGCAACAAAAAAGATGTGGACTCCTCTTGAAGAAGATTAATGGGAATCTTGCACTCATTAATCAGAAAAATGACCAATTCATTTGTTGAAGGTTTAAAAAATGGTGAAAACGAGAGAGAGCGTGTATAAAGGATGTGGTGGTCTTAATTTATAAAGATTATATTTATTAGGGAAATATGATCCATATATTAATGAATATGACACCATTGGGCCCAACCTTAATTCTCCTTTTAGCAACCAATATTGGCTTTTGCGGTGCATACTTAAATATGACCCTTTTTTTTTTTTGGGATTGAGTTAAATATGACCTTTTGAACTAATTTAATTCTGCAAAGAAAGATGGGAAGCATCATCTCCATTGAGAACCTGCATGTGGAGTTGGAGTACTCGTGGTCTATAATTTCGAGTTTAAATCTTACGAAAGTGATATAAATCGAATTTATAATCTCAAATCTTTTTAGTATGCTTGTGTGTCTTATATGATTTGTCGTGGAATTTATTTATTTACAACGCAACTCGAATATTGCAAGATCCCTCATCATAAAGAAAGAAGAGAGATAGGAATCAAGATTGCACCAATAAATTCGTCAAATAATTTAACAATTGGATGCTATTTTGGAATAATTGTTGATTATTTTATCAAAAATTCTTTCTTCCAACGCTCTTTCTTTTTTGACCTTTCAAAAAAAATAGTTCCTTTCTTAAGTTTAAATATTCGCTTTATAGTATGAAATACAGAAATAGGGACCATGCAACTAAAAAGAAAATTAAATTTATTCGAACCCACATGTTAGAATGATTGCACACCATTGATTTAACATCAAACAAAAATAAATAAATAATACTAATTCAAAGTGATGCAGTAAAAAAAATTAAAACACACACACACACACAAAAGCAAACATCCACCACCATTGAACTTGACTAGACAAATGTTGGCAAAAGCAAACATGTGGACGCCTTTTCCCTGCATCTCCATATATTATGTCATTGCATTCTTCTATTCCAATCTCCTAAACCATATATATATATACACTCACACCACCCTAATTCATCAATAAATCCCACCAAATTTATAGGATCCCACTTTCTTACACTAATAATCCCATATTTCATTATTTTTCGTTTTTGTTTTGGTACAAAAATGTCACTAACCATTAGGCTACAGCATGTGAGCAGTGCATCAACCGCCATAACTAGAATCAAGAAAAGCCGTTACACCACCAAATTTCACTCCAAAACCATCTACCATTCCAACCCATTAGCCCCACTTGTGCTCTCTCACACAAAGATTCAATCTTTACCAAAATCTTGCCCCGAAAATCCCGCAGTAATGGTGAAGAGCTCCCTCATAGAGCCGGACGGCGGCGCGCTGGTGGATCTCGTGGTGCCGGAGAGCGAAAGGGCGGCGAGGATTGCGGCGGCGGAAGCGCTGCCGAAGGTGAGATTGAGCAAGATTGATGTGGAGTGGGTGCATGTGGTGAGTGAGGGGTGGGCCAGCCCCCTCAAGGGTTTTATGAGAGAGGATGAGTATTTGCAGAGCTTGCATTTCAATTGTCTGAGGATGAAGGATGGCAGTTTGGTAAATATGTCTTTGCCCATTGTGTTGGCCATTGATGATGGGGTTAAGGGGCAAATTGGGGATTGCACCAATGTTGCATTGGTTGGCCCTCATGGTGATTTGGTTGCCATTCTTAGCAGGTTTACTTCCTTAATTTGGTTTCAATATCAGATGCATGGAAATTTTGAATTTTCTTTTTCTTCATTATTTTAAATGTTTATGTTAATTTAGGTGATTTGGTATGGTGCTTGTGTTAGAAATCACAGTCAATATTTTGTGGAACAAATAACTTCCATTAAGATAAAAAAAAAGGAAAATAATGGAGTTTGAGATTATTTATTTTGGGATAAACAATCCATTTTTAAAGGAAAGAGTGGGCCTAATTCTTGGTATTTGGCACCATCAGAGTAGGTTGCTTACTCTTTTAACTTAGTTTTATCATGTGATCCATATTTTTGTTTTTCTTATGTTTTCTTCAAAAGTTTCTTTCAGAGTTGCTTAAAAAAGTATGTTATAGTTGCAAGATTGTTTTTGTTGCATGTGTGCACAAAGGAAATATTTTTCTTTTCTTGAAAGATGGTTTTAGTGTTCATCTTTAGCTTCAGCTAGTAAATTAAATGATGAAAGGGACAGATTTATATTCAGCTTTGAAACAAAAATAACAAAAAAAGATATGAGTCTAGATAAATTATATAAATAAGGATGATGTCTATTGTTCATTCTAAACTAACTACACTGATAAATATATATGAGCTATTATCACATGTATTGATATCAAGAAAGAGTGGAATTGGAACGAAGAAGAAAAACCTAATTGAAGCAGAATATTTGTCACATTATATACCTAAGTCTCCTGCTCATGTATTGTGGCAGCATTGAAATATACAAACATAACAAAGAGGAAAGAATTGCAAGGACGTGGGGAAGTACAGCTCCGGGATTACCATATGTCGAGGAGGTGATTACTGCAGCCGGAGATTGGCTCATAGGTGGAGATTTGGAAGTGCTGAAGCCTATCAAGTACAATGATGGTCTTGATCACTACCGGCTTTCTCCAAAGCAGCTCCGTGATGAATTTGACAGGCGTAAGGCAGATGCAGTCTTTGCTTTTCAGCTGAGGAATCCAGTACATAATGGTCATGCTTTGCTCATGAACGACACTCGTAGGAGGCTTTTGGAAATGGGCTACAAGAACCCTATTCTCTTGCTTCATCCTCTGGGAGGCTTTACTAAGGCCGATGATGTTCCACTCGATGTTCGTATGGAACAGCATAGCAAGGTTTCTATATCTCTTTGCTCTACTCATATATATTATTTGTATATATATACTCAATGTATCATACAGTTGAAGTTTGATTGAAGTGTTTGTTTATTCTGACAAAGGTGCTTGAAGACGGGGTTCTAGATCCAGAAACTACCATCGTTTCTATCTTCCCTTCACCGATGCATTATGCTGGGCCGACTGAAGTGCAGTGGCATGCGAAGGCACGAATCAATGCAGGTGCGAATTTCTACATTGTAGGTCGCGATCCTGCTGGTATGGGTCACCCGACAGAGAAGAGGGACCTCTACGATCCAGATCACGGGAAGAAGGTGCTAAGTATGGCACCTGGTCTCGAAAAGCTAAACATTCTACCGTTCAAGGTAAGTAGCATAATGCACCCTAGTCTTTATGCATTTTACTTCTCTTCAGTGTAGTAAGTCATAGAACACAGATTCGAGTATTTGAATGATTATATGATATTATGATCAAATAAGCTCAAAGTTTCTCAATCCTTCCAAGTATATGGTGGATTAGCTTATATTATTTTTATCTATCTAAGCTATCACCCAAAGTAAACGCCAATATGATCAGTGCAAATGTTGATGTGTGCATGGAGTTCACACGTAGCTTCGAGATTAAGCATTCGATTGGCTCATTGCGCTATCAAATAGATCGTGTAACCATGTGTTAACCAAATGTAGGTTGCTGCATATGATACTATAGCAAAGAAGATGGCATTCTTTGATCCCTCTCGTGCTAAAGAATTTCTCTTCATATCTGGAACTAAGGTAACTCTTTCTACAGATAACATTGCAGCTACCAAATGAAATACATTAACTTCCTGCATTAAGTTGGATGAAATAATTTTCATAATTTTGTCATAATTTATTTGATATGCACTTGTATAGATGAGGGCTTTTGCAAGAAGCGGCGAAAATCCGCCCGACGGTTTTATGTGTGCCGGAGGATGGCAAGTGTTGGTGAGATACTATGAGAGCCTGCAGGCTGAGGATTCTCCACAGAAGCAGACTGTCAATGCATGAATACTATGAGATGATAATCTTGATTTTTGTTAGATCAAAATGTGGCATCAACTACTTATGATGGATGCCTAACTAGTTTATAACTCTAAAAAATTTGATTTATTTTTCATATTTCCTCTCTTTCACCTTTTTATATCATCAAACCTTAACTACGAAAATTATATATGCATTTCCAACTTTTGTGCAGTTTTTCTCATGTAGAGAAACAGTGACTTGCATAGACAAGTTTCACTATCATTTTCTTGGACAGGAGAATGTGACACAAAAATATTCGATTATAGAGATAATAGTCATTTATATAGCATCTATAATTACAGTGTTAGTTGAAAAAATACCATCTCCTGCAGTAGAGCATGTAAGTTCTATAGAGAATAATGAGCTTTGCTTTCTACAAACGCTTGTATCGATGGCTCCCGTCCAAGAAACTCCGACAGTATCTCGAGGGGGTCTTTTGCACCTCCGGGAGCCAAAACCTGTCGAATGAGAATGACTTTGGAGCTCGAAAGGAGCAATTTTTTTTTAGCAAGACGAGGTTTTAAAAACACACGAACGTCTTACCTTGTTCCTAAACTGTATCCCGGCATTCTGGTTGGAAATGTCATGAAATTTGGTGGCGAATATATCCGCAGCAAAAACCTGTCCATGGATACGGAGGAAGGAATTATTTCAAGAGTGCACAAACTATGTGAACCAATTAATTGCGAAATTGAAATTTATCATGAAAAGTGGACACCTCAAACCTCACTCCATATCCGGCTGTAGCAAGTAGCTTCGTAGCCGATAGCAGTCCGAGGAAAGCATGATGCCGGATTTGTTCCTTCTAACATCGGTAAACCTAGCATAACCTGCCATTCACACACACACACACACACAGAGGTAAGCATATATAGACTCAAATATATATTGGGAAAAATTGTTAAGAATACCTTTGAATGGAGATGCTTGAACAATTCAATCATGTCTACATTTTCAGTGGAATGAATTATTTGATCGAAAAGACCTGATAACATTTGAGTACACTTAGAAGCTGTGGCGAGGAATTTTAGCCTGAATGAAAAATATTCACAAGACGTACAATAAAGGATTTCCTGTTTCAATTTGAGTGCAGAGAAGGAACAACGCCATCTCTTGAGCGATTTACACATCTCATCCTCGATAGGTTTTGTGATATCCTGCAAAACACGAAGGTATTGCATTACTAAGAAAAGCAGATAAGCAGTACAATGCAATTATATTACCTGATGGAAACCAGAGATCAGCTTGAGAGAGCTGCTCTCGTAACACCTGAAGAAAAAGAATGCACCAAATAAACAAACCTACAAGTGAAAAAAAACCGTAGTGAAATGGGAGAACTTAGCATCAGAAGCATACCAATTTTCTAAAAGCAGGGAGGGGATCTCCACAAAATCGGGATCCAAGCGCAAGCCAGAAAATCTAGCAAATGTTGCTCGATTGCAGGTATGATGGACCTAAAACCATCAGTTTCTTGGTTAAAAATATGTGTCATGATATCCACAAGCAAGCTTACGGACACAAAATTAGTAAGAAAAAGTATGTAAATTTGGAAACAAAGTGGCCAATGATCAAGCAAATACACTAAGACAATTAGCTTATCAAGATCAACATACAATGCCTTTCGAGCCAAAATTAGATTTTCAGCCTCAAAAAAAGTGAATCACATGAGCCCCAAGTGTGGAGTAACTAAGCACTACAAAAGAAACATACCACGTGTCCAAACTCGTGGAGTAAGTTTACTACTTCGGAGAATCTCAGCAATCCAGGATGTCCGTCAACTTCCTTCGGCAATTGAGAAATCAACAGAGCCACTGGAATCTGGAAATGAGAAATTTATGTTAGCAAAATTGAAATGCAAACAAGTTCAAACTTCTAAGCCTGCCTTCCATTTTACAGGACAAAACGAAAAAAACAGTTGTGCACTAGACCACAAGTGACAAAATAAATATGTCAATCACCTGTCTCGTATTGTTGATGCACGAACCATTTTGAAGAGCCACAACACAGGTGAGACCATATTTTGCTTCCCTAGTTTAGATGCAATTATACAGTTCAGTCTAGTATCTCAGGCGGTGAAGGATGATTTTCATGACTGTGAAATTACAATATACAAAATAAATTCGAACCTGGTGTATAAATCAAGATAAAAGTAACCCAAAAGTTCACCAGAACTCAAGTCAAAAACTGAAAAAAGTTGTACGTCCTGATGCCAAACATCTGCATCCACTACTTCCTCAAATCTCAAGCCTGAACCAAGCAGAGACAATTCAAGCATAAGATATCCTGTGATATAATAAGAGAATGAAGAGATCTATACAGTTATAAATGATTACCAAATAGATCTTGGCATATTTTGAAGATTCCAGATAAAACTAAACTGACAGGAAAGTACTGTTTGACAACTCCAAAATCCAGATCGCACTGCTTTTCTTTAATCTTCTTGACATAGTAAGGTAGGTCTTCAATTCCAAAAGCAAATTCCCCCTCCTCTTTTCTCTTAACATGTTTAAAAGAGTACAATTCATTAACAAAACAAAGACGTTGCTCACGCTGAAAGATAGTTTTGTAAATCAAACGTGAGAAAGGAAACAAACAAGCCAACCTTCAATTCCTTTAACAAAGAAAGTTCGTTTGAAGCTGCCTCAGTTAAGCTTCCAGATATTTTCTCTAGGAACTCAAAAACCTAAAGAAAACGGGAGTGGTTTTTCAACAAAAAACCAATTCATAGTGTAGAATATGAATACACAGTGCATGAAGCATGACAAAACACAGACGAAAGGCAGAGGCACAGTCAGATAATTTTCTGACCACGAATTACTGTATCATTTAACAAAATACCGGGTACTAGACCCATCAACTACAACTTTAAAGGTTCTTATGGTGATTGTTTATCTAATACAAATTTTAGAAAAAAGAAAAGAAATGGTGAGGGGCAAACTTGAGTCGATTTCAGGCAATGTGAAAATTTCATGCAATGAGTAGTTATTGAACAAGACCGGGACAAACCTTTGCCGATGAGCTTGCCATCCTATGGTCAACAGCATATTCAGCATAGTTCGGGTAGCCAAGCAATCTGGCGAGCTTGTGACGCAACTGAACCTGGAAGTACATCAGAGAATATGAATGTCAAACAAACATTTTTTATTCAGATATACTATACAGAAGAACGAAACTATCACACATAAGTCTGAGGAATAAGCAGTTCATAATAACTGTATTGATTCTTAGATGAGAAATTTACCATAATTAGCAAATCTTTTCGAGACCAAAAGAACATATCAATAATTTCACTTACAGGAGTATATTTACAAGCAGCTCGCCACTTAGTTCCAAAATGCACTCAATCTCATAACTTCCTTAGATCTTATAGATTCAAAGCAAAAATGTAAAGAATAACTTGTATACAAGTCTTCCACTTCCTACATCTCACACAATTTTCATAATTCATACCATCGCCCTCAAAGACACTTAGCAACCAAAGATCTTCACACAGAGTGTTTGCACTTTTCTCTACTTAAAGTTATAGGACTCACAATTTTTGGCACGACACGAACATACACGGAATTAATGGGTTAGTGTTCAGCATCGTGTTCGTGTTTGTATTCATATCGTTTTCGTATAATATGATTATATTTATATATTATTTTTTTTATTAATTTATTTCCTAGTTAGGATTTGAATTCATCGTGTCAACACAAACAAAATCATGTCACCTTCACGTTTACGTCGTGTTCGTGTTGAGCAGACCCTTAACAAATCGTGTCTGTGTTTGGCCTTATCATGTCGTGTCAACACGATAACAATCCGACACGCACAATTTGCCAGCTCTACTTAAAGTTATAATAATTAAAGCAATATAACCTAGATGTAGAAAATGTCCAACATTATTTTTTTGGCAAGTTGAGGCAATCCCCAATTGCTTGCGAGTCATAGAACTGTAACGCAACAGTAAATGAAATCAGCCAAAATCTTGCACGGACTCAACTCTAACAAGACAATATAGCACATAACTTTAGTTAGACGAAGTTTATACATAATCAAGTCAACTTTTATCAAAGATCATCTTCATTACCAGCTTTTCCAATATAGAAAGATTTACTTCGCATCTCCCTCCATAAGACTCAGCTACAAACTTCCTGGTTGACCCTACCTTCACAAGGATACACTCATAAGTCATGAAGAACAAATATTTGCATTTTGAGAACACCAAATAATGAAGCACAATTTGTTGCACTATAGTTCGTTTATTCTATATTAATTACATAATATTAAAACAAGAGATGCAGAATAAACACAAGGCACATATAAAAATGAGGTAAGAGATTGCATTAAGTAGTTGTACTTTGAAAAAGAGGCTTCTAAGATACAAGTACAAATGCAAGTTGCATAAACATAAGATTGCTTTCCTAAATTGTTTCTTAAATACCAGGATCTTAAAGGTTTGTTTTGTTGTAAGTTACTGACATTTAGCCAATTTCACACAGACCTTATTGCGACCAATTTGAGCAATTCAATGTAAATATGTAATCATTTTGATGCGGTGAGATGACAGGTGATTTAGCTGCTTCGATAAAAGGTCACAGACAAGCCACATTCCTTGAAAATTTTACCTTGCATAACTCTAAGATGGGCGACACATGATGGCTTCTTAACAGAACCTTGAATTTACCATTGTCAGCTATATCCAAGCCCTGAAATTACACAGATGTAATGGAGTACTTGTCCCAAAGGAAGAAAATAATGATGTAATAAAGAGAAAAGTAGCAACAGAATGAAAGAATAAATATATCCGAATTGCAAACCTTAAGGAACTCTGGAGGCAAGCCAGCTAGCTCCATTTCATTGAAAAGAAGAACTGTACTATCATCATTCAGATTTCGAATGTATCGCATACTCAGCTCATCTATTTGAGCCCTCAAACGCTGCAATTCCTCCCTCTTGGTTGAGGTGAGATTTAATCCATTCCGCTCGAAATCTTGAACCTGTCACTATATATTACAAATAAAGACTTGACAAATAAACAGTGCTTTGAAAACTAAAAGTAAAAATACAACAGGGAAGAGTCCTGGAAATTGAGCATGTGCTTGATTATTGCTTCAGTTCCTATATCATGTGCAAGACGCTATGAATTAAATAATATAATAACCAACACTATATTAACCAACAGAGATATTTTCATACTTTAGGAATCAAAAGATTAACGAGGCCAGGGCATCTATAAAGATAATTGCAATAGCCTGCATGATGCCATGATCTACATCATGAACAAAATATTATGAAGCGAATGGAGAAATAGCAGGAGAGAGAATAGGGTTTATAATATTGGTAGTGTTGCAATTTTTTCAAATAAGGTGCTCTATGAATAATTAATTATATCTTACAACATATTTATACATAAATCTTGTGACTTGTGAGGACATATGTGAAATCTATAGATTGAGATCTGAACAAGAATGCAACCAAGCCGTTCTCTTGTTTCTGAATGTTTATTGATGCAAAAGGCCATATATGGACAAGCAGAGCTCTCAAGAGCTTACTAAAGTAATTTCATAAACAACATGAAATCATATAACTTAAAGAAAAAGGGGCATAAAACTACAAATAACATAGAACTTATTGATTAGCAAAGTAGCCCTTAAGATGAAAAGAAAGATATATATATCACTGTAAACGAAGCATTCAAGAAAGCAGCATCAGGCTCTACAAATAGTGCATACCAAATACTGCGCATAACGCTTGACTTCAGAACTCATCCAATCTCCCCGTGCTGTGAAAGCTTTGATAACACGGTAAACATCTTCACGCTTACTGTATTATATCCAAGAAACAGACAACATAAGGATCCTCCAAAAAATGTTATGCATTATTATATCTTCACTGGCATTAAAATATTTCTGAACATCCAAAAGAATAATCAAAATCAGCTTAATTAAAAAGAATGTATAAGATCAGATATTCATAAAAGTCTAATCAGGTGAACTGACTATAGATGCTACCTCAATGAAAGCAATTATCAAAACTTGAGCATACTTGTTTTCACTTGGATACCAGCTTACTAAATTACTAATAAGTGTCGGATATGAAAGAAAAATTGGACACCAATAGCTTTCATATCCGACGCATAAATGCAACCTACTAAAACTCATTCTAAGATGCTAAGAATAGTAGAATACCTTTAGTTACCATTCGGATAACAAATTATACAGGTTTTTGGGACATGAACACAAAATAATTACCTCGCAATCCTTACTGCTAAATATCAGAAAACATCACCTAACCTAAAATTGATTAAATATTTTTTGAAAGCCCTAAACATATTAGATTCTTTGGGTGTTTAAGGTTTATAACTTCAAGAGGCGTAATATCATTGAGTTTGATGCAGATTCAGTTTACAGCATAATCCTATTTTTTACTCTTTTTTTTTTCTCTTTTCATTGATAGTGGCATCAAAAGAAAGTACATCACAATATTTTTCAACCAATCAGCAGGGCTTCAAGAGGCAGAACAAAATTTAAGTAAAACCTGCTTTTGGAAATATGGGCATCAATTCTTCGCTCAGCTTCAATGCTTGCTTTACGAACATCTTCAGAAGAAGACACCAATTTCGGGAATGCACAAGACTGTATTAGAGGAAATTGTTGTGCTTCTAACTCTGCCAACGGTAGTATTGTATTGGCATAAGTTACCTGTGAGGCATAAGTATTATGTTGTCGATGCATGTGCCAAAAGATCACGACATAAAAATATAAAGGGCACCTTCAGGTAGGCACGGTAAAAGAAAATTACAGACCATCACATAACTTCATCTTAAAATTTACAGCGCAGACAATGAAAATTTTGTACATGGAAAGCCCAACAAGAACCAGTTTGTCTAAGAGCCAACCAAAGCTTCAGCAAACAACATAGAAAGTAATAACACAAATGGAGTTCAGCAGCATGAGAGGTTACTTCATGGTTGATTGAAACCCTGCCCTGATCAGAATTGTGTGGCCTCAAAATATGCATCGAAAAACAGCCAGACAAATAAAGTACAAATCACAATAGAATGAAAATATATGCAAAGCAACCTGTTAACAAGTTATATCACATTTATTTATATAAAGTGCCATAATACCTTGTCAAGTGGAACTGAAGCAACTGCATCATGAATTTCCTTGGATCGTGCTACAATGTTGTCAGCTAATCTCAGTATCTCAGAAACAGATAAATTTGTTTGTACATTTGATCCCGGAACCACTGAAATTTTAAAAGAAAAAACAGTAAACCTATTTGTAGATAAAATACACCAATTTTCAGTTCGGATAAATTTATGATAAGAAATTGCTTAGTATGAAAAGTTCAAAAGTAATATACGAAATGCCAAAACCTCCAAACTCCCAAACATATGTACCTCATACAGTCATACTCAATCTTGAGATGAAAAGATTCTAACAAGAAAATTGAAAAATGACAAACAGACAACCGTCCTACGCGTTTACACCAAATACCATCATAAATCATAAACAGCCAAAACCTTCTTCACCTACTTAACTTCAGCTCCAGTTCCACTTCCACATAGATAAAATTTTGCAAGAACTGATTTTTACGCATAAAATGAAATAAAAAACGACAGCTAACCAATTGGGCTCTACTTTGAACACAGGAAAAACACTCGGAAGTGTGAGTGCGTGTGTGTACCTTTTCTTTTGCGATTCTTGAAATGGGTTTTGAGTGCAGTGACGGCTAAGTTGACTGCGACGGCGCAAATCGCGGCGGCGCCGGTCAAAGCAATTAGATTTCTTCTCTCTCGTCTTTTCCTTTGATTCTCCATTTCTCAAACTTGGATTGTTTTTACTTTTTACTGAAATCAAAGAAATAATGTTTCAGCTAAACTGAGTATGATATTAAAGGGGCGGCAATTGCGAGGGAAAAATGAACGCGGACTTCTGCCAGAAAGTAGATTTGATATTTCACCAAATATTGAAAACGTTACGGAATTCAATTTTTTTATTTTTTATTTTCATCATATATTTTTTAAGCTATAAAAAAAAATACTTGATTATACTAATAATTTTTGGAAGCACTTCACCCCTTCAATTTACTTAATCAATACACTCTCAGATGATAAAATTTGATGTGATTCGATTTTAAATAAATAAATAATCACACTCATTAGACCACCACAATGGGGGTTGCAAAGTTAGTACTTCTATCTATTTATGTTTGTCAAAAGTCTTGTTTGATTTGTTTATAAGGGAAGAAATTCAAATTTACTCGTTTTTTACAACAAAAACTGTCAAAATATTCATTTTTGTAAAAATATTCCGAATATATACACTTGTTTTGTTATAGCACTTGAGTTTAAAGAAGTGTTTGGCTAAGTTTTAATTTAAAACACGTATAAAACGATGAACTTATAAAAACATTATAAGTTATTTTAATAAATTATTTCTTAGATGTATTTTAATAAATTATTTCTTAGATGTATTTTAATAAATTGTTGAGATGTTTGTATACAATGAGATCGGGTATCTACGTTTCCAAAGTTAAATGGTCAAATTTAGTGGACGCTGTAAAAGTAAACTAGTGTGTATCCCGTCGAAAATCGACGGTAAACTATATTATGTTGTAATTTATAAGTATGTAACCATAAAATTAATACAATATTATACAGAAGAGAGTAATATTATTTCAACAATTCACTATAAGAAATCTTACAAAAGTGATGAAATTATAATAAATTACATCAATAAGGTTGTTTCTTCGATTTTATTGTACTTTCTTTAACAAATATTTTTATTTTTATTATTATTTTGCAATATACAAGCATGAACATTAAAAATAATTTAATATTATTTCGAAGTAATAATATTTCGATAATTGTTAAAACGAGTGTTTCTTTGATTTTATTTCACTTTCTTTAGTTGTAAGAAATCAATAGAATCCAAACTATTTTTTTATTTTTATTTTTACCTTGCAATTTGTCAATATTTCATTATATACGATGTTAATTATTGTATACGTCTGATCATCTCGTCACAAAGTCAAATTTCAAGAATTATCCCTACGTGTATATATATACAAATCCGAGAATTATAATTGAGAATACGTATTGTTGGGAATTTTTTTTATTTACGTCAATTTAAAAATTTGTTAAATTAAAAAAAAATATATTGAAACTTAATAATTGATCAAATTAAAATTGTCAATAAAATAAAACTATTTATTCGGCCAACAAATTAATTTGCCAAATTATATTGGTTGTGCAAAATAATTGCGGAATGGGAAAATACATATGGATTGTGAGTATTTATATAGGTTCTCTAAGAGTGAAGTTTTATTAAGAATCAATGTGGGATGGAAAATTTTATATTAAATATACATAGAATAAGTGAATAAAAATGCTAAAAATAAGGATTAAAGATAAATAAGAATACTAAAAGGAGAGAGCGCCACGTAGGACATCGAATTAAGGAGAGCTCGAATTCGCAATCATTTTAATAATATATATATATATATATATAGATTAACAAACTAATAAATATTATATTATTGGATCATATTTAATTTATGAGAGAGATGCCAAATTAATAATGAAGAGATGGTTCAGATTTCTCTTTTTAAATTTTCTAACAAATTAATTAATATTATATTCTTTGACCATATTTTTCGAGAGATACCAAATTACTAACGGTGAAAAGGCTCGGATCCTCTTTACTTTATTGAATTTTGAAACTTACTAATCATCAATATCTATTATCATAATTGGATCTTATACATCATATCTATGTATATAGATAGATAGATGTTCTCACAATTTTCAACTGTCATATCTTTTATTGTTATGTTTAAATTCTTTTTTCTTAAACAATTAATGTATATATATCGGAATTTTGTTCCGATATATGGGAGAAAGTGAAAGTTAAAAATAAAATAAATTAAGCAATGTTCAATGATTCAATTGTAACTTATAAATATATTTCGTAAACTTAATAGTAATATAGTTAAAATTTAACAATCTTTAATTAGACAATAATTAAATTTAAATTATTTTTCAAGTTGAATCGTATTTTTTGATTTGTTAATATTATCAAATTAAATAAATTAATATTGAGAAATTAATAATTGGCCAAATTAAAATTTTCAACATAAAAATAAAATTATTTATTTGGCCAACTAATTAATTGGCCAAATTAAATTTTCCAACATAAAAATAAAATTATTTATTTGGCCAACCAATTAATTGGCCAAATTAAATTGTTTATGCAAAATATTTGCAGGATGAAAAAAATACACATTGATCTTAAATATTTATAATGGTTCTCCAAGAGTAGAGTCTTATTTAAAATCGATGTGGGATAGAAAATTTCATAGTTAATTTATAGAATATATGGATTAAAAATACATTGAAAGAGGATTTAAGATAAATAAGAATAATGAATGGAGAGCGCGCCACGTAGAAACTAAAATTAAGGGGAACGCTCGAATGCGTAATCGTTTTAATAATATTATGATTCCCGATACAAATAAGTGAAAATATCCTCTTAAGTTCTTAACAATTATTTTGCTAATCTTAAAATTAATAACATGACTCGTCAGAAATCATCTTACTATATAAATAAAGTTGTTAATGTTCCTCTTAATTAGTTACTCACCCATTCTGTAGCAATAAATTACATGAAATAGTTTACCAAATGTACACCGAAAGTAGCAGTTGCAAATTCCCACGATATAAAAAAAGAAGAAGATAACTTTTAATTATATTATCAAGAGTATATATTTATTATATTATTATTATTAGTTAGGCTCCCTAAATGATACTCCATCCATCTCATTCATAACGTCCCATTTCTTTTGGACACGGTTATTAAGGAGAAGGGTAAAAAGATAGAAAAGTAGTTGGTCCACCATTTTTGAAGAGTTAATTATTTTCTTATTTGGAAACGGGACGTTATGGATGGAACAGACAAAAAAGGAAAATGAGACGTTATGAATGGGACGGAGGGAGTATTTCCGACGACGTAAGTGAGTGAAACCCTTTACTAAGACTATTTTCAATTTTCATAACTAAACATATTTTTTATTTTGAGAAGTATTTTCATTATTTTTTAAGATGGTTACAAGTTACATTAACACATCACAAATTCATGGTATTATAAATAATTTGTATAAATTAGACAAAAACTCATACCTTAATGAGATTAGAATCATAGAGCTCTTTGAGAGACTTATGGTACTTCAACAGTTCAACTTTACCACTCAGACTAAAAATCTCATCCATTATTACTTTAATTATTCCAATCAATTTTAAATCTTATCCATTATTATTATTATTATTATTATTATCATAATTAATTTGGTGTAAATTCATAAACAATTTCAAAAAATCAATTTTTTTTTAAACTATAAAATTAGTGTCTAAATACATTAACCATCATTTTTTTTAGAATTTCCCCCGAGAGGGAATTCCAACCAAATAACGTGGCCAAATTGATACTCACCATGTTGTATTTTTTCGGCGCCACGCCAATTTCAATTTGACAGGAATCCGATCTCGGGAGAATTCCAGAAAAATTGATAGTACATATATTTAGGCATCATTTTATTATTTACTCTAACATTAATTTATACCATTTTTTTTATTTTTTAGATAACAGATAACCATATTGGAGTATTTTTTTTTATTGTCCTTGTAATGCTAACCACTCTCTCACCCAAAAAAGAAGGTAAATTTCCCACAATGGAAAAATTCTAATATGGGTGTACATATAGTAATATTATATTAATAGATATTAATATAATATTATCATGTGAAACGGGCGTACTACATGTACACGGTACATCCCTAATAGAATTTTCTGAAAGGTACCTCCTTTCCTTTTTTCCGCCAAATTCCCTCTCCCGCCGCTTCCAAACCGCAACCACCGCGGCAAACCATATTCCGTCCCCACACGTGTCGACCGCTCCCAATCCTACCTAAAATTGCACACACACACACACACCCCCACCTGCTGCCCCCTCTCCCCCTTCACCCATTTCCCCTCCTCGAGGTAAATTTTCTTTTCTTCCCCTTCACCACTGTTCCACACCATTCGTTTCCTTTCATACTCACATCGGCAATTCTCTTTTTTCCCACAAAAAAAATAAAAATTCAATGCCCCCAATCCCATTTCATGTTATCCATATTCATGTTTGATTTTGAACCCCAATTCAAGGGCCCAGTTCAATCAACCGTGTTATAAAAGAAAAAAGGAAAGGAAAGGGAAACAGGTTTTTGGGTTTTGAAGAAAGAGATCAGGTGTTTTGTAATTTGATTATTCTTTGATTATTTTTATGAGGAAGTTTGGAGTGGGATATCACATGGTTCTTTCTAATCTAGCTTTTCTGATATTCTCTTAGATTTTTTCTTTGATTAGTTACATTGGAAATTATTTGCTTTTCTGTATATAAGGTAACTGCATTTATAAAAAGATCACATGTGTTGCTGGATAGGTTTTGGTGCTCCGTTTTAGTTCATCATTGAAAATTGAGTATCTAGCTCCGTTTTAGTTCGTCATTGAAAATTGAGTATCTAGCTTGAAAAAAATTTAGAAACTCCACGGCCCAACACACCAAAGAAATCCAAAAAAGAAGAAAACTTTACTTGTTTTGATTTAGTAGTTTGCATCTCCTATTGAAGATAGAAAATGAACTTTTGCTATATTGGGATAGTGAAGATAGAAAAGGAACTGATTTAGTTGTTGATGTAGAGATATTGAAATGGCCTTGAACTATTCACATTGGCCCATGTCTCCGGCACATATTTCCGCAGATAATCTGTTAAAGAATGGGGAAGTCTACTCGAGATCATGGCATGTGAAGCTATTGGAAGCCGATGCCGATGAACGGGAACGGAATTTCAGTTGTGTGACGGACAGAGTTGATTGTTGCAGCTCATCAGAATCAAATTCAAAGGACATTGTTGACCTTTTGCCATATGATACATTGGGAGCAATAATGGCATGTCCTGTCAAGAAGGTTATGGTTTATTTGCTGAATGGAATTTAATTTGGAACAATTCTTTTAAGTTTCAAACATTTCCGTGCACTATTCAATTGAACGAGAGTATGCAGTCCATTCCAAGCAATTTTCATAATATGGGGAATGTTAGCTTCAACAATGGGAGTGCTAGCTGCAGTTTCGATATGGGATACACAAGGGAAGTGGAGTGTCCATCTGAAATTGAAGGAGCACCTCACGAAGCTTTTAATTACATTATTAGCTATCTGGGAGTAAAAGACCTTTTGTCCGTAGAAAGGGTTTGCAGTTCCCTATCATCTATTGTTCGAGGCAATCCCTTATTTTGGAAGACTATCCACATTGATGAGACGCTGAATGAAAGGATCACAGATGATGTTCTTTTGCAATTGGCTAACAGGACTCTGGGTAAGCTTGAATGCCTAAGTTTAGTGGAATGCCCCAAAGTCACTGATGATGGTCTAAGGCTCGTACTTGAGGCACATCGACGATTAACTAAGGTTAGTGGTCCAATCAAGTTCAATTATTCACTTATTTTTACTTGACATACTTGGTCTACCAAACACTGGAAAGTTTTTAAATGATGGTATACTTATTACATTTCCTAAAGTTTCTACTGTATAATTCCCTTTGTTGAGTGCTTTATTTGAGCATTGAGATCTTTGTTTTGGTAGAATATAAGCTATATATGTCAGAGCTCCGGTCACCTTAATAATAACTTAAACATTTGGAGTGGATCATCTCACCTTAATTATAACTTAAACAATTTATTACTCTTCTGTTATCTCTATGAGAATTAAACAATTTATTACTCTTCTGTTATCTCTATGAGAATTTGCTCGCTAGAGTTTGAAATCTAGGTCTTCACAAACTTACTTCAATTTCAAAGCATACAACATATATATAGATGCATATGTCGGTTGTTGTAAAACAATCAACTCTAATTTGTGGTTAAAAATGGTTGATCTAGACAATTTCTATTCTAGATTTTTCTTTACACTTCTCTTTCTAGATTTCTCAATCTTTTCTTTCTATTTTCCTGCTGTCTAAACTTTGGGATCTTTTTTTTAGTAGAATATATAAGCTAGATGGCAGAGTCACCTTATTTATGGTGTATGTACTTAAAAAAATGTTCGTATTCTGCAGCTGTGTGAGTATTGATTGTGTAGTGAATTGTATCAGAGCCTACAGCTGTAATAATGAATTTGGAGGTATAAAACATGTGAGAATTGGTGGCCTATTTGGTGTGAACCACGAGCATTTTAAAGAGTTGAATTCATTACTGGGCTCGGGTGACAAGAAGATTGAAAGTCATCACAAGCCACATTTCTATCACCGAGGGAACTTTTATCTTCCATATGATGATGATCGCACAATAGATATTGAAATGTGTCCGAGATGCGAGAAATTCAGATTGGTTTATGATTGTCCGTCTGAAGGGTGTAAGGTTAAAGATAAATCCTCTCAAGTCTGCAGGGCATGCACTCTTTGTATAGGAAGGTGTGCTCAGTGTGGTAGGTGTATTAATGACACGGAGTTTGAAGAGACGTTCTGTCTGGAATTGTTATGTTCAGATTGTTTTAAGAAGCTGCTCAAGTACCCAGACAAGCTGGATAAGAAAGTCGACTTTGTGGAGCTCAACGTGGTGTGAGTTATCACTTTTGTTTTCATCAGCAAGTGGCATAGCCTTTAAATCTCAGAGCAAGATGATACTTGGTAGCCATTTGGTCATTCGATTCCATTGTTGGATACCTCTGGAATCGAACACCTCTACTCCACAGGGATGGTTGTTGGGGGCGTCTAGGTTTTATGAGGTGTTTTCTAATAACAAAAAAAGAAGCCATGAAAAGGGGGAACAGAATTATAAGAAAAGGAGGAGAAAAGGCAAAAAAAAAAAAGAAGGAAGGAGAACAATAGTGAATGGTTATGTTGAAATGAAGGTAAAACATGTTCACTTGATAAACATAGTTTGTTTATGTAGTGAATTTCTATCCTCTAGCAGATGGTGCTTTCGAGATGCTCTGACTTTTTTCTGTAAAGTGAAAATCCGTTTATTTCCAGCATCTGAAAGGCGTTGTTTGTAATCTTGCGAGTGGTGTGCCCGTTTATCTCGAGATTTGATTCATATCTCAATTGATTCAGTCGTTGCTTTTGATCTATTAGATTTCTCCAGCTTTCTCGTCGACCTCCATATCTCAATTGATTCAGTCGTTGCTTTTGATCTATTAGATTTCTCCAACTTTCTCGTCGACCTCCATATCTCAATTGATTCAGTCGTTGCTTTTGATCTATTAGATTTCTCCAGCTTTCTCGTCGACCTCCATATCTCAATGGATTCAGTCGTTGCTTTTGATCTATTAGATTTCTCCAGCTTTCTCGTCGACCTCCATATCTCAATTGATTCGCCGTTGCTTTTGATCTATTAGATTTCTCCAGCTTTCTCGTCGACCTCCATATCTCAATTGATTCGCCGTTGCTTTTGATCTATTAGATTTCTCCAACTTTCTCGTCGACCTCCATATCTCAATTGATTCGCCGTTGCTTTTGATCTATTAGATTTCTCCAGCTTTCTCGTCGACCTCCATATCTCAATGGATTCAGTCGTTGCTTTTGATCTATTAGATTTCTCCAGCTTTCTCGTCGACCTCCATATCTCAATTGATTCAGTCGTTGCTTTTGATCTATTAGATTTCTCCAGCTTTCTCGTCGACCTCCATATCTCAATTGATTCAGTCGTTGCTTTTGATCTATTAGATTTCTCCAGCTTTCTCGTCGACCTCCGGTGAGTTTGACTAGATTGCAGTGTGGGCATTTTGAGCTTGGTCGGGCATCGTTATTATTTATGTACACTTGAATATATTCGTTCATTTTGCTTTGGTTGAAAATCTCTTTTTTTTTAGGAAGATGGATGTTGAATCACCTTTTGTGACTTGCGTTGTTATGAATTGGAGCTTCTCATCATTCTTCACACTTGAATATTTTTCTTTTTTCTTTTTTGGTTGTAGATTCATTGCTAATTTTAGGCTTGAAAGAATAATACTTGGAGTGTGTAACTAAGACTAACAAACAATAAATTGAAAATAAATTCATTCACGATAAATTTTATTTTTAAATCATGTAGAAAGTTAAAAATAAATTAATCACAATAGCACATGCTCGTACATCTATTAATCTTGTTCATGGATTTTAATCTAATCAAGTAATCAACCTCCAATATATACCACGTATTTAACCTGCAAAATACGCCTCATAATACAATGATCATTATAGTTCCATTAATTTTATTTTATTAAGGGAGCCTCAAATGACAAGTGGTGTTTTATTTTTATTTTTATTTTTTTAATTTTTGAAGGCAAATGACAAGTGTTTAACACAAAATATGTATTACAAATATAATAGTTATTTCAAAATATTCGTAAATAGGGAAATAATGTAAACCTAATTGAGTTTGTCATATACTATAGAACCTCTTTAAATTAATACGCGATAAATTAATAATCTCTCTAATATAATAATTTTCTCCGGTCCCGAGTTGGGGCTTTAGTGTAAATTAACAATTTCGATAAATTAATAAGATAATAATTTTTCGGAAGACCCTTATATAAATATATGGTCCCAACAAAATCAGAAATAATAATTTCTTAAAATTACAAGGATAACTAGGATAACTTAGTAAAATATGAATTAATTGTTGTTTTCTTCCTATTGAAATTTATATCAAAATGAATTTCATCTCTAACTTTTCTCACAACACTCAAAAGCTCTGGTATGGCATTTCCAAACTACAACAAAAAATTATGAAAGGTTTTCAACGCTATTATTGTTTTCTTTCGCGTAACCGGTTCCAATGGCACTGTATCATCCTAAAATTTATCTTCAATTGAATTTTCAATTATGTTATCGACAATTTCTTCTAAGCTTTATATCTCTTAACATGCTTCATTTTCAATCGGATAATCCAATAGGTGATTGACATCCATTTTATTATGATAACCAAGATTATTGATCAATATGTACAATTGTACATATGTTCGTCGAATTAATTTAAATTGTACAATTATACATTGTATCTAGTTTTTTTTTAGGTAAGTTTTCTAATACACTGTACATATGTTCGTTGAATTCATATGTAATTAACTTAAATTCACTTAATATGAAGTATCTCTTTTAATTAATAAATTATTAATTTATCAATTAATTAATACCTCTCTAAGATAATAAAATTTTACGATTCCAACAGTATTAATTTATAGAGGTTCTACTGCATATGATTCTTTTTGTACAGTTTTTTTTCCGTATAATTTTTTATTTATTGCAAAATGTAAATTTTTTTCTAAAGTGCAAGTACATGGTTGCACACTTGCAGTTGCCAGTTTTCTCTGTCACAAAATAAATAGAATATACTATATAGGTGTTTTCGATAATAAAAAATAAAATAAAATCTGCGAGACTTCATGAGACGCGACACAAGAGGTTGAGATACAAATCAGGTTGGAATTTTCTGAAATTCACAGGAATATTAAGTCAATTAATTATAGTGGAATTCAATTTATGAAACCGAGTTAAACTTGCTCAAAAATAAATAATAAAACTTGTTTCCATGGTACTCGAATAGTTTAACTTAAAAAATGGTTAATTGTCTCTAATCTATAAAGACAAATATTTAACAATTTTGTAATTCCAACACAGACTTTTGAAACTACAATAACAACGTAATATATTCAAAATTACAACTATAACGAGCCACATCATTTTTCTGGCACCGAAAATTCGCTCCTATAATATAGTATCTATTACTAATACGAAAATAAAGTTGGCCCCTCCACGGTGCTCCGTTCAGATTTTCATTTATTCTGGTAATTTGTCTAATTTTAATTCATATATATCCTAATTTTTAATTTTATTAATTAAAACTTTATTAATTTCATATTATTGAAATATCACATGTTTATCTATTAATCACATCTCATATTTATCTTTCCCTCTATTTAATTAATTTCTTCCATTATGCATATTAAAATAATAACAATTTCGGAATGCATTCTTATAAATCCTTATTTTATACATTCTTAATTCATATATAATAATCTATATATATTTTTAATATTACAAATTTTTTTACGTTCCTATTATGTGGCAGTATATTCATTAAAATTTCCTTTATTATATTATATACAATTATAAAATTATATTGTCAATTAGATTATGTACTGTATAAAATTGTAAGTGCTCGAAAAGTATTAGTCAATCAATTTAATTATATATATATATTCATATATTCTAATTCGAATATATCATTATGATTATAATTATATTCATTATATATGTATTTAATTAATATTTGTAATTTATTTATATTTATCTTTCTATGTGTAATGACATTAATAAACTATTAAATGTTGCAGTATTGATCTATCCATGTTGTTATTGAATTCTAATAGACTTTTATGTATCATATCATGACACTAAATTATGTATTAGAAGAATTGTCACTCAATTATGTTTATATATTAGAAATAAAATTATTTTTTAAGTTAGTATATAAGTAGGGTTAATAATTAAATTTAAAGTAATAGACAAATGTTGAAAAATCAAATTAGCATTTTAAGAAGGCAATAGAAAATTTGTAAATGAAAATCCCTATGAAGACTAAATAAATGTATTTAATCAACATGTCTACATGGAATCCTATTCGTTTTTCATTCATGTTTTTCTAAAAACTTCAATTAGTGCTTGCTAGAAAATATATATATTGAATCAAATATGAGATAGATAGCTAAAAAAAAAGAACAAGAAAACTAGATGTAAACATATTTTTTTCCGCATTTTGGCAAATATTAGAGATATCGATTTAATTTGCATGAACCAACGAGACGGTTCAAATATACTTAAAAAGAAGAATTTCTACTAATTATAATTAATATTAACTTTGTTTATATTTTTTTTGAATAATTTAGCATAAACCAACGAGACGGTTCAAATAACATAGAAAGAAGAATTTTTACTAATTTTAATTAATATTACTTTGAAGATGTAAACATATTTTTATTTCTGTATTTTGGCAAAGATTAGAGATATCGATTTAACATGAACAAACGAGACGGTTCAAATATACTCGAAAATGAAGGATTTTTACTAATTTTAATTAATATTAACTTTGTTTATATTTTTATCGAGTAATTAGAATAAACCAACGAGACTGTTCAAATAACATAGAAAATAGAATTTTTACTAATTTTAATTAATATTACTTGTAGTGTTCATATTTTTATCGAGTATTACCCTACGAATTTGAAACGAGTATGTACAGTAAAATCACTATTTTAACCGAAATTATGACGAACATGTAGAAAAATTCTAAACAAATTTAGATTTAGAAAATACATAATGAATGAGTATACCCGACCTATTATCATTCCTAATTATAAATTTAGATACGTGAAATAAAATTAATTTTCTAAGTTTGATTAATAATTAACGCGAACAATATCACAAATTCTAAATAAGATATCTATTACTAATACGAAAATAAAGTTGTCCCCTCCATGGTGCTCCATTCAAATTTTCCTTTATTCTGGTAATTTGTCTAATTTTAATTCATATATATTCTAATTTTTATTTTTATTAATTTCATATTCTTGAAATATCACATGTTTATCTATTAATCACATCTCATATCTATCTATCCCTCTATTTAATTAATTTCTTCTATTATACATATTAAAATAATAACAATTTCGGAATGCATTCTTATAAATCCTTATTTTAATTATACATTCTTAATTCATATATAATAATCTATAGAAAATTTGTAAATAAAAATATCTCTATAAAGATTAAATAAATATATTTAATCAACATATCTACATGGAATCCTTTTCATTTTTCCATCTAAAAACTTCGATTAGTGCTTTCTAGAAAATATATACATTGAATCAAATGTGGGATAGGTAGCTAAAGAAAAGAACAATAAAATTTGAAGATGTAAAGATATTTTTTTCCACATTTTGGCAAATATTAGAGATATCGATTTAAAATGAACTAACGAGACGGTACAAAATATTTTTCTAAAAACTTCGATTAGTGCTTTCTAGATTGTCTATACATTGAATCAAATGTGGGATAGGTAGCTAAAGAACATAACAAAAAAAAAACTTGAAGATGTAAACATATTTTTTCCGCATTTTGGCAAAGACTAGAGATAATTTGAGACGAGTATGTACAGTAAAGTCACTATTTTAACCGAGATTAGGACGAACATGTAGAAAAATTCTTAACAAATTTAGATTTAGAAAATACATAATAATTGAATATACCCGATCCATTATCATTACTAATTATAAATTTAGATGCGTGAAATAAATTATTTTTCTAAGTTTGATTAATAATTAACGCGAACAATATCACAACTTTTTAATTAATAGGAAATTAAAGTTGCCCCATCCACGGTGCTCCATTCCGATTTTTCTTTATTCTGGTAATTTATCTAATTTTAATTCATATATATTCTAATTTTTATTTTTATTAATTAAAATTTTATTAATTTCATATTCTTGAAATATCACATATTTATCTATTAATTTACATCTCATATTTATCTTTCCCTCTATTTAATTAATTTCTTCTATTATACATATTAAAATAATAATAATTTCGGAATGCATTCTTATAAATCATTATTTAATACATTCTTAATTCATATATAATAATCTATAGAAAATTTGTAAATGCAAATCCCTATGAAGACTAAATAAATATATTTAATCAACATGTCTATATGGAATCCTTTTCATTTTTCATTCATGTTTTTCTTAAAACTTTGATTAGTGTTTTCTAGAAAATATATACATTTTTTTCAAAAAAAGAAAATATATACATTGAATCAAATGTGGGATAGGTAGCTAAAGAAAAGAACAAAAAAACTTGAAGATGTAAACATATTTTTTTCCGCATTTTGGCAAAGATTAGAGATATCGATTTAACATGAACTAATGAGACGGCATAAACCAACGAGATGGTTCAAATAATATAGAAATAATGATTTTTACTAATTTTAATTAATATTATTTTGAAGATGTAAATATTTTTCCCGCATTTTTGGTAAAGATTAGAGAGATCGATTTAGCATGAACCAACGAGACGATTCAAATATACTTAAAAAGAAGAATTTTTACAAATTTTAATTAATACTAACTTTGTTTAGATTTTTATCGAGTAATGTAGCATAAACCAACAAGACGGTTCAAATAATATAGAAAGAAAGATTTTTACTAATTTTAATTAATTTTACTTGGAGTGTTCATATTTTTATCGAGTATTACTCAACGGATTTGAGACGAGTATGAACAACAAAGTCACTATTTTAACCGAGATTAGGACGAACATGAAGAAAAATTCTAAACAAATTTGTATTTTAAAAAGATACATAATGAATAAGTATACCCGATCCATTATCATTCCTAGTTATCAATTTAGATACGTGAAATAAAATTAATTTTTTAAATTTGATTAATAATTAACACAAACAATATCACAAGTTTTAAATAAGATATAAACTTATTTTTAAAATATATACATATAAATTAAAATATAAAAATTATTTCCCGGGCTACTTACTAGTTTGTTAAAAACTAAAACTGCCAGATATTAATCTGCAATATTTCATAGATATAAAAGTTCAGGATATAAAGTATGAAGTTAATTAGAAGAAAGAAAAAAGAAAAACAATTCAAGATAGTATCCTAATAGCAAATATTTGCTGTCTGAGAATTGACACAGTATGAAGAATAATACAGGCACATAAATCTCACCATATTGCACAGATGTAATCCTCAGAATAATTTAAACATAGAAAAATAAAGGAGAAAGAGATAGCAAGAAATCTAAGCCTTCTGTGTGTTATTCTTGGATTTCTTGCACAAGTTCTTCACCCATTTAAAATTGAGCAATTTCTTCTTGCTCTTTTCAGAATCATCTTTGTCCTTCTTCTCAGGCATCTCCGATGGCACCGGTTGGGGATCCCACTGATCCGCCCACGACAGCCCGTTCGACTCGTATATGTCCATGTTTCTCCTCCTCCCTTTCTTCGTCTTCGCTTCTTCCCTCTCTCTCTGCCTTATTTTCTACCTCTTTGCAGCGCGCAGAGAGACTTTCTGGTAGGAAGATTTTCTATTGTTTCTAAATGATTGTCTAAATATGGCTGTTTTCCGATCCCTACATGAAGCTACTATTTTAGGAAAGTGAGGGAAACACTCTCATCCTAAGAGGTCCTTATCATTTTACCTGAATTCACTCAAGATCGAGATAGGATGTACACGCTATCACGACGATTCAATATCAAGTATCAATACAAGAAATTTAGGGTAAAGTGAAATAATAAATAGAGAATAATAGTCAATATATTGCCAAGACAAATGCTAAAATGTAACTTACTCTATAAAAATGAGCTGAATAATGAGCATTGAGGCACTATAAATTATCAAGGTATAAATAATCAAAACTACAGAATGATAAGATCAAGAATCAACCTATCACCTATGTAAACAAGTTTGAATATTTTTCTTTTACCTGAATGCCAACTTAACGGAGAAACTCGACGTGACCTGCTATCTCATGGCACAGCAACTTTGCTTCCCCTGCCAATTTTAAGCTTTTGACTATAACAAGTCCAGTTAGTTTGTGTGTTGATGTTGGCTCGAATGATTTTGCTTTTTCCTCCATTCCCAACAAGAGGGCTTCCCTTGCTGGAACGACGTTCTCCCACCAAAACTCTCGCAAAACACCATGTATTAATTCCCAATAACCACGCTCTCTATGGACACGAAATATAGTGCTTCCATTTGGAGTCCAACAATACAAATCCGCCCAATCTCTGTCCATTACCTCCATTTGACCTTGTATCTGAGGCATGTAGTAAAACGGGACACTTTTCCAAGGCAACATCTTCTCCGGCTTTCCTTTGTTGTACGGGCATTTTACTTCGAGAATTCCACCTCCTGGAAAGCATCCAAGTATCCCATCTGGGGAAGCTCCAATCCAATCCAATCGAGCCTCTGAATGGGTGGCGAAACCCAATGAGGTTACATCTCGACCAGTTATGCTTTTGTAGCGTTCTATAGCTGCAGCTTCGTTAAGAACTCCCCATTCCATAGCATTATTTTTAGAGCCTTCAGCTAACTGCATGTTTGGAGGAAATACTTTTTCATGCCATAGCTCACAGCGACGGTTGCCTTTCCATATTCCCAATGCTGTACCGAAGGTACTAGTTGTTAGCTTGTCCTTGCGCAGAGCAAACCATTCTTCAGAGCGTTGCGGGACATTTGATGCTGGAAGGTGGGCATTTAACACAAAAGCAGTGTGGCGATAAATGGCATATGATGATGAACAAACAAACGGTGAAGCACAGGTTGAAATGTTTCTTGTAAACACTATTCCAAACTTTCTTCTACGAGGAAGTGGCAATATTGCTCTGTTAATTCCACTGAATCTAGCAACAGAGGCATGAGTCATAGTTCAGCCACAAGCTACCAACTGCAGACATATTGGAGTGCCATTGAAAATCAGAGGGACGACAACAAGATGGGAAATTTATAAGTCAGATAATCTTAAGACGCAAACTGCAGCAAAACAATACATAGGGCAGCACGATTAATGAAAAATATCTTATTTACAGTCATACTACCAAATAATAAAGCTAAAGTGGAGCAATAGCCAAAGATCAGGATGAAATGCTGAAGAGAGTCATGCAACATAATTTCCCAATTCATATCCAAACTTTTCTTTGAAATGAAAAGGCCAATTGCCCAATTAAATGGTAATTTCACATCAGGATTCTGACAAAAACCGAGAATGAGAATGATTAATGTAACCAATGCTCAATATTTAAATTGTTTAGTTGTATGATCCTAAAATTTCCCAATTCATATCCAAACTTTTCTTTGAAATATAAAAGCCAATTGGCCGATCAAATGGTGATTTTCACAACATAAAGATTCTGACAAAAATAAAATATCTCAATATTTAAAATGCATATGACAAAAATAAAATTAAGCCAATGCTCAATGTTTAAAAAATGATTGTTTGTATGGTTCTAAAATTTAGACAGTGAAAAAGACTTTGCTATCATTACAAACCAACCTATGAACATTAAAACTCCAACAACCTCTAGTTCTATCTACATCTTCTACGCGCTAAAAGTGATACAACAACTTCAAGAGTAGGAAAAGAAAAATCGATCAAACGTTAGAACATGTGCGGAAAAATTAATCGCCTATAATTTTTCTGACCCAGACAATTTCTTTATCCATTATTTCTCAGAAAAGACTCAATCTTTAAGCCAGATATCAAGAGCAACTTAATTCCCTCAACAAGAAGCCAAATTGCTGAGAGTTATTGCAACAAAGAACTCGGTGAGGGCATTTATTCAAGATAAAAAAATAAGAAAAATATGCCGAGAAAATGGCTAAACTCAAAACGAATATCGGCACCAAATATTCTTGAATGGACTGAATTACGTAAAAGATGTGAAGTTCAAAGCCAAGACAAATACTGCACACAAGGTGTTTGTGCAGAGTACCTTAGAGAAGAAAGAATGGTCGAAGCCCACCAAACCAAACCAAACCCCCAGCAAAATGGATAAAGATTGTGTTTTGAGTGAGAAAGCACAATTGATTCAAACTCTGTTTGTGACTGTGTGTTTCTTCTTTACCTAAAAAAATTGAGGGAAAGGTTGGCGTGGGGGAGAGAGAGAGTGTGTGTTTGGGCAACAATACTCTCTAGATTTCTTATAAGCGAATTGCAAAAATGGCAAAATTCGTCTTTTAATTCATAAAAATAAAGGTTTAAAAGTGAAGTTAAAATTGTTAAAATTCAATTTTTTAAATTCACAATAAAAGTTAAGTTGAAATTATAAAAATTCATAAAATTCGTGATTTATATTGCAAGAACCTAATGGATTCAGAGATGCACAATTGCACGTTATTGAGATTTATTTATTTAATTTTATTATTAATTTTTAAGTTGGGAAAAGAAAACGATATGTTTGAACTAGGTATGACAATCATGCTGTTGAGATTTATTTATTTTATTTTTTTATTATTTTTTGAGTTGGGAAGATAATGATATGGTGCAACATGTATTAAATGGATTTAGGATGAATTTGGGTAGTTAGAGAAGTTTTGTGTTGGGTTTGGGATGGATTTAAATTTTTATCGGGTAATTATCGGATATAATCCAACGAGTTTGGAATACATACGGGTAGTAAAGTTACTTTTTTAATCAAATTTAGAATGAATACGGATAGAAAAATTTTTAAGGATTGGAATTTAAAAAATATTTAATAAATTGATACCAGACTCATTATCATCCATAGTTTGAATCCTAAACTTTTTTTTTTACATATAAAATCTTCTCGGATTGAATGTTCCTAAATGAAGGTATATATTTGACAGAGGTTTTTATGTTTGGATTTTGTTAAAATTGGATTTTTTTGTTTAATTAAAATAGGTTATTTCGTATGTAATTTTCAAATTTATAACATTTCAAGAAAAAAGTTTGAATTTATAAAAAAAAATAGTAAAAAAGTTTGGAGTATATTACCGAAGTTGAAAAATATACTACATCCATGTTCGGTATTTTTTGGGCTTGGCAAGGAATTCAATTAATTGAATCTATTACTTCTTATTTGGTTTGGATATTGGGTTAATCATTAGTCTTACTAGTACTGCATCCCGTGCGATGCACGGGTTAAGTTGAATTTTTAATATTTTTGTAACTAATATGAGTAATGAAATATAAGAGATGTATATAGGATAAGTTGAATTTTAACATTTTTTTGTAAAATAATATAAATAAAATATAAGAAATGAAAGTATCAATCAATGTAAATTAAAATTTCGTTCAAAATTCATATATCTATAAATTATGAAAATTTTCCTTGTAAATAACGTTCATTAAGTATTAAATTATTTTTTAAATTACTATTTATAAAGTAGATCGTAAATTATATCCATTAAAGAAATGGTTAAAAATAAGTACACTTCACGCTATCTCTTAAAGAAATTAATAACAAAAAAGGAAACTAAAGATTTTCTTGAATTTGAAAACTAAAGATTATAGATATACCAAGCATATCGTGTCTTATTAAATCATGAATTCCCGTCGACGTCGAAATCATATTAGTATAAACTTTAAAAGTAATTCAATATCATTTTGGAGTCATAATATTTCAACAATCGATCAAGAGGAGTGTTTCTTCGATTTTATTCCATGTCTTTATCTTTAAGAAACCAATAGAAATTAAACTAAACAAATATTTTTTGAACGAACTAAATAATTATTTAAAAAGTTAATAATAATATTAATCTAAAATGTGAAAATTACATTCGCAATTACCTCACAATTTATCAAAGATTTCATCGTAAACGATGTCAGTTATTGTCGCATATCAGGATCTTGATCACATGATGACTTTGTTTATATATGGCACCATCTATCACAATGTTTATATTAAAATATTCTTGCAAAAATATTTTGTCTAACTGACCAAACACAATCTTAAAAGATTAATGTAGAATCTCACATATTAGCAAAATCTTTGATTTTAAGGTTGTTGACGACATGACTCCCTTTGCCCATAGGTGAAAAGTATAGGGACAATTTATATATATATATATATGTTTAATCAAATAAGAACAATTTCTTAGATGAGAAATAAGAATAAATTTGGACCATATATGAGTCCGTAAGAATAATGCATTTTTATCACTGAAATGCAATAAAATGCAAAGATTTTAATGCACAAACATGACAAATGATTTAATGCACAAAATGTAGTGAATTAATGCACAAATGTTTAATACATTTTTAATGCATAACCTGTAATAATTTAATGCACCGATTAAATCTCGACAATACATAAAAAAGACCGACGGTTCAATTTTTTTATTAACATATAATTGTGCATTAAAATAATACAATTTGTGCATTAACCGGTGTGGTAAAAATGCATGCCTATACACTCATATAAAGATGAATTCCTATATAATCCTTTTCATATATATATATATATATATATATATATATATATAGATGAAGAAATCAATTTTAATATTCTTATGATCTCTATTTTCTTTTCTTGTAGCATGTGGTTGTGATATGCGTTGAATTCTATTAGGTGATTTACATTTACCATTAAACTGAAATATTGTAGCACCAGTTAGAGTAAATGTAACTATGGATAGTAGATTATATAATTTGAAGTTTTATGCATCTAGAGAACACTAATATATTATATAGACTTCTATAAATGAATTTATTTCTCATATTAATATTATACTTATAATAATTATATATAGATTTTAGATATAATCAGTATATAGATTTTAGATATAATCAGTAATTTTAGATATACTTATATTGTTAGATTTATCTCTTTATTTATTTATTTATTTATTTGACTGAGAGTCAAGTAAATAAATTATACATTATTTGGTTCAACATGTATCTATTTTTAAGGAAAATATAAAACCCAATTATGAGAGAAATCGTCTAGTAACTTCTTTGATGGGAAGAAGCGGTTTCATTAAGTATTTTCTAACGGTATTTAGGGTCCCTGAGTTTGCTTTTCTTCTAAGAGAAAAAAAAAATACACCATCAATACAGAGAAAAGGAAAAAACTGAGAAGCACCCACCGTAAATTCAATCTATGGATTCACTGAATGTTTTCTGGATTCAATATAGTATATGGTGATATTATTTACTTCAAGACATAGCAATGGCTGGAGGTATGTCGTTAATTTACTTCCGCTGCAAAATGATTTATGTTTAAATCATTATGTTTATATTCTTACATATATTTCTCATATCAATATATAGATTTTAGATATAATCAGTAATTTAAAAGGTATATCAAATCCTATTTCTGAACGTCCATAAAATATATAAATAGACTTAAAGATTGATAAAAGGTGTCCAAATCTTGTAAAATATCCACATTAGGAAATAAAATACTAAAAAGGTGCTCGACTATTGATCCCCGTATTACACAAATCAGAATATATTGAGAATTAATTCTATGTTACAACAATACTATACTGAAAAACTAAAAAAGATTGAGGGGGTCTAACTTGCAATGGGATAATTTATGAATTTTCTTAAGATTAAGAACTATCAATATTTTTTCATGAAAATAAGAAAAAGTTTAATTTGTTACCATAAATCATGCTTTGCTAACTTATGTTATTAATTAGTTGATTGAAATTTATTTAAATTACAATTATGATATACCATGTTTTTATATTAATATGAGCAATTACTATCACATTTATTAAAAATTGCACTAACTAAGGAACTTAATGCGATACATAAGTAAATATACAATATATTACTAAAAATTCCTATATTCCTATTTGTAAGGTGACTATCGGATTGATTATGTATTTGCATAATTAGTAGGATGAATTCCCCATTACGTTCTCTCGCATTTTAAATCTTTAAAATTTGATGGTGTTGATAGTTCAATAACAATAATTTATTATTAAATATATTTCCAGAAACAGATTCTATAGATCCAAAAAATACATATGGTTATTTATTTGTGGAATTGTTTTTCTTTTTCTTCTAACTTTTAATTATTCAAATTCATCATCGTTTAATTAGATTGATTTATTTCACTATAATTACCTTGACAACTTAGGCAATCCATATTTTATGTTTATTTTTTGTTTTGTTTTATCAACACATATATTTAATCTCAACATTACTCAAATTAAATCTCAACATATCTCAACATATATATTTATTTTTTGTTTTCTTTTCCACGCATGCTTGGTTGACATTCTTTAAAAATGTGCTTTATAAAAGATCTAATTGCACAATTTAGTTAAATTAGGATTAGTTTAATAATTAAATTTAATTAAGTTTATTTAATACAAATTGTTGATCATTAATATTGATTGTTATATGCCTTAATGAAATTTAATTATTAAACTAATCCTAATTTAACTAAATTGTGCAGTTAGATCTTTTATAAAGCACATTTTTAAAGAATGTCGACCAAGCATGCGTGGAAAAGAAAACAAAAAATAAATATATATGTTGAGATTTAATTTGAGTAATGTTGAGATTAAATATATATGTTGATAAAACAAAACAAAAAATAAATATAAAATATGGATTCCCTAAGTTGTCAAGGTAATTATAGTGAAATAAATCAATTTAATTAAACGATGATGAATTTGAATAATTAAAAGTTAGAAGAAAAAGAAAAACAATTCCACAGATAAATAACCACATGTATTTTTGGATTTATAGAATCTTTTTAAGATGCAAATGAGGACATTACAACATTAACACTAACGAAGGATAATCTATATATACAATCAAAATACATTAAAATCATTGATAATATTACAACATCAAAACTAATTATAAGATTCATGTGATCGAATTAATAGAATTCGTGAACTACAAAATTGATATGGATCGAAAATGCATTGAGAAGTTTTTGTGCAACATCAAATTATGCACATATTTGTATCGATCATTAAATCGGTTTACATGATCCTTACTTCAATATTGTTATTAGGCGTCACAATCACTTCTCCAACAAATTTTAAAAATCTTGATGCCAATGATCTTCGTGCAGTAACATCTTTCTTATCAAAATTGTGCTTCCTTTAGCCGAGATTATCAAAATGAGAATGAGCGTAAAGAAGTTATATGGAAGATCTTTTGATTGTAGAATTTTAGATTATATAGGCCAAAAAAAATAATAAAATTAGGAAATAAATTAATGTGTTGTCATTAATTATGCTTTTGTAACGTCCGAAATTAATTATGTAATTGAAAAATATTAATGAATAATTAGGATTATACCATTTATCTAAATTATTTCTAGAAATGGAATATTGAAAGAAAGAAACTGAATTTTTTTTTTACTATAAACGGAAAGCCGGCCTTGCTATTATAGTAGTAAAGACTTGAGGGTAACTCAATTCTCAAAATGTTACCCTTCAACTAGAGCGGTACTAAAATTCTTTCATCTCCAAAATTATTTTATAAGACGATTCGATTCATTTCCATTGTTGAACCATGCACCCAATAAAATAACACTTATTACCGTTCCTCATTTCATTCCCCTATTCGAACCAAACTAGCAGCAACTAATAGAATGCTAGAGCTCAATTAAAACACTGAAGAACAGTCAGATTCCCTGCGCTGCTTTAATTCCCCATTATCTCAAATCCGAAATCCCCTCAATTTCATTTTCCATTTCAATTTCAATTTTCAAAACCCCTAAAAAATGTACATGCCGGAAAAGGCTCAAGAACAAGAAGAATCCGCCATAGATTTCTACAACAGCAAAGAAGGCTCACCCAACGAAAACAACATGATCATCCAAATCAGCGACGGCGGCGGCGCCACCACTAGCGGCGGAGACGACCCCGCCACCGCCGCGAACCAGAGTTCATCCAACGTACCACCGCCTTCGCCTGCTCCGAAGAAACGGGCCGAGACATGGGCTCAAGAAGAAACCCGGGCACTGATATCTCTCCGCAAAGAAATTGATTTCCTGTTCAACACGTCCAAGTCCAACAAGCATTTGTGGGACAGCATATCGATGAAAATGAGGGAAAAGGGGTTTGATCGATCGCCCACGATGTGTACGGATAAGTGGAGGAATCTGTTGAAGGAGTACAAAAAAGCCAAGCAGAATAATCCAGATGCGAATGGCAATGGTAAGATGAACTTTTACAAGGATATCGAGGAGATTATGAGGGAGAGAAGCAAAAATGGTAACTGTTGGAAGAATTCTGCAGCTTCTAGTGATGCCGGTGCTGCTGCGGCTTCTAAAGTTGACTCATTTATGCAATTTGCTGATAAAGGTCAATTCCCCCTCCCCTCTATTGGTTTTCTTTCTTTTAATTTTTTAATCTACTATTTTTTTTATTGTTTACTTTATTTTTGGGCTGTGTTATTTCATCACTCTTCTTTGGGAGTTCTTGTATGCAGCTGGTTAGTGGAAATAGGCGTTTAAATTTTACTATGGTTTCTCTTTTTATTTGTTTTGTTTTTTGGTTGCTGTGCACAATGTGGATTGTGGAAGCATGGAAGTCTATTTCACTCCATCTTTGTGCTTACTAATATAAAAATCCGGTCTTGTTATTTTCGTATTTTTCTGATAGAAATTAGTTTTTCTCCACTGGTTTTGGTTTTATGAGGATTGAAATTACATTGGGTTTTTATCTAGTTTGGATGATATGTTCTATTTTGTGTACGACTTACATTCGGGTGGAACAGATAAACTCTTTTGTTAGATTATAGCATAATGTACTAAGTTTTGAATGCAATCATTATTTTGATGAGGCTCATTAATCTCAGGGGCCTCATTGCCCCATTTTCAACTGTCTAAGTGTCTAGACGAGCCAAAACTTTTAAAGTTTTAGTTTTTGAGCATCTTTTGTTTAATTTTTGAACAAAATTCTACATTATGACTTTTAGTAGTTCCAAAAAGATAATGTTTTTATTTTTCAAAACTCTACGGAAAAAGTACTGTAAGAAAATTTTCAGCTGAAAAGGAGAAGTTGGAACTTGGAAACGGGGTGGGTGATGTGTGGGAGAGTTCAAGATAACCTTTGAAATATAAAATTAGTAATTATAAATATATTATACACTAGTTAAGTAGGTAAATATTTGATTGATTGATTTGATTAAAATTAAAATGTTAATTTAGTGAGTGTTTGATAAATTTATGAGTGTTAATATTTATGACTCATTACTTAATGAAAATATTGGTTTTATAATATTAAATTATTCTGACTGTCAACCATTAAAAAATTGTACTTTTTTAGTATTGAGCCTTAATGTGTAGTTATTAACGTATTAAAACTAAAATTTTGGAAGCACTTAGAAATTTGACAAAAATTATTAAATATCACAAGTTAGAAAATATTTGCTTGTTTACTGCTAATTGAGGGGCCCCATCGATCCACTTTTTGTAGTTCAAGAGTTAAGATGGGCCAAAATTGACTTTAAGACCTAAATTGTTCCCCATGCAGTGGTTTAGTGGTCTAATTGAGTCTCATCACTTTACTATTCATTTTGTTTGAGACAAGATTTTCAAGGAGAAACAGTTTCGATGGGCTGCTGCGCTGGTCTTCATCGTCAATGGAGCGTAGGGATTACTTCAGCCTATTTCATTTGTAGAAATATGTTACTGTAGGGTCTCCTCCAATTTATTGAGCAGCCAAGCCATCTGAATTATATGAATCAAAGTCATTGTTGTGTGTCCACAAATGAAATGGAAATATTGGATCAGTGGATGCATAATCCAATAAATTAATTATGCTGTATGTTCAAAATCTTTTTGCAACATTATTCCTGCAGTTACTGGTCAGAATCTGCTTGTTTTCATCCATCCTGATTCCCCCTCTTAATTGTCCGTCTGTTATCATTAATCGGAATATGCTTGTTACCCTCATTGCGGTGGAGAATTGCAGTCCCACATGTCCACATAAGCAAAAAAAAAAAGCATCCTAACTCAATTAGATGAAAATGTTCAATTTATTTGGTTTTTTTAAAATTAAGAGCTTGTGTTCCTATAATATAAGATGGAGGGATGATTAATACTTTATTCGCATTTTAATCTGTCCCTTCCCGGCCTCTCAGGCCCCTTTGGCTGTTCTTCACCGGGATATACATAATCATATGATCCCCTTCTCCACTCTGCTGTTGGATTTCTGTGGGATAGTGGGAGAAAGTTGGTTTGGGTTGCTGAACGGCAGCACAGGTGCTGTTGTGGTGGTTTCTTCACTTAAGTTAACAGGGGTAGTATGAGTGCAACGTAGGTTATGTTTATATAAATGTTTTACTTTGCCAAGGTCAATTTGCACACTTTTCTGCTTCTGAGTCATTCTTTGTCTAGGTCGAGTTCAATATTGCATGACTTAGTCGATTTTGTGTGTTTCGTTTATAATACTTTTCTGTAAAGTTGTTCACTTGAATATTGTATGGGGTAGTGGAAGTGGATATGAGAGTTATCTGACACATTTTATGTGCTTTTGATCAATTGCCGATGGTTTTTCATCGTAGATAAATGATGGCTGGCTGTGTGGTATAGTACATCTTAGAAATTCCTCATCACCTAATCTTGCTTTATTGGGTCACTTAGTGTCAGCATCTTCTACATTTTCGCCTTTACATGCCTGTTGAACAAATATATGGTAAACATTTGAAGTAGAAAGTCTACAAGTCAAATGCTTTCCATATTCAAAATGCTGCATTAAATTTTCAATTCTACGTGGTGTATGCAGGTATTGATGATGCTAGTCTAACTTTTGGACCTGTAGAAGGTATGTGTAGCCATGGGAGCTTTGCATGCTTTTAATCTGATAACTTGGTCTAATTGATTGTCGACATAAATCCTGGAATGTGTAAGTAGTAGTACAGTAGTACTGCCTGAAGTTGTTAATTTCTTGGATTCTAGCTTTGGTGCTTGACTTCATCTTCATAGACCATAGATGATCTAATAAAGTGCCAATTGTCTTGTTCGTTCTTCATGTTTCTTTATGTAATTTATTAAATTAAGAATTTCTGCATTTAATCCTTGCTGCGCTCACTTAAAATCATGACATCTTTACATGAACTACAAACTTTGCTCTGGGCTCTTCTTCTTGTGCAACCGTTATCTTTGATGTTTATATCTTCCAACACTATAAATGGCAACTCATGAAAATTACTGGTGTTAGTGATCTGTCTGCTCATATTGGCAGTGTGTCAACTTTAAGTTCTTGTCGCTCTAGTTGTGTACAAAGTCCGTTGCTAAGCATTTGAACCACAATCATGGTCCCAGTTTTGGTTGTGAAATTATATTGTGTTAACTAATGTGGAATAGTCATTTAATTCGTGGAGTGAGATCAAAGGCCCTGATCATAGCTGCATCTTGAATTTAAGAAAGTCGTCATGTTTATTCCACCAATTCCTCTGTATAAAATTTGCACTCTCTCTTACTAGCAGAAACGGTTTGAATTTGTTATGAAAAATAAATCTTTGACACACAGGTAATGGCAGATCAGCGCTCAATTTAGAAAGGCGTCTAGATCACGAGGCACATCCTCTTGCCATCACGGCTGCTGATGCTGTTGGAGCAGGTGGAGTTTCTCCATGGAATTGGAGAGAGACTTCCGGAAACGGTTGGTCCACATTTTTGTTTGATTCAAATATGTGATCTCAAATAGTCGATTCCCTGCCATCAATTGTTGTAAGATACAGATATTGAAAAGCTATATACTTCTAGTTTAGATGATCACTATTCGATTTCCTGCAGGCGAGCACAGAAACACTTATGATGGGAGGGTAATAACAGTAAAATTGGGAGACTATACAAAGAGGATAGGGATTGATGGCACTGCAGATGCTATCAAGGAAGCCATAAAATCTGCCTTCCGGTTGAGGACAAAACGCGCATTCTGGTTGGAAGACGAAGATAATGTTGTTCGATCACTGGACAGAGAGATGCCTCTCGGAAACTACACTCTTCATGTCGATGAAGGTACTGCACAAAATGCCACATTAATTACTTATAAGGTGATTATTGCAGATTGAAGTTTCCTTCATCATGGTTGAATTTCTGTATATAGCTTGTAATGACAACCCTAATTGCAGGCTTGACGATTAGAGTTTGTTTGTTCGAGGGGCCAGAGCACTTGCCAGTACACACAGAGGAGAAAACCTTTTATACAGATGATGATTTTCGCGACTTCCTCACTCGACGCTGCTGGACTTGTTTGAGAGAGTACGACGGCTACCGGAATATTGACAGTCTGGAGGAGCTCTGCCCTGGAGCTATATATCGTGGTGTCAATTGATTATGACATTCTAGTTTCAAACTTACGCAATGTAGATAGATTACAAATTTTGTTGCTAATTGTTAAATTTCATATCAAAACTTCTGAATGATTCAAACATTTCTGAATAAAAATCTAAAGAGAGCATTATATTAATGATTTTGTTTTGCCTTGGATATGTGCACATTTTGAAGTGCACTACGGAAACTTAATTGATACATTTTTATCCAAAGCTTAATACAAAATGATTCACACCCTAAACCCTAAACCCCTAAATTCACAAGAGTAAGTCACATGGTGGTGTTCCTATCAGCCAAACACAAAAATCTCATCAAGAGAAAGAAACAAGAACTGAGCTGCAGTAGAGTTTATCTATTCATGGCTCGTCCCATTCATCGTTCTTGTACGATACCAGAGTGTCAACCTTGTGAATCTGCACGTCGCCTCACATCAGATATACTAGAAAAGACATGCTAGATATCTCCAAGAAAACCGGACTAAACGAACATTTTACCTTTGTATCAAAAGAGTGCAGTTTCACCATCTGTGGATTAGCAATAAGCTTAGGATCACTCTCCATCCAAGTAAAAGGGACCTCACAATCCTTATCAGTGTATGCTAAAACATCAAACACGCCTACAACAGCCACAACCAAATCGAACACAGTTTTTTACAACGAGGAAAACATAAATCTTGATCAAATCTTGATGAAATCTTACAGGCTTCATCAAGGCAAGGCAAGTACGTAACGCTGGATACTATCTGCCTCATTATTGCCTGAATCTCTCTCATAATTTCTTTATCACTCTTCTCCCTTGACATTCTGAACATCAATATCCCATTCAAGATACAAGCTTGCAAACAAAATCCACTCACAATCCAAAAAAAAAAAAAAAAAGTTAAAAACCTCATATTACCCCTTCTCAACGACCTCTTCATCCGTCTCAATGCTGAAATTCCATCTCTCTAAAACCTCTCCACTGGCTTTGCTCATGATCACCAGTACCACCCTCTGCAGCTTCCCGGCTTCCAGCCACTCTGCATAAATTTTATGGGGCAAATTTCATTCGATAAACTTTTTTAGTCCTATCTACAATATTTGCATCCCATCTAATTTTAGAAACTGAAATGGAAATTACCAGAAAGTTGAGAAGTTATATTCGAAATGAAGGATTTAACACCCTCATCTTGACTAAGCAACAACGGGAGACCGTATTTCTTGACTTTTCCAAAACTTTCTTCTGGATATAATCCACGATTGTACAATATACTACAGCAATTCTTTCTCAATCAAAATTTTCACAAATTTAATGAGTAAATAAATGATGGATTGAAAGTAACAAACAAAATACTAGATCCTTACCTGTTTGCTGCATAACCTGAAAAAAGTTTTTTTTTTTCCCAAAAAAAACATCTATTAGTAAAAAAAATTGAACTCAACAAGACGAAATGCACAAACCTAATCAGAACAAGAAAAAAAATAAAAAGTTGAAAAACGCAACGATTCTAATGTTAATAGATAGAAAAGAGCGCATACCAAAAAATTCGCTTACAATGGCGGCAGAACCTCGCAGAGTGATTATGTCTTTTGTGGCAGATTTTGACGCCATAATTGCTTTTCTCTTCGAGTCTTGAGAGTTCTAAGACCAAATTCTACCTGAAACGGAAAATTAGGGCGAAAGGGTTGATAAAGATCAAATTTGATGTGTATGTATGTATGTGGAAATGGGAAATTGGTAAATAAGGGTTTTATATGGAAATGCAACGGCTAGTTTCTCATTGTTTTTGGTTAGTGGGCTTGTGAAGGCAACGGTCGTTTTATTTTAACCTCTCGTACATAAGTTACTTCCAGTTTTCAAGAAAAAAATTCAGAACAACACGATTTTTCAGTTTGTTTTTCAGTTTGGTCTGGTTGATTGCTAATTAGATCTCAAGATTAAATACAAATTAAAAAATAAGGCAAAAACTAGAATAGTCAAATTACTTAGTAAAAATCAATAGTTGTCACAAATTTAGTTTACACAAATTCTAGTAATATTTTGCCTTTTCGGACCCTTTTACCCTTACTTTTGACTTTTCATACCTAACTTTACATTCTCTCTCCTCCTTCATCTTTTACCTTCAACACCTCAAATTCCTACCAGCGTACCGACGTACCGCCGCGGCCACCAACACCGCCACCACCACCACCGCCGCCACGAGGTACGATTTTAGCATTTTAATACCAGCGTATCACTGTTTGCCTCCCATTCCGCCACCGCCGCTGCGGCGAGGTACGATTTTTGTGTTTTCGTACCAGCGTACCACCGTCCGCCTCCCAATATGCCACCACCACAGCCGCCACCATCGCGGCAGCGAGGTACGATTTTTGTATTTTCGTACCAGCGTACCGCCGTCCGCCTGCCAATCCGCCACCACCGCGGCGGCGAAGTACGATTTTTATGTTTTCGTACCAGCGTACCACTGTCCGCCTCCCAATCCGCCATCACCGCGATGACGAGGTACGATTTTTGTGTTTTCGTACCAGCGTACCACCGTCCGCCTCCCAATCTGCCACCGCCACCACTGCGGCGGCAAGGTACGATTTTTGTGTTTTTATACCACCGTCCGCCTTCCAATCCGCCACCACCACCTCCACCGCCGCTACCACGACGAATATATCAGAAAAATAAAAGTTAAAAATACAAGTTGTCCAGAAAAATAGCTACAATAGTACGTAATCCTAAAAATATTATCAAGCAAACCTATTTGGGTCTTGACACATTAAACAAGTATATCCATCCACACCACAAATTGGTACTCCGATACAAAAATGGTGTGTTGGTACCAACTTACCACGCAATAAACCTGGTACCCCCACTACGAATATCGATATTTTGTACCGGTGTACCACTTTGTGATGTGGTAATCCAGTACGAAATAATTATTTTGTACCGTTGTATCATTGTAAGAACTGGTATCCCATGTAACGAAATTTATATTTCGTACCGATGTATCACATTTTAAAAGGGTATCCGACATGAAATATGTAATTCGTATCATTTGTACTGTGTAATGTATAATTTTATACTGAATTATTTGTACACCAAGCACCATACCTGTTGGGAAAATTATAAGGTTTCGATTTGATACCAAAACCCAACTGATTCTCCAACCGAATAGATGATCGCGCCAACCTAAATAGTGTTTTCCAGCTCGCCTGTTTGAGCCTTAAAATGTTCTAAGATTACATGTTAAGGAAGCGGAAGACACGATCGACCAGTGTGTCTACGAGGTCCGAAAAAGACAACAGGCGTCAACCTTCAGCTGAGTGATCCAGCAGAGCCTGATCAAGCTGAAGAGAATTCGAGCTGAGTTCAAAACACAGCTGGTCCAGCTGTACAGAACAAATGAACTATCTCTGAAGACTCCACGTCGAGACAGTCCAGCTCTGAATTCAAAAGCCAGCTCTAAAGGCAGAAGATCCCGGAATCAGAGGAAGTCAACCTACCTCGACCAATGAGGGATTGCCGCACGGCATCCTAGACTTCAGAACCTAGGATGTGACACAAATGAAGACAGGTGCAGATACGCCCAACGACAGATCTTGTATTTAAGAAGAGTAGGTAAGATTCAAACGGCTCCTCCAACGGCTAGTCCTGAATATCTACCTATATAAACCCGTCTTCAACCTCAGGATCAGACACGAAAAACTCTCTACAAGCTTTCATTATCTGAAATCATTATTCTTTCAAAAGCTCTCAAGCAGTTCTCCATAGATCAAAGAACACTTTATCTTAAAGTGTTTCTAGTTAAGAAACTGCTTAGTTTTTCGTCTGTTACCTAGGCCAAACTCATTGTATATCTTAAGCCTAGATTTCGAACGAGTTCATCATACTCTGAAGTTCTTAATTGTAAGAACTCGTTCATAGTTGGAACCCCATACCCAAACCCAAACCCAGAAAGGTTAGGTAAAGGTACGCTTGCTCGAAGCGCGTAATTCGAGTGGTTAGGTTCTTCAGTACCCGGAAACTGAAGGTGTAGGCTTGACAGTGCCCGCAAACTGTTGGAACACAACTCGGGTTAGAGTTGTGAAGTTGCTTGGTACTTGGAAACCAAGTGGTAGTGGATTACGTGAACACGGTCGTGGACGTAGGAGGTGTTACTCCGAACCACGTAAAAACTCGCGTGCTTCTATCTCTCTCTCTTTACTTTTACTTTATATTCGGTGTGTACTAACGCCTTCATATCATTGCATACTTGTTCAAAGCACACACAGCTGCTCTCCAAAGACAGCTGTGTCTCTCGAAAAGTTGCACAACCTGACTAAGCTGAAAACGATAAGTTAATATTTTCAAACTGAGTTTTTCTAAGTAACTGAGCTAAGTTTTCAAACCACCACTTTCCGCACCGCCAGCTGAGTTGTTTACCCAGCTGACCCTCCCCAGCTGGATCAATAACTGAGCTCTCACTCAACTCCGTTTTAACTTGATAAAAGTTTCGAAAAATCTACTTGGTGTATTCACCCCCCCCCTCTACACCAAGTACCCAGCTCAGGGACCATCAATTGGTATCAGAGCAGTGGTTCAAAAGACCACCGTTTCTGTATCAAGAGATCTCTCTTGACGCTCTGTGTCAGTGGTCAACTGAACAGATCCGTTTTTCAGAAAAACTCATATTATTACATACTGCACATGTCTATGGATTCTTATCTTAACAGGAATCTCTCCACCTTCTCGGTAGACGACTATGCAATCTAGAAATTCAGATTGAAAAGCTTCATTTGTGCACATCACGACATGATGTGGGACGTCATCACAGACGGACCCATCCTTATCTATAAACAAGGAAATGAACTCGTACCTGCTCATGATGGAGGACAACCAGAATACCGGCCAATTCTCAAGCCAAAGAAGGATTACTCGTCAGAAGAACGAAAGCAAGTCAATGGATGCCTTCGCAAGAAACACCATCTCATCAACAGTCTCAAACGCCTACCTGAGTAAGATCATCAAGTGCGAGACAACCAAAGAGATGTGGGAAATACTTGCCAAGCTATGTGAAGGATCTGAAGAAATCAAAGAAAACAAATTCACAATAGCTTGCCAAAAATTCGACAACTTCAAGCAAATTAGCCAACGAGTCCATCGAAGCGATGGAGCTAAGGTTCTCAAACATAGTCATTGAGATAGAGACAATCAGAACTGGGAAATATACCCAGCGGGAAAAGAATCTAAAGGTTCTTTCAGCTCTTTCAGCTGAATGGAACACTTACAAGGTAGTTCACCAAAGTCGAAGTGACTTGGGTGATCTATCTACAGAAAGGTTGTTCTCACTCTTAAAAGCCAACGAATACAACTTGAAGATCACTCAAGAAGAATCTTCAAGCAGACAGAATGACGGAGAACTCACCCCAGCTCCAAAAGAAATAGCTTTCAGAGCCATCTCATGTCAAGTCAGCTGAGTCCTCCAAGATGAAGAAGGACAAAAAGGATATGAGCAAAGAGGAGCTACTCGAAGAAATTGCCATGATGGTGAAAAGTTATAACAGACTCAACACCAGCAAGGGCAAATACAAGAAGTTCTTTAGGACTTACAGAGATAAGTACGCAGCAGCTGATGAGAAGTCAGCTGACCAACGAACAGGTGAAGGTTGCTTCAACTGCAAGGAACCAGGACACTACCGACAAGATTGTCCAAAGCTGTCCAAGAAAGACAAAGACCAATTAAAAGCTAAGGCAGCAGACAAAAGGAGAGCTTATATCGCTGATGAAGAATCAGAGTGCAAGAAAATGGATGATATGCCATTTTCAGACTCGGAAGAAGAAGCCCTGATGGCCAATCATGAACCTGATTGGGATACATGCTTCATGGGACAAACAGACGGCATCGATGAAGATGAGGTAACGTCTCGAACTCTAAATCTATCTAACATCTCACCATCACACGATCACTCTACACAGGACTCAGAATCTGGACTACCTGATTGGAGTCTAGTAGAGAAAGTAATGAACGATTCCAAGGAGCTTCAAGAGATCCTTGACGTCATTATGTGTGAGAATGCCGAGCTAAAGGCGGAACTGGAAAAGATAAAGGTATCAGACGCAGCTGATACAACACAGCTCCAACAGGAAGTTGTTTCACTAAAAGACAAAATAGTGAAACAAGATCAGCTGATGAAGAAATTCAACACTGAGAAGAAACAGCTGATAGAAGATGTGGAAAAGGTCACAGCTGAATCGGAAAGGAAGTCAGCTGAGATCATTGAGCTGAAAAGCACCGAAGATGTACTATCTAAAAAGATAGTAGCTCTCATCAAAGCCACGTCAACAATGGACGAGATCATTAGTGCTCAGCGTCCAGCAGTACTCAAAGCGGGACTGGGATACAACGAATCAAAGGATGCCTCAAACATTGCCTCCACAAGTGGAACAAAGGTTATGTTTGTACGTGCAAATGAACCTTCAATCTCAGCAGCTCAGCATCAACAGTTGAGGACACAGCAGGCGTCGGGAAGAACAGCTGTGAAACAGTCTCAAACTCCGTCGAGAACACAGCAGACATCAAGAAGGTCAGCTGTGCGACAACCTCAAGCCCAACTCAGACAGCAACGTGCTCAACCTCAACGAAGACCACAGGCTGGATTTTACAGATACCAGCCACAACACCAGCACGTTGATCGATATCAACCAAGATATCAGAGATACCCAGTTGGATACCACTCATACGAGTATCAGCTGGATAATCATTTCCAGCCACAGTATCACATGAGACAGCAGAGACTAAGGAACGTCTCAGCTAGGCACACAGCTGGAAACCAAAAGAAATCCAGACAACAAAACAAGAAGACACGAAGATCAAGACCACGCCAGCAACAAAAGAAGAACACAATGAATGTGTATATCAACTCAGCTGGGAGAATTATCAGATCAAATGACCCAATTCGAGTCATCAAGCAGATCTGGGTCGTCAAAGGATCTCTGTCTAACCCACAAGGACCCAATTAAAACTGGATACCTGAATTTTAACTTTTTGTTTAGGTTGCAAGGAATAGACGCATCTCTGAGGAGTCGATGAGAACGCTTTGGTACTTGGACAGTGGATGTTCCAAGCACATGACGCACCTAAAGCATCTACTCCAGGAGTATATTGAGCGTACAGGTCCACAAGTAACATTTGGTGACAACTCCAAAGGCCTAACCAAAGGTACATTTAAAACTAGAAATGTTATAATCCCAAATGTTTCTTATGTACAAGGATTGCAACATAACTTGCTTTCCATTAGCCAATTCTGCGACAACGGTTTTTCTGTCAAGTTTGATGCACAGGGATGCACAAAGGAAGCACGGAAACCAAGCAGATACTCCTACAGAGGGAAAAGAGAAGGAAATATGTACTTATGGAACAATGACCCTCCGGAGACTTGTCTTGTATCAAAAGGCAATGAAGTCAGTGGCGTCACGTACGGCCGAATCATCTCAACTTCAAGACAATCAACAACCGGCTAGGAACCGGCTCGCTAATGGAATTCCAGATCAAGTATATGACAAAAGTCATATGTGCGGCGCGTGTCAACAAGGAAAACAAACAAGAATTTCATTCTCTCTCAAGCCACTACCAATCGATCGAGTTCTTCAACTTCTTCACATGGATCTTTTTGGTCCGATTACTCCACGAAGCTTCAATGGCAGAAAATATACTCTGGTCGTTGTGGATGATTTCTCAAGATTCACATGGGTATCATTCTTGTACCAGAAGAGCGAAACGAGAACTAAGCTGCCTATCCTGCTGGAAAGATTATCAACACAGAAGGAGTGCAAGATAATGACAATAAGATCAGATCGTGGAACGGAGTTTCTAAATGAAACTATTTATGATTTTTGCGAGAAGAACGGAGTTTAACACCAAACATCTGCAGCTCGCACACCTCAGCAGAATGGTGTAGCAGAACGAAGAAACAGAACTCTCAAGGAAGCAGCTACCTCAATGCTAGCTAGCTCCCAAAGAGGTTCTGGGCTGAAGCAATCAACACAGCTTGCTTCACTCAGAATCGCTCCATACTCACATCAAGGCAAGGAAATACACCGTATGAGCTATGGAACAACAGAATACCATACATTGGATATTTCAAGGTATTCGGATCCAAATGTCACATTCTCAATAATGGGAAGACACAGCTCAAGACGTTCGACGAAAAGACAGACCGAGGAGTATTCCTTGGTTACTCCGCTGTGAGTAAAGCATACAGAGTCATCAACAGAAGAACTCAAATAGTCGAAGTAACTCCACATGTTACCTTTGACGAATCCTCCTTCGAATATAGAGATTCTATCAAACGAAGAAGCGAAGGAGAATCTTCAAGATTGATTCAGACAAGGGCTCAAGAGAATAGAATCAGGAATCTGGCCGAACCATTAATTTGGGAAAATGAGCCAGAGGAGGAAATTCAAATCAACCAAGAAGCTCCACCAGCTGGAAATCGAGAAGAAGCTTCAACGCCAAATCAAGGGGGAACATCATCAGCTGGGAATCCAAACACAGCTGAGTCTCCAGCTCCATCTCCAGCTGAACCTCTTCAGAAGTCACCTCAAAATTCAAATCAAGAAGAATCAATCTCTCAAAACGTAACTCCAGAGCAACTCCAAGACAGACGAAATTTAGCCACTTCAAGCATCAATCAACTGGAAGAAGAAATTCGTAAGAGGAGAAGATGGATTGAAGATCATCCATCATCGACAATAATTGGAGAACCTTCGACCAAGTCAAAACCGAAGCTCACCGCTCAAGCTTCATCGGATCATCAAGAGGCGGTCGACACGGCTCAACTCTCGCAGAGCTAGAACCGACGGTCTATGATGAAGACACAGCTCTAATGGCGTGTTACGTAGCTCGAAGTGCCGAGCCTCAATCAATTCTCGAAGCTTTGAAGAGTGTGCCTTGGACAAATGCCATGCAAGAAGAGCTGAACGAATTCCTCAGAAATTGTGTTTGGGAATTAGTCGTCATACCTCAAGAAGTCAAAGTCATAGGACTCAAATGGATATTCAAGAACAAGATGGATACCCTGGGAGTCATCATCAGAAACAAAGCTCGACTCGTTGCCAAGGGCTACACTCGAGGAAGGAATTGACTTCGAAGAATCTTTTGCTCCGAGCACGATTGGAAGCAATCAGACTATTTCTCACCTTTGCAGCACATCACAAATTCAAGGTCTATCAAATGGATGTGAAGTGTGCATTCCTAAATGGAGAAATCAAAGAAGATGTCTACGTTGAACAACCTCCAGGATTCGAAGTAGAAGGAAATAAAGTCTACAAACTAAAGAAGGCTCTTTATGGATTAAAGCAAGCACCTCGAGCTTGGTATGACACTCTGTCAAATTTTCTCATATCCAAAGGATTCAAGAAGGGCTCAGTAGACAGAACTCTCTTCACCATCAAGTCAGGAGAAGATATCCTGGTTGTTCAAATCTACGTAGACGACATCATCTTTGGATCAAGATCAAGCTTCTTATGCCAAAGATTTGGAGAGATGATGTCAGAGAAGTTCCAAATGTCCATGATGGGAGAAATGAGTTTCTTCCTAGGACTTCAAGTCAAGCAATCTTCAGAAGGGATCTTCATAAATCAATCCAAATACGTGAAAGATTTGATCGCCAAGTATGGAGTTCAATCAAGCAGAACTGTAAAGATTTCAATGAACACCAACTGGAAGATTGAACCAGGATCTGAAGGGAAGTCAGTTGATTCCAGCAAATACAGAGGGATAATAGGATCCCTGCTGTATCTAACAGCAAGTCGTCCAGACATCTCTTTCGCAGTCGGAGTGTGTGCCAGATTTCAAGTTGATCCAAAAGAAGCACACATGCAAGCAGCCAAGAACATTTTCAAATATCTCAAAGGAACTCAGAATGTTGGGCTGTGGTACCCAGCTGAAGACAATCTACAGCTGACTGGATACTCAGATTCAGACTTCGCTGGAGATCGATTGGACAGAAAATCAACTTCAGGAACTTGTCAGTTCTTAGGAAGTAAGTTGATTTCATGGTTTTCAAAGAAACAAACGTGCGTCGCAACTTCCACGACAAAAGCTAAATATATGGCCGCTGGAAGCTGCTGCTCGCAAATTCTCTGGCTGAAACATCAGCTGGATGACTATGAAGTAAAAGCGGACGGAGTTCCAATTTTGTGATAGCTCAAGTGCGATTGCCATTTCGTAGAATCCGACTTCACACAAGATGCAAGCATGTAGACGTACGACATCATTTCATCAGAGATCACGTAGAAAAGAAGGATGTGATTGTTGAGAAAATTCACACTGACATACAGCGGGCTGATATTCTCACAAAACCGCTGATGGAAGCAAGATTCAAAATGCTGTGCGGATTGCTTGGACTTCTCAACCCAGACGATGCTTCACCTAGCTGAATGGAAGCAGACCATCGAACGGAAGCACCCGTGAATGCAAAGCAGAACCTGAATGGAATAGACGAACGTGAATACAAGCAAATCAACCGAAAATCGAATCAATGTCACCGATATCACCGAGAAAGAATTCAGCTAAACCAGATGCCGAAAGGAAAGGATTATTCAAGTGAGAACAATTTGGAACCACGATGACCCGACACCCACTCAACCGAGGTATCACTCGACTACAATGATCAGCTGAGAGGTTTGAAACAACATTAATTACTCCTACTCAATCTGTTTTCTGTCAACTCACATCTTGTCATTTCTAATCAATCTTAATTAAAAGTCTGCAAAGAATTGAATAATGGGAGTTTCGAGGCAAAAGTCAAAGCGCCTCAACCGTTCTCTCTCGCGCATTAAATTGACATGACGCGAGAATCACTCCCAGTCGTAGATCTTCTTATCAACAGACAAATCTTGATCGTCCATTCTTCAAGAAATCTCTTTAAATATGCTAGAAGATATACGCATCAAACCTAGAAAGTTTTTTTATTCTTTCTTATTTCCATCAATTGGTATTGTTTGTTTCTACTAACAAAAGATGCAGAAAAAGAACATGGAATCCAGAAAGATGTCTCCCGAAGCCAATCAAACCTGAAGAATCTGTCAAAGCTTCAAGATAAGAGTTGCTTAACTCTCAGGAACATCAAAGAAGACGGAAGTCCAGAAGAAGGTGAAGCCCATCGACGAGAACCGTGCCGCAGTAGGAGACTGCAAAGCTCAAGAACGTCATCCACCAGGAAGGTGCAGAAAACTTTCTGGGAATGACAAAGGAAAAAGACCTCCTCAGCCCCACTGTTTCTCTCAACATAAAAGAGAGAACGGGACACACACCTCCCTGGGATGCAAAAATCAACGTCAACAGACCTGGACCAGATGTTGATGAAACCGGAGTATTCAAGAGCAGTCATTTCAAAGCTCTTGCTCCGCCACAGGAGGCACAGAAAAAGATGCAGGAGACAAAGCAGCATGCATCTAACTCCGTCCCAGCTGGGAATCGGAGACAACTTGAGGAGACAAAATATACTGAAGCACTGTCTTCTAACCGAAGACTCAAGTCAAAGGTGCTCAGTCAGTCAGCAGAGAAGCCAGCTGACATTATGAGAGAATTCGTAATCACTCTCCGAGGAGCAGAAGGCCCACAAGCGGTCGTTTCTTACGGTGGAAGAGAAGTTCACGTCCCTGCTTGAACATAATCATCACCAACACCGCAACGGAGTATTCCAGCTGAACAACCAAGCTTAAACCCCAAGACAGATGGGATACTTCAACCGCATTCTCCTCAGTTTCCTTCAGCTCCACAGGGACACCCTCTTCGAGATCTTTCAATAAAAGATGCTCAAGTCCCTGCACCAAGCTCAAATAAGAAACATCACCCAGCCAACGATCACCTGCAGCTGGATGATGATGATATGAGCTGAATACAACTCCCTCAAGTGCTGAATCAGACTTTCTCATTCAATCTAAGAAGTCTGAAGAAGCAAAATTGCAAGGAATGAAGTTATGCCCGACTCAGAAGATGCTATCTCCCGTGCTAACTTATCCCTCCAAGCACTCAGCTGGACTGCCTCAGCTGAATCAGGCCAAGGACGCTGTGTCTGCAATCACAGCTGAGGCTAATGCAACTGAAGAAGAGCCAGCTAATACAACAGCTGAGCCACTAAGACTCTAAACCTCGCCGCTCAGAGCTGAAAACCACAGTTTCGCCAAACTAAAACATCGCAACAGCCGATAGTGTATATCTCCCACCCTATTTTGATCATGCCAAAAAGGGGGAAGTAAGGGAGAATAGAGACAAGTCAATGAAGAGGCAAACTGTTGAGCTAGAGGAACCAGCTGAATCAGAATCAGCTGAAGAAGAGACGAGTCAAAAGAAAGAAGCAACGGATGCAGAAGAGAAGACCCAGCCGACTGAAGGACTGAAGACTGAAGGATTGAAGACTGAAGTTTTTTTTCCTTCTTTCTTTTTCCTGTGTTATAATGTATTTTCTTACATTAATAAAACACAAGTTTCTCTGCATCATAAGTTGTCTCAGTTAGGTTTTGGCATCATCAAAAAGGGGGAAATTGTTGGGAAAATTATAAGGTTTCGATTTGATACCAAAACCCAACTGATTCTCCAACCGAATAGATGATCGCGCCAACCTAAATAGTGTTTTCCAGCTCGCCTGTTTGAGCCTTAAAATGTTCTAGGATTACAGGTTAAGGAAGCGGAAGGCTAGCCGACCCATTTGTGTCTACAATGAGTCGCCTAAAGACAAGACGGCGTCAACCTTCGGTGAGTGATCCACAGAGATCAAGCTGAAGAGAATTCGAGCTGAGTTCAAAACACAGCTGGTCCAGCTGTACAGAACAAATGAACTATCTCTGAAGACTCCACGTCGAGACAGTCCAGCTCTGAATTCAAAAGCCAGCTCTAAAGGCAGAAGATCCCGGAATCAGAGGAAGTCAACCTACCTCGACCAATGAGGGATTGCCAGATCAGCATCCTAGACTTCAGAACCTAGGATGTGACACAAATGAAGACAGGTGCAGATACGCCCAACGACAGATCTTGTATTTAAGAAGAGTAGGTAAGATTCAAACGGCTCCTCCAACGGCTAGTCCTGAATCTCTACCTATATAAACCCGTCTTCAACCTCAGGATCAGACACGAAAAACTCTCTACAAGCTTTCATTATCTGAAATCATTATTCTTTCAAAAGCTCTCAAGCAGTTCTACATAGATCAAAGAACACTTTATCTTAAAGTGTTTCTAGTTAAGAAACTGCTTAGTTTTTCGTCTGTTCCCTAGGCCAAACTCATTGTATATCTTAAGCCTAGATTTCGAACGAGTTCATCATACTCTGAAGTTCTTAATTGTAAGAACTCGTTCATAGTTGGAACCCCATACCCAAACCCAAACCCAGAAAGGTTAGGTAAAGGTACGCTTGCTCGAAGCGCGTAATTCGAGTGGTTAGGTTCTTCAGTACCCGGAAACTGAAGGTGTAGGCTTGACAGTGCCCGCAAACTGTTGGAACACAACTCGGGTTAGAGTTGTGAAGTTGCTTGGTACTTGGAAACCAAGTGGTAGTGGATTACCAGTGAACCTGGTCGTGGACGTAGGAGGTGTTACTCCGAACCACGTAAAAACTCGCGTGCTTCTATCTCTCTCTCTTTACTTTTACTTTATATTCAGCTGTGTACTAACGCCTTCATATCATTGCATACTTGTTCAAAACTGCACACACAGCTGCTCTCCAAAGACAGCTGTGTCTCTCGAAAAGTTGCACAACCTGACTAAGCTGAAAACGATAAGTTAATATTTTCAAACTGAGTTTTTCTAAGTAACTGAGCTAAGTTTTCAAACCACCACGTTCCGCACCGCCAGCTGAGTTGTTTACCCAGCTGACCCTCCCCAGCTGGATCAATAACTGAGCTCTCACTCAACTCCGTTTTAACTTGATAAAAGTTTCGAAAAATCTACTTGGTGTATTCACCCCCCCCCTCTACACCAAGTACCCAGCTCAGGGACCATCAATACCGGATACCATTTACTTGAATTATTTGTGGACTATTTACTTTTGAATTGATTTTGAACATTTACATTCGAACTTGGTACGAATATGATATATAGATAATTTATACCATTAGTACAAACTATTGGTAGTGTCGAATAGGTTCATTCGTACCATTCGTACCAAATAACTGCATATTTAAATTAGATAAATTGCAGAACATATACAATTAGAACAAATGTACTAATAATACTAATACTGTAGCAAATGGTTTTATAAACGAAAAATTATAGCAAATAATTTACAAATAAGAATTGTTCATTCACTAATCTCTAAGAATTGTTCATTCGCCAACTCAATCTCTACGATAAGTGTTATTTCATCCGTGTTGAAACAATATATGCTCCTAACCAAAACATTGATTTCTTGAGATCTTGTAGGACATCATGACCGAATTCACCCTAAATCTTGCGCATAATCACATACGATGTCCATTGTACCTTCAAAATTAAAGCAAAAAAAATTAGAATATGGTATCAATATAAATCATTCGTTCCAAAGTACGTAGTACGACTGGTATAATACACCAACTCGTATCAGTCATATCAATGCAACACAACTTACTAACATGGTAACATATTGGTATGCCGGTACGAAAATACAATAATCGTACTATTATTCCAATGTAGCGCGCCACGCTCTAATGGTGCGCTAGTACGAACTCACATATTTGTACTAGAGTACCAGGGAAGCGCAATGCACCCACATGGTACGTTATACGAACTCATTGTTTTCGTACCGACGTATCAAATTTGTGTCTCGCACATGCATAATACGCTGGTACGAATATGGTATATTACCATATTCGTACCAAGATTTCAATACAGCGCGCCACGCCTACGTGGTATGCTGGTACGATTACACCCAATCGTACCAACAATCATACATGAAACCCCAAAAATTCAATAAAGTATAATCAAATTACCCTAAAATCAAGCATAAGAACAACGAAACCACCCCAGAAATAAGCCACGACGAAAAGTCTCAAAGCACCCATAAATCAAGCAGAAAAATACCTAAAACATTAAATCACTAAAATCATAACAAACAAATAAATCCATTTCGTACCAACGGGTTACTATAGGGTACGATAGACCATATTATTTCCAACAAGTTAATAATAGGTTGTGCGTTACTGGTACGAGTTACTACTGGTACGAATACACTCATTTTGTACCGACGAATTTGACATCAAGCAGCAACCTCCTTCAATCAACACAAACGAACCAAAAATCAGTAGAAATACATCCAAATCACTCAGAAATTAATCCAAATACATCAAAAATCACCAAAACGATATGAAAACCTTATAAATCATCGAAAAACAAACACGAAAAAACCCTAAATCAACAAAAAATAAAAAAAATACAACAAAAGTTCAAAAAAAGTCTAAATCAACATGAATCGCAAGAATTTGAAGGAGAAATTACCTGGATCTATGGATCTATTTGTAGATCTGGAGCACGATGCCAATGAGAAGCTTCTGATTGGTAGAAAATCGTAGGAGAGAAAATCACGGTGGAAGAGTTATGGCCTGAGAGAGAGAAACCGCAGGAGATAGGGTGAAGGATGGGACGACATGGTGGATGAATCGCGACGAGGAGACGACGGCGGCGGCGGCAAAATGAAGGCGATGGCGGTGGTGTCATGGAAAGAGAAAGTAGAGAATGGAAAGAGAGAAAAAGTGATAAGAGAGAATTTATGCAGGAGAAGAAGAAGATGAGAGAAATGGGAGAGAAAAATAAAGAAAGATAAGAAGAAAGAGAGATTATGGATGTGTTTGTCAAAGGTAAAGGTATTTTAGGCACATCACACCAAAGTTTGCTATAATTTGTGTAAACTAAGTTTCCTTGACAACTATTGAGTTTCACTAAGTGATGTGGCTATTCCACCCCATTAACTCTTAAAAGATGTTTCAATAATGTCATTTTTTATAATTTGCAGTAAATTCATAATTTCAATTATTTTGACGATATAAACGATGACACTGCAATTCTAAATTTTTTTCACGTAACTAAATTCTGGTCCAATCGAAATCTATGTGATTGCCGGAGCCCAGATATACACCTTGAAACCAACCATCCGTCATTCGAAATGACGTCGTCTTTTATGATTACAAAAGGATGTACTTTTGCTATCTTGCACAATCATAAATGTAACTTTCATTCCTCTCGTCCTTGTCGCGAATAAGTAGGGGTGTAATCAAGTCGAGTCGAGCTGAACAATGTCTTGCTCAAGATTGATTTATTTGGCTAAACGAGCTTCTCATTTAATTATCGAACGAGCTCTTATCGAGTCGAGTGCAGAGTTGAGCCTAAATGAGTTTTTAAAATTTAGTTTTTCATTTAAAATATTAGTTACTTTTTCAAACATATAAGTTATCTTATTCACAATAATGTAATATATTTATTATTTTCTTATAAATAAATAAAGTTAACTAGATAGTTAATCCAAATATTACTAATTATTGTATAAAATATAAGATATCTAACAAATAATCTTGTATTTTTAAGATAAATCACTTAACGAGCTTACTCATGAGCTAACGAGTCGAGTACCATCATGCTCAAGCTTGACTCATTTATCTAAACGAGCTTCTCAATTAATTATGGAACGAGCTTTTATCGAGTCGAACGCCAAATAGCTCGCAAGTAGTTTGATTTGTTTACAGCCCTACGAATAGGGCATATATAATTGGTGATTTTTTTTCCTATGGCTAGCGAGATTTTAATATATTTATTATTTTCTTATAATTAATAAAGTTAACTAGATAGTTAATCCAAATATTACTAATTATTGTATAAAATATAAGATATCTAATCAATAATCTTGTATTTTTAAGATAAATCACTTAACGAGCTTACTCATGAGCTAACGAGTCGAGTACCGTCATGCTCAAGCTTGACTCATTTATCTAAACGAGCTTCTCAATTAATTATGGAACGAGCTTTTATCGAGTCGAACGCCAAATAGCTCGCAAGTAGTTTGACTTGTTTACAGCCCTACGAATAGGGCATATATAATTGGTGATTTTTTTTCCTATGGCTAGCGAGATTTTAATGTCATGCTTTGGGACGAATTTCTTGAAAATGGTATGGGGCGCATCTCAACCTTTGGCATACCACATGTGTTTTTAAATGCCGAAAAATCAATCCAGAAACACAATTGTGAAAATATTGATAGTTTGGATAATTAATTATAATTTCGTTTAAATTAGAATGCAATTGTTAAAAATCAAATAGTATGGCAATTAAATCATAATTTATCCTTAATTTATTAATCATTTTGAATTTTCTTATTGGATTATTTCTTTATTTCCATTTAGATTTGCATGTACCAATAATTATTTTCATCTTTAAATTAATGTTTTTTTTAATAAATTTTATTACCTTTTTTCAGCATAGTTTCATACTTATTTAAATTTACAATATAATTATACCGCAAGTATAAATAGTAATAATATTTTTTACACTTGCCTAATTTGCAGAAGTGTTGATATTAACAAGAAATTGAGGTGTTAATACGAATTTCCCTACAATAGAGGGATGACATTGCAACTCAACTCAATCCTTATATAGAGTCGCCAAAACCCTAATTTATCAGTTACCAACTCTAGAGTCAAAACCGGCAGCGGCAATATCAAAAGAAACCCTCAATCGGATTCGTCCCGCCGTAGAGAGGGAGAGAGAATGTCGGTCGGAGAGCTCGCCTGCACTTACGCCGCCTTGGTTCTTCATGACGATGGCATCGCCATAACTGTAATACATCGTTTTACTCTTAACTAGATCACTGTAGCAATATTTTATTCCTATTTTCTGTTTTTGACCGTAATTTTCTGTGTTTGTGTTCGTACATATATTTATCTAATCGTATTTGCATTCCTTTGTTTAGGCGGAGAAAATCTCGACGCTGTTGAAGGCGGCGAATTTGTCGGTGGAATCGTATTGGCCCAGTCTTTTCGCTAAGCTTTGCGAGAAGAAGAATGTTGAAGATCTTATCGTGAACGTCGGCGCTGGTGGTGGCGGTGGCGCCGTTGCAGTCGCTGGTCCAGTCGGCGGCGCTGCTGGAGGTGCCGCTGCTGCAGCTGCACCTGCTGTTGAGGAGAAGAAGAAGGTATAATTTGGCTTCCTTTTCAAAGAAGTATTTTACGTATAATTTAACTTACGTTTATCAGGATTTTAAGAGTGTAAATTGAAGAGGTATATCCTAGGAGATAATCTTCGACCAATTTTAATAAGCCAGAATGTAATTGGAAACAAAAATTTCGTCCACTTTAGATTTCTGGTTCATAATAAGCAATTTATAATATTAGGATGAAAAATGTCCTTACACTTCTTATGCTCAAGAAGTATTCAAACTTGAGAATACATTTTAGATCCGTCGTGTTCTTTGCTGAGGATTTGAATCATGAAATAGTTTTCAAGTAAAATGTAAATATCTGAAGTGAATTAAGTCAAAGTGTTACCTATAATGATGAAGTGAATTTGGATGGTCATTCAGTTAAAGTGTTACCTATAATGATGAAGTGAATTAATGTTGCATTCTTTGATCTTTTCAGGAGGAGGAGAAGGAGGATAGTGATGATGACATGGGCTTTGACTTGTTTGATTAAGAGAAGTTAGACTGAATCTGCATTTTCTTCTATTTTTTGCATACTTGGAGGTGTCGGCATAATTTGAACATCTTTTAGATTTCGTTGTTACTTGTTAGTAGTTTTGTCTTACTTTATGTATCTTTTGACAGTTGTGGTACTTGTTTTTTGAGTATTATGAAGGATTGTCTACATCTGTGTGAGTTGAAGTGTTACTCCACCTATTTCGTTTTGTTGAGGGGTATTAGGAACACTAAATATACGCACTATTCCATTTTGTTCAAAAATTCATCTAAGTAAAGTAGTGCTGTATTCTCCTCCTCTGACTGTTCTAATTCTCATGATCTTTCTATTTAACTGATTTTCTACTTCAATCTTATACTTAAAATACCATGTGTGATTATTTCTAGAGCACTCGTGAGATCTCAAGCTGTTTTACATCTGAGCTCACTTAGTTCAAGAATCTAATTCACTCTATGCACTTTTATGTTTCTCTACTTTTGAAAGATTATTGTGATGATTTTTTTGGGTTCTCCGTTTCTTTTTCTGGCCATTTGTGAGGATTGTTGGAAAATGACCAGCACCAGTCATTCTTTAGTTGTGTTGTATTTTCTCTTCTTTTCTTTGCCTTGTCTGGGAAATGTATTGTTGTATATTCCCTTATATCTTCCTTGCCCCCTATTGATTTACTTGAGTGATTTGCCACGGGCTAAGTAGTTGTCGACTGAGTTCTTAGCCCGTGGCAAATCACTGTAGTTCGTATGCCATTGCGCCTGACTCGGTCTGAAGTCTATTTTTTTGCTCTATAGATTTATTTTCTTGAGCACATTGATTTATGGAATTGTAGGTGAAGAAAGAAGCTTGATTTGTTAGGAGATGCAGTTTGCCTCATTTTTGCTTCACTAATTCTGGACCCTTGCCACTGTAAGCAAATTTATAATGGTTATCCGCGTTAATTAATAAATTCTAAATGAATTTAATTAAATAATAATGACGAAATATTAAAAAAATAAAAGAAAGCTTTTGTTGAGGAATATGGGGATGAGGAATAAGAAAGCTAATGTTGAGATTTGATTTTGAGTTTTTGTTTTGATTGCTTCTGTATGTTTTGTTTTGTTTTATTTTGTTTTTGTATTTGGTTTTGTTTTTTAAGAAAAACAAACGTTCTCATACGAGGTTCTAATTTTCGACCGTAATTTTCTAATTTGTGTTGAAATTTCGTACATAAAAATTGTTATCATTGAAAGATGCGATATTTATGACAATTCTTTTAAAGTCGACTAGAAACATGTATTTATTGAAAGTAAAAAGATAATTCGGTGCAAAAGCACCAAGCAATTAAAATGAAAATCGAGACACTATTTTTGCCACAAGTATATGAAAGTATAAAACGCTGTTGTATGAATCAAAAGAGTAATTTAAGCTCGTGTACGAAGGTATTATGATAAAATTTTGTAAATTAAGCTAATCCACTACGTACTAAAGATGGATTAAATAAATCTAAGTTTGCTTGATCGTGTACTAGTTCTCACTTTCAAAATATCAATAATTATTGAAGATTATACCACAATACTCGATTAAGTAAGAATTTTTAGTTGAAAATGTTATTTCCCTAAAAATTGCCATTAAGTATCAATTTTAATCGATAATTATTTTATTTTCACTTTAAAAGTAATATTCTATCAATTACTAATTTCTGAAAAGTAAAAGTACTACTACCTCCGTCCCATGATAAGTGGCCACATTCTTTTCGGCACGGGTATTAAGGAGAAGGATGTTTAAAGGATAAAAAGATAGAAAGTGGTGGAGCCCACAACTTTTTGTGAGAGAGGCATATTTCCTTATAAGGAAAGTGACCACTTATCTCGGGACTATCCAAAAAGGAAATGTGGCCACTTATTGCGGGACGGAGGGAGTAGTATTTATTTGAAGCATCTGAATAATATTATAATCTTATACTAATAGACCGAGCAATTCAAAATTAGAAAGTGAAAGTGATTCTAAAAATTAACAATTTTGGTACAAAATTCCATAAGGAATTTACAACAGCTGCTAAATGCACAATATACACTAAAAGTTTAATATTTCGTATGCGTATGTTAGCCTAGTGGTAGAGTGGTTAATGCCCGGGCCAAAGGTCACGGGTTTAAGTTCACCGTCACTCGGCCTTTAAAATTTCTTGTAACGTTTGTTAAAAAAAAATTACTAATATTTTTACTTAAAAAAAATAAAGTTTAATATTTTGAAAATAAAATCCCAATCTACCTATATTCTTCCTTTTAGTATTTTTACGAGGGAGGGGTGTTTTAGTCAAAGATTATATATGTGTGTGTATATATATACATACACAATTAAATATGTATCCCTCAGCGGCCTAGCATCTCCATCTGCAAAACCCTAATTTCCTCTCCGAAAGAAAAGATGTCTGTGGGAGAGCTCGCTTGCACCTACGCTGCTTTGGTTCTTCACGACGATGGAATCGCCATCACTGTAAATTTTTTTTGCTATTTGATTTATATATTTGCGTTTTCTATTTTTGACCGGAACTTCCTATGTTTGTGTTCGTACATATAATTGTATTTAATTGTATATGCATTCCTTTGTTTAGGCGGAGAAAATCTCGACGCTGTTGAAGGCGGCGAATTTGTCGGTTGAATCGTATTGGCCCAGTCTTTTCGCTAAGCTTTGCGAGAAGAAGAATGTTGAAGATCTTATCGTGAACGTCGGCGCTGGTGGTGGCGGTGCCGCCGTCGCAGTGGCTGGTCCAGTCGGCGGCGCTTCTGGTGGTGCCGCTGCTGCAGCTGCACCTGCTGTTGAGGAGAAGAAGAAGGTATAGTTTGACTTCCTTTTCAAATAAGTATTTTATAATTTAACTTAAGTTTATCAGGATTTTAAGAGTGGAAATTGAAGAGTGTACCCTAGAGAACAGATTTTGACCAATTTAAATAAGCCGGAATATAATTGGGAACAAAACTCTCGTCCTCGTTAGATTTTTGGTCATAACAAGCAAGAATTTTGCTTAAATTAATAGTAAACTTGAGTATAAAACAGTTCAAATCCATCAAATTAATTTATAGTATTAATTCCGTTGGTGGTTGGTTGTATGCTTTGATAAGGATTTGAATCATGAACTAGATTTCAAGTAAATTTTGAAGATTTGAAGTAGACTCGAATTTAGATGGCCATTCAGTCAGAGTGTAGCCTAATTGTGTTTTATATGTATATTTTGATGAAGAGAAGTAATATTTGGTTCTTTGATCTTTTCAGGAGGAGGAGAAGGAGGAAAGTGATGATGACATGGGCTTCGGCTTGTTTGATTAAGAGGAGTTAGTTTGAATGTACTATTTTCTTCTGCTTAATTTGAACTTGTTTTAGATACTTGTTGTTAGTAGTTATGTTTTACTATAATGCAGTGTTGCTGCATATCTTTTGACAGTTTTGGTACCCATTTTTTTGTATTATGAGGGTTGGTCTACACATCTTATGTTAGCTCAGTGTTCTTGCTGCTAACTTGTTATTGTTAATGTTATTGTTATTATCTTGTTTCCACACCAAAAATATTCTTTTTTTCTATCTTTTACCGGACATTCAAGTGTTATTCTACCTAATGCATTTCCTCATGATTTTGGATTTTATGTATTTGATATGCCTCATATAGGACAATTTCTTAAGATTTAAACTAAATTGCCAATGTTGATAATTTGTTTCTGTTGTGTTATTTCCTTGTGGCTTTATCCTCTGTTTATTATGCTTAACATGGTCCTGACTTTTAAGCATCAATTTTTATATGAGCCGAGTGTGTGTTTTTGCGGCATCAATGATTTTTGGTCCTTTTGGGGGGTATCAAATAGTTTTGGTTCTTTGTTGAGTTTAATGTCTACCTACCAATGACGGAAATTTTTAATTGTGGAATATGTTAACCTCCTCTTATGGGGAGGATATTTATTAGAGTTTGATCAAATTACTTCTCTCGCTCTCTGTCCTTTTATGTTTTCGATCAAGGGTCTGAATCCATGGCATTCTCACGCTATCTTCTTGTTATTGAGCCATGTACACAGATAGACAAGTTTGTTTTTGCATATTTGAGCTGTAATAAATGACTGTTGAGTGCTTATTCGAAGTGAATTGACAATGTGTATCTTGTTTATGTACAGACTACAGGTGGAGGAAAAAGAAAGTGATGATGATATGGGATTTGCCTTGTTCGAATTAGGAGCTTCTTTTTTATTGATTTTGCTCAATTTTTGTAGACTTGAGATACGTCCAAATTATTTCATTATAGAGTTATGTTTCACTTTTTGGAGGATTACAACTGTAACCGTACCTGGATAATGCCTTTTCTTGATCATGCCATAATCAATTGGAGTATTTTGAGATATTTCTGTCCAGTTTTTTTCTTTTTCTTCGACCATATTCCATCTGTTAAACCGAAGTTTCTGCATTTTCTTACTGAAGTAGTTTGTTAATTGTTTATAGTCTTTACTTGAAAGGTTTACTAAATGCATTGGTCTGTTGATTAAAATTTAAATGTGGTATCTATTGGTCGCTTGAACGAGAGTTTCACATAGTACGGATAAATCACAAGAGCGATAGAACGATTGTAGGCTACCCTTTCCCGTCCCGTCATCCAAAGCTCAACGGGTGCCAGAAGCAGAGTAGAGACTTAGAGGCACTAAGGTGTAGTGCACAAGCAGCTTGGATGTGGGATACTTGTAATGTGTTGTAAATTTAAACTTTAAATTAAAACACTTTACATGTGTCGCACATCCAAGCTGCTTGTGCACTACACCTTGGTGCCTCTAAGTCTCTACTCAGAAGCAGGCGAATACGAAGAGAGGTGAGCTACCCTTTCCAGTCCCGTCGTCCGACAAAACATGAAGCGATGGGATTTGTCTGATTCCACTGATCTACGACAATCCTTTCCTACCCTGCCTTGTTTTTAGAATATCAATTACTTTTATTTAATTAATAAGGAAAAAAGCTTTACTTTTTGTTTGCCCCCTCCACTCAAGTCAGTTGGACCAATATCAAACTTGCATTCTGTTCTAGTTATACTTTTGCACAACCAAAACCTATTTTTTTCGTTTATTTTCTTAACAGAAGAACGTTCGATCACCTGATAATTGAAAATATTTTGAAGTCACCAACATGCAAAACTCGATCATCTGTTTGATCAATGTTCGAAACAAATGTATGCATCACTAACATTCAAGCAATAAACATTTCTGCAGCAAGTTCAACCAAAGATTACTGACTACACGAAACCACAAAACTTGATGTAAAAAACAACGGCCTCTAAAACAAGCGAGGCACAACTCTTTCATTCCCAGCCAGTCGGAGTAACGTCAACGGGAGCAGCTGTTGGTGCAACAGTCCCTGGCAGAGCAGGTACGGGTGGGGCGGCAGCTACATCCCATCCATCAGCACCTAGACAAGTATTTGAACAAAAACTCATTTACTTGCAACATATACAAACCAGAAATGGGAGATATATTGAACTTATCAAGCATTTTATTTGTCCACAAAAACTGCGACAGTTAAGCATTTTATTTGTCCACAAAAACTGCGACAGTTAAGCATTTTATTTGTCCACAAAAACTGCGACAGTTAAGCATAACTGCGACAGTTCCGAGTTGACAAAACGACCAAATACCAGTTCAAGCCAGAGTTCAATTACTAATGCCGATGGTTCAAAGAATTTAAAACATATCTCTAGAAGCTGTTTCAGAGAACTTTAGGTATTTATTTAGCATATAAAAAAAATCCAACAAAAGGTATTTAGTAGTATTTACCAACTACAGGTACAAACAAATCTTAAGCGACAACGGGTGTTTAGTATTTACAGACTATAACCCAACAATATTATTGAAAACCACTAACCTGAATCTGCAGGTGCCCAACTACCGCCAACTGGTGGAACTGCACCAGGCAACTCGGGGGCCCATTGAGTGTCTGGGATTTGGGCACTAGACCACTCACCAGCCATTGCAGCAGTACCATACTCAGGATAATCTGCAATTGCTGGAGCTTCCTCCTGTTCTTCTTCCTTAGCTTCCTCGGGCTCCCTATAGAAGAACAGATCAACCTGCAAGAAACAAGATATTAAAATGGGACATCATAAAGCCAATTAGCATCACAAACATGTACATCAAAGAATAAATATCAACCTTCATGCAGAAAGATCACCAATTTTCAAGAATTGAAAACATAAAAAGAATTAAAAAAAAAGTGGACATGAGGTAATTAACAAGGAAATAAAATTTCCTATTGCAACACAAGAACACAGCAAAACAAGACTTTTACCATGATATCCCATTTGTGACCGGGAGCAATAACACCACGCATCTGCAGCACCATCCTAGCCAAAAGCCAGAATAGGCAGCCGATACTGTGCTTTCCCTTGTTATTGGCAGGAATTCCAATATCAACGTAACGCATTGGTGAGTCAGTATCACAGAAGGCAATTGTGGGGATATTATACAAAGCAGCTTCTTTGATAGGCTGAAAAAAAAAACTAAAGTATTAGAAACAAGATAGAAGACGATTCTCAGACTTACAATAATTCACATTCACAATTCAAATGGCCAACAGCAAGCTATGAAAGGCTTGCCTGATGATCGGTTCTTGGATCAGTTAAAATAAGAAGCCTTGGCTCGCTGAAAGTTGTTTGAAGCTGGTTGGTGAAAGTTCCAGGGGTGTGACGTCCAGCAATCGCATTAACACCAGTATACTGTGCGAATTTCAGAACAGCTCTCTGACCATAAGGTCTGGCGGATTGGACAATTATGTCCTGAGGATTCTCAATAGCAACAATCACTCGGGCAGCCATTTGAAGCTTTTCCCATGTCTTTCCAAGATTGATAATGTAGATTCCTGAATGGTATTTAACGCAAAATTAACAACCAATCTGAATAGTGAATAAATAGCAGCATATATAACATGTCGATTAATACAATACTAACAAGCAATTAACTCGAAGATTACAGTGCAAAAGTCATCTTTAACCAAGGAGATCCAACTTTATGAATACCAACAATATAATTCGACGAAGCATTTCTCGTTAAGGCACACTTTCTGAAAAGCCTTATTAATTTCTGAATAACGTTGTACTATTTTTCTTGCAGTGAATAATTATTGATACAATTAAATATTCATAAGGTACTGTTAATGACTGAACACCATAACCTTTGAAATTTTGGACCTCCTTCTGAAAATAACAATATAGAATCATATTCAATCATGACATGAACGGCAAGATATATAGAGTTATAAACATATATGATGATTTCATTAAGATCATCCATAATATCGACATGAAAGAAGAAACATTATTCGCAACAGAGGATCTAACTTGAAAACACAACAGACATAATAAAGCGATTAGCAGCAGATCTAATTAGTAGATCGGAAGAGTGACATTAATTACCGTCGTTGCGGCGCTTGAAGACGTAGCGCTCCATCTGATAGTCGCAGTTTTTGGTGCCGAGGTGAACTTCGGCAGCCAACATCAACTGAATGTCGGCCTCCTTCGTCGACAGCGTCCTCGGAGCAGTCGCCATGATTGAATGCTTCTTCTTCTTCCGCCGCTGGCTACGTCCGCGAGAGAGAGTGGAGTTGAGTTGCAGAGATGGGGTTTGAAGAAATGCTGCGGAATAAATATTCGGAACATAAACCCTAGAAATTATTGGGCCAAAATCAACAATTCTGTTATTCTGATATAGGAATGGAATTGGGCTGGTGGCCCGATACTATAATTTAGTTTATATTCCTAAATTTGTATTGGGCTTCCTATTTTTTTTTATTTTTTATTTTTTCATTTTTGGTATGGGTTTTATTCTAACTATTTTTGTTTTTAGAGCTAGAGCTTCAGAAAATATTATGGAAAATTAGAAACTCAAAGAGTAGAGATTGTGGTCTCCCAAATTTTTGTTTGTCCCTATAGTTCTTACTCTGCTATCACATAGAAGTATCAATAAGTATATGTTTCTTGTTTTACGTAACAATATGTCTAATTTACTAAGAGCTAGTTTGCTACATAGCATGGAACTATGTGTGTGTAATAGGTTTAATTGAGATATTTTTTAATATATAGTAGGATAATACTCCATCTGTCTCAGGATAAGTGTTATGTTTCATTCCGAAACATGACACACTCAATAAACTCAACTCAATAAAAATCTTATAACAACATGGTAATTTTAAAATCTTATAAACTCAAATCAAGAACATTCTCAAACAACATGATTATTAGTATGCAAGAATCGAGTAGGAATAATAATAATAATAATAATAATAATAATAATAATAATAATAATAATAATAATAAAATGAACATAGTAGGAATTAAATAGTTATTCCTTTACTCTAGGTATTAACTATTCTTGTCTAAATAAGAGTGAATTAGCGTATCAATCATGCGAAAAGTAATTCTTCATGAGTGGAAAGGTAATTCTTCATTAAACGAATCCAAACATTTACAATATATAATATTGAATAAAATACTAATATTAATTAATATCCACACAATAGCAAAATTGTATTACTAAAAGTTTTAATTTGTCGATTAAACTTATGTACTAAATAAGCGTTTGGAACATTTGAAAATTATTATGGATTCGTTATAAGTTATAATCATCAGTCTTACCATGTTCTATCTAAATTACTATTAAAAGTGTATGAAATAATTTTATTTTGATTTTTTTGGGTGGGGGCGGCGGCTCGGCTTTCACTCAAAAATAAAAATTGTCACCTTGTGTCGCATATATAAAAATACTAGTTGGACCAAAAAATATATATATCAAACATACTAACAAAATACGTAATTTTTTCACGGGTGATTTGTGAAATATTGCCAGTGGAGTTTAGTAAGTAGTAGAATCAACCACAATAGTCATCTAAATCTATGGATAAGAAATATATAATTTATTGTGCTTTAATTGGAAATATTAAGGAAGATTCCCATTTTTGTGTGTCATACATATGGACCAAATGCAGAAATTATGTCGACATTATTTCTATAAGATTTCGTCATTTCACGAATATCATATCACGTGTGTTCCTTTTGCTATTAAATCATGTCACTTTCATTGAGAAAAATCCCAAACATTGTGGAATTTCCAATTAGTGTGAATAATGAAATTGTTGTGGCCTCGAAAAAGGGTGAAACTAAGTTCTGCCTTTTATATCCTAAATTAAAAATATTAGGCAGTACAACACAATCAATCATGACGTATAAAGTGTGCGTGTGTTAGCCTAGTGATAGAGTGGTTAATGTTCGGGCCAAAAGTCATGGATTCAAGTCCACCATCACGAGATCTTTAAAATTTCTTGTAATGTTTGTTAAAAAAAAATCCTGACGTATAAAGTTGATTTTAATTATGGTATACTTAAGTGGATTAGGGGCAATTAGGAGATAATTAAGGGTTTTTCATCTCGATTAATTATAATTTATTAATCCTCAATTAGAGTTGATTAATTATCAATTAGGGGTTAGATTAGAATAAATAATTCTATGTAAGAATATTATTGATAGTATAAGATATTTTAGAATACACACAAATAGTTTCGAATCTCTTGGATGAGTTTCACCTTTATTTTTATTCATTTTCTTCTTCTAGATTAATGTTTTCGAGTTCTAAAAATAAAAAATAAAAAAACTTTCCAAAAAAGTGAGCTGTACAAGTTGAGAAACGTAAAATATTGTGTATAAGTTTGAGGATATGAATAGTTCATTTCTCCTAAATAAATCCTACCCATCTTCTCAGACTTCACTCTCTTGAAATTGGAGCTATAATTGGCCCAAAAAAATTAAATGCAAATCTACATGCAATACTCCGCAAAATTTTATTTTTTCTTATCTGAACTTAACTTATAGCAACCGGTAAGTAAAAAGTAGAGGTGGCAAAATTAGTCTAGTCCAGTCCAGTTTTGGATCAGGTTGGGTTTTAAAATCATAGGCCTGATGATATTTCGGGTCGGGTCGGGCCAGCCTAAAAAGAGCAAAAGCCTGATGGGTTCGGCCCGAAATATCTTCATTATAAAAATCTTTTCGGACCTGACTGGACTCTAAATTTTTAGGTCCTATAAAATTTCGGGCCAGGCCGAGCCAGCATGATCTTTTCCGAAAGCCCTGTGGGCTCGGGCCAAGCCGGCCCGGCCCAATTTTCTGCCAGCTCTAGTAAAAAGTGATGCATTTTCAGTTGAACCAAACCCACCCACCCACTCAATCAACGCGGGAAATATTCCTTATGTTAATTTTTGTGCAAAAAAAAAGAACAATTTTGAAATTATTTTTATGTTAATGAAAATAAGTTATGTTTTTTTTAAAGGAAAATCATTTATGTCGGTATAGTATGATTAGTTAATTACTTTTCGATGTGCCATCATTAATTTTCATTTAAAGAATATTCTTGATCCATTCCCCCAAGCAATAATTGGGATGATATTTATATTAATAAATTTGGAAGCCAATGATCTTTGAGCATGTAACCTCATGTATGAAATGTGGTTTGTATACGTTTAACATGAAAAGTTAACAACAATATATTAAAGTCTATTTGAGATCAAAAGGATTATTTGGATAAATGAAAATATATTTATAGGGAATTATGTCGCTGCTATTTGAGGCGCATTATGAATAATTGTGAGGTTAAGAAACAACTCATTTATCTGGTTATTTTTTATTTTGGGAACTGTTGGAATAACTTGAACTCCCTTTAAATGCATGGTATACTTGGGTTAATTTGGTTTTCACTTTTTGACTTATCTTTTTGGACTAAATTATTAAGGATTAGGAATGCATACAAACTCCCAATATTAACCTAGTATTTGTGTCCCTTTAATTAATGCCATTATCCTCTATATAGGATGTAAGTTAGTGAACTACGCAATTCTGTGCGTTTATTATCTATTTATTTATCTCTTGCACTCATTACAACATGAAGCAACATGCTTATTAATTACTATATTTTTAATATCACATAATTATATTCCATATATATATATATGTATGTAACTTTCATGAAGGTAATTATATGGATGGCTAATGATAAGTTTGGAGAATACTAAATAGGTGGTGGAGTCCTCCCAATCAGTGTGGTGAAGTGAAAGGATGCCACATGTTGTGTCACATTCAGTTTTGAATATTCTATAAAACTATACTCTCTCCGACCACGAAAAAATATTTTCTGCTTTCCTATTTAGTTCCTCCACAAAAGATGTGCCCTTTTCATTTTGGTACACTACTCCACCACAAAATATTCATTTTCATCCACTCACATCACTACACTACACTAAAGGGGCAATTTGGATCAATGAAAATATATTTATAAGGAATTATGTCGGTGTTATTTGAGGTGCACTGTGAGTAATCGTGATGTTAAGAGACAACTCGTTTATTTGGTTATTTATTATTTTGGGAGCTGTTGGAATTAATGACTTGAACTCAAGTGCATGGTATATTTGGGTTTGGTCTTCGGTTTTCGGTTTTGGAGTTACTTTGTGTCCTCTGTTTAGGATGTAACTAACACAAGTTAATTAGTGAACTACGTAAATTATGCGTGTTTATTGTTGATTTATTTATCTTTCTTGCACTCGTTACAACACGAACCGATATGCTTATTAATTAATGTTCCATCTGTCTCATTAAGCTTATCTAATAGATTTTGGTACGTAGATTAAGAATAAGGATAAAAAGATACAAAGTGAATAGATTCTATTACTTTTGAAGAGTTAAATATTTTCTTTTTTAAAATGAAACATTACTAGTGAGACAATCTAAAATAGAAAACGGGACAAAATTAATGGAATATAAGAAGCATTTTTTTAATATCACATAATTATATTCCATATATGTATGTAACTATATGGGTGGCTAATGATAAGCTTGGAGAATAGTAGTAGGTGGTGGAGTCCTGGCAATCAGTGTGGTGAAGTAAAAGGATGCCACATGTTGTGTGACACTCTGTTCTAAATTATTTGAATATTCCATAAAATTATACTTCCTGCATCCACAATATAAAGTCATACTTATTCATTTATATTTATCTACGAAAAAAAGTCATAATCCACTTTTTTGTACTATCACAATATTCATTCTCTTCTATATTTATATGTTTTTACTATTTATGGATTCTTATAAATTGTACTTTTATTCCTACAAATTGCACTTTATTGTATATTTATTCTTCAAATTGTACTATAAAACTACCCTTTAAATTGTATTTTTATTCCACTTACAATAACTTTATCAGATTTCTTAATATCTCTGTCCAGCATACAATGTGAATTTATATAGTGGACTGGAGGAAGTATTGTAAAATTATATTTCGACCTTTCACAAAGAATTCTATTTTTATTCGGTCCCACCAGACCTCAGCTTATTGCAATGTGCATGATATGGAATGACACCCATAATGATTTTTCAATAGTCAACCAAAAGAATTAATTTGGTCATTTTTTTTTAAATTCGGAAGGGATATCAAATCGATCACTTAGGTTGTGTTTGATTTGTTGATTAAGTTAGATGAAACTTGATTGATAAAATACTCCAATATAATCAAATATTTTGTTTGAATTATTTGGCTCGTGATGAAAAAATAGGCCCTTGATTATATCCATCAATTAAGTGATAATTTGTTCCTCTAAATTTGGGGTGATTAATCAACCATATAATCTCATTCCTATCATATCACATGTTATCAATCACATCCTCCAAACCAAACACCACCTTAACAAATCCATTTTACTGGTTCTATCGATTGAATCATTTTGAAAAATCGAATATTGTAAATAAGTTTGTTACATTTGATATATATACATTAAGATAAGTACATAAATATTCAAATACTAACGATGAATTGTTAGAGCCTTGGAGGGGTTTAAAAAAAAGGATTTTTGAATTGTTTTTCTAAAATTTAAATAAATGATGTCGTTTTGATTAATAAGTTTGTCACCTCATATTTTTTATTTGGACACATTGATTCGATTTTGGCACAATTGGAATTGGGAGGTAATTCTAAAACACACTATAGTTCATGTATTTATACCACATTTTTATTGATTTTGGAAAAAATCAACAAAATAAGTATAGCTTATGAATTTAGAATAAATTAACTCATTAAAATGATATATTTTTCCATATATAAAAATGTGAATTAGTTGTGTTCTCCACACTTATGAATTTAGAATAAATTAACTCATTAAAATGATATATTTTCCCTATATAAAAATGTGAATTAGTTGTATTCGCCACAGATTGGTTGAAGATCTGTCAATCACTTCTACCGACAAAATGGAGACCAAAAGCCCAACGTATACAAAAGTAATTAAATGATTCGAAAATCATGAAAAAAGTAACAATACCTTTTATCGTCTAATTATGGTTTAATCAATTAGTGAATAAAATACTCCCTACGGTCGTCGACATTAAGTGTCCCATACTTTCTGGACACCAGTATCTGAAAAAATAAAAAATGGTAATTAAAGGATAAAAAGATAGAAAATAATGGAATCATATTTTTTTTAGAGAAAATAATTTCCTTTTTTTAGTATGAAACACTTATTTTAGGATGACCCAAAATAGTATACGAGACATTTATTTCAAGATAAAGGAAGGAATTACCACGTACAGGTACAAAGAAGTCTAAAAAATTTGCAAAATGATAGCCTCTCGATTGCTCAAGAAACATCTTCTTATCCATTTCAAAAATCTATAAAATCTCATTTCATAAGAGAATCAAAATCACTTTTTTTTCTTTTTTTTTTAGAATAAAATAACCCTTTCCCACTTGTGAATGTTAAACATAAGAATAGAAAAAGTGGACCACACGACAACTTAAAAGTTAAAAATGTAGTGGGCAATGGACACGTGAAGCGGTAGGCTACAAAAATAAAGATACAAAAGCATATAAATTATATAGTGCAGTCACCACGCGAGCGCCACGACCGTACGCCGTTCCTACTTTTACCTAACACACGCACTCTCATTTACACCCACACTTTCCCGTCCGACGTGGTAAAATTCTACGCTTTTTCACTCTACAATCTACATTTTGCTGATTTGTACAGCACAATAAACACTATAGCTCAAACGGACACCTTAGTGTAGTGTCTCTCTCTCTCTCTCAAACACGCACATAAACAGCAATTTACTCCGAATTTGGGAATGATCTTGTGGTGAAGTCAGTATTTTGAGGTCGGGGTCTTAAGTTCGAATTTCACATATGTAGTTTACATAAATAAGGGCCCGGTCGCCACATGATATGAGATAAAATGTGATATTTTGTTTGAAATGTCTTTTATTATATACTCTTTCTTTTAGGGACGAATGAAAATGACCTTAATAATAGAACTGGATATTGGGCTTAATACTCCCTCCGTCCCACCGAATATGACATGTTTTCCATTTTGGGCCGTCCCACCGAATATGGCATGTTTCCTTTTTGGGAAAGAATTAGAGCTTACTTTAAGCTAAAAAAGCACTTTAGCCGTACATTGTTGATAAAAAAAAACTTTATTAACTAAAAAGTTACTTTATTAACACTTTATTACACATAATTCCCTTTTTCTTAATCTCCGTGCCGAAAAGAAATGAGCCATATTCGGCGGGACGGAGGGAGTAATAGAATTGGATATTGGGCTCAATTCCCATTAAAAAGACCTTATTAAGGGGAGTGATACCTTACCATTATAAAGAGGTTCAAGCATATCTTCAACCAATGTGGGATATTTTAACAAGCCACCTCACGCTCAGCGTGGACAATACCAACGCCATCTGTTGACAACGATATTGGGTGGGGCCCATCATTGGATTGAGCTGGCTCTGATACCATAATAGAATTGGATATTAGACTCAATTCCCCTTAAAAATACCTTATTAAGGAGAGGATACCTCACCATTATAAAGAGGTTAATGTCAATATCCCCAATCAATGTGGACATTTTAACACTTAATTATATAATCAGGGACAAAGGGAGTATAAGATATCAATATCGTATTTGGTAGGTTGTATTAAAATATTTCGAGTAGATATTAACTATGATATGAGAGTAAAATTATTTTAATTTAGTCTAATAATAAATTACTAAATGATATAATTAGATGTAGTGTTACATATCTTACCACATATAAAAGGTGATATACATAACAAAATTGTATATAATACATAAACGAGTATATTAATGTCTCATAAGTATATTACACACTCGTAGAGGAGACAAGATTCACCTAATATGACTACTATTACCTTGGTCAAATAGAATAATTAAAAAAAGATTTATGTTTTCCCAATTTAGGGGAGCGTAATCCCCTAGGCTCGTTTGGTACGAAGTATGAGATAAGGTTTGATATGTTTGACTAAGATGTCTTATAAATATAAAGAATTAATATTCCGTTTGGTATGCTGTATTAAATTCTCTGCAACACATAGTAATTATAGTAATTTATTGCTATAATATTTATACCACCTCATAGATAGTATACATAACAACAAAAATAAGTATTATTCATACGGACCGAACTTTATAAAGGGCCGTATACTTTGTATCAAATAAGATATTAGGGTGTCATAAACATATTATACACCCTAATCACCCCTACCATAAATGTCATCGAGCACAAGATTTGTGGTTTCATACTCCATAATAATAATAATAATAATAATGAATCAGACTCGCATTAATTTTGTTAATTATGGATAGTACTTATTTTTGTTATTTTACGACGAAAATGATCGTTTTAACGCCATCCGGTGAGATTCTGACAATATCAACATACAACTCCAAATTCTAAGCAGCAAGAGAAAAAATAAAAATAAAAAAACAAAATTAATAAGATATATATATGTAGGGTTTTTGCAAGATTTGCATTTTGCTCGGCAAGGGATATGATAGATACACAGGAAGAGGAAGGGCGGTTGGAGGTGAGGTCTCTCCTTCTTGTTAATAAGGTAAAAACAAAACTGCTCTCTTTATACTTATCTATTTCTGTGATATTATAAGGTAAAAACAAATATGCTGGCTTTATACTTATCTGCTTAATTTTAATGTGAAAAAATATAAGATATTGATATAATTTTCAAAATAATGACATTCATTCTCTGCCCAAAAAATGACAGTATTGCTCAGAATGGCCACATTAAATAAAATTCAAATTGAGCACTGTTGGGGATTCTGGTCCCATTATTTTATGAGTTATGTGCAGAAAAATAAAATAAAAATCAAAGATAAAAGAAAGTGATAGTCTCCCAGACTTGTTAAGATTCTATTGATGTGATTGCATTCTTTTTTATTTAATAAACCTTTCCAATTTCGAATTTTCATGTGATCTCTCTCTCTCTCTATATATATACATACATATATACTAATAATCATATGCAAGAATGCAGGTAGAAAGCAGCAGGCTGTTTGTCCCACCATTGCTAAAAGCTTAGATTCCATAGCACTGTTTCACCAACCTTGAACCTCCCACGTGCTTTCTTCACATTTGATCTTGTTTTGGATAATACATTCATCAATATAGTATGTACCTGTTGATATTTGTGTTTTTTTTTCCCTATATTTGCTTTATGGAATTTTAGTCGGTGTAATTATTTTTTGCTTCTCGTGTACTTTAGCGTTCGATTTCTAGTGCTGGAATATTATTGATGAATTTTTGTAATGGTGTTATGTACTTATGTTAGGTAGCGTGCTTGTATTGATATTTATGAATGCAATTCTTGTTATTGTTACAGGTTTTTGACAGTTTGTGGGGGAGGTGATTGATGAGTTCTTCGTTCTTGTTTATGGATGTTAATCTGAAGTTGGTGGATGTGGTGTTTTGCCTGCTGTTTCTTGTATGGATTTTGTGGGATGTGTTGGGGAAAAGGAAAGAAGTTGATGGTGATGGACAGTTTCTGTGTAGAGAGAGTTCATCAGTCTCTGCCAAAATTAATGTTGTATTCAGTTTTGTTATCGGCATTTCTTACATCGTGTGCTTGCTTCATGAATTCTGGGAATCGGCTAATGTCCCCGTTGAGGATGTTTTCTCTGTTATGAGTTGGTGTTGTGCATGCATGTTGGCTGTTTATTCAGTGAGCAAAGGGATTGAGAGGTGGCCATTAGTTCTCATTCTGTGGTGGTGTTTTTCGAGTATTTGCAGTTTGGTTGTGGTTTTATTTTATTTTCTTCAACGTTTTAGATACATAGATGAGCCCAAGTTTGTCCCAAAAGCTAACACAGTTGATTTCCCCGCTCTCCCGTTGTCTTTGCTGCTGTGTTTCAATGCTCTACTTAATAAGACTGTCAAGAAAATGAGTGATGCAACGAAACCATTACTTTCTGAGTTGGAGAAGGACTCGAGATATGAGAGTGATCCATTTTCCAGTGCTGGGATTTGGAGCCTCCTCACATTTAGGTGGCTTAATCCTCTCTTTGAGAAGGGTCGTCGTGAAAAACTCCAAACTGAGGATGTACCGCCAATTCCTCGATCAGAAACTGCAGATGATGCTTCTTGTTTGCTTGAAGAGTTTCTCAGAAAGCAGAAAACTAACATCCCCTCCCTGCCGAATGCCATACTCCATGCAATACGGACACCCCTGGCCGTAAATGCAGTTTTTGCAGGTATACTTTTGTCTTCACTCCTAATTGCATGAAATAATTGGTGGTTGCTATGTCCTAACAATGATGATTTTGATAGAGAAGGTGGGAAAATGTCAGCCAATAATGTGTAACAACAGCCAACTACTTTATATGCGCTAGAATATTCTTATCAATGCTTGTAACTTTATGCATAACTTCATTGTAAAGATATTGACTCCCGTTATGTTGTTCATGATTTTTGCTTGTCATTGCATGAATAGAGATGCAGACTTCATCATATCTATTGTTATTCAGTTTGTTTGAGTTGAAGAACTTTTTTGTCATGTTGACTTGATTAATTATACCTACTCAGCAAGTAGACCGCTTCTCCTTCCCTCTGACTCTTGCCTTAACTATTCTAAACTTTCTAAAACTTTTGCATAATCTGATGTTTGCTGATTTGCTGATGCTTCAGGAGTCAATACAATTGCTTCTTATATTGGTCCACTGCTAATTACAACCTTCGTAAACTTTTTGTCAACAAACGATGAAAATTTGAGATGGCATCATGGTCTGATTCTTGCATTGATCTTCTTCATTGCGAAGAATATAGAGTCACTATCTCAGAGGCAGTGGTACTTTGGTGCTCGTCGAATTGGCATCAGGGTCAGGGCAGGTTTGATGGCATTGATATATAAAAAATCCCTGACCTTGAAATATGGTGGTGCGAGTGGTGGTAAAATCATCAATTACGTCAATGTTGATGTCGAGAGGCTTGCAGAATTTTGTTGGCACTTCCATGGCATTTGGTTGCTCCCAATTCAGGTTACATTTGCCTTGGGTATATTGTACATGAATTTAGGGGCTGCTCCGTCTATTGCTGCTTTCTGCACCACCATATTTGTGATGGTAAGCAACACCCCGCTTGCCAAAGTGCAAGAGAAACTCCATATGAAGATAATGGAAGCCAGAGATTCACGGATAAAAGCTACTTCGGAGTCCCTTAAGAGCATGAGAGTCCTGAAGCTGCATTCATGGGAACCGACTTTTCTGAAAAAACTACTGCGTCTTAGGGAAACAGAAAGAGGTTTCCTGAAAAAATACCTCTACTTAAGCTCAGCTGTCACTTTTCTTTTCTGGGCTTCGCCCACGTTAGTTTCAGTTGTCACTTTTGGGGTGTGTGTCTTGTTGGGGACACCATTAACATCAGCCACAGTTCTCTCAGCTTTAGCCACGTTCCGAATTCTTCAAGAACCTATCTATAATCTGCCGGAGCTTATCTCTATGATAGCTCAGACTAAAGTTTCAATTGATCGGGTGCAAAGTTTCATTAGGGAAGAAGATTCAAAGAGATTGATGCACAATCACACTTCAGGTACACCGGGTGTGGCGATTAAGATTGAAGCTGCAGAATTTGCATGGCAGGACAGAGCTGCAAACAAACCAATCATTAAGATAACCAAGAAACTTAGAATCATGAAAGGGAGCAAGGTGGCTATTTGTGGTTCAGTGGGCTCTGGTAAGACGAGCTTACTCTGTAGTATACTTGGTGAAATACCTAGAATATCTGGGCCAAGTATTGAAACATATGGCTCAAAAGCTTTCGTGCTGCAAAGTGCGTGGATACAAACAGGCACTGTTAGAGACAACGTACTGTTTGGTAAGGAAATGGATACATCTTTGTACGAAGATGTGGTGGAAGCATGTGCACTGAACCATGATATTGAGATGTGGGCTGATGGAGATTTATGTGTTGTGGGGGAAAGGGGGTTGAACTTGAGTGGAGGGCAGAAACAAAGAATTCAAATGGCGAGGGCACTGTATAGCAAGTCCGATATATATTTGCTTGACGACCCTTTTAGCGCTGTTGATGCACATACTGGGGCTCATATGTTCAAGGTATGGGATTTTTTTTATTTATCCTCTTCCTATCAATGAAACCTTGCTTTTGTGTGATTAACTAACTTTTCTTTGTTGATTGATATTATGCAGAAATGTCTAATGCAACTCTTGCATGACAAGACTGTAGTCTATGTTACTCATCAGTTGGAGTTTTTAGATTCTTCCGACCTCGTATTGGTAAGTTTTTACGGATTCATAGCATACACAGTTGAAGTGATGTATGTGGTTACTTATAGGCTAGAACGCTTTGCTACCCGATTTATTGTGAAAGATGAATAAGCTGGCTTTTCTTATCCTAGTTTTATGATTTGAACAGGTTATGAAAGATGGCAGAATTGTGGAATCCGGTAAGTACCATGATTTAATTTCGAATCCTGATGGCGAACTCATGAAACAAATGGCAGCCCATCACAAATCTTTAGATCAAGTGAACCCTCCCAAGTCTAACACCTTAACGAAGCGCCACCAGGCTAAATGCATAGAAGCTTCTGAGGTAACATTTATTGACCTTAGCAGAAGCAACAGAGTTTCAAAGACAAATCTGTACGAAGAAGCGGAGACTGGGAGAGTGAAATGGCATGTATATGCAGCCTTTGTCACAACTGCATATAGAGGAGCTCTCGTTCCGATTACCCTATTGTGTCATGTGCTTTTCCAGTTGTTGCAGATGGCTAGCAACTATTGGATTGCTTGGGCGTCCGATAAAGAAGACGCTGTTACAAAACAGCAGCTGATTGAGATGTTTGCTTTGCTTTCTAGTGCAAGCTCTTTCTTTGTTTTGGGAAGAGCATTTCTCTTATCAACTATTGCTATAGAGACTTCTCAGTGTCTTTTCCTCGGAATGATGAAATCTGTCTTTCGTGCACCTTTGTCGTTCTTCGACTCCACCCCATCAAGCCGAATCCTTAATCGGGTCAGTTAATCCTAGTTATTTTTCATACTCTTGGTGATTTTTTTAGCTACAGAAGTTGATGGTTTCTAAAGTACAAATACTGCTCTGGATTACCAGTCTTCGACAGATCAAAGCATAGTGGACACGGATATTCCATTCCGGTTAGCTGGACTGGCGTTTGCGATTATTCAGCTATTAAGCATTGTTGCACTCATGTGCCAGGTTGCCTGGCAGATCTTCTTTCTCTTCCTCATTGTCTTTGCTGTCTCCATATGGTATCAGGCAAGAACTATTTTTATTCTTAAAAGTATTAATCTTTCTTTTCTTCCCTTGAATTACTGTGAAATCGCCATTTCAAAGTACTTATTGCTTATTAATAGTTGCAAGATTTAGAAATGTGTGTCAACTGCTGCTGTCTTCTTAGTGCAGGCATACTATATCAGCACTGCGAGAGAATTAGCCAGAATGGTTCCGGTTCAGCAAGCTCCGATTCTCCATCACTTTTCAGAATCAATAGCTGGAGCAACTGTAATACGAAGCTTTAATCAGGAGGCTCGATTCTGGAAGACAAATGTAGATCTCATTGACAATTACTCTCGCGTTGCTTTTCATAACTCTGGTACAATGGAATGGCTCTGTGTTCGGATCAACTTTCTCTTCAACCTCGTCTTCTTTCTCCTCCTTGTCATCCTGGTCAGCCTTCCAAGGTCTGCCATTGATCCAAGTAAGCACTTCACATCCTTAGATTGATAGAGAGAAGCGCCATAGGCTCATTGTCATAAAAACTATTTTTCTATCCAAATAGCAACTACATATTTGAATATCGAGTGATATAGTTTTTGCTCGATTGCAGGCTTGGCAGGACTAGCAGCTACATATGGTTTGAACTTAAATGTTCTCCAAGCATGGGTGATATGGAACCTCTGCAACGTAGAAAACAAAATGATTTCTGTGGAGAGGATTCTTCAGTTCAGTGGCATACCAAGTGAAGCTCCTTTGCTCATTGAAGATCACAGACCTGAGACGGGTTGGCCTCACGATGGAGAAATCAACGTTGAGAATCTCCATGTGCAGTACAACCCCCTTCTTCCTAGAGTTCTCAAAGGAATCAACTGCACCTTTCCAGGTAAAAAGAAAATTGGCGTTGTGGGAAGAACTGGAAGTGGCAAGTCGACTCTGATCCAAGCGCTCTTCAGAGTGGTGGAGCCTTCACAGGGACGTATTGTGATAGACGGAATTGACATTTCAAAGTTAGGCCTACAAGATTTGAGATCTAGATTGAGCATAATTCCTCAAGATCCCACTTTGTTTCAAGGAACATTGAGGATGAATCTTGATCCTCTTGAAGAGCACTCGGACCACGAGATATGGGAGGTAAGCCATACAAACTTCTTCTGGTAACATTCAATCGAAAGAATTCTTGACTTATTGTCATAGCAATGTTGTGATCTTCCAGGTTATACACAAATGTAATCTCGCTAAAAATGTCAAGCAAGACGACAGGCTTCTAGAAGCACCAGGTTCTATTTCTTCCAAAGAAACTTTGAAAATGGATACATTCTGCTGTCTTAAATGAGTACTATATATTGTTCTAGTTATCTATGTAACTAAGTATGGAAATTTGGTGTAGTTGCTGAAGACGGAGAAAATTGGAGCGTGGGACAAAGGCAGCTTGTATGTCTAGCAAGAGTGTTGCTGCAGAGGAGAAGAATATTGGTTTTAGATGAGGCCACAGCATCAGTGGATACAGCAACTGATAACTTGATTCAGAAGACAATAAGAGAAGAAACGAATGGCTGCACCGTCATAACTGTGGCCCATCGAATACCTACAGTAGTCGACAATGACCTAGTTTTGGTTCTTGGTGAAGGTAAGAATGATTTGAGAAAACTTAGACTAGAAGAGAAGTGGTTCTGTTTTTTTGCTAGCTAGTGACAGATGCTGTGTTATTTGTTGCAGGTAAGGTTGTTGAGTACAACTCTCCTTCGGAGTTACTAGGCGATAGTAGCTCTGCGTTCTCGAGTTTGGTGATGGAGTTCTTGAGAAGATCATCGATAACGGATAACTACCAATGAGAATCCGAATCCGAATTCGACAAGACATGGTGTGGCTGCAAATAGAGTGAAGATGAACATAGTTGAATATTTTGATGTTTGCACACTTATATATATGCACTAGCAAAAGGAAAAGAAAGCATAACTTAGCAGCTAACATATACCTCTTAGGAAGAATAATGTTAGTTTGATACAAAATCTGCAATTAGAGAGCGGCGAGCAATGTAAATATAGGCTAGAATCTATCATCTCATCCTGGTTGTAACCAATTTTAGCTTTTTTGCATTATATATAGGCTAGAATCTATCATCTCATCCTGGTTGTAACCAATTTTAGCTTTTTTGCATTATATTTTTTAAAGATATGCACGTGTTGTGCACGCACCAACTCTTCTCTTTTCCCTCTCGACAACCATTGGATAGAGGCATTGATGAGATTTGAACCTAAGATTTCTGACTTCGCATACTAGTTTTGAAGGAAGAAAACCTTTTTCTATAGTGCATTATTAAACTGAAGCTTTAGGCATCAAATTTGATCGATTATTATAATTTCAACTAATTTTTTTCAAGTAGAAACATTATCTACACACAGCTATTCATATAGATGAATGTATGTATACATCTATATGTATGTATACATACATATAGATGAATGTGTATATACACTAAATTTTGCTTTGAATTTGGGATCTTTTATACATCAAACGCAGATATTTATCTGCTTCAAACAAGCTACAAATATTTATCAGTTAAATAGTTTTGTTTGAGTTGAATTTTCTCCAGTCACAAATAATAATTAGATGAAACTGAGCGACAAATATGTAGAGATTTAAATTATACCTAAATAACTGGATTGAAGCTAGCACAGCCAATACAGATTAATCGCTAATTTAAAAGAAATTTGATCAGCAGAACTACTAGAAAGTATACTAACTCAAAAAAAATATATTAATATTATTGATGAAGCAGAATCACTAGAAAGTATACAGACTCAAATATTAAAGACTCAAAATTGATATTCTCAAAAAAAAAAAAGACTCAAAAATTGACAGAAGTCTAATTTAATAAATATATACGTAAAAAAATAAATAAAAGAAAAGGAAACTAAAAATGGTAGAGATGGGTGTATCAAGCTTCAAACATCAGCAACGATGTCGTCCTTGTTTTTGGGCGGCTTTCTATCGTCGTCGTCGTTGACGAATCTTTTCCAGTACCAATGAGACTTCCAAATATCAGCCATTTCTTCGATCGGAATCCCTTTGGTCTCCGGCATGAAAAACCAGATGAAGACCGTCATGACGAAGACGAAGACGGAGAAGAAGACGAAGAGTCCGAATTTCATGGTGCACAGCATTTTCAGGAAGCACTGCGCGATCACGAACGTGAATATCATGTTCACCGACACGTTCACGCTCTGCCCCGCCGACCTCACCTCCAGCGGCAGGATTTCGCCCGGCACCAGCCACCCCAGCGGGCCCCACGACCACGCGAATCCCGCCACGTACACGCATATCGCCAGCACCACCATCACGGCGTACCACACCGGCAGCTGCCCGGGATCGCCGTTCACGCCGAATTTCAGGCCGATGGCGAAGGTCACGAAGATCTGACAGACCAGCATCTGGATGCCGCCCTCCATGAACAGGAACTTCCGCCCGAATCGGTCGACGGTGAATATGGAGACGAGGGTGGCGACGCAGTTGACGCCGCCGGAGATGAGGGCGGAGGCGAGGGAGGCGTTGCTGCCGAAGCCGATGGTCTTGAAGAGGACGGGGGCGTAGAACATGATGACGTTCATGCCGGTGAACTGCTGGAAGAAGGGGATGAGGATCACCATCACCAGCTGCGGCCGGTACTTGCGGCGGAGGAGGTTGGCCCAGGGGTTCCCCACCTTCTTCGACGCCTCGCTCGCCGCCACGATGTCGTCGAACTCCTCCTCCACGTCGTCCACGCCGCGGACCTTCCGCAGCTGCTGAAGCCCCTCGTCGCGCCGGCCGCGCTCGATCAGGGAATTCGGCGTGTCCGGGAGGAAGCACGACCCCAATATGAAGATCAGGGCGGGAACGCCGGCCAGTCCCAAACTCACGCGCCACCCCTGCCCGTTCTTCATCTGCGCCGTGAAGTAGTTGATTAGATCGGCCGCCAAGATTCCGACGGTGATGCAGAGCTGGAAGAGCATGTTCAGCGCGCCGCGGTATTTGTACGGAGCCATCTCGCACAGGTACACCGGAGCAGACTGTCCAGACCACACGACAATAGTTACTTACTTGAAATATTAGTAGAAAACAAAAATAATTCATTTGTAAAGATTTTAAAGTCAGATCATAAGCACATTGAATACTAGACCGGACGACGATAGTTACTTAATTAAAATTAGTCTCAACACACCAGACGATAATAGTTAATTAAAATAGTAAAAACACTAGATCAGACGACAATAGTTACTTAATTAAAAAAAAAATAAGATATTAAAATTAAAATAGTAAAAACAGTAGACCAGACGACAATAGTTACTTAATTAAAAAGAAATTTGACGACCAAACTAGACGATAAAACTTACTTAAAATAGTAAAAACACAATGTACATACCTGATTGCCAAAACCAACGCCGAAACCGAGGAGGATTCTGCCGATGATGAGCATGGCGACGTTGGCTGCAGCGGCGTTGATGGCTGCGCCGGCAAGGAATAGAATTCCCCCGAAGAGCATGGAGATCTTCCTCCCCCACGCTCTCGTGATAGAAGAAGCGACCAACGACGAAAGGAGCGCCGCTATATAGAGCGACGACGTGAACATGGTGAGTCCGGTGTCGTCGAACTTGCAGTATTGGTTGGTGCCGCCGACGTTGAGCTCCTCCCGACGGTACACCGCCGGGAAGAACTTCTTCAGAAACGGAGCCATCGACGTCACTCCACCTGTCATATACATCATATTTTGATTTAATTTATACTACAACATTGTTCATAACTATTAAATATTATTCAAACTACATAAATTAATCGATCGATGGGATCAAAATTAATTAATGAATAAACACATACCTGAAATTCCGATGTCGTAACCGAAGATGAGGCCGCCGGTGGCGGCGACGACGCAAGTGAGGAAGACCTTAGAAGTGAGTTTGCCGGGATACTCCTTCCGGCCTCCAGCTACAACGACTCCTCCTACAGCCATTGTCTTTGGTTTTTTTCCGATACAGAACGATGAGTTGGAAAAACTACTAGTATACGAGTATTGTATGTTGAGAGGGCTATTTATAGATTGTTATTCGCATCATATCTCGTATAAGATCTATCTAAAATCATATTTGAATTTGACTCGGAAACGTTATTATTTACTAGATCGGAGATCTTTAGGGGACAATAATTTCGTGTAGTTGGATAATTTTGATATTTGTTAACTTTACGATTCTTATAGCTTATAATTTTATTTCATTCTCTTTTATATTAATAAATTTCATTTGGATTCTTATAGCTTAGCTTTTCACACTTTTAGTAGGATTTTGGTTTTGATTTTGATTTAGATTTAGATACTGTTTCATCGATATATTTATCCATCAATCCCATGCATCGGTGTAAGAATAATTAATTAATTACATAAAAAAATTAACCACAAATTTTCAATAAAATATCAAAATTAACACCCTCCGATCCCTAAAGTTTAGCAAAAAATATTGCGTAAAATTAAAGTGGATAGGGTTTTGATGGCCAACAACGGCATTAATTGATGTGCGGCGGCGAGCTGGAGAATAGGGATATATCAATAAGAATATATTATTGTTACATTATTATTATCGATTTATGATCTCTCAATCCGTTTGAGTTTGTTTAGATAACAAATTCCATGCACTTATAATTAGTTACCTACATTCTCTATATTCTTTCGCCAATTTTATCTTTATCCAAATCGACAGTATAATTTTGAGGAAACATTATTTCTTAGTAGATCGGAAGATATTGTGGGCTCAAGAATTTCGTTTAGGATAAATAAAAGAATTTTGTACTGTTTAGGATAAATTTGAGTTTCTTTTAGCAATAGCATACTTTTTATAATTGTTAACGTTTCAATTCTTATTCTTATAGTTTCAAATAATTGGAGTCAACGTCACAAAAAATAAGAAAATAATGAACCAAATTAATGGAAATTCCGTGAATGTATTACTAGTAGTACTCGTCCCTTCGGGAAGACTGAAGCGGTGAAGATCTTTCATAACCGAGAAGTTAATTTAGAGTTCAAACTCCACCATCTCTTATTCTCCCAACTAAAAAAATTACTAGTAGCTAGGATTGGACACTCAAACATAATAAGGAAAGGGTAAAGTTCCCCCGGGATGCAGTCTAGTAATGGATAGAGTATTCTCGTGGCTAAATGTCTCAAATTCTAATATCATAAACATCTTATATAGATCGAGTATGTCACACTTAATTTTCAAATGTGATTTGATCGTGATATAAATTATCTAAAAGATAAAAAAAAAGGATCTAATATTGGGATATAATGTCTAAGGTTGTCTAAACGGGTTGCGGGTAGTTGGGTAGGACTCTACCGACCCAACACCCGCCAGGTATTGGGTACCATAAAATTGGGGAGTACAGAGTTTTTTTAGGCCTGTAAGTATAGGCGTTTTGCGTTTTTAGGACAGTCTTTTGCGGGCTTGCAAATATAGGACAAAGTTTCAAAAATTAAGCGTCCGCAGGCCAAAAAAAGCCCGATCGGGCTATTTCTCACGTGTTTTGCACGTGATTGCATTTTATCAGGCCCGGTGCTTAGTTGGCCGCCATGTAAGCAATCTAGTCGGCATTACATATACGTAGTGAGATAAAAAATGTACTTAGACAAAAAAAAAACCCCCAAATCGCAACCCACCCCCAATTCGAAGAACCCTTGGCAGAAATCCATAGCAAACTTACGAATCCATATGACCCAGCCTAAATCAAAGTAATATACTCGCATCTGGAGTAAGATGGAAGCGAATAGGCCGCCTATGGCGACCGTGCGTGAGAAGAAGAAATTAAATAGACCACCGCCCATGTACAGTAAGTTTTCTGAAATTTGTGGCGTTTTATAGTGAAATGTTTGGTTGGTGAATGTATTTTTGGATATTTTATGCTTTTGTGGGGTGTTGATGTGGGGTTTATATGTTGGGTTTTGAGAATACAATGGATTTTGTCGCTATATAGAAAGTTGCAGAAGTGGGGTTTTTGTGAATAGTCAAATGAAATGTTCTTTATTGTTTTTTGCAAAGGTGTATACTTTATACTTTGTGTGGTCCTGCAGATGAAAGTTCGATGACTTGAATATTTAGGGTTTGGTTGGTGGGGCCTTTAATGTTTTCTTTATTCTTACTGTTGGTTGCATTTTGTGTTGGTTGCAGAGCCTGGTGGAGGTCATTTAACACTTGTATTGAAATATGGAGGCACTAGGGTTTCCACCAATGCAGCGCTGTTAAAAATTAATGTAGCTTTTGATTGATACCAAAACCTACCGACCTCAACCGAGTAAATTTAACGTACAAACTTTGTGTTGTTTCCAAATTTCACCCGTTTGGCCTTATAGAGTTCTTAGTTTACAGTAGATTCACGAAGACAGAAGACAGTTATATTAACTTAAGAACTCGAGAGCGTACTCACAGAGCAAGACCAAAGCGCAGTCAAAGATCCCGCAAAGATCAAGACCTTTCAATTGACGGAAGCCCAACAAAAGACCCAACAAGGTAAAGACCTTACCAGGTAAAAGACCGAGCATCGATGACATACCAGTTCAAATGTACTGTCATGACTACCAGTCAAGACATGGCTCGGGTTGATGATACAAGACAGTGTCAAGATACAACTCGAGTCGAGACGGGCGAGTCCAAGACGCCGAAGACACAAGCGAGACGCTGACGGCTCGAAGACGAAGACCTTCTCCAAGACAAGATCCCGATGTCGAAGATCTTGTTCGACGCAACAACCGCAGAAGGAATAAGCTTCGCAGAGGAGACCTACTTCGTAGGTAAAGGCCGAAGTCAACAAGAGTAGGTAAGATTCAAACGGCTCTCTTCCAACGGCTAGTTTGAATCTTCACCTATATATCTCTCCTCCACCATTGAAGAAGAAGGTGCGAGGAGGCCGGCAAGACGACCGAAGAAATAGAAGAAAATAGAAAAATGAACAACGATCTTCAAAGCCAAATCTTTCTAGAACACCCTACCAATCCGTGTTCTTAGTTGTTCACATACTACCATAAGCGAATAGATCGAATAAATATCTTAAGCCTAGTTTGAACGAGTTCATCATACTCCTTGTTCTTCATTGTAAGACCTCGTTCATAGTTGGAAAACCATACCCAAACCCAAACCCAGAAAGGTTAGGTAAAGGTACGCTTGCTCGAAGCGTGTAATTCGAGTGGTTAGGTTCTTCAGTACCCGCAAACTGAAGGCGTAGGCTTGACAAGCTGCCCAACCGCTGGAACATACTCGGTTAGAGTTGTGAAGTTGCTTGGTACTTGGAAACCAAGTGGTAGTGAATTACCAAAGAATCCGGTCGCGGACGCAGGAGGGGTTACTCCGAACCACGTTAAAAATGCTCTTGTTATTTATCGCTTTGGTTTATGCATGTTACTAACCCTCATGAACATTCATTTCAACCGCATAAAACGGACTAACTGAAAAGTGAAACAGAGCTTTGCAATATATTTGAAGCAACAGACGGACTTTCCAAATCCACCACATTCCGCACACACACACACAGCCAGCTGTGTCGATCAAGCTGCCATCCAGCTGGATCGAACACAGCCAGCTCTCTGAAAATAGTTTTAACTTGGAAAAGTTTTTAAACCTTGGTGTATTCACCCCCTCTCTACACCAAGGTATCCGTCTTGGGACCAACACAAGGTATGTTGGTGGTCAAAAATTGGTTGTAGATTATGTTTTAGCCAAACAAATTACCCTAAAATCTCTGAAAAATAGCATTGTGGAATGGTTGAAAATGACTGGAGAAATAAATGTTTATATCATAAGTGATAACACTTTTAAGCAAATGGAGACTGATGAGGAAGTTAGGGAGTTCTGTTTAGCTTCTCTAGGTATGAGAGAGGTTGTTTTCCTTGTACAAGAAAGCTATGGTAAGCACCAGAACAAGAACTTAGGATTAGGATCATGTTTTATGATTGTGGATTATGTGGGGAGTTCTGGTGTAAGTAATGAGGCTGTGGCTAGTGATGATGATCATGATTTGTGTGATTCTGATTATACTTTAGATGAGGAATCTAATAATGATGACATATTGTTTGATAACTATGTGTCAAAGGATGTGGCTGACAGAATGAGTTCAGATTCTGAGGGTGAGGAGAGTGAAGAAGATTTAGATGTTGTGAACTTAGATAGGAATGATTTTGATGAGCATAAAGACTCTGATGGTGAGCAAAATGGTGAAAACTATCCCGTTTTTAATCCAGAAGTTACATTTCAACCTGATTTTGCACTAGACATGTTGTTTACTTCTAAAAAATCCTTTAAGCAAGCAGTTCAATCACATGCCATTAATAGTAGGAGAAGTGTGAAGTTTACAAAAACTGATCCAACTAGGGTTTATGTGAAATGTGAAAGTGATGATTGTCAGTGGTACATAAGTTTGGTCAAGCTGAAGAATGAGGCTAGTTGGCAGATTAGGAAATATGTGAGCACTCATGACTGTGATGATACATTCCATGTTAAGAATGTGAAGGCTCCTTGGTTGTGTGATAAATACTTAAAGAAGTTTGTGTCAGATCGTAATAGGAATGTGAAAGTCTTTAGGCAAGATGCCATAGATGACCTTAATGTAGACATATCCAAATACCAAGCTTACAGGGCTAAGAAGCTTGCCCAGAAAAAACTTGAAGGGGATCCTGATGCACAATTTGGTAAATTATGGGACTATGCTGAGGAATTAAGGAAGTCTAATCCTGGGAGCACTGTCATTATAGGTTCTTTAGAGGATGAAAATGGGCAATCAAGGTTTGATAGGTTGTATATTTGTCTTCAAGCTGTGAAAAAAGGGTTTAAGAATGGGTGTAGGCCTATCATTGGGATTGATGGCTGCCACTTAAAAGGTCCAGTGAAGGGTATTATGCTCACTGCTGTTGGGGTAGATTCAAACAACAATATATACCCTATTTCATGGGCTGTAGTGAGTAGGGAGTCTAGGGATACTTGGGAGTGGTTTCTAGTGGTTCTCAAACAAGATTTACAGCTTGATATAGATAGTGATTACACCTTCATGTCAGACAAGCAGAAGGGGCTAGTACAAGCAATGGCTGAGATATTTCCAAACTCTCAGAACAGATTTTGTGTCAGGCATCTTCATACCAACTTTCAACTAGCAGGTTTCAGAGGTTTGAGCTTCAAAACTCATCTTTTGAATGCTGCAAATGCAAGTACAGTAGGAGAGTGGAAGGCTAAGATGTTGGAGTTGAAAATGTTAAATGAGGCAGCATGGGCTTGGTTGGATGAAAAGCCTCCTCATCAATGGAGCAAGTCTCACTTCAGTGAGGACTCCAAATGTGATATGCTGCTCAACAATGTGTGTGAGGTGTTTAACTCCACAATTTTGGAGGCCAGAGAAATGTCAATCCTGACCATGCTCGAATGGATTAGGTCTTGGATCATGGTGAGATTTCAGAAGAATAGAGATCTAGCAGCCACCAAATGGAAGTCCAGATTATGCCCAAGAATAAAAAAAATACTTGAAAAACATGCTGTGAAAGCTGGTGAATGTATACCAATCAAGGGAGATAACAGTGAGTATGAGATCAAATGCCATGATGGGAGGCAGTTTGTAGTGAAGTTAGAAGAAAGGACCTGTACCTGCAGAATATGGCAGTTAAGTGGAATACCTTGCAATCATGCCATCTGTGCAATCAACCACCAGAAGAAGATGAGAGATGACTATGTGGCTGACTGCTACACAGTAGACACTTTCAAGAAGATCTACTCTGAGACAATTGGGGGAATGAATTGTGAACAACTCTGGGGGGAAACAATGTTTATTCCACCACTGCCACCTCATATGGAGACAGGCAAAAGAACCACAGCAAGGAGAAAGTCTGCAGATGAGAAAGCAGATGAGAAATTGAACAAGAAGAAGAAACAAACAAGGTTGAGAAGAGCACAATCAATTATCAGATGCGGTGTATGTGGAACTGAAGGCCATAATGCTAGGACTTGTGATAGAAAAAAGGTAATATCCTACACCAACTTTTCATCTATGCAGTCATATATTTCTAACTCATTAAATTTATATTTGTAGGAGCCTCCAAATTCTACAAGTGTCAGCCCTGAAGAGCAATCAATCCATGATTCAATGCTCCCACCTAGCGGTAGTCAGCTTCCTGATGAAGGAGAAGATGAAGACAACCACTTTATGCAAGACGAAATACCTACTCAGGTGTCTCAAGTGCAATCAAGACCAGGTCCATCCATGCATGAACAACTCCATCATAATGAAAAGAAGAGACAAGGTCCTCTGATTCTTGCATGTGAAAAGAAATTTCTGCGCCTTGCTGATCTCAATCCTAAGTGGTTCAGCAAATGATGTTTACTGCCAACAACAATGTTCACTGTTTTTTGTTGTTTTTTGCTACAAGAAATGATGTTTAGGCTTTAACTTATAGCCATATTTAGGGCCATATTTTGTTATTACTTTGCTACATATTCTGGCCATATTTTGACTGTCATGTGAACAAGATTCAACTTTTGCCAATGAAATCAACTTTTAAGCAATTTGTTTATAGAGCTACTGTTTTTATTTTTTTGAAAATATGTCCAGTGAAAATATGTCTAGTGTTACTCAAGTGAATTATCCCCTATTATTTTTATCTTATGCACATGGTGGTTATTTTCTGAAATTAAATACAAAAATATTATACGACAAAACAAGGTCAGGATGAATATTTTCATTACAACAACCTAGCATTTCTTGATTACAACAACCTAACATTTCTAATTGATTACAACAACCTAACATTTTTAAATAGGAAAATCCATACTGCAATTCTTGATTACAACAACATAACATTTCTTGATTACAACAACCTAGCATTTTTAAATAGGAAAATACATACTACAATTCTTGATTACAACAACCTGCAAATACCATTTCTAAATAGACAAAAAATATTGCAATTCTACAAAAAATAGATGCAATTAAACACTACATCTTCCACCACTTAATGCAACAGAACATCGCCATCAAGAATACAACAAACTGCCATTTTCTCTTGCTTTTTTGGAGCTTCTTTATCTCAGCCTCCTGCTCATTCATCCTTCGTAATAATCCCGGAATTATTGCCCTTGCTCGAGCACACATTGGAGGGTCTTTCCATGTCCAAAAAGAGCATCTAGCACTCTGGAAAGAAAGGAAAAATTTGAGACGCAAATCCAAGAAAAAAATGCAAATCCAAGAAAAATACACAAATGAAGATACTTACACCGGATTTGGGGCAACACAGATACCTCCTCCCCGGATTATTGGGCGTCCACGATGTACGACTTATGGCTCTCATGGGAATTTCACAGATACACATGACTGGGTCATTTTCTCGGCTGCCCATGGAAGAAGTGCTTCAATGGAAGCTAGGGTTCATTACAGAATTTGGGGGAATGAAGAAAGCTCAGTTTTTAACGTTTATATACAATAACAAGACTTTAATAATGCTTACTAGGATGTAAATGCCGACTAGATTGCTTACATGGCGGCCAACTAAGCACCGGGCCTGATAAAATGCAATCACGTGCAAAACACGTGAGAAATAGCCCGATCGGGCTTTTTTTGGCCTGTGGACGCTTAATTTTTGAAACTTTGTCCTATATTTGCAAGCCCGCAAAAGACTGTCCTAAAAACGCAAAACGCCTATACTTATAGGCCTAAAAAAACTCTGGACTCTAAAATTGGGTAAGCGGGTCGGGTAACCAGATATACCCGATTTTTTTTTAATTTATATACTCCTACATTATATATATTTTTATACATTCTATTATTATAAAACTAATAATTTTATTATATATTTTTATAATTCTGTTTTCTCTAATCCGACTCTCACTCTACTCTTTAGGAACGCAAAAATAGAACATAAGAATTGAAGAAAGTAAACAAAAACTCATAATGCATAAGAATATATCGAGACTTAGAATGTGTTACACATCTAATTATTCTTCTATATATATCTATATATGTATATTATAACATAGGACATAATTAAATTGAATAATGTCGGATTATTCTTTTTTTAAGACACAACATATGACATAAATTGAATAATGCCGGGTAATTAGGATACCCTAATACTCGACCCGGATATCCGGCTCAGGTATTAGAATACCCGATTTCTAATATAGGGTCGGGGTAGGCTGTAATAAATTTGACAAAATTAGGATCAAGATATTTTTGGGTAGGGTACTTGACCTGACCCGTTTAGATATCTCTAAATGATATTTTTGGAGGGAAATAGATGTGAGACAAATCTATAAATCATGCATGCATGTACATGGACATTAAACCTATAATTTGTTGGATACGCTGGAGAGAGAGAATTAATTGAGAATTTATGAACTTCTCTATATTGAATTTTATCTTCAGTAATGAACACTTGAAGAAACTGTAAAGAGAAGAGCCAGCTCTACTTTGCCTAAATTAACTTGAATAAACATTGAGCTAAGAATCACAGCTAATCTAATGCTTTGCCTAAGCTGGCTAACTAACCTGTGTTGATTCACTGCTAATTACTCATCAATCTAATATTCTAATTAGATCAACAAACTAACTGCACTCTAATAAAATTAAGGCAAAAACTCTTGTACATCATGATGTACCAAACATCTGGTTCAACCCGACCCGCGACCCAACCCTCCCGGTCAACGTTGACCGTGTTGACTTTTTTTAAAAAAAATTTTAATTTTTTTTCAAGAGTCGAGCGAGGGAGCCGAAGGCCTCGGAGCGAGCTAAAAAATATTAATATTGTCACAATCATTATCTATAAATTAAAAATCGGAGCCAAAGACGGAGAAGAAAAAAAGGTCAACGGTCAGACGTTGACCGGTCAACGCTGACCGGATCGGGCGGGTCGGGGCGGGTCGGGTCAGGTTGAACCGGATGTATGGGTACATCATGATGTACCCAAGTGCAACTCTAAAATTAAACTGGCCATGGAATCATATCTTATCTAGGATTGGAAATGGAATTCCCTCGTTTAGCGCGTGTAACCTGCATGCATGGAATTAATTAATGAGTATTGTTATCAGAGAATAGAAGACAAAGGAGATCGAATAACTGGAGAAAGAAGAAGCTGGTGAATTAAGGATTATTATTGATGGGAGAGGGAGCTTGTATAGAAATGAAGAAACGGAAACGATCAAAAATAGTTCGTTAACTTTGATTGATATTGAGTGATAAGAATTAAGGAGAGATAATAATATTATTTTATCACTCTATACCTTGTTTTACTAGTGATTTCATTAAAAAAATAGTATCTACTTCCAACTTTTTTAATTTTAAAGTTAATTTTTAATATTATTAGTTGAGCCCTAAGAAATATTTTTAACTCCGCCACCAACATTAAAAATTTATGGTGGCTCACTAGTCAAAAGATTTAGCAAGCATTTCTTCCAGTTGAATTAACACTACAAAAAAATGCGCTTCTAACGACGGAAAATTCCGTCGCTAAACAGCGTAATTCCGTCGCTAAAGAGGCCTAACGACGGAATACGGTCGACGCGAAATCCCTCGTCGCTAAGACAATTAACGACGGAATTTCAACTCCGTCGCTAATGTTACGACGGAATAGTCGTCGTTGACCCTGCGTCACAGATTTCGTCGTCGACGGACTTAGCGACGGAAGTAATTCCGTCGCGAAGTTTGGTTTATTTTTGAAACGGATTGCGACGGAATTTCCGTCGCTAATAGCGACGGAATCCATTCCGTCGTTAATTCTGGATTTGTCGTGACGGAATTTCCGTCGCTATTCCGTCGTTAAGTCTGGGACAGTGGGCAGTGTAATGCTCTGTTTTTCTATTCCCTTAAATAACAAACAAACACCAATTTCAAATCCAACAAATCACATAAATATGAACCTGAAACACAATATTAAAACTTAATCAAACACTAATTCATTGTTAAATTTCAACATTGAACATTTACATAACAGTTATGTCTAAATAAAAAAACATCTAATGTCAACAACTATAGAGTTTTGAAGCAAGCAGTGGTTGACCATCGTATTGTATTATCAAACATCGTCGTCCTCTTTGTCAATGTCTTCTTTATCGTCGGCTTCATCATCATCATTGTCTTCGATGCCAACCCAACGAGTAAAAGCAAAAAGAAATTCCTTGAAGTTTACCATTCCATTCTTGTCCCAGTCCATCTCCTCTGCAAATTCAAAACAAATTGCAACTTAAATTCAAAACAAATTGCAGCTTAGCTGCCGGATCTATAAGACATGATTACTAAACTAGTGACGGAGTAGCAAACAGAATTCAAGCAAGAAACAGTCGTCTAACTCCAAGCGTATTTGTCCAAATGGCTGCATAAATTTTGGAATGCTATCGAAACAAAATGCATCGACATAGTTATTTTCCTGGTGAAGTAACACTATTATAGCAAATACAATGAAGAGGAAAACTGCATGTCCATTAACATCAAATCAACCAATAATTTGACACAAAATATACATGCTGCGAGGTAACAAATAGGCAAAGTCCCCGTGTTCACGAAATAAGAAGATAAACACTAAATCCTTTTCCACATAAAAGTGCAGGTGTAAGAACATTTCCATTCAATCAAGTTGAATTAACAATCAAAACCATAAACAAAATTAAATTCAATACATCTGCACAAGTCAGTTTTCCTAATAAATCATTCATTCAGAGAATCAATGGACTAACCGAGAAGAAAGTCAAACACAAATTCGTGAGATTGAACTAGGGCTCTGAAAAGACGAAGGCGGCTGATGGGACATCGAGAAGAGCAGCTGGTGAGAGAGACAACACGACAAGAATGCAGCGACGCCGAGGAAGGACGACGGCGGCCGGAGCGGATGAGAGAGTGTCAGAGAGAGAATGAGAGATGGAGTCTGTGAGAGATTTATAATGAAAGAGAGGGATAGAGAGAGAGTGACTAACCGTGGCCGGAGCGGAGACGGGGGGCCGGAGGCTGCGACGGCGGATCGGCGGCGGCGGCGGGCAGGAGGAGCAACACACAATGGCGAAATGGCGGCGACGATAGCAAGACGGTAGCTGGAACGGCGACTGTGAAAAAGACACCGGAAAGACACAGTGGACGGCGGGCCGGAGCTACAACGGGTCGAAACGACGGCGGCGAACAACGTCTGGCCGGAGCGACGACGGTCGGGTGAGAGGCCAAGGACGAGATCGATTTGGGGATTTCCATGGTTAGGGATTCTAAACTGAAGCGGAAAGGAGATCTGAAATATAATCAAACTTAACGACGGAATTATTCCGTCACAATTCTGTCGTTAACCGATAAATTCAAATTTTATGAAAAAAATATCTTAATTAACGTAACGACGGAATAATTCCATCGTTAAGAAATAAATTAAAATTAAAAAATATTCGTAATACTCTAACGACGGAATATTTCCGTCGTTAACAAATAAATTAAAATTTAAAATATTCGTAATATCTTAACGACGGAATATTTCCGTCGTTAATAAGTAAATTATATTAAATAATTCGCAATTTAATACATAACGACGGAATAGTTCCGTCGTTAATAAATAAATTAAAATTTAAAATATTCGTAATACTCTAACGACGGAATATTTCTGTCGTTAGTCTTGACGACGGCGTTTCCGTCGCTATTTCCGTCGTTAAGCCCTTTCGACATGTTCCGTCAATAAACCGTCGTAATTCCGTCGTTAAATAGTGACGGAATACGTTCCGTCGTTATTTTTATTTTTTTTTGTAGTGTAAGAGTATGCAACTCCTCACTTATCTTGGATTACTTTTCCGACTAACAAATAACAATAAATAAATAATATTGCATAAATGGTTTCGTGGTGTAGTTGGTTATCACGTCAGTCTAACACACTGAAGGTCTCCGGTTCGAGTCCGGGCGAAGCCATATAAAAGTTTTTTTTTTAATTTTGCATTTTTATTTTATTATTTTTATCCGATATTTAATTGCATTTTTTGGCTCGTGTGGGCTTAAAAAAAATGTCTTTCCTAAAAAAAAGAGCATAAGAATAAGTGTGAAATACAACGCAGCTGTGACGTCAAATGTCATGCCTCCATATAAATTACTCGTTGACATTTATTAAATCTAATTTTTGCAAGTATAATTTCACAATATTAAATAATCTTGTGACAAAATCCTATCCCAAAATTAATACATTAAATTTTCTTATCCCAAAACGTTAAAGCAAACAAAACCAAATAAATATAATATTTGTTTTAAATTAATGGTTTCAGTTAAGATTACTTACTTTTTTTAGATTTGAATTTTTTTATAATAATGAAGTTTCTAATATACTATCACCAAAGCCAATATAATTTGTTAATGTTATATATTGATATTGAATTACTAATGGTCATATTTTCGTTTGACCTCAGCTCATCAAATTTAGCAAAATTTTAAATAAATTTACGCCCTTAAAATGTATACAGTTGCTAAAAAATTGGTGCTAAAAAAAAAGAAAGAAAACTAGGCCACAAAATGTATACAGTTGCTATCAGAAAGTATGGTGGCCCACGCACTGTTGTTATGCATGCTTGGTCAAAACTCCATTATTCTAATTTTATTAATTATTTCCATTATTATTCTTCAATAAAATTAATAATATCATGAAAGAGTTGAGAAAGTAACTAAACAAAAATGTCTAAAAAGAAGCAAAACCTCTAAAAAAAAAGCAAAATAAAAACAAAATTGTAAAGTAGCATTTCAAAATTATTTATAACATTATAAATTTTTAATTTGATGATAATGTAACGTGTTTCCATTTTAAAAAAAATAGCATTTCAAAATTATAGTTTAAAGGCCCAAAGGCCAAGCACAAGAAACCAAAACCTAACTCAATATTTTCAAACTACCGATTAAGATTCTCCAATTGTTCCCACGAATATTCCAATAGAAACACAATTTCTTTCTAGAAATTGACAATTGCTTGTTTTCTAAGCTTATATAAGATTTATTACAAAAACAATTATGACTACTTACCTTTTAATGCCATCCATATATAATAACTACATCTATAAAAAAAAATTATGGATTTATTTACACAATGCAAAAATGGAATAATTTATTTCCGCAATGGCATAAAATATTAACAGATTTTTCTCTTGAATGGTAGGATTATACAAAAGCTCAAAAAAGTAATTCGTCTTAACTCTAAAGTGAATTAAACACTTTTATTATATGAATATTTATTATAAACTTATAGTATAAAAATTAGCGTATACCAGATTTATTTATTGAATAAACTTGTGGATATATGAAATTATTAGTACTTCCATATTTCCAAAAAGTATTTAAAGAAAAAAAAAATAAGAAATTGGGAAGAACTCCAAATCTCACAAATTCCATCTTGGTTTATGGATACACAAATCTATGTTCTCATCCTGATTTTAAGCATAACAATTTATAAGGACATAGATTTCAAATCTTTTTCTCTTTTATTATTTTCATCCTTTCTTTTTGCCCAAGAAAAGAAAGAAAACCGCTCCTCTCTCTAATCCACCAGTTTTGACAAAACCGGTTTTAAGGCCCCCTTAAATATGCCCCAAACACTCATTTCTCCTCACTAAAACCCTCTCCGCCTTCTCAGCACTCTCTCTCTCTCTCATCGTCAACTTCACCAACTAATTTTGCAGTTTTCGTTTCTCTCCAGCAAATGGCCAAGATCAAGATCGGAATCAATGGTATATTTGTAGATCTACTCTTTTTGAGTTAAATTTTTTAGTTCTCGTTATTTTGCTTCAGTTTTAGCCTTTTTGCTGCATTTTTATGATCTGTTGGTACTGCTGGTATTTTCGTAATTGAAGTGGAATTCTACGATGATTATAATTTAAGCTGTCGCCTTAGTGATTTTTTTTATGTTGATTGAACAGGATTCGGTAGGATCGGCCGTTTGGTCGCTAGGGTTGCTCTGCAGAGGGACGATATAGAGCTTGTTGCTGTCAACGACCCATTCATCACTACCGATTACATGGTAACATCCGATTTATTAACAAAGTAGTAGTAGATTTTGTGATCTGTTTGTCCTTGTGATTAATGGCTGTTAATTTTGTTTTCAGACATACATGTTCAAGTATGACAGTGTCCACGGCCAGTGGAAGCATAATGATGTGTCGGTGAAGGACGAAAAGAACCTTCTCTTCGGTGAGAAGTCGGTTAGAATCTTTGGATGCAGGTACTAGTTTGTTTGCCTGTTTTGGTTTGTGTTCTGCTGCATTTTGATTTTGAAAGAAATTGAAAAATAGCAAGGAAACTTGATTTATTTATGGTGGTCGGTTTTGCAGGAACCCTGAGGAGATCCCATGGGCTGAAGCAGGTGCTGAGTTTGTTGTGGAGTCTACTGGAGTCTTCACTGACAAGGATAAAGCTGCTGCTCACTTGAAGGTCGCTCTTTATTCCGATTTTCGACCAATTCTATAGCATTATCTTTTTATTTGTGCTTTCTCTGTTTGTGTGTATTTGCGTGTTCAAGATGTTTAATGGTTCTCTATGAGATCGTCTATCTTTGTAGACAGTTCTCTTTTGTTTACTCGTATGTTTTTATCCCAGTGTTTGTTACTTAATAAATGTTTATCTTCGTAGATGCCTCAATTGCTAGAATTCCTAAAAGTTAAATAGCATATTGATTTCATGATTGATCTTAGACTTGCTGTGGTTATTCCTAGATTTCAATATACTATTTAGATTTGTTCCATGTTTATGGAGTTTATGGCCTCCAACTTGAACCTTTGTGCCTTGAGTGATTGATGTTGTTGTGTTGTAATTTTTTTTTGGGATCAGGGTGGTGCCAAGAAGGTTGTCATCTCTGCCCCGAGCAAAGATGCTCCAATGTTTGTTGTTGGTGTCAATGAGAAGGAATACAAGCCTGAGTACAACATTGTTTCCAACGCCAGTTGCACCACTAATTGCCTTGCTCCATTGGCTAAGGTCCGAAGCTTTGCCTGTATTCTTTTTTGACTTCTTGGATAAGTTCTTGGCTCTTATCGTCTCTGCTAACCAACATTTGCTTCTAATTCTGGCAGGTCATTAATGATAGGTTTGGCATTGTGGAGGGTCTTATGACCACCGTCCACTCTATTACCGGTACGTGCTTCTCCTGTCTGCTTATGTTTTGAGCTTAAGATTATATTATTTTGTGTTGATTGTCGATCCAATCTTTGTGTCGTTTATGCATTTAGCCACCCAAAAGACTGTTGATGGTCCATCGAGCAAGGACTGGAGAGGTGGAAGAGCTGCCTCATTCAACATTATCCCCAGCAGCACTGGAGCTGCCAAGGTATTGTATTCACTATCCGAGCTTTCCATTAGTTTTGTTAGTACATTGTAGCGATCAATTTTCATGTATTCTGGTTTTCCTGATTTTGTGATTTGTATATAATTTGTGTAGGCTGTTGGTAAAGTGCTTCCAGCTCTAAACGGAAAGTTGACTGGCATGTCATTCCGAGTCCCCACAGTTGATGTCTCAGTTGTTGACCTCACCGTCAGGCTAGAGAAAGAGGCCACTTATGAGGAGATCAAAGCTGCGATCAAGTGAGTTGTGATTTTGATTTTGATCGAACAATGTCAGCTTAGTCACAGATTCACCTCTTCAGTTTCTTGATTGTGTTATCTAATGCTGCTTGTTTTTCTGTTATTCTCAGGGAGGAGTCAGAGAACAAGCTCAAGGGTATCTTGGGTTACACCGAAGACGATGTGGTTTCCACAGACTTTGTTGGCGATAGCCGGTAAACATCACTTCCTTTTGCTGCTGTATGTTGCTCAGACGGTTATCTCTGATGTGTTGTGTTCCACACTGTTTTGTAGGTCGAGCATATTTGATGCCAAGGCTGGGATTGCATTGAGCAAGAACTTTGTGAAGCTGGTGTCGTGGTATGACAACGAATGGGGATACAGGTATAATAGAAAATCGGAGATTTGATTCAAGCTTTTTCGAAATGTTGTTTGGATTGATTGTTGATGCTTTGTTTTGTGTTGTTGCAGCTCAAGGGTGATCGATCTCATTGTTCACATGGCGTCTGTTGCTTGAAGGTCTTTGTTTTTCCTGCTGAGTTTTCTGTTGGAAATGGCACTGTTTTACTTTGAGCTTTCCGGCCTTGTGGTCTTTCGTTTCTAGTTAAAGCTTTAAAGTCTCTAGACTTTGTAATAATTATATAGCTGCAGCTCTGTTTTGCAGCTTATTCTGTCGTATTACCTTTTCTTTCAAAGAATTTTCCCTGAGAATCAAATTTTAACCTTTTTCCACCAGCATCCATCTTATTCTGCCTTTTTAAAGCTTTGATTTGTGAGAATCTTGTTATATATGCATGCAAATATTATCTATACATACCACCAAAATATCCAATATTTGAAAACATTTTATCCGAAAATTTCAACAATTTCTGTTTGAGACTATAATACCATTCATATATGGTGTTTTGATGTTAGATTAAACTCTGATTAATTCTTATTTCAAGAGCAAAAGCAAAGCATTTGAATTCAAATTTGAGATTTTTTTTTATTGGTTTGAGCAACGAGTGAGCATGTCGGATTGATTTTACCAGCTATCGAAATCTATTATTTTTAACTCTATTCTCTGGTATGGTCAGAATTTTCCAAATTAATATTATCCAATAGTATCTCTCAAACAATATTTCATCACCTGCATACCCATTTCATCTTTATGTGAATTTGAAAAGTGTCATTCCCATGTAACACAAATAGTGCAAGTGTATCTCCATTATCTAAATATGCATTATGATTAAATTCAACTAGAAGAAAGCAAACATCCAATTCAATTGAAATAATATATTTTATCTTGATTCTTCACGTGTTTCTCTTATTAACTCAGGAAAATTAGACTTAGAAACTTCCTAATTAGGCTATCGCGTGATTCAGGGACGTTGACACGAATCTTAGTGCCACCACACTAACTTTCACTCTTCGAGTACTAATTCACTTTTCTTTATTTTACCATGTCCTCATCTCCTTCCTTCAATCATAGAATAATAGATAAAACACAAAAAAAATACCACAAAAACTTTTGAGAATCAACAACATATAAAAGAAAAATATTTTAAAAGAGCAACACAAATCGACATGCATACAAAACAAAATTTCAGTAATGAAACTAGTAATCTATTATATATATAAAGAGCGAGTTTGCAATTGAGAGTCAATTTCAAATCAATTGTATGGCAATTTCGTAAATTACGATAATTATAAGGTGCAAAATTTGTGCTACAAATTTATTTAAAAAAAAAATAGGGTTTTCAAGCAGTAACCGATGCTCACGTCACGCACGTTCTCCAACTGCTCACAATTTTTTTTTTCTGAAACCAGTTCCACTCGATTCACTGTCTCACAAAAATTTGACTAGCAAAATTTCTTGCTATCTCAAATTTTCCTGTATCTCAAGTTTCTACATACATGAAAATTTGAGCGAATTTAGGGATTGGAATTCGAGAATTGCGAGGGGAAGAGTTGATCTGGACGGAAATCGAATGAAGTCGATGGTGATATACATGATCGGCGTAGGCGGCTTCACCGTCTCGCATCCATTAGAGAAGCTGATGGAGGAGAAGCCGCACAAGGTTCTCGCCATCGACGTATTCACGCAAATTATGAAAATTTTTCAATTTCAAATCATGTAATCCTTGATCTACTGTTATCAATGTCAAATTGATTTTTTAGTATAGTTTTAAGAAGGAGAAACGTCTTCCTGGGATTGTTTTATTCATCATTGACAAAATGCTCAAGGATGCCGAGGTTGTTCTTCATCAATTTGATCACTCGCGCGAGGTCTTCTCCACTCCTCTCACTCTCCATGTGTGTGTTTGTGTTTTTCATACTTTCTTTGTCCCACAAGAGATTTGTCAAACTTGCCTCATTGCTCAATTATTTTCTGAAGTTTAATTCTTTGTTACTATATCTTTCTTATGGAATTAGTGTGCGATGGATTTGGTAATATATTGTGAATTGGGAAAGTAAATACATGTAGTCAAAAAATAACATTGTTTGTTGCTTTTACTTCATCCTATTTAGTCTTAGAGTATTCTCAAGATATGGTTGAATGATTCCAAAACTTTAGAATTTACTTGGCTATTTAAGCATTGTGGTTTTAGTTTCTTCTAAATTCTAGATATCAAAGTTCTATTTTGGTTGTAAGCATCTTTTGTTCACAGTCATATAAATGTGAAACAAAAGTAAGATCCTGGATAAACTTTTCTTGAGATCTCATAAAGATCGAGAGTAGTATAAACATGAATATTTTGTTTGTGGAAATGGCAAAGTGGATGGAAACAATGCTAATGCATCCTTTGAATTTTATTTATGTTAATATGAAAGGTTTGTCTTTTGCAAACCCCAACTGTCTATTGTATTTATCATGTAGCAAAGAAGATTAGTACAAAATTAAAAGTGATTGAACTCTTCAAACTGTTTATATTATTTTCTATTTGGTCTATTAATATCACCTATATGAATAATCGTCTTTCTCAATTATGTTTGGTTTCAGATAAAGATTATCGGTGTTATTGAAAGAATGATATCATCATGCGAGGTAATTTACTGCTTACGTTTTAACAATTATATAAGCAACTACTAGTTCGTATATATGAGAGAGAGAGCTACTTGTTTCACATTTCGACGACAAATCACGGCTTTGAACCGGGACTACCTCCAAAGTCCAAACGCACCGTTGTTATATGCCAAGTGAGATCTTAATTGTAATGATTCAAAAACTGTTAAAATTACAAATATAGTGAAAGGGAGGCGCATTTTTTCGCAACTAAGAAAATCCTTTTTCATTAGTCAAGAAAACATTGAAGACAGAAATGTTAGTTGGTTTATATATTAAAATTGAGTTATAAATGTCAGATGGGTTTCGTGGTGTAGTTGGTTATCACGTCAGTCTAACACACTGAAGGTCTCCGGTTCGAGCCCGGGCGAAGCCAGTTCATTTCTTTTTTTCGTTTTTATTTATTATAGTTACATACTTTTTCTAATCAGGTTTGGAAAGAATAGGGATTGAGAAAATTCTAAACAGAGCTTCATTTTTTTGGGTTATATGTTAAGTCTATGGCTCTCTTTTACTATAATTAAAAGCCGATCTTTTCTTTTTTCTAATATTCATTTCTTCTCAAAAGAACAAAAAAATTATTCGTTATTGTTCCTCACTTCCTCTCTTTATTTATTTATTTATTTTGTCATATTTACTAAGCAAAACAAATCAGAAGCAGGGAATGGCAAAAAAATACAATTCATGCCACCCAAGTGATTGAATTGGATTGTGATAATTCTACTCAACTACAATCTACAAAAAAATAAACTTTTCTAACATAAAGAAACAAGATACACTTTGCAAGAGATCTCTAGAGAGAGAGAGAGAGAGAGAGAGAGAGAGAGAGAGCTCTTTTCTTTTAGATAAATGAAGGTCAATCAGCTCCTATATCAGTTGAGTTCCATATACACATCTCTAGGTCTAGCTTGCCAGTTGCGTTTATAAAACCAAAAGGAACCAAGAGAAAATCCCCAGGAGGAGATCCTTCAACCCTACCCGGAAAATTGTTTGTGTACGACTTCAATCTCAGACAACTATTTCCTCTTTCAGACACAATATCATACAGATACTGCTCCTTTGACGAGCTCGGGCTGATGCAACTTATCATCACTGTATGCCCAATACTCTCTGTTCCTTTTTTCAGGACAAAAAGAATGCCATCTTTCTCGGCTTGCAGGACCAGGAAACCTTCGTTCTTGTTTAAGGTCACGGGTAAAGGGCAGTTGTACTGGAACCGTCTTCCCGAGTCCCAATGCTTACTACTAAAATGCTCCGACAACTGTGTTGATGAGCCAACAAAATGGCACTTCCCAAGGGGGCAAGCACAAGGCGAACTCATGCACTCTTCTTCGTGCTCTCCTCTCTTGTTGTAATCCACAATTTCTGCACAACCGTACTGAGCATTTCGGCATGGTGCTCTGACTGGATCCGCAATTTCAATATCCACACAAACTGTGTTACCTTCATCACCACTTATAGGCATATTTTCCTGAAATAACATTAGCAGTCAACCTGTCCGTTCCTTCAACCTTTTTAATATCCTAATGAGATTATTTTATCCACTTAGGAAGGCCAATATAAAGTTCTTAGATCAGGATTTTTAAGTTTAAAGCATTTATCAAATCACGGAACTCAATGTGAAGGAAGGAATTTAAATAAAAAAACAAATAAAATCAATGAAACGCTAACATTAATATCTGATAGCGTGAAATAAGAACAAGAAAAGCAATATATATCTCAAAATACTTTAGTAGCTAAAAAACTTATGTTTTTATGGAAGTTGCAATCAAACTTGAATTAACACAATAGTTATTTTATTTTTTCTGCGTGTTTACGATATACGGTAATCATCATTTACCTCTGCAGAGATCATGCCCCCATTAATTTGATCTTCTCCAGCCTGTATGCAAAAATCCATGGCTTAAATTGGGAAAGCTAATACATGCATAATCAAGGTTGCTGCACTTCATGATATTTTGGCAAGGAAAAGTAGATCCCAAGACTTTGCCTCACTAAAAACGTGAAGAAAAAGGAGATAGAAAGATGAGCAAAAAGATAAATTTGATGATTATCACCAATTCTGTGACCATAAAATTTAGCGAATTAATTGTGAATTTACACGCAATCAAGTAGGATTTCGTAGAAAGAGGAGTTTTAGGGCAGATCAGATGTAAGTTGTGCGCCAAGTAAAAGCTGGAGTAGAAGAGACTAAGGTAGCGTTTACCAAGCAGGAAACATAACAGAGAAAAAGAAAATAAATGAAATGAAATGAAACAAAGAAAGAAAGTGCGAGACAAATAGCTTGGAACTTATTGAAAAGGAATGCAATCATACATCTCAGATATACAGAATACCATGGCATTTGGTAGAAAGGCATTATCCAGGAAATGATACATCATTTTTATAATACAAAATATAACAACGGTACACCATGAAGTTTCATATGTAATTTACTTTTTGAATGGAATTCAATCATGGACTTTGGTCAACCAGCCAATAGTAATTTTTGTGGAATCGCGAGTGCTGACAGCAGCGTCAGGACAATAATGGAAGAGTTAACAGAAGAGGCAGCAAAACAAGAGGTCTCAGACAAGCAATAACAAAGTTTTAGAGAGCAGATATACAGTAAACGTAAAATGGGTTGAATTAAAACTCGCAAATAATCACAGGAAGAATCAACACAGTAATGACTATTAAGATGAAAATAATCTCCAGAATTAATACCTGATAGCCAACCTGCTCAAGTACAGAGTAATCTTCAACATCTGGTGGTATTATTCCTAGATTACTGCTGTCTAATTGGGTCCTAAAACCCAACATTCCCATCCCAAGGCCTCTTTCCTTGCAAACCACCTAAAAGAAAACATTTTAACCTGATTATCCATTAATATAATAAGTACAATAGTACATACAGGTAGCATGCAGCATACCTCTCCACATCCATAACCGCCAAGTTCTCTCTCTTGCTTTTCTCTCTCACTAATTTCTTCTTCCCCCCAAGAAGATAAGCATGGAAATATAGCAGGGGATAGTTCGGATGGTTCTCCAACAGCAACACTCTCGTAGTAAAAGAGCTGTGGAAGAACAAATGGGTTGGAGTAACAAGAAGTAATGTTTTCATAAAAGAAACTTTATTGAGTCTCACCTGGAGAAACAGAAGACAGCCACCAACTGCACGCTGCTTCCCTTGACGATAGCGAGCTACTTCTCTAACTAGCCGATCGAGTAAAAATTTCCCCCAGTTATATTGGTGGACAATGTCCATGTTTGTCAAAAAATGGAGAAACGATGGACTAACATCCAGTCTCGCCGTGGGGCATAGAAGTGTGCCCAACACATAAAGGAGAAAAGACCTCTTAAAATCCTCCCCAGCTTCTGGGACTGCCAACCTTTCTTCCAGGAGTCTGACAGAAATCCCACGATTTGTAGCATTGTACTTCTTGCGCAATTCAGCAATTAACTCATCAGGTCCAGAGTTAACCACATCCTTCCCACTGGAAGCCAATCCCATCACCAATTCAACATCTCGAGGAGTTAAAGGTATGCGCTCGCCACAAATTTCCAAGCTGCGCCGGACAGTATTAAATTTCTCCAATAGCCAAAGACACAGGCTGCGTCGCAGAGTTCGACATTTGAGGTTGAGGATACTTCCAAACCCCATGCTCTTTACAGCAGCCTTTTGGTCAGGTGTGAGCCGCTGCAACACATTCAATAATCGACCAGGAGAGCATCTAGTAACGAGTTTGGTCTGCACCGTGAGGGTCAATCATATAATCACATGAGGATCCATTGTCATATAAACATCTAAATATAAGTTTTGGAAAACTATAAGAGAGTACTTGTCTTCTTGGCTTGGGAACACGTGCTGGGGTAGTGCTCAAGTATTTATCCCATACTTCACGGGCGCGATTAGTGTATTTCGACTTATCTTCTGGAGTCATCAATTTCCAAGCATCTGATGCAGCTTTTGTGGCCTAAATTAACGATTGCTTATTAGTACATTTCTTCTTTGTTTACCCACTTCAAGACTTATTCTAGCATTTTCACCCAGTAGTTAGGGAAAATAATGTTTTATCAACACTAAAAGACATAGACATACCGCTTTCAATCCTGAGGATTCCGGATGGGAAGCAGTGTACTCCTTAATAAATTCACGACTAGGGAAAATAATGGTTTAGAATCAGCAGTATGAATTTCCAAATGGGAAAGAAAAGAATTCAAAAACTCAATAAGTGCATGGAGTACCTAAAGTGCACCCAAGAACATGCTGGACGCGATGCTGCATCTTGCTTCTTCTTCTTTTTTGGCCGACTGATTTCTGACTCACTGTGCTCTTGTTCATTTCTCATGAGCACCATCATATCTTCTTCACACGGAACCATAAATTAGAATAGCACCTTCACCATCATTTAACTCACACTTGAGTGAAAAAAAGGTGAAACTTACAGCTCTAAAGCCATAACACAAATTTAGTTCCAAAAGAATGAAAAGAAGAAGAAACCATAACACCAATTAAAATACTTAGCTAAAGATTGACAAGAGAATAATTTTCCTGTAATAACACAAATCTCCCAACTATCATCTACCTATGCTAGGATGTGGAAATACTATCAAGCATGTACACGTAGTACACCAATCCATTGATTATGGGACACGTGGCAGTTGCACCTGTCATTTTTTATGGAATATGGGAAACGTGGGAGGAAATGGTGGGTCCAACTACCACGTGTCTTACAATCAATGAGTCGGTGTAGTACATGTACGTGTTTGATATAACTTCCCGGGGAGGACATACTCAAGAATCAGACAAGCAAAGAAGCCTAAAAACGCAGCTATTACATAGAGTAATGGACTTATCAAACCTAAGCATCGTATTGCAATCATCAACAACAATGAATCAATTGAATATCCCTTCAATAAACAGCCAATTCTTCAGGGGCAAATTGCAGGAATTTAATTGTAAAAGCACTCTTACTCCGCATATAATAGATTGCACAAAATCAATTCAGATAACGTAACACGATCAATAAATTAGGTACAACATTTTCTAAAAAAGTGCAACCAGCGATCAATAGACCTAAAAAGTAGTGAAAGGCAAGACATGCAATCTGTAAAGAAACCCTAATCGGGTGTTGAGACTTAAGGAATCAGCACGTACCGAGGGTCAAGACCTCATCGGAGACAGTGACGGTGGCGGCATCGGAGAATCAATTGCTCCGTCGGCACGGCGGTTAGTCGTTTCTACTATATATCCTTTTCTTCTTTGTCCCCTGTTGCTCTTCTCCTTGTCTCTGTTTTCTTTTTCTGCCATTACCGCGTCATTTTTTCTTATTTTTGTCTTGTGCCTTTTTTTTCTAAGGAAAATGGGCCTCCTAATTTTCGTATTTGGGCCTCCTTTGTTTTAGAATCAATTAAAATACATCACTATCACTCTCTTTATTTGCTCAAGAAAAAGAAAAAGAAAAAGAAAAAAAAAAGAAGGAAGTTGGTTTTTTCAAGAAAAAAAAGGTGTGTGAATTTTGATTTTTTTAAAATAATAAAAAAAAAGAAAAAAACACTAATAATAGCATTTTTGGACATTTTTGCCCCTATTTTTTTTTATCATTTCTTCCATAAAAAAATGGTCGGATCACTAGTAACTAACTCTCTTTATTAGCTCAAGGCAAAAAAAAGAATGAAGTTGGTTTTTTCAAGAAAAAAAAGGGGTGTGCATTTTGATTTTTTAAATATAATAAAAAAAGAGAAAAAACACTAATAATAGCACTTTTGGACATTTTTTCCCCTAATTTTTTTAACATTTCTTCCATAAAAAAAATGGTCGGATCACTAGTAACTAACTCTCTTTATTTGCTCAAGAAAAAAAAAAGAAGGGAGTTGGTTTTTTCAAGAGAAAAAAAGGTGTGTGCATTTTGATTTTTTAAATATAATAAAAAAAGAGAAAAACATTAATAATAGCACTTTTGGACATTTTTGCCCCTAATTTTTTTAACATTTCTTCCAAAAAAAAATGGTCGAAAAAAAGCAATCGTCGACAGCAGGGTTCGAACCTGCGCGGGCGAAGCCCAACAGATTTCAAGTCTGTCTCCTTAACCACTCGGACATATCGACCAGATGCTGAAAAGAGCGATTGTAAAATTATCATTATGTTTATGTTTATAATTTCGGTTGCTCTATAGTGAATTCGACGTTTTGATTTGAGTTCTATTTGGTCTGGGAAAAGGAACAAGAGTATTTACACTTCGTGACTGAGTCAGAAATATTTTTCTCATGGGAACCAACTAATTAGTATAATTTTTAAACGTAATTGTGAAATTGTAAAATTAAAATTAAAATTAAAATTAAAATGAATAATTACTAATGTTAATAAAATCATAATATTGTTTAAATTACAACACAGTGTACAAATAATAAACAAAGTCTAGTTAACGCAAGCAACTATGCGCGAGTTGCATATATTTCTACATTGAAATCTCAATATATCTTGATAACTTTCGTAATTACAAAAACAAAAGTAATTGTTCATAACTAAATCTCTTTCTCTCATACGCCTTAATATTCATATATACTGCAAAAAAAAATATTAATTTGATTCACTAACAAATAATTAATGAATTGTTTTCATTTTTTGATTGAGACATTATAAATAAGAAGAACTAAAAAGGAATACGGGACATTATCAATGGAATGGAGGAACGTGAATGGATGTCAAAAAACTCATGATGTTAGCTTTGATGTTCCCAGATCTAGACGTGGGTGTAATGGGTGGCATGATTTGCCGATTGGATGGCATCGGTGTGGAGTTGATGTCGTTTTCTTCCCGTCGTTGAATGCCACAGGTGTTGGAGTCATTCTACAAGATGCAAAGGGAACTTTCATGGCAGAAATTGTTCTCGTGTTGTCGGGTTGTTTGCATGTGGAGGAAGGCGATGCCATGGGTTTACACGAGGCACTCTCATGGATCAAGAACAAAGGAATTGATCATGTGGAGTTCCATTCGGACAGTAAGCAAGCTGGTGGTTGATGCTTTTAGTTCAAGAGACATAGATAGCTTCGAATTTGGAGCTACTATTGATAGTTGTCAATTACTTCTCTAGTCGTGTCCTAATTTTTATATAAGATATGTTAAATGTGATGTCAATGTAGTGGAACATAGGCAAGCTCGAAGTTCTAAGGATTTTCCTTCTACGTAAATTTGGGATGAACATCCGAGTAATGTGAAGAGTCTTCTCATGACACCATGCATTTGTGAGTCGGAAAAAAAAAACAAGTAAATTATAAGTATTACATATTATGTATGACAATTAATGCACAATAATCCAAGAATAGAAAAATTATTTAATTAATAAACAATATCTTTCTTAAATCTTAATACACTATCACATATTATGTCTAATAATTTTATAAAATTTATTTAATAAGGATTACTCATCGATATGTGCTACACGAAGAAAAAAAATGAATTGATTTAAATTTAATATTAATTTAAATTTAATTTTAAAAAAATGAAAAAAGAAAACCCCTAAATTCTAACTCACTCTCCCTCTCCCTCTCTCTCTCTCCCGTCACAGTCACTACCTTCAACTCCCGTCGTCGCCTGCTCGACCATCTCTCTCACTGTCTGCGTCGCCGCCGTCGGGCCCGCTGCTCCGACCGGCCGCCCAGATCTCGGTGCCTTCAATTTCTCCCTCAAGCAGGCGCTCCCATCTCTCCCTATTCGCCAGTCGGACCGGCCGCCCCCTCCCGTCACTCCGGCCCCGATGCAGCGGTGCTCCTCTATCTCCCTATCTCGCCGCCGTTAATTTGCACTTTTCTCCAATCTTTAGTTGTAGAGGTTTAGTCTCTATATATACTTTTTATTCGCCAAAATACGTGTGGTTTCAACTTTGGATAGGAACTTTGAATTGATTGTTTAATTGCAAATATATTTGTGGATTCCAATTTTGGGCAGCCTTGGTTGGATTGATTGTTTAATTGAATTTTCAATTGGGGCATGATTGTTTTTCGGTTTTTTCCTCTATATCCTTCTCCTCCCCTCCTCACTCTCGGCCTCACCTACTGATTACAACGAGCTCTTAAGTGTTCATGTTCTAAATAGTTGCAGGCCTGAACAATAAAAGATCATATTTCTAAGCTGGAGACCTCTTCATGATCATTCGTGGCAGAATCCTCTCTATAGTCAATAGTTTCACTTTGTGTCCATTGGAAGCTCGTATTGCGGTTGTCTCCAGAAACTTCCTTTGTCATTCTTTTACTTCAGATGTTTCTTCTTTAGAAGGTTACCCCGTATCTGGCAAGAGATCTTCTGAGCGACCTGCAAAATGTGTAGAGATTGGAAGGAAGCATGATATTGACGTCATTATCGACAAAGTTCTTGCTGCAAAAAGTGAATGTGAAGTGTTTCAGTCTCTGGTGCAGGACGTAGAGTGTAACAAGATACAGATAACGCACAGCTTGGTCACAAGGTTGCTCCATCGTTTTCAAGATGATTGGAAGTCTGCAATTGGCGTTTTTAGGTGGGTGGAAACATGCCCAGGGTATAGGCCTTTGCCGGAACAGTATGAAAAATTGGTGGATGTATTGGGAAAGATGAAACAAATGGACAAGATGAAGGCACTAGTTGAGGAAATATGTGAAAACCATCCTGTCTCCCTCAATACAATAGCGAAGATGATGAGGAGATTGGCAGGTGCAGGAGAATGGAAAGAAGCTGTCAAGATTTTTGATGAGTTAGAGAAATTTGGATTGGAAAAGAATACAGAGTCTATGAACATGCTGCTTGACACCCTCTGCAAAGAGCAAAAAGTTGAGCAGGCTCGGGCACTATTCTTGGAGCTGAAATCACATATTGCACCAAATGCCAACACCTACAACATTTTTATCCATGGCTGGTGCAAAATAAAGAGGGTTGAGGAGGCACAATGGACAATTGAGGAAATGAAGGGAAGTGGTTTTCGCCCATGTGTCATCAGCTACTCTACTATTATCCAATTTTATTGCTCGCAAACCAAATTCTACAGGGTTCACGAGCTGCTTGAAGAAATGGAAGCTCAAGGATGTCCTCCTAATGTTGTTACTTTCACCACCATTATGCATTCTTTTACCAAGTCAGGATACATAGATGAAGCATTACAGATAGCTGATAAAATGAAGGTAGCTGGCTGCAAACCCGATACACAGTTTTGTAATGCGTTGATACATACCCTAGGGAGAGCTGGCCATATTGAGGAGGCATTAAATGTGTTTACAAAGGAAATGCCCCATGATGGAATTACTCCAAATACTTCAACCTACAATTCTATGATTGCGATGTTTTGCTATCACAAACAAGAGCAAAGGGCCCTGGAATACCTCAGGATCTTAGAACAATCACCATACTGTGGGCCTGATGTTCAATCATTCTACCCATTGCTGAAGTTGTATTTTCGAGATGGGAAGACTTCCAAGTGCATGGATCTCTTGGATGACATGGTTAAGAAGCACCATTTATGTCTTGATTTGGCAACTTATACGCTTTTAATCCATGGATTCTGCAGAGGAAACAAATGTGAGAGGGCGTACCAGCTTTTTAAGGAAATGATAGATCAAAATATAAAACCTAGATACGTAACATGTTCATTACTTTTAAAAGAAATCAAAGAGAAGAACATGTATGGTGCAGCCGAGATAACTGAAGATTTCATGAAGAAAATGAAATCGCCTGGAAAGAAGAACTGCAGGTAACTTCTTACTGCTATGAAATTTCCTTCTGCTTCTGTCTTGCATTTCTTGCATATAAGCAATCAAGCATTTTCACCTGCTGCATATAAAATTAATTTGTACAAAAATTCATACAAACATGGTAATATATCTTGATATGAAAAAATACGTACACCGTGAGTGAAGTGTTGTTTGCTGCTATTTTCACTTTCCAAATTTATGGTCCTTTTCATGTTAGACAATATGATGTACTTTGCTATTGATACAGAAGAAAATCTTGCTATGTACAAAGCATAGTATTTTCTCAGAACTTCCAGTTCAGAAGTCAACTGGCAAGAGAGTCACTTGTTAGTTTCCAGAACTGTTTGAGAGCCATTCAGACATGGCCTATATATAAAGTTTAATTTTTAATTACGGCCATTTGATTCTCTTTAGTCTTTACCAAATTTTAGAATATTGTTATTTATTTTTTATTTAATGAGCAATGCAATGTGGGATGGAGGTATTTACGCACAGGTCAATATCTTCTTACATGGAGAGAACATTTTCTTGGATCTGACTATGAAGTTGGTTTTTGGAGAAGACACATGAAATTAAAAGAAATGCTAAACTTTGATGTATTTTTTTAAGATTTTTGTTGTGCAAAATGAATATAGGGCGAAAACACATTTCTCTTGCACAAGTTAATGGATGGCTATGTTAACAATGAAAATTGATGGATGATTTATTTCTGGAGACCTTTTGCAAAGACAATGCAGAAATATCAGCATTGATCATTTTGTGAGTGTGTGTTTTTGCTGCATGTTGTCCCTAGGCCAAGAAAAAGGAAATCTGTGATCTGATTTTTACTGATTTTTATCTATACAAAGAGGTGGTCTTATTAGTTATTACTGTCGTTGAACCCGATCCAAATTGATATTATGTTTGCTTGAATGTATTAAAATATTTGCAACATATATATACATACTTGATCTATTGTTTGGTTAAATTTATTAAATTTCTCCATTAAATTGCTATTCCTTAAATGTCCTTGTATATTACAAGCACGAGACTGATGAACATGGCTAGTTTAATCCACTAATAGATTAATATATATTATAATTATCTTTTGCATATGTATCACACCTAGGAGGTATGATATAGAATCATGCATATGTGGGTAGTAGATACAGGGATCATCAATAACTTTGATTTTTTAAGCAATCAAAATATATGTCATCGTAGGTATCTATCACTCGTAGTAAAAAACTCCCCCTAAGGTAATAACCATACAGACACAGAATGACAATCTTTTCAAGTCATTACTTGTTATCATTGTTGTTGATGTAGACCAACAACCATTACGACTGTGCTTGATTTTAATCCTCTGCTGATTCTGAAGTTAGAAGAGAGTCAAGGAATTAGACAGCTGTGTGAGTTTACGCTAAGAATGACTTGTTGCTTCATTAACACAATTGGTCTTTGTGCAGCAATCTTGCTTCCAATGAAGTTTAAAGAAATGTCACTCAATGGGAGAGATGGGGAAACTGTTCCAGATAAACGTAATGCTATGCCGAGCCCCCATTGGGGATGAAAAGTGCATTCCAACTGAGATCAGTCCGGACTTGTTTTAGGTGGGCATTTGGCGGCATTATGATTCAAGTTGTCGGGTTGGAGCCATCGCATGAGACATTGAGGCTAAACTATTCCACATGTGGTAGGTTTCTGCAAAATGCAGCAGCCAGCTATGTATGAAGATGAAGCAAAATTTAAAGGCAAAGACAAAGCATCATCTTCATGTGGATTGTTTGGCTTAAAGTTCAGTGTAAGTGGGCTGTTTAGCATAAAATTGTATGGGATTCTCAACCCAAAATACTAGCTTCCAAACATAGTATGCTTCTGCATATGTTGACAAATGAAGTTTCAAAAATTATCTGGCTATCATCCTCTTGTTAATTTTGGATTACTCGCTTGTTTTCTTCGCCAATTGAAGTAATTTTTGTGGAATTGTTAATCATATTATTAATTACTTCCCAAAACCCACTTCTACTCTGTTATTTTCACGTAATTATCAAGTCAACTATCACCCAAAACAAATAAATTTAAGAAAAGTCGTTTGCGATTTGCTGCCTAATTATTTGTGTTGACTTGCCATATTTCTAAATGATTACGAGGACGATTGCCAGTTTGCCACTTAGCTTTGGTCATCGTATGTGCTAGATTTTTTCACTTCAACGAACTATTGCTTAATCATAAAAAAAAAAGCCTAATCTTTCTGCCTCTTTGACCTTAGTGAAAATTAAAATATTCGGGCCATAATTATTTCATTTTATTACAATGACCTAAATTTCAGACAAAAACACGACTACATATACCCATAAAAAAACATAAAATAGATGCTTTAAAAAAAATATAGATCATTTAATTTTCGTAATGGATGATGGCTCACACTGATGCAATTATGAATTCTTTTTAATGCACCTATTCCTTCTCCTTGGAGTTGGATATTTGCAAGAAATAATTAATAATACAAAATATAGTTAAAATGATGACCTCTTTACAGCACTATATTTCCCATAATAAATGCTAGGAATAATGGATAAATCTATTTCCTCTCCCGTACCAAAAAAGGAAAAAACGTTGATAAAAGTAAATTTCTTCACAAGTTGCGATCATGCAAGATTTTCTGCATGAATACAAGAAAAAATGAGGTGATTCTTTTTATTACATCCTCCTTTTTTACCACAGAAGGCGAAACGATAAAAGAAAAGTTGTCCTTATCCTGCCAAAAAATAATTCTAACAGTGGAGCACGCCCCACCACAAACGTTGTACTCTCTCTCTCTCTCTCTCTGTGTGTGTATGTGTGTTTGTGTCTGTCTGTAGATATATATCTATTGCCACTCACGGGAGCGAGGGAATCTTGAAACTCGAGGGAATTTCAAGGTTTTTAGTTTTTTAATAGTTATTTTCTGAGTCCACAAAAATACACAAAATTAAGAAATATCAACAAATTTGTGGCCTTTCTTCCCTTCAATCTTCATTATCATCTGCAACTGCAAATACTCGTCACTTCCATAACTCATCTTGTCTCTTCCCTCTCTCCTTTCTTGTCTTTCTCAAAAAATAATTCTAGGATCTTCATTTTCTTGATCACCTTCTTTTCTTTTGTTGATCCCAATAATTCCCAACCCTTTTTCTGCCTTTCATTGCATAATTCCCAACTTTTGAGGAAATTCCCCTAACCCACCAAAAAACACTCACTTTGATTTCCACAAAATTTCTTCAACAGTAGAAACTCAATAATTTCAAACTCTGTTGACCAGTTTACCCCGGTGGTTTTGCTGAAATGGGTCCCACATACTTCCCTCTGAGATGGGAGAGCACAGGAGATCAATGGTGGTTCGCTTCTCCCATAGATTGGGCAGCTGCAAACGGCCACTATGATTTGGTGCGAGAGCTTCTTCACATCGACACAAATCTTCTCATCAAACTCACATCCCTCCCAAGAATCCGCCGCCTCGAAACCGTCTGGGACGACGACGCCACCTTCGCTGACGTGGCCAAGTGCAGGTCCCACGTGGCACACAAGCTCCTCCTCGGATGCGAAACCACCCGTGGCGGCCACAATTCTCTCATCAGAGCTGGCTATGGAGGTTGGCTGCTCTACACCGCCGCCTCCGCCGGCGACGTGTCCTTTGTTAAGGAGCTGCTGCGGAGGGACCCTCTGCTGGTGTTCGGAGAGGGAGAGTACGGCGTTACCGATATGTTCTACGCGGCGGCGAGGAGCAAGAATTCCGTGGTTTTCCGGCTGTTGTATGATTGCTCTCTCTCCCCGAGGAAGGAGGCGGCGGTGGCGGCGGTGGGTTTCAAGTCGGAGATGATGATCAGGGCGGTTCACGCCGCCGCGAGAGGAGGCAATGTGGAGTTGTTGAGAGAGCTTTTGGGTGATGAAGGCGATGTTCTTGCTTATAGAGATGCTTGGGGCTCGACGGTGCTGCATTCGGCCTCCGGGAGAGGGCAGGTTGAGGTGAGAGACTATGCTACTTCTCTCTCTACCATTTGAGATTTTAATTTCATGTTATTATTATTGAGTGTTTTCTGTTTTAGTAGTTGCATTTGCTCAACAATGTGTATGAATCTTGAATTAATTTGGGATGCATTGAGAGAATGAATTCAAGGCCTATAATTGTTGGAATTCTGCAAAATGGATGTTTCTGTTTAGGATATATAAGATGATAATATTCGAGGTGTGTGATTGCAGATAAGTTTAGTTTTCAGTGCTATCAACAATGCATAGGAATCTTTGATTATGATTGTGTGCAAGGCAAGGCCTAAGATTGAGTGATTTTCTATTGTGAGAGAGAGAGAGACAGAGAGAGAAGTTAATGATTGCAGCATATAATACACATATGCTTGTTTCTTAGATGCTGCAGCTGTTTAGTTTCAGGTCTATTATGATATGATCTCTTGGCATCTGCAGTAAGTTCTGTTTGGTGGTACCACAATGCAGGTAGTTAGGCATTTATTATCGTCCTCGTATGACATCATCAACGTCGTGGACAATAGAGGCAACACGGCCTTAAATGTCGCGGCCTACAGGGGCCATCTAGCAGTGGTGGAGCTTCTTCTATCCACAGCTTCTTGTACCGCGTCGCTCTCAAACAATTATGGCGACACATTTCTTCACATGGCAGTCTCTGGCTTTCTCGCCCCCGGCTTTAGAAGGCTGGACCGACAGCTAGACCTCATGAAACACTTGGTTTCTGGGAAGCTCGTAGATATGGAAGATTTTATCAATGTCAAGAACAAAGAGGGCAGAACCGCTCTTCACATGGCTGTCATTGAGAACCTTCAGTCCCAAGTTGTCGAGCTGCTCATGTCCGTTCGTTGTATAAATCTAAACATACGCGATGATGATGGGAATACGCCTTTAGCTCTCCTCAAGCAACGCCCACAGACAGCCTCTTCTGAGATTCTGATCAAACGGCTGATTGCAGCTGGAGGGATTGAGAATTGTGGGGATCAGACGACGAGGAACGCTCTCGTCTCACATCTGAGGAGGCACGGCATTGGAGGTAGCCCCGGAACTTCTTTCAGAATCCCGGATGCTGAGATATTCTTGCACACTGGATTGGATGATGTTGGCTCTTCCAGCTGCGATTTCACTAGCTCGGAGTGTGGTCACTCTGGTGAAATCGAACGTGCTGGATCGAGCTCGTCTAAGTTCAACAAGTTGGCTTCCATCAACAGTGCTGCCAAGCTTTTCAAGAACCTGCTGCTGAAGAAAGCCAAGAATGGAGACAGTTCCGACGTGGAAGATGGAAATTCCACCGGCTCGTATAGAATGAGTTCGAGCAGCAAAAACAGCCCGATTTCGCTAAGGCAGCAATTCTCGAAGCAATCTTCCCTCCCAAACAACAAAAGGATACAATCTATACAGAATGGCAGCTTTCCAAGTCCATCCACCAAGAAGAAGTTTGCTGCAGGGCTAACGCACGGCGTGCTGCAGCTGCTGCCAAAGTCGTACGCCGGTTCCCCCACGAGCGCCTACTCTGAGTCGTCGTGGCCATCTCCGGCATCAGCCGATCATAAAGGAAAGAGTCGTTATCATGAGAATGGGAGTGCTGGACCTTCATCTGCAGCTCAGTCTCCGAATTTCGACGGCCTTAAAATGAAGCAGAAGCACGCTTCGTTCAACTTGAGATTGATGAACAACTACTTCTGCTTCGGGGCACAAGGGCTGGCCGTGGACAACTCCGTCCGTTCGCCACGGCCAAGCCAGACTCCACACCGTTTAGCTGTCTAGTCTTTATGATCAAAAGAGTGTGTGTGTGTGTGTGTGAGAGAGAGAGAGAGAGTTTTGGACCAATAATTCGTATAAATGTAAATTATTGAGAGGCAATGTATAGCAGTTATACCTAAAAAAAAGTTTGAAAATTATTTTGCAATAAAATCTGTTGTTTCCTTTGAATTGTGAGTCACTAATCATTCTTGACGTTACACCTTTTATTGGTTAAATTTGGTAATTGAATGAATTTGACACGGTTATGACTCAACTTTCCAAACCTCAATAAAAGAAGAAAATCAAAGACTGATGACTAAATATTCCTAAAATCTTGTGAGGGTTTTAAGGTTTGGATTTGAAACTGCAAGCAACTTTCCATTTATTCATATATAATGGATAATATATACATAATGCAGTCATTATTATTGTGGGAGGAGAGCTAATTGTTCTTGTTTTGAAAGGAGATCTGCAGGTACTCAAGAATCTTTGATTTGGCATTTTGGTGTTGAGTGTGGAGGCTGATCAAGATGGCGGCCGGAGAACAAGGCGGTGACGGGAGGACGGCGGAGGAGAAGGCGATCGACGCCTGGCTTCCCATCACCGCCTCAAGAACAGCCAAATGGTGGTACTCAACTTTCCACAATGTCACAGCCATGGTTGGAGCTGGTGTCCTCAGTCTTCCATATGCCATGTCTAGCATGGGATGGTACAATTTTAATCTTTTAATCCTTTTTTTTTTTCTTCTTCTTTTTACTTTTTGGCTGCAAATAATGAAATATAATCTTTGATCTAATTTCTAATGCTACGTCCATTGATCACTTTCTTGAAATTTTGATTCATGAAATAGTTCATGTGATGATAGTGTTTGCTAAAGATCTTGATCATGTGACTTTATCAAATTTTATTTTTCCTTATATAACTTTGGGAGCAAAAACAAAGATCTGATCTTTGATCCTTGACTAATAATAGGACTAGAATATATTGAAATTGGAGTGTATATATATATAATTTTGGCAGGGGAGCTGGTGTGACAATGATGATATTGTCATGGATCATCACCCTCTACACACTATGGCAAATGGTGGAAATGCACGAGATGGTTCCGGGGGGCAAGAGGTTCGACAGGTACCACGAGCTAGGGCAGCAAGCGTTTGGAGAGAAGCTCGGGCTATACATCGTGGTGCCTCAGCAAGTTGTGGTCGATGTTAGCACTTGCATCATCTACATGGTCACCGGAGGCAAATCCTTGAAGAAAACACACGAGTCCGTGTGCCCCGACTGCAAGGAGATCAAGCTCACCTACTTCATCATGATCTTCGCCTCTGTCCACTTCTTCCTCTGTCATCTCCCCAACTTCAACTCCATCTCCATAATCTCCCTTGCTGCAGCTGTCATGTCTTTAACGTAATCTTAATTTTACCCTCTTTGTCTTTTTGTAGTGTTAAATGCATATAATTTTCTAATTAATTAGTCCTTTTGTGTGTTTTTTTGGGGGAGAAATGTAGCTACTCTACTATTGCTTGGACTGCTGCAGTTGCAAAGGGAAGTAGTAATGATCATAGTGTGGACTATAGCTTGAGGGGGAAGAACAGGGGCGAGAACGTCTTCAACTTCTTCAACGCGTTGGGGGACATAGCTTTCGCGTATGCTGGACACAATGTGGTGTTGGAGATCCAAGCAACCATCCCTTCAACGCCCGAGAAGCCTTCCAAGAAACCTATGTGGAAGGGAGTTGTTTTCGCGTATGTTGTTGTTGCTCTTTGCTACTTCCCCGTTGCATTCGTGGGCTACTACGTGTTTGGGAACGACGTGGACGACAACATCTTGCTCACTCTTGAGAAGCCCAGATGGCTCATTGCTTGTGCTAACATGTTCGTGTTTGTGCATGTCGTTGGTAGCTATCAGGTCCGTGATCCGGCCAAGTTTTTCTAGGTCGATTTACCTCAATATATATATTTATATTTTTTTTTTTGGGATGATGTTAGGAAATTAAGTAGTGATGTTGGTTTTGTTGGAAGTGTTAGGTATATGCAATGCCGATTTTTGACATGTTGGAGACATATTTGGTGAAGGAAAGGAAGTTGAAGCCTTCTACTTGGCTTCGTTTGACTACTCGTACTCTATATGTTGGTGAGCTTATTTTGCATTTTTTCGAACCAGAGATTTTTGGTCTCAGGCATTAACCATTCTACCGCTAGACCAACACACGCACACACTTATTTTGTATCTTTAAACATTGATGGAATTATGTAAAATAGTCTCTCTTGTGAAAAAGAAGCACATTTTTAACTCACTTCTTATTCTTATATATGCAGCATTAACTATGTTTATTGGCATGACATTCCCCTTCTTTGGTGGACTTGTTGGATTCTTTGGTGGATTTGCTTTGGCCCCTACTACGTACTTTGTAAGTCCGACTCGGGATCCTCTATCCTGTCATTGGTGTCTCATTTGCATCTCGTTATATATATTTAATTAGATTCTTGCCATTTTTTTTCTTCAATTCCAATCCCTTATACTTTACTACTATAATTTTACAATTATTAATTAGGATTCATTAATCTGATCAGGATTTATATTTATTTTTTAATATTTAGTTTGCTTTTTTTTAATTTTTAATTGATTTATAATAAGGTTGATTATTCCAAAATTAGAGTATAAGTTTTTAAGTTCCGTTTTTTTGTAATAAATGGTAATTAATGTTCATTATATAATATTAAAATTTTATTTTTGAACTAATCTTAGTAAAATAATAAAATTAATAGTGTAAAATTAATCTCTCTCTCTCTCTCTCTCATTAATTTTTCATATTTGCTTTTCTGGTAGCTTCCTTGCATCATCTGGCTAATTGTGAAAAAGCCCAAGAAGTGGAGTTTCTCCTGGATTATTAACTGGGTAAGTTTCAAATTGGATGTTGTTGTAATATAACAGAAATAAAGAGAGTCTTGAATTTGTATGATGCTGAAATATGTATGTTAAATTTGCAGGTGTTTATCATATTGGGTTTTATATTAATGATATTGGCACCCATTGGAGGCCTAAGGAACATCATTCTGTCAGCCAAGAGCTACGAGTTCTACCAATAAATTTATCTACTTTGTTTTATTAATTTATCATTTAAACCTGAATAAATCCAACCACCTACGAGCTTTTCATCGTGTTTGGTTGTAGATATCGTTATTGATGTTCACGAAAATTAGTTAACAAATTAGTTTTGTTAGACTATATCAAGTATTATTATTTGTTGGTGCAATACTATATCTTCTTCATTACTTTGTCGTTCATAAATTGTGTTATCGATTATTCTTTTGATTTATATATATAAAATCACCACTTTAAATCCAAATATAATTGACAACATCACTTTCATTGTGCAGCAAATAATATTCAACCTATCGTTTTGTTGCGATTGGCATCAATCCCAATTTATTCAATGTGTAGTAAATTGACATTATAACTTGACCTATTAATTTTGTATGATACCTTCTATCACTATGGAGTATATAGTAGCAACTGATGCACTCTAATATACAAACGTACTCATAGATATTGATTCAATTTAGATCATGAGAATATTATGACTTTATATTATTTAAGATTATTGCATCTTTTACATATATTCAATAAATTGTGGACAGAAAAATACTAATCCAACAAATTCCGGAATCGATCCAATCCATATTCCCATAAATTTGTGTTAATCTTGTAACGGCAGTAGAATTACGGAAATAAAGAGTAATTTTGAACCATAGAATAAAGTAATTTATAGTCGTAAAATAAGAGAGATGTTAGAAAATTTTGAGAGAATCTCGTAATAGAGGTCTTAATTGAATAAATGCAATTATACCAAAAAATAATACATATACGATTTTAATTACTTGATTATTTTTATATTAATTCATGTATACATTAAATTAATTGCTAAAAAAGTATTCTGCATAAACAGAAAGGTATATACATCCATTACAAATTTACATTTTACGTTCCTTATGCTAGTTCACTAAATGGTCGTGCCTTATTTGACAATCAACCCAAAAAAATAAAATTAGTCCATTAAACTTGGTCTGTACAAAAAAAAAAAAGTAGTAATTCAAGATTGTACAATAGACATGAAAATAAAATCATGCCGATATATTTTTTTTTTTTATCGATGTAAATTTATGTTTTTGCCGATTATCACTCGGTGCACGACTCTAATACTAAGTCAACTTCTTCACCCCGTGGGCCCTGTCCTTGTTGACTCTGTGTTTGTACAAGTCAACCCAGAGATGCACAACCCACAAAATGCTCAACCCAATCCCCACAGCCATCACAACCATCCAAGAAATCCACCCCCATTTTGGAATCACACTGTAACTGTGATCCTCCAAATTCATGAAATACAGTCCATTAATCTTGTACACAAACAAGGGCCCCACAATCCCTCTCACCACGCTGTAATACCCATAGAAGAGCGGCGACAGCAGCTCCAGCACAGCCGCAGCCTTAGCCGAGTGCCGCCGCCGGTAGCCGGCGAGGCTCCACGTGTTCTGGCACGTGGCGGTGGCCTCGGCGAGCGCGAGGACGCCGAGGACGGGGGCGGCGCCGTGTGCGAAGAGGTAGCGGCACGTGAGGAGCACGTAGAGCGTGGCGAGGTGGTGCGCGATGAAGAGCGCGTCGGAGGGGATGAAGATGATGTAGTGGAGGAGGTCTGTGAAGAAATAGGCAATGCTGTGGTCGAGAACTGAGTTTTGTAAGGGCGTGTTTGGCGAGGATACTTGGAGTTTGGATTCTTGGATTAGTGATAGTATGGATAGGATTAGTGCGAGGTTGCCGTGGGCGAGAGACATGAGGCAGCTTGAGGCTTCGCCTCTGTGTTTTTTGTCCCACTTTCTGAAGGTGATGGAGTATCCGATGGTGTATATGGAGATGAACCACAGTGTGAATGTAGGGAGATGTGAGTCGTACAGTTTTGGGATGTCCATTGGCATCTAGAGAGAGAGAGGGGTGTAGGAGAGGGAAAAATAAAATTAATCCAGTTTTGTAATGTTGGTCAATTTTATGAAGTGATATGGAGTTTGTTTTGGATGGGTGATTTATGGATTTGCTAGTATGGGGTGGGTTCTTTTTCATTTTTGTTAAAAAATAAATAAATAAATAAATAAATAAATAAATAATGGGTTTTTTTTCTAAGTTATAAAAATATCTGGGGAGTGTTGTGTCACATCACATGGCAAGGCCTAAAAGTAAAAGAAATACTTTGTTCTAGTAGAATATTCTTTCCCATCTCAAATTGAAGAAAGACAGACAGTTGCTTGTGCTTATTGAGTACTCGTTGTTCTTTTTGCTTTCTTTGAAACGAAAAGAAAACATATTTTAGGCAAACCAGAAAACGTAAAATACTCTTTGCGTTATCGGTTGGAAGAGTTATTTCTTCATTTTTAATTAATTAATTGGAACAAGTCTTTAGCTTAATCTTTTTAAGGTAAACGGAGGCATATTGTGGTCAAATTCTAAGTATAGAAAGAAAGATGACACGACTGGTAAATCTAGTGTGTGTGTGTGTGTTGCGTGCTACGACATTATATTGCTCATGGTATGATTGGGATTTAATATTTATTTATTTAAAAAAAAAACTAAATAGGAATTGCTAGTTGAGAATGTAATTATAGCTTGATGAAATGGCGAGCTAAAGCGATAAGAGAGGTGGAGGCAGCAATCGTTGAATATCAACATCAATTTTTTTTTTTTTTGTATGTAATTAGGTGGAGCAATCAATCGTTAATCTCCACGTATGAATGCGATGAGCATTATCTAATAGAGCAAGTCAATGAGACATTAGCTTATTTGGTTGACTTTATTTAAAATATATATGTGTGTGTGCGTGTATAAGATGTTGGCTTTAAATATTACTCCCTCCGTCCCAATCATATAGGCTGATTGGAATTTTGCACTAGGATTAAAAATTATTGGAAATACAAATTATACAAGCAAACTTCCTTCTATGACCTTATTTATTGTTTAATTATGAGTCAATCCAAGAATTGAATAAGGATAAATTAGTAAATGAGTTAAAAAAAATATTACTTTTTTATAGAAACTGGCCTATATATTTGGGACATCCGAAAAAGGAAAACAAGCCTATATGATTGGGACGGAGGGAGTAGATAGGATAATTTAAGTATGGTTGGAAAATTTAAATGTAGAAACCATATTCTACTGCTAGGAAAGAGGAAAGAATTGCACAGCACAAAAACTATTGTCACACTTTATCTTAGTTTCATGAATCAAGAAACCAGTATATGAAAATGACTACACCACCTGCTTTCAATAAACTCAAAGTATGGTCCTCCTCACACCAAATTCTCTCACTACTTTTCACTATATTATTTCTAGGCCAAAACTTGATACAAACGCTTACAGGCGAGTCAGCTCATGGCGCGAATCGGGAATCTAGAGTAATGGTGAATACGGGAGACAGTTATCAGGAGCCTCTTACATGACCATACCTCCATCAATGGTTAACACCTGCAGATTATGAAAATTAGAAGAGAAACAAGAGCGGCTCTGAGTTGAGCAATATGAAATGCATAAGATGTCGCCTAACGCGAGCCAAACTGTATACCAAAGACAGTTTTTGTGGTTCAAGAAGGTGATTTACAAACGCAATAAGGTTAAGTGGTTGATCGATTACAAACCTGTCCAGTGATATAACTAGCAGCAGGACTGAGGGCCAAGAATTCTACTAATCCAGCGACTTCTTCTGGCTGGCCATACCTTCCTGAATTTACATAGCGAAGCAGTTGGTAAAAGTTAAACATTAAGCAAATGGAATTGACATGCCAAGATAATTTGGTCCTGTAAGCAATATGCACTAGAAATACTACACAGAGATTAACATTCAGAACTTGACCACAGCAGTCATCATGTCAAAATATTCACTAAATTAAGCTGAAATTCTCGAGTAAAACAGATCAAAATGATTGTCTAGGCAATGATAAGAAGGAAATGGATCATGATTTTCAATAAACCGGTTCAATGTGGCTAAAAAACAGATGGAAGATAGAATTTGCATCATGCTGGCCAAAGTTTAAGAGTTATAAATTCGGGGATGCAAATGGACACGGCTAACAGAGGGAGACAAGGTCTAAGAAACATGGTTCAAACAATTGCAGCTTTTCTTGTATCGCAAAGAGAGGGAGAATGAGATGTACAACACTGATTAGGATTAGAGAAATTAACTGACCCAAAGGGATGGCCTCCAATATCTTCTTCTCAAAATCTTCCCCAAGCTTAGAAGTCATGTCGGATGCAATGAATCCAGGAGCAACAGCATTCACCTGTCAATATGAGCATACATTATTTTTGAACTTCAACATGCAGCAGATGGCAGATGTTTACAATCAGCATATGACATTTTAAGATAAATAATTTCAGCAAACTCACAGTAATGTTTCTGCTTGAATATTCCTTGGCAACTGACTTTGTTAATCCAATTACCCCTGCTTTTGCAGCACTATAGTTGGCTTGACCAACATTTCCAACAAGACCGACGACAGATGAGATATTAATTATCCTTCCCTATAGAGTAGAAAACTAAGATATTAATTATCCTTCCCTCTAGAATAATAAACTATCTTGCAGAAGAGAACTAAAAACAAATGTGGCATGGAATAGTAACATTTTGGTCACATAATTCTTTAGAACTTCTTCAATGCAAAAAAGATATAAACAAGCAGTCATAATCGTAAATTACATGTAACATCACAAGTTCTACTTCCACCACCCACTAGCATAAGGAGAAATTGTATAACTAAATAAAAGAAAAGAAACAGTACACACACGTGCTCATCCGGAAACAAAGGAAATAAAACTACAGCGACAAATGAACTCATGAACATGACCCAACCATCAAGAAACTAAGTGTACTAGTTACCTTTTTCTTCTTCATCATAACTTTGGCAGCCGCCTGAAGAGAATAAGAATATCAGAATTAGTTTACATAAGTTTGGGCATTATTATCTGCATGAGTTTAGAAGCTCTGAGAAATTGACCTGTGTGCATAGGAAAACTCCAGTAAGGTTCAGATCAATGACCTCCTGCCATTGAGATGTCTTCATTCTCATCAACAAACCATCCCTAGTAATTCCTGAGATTTCACATTTTTTAGGAAAACAACCACAAAATGGATTACAACCAAAAATAAGTGGATCCTTCAACTACCTGCATTATTGATTAAAACATCTACAGTTCCCCATGCGTCAACTGCCTGCAGAAGAGACATGATTGACACAATGATATTTATGCAGCATAAGGTATTTAAAAAAAAAACAGAATTGGAGAATTATCTAACAGTTTTTATCATTGATTGCACATCTTCTTCTTTGGAAACATCTCCACCATAAGTAAGAGCCTGTCCACCAGACGCCTCTATCTGCAAGAAGTAGCAATTATAATTTCAGCACTTGCATTATAGCAACAAGAATTCGGTATACCCAACATACTTTATGTCTAAATCCTGATAACATCATTTTACAGATCCTGTTTTCTCTTAACAGACAGCACAGGCAGCCAAGATGCCAATACATGTATGCCAAAAGGATGGACTTGGGAAGAATGGGATACAGTTTTCATGAAAAGCAACTACCAAGACACACAGAGGATTTATGAACTTGAGATTTAAACATATATTTTTAAGAAGAAATAAATGATGATCAGTTACATTATACACATACCACTTTATCATAATCTTTAAGAGTATGTTTGGTCCGGGATTGAAGAGAATTTGGAGTTCTGGGATAGAGAATTTTGGATTTGAGAATACTTTTCCCAAATATCTAATAACTCAATAAAGATTCACAGATAGTTATCTTGCAAACCTTAAAAGAGTTTTGAGGTATTGATAGGAGTGACAACCCAGAAATTTGGTAGGACAAATAGTTCTTAAAAGTACATTATTCATCCATATAAGTGGTAATTTACCTGTTTGCAAACTTCTTCTGCCTCGTTTGATGACCTTGCATAATTAACTAAAACCTGCAACACATAATGCTTAATTAATTCGAGAGAGTAAAAGTGAAGGAGAGGCCAAATAACATATTGCAATTACTATACATCAAAGCAACATACGGGATTCTTTATTAACCGACTCAGTACTATATTACACATGATGATAATCGAGTATATTCATTTACGTAGCTGGATGAAAGCTCAAAAGTTTCTCCTATAACAGTAGTTATGCCAACAATAAGAAGAAACTAGAAAGCTACATATTGCCTTATGAGTTCTTCAGAGAGTAGTTTCCTAAAAGAAATTATCCAATATAATGCTCCTCTACTTACAACTTAAGAACAAGGCCATGTGAACTTTAATCACTCAAAAATGGCATCAATCTCTCTAATTGCAGAAAGTTAAAGAATAAAAATAGACGAACATCTTAATGCAAACTTGTCTGCAATGAAGTAAAGGACCCAACCTTGCAGCCAGCTTTTCCGAGAGCCAAAGCAATAGCTTTGCCGATTCCTCTGGAAGCTCCAGTAATAACAACAACAGGAGCTTCTACTTTCTGTAGCGCCTCAGTAGCCGCTTGTTCGACAGTCGCCACCTGTGCCTTTATGCCTGCATATACAGTTCAATTAGACAATATCATCATCACAACATAGAGTTATTAAAATCATGCAGAAACCACCACTTCCCCGAACATGACTTCTTCCCTAGTGCCACCAATTAACACCATTATCTCACAATACTGCAATTATCCATCCACTTCCATCGCAAAAGCAAAATTAAGGATCCTAAACTATCCGATCTTCTTTTCTAAACAACTATAATAACTTGAAACAGTGTAAAACACACACACACACACAGAGAAGCATTTTCCATTACGATACAAATCTGACTAAACGACCACACAAGCAGCATGGGGAAGTCATAATTTACAGAGCTCCGAACATTTTGAGCACTAAATGCGAGCTCGTACCTGAGAAAGAAGCGGAGCGAAGTGATCGGCATTGCAAATCGAGGGATCCGGGAATCTTAGCAGGCAATGAAAGCTGCCTAAAATTGGAGATTTTGCGGTGAGAAATCCGGGCAGCATTGAAGGAAACAACGGCAGATCCAGCGGCGGAGGCAGCAGCAGCCATTGTGGTGAGTATCGCCGGGCGGAGGGGGAGAAGAAAACGAGAAGAAATGAGAGTCGCCACTGAGGAAAAAACGCAAACAGTTGGAGAGCTTTATTTATAAGTAGAAAAGGTGGAAAAAATGGAGCATGGGAAATTCCGCGGAAGCACTGTGAGCGTGAGCCTTGGCGATGACTACTATGTTCATTTTTCCGCTAGGTTGGGTGGTTAGGATTTATTGTGTTACTGCCTCATTTCCCATTTTGACTCTTAATTCTAATATATAACACGCACTACCTCAATTGGTAAGACATTTCCCTGCAAACTTAAAATCGCAATTCGAGTTATCAAAACTCCAAAATATATATATATATATATATGAAAAAATGTGTAAATACCCCTTCAAATTTATAGTGGTATACAAAACATTCCATGAACTTTGTTTCTGCGCAAAATGACCCTGCCTTAACGGAAATCTAACTTCCGTTTGAAAATTTCCATTTTTTTATTTATTTTTATTCATGGTTGGTCCCACCCACTTTACAACACTTAAATCTCTTCTTTCTCTCCCCCCTCCCCCTCTCTCTCTCTCTTTCTATATATATATCACTCTCTAGCTCACCATAGCTCGCACACACTATCCTTCTCACTCTTCATCTCTCTCGCGTGAAAGAACGATCGTAACAGAGTCGGCGTCGTTGTCATTCCCTGGAAGAACTACCGTAATAGAGTTGGCATCATCGTCGTCGCCATCCTCCATCGTCTACACCATGAATGCCAACCAGCTCCCTTACCACATGTATGCTCCCTAGATGAATATTGATAAACAAATTCTGCGGCGGCGACAACCTCTATGATTGCCTTGCCTCCGGCGATCGCTTCTCCGAGAAGAAGGTTGTCGCCTTCTGCCACCGCACCGGAAATATCCTCTTCAACTAGCTAGCTACTACTTTGATCCATGCATCTTATTTAATTACTGTAATCAAATTTGTGTGGCTTAATTTATTAAATAAATAATAAATTGGTGTATACATGCAAATGCACGTTGATATTGGAGGTGAAGTGAATATCACCCAATTGTTTTATGACACAGACGAATGCAATTATTAATTACCTTCATTTTTGCTGCTGATGAGAGAGGCAGACAAAGTGTGTGTGTGTATATATATATTCTTAATTCTAACTAATTGTAATTGTTATTAAACTTTTTCATGATTAATATTAAGATCCCCTCTAACATCATGCTTGCATTGGAACCAAATAAGCTTGCAAGATGAGAGGCAAACAATGACAAAGATGTCAAGGCATATGGTGTTCAGCTTGCAAGACATAAGCTCAGCTCCAAATGTCATCAAAAAATGCAAGATCGATATCGGCGACGGAAAGACGTTGCCGATCGCATGATACTCCTTAACACATGCTACTCACGAATGGGAAATTCATGCAGGAATTGGATGTTGTTGATAAGATTACTTAATAATACTAGCTCTGCGAGCACCTCCATCCTCAATTATCTCACTGAGCTCCCGTGAACAACGATGTTAATGTATTATCCATATCCATCGACGGTTGAGAAGGTATTTCCTCCCCTTACTATCTCAATCCCATCGCAATCGGAGTATTACGTTTCCGTTTCAAGGGAAATTAATTTTTCGTCGAGAAAGGCCGGCGGAGTCAGAATGATTTTCGCCAATGGCAAGCGTTTGATCGGCACTTGATTCCGGCGTGCGTCGTCGGCTCCATCGATATATGGCGATGAGATTAAGTCCTGCTTAGCATTTAATCCACTTCATTTTTGCTCCAGCTTCGCACAACACCACCTGCAGGCTGCAGCAATGAGGGTGATCATATATGGAAGAATTGAGTCTTGTAAGATGATGGGACCCACCATAAATAAAAATAAATCGAAAAATGGAAATTTTCAAACAGAAGTTAGATTTCTGTCACCAAATAGGGTTAGTTGCCCCAAAAAACCATAAGGCAGGATCATTTTGCCCCTAAACAAAGTCCAGGGGGTGTTTTGTATACCACTATAAATTTGAGGAGGTATTTGCACATTTTCCATATATATATATAGCGCGGATCAAATAAGAACAATTTCTTAGATGAGAAATAAAAACAAATCTGGACCCTTGATCTTTGTTGATCTATGGTCTAGATTTAACCGTGCATTTAGTTACTGTAATTTATGCATTTAAATGTTAATGCATTAAGTTGTTGTAATTTATGCATTAAAATATTTATGCATTTAGTTTCTATATTTTATGCATTTCCGATGTAATAAAAATGTATTGTTCTTACGTTCTTATATAAGATGTGTTCTTACCAGATCCCCTACCTATATATATAACTAACCCTATAGGTATGGGTTAGTATAAAAACCGGTCATCCCGTACAAACTACAAACCATGCTTTTTTCAATATATAATCATGCTTTTTAATATATACAATGATGCTTAATACTACTATTCTCTATTCATGCTTTTTGTATAAAAAATTATGCTTATATAAAATCATGCTTTTTACATACTATTTTCATGTTTTGATTATTAACAACCATATATCATATCATGATCAACGGGTTGAGATTGGTTTGTAGTTTTTACATGAGGACTAGTTTTTATATGAACCAAATCCTATATATATATATATATATATATATATATATATATATATATATAATCTACCACTCGTAGTTGGCATTCTTCCCATTAGTGGGGGTATTTCTCCCTATAGATTCGAATACGAATCTCAATTCTCCATCTCCAATTCACCAAAAAAAAAAAAATAACTCGAACCTATTTATAAAATAGAACTTTAGACTAAGCCTAAATTTTGTACTAATATCATATATATATATATAGGGAACGGATCTGGTAAGAACACATTTTATATGAGAACGTAAGAACAACACATTTTTATTAAATCGGAGATGCATAAAATGCATAAACTAAATGCATAAATATTTTAATGCATAAACTACAATAACTTAATGCATTAGCATTTAAATGCATAAATTAGAGTAATTAAATGCACGGTTAAATTTGGACCGTAGATCAACAAGGATCGAATCCAGATTGTTCTTATTTCTCATCTAAGAAAGTGTTCATTTGATCCGCTATATATATATATATATATATATATATATATATAGGCTAATTTTGCACCCTGGCCTTTGACTAGTTATCCAAGGCATAATTATTGGGTTGAATGGCATTGTCACGCTACTTACCTTAATATTGGTCCACTAAACTTAAATTGAATCTTCATCTATGAATTGTGACTACCGTGCTTTAAATCTATTTGTAGACTCTCACATTAGTTGAGAGGGAGAATGAGAGGAATTGTTTGGGGCATTTCGAAATGATCTTGTCCATGAAATTGGTGATTTTTTTTTTAATTGTAAATCATGAATTAGAATATTTATGAAATTGGTATCTAAATACATGAAATATCAATTTTTTCAAAATTGACCTCGAAGTCAAATTCCAACCACATCTTAACTTATAGGGAAAGTGACAAGCTCAATAAAATAAATAAATAAATAAATAAAACATCGTTTTCATTATTAAAAAGAAAAAAATCAAAGTGCTTCTTTTCCAAGTCACCTCTCTCAACCTGGCACCTCTTCACCATCATTTTTTCATGAAGAGAGGAAAATTTATAAATCTTCCAAGAAAATTCTCCTTCGGCAACAATGCTGAATACCCTGCAGATTCCCTGTGTATGTATATACGTCGTCGTTTTCATACTCATATATATTTCGCTTGCTTTGGCTTCCAGAAACAAATACAATTCTAGATTAGTTTCTTTTCTTATGATATCATCACTGTATTCCTATTCTCTAGCATTGAAAAGCTATTCTAACTTAGCCCACATGACTTTTGCTAATAAGTAAGGAGAGGGTGATTATTATATAATGTAGACCAAATTATAATTATTTATTGATTTTGATCAATTAATACCGAAACAAGGAAGCTATGTAAATCTATTTCCGAACAATTTTTTCAGTACTTGGAAGCTGGGTAGGACTATCGGTGAATTCAACGTGGCTTTACATGAAAATACATATGAAAAAGTGAATTTTGTAATGCCACATAAGCTCAAAAGACATCGAGTCGAGCCTGAAAATTGAAAACCAAATATATTTTTACACATGTATTTCCCCACAATCCTTTTTTGGTGCATTGTTTACTTTGGCTAATTAAACTATCCATCCACTGAATTATAAATCCTCGGAGCAAACAAACCCCTAGAGGTTGGTGTTATGCTTTCAAAGACGACGAGATACGAAAACTGTACCGTTCGTCCAACTACAGCATTTACTAGAGCAAGGATAACAATGACTGTCGACAACGAGGCCTATACTATGCACACGTTTGTGGATGTTTCTTGGAGTTATTCTTCGGGCGAACCTTGACAAAGGCCTTATCCAAATCCTGCATACATTTTAAGTAGCACCAATTAACCATGGACACCTTAAAAGCAATAACTACACTTCCTCGTACTCATATGCCAGAAATTGGAAGAATCGGGAAGGATTTTGGAGAAATATGACAGGGCTTATACCTGACTATCCTCTACGTTTGATGTCTTGGTAGTCCAGAGGCCCTCAAAGTTGTAATAAGCTCTTGCCTTCTCATCAACAGCATGAACAATCAGCTTACCTACCATGAAATCCCAGCTTGCAAGTTTTAGACGAAAGGCTAACTGTATAATAGATTCACAATATAATATACAATATTCAGTATCAAGTATCTCCTTTGGATCAACCCTGTTCCGCACTTTAAATATTGAACTATATTATAAGTTACATAAGTATGAGAAGGTGTAGTGAAGCAAACACGTATCCCAAGGTAATCAAATTTAAAGCAGACATACATAAAATATATAATTTCAGAGGATCTTTCTAATTGCAGTCTTTTATGCATTCCCTTCTCTAATCTCAATATCACCCTTTTACCCCTTTCACTGGGAGGCATCCTTTAGAACTTGGATCAAATCAGATTAAATTCTTTGAGATGAAACAGTACTGAGATTCATCTCGCACTACGTGAAAACCTAAAGCTAAATCAAAGGACCCAACACAAGCACCTTAAACGAATTAAGGAAAGAGGTAATCTCCCTCTGATTTCCGCTGTTTGTTTCTTCTTTCTAGGGTGCCACCAACATTACCGGTTGTGTTCTAGTTAGATACATATTGGAGGTACACAGAAACCTTTTTTCCTTTATATTTCGCACGAAGGGGATCACCCAAAGTATCAAGATCCTAGCTTTAGAACCAAATTATTTCTCTGGTTATGTATATAGCTCAAGATGGGAGAATTTATATCCAACTACCTCGGAGAAAAAGAAGCACTATATTCAAAGCCAGGTCAAGAAATTTTTTCAATTAATTTTGGCGCTAACAAGCAGAAGTTAATATATTCCAGAATCACAAACTAGGATACTGACTAATTATCAATTCTTCATCAATTAATCAAGTAGGGCAGGCCCCTCACTGAGATAGACATTTCAAACCCCTTACAATATTAAACTCACACACATAAAATCATTCCATACCACCCTCCAGTTTTATCCTGCTTGAGCAAAAAAAAAAAATCACATGAAAGCTAACCCAATTGTTACCTTTCATAAAGTGGCAATCAAGTCCATTTCTTTTGAAATAGTGTCAGCAATAATAAACATAATAGATATGGAAATGTTTAGCATATCTTCTATCATTTTGGCATATTCAAAGCTGTTCTTAACCAGTAAATGTAAAATGAGCAGCTCATGGTAGTACTAGGAGTCTAGGAAATCGTTCATACTTCAGAGATGAAAGAAATGTTATTATCTTTAAAAATCATACACCTCAACACCAATATTCCCACACAAAATTTACTCTCAAAGCAAAAATATCTCACTAGCCTAGTTTCCTTTACTAATTGGCACAGGCTGTTGTTGAGTAATGACTCATTCAATTACCCGAATAAAATTCAGACATTAAAGCAGAATATGAATCTATGATGACCTGATGATCAATATAGAAGAAACTCGAGGATAGAAAAGAAAAGGAAAAGGAAAAGAAAACTATACCAGAGTCAATAACAATCCACTTCCCTCCCTCTTGCCCTACCACACTGGGCAGCAAGATCCTCTTTGCTCCTCGCTGCTTTTGCTTAACCTGCTCATTTCAAGTTTTGAACCCAAAAGCATGTCAAATTCACGATAACTGTTTTCTAGGCTACTTACTCGACTAAAATAACAAGCAATTGCCACATACATCATTTTCACCTTTATACAAATCAAGAAATACAGGATCTACACACTCAGTATCTTGTATACAGCAGTCTCTATTAGAAGAATAAAGTTTAACAAGTTTGCGTCTTTTGGATAGTCATATACGACCCAAAGTAACACCATGTGTGTGTGACACGGTGACGGTGTCTCCTACATAAACTACAAACTCATCTTGGTCATATATGTCTACTGAAAACCAACATATTAGAAAAGAAATACACTGATTAACAAAAATGGTTAGCCTTTGCGAGGGGGACCCTGTATCTGATAACAAATATAGATTCATAACCTAGCTGCAAATACTAATCAAAATTTCCAACAAATTAAACCTTCATAAGATCCAGCACACAACAGTAACCCTTTGTGTTCTCTTAAATGCATAAAGTGGTGTATTTATCATCGAAAATTTCATCTTTGAGCCATATATCACCACCCAAAAATTATATATCAATCTTCAACCATGCAATCGCGTCGCTCAATCGAGCTGGTTAAAGAAAAAAAAAAACAAAAGGATCTCTACAATCAATCAACACACAACCGCAAAGCACGTGTGGTGGGAATTGGAGCGAGCGAACCTGCCTGGTAGATTAGGGCTTGGGAGATATTGCGGACGTGCCACGCAGATCGACCGGTGGCGATGACCATGTAATCGGCGAATTCAGAGCCTTTAGGGGCCGTAATAACTTTGACGTCGTCCGCTTTGACGTCATGGAGTATTTTCTCAACTTCCGCCAAGCTCAGCAGCTCCTTGTTCTTCTCAACGCTGCTGATGGCGGATGAAGAAAAATTGCGGCTGAAAATGGGGTGAGAAGAAGAAGCTAGGTTTTTCCACCGGTGAGCGACGGCGGAATGCGAAGATGATAGAGCTCCGCCGCGTAAAGCTGACCACATTGCGATTGCGCCGTCGCTTCGCTGGTTGCCGAATCAAGTTTCTAGGTATTCTACTGAAACGTATGTGATTCGAGACTTCTATTTTCTTTTTCTTTTTCTTTTTCTTTTTTAATTTTGCGACATCCAACGATGAAGATCTTCGATTTTTAAAAATAGTCCAAGCGCAAAATTTTCGTACTAAATCATTTATTCTTTTCTTATTCTTTTAATGGATTTCTAAATAGAATTGGAAGAAAAAAAAAATGAAGAAATGCCCAATATTATGGAACTCCAAATTTATTCACATGCCATTTTTGAAACTTTGACGAAAGTATAAGGACTATTTGCAATTTTTTTAGGTTGGATCTTTTAGAATTCGAACCAAATGCCTTGCCATAAAATATAATTATGACTTTAGAAAAATAAAACTATCTTGCAATGGTATGATATTATTGATTAGTTGACCCGTGTTCGAGATTCCGATTGTGAAAAGCTGAATTACCTCATATAACACCATTGATGCAAGATGATAGATAAAATTTCCACCATATTTATTATATATATATATTCCACGCATGAATTCAATGAGTTGATTCAACTTTTCGGAAATAGAATCTCGAATTCAGATCAAAATTGAAAAATTTACAAAAATCATGTTTTTAAAAAAATAAATGAAAGATTGGGTCATATGAAGCATAAAATATGAGGACATAAATTATACTTAATCCTTTATAAATAAACAAAACAGTTGATTGCATACCCCAAAAAATCCTCAGTTTTTCTGAAAAACGCAAAAATAATCTAATGATAAAATTGAAGAAAAAAAAAGAATCATCTGTTGGATCACTATTTTTTTTCTTTTTTGAGGTAAAAAGTAAATTTATAAATTAAGAACAAGAACAAATAAAGTTGGGAAGGTCGGCGCTAGCCACATATTTGGGGGCTCGACCCAAACATGAGGGATAGGAAAGTCCCTATAGATTTTAGCAAGGTGATGAGCCACGTAATTGGCCTCACGACGAACATGATTAACTTTAAATGAACCAATAGCATCTAGGATTCAACAACAACTACCAATGAAACTCCAAACTCGGACTAGTTAATTTTCCGAGAAGATATAGCATCACACACAATTTTACCATCAATTATGAATTCAACTTGAGTAATACATTGGATCACTGAATTCAAACCTTTTTTTCTTCGGCATACTAAATAGATGTTACTTCAACTCATTATAATCCTAATTGTTTATTTAGAGAGCTCCATTATTTGAAAAACATAACGTAGCGAATAATCCAAAATTATCGACTTTCTTAATTTATTTATCAATCAAATCACAGTTGTTTTCATTTGGACTCCCCAATAATGGCCGATTACAACTAGCAATTGCAATGATATTAGCAAAAGACATGATTAATTAAATGCTAAGTAACTGCCTAAGAAGAAGAAAGGCTACTAGTTTATCCATTATGACCAAAGATTAATTTAATACTTCAACTACCAATTAAAAAACATGATTTTATAGTTAGCCTATTTGAAGACGATGTTGCCATCATTATATTTATCTTCCTAGTTGGTGGCTTGTGGTCCATTTTAAACCTTTAACTTCAAAATAATTAAGCCTTTTTTTTATTGGTTTTGGTGATGGTCCAATTTCTGACATGAAATTGAAAATACATTGTTTAACATATATATAGAAAAGAGGACAGGTTTCTGTAACTTCAATCAAACATAATACTTGCTACAACAACTTATTAAAAAGAATAGTATTTTCCAATAATATATGATATATATATATGCATGGCTGATCAAAGCTAAATTTATTACTATAAATAGTAAGTTGAAGATATATCAAAATGCTAATTAATTCCCGACTGGTCTGGTATGTCTTGAAGCAGCAATATTGTTGAACGAAAATCCCTAAAAAAAATGTATATATATATATATATATATATAGATAGATATATATATATTTTTTTAACATGAAAAAGGAAGAAGGCCGTCATTGTTTAGTAGCATCCTAAATTCCTAATTATTTCAGAAAAAAATCCAAATTTTCTGATTCGATTATATTGGAATAATACAATAATTTACTGTTGGGTACTTTTTTTTAAAGGAAATTTTTTAGTACATTGAAATGAAATGGAGTATATGAGATAGTTAATTCATTATTCCTTAGGCCGATTAATATACTCTTTAAGTTTGCTACATTAGGTGCTATCACGTACTCATTTTGAGATTCGTTTAAATATTAATTTTTAGCAAAATAAAAACCAATAGTGAAAAATTAGCAAAGAGAAATAAAGGGGAAATAGACATTACACAACTTATGATTTTATGTTATTATTGATCGTTTTATGAGTAGTCAATTTTTTCCCGAAAAAGTTGAGAAACAACTGAATAGAGCAGAAATAATTGCAGTATTTTACAAGCTACTAATAATTTAATTAGAACGAGGCATTTGAGATTCAAGACTGGTGATTATTATTTATTAACAACTGATATCAATAACTCATCTTTTTGAAAATTTTCTTTCTCACCAAAGTGGACGTTTTCATGCTTTGTCATTTTAAGTTGTTATTGTTATAGTTTATATTTTCGGATTAATTACAATTTAAATATTAAATTACTTTTTTCATTTTAACAAAAGTATCATAAATTATTGATAATTAAATGTACGAACTATATAGGAACTAACACAAATGTCACGTCGGCCTTTTTACGTCGAAAACTAAACTCCAGGACATCTTTGTTAGGTTTATTTATTGATTCGTGCATTTAATTATAATTACCAATAAATAAAAGATATCTTGATAAAAGGAATAATTTAGAATTTTAAGTGTAATTTGTCTGCTAAAGTATATGGAGTATATGAATTTTGCATTTACCAGCTTGAGCTGTCCAAAGATAATACTGAAATGTAATTCACTCGTCAACAACATAATTTCTATGCATATAAAAAAATTACTACATAAAAAAAGAAAAATCAAATTCCCAATTAAAACATGAATTATTAGTGAAAAAACAAGTTTTTTATTACAAGTTCAATATAAGTCTACTGGTAATTCCGAGGAGTTTGGAATGAGCATATGACAAAGTCCAAAAGACGTTAAATGCAACGAGTAAAGTGCAAAAAAATATATATATATAATTGTTAGAATCTAAAATTATACTCTATCCATCCCGAATAAACGCCCCTTAATACCAAAACGTGTATATTTAAGAAAAAAGATAAAAGTACTCTTCATATCTCTAATTACTGCATGGAATACTTAATAATTAAATAATTTGCATTGAGAATAAGACTAAAATGAGAAGTTAAATAGTATGATTCTTCTATGAAATTCTAAAACAGAACACGTATTCAGAGACAAACTTTTTTTTCACCAATGATCTAAAACAAAAAACTTTATTTCACAATAAAATACTTATTTAAGGATAGAAGGAATATAGCCAAAGTGCAATATATACATTATACATTTTTTTTGAGGAATATATTCTACATTCTTTCACACTTTATATTTTTATTTCACCATTTTCAGTTTGTGTGCAATTATTTGATATAAGAAGTAATAAGATTAAACAACAAAGGTATTTACAGGACAAAAAGAAGAAAACAAATACTCCATCCGTCCCATTTATATAGGCTTGTTTTCCTTTTTCGGATGTCCCAAATATATAGGCTTGTTTCCATAAAAAGTAATATTTTTTAGCTCATTTACTAATATATCTCTATTTAATTCTTTAATTAACTCATAAAAAATACATAGTCAAATAATAAATAGGAACATATTAAGAAATTTACTATATAATTTACTTTTTCAATAATTTTTCTTAATCCTTGTGATGATTCCAATCCGCCTGTATAAATGGGACATAGGAGTATCTATAAAAGGTAAATAAGCTCCATTATTCCAACTAATTTTTGTGCCATTATACCTACCTCAGCAGCACAATTTCGCTATTTGTTAATGAAGATATTTTCTTAAATCTTTTTTGAGGTAGAACATATTTTCTTAATTAATTGCTTTCTTTATTTATTTATTCTTTTTAGTTTTTACACATTAATAGCCATTCATTTGAAGTAAGAAAAATGAAATCTACACAGCAAGAAAAGTGTGCGCGAGTGTGTGTGTGTGAGAGAGAGAGAGAGAGAGAGATGAACTGGAAAACTTATGGAGAAAAAACCAAAGGTTACTCAGAGTGGCTACAAACATAGTAGAAAAACAAAAGAAAACAACATAAAAGCACCATTAATAATGGTGTTTTTATCATTTAATATCAGAGAGAAAACATAAGGGGGGGAGAAAAGAAAGAAGGATAATTTTCATCTTGCTTACTTTACTGTTTCTTTTATCATTTTGATTTTCTTTAGCTTTCTTTGCTGCTGTGGTGGTGGTGGTGCTGCTGCTGCCTGCCTGCTGCACATTTCGCTTTCTCACTTCACAATCCACCTCTCACGTGAACCATAATTACACCCTTTCTTCATCTTTTTCTTTTTTTCATTTTCTTAGGGTTTTCTTTCCACTCTTGTCCTTCCACTTTTTATTTTTGTTGTGTCTGATCTCTGATTTCTTTTGATCTACTCCAACCCTCTCCGTAGATCCACGCAACTTTACTGTTCATTCCTTCGGAAAATTTGAGGGTTCTTGCAGTAAAGATTTGAGCTTTGAAGGGGTAAGTGTAGAATGACCGCTATGTACGTGTGATTTGGGTTTGCTTCACGCATTGGACCTACAGGATTTAGGGTGTAGTGTGTAAATTTGGGCTGCTTTGCTTTAGCATTTCTAAAGTTGGAGTGGGTTTTGAATTGGGTTTGGAAAATTTACGTGAATTTTGTGTTAATGTGTGATTTGAGGTTGGGTTTTGGGAAGTGGAAGAGGAATTGATCTTAATTATGAGTTTATATGTCAAAGGGGATTACATTTTTCTTGGATTACTGTGAATGTGAAGTGGGATTGGTTCTTTATTGCGGCGGAGGAAGAGGGTTGATTTAATATTTCGGCAGCTGACCAGTTTCTGTGATTTTCATAATGCGTAGTTTTAGGTTTGGGTTTCTTGAGGATCTGATGAGATGTTTATAGGGTGAATTTTAGTTTTGAGAGTTTGAGTTATGCCTCCATCACCTGCTATGAGAGTTTCCCCTGGGAGGGAGATGAAGGCAGAGAATCACAAGAGAGGCCGTAGTCTTGAGAGTGGGATTCTTTTTCGAGAGAAGGATGACGATCTTGCTCTCTTCAATGAGGTGCAGAACAAAGAGAGGGATAACTTCTTGTTTCTAACGAATGATGACTTTGATGACATGTTTTGTAAGTTCTCAAACCCTGTTTTGGCAATAATGAGGTGTGCTGCAGTGCTTGTATGGTGATTTCTTGTTACGTCCCTTTGCTGACAAATGTCGTTATTTGTTCATTTATGTTTGACAGCAACACGACCGAGACACTTATCCGATTACAAGCTTGGAATCTCCATTCCTGCTCGAGGTGAAAGTAGTGATCTGCTCAATGCAGATGGAGATAAAAATGACTATGACTGGTAGGTTCTTGTTTGCTTATGAATTTTGTCCTTTCCGATGTTCTTGATCATATTTCTGGAGATGCTTGTGTAGCTTAGTTATGAATCTTATTTGTTTGGATGTTTCACTAAAGAAGAAGAATCATTGCTGTGTTTGCTTTCAGGATTTAGTTAAGTTAGTTCGGATTGTTTATTTGTTAGTCTCTTTCTGTAATCACTTCATTCGTGAAATGCAAACACGTGTACTACTGGATTATATTTAAGATAAATAGATCGCACACAGGTTTATATGGAAAGTAATTTATCACTGTAGGGTCTATATAACTATTTGCCTATATTCATACCTTTTATTTGTTTTGGGCTAATACATGTTGCCATTATAGGTTAATAACGCCTCCCGAAACTCCTCTCTTTTCTTCTTTGGATGATGAGGCACCAGCAGTTAGTCTTGCACCCAGGGGGAGGCCCAGGAGTCAACCTATTGCAATCTCGCGATCGTCCACGGTAAGATATCAAATATAAAACCATCGATGAGAATATAAAAGTTTCCGACTATTCTTGTCCTTTCTTGTTGATGTCTGCAAATGGATTCTGAATGCTTTCAATTTTAGATGGAGAAGGGTTACAAGAGCGGCAGAGGTAGTCCTAGTCCCCGTCGCCTTAGTCCATCTCCTCGATCTAGTACTAGTACATTGCAGTCTAGAAGCAGACCATTTTCTGCCACCCATTCTAGTCCACCTCCTACTTTGCGATCTAGTCCACCTCCTACTTTGCGACATTCTTCTCCATCAAGGAGGCTGTCTCCTCCACCAAGTAAGCCAATACCTGCTCCAAGGACTAGCACACCAACACCTAGGAGAATGAGCACTGGTTCAGCTGGTGCTACTACTCCTTCAAGAGTGAGAGGTGCCTCCCCCGTAAAGACAAGTCGGGGTAACTCTGCTTCACCTAAAATAAAAGCATGGCAATCTAACATCCCTGGCTTTTCTTTAGAGGCACCTCCTAATCTTCGCACCTCCCTGGCTGATAGGCCAGCATCATATGTCAGAGGTTCTTCACCAGCATCGAGAAATGGGTCCAGATCTGCTAGACAGTCTATGTCCCCAACTGCCTCAAGAAGTGTGAGTTCATCTCATAGTCATGAAAGGGATCAATATAGTTCCTACAGCAGAGGTTCAGTTGCATCATCTGGTGATGATGATGCAGACTCGCTACAATCTGTTCCTATCGGCAACTCCGATCACGCAGTTCCAAGAAGCATAGGTGCTTCCCCAAATAATAAAACGATGGGCTTTTCCAAGAAACCAACCAAAACTTTGTCAAATTCTGCTCCCAAAAGAACCTTTGACTTGGCACTTCGACATATGGTAAGCATCTTTTTTGTTTATCCTATTGTTTTCTTTATTGATAAATGGAATATGGTGGCCTGTTATTCTAGATTTTATTATTGATTCATATGCTTTTAAGCTTTTGCTTGTAGGATACATAAGTCTTGACTTTGGATTTATTGCCTCGAAGTCTTGGCAAGTTTTGTCATTACCAGCGTCCTGATAGATAGTGATTTTGATTATGGTTATCAGAAATAAAATGAGCACACTTATAACTAGCCGCGAAAGCATTAGTTGATTAGTTATAATGTGGCAAACTTTAGTATTTGGTTGATACATAATATCATTTCTATGTCCGCTACTGTTGTGACTTAATGCTATATCTCCTGAAAGTAACTGAAGAAAAACATAAAATTGAAATTAAAATAAAATAGCAAAACTGTTAAGTATATGTTGCAAATACCTATATACGAGTAGTACTTATAATCAGGATCGGACAAACTCAACCAACAACATCCTACACGAAATATTAAATATAGGACTTGTAACCTCCTGAACTCGATGGATAGATTACTATGCATGAGTTTTTAATAGCAGAAGAGTCCAGCATCTTTACAATGGTAGGTGCTTAATGGCGTCCAGTGGTCGCTACTTTTGAGTGACACAGGGCATAATTGTTGAACATCTCGTGACTGGTCTGTTCAAATTTTTTACAGTATTTTCTTATAATATATTCATGTGCAGGAGAGGAAGGGTCCTCAGAATATGTTCAGACCCCTGCTGTCCAGTGTCCCCAGTTCAACATTCTATGCAGGGAAAGCAAGTACACATCATCGTTCTCTGACATCAAGAAATTCTTCAATCACAACTAGCAGTAATGCCAGTTCCGATCAAGGAACAAGTGGGGCACTTGATACTGAAGAAAATGGCCAAAATCAGGATGATGTGACCAGTGACTTTGTGAAAGATGAAGTATTTGTCATGGATCGTGCCGATGCTATAAATGAAGCAATTGAGAACAGACTACTTGAGGAACTACCTGGTTATCAGGATGAGGAGAATGATAACTATTCTCGAGTTATTCCTCAGTTAGATGCTGCTGCGAGCAGCAGCCAACTTGACACTACCCCAGCTATGGCTTCTGCTGATGTAGTCTTGGATGGAAAATATGACTATTCAGATGTTGATGGGACTCGAGATATGGAAGTATGCTCTGGATGCAGTGACAGGTTTCCTTCTAGTGAATTGGTAAGGGAAGGTGACCTTTGGTTCTGTCCGGAATGCAATAGTTTGAAAACAAATTCAACGGCAACACTTTCAGTGAATACAGTGAAGAAAGATAAAGAAATTGCAGAAGATTTTGTTAACGATGAAGAGTATGGATGGATGAAGGTTTTGGATCAATCTGTATTAATTCCAGAATCAGTACCAGTTACTGGTGCTGGTGAAACAGCAATGCACCACCTTGACTCTACTGCTAATGATGATCAACAGTCATACAGCGAGCCAATAAAAGATCATGAAGTATTGCAATCTGAGAAGATGGAGCTTATGTCCACTAATCAGCAAGAGATAGTTAGATCTGTGGATTGTCACACAGGCCATCAACAATCGCACCAGTCTGATGAATGTTCGACTTCAGAAGTTGACGTTTCAGAAGGTACAGGTATATCATTGCTTCTGAAGAAATCAAGTAGCAGTAAAGGTCATCTTGTCCAAAGCAGGAGTTTCACCGCAAGTAACATTTGTTATGATGATTTCTCTTATGTGAGGGATAGCGTAAATAGTATGAGAAGCTCTGGCGGGTATAGTAATGCATCCGCATCATCTTCCATTGATCTGGGATCTTCTAGGCAAACAGAGGCACGTATGCATCGTCAATCAAGTGGCCGGAGATCTGATACTGAAAATTATAGGTATGAGATTCCTATGAAGCACAAACGCTCCATCTCCTCTTTGTCTGGTGCATCAGTTATTGGATCCCATGTCCCGAGTACAACACCAAGTTGCCTTGGAGATAGTTTTGAGTTAGTGTCTTCCAACAAAGATAGGGAGGTTAGTGGAATAAGATATGCAGATCCTCTTGAACAGTCACTGGCTTCTGAAAAAGAAGCAGAAATTAAATGCACGGATCTAGAAAGCAGTCTTACCTTCAAAGCTGCTGCAGAACTATCGAGTGATTTGATGAATGTCCATTCAGGAGGTAGTCCATCGGAGTCCATTCTGGCTTCTGAAGAGCCAGTATCACATGAGAGTGGTGAAAAGCTGACAAACAAATCCAGTAATTCAATAAATGAAGAAACTGCAGCTGCACTGTTGCAGACTTCTACTCAAGGGGAAGATACCATGCAAAGCTCTTGTGATGACAGGATGGATGTCGCAGAAATTCCTCGTCTGAGTTCTTTGAATGATATATCAGAAGTGGAAATTCAGAATGCTGGTATTGTATCTTGCAACTCGCAATCTGATGTTGATTCCACATGTTCAAAGACATGTACGAATGAGTTACTGGAGCCTCCTGTCTCAGTAGAACAGAATGGTATTATGACTACTGAAGAATTTGACATCTCTGATCCTTTAAATTGTGTCCTTGGTATGTGCATCTTACATTCTAAATGTTATCTGGTGTTCTATTTTTGTCTTCCCTTTTCTTTATGCTTGAGCTGCTGCTGCTTTTTTTTTTTTTTTTATGCCGGAGTGGTTATATTTATTTTATGAGACTTTTGTGATCTTTGTATAAGCTTAGAACATCCTTCTTGTGGATAGTTTAGGATATTCCAGCTCTAAAATAATTAGCAACTTCTAGTTTTTGCGCCAAAGTATTATATTAATTTTATGAGACTGCTGTGATCTTTATAAGCTTAAAAGTTCCTTCTTGTGGATACTTTAGGATATTCTATTTTCAAAATATAATCAGTAACTATTCAGTTCGTAATAACTTTAGTTATTGACTTGCATATCGGTGTCGCAAGAATCAATAGAATACAACATTTGCAGGCCTATCTGGCATTGTCATTGTGGACGGATAGGAGGGCTTTCCATGCAAATAGAGGCTGTGAATCGTTGCAGATTACTTTCTGATGATTTATTTCTTTATGTTCTGTTTTGGCTACTCATTAGTATGTTAGAAATATGTGCTGTTTGCTTTTTTGCTGTGTGGGGAAATTTCTATGCGTTGTTTTATCCAGTTGTAAGAGAAATAGAGTAGCATTTCCATCACTTAGTAAATTTTGTTGGACCGTGAAGCTAACCCTTCCGAACCTACCTTGTTAAGTTCATTTCGTTATCTCGTCTAGTATTTCCATCTCTTCATTTCTTTATCTCCCCTAGTATGTTATGTGAGAGAAAGCTCTAGAAAACACACCACCTGATGAAAACTTGTTTCGCTTCTGATCATCTATCGCGTATGATATTCTTTGGAATTTCCTGAGTGTTTTATATATGGAAAATTGCAGTTTGTAGAGCCTACATTGCATATTCTCGTTAAAATTTGTACCTGTCTGTATATTTTTGGGATCTCTAACTTGTCTTGTAAATTTCAGAAGATTCTACTGTTGTACTAGAAGACGTTGGTGGAACTAAGTCAAGAAGCCTGACCCTCGAGGAAGCAACAGACACAATCCTCTTCTGCAGCTCCATTGTCCACAATCTGGCATACGAAGCAGCAAACATGGCCATAGAGAAGGAGAACTCATCACTGGAAGTCCTGCGACCAACAGTGACGCTGGTTGGCAAATCCAATCCCGACAGAAGGGAGTTGCGTTCAAGGCCTCTAGGAAAACGCAGTTCCAAGTCCCAGAAAGCTCGTCAGAGAAGAGTGGAGACGGACACAAAGGCGCGACCCGTGATTGCTGAGAGCGAAGAGAAATCTACTCCTCCGCGCCTTGTGAGGTCTCCTAGCAAGGGCGACGACAGCATGCATCCTCCAAAGCTGGAGTCCAAGTGCAACTGCACCATCATGTAATGTTTGTTTGATTGGTTGAGAGATTTGGTATTTTTTGTTGATTCTAATTAATTGTTTTGTAAGAAGATGATATTAGAGGTTTATTTTTTTTGTAAAGTTGTAATTTTGAATAGGCTGATAATAGTGGAAAGGCAATTTGAGGGTTGCCGTATTCTTGTTAGTAATTGTTGGTATACATACGATTGATTGAAGAATATTGATTGATAGAAGAAGGGCAAATGGGTAAATTAATTCTTTTGTTCAAGAAAGAAGCACAACAAATATTATTTCTTTCTTGGTCATTGTAGTATAATTGTTTCTTGCTTCACTAATAACTACTCACAATTATTGCTACTGTTTTGTTTTGGCTGGAATGCCATTTTTTATTTGATTTTCGTGAAAATTCGTAGCCGCTATTTGTAAATTTGATAAAGACGCGCCTCAAGCTGGAATGGAATGTTGGTACCTATGATTTTGTTTGGTTCCCCGTTATAGAGAAAATATTTTTGTTTCCGGATGAATTATGGTGAAAACTCAAAAAATAATGTTAATTTTTAGCTATTACTCCCTCCCCAAAAGTGTGATGCATATTTGATTATATGTGAGGTATAAAATATTAGTTGAACCATACTAACTTGAGAACGGAGGGAGTAAAAGATTTTTAAACAAAGGATTTTTCACCAAATCCGACACACATGACCAATGAATGGTGAAAGCCCACAAGAAAAATGCATAAGAAAAACAATTGTGGTGTGACGGTTTTTTTTATCAACTTTGATTTTACTCACTTTTTTAAAATCGAAAAAAGTTATACTCCCTCCGTCCCGTTGATCTTGGCCTAGTTCTTTTCGGTACGGATATTAGGAATAAAGATATTAAATGTAAAAGTTATGTTTAGTGTAGTTTGTATATATTATTTTATTGACTTATAGTGTTTTTTATTGACTTTTCAATCATGCAGTGTTTTTATTGACTTTTGGGCTTAATTAATGTACTAATTGAGCCATAATTTTGTCCAAAAAAGGAAACAGACCAAGATGAGTGGGACGACCCAATAAGGAAAACATGCCAAGATGAGTGGAACGGAGAGAGTATTATAGTAAATTTTAAAATTCAGAATAGAAAACATAATTAGACCTTTGTTTTCAATCCTACATAAAATTTCATAATTTTGATTGATATAACACGCAAGCACGTAATACCAGGTCACATTTTTGGTGCTGAAAAATAACTCCCATAATAGATTCAATTTTTTTTTTTTTGGAAAGGGTCTACTATTATTATTTGACGCAATATTACAAAATTCGGAACTTAATTATTTGTCGATTTCAAAATCTTGTAAGAAAATTGTCGAGGGATTTTCTCATTTTCGAGCCATAATTTTACTCAAGACTGCAAAATCTTCTACGCCGTTGACAAAAATACCCCTACCCTCACACTATCAAGTGCAGAAAAACAGCCTCTTACAAAATTTGGCGGGAAAATCATCTGCCCACACAACGCTACCGATCTCTCCCATGGAGTCCGATTCAGACTCCGACGGCTCTCACATCTCCGCCACACCGCCTAATTCTCCGCCACCTGCCGCGGCGGCCCCTCCGCCTCCAGACGCGCGGCGCTCCGTTCTTCTCTTCTCCTCCAAATCAAGAACCAAAACCTCAATCTCCACCTCAGCCACTGCAAGAACATTTCTGCAGCCCCTCATCTCCAAGAAGAAATCGAACCCAGTTCCAAAGGCGGGCCCAGAACCTGACCCGGACGCTCCCCAATCCGACCCGCCAAACTCTTCTCCTCTCCTCTTCAATTTGCCTTTCCAAATTAAGAAAGACAACCTGCAAAATGGCAAGGGTGCTCCCGATGGACTTCTCCATGGAGGCCACTGTGCTTCAAAGTTTGCATCTTTCTTGAAAGCTCAGGATAAGAATCTCAATTTTGAGCCCGATAATTCTGTTGAGATGAAAAGTAGGACTTCGGTTGAAAGTGCTGGTGCGGGAGAAGCAGTGAAAAATGAGGTCGTTGGCGAGGGTTCGATAATGAAAAGAACGCGAAAAAGCATTGGTCTGATTGGAGGTAGTACTTCTGATGTGGTTATCGGTAAAACGGCTAAATGTGGTAGTGAAGGGAATTTTGTGAAGCTTAATATCAATGGCTATGGCAGGAAACAGTTCAAGTTTAAGAATAAGAGGACTGGTTTCAGTTCTTCTTCTTCTTCCAATAGGTTTCGGAGGAATTTTAGACGAAGCAAGGGAAGTGAGAGAGATGGAAGAGGAGGAAGAGGAGGAGGAGGAGAAGAAAATCCTGTTTTTGATGAGGAGGGATTGGTGGTGGATATTGGAAAGGGGCAGAAAAAGTTGAATGTTGATGCTGGATCTATTGAAGAGGCTGTGATGAGGGTGAGAGACGAGGCATCGGATGAGAATTTGCTGAAGTTGTTGAAGCTGACACACGGTTATGACTCATTTAGGGATGGCCAGTTAGAGGCTATAAAGATGGTGCTTTCAGGGGAATCCACTATGCTGGTCTTGCCGACTGGCGCGGGCAAATCCTTATGTTACCAGTTACCCGCGTTGGTGTTGCCAGGGATCACACTTGTGGTCAGCCCTTTAGTAGCTTTGATGATTGATCAGCTCAAGCATTTGCCTCCAGTGATTCAGGGTGGCCTTTTGTGCAGCAGTCAGGTTGCTTTTGTTTTCTGTGTTATAGCTATGTGCTTTGCATTTGCTTTGCTAATTAATTGATTTTTAATTGACTCTGTCTATTTTGGCTGTTGTTTAGACGGGGGAAGAGGCATCAGAAACACTCCGGTTGCTGCAAGAAGGATCTATTAAGGTTGTTGTTGTTGGTTGCCTCTGAGCCCCACCCCCAGCTCTCTGTACTATGTCACCGGTCTTCATGCTCTAGAATGTGAATTTTTTTGCATAACTGAACATTTTCATCCAAATGTCAATTCTATAACTTGTGATTGACATTTTTGTCGAAAATTTTGAATCATATTCCAACAAGAAGATATTTATACTTCTTTTCTGTTCATGCTGCAGGTCCTTTTTGTTTCGCCAGAAAGGTTTTTGAATGCAGAATTTATTTCCATCTTTTATGGCTCTTCAGTGTTATCTACTGTTGTTGTTGATGAGGCCCACTGTGTTTCAGAGTGGTGAGTGCTTGTTCACGTATTTTTGATAGTGTTCTCCTTTGCATTTCAGATTTTACCTTTCCTATTCTTGTTTAGTGCACTTCTCTAACTTATTGCTAACCTTATTTATTCTTGTAAAGCTTTTAGTAGAATAATTAAAATAATTCTGATATTTTGGCAGGTCACACAATTTTCGACCTTCATACATGAGGCTTAGAGCCTCTTTGCTGCGTGGTAGGCTGAATGCTGGATGCATTCTTGCAATGACAGCAACTGCAACAAATAGAACCTTGTCCGACGTGATGCATGCTTTAGAGATTCCTCCTACAAATCTTATTCATTCAACTAAGTTGAGGGAAAATCTGCATCTCTCAGTTTCTAAAAGTGGGAATAGGTCTGTGCATGCACGCTCTAGCTAAACCAATTATCTGATTCTGGAAGCTTCATGTTATCTTAGAATTTAATACCTACATAATTCAACCACTTTGCAGGATGAAAGATTTAATGGCACTGCTTAAATCTTCTCCTTTTTCAAATATTAAAAGCATCATTGTGTACTGTAAATTCCAGGTATACTTTTCCTAAAGCATATCATGTGCATGAGTTCACAGTTTCAAGGCTTAAATTGATGACTGAGTTAACTCCAATAGATATCTGTTATTATTTAATGTACTTATTGGCCTTCATGTAACTTCTTACGCTCAATTTTTGTCTGTAGTCTGAAACTGACATGATAAGCAAGTATCTTTGTGATAACAATATCTCTGCAAAGGTTAGTGTTTTATTTGTAGGCTTCATTTGGTTGAAAGATCAAGCGGCTTCTCAATATTGTTTTTTACTTGCATATTTGTGTTTAAATGAAAGTATTATTCTTGTTTTCAGAGCTACCATAGTGGTATTCCTTCAAAAGATAGGAGCCGTACACAGGATCTGTTCTGTTCAAACAAGATTAGAGTGGTAAGAAGTTTGACTATTCTCTTACTATCTTGCTCCTTCGGCGTGTTTATTTTTTGCTATGCTTTTGTTACAAACTGTTTAGGTTTATTGACCTGTATTCTGTTTATGGAAGGTTGTTGCAACTGTAGCCTTTGGCATGGGACTTGACAAAAGTGATGTTGGAGCTGTAAGAGAATGTCCTTCCCTTGTTTTTCCATATATTTGGATTTACTTCACGTATAAGTCATGACTGTAGTGAAATTTAATCGTTGAACGTCATTCTGGTTTTAGTTTCACTGAAAGATCTCTTATACCATTGCTGCTTAATCCCATCACATTTAAATATTTAGACTTGAGAAAATAGAGTGCAGTTTTCAATTTATTTTGCAGTAAATGAGAAATCCTCCATTTAATGATAATCTTTACTAAACTTTCCAAGTCCTATCTCAGGTAATTCATTATAGCTTACCAGAAAGCTTGGAAGAGTATGTTCAGGTAAATTATTCACGTATATATCTTGTGAGCATTGATGATAGTCTTCCCCAACTAGTTCAGTTGAAACATGAATTTGATTTCAAGTTGCTAGAAGTAAAACCACATAATCGCTTTAGGAAATTGGTCGTGCTGGGCGTGATGGCAGATTGTCTTATTGTCACCTTCTTTTCGATGATGTCACATATACCAAGCTTCGTAGTTTGATGCACAGGTAATTGACTATACCATTTTGAGTTCAGTTCCTGTCTTATTGTCTAGGTTTGCTAACATTTATTCTATTACTCAGTGATGGCGTAGATGAATATACTATCAACAAGTTACTCTGTCAAATCTTCACAAGTGACAGACCTTCAGAGGAAGAAATTTGTTCGATAGCCAAAGAATCAGCATCTCGTAAATTTGACATGAAAGAAGAGGTCCTTCATATTACTGCTTTTGCTTAAAGTTTATGTATTCTTCTTTTTGTTTTAGAAATCAGATTTTTCCTCTCAAATCTTAGTCTACACTACTGAGCATTGAAATTGGATCTACTTTTTATGGATAATGGAAAATTATTTATGGCTCTAGTGAACTAGCTTGTTTTTGCTAATCCGTGATAATACTGAGCCCTTTTTTTTAGAACAATAATACTGATCCCTGAGTTGGCCAATACAAAAATGATTTCAAAATTGATATATGACCCCTATTTGGCTCAATCTCTGGATGATCTCATTAACTTTTTCTTGGTCTGTAGGTAATTCTAACCATTTTGACGCAGTTGGAGTTGGGTGAAGTGCGTTACATAAAATTGCTTCCACAGATAAATGTAACTTGTGTCTTAAATTTCCACCAGGTATTTAGCTTAACCTTTTTTCAAAGTTAATTACGTACAAGCGTATAATGTGGTTGTGCTAATATCTGCAGTTTTACTTTCTATATAACTAACCCATGTCTGTTGTTATTTCTTCTTGGTAGAATCTCCTGTAAAAGTTTATCTACATCCCAGCTAGATTTCATGTTCATTTATTCTAATGCAAGCACGTTTTATCTGTCTATCTTTAGTTTCTTCTAGCTTGAATCGTGATCCTTTTTCTACTGCAGACTTCACCACCAGTACTTGCAGCTAGAGATGTTGTGGTAGCTGCAATTTTAAAAAAGTGAGAACTATTACATGGCTTAAACTGACAACTGGAGCGGTTATGTTCTCCAAGTTCTTTTCACTTAGTTATGTGTACCTTATTACACAGGTCTGAGATGAAAGACGGGCAGTATGTGTTTCACATCCCTTCTGTTGCAAATAGCATTAGAATGCAAGCTTTTGAGCTATTAAATCACTTACAGAGTCTAAAGGTTTGTATTATTTAAGTTGTACCAAATTCTTACAAGTTTCAGTTATTAATGGCTGATTGGGGTAATGGGGATCTGCATCATCCTCACTTCTTACAAAAATGTTTATAACTCTGGAACATTCTTATACTGCAACCTTCATTTGGTGTCAAATTTTTGTTTTATACTTTTATCCATGTAAAGATTATCTTGAAGAAGCATACCTATTGGCAGTATAACTCTTCTGTTCTCTAAATTGCAGCAAATTAATCCTTATTTTTTCACTACCAGTTCATAGTTCACAGAAAAAAAAAACACACACACACACACACATAAAATTCTGTCAAAATCCTCACTTCCTGAACTTTCTTGACGTAAAATACTTTCCAAACTTATGGCGGTTGAACTTATTAACTTCATTAATGAACTTTTAAGCATAAAATTCTGTCAAATTCTAGTAGCAACTGGACACTATAAATCACCAAACTCGGGACCTAGATACATTTGTATTGACTTCTAGAGACTTGGCTTACTGCTGACAGTGAGTACTTTCTTTGCAGATGGGACCATGTTTTACATCTTGTATAATAATAAACTCTCCAATTCCTTTTTCTCGGTTGTATTTGTAGACTTACTATAGATAGGATTACCTTTTCTTGACCAGCTGAAGAGGGAAATTACATATGAATTGAAGGATCAAGCATTTTGTTATACAATTTTGGAGGTACCAAACGATATTTGTTCTTTGGCAGTTCAGCTCACTACGTGGCTTTCGGAGGTTGAAACTTGTAAGGTGATTGGCCTTTTTCATGTTGTTAGTTGGTTTCTTCTTTTCTTGTTGCTATTCACTTTCTAATTATACTTCGTTAACTGGTTTAGTAAGATGGAAATATGAATATCATAATATCATTTACCTGCTATGTAAACTTTGGAATAAAATTATATTGCTTTGAATTGATTTCTCATAGCATCTGCTTTAACCTGCCGTTGTTAGTAGAAGCCCTGCACACAGTCTGTTGGCAGAAAAAAAATCATAAGTCTCCTTTTCTTTGTTAATTTTGACCAAAAACCAAAAGAATCCTAAGATCATTATCTGTTTTCTCTAGTTTTATAGTGCTTCTGAGAGTGAATTTGGATCTTTGTGCCAACATTCTGGTGAGAAAGATATGTTTGTGAAGAAGTTCGTATTATTTGTTGTGGTAAAATGTTTACTAGTGTATATGTACTGTCTTCTAATCTATCATTTTACTAATTTGAAATGCAATTGTCACATGCATTTGGCTCAAAATAGGTCCGAAAATTAGACGTGGTGTTTAATGCTTCAGTCTATGCTGCAAAAGCTTGTGACAAGACACTCGGTTGCCACAATGACGTACATACACCTTGTTTTCAAAGGAAGATTCAGGAGTACTTCAACGGGAATGATGATGCAAATGTGCATATTCAGACAGATCGAAACAGGTTTGAGGACAAGTTGTCACATATTCATCGTGTAATTTAAGAATGTTTTGCATGGAGTTATATATTTATGACCGTCTATAGTTATCGAGCATGTCTAATTAAATAGATTAGTGTATAAAACTAACTGCCAAATTTTTTATTGATCATAATAACCTGGAATAAGCACAATATTGTATTCTTTATGTTTATCTTGTAAATAATCATGCTTAATTATATGTGCTTTTATTTTGCAGTCCATTTTTGCGAGCAGATATAAAGGTAAAACCCTCAACTGTATATTCTTACACCTGCTGGGGAAGAACTTCATTAGGTAATATTAATCTTTCATTCTCTGGTGATGCATTAGGTTTTTCTCCAAAGCAACGCACACGCAAAATTTACACCCAGAGCGATTGCAAGGATTCTTCATGGACTTGGCAGTCCAGCCTTTCCTTCTGCTACTTGGTCTAGAACTCATTTCTGGTAATTTGACGAAAATGAGTGTTTTTATATATTTAAGAACGTGGCTTTGAGTTTTCCTCATTCTCTTATTGAATAAAAGATGCAAACTGCTGAATAAGACTTGCATGATGCAATATTTATCATGAGGTATCATAACGTTTAGAAGATTTTAACAAGGTCTTCGTTCTGGAACTTCCCATTCTTGTCTGAATTTATGCTGCTGTTGAGTTTATTTGTATTCTGCTTCCTGTTTGGCATTGCCTTCACCGTTTTCTGGCTTTCCAACTTTTTTATAGTTCAAATTTCCTTTGAGTTTAGCAAACTGTAACTGCAAAGGCTGATTGAATTTCAGGGGACGATATGCAAATGTGGACTTCGGGACCATAATGGAAGCAGCAAAGGCAGAACTCATGAATTTTGTCGGGAAGAACGTCTCCTAAATCTCTTCATTCCCACAAATTTAGTGAGTAATAACATTGTATTCGAGTGATGGTGTGGTAGGCATTTCTTGCTCTGGCTTGATATTCGAGATTTGATAATGTCTTTCCTTGGCATCAACCACAAGTAGTAACTTTTACCCGTCCTGCATTCTTTCCAGCAGGCATGACGACTCAATAATACAGTACGTGTGAGAGATGACTCCGACAACCACTACAGTTTCTTCCATCACAAGTTCGCCCCCGTTGCATCACACTTATGTGTATGGTGAGGTATGGGAACAAGGGATCATCGCGCTATGTGTAAATATGTTGCTTCCACCATTACAGCCAAATTCCAATCTCATGTTACAGCTCAAGATAGGTTGATACAAGGTTGGTTGATTTTAACTTTTTTTCAATTTAGTTGGCTCTAATGTTCCTGTTTCTTTTTGCAACTGATGTGAGGAAATCCTCACTCTAGTTTTTTTTTTGTGTGTGTGTGTGTGTGTGTGTGTGCTTCTAAATTTATGGAGGTGCATTTGTGTTGTAGACCTTCTGGGAAATTGCTGCATGGCAATAATTCTTTCTAGACATACGTAGGACGTAGCCATATTTGAGATAATGTTGTAAGGGTGAGGCCTTACTGTATGTACGACCTCTCTCTCTCTCTCTCACACACACACACACACAATACTTCATGGAATGAGCAAGAATACACGCAATTGAGGAATTTTATTTTTGGTTTATCGTTGTCTATTGAGCGTTGATTAAAGTTTTATTTACACCTCTAGGTCTAGGTAGCTGTATTATAGATCTCTTTTTGTATTCATTAATTTATGTAATAAAGATGCATACCGAATTTTGTTCATAAATCCCCGAATTTTGTGACATGCAGCTTTTGATAAATCTTGTTGCTTCTTCTATTTATCCATATTTCTTTAATAAATGTCACATTTTGAAATGAATTTTGTCCCCAAATAAGTGTCATATTTAAGTACTTTAGATCAAAATACAAATTCTTTATTTTTAAGTTTCTTATACAATAATTAGGGGTAAAGATAGAACCTTACTATTTTAGTTTTGACGGCTGTAAAAACTTATTAAAGGATAGAGGGAAATAATTTGGAATCATCGAAATAAGTTGAGCGGCTTGACCCTAGGGTGTGCAGAATTCTTTTTTGTTTTGGGGGAATATTTGCAATGATTTTTCCTTTTCTTTATTTGCTTGTGTCTAATTTCTTATTATATGTATATATATATGCAGTGGATGTTCTTGCTTGTGCAATTGATGCTAAGCTTGCAAATACTTGACTCAAACATTGTCCTATAATGAATTTTACGTTGTTAGCATTATCATATTATCGCGACGTCACAATACACTTGGATCAAAATTGAATTTAAATGGTAATTTACCCATATATTTTGGATCAGAAGATGTGACAATTAAATGGAAATTTTTACTTTGTTATCATCGTAATAAAAACACAATTAGTTGTGGTGGGGTGATTCAGATGAAAAGAACTAGGTTGGAATTTGGACAAGTTGTGATATAGGTGCCCTTTCGAAATTTCACATCTCAAGTGAGCCAATTAGACAATGTTGGGACGACTTCAATTCAGACTGTATGTGTGTGTGTGTGTGAGAGAGAGAGAGAGAGAGAGAGAGGTTCTTGATGAAGAACTTAATTCAAGATACTATGGATGTGTATCTAAAGCTTTAGCTAATTTTGCCAAGTTGCCAACACATTTACTATTACTTTAGTTTCTTCGATCTCATATTTTCCTTCATGCTGTATAATGCATTTTATTTTATTTTTAAAAAAAGAAAAACTAGTACACATTAGTTTTACTTTGACCAAATTATTGATAAATATAGATAATCTTTATAGTACTATGAAACTTAAAAAGTATATTAATTTATAGTGTATGTTATTAATATAAGAGATAATTGTCATCCAAACCACGAGATTTCCTATTTGTAATTTCAACCTAATTTTTAAAATATTGTGAACAAGTACACAACGATGGAAATTTGTAAGTTTGGGTAGCCGCAACAATTGGCCTTTTTTTTTAAAGATTATTTACTTTACAATATTTTAAAATCATGTTATTACAAATAAGATCAAACATTGTGATTCAAATGATAATTATCCCTCAATATAATCTAGATTATATACTTACATATATTGTGCTAGCAATTAGGTATGATATTTATCTGAAAAATGGTGCGAATCGTGACAAATTCCATAATTTTTTTGGTATTTTTATTAAAAGACCCAAAGCTCAAGTAAAATATACATAATTTTTCCTAGACTTTTTAGCACATAATAATACTAAAAAAAAACTTCAAATTGAATTTCCAAAATTTAATGATCGGCATGGCATGCATTCACGATTACTACGTCACAAATTCTCTCGTGCGATTGGTCGATCTCGTGCGATTGGTCGAACTGTACAACCGAGTCCAAGCGCATATAGCTCGTGCATCACATGTACGGAAACGGACGGTCCAGATGAGTGCGTGCAATGCTTGTGCCACATCTAGCGTATGGACACGCCCGATGTGCTTTTTTTTAAAAGGCGAATCTGTGTAATGTACGTGTCTGACTTTTTTATTTTTAATTTTCAGTTTTTAGTTTTTTTTTGTTTTTTCATTTTTTTTTCAATTTTTTCAGTATTTCAGTTTTTTTATTTTCAATTTTTTCAATTTTTTTTATCTTCATTTTTTTCAGTTTAACTAATTCATAATTATGATTTATTAATTTTCAATTAGAATTTATTAATTCTTAATTCAGTTTTATAAAAATTTTAAAAAATAAAAAGCAATGATTATACAAAAATAAGCAAACTAAAACACAATTAGCTAATTTATTGTGTTATTTTGTATAAGTTGTTGGTCGTTCAAAATTGTGACAATGAATTTAATAAAAAGCAAATAAAAAGCAAATAAAGTTGTTGATATAATTAAAAATAATGAATTATTAAAAAAATGAGATGAATTATACAACTTGCACTACATATAACGTAAGAATACCTTAATTTAAGGAATTGGCGGTTACAAATTGAAATAGTTTTACTACTATAGCCTTTTGCCATTAAAAATAAATCAACTTAATTGGAAATCATCTAATTAATTAACACCATTGATCTAAAAAATGAATGTACAAGATTGGTTCCTAAGTTAACACCTAAGACTTGGGTTCTCATTTGAACTCTCCCCTATATATATATATATATATATATATATATATATATATATATATTCTAAAAGATAGTGCACGTGCGACCGATATAGCGCAGACTTCACATAGAAAGTCAAATCCAATAGAGTCGAAAATACGAAATCAAAATTTCGTTCAAGACTCAACTCAAGAGGGAGAATAATGATGATACAATTAATGAAAGAGTTGAATAATAAGTGCTCGTTTAGTTCGAATAAAGGAATGGAAAGAGAATGGAATCAGGTAGAGGGAGGAATGATAACCATAAGTATTACTTTTAGGGCTTTGCTAAATGGCCATATTATGGCCGACTATATAGGGCTATATAAGTAATTGCATAATAATTTTAATTTAATAAATTTATTTAAATTATTAATTTACATGTGTACCATTCATATTATTTATAGAAAAAATCAATGCAAAATCATTCCTAAAATTATGTTCCAAATCAAGTCTTTAATTACACCAATTAGAAATTACTCCCTCCGTCCCATTATTGTTGGCACGTTTCTTTTGGGCACGGGTATTAAGGAGAAGGGTGTTTAAAGGGTAAAAAGATAGAAAGTGGTGGAGCCCACAACTTTTTGTGAGAGAAGGATATTTCCCAAAAAGGAAACAGGCCAACTTTCGTGGGACGGCCCAAAAAGGAATACATGCCAACAATAATGGGACAGAGGGAGTATATTTTATCTTTAATTTATTAAACAATTCAATACAAATCTAAAACTTCCAATTTTTCCAGTCGTTATCTTTCCAAACGATTTACTTCATATTCCCCATCTTTCAATTTTTTTCCATCGTCATTTGTTCAATTTCTTGCTTTCATCTTTCTTTCATATTCTCCATTAAAGTGACTCTCTAAACTTTTCTAATATGTGGCTCGTGGAATCAACAAATGGAGATGCTCCGATGGAAAGAAAGAAAAATAAATTAATTACAGTAGATAGAGAGAGAGAAGGGATGGGATGGATGGGAAGAAAACAAAAAAAAAAGTGCAGATTTTTCAAGAATGGAATTTCGAATTATTGCAAATAATTTTTGCCTACTACTAATCCATATCTTAATTATTTTGAAAATAATATAATGACCTTTAATTTTGATCTTCATTGGTAATTCGAATATTTATTGTTCCAAATAGAGTTAAAAAAATCGCATTGCACAGTACGTAATTCCATTATCAATCTTGGAGAAGGTATTTCTGTATGTGTTTGGCCAATAGTATTTGAGTTCTAGGGTTTTATATATGGGTTTAAAAACAAACTAATGACGTAATGTGTTTGGGCAATTTGAAATATATAAAACAAACTGATGACGTAAATTTTATGATTTAATATCAGTTTCAATAGCATTTCTATCATTCTATGGTTTAGAGAAACTTATTAATTTTTAATTGGGTATGATTTATAATTTTTTTTATATTAATGTAATGATGTTGTTGCCAAATATAAAAAGAAAATACTTTCAAATTTGAGTAAGAGAATATATACTAAAAATAATATCAAGGGTATACTAGTAAAAAAAATATTCTATTAACTTGTTCAAATTAAAAATGATTTTTGTTTTAAATTATAAGGGCATTATGGCTAGTCACATTATGACCATTGAGATTTATCCTTATTTTTATTGGGTGATTGGTTCAACAATGGAAATGAATCATCTTATGAAATAATTCCCGAAAGAAAATGATTTTATTACCGCTTTAATTTAGAGGGTAACCTTTTGGGGGATTGGGTTACCCTCAAGTAAGATTAATGGTTAACCATCTACTAACTAAACCAAATAAGAAGTAATGAATTCAATTAATTAAATATCTTTACATGCTAAAAAAAAATATCGCCAAGAAAACAATCAACGGATTATTTATTTGAAAAGCAATCAAATTTATATACTAGCATATGCCAGATTCCATATTAGTATCAGTATTAAATTAAATTATTTCGTCAACCGTCTGTTAATTAGTTAACTTGAAAAACAAAACTCTTTTGCTTCCCAAGATCGACTTTGCCTCCGCTTTTGAATTGCAGCTTGCACTTTTCACCCAAATTTACGAAAGCTAGCGGGAAGCGGATTCTTCGCTGAAATTGTGAAGAAAAAAAGGGTTTGTGATTGGAGGCCCAGAAAAAGAATCTTGAGAGCAGGAAGTAGAGAGAGAGAGAGAGAGAGAGAGAGAAATGGTGATGGGCGATGTCGGGGGATCAACAGTGGGATTGAATCAAGACTCGACGGTGGCGGCGACAACTGGAACATGGATGCTTTTCACAAATTACGCGTTGATGTCTGCCTTTCTTGGCTTCGCTATTGCTCAGGCCATTAAGTTTTTTACTTTCTGGTATGCTTCTTCTCCTTCACACTTACTGCGTCTACGTAATTGAATCTTGATTTCTTCTAATTTCAGCAACCATTGAATTAGAATCTCTAATTGCCTCGCTCTCGGGGTCGGTGGCTGGGTGTGACTCTGAGTGTGTGTTTGTGTGTGTGTGCGCGTGTGTGTGTGTGTGAGAGAGAGAGAGAATAAACTGAATGATTCTTTATATTTAACTTTACATGATCTGCAAGTAAACGAGTCTTTGTATTTTACAAGATATTGAAATTATCATAAGTAAACTGAATCTTTGAATTTGACAAAATACCTGTCATTTGGTCACTTTCTGGGATTTTTAAAATGGAGAAGTTTCTGTCTTGATTGTGATTTTGAGGTCATGGTGATGAATATTATTTGATTGATGAGTTAATTCATAGTATATGTTTATCTGGGAGTAGTTCTTGGTGATCTTTGGTGGTTGTATTGTATTGAATATATATAAGGCTGGATAAAGATCCATCTCTAATGAATGAATAGATGCAGAATTTATGCTTTCAAAATCCTGATTTATTATTATGAAATGCTTAGAATCTGCTATTACATATCTGTATATACCGACATTGACAATGAAAAATATCAAGCATTACTTCAAATCTTTGGTGAAGTCTTTTGCAGATTACTGTTAAAAAATATTTATGCCCTTATACTAGAACAAGGCCACATTTCTTAGCCCCCTTCCAATTGCTTTTCTTGTCTAAATGTTTGAGATAGTCATTTAATGATTTCATAATATTCTTTGAAGTAAACTTGATCATAATAGTAGTATATGGGGTAATCCTCACTCCATCCCCTCCAATGCGCTCTCTATCATAAAGCTAGCAAAATGCAATATCGGAAGTCTTAAGAAAGTTGCATTTGTGCAGGTATAAGGAAAACCAATGGGATCCCAAGCAACTAATTGGATCTGGTGGTATGCCATCATCCCATTCAGCAACGGTAACCGCTCTTGCAGTTGGCGTTGGTCTACAAGAAGGTTTTGGAGGACCACAATTTGCAACTGCATTAGTCTTGGCATGTGTGGTATGCTCTCTTGTTCCGTTATAGCCTTGCCTGAACTATAAGTTATAAGTTGTAGATGTTTTATACTCCATTTACTTGTTTATGTCAGTTTACTGGAACTTTATTTTTCTTTTTCTTTTTCGTGATTGGCATCCTGCCACTTAGTTTCTCTCAATACTCTGCTGGGAAATGGGAAATAGGGACAGGCAGATACCTGCGTTATTAAGTTCTTGATCTGCTTTAACAGAATTACTTTTGCAAACGAAAAATAAAAATGAAAATTGAAGGGGGGTCTCAGGCGAATTAAAAGTCTCTCTCCGCATATAGCCAGCTGCACTAGTTTTGTATTAAGGAAAGATGGCTGTCTGGATGTTTGCCCATACCCGTTCCCTTTCTTATTCACATTCATACCCATGCTCATTCACATGTGCCTCAAATTGCCTAGTACTTAGAAAACTGTGTATGATGAAACTTTCGAAGTTAATTTTATAATACAACTCAATACACTAACTCAAAATGGCCAAAGATTGATATCTCAAGGTGCTGGTTACTCTCAAACTTTGTTTGATTTCATATTAGTAAATTTTGATGCATAAATTTTAAATGTTATATATACCAAATTGACAGTTGAATCCTAGCTTTTCTCATGCTTGAGCTTTGACACACTCTTGTTTTACACTACCAAATTTTAATTTAATGATTTATTACACTATTTACATGGATCGTTTATTTGCTATTTAATATACTAAGCTGGTGAATCGTATATAACTACGAAAATATTGTAATTTCCTCAATATAAAAAGTTATGCCCACTCCCTATATCACTAACAATACTATAAATTTAAAAAATGAAAACTATTTTGGTAACTGGTTAGGCAGACACTTACATTTAGCGCAGTTCCTTTTCTTACTCAGTCAAGTTTTGACAGGTGATGTACGATGCAACTGGTGTAAGATTACATGCTGGGCGTCAAGCAGAGGTTTGTAGTTTCTGCTTCCGTTTGTTTTGTGCACATCTAGGGTGGCTTTGTAAATATGATAAGTACATACGTAAGAAAAGGAAAAAACAAGCACTGCAGTTTACATGCGTCCAGAAAATTTCTAACGAACCTTATATGTGTCAGGTATTAAATCAGATTTTATGTGAACTTCCATCTGAGCACCCTCTTGCTGATAGCAGACCTCTTCGCGAACTTCTTGGTCACACTCCTACTCAGGTTCAAGTCTGTGCTTTCAATATTATTTGAAGAAAATTTTCTGAACCTAAATTGCTGTTTATTTAATAATATAGCATCCTAGAACAAGGTATTATTAGTGTTCTCTTCCTCTTTAGATCATGTGAATCAATACACCTTTTTGTTGTTTTTCACTAAAGAAAGCTCAGTCATACTCATACTGTAATCAAGAAAATAACTACTTTTTCTGTTTGTTAAGAAAATTGATCTTGTAATTGCAGTGACATAAAATATGACACTGACCTTTTATCTATTCATCTTTTACTTTTTTATTTGTATTTTTCTGGATTGCCAATGATTTGACACGGTAGGGCTGTAGAGTATAGACGAGCATTTTCCATTTATCGTTCAACAATGGTGGAGTTTCTGATTAACTGGGATCGCTTATTAGTTATGATGTTCGTTGTTTAACTTCAGGTTGCTGCTGGTGCTCTTCTGGGATCGGCTACAGCAATAGTTATTCATTTAATCTGACACTACCGTTCAACCTCAATCAAGATAAATACTTTGTCGATTCAAAACTCTTCAGAACAGTCTTAGAGTTGCTATAGTCGTCTTGTGATTTTAAGAGAAAGGGTAGCTAAAAGGTACATATCTGGATTTTCAGTATACGATCAAAGATAGCAAAATTTGTTGCTGTAAACAACAAAATTCTGTTACTAGATTTTTTTTTACCGCAATATCAGTAGGGAAATTACCACATTGTGGATAAAACAGGAGAAATTCTCTGTAATGGTTTCTTTTCTTGTTATTTTCTGGTTTCTGTATACATTTTTTATTCAAAATTTAAAGTACTTTTAAATTGAAATACTTTCGTCTCGGACATAACAAATGTAACTCAACCTACCACAGCAAAGTCTAAATTGCATCATGAATCTAATCTCAGTATAGCAGAAAATACTTTCTTGAGCTCCAAAAGAGGATCGTTCTTGATCTCCGATTTTGTTCGCCACGCGACGTGCTCGTCTGGCCTCACTAAAATAGCTCCTCTATCTGTAATCTGACAGAGATCCCACCATGATGGTAAAGTAGGAGAAGTTTTAGATTCTACAACATCTATAATGTTCTCCCAAGGTGAAAGTGCCGTTTTGCTTCTGCCACTTGCTTTTTGTTGCCAAATTATGCATACTTTAAGTCGAACTTTAAATTCCTCGGCCACCTTGAATGCAGCTTGAGCGAGTTGATAGGATTCTTTGGTTGGTGCTATAATAAGAAGGAACTCTACGTCGTTTGCAGATACAAGGTCCAGGGTAGAGCAGGTTTCCTAAGAAAACAAAGATGAAATATGAGACGTGACGAAAATTGATGATTCTTTCGTAGTTGATAGCCTGAGTTTATGTAAATCATTCACAAGCACAGTTTTAGAGAGAGTTAGGATGAGAAAGAAAGCCGCACACCTCGTTTGAATGTGACAATAGTTGAATGTTCATGTGGGGCAGTCTTGATCCAGGATCTGAGGATGGAACATAGTCCCGCCTCCGTCCAGTAGGCTTTTCTTGCGCGCTCGACAAACTATCACTATCAGAAACTAGTGCTCCGTTGTAATACCTAAGGTCAAATCTCAAAGTCTCATAATTGCACACAAACAACATAAACATAATATATATTTCTTAATTCAAACACGGTTTTGATCCTAAAATGAATACTTTGATTTGAGGCAACAATGTAAGTACCTGAACCCTAGGTCTTCAGCAGGAAACTGGAGTTGAAGGCTCTTTCCTTCGTCAAAGATCTGTCGTATTTTTGAAAGCCTTGAAGATCCAAGTGGATTGTTTTCGTTGAGAATAGAACCAGAGAGCTGCATGCGACCTATGCTGAATATTCCATTCAAAATTGCCCTTTGCAGATCAGACGGTAAGATGGAACCAAGATTTTCATTTATAGTACGATGTACTGCAAATCGAGTTAATGTGCAGGTACCCAATAAGTAACAATAACAATAGAAAGAGCTAATTTCGAGATCATAGATTTACCTGAATTAGCAATACTTGGATCAAGACCAAGAGCAGCAGGAACTGCCATTGCTGCTTTATAATTTTCGACGCTCAGTGCTGTGTTATAGAGGGCAATCTGATAAGTATCAGGAATCCAAGCAATATAAGTGTCACACTTTTTAAGATTATTATTATTATTATTATTATTATTATTATTATTATTATTATTATTATTATTATTATTATTATTATTATTATTATTATTATTATTATTATAGCGATATAACTGATCAGCACAAATTACACAAGTAATACCTGCCTACGTTCTGTTTCGTAAGTCGAAAGAATTGACGGTGATGCTATTCCCTTGAGTATAGAAGCCAACTTCCAGGCAAGATTATGAGCATCCTGAATGCCAGTATTCATTCCTGAAAAATATAGCACAAATCTTTAAGCCCTTCAAAAAGACCAGAATGTTCGAGGATTAAAGAACTGATCCTCAGATCAATTTTTCAGTAATTTGCCAACTAAATCAATTTTAGTAATAATGAGAAAATCCATACCGAAACCGCCAGCAGGAGGAAAGCGATGAGCAGCATCTCCAGCAAGGATTACCCTGTTGTTACTAGCTAAGAACGCCTGAGCAACTTCAGCATGCATCACCCAAGGCTTTACATCAAGGACACTTATGTCTGCAAGCTCTCGACCAACCAAACTGAAAATTATTTTCTCACACATCTACAATACAAAAAATAGTTTAGACGAACTGATTTATCATGATTAATTTATTGGCTCTTAACAGCAATCATATTTCCATATAGGTTTGGTAAGAGTACTATAACCAGCATATACTTAGCGAGCACATTTGAACTCATAAGAAATCTCAAGCTACGCTGCTGAAAAATTGGATAACAGAGATAGGTAGCTACCCTCGAGCTAAAATCTTCGAATCTCTGCTGGGGTGGATAAAAAGGTACCTGCATAACATTAACATGCCATAAATCTAAGTTCCTGGTGGGATAACAACCCAAGATAATCCATACACACGCAAAAAAAGCCCAGAGGCTGGGTTGGAATATATAGCACCTGCAGCACAAATTCTCCTTGCATCAGATCATGAGCAACAAGAACGCCAATGTCTTCAGTATTGAAGATAAAAAACAGCATGCCTGGTCTTTCATTCATCAAGTACTGTCCAAGGTCGTGACTAGTAAAATGTATACTAATAAGTTTTTGAAGATCATGTTCGCCATTCATGCCTATTCCAACTAGTTTTCTTACTGTACTTTTTGCACCATCTGTACCAACAAGAAAATCACACTGGAATTTTTTTTCTACATGCTTCCCTTCCCTTGTTATGGAAGCGGTCACAGTCAAACCATTTTCAGTGGCGTTGATGGATGTGCACTCATGCCCCATTAATATTTGCCGCTCTGCAAGCTTTATGTCATCAGAGTTGAACAAGCCAACACTTCTGACATGAAATCCTATGTGCTTGAGCTGCTCAATTAGCAACCTCATGAGTTTATACTGAGAAAAGTGGGCAACAGAAACTGGACTCACAATCCGGTCAAAATCTGCAAATAACAGAACTTGTAAACACAAACAGAATTTAAAAGCAGCTAATAGACACTCGATGGGGGTTTTGGTTTATTTGAGTTATTAATAAAAAAAAAGGAAACTAATTAGGGAAGGAATAGAAGAAAATGAACATCATTGATATGTTCCCCCAAATTAATGAAGGAAAAAGAACAGCCAAACAGACATAATGCGTATCAGGTGAAAGGTTAATGTTGCATATCCATTATTTTTGTTCGTTAATATTTCATTCCCTGGAGTTGGTGAGGGCATTGTAGATGAAGGCTTCAAGAAGAAATGCACATGGAAATAATTAATAATTTGTAAACTATTTGCATCACAAAATAATATAGCTAAGTATGATGAACAACCATTAACAGTTAATTATGAAAGATAGAAAGCTGTCCGAGCTCATGAAATCCAAACTCAAGATAGAAGTCTTATTTTTCCAACAATTTACGAGAAACGATCAAAGTTAATGAGGCATACTTTGTTTTAAGTTATAGGATTGAAACGCCAAATACAGTAAATCACAACTTCTGTACTAGCTAGATATGAGTCCTTCCAATCACGACAATCTCAAATAACAAGTTCAAGGACCAAGAGTTTCCTCCATATTCAAGAGTTGCAGAATTAAAGAAACACCTTTAGGTTGCATATGATCAACTGCACCAAGAACTTGACCGGTGAGCGAAGTGCAGTATATAAACTTCCTCCATAAGTCTACAGGCGGTTGATGCCTCAAAATCGCATCAGCCAGTCCATTTAATTTGCAGAATACCTGACAACTATCCATTTCAATACAAGAGCCTTGACATCTCGAAATAAAACCAAATAATTGTTAAACAAAAAAAAAAGAAAGAAAAGGAAATATAAAAACCTCCATGGATCGATTGTTGATGAAATGAGCTTGAGGGTGACTTGAGAAACCACTGCTTTTCTCCAGAACTGCACATTTCACCCCTGCCAAACACCATAACGAAAAAGAATGAATCAGCTAAAAAAGAATGAATTAAATTCGAACATATTTCTCCAACAGTGCATAAAATTTTACAAAATGCAGATGAGCCTCACTTATGAAAATTAATCCATGTTTAACTAATCCAAACACGCACGCACGCAAAAATAAGTCTTCAAAATGGAAAAGAATCAGAAAAAATAGGCGATGGGTTCTGAAATTTAACCTAATTTATCAAGGAGAATGGAGAGAACGAGGCCAACGGGGCCTGCGCCGATGATCAAGACCGGTAAGCGTGAAGCGTGGCCGTCAATTGTGTGGGAGGAGGTTGACAACTCTCTCCGAAGATGATAGGAAGTGCAGAGAATCGCTTTGTTACAGTAGAATCCATGGAATCTCCTCGTCAGCCTCAGAGCTGCCATTGCAACGGCAAAAGCACCAACTTTGGCTTGCTTCCTTGCTTCTTCACTCGACAATGGAACACTAGTATTTCAAGCGACTTTAACTTATTTTCAAATTAATACTATAGAAAACAGATTCAATAAATATAATTACATAGTTACAATTATAAAAGAATAGACGTGATTTCCCTAGTCAACTTCCGTGAGCACCTTTTAAAAGCATCACATTCGTTTTATGCACATTAGCATTAATTTGTTTAATTTTTTATATTACGTTTTATTCTGATATTCTCAGAAATTGTTATTGATGTACAAATGTACATGAAAAACAAAGGTCGATTTGTTCTATTTATTTATTTCTTTGAAATTAAAGGGGAAAACAATAAATCGAGCTTTAATTTTTATACAATTTATAAATTTAATAACCTTGATAACAATTTTCAAGATATTAGAATAAAATACAATATAAAAATTAAATAAACTAATACTAATGTAGATAAAGGGAAAGTGGTGCTCATGAAAATTGACTAACATATCACTTTTTTATAAACAAATTGACAACATAATTATTATTACGTCACAAAATTATAGTGAGAGTGATGTGTTGTACCCTCATAATACCGTAAAATTTGGTAGGAAAAACATTTGGATTCAATTATGCCAAGTCTAACAATAAACATCCCCACATATAGAAAGAGAGACGGTCGTGTCCATGACAAATAAAATTTTCATGGTTATTATTTCAAGATCTCAAGATTACGAATTTATTACATATGTTTATGATAATATATATGATTTATTAGCATGTTTAACATATATGAATAATTACATTGTAATTTACTGAGCGTATTTATGATATGCTCATCAGTCATCTCTACTAAACGTGAATGATTATGCGTATTATATAATTATTTATTTCATTGCCATCTAAGTTTAAACGATATTTAGCGAAGCATTAAATTCTTTGTATTCAGTTTTCGAATTTTATTATTGGATGATTTAGTTATGGCTTTAAAGTGATATTTTAATCGTATGAGCATAATTTGATTTCACTCAGGAGTATAATACAAAGTAATTATATTTTGTGGTTGGTGCGCTAGTGGTTTTACTAAGTGAGCTTTCAAAATAGTCCACTTTTCCACTTATGGCACGAGAACACAAATTTAGTGTCCGAAAGATTATGCGTCTAACAGACTGTGATGTGGAATTTCAGGAAAAAGAAAAAGAAAAAAGAAATTTCGTATGGCTAGAAACGACGATGAAATAGGGGTGAGTATTCGGATTACGGATCAAATTTCTGCTAAATCCGATCCGAATCCGAAATCTGAAATTCTGAAAAAATTAATTCGATCCGATTCGAATGATCCGAAAATTCGAACTGAAAAAATCCGAAATTTTAACCCTAAATCCGATCCGAAAAATCCGAAATCCTCCAAACAAATTCCAAAATATCCAAAAATTCGACTCTGACGGTGGCGGCCTTCTCGAACGATGGCCGTTAGGTTGATGCTGGAGGTGGCTTGTCGTCGGAATTTCGAGGGTGGGGATGAGTTTCGAATCTAGAGCAGAGAGAGGGGAGAAACGAATTAGAGGTTAGGGCTTGAAATTGGGGGGTTTTGTATAATTAGAGAAGAAAGGGACAGAGGAGAGAGTTGAGATTGAGAGGGCATGGTGCAACAGCAGCGACGTCGATAGCGGCCGACGGCGGAGGAGGGAAAACCGGCGGATTTTGGTTGGAGTTTAGGGAAACAGAGGTGAGAGAGAGGGTTTCGATTTGGGGATTTTTCAGTTCGTTGCAAACAAGAGAAGAAAATTAGAGAGATGCGAGTTGAGAGGGAGAATGGCGATGGCGCACGATCGAATTCCAACCGGCGAAGAAGACGAGATGAGAGAGATGATGATGCTGCTGTTGTGTGAGAGAGGAAGAAAGGGTTGTTGCCGCTGTTTAGTGTGCTAGTGTTTAGGGGATTGTTACTTTAGTTTCATATTATATATATTATAATTATTTAAATAATATAAATATTATATATATATATATATATTTCGGATTTTCGGGTTTTGTTCGGATTTAAAAAAAAAAATACGTTCCGATTCGAAAATCCAAATTTTGGATAAAATGCAATCCGATCCGAACCGAAAATCCGATCCGAATTTAATATTTCGGTTTGGTTTGGTTCGGATATTCGGTTTTCGGATATTTTGCTCACCCCTAGATGAATTTGAGATGGAAAAATGGCAGTAGAGAAATAGGCCATTTTCACCGTTAGAGGATCAAGTTTAATTATACTATTAGTTTGAGAATTTGGAGTCTGGACTCAGATGCAATCTTTTAGGAAATATGTGTGCCGGAATAAAATTTTGGGAAGATGGGGGTTTTAACTTTTAACATTTTCCCTTTATTTCTATTTTGAACATAACAAAATTCTTTTTCTTTTCTTTTTCCAATTTTTTAGTTTGGGAATCGGAAAGTTAAAATTTGTATCACGGTCTCCTTATGTGATATTGAGAACAATTTATCTATATATTAAAATTTGCCAACTCCTCTAAGAGCACTCCTAGCAGCTCAATCTTACTCAGCACGCAACAAAAGTAGCAGTGCGAATTCTCACGACATAAAACAAAATCACATTCAATTTTAAATTTAGGCTAAAATAACAAAAGTGAGATAAAAAGTTCATACAACAAATCTCCCAAATTGGGTGAACGCCACAAAAATATTTACACCTCCTTAAATTTTCCTCAAATTTACACTTCCCTAAATCTACTCAAATCTCACAAATTGAATTGGGCCCATAATTTTTATAAAATAATTAATGAAAAATAGGAAAACTATTGTATGCATTCGTAAAATAAGGGCTAGATTTAATATATGGAAAGCTTTAGGAAAAAATTTACTAGCAAAATTTTGATAATTCTGCTGAGAGTATTCTAAATTACTGTTTTTACTGATTAACTTTGTGTTGGATTGTCCGTTAACTAAATTTATACATCGTAAATTCAATAACGAGACCCAATATTAAACGAAATATAAATACTAAGTTAATATTCTATAGCGTCCTTACACCTTATTAATAATCTCCTGTATCATTTTAGGCTTTCTTCTTCAAATTTTTGGAAGGGTGGCTGCTATGAAAAGAAAATGAAGATTCATATACAAAAATGTCATTCGATAATAAATAAATGTTAATTTTTCTGAATATTTTTGTGGCGTGATGGATTGGTTATAGGATAGGCTGAATTAGTCTTGGCCCAAATCCTACTAAGCCCATTATTCAATTGGACTTTTCTACTTGTAAACAATATTTCATCTTCATTCCAACAATTTTTTTTTTGAAAAACAATATTATTATACGACAAACATACATTTATGATCTTACCATATACACTTAGCTAATATTTAATATGTATCATGCATATATGTAATAACACATGAATAATAATAATAAGTTAACCAAAACACATTTCAAAAGGCGGATACGAGTTAATATCCTTATTAAAAAAATTACACGAACAGTAAAGGATATCGTGCATCAAAATTTAAGGGTAGGATGCAATAGTGAAGAAATTTATTCCCTCCATTCCAATTCAAGTGACTTGTTTTTCTTATTGGGGTGTCCCATTTAAGTGGCATGTTTTAAAATAGAAAACTTATTTTTTCATAAAAAAGTAAAGACCGCTTTATATTTTTTTATCTTTTAATCACCCTTTTTAAATAATCGCGTAAAAAAAGAAATAGGATGTACGTAATAGGACGGAGTAAGTATAAGTTCAGGGAAGAGTCAAATTTTATATTTTTATTTTTACTAAGAAGAGTCACAATCTTATAGTAGCATAGGTATATTTTGGAGTAGATTAGTAGAGGCAAGGAACAATCGTTTTCACAAGTACCACTACTTTCTGATGGGATACATAAGATAGCGTAGTAGCATCCATTGAGACTCGTGCCCTCTCTCTCTCTCTAACCTTTTTGCTATTAATCTTTTTAACCTCCCATCACTCTCAATTTTACTACTTTTCTTTTCTTAGAGAGAGAGAGTACTTAATTTAATGTAAAATACATTTTTTTTTTAAATGTAAAATACATATTTACTCGTTGGAGTTAGAACTTAGAACTTGGAAGTGCTGGGATTGTGGCTCCACTTGATTAGCAGTATTACATATTCTTGTAATTTGTAAAATTAATTAATTAATGTGGAGGGTAACATGAATCAAACATTGAAATTAATGCAACGTTTGGCTGCAAATGGCAAATGCACGTGGACCCCTCACTATAATATTATAGGGAATAAAATAATATTAGTGCACATGCTCATCTACACAAAACTATACATACGTTCAAAAGTAAGAGAGGATTGTATTTCTAAGTTTGAGCTGAGCTTCAGAGAAAATTACTTTATCGTTTGAATGATGCCTACTTTTGAATTTTGATATTCCAATTATTCTTTTTTATGACATTAAGCTATCCAAAATCACCTTCCCAATTAATTCTTATAATGTACTCCCTCCGTCCAGTTGATCTTGGCCTAGTTCTTTTCGGCACGGGTATTAAGAATAAATGTATTAAGTGGAAAAGTTATATTTAGTGTAGTTTGTATATATTATTTTATTGACTTTTCAATCCTGCAGTGTTTTTTATTGACTTTTGGGCTTAATTAATGTACTAATTGAGCCATAATTTTGTCCAAAAAAGAAAACAAACCAAAATGAGTGGGACGACCCAAAAAGGAAAACATGTCAAGATGAGTGTGACGGAGAGATTATATTCTATAAAGGAAGTGCCAATGATGGAATATTATGCCGAAAAAGCAAAATCTTATTGTTTTTATCTTAAAAATAAGGGGTATATAGTAAGAAAGAGAGGAAAAAAAAGAATAAGTAAAAGGAAGAAATATATGTTTATGAATGTGAGCCTATGAATTAGTGACGATGACACAATTAAAACTTTTAAACTAGCTTCGTAAAAGACTAAAGCTAATGCAAAATCAATTTATCCGACGTAGAAATAAAAATTGATTTTATAGATAGTTAATTATCACAAAAAAGAAAGTTTATAAGGCAAAGTGTAATATTGCACATAGTTCAGGTGACAATATATATATTTTTTATTTTTTTTCCCCCTCAAAGATAAATAATACAGTGCATTATGTAATTACATATACATACTAAATGAGGTTAATACAAAAACTTGCTCTGTTTGCTATGAAGTATGAGATAAGACTTGGTATGATTAGGTGGGATGTTTTAATCCGTATAAAGAATTAATATTGTGTTTGGTATGGTGTATTAAATTATCTACAAAACATATTAATTATGGTAAGATGATGAAATTATAGTAATTTATTCTTATATTTAGTTGCAGTATTATTTATACCACCTCATAGATGGTATAACATAATAACAACAATAAGTATAACTCATACGGGCCCAAATTTTATAAAGGGCCACATACTTTGTACCAAACGAGATATTAGGGTGTATAATATATATTATACACCCTAATCACTCCTAGCAAACAAGGGTGAATTTTTGTAGTTTAGTATATGAACTTTCTTCTTTACACTTTGTTCAAATATTTTGAAGAGAATATATAGTATTGTTAAATCACAAGATGTATCTTGTTTATAACTTTTTCTCCGACTAATTAGTGTTCGTATAAGTTGGTCGTAAATAAAATAATATGGTCTCTTATGCTCCAAAAAGAAAAAAATACTCTCTCCGTCCCGTTCGATATGACCTAGTTTTTTTCGGCACGAAGACTAAGAAAAAGATAATTAGGTATAATAAAGTGTTAATAAAGTAACTTTCTAATCAATAAAGTATTTTTTTAGTTAATAAAGTGCTAATAAAGTAACCTTTTAACCTAAAGTAAGCTCTAATTCTTTTCATAAAAGGAAAACATGCCATATTGAACCGAACGACCCAAAAAGAAAAACATGTCATATTGAACCGGACCGAGGGAGTAAATAATAATATGCTCTCAGTATGTGCAATTATGTCGTATTTTTCATTTAATAATATAACGGCACGATGCATGTGATGAATGGCCTGAATGATTGATAATTAAAACGTCATCAAGACTAGAAAATAGGACTTATAAGAAACCGAAAAAATTAATTGCTACCAGCTCTGGGTATTAATGGAGCAAAATTTTGGGTACCTAAATCACTAAATTAAAAAAAAAAATCTGGGTATTAATGGAGCAAAAATTTGGGTACCTAAAAAAAAGAAAAAAAAAAATCAGGGACGAATAATGACAAAAGATAAGCGATTAATATAGCCGAAATTGTACCATTCAAATATAAATGTAACAGACTATCACAATATTTGCCCATCCAGCCCATGTGAAATATATCAGAAAATTAATTAATATCCCAACCAATTGGTCCCCCTTCAATCTGACATACTACTAATTTATCATATAATTATATTCTGAAATATCACATGTCACTTATGATGTTTTTGTTTCTCAAATCTCACTTATCATTGCAATTTATCACTTCTATGTATATTTCCTTTTCATTTATGTCTAACAATGTGAAAACATTCTTATAAATTATATTTTGAAAATAATCCTATTACTCCTTCTGCATGCCTTTGATAAGTGTTTCCTTTTAAAATAAATTTTATTCATATATACATATTCTATTTTGGAATTCTAGAGTAAAATTGTGTCAAACTTCCTATTTTACCCTTCTCATCAATACAAATTCTTTAATTTTTAGGTTTTCTACAGGGTTAATTGAAATATTTAACACCATATTTATATTTTTTTTGCAATTTTTATATGACTTTTCAAATCTTGCAAAATTGTATGAAAGTGGTGTTGAACTTTGCAATCAGCCATTTTCTATACAACAATTAGCTAGGAGTAATGAGAGTAAATTTGTTTATTTTCATAATATGCGAATTTTGAAGGCTGAAAATATTTATTAGGGGTACAGAGGAAGTGGAAGACATCATTTCATGATAGTACAGTTAAATGGTGCATAAAGATAAGTGTTTTTGGTTTTTGTTAGCCATATTCATAGCTATTACAAATATTCTAGTTAAAAAAACTATTAAAAAAATTAATTTATAGTTGTTTTGGGCTTTTCTTTATTATCTATTACTAATACGAAAATAAAGTTGTCTCATTCACGGTGCTCCGTTCAGATTTTCCTTTATTCTGGTAATTTGTCTAATTTTAATTCATATATATTCTAATTTTTATTTTTATTAATTTCATATTCTTGAAATATCACATGTTTATCTATTAATCACATCTCATATTTATCTTTCCCTCTATTTAATTAAATTCTTCTATTATCCATATTAAAATAATAACAATTTCGGAATGCATTCTTATAAACCCTTATTTTATACATTCTTAATTCATATATAATAATCTATAGAAAATTTGTAAATGAAAATCCCTATGAAGACTAAATAAATATATTTAATCAACGTGTCTATATGGAATCCTTTTTATTTTTCATTCATATTTTTCTAAAAATTCGATTAGTGCTTTTTATAAAACATATACATTGAATCAAATGTGGGATAGGTAGCTAAAGAAAATAACAAAAAAAACTTGAAGATGTAAACATATTTTTTTCCGCATTTTGGCAAAGATTAGAGATAACGATTTAACATGAACTAACGAGACGGTTTAAATATACTTACAAAGAAGGATTTTTACTAATTTTAATTAATATTAACTTTGTTTAGATTTTTACCGAGTAATTTAGCATAAACCAACGAGACGGTTCAAATAACATAGAAATAATGATTTTTACTAATTTTAATTAATATTTACTTTGAAGATGTAAACATTTTTTCCCGCATTTTGACAAAGATTAGAGATATCGATTTAGCATAAACCAACGAGACGATTCAAATATATTTAAAAAGAAGAACTTTTACAAATTTTAATTAATATTAACTTTGTTTAGATTTTTATCGAGTAATTTAGCATAAACCAACGAGACGGTTCAAATAACATAGAAAGAATGATTTTTACTAATTTTAATTGGAGTGTTCATATTTTTATCGAGTATTACTCAACGGATTTGAGACGAGTACGTACAGTAAAGTAACTATTTTAACCGATATTAGGACGAACACTGAGAAAAATTCTAAACAAATTTAGATTTAGAAAATACATAATGATTGAGTATACCCGATCTATTATCATTCTTAATTATAAATTTAGATACGTGAAATAAATTTAATTTTCTAAGTTTTATTAATAATTAACACGAACAATATCACAACTTTTAAATAAGATATAAAATTATTTTTTAAAATATATACATATAAATTAAAACATAAAATTATTTCTCGTCGAATTCCGACGGGCTACTTACTAGTTTTATTCAAAAGAAGAATCTTGTAAGATTTCAGTTCATGTCAAGATACTCCAATTCAAGTCAACAAAATATGAAATTAATTGGACTTGATGCTCCCCACTCATATCGAACAAGTACCATTAAAAAATTAATTTTTTGAAATGCTAGTCCAATTATTTTTTTCAATATTTTGTGTTTCACTATTTGAATTATTTTAAGACGGAACTATTTGAATTATTTTGCTCTTGATAATGTGAAAGAAATCAGAGACAAATAATTTCTTTTTTATATTAACTTTATAGAAACGAGTTTACTCAGTACGCATCGAAAATAACGGCAGCATTACCACAATATCAATTTTTTTTTAATAATAATAATATATAGGAGGTGATGGCGACAGTGGAAGCTCTTCCCAATATTCCATAGCTAAGTTGTAGCCCGCCGTGATATCTATCTATGCAATTTTTCATTTTATTTTTTGATAAATTTTCTGTATATGCATTTCTGAATGCAATGCTCATTTCATTTTTTACTGCTGCCTCTGCCTGCTGCTTTATTTTATTTTATTTTATTTATTTATTTATATTTTTTTTACCATGCATATGCAAATATTATAATACTACAATACAACAACTAGTCGGTGCATCTCAACTTCTTCTGCTTTCCACTTTTTCATGGTTTCGAGGCTACTTTCATTCTCTGCACCATTTAATTGTGCTCAAACTCAAACTCCCTAATTCAGAATTCAAATGTATGTGTTTTTTCTTTGTTTCTCTGATTTTTGTGGAATATTTGATGTGGCTTCACTTCATTTATGTTTATCTGATTTTTGGAGATATTAATTATATGGAGCAGTTAATTAGTTATGGAGAATGTGATTCTATTTACTCAAGAAACTGTTAATCTTTAATAATGTTCTTATTCATATGATGTAAGTAGAGATTGGCATATTTATGTGCCTTGATTTTTCTGTGCTAAATAACCTTTTTTCTTTAAATGTTAAGATTTATCGTATAATTAATTTCTTTATGTGGATTGTTGTCTATTACTATGCTTGTTTTTGGTTTCATTACTAAAGTTTTGTTATGTTTATGTGCTCAAAACAGAGTGCAGATATTCATCCTGAGATCCAGAATATTTTCTTGAGATTGGCATCAAGAAATCAAAATCATGGTTTTCTGAGGAAATGTGGTTGATTTGATGATTTCTATAAGTATAAATCTTGAATTAGTATGCATGATGAGAGAGAAGGGGGAATAGGTTTTGTAGAGTGAGAAGGATTTTTTTGTAGGGTGTGAAGAAGGGATGAGATCCATAGAGGATAAAGGGTGCTTGAATAATGGCATTACACAAGAAATTGCAGGTGTTGGTAATAGTAGTAGTAGTAGTAATAGTTGTATGAGCTTTGAGTTTAAGAGCAATGGCCTTACTCGTAGTGCCTCTCATCATCGAACGGCCTTAGGAAAACCCACTCCATCGAAATGGGACGACGCCCAGAAGTGGCTGGTTAATCTCTCTAGAGGAGAGAAGAACCAGACGAAGGCGTCCCCACGCAGCTCCAATGCTGATGACCGGAGATTGATAGCGCCCCCGGTGCCCAAGAGGGACTACCCGAGTGGCGAGGATGAGGACGAGGACGGGGACGGGGACGAGGGGGCAAATGGCTGTAGTGGCTCCATTGGTGTTGATCAGTTTGATGTGGAAACTAAAACTGTGGACTGTGATGAGTCTGTGTGGAGGATCAATAAGCCGGTCACTAGTTGTAAATCGGTTGTTAGGTCGATTTGTGTGAGGGATATGGGGACCGAGATGACACCGATGGCGAGCCAGGAGCCGTCTAGAACGGCTACCCCGATCCGGGCCACCACTCCGGCTGCACGGAGCCCTGTTTCTTCAGGGACGTCGACTCCCGTGAGGTTTCACAACGGGGTTGTGGCGCTTGCGTCCCCCGTTGAGAATGCTAGAGGTGAGGCGGGGAGGGGTAATGGCGCAACTAGACAAGGCGGTAGGGATGGAGAAGGCCTTGATGGTGTAGACATGGCTGAAAATAAGATTGATGATCACTCGAGTAAGACAAGTCCTCTAGAAACCCGAGCAGCGGCTTGGGACGAGGCCGAGCGTGCCAAATACATGGCAAGGTAATTTTTCGTTTAGGGGACGTTTACTTTGGGCGATAGATCAGATTGTTGAGTATTTGAAAGATTAGACATGGTCAAATCCATCAAAGTATTTGGTGGATTGACTTATATTATTCTTTTTTTATCTATTTAAGCTATCACCCAAAGTAAACACGCACGTCCTTAATGATCGAGCACTCATTCCATATCTTGCCAGGAGTTTTCTAAAGTCTCGACTTTTTGTGGGATGCAGGTTTAAACGCGAAGAAGTGAGGATTCAAGCATGGGAAAATCATCAGAAGAGGAAAGCAGAAATGGAGATGAAAAAAGTAGAGGTAATTTTTCTCCAAATTGTTCTATTTTGTTTATATGCATTTTGTTGAAAATTGGAATCCTCTACTTGAGCAATATCACTATAAGTTCTTGTTAAACTGTGTATCTTATTATTGTGCAATTCTATGAATAATAAATTAATAGACAATCCAGTTATGTTGCCTAAATAGAGTTAGTAGCATTGTTGAGCCCCTAATTTTACATCCATTATCCATGTTTAGGTGAAAGCTGAAAGACTAAAGTCTCGAGCACAGGAGAAATACACGAATAAATTGGCAGCAACGCGGAGGATAGCAGAGGAGAAACGAGCGAATGCTGAGGCCGAGCTTAATGAAAAGGCCGTCAGGACTTCAAGACGGGCGGACTATATAAGAAGAACCGGACATCTCCCCTCTTCGTTCTCATTCTCGTTCAAGTTGCCGTCCTGCTGTTGGTAGCAAGAACACATTTGTAGGTACTTCATAAGAGGTTCATACTTTAAAGTGTACTTGATACTTTAAAGCTGTCTTTATTTTGTGCATATTATTGCAAACATTTCTCCTGAATTTTGAGGCTCAACTTTATCAACAGATGACTCTACTTGGATCAGTTTTGGGTTCTATATATACTTAGGGGGTGTTTACTTTGGGTGATAGAATAGATAGATAAAAATAGTATAGGTTAATCCACTGTTTACTTTGATGGATTGATTACTTTTGAACTTGTTTGATCATCTAATCCTTCATATAGTCAATCCTATGTTTTATCAATTTATCATATCCTTCAAAGTAAACGCCCCTAGAGAAAATGCAAAAGGACAATGGAGATTAGATGCATCACGAAGAATGTGTAGAATGATGATTCTATTGACACACTCATTTTTCTATAATTCTATTTAGTCTGAATTTAACACAATACAAAATTCAAGCTCTCAATTTGTGATAATTTTAGTCATTTAGTTATTTACAGCGTCAGAAAGTCTAGTTGGCAACCAGAGTCATTGACCTAGAGATCAACCATTCTTTTGATAACAATGGATACGATGGTGATAATTTTGAAGGAATTCATTTTAAGAAATTGAACTTCTTGTATAATTGTCCAGTAAGGCAACATGCACATATTCTTCCCATTGGAAATTTTATTGTTTTTTTCTCTTTCCTTTTTTTTTGTTGATTGTGTGATAGGTTGCATCTTTTTTCGAAAATCAATTTAATCCATCTCAATAGTAAAACAAAACTACATCGTTTAATCCAACCTGGCAGACACGTGTCGACTCTTGAAGTGACCCGTATTTTACTTAACTACATTACTCCTGAAAATTATTTTAATGCAATTAAATTTTAAGTCTTACCAGCCGCGCCTAAAATCAATACACGAACATGAGCATGTCTTTTTTTTTTTTTGAGAGGATATGAGCACGTGTTTTCAAGTAGTCAAATTTATTTATTTATTTTTAATTTCTTAGTTGATCAATTTTTAATGTGCTTAGAATTTTATATCGAAGCCCAAGACAAATGAGCAGTCCAACAAAGATTTGTTGCAGCCCAAATAGTGAGCCCAACAAGATTAGTCACTGTTCAACATCTATTCCCTCAGCCCAAATAAACTACTACTGATGACCTTGTTTATAACATTCATAACATTTATGGGGTATTTGGCAACACTTTAAGTTGAAGAAAAGTCACTACAATCGGATGTTACGTCATATTAGATTTTCGTCGTAAAATTAATTTATATAAAATTTACAAAAAAATGTGCGTGTGCTGTAAAATAAAAAAAAATAAAAATTTATCAAAACAAAAAGTAAAGGTGTGTATTTTAAAATTATTAATCACCTCCTTCCCGAAAAAACAAAAAAAACACTATTTAACCTAAAAAAATTCTAGTGGCCAAAAAGGCACCAAAAAACCAACAGTTTCGGTTATCTTTTTTTTTTTTTTTTTTTAATATCATTACAAATATTAATACTCACACACCTCACCTAAAAAAAGATAACCGAAACTATTCAGGCTTTTTTATTACGTAGATTTAATCTCGACTCCATTTGGCCATCGCAAGAACCACTCCACCGCTAGGCCATCCCCACCGGACAGTTTCGGTTATCTTTCACCGACGTGACGCCGTCCCAATTTGACTTTCCTTTGCACTCTTCCATCGCCTCCTATTATCCTCTCCAACAACGCACCGACGCCACACGCTTTCTCTCTCTAGAATTTCCATCGCAATCTTCACCGATAAGGCTTTCAAATTCTGAGCACTTGCGCGTGAGAGCGGTAGAAGAGAAATTCAAGAGATTGCACCGCTTGTTTAAAGGGTTTTATTATACTTCGCCGATTTTATTTGGTTCTGTTGTTCTTCCAATTGTTTTGGATTGGGAAGTAGAAAGGACGCAATTTGTTCGGTTACACCTTGTTTCTTTTGCCTTTTTGTTTGTTCGTGTTGCATCAGATCTGTTTTTCGAAACTCTGATTGCGAAAGTTGAGAAAAGGGAAATCGAAACGGTATGCTTTGTTGAAAATTAGGGGTTTTAATTTATTTTCGCAATTTGAAGAAAATTGTCTATTTTCTTGGTGTTAGATTGAGTCTGGGAAGTCTAGGGAAGATTCACTTACAAACTCAGTTTTGGGCGAGTTCTGTTCAGAGCTAGGGTTTTTTTCCTGCACTTTAGCGGACTCGTAATTGAAATCATGGCCATTGGAAGTCACGGGGGTATTAAAGATCATGAATTCAGAGACCGTGAGGCTGATTTCGTGATGTCGAGAAAGGAAATTGGGCATTTAAATGGAGAATACGAGCGGGTTAGGATAGGCAGTCGGGATTATGATAGGGGTCAGAGCCGGGGTCGAGCTAGTCTTGAGTATGGTAGTGTCAGACAGAGAGATCTCAGAGAAAGGGAGATGATGAATGGTGAATATCACTCTGCTTCTAGTAGGAGTGATTCAGGAACTAGTGGTGGCGGGCCTAGGAGGGGTGGATATGCAGTTCGACCCATAGACCGAGAACCTGGGGAGCTGTCTAGTGATGGGTCTGATGGTTCTGAAACTCAATTTAATAAAGAAATTGAATGTACAATGTTGGAGAGTGGGAGTCAGTTGTTACATGTTCAAAATAAGAAGAGGAAGTTTTCACCAATTGTTTGGGACAAAGATGATAGGGATGTTACTCGGACCGGAAGTACAAAAGTATTAGAAATTAATAATTTGCCACCACCACCTCCACCCCCTCCTTTGTCTGACTCCCTTATGTCTAACTCTAATCATGATGCTGTTGTACAGATTTCACTGGTTGAAGACTATGAGGTTCATATTTCTGAGGCCCCACCTTCTAAAATTGATTCACTTCCTTATGTGTCCGAATTTCCTGGTGTAACGACTGCTTCATTACCCCAAGAAGAAGACAAGGTTATTGCCTTGAGAGCAGAGGCAAATGATGATGATGACTATGTGCCACGAGCTATAACATCATCGCGATGGGCAAACTATGCTGAGTCACCAGCCGACGAAGGTGAGATTTCTGATTATGAAGACAACTGGAAGTTGAAGAGGAAGTCTGGTTCTGAGTCAGCCGAAGCAAGGATAGGCAGGAAATCAATTAGTCCTGGGCTTGGAGAAGGTTTTGAGGGAACTGGGCGACGGTCCTCGGGATCTGTTCAACGTGTACGGTCTTCTAGTGGAGATAGTTACCATGACACTGTTGATAAGAATGACTACATGGAGGTAGATGGAGATCAAAATTATAACTATAGTGATGCTAGCCATTCTGACACCGAATCAGAGGATGATGTTGGATCTCATGGTACACCAGAGCCAGTCCATCCTCAACAGAGGAGCTTCAATATGCTTCATGGTTGCAGAAGTGTTGATGAGTTTGATTGTTTGAATAGGATTGATGAAGGAACATATGGGATTGTTTCCAGAGCCAAGGACAAGAAAACTGGAGAAATTGTGGCTCTGAAGAAGGTCAAGATGGTTGGAGAGAGAGAAGGGTTTCCTATGACTTCTCTTCGAGAAATAAACATTCTTCTCTCTATTCATCACCCATCCATTGTGGATGTTAAAGAAGTAGTTGTTGGAAGCAACCTTGACTGCATATATATGGTCATGGAGTACATGGAACATGATCTCAAAGGATTGATGGAGACTATGAAACAACCTTATAGTCAAAGTGAGGTTAAATGTCTGATGCTTCAGCTTTTGGAGGGGATCAAGTATCTTCATGATAATTGGATTCTGCACCGTGATCTGAAAACTTCTAATTTGCTTTTGAATAACCGTGGTGAGTTGAAGATCTGTGACTTTGGACTGGCTCGTCAGTATGGAAGTCCTTTGAAACCTTATACTTCCCTAGTTGTGACTTTGTGGTACAGGTGAGTCTTTCTGCTTCCACATGCTTCTTGTTTTCTGTTATCTTATGGGGTGCCATTTATGTATGATCAATTTTTGATACATGTGTTGTATGAGTTTCACGCCTTCAGGATTTTTTTATATCATTGTGATTTGTGAGTGGAGGAGCTTGTTTTCGCACTATTCTCTTTACCCTAATGACATTTGGGACATGTTATAGTTGTGTTAACTTCAAGTTCTTTTTTCCATTTATATATATTTTGATCATAATTTACTTGGTCTGTGATAATGAAAGCTGTTTAGTGCTCTACTTGTCTACCTGTAATAGTATCTCATGTTGTACTATGCTGCATCCACAGTTCCACTTGGTTCTTTACTTCAAATAATTTATGTATCTTAATGTTATCTCTCAGGGCACCAGAACTTCTGTTGGGAGCAAAACAGTATTCCACAGCAATTGACATGTGGTCGGTAGGCTGCATAATGGCTGAGTTATTAACAAAAGAACCTTTGTTCAATGGGAAGAGTGAGGTTGACCAGCTTGACAAGGTAAATAAGCTCAGATGGTTTATCCACTGTGTGAGTGTTTTCTACAAAAACTTGAATTTATTCGGTATACTTGTTCTCGTTGGTGGTCGTGCAGATATTCAAGATTCTGGGCACTCCCAATGAGACAATATGGCCTGGGCTTTCTGACCTCCCTGGTGCCAAGGCGAACTTTGTCAAGCATAAGTAAGTATTTATATCTTTTATATTTAACCCTTACAAAATTTGGCCTCAAAATAAATGTTATTTTCTTCACTGTCTTCCCTAGCTTTAAGGGATTCTGGCTGTCTCCATTCTTTCATTGGTGATTGTGTGTCAGTTGACTAAAATATTTTGTTGCTTCTGACCTGTGGCATTTATTACATTTTCAGGTACAATCTATTGCGAAAGAAATTTCCGGCTACATCTTTTATAGGGTCACCTGTACTATCTGATGCTGGATTTGATCTTTTGAACAAGCTTCTCAGTTATGACCCTCGGAAGGTATCTTCAATCTGTTCGATTCTTCTTTACGTGGTAATTATCTTCCTCCTGTTTCTATTGTCTGATCTGAAAATGGAAACGATGCAGAGGATAACTGCTGAAGCTGCTATCAACCACGAATGGTTTCGTGAAGTCCCGCTCCCCAAGTCTAAGGAATTTATGCCTACTTTTCCTGCTCAACATGCACAAGACAAGTATATTGCCTATCTACTAGAATTTCATGGATTATTTCTTTAAGAATTTCTCTTTCTATAGTTGATTGTTTTCAATATGATTTTCAGGCGCATGAGAAGAGTAATGAAGAGTCCGGACCCATTAGAGAAGCTGAGGAGGAAGGAAAAACAAGGAGAACTAGGAAATGGTGGTTTATTTTGCCAATAGCTTCCATTTTTTTTTTATTATTCTATGGGTGCAACAATATCTGGGATGGGCATGATTGAGGTGAGACCAATGCTGAAAGGAAGTTGCACACATTGATTGTGAGACTATCACTCGTGCTGTTTTTTTATCAGGCACATCTGATGCAGTAGCGGGAACAAACTTTGTCTGTCCTGTACTTGCAAATCAGATATATTGCAGGTTGGCTTTTCTTATCGGGGTTTGCTGACAATAAGGATCCCTCTCTGGTGCTTCTTGCCTTAAAAGGTGTGGCATACGGGGATTCCTTTTAATGAAACTTTTCTGGTCAATCAGTGCATGTATTATTTGATGCTGATCATTGTAAACAATTTTCTTGAAATTATTTCTGAATAACAAAGCTATGTTATACATCTATACTGCTAGTGTGCTATCTATTTCACCTTTTGTATTGACTATTGTGTTTGCAAGAGATGGTGATGTAAAGTGGAGGGGACATTCTTAGCTTTTGATTGCCGAAGAATTTGACCCCAAGTTTAGCACTCTGGAGGAGGTAAATATTAAAATTTAATACATGGGTGTAATTAAGGGTAGAGATTTGCTCTGTACATGTGCAATGGTATTATGCCATGTTGGATCTTGTATGACTTTACAATCTGTAGATTACATAATCCTTACTCAATGTGTTTCTCTCAGATGCTATGAAGCAGTTTCCTATGCATACATTAATAAAGGAGATGGAACTGCTTGCTTACATGCTCTCTGTAAAGACTTTTTAGGATTATTTGTTGACAATCATACGTTGAAGTAGTTGGGAGTCTTGATGCTTCTTAGGCTACACTCCTGCATTAATAAACTGCAGAGAGAAGCTTCTTTTGTAAGAGAGATTTGTTTGACAACCGAATTGTCCCAAGCTTGAAACTTTTGTGTTAACTTAACCCTACCTATTTCGAGATGCATGTTTGCTGCAGCAGTCGAAGATCTGGTTATAGTTGTCTGTGTTTCTTCCTAATTTTTGTTTCCCTTGTTTGTGACTTCTTGCTATTGGATGTTATTAGTTTTGTGCTGTAAGCACAGGGTTCAAAACACCGTTGGTCAGTAGATAAGTTGATTTAGTTTTCCTTGACTAATTAACATAGGTCTTTTGTTGGTGAAGAATTTGCTTTCTTTCTATTCGTATTACAAGTTTGATATAATCTTCACTTGTATATTCCACTGTCAATAATCAATATCAGGATTCAGGAATTTGTTTCTTCCAAGTTAACATGATATCATTGTTGCCCACTTTTTAGTTTCAAATTAGATTGGTTTATCATCCAAGAAGAAAACTTGGTCCATAAGCTTGAATTGTTGCTTGGCTCACTATGATTGTAGATTTGCTTGGTCATTGTTGTTAGGATAGCAATGGTCTTGCATAACCTATTTGTACACCTAATTGAGGATAACGAACTCTCTATTTTCTCATCTTTATACCTAATTGAGAATGATAAACCTATCGTGTCCCACACTGTAGCACTAGTAGTGTGCAGCATTGACTTTTGATCCTTTATGACGTTCATCTGAAATGTGACTGCAGTATCCAAGCAAGCAGGTTGGGGGAGCTCAGTAATATAGGTTGGCCTTCTTAATGTCCAAATTATTTTCTGTCGTACACAATACACTTGTCTCCTGAAGCTCTAGAGGTACACGCTGACTTTATTGTACTATTTTATTATTAAGCAACTACTATTTTCTTTTGGCCTAAGATTCACTATCTATATCTCCTGGCTTGTGTGGAAAGAATGTCCTTCCAACATTGTGATTTAACCAGCCATGCACCTTTGACTAATAAATGGCGTAAGTAATGTTTAATGTTCTATACTCACATTTTCATTCTTCTTGTGTGGCTGACGATGGGTAAGGGTGTATCTATTTTGTTGTATCAAACAGCTTGGATCCTATATTCCTATCAGCTTTTCGTTTTGGCTCGCTCTAATACATTTTTGCTCTTGTCATGTTTCTTGCTATAGTATTCTTTTGTTAGTGATCCACTAACGAACCCATTGGAACATCTAAGCCCTATGACTTCTGTGGGCTTCAGGTAAAGGTATGAATATTTTTTATAAGTAGTGTGGCTCCAGACTCTTGGATGTATGTTGTGTTATAGCTCCCTTTTGCTAGAATTATGTATAATGTCTTGTGTGGTTGGTTGGTTGTATGCTCTCTTATGTTTCTTCCTTGTGATGATACATTATTATGTGAATTTGAATATAATATAATATTTTCTGCTTTTTGCACCAATATAGATTATAGTGCCACTATACTCTTTTGTAAGGCTCCGTTGCTGCTGCTTTTGATTAACATGTGTTATAAGGTTACTGTTTTTATACCGTGAACTTGGTTATGTTATGTATCTTGCCATGAAATATTTAGTTGCTCATAACATAACTGCATGGGAACTTGAACTGGTGTTGTCACCTGCTTATTTTTCGAGGTCATAGAGAACCTTTTGTTTTAAGGCTTGTTCACTTAGGCGAAGATGAGGTGAATCAACAGCCGGGATGTGGAAGGGTCTCATTTCCTAGTATGTGAAGTTTTGCACGCTGTTGTGTTGTATGCAGTAGGGAACGGTTATATCAGAGCTTTTGAAAACCATTTTTTGGGTATCTGGTGAGTGAAGTGGATTGCTAAAACTCGACATTTCTTGTTGGTAGGGCATAGATAGTAAAATATTTTACGAGATTTCTTATCAACGAGGGCTGTGGATGATGAGCTCGTTATCTTGACTTGTGTGCAGCCGTTGAAAGGAGGTGGCAGGTTGTCTTGATAATTTCTGGTTGAATCAGATAATACATTGCCTACTATCGGAGGATGCAACCTTTTCTCCCTCTCCCTGCTAGCCAAATATTGATTTTTCTCTAATAAGGTTTCCATGCCTTTTATTATAATTGGCATACATTATTAAACATTGTTCAAAATGATTTATTGCAAAGCTTAACTTTCTTATACAAATCACTGTAGTCCTCATTGTAGTTCAAAACTTGTGGTCAGAAGAGATATAGTATCCATGATTAAATGGAGCTTGAATTGTGTATATTTGTAGGCAAAATCAGACAAAATCGAGTTGATATAGGTTATTATCTAGTCGTCCATTGGTTTTGTTAAATAGAAAACCATTGTTATTTTGGGAGTTAAACTAAGCCCGTAGGGCTGAAAAGTTGAAAAAACTTTTTTGGCATGTTTTATAAATTGCCTATTACTGATATATGGTTCTCATCTCTTTCTTTATTCACTAAACAATCAAATACACACAAAAATAGATAAAATTCTTTCTTACTCGATTTATTTGGCCCAACATGAATTGATCCTACTAATCCTCACGAACAACTGCCATAACTTCGAATAAATTCTTCCTAACAAGATTGATTTTTGTTTAACTGCCAAGTTTCTGTTAAGTCCAATATTGTCAAATTCGGCTCTACCTAATTGGAGCTTATCAGGATAAAGTATTGCTGATTTATTTGCCCAGCAAATCATTAATTTCAGCAAAACAAACTTACGCCCATTACTTCTATTTTTGTATTGTAGATATTATATCTATATCTATATCTATTTACACTTATATAAAAAGAGCCTTGTTTTACAAATTTTGGTTTACCTATTAGCCCCTATTATATTATTAATTCAAGGACGATAGTGTATTTTATTATATTTTATACTATATAATAATTAAATTTACTTGATTGAATTTAATTGTATATGCTAAAATATGCATGTGTTTAGCACGTTGTTTAGAGCCATACACAGCTTAAATATAATCAAACACTAATAAAATTATAAATATACAATGTAATATAAAGTTTTAGATATTGGCCAATTGGACAAATTCACACAAGTTTATGTGAAAGTTGATTTGTCAAAATGTATTTCTTGCATGTGACTATTATGTTGGTATATTTCACACGTGAAAGGCTGAACGGATTGGACCACCAATTGTAATGGTTAAAATCAAAACCTTTTGTAACTCAAATGGTTTTGAATGATATATTATTATTCTCATTTAATTGTGCATGCCAACGATGAGTTATAAAGTAAGTTAATTTTAATCAAAACTACATTACAACTTACAAGAACTTGACTTTGATATATTAGAATACAAAAGAATTAAAAAGAGAATCTAAACAATTTTCACCATTTTCAAATTAAATACCTGTCACTCTATACATAGTTCATACGCGTCACATTTCAGTTATTTACTTATGTAACACAATTTGTACTTTTGTAGCACAAACATACAAAATCCTCATCCTCTTCCACCACCACGACGGCGGCGGAAAAATGACGCCGCCATCAGACTCCGTCGTCGATTCAAACAGCGGCTTCTCTCCCCAAACCAAAATCTTCCACAGCCTCCGCCCCTCCATTTCCTTCCCCCCTTCCTCCACTCCTTTCTCTCTACCACACTACGTCTTCTCTCTCCTCCGCCCCTTCCCCGCCTCCGCCTCTCTCATCGACACCGCCACTCGCCGCCGCATCCCCCTCTCCCACCTCCCCGACCTCGTCCAAACCCTAGCCTCCAACCTCCGCCGCAAATTCCACATCCACAAGAACGACGTCGCTTTCGTATTCTCTCCCAACTCCATCCACATTCCCGTTCTCTACCTCTCCCTGCTCTCCCTCGGCGCCATCGTCTCTCCTTCCAATCCTCTCTCCTCCGACTCCGACATCTCCCGCCAGACCTACCTCGGCAGACCGGTGATCGCCTTCGCCACCTCCGGAATCGCCGCCAGGCTGCCGCCGCTGCGCGAGGGGACGGTGGTGCTCGACTCCCCTGAGTTCGAATCCCTTTTGCTCCCTTGCAGCGCCGAATTCGATCGAGCGGAGGTGTTCCAAGACGACACGGCGGCGATTCTCTACTCCTCCGGCACCACCGGGAGGGTTAAGGGGGTGGAGCTGACGCATCGGAATTTCATCGCGGCGATTGCCGGAGTGCATGCGGTTCGTGCGGTCCGGCCTTTTCCTGCGGTTACGCTCTGTGCGGTCCCGTTCTTTCACGTATACGGCTTCGTGGCGTGCCTTAGGGAGGTGGCGCTGGGTGGGAGCATCGTGGTGGCGGCGGCGGCGGCTGGGATTGGGAGTGGAAGGAGATTGGAGTTGATATTTGGAGCCGTTGATGAGTTCAACGTGACGCATTTGGCAGTGGCCCCGCCTTTGGTGGTGGCGATGGTGAATAGTCCGGTGACGGAGAAGTACGAGTTAAGGTCCTTAGAGGCGGTGCTGTGCGGCGGAGCTCCGGTGGCAAGTACAGTTATTGAGAGGTTTAAGAGGAAGTTTGCAAATGTATCCCTGTTGCAGGTATCAATTTGATCTCATTATTATTTTTTAAGTATTTCTTCAATTTTTTTTTCGAGGAAAGTATTTTTTCAATTTCAATCTCATGTATTTTATTTTAATTTTATGATTATTAATTAAAATTCATTAACTTAATTAGGATTTTAATATTTATTTTTGTATATTTAATTTGTGGTTTTTGAATGAAAATTTGATTATTAGCGTTTGATTATTCTAAAAATATGGTATATAATTAAAAAAAAAACTGATTTATAGTAATGAATTTTAATTATGATTTGTTATATAGTACTGGAATTTTATTTTAAAATAAAAAAATTAGTGACGCACGGATACATAGTTGTGGGAGACAGAGGATACCGTCTTTTATTATCATATCATCCATATATATTACATGCATTATATAATATTTTAATTTTACATTTGTCATTTATTAGAATTATTAAAAATAGGAGATTAAAACATTTGGTAACATAAAAATTCATCTGAAATTCACGTGATAGGTTCCCACTCCCAGGGAAAATATTAATCTAGTCATGAGCTTGGCATATCTTTTTAATCGTTTATCCTAATGAAGATGTGGAATGCTTTAGACTTTAGTAAGGTTTGTTTTTTTGAGTAAAGGTTTTTTAATCTAGCAATAATATGTCTTTATAACATTTTTTTAAGAAAAACTAATTTCAGTCTCCTCCATAAAAATATAGTGTTGTTTAGTTGTTTTTTAAAATTCAAAGTCTAATAAAAAAAAAAAATCAAAGTCTAAAATACCATATATTTTGGCAAAAACTTGGGTGCGGGTGCTCACACCGGACGAATGCCCACAATTAATATTAATTATAGGATTTGAAGGTAATGAGAATTTATGAATTTAATTAGAATTTATTAATTCAATTTAAGATTTATAATCAGAATTAAAATTTATTAAATATAAATTAAATTTATTAAACGTAAAGCAAAAGAAAAGGAAAAAAGGTGATTAGTGCGGGTGCCTGCACCTAACTGTGCCTCTTTATCTTAATACATTTCATTTCTTGCTTACTTTCTTTCTCCCTCGTTCTTTTACAATTTTTCGCTCTCTCTTAAAATGTCAAGACGCTAAGCAATATGTTTACAGTGGTTGGTAAACTAATATACTATAGTTTTGAAGGATCTGTTAATTTTTATTTACTTGTTTGTTATGGTGTAAGTAGTTTAATGGTGATTACATTGCAGGCATATGGGCTAACTGAAACAAGTGCAGGAATCAGTCGACCATTAGGAACCAATGAAAGTGAAGTAAGAGGTTCAAACGGCCGTCTCGTCTCTAACTGCCAGGCCAGAATCGTCGATCCCCTTACCGGCCTTAACTTGCCGCCTCTTCAACCAGGGGAGCTATGGATAAGAGGCCCTATGGTCATGAAAGGCAATGCACCATCCTCTCTCTCTCTCTCTCTCTCTCTCTCTCTCTCTCTAGATGGTTCAACTTGAAGCAAAAGTCTCGAGAAGATCAATAATCCATTAGCTTGCTGCAGGGTATGTGGGTGATAAAGAAGCAACTGCAGCAATGCTTGATTCAGAGGGATGGTTGAGAACCGGTGATATTTGTTTTTTCGATGCCAACGGCCTCCTCTTCTTTGTCGAGAGAATGAAGGAATTGATTAAATACAATGGCTACCAGGTTTTATCTGCATCACTGATTGAATCTCAGCTTATGCCATATATAATATAGCCACTTCATATTTCAAAATATCATGTTCTGATTCTTTGATGCTAATATAATAAACAGGTTGCTCCAGCAGAACTGGAAGATCTGTTGCTATCACATCCAGCCATTGTTGACGCGGCTGTGATCCCGTAAGGAGAACGAAAACGAACTGATAAATAGTGCTACGTTTTTCCTACTGAACTCATGAAATGTCATATGTGATTGAATTTCATGAATCAAACAAATGAAATATGAGTGCACAAATTGACACTAATATATATAACCAGTGAAGAGAGAATATTGGCTTCAATTTTTCATCAAGATATACACTTTGCAGGTATCCCGATGATTATGCAGGCCAAATACCCGCAGCCTTTGTAGTTAGACAGCCAGGAAGCACGATAAATGAGTCGACGATCATGGATTTTGTGGCAAAAAAGGTAAATTGAAAACAGTCATCCATAGTTTTAACAATAACCATTTGGTGATTTCTCACAAGAGCGCCTTTTGATTTCTAGGTGGCTCCGTACAAAAAGATTAGACGCGTCTTCTACACGGATTCTATACCAAAGAACGCCACAGGAAAAGTCTTGAGAAAGGAATTAATCAAGCTAGCAACACACACAGCTTCAAAGTTGTAATATTTAGCAACTGATGTCTCTGCTTCAAAGAGCAACATGAAATGCATTCCAACTTTGTACATTCACCAAGATGCAATTTATTGAGTTCATTGTCTATGCACAAAGAGTATTTGATAATAAAATGACGAGCAACGAGGAATACACCCTGATTGTTACAGCTGAATGGATAACCATGTTTTTGTCCTATTCTGGTAGATGCACATATAGACACTCTCTAACAGTGATTACATGCTTTCTCTAGAGCACAAACCCGAAGCACGAACACTGGACCAGTCAGATGGAAATGCTGTTGGGAATACCACGACCGGTAACACCAGGAGCTGAAGTAGGTAGAAGCAATTCATATGGTGGAACACCGGCACCGGTTCTGTTGGTCAGTTCCACATTCTTATTCCTCAGATTGATGATTCTTTCTATCTCTTCCAGTTGCACAGAGAAATTGTCGAAAAACTTTTGAACTTGAGGATCGTTAGAGGAAAGCCTGTGAATCTGGTCCAACTGAATCAGGTACTCTTCATCTGGAGAATGTGTTGATAGGGTATCTTGAACAGCCATAACTTTTGTTGCCTGGAGTTGCGTGGGCAACGAGGTCAAGAAAGTGTACTCGGGGTTATGTAGGAACTTCTCGTACTCAGGGTCACCCGGTCGAGGGATTAGTTTTCTCATGAGAGTTGGACGGTTAGGTACATAACCCCCAAATGGATACTGTCCAAAGTTGATAGCTGCATGCTGACCAGAAGCAGTCCAAATCATGGTTGTAAGTATGCCTGATAAGTCATCTTGCGTGTTGAGGTTAGGCCACCACGTCTCGTTTCTCTTGTCATAGTGTCCCTCGTTCTTTATCTCGTTCCACCAGGCCTGAAGCTCCACATCAGATGAGATGGAATTTGGTTCAGAATAATAGTGCTCGACGTAAGATTCTACCAGTTCCTGTATGGCAGACCATATCAGAAGTCCATCTGCAGCATAAGGATAATCTTCTATCACGAGTTTGACACCACCGGGCACCGTGGGATCCTCGACAGCCATTCCCCTGCAGAAGTTGCACGATGAAGTGTTTGAATCAATATAACAAAGCAACAAGAAGGAAAAGGGGCTTGAGTTCAAGATTTGAGAGAAAATTTGTACCTTTGAAGTAAATCTGCAGGCAACGCTTCCATGTCAAACCGCCACAAGCTCTTATAGGCAGCAGAGCTTATCTCCATGGCGTACTTCCCGGGGCTGAAACAAGCCTCGATTACTCCACCTCCGTTGATCAAACTTTGCCTTGCAAGGGCATTGATCTCCATGGTGTAGCGTGTATGCGGGTGAAGTAGTTTAAAGACTGGGTGCATTGAGCTCAGCTGCCTGTGAGTGGCAATTATATAAGGTTCCATGCTTGCATGAGTCTTCAACCTGAAACGATCCATCTTCGAGATGTTAGAACCTCAATGTTAGGATGATAAAGTGAAGTACAGTCGCACTCGTACCAGTGGTTCACGAGTTGGTGAACGCCTGCATCATTGGAGCAAACGTGAGCTTTAGCCAGCTTCCAGATCCAGTTAGTTGTAGCGTCGTGCCCATGAGTATAAACATACTTGTTCCTCGGAGACGAAGGAGTCGGAGGAAGAGATAGCTCGATGACAATTGGCCTAAGAATGCCATCAGAATAGTAGAATATAGTTCTGGAAGCGTAAGCTTTTCTATCAGGCAACTCATTCATCTTCTCAATGAAGGGCAACATCAAGTCATGATAGTCAAGTATAAACAGCTTCTTGTCTTTCAATGCCTGCAAGTAAATACAGCAGGAGACGAGACGAGACGAGGTCTTACAACTTGATCAAACTTTATATATAACACTAAATTTATCATTTGGTTATGATGAATCTTTTGTGTCACTTGTCTCAGTGAGTAACAAGAGTGTCGAAAAGTATTGCTTACCTCATCAACGTCGATCCCGTTAAGCTCTCGGGCGATTCTTTCCTTGGTGATTGCAGACTCTGGAGAGCCATATTCTGCAGGATCTAGTTTGCTTACAATGGGAAGCTCCTGAAATCAAATTACAGCTCCCATTAAACAAAGGTAACTCATTCTCTCTCAATCAACCAAAAACAAGCTGAAAATGCTACCTTTAGTAGTTGTATATTAACAGGATTTACCCCGGCCAGACTCTGACGGGCAAACTCGTTATCCCTTAGCCATGAAAATCTGTCACCTGAGATCAAGATTCATATTCGAACAGCTTATTATTAAAGTTACTATCAAAAGTCCCTGTTGCAGCGATTTTATGGAGATACGAAGCTACGAAAGAGAATGCTCACGCCTAATACTGGCTGGTAAGTCGTATTTGAGCAAGTTATCACCAACATTTAGCACTTGATTCATCACATTGGCAAGGAACTGAATCTTTCTGACCTGTTTTGGCTCGTTCTCTATCAACAGAACACCGTCATTATACAGCTTGTCTATCTCGGAGAAGTTTGTGAATGGAATGTCCGAACTAGACAATGTGGAAACGATCAACGGTATTAGGTTGTGGAGCACTGCCTTCAGCTTTCCAGCTGAGAATGTGTTCTGCTTAACCTCCTCAAACGTCTCATCACGAGGAACGTACACTGGATCGGGCTTCTCAATTCTACTCTCTGTATTCCTATCTGATCAAAAATTTCAAGCAGAAGCTGGAGTGTTGAGTACATCACTCACTGGCTGGAAAAAAACAAACAGCATTGCAACAGATATGTATATATACCTGTTAAAGAGCGACGTCTACCGGTTCGACAACGTCTAGGATAAGGCCTCTCTTCATTGCCCACGACTGGCCTGGCTAGTTCCTCTCTCTTATCAGGATTACCCAAATCATTGTATACATCATAATCGTATATTCTTTCGTGCATCTTCCTCTCTCCTTTCCCATCGCCACGAACGCTCAGCAAGTCGTCGCGTCGCAGATTCTGAATCCCAGCTGGGGTTTGTGATGGGAGGTAAGCCTATATCACCAGAACAGAAACACACAATCAAAAAAAGAGAAGTAATTATCTTTGAATGTATATAGATATATGTGGGGTCTTTACCTGATTCTTGAATATAATTCTACTTTGAGGATTATCTTTCCTTGAATGAATCCATGTATCAGCCATGAAGAATATGGGGCCTTTACTGAATCCATGAACCACAATCTCCATCAAGAACACCTCTTTCTCATGGAAATTGGTAATCACTACAGCTCCTGCCTCTCCAAAATCTTTAGGCACCACAAAATCAGCACCATACTCCACTACATAAGGATTTTCTGATAATTTTGGCAACCAACCCCTCACAAATGTCTCATCACTCTTGCTCACTGTCAATACATACAAATCCCATCACATCAGTTTACCATATATTATTATGCAGCAAAAGATCAAAGAAGAGAGAGAGAGAAAGAAAGAAGTATAAGACTACTATGACCTACATTAGGAAGTCAACCCATGTGAAAAATGAAGAAATATGGAAGAGAGAGATTGAATGATTCATACCAGTATCAGAATCTTGACTGATGAGCTGAAGAGAGATCCCTCTGCCAATCCCATTGAGGAAGGAATCCCACTGATCCTCAATCTTCTCACTCAGTTTCTCCTTCATCTTCTTCCTTATTCTGATCACTGCTCTCACATTCACACCTCCATTTCTTGAAAAAGACACAACCGCTCCATTACTCTCCACACCCTTCTCTGCTGTTTCCACTCCTGTTTTGCTATCTCCACTGCTGATCACTGCCCTTATCACGCCACCCCTCCTGCCCGGCCGGAGCCCGGCCAGCCGGGCGGGCTTTCCGCCCACCCTTTGGGGTTTCGCGGCGGTAGGGTACGCATCCTGCCGCCGGAGAGTGGTGGGCCTGGCCTGAGCTGTAAGCATCTTGAAGTTGGGAAGGAGGAAATCAAGTGGAAAATGTGTTGAGCATGGGACTAATTATATTACTGCGCTACAAAACTGGACTATGTTTAGAATATTGCCACATTTTTGAAGAAAGTAAACTATTGTTTTCACGAGTCATGTATTTTATTAATTTTATGTTACAACAAGTCGTATTTTATTTGTTTTGTTAGGGAGTTTTTGGATGGAGTAATTAAGATCCAGAAACCGACAACATCATCAAGAGAGAATACGATGTGAACTCTCGAGACATTAATGTTGATATAGAAAATTAGTTGTGTTTATTAGGGGTGCTTATTCGGGTAGTTATTTTCGGTTATTAACCGAAACCGACGATAACCGGTCGGTTTCGGTTACCCGATAACCGGTATCGTCGGTTTCGGTTCGGGTATCGGTTATTGTTTTTTTATTTTTTCGGTTATCGGTTATTAACCGATACCCGTTCGGTTAACCGGGTAACCGATTAAATTATTAAATACTTAAATAATAATAATAATTATTATTATTAATAATATATATTTTTCTTATTTTTCGTTTTTTTTTATTATTTCGGTTATTCTTCGGTTATTTTCGGTTAGTCGGGTAAAGTAACCGGTCGGTTATCCGGTAACCCGACTAACTTTTTTTTTTTTGCAAAAATCGGTTATTTTGCCGGTTACCCGGTTAAATAACCGGTCGGTTATCGGGTAACCGATTAACCGGGTCGGGTCGGTTTCGGTTATCATTTTCTTGCTTATTCGGTGTCGGTTAACCGAATTTTCGGGTCGGTTAACCGACGGGTAACCGAATAAGCACCCCTAGTGTTTATCAATGCATATTTAGACCTATATATGAGACAGTAATAATGTTTGGATTCAAACAATTTTTTAATTTTTTTTAAGCGAAAACATCATTCCATTAGATTAAAAATCAGAAACCACGATATGAGATAACCAAATTGATAAATTTTCAATCCACTAACATTATTTAGAAATTGTTCCCGAAAAGCTAGCAAATGCATGAGCAACACGATTAGCAATTCTAGCATAATTTTAATATATGAGTAAACAGCATTACAAATAAATTAATGTATATAAATTACCACCAAATATGAGTTTAGATACAATACAAACACCATTTGACTAATCTTGGGTTAATTGTAAATTAGAATTTTGATTTATTTTGCAATTAATCCTAAATTTGAGTATAATTATGTGACAATTGACAAACACTTTGCATATGTTTGGAGGGTAATTGAAAAAAGGCCAAACCAGTTTTTTTGTATTAAAATTCAAAATGCACCGTTTGCTTGTAAAATCACATCTAAATTGTTGTGCATATAGTAATAATATGAGAGTGATAATATTTCTTAAAGGGTTGAACAAATATCAGAAACCGGAAATGATTCATTATTTTTTTAATAATTAGCATTCCGCCCCCATGTGATGCACTAATCTTATTAATTTGACATTATGAATTAATATGGTGTAACTTACCATTTAAATCCTAAATGATTCTCATTTTATTAAAAATAACCTAAACTAAAAATAAATATCATTTTTATCATGAACTATCATTTTTGCATAAAAAATAATCCCAAGATCCATTTTCTGGTTTTATAATATCTAAGTGGCACACTGGCACACCAGAGTTCACTGTTGATTTATAACTAATATAAATAACTAAAATGACAATTCTTAATTAAAATAGTAATTTACCCTTTAAATATATATCTATATATATATATATATATAGGGAGTGGTTCTAGTGAAAAGAGCCCTTAAACTAAGAAATAGGAATAAATCCCAACCCTTGATCCACAATAGATGGATGGCTAGATTTGAAGCGGGTCGGATCCGGGTAAAACCGGGTCGGACCCGGGTCAACGGATCGGACCCGAGTCAACCCGTTGACTTTTCAATTTTTTTTTTATTTTATGTTTCGAAAATTTTTTTTTCGAAATTTTTTTTTCCATTTATTTTAATAAAGTGTGGTGCATCTCAATACACTATGTGGTGTGCATCTCATTTCATGTTGTGATGCATCTCATTACACAGTGTGTTGCATCTACACATTGTGATGCATCTCATTATACATGGTGGTGCATCTCATTACACATAGTGTTGCATCTTAAAATGCATTGCGGTACATCTCATAATACATGGAGATTTATCTCATACACTATGTGTGTGTGTATAACTATATCAAAACGAGGGAAAATCTTGGGGTGATTTGGTATGATGAAATCAAACTACTTTTCAAATCATTGTATTCATACCATATCAATAAACAAGTGTTTGAGATTTTTTTTTGTATCCGCCTTCGGCTCTGATTTTAATTTATAGATAATGATTGTGGCAGCATTATATGTTTTTTAGCTGGCTCCGAGGCCTTCGGCTCCCCTCGCTCGACTTTTGAAAAAAAATAAAAAATAAAATAGTGAAAAAGAATATTAAAAAATTAAAAATGGTGCATCCCAATACACTTAGTGGTGTATCTCATTGCACAATTTGATGCATCTCACTGCACAGTATGGTGCATATCATCTGACTCTTAAAAAAAATTCGAAAATTAAAAAAAAATTTGAAAAAAAAACGAAAGTCAACGGATTGACCGGGTCCGACCCGTTGACCCGGATCCGATCCGGTTTGACCTGGGTCAGATCTGACCCTCCATCCCTTGTAGATGTATGGTGGAGATCTATTCCTATTTCTTAGGTTAAGATCCATTCTTATAAGAAATAGGAATGGATCTCCACTATACATCTACAAGTGGAGGATCGAATCGACCCGGTGTCAAGCCGGGTCGGATCGGGTCAACCAGTTGGACCGGTCAATCCGTTGACTTTCATTTTTTTTTTAAATTTTCGAATTTTTTTTAAGAGTCAGATGATATGCACCACACTGTGCAATGAGATGCACCACCAAGTGTATTGGGATGCACCATTTTTATTTTTTTAATATTCTTTTTCACTATTTTTTATATTTTTTATTTTTGATTTTTTTTCAAGAGTCGAGCGAGGGAAAACGAAGGCCTCAGAGCGAGCTAAAAAATATATAATGTTGCCACAATCATTATCTATAAATTAAAATCGGAGCCGAAGGCGGAGACAAAAAAACAAAAAAAACAAAAAAAATCCTAAACACTTGCTTATTGATATGGTATGAATATAATGATTTGAAAAGTAGTTTGATTTCATCATACCAAATCACCCCAAGATTTTCCCTCGTTTTGATATAGTTATACACACACACACGTAGTGTATGAGATAAATCTCATTAAACATCTACACATTGTGAGGCATCTCATTATACATGGTGGTGCATCTCATTACACATAGTGTTGCATCTCAAAATACATTGTGATGCATCTCATAATACATGGAGATTTATCTCATACACTATGTGTGTGTGTATAACTATATCAAAACGAAAAAAAAAATTTCGAAAACATTTCAAAATCAAACTACTTTTCAAATTATTGTATTCATACCATATCAATAAGCAAGTGTTTGGGATTTTTTTTTTTTTTGTCTCCGCCTTCGGCTCCGATTTTAATTTATAGATAATGATTGTGGAAACATTATATATTTTTTAGCTCGCTCCGAGGCCTTCGGCTCCCCTCGCTCGACTCTTAAAAAAAATAAAAAATAAAAAATAAAAATAGTGAAAAAGAATATTAAAAAATTAAAAATGGGGCATCCCAATACACTTGGCATCTCAGATGTGGCTAGATATTAAGCGGGTCGACTCTTAAAAAAATTTTGAAAATGAAAAAAAAAATTGAAAAAAAAACGAAAGTCAACGGGTTGACCGGGTCCGACCCGTTGACCCGGATCCGACGCGGTTTGATCCGGATCCGACCCGGTTTGACCTGGGTCAGATCTGACCCTCCATCCCTTGTAGATATATGGTGGAGATCTATTCCTATTTCTTAGGTTAAGATCCATTCTTATATGATCATTTTTCTATATATATATATGCTTTTCTTTTGAAAGGATTTAATATATACGCTTTAACAATATAGTATTATTTCATTTTTATTATGAGAATAATATATGCAATTATATTGACAAAAAGTAAGTAAACACTCTGATAGATAGGAAAATAGTAATAAAAATGGTCTCTAAAGTTATTAAACGTTTACAAATTCTTAACAATTAGCGGTCGTTTGATTAATTTGACTGTTATTTAACTAGTTGTGGATTAGGAATTGTATTATCATGATTCAGATTGGCTATTGGTGATTCCTAGTTGTGGAATATGAATTGTACTGTCATAATTTAGATTGGTTATTGGTGATACTTTCCATATCAATCCAACTATTAAACTTATGTTTTTTTATAAAATATTGGGATGATCTAATGGTAGAGCGAGATGCCTGAGACCAAAAAGTACTCGAATTCAAATCATGTGCTTACCAAAGATAACAGCTGCTGATTCACACAACATAAAAATAAAATTATATAAATAAATAGATTAGATTGTGTGAATGAACGTCTAGAACATTGTTTTTAAACGGGATCGAATCGGCCGACAAAGCAACAGTAATAGACGAATCATATGTCAAAATATTCATATTTCAAGCCCGACAAAGCCTAAAAGATAATTTCATGAATAACGTTCTGATTTTACCAAAATATGGCCAGGAATGTTCATAGTTCTACACGCACGCCCAACACTTGTGATCAACTTCGTATATGAAATTCTCAGACTTCAGCTAATGAAACTGAAGATTGAACCACCAAACCTTTTCTTTTTGCATGGCCAATCTTTCCCCTCAAGAAATCTTCGAAATCAACGAGCGATCTGGCTGAAATTCGATCATAAAACACACACCCCAAAGTAGCAAAATTTTTTAAAAAATCTAAAATCTTGTACAATTTTTTTTTTTTGAAAATTAAAATCTTGTACAATTAAATGGAGATAAAGATTCCAATTTTTAATTTTTGTTTTCTCAAAATGGCATCATGTTTATATCTATGTGGATAAGATAAATTTCACATCACAATCTAGTAGTATGCATCATCTTACTAATACTGGAGTGCTCCTGTGCCATAAGTGAAAAAATAGACTAAAGTTTATCATCATAATTGACTACTTTAAAAATTCAAATTATAAAATAAATAATCGACCAGAGTTCGGACCACAAAGTAAAATTAATCCTAATAATAAAAAAAATAGTAATAATAATAATAATAATAAACCAAGAAAGTTTCCATCACTTTTATCAAATAAAAATGATACTGTAGTATATTTTAATGCCTAAAAATGATACTCCATATTTTAATTTCCACGTGTAGTATCCATAACATTGATCAATCACATGGAGACAATTACAAGATTTTATTTATGCACTCACCTCCTTCTCCTCATATAATATTTTTCCCAAAAAAAAACAAAAAAAATTAGAGAGTTGACTTTATAAAATTGAAAAATACGGCCTAACATTAAAATATTAAATAAGTTATATACGTTACATGTTGGTATTAGTAAATAGTCGATATGCTTGATCTCCAAGATCTTGCGCCGGGTGTAGAGTTGTGATTAGTTGTACTCAATCAATTATTTTTATTTTTTAATTGTAATAAGGCCAAGATTAGGGAAGATAATCCCCGAGAGCAATCAGATACAATCAATTAGGGTGCAATCACAATATACAATGGATGACGTGATAAAATTTATCAATCAATTTTTTGTTTATTTTGGAGGATTAAGAGTGTGATATAGAACCCCCAAACCTCCAACAAATAAAAAATTCTTCCACCCTACCCCTTTCAATAGATTATGTATCTATCTTGAAATAATCTCAAGTTTTGGGATATTCCAAAGGTTTTAATCCATTAAATTAGACGGATAAATTAATCTATATGATTATTTTTATATATTTAGGCTAATCCTAAAAAGTGAACGCTCCTTAAAGTTTAAGACATGTTTTATCGAAATTTCTAGATAATTATGAAATATTTGTCTTTAGAATAACAGTTCCCGCAGAATCATAGTATATATCTAGCAAGAAATAGATTAAAATCTAAGTTATGCGTTTTTTTAAAATTTGTAAATTGGAATTTTGGGTCTAACTGTTACTTGTAGAATGAACCAATTTTTTGTTGGAGTGAAAATTGATTATTTTGGTGAGTTTTCATATTTTACAATTTTTTTATGCACAAAAAAATTGAATTAATTAATTGCGCGTCAAAGTTGAGTTGAGTATAATATATATCTACAAGTTTAATTACTTAGGGAAAATAATAATAATAATGTCCGCAGCAAAATTCGTGGTTCAATATCTTACACTTGAATAATTTAATTTGTCGAACGATTTTACGCTTAGTTAGCCAATAGGAAAGGCGATATTGAGCTATATTCAAGAAGAAAAAAACACACAATTTGAAAGGTGAATTACATGATTATGAGAGTTGATTAAGTTTTTGAAGTGCCGTTTCTCTCTCTACGTATATATATATCTCTCTCCAATTGGGAGAGAGGGGGCAATGAGGAATGACCGGAACATCTTCCTAATACATAACATGGGAGGTTAAATAAGTAATTTTTTTTCTTATAAAAACTTAACTTAAATAAATAAAATAAAATAAAATAGAAATCATGAAAAATAAATTGAAAAATAAGTAGTTGGTGATTGGTCCCCAATAATAGTGCATGGGAATGGAGGGCAGTAGCTCTCATAGTCATTGAGCACTTTGTTTGGACTAATTCAATTTGAGAATGACTCTTACCACTTCCTATCCTATCACAATTAATGATCCACCCACTTTCTAATTTTTAACCCATAAACATCACCAATTAACAATTTAACATGTCACAATCACATATTCCCTTTTATTTAAAAAAAATCCAAAAATATAAATAATGTCCATATCTTCTGTATCTGCCTTTCTGAAATTATTAACCTTTCTTTCTTCTTAGATTATGATGCATCGCTTTTTAGCAAAATAATGATTTTTAGGTCTAAATTAAGCGCGCGACCTTTTTTTATATCATGATTAAACATTTCTATACCAATACTAAATAAGAGAGTTGTGATTATATTTACAAAAGTTGTCATTTTTCCTTCATATCCAACTTAATTGGTTATTTGGTATTGACTTTTGGATATTCACTGGTAAATGTCTAATATATCTTGATTAATTGTTATTGACTTCAATATTTTGAATTTCAATCTAAAGTCTCCCAATATATTTTTATTATTTACTGAAGAGCATCTATTTTTGGGTCAATATTGAAAAATGGTCACTTTATACTTTTTGTGTCAACAGTGTGCTGCAAAAATATCAGTCATTTAATTAATTATATGAAATAAGATCTCTACAAAAAACTATAGAAATATGAGAAATAAATTTCAAAATAAAAGTTGATAGAACCAAAAAATAAATAAAATATTGAATTTATGAGGTTCGATTTATTTTATAGATATTGGGCTTTATGGAATACTCCCTCCGTCCCATCCATAACGTCCCGTTTCCATTTTAGTCCGTCTCATTCATAACGTTCCCTTTCTAAATAAAGAAATAATTAGAGCCTTAATCATCTAGTATTAATTTCATAATTATTTAACCAAACTAATATTAGATGATTAAGGCCCTAATTATTTCCTTATTTAGAAAGGGAACATTATGAATGAGACGGACTAAAATGGAAACGGGATGTTATGAATGAGACAGAGGGAGTATCTTTTATATTTATAAGAAAATATAAATTAAGTTGATTTATTTTGAATATTAATTTTTTAAATATTTAAAAAAATTATATTATATGTGAAATATAAGTATAATAATATTAAGGGTAAATTACCATTAAAATTCTAAACTGTTCTCATACTATCATAAATAATCCGAACTACCAATAATACTCATTTTAATCATGAATGATCGATTTAGTATAAAAAATGAATAGTATGAGAATAGTTCAGGTTTTTAATGGTAATTTATCATGACTAAAATGACTATTAATAAAAACCAATTAAGAACAATTTTTTTCGTGTTGGATTATTCCAAGAAAAATCTGTGTTTAGTCATGGACAACTTTATGTGGTTGTCTCAAAAGTTACTAATCTGAAAGGTTTGACGTTATTGGAGTGTGGTAATGAGGAGCAGAATGTGTTCAATAGTTACTGAAAATATTATGTACAAAGAAGTTTTTCGTAATGTTTGAAATGTAATAATACTCCCTCTGTCCCCCATGAGTGTAACACGTTTGACTTGGCACGGATTTTGAAAATGATAGGTAGATATTTTGTGAGTGGAGTAAGGGACCATCATTTGATGTTTTGTGATTATCATGGGTTGGGTCATTTGTAAATATTGAAATGTAATGGGGTAAATATTAAAGATAAAGTGTGTGGTCATGTCCTAAAATAAAAAATATATAATCTTTGGGGATGTACTAACATTGAATTATTACTACACTCACGGGGGATGAATGGAGTATGTTGTATCTATTACCGTTATTCCTGAAAATGTCCTTATTTTTGTATTAAAAATATAGTATATAAATATTATCATTCTCCTTAATTACCGAAAATTTTATAATCAATATATTTTGCATATTTTTATCGTATATTCAACGCATGAGAGCAATCTATTGATAAATAATATCAGGCTAGCATATGAGGTTAGCATCACTGTAATATTAAATATATAGCATGTGTTGTTGGAATACTAAATACAATTTAAAGTAAATCAATGAATGCTTGTGCTAGTAGTGTTAAAAGATTTGATGCATCAAAATCTCTGTTTAGTATTCATGAAATGATTTACAATATGCTATCTATAAATTTTCCGGTGCTAGTTTTGAAACGAGGGTATCAGCAACTACTATATGCCTTGGTATATATATACTATTGAGAAGTTCAAATTAATAATAATGTCATTTTTTTATTCTTTTTGATGACTTGGGTAACCAGCTCCTATTATTCAAGGTGCACTGTTGAATTCTCGTTCATATGTAATAACATGCAAATCACAAAAAAGATAATCTACACTAAAAAAATTAGTTGTAATAGACTTTAATTATAAGATATTGTTGAATTCAAACTTGATACGTTTATTCTCAAATTACCATTACACCACTACGTCATTCACGAAAACGTGTTATTATTATTATTATTATTATTATTATTATTATTATTTCTTCCGAAAGAACGTGTTTTTATTTAAAGATAAAATGAGTTAATAAGTCAAAAATCTAAAGAGAATAACAAAATAATTCAATAAGAACCAAAATAATAATAATTCAAAACACACATATTCAAAATTATAAAATATTTTTAGATTTATTTCAAAAATATATTCTATTTTAAATTACCTCAATTCTATTTTAATTATATATTTTAAGCAGAATATTGTGTAAAATTTATTACCTTCAATTTTATATAATTAACAAAATTGCCATCAAAATTGAATTGCTTGATTTGGAAATTCACTTTTTTTTTTTAATATATATATATATAGATAGATTGGTTGGCAAAGGGCCCAAGAGTCGACGTGGCTAATGATTTCGGACAGCGTCCAATCAAGAAAGTCATTTATTGACGAATTAATAAAAATATCGTATCTATTCACTAAAAATATATATAGATATATTATATCGTATCTCAGAATAATATTCCACGACTAGTCCTCATCACATTAATAAAATATTGGTCTAGATAATTACAAATTTTTTTAGATTTAGTAAATAAAAATATTTGACAGTAATATTATAGTATACTCACTCCGTTCCGCTCATTTTGTCTACTTACTGTTCGGCACAAAGATTATGATGAGGATAAAAAGATAAAAAGTGGGTAGGTCCCACCACTTTTAATGAGTTTTGAAGGAAAAATGCTTTCCTTATTGGGAAGTAGACAAATTAAGTGGAACGTACATTTAAGGAAATGCAGACAAAATGAGCCGAACGAAGAGAGTACTTGATAAATGATTATGCTATACCTCATTAGTCATTACCTTGCCGGTTGGACCAGCTTATCTCCATGCTTAGTTTAGTTGTGTTCAATTATTAATATATAAGGCCAGCAATGATCTGAATATGACATATTCCAAATTATAAAACATTTTTTTTTCCAAATAGAAATCATATTTAATTATTTAATTTTGTAATAGTTTAACAGACCTTTCAAAAGATATCAACTTATAATTGTAAATTGGTTTATGTATAGAAAAATAATTGATTAAACTTACTATTTTTTTTCAACTGTTACTTACATTTATTATTTTGAGTTATTTAATTTGACTATATGGAAAAGATAAGAGAATATATCTAACTCAAATAATTACGAACCATTACAAGGCACTATAACCACGAGAATCTGAGCATTTATAAATAAATTGCAACCTAGGATAATTATATTCTTGTACAGAGAATTTTTAGGGTGGTAAAGGAGCCGGTTATATTCTTGAACTACTATGATATTAATTTGATAAAATCTCATTTAGTTAAGTTCGTTGAGTGAATGAGTCAAGTTTAAACTTGAAACTACTCAACTTGTAACCAACTCGTTAACAAGCTCATTAGATTGGTGATTTAGATCAAATATGTAAGTATATAAATATGATTTTCAATTAATATTATTATATTTTAATTAGTGATAAATATATTTTATTGTTTTATTAAGAAAATAATGGACTTCAGCAAATATGTATATTTTTAAGAGCAAAATAATTAATTTAAAAACAATGATGAATATCTAAAATTAAATATATATTTAAAAGTTCATTTAGACTCGATTACGTTAGTAAATTTTGAAATATTAGATAAATTAATTATCAAGATACAGTCAACGAAGGACTTGTTATCCTCTCGAGATTGTCAACGTTAACTTCGTAAATTGATTTTTTGTATCTACCGGTTGTATAATCGACTGGGAATGGATGGATGTGTGGGTGGGTGGGTGGGTGGTGGTGGGGGGGGGGGGGGGTTCTTGAATTAAAATGGGTTACTGTTAGGAAATTTTGAAGATTAAAAAAAATCAATACTTTAGGTTTAAAAGTGAAATTTATAAAAATAATAATTATCAATTTCTGATTGAATATTACTTGCCCTAATAAAAAATGGCAATATTTAATATGACATAGTATAAGAAATTGAAATTAAAGGGGAAAAAAAGAAAAAAATATTTTTGGCACAAAAAATTGGGATAGAGAATTTCATGTGTAATTGAAGTATTTTTTTAAATAAGAGAGTCCTTTCCGAGACTTTTGATAGGTCAAAAAATCGTAAGACGATACAATTGGGTCATCAACCTCTTAAAAGTTCATACTAAGGAGAAAGAACTGAGATCCTTACTATACAAGACAAACGGTTAACTTCAACACATCCCCTTCACGTGTAGGCAAGTATGACCATCGGCTCTACAGGTGGACCACAAATCCATCATCAATATGGACCTATTAAGACCATATTATAATTTGGTCAACACCCCTTTAAAAGGCCTTTGAATACAGGATGTTTACTAAGTCAATGTAGAACAAACAAGGGAACTTAACCGAATTAGCTTATAAATTATAAATTAAGAAAAAGAAAAACTATTTTTTAAGGAATAGACCATTTATTAGTGTTAAAAAAATTAACAAAATACAAGTGAAACGTTGGTCCCAATAAATTGTGCCTCGAAATGGAGGGTAGATCATTTGTTTTTGGAGAGATAAACGTGAAGGAAACAGCTCTCTTTTAGCATGTTTTTGGCAGATGAAAATGATTTTGGGCAGAATATTATGGTCCACCATTTTCTGCTAAATTTACCCCAGAAGAATCAAAACATATCACGTTCATATCTTTTATTTTTTCCTGCTTTTCTGCAAGTATAGTTGCTATTTCTTTTTGCTTGAAATATGATAATATATATAAAGTCAGAACATGTCACATTTTCCGAAATTGTATATTTGTTTGAATGAAGTATATATACTCGACCTTTAATTGCTATTTCAAGGATAGACAAAACATGTATATTCTTCGTTGTTTTACTCATTTGAATATAAGATGTCAATTCTGCTCTATAACAGTACTATAAGAGATGAGACAAGCTTTCTGCTGAATGAAAATTATCACCTAATTATTGGTTTGCAACATTCCTATTTGGTAACATGACATAGAAATAAAGGTATTTTTATATAATTACCATTATCAAATAATTTGGTAAAGTATACTTTAACTAACTTAAGCTAAAGGGTAATTCATAGTTTGTGGCATCAACTTTGAAAGTTTTTTGATTTATGGCCTCAACTTAAATATATTTCGAAAAATACCTCAACTTTGAACGAATTTTGATTTATGGTCCGAACTTAATTTTTTTTTTGGAAAAATACCTAAACTTTGAGCATTTTTTGATTTAAGGCCTCAATTTAAATTTATTTAAAAAAATACCTCAATTTTGAGAAATTATTGAAAAATAACCCGCATTTTATTTTCCAGCGATCAGACATACACGATAGACATGAAGAATTAAAAAATTACTTCTTATTTAGAATTAAAAATAATAAATTTATTTAGATGTGTCATGAAAAAATTGCATAAGCTAGATAGACAGACACAATTTTGTGATATAATTCCTACTACTGGAGATAAGGTATTTTTATAAAATTACAATTATCAAATAATTTGGTAAAAGTATACTTTAACTAACTTAAGCTAAAATAAGATTGGTGATATTTTCGCTGAATTAAAAATTATAAATATATTACTCCAAAAAAAATTATAAATATATTATTGTACATTACTTTTTTGAAAACTCAAAAAAAGAAGACTAGACATGGCCCACCTTCAGCCTATCTGAAACACACTAGAGACCTAATTCAAGGTCAGCCCAACACTAATGTGTACTGTATAAGCTAATGGGCCTATTTTGCAAGCTACTGTTAATAAAAAACAGAAATAGTATTGAAACATTTCAAAATTTTAAAAATTCCAAAAACAAGCGAACCTCCCCTTGTTTTTACTAGCAAAGAACACGTGCATTAAAAAAACAAAACCTTCAATAAATAAATTATATTAATATGTACTTTATCATTTATTTTATTATTATATTAGTATCCGTATTTTTTGTTTCAATTGTTTGACAAATTAGTACGTAATGTCGATATCCAATTTCTGATATCATAATGTCCATCGGCTCATCGGCATGTGACGTGAAAATACATGTGTTCTAATATCAGAATATCCATCAGCTCGTCATCATGTGACGTAAAAATACTTGTGTATAGAGGTGGCCAATGGTTCGGTAGGAACCGAACCGTCGGTTCCCGGTTCCAAGTGGGTGGAACCAGAACCGAACCGTTGGTCACTTAGGTTCCGGTTCGGTTCTGGAACCGGACGGTTCCGGTTCCGAACCAGAACTTTTATTTTTTATTTTTCAAATATTTTTGTGTATATTCGATAAGTTATGAGCAAGAGTTATTTGCAATGAAAAACTAAAACAAAGTAGATATTATTGATGACTTCGTAAACAACCTCAAACCCTTGAAGATAACATTATTTGATCACTCAAGGGCCGAGCCTCGTTAAAACCTCTTTGGCAAAAACCCAATGTTGAGCTTTGATAATTGATACTTGACTATATAGAATTATTATTTGATACTATATTTTGTTGTTATTGTCACCTAATATTCCATTTCTAAACACAAAAAAAAATCACATTTAAAATAGTAGTGTAAAAAAAATGGTTCAAAGTTTAGTTCCAGTTCCGGTTCCGGTTCCGAAAATTTGAAACCGGAACCGAACCGTCGGAAGCACCGGTTCCGGTTCCAAACCGAACCGGAGGCGCCGGTTCCGGTTCCGATGAACACCTCTACGTGTAATATAAATAGTTGCGTGAAATTTTCTCGTGCCACGTCAGATCAAAACGGCATAGTTACTTTCCATATCATCTGCACCGTAGGTGACTACCCCTCCGACGTGCACCCATAAACTCATTAGCATCCCTGCATCAACATGTATATAGGAATCATATATCATCTGATCAGAGACTTCCGCTATGCAGAAGAGGCTTGAAAATGTGGCGGGTGAATGAGCATTTCGTCATGTTAAGATAATAAGACTTATTTGCCCCCACCATATATTTCTCAAAGAATGATACTCCCTCCATCCACGATAAATTTGTCACAATTTCCTTTTTGGTCCGTCCACAAAAAATTTGACACATCCATTTATAGTACTAGACCCCATACACCTCACTTACTTTTCCACTCACAACACAATTTAAAACTATATAAAAGTGAGATCCTTATTCCACTCACAATACAATCAACCAACAAATTATTAAAACCTGTGACATCCACAATGTGGCAAATTTATTGTGGACGGAGGGAGTATATTTGTAATACCTTATTTTCCAGTTGCATGCACACTCCATTTTGCAACTTCTTATTAGCAGAAATGAAGCTAGTATCGTACCTGAATAAATCGATGGGACCTAGAAAAGGAAGTAGTTTCGTGAAAGTGGAACTGTGGTTGCAGCTGTGCAGGTAAGAACCTCGCCATCTGCTGTCACAGTGTACGTCTCCGGATCAACTGTGATGTGTGGAAGGGCATCGTTGAGCTTCATGTCAAGTTTCGTGAGCTTTCTCACGTTGCTTACAGCTTCCACCCTCTTCTTCAGTCCATACTCTTCTTTAACTCCGGCATCTACAGCAGCCTGTAAAATGGAAAAGAAAAATCAGACGAGGCAGGGAACACAACGTTAATAAGCATGTCTCTCGTTTGATTGTTAGGATGTATCTATCTTTGCACGTGTAGAAGACGAAAGGAGAAGATGCAGCCTATACCTTACTAACAAATGCAATTGAATTGGCACTTGCAGCCTTGCCAAAAGCTCCGAACATTGGCCTCATCGTCACCTATAATAACATGCACTCGTTAAAGTGGAGTATCTTGGGGTCTCACTTAGTATTATTACAAATGGATGCGAAGCATATTTCTATACTTTGCACGTGTTGGGGTCAATTATATACCAACTCTTTACATTGCAAGCAAGAGAAGTGAAATTAAGGCAAGTTTGAAATCTAAGCATGAATGTTCAACTGAAAATGTCTGGAAACTATTTTATTTTGAAACTTCGAATTTGGTGAAGTATTTGTGAATAGCCTATATGAGACATAAATGGTTACAATCCGAGTTACCGGTTCTGGAGTTGGAATGCTTGCATTTGGATCACCCATATCCGCCCATGCTATTGTGCCACCTTTTATCACCATCTCTGGTTTGGCTCCAAAAAACGCCGGTTTCCATAAAACAAGATCAGCTAGCTTGCCTACCTGCACCGAGTTATACCTCCGAGTTCTAAGTTTAAATGTCCAAGCTCTACATGGATATACTCCAAGAAAGAACTCAAAGAAGACAAATTTTAGATGTTAATTAGCGATAATTAATTACAAGTCGGTGTTGATTTACCTCAACCGATCCAACATACTTAGAAAATCCACAAGCTATAGCAGGGTTGATTGTGTACTTCGCAATGTATCTCTTGATACGCAAATTATCATTTTGTGGTGCACTGCTTTCAAGTTCTCCTCGGATTAACTTCATCTTGTGAGCGGTCTGCCAAGTCCTGCAGATTACCTGTCAAGAATCGAATACGGAAATTTTTATGGTTGATCACTCAAAAATGTAAACCTCATGTCCTATAGATCCAAGATTATTGAAATGCCACATCTGCTGCACTCTAATTTCTTGAATATGTAAAAGACGAAGAAGAATGTTCTTTTTAGATAGTTCTTTCCGACTGATTGAACTCCTGAAGAGCACAAAATCCCTCCATTCATGTACTTATTGTCGCTGGTAATAGAGTTTCATCTATGAATTAGAAAAGTGCAGGATTAAATTTCAACTTTAGATGAAATGATAACCTCTCCAATGCGACCCATTGCCTGCGAATCAGAAGAAATGATACTTATGGCACCCATATCATGCAAAATGTCTTCTGCAGCGATTGTTTCAGCACGAATCCGTGACTCTGCAAAAGCAACATCCTCTTTGATATCCTTGTCCAGGTGATGGCAGACCATCTGCAGAGTATATTTTAATCATTTTGACAACCTACTTATTTTCTATAGGTGACGTACTTTAATATAAACATAAAACCATAAAGCATTACTAGTAATACTAATTTCTTACAAGCATATCGAGGTGCTCATCTACAGTATTGATAGTGAAAGGACGTGTTGGGTTAGTTGAAGAGGGGAGAACATTTTTTTCTCCGCAAACTTTGATAATATCTGGAGCATGACCACCACCTGCGCCTTCACTGCAAAAGAGGATAATGTGCACATATGTATAAGCACAAACGAACTTAGTTAAAGCAAGCTTCACTGTTATCTTTAACTAGGGAAAAGGCCTGACCAAAAGGCAGAATTTATTTACCTGTGATAAGTATGAATAGTTCGATCTTTAAATGCAGCAATTGTATGCTCGACAAACCCAGACTCATTTAACGTGTCAGTGTGAATATTAACCTAAAAGTATTTGTAGTAAGTGAATAAGGGGTTGAATGCCTCGAGGCCTAATCTGATTCAGGAGGAGGAAGCAACCACCTGAATGTCGTATATGTCTGCAACAGTCAAACATCTATCAATTGCAGCCGGAGTAGTTCCCCAGTCCTCGTGAAGCTTCAATCCCATTGCTCCAGCTTTTATTATATCATGCAGGCCCTCTGCTTTAGCAGAATTTCCCTGAAAATAGTGCTCATTTTCATTAAAAGGAAAGTCCTCATATACTACAAAAGAGATGGAAAGGCAATATGGTTAAAGCAGGGATCAAGAAAATCCAGTGAGAATCATAGGATCAGTTTGATGAAGTACAAGACTTACTTTTCCTGTGAAACCAAAATTGAGGGGCAAGTCATCTGTTGATTGCAACATTAGCTTCATATGAAATGGTGCTGGAGTACAAGTAGTTGCGCGTGTCCCATCAGCAGGTCCCGTACCACCTCCCACTAGCGTAGTGATGCCTACATATTATTGTAAAAAAGGAAAGAACAATAAATAAGTAAAGATCAAGATTGATTTTTAAACAAACTTAGCAGACATATGTATCGATCAGTTTCCGACTAGGATATAAAATGATATGCAAGTTCTGAAGTCTGAGAATGACTATCAGAAGAACATATGTTGTCAGATGCCAATGCCATTCCATATCTCATCTTGTAAACTTTGCAAATGGTCAAATAAAACTTTGCATCAAACCTTCTGTGATTCAAAGCTATCTGTAAATGACACTTCCTAAAACAATGAAAAGTAACAGCATATGATGCTTCACTAGCTATAATACTGCATTTTGCTAGAGTTGTAACCATATATGCCCAGCAGATTAAAAATATGACGGATAATTATACTATATGGCCAATATGCCCTGACATTAAAAAATATGCAAAAAAAGACCCTGGCCTTGGGGTGAATGTACAAAATAAACTTCAAAATTGGATACACATTTTCGCCAATGCAGCATTCATGTACCAGAATTTCGCTCCTTTTTCATATTTGAAGATTCGCCCTAAGGTCATACCGTTGCTGAAACTCGGCCAAAGGTCAGGCCATAAAGTAAATAATTAACCCAAAATATAAGCATGTGTCACCCTTTTTTTTTTCCTATGTAACAAATAAAGTTTATGTAAGTCATTTACTGAAAACCTCACCACTTGTTATTGCTGCATAAGCTAATTGCGGGCAAATAAAATGTACATGACAGTCTATTGCTCCAGCAGTAACAATCATTCCCTCTCCAGCTATTACCTCAGTATTTACCTGACCAGAAAATTAACATAAGATGTATTATAAAACCTGATGATTACATCAACTGGTAAAATCAAATTTATGGATTCTAAAATTCCAAACTCACTCCTATAACCATGCCATTCGACACTCCGTTCATGATGTCTGGGTTGCCTGCTTTCCCAACAGAAGTAATAAAACCATCTTTGATGCCTATATCAGCCTTGAAAATCCCCGTATAATCAATGACTACAGCGTTTGTTATTACAGTGTCCAAACAATCACATGACTGATATCCACAAGCCTGCCCCATTCCGTCTCTCAGAACTTTTCCACCCCCAAATACACTCTCATCGCCGTATACAGCAAAATCTCTTTCAATTTCTGCAACCAAATCAGTGTCCCCTAGCCGAACTTTATCACCAACGGTAGGGCCATACATATTAGCATAGTTTTCATGAGACATTGCACAGGAAAAAGAAGATCTTTCTTCAGTCACAAATTCCCTGCACAATTTACAAATAAAAACTCAAGCAGATATATAATCAAGATACCTAAGAAGCACTTTGTGTGATTAGAAATTTTCAAATTAAACCCATATTCTGAACTTCATAAAAAGCAGAATCTCCATGACCTAGCATCTGCTTCCTCTGAAAAACCGTATCCTCCTTCATGTACAGCTTTCATCACAGATGCGATTTTGGAATTACCAACTGGAGCATCAACAACATTATTTCCACCCCTAATGATCTGGTTTCCACCGATGCTAACAAGTGAAACACTTTTCGTGTCCCCTGGCTGCGAAAGCAAGACAAATGTAATTCACCGTTTATGTGGATGCAGGAAGAATAATGGAGGTTCATCATATAGAAATTAGGATGTGCAAAGCTACACGCAATAAGTTATGGCAGTGATTTAGATTGGTTAGTATGCTTATTAAGTTAATACATCACATTATTTCCGATTAGGCACATGAATTTTCTGTTTCTGTCAGCTTAGCTTTTAGATGGACAGATACACAGTTTTATGAAACATCTCGAAATGGCTCTATTAACATTTATTTCAGAGAACATCTTTAGAGTGAGGACATGCTACATAGTTGAGAAATCTATAGCTCCTCTTGGTATTACCATATTGCTTCCACATGATTTTCTAGAGCTTTATACTATTAGGTTTCTGCTTGGACTAAATGAAACACAAATAGTAACTTTATTTACAACTTTTTTATATGAAAAAGAAAAATAAATGTGAAGAATGTTGCATACATGGAACATAGATTTCCCAGGATTCATTTATAACAAACTCAATAGAGAAGGATGAAGCAAATGAGAGAAACTAAATGTTTTCCAACATAACATCAGCCAAATAGATTAGTCAAGTCTTCTTTACACATAAATTTAGATTTATAATAAAGAGCTGAAATGAAGCCCAGGCTTGAGACAATCAAATTATTCACGAGTGTGAGTTCTGTGGACGATAGTCTTGCCTAATTTTTGTTAGACAAATTTGTTAGTAGAGGCACTGAGTTGCATTGAAGTCAACTCCCAAAAGTTTGACAGTTCAATCATGCTATATAAGTTTGTGCTACCATAAATGATAGAACATGCAGAATTCCATGACCGTACACTTATGTCAGACAGCTTCTCACGTGCTGTATTTAAATATGAAAAATATTGATCAAGTCATAACTAGTATAAATTCATTGAACATATATACAGCCAGTTTAAGAAAAACTTGATCAAAACTGAACCTCAAAACGGATGGCTGTTCCTGCAGGGATATTTAGCCGCTTGCCATGTGCCCTCATTCGATCAAAAACCAAGTGTGGATTGACTTCAATGAAGTGATAATGACTTCCAACCTAAAATGGAAAAAAAACATCAGTTCAAGTAAAAAAAATAGGTCCTTAATGAAAGGCCACAGCAAAACTGGACATGGTGTTAAATTTAAATTTTGTTTCTATTTCACAACACACACACAAAAAGATTTAAGCAATATACCAGGAATATGCTTAATTACAAGGTTGATCACCAAGAAGACTGGCCTTGACTGTGGGATCCTTATTTTATTTTTTTTAAATTTTATTAAATGAACTATAGAATTTGACATGCTTGTCTCAAGCTGGTTAACAGAAATATCTACAGGGAAGATTGTCCAAACAAGGTTGCCAATTTAATCTCAAATCATCTTTTTGGAGAATAATCTGAAGTCTTATTGATGAGCTAAAGAAACAAAGAAGTACAACAAACGGCCTGCCCACTGTAAAGATGAATTATTTACTAATCTTCCTCAATGGTTCCTATCTCTACAATCTACTTTTAAATAAAACTAGAATATGCCTAAAATAAGCAAATTAATTATGCTGTAAAAACTAACATATCAACAATGTGATTTATCTTTTTTTTCTTCTTTGGTAGTAAAGGAAAATATCTTATCCCTATCAAAATGTGGTCACATGATATAATTACCTGAACAGGTCTGTCCCCAGTGTTAGTTACTTTGAGAACTACGCCTTTCCTTCCTAAGTTAATGGTAGTACGTCCAGGTCCACATATTAATTCACCAGGAATTTTACAAACTTCAAGAGGGGGAAATTTGTCTAGAGAAGGAGCTGCAGGGGAAAACACACAGCCGTCAGATAGAATTCATGAAAAATGGTGGGCTTCCAAGTAGAGGAGAAAACAGAACAATGTAGAAAAATTTTGTTTGTCAGCTAACTAACAAACTTGCCCCCTTGGGGATGGTCAAGTGGTAGAGTGTCATCAAGTAAGAAATTATAGCTCAATCAACTTCTGCATTTGAAGATTTTTTTTTCTTTCTATTTCTTGAGTTACAAATACATGCTTTATTGAGGCTTGAATTAAGTGCACAGGACAGCAGAAAAGTATATCATCAAGATAATCACCTGGAAGAAAAGAGCCATGCAAAGCTAGCTCTAGATTTCCATTTTCACATGATACAGGGTCGTGGACCGTTACCAACTTTGTCCCATCTGGGAAGGTCCCCTCAACCTATATGCAGATCAGCAGCCAACAATTTTTTTTTTAAAGATGTCTGAATTTTCAAAAAAATTAAAATGTTGCCAATCCAGAAAACGGTAAACTATTTTATTAAAGCAATGAGAATTTATACCTGAACAGCATGCAATAGATAAGGGACAGATGGAAGAACTTGTCTCCTGTAAAACATAAGATTTCTATCAATAGACATGATGCGGTCTAGAAGATTGTTTGTTAAGCCTCATTGAAAAATTAAAGGTAAATCAATCAACGCTAATAAATTCACACAATAGATCACTAATAGGAGTGGTTGATATGATACAATATAGTATCCTTTTTATTTTTTTTGTGGTACTACGGAAGGCAAATATAACATTACTCACTATAGTTCCCGATACTGTGGTATCTCGTAGCTGATAGTACCAAAACATTCTATAACTTAATAGCTTCATACATGATTAGACTTAGACATCCATAGGCACAAGAACTACAAAAGTGAATGGTTATAATATACATCGTGCTCCCAACTCCATTGCTATTTTTCCCAACATTTTAATAAAAATTATTAGCTTCATCAATTCTTTTAGATTGCTTTTGGTTCTCTTCAGCTCACTCTCCATGTACCAAAGCATGGAAAGTGCAAACTCAACATTTGTTAACATAGAATCATCCTCCACGTCGCCATGTTCACAAGCAAAACACAAGTTGATACTCATCATCAGAAATCATCCTCTTTGTCACAGCAAAGCAATGAAAACATAAAATTCTGAATTTAATTTGTTCTTTGTAGGTACCTTCCCAACAACTGTCGTCCAAGATCCATTAATTCGGCCACGCTTTTATCCCCATCTCGGACAAATTCCAATATCTTTCAATAATCCACAAGTACATTATTAGATATATGAGTGTGTGGAAACGAACGAGTTCACTGCTCTGTAATTCAACTGATTACCAATATGCTTATGACTAAATTCGATAAATATCAAACTAAACAAGGAAAGTAGAGAGAGAGAGAGAGAGAACACGCTAATCAGAAGCTATATAAACTATCTCATATTTGCAAGAGTATGTATTAATAACGAACGAGATTTTCTAACTTCACACCAAAAACAAACAAACAAAAAATGAAGATGAAATCACACACACACACACACACACACACACACACCCACACATATATATATATATATACCTGCGTTGCAATAAGAGCAACAGCTTCGGCATGATTAAGCCTCAATCCACGAGCCAAACGCTTCTGTGCCAACTCTCCAGCATTGTGGAGCATCAATTTCTCAATTTCCCTCGGCGCCAACTTCATTTCCGTTTTTTGTTTTTTTTTTTTTTTTTGTGTGTTTCTGCAGAAATTTGATGAATAATAACTTTATCAGAATCGAACTATTATTCTGCTCAAGTCAGAATCGCAACCAGTTTATGAGCGAAACTGCGAAAGAGAGAGCAGCAGAATAATCAGAGTGTTGACTTTGTGAGACAAAAACATTTCAACTTGTTCCATAAACATTACAACTTCTTTTTCATTTTTAAATTTAAATGTTTTTTTGGATGAAATAAATTTAAATGTTATCATCGTATTCGTATATTCCGTGTTCCAATGTGGGTTCTGAATCTGGCGATGGAGGAGTGGGACCTCAATCCAAATGGACTGCTATCTAGTATCTATATATAGCATATATACTATAGGTATCAATTTTTTTTTAATAAAAAGTAAAATAATGATTCATTCTTAATTTTATTTCATATAAAAAATATCACAGTGTTTAATTTGATATATGTATTAAAAAATAATTAATTTAAGATTGACTATAATAGGGGAAAAAAAACCGATTGTGATAAGAAAATAAGTAAAAAATTAGTTGTGGTTATAAAACTATCACTAGTTAAATATGAACCGTCCATAAAATATATATCATCCACATTTGAACTTCTTGAACTTAAATTTGGAGTGTTGATTATCGGTAAGGAATGGGTATTTGTGGGAAGGGTCAAATATGGTATTTGAAGGTGTGTGATGGGTGGATGGCGATTTTTTTTTTTTTTTTTACTTGGAAAAAGGAGAGTAGTGGGGTTTGAGCCTACTAAACCTCACTGCTTACAAACAAAAGTTTGCATTTTTTGGATGTTCCTTTGGAGATGGGTGACGAATTTTTTAAGTACAGAGAAACACATACTATTGCATGAGACGAAGATGTGATTGTAAAGAATTAAGAATTTAAATTAGAAATGGCTCATATTAAGCACGTGAATAAGGAACAATTAATCACACGGTTGTGAAGATAATAAATTAAAACTGGTGTTGATAAACTTAATTAATTAGGAAATCATCAGTTGCCATTCTTATACATTTTAAAATTAGCGAAAGTTTATATCATTTCCCAACATTTTGTTATTTTGGTTCATTTTGATTGGATATACTCTCCAATTCAATATTTGATAGGACCCAATTTTTGTTTCATTAATTTGACTGTTAGTTCTTGCCAACGGCCCAACGTGATTACTTCAACCCTTCCTCTTTGCAGCATAATTTAATTTGTTTATTCAAAATATGTTGTTGGTTAGAAATCATTAATATATATTCAAACTTAATCCCAATGGAAACCGCAAAGTGAGGCAGGCCAATTATTATACTAGTAATTACTATTTAATTTTTTTTAAATTGCATTTTAAACTACGAACATATTCATTGGATCGTAAAACTACAAACATATTCATTGAATCTAAAATTAATTAAGTCAATGGATAATTGCTAAACTTTTTTTTTTTTGTCATGAACAAACATATATAGGTCTACGATGAGCATTTTTTTTTTTTGGACTTATTTCTAATTGCACTATAACAAGAACATTATGTCAAGTTGCTTCAAGGACTAATTGAGTGGATTAAAGTATGATTTTGATTTTGGATATCAAATTTATCACCTACAGTAGCAGGGCTTGCTTTAGATTGGGAGATTATCCATCTCATTGTCTTGAGTTCATGTGATTTTGTCGATTGTTCTTTTTACGGTGAACTTTGTGAAATTTTCGTGGGCCAAACACTTTATGCATATAACTTGCGAATCTGTCACAGTAAAACTTAGCACGGAATATAACACAGAATATAATAACTGAGCTAAGTAAATGACACACAGAATATAACATGTGTTGAAGTTCTTTTTGAAGAAGTTCATTAGAGGAAATCAACTTATCTCTTTCATACGTCATAACTTCAAGTTGACGATTCAACCTTTTGTTGATTTCTTTGACCATGAGATATTTTTCAACACTTTTTACTGGAACATTATCCAGACCATGTGCCAGCATCAGTGGCGGCAAAACAGATATTTTCTTTTTACACAATTCCATCACAAATACGAATTAGCAGGTACCAAAATCAACACCGATAACTTAGGTGTACCTGATCTGATACCAATTGAAATTTTCGTGGGCCAAACACTTTATGCATATAACTTGCGAATATGTCACAGTAAAACTTAGCACGGAATATAACACAGAATACAATAACTGAGCTAAGTAAATGACACACAGAATGTTAATCCAGTTCGGTTAATCAACCTACGTCTGGGGAGCCATGCCCAAGAAAGAATCAGTCCACTATCGAAAATTGTAGTTACAGAAGATCTTACGCATACAAGTCTTCCACTTTGTGCTACACGTTCGCTCACACCCTTTCCGATCTACGTAAATTGATGATTGCAAGTGCATCACTTACAACCTAAGCTCGAGTCGCAACTCGACACCCAACACCCCCTTACAAAATATTTATATATGAAATAAACTCTCTCAAGAACAAAATGAAAAATACTCTTACAAAAGTATATGGCTATAAACAATAGCAATAGCAGCGGCGGCTCTATCTTCAACGAATCTTGGTGTAGTTATATAGGTCTTGAGAAACCCTAGATATGCTCTCCACCTACTTTGCCTTGCGGAACAAGTAGATATATCTGTAATATAATATCTTTTCCGTGTTATATATGGATAAGGAAAAGATCTCCACAAAATCCGCATAAATATGGAAAGAATCTTTCAGATCTGTTCCACATCAAACTAGCTCAGACTGAAGCTCAGAAACCAGCTTCTGTTCTCGCACAACTCAAAACACTTCAGTCAATTTTACTTCTACATAAACTTGCCAACTCCAATTGAGCTACTAGCTCGAATCCAACACTTTGTATCTCGTTATTGGATTGCACCATTCGTGTGTTGTTAATATAATTTTATTTACCTAATTTTTTTCAGGCAATTAAGAATTTTTCTCGACGGCTTTAGCTCAAGAAACTCAATTGGACTCTCAGAATCACGAGCAAAATGTTTTTTTTTTCAAATCTAAAAATACAGCTTTTTGAATTCTTAAATTTTACTCCATTCGTCCCGTAATAAGTGGTCACATTTCCTTTTTGGGTTGTTCCGGGATAAGTGGTCACTTTCCTTATAAAGAAATATGCATCTTTCACAAAAAGTTGTGGGCTCTACCACTTTCTATCTTTTTACTCTTTAAACATCCTTCTCCTTAATACCCGTGCCGAAAAGAATGTGACCACTTATCATGGAACGGAGGTAATAGGATTTATTTCTTTTAAATTTTGAAAACCGATTATCTCATATCTCTTTTTTTAGTTTTGTCATTTGAGTCAGGCTTCATCGACCTCTCATTTCTATACATACAAGACCTCAATAATTAAATAATTAATAAAAAAGTATATTGCCAATTACGCGATGCTTTCCACCGCATCTGAGACCATCTCATTTTACAAAACTATGTTGAAGTAAATTATTTTATTTCCTCTTTTCAAAAAAAAATATTTTATTTCCTACCAAATCTAATTCTTTAAGAATCCGGCATTTCGTTCTACAATTGTCCCCGCCACGTTGTAGCATACACTTCCAAGTTCATACACACCATTTCGTGATTGCAGTTTTCTTTTTTTTTTGGTCAAATTGATTCGATTTTTCAATTTCATTTTCGTGAACATAATTCGAGAATACGTAACGAAAACCATTCCAAATCCATTCACTTTTTCTTTTCTTTTTTTCTCTCTTTTTCCGACAGCAGCAGCAATCAAGAATAGTTGACGACAGTGGGACTGGTCGAAACCTTTCCGAATTTTCAGAGATTTTCACGATCACTACTTTCTCTTTCTCTCTCCATCCATTCTACAAGGAGGAGTGGAGTCCCATCAGCGGAAAAGGTGTTAGAAAACTCAAATTTCTTTGCACTTCTCCTTGTTTTTCTTCATCATTCCATTGCAAGGTGAGCGCCTTAAAACTTTTTTTTTTTTAATTTTGAAATTATTTATTGTATTTCCTTTATTGTGGGTGCGTCTGAATGTCATGATTTGGTGTTGATATGATTCCAATTCCGTGCTGTGTTATTTACAACTGCATTTTGATTTTAAGTGCTTACCGCTTTCGTTGTAGCAACTTGCAATGTCGAAAACAGGTTATTTTCTTGTGTATAATTGGCTAATCTTTCTATTTTACCACATTTCTTGATCTGTTCTTGATTTGTCTGTGTGTTTGTGTGTGTGTGTGTGAGAGAGAGAGAGAGAAAGAGAGAGAGATTGGCATACTTGACAGAATACATTAATCCCATTCTCATACTAGTATACATCTGTGAGTTTTTACTTATTCAAGAAGGTGATGGCATTCATATGATTTCTTGACTACGCTGTACTTAATCAGACACAAGTAGCAGCATACATTTTGATATTTCCTGTGCTTGAATCTTGATTTGAGAGAGAGAGAGAGAGAGAGAGAGAGAGAGAGATTGGCATACTTGACAAAATACAGTAATCCCATACTCTTTCTTGTATCCATCTGTGAGTTTATACTTATTCAAGAAGATGATGTCCATATCTTCAATTTATTGACCAGGTTGTACTTAATCAAACACAAGTAGCAGCATACATTTTGATACTTTTTACAAAGCTATGGTTCTAGGGATGAAATCAAAGCACAAAAAGGGCGTAGCTGTTAGAGTCGAATATATCGTCCACATACAGCAGATTAGGCCTTGGCCTCCATCAGAATCTTTGAGGTCTGTTCAAACTGTATTGATTCAATGGGAAAATGGCAGTGAATGCTCCGGATCCTTTCTCTCTGTTGCTGGGGAATCCAACATTGTATTCGACGAGTCTTTCATGTTTCCCACAACTCTTTATTGGAAGAAGGCCAGAGAAAAGTTTCGTAAGAACTATTTGGAATTCAGCTTGTTTGAGCCTCGTAAAGACAAGGTTAGAGGTCATCTCTTGGGGACAGCTTCATTAAATCTTGCAGATTATGGATTAATCGAAGATGCATTAGGCGTTAATGTTCCTTTAACCTTCAAGAAGATCACTAATAACTCAGTGCATCCGGCTCTAGCCATTACTTTGGAACTGATTGAAAAGGATAGATCTAACTCTTCCCCTAGTGTTGGTTTTTCGAATGAAGCATCTTTGGATGGTGATGATGATGATGACTCCGAGATCGCCTCTTGTACTGAAGATGATGATTCTTCACGTTCATCAAGAACTGCTGGCTCGTCGGCCTTTGAGCTTGCAATGACTTCACCATCTCAAAGTGAGAAGGTTGGTAGGCTTGGTGCTCATTAGTATCTCAAATTTATTATTGGAATTTTGCTGCACTCATAATTTCTCGAAATAAGGTTATTTTCGTGCTAATGAGACACAATTTCATGAAAAGGAAAAAGATATGGATTTGTGAATTTTAAGTTTGTAATTATACGTCATTATACCTTGATAATGTGAATAGTATGTAACTGAGAGAAATCATAGTTAAAGAACACCTATGATCTCCTTCACTCTCTTTCACCGTTGCTAGGTGAATGCTCGTACTGAATGTTAATTTGCACTTGAAATGCAGAGTGGATACAGAAAGCCTTCATCAGCTGGTGCATCATCAGATACTTGGAAGAAAGTAAAACGCTATGTTTCTTCGTCTAAACTTACCGAACGAAGCATGACATTTAACAAGAATAGCTCTACTTCCCCCTTAATCATATCTTCTCCCTCATCAACAAATTTCCAAGATAGTAGTGGGGAGTTATATGATACCAGCAAAAGCACTCAACAAATTGTGCAAGAAAAATCCTTTGGTAGACTTGCACACGAAGCTACGTTAGTTGATCATTATGGAGAACATGGTGGTAAGTCCAACTCTCTGTATTCCCTTGCTGGTCAAGAAAAAGAGTGGCAATCTGAAGCTTTGATGGTAAACAATGCACACGCTGGCTGGGCGAGTGTTAAGGAGAAATTGGCACGTAAAGATTTTGAAGATGAACAAAGTATTGAGGAAAGATTGATTCAGAAATTGTTGGAAGAAGATGCTACTAGAAGGCAGATTGAAATGCGAAGTGATACTCCTGCTCCTACGAGGAAAGGACCTCCAATCCCACCATTGGGTAGTAACAAAGCTCGGTTGAAGCATGCGAAGTCTGTTAAAAAATATGGTTCGGTTAAAGTAAATGAAGTTGTAGCTGACTCTTATATTGGGGAGAAACCACCAAACTTAGATATACTAAATGGATCTCACAAGAAAGGTAAACTTAGTTCAACGAGCGAAAGAGAAGAACCGGAAACTTATCCTTCTGATGGAAACAATGAATGGAAATTGAGGGTCGAGATGCTTGAGGAAGAATTGAGGGAGGCAGCAGCAATTGAGGTGAGCTTATTTTCCATAGTTGCTGAGCATTCGAGTTCTGTAAATAAGGTCCATGCTCCTGCTCGGCGACTATCCAGATTTTATAAGAATGCTTGTAGAGCAAGGTCTCAAGCTAAACGAGCTAGTGCAGCAAGAACTGCTGTATCTGGGCTTGTTCTGGTTTCGAAAGCATGTGGAAATGATGTACCAAGGTATTTCCTAGTTACATATAAAACTTTGAAGTTGTCTGAATCTTGATGTTTGTTCTGTTACATTTTCAGAATAGCTGTCTTTTGTCTATTCTTTTTGCTTCGTGCCTCTTTCTTTATTCATCCTTATCAATTATATTTGTATCATTTCACTTAATTGAAAAGCTAATGTTTTACAGGCTGACCTTCTGGTTGTCTAATTCAATAATGTTGAGGTCCATTGTCAGCCAGATTGCTGCAGAATTGCCACATTGTAATGAACTAAGTATAAATAGTAATGGTGGCAGACATTCTGATACAGCTCATCATGTGGGGCAACGATCTAAGTCAATTGATGAATCCGATGATTTGGAAGACGTCTTGACATTCCTTATTGCGCTGGAAAGAGTTGAATCGTGGCTGTTTTCTCGAATTGTTGAGTCTATATGGTGGCAGGTTGTTTGTTAGTTTTTTCCATTTGCCAAACATTACCATCATTTAATTTACATGTGTCTCGGATACATTATGGCCAATTTGTTTTGTTTGGTGTAGAATTTTACGCCACATATGCAGCCCACAGTTGCCAAAGGCAGTAACAGAGAGAGAAGCTCAGGTAAAAAGAAAACCAGTTCAAGAAGAAATTATTTGGGCAGTCATGAGCAGGCAAGTTTCTCAATAGAGTTATGGAAGAAAGCATTCAAAGATGCATGTGAAAGGCTTTGTCCGATTCAGGCAGGAGGGCACGAATGTGGCTGCTTGTCTGCACTGGTTATACTGGTATATCTCAATATCATAGACATGGAAATATTCGAATATGACTTGATTTATGGAATAAAATATAACTCTAGATAAACATGTGTGTGGTTTACTGATCAATTTTGAAAAAGAGAAAGCTTAATAAGGCCGTTCTTTGCTTAAAAACATGAAACTTGACTTTGTGCTTGAATGTTGGAAACATCATTTTTGAACGGTGAGGAGATAGTTTTACGATGATTTATCTTTTGGTTTAGGTGATGCAGCAGTTAGTTAATAGGCTCGACGTGGCAATGTTCAATGCTATTCTGCGTGAATCTGCAAAAGATATGCCGACTGACCCTATTTCCGATCCCATTAGTGACTCTAAAGTCCTTCCGGTGCAGCCTGGCAAAGCAAGCTTTGGTGCTGGAGCGCAATTGAAAAATATTGTGAGTGCACACATGATTTTACATTAACTTATTAACCTTTATACCATCTTATAATGTCCAAAAATATTATAAGTACTTCTGTTTTTCAGTTTCTGTTGTCACTATTTGCTTTTTGTGATACGTTTTATTACATGCTCTCAAGTTTTTAATCTGGAGTTGTTCTCATAGGTGCCTTCATATTTCATGAATATTAATCTGTGCATTTGAAGTCTTCTTCCTTATATTCTGTGTGAACATTTCTTCCTATGAAGCCAGATGTTTATATTGAATATGTTGAAGCCTAGCTTAGCTCCAAACGCATAATTCATCTAGGAAGAAACAAGTAGACTTTAGCTAGTTCCACAAAGTCTACTCGTGACTGCTAATCTTGAATAGTTTCTGTCCATATCAACCAAAACCTCTTCCATTTTGGCTACAGATTTTTGTTGCAGTTGTTTTAATGTTGTTAAAACTGTGTTGTAGATTGGGAACTGGTCAAGATGGCTCACGGATCTATTTGGATTAGAAGACGACTCAACAGATGATGACATTAGCAGACCAAAACCTTTCAAGGCATTTCGTCTCCTCCATGCACTAAGCGATCTCATGATGCTTCCGTATGGAATGCTTGCAGATGCTTCCACCAGAAAAGAGGTGACAATCATCTCGTTTTCCTTCTAACAACCATCACAATCACCTCTAGTACTATCACTTATTCAACTTCTCTCTCATCAAACCATTTCTTTCTCCTATTTCAAAAGGTCTGCCCTATGTTCGGCCCAGCAATAATCAGAAGGGTCCTAAACAACTTCGTTCCTGACGAGTTCAGCCCCAATCCCATCCCGCCATACATAATGCACATCCTCAGTGCAGAGGTCAGTATTTCTTCAACATAGTATAAAAATATTTTGTGTTAAATATAGTTTCTTGCCTGAATATTGGCCCGTTGTACACTTTATGGCTCGTGCATCCATTAATTACAAAAATGGCATGTACAACGATAAGTACAGTTCATAAAGTGTACAACAGTCCAACGTACGTGCCATTTTTCTAATTAATGGATGTACAAGCCATCAAGTGCACAACGGGCCATAAACTATAATTTGCCATTTCAGTGTCAGAATTGAACACGCCATCTTTCTTACATTCAGGAGAGGTCAGATTCTTCGGAGGAGATGATCACGAGCTTTCCATACTTGACAACTGCTACAAAATATTCACCACCTCCAGCAGCTCTGCTTACCTGTGTGGGAGAAGTTGGGAGACAAGTGCTCAAGAGTAGCAGATTATCAACACTGACGAAATCCTACAGCAGTGACGATGAGGTAGATGAGCTCGACTCACCCTTGACTACGATCATCCCTGACAATTCGTCTGCATTAACAAGACTCAGCCTGATGCCTAAGGAAAAGGGTGGTAGGAATGCTATCCGGTATCAGCTGCTCCGAGAGATTTGGAGAGATGATGAATAGTTGTCACACCACCTATGTATTTATGTATATAGGTTCGTTTAACGATCTAATTATTCGTTAAACTGGAAGAATTTTGAAGACTCGTAATTATAAGGGTCCATTTTTGGGCAATCTCATTCATTCATAACTGTCAAAACTTCTTCAAGATTAATATATAATTCATTATTATATTGAATTTTGATATGTCAATTTTAATTTGATATTGTGTCTCAAATTTGTTAACTAATTCATATACTTGAAATTATATAATTGAATGAGCTATGTTCGTTTCGAAATTGTGGAGTTTCGTTTTTTACTTTGGCAAGGTGGTGAAGAATCGAAAAATTGCAAAAATTTATAAAGTGGCATTGAAATTGCAACTACATACAGTATTGAAAAGTCATATGAAAACTACAAAGCGGTGTAAAAATGGTGTTGAATTATGCAATTAACCTGCTTGGATGATGATGGTTTATAGCAGCTACTTGAGCCTGGTGCGACATACTCAATCTATAAAGTGCGAGTATAATTTGAATTTGAGACATGAGGTCAAAAAAATATTCACTATATATGTGGGTCATTCCAAAAGGATAGTCAACTAAATAAAACTGGACTAATCTAATTCAATTGAAGCTTTTACTTTTGGGTCATGATTGGTTTTTTTTTTTTAATAAGAATTGATTAAGAAAATAGTCAAATCCAATCACATTTGATTTTCATGATTGGGCACGTGATGATAATTTGGTCAGTGAAGAAATCACTCAATTGAGTGACAATTTATCAGCCTATATTTAGTTTGATAATTAATCAACCCTTTAATCCATAATGCGAATTTCCAAAAGTACTCTCACCAGAATTATTTTCGGTCCTCTTTGTCCTCAATTTTTCTCATTTTTGCGAGATTGTCCAGTTTAAAAAGGTAAGAAATTTATTGAAAAAAATAAATAAATACATTAAAAATAGGATATTAATAATTTGTCGTACACCACTAAAATTCAAATACAAAATTAAAATAATCACAGTGTTATGTATCCCATTATCTGAACCAAACGAAGGCCTTCTAAAATTGCATGAATCTTTTTTGCTTTTTTTTTTTAATTGAACTAGTATGGTACCCCGCGTTGCATGGGGGAGTACTTTAGAATTATTTTTATGAATACAATATTAATTTATTTGTTATATAAAAAATAACATTGCAATATACGATAACATAAACTTAGGAGTTCAAATTAAGAAAATTTTATAACTTTCTTATATTTATATATCTAAAATAGAATCATGATCAAAATTTTCCTAGCTTAGTACTATAATATTTATACATTTCAATGTTTTTTTTTATTTATCATAACTATAAATTATCCAACAATTATTAATAATTAATTATTCGTGTGATGAAAAATTCAAAAATACTGAATGAATACATTGAATAAAAAGAACTGAAAGGGAATACATTGGAAACTGAAAGACCACCTATAACTTTTTTAGAAGTGAAGAGAAATAGTACACTGGAAAATGATCTTTCACTATTTTGACACTTCTTTTTTAGGGTTATTTAGAATAAGGGTTAATAAAGAATAATGAGACAGTTCACACTTTTTTGTGAGATAAAGTAGTTTCTTTTTTTAGATTGTGTCACTTCTAGTGGGACGATTCAAAAATAAATACGTGTCACTTCAAGTGGACTGAAGGAATATTATTTGATACAACTTTAATATGAGGGTGGTGGCCGTCGTATACCATCAAATAATTCCTGCAACCTGCTCAGAATTAAATTAGTATAGCAACAAGCAGGGTCGAACCACAGAGAACGGGAATTCACCTATTTTTCCTATAAATCTAGTTTTGGTGTAGCCACCACGCCTTAAATTGAGAAAATTTAATTATAACCTAAGAAAGCAGTAAATTAATTAAATAACAAACGGGAATGTAATCAAAAGAAAAGTATTCGGCTTCGAATAAATCCACACTAGTCTAGGGCTCTGATCATCGACGCAAAGATTAATTAATTCCTAAGAACCAACCAGTTATAGGGTACCATGAACGCAGCGGACATACCCCAATTCCGACGTACTTTGTCGATAGTTAGCTGTAGACGTCAGACCTAACTATTTCCCTTATTAAAACACAACCTAGCTGGAGACGTCAGACCTAGATTTAATGCTCTAATAGCTTTTAGATATGAAGGAACCCAATTTAGACGAATTATCCAAGAATGCAAGTAATAACCCGTCTACCAATTTATTCATACTACGAACATGGTAGCTTTATCACTAATTAGCCATATTCCAACAATTACGGATTGGGGGAACTAATTGACTGTAATCCAATTAAATCTAAGTTGAACAGGCTTAAATAAAATCAGAATTAACTTTAAACACAAGAAATTAATCGAAACCCTAGGAAATTAATTATAAGAACAATTAGATCTCACAGATTATTAGACTAGTGCTTCAATATTCTCGCCGAATTAAAGAATTAGCTACGCATAATATTGAAACTAAACATAATTATATAATAAAAAGAAAACATAAAACTAATCTATTAAAATAAAGGAAGTAAAGAAAGTCACCGAAATAATCTCAATTGCAATCCAAAATCGAACTCTAGAATTAAAATATGAAAATTGAATTAAAACTTCCAAGTCTTCTGCCTTCAATCTCGTACGTCTATGCTCCAAAAATTAAAAGAAAAATTATGGAATGGAAAGTAATCCTATGAAAGTTGAGGCTGAATAGAAATTAAAAGCTAAGGGAAAAACTTAAAACCTAAACTATGGAATGGAAAAATATATGTCATAATCCACCGCAAATCCTCTCTTAAATAACCTAGGAAATAATTAAATAATAGAATTCTAAATATAATAGGTATCTAAATATATTGTTTAAGGATTACAAAGTAGTAAAGCCCGGCCCATCCAATTTTCTTCCATCTTTGACTTGGATCTTCTATAATTGGACATAAAATCCATCATTTTCGACTTCTTTCATCCAAATATATCAATAACCGAAATCTGCATTTCCTGCATAAAAACCACACCTAATCGTGCATTATATCCATATAAAATCATAGAAAACTTAACTTCTGAACAACCAAAATACACAAATACACTCAAATATCAGGGAAATAAATATGTAATGTAGCTTTGATAATATGAATTGAATCATAATTTCAATGAAACTCAAAACATAGAGTCCATTTTAGGCTGGAAAACTGAAATCCATAACTCAATTTAATAGTATTAGATAGATTTTTCTACTTTTGAATATGAAAGAATAGTGTTTCTCTCTCCCATTAGCAGCATAATAATTTTTTCTTTCAAAATATCAAGAAATTGATGTACCATTTATGTATTCATATATATCTAATTGTATTGTGAACACTGAGAAGGAATCTACCATTGAATATATCCCACACACTAACCATAATTCTATAACCTGAAATCATTTAATTTGAACATCTCCTCCGAAACACATACATTGTACGTAAAGAAATTTATTCTAAACATGCTTTTCAATCACAGCATCCAAAATATATTCCTCAAGTATTGGTAATAACTTATAAGCCAGACAACACAATTAAATCTTGTAAACTAAACTTAGATATATCCCACGATCAACTTTACAGTCATGAAGAGGTCTTAGCAATTGACCCAAGAATGAGCATTTAAATTAATTAGAATCCAAACCTTGCTCATTTTAACCACAAAACAGCACTCCTAAATAGATATTCATTATGTGGGAAAAAATGGGACTTTCAATCAATCAAATATTAACAATAAAGAAAAAGATAGAAGGGAACAACATGATGGAGCAAACACTGAAGGTTTTGGATAAAAAGGAAATTCTGGGAAGAGAAGAATTGGGAAGAGGCCGAGTAAAATATAGAGTTAAAGCATTCCAAATCCGGCGTCAAAGAAGTCAATCCGGTCAGCTTGGCTGATCGCGTTGTTGATTTCCACTAACACCGACGACCAAGAAGCCCTTATCAAATCTCTGGATTCGAATCGTTCAAATCTTTAGATTTTTTGGAGTCCTAGACCGAGGAAGAGATGAAAACTTCCGTTGTTGTAAAACCCAAAAACTAGCAATGGAAATTCTGGTTTTTAAACAAAAAGTACAAAACTGAACAGACGCAAGAAAAGAATTGGGTCTTACGGAGTACTCCCTCTGTTTTTTTTTAAGTGTCCTATTGAAAAAAATTAAAAAAATCAAGGAAGCATGATATATTACTTTTATACCCATATTTATTATTTTCAAAGTCTAGTAATTACATTTTCCAATAACTTTTTTGAGGATAAAATAGGAGTTTTGTCATTATTTTAATCTCAAATTCCGCAATAGGACACTTAAAAAGGGATAAGAATTTTTTCTCAATAAGACACTTAAAAAAAACGGAGGAAGTACTCATTAAAGTGGGAAACTGAGAAAAATGGTACAATTTTCAAGAAAATGAGACCCAAGAACAGACTTAGTCTTCAATATGAAAAAATCAAAGTGGGAAACTAAACAGTCTGAAGAAAATGGGCATATAAACATTTTGAGCGGGAAAACTTTCCAAAGCTCTTTTGTTTTAGTATTAGTATATAGATTAATTGCATGCAAACTTACATGTCCGGTCTCCCTCCCTCGCTACTACATTGTAAATTAATAATTATTTTTTCAGTTATAACAGAAAAGCATCTCCCTCTCTTTCTCTCTCTTCCCGCAAACAAAACAGCTACGATCAATGACAACCATATACCATCCTGAATTAACGAATTTCATAATTGGACCGCTTAAATCATTCACTCTGCCCAATTGCACAGACCTTTTTTTTTTCTTTTTCCTATTTTTTTTCAAATTTATTCTGGTAGAAAATTAGAAAAAATGGGGGTTGTCAATCTCATTTGGAGGCTTCCTGCAAAGATTCTAAACTCTGCGACTTCCTCTCTAACTTCGGTACGCTGCTGATTTCAATATTGTTGAATTCAAATTAATTCAAGTTGCTTTGCATGTTTTGTCGATTTTCATTTTTCATAAATAAATATATTAAATAAAACTGCATTAATTCTGCATATATAACTCTGAATGCAATGCAGCAGCAGCCATGGATTTCTCAAGGAGCCACCAAGAAATCGCAACGACGTCGTCCGCTCCACACCTGCGGCGCGTCGTGCTTAGCCATCGCCCGCAAAGCCTGCACCAAGGCGCAGGATCTCGACGCGCCGCTGGGATCCATGGCGAAGAGATCCGTTTCGATCTTCAACACCTTCTGCCCCTTCGTACACACCCTCGTCCACAAATCTCTCGCTCTGCTAATCGTCATGGACGATCACATCCTCGCCATCGAAGGCCGGATCGAGTCGATTTTCCCCCGATCCGCCTCTCTCTTCGACGGAATCGACGGCCTCGTCTGCCGCGCCGAAACCCTACCGGAGAATCTCGACGACGCGGTGAGGAAATTCCCCCTCGTTATCCACCAATTCCCTCTCCTCGATTGGGCGGTCGTTCGTCTCATCTCGTTGCTCAATTTCCTGCTCTCGATTCTGATTCACCTCGGATCGAGGAACGCGAGGGAGAAGGAGATCACCGTTGATGTCAACTGCAACGATGTGCATAGCTGCAAATCATCGCAGGACAAATCCAACGCCAAGGAGCACACCAAATTGGTGCAGTTCGAGCAGCCGTATTCGTACGCAGATGCAACGAGGAATCAGGCGGCACAAGCGCCCAAATCCGTGCACTTTGATGATGAGAGAGAAGTGATCAAAGCTGTGCCTACAGAAGTGATCCATTTATCAGTGAAGAGGCTGCATTCATGGAAGAGCAGAATAAAAGCACTCGAGGAGCCACTGAGTGCAGGGGATTCTCCGATGTACTCTTCGTATCAGTCTGCAAATACGTCTCCGGTTTCTGATTGTTCGCAAGATGAGAACCATCCGTTCAGCCAACAAGGCGGCTGCACGTACAAGGAAATACTCGAGAAGGACAAGAAAGATGACGATGAGACGGAACAAGTACAACACGAAGAAGAAGACGAGCAAGAGAAAGACGAAGAGGAGGAAGTTGTACATATGGAGGGAATTAGAGAGCAAGTTGATCTTAATAGCAACTGATCAATTATGATTTCTTGTTGCATGCATACAGTTCAATCAGGTTATATACTAATTTTACATGTAGATGATAGTTTTTTGGGTTCTTGAGAGTTAGGATGATTGTTTTTCTTATTATCTACAATATTTGAATGCCATCATTGGCCCCATTGTATTGTACATGTGTCAAATTATATTTTTAATATATGAAACTCGACCTTATGCGACATAGTTGATACATTTAATGCTCAAGTTGTTATTATAGCAATTCACATTGTCTCGCGACAGAGATCGTGTATCTCAAAAAAAAATAAAAAATAAAAAAGAGAGAGAGAAACTTAATGAGATAGAATTAAGAATGAAAGCCTGTCTTGGGGGTCGTATTGTCAAAAAACAAGAAAAGGAATTGCGCCCACCGTGGGGCTCGAACCCACGACCACAAGGTTAAGAGCCTTGCGCTCTACCAACTGAGCTAGACGGGCTTATTGCTGTCATTTCTCCAAAGCTAATAAATTAATAAATATTTTATATATTCTGTTAAAAATCAAATCGATATGCTTAGAGAAAAACCACCCTACCAATAGTGCTGTCAAAACAGGCCCGGCCCGGCCCGGCCCGACGGGCCGGCCTGTTTTCGGGCCGGGCTGGGCTCAGCAAATTCAGGCCCGATGGATTTTCGGGCCGGGCCGGCCCGGCCCGAAATAGACAAAAGCCCGGTGGGCTCGGGCCGGCCCGGCCCGGCCCGGTAAAAATGTGTTATAAATTGATTTTTCGGGCCGGGCTGGGCTCCATATTTTCCGGCCCGGTGAATTTTCGGGCCGGGCCGGTCCGGCCCGATTTTTCCAAAAAGCCCGCCGGGCTCGGGCCGGGCCGGCCCGGCCCGGAAATTTGCCACCTCTACCTACCATACTTCTATCATGAATTGTAGGAAGGGATATATGTCACCACAAACTGAGACGAATGCTTTCTCAGCAGGAGGAAAAAAAAAATATATTATTATTATTATTATTATTTAAAGAGAAAATACCTTGCGAATTTTCTACTTCAAAAGACGGTTGCATTCCTTTTAACAATTATATTGTTCGTTGAAAAACATACAACATACCACTATGCAATGTATATGGATAGATTTCGTAGAGTAATTCTCCTCTCTCCTAACGTGGCTAGCCATAATTTGGTCGATTAAATGAAAATAGACCAATTTTGTTAGATATTTGATTCATATAAAAAGTATGATCATATATTTTTTGTTAATGTTTATATTTTTTATTTAAATTCTATCATGATTAGTGTAAATATATTTTTTTCTTATTTTTTCGACAAAAATCTTTGTATTACCTTTATTATATCTATCGAGATTTAAGTTACATCCAAATCCAAATATATCAAAATAAATTTGTATAAATTAAATATTTTAAATATTAGAAATCATTTAGAACCCAAAAATTTAAATAAACCAATTTTTTTTGTTATTAAATGAAATTATGGCTAGCCATAATGTGGCTGCATAGATTTATTCCTCCTAAAATACTAGACTAAGAGACGAGTACAAAATCGAAATTCTACTCTCTTCGCATTTCTCATATTGAATGCTTTCAAATTTATATTTTTCCCTTTTCTTTTCTCAAATGTACAAAAAAAAAAGCTGGAGAAAGAGAAGTAAGAAACCAGCAATTGAAAATTATACCTACAAAATTTGGTGATTGCTTTTGCGCATAACAACACACAAGTTTGGAGCTCATTCATCATAAAAGGCTTTATACCAAAACGTTACCCAGCTCCATAGCTGAATCCGACGAGGATTTACAACAAACTATTCACACCTATGTCTGCCTCATATTTTCTCGCTCTTCTACAGTCATCGATTGATACCGATACACGAACTATCCTAGCATTGCCATTGCACCGGGCGACGACGTACAACCCGTTCGGGGGTACCTCTCAACATACATCTCCTGAGTGAGTGGAGAAGAAGAAGAAAGCATGTGGAATGGTAATACAACTTTACAGCAGTAACTCTTCTCTTCTAACATTGGTATACAGAGAAACTCTTATTCTTCCACCAAAAACCCCATACCTTTCCAACTTTTCTTCTCGAGATCGTCTTGGATAATGGCTTTGTATCTTCAGGGGGGTAGGCTACCTCACTACTCTGAGGCCCCGAAGGTGTGGGGACGGGTGGAGGATCTCGTTGCCGCTGCTCTCTGAATAACATCAGAAGCTTCTGGGCTTTCTGTTTCCCTCTCACAGTTCCGTTCACTGAAATGGACACCAACGAAGGTATCACCCCTTCTTGAAGGACCATTTGACTGCACTTCTCACTTGCATTACACAGTAGCAGAAGACAAGCCACCGCTTGTTCTTGTTCAACGGGCTCACCCACATCCAGAATGGTGGAGAGTGAACCAATCAGACCAGGAGTCTTTATAATTTCATCTCTTGCGGTGTTACTTGAGGCTAAATATATCAACACAGCAATACATTTCTCGGTCCAAGCTTGGTCGCTGGGGTGTGTGATGAGAACTTGGAGGGCGTCAACAATGCCAGCTGACAGGAGGTGAGGAATATTCGTGGGTTGACTTGAAATGTTATAGAGTGTGTGAAGAGCATCGAGTTTACATTGCTCATGATTTTCATTCTTAAGAACCCAGATCAGGAAGGGGACAGCCTCCGTAGTTCCAATAATGGACTTGGCCTCCTCATGGCACGAAAGATTCAGGTAAAGAGCTGTAGCTGCTCCAACAGAATCGGTATCAACAATCATGTTCTGCAGTATTGGAAGTACTCCTGATGCCAACATCAATTCTTTGTTTCTGAAAAGCACAGAAAAAAGTTGAATCACATAAGCATTCCGGTAAATTAAACTATACATGAGCCCTCAAATAGTGATAGTGAGAGAGATGTGCAAAAGCATTTTTGTCGAGACTCGAGAGAGATCATTTTGTCCCAAAAAGAAATTAGTCTGTTCAGATTAAGTAGAGTGACTTAGATGTTAGAGTTTGTCTTATAATTATGACCCGTGAACGACGTGCAGTACATGCATGATCTGCAAAATGTAGAATTCAGCACGTGCTACTTAAAGCTTCAGAAATTGTAGCATAGACCTTGGTATACCTGTTATTATTTACAGCAAGGTTGAAGAGAGCCATTGCCCCAATTTCCTGAGCCATCCCATTCCTGGCAGAGACCGCAGACTCCAAAAACAGCAGCAATGCTTCGACAAAACCATTAGCTCCCACATAAATCCTGGCCTCTTCATCATCTTTTAGTAAGTGCCTTATTTGCTCTACCACTTTGCATTTCTTCATCAAGTCATCCTCCTTCCTTAAAATTCTCAAATAATCCTCGTATTTCTCAAAGGCATTAACTTCACAATCATCCTCTTGTGTAGAAATTGCTTCCTCTTCATTTCCTTCAGCTTCGTCAATGGTCCCACTGTCATTCAGAGGTACCACCTTAACACCCTTGCATTTACATGAACTGATACTTTCTAATGACTTCGAATTTGTTGAGTCACTCTCTGATAACACTAGCCGCCAGTAATTAAGGTCAAGGGACTCTGGTGGGCCATCTGGCACGGGAATCCCATTCTGTTCGCACCAACTAGCCACCAAACCTTTAACACAATAATTCGGAGTCAAAGAAAGATGAGGGAGCTGCTGTTGAGTTTTAGGGCAAGTGTTATGCCCATCACAGAACCATTTTTCGATGCAAACCCTTTCATATGTTTGCCCAGAAGCTATAATAACTGGATCATACATAAGTTGCAATGATATGGGACACCTTAATTCTTCTGGAGGGACTGTCAACTGCTCTGATCTTCGGAAATTAGACTTAAAATTAAAAGAACTGAGTTTTGACAGTTGTCGATCAAATGCACACCCATTGCGGCCTAGAACAATACCATCATCCAAAGATCCCTGAACAGTAGGAGAGCAAGGTGTTGAACCTTGTGAATCATTATCATCTGATAACTCACTCCTGAACAACTTTGAATACTTCCTTATGAGATGCAGAAGATAAGCAACTATGGACTCTTTCCTTTTGTCTTCCTCAGCACGAGCTCTGTCTATGAGCTTCTTTAAAGCCCTCCTCTCCCTAAGTGCAGCTCTCGAAGAGGTGATACCCAATTTAGAAGCAGCTTGGTGAAAGGATTCAAGCTCATTATTGTCATTTGAACTGCTGTTGAAGTTTCTCCCTTGCTGGAGCAAGGCAATGATCTCGTCACCAATTTGTTTCTCCATAGGATCGAGTGCAAATTCAATCCTTCCAAGCTCTACTATAATTTCAACAATCTGGAAAAAACTGCCATTCAGATGAGAAACGAACAGAGGAAGCACTAATTCTACGGTTGGAAAGTAATTCCACAAAGCACAACTTGAAGAGTCAGAATATTTATAATCCCAAATTAGAGAAACAATTACATGAATGAAGCGTCAATTAGTCTTTAGCACATGAAATGATTAGCCCCTTTGACCAGAAAAACAAGAAGAATGCACAAGTTCTTACAACATCTAGCCATTCAGTAATTAATAACATAAACTCCTATGCCCAAAGACTACAACCTCAATGTTTAAAAAAATACTTATTAAGAGTACATATTAACCATTCCTAATATCTATTATTCTTGGAAAAGAAGAATCAAGAAATTTCCACCATCAATGCACATTTAGGACCAAAAACACAAAAAAACAAAATTAAACATAATCCAGTACCTGTGCAGCAATAGCTTGTGGAACAATATCTTCAACCCGAGTTAAACTGTCTTCTAGGGCAGATCTTGCCTTCTCAAATTTTAGAACAACAGAATCTCCGGTAATTGCCTGATGACATAGAAAAGTAACAAACTCAGTCGCTGTTACAGGTATGCTTTCAAATATGGTTGCAAACTTGCTTAAAAATCTGCCTGGAAGCGAGTGAAGTAGTGAAAACCAGAAAGTTCGTGAAAGGCACATAGCAATATGAATTACTTAAAACAGCTGCAGCATAAACTTCAATAAGCATGGTCATGAGTTACCAACTAGAAACTACTACTTTGGTTATCTGAAAGAGAATCCAGTTTCGAATGCGTTAAAAATAAATAGGAAACACACCAAGTAAAGTTTACTGCACTCCGCACAGTGTTGAAGAACATTCTTCGTCTTCTCGAGTGCAATGTGCAGAGCACATAGTGCCTGAATGCCGGATGTGCTCCTTGGTCTAGCTGCTTCTAGGTCTGGAAAAATCGACAGCACTTTCACATACATGGTACACAGGCTCTTGCACATCTCGCCATGTAACTGCACCAATACCATACATTGTCAATCAGTAAACTTGCTAAGAAAACAACCACCAAGAATATCTGGAATGGGTGATTTACCGGGAATGCAATAATTATCCCTAAGCTCATTTGAACTTACAAGTAAAGATACTACATGCACAAGAATGCACTGAAGCTGGAAGCTCAATGGAGCTACTATAATAATTTCCAAGGCTGGACATATTGTCAAAACAAAGTCTACTAGCCAAACACCAAAAGTATTCAATAATCTAGACCATGAAAAACAAATCTAGGATTTTGCATTCCATACCTTTGGCTCACCAATCGAGATTAAATTCTCTTCAATCTCAGAAGCATCCATGTTCAGGGTGGAAACAACGGTTTGCTTTTAGAACGGAATTTGCAAAAAACCTGGAAAAATAACGAGGGACGTAAGGTTTACGAAACATTAATCATTTAAGGATAACTGAACAAAAAAAATTAACTTCGAAAAATGCAGAAAAGTTATCTTTTTCTTTAACCAGTTCATCATTAGAAATAGCAAACTTATGATTACCCAACTTGTTTTACCTTGTCACATCAAGTTAGTCAAAGGAAATCATTAATAACAAACAATAATTCGTCATCAATGCCAACCATAGAAATGAAAATTTTGGTTAAAATCCCTTGGAAATAAAAAACTAATCCAACTTGCAAAGAGAAGTTAGAAATTCTTAGCTGAAAATCAACACTTCCAATGAAGAACAAATCAAAAACCAGGATGGAAGGAAAAAAAAAAAAAACGCTAGAACAGGTTTGCAAATGTCAAATGAGGATTCGACATCACATACAAACTTAGCTGGCCGTCAGCTGATTTTTGATTGTTTTTCTTTTTATAATTTTTTTTTCCATTGATTCCAAACAAATGGTACATATCATCAGCTGCAATTCAATCAATATTTAGTAAAACTCAATACGACAGAGAAAACATCCCCAGAACTACAGATATCTCAACAAAAAATTCACGCAATCCACGACATTCAAAAAATATTCCGAAATCGTATGAAATGCTTTCAGATTCCAACCAATTAAAACCGTACCAGAATTAACCGGAAAAGATCCAAGGAGGCTTCATTAAACGAGCATAAAAAAGAAAAGAAAAGAAACGATAATGCCGAAAATTCAATAACTTCCAGAGAACAATAAGCTTTCTAAATTTGGATCACCAGATTTTAGTGAGAGAAGGAAGAGAGATGAGAGAGAGAGAAACAATGAAGGAGGGGCTGAGGGTTATTTTACAGTGCGCAAGGCGTAAATGGTGAAAGAATATTAGAACTAATATTCTATTGGGGAAAGGGAAGGAAAATAAAAAAAAATAATACCAGGGGCTAAAATGGAATTTCGGAAGGCGAGATTGTCTCCCCGGCTCGCTGGCCGACATTTGCCGCCCCCCTCGTTTGTCGGTAAGCAGATCTGCCATCAATGTTGTGAAATGTCCGTTTTGACCCCTTACACAAAGGGGCGTAACGTTACAGCACTAGTTATAATTTGTAACATGGACTTAAGAGGTATTTTATTTTAATTTCAAGGAATTAACAACAATATTTCGACTTAATTAGGTTGAAATCTCTAAGAGGTACTTTATTTAATTTTAAGAATCAAAGAACAATCTCTTGACTTAGTTACTCTAGATCTTATCAAAATTTCAATTTGTTTTCAAATATATAGGAAGTCAATGAAAAAGATGTTTCAATTGAAATCTAGTACAGTACAATTCTAAGAGGTACTTTATTTTTAATGAAGTTGAAATCTTATACTATTTTTTTACTTGTCAACTTCCAACCCTTTTTGCAAATCCAAATACTTAGTGTCAAATTATATAATACATCAAAATTCTTCCACTATTACGTACTTATATCTGAAACCAAACTAATATTTGATAGTATATTTATAATTGTCATTGGTATTTTGCATGATATAATTACCATCTGGTGAATCTTGACTCATCAAATGCTTCAAGACAAACTCTCTAGAGATCCATCATTCAGTCCAAGACAAGACTCTCACTCTTGCAAAATATAAGAAGTCAATTAAATGATAATCCACATGCCTCGATGGAAAATGTGATTAGAAGTGCAAGAAATCCTAGGAGTGCTCCAACATGGCTTTGTTACCATATTAATCATATATTCGGTTGTGCTAATGTGACACCTAATTTATTAGCTCAATATGCAGCTTCTATACTTTCTATGGCTAAGTGGAGCTTTAGGTTTTCCACAGGCTCACCATTTATTTTAATCAAAACATTTGAGAAGGTACTTTCAAAAAAAAAAAAAAAAAAAAAAAACAACAACAACAATAACACTCACTTGGTTTGTCTTGATCACCAAAATTAAGATTCTTTCGTCAGAAAAATGATTATATTATTGCCCATAAAATAATAATTTACCTGGGCAAATCTTAAGTAATCTTATTCTAAAAAAACACTTAATTTATCTCGATGATATAAGATCATCTCTCTTGCATATTCAACAAAAAAATCCCAATAAATTATTATATTTTTATGTACGATTATAATATACTATGAATTGCAAAAATCGCCTTAATAAAATGATAATATGTAACGTGACAAGGCATTCCTTGTTACTACACTTTTTTTTACTATTTACCCAATAACTATTTTCGTTTACTTCTGTTCCTATTATTATTATTATTATTATTATTATATTATTATTATTATTATTATTATTATTATTATTATTATTATTATTATTATTATTATTATTATTGGCAATTCTTATTAATTACGATAGATCTGATGGACAGTTATTGGCTTCCAAGTTTGTTTGGCTATGTTACTAGCTTTTAAAATGTTGTAAGTTGTAACGTAGTCAAATCATTTGTTTTGTTGGAATATGCCGACCTACACAAACAACTTTTGAAATTAAAGCAATTATTATTAAACCATGTGCTTAGACATTTGGAATTCAAAAAGAGAGGCAAAAATATCCCAATTCATAAAACAAGAAATGATTGATTGACTTTTTTTTTTAATAAAAAAAAACAAGAATGAAGATGACAAATATTTTTAAAAACTCTAAAAATATATTGTAATTGTCGAAATTGTATTGACCTTAAATTTTGATAGAATCAATTTAAGCAATCTTTCTTTAATTTACTCTCACTTTCGACGACTTATGTATATATACACATAAATATAGATGAAAGAATATTTGACGTGTATTTTGAGTTTTAATAATACTACTAATGAAAATAGACAGTATATTGTATTTATTTTCAGGGGAACAAATATATATTATTATGATAATACTTTCTTTGATAAAATTATAAATGGAACACTTGGGGGCGATAATTTTAAATCCTATTACAAATACATCGTTTTCATTTGCTATCACTTTTGTATATATCTTCAAGTAATGCACAAGGAACACTTTTTGAAGAACTTACAAAATAAATTTTGTCTGGTATAACATTTAACTTTTTGATAATGTGAAGATTTTCTAAGTTAATTGACCATTTTTGCAAATCATTTTTTAGTAGAATATAGTGCAAGCTATTAAACAGAATTATCTTTTTTAACAATGACATGTAGTTCTAGTGATATTCCTCACTCATTTAGAAATGTAAGATCGGGATCCAATTTTCATTCCACTATTGCCAACTAAAAAAACTATCATTTCAATGGTATAGTATTAGGGAGCGGTACCTTGTATATGTTGTACATTGTGAAACATTCTTAGCTATAAGTAAGAGTATCATAGTATCATATAAGAGAGTCACGATATAGAAAGCTAGCTTAGATCGAGTCATGGATTAGCAGTTAAGATTCTCTATTCCACAAATATGTCATCTCACTTGTGTCTCACTTTTAATTTCACTATTTCAATAATATTTCTTACAGAAATTAAAATTGTTACTAATATTTAAGGACCCTAATTAGAGAACACACACACACACATATATATATATATATATTACAAAAGAAAATTGAAGCTTAATTTATTTTATCATAATTATAGTACAATCAATCCTAATAATCATTTAATAACTAATAAATCCAAATCAAATGCTTAAAATAATAATACTAATTAATTAAACTAAGTACATGGAGATTGAAATTGAAGAAGAAAATTTTAAAAAATTGTTGAAAGAACACGGTGTGGAGCATCAAAAGTGGAGTTTAGGAAAGATGACAAGTGTAAAATTAGCAAACATAATAAGATCACCTTTTGCAAAAACATAGGCGCTTTGAAACTATAGGAATGCATACTGTATTTATTCTTATGCTCAATATAGAATTAAATTCCAACTTCATAATATATATTTTAACTATATATAATTCCCATATACTATACATTTAATAAGATAAGATCGTGTATATACTACATATATACCTCGTTAAAATAAAACATGTATTGTATCATCTCCGTATGAAACAAACTCGGCTGAATTCGGCGCTGGGCTAAAATATTGACTTTGGAATATACACTAGCAAACAAAATTAAAAAAAAAAAAGAAAAATGAAAAAGAAAATGTGAATGGAAGGGATATCTACAGGGGCAATTTTGTCAATGAGGATTGATCATTGAATTATATTTTATTGATATTTTTGTGATGAGCGCAGCGGATGTCTCCAATTTCCACCCGCGGAGTACGGATTGCTGCACATCTCTATGCTCACTACTAGTCCACGTGGCCTATAATTTTGGCCATTTATAAATATTAATTTTCTTACCCCCAGCAACTGTTTTTATTTGCGCAAAAGCCCTTCCCAGATCCGTAATTCACGGAGGCCCCCCCCTTTACCCGTATAGGTTAGAAATATCACTCTCCACACGTGTGGAAATTGGCCCCCAAAAATTAATTTCTGGTCGCAAAAACTCAACGTTCAAACTAAATTAAATTACATTTATTAGTTAAATTACAAAAATCTTGTCAACCGAAATGAAGATTCCACTTGCAATATTCTTCGAATTTTTTGTAAGATCAAAACTTAATACTCCTATATGGGAATATGGGATGATACTCCTATAAGGTATAAAAATTGTTTTGAAGCTTTCAATAAAAGGTGTAAGATGATACATTTAAAAAAATACTATAATGTTTCAATATTGTTGGAATTTTCAGAAATGTCTTACTGTCATTTTAGATATTGTAACTACAATGTTTCGAGTCTAATTTTTGGGATTGAAAAATCGATGTAGAACTCTGACTTCACACGTCGATTTTTTTATCCTTGAAAGTCGGATTAAGAATATTTTAGTAAATGATTTTATTTATTTTATTTTTACAAAGAAACCTTCAAAAATAAGGTAACTAACGTCGGAGAAATCATACTTGAGGGGGGGGGGGGGAGCAGAGGATAAATAAAGATATTGTAGTCCACAAAATTCATTTTGATATGAAAGATAAATTTGCATATACTACAATTTATGTTTTCTTTTATTAAAATACATGAAAATATATTTACAAATTCCAAGACTTATTTGCAAGAATTAAAATAATAAGCATGCAAATTACTAAAAATTTGATATTTTCTAGATAAAAATGTTTTTTTTAATTATAGTTTATATATGAAAATTATTCCCTTCAATAATGATCAAACGCTATAAATTTAAGAGTTCTGATAAAATCCATCCTTTGATATTCTTTCACGTTAATAGGAGAACGTTCCGCATTAGGAGCTATCAAGTCTATGAAGCTTCTAAATAGTGTATACTTCTTCTTATAGCTAATGCTTAGAATCAATACCCTATAATATCTCTTAAATCATGTATTGATTAATTTGATTTAGGTGACCTTCTTTAGGAGATTTATTTCATCGATAATTCACTATTTTGTTCGTTTCATAAGCAAAGTACTACATAAAATTCATTACATCATTTTTTTGAAATGGATAAACATTAAATTCTCATTCCCATGACTTATCTAGGCACGGACCGTTATTAAGTGCTTTCGTCGTTCAAATTGTGAATTCATCTATATGCACATATTTGTACGTTAATGCAACTTGAATAGTAAAGAAAAAAATAATCGAAAATTAAAAAAAACATTGAGCAAGTCTTGGAAATAAGTCTTGGAATTTGCAAATACTCCAATCAAATTTTCGTCAGATTATTAAAATAATAATCTAGGTCCTGAAAATTATTTTCCTCAGATCTAGGTCCTGAATTTTAGGAATAATCATTGTCTCTTATTCTTGTGTTTTAATGCCTTGAGCAAGTGAAAAGTAATTAAGCTGCTGCGCAGGAATAGAATTAAATTCTCCTCCCTATTTTCCCTCACCTAATATCAGGAAAATGATGTTATAATTAATAAATAAATAAATCGAGGAAGAGGATTTTTTGTAGTCCAAATTTATTGTTGTTTTGGACAGCATGCATTGTGATTTGTGATTTTTAATTTTTACTCCCTCCGTTTATTTTTTAAGTGTTTCATTTAGCTCATTTTCTTATTTATCAATAAGTGTTCCATTTCAAAATATGTGAAACTTTCCATTTTACCCCTATCATCAATGCAAATTATTTACATTTTAGATTTTCTATGCATTTAATTAGAGATAAAAGGAGTAATTTATTGGCTTTCTTATAGCTAAGCTTGTCCCGTTTTCCTTAATTGTCTGTCCCACTAATAATGTCTCATACCCAAATAATAAACTTTAACTCTTTAAAAGTAATGAGACTTACTTACTTTATATCTTTTTACCCTTATTTTAATCTACATGCCCAAAAACTATGGGACAAGCTTAATGGGACGAAAGGAATATTTTTTTTACAGTGGGGGACACTTATTAAAAAACGGAGGGAATAATAATTGAAGGGTGTAGCTCTTCTTTATGTTGGCATCTATGGGCTTTGTTTCTTGATTACGTTTCGCACGTCACATTATGATGCAGGCTGTCAATAGTTGGACCTAACTTCGCCTCAAAATCATGGTTAAGAGAGAAGGATTGCCCACACTATTTAAACCTCAACAGCCTTGCATGTTTATCTGATGTGCAACGTCTTCCTCATGCTTACCGCAGCCAAGTAAGTCCTCCTCACTTGCCCAGGGGCTGGATCGATGCCCCTGCATCACATTATCTTACGAACTAAATTTGCAACACAGAAACATTTAACAAATCTACGCTTTTCAGATAAATAATAATTCGACATCTTCGCACAAAAGAAGCACCTTAATTTTGTAAAGCACTACTTGTCAAAACATACTATAGAAAACAAACGGTGGTCTTTTTCTCGTATTGATATTGTTCCTTTGATTATTAAGACATGAATTCTCCTTTTCATGTTAGATCTTCAAAATGATTTGCTTCTAAACTCTTTGTTTTCGACGAATTTTTTTTTTTCCTACTCAAAGATTTTTCCGTTGAGTTTATCTCATGGGTGTGAATTCCTTTGGGTTTAGGATTTATTTAATATTACTGAAGGTAATCCTCCTTTAATTCTCTCCGACTTGTTTTGTCTATAAACAAAACAACCCGCATAAATGAATCATGAGACTATAGTCTACATTAAATTAAGTTAATGGGACGCACCATTTTTCTTTTATTTTTTATTTTTAATTAATTACTTATTTATAAAATTTAAATTGAGACTTAATTAATTCTAATTGGATATTATAAATTAACTATGATTGGAAATTAAAAAATTCTAATTGGAATTAATAAACCCTAATTTAAATAAATGAACTCTAATCATCCCTAATTTCTCCTTAATGAATTAACCCTAATTACCCCTTGATTATCTATAACCCCCTCATTCACTCCCTAATCCTCCTTAATTACTCTCTAATTATACCAACTCTATGGTGATATTGGTTGTATCCAAGTTTTTGTTTAAATTAATTTAAGAAAAATCGATTTGATTGTATGAGAATAAAACATGATTAGTAAACTTTGTTAATTAGGATAATTAGGTTAGGGAAATCAAATGAAGCATTAATATAAGGTGTGGGGTCCAAAATATGACCGACAACGACCGGCTTGGTCGCTCCATGAGGGAGCAAGTAACGCCACGTCATTGCGTCCTATATCTTTACTCAATATGTAAATGTATAGTTTAAAATTTTAATTAATTTATATAGTGATTACTATATATATTAAAAATAGATTCGGCCTAAATAGTCAAAAAATAATGCGACACGTCAATTGGGACGAATGTATTGTTTAAGTCTAACTATAGAAATAAAGTAATCACAAAAAATCTAATCTATGAAACAATTTGTGTGGTGTGGGGTCTTTTTTATTTCTAGTACAACGTAAATTCCTAGGTGTAGTTAGAAATAATTATTTCATAAAGATCTCATCGTGTTTCAAATTAATTTACCGGTATTCCTTTTTGGAAGGTGGAATTATTCACAATTACTAATCATAATTATGTAAAGGGTAAACTGTTTTGGGATTATATCCAATTTTATTCCAATAAATACATAATGATAATTTCCATATCCAGTAAATTGTATTTGTATCAATTTTAAATACCATTTATTTCAATTTTATCACAAGTTCAAATTCGGATACGAAAAATCACTTGCGTTAATCGAAGTGACGCCTGATGTCATATCTGACCAAAACAGCATCGTTTTTAGTGTATGTGACTTAGTAATATATTTTTCTATATATATATGTATTGCAATTATATTTTGATTTAAAAATTCTCACAATATGATTGGTTCTCATATAATTCATTTCCTAAATACATAATACGAAATCGATCGGTTGAAATTAGCTCAAAGAACAACTTAAAAATAAAAAGTAATCCGCAACTTACACTAGGGATATTTGAATTTCGAGTTTGGAGATAATGATACGTTGAAGCTCTGATTTATAATTATTACTAATTAATTTAGGGCCACGAAATAATTGATTTGTGATAGGTACCTAATTATTTTGTTCCCCACATGCACAACATTCAATATTTAGCAATACAGAAAAAGCATTTACTTAAAATGATTTTTTAGTTGCTTTGGCCGGCGTTCATGTTGCAGATTCCAACAGAGTTACAAACTGGTCGAAATAATTTTATAATTTCAATTTTATAGTATATATTTTTCAGAATCAAATCGTAAACTACAATAGGATATTTGCGACAATTATGTCAGGTATTTCTTTTGGGACTACCAAAGTCTGATTGTCGTATCAACTATGCATGTTATATAGTTCGCGCTCATGTCAGAAATTTAATAGAGTAAATATGATTCCGATGTATTCTAATTATAATTTGAGTAGTAGTATATAGTAGTAGCAGAATAATGGAGTAGTATTTTTTAGGAAAATACTGACTTTTATTTTCAATCACAAACGCATGGATTAACGATAAGATCCATCACAGCAACTGGTGATTTATTCCAAACATACGTAGAACGGTAGAAGAGTAATCCTTCGATAATTTAACTAAACTATGTACTACTGCATTCCCAATCATTCACCTTTACAAAATAGGCATAAAGTTATAATAAAAGACTCATGGAAATATATTAGCACATACATGAGAAGTTTAATGAAAGAAATAATATTTATTGCATATAACAATACTAGTCTAATAGAGTGGCTCAATCGAGCCTTTCCAAAGAATTCAAGGGTCTCCTTCAAAAAAAGAAAAAAAAAAATTCAAGGGTACTTTCGAGCAGACGCTCACTCTTAGAACTAGGGTATGATTTGAAGTCCTATTTGAATTAAGAGTAAATCTATGCAGTCACATTATGGCTAATTGGCTAGCCATAATTTGATTCAATAACAAAAAAATAGTTTATTTAATTTTTTCTTATTCTAAATGACTTCTAATATTTAAAATATTTGATTTATACAAATTTACCTTGATATATTTGAATTTGAACATAACATAAATCTCGATAGATATAATAAAGGTAATACAAAGATTTTTGTCGAAAAAATAAGAAAGAAATATATTTACACATATAAATACTAACATAAAATATATAATCATATTTTTTTATATGAATCAAATATTTATCAAAATTAGTTTATTTTCATTTAATCGACCAAATTATAGCTAGCCACATTATGACCAAATAGCATCAATCTTGAATTAAACCATATTCTTAAATAGAAATTTATAGTATAGTATGTCCTTCTAAGTTATTTTAATGATTACAAAGGACTAATTATTACTACTAATTTCATCATTTCATTTAGTCAAAGCTTGAAGAGCAAATACATAGTGGGAATTAAGTCACTCTTTTCACGTGAGATCATATTTAATACGACCAACTACCACATTATGATTACCCAATGTCAAAATTATTAACCATGATGGCAAAAGCAGGGTAAATTAATTCAAAAAGGTAATAGGAACTCATATCGCTATAGCCATGCATTCCTAACATTGAATCATTATAAATGAGGTTCTCATTATTATTTTTATTTTATTTTTCACTTAATTAATTAATATGCAGCTGATATTTGAAGATACGTATACCATACTAAAAAAGTATGAATTGCAGGAAAATAAATAAATAAATTATGCAATTATTTTGAAAGGGATATCAACGTTAATAATCAAGCCACCAAGTACTAAGTAATTGCATGTGATGATTTTGATCATATACAAATCTTTAAATCAATAACTAACCATCCATATAATATAAGGCATTTCAAATAATGCAAACGACATTACACGCACGTCCCTACTCATTGGATCCAAATCGATTATACATTCCAAATTGTGGGGCAGTTTAATTCGTTGAAGATGTTGGTACAATGTTCTTGTCTTCAAATGTTGGAAATAAATATTAAAATTGTAAAGTAAAATTAATGAATAGAATTAAAATATTGAATCATATATATTATCATGGTACACCGGCCAAAGGAGTTATGGCTAACCAATTTATATAGCGGTGGGGATTTTTATAATCTTAGCCATACAATTACTAATGTACATTCATTTGATGCATGTGACACCCCTTCTAAAGTTGGTTAGTTGCATGCACCTTCTTTCCATGATTGTCTTCTTAAATCTCTTTCCCTTTCAATTTCTATTATCTACTATAGTAAGTTCCAGCTTATGGCATGGCTTTTAAGTCGAGTTGTAAAAATTGTTTGACCTTTAATTAATTACAGTATATTAAAAAAGTTCTAAACTTTTCGGAAAGTTGCAAATGTAAATAACATGGTTGGGGCGCGCCAAATTTAAAATATGATGTGGAAGACCGAAATCCTACATATATATGTCTCTCCGCCAAATTAATTTCAATGCTCGTAAGTTTTTTTGCCTTTCTATGTCGTATTTCAGAGTCCGAAAATTTTGTCTTATCATTGTGCCAAATTTGCAACTTTCTTTTTTTTGTTTTTAATGAAAAATTTGCAACTTTCTTGAAAAGTTAAAGTCGTTTTGCATATTTTAAAGGTCATATCATTTTTGCAACTCTGCCCAAAGGTCAGGCCATACACTATAATTTACAGTACTATTTTCAATATGTATTGTTACAATCTATAAATGTTTAACTTGGTTATCTTTTACTCGTATAGTGAAAGTCCAATTAGTTTATAACTTTTATGTTTAAATTGGATTTTTGGTCTCATTAATATTATTTACGTTTTCTTACTGTGCATATTTTTTGATAAATCATTTAAACGGAATACTATATAAGATATAAATAATATTAAGGAAATTTTAAAGTATCAGCTGGTTTGCCCGAGAGGTTAAGGGGGAAGACTTAAGATCTTCTGCACATAAGTGCGCATGGGTTCGAACCCCATAGCCAGCATTTTAATTGTTATTATTTTTGTTTATTTATTTTTTCCCACCTATCTTTATTAGGTTATTAAGATATTATTGTCGGAAATAATACGACATTTATTCAAATTTGATCATTTTCACACGATGATTAAAATGTTGCAATTACTACATATTCTTTAAAAAAATTTACAATGACAACATCATTGTATTTAACTGGCGTTGCTTTATTAAGGTTAATTCTATGACCTATACATGGTTATTGTCGGAAAATAATACTCCTACGATACTTATTCGAATAGGTACTTTTATATAAATTTTTAAATTATTGCAATTACTACAAAATTACCTTTTAATTTTTTTATACAATGACAAAATCTCTAATTAATATTACCCTTATTTATGTTCATAAATCTCAAAGTTGAAGCTCGAACCATGTCTCTGTTATATGCCCGGTACGGGTTCATACTTTTACAAGAGAGAAAACAAAACAAAACAGAAACTGTACTAGGACAAAAGAAGATCAAAAATTACAAGATAATAGAAAATGAATAACTTAGTAATTGAATAGATAAAACCAGAGTATAACCGAGTCGAGAGAATCTCTGCCCGCAAGAAGGATAACGCCTCGGGTAGTGCTCTCTCGGATTTGACGTTCCTTCCTCAAAGATAAAACAACTTCGTCTCAGTTGTAGCAGCATCGGAGACAAACAAGCTCCGACGAACTGGATTGAAGATGAACACTGAGCAAATATGAACTAAGATGCATAATGTTTGAGAGAAAGAAAATGCAGCAAATTTTCGAGTGTGTAAACATGCTGTTCATGCTCCTATTTATAGGCTGCTCAAACATGTGGGAATTAAAGCATCATCAAGAGTGCATTCACAGCCATGAATGGTAAGGGTTTAAACTGAACAAGCCCAACACATGTTGTTCATGCTCCTATTTATAGGCTGCTCAAACATGTGGGAATTAAAGCACCATCAAGAGTGCATTCACAGCCATGAATGGTAAGGGTTTAAACTGAACAAGCCCAACGGCCTTAGGTTTTTGGCCCAAAAAGAATAGTTTGGATCCAAACACCACCCAAAGCACCAAGATCCAAGTCGTCAACCTCAGCCCAAACCCGACCCGCACCACCACTGTCGTGTGTGTGCGCGTGAGGGCAAGCCCTCTCTCCTAAAACACAAGTTATCAAGCCCATATGCTTAACTCTATATATACAAGTCACAACATTGTTGTTTTTTCCATGTGGAACAAGAACATCTTCAATAAATGAAGTGCCCCCCTACACCAACATCCAATTTTGGCACCTTATTTCTCATTCACCGAAATATGGTTTTAAGAACATAAGTATACCACGTTTATCTACTCGCAGCGTAGATTAGGAATATATCATTTAATTTATAAAATAAATTAAATATATAAACCAATTTTTTCAACAGTCTCAACACTAAGAAGAAATAAAAATCTAAAAGATACCAAAAATGATCGCACTGTTATGAAATATCTTCAATGGAAGATGAGAAGAACAGAAAGTAAAGAGGAATGAAGGAAGAAAGAGATGGCGCAGAGAAAAATAGATTTTAATTATTGTTATTTTCACGTTCAGTCCAAATATAAGTAGAGCTAATAGAATATATATAATTACATTTGAATATAGAGTAGAAACCCCAACTATTTTATGCATTATATTACTTTATTGGTGAAGTTTAACTATTGTGCAAGTAGAGCTGACAATTTTTTACACGACACGATAATCCGACACGAACACGCACGAAATTAATGGGTTGGTGTCAAGCCTTATCGGATTCGGGTCGTTATCGTATAACCGATATGGACACGAAATTATCAGGTCGGGTTCGTGTAACCCGATAAGATTTATTTATTATTTTTTTATTTTCATCATTAATTATTAATTTATTAATTTTCTTAGGGTTTTAAGTTTAATTTTTAATGTTTTTATTGTTTATATAGCTTATAGTGTCGTATAAATTTATATTTTAATCGTGTCGTGTCGTTATCGTATCGTGTCAACATGATAGAAATCGTGTAATTTTCGTGTTCGTGTCGTGTTCGGATTTAAACATTTCGGATCGGATTCGTGTCGTGTCGAGCAAATCCTTAACAGGCCGTGTTCAGATTTGACCTTAATTAACAGGTTGGGTCGTTAACAGGTCGACACGATAACGATCTGACACGCACGATTTGCTAGGTCAAATTGAAAATCTGACACGCACGATTTGCTAGGTCAAGTACTATTTCATTGAAAATCTTATGAATTATGGTCATCATTTTACTAAAGTATATCACGAACTACTTCTATATGAGAACATTTTAGGAACTTTATTTAACATGGCTACGTTTTTAAGTAGTAGGGATCTTAAGGGTAAAATTGGTTACTTTTGAGTACCGAGAGTTATGGATTTTTTATTTTATTTTATTTTATTATTATTTTTTTTGAAATTTTTAAGATGTATCGTCGGCTAATCAGCACATGATCTGTCGGGTATCTAATATGTGCATTGATTAAAAAAAACAATTATGAATAGTATTTGCAAAAATCAAAATTATTGTATTAGAATAAAATTGCAGTAACTCCAAAAATATGTATATATTTTTTTAGTAATGAACCCAACCAATATAAGTACAGGCACGTTTGTGTACTCTATTAAATGTTAATTTTAAAAATTAAAAAAAAATAGGAGAGGAGAGCAGTAAGATTGAATCGAAGACGTCTCACTTTTATATATGTGAGATCCGTCGGTAATTATTAGTATTATTATTATTACCTACTTGCTCTACTTAATAATTGTGTTATTCAAAGGCTTTGTTAAGATTTAGCCTCTTAATTGTGTTATTCAAAGGCTTTGTTGAATCACACTCAGCACCCTAATCAAAGTGGGGAAAGTAAAGTGAGAATGACATCCAACTAGAAGAGGTTAGGCTTGATGAGTTTGAGAGTATTCCATCAAAAAGAGATCTTAATTTAATTAAGATATCATCAATATTCTTTTGAATAACCATTTTTTTTATTCTGGTAAAATTATTTTCGGAAATTTTCATAGATATTCATAAAATCCACTACATTAATAAATAACTTCATATTTTTTTTTAAATAATGGATCGTTTTCAACCTTTTAGAGTACTTTACGGTTGACTCAACAAATCTAGTTTAAAAAATCAATGCTTATGGGCCGTACTAATTTGATCCAACCCAATTTCTGTATCATATGATATCAACGATACTCGTTTTTTTTTGAGAAAAATGATATCAACGATACTCTTCATCATTATTACTAGGGAAAAATGTATTCATTAATCTCTTTATTATAAATTTGTTATTATAAATTCTCCTTGGTTTTTTTCTTAAATTAATAGGTAAGCATAATACTGAAAATCACTATATTTCAATATAGCTCAGCATGTTTGAAAGCTGGGAACAACACGATTTTGCTAATGCTCGAAACAATGTCCCCCCCCCCCAAAAAAATGATAAGTTTGACCCTTGTTTTTTTTGGGAAATTGAACTATATCACTATTAATAATACTACTAGTATTAACTAATAGACACTCAAACTAAATTTTAAATCTGAAATCGAAAACAAACATAATTTTTTTTTGAACAAACATTACAAGAAAATTTTAAAGGCTGCGTGACGGTGTACTTGAACTCGTGACCTTTGGTTCGGGCATTAACCACTCTACCACTAGGCTAACACACGCACACAATTTTTAAAATACTCTCTTCTTCCACGAAGAGTATGATAATAATTTCATTTCGGTACGTTCATAAAGATTGTATACTTTCTATCTAAAGACATGATCCCACAATTTTCTTATATTTTAAACTTCATATAAATTCAAAATGATAGGTCTCTATCTCCACTCAAATAACACTAGTGAAAACATACATTGTGCATTGATGCACCAACTACACTAAATTCTATAATATTTATATATTTTATATATTTAAATTCAATACTATTCTAAAAAAAGTACAGATAAAAAAGGACATAATTAGGTTACTTATGAATGGGCCAACGATGGATCTGGGCCCAAACCGATGAAATTGGCCCATAAATCGGTTGTTCATCTCATCTAGGGTTTATGTAAGCACCAGCCATTTTCTTTTCTTGCACTTGCAGTCGGCTGAGAGCAAACACGAAAAATCCTTTGTTTGCAGCGAAGAGCAGGAGCAGCAGATAGCCATGGCGACTGGTCAAAGGGTGCTCTCCACCAAGGAGACCGACATTCAGATGATGTTGGCCGCCGAAGTTCACCTCGGCACCAAAAACTGCGATTTTCAGATGGAGCGCTACGTCTTCAAGCGCCGCAACGACGGTAATCTACCCCCTTTTCGATCTCTGTTTATCGTTTTCTATACATTTGTTCTTTTTCTGCGTTTCTACTGCTGCTCGCAAAAAAGTTATGGCTTTAGGCTTGTTTACATTTCGATAAACTAGTGACTTGATGGAACAACACATGAAAAATCAAAGTAAAATTTACTATGTTTTTAGGAGTTTTTCATAACAGAGTTTGCACATAAAGCTACAAACCTTCCGCATACAGAAATGTAGGCTAAAAAATCTGACTTTGATTTTTGCTTTTGATCAATCTGTTAGGAATCTACATCATTAATGTTGGTAAAACTTGGGAGAAACTTATGATGGCTGCTAGGGTGATTGTTTCTATTGAGAATCCTCAAGATATCATTGTTCAGTCTGCCAGACCTTATGGTCAGAGAGCTGTGTTGAAGTTTGCCCAGTATACTGGTTGTCAAGCAATTGCTGGACGACACACCCCTGGAACTTTCACTAACCAGCTTCAGACGTCCTTCAGCGAGCCAAGGCTTCTCATTCTTACTGATCCAAGGACTGATCATCAGGTCATTGCCATTCTAGTCTGATTTTAACCTTGGATGTAGCTTTACCTTATATTGGGTCAAAGATTATTGATGTATGTTTTTATCTACTAGTGCTCTGATGTTTAATTGTTTTGCAGCCTATTAAGGAAGCCGCTCTGTATAACATCCCCACCATTGCCTTCTGCGATACGGATTCCCCAATGCGCTATGTTGATATTGGTATTCCAGCAAATAACAAGGGAAAGCACAGCATTGGTTGCCTGTTCTGGCTATTGGCAAGGATGGTGTTGCAGATGCGGGGCGTGATTGCTCCAGGACACAAATGGGATGTCATGGTAAAAATCCTTGATATACTTGGTTTCTTGTAATGCTTTCGAGTGTGGATTTTCTTGTTAAACCATTATGTTGCAACAAGTCTGGAAGGTTGCTGGAGAAGATATTTTTATACTTTTTGTCTCATTTGGAATTTTTGTGGCAGGTTGATCTGTTTTTCTATAGGGAGGCTGAGGAGGCTAAAGAAGAAGAACAAGAGGAAGTTCCAGCTCACACTGATTATGTTGAGTATACGGCATCTGCAGGTGCTGATTGGTCCACTGCTCAAATCCCTGATGGCCAATGGGCTCCTGATGCTGGTGCACTTCCTCCAGTTGCAGGTGGTTGGACTGCTCCTGATGCTGGTGCACTTCCTCCAGTTGTAGGTGGTTGGACTGCTCCTGATGCAGGTTCGTATTGTTTATACTAAGCTCTATAAAATTAAGGTTTCTGGTCTTTTAATTTCCATCATCTATATTTTGAGTTTATTGTTCAATGAATCGTAGAATTTTTCTTTGACTTGTGTTTCTGATCTATGAAATTCGGTGCCGGTAATGGAATAGAACTCTGGGTTGTGTGTAACATTTTCTCTGTTTGGTTACTGTTGTCCTTTGGAAAGGCTGCATGTTCCTTTGTGTTAACTTATGCATGCTGTTAGTGTATATCGCACAATATAAAGCTTTCTTAACTGTTTCCGGCTATGACATCCTGGTTTCTGGCTTTTTTTGCAGGCGTAGTAGTTGATGATGGATGGGATGCAGCCGCTGCCCCACCAGCAGCAGCTGCCCCTGTCGACGTAGTGCCTGTCGACGTAGTGCCTTCAGCTGCGGCGACTGGTTGGGAATAGACATTATTCATCTTTCCAGAATCTCTTTATGTCCCTCAAGTGTTTTGATGTATTTTTAAGTACAATTTGTTTTTTTTGGTGGTGCCAAATATTTTTGTAGCAATGGTGTAGAGACATATGGTTGTCATCATCAGTTATTACGGCTAATTTATTTCAACTTTTATCTTTATAATCTTGATGGTCTTAGAGGGTGTTTGGCTGAGCTTATAAGTTGTTCAAGAGCTTATAAGCTCTTAAAAAGTGTTTGGCAAATGTTAAAAAAAGCTCCAAAAAATAAAAGTTAGCCTACCCCAACTTTTTTCTTCAGATTTTCTCAAGTAACATTCAATTTACAAAAATGTCCTTATTTTCTATTATTATTTCCAATATTTTAAGGTTCTATTAGTAAAAAAAATTATTAAAAATAAAAAAAATATTTTTCACTTAACAGTAACAGGCTTCTCTTTCATCTCACACTATCCTTCTCTCTCCTCTCTCTCTCATTTTCTTCTTCTCTCCTCGACTGACCGTCGCCGCCGCAAAACCCCACCATTTCCCAGTCTCCGGCACTCCCCAGCAACATCTAACCTAATCGATTCTTCCCCCAGATTTCTCTCTCTCTCTCTGAACAAGCTGCCGTCGATCTGCTCGCTGCTGCAGCATGCTACCGTTTCTCCCTCTCCGGCGCTCCCCCAGCAAAGCTCTAACTTTGTTTCTTCATATTTTGTTTCAATTTGAATATTTTGATTTCGATTTCACTATGATGTTCTAGGGTGTCTTCATATTTTGGAATTTGTGTCGATCTTTTGCCGTCTTGAATTGTATTTTTTATGCTATTGTTGCTTCTAAAGATGCTTAATTTCGGATCTGGTGGGATTCGAGAGCAGGGCGGAGAGAGAGAGAGAGTGAGCGATTCCAGAGTAGGGCTGTAAACGAGCCGAATCGAGCGGAGTATTGGTCTGCTCAAACTCGACTCGATTAAATATTCGCTTGCTCGAGCTCGAGTCGATCCAAAATTAGCAAGCTCGAGTTCGGCTCGAGTTCGACTCGTCAAATACTCGATAACGTGGTATTCGAGCTCGAGCTAGACTCGTCAAGAACTCGATACATTTTAATCGAGCTCGAGCTCGCTTAAAGCTAATTTTTTAATTTTATGTACAAAACTCGATTATTAGACTCGCGAACAAGCTCGACTAAAACTCGATTTGTAGACTCGCAAACATACTCGATTGTAGGCTCGCGAACATGCTCGATTAAATACGAGCCGAGCATATTCGCGAGCCTGTCGAGTCGAGCAATACGATGCTCGAACTCGACTCGATAAACTTATCGAGCTCGATTTCATGCTCGAACTCGACTCGATTAGTTATCGAGTCGAGTGCCGAACGAGCTTTTTTCGAGTCGATCGCCGAGTAGTTCACGAACGGCTTGACTCATTTACAGCCCTATTCCAGAGAGTGAGAAAGAGAGAGTGAAGAGAGGGAGAGAGAGTAGAATGGTGTATTTTTTTTAAATAAAGAATTAATGGTGTAATTTTTGTAACTATTTAAAAGAGCTTATAAGCTTCATTGTCCAAACACTTTTAAAACTTATAAGTTCTTAAAATATAACAACTTATAAGCTCTTGGAGCTTATAAGCTCTTTAAAAAAGGCTTAGCCAAACACCCTGTTAATGTTGAAAATACTTATTTTGAAGAATTGAGGGAATGGTGTCCATATTTATGCGAAATATATATTTTATTCGTTTTATGAAATTTTTATTCTATTTATCCAGATCCGAATTGAGCAATCCAGTTTTTGGGAATTATTAGTATATAAGAATAGCACAGTCGCTCTTACTTTTGAATATTTAGAAAATATTTCATCGATTGAATTAAGGTCTTAATACAGTTTCCTAGGTATGTCTTGTATTTTTTTGAAAAATAAAAGCGCTAATTTTGGGATTTACTCAAGATGTATGTTTTCTTTTCTTTTTTGCATTTTTCGCATTTAATAGTTCCCAAAGTCTTAATCCATAAAAATACAAAATCTATAAAAATAGAAAAGGGTGGGGCAAAAAACTTATTAGATACCAGAAGACTAGCTCATGTCCCAAAGTGAATCATTAATAATTGGAAAAAATTGCAAATTAAATCAAGAACTTTGCTCTATTTTGAGATTACAACACGAACTTTGAAATTGCAATTAAATATACAATTTTTTTTTAAAGATATGTTAAAAGGTTATTGGTTGGTCTCCATTAATAACTAGACTAAGAGCATTTATAGACATGTACAGGTTCATATTTACCAAAAAAAAAAACACTACAGGTTCATCTTTGTGAAGAATTAGATTAAGACGTTCAATAAAACAAAATTTGTGTTACGCTGTCAATTTAACACTACCGTGTCAACTTTTTCGGCGCCCAAAGGAGAGCCTGAGTTGCCGAAGGGAAATTTTATTAGGGGTGTACATGTAGTACACCCACTACTCACATATTATATTTTATTAATATAAATTATAATAATAAAATATTATCATATGAGTGGAGCAATATATTAATAAAATATGAGCATGTGAGAGGGGTGTACTTCTATTAGAGGTGTATTACATGTACACTCCTAATAGAATTTCCCAGCTGCCGAAATAGAGCATGAGCTCTAATTCCAAAAAAAATTAAAAGGTTAACAGGTTATGTTAGTTATTCACTGTTTTTTTTTTGTTAGCTTAAACAAAAGCGACTTTAGTTGACACTGGAGTAAACCGCCGATCATCAAACGCTATAAATTCTTCTCTCCGCCATTGTCACTGACTCTCTTCTTCAGTCTTCCCTACCAATCAGAGCTCACAACGGATACCCGGATTCGAATTCTTGACCGGCAATGACCCGGATTTCGCGAAGAAACACTAGAGAGAAATCAACCTCCGATGGCCAATCACCCAACTTCAACAATACGAACCAGAGGACCCGAATGCCCGCCACCCGTGGCCACCGCGGTTTCAGTCGGATTGTCAATTCCACCTTCACCATTTTATTTTCTTCCGGAATTATTCTCATCTTAATCGGATTTTATATGAAGAATTATTCCGTAAATCCTGCAAAGGAGACTGTAAAACCCAGGGTCGTCACGCCGTTACCCGCTCCAAAGCTCATGGATCTTCCTATGGTGAACTGAAAATCCTGTTCAACGTTTTTTTTTATTCACCTTCTTCTGATTAATGTGATAATTTAGTTGCAAATTGTAGTCCTATCGTATACATGTTGAATTTGGCTGAATTTTTCGCTGCAGTTTCAAGGGGAGCACAAGGAGAGTTTGTATTGGGGAACATATAGGCCTCATGTTTATTTTGGCATTCGCGCGCGGTAAGTTCTTTTAGGTTTCAGCTCGCTGCAGTTTTGTGTTGCTATAAGCGGATTTATCTTAATGTTTTTTTGATTGTTTGAAAAGAAAAATAAAAAATTGTTTGTGCATTTATTTTCATTAAGTATATAATTAGTTTCACCAACAAATTAATATTTCAGGATTTTTGATCAGCTTATGTATGCGTAAAGACTGCCTGAAGATCTTAATATTCCATTTTTTACTCTTTTAACATAAGTTTGGCTCTGTATATTTGAGGTGCTAGCATTTTATTCTTGCTGTTTTCTCTTACTCCGTGACTCCGTCTGCATGTTTTGTATCTTTGCTATGCTTACACGGTATAGAGTGGTTAGTTGAGAAATTTACATGAGAAGTTGTCACTGTCAGGACTCCTCAGTCTCTGCTGGCGGGTCTTATGTGGCTTGGTGTTAAGGATGGAAGATATTTCATGCGGCATGTATGCCAGGACTCGGATGAGCTAACAACATATGGTTGGACACATCATGATGGGCGGGATTATGGTCGTCAAGTATTAGTTGATCAAAAATTGGTGTTGACAACAAGTTTCCTGAAATCAAAGGAGGAAGAGAGTGGTTATGGAGGGGACTGGGCAGTTAGAATTGAAGCACGAAGTGAAGGGTAAATGTCTATACTGTTTATGATTTGTTTTGATGACTTCCATGATTTATCACGGAATGAAAATATTTTTACTTAGGATTTACTTCATAATGGACAATCATGTGTAGAGTTGATTTATGTGATGCGCTTTGATGTGATGAAGTTTTAAAATTTAGAGGCATGAGACTATGAGAGTAACATGCTTAAAGTTAAAATAGAATAATAGAATAGTTTATTATATTTTGCAATTTAGAAGAATGATTATGATAAAGCTTGCTTCCCCTGACCAATGCATTAATAGATAATAAACAGAGAAATAAGTAATGCTGCTACAACTAAAGTCTATATAAGGATGTGACAGGGTCTCAGATCTCTTGTCTTGCCTCTATGTTGCGATAATGAGTTGAATCATAAATCTTTAGTCTCGTGTTTATTAAAAAAGTTCTGTATATTTGCTTTTATACTGATCAGATGCTATTTTTGGGAAACCAGGATATCATTTTTACCTTCACGTGATTTCATTGCTTGAGATTTTTCAATACCTTGCAGACATTCCTTACCTCATAAAGCAAGATGTTGTGTGCTGTTGCGAATTCTGATTTTTATGACTGTTGTAGAGTTAATGAGGAAATGGAAGAAATTGTGCACCTTTTCTTTTATGTGGCTGATGAAGGTGGAACTGCTCTAGGTCTGGGTAAGGGTACCTCAGACAATTTAGATGACTACCTTCTGGCTTTCGGTTCAAGGAATGATGTTGGTAATTGGCAACTTCATCTGGAATCAAAGGTACCATATCATTTAGAACAGGGTGATTCATTTTGTGAAAAAAGAATTTCAAATATTGTTACACTATAATTTACAGTTAGTTAGACTTTCCTGCCCTATTGATGCTTTTGACAAATTCATGATATCTAAGTTAAGTTACCAGTTGTTTGATGTTTGCTTTATCTTTGTCTTTCTGTTGATGATCATTTAATGTTTCTTCAGTACATATTTCTGTAATTATCTCTCCAGGAGATAAACTAATAGCTCTGAATTTCTGAAGGACACCTTTGAGTTCCATTATGCTGGTTTCAAGACACATCACATTCACAATTTATCCGAACTTGTCCAAACCAATCTTGCAATTCAGGTATTTACAATTTAGTCGTGTGTTATGTCAAACTAGTCGTACTGTTTAATGTTATCTAAATGTTGGGTTTCAGTATGGTGTCCTGCTTCTCAACAGTATCTCCATGCCATCTTGAACACAATTTCTTTCTTTCTTTCTTTCTTTCTTTCTTTTTTTAATTTTTTAATTTTTATTTAGGCTAGGACAACTGGTCAGCTACAACTCTCAGATACATCAGATCATGCTTCAAATATTCTAGTTTTCCAGGTTTGTTGATCACTGAATTTTTCATAATCTTTCTTGCTACTTCAGCATAACTTAGAAATTTTGTTGTGATTCTTACTCAAATTGCTCATCATTTCCTATTTGTAGTTCAGGTTTCTGCAATGATTCCTTTCAAAGTGGATATTGCTTTTGTATCAAAATTGAGCAGTTCTACTTCAAGATTCAAAGAGCGCATGAGAAGTCTTACAGGTGCTGTTAATCGGTTTTATACGTTTACATATTATCCAAGATCAATAATTTTATTCAGGAAGTTTATTTGAATTTATTAACTGACAAAAAATCATTAAAATTATCTTTTACTGAGAAGTTCTCCATTTAAATTCACTAAAGTTCAAAATCTGAAATAAGCATAATTCACCGGATAAAATGTGTTTGTTAGGGACTTAAAATGCTACTTTAAACTTCTAGTTTTCAAGATTTGTTTGTTTGGAAATTTTAGAAACTAGCTTTTCCAGTTCTGTCACTTTTCAAGCATGATTTTCAATCTACTAGTAAATTTTCTCCCACTTCTTTAAGATAAATATTAATCCTGGATAGCTTAGATATATATTTCCCAGAAACTCTTGTAGACGTAGATATATAATTTGTTCCCCAAATTATAAAAGAAACTCTAACTTTAGCCATCAAATAAATTCTTCCCAAATGCAATTGTTGTAATTACAGAATTTGTGATTCTGCCAAATCTCCAAACAAACAACCTCTCAATGGATTCTGCAAGCACTAACCCTGTGACTGGTATCAGCAGTCATAGTTTGAAACTAAGAGTGGGATATGGTATAGAAAAATTGCTGAAGTTATCTACATAAATATTGATTACACATCTCTTGGTGTCCACTATTTAAATTCAGAAGTCAAAATTTTATGTAAAGCCTGTCTGGGAACTCTGATATTGGCTCACATCAGTTAAGAGTTTCTCTGACCTTCTTTGAGGTCAGGATGATGTTTAGTTATCTAATTCTATGACTTAGTAGGTCAGATCTTTTTGTTGCCTTATGTGAAACATTTCTGGCACTGGCAGTCAACCCAGATTGTATGGAAAATGGGTTCAGTGAAAATTTGAGCTTAAAAGTCAAATTACTTGCAGAAAATGGTGTTGATGATATACTTTACTTGCAGTAAATACTTAATTATCTGTCACAATCCTATATCATCGTTACAGTGGGACCCACCACTTCTCCATCTCGCCACAAGCTTGAAGTCCTATATCATCATAACCATTTGACCCACCCACCACTTAAAATTTCCTCTTCATACTACCCACAAATTCAAAGTGCGTCCTACCGTAAAATATAAAAGTTACAATCAATTAAAAATATTTTCATTTTCGCACCTTTAACTATAAAATCGTAAATCACTCGTCTAAGCACATTTCTAATTCCACACAAAAACCAGTGCAACTTCGTACTGCACTGAGAAAAACTGAAAATTGAAACTTAGTCTTGAAACAAGCCACTGCTTAATATTTTAATTTTGCCAACCTGCTTTCCTCATTTCTCATTTTGAACGTCTATAAATCATTCCAGGTCACTCTTTGACCAGTCATCTCGAGCAGAAACAGAAGCAATTTGACGACAAATTCCAAAGATGTTTTGAAATGTCTGATGAGGTATCTTTTTGAAACGATGTCTGATGATGTATCAATCTTGAATATTTCTTTTCTGTCTTATCCATCATCAAAGTTGAGAGGCTTATTATTTTTCAGTGTTGCATGTTAGACTATGACCATGCAAATGAGGGATCACTACTCATATGTTGACTTTGAGTGATGTGCCAGTAATTTCTCTAAGTTCTACCAAGTCTTCTGTCCTGACAAACAATTAGTAGTTAGCTTTGCATGAAACTCCATTTAGTTTCTCGGTGAATAATGTATTGTACAAAATTTTGGTTAATGACTTAATGTTGAGAAACCTTTTTGGTACTGTCAGTATGGACTCACAAAATTTAGATCATATTCTTGAGCTTGACCTATAATCCTCAAAGTTTCAGGTTTTCTGGAAGTAGAGGAAAGGAACATTTTGAGATAAATACATGTAATGAAACAAGCGGAAAGAATTGATTCAGAGGACAAAAAATGACTATCTGTTAACAATTTTACATTGGATTTTATATGTAAAAACTTTAAAAAGGATTCATTATGCATGTAATATATTGTGGTTTCACATTTTTCTTAGTCATTGGGCATGTATAACATATATGCTTCTACTGTATTTGTTTGTCAGCAGGCTCTTACAAGATTTTTATGACTTCGTTATATGATTGTGGCATTTTAATAATTTTTTATGGAAAGCAAGAATTTGGAAGCAGATAAATGGTCTCGGATTCATTTGCCTATTTTGGTTACTACCAATGTCTGTACTAGATCATGTCCAGTTTTCCACCTTTTTTCCTTTAATTCGTTAATTTGTATACTTTGCCACAGTTTTCTTGAATCTTTCATGCTTTCAGTGAGATCTAATGTCTGTTTCAGATCAACCCTGAAGCCATAACAGTGGCCAAAGCAGCAGTCGGGAATTTGCTGGGTGGGGTTGGATACTTTTATGGCCAATCAAAAATTTCGCTTCCACCTTCCTCCAAAGTAAGATGGTTTGCTGAGTAGTTTATATGCTAGTGTTTTCAGCCCCTAGTGAAAATATGAATTGCCTAGATCCCTGTTCCATTATCCTGAATCATTATGCATTTGAGAATTATAAAAGCTTTTTTGATATCAAAGCTTTTTTGATAATATGTAAATCAATTTCACTTCATTTCATTTTAATGGTGCAGTTGCTCAAATATATTTTATTACATAAGAATTGGAGATATATGCATGTGTAATTTAAAAATGATTTACATTCTGAAGCTACAAAAGATAGATATAGAATTGGCACAGAAGATAGGTTTGAAACCAAAACAATAGATATATGCATGTGTACACAGGCTTGCTCGGCCTTTTGAGTGGTTCTGCGCAAGCTTTTCTTCTAATATTCAACCAACAACATAGTTTCTGTATGTACCTCATCGTTTGTGCCATTTGGATGACTAATAAAGTCACACAGTTGGTTATCTCATGCAGCTTGTACCTGGCGAAAATTATATTCCTTATTGGCCAGCTGAGCTATACACAGCAGTTCCAAGTCGTCCCTTCTTTCCTAGGGGCTTTCTGTGGGATGAAGGTTTTCACCAGCTACTGATATGGTGGGTTTTCTGTAAACATGGAAAACCTTTGGTTTTGCTATCTTGTGGAGAACATTTCTTTTGGTAGTAACAGGCTAACAGCTAATGTTATCTTTTTTAGTGACTAATATACATGTTCGTTTATTTACATGGAAAGGCGATGGGATGCTAACATTTCTCTGGATATCATTGGGCATTGGTTAGATCTGATGAATGCTGATGGATGGATTCCACGTGAGCAAATTTTAGGTGCTGAAGCTTTAAGGTACTCATCTCATATCATAAAATAACTGAAAAATCATATTAAATTGCTGATGTTAAGCTATTGGCAGTAAGGTACCGTCGGAGTTCGTGCTTCAGCATTCGACAAATGGAAACCCACCAACACTATTTTTGGTTTTACGAGGTTGAGTTTTACTGCAGTGTCTATCCTTTGATCAAATATCGCATTTAATTTGAAGAGTACTGGCTATCCTAAAATTGCATTATGATTTTTATTTTGATATTCTCCGCCTATATGGCCTACAGTAACATCTCCTAACTGACATTATATCATTGGAATGACTGTCACACCATTCCTAGGAGTGTCTAGACATAATTCTCTCTGCATAGAGACTGGAAACTTTGTTGGCTTTGCTAGCTTCTGAAGTACTAACATCCCTAAAATGGCATTTTCTTCCATCATATTGTCTGTGCTTTTAAAACGTTACAGAATTGATCTTTTAGAACAAGACAAATTGACTTTCTGTGACTTCTTCACACTGTTGATTGCAACCATTTGTTACTTGGACAGTATTAATTACGTTAGCATTTCAAAGCTTTTTGATGTTGAAGAAGACACTCTTTTTAATTTTTCAATTAGGTTATAACTTACAGTAAATTGAATGGGGAAGTTGCGATGTTGCTCCAGTAATATAATCTATAAAATTTTGTATTCCGCAGATCTTGTTTGTGGCATTAAGAAACGCAAGTTTAGTGCCTCACAGATTAGTGACATCTCCATCTTCTTGCGGCGAGCATTTGTGCGTCTTGATGCATGGTATAAGTGGTTTAACACTACTCAATCAGGTGAGAATAATATGAATGTTCTATACCCTATAGATTAACTGCATGCCGCTTGCTGCTCATAATTATAAATAACAGCCAGTCTTACATGTTAACCTCATTATTCAATAAATAGTCTGATGTATAAGTTGCTGATTTGCATCCTAGGAAGCCAATTTTGTCAAGTATAGCAAGTAGAACTATACTAATTGGAATTTGGTATTATATTCACAGGAAAAGATGTTGGCACCTACTTTTGGCACGGGAGAGATAATGTGACCACACGAGAACTGAATCCAAAGGTTATTATTCACTTCATATATATTCCTGATTTCCTGTTGGTGTTTCTAGGTGATATCTCTTTTTAAGGTTACTTTCCATCCATCAGATCATACTACTTTTTATTTTCCAATTGAAACTTTCAACATGTAAATAAATTTGGTTTCTGGTGCTGCTATTTTATTTGTAGCATCATGTTATGATTGTTAAGTGTAGTAGTTTCAAGGACTAGTGTCTTTGGTTGGGAACTTAGAGTCCCAATTTTTTACTTCCAATTATTGAGTGTTTGAGAATATTGAAACTATTCCCCAAAATGAGCCCATTTTTAAGAAAAGATGCGACATCTAAATTGGAAATTGCTTCCCATATTCAGATAAAAGACTAATTCTTACTCATGAAATTCTTAAAGAACTTTTCCAAACTTGATTAGATATATTCAGTAGAAATTATTCTCCGAACTAAAGCAAAAAACTCTAATTCTAGCCATCATGTCCTCCCATTTCTTGAACTTACTCTTTTCTGCTCTTCACCATTGAACTTAATATGACTTTAAATCACATCTAGCTTATCTGTACTTTGTGTGCCACAAAGGGCGCGACAGTTCTTATCGTTGGCTAATTGTGGTTGTCTATTGAATTGAGTTTTATGGGAGAACACCATTACAAGGAAATAGAAGCAAAAGATGATAGTCTTTGAGGTTGTGTTATATGATGAACAAATTAAAATAAACTGTCAGAAAATATGAATACTCTTACCTTTTCTTCTCTCTCTCTCTCTCTCTCTCGACTGACTATAGACCTTGTAACCATGGGTGAAAGTTCAGTCAGCTGCTTGACTTATCCTAGGCTAAAGGTAATAACTGAATAATTTGATTTCTCGAGCCAAATCATACAGATGAATAGTTTGACAAGTGAAAGAAGATCCTCTATAATAGTTCAACAGATACTATACATCCAGGAGGTATATAGCGTTATTAACTTTTTCAACATAGTTTGGATCTATATGAATGATGTATTGCCTCTCCAGTCACTGTCTTCTGGATTGGATGATTATCCACGTGCATCACACCCCAGCGAAGATGAACGACATGTGGACCTTAGATGTTGGATGCATCTCGCTGCTGAGTGCATGAGTTCCATTACAGAGTTTCTCGAGGATACTCACATAGGAAAGGTATAATCAAAAACCTAAAAATATCAACATAAAAATTCTTTGGTTTGCACAAATATTGAAGGCTATACAAAATATTGCAGGAGTATAGTTTGACGGCAAAGTTGCTCTCAGATTTTGACCTTTTAAATCAGGTAGTTTCTGTTTCTTACCAGTCTGATAATTTCCATTACTTTCTCCCACATTTATGTCATTTTGCTCGTCCATTTAAGATCTTACGCATGTGCATCATGATTACATCAGTAGAACTGTGGAAGCGGGGATCACATCAATTTGCCATTATTCAATGTTAGGAAGGAATATGATTGTTTTGTTAATCTCACATGCTTTTTTCATTTTCAGATGCATTTTGATAATACAAGTGGAGCTTATTCTGATTACGGAAATCATACGGAGAAGGTATATGTTCAGTTTTCTGTTGCTACTGTGTCATTTCTGGAATCAGATACTGCACTCTTGTTCTTGATTACATACAGCTTCCCGTCACCTGTCTCCTGGCTCTTGCATTTTTTAAGTTTTTTAAGCATTACAATAATTACAAGTGCCTGAATGTGCTTTTACTCGAATCGTGTGCAACCAGTCTGAGGAATCTCATTCATCTTCTCTTTCTCGTTCATAGGAAAAATAAATGATATAAGAGTATTGTACTAATTAAAAATTGACTAGTTTATTCGAGCCCATATTTGCACTGACATTACGCTTCTACTTAGGTTCGCCTAAGTTGGCGAATGGTAGAATCAGCTGGCGGTTATCCTTCACGTGAACTTGTACGAGAAGTGCTGGAGAAACCTGTGTTGAGACTGGTCCCTCATATTGGCTATGTTAGCCTTTTCCCCTTTATGGGTAGGCTTATACCAGCTGTGAGTTGATTATCTGATGCTGATACAATAATTTGTTCTTCTAATTTCTCATCAGTTTCATTTTTATTTTTTTGGAGGTTTTTTTATGTCCTCTCTGTGCATTCTACGTGATTCAGGAATCATGGATATTAGAGAAACAGCTTGATCTAATCTCAAACACGAGTAATCTTTGGACTAAGTTTGGACTCAGATCCCTTGCCAAAACAAGGTAAGAAAGATGAAGTTTACAATCCGGCTCGTGAGGAAGAAATTTCCCCCATTTGACATTTTGATACTTGTAAAGCTCACACAACATTTGGTATATATGTTCCACAGCTCAATATACATGCAACGGAACACTGAGCACGACGCACCTTACTGGAGAGGGCCAATTTGGATGAATATGAACTACAGGATTCTTTCAGCACTAAACTATTATGCTCAAGGTACCTGTTATAGAGGAATTATGTTCCATTTCAGATTAATCTTTGTTCAACATGCGGTAACAATAATATCCTCGATCGTTGTAGTGGATGGACCTTTTAGAGACCGAGCAAAGACCATATACACCGACTTGAGGAACAACTTGATTCAGTATGTTACCACCTTAACGCTTTCTTTCAAAGAATGTACATCTTCTTACTTTTTAACTTTTCCTCGGACAGAAATGTGGTAAAGAACTACAAGCAGAGCGGGTATTTGTGGGAGCAGTACGATCAAAAGAAAGGGAAGGGAAAAGGCGCGCGACTGTTTACTGGCTGGACATCACTTATAGTGTTGATCATGGCCGAAGAATACAGCGAGTGTTAGGATTGCTAACTGAAGTTTTACCCAAAATGCAGCTCCCAAATCTTCAACGGTAAGAGGTCGAAACGCACACTTCTTTATTTGAATTACCTTACATGGTTAATCTAGTTATTCAAGTTTACAGCTTCTTGAAGAAGTGATTATAGAGCAATTCAAGAATATGTCTTTCCTTCTGACATACTTTTGTTACGATGTCACTCTTTCTGCTTATTATTGACTTGAAACCGCGAAAGTAGATTAGATTTTTTTTGCCCATGTAACATGCATGCAATCACTACTACATCCTTGAACTCATTTGTAGTCATTGTAACTTTTGATAGTTTAGGTTATTTTTGATAAAATGAAATAATTTAGCGGTGTTTTACCCTTAAAAAAAAATCATAAATGGGTAGTTTGTGGATTTACACCAAATTAACCATCTTTAATAATAAAATTTCTAAGAATACACGTTTTATAATTGTATTTTTTTTTTCACTATATTTTTAATCTTACTTAACATACAAAATACAAACTGAGCTCAATTCTTTTAGCTACAAGGGAAGCTGCTACCCAAAGGCACACTCTAGGGCAATTTAAGCCTGATAAATTCTCACTACTTTGAAAATCGTCAATTTTTATATAAAATCAGATTAAATAACTTGATGTGTGTAATTTTGTAGCATGAATCGCCAATACTAATTTTGTAGCCCTACACTACGTTAACAGGATTAAGTGTGGGTATTGTCACATTATAACGCACCAAACAATAAGTTGGTTTGAGCTCAATTACACAACATCAAATAGCAGCAGGGAAAGTCTTGTCTTTGGAGTAAGTGCTTATCCTTTTTCAGAAAGAAGAGAGAATTCATTTTCACAACCCAGATTGTTCGTACATACGCAGGAGGAACTTGAATATTGAGGGAAAGAAAAACAGTGTCTCAATGGAGGCGAATTGTCATCTCTATTGTTCGATCATTTCTGTATCTTCCGACATTATGATTTCCATATCTCTCACGTCCCGCTTCAGCACATTTCCAAGTCTCGCTATAGCCTCAGTCTGTCGTTGCAACACCTGTTTTGCACACAATCAAATCTCCATCTCAACAATGCATACAAACAACATTAACACAGCTCTCCAAAATTTAGTTTGCATTATACCTCCTGCATGTCAGCTAGACTTTGTTCTTGAATTTTGGTCGATCCTGGCAGATAGGCTGAGCTACCAATTAGGCCATCTTCTTGAAGGCGAGATAGCGTGAGCAGATTCTGAACCCGTCTAGAAAGTTCTGCTCCAGATCCTTTTAGCTGCAAGTTCAGATACTTTTGTCATTTATGTCCTCTTAACTTCAATTGAGACGATTCCCTCAAAATAAAAAAAAAAAAAATTCAATTGAGACAAAATAGGTGAAAAGTAACCTGTCTCGTTGTTGCAGCCAACTTCTCTGCTAATTCTACTTCTCCTTTCATCAAAGGTAATCTGCAACCTTTACCCTCCAGTGCCTCTATTATTCTCATAACCTGAGTAACAGAACACATACAATAATGAATAACAGGCGGATGCCATGAAAAACAACAGGTAAATACTAATAAAAAATGGTAATCTAGCCAATGCTGGCATATTCATTCTTGAGAAAAACCGCAATACCCCAGAAATTACAAGAGACCAAGTATGCCATCCCCAACCTATATATGTAACACAAGCCTGGTTTTTTTATTATCCATAGTTGTTTTTCAAAAATAGCAAAGTTCATGAGATACCCATCCAAAATTGAATGAAGTGTTTCTAATTCCAATTTCAAAGGATTGGATTTGTGGATACCATCATACCAAAAGACTTATCATGGTAAATAGACCAGACCAAAGCCAAACATTTTTCAACAAAATATAATTACAGTCAAATTTTGAGAGCTGATGAAATCCTACCCTCAAAAGACGCCTTTGAAGAACTTGCTCTTTTTGTTGCATCCCTTGAATCCAAGGAAGCGTGTCAGCTTGAAAATGCCTTTGGAGCTGCATCAAGAAAACATAGAAAAGGAGTTATTAGAGAGAGAAAGAGAGATGCACTCAAATGCATGTGAATATATAGCTTATTCCATGTTGCCTGTCCTTCTATATATATGTATACAGGGGGAGTGGGGGTAGGGGCTGGGGAAGGGGGGGATTACCATCTTTACATTGCTCTGAGTCATCTTCAGTCTCTCAGAATCTGACATTATGACTTCATCTTGAAGCTAAACAAGCCCATATATGTACCATCATTAGAAACTTATTACAAAGTGGAAGCAGATCATGATTATTCAAAATAAAGAAGTGTTCAACGAAACAAAACAGGCAGTGTATACGAGAACCCTCAAAATCAGAATAAAAGCAATAATGACATAATGATGTCCATGTAAATAAAGGATTGTTGAGTGACTAGACCCATATAGAAGATATAATTTTTTTACCACGAATCTCAAAACAAGTCATTCAACTAGCGCAAAACTTAAATTTTTGAGAAAGCAGGCTCAATCTTGAAGCATCATTGCACATGAAAAAATAGTGTAAACAGAAACTTTTGTTAATGTATGAAACAAATACTCCCTCCGTCCCAATAGCAAGGTCTCGCTTTCTTTTTTCGTCTGTCTCAATAGCAAGGTCCCATTTCAAAAATGAAAACAATGAACTCTTCAAAAATTATGGGATCTACCACTTTTTATCTTTTTACTCTTGTTTCTTAATAACCGTGCCCAAAGCAAGTGAGACCTTGCTATTGGGACGGAGGGAGTAATTTTTATTGAAGTCTTTGTGAACTGAGACCAACTAGGCTACCTTAGTTATGACCTTACTCCATTCCTCAAGCCTCCGGGGATTCTTCGTAATCCTCGAAATCTCTCTCATTACTATCCTAATGGACTAAGGCAGTTATCAAGCACACTGCTTTTAGCCTGGCATGAAGATGCCAAAAACCAAGCATATTAATTTGTTATAAAATGTGCATATATTCATATCCATGCATCTCCCTAACAATATCAAAATCAATCTTCTTTTGTCACTTTTATGCATCCAATTTTTTGAATAAATCATGGGGACACTTTACACATGCAATCTTGAAAAAAATGGAAATATGACACAATGACAAAGAAGATGATCATAAGTACCAATGGGAATATGAGTTCTGAATAAGCGTCCAATGAATCAGATGAACACCTAATGTGATAGAGAAACTAGCAGTGCAAGGTGGCTATCGTTAAAGCAAAACAAAGACACTACACAATGTTTAGTGGCATATTAAGCTTCTGAATAAAGATTAAAAAAAAAAAATATTCTCAAATATTAAGAATGATAGTGGATATTCTCTCAAAATAATTAAGAGAATGGTCTGATTAAACTTTCATGTACCTTAAGACGCTGGGAAAGATCTTTGAAACCTTGCACAAGTTGAGGCCACAAACGTTCTCTTTTGGAACTTTCCATGCCTTCCAGTTTTGCTATTGCTTCTGCCCACATAATCTGGCAGTTCAAACTATTTTACCAGACTTACAAAATAGCCTCCAAAAGTACATGTATAATTAATAGTAATGTGATGCAAGTTTAAACTGAACTCACATCTGATACACCAGCAGGCTTTGTCCTGTACTGAGGTTCAGTCACGCTAAACAACAGATGCTGCAAAACCAACAACAATCTTGATGAGCATGCAAAACAGAAAGAAATTTCTCAATTTCAGAGTTAGAACTCAAGCTTTCTGATTTGATAGCATTCTCCTATTCTTAAAATTCCAACCTCCATGCTAAAAATATACTCATTAGACCTAAAGAGCGCAATTCATTACTAAACCATTATTTCTTCTTCCATTCCAATTTCACACAACCGAATCGAACGCAGTATTATAAAGGTGAAGATGCTCAATTTCAGAGTTAAACCTTCAATACACAGAAATCTAACCATATTAATTGAGATCCAGCACAATATCGGTTACTCGGAAATTTGTTGTGCTCTGTTTGTAAACATAAAACACCATGAGAACCTACTTCACAATCTGTTCACTCGCCCCCCCCCCCCCCCACCCCCCACCCAATTTAAAAACATAAACCAGGCCATACACAATTATAACCTCAATAAAAATGAGCTATTTTTGAATAGAATGTTGTTCACCCTAGAAAAACAAGCCAAAGCAAATTCAAATGCTTTCAGTAGTTAGAAAAGAACAAAGTTGAGGGAAAAACTACAAACCGAACCTTAAATTCAAACTTAAGGTTCCCAGGCTCCTCTTTGTATGCATCCACAATCGCCTGTAGAGAGAATATGAAGAGATCAACATCAACAGAAGTTAGAATTTGATCAATTAAAAATACATATAAAAAGGATTCTCACTTGAATATCGCGATCGGCTAGAGAGAACGGGAGAGGAGCAACTGGGGCCATCTGAGTAGTCAATTGCGGATTCATGAAATTGGTTGGAGGAGCATTATTAAAAGGCGTCATTTGCTGTTGTTGTGCAGAATTAAACTGCGACGAGAAGCCGAAGGGGCTCTGCTGTTGTTGCGGCTGAGGCGTCTGAAACAGCGACGGCGTTTGCTGCGGCGTCTGGAAGAGCGATGGAGTTTGCTGCTGCTGCTGCGGTTGAGGCGTCTGAAACAGCGATGGAGTTTGCTGCTGAGGCGTCTGAAACAGCGACGGAGTTTGCTGCTGTGGTTGTTGCGAAAAGGGTGTGGAGAAGAGCGAGGAACCGAACGCCGGAGTTGAAGGCGTGCCGAATGCGGGGTTGGAGGATGGGGTGGCGAAGGCCGAGGAGGAGGCCTGAGCTCCGAACATTGTAGGAGGGTGGTGGCGGAACCCTAGATTCAGAGATTGGGAAGTTCTGTTGCCCGCCAATTTCTTTATGACGCGGCGTTGAGTTGAGGTGAGGAGAGAGAGGAGAGGAGAGGACAGAGGAGGGTTTGGATTTTTGAATTGCCTTGCAAAAATCACAACAAAAATAGAAATAAAATATTCTGTCCGTTTCCAAAAAGTGAGGTGTTTCTACCGTTTTGGAACATCCTTCATAAATATGGTGTTTTCATTTTATGACATAATGACATAATTTTAGTAAGTACTCTCTCCGTCCCAATAGCAAGGTCTCACTTATTTTGGGCACGGTTATTAAAAAATAAGAGTAAAAGGAAAAAAAAGTGGTAGGTCCTACAGCTTTTGAAGAGTTAATTATTTCCATTTTTTGAATGAGACTTTGCTATTGGGACAGACAAAAAAAGAAAAACGAGACCTTGCTATTGGAACGGAGGGAGTAATATTTTAAACCTCACAATAACTTTACCTTTCAAAATCATATATATATATATATATATATATATATGGGAAGGATCGTATATAAAGCACTTTTACTGTAAGAAATGAGAAGTGATTTGGACCATTAATCTTACATAAATCTACTATTGTCATTTACCAATTCATTATAATTGAACGTGAAATGCATATTATCATAACAATGCATAATAGTAATCCTAATTATTAGACGATGCATTGTTATACTAATACATAAAATGCATTAAAAAATATTTTGTATGTAAACCAACTCATATATATATATATATATATATATATATATTCATAATTCATAATACTTGTACTTGTACGTATATCGGGGGAAATTCTATTAGGGGTGTACATGTTATACACCCCTCCTCACATGATAATATTATATTTATATAATTTATATTAATAAAATATTGTGATGTGAGAGGTGTGTGTACTACATGTACACCCATAATATAATTTCCCGTATATCGGTATATGTATGTATCTTTCCAAAGAACAATAATTTATCACAAAAAATTATTTAAAAAAATAAAGAATTTATCATATGAAATAGCCACTATGAATAGTGGAAAATAAACGTTGTCAAAAACTTAATTTGTTATAAATTTTAGCAGATTTTAAGGTGATGAGACAACAATATTCTTAAGTAAAGAAATAAACTCTACTCCTCACTTCCATCGCAACTACTGATCTTCTCTGCTGCTTTCCACCACCGCTATTGTCATCTCCATCGCTTATTTTCCGCCATCGTCATCTTCTCAGTCGCAATCTCTATCTATTTCCAGATTTTTTCTTCACACCACCAATCTTCTCTGCACCACCGTTCTTCTCCGCAGCGCCGTCTTCATCGTCGCCGACAGCTTGATGTTCTTCGTCGCAATGACGGAGGATTCGACAGAGTGCGATCTCTATTTGCATCTGTTTAGAAACATAATCCTACCAATTTCCGACGCATTGGATGTGGTTTCAATTCCCAACTGCAATGCCCAAACTTATTAAAGTTGTTGGTTTGTAGTGGATCTCATTCATACCAAGTGTACCATGGCGCGGTGCCATAACTTGGTACGACCCAAGTTGTTGGTTTCTCTTTTCTGTAACAATGTGGTTGCCGGATCTATGTTTCGACGTTTGAATCGGCAACGGATCTAAGGTTTTGAACCTTAGATTCGGCGTAGTTGCCAGTTTGTGATGCCGGAATATTTGTTTTGGTTGTTCGAAGCTATGAAAACCACGAAGAAAAACAGTCAAAGAGGCGCGGTGGATGGTCGACGGAGGTAGAGCGGCGACGGTTAGGATTCGGGTGAAGGACGACAGAGAAGAGAAATAAAAATGAAGGGTAAATTTGTCCAAAAATGCCAACTAAATTGTGAGTCATCACATTAAAACCATAGTAATACAAATTACAGTCATTCACGAATCCTTTATGATGTTACAGTAGTTCAATCAATGAAAAGAGCAGACACAAGCAGCAGCTATAATCCAATTTGCAATAAAAAACCATGCCAACTACTAAAATCAAATCAGATGAAATGTGTGGGCAACAAAATCCAGTATATGTAGCTCATGCCTCAATCGTAACACTGCACAAGCACGAGCCCAACGCCTTTATTTCAGAAATCTGCCATTCAGAGCCCGGTGCAGCATTTGGATCATACAACAGAGTGTGGTAACAAGGGTCCTCCTGTGCCGAGAACAGCAAGAGTTTCCCGTCCAAGATCCCGAATCGAAACCCGATGCTCGAGCTTCCAGTTATCGGTACTGGCACCATCTTCCACGAATTGTCTGTGGGGTTATAAATTGCTAATCTGCGCTCATTTTTCCATTCCATGCAACACAGCTTCTTTCCGAGCACAGCGTGAGCAGTGACCATGACACAGCCGTTTTTCATCTGGGACCACGTGTGGCTATCAGGGTTATAAACGTCAATAAACCTCGAGTTCCCGATTGTGAAGGTCGACCTACCACCCATAATATAGAGCTTCCCCTCAACGCCACAGGCAAAGCAGCCCCATCTGGGTCGTCGCAGACTCTCTATCATAGTCCACTTGTCAGCTTCAGGGTCGTATACCTCGACAGATGAGAGAGATTCTCCATCCGTCCCACATCCTCCAACCGCATAGATCATACCATTCACTTCAGCACAACCAAAGTCATAGCGTGCCACATTCATGCTAGCTAGTTTCCCCCAGCTGCAAGAGGTAAAGATCTTGAGACAAAAACATTTTTGTAATTGAATTGTTAACTATAAGCAAGTTTCACTTCTAATTTCCATGATAAAAATGGTTAATTATGCATTTGATACGTAAGGTATTAAAGTATATAGTAGAATATCCTAATGCGGAGCCTAAGTAGCTTACACAGTACCTATGACGCTTAGTTCATTGCTGGCTTCTTGTTTATCACTTATCATCTTTCAAAGTGGAATTGACAAAGCTTCAGGAACAAAATTGATTACTTGGTATTAGTTCCAAAATTAATAATGTAAGGACTACGAGTAAAATCATTCTAAAAAGCTCACTGGAACTAGGAGAGCCAAAGAAAAGGTCAAATCCAACTGGTTCAAACTTAAAGCAGAAGGGGTTTACACATGAAACAGTGATGCATATATCATAACTCGCAAGCAAAAGAAATAAGGATGCGTCACCAAGTGAATGCAATGAAACAGTATTCTGTCCCACAAAACACATATCACCAAATATCAACAAAGAATTAGCAAACCATCAAATTTTGGGATATTCTTCAATAAAATCCCTTGTAGAAACTAGACTATTAGGCAACATTACCAAACTACCACCGAGATTCATATTATAAGAATAATTTGCTAGCATCATATACAAGAAGTTTAGTCACATAAAGTTGGAAAAGGACAAAGCAATTCAAAAAAAGTAGTTGGACAGTTTGAGCAATAGAATGCTTGAGAACTAATTGCTAATTGGGGAAGGAAGTAAGAGAAAACAAACCTGTTGAGGCAAGAATCGTATTGGTAAACATCTGATGAAACACAAGCAGTTTCATCACTGATAGAATACCCAGCAATAACCAAAAGCTTTCCATTCAGAACAACTACCCCAAAGCCTGTTTTAGCAGGCCCGGGCATTTGCATGAGTTCATGGCGTTTACGTCCAAAACAATCTAGAACCTCCCAGTGGCTCTCCTTTCCGTCAGCATCCACAGTCAGGATATACAGCCATTCCTCAAGCATTCCAGCTAGTCTACGGACGGTGATAAACTCTTTGCTTTTGATAAAGGACCTCCATCGCTTGGATACAGCAACCATGGCAGGAAAATAAGAACGGGGAACAAGAGCAAGGCAGTGCTTTGATACATCATCGGGCAATCCAGGCAGGATGGGACTATGACAATCATCAGCAACCTCAGAAATTGAGAATGATTTGCCTTTAGCAACAGATTCAGGAACCAAGGTGGAACCACCTTTTGCAGTTGGAGTATCTCGCTGGAACGAGTCAGAGAAACACATATCTGATTCTTTGAATCTCTTTGCAGAAATAGGACCCGGCATTTTTGTCAAATCACAAGTTATAGGAATTTGGTACCACAATTTTCGTTAACAAAAAATGTCTCGGAAGACAGGCATTAATGGAACAAAAAGAATCTGGGTTTCTAACTAAAGAAATTCATAAAATCCTTCACTAATAGGAATTCTACAAGACCAGGGCATAAAGGATGTTGTGAATCGGATCTTTTGAGCTGTAAAGGCCAACGGTTTTCTATGTTTTGCCCAATAAGATTCAAAGTCCATACCACTTTCATCAACTCTACTATAAGTCAGCTTCGGCCCTACAAAGACTATACCCAAAATTAAGTTTACTGAAGTGCTTTTTCCCTCACTCATTGCCCAAGTACCTACAATCATTAATGTGCCAATAATTCAGAATCATATAAAGAGATAAGAAGATAACAAATAACCTCTGAAATAAGCAGGCGCTGTAACGGAACACAAAATATACCTGACAAGCCCATAGCCTTACGAAATTTAACCTCCACGTACTTCCATTTCTTTACTATACAATCGTCTGCATCAAGTAAAAAGACCGGAGATAAATATATATATATCTATCTCAAATCAGCTCTACTTGGCTAAGAGCCTAAAACAACAGGGGTAAGGTCGGAGCACGACACGAATTTTAGGACTCGGAAGAATACAACATGGTGCAGATCTTATTATGCCCAGTTTTCATGATTCACAAAAATCCCAATAAAATGAATCCAAAGCTGCAATCATGATCTACCATGAAGTGATGCTTCTGATAAGTACACAAGTGGCAATATAAACAGAGATCTATTAAAATAAAATCTGGTCTTTTAGCAGATCAAATAATTCCCAATCATCCAAATTGACGTGTTATTTATATAATGTCAAGTGGCAACGCAACTAACTTGATATTGACGCATGTTTAACATTTTACAAATGACAAGACCCCAATAAAACCGGAGCTTGGTTACATCAAGCTTTCAAGATGCAGCCATTGATTGAGCTGAGGGCTCAGCTACTCCCACCCCACCAACCAAACCCACCACAACCCAACTACTCCCCACAAAAAGTTTAAAATGAAAAGGAGGAAAAACAAACAACAAATAAACAAACAAAAAGAATACCAATTATATGAGCAGTCAGGGGCATTACAAGATTGAAGGTGGAATTTCTTAACCTACTTCCCAGTTCCCGGCAACAAAAATAAAGTGCAAAAAACACGACAAATGCAAATCTCAACGAAACAAATGCAACCAAGGAACAGAATCGAAATATGTATAAAATACCGGAGAAATCAAAAGAGAAAATCGGTAACAAGTTAGATCCAATACCAAAGCAATTGATAGAAATAAATCAGCACCAAAGAAAGCGAGCTTCACTTAAAAAAAATTCAAAACAAAACAAACAAAGCGCTAACAGATCTAGAAATAACGGGAAAAAAAAATCCATACAACGAGAAACAAAAAATAAAATCAAAATTTAAGAGTGTACCTTGAAATTCAGAATTTGAGATGAAAAGGTAGGAGTAAAAGAGCGCAATCCGGTGAGTAAATATAGGGATGCGGAGATGGATAAGAAGAGAAAAATGTAGGAAATTAATGGAATGGGTAAGGATGAGTTATGGAGGAAGAGGCTGCCTGTATCTGATGTTAATATCGAGGGAAATGGGAATGAAATGGAATGGAAGTGCCTACACCACCATATCTATATTTATGGTGTCTGGAGAGGGGGAGAGAGAGAGAGAGAGCTGGTTTCAAAGAAATTACCTTCTTTTTTCAGTTATCATTGTATTGGACAATAATTTACCGGAATAATTTTATGACTTCGCGATTTGCGGAGATACGACTGCATAAGTTTTTTTCTGAATAAAAAATAATTGCTGTAACGACCTAACCACGAGCACAAGTTAGGTAGTATATTTGTTTAGTAGATATTAGAATTATGAAATGTCAATGCTCTTTGGTTAGCGATTTGTATCATTATGTATACGTTCAACAAGAGCATATTGTTTTTTTAGAGAATTACAAGATATATATATATATATATATATGTATATATAATCTATTGTTATGTTCATTAAAAAGTTATTAAGAGTCATGGTCTAATGGAAATTTCATGTTAGGTTGATCTACAAATAAACTCAACAAATTGAGAAATTTGGGACGATGTTTTCAAATGATTATACTCATTACAATAATTTTTAATATAATTTTGGCAATAAAAAAAAACTAAAAAAAAATACGAAAGCTCAATATCTAGCTAAATACTATTTTCTTGATTTTCTTATGAGGCGATATTTCCAATAATTTATCATATTATTTTTGAATTATTTGAAATGTTTGTTATGAACTTTTAAATTTATTGAATTTATTTTATGGGTCGACATAAAATGAAACTTCCTAAAAAGTAAAGTTAAACTAAAATACTTGATTTGTCATTGCATTGGGAAATTCAAAGTATATAGTATGAACTATGAGTCCCAAACTCTAAAATTCGAGGCATGGTTTTTATAGCCTAAATAATCCAACGTATGTGATATGTGAGATACACACCCACCTACGTATTAAATTATTAATTTACATTTATAGTATGATTTACAGACCATTATACACAAATGAAATTTATAGAAATCCAGGATACTTCGTAATAAAAATGAAAAGAAAAAAATAGAGAGAATCTTTTATATTGATCATGCACGGGGGCGGTTCAAATTCTTACCAACAATTAATAGAAAAGTGTTCATCACAAAGACTTTTTCAATAGATAAAGAATAGAATATTGCGTTAGATCTGTGGTTCAAGATTTTCCAATCCATTAAATTATGATCATGATAGTTTTGTTTTATGAGCTTGTGAATATCTAAAGATGCATGGGAATTATCATGTATTTGTTCAAATTATATATACCACAAGTTAACTTGATTAAGAGACAGACAACTCATAAAGCAAAATGATGATAGATAATTGAGACTAATATTTTGATAGAGTGAAGATATCATATTTAGTCTATATAGGATGGCCTCGGAGTGGAGTAGACGCTTCCATAATTTTTTTAGAAGGAATAAATTTCATTACATAATCAAATCCGAGTAAACATGCAATATCTAGAAGTAAAGATGGAAAATCCGACTTTCAGATCATTACATTTTGAGTATTGTTTCCTTCCCGATGAACATGTGAAACTTCAACCAAAATAATGCGCCTTGCATTCATGAAAGCTTATAGCCATTCTTCACTTAATTATAGCATCTGTCTCTTGATAGTAACATATACAAATGAAGTAATAACATATTTTCATGTTATAATAAAAAGCCAACTATAAAAGAATACATATATGAGGTATAAAATATCACACTCAATCTTGGGTTGAAGAAATGAGTTGAGAAAGACTAATTGTGAAATCCCGTGTGCAAATTGCAATGTGGGCGATGGCTCAAATTAAATTAATAGGCATAATCATTGTCCAACACAAAAATTCGAGGGATTGATTTTATTACCTATCAAATAAATATTCTCCCTTTTTTTTAGGAAATAAATATTCTCCTTGAAAAATACAAGTTTGAAATTCTCTTAACCTCAATAAATTTATGAAAACAACTTGAGAGCAAACGATGTGGTTGGCTCTAATCCCTGGACTCTGGGATATAATGTGTGATGTTTTGTCTTTACATCACGTATGGCTATGAGCCTATGGCCATAACAAATATACAATCTCTCTCTCTATATATATAGTACTCTTAACTTATGCATGTATATATATATATATGTATGTATATATAATTATTTTGGTAAGAGCCATCCCTAATGTCGGTATTAGAAATTAATTTGGACTATTGTCATGCATGATCTATGGTTATCAACTTATCATAAAAGTAGGGGCGAGCACGGTTCGGTTAACCGACCGTTTGCCACAAAAAAAATCGACCATACGGTTTTTAATAGGTTCGGTTAACCGCTAAAATGTAGAAAATAAAAACCAAAAACCACTATAACGGTTAACCTAAAAATCGGTTCGGTTAACCGTTATTCAACGTTAACCATGTAGTAAGAAAACTTTCAATTTTTTTATAATTCATAGCATGAAAAATAAAAATCCGTATCTTAAAATGTGAATACGAAATATACATTTAAAGAAGTATAAATAATAAATTGAACACGCTCATGTTTTCAAGTCAAAGTAGTAAAATCAAGTTAGTTAATATTATAATTTATAACATATAATTAGTTGGTATAGTAATTTTATAACATATAATTAGTAAAATTATAATTTTAAATGAGTTTCGATTCGGTTCGGTTAACCGTCGGTTTTTATATATAAAAATAAAAACCTAACCGTTATCCTCGGTTTTTTAAAATTAGAAAAATAAACTGAACCGTTCGGTTAACCATTTTTTCGGGACGGTTTCGGTACGGTTTGTCGGTCGGTTCGGTTTTTCGGTTTGTTTTGCTCACCCCTACATAAAAGAATCATTTGACAATATATAAAAATATTATATATGTTTCTTTATACATACAATAATACATTTTTAAGTATTACAATGGTGCTTCTTTTTATGACAATCGTAATTTATGGTAAGATCACTAGTCCAAATTAGTTTCCCATTCTTACACTATAACTTGCTTGTATACAGGTAGATACTTTGGTAGAAAGTTAGAAACCATCCTTATCCTAAGAATTATGAATAAATATAGGAATACAAGATTTTGATTAAATGAGATGCCAAGATTGATTCTCACTCGAATTGATGTATTGTAAAATTGATATATTACTTTGATGTCTTCATTAATCTGGATTGTACATTATATTGGAATCAATGACCCATATTTATTCATATTTCTCACTTTAGGTTGTATTTTATCTATGCTCTACCTGTGTATATACATATATATAAATATACACAATGATGGTTTTTTACCATCACATTTCTTTATATAAAAAATACTATAATATTTTTTATATTACAATAATACTTAATTTTATAAGAATCCATTTATTCAAATTAATTCCTAATTCCTATACTAGAATTTTATATAAATCAGTTCCTATGATTGAAGAATTGGAATTTCCACCACACACACACATGTTGGGGTATTGGTTCGCGTGCAAATCTAGAAGATACTATTTGGCTAAGCTCGAGTAAAAGAGCCTATTACAAAATACTCCATTTTTAGAGTATAATAATAATAATAATAATAATAATAATAATAATAATAATAATAATAATAATAATAATAATAATAATAATAATAATAATAATAATAATACTGCTTTAAATATTTTTTTTTTCCTTTTAAATGACGAGAAAAACTCAAAGGTGCTACCTGATGATGGTACGCTTTGGGTAAACCTTACTCCTTTATAAGTAAGACACGAAATCTAGTTTCAAAAATAAATCGGTAAAATATCTAGGTAATATTATGTATAATTTTGGAGAAATTAAAACTAAAATTTCTAAAAATAAGATAAATATAGTTTAGATAAAAGGTTGAAGCTCGCATACTTTTTCAAAACAGCTTATACTTATTCCAAGTCAATAATATATATACACTTATCTCAAAAAAAAATATATATATACACACAATAGTAATAAAAAAAGGGGGGGGGGGGTATAGGCTAGGTAGGCACGAATAAAAGTCAATAGGAGGCGTAGCAAATAAAAATAACATTATGAAATTTATTCCACATATTTGAAAAATGACTTTTGGAGGAAGTGAAATACTAAGTAAACCACTAAAGTAACCTTTACATTCGTGGTGCATGAATTGAAAGGTCGTATTCATAGATAATATTTTCTACGTATCTATTTAAGATTTTCACAAAGAATGTCTTCTACTATGGATGGTTACAATTCAATTTGAAAACTTTAGACATTTAATCACACCCCAAGATTTTAAAAAAGAGTTCTTCTACTATAGATGGTTACAATTCAATGTCAAAACTTTAGACAAACTACATTAATGTGTCCTGAATTTCAAATTTCGGCATGTGAAGTTGGTATGGCTTGCCGAATATCAATGTATATTTTCACTTTGAAGTATAAGATAGATGTGAAATATATGATCTCGCGTGTAGCAAAAACAACGCCGTTTATTGCTAGATCACTTTTTTTTTTTTGCTAGATTTAATTTGTACTTTATTATATAAACTAATAATACAATTTCAAACATAATATAATATTGTATAAACTTATTATTATGATGATGAATCGGTGCGAGCTGACGTTGTCTGGTCTCTTACACTGTTACATTATATTGTTAACGTAGTTTACTATGAAACAATCTCTAATAAACATCAAGAAAAATAAAATAAACATCAACTATAGAAAAAATAATCGAAATTAATTTATTCATTGTCCTTATTAGAGTGAACAGAAAACAAAATTCTAACATCAATTTTTGACTGGGTATACAAAACAGCTCAACGTGGATTTTAAGCTTTAGCCATAACAGCAGACTTATAGTTTTGTAGATAAAGCAGATAAGAATGCCACCGATTTTCATTTAAAGAATTTGTGGCGTCCAATCTCATTTAACAAGCATCGCTAATGATAAGTAATACTCAATATAAAGAAAGAGATAATACAAAATAAACAATTCAAATTAATTAAATTAGAGTGCAGCAATTTGAAGGCTGAAGATTGCCTCTTCCGTGAAGCCATACAACACGAGTATATCTCTCTCTCTCTCTGAGTCTCTGAGTTAAATAATGGCAGAAAAAGAGGTTACGTAGATTTATTAAATTATGAGATATAGAAATTGAGTTGCACATACAGTTGTTAATGATTCAAATATTATGAATTAATTAGTCCCTTATACTTTTATGTGTGAAGCTCGAATATATACATGTATCATTGATTAAACTAATCTTTTTCTTTGTAAGGCGATAATTATAAAAATGTGGTAAAGGTGGAGTTTATCCAGCATTGACTACGAGGACATTATGTGCAGTTGGTCACGTGAAATTGTAAATCAGACCAAACCGATAAGTTATAATGTTGTACCTTATCCTATCTAGAAATCTTTAACTACGTGGATAGGGACAAATATTTATTTCTTATATTTCAATTTCACATACACTCGAGTAGTCTAGTTGGCGAAGAGAACGACGTGAAAAGTCAACACGACCCGATTGCATATACGAGCAACAAGGTCTCAAATGACCCTAGAGATTAATTTACTTAACAAAACTCCTCATATTGCTTCATTGTTATGTTACCTTTCCAAATAATTTGCTAGATTGTCTTGTCATAAAAATGCCTCATAGTCTCGTGATCCCTATCATTCTACATGCACCTTTTAACAAAAATATTCCAATCTAAAAATAATTATAATAAGATATCCGAACTATAACAAAACAAAAAAACTTATTCCTAACTTCATTATTTGGCAATAGAAAACTAACGTGGCTCATAGTATGTACTACCTCCGTCCCATTATTCTTGTCTCATTTCTTTTGGGCACGGGTATTAAGGAGAAATGTGTTTAAAGGCTAAAAAGATAGAAATTGGTGGAGCCCATAAATTTTTGTGAGAGAAACATGTCCTTTTATGGAAACAAGACAAGAATAATGGGACAACCCAAAAAGGAATACAAGACAAGAATAATGGGACAGGGGGAGTATTACTTTTCATTAATAATTAACATAAGCGTTTGACAAACCACAACTTTCCGTCACTACAAAATGATAGTTGAGATATAAGTACTTATTAATTTTGTGATAGTTAGGATATTTTATTGCAATCATAATTGTATTGCGTTGAAAGAACCATAGTATTAAATTGTAATTTTTCCTAAGAAAAAAACTCAACCATTACAATTGGGGAAAAACTCGAGCTTATTCCACTTCCATAATTCCAAACACTACATCTCGTCTTTATATACATACGAGAATGAGATTTGAACCCAAAATCCACCGCACCAACTCAAAAACTACTATAAAATAATACGCTGTAAATACTTTAGGTATGAAATGACAACATATGACTAGACAAGAAGTTCAGATTGTCTAAAATAAATAGAAGAAATGGGAAAAATGAGGATATCAGATTTTCATAAGCTAAATAATACAAATAAAAAACAAAACACGAAAATAAACATGCAACAAAATATGAAGATGAATGAAGTGAGGAAAACTTAGCATCTCAATGTAATAAATACATTCTGCTCAATGAATTATTAAGAACCTCCGACAGATCAGTCTCTCAAACACTATTAAACATTATAATCATATCGAATTCAATCAATTTTACAAATCACACAATCAAAACAAGAATCCAAAAGAGTCCTAATAACATAAACTACACTATTAATAAAAAATAAAACTAATTTTGTATTTACTATTTAATAAACTTATTTCTATTTTTCCAGTTGATCAGAGAAGTTCACACCCAACTTCACCTGTCGGGCTTCAAAATGATGCTTTCAAAACTTTTTAAACAACGCTTAAATCAAAACATAACCATAAGTGCATATACAAAAATCAATTGGAACTACAAACACCATCACTTCATTTTCTGTTAAAATAATCTCTTTAAGTGAATTGAGAAATACAACGTAAGCAAAATTTTATGACCTAATTTAGCAAAAATATCTACTTAACATGCAACAATGCAAGCAAAATCCAAATGAGCCGAAACAGATATTTTAGAAGCTAAGTAGAAAAATAGTAATATCTAAGGTCAGCGATCTTAACATGACAGTATTCCTACAAGAAATAAGACAAGTTATATATTAAAGCATTTCGGGTTTTGCTTCCATAATTGCAGATTTTTGTTGATAGAATATAACCACAAATCACTTTAACATAAAAAACTAAAGGTGCTGCCATAGAAAAGGGCGAGGCTTCGTAAGGACAATATGTAAAAGGGTTCAGAAGGCCATTTTTAGATAGTACTGCAAGAGAATTCATGCCATGGCATTTGATGAAAATCCAATAATCCTCAAATACAGAAAATAAATAACAAAACTCATCTGCATAAAGAAATGATGCTATGGGGCACACAGTTTTCCCAAAACTTGATAAACTATATGATCCAGTCATTCGCTACAAGCTCAAGACCGTTTGCTGGTTGCTAATTGTGACTCAGGCTGCAAAATAAATCAAATAAGGAACATTAATGAGCCAGAACAATATAATGAAAGGATATTAGACCAACAGTATTTGTGGTTACCTCCTTTTTGACTGGCTCCTCTTTCTCAGATAGAATCAACTCAATGTGGCAAGGCGATGACATGTAGGCTGTGAAATAGAAATCATGTTAGCAAATGTAAGTAATAAATAGTATTGAGAACAAACAAATAAAATGTCATCTTACGGTTGATTCTTCCATGAGCACGGTAGGTGCGGCGTCTCTGTTTCTGGGCCTGGTTAACCTGAATGTGAGAGATGAAGAGAGCATCCACATCCAAGCCTTTCACCTGCCAAAAGCTAAAATTATTAACTAAAGCACAAGAGATTGAATCTGATTTCCAAATATTTGAGTAAACAAGCAATTTTACCTCAGCATTGCTTTCAGCGTTCTTAAGCAAATCCAAGATGAACTTAGCAGACTTAACAGGCCAACGCCCCTGTCCATTTGAGTGCCGATTCTTTGCTTGAGCAGTTCGGCCTACGCCACCACAGAATCGGGTGAAAGGTATGGCCTGCTTGTGGGCAAGCACATCCTCCAAGTACCTCTTGGCCTTGCCCAGAGGAAGCTTCCTAATAGCATGTGCTGTCTCCCTAGTGTTCTATATAAATGTAGGAGATATATCAGTACCATTTCAATATTTCATCATATAAACATCACAAAAGGATTCATAGCTGCAAAAATCCAACCATATAGCTTAATCTACATTTCCAAAATTTAATCGAAAAAACATTATGTTAAATGTAGCATTGTTTACAGAACCATAAATCTTTGGAATAACTAAATAGGTTCACCCAATAACATTGCTGAATTCTATCCCTGAGACCTCACAAAATGGTAACAGATCCCTGAATTTATCATCAAGCTCCACGCCCCTAATCTCAACAGTTGACCTCAAATTTCACAATAAATTACAGCAATAAAAAATCCATATGAATCAGAAACTTCACTCAATCACAACAGCGCAAAAACGAAAAATCAGAACACGATAGCACAGTCGAACGATAAATGAAATCAAACAAAACGAACATAAATACAACGTAAATTTCAAAAAATGAAGAACAAAATAGGACAGCGCAAAAAAAGAAAAATCAGAACACGATAGCACAGTCGAACGATAAATCATGAAATCAAACAAAAATGCGAACATAAACACAACGTAAATTTCAAAAAATGAAGAACAAAATAGGTGTACCTTAAAATGAACTCTGAGATCAGATCCCCTAGCCTTGCAGGCTGCAAAACCAAATAATCAGAGATGTCAAAACACTCAACCGAGAAAATGAATATCACGCTCAATTCACAACTAACAATTACAAGAGTAGACGAAGAATATAAGTAAAAATTACATTTGGTGATATTATCCGGCTCTCTGGAGTATTTCACCTGACAAAATTGAGCAAAATTAGACGCCGGAAATTGAAAATAGCTTACTAAAAACGCAAAAATCATCGGAAAACGAATGGGCGAGAGAATACCATCGTCGCTGCTACTGCGGGCGGCGCGACTGGAGAGAGTATTAGGGTTTTTCTATAGCAAGAGTGGAGCTGCCGTGTGCTTAAAACCCCAAGAATACCAAACGTTGGGCTACGATTGGGCTTTGTCTGATCTTATTGGGCCAATTAATTTTATACTTTCGAATTTCCTTTCTACGAGGATAATATTATCGAACCTAAAATAAAATACTATTTATATAAATCAAATATCTAACAAAATTGATCTATTTTCACTTAATCGACCAAATTATAACTAGCCACATTATGGCTGAATAGTATCACTCCTTGATCCGATCCATGATCAGACTCGGTCAACGTTGATAGTTGACTTTTTTTTTCTTTTTTTTCAAGAGTCGAGTAAGGGGAGCCGAAGGTCTCAGAGCGAGCTAAAAGACATTAATGTTGCCACAATCATTATCTATAAATTAAAATCGGAGCCGAAAGCGGAGACAAAAAAAATAGAAAAGTCAACGGTTGACTGGATTGGATCGCGGGTCGGATCCGGATTAGGTCGACCCGGATGTTCCGTGGAGACGCTGCACGGGAGTGTGACTCTTTGAAGAATAGATGGTTGATACTCTCCAATTTCTTTTCACATAAGCTGCACAAGGGATTAACTTGTAATCCAAATTTGACGAGATTGTCACAAGTGACTAGTCTCCCAAGCATGGCTAACCACGTGATGTTGAAGGCAAACTTTGATAAGTACGTGTGTGTATTGATCATGTACATGTGAACTAAAAAATAGTTATTGTTCGCATGCATGTTCATATATGTTAGTCTAATATATGTATATAATTTCAAATTTATAACACATAAAAACCTTCATTGCGAAATGTGTGAGTTCAAGACTAACTTGAGTAGGAAATAAGGTAAATTATGGAGCTTTAGCGATATTTTTTAAAACGGTATGACTTTCATTTTTCCCTTAGAAATCAAAATTGATCCGCATCCATATTTTCGGCATTAGAAGTCCATTTGTGTTCATAGAATTCTTGCATGGAATATTCAACATACTATTTCCGTTCATTTAGAGTCTTTCTATGTGAGATTCCGGCAAACACAATTAGATTTCCAAAATCATAAATATGGCAGAAACCCATTTTTGAAAGATTTCTCAAATGACAAGATTTTTTAATAAAAATAAAATAAAAGATCGACCATTTTTAAATCTTTTGCTAAAGTCAGAGCTAAAAGCTTATTTTATCCATCTTGATTCTTGAATCACCAAGATTACAAAGTTGTTCAAGGAGCTACGGTTAGGTCAGAGGACTTTTAATGACCCTTATACCGGAAAAAATGGGAGTACTATAGTAGGATATTTCTTAATTAAAGGAAAGATCACCAACATAAGTGATTCATTTAAAATAATCTTGAAATTTAAAATTATCCATACTATAAATGAGCTCAACCTTGTTTGGTAATCTTACTAATGAACATTTAAAGCCAAAATATAGTTGATCCAAGCTTTCAAAATCGTACTCTAGAGATTGCATTAATATTACAAATCATAAAATAACCACTAGCTAGAAACGCAAGGTTAAGAGATACGGGAACGAATCCAAATCCTCCTATTCTTAACTAAAAAAAATCATACTCCCTCTGTCCTTTAATGGGCGTTTGGTTTACTTGATAAGGAGTGATTGATAATATAATCTCACCTAATCATATGTTTAATTTGAATGATGAAACTTGTAATGAATAACTAGGCCCGTGATCCAATCAGATAATAACTTATCATTCCAAATTTGGGTTGATTATTAATCCTTGTCTAATCAATGATACAAAATTCTAAAATAATCACACATAAACACACACACACAAAATACACACACACTGCACACAGTAGCACACACACTCACACACACAACACACAGCAACACACACACTCACATAGTGCTTCAATTATCCTACACCACAATCAAACAACCCAAACACAAGACTAATAATCTAAATAATCACATCCTACACTATCCTATCAAACATTATCTATCCCATCCATCAAAGCAAACGCCCCCTAAAAGTGTGGTTAGTTTGTTATTTTGGGCGTCCCCCATAAGTGTGGTTCATCTATTTTAGTACATGATTTTTACCCTTATACCCTTAAAAGTTCTAAATATTTACCCTTATTCCTCACTAACACTAACAATTGTGGATCCCTTTCTCCACTAAAAATACCCCTACCAAACATTTACTTACTTTTTTATTAAAACCCGTGCCGCACTCCTTGAACCACACTAATGCGGGACGGAGGGAGTAAAATAAAATTTAATTATAAAATTCAAATAATAGTGTTTTTTTTAAGAGCTGAATAAAGTGTAATAATTTATTAAATCTCTCTCTTTTTTTGTTTAGAGCTGAATATAGTGTAATAATTTGTTCAAATGCAAAAGCTATATAAATCCGAAATTCCAAAATGACTCAGAAGTCAAAATTACCAAAATCTCGATCATTCCTTTCCTCCCGATTCACTCTTCTTCAAAATTGCAAAAATCTCGCTCATCCCTTTCCTCCCGATCCACTCTTCTACCTCCATTTGCCCAATTCTCTCTCTCTTTCTCTCCTCTCTCTCTCTCTCTCTCTCGCAGAAGTTAAATGCAAAAATCCATAAACAGAACTCTCATCTGCTTATCACTATGCGTCCCTCTGCTCTTCGGCTCACTGCTGCTCGCCAGAACCCTCGATTACAGATCCCAATTCCTCAGCTTCATCCCCCAGCTCAGCAATGCCGCGCCGTGCCGCACTCGATCGCCGCCCCTCCGAGTCTACATGTACGATCTGCCGCCGCGTTTCAGTGTCGGGTTGATGGACCCCAACTTCCCCGACGGCACTCCGGTCACCGCCCAGAACATCCCCTCCTGGAGGTGGAACGACGGCCTCCGCAAGCAGCACAGCGTGGAGTACTGGATGATGGCGTCGCTTCTGTCCGACGGGAGCGATGAATCCGGGTCGACCCGGGAGGCCGTTCGGGTTACTGATCCGGATTCGGCTGACGTGTTCTTTGTGCCGTTTTTCTCGTCTCTTAGCTTCAATGTCCATGTTCGGAATATGGCGGAGACCAACACTGTTGATGAGAAATTACAGGTGCGTTTTCGGTTTGATTGAATTTTTTAGTTACAGGTTATTTTTTATGTTAGTTTGGAGGCTTCAATTCAGATCGACGCCATTTTAGTTCCTGAGTTTGGAATGAACTAATTTGATCAATCTAAGCCATTCAATGAAGTTTGTTTGTTCACTGGATAGGAAATTGACACTCTAGAATTTACTTCTAGTATCATAATTGACTGGTTTGTTATTAGCTCAATCTGGAGCATTATGGTCAGCAAAATCAGGGCACGTTTCCATCGTAATTTTTAGGATGTTCAAATTAAATTTTCTGTTTTCTGGTGATGGTTCAAACGGTGTATAACAAATGTTCCGTTAGCATTTAGTCTGCATTTAACTAATCTGAAATACATCAGACTGCTTTTTGAATAATATCTATGGAGTGGAGGTTGTCTTCAATGTTAAATTCTAAATTATTGGGTCTGTTTATTTGTGAGTTAAATATTAGAGGCATTTTTTTATTACTGATGTGTTCATCCATTTTTGTGTTCTTTTTCTTTCTATCATTGTCTTTAAGAGACACTTGAGCGCATGGTGCAATTTAAACAAAGCATCTGGTTAAAAGATGATTTTGATGCTTTAATATGGTCTTTCAAGGTTATGGACCGGTATGATTTTGTAGGGCCCTAGCTAATACCTTATTATAGTCTCTTGGATCAATTTCTCTGTTTTATCGTTCTGTTGTCGTTTATTTTGCTAACTGAGGAGTTCTTTGCAATCAGGTTTTCCTAAACCTAAAAATGACTTGCATGTGATTTGTATTTTGTAATATCTGCTTTGCTTCTTACTGTAGTTAAGCAATGATAGACCATGATACTTAAACAACTCATGTTTTGAATTAACGTTAATTGTATAGATAAAATTTTCGACTAACATATTGAATGGCAGAGCAACACGAAGATACTTTTCAATTGTCAAATTCATCTGTGGCTCAGACATCTAGCAGTGGGCCGTATTATGGCCTGGTTTTGCTGGGTATTTTACCCTCTGATTGTGGTGTTCTCCTAGAATCGAATTTTAAGCACCTGACTAACACAAACTCAATTCTTCTGCTTATCTTCTGTAGCATCTTGTATAAGACAATACATGTATATTATTCTTCTTCATGGATACAAACTCAATTCTTCTTCTCATTCTATAAAAGCTGATGACATTACTTTTAATTGTAGCTGGAGATGGTAAATATACTAAGAGCATCAGATTACTGGAAGAGGTCTGATGGACGAGACCATGTAATTCCCATGCATCATCCAAATGCTTTCAGACATTATCGTGATCAGATCAATGCATCCATATTCATAGTTGCTGATTTTGGCCGCATAATGAACATTTCCACTCTGGCTAAAGATGTTGTTGCACCCTATCCACACATGGTTGAATCATATAGCAGTGAAGACCATCAGGATCCATTCAAGTCTCGTAAAACACTACTTTTCTTCCGTGGGAGGACCCATAGAAAAGATGTATGCAATTCAAACAGGCCTTTATCATATTTTCTATGATTTGGTTGATCAAACACATGTTTCAAACATGGTAATTTGGCAGGAAGGAATAATTCGTGCTCAACTACACAAGATATTGAATGGAACAAAAGATATCATTTATGAGGAGGCTCATGCATCAGAAGAAGGCTTCAAAGCTGTAAGTATTTTTAGCTGTTACTTTGTCCCAGGGAAAGTTGTAAGTGACGGGATAGTAATTTTTAGTTAAAGAAGACACAAAGGTGCAATTGTTATTCTGTAAAGAATGATAATTGTGCAATTGGGCTCTGTACTTTTCCTCTTCAGTCTGGGATGAAATGAGTCATTTTCAATTTACAGAATTTCAGTTTTATTTTCAGAATTTATTTATGATCTTAGCTTCCGCATTTCTTCAATTCCTTTTCTGGTTTTTTACTTTCAATGTTTGCAGCTGCCTCTTATTGCTCCTTAATTAAGAAAATTTCTGGCAACTAAATTGCTTGAGATCTTTGACACACTGGGATCAAACTGAAGAGAATTGATACTGTTTTCTTGAAGGATCATTTCTCTATAGGGTTTTCTAGCTCTCTTGCTAAAAACTTATGATCTAACACTTTATCTTTCTCTTGCATATACCAGTCTGCTGAACATATGCGTTCATCTAAGTTTTGTCTCCATCCTGCGGGCGACACGCCATCTTCATGTCGTCTATTTGATGCTATTGTCAGCCACTGTGTTCCTGTGATTGTGAGTGACAGAATTGAGCTACCTTTCGAAAGTGAAATAGATTACAAGGAGTTCTCCATTTTCCTCTCGGTGAATGAAGCGCTTAAGCCTGGCTACTTGGTCAATGAGCTCAGGAGGGTTTCAAAAGAGAAATGGATGAACATGTGGTCGCAACTCAAAGACATTTCACACCACTTTGAATTTCAGTATCCTCCTAAGAATGAAGATGCCGTCAATATGATCTGGAGACAGGTGAAGCAGAAAGTTCCTGCAGTTAAGCTTGCTGAACATCGAAGTAGGAGGCTCAAAATACCAGATTGGTGGAGATAACGCCCTGAACCCTACTTTGGTATCTTGTACATTCATATTCATTCGTTTGCCACTGAAATGCAATAAGGTGTAACATATCGTCACGGCCATCACTGGAAATACTGCACAGGGAACGCATAGTCATATTCTCTACTGTATATTTAGGTTCCCTGCTAGCAAATGAGCTGTACAGTTGATAACTTGCTCCTTCCAGAAGCTGTGAGTTCAAATATTGAAGGTACACATTGTTGCGTCATGTGAATTTCGACAGTTTCATAGATTCGTGCTGTATTGAAGTGATGTTGAAGAAGTCTCAGGTGTTAGGAGAGCAGGCAGAAGAGATAATAGATGAGCTCAAGTGTTTTAATTGCAGAGTTTATAGATATTGATTTAACTATTTCAGTGCTGTGATAATTTGCGGTTTGTCTCTTTAACTATTCTTCACCAAGTTCCGTGGGTAAAAATGGTGCACTTTTACCAAATCAAATTGAATATGTGAAAGTACTTCTATATTTTAGCCGGGAAAAAGTATTTTGAAACATCTCAAATTTTACGTCATTTGCTACATGCCCTAAATTATCTATTGATAAACGATAACAGGCTAATAATATCAGAACTATTAAATTTTGAGTCCAAGTCTAACTCTAATGTTGACTGAGCATTTCATCGACCGGTGTAGCTATACATGATGAGGTGGAAGACAATTGAAAAACGACAAAAAGTATTCTAAATTACTCGTCATTTATTTAAAATGTCATGTATTGGTGAAAATGTCCCAATTGTCTAAAGGTCAAATTAGGCTCAATAAGCGTCCAGGTACACTATATAGTAAAGTTAGGGCCGACTCATCCCAAAATATCCTTTCAGATTGATGGACCCTGCTCGATGTCTTTGCATTCCGCTTGTCCTTCTAATATAGTCCGATAGAAGCAACTCGACTTCCATTATATATATATATATAACAGCAATTTATACACCACAGGCATATCGATATTATGAAAAACCTAAAAAATATAAACATATTAGAAAAAGTACTAGTTTTGATAAAAATAAAAATTATGATAAAAATAAATATGTTAGAAAACCACAAAATAAGACTTGTAGATGTTTTATTTGTGGGGATCCAAAACATTTAGCAAATAGATGTCCGGATAAGAATAAAGATAATAGAAGTAGAGAAAGAAACAATCTAGTTGAACAAATAGGAGATTTTGAAATAGAAGAAATTAAAACCGACTCAGAAAATGATTCAGTATATAGTATATTTAGTGAAGAAGAAAAATCACAAATAACTTACACATATATGAATACAGAAACAGAATGTCAACATGTCCCTCTGCACAGGAAAAAGTTGTCCATGGTTTAAACCATTCTTCTAATTTTAATTGATTATATCCTGATTTAAGGTCAAATTTGCTAAAAATCTTTTTATTTTGGATTAAACTAATTAATCCATCCTTATTCGGAATATTGTAACCATCATCTATGGTGTTATCATTTAATCTATTATAATTATAAACTATTCTTGCTTTTCCTCTTTTTATTTCTGAATGATTTTAGCTATAAAAGCTGACGTTCTATGTGGGCTTTCTGATCTTCTAATTAATTTTTGTTCTAACATTTCTGGAATTTATTTTTTAAATTCTTCTCTATCAAGTGGAGAATATTCTATATTTGCTGTAATAATCCTTATATCAGGATTTTTAATTTTTTGTTTTATTAAATAGTTTACTTTTGTCTTGGTAATGTCTTCACCTATTAATCCTATTTTTTCAAGTCTTTGAATTATAGGGTAATTTATGCTCTTTGTAATATATTTGGTCCTTTTTCTAATTCGTGACCTAAAATTTTTCCTAAATAAAACATTGTTTCATTTTCTATTTTATTTATCCTGTGACTTTCTTTATTTTGAGATTTTTTGAAAAAATCTAATTCACCAGTTCTAATTTTATTATTTTCTATTTTCTAGGCCAAAGCCTATATTTAAAACAAGATCTGTAATACTATTTAAATGATTATTTTCACTATGTAAAATATGATTAAAACCTTTTTTAAATTTACAATTAAACTTAAATTTTCTACAAAAACACAATGATTATCTTTTATAGAATATTCAAGATCAAGAAATTCAAGACGTTTAAGCGGATTTAGATCAATGATGAGAGTTTCTGATTGTTTCTTTCTCTACTTCTATTATCTTTATTCTTATCCGGACATCTATTTGCTAAATGTTTTGGATCCCCACAAATAAAACATCTACAAGTCCTATTTTGTGGTTTTCTAACATATTTATTTTTATCATAATTTTTATTTTTATCAAAACTAGTACTTTTTCTAATATGTTTATATTTTTTAGGTTTTTCATAATATCCATATGCCTGTGGTGTATAAATTGCTGTTTTACAAAAAGCCCATGCTTGACTTTTAATTTGTTCTTGCATGACAGCTTCTTTGCACTTTTCTTCTAATTTATGAAAAACAAAAGACACTCTGGGCCCAATTCCTAAATTTATAGGTTTTGGATCAAGTTTTTTCCATTCTTCATGGAGACCTTTTCCTAAATCTCCCGGTAATTTTATAAAATATTTATCACATAACTCATCTTCCATAGCCCTTCCGGTTTGTGATATTATTCTAGTAAAATCTGTACTAAATTCTCTAATATATTTAAAATGTGATATACTTAATTGTTCAAGATTTCTAATTGCAGTATCTTGAATAAATGTATTTTCTTTTGTTCAAGACTTATTATTTATTGAAATGACTTCCTGTTTTTCTTCAATATGTTGTGACATTTTACTACATTCGGTTTCTTCATCTGTTATACGTATATTTTTTCTTTTATCAATTTTTTCTTCTAATAAATTATTCTTAAATTCTAATAGTTGTATTTTTTGGTTTATGAGTTCAATAGCTAACTCATGTTTATTTATTCTTTCTTTATAAAAATTTAATTTTTCATCCTGTTCTATTATATTTGTTATTCTTCCTTCTAATTCAGTGTTAATTTTAAAAATTTCATGTATACATAGGAAGCATATTTCTTTAAAACATTTATTACATTGATATCTTTTATCAATAGCTGGGAATAATTTACAAATGAAACAACTAATATGATTATTTCCTTTAAATCTTATCCAATCATGTTGACATTCTGTTTCTGTATTCATATATGTGTAAGTTATTTGTGATTTTTCTTATTCACTAAATATACTATATACTGAATCATTTTCTGAGTCGGTTTTAATTTCTTCTATTTCAAAATCTCCTATTTGTTCAACTAGATTGTTTCTTTCTCTACTTCTATTATCTTTATTCTTATCCGGACATCTATTTGAAAATCCTGTTTACAAATTATTTTTAAAAAAATAGAAAAATAAGGTATTGTAATTAGTAAAAGAAAAATGGAATTATTTAAAAGAAAAATATCCTTTTTAGGATTAGAAATTGGAAATGGAAAGATTGAATTACAACCACACATTGCAGAAAAACTATTAAACTTTCCAGATAAATTAAAAGGTTTAAAGCAAATTCAAGCATTCTTAGGATTGCTCAATTATGCTAGAAAATTTATACCAAACCTTAGTAAGCTTGCAGGACCTTTATATAGTAAAACTACTAAAAATGGGCAAAGAAATTTTAATAGAGAAGATATTCTTTTAGTTAAGAAAATAAAAGAAGCAGTTAAAATAATTAACCCACTAGAATTACCTCTAGTAACAGATTATATTATTATAGAATGTGATGGCTCCAAAGAAGGATGGGGAGCTGTTATGTTATGCAAGAAAAATAAATATTGCCTCAAAAATGAAGAAAGAATTGCTGCATATAGCAGTGGAAATTTTGGAAAAATTGGAAGTAATTGGACTTCTTTAGACTTTGAAATACAGGCATTAATAAATTCATTAGAAACTTCTTCAGTATTGATGATGTGTTCTTCGTCTTCTAATTTTTCGCCTTCACCGCTGAATGGTAAAAGCATTTTCCAATTTTCTGTCCCAAAGATCTGGGTGAAATGTCCTTCTCCAAGGAATTTGTACTGGTTCCAGAAAATTAGTTCGAAACCCAGTTCCTAAACCCTAAACCCTAAACCCTAAATCCCAGTTCAAAATGACGAAGAAATTCCAGAGACTCACAGGGATTTCTAGAAAGGATATGACGAATGCAATGACGAAAATTTATCAATTGTCACTAACATTTGTCAAAAAGTTTTTCTTACTTTTTGAATTTTTTGGCCACGATTATTGTTATTTGGCCACAATTACCGGCTTTATCTTCTTTTTGTAGTGTAGTATTTTCTTTTCTTTTTTAGTCTTTTTCTTTGATTATTACTTGTAAGACTTTGTGGTTTTTTAGACTAGCTAGTTCTTTTAGTTAAGAAAATAAAAGAAGCAGTTAAAATAATTAACCCACTAGAATTACCTCTAGTAACAGATTATATTATTATAGAATGTGATGGCTCCAAAGAAGGATGGGGAGCTGTTATGTTATGCAAGAAAAATAAATATTGTCTCAAAAATGAAGAAAGAATTGCTGCATATAGCAGTGGAAATTTTGGAAAAATTGGAAGTAATTGGACTTCTTTAGACTTTGAAATACAGGCATTAATAAATTCATTAGAAAAATTCAAAATTTATTTAAATAATGAATTTACAGTAAGAACAGATTGTGAAGCAATAGTAAAATTTTTAAAAAATGAAAAATACAACCCCCTTTTAAAAATGTTACGGGAAAGTAAATCAGCTAGATTATTATCTTTTCCTTTTATATGTTCAAAATTTATTATGTAACCTTTTCCTTGAATTATGTTTTGTAAATTTACCCATCTGGTTCTATTTACTTTTCTACTATTATCATTTTTTTAAAAATTTTACTATTGCTTCAATACTGTTAACTTCTGTAAATTCATTATTTAAATAAATTTTGAATTTTTCTAATGAATTTATTAATGTCTGTATTTCAAAGTCTACAGAAGTCCAATTACTTCCAATTTTTCCAAAATTTCCACTGCTATATGCAGCAATTCTTTCTTCATTTTTGAGGCAATATTTATTTTTCTTGCATAACATAACAGCTCCCCATCCTTCTTTGGAGCCATCACATTCTATAATAATATAATCTGTTACTAGAGGTAATTCTAGTGGGTTAATTATTTTAACTGCTTCTTTTATTTTCTTAACTAAAAGAATATCTTCTCTATTAAAATTTCTTTGCCCATTTTTAGTAGTTTTACTATATAAAGTAGGGCTGGCAAATTTCCGGGCCGGGCCGGCACGGCCCGAGACCGGCGGGCTTTTTGGAAAAATCGGGTCGGGCCGGCCCGGCCCGAAAATTCACCGGGCCGGAAAATATGGAGCCCAGCCCGGCCCGAAAAATCAATTTATAGCATATTTTTACCGGGCCGGGCCGGCAGCCGAGCCCTTATTCACCGGGCTTTTGCCTATTCGGGCCGGGCCGTCCCGTGCGTCGATCGAGCTGAATTGCCGAGCCCGGCCCGGCTCGGAGCCGGCCCGTCGGGCCTGGCTTGGGCTTGTTTTGGACATTTAATATAAAGGTCCTGCAAGCTTACCAAGGTTTGGTATAAATTTTCTAGCATAATTGAGCAATCCTAAGAATGCTTGAATTTGCTTTAAACCTTTTAATTTATCTGGAAAGTTTAATAGTTTTTCTGCAATGTGTGGTTGTAATTCAATCTTTTCATTTCCAATTTCTAATCCTAAAAGGGATATTTTTCTTTTAAATAATTCCATTTTTCTTTTACTAATTACAATACCTTGTTTTTCTATTTCTTTAAAAATAATTTGTAAACAAGATTTTCAAATAGATGTCCGGATAAGAATAAAGATAATAGAAGTAGAGAAAGAAACAATCTAGTTGAACAAATAGGAGATTTTGAAATAGAAGAAATTAAACCATTTCAGAAGAAAATGATTCAGTATATAGTATATTTAGTGAAGAAGAAAAATCACAAATAACTTACACATATATGAATACAGAAACAGAATGTCAACATGATTGGATAAGATTTAAAGGAAATAATCATATTAGTTGTTTCATTTGTAAATTATTCCCAGCTATTGATAAAAGATATCAATGTAATAAATATTTTAAAGAAATATGCTTCCTATGTATACATGAAATTTTTAAAATTAACACTGAATTAGAAGGAAGAACAACAAATATAATAGAACAGGATGAAAAATTAAATTTTTATAAAGAAAGAATAAATAAACATGAGTTAGCTATTGAACTCATAAACCAAAAAATACAACTATTAGAATTTAAGAATAATTTATTAGAAGAAAAAATTGATAAAAGAAAAAATATACTTATAACAGATGTAGAAACCGAATGTAGTAAAATGTCACAACATATTGAAGAAAAACAGGAAGTCATTTCAATAAATAATAAAAGTCTTGAAAGTATTAATAAAGGAATTTCTAATTTAATAACTCTACATTGCAGAGTTTGGCTAGATCAAAATACTTATATACCATTATGCGACCACACTTGATACTGGAAGTACTAAAAGTTTAATAGGATATAGTCTAATCCCAAAACAGTATCATAAAAAATTAACTTATAATATAGAAACAAGAACAGTTGAAAATAGAATTATTAAAATAACACACCAAGTTGAAGCATTAGGAATTCAATTCCTAGACTTTGCAGGAAATTTTAGTTCTAAATATGAATTACCACAGGTTATTATTAATCCAGAATCTGTAAAATCAGAAGATTTTCTGTTAGGATTAAACTTTGTTACAAGTTTAAATGGATCAATTACAATAGCAAAAAACCATATTACTCTTAGTAAACAAGTTTATAGTTTTCCTACAAACAGATATAGTCAGACATCAGAGTTCGCTCGAAAGCGTGGTGGAACTGGTGAATTAGATTTTTTCAAAAAATCTCAAAATAAAGAAAGTCACAGGATAAATAAAATAGAAAATGAAACAATGTTTTATTTAGGAAAATTTTTAGGTCACGAATTAGAAAAAGGACCAAATATTACAAAGAGCATAAATTACCCTATAATTCAAAGACTTGAAAAAAATAGGATTAATAGGTGAAGACATTACCAAGACAAAAGTAAACTATTTAATAAAACAAAAAATTAAAAATCCTGATATAAGGATTATTACAGCAAATATAGAATATTCTCCACTTGATAGAGAAGAATTTAAAAAACAAATTCCAGAAATGTTAGAACAAAAATTAATTAGAAGGTCAGAAAGCCCACATAGAACGTCAGCTTTTATAGTTAGAAATCATTCAGAAATAAAAAGAGGAAAAGCAAGAATAGTTTATAATTATAAAAGATTAAATGATAACACCATAGATGATGATTACAATATTCCGAATAAGGATGGATTAATTAGTTTAATCCAAAATAAAAAGATTTTTAGCAAATTTGACCTTAAATCAGGATATAATCAATTAAAATTAGAAGAATGGTTTAAACCATGGACATCTTTTTCCTGTCCAGAGGGACATTTTGAATGGAATGTTTTGAGCTTTGGCTTAAAAAATGCTCCATCAGTTTTTCAAAGATTTATGGACTCTATATTTCTAAAATATGAGTTCTGTCTAGTTTATATAGATGATATTCTTGTAGCGAGTAATAATATTAAAGAACATGAATACCATTTAGAAATTATTTTTAAAGAAATAGAAAAACAAGGTATTGTAATTAGTAAAAGAAAAATGGAATTATTTAAAAGAAAAATATCCTTTTTAGGATTAGAAATTGGAAATGGAAAGATTGAATTACAACCACACATTGCAGAAAAACTATTAAACTTTCCAGATAAACTAGAAGGTTTAAAGCAAATTCAAGCATTCTTAGGATTGCTCAATTATGCTAGAAAATTTATACCAAACCTTAGTAAGCTTGCAGGACCTTTATATAGTAAAACTACTAAAAATGGGCAAAGAAATTTTAATAGAGAAGATATTCTTTTAGTTAAGAAAATAAAAGAAGCAGTTAAAATAATTAACCCACTAGAATTACCTCTAGTAACAGATTATATTATTATAGAATGTGATGGCTCCAAAGAAGGATGGGGAGCTGTTATGTTATGCAAGAAAAATAAATATTGCCTAAAAAATGAAGAAAGAATTGCTGCATATAGCAGTGGAAATTTTGGAAAAATTGGAAGTAATTGGACTTCTTTAGACTTTGAAATACAGGCATTAATAAATTCATTAGAAAAATTCAAAATTTATTTAAATAATGAATTTACAGTAAGAACAGATTGTGAAGCAATAGTAAAATTTTTAAAAAATGATAATAGTAGAAAAGTAAATAGAACCAGATTGGTAAATTTACAAAACCTAATTCAAGGAAAATGTTACATAATAAATTTTGAACATATAAAAGGAAAAGATGATAATCTAGCTGATTTACTTTCCCGTAACATTTTTAAATATTTAAATACAGGTCATGAATCACAGAAAAGTCATCAGACCTAAAGGCAAGGAGAAAGTTGCTACAGAAAAAGTTTCTACAGACAATTCTCCAATGATAACATCTAGTGCAGAAAGTAGCCCTAAATTTCTAAAATTGGGACATACTTCTATTAGTTCTCCCTGTTCAAAATTTACACAGATGGGAAGTGATTCTCAGATTTCTCCCAGTTCAAAATTCTTACAGATGGGAAATTTTTCTCAAACTTCTCCTATTTCCAAAATTTCAACAAAGGGAGAAAAGAATTTGAAAACACACTTTCAGTTTGGATCTGTTATGCTTTCTACTCACACAGATCAAAATAAAAAATTCAAACCATACACTGGAATCGAGGTTAATCCTCAACAACAGTGTTTGTTAGATAATTTGTGGCATATTCAAACTCTTCCAAACGCCACCTCTTTCAAAGTTCAAATTCTTAATGCCCTTAGTTTCTATTTTTCAGATTTAAAGGCAGAAAAGAATTTTATCCCAAAAAGAAAATTTTCTCATTATGTTATTTACAGAGGTACAAAAGTAGGTCTTTTTCATAATTTCGATACAGTTAGAAAACATATTACTTGTCAAAACCCTATTTTTAAAGGATATTATACCTTTAAAGAAGCTTTAGATAATGCTAGAGATTCTTTAGGGTTAAACTTTTTCATTGAACCCGAAGAAGTCAAAAGTTTTTCACAAATTGTAGAAGAAAACCCAAGTGGGGTAATTTCAGCTCAATCCGAGATAATTCAAAAATTAGAAAAACAAATTTTTGATTTACAAAGTCAACTTTCTCTCGCCAATTCAAAAATTCAAGAGAATGTTGAGGCCCTAAAATTCAAGGACCAAACAATTTTTACAATGGAAAAAGGGATCTCAAACCTTAATTCAAAATTTTTTTCCTTGAACACTGAGATCAAAGATTTTGAAATAAAAAAGGATTCTATTCCCCAAAGAAAATTCAAAAATTTCAAGGCAAGAGTGCTTGATCTCCCTTACCAAGAGGTTTTAAAACCACTTTTAGACAGAGTTCCTGAATTGGAACAAATAATTTCAACAAAGGCCTTGGAAGGAATATTAAAGGATTTTGAAAATCTCCAAAAGAAATTGGTAAAAATTATTTTTGGAGAAATTCATTTCGAAGGAGTAAAAGTAGTACAAAAGTCAACATACTACTTTGATTCTCAAGAATTTCCAGATGGAGTCCCTGGACTTTTCAAACTCCAAGTTGACCTAAATTCAACAGACATGAATTGTGAAAACATTTTAAAATTTTATCACAATGGCATGGTTGATTTTATTGAGTTCCGTCTTGAAGAAGAAGGCTAAAAAATTGAAGACATTTTGGAAAAATTGGGAGAAAAATTCTTGGTTATAGGAGGGAATATTGCATCAAAATCCCTAAAAGGCAAGGTATTCTGTAAAATTATATCCTCTCTTCCACAAGTTATAAATGGCTCTTATGTGCCAAGCAGAAAGAGGATTTTTATGGAAGAAAAAGACAGATTAAGAAATCATGATTCAACATCATTTGATTTCAAAGAAATTGAAAATTCCAAGGTGTATGAATACTATCAAGAAAATATGGGTTTCGAACTAATTTTCTGGAACCAGTACAAACTCCTTGGAGAAGGACATTTCACCCAGATCTTTGGGACAGAAAATTGGAAAATGCTTTTACCATTCAGCGGTGAAGGCGAAAAATTAGAAGACGAATAACACATCATCAATACTGAAGAAGTGTTTGCTCTTCATCAAGAAAGTGATACAGAAAATGACGAAGAAATTCCAGAGACTCACAGGGATTTCTAGAAAGGATATGACGAATGCAATGACGAAAATTTATCAATTGTCACTAACATTTGTCAAAAAGTTTTTCTTACTTTTTGAATTTTTTGGACACGATTATTGTTATTTGGCCACAATTACCGGCTTTATCTTCTTTTTTGTAGTGTAGTCTTTTCTTTTCTTTTTTAGTCTTTTCTTTGATTATTACTTGTAAGACTTTGTGGTTTTTTAGACTAGCTAGCTTAATTTTTATTTATAGGATAGATTGGAATTGTCGGCCAATTTTTGGCTATAAAAAGAGCATTGCTCTTTCATTGTAAACACACCGAAGAAAAATACAACCCCCTTTTATTCTAAATCAAGAATGAGTTTCTAAATTCTCCTCTTCTTAGTTTTTAGCAGATAGTTATTCCTTCCTAGTTCATATAATATATCCCAGTAAAAGAAAAAAAAAATCTCCGCTGTGTATAACTCTTTTCTATCTCAAAGATCAACCTGGAGTGCTACCCTTTTCTGGAAAGCTCCTCCATCTCGTAAGATCTTTTTCTTTTTATTTATTGTGGATTAATGTGTATCCCTAAAAAACACACCATACCCCTCCTTTTGGTATTTTTTTTTACTGGGATATATTATATGAACTAGGAAGGAATAACTATCTGCTAAAAACTAAGAAGAGGAGAGTATATATAGATATATATATATATACATAGGGAGTGGATCTGGTAAGAATACATCTTATATAATAATGTAAGAATAATGTATTTTTATTACATCAGAAATGCATAAAATGTAGAAACTAAATGCATAAATATTTTAATGCAGAAACTAAATGCACGGTTAAATCTAGACCGTAGATCAACAAAGATCAAGGGTCCAGACTTGTTCTTATTTGATTTGCGGTATATATATATATATATATATATATATATATATATATATATATATATATATGACTGTACTATATTCCGATCAAAGCAACTCATCTTCTATTTTAAGACATTTGACTCAAATATAGTCTGATTGAAGTAACCCGACCTATACTTTCAGATACTTAGCTATAATATAGTCCGATCGAAGCAACCTAACTTGTATTTTTAGACCGACTTGTAGTTTTAGACATTTCACTATAATATATGGCAAAAACTCATGTACATCATGATGTACCATACATCCGGTTCAACCCGACCCGATCCGCCGACCCGCCCGGTCAATGTTGACCGTGTTGACTTTTTATATTTTTATTTTTATTTTTATTTTTATTTTTTTTAATGTTTTTTAATTTTTTTTCAAGAGTCAAGCGAGGGGAGCCGAAAACCTCGTAGCGAGCTAAAAAATATTAATGTTGCCACAATCATTATCTATAAATTAAAATCGGAGCCGAAGGCAGAGAGAAAAAAAACGAAAAAGTCACCGGTCAGACGTTGACCGTTGACCGGTCAACACTGACCGGGTCGGGGAAAGCAACCCGTCCTCTATGTTTAGACATTTGACTATAATATAGTTCAATCGATGCAACCCGTCTTCTATTTTTAGACCGATCGATGCAATCCGTCTTGTATTTTTAGACATTTGATTATGATATAGTCCGATTGAAGGAACCCGACTTGTATTTTTAGACACTTAACTATAATACACTTCAATCAAAGCAACTTGTCTTCTATTTCTAGATATTTGGCCCTGATAGAGTCCAATCGAAGCAATCCCGCTTATATTTTTTAAACATTTGACTCTAATATAGTAAATTATATATTAAATAAAAAAAAGTAGATGACAACTTACAAATTTGACATCTATATATTATTAAAGCAACTGCGGATTCGAGCTCTCTCCTTAATTCGAGGTCCTACGTGGCGCTCTCTTCTTTCAGTATTCTTATTTATCTTTAATCCTGATTTTGAGCATTTTTATTTATTTATTCTATGTATATTTAATATAAATTTTCTGGTCTCACATTGATTCTTAATAAAACTTCACTCTTGGAGAACCTATATAAATACTCACAATCTATGTGTATTTTCTCATTCCGCAATTATTTTGCACAACCAATATAATTTGGCAAAATTAATTTGTTGGCCAAATAAATAGTTTTATTTTATTGCCAATTGACAATTTAATTTGATCAATTATTAAATTGTCAATATTAATTTGTTTAATTTAACAAATTTTTAAATTGACGTGAATAAAAGAAAAATCTCAACAATACGTATTCTCAATTATAATTCTCGGATTTGTATATATATACACGTAGGGATAATTCTCGAAATTTGACTTTGTGACGAGATGATCAGACGCACACGGCAATTAACATCGTACAAATTGTGAGGTAAAAAAAATAGTGTGAATTCTATTGATTTCTTGCAACTAAAGAAAGTGAAATAAAATCAAAGAAACACAAGTTTTGATCAATTATCGAAATATTATCACTCCGAAATAATATTAAATCATTTTTAATGTTCATTCTTATATATTGCAAAACAATAATAAAAATAAAAATATTTGTTAAAGGAAGTACAATAAAATCGAAGAAACAACTTTATTGATGTATTTTATTATAATTTCATCACTTTTGTAAGATTTCTTATAATGAATTGTTGAAATAATATTACTCTTGATCTTATGCATAATATTGTATTAATTTTACGGTTACATACTTATAAATTGCAATATAATATAGTTTACCGTTGATTTTTGACGGGATACACACTAGTCAGACATTAAATAAATGTTAACATCATATTAATACTAATTGCTACAAAAATATTTTCACATATCGTGCAAACTTATTTTAACCAAAAAAAATCATCAAATTAATAAAAAAAATCATTATTCAACAATAAATAATAACAATAATAATAATAAGTGAAATATAGATATTATTAAAATACTAGTGCTATTTGGATACATTGTGGCTAGCCACATAAGTTAAAAAAATAATATATGTTTTGAAAAAGAAATAACTGTACACGTGTGGGACACGTGGGGTGGGTGTGCAGTGATGTCCCCACCCCATAGCCTTATAATGGTGCAAGAGATACAAACCAAAACAACTCGGATCCAACAGTATTATCAATAAATTTATTAATCTCTTCAAAAGTCAATAATTTGTTAAATCCTTTTTTGGGGGGAGGGGGATTGGTGGTTAAGGTATTATACTCAATCCGTGTTATTGATAACGTTCCATAATTTTTGGACATATTTATTAAGGAGAAGGGTTCAAAGATAGTAGAAAATAAGTAGGTTTCATAACTTTTGAAGTGTTAATTATTTTCTTAGTTAGAATGAGACGTTATTAATGGGACAGATGAAAAAAGAAAATGAAACGCTATTAATGGGACGGAGGGAGTACTATAAAATATAATTGTAGTCTTTATTTGAGTTGTAGTATGTTTTTTGAGTTGTAGCTTTGCTCAGTATCTCCAAGTTCCTTTTACAAGTTGTTAATTCTTGGTTGGCCCTTAGGATACTTTCATATATAACCATACAATTTTATAATTAAAGTGAACAAGTCACACAACAAACTGAAATTTTATAAAGCATTTATTTAAGTAAACATAAACAACGATTTTTCAACTTCAACGAAAACTTCAATCATTAAAGTAGTAGGCATGATGTTCCTTTATTTATTTCATTTTATTTTTTTTTGACCAATTAAACAGACACCAACTAAAACAGACGAACACCGTATATATATATATATATATATATATATATATATATATATGCTGGACTAACAAATTGTATTAACATGAAAGCAAAGTTTAAAGAGCAAGTTGGTTCCACCAGTAATATATTACACACACACACACCCACCCACACACACACACACACATATATATATATATATATATTCATCAAATTATTAATAATTCTATATTTAACATTTGAATTTAAGTTTAAGCTGCCGTAGTTGGCAAGCCACAAGTGGCTACCGAATTGGTCTGGAGGTATCTAATTAATCAAGAGTTGGTCAATTAGTTTTGTTGTGACTTTATTTATTTTGCTACATATTATAATTAACGTTTTTGTTTTTGTTGTTGAAAGAATTAAAGTCATTGTTTGATGATCAAGATTGTCACTTTCGATTTTAATAATTCGAACCGCGTATTAACTTTAGTTGATGGGCTTACAAATTACTAATCTGTACCCGTTCCAAAATTATAACCCCTCCGTCTTTTCGCACATTTTTTTACTTATAAGTTGGTGGGAAATTGTCTTAACAATTGGGTTGCGCTTTTGTCTTGATATATATTAAGATAATACACTTAAAATTACAATTTTATTCCTATTGTACCTTTATTTACTCGTTTATAATTAAAAAAGATTGTTAATTTCAAAGACCATATATATTTGGGAAAAGAAAATTTAAGACGAAGGTAAGTAGTTGACTACAATTTTAGAACCAATAGGAGAAATAGTGAACTATTATTATGGGTTGGAGAAAGCATCGTATGGTGATTGGTGAAACGTACAATCCATCACCTAAATTAAGTAGCATTAATTTATCCGATGAGAATATATCTTAAATATAATGAAACAGTTCAGTGTATCACTTATCATCTCATGCATTGGGTATTTGATAAATTAATGAGTTATGTAATAATTGATAAATCTCCATGCTTCCCAAATTTAATTTCTTATAATCATATTGCATGCATATTATTTTTTTGTTCTTCGTATACTCATTTATTAAGATATAATTCATTAGGATCCTTATACTCATCAGGATCAGTTTTTTTAAGACACGCAACAACCCATTGTATGTAGCTGTTGATAATGTTGTGATGAAAGTATTAAAAAAAAGAAAAAAAAGAAGATGTGATCACCTAAAAATTTATGTCTTCCACTTCAGCAAAATCCTCATAACTCAACAAAAGTACAAAACCCAAAAACATAAACATAAATAAATAAAAACATAAGAAAAAAAATAAAAAGAAAGAGAAAAGAAGAAGAAGTAGAATGTCATCTTTCCAAAAAAAAAAAAGGGAAAAAAGAAAAAAGCTATGTAGAGTCGTAGACTTTTTCTTGAATCTCTGACTCTGACGTAACCAATTATTTAAGTCATCACCTAATCATATTTTTTCTACTGTTGAGTATCTTTGTAATTGATTTCTTATAAATTATTTTTTCTACTGGGTGTCTCCAGTGGTGGAAACCAGTTTCAGCTTCCAAATCGCCACATCAGCTTTTGGAACCCACCTACTTTTTTATCTAAACACCTTCCACAACAATGAAACCAGTTTCTACTATTTAAAGGGTCCCACTATAATACACACTACATTAGTTTTGAACTTTAAAATATCATCATTTGCTCGTTTCAAATCGGATTTTTACGATTTTTATGTCGAATAAAAGCTCTCGTCGTGATCTTTAATATAAGATATATGTTCGATATGTTTTAGACGAGCTAATAGGTCCGTATTTATGAAAAACTACAAAAAAAATTGAAATGAAAAAGGAGAAAAACAGAAAAAAAAAAAAAAGTCAAAACTGGCGGTCACCCCACGCGCGCGTGTACTGCACGCGCCAACCAGTGCGCGCGTGTGGTGCACGCGCCGTGGGTGACGCGCCGGCCGCCCGCTCCACCGGCCATTACCTTTCCTTCCCTTGCACTCGGTTTCAATTTTGAACCGGTTTCGATTGGCCGGAAACCAGTTTCTTTTCTCCACAATGGTGGATTTGGTGGGTTCCAAATTTTGGAACCCACCGTTGGAGATACCCTAACACTTTAGAGAGAAAATTTGACGTAACCAATATATATATATATATATATATATATATATATATATAGAGTGAGAGATTGGTTCATATAGAAACTATTCCTAGTGTGAGAACTAGGAACCAATCTGAACCGTTGATCTTTGTATGATCTATTATTGTCATTATTCGAAGCATGAATACATATAGATTTAAGCATGATTTTATATAAGCACAATTGTTTACACAAAAAAACATGAATCTCATTAAACATGATTATATATTGATTTAAGCATGAATATATATTGATTTAAGTATGTTCACATGTTCTAACGGAAGAAATAATTTTTATAGTAACTCATCCCTATATATATATATATATATATATATATATATTGAGATATCCTATAAGTTACTTTTACCTATTATTTAGACTTTGGAGAGAGGGAAAAAAATTAAGACAATAACAGCACCGACGAATAAAACAAAAACTAGAAAATTGATTAGTAGTAATATAATTTTAATTTTAAATTTCACAGGGAGCAAACAAATACATTCAAATTGTATACTACTCGTATTCGTATATGATTGGAACCTTCAGCGATGACGCACTTTCCATAATTTAAAATTTGAAAATATATTGGTGTATTATATCGAAATGAAGATATTTGAAAATATGCATCTATGCAAACCACTTCTTACAAAATCAAATTAGCTTTATACTATATGTCTTCTTGGGGATGGCTAGTAGAGTGGCTGGTAGAGGTCAAAATATCTCGGATTTAAACCCCGCTAATGCATCTATAGATCGAGTTTGTTACACATATACTTTAAAAGTATAGTTTACATGTCATGTGTGGTTTGCAGGCTATTGCACAGGGACGGGAATTTACCAGGTGCGTACCGAAGGTAGCGGCTGCGAGTTCTCACGATATCAAAAAAAAAAAAAATAGCTCTATAAATATAACACTTTTCTTCTTTTGCCAAACCAAAATTTAGTTTAACACTTAGGAAAATTAACAAATGAAAAGAAGAAAAAAAAGATTGGGAAAATTACAATTAAAAACTCATACTATTGACTAACCAAAAAAAATGTCATGAACTACCTATCAGTACTAACTATAACAAAAATGTCAATAATTAACTATTGAACAAAAATATATCAAAAGTTAATTTTCTGTGTCAGAAAGTTGAGGTGAATTGTCAACTGCTTACATGGAATTTTGATTCAATTTCCTTATAAAATGACACGGATAAAAATGATGTCATAAAAAAAATCAGCGTCCAGTCATCCACGAGCTTTTTCAATCTTAGACATTAACTTTTGAAACGTTTTTATTAAAAATGGGCAATGGTTTAAATATTTTATTGTTATTATCATTAAGTTGAAGATATTTTCATGATATAACAAATTGTTTGGATATTAAAAAAAATAGTCTGTAATTTTTTTTAAATAGTAAAAATTTGTTGAAGATAAAAGATCGGGAATTAACTTGATTTTTTCTTGATTATAGAGACTATATAATAATATAGGAGATGAGAGTAGCTAGTAGTATATAAATTTGTAACTTTGAGGTGATTCAAGATTAGATTGACACGCATATATCTGAATTGTGATTCGTCACCACATTTTATTATTGAATTTAGCATCTTTTTCAAAATCAAGTTAGTTAATTTTCCAATAATCCATCCCATGCAGTACTCCACTCCACTATTGGACATCAAATTAAATATCTATAATTTGCCAACTCCTCCCCACCCAACCCAATCCCCGCCCCCACAAAAAATAATAAAGTTACCGAAATTAGATGAAATTTATTTAATTTCATAGTGCATTTCGTCGTTGCCTCCCTAAAAATATTAAAAAAAAAATGAGAGAATTCATGAACGTGGTTAGGTGAACAAAGAAAGTTGGCATGGATTAAAATGACACAACTTGATTTTTGTGGTATCACTGCCCCACAATTTTTTTGGATTTGAATTTATCAACGAAAATTTATAGAACAGTAAAAGTATCGCTTGTCGAAGCTTTATGAATAAAAGATGTTAGTATTAATGATAATTGAATAACAGATCGATAATTTATTTAAAAGAATCTGAAGCACAGTGCGGTTTTTGGCCATTCAAATATTCAATACGAGGAGGTGGAAAAAGCATCCCGTTATCATTATAAACTACTCTGTTCCAAATTAGTGTGGTTTTATTAATATTTTATATTTTACAACAAATCAAATATACACCAAACTTTTGGGGATGGAGGGAGTAGTATTTTTAGCTTAAAAAGTTTTCTTTTTTGTTTAAAAAAAGTTAATAAAGCTGCCTGTTTATTAGTTTCTTCCTTTTGTTCTAGTAAGTTTCTCTATATTTATAAATTTCTAATTATTTTATGACATAAATTTCTATTTTTTTAGAGGGTTAAACGGCGCATTATTAAAATTTCAAAAGCATACGACATAAGTTATCGTGTGAATTATGATGCAATAGTGTGAAATATATGCAATTGTGATATGCATCTTGCGACATAATGTTGGAAATGGATGCATTAATAGCGTAATAAAACCATAATTTATTCATGGTAATCCGTTGGGAATTAATCGAATTAAATATTAGATTTGAAATCTACATTTCGGGTATATTAATTTAGTGTATTTATTTGTTCAAATACGAATTAGGTGCCACATTTCAGAATGCACAAAAGTTCGTGTATTTATCACACTGTTTTGGATGTACTTTATAAATTTAGATCAAATTAACCTAAGATTAAAAGATAGGAAATTTTTATAATCAACATTTTGAGATGTTTCTCCTTTTTGGACTGTTTCTTTTAACAATCATTACTATTAGAAGAATTAGAATTTTGAGCATAAGTCATGATTGAATTGAATTTCTATTAATGCTTTTATTGTTCATGATTTAGAGTTGAAAATTATGACCTAAATGCTAAAGATTGACAGGTCCATTGAATCGCTTTTACTCCATACATCATAGGACCTAAATTACAAGTGGATACTAAGAAATATATTTGCACTTTTGAAGTAGAAAAAAAATATACAAAGATTGAAAACAACTCATGTCATGATAGCACTCGGTCAATATAAAAATACTCCTCCCTCTTCACTCAATTTATCTACTTACTGTTCGATATGGAGATTAAGAATAACGGTTAAAAAAAATAGAAAGTGGATAAATCTCACCATTTTTTAATGGTTTTAAAGGGTTCATTGTTTCCTTATTTAAAAGTAGACAAATTGAGTGAAACATTCATTTAAGAAAAGGTAGACAAATTGAGTGAGACGGATGGAGTAGTTAATATTTATCAATAGTTTGACTTAGGTAGAAAATCTACCAATCAAAATTGTTAATTATGAAAAGAAAAAAAAATCTGATAAATTTTCCTTGAAGATCTAGAGATCTTGCGATTCCCTCGGTACCTAACCTTCTCCTTGTCGTTGAGGTATGGCCTCATCGGAAGAATTAAAAAGGGGGAAAAAAAACACACATACACACACAGTAAACACTACTTTACTGAACTTTTTTAGAATAAATATAATTACAAGTTTGGACCCTAAAAAATAATTTTGGACGTGCTATGGTGGTGACGTCCGAAGAAGAGTACGACCAACCAACAACCCAACTCCACTATCATGCATATAATAATTATAACAATAATAATAATTAAAATATGAACGAAATTAAAGGAAAATAAACTCTTAGTTGAGAATCAGATACAAGAATTCTATAAATAAGCTATAAGCTGAAGCAAATGGAGATTAAAAGAATCTTAACCGTTTCCATTAATTGATCTCACTGATCAAGAAAGCTTTTAATTTGTTCGAAGATGAAAGAGAAATACTCATGCACCATTCTCCAAAGCGAGGCCCTCACTCAGGTTCATTTCGTTTAATAATTGCTTCTTAATATGTATATATATATGCATTTCTTAATTTTCTCTGTTTTAATTTGGATACTTTAGGAAATAGTTTGGGTTTGGGATAAATTAACATGAGATCTAAGGGGTTACTGAGGGTGGTGGGGTAGGTGGCAGCCGAGCCGCCGCATACGGCTGCCGGAAAACGGTTGCTGGTGGCTCAACAGTTGTTTGAGATAGGGGTGATCAAAGTAGAATTGATTATATGCATCTGCATCTATAAGCTCATATTACATTATTTTTTGATTTTTTTTTTAATTCTGAGAATATAGAAATTTGTTGTTGCAGACTTGCAGTTAATCCAAATATACATAAGAAATTACTGTTTGGGAATTCTTTTTCAATAATGTATGATCTATTTATTATGATAGCCGAACTAATTAAATTTCATACTTTAGTCGTCTTTCAAGTATTCCTCAATTCATTGTTAGTTAGCAACATTGGGGCCATGACTTAAAATTTTGCTTAATTAGGTTTCAATTTTTCTTATATTTTGGATTAATTTATTGTTGCTGATTATATTTTATGATATAATTAAAATTGCAGTACCTTCTGGAAACAAGTGCTTATCCACGAGAACATGAACAACTCAAGGAACTTCGACAGGCTAGTGTTGACAAGTACCAACACTTGTATGTAGAGAGAGTTAAACCATATCTTAATTAATCATTATTGAAAAATATTCTAGTGTCTATAAATAAATACTCATAAATTTAAATCTTACAAAAAAGAATACATATACTATGATTTTCAGGAGTGTGATGAATGTGCCTGCGGATGAAGGGCAGCTTCTTTCAATGATATTGAAAGTGATGAATGCAAAGAAAACTATAGAAGTTGGAGTATTTACTGGTTATTCCCTTTTGGCTACTGCTCTTGCTCTCCCCGACAAAGCCAAAGTAAGTTGTTCATTAATTACACACATAATTAGTATTTCAACATAGTTTAATTACTAATTAATCAAGTCATTTACAGAGTGTTTAATCTATATATATAATTTAATTACTTTTGGTTTTATTGTTTTGTTTAGGTAATAGCGATTGATCCGGATAGAGAAGCATATGAGGTTGGTGTGCCATTTTTCGAAAAGGCAGGCGTGGCTCATAAGATCCAATTCATGAATTCAGACGCCGTCACAGTTATTAACCAATTATTCGATAGCGTGAGTTATTATTATTTGATTAAAAATTAATTAAAGCATGATTATTCGTTAATATAATTAATAAATTAAAAATGGTAATTAATTAATTAATAGGGGGAAGAAGGGACATTCGATTTCGCATTTGTGGACGCGGACAAGGAAAACTACATTAAGTACCACGAACTGCTGCTGAAACTAGTTAGGGTGGGAGGAATGATAGCCTACGACAACACCCTGTGGTCCGGCACGGTGGCATTGGCTGATGAGGATCTCACCCAGGAATGGAAGGATAAGATTGGCGACAGTCGCATATTTCTGAGGAATTTGAACACTTTTTTGGCGAATGATTCTCGCATCGACCTTGCTCATCTTTCTATTGGAGATGGACTCTCTCTTTGCAGGCGAATTAAGTGAATAATAATTCCCATCCTTGCTTCAAATTTATGAATGTTTAATTTGCTAAATAAATGTGCTAGCTCCTCCATGAGTTAGGGTTTATCCCCAACGTTCTGTCGAATAACGTCTGCGGGTTTCTCTCGTCATGCATTCCAAAGAGAAGAAAGTGAAATGTGTTCATAACATGTTATGAGGCTCTTTCTTTTGTGAAATATTGGTTGTCTTTTATTCTCACACTCTCATATATATAGAATCATGAGTATAAAATTACAAATTTTGAATTTTGAATTTTCTTGCAATCAGGTTGAGGCTCTTATTCTACTATGGTGCAAGCCTATAAAAACACACGCAAACGTACATACACATACTTACGCAAACCCCATAAAATTTCAAGAAAATTTTTTGGGTTACTTACAAATTAATACCCAATTTTTGGTGTCTTCTGCAAATAAATACCTAATTTTTATATTTTTTTGCAAATTCAAACTACCCTATTTTTTTCGATTTCCGACAAGCTGATTTGATATGTTCGTTAACAAGGTAGACAAGGGTCACATTTTGTATTTATTACGCCGTTGTAAGTCTTTCAAAACTGAATTATTTTGTATCTAAATATTAAAATTATGAGGTAATTAATATCATAATTTGTTGACCAATTTTCCGAAACGACGCCGTTATGAAAGATTTATACAAATGTAATATATGAAAAATAAAATCTTAGTCCGCATTGTTAACGAACATGTCAAATTAGCTTATCGTGATTGTAAAAAATAGGGTAAGTCGAATTAATTTGCAAAAAATGTAAATATTGAGGATTTATTTTGTTCCGCTTGGTTTAAAAATTGGGTTACAATTAACAACCCCTTGTAACATAAAGTCAAAAGTTGACTCTATGCAGTAGAAATATAAGTTAAAAACTTGAAAATCAAATATCGGATTAAAAGATTTTTCGAATGTGAAAAGATGTTCCGGCTTTGGAAAATATGTAATGCATTAGTTCCTTCTTGTTCTTTTAATTCCGTCGCCGACCGGTGCATGCACATACGAGACACTTAATTACACAGGACGGCACTGAGACGGATTGACGCAATTAGATCGAAAAGGAGGATTGGGATCGAAAATTTATAGACAAAAAAAAAAATAATAAAAATAATCACAAATGGCCCGAATCGAATAGCCTGACAATCCGATAGAACTTGCTTGAAAATCGATTTGATTAGTCTGATTAACCGAAATTTCCATCGTTACTTGGTTGTCCATTAATTTAGATACTTGTGGAATGTGTATTGCTTTTCTATAATAAGTGAAAAAAAAGAAAAAATCATTTGGGGAAAGTGTGTGTCTAGTCTTTACCACGCACTAATTAGTTACTTATTAGTTTGATTTATACATATTATTTAATTTTTTTTAAGTCTTTATGGCCGATGGGCTAGCCCAAAATTTAAAATTCAAGGTTAGAACTGGAAATTTATAGTCTGAAAAAAATCCAAATCGATTGATCCGAATCGAATTATCCCGAAATCAAGTGGGTTGTTCCAAATGACATCCCTACATCACATTTCTTCTACAAAAACATTTAATCCTTTTCTTTTCTTGTTTTTAATTATAATCTTGGTAGCATACATTGTCGTTGACATGTTGTGCAGGAAAAGAAATATGAAAAGTGTCTAGGAGTATTCAAATTATATTCCCGTAGTTCAGTTTATGGTATCCGCAACTTTAAAATTAAAATTAAATAAAGGACGTACGTATATACAATTAGATTTAGTCATAATTGTTAAGATTCCAATTGTCCTGAGGACACCTAATTTGCACTAATGTGATTTTAGTTGTATTATAAAATTAACCACCTACCCCAAAGTTCATCGTGACAATGGTATACTTGTTCTTTCTTTTTTATTTTTTTATTTTTTAATAATCATTATTCACCAAACTGTTTGGGATCGTAGGATCATAAACAAATCATTTATGTTCTTCCACCTTTTTTTTTCCTTGGTTCAACGTAGGTAGCATTGAGAAGAGAGATGTATTAAATTATCTTACATGATCCTATGATTGGCTATATATTAATTGAAAGATGAAATATATATATATATAGAGGATCAAATAGGAACTCATCTTTATATGAGTCCGTAGGAACCATGCATTTTTATCACACAAGTTTATGCATAAATTGCATTATTTAAATGCATAAACATATGTTTTGATTTAAGAGTCGAGCGAGGGGAGCCGAAGGCCTCGGAGCGAGCTAAAGAACATTAATGTTGCCACAATCATTATCTATAAATTAAAATCGGAGACGAAGTCGGAGACGAATTTTTTTTTGCTTTGCTATATTTGTGCATTAAAGTACTATATTTTGTGCATTTCCGAAGTCATAAAAATGCATGGTTCCTACGGACTCATATAAGAATGAGTTCCTACCAGATCCACACCCTATATATATATATATATATATATATATATATATATATGGATGGGTTACTATAGAAATTATTCTTCCCGTGAGAACTTGAGAACATGCTTAAATCTATATATGTTCATGCTTAAATCAATATATAGTCATGCTTAATAAGATTCATGCTTTTTTGCATAAACAATAATGCTTATATAAAATCATGCTTAAATCTATATATATTCATGCTTAGAATAATGACAACCATAGATCATACAAAGATCAATGGTTCAGATTGGTTCCTAGTTCCCACACTAGGAATAGTTTCTATATGAACCAATCCCTATATATATATATACTCCCTCCGTCCCATTTATATAGGCTTGTTTTCCTTTTTCGGATGTCCCAAATATATAGGCTTGTTTCCATAAAAAGTAATGTTTTTAGCTCATTTACTAATATATCCCTATTTAATTCTTTGATTAACTCATAAAAAATACATAGTCAAATAATAAATAGGGGCAAATTAAGAAATTTACTATATAATTTACTTTTTCAATAAATTTTCTTAATCCATGTGAAAATTTCAATCCGCCTATATAAATGGGACGGAGGGAGTATATATATACAAATTGTGAATTTCCACGAATATTGAATAAGGTTATATTAAAAAAAATAATTTTTCAATACAATTATAATTAAGAAAATATACTATATTTTTGGGACTTTTTGAAACGAAAAAAAATTGACTATTTTTTTTGTGACGGAGGGAGGGGGTACTTTAATTTTATTTTTCTTTTGAGTTAGGTGAAGAAAAACTTGTAGAATTGAATCATACATGTCTCCCTTTTTCTCATCTTTCTTTAAGCATCTCTTTTGTTTATGTGTGTGTTTGTGTATAAGGTAACTTTGACGAATTTGAGGAAGTGAATATTTTGACATATAGATCATTAGTGATAATAAATTTTTACTTCCAGTCTAACAACAACTGTTCAAAACTTATTTGGAAATGCCAAAAACTTTATCTCCTCCAGCTCGTTAATACCTAACTTTTAATTTCTCGAATCAAGGCTCGACCCATGAGATTTTGAATAAATTTTGGTTAACATAAAAATTGGGACAAATTTTAATTGCCATTAGTTGAAAGATATGGTACTTGTTTGTATCATTTTGAAAATCATGTCGAAATTGTAAATTGATTAAAAGTTTGTGATATAAATGGCAGTTTTATAACATATATATCTATATATATGCGCAGGCTTGGATAACGACAGTAATACAAACACTATAAATTAAGTGTCACTTTCCCCTTTTGTCTCCACTTGAGAAATCCCACTCTTATTAAGTACAATATTGATTAACTTTATTATTGGATTGTTCTAAAAAAAATATTGGATTAGATAAACATCGTCCAACTTGGGTGTTTCCGAGAATATTTAAAATTAACACGATGATTAAAATTTAAATATATTTTTGTTGCAAAAACTTTAAATATTTTAATTTAGTGCCAAATAAACTCATTGGATGTGACGCATCATTGAATTGTACATATCTGAATATTTACCTATGAAATCATACTTTCAATACTTAATGAATAATAATGACCTCTCAAACCCTAAACCCTAAACCCTAAACTGAAAGCTTACGTTAGAATTGTTTTCTTCTTGTGCACCTACAGACCTACTCACTTATCAAATTGATTAATTTATTTAATGAATTTCAAATCAATGAAAAATATTATTTTGACGTGATTCACGGTCAATTTGAATATCAAAATAATTTGATTCTAAAAGAAGAGGTTCCAGTCTTCCTGATGGATTTTTGCAATATGATTAATTACTTATATTCCGAGTCTGAGATCATATTATTAGTTACCAATCTAAATATATATATATATATATATATATATATAAAATTACTAATCATACCAAATTAATTAATGTATTAGCCTTAGGTTATTAATTTATTTAAATTAAAATTATATATGTATTAATCATCTAAAAAATTATGAACTATATATACCAATTGTGAATCTCAACAATACTTTTTGTTGCAACATAACATGTTATCTTTTGCAATTAAAACGAAAATAAAATAAATTTTCAGGTTGCCTCAATATAACGAGGCAACAAATGCAATAATAAGGGGACATTTATTATAGGTGAAAACATGAACTTACAATATACATAAATTAATTTGACTATTAAAAGATTAAATGGCAAAACAAATTCAATATTATTCGATATATCAAAATATGTGGTGGTGGTTATAATAATTACCTAAGATTAATTACCGGCACCAACAAAACTTGTTGATTGTTTTTCAATTACAACATGAATTTTGAAATATTTATATACTCCCTCCATCTCTCCGAATTCGTCCTGTTTTTCTCTTTGGGCCATCTCATCCAATTTGTCATATTTCCTAAAAAGGAAATAATTAACACATAATAAGGGTACCATTAGTAACATATATTAAGGCCTAATTAAAATTACACTAAACCTAATCTAACTACCCAAATTTATTCCCACCCACCCCAATTAATTCACCAATCTAAAGAAAATGACCTAGCCCACATTATCAGAATCCCTCTCTTCCCGTTTCTAGAATCTGCATCTCTCTCTCTCTCAAACGCCTCTCCCTCTACCAAGAACCCTAAATCCAAATCTCTCAATTTTGTCGCCGTCTCTCTCTGTCTCTATGAGCCTCAACAATCCGTCACCGGATTCATCCCCCTCACGTTGGGTGACCACCCGCCGCCCCCCACTGCAATGATGAATGAGGGCAAAAGCCCGTCGCCGATTCAGAGTCCCTGTAGAAAGAAAGGTTCAGTCCGCCGCCCCTTCTCTTCCACGACTGAGGGGATCAAAAGCCCATTGCCGGAGAGTAGTCTGGATCGATGGGTTAATGTCCGAAGATCTTCAACCGGCATGACAAATCTGAGCAGAGGGCTCGCAGGTGGCGGGTGATGGTCCGATGATGGGCTTCCTGATTCTCCACCGCCTCCGAAGCGCACGCTGATCTCAATTAACCCATGGAGATACGGGAATCTTCGAAATCCGTTGCCCTCTTTGTCGAAATCCATCGGCAGCTCGCGAGGGCCATAATTACCTAATAATCTGATGCCCTCTTTGCCGAGCCCGTCTCCGAGTGCTCTTCCGGCGAGCCCTCATTCACCAATAAGCAGGGGCGTCCCTAAAAATTGGCCGGAGGACCTCCCATGGGGCCTTTCCTTCTACAGAAGAGTGGGCTCAAGCGGAGAGGGAGACGAAGATGGAAATGAAAAAACTCAGACTGGAGGTATCTTCCTCATCTGAGGAAAACTGAATATATCCTTATGTTGCCTTCATTGTTGTCCCTTGTAATTTTCTCTCATGAAGTATATGAATCAATTATTAACATCATGAAAGGTTCTATGGATTAGCTGCTTTGTTGTTTTATGCCTTGATGGATGTTTATGATTCATATCTCTCTGTTTATGATTAGCTGACATTGGTGTGTTGGATTTTGGTTGATTAGGTGCCTTGGTGTGTTGGTTAGTGGTTGATTAGCTGCCTTGATGTGTTGGTTGTGCTGTGGTTTCCATAAGTTGTGTCTATTTGCATGCACATTTGTAACTTAACACTGCTGAGTCTAAACAAACCACAAACCATACAACATGTCCAAAATATGATGAGAGATACATAAACGTTGCACTTTCAAGTTCAAAAGTAAAAGCATTCTAATGCTTTTGACAAAAAAAAGTGCATACATAGTGGCTTAGTTTGTAGTTGCTGTGTTCATTGAGATTCATACAATTCCAGTTAACTGCTGAATGCCTAGCCTATGCACCAATGCTTCAATGCCATTTATCTACCCTTCTTGAATGAGATAATCAATGCAATCTCTAGCCAACTCCAATGAGATTTCTAGGTTTTCTGGTAGTGCATCTGCCCTAATCAAAGCACACTTCCCCATATGTGGCTATTTGTAATTATTGTGACCTTTCACTTTAATAATTTCAACAAGAACCTGTTGCAATGATAAGAAAACCTTGTTTAGAGTAGAAGGTTTGCAACTCATAGAATGCTTCCACAACTGCAGCAACTAGCTCGTCCACTGTTTTGCATTTTCTCTGTTGCGGCAGAGCCTGTATTGTCCTGAAAAAACCTAAATCATTCACATTTATGTCAAGGCTGTTTGGAGGTTGTTGTACTAATCTTATGTTCCATCCATCTGCATTTGCACAAGCCCTGAAATATGGGTCTGCATCTGTGATATGTGGCTTTGCATTGTCTTGTTGAATGATTATATTCATGCTTGCTCCTTCAGGCCACTTTGCTTTGATTGCTGGAATGACATACATTGAATGTAAATAAATGGATGGTAAAATGAACAAGATCAATGATGAAAATCAGATTTCTGAGATCCAAAAAACTTAAAAAATCTACCTTGTTGATTAGTGTTTCTTTCATGACCTTTCTTGTGACTGAATTCATGGCTTTAGTCTCTAATGTGCCCCTATCTCTGTTTCTGGATCGTCTTTTAGCCTCAACTTGATGAGTAAATGGAAATATTCCAATCTTACCATCAAACAAAACAGTGCCATCCTAATTGAGAATGGGTCTTGAAACAGCACACAAGAACATAATTTTTCCAATAAATTTCTTGCTCTTGCAAGCCCTATATGGTTCTTCCTCATCAGGGATCAAGTAATATCTATTTGAACCCTTGGTGATGTAGAACCATTTCTCATCAATGTGCACAACATTGTGCATGTTGTTGAATCTCAGCCTCTTCAAGATTCTATCAAGTTCTAAAGATTCTAGTGAGAATTTGATTCTCAGAAATTTATTATCGGCTGTGAGGTAGGGTTTGATTGCATTAGTATGGGATAAAAGAAACCTCTTTTGATGCCATCTACACAAAGTGCTTCTACTAATTTGAAGTGGGTTTTCCATTTCCTTTAAACCTGTTTCCATCTTCCTCAAGGTGGTTCTGAAACTTAAGTCCAAACTCTTAATCTTTTCGAAATCAGGTTGATGCTTAACCCATTTTCTCCTATTTTTGTGACCACTTAAACTATGTAAGGGATTACATTCTTCTATCTATTTTTTTGCAGCAGCCCATAGTCGAGAAACCGTTTTTGTGGACACCTTTCATTCCATGGCAGATTCAACAATGGCACCTCTCCTTGGCTTGCCATTGTTTGAAGTAGATAGTAGGAACTGGATGATCAAGTTCCTGCTGTTCGTGGACAGATTCTTGGACGGCCTACTCATCTCTTCCTCCTCTTCTTTTTCTTTTTGGATTTGTTTAAAGGGTTGTATAGATTATTTCCCTCTTTAATTACTTTTTGAATATTGGTGGGAAAGTAGGCTCTTCAATTTTTAGGCCTACTGTGATTAGTTGTATTTGAATTGTGGTGGAATATGTAAGGTTAATTGGCATCTTTTTTTAATGAAGTTGAATTGTATTTTTTTCATTGTTTTGCTTTCAGAATTTAATTGCTTTGCTTGAACAAAATTTCAACTTGTTTGATCGCAGTGGATTGAAAAAAAAAATTAAAAATTATTTCCAGTTATATTCGAAATTAATTAGCGAAAAAAAATTATTATTAATATAATTAATTAAGCCATAAATTAAATAATGGCTTACTTCATAAATCATTGATCTACTTTTATAATCAAACACCTTAAACACCTTTAACGTTCCATTCTTAAGTTTCGTGCCGAAAAGAAACATGACAAATTCGGCGAGACGAAAGGAGTAATAAATTTTGCACGTCAAATCACAAAAAATCGATTTGATCCCGTCTTTTTGAAAAACTAGAATTCGAGTGACAGGTGAAAGTCAATGAAAATTAGAAATTATACTAATTTGTTTTTCAAGCATGAGATTCACCATTCACCAACCACCAAAATGATTTGAGAGTAGGTGAAGTCGATTGGTCTTTAATTAGGAATTGAAAATTGATTTAAGGTGATCATAAACTAAGATTATTAATATTTCTGTGAAAAGATTAATCTAGCTAAAAAGTTTTAATCTATTTTTTTTAGAAGTCAGACACGTAGTATTATAGCTCAATTTGGAGTTCCTCTAAATGTATATTAGGAGTATATAGTATTACACTAAAATTGAATTGTGGCTCCAAGTTTTCCCGTCTAAATTATTAGCCTAACTATGTGTCTTCACATGCTCAAATACAAATACAGCTTCATCGAATACATGAGTTGTTTTTTCGCTTCTCTAAAAAAAACACGTACTTTTAATAATATTTTAATATTTAAAATATATTTAGAAAATTAGAACTATAATTTTAAGTTAATAAATTCGTAAAGGAAATATTCGATGAGGTTGAAGATATTAGGAGTACTTTGAAAAATGTCACGAACATAGAGTAAACAAGAACATTTAAATACAAAAGGAAATACTAATAATTAAATAATTAAACAGTGAATTTTTACCAACCACGCTATATGGATTTATAACGAATCTCAATTATCCGTCGCCCGACTTTGACTTGTCCACCAATGGGACAGCAAGCTGACTTTATTTTATATGCCAATCCTACAGAAATAATAATACTATTCCTACTTAATTAGTGAATAAATTAATTTGTCGTAGCCATTTCTGAAAATATTGTTAAAATATCACGACTAATACACGTCACTCGATTCCTATGAGTTCTCATATAGTATATTTTTAATGGCTCTTACCAAACTCTAAATTTGCCGGTTCGGATTATATGTGTCCCGTAATTTCTGTATTATTATGTAATTCAAATTATGGCGAAATTAAATCCTACGTGGCATCGGAATCTGAATTCCGACCAAATAATATGTAAGATGTGTTAATGCAGTCATTTTCCAATCACCTCTTGCAAGAAGTGATGAAGATAATTGAGTACGGACGCTGGCACAATCGATAGATTTTTCCTACGCGGTTTTGAAACATGATTTGTTGGATATATATATATATATATATAGGGCGCGGATCAAATAAGAACACTTTCTTATGTGAGAAATAAGAACAAATCTGGACCCTTGATCTTTGATGATCTATGGTCCAGATTTAACCGTGCATTTAATTACTCTAATTTATGCATTTCAATGCTAATGCATTAAGTTATTGTAGTTTATGCATTAAAATATTTATGCATTTAGTTTATGCATTTTATGCATCTCCGATGTAATAAAAATGCATTGTTCTTACGTTCTTATATAAGATGTGTTTACAGATCCGCTCCCTATATATATATATGTAAGTATATATATTAATTAATTTTTAATATTTTCAATATACATATAGATAAAGTTATTGTTTCTACTGTCATTTACTCCATCCGTCCCATTTCATTGTAGTCGTTTTCCTTATTTGAATGTCCCATTTCATTTTACCCATTTTCTAAAATGAAAATTACAGCACATAATAAATTTCTCTTTATTATAATTACATCATTATAATTCATAAATTACATCATATATCGTTGTGACTCACATAAAAGATCGAATGAAAAAATCTCTCTCTCTTGCTTGATTGGACTAAAATAGCTCTTAAAAAGTAGTAGTAACTTTCTCTTTCTTCTTTTATTATAAACAGCTCGATTTCTTAACATCGGTTCCGATCAAATGGGTATAAATAAATGGGACGAATGGAGTATTAAATAACAACTATGATTAGAAAAACTAATGTCTCAACTGTTTTTAAATTTTGCCAAAAAATGCACATATTCACATATTAAACATGTGAATAAGTTCCTGCAACTAATTAAAAATTAAAACTAATTGCACGAAGGAGGCGGTTGGCCGGAAAAACCTCCATGACTAACCAACCCACTTCCCACCAAAAACCAAATATAAAATATAAAGAATTTAGTTAGTTGCGTGTGACATTTTCTCCAATTCAGACTTTCACGCGTTATTTGACCTTTATATATTTGCTCATTCTTCCCCACTTCAAATTCAAACAAATATACTCGTTTCATTCAAACCCTATTTTTCAATCTTTTTTCCCTTAATTATTTATCAGCTTTTTTACAATGAAGGACAAGTTCTCCGGCACCATTCTTCAGAGCAACGACCTCGCTAAGGTTCTATTTTCTCTCTCAACGCATCTTCAATTTAATTTATTAAGCAATGCATTAATTGGAAATTAAATAAATCAATTAGTATTCGAGTTTTGCAATCTCATTAGTACATTAACGTGAAATAGAAGGCAGCAAAATACGTATACATATATATAGATTTTTTCATAGTTATTTTTAATTACTATTTAAAAACTTATTTCCTCAAAAAAATATTATTTCAATTTATTCTTTTAACGTTGTTTAATTTTTTTCATTATACTGCAGTATATTCTGGAAACAAGTGCGTATCCCAGAGAGCACAAACAACTCAAAGAGATCAGGGATGCTACCGTCGAAAAATATCAATTTTGGTATGATCAAGAAAAATATTAATTAAGCTATAATACTTCAAGAAATTTGTTTCAATTCATATTTTCCCTCTCTAATTTATAAAAACTTTTTTTTACCGTCGTAAAATTCATCGAGATTGAATTGTTATATACTTGATCAGGAGCTTGATGAATGTGCCTGCCGATGAGGGTCAGTTTATTTCTATGCTTTTGAAAATTATGAATGCTAAGAAGACACTAGAAGTTGGAGTTTTTACCGGTTACTCTCTTCTCTCCACTGCTCTTGCTCTTCCTGACGACGGCAAAGTAAGTCAATTTCGAGGGCGAAAAAAATAAAAATAATTAATGAAATATTATATATCGCGGGCGGGAAAACAAATTATTCCTGAGAAATATTTATACGAATATTAATTTTGCAGATAATAGCGGTTGACCCAGATAGGGAAGCCTATGAAATTGGATTGCCATTTATTGAGAAGGCAAATATGACTCACAAAATTCAGTTCATCCAGTCTGATGCTATGACAGTCATCAAGGACCTCATTTCCAAGGTAATTTTAATTATTAATTTCTAGCTTATATAAATAATGTTAGGAAAATTAATGCAGCCCTTTACCAATAATTAAGTTCCGATATTCTTAATTTAATCAGAGTTAATAATTATGACTCATCACTAAAACGCCACTACCAGCTTACACCATTATTGGTTGGCCGGTCAGATCTTTTTTCTTATTCATAGGAGTATATACAAAACGACTATAACAAAACGATAGCAATGATTAGTTATTCATTTTTTTATTTTTTATTTATTGGGTAGACGTAAATTTCGTGACATATCAGTAGGTATTAATTAAATACTCTACAAAAAGTAATTAGATAGACGAAGGAATTCCATATACAACAGAGAAATTCCCACTTAGAAAAAATTATATTCCACCTCGAAATTATATGTAATTAAGATTAATATTTGGTGGAAATTAAATACATAGGGTGAAGGAGGGACATTCGATTTTGCATTTGTTGATGCGGACAAAGAAAACTACATTCACTACCATGATGAACTGCTGAAGCTAGTTAGAGTGGGAGGAATTATAGGGTACGACAACACCCTGTGGTCCGGCACCGTCGCGGCGTCGGAGGAGGATGAGATGGAGGACTACTTGAGGAGGGTCAGAAAAGAGATCATTGAGCTTAACTCATATCTGGCCGCCGATTCTCGCATCGAATTAGCCCATCTTTCCATCGGAGATGGCCTTACTTTGTGCAGGCGTCTTACCTGATTATTATTTCCTTACTATTTTTATCTTTTTTAAGTGATAATAATATCATATCATTTGCTTTCTGTAATTTGATATTCCATCAGCTGTTGCTCCATTGAAATTTTATTGCACCTTTTTATTTTGCATTTCAATACTCAATGTATTTGTCTTTATGAATGCGTAACTTCTTTCATACATACTATTGCTTAATTATGTTTTTTCTTTCCATTTTTGAATTCGTGTTGTTAAAAAACATTTGAAGTTTGAGGCAACTTTACTTTTATTCAAAATTTAAAAATAGAAAAGAATATATATAGGGGGTAAGAGCACTCCCAGTAAATCACTCAAAATCAATTTTAATTCTAAATTTAGGCTAAAAAAATAAAAAGTGTGCTAAAAAGTTCATTCAATAGATCTCTCAAATTGGGTAGGCCCCACAAAAATATTTAAACTTTCCTATATTTCTCCTCAAATTTACGCATCCCTAAACCTTCTTCTCTTATGTCACAAATTGAGTTGGACCCACAATTTTTCTAAAATAATTAATAGAAAATAGGAGAACTGATGTGTGCATTTGTAAAATAGGAGTAATAAATAGTATAGAGGAAATTTTAAAAACAAATTTGGAAGCAAATTTTTAAGAATTCTGCTCACTACAAAAAAACGTGAAAATAACGAAGGACACTAACGACGGAACGTATTCCGTCACTATTTAACGACGGATTATTGACGGAAAATGTCAAAAAGGCATAACGACGGAACTGGCGACGGATCACCGACGGACGAGTGGCGCGAAGTGTTCGCGCTTAAACTAACGACGGATTTTGCGACGGAAATTCCGTCGTCCAGTATAACGATGGAATTATTCCGTCGTTACATATTAATATTCAAATTATTTAATATAATTTATTTTTAACGACAGAACTTTTCCATCGTTAACATATTACGAATATTTTTAAATTTAATTTATTTTTTAACGACGGAATGTTTCCGTCGTTAGTTTAATAATATCATTTTTTAAATTTATTTATTCATTAACGACGGAATATTTCCGTCGTTAATATTTTAATATAATTCGTTCATTGCGTTTATTTATTAACGACGGAAAAGTGACAGATGTGTTTCGTCGTTAAATTTAAAAATTCAAATTAGTAAATATAATTTATTTTTAACGACGGAAATGATCCGTTGTTAGTAGATTAAGAATAATTTTAAATTTAATTTAGTTGTTAACGACGGAAGTATTCCGTCGTTATATTAATTATATTATTTTTTAATTCTGTTTATTTAGTAACGACGGAATTGTGATGGTTAAGTTCCGTCGTTAAGTTTCAACTATAAACGGGCATATCTTTACCCTAATTCAGAAATTCCCAATTCACACACCACTGTCGTCGCGCCGTTCTGCCGTTCATCCCACCATCGTCGCGCCGGCCAGAGGTGGTCTGCCGTCGTAGCTCCGCCCCGGCGTCGGTGAGTCACAGTCGCACACTCTCCATTTCCATTCGACTCTCTCTATCACTCTCAAAATCTCACCTTCTCCATCTGTTTCACAGTCGCCGTTTCACGCCGCCCCGTCGCCCGCTGCCGTTGCTTGTAATCTCGTCCCCCGCTGCCGTCGCCGGTGCTAATTTAGGCAGGTCAGTCCCTCGCTTCCATCATTTCTCTCTCTCACGGGCTCTCCCTAACATTCTTGCTCTACTTCAGTCCGTGTTCACCGTCGCCGCTCCTCGGTCGCCGGTTGCCCCCCTTTCACCGTCCTTTCCTTATCGGTAAGTCTCTCTCTCTCTGTCTCGCTCTCTGTCTCTCTCTGTCTCGCTCTCTTACAGTCTCTCTCTCCCCCTTACAGTCTCAACATTGAGGTTGGAGCTCGCCGGAGCGCCGTGCTGCCAGTAGCTCCCTCTGCTACTCTTGCACCTCAATTGTTTTAAGGTCAGCTTCCTAAAATTATTCCCTCTGTGAAAGAATGGAATCTTGAATAAATTAGAGAATGAAGAAAATAATACTCCACAGAAATATCACCATAGATTAAATATTAGTTAGAAATTGTTTGAGGTCATAATGGTTATTTGTTGAGTACTTGTAAGGTGAGTATTATGCTTCTATTTATTAAAGATTTATATTTGATTTGATACTTTATTGTTGTAATTAAGTGGCCTCTTCTGTTGCATATTGTTTAATGAAATGTGGGGCTGATCTTTGCACATGCATATCATTAAGTAAGGTAAAACTAAATTCATTGATGAACAAGGAAATATAGGTTGATACACACAAAAACAGAGAACACTTTTTCAGAATTTATTTATTAATGCCTGAAAATATATATAATTCAATTTCAAGATATATGCCTAGTACTAGCTTAGCAACACATTCTTGTGGTTGTTGTCATGATCTGGTTTCAAGATATATTTTTTCGGGATTTTTAATTAATACTTGTCCCTTTCATGGTGATTCCCGCATCCTTGGCCCTTCTTTGATGATTCAGTGGCCTGCCACAAATACAATATATATACACACTCAAGTCAATATTACACAAAATCTAAAATAAATCAAAACTTTGGTTCTATTTGTGCTCTCTCTACATATTTGAATATTTAGACAAAACAACATATAATACATTCACCACATAAAATTAGTCTTAGGCCAAGATATGATCATAGTTTGCTCCATTCAACCCAGAGATAGTAGTTGCCATTTTGTCCTAAATACTCATCGTTTTCAAAGATAAACCTTTTAATTTGAATGCTATCTAGCTATAGCTCGTATGTAAGGCGTTGGGATAAATTTAGGCGAGTCCATTTTCGTACTTTGGTATACAAAACCACTAAGTTGAACATGCTTGTTGATTTCCATTGTCGATTCTACACTACAAATATTGTTAGTATTGTATTACATGCTCATCTTTTTCAAAGTTAATTAATCTCTCTATATATGTCTTATGTAGCTCTTTCGGGTGTTGGGATGATCTGTTAGTTGAATCCATTTGCCGTACTTTGGTATTATACAATATGCGCTATATATCTAATTTGGAGTGCATCAAGACACGCAGCTAGGTTCTATTTCACCCTATCAAATGATGGCACAAATGGCGGCGGATAGGGACATGCAAAATCAAATGATCAACCAAATGGCGGCCATACTTAAAGCCACACAGGATCGACTCGATGCTCTTGACCCGTACTCGAGAACACATCAGACGCCTCCAGGAAATATTTGATAGATTTAGTTGTTTTCTTCAAACTCTATGGTTGTTGATATTGTATGTTTGTTTTTATTTAGACACAACTTGTTGTTAACGTTGAATTTTTTTTTATGAAATTTAACAATTAATTAGTGTTTGATTTGTGTTTTAGATTCGTATTTTATGTGATTTGGTAGATTTGAAATTCATGTTTGTTTGTGGTGCAAGGGAAGAGAAAAAACAGAAATGTACACTGCCCTCAGCAACAAATTTAACGACAGAATCGAGATGGAATTTCCGTCACGAAAAAACCAACACTAACGACGGAAATTATTCTGTCGCCAACCGGTCAAACGAAAAACCAAGTCTAGCGACGGAAATTATTCTGTCGCCCTTAGCGACGGAAATTCCGTCGCGAACTCCGTTGCCATCCGTCGACGACGAAATCTGTGACGTGCGGCCAACGACGAATATTCCGTCGTAACTCTTGCGACGGAACTGAAATTTCGTCGTTATTTGTCTTAGCGACGAGGGTTTTCGCGTCGACTAAATTCCGTCGTTAGGACATTTTAGCGACGGAAATTTCCGTTGTTAAAAGCGTTTTTTGTTGTAGTGGCTGGGAAATGCTCTAAAGGATTCAACTTTTATGTCTCTTTGGTACGATATTACCGATTCTAATATTGTTTAATAAACTTGAATCTATATATTAATGGAATTGACATTCTCATGACTAAAAATCTTAAATTCGAATCTTATCAATTCTTGGAATTGTTAGGTTAAACCACTCGATTAATAAAAAACACACGCACACACGAACACGTTCACACAGAGTGGGGGCAAATATATATGAAGGTCAATTTATCTGGCAGCATTGAAAAGAGAAATATGCCGTATTACTTCCATTTCTAATATGAATTGTCTTATTCCGGTCTAATGAAAAAGTGCTTAATTATTTACAAGTCAATGCTTAATACTTCTAATATCCAATTTCTCTCCAACAATTTGGTCATCAATCACTTCATCACAAATTTCTCAATTTCATTTCTATCAAATCAATTCAAAAGCTTTCCTTTTGTGAACCAAAACTTTCATTCACATCACTGCATTTGAAGGATTCTTGTGGAGGTATTAAGCATTTCATAAGGGAAGGGAAGAGAGAGAGAGAGAGATGTCTGCTGTCTGCATTTGAAGGATTCTTGTGGAGGTATTATGCATTTCATAAGGGAAGGGAAGAGAGAGAGAGAGAGAGAGAGAGAGAGAGATGGCTGCTGTCTGCATTTGAAGGATTCTTGTGGAGGTATTATGCATTTCATAAGGGAAGGGAAGAGAGAGAGAGAGAGAGAGAGAGAGAGAGATGTCGAAAATGAGGGAGGAGAGAGAGAAGGATTGTTAGTTGGATTAGAAATTAAGAAGAGATTTGGGCCGACAATATGTAAAGTGGTGGCTTGGGTTTAATTTTCAAATTAGTTTATTGTTGGGCTAAGGTAATTAATTAAGTAAAACATTTTTGTTTGGTGTTAGGTTTGGTTTTGTGTAAGTTTTTAATTGAAACTTATTTCTTTTCTGTGGAGAAAACATTTAAGTTTTGGTAATTACATGTTATGTGTGAGATTTTAAAATTTAAGTTTCATTCTGAATAAAACTAGATTACGTGTTAATTTGCTACGAAAATATTATAGTCCCTATGTCTCCAAAAGTGTAGTGTACTTTTGATTTGTTGTGAGGTATAAATATTAGTTGAACCATACTAACATGGGATAGGGTAGTAATAATTATTGTATAGTATAGAAACAGTGACGTTTTTTCTAAACTCGATTTGATGTTTTTTAGTATAGTGTTATATTATTGATGGAACATCACATTGTCCCCATGAACATACTAAGAAGTTCATGGGCTGAGATTATAGTAATACCTAGAAGATTTGTGTTGGAGTGATAAACGTAGGAAGAGCTTCTCCATGTGTATGGTTCGGTTTTAGTTATAACCGATAATCGGCCAACATAAAAAATTCGACCGATAACCGATAAAATTGATTTTCGATTACCGATAACTGATCGGTTACTGTATATTTCGGTAAAATATCGGCTAATCGAAAAACGATTAAACAGTCCTAAGGACATGATATGATATTAGATACACGATATGAATTAATGCTAATAAAAATTTAAATACATAAATTTCATGTAATGACATGACAAGATAACATTTTTATAAAGGCAAAACACATTCATAGGTCCTTGTACTTTTATTTTTTATTTCGTCAGGTCCTTGTATAATTTTTTCGTTTTTATTTATTTTTATACTTTTACTTTTAATTTCATTAGATCCTAATTTAACGGATTTAATAAACACAACAACTTTTTTGTTGTTTGAGAATTGAAAGCACCAACAGAATTGAGGAGACAAACAAATAATAAATGGTGAGGTGTTATCCATTAAGTGAAAGCAGATCAATTTATTTCGATATTTTATTCATCTAAGAGGTACGAGTATATATTTTATGTTACTATTATATTTTTGAGTTAAATTATATCATGATTAGTGTAAATATATTTTCCTCCCATTTATTTCCACAAAAATCTTTGTATTCCCTCTTATATTCATCCAAGATTCATTTTACCTCCAAATTCAAATACATAAAGAAAAATTTGTATGAACTAATAAATTTAAAATATTAGAAGCCACTTAAAATCGAAAATTTTAAGTTAACTGAGTTTTTTTTTCCTTATTGAATCAATTTATGACCGACGGGCCATAATATGGCTGCATAGATTTATTCTTATCACAAACAAGAATAAACCGACACCAATAATTGGTTTAGCCAATAGCCTTTACAAATTACAATGGCACAAACAACACAAATTAAATTTGAAAAACAAGAAACAAACTTTGAAAAGCGACTGCGGATTTGAAAACAATGTCACCTTTCATTTCATGTACCCCAATAAGTTGTACTGTAAAAATGTCTATGTTTGCTAATTTTGGTGAAATTGGTTACATTGACCTGTCACCGACGCATCAATAAACTCTGCCGTGCAGCTAAATTAAAGCAGATAATTATATATAAGAGCTTTAATTTCAATTCTTGTGTTAATTATAGTATATTAATTTTGTGTCGATAAGACATCGAAATTTAATGCCCACGCACGAGGGTGCAAGGCATGGTAGCTAGACACCAACTACTTCGAATTGATTTTATTAAATCTCTATTCTTTTCGTTCACGAAAACTGTATCATTAAAGTTATCAATCAAATATTTTATTAAAATTCATGTCACGGAAATTGTTATACAATTTTTGTGAACGGAGGGTGTGTATAAATTGTTAATTGAAACTTCAATATCCACTCGATCTAGGAAATCACACACTAATATAAAAAAATTCAAGATTTTATGCAAATCACAACACATACTGTTTCGTGTCGATGCAAATGTGATGAAGTACTTATGATCATCAACACAGAAAATAATTATTGTGCATGTCGAAACTCCTTGCTTCCAGCTGGAGAAATAACTGAAAACAATTAATTAATTAATTATGATTGCATCTTTCACATCCTACCTCAAACACGAAACGCTTTATAAATAACAACGGGCAAATCGCAGGTCAATTGTCTTTAACAAATATGTCTATTAAGGTACGGTTATAGACAACGGGGATTCTCCATTGTCTATCTCGCAATAGACAATGCGGATGTTGTGTTGTCTATTGTATCGACTATAAAATTTAAAAAAAAAATTGCGACTATTTTATTAGTAGACTACTAATTTTTATTTTTATTAATTTAGTTTTATCAAATCTATCTAGAAAATATGCTGCCAAGACTAAATATATAATTTAAAACAAAAGTAGCACATTATAGAAAAAGATTATGATGTTTCATTTTAATAGTATATATTAGACGATAAAAGGTTATTTGCAAATTATATCACAACATCATACATTGATTTGCAACTGCAACTTCACTTTTAAAGTGTTGCAAATTAAATCACAATCTATTCAATTTTTGCAATTGGAATTATGCCCAATTTTTCCGACGGGAATGGTAACGTGGCTTCCACAAAGATTTTTTCAGTTTACGCGGCTTTTTCTCAATTCCCCCCAAAAACATTTAAATTTGGGCAGACCTAATGTGATTTGAGCTTCTTCTCACATGCATTTCGTGACTTTCGTCGAGCACCAACAATTAATTAACCCTTTTATTTTGTATGTCTCTACGACATCATAAATTGAAATGAGAATGTATAAAATTTTATACGGTGAAAATTTAAAAATATAATTGCTGCTACCTTATTCATTAATAAATTTTGCGTTCATGACCAGGTTGATGTTTGTGTGATTAGGTGTGCCAATATTTTAATTGTTTTAATTATTTTTTATGAAAGCCAAAAACTTTATTATAAAATTAGAAGATAAAGTTTATTTCTTTTAAAAAATACTAGAAAATTCGATTTTCGACATCATATCTTAAAGACGGAAGTCGTTACAATCAAAACAACAAAAACTAAACTCCAAAAAAGTAAAATAAAAACTTGAAATAGGCAAAATACATAAACTTCAAGAGCATCACTTGTGTGCAGTGCACCGAACGGTGCGGAGGGTACAGTGAACCTAAGTTACTATTCCCTCTGTTTTTGAATACTTAATTTTTTGATCATTTATTAAGAAAGAATTAATTACTCATAGAAAATCTATTCCTCATAAAAAAGAACTTTGACCGTAGGTGTTGATCCAAATTTCTCACTCTGAAAATTAATGAAAAATTGTTTGCAGCCAAAAATATGGAGCCAAAAAAAATACATAATGGAGCCAAAAAAAATACTTTTGTTTGCCGCCAATTTTTTTTTTCAAATGGAGCTAAAAACTTTCTTCTACGGAGCCAAATTTTTTTTTTTTTGCAAATACTGGAGCCAACCTTTTGCAAATGGAGCCAAATTATTTTGAGTTCAAATAACTGAATTATTAAGAACAGAATTACGTCTATAAAAAAGAATTTAAGCAACACCAAAAATCTCAATATAACCATGTCTTAATTTGTGATGAATTACAGTAATTTTTTATTTTTTATTTTGGAATTTGCTTGGAAGGGGAAGAGTGGAAGGAGAAAGAACAAATGCATGAATGGATTATTAATGAGATGAGAGAGAAATTATCTAGATATATGAAAATTTTCTAAAACATCAAATAAATAAAAACAAGATGGAAAGGCTAAAAAATCAAGTATTAAAAAACAGAGGGAGTAGTATTTTAATTTTTAATCAACAAATCTTAATTGAAACTAAATTACACCCACGGAGCTTAACAAATCCTCATTTTTTATTAATAAACTCTAAATGAGATTAATAAATTAATATTCCAATTACATCCATCTAATACCCTTAATACTTACTCCCTATCTCAATTATTCCACAATTACAATTAATACGGTGAGGTAGCAACTAATTCTATATGGCCGAGTCAACATGATTATTAATTTTTCCTTGATTTGAAGATAGAAAAGGATGAGATGAGAGCTGTTCTCCGCGGCGGCAGCGCGGCATATCGGGTGGTGGCGGCAGCATCTTCTCATTGGGGGCTTCGCCGTCCTCAACGATGAACACCATATTCATTCCCCAGCTCTGATGACGCTCGAAATGACAGTGCATGTACCATACTCCTACAGTGCAGTGCGACATTAATTAATTAATTAAGAATATTAATTACTACTACTATATTTTAATTACCATGATTAATTAATTAAGATCCTAGCTAGTAATTAATTAATTAATTAATTACCTGGATTGGTAGCCTTAAATCTTATAGCGGTCCATCCTTTCTGGGGAACAACAGTGTTTTCCATGAATGGCGGGTCGACGAGATTATAGTTGGGCGGATCCTTGGTAGCGTCGAAGTCCCCTAATCCGGATCCGACGACGTAGAAACTGTAGCCGTGTAAATGCATAGGGTGTTCCACACCTCCGGCAAGGACGGTTCCCTGAAAAACGAGTTCCACTGTGGAATTATACTCCAAAATACTAACAGCAGTTCCGAATTGGGGGCGCGACTCATTTATCGGCAATTTATCCTGTGTGTAGCTGAAAGGGAAGGGCGGATAGTCAGGGAAATCAGCGGTGTAAACTCCATTGATTCCTCTGTAATAGGCGTCAAGAATGTCGGCGCCGTTTCTCGGCAGCAACATGCTGACGTTGTTGACGCTCCCGAGCAGCCTCTCCGGCCCCACGCACGAACCTGTACGACAGGGCCACTGATTGATCGAAAGAGTGAAGAATAGGTATTTCGTTATATTCTTAGGAACCTCCACGCCGTTGCCCAGACTTCTGAGCTGGCTGCTAAAATTGAAGCACGCTGCCGAGTTATTGATGTCGGGGAAGGATGGGAGCGGCGGCGATGAAGGCGGGGTGTAGTTTCCGACGTACTCGAGTATTCCGGTGGTGGGGGTGGCCACGTATTCTCCTCCGCCGGCGTGTACTCTGGCGGCTATGTAGTAATGGCTGGCCGCCTGGTTTGCCTCCATCAACAAATCTATGGTCTGTCCCGGTGAGATTGCCACGTAATCACTCGTCACCGGCTTCGTGTAGGCGGCGTCGGCGGCGACCACGGTGAGGTTGTGGTTGGCGATTTTGAAGAACATGATGTAATCCATCACCGCGTTTACCAATCTGATGAGGTAAGTCTTGCCAAACTCAACTCTCATCTTGAATATTGTATCTGCATGCCCACACCAAAATTAACCAAAAGTTAATCACTTAGTTTACATTAATTAATACAAGTATTTATCATGCATGCATGTTTCTGATTATATGATTGAGATACCAAATTAATTAGTAATCCACCTTGCGAGCATGGATACAAATGTCCAGGCTGGCCATTGATAAGGAAAGCATTTGAAACTTGAGGATCGCTTCCGCTGGCCAGAAATTCCTCAAACACTTGTTCCACATTAGCATTCCACCACTCTCCTGCAAACATTAATTGCAAATTAATTTCATTAGGCCACCTTCAAACTCGTAACAGTTACTTATTCGTCACAAACTGCAGAAATTATAATTAATCTGACATATATATATATATATATATATATATATATATATATAGTAAGATGGGAACTTGAGCATGAGGCTTAGGGAAAGGGTAAGTCTTTGTCTTCGGAGGTAGGATGATGATGGCACCATACACAGAATTTCGAGACCAGTCGCTGTGGGCGTGCCACCATAAAGTGCCTTCTTCGTCAGAGAGGATCATCCTTTGCCTAAACCTCGTGACGGGAGTGATGGGGCATTGTGTCACGTACTCGGTGCCATCTGACCACGGATATCTCGGCATTTTTACTCCATGCCTAAAATTACCGGACATAACTTAATTCACTTAGGGCTCGTTTGGTAGCTATGTTAGGATACGACAAGATAGTTTAAGTCAAGATATGTATCGTAGAAAAGGGTTGATTGGTATCGTATTTTTGTATTTGGTAGATAAGATATGACATGTAGATATCATAAATTAGTTGTTTGATACCTTAGTTTAAAACCAAGATTAAGTAGAGAATTTACAATTTTAACCCTATCACAATTAATATAAAATTAAAACAAATAAAAAATGAAAATTAAATAAAATTTCCTTTCATCTTTCCTCTCATTTTCGGTCATTCTCTCTCATCATGTCTCTCTTTCTCTCCTGTCGCTCAACAGCTCATCCACCACCGTCGCCATGGCGTAACAACATCCACCAATTACCACCGCTACGGCCAACCACCACCACCACACACCACCGCCACCGCTCATATCTCTCTCTCTCTCTCATCTCATCTCTCTTTTTCGTCAATTAACATCAGAAAATTCCTCCACCTCCTCCAATTTGGTTAACCATATTTCTAATTTTCAATCGATGAAAATATTGAACAATACACGTTTGAATCTGGCTATCTTCTATCCCTTTCGATCCAATTTTCTGTCCAACCAACTTGGTGGAAGCACATAAGAACAAATAAAGAAGAAATAATCGAGGAAGATGAGAAAAGTTGACCGACACGAGAATGCCGACAATGGAGTCGAGAAAGTAAAAGATAACCTGCAAAAGTGATTATGTGGTGATTTTTTTCTTCACTTGTGTTTATATGTCAGGTATCAAAGGTTTTGTTTTTTTTTTGTTTTTTGTTTTTTGTTTTTTTTTAAACTTTGCTGGGTTTCTAGTTTGCAGAAGGAGAGAAAGAGAGAGAGAGGGGGAGAGAGAGGAGGAGAAAGAGAGGGAGAGAGAAGCGAGAGGAGAAGGTGAAGGTGAAGGTGAAGGTGAAGGTGAAGGAGGGGAGGGTAATTTTGTCAGATGTCACATTAATCGGTTGCACTGTAGTAGTATGGTATAGGTAACCGAAGGTGGAGAAGAGATGCACAACGTGAAGAGGAACAGTAAAATTAAAGAGGGCCCTTATTAATCCAGGGCTTCCAAGATTAACAATCTTGGCTACCAAACACTAGTATAAGGGAGATATGTATTTAATCTTGGGCTTAACAAGGCTACCAAACATGACCTTATAGTTTTGCACTGATGCTAGTTAATTTATCGTATGAGTAAATTATATCGTTTAATTTTCTTACCAATGTATGGTTATATTTTGGTCGGAGCTATTAATAACATCGATTATTACCAAATATCCCCTTCTAGCATATATAGTTGGCCCCGGGGACTGTCCGTTTACCGTTAGCATGGTCTTGTTGGTGCAAAGTCTAGTGTGTGAAGAATTGATCACCTACAACAACATAGATTAATTCAAACTAGCTAGCTAGCTAGCATTTTTCTGAATAGAAAAACGAAACAAATTACTCATTTTTAGTGATGGATTAAAACAAAATGCTAATCCGGACACTTACTTCAAACTTATAGTTACGAACTAAAGCACCGACTCGCGTCATGCCTCCGAGCATAATGATGCCTAAGAAGCAAATGATGAACACCTTCGTACCCAAAAACATTATTTTATTTCCTTCTATTGGTTATTCCGTGATTGTGTAACTATATATATTAATCTTTCTTTCTTTTTTTTCTTCCTTTATGTGTAGTAGATTGGAGAGAATTTGTGGGGTATTTATAATGATGATTGTAGCTATAAGAGACTCTTACCAGTTGGCGCATGCAAAACAATCTACCAAGAACCAATGAAAATAGCACGTGCCGTCAAGGGCGAGTGAAGGCACGGCTCCGCTTTATTTTGAAGGTAAAAGTTAAAAGTTTGATAGAGGGATCATGTAAAAAATAGAATGTGTAAATTTTTGGTGACGTCCCAAAATGAGATCAAATGTCTATTTTGAATGGAAGGATAGAGTATCAAAACTCATGTCACGAGCAAATAAATCGGTGGATGGAGAAAGTATTATTTTTTTAGGAGAGGACAAAACATGTCGGATAGAAAGAAAGTAATTCGTCCCAGTGGGGATGACCTAGTAGTGGAGTGGTTGCCTGTTGACCAATAGGTCAGAGGTTCGAGTACTCTCGGCCACATAAAAACCCTAGGTGGGGTGTGTGAGTTTAATATTTATAAAGATATTCTAAAAAAAAAAAGTAATTCACAGAAAAGGACAAACAGAAAAGCTCAAAAGCGGATGGTACATAAATCTACCTTCCATTTTTTTGGAGGAGATACCTTACCTCCATTTATTTTATACTTATTAGAATAGCTAGGTTTTCATTTTTTTTAAAACTAAAAGAATAGCTGTGAGCTCATTATTGAAAGAGTTATTAGTGCTTTTAAGCACTTATAAGATCCTAAAGATAAATTTTAGTACTCGGTTTAAAAAAGATAAATTATATTCCCTCCGTCCCCCAAAAGTGTGATGCATATTTGATTATATGTGAGGTATAAAATATTAGTTGAATCACACTAACCTGGGACAGAGGGAGAAGTATTTTTCGACTTTTTTTATCCATCTGTTGGGAAAATTAATAGAGTTTTGATTGGATACCAAAACCCAGCTGACCCCAACCAAGTAGATGATTGCACAAGCCTAAAGCGCTTTTCAGCTCACCTGTTTGAGCTTATAGAGTTTCTTAGTTTACAGGTAGATTCGCTGAAGACTGCAGAAGACACAGCTAAGCAGACAGCTTAAGAACTCAGCAGAGCAGACTCAGCAGAGCAAGACCAAGCAGAGTCAAAGATCTTACAGTATCAAGACCCAGCTCAGTGACGGAAACCCAGCTTAGTGTCAAAGACCCAGCTCAGTGTAAAAGACCCAGCTTAGTATCGTTGACACAGCTCAGGTCTAAAAACACAGCTCAGGTCAGTGACACAGCTCAGGTTGAAGACACAGCTCAGGTTGATGATACAGCACAGGTCTAAAGACAGCTCAGAATCAAGACACAGCAGAGTCCAAGCCGCTGAAGATACAGCAGAGACGCTTAGCAGCTCGAAGACGAAGACCTTCTCAAAGACAAGATCCCGATGTCAGAAGATCTTATCTGACGCAGTCAGATCAGAGAAGAACTAGCTTCTGCAGATGCAGACCTACTTCGTAGGTAAAGAACAGAAGTCAACAAGAGTAGGTAAGATTCAAACGGCTCTCTTCCAACGGCTAGTTTGAATCTCCACCTATATATATCTCTCCTCCACCATTGAAGAGGAGAGGCTGGCAAGACGACTGAAGAAATAGAAGAAAACAGAAAAATGAACAACGATCTTCAAAGCCAAATCTTTCAAGAACACCCAGCCAGTCAGCTGTGTTCTTAGTTGTTCACATATTCAGTCATAGGCAGAATAGATCAGAATAAATATCTTAAGCCTAGTTTGAACGAGTTCATCATACTCCTTGTTCTTCATTGTAAGAACTCGTTCATAGTTGGAAAACCATACCCAAACCCAAACCCAGAAAGGTTAGGTAAAGGTACGCTTGCTCGAAGCGTGTAATTCGAGTGGTTAGGTTCTTCAGTACCCGGAAACTGAAGGTGTAGGCTTGACAGTGCCCGCAAACTGTTGGAACACAGCTCGGGTTAGAGTTGTGAAGTTGCTTGGTACTTGGAAACCAAGTGGTAGTGAATTACCAGTGAATCTGGTCGTGGATGTAGGAGGGGTTACTCCGAACCACGTTAAAAATGCTCTGTTATTTATCGCTTTGTTTTATGCATGTTACTAACCTTCATGAGCATACATCTCAATCTGCATAAACTGACTAACTGAAAAGTGAAACAGAGCTTTGTAATATATTTGAAGCATCAGACGGACTTTCCAAATCCACCACATTCCGCACACACACACAGCCAGCTGTGTCGATCAAGCTGCCATCCAGCTGGATCGAACACAGCCAGCTCTCTGAAAAGAGTTTTAACTTGGAAAAGTTTTTAAACCTTGGTGTATTCACCCCCCCTCTACACCAAGGTATCCGTCTTGGGACCAACAATTGGTATCAGAGCAGTGGTTCAAAAGATCACTGTATCTGTCAAGTCAGCATTTCATTGCTGATAGTGGTCACCTGAACAGATCCTTCATCGCTTCAATTTTAAAATTATTATACTGCATACTGTCGTGGAATCTTCCTTGTGCAGGAAACATCCGACATTCTATGTCGATGATTATCAGATCTGGAAGTTCCAACTCAACAGCTTTCTGAGTGCTCTTCACGACATGATGTGGGATGTTATCTTTAACGGACCCATCATCATAAACTCAGAAAGTCAAGCAGAAGACTGAATGGTCAGGAGCTTGAAGATGGCCTAAGCAATATCAAATCAAAGAATGGCTCCAGTCAATGCTTACATAGCTGGAACCTAACCATTGAGGTATCTAAGAGGTCGTACTCAATCAAGCCAGCTCTCCAAGCTCAGTCTGATCAGAAAAGAAAACTGATCGGCAACTCAAAGACAAAGAGAAGCAGCGGATCTCAGCTGGACACAAAGCTCAAAGGCGGCAGACAAATCCAGCTGACTGGAATCAGTTAAAGATAGCAATGTCATCCAGCACAGACATCAAGGAATGCAATGCAAAGAGCAGGAAATCGAAGACTCTACCCCGCAAAGCAGCAGTGAACTCAGCTGATCATGGAACAACTGACTGTCTTCTCAAGATCAGAGATCAAGTTGACAGATGAACGTAATTGTTGAGAAAATCACTGGCTCAAGTGAAGTAGGAATCAGCTGAGAAAAGACAGCCACCTACTATCAAATTCAGGGGGAACTCCACCGAGCTGGAAATCGACACAGCTGTGATATCAGCTGAGGGCAAAGTCAATCCAGTAGAAGATTCAAGTGGAGAATCAAGAGAAAAATCCAGCTGAACTTTCAAATATCATCCTCTGGATATCAAACAAAGCTGGATCAAACGTGGATCGCAGAATCCAGAAGAGGAATCTAGCTGAGGGGGAACTCAGTTCAGCAGATTCACCAACAATTGGATTTCATCAATTGGTCTCATCATAAGTCCAGCAGAATCATCAAGAAAAGCATCCAGCAGGAAATACTCAGCTGGATCCCCGTGTGTCATCAAGAAGGAATCAGACACAGCTGGACTAACTCAGCAAGAACCCCAAGGATTTCAAGATAAATTTATCAAGTCAGGGGGAATCAAACCCAGCTGGATCCCAAAACAGAAGATTTACTGAGCTGAAGAAACTCAGTCAAGCAAAAAGAAAAGACATCCGCGACATCAGCTGACTTTTTGGTCCAAGCTGACAGGAATGTGTCATGCATTTATTTTTCTAAGGAATATACTATTTAAGTCCAATAATTTTGAATTCAAATGTTAAGCGGACATATGTTCCTTAGTTAAATTGCTTGATAAGTTTCCATTCTCATCGCATTAATTATAAAGACTGCTGAGTACTGAAGCACGGCAGGATCGAGGCAGAATGTCAAGCGTTTGAACTGCCTCACGCGCGGTTGTAATACACTCGCCGTAAACACGTCAGAACGTGATGAGTGAATCTCTCCCAGCCGTTGATCAGAATACCAGCTGTCTAAATCTCAACCGATGATCATTTATGGTAGTTGATATACATGGAAAAGATACGGAGAATTCTTCCATCTTTATCTCTGCGAATTTCAAATCTTCAAGTCATCTATCTATCCTCTGCAAATTCCTCGCTATATCAAAATCAACATATTGCAGAGATGGCTCCCAAGAAATCAACCACAGGGATGAACCAGTTCGAAGTTCTGAAGACAACATTATCATTTGAAAGTTGTCTTTCAACCGCCAACCTTCCAGTTTCAGAACTAAAAGAGATGGTGGATCTAGTTTCGGACTCCGGTCTCTTGCTATGGGCAACCCCATGCCTAAACTTATGCTGAAGAGAGATGCTGCCCTCTTCTACCTCAACATCATTGATGAAGACGGATTCTACTCATCTTCATTTGACATGATCGTCAAAGGCACAGACGGAAAGTTTGATTCAGCAACCGTCAACATCAAGCTCAACAAGATGCTACGAAAGGTGTTCAACCTACCCAGAGAAGGAGAATTCATCCCAGACGATTACAGCCGTGAAGAAGTGGATGAATTCCTTAGCCAAGAGATGCTTATCACCCCAGAGCCGTACAGAGCAAGCATGTCAAAGCTCCTTCTCAAACCAAAGTACAGGCTGCTGCTGGATATCACACAAAAATGCATCTTAGGGATAGCTGGATCTCAACGAGAGATAAGTATTCCAAAGCTCAAGCCGATGATTGCTATGATCAAAGGCGCAAACGTCAACTGGTTTGATTTCTTACTCAACAGATTAGTCAAGGAGTCAGAGAAGATCAAGTTCAACTCCACCAGGACGACGTATTCAACCTCAGAGCCACTGTATCTATGCTCTAAGATCTCTTTCTTGATAGAGCAAGCTGTGAAAGGGCACACAGTAAAGTGGGCTGATTCAGAACCGTTTCCAGAAACGAAGATCCTCTTCCAGAGAATAAGTCAAATCAATGATCTTCTGAAGAAACAGCCTGCTGTGAGCAAAGGCAAAAAGTAGCTGGAAGAAACAAGGACAGATGTCCCAGCTAAGAAGATTCAGAGAAAAAGGAAGACAGCTGGCCCCGAACCAGCTGGAGGTCCAGCTGAGAAGAAAAAGAAGACAACTGTCATTCCACCAACACAGGCGAAACCTTCCTCTGAAGAAACTCCAAGTCAAGCAATGGTGATTCTCTCCCCACAGCTAGTGTCGGCCTTCAATCAATACGGATCAAATGTCTTGGCTGATATGGGATTGAATGATGATTCATCATCTAGTCCAGAGGACGAGCTGGACATTTCAAAGAGTCAGACAACTCTTCCCAGCTCACCCCAGCTCTCACCGCCTCACAACTCTCCGCCCAAACAGCCTTCTCCTCCACCCAGCTCTCCAGCAAGAGATTCATCTCTTGTAAACGTACAGAGAAATATTCAACTGGCTGAAGCTCCTTCACAGCCAGCTGATGACCAATCTGAACCCTCTAATCCCAGCTCTCTCCCAAAACAATCATCACCCAAAGCTCAAATCTCCACAGAATCAGAAGAGAGTGATTCTACTGCTTCTACATCATTCAACTCTTCTGGCTCAGCCTTCATGGAAGCTATGTACGAGGAGCTACGCATTGTAGGGATCAAGAGTGTTCTAACTCAGTATCCCATCTTGGCACACCTGCCAATTGCCCTCGTCAAAGTGGCAGATCTCAAATTCTATCTGGCCACCAAGATGGCGACATGGTACCAGAATGAGTAGCTGATCGAGACCTTCTCGTATGAGAAATTGAAGATGGATGAAGCATGCCTCCAGCACACGTTTGGCTTTGGAAGTCTGGAAGATGCTTACTTACATCAAAATGATCTCATCAGAGGAATTATCGAAGTATCTCAGCAATACCCCAAGCCGCACCCAGCAGACGTCTGGGAATCAGCCAAAAAGCTTCTAACAGCAGCGGGATGGGAGACATCTTGTGAAGATGTTATGTCCAAAGAAGTCACAGCTGAGATAACCAAGGACGTTGTACCAGATGACACAGCTGAGGTGATGATCATTGAAGAAACAGCTGAGGCAACAGCTGAACCAGAGGCAGTAGTCCCACCAAGTCCAATTGCCGATGACACTCGCGCACTGGTCAAGATCGAGACAAAAAAACCCAGTCATGTTGATTTTGTAACTCAAACGGACTCAGCTGTCGAGCTTTCAACCGCCATGAAAGAAGCAATATCTAAAGAGGTTGAAGAAATTCTTTTTCAAGACAGACTGAAGTCTCAAGTGGATGTCATTATGAGATTCACAGCTCTAGACTGTCAAGTTAGAGAGCAACAGCGGACAATTGATGAAGTCCATAAATTTGCTCAAGATTTACAAGAAAGTACCAGTCTAGATCTCAAGCAATCTCTTGTCTCTCAAAGAATTGATCAATCGCACCTTCTAGAAAAGAGAGTTCATGAGATTATAACAAAACATCAAGCTCCACTGGTCGACGACATAGCAAATATTTCAAGCCAGCTGGAAGCTCTCAAAAAGTCCACTCTCTCCAACAGCTCTGACATCCGCCAACTCTTCAACTTATATAAAGATCTGGATGCTCAGTTCAGAGCTGGAAGCAGCAGCAATGCTCAGCTGAACATCGCCACAGCTGACAACTCAGTCAAGCTTGCTGATGTTGAAGCCACACTCACCAAGCTCAATGCAACAATCATTAACCTCTCCGCCTCCCTTATTGATAATGCCAAAAAGGGGGAAGATACGAATAAAGCGGGAAAAACAATGGAGAGGGAAGCTGCAGCTCAGGGGGAACCTATGCAGCTGTTGGGAAAATTATAAGGTTTTGATTTGATACCATAACCCAACTGATTCTCCAACCGAATAGATGATCGCGTCAACCTAAATAGTGTTTTCCAGCTCGCCTGTTTGAGCTTTAGATTTTCTAGGTTTACAGGTTAAGGAAGCAGAAGACAAGATCGACCGTTTGTGTCTACAGAGTCACTAGCGGAAGACAAGACGATCGACCCAGTGTGTTACAGCAGGAGTCAGCTAGCAAAAGACAGCAGGCGTCAACCTTCAGCTGAGTCCTCCAGCAGAGCCTGATCAAGCTGAAGAGAATTTGAGCTGAGTTCAAAACACAGCCGGTCCAGCTGTACAGAACAAAGGGAACTATCTCTGAAGACTACACTTCAAGACAGTCCAGCTCTGAATTCAAAAGCCAGCTCCAAAGGCAGAAGATCCCGGCGTCACAGGAAGTCAACATACCTCGACCAATGAGGGATTGCCAAATCAGCATCCTAGACTTCAGGATCTAGGATGTGACTCAAATGAAGACAGGTGCAGATTCGCCCAACGGCAGATCTTGAATTTAAGAAGAGTAGGTAAGATTCAAACGGCTCCTCCAACGGCTAGTCTTGAATCTCTACCTATATAAACCCGTCTTCAACCTCAGGATCAGATACGAAAAACCCTCTACAAGCTTTTATTATCTAAAATCATCAATCTTTCAAAAGCTCTCAAGCAGTTCTACATAGATCAAAGAAACACTTTATCTTAAAGTGTTTCTAGTTCAGAAACTGCGTAGTTTTTTGTCTGTTCCCTAGGCCAAACTCTTTGTACATCTTAAGCCTAGATTTCAAACGAGTTCATCATACTCTAAAGTTCTTAATTGTAAGAACTCGTTCACAGTTGGAACCCCAAACCAAACCCCTCTTACCCAAAAAGGTTAGGTCAAGGTTACGCTTGCTTGAAGCGGGAAATTCAAGTGTGTAAGGTTTTTTCAGTACCCGTAAACTGAAAGGTTAGGCTTGACAAAGGCCCGCAACTGTTGGAACACAGCTCGGGTTAGAGTTGTGAAGTTGCTTGGTACTTGGAAACCAAGTGGTAGTGGATTACCAGTGAACCTGGTCGTGGATGTAGGAGGTGTTACTCCGAACCACGTAAAAACTCGCGTGCTCCTGACTTTCTCTTTATATTCAGTTTTGTACTAACTCTTTCATATCATTGCATATTTGTTCAAAACTGCACACGCAGCTGCTCTCCAAAGACAGCTGTGTCTCTCTGAAAGTTGCACAACTTGACTAAGCTGAAAACATAAAGTTAATCTTTTCAAACTGAGTTTTTCTAAGTAACCGAGCTAAGTTTTCAAACCACCACTTTCCGCACCGCCAGCTGAGTTATTTACCCAGCTGACCCTCCCCAGCTGGATCGATAACTGAGCTCACCAACTCCGTGATTTAACTTGAAAAAGTTTCTAAAAATCTATTTGGTGTATTCACCCCCCCTCTACACCAAATACCTAGCTCAGGAACCATCAATTGGTATCAGAGCAGTGGTTCAACAGACCACCGTTTCTGTATCAAGAGATCTCTCTTGACAATCTGTCAGTGGTCATCTGAACAGATCCTCTTTGTGAAAAACTCATATTATTACATACTGCATATTTCTATGGATTCTTATCTTAACAGGAATCTTCCCACCTTCTCGGTAGACGATTATGCAATATGGAAGTTCAGACTGAAGAGCTTTCTCTGTGCGCATCACGATATGATGTGGGACGTCATCACAGACGGACCCATCATCATCTACAAATCAGGGAACGAGCTTGTACCAACTCAAGATGGCGAACAACCAAGATATCAGCTCATTCCCAAGCCCAAGAATGAGCACACCTCAGAAGAAAGGAAGCAGGCTGGACTAGACAGCTTCGCAAGGAACACCATATCTTCAACGGTCTCCAATGCCTACCTCAGCAAAATCATCAACTGTGAAACCGCAAAGGAGATGTGGGAAACCCTAGCAAAACTATGCGAAGGGTCGGAGGAGATAAAGGAGAACAAATTCACGATTGCATGCCAGAAGTTTGATAACTTCAAGCAGCTGGTCAACGAGTCCATCGAAGGGATGGAACTCAGATTCTCCAACATTGTGGTGGAAATAGAAACCATCAGAACTGGGAAATACACCCAGCGAGAAAAGAATCTAAAAGTTCTTTCAGCGCTCACAGCTGAATGGAACACCTATAAGGTGGTACACCAAAGTCGAAGTGACTTAGGTGATCTTTCAACTGAAAGATTATACTCCCTGCTCAAAGACAATGAGTACAACTTGAAGATTACAATGAAAGAATCTTCAAGCAATCAGAATGATGAAGAGCTGACACTTGCAACAAAGGAGATTGCGTTCAGAGCCAACTATGAGAAATCCGCATACATGCAGTCAGCTGAGTCATCGAAGAAGGATAAGAAGGACATGAGCAAGGAAGAGCTACTTGAAGAAATAGCCATGCTGGTCAAAAACTACAACAGACTCAACACCAGCAAGGGCAAATACAAGAAGTTCGCAAGAACTTACAGAGACAAATACGCAAAGAATACGAGAAGTCAGCTGACAAATAAACAGAAGAAGGTTGCTTCAACTGCAAGGAACCAGGACACTACCGGCTAGATTGTCCAAAGTTATCCAAGAAAGACAAAGACCAACTGAAAGCTAAGGCAGCTGACAGCAGGAGAGCTTATATCACCGATGAAGAATCAGAGTACAACAAAATGGATGACATGCCATTTTCAGACTCGGAAGAAGAAGCCCTGATGGCCCATGATGAACCTGATTGGGATACATGCTTCTTGGGACAAACAGACGGCATCGATGAAGATGAGGTAATGTCTCGAACTCAAAATCTATCTAACATCTCACCATCACACGAACACTCTACACAGGTCTCGTAACCGGACTACCCGATTGGAGTCTAGTAGAGAAAGTAATGAACGATTCCAAGGAGCTTCAAGAGATCCTTGACGTCATTATGTGTGAGAATGCCGAGTCAAGGCGGAACCGGAAAAGACAAAAGTATCGACGCAACTGATACAACCCGCCTCAACATGAAGTCGTTTCACTAAAAGACAAAATAGTGAAACAAGATCACTCGATGAAGGAATTCTACTATGAGAAGAAAAATGATAGAAGATGTGGAAAAGGTCACAAATGGACCTGAAAAGAAGTCAGCTGAGATCATTGAGCTGAAAAGCACCGAAGAGGTACTATCTAAGAAGATAGTAGCTCTCATCAAAGCCACGTCAACAATGGACGAGATCATTAGTGCTCAGCGTCCAGCGGCACTCAAAGCGGGACTGGGATACAACAAATCAAAGGATGCCTCAAACATTGCCTCCACAAGTGGAACAAAGGTAATGTTTGTACGTGCAAATGAACCTCCAATCCCAAAGAAATTTCAAGATCAACAGTTGAGGACACAGCAGACGTCAGGAAGACCAGCTGTGAAACATCCTCAAGCTCCGTCGAAGACACAGCAGGCATCAAGATGGTCAGCTGTGCGACAACCTCAAGCCCAACTCAGACAACAACGTGCTCAACCTCAACGAAGACAACAGGCTGGATTTCACAGATACCAAAGAATGTAAACAACACGTTGAACGATATCAACCGGGATATCAGAGATACCCAGCTGGATACCACTCACATGAGTACCAGCTGGATAACCATTTCCAGCCACAGCATCACATGAGACAGCAGAGACAAAGGAACGTCTCAGCTATGCACACAGCTGGAAACCAAAGGAAATCAAGACATCAAAACGGGAACACAAAGAATGTGTATATCGACTCAGCTGGGAGAATTATCAGATCAAATGACCCAATTCGAGTCATCAAGCAGATCTGGGTCATCAAAGGATCCCTGTCTAACCCACAAGGACCCAATTAAAACTGGGTACCTGAATTTTAATTTTTTTTTAGGTTGCAAGGAATCAACGCATCTCTGAGGAGTCGATGAGAACGCTATGGTACTTGGACAGTGGATGTTCCAAGCACATGACGCACCTAAAGCATCTACTCCAGGAGTATATCGAGCGTACAGGTCCACAAGTAACATTTGGTGACAACTCCAAAGGCCTAACCAAAGGTTATGGCACATTTAAAACTAGAAATGTTATAATCCCAAATGTTTCTTATGTACAAGGATTGCAACATAACTTGTTTTCCATTAGCCAATTCTGCGACAACGGTTTTTCTGTCAAGTTTGATACACAGGGATGCACAGGGAAACCAAGCAGATACTCCTAAGAGGGAAAAGAGAAGGAAATATGTACTTTGCTGACTGGAACAAGAACCCTCCGGAGACTTGTCTTGTATCGAAAAACAAAGAATGAAGTCACTGTCGTGGTACGTACGACTGAATCATCTCAACTTCAAGACAATCAACAAACTGGCTAGGAACCAGCTTGCTAATGGAATTCCATATCAAATATATGACAAAAGTCATATGTGCAGCGCATGTCAACAAGGAAAGCAGACAAGAATTTCATTCTCTCTCAAGCCAGTTCAATCAACTGATCGAGTACTTCAACTCCTTCACATGGATCTTTTTGGTCCAGTTACTCCAAAGAAGCTTCAATGGCGTAAAATATACTCTGGTAGTAGTAGATGATTTCTCTAGATTCACATGGGTATCATTCTTGTACTGCAAAGAGCGAAACCAGGACTAAGCCGTCTATCCCGCCGGAAAGATTATCAATATGAAGGAGTGCAAGATAATGTCAATAAGATCGTATCGTGGAACGGAGTTTCGAATGAAACTATTTATGGTTATTGCGAGAAGAACGGAGTTCAACACCAAACATCTGGCAAAGACGCACACCTCGGCGAAATGGTGTAGCGAAAGAAGAAACGGAACTCTCCAAGGAAGCCTACCTCAATGCTAGCTAGCTCGCCATTCCAAAGAAGTTCGGGTCAAGCAATCAACACAGCTTGCTTCACTCGTAATCGCTCCCTACTCACATCAAGGCAAGGAAAGACACCGTATGAGCTATGGAACAACAGAATACCATACATAGTGTATTTCAAGGTATTCTGGATCCAAATGTCACATCCTCAACAATGGGAAGACATACTCAAGACGTTCGACGAAGACGTACCGAGGAGTATTCCTTGGTTACTCCGCTGTGAGTAAAGCATACGTAGTCTTCAACGAAGAACTCAAATAGTCGAAGTAACTCCACATGTTACCTTTGACGAATCCTCCTTCGAATATGAGAGTCTATCAAACGAAGAAATGAAGGAGAATCTTCAAGATCGATTCGTACAAGAGCTCAAGAAAATAGAATCGTAACTGGCCGAACCATTAATTTGGGACGATGAGCCAGAGGAGGAACTTCAAATCAACCAAGAAGCTCCACCAGCTGGAAATCGAGAAGAATCTTCAACGCCAAATCAAGGGGGAACATCATCAGCTGGAAATCCAAACACAGCTGAGTCCCCAGCTCCATCTCCAGCTGAGCCTCTACAGAAGACTCCTCAAAATCTAAATCAAAGAGAACCAATCTCTCAAGATTTAACTCCTGAGCAACTACAAGTCAGACGAAATTTAGCCACGTCAAGCATCAATCAATTGGAAGAAGAGTAAGAGGAGAAGATGGATTGAAGATCATCCATCATCAGCAATCATTGGAGAACCATCTGACCAAGTCAAAACCAGAAGCTCAGTTGCTCAAGTTTCATCGGATCATCAAGAAGCAGCTGACACAGCTCAACTCTCAGTAGATCTAGGACTGACGGTCTATGATGAAGACACAGCTCTAATGGCGTGTTACGTAGCTCAAGTGCCAGAGCCTCAATCAATTCTCGAAGCTTTGAAGAGCGTGCCTTGGACAAACGCCATGCAAGAAGAGCTGAACGAATTCCTCAGAAATTGTGTCTGGGAATTGGTCGACAGACCTCAAGAAGTCAAAGGCATAGGACTCAAATGGATATTCAAGAACAAATTAGATACCCTGGGAGTCATCATCAGAAACAAAGCTCGACTTGATCGCCAAGTATGGAGTTCAATCCAGCAGAATTGTAAAGATTCCAATGAACACCAACTGGAAGATTGAACCAGGAACTGAAGGGAAGTCAGTTGATTCCAGCAAATACAAAGGGATAATAGGATCCCTGCTGTATCTAACAGCAAGTCGTCCAGACATCTCTTACGCAGTCGGAGTGTGTGCCAGATTTCAAGTTGATCCAAAGGAAGCACACATGCAAGCAGCCAAGAACATTCTCAAATATCTCAAAGACTATGAAGTGAAAACTGGACAAGTTCCAATTTTCTGTGATAGCTCAAGTGCAATTGCCATTTCAGAGAATCCAGTGCTTCACACAAGATGCAAGCATGTAGACGTACGACATCATTTCATCAGAGATCACGTAGAAAAGAAGGAGGTGATTGTTGAGAAAATTCACACAGACATACAGCGGGTTGATATTCTCACAAAACCGCTGATAGAAGCAAGATTCAAAATGTTGTACGGATTACTTGGACTACTCAACCTAGATGATGCTTCACCCAGCTGAATGGAAGCATACCCAGCTGAATTGAAGCAGACCCAGCTGAATGGAAGCAGACCCAGCTGAATCCAAGCAGACAACTGCAATTCAGAATCAACGTCACTGATATCAGCTGAGAAAGAATTCAGCTAAACCAGATGCTGAAAGTGAAGAATTATTCAAAGGTGAATCCAGCTGGAACCACGATGACCCAGCACACCCACTCAACCGAGGTATCAGCTGACTACAATGATCAGCTGAGAGGTTTGCAACAACATTAATTACACCTACTCAATCTATTTTTCTGTCAACTCATATTTTGTCATATCTAATCAATCTTAATTAAGAGTCTGCAAAGAATTGAATCATGGGAGTTTCGAGGCAAAAGTCAAAACGCCTCAACCGTTCTCTCTCGGGCATTAACTCACATCTTCTAATAAATAAATTGACATGACGCGAATTGACATGACGCGAGAATCACTCCTAGTCGTAGATCTTCTTATCAATAGACAAATCTTGATCATCTATTCATCAAGAAAGCTCTTTAAATATGCTAGAAGATATACGTAAAGCATTGCATCTTCCCTAAAAAGTTTTTCGGCATTTTTTCTTATTTTCATCAATTGGTATTATTTGTTTCTACTAACAAAAGATGCAGAAGAAGAACATGGAATCCAGAAAGATATCTCCCGAAGCCGATCAAACTTGAAGAATCTGTCAAAGCTTCAAGATAAGAGTTGCTTAACTCTCAAAGAAGACGGAAGTCCAGAAGAAGGTGAAGCCCTTCGACAGATCCAGGCCAGCGCAGTGAGAGACTGCAAAGCTCAAGAACGTCATTCACCAGGAAGGTGCAGAAAACTTTTTGGGAATGTCAAAAGAAAAAGACCTCCTCAGCCCCACTGATTCTCTCAACATAAAAGAGAGAACGGGACATACAACTCCCTGGGATGCAAAAATCAACGTCAACAGACATGGACCAAATGTTGATAAAGTCGGAGTATTCAAGAGCAGTCATGACAAAGCTCTTGCTCCACCACAGGAGGCACAGAAAAAGATGCAGGAGACAAAGCAGCATGCATCTATCTCCGTCCCAGCTGGGAATCGGAGACAACTTGAGGAGACAAAACATGCTGAAGCATCATTCTCAAACAGAAGACTCAAGTCAAAGGTGCTCAGTCAGTCAGCCGAGAAGCCAACTGACATTATGAGAGAATTCGTAATTACTCTTCTATGAGCAGAAGGCCCACAAGCGGTCGTTTCTTACGGTGGAGGAGAAGTTCATGCTCTTGCGTGAACATCATCGTCACCAACACCGCAACGGAGTATTCCAGCTGATCAACCAAGCTTAAACCCCAAGACAGATGGAATACTTCAACCGCATTCTCCTCAGTTTCCTTCAGCTCAACAGGGACACCAGCTTCAAGATCTTCCGATGAAAGATGCTCAAGTCCCTGCACCAAGCTTAAATGAGAAACATCACCTGTACCCAATGATCACCCGCAATGACGATGATGGTATGAGCTGAACACAAGTCCCTCAAGTGCTGAATCAGACTTTCTCATTCAATCTAAGAAGTCTGAAGAAGCAAAATTTACAAGGAATGAAGTTGTGCCCGACTCAGAAGATGCTATCTCCCGTGCCAACTCATCCCTCCAAGCACTCAGCTGGACTGCCCCAGCTGAATCAAGCCAAGGACGTTGTGTCTGCAATCACAGCTGAGGCTAATGCTACTGAAGAAGAGCCAGCTAATACAACAGCTGAGCCACTTAGACTCCAAACCTCGCTGCTCAGAGCTGAAAACCACAGTTTCGCCAAACTAAAACATCGCAACAGCTGATGGTGTATCTCTCCCACCCTGTTTGATCATGCCAAAAAGGGGGAAGTAAGGGAGAAGAGAGACAAGTCAAAGAAGAGGCAAAATGTTGAGCTAGAGGAACCAGCTGAATCAGAATCAGCTGAAGAGATGAGTCAAAAGAAAGAAGCAACGGATGTAGAAGAGAAGACCCAGCCAACTGGGATTGAAGACTGAAGATTTGAAGATTTTTTTTTCTTCTTTCTTTTTCCTGTGTTATAATGTATACTCTTACATTAATAAAACACAAGTTTTTCTGTGTCATAAGTTGTCTCAGTTAGGTTTTGGCATCATCAAAAAGGGGGAAATTGTTGGGAAAATTATAAGGTTTTGATTTGATACCATAACCCAACTGATTCTCCAACCGAATAAATGATCGCGTCAACCTAAATAGTGTTTTCCAGCTCGCCTGTTTGAGCTTTAGATTTTCTAGGTTTACAGGTTAAGGAAGCAGAAGACAAGCGACCCACCGTGTGTCTACGCATTTAGTCACGGAATGAAGATGTTACGACCGTGTTTACAAAAGCAGAGTCACTAGCAAAAGACAAGAAGGCCAACCTTCACTGAGTCCTCCAAGAGCTCGATCAAGCCGAAGAGAATTTGAGCCGAGTTCAAAACACAAACTCGGTCCAACCAGATAGAACAAAGCGGAACTATCTCCGAAGACTACACTTCAAGATAAATACGAATTCAAAAGCCAGCTCCAAAGGCAGAAGATCCCGGCGTCACAGGAAGTCAACATACCTCGACCAATGAGGGATTGCCAAATCAGCATCCTAGACTTCAGGATCTAGGATGTGACTCAAATGAAGACAGGTGCAGATTCGCCCAACGACAGATCTTGAATTTAAGAAGAGTAGGTAAGATTCAAACGGCTCCTCCAACGGCTAGTCTTGAATCTCTACCTATATAAACCCGTCTTCAACCTCAGGATCAGATACGAAAAACCCTCTACAAGCTTTCATTATCTAAAATCATCAATCTTTCAAAAGCTCTCAAGCAGTTCTACATAGATCAAACAAACACTTTATCTTAAAGTGTTTCTAGTTCAGAAACTGCGTAGTTTTTTGTCTGTTCCCTAGGCCAAACTCTTTGTACATCTTAAGCCTAGATTTCAAACGAGTTCATCATACTCTAAAGTTCTTAATTGTAAGAACTCGTTCACAGTTGGAACCCCAAACCAAACCCCTCTTACCCAGAAAGGTTAGGTCAAGGTTACGCTTGCTTGTAGCGGGAAATTCAAGTGTGTAAGGTTTTTCCAGTACCCGTAAACTGAAAGGTTAGGCTTGACAGTGCCCGCAAACTGTTGAAACACAGCTCGGGTTAGAGTTGTGAAGTTACTTGGTACTTGGAAACCAAGTGGTAGTGGATTACCAGTGAACCTGGTCGTGGACGTAGGAGGTGTTACTCCGAACCACGTAAAAACTCGCGTGCTCCTGACTTTCTCTTTATATTCAGTTTTGTACTAACTCTTTCATATCATTGCATATTTGTTCAAAACTGCACACGCAGCTGCTTTCCAAAGACAGCTGTGTCTCTCTGAAAGTTGCACAACTTGACTAAGCTGAAAACATAAAGTTAATCTTTTCAAACTGAGTTTTTCTAAGTAACCGAGCTAAGTTTTCAAACCACCACTTTCCGCACCGCCAGCTGAGTTATTTACCTGTACCGACCCTCCCCAGCTGAATCGATAACTGAGCTCACCAACTCTGTGATTTAACTTGAAAAAGTTTCTAAAAATCTATTTGGTGTATTCACCCCCCCTCTACACCAAATACCTAGCTCAGGGACCATCAGCAGCCAATTCAATCTGAAATCAACGACTTCGCCAAAGAGCTGGATGAGAAAGAGCCAGAGCCAACTGCAGCAGCCAAAGTAGTCAAAGAGACATGGAGAAAGAAGATGGTTGCTCTTGCCAAAGCCTGTGGACATAAGCCAGAAGAATACAAGGACTATCACTGGCTGTGTAACTTCCACAATGAGCAAAGAAGAGAAATGCAAGAGCTGGACAAAATCATCAAGAAGAAAGCCGAATCGCTCCAGCCTGCTGAGAAAAAGCAGAGGAAGAAAAGGCTAAGCTACAGGCAAGCTAGGAAGAAACAAGCAGCTTCAAGTATTCCAAGATCCGAGAAGAGGAACTCAGATGAAATCAATGAAAACTGGGAACAATGCAAAACAGAATTCATCAAAGAATTCTACTACCTAAATCAATACAAAGGTATGGATCATGAAACTGCATTCAAAGAATACTTGCTCGAACTTCATGAAGAAGATCCAATGATGGCAAGATCATTAGCCCTAGCTGCCAAGAGAAACGACATCCAGCTCAAAGCTCCAAAAGTCAAGCAATTGAAGCCTCCAACTATAGCTGGAACGAATCTTCCTGACAAAGCCCAGATTATCAAAGAAGTTCATCACTGGGCTGGAAAAAGAGGAATCTCCAAGTCTAAAAATCAAGATGAATGGAGAAACTTGGAAGAATTCATCTTCAACAGATATGGTCTCAAGACTGACCATCAAATGGACGAGCAGAAGAAGCAGAGTTGAAGACCCAGTCAACTGGGAATTTTTGTCTTTTGAATTTTTTGTAAAATGTAAAATTGTAATATTATCTTTTATTAATGAAAGATTCGTTTTTGCTCTCCAGCTCATCCTGATGACAATAACTCTTTGTCCAGGCACTGAACTCTGAATTTAATTTACCTGCTGTGTATGTTTAAACTTTTGAAAACCCGTTTTCTTGTTAAGGGGGAAGTAAATTGTTTTTCTCAGTTAGGTTTTGGCATCATCAAAAAGGGAGAAATTGTTGGGAAAATTAATAGAGTTTTGATTGGATACCAAAACCCAGCTGACCCCAACCAAGTAGATGATCGCACAAGCCTAAAGCGCTTTTCAGCTCACCTGTTTGAGCTTATAGAGTTTCTTAGTTTACAGGTAGATTCGCTGAAGACTGCAGAAGACATGCAAGGAGCATCGCTTAAGAACTCAGCAGAGCATACTCAGCAGAGCAAGACCAAGCAGAGTCAAAGATCTTACAGTATCAAGATCCAGCTCAGTGACGGAAACCTAGCTTAGTGTCAAAGACCCAGCTCAGTGTAAAAGACCCAGCTTAGTATCGTTGACACAGCTCAGGTCAAAAAACACAGTCGATGACACGGCTCAAAGGGTTGAAGACACAACAGTTGATGATACAAGACAGTCTAAAGACAAATTCGAATCAAGACACAGCAGAGTCCAAGCCGCTGAAGATACAGCAGAGACGCTTAGCAGCTCGAAGACGAAGACCTTCTCAAAAATAAGATCCCGATGTCAGAAGATCTTATCTGACACAGTCAGATCAGAGAAGAACTAGCTTCTGCAGATGCAGACCTACTTCGTAGGTAAAGAACAGAAGTCAACAAGAGTAGGTAAGATTCAAACGACTCTCTTCCAACGGCTAGTTTGAATCTCCACCTATATATATCTCTCCTCCACCATTGAAGAGGAGAGGCTGGCAAGACGACTGAAGAAATAGAAGAAATGTAAAAATGAACAACGATCTTCAAAGCCAAATCTTTCAAGAACACCTGTACTACTACCGTGTTCTTAGTTGTTCACATATTCAACATAGGCGTAATAGATCAGAATAAATATCTTAAGCCTAGTTTGAACGAGTTCATCATACTCCTTGTTCTTCATTGTAAGAACTCGTTCATAGTTGGAAAACCATACCCAAACCCAAACCCAGAAAGGTTAGGTAAAGGTACGCTTGCTCGAAGCGTGTAATTCGAGTGGTTAGGTTCTTCGCACCCGGAAGCGAAGGTGTAGGCTTGACAAAGGCTGCCGCAACCTTGTTGGAACACAGCTCGGGTTAGAGTTGTGAAGTTGCTTGGTACTTGGAAACCAAGTGGTAGTGAATTACCAGTGAATCTGGTCGTGGATGTAGGAGGGGTTACTCCGAACCACGTTAAAAATGCTCTGTTATTTATCGCTTTGTTTTATGCATGTTACTAACCTTCATGAGCATACATCTCAATCTGCATAAACTGACTAACTGAAAAGTGAAACAGAGCTTTGCAATATATTTGAAGCATCAGACGGACTTTCCAAATCCACCACATTCCGCACACACACACATACCTACCGTGTCGATCAAGTCATCCAAATTGGATCGAACACAACAAATTTCCTCTCTGAAAAGAGTTTTAACTTGGAAAAGTTTTTAAACCTTGGTGTATTCACCCCCCTCTACACCAAGGTATCCGTCTTGGGACCAACACCCTCTGTAATAACGAATTTTTATTTTTGTTATCACTAAATAAAATGTGTGAATGAAATTGTAATAGTTTCATTTCATACGTGATCACGAATTTTTATTCGTGATATCACTAAATAAAATTGTGAAATACACTTGTAAACAATACTCCCTCCGTCCACGAAAGTTGTTCTTCGGGACGGTGGATATGGAGATTAATAAAAGTTAGATGTAATGAGTAATGAGTAGAGGAAAATGAATATTTTATGTGTATAATATTGTGAATAAAGGAAAATGAATATTTTATGATGAGATAGTGTACAAAAATAAAAAAGAATAATTTACGTGAACGGACTAAAAATAAATAACAATATTCGTGTACGAACGGATTATATAGAAAAAATGAATATATTTTGGTTATCTATCGCAACCGGACATGCATCCAATAAGAAAAGTTGATGTTGACTGATGGAGTGATGTTTCATCATTCACGGAAATGAAAACAAAGCGGGTGTGAAGAAATAAATAAAATTGTTTTCCCGTCAAAACACAAGCGCCAACTACGTAGTAGCCGAGTAAATTACATGATACACCCCCATGTTTTCTAAAATCTGCACAAAATACTTTTATGTTCTTTAAATTGCATAAAATACCCATATGTTTACATAAACCCTGCACCAAAAATTCAATCCGAGAGAAGTAACGGAGCGTGGCTTTCACTCGCTCTCTATGCAACTAGTTCATATTTTTATGCTTTTAAGATGTGCAAATAGTCCAAAATACCCCCAAACATTATACTCCATCCGTCCACGATAAATTTGCCACAATTTCCTTTTTGGTCCGTCCACAAAAAATTTGCCACATCCATTTATAGTAATAGACCCCACACACCTCACTTACTTTTCCACTCACAACACAATTTAAAACTATATAAAAGTTGGACCCTTATTCCACTTACAATACAATCAACCAACAAATTATTAAAACTCGTGCCATCCACAATGTGGCAAATTTATTGTGGACGGAGGGAGTATTAAATAACATACTCATCTTCTTTGCTCCTTTACACATTTGAACAAATAGTTTGATTTATCTTTTAGCATTTTATGTTAGGCTATAAATCGAAAATTCAAAAAAAATAAACATTAATATTAAACATGTAGTTAAAAGACTTTCTCATATACTGCTACAAAACAAAATTTAATAAAATTCAAAGCATCTCTCCATCTCAAATCAAAATTTGAATATATTTAATTCATCCATGAAATTCTACTACTGACCATTAATACATGGTCCAACTCTTGTATTTATATATATACATAAAGTTTATCTTTATATTTTTCGAGAAACTTACATGTATTTATATATATACATAAATTTCATCTTTATCTTTAGTTCAAGTGACATCCAAGTAACATCCAAAAAAAAATTAATTAAAAATAAAGTTCGCAGTACTCATTATATAATAAAAATTCAAGATGACATTTAAACATAGAGTTCAAAATAAGTTTTTAGCACATGCCCACCAACATTCTTACAGACAAAAAGCCAACAAAAGGCAAGTAGGTACCATAACAATATTTTGCATCCTATTCAAGACAAAAAAAAATGTATTGTTCAAGAAAATTATTCTTGATACATCACATTAAAAACCACACTTTATAATGGATGATGCCCTCTCTTCTTTTTCCTTAATTTTTCTAAGACCATCATTAGACGACGTTAATTAATCATTAACGTAGTAGACAGAGATGCGAGTGTGCAGGGTGTATTAAAACATGAGGGTGTTTTATGCAATTTTAAGAATATAAGGGTGTTTTATGCAAGTTTTAGAAAATATAAGGGTGTACAATGCATTTTACTCGTTTTCGGACGGCGTTATTAACGGTAATAGACGGAGGGGCAAGTGTGCAGGATTTAGTAAAACATAAGAGTGTTTTATGCAATTTAAAAAACATAAGGGTGTTTTATGCATGTTAGAGAAAATATAGGGGTGTAATATGCAATTTACTCCGTAGTAGCTAGAGGTATATCCTAGACAATCTTGTATATTAATTTAAAAAATAATGTAGAATTATAGCACTTTTAGAGAAAAAAAAATACTAATAATAGTATCAATTTAAAAAAAAATAATATTACTTTTGAACAATTTTGTTCATTATTCTTTTATTTCAATCTATTTTTATTTGTTCATACGTATTTTCTTCGTTTTTTTTTCATATATGTTGATCATCTTTTCGCCGCCGCCGTGAATTTCAAAGACCGACTCACATGGCATAGTCGTTGTCTCCCTACCGACGACCTCCTTTCTGATGCGCGAAATCATATATTAAAAAATTTGTAATTCACATATTAAAATTCGTGAAGTCACAAATTTTAATTTAGTGAATACGAATTAATATTTTGAATTTGAAGAGATATATTGGATATGATACTTGAAATCATAAATTTAAAATTTTAATTAGTGAATTTAGGCATAATTTGTATATGATTTTATCTGTCATTGACCAATATGTCTGTTAGTATTAGTGGGGCACATTTCAAATAATAACTCTTTCCATTAATGACAAAGTTCAAACTCGAAAGGCAAAGATGGATTGTCACACGCGAAACGTACGTGAGGACATGAAGGACGTAGATTTGATTCTAGGCCAAATTATCTAAAATATCCCAAGCTATTTTAATTTTAATTTTTATTCTTGATAAATTAGCAATCAAATTTAAAAATCACATCACTGTGTGTGTCGCTAGGCCAACACACATAACTATTTTATGATAAGGTTAATTATAAATTAAATTACAATTTACATTCCACTAAGTATCATCTGTGCTATTATGCACGGAATGTACATCTAAAAATTAATTTATCAAAATGTAAGAATAAAATTGTATTATACCGACATATTCTTATTTATTGAAATGAAGATTGAAATATCCAAGCAATATCAGCATCATAATTATTGAATGCCTCTGCACCCTTACATTTTCTTATCGAAAGAAAGAAATATAGTAATAATATCTTCTCATCACTAATTCAAGAATGATCGAAACCATCTCTGCCAATGAAAAGGAAATCATGCTAATATGCAAGTTTCTCTCTTTTTTTTTTTTTTTAATTTGCTCAATGCATGTCTTAAATTTATCATATTACTACAACTTAGGATATTTTTCATTTATTTACATTAAATTATAAAAGTATAAAGTACACACCTTTTTCAATACAGTGTTGGTAATAAAGTAATAAAATATTAAACTCCACGAAACGAAATTTGAAAATATAGACGATGGATATTTAACAATTAAACAAGAGAAATTATGTAAAATAGCCACTTAAGTTAATAAAAATAAAATAGTAGCCACTAAGTTAATATTATATAAATTATAGCCACTATTTGTGTGAAAAGACTAGTTTGCCCGCAATGCGAACATGGAGCGAGCATATCTTCATGCGTTGTTCGTACCATCATGAAAGGCGCGAATGGCGCGAATAAGATCTACTCGTTCCATTCGCGTCTTCCGTTTTCTAGTACATGTCGTGAAGCGAGTGGTGTGAAACGGTGCGAATAGAGCGAACGGTGCGAGTTGAGGTGGTGCGAATGGAGCGAGTGGAGCGAACGGTGCGAATGGAGGTGGTGCGAGTGGAGCGAATGGAAGTGGTGCGAACGGTGCGAGTGAAGAGAGTGGAGCGAATGAAGGTGGTGCGAACGGAGCGAGTGGAGGTGGTGCGAACGGAGCGAGTGAAGGTGGTGTGAACGGAGCGAGTGGAGCGAACGGTGCGAATGGAGGTGGAGCGGAGCGAGTGAAGCGAGCGGTGAGAATGGAGGTGGTGCGAACGGAGCGAGTGGAACGAAAGGAAGTGGTGTGAACGGAGCGAGTGGAGCGAACGGTGCGAATAGAGGTGGTACGAACGGAGCAAGTGAAGCTAGTGGTGCGAATGGAAAGAAAAAGAGTATTTTTATAAGAGTGTCTAGTATTTATATATTTTTAAGTTAGTGGCTATTATTTTATTTTTATTAACTTAAATGGCTATTATAATATTTCACTCATTAAACAATAACAAATACGTAGTAGTATTACTGTATCTATATTTAACACATTATCTAATTATCTAAAATAGGGAGTGGATCTGGTAAAAACACATCTTATATAAGAACGTAAGAACAATGTATTTTTTATTACATCGGAAATGCATAAATATTTTAATGCATAAATTATAATAACTTAATGCATTAACATTTAAATGCATAAATTACAGTAACTAAATGCACGGTTAAATATTATAGATCGTAGATCAACAAAGATTAAGGGTCCAGATTTGTTCTTATTTCTCACCTAATAAAGTGTTCTTATTTGATCCGCGCTCATTTAATATATATATATATTACTTTGTCATAACCCTAAGGTAATTGGTGCTAGCGTTGTTTCTAAATAAGCAAACATATCAATATCTGTTCTTTTATTTGTTTCCCAATTTCTATCTACATTTTGTTCCCATATTAAGATTTCATCTGGCCATAATCGTGGACTTTGTTGTTCTAATAATAACATTTTTTTACTGTATAATTTTCCAATATGCATTCTACTTCCTTTTCCTTTGTATTGAGACTCTCCTTCGTATTTTAAACTAGAGAGAGCCCAATTTTCTCTACCAGTATTATCTGTTGTACTTTGTCCTGTATGTGAAAATTCAATTTTTGGTCTTTTATATCCAGTTATAGTTGTATCCATAAAATTTGCTTCTTTCTTGTAAAAATCTATGATCATACTTTTATCATTCATTATATCACTTACTAATGGTAAGTTAAAGTATTTTTCTAAATCAACATATGACTCTTCATAATTCATACTTAATTCTGTCATACATTCAATTATACGTGGATGCGGTTCGGTTCGGTTTCGGAACCGGAACCGAACCAGCAGTTCTCGGTTCCATCCCAAGGGAACCGGAACCGAACCGCCGACCACTTTGGTTTCGGTTCTAAATCGGAACCGTAACTTTCGGTTCGGTTCGGTTCCGCGGTTCCGGCGGTTCCAAACCGGAACCGCATGTTTTGATGTTCAAATTTTTTTTCCATTTTTTTGCTATTTTTTCTTGTTTAATTATAATTTTGGGCATTCTAGCATAACATTTAGGTGAAATAAATATGAATTGTAACATAAATATAGATAAAAACGTAAAAAAAAACCAGCGGTTCTCGGTTCCGCAATTTTGGAACCGGAACCGAACCGCCGTCGATGCGGTTCTCAGTTCCGAACCGGAACCAGCGGTTCGGTTTCTGTTCCGGAACCGCCAGTTTCGGTTTGGTTTCTATTTGGTTCCGGCGGCCCGGTTTCGGTTTTTTTGGCCACCTCTACATTCAATTATCATATCATCAACTTGTTCATGTATATTTAATTCAGTAAATTTTTTATTTATTATTTGTTCAATATAAGTTTTTGTTTCTTATATTTTAAAACCTGTTTCAATTTCAATTTCTCATTCATTATCTGAATAGTCATTTAATTCATTAAATTGACTGTATCCAATTAAATCAATTTGGTCATATTCTTCAGTTTCTGATTCAGGTTCTGTGTCATAAATAGGTTCTGAATTATAAATATAATCTTCTTCTATATTTACTGATGGTCCCGAGATGGATACCTTGGTGTAGAGGGGGTGAATACACCAAGGTTTAAAAACTTTTCCAATTAAAACTCTTTGAGTGAGCTGGCTGTGTTCGATCCAGCTGGAAGGCAGCTTGATCGACACAACTGGCTATGTGCGGAATGTGGTGGGTTTTGGAAAGTCCGTCTGTTACTTCAATTATATTGCAAAGCTTTGTTTATCTTTTCAGTTAGACAGTTTATGCAGCTTGAAAGAATGCTTATGAGAAGTTAGCTGGATGCATAAATAAAACGGTAAAGAACAAAGCTATTTAACGTGGTTCGGAGAAACTACTCCTACGTCCACGATCAGAAAACCATCTGGTAATCCACTAAGGATACCACTGACTTTACGCGCAGTCAGCAAGCGTTGCAGCTTAGTTCCTCAAGCTGGATAAAAGTTTACGCGTACTGTATCGAAACGTCCTCAGCTCAAACCAGAGCCTTCACCTTCAGTTTACTGGTATTGAAGAACCTGACTTACAGTTTACGGGTACTGTAAAAACCTAGCCACTCAAATTACACGCTTCGAGCAGGCATACCTTAACCTAACCTTTTCTGGGTAGAAGGGTTTGGGTTTGGGTTTTCCAACTATGAACGAGTTCTTACAATGAAGAACAAGGAGTATGATGAACTCATTCAAACTAGACTTAAGATATTTCTATTCTAATCTTTTCTGCCTGTGACTGAATATGTGAACAACTAAGAACACATCTAACTGGCTGGGTGTTCTTGAGAGATTTGGCTTTGAAGATCGTTGTTCGTTTATCTGTTGGCTCCTTTATTTCTTCAGTTGTCTCTCCAGTCTTTTCTCTTCAATGGAGGAGGAGATATATATAGGTGCAGATTCAAACTAGCCGTTAGAAGATAGCCGTTTGAATCTCACCTACTCTCTTTGACTTCTAGCCTTTCGCCTACGATGTAGGTCTGGATCTGTTGAAGCTATTCCTTCTCTGATTGGACCACGTCAGATGAGATCTCTGACACCGGGATCTTATCTTGGAGTTGGTCTTCGTCTTCGAGCTGCTAAGTGTGTCTACTGTGTCGTCAGCGTCTTCGACTCTGCTGCGTCTCGACTTTGAGCTGTGTCTTAGACCTGAGCTATATCATCAACTTGAGCTGTGTCTTCAACCTGAGCTGTGTCATTAACCTGAGCTGTGTCATTAACCTGAGCTGTGTCTTAGACCTGAGCTGTGTCATCGACACTAAGCTGGGTCTTTAACACTGAGCTGGGTCTTCGATACTGAGCTGGGTTTCCGTCACTGAGCTGGGTCTTGATACTGCTGGGTCTTTGACTCTGCTTGGTCTGCTCTGCTGAATTCCTCACCGTGTCGCCGCTATGTGTCCAGCTTTGCTCCGCTCAGCTGCGTCTTCTGCTGTGCTGAACCTGTACTTAAAAAACCTAATAACTCTAAACAAGTGAGCTGGGAACAACACAAGGTTTTTACATTCATCTACTCGGTTGGGGTCAGCTGGGTTTTGGTATCACTTCAAAACATGTTTATTATTTTCCCAATAATTTCCCTCTTTTTGACGATGCCAAAACCTTTACAAACTTTTACAGAAAAACACAAAACAAAAATCCTAACTAAACTCTTCCTAGCTGCTCCGCATGTCTTGCCGAGAGTTTACGCTCTTTCTCCATTTGCCTTTCCAGCTCGCCATTAAGCCTCTCTTCTATCTTTCCCTTTTTCTTTCCAATTAGATGATCTAACATTTCCTCTTTTTCCTTTCCCTTTTTTCTATCCTATTCTTTCCTACTCTTTCCCCCTTTTTGGTTCATCAAAAAGATATTGGGAGAGAGGGGTGTCGAGGTCTGGTAGCGGCTTTTTGGCTCTGACACCAATTGTTGGTCCCGAGACGGATACCTTGGTATAGAGGGAGTGAATACACCAAGGTTTGAAAACTTTTCCAATTAAAACTCTTTGAGTGAGCTGACTGTGTTCGATCTAGCTGGAAGGTAGCTTGATCGACACAGCTGGCTGTGTACGGAATGTGGTGGGTTTTGGAAAGTCTGTCTGTTACTTCAATTACATTGCAAAGCTTTGTTTCTCTTTTCAGTTAGTCAGTTTATGCAGCTTGAAAGAATACTTATGAGGAGTTAGCTGGATGGATGAATAAAGCGGCAAAGAACAAAACTATTTAACGTGGTTCGGAGAAACTACTCCTACGTCCACGACCGAAAACCATCTGGTAATCCACTAAGAATACCACTGACTTTACGCGCGGTCAGCAAGCGTTGCAGCTTAGTTCCTCAAGCTGGATACAAGTTTATGCGTACTGTATCGAAACGTCCTCAGCTCAAACCAGAGCCTTTACCTTCAGTTTACGGGTACTGTAAAAACCTAGCCACTCGAATTACACGCTTCGATCAGGCGTACCTTAACCTAACCTTTTCTGGGTAGAAGGGTTTGGGTTTGGGGTTTCCAACTATAAACAAGTTCTTACAATGAAGAACAAGGAGTATGATGAATTCGTTCAAACTAGGCTTAAGATATTTCTATTCTAATCTTTTCTGCCTATGACTGAATATCTGAACAACTAAGAACACAGCTGACTGGCTGGGTGTTCTTGAGAGATTTGGCTTTGAAGATCGTTGTTCGTTTATCTGTTGGCTCTTTTATTTCTTCAGTCGTCTCTCCAGTCTTTTCTCTTCAATGGAGGAAGAGATATATATAGGTGGAGATTCAAACTAGCCATTAGAAGAGAGCCGTTTGAATCTCACCTACTCTCTTTAACCTCTAGCCTTTCACCTACGATGTAGGTGTGCATCTGCAGAAGCTATTCCTTCTCTGATTGGACCACGTCAGATGAGATCTTCTGACACCGGGATCTTATCTTGGAATTGGTCTTCATCTTCGAGCTTCTAAGCATCTCTACTGTGTCTTCAGCGTCTTCGACTCTGCTGCGTCTTGACTCTGAGCTGTGTCCTAGACCTGCGCTATATCATCAACCTGAGTTGTGTCATTAACCTGAGCTGTGTCATTAACCTTAGGTGTGTCTTAGACCTGAGCTGTATCATCGACACTAAGCTGGGTCTTTAACACTGAGCTGGGTCTTCGATACTGAGCTGGATTTTCGTCACTGAATTGGGTCTTGATACTGCTAGGTCTTTGACTCTGCTTGGTCTGCTCTGCTGAGTCTGCTCTGCTGAATTCATCAGCTGTGTCTGCATAGCTGTGTCCAACTTTGCTCCACTCAGCTGCGTCTTCTACTGTGTTGAACCTGTACTTAGAAAACCTAATAGCTCTAAACAAGTGAGCTGTGAACAACACAAGATTTGTCATTCATCTACTCGGTTGGGGTCAGCTGGGTTTTGGTATCACTTCAAAACATGTTTATTATTTTTCCAACAATTTTCCTCTTTTTGATGATGCCAAAACCTTTACAAACTTTTACAGAAAAACACAAAACAAAAATCCTAACTAAACTCTTCCTGGCTGCTCCGCATGCCTTGATGAGAGTTTGCGCTCTTTCTCCATTTGCCTTTCCAGCTCGCCATTAAGCCTCTATTTTATCTTTCCCTTTTTCTTTCCAGTTAGATGATCTAACATTTCCCCTTTTTCTTTCCCTTTTTTCTATCCTATTATTTCCTACTCTTTCCTCCTTTTTAGTTCATCAAAAAGATATTGGAAGGGAGGGGTGTCGAGGTCTGGTGGCGGCGTTCTGGCAAAAATTTCTTCCCATTTGAGGTAACTCCAGTCAGCTTGGAGTTAAAACCAATCGATGCACTTTGGCTCTTCTTTTTCAGCTGATACCAATTGATGGTCATTCTCAGCTGTATGACTTAGTTTGGAGTGAGTCATCTTGTCTTTCTTTCTCTGCTGGAAGACACCGTTTGCGAGGTTCCCCCTCAATTGAATAAACCAATTGGGTTTTATCAGCTGGGTTTGATTTCCCTTGACTTGATAAATTCATTTTGAAATTCTTGGGGTTCCTGCTGAGTTAGTCCAGCTGTGTCCGATTCCTTCTTAATGACACACGGTGATCCAACTGAGTATTTCCTGCTAGATGCTCTTCTTGATGATTCTGCTGGACTGGGTTCTTCCTCAGCTAGATTCCTCTTTTGGATTCTGCGATCCACGTTTGATCCAGCTTTGTTTGATATCCAGAGGATGACATTTGATAGTTCAACTGGATTTCTCTCTTGATTCTCCACTTGAATATTCTGCTGGATTGACTTTGCCCTCAGCTGATATCACAGCTATGTCGATTTCTAACTCGGTGAAGTTCTCCCTGAATTTGATAGTAGGTGGCTGTCTTTTCTCAGCTGCTTCCTACTTCACTTGAGCCAGTGATTTTCTCAACAATTACGTTCATCTGTCAACTTGATCTCTGATCTTGAGAAGACAGTCAGCTGTTCCATGATCAGCTGAGTTCATTACTGCTTTGCGGGGCAGAATCTTCGATTTCCTGTTATTTACATTGCATTCCTGCGCATTGAACTCACCAGGAAAACCATTATCACAACAATTGGCTGATGGACAGCAGATTATGCTAATGTCTATCAACATAAGAGACATTTGATATTAAATTATTATTTGTCTCAAATGAGCCAAATCCTTTGACGTATCCTTTCGAGATATCACCAAAGGTTACCTGGGACCAGTATGCTTGACATATTCTTTGAAGAGCTTTGAGGTGAGTCATGAGCTTTGATCACCAGCTGTCTTTCTTTCACAGCACGCTTGATGACTCCTCAAAAGCACATGTCCCTCCTTGACCTGTTATCACTTCTTCGGCACCCAGTTATGATTGGGTCCGACTTTGTTGTTGAGGGTTTCATTGATAACCCAGATTTGTCATTCTCTTTTGTAAGTGATACTTCTGGTTGGTCCTTGAATGAGTCCACTTCTCTTTGGACTTTGAAGACTGCTTGAATTCCATCTTCTTTGATACAACCCATTTCCAAGCTGGAGTCTGTCAGCTTGATATCCATCTTGATATCCCGTCTGCTGGAATTTTGATGTGAAGTTCGGTTGATTTCCAGCTTTATAACCAGCTGAGATCCTCAGCTGTCTTTTTGGTTGACCTTGATGTCGGAGCTGGATGACCTTCTGTCTTTGATTTTGATTCCAGTCATCTGAATTTTCTGCTCCTTCCTTTGAGCTCTGTGTTCAGCTGAGAGTCACTGAATTTCTTGGACTTGAGGTTGCCGAGCAACTTGTCTTCTTTGACAGGGCTGAGCTTGATGATGTCCTAACTCTTTGGAACAACCTTGGCATTGGTTCCAGCTGTGTTTGCATTGGCTGGAGCCAGTCTTTGTTCTGATACAGCTCTGGCCATCTCCAGCTTCTTGATCAGCTGTGTTTTCTCATCTTCAAGCTCCTTCTTCAGTTGATTCGACTAAGCTGCTTTTTATTTGAGAGCTGGATTAGTGACTCACCTGATCATTCTTCTGCTTCTCTTTCTGACTTCATGATGATGGGTTCGTTAGTGATAACATCCCACATCATGTCGTGATGCGAGCTCAGAAAGATTTTGAGTCGGAACTTCCAGATCTGAAACCGGAGTATTCAAGAGCAGTCATGTCAAAGCTCTTGCTCTGCCACAGGAGGCACAGAAAAAGATGCAGGAGACAAAGCAGCATGCATCTAACTCCGTCCCTCCTGGGAATCGGAGACAACTTGAGGAGACAAAATATACTGAAGCACTGTCTTCAAACCGAAGACTCAAGTCAAAGGTGCTCAGTCAGTCAGCAGAAAAGCCAGCTGACATTATGAGAGAATTCGTAATCACTCTCCGAGGAGAAGAAGGCCCTCAAGCGGTCGTTTCGTACGGTGGAAGAGAAGTTCACGTCCCTGCTTGAACATAATCATCACCAACACCGCAACGGAGTATTCCAGCTGAACAACCAAGCTTAAACCCCAAGACAGATGGGATACTTCAACCGCCTTCTCTTCAGTTTCCTTCAGCTCCACAGGGACACCTTCTTCGAGATCTTTCAATAAAAGATGCTCAAGTCCCTGCACCAAGCTCAAATGAGAAGAGAAGACCCAGCCAACGATCACCTGCAGCTGGATGATGATGATATGAGCTGAATACAAATCCCTCAAGTGCTGTATCAGACTTTCTCATTCAATCTAAGAAGTCTGAAGAAGCAAAAGTTGCAAGGAATGAAGATTGTGCCCGACTCAGAAGATGATATCTCCCGTGCCAACTCATCCCTCCAAGCACTCAGTTGGACTGCCCCAGCTGAATCAGGCCAAGGACGCTGTGTCTGCAATCACAGCTGAGGCTAATGCAACTGAAGAAGAGCCAGCTAATACAACAGCTGAGCCACTAAGACTCTAAACCTCGCCGCTCAGAGCTGAAAACCACAGTTTTGCCAAACTAAAACATCGCAACAGACGATGGTGTATATCTCCCACCCTGTTTTGATCATGCCAAAAAGGGGGAAGTAAGGGAGAAGAGAGACAAGTCAATAAAGAGGACAAGTCAATAAAGAGGCAAACTGTTGAGCTAGAGGAACCAGCTGGATCAGAATCAGCTGAAGAAACGAGTCAAAAGAAAGAAGCAACGGATGCAGAAGAGAAGACCCAGCCAACTGGGATTGAAGACTGAATATTTTTTTCTTTCTTTTTCCTGTGTTATAATGTATTTTCTTACATTAATAAAACACAAGTTTCTCTGCATCATAAGTTGTCTCAGTTAGGTTTTGGCATCATCAAAAAGGGGGAAATTGTTGGGAAAATTATAAGGTTTCGATTTGATACCAAAACCCAACTGATTCTCCAACCGAATAGATGATCGCGCCAACCTAAATAGTGTTTTCCAGCTCGCCTGTTTGAGCCTTAGATGTTCTAGGATTACAGGTTAAGGAAGCGGAAGACAACGATCGACCCAGTGTGTTCACGGTGAGTCGATAGCAAAAGACGGCGGGCGTCAACCTTTCGAGTGAGTGATCCAGCTGAGCCTGATCAAGCTGAAGAGAATTTGAGCTGAGTTCAAAACACAGCTGGTCCAGCTGTACAGAACAAAGGAACTTTCTCTGATGACTCCACGTCGAGACAGTCCAGCTCTGAATTCAAAAGCCAGCTCCAAAGGCAGAAGATCCCGGAATCAGAGGAAGTCAACCTACCTCGACCAATGAGGGATTGCCGGACGCATCCTAGACTTCGTAACCTAGGATGTGACACAAATGAAGACGAGGTGCATACGCCCAACGGCAGATCTTGTATTTAAGAAGAGTAGGTAAGATTCAAACGGCTCCTCCAACGGCTAGTCCTGAATCTCTACCTATATAAACCCGTCTTCAACCTCAGGATCAGATACGAAAAACTCTCTACAAGCTTTCATTATCTGAAATCTTTATTCTTTCAAAAGCTCCTGCCAGCTTCTACATAGATCAAAGAACACTTTATCTTAAAGTGTTTCTAGTTAAGAAACTGCTTAGTTTTTCGTCTGTTCCCTAGGCCAAACTCATTGTATATCTAAAGCCTAGATTTCGAACGAGTTCATCATACTCTGAAGTTCTTAATTGTAAGAACTCGTTCACAGTTGGAACCCCATACCCAAACCCAAACCCAGAAAGGTTAGGTAAAGGTACGCTTGCTCGAAGCGCGTAATTCGAGTGGATAGGTTCTTCGCACCCGCAACCGAAGGTGTATAGGCTTGACAGTGCCCGCAAACTGTTGGAACACAGCTCGGGTTAGAGTTGTGAAGTTGCTTGGTACTTGGAAACCAAGTGGTAGTGGATTACCAGTGAACCTGGTCGTGGACGTAGGAGGTGTTACTCCGAACCAATTAAAAACTCGCGTGCTTCTATCTCTCTCTCTCTTTACTTTTGATTTATATTCAGCTGTGTACTAACGCCTTCATATCATTGCATACTTGTTCAAAACTGCACACATACCGCTCTCCAAAGAGTGTCTTTCGAAAAGTTGCATAACCTGACTAAGCTGAAAACGATAAGTTAATATTTTCAAACTGAGTTTTTCTAAGTAACTGAGCTAAGTTTTCAAACCACCACTTTCCGCACCGCCAGCTGAGTTGTTTACCCAGCTGACTCTCCCCAGCTGGATCAATAACTGAGCTCTCACTCAACTCCGTTTTAACTTGATAAAAGTTTCGAAAAATCTACTTGGTGTATTCACCCCCCCTCTCTACACCAAGTACCCAGCTCAGGGACCATCAATTGGTATCAGAGCAGTGGTTCAAAAGACCACCGTTTCTGTATCAAGAGATCTCTCTTGACGCTCTGTGTCAGTGGTCAACTGAACAGATCCGTTTCTCAGAAAAACTCATCTTATTTCATACTGCACATGTCTATGGATTCTTATCTTAACAGGAATCTTCCCACCTTCTCGGTAGACGACTATGCAATCTGGAAATTCAGATTGAAAAGCTTCCTTTGTGCACATCACGACATGATGTGGGACGTCATTTCAGACGGACCCATCCTTATATATAAACAAGGAACTGAACTCGTACCTGCTCATGATGGAGGCCAACCAGAATACCGGCCAATTCTCAAGCAAAAGAAGGAATATTCTTCCGAAGAGCGAAAGCAAGCTGGTCTGGACAGCTTCGCAAGGAACACCATCTCTTCAACAGTCTCAAACGCCTACCTGAGCAAAATCATCAAGTGCGAGACAGCCAAAGAGATGTGGGAAACACTCGCCAAGCTATGTGAAGGATCAGAAGAGATCAAAGAAAACAAATTCACAATAGCGTGCCAAAAATTCGACAACTTCAAGCAGCTAGCCAACGAGTCCATCGAAGCGATGGAGCTAAGGTTCTCAAACATAGTCATTGAGATAGAGACAATCAGAACTGGGAAGTATACCCAGCGGGAAAAGAATCTAAAGGTTCTTTCAGCTCTTTCAGCTGAATGGAACACTTACAAGGTAGTTCACCAAAGTCGAAGTGACTTGGGTGATCTATCTACAGAAAGGTTGTTCTCTCTCTTAAAAGCCAACGAGTACAACTTGAAGATCACTCAAGAAGAATCTTCAAGCAGACAGAATGACGGAGAACTCACCCCAGCTCCAAAAGAAATAGCTTTCAGAGCCAACTCTGAAAAGTCAGCTCATGTCAAGTCAGCTGAGTCCTCCAAAATGAAGAAGGACAAAAAAGATATGAGCAAAGAGGAGCTACTCGAAGAAATTGCCATGATGGTGAAGAGTTATAACAGACTCAACACCAGCAAGGGCAAATACAAGAAGTTCTTTAGGACTTACAGAGATAAGTACGCAGCAGCTGATGAGAAGTCAGCTGACAAACGAACTGAAGAAGGTTGCTTCAACTGCAAGGAACCAGGACACTACCGACAAGATTGTCCAAAGCTGTCCAAGAAAGATAAAGACCAATTAAAAGCTAAGGCAGCTGACCGAAGGAGAGCTTATATCGCTGATGAAGAATCAGAGTGCAATAAAATGGATGACATGCCATTTTCAGACTCGGAAGAAAAAGCCCTGATGGCCAATCATGAACCTGATTGGGATACTTGCTTCATGGGACAAACAGACGGCATCGATGAAGATGAGGTAACGTCTCGAACTCTAAATCTATCTAACACCTCACCATCACACGAACACTCTACACAGGACTCAGAACGGACTACCTGATTGGAGTCTAGTAGAGAAAGTAATGAACGATTCCAAGGAGCTTCAAGAGATCCTTGACGTCATTATGTGTGAGAATGCCGAGCTGAAGGTAGAACTGGAAAAGACAAAAGTATCAGACACAGCTGATACAACTCAGCTCCAACAGGAAGTCGTTTCACTAAATGACAAAATAGTGAAACAAGATCAGATGATGAAGAAAGTCAACACTGAGAAGAAACAGCTGATAGAAGATGTGGAAAAGGTCACAGCTGAATCGGAAAGGAAGTCAGCTGAGATCATTGAGCTGAAAATCACCGAAGAGGTACTATCTAAGAAGATAGTAGCTCTCATCAAAGCCACGTCAACAATGGACGAGATCATTAGTGCTCAGCGTCCAGCAGCACTCAAAGCGGGACTGGGATACAACGAATCAAAGGATGCCTCAAACATTGCCTCCACAAGTGGAACAAAGGTTATGTTTGTACGAGCAAATGAACCTTCAACCCCAGCAGCTCAGCATCAACAATCGAGGACACAGCAGGCGTCGGGAAGAACAGCTGTGAAACATTCTCAAGCTCCGTTGAGGACACAGCAGACGTCAAAAAGAACAGCTGTGAAACAGTCTCAAACTCCGTCGAGAACACAGCAGACATCAAGAAGGTCAGCTGTGCGACAACCTCAAGCTCAGCTCAGACAGCAACGTGCTCAACCTCAACGAAGACCACAAGCTGGATTTTACAGATACCAGCCACAGCACCAGTACGTTGATCGATATCAACCAAGATATCAGAGATACCCAGCTGGATACCACTCATACGAGTATCAGCTGGATAATCATTTCCAGCCACAGCATCAGAGACAGCAGAGACAAAGGAACGTCTCAGCTAGGCACACAGCTGGAAATCAAACAAAATACAGACAACAAAACAAGAAGACACGAAGATCAAGACCACGCCAGCAACAAAAGAAGAACACAATGAATGTGTATATCGACTCAGCTGGAAGAATTATCAGATCAAATGACCCAATTCGAGTCATCAAGCAGATCTGGGTCGTCAAAGGATCTCTGTCTAACCCACAAGGACCCAATTAAAACTGGGTACCTAAATTTTAACTTTTTGTTTAGGTTGCAAGGAATCGACGCATCTCTGAGGAATCGATGAGAACGCTTTGATACTTGGACAGTGGATGTTCCAAGCACATGACGCACCTAAAGCATCTACTCCAGGAGTATATTGAGCGTACAGGTCCACAAGTAACATTTGGTGACAACTCCAAAGGCCTAACCAAAGGTTATGGTACATTTAAAACTAGAAATGTTATAATCCCAAATGTTTCTTATGTACAAGGATTGCAACATAACTTGCTTTCCATTAGCCAATTCTGCGACAACGGTTTTTCTGTCAAGTTTGATGCACAGGGATGCACAGTGAAGCACAAGAAAACCAAGCAGATACTCCTAAGAGGGAAAAGAGAAGGAAATATGTACTTCGCTGACTGGAACAGCAGCCCTCCGGAGACTTGTCTTGTATCAAAAAGCAGCAATGAAGTCAGCTGGCTATGGCACAGACGGCTGAATCATCTCAACTTCAAGACAATCAACAAACTGGCTAGGAACCAGCTCGCTAATGGAATTCCAGATCAAGTATATGACAAAAGTCATATGTGCAGCGCATGTCAACAAGGAAAACAAACAAGAATTTCATTCTCTCTCAAGCCAGCTCAGTCAACTGATCGAGTTCTTCAACTTCTTCACATGGATCTTTTTGGTCCAGTTACTCCAGCAAGCTTCAATGGCAGAAAATATACTCTGGTCGTTGTGGATGATTTCTCAAGATTCACATGGGTATCATTCTTGTACCGGAAGAGCGAAACGAGAACTAAGTCAGCCTATCCTGTGGAAAGATTATCAACACGAAGGAGTGCAAGATAATGGCAATAAGATCAGATCGTGGAACGGAGTTTCTAAATGAAACTATTTATGATTTTGCGAGAAGAACGGAGTTCAACACCAAACATCTGCAGCTCGCACACCTCGGCGAATGGTGTAGCAGAACGAAGAAACGAACTATCAAGGAAGCGGCTACCTCAATGCTAGCTAGCTCGCCATTCCAAAGAAGTTCGGTGAAGCAATCAACACAGCTTGCTTCACTCAGAATCGCTCCCTACTCACATCAAGACAAGGAAAGACACCGTATGAGCTATGGAACAACAGAATACCATACATTGGATATTTCAAGGTATTCGGATCCAAATGTCACATTCTCAATAATGGGAAGACACAGCTCAAAACGTTCGACGAAAAGACAGACCGAGGAGTATTCCTTGGTTACTCCGCTGTGAGTAAAGCATACAGAGTTTTCAACAGAAGAACTCAAATAGTCGAAGTAACTCCACATGTTACCTTTGACGAATCCTCCTTCGAATATAGAGATTCTATCAAACAAAAAAGCGAAGGAGAATCTTCAAGATTGATTCAGACAAGGGCTCAAGAGAATAGAATCAGGAATCTGGCCGAACCATTAATTTGGGACAATGAGCCAGAGGAGGAAATTCAAATCAACCAAGAAGCTCCACCAGCTGGAAATCGAGAAGAAGCTTCAACGCCAAATCAAGGGGGAACATCATCGGTGGAAATCCAAACACGTGAATCCCAGCTCCATCTCGGTGAACCTCTTCGAAGTCTCCTCAAAATTCAAATCAAGGAGAATCAATCTCTCAAGACTTAACTCCGAGCAACTCCAAAACAGACGAAATTTAGCCACTACAAGCATCAATCAACTGGAAGAAGAAATTCGTAAGAGGAGAAGATGGATTGAAGATCATCCATCATCGGCAATCATTGGAGAACCATCGACCAAGTCAAAACCGAAGCTCGGTGCTCAAGCTTCATCGGATCATCAAGAGCGGTGACACGGCTCAACTCTCGGTAGAGCTAGAATCGACGGTCTATGATGAAGACACGGCTCTAATGGCGTGTTACGTAGCTCAAGTGCCGAGCCTCAATCAATTCTCGAAGCTTTGAAGAGTGTGCCTTGGACAAATGCCATGCAAGAAGAGCCGAACGAATTCCTCGAAATTGTGTCCGGGAATTAGTCGACGGACCTCGAAGTCAAAGTCATAGGACTCAAATGGATATTCAAGAACAAGTTGGATACCCTGGGAGTCGTCATCAGAAACAAAGCTCGACTCGTTGCCAAGGGCTACACTCAGCAGGAAGGAATTGACTTCGAAGAATCTTTTGCTCCGAGCACGATTGGAAGCAATCGGACTATTTCTCGCCTTTACAAGACATCACAAATTCAAGGTCTATCAAATGGATGTGAAGTGTGCATTCCTAAATGGAGAAATCAAAGAAGATGTCTACGTTGAACAACCTCCAGGATTCGAAGTAGAAGGAAATAAAGTCTACAAACTAAAGAAGGCTCTTTATGGATTAAAGCAAGCACCTCGAGCTTGGTATGACACTCTGTCAAATTTTCTCATATCCAAAGGATTCAAGAAGGGCTCAGTAGACAGAACTCTCTTCACCATCAAGTCAGGAGAAGATATCCTGGTTGTTCAAATCTACGTAGACGACATCATCTTTGGATCAAGATCAAGATTCTTATGCCAAAGATTTGGAGAGATGATGTCAGAGAAGTTCCAAATGTCCATGATGGGAGAAATGAGTTTCTTCCTAGGACTTCAAGTCAAGCAATCTTCAGAAGGGATCTTCATAAATCAATCCAAATACGTGAAAGATTTGATCGCCAAGTATGGAGTTCAATCAAGCGAATCGTAAAGATTCCAATGAACACCAAGCTGGAAGATTGAACCGAGGCGAAGGGAAGTCAGTTGATTCCAGCAAATACAGAGGGATAATAGGATCCCTGCTGTATCTAACAGCAAGTCGTCCAGACATCTCTTTCGCAGTCGGTGTGTGTGCCAGATTTCAAGTTGATCCAAAGGAAGCACACATGCAAGCAGCCAAGAACATTCTCAAATACCTCAAAGGAACACAAAATGTTGGGCTGTGGTACCCAGCTGAAGACAATCTACAGCTGACTGGATACTCAGATTCAGACTTCGCTGGAGATCGATTGGATAGAAAATCAACTTCAGGAACTTGTCAGTTCTTAGGAAGTAAGTTGATCTCATGGTTTTCAAAGAAACAAACGTGCGTCGCAACTTCCACGACAGAAGCAGAATATATGGCCGCTGGAAGCTGCTGCTCGCAAATTCTCTGGCTGAAACATCGGTGGATGACTATGAAGTAAAAGCTGGACAGTTCCAATTTTTCGTGATAGCTCAAGTGCGATTGCCATATCGTAGAATCCAAGACTTCACACAAGATGCAAGCATGTAGACGTACGACATCATTTCATCAGAGATCACGTAGAAAAGAAGGATGTGATTGTTGAGAAAATTCACACAGACATACAGCGGGCTGATATTCTCACAAAACCGCTGATAGAAGCAAGATTCAAAATGTTGTGCGGATTACTTGGACTTCTCAACCCAGACGATGCTTCACCAGTGAATGGAACGAGAGACGGAAGCAGAACGAGAAGTGAACGAACGAGACCGAACTGAATGAAAGCAGACCAAGCTGAATACAAGCGATCAAGCGAAAATCAAAATCAATGTCACCGATATCACCGAGAAAGAATTGACTAAACCAGAATCTTTGAAAGGAAAGGATTATTCGGTGAGAACCAAATTGGAACCACGATGACCCAAAGACACCCACTCAACCGAGGTATCAAATCGACTACAATGATCAGCTGAGAGGTTTGAAATAACTTTAATTACACCTACTCAATCTGTTTTCTGTCAATTCACATCTTGTCATTTCTAATCAATATTAATTAAAAGTCTGCAAAGAATTGAATAATGGGAGTTTCGAGGCAAAAGTCAAAGCGCCTCAACCGTTCTCTCTCGCGCATTAAATTGACATGACGCGAGAATCACTCCCAGTCGTAGATCTTCTTATTAACAGACAAATCTTGATCGTCCATTCTTCAAGAAATCTCTTTAAATATGCTAGAAAATATACGCTTCAATCCTAGAAAGTTTTTTTTTCTTCATCAATTGGTATTGTTTGTTTCTACTAACAAAAGATGCAGAAAAAGAACATGGAATCCAGAAAGATGTCTCCCAAAGCCAATCAAACCTGAAGAATCTGTCAAAGCTTCAAGATAAGAGGTGCTTAACTCTCAGGAACCTCAAAGAAGACGGAAGTCCAGAAGAAGGTGAAGCCCATCGACAGAACCAGGCCAGCGCAGTAGGAGACTGCAAAGCTCAAGAACGTCATCCACCAGGAAGGTGCAGAAAACTTTCTGGGAATGACAAAGGAAAAAGACCTCCTCAGCCCCACTGCTTCTCTCATCATAAAAGAGAGAACGGGACACACAACTCCCTGGGATGCAAAAATCAACGTCAACAGACCTGGACCAGATATTGATGAAACCGGAGTATTCAAGAGCAGTCATGTCAAAGCTCTTGCTCTGCCACAGGAGGCACAGAAAAAGATGAAGGAGACAAAGCAGCATGCATCTAACTCCGTCCCTCCTGGGAATCGGAGACAACTTGAGGAGACAAAATATACTGAAGCACTGTCTTCAAACCGAAGACTCAAGTCAAAGGTGCTCAGTCAGTCAGCAGAGAAGCCAGCTGACATTATGAGAGAATTCGTAATCACTCTCCGAGGAGAAGAAGGCCCTCAAGCGGTCGTTTCGTACGGTGGAAGAGAAGTTCACATCCCTGCTTGAACATAATCATCACCAACACCGCAACGGAGTATTCCAGCTGAACAACCAAGCTTAAACCCCAAGACAGATGGGATACTTCAACCGCCTTCTCTTCAGTTTCCTTCAGCTCCACAGGGACACCTTCTTCGAGATCTTTCAATAAAAGATGCTCAAGTCCCTGCACCAAGCTCAAATGAGAAGAGAAGACCCAGCCAACGATCACCTGCAGCTGGATGATGATGATATGAGCTGAATACAAATCCCTCAAGTGCTGTATCAGACTTTCTCATTCAATCTAAGAAGTCTGAAGAAGCAAAAGTTGCAAGGAATGAAGATTGTGCCCGACTCAGAAGATGATATCTCCCGTGCCAACTCATCCCTCCAAGCACTCAGCTGGACTGCCCCAACTGAATCAGGCCAAGGACGCTGTGTCTGCAATCACAGCTGAGGCTAATGCAACTGAAGAAGAGCCAGCTAATACAACAGCTGAGCCACTAAGACTCTAAACCTCGCCGCTCAGAGCTGAAAACCACAGTTTTGCCAAACTAAAACATCGCAACAGACGATGGTGTATATCTCCCACCCTGTTTTGATCATGCCAAAAAGGGGGAAGTAAGGGAGAAGAGAGACAAGTCAATAAAGAGGACAAGTCAATAAAGAGGCAAACTGTTGAGCTAGAGGAACCAGCTGGATCAGAATCAGCTGAAGAAACGAGTCAAAAGAAAGAAGCAACGGATGCAGAAGAGAAGACCCAGCCAACTGGGATTGAAGACTGAAAAAATTTTTTCCTTCTTTCTTTTTCCTGTGTTATAATGTATTTTCTTACATTAATAAAACACAAGTTTCTCTGCATCATAAGTTGTCTCAGTTAGGTTTTGGCATCATCAAAAAGGGGGAAATTGTTGGGAAAATTATAAGGTTTCGATTTGATACCAAAACCCAACTGATTCTCCAACCGAATAGATGATCGCGCCAACCTAAATAGTGTTTTCCAGCTCGCCTGTTTGAGCCTTAGATGTTCTAGGATTACAGGTTAAGGAAGCGGAAGACAGCAGTCGACCCAGCTGTGTTCACAGCTGGAGTCAGCTAGCAAAAGACAAGACGGCGTCAACCTTCGGTGAGTGATCCAGCAGAGCCCGATCAAGCTGAAGAGAATTCGAGCTGAGTTCAAAACACAGCTGGTCCAGCTGTACAGAACAAAGGAACTATCTCTGATGACTCCACGTCGAGACAGTCCAGCTCTGAATTCAAAAGCCAGCTCCAAAGGCAGAAGATCCCGGAATCAGAGGAAGTCAACCTACCTCGACCAATGAGGGATTGCCAGATCAGCATCCTAGACTTCAGAACCTAGGATGTGACACAAATGAAGACAGGTGCAGATACGCCCAACGGCAGATCTTGTATTTAAGAAGAGTAGGTAAGATTCAAACGGCTCCTCCAACGGCTAGTCCTGAATCTCTACCTATATAAACCCGTCTTCAACCTCAGGATCAGATACGAAAAACTCTCTACAAGCTTTCATTATCTGAAATCTTTATTCTTTCAAAAGCTCCCAAGCAGTTCTACATAGATCAAAGAACACTTTATCTTAAAGTGTTTCTAGTTAAGAAACTGCTTAGTTTTTCGTCTGTTCCCTAGGCCAAACTCATTGTATATCTAAAGCCTAGATTTCGAACGAGTTCATCATACTCTGAAGTTCTTAATTGTAAGAACTCGTTCACAGTTGGAACCCCATACCCAAACCCAAACCCAGAAAGGTTAGGTAAAGGTACGCTTGCTCGAAGCGCGTAATTCGAGTGGATAGGTTCTTCAGTACCCGCAAACTGAAGGTGTATAGGCTTGACAGTGCCCGCAAACTGTTGGAACACAGCTCGGGTTAGAGTTGTGAAGTTGCTTGGTACTTGGAAACCAAGTGGTAGTGGATTACCAGTGAACCTGGTCGTGGACGTAGGAGGTGTTACTCCGAACCACGTAAAAACTCGCGTGCTTCTATCTCTCTCTCTCTTTACTTTTGATTTATATTCAGCTGTGTACTAACGCCTTCATATCATTGCATACTTGTTCAAAACTGCACACACAGCTGCTCTCCAAAGACAGCTGTGTCTTTCGAAAAGTTGCATAACCTGACTAAGCTGAAAACGATAAGTTAATATTTTCAAACTGAGTTTTTCTAAGTAACTGAGCTAAGTTTTCAAACCACCACTTTCCGCACCGCCAGCTGAGTTGTTTACCCAGCTGACTCTCCACAGCTGGATCAATAACTGAGCTCTCACTCAACTCCGTTTTAACTTGATAAAAGTTTCGAAAAATCTACTTGGTGTATTCACCCCCCCTCTACACCAAGTACCCAGCTCAGGGACCATCAAGGTCTGTATCTGCAGAAGCTATTCCTTCTCTGATTAGACCACGTCAGATGAGATCTTCTAACACCGGGATCTTGTCTTGGAGTTGGTCTTCGTCTTCGAGCTGCTAAGCATCTCTACTGTGTCTTAGACCTGAGCTGTATCATCAACCTGAGCTATGTCTTCAACCTGAGCTGTGTCATTAACCTGAGCTGTGTCTTAGACCTGAGCTGTGTCATCGACACTAAGCTGGGTCTTTAACACTGAGCTGGGTCTTCGATACTGAGCTGGGTTTCCGTCACTGAGCTTGGTCTTGATACTGCTGGGTCTTTGACTCTGTTTGGTCTGCTCTGCTGAATTCCTCAGTTGTGTCTACTTAGCTGTGTCCAGCTTTGCTCCGCTCAGCTGCGTCTTCTGCTGTGCTGAACCTGTACTTAGAAAACCAAATAGCTCTAAACAAATAAGATGGGAACAACACAAGGTTTGTACATTCATCTACTCGGTTGGAGTCAGCTGGGTTTTGGTATCACTTCAAAACATGTTTATTATTTTTCCAACATTTGCCATTATTGTTTGATCTGTTTTTTTATCATCACTTTTTTCATTATGTTTTTTAATATAATTAGTGAATCTTAAATTAAATGATCCAGTACTTGTTTCATACATAAGACTTTTATGTGGAACTAAAATTTTATTATCTTCATTAATACTAAAATTTTCTAATGGCCAATCTAATCCAGCAAGATTGTAATACCCCGCTTTTTCATAATCAATCTTAGTAATTAATTAAGAGATTGTTTAAAATAATTAAGCTGCAAGATTTTTAAAATGAGATTAAGTTTCAGCAATTAAAATTTTTCGGCAGCTCTAATTTGCCGAATTTTAATAATTTAAGGATTTTGAGATTTTGTCTCGTCTCGGTTAATCCGAAATGAGGTGACGAAGGTATTTATGATTATATGCTTATATGTTTGAATTTATTGGAGAAATATATATTATTTTTGAAGATTTGATTTCCTAGAAAATTATAAAAATTTCTCCGTCAATTTATTGTATTTTCGGATTTTATTTCCGAAAATTCTTAGAGAAAGCATATATATATATGTGTATAATTAATTAGGGTTTGAGATGCCCTAATTGATTTTTCTAGATCAAGAAATTAGAAATTAAAGTTGCGATTAGCAAATTAGTAATTAATTGATTAAATTAAGCATTTAATCAATTATTTAATCCTATTTATGACCTCACTAATGACCTAATGGATGACATTTTTGGTTGACTAATGTGTTAGTTATTAAGTGTGTTTGCTAAGCCAATTCTTCATCATTTCCTTCATTTTCTTCGGCCATTTTCAGCAGCAAAACATGCAGCACACACACTTCACATTTCATCCATTTTTGATCAATTTTTTAGCTCAAATTCAAGTGCTAATCATCTCCAAATTAATTATTAAGGTGAGTTTTATGTTTAGTTCAAGTTGTAGCTCAAAAACAAGCTTTAGATCATCCTATTTTAATCTTTCATAATTTTCGAAAAAATTGCCAAATGTTAGTAGATGATGTTGATTTTAAATTATGATGTTTAATTCATACTTAGGATGCATGATAGATCATTAAATCATGATCAATTCAAACCTTAACCCTAATCTTAGCTATTTTCGAAAATTTAAGAAAATTAGGGGTTTTCAATTGTGATGTTGGATGATCAAATTGATTGAATAATTGAGCTTAGATAATTATTCTAAGCATGTTTGATGTTGGAAGTGATCAAAGAATCAAAGCCCTTCTATGACTTTTAATTTTGGCCGAAAAATGTGATAGAAATTAAGGGTTTTTTATTTTGATGCTCTATGATTAAATTGATGTTTAAATTGAGCTTATATGATGTTATTGAGTATGATTATGCATTGAATTAATTGATTGCATCATAATTTCGCCAATTTTAATTAATTTCGAAGAATTAGGGTTCTTCAAATTGGGGAAATTTGATTTTGATGTTGAAGGATGAAATTAATGATAGAATTGAGCTCATGGTATTTACTTAAGCATGTGGGAATTTTGTTAGAATTTTTGGAGCTCAATTTAATTAATTTTGAAATTTTCAGCATTTAAAATAAATTAAAAATAATTATTTTAGAGCTTAAAAGGATTAATTGAGTTTACAATTAATCTCTAGAATATTAATTAAGCATGTTGTAATTTGAAATGGATAAAAATAAGCAAATGTGCCCTATTTCTTTAAAAAGTCGAAATATATATATAATAGAGTTTTAATTTTTATCCAATTAAATTAAGTAATTAAGCTATAAATATAGCTTATAAATTAAACTAAGATGTTTGGAATTGATTGGAATGAAATTGGATATTTATTTTCTAATTTTAAAAAATGCCAAAAATTAATAAGGAAAATAAAAGTATTATTTGATTTTTAATCAAGAAAATAATGGCATATTTGAATTCTACACGAAAAATTAAGTATTGTAGAATATTTGAAAAATTAATTGCCAAGTATTAAGAATTTTCTATTTTTCGGCTATTTTTCCAAGTTGAAGGTTTATACGTGTACGTGATCTGAAGTGATAATCTGATTGCGTAATTATGCTTATTATGTTAAATGATGTAAGTAGAATTAATTTCGTAATTTTCGGAGCTCGTTTATCGAGTCGAAAATATTTGAAGTTAATGATATGAATAGTAAATAATAAGTTATATGTTAATTACATGCTAATGATGATTTTATATGTTAATGATATGCTTATATATTAATGATATGTTGATGATGAGCTTATGTGATAATAATAAGCTTAAATTGTTTGATGATGTGATTAATAGAAATTAAGTTGAGATTTAGAAGTGTATAGAAAGGTTAAGTGATATTATCAAAATTAAGTCTTTGAAAATTGAAGCGAATTAGAAATTAAGTTGATCGAGATGTCACATCTCTTCGCCTATCGTTTGTTTCTCGCTCTGATGGTTGATAAACCTAATCTCAAATGAAGGAACGAGTGAGAGCATAAAGACGGGAAATCAAAAACGAGAAATGTAAGATAAAGCAGCACTCGACAGGTGGGCTTTCTAACCAAAGAAATGATGAATGATATATATATATATATTTATGATTATATATATGATGTTTTAAATTGATTAACTTGCCAAATGTATTAATTTTTGTATGTTACCATCTACTAAAGGAAGACGAATTCGGTCCTACGCAAGGTAGGATTTGTGTACACTTATTTGTAATCGTGTGTCTTCCGAAAGGTGTGCCGGTTACAAGTGTTTGAGAAGGAGGCCTACTTCTCAACACTAAAATTATTTGATTGTAGATCTGGTACATACATCCTAAATTATAAGTCTATCCGGACAAATACTTTTTATGGAAAAAGAAAATATTTGAGCAACCACAAGTTTGTTTTATAAAATTCACTTGTGTTATGCTTTGGGCAAGTTAAATCTATAGCTCTAAGCAGCAAGATTTCAAGTATTTTGGCATGTGTCCACTGAGTACGAAGTACTCAGCCCTGCATGTTGTTTTTCTAAAATGTGCAGGTTATTTCTGATGGAGATGGGAGTGTGCTTGGACGGACTTTCGTTGGTTGAATTCTTGAAAGTTGTTTAAACTAAAGAGTTTGGTTATATTTCTTCATACATGTAACCAAGTTATGTTTTCCGCTGCAACACTTTGAAATATGTTTATGAAGTATGAAGTTCGTTTTTAAACTCTGAAGTTTATAACTTCTAAAGTCTTTTGATGTTGTTTGTTAAGGTTTTGATGTTAGTCTGTGCCTTAACTCGAGATCAGTTATTGGTTCTCTGTTGAGATCTTCTAAGTCATAAGACCCTTTTTATCATGCTTTCTTGATCTGATAAACTTCTTGTTGATATTAAGCTCTTGGCACCGTTGGTCGTATGATATTAATTGTTGATATCAGGTTAAACCTGATTTCTTGATGATGTTTATACTTGGTATATCTCGGTCAGGTGGCCCTACTTATTGATATCAAGATATGTCGGTTGTTGATAACCATTTGTTGGTTAAAATTATCGAACATGTTATTGATATTGATTTCTTGATCAACATGATCGTTGGAAGTGTTTTGAAGTATGTTTGGTTTTGTTTGATAACTGGGTCGTTATCTATTCCTTGGTTAATCATAAATTGTGTACGTCGCGGGACCCACCGGCTTAGTTATCTTAATTCTAAGTCGGGTTGCGACAAAGATCTTCTGGATTGATTTTTATGGGGTCTATCATTTTTATTCATTTACTATTAATATTTTTTACAATTTCATCTATGTTTACTTTAAAATTCATACCATATCTATTGCTGGGTTTTTCCTAAAATTCCTACACTTACAATCAGATTATTTCCTATATAATCATCATATCCTTTTGTCTGTAATCCTATTTTTAAATTTTTTAAATCATTTATATCTTTTAGTATTGCTGATAGACAATAAAATATTGCACTGTTTTGACTCATATCTATTTTCATTCCGGAAATAGTTGTTTTTTTCATATTTGTACTCCAAGATTTCATAACATAACATAACAACTCCCCATCCTTCTTTGGAGCCATCACATTCCATAATAATACAATCTGTTACTAGAGGTCATCCTAGTAGGTTAATTATTTTAACTGCTTCTTTTATTTTCTTAACTAAAAAGAATATCTTCCCTATTAAAATTTATTTGCCCATTTTTAGTAGTTTTGCTATATAATGATATAACCTTTTCATTGAATTAAGTTTTGTAAATTTACCTATCTTGTTCTGTTTACTTTTCTACTATTATTATTTTTTTTAAATTTTACTATTGCTGGACCATTATATAGCAAAATTACTAAAACTGGGCAAAGAAATTTTAATAGGAAGATATTCTTTTAGTTAATAAAATAAAAGAAGCAGTTAAAATAATTAACCCACTAGAATTACCTTTAGTAACATATTATATTATTATAGAATGTGATGGCTCCAAAAAAGGATGAGGATCTGTTATGTTATGTAAAAAAAATAAATATTGCCCAAAAAATGAAGAAAGAATTGCTGCATATATCAGTGGAACTTTTGGGATGGTATGGTGAAAATAAATTTTGGTTATCTTTTGATCCGAGAATAATTTCATTATTTTTTTTTTCTTCAAATTTTGTGGAGCTTTTTTCGGAGGAGAGAGAATAAAAGATCAAGGCTACAAGATTGAAGCATCCAAGGTTCAAGTACTCTGTTTATAGCCAAATTTGGCCGACAAAGAAAAGCTAAGCTAGTCTAGGCTATATATTACAAAGTCTTACAAATAATCATTCTAAACAAGAATATTACAAATAATATATCATTATAGTCTTATCTTCCCTGGAATTATTATTTGTAATATTCTTGTTTAGAATGATTATTTGTAAGACTTTGTAATATATAGCCTAGACTAGCTTAGCTTTTCTTTGTTGGATAGTTTTCTTTGTCGGCCAAATTTGGCTATAAAAAGAGCATTGCTATTTCATTGTAAAAACACACCAAAGAAATACAACTCCCCTTTATTCTAAATCAAAAATGAGTTTCTAAATTCCCTTCTTCTTAGTTTTTAGTAGATAGTTATTTCTTCCTAGTTCATATAATATATCCCAATATATTAAAAAAAAAATCTCTCCACTGTGCATACTTCTGTCCTTCAAGATCAACCTGGAGTGCTGCCATTTTTCAGGAAAGCGCCGCCCTTTCGTAAGATCTTCTTTTTATTTCTTGTGGCGGCGCTTTCCTGAAAAAGGGCAGCAGTCTAGGTTGATCTTGAAGGACAGAAGTATGCACAACGGAGATATTATTTTTTAATATATTGGGATATATTATATGAACTAGGAAGAAATAACTATCTACTAAAAACTAAGAAGAAGGGAATTTAGAAACTCATTTTTGATTTAGAATAAAGGAGAGTTGTATTTCTCTCCAAAAGAAATTGGTAAAAATTATATTTGGAGAAATTCACCTCGAAGGAGTAAAAGTAGTACAAAAATCAAAATACTACTATGATTCTCAAGAATTTCCAGAAGGAGTCTCTGAACTTTTCAAACTCCATGTTAACTTAAATTTGACAGACATGAATTGTGAAAGCATTTTAAAATTTTATCACAATGACATGGTCGATTTTATTGAGTTTCATCTTGAAGAAGAAGGCTCATGGTAAAAAAAAAACAATAAATAAAGATCAAGATTACGTATACTTTCAATAATCTCAATCTATTACTAATACGAAAATAAAGTTGCCCCCTCTATGATGTTTCGTTCAGATTTTCCTTTATTCTGCTAATTTGTCTAATTTTAATTCATATTATATTTATTTCCCTCTATTTAATTAATTTCTTCTATTATGCATATTAAAATAACAATTTCGGAATGCATTCTTATAAATCATTATTTTATACATTCTTAAATCATATATAATAATTTATAGAAAATTTGTAAATGAAAATCCCTATGAACACTAAATAAATATATTTAATCAATATGTCTGTCTATATGGAATCCTTTTAATTTTTCATTCATTTTTTTCTAAAAACTTCGATTAGTGCTTTCTAGATTATATATACATTTAATCAAATGTGTGATAGGTAGCTAAAGAAAAGAACAAAAAACTTGAAGATGTTAAATCCTTATTTTATATACTTTCTTAATTCATAATAAAGTTGTCCCATCCACGGTGTTCCATTCATATTTTCCTTTATTCTGGTAATTTGTCTAATTTTAATTTATATATATTAATTTTTTTATTTTTATTAATTAAAAATTAATTTCTTATTCTTAAAATATCACATGTTTATCTATTAATCACATCTCATATTTATCTATCCCTCTATTTAATTAATTTCTAATTTTTATTTTTATTAATTTCATATTTTTGAAATATCACATGTTTATCTATTAATCACATCTCATATTTATCTTTCCCTCTATTTAATTAAATTCTTATATTATGCATATTAAAATAATAACAATTTCGGAATGCATTCTTATAAACCCTTATTTTATACATTCTTAATTCATATATAATAATCTATAGAACATTTGTAATTAAATGAAAATTTCTATGAAGACTAAATAAATATATTTAATCAACATGTCTATATGGAATGTTTTTTATTTTTCATTCATATTTTTCTAAAAATTCGATTAGTGCTTTCTAGAAAATATATACATTGAATCAAATGTGAGATATGTAGCTAAAGAAAAGAACAAAAAAAACTTGAAGATGTAAATATATTTTTTTCTGCATTTTGGCAAAGATTAGAGATATCGATTTAACATGAACTAACGAGACGGTTCAAATATACTTAAAAAGAAGGATTTTTACTAATTTTAATTAATATTAACTTTGGTTATATTTTTATCTAGTAATTTAGCATAAACCAACGAGACTGTTCAAATAACATAGAAAGAATTAATGATATTTACTAATTTTAATTAATATTATTTTGAAGATGTAAACATTTTTTCCACATTTTGGCAAAGATTAGAGATATCGATTTAGCATAAACCAACGAGACGATTCAAATATACTTAAAAAGAATAATTTTTACAAATTTTTAATTAACATTAACTTTGTTTAGATTTTTATCGAGTAATTTAGCATAAACCAACAAGTCGGTTCAAATAATATAGAAAGAATGATTTTTACTAATTTTAATTAATTTTACTTGTGGTGTTCATATTTTTATCGAGTAATACTCAACGGATTTGAGACGAGTATGTACAGTAAAATCACTATTTTAACCGAAATTAGGACGAACATGTAGAAAAATTCTTAACAAATTTAGATTTAGAAAATACATAATGATTGAGTATACTCGATCCACAATCATTCCTAATTATAAATTTAGATACGTGAAATAAATTAATTTTCTAAGTTTGATTAATAATTAACGCGAACAATATCACAAATTTTAAATAAGATATAAAATTATTTTTAAAATATATACATATAAATTAAAACATAAAATTATTTCCCGTCGAATTCCGACGAGCTACTTACTAGTATATATTTATTCAAGAATTATGAGAGAGATCACATTGCATTTTATATCTCGAGCATTTTTTTTATTATGTTATTGTTTTTTATGTGTATTAGTTATTACATTTTAATTTTATTTAATATTTTTTATTTATTTGTAGCAAAACTATTTATTCAATTTTCTTTTTTACTGCATATTATGTAATTATTTTTTTGTGTATTACTTATTGCATTTTAACAATCTTTGTATTGCATATTACATTTATTATTACTTTATAATGCTTCTTATTTATTTGTGGCAAAACTATTAATACATTTTTTTCTTTTTTACTGCATATTATGTAATTGTTTTTTTTTTTGTATTACTTATTGCATTTTAATAAAAATTTTATTGTATATTAAGTTTATTATTGCTTTATAATGCTTCTTACTTATTTGTAGCAAATTTTTAGTACATTTTTCTTTTTTTACTGCATATTATGTTATTGTTTTCTTTTGTATTACTTATTGTATTTTAATAATTTTTTTATTACATATTACATTTATTATTTCTTTATAATGTTTCTTATTTATTTGTAGCAAAATTATTATTGCATTTCTCTCTTTTATTGCATATATATGAAGTGGAAAAATGTAAAAGTCGAAGCTCTGTATAATATCAATTTGATGAAGATTGACGAATGCCTCTGAAAACAATTAGATAAAAATTCCACAAAAGAAGGAATAATTTATTTGTTAATTGGTAGGAAATACGGTTCCCAATTCCCACAAAATATGGTGAACAATAACTAATAATTTTGAGACAATTACTATTCTGCCCATATTATTTGTATTGATTGAAAAATACGGTTTTAATAGGATTTAAACACATTATAAAGATTCTATTAATCTACACCCTTTATTTATTAAATGGACGTCTAAGATTTATTTTTAGTTAACACATTTGAATCTATTTCTATTTGATATCTTCCCTATATATATATATATATATATATATATATATATATATATAGTGTGGATCTGGTGAAAACCATTCCTTATATGAGAACTAGAAACTAATCTTAACGACTCATTTGTAAAGAATATGTGGTTATGATTAAATCTAAAATTTGACATGGATTCAAAAATAAGAAGTGCAAGGCTAATTTAGGAAACAAATTTAGCAACCCATCTTCATCACCCTCTTCCTCCTGTTCAATCTCTCTTTCTCGCTCCTTATTATATTTTTCTCTTCACCACCACCGCCGCCGCCGCCCACCATCACCGCTGCCGCCACCCACAGCAGCTGCCACCATCGCCGTCGTCATCACCACCATCGTTGTCTTCTTTCTCTTATTCTTCTCTCTCTCTCTCTCTCTCTCATTTTCAGCTGCCCAATTTTTCCTCTAATTCAATCCCCAATTTTTTCCTCCATCTTCTCTCCCTTCACCACAACCATCCACCATACCGTCGCAACCACCATGACCACTGTCACTATCATCCCATTTGCAGACACATTGGAGATTAATTATATTCACATCCAGGATTAATTATTCCATTTTGTATTTCTCTTACAAATCTCAATGTCTATTATAGATTAATTTTTCATTTTTCATTTCACAAAACTCATTGAAAATCTCGTTTTTCGTTGTTTGATTGGCATTGTAAGTATATTCTTAAATGCATTATTAAAAAAAGTACACAGTACGTGTAATGCATAAATTTAATAAATGCACAAATATTATATATGTAATGCATTAATTTGTGATATTACGTTTAGCATACTATAACAACATTATTTATCAATTTAAAATTGTATCAGTGTTATAACGAATGATGTTACATGACAAAAAAAATACACAAGACAACACATAAATTTAAATAATATAATGTAAAAACGTCGAATATGATGAATGATAATGCATTTAAAAAAAATACACAATGTAATACATAAATCTAAATAATATAATGCACAAATATCATTTACATAATGCATAAATTGTGGTAATGAGACTATTCCCTATTATGTGCATTTACGGTTTCATATTAATGCATCACGTACATTGTATTAATGCATAATAAAATTGTACCAAAAACATCAAGTAACAAATACGAATACGATATACATAATGCATTGATTATAATATCATATATGATTAAAAATATGATATACGTAATATATTAATCGTAGTACACAGTTTATAAATCTTGTTTGTTCTTTATATACCATATATGAGGTGTAAAAAATATTATTTGTTCTAGATTATAAAAAAATTGATGCATCAGAAATATGATATTAATTAGGGCTGACAATTTTTTACACGACACGATAACCCGACACGAAATTAATGGGTTTGGGTCAAGTCTTATCGGGTTGGGATTCTTATCGGGTCAATCCGATAAGAACCCAAAAATTTCGGATCGGGTTCGGGTTGAGTTCGGGTTACCTGTTAATATATAATATATATATATATATATATATATTTATATATAGCCATTAGGGATTTAGGGTAACATTTTCACTTTTACACTTCACCCGTTCACCGCTGCTTCCCAATTCTCCCCTTCAGTGAGCGGCCTTCATCTTCGCCTGCCACCGCGGCACGCCGATTCGCCTCCACCGCTCGCCTCCAGCACCGCAACAGCGCAGACGTCCGCCTCTAATTGCTCCCGTCTCCACCCCACCAAATCAATAAGGTAATCCATTAATGCTAAGATCCAATTACATTTCAGTTTTTGATGGATTCAAGTTCATGTTTAGGGTTTAGAATTGGGGCTCGAATTTAGCCCGATATTGGGGATGAGTTAGGGCTTGAATTTAGCTCCATTTTGTTGATGAGTTTAGCTCGAATTTTTTTGTCGAATTTAGCTCGATTTTGTCGATAAATTTAGCTCGAATTTTTTTGTCGAATTATAGTTAATTTGCTTTCTATATTAACATTTTTTTTATTATCTTAACAGGTTATGCATTGGTAAAATTGTGATAATTTGAAACTTTGAAGCTAGAAGTTTAATTTTAATTTTGAGTGTATTGTTGGATATTTGGATTGTTGAACATTTTGCAAAAATATTGATATATGTAGTTCTTGGATTTGAAATTGAAGTAGTGATGTAAAATCGCAGATGCAGATCTATATTATTTTTGTTGTGATTTTTTTATGTATTAAATTTGTATAACTTATCAGTTCGGGTTGTAAACGGCTTGTGTTAACCCAAACGAATTCGGGTCAAATTCGGGTTCGTGTCGGGTTCTGGTTCGGGTTTGATCTTAACAGGTCGGATCGTTATCAAGTCGACCCGATAACGATCCAACCCGACCCGACCCGATTGCTAGCCCTATTAATGCATCATTGTACACTAATTAATGCATCAGTTTATACTATTTTATGCATTTCGTTTTTCATTGAATAAAATAGCGAAAATTACCATACTAACCTTACTTAAATAAAAAAAAAGCGGGATTGACCAACTAAAGCGGGATTGACCAACTAAAGCGGGTTTGACCAATTGGTTATAAGATTAAATCATATCCTTAGATTTTAGAGAATTGGTTCCTAGTTCTCATATAAATAGGAGTTCATATTTGATACTCTCCCTATATATATATATATTTAGAAAGAGACATGCGATTTTAAAAAAGTGTAAGATTCTCGCATCGAATTGCGCCTTGGACGTTGTTGGTTTATTGTAATAATTTTATTGCGCCTTCGACATTATTTTTTAGTTCAATAATAAAGTTTTGTTTCATTGGAAGTTATATATTGTAATGTATTTCTTTTTATTAATGTGTAATTACTTCTTTCATACATTTTGCATGTTGTTGGGAAAATTATAAGGTTTTGATTTAATACCATAACCCAACTGATTCTCCTACCCAATAGATGATCGCTTCAACCTAAGTAGTGTTTTCCAGCTCGCCTGTTTGAGCTTTAGATTTTCTAGGTTTACAGGTTAAGGAAGCGGAAGAGAGCAGTCGATCCAGCTGTGTCAGTCGACCCAGCTGTGTCTACAGCAGGAGTCAGCTAGCGGAAGACAACAGGCGTCAACCTTCAGCTGAGTCCTCCAGCAGAGCATGATCAAGCTGAAGAGAATTCGAGCTGAGTTCAAAACACAGCCGGTCCAGCTGTATAGAACAAATGGAACTAACTCTGAAGACATCACTTCAAGTCAGTTTGCCCAATCCAACTCTGAATTCAAAAGCCAGCATCAAAGGCAGAAGATCCCGGCGTAAGAGGAAGTCAACATGCCTCGACCAATGAGGGATTGCCGAATCAGCATCCTAGACTTCAGGACCTAGGATGTGACACGAATGAAGACAGGTGCAGATTCGTCCAACGGCAGATCTCGAATTTAAGAAGAGTAGGTAAGATTCAAACGGCTCCTCCAACGGCTCTTCAACCTCAGGATCAAAAAAACGAAAAACTCTCTACAAGCTTTCATTCTCTGAAATCATCAATCTTTCAAAAGCTCTCTCAAGCATAGTTCAAAGAACACTTTATCTTAAAGTGTTACTAGTTCAGAAACTGCTTAGTTTTTCGTCTGATCCCTAGGCCAAAATCTTTGTATATCTTAAGCCTAGATTTCGAACGAGTTCATCATACTCTAAAGTTCTTATTGTAAGAACTCGTTCACAGTTGGAATTCCAAACCAAACCCCTCTTTACCCAGAAAGGTTAGGTCAAGGTTACGCTTGCTTGAAGCGGGAAATTCAAGTGTGTAAGGTTTTTTCAGTACCCGTAAACTGAAAGGTTAGGCTTGACAGTGCCCGTAGACTGTTGGAACACAACTCGGGTTAGAGTTGTGAAGTTGCTTGGTACTTGGAAACCAAGTGGTAGTGAATTACCAGTGAACCTGGTCGTGGACGTAGGAGGTGTTACTCCGAACCACGTAAAAACTCGTGTGCTTTTTACTTTCCTTTTAAATTCAGTTTTGTACTAACTCTTTCATTACATTGCATATTTGATCAAAACTGCATACGCAGCTGCTCTCCAAAGACAGCTGTGTCTCTCAGAAAGTTGCACAACTTGACTAAGCTGAAAACATAAAGTTAATCTTTTCAAGCTGAGTTTTTCTAAGTAACCGAGCTAAGTTTTAAAACCACCACATTCCGCACCGCCAGCTGAGTTATTTACCCAGCTGACCCTCCTCAGCTGGATCAATAACTGAGCTCACCAACTCTGTTATTTAACTTGAAAAAGTTTTCAGAAATCTATTTGGTGTATTCACCCCCCTCTACACCAAATACCTAGCTCAGGGACCATCAATTGGTATCAGAGCAGTGGTTCAACAGACCACCGTTTCTGTATCAAGAGATCTCTCTTGACAATCTGTCAGTGGTCATCTGAACAGATCCTCTTTGTGAAAAACTCATAATATTACATACTGCATATTTCTATGGATTCTTATCTTAACAGGAATCTTCCCACCTTCTCGGTAGACGATTATGCAATATGGAAGTTCAGACTGAAGAGCTTTCTCTGTGCGCATCACGATATGATGTGGGACGTCATAACAGACGGACCCATCATCATCTACAAACGAGGGAACGAGCTTGTCCCAACTCAAGATGGCGAACAACCAAGATATCAGCTCATTCCCAAGCTAAAGGGTGAGCACACCTCAGAAGAAAGGAAGCAGGCTGGACTAGACAGCTTCGCGAGGAATATCATATCCTCAACGGTCTCCAACGCCTACCTCAGCAAAATCATCAACTGCGAAACAGCAAAAGAGATGTGGGAAACCCTAGCAAAACTATGCGAAGGGTCGAAGGAGATTAAGGAAAATAAATCCACGATTGCATGCCAGAAGTTTGATAACTTCAAGCAGCTGGTCAACGAGTCCATCGAAGGGATGGAACTCAGATTCTCCAATATAATGGTGGAAATAGAAACCATCAGAACTGGGAAATACACCCAGCGAGAAAAGAATCTAAAAGTTCTTTCAGCGCTCACAGCTGAATGGAACACCTATAAGGTTGTACACCAAAGTCGAAGTGACTTAGGTGATCTTTCAACAGAAAGATTATACTCCCTGCTCAAAGCCAACGAATACAACTTGAAGATTACCATGAAAGAATCTTCAAGCAATCAGAATGATGGAGAGCTGACACCTGCAACAAAGGAGATTGCGTTCAGAGCCAACTCTAAAAAATCCGCATACATACAGTCAGCTGAGTCATCGAAGAAGGATAAGAAGGACATGAGCAAGGAAGAGCTACTTGAAAAAATAGCTATGCTGGTCAAAAACTACAACAGACTCAACACCAGCAAGGGCAAATACAAGAAGTTTGCAAGAACTTACAGAGACAAGTACGCAGCAGCTGATGAGAAGTCAGCTGACAAACGAACAGAAGAAGGTTGCTTCAACTGCAAGGAACCAGGACACTACCGGCTAGATTGTCCAAAGCTGTCCAAGAAAGACAAAGACCAACTGAAAGCTAAGGCAGCTGACAGAAGGAGAGCTTACATCGCCGATGAGGAATCAGAGTGCAACAAAATAGATGACAACATGTCATTTTCATACTCGGAAGAAAAAGCACTGATGGCCCATGATGAACCTGATTGGAATACATGCTTCATGGGACAAACCGACGGCATCAATGAAGATGAGGTAAAGTCTCGAACTCAAAATCTATCTAACCTCTCACCATCACACGAACACTCTACACAGGTTTCAGAATCAGGGCTACCTGATTGGAGTCTAGTAGAAAAAGTAATGAACGATTCCAAGGAACTTCAAGAGATCCTTGACGTCATTATGTGTGAGAATGCCAAGCTGAAAGCGGAACTGGAAAAGACAAAGGTATCAGAAACAGCTGATACAACACAGCTCCAACAGGAAGTTGTTTCACTAAAAGACAAAATAGTGAAACAAGATCAGCTGATGAAGGAATTCTACTATGAGAAGAAACAGCTGATGGAAGATTTGGAAAAGGTCACAGCTGAATCGGAAAATAAGTCAGCTGAGATCATTGAGCTGAAGAACACCGAAGAGGTACTATCTAAGAAGATAGTAGCTATCATCAAAGCCACTTCAACAATGGACGAGATCATTAGTGCTCAACGTCCAGCAGTACTCAAAGCGGGACTGGGATACAATGAACCAAATGACGCCTCAAACATTGCCTCCACAAGTAGAACAAAGGTAATGTTTGTACGAGCAAAAGAACATCCAACCCCAGCAACTCAGCATCAACCATTGAGAACACAGCAGGCGTCAGGAAGACCAGCTGTGAAATATTCTCAAGCTCCGTCAAGGACACAGCAGGCATCAAGAAGGCCAGCTGTGCGACAACCTCAAGCCCAACTCAGATAGCAACGTGCTCAACCTCAACAAAGACAACAGGCTGGATTTTACAGATACCAGCAACAGCAACAACACGTTGAACGATATCAACCGAGATATCAGAGATACCCAGCTGGATATCACTCATATGAGTACCAGCTGGATAATCAATTCCAGCCACAGCATCACATGAGACAACATAGACAAAGGAACGTCTCAGCTAGGCACACAGCTGGAAACCGAAAGAAATCAAGACATCAAGACAAGATGACACTGAGATCAAGATCCCGCCAGCAACAACCGAAGAACACAAAGAATGTGTATATCGACTCAGCTGGAAGAATTATCAGATCATATGACCCAATTCGAGTCATCAAGCAGATCTGGGTCGTCAAAGGATCTCTGTCTAACCCTCAAGGACCCAATTAAAACTGGGTACCTAAATTTTGATCTTTTTCTAGGTTGCAAGGAATCGACGCATCACTGAGGAGTCGATGAGAACGCTATGGTACTTGGACAGTGGATGTTCTAAGCAAATGACGCACTTAAAGCATCTACTCTAGGAGTATATCGAGCGACCAGGCCCACAAGTAACATTTGGTGACAACTCAAAAGGCCTAACCAAAGGTTATGGTACATTTAAAACTAAAAATGTTATAATCCCAAATGTTTCTTATGTACAAGGATTGCAACACAACTTGCTTTCCATTAGCCAATTCTGCGACAACGATTTTTCTGTCAAGTTTGATGCATAGGGATGCACAGTGAAGAACATGGAAACCAAGCAGATACTCCTAAGAGAGAAAAGAGAAGGAAATATGTATTTTGCTTACTGGAACAGCAGCCCTCCGGAGACTTGTCTTGTATCGAAAAGCAAGATCGAAGTCACTGCCGTGGTACGTACGAGCCGAATAATCTCAACTTCAAGACAATCAACAAACTGGCTAGGAACCAGCTCACTAATGGAATTCCAGATCAAGTATATGACAAAAGTCATATGTGCAGCGCGTGTGAACAAGGAAAGCAGACAAGAATTTCATTCTCTCTCAAGCCAGTTCAAATCAGCGATCGAGTACTTCAACTCCTTCACATGGATCTTTTTGGTCCAGTTACTCCAGCAAGCTTCAATGGCAGAAAATATACTCTGGTCGTAGTGGATGATTTCTCAAGATTCACATGGGTATTATTCATGTACCAGAAGAGCGAAACCAGGACTAAGCTGTCTATCCTGCTGGAAAGATTATCAACACAGAAGGAGTGCAAGATAATGTCAATAAGATCAGATCGAGGAACGGAGTTTCTGAATGAAACTATTTATGATTACTGCGAGAAGAACGGAGTTCAACATCAAACATCTGCAGCACGCACACCTCAGCAGAATGGTGTAGCAGAGAGAAGAAACATAACACTCAAAGAAGCAGCTACCTCAATGCTAGCCAGCTCTGCCATTCCAAAGAAGTTATGGGCTGAAGCAATCAACACAACATGCTTCACTCAGAATCGCTCCCTACTCACGTCAAGGCAAGAAAAGACACCGTATGAGTTATGGAACAACAGAATACCATACATTGGATATTTCAAGGTATTCGGATCCAAATGTCATATCCTAAACCATGAAAAGACACAGCTCAAGACATTCGATGAGAAGGCTGACCGAGGAGTATTCCTTAGTTATTCTGCTGTGAGTAAAGCATACAGAGTCTTCAATAGAAGAACTCAAACAGTCGAAGTAACTCCACATGTTACCTTTGACGAAACATCTTTCGAATATAGAGACTCTATCAAACGAAGAAACAAAGGAGAATCTTCAAGACAGATTCAGACAAGAGCTCAAGAAAATCGAATCAGAAATCTGGCCGAACCACTAATTTGGGATGATGAGCCAGAGGAGAAACTTCAAATCAACCGGGAAGCTCCACCAGCTGGAAATCGAGAAGAACCTTCAACGCCAAATCAAGGGGGAACGCCATCAGCTGGAAATCCAGACACAGCTGAATCCCCAGCTCCATCTCCAGCAGAGCCTCTACAGAAGTCACCTCAAAATCCAAATCAAGGAGAATCAATCTCTCAAGACTTAACTCCTGAGCAACTCCAAGACAGACGAAATTTAGCCACTTCAAGCATCAATCAATTGGAAGAAGAAATTCGTAAAAGGAGAAGATGGATTGAAGATCATCCATCATCAGCAATCATTGGAGAACAAAACCAGAAGCTCAACTGCTCAAGCTTCATCGGATCATCAAGAAGCAGCTGACACAGCTCAACTCTCAGTAGAGCTAGAACTGACGGTCTATGATGAAGATACAGCTCTAATGGCGTGTTATGTAGCTCAAGTGCCAGAGCCTCAATCAATTCTCAAAGCTTTGAAGAGCGTGCCTTGGACTAACGCCATGCAAGAAGAGCTGAACGAATTCCTCAGAAATTGTGTCTGGGAATTGGTCGACAGACCTGAAGAAGTCAAAGTCATATGACTCAAATAGATATTCAAGAACAAATTGGATACCCTGGGAGTCATCATCAGAAACAAAGCTCGACTGGTTGCCAAGGGCTACACTCAGCAGGAAGGAATTGACTTCGAAGAATCATTTGCTCCAGTAGCGCGATTGGAAACAATCATACTCTTTCTCGCCTATGCAGCACATCACAAATTCAAGGTCTATCAAATGGATATGAAGTGTGCGTTCTTAAATGGAGAAATCAAAGAAGATGTCTACGTTGAACAACCTCCAGGATTTGAAGTAGAAGGAAATAAAGTCTACAAGCTAAAGAAGGCGCTTTATGGATTGAAGCAAGCACCTCGAGCTTGATATGACACTCTGTCAAATTTCCTTGTATCCAAAGGATTCAAGAAGGGCTCAGTAGACAGAACCCTCTTCACCATCAAGTCAGGAGAAGACATCCTGGTTGTTCAAAATTATGTAGACGACATCATCTTTGGATCAAGATCAAACTTCTTATGCCAAAGATTTGGAGAGATGATGTCAGAGCAGTTCCAAATGTCCATAATGGGAGAAATGAGTTTCTTCCTAGGACTTCAAGTCAAGCAATCAGCAGAAGGGATTTTCATAAATCAATCCAAATACGTGAAAGACTTGATCGCCAAGTATGGAGTTCAATCCAGCAGAACTGTAAAGATTCCGATGAACACCAACTGAAAAATTAAACCAGGAACTGAAGGGAAGTCAGTTGATTCCTGCAAATACAGAGGGATAATCGGTTCCCTGCTGTATCTAACAGCAAGTCGTCCAGACATCTCATTCGCAGTCGGAGTATGTGCCAGATTTCAAGTTGATCCAAAGGAAGCACACATGCAAGCATCCAAGAACATTCTCAAATATCTCAAAGAAACTCAGAATGTTGGGCTGTGGTACCCAACTGAAGACAATCTACAACTGACTGGATATTCAGACTCAGACTTCGCTGGAGATCGGTTGGACAGAAAATCAACTTCAGGAACTTGTCAATTCTTAGGAAGTAAGTTGATTTCATGGTTTTCAAAGAAGCAAACGTGTGTCGCAACCTCCACAACAGAAGCAGAATATATGGCCGCTGGAAGCTGCTGCTCACAAATTCTCTAGCTGAAACATCAGCTGGATGACTATGAAGTGAAAACTGGACAAGTTCCAATTTTCTGTGATAGCTCAAGTGCGATTGCTATTTCAGAGAATCCAGTACTTCACACAAGATGCAAGCATGTGGACGTACGCCATCATTTCATCAGAGATCACGTGGAAAAGAATGATGTGATTGTTGAGAAAATTCACACAGACATACAACGGGCTGATATACTCACAAAGCCGCTAATAGAAGCAAGATTCAAAATGCTGTGCGGATTACTTGGATTACTCAACCCAGACGATGCTTCACCCAGCTGAATGGAAGCAGACCCAGCTGAATGGAAGCAGACCCAACTGACTGGACACCAGTGAATGGAAGCAGACAGCTGGAATTCAGAATCAACGTAACTGGTATCAGCTGAGAAAGAATCCAGCTAAACCAGATGCTGAAATTGAAGGACTATTCAACTGAGGGGGAACCAGCTGGAACCACGATCACCCAGCACACCCACTCAACTGAGGTATCAGCTGACTACAATGATCAGCTGAGAGGTTTGCAACAACATTAACTACTCCAACTCAATCTGTTTTCAGTCAAATCATATCTTGTCATGTCTAATCAAATTTATTTAAAAGTCTGAAAAGAACTGAATCATGGGAGTTTCGAGGCAAAAGTCAAAGTACCCCAACCGTCCTCTCTCACGCATTAACTCGCAATTTCTAAACAAGAAATTGACACAACGAGAGAATCTCTCCCAGTCGTAGAAATTCGTATCAATCGACAAATCTTGATCGTCCATTCATCAAGAAAGCTATATAAATATGCTAGAAGAGATACGTAAAAAAAAATTGCAACAACCCTAAAAAGTCTTTTGGCACTCTTTCTCATTTCCATCAATTGGTATTATTTGTTTCTACTAACAAAAGTTGCAGAAGAAGAACATGGAATCTAGAAAAATATCTCCCGAAGCCGATCAAACTTGAAGAATCTGTCAAAGCTTCAAGATAAGAGTTGCTTAACTCTCAGGAACCTCAAGAAGACAGAGTTCCAGGAGAAGGTGAAGCCCATCGACAGATCCAGTCCAACGCAGTGAGAGACTGTAAAGCTCAAGAACGTCACTCACCAGGAAGGTGCAGAAAACTTCCTGGGAATGTCAAAGGAAAAAGACCTCCTCCGCCCCACTGTTTCTCTCAAAATAAAAGAGAGAACGGGACATACAACTCCCTGGGATGCAAAAATCAACGTCAACACACCTGGACCAGATGTTGATAAAGCCGGAGTCTTCAAGAGCAGTCGTGTCAAAGCTCTTGCTCCACCACAGGAGGCACAGAAAAAGATGCAGGAGACAAAGCAGCATGCATCTATTTCCGTCCCAGCTGGGAATCGGAAACAACTTGAGGAGACAAAACATGCTGAAGCACCGTCTTCAAACAGAAGACTCAAGTCAAATGTGGTCAGTCAGTCAGCCGAGAAGTCAGCTGACATTATGAGAGAATTCGTAACGACTCTCCGATGAGCAGAAGGCCTACAAGAGGTGGTTTCTCACGATGGAGTAGAAGTTCATAGGCCAACGTGAACATCGTCATCATCAACGCCACAACGACGTATTCCAGCTGATCAACCAAGCTTAAACCCCAAGACAGATGGAATACTTCAACCGTCTTCTCCTCAATTTCCTTCAGCTCAACAGGGACACCAGCTTCGAGATCTTCCGATGAAAGATGCTCAAGCCCCTGCACCAAGATCAAATGAAAGACATCACCCAGCCAATGATCACCTGCAGCTGGATGATGATGATATGAGCTGAACCCAATACCCACCACTTCGAAATGGAAGGAGAATACTCAAGTCCCTCAAGTGCTGAATCAGACTTTCTCATTCAATCTAAGAAGTCTGAAGAAGCAAAATTGCAAGGAATGAAGTTGTGCCCGACTCAGAATATGTTATCTCCAGTGCCAACTCATCCCTCCAAACACTCAGCTGGACCGCCCCAGCTGAATCAGGCCAAGGACGCTGTGTCTGCAATCACAGCTGAGGCTAATGCTACTGAAGAAGAGCCAGCTAATACAACAGCTGAGCCACCTAGACTCCAAACCTCGCTGCTCAGAGCTGAAGACCACAGTTTCGCCAAACTAAAACATCGCAACAACCGATGGTGTATCTCTCCCACCCTGTTTGATCATGCCAAAAAGGGGGAAGTAAGGGGGAAGAGAATGAGACAAAGGAGGCAAACTGTTGAGCTAGAGGAACCAGCTGAATCAGAATCAACTGGAGAAGAGACGAGTCAAAAGAAAGAAGCAACGGATGCAGAAGAGAAGACCCAGCCAACTGGGAATGAAGATTGAAGACTGGAGATTTTTTTTCTCTTTCTTTTTCCTGTGTTATAATGTATTTTCTTACATTAATAAAACACAAGTTTTTCTGCGTCATAAGTTGTCTCAGTTAGGTTTTGGCATCATCAAAAAGGGGGAAATTATTGGGAAAATTATAAGGTTTTGATTTGATACCATAACCCAACTGATTCTCCAACCGAATACATGATCGCTTCAACCTAAGTAGTGTTTTCCAGCTCGCCTGTTTGAGCTTTAGATTTTCTAGGTGTACAGGTTAAGGAAGCGGAAGACAGCAGTCGATCCAGCTGTGTCAGTCGACCCAGCTGTGTCTACAGCAGGAGTCAGCTAGCGGAAGACAGCAGGCATCAACCTTCAGCTGAGTCCTCCAGCAGAGCATGATCAAGCTGAAGAGAATTCGAGCTGAGTTCAAAACACAGCCGGTCCAGCTGTACAGAACAAAGGGAACTAACTCTGAAGACATCACTTCAAGTCAGTTTGCCCAATCCAGCTCTGAATTCAAAAGCCAGCTCCAAAGGCAGAAGATCCCGGCGTCACAGGAAGTCAACATGCCTCGACCAATGAGGGATTGCTGAATCAGCATCCTAGACTTCAGGACCTAGGATGTGACACGAATGAAGACAGGTGCAGATTCGTCCAACGGCAGATCTCGAATTTAAGAAGAGTAGGTAAGATTCAAACGGATTCTCCAACGGCTAGTCTTAAATCTCTACTTATATAAACCCGTCTTCAACCTCAGGATCAAAAAAACGAAAAACTCTCTATAAGCTTTCATTCTCTGAAATCATCAATCTTTCAAAAGCTCTCTCAAGCAGTTCTACATAGTTCAAAGAACACTTTATCTTAAAGTGTTTCTAGTTCAGAAACTGCTTAGTTTTTCGTCTGATCCCTAGGCCAAAATTTTTGTATATCTTAAGCCTAGATTTCGAACGAGTTCATTATACTCTAAAGTTCTTAATTGTAAGAACTCGTTCACAGTTGGAACCCCAAACCAAACCCCTCTTTACCCAGAAAGGTTAGGTCAAGGTTACGCTTGCTTGAAGCGGGAAATTCAAGTGTGTAAGGTTTTTTCAGTACCCGTAAACTGAAAGGTTAGGCTTGACAGTGCCCGTAAACTGTTGGAACACAGCTCGGGTTAGAGTTGTGAAGTTGCTTGGTACTTGGAAACCAAGTGGTAGTGAATTACCAGTGAACCTGGTCGTGGACGTATGAGGTGTTACTCCGAACCACGTAAAAACTCGTGTGCTCTTTACTTTCCTTTTAAATTCAGTTTTGTACTAACTCTTTCATTACATTGCATATTTGATCAAAACTGCATACGCAGCTGCTCTCCAAAGACAGCTGTGTCTCTCAGAAAGTTGCACAACTTGACTAAGCTGAAAACATAAAGTTAATCTTTTCAAGCTGAGTTTTTCTAAGTAACCGAGCTAAGTTTTGAAACCACCACATTCCGCACCGCCAGCTGAGTTATTTACCCAGCTGACCCTCCTCAGCTGGATCAATAACTGAGCTCACCAACTCTGTTATTTAACTTGAAAAAATTTTCAGAAATCTATTTGGTGTATTCACCCCCTCTACATCAAATACCTAGCTCAGGGACCATCACATGTGTTTGTCTTCATCTTTTCCTTTTCTTCGTTCATATTGTTAAAAATAGAAAAAGAAGTGATTCAACTTTTGTCTCTTTCTTTCGTTTTTTTTTTTTGCCATTTGAAATTGACACGTCTTAATCTGCATTCAATTATAGTTTGTTTGTTTTTTTTAAAGGAATGCACTTAATTATAGTTAATCTCTATCTAGTTTTTATTTTTATTATTAATTTTTGAAAAGGAACTTTTATAAATTTGCGAAAAGGTTTTTGCTTTAACTATTTTAGGAAACCTAATAAATATAGTTTCTTTTAATTTATACCAATTTCCTACCGGTTCCCCACGATATTTATGAGATATGATATCTATATATTTACGTTTATATTACCTATAGTAATTTTTGGGATAGTAATTTGTAATTGTATATTTGTATATGATATTTATATACCAAAAATATATATAATGGTAAAAGAACGTCAATGTATATGTAAAAAAGTGTGATTGTATATTAAGTTATTAACCAAACTCACCGCTTCATAAATCTTCTCTTTCACAAGAAATCCGCTTTACCACTACTTTTCTATTTCCATCCCCTTCAAATTTCTCCACTCTCTCTCTCTCCAAGAAACCAATCTTTCATGGCTTACAAAGAGAGAGAAGAAGATCCTCCAACAACCGCAATGAGCAGTGGTGATCACTACCCTCTGGACTCAAACTGCTACAAGATTCTCGAGGAAATCGGGAGAGGAGTGAGCGCCATCGTGTATAAGGCCATCTGCATCCCAATGAATTTAATAATTGATTTGTTGAATTAAACAGAGCTTGCTCCCTTAGAGGCATCCTTTTCAAGGCTAGAGCCAAGCATCTCAAAGTTTCATCTCCTGCAAACCTAACATATATATACAAGAGAATATATTTCTTCATATAAGACCAATAATCATTAGAGAGAAAGAAACATTTACTTTGAGCAACATATATCTGTTGCATAACCAATGTTATCGATGGCGGATGGCGGATTATGGCGGATGGCTAAAAAACCGCCATAAGGTTATGGCAGTTGATATGGTGGGTTATGGCGGACGCATGGCAAAATAATTATAAAATATTATAAATAATTATATATACATAAATTATGACATTAAAGCATGCAAAATAGATAATATAATAAAAAACTTACTAGCCTAAGTTCAAAAATATAACAAAATATCATAGCTTCAAACATAACCAAAGTACCAAACACAATAACTTAAGTTCAAGCATAAAACATAAATAGATAATAGTGTCTAAGGGTTAATAAGCAATAAAATGATTAGTCCTCCTCATCAAGCTCCATATAGTCATCTTCTTCTTTTTCATCGAAAGAAGCAAACTTGCCGGACGTGGGTCGCCGGCGTGGAGGTCGCCGGTGGGTGGGGTGGCCGGTGGGTGGGTCGCCGATGGGTGGGGTCGCCGGCGGGTGGGTGCCCGGAATTTGAAGAGAGAGAGAAAGGGGAGAGAGAGAGAAAAGCGGCAGCAGTTGTTATGTATGTTAAAACCCTAGTTCTAATTCCTTAAAGAGAAATCAAAAGGGTTTGGGTCGGGTCAACTGGGTTGACCCAGTATTTAGCTGCCATATCCATGTAACGGCCGTAACGGCCGCCATGGCGCCATGATATGGCGGCCACCATTTACCGCCATGAAAAAAGGCGATGTTATGCCATAAATTATGGCGGCTCATCAAAAACCCGCCACCGCCATCCGCCATAACGGCGCCATGGCAGATATTTAACAACATTGTGCATAACTTAGAAGACAGAATACACACAATTAAGCTGCATTTTCAACAACAATTGTCGTTATTGATACATTCAACTAAATAAATAATCCCTTTTCATTAACAAATCATTTGACAATTTATTTCCAAGACAGGGGTAACACGCACTGAAACCCTCAGTTCGATGGTTGCAACATAATATTTAAAGCAAAACAAAATTCTCCATGAGTAAGATTGGGAATAAAGGCAGTAAAATCACGGTGCAAAATAAGAATTTTAATCTGCAGAACTTTTAGAATCTTAAGACATGTAACATAAAGGGTGAAAAAATACCTTATTTCAAATAATTCCCTTTGATACGATCCTTCTCCAGACTTTCATCTTCTTCCACCAAACTAGGATTCAAATCACCAACATTAAATCGATTTTCGAAAAAAAAAAGAATACAAAGGAATCACAATTCAATCTACTAACTCGAAATTAGGACACGACCCACCAAATAAATGGTATGTAGAGAACAATACCTGAGTACCAAAACTGAAATTTCATTATGATATTTGGGATTGAAGCTTCAATTGAATTGCGCCACATTGTTGTGACCCCAAACTTAATTATAATGTAACTATAGCCTATTGTTCTTCCAAACCACGTAAATAGCGAAAAGGCAACATAGGATTCTGATAAAAATTGACAGAAAACAGAACCAGAAATATTCCACATTGATGAAGTGATCAACAAATCTCAAATTTCACTTCCCAAAAGTTCAAACTTTTCACCCAAATCCACCAAAATTAAACTAACAACATCAAAATAAATAAATAAATAAATAAACTTAAAAATTCAAGTACCAAGTATACTGGTAGGCATGGTACGAATATTGGAATCTCGTACCAAGTATACCGGTAGGCATGGTACGAATATTGGAATCGCGTACCAATTCTTACTGAACTTAACAGTAATACGTACGTCTCTTATCTCCTTGTCGCTGGGGAATTCGTTGTCCTTGACATATCGATACCTCAAGAAACGAGGCATTTTTCTTTGTGGCTTCCTCCCTCCAATTGTCCTCCCGATAGCTGGTATAACAGAATGCACCCAAGCCGAATTTTGAAAAATGACGGAAATATTTTCTAATTGTGGTACAAATTATGAAATTTCATACTAGGCGTACCGACTTACAAGCAAAGCAAGTGTGTTCCCTTTCACATGGTAGCTTAGCACACCCGATTTAGTTCCCTTATCTCTTGTCACAGCCTTCGTGATTGATTCAAACAATACTTGGTAGGAGATACTACCCCAAGGGAATTCCTCCCAAGCTTCATCATCTTCAAGCAACACCCACAACCATGTCAGAATTTTCTTCTTCGTAGTATCAAACTCTATAACGTAATTCGAAGCAAGTAGCAACTTTGACAACTTGATGTAGTCTGCTACACTTGCTTTCACTCTCACGCTGTCAACTCTAAACCTCTTATTTATGAAGGCAGTGCGTACGTCTGCGGTTGTCGTGGTGGGGTTGTTGCCGAATAGCCTTGTATACACTGAGTTTTCTGGCACACTGTGTGCGGTGTACGGGTTGAATTTTGCTGGTTCAAATCTAAGTCCAGTGACCAACACAAATTCAACACGGGAAAACCATAAAACCGTTTCATTCACCTTGAACCAAAGTGTGGTTGGGTCAAGTTCAGGTGTTGGTTCCACCTGCCGGCACACAATGTAGTGTACCAGATTCTTGGATCGGGTGTTGTAGTCCGTTAGGTCCATGAAGGAACCTAGAACAGATTTTTTGAGCTGTTCCTAAGCAGAAGCGTCAAATGTTCCCAAACAGACGCGAATATCACCAACCATTGACTCATATCCTGCCATCATTACTTTGTGGGGGCGTTTAGCTAATGCAAGCCGCTTGTATTTCCAGACAACCTTGCACATAGAAGCACTCTGAAAATCAAACACAAATATATCAAATTATGGTAAGAATTATGAAATTCTTACTAATTACCATGTAAGAATTTCACATTTCATACCAATAATCAAGCACCAAGGAATTTTACGCTGGTACGAAATAAGAAATTATGACCACTTCTTACCATTAAACAAGCACGAATATATTAAATAATGGTAAGAATTTCATATTTCGTACCAGGTTTTCAAGTGATAAGCTTGTAAGAATTATGAAATTCTTACTAATTACCATGTAAGAATTTCACATTTCGTACCAATAGTCAAGCACCAAGGAATTTTATGCTGGAACGAAATATAAAATTCTGTCCACTTCGTACAATTAATCAAGCATGAATATATCAAATCATGGTAAGAATTTCACATTTCGTATCAGGTTTCAAGTGATACGCTGGTACGAATTACGAAATTCTTACTAATCACCATGTAAGAATTTCATATTTCGTACTAATAACCAAGCACAGAGAAATCATGGTACGAAATGTGAAATTCTTACCAAGTACTACCAAGTACCATGTAAGAATTTACAATTCGTTCCATTAACCAAGCACGAATATATCAAATCATGGAAGGATGGCAAGAAGTGTGATATTCTTACCACGTATCATGTAAGAATTTGACACTTCGTACCAATACTCAAGTACGAAGAACATATTCATACCAAACAATTTAATATTCAGGTAAGAAGTTAACATTTCTTACCACTAAATCATTCCAGATCTACATTCAGAAACAAATCGTACGAAACCCGCGAAATCCAAAAATTCAAAACTATTTTTTCCAGATCTACAAAATTGATGACATCTCACCAACAATTCACCAAACGGATCGTCGTTTCGCGGGTAGTTTGGTTGTGCGTCTTCGTCCGTTCCAGATCTGTCCGGTTCGGTGGCCGCTGCTTCCTCAGATCTCGACGCCAAGGTCGTCGGATTTTGTTCTTCTGGTTCGTGCGCCATGGATTCCGGTGGTATGCTTGATTCTCGTGTTTCGGTTGGCACGGTGGTGGTCGCCGCTTTCTCTTGAACGGTTTTCTTCTTTTTTGCTTGCTCGTACCATGGTGGAGACGGTGCTGTGGTGGATAATATATGTGTCGACAGTAGGGCAGCTGCGGTGATGGAGGCGGCGCGGTGATGGAGAGAATTTAGGCTTTGGAAGAAGTGGGCGATGGAAGACGGAGAGAGAGGAGAGAGAAGAGATAGAAACTTTTGACTTTTGTGAATTGTAGATAAAGATAAATGTGAAAAGTAACTTCCATCTACAAGGAGGGGTATTTTCGTCCAAAAAGACAAATATTTGTCATATTTTGTAAAAATTAAGTTTGTAGCCAACTTTTTATGTTTTACTATATGTTTTGGCTATTCTAATTTTTGTCTCATTATCAAATTACACGTCACCAAACATAAGTTGAAAATGAGAGATTTTGATATTTTTAAGAATTTTAGTGTCACAGATAATCTTTGGCGACACGTATTATTTGTCACCTAATAAACTAATTGCAATAACTTCATTAACCACACTTATTTTGATTATATGTGGCTAAAATATCTACACATGCATGGTGTGTGTGGATATTTTATGTGTAGGTAAAATTCCAATTTCTTGTAGTGATAAATTTTGGTGCCTCAACTCTATCATTTAGATTAGAATTTAGACTTCATTGATCGACGAGACTTTGAGAGCGTTATTTGGACCATTATAAATTCGCTCATTCTTCCCCACTTCAAACAAATATATCATCACATACTGTACTCCATTTATAACCCTATTTTTCAATCCTTTTGCCTTAATTATTCTGTTTTCACAATGAAGGACAAGTTCTCCGGCACCATTCTTCAGAGTAACGCCCTCGCTAAGGTTCTGTTTTCTCTCTCAACACATTTTCAATATAATTAATTAAGCAATGCACTTCAAATTAAATAAATCAATACTAGAGTTTTCTCATTGTGCAGTACTCCCATTAGTAGATATACGTGGAGTACAAAATAGGAAAATATGTATATATGATATATATATATATATAGATTTTCCATAATTGTTTTTACTTACTATTTAAAAACTTATTTCAACTTCTTCTTTATTAATGTTTTTTTTTATCAGTATATTCTGGAAACAAGTGCTTATCCGAGAGAGCACGCACAACTCAAAGAGATCAGGCATGCTACCGTTGAAAAATACCAAGTTGGGTATGATCAAGAAAATATTAATAAAGAAATTTGTTTTGTATTTTCCTTCTCTAATTTATTAAAATAAAAATTATTCGTCTAAAAATTGGTCAAGATTAAATTGTTATATTATATATACTTGATCAGGAGCCTGATGAATGTGACTGCCGATGAGGGCCAATTCATGACTATGCTTTTGAAAATTATGAATGCAAAGAAAACAATAGAAGTTGGAGTTTTTACGGGCTACTCACTTCTCTCCACTGCTCTTGCTCTTCCCGAGGACGGCAAGGTAAGTCAATTTCGAGGACGAAATAATAAAAATAATTAATGAAATATTTTTCATGGAAGAAAATAATTAGTAGTATTAATTTTGCAGATAATCGCGGTAGACCCAGATATGGAAGCCTATGAAACTGGATTGCCATTTATTGAAAAGGCAAAAATGGCTCACAAAATTCAATTCATCCAGTCTGATGCCATGAAAGTCATCAAGGACCTCCTTTCCCAGGTAGCTTAATTTTAAGTATTTCTAGCTTATATAATATTAGGAAAATTAATATTGTAGCACTTTACCAATAAAATTGTAAATTTTTATAATAAAGTTGATACGGTCATGGATTGGAATGGCATTGGGTTGGGTACCCACCCATTTTGCATTTCTCAAATCCAAACACATTAAAATTTCCTCAACCCACACCAGTCCCAAACCCGATTAAAAAATTATTTTAAAACTTATACCCGATCCAAACCCGTTGGGTGAAATCCATTAAAAACCCGCTAAAAATCCGAATGTATGTACTAGAACATAAACATCAATATTAAATAGTAGAAATAACAAAATATTATAAACATAATTTTAACATAAGTATAAATAGAAATTTTCATTAAATTAAATTATATGTGGGTTAAAAGAATAATATTAAAATCTTAATATTTATACTAATATAAATTATATATAAAATAAATATTTAATTACTAAAATTATTAATTCTTTGTATACGGATTAAAAAGAATAATATAAAATCCTAAATTATTACTCCCTCCGTCCCGTGATAAGTGACCACATTTCCTTTTTGGGTTGTCCCGGGATAAGTGGTCACTTTCCTTATTAGAAAATATACCCCTCTCACAAAAAGTTATGGGCCTCACCACTTTCTATCTTTTTACCCTTTAAACACCTTTCTCCTTAATTCCCGTGCCGAAAAAAATGTAGCCACTTATGGTGGGACGGAGGGAGTAATATTTATACTAATATCTATAATTATATTATAAATTATATATAAAATATTTTGTCATCTTACATATATATAAATGGGTTTGGGCAGCGGGTACCCGTAGGTAATTTCCCAAACCCGACCCAAACCCGTCACGGGTTTGAATGTTTCTACCCAAACCCGTCACGGATTTGAATATTTCTACCCAAACCCGTCCCAAAACCATTTAATTATTCTCAAACTCGTCCCATTAAGGTTTGGTAGAGCCGGGTACCCGTAAAACCCGACCCATTGTCATCCCTAGTCATGGATACATTTAAATTGTTATTTGTTATTTTATTTTATTGGTGTGGTTGGGTTGACTGTTAGTTAAGCCTAATCTGTGTAGAAGTAGTAGCTAGTACAAATAGTTGTAAACTCTCATTATTTAATAATTAAGAATATTTAATTTGTGGAGATATATATATAGGGAGAAGAAGGGACATTTGATTTTGCATTTGTTGATGCGGACAAGAAAAACTACATTCACTACCACGAACAACTGCTGAAGCTAGTTAAGGTGGGAGGAATTATCGCGTACGACAACACCCTGTGGTCCGGCACCGTCGTGGCGTCGGAGGAGGACGAGATGGAGGATTACTTAAGGTATTGCAGAAAAGATATCATTAAGCTTAACTCATTTCTGGCCGCCGATTCTCGCATCGAATTGGCCCATCTTTCCGTCGGAGATGGCCTTACTTTGTGCAGGCGTCTTACCTGATTATTATTTCCCTACCTAATTTCTTATCTTAATTATTCTGTTCAATTTCAAGTAATAATGTCATCGTTGTGCTTTCTGTTATTTGCTTGATTTTGTTGTTGGTTTATTGTAATTTTATTGTGCCTTTGACGTTATTTTGTATTTCAATAATCAAGTATCGTTTCTTTGGAAGTTATATATTGCAATGTATTTCTTTTTCATGAATGCGTGGTTACTACTTTGATGCATTTTGCTTGTGTTTTTTTTTATCTTTTCCTTCTTTCGTTCATATTGTTAAAAATAGAAAAAGAATTTAGAGTGATTCAACTTTAGTCTCTTTTTGTTACGATATGGATAATCGGACTTGAATTAATGACTCTTTCTTCCAAGTAGAATAGAAGAGCAATATTTTAGCAAAAACCTCAAAGTCAATCGTGATTTCTTAAAATTTTTAGAACTTTCTCAAATCCTATGGTATTAAATCATTCTTCTAATCATATTCCTCTGACTTCACAGCACAAATCATCATGGGCCGCAAAGAAGGGGTTACAACAAGGGTAATTTTAATCATAGCCCCCAATTCTCTCACTATAGCCCCTAAATATATTAATAATATATTAAATTATAAATTTACTATTATATCCTTACAACTCTTAATTAAATTTATTTTTAAGAGAAAATAAATTTTTAATTTCATAACCCCCTACTTAAATTTTAATGAAAAAGAAAGATTTTATTCCATAGCCCCCAATTCACAGCCGGTGATAATTTTTCAACTCAAAACCCCTCTCTCTCGACGACTACTAATAAATATACAAGATGATTACACATCAAATTCATTCTTAATAATTGGCATCAGATCCATTATTATACAATAAGCCAATTTATTCGCAGTGTTGAAGAGATCTGAAAAACAAATCAGAAACAAATCATGATATTTTGAAAGGCGGTCCAGTGAATTAATATCCCAGATGCAGTAAAGGATTATTGGTAGGATGAATTAAGAAGAAGACTATGTTGTAAATTAATTAATCAAGTAATGAAACCTCTCGATTGTGTCGGTGAACAATTGAAGTTTTTCCAAGGTGCCATAGTTGTCAAAGATGTCATCTGTAAGGGTGATCAACACCTTAATATTGGTCAAAATCTCTAATTTCGAATACCAAGATTATCCTCAAGTACAAATCGGTGCCTGCAAATCTTGTTGAAGCCGCAACTTGTCGGGGAGGGACAACGCGTGGTGGCATGATGGACAATTGAACGACGACGGAGAAACTGGTACTGGAAAGAGAGAAGATTGTTTTGCAGTAAAGTTAAATATCTCATTTTTATTAAAATTTTAAGTTTTGGGATAAAAACGGTATAATAATATGTTTACTATTTAATTTATTATTAATTTAATTTGGAGGCTACAGTGAGAGAGGTTATGTTTAAAGTTACCCTTACAACAACTTAATTAAGAAGCCCGATCATTAGACTAAACAATATTAAAGGCCCACTGACTAAGGAATTTAATTTGAAAAGAAATTTGGTATTGGCCCAAAAGAAATAAATAACTCAGCCCATTATCAATTAGTTAAACTTGGCCCAAGAAAGGGTATCTAATTTAAATCCACAACTTACTAGTACTTATTGGAAATTTGGAATCAAACGTACTGAAGCTCGATTACAAAACGCGAATTAATATACGAATTGGCTTTTATATATTGTCATATAATTGCATTTAATTAGATCACTTTATAATTTCTCTATTTATAAAATAAGTTGGTAAAACCTTTGTTGGAATTAAAATATTTTCTTTGAGATAGAAACTAACTTAACTTGTAATTCTAGAAGAGGCAAATTATTCCCTTATTTAATTACCAAGGAAACGGGGTATTACAAGCTTGAAAACCGAACGAATTTTTAGGTTTAAGACTGAAAATTTCTAAACTAAAAAAAATTCAACCCTATTGGTTTAGATGTGTAATTAAACTCTAAAACTCAACTAAGGACCGCCGATTGAAGGGTAAGAGAAGGTAACCGGAACTTAAGAAGCAGATTAAGGACTTCTCCTTCCGCTCAAACCGAACCAAGCCCCCGCGACACATGGTTTTTGAACAGAACTTCGATAGGCGAGAGGTGTAAGCACCGCGAGGTGTGAAGCGGTCTCGTACTAAACGAAAGGACTTTCAACTCTTATGGGGTCTCGAAGACTGGATTTGTTTGATCTAGTATCAGCTTCACTTCCGATAGCCGCTGGCGCACCTCTCCTAACTATTTATAATATATTCTGGAATAATCTTTTTAGGAGGGACAATTTTACATATTTCTGCCAAATCCTTCTATTATTAAGTACGGCGAACCCGGAATGGAGATTGTTATTCCATGAAGCGAGGGTTCAACATCTACCTAGAACCCGGTCGGATCAAGGGTTACTACGTCGAGTCTTCCGTTTCAAAGTTGGACTTTCCGATAAGCCGATAAGCCCTATCTATGGGTTCCCCAGCTTATCGTTTTCCAGCAACAGGCTCCTTTCACCGATTGATCGAACGATCGAGTCAAGGAACAAGCCGAGTGAGGCCGAGTGGACGAGCTGGCCCAGTAAGGCAACAGTAGCAGCTATGCCTTTGAAGCCTTTCCTTACTGTTGATTCCGGGAACGAATACTGGTATTCATGTTTTGAGTCCGGTCCGTTCCCGGGTTGGGTTAGGGGAACAGCCGAGCGATTGCCTTCGCGGATCCAAACGCTCTCACAAGGCGCACAAGTTTAAGGTACAATCTATCGAAGGCTGCCTCAAACTGATGATATCACGCGTCCTACGATCGTCTCGGAACGTAGACTTCGGTTGGTGAACGACTCGGTACGAACAATCGGTCGGTGAAGCATTGGTCTCGGGAGACATGGTAAAAGGTCCCAACCTGAGTGAATTCCTTGTTATTGAAAATATATAACCCGATAGGATTGGTACGAAAATCGAATGAATTAACCAATTGACATTCCTAATTATTATAGATACATATATATTGTAGCATTTCATAACCGAGGACTTGGCAATTGTGCTAAAGTAAAGTCCTACCTAGTTGGATCTCAATTGGAATTAATCATTCTTACAATTCTTCACTTATAACTTATAATTGTGCACACATCACAATTCACATGCATCAATTGACTACTTGACTTTGCAAAACATTTTACAATATCCACAAAAACTCTAAGCTATTGATCAATATAAGTAATAAATGTGTTTTTTAAGTCAAACATAATTTGAACAAAGAACATGCTCGAATTAACAAGTGTGTCAATCTACGGAAACAACTCCAAACAAACTCATCAAACAAAAATCCTTTTTCTCATATTTTTTATAGTGGTTGAGTCTTACCGACAACTTATGATTTTTGATTTCCAATTTCTTTTAATCGATTAGAACCAAAATAATAAAAAAATTTCATGACAACGTTGGTAGCACGACAATCGAGTGTCGGAAATATGAGATAATTCTAGATCTAAGAAAATATCAATTTATTAAGTTCAACTATGACAATTTGAGAGGTGTGGTCTAGATTTGAGAAAATGGTGAAACTTTGATCTAGAAAGTGATATTTCCCCTTCTTTTGATATCATTTTATATAAATTGTTACTCTTTAATTTTAAAATCTTCAGTGTTAACTTTAATTTGACACCAAATTAGTGTATTGTACTGTTGTCCTGTTGTATTAGTATACAATTAAGTTTTCTTGTAGTTTTAGCCATTTGAGATTGACACGTCTTGATCTGCATTTAATTATAGTTTTTTTTTTTAAAGGAATGCACTTAATTATATCTAGTTTTTATTTTTATTTTTTGAAAAGGAAATTTATAAATTTACGAAAAGGTTTTTGTTTTAAAACCTAATAAATATAGTTTCTTTTAATTTATACCAATTTCCTACCGGTAACCGGTTTAGCAACTCAGAATTTGACCACCACGATATTTATGAGATATGGTGTTTGATCTATATATTTACGTTTATATTACCGATTGTAATTTTTGGGATAGTAATTTATAATTGTATATTTGTATATGATATTTATATAAATATATATCTATATAATGGTAAAAGAACGTCAATGTATATGTAAAAAGTGTGATTGTATATGACTAATTACCAACCCACACTTCCCAATAAAAATAAAATATTTCGAATAAATTATTTTTTTAGAACTACTAAACATGTCAAAAAAATTCTTGACAGTGCACACTTTGGCGGGAATTCAACTAATACCACTTGAATTAGGCTTCATCGACAACATCGAAACATTCACCCCCAATCCAACACACCAAACAATGAATTGCCCATAAATTTCTCAACTTTTTTCAAATTTTATTTTTGATTCTCACAAAAAAACATTCTGAGCAACAATTCCCAAACTTTATAATTTGTTTGATTTTGCAACAAATATCGGTTTCTCCCAAATTGTGTGTTGAATTGGAGCTAAAACTCATATATTGAATTTCTACCAAATTCTCAATATTTCATCTCAACTTTGGGAAGTCATTCAAAATATTGGATGCAAAATCAGACAAATTAGAAAGTTTGGGAATTATATATTGAGCATAATATTTTTTTGTGAGGAGCAAAAATAAAATTTGAAAAAAGTTAAGGAATTTGCGGGCAATTTATTGTTTGGATAAATATTAACTCGTCTACCGATTACGACACGTAGGAATTTTCGTCTGCCAAGTCAACACACAATTTGAGAAATTGACCTTGGATGCAAAATCAGACAAAATAGAAAGTTTGAGAATGTCACGCTAAATTTTTTTGTGGGGAACAAAACCAAAATTTATGAAAAGTTCAGGAATTTACAGGCAATTTACCCGTCTTTTTATGAATGCATGATTACTTCTTCGATGCATTTTGCACGTGTTTTTCTTTTTCTTTATCTTTATCATTTCCTTTTTTTCTTTCCGTTCAACTTGTTATAAATAGAAAGTGATTCAACTTCCGTCTCCTTTTGTTACGATATGGATAATTGGACTTGAATTAATGAATCTGTAGAACAGAACAACAATATTTTAGCAAAAACCTTAAAGTCAACGTGATTTTTTTAAGATGTACTATAAAATTTTCTCGAATCCTATGGTATTAAATCCTATGATGATGACGCAGACCAAGATGAGAATTTAAATCATAGCGATCGAAATGAAATCCGAGACATAAATTAAAGACATCATTAATTATTCGAAAAGCCAACATCAATTTGCAAGTAAGTTAAATTATGTTACAAATTCTCTGAAAAAATACAAAGTTCGTCCATGGCTTCAAATTAATAGATATATTTTGCAAATAAGCTTATAATTCAAGATCAAGAGAAGCACTCGAGCATCTCTTCAATTTTCCTCACATCTTGACAAAAAAGAGAGTAAAAAACAATCTAGCTATTTTTCTGTTAATATAGTGTGCCAACATGATTGAACATAAAATATTTTTTCCGTTTTCTTTTCTTTCACTTTCAGAGAAATAGAAAACCAGTAAAATTAATAATTAAATACATCTGAATTTATAGTGTATAATGAAAAAAGATAAGGATCCTAATTCCTAATTAACGACCAGCCAAAAGAGAATCAAAAGGAAATTAAAGTGGGTTAGTTTATTGCTTAACGAGTTCACCGACCTTCTAACACAATTAAAAAATTGTGCAGATATTTCAAAAATATTTGATATAATTATTACATACTTATTTTGTAAAATAATTAATTTTTTTTTTTTACTATGTACTAGTAAGAAATTATGTTTAATATGTGGATAAATAAATTTGAAAGAAAGGGACTTCATATTTGGTAACGTGTAATAGGAGGGGGAGGGGAGAGGGAGAGAGAGAGATTTATAAGCATTTTATTTTCCTCATGTTACGAAAATTTAATTAATTAATACAAATATATGGGAATATATATATATATATATGGGAGAATTATAATAATAGCCTTTTGAACATTATAAAGATAAATTATAGCACTCCATATTTTTTAGATAAATTATAGCACTTTCTTACTTTTTTACCCTTTTTCTTATTTCTCCAGATATTTTTTTTAAACAAACACAATAATTTATTGTTTATATATTATATAACATTTACTGCAACTACTTTTACCCTTGACTTTTCACTTTTCACACAAATTTTTTTTCTCACCACATTCTGGGTTCCTCTCTTTGGGCGCCGCCTCTCTCTCTTTCATGAACATTTACGCCGTTCACTTAATTCACCGGAGTTTTAGTTCGTAATTTGCGTCGGACATCTATGTATTCGTGATTTGCGTAGCACTTCCCGTTTTCCCTATTCGCTATTTTTTTTCGTGAAATCATGGAACCCAGAAGTGACATGGATGAAGATGATTTCGATATTCAACGAACTGCTCGAAGCATGAGTAGATTGCAAGACGTATCACAACGATATTGTAGACGACGAAGAGCAAGAACGAACGAGGTTTAAGTAACTGGGTTTTCCTAATTTTTCCATATTTCGTGTTACTCTTGCTGGTTTTTTTAGATCTGTTGAATATGTTGATTTTTTTCCAAATTTAGACGACTGATCATTTGAGTATGATGAATGTTTTTTTGGCTAAATCCCTTTTAGTATATATAGGGGTTTTTCATGTCTGCTGTGTTTCTGATTAGTGATCTAGTGTGGTTTTGTTCTAGTTTTAAATTAAGTTGATGATGTGTGAATCTTGGTGTCTGGAAGCATTTCAAATTATAATATATTATTAAGATACCAATGTGTTGGTTGTATTTATATTGATAAAGCATGTGGTTGTTTTTCTATTCATAATGCATTTGACAATATCTAACCGAATTATGGAACCCCACACGGTCAATGATTGTTATGCCTCTTTTTTTAGGTGTCACATAGTAATAGGTATATTATAAGATAGAAGAGTACGTACACAATTGAAATCTGGAATATTGATTCCTGTTTTGCACTTTCATATGTAATCACTACAATTTTTTCGTGAACATAGAGATAAATTTGTGTGAAATACATCATCGATCTAGAAGATAAATATCAGAGTTAGACATAAGAATATAAGAAGTTAACGCAAATTTCCTTTCATATTTATCGGCAAAGAATTTTAAATAATTTATTTGGATTTTTTCCTTTCCAGTTTTCACGAAAAAAACTCAAATGTTTTCCCATCCTTACTTTTATTTCACTGCAAAAGGTCTTCGGACTCATGAATAGCAGCATCTCATATTGCATAGCATTATCTGTCACTTATTTTGGAAAGAAAGAGACAAAATTGAACGTAATATTACACTATTAACTTATCACTATAATATTTTCGTGAATATAGAGGTAAATTAGTGTGAAATTATTAACAACATGTGTTGCAAAACTAACAGATATTTTGTATGATATTAGTTGTATGTGAATTATTTGTATTGCTTGCGATTTCACAGCCAACTATGTGCTTTGTTTGAAATTCTAACTTTTAATATGTTGTTAATTAATAGGTGATGGTCCCTGAGCTAGGTATTTGGTGTAGAGGGGGGGTGAATACACCAAATAGATTTCTGAAAACTTTTTCAAGTTAAATAACAGAGTTGGTGGGCTCAGTTATTGATCCAGCTGAGGAGGGTCAGCTGGGTAAATAACTCAGCTGGCGGTGCGGAATGTGGTGGTTTGAAAACTTAGCTCGGTTACTTAGAAAAACTCAGCTTGAAAAGATTAACTTTTTGTTTTCAGCTTAGTCAAGTTGTGCAACTTTCAGAAAGACACAGCTGTCTTTGGAGAGCAGCTGTGTATGCAGTTTTGATCAAATATGTAATGTTATGAAAGAGTTAGTACCAAAACTGAATTTAAAGAGACAGAAAAGAGCACACGATTTTTACGTAGTTCGGAGTAACACCTCCTACGTCCACGACCAGGTTTACTGGTAATCCACGACCACTTGGTTTCCAAGTACCAAGCAACTTCACAACTCTAACCCGAGCTGTGTTCCAACAGTTTGCGGGCACTGTCAAGCCTAACCTTTCAGTTTACGGGTACTGAAAAAACCTTACACACTTGAATTTCCCGCTTCAAGCAAGCGTTACCTTGACCTAACCTTTCTGGGTAAAGAGGGGTTTGGTTTGGGGTTCCAACTGTGAACGAGTTCTTACAATTAAGAACTTTAGAGTATGATGAACTCGTTCAAAATCTAGGCTTTAAGATATACAAAGATTTTGGCTTAGGGATCAGATGAAAAACTAAGCAGTTTCTGAACTAGAAACACATTAAGATAAAGTGTTCTTTGATCTATGTAGAACTGCTTGAGCGCTTTTGAAAGATTGATGATTTCAGAGAATGAAAGTTTGTAGAGAGTTTTTCGTATTTGATCCTGAGGTTGAAGACGGGTTTATATAGGTAGAGATTCAAGACTAGCCGTTGGAGGAGCCGTTTGAATCTTACCTACTCTTCTTAAATTCGAGATCTGTCGTTGGGCGAATCTGCACCTGTCTTCATTTGTGTCACATCCTAGGTCCTGAAGTCTAGGATGCTAATTCGGTAATCCCTCATTGGTCGAGGCATGTTGACTTTCTCTAACGCCGGGATCTTCTGCCTTTGGAGCTGGCTTTTGAATTCAGAGCTGGATTTGGCAAACTTACTTGAAGTGATGTCTTCAGAGTTAGTTCCCTTTGATCTGTACAGCTGGACCGGCTGTGTTTTGAACTCAGCTCGAATTCTCTTCAGCTTGATTATGCTCTGCTGGAGGACTCAGCTGAAGGTTAACTCATGCTGTCTTCCGCTAGCTGACTCCTGCTGTAGACACAGCTGGGTCGACTGATGTCTTCCACTTTACTGACTCCTGCTGTAGACACGGTCGATCGTCGTCTTCCGCTTTGCCGACTCTCGCCGTAGACACGGGTCGACCGTCGTCTTCCGCTTCCTTAACCTGTAAACCTAGAAAATCTAAAGCTCAAACAGGCGAGCTGGAAAACACTATTTAGGTTGACGCGATCATCTATTCGGTTGGAGAATCAGTTGGGTTTTGGTATCAAATCAAAACCTTATAATTTTCCCAACAATTTCCCTCTTTTTGATGATGCCAAAACCTAACTGAGACAACTTATGACGCAGAAAACTTGTGTTTTATTAATGTATGAAAATCCATTAAAACACAGGAAAAGGGAAGAAAGAAAAAAAAAATCTTCAATTCTACAATCCCAGTTGGTTGGGTCTTCTCTTCTGCATCCAGTCTTCTTTCTTTTGACTCGTCTCTTCTCCAGCTGATTCTGATTCAGCTGGTTCCTCTAGCTCAACAGTTTGCCTCTTCTTTCTCTCATTCTCTTCCCCCTTACTTCCCCCTTTTTGGCATGATCAAACAAGGTGGGAGAGATACACCATCGGCTGTTGCGATGTTTTAGTTTGGCGAAACTGTGGTTTTCAGCTCTGAGCAGCGAGGTCTGGAGTCTAGGTGGCTCAGTTGTTGTATTAGCTGGCTTTTCTTCAGTAGCATTAGCCTCAGCTGTGATTGTAGACACAACGTCTTTGGCCTGATTCAGCTGGGGCGGTCCAGCTGAGTGCTTGGAGGGATGAGTTGGCACTTGATATAACATCTTCTGAGTCGGGCACAACTTCATTCCTTGCAATTTTTGCTTCTTCAGACTTCATTAGATTGAATGAGAAAGTCTGATTCAGCACTTGAGGGACTTGAGTATTCCCCTTCCACTTCGAAGTGGTGGGTATTGGGTTCAGCTCATATCATCATCATCCAGCTGCAGGTGATCATTGGCTGGGTGATATTTTCCACTTGAGCATGGTGCAGGGGCTTGAGCAACTTTCATCGGAAGATCTCGAAGCTGGTGTCCCTGTTGAGCTGAAGGAAATTGAGGAGAAGGCGGTTGAAGTATTCCATCTGTCGTGGGGTTTAAGCTTGGTTGATCAGCTAGAATACGTCGTTGTGGTGTTGATGATGACGATGTTCACGCTGGCACATGAACTTCTTCTCCATCGTGAGAAACCACCGCTTGTGGACCTTCTGCTCCTCGGAGAGTAATTACGAATTCTCTCATAATGTCAGCTGACTTCTCGGATGACTGTCTGAGCACCTTTGACTTGAGTCTTCTGTTTGAAGACGGTGCTTCAGCATGTTTTGTCTCCTCAAGTTGTTTCCGATTCCCAGCTGAGATGGAAATACATGCATGCTGCTTTGTCTCCTGCATCTTTTTCTGTGCCTCCTATGACGGAGCAAGAGCTTTGACATGACTGCTCTTGAAGACTCCGACTTTATCAACATCTGGTCCAGTTCTGTTGACGTTGATTTTTGCATCCCAGGAAGTTGTATGTCCCGTTCTCTCTTTTATTTTGTGAGAAACAGTGGGGCGGAGGAGGTCTTTTTCCTTTGACATTCCCAGGAAGATTTCTGCACCTTCCTGATGAATGACGTTCTTGAGCTTTGTAGTCTTCCACTGCGTTGGACCGGATCTGTCGATGGGCTTCACCTTCTCCCCGGAACTCGTCTTGAGGTTCCCGAGAGTTAAGCAACTCTTATCTTGAAGCTTTGACAGATTCTTCAAGTTTGATCGGCTTCGGGAGATATCTTTCTAGATTCCATATTCTACTTCTGCAACTTTGGTTAGTAGAAACAAATAATACCAATTGATGGAAATAAGAAAGAATGCCGAAAAACTTTTTAGGGTTGATGCAAAGTTTTACGTATCTCTTCTAGCATATTTATATAGCTGATTTGATGAATGGTCGATCAAGATTTATCGATTGATAAGAAGATCTACGACTGGGAGTGATTCTCGCGTCATGTCAATTTCTTGTTCAGACATTGCGAGTTAATGTGTGAGAGAGGATGGTTGGGGCACTTTGACCTTTTGCCTCGAAACTCCCATGATTCAGTTCTTTGCAGACTTTTAAATTAATTTGATTAGATATGATAAGATATGATTTGACTGAAAACAGATTGAGTAGGTGTAGTTAATGTTGTTGCAAACCTCTCAGTTGATTATTGTAGTCAGTTGATACCTCGGTTGAGTGGGTGTGCTGGGTGATCGTTGTTCCAGCTGGTTCCCCCTCAGCTGAATAATCCTTCAATTTCAGCATCTGGTTTAGCTGGATTCTTTCTCAGCTGATACCAGTGACGTCGATTCTGAATTCCACCTGCTTCCATTCAATTGGTCCGCTTCCATTCAATGGGTGAAGCATCGTCTGGGTTGAGTAATCCAAGTAATCCGCACAGCATTTTGAATCTTGCTTCTATCAGCGGCTTTGTGAGTATATCAGCCCGCTGTATGTCTGTGTGAATTTTCTCAACAATCACATCCTTCTTTTCCACGTGATCTCTGATGAAATGATGGCGTACGTCCACATGCTTGCATCTTGTGTGAAGTACTGGATTCTCTGAAATAGCAATCGCACTTGAGCTATCACAGAAAATTGGAACTTGTCCAGTTTTCACTTCATAGTCATCCAGCTGATGTTTCAGCCAGAGAATTTGTGAGCAGCAGCTTCCAGCGGCCATATATTCTGCTTCTGTTGTGGAAGTTGCGACGCACGTTTGCTTCTTTGAAAACCATGAAATCAACTTACTTCCTAAGAACTGACAAGTTCCTGAAGTTGATTTTCTGTCCAACCGATCTCCAAATAAGTCCGAGTCCGAGTATCCACAAATTCCGTAGATTGTCTTCTACTGGGTACCACAGCCCCAACATTCGAGTTCCTTTGAGATATTTGAGAATGTTCTTGGCCGCTTGCATGTGTGCTTCCTTTGGGTCAACTTGAAATCCGGCACACACTCCGATCCGCGAAAGAGATGTCCGGACGACTTGTCGTTAGATACACAGGATCATATTATCCTCTCGTATTTGCCGGAATCAACCGACTTCCTTCGCCTCGGTTCAATCTTCCAGTTAGTGTTCATTGGAATCTTTACAGATCTGCTGGATTGAACTCCATATTTGGCGATCAAGTCTTTCACGTATTTGGATTGATTTATGAAAATCCCTTCTGCTGATTGCTTGACTTGAAGTCCTAGGAAGAAACTCATTTCTCACATCATGGACATTTGGAACTGCTCTGACATCATTTCTCCAAATCTTTGGCATAAGAAGTTTGATCTTGATCCCAAGATGATGTCGTCTACATAAATTTGAACAACCAGGATGTCTTCTCCTGACTTGATGGTGAAGAGAGTTCTGTCTACTGAGCCCTTCTTGAATCCTTTGGATACAAGGAAATTTGACAAAGTGTCATACCAAGCTTGAGGTGCTTGCTTCAATCCATAAAGCGCATTCTTTAGCTTGTAGACTTTGTATCCTTCTACTTCAAATCCTGGAGGTTGTTCGACGTAGACATCTTCTTTGATTTCTCCATTTAAGAATGCACACTTCACATCCATTTGATAGACCTTGAATTTGTGATGTGCTGCATAAGCGAGAAAGAGTCTGATTGCTTCCAATCGCGCTACTGGAGCAAATGATTCTTCGAAGTCAATTCCTTCCTGCTGAGTGTAGCCCTTGGCAACCAGTCGTGCTTTGTTTCGATGATGACTCCTGTGGTATCCAATTTGTTCTTGAATATCCATTTGAGTCCTATGACTTTGACTCCTTCAGGTCTGTCGACCAATTCCCAGACACAATTTCTGAGGAATTCGTTCAGCTCTTCTTGCATGGCGTTAGTCCAAGGTACGCTCTTCAAAGCTTCGAGAATTGATTGAGGCTCTGGCACTTGAGCTACGTAACACGCCATTAGAGCTGTATCTTCATCATAGACCGTCAGTTCTAGCTCTACTGAGAGTTGAGCTGTGTCAGCTACTTCTTGATGATCCGATGAAGCTTGAGCAGCTGTGCTTCTAGTTTTGACTTGGTCGGATGGTTCTCCAATGATTGCTGATGATGGATGATCTTCAATCCATCTTCTCCTTTTACGAATTTCTTCTTCCAGTTGATTGATGCTCTAAACTTCGTCTGTCTTGGAGTTTCTCTGGAGTTAAGTCTTGAGAGATTGAGTCTCCTTGATTTGGATTTTGAGGTGATTTCTGTAGAGGCTCTGCTGGAGATGGAGTTGGGCATTCAGCTGTGTCTAGATTTCCAGCTAATGGCGTTCTCCCTTGATTTGGCGTTGAAGGTTCTTCTTGATTTCCAGCTGGTGGAGCTTCCCGGTTGATTTGAAGTTCCTCCTCTGGCTCATCATCCCAAATTAATGGTTCGACCAGATTCCTGATTCGATTTTCTTGAGCTCTTGTCTGAATCTGTCTTGAAGATTCTTCTCTCTGCTACACCATTCTGCTGAGGTGTGCGTGCTACAGATGTTTGATGTTGAACTCCGTTCTTCTCACAGTAATCATAAATAGTTTCATTCAGAAACTCCGTTCCTCGATCTGATCTTATTGACATTATCTTGCACTCCTTCTGTGTTGACAATCTTTCCAGCAGGATAGGCAGCTTAGTCCTGGTTTCGCTCTTCAGGTACATGAATGATACCCATGTGAATCTTGAGAAATCATCCACTACGACCAGAGTATATTTTCTGCCATTGAAGTCTTTTCGGAGTAATCGGACCAAAAAGATCCATGTGAAGGAGTTGAAGTACTCGATCGCTGATCGAACCGGCTTGAGAGAGAATGAAATTCTTGTCCGCTTTCCTTGTTGACACGCGCCGCACATATGACTTTTGTCATATACTTGATCTCGGAATTCCATTAGCGAGCCGGTTCCTAGCCGCTTGTTGATTGTCTTGAAGTTGAGATGATTCGGCCGTACTGTGCCACAGTACCGACTTCATTGTTGCTTTTCGATACAAGACAAGTTCCGGAGGGCCGCTGTTCCGCCGCAAAATACATATTTCCTTCTCTTTTCCCTCTTAGGAGTGTCTGCTTGGTTTCCCTGTTCTTCACTGTGCATCCCTGTGCATCAAACTTGACAGAAACACCATTGTCGCAGAATTGGCTAATGGAAAACAAGTTGTGTTGCAATCCTTGTACATAAGAAACATTTGGGATTATAACATTTTTAGTTTTAAATGTATCATAACCTTTGGTTAGGCCTTTGGAGTTGTCACCAAATGTTACTTGTGGGCCTGGACGCTCGATATACTTCTGAAGTAGATGCTTTAAGTGCGTCATGTGCTTGGAACATCCACTGTCCAAGTACCATAGCGTTCTCATCGACTCCTCAGTGATGCGTCGATTCCTTGCAACCTATACAAAAGATCAAGATTTAGGTACCCAGTTTTAATTGGGTCCTTGTGGGTTAGACAAAGATCCTTTGACGACCCAGATCTGCTTGATGACTCGAATTGGGTCATTTGATCTGATAATTCTCCCAGCAGAGTCGATATACACATTCTTTGTGTTCTTTGGTTGTTGCTGGCGGGATCTTGATCTCAGTGTCTTCCCGTCGTGATGTCTTGATTTCTTTCGGTTTCCAGCTGTGTACCTAGCTGAGACGTTCCTTTGTCTCTGTTGTCTCATGTGATGCTGTGGCTGGAAATGATTATCTAGCTGGTACTCATGTGAGTGATATCCAGCTGGTATCTATGATATCTCGGTTGATATCGTTCAACGTGCTGTTACTGTTGCTGGTATCTATAAAGTCCAGCCCGTTGTCTTTGTTGAGGTTGAGTACGTTGTTGTCTGAGTTGGGCTTGAGGTTGTCTCACAGCTGGCCTTTTTAATGCCTGCTGTGTCCTTGACGGAGCTTGAGGATGTATCACAGCTGGTCTTCCTGACGCCTGCTGTGTCCTCAACTGTTGATGCTGAGTTGCTGGGATTGGATGTTCTTTTGCTCGTACAAACATTACCTTTGTTCCACTTGTGGAGGCAATGTTTGAGGCATCCTTTGATTCATTGTATCCCAGTCCTGCTTTGAGTGCTGCTGGGCGTTGTGCACTAATGATCTCGTCCATTGTTGATGTGGCTTTGATGAGAGCTACTATCTTCTTAGATAGTACCTCTTCGGTGCTTTTCAGCTCAATGATCTCAGCTGACTTCTTTTCCGATTCAACTGTGACCTTTTCCAAATCTTCCATCAGCTGTTTCTTCTCATAGTAGAATTCCTTCATCAGCTGATCTTGTTTTACTATTTTGTCTTTTAGTGAAACAACTTCCTGTTGGAGCTGTGTTGTATCAGCTGCTTCTGATACCTTTGTCTTTTCCAGTTCCGCTTTCAGCTCGGCATTCTCACACATAATGACGTCAAGGATCTCTTGAAGCTTCTTGGAATCGTTCATTACTTTCTTTACTAGACTCCAATCAGGTAGCCCTGATTCTGAAACCTGTGTAGAGTGTTCGTGTGATGGTGAGGGGTTAGATAGATTTTGAGTTCGAGACATTACCTCATCTTCATCGATGCCGTCTGTTTGTCCCATGAAGCATGTATCCCAATCTGGTTCATCATGGGCCATCAGTGCTTCTTCTTCCGAGTCTGAAAATGGCATGTTGTCATCCATTTTGTTGCACTCTGATTCTTCATCGGCGATGTAAGCTCTCCTTCTATCAGCTGCCTTAGCTTTCAGTTGGTCTTTATCTTTCTTGGACAGCTTTGGACAATCTAGCCGGTAGTGTCATGGTTCCTTGCAGTTGAAGCAACCTTCTTCTGTTCGTTTGTCAGCTGACTTCTCATCAGCTGTTGCGTACTTGTCTCTGTAAGTTCTTGCGAACTTCTTGTATTTGCCCTTGCTGGTGATGAGTCTGTTGTAGTTTTTGACCAGCATAGCTATTTCTTCAAGTAGCTCTTCCTTGTTCATGTCCTTCTTATCCTTCTTCGATGACTCAGCTGACTGTATGTATGCGGATTTTTCAGAGTTGGCTCTGAACGCAATCTCCTTTGTTGCAGGTGTCAGCTCTCCATCATTCTGATTGCTTGAAGATTCTTTCATGGTAATCTTCAAGTTGTATTCGTTGGCTTTGAGCAGGGAGTATAATCTTTCAGTTGAAAGATAACCTAAGTCACTTCAACTTTGGTGTACCACCTTATAAGTGTTCCATTCAGCGGTGAGCGCTGAAAGAACTTTTAGATTTTTTTCTCGCTGGGTGTATTTCCCAGTTCTGATGGTTTCTATTTCCACCACTATATTGAAGAATCTGAGTTCCATCCCTTCGATGGACTCGTTGACCAGCTGCTTGAAGTTATCAAACTTCTGGCATGCAATCGTGAATTTATTTTCCTTTATCTCCTCCGACCCTTCGCATAGCTTTGCTAGGGTTTCCCACATCTCCTTTGTTGTTTCGCAGTTGATGATTTTGCTGAGGTAGGCGTTGGAGACCGTTGAGGATATGGTGTTCATCGCGAAGCTGTCTAGTCTAGCCTGCTTTCTTTCTTCTGAGGTGTGCTCACCCTTTGGTTTGGGAATGAGTTGATATATTGGTTGTCCACCATCTTGAGTTGGAACAAGCTCGTTCCCTTGTTTGTAGATGATGATGGGTCCGTCTGTGATGACGTCCCACATCATATCGTGATGCGCACAGAGAAAGCTCTTCAGTCTAAACTTTCATATTGCATAATCGTCTACCGAGAAAGTGGGAAGATTCCTGTTAAGATAAGAATCCATGGAAATATGCAGTATGTAATATTATGAGTTTTTCACAAAGAGGATCTGTTCAGATGACCACTGACAGATTGTCAAGAAAGATCTCTTGATACAGAACGGTGGTCTGTTGAACCACTGCTCTGATACCAATTGATGGTCCCCGAGCTAGGTATTTGGTGTAGAGGGGGGGTGAATACACCAAATAGATTTCTGAAAACTTTTTCAAGTTAAATAACAGAGTTGGTGGGATCAGTTATTGATCCAATGGAGGAGGTCACTCGGGTAAATAACTCAGCTGGCGGTGCGGAATGTGGTGGTTTGAAAACTTAGCTCGGTTACTTAGAAAAACTCAGCTTGAAAAGATTAACTTTTTGTTTTCAGCTTAGTCAAGTTGTGCAACTTTCATAAAGACACAGCTGTTTTTGGAGAGCAGCTGTGTATGCAGTTTTGATCAAATATGTAATGTTATGAAAGAGTTAGTACCAAAACTGAATTTAAAGAGACAGAAAAGAGCACACGATTTTTACGTGTTTCGGAGTAACACCTCCTACGTCCATGACCAGGTTTACTGGTAATCCACTACCACTTGGTTTCCAAGTACCAAGCAACTTCACAACTCTAACCCGAGCTGTGTTCCAACAGTTTGCGGGCACTGTCAAGCCTAACCTTTCAGTTTACGGGTACTGAAAAAAACCTTACACACTTGAATTTCCCGCTTCAAGCAAGCGTAACCTTGACCTAACCTTTCTGGATAAAGAGGGGTTTGGTTTGGGGTTCCAACTGTGAACGAGTTCTTACAATTAAGAACTTTAGAGTATGATGAACTCGTTCGAAATCTAGGCTTAAAATATACAAAGATTTTGGCCTAGGGATCAGACGAAAAACTAAGCAGTTTCTGAACTAGAAACACTTTAAGATAAAGTGTTCTTTGAACTATGTAGAACTGCTTGAGAGAGCTTTTGAAAGATTGATGATTTCAGAGAATGAAAGCTTGTAGAGAGTTTTTCGTATTTGATCCTGAGGTTGAAGACGGGTTTATATAGGTAGAGATTCAAGACTAGCCGTTGGAGGAGCCGTTTGAATCTTACCTACTCTTCTTAAATTCGAGATCTACCGTTGGGCGAATCTGCACATGTCTTCATTTGTGTCACATCCTAGGTCCTGAAGTTTAGGATGCTGATTCGGCAATCCCTCATTGGTCGAGGCATGTTGACTTTCTCTGACGCCGGGATCTTCTGCCTTTGGAGCTGGCTTTTGAATTCAGAGCTGGATTTGGCAAACTGACTTGAAGTGATGTCTTCAGAGTTAGTTCCCTTTGATCTGCATACCGGACCGGCTGTGTTTTGAACTCGCTCGAATTCTCTTCGCTTGATCATGCTCACGGAGGACTCACCGAAGGTTAACTCCCGCCGTCTTCCGCTAGGCCGACTCCCCGCCGTAGACACACTGGGTCGACCGTCGTCTTCCGCTTTGCCGACTCCCGCCGTAGACACACCGGGTCGACCGTCGTCTTCCGCTTCCTTAACCTGTAAACCTAGAAAATCTAAAGCTCAAACAGGCGAGCTGGAAAACACTATTTAGGTTGACGCGATCATCTATTCGGTTGGAGAATCAGTTGGGTTTTGGTATCAAATCAAAACCTTATAATTTTCCCAACAATAGGTGCCATGGAGATATGTCAGGCCACAACTTCAAGGCACGAAATACAAGGTCAATGGCCATTGCAAAGATAATGTGATGGATGTTATTCGTAAAATACTGACTAGTGTACATGTATCAAGTTGGAATGATTTTGAGACTTCGTGTTTCGGATATTTCAGCCGATTCACCGGGACTGTGGGGAAATCACTGGTGGCCTTACATTATTTGATGACGTACGAGATAGAATTTCCACAAGCAGAACCCTATGAAGTAACAGAGCTTCACTTCAACATCAAGGACAAACATATCAAATTTCGGCGATATGAATATGCACTTGTCACAGGGCTGCGTTTTGACAACTCGCGCTTCAAGCCAGATAATAAGAATTATGATATACCCTATAATTCCTTGTTCACGCGTCGCTACAGGAACAAAAAGATTAGCGCTTAGGAGCTTTATGAAGATTTTGTAGGACGAAAATTGGGAAATATACCTTCTGACTACGTTAAGGCAGCAAAGATATTGGTTCTCTATTACATGCTTATTGGAAAAGAGCAAACGAAAACCAAAATTGATAATTGGGTGTGGATTCTGGTGGAGGACGAAGAGGCATGGGAAACATTCCCATGGGGGAGCTACTCATATCAAATGCTCATCCATTCATTGCATTCAATCATACTTGCTCCTGTTGAAGATGTAATACAAAAAACATATCATCTGAATGGTTTCACGACAGCATTTCTGGTAAATTTTTGTATTTTTATTTTTTTTATAATTGTTTGCTGCATTGAGTTAATTTTGGAGATTTGGTAATTTCACACAACTCAGGATGTGATATCACTAAATTTTTAATATGATATGACGTAACATGTTTTTTTGTCAGGTTACTTATGTAGTTTTTACTTATATTTATTTCTTTTGATGTGTCAACGCAGGGGTGGATATTCTGTACATTACCAGATGTCGGATCGTTGGTATCGGAGTATGACATGCCACGCATGCTGAGGTTTCGATACACACGTGCTCTAGGAGATATTTCTGATTCTATTGACAAGGTGAAATTACACTATCATGTATAAATAGTAAACAGTAATTGTTGTGATAATCTGCTGGATATTAAATAAGTGATGATGAACCTTGATTAATATTAATCACTTTGTATTTTTCGTGAAAACACATATTTAACCAAATATTACCTAAGTTTTCGCATGTAAGCATGATATGTGAAGAACGGATTATTATTTTTCTTAAATATCTGACAACAGGTTGAAGAAACTCTAACGCCAGGAGAAGAGGAGGTGCAAACTAGCTATTGGCAATCCATTGAGGAGAGTGATAGGTTTTTAGTTTATGTGAAGAAGTGGTATGTCATTATCAATCCAGATGTCCATACGACAGAGAGCAACAATGGTGAAGCTGCCAATGTAGCGATTGGTGTACAAGGAGAAACAACAAATGAGGTGCGGTAGGCACCTGATTCAAGTGGGCAACAAGATGTGATTGCATGGATAGCAGCAAATGAACCCATTCTAAAAGCGATTGGTGAATATGCAACAACATCTATGCTAAACCAGTTGTCAACAATTCTACCCAAATATGCAGAGTTTTTATTGTGGCAGCAAGGCATGAACGAGGTGATATAACATATAAAACATTTATTAAGTTATAATTTATGATTTTAATAATACTTATTTATTTTTTTCCTATTTTTTTACAGCATAACGTTCAAGCGAACAATGATTCAGATAACGTTGCGACAACATTTAACCATCATGACGTACACGATGAGCACGTACACGATGAGCAGGTACAAAAATGGATTGATAGCACAAACGATTATCTTTTTGAGGGTTTCAGACATTTGGAAAAAACTTCTTTTTTTGTCCTGGAATGTTAGGTTTGTCAGAACAAACAGAGTGGTGATATATGTATGAATATTTAAATTTTGATGATATGTTCTGAATATTTCATACATTATTGAAATATCGTAATTAATATATTTTAATTAGTGTTATTATATTGTTATAATTTGTTTGTATTAATGTATTAAATTTAGGGTTGAGAAATAGATTCAATTATTGTTGGTGAATGGTGATAGTTGGTTGTTTTACATATGGTGATTATTTTGTTGATTATAGTGTATGATCATTAAAAAATATTGTTAATGACTATGAGTATATTTCAAATAAATAGCGATTTGTTTTGAGTGAAATACTATTTCACAATTGTGACGTGAAAATATGTTTTCATTTGTGTGGGTATATACTTTTAAGGAATGTCAGCATGATCATTCAGAACAGTACCAACCTATGGATGAAGATTCCGCAGCTTTTGAGAAAAATATTGTTCATGAAGATGGGTTTACAACACCTGTTCATATTGTTCAAAATGATTTAGATAATGTCCCAGAATCATTTGTAGTAGAAGCTATTGCAGCAACAACAACAATAACACAGAGGGAAAGAACAATTCTGCGTCAATGAACCACGAGGGAGAGACTATATGAGATTCATGCAATCAAACTCATTGTAAGTTCATTATAATTTTTCTGAAATTATATTATTTATAATAACGTGTCTAAAACTTTAGGAGAAATGTTGGTCTACCAAATGGCGTATCATCCATATGGTTTCACGAAATTGTGGATCCCACCCATGAATTAACTAAAGGGCAAATTGATGCATATTTGGCGTGTTTGCACACATTTCCTAAGTATGCAAACATATACACGTACGACAAACGTGTATGTCTGACCTCTACAAAATTTGTGGTAAGTTCAGTCAAACAAAACATCATATATTTTTTCAACACAAGTTTTTAATTTGGAATTGTGCAATTCATTGTAGATTAAGGTTTATGATGCATGGAAGATGTTCCACAGTGGGGAAGAGTTGACCCAATATGATCCTAAAGTTGAAGAGGCAGTATGTCTAGAAGATTTAAATGAACTGGCTAAATTTGTAAGGGGAGATGAGCCACAGTGGGGAAAGATGCAACCTTGGTGGGAATATGACAAGGTAAGACACTTCTCTACACATGTAATTGCATATATGATTTTGTTAAATTAATATTCACACCATTTAGTGCGTGAATAATGTAATAATGTCCGTGAGACACACTATATACATTTGATAATGTTTAATACATTTAATGTGTAGGTGGTGATTGTCGCAAACATTTGCCTAGGATGGGTAACATGTTCCCTTGATCTTCTAAAATCAGAAATAATGGTATACGATGTCCATCAACACGATTTTGACAAAGGAGATTTTGAATGGCAGAAAGAGAGCTTCATTCCACTTGCGCGAATCTTACCTCAAACATTGATATACTCCGGTTTCTATGATGCACGGAAAGAACTGAAGCCAATAAATCAATGGAAGATACGCCAGCCCACTAAAAAACAATTGAGGGTCAGAAATGAGGATAACAAAACTAGTGAATATGCATTGAAGTTTGTAGAAGCCATATTGACACAAAAATTTCCGAGCTCCTTTGATACCGACGATTTGAATAACTTTAGGATGGAAGTTGCTAAATCTATATTTAGGTATAGCACAGATAGTACCACACTACAGTGATGCGAGTATCATGTCTCTTTTTATTGGGTTGTGAAATACATTGAAGTATTATTGATGATAGTTTGTTGAATTTTTCTTGTTAATTTTTGGATCTATGTAAGTATTTAAGTGTTAATAAAATATTTTTTGTTACTATTAGTGTATGCGCATTCTGACTTACATGTAAATATTGTTTTATGTTGTCGTACATACCATTTGGTTTGACACAATTAAATGTATAAGTATTTATAATAATCTTTGTGAATTCACGCAAATGTATTTGTTATTACTCATAATAAAAATCATGAATGTATACAAAAAAATGTGTGATTTAGCGGCAAAAAAATTCATGATTTCAAACAAATTAATGTGTTATTAAGCAAATTAAAATTCGTGAAATTAAATAAATGTGTGATTATTCGACTAAAAAAATCATGATTTCACACAAATAAATGTGTGATTAAGCAAATTATAATTCGTGAAATTAAATAAATGTGTGATTATTCGAATAAAAAATCATGATTTCAAACAAATAAATGTGTGATTTAGCAAATTGAAATTCGTGAAATTAATGTGTGATTAATCATTTGGTTTGACACAATTAAATGTATAAGTATTTATAATCATCTTTGTGAATTCACGCAAATGTATTTGTTATTACTCATAATAAAAATCATGAATGTATACAAAAAAATGTGTGATTTAGCGCCAAAAAAATGCATGATTTCAAACAAATTAATGTGTGATTAAGCAAATTAAAATTCGTGAAATTAAATAAATGTGTGATTTAGCGCCAAAAAAATTCCCGATTTCAAACAAATTAATGTGTGCTTAAGCAAATTAAAATTCGTGAAATTAAATAAATGTGTGATTATTCGAATAAAAAAATCATGATTTCAAACAAATAAATGTGTGATTTAGCAAATTAAAATTCGTGAAATTAAATAAATGTGTGATTATTCGAATAAAAAATCATAATTTCAAACAAATAAATGTATGATTAAGCAAATTAAAATTCTGGAAATAGTTTCTAATCCTCCTGCATAGATAAATGTGTGATTAAGCTAATTAAAAATCTGAAAATATGTGAAATAATAAATCAAGGTCCAAAACCAAATATCAGAACAAAAAGTCATCCTTAAACAACCAATGAGTAAAAATTAAAAACACGTAATTTCATAGAACAGTAGATCAAACGCCAACATACAAGTGGCATTATTTTGTGGTATGTTCAGTCGACTGACAGAGGCTGCAATGCTTTTTACGCCGAACACGTATAACTTCTTCGGATAACGTGATTGAAAGATTAGTTGTACAAGTAGCCCTATAATGACTTTTCCTTTACAACGCGAACAAGTACGATCTTTAAACACTGATGATGAGGACTCCAACCTTGAAGGTATACGTTTATTCCTTGGTCGTCCTGCTTGACGAGGATTACTTGGTACAACAACAACTATAGACTTAATATCCTCTGGTACTTTCCATTCTTCAAAATGACCAACTGGGTTCACATCAACTGCATACATCTCGCGTAATGTGTTCGTTGTGTAGTAGGAAGAAACATACGCCAAAGGAGATTGATTTGACTTACTGAAACAACACAACCAAAAAAAAACTTGTGTAAGGCCACACAATTGTCGTAAAGCATAAATTAAAATATGTTTATTAACGAAATTGTAATAATTAAAAATTAATTGTTTCTATTTCAAAGAATAATATGTTCACAAAAATAGATGTTAAGCTTAAAACATTACCAGATTGATGCAACAGCATGAGGACAGGGAATAAGATCAATATCGAACACTCGGCAAGAACAAGAGTGAGAAGCAAGATCCACCACAAAACTTCTAACTCCATGTTTAACATTGAACTTTGAAATATTTATTGGCTCCACCTCCATAGATTGGGCTTGCTTAAGAGAGTAGTCCAATTTTGCAGCGGCGTATTTCGTTAATTCATGACTACTATCCAAGGCCTTTGCACGCCTCTGAACAAACCAATGACAAATTAGTGATCTAACAAATTCCAGCAAGGTGCATACCGGCAATGTCCTTGCCCAACGTAGTCGGTTATTCAATGACTTAACACAGTTTGAGATCAAGAAATTAAAACGTCGAACTGGACAATAACTAAGAGACCACCTAGTAGAACCAATGGCAATCAACCTACCAAATGCACCATTCCCTTTTTTGAGAGCTCCTCTAGCTCCCTCATATGCTTATCATGATCACTCATCTTATAACAATATGCGGCCCTTTTAAACAAACCAACAGCAACCTTTCCAAATGAAGCCAAATTCTTCTGTAGGTGGAACGTACAAAGAGCGTGTGGGGTTCCAGGATAAACAACTTCCAATGCTTTACTAATACTTACATGTTGGTCTGAAACAAATAACAGATTATGAGGGCAACCATAAGTTTTTCTGAGCTGAGAAATAAACCAAGTCCAGGAATTATCATTTTCCTTATCACCAATTCCAAAAGCTAGAGGATAACATTGCTCATTCCCATCCAGAGATGTTGCAATAAACATGAAACCTTTATACTTACCCTTTAGATGGGTACCGTCGACAACAATAACGGGACGACCACATGACAAAAAACCTCTAACCGATGCACCTAAAGCCATGAAGCATACTCAAAAACATTTTTACCATAAGTTTTTAAGGCCACATAAGAACCAGGATTACACTGACGCAACATATGGAGATAAGACGGAATTAATTGGAACGACTTATCATAATCACCATAAATCATACGTATTGCACAGTTACGACCAGCTAGAGCAACAGAATAATCAACTGTTAAAAAAAACATAGCACAAAACTGTTACTGAATGGAGTTTTTTGCAATGCCTGAATTCACGATTGGAATAGTGTGGAATTACATATAATTATTCATGAATTGGATCAAAGAAAAATAATTGCCAGAGTAACAATAATGACATTCAAACTAATGAAAACCCAAAGTATATGTAACCTGGAACCCATATTCTCTTTGCAATTCAGCAGCCATCTCTTTCGGCCTCAAAACAGTACCATCTTTGAGTAACCTTGGGGCAAAATAAGAACCAATAACCTTTGCACACATCGTTCGTCGACCCTGGTATCGCAAATCCATCTGACAAGTGTGAGGCACATTCCAATGTGTAACTGTCCAAAATGATCCAACAGAAGGAGATGAAGACCTCATTTCAAATTTGCATCCATCCTTGTGATGTTTGCAAGTAACATAATATCTTGTAGAAGAAGAACGAGGGACGACAAATTCAACCTTGTTGATCAAGTGGTACAACCCAACAGCAACGATTATGCTATCCTTTGAATCAAAAATGGCACCAACATGTATTTAATCACTACTATATTGTTGGGCAGAAGCTGGCTCTTCAACACCCAATGACGCTTAATACAAAGCACCAGGAATGATCCATTGCCTTCTACTTTCTTTAACAACCGTACTAGCATAATCAAATATGTCATCGTTTCTTGTTGGAGAGGTAACACGTAGCGGAGGAACATCTTCCATATTTTGAACTGGAGACAAATCATCCAAATCCATACTGTCAATGCTGACTTCATCATCATGATGATCAGAATGGTCTTCAATATCATTACGGTCCTCTTGTGCAACACCGTCATTGTAAAAATCATCTGATGCATGATAGCCCTTATCACAAATATTCTCAAAGTGCTCATCAGCTGTGACATTCAAATTTGGTCTGTTTAATGCAGTCATTGTTGAATGTTGAGAATTCAACAAATTCACAAAATTGTGCTGGTTAGCCGGTAAAGAAGACAATATGGCTGATACGTTCACATAAAAGTCTCGTACTATGAACTTATCTAGCGCATACTTTAACTCAATATCATTTGTGATATGCAACCTCACGCTGCCACCCTTGTGTTCTGGTGCATTACCCAAACAGCAAATCGAGTAGGAAAATAAATTGTGATCAAAACCAACCTCATTCTGTATCCGATTTAGGAAATTCTGATATGAAATTTCATCTGTGGATATTAACAACATTCTTTTATCCCCTCCTTGATATGATTCGTTCATCCATAATCCTCCAAAGTAAACTACTACGGACGTCAAAGTCATCTGCAAAAACACATCATATTCAACAACACAATTTATATGATGCGAAAACGCTCAAATTTATGTGCAATTGACATGAGTTCACCGTCTTCAATAAACTTGAATACAATTCTCGAAATCATGCATGAAACAACCTAAAACTAATTCATGAAAGCACGGATAAAGATTTATGAAATCACTAAGATCAAATCGTGAATGCACAGATAAAGATTTATGAAATCACTAAGATCAAATCGTGAATGCACAGATAAAGATTTATGAAATCACTAAGATCAAATAGTGAATTCACGAAAATTAATGCACAGATAAACCTTGGCATGAGTTCACCGTCTTCACAAAACTTGAATACAGTACTCGAAATCATGCAGGAAAAAGCCTTAAATTTGATCCTCGATGCAATTCATATATACAAAGAAAAATAATATGAATGATACACTCAATACCTAAACTCCAATAGCACAAATATCCAGTTTACGAAATCAGTAATCTTTGCACACGGTTTTGCAAATCGCCGGAAAGAAATTCTGCCGCAAGTCGCCGGAGTTTTCTTTCAATATCGCCGCCGTTTCCATTGAAATATGGATGTTCGTCGCCCCCGTAGAAAGGATGATATACGACCTATTCCATAATCTGTGCAGCCGCAGGAAAATAATGATCCAGAAACTGTAAATAGTTACGTAAAACAGATCTGCAAAATATGGTAAATGGATAAACATTCAAAATATATTAATCTATTCCAAATCTTTAATTTAATTAAAATAAAAAGTAATTTTCGGAATAATTAAAAATGATAATTAGGAAAATAAGAATTAAGGGCAAATAAGTCCAAAAAATTTGAAAAGTGCTATAATTTATCTTTTTTAAATAGGGTGCTATAATTTATCTTTACAATGTTCAAAAGCTAAATTCACCAAATATCTCAATATATATATATATATAATATATACGGAATTTATAATAGAGCGTTTTTTTTTTTGCGAGAATTTATATCAGAACGTTAATCTCTTTAAACCGCCTTATATGACGCGCATTATTTATCGGATACACAAAATCTGGACTTTCCTTATTTTCTTGGCGGTTTATCTCGCCGCATATATGTACTGATATACACATCTGCCTCATTGATCGGCACCAAAGTTATCAGAGCGGGGAGGGAAAGAGAGTGGGAATTTTTAGGTTTCTTGTTCTGCTGCCGCCGCCGCCGGTTTTTGCATCTCTCTATCTGCTCTGATCCGATAATTTCCCTTTCCCACTGGTTTGGCTCCTTGATTCGTTGTATTTTAAACAATCTTGTTGGTTAGTTGGAGAATTGAGACTGTTAACCCTAAAATATTCTTACGCATGTTTTTCTTGAAAATTTGTGGGTTTTAATTCTCATCACAGGGTTCTCTTGGAATTCTCTGTTGCAAAAGGCCCCAAGAAAAAAATTCAAATAGGTGGTTAATTATATGTCGGTGTATCGAAGCTGATTTTCTTTGGGGTCCTTTGGTGCAGAGAATCCAAGAACAACTAGTGTTGATTTCTCCCCTACGGTTTTGAATTTTTTTGGTATGTCGGTTATCAAAAGGGAATAACAAAAGTTTCTTTAATTCTCACATGGTTTTCTTTGAAAAAACAAACAAATAGATGGTTAATTATCGGTGCAAATATTGTGGGCTGGTTTCATGGGATCCTTTTGAGTCCGAGAATAACATCAATCTTCTGCTATTTCTGTTCTGAGATTGCATTAATCTATGAAAAAAGTCAATGATAGAATGCTATTTCTTCCAGAAAACTTCAATCTTCTGCTTGTTCTGTTGTAAGATCTCTAATTTTTTGGCTAGTCCCTTCATAAAACAGTTTTAAGAATATTGTAATATTGTGAAAAGTGGCTTCTGCCCCTGTGGGAATAATATCACTTGTGTTTTTTGGGATTCTTGGAACTAAGGGCTATCACTTGTGTTTTTTGGAATTCTTGGAACTAAGGGCCCAAGAAAAAATTGGTTAAACGTCAGGCTGTTTTTTCTTGGGATCCTTTGATGACCATGGGTTATCATTCAAAAAAATCATTGATCGATTGCTAATTCTCCCTGAATACTTCAATCTTCTGCTATATTCTATTGTGAGATTATATTGGCTAGTGCTTTGATAAACAGTTATAAGAACGCTGCAAAAAGTGCCTTGCCTTTGTGGGAATAATATCAGTGACATGTTCTCTTTGAATCCTTGGAACATAGGGCTCAAGAAAAAAATTGGTTAAACATTGCTGCAGAAGTATTGAGGATGTTTTTTCCTGGGATCCTTTGAGACAAGAACAACTAGTGTTGATTTCTCCCAACGATTTTGAATTTTTTTGATATGTCGGTTATCAAGAGGGAATAGAAAAAGTTTCTTTAATTCTCACATGGTTTTCTTTGAATTCTCGTATACAGAAGTCCCAAGAAAAACCAAACAAGTAGGTAACCTTGTCAGTGCAAATATTGTGAGCTGGTTTTCTTGGGATCCTTTTGAGTCCGAGAATTCAAGAACAACTTCAATCTTCTGCTATTTCTGTTGTGAGATTTCTGAAAAAAGTCACTGATAGAATGCTATTTCTTCTGCTTTTTCTGTTGTAAGGGCTCAAGAAAAAAACAAGATCTCTAATTTTTTGGCTAGTCCCTTAATAATTTAAGAATATTGTAATATTGTGAAAAGTGGCTTCTGCCCTTGTTATAAGAACATTGCAAAAAGTGTCTTTTGCCTTTGTGGGAATAATATCAGCGGCATGTTCTCTTTGAATCCTTGGAACATAGGGCTCAAGAAAGTATTGAGGCTGTTTTTTCTTGGGATCCTTTGATGACAAGAACAACTAGTGTTGATTTCTCCCAGCGGTTTTGAATTTTTTTTATATGTCGGTTATCAAAAGGGAATAAAAGAAGTTTCTTTAATTCTCATATAGTTTTCTTTGAATTCTCGTATGCAGAAGTCCCAAGAAAAACTAAGCAAATAGATGGTTAATTATCGGTGCTAATATTGTGGGCTGGTATTCTTGGGATCCTTTTGAGTCCGAGAATTCAAGAACAACTTCAATCTTCTGCTATTTCTGTTGTGAGATTGCTGGAAAAAGTTATTGATAGAATGCTATTTCTTCCAGAAAACTTCAATCTTCTGCTTCTTCTCTTGTAACGGCTCAAGAAAAAAACAAGATCTCTAAATTTTTGGCTAGTCCCTTCATAAAACAGTTTTAAGAATATTGTAATATTGTGAGAAGTGGCTTCTGCCCTTGTGGGAATAATATCACTTGTTTTTTTTTTAATTCTTGGAAGTAAGGGCCCAAGAAAAATTTTGGTTAAAAGTTGGTGCAAAAGTATTGGGGCTGTTTTTTCTTGGGATCCTTTGATGACAAGAATCCAATGTAAACTCTTGAGTATTGACTATGCTTGTCCATGTTTGTCATTCAAAAAATTCTATTGTGAGATTACATTGGCTAGTGCTTTGATTAAACAGTTATAAGAATGATGCAAAAAGTGTCTTTTGCCTTTGTGGGAATAATATCAGTGGCATGTTCTCTTTGAATCCTTGGAACATAGGGCTCAAGAAAAAATTTGGTTAAACATTGCTGCAGAAGTATTGAGGCTGTTTTTTCTTGGGATCCTTTGATGACAAGAACAACTAGTGTTGATTTCTCCCAACAGTTTTGAATATTTTTTGATATGTCGGTTATCAAGAGGGAATAAAAAAAGTTTCTTTAATTCTCACATGGTTTTCTTTGAATTCTCTTATTCAGAAGTCCCAAGAAAAACTAAACAAATAGGTGGTTAATTGTCGGTGCTAATATTGTGGGCTGGTTTTCTTGGGATCTTTTTGAGTCAGAGAACTCAAGAACAACTTCAATCTTCTGCTATTTCTGTTGTGAGATTGCTGAAAAAAGTCACTGATAAAATGCTATTTTTTTCCAGAAAACTGCTTCTGTTGTAAGGGCTCAAGAAAAAAACAAGATCTCTAAATTTTTGGCTAGGCTCTTCATAAAACAGTTTTAAGAATATTGTAATATTGTGAAAAGTGGCTTCTGCCCTTGTGGGAATAATATCACTTGTTAATATGACTTGTTTTTTTTTTTTTGAATTCTTGGAACTAAGGGCCCAAGAAAAAATTTGGTTAAAAGTCGGTGCAAAAGTATTGGGCCTGTTTTTTCTTGGGATCCTTTGATGACAAGAGTCCAATAGAAACTCTTGAGTCTTGACTATGCTTGTCCATGGTTATCATTCAAAAAAATCATTGATCGATTGCTAATTCTCCCAGAAAACTTCGATCTTGCGCTATATAAAAAAATCATTGATCGATTGCTATTTCTCCCAGAAAACTTCAATCTTCTGCTATATTCTGTTGTGAGATTACATTGGCTAGTGCTTTGATTAAACAGTTATAAGAACATTGCAAAAAGTGTCTTTTGCCTTTGTGGAAATAATATTAGTCTCTTTGAATCCTTGGAACATAGGGCTCAAGAAAAAATTTGGTTAAACATTGCTGCATAAGTATTGGGGCTGTTTTTTCTTGGGATCCTTTGATGACGAGAATCCTAGAGTAACTGTAGACTTTGCATGTCCAAAATTTCATTATTGTGTTTGTTCATATAAATTGGTATGTTTATTCAATCTTCTGCCAATTCTGTTGTGATAATGCATTGATCTTTGTTGCAAAAAGTGGCTTCTGTCCTTGAGTTGTGGGAATAATATCAGTGGCAAGTTCTCTGGAATTCTTGGAACAAAGACCCCCAAAAAAAATATTGTTAAAAGGCGGTGTAAAAAAGTATTGGCCTATTTTCTTGGGAACCTTTGATGACAAAAATCTAAGAATGAAGTAGTGCTGATTTCACCAAATGGACATGCATGAAAATGGATGTCTTGTTGTTATGGCAGGCTGGCATGCATGTCTGGAACAACCGTAGAAGAACAGAACAAGAAGGATTAATCCTTGAGATGCAAGTGGCAGATGCTGCTGTTGGTATGAATATTACTTATTTTGTCTTACTCTTTTAATTTCTTTAAGTCGGGCTTGCACTTGGTTGGAGGTTAATTGGTCGTATGGTAACACTATGATGAGGAATTGTTGTTTTTAGAAGGGCCTGTCAATCAATATAAGGTGTCTGATAGATAGAAACTGCTAATTACATACAGAGATCATGAAGGTTTGATGTGTATGTTTTTTGTTGTTCAGAAGTTGGGGTTTTCTATCGTTTTACGCGAGTATAATGCACGTTTAAGTGTGTTTTGTGCAGGATTTTGAAGAGTTTGTGAGTGCGAAGAATTGGACGAGAGGGATCGAGAATGGAGTATATTTTGCACTATTTTGCTGTGGATTAAGGATGCAAGGAAGATGGGTTGTAATTACTTTCAGAATAGTTATTTTGTTATTATTGGGTTAATTAAAAGTGTCTTAATTAAGCCCAAACCTTTATTTTTGGTGGAGCAGTTGTTACCTATTTGGTATAGGTTTAGAAGTTAGGAAATATATATGTTTTTACCTTCTTTCCAGAGGCCAACTTTTTTTGATATAGACTTATTATTGTTTTCAGCCGCAACACTTAACTTTGGCATAGTTTAGTTTTATTTTCTTTCATCGCATCGCTGGACGAGAATTGGAATTCAAGGGCAGAAGGTTTTAATTCAATTATATATTTTAACTTTGTCTTGGCATCGCAATTGAGGATTAATATTGGTGATTGTTCTTGCTTTTGTTTAGTTCAATATATTATTTTATGCTCACTTTAATTTATTTGATTGTGTTTAGTTCTAATATTATGAGTAGCTAATTCTTTAATTCGGCGAGAATATTGAAGCACTAGTCTAATAATCTGTGAGATTTAATTGTTCTTATAATTAATTTCCTAGGGTTTCGATTTATTCTTTGTATTTAAAGTTAATTCTGATTTATTTAAGTCTGATCAACTTAGATTAAATTGGATTACAGTCAATTAGTTCCCCTAATCCGTAATTGTTGGAATAGGGCTAATTAGTGATAAAGCTACCATGTTTCGTAGTAGAAATAAATTGGTAGACGGGTTATTACTTGCGTTCTTGGGTAATTCGTCTAAATTGGGTTGCTTGAGATCTAAAAACTATTAGAGCATTAAATCTAGGATTGGCGTCTCCAGCTAGGTTGTGTTTTAATAAGGGAAATAGTTAGGTCTGGCGTCTACAACTAACTATCGATAAAGTACGTAGGAATTGGGGTATGTCCGCTGCATTCACGGTACCCTATAACTGGTTGGTTATTGGGAATTAATTAATCTTTGCGTCAATGATCAGAGCCCTAGACTAGTGTGGATTTATTCGAAGCCGAATACTTTTCTTTGATCCGATTAAATTCCTGTTTGCTATTTCGTTAATTTATTGCTTTTTTAGTGTTTAATTAATTTCTCTCAATTTAAGGCGTGGTGGCTACATCAAAACTAAATTTATAGGAAAAATAGGTGAATTCCCGTTCTCTGTGGTTCGACCCTGCTTGTTGTTATACTAATTTAATTCTGAGCGAATTGCAGGAATTATTTGGTGGTATACGACGTCCACCATGGTTCCTTTGGCTTACATGAGCTAGCTGTATTTTGATTTCTTTCATGGCATGGAATAACCAAATTTCTGCATGTATTTTGCTTAGAGTAAGTTGCATGGTTGTTGGTTGTGGCGTGGGATTCCTTGTTAATTTGCCATCTTGATGTCCGTGGAGAATATGTAAAAGAAATAAGTTCAATTCAATATGCCTTTAAGTAGTTTCCCTTCTACAGTTTCGCTTTCGGAAGAGAATCAAACTTAAGGTACAGAGATAAACTGTAGATAAGTCCTTCTTACATGAATTAATATTAATCCTGCTTTTTATTTTTTTTGTAATATTCGTTTATTCCAGTTCAAGGCTAATCAGGGAAGGATCTCTGCTGATGTTGGTAGTATTTATTTGCTTTCAATGGTACCTTAAAGCTTATATTCTTGAATCTTGATTGTTGGTTGTGCATCATCTGAAGTTGGGGCGTTTTTTTGCAGTCTCACACGTGCCCATGTGGAATTTTCGGGTCCATCTTTAAGCGAGCTTGAATAGGTGCATTTTTTCATAGTCTCACACGTGGAATTTTGGGATCCATCTTTATGCGAGCATTCTTGAATAAGTGCAGGTAAGAGATAGAGTAAGGCTAGGCTGCTTCATGCTAGCTATGAGCTGAGTTTTTCATTCAAGCTATAAACTAGTTTTCTCACTCTGCTTTCCATTATATATATATATTGTATAGCCTGTGTCTGCTGTCAATTTCCTTGTGAATTTTTGTTCATTTTTAACCATCTTTTTTTACTCTTTAGACTTGATTAGGTAAAATTAATATAAAATACTGCATGCATGCATGCATTATAGAGTATTTTCCCTTAATTAAGCATGAGGTTCCCGGTAAAAATATCTTACTCAGGTGGCACAATTTGTAAAAACTGACCTAAACTATTTTGCCATGAACACCGTATTTCTTAAAAAGGAAAATGATCTTGATTCTTTCCCTTTCCCACTGGTTTGGTCCCTTGATTCTTTGTGTTTTAAACAATCTTGTTGGTTGGTTAGAGAATTGAGATTGTTAACCTTAGAATATTCTTGCGCATGTTTATCTTGAAAATTTGTGGGCATTGAATTTGGATATGAAATAATGGGAAAAAGGTTTCTTTTATTCTCATCACATGGTTTCTCTAGGAATTCTCTATTACAAAAGTCCCCAAGAAAAAAAAATCAAATAGGTGGTTAATTATATGTAGGTGTATCGAGGCTGATTTTCTTTGGGATCCTTTGGTGCAGGGAATCCAAAGAACAACTAATGTTGATTTCTCCCAACAGTTTTTAAATTTTTGGTTATTTCGGCCATTAAGAGGGAATAAAAAAGTTTCTTTAATTCTCACGTTTTCTTTGGATCCTTTTTAATCCGAGAATTTAAGAACAACTTTAATCTTCTGCTATTTCTGTTGTGAGATTGCATTAATCTATGAAAAAAGTCGCTGATAGAATGCTATTTCTTCCAGAAAACATCAATCTTCTGCTTGTTCGGTTGTAAGATCTCTAATTTTTTGGTTAGTCCCTTCATAAAACAGTTAATATTGTGAAAAATGACTTCTGCCCTTGTGGTAATAATATCACCCTTTTTTTTTTTGGAATTATTGGAACTAAGGGCCCAAGAAAAATTTTGGTTAATCGTCGGTGCAAAAGTATTGGGGCTGTTTTTTTCTTGGGATCCTTTGATGACAAGAATCCAATAGAAACTCTTTTTGAGTATTGACTATGCTTGTCCATGGTTATCATTCAAAAAAATCATTGATCGATTGCTAATTCTCCCAGAAAACTTCAATCTTCTGCTATATTCTATTGTGAGATTACATTGGCTAGTGCTTTGATTAAACAGTTATAAGAACGTTGCAAAAACTGTCTTTTGCCTTTGTGGGAATAATATCAGTGGCATGTTCTCTTTGAATCCTTGGAACATAGGGCTCAAGAAAAAATTTGGTTAAACATTGCTGCAGAAGTATTGAGGCTGTTTTTTCTTGGGATCTTTTGATGACAAGAATCCTAGAGTAACTGTTGACTTTGCATGTCCAAAATTTCATTATTGTGTTTGTTCATATAAATTGATATGATTATTCAATCTTCTGTTGTGATACTGCATTGATCTTTGTTGCAAAAAGTGGCTTCTGTGCATGGCTGGAACTCGACTGTAGAAGAACAGAACGAGAAGGATTAATCTTTGAGGTGCAAGTGGCAGATGCTGCTGTTGGTATGAATGTTACTTATTTGGTCTTACTCTTTTAATTTCTTAAAGCTGGGCGTGCGCTTGGTTGGAGGTTTATTCATCGTATGGTAACACTATGACGAGGAATAGTTGTTCTTAAAAGGTCATATCAATCAATTTGGCTTACATGAGTTAGCTGCATTTTGATTTTGTTTGATGGCATGGAACAACCAAATTTCTGCATGTATTTTGCTTAGAATTAGTTACATGGTTGTTGGTTGTGGCGCGGGATTCCTTGTTAATTTACCATCTTGATGTCTATGGAGAATATGTAAAAGAAATAAGTTTAATTCGATATGCCTTTAAGTAGTTTCCCTTCTACAGTTTCGCTTTTGGAGGAGAATCAAACTTTAGGTAAAGATAAACTGTAGATAAGTCCTTACATGAACTAATATTAATCCTGCTTTTTATTTTTTTGTAATATTTGTTTATTCCAGTTCAAGGCTAATCAGGGAAGGATCTTTGCTGATGTCGTTAGTATTTATTTGCTTTCAATGGTACCTTAAAGCTTATATTCTTGAATCTTGATTGTTGGTTGTGCATCATCTGAAGTTGGGGCATTTTTTTGCAGTCTCACACGTGCCCATGTGGAATTTTCGGGTCCATCTTTAAGCGAGCATTCTTGAATGGGTGCGTTTTTCGTAGTCTCACACGTGCCCATGTGGAATTTTGGGATCCATCTTATGCGAGCATTCTTGAATAAGTGCAGCAGGTAAGAGATAGAGTAACGCTAGGCTGCTTCATGCTAGCTATGAGCTGAGTTTTTTGTTAAAAGCTATAAACTAGTTATTTTTCTCTCTGCTTTCCATCATATTTATATTGTGTGGCCTGTGTCTGCTGTCTATTTCATTGTGAATTTTTGTTTCATTTACCACTATCTTTTTTACACTTTAGACCTGATTAGGTAAAATTAATATAAAATCTTGCATGCATGCATTTTAGAGTATTTTCCCTTAATTAAGTATCAGGTCCCCGCTAAAAATATCTTACTCAGATGGCACAATTTGTAAAATATGACCTAAACTATTTTGCCACGAACACCGTATTTCTTAGAAAGAAAAATGATCATGGATGAATCATTATAGGGTTAAATTCAGTTTGTATGGGCTGTGAAAAAATATTGAATTTAAATTGATCGCTAACTATCAACGGCTTTATTTTTCGGTATGGAAAAGATCGGCCAGATTTCTTGATACTCTAGAAATTTCTGATGAACTGTGACTTAAGTAGGAACACACTCTTACTCAATGGAACAAAAATCTAGCGGGTGATTAATTATTTTTTCAAAAATTATCAAATAACATTAATTTTTCAAAAAAAGATAAAGCAAAAAAAAACTATGTTTCAGTAAGAAGTGGAGCTCTTAAACTTTTCTCTGGTTTCTTGAAGTTGAGGATGTTTGTTTTAGTGTGATGATCGTCATACATAAGGTATTTCTACTCTTTTTTTTTTCCTTATGTTTGTTATCATCTTTTGGCTAAATTTTCCTTCCTTGATAAAAAAGCTGATGGATTTTGTTTCATATTTCTTTTTTATTTTTTTATTATTTTTCCTGCTTAATTTTATTTTTTGCTAAATTTCCCTTCCGTTCTTGATCAAAATTACTGATATAAAGGGAAAATATTTTATTTTATTATTTCTTGATTCTTCTGAGATGGCGATTAAAAGAGAAAGTATCTTGTTAAATATAGTATCTTTTCTGTTTAATCTCCTTTCCTCGCAAATTGAGATGGCAATTCATCAAAACGAGAAAAGGAAAATTATATTTCTTGATTCTTCTATTTTTTATATATTCTGTTTAATTTCCTTTTCTCGCCAAATTTTCCTTCTTCTGAGATGGTGATTCACCAAAAAGAAAAAGGATTATGTTCTGTATATTTCTTGATTCTTGTGTTTTTATATATTTCTTTTTATCTGTTCAATTTCTATAAACTTTATTTCTACTCTTCCCCTTTTTACTTTTACAAACATTACTATATTATACTAGGACCGAGTTGGTTATTCGGGCTTCGAGAAAGCCCAGCCTGTATCTTGGCGGGTGACCTGGATGGCATGCTAATTGCATGCAATCCTCCTCTTGTTTTCTTTTTCCTTTCTTTTTCTTTGCTCATTCTCAATCTTGAGCATCTCTTTAGTTTTCTTCACTGCTTGATAAAAAAGTTAAGGAAAATAAATTGATTTGTGTTAACATTACATATGGGATTTTGGTCGTAGGTTGTTATTAGTGTGATTGCGAACAAATTAAGGAAGCAAATGTTTGTTTAATGCTACTCCACCTCAATGTTTGCTCAAGTTAAGAGAAGTTTGAATGAGTTTGTAGATATTATTAAGCAACGTGTATATATAGGACCTGTCAACGCCCGGAGAGTTGACTTTAAAAAAAATATTTTTTTTAATTTTTAATTAATTAATATAAATTTTAATTGGGATTAATAAATCCTAATTGAGATTAATAAATTGTAATTAGAGATTTATAAAGTCTAATTGGGGTTAGTAAATCCTTATTGGGAATTAATAACCCTAATGGTGAAGAATTAAAGAAAATATGAATTAAAAAAAATAAAAAAACGAAAAAAAGGCGGGCGCGTGTAATGTGAATGGATGCACCCGCTAAAAAGAAAAATAAAAAGGCCAGGAGCGCCGTATGGGGCGCGTGTAATAAACGAGCCGACTAGACTAGGATGTGTGGTTGCACATGAATTTTTGTTATTGTAAAATTGAACGTTTTGATTTTGGCAAAAACTCATGTACATCATGATGTACCATACATCCGGTTCAACCCAACCCGACAACCCGCCTGGTCAACGTTCACTTTTCATTTTTTTATTTTTTAAAAAAATTTTAATTTTTTTTCAAGAGTTGAGCGAGCTAAAAAACATTAATGTTGCTATAATCATTATTTATAAATTAAAATCGGAGCCGAAGGCGGAGAGGAAAAAAAGTCAACGGTCAGACGTTGACCGGTCAACGCTGACTGGGGCAGGCGGGTCGGGTCGGGTCGCGGGTCGGATTGAACCGGATGTATGGGTACATGATGTACCCAAGTGCAACTCTTTGATTTTATATATGTTTGGATGTATAAAATCTGTATTCTCTGATCTCTTCCATGTATTCAATTTCAGAACGTAGAAGGTATGTATATTACTGCTCTTAGATATTGTCATAGTAAGTACAAGGAGTGCTTATGGTTTTAAAAATACATACATATAATCTTTATCCTTATTACTATAATAGCAAGGCCGGACTTCCGTTTATAGTAACTTTTATTTTTCAATTTTTTTTCGATATTCCATTTCTAGAAATAATTTGGATAAATGGTATAATTCTAATTATTCATTAATATTTTCCAATCACATAATTAATTTTAGACGTTACAAAAGCATAATTAATGGCAACACATTAATTTATTTCCTAATTTTAATATTTTTTTGCCTATATAATCTAAAATTCTACAATCAAAAGTACTCACATACTTCATCTTCTTTATGCTCATTCTCATTTTGATAATCTCTTGTAAAAGAAGCACAATTTTCATAAGAAAGATGTTGCTGCACCAAGATCATTGGCATCAAGATTTTTTAAATTTGTCGGAGAAGTGATTGCGGCGCCTAATGACAATATTGGAGTAAGGATCATAAAAACCGATCTAATGATCGATACAAATATGTGCAAAACTTGATGTTGCACAAAATCTTCTCAATGTGTTTTCGATTCATGTCAATTTTGCAGTTCACGAATTCTATTAGTTCGATCACATGAATCTTATAATTAGTTTTGATGTTGTAAAGTTATCAATTATTTTAATATATTTTGATTGTACATGTAGATTATCCTTCATTAGTTTTAATGTCGTATATCCAAAAAGTGGAATTGTTTTTTTTTCTTCTAACTATTAATTCTTCAAATTTATCATCGTTTAATTATATAGATGTATTTCACTATAATTTACCTTGACAACTTAGGCAATACATATTTATGTTTATTTTTTGTTTTGTTTAATCAACAGATATATTTAATCTCAACATTACTCAAATTAAATCAAATACAATATTTTTGCATTCATGCTTGGTCTACATTCTTTCAAAATGTGCTTTATAAAAACTCTAATTGCACAATTTAGTTAAATTAGGATTAGTTTAATAATTAAATTTCATTAAGGCATAAAACCATCAGTATTAATGATCAATAATTTGTTGTAAATAATTTAATATATTTGCCATTTTCATGTTTTTAGTAAAAAAAACAATAATTGTTCCCTTGATAAACATAATTATTTAGTTTATATTAATAATTAATATATATCTATATCTATCTTTATACTATAATAGCAAGGCCAAATGGCCAAACATAAAAACTTTTATTTTTTTTCATTTTTTTAATTATTCCGTTTAATTATGGAAATTAATTTTATCATATATTTAATAGTTTCTCTTTTCATAAGTTTATTACATTATTTTTAATTTATTTAAAAATTAATTAGCATCCCATAAATTATGTCAATTACTAATTAAAGTTGGATTATGTAATTTTTATACTAACTTTCCGTTTCCTTCTCTTACGCAGAAAAACCATATAAAAGGTCGAAAGACATTAATCACAAAAACTAAATCGTAAGAGATTTCCTTAATTTTTAATGAATTTATACCCGTTTAATTTATGTAGTAATTATATTATTCCATTCTATATAAATAATAGGAGTTTCAAATTGCCTTTTTAGAAACTTTTATTTCCCTTAATTTCACATTGCCGAATTTGGATCATTAATAATAGAATTATTTATATGTATATGATATAATTAAAATCTCAAAAGTCAAATCTGAAATTTACCTTAATAATATAAATGGAAAAAAAATCCACTATTTGTCATAATTATATAATTGCATTAAATCCACAATTTATCTTAATTATATGATGCATCAAATCCGCAATTTATTATAACTAAATATAATTTGTATTTATCTTCTTAATTTGCATTGAATCCCCTTTGATTATAAATATGTACCATATCTCGATGCCTTGAGCTCGAAATACAGAACATGTGAAAATTGCTTAGTGTAGCTTGAACTAATGAAATTTACGCCCGAGGAAAAGTAAGGCGAGGAATATATATAGTTCAGGCAATGGAATTAGTAATTTGTCAATAACTTCAACTGTGCAGATAATAGTTTGTGGGGGTATGGAATAATCAATGTGTAAATTTGTCAAATCTTGAGATGTATGTTTTCTTCTATAAAAAGGTTTCATTTTTTTGTATGACTCATGTATATATGAATAGTTGTGTACGTATTTTATGTAATGTACATTTTATTCTTCTGCATAAGAACTAATGTGTATTTAATTCCTTATTTTGACAATGATTCTGCAAGTGACCAAACAATCGTGTTTATTGTGCATATGAATTGGGAGAGAGAGATGTTAATATATAAGTTAATGGCCGCAAATCACAATAATGGTGGATGTTGAAGTAGTCGCCGACGATGGAAAAGACAATGATTGTAGAGGTAGTCGATGATGGTGGAAAATACAGGGGATAAAAAAGATGATGTACAACCGTTCTTCCTCTACTTCAATTTATTTGTTTAAATTTAGATTATTTGTATTTTTTTTATCTGGATTAAAACGACGTTGTTTTGATCTCACATAATATTTCGGCAAGCCACATAGAATTTTTGGCGCTGGAAATTGTGTTGGTCTTGTGGTATTATTTAAAAAAAATTGGAATCTTGTGTACTAATTTACCAAAAATTAAAAAATGTGACACTATTGAAAATAAGTTCAAATGTTGTTTAGTCAAGCCCTTACATTATAAACTATGTTGCATAGGTGTGGGGGTGCGGGTGCGGGGGCGATACGATACGGGTACGGGGATACGGATTTTTAAAAATTATAGGGTGCGATTCGTCAATGATACGTCTAATTGTTAAAATTTTATTATATATAATGCTTATAAAATATACAGAATTTAAATTTTCTTAAATTAAATGTATAATATTTACATTTTCTTTCACCGAAAGATTAAACATTTTCAATTATATAAGTTAATTAAACAATAATATAACAATTCAAATATTATTAGTCCAATATATATAAGTCATAACTCAAATAAAATTATCAAAATCAACCTTTTGTAGACCCTTCGTGCATGAGATACGTGAATCTCGCCTATGGGATTCGCGAATCCGGTTTCTTTTTATATATTATTTTAAAGGATACGCCACGTGGCGAATCGGGTGCGAATCCGACGAGAATCCGAGAGAATCGCACCCTAAAAGAATTCGATTCGCCGTACATGATAATTTTTGAAGAATCCGTGCATCATAGATTATAAACTTATTTATATTTATTATGTTATTTTAAATTTCTTTAATATCAAAACATGTAAGGTTGTGTTTATTAATGGATTTGATATGACTTAGTCTCATAATATATTGTTCGATTGAGTTACTCGGTCCGACGTTTAAATAGTGCCACATATAGTATTAGTCTTGCTTTATAAGTCTTGACATCTACTCAATGATAAAATTAATCTCAAATAATCTTGGACTAATTTGAGCTAATTCAATCTCAAATAATTTTAAACATCTCCTAAAGTGATCCCACGCATCGCGTGGGTGTACTACTAGTAATATATAAAAGCAAGCCCGACTTGCCGTTTTTAGTAACTTTCATTTTCAATTATTTTTATTCCATTTTTGGAAATAATATATTTAATTGTTATTATTCTAATTATTCATTAATATTTTTTAATTATCTAATTAATATCGGACATTACAAAAGCACATTTGTGGTAAAATATTAATTATAATAATAAATTTTCCATTTTTATACTATTTTTCTACCTATAAATTCTAAAATTATGGAACCAATTTCATCCACATTCACATTCTTTGTGCTCCTTCATTCCGACTTATCCAATTCAGTGATTGAGAATTGCTAATATATATTCTATTATGTGCATTTGGTTGGATTGATAACAAATTAAGCTGCTGAAAGTCTCATGAGATCAAGGATTTTTATTGAAGAAGAAGTTGTTAGTTAGGGCCGTCTCATTTGGTTATATAAATGAAAACAAGTTCTATTCTTTACGTTGTTTCTTTTGTTCGTGCATTTGGTTGGATTGATAGCAAATTAAGCTGCTGAAAGTCTCATGAGATCAAGGATTTTTATTGAAGAAGAAGTTGTTAGTTAGGGCCGTCTCATTTGGTTATATAAATGAAAACAAGTTCTATTCTTTACGTTATTTCTTTTGTTCATGATGTATAAGTTGCCCTCTTTGTAGGATGTAGGAGAAATGTTGGGAATTTTTTTTTGGAATCTCATTGTACCAATTTTTTTTCTTCTGAAATGATTATTATTCTTTTTTTTCCTTCTTAATTCATCATGTTTGAATTGAAAATTTATCCGGTTCAGTTTTTTTTATTAATTTATCTTGCCCTCGATATCCCCGGATGCAATGCAAGACTGTATGGTTATGATTTTTTTTTTATATATAATATTTTTGCTATTGGTTCATTGTTGGGTATTATTACTATTAGAAATTTTTATTTTCCTTTTTATCAATATTTTTACTATTGGTTCAATGCAATCCAACAATATCTGCATCTTTTAAAAAAAATTATTTTCTTTTTTTTATCAATATGTTGTTTCATGGTAATATTATGTATAAATGGTAGATATCAATTGTACATTACAAACTTTTAATCAATCAATTAATATAGATGTTATAAAAGCTTAATTCATGGTAATAATTAAATTAAATAACAAAATTGAATTTTAATTGCAATATTGTTTTCTTCCTATTTTTATATTATTTTTTCTCCTATATATTTCAAAATTTCACTACGAAAAACACTCACACACTCCATTGTAAGTCTCACATCAACAGTTCATAATTTACTCTTTTATTTCTCAATTATTGCAACCCTAACAAACTGTTCATCTGACTTCATTTCGTCTTTCTTGAACCAAAGAAGTACGATTGACATGAATTTATGTAGCAAGGTTATTGCAATTGCTTTCGGCTCGCTTACGAAATTCGTGCTTAGAATAAATTTAAAAAATGTGTTAAATTGATCTCGAGTGTATATTTTTTGAAGTTGTATTAGATTTTTAATTGATTGATACCGTTTTATTTTTCATTTTTGTCTGCGAGTCCAAACCAATGGTTTTCTCTTCTTTTTTGTGTGTATTTTAGTATGTATACAGTGTAATCATTTGCTCTTTTCGAAAGAAAAATAAATGTAATAATTTGTTGGAAGAAAAAATTGTTGCTGACTTTTACGTATTAGATGTAAATACGAGAAAAATGTGATTTAATGTGTAGCATTATTTGCATCGTTTTGTTTTTTTATTTTTTTCCAATTTTTAATATATACAATATAGTTCCTTCGTCACATTAATAACGTCCTACTTTTATTTTTGATTTGTTTAATTTATAACGTCTTATTCTAAAAATTAAAATAATTAGGATATATTTAGAAATAATTATGAACGTAAGGAAAATATGCTGCCGTTTATCACTTTAATTATCCTTTTAGTTTAATTTATAATATACCTTAATCAAGTGCACCAACTTACTTTATCTACTAAACACATTTTTCTTAATATATATGCCCAAAATTATGGTCATTGATTAAATATGATATATTGTTGTGAATATAAATATATATCCATTTATCCACTATTATTTAAATGTAAATAAATATAATTAATTACAAGTATATTAAATAAAAAAATACATTATATATAATAATCATAGTTAGTAAGAATTACATTCTATAGATCTAACTATTCGATATGTGTATATTATGGATTGAGTTAGAAAATTGTCTTTAAGATAAAAACGAAAATAAATCTACACATTGTCCTATACAGTTAAATAGTTAATAATTCATTTTATCTATAATACGAAGTATGAGATAAGGCTTGATATGATTAGCTGGGATATCTTAATACGTATAAAGAATTAATATTGTGTTTGGTATGATGTATTAAATTCTCTGCAAAACATATTAATTATGGTAAGAGGGTGAAATTATAGTAATTTATTCTTATATTTAGTTGCAGTATTATTTATACCACCTCATAAATGGTATTAGATAATAACAACAATAAGTATAATTCATACGGGCCCGAATTTTATAAAGGGCCTCATACTTTATATCAAACAAGATATTATGGTGTATAATCACCCCTAGCAAACAAGCTTTATGCTATTACATAAATAATCGCTATTAACATTTTTTTTTGTTTGAGGGAAATACGCTATTGACATTATCTACATGTACTCCATATCTAATTAATTTATCTTCTTAACTGAAGATATGATTTTTATTTTTTTTATTTTTTTTATCTCTTGGTGCTTGAGATTTTTTTTAAGTCGCCTTAATCTAATCTATACTTTATAACTAAGGTATAGTTAATTAAAATATTATTGATTATTATACTAGAAATGTATTATACATAAAACATATATACAAAAATGAAAATTACTTTAATATACATCTAATTGTAATCAATTTGTGGAATGAGATGAGAATGACAAAATTGTAGCATCTTTAATAATAAAAAAACATTACAATTCATATAACTATTTTGTAGATATGATAATACATTTCTAGAGGAATGATATAACGCTCACCTTGCATGAGCATCTTTCAGATCACCATTTGTTCATATTAGCATTATTTTTTTAATTTTTTTAATTTTAAATTATAATACTTCAGAAATTAATATTGAAATCATTAAATCTACAAAATACATAAAAATCAAAGTTCGATTTGTCTTATTAGTCATTTCTTTAAAGTTAAAGGAAAAAGATACAATCGAGTTTTAATTTTTATGTAATTTATAGATTTAATGTATCCTTGTGTAAGTGAATTTTTTTGTATTTTGTGGAGAGATTCTTATTAAAGTTGATTGTGTGTTGAGCTCGATTATGTCATGCTTCTTCTTCAGCAAGTGTGCTTATGTCCCATTGTGCTTCTATGAAAAAGAAATTTGTTTGGTTTCTTATATTTTACACATTTAAAATAAATGAAGTGTTGGGAAAATTCTATGACAAATTTTGATTTGATTACAAAACTCGACTGACCCCCTCACATGAGTTTAGATTAGTTAGTCTTAAAATTTTATTCCAGCTCACATGTTAGGGAGATGATATTTTGTGTAACTGATGGTTTGACACTTAGAAGACTTTTGAAGACGAAGTGATGATTCGATCATTCAAGAAAAGATTGATCAACTAAGAAGACTGAACTTACATTGAGTCAATTGATGAGTAACTGAAACTGAGGAAGTAAACTCAGTTTATGTGGCAAATCAGAGATCGACAACTTATAAACTCTTTCAACCAAATCTGAAGAACTGTACCAAAATAACAGGAAACTTGCATACCAAAAGAGGAAAAAAAAATGACAATTCTCCAGCTGGAAGAATTTAGAAGACAAGATGTTTGAGCTTGAATATATAATATCCTTCATTCATGGCACAAGCCAGATGACTTGAGTTACCTTCAGGACAGAGCCATACTCTCTCCAACACTTGATGTAGTCGAATCGGTTAATGAGTACATGATGGACAAGAATAAGTCTGTAAATAGAGAATATTTGAGTCCAGACAAGAGACATGATGCTTCTAATGCAGTTATTGATGTAATAAACGATGTCCACATACCTGAATTTCTAAATGGTCTGAAATGTTCGGGAATACCTAAGCATAAGCTCATTTTGAAGGTCACCACGCCAGTTATGTTGTTAAGGAACATTGATCATTCTCTTGGATTGTGCAATGACACGCGTTTGATTATCACAAGAGTTGGTAATCATGTTTTGGAGTTCAAAATATTGACAGATTGTAATTCCGGCCATAAAGTATTGATTCCGAGAATATCACTAACTTCATGAGACCCACATCTTTCATTCAAGTTTCAACGAAAATAATTCCCTCTAATTATTTCGTATACCATGACAATCAACAAAAGTCAAGGACATTCTCTATCACACATGAGGCGTTTTCTTAAGAAACCAGTGTTCTCCTATGGTCAATTATATGTCATTGTATCGAGAGTACGGAGTCGAAATGGTTTGAAGATCCTGATATGTGATAAAGATAAGAAAAACAGTGCATGTACAACGTACAATTGTTTCCAAGGAATTTTTTTTAAATTTATAAATGTATGAATTTTGAATGAAATTTTAATTTCTATTATTTGATACTTAGCTTTTTTTTTTCTTTCAAATTTTCCTTGCTTAATGAATATCAAAATTCAACTTATCTCGTGCATCGCACGGGTGTAGTACTAATTATCATTTAAACATCCACATCTTACCAATTAAAACCTAGGACTTATTGCTAAGTCTTGGTTGGTCTGAAATATTGATTGGTCTTATTCTGTAACTTTGATCACATCACATCACATGCATGTATCAGTTGACTTGTGCAAATGCTCTCTGTAAATGGTTTCCTCTGTTTGACTATTTCTATCTATCTATATATATATATATATATTTCTGATTTTCCAGCCGATCAATTCCAAGTCAAGTAAAACCAAAATAAACCAATCAAAATTAAGCATTTCACCCTTCACATGTTCATGTCTGCATGTAAAATGGGTATGACAGCTTGCTTAATCCTTGTACTACGCACGCAAATGTACTTGGACCAAAATTCAGTTGACCTATATGTATATATATACATATATTTATATACATACACCACATTCATTAAGCAATAAGCAATGTTTAATTTATTCAAAATCGGCTGTAATATATATAACTAGTACAGAGTAACACGCACACACACACACAATGCAGCTTGTATCTAAGAAGCACGAATACGGGGACGAAATATGAATACGAATACGATACGATACGAAAATACGCTTATTTTTAAAAAATCAAGATACGAATACGTTGAAAATACGTTTATATTTATTTATAATATATTTATATTTTATTAATAATAACATTATGAAAATTATATAAACATATTCATCTCAAAATAAAATAAGTAACTAATAGATGGGCCATACAAGACTTTAATAAGTGAAATTGATATCCATCCCAAAATATCTAAGCCCAAAATATCCAAGCCCAACAATATGGATAATTAGGGCATGAAGTTAATAGAATTTCATTTATTGTGTGGTGCGCCCCCCACCTCACCCGCTCTCTCCCTCCCACCTGAAAGAAGAAAAGGAACCAGCAAAATTGATGTTATCAATCAACCATAAACGAAATCAAACCGATCGAGGGTGACAAGAAGAGAAGAAACGGCGGACCTAGGCAGCGACGCTAACCCAGTGGGCGGTGTGACCGGCGACAACGACGACGACGGTAAGTGTTGAAGAAGAGATCTAGGTCTGCTATCTCTTCAAGAGAGACCAAAGAACGAGAACGAGCGTACAGATTTACATTTAAATTAGGGATAGAACGTATTTTGATTTCTTGAACGTATTAAAAACGTATTTTTATTTTAAAAAAATAAATAAAATATATATAAATAAAAAATACGTATTAAACACGTATTTGGGCGTATTTTTTCCGTATTCGTATTAAATACGTATTTTGATAGATACGTGACCCTTCCCAGCGTATCTATGCTTCATAGGCTTGTATTCAAGCATCTCCTCTTCTTCTTGTTCTACATCACAATCTCATATGCAGCAGCAGCAGGTATGTATATGTCTCATTTTTTCACATTTCTATCTTGATTGACATTATTTCATAACCCAAATTTATTGTTAATTTAATTCCAACAGATTTCCTACAAAACCCGGATTTCGAAATCCCTCCAGCCAATTTATCAGCAAATGCCACCTCCCAAAAATGGCTCCTCACCGGAGCAAACTCTATCCGAGGTTGGTCACTCAACGGCACAGTCTGGTACGTCGCCTCTTCCGGCAACTCCTCGTTTCCCGACAACGGTGGCCACGCAGTACAGTTGGGCCCAAACGGCAGGATCAATCAAACGTTCAGAGTCCCTGGAGATGATAACGTGTTGCATTACGTTCTCAGCTTCACTCTTGCTGCGCAAGACATAGATTGTGCTAATAATCGTACTGCCCTAAACGTAACTCTCCGCGATAGTTATGATCATAATGTATCAAGAGTGATCCAGTTGCAACAGAATTCGAGTAGAAATTTGTGGGAGAGACATGCATTGTTCTTGGGGCAATTGGCAGGCAAAGACTACGTGCAAATCGAGATCGAAAGCGTCGCCACGACGAATAATTATCAAGATTATAACCTCACATGTTGGCCTCTCGTGGATGCATTTACTGTCAAAAGAAATGAACTGCCTAGATGGTATGATGGTATGTTCTTCAACCTTTTACTATACAGAACTACCAGTCTTTTATTTCATACATATATATATATAGGAATTGGTTCATATGAAACATTGATCCTTTCTTTTTAATCAATTGGTATCGAACACACAATTAGTAATCTATTTATTGAACAGGAAACAGCATGTCAAATGGAGGTTTTGAGGTGGGACCTTCATTCGTGAAGAACTCTCCCAATGGAATCATACTAAATGAAGAAGAAGACATGTACGAATCTCCACTCCAGCAATGGGCTATACTTGGAACTGTAAGATACATCGACTCGAGGCACTACAGAGTGCCTCGAGGCCAAGCAGCGGTGGAGCTACTCTCCGTCTCCGGTGATACCTCTGGGGTCATGAAAGTGTTTACGAACCTTCCAACGATATATTCCTACACTTTGAACTTCACTATTGGGGATGCTAATGATTCGTGTGTGGCGGATTTCATAGTGTACGTACAAGTAGGATCGAGCATATACAACTTCACGATGAAGAGCATCGGATTAGGATCAGTCTTCAAACAAACCCTAAAATTTAGAGTAAAAGAATCAATTAGTGAAACGTCTATAATCTTTTCAAGTTTCAACGAGACGAGGACGAGGGATGGTGTGTTGTGTGGTCCGGTTCTTGATGATATATCTCTCACTGGTTCGTATGGAGAAAGGGTAAGAGTGTGCAATGGGGTTTTGGTTTTAAACTTGTTTATTGCTTTTGTGTTGATGATGATGGTAATGTAGGATTGTGGTGTGCATGGATCAAATGTTTGCAGAAACTTATATATGTAAGTAGCCATCACAAATGAATAAAACTAAATTAACTTTGTTCATACAGGTGTTTTGTCAATTTAGCCCGAAATCGACAGGATAACTTGAATAGATTGAAATAAAAAGGAGGATTAAGGTCGAAAATTTTTAGTTTGAAATTTTTTTTGATTTGCCGAACTAAAAATTGCCTGAGGCTGGTAGGACCAGCCCAAAAATTGAGTGTGCTGGCTTTTGATTGATCGATTGTTTTTTCATTACTTGATGGTCTAACTTCACTACTTTGTATATAATAAATATATATTGATGATGTCATTGGAATATAAAATAATACTACATATCTTAAAATAAAATATTCCAATTGTGTAATCATACTCAGACTCATAGTTGGGCAACATCCTCCACGTCATTAAGGAATTATGATATGAATTGGGTTTATTTAATTATTTTGACTCGCCAATGAATTATAGTTTATATTGTTTTTTTTGGTATAATTAATTGCATTTTATAGTATAGTTCATTGCTTTTGTACGTGCTTATAGTATATTAATAATTCAAGCTATACCATTGGTGGTGTAGTTGGTCCCACATATTTTCGATGAAATAGATGAAGCAACACACATTTATGTGAGAATAATTGGAGAATAATTTTGGTTGGTATGTGTAGTGATCTTTCTACATTTATGAGGCGTAGAATGTGTGGACATGATAAAGATAATTACCATGATGTCCTCCACTTAAAAATTAGAAACGGACAACCATAATTTCACATGTAGTGATCCCACATTTATGTGGTGTAGAATGGTGGTGTAGTAATCCCACATTTATGTGGTGTAATTAACAAGAAGAATCATTTCTATTATCTTGATTAGATTATATATATATATATATATATATATATATATACCTTGTAATTCTCTAAAAAAAATTATTTTGACTCTCGACTGGATGAAATACGCTCAGGTAATATTTAGGGTGAATTCTAAATTTTGATCCCATGTTATGCCTAAATTATAAAAAAATTACAAAAATAATTTGAATTTTAGTTCGTTATTCATTTTATGGCATGAACTAATTTCTGGGAACATAATTTCAGAAAGCTGATTTGTATTAGGTCATAAAGTGTAATTAATCTTAGTAATTTTTGTTTAATTTGGGGGGGGGGGGGGGGAGTTATGCGTGTGATTATGTAAATATGTGAAAAAAGTTGCTGGATTTGATTCATTTGAAATAAACCACGATTTAGCATCGTTCTCCTTTACCTGCGCCACCTAACAAAAGCGTAGTGATGAGGAAATGCCACCAAGCATTCTAGAATTTAATCTACATTAAATGGACTTCTAAATAGCAAAGCAATGTCCTAATTTCGTTTCTTATTAAATCCCCAAATATTGGGAGGGTAAAATGTCCTTTTATGGACAAGGCAGCACTAATCTTACTTTCATCATCATGTCCAAAGAAGTGGAAAGTATGTGTCATCAAGCCCAAATTTATTTTTTTCTAATCATATAAAATCTTTATAAACAATAATAACAAGTCCGAGCTACCATTTTTAAAAACTTTTATTTTCATTTTTTATTCAATATTTTATTTTTAGAAATAATTTTTATTAATGTTATATCATAATTATTCTTTTAATATTTTTTTCAATCAATTAATTTCAACCGTTACAAAAGCATAATTAATGACAAAATATTAATTGTAATAATAACTTTTCTATTTTTCTACTATTTTTCTACTATTTTTCTACCTATAAATTCCAAAATTTTGCAACCAATTTCATCAACACACTCCACTTGCTTTGGGTTCTTTCATTTCGAGTTTCCCGACTAAAGGAAGCACGATTGATGACTACTTTCGACCGTGAAGAAATTGTACCGATGAGAGAGATTAAAGTACAGAAGCTCGGGTTCAACATCTCCGTCAAAGAGAGAGGAGGAGATTGTCTCACTGGAGCTGTTAAGGTGTTAGAGCAACTCAATGCCAAGTTCATGTACTTTCTTGAAGGCAAATTAAAATATGAGATGGTCAATTGAAATCTTACTAGATTTTTTGATGAATTTATATATTTGTCACTTTTAGTTTACTTTTTCCTTCTTTAGATGATTAAGTATTAACATTCATTAGAGACATACAATTTAATTATTATAAAATGATTTTCTATGTATTCTTTTTTTATAATTTATCTATCATGTTTAGTTGTATTTCACTGTTTAGTAGGAATGACAATTTTACCCAGGGGTTCGGGTCCCCGCGGGTACCCGCCCCTAATGGGCCGGGTTCGGGTGAAATTTTTCGGGGTCGGGAACGGGGACGGGTTTGAACTATAAAACCCGAATCGGGTTTGGGTTCGGGTATGGGGATATAGATCCCCGCCCCAAACCCGACCCAATTAATTATTTATTGAATAATAAATTATTAAAAATAAATTATTAATAAAATTTTAATAAGTATTAAAAATAAATTATTAATAAATTACTAATAAATTATTTTTTTGTTATAATAAATTATTAAAAATAAAATAAATTATCTAACGGGTACCCGATGGGTATCCTTTTCCCGACGGGTAATCCCCGCCCCGCCCACGCCCCGATATAAACGGGGATGGGGACGGGGACGGAATTCTGAAGCGGGTATGGGGATGGGGAAGCAATACCCGGCCCCGCCCCGACCCGTTTACATCCCTACTGTTTAGATGATTGAGAATTAATAGTAATTTAATTTTTTTAAATCATGTAGAAGGATTTTTAATGTATTTTTCTTACAAATTATCTATCATGTTTAGTTCTATTTCACTTTTTAGATGATTGAGAATTAATAGTAATTTATATGTTCTCTCATTTTATTTAACTTTTTATATCGTATTATTCATTTGTGATTCCGTTTTGTTGTTCCATATAAAACATGTGTAATAACAAATTTAATTCAAAAATAATGTCCAAAATATATTCATTCGAATAAACTACAATAGGATTTATGTGATATAAGAATGCAAAAGAGATAGGAAAAAAACCAAAATAAAAAGGTAGTTTTCATCCCTTTATGTATCCTGTGATGAAGCCATAATTTTGAACTAGGGAGTCTAAATTCGCTCCATTACATCGATAATAATATATTTAAAATCTAAATATAATTCCGACTTTTGTAGAAGCTAGATAAATAATTTACACATGAAAAAAAATCAAGACAAACTACTTATAAAAATAAAAATTAATATATATGAAGAATTTTTGAAATAATGTCAAGAATATAAAAATTATTAAAGACTAATAAAAAATTAATATACAATGAGTATAATATGCAATTTTTTTATAAGATTATCTCAAAATCCTCATACTCTTTATATTAATATTTTGAAAATGATATATTTAATCATTCATAATTGTTCATTAATAAATATGAATCAACTAATAAATATTGGATGCTACAAAGGAATAATTTGTTATTATCCTAATTGTTCATTAACATTTTTCAATCATATAATTAATATCAGAAGTTACAAAGACGTAATTCATGGCAAAAATTAATTTTCTTTCCTATTTATTAAAATATAATTTTGTGCCTATATATTCTGGAATTTTTCAACCAATAATACTCACACAATCATCTACTTTTTGATCCTTCATTTCGCTTTTCCGTCCAAAGAAAATACAAAATTATGATTAACCTAAAAATTAGTTCGATTAATTGTTATTCAACGATTAATCATGAAGAAAGAAAGTTTGGATTTTTTTATAATTTATAGAATGAAAAAAATTTCATATATTGAAGTATTGATTTTAAACATACAATTTACAAAAGTATAATCATGCTTTCTAATCAAAATAGTAAACATAAATTAGAAGGTATTATGATTTCATAATATATAATTAGTAAGTATAATAATTTGATGAACATATAATTAGTAAAATTATTATTTTAATGAGTTTCGGTTCGGTTCTGTTAAACATCGATTTTTATACATAAAAATGAAACCTAACCGCTACCATGGGTTTTTCAAAATTAGAAAAATAAATCAAAACCGTCGGTTTGGTTAACCATATTTTCGAGATGATTTCGGTAGGATTTATCATTCAGTTTGTTTTTCAATCTTCTATGCTCACCTTTATACGTTATTATGTTTACGTGACAGAGAGCTGCATTTGGTGAAGAAAATTACTGAGCAGGAGACTCTCATCATAGAGAAGACTGGGTTGGGAGTGAGGTATGTTAATGAGTTAATGAGCGCCGGAGTGATGAATAATGGACCAATCAATAATGGTTGTGAGTGAGAGAGGATGGAGAAGATGATATACAATTGTCAGATCCTCTACTTTATTTATTTATTTTTATTTAGATTTTTTTTTGTTAAATTTAGATATTAATGGATATTTTTATTTTTTCAGATCAAAACGACAATGTTTTGATCTCACATGGCATTTCAACGACTCAAATGACATTTCAACCTGAAAATTAAGTCACGTGGCATTATTAAAAAAATATTAAAATATTGTATATCAATTTGTTAAAAATTAAAAAATCGTACATTAAAAAATTAAACATTATTTAGTTAAACTCTTACATTATGAATTAATGTATAGTGCTTATCTTGAATTTCTTTAATATTATGATATTCCCACGCATCGCGTGGGTGTAAAACTAGTGAGTAACAAAAGAATTACCTGAGACAGAGAGTTTTATTGGCTTGTTATTCATAATTTGACTATAACTAGTGAGTCAAATAATACAACCACAAGTAATTCTTCTCTTGCACTTTTTAAATACACTAGTAATAGAGTGGTAAGTGCAATACACGTAATACTGATAGATTTTAATAATATATATATATATATATGTCAAACATAAAATAATCATATGATAATAGATACTAATAATAAAATACTATAATAAAGGTATAATAGGCAAATCAAAAATTGTAAATAAGACTGTTTTATACTCCCTCCGATTCTTTTCGGCACGAGAATTAAAAAAAAAGTGTTTAAAAGGTAAAAAGATAGAAAGTGGGACCCATAACTTTTTGTGAGAGGGTATATTTCTTTATAAGAAAAGTGATCACTTATCTCGGGACAACTCAAAAAGGAAATGTGGCCACTTATCACAGGACGGAGGGAGTAATAGGTATAGATCAATCCAGATGCACAATGCACGAGAGTGTGCCTCGTTGCAAAACCTGTACCAAACACACAAACTTGATTGAATAATGTTATAAGATTTGTCATGCTAATTAGCTGAGTTAAGATGGCAAAATTTCCAAGAATATTGGGTCAATTGCAAGAATTAAATATGATTAGAGAATAAAGGTGACCATAATCTAGTAATCCCATATGATAATCTAATAACAAATATTCTCACCACATGTGATGCCTTGCAATTTTTTTTTTCCTTTTCTTTTTTTCTTGAGAGCTTTGCTTGAGAATCAAGTCCAGCTTAAAAAGCAATAAAGAGTGATCAAATCTCACATCATTAGAAGCTGAACTCTGATCAATGAATCAAAGCCTTATCTTATCAGTTGACACAAACACAGAAACACATTTCATGTTAGAATTAACCTTGAAAGAAAAAGGTAGGAAGAGAAATCTTGAAGATCAAAAGCAACAGAGAATCCTTGAACCTAAAGTTTCACTATCACCCACCACTGGAACCTTATCTTTCAAGCAAATATTCACTCCCAAACACAAAAGTCCCACCTCACTATGGTCCCTCCACCTCTCTAGTTTTTAAAACTGCTCTTGCAGTACAAGGCAATACTAGTCGCTTCTAGGAAACGACTGCCATCTCAAGCCGGGCTTAAGCTTTTCTCCCTCTCGTCTCCCATCTCATCAGAAAGGACTTTTCTTGATGGGATCCTTACAGAAAGCAAATGGTGGGATGGGAAGTTTAGCATTGTTGGAGACGTCGTGTGGCTATTTGCTACAAGAATTACAGGCAAGTTGTTTCATATTGTAACTTATTACAATGTGATGAATCAGCTTACCAGATTGTTATAACATGAGCTTCTTGGCTTGCAGATCATATGGGATGAAGTCGGGGAAGACACGTTTGAACGAGAAAAGGTTCTGCTGGAACTTGAACAGGAGTGCCTCGAGATTTATAGAAGAAAAGTTGACACAGCAAACATTTCACGAGCTAGACTGCATCAGCAACTTGCAGAGTCTGAGGCTGAGTTTACTCATCTCCTCCTGTCACTTGGAGAAAGATCATTGCCAGGACGGGTAAGATATATACTACAAATTAGTTAAAACAAAACCTGTCTATAAGCAACTTATTTAGCATGCAGGAAGAGCAAACCTGAAAACTATTGTAGATAGAAATAGCAAAACTTGTATACCAAAATGCAATAGCTCTTGGACATGATCACAGAATTAAAGATAAATAAATTTGAAGCATGAAAAAAAATACTCTAATGTTTTCTGCATAAAGATCAAAGGGACAAGCATGGGGCAAATACAAGTTGTATGCAATTATGTAAACAGATTTGAAATATCTGTTCCTGTAGATTTACTGAGGGGAAGAAGACATTCTAATACTTTTGTTACAGCATTCTATTATTATGGATCTTAGCAGGAGAAAAGCTTTAAAATATACACTTACGTACACTTATGTTTTGATAAAAGTACCTTTTTCATTTGTGACAGCCAGAGAAAATGGCAGGAACGCTGAAAGAGCAGCTAAATTCTATAACCCCAGCACTAAGAGAGATGCAGTTAAGGAAAGAAGAACGAGTAAAGCAATTCCGAGTAGTACAAGGACAAATTCATAAAATTTCTGCAGAAATTGCAGGTCGGTCAGAGTATAACGATTCAACATCAGCTGTTAGTGTCAATGAGAATGATCTTTCGCTTAAGAAACTTGAGGAGTTCCAAAATGAGCTTCAGAGACTTCATAGTGAGAAGGTAATATGATTAAATTATGTTGTTAGAAAGCTAAATGTATTGAGAGACCAATCACCTTAATTGTTCTCTTGCATGCTCATATCCATACCAAAGAGCGACAGACTTCAGAGGATGGAAAACTACATAAGCACAATTAAAAAATTGTCAGCCACTTTAGGAATGGATTCTTCATTGATCATCACGAAGGTGCATCCAAGCTTGAACGAATTATCAGGGTTGTCAAAGAACATCAGTGACAGTATCCTGGAAAAGCTTGATAGCACAGTGAAGTCCCTTCAATCAGAAAAACAAACACGGCTTGACAAGGTAAATTCTTTATATCTTGTGCAATTTCATCAAGAGCTGGTTTTAAAAATATCACGATAGATATCATACATGGGACGTACACAGAACTGTAAGACTGAGGACTTTGTAAGACATGATCACTGCAAACACCTTGCATATTAACTCTATTGAGTAATTCATTCAGCTACAACAACTTGGTAAAGCATTGTCGGATTTGTGGAGCCTCATGGATACGCCCTATGAGGATCGTCAAGATTTTCTACACGTTGCTAATCTATCATCAATGGCATCAGCTGATATATCCACTCCCAGAAGCCTTACTCTTGACATAGTGCAGCAGGTATGCCATAAGACACTTCTCTAAAATTTTATGCCAGAAATAATTTAATGTGATTGAAAATCTTTTCAAGGCTGGGACTGAAGTTAAGAGACTGGATCAGTTAAAAGCAAGCAAGATGAAAGAATTTTTCTTCAAGAAACAAATAGAGTTTGAGGATATATGCCGTAGATCACACATGGAAATACCGTCAAGATCAGAGATGGAAAAAATAATCAACCAAATAGACTCTGGTTAGACTGAATCTTTTTCAAACGAAAATTTTTAGTTATTGCTCATATATCACAATTTGACCTATGGAAAATTATAAAAGGGGAGATTGATCATGCCGATCTCCTCACAAGCATGGATGAACAAATATCAAGAGCTGAAGAAGAAGCAGCTAGCAGGAAGGTGATCATGGAGAAGGTTGAAAAGTGGATATTGGCACGTGACGAGGAGCTTTGGTTGGAAGAGTACAACAGGGTCAGACTCTTCTCTTCTTCATTTATATAATAAATATATAAAGAAATTTCAGCATGAAAATCTTAGCAACTAATTTTCTAATTCAGGATGAAAATCGCTATTCAGTTAGCAGAGGTGCTCATAAGAACCTTAAAAGAGCTGAGCGAGCCAGAGTGATGGTCAACAAGATACCAGGTTAAGAGTTATCACCACGATTTACTTTCAAGCAGAACTTAATGATGAATCATCTTGTACTAAATGAAGGACTAAACCAACTAAATGGGTTTAAAGAGATCGATAACCATATACACTTTGTCTGCTTCATCCTCTTGGCAGCTTTGATGGACTTGCTGATATCCAAGACTAAAGACTGGGAAGATGAAAGAAAGAAAGAGTTCTTGTATGATGAGGTATACTGTTCTGAATAGCTACTTGAATGAATCATTCTTATAAGCACTAGGAATATGTCTGTTCACATGTGTTCAGGGGAATATAACAAGAAAAAATTATTAAAATAGAAAAATTACAAACAGTGAAGATCCATTTTTGGATATCTACAATAGATATAGTATTCACAGAAACTGATGAGATTATAGGGTCAAATTAGGTAGTTAAATCACTTTTTCAGCATACAAAACACTCTCTCATGATAACTTATACTCACTTAAGTTAGTTTTTTTATTTCAAAGTAAGAACTAAACTTTGATTTCATTCACAGAATCTAAATCCTTATATGCCTCATTATTCAGCTTTGCCATGTTACTGAATAGACCATTCTACTAAAAACAATAAAATTTTGGACTTCAGGTTCCTCTACTAGCCATGCTTGAAGAGTACAATATGTTGAGGAAGGAAAAGGAAGATGAGAAACAAAGACAACGGGTAATTATATTCAGAACCTTTTCATTCTCATTCACTAGTAACAATATATACTCTAATGTCTCCAGACCCCCCTCCCCCCCCTCTTTTTTGATAGAAATGTCTCCAGACCCCTTATTTAAAATATGCTTATGACATTTTATAGCATTTTAATATGCACGAGTGATCTTTCATGCAGGAACAGAAGAAGACACAAACTAAAGTAGTAACTGAGCAAGACAGCCCGTTTGGTACAAGACCAGGCACCAGCAGCCGGCGTCTTTCTGATAAAAGCTTAAACGGAGGCTTTGGAAGTGCAAGCCCTATAAATAGAAAATCTTCCCCTGGCTTACAGTCCATGGCACCAAACAGCATCAACTCACCTAGTCAAGGCATATCTTTCATAAAGGGAAGAAAGAAAGCAAATGGACAAAGGGCGTACACTCAGAAAGGCTTTGCTTACCATCTTAGAGAGGATACAATGTCAGTTGTCTCATCATTTTCTGGCCCCTTCTCGCCCTAGGATATTGCATGTCCCTCGAGAAGTAATTCAGTCATATAATCAATCAGTTTCCATTCTCTTATAGTATGAAAAGAGTTGTGTCCAGAAATAAATTAAACCGAACATTTCACAGGATCTAAAGCCTACATTAGCACATTTTCTGCAGCAATTTAGAAACAAAACAAATACAGGCTTCTTTATGTGCAATATAATTTCATATGGCAAATCAGATACCACAAATATTTTGAAAGCTCAATAACTGAAACATATTGAATTAAGTCAGTTGTGTCATCAGTTTAAGGCTTTAGTGATAAAATATCATGTGCACAAACGAAAGTGGATCATTTCCAGATTTCAGAAATTCTAAAGTCCAAACCAATATCAAAATAATTGCTCAGAATTTGTAAATCAAAGTATGCACCAAATATTGAAGAAACTGCTTCAATAATTTTATCTTAACATAATAATTGAAACAACTCGAATTGGGTATCACAACAACATCCCCTAGCACAATAAGAGAGAATTTTTCAACTATCTTACACCTTCAACGATCAAAACCTAACACCAACAGAAAAATTTAAGAAGACTTTTGAAAGAAAGCATCAATTGAACGAGTGGCGAAGGGAACTGGCTTCTTATCTGGCCGAGATTTAGCTCGATCTCCCGGAGGATTCTGCTCAGTCGGCCGAGGAGGCATCGGGAGAGAATCGAGCAGAAAATCAGCAGTCGGACGGTGTCGTTTGGCCGCAACCCGAATGTGTTCGATGGTTATAGTTTTTCTCTTCTTCTCGATGGCGGCTTGCGCCGATTTCTCGGCGAGGAACTGGAGGAAGAGCTCGGTGGAGGAGGCGACGAGGAATAAGGCTTCGGAGTTGACCTTGTTGATGTCCTTGTCGAGTTTCATTATGTTCTTGACTCGGCGAGTCGGGATTTCGAGCTTGTGCGGCTCGTCAATGGCGGTAGGGTTTTCTCCTTCTTCTTGCTCCGCCATTGAAGGGACGTTTTGCCTTCTGAGGATAATTATTTAGTTTGGGGATGGAATTTGGCGGGAGATATGATTTGTGTGGCGATTGGGGAATGGAGTAGGTTTTTAATCTTGACAATTTCCCTCCAAAAAAATCAACAACAACAACCATTTTAATAATAATAATAATAATAATAATAATAATAATAATAATAATAATAATAATAATAATAATAATAATAATAATAATAATAATAATAATAATAATAATAATAAAGGTTAATTATAGGTCTATGACTCGAATTTTGACAAACTTTTTGAATATTGGTATGAACTTTCGTTTATTCCTAAAAAGTTCATTGTAAAATTCAATATCATTGTTACATTGTTTTGTACTATATTTTACATATATTTTTCAATATGCATGGTATATTACATTAAAAAATATTGAATATTTTAATAATATATTTAAATTAATACGCTACATTTTTTATAACATGCAAATTATAACATATTTTTATACCATTTAATTTGAATATTAATAAAAAAATCAAGGATGTTAAAATTGAAAAATAAAATTAAAAATGGTGTTTTAAATTGTTAATTGAAAAGTAACGAGAAAATTGCACAATTAGGTAAATATAGTGTTGAATTACACATTTAATTATTATTTTTTTATAAATGCCGAACCTTACACGACGCAAGACTTTAACCCATGACCTTTTGGTTGTAGACTAATGTATTATCGAACTTCACCAACGCGACACACTTACCTTTGCTTTTCTGATTAAATAATTTAACTAATTTTTGGAAGATGATAGTAAAAATTAATAGAAGTTGTAATTATTTTTTGTTATATTTTTTTAAACTTATACTTTATTTTCATGTAAATAACAATTCAATTTTTTTTTTTTTTGAATATCATTACAAATATTAAACTCACACACCCCACCTAGGATTTTTTTGTGGCGAAATTAACCTCTCGACCTATTAATCAAATGACTACCATAGCCATCCCATTGGGACAATTCAATTTATTTTTTATTTTTTTTAATATCATTACAAATATTAATACTCACACACCCCACCTAGGATTTTTTTGTGGCCGAGAGTACTACAAATATTACAATTTATTATTGATTTATACAATTCAACCGACTTAAAAATAAAACACTATATAAGTCGTTGCTGTGTTTACTAGACTTAAAAATCCGACTATCGCAGGTCAAGAGCACAAGGGAGATTTCAGAAGCTTAAATTCTCCACAACACAATGTAAGAATTAACAGTTGGTTGCAAAAGAATGAAAGATTAGGTTCGTAATCCATTTAAATTTGTTTTCAATTAATTTGTTTGTGATTTCATATACTCGGAAAAAGGATAGCGTCAATTCAACGGTCACCGACGCCGGATGTAGAAGAAATGGCGCGGGCTCTCGAGCCGTCTCTTCAAGAAATCGTCGATATAAAGGTTTTTCTTTTCTTCTTATTCTCTCTTCCTCTCCGGAGGATTTCTACATTTTGTTTAATTTTTGGCTGTGAATTCGCATTCTGTGGGGATAAGTTGTAGGGTTTTTGGAGATTTAGGTATTTATTTGTTGATCGATTGGTGTTTTCTTACTTAGTTGGTGGGGAGCGGAGAAAAGGAGCGATTGAAGGAAGTTTTAAGGGAGAAGCTTGTGGAATGTGGCTGGAGAGATGAGATGAAATCGCTTTGCAGGTTTTGTTCTATCCACACTTTTTTTTTTAAGATAAAAAAAATTGAAAGAGTACTGTAGGTCTAGTCATCAACTATTTTTATTTTATTTTTACGACAATGTTTGATATACACTATTTAAATTTACCAGAATGATGCTGCTCAAGTCCAACTCAAATGGAATTGACGATCAATTTCCAGCTTATACCAATTTGTTAGTTGGAAAAACTTGTAGGGGTCAAACCTGAAATCTGAACTTTTTGCTTAAATGTATACTTAAGCTTATGTTCAATAATTTTATTCATTTTATATGACAATAATAATTTATATAGGATGCATGTTAATATTTTCCGAAGTGTTAGTAATTAGTAGATGTTACTGATGTGGTCATTATTAATATCATCCTTCTCCATCTTTTTTTTTTTTCTAACAGTTTTTTCATGGATTCGAAATTCTCTTGTGGGCAAGTGCATTAATTGCTTGAAATTTTTCTGCAATTTATTTGACAGAGAGTTTGCGAGGAAGAATGGAAGGGATAATGTAACTGTTGACGAACTTGTCAATGTCATAACTCCAAAAGGAAGAGGTGGGTTTCTCCATATTCATTTGTGTTCTTAAGGATGATGATAGAGTAAAGGGAACAAACAACCAAATAACCAGAATAAAAGAGGAATGATATTAATAATTAATAATCAAAGTAACCAGAAGTATCAGAAGAGTAGAACTCTTCTTCCCAAAGACGATCAGAAGAGTGAACTCTCCTATGCAAGAGCGCTGCGCCGAATTCAAATCCTGGTCTTAATCCTTGACAAGTCTTCTCTGGAGGAGATAGACTTCTTTATAAGCTTAGCTTCCTAGACAATCCTGAAAGGACCTCCTGGGCAATTCTTTACAGAAACTTAATAGACAACCCTTTCCTTAAGGGAAGGACTTCTCTTATTTAAATAAGCTATACCAAATTCCATGCAAGAGCCCATTGATCAATACTAATTAAAATGAACAACTTCAACACTATATAACTAAATACTAGACACAAATTTAATTAGCTGGCTCTATCAGTAACAGATTATTGATTTGCTTCTTAAATTCCATGGATTGTGTTATTATCTTCAGCTTTCTTGTTCCTTCTTTTTACTTTTTATTCCTTCTTTCTTACTACGATTGCTAATAGTGCATATATTCTGATTTGTTCGTAGAGGACATGTATCAATAGGGCTGAATAGTGTCTGTCTTTTGAACATTTGTTAAAGGGCGTTTAAATTACCAGTGACCTTATCTTATTGTGAATATAATATACTCAATTTTCTAGCTTCTGGTTATCTACACGGATTCAAAGCTAGAGGCAGCTAAATGTAATGGACCTCATCAACACACCGCTCGATCCAGAATAATGCACGAAAGAAGTTAAAAAGTTGTTAGCTTTGACATTAAAATTATTTTATTTTTTTTATAATTCAAATATCAACAACTTAGGCATTATTCATTATTTTTATTTTTTGTTAGCTCATATAATAATAATAGTAATATTCTAAAGGGTTAGAATTTAGAAATAAACATTATGCAGCATTTTCCATAATATGAATGATGGAGTGTAATTCTAAAAATATTGATAGTCAGCTTATTTTATCTATTCAGTACAATTGCCTATAAATAAAAATTAAATGCAACTGCATTGACTTACCCTGATTTTGGTTATGATCAAAGAAACACCAGCAAACCTCAGGGTTCACAGTACATAGTTGGCACGTGGACAGCTTGATCATGGTCGGGAACATTTAAACAAATTTCAAAAATTTTTAGATCTACTTACTAGTTAGGATTCAAGGACATGTTGGGGATAGACAGACAGAGGCTATGCAATGAAAGTTATTGAGTATCAAGTGTATGATTACTGGATTAAATAATTACAGGGTGACATTGAGTCCAAATAATAGAACCTGTTTATTTTCTTCAGTGTTATCAAATATCCGCCATATCGGCGATATGGCGGATGGCGGTGGCGGTTTTTGAGTATACTGCCATAATTATTTCATATCGTTTCAGTTTTTTATGGTGGCTTGTGGCGGCTGCCATGTCCATGGCGGTCATGGCGGCCGATATGTGATTATGGCATTTTTAGACTTTTTTTTTTTAAAGTAATATTTTATTGGGTCGACCCGGTCAACTAAGTTGACCCAACCTGACCCACTAAGAATTAGGGTTTACAGCACAATTTTTTCCCATTTTTTTCACTATCGCTTATCGCTAGCTAGCGGCTGCTCTCTCTCCATCTTCTACCCATTCCTTCTTCCGCCTCCCAACCCACAAACCCACGAGTCCGGCGACTGCTGTGCGAACTCCGGCAAGCTCCGGCGACGGCCCAACTGCATCTTCAAGATCTAAAGGTAAGGATAAAGTTGTTGAAGATGATGATGAAGAAATTGAAGTGGAAAATTATGCACGAGGTGTATTTGATTAGCCATATTCTGAAGGAGAAGAGGAAGAGGGATTTGCTATGTTGAATGATGAAGAAGAAGATGATTATGTTGGGGTTGATGAGGAGGAATAGACATCTAATTATCTATTTTTGTGTTATGGTTTATGACTTTATGGTTTTATATTTGTGTTGTGACTAAGATATTATGTGTTTTCTATTATTTTATGAATTTCTGCATTTTTAATTTCTTAATTCCTATATATATAATATTTTTAAAATTTTTCTTTCGTCCGATATATCCGCCATATCTTTTATGGCGGTTTTTTGGGAAACCGCCATGACCCGCCATCCGCCATCGATAACATTGATTTTCTTCTATACGCCTTCATAAGGGGCATGATGTCTTATCTTAAAAGTTGAGAAACAATGCTCACCCAAATCTTCTTGTTCTTTTTATCTTCTGTTGATAGCTTTATTAAATTCGCCATTCCTGACATTTATTCCACGGTTAACTAAGGGAAAAAACAGAGAATTAGGCCTAGAATAAACAGTACAATTTTATCCTCCAAAGACGATGCAAAAAGCTGATATATTCTCTTACGGGCACAGTTTTTGTCAAAATAAAAATTTCTTGCAATATATTCTCATCAAGATATCAAACTAAATATGTTAATAGCAGCATTTGTTACCAGTGAATTTTCATTTTCTGAGAGTTCTTCAGGAATCTTGTTGAATGAAAGTTTTTATGATATCGGAAGGATAATTTTTTTCCTATAAGTTATTACCCTTTTTACCTGAAAAGTTAAGAATGCTGCATGTCACATGTAGCTATCCCACACTTTTTGGATAGCTTTGAGCAAGTACACGAACTACAGACATCAGTTTCTGTAGAAGTTATTACCTGTGCTATACAGCATATTAACATTCCTTTTGGGAACCTACCCTTCCTTCTCTCTTTTCAATATTGTGTTCAAAAGATATTGCCGTGAGTTCAAGCTTTTCACAATCACCTAAATCAAGGCTCAAGTATTTGCTATTCCACCTATATTTTGCTCCAATTATGCCCTAAGGCATGCTAATATACTGCTAACTGCAGCCTGCTATCATTATTCTATGACTTTGTTTGTCTTATTTATTTAGCACAACATTCTATTTTGCTCCAATGTTGCAGCATTTCTACCTTGCTTAGTTTATATGTTAGTTACCACCACGATGGGAAAAGGCATGAGATGATGAGTAAAGAAAAACCTAAGTAATAGTTCGATGTTGTTCTTGAGAGAAGTGTTGAGATAAAACATTCAGCACTTAATATACCCTGCCATTATAGGATTTGTGACATTTATCAGGATAAGGCACAATTAATTTAACTTAGAAGAGGTGAATTAGGCGACTCTAGAGACTAGACATCATTTAGCAATGGCTATTGGGCAGATTTTGAATCCAGGCCTTGATGCCAGCTTGAACAGGTAGCTGCACCAACCTATATCTGGTCAGGTAGGTAGGTTGGGTTTAGGTTGGATGCGTCCGTATATATAGTATTCACTTTAAAAAATAATACATGGTGTTAAATTGAAATTAAGGATATTTTACATTTACTTAGGACTTGTTTAACTTTGAGTTCTAAAAGTTGCATTTTTCTGTTCTATTTCAGTATGCTTTCAAATTATAAACATTTTATTTCAATCTATTAAAAAATGAAGTAAACATGAGTTCACTGTTTGGACCTACCTCTGAGAATACAGCAGGTTAGGTTTAGGGTCAACTTCCCTGTTTTTCTTAGTGGGCAAGCATTGGATTTGAATAAAATTGCATTGCTGCTATTCCCAACTTTGTTGCTATAAATTGAATGAGAAATTTAATTGAAATGACACTGTCAGCACTCTGGTGTGGTCAAACTTACCTTGTTTGTCATCCCAAACATCACTACTACGGATTAATTGAAACCTTCAGTTGTAATCAGCGTAAATTTATACAAACCTTAGCTGCAAAGTTGTATTTTTCCTTGGATGATTAGTTAACATGATAACAATATACAGCGTTGTTAGATGGCACATTAGAAACTCTTCATGAAGATAGTTCTGGTCCCAAAAACAAAAGCATAAACAACATTCATGAGTCTAGCAAAATATCAGCAAGGGTAGGCAAAACAAAGCTCAAGTACCTTTCACTTTGCAAATGTTCTGCTGCTCATAGACAACATATAAGGTACCACATTATTAGCATATCTATTAAGATGTACTTGGTTATATCAATATGTGGTTTTGTTGTTCCAATGGGTATGCCATTAGTGATGGGAAGGTGATTAAGAATGAGATAGTCGTTGGTTTCTTAGAAGAACATTATCAAAAAACTATGATCAGAGTGATAAGAGTGAAATGGGCTGCCATCAGTCATGAATCATGGAGAAATCCTTCTTGGAGGAAGAAGTAAAATAAGCTGTGTTGGATATTGGCTTTAATGTTCCAGAATAGAGCTTCTCTTTTGTTTGTCAGTGGTTGTGGATATTCTGTCATATATTTGTACTGGTATATTACTCCTATTATTTCTACTATATTTGTATCTTATCCAAAAAATAGAAAAATATGACTTTGCTTATCTTTAGGCAAGTACCATGGTGTTGTCGCTCGTAATTTTGGGCGTAGGGGAGTTTGCTTATCATGGGCAAACCGCATTTAGCTGGTGATAATTTATTTCCTTTGCGTGTTATTATATCCTGATTTTTTCCAAATCAAGGCTGCAGCTGCACAATACTTTTTGTTTTGTCATTTAGTGGAGCTACATTTCTTGTGGTGATCACATTGTTTGGCTTCCTTAGAACTTGCATAAATTCTTTAGTGGTTGCTGCGAAAGGTCACGTATGGTGGAAGTTCGTTGAAGACGAACCTTTTTATAAATGATGCTTGTAAAACTTACATTCTTGCAGTAAATTTAAGAAGTAGAAGAACCTTTGTTCATTCTAATGATAAACGATCTAGTTTAACAAAGCTTTGCTTTGATAAGTCAATGGACGGAGCCGATCACATCTAAATGTATGTTAACAAATCACTTGGGCCTTATTTACTTTGTTGCCTAAGGGTGGATGGCTAGAAATTTTCCCAACTGTAGTTTTTAACTTTCTAGATTATAATTGGGTGGATAACCCCAAGGAGCTCTACTATTTTAGGCTTGAGTGACTAGTTAGATAATACATAATTATGCATCACGCCCATAGTTGTTAATCGCGCACATCGCGAGCGCGCGCAGCCTATCACAACGAAACGCGATTCACTGCATGGTTTCAAATTGCGAGCGCGATTTGCACTATCTGGGCTATTTGTCCGTCGTGCACAGCGCAATATAGCGCGCTATTTGATTATTTACTTTTTGGGCTTGAGTTTTAATATTTAATTAGGGTTTAAATTGACAAAATAACTCTTATAATAAGAGTATAACCGTTAGATTCTTTGATTCAATATGTTTATTTTCTTCTTCCTAAGCGTGTTTCTGACTTTCTTCTTTATAACACTTCTGCCATTGAACACAAAATAACAGCTATATGCATCAACTTCTCCTCTAGTCTTCAAACTCTCCACATATTTAATATGAACTGAACTCATTTTTCAAATTTTGCTTAAGATTTTGATATGTAAGTTTTGATGTAAATTTAAGCTACATTGTCAAATAGCGTGCGCAACGCGATTCACGATAGCGCTAGGACAGGTTTGCGCGATAGTGCGCAATGGGCGATTAACAACTATGGTCACGCCTAAAAAGGTGGAATATGATTTATCGGACTCTTGTTATTGTATCAAAATATACATGGGATCAATTTATTAATTTTATCATTTATAAATAAATCCGCCCGAATTAACAGTCCTCAAAATAAACAGGCTCGTAGAGTATGCCATGGAATTAGATGCATCAAAGCTCCTCACAAATATTATTCAAGTGCTTGTTGATAGTATCTTATGATTTTTGTCAATCTGTTCATCTTCTAACATTTGAACTTTTTGTGTCCAGCCTCTATCCCTGATTCAGTCAAAGCAGAAATGCTGCAGCGAATTCGCTCAGTTCTTGCATGATTGCATCAACCACTACTTGATGGGGAAACAAGTTGCAGGGACTGATACCCACGCGCGCTATGCCCCTCTGGAGTCGAGCGAGCAAGGACTATTGAGACAGGCAGCAAATAGAAATTTGATGGAGGATAAATGGCTGTTATCAATCGCTGGCTGAAGGGTCACTAAAATGGTATATGTTAGAATCTTGCCTAAACTAATTGGCTTCTTGATGATCGATTGAGCTGTTCGTACACATTAGACATTATATTACTCATTCTTATCATTCTATATGCTGAAAAGCTGTGATTAGTGAATAAACAGTTGTTATTAGCTGTATGCTGTAGCTTGTTTGCATGTTATTGGATGTCACTAATTTGTCATCGAGGGCGATGATGTTGAGAAAGAAACAAATCCTGTGAGCTAATTAGGAGATTATGATTGGTTGATATGTTATAGGCCACATAAACAGCATGGCATTGGTTAATTTATGCTGAAATCCTGCAAGAAAGGTTTTTTTTAAGCTGAGATATTTATTGGAATGGAAATAGAATGTTGAGGAAGAATGATCCTTGTTATTGATACTATTTAATTAATTTTTGATAGAGAGAGGGAGGCAGGAGCAATAGCATATCTAATTGTGGAAAGATATGTCTAAACAAGTGGGGTTACTTTTACTCTTAAAGCAAATGCAAAATGAATCTGCAGCTTTCACTTTTCATCTTTGTGGCCACCCTATGGATTCCACTCCTATATTCTCTACAATTCAATCATCTTTCTCCACCTTTTACTTCGACGCTTGTCAATTTTTGTCTGGCTAATGAATCTCTTTTCTGTGTGTGTGTGTGTGTGAGAGAGAGAGAGAGTATTTTCGTCTATATTTTATTCAAAATTTGATTATGAAGAATATTTGATTCGTTTGGCTTTAAGGAGATTGTAAATGTATTGCTCTGACGGCGTAGGCGCAATCAATAGCTAAAAACTTTGTCTATTTTCTGTAATGACGAGAGTAATCCACGATCATTCCTCTAGACACGCATTAGGTAATTCTTGTTTATGTATATTAACCTGCAACAACGTAGGAGAAAGAGAGACACAATACTAGGGTTTAAGGGAACCTAGTATGACATGTTCAACACTTGAACTTGAGATTTTTAGTTACACGAATACCACTTCACCATGGGCCTATCTCAAGAGGACACTTCGTCGAGGATGTTGTGGTACCTTCTCGTTGCATTTGCTTTGGCGATATATAGATTGAGGTTTACTTGGAAATAAAGAAGCTTAAACTTGTAGAAGTGGTTAAGAACTTGGGATAATTTAGTAGATATGATTCCCAAATTTTGTTAAAGTGATGAATTTAATAGAATAGAATGCACTGTGATTATTAGAACCAAAAAGCTTAGCCTATATTTGGATGAGTCATATAGCTCGAATCCAACATCCTAATATAGGCAGAATATATTAGATGAAAAATGGGATCTATTTACAAAAAAGAAAAAAATGGGATCTATTTGTGGAAAAGTAGTCCCACAAAGCAGCAGCTTTCTGTTATTGGCGTGAAGTGGGTATGAGGCTGGCAAGATTAGTGTCTATCACTTATACATTAGTGGAAATAAATTTTGAGTTATTACAATTAAAATGTGCCCGATGGCTAATGTGGTTTCCCAATATAGATATCTCATTGCCTTCTCCAATTTTCCAATTATAAATCGAACCAACATGAATCTATTCTTATTCCATCATTTGTCTGAAATAACACACAATTTACGTGAATTTATAATTATCACGCGATTTTTTAATGTCGAAATTACAATTTTTCCAATTTTTTCCTCAAAGTTTGTCCAAAATTTATGACGATAATGACATCGCTTTTTTCCTCAAGTTTTGTCCAAAATTTATCACGATAATGACGTCGCTCTACCAATGAAATGACATACTCCCTCCGTCCCATTTATATATGTTTGTTTTTCTTTTTCGGATGTCCCAAATACATAGGCTTGTATCCATAAAAAAGTAATGTTTTTTAACTCATTTACTAATATATCTCTATTTAATTCTTTGATTAACTCATAAAACATACATAGTCAAATAATAAATAGGGGCATATTAAGAAATTTACTATATAATTTACTTTTCCAATAATTTTTCTTAATCCATGTGAAAATTTCAATCCGCCTACATAAATGGGACGGAGGGAGTAGTTTGTTTGGAAAAATTGGGATGTTGGTAAAAATTAAAAGGTGATGTAATTGCAATATTTTAGTTAGAAATCATTCTATTCATTAGATATTGATTAAATGAATGACTAGAATTATATTTTACCATACGCAAAAACTTGGGTGAGACCGGTCTCAAGCATGAGACCGGATCTCACCCGGGTTTGTATATAAATAATATATCCGAAATCTTCATTACTTGACCCGCTAGACTAGTGGCCTTCCGCTCCGCTTACTGTCCTCCATGTCTTGTGTTCGAATCCCATATGGAACAAACCTTTTCTTTTGTTTTTTTTTCCCATTGTTTGATCTATTAAGACACTTTAAAGTGTCCTAATAGTTATGTGATAGGACAATTTATGTGTCATATTATCTGTTTTGTTTATTTTTTCAGTTTTTTCGTTTTTTTTTTATTTTCTTAAAAAATTATTTATTCCAATAATATTTGTTAATATCCAATTAGAATTTTTTCATCCCCAAATATTACTATTCCTCTTGTTAATTATTACCTTTTACCTCGTCAAATATTACTTTGTTTACGATAATTGTTACGTTGAAAAAAATTACTTTTTTCCTCGTGAATTGTTACTTTTTATCCCGACAAATATTACTTTTTGACAAATATTACTTTTGTTTACGACTATTGTTACATTAAAAAAATATTACTTTTCTTCTCATAAATTATTACTCTTTATCCCGACAAATATTACTTTTGAAAATTATTACTTTTGTTTACCGACAATTGTTTCATTGTAATAACTTATTACTTTTTTCTCGTGAATTATTACTTTTTATCCAACAAATCTTACTTTTTTTATGAAAATTGTTATATTGAATGAATTATTACTTTTTTCTCGTAAATTATTACTTTTTATCCCGATAAATATTAATTTTGAAAATATTATTTTTGTTCACAAAACTTGTTACATTGAAAAAATATTACTTTTTTTCTCGTGACTTATTACTTTTTATCCCGATAAATATTACCTTTGAAAAATATTACTTTTGTTTACAATAATTGTTACATTGAAACAAATTATTACTTTTCTTTTCGTGAATTATTACTCCTTATCCCGACAAATATTACTTTTATTTACGATAATTGTTACATTGAAATAAATTATTACTTTTCTTCTCGTGAATTATTATTTTTTATCCCGATAAATATTACTTTTGAAAAATATAACTTTTTTTACGACAATTGTTACATTGAAATAAATTATTATTTTTCTTCTCGTGAATTATTACTTTTTATCCCGATAAATATTACTTTTATTTATGACAATTGTTATATTGAATGAATTATTACTTTTCTTCTCGTGAATTATTACTTTTTATCCATATAAATATTACTTTGAAAATATTATTTTTGTTTATGAAAATTGTTACAATGAAAAAATATTACTTATTATCCCGATAAATATTACCTTTGAAAAATATTACTTTTATTTACGATAATTTTTACATTGAAATAAATTATTACTTTTCTTCTTGTGAATTATTACTCTTTATCCCGATAAATATTACATTTATTTACGATAATTGTTACATTGAAATAAATTATTATTTTTCTTCTCGTGAATTATTACTTTTTATCCCGATAAATATTACCTTTGAAAAATATTACTTTTGTTTACGATAATTGTTACATTGAAATGAATTATTACTTTTTATCCCGAGAAATATTACTTTTGAAAAATATTTCTTTTGTTTATGACAATTGTTACTTTGAAAAATATTACTTTGTAACCTTTAATCCCGACAAAAGTTACTTTTAAAAAATATTACTTTTGTTTATGACAATTGTTACATTGAAAAATGTTACTTTTCTTTATGATAATTGTTACCTTTTATCCCGACAAATATTACTTTTGAAAAATATCATTTTTCTTTTAGTGAATTATTATTTTTTATCCAAACAAATATTATGACAATTGTTACATTGAAAAAATATTACTTTTCTTTCCGTGAATTATTACTTTTTGTCTCTATAAATATTACTTTTGTTTACAATAATTGTTACATTAAAAAAATATTACTTTTATTTACGAAAACTATTATTTTTTTAACTCGATAAATATTACTTTAAAAAAAATTACTTTTATTTACAATAATTATTACCTTTGTTAACCACAATTATTACTTTTAGATGAATTATATTTTAGATATTTTTTTAAAAAAATAAAACAAAATAAAAAGTGAAAACTAAAAATAGAAATAAAAGTAAAAGAATGGGGAGATGAATTATATTTTAATATTTCTACAAAAAAATAAATAAAAAGTAAAACTTAGAAAAAAGAAATAATAGTGAAAGAAAAAGGAAATAATAACTTTGTCAACCACAATTGTTACTTTTAGATGAATTATATTTTAAAGATTTTTTTAAAAAAAAATTAAACAAAATGAGAAGTGAAAACTAAAAAAAGAAATAAAAGTATAAGGGGAGATGAATTATATTTTAATATTCTACAAAAAAATAAATGAAAAGTGAAAATTAAAAAAAAAATTTGTGAAAAGAAAAAGGAAAAATATAAAGACTGCATTATATTTTAATATTTCTACAACAACAAAAAACAAAAATGAAAAAAAAAATATATATGAAGAATTGCTTTAGTTGGGATTTGACCCCAGGCTGTTTCCAAGAAGCAAGGCGGAAGGCGGATAAGCACCCCACTAGGCTAGTAGTGTGTTTTAACTATTTCTTAAGTATTATTTATATACCCTATCAATAAAGCGGGTCGACCCGGATCCGGTCTCTAAAAATATTATATATTACAATAATGCTTATGATAATAGTAGATTATATATGATCTATAGTGTATATAATGCTTTTTAGTTAGACAAGCACGTCGTCGTTTCGAAATAAGAGATGGAAAATAATTCGGAAGAAATAATATCTTTCTTTCTTTTTCTTTTTCATTTTCTTTCCTTTCCTTTTTTTTTTTTTGAGAATTCGGAAGAAATAATACCTTACATATGAATTTTTTAATGGAATATGTTGACATTTAGTTTGTGGGATTAAAGTAGTGAAATATTAGGGCAGACTGTTCCACTAATTACTAATGTTTTATCATTGTCCCCGGATATGTGCCCAGATGAATCAACTTAAAATATTATGTTTATATGGAAAAAGGATTGACTGCTTTTTTAATATATAAATCAAATAAAAACTCATATCAGATTATTAGATTTCCTCCAAAACTATTGGGGTTCACAGATTTTTTTTCTCTTTTCATTGCCACAATAATTATTTTCCGGAATTATGGTGACCTAAAGTTCGCTTGTGATCATATATCCTTATCGGTGTCCTACCCATGTCCTAATATCAATTTTTTTTTTCTTCAATTTTAATTTATTGTATTTTAATTTAATTTTACAATGATTAATTATGGTTCATTATGTACAATTGGGGTTAGTAATTGATTATTCCATGATCAGGGTATATAATTTTTAAAAGTAAATGTTAATTAGAATTCATTATATTAAATTTTTTATACTCCCTCCGTCCCATTATTGTTGGCCTGTATTCTTTTTTGGGCCGTCCCACGAAAGTTGGCCTGTTTCCTTTTTGGGAAATATCCTTCTCTCACAAAAAGTTATGGGCTCCACCACTTTCTATCTTTTTACCCTTTAAACACCCTTCTCCTTAATACCCGTGCCTAAAAAAAACGTGCCAACAATAATGGGACGGAGGGAGTATATATTACTCCATCCCAATAAACAGGACACATTTTTTTGAGCACGAAAATTAAAAAAAGAAAGTGTAAAAGATAAAAAAAAGCGATAGGGACCACAATTTTAAAGGGTTAATTTTTGTCATTTTATAAACGTGCCACTTATATTTGGACGGCACATGCCACTAATAATAGGATGATGGAGTATTAAACTAATGAATATAATAATGGAACAAAGCATCAAACCCCCTAAAGTTATGTTAATTTTGGTTATATTGTCTCTCTAGTTTTCCTTGTTTGTCTCTAAAAACTCGATTTAACGGAGTCACTCATGACCATGGGATAGCCATAGTCAGTGATGGAGTGATGAGTCTTTGACCGATAGATTGTGAGTTCGAAATCTACCAATACCTCTAAGTTAATATATATCTTGTGCGCACATATGGTAGCTATTGTACGAAGAAAAAATAAAAGAAAAAAACTAATATATGGTCCCTTTGATAACATTAAACTTGTTAAATTTGATCATTGACTGTTATTGAACTTCAATTGGTGTCGTTTTGCTCTTGAATAAACTATAACGTGATCCTAATTTATTTATTTATTTATTTATTTTGTGGTGCTGCAGGCTAGGATGCATAGTCTCACACATTTCATTTCATAGAGCAATACGATTTACGAAGTAAAATGTACAAGCTTAGTTGTGATTGATAAAAAACACACAAAAGAATTTTTCGTGGTAAGGAGATGACACAAAAAAAAGTGTGAATTTATATGCGTGTAGAGAATAGGTATTCTGCACATGTTACGTTTTCTTCAACGTGTTGTTTCTTACTAGAAATCCAAAGTTTAATAGCAAAATTGACGTTTAGGGGGTTAGTAAGTATAATTATAGTCAAATTCAAATGAGGCGAAAAAAATATAAAATCTTACTAAAATTATCTGAAAGATTGAAAATTCGTAAGATATATTCATTTTTTTGTGTTTGGATCCTAATATAAGTATATATTGTCTTCTCTTGACCCTCGAAATGATCTCATATCAGACTCCATGAGGCAAACGTAACTTCGAAAAGTATAATAATAATAATAATAATAATAATAATAATAATAATAATAATAATAATAATAATAATAATAATAATAATAATAATAATAATAATAATAATATACTCCAAATCAATATTACGATTAAATATGAGATGCAATGTATATAATTATGTTATAAAAAAATGTGGTATATATGATTTGTGATGCACAATGAGTTATGAGATACATTATCAATCCAATACAGATTTTGTGGACTAATGCTAACTCTTTGATTTGTGATTCTGAAATAATCTTTAATTTACACACACACACACACACATGTGTGTGTGTGATTAAGCTGGTGCTTTAATTTATGCATAGTCATTAAGCTACTCGGCCAAGTATACTGTCGTTAGTGGAACCTTTTAATAGTACTAAATTTTAGGCATCCCTTTTTGGTAAAGTATGTTTAATTATTTATAATGATAAACTTAAGAAAATAATTTAAAAGCCAACTGTGAATTCGCGGACAGAAGCTGTGCACGTAACTTGATTTGCTTTAAGTTAGATTCTTTTTAAAAAAATGTATCCAATCTGGTAAACATAATTACATAATAGATTTAAAATTTAAATACAAATTGATTAGATACTGCAATTTTAGCTACAAAACAGGAAAAGAGGATATAGAGTAGTAGTACGGCAGTTGGATTACTGGATAACCTTATAAATCTCCCACTCGACTTTATTTATAGTTTATGAAACAATTTTATTATTATTGATTTAACTAAGTTTATTTTATTTTTGGCGTTTGATACCTCAACTATAAAGGGTTGTATCTGGACTGGTTTTGATTTGCAGGACAGAAGAGAAAAAATTAAGTGGTATGGGACGCAGATTGTTTTGGTTGCTTGCTTTTCTTTTAAATTTATTTTTTGTTTGCTGTCGTTTTTATATTTAATGATCTCAATTAGGAATGGCAATGGGTCGGGTACTCACCCATTAAGCATTTCCCAAACCCAAACCCATTAAAATTTACTCAACTCATACCCGTCCCAAACCCGATTAAAAAATTATTTTAAAACCCGTACCCAACCCAAACCCGTTGGGTAATACCCGCTAAAAACCCGTTAAAAACCCGAATGTACTAGAACATAAACATCAATATTAAATAGTAGAAATAACAAAATATTATAAACATAATTTTGACATAAGTATGAATAAAAAATTTCATTATATTAAATTATATGCGTGTTAAAAGAATAATATAAAATTATAAAATTATTAATATTTATATTAATATAAATTATATATAAAACAAATATTTAATTACTAAAATTAATTCTTTGTATGCGGGTTAAAAATAATAATATAATATTCTAAAATTATTAATATTTATATTAATATCTATAATTATATTCTAAATTATATATATAAAATATTTTGTTATCTTACATATATATAAATGGATTTGGATAGCGGGTACCCATAGGTAATTTCCCAAACCCGACCCAAACCCGTCACGGGTTTGGATGTTTCTACCCAAACGCGTCCCAAAACCATTTAATAATTCTCAAACCCGTCCCATTAGAGTTTGGTAGAGCCGGGTACCCGTAAAAACCCGACCCATTGCCATCCCTAATCTCAATTTTAGTTGAATTATCTAATGTATGTATTATATTATTATTAATTCAAACCTAGATACTGGTAGGGGACATACTCACAAATATTTAATAAGATTACACATCGATTTAACATAATTAAGAGGGCTGTATAATAGACGAATATATAGTTTTTCTTCTCTAACGACTAGTGTTACTCCCTTCATCCCACTCATATTGTCTTGTTATTGTTGTCACTCATATTGTCCTGTTACTGTTCGGCACGGAGATTAAGAATAAAAGTAAAAAGATAAAAAGTTGCTAGCTTCCATTACTTTTGAAGGGTTAATTTTTTCCTTATTTGGAACAAGACAATTTGAGTGAGACAACCCAATAAGGAAAGGAAGATAATATGAACGGGACGAATGGAGTATTATATTGTTTACAAAAATTAAAATTTGTATACAAAATAAAACTCATTCCAAAGTTTGTGTATTTTTCTGCGGTTAACCCAAGAAAAAAAAAATATAAGCTTAAAATCTAATTTACTATCGCGTCACGAGGTATTGAATTAACTTATTTAAAAAGATTTGATGAGTTCTTAAATAAGTCTTATAAGCTGTTTTGACCCCAAGTCTTCTTATTTTCAAAATATGTTTTTGGAGTATTTGGACAAAATGAAGATAAGGTATCTACACTTTTACATCCAAAATTTGTCCAAATTTTCAAAAAATAGAATATACTTTTGACTTTAATATATTAGTACCAAATAAATGTATTTCACTAATAAATCTATATCATGTCAACTTTTCCGATACCGGATATATAGTTGTTTTGGCATAGCAGAAGTCACTTGTCAATAACTTAATAACTAACTCAATTAAAGAAATTTCATGTGGATTTTTTACTATCAACATGACTATTAGGTACTAGAAATATCATTCTAAATCTAAATTAAAGTCCATTTATTGGGTATTAATATGTCAAAATTGGAAGTATAATTACACCGGAAAAAAATTTGCATGCAATTATAAAATGGCGAGATGTAAAAGGCCAGTTAAATAATAGTATCATTTGTCAAATATGTTGAGATTTGCTTTTCTTATTTTAATTTTTGAAAACAATTTATGGAAGGAAAAAAAAAATCTTCGTTTATGAATTTTATGAGCTCTTTTAAAAAAATGAAACCCCACAGACATTTCAAATAGTTTCAAATAAGCTATTAATTGTCGCTACTTGACAAATTGCTTTAAACAGCTTATAAAGTCACGCAAACACCATCCTATCGAGCAATTAGGCCCATGAGTTTTTGTTTTTGTTTTTTTTGTTAAATTTTGGGAATATTATTTAATCAAGTTTATAAATATTTAATATAAAATGCGTAAATCACCCATAATTAAACGTACGCCTTTGCGTCACTGATTTGGATGTATATGTAAACATAATTATTTAATTTAAAAAAAATAACTGAGATGATGAAATCATGAAATTATGTTAGATTCAAGCTAACTGCATGTATTTGCATTTATATATCTCCCAATAACTTTGTACAGAGTTGGTGTCTGCCAGCCTACTCTATTAAATAGTATTATAATCTTACTACTATATATGATCATAATTAATTACTCTAACTAATTATGTACACATGTCTACTTCTGATTGAGTCTTGCATTTTCTTTGTATGTATTAGTGTATCGCTTTGTATTATCTTATGCATCTCATTACACTCTCTTAAACATTTCATTATATTATCTGATGCATCTAATTTTGGTCTAACGAAAATTAATGATCATACTAAAAAAAAAAAGTCAAAAAGTGGGTTGCACTAGAAAACATGATTTTGACTGAAAAAAACGGATTTGACCATAAAATTATGTCATATACATTAAATCTTGTAGATAAATAATTTAAATTTATTCTTATTTATCACTTCATAATCTCTCCAATATATATATATATATGGAAGAGATCATACGTAAAAGTTTTTTCCCGTAAGAAATAAGAAGTGATCTGGACCATTGATCTTCATAGATCTACGGTTGTCATTGACCGGTGCTTTATAATTGAACATGAAATGCATTATTGTAACAATGCATTATAATAAATCAAAAATCCATTATTATGACAGTGCATTGTAATAATACATAAAATACATTATTTTAATAAATAAAATGCATTATTATTATTTTTTACGGAAAAAATATTTTGTATGAAACAATCCCTATATATATATATATATGCATATACATACGAGCTGACCCTCAATAACTATATATGCTATACTGGATTTGGCAATATTCTTCATAAAGGAATCTCTCTTTTCAACACAACATTACTTTTTTCGAAAAAAAAAACACACACACACCCCACTTTTTTTTTTTTTTACCTTGTGGGTCTATTTGAGGGTACTTAATATTATATTAACCTAATTAGTTTTATCTTCAACAGAATTCAAAAAATTTCATAATCATCTAGCAATAGCATATGTCAAAAAGAAAAGGAAAAAATACAACTAGTATTTATTGGGATTAATAAATCAAAATTGTGGCGCGACAATCTTTACATAAACAATTATAAAAAATCAACTTGCTATTAATTCGAGCTTGAGTCAAGTATTTAAAAATTCAAATTGACTCATTAATCTAAACGAGCTACCTTGAGCTTAAAATATATAATTAGAAAATACAGATTAAACATATACAGAATTTCTTTATCTAATAGTTACTTCATATAGAATATCTAAATAATCATTTAAAAAAAGAATATCTAAATAATATCAGTTGTTGAAATTGACGTGCTCATTCTAAAATTGTCGAATTTCGAATATATCCGTCTCAATTAAAAAAGCAACGTACGGGCAAAGTGACGGACCCTAACAAAGCTAAGACCATCTCAATTTAATCTTCCCACCAACTAAGTTATGACTCTTATAAGTATGGGCAAAGTGTTTTTCTTCATCAATTAAAAAAGGGTTATTGCAAATTAATTGTAATACCCCGCTTTTTCATAACTAATCTTAGTAAATAATTAAGATAATTATTTAGAATAATTAAATGCGAGAACTTAGAAAGAAAATAAGTTCTAGAAATTAAAATTTTTCGGCAGCCTTAAATTGCCGAAAGTAAAGAAATTAAGTAAATTAAGTAATTTAAGATGTTAATCTCGTCTCGGATGATCCGAGAAAGATTACGAATGTGTTTAGGATTATGTGCTTATATGTTTAGATTTTATTTGAAAAGTGTGTGTTTAATTTGAAGATTTGATTTCTCTAGAGATCGTAAAATTTCTCCAGCAAATTATTTTAGTTACGGATTTTATTTCCCAAAATTTCTTGAGAAAGCTTATATTAGGGTTTGAGAAACCCTAATAATATTTATAAGTTTGAAAGCTTTTTAATTAAAGCTGTGATGATTGTTTAGTGGATGTTTGATTAATTAATTAGAGAATTAATTAATCAATTAAAGTAAGATTTATATGCTTAATGTTTAATAAATTAATTAAGCTAATTTATGAAGCATAATTTTCCTAGGAAATAAAGCTTGTCTTATAAGCTTTATTATTAATTTCTAATTAATTTAATCTAACAATATCTAAGAGAATAAATTATAAGATATTGTTAGTATTAAATTTAATTCATAATATCTTAATTTAGATATTATAACACTAAAGTCAAATTACTAACTAATAAGGAAGTGACACCTCACCTTATCCAAAATGCAATGATGATGAAGAGATTAGTCAAGATTAGCATGCTACATACGTGTATTTAAGTTCAATGTTTTTGACTTTATTAGATAAGTGTGTTAGCGTCCATCTTCATCCTCATTTTCTCTTCCTCAAACTCTCGACACACACACGGCAACACACACTCAATCACACACAATCTTCATTGAAGAAGCTTCACCAAGCTCAAGAAATCAAAGAAAGTAGCATTCAAATTAATCAAGAAGGTTAGATCTTTCACTAATCAAGTTCTTGGCTCAAGATTGAGCATAAAAATCCATCTTCTTTTTCAAAATTTATGAAAAATATGGAAAAATAAGGGATTTTTAATTTTGATACTTGATGATTAAATTGATGGATTATTTGAGCTTAGAAAATTATTTTAAGCATGTTTAATGTTGGAATTAATCAAAGATTCAAGACCACTTTTATTTATTTTGGAATTACCGAAAATTAATGAATAAATTAGGGGTTTTTGATTGTTGAATTTCATGATCAAATTGATGATTTATATGAGTTCATGTGATGTATATAAACATGTTTAGTGATTGAATTTAGCTAGCTTGATCATTTGTTAATTAATTTAAAAAGGGCCGAAATTAAGGGCTAAAACTAAGAATATTTTATTTAATCTTACATGCTTGAATTGATGTTTAATTTGAGCTTATATGATGTTTTTGATCATGTTTATACATGAATTAAATGAGTTGAAACTCCCTGGCCTAATTTGTAAGAAATTCGAAATTAATGGTCTTGAAATTGAGAGTTTCTGGAGTTTAATTACTAGCTTAAGTCAGCTGGACCAAACTTGATTAACTCAGTGGATTCAGGGCTTGATTTACCGTGGACCACTGAATTACCATACTGACCGGTCAATTTGGATTAACTTGGTCAGTTTTTAATGGCTCGGTTTTTCGGTTTTCGGCCATTTCAGTTTTTCCGGCTTTTTCCAACTTCAGTTTTGCAGCTCGGTTTTTCCGGCTAGCTCGGTTTGGCCGGCTCGGTTTTCCGGCCAACTCGGTTTTCGACTTAATTTTTCAGCTAGCTCACTAGCTCAGTTCTCCAGATAGCTCAGTTTTCCAGCTAGCTTTGATTTTCCAGTCAGCTTGATTTATCCAGCTGATCTTTGCTCAACTTGTTTTCAGTTGTTTCTTCCGTAAACTCAAAAGTTAAAATGTTAACTAATTTTTCCTAATGATACGTTAATGATGAGTTTAAGAATTAATGATACGTCATTAATGAGCTTACATGTCAAAGACATATATTGATAATATAATGTTAAGCTTAAATGTTATCAAAGAGCTTAAACATTTTTTTTTATATGCTAAAATAAATAAAGAAAGAGCTTAATGATTAATGAGATGCTTATATGAAGAAATGAAATGTTTATTTTTTTTTTTATGATATGATGTTACGAAAGATATGATAAGCTTAAGTGTTTAATGATGTAAATAGTATGAGTTTAAATGTTAATAAAGTGTTTATATGCTTAAGTATGAGATTAAATGATGAAATATGTGATTTATGTTTTAAAATATATCCTGAAGTTATAATCGATTAATTATCGATTAAGAAGTTAAGTAAGAAAGAGGAAGTAATTAGAAAAGTTTAGTTCCTAATTGCCGAGATAAAAACCCTAGAAAAAGCCGAGACAAATTAGAGAAATTTTCAGAATAACAACGGCATCCCTCATTTGAATATTTAATTTTTCTCGCTCTTATGTTTAAATTTAATTATTAAATGAAGGAACGAGCGGGACTGAAAAGTGAGGGAAAAGCCGAGAAGTTAAAGTATATATAAAGTAGCTTCAGTCCAGGTGGGCTTTTCTATTATACAAATAAAATGTGGGCTTTTCTATTATACAAATAAAATGTGGGCTTTTCTATATATTAAATAACTCGAGCTTTGCTCTGTTTTTGAAATGCTTTAAAAGTATGTTTTAAAGTGATTATCATGCATAAAAGGATTGTTTTATGGATTCTCTTATGCCTATCTGTGTTGGTTCGCCAACTGTTATAATCGATCGGATTCTGAGTTAGCCAAAAGGGTGCTTTCCAATTAGTGTACACGGTAGCCATGAGTATGGACCCTGTTGAGGGGCGACCAGCCATGGTGAGTTGCGTTCGCGGAAGAAGGCCTTCTTCCGGCGTTGTTTCGGATATGGTTTTAATTGAATAAATAAAGTGGAGAAGCAAGTACGAAAATGATTTAGTAAACACGGGCTTTTACGAAAAACCCCGTGTTACTTGTGGAGATGCATGATTAATCTATAAAATCTATTATATATTTTGGCATGTGTCCAATGAGTACAAAGTACTCGGCCGCATGTTATTTCTAAAATGTGCGGGGGCTTGGATGAAGATGGAGTGTGCTGGGCGGATTTTTGTTGTTGACCTCTTAAGACATTGTTGATGTTGAGCAGGATTATATGTCTTCATACATATAATCAAAGATATGTCATGTTGTTTCCGCTGCAACACTCTGAATTTATTCAGTAATTGTTGTCTTAGTGTGATGGTGAAGCTGTGACTTGATAAACCTTATTTCCGTTGTTAAACTCTGATACGAGATGGTGTTGTCTTTTGACCATTCTCGGCTATTTTGGTTTGACTTAAAAGAATGATTTATTGTACGATTGGTTTTTGTTGGATAACTGGGTCGTTATCTTGTTCCTTGGTTAATCATAAATTGTGTATGTCGTGGGACCCACCGGCTTGGTTATCTTCATTCTAAGTCGGGCTGCGACGTTAATATCCAAACTTTAATGTCTTTTGCAATTTTAAAATGTTTGAAATAAATATTCAATCTTTACAATTTAATTTATAAATTTGACCTATCCTATATTTTTGGCATCCGGTAAAGTGATTTGACGCATTTATTAATGATGTGAACTAGAGTTCTGTTCTGTATAAAATACATCCTCGTAAATATTTCAAAACGTTGTTATTTTGTATCTAAATATTAAAATAATCACAATGGAAAAATTTGTCAACCACTTCCCCTCAAAATAGTGCAGTTTCAAAAAAAATTTATGATGGCGTAGTATATACATAATGAAAATCCTAGTCCACGTTGTTAATGAACATGCCAAATCAACTTGTCGGAAGCCAGAAAAAGCAGGGTAGGTCGAATTTGTAAAAAATGTAAGATTTAATATTATTTACAATATTTCCAAGATTGAGTCTAAATTAAAAAATATTAAAAATTAAATATTAGTTTGTAATTAACCCATTAAAAAATAATATTGTATGTACTATATTTTTTTTTTTTGAATCATTGAATGCACTATATATAACTTGGAGCCAAGCTAAAAAAACAAGTGAATTAAGTGGATTCATCGTTTTTGGCCCAAAACATTAATTATTCTTCCGATATCAAAGTACTAGCTTTTTTCTCTAGGTCATTTTTTTATGGGTCCAACTAATATAGTTGTACTTGGTTACATATTCCCCAAATAGTTTTCTTTATAGCTAGTGGCACTCGTGGACCTCTAAAATTTCTCAAATTCAAGTCGGTCACAGTTAGGTTAGGGATGAATTAAAAATTTCAATAATTTTATTTCTTTTTTGCTAACATGTCACAATGGAATATTTTAGTTCACGAAGTGACGATCTCAGTACTTAAAAATCATATGGTACAATTCCAACCAACCCTATATATATATATATATATATATATATATATATATATATATATATAACTTTTCCTGTAAAAAATAATAATAATAATGCATTTTATGTATTATAACAATGCACTATCATAATAATGCATTTTTTATTTATTACAATGCATTGTTACAATAATGCATTTCATGTTCAATTATAATGCACCGGTCAATGACAATCGTAGGTCTACGATGATCAATAATCCAGATTGCTTCTTATTTCTTACGGGAAAATGCTTTTACATATGATCTCTTCCACACACACACACATACATACACATATATATATATATATATATATGGATTGGTTCATATAGAAACTATTCCTTGTGTGGGAACGAGGAACCAATCTGAACCGTTGATCTTTGTATGATCTATGATTGACATTATTCGAAGCATGATTTTATATAAGCACAATTGTTTGTACTAAAAAAACACGAATCTCATTAAGCATGACTATATATAGATTTAAGCATGAATATATATGTACATGTTCTCAAGTTCTCACGGGAGAAATCGTTCCTATAGTAATCCATCCCTATATATATACACGGATAGCGGTAAAAAAAAAAGCAACTTTGATGAACATATTAAATACAAAGGGAAAACAAATATGTATAACAATTACTGCCCTTTGAGTTGATAATTTCATGAAATAACCAACGAATGAGGCGTTCTATTACACAATGTTGTTCCATCATCTCAATCATATATATAGGACTTTTGTCACGTATATTTCAATCTACTGTTTTTTTTTCCTAAACAAGCTGCTATTAATTGAGAACAATACTTCAATTACAAGCTTTAATAATTAATATTACTTTGTCATGCATGCATACTCTTAGTTTGAAGCTTATTGCCGTGCGGTGATAACACGTTGAGAGGTTACACTTGAATTATAGGATTTGGCAATGGATTATTAATTTCCAAATATCGAATTCATTTAGGTAGATCAGATTGATCAGTACAATACTCTATAAATGATAGAAGATCCATAAACTTAATTACTTTTCAACTACTTTTTGGTCTTGGATATGAAATCTCTCAATAAATTTACATGAGAAAAGACAATCGAGTTAGTTACTAGTGTGAGTAAAGACTTAGAGGCACCAAGATGTAGTGCACAAACACCTTGAATGTGCGACATTTGTAAAGTGTTTTAATTTAAAGTTTAAATTTACAACACATTAAATTAAAATACTTTACAGGTGTCGCACATCCAAGATATTTGTGCACTACACCTTGGTGCATCTAAGTTTCTACTTACTAGTGTGCATGTCACTTAACATTGTAAATGCTCCCTTTAATAAACAGTTGGGTTCCTCTCCCTCTCTCTCTCTCTCTCTATATATATATATATATATATTAACACACACACACACAAATCATGTAATTAATTTTATCCTTAAATTGCCTCTAGATTAAACTTATCGAAATCACATGAAACTAATAGTACTGCGAAGAAACTTTAGTTGATTTAAAAAGCATAATATATACTAATCAAAGACAAATGACAAGCCATAATGATTTTTTTTATCCTAATCATCACTTTCCATTTGCTATATATAAACCTCCACACCCCTAACATGCAATCCTCACTCGACTACCATCCATCTCCAGACATTTCTATTGCCATTAATATTTCAATCATTCAAAATAAATTATGGACCCATTTTGGTTCGCTTTCTTGATCTCATGCTTTCCACCCTTTTACCAAACTGCATGCTGTCTCTCTCTTCTTCTTCTCTCCTTCTACATCTTCATTTCATTCTTCTTAAACCTATGTTCCGTACCAGGTGGTTTTGCATGGAGAAACTATCACCAAAACCCTAAATCCCAACTCAAAAGCCCTAAATTTTCTTGGCCTTTTGTAGGGTTTTTACCTCAAATGGGGCCTCTTGCTCACCGAAAGCTAGCATCCATGGCGTCTGCACTACGCTCCACGCGCCTCATGGCCATTAGCCTTGGCTCAATGCGCGTGGTCATCAGCAGCCACCCTCAAACTGCAAAGGAGATTCTTTGTGGAAGTGCGTTTTCTGATCGCCCCATAAGAGATTCCACACGTCTGCTCATGTTTGATCGCGCCATTGGCTTCTCCCCATCAGGGGACTATTGGCGCCACCTCCGTAGAATCGCCTGCATTCACATGTTCTCTCCTAGGAGAGTAGCTAGCCTAGAGGGTTTTAGGCAAGTAGTGGCGAGTAACATAATCCAACGGGTGGAACAGGAGATGGTAGGGATGGGGTTTGTGGAGTTGAGAGGGATTCTTCAAAAGGCTTCTTTGGACAATGTGTTGGAGAGTGTGTTTGGGATTAGTGATTTAGGGTTTGGTAGTAAAATTGGGGATGAGTTGGGTGTGATGGTTAGAGAAGGGTATGAACTCTTGGGAGAGTTCAATTGGGCTGATTATTTTCCATTAAGGTTTTTGGATTTCTTTGGGGTGAGGAGAAGATGCCATAAATTGGCAGGTAAGGTTAGTAAAGTTGTGACTCAGATTATTGAAGAAAGGAGAAATAATGGAGATTTTAAAACGAGGGATGATTTTCTTAGTGTTTTGCTTTCTCTGCCTCAAGAGGATCTACTTACTCATGCAGATATGGTGGCTGTGCTATGGGTATGAATTTCTTGATTTAATTTCCTCCCTACTCCAAATTTATTAATTAATTTGTTGAATGATTCCTACTTGTTTTCTCCTTTCTTTTATATATTTTTTTATCTCATTTACCTACTTTTTTTCACTTTAATTTGAAATTTAAAAATCAGTTATTCAAGTTTGGGGGGTAATTAAATTGGCAAAATAAAAAGTTAACAACTATCGCTATTTATTAGTATGTTGTTATCGTTTATCGTAAAGTTGAAAACCGAGCTCTATATTTGGACATTAATTAAATCCAAATATTAGAATTGAAAAGGCACAAAAGAACATGTTATCAAAGATACAATTTGTTTTATTTATTTTTAAATCTTACTTTTTACCCAACCGATAGTTTTGGTCCTAGAGTAAAGTTCCTGCAATAATTAGAAGTGATAATTTTTTTTATTTGTGGTTCATATGATCTGTTGGTAAATCAAAACCTTAATCGAAAAGATTGCGGATTCCAGCATATAAATTTATATTTACACTTTTGTGAGTATGTGTGTGTTTTTGGGGGTACGTTACGAAAATGTGTCTTTATGCATATTTACTTTGTTTTGGATGGAATCCAAGGAAACAAACCGTAAACCACACCTAACTAATCGTGGATATTATAGTCAAACCACACGAGCTACCAAATCTTTATTGCTTTTCTCTTTTTTAATCCCTAATTTCATTTACAATATATATATGTTACATCAATTTACATATATTTATTATTTCATTTAGGGTTATCATATATATGCATGACTGTATTTTAGCACCTAGGAATTATTGACGAGATACAATTGCATATGTAAGAAGAATATAAAGTTAATTGCATATGTCTATCAAAATCAACGCTCATTTGATGCATATATACAGGAGATGGTATTTAGAGGAGTAGATAATATTTGTATTCTCCTCGAATGGATTATGGCAAGAATGGTTCTACACCAAGATATTCAAGCAAAGGTACGACATGAAATCGAAGTTAATGTTGGTTGTAAAAAGCATATTACGGAATCACATATTCCGAATCTTCCGTATCTTCAAGCCATTGTCAAGGAGGTGTTGAGACTCCACCCACCCGGCCCATTACTTTCATGGGCCCGTCTTGCAGTCCACGACGTCCACGTGGACAAATACTTCATTCCAAGTGGCACTATAGCTATGGTCAATATGTGGGCCATAGCTCATGACCCAGCAATATGGCCCGACCCGTGGGCCTTCAGACCCGAAAGGTTCATGAAAGGAGACTTCTCTATTATGGGATCTGATTTGAGGCTTGCTCCTTTTGGGTCGGGCCGGCGGGCCTGCCCCGGGAAGGCACTCGGGCTGGCTACGGTTCACCTGTGGCTAGCAAGAATTCTACAAAACTTCGAATGGCTTCCTTGCCACTCCGTTGATCTTGGAGAATGTCTAAAGCTCTCTCTTGAAATGAAGAAACCATTAGTATGTTATGCAGTGGCTATAACTTAAAATTGTGAAAGTATTAATGAAAGTTGCTTGCACGTGCGCAAGATTAAAGTTGCATAATTAAGTATTGTATTTATCAAATGCAACCTAAAATAACTAGCTAGCATGTAAAAATGCATTGGGTTTTATTTTTCTTGTCTTAACTATCTCACTTTGTGTTGTATGTTTTTGTCTTATGATTATGAAGATCAAGAAGTTAGAAATTCGATTTTGTTGTTGTGGACGAAATTAAAAGAAATAAAATAAAAGAAACATATAGCTAGGTTGACTATAGTAATAAGTAGTAATAAGCTAGAAGCCCAGAACAACTCGATTGGACGTAGCCTAGTTATATTTTAGTTTAATAGATATGGACTGGCCCATCAGACAAAATAAATTATCCAAAGTAAAAGACGCGTCTAATCCATATGATGCATGTCACTTTATTCATCACTTCTTTAACGACTTTACTCAATTAACATGTACTCTCTCCGTCTACAAAAATTATAGCTAATTTTCCTTTTTCATCCGACCATAAAAATTATAGCTAGTTTACTTTTTTTCCATTTTAGAACATGATCCACCCATTTTATTACTTTTTTATTTATTTCTCCACTCACAAAAGTGAGTTCATTTCTCCACTCACTTAACATCTACCAATATTTTATTAAAACTCGTGTCACACAAAACTATCTACAATTTTGGTGGACGGAGGGAGTAATATATAGTACATTGTAATGAGTACATTTGGTTTGATTGATAAGGCTTGATTAATAAATGATCCAATTTAATTATATGTTAAATTTGAATGATATGGCTCATAATGAATAACTCGGTCCGTGTTCTAATCCTATCATACTATATCAATGTTATTTATCTCATCCTCCACATCTATATTTACTGCCGGTGCTAATGGGAAACAACAATTAGTACCCCTGCTCAGGAATCACACATAAATCAAAATTCAGATAGTTAAATCATAGCATGCATCGCATTCCAGTAATAAAATAATTTAAACATAAATGAATTTTGTAGAACAATAACTACATTAGTGTAAAGGAAACGTACGTTCATTCTTAATTCTAGCACACCGCACCATATTCCAACCCCAATCCCTTTAAGTCTCTTTGTACTTTTCCTTTACAAGCCCAAGCTCAATAATTACAAGGGTGATTCTATAGTCATTTTTATTTCCCAACTAAAATTATATATAGCCTCTTATGAAATAAAATAATAATAAAATTAATAGATCTATTATTTCATCCTTATACCTCACAATCTAAGTTAGGGGTGTCTAAACCGGTCGGGTAGGGTACCCTACTCGAAAATGTCGGGTACCCGATCCGATTTTTCCAAATTTATTATACCTCATCCCGACCCTATATTAAAATTAGGTATCCAAATATCCGAAGCGGGTATCCCAATCAAGTATTATGGTACCCAAATTACCCGATATTATTTAATTTATGTTCTACGTTATGCCTGAAATAAATTATTCAACATTATTCAATTTATAAATTACACTATATATACAATGTCTAATATATAAAGAATAACAACACAATTGATGGTCCCTGAGCTAGGTATTTGGTGTAGAGGGGGGGTGAATACACCAAATAGATTTTTAGAAAACTTTTTCAAGTTAAATCACAGAGTTAGTGAGCTCAGTTATCGATCCAGCTAGGGAGGGTCAGCTGGGTAAATAACTCAGCTGGCGGTGCGGAAAATGGTGGTTTGAAAACTTAGCTTGGTTACTTAGAAAAACTCAGTTTGAAAAGATTAACTTTAGGTTTTCAGCTTAGTCAAGTTGTGCAACTTTCTGAGAGACACAGCTGTCTTTGGAGAGCAGCTGCGTATGCAGTTTTGATCAAATATGCAATGTTATGAAAGAGTTAGTACAAAACTGAATATAAAGAGAAAGTAAAGTGCACGCGAGTTTTTACGTGGTTTGGAGTAACACCTCCTACGTCCACGACCAGGTTCACTGGTAATCAACTACCACTTGGTTTCCAAGTACCAAGCAACTTCACAACTCTAACCCGAGCTGTGTTCCAACAGTTTGCGGGCACTGTCAAGCCTAACCTTTCAGTTTACGGGTACTGAAAAAACCTTACACACTTGAATTTCCCGCTTCAAGCAAGCGTAACCTTGACCTAACCTTTCTGGGTAAGAGGGGTTTGGTTTGGGGTTCTAACTGTGAACGAGTTCTTACAATTAAGAACTTTAGAGTATGATGAACTCGTTCGAAATCTAGGCTTAAGATATACAAAGAGTTTGTCCTGGGGAACAGACGAAAAACTAAGCAGTTCTGAACTAGAAACACTTTAAGATAAAGTGTTCTTTGAGCTATGTAGAACTGCTTGAGAGCTTTTGAATGATTGATGATTTCAGAGAATGAAAGCTTGTAGAGAGTTTTTCGTATCTGATCCTGAGGTTGAAGACGTGTTTATATAGGTAGAGATTCAAGACTAGCCGTTGAAGGAGCCGTTTGAATCTTACCTACTCTTCTTAAATTCAAGATCTGCCGTTGGGCGAATCTGCACCTTTCTTCATTTGTGTCACATCCTAGGTCCTGAATTCTAGGATGCTGATTTGGTAATCCCTTATTGGTCGAGGCATGTTGACTTCCTCTGACGCCGGGATCTTCTGCCTTTGGAGCTGGCTTTTGAATTCAGAGCTGGACTGACTTGATGTGATGTCTTCAGTTAGTTCCATTTGTTCTGTACAGCTGGACCGGCTGTATTTTGAACTCAGCTCGAATTCTCTTCAGCTTGATCATGCTCTGCTGGAGGACTCAGCTGAAGGTTGACGTCTGCTGTCTTTCGCTAGCTGACTCCTGCTGTAGACACAGCTGGGTCGACTGCTGTCTTTCGCTTTCTTAACTGTAAACCTAGAAAATCTAAAGCTCAAACAGGCGAGCTGGAAAACACTATTTAGGTTGACGCGATCATCTATTCGGTTGGAGAATCAGTTGGGTTTTGGTATCAAATCGAAACCTTATAATTTTCCCAACAATTTCCCCCTTTTTGATGATGCCAAAACCTAACTGAGACAACTTATGACGCAGAAAAACTTGTGTTTTATTAATGTAAGAATATACATTATAACACATGAAGAAGAAAGAAAAAAAATCTTCAAATCTTCAGTCTTCAATCCCAGTTGGCTGGGTCTTCTCTTCTGCATCCGTTGCTTCTTTCTTTTGACTCGTCTTCTTCAGCTGATTCTGATTCAGCTGGTTCCTCTAGCTCAACAGTTTGCCTCTTCTTTGACTTGTCTCTTCTCCCTTACTTCCCTATTTTTGGCATGATCAAACAGGGTGGGAGAGATACACCATCGGCTGTTGCGATGTTTTAGTTTGGCGAAACTGTGGTCTTCAGCTCTGAGCAGCGAGGTTTGGAGTCTTGGTGGCTCAGCTGTTGTATTAGCTGGCTCTTCTTCAGTAGCATTAGCCTCAGCTGTGATTGCAGACACAGCGTCCTTGGCCTGATTCAGCTGGGGCGGTCCAGCTGAGTGCTTGGAGGGATGAGTTGGCACGGGAGATAGCATCTTGTGAGTCGGGCACAACTTCATTCCTTGCAAATTTTGCTTCTTCAGACTTCTTAGATTGAATGAGAAAGTCTGATTCAGCACTTGAGGGACTCGTGTTCAGCTCATATCATCATCATCCAAATTGCAGTGATCATTGGCTGGGTGATGTTTCTCATTTGAGCTTGGTGCAGGGGCTTGAGCATCTTTCATCGGAAGATCTCGAAGCTGGTGTCCCTGTGGAGCTGAAGGAAACTGAGGAGAAGGCGGTTGAAGTATTACATCTGTCTTGGGGTTTAAGCTTGGTTGACCAGCTGGAATACTCCGTTGCAGTGTTGGTGACGATTATGTTCACGCAGGCGCATGAACTTCTCCTCCACCGTAAGAAACGACCGCTTGTGGGCCTTCTGCTCCTCGAAGAGTAATTACGAATTCTCTCATAATGTCAGCTAGCTTCTCGGCTGACTGACTGAGCACCTTTGACTTGAGTCTTCTGTTTGAAGACGGTGCTTCAGCATGTTTTGTCTCCTCAAGTTGTCTCCGATTCCCAGCTGGAACGGAGATAGATGCATGCTGCTTTGTCTCCTGCATCTTTTTTTGTGCCTCCTGTGGTGGAGCAAGAGCTTTGTCATGACTGCTCTTGAATACTCCGGCTTTATCAACATCTGGTCCAGGTCTGTTGACGTTGATTTTTGCATCCCAGGGAGTTGTATGTCCCGTTCTCTCTTTTATGTTGAGAGAAACAGTGGGGCGGAGGAGGTCTTTTTCCTTTGACATTCCCAGGAAGTTTTCTGCACCTTCCTGGTGAATGACGTTCTTGAGCTTTGCAGTCTCTCACTGCGTTGGCCTGGATCTGTCTATGGGCTTCACCTTCTTCTGGACTTTCGTCTTCTTTGAGGTTCCTGAGAGTTAAGCAACTCTTCTCTTGAAGCTTTGATATATTCTTCAAGTTTGATCGGCTTCGGAAGATATCTTTCTGGATTCCATGTTCTTCTTCTGCAACTTTTGTTAGTAGAGACAAATAATACCAATTGATGGAAATAAGAAAGAATGCCGAGAAACTTTTTAAGGTTGATGCAATGCATTACGTATATCTTCTAGCATATTTAAAGAGCTTTCTTTATGAATGGACGATCAAGATTTATCTATTGATAAGAAGATCTACGACTAGGAGTGATTCTCGCGTCATGTCAATTTCTTGATAAGAAGATGCGAGTTAATGCGCGAGAGAGAACGGTTGAGGCGTTTTGACTTTTGCCTCGAAACTCCCATGATTCAATTCTTTTCAGACTTTTAATTAAATTTGATTAGATTTGACAAGATATGAGTTGACTGAAAACAGATTGAGTAGGTGTAGTTAATGTTGTTGCAAACCTCTCAGCTGATCATTGTAGTCAGCTGATACCTCGGTTGAGTGGGTGTGCTGGGTGATCGTGGTTCCAGCTGGTTCCCCCTCAGCTGAATAATCCTTCAATTTCAGCATCTGGTTTAGCTGGATTCTTTCTCAGCTGATATTAGTGACGTTGATTCTGAGTTACAGCTGTCTGCTTGCATTCAATTGGTCTTCTTTATTCAATTGGTCTGCTTCCATTCAATTGGTCTGCTTTCATTCGGGTTCTGCTCCATTCAGTTGGTCTGCTTCCATTCAGTGGGTGAAGCATTGCAGGTTGAGTAGTCCAAGTAATCCGCACAACATTTTGAATCTTGCTTCTATCGGTTTTGTGAGAATATCGGCCCATTTGTATATACGTGTGAATTTTCTCAACAATCACATCCCTCTTTTCTACGTGATCTACGATGAAATGATGTCGTACGTCTACATGCTTGCATCTTGTGTGAAATCTTGGATTCTCCGAAATGGCAATCGCACTTGAGCTATCACGTAAAATTGAAACATCCGTTTTCACTTCATAGTCATCCAGTGATGTTTCGACCAGAGAATTTGTGACGGCAGCTTAGGCCATATATTCGCTTCGTTGTGGAAGTTGCTACGCACGTTTGCTTCTTTGAAAACCATGAAATCAACTTACTTCCTAAGAACTGACAAGTTCCTGAAGTTGATTTTCTGTCCAACCGATCTCCAGCGAAGTCTGAGTCTGAGTATCCATTCACCGTAGATTGTCTTGGTGGGTACCACGGCCAACATTCGAGTTCCTTTGAGATATTTGAGAATGTTCTTGGCTGCTTGCATGTGTGCTTCCTTTGGATCAACTTGAAATCCGGCACACACTCCGATTGCGAAAGAGATGTCCGGACGACTTCTTTGTTAGATACGTGGGATCCTATTATCCTCTGTATTTCTTTGGAATCAGCCGACTTCCCTTCGATTCTGGTTCAATCTTCCAGTTGGTGTTCATTGGAATCTTTACGGTTCTATTTGGATTGAACTCCATACTTGGCGATCAAGTCTTTCACGTATTTGGATTGATTTATGAAAATCCCTTCTGATGATTGCTTGACTTGAAGTCCTAGGAAGAAACTCATTTCTCCCATCATGGACATTTGGAACTTCTCTGACATCATCTCTTCAAATCTTTGGCATAAGAAGTTTGATCTTGATCCAAAGATGATGTCGTCTACATAGATTTGAACAACCAGAATATCTTCTCCTGACTTGATGGTGAAGAGAGTTCTGTCTACTGAGCCCTTTTTGAATCATTTGGATACAAGAAAATTTGACAGAGTGTCATACCAAGCTCGAGGTGCTTGCTTCAATCCATAAAGAGCCTTCTTTAGCTTGTAGACTTTATTTCCTTCTACTTCAAATCCTGGAGGTTGTTCAACGTAGACATCTTATTTGATTTCTCCATTTAAGAATGCACTCTTCACATCCATTTGATAGACCTTGAATTTGTGATGTGCTGCATAGGCGAGAAAGAGTCTGATTGCTTCCAATCGTGCTACTGGAGCAAATGATTCTTCGAAGTTAATTCCTTCCTGCTGAGTGTAGCCCTTGGCAACCAGTCGAGCTTTGTTTCTGATGACGACTCCCAGGGTATCCAATTTGTTCTTGAATATCCATTTTAGTCCTATGACTTTGACTTCTTGAGGTCTGTCGACCAATTCCCAGACACAATTTCTGAGGAATTCGTTCAGCTCTTCTTGCATGGCGTTAGTCCAAGGTACGCTCTTCAAAGCTTCGAGAATTGATTGAGGCTCTGGCACTTGAGCTACGTAACACGCCATTAGAGCTGTGTCTTCATCATAGACCGTCAGTTCTAGCTCTACTGAGAGTTGACCTGTATCAGCTGCTTCTTGATGATCCGATGAGGCTTGAGTACTCGAGCTTCGGTTTTGACTTGGTCAGATGGTTCTCCAATGATTGCTGATGATGGATGATCTTCAATCCATCTTCTCCTCTTACGAATTTCTTCTTCCAATTGATTGATGCTTGACGTGGCTAAATTTCGTCTGACTTGGAGTTGCTCAGGAGTTAAGTCTTGAGAGTTGGTTCTCTTTGATTTAGATTATGAGCAGACTTCTGTAGAGGCTCAGCTGGAGATGGAGCTGGGGATTCAGCTGTTTTTGGATTTCCAGCTGATGATGTTCCCCCTTTATTTGGTGTTGAAGGTTATTCTCGATTTCCAGCTGGTGGAGCTTCTTGGTTGATTTGAAGTTCCTCCTCTGGCTCATCATCCCAAATTAATGGTTCGGCCAGATTCCTGATTCTATTTTCTTGAGCTTTTGTCTGAATAAGTCTTGAAGATTCTCCTTCGTTTCTTCGTTTGATAGAATCTCTATATTCGAAGGAGGATTCGTCAAAGGTAACATGTGGAGTTACTTCGACTATTTGAGTTCTTCTGTTGAAGACTCTGTATGCTTTACTCACAGCGGAGTAACCAAGGAATACTCCTCGGTCTGTCTTCACGTCGAACGTCTTGAGTTGTGTCTTCCCATTATTGAGGATGTGACATTTGGATCCGAATACCTTGAAATACCCTATGTATGGTATTCTGTTGTTCCATAGCTCATACGGTGTCTTTCCTTGCCTTGATGTGAGTAGGGAGCGATTCTGAGTGAAGCAAGCTGTGTTGATTGCTTCAGCCCAGAATTTCTTTGAAATGGCAGAGCTAGCTAGCATTGAGGTAGCTGCTTCCTTGAGAGTTCTGTTTCTTCTTTCTGCTACACCATTCTGCTGAGGTGTGCGTGCTGCAGATGTTTGATGTTAAACTCCGTTCTTCTCGCAGTAATCATAAATTGTTTCATTCAGAAACTCCGTTCCACGATATGATCTTATTGACATTATCTTGCACTCCTTCTGTGTTGATAATCTTTCCAGTAGGATAGACAGCTTAGTCCTGGTTTCGCTCTTCTGGTACAAGAATGATACCCATGTGAATCTTGAGAAATCATCCACTACGACCAGAGTATATTTTCTGCCATTGAAGCTTGCTGGAGTAACTGGACCAAAAAGATCCATGTGAAGGAGTTGAAGTACTCGATCAGTTGACTGAACTGGCTTGAGAGAGAATGAAATTCTTGTCTGCTTTCCTTGTTGACACGCGCTGCACATATGACTTTTGTCATGTACTTGATCTGGAATTCCATTAGCGAGCTGGTTCCTAGCCAGTTTGTTGATTGTCTTGAAGTTGAGATGATTCAGCCGTACGTGCATGACGGTGACTTCATTCTTGCTTTTCGATACAAGACAAGTCTCCGGAGAAATTTGTTGATCGGCAAAATACATATTTCCTTCTCTTTTTCCTCTTAGGAGTATCTGCTTGGTTTCCCTGTGCATCAAACTTGACAGAAAAACTGTTGTCGCAGAATTGGCTAATGGAAAGCAAGTTGTGTTGCAATCCTTGTACATAAGAAACATTTGGGATTATAGCATTTCTAGTTTTAAATGTACCATAACCTTTGGTTAGGCCTTTGGAGTTGTCACCAAATGTTACTTGTGGACCTGTACGCTCGATATACTCCTGGAGTAGATGCTTGAGGTGCGTCATGTGCTTAGAACATCCACTGTCCAAGTACCATAGCGTTCTCATCGACTCCTCAGAAATGCGTCGATTCCTTGCAACCTATATAAAAAAAATTAAAATTCAGGTACCCAGTTTTAATTGGGTCCTTGTGGGTTAGACAGAGATCCTTTGACGACCCAGATCTGCTTGATGACTCGAATTGGGTCATTTGATCTGATAATTCTCCCAGCTAAGTCGATATACACATTCTTTGTGTTCTTCGGTTGTTGCTGGCGTGGTCTTGATCCCAGTGTCTTCCCGTTTTGATGTCTTGATTTCTTTTGGTTTCCAGCTGTGTGCCTAGCTGAGACGTTCCTTTGTCTCTGCTGTCTTATGTGATGCTGTGGCTGGAAATGATTATCCAGCTAGTACTCATATGAGTGGTATCCAGCTGGGTATCTCTGATATCTCGGTTGATATCGTTCAACGTGCTGTTGCTGTTGCTGGTATCTGTAAAATCCAGCTTGTTATCTTCCTTGAGATTGAGCACGTTGCTGTCTGAGTTGTGCTTGAGGTTGTCGCACAGCTGACCTTCTTGATGCCTGTTGTGTCCTCGACGGAGCTTGAGGATGTTTCACAGCTGGTCTTCCTGACGCCTGCTGTGTCCTCAACTGTTGATGCTGAGTTGCTGGGATTGGATGTTCTTTTGCTCGTACAAACATTACCTTAGTTTCACTTGTGGAGGCAATGTTTGAGGCATCCTTTGATTCGTTGTATCCCAGTCCCGCTTTGAGTGCTGCTGGACGTTGAGCACTAATGATCTCGTCCATTGTTGACGTGGCTTTGATGAGAGCTACTATCTTCTTAGATAGTACCTCTTCGGTGCTTTTCAGCTCAATGATCTCAGCTGATTTCTTTTCCGATTCAGCTGTGACCTTTTCCATATCTTCCATCAGCTGTTTCTTCTCATAGTAGAATTCCTTCATCAGCTGATCTTGTTTCACTATTTTGTCTTTTAGTGAAACAACTTCCTGTTGGAGCTGTGTTGTATCAGCTGCGTCTGATACATTTGTCTTTTCCAGTTCTGCCTTCAGCTCGGCATTCTCACACATAATGACGTCAAGGATCTCTTGAAGCTCCTTGGAATCGTTCATTACTTTCTCTACTAGACTCCAATCAGGTAGTCCAGATTCTGAGACCTGTGTAGAGTGTTCGTGTGATGGTGAGATGTCTGATAGATTTTGAGTTCGAGACATTACCTCATCTTCATCGATGCCGTCTGTTTGTCCCATGAAGCATGTATCCCAATCAGGTTCATCATGGGCCATCAGGGCTTCTTCTTCCGAGTCTGAAAATGGCATGTCATCCATTTTGTTGCACTCTAATTCTTCATCGGCGATATAAGCTCTTCTTCTGTCAGCTGCCTTAGCTTTCAGTTGGTCTTTGTCTTTCTTGGACAGCTTTGGACAATCTCGCCGATAGTGTCCTGGTTCCTTGCAGTTGAAGCAACCTTCTTCTGTTCGTTTGTCAGCTGACTTCTCATCAGCTGCTGCGTACTTGTCTCTGTAAGTTCTTGCGAACTTCTTGTATTTGCCCTTGCTGGTGTTGAGTCTGTTGTAGTTTTTGACCAGCATGGCTATTTCTTCAAGTAGCTCTTCCTTGCTCATGTCCTTCTTATCCTTCTTCGATGACTCAGCTGACTGGTTGTATACGGATATGTCAGAGTTGGCTCTGAACGCAATCTCCTTTGTTGCAGGTGTCAGCTCTCCATCATTCTGATTGTTTGAAGATTCTTTCATTGTAATCTTCAAGTTGTACTCGTTGGCTTTGAGCATGGAGTATAATCTTTCAGTTGAAAGATCACCTAAGTCACTTCGACTTTGGTGTACCACCTTATAGGTGTTCCATTCTGCTGTGAGTGCTGAAAGAACTTTTAGATTATTTTCTCGCTGGGTGTATTTCCCAGTTCTGATGGTTTCTATTTCAACCACAATATTGGAGAATCTGAGTTCCATCCCTTCGATGGACTCGTTGACCAGCTACTTGAAGTTATCAAACTTCTGGCATGCAATCGTGAATTTATTCTCCTTTATCTCCTCCAATCCTTCGCATAGCTTTGCTAGGGTTTCCCACATCTCCTTGCGGTTTCGCAGTTGATGATTTTGCTGAAGTAGGCATTGGAGACCGTTGAAGATATGGTGTTCCTCGCAAAGCTATCTAGTCCAGCTTGCTTCCTTTCTTCTGAGGTGTGCTCATTCTTGGGCTTGGGAATGAGCTGATATCTTGGTTGTTCGCCATCTTGAGTTGGGACAAGCTCGTTCCCTGATTTGTAGATGATGATGGGTCCGTCTGTGATGACGTCCCACATCATATCGTGATGCGCACAGAGAAAGCTCTTCAGTCTGAACTTCCATATTGCATAATTGTTTACCGAGAAGGTGAGAAGATTCCTGTTAAGATAAGAATCCATAGAAATATGCAGTATGTAATAAAATGAGTTTTTCACAAAGAGGATCTGTTCAGATGACCACTGACAGATTGTCAAGAGAGATCTCTTGATACAGAAACGGTGGTCTGTTGAACCACTGCTCTGATACCAATTGATGGTCCCTGAGCTAGGTATTTGGTGTAGAGGGGGGTGAATACACCAAATAGATTTTTAGAAAACTTTTTCAAGTTAAATCACAGAGTTGGTGAGCTCAGTTATCGATCCAGCTGGGGAGGGTCAGCTGGGTAAATAACTCAGCTGGCGGTGCGGAAAATGGTGGTTTGAAAACTTAGCTTGGTTACTTAGAAAAACTCAGTTTGAAAAGATTAACTTTAGGTTTTCAGCTTAGTCAAGTTGTGCAACTTTCTGAGAGACACAGCTGTCTTTGGAGAGCAGCTGCGTATGCAGTTTTGATCAAATATGCAATGTTATGAAAGAGTTAGTACAAAACTGAATATAAAGAGAAAGTAAAGTGCACGCGAGTTTTTACGTGGTTCGGAGTAACACCTCCTACGTCCACGACCAGGTTCACTGGTAATCCACTACCACTTGGTTTCCAAGTACCAAGCAACTTCACAACTCTAACCCGAGCTGTGTTCCAACAGTTTGCGGGCACTGTCAAGCCTAACCTTTCAGTTTACGGGTACTGAAAAAACCTTACACACTTGAATTTCCCGCTTCAAGCAAGCGTAACCTTGACCTAACCTTTCTGGGTAAGAGGGGTTTGGTTTGGGGTTCCAACTGTGAACGAGTTCTTACAATTAAGAACTTTAGAGTATGATGAACTCGTTCGAAATCTAGGCTTAAGATATACAAAGAGTTTGGCCTAGGGAACAGACGAAAAACTAAGCAGTTTCTGAACTAGAAACACTTTAAGATAAAGTGTTCTTTGAGCTATGTAGAACTGCTTGAGAGCTTTTGAATGATTGATGATTTCAGAGAATGAAAGCTTGTAGAGAGTTTTTCGTATCTGATCCTGAGGTTGAAGACGGGTTTATATAGGTAGAGATTCAAGACTAGCCGTTGGAGGAGCCGTTTGAATCTTACATACTCTTCTTAAATTCAAGATCTGCCGTTGGGCGAATCTGCACCTGTCTTCATTTGTGTCACATCCTAGGTCTTGAATTCTAGGATGCTGATTTGGCAATCCCTCATTGGTCGAGGCATGTTGACTTCCTCTGATGTCGGGATCTTCTGCCTTTGGAGCTGGCTTTTGAATTCAGAGCTGGACTGACTTGAAGTGATGTCTTCAGTTAGTTCCCTTTGTTCTGTACAGCTGGACCGGCTGTGTTTTGAACTCAACTCGAATTCTCTTCAGCTTGATTATGCTCTGCTGGAGGACTCAGCTGAAGGTTGACGCCTGCTGTCTTTCGCTAGCTGACTCCTGCTGTAGACACAGCTGGGTCGACTGCTGTCTTCCGCTTCCTTAACCTGTAAACCTAGAAAATCTAAAGCTCAAACAGGCGAGCTGGAAAACACTATTTAGGTTGACGCGATCATCTATTCGGTTGGAGAATCAGTTGGGTTTTGGTATCAAATCGAAACCTTATAATTTTCCCAACAACAATATATTCATACATCATGAGGTATTATTGATTTATAAAGTTGGATCACATTATATCAAATTTAAATATAAATTATTAAACTCGTAGCAATGACCATAACAATTTGTAACCAGAAGAAACAAAAAATGTATAGCAATTTTAAATTAAAAAATATCACCAACACCATTAATCAACTAAAACCATAAATATATCTCATAGGTTTGTATCCTAAAAGTTAATTAACTTAATTTAAAGTATTATAATTTAGTATAAATTAAAAACTCGGGTATACTCGGGTATCCGAATCGGGTGTCGGGTATACCCGATACCTGAAATTTCTAGAAAACTCAACCCGTATCCCGACCCGTTTACCCGAATATGCGGGTATCGGATACCCAATTCCCGTCGGGTGTCGGTCGGTACAACACTACCCAATTACCCACCACCCGTTTAAACAGCCCTAATCTAAGTTCCTAATAGACCCTAAAAATAAGAACTCCATTAGTATAGCCCCAACTCATAAATCTTAAGTAAACTACATTAGTCTTGCAATTGAAGCACATGGAATAAACAACATCATCGAGGAATAACGAATCTATGTAATAACTATATTACGATTGATCTACCACTCACACTCTCTGACCAAAGCAATTGTCAGTAGCTAGCAAAATGTGTATATGTGCATCAAGATTGCAATTTTAGGATTAAGCATACTCGTTCCACTTAATTATTGAGTTGGGGAGCAATTTTATAATTGAACATATTCATTGTGATGTCAATTTTACTATGCGACGAACCTCCGTTGGTTGTGGAGGGTCTTCTCCATTTGCTATGCTTTTGCTAATATTAATAAAATTTTGCTTTAAAAAAAACTTAATTTTAGTCACATGTTTGATTGCTGATAGTAATAGATGCCTCCTGCTACATATAACAAGTTATAAAATTATACTTCATCCGTCCCCCAAAAGTATGATTCATATTTAATTATATGTGAGACATAAAATATTAGTTGAACGGACCACACTAACTTGCAATGGAGGAAGTAGTTAAAACCCGGGTAGGGGTCGGGTAGGGTACCCTACCCGAAAATATCGGGTACCCAACCCCGATTTTTCCAAATTTATTATACCCTATCCCGACCCTATATTAAAAATCGGGTACCCAAATACCCGAAGCGGGTATCCCAATCGGGTATTAGGGTACCCGAATTACCCGATATTATTTAATTTATGTTCTATGTTATGCCTAAAATAAATTATTCAATTTATGGCTTACACTATATATATGCAATGTCTAATATATATAGAAGAACAATATGATATATTCATACATCATGAGGTATTATTGATTTATAAAGTCGGATCATATTATATCAAATTTAAATTATAAACTACTAAACTCGTAGCAATGACCGTAACAATCTGTAACCAAAAGAAACAAGAAATGTATAACATTTTAAAATTAAAAAATGTCACCAACACTATTAATCATAAACTAAAACCATAAATATATCTCAAGATTGTATCCTAAAAATTAATTAACTTAATTTAAAGTAATATAATATAGTATAAATTCAAAATTCGGGTATATTCGGGTACCCGAATCGGGTGTCGGGTATACCCAATACCCTAAATTTTTAAAACACTCAACCCGTATCCCGACCCGTTTACCCGAATATGCGGGTATTGGGTATCCAATACCCATCGGGTATCGGATCAGTACAACACTACCCGATTACCCGCCACCCATTTAGACGGCCCTAAACCCGGGTCTAGTCCATAAAAATTTTGACACGGCCCGTACATCGGATACCCGCATATTAAAAAATAACCAGATGGCGACAAATATTAAATCAATATCCCTATTATGGTACTACTAATTTAATTTAATTGCGTATAACTGATACATTTGGAGCAATATTTAAAAAAAAAAAATTACTACTATTAACTTTTTCCAAGATTCTCCCCACGAGGTCTCACTCCCACTCATTGAATTCACCACCAAATCTGGTTATGCTGTCCGACTTATCAACTAATGTGGTCCATCTATTTTACCAAAATCACACTTTCAACTTGTACTATTTTCCACCTCTCAATTTACCGTTACTGCCAACAATAAAGTATCTTAAAATAACAAATACTCCTATTTTCTAACTTTGTGCATACAATTAATACAATACAATTTACCATGAATTCTTATCTTTTTCCATCCATTCTTCTACTTTTCTGATTAAATGTGCATTTTTTTTTATAATTAATATGCCACTATTTAACATTTTTTTAGATTAAAAATTTATATTTTAGATAAGTAAATAATGTACGATAGGAAACTTGTGAGTCAATTTTGCCTTTTCAAATACTATATAATAAACTTTAATTAAAATTAATAAATCCTAATTGTCTTTTAATTACTCCATAATCTCCTTAATTTTCCTCTAATTTTCCTTAATTACTATCTAATTGCAACAAATTCTACCGTACGGTTGATTTTACCCAAATTTTTTGTCTTAAGATTGACTACCTTCATATAGATATTATAGAGTGATGCTAGATTATACAAATTTTTATATTTGAATCGATTTGAGTTAATTGGTTATCAAGTTAGCCTTGCAACCTAGTGTAATGAAAGTTAATAATAATTTTTATTCTTTTGGGTTTATAACAAGTTATGATGTACAGTGTTGAAAATTTTATTATATTCAATTTAAAAGCTAAAAGATTAGTATTAAAAAACGACATGCATAGGTGTAATCATAAAGTTCAAACATCTATATATATATAAAAAGAGAGTTTTCAATTGAGAATCAATTTCAATTCAATTTCAGTGGTAATTTTGTAATTAAAATAAGTTGCAAGGTTATTTTATTAAGTAGTTAAATTCTCCACTGAAAGAGCGGAGGTTATGGACGTGTGTATTGCCTCATCTCTGCAACTGCTGCAACTGCAATTACATAAATTTTTAAACTTTGCTAAACAAACTAAGTAAAGAACAATCAAATCGCGCTCAAAATAAAAATGACAAGTTCTACCTTTCTCTAAATCGATATGCCCAATTTTTCATCTCGAAATTCAATTGCGACATGGACGAAAAGATCACGACAGAGCTCTAAGCCGACTTCCATATTTGCCAAGTCTGAAAAACCCACGTAACTATGAAGAAGGAATCATCAGTCGGTCGTGTCCTGAGAAATCACATCTTATTCTCTCAATGAAGGTACTCTTTTTACGTCAAAATACTTTTATCAATTAATCTGTAATAACAATGGGCTAAATCGAAAGAGAAAAAAAAAACATAAAATAGATTTTCTCAAATATATTGCAAACTTATAAAATATATTGCAAACTTAAGGACATAAAACTATTTTATGTTTTTTATGATTTTCTCAACTATTTTATGTTTTTTAATGTCACTAAATTTTTTTTATTAAAATCCACATCAACTTTCGGAGTGTCACGTGGGATATCTGTTTCCGAAAAATTGAAACTGGAATATAATTGTAAATTTTTTTAAGAAAGTTTGGTTATCTAAGTGTACATTATCCAATCAACAAGTATGTATTATTTTGATTTTTTTTTTTATCAAAATAATTTGTCATCCCCCTTTAGATTTGTTTAAAATATTATTTTTTTATTTTAAATAAACTATCTTTATTATTTAAATTATAATATATTTTTTGTCCGTGCATCGCATGGGAGCGAATACTAGTGAAGTTAATACTACAGTTTTTTTTTTTTTTTTTTTTTTTTCAAATCGTGATCAATTAATTTGTCCAAGCTAGATTTTTTAACCTTTTGGACTTATTTAGAGCTAGTAGGTACTGTCAATAAACAATCAAACCATTTGAATTATCATAGGTCAATAAAAAGTAGTAACAAATATTTTTTGGCAGAAATTAACAATAAAATTTATTGAAAGGATATATTGCAAACTTATATTTATTCCTTGTCTAATATATTTGATTAATAATAATGCACGTCAATAAAAATGGATTAGATTTTTTTATTTTTTGCTTTAATATATTAGATTTTTAAAGAGTCTCTTATATTATTGACATTGTTTAAAATATGATTTTTTTACATGTCTCATCGTGAAACGTTCACACAAATTTTTTGTATAAATACAAATTCTTGTGTATGAATGGATCGGTCCCAAATTAGCATTCAATTTAAATATAAATATTGATATATATGTTCAAATATATTTTCTCAAAGTTTAAAAATAACGAAATGAATAAATAAATAGTTGTCTCTTCAGGGCAATTTCATTAAGTCGAGGGACTACAATATAAAATATCGTAGTCAAATAGAATTTGACAAAAAAGTCCCTCCATTGGAGGCATGTTTGGGTTACGTGTACGCGACAAATGGGCGAGTACATTAAAATACTTAAGACGCGCGCGTGGTCGTATACTAAAATTCTGTAATTTCAAAGACAGTAATCGTAAATTAAGGAAAGAGCCATGTATTATGCGGAAAACAACAGTAATTTCATTTCAAACCTTTTCTTCGCCGAAAGAAAAATGAAAAAGAAAATAAAAAAGCCTTTTCGATCTCTTTTCATTTCCCTCTAATTTTTTCTATTCTCCAATCTTTGGAGGGAAAGAACAAGTTTTTAATTTCCTCTTGAAAAATTCTCCAATTTGAACTGAGCTTAAAAAGAAAATTGTCAGTGTCTTTTTAGTAGATTACTTTCAGCAGTAGCTCACTTTCTTGATTTTGCAGATTTTGAATTCCAGGTACGAACTACATTTCTGGGGTTTTTGAATTTGTTCGGCCTTTTGTGATTGAGTTAAGTATTCTCATCCTCCAATTTTACTGTTTTTTACTTTTTTGTGGGGTTAATTTTGTTGGTCTTTAGGGTTTTTGATTGGCTCAAGTTTGGGGCAAGCTGCATGTGAATTTGCTAGAAGTTGAGTTCATTTTTTTCGGGGAAAAAATTGTTTTTATTATATCTCTGTAAATGGGAGCATTATTTCTATGGTTTGGCTGTTGGAACCGATCCAATCTAACATTGGCTGCAATAAAATCAGTAGCTTGATGTTTGCTGAGCTGCGTTTTGGGTTTTTTCTATGCATTCCTGCATTTTTGCTCAATGAGAATAGAATCTCTGTGGCTTCATTTAAGCTTGTAGGATGTAATTTGTGACAGGACTTTTGATTTTCAATTTAGCTGACTAATAGGCTCCTGTTATTGCTGGCGAGGTTTAATTGAAACGCTTTGTTTAGTTGTTATTCTACAGAGATATGATTCAGTTAGTGGATGTTTATGCTCGATTTCGGTATTGCCTAGTTGATCTTAACAAAATGATGTGTCTGGAGCTGATTCTTGCTGTACCCACTTACTGTTAATAGGCAATTACTTCGTCAAAATGTAGATTTTCTAATGATGTTAGTTAAATTATGTTGCATAAGGGACTTATGTAGCCATTTCTTGTTTCTTGGAATCATTGAATATAATAGGTTTGCGTGTGTTTGTGTGTGTTTTGATGGCCATGTAGAAGAGTTTTTTCTTTCAATCTAATGAAATCGAGTCTAACAAAAGTGTTTTACAGGTTGGATAGTCTTTCCCTAAATGAGCGATGCAGACCAAGAAAAGAGCAACTGGTAGGAATTCTCGAGAGGTTGCCTGCACCAGGGTTCCAAGACAGCAGAAGAAAACAGTTGATAATGGGCATGTTCAGGGAAAGAAAGTTACTGAGCTAATTACATCGTCTGCTAGAAAGAAAAAAGTTGGTTAGTAGTCTCTTCACGAACCCATTATGTGAAGTTTTTGCCTTGAGATTGTCTTTACTGGTATTCGAATGAGACGGTGAATGCAATGCCAAATTGGGAGACTTAGTTCCTCGATAAAAAACTTACCTAGAGGATTATCTATGCCTTCGTTGATATAGGGTAGAAGAGCCCATTCCCATTTCAGGTGGCTGATTTTACTACTAGCTTTAGCTTGGTTACATTTTTATCCTAGAGTTTTGCTATTTCTGATCAATTGTTTTGGTGCATTTTTGTGATTTCTTATCTATGGCACTTGCAATCAATTTTCTTGATCCTATTCATAGCCAGTCCTTTTGTTTCTCTTGATGTTCTACCATTTTCCATAGGTTCTTACTTTTAAGAGAGAACTACTATATATATACTCAATTCTGTTTGAAATTTCAAATGAACTAACATGTTTTGGGGGGGCTTCCTTGGCGGAATTCCCAGTTGGCACGCTATCAAAAGCAGTTGAGGAGTCGGCTGGTGGAACAGATTTGGATACCAAATTCAGATTGGTAGAGGCAGATGACTCCAACATGTGTTTGGGTCACCAAGCTGAGCATGAAACTCATAATTCTTTTATAAATAAGGTAATCAGGTGCTGTATATGTGGAAATTTTCTCTAGAATTTTGCTTTACATAGCTTGTTCTGTCTTTGCAAAAATTCATGGGCAATTGTGAAATAATTTTTTAAGTTGTCAAATAAGAATACTGGCAACAAGTTTTGCAATAACTTGTCAGATTTTGTTTATTTTATTTGTCATATTATAGAGTCATGAGAATGGAGCTGCTAATTACAGTGCGGACACCATATTCTCTCCTTCCTTTCACCTTGCTAGAAGTGATGGAGATGATATTTCGAGCGAAGGTATTTTATCTATAAATATCGATCACTTCTTTTCTGTTTGCATTTCCGTTTCCCGAGTCTATTTTCTGATGTTATATATTTATGTAACTTGACTCATTCTGTGATTGAATCAATCCTGCAGACTTTTATAATTACTTTCGGAATGGGAACCAGCAATTTCAGGACTGTGGGAAGGAGAACATTCAGGTTGATTGCCCAGGTATTTGCAAAACAGATACAAATATGTTTATCTTCACAAAGTCCGCTCTTTCTTCCTTAATTAATTCTGTAGATTATTCTCTTCGTGCAAATTTAGGTGGTGTCACTCTTTCACCTGAAGTTTCAGCTATATACCTTTCCATGAAAAATTCAAATCTGGAATGCATTGATGAGAACAATCAGGACCACATGTCAGCGGATGTTCGTCAGGAGGATGAGGATTCTGAAGAATATGATGATTTTGACCCATACTTTTTCATAAAGAATTTACCGGACCTCTCTTCAGTCGTGCCAACATTTCGGCCTCTGCTATTGCCTAAACAAACAAGAAGCTGCCCTTCAACAACACTTGTTCTGGACTTAGATGGTAAGCATGCTACACAGTTTCTCATTTAGCAGTTCTTTTCTGGTATTGTTATTGAGATCCTTTACCAATGTTGGATTGCCTAGTGACTCCACTGAAATAATCAAACTAATGGACCGGGGATTTGTTTTTTTTTTTTTTAAATTTGTTTGGAATTGCCATGTTATTTGAAACGGAGACTCTACTTTTGGACTCAGAGCTGATTCGCCACTTATTAGTTTTACTGTTTTAAATCAGTGATCAGATAAAGCTGCCAAAAATGAAGTCCCAATGAATTTGCGTGTTTGTTTACAACGTCGATCCTTAGACGAAGATGGTTGACTTGGTAGACCAATCCTTTCTTGCATGATGTTTATATTTGCACCTCTGTCAGTCTTAAGTCTTAACTGTGTAACTGAATCATTAACTATGCGTAATAAATTAGTCTTCTGTCGACGTCTCTTATAGTACCTTGTTATTCTGTTGTCTGTACCTGCCAGCATTATCACGTGGTAATGAAATGCACTAACATAACATTATTGTCTTTGGCAGAGACCTTGGTGCACTCGACACTCGAACAATGTGATGATGCAGATTTCACATTCTCTGTTAATTTTAACCTGAAGGAGCATACCGTATACGTGCGATGCCGTCCTCATCTTAGAGATTTCCTTGAGAGAGTATCTGGACTTTTTGAGATAATTATATTTACTGCGAGTCAAAGCATCTACGCCGAGCAGCTTCTAAATGTCTTGGACCCGAAGAGGAAAATCTTTCGCCATCGTGTTTATCGTGATTCCTGTGTCTTTGTTGATGGAAATTACCTAAAAGACCTGTCAGTTCTTGGCCGTGACTTGTCACGTGTCATTATAATTGACAATTCGCCTCAGGTAAAAGCTAAAATGGGTATCCCTTCGTTTTCTGGCCACTTCCATTTGTTAAGTTATGTGTACTTCGTTTTATATGAAGTCATGAATGTCATTCTCTTGCAGGCTTTTGGTTTTCAAGTGGACAATGGAATACCTATTGAAAGCTGGTTCGATGATCGTTCTGATACAGAGTTGCTGCGGCTGCTCCCGTTCTTGGAAAGCTTGATCGGGGTTCAAGATGTGAGGCCCCTAATCGCGAAGAAATTCAATCTCCGAGAGAAAATAGAAGCAGCAGTCTGCCCTTTAGACTATAATGAAGGAGATCCATTCGAAAGATGAGACGTTATTTCCTACTTGCTTCTGCGTTTTCTCGTCCAAGTTGGAGAATGAAATCGAGAGGTTGGAAGTGAAAAATCAAATGAAATAATACACCGGTGAAAGCAGCGTGCTTGATCTCAAGCTTTTTCAGGACTGCTGACGTGGACGTCTCTCCGACTGCTGATGTGGACGTCCCTCCGACTGCTGACGTGGACAATCCAGTGTTGTGGAAATCAATAATTTAATTTTATACAAGTCACTCTCTTGAAATGGATGATTTATTTGTGGCGATTTTACTCTCTTCGCTATTGTGTTTTGATTTGCCTTTGTTTTTACAGTAGTACTTAGTAAAGCATCTGCGTGGGTTCTCTGTGTTTGCTCACTGTAGATAAAAAAAAAAAAGTAAAAAAAAGACACTATTACTGTGTGAGGATTTTAAACATACAAATGCTTCTGAGTTAATCGTATGCTTGAATTCAAGAAATGCAAAAGTGACAAAATATTGCTTTATTAATCCGAACGAGAGCATTTTACTTTGTGTAAGAAGACAAACAGGTTAGGGGAAATTCTATTAGTAGTATACTCACTATTAACATCTTAATATTTTATTAATATAAACTACAACAATAAAATATTATCATGTGAGTGGAGCAATATATTAATAAAATATTAACATGTGAGAGGGGTTTAAACCTAACCATCTTAATATTTTATTAATATAAACTACAACAATAAAATATTATCATGTGAGTGGAGCAATATATTAATAAAATATTAACATGTGAGAGGGGTTTAAACCTAACCACGGTTGCAAATAAAGTTCCCAGGTTATGTATATACATTGCAAATAAAGTACCACTTTTAATTTGTTTGCAATTGTTACGCTATTTAAGTTTTCTGACTAGACCAATCAAACAGTTGTAACTCTATACAATTGTCGGTGTTCGACTGAGGTCCTAGTTATCTTAAGCTACTCATGATGCCACGGTTGCTGCATTATTCAACACACTAGGATGTTGTCTACACGCGGCACTCATAATTAAGGTTATTCTATGCTATTATCGAATTAAATTGGAATTATAAGATTTGATAATCCCAGAGATAGTAGTAATAAGAGTGAAGTGACTATAATGATCCAACTCTCTAGATTCAATTTCAATTAAATAATGTGCTTATTATTTCGTAGATCAATGCCGCACTTCAAATCCTCAGAAAGATTATCAACCAAACGTGAACTAATATATCAACCTACTGTATTGTTAGTGGGTGTATTTTGCTTTCATAAATCATAGTAAAACTTATTGTTTAAAAAAAATCTTAATTCTTTTTTTTTAATTCTTATAAACACTCTATAAAACATTTTTAAAAGTTACAAAATATCTCCAAACACAGAGTAAGATTTTAGTTAGCAAAACGGGGAAAATGAAATAATCACCCATTTTTATCAAGGAAAGAACAATTTAAAGATTTTTTTTAAGCCAGTAAAATAAAATGCAAGGTTTTGTGTCTTGGATCACGTGCACAGTAACCAAGCGCAGAATATGCCCACCCTTCATACCAAAATTACAGATTTGCCCAGCCTTCACATTCTCCATGCAGCCACACTGATTTAACCGCAGTTATTGAGCCGTTTGAACTCCAGTTAGTTTACACCTAACCACGGTTGACACCCGCAAAGATTTCTATAAAACCCCCTCGACAGCTCCCAGCTCCCGCCAGTACATTCTGCATTTCAGCTTAAGAAAACAAAAAATCCTCTACAAATTTTCGCAGCTCATATTCGAAACTCTCATTTCTCTCTGATTTTTCGAAGCAATGGTGAGCTGAGTGATTTACCACAGAAAGAGCTCTATTTTTCCCATTTAATTTGTTGTGATACTGAGCTTTCAGTTCCAATCGTAGCTAAGATGTCTATTGTTTCCTCAACAATTTCAGGTAGTTGCGCAGAAAGTGAAGGAATCTGAGATCACGGAGCAGGACTCACTTCTTCTCGTAAATCTCTTAGCTCACGCTTGATCTAGATTTTCTGTATGTGTTATTCTGTTTTCGACTTGAACAATCGGCTGTTAACTTGTGATCTATGACCGCCTTAGAATTTTGCTACTAGTATGGTGTGATCATCGCGCGCGCTACATTGAAATCTGAATTTCTGTTTCCATTTGTTCTATTTCGAATCAGATTTGGCTTGTTTTTGTTTGAGCTCCTTTTGTTCCTGCTATACTTGTTGTTGGACACAGCTCAGATACCTGGAGACATTTGCTTATATCTGTGTTGTTTTTACGCTTTCTAGATCTGAAGATACATTATAGACGGTCAGATATTTTCTCGTGAGATTTTGAATGAGTATCGTGCAATTCAATCGCTGAATTTAACTCAATCTCTGTTAGCTTGGATTAAGAACCTGATTTTCAACATTTGGAATAATTTATTCAGTACTGCTTGTTCTGTTTTCGTCGCATTACAAAATAAAAACATTATGCACATCAATGACAGTTTAAAATAACAGCCAGTCGCTTGACTTAGGATGATAGGAGCTTGTAAATCATTAAGATATGATGTATATTGCTTGGATTAGGGTGATTATAGCATGTCAATTTGGCTAACTAATTATAATCCTTACCTGAACTATTTGCTTTGATTTGTGCATCATTTGCAGTTTTAATTGAGTCCTTGCAAGTTAATATTCCTTTTTCTTATTTTCTCTGTCTTGGTATTATCATGCATAACATGCACTCTGAAAATTGCTTCTTAATCTGATCAGACGAGGAATCTATTGCGAATTGCCATATTTAATATCAGTTACATCAGAGGCCTTTTCCCTGAGAAATATTTCAATGACAAGTCTGTTCCAGCTTTGGGTTAGTTGCCAACCATAATATTTTATTTCTCCTTAAGCGGCATTTATGAAGTTAAATACGTAATATTCACAATGTGACAGACATGAAAATTAAAAAGCTTATGCCTATGGATGCGGAGTCACGTAGACTCATTGATTGGATGGAGAAAGGTATACCCAATACCTATCTTCACTATCTTCCATTGCTCTTGCTCAGTAGCTCACTGATTCTGGTATTTCCCCTCTGTATAGGTGTGTATGATGCTTTACAGAAAAAATATCTTAAAACACTGCTGTTCTGTGTCTGTGAGGCAGTGGATGGTCCGATGATTGAGGAATATGCATGTAAGTCTTCGAGAAGCTACTATTTTCAAAGAAATAGCTGGTGTGCAGAAGATATTTAAATTATGTTTATTATGGAAAGTCATCAATAATTATTGTCCTTAAGTTTTGTTTACATATTCAACATGTATACTATTACTACTAACAGTTTCTATCTCCAAAAATGTGGCAATATTTTGACTGCTTTGTTTCCAGTTCTAGATTTGGCAAGCCGTTTAGTATCACTTTTTATTTAAGCATACACTGATGAAGAACCTTTCTTGCAGTCTCATTTAGTTACTCTAATTCCGACAGCCAAGAGGTTTCAATGAACATCAACCGTAGTGGGACAAAGAAGGGAGGGACTTTCAAATATAATTCCACAACAGACATAACTCCTAGTCAGATGAGGTCATTGAATTGTACAGCAATTCTATGGTCAAATATTTTCTTTCTGTTTTTGCATAGACAATATAAAAATGCTTATTTAACAGGAGTTCGGCTTGCAAGATGGTCCGTACACTAGTACAGCTAATGAGCACTCTGGGTAAGATGCCAGAAGAGGTGTGGTTTCTGGATACTTGAGTTATGATTCTCTTATTTCACTTGCTCTAGTGGTATACCTTAATGACTGTGTCCCATTCTTGCAGCGCACTGTTCTGATGAAGCTTCTATACTATGATGATGTCACGGTAGGTTTTGCATGAGTAGTTTTCTTATTTCCTGCATCTGTGTAATCTTCATTTTTTTCATCATTGATTTTCTGAATCAATTATAGAAAAAAGAATCAACAGAAGTGTTGCTTGTTACTGTTAAGAGTAGTAGTTTTTATGGATGCAGGGAGTTTTGGATTATTCTGCTAGATTAGTCATTTGCCACCTTTTGATTTGTGATATTCTAACTTCAATTTTGCAGCCAATGGATTATGAGCCCCCATTTTTCAGAGGCTGCTCAGATGAGGAAGCGCATAATCCATGGACTAAAAATCCTTTGAAGATAGAAGTCGGCAAAGTCAATAGCAAGCATTTAGTACTAGCTCTGAAGGTATGGGATTCCAACAATAATTTGGAACGTTCACTGTATGTGGCTTATTAATATTTTCTCCCACTATAAACTCAACAGGTTAAGAGTGTGCTTGATCCTTGTGAAGATGAAAATAACGCTAATCTAGATGATGATATTAGCTTGGAAGCTTATTCTCTCCAAAAAGATGAAGATAGTGAATCTGACAGTGAGGTATTCGGTTGATTGCATTTTTGCTCTCTAGTTTCAGTGATTTGTGGTTGTTACAATGATCATCTAGTTTTGAAGTATAAAAACTTTCTGTTTTACCTTCTAATTCAGATGAGTAACTCAGATGATGGTCAATACATTGTAGCACGTGTAGGTAAATCTCAAACAAGAAACTTTTCAGCTTTAAATTACTCTTTTTTGCAAAATTTATAGCTTAAATCACTCTATTTTGTTGTATAATCAAAATTTGGGTTTTTCTTTTATAGAGAAAAAGCAATTCCAAGATGATAATGGAGCAACTGATCAAGGTTCCATTAATCACCTGAAATCCTTAAGCTGTATTTCCATATTGAAATTGTTTAGCAGATGTTCTAATCCTTCTCTCTTAATGTAGATAATACACAGGATCCAGCAGAAGATGAACAGCAATTGGGACGGGTAAAGGAATGGATTGGTGCTTATCACCTTGACACGGTGGACCTCATGGATGTCCTCTCAAATTTCACAGACATCTCGGTGGTAAGGATTCTTTACATGGTCCAATGATGTTCCTGAAAAGAAACAAAAAAAGAAAAATATATATATATACATATATTCTAGCATTATGTTCCCTGGTATATAGCATCCAAGTTATTCTAGTCAGTGCTTATGATATATATTTATCCTATTTGTGCAGGTCTTGATCGAAGGTATATCTGAAAGATCCTAATGTCTCAAGCTAATAGAAACAAAATCATAGTTATTTTTAGGCTGTCATGTGATGGTAAAATGGCTATTTTTTTAGATATTATGGCCAAGCTTGAGAAGGAAAGTTTTATAACTAAAGCTGCAGGAGAAAGTTATGTCATTAATAAGCAAAAGGTTCATTATACTTTTCTTTGGAACTTTTCCCCGATATTCTTATTTAAATCCTATTTCTTTTTGTGTTCTTCACTTATAGACTGCATCTGTTCTGCAGAATTTTGACTATGAGTTTGATGCTGTGAAAGAAGAAGTTGATGTGCAAGTGATCAGAGAGGATGGAAAAGCTGGAAGTGCAGATTACATGTACATGAAGGTGAATTTTCTTTGACTATCTATTTTTACCATTACTTCATGATTTGATCACTTCTACAATCATCAATTCATGTGGTGTTTCATACCACATAACTTGTCATTTATAGTTCAAATTATTGAGTAATAACAAGTTGCATCTTTGGGATGTATAAGTTGCAAAACACTTGACATCTTCCTACTTTTGAATGTTTGCACTTGAGAATGTTGATAAAGCTCAACTGTTACTGCTGAAGCTCAATCTTGTTAGTTGTTATACCAAACATTGATTTTGGCATATTCTGCTTCTTACACTAATTCTGGTTTTTGCTCCAGGCTTTATACCATACTCTTCCAATGAAGTATATAACAGTAGCAAAACTTCAGAACAAACTCGAAGGTGAAGTCAGCCAGAGTACAGTTCGCAAGCTTCTAGACAAAATGGGCAAAGATGGCTACGTTGAGGCCACTACTAGCAACCGCAGACTTGGTTAGTACATGTAGCAACTTAGCATTTAATTTTCTGTAGAAACTAAAGATGCTGTGATTGAGAAACATGCTTTCTGTTGTCCCAGGCAAGAAGGTGATCCACTCTGATCTCACTAAGAAAAAGCTGATTGAAGTCCAAAAGATCTTAAACTTTGATGCGATGGTACAATTTGGATTGAATTTGTTGCATAACTGATTAACCTCAAGACTTTTGGTTCGGATACTTAGTATTTATCTCCTTTTTTATCAGGACTTGGATAAGAAGGAATCAGGAGACAAGTCCAACCATCTACAACCTGAGAATGCTGGTGTGTAATATTACCTTCTTCGCTAAATCTTAAATTAGGTTAGCACCATCTTTTACACACTAATACGTTTCAATTCAGGTAACAAGTCCAAGGACTTGTCCACTTGCGGTGGTCTCCACTCGATTGGGTCGGATATCACGCGGACAAGAGGCAGATCAGATGCATACATGAATGACTCTACTAGAACTGAAAATGGTGTTGGCAGGAAAATGGGCCAGGCCGTGACCCCAACTAGCAGGGCTGATCAGGTATTGTTCAGTCAGCTACTCTTTCGCATAACTTTATAGTAAAAAAAAGTAACTTGGTCTTATTCAAAAATCGCAGCCAGCAGCATCTAGAGAGAGTTTTGTGTCTGGGGCTGATGACGGCAGAGGTGGCGACGACATGGACTTAGTCGTGGAGAGCAGGTCCACTCAGGACAAACGGTTCAGAAAAACAAGCATGGTAAGCTCTTCTTTTGCAAGTGTTTATCTAAAGATTTCGTTTTGAAATGCATGCCTTGAGGAATCTGATTGTTGAATTTTTAACAAACTGATCATTTGAATATATAATTACAGGTGAAAGAGCCGATCCTGCAATACTCGAAGCGCCAGAAGTCAGTAGCTATCTGAGAACTTTCATGTTGTGTGCTGCTAGCTAGTGGATGGTGTTTTCTCTCTATTTCCTTTCATGCTTGTTATGTTTAATAAGTTCTATAGAGTTTGCTGATAGTAGCAATGATGACTGCGTCTCTCTTTTCCTAGGAATAGTCTTCTTCATTAATTTGGACTAAAATTAGCTTAGACTGGCTTTATAATATGCTGATATTATAACATTGTGCTTGTGCTTGTGCATGCCATAGTGCTTTAACCGTGTTTCCTTTTTTAAGGTACTGCTACTGCAGCATGTTTTTAAGTATATATATTGGTGCGTATAATTAATTTCTCGAATGTGCAGGAATCTATTCTGGGTTTCTCTCTCTAACTGATACGTCTGTCTAGCGTATCAGTACATTCCATTTGTACCGCCAATTTTTGGTGCATGCAAATATGCACTGCAATGCAACTACTTTTTTTTTTTTTATTAGTTGTTACTATTTTCTAATTAATAATATCATAAATCTTTCTATGTATCATACAAACCTCAAAGTTAACATGTTTTCTAATACTACGTAATTATAATAATATGAGAAATATGAAAATAGCACGAGATAAGTAAACCAGTAGAGACTATTTAAAGTTATACATGAATTTATACAGTTTAATCATGTCGATAGAAAATTAATGAGAAAGAATTATTCTGAACTATGATGTTTGTCGAATTGATTGTAGACTTGCATTGAGTATAAAAACTGAAGAATGAAGTAATAATCTTTGAAGAAAACCGTAAGATGATGACAGAAAAGTTTGGTTCAGTTGAAACTGTGAAATCGTCTAGGAATTGATTTATCCTCTAATCATAATTTCTTTCAAATTCTAATCAATTAGTGCTTGGTCCAAGCTATTACAAATTAAATCACCTCCAAGCTTATTAGCCCAAAACTATTCTATGGCCCAATTTAAAATAAATTATTAAAAAAAATAACTACTTTAATTTACTATGACAATTTCGGACTCTTAGATTTTTAATCTAAAATCAATTTTTTTAGAAAGGAGAATAAATATTCTCAATTAATTTAAAGATTTAAAAAAATCACGATCGTACAAAAAATCATTATATATATATATATAAAGGCATGACTATCTATTATTATTATTATTATTATTATTATTATAATAGTATGTGTTCTTACAAATTTTAATAGACCTATAATATACCCTTACTTATTTCAATTTTTTATGATAGTTAAGTAATTTAATATATAAATTTTAATTTATTTTTATATAAGATAAAACTAGCTCTTTTTTTTTAATTATTAAAAATTTCTCTATTTGAATTTGTAACTCTTACATGTGTCGCAGGTGCCATTTAGCTAGTACATAAAAAAAAATTCCTATATTTTCATGGAAGCATTAGTTCTCATAAGATCCAACCAATTTTGAGAAATTTTAAGGAGCCAACCCACTTACCTAATTTGCGCATGTAGCTAGCCGTTGGTGGTGCTAGCCCTGTGAAGAAACTCATGAACGTTGTAATTAATTGCCTCACAATTAGGTAACTATAAGTTTTTTTAGGAGTAAAAGTGAGAGGTCATGCAAAAGTAAAACTACATTTAATTATAATCTAATAATTTTCTACTACTAATACTTAGGTTTCACAACCATGTATATATTTAAGTCTGCAAGGTGTTATTGGTCCCCACAAACGACGTTACGAGTTAATTAATTATAATCATTTTGGACTAATGAGGTTATTTTTCGTAAACTCTGGTGCATAATAAATATCAATAAACTGATCATTAATCTAGAAAATCTTCAAGAATGTGTACTGCCATAATATTTTTTTTAGAGAGCCAAAGGCGAATCAAGTTGTATTCATCATCCAACAAACAATCTTCCTATTACAGGATTTATCAAAAATAGCTAAGTAGTAGTAACATAATAATTATACATGCTTAACTCTTGAGAAGATATTAAAAATAAAAGAGGTGGACTCCCATACAATCAGTCTTACGGGTAAGACCGGATCCGGGTTGATCCGACCCGGTCAAACCGGGTCAACCCGGGTCAAACATTGATTTTCAGGTTTTTTTTCTTTTTTTTTTTAATTCGATTTTTTCAAAAGAAAAATTCTTCTTTGCCTTCGGCTCTGATTTTAATTTATAGATAATAATTGTGGCAATATTAATGTCTTTTAGCTCGTTCCGAGGCCTTCGGCTCCCCTCGCTCGACTCTTCAAACAAAAAATTAATAAAAAAAACTAAAAAAAGAAGAAAAAAAACTGAAAAAAAAAGAATTAAAAAAACTGAATAAAAGGAATAAAAAAACTGAATAAAAAAAAAAATTAAAAAGTCAGGCGCCTGTGTATCACGCGCCTAATAAAAAAAAATTTGTTCGGCGCGTGTGATGCACACGCCCGATTTAAGGGTCGATAGCAGGCGTTTGTATTACACGCGCCAGCACGATTGGGCTCGGTCGTACCGTACGACCGGTCGCACCTAAGTCTTTGTCAAAATAAAAATATCCCATTAAAACTACCGAATGTTTTAATGTTTATCCAAAAAAGAAACGCCGAATAAATTAGCTGGACCTCCATGCATGATTCCACTTCCACTTATGATTTGTGCCATTAAATGCGCACGTCTTTCATTCAATATTGAAAATCGAACTTCTAAAAAAAAAAAAAAAAAAAGATTGAAAATCGAAAAAATAGAAAATGAAGAAAGGTTACATATATATTGTAAAATCCATCTCATACTATTATTTTACGCTTGTAAACATTCAACAACAAACTGGTTTCTGGTGAGAGGTCAGTAGAGACGCATTAAAGAATGGTGCTGTTATTTAGGGAATCAAATTATTTTGTACTGCTTTTTTCCCACCAAATTCTTTACCTGAGATAAAGAGGTAATTATTGTCACCTGCACAAATCCATCAACGTTTTTTAATTTACCTTATAATTCTACATTTTGCTTCAATGCTTTGGTTTGGTTGGTTTCGTACGGATCACAATCACCAGCCAGTTTTAAATGCATGCGAATTTAGGGGTGGGTGGTACGATATACCGTAAAATTTTCGACATGCCTTATACCTTATCGAAAGTAGCTGTATAAGAAATTTCATACATTTACCTTACTGAACCGTTCGGTATACCGAAGTTTCGGTATGGAGCAAATCACATACCTTTTACCGTACCACATTTTCGGTATACCTTACTACAATTCGGTATACCAAAAAATTTCGGTATACCGTTATACTGATATACTATTTCATGCTGAAATTTCATGGTGTATCGGTTTACCGTTTCATGCCGAAAATTTATATGTTTAAAAAACATGTGCATACATATACGTATTGTTATTTTTACAAATGGTTGTGTTTTAGATAAACTAAAGTATACAATTCAGTCAATCCTATTCCCATTGCAGCTCATCAAACTTAATTTAGATGTTTAATTATTGCAATATCACTACGTGCATACAAAAATATATGATTAGTATATATATTGGCAAGTAGCAATATATAAAATAACTTTTTTTATAGTTGCATTGATAATTAAATTACATATAAGATTTTGTAATATCAATCCAAAAAAAAAAAAAATCTGAAGGGGATTTTGTAATATTAATTCGGAAGGCATGAAACCACATATAGTAACAGTTCTTGAAATATGGTTAAATAATATATTCGTAAAATAACAAAGAATACAAAATATAATATTAAGGAAAGTATGTAAGTTGTCAATCACAGCTGGTGAAGTTAATTCTCAACATAATGGCCTCTATGGACAAACTAATACCAAAAAAATTAGATTTTCTTTGACGTGAAAAAACGCTTAACATAAATCTCCAAAAATCACATAATCTTGGAATATGAGTCGTGTCAAAATACTCATAATTTAGTATAGGAAATTAAGTAGTGAGTTGTTTTGATATATATTGATTGAGAATTTGGTCCATTTATTTCACCAAATACACTATTATATACTCCATCCGTTCCTGAATAATATGCATTTTTTTTTTCCATTTTCGTCCATCCCCCAAATACCTGTACTTTTCATTTATATACAAATTTTCCATAAAAACGCACTCACAAAATATGGAACCATTTCTCCACTAAAATTATTAAAACCCGTGTGAAGGAAGGGTATGCATGTTTTTAAGGGATGGGGAAGTATATGAATTGGATCATATAGATCATAGTTCTCATATGGAACTAGAAACTAATCATGTTTTTAAGGGATGGGGAGTATGAATCATTGACCTTTGTATGATTTACGTTTGTCATTAATTGAAGAATAACTGCAATACATAAAAAACATGAATTTAAAAAAAAAAACATTGTTGTTTATACAAGAAAACATTAATTGAAAAAAAATATCAGTGTATAAATAAATAACATGACTAAATATAAAAAAATATGGTTTTATCACACGATCATATATATATACACATATATATAATTGTGCTTTATATCCTTAAAATTCAATCGATCAACAACTAGTTTCCAACTTGCAAATCCAACCAACAAAAGTTCCAAAACGAAACGTGGGTTTGAAATTTGAATGGGATTTTGGGCGTTGTGGGTATTCTGGACCACAAAACTATTCCTCTATTCTGCCTAAGTTTGAATTTAAGTATTGATTTGAGTTTTTTTCTCTCTTTGAGCAAAAGTATTGATTTGAGTTGAGATAGTAAATAGTGGTAATAATGGTGATAAAAGAAGAATAATGGCTATCCCATTCTCATTTCCCACCATGTGATATTGCCCCTGTTTCATTACTTGCTTGCTCTCTCTCTCTCTCTCTCTCTGTTGCTTTTGTTTTGGTGAAGAGAAGGCATAAAGCTCTTCTCCTCAGACTGAGACAACCACATTCCCCACTTCAAAAATCTTCAACTTTATTTTTTCTCTCTTAACTTAACCACCCTTTCCATTTTTATTTTTTTTATTTTTTTCTTGAGTAATTTTTTGGTCAATCTCTCACTACCTGACATATTTTGACCAAGCATAAAAGTGGTACAGCTGAGAAAAAGGAGCAGTAAATTGCCACACTACTTCTCATTCTAATTACTTGCAACCTAGGTTCCCCACCATCATCCTAACACTTCCATTTTCTTCTATATTTTTTGTTTTTTTGGTGGGGGGCGCAATTATGTGTGATCTTTTTAATTCACCAAATTACTTTCCAGCTAACTCTAACATCTAAACTTATTATAACCTAATATTACAACTTAATATGATACTTTTATTTGGTTGTAATAATGTACTTTTTAATGCACTTATTCTTCATGTATTCCCTAAGGCTAGGGGTGAGCACGGTTCGGTTAACCGACCGTTTGCCACAAAAAAAAACCGACCATACGGTTTTTAATCGGTTCGGTTAACTGCTAAAATGTAGAAAATAAAAACAAATAACCACTATAACGGTTAACCTAAAAATCGGTTCGGTTAACCGTTATTCAACGGTTAACCATGTAGAAAGAAAACTTTCAATTTTTTTATAATTCATAGCATGAAAAACAAAAATCCATATCTTAAAATGTGAATAAGAAATATACATTAAAAGATGTATAAATAATAAATTGAACACTCTCATATTTTCAAGTCAAAGTAGTAAAATCAAGTTAGTTAATATTATAATTTATAACATATAATTAGTTGGTATAATAATTTTATAACATATAATTAGTAAAATTATAATTTTAAATGAGTTTCGGTTCGGTTCGGTTAACCGTTGGTTTTTATATATAAAAATAAAAACCTAACCGTTATCCTCGGTTTTTTAAAATTAGAAAAATAAACCGAAACCGTCGGTTCGGTTAACCATTTTTTCGGGACGGTTTCGGTACGGTTTGTCGGTCGGTTCGGTTTTTCGGTTTGTTTTGCTCACCCCTACCTAAGGCTTTATTATGTGTATTCTTAGCTTGAATCTTGATTCATCAATTCTGCATGCTTTTAAATGCAAAATCGGGCAGTAAATCTTAACCTTAAGTTACAGGCAGATTTCATTTGAATAATTTTGCTTGGATATTGAAACCCATAACATAAAAATATACCACATGCGACGTCCTAGTAAAAAAAAAAGGTGGCCTTAACAAGAATCGGTACCTGCGGATCCAAGGCCCAGCACCCCTGGTGGTCGTCGGGACAATTTTTAAATTATATTTAGGTTGAATACCGTATTTTTTCCTTTACATTTACATTCATAATTGTAATTTTGTGCCAAAACTTGTGTCTTAATATATACTTTTGCTGGTTCAATTTTAAAATCTTAACTCCGCCACTGCTGATATTTAAGTAATTTTATACAATGTTCATATCATTTATTTTAGGTACTTACACAATACTACTAAGTTAAGATACACATCATGGTTTAGACATTACGATAAAGGGAATTTAACTAAAATTTTCATCATCTATATATCTTCTCCTCACCTAATTATGCTTTGCAGTTGTACTACAACCAATACTAATTAAATCTTTGTTTGACAATCAACTCTACAAACTTCATTTCACTAGTACTGCAAGCATGGAAAGAATCAATGCTTCACTTTCTTCTCAAGAAAATCTTAGCTCTCTATTGCCCATCACATGTCCCACTTTTCATGTGATATGCTCTCTATTCCTTTACAACATCAACTCTTTCCTATCATTTCGTTCCACCCATGTTTTGCAACACAATAAATAATTATTACAAATATTTGCTACACTTTGAAGGACTTAACATTTCTCCAACTTCACTCCCAATCAACTAGCTTTACTTTCCAAAAATAAATAAATAAGCTTTATATAGAGAGAGACCAGAGAGAAAATGTCGCTCAAAACGTCCGACTTTACATTTCCTGTACAATTAAATTGACCATCAACAATATTATATTAATTCAATTTCCGCCCCAACAAAATTAAATTCCTCCCAAAACTCTACCTCCCGTTCAAAAAGACTCATGTTCCGTCCGTCACCGTCACATTCACAGTCCCTAAACCATTCACGCCCATCCATCCGTCAACGCTCGTCCATCGCTACGTCGCCGTTAACATTAACGTCAACGTCGTCATTTTCTCCGTCTTCCTCCGCCCATCTCTCCACTGGTGCGCACTCCACCTTATGGCGCAGTTTCCAATCCAGCGCCTGACAAGCACGTGAGCAATAATTCACTGCTCCGCACACCGAACACCGACGAAACTCGTGCCTACGTGTCTCCGGTCTGCCGCAGCTCGAGTGGGAGCAAAGCCGGAGCCCTGGACCGGGAACATTCCCGGTCCGGTCCGAGAACCAATCGGTTAAAAACTGGTTCGCCGGGTGAGGCACTGGTGACGGTACATTGCAACCGAAATCGCTCAGCAACGGGCAGCCGCCTTCGCCGCCGTGTCGGAGGGGGCTCCAGGCCAGCCACGACGGCGGCACCACCGCCGACGGGCAGGCCACCAGGACGGCCGCCAGCTCGCGCGCGTTGGCCTGGATTAAGAAGCGGCGCCCCTCCGCGATGTTCTTATTCACGCCGTAGCCGTCCTGGAGGCAATGGCCGAGCTCGCGGAGGGCGTCGATGTGGCCGAGGAAGGCGGCGCGTGCGCACAACGCTACGCCGGCGCGCAGGTCCTTGTCGCTCTTTGTGCCGCCGCTTCCGTTGAACTGGACGACGGCGAGGGAGTATAGAGCCGGAGCGTGGGAATTAATCGCGGCCTTCGCCATCAGAGACGCGCCGTTGCCTCGGTTTTGCAAGCAGTAGAACCGAATCTGCCGCCGTATAAATAATAAAAAATCTCAGTGATTGGATAATTTACTGCCCCCGAAAAATAGAAAAAAAAAATAGATATTTCGAAATATCACATTTTGAGGCGGAAGAAATTCAATAACCAAAATACTAACCATGCCTAGGGTGTAACAGGCTTCTGCATTTCCTGTATCGGCGCAGAGTTTGAGAAACCGGTGAGCCGAATCCGACCAGTTTTTTGCCTTCATCGCCAGCATTTTCCGGCAAGCTTTCGACAGTACAATTGAGGTCATGCCTAATCCATTCAGTCTTTTGCATCTGTTGATTTATCAGAAACAGAGAAAAATTAGGTCAGATTCAGAGAATCATGAAATTTTTTCAGCTCCAGAAATTGACTAAATTTTATCCCTAAAATAATCTAAAACGACAAATTTAAATGACTCAATATATAGATAATGCGTCATACATGTCCGTAAAATTTTCTATTTATACACACAAAGTGACAAAACATATAATACTAGTTTGAATCGATTTTCATTTACACAAGTCCTCGATTTTTAAGCAACAGATCATTGCAAAATATTGAACTGGACAAGTTATCAATCAAATTTTCCGGAATCAATACGACGCTAATCTATCAAAAAAGAAGATATTTTCTTTGGCCGGCAACACATTATTTAAACTGATTCTGAAGAACTTTTGAGATTTTAAAATCATGATAAATATGGAGAAAAAAAAAATGTCCGTACGTTATTAGAACATTGACGAAATCGGCTGGGCACCGAGCGGTAGAGCTGATTTTACAGAGAACACAGAGCACGAGATCGTCCGGCAATGAATCAAACAAATCACGTTTCCCGGCGAAGTCTCCGTCCAACTCCGGCGAGAATCCGGAATTTTTCCGGTAGTTAATTTGCTCTCCGACGGCGGCCTCCACTTTCCGTCTCTTGAGCAATCTATCGCTATCATTCTCCATACACAAATCCGCCGCTTTCGGATAACACAAGCCTCTCCTTGTTCTCATTTCACGATAGAAAATCTGAAGCGTTGGATTTTCCAGTGTGTGTAGTGTGTGAGATTCTAGGTTTCTTTTCTTTATCCCCTTGGGGTTAAGAGATAAAGAGAGATTGAACGATGAGTTGGCCTTTTATATATGAGGCAACACACTGTATCAACAGCTTACGGCGACAATAAAATTAAAATAATTATATTTTTTATATCTCGCTTTTATGGAGTAGGGGCAGTTGGAGTCCTAAATTACTTATTTACCCCTGCGTTTCATATTTTGTTTGTCCTCATTTACCAAAAGAATGTGGTCAAAGGGTGTTTGACCAGATCCCTGCGTCCGTCGTTCTGCGGTACACTATGAAAAGTGAAAAACACAGGGGACATAATTTTACCGTCAGAAATTTACTGCCGGAGAATTTAATGCTTTTGTCTGTTTTAGAAGATTTGACCATATTCTTTTTTCCACATTTAGCCATAATTTGATTTATTAAATAAAAAATATCGATTTTTTTTAAATATTTAATTTATATAAAAAATATAATTATATATTTTATGTTAGTGTTTATATTTTTGGCTTAAATTCTATCATGATAAGTATAAATATATTTCTTTCTTATTTTTTCAACAAAAATCTTTATATTACCTTTATTATATCTATCAAGATTTATGCATCAAAATCCAAATATATCAAGATAAATTTGTACAAATTAAGTATTTTAAATATTATAAGTCATTTAAAACTAAAAAAATTATATAAACTGATTTTTTTTATTATTCAATCACATTATGGATATCCATAATGTTGCTTCATAGATTTATTCTTTTTACTCTCACAAAAAAGAAAAAGTTTGACTATATTTAAATAAGATTTCAACGATCTTAATTTTGAAATTTAGTAGATATACCTTCAAAAAACGGTACTTAAAAAATTAGTAGACTATGACAGACCTCAGACCCTTCTCAAAATATATCAAAATTATTAAAAGTTTTAATAGAATAGATAAGTATCAAAATTCAACATATAGGAGTATAAGTTAAGAAAGATTAACAATTGGAAATATAATATATTTGTTAATTAAAAAAGTTAAATATTAAGTTAATTGAAATTTGTTTGTTGAAAGTAAATAATTAAAACTTGAAAATATTATTGATGTTAAGTTTATTTGATATAGATGTGGTTGGAAAATAATTACACCTAATTAACAACGTAATTTTACCGGTTAAAGTTTATTGACAGATAGTGCAATGTGGCATATGATTTCTTTCTTAATATTAATGCATAGATTGGTTATGATGACAATTAACAAGGAAATTTTACGTGCAAAGTTTATGAACAGATTGTGCAATGTTGCATATGATTTCTTTCTTAATATTGGTATATGGATTAATTATAATAAAAAAAGGTCAAAACAATTATATTAATTAAGTCTTGTACAAGACTATCAGAGTAGTGTTCATTGAGAATCATAGAAGGTCCAACACAAGTACATAACCATAAGTAAATTATTAATTCCTTTTCTATAAATTATTCCCGATAAATTAATAAATGTAAGTTGCAAGTAACTTTTCAAATTTTATTCGATCAAATGAATATAGTATTTGGAAATTTTTTTTACTTCTTGATGGGACTAGTAATTAGTTATACGCCTAATATTATTTTTGTGCTGATTTTCTCGTTTACTAATGAAATTTTATATATATTCCTTAACCAACCAAAATTATACTCTATATAGGAGTATCTCATGAAATTCATTAGGAATTTGCAGATTTATTACAGTACTTTGCAGATTACACGAAAACGTGGAAAGGAAAATTATAATGCGATTTTAAAAAATTAGCTACCTATACATATAGTCCAAAAAAAAAAATCACTTTGCCTTCAGCAGCTTACGCTCTATCATTTGGCCGTCACAAATTTTTAAAGTAAAATTAAAATTTATTTCATAAGTTTATTTTTTTCCCTTGTCCACCCACACTTTTACATTAGTATGATAGAAAACAAACAATTCTCAGAATATGTGTCCTACTCCAAGAACTCAAAATTTCGGACATAATAGCAGTAGACCAGTATTTAACCAAATATATAGGAGTTACAAAAAATACAAGTAGACCATATTCTTAACTACCTTCAAAATTCAAACTTCACAGTCTTGGGGTTGTCTCGTAATCAATTATTAACGATATGATTATCAAATGTGTATATTCTTCTTACAATTTTTTTTAATTAGACTCGTCTCATATCAGTTGGTGCCTGCATGTGTGCTTGATTCAAAATTGCTAGTTTTTTGGGGTTTAATTGAAGTGTTGGTTATAAAAAGCAGGTGAGAAACTTACAAACCAAAATTAAAAGAAGGATTATTGACAAGAGTATAAGAAGAAATTATAGCTATTTAAACATGGAGGAAAAAAATTATAGACTGCAGAGAAATTTAAAGAATAATAAAACAAAGGCAAAAACTCATGTGCACACGTCGCACGTAAGTGACGCCCACACACGCGTCGAGCGCGTGTAACATACGCGCCCATTTTGAGCATATAAGTTAGGCGCGTGCACGCGCCTGACAATTTTTTTTAATTCGGTGCGTGTGTTACACGCGCCGATTTTTTTTTTCAGTTTTTTAATTATTTTTTCCAGTTTTGTTTATTTATTTTTTTCAAGAGTCGAGCGAGGGGAGCCGAAGGCCTCGGAGCGAGCTAAAAAATATTAATGTCTCCACAATCATTATCTATAAATTAAAATCGGAGCCGAAGGCGGAGAAGAAAAATAAATTAAAAAAAATCGAATTAAAAAAAAAAAAAACTGACGGGTCGGATCAAAGATCTGGTCACTTATATGAGGCGGCCTCACAGGAGACTTCCTCTAAAACAAAATAGGAAGCCAAGACTAAAGAATAAAATAAAGGAAAAATCTGGAAACAAAAAGAAAAACACTACATGTTCTTAGGCTTATTGACGTATTCTTTAATGCTAGTATGTCATAGTTAATTTAATTTAATTTAATTATAGTGTGACTATATGCAATGGATATGTGTGCAGGAGTGCAGCCAAATAACTGACGCATGATAAAATATACACATTAAAAAGATTCCCACGTGTCAAAATAAACCACAGCTTGAAACATGGCTTGGTGCATGGACGATGTTCTAGCATTTATAGTAAGCTATAGATTATTTTTATTCCACTACTATACTGTAATTTCATTTCAGCAGAGTTTGTATTTAGGCAATATGACGTTCTTATATGCATTTATGTAGTATTTACTTTGTCTACTACATTTTTTTTATTATATATATTGGTCACATGTTCAGCCGAATAACTAATTAATATTAGGACATATCTCAGAAAAGGACAAAAAAAAAAATATTAGGACAAAATGAACTATGAAACCAATTACAGCTTGCCATTGATAATACAAATTGCTAATATATTATAAGACATTTTGAGATAAATAATGTATTATGGATATCCATGTACATATTCAATTCTAGCCCATTTTCTAGATTTCGATTATTACACAATCTGACTTACTGAAAAATGCACATCGATCATTATATATAGACCTAATATATAATTGAGAATAAGATTTTCAAATTCATGCACGTTTAACCTTGTATTTGGATTCAATCCCGCATGCGTGCGGTGTAGTATTTTTCCATCTTATTTGGTGGTGTAGTGATTCCGCCTGAGTGCGGTGTAGTAGTCTCCCATCTTTTTTTTTTTTTGAACAAACATTACAAGAAATTTTAAAGGTCGCGTGCCGGTGGACTTGAACACTTGATCTTTGAATGATGCAGAGGTCCCACCTATATGGCGGTGTAGTGCTTTATTTGATATTATACATATATACCTTTATAATTCTCTAAAAAAAAACTTATATTTGGATTTATTAAGGTAAACTGGATGTATAGTACAACCTATATATTGTATATATAACATGTCCAATATAATAAAATGAAAATAATTGGTTCGAAGGAGGTGATTCAAATTAAGTTACTAATTTTTGTTCGATTTTATTTTATCGCCAAAACTTGTCTGCGACAAGTCCATGCGCGGGGCGCGTGCACGACACGCATCCACTATCGGCTGCTAAGTCAGGCGCGTGCGATACACGTGCCCTTCAAGGCACGTCCACGCGCCTGACTTTTTTAATTTTTTCAGTTTTTTTATTCAATTTTTTTTCGTAAAGAGTCGAGCGAGGGGAGCCGAAGGCCTCGGAGCGAGCTAAAAGACATTAATATTGTCACAATCATTATCTATAAATTAAAATCAGAGCCGAAAACGGAGAAGAAAAAAATTAAAAAAATCGAATTAAAAAAAAACCTGAAAAAAAAACTGAAAAGTCAACAGGTTGACCTGGTTTGACCGGATCGGGTCAATATGAATCCGGTAGCATCCCATGAGATTGGTTGCATGAGTGTGTGCCTCTTATTTTATAGACACTTTTGGATTCTTTATCTGCCCCTTTTGTTTTGGCGTTTTCGGGCCCTCAAATTAAGTTTTGGTTCTATAATTCTACAAGCCAACAATTCATGGTGACTGTATTTCTGGTGTAAAGCTACAACCAAATAGGAACTCAACTCAACTCAACTAGTTATTTTGTCAATTTTCGAGAAATAAGACAAGTTGAGTATCCCAAAACATTACCAAGAAAGTAGAAAGAGAAAATGCATAGAGAAAACCTTATCAATATATTCAAATAACGTTATTACCATATTCATGCAGTTATATTTTGTTATCTAGATTTATTGTAACATTGAAGCGTTCCACTCTTAACATATGAATTCGAAATTGAATAAAGTCAACTTTTTTCAATATTAGATATGAAGATATGGAGAAGAAAATAATCCTAATGCACTGCATGGATGTCGTCAGCTCGTGCCATAAGGTGTTGGGTTAAGTCCCGCAAGGGGCGCATATATACACTATAAACATATGATGTTGTACTTTGTAGTATAGGGCTAGCAAAATTCAGTCTTGCAGTAATGCCAATTTGGGTTTATACTACAAAGTACAAACATCATATTCGGATTGGGTGCGGCTCATATCAGATCCGAATCCGGCTGCATGTATGTGGCTAGCTATACATGAGTTTTTATCGTGCCAATTTTATATGATGCTTTTATTGGGGAATTTAATGAGATATTTTAAACTGCAAAATATTGAATCGTAATATGTTTTTATAGAGGGAGTTTAAAAGCATCAAGGAAAGGAAAAAGGCATAAATATTCCACTTGATTTTGAGGAATTCTGAAATTGTGTTTCTATGGTTGTGGTTTGTCCAAGAATATAAACCAAATCAGAAATCTTAAGTAATATTCTCACCACTCCACCACATTGGTAGTACATTCCTTATAATTTTATTTGAATTTCAAAAAAAAAAAAAAAACAGTCACCCTCATAAAAGGAAGTATCATAATTATTTAGCACTTAGAAAAAATTTAATTTTTTTGACCCCTTTTTCTCCTTTTCCCTTATACTAAGAAACTTCTTTTCTTTTTCTTCTTCCTCTTCTTAACCTTATTTTATATGAAACTTTGCCAATAATAAACTTACGACTACAATTTCCTCTTTCAAAAAACGTAAAAGAAGTTAATTCTAAAACAAAAAAGTTTAAATAGGAAAATACCATCATTCCCTAAGAATATAAGGCCCAAGTCTTGGACTTGACAAAGGCGTACGGAATAGTAAATCATGATTAAATGAAAACATTTGCGTAAGCCGCCGAACAAATAAGGCTGTAAAATGGAGTAGTAAATAGTTAAACATGAGTACATTCTACTATATTTTATATTTATATATATAATATTATCGAATTAGCGCGTGATGACGACCACGAAAAAGTGAAAAATGCCGGCTTAATGTCACATCGCCGTAAAACTATATAATTTGAGTCACATCAACTACAAACGTGCTTCACAGCGTATAATTAAGTCGTCATTATTTTACATACTATGATACACAGTTAAAGGATGGGGTTATATAAATATTGTTGGGGGTGGTTTTACCCGTGCGGTACGCCATTTAAATTTAATTAAATTATACTTATAAATTATTTAATGTTAATTAATACTAGAAATTAATAATTTTTAATTACGAACGAATAAATTGTAATTATAACTAATTAAATTATACTAATAATTAAGAAGTAGTAAGGTGGCCCCACCTAAATTTTTGCGATATACATATATATTTATGGGCCATCCTTGAATAATTAATCATATATACTCTAGAATTTAAATCAACAAAAGAAAACAAAACGATTACTATTATACAATAGTAAAAGCAAAAGAATAATGGGTAAATCTATTTGGATCAAATTGATCCGGATCAGCTAGGGCAAAACAGTCGCAATATTAAAAATGAATATGTGTTTTATCTTAAATACCCCTAGTAAAAGTTTAGGATTTTAAAAACAATAAATGTAAAATAAATTTATTTTCTCTTTTCCCAATAATTCATTCAAACCTATTTAATTAAATTCATAATTACTCTTACCACCATAAATCTAAAAAAAAAATGAAAATGAAAAGTCATAAATAAATGAAGAGACATGTTGAATATACAACTAACAAATTAACGAAGATGCAGATGATTTAAGCATATAATATTTTTTCATGTGTCTTTTATGTTTAATTTTTTAATTTAATTATTATCTTCGTTAAATCAAATTAACGAGGGCGTCGAGGTTGTGGTTGTATTGAGAATTTTAAAGCAGCATTTTTATATACAATTAACGAATTAAACACATTTTTTAATATTGTCCAGTTTTATATACTCCCTCCGTCCCATTATTCTTGTCTTGTATTCCTTTTTGGGCTGTCCCGTTATTCTTGTCCTGTTTCCATAAAAGAAAATATGCTTATCTCACAAAAAGTTATGGGCTCCACCAGGACCACCACTTTCTATCCTTTTACCCTTTAAACACTCTTCTCCTTAATACCCGTGCCCAAAAGAAATGAGACAAGAATAATGAGACGGAGGTAGTACGATTTATAAATTTGTCTACAAACAAAAAAATTGTTTAAAAGTAGATATCATATATATGGACCGTATATATATATATATATATATATATATATATATATATATATGTGTGTGTGTGTGTGTGTGTGTGTGTGTGTGTGTGTTTATATATTCTCTAAAAATAATCGTATATATATGATAACGAAGTACACTTTAATCGGTAAGATGCTTCCCGTCCAATCTTAAAGTCGGTAGTTCGAGTCATGTGTGTGTGTGTGTTGTGAAATTAAAAAATCGTATATATACACAAGGACGATCTACGATAATATTTTCCCTGTGCAAGTTAAAAAAATTTGACCATTTGTTTATAGTTAAAAAAAAATATAAAAATTATGAATTAATTATATTTTAGTAAATTATATATACTCCCTCCGTCCCACCCATCTTGGCATGTATTCCTTTTTGAGCCGTCCCATGTAACATGACCTGCTTTCTTTTTGGGCTTACTTAGTTAATTAAAAATACTTTATTGACTAAAAAAATACTTTATTGACTAAATGATTAAATATTGAATAAAAAACTACACTAAACATGTGGATCACACACCTTTTATTTGTAATTCTCTTATCTTAATACCCGTGCCGAAAAGAAACAGACCAAGATGGCTAGGACGGATGGAGTAGTTTTTTTTAGTCAAATTACGTGATAAACAAATAAAAAACTAAGACAATTACTTTAGAATTATAAATAAATGACTTTTAACAAAATTAAAAATAAAATATAATAAAATACAAGATGGCTTCACGTTTTTGTTTGAAGGTTTTAGCCGTTTCGGGGCCCTTATTATATTTTGGCATTTTATTTATAGTTAATGCAAAAAAAAAATTAAGAGTGACCCAAAAAAAATGTCGAAGTTATACAATAAAAAATTAAATTTATGCGGGCGATGACTAAATGATAGTCGTTACTCATATATATTAGTGACGAAACTACACTTCAATTGTAATAATTGGACTAGAGGTGACTTAATTAGTGAATAATTGAACTTCAATTGCAACAACTGCACTAGGGGTGAACAAAATAACATAAAATTGAATATATCGAATGAACCAAAATGAAATATTAAATTATATTAAATTATATAAGTTCGGATTTTTGGTTAGTTTCAGATTTTTTTTTTTATAAAATTTTTTGATCTCGGATCGGTTCGCTTTGGTGAATTTAAATATATTTAATTTAGTTCGAAATTTGAATTATATATATTATAATTTTATTTAAATAATTTTACATATTTCTAAAAAATGAATGAAAATTTATATTTAAGAAAATAAATTACCAATTTTTTAAACGCAAATATTCAAACATTTCATGGAATTTTTGTCAAAATATATATATGTACTTTTGTCAAATATTCAAACATTTAATTATTATATTAAAATACAAACATTTAATATTCAAACGCAAATATTCAAACATTTAGTCAAAATTCTCATTGAAATAACAAGCATTTAATGGAATTTTTGTTCCCAATTTATATATATGTATATATTTAATTATTATATTAAAATTATGGAATAAAAAATGTATAAAGGGTAAGAATATCTTTTTATGTTGAAAATCGAAAATTTATTGCATTTGATCCAGATCAAATTGATCCAAATAGCATCACCCAATAATAATAACTACGCTATGTGATAATTTTTGAAGCAATATTATCTTAAAAAGTTCATACCACGAAGTCTCACTCTTACATTAATGATTTTACCACTAGATTGCGAATATGCAACGAGAGTAACTTTTGAAATAATAATTAATTCTTTGCAAACGTCAATATCAAAATTATTTAAACAATTACAATTTTTTTAGAGGTAAATAACTTCAATAAAACAAAATCAATGTGCATAATATCAAGAAATCAAAACGGAAAATCCGACTTCCAAATCATTACACCTTCATTATCAATAGCAAAATTATTTACACTATACAATAACAAAGAACAAATATACTACTTTGATTGGAATTTTTGTCGATTGCCTCATCGCTTTCACATATGCTCTACGTTTTCCCCCAAACTTATTCTCTTGCCCGACACGTCGTTATAAGGATTAATATTTTTCAATCTCATTTTTTCTTAGGCTTGAAATTAGAGTAGATTTACAACACTAAATTTAATAAAATTGATCTTATTTGGACTAATGTGAAGTAGGACCAACATGTTTCTTGAACTAGTATATCAATTCAAGAATTCATGTTTTTTAAAATTCGATAACATTATAATTTAATGATATTACAAAGAATCCAACTTAAATCAGCACTAATTAAATTAGTATAAAATAGAACATAAACATATGATGAGAAGACAACCCATACTTTGGTGAGAATCGAAACAAAGATATTTTGCTAAGGAGAAACTTGTGGTGCATCAGCTTTATCACATGAATTTGCCTGAACTTTTATCATTTATAAGCAATAAATGCATGGAAAATAATGTACTCCTTATTATTAATAAAATAGTTAAAAAATAATGCATCAGTTTTTCCATTAAAAGTGGACCGCTTTCCTTTTCGGGTTGTTCCAATAATACTGGCCCGAACAAAAAATGGCAAAAATTAATCTTTCATAAAGTATGGATCCTACCACTTTTCTATCATTTTAATTAATTTACACCTTCTACTTAATACTAGTACCCAAAAAGTATGAGCCACTTATAATGAGACTGATGGAGTATAATTTTAGTGGTCCAAGACTCCAAGTTACTGAAATCGATCGTTAATTGAAAAAAATAAGTAATACGTATACCTTATAAAGAAGAAGTCAAACGAGAAAAAACTTCGATTGGCAAATCTAAATGGCTCGGATCCATTTAGTTTGTTAAATCCGGTGGGTCTGAAAATGAGATTGATAAATTCGAGTATGAAATTATAAATAAAACCTCTATAAATTAATACTGTTGGGACCGTAAAATTTTATTATTTTAGAGAGGTATTAATTAATCAATAAATTAATAATTTCTTAATTAAAAGAGGTAATCACATTCAATATATTTAAATTTGTTAACCAAGAATTATACTTCAACGAACTTAAATTTTAATATACATAGAAATCATGAATATTAAATATTAAGAACTTGAATTTAGCTATCCAATCTATTAAAACTAGATATATACATCCAATGTTGCATATTGATATTGTCAAAAAAAAAAGTTGCATATTGATGAACAGACATATATACAAAGTAAAAAGTTTTTAAATTCATACTCAATAATACAATGACTTGTAATCTAAAAGATGTCGAAAAATAATTATGACAAATCAAATACATGAGGTAGTATATGTGTATAAACGAGATTACTCATCATGCTCCCAAAATGAATTGCTAGTACTGGTTTGATCAATATTTTCATTTGAAAGTTAGTCAATGATTACTTTATGCAAGCACACTCAAAATGTCACTTGAATATCTTGCTAAGCTATCATAGTTATATTTGTAATTTTAGGAGATTATAAATTTATGATGTTGATGAGACCATAGACTTATACAAGGGTCTTCTGAAAAATTATTATCTTATTAATTTATCGAAATTATTAATTTACACTTATGGTCCAACTCAGAACCGGAGAAAATTATTATATTAGAGAGATTATTAATTTATCGAGTATTAATTTAAAAAAGTTATTGTGTATTCTTTTGTTGGGACATATATTATCACTTTTGAGTTTTGACTAAATCCAATCCCAATCCAAATTCAGCTGTTGCCAGAGTTGAATTCTCAGTAAAATCTTTAATGCTTTTGCCCCATTTTCGAGCCAAAATTATTCCAAGTTTGACTTTTAAAATTGAAGTCGTTTCTCTTATGATTAAATAATACTAGGTGATCTATCAAAAAAATAAAAAATAATACTAGGTGATTGTGAATGTTCTTGTCATTTTACTCCATCAATGTGGAAAATATGTTTCTCTTCAAGTAAAATGGCGTGAAGACCTTCTCCAAAACAAAAAAAATATAAAAATAAAAAATATTGGCGTGAAGACGTTAAATTCCGTAAATAATTAAGTAGATTGGCTAACTCAAATTGTTTGTACTATTTTAGTATAGTTTATGCACTAAAATTATTTTCAAATCCAATGTTTGGCACTTATTAATGTTATACTAAAAATAATAGAGAAAATATAGGATTATAGCACTTTTAAGGAAAAAAATATATTAATAATAGCACCAATTTTTAAAAAGATAAATAATAGCACTTTTGGATAATTTTGTCCCTAATTCTTTTATCTCAATCTATTTTCATCTTTTTATTTGTTTATACGAATCTTTTTCGTTTTTTTCATACATGTCGACCATCTTTCCGCCGCCGCCGTGGATTTTAAAGTCGTCGTCATCGATTCACATGGCCTAGTCACTGTCCCCGTCTCCCTTTCGGCGACCTCCTTTCTTATGCGTGAAATTACATATTAAAATTCGTGATTTCACATATTAGAATTCGTGAATTCAATTAAAACTCATTAATTCACAAATTAGAATCTGTGAATTTGTTAGTTCTCGAATTAATATTTTAAATTTGAAGAAGATGTAGCGTGAAATCACAAATTTAAATTTGTGAATCACAAATTTCAATTTGAGAATTCACAAATTTTAATTCGTGAATTCACAAATAATGATGGAAAGATGGTGGGATGGAGAGGTAAATATACCCAGAAGTGTTATTATTTGTATTTTAAAAAAACATGTTCTATTATTAAGATTTTTAATATTAAAAGTGCTATTATACCATTTCTTCCAAAATAGTATCCACTATTATATGCTTCAATTATTGACATAGTTGGGTGAGAGCGATAGTTTTGTAATCAAAAGGATAATGAGTTTCCATCCACAAACATCTTCTAAATCTAGATATATGTTATGTATACATCATACATAGCAGTTGTGCATATTTTTTGAAAAAGAAAGTGCGTGTTGAGTTTAGTTTCTACATTAACTCTTGTGAAAATCAAGTATATTTGTTTGGACACCTTTAAACTACTATGATTTGATATTTCTTTCAATGATTACTATAAATCTTAAATCCACCATATTATTTCTGTGCATAAGTCATTCCATAAACTAATTTCTCGAATACAATTTGTCAAAAAAATGTAAAGTTTGTCAACCAAATTATGATATCGTTAAAAATTCCACTCACATATACATACATATAATTTGCACGTATTCAAATTATATAGTATTCCTTTTAATAAGATATTCTTGACTAAGTGCACAAACACACTATAATATTTTTAGTAATAAATATATCTAAAAAGGAAAAGAGACTCGAAAAGAGGAAGGCAAAGACAGGTTGGTGCTGACATGGATCTCAAGGCGATAAAGCACGTGTGTAATTTTCAACATTATTTGGACGTGGTGTTACACTTTATGGCTCAAAATAAGCCGAACTTTTCGGTTTCTTTTGCTCACCCCTATAGAGAACCATTTTGTTGCATAACAACTCTTAGCTTCACTAACGTGTAATTCATAATTAATATTTTTTATTTTTTATTTAATTTATTTTTTCTATACCTTTCCTTTTTCCATTGCAAGTTCTATATTCACGATTCCTTTGACAATAAGGAGAAGACAAAAAAATCTTTAGAAATGGCATTTGTGAAGGAAAGAAAGGGATGGAGAAATGTATTTGAAAATAACAAAATTTAAAAAATAATATTAAATGTGTACTACACGTCATAAATAGTGTGCGATATATCGTTTTATATAATAAATTTGAGGCTAGATGGTCTAGTAATTTTTGATGTGAAAGAAAGGGGATGGAAGTGGAATGAATTCTTTTCTTGTGAAGACATTATGGTTAACCCCTACAATGGTAACATTAAAGCAAAGTGAGTTATTTCTATGTATCATTGTGTTTGGTTCATTTTTTCTATCCTCCCAAGAATTATGTGCGAATTGTGATTATGTTGTTGGCCTAAATTAAAGAAGTGGAATCTTTCTTTCCAGTTTTACGGTTTGTTTCCTTCGATTCTAATGTTGTCACCTAAAGTAATATGATAATCGATAAAATTTTTGTTGCTTGTCGCATTCAAAAGTAAGATTTGCGAAATCCCAAAACAATTAATTAAGTGAAAAACAAGAATGTAAAAACAAGAATGTAAAAACGAGTACGAAGTAGGCACGACAGGCTAAATAAGTTAATTTGTATCTCGGTATATTCACACAAACTTTATTTTGAAGATAAAAACTTGTGTGGAGCATCTGTACCGTACATCCAGGTCAGATTTGATCCGAACCGACAATGATCTGACCCGGTCAATATTTTTTGATTTTTTTTTCAAGAGTCGAGCGAGAGGAGCCGAAGGCCTCGTAGCGAGCTAAAAGATATTAATGTTGCCACAATCATTATCTATAAATTAAAATCGGTGCCGAAGGTGGAAACAAAAAAAATGAAATTTGAAAAAGTCAACGGTCAAACGTTGATCGTTGACCCGATTAAACGTTGATCGGGTCGGATCTTGGATCCTGGATCCATTTGTATGTACATACGTATGCACAAGAGTGCTACTCTATTTTAAAATGCAAAAATCATCCCTTACTTTACTGTTTGTGTTTAGGTATATCATACATATTATGTGATTCATAGCAAAATTACATACTTCTTCAACCAAACATTTAAATAATCAAACCAGATTTTCCTTTCAAAATATATGCTATACGTACATTACATTTGTTTCAAATATGTATAAATACTAATTGGTTTTCATTTTGGATTCCTCAAAATAAACATATGATTGATTGAATTTGTATATGTAATATAATAAGCCACATACACATGCAAAGACTCAAATCATGAAAGGGAGCCGTATGAGTACTTTGAAAATTAACTCATTATACTACTATCAATTATCATAATTAACTTCTTTGACGTGATTTTCAACCTTAAAGATTGTACCCAGTACGAGGCAATCTATATATAAAGCAATAATGATAGACAGTTTAAATTCAACAATATTAGAGTTTATTAATTTTCAATTGAAATTTATTAATTATCAATTAGTATTTTTGATCCTCAATTAGAGTTTATAATCCCAATTAGGGTTTAGAATCCTCAATTAAGATTTATTAATTCTAATTATTATTTATATAAATTAATTAAAATTTAAAAATAATTTTTTTCTTAAAGTCAATTATGGGTGTTGATCGATCGCACATTAAATTCTCGAATTTATTTATTTTATTTTGTGAACACATATAGAATGTTAGTTGTATACAAATTAAACAACTGAGCGACGTAAATAAAAGATCAAATGACAAAAGGAAAAAAATCCATAATTCCATCAATTAAATTATATATATATATAGTATATAATAAGATAAGCAATATAGTATTTATTTTCATAAAATAATTCCTATACTTTAGACTTGACTTTGACTACTGAATGTAATCAAGAGTTGGCCATGCGCTCCACCACCACTTGAAGAAGAATCAATAACCTTTGATGTCGGCGATAATGATTTTTTTTTTAGATACGACAATAGTTAATGAAATTCATGTGTATTAATCGTTACAAAATTTATACGTAAATACTGTAATGATCGGCTTTATACATCCATAATATAATATACATGTTGTACTCGATAGTCGATACCCTTTTCTAGTGTTAAAAATGACATGCAAATAAATTTAATGCACATATTTTACATATACAAACGAAAGCTGTACGTGAGCGCGACTTAATTATAGGTCTTGTCCATAAAATAAAATGATTTGACTTTTTTTTTAATAACGATTTTTTTATAAAAAGATCTGGACTGCTACATACATTTCCTTTTAAAACAATAGTTATAAATATATTTTAAATCACACCGCGGAGTCTAATCTAGCATATACATAAACATGCGAATAAGAGCTAGTTTGACGTACAATATGTCAAGAGAGGGATTAACGTAAGAATGTACTAATCTCATTACTAATCCTCGTACCCTCATGTCGGGAGAATAAATATATTATATTTTTACCATAATTAGCACTAAGATTTCATTAATTACAAGGTAAACAACTCGTGGATATTGCTTAAAGCAACTATTTGTAAAAAGAAAACTCGATATATAATTTAGTCACATACAGGAAAGCTAGCTCCTCCGATCTGCACGTGATGTCAAAAGCCAATATCAATATTCAATATATGTACATGCAATATACCCCATCCGACCATCAAAAGTAGGTTTTTGATAGATGACACGAATTTTAAGAAAAATAAGATAAATGTTATTTGGGTGAAAAAAAATCCATCATTTTGAATTTGTGAAAAGAGAGGGTATGAAGTCATTTCCTTAAATGAAAAAATCACACTCGTTATGAACGGAGTGGGTATTTGTTTTTAATAATCAAGATATATTTTGGTACGAATCGCATGCATTAAATTTGTTTATCAATTTGGATTTTTTTTTTACAAAAAAACAAAAGTGAGTGTTGCTTTTACATCCTTCTGGACACAAGTCACACAACTCAATTTCTCTCTCTTTGTTCACATGGTAAGTCAGCCTTCAATTTGACTGGAGGGCATTATTGTCACTCTCTATTTTTACAACCATTACGTGGTAAAGTATATATTAAAGTAATCAGATTAATTTAAAAGCAACATAAAGTATTACATTTTCTTGTACTTTTATGTGTGTCTTCTACAATTCTGTTGATGGTCCTGACAATTAATTTCGGATATTATATTCTGTGATATTATATTGATCTTATATTTGAATATTGCAAATTGTGATGATTGTATTTAACTTGTAAATTTGTGGGATGAAACATGCTTTGATGCTGCCCAGTGAGATTGGTAAAATATTAGTAATAGTCTAATAGATCAATTTTGCAATCATTTTGTTGGCGTGAAGCAAGTGATAAACTTTGGAGGTTGGGTATAGTAATTATAATTACAATAATTTTGTAATATGTGGGTCTCTAAAATATAAATTTTATAGTAATTAAATTAAAGATGGGGAAAATTGGGATAAGGTTGAGATGAGGAGTGGGTGGAATACATATCTCGATAATCCTTATCAATTTTATGTTGCACTGTGGACCAATTGTAGTAATCAAGTGGATATAGCTTCTACCAAACTATTTTTAGTTTTTACTGCCAAAAAAACTAAGATTGTACGTGTGTGTTTTTTTTTTCTTTTAACCAACCTATATTTACTATTCCCTCCGTCTCCCAAAAGTGTGGTGCATATTTGATTTCTTGTAAGATATAAAATATTAGTTGAACCACACTAACCTGAGACGGAAGGAGTAGTTAGTATATGAGGGGACACGTCGAAACACAATGACCAGGAAAAATAATTTTTAATTGGGCAATATTTTGGCATTACTTTCCTAGCTAGGCTAGGCACCATTTATCATTAATTGGTTATACTTTTTGGGGTATGAGTATTCATCTTTCTTCTCTACCATCCAACTAAAAATAGATTATCTCACTCACTATTTTTAATTGTAATTTATCGTTCGATTAGATTTCGGAACTCAAACTCGAAAATGATATGTATGTAAGAAAATCAAAATATTTTGATGTTTAATTTGAGTAGTTTTTAGTTAATCAACCTATTTTTTTAATTAAAAAAAAACTGATCGGAAATTGATCCGGATCATTAGTGACATCGTTTGTGATATATTAACGAATGTAAAGAATGGAGTAAATTTTGGAGCCAAAAAAATGTGAAGACTAAAATAGTATTTTTAAGTTGGACTAGGACGAGTTGCTTTTGATCCAAATTAAATTTATTTGTTTAGAATTACTTTTAAGTCGAGAACAAACTAATAAAATTTAACTGAGCTACGCTATATTCGAACTGTAGTTTTAAGAACATACTCCATATCATTGTAAACCTAAAAAAAAGAAAAAAAAGGAAAAGAAAAACAGAACATTTATCATTGTAGAAGACCAATCGCATGGAATGGTCGGTTAACAACAACCATAAATTATAAAATATGTGAAGGTAAAATTATTAGAGGAGGAATAGATACAAATTCTATTATCTTGAAATTCAACACTATCATTTGTAGTTCAACATTTTGTGAGAAGTTTGCCTTAACTAGTACTTGACAAAATGTGCAATAATTAGGGGTCAACTTCATGCCCCGAAAATTCTAAAATTATTTGAAAATTCAACGTCTTATTATCTCGAAAATCTTGGCATGATATCGATTTTCCCTTTACACTTTACTCAAACTGCAAGAAATTAAATGGAAACATTATTTGTGGCTATATCGAGATTATCTTTATCTTCTCTCTTTATTTTTTGGACGAAAGGGGGAAAATGATATTTCTTCTTCACAATTAAAGAATTAATTGTCACCAGGTAATTTCTATTGTTTTCTCGTAATTGCTCATTTCATATCCTCATGAGTTATCCTAATCAAATTCCTATATATATTTTTTTTCTTATTAATATGAAGTAAACTCCACCGATTAATGTTACTCTCAACGAAAGAAAAATAAAACAAAAATGAATTAAATTAAATTAAATTAAAAATGAATCAATATGCATCAGCAAAAAGCGGCATATGATAGAGATCTAACCACAAATTATTGCATATTTAAGTGAAAAAGTGTAACAAGTTTATGTGTTTTTTATTGAACAGTAATCTTGATATTGATACATATATATATATAATTGCAGTTTTTAGCATAAAGAAACAGGCATCTTATGACCAATAATAGGTGATATGTCATCGTTACGAGCTCCTTCGTTTTCGATCTTATGTTGATTAATAAGTACTGTCGTGATATGGAAAAACAAGGGATATAAATTAGAATTTGTGTGACGTGTAGATATAAGTGGCCATATATATGATTGTTCTAAGATTTGTGCATCACATATACACACTAGATAAATTGTTTTTAAATGTAAATATCAAATATATCCCTCTACAGGTATTTCGTTGTCCAACTAGATACTCCTTCTGTCCCACTCATTTTGTCCTGTTACTATTCGGCACGGTTATTAAGGAGAAAGGTAAAATGAGACGAAATGAGTAAGTCCCATCACTTTTGAAGGGTTAATTATTTCCTTTTTAGGAAACATAACAATTTAAATAGGACAAACCAAAAAGGAAATGAAGACAATTTCAATGGGACATAGAGAGTATTACTTACTCTCATGAAGGGTGTTTGGTAAAATGGACTTGGTCCGAGATTTTGTCTCATGGTATTGCAACATAGGATTAGATTAGTCTTGGCCTTCCCAATGACAAAATTAATGTCGAACTAATTTAATTAGGGCCAATTTATGCTTACTCATATATTATACTCCCTCCGTTCCCAAAAGTATGGTGCATTTTTAATTTTTTGTGAGACATATAATATTAGTTGAACTACAGTAATCTGAGACGGAGATAATATCTAATTGGACAAGAAAATGGCCTAAAATAGACGCAACAAAATGGCCTAAAATAACATTAAGATTATAATCTTAATTTGAAAACAACAGGACAAGAATATGCAACAAAATGGCCTAAAATAGACGCAACAGCGACACGAGTGGAATAAAGTATATATGTTTTTAGCCACATTTAAATAATTGGGCCCATCCCTAACCTTTTAGATTCAGATTAGGCCCTAATGACGTTTGCAGAAGAAAAAGGAAAGAAAAATGATTAGCATGTTTTAAGAAAGAAAGAGAAACAGAAATTATATTACCAAAAAATATATAGATGAATTAAAATCCATTATAAACAGAATTTTTGGTGGAGGCACATTTAGATGAGATTTGTCTGACCGTACGGTTGGATTCATGATAATTGTCATTTTGCTTCATAAAAATTGTCATTTGGCATTTTAATTAATTATAGGTTGAATGTATAATTATCACTTTGCTTCATAATAATTATTAGTACTTTTTATTCAAGCGTATGCTAAGACCATCCGTATCCAAATATTCCTATTTTTTATTTTTTATTTAAAGAAAATCTCCAATACAGATCTCCACCTGCAAAATTAGGATAAAAAAAAAAAGAAAGCAAGAAGAAAAAGAAAAAAACAATAATGAAACAACAACACCAACAATAATAGCACTTGCAATTTGCAAATTACTCCCTCCGTTCTTTTTTAAGTGTCCCATTTAGCTCAATTTTTTGTTTTCAAATAAATGTCCTATTTCAAAATTTGAGAATAAAATAATGGCATTCTTCCTATTTTATCCTTATTTAATGTTTATCGTAATTTGTTAATTAGTTATATGTATACATTAATGATGGTAATTAATAAGGCTACATAGGTAAATTTCTTTATTTTCTTGGTATGTGTAATTTGATGGAGGGGGACACTTATAAAAGAACGGAGGGAGTAAACAAGAAAGAAAATAAATCCGCTTTCACATCCTATTTTTCATGGGGGAAAAAATATGATAATTAATCGATTTCACGCCGTTTTCTTCGTCGATACGAATTCTTTCAATCACACAATAATTTCCCTCTGGACCTTGCTTTTAATTCACTCATCTTTCATGCACTTAGTCATCAAAAGGTATATAGATTTATACACTATTTTTTCGCTTTTAATATTTTGCACTTACAATAATCAACTCCATCGATCGTTAGCATGAGAAAAAAACACATAATTAAATAATTAATATGTCAAGATAAACACAAACAGGTAAGCAAAATAATGGTGGAGGGCCCACGATCTGGTCACAATTCAATCATAAAACTAATAACATTGCAAGAATCTGCAAAATAATTTAATTAGTAATTTCAGAAAGAAAAAGAAAATCTATAGTATAAATATGTATGTCTATAATGTCAAAGACGTGGTTTTGGCTTGTTGACCCAGCAACTAAGGATTATTTTGCAGTGATTATTGCCTTTGTAGCTTTGGTCCAAAAAAGTGGAAAAAAGGATTCATGACAAATAGTTTTTGCTATTTTAAGTTTAAATTAATCAAGTGCTATCTATATATAAGTTCCTTTTATCATCATGTGAATGCATCTTTTGGTGTTCAATGTGTGGTTGGTTTAAACTAGATTTTTTAATTATTTTCATCTATTTTCTTTCCAATTCTTAAATCAATATGTTACAAATTATCAATTAGTTGCATCAGAATTCAGGGATTTAACAATTTTATCTACTTACTTCTGCAATCAGAGATAAAAGAAGAAGATAGTTGCAATTAGAGACGAGAGAAGAAACATCGGTGCCGATGGCCTTTTTTCATCGGACAACTGCTAGTCTATAAATATGGGGAAGTGTCGGTGCACCACCATATTAATATACTATATTATTGGCCCACTTTAGTCCAAAAATAATGTCCTATTGCACCATATACTATTACTAATGTGTGCGTGTGTATCAGAAAATCATAATTTGTTAATTAAGGTCAAAACATTTTTTTGTTTATGTTAACCATAAGATCAAAATCATCCATAAAAACAACTTTGAGAGTCTAATTTTATCCGGTATCTTCTATGAAGTAATTGTTTTTAAAAGCCAATCAAAGTTATATACAAAGATTATATACTTAATATAGCTGACAGAGAAATATCAATTAAAAAAAATACTACTACTTATGGAATTAAGGAGAAATATGCAATTGGCTAAGGGGTTTCCTATATATATGTAATATTTTCAAATATGTATGTCTCCCATGAGCAAGTTGAATTATTAGTGTTCTAATAATACTAACAAGCTTAATTAAAATAGAATGACATGCACCCTTTGTAGTACGTATATTATCATGATTAATTAATAGGCAAATCTCATAATTATTTGATTTGATTTGTACCTAATTCTGAAAACTGAATCAACACATGTTCAGGTGTTGTTTAATGTGGTAGGGGTCAGAGCAATTTTAATCGATTGATCATGATCGTGTCATCACAATATCTAACCATAAATTTGTCTCATTAAACTCAATAATCTTACTCTGTCGACTTTTTTAATTTGAATTATTTTGCTCCTTGAATTCAATAAATGTGTTATGCTTTTACACATAACTAGCATCGTCCTCCATGCGATGGCACAGATAAGACATATGTCATAAATTCGAATAATAAAAATATTTTATTTAAAAATAAAATGAGTTAATAGGTTAAAAATCTAAAGAGAATAACAAAATAATTCAATAAGAACCAAAATAATAATAACAATTCAAAACACACATATTCAAAATTATAAAATATTTTTAGATTTATTTCAAAAAATATACTCTATTTTAAATTGCCTCAATTCTATTTTAATTATATTTTTTATACAGAATATTGTGTAAAATTTGTCACCTTTAACTTTATATAATTAACAAAATTGCCATCAAAATTGATTTGCAATTGATTTGCAATTCACTATTTTGTTTTAATATATGTATAGATATGGATGTTTACTTTGGGTGATAGCTTATATTAGAGGTGGCCGTGGTTCGGTTCAGTTCCGGAACAGGAACCGTCGGCGGTTCTCGGTTCCACTCCAAGGGAACCGGAACCGAACCGCCGACCACTTCGGTTTCGGTTCATAACCGGAACCGCAAGGTTCGGTTCGGTTCGATTCCGAGGTTCCGGCGGTTCTAAATCGGAACCGCATATTTTGGGGTTCAATTTTTGTATTTTTTTTTTCATTTTTTTGCTACCTTTCTTGTTTAATTGTAATATTATGCATTTTAACGGAACATTTAAGTTAAATAAATATGATTTGTAACATAAATATTGATAAAAACATAAAAAAAAATAAGGAACTGACGGTTCGGAACCGAAACCGAACTGAAATCGGCGGTTTTCGGTTCCACAACTTTGAAACCAAAACCGAACCGCCGTCGATGCGGTTCTCGGTTCCAAACCGGAACCGGCGGTTCAGTTCGGTTCCGACGGTTCCGGTTTTTTTGGCCACCTCTAGCTTAAATAGATTAAACTAATATAAACTAATCCATCACATGCTTTGATGGATTGAATAATTTTGAGGTTGTTTGATCGTTTAATCCATTAAATATCCAATCACATGTATTGTCAAACAAATTTATTCCTAAAAAAAAGTACTCTATCTACTAAAGCATAACTACCGATATGGCTAGTATTGGAAAACAAATGTTATAAAATATATCGTAGTTTAATTTTGGAAAAAGGTACAAATATCCCCCTCATGTTGGCATCACTAGGCAAATACCTTATTGAACTTTGTTTAGGCGCAAATTCACCATTCCCTCAAGTTTCCAGGTGCAATTAACCCCTCTCCGTGATGGAAACAACACTTCCGTTAGCAAAAAAATATTTTTGATTTATTTTTATTCTTGTGGGACCCTCACAATTCCCAACGGTTATATATTACATAATTGGTGCTAAAAGTTCAAATTATGAAACAAATTATTTGAATTATAGTTCACAACTATCAAAATTCAGGTGAGGTTCTCCGATAATTTGCACGAAAAAGGATGACGAACCACTACAAGAATATGACATCATCAATATCAACAACAAATAGTTGGCTTGGATTGCAAATTATTGGAGAAATTCGCCTGAATTTTTTGATAGTTGTGAGCTAGGGTTCGAAATAAATTTTTTCTTAATTTGAGCTTTTAGCACCAATTAATTCTTGGGAATTGTAAGGGTCCCACAAGAATAAAAATGAATCAAAAATATTTTTTTGCCAACGGAAGTGTTGTTTCCGTCACGATGAGGGGGTAATTACACCCGAAAATTTTAGGGAAGGGTGAATTTGCACCTAAACAAAGTTCAGGAAGGTATTTGCCTAGCACTGCCAACATGAAGGGGGTATTTGCACTTTTTCCCTTTAATTTTTATGGGTAAATATTATTGACATTGATGGTATAAATGACAAGCACGCATGAACAAAAGCTAAATGATTCAAATTAAAGTTAAAAATCAAATAAATAAAAAAGAATCTTTTATAAGTTCCGTGGATCACATCTGCATTTCCCTTCCTATTTATATACGTATGTACGATCTATTGACGTACACCGTTGTCAAAAGTTGTCCGGCACGATATTTTGTGCATGATTAATACTGTTTTGACCTGAGATATCTAGTATTTTGCAAACCAATTTTTTTTTGGATTGACTCATTTTACTTCTTGATCTGATGGGCTCAAATCGATCTGGTCCTTTTGAAAAGTGTATAGACGTACAAAATATCCGTCTATTAATTGTTTATATACTTATACTAAATACCCAATTATAATGTATGTTAAGTTTTAAAATATACTTTAATTACATTAATAGTCGTGTATGCATGCATGCAGCATTGATCCCATCGAAGTTAGTTGCATGACTCAAAAGGGAAAAAGTCTTGGTCATAAATTCCGTTTGCTAAGTGATATATAAAAACAAGTGTTTAAAGTTGATTAACACAAGTTGTTTAACGGTTGGAATTCTGCAATGATAGATTTCCAGTTCAAAAATTAGGATGAGATTGGCCATTTGTCATTTATCCACTCTCACCAAACGAAATATGGTCAAAATACTTTGCTTCAATCATTAATTTTATTATTATTTGGTGATACCACTAAAGTCACATCATCATTTTGATTAATTTCTGTTTTCAGGAAAAAAAAAATTGTCCCAATATTTTTCTTTTCCATAAAGTATTGAATAAATTAACAATCTAACTAACTATCGTCTTTGATTTTCTTTTACCTTTTATGGTTCCGATAAAAGAGTATGATATATACCACCAGAACTTTGATTGTGTACAAGATCTTTTGGGTAAAAGTTTTAAGCAATTTTATGAGCATTTAGGCGTTAGGCTTATAAAAGTGGTGAAGTGAAATTACTCGAACTACTAATATATATCATTCCATATATTCTTTCGTCATTTCATTCCATTATATCAATCAACTCCTTAATTAAACGGGCAAACTCTCAACACAGACAATGAATTTTTAAGTCTGATATGCATAATTCCAATACAACAACAAAATATTCATAGTGATATAAACATTGCAGATTAATGAATGAGAAAAAATGGACATGATTATCATTCCAATGGATATATATGGTAGATCATGCACCTCGTATTTATCACTCATATTTATTTGAAAATATTTGGGAAAAAAATATAAAAATGTATATATGTGGTGTACATTAACTAGTAAAATATGTACATTAACTAGTAAAATATGTATTTGATGCAGACGCGAATACTGGATGTAGCATGGAATGAACCGAAAATATGTACCTTTCGGATCTCAAATGGTTGTCTTTAATGAATTATTTTTAATATTTTTTCTGGTTAGATACATGCACGTATACATATTATATTGTTTTTTTTTCCAGTTGATTTTAGTAGTTAGTTGCTATATGACACTCGCTAATAAATAGTTAAGGATTATCACAATCATGTCATTAGGTTGAAAACCAACAGGATGAGTGGATAAAATTATACACACACAATGTTTTTTTAAAACTATATAGAATACTAGTAAGTAGAATACTAGTAGGTAGCCCGTCGAAATTTGACGGGAAATAACTTTTATATTTTAATTTATTTGTATATATTTTAAAAATAAGTTTATATCTTATTTAAAAGTTGTGATATTGTTCGTGTTAATTATTAATCAAACTTAAAAAATTAATTTTATTTCACGTATCTAAATTTATAATTAGGAATGATAATGGATCGGGTATACTCATTCATTATGTATTTTTTTTAAATTTAAATTTGTTTAGAATTTTTCTACGTCTTCGTCCTAATCTCGGTTAAAATAGTGACTTTACAATACATACTCATCTCAAATCCGTTGAGTAATATTCGATAAAAATATTTAGTTAGCTTCCTCTCGCAGCAACTGCATCTACTGTAAGTTTTACAAAAGTGATGAAAATAAAATAAAATACACCAATAAGATTATTTTTTTCGATTTTATTGTACTTCCTTTGACAAATATTTTATTTTTATCATATCATTTTCCAATATATAAGCATGAACATTAAAAATAATTTAATGTTATTTCAGAGAGATAATATTTCGATAATTGATCAAAAAGAGTGTTTATTTGATTTTATTTCACTTTCTTTAGTTGTAAGAAATTAATAGAAATCAAACTATTTATTTTACCTCACAATTTGTCAAAGAACTCATTATATACGATGTTAATTGTTGTGTACGTCTGATCATCTCGTCACAAAGTTAAATTTCGAGAATTTTTCCTACGTGTATATATATACAAATCCAAGAATTATAATTAAGAATATGTATATTTGAGATTTTTCTTTTATTTACATCAATTTAAAATTTATTAAATTAAACAAATTAATATTGACAACTTAATAATTGATCAAATTTAAATTGTCAATAATAATTTCGGAATGCATTCTTATAAACCCTTATTTTATACATTCTTAATTCATATATAATAATCTATAGAAAATTTGTAAATGAAAATCCCTATGAAGACTAAATAAATATATTTAATCAACATGTCTATATGGAATCATTTTTATTTTTTATTCATGTTTTTCTAAAAATTCGATTAGCGCGACTTTCTATAAAATATATACATTGAATCAAATGTGGGATAAGTAGTTAAGAAAAGAACAAAAAACTTGAAGATGTAAACATATTTTTTTCCGCATTTTGACAAAGATTAGAGATATCGATTTAACATGAACTAACGAGACGGTTCAAATATACTTAAAAAGAAGGATTTTTACTAATTTTAATTAATATTAACTTTGTTTATATTTTTATCGAGTAATTTAGTATAAACCAACGAGACGGTTCAAATAACATAGAAAGAAGGATTTTTACTAATTTAATGAATATTATTTTGAAGATGTAAACATTTTTTTCTTTCTAGAAAATATATACATTGAATCAAATGTGGGATATATAGCTAAAGAAAAGAAAAACTTGAATATGTAAACGTATTTTTTCCGCATTTTGTCAAAGATTAGAGATTCTCGTTGGTTTATGCTAAATCGATATCTCTAATCTTTGCCAAAATGCTGAAAAAAAATGTTTACATCTTCAAAGTAATATTAATTAAAATTACTAAAAACCATTATTTCTATGTTATTAAATTACTCGATAAAAATATAAACAAAGTTAATATTAATTAAAATTAGTAAAAATCATTCTTTTTAAGTATATTTGAATCGTCTCGTTAGTTCATGTTAAATCGATATCTCTAATCTTTGCCAAAATGCGGATAAAAATATGTTTATATCTTCAAATTTTTTTTTATTTTCTTTAGCTACCTATCTCAAATTTGATTCAATGTATATATTTTATAGAAAGCACTAATCGAATTTTTAGAAAAACATGAATGAAAAATAAAAAGGATTCCATATAGACATGTTGATTAAATATATTTATTTAGTCTTCATAGGGATTTTTATTTACAAATTTTCTATAGATTATTATATATGAATTAAGAATGTATAAAATAAGGGTTTATAAGAATGCATTCCGAAATTGTTATTATTTTAATATGTATAATAGAAGAATTTAATTAAATAGAGGGAACGATAAATATGAGATGTGATTAATAGATAAACATGTGATATTTCACGAATATGAAATTAATAAAAATAAAAATTAGAATATATATGAATTAAAATTAGACAAATTATCAGAATAAAGGAAAATCTGAACGGAGCATTGTGGATGATGCAACTTTATTTTTGTATGAGTAATAGATACGTATGTGACATTATTATATATAGCTAGAATATTAAATTAATTCAGCCCAAGTTTCATTGTCACGTTGGGCTTACCTAGAGTTGAAAAAAATAGCGAGTTCTCAATCATACTATTCGGATTAGTACAAAAAAAAATCAATTTAGAGAGCGCAAATTTGATAAACATAATAAAAATTCCATTGCATTAAAAAACTCTTGAAAAAACAACTTTTCATTACTTAGCCAACACGATGCATATGCATGAATTTTAATGTAAAGTTAGGTGAATGTTAATTAAGGAAGCAAAGTGGTGTGTAAATGATAATATTAATTGTTGTTCATAAGAGACAGCATATTAAACCAAGTGTCCAACTTGATTAATTTAACCTTTCGACGGCTGAAAATGATGGATAAATTTATGAATTTAATTTATTTTTTTCTATATTACTCTCACCAAACGGAAATGACTCATAATAGAGGGAAATTTCAACATTTGGCTATATTAAGATAATTGACGTGGGACATTTTGCAGATACCGCCAAATATTAATTTATATTCTTTTTTCTTTGTCCTAAAGATGAAAGTGTGTATGTATGTTGACTAGTGTTTTTATTTTTTGTTTATTTTAATCTGAGTTTTAAGAGTTTCCAAGAGTAAACTTTGTATTCAAACACGTGATCAGTGGCGGGTTCAAGAATTATACTTGGAGGTCCAGCTAATATCAATTTTACTAAAATAATGTACATGAGCTCATAAATTAATAATAATAATTTCAATAAAATTAATTCAATCACGAATGATATCATTCTCTTCATAGATATTTTTATTCTTTAGTATCTTTATAATAATGGATGGTAATAGTAACTAAAATAAATTTAAAATTAAATAAACTATATAGTATTTTATTGTTTGGAAATAGTTTTTCTTAGAACTGCCGTATAACTTAATAAGAAATAAACCTTAAATCTAAGCTTGATTTTGGTTTAAGGGATGAGTAAAAAGAAGTTGAAAGAGAAAATAAAATTTTTAGAAAAATGGAGAAGAAAAAAAATATAGAATGATAAATTTGAGTTTAGGTCTGTACTTTATGTGTGTAAAATCAACTAATCAAGAATGAATTAGAAAAGAAAACTAAATCTATGCGTAGTTTACAAATCTGATTCTGAAGGTACTTTTTTACCTTTTCTTTATTTTTTTTCAAAATTTATAACATAAACTAAAATATTGAAAAATTTGAATCACATTTAACCAAATGGGCCAGGCCCATTTAAAAATTTATCAGCCCACTAACAACGTTCAACAATCCACTGCTATACTTTTACTGTCGATTGAAAAACAGATTTTTCTACAGCCAGATTCTTATTTTTTCTTTTTTTTAAAGTTAGATTCTTATTTTTCTTCTTTGTACAATTATTTTTTCCGTATCTTCATTTGTGATTGTGGCTTTATTTTAAATAAAATTAGATAGTAATTAATTACTGTAATGGTTGAGCCCTTATATTTTTATTTACATTAAAATTGGGTCTATGTGCTTATGTGCAGCACATTTAGAGTAACAGTGTAAGTTTGATATAAATCATAATTGTATAGTGAAATCTCTAAAAAGAAAGAAAACAATAAATAACAAAATTAATGCAAATGAGAGTACCAGAACATAATTTTGAAGTCTGAAACATTATTCAAATTAAGCACACTAAAAATTAAAATACTAATAATTTATTTCTCTTGTTACCTTCTTGTCAAGTATTTTAGTATTTAGGCGTTTTCAGATTTGACGTTCAAGTTTGGTATCAAATTAGCAAAATTGCTAAAAGAGTTTGGATATCTAATCGTCTGTTCTTTATCGCTCTACCAACTTCGCTGCTCACCCTTTAATGCATGTGTGAATTTCTTAAACGTTTTAAAGATTTTTTTTTTTTTTTGGTACCAGTCTTTCATCCTTAAAAACTCTTTTGAAAAGAAGGATTAAAACTGTCTAAATTGACCCAATTCGACCCAATTTTAAGCTGGACTGAGCCATAGTATTGTTATTATTGTAGACCCAACAATATTTTGGGTCAGGCTATAGTTCATCTGGCCTGTGGACTCGGCTCAACTTGAAATATTTACTCTATAAAATGAATTTGGGCTGGGTTGGGACGACATTTTTAGGCCCGATGAATTTTTGTGTTGGGCCCAGTCCAGTCGGGCCTTTTCCTACGGAACGAACAGCCCGGTGTGCTTGTCCACTCGTTATTTTTTTTTTGAGGTAAACTTTTTACTATTAATCATTTATTGCATGGAACAAGAAGAATACCCCTTCATATTAGACGGAGGTTCATCCCACACATACGTAGAAAAAAAATTACATTTTAGCTAACTTGTGAGTAACAACATTAGCATCATTTCTTCTAAACTTGACTCGAAAACTAGGACATACATTTCTGATAGAGAAGTAAAAAATTCTTAGCATTTTATTATGCTTAATATAGTTTGTTGTTAAAAAAGTTGAAAAGATTGACAGGTGGAATTGTGGAAAAAAACATAGAAGATATACACACATGGAAATATTGATAGAGGGAGACAGACAGCAAATAAGAAAGGGACCAAAAATGAGGAAGTAATAAGTAGCACCACAAGTTTGAGATTGCAGCAGGTAAGATCAAACAACTCAAGGCAAAGGGCAAACATATTAGATTTTGGTGGCCACATGGCATCTCCACCAGCCAATCACACTTCCACACTCCTATCCTCACTAGATAACCCCTTTCATCCATACATTCATTAACTCTCAATTCCTAAACTCCACACACACACACTCACACACACATCAAACTCTTGCAGAAATGGCATCTGCCTGTGCTTCATCAGCCATTGCTGCTGTTGCCTTCTCTTCTCCAAGGCAAGTCTCTCTTCTTCCCTCCGAAAATCGCATGTGATTACGTTACTTACTGCACTGCATTTTAGCGATAAACGAAGCAAACTAGTACACTTATGATCAAGAACATGATGTTTCATTAGCTTTACCTAGCAAAATATGATTGATCATCAGAATTCTGCAAATTATAGGCTACTACTACATTATAACCATGGATATGAATAAAAATTTATGCTGCAGTTCACAGAAAAATGGATCAATTGTGAGGGCAACAAAGGCCTCTTTCTTTGGAGGAAGAAAGTTGAGAGTGAGTAAGTTTACAGCACCTTCGAGCACGAGATCAGTGGCTGTCTGCGCAGCAGCTGATCCCGACAGACCGTTGTGGTTCCCGGGGAGCACCCCTCCCCCATGGCTTGATGGCAGGTTTGCTGATGATCCCATATTTGCTGGCATTATGAATATACAACTTCTAATATCAATCTGAATCCTGCTATGCAGCCTTCCCGGAGACTTCGGCTTCGATCCTCTCGGCCTAGGTACATATCATCAAGTGTCAGTTAAAATCTAGAGACATTGGTTACACCAATTTAATATAAACTAACATAACATGTATATTTGTTTGTTTTTTTTAGCATCTGACCCGGATAGCCTGAAGTGGAACCAGCAGGCGGAGATTGTACACTGCAGATGGGCTATGTTGGGTGCTGCCGGCATCTTCATCCCCGAGTTCCTCACCAAGATTGGCATTCTCAACACTCCTTCATGGTACACCGCCGGTGAACAAGAGTACTTCACCGACACGACAACACTTTTTGTTGTTGAGTTGATTTTCATTGGCTGGGCCGAGGGGAGAAGATGGGCAGACATCATCAAGCCCGGATCCGTCAACACCGATCCCATATTCCCCAACAACAAGCTTACCGGAACCGATGTTGGTTACCCCGGTGGGTTGTGGTTCGACCCGCTCGGGTGGGGGTCCGGATCGCCAGAAAAATTGAAGGAGTTGAGAACAAAGGAAATCAAGAACGGAAGGTTGGCAATGTTGGCTGTCATGGGAGCATGGTTCCAACATATCTACACAGGAACCGGACCCATCGATAACCTCTTTGCTCACCTTGCTGATCCCGGTCATGCCACCATATTTGCTGTAAGTGAAACATTACAATTTCAAGCATCAATGATACATAACTAGCCCCTAAGGCAAAAATCGGCACTGAAATTTTACAGATTATTCAGTAAAATCAACAGCTAACGATGATTTCACTATAAAATGCAGTCTTTCAGCCCCAAGTAAGAAAAGCAACAAAGCCAATAGCACAAGTGTTGGACAAACAGCAGCAATCAATCCTGGAGAGAGGAAGAAGATATTCTCAGTTTGTTTTTCCAATTAATGTTGCATTGTTAGATGTGTACTGCTACATCCTTATGCCGTTATGTGTGTAGAAAAGAGCTTAAGCAATGTACAAATGCATCCGAGACATCCTAAATCCATGTAAACACATCATGTTCATAAAACTACCGATATGCATGCATGCATGATAAAAATAGTTCATAAAATCTTAGATTAGTCTCATACTCACAAATCAAAGAAAATCATAAAGGCAGAATAAATAGAACATGCATGACTGATTGCGTACAATCTGAACTACAAGTCCTAGTCCATGTCCTAGAAATGAGCATCGCAAATATGTAGAGACAATATAATCATCAGTAATACAAAAGAAGCATAAAAGCAAGATGCATCTATTTGACAATATATTACCTCATAAAAGGTAACGTGCACACAATAGAGGGCTTAATAGAAAGAGAATCCATTTAAAATAGATTGCATTGTGGAAAATCTCTCTCTCTTATGAGTTAGCAAAGTGGGTTTTGCAGAAAACGAATAAAACACAAATCCAATCTTAACTCATGAGTGGAACTTAGCTCTATATACACTTAGCTTCATAGTCTTGAGATCTTATGAATGAGATCATGTGCATCATCTTTTAGTCAAGAAATAGCTTGAATGAGGCATCTTTCACATTTCACAAGATCAAGTGCATATGAAAAATAACTATACATGCATGCAGACTTGCGATTAAAGTGAAACGTGCTAATGTTTATAAGAAGAGAAACAAATCAGATAGACAGTAACTAATCAATTTTTGAAGTACATAAGAAAACGTAACGAATGTAAATCAATTATCAATCGACTCTCCATTTTCATCTGTAAGTTCACTATTTCTAATGATGTATTGAGAATTATAGAATGCAAGACAATAACCAAATTGTACTTGAAATAGTCAAGTACCTTAAGCAAATCGGAATTTTTATTAATTAAAAATTTAAAACCATATTGTCATCACTCGGTGCATGGTCTATGAGATGATCTATATATATTAGTATCACATATTTTGAACGAACCATTTAAAACGTTCAAATCATTTTTCTCTAGTTTATACAAAAGATGAAACCAATAACAAGTGCATTAATGAATACAGGAAAATAGAAATCCTCTTGATACTTCTAATTAATAAGAGAAGCAAATTAGAAGTCCTTAATCAAATTAATAAAATGTTTAGACAGTAATTCTCTCAAAGAAGCACTTCTGAAATTAAAAGGCATTAAAACGGAGCCTTTAACCAATCCCATAATTAGATTTGATTTTTTTATCAGTCAGTCAGCTTCAGAATTACCACACAATAGCTCAAATCTAATCTAATTCTGTGGTAATCAAAGATTGTTCATCTTCATACAGTCTTTGATTGAGCTAATCAAGGATTGTTCATCTGTGGTAATCAAAGATTGTATGAAGATGAACAATTTTGATTGATTTTGTAACTATATAATACAGGATTGTAATATATGATGCCACACATCTCTTGTTCGCTTCTCTTCTTTTCTTTTATTATTCTGCTATTGATTCATGTTTCATTCTACATTCCAAATAAATCTGGAAGCTTACAAGTAGACTTAAATTACCTATGGAATGTAACCAACCTATAATTAATAGTCGCGGCAGATCATTCATATCCCAGCTTGACATGTTAATGCTTACGGTCTTCTTGTTCAGTTGATTAAAAAAAAAACAGCAAGAGAATAGAACTATTCAATATCCATCCTAAAAGAAATGGTCACAACATAGAGATCATTTACAATTGAAATATATGCTTTTATAAAAAAAATCTCTTGGTAAGATTCAAGCACCATGAAGCTGAAAAAGTAACAAATGTCCTTTAGCTTTGATAATTGAAAGCGCATAAACTCTTAAAGTGCTTATGATCTTCATAAGAATGTTTGATCAAACTATTTTAAAAATGTCCTAAAACTATTTCAAATCAAAAATCGACTCACTCATTAAGTTGGTTACCTAGTCTCCATTAGTGATGTCCCTATACTTTTGCTTCTTGATATTTCTTAAATGCTAAAGATCAATTTCAGTGAAAATAGCCTTGAGGAAAAACATTACACTGGAAACATAAAATTTGGTGTGACACTCAAGCCTGCACGTCTTAAGAGTTCTTGATTGATATTGAAAGAGAAATATAAATTGAAAAAACAGGCCTAGGCTTGAATAGACGTAAAATAAAATACTACTTAGTTGATGATAAGAAAATAACAGAGTTACCTTAGTAACAAGATACGTGAAGTATAATAAAAACTTGAGCAATATTATGTATTGGAATGATTAAGCAAACCTGAATCGAGTTCAATCTTAAACATAAGTCAAAATCAACTCTTGTGAATGTCTCAGAGTGAAAAAGAGACGAAAGCCATCATTCAAGGTTTTTCCATGAATAAGCCACTAGAAGTTTGTATACCTAACCACAAGCGAACAACCCCAACAAGCCCCACTCATGCAGTTTTTAATGCCTCTAAATGATAGTAGTTATCAGATGAGCCATGACTCTCCACATGAAAGTTTTCAGATTTCTTAACCTCTTAATTAGCTCTCTCCACGCAAATCATTTTCAGTATCCTACCATCTTAGATTACAAGATTCAGTAAATCATGGTTTAACCAAAAACACAGGATAGCTGCTCAAAGATATCTCGGGATATGTTTCAATAATAATTACCATTGGTAAAGGCTGCTCTACAGTTTGCATGAAGCTATGGTTCATCAGTTCATGGTGCACACGCTAACGAATTGGGGCGCATCATTGTAGTAATAAATTATGAATTATACATCCTTAGTCAAATACAATTAAATTCCTGCATTATATCAGCAAATTCAGCAATTAGAAATTTTTAGAAAACCAGAGACCTAATCTACAATTATTCTCTAAAATAATCTCAGAAATCCAGAGTTTTCAGATATCTCATCAATGAATTCAAAAATATAACTAATTAGTTTTAACAAATTCAGCAAAAAGATAAAGAGCTAAAGTAGTACTTCAACAACAAAAACTTCAATAGCTCGAGAAAGAAGAAGTAAGAACAAAGAGAACGAGAGGAGAAAAGATCCAGATAGGCAGAAATAGCAAGTAAGCCTCACTCCAGAGAGTCGCAGTGACTTACAAAGCAACATATCTTGCATTCTTTGTAGCGAAAAGCATAAATATAACATGCAACATATGAATAAAAGATACAAAAAAAGGGCCAAAGAAACGCAACACCTCAACTTTGATTAGTTAAAACTTAAACAACACACCAAACTAAACTAGATTATACATTTAGGTGACGTTTGGTTTGAAGAATGTGATTGATAACATGTGATAGGATAGGATTATATGGATGATTAATAATCACCCCAAATTTGGAAGGACAAATTATCACTCATTGATGGATATGATCAAGGGCCTAGTTATCCATCACAGGCCAAATCATTCGAACCAAACATTTGATTAGGTTCGATTATTTTATCAATCAAGCCTTATCATGCCTTATCAACAATCAAACCAAACGCCACCTTAAAGTCACATGTCCACATAGCAGCTGGAACAGAAGCTAAAGTTAGAGCTCAATTCACTACGTATTGCAATAACTACTGCCCCATAAACTTCACCAAAAAGAATTCACAGCATAAAAAAAATGCAGAAATCTTGAAAAAAGGACGAATCTTTAGCGGCCCAAAACACCAAAAAAGATTAATCAATAGAAAACTATATCAATTTCATAAAATTTGTAATTTTAGTTACAGCCTAAAGAGGACATTCCTCTCTCTGTCTTCTCCGAGAATTATCAATACATACATATTACATTTTACATAAAACAACAAACCCGAATATCTTCAAGTAGGCGGGTTCGGGTTCGACGGGCGAACCGATATCTGAACCGGAATCGGACGGCCCGTTCCGGTCCCACCGCAATTGTTGCATGCCGTCCGGCCCGACCCTGCGCAGGCCCGGCAACCATAATCGCCGTCTGACCAGCGGGTGCATAAGCAGGTGACCCGGCCCGTTCCGTTGCAGCTAGGGCATCTGGGACCCATCATCGTGTTCTGATCCATAACCTGTTTGACGAGAACCGCCCCGGCCAAAACGCCGAGGCCAGTGGCCAACTGAGTCAAGACGATCGGACCCATAACTGGGTTAGCTCGAGTTGAACTGGAGATGCGAAAAGGGGGAAGAGAATGGAAGATTTTTTTAGGTGGGTTTGGATGGAGTTTAGAAGGAGTTGTGTGTTGGCTGAAGTGGTGGTGGAAGAGTACACGTAAGTCGGCATGGATTTGGTGGTGTTGGGGCGTTTGGAGTTTAATGGAAGAGAGGAAAGGATTGATTTTCTGTTTTGTTGGTTTACACAAGCGGCCCTTCGCACGTATTACGCGCCTAATATGTGTGTAATGGCAATCGGTCGCGTTCGGATCAACCATATTTTGACCTGATTTGTTAAGGCTCAATCCGAATACGACCTGTATGCTCAATCGAACCCTAAATGACTAAACCCGAACACGACACAAACACGAAATTGATACGATAAAATTCGGATTGACTCGACACGATAATAACCCGAACCCAAATTTAAAAGATTTAATAAGAGAAAAAATATTTTAAAATAAAATTTAATAAGAGAAAAATAAATAAAATTCAAAGATTTAATATCTTTTGAAGACTTGTAAGGAAAAATAAATATTTCATCAATTTAAAAGCTTTATATGAATTAAATAAATATAATATTAAAAAATTTAATACCTTATCGGGTAACCCGAACCCAACCCGAAATTTTCAGGTCCTTATCGGGTCAATCCTATAAGGACCTGAACCCAATGAGGCTTGACCCAAATCCATTAATTTCGCGTCGAATTATCGTGTCGTGTCGAAAATTGTCAGCCCTAGTATAATGTATTTATTCACCATTTTGGGTTTTATAGTTGTCAGGTGGACAGGGTAGGGTCGGGCCGGCTCGGCCTAACTCCATGTGAACCCGCCACTACTTAGGCCCGACACGATCTCAGACCATTTGCAAAGTTGATTGGGATGAGACGGATTTTTTTATATATTTGGGACCGACACTAATTGAGACCACCCGCGAAGTGAGCTTTGGTTGGGTTGTATTGGGCTAGTGTTGGTGGCTCGGACTTGATTTGATATTCTTTAAGTGAATTTTGTATAATTTTTTGTTAATATTAAATTTATTCTTCCTTTTTTTTTTTACTTGTGTATTTTAAACTCATATATTTAAATAAAAATACCTCAATTTTATTAGACATGATATATGAAATAATGGAATTGTATTGTGGGATTATGTTCTTTTCCTTGTATGTGTGGGTCAAATGTGAGATAATTAGAAAATGCAACAATACGTACAAGGTTTTAAAATTTATACTAGTCATTTAATTCTACTTTTGAGAGGCATTATAGGTTATAATTAATATATAATAAATAAATATTACTCGAGCTTAAGATGGATATGAGCTAGTCTTGGACGGACCTGGCTGCACTTGAGGAGAGCATGGTCCTGAGCTGATCCTAAACCTGCCCAAACTGGAGGGCCCGGCGGGCCTAACCGGAACCGGCCCGCCGGTCAACGGTTTTTTAACCGGCCCGGCAGTCAACGGGCCGGAACCGTAACCGGAACCGTGAGCTCAAGGGCCGGTTCCGGGCCTGCCTTCGTTCAAACCGTGACCGCCGGTTAACCGCCGGTTAAAACCGGCGGTTAACCGGAATTATTAAAAAAAAAAAAAAAAAAAAAATGTGACGTGGCGCCGGTTCGAACGGTCAAAACCGGCGGTTAACCGTTGGAACCGGCGGTTAACCGGCGGAACCGGAACCGCCGGTTCCAACGGGAAGAAGACAGAGCACAGCAGCTGCATCAATGGCAGCAGCTCAACGGCTAGAAAAATAGCCGTTGCCGCCTCTCCCCCTCCCTTCCCCCCCCATTTTACCCTATAAATACCACACTATAATCTCTCAAATAATCACACCAATTCTCATATCTCTCTATTTAATTTCAAGCATTCAATCTATTATTTGTTGCTCAAATTCTTCATTTTTGTGTTAATTTTGTGCTCAAGTTCTCAACTTCTCTCACCACACACTTCACCAATCCATCCATAACAATATTCCATAATGTCGACCTCCTCTCGTGTCGATAAGGGCAAAGGCGTTGCCGAAAATCAAGATGATGCTCCTCGTCGATCCAAAAGAGGAGGAAGATCGGCTCGGCAAGCTCGAGCAATGGCCGCCGAAGAAATATCAAGGGCGTATGCGGAACAACTTCAACAACAAGAGGATCGAGAGTTTGCCGAGCAAGTTCATCGTCAAGAGGAGGAGATGCTTCGGCAATCTCAAGAACAATCCAACGAAGAAGAAGAAGAAGAAGTCGAAGCGCCGCCAAACAAACCGACGGCTCGACCTCTTGTGTCGGATATCTTTACTAAGCATTTTAAAAAAATGCCTAGAGCCCCGGCACCTAGCGACAAGCCCGGAGATCCTCCAAAATACAACGCCTATTGCAACTATTGCAATAACGTCTACAAATGGACGCATGGAGGAGGCTATGGCACACTAAGGCGACACATGGAGACGTGTCATCCGGGAGAATACGGGATTGCATCAACACAAACTCAAATTCGTGGCACCGCTTTCTCGACGACGGGTACGTCTTCTCACCCTTTATTTAAATATGATCATCCACATGCCGAAGATGTTATGGCTAGATATTGTGCTATGGAAAAACAACCTTTTACATTTGCCGATAAAATAACCTATCAAGAAAGTATAAAAGATGCATATTGTCCCGCCGCTAAAAAAATTAGTAGAAGTAATATGCTTAGACGAATTAGAAGACAAGCTTTTGATAAAAAAATGGAATTAATGAAATATTTGATAAACTTAGACCATAAAGTTTCTATTTGTGCCGATATTTGGACGGATTGTTTTCATCAAAATAATTACATGGGAATAACATGTCATTGGGTTGATGATAATGGATACTACAAAAACGTTTAATTGCATTTAGGGAGTTCGATGATCCACACACGGCCACTAATATTGCTTTAATAATTATAACCGTTTTAAATGAATACCAATTGATTAATAAAGTATTTTCGGTTGGTTTTGATAATGCATCCGCCAACACCGCTAGTATTCCCGAACTCATTGAAGCATGTAATCCATCTTTCCAAGGAAAATATTTTCATAGTAGATGCATTTGTCATATTTTGAATTTATGTGTTCAAGATGGACTTGAAATTTTTAATGAATCGGTTATGTCAATTAGAAAAGCCGTTGCCCCTTTTGCATACAAATATAACTTTAGGTAAAAAATGGCAAAAATATTGTCGTCATAAGAATATTCAACATAGGAGTTTTGTTAGAGATGTATCACATCGTTGGAATTCCACTTATGAAATGCTTAATTCTACTTTAGAGTATAAAGATTATTTATGCGAATTTTTTTAGAAAAAGAATTTGCGACGGTTCAATTGACTTTATTACCTTCTTATTGGGACCAATGCATGGATTTATATCAATTGTTAAAGGTTTTTAATAATGCCACCGTTCAATTATCGGGTGTTTATTATTGTACTTCCGTTCGTGTGTTGGAACATTGCATGTATATTGCACTTAGCTTTAAAAATTGTTTTAGTAAACCCAATTTGCAAGGTGTGATTTATTTTATGGTTCAAAAATGGCTAAAATATTTTAGAAATATTCCGGATGTTTTTCTAGTAGCTAAGTGCTTAGATCCTAAATGGAAATATGATGGTGTTTGTCAAATGTTAGATATTTATTATAATGCTTTTAAGCAAATGGACTTTTTAAATGTACGAATTGATGGAGAAATAATTTTCTTTGATATTCCTAATGTTACTCAAATAAAAGATGATTTAGAAAGAACTTTAAGATCTCTTTTTGCCGAATATAGGATGACTCATGGTATTGATCTTGACATGAATGCACCTATTTCTTCTACTTCTACCTCTTCATTTATACCACTTGATTTAAACTCCTTAGATCCCTTAGTTCAACAATTAAGTAGCATGTACCAAGATAGATCTTATGAACTCCCTAGGGGCCAAGGTAATAGTGAATTAGATATGTATTTGGGTTGTCGTTTTGTTTTGGTGTTGAAGATAGTGCTCCACAAATCGACGTGATGAAGTGGTGGTCAAAGAGAACGGAGTATCCCGTACTCTCTATCATGGCGAAAGAGTTGTTTGCCGTCCCCGCATCCACCGTCTCGGTCGAACAAGCTTTTAGCATTGGCGGACTCATGTTGGACCAAAGAAGATCAACGATGAAACCAAGAAACATTGAAGCCACAATGTTGCTTGATGATTGGTCGAGGGCCGACCTTAGAGCTCAAGAGCTCGATTGGGATGATCGCGACGAGAGCCCAAACGAAGAGTTCACCGAGAGTGATCGATCGGTGGACGAGAACTACTAGGGAGTAGGGAGTAATGTAATGTAATCGAACTACGTGGACTTTGATTCCTCTATGAGGATACGTAGGCAACTCAATTTTAATATTAAAATTGAGCTCAAGTCCTTTTTTCCTTTTTTTTTTCATTTCAACTTTTCAAGTGTTGTAATTTCAACAATATTAATGAGAAATGATTTAATATTTTTATTCAATGACTACTAAGTAAAATTTAAATTTTTTTGCTTATATTGTCTTAAGATATATATATACAACAATTAATTACAAAAAAAAATTACAAAAGTTGAAAAAAGTGCTCCAAAAATACAAAAACAATCTGTAATTAACCGCCGGTTTTCGGCCCTGAACCGGCGGTTCGGCAGAAACCGGCGGTTTTTAATTATTATTATTATTATTATTATTTTTCCAAAACCCTAAATTCTATCTATAAATACCCCCCCAAGCGCAACCCTTTTCTCACTCACTTCTCACTCACTTCTCACTCCCTCAGCCGTCTTCACCTTAATGATCTATCATTCAATCTTCCTCATCTCTTCACCTTATCTATCTTCTTCATTTTTTCTTCTTTTTTAATTTTCTCTCTCAAGACTCAAGTTTCAACTTCAATTCTACAAAATACAAACAACAATGCCTCCTAGATCTAGTATTAAGGTTGATATTTTCAACAAGCACTACACCCGTAGTGCTCCATTGCCCGACTATTCTAATCCAACCTATGAAGTTCATTGCAATTATTGCAACAAAGTTTTCAAGTGGACTCAAAATGATGGCTATGCTTTCCTTGTTCGTCACATTCAAAAAGCACATCCGACCGAAGCTATGGGAAATTGAGTATGTAATGTTACTAATGCAATCTCTATTTTGTAGTTGAAAATTGAAATATGTATTTTGTAATGTTTAATTTAATTTTCAAGTACTTGTAATTTCTATTTAGTCATGTTTATTTTAATTTTCAAGTATTAATGAAAAACTAGTTCATTTTCATTTATGTTTCATTTTCTTAATTTTCAATGTTTTATATATATATATATATATATATATATATATAAGAAAAAAAAATTAAAAACCAGGCCGGTTTTAACCGGAACCGGCGGGTTTTAACCGGGACCGGAACCGCCGGTTAAAAAGCCCGGCCCGTAACCATGTACAGTGTACACGGGCCAGTTACGGTTCACTCTCCGGTGAAACCATAACCGGCGGGCTCGGGCCCGGAACCGCCGGTTCAGGGCCCGTGGGCAGGTTTAGCTGATCCTGAATTGAGAAAAATGCCCAAAAGAAGAAGAAACTAAGTAGAAGAAAAATTTTGTCAATTAAAAATCGAAGTCATTTCGTTTGAGGCAGAAAAAAAAAAGATTTTCCAACTCATTTTTAAAAAATAAGTGTAAATTAACACGTAAACTTCTCGCTAGCCAACACAACATTCTAGTACTAGAAATTCACTCTTGTTCGACTTTTTAAAAATCAATGAAATGTCAGAAATTTTTACATTTTTAGAGTTCATACAATATTTAAAAAAACAAAAACAAATTTTAGACCAAAAAAAATGATAAAAGCCCTATTTTGTCATACTATTTCAATCTACAATCTTTTCAGCCTGCCGTTGACAAGGGCAACCCTGAACAAAATATTTTCTTCGTTTTTTCTTTTTCAGTTTTGTCATTTTTTAAGTTTGAAGATTTTATATTTTTTAATAATTACAAGTTGCTATTAACAATTAACAAAAAGTCGAGATGGCCGAGTTGGTCTAAGGCGCCAGATTAAGGTTCTGGTCCGAAAGGGCGTGGGTTCAAATCCCACTCTCGACATTTTATGTTATTTTTTTTATTCACACATTTTCAAGTTTTGTACCCTTTCTCCCTTCAATTTATGTTGATATTTTTCATTTTTGTATCCTATTATCTTAAAATTTTCACTCTTTTTTACTCTCTCTCTCTTTTTATTCACACATTTTCAAGTTTTGTACCTTTTCTCCCTTTAATTTATGTTGATATGTTAATTTTTTTATTCACACATTTTCAAGTTTTGTACCCTTTCTCCCTTCAATTTTATGTTGATATTTTTCATTTTTGTATCCTATTATCTTAAAGTTTTCACTCTTTTATACTCTCTCTCTCTCTCTCTCTCTCTCTCTCTCTCTCTCTCTCTCTGTTGGAATTGTAAACGCTTTCAATTTTGTTTGCAAATCACATCCTTCTTTTTAATCTCATTTTGTTTGCAAATCACAACCCATTTGCACTTTCAAGGCTATTTCCCAACAAAAAGAAAAAGGAAGACAAGTATAGGAAGAGAAGAGGGTCTGTCATTTAGAATTAATACTAAGCACTAGTCATTATTTATCATCCGATGCAAAAACTCACTCCAAATTTTTTACAGTATTTTCACAATCCATATTCATTCTCCTCAACTCAACCATGAAATAAGGTACAGAATTAACAGCTTTCAATCCAAAGACCCAATGGCGTTCTTGTGCCGATGCCTGAGGTTATATAATATAAGCAAAAATAACAACTTTAGCAATGGTCTCACAAAATTCTCTTTCTTGATACATGCTACTGTTTCTCTCTAGACTACAAATCATTCAGAAAACTTGTCTGATATTGATGTTGATTCTTGAGGTCCTGATGTAATTCAAGTAAGAACTATCTTCTTCTTGTGTAAACTGGGATTCAAGATGGGATATCTCAGCATTTTCTGCATCAGTAAATATACGAGGAACACCTGATCGTGAAAAACAAAAAATCGATTAAGAGTATCATGTGAGACTCAATTTGATTGTCCAAGTTTAAGGAAAAACAATATCCAAATACTGACCCAATGGATTTAGACGCATTGACAGGATACTAACAAGTCAACGTCTTTATTCATTTTCTAAATAGAAGATACAGCATGACGACAAAATTAACAGGCTAGCGTATGGTCAATATTATTTATACGTACAGTATATATATAAAACTTTATTTGATGATTAGATAAATCAGTTGGTCAACCAAGTGAGATTGAAGGTCAAGCTAAAGCCATACTAAGCTCCAACCAATATTTATTTGACACTATCACAGTTCACTTCCTTTAATCAAATCAAACATATGCAAACATGGGAAGTTACTCAATCAAATCTAGTTTAAAGAAACGATCTAGAAACAGCATATATACTCAGAAACAGAAAAACCAAGTTACAATCGAAGGTAACAGAAGAACAATGGGAACTAGTATTACCATGAAAGCATTCCCTAGCTTCTCCAGCCATAAGTACAGCATCACCACTTCGAAGGATCATTGCAATTGGTGTATCTTCCCTTGATTTACCCCCAAGAAGGAATATAGCTTTGCAACCCAGACTAATAAGAATATTTTCACAAATATGAATGTCAGGTGGACGCTATAGCAGGACAGGGAGAAGCCGCTTTAGATCAAACATGTGATAAAAAGATACCTCATGCTCACAATGGGTTTGCTCCAGTCTTCTTCCATGTCATCAAGGTGCCCGCCGAGCATATCACCTGAACAAAATAAAATAACACCATTGCTACACTGACTATTTTTATCCATGAGAAGGAAGAAACTCGTTCATGAATGCGTATTTGTGTGTTAGAGAGAAAGGGATAATAAGGAACTGGATTAATATATGAGTTGCTAAGTACAAAAGGAGCAGATAAATTAATCTCAATAGATTCAAATATTTAATCCTTAAGCCATGTGAAAGTACCTAATCCAAAATAGTTCACTATAGCAGCTTCAGGCCGAAATTCTTCACCATGTGGCATGACAGGAGCGGCCAATCTTTTAGCCAACTGGCATAATGCATCAGGAATCATCTTGTGAGGTAGGGAAGTGTTATAGCTCCGCTACACAACATAGAAGTGACTTCATGAGTTCCAAAGTAAATAGAAGAGACTATAGAGTGTGATAATAAAACGTCAAGGATAACAAAAACACCAAGAATATTTGACAAAAAAAAAAAAAGGAAAAGGAACAGCAGTTAGTGCACTTTTGTAGACTTTCTAAAACATCTAAGGTTACTTGAACTGAACATGTCAACAGGTAGACCAGAACCCATGATTGAAGCTTAAGTACCATTTTTGGGGAAATAAAGTTCTAAGGTTCTACCATGTGATGGCACAAGGATATAGATTAATTGCAGCATCCGCGTACATAGGATGTGAATTGCAAAAGAGGCCACCACTCTTAGAGGTATATACAGCCATATGAAATGGACTATTGATCTAGACACTATGCACAACACATCAGCATGACAACCAAACCTTGTTTCAGCATAACAAAGCTATACTACAAGTAATGCACGTCACAAATCCTAGTCATAAACAGTTAAACACATCACTGAAGCACTTTAGACCAAGCTCGAGCTGCTTATACTTATCATACTTCTAGTGAGGTACATGATTACATAACATGCCTTTAGTATGCAAACATAGGTGCATGAAAAATGACTGAGACGGCCACACAACTTAATAGCAATCAAGAAGACAATCGAAAAGAGGATTCTAGCAAGACCTTGGACCAGTCAAATTGCAAGCCAAGGGTACTCCATCTTAACTTACGCAGCAAAACAGAAGCAGACACTGATTTGCACGCATCTTTACTATGTGATTTACCCAGTTCATCGACAAACTTGAACCGGGGACTACACACATCACTCTGCAGAACATTAAGCTCAGAACAAGCATCATCAGGAAGTCTCTCTTCTTTGACTAATACCCTCCCCGCTTCAGCTGAAACAAACAAATCCTCTATAGGGCCATAAATCGCATTGTGGTTTGTTCGATTTGGCGGTTGAGGAAAGCTCGTCAAACTCTCCCTAATCCATTGACATTGCTTTTCCATACTTAACGCACCAGGAATAAAATAAAAACCTATATTTGGAACCAAAATCAGCCCCACAATAACATTTAAGAAAAATATAAACAGATAACCATTCAATAATCCCAAATGCAAGCATACCCGGCCGACTATCCAAGCAGAAAATGGGTCGATCAAAATCACAATTTAGAACCGAAACTCCATCTTTAAGTTCACCATTGCGATTATACTCAGCTAAAATTGATTTGAAATCTACGACCTCTGATAAATCAACAGGTCTCGCTATCCTTTTCCTAAATTTGTCCAAATTAAAAAACGAATCAGAAACATAGTTGCAGCAGGATATTCCAGATAACACAATAAATCCAATTAAACTCAATAGCAAATTAAGTAAAAAAAAGTTAGAATTCAGACTTTTTGGTGTTATCGTAATAGATTTTGTATTTCTTTTCCGCTTTTCGAAAAGCTGTCCGCTCCGATTCTTCGCTGGTAACCTCTGATCGGTACATTATCAGAAGCTATAATGGAAGAAAAGCTTTTGCAATTGAATTTGGGGATTTGGCTACTCTAGGGTTTTGCAGTGGTATTATTACTGTATCCAGATCAACTAAAAGTGGGATTTGGGCTAAAATGTGAGCGAAAATATGGTGTGGCCCAGTTTTTGGTGTTTAGCTGCACCTCCAATGAAATCTTGCCACGAGTCCATGACATTGTGAGTGAACTAAGTTTTTCTTGTTACCGGCACTCCGCTTTATCCATAATATATTCCCCACCTCAACTTTCTCAATAAAAAGATGATATTGAGAAAATTAGAAATAATTAAGGATAATTAGAGTAATTGATTTTAAATAGAATTAATTCATCTCAATTAAAATATATAATTTTAATTAGGATTTATTGATTCCAATAACAATTTATTAATCTCAAATTGTACTTAATTAAATATTAATTAATTATTTAAAAATAAATTAAGCAGGATTAGAGCACGTCCCGTCCCGTTCCGTCTCACACGATTCACGGTAATACTGCATGAGTTCCCCAAATCCAAAAATTCTGATTAAAGAAAAAGGAAAAAAAAAATCAATTATAAAAGCAAAAATAAAAGGACCAACTCACAAAACACAAAAAATACGGTTGAATTCTACAGAAAAAGTATCAAAAATGGCTTGCAGAATTGCTCTCAGAACCGTTTTCCTAACCGAGCTATGGTTGCCTCCAACCTTCATTAATAACAAATTCTCCAGTTTTAGACCAATTAAGAAATTATCTACATCCAACCTAAGCTGTGGTTGCAAAATTGCAGCAAATTCTAAGAGCTATCAATTTGCGAGTTATTGTTCGAATAAAGGGAATTCATCTTCATCAGCCGATGACTCTGAGCAAGGCCCGCCTCAAGAAGCCGTTTTGAAGGCCATTTCAGGTTTAAATTTTTCCGCAGAATCATCTTTAATCAATGCTCGTATTTTTTTTTCTTTTTTTTTCTATACATTTATCTTTGTAGCGCGAATTGTTTGTTATTCTATTCTGGGAATATCGGCGCTGCACGTGTTTAATAGTTCGTGAGAGGCCCAAATTTGTTATGGTGGGAATTTTCCTTTTTTCAAAAATATGTTTGGTATTGTTAATATATATATTTGTTTCGAGGTTGCGGTTTCGCTTGGTGTCAATAGGGATTTTGTGGTAGGAGATTGTGTGGAAGGTTAGAAGCTCTTAGAATTCTGATAGAATGGGGCTTTTTTTGGAGATGCTTTATCTTTCTTATGTTTAATTTATATTACGAGTTTTTTTTGTCGAACATGGTTTGCTGAGATTATATGTTTTTGAGTTCTCAGAAGTTTCAAAGGCAGAAGGAAGGGTGGGACAAACTACCAATGTGGTCATTGGAGGTACAGTTGCCGATGATTCGACCAACGAGTGGCTTGCTCTTGATCAGAAGGTACAGTTCTTGAATGCATGATTGCAATTGGCATGCATCATATTTATCCTTATTTAATGAAGACTTGCAAATAGAATGGAAAATATTATTTTCCCTGGATTAAATTAGTTGATACATTAATCCCTAAATATATATGTTGGCTATGAGACTTGGGTTCTGCTATCTAGAATCTTTATTGATTTGATATTACACATGTATTGTAGGTGAACTCTTATCCAACAGTTAGAGGGTTCACGGCAATTGGAACTGGAGGTAACGATTTTGTGCAAGCCATGGTTGTTGCTGTCGAATCAGTACTTCAGATGCCAATCCCAGAGGTAAGCATGTTCTGGAATTTGTATCTCATGTGTTGGCCTTTAAAGTTAAAATGATTAGCTGAAAATTTGTCAGATTTGGCACCATGTAGATACTTCCTATTCTCCCACGTGATGAGTTATTTCTTTCGATTCGGTTGCCCTTATTTTAGGGAATCCTTTGAGGATATTAATAGCAGATGAGGTTTGAAATGTTAGCTCTTCTTTTTAAGTTAAGCTAACCAACTATGCCCATTGTATGGTTCAGTACCATCTAAGATGCTGCAATAGGAGATAGTGTTTCCATTGACTGCTAAAATGATTTATTACTTCTTAGATAGAGATAATTTTGGTTAAAGTCACTAGCTGGACAATGAAGCTGCTTGCAGATGTAAACTGTCCAATCATATACCGTAACATATTATTCATAAGGTATACTGATGGGAATAAGATTCATATTTTTTGGATGTGTACCAAAGAAAGGCAAGAAGATCAATCAAATTGGTTGATTCATTCATTTGTTTATACTAATTTTTCGATTGACTTATTTTAGGGATATAGCATATCCTCATTTTATTATAAATAGAGTAAATAGTGAATAGTTCTACATTTCAGGCAGGCTGTTTGGTCTGAAAGGATTACCTGGTATCTTTGCTATTTCTTTCTAATTCCTTTTGAAACAGCAAACAACCTTTGATTTCCTATGACTCTTATCAATTTGGTCCAACTAATTGAACTTCGTAGAAAGTAATTGAACTTCTTAGCTTTCTACGACATCTATATCTATATATTATGATAAAAAGTTGCTGCAAATTTACATGAATGCAATATGCCCACATAAAAATAGCTGCCAAATATGGAAAGTCATGCCACTAATTATTATTTAATCTTTCCAATAATTATTGTTAAATTATTATGTTTTTGGACTAACTACTGATATTTTATTATATTATCTCAATTACTCGCACATTATATCTGAGCCATGACTTGTCTTGCCTTAAGTTTTAATGGTGTGTGAATTAGGAAGCCAAATTTTGTTTATACCCTCTCTATCGCCACTCGTAGCAGGTTAGATTGGCCATCTATATCCCTGAACCTCAGAACAGATGAGCAAACCAACTCATACAAAGATGGGTTGGGGGGGGGGGGGGTTCTTATTGCCTCTCTATATATGCATTGCTCAAATCCATTACTAATTTTTCATATGGTCATTTTGCTCCTTCCTAAACCCTTCCTTAATCCATATCAACAGCAAGAAAGTATATGAATATACCTTGTCAATGGGATCGGGGCCCTTTTTATCTTTCTATCTTTTCAAGATTAGGACAGGGGGACAGGGGTTTCGTTAATACTGTTTTGACAGAAAAATTAGTTGGATTGGAGATGGTATTGAAATCAGCAACTCTTTGGAACTTCATTTGTGCAGGAAAGAATGGTTCCATGGTTCTATTAAATTATCTTTAGGGGGTGATGGTGTTGACCTGAGTTGAATAATGCCACCTTTTTCATTGATAAGGATCTCTACCTCTTAACATTACTGCATTAGTCCATTCTCATGCAGCATGAGTGGTTTATGAAGTTTGATAGTAAGGTAGTTAGCATTTTGTGATTGCTACAGCCTACAGACAAAGGGGTAATGTTTTACAAATCACAGATGTATTTTCTTCTCTGTTTGAAAATCTGGAAAAGGCGTTACACAGTTGTCCAGTTTATTTTTGTTAAAGTTATAAAGAAAGCGTAACATATATCTATGTAGAGAGATCACTGATGTATATCTGGGTTAGGCAGTCAGACTCATAGGTGCTACAGATGGCAGTTGAAAGCTAAATGCATGTAGGCAAAGGTTCTTGAAGATCTCAGTTATAAGTGCTTCGGGACGTTTTTGTCGGGGTTTTAAGATGGTAATTGTCATGTCGTGTGATACATGAGATATTTGGTGGTATACTGAGAGCTGAAGCTAGACGCATAGGTAGAGGATTTATAAGAGCCACAAACACTTTGGAATCTGGTTCCATCTAAAGTTCATTATTGTCTTGAAGATGCTCCTACCTCCTGAAGGACAAAATGAAAATCGACATTTCCGGTTGCATATTTTGAACAAGATTTTAGATGTTTGTCTAAATTAGGGGATAGCTTTGGAAAGTGAATGTCCCAATGTGCCCAAGTTTAAGTATCTGTTGGTTTATTCTGTCAATTGCTTCTTCTCAAAACGAAGTCATTTCTTCTACAAGCTTGCAATGTAAGCCAACAAAAGGTAATCATGTTCGGATAGAGCCAAGACCAAGAGTACTTGTATTAAGAAACAATAAATTAACAGCAGAAAATATTTGAATTGTAATAAAACTAAACAAGAGCGGATAATTCCTCTCTTCCTGTCCAGTAAATTGCCGCTAACTCTTACCAATTCTTGCTAACTCTAATTAACAACTTTCATCATATTTAAATACTAATAATCCTATTGTCAACCCATTAAATAAATGAAATAACAACTTAATTAAATAAAATTGTGCTGACCAATTAGTCTTGCATACACGCTGATCCCTATCATGCTCTGCTGCAGGGTCAAGTGAAGCAGAAGATTTCGTCTGGTGGCAAATATGTATCAGTAAATATTGGACCCGTGCAAGTTGTTTCCAGTGAGCAGGTTCTCTCTCTCTCTCTCTCTCTCTCTGGAGCATGGTGTTGCTCTGTTAAGTTTATGCTGTCAAAGTTAGTCTATCTCTGCTTTAATGTGCACATCAAACAAAAATTGCTCTAATAAATAGCCATTTGAGCACAAGCACCCGGAGCAGTAAAACACGGATTGAAGTACAAGATTCATTCTAGAAAAATGATCTATCTCAGTTCATTCCCTAACAAACAAGACTCTATTATATACATTATTATAAAAATAAATGCTAATGAAATATGAAAATTCATTCAAAAGAAAAGATTATATTTTTAACTTTGTTATTTATTGGAACCTATGCAATGTAAGTTACATGATCGAGTTGCATTCTTCCAGGTACAAGCGGTATACAATGCTATGAGAAGAGATGACAGGATGAAGTATTTTTTATAAAACTATTTCCAGTCGGACTCTGTATAGAAGGCTGATCATCCAAACCTGCATCGGTAACTCATATCTTCTTTCTGATCCTATATTGTTTACTCTCAACACCGACTTTCCTTAGCTGATAGTAGGCTTAGCTAGGTACCTTGTGACAATTATTAGTTATTTTATTTAAGATTGTGAATTTTGAGGCTTTGTATTATCTTTTATTTAATCTTATGGGGCCTGCTGATAAAGCGCCTCTATTTTCACATTAGTTTTAATTGATTCTCTCGCATTCGAGAGCTCTCAGTCATCTGTGTTTTATTATGCTTGCAAGCATTCAAACTGAAGAAGTTAGTTTAGTTCTAGTCAAACTTCTTGCATTGATGTAGACTTGTATCGATCTCACCATTAGTTTTTAAGTTTTTTTCCCCAGCTTTTAGCTTCATTTTGCCCATGTCATATCTGACCTATTATTTTATTTTATTTTTTCAATTTTTTAGGGTTTAAATCATTGGAGGTCCGTTTAATTTGCTGACTTTGATGCTGAATCCCATATTATTATGTCTATTAAGGGAGATGGTGAAACTTGTTACTATATTAAGATCAAAAAGTTATTAACTTATAGCCTTAATTCTGGTATGTTTTGCAAAATGTTACGACCTTCAACATATGCTACAACTGTCCTTGGCCTTTCAATTTTTCTCGAATCAGATTTCTAACACGACACGTAGGAGTTTTGCATGTAAATTCATTTTTAAACTTGGATATACATTTAGATGAGATTCTGGCGTACCAAGTTATTTAGAGGTAGAAGTGACTGCCCAGAAAACCAATGTTAGTTGAATCGAGTTCGAATTTGAGTTGCTCAAGCATAGCTTTCGACAGTTTCACTAGTAAGCTGAGTCTAACTTGTCAATTCTCTTTAATAAGTCACATTCGAGATCCAAAAGTTGAAATTTGATGGAATGAGTCGGAGTTAACATCAACACTAACACTACTCAGCTCGACTCGTCTCAATTCTTTTAGGGCAGTAGTTGTTGGGAGATGCTCCTCCAGCAAAATTCCAAGAATGTATGAAAGAAAGTATAGCCATCGTTGTTAGTTGTCAGCGTTGCTGACCTAATTATGTTGACTGTCTGATTAAAAAGGCTATTGACCTTTTTGCCCACCCACTCTTCCTCATCCCCTTCTTCCAATATTCAGTCTTCTCCCAACTATTTTGCAATTAATTTTGGTGAAATTAAATCTGAATCACCTTCAAGTATTTAACGATTTAAGTTTAATTATTCAAACAATACTTTTCTATTCATAATTATATCTCTTATCAATATATCCACGAGTCTTTTGATCCATGAGATGGGGAGTCCAACTTTAGTGAAAAAGATATACATTTTTTATCATGTACTACCTCCGTCCCATTATTCTTGTCTCATTTCTTTTGGGCACGGGTATTAAAGAGAAAGATGTTTAAAGGGTAAAAAGATAGAAAGTGATGGAGCTCATAACTTTTTGTTAGAGAAGCATATTTCCTTTTATGGAAACAAGACAAGAATAACGGGACAGCCCAAAAAGGAATACAAGACAAAAATAATGGGACGGAGGGAGTAATTTTTTTTTGTTTGTAAAATTATTACTACTTAACTTCGAATTCAAGTTCTACCGGATATTTATTCTTTCTTATGTAATATATCTAGTTGAATTATTCAGTTTAGCTCAAATTCTTTTCAAGATCAACAGGTATGCTTAACTGCCCCTTCCAAGTTCCAAACATTAGCATAAGTTGTAAAATTATATATGGGAATTATATTTCTTTAGATTATTTAAAAATAAATATTACTAACTCAATACTAAATATTAAGAAAACATCAATTCGACCAATTGGCTTTTTGTACACTGCACCTCAAAATAAAAGATGCTTTCGAATCGATGTAATATTCTCATAGGTGTGTCACCACTCTTCAAAGTAAACATTTATTCGTTTAAAAAACTAATTTGGGGTCCAATCAAATATTTTATGTAACACTGAAGCCACTTCTGGTATTAAAATAAATTAAAGATGGTTTTTTTTTTCTAAACCTATTCAAAATAGGGTTTGAAAAATATATGATGATTTTCTCTGAACTTATTCAAAAACATAAAAATTGTCACTGTCATAATAAAGATCAACATTTCAACTAATAATAAATAAATACTACATATTGTTTTTTAATAAGAAAAGTGAAGAACTGCCTTTTTTCTACGCTCATTTATTACTCATATTTGGCTTTAGTCAATGAACGAGTAGATCGATAAGTGATTTCCGGCGTCAAGGTCTAGTTGTTAAATAAGTTGCATATATATGATTAATAAGTCCCATTTCCTAGCTAGAATAGCTAAAAATATCTTTGCACAGCATATTTGACTTATATATGTGGAGGCTTTTCTTCATATTCCATGTGTTTGCATTTAATAATATTATTTCCTTGGAATATATATAAACATAATAAAAAAATAATTTTGTAATAATATTTTTTCAAGAAACTAGGGGGAAAAAAAAAGAACCCCTAATTTTTCCACCAGCGACCGTCCCTGGCCACCCTTTTGATGATGCGGAATACCCGATTTTTTCACGTTATTAAATTAATTTTAGCCTAATTAAATAACATGCATGAAATCCATTTGATAGCTAGATTTTATAGCGTGGGATAAAACTACACTAAATTCTACTTATCGAGTATGAATGTCAGTACTGCAATTCTTTTTGGATGCATGTGGGGTGATCTTTTTTGTACTCCCGTCTTACGTATTTTGTCTATCATGATAGTCATTATATTTTCGGGTATGATTTTAAAAATCTTTTGATTTTGTTATATAGTAGTTCTTTCATCAATATGCAACATTTTTTTTTAGAATCATAATGGGAGACAAAACTTACATATTACCGCAAATTGAGAGAGAGAACTTCTTTTTGTTCCTTTTATTCTTTAAATTGGATCCGATATACAATATAATCTTTTTAAATTAATAATTTTATTAAATTTAAGTTTGTTGAATTCCAATATTAAATTTAAATTCGCTGAATATAAACAACCTCCTTTAATTAATAAATTATACTCCTTATATAATTTATTGATTAATTAATAGAGGCAAATTATGAAATAGCCAATATGGGGAAGAAAAAGCAACATGTGGCCATCAACTTATAAAGTATAAATTTTGGCCAACAATTGCAATTTTCCCCCAAAATCTAAGCGATTTGAATGAAATTTGGGATGAAATTGATCGGAATTAACTTCCTAAGGTGATGAATGAAACAGAAAAACGATTAAATCACTAGAAAATAGAGCGTCGATTGATGGAAGGAGAAAGATAACAGCATAAAATTTGCTGATGCAAGTTGGCACAAACAACTCCTATTCGTACCAGATGTACCAAACTAACCCGAATCCGCCCACGCCTTGACCCACGACCAAAATTGTAATTGTTAGCCAAAATTTATACTTTACAAGTTGATGGCCATATATTACTTTTTCTTTCCCATATTGACTATTTCACATAATAAACTCTAATTAATATCTCTCTAAAATAACAAAATTTTACGGTCCCGACAATATTAATTTATAAAAGTTTCAGTTTCTCACCGGGCACTTTTCAGTCACACCCAAATTAAAAGTCCTCTTTTGTCTGTAAATTATAAAAATAGTCAATCGAAAATAGCACTCCAATATTCTTAGAGATAGTATGAGTTTACTTTACGTACAATTTTTGTTTTTTTGTTTTTTACCACGTCGAGAACCAATTCTTGGTCCGACTTAAATTTGAATAACCATAATGAGTGATTGGCCATCTCTTCCAAACCCGATAAATTTTTAACCCTTCAGCCCTTCAATAAACAAACAAAAACTTTTTTTTTTTTTGAGATAGTAAACAAACAAAAACTTAATGAAAGAAATAACCGAAATTTAATTAGTGTTCTACCTAGTTTGATTAAATCAAATTTCGAACAATTGCAATAGTTAATTCAGCATTTTGTGATGTAACCTGAAAAGGTTAGTGGTCAAGCACGCATTAATAATAATATAATTTTTCTGGAGATATATTATTAAAACGTAAATCACAGAATAATGATTCTATGTTGTGGGTCATTTGATGTCGTCATTGTCGGCTTTCCTATTTTTGTCATACAGTTTTATTAATATGATATAAAATTTTATATCAACATGTACCATTTGTACACCCACCAACAAATGTTTATTTTGTAAAACTCACCATCTCCTTGCTTCTCTCCAGTTTTCTTCTTCTCCACCACCCTCTCTCTCTGATCAGTTTTTTTTTTCTTCCAAGCCATCATGTTACCAGAAAACATCCAAGAAAAGGCTACTACACCAGATGGAAACTCCAAGTCCAAGGTATCAAAACTCATGATTTTTTTCCATCATAATTCATTTCTATAACACATACATATAAATCTAGATATATAGTTGAAACTTTACATCTGTTTTGTTTTTATATATATTATTTTTAGAACGGAGTAGAATGTGAAGTAGGAGAATCATTGGTATCATCCATGCCCTCCTCACCAAACCAAAACAAGCCCACCAGCATGGTCTTTAAGGCAACTACTCCTTCAACTTATATTTATCTTAACTAATTTAATTTAATTTGCTCACTCTTTTATGGTGAATTACAAGATGTTGAGTTTCCAATGTATATATACAGAAGGCGAACACGGTGATTCCGGCGCACCTGGTGGCGGAAGCCATATCAACCCTACAGGGGCTCGACCTGAGATGGTCGGGCCCCATCACGCCCACCGAAATGCAGTACGTGGAGGAGTACGTCCTGGCCAAGTACCCGGAGTACGCCAGCGGCCTCCTCCACGACACCACCGGATCAAACCTCAACGACGACGACGACGACTCGAAGAAGAAGTCCCCCAGGACGGTCCGGGAATCGTTCGCATCCGACACGATCGCCCGAATCCAGCTGGAGCCCTCCAAGCTGGTGGACGCCCTAGCCAAGAAGGCCTCCTTCCACGGCAATTTCATGTCCATCCCTGAAATCCAGGCGCGGAATCGCGCCCTCCAGAGCTGCGGCCTCACGGAGGAGGACTATCTGGTGCTGTTCGCGCCCACCGCAAGGGAGGCGATGGCGATGGTCGGCGAGTCCTACCCCTTCTTCAGGGGGAACTACTACATGACGGTGCTCGGCGACGGCGAGGACGTGATCAGGGAGTTCGTGGGGGTTAAGGATTCGAAGGTGGTGGCGGCGCCGGCGGCGTGGCTGGATTTGAGGATAAAGGGGTCGCAGCTGAGCCAGTATTTCAGGAGGAAGTGTAAGTATAACCCTAAGGGGCTGTTTGCCTACTCTGCCTGCACAAACGGAGTGCGTTCGAGTATGCATTGGATATCGGAAGCTCATCGGAACTCGTGGCACGTGCTTCTCGACGCCGCGGGGCTCGACGTGGCGGCCAACGACTGCCTGCCGCTGGCGCTGCACCGCCCGGATTTCGTGACGTGTACGGTGGATCATGTCACGCACGCTCACCCGTCTAAGCTCACTTGCTTGTTGGTGAGGAAGAAGTCGTTCGAGACGACTCCTGCATAGGGGGGCTAATCGTTTGTAAATTTGGGATGGAATGGAACATACTGCCTCCGTTCCCAAATAGGTGATTGAGTGTAACTACCTAACAGTTAAAATTTTTGTTTTTAATAAGTGTCATATTTCAAAATTTTATGATAAGTTATCCTTTATGTCATGGCAAATTCTTTACTTTTTCGTTTCCATGCAATAATTACTGCAAATAGAATCAATTCGCGCACTACTATCTTTGTATACATATTTTAATAGCTAATTAATGACACTTATTCGGAGACAGATACCTTTATATTTTAAGTTGTATCTCATTACTTCAAGGCTACTTTATGTTTTAATAATTAAATTGAAAATTAGAATAAGTTGAAAGTTGAAACGTAAAATGTATTGTCGACGTTTGGTATGAAAAAAATATTGCTATTTATGGTCTTTATTAAAATTAAAGATCCACCTATAGTGCTTAGTTGGCGATGAGTTAATCTTCAACAATTGGGTATTTTCAAGTTGAATAATTGAGCTTTCATAGTGCAACACTATTCACAATGTTATTTCTTTTGTTATATCTATTTATTTAGTCAAATTATTTTCAAAAAAAATTGTTACTATAGTTAGTCCAATTATATGTGATAACAAAGAGGAAAATTGGATATGAAAAATACACTCTCTTAAGTCTTACCAAAATACCCCTGTAAGAGGTTATAACTTATAAGTTAAATATGCTTCATATATACTTCAATTTATGGGTTGTAACTTGTAAGAAATTTGTGCTTAGAATTGTTGAATAAATTGACTTGGTCTAGTATTAGCCAAGTCCAACGGGTGTGTTATTTTCTTATGTTTATCTCCTTGTTTAGGGAAGTCTGTTCACTACTACAAAAACACTCATACATAACGGATAATATCCGTTATCTATGTACCAAATCCTCCATCAAGTATAGTGGCGTTATGTATGAGATGCTCATACATAACGGAGATATGTCCGTTATCAATAAGCATATACATAACGGTTATTTGAAATTACATAACGTTAAAATGTCCGTTATTTATAATACTTATACATAACGTTTTTTCTGTTATGAAAGTTAACAATTATCCGTTATCTTTATATTTATACATAACGGTAGTTTTCTATATACATTACACTATTGTTTCCGTTATCTTTGAGTATTATACATAACGTTTTTTTCAGTTATCAAAAGTGATTTTTCTCCGTTATGAAAAATATCCATAGATTTAAATTTTGGCCATACATAACGTTAAATTATTGTTTGATAACGCTTTCTTTGTGTTATGTATGTTTTGATACATAACATTTTTTTACCGTTATATATGTTTGAAAATTTTCGTTATGTATAGTTACTATAGACAACGGTCCTTTTTTTCATTACCGTTATGTATGCTACAGACAGCTTCATAATTTAATTGCAATTGAAATCGACCTACAACAACAAAATAATAAAACCATCCATAAATCATGTCATATATCATCAAAAATATTCATACAATCACCATCCAAATATACTTAACATTCTATTGTTCTATCATTTGTATGTCCAAAAAACGATTACATACAATGATAATGCAAGTAGCTATCTAGCCATTTCGATCCAAACAATCTTTCCGGCGAAGATGAGAGGCGCACATAGAGAAATAGGCGGATGAGATTAGGGGCAGATTGCCTTGTTCACATATATTCACATTGTTCAACACAAATTTGAAACAAACATCACCAAATCAACCCACACACCACTCATTCATCTTTCAACTGTCACTTAGATCAAGAGTGTTGGATGCCTAAAGTAATAACTCATTCATGTATTACAAATGAGATTATCACTGAAGTCAGTTTAAAAAATGGTGATAAAACAAAAATATATCCATCACTTCTGACAAATCCAAAGAATTGCTCAAAAATAAATCATTGTTTGCCTTATTCTAAAATTCATGGAAAATTAAAGGCAAAAATGAAATAGATTGAAACAAAATAGATCAAACAGTTACCACATACTTACAATATGAGTACATAAATTCCAGGTTGCAAATGACATACACCCATAGAATATAAAGTAAACAATCAAAGAAAAAAAATCTTCAGTTCATCAGTCAATAATTGAAACTAGTAAAAGTAAGGGCCTAAGTCGAGGAAATTGTGAACTTCAATTTTTTAAATAGCAGATGCAATGATATGGCTGCTGCTGCAACGTATTTGGGAATTATGCTTCTTAAATCATTGGTAGTGGTAGGAGTACAGAAAACGAGAGAGACACAGAGAGAGATAGAGAGACATAGAGTGATAGAGTAATTACCCAAGCTTCGATGCTAACAGTGGCGATTTGCGGCACAGTGGGTGGACCGGAGATGCGACGCAGTGGCGATTCGCGACAGAGGTAGAGGTCATAGGCGGCAACAATAGGGTTTGGGAAATTTTGTAGATTTTCAGCGGGAAGAAGAGTTTGGGGATTTAGGGATACTAGGGCTTCACCTTGAGCGAGAAGAAGAGGCGGCAGATGAACGGTGGCGTGAAGAATTAGGGAAATTGAGGATTGAAGAACCAGAGATTGAAGAGAAATGCAGAGAGAGCAAGTGAAATTTTTGAGGTAGCGGGAGACTTAGAAAAAATTTCGCGAGTTAATGACTTTGGTGAAAATGGCTAAATTATGTGAATTAAAAAAAATGGTAAATTATAATACATTACCAGAAATTAATAACGGTAAATTTTATACTTATTAAAGGATTTCATACATAACACAAAACATAACGGAATTAAAAACACGTTATTAAATATGATCATAAGTAACACTTATACATAACGAATGACTCGAAAATATTATGTATGATCGGAGGTAACAGTTTTCGCATAACGGACTTTTGAAATATGCGTTATCTATGCAAAAAGGGCGCTCATAGATAACGGATATTTGAAATATCCGTTATCTATGAAGTGCTATGTATGAGCGATTTTGTAGTAGTGGTTAGTTGAGTCAATTAGTCAGAGTTCGTTCCTATTTCTTTGCTATTGGCCGTTGTTTAGAGATTTGTTGTTATTTGCTTTATTGCCTATAAATAGGCTGTTCATCAATAAAGTTAAATGCACCTCCAGAAATTCTCTCTTCTATTTTATGATATTCATCATATTTATCAAGAATTTAGTATGTTAATTTTTTGGGAATTAGATCAGAGTTCTTATCTGTGCAAATCGCGACTTATGCATGAATGGATCTGCTTGCATTCGCGCATATTGCACTTCTGCTCGAATGCGAACACAACACAATAATGAAGAATTGATTTTGAGAATTTAGATATCAAATTGTATGTCTACTACAATTACTTCTTTGAAACTTGTAAAACTTATTTCCTTGAAAAATACTAATAAAACAAGTTAATTAAGACAAAATATGTGGGCTCCACCACTTTTTATCTTTTTATCTTTTTACCCTTTAAACACTCTTCTCCTAAATACCCGTGCCCTAAAGAAAATAGCCACTTATCATGGGACGGAGGGAGTAATAAAACAAGTTAATTAAGACAAAATGTGAGAAGTACTATAATATTTGTACTACATTTATTTATTGATTGTGTGACACGTGACAATTATAAACCAATCATATTAATTATTACCGAATTTTTTTTCCTAGTTCATAAAATATGGTGGGTTCAATTAATGTAGTACATACATAATAAAATGAGATTTTCCCATAAATTTCTTTTCAGTGATGTGTCATGACTCATGGTGCACGAAGTGGTAGGCTAAGTTCAAAATGTTAGATATCATGATGGGCCTAAATTAAAATAGAAGTCCAACAAATTGAGTTCATGCATTACAGAAGCTCAAATAAACTAGTACTATATGACTATACCGTTAATCACAAATGATCCATGAGTCATCGTACACAAATTATACCTATATAAAGTCATTATAAATTTACATATTTGAATTTGATATATGAAGATCGGTTATTTGATATTTGAGCAGTCTTTGTGGAAATAAAAATTAATAAATTAATAAATCGAACGCAGAAAGGGTCAAACTCCATGAACTTCTAACCATTTATACATGCAGTAAACATGAATTTATTCGTTAAGATAACGAATTCGAATTATTGCGAACATATTTCAAATCGAGTCCAATCATATAATACTTGCCTACTGTATGGGTTGTGAACAATTCCTAAAAAACGAAACTTACCTATAACATATTGATTATTTCGTATGTACATGAGTAATGAGTTATGAGTTATTCGGATGAGTTCATATAAAAATAAATCCTAGTGTAAAAATAAAGTAACATATTTCTGTATACATACAATCTTGTTGCTTCATATAAACAATTATGCTTTTTTTAAGATTATACTTCTTTTATATATTCCAATGTGTTTTTTATGACAACTAAGAATTTTACAAATATCAGTGATTTAGATTTAGTCATAGTTGCTACAATAGATAATCTACTTTTATATATGAATCATTTTAATAAGTTAAATCTATGAGAACGATGTTACCCTGCAACACATTTTCCACAAATAGTTGTAGAATTTTTAAAGATATACTAGTATATTTAACGATTCTTATGTGACTATTAATCGATATCAAATAAATGATGATTGTCAAAGTGCAACCACCTCCATTTAAACGGGGACCATGAAAATTTCATTTCAACTTCAACTACAACTACAACTACAACTAGTACCAATAATTGAAAATGAAATACACCAAATATGATTGAATTCTCTTGTTTGCACAAATTAAGCGAAACACTACTAAATCTTTTCTTTTTAACCCCAAGTACTAACTACTCCCCCGTCCCTCCGTCACACTATTAGTGGTCCATTTTCTTTTTTGGGTTGTCCCGATGTTAGTAGCCCGGACTCAAAATAGAAAAAATTAACCCTTTAAAAAAGTGTGGATCCTACTACTTTCCTATCTTTTATACCCTTTTCTTAATACTTGTATCCAAAAAGTATGAGTCACAAATAACGGGAAGTAAGGAGTATATTATTTATATAATAAAGTAATGTATTTATTGGATGTCTCTATATCTATGACTAAGTTCCCCATGATTTGACACAAAAACATAAAAAGAACTAAAAGAAAAACAGAGAGAGAGATAAGGAGACAATTTGCTAAACCCTCCATGTGAAAGAAGTGGTTAAAAACTAAAATAAGAATGCCTCTTGTCCTCCTTGCCGACCTAATTGGCGGGGTGCGCACACTAGCAAAAATCGGTGTTGACGTTAGCGGAGGGCGGTATCTCGAAATGCCAGAGCCTCCCCACAGCCTTCACCCGATATTTCTTGCACAGGAACGCCTCCGCGTACATCTTCTCCACCTTCCGGTCCACGTCGTGCAGGAACACGTGCGTCACACCTGATTTCTGCCGGTTCCTCGCCATCACCGCCGCCGAGTATATCGCCGCCATCCTCCCCGGCGCCTCCGCGAAGTACCCCCGCGGCGCGTCGATCATTATCAGGTCCCACTCCGTGTCGTACACCTCATTCGCCAGCATGTTCAGTGCTAACCTACACCACCCACACCCAAAAATAGAAAAATAAAAATAAAAAAGAATGTTAAATAGTAGAGCACACGTGACGTGGAGGTATGTGATAGGAGGGCGGTACCTGCACTTATCGTTGCCGCGTAGGAAGGATTTCTGCGGCGAGCAGTGAGGCTCGGAGCGGAAATGGCGGAGCAGATCGTCGGCCTCGGAGAGTTGGTTGCGGTAGCGGACGGTGTGGGCGCGGAGGGCAGGGGCATCTTTCAACACGGTTTGGACCCACTTGGGGTCCTCCTCGAGGAATAGCGTCCTGCCACGTGGGTTGAGGGAGGCCCACATGAGGGAATCGTGCCCGAGCCCGAAGACGAGGAAGTTGGTGGGGCCCAGGGAGGTGAGGACGTCGAAGGTGACGGAGATCTCGGCGAACGACTGCTGCGGCACGACGGCGGAGGTGGCGTAGTGGCGGATGGCCTCCAGCTGGAGGGTCGTCGGCTTGACGGCGGAGCGTGAGCCCCACGCGCCGCAGAGGAAGGGGGCGGAGTTGTTCTTGGCCAGCAGCAGGAAGACGAGAGAAGCGCCGCCGATCAAACCCATCACCACGAGGCCCAGAGGCCACCGCGTCTCCGCCTTTTTCTGCATCATTTTTGTGTTGTTTACTTTTGGGTTTGGGAAGTATTATCATGCTCACGCATTTTAAACTACATTTAAATGTTTTTTCTTTTTATTTATTTATTTGTTTATTTTTCGGTGTAGGGGTTTGGACTTTGGAGTCTTTGGACTTTGGATATTTTTTTCTTCTTCCAGTGTAGATTTTTCTTTTGGAAGTTAAGGTGTTGGGTTTTTTATTTCCAATCATTATTATTACTACTATTATTTATTTAAGAAGTAATGAACAGTACCAACTAAATATTTTATATTCTACTAAGAAAATATTGGTGGGGATTTAAAATAATGACTTTTAACTTAATAACTACAAGTTCCAGAAAAGATAAAGTTTTAAATTTAAATTTTACCAATATTTTACGGATCAAATTTGTGACACTAGATTTTCTGATAAAGTTTTTGATTTTTTTTTTTTTGAGGGAAAATTTTTCTGATAAAGTTTATTTCTCTTCATGTGTGTGATTTGTATGGTATTGTGCAAGAGTAAAAATTAGACAGTGGACACCTCCAGAACTCAAAAATGTTAAAAAATAAAGTGATGTTTACCCCCTTTTATTTATTTCAACCAAATATTACACTTTTCTACATTATAAAGCCAACTTTGACATAGCCTTTTTATTTCAAACCAAACCAATACAGGGTTGGATCTACAAATTATGCCCGTTCATAAGTTGATCTAATTAAAAAAAAAACTCGATTGATTTAAAATTTTTGGTTTAAGTGACTTCTAATATTTTAAATTTTTTAATTTATACAAATTTATCTTAATATATTTGGATTTGCATGCAACATAAATCTTGATGAATATAATAGAGGGAATACAAAGATTTTTGTGGAAAAAATGAGAGTGAAATATATTTACACTAATCGTGACAGAATTTAAGTTAAAAATATAACAATATTAACATAAAATATTTAAATGAATCAAATATCTACTGTAATCGGTGTATTTTTATTTAATGGATCGAATTATTATCAATTATGTTATGATCGAATACCACTCTTGGATCTATACAGCAAGTTTTCAAGTATTATTAACCACAGATTTTGAAAAAAAAAAATCATGTATTCCAATCTCGTGTCCCATTATCCAATTCTAGATTCAAGCTTTGTTTGTTTTTCCAAATTTGGGCCCCATTTTTTGTCTGTTTCGAGACTTAAAATCCCAAATTCAAGGTGAGAGTTTTAGAAATTCCCTTACTTTTAACTTTCAACCATAAATTTTGCGTTGCGCGTAATTAATTGGCTAAAGGAAAACAAACAGTGTTTTCCACTTTTCCTTCTCTCATGACTCATGCACAGTAGCACATGTAAAACAAAGGCATTTTTTTTTACTATCACACAATAAAGTTGGAACTTGGAATAACACACTATTCACTAATAAATTTGATAAATTCAAATGTGTCACGCGTCACTCTACTATATGTAGGGTTAGTTCATCCTACCAAGTTGGATTTATCCGGTAAAACCTATTACTACTATTTTTAGATCTTTAATTAATGATACAAATCCTAGTCTTCGTTCCTACCCTTAATAAAAGTCAAATAATTTTGACATATAATTAACTGCAATATCAAGTTATAAAAAATTTTGAACTTTTTAATTTAGATTGAGAAATATAATCTTGAATAAATTTTCCGATACAAATGATTGATTAATATTCTTAGATTTTGTGTTCGATATCTTTATTCTCTGACTTGTATGATCTTTAATGCTACAATGCTCTATATGTATATATTTATAAATGTTCCAAACCGACTTAATTACACAAAAAATGGTTAGTAGTTGAATTTAACATAACATTTCATTGAATTTGTAATTACAATTTACTTTCCAAATATCACAACTACAATACAACCAATAATTATAATACTCCCAATTTTTTCCAACGAATAGCATTCAACGTGTCCGATTTAAAGTTTATATATATACACACTCCACATTTGCACCAACATGAAAATTCAAATGATACTACACTAAAAGTATGGTGTACTTTTGATTTGTTGTAAGGTATAAAATATTAGTTGAACCGTACTAACCTGGGACGGGGAATAATATAATGTATAATTTATTATTTTTAGCTTACAAAGTTTTAGCTAGGATTGATTATTATTTTGGGTTTATAGCTTTTAGCTTTTAATTAACAAAAATTATTGTGGATTTATTGTAAATGAATTTCTAATTTATATTATCCCAAATTAAATTATTAATTGAAAACATGCAGTCTCCTTTTTGTTAGAGATTTAGGGGATGACCGGTATGCTGGAATGGAATGATCATTGCTGTCTCATTCCTAATCCCACGGTTGGTGTAATTTTTTCATTAGAAATACCCATTCCTTAAGGAATGACTAATCCCATGAGTATGAGTTTAGTCATTCCTTCACTCCCCCCTGGTATTAGCTAATCCTCATCTTCAGGAATGAACTTTATTATTATTATTATTATTATTATTATTATTATTATTATTATTATTATTATTATTATTATTATTATTATTATTATTATTATTATTATTATTATTACTCCATCTGTCCCTATATAACATTTATATAGGCTTATTGGACTTTTTACAAGGATTAAGAAAAATTATTGGAAATGTAAATTATATAGTAAACTTTCGAATATTTCCCTATTTATTCTTTGACTATGCATATTTTATGAGTCAATAAAAGAATTAAATAGGAATATATTAGTAAATGAGTTAAAAATATTACTTTTTATAGAAACAAGCCTATATATTTGGGACATCCGAAAAAGGAAAACAAGCCTATATATATGGGACGGAGGGAGTATTATTCTAATTATTAATAGTTTTAATATTATTATAATAATTATTATAAAAATAATTATAATAATAATAGTAATATTAAGAAATAAGAAATAATAATAATAATTACTATTAATATTATTATAATAATATATATTAAAATAATAATAAATAATCATTATTATTATTAGTATTCATAATAATAATATTTTTATTATTACTATTGTTATTAAGCTTAACAATTATTAATAGTATTAATATTATAATTATTAGTATCAATAATATTATTATTAAGCTAATTATATAATAATTATTAAAATAATAAATAATAATAATAATTATTATTAAGCTAATTATAATAAGCATAATAAAAACAATAAGACTAAAATAATATATATTATTAATATTAGTATTAGTATTAATATTAATATTATTAAAATTATTAGTATTAGTATTATTATTAATATTATTAAAATTATTAATGATAAACCAATTATAATAAGTACTCCCTCCGTCCATCAAAATTCGCATCAAGAATTGCGACGCGAGTTTTTTTATCAATCGTAAGAATAAAATCAGTTAAGGAATGACCATTCCATTCCTAATGTATACCAGCCATAAGAATATTATTCCCTTATTCATTTCTTTCCTACCTTCATTCCATTATAAGGGTCATTCCATTCCTACTAAATTCCATTCATGTTTACCAGCCACTCCCTTAATTAGGGGCTATAGGGTTAATTTAGTAAATCAATTAATACTTTTTATTATTTCAAATTTGGGGCTAAAAGAGTAAAAATGGGCTATATTTAAAATTATCCTTGATTGTATCATTATTTTAATTAATGGTTATTTTAAAATTGTAGCCTCGGTAAAAAACTTCCTAAATCATAATGATGGGCTTTTAGATACAGAGTGTGTTTACTTTGATGCTAAGGAAAAAACAGGGAAAAAAAATTCTCTCCCTTTCAATCTCTCATTTCTTATGCTTCCTTTTTTTGTAGATTGGAATTTCAACCTTTAATCTATAGAAAAGGTGGGACAAAAAATGAGGGATTTAAAAGGCGAGAATTTTCTTTTCCTTCAAATTCTCTTACAATCAAATTAAACACACTAATAGCAACTTACACTTTGTATGGGTGTTTTTAGTACCGAACCTTAAATCGGTTGCATTTCGGTTAAATTTTCTGGGTATAAAAAAATAGGTTTGAATTGAAAATATGAAATCGAAATTTATTTCGGTTTAGATTGGTTATAGGTTTAAGCATAAAAAAGTCGGCTTAAAATCCAACCACCGAATTATTACTTAATATTTTTATTTTTATTTTAATATTCTAAGAATTGATTAAATAAATTAATCACATAATCAAAGCCAATTGACTTAGGTGGCGTTTGGTTTGCTTGATAAGGAGTGATTGATAATATAATCTCACCTAATCACATGTTTGGTTTGAATGATGAAACCCGTGATGAATAACTAGGTCCGTGCTCCAATCATTCAAATGGATGATAACTTATCATCCTAAATTTGGGTTGATTATTAATCCTTATCTAATGCACATAATGCAAAATTTTAAAATAACCACACACACACTGCACACAGTAGCACACACACTGCACACAGTAGCACACACACTCACATAGTCCTTCAATTATCCTACACCACAATCAAACAAGCAAAACACAAGACTGATAATCTAAATAAGCATATCCTACACTATCCTATCAAGCATTATCTATCCTATCCATCAAACCAAACGCCCCCTTAGAGTAGTACAATTCGACTATCATAATATGGTTCGATTTCTGTTTGGATTAAAAAAAAATCAATTTTCAAGTTTGTTGGGAAAATTTTAAGTTTTGATTTGATACCAAAACCCAACTGATCTCCACCCTAGTAGATGAATGCGCAAGCCTTATAAGTTGTGTTTTCCAGCTCACCTGTTTGAGCTTTAGATTTTCTAAATTTACAGGTAAGGAAGCTGAAGACATCAGAAGATCCAGCTGAGTAATCAGCTGGACCCAAAGTCAGCTGAAAGGTTTTTCAGCTGAATAGAGTTTAAGACTGAGCTGAGTCAAACTAAATAATGATAAAGCTGACTCATGTCAAGCAAAGAAGATTGGATCCAGCCAAGGAGATCCAACGGAACAGGGTAAACCGAGCTGACTCAAGTCTAAGAGATTCAGTTGGAAAGATTCAGCTAAGCAGACAAAAATGGACTAACTCTGAAGATATCACTTTAAGTCAGATTCATCAATCCAGTTCTAAATTCAAAAACAAGCTCCTAGACAGAGATCGATCCGATGTCAGAGGAAGTCAATATACCTCGACCAATGAGGGATCGACATCTCAGCATCCTAGAAAGATGAACCTAGGATCTGACACCATGATGAAGATAGGTGAAGATATGCTCAATGGCAGATCAAAGAGTAGGTGAGATTCAAACGGCTAGTTTTGAATTTCTACCTATAAATACCAGTATTCAACCTCAGAATCAATAACGAAAAACTCTCTAAAAGCTTTCAACATCTCTGAAACTCTCAAGAAGTTCTTAATCCTCCGAATAACACTTAACCTTCAAGTGTCTCCTTTATAGAAACTGCTTTAGTTTTTCGTTTGATCCCTAGGCAGAAATCATAGTGAATCCAAAGTCTAGTTCTGAACGAGTTCATCTAACTCAAAGTTCTTCATTATAAGAACTCGTTTAAAATTAGAAACCCAAACCCTTCTTTACCCAGAAAATGTTAGGTTAAGGTTACGTCGTCTCAAAGCGCGAAATTCGAGTGTTTAAGGTTTTTTCAGTACCCAAAAACTGAAAGGATTCAGGCTTCTACAGTGCCCGTAAACTGTTAGAATACAGCTCAAGTTCGAGCTGCGAAGTTGCTTGGTACTCGTAAACCAAGTGGAAATCCTTAGTGGATTTATCAGTTAAATCTAGTCGTGGACGTAGAAGTTGTTTCTCCGAACCACGTTAAAATCTCGAGTCCTTTATTGCTTTCTTTATATTCTGCATTTTATCTCTTTAAAGAACTAACTGCATAAAGACAACACAAGTTTTCAATTTAAAATTCTCTGGCTGGGTGACCCAACCAGCTGCATTCTTTAAATTTGCTCAACTAGAATAAACTGAAAACTGAAACCCTAAGTTTTTCTGAATACTTGTAAAGGAAATGAGCTAATTTTTTCAAACCACCACATTCCGCACCGCTAGCTGAGTTATCAGTCCAGCTGACCATCTTCCTGAGAAGTCAGCAGGATTCATAACTGAGCTCTCACTCAACTCAGTTTTAATCTGCAAAAGTTTTCAAAAATCCCTCTTCGGTGTATTCACCCCTCTCTACACCGAAGACCTCGTTCCGGGACCATGAAAGTTATTTAAATTCAGTTCGTTTTTGGGACTAAACCGCGTGTTTAGCCCTATATATGCCACATCGTTGCCATCTCAAAACGTAGTCTACCTAATTCAAAAAGTAATTTACATATTTTACCTATATATGCTACATCGTTGACGAGAAGGAACATAAACGAAGACGAAGTCGTCGTGAAGACAGAGAATTTGGGGTACTGTGTGATTGTAATCATAAATAGAGCTTAATTGCACTTTGATGAAAATTGAGAGAATGAGAGGTCTCTTTATTTTTCAGTTGTGGAACCCACAAGAAATAAAAGAAATGTAAAAATCTAATTCATTCAAACAGACAGTCACATTTCCGTCAGTATAACGGGTGAGTTGCACCTTAAAACCATGAGTAAAATTATTTTTGCACCGAAATATAATTTAGGGGGCTTATGCAAACCCCTAATTTTTTTTTTTGAGAGAATTACAAGGTGTATATATATAATCTAATCAAGCACTACACCACTATATAGGCGGGACCTCTACACCACATAAATGTGGGACCACTACACCACCACGCAGGGTGAGACCACTACAACACCAAATAAGGTGGGAAATATACTACACCGCACACAGGCGGGATTGAACCCAAGATCTCTTGCTAAGGAGAGTCTAGTGATGCCTCAGCTAGCCAATTGAGCTAGGCCTCATCGGCTGCAAACCCCTAAAAATTGAGGGAGAGCATTTGCTCCTTATCTCAATAATTAAACTAAAGTTGCAATAGGGACTTACTTTAAAAATAATATAATTAATATTTAATCCCATTATACTAAATTATATATCTAGTTTAAATTTGAAATCATGTAGTGTATAACAAAAACATGCACTAGAAAAGGACTGTTTTTAGCTACAAAAGCATGCAACGTTAAACCAAAGGGAAGGAAGTGTTCGATTCAAGCAAGACCAAAACCCTTGTAAGGAAATTTTTTGAAGAGAGATGAAGATCGAGAGAGATATGATTGGTGATAAAATTTTCTGATCCACAATAAGTGTCTCTTTCATATTTTCAAATTTTGTAATGATTATATATATTTCTGAAATAAAATACATTTTCTCAAAAGAAAAATATCCAAATATGGAATGGGTTATGGGACATCAATCTTCCTTGACAATTTTATTTCATTTATTCTTTGTAATTAACATGATAGTTTCCAGTTCGGCCCAAAGCCCACATATCATATTTAAATTCGCAGGCCTGCAGGAAACAGCCCACCATATATAAGAACTGAAATTTTGGTTCATATTAATTAATGTACCTGGTTTTATTTATATATCATTTACCAAAATAATAAAAAAATCTAATATTTGTAAATTTGGCCAATTCTTTTAGAATTGTCAATTTATCCATACTTTCATCAATTTGATTAAATTAGACCAAATTGTTTTTTTTTAGAAAAATAGTCGAAATTTCATTACTTCACTAAATCAAAGGCATACAACATCTATGAGCCAAGACGGATAGTCCGACTTCCAAATCACTACACCAACATTCTTACAAGCATATTATGCTAAACTATGAGCTGCACCATTCGCCTCCCAACGAACATGAGAAAAATCCACAACAAAACTCTTTTTTGCAGCAACAAAGATCTCAAAAAAATCAACACATCAAAATTGAGTAAGGTGACAAAACATAGATCTACCTGAGCTATTATTACACATTTCCCTTGATAATGCCTCGTCTATGTTCACCAACTGCTGAATTCCTTTTCAAATTTAGAGTGCTGAATCAATTGAATCGAACCATAATAAGAATTGAACCATAGATCAATTCAAAAAAACATAAAAAAAAATTGAACCATAGATCGTCTTATACATAGCGGAGCTGTATGTGCACACGTAAAAGCTATTAATTTAAATAATATAATAAATAATGGGTAAATCTTATGAGGTCCAAATAATTTGGTACCAAAATTTAAAGAGGATAAGTTTTTTAACCCTAAACTTAAAACTACAAGTTTTCTATACCAAAATTGATTAAAAGACTAAAATACCCTTTACTATTTTAAATTTTATTATATATACTCCATCTATCGGTCCGCAAGAGCCGTATTCTCTCTCTTATCTCTCTCGACCGAAACCACGAAGAAGAAGAAGCACGAAGAAGAAGCACGCTCTCGACGGAAGACTTGCGGGCACGATGAGTTCGTCCGAGACACAATCTAACCACGATGGAGAGGCGTCGTCGTCGCCGGCGCATCACGAAGAGGAAGAGTTCCTAAACGAGCCGCCGGTTAGTGAGCCCTAATTTTCGAAATAAATTGAAATTTTTTGGCAAATTTCGATGTTTAATTCATGGGTATTCATGCTAAAGTTAAGTTGCGAAGAAATGTACATGTTCTATGCGTTTAAATGTTGATTTTTGGTGTGAATTTGAAATGAATTTATATGGGCACGATGGGATTGGGGGCGATGGTGTTGGGGTCGATGGGGTGGGCACGACGGGGGCACGATGGGGTTGGGGGCGATGGGGTTGGGGTCGATGGGCGGGGGCGATGGGTGGCGCGAAGGGGTTTGGGGGCGATGGGGGTTGGGGTCGATGGGCGGGGGCGATGGGCTGGGGGCGATGGGGGAATTTGGACACGATGTGGACACGATGGTGAGGGCGATGGCGATCCATCGTGACTTTGCCATCGTGCGGACGAGCCGGTATTTTTTTGTGTTTTGTCTTGTTTTTTGAATTTGCTCGTGAATTTATTGCTTATGGTTGCCCGTTTTGTTATTGTAGGAGGTTGTGTATGGAAAAGGCCACGTTACGAAATTTGTGACACGTGGAATCAATTTGTATATGCATTGTGATGTGTTTAAAGAGATACTTTCCTTGTTGCGTCGCGTTGGCGGGCCTAGACACGGAGAGCGTGCGATAGAGCACTTCTTATCCGGGGTCGTGGGCGGAGCGATTAGAGTTAGGCGGACGGGCGGTCTTCTTTGGTGCCGCCCGCCGCACCTTAGGCGGGGGCGACCACATCCTGCATGCGTGAGTCGTGGTTTCGGCTCGGGGGGTCGGACCGTCCGTTTTACGCCCCCGTGATTATGCCACAATCACGGGACTTCACTGGAAACACGGAGTTCGACACTGCGAGACTCGCGATCCGTCCGACGAGTTTATTTCACCGGCATTTTCATGCCAAAGAAACAAAGGTGAGCGAGCTGCGCAACAAGTTCAAGGAACGCAAGTTAGGAGATGAAATGGAAGATTATTTGAAGGCCGCGAACTTGTTGGTTTACTACTACTTTCTCTTGTGCCGGGACAAGATGTCGGTCGAGTGTACCAGGAGAGGCCGGAGGACAGGGTGTGTTGTTTGCACGGACAGCCTTGTCCGGAACACAGAGTCAGCACTGACGACGTCGTCGATCGCCGGTTGAAGGCGATCTTGCACGACGACTCAAGCACAGGTTTCGCTGCTCGAGTAGGCGTGGGGTCTTCGCTAAGATCGTGGGCTACTTCGGTCACCAGACGGAGCGGGAGTTATCGGCGGCACTCTGCGACTAGCAACGGGTCGCGGCGTGACCCGGCCCCGCCATGCTCATTGCTGGGCCGAGTCCGCCCCACTGCGGTAGCCGCGGGTCTCGGCGTGACCGGCCCGCCAGCTCCGTGCGCTGCCGAGGCCTGATCGCGCTCTGCGCGGTGGCCGGCGGGTCTCGGCGTGACCGGCCACGCCACTCCGTGCTGCGAGGCCCCAGTCGCGCGCTCTGCGGCTGGCCGCGAGGTCTCGGCGTGACCCGGCCACGCCCTCCGTGGCGCTGCTACTGGCTACCACGACTTCGAGGTGGATCGTGATTGTGCGGGAGATCGCTGGCACCAGCCCAGGCGCCTCTGTGAGGACCTCGCGGCGGTTTGCGGCGGCGCTTTCGGAGTTGGCCGGCTTCGAGAGAGAAGAGGAGGAGCATGGTGAGTTTGGTGAGAGTAGTCTGCTCCAGAGACACCTAGGCCGTCTGTTGCACCTACGTACGCCATATGTTGGTGAGACGCCCGGCTCTCGTGCACGAGATCGGTCGGCGTACGGCTGGCGCCGGACATATGGGCGACAACCTTTGCGTGATAAAGAGATTGACCACGCGGTGACGCGAGCATTTTTCGACCTTGTGGAGAATGTGGACGAGTGCTTCAGCTGCGAGAGGTAACATTTCTTGCAATTTAACGTCTTCACATATTTAAATTATTTACATTGATTTATATATCGTCATGTAATGTAAATTTTTTGAATACGGAGTCATGGATTTGTACGTCTTTCTTCGCTAGGTGTAAGCGGCGAAGGGGGTTGCGGGGAGTTGGTGCGGTGACCACTTTATTGTTCAAGGGTCTACGTTTTTTGTAAGTTTTTGTTTGACTTTTATTTGTTGTATTAGTTGGTTTACAAAAAAATATTTTTAACTTGTTTTACTTTTTTAGACGCGATGCTTAAAAGAGTTCCACGAGCTAAGTCGAAAGGGCAGCAAGTGAAGGGAAACAAATGGATATTGCCACAACCTATCTTGGATCTCTTTCATGGCATGGACACGCGAGGGATCCCGTGGTTAAAAAGCTAACACTGATAAGTGATGTTAAATTGATTATAAAGTTCTTTTCTTTCAAATTGTCGGTATTCTTGATTTGCGGTTATCTTAATATTTGTTATTTGAATAGATTATTGCCTTTTGTTGTCTTGATGAGCATTGGGTCCTTTGCGAAGATCAAAATAGATGATTGGTGCATCGAATTGTATGACTCATTGTCACACCAACATGACGCCAATAAATCTCCTCGGATAAAGCGAGATGGGAGGCCCTCGCTTGTCTCGTTCCTGAGCTCAACTGCGGGGAATTCTTTGGATGAATAACCCTAGCGGAAGACGAAGAGAAGACTTCGTACCATTGATCATAATGCCACTAGTGAGCGGTTCGCCGGACCGATGGGGTCGGTTGCGGTCCTTTTTGTTGCATGTATCTAGATCGTATGGTGTCCAGACATCAAACAAAAAGGCATACAAGGAATATTGATGTGAGATACATTAGGAGCTATCGTAAAGAGATAGGTGCTAGGATATTTAGCTTGTCTTTTGATTTGTGATTTTTTGTACGATTGACCATGCCACTCTTATTTATAATATGTGGTTCATTTGTCCTAATTTTATTTATTTGTTGAGCTTCGTATATTGGTTCGTTCGGCGGCTCATCGACGGGGTACGCGAATCTGCCATCGCGCCATCAGCCGCGATTAGGAGACATCCTTGTCGTGCCCATCCTTTATGTCCCGTCGTGCCCATCGTGCCCATCGCCTCCCATCGTGCCCATCGCGTCGTGCCCGTCGTGCCCATCGCGTCCATCGCCCGTCGTGCCCGTGGCCCCATCGTGCTCGCGATGGGGGTCATCGTCCCCCGGAAGAACGAGCGTCGATAAGTATTTTTAATACCTTAATGTTATTCCATAGTATTTTTTATATCATATAAATACTTTTTTATACCTTACATACATACTTATGATCAATCTGAATGTTTTTTGCAACATCGATCATATACAACATATAATTTGAGAATTTGAAGTAAATATTCATTGAGATCCTTTTCATTCTTAAGATATGATATGATATGATTCATAATCATATTAAAGACTACATTTAAATTATTTCAAATGTTCGTTTTACTTTATGAAATTCTTAAATAAGCAATTACAAATCAATATATCGCATCGACATAAAGTCCAAAAATGTCTATAAAATCAAAATTTCTTGAGGGGCGATGGGACATGCATCGTGAGGGCGATGGCCGCGATGGGAACGATGGGGTGAGGGGCGATGGGCACGATGGGGGCGACGGGGCGATGGGCACGATGGGGGCGATGGGCGCGATGGGGGCGACGGGGGCGATGGGCGCGATGGGGGTGACGGGGGCGATGGGCGCGATGGGCGCGATGGGGGTGAGGGCGATGGGCGCGATGGGGGCGACGGGGGGCGATGGGCACGATGGGGGCGATGGGGGCGATGGGCGCGATGGGGGTGATGGGGGCGATGGGGTCTCGATCGTGGGCGATGGGCGCGATGTGCGGGCTCGTGTGCGCCGGCGGGTGAGCCGCCGAAAGCGGGTGGCCCGGCTTTACAAAGGAAACCAACGGCCTGTTACTGTTTTTACATTTTCCAATTTCTAAACACAATGACGAAGCTCGACAAATAAATAAAATTAGGACAAATGAACCACGTATTATAAATAAGAGTGGCGTTGTCAATCGTGCAAAAAATCATAAATCACGAGTGCATCGGACATTTTACGATTGTGTGTTCTTCGCTACCACAGATTCTTGCATTTTTCTTTCGTCGCCGTCTCGACTCGATGGATTCTCCACTCCGGGGGGGAGAATATTTATATCGACATCTAAGCGAGTGGTTCGGTGCGATTAACTACTATTGTGGCCGGTCACTTACAGAGCATTTTTGGCTACGGCGTGTTGTGGGCGCGCCTTCAGAGGCAGAACACGGCTGTGTCCTCGGACGGCCGGCTTGACGAACTCGCCGGTGGCAAGCAAACGATTCTTGCAATATCGGGCGGGACATTGCTCGCAGGGATGTGGTACGGCGCTAATGGATTCTACGTAAGTCTCGCGCAAGTCGTGTTGCTTGTAATACCGACTTACGAAATCAAACAAATTAAGTGTTTGTGCAGGTCTATGTAACGAACAAAAGTTAGAAATATTGAGCCATGAAAATACAAATGTAATACCGGCTTACGAAATCAAACAAATTTACGCTTGTACATACGAGGCGGCGAGCTGCATGACGACATGGCATCTTATCTGATCGAACTCACGACACTCGCATGTCCGATTCCCAAGGTCCGCCTCGAAGACCATCTTCTTGTCTTTCACTTTATAAACATTGTCGGTGGTAGGTTGAGCAACGGTGATGACTTCTTCGCTGTCACGACGAAGCTTGTTGAAGGCCTCGAGTGTAATCTCGTACTCTGCCACTGCTAATGCCTCTTCTCGTCGAACCATTTCTCGACAATGCAACGATACACCTCAAGTAACGAGCAAATAGGTAAACGTCTAGCCCACGGTAGCCTAGAGTTCAAGCTTTCGGCGGCATTGGAGGTCATGAAGCTGTCCGTCGGGCGGGCAATGCGACCTAGACCACATGAACACCAATTTCGGAAAGTCGTGTGTGAGCGCCTCGCATGTGAAGCTTTCAAGGCAGAAAAATTCTTCTCGAACTCTTCAACACGATAAGCATACGCTGCATTTTGGAAGATGGCAAGAGCTCGACGGCGGCCGTATCGCGTCGGATTCTTGCATGTGGTGAAAGCACAATCCGTCTTGTTGCAGTCGGATAGATGGCTTTCACGGCATTTGCATCTTCTTATGTTAGTCGAGAGACGATCAACAGCTCGTCCGGAGGGTCGAAACACTGCGCAAATTTGAAAGAAACCAAGTCCACGACTCGTCGTTCTCTATCGGACCAATTCCAATAGCTATAGGAAAGAAGCTGCTCGTTAAATCTTTGCTGGCGACAAAAAGAACTCCGCCTTGTTCCTTCCAAGGTGGGTCCCGTCCGACACAATCCGGCCTCGAGATGGCGCTCGAAGGCACGAATACAACTTGTCCTAAGGCGAGAAACATGTGACAAAATACTCACTCACTCTTGATCTGCATGTTGTACTCGATGCGGGATTACGGCTATAAAAATGTAGATACGACGGGACCATCCGATACGACTTGTCAAAGTCACCGTATGTCTTCTCTATCGTTATATTCGCCGTTTCTAGAGCGAGGTGGCCACATGTACATGTGAACACCAAACTCTCTGCGCGTCTCTTCCATCATCTCTCTCGGCTTCAAATACACACCCACCGCAAACCAACCTACGAGCAAAGTACACGGCTGCGACTTTAGCGATCACCGTCCATTCCCCGGTACGGATCACGTTCAGTGGCATTTGTGATCCAAAGTCAACTTCGTAATGTACCAAATCGAGTCGCCCTCGTCTTTTGGCCCACGAGCGCTGAACCTAAACGTGCGATTATTCATACCGTGCTTGCGAGAGAAAAGTATACGATTTACGGCGGAACGATCAATGACATACTCAGCATGTGCTCAGGTGATACATTCATGGCCATCTTCAATTCATACTTGGGTAAACGTAGCCCCCTACAAGTTGACTAGTGAACGGTCCGAGTGCTCGGCCCGCCCAGTGGCGGCGCGGCTGTCACACTCGACCGGTGGAATGCTCGATTGCCAAGGCTGTTGCGTAGTTCGTCATCATCACGACCAATCGATGCTCGGATGTGAACCACGGTGCAGAAGATCCTGTTTACTTGTTACATTGTCTAATCCAAGCAAGAAACTCGGTAGTCACTGATTCAATTATATTCTTACGGCGTTCATCTTACCGTCGTCGGAGATGTGAGCACCTCCACGGTGGCATTCTATCATCATCGTAAATCGTAAATAGATCCCGTCGTCCTTTGCCCGTACACCTCGGGGCAAAAATCATCTCTTTCAAAGGCATAAACCATCGGATCAGGCCTTTTCTCTTGCACTAGCAATCGAAGTAAATGCGTATCACTTTATTTAATAAAACTCTACATCTAACATGTCTCAAAGCAGGTTAAATAGGATAGCACGTACTCGGAATCTCTTCGACCACGCAAAGCATCTTGTAATCGGATTCATGAGATGATCTCGATCATCATTCGTATCGTCCCGTATTGCTACTTGACATGATACTCGCCTAAGTAAGCCAATCCCATAAGCTGACCTCCAAAACGTACAATAACACGCCGCCGCCCATCTAAAAATCAAAGAAAAGATGAGAGATTAGGGTTACAATACGAAAAACGAAATTTACATCACAAGCGCCGGGCGCGATGGTCGTCGAGTTGGCCATCGTGCCCATCGTGCCAATCGTGTCTATCGTGGGCACGATCGTGGGCACGATCATGGGCACGATCGTGGCACGATCGTGCCTTCACATCGTGCCATCGTGGGGAGAAACCACTTCATGCAGAACGGAAAAAAAAATTCATAGTTTCCAACCCGCACAAATCACAAGGCGAGTTATTTCAACTATTTTTTCTCATAAGCATATTACTAAAGCTTAAAGTTATATTCGAATTTAAACAAATATCACTTAACATCTACATATTCCATGCAAATCGAAGACAATTTTGGGACACGATGGTCAAGGCACGATCGTGTTTACTTAGTCACGATCGTGCCTTGCCATCGTGAGTTAAATAACCACCTTGTAGTATATCTTTTCGGACGGAGATTTTGGGTGTATACCTTCTTTATGAAGCCGAAACGCGATGCGGCTTTTCTTGATATCTTTTCTTCTTTGAATTCACGTTTCGATAGATTGGAGTAGCTTTTTTCTCTTGCTTTTTCTTTCTTTTAGGGTTTTGTGGTTTTTGGTGTTTTCAATTGTAGTGTTGTGATTAATTCGAACCTAACTAGGAGTTCTAAACCTTGTCAACAACTCTCTTCGCAAACTTTAATGAACTACCTTCGTTAAATCCTAGTTTCATCCAGAAAATCTTCGAGAGAATCGGATTTGGTAGGGTTCAATAAATGAAACCTAGTTTCATCCGAAAATCTTCGAGAGAATCGGATTTGGTAGGGTTCAATAAATGAAACGCGACGAATGCATTAAATATTACTTTCCATCGTGTCCAATAGCACCATCGTGTCCATCCATCGTGTCCGCCCCATCGTGCCCGGCCATCGTGTCCGGTTGCCCATCGTGTCCTCGCTGTGTCCTCGCGTCGTGTCGGGAAGAAATGCGACGACGACGGGGAGAGGTGAAGAGATTGAGGTTGTTTTTTCAGATTATTTTTTTTAATTCATAGGTGTATTATTTATTTATTAGTTTTTGTAAAAGGGAGGGCACTTTAGTCTTTTAAATGATTTTGGTATAGAAAACTTATAGTTTTATGAATGAGGTTAAAAAACTTATGCTTATTAAGTTTTGGTATTTTTTCGTCCAATTTCTCTAATCTTATTGTAGTTTTAAGGAATTTTTATATAAAATAAATAAAATCTTTAAATGTAAATTGAATTTATTCAACGCTTTAAATTAAGTAAATTAGAAAGATATGATTGACAAAATATATTTTGTAAAAATAGAATATTTTATAATAAATAGACTATAGGTTCACCACTTGGATTTTCATGATGGAACTAAAGAAAAGTATATATTGAGACGATTATTTCTAACAATACATATTTATCAAACAAAAGTAAAGGAATCCTAAATTCATCAATTACTTGGAAGCAGTGCGAGGATAAAATGGTCCTATGCAAATTTTTAATCTTGGACTTTTAATTTATAATTGTAGTTAAATTTTTTTAAAATTTTTATATAAATAAAAAAATGCATCAATGAAATTTTAACAATAATTAATGAAAGTAGAAAATTTGAAATGTGAAGAAAATTTTTAAAATTTATCTTGCAAGATAAGAGTTGTGATACCGATAAAATTATTCCAAGAGAAGAAAAGAGAGAACAAGAGAGAGATTCCATTTTTTTAAAATTTTGTAGGGTTTAGAGCAATTCAACTAAAATAAATAAATAATAAATAAATAAAACAGCCTAGTTGGAAAAAATAATCTAGCCTCTTTGGATCCCTCATTCTAGGCCAAGCCTAGTGAAAATAGAATGAAATTTGGGCCCCATATTTATAGCAAAGCCGAGTGAAAATGGAATCCAATTCGACAGATGCAGAAAATGGGGCAACATCACGCATTCTACCGACTAAACTAAGTTAGCTTTTTCATTATTTTTTTATTTTTTATTTTTTTTTGAAGAAAACTAAACTAAGTTAGCTAATAAATGATTTTGAGAATTTTCTATTCGGAACGAGTGATTAGGATGTATAATATATTTATAATATCCTAATATTTTATTTGGTACAAAGTGTACGAATTTTTATAAGGTTCAGGCCCATATGAGCAATCTTGTTATGTATACCACTTATGAGGTGGTATAAATAATATTATAATTAATTATACCAATAAATTAACATAATTACTATTTTTGCAAAGAATTTAATCTATCATACCAAACAAAATATTAATTTTTTTTATAAATATAAGACATCTCAATTAAATACTCCCTCCGTCCCACTGAACATGTCGGCATGAGTATTAATTATAATCTTATATGGAAACAAGACAAGTTCAGTGAGATATTTCAAAAATAAAAGAAAGACAAGTTCAGTGGAATGGATGGAATATATCAGTACTTATCTCGTTCTCAACAACAGGCTCAGAATCGCTGCCGACTATATCCCAATATTTAGTGATGTGACGGCTTCACGCTGCATCACTGTAAAATTATAAAGATTCTAAATTTAATAACCTGACATGCACGCATAATTTAATGATGCCGACGGTGTTTTGAATTTTCGGATTGATTTGATTAATGTCTGGAATAAATTGATTAATCGAATTTGAGCTAAACAAAGATATGACGGAATATATGTACCTAACCTCGCCACAAAATAATATACGGTCTCCGCTGAAAATCAAACTAGAATTGTAGAATTAGCCGACGGTAAATGAGGACTTCCAAATTAAATAAATCTCTATATAGTTGGATTATTGAATTAAGTGATAAATGTGCAGCTCGTTAATAAAGATGTCTAGTTGGAAAGCATTTTGGTGCAGCATTTCACTTTATTATGTTACGGTTACCGACATGACAATGTGACATCCTCATTCAAAGCCTAAAATCACTACACAACATTTCAGATTTGATTTCTCAATATTTTCAGCATTAATTAGTCAGATCTACCACCCAAATTTTGTTGTGTAATCTATTAAAATACTCATTTTGCTTTTCGAAAAATTCAAAATACACATCAACACCAAAACAAATTTATTATACTCAAGATGATTATTATACTCCTCTGTTTAAATTATTGATAGTCCAGAATTGCTATGGGCAAAAAATGGTTATGTATTTATTTATGGTTTCATTTATTGAGCATATTCTGCTATTTTGATCCACGCTTTCTAAAATGGTATCAGAGCCTAAGGTTTATTAAGGAATTATATTTTATTTATTGCTTTAAGTATTATCCTAACGGAGGAGACATCAAGAAAAACATGGATCCGGACAATTGTCCGAGATGCGAGTGTTACATGAATTATCTCCAAGATCTGGAGATAAAAAGAGAAAGAAACCAGATGTTAAGGACAATCTGGAGAGAATTGTTCGACTCCCGAGTCGTACAAGAAAGAAGGCTTGAATACATAGAGCCTTTAACTCAAGAAATTGAGGAAAGAATGAGATGCGATGCAAATCTAAGCACTCTCCAGTTCGAGGTGATAAACACCATGAGGAGAAACCATCAGAACAATCATATCTGATGGATCTAAAAGGATGTCCAAGGTGTGGACATTTCCAGGAACGTCTCCAAATTGTGGAGAAAAGAAGGATGAGATACCAGAGTGTTCTTACACACTAGAGAAATATGCTGAACCTTTTAATCCAGCATAACCAGGAGAAAGAATTGATTGATTCCTGCCTCCAAGGAATCAAAAGAAAAGAAGATCTTCTACATGGTTGTATTCTCCTTGAATGGGAGATAGAACATGCCATGAGAAGAGACCATTGAAGCCATTTAAGAGCAAATTCTGTTTCGCTCTGATGGAACCAAAGAAAGATAAAGGAGTATCATCTACTCTTTTATATCAAGCGATTACTCCAGATTCATCCAAGATATCGGAAGATATGAGAGAAATACAGAAAACAGTACAACATTATGGCGATAACATGTATGGTGTACCACGCGATCTTTACAAGATTGCTATGAAACAGGATGAAATTTACAATATCCTGAAGGAGATCCAATCACGGATCGAGAAACTGGAGCAACAACCCCGTTCCAGTCAAAGGAGGAATCCTTTTGGTAATGAACCCACTTATCCATTTCCAGTGGGAGAAACCAAGAAGGATCCTAATGTGGAGACTTTGTTGAGAATGATTCGAGAAAAGAAAAAATGAATAATCTCGAAAGAATCAATCTTGATAACCTCCAAGAGTTAGCAGAATCTTTTGCTAACATGACAATGGTGGATTTAAAAATGAACCAGAATGTGGTCCAAAACCCACAGCCGGTGAATCAACTTCCACCAGGAGCTATCATTGGAAATCAACAAGATTTTCAAAATGCACCCGGAGCCATTAATGCAGTCCAGGATTTTCAGACTGGAGCAAGGTATGATCAACATACCCCAAATGATGCATACATGGCAGCAAGAAGGACAAGGGCAAGAAGGCCGCATCCAAAGGTGCATGATACACCTTATGGTAAGGCAACCCTGGATCCAATCCATCCCTACGGAGTAATGCTCGACCTTGATGAAGTTAATTTCAAAGATCGAGAAGCCGTAATTGATGAGTGGACGTCAGCTTTGAGAATTGCAGCAGCAACGCTCGATTTGAACAAGGAATGATTCGTAAGAATCCTCGAGATGAGTCTTGCGGGAATTGTCAAGATTGCATGGAATTCTTTCCTATGGATATTAAGAATTCATGTTTTGAAAGTGAAAACTTCATAGAACATGTCCAGAATATGGCAACGATTTTTAAAAACCATTTTCTGGGAGAAGGATATTTCGAAGGATTTGATCAAGAAAAGAGAAAGAAATACTTGATGGTATTGTATAATCTAAGACTTGCTGTCTTAGACCAACAATCGCTTAACAAGTTTCTACAGCTCTTTACTATTTATCAACATCAATCTAAAGTTGATGATAGAGTTGCACTGGAAATTTTCTTTCTAAAATTTCCAAGCCCATGGAAAGAGATGTTGATTCGGGATTACGAGCCAGGTGATCCTGAAAATGTTGCAAGAAGGATGTCATATGTACATCGAAAGCTCTCAGAGTGGTGTCAACAAGCAACAGCTCTGAGGAACATGAAGAAACCGAGGAGGATTAACAAATACGCTCCTCTAAACTGCGATGACAATGATCTGCCAACGATCATTGGAGGAGAACTGCCCAGGCTGAAAAGAAGCAAGAAGAATAGGTTTCAGCCATATCATAAAGGTGGAGATCCAAAAAGAAATTCTTGGAAACCAAGAACCAGATGGTCAAGACAGAAGGCTAGATCTTACAAATCAGGCCAAAGGAGTGGACCATCAAGGAATAGGTATCCTTTCCGAGGAGATAATAAATCTCAAGAAAGGACACCAGCTAAGAAAACTTTCAAGAGAACTCATACTAGAGTTAATGAAAGTTTCAAGGATTGCAACTGCTGGACGTGCGGTGCGAAGGGACATATTTCCACAAATTGTCCTGACAACGAGAGAAGAGGTATCAACAAATTCGAATTCACTCCGGATATTGAAGATGCCATCTACTACCAAGAACTGATTCAAGTATATCAGTTCGAAGATATACCCTCAGTTGAGAGTATATATGAACAAGAAGAAGTCTTCAGCGAAGAAGATTCAAGATTAATGGGAGAAAACTATTAATCGAATGACAAGTCCATTCTCCATATACATCTCTATAGGGATGTTATATGAAAAATATAAGGCAGAATATTTTGCTGCTTATATTGATTCAGGTGCAGGAATTTGTACTGCAAAACGAGGAGTCTTCCCAGCAGAGGTAGAAGATGATCTACCCCGAATTGCAGGAAGAGACTTTCAAAGAAGATTTTGCTCTTGACTAAAGGAGTAAAAGAGACGGAAATCCTAATTGGCGGAGCCAGGGGTACACCTTGGTATAAGGTTAAAACTCCACCAATTTATTTTCATGATACAGGTGCAGATATTCTGTTAGGAAACAATTTCCTACAGATGTTCAAAAGATACATGCAGGATAATGAAAGAAGGCAATTGGTGTTCACAACCATTTGCGATCACAAAATCATTGTTCAGAAGCTCAAGGGGGCTTTTAATCGCCAGATACCATTGAGTTTTCGCAACAAGCGTGGTGATGAAGGAAAACTTCGACACCAAAAAATGAAGGATCAAAGGAGATTCAGCGAAGCAGTGCTAAGCTGTATCAGAGATGAGGATCTCAGAGATGAAGAGATTCAGATCCTCAAAGCATCTTTAATATCTCATCAAGATATTAGGGAAGAAATGCAGGTGTCCCTAGAAGATGTCAAAAGGAAAATTAAAAGGAATTACAATGAGAATCCTTTGGCATGGTGGGATAAAAACAAGCTCAAAGCTACCTTGAAGGTGAAGCCAGAAAAGGAGTATGAGTTTGTTAGATACAGACCAATCCTGATGAACCTCAAAGATCAACATGATATGAAGGAAATAATCAAGGAACACCTTGATTTAAAATTGATCAAACCAGGGAACTCGCCTTACAGCAGTCCCGGATTTCTGGTAAGGAATCATGGTGAGATCAAACGAGGTAAACCCAGATTAGTTATTAATTACAAAGGAATTAATGATATTCTGGAGTTTGATGGATATTTTATCCCTAGTAGGGAACACCTTATTCTCTAAGTTTGACTGCAAATCAGGTTTCTATCAGATTCGCATGGAAGAAGGAAGTAAGAAGTTTACAGCCTTCTCTACTCCACAAGGGCATTATGTTTGGAAAGTAATGCCAATGGGGTTGGCCAATGCGCCCCAAATATTTCAGAGGAAGATGGATAATTTGTTCAAAGATTATTTTTCTTTTATGTTTGTCTATATTGATGACATTTTAATTGCATCAAAAAATATAGAGGACCATATCAAACATCTTGAAATCTTTACAGATGTTTGTTATAAAGAAGGTTTAGTACTGTCTGAGAAGAAGACAATCGTTGCAATCCGGAAAATGGAATTTCTGGGTATCGAGATCGATGAAGTAGGAATTATTCTACAGGACTATATTGTTCAGAAGGTCCAGAATTTTCCTGAAAATCTGAAAGAAAAGAAACAACTTCAGAGCTTTTTGGGAGTTGTTAATTTTGCGGGACCATTCATTAAGAATATCGCAAAACACAGAAAAGTTTTCAGTGCTTTATTGAAAAAGGATGTTCCGTTCATATGGACGGAAGAACATCAACAGGGAATGAAAGAGTTAAAAGAGGTTTGCAGAAATCTCCCAAAACTCTCGATACCACAGAACGAAGATGACTTGGTCCTGTACACAGATGCAAGTGATTATTGGTGGGCAGCAGTCTTAACCAAGATCACTCCTAATGGAGAAGAACCCTGCAGATACTGTAGTTGTTTATTCTCAGATGATGAGGCCGTAAAATGGCACATCAACGATAAAGAATTCTTTGCAGTCCGAAAGGCGTTTAAAAAATGGCCTTTATTTTTGTTAGCAAAGAAATTTACTCTGAAAATTGATAACACACAGGTTAAGGCTTTTTTAAGAAACAAGATGGAATTTAAGCCTGAAAAGGCTAGATTAATTAGATGGCAAGTTGAATGCCAATATTATATTTTTGATATTGTCATTGTGAAATCTCACGAAAATGTTCTTGCAGATTTCCTAACAAGAAATTGAGCAAACTGATGTGAACTCTATTCTACTAGCCCATAGACATCTCAGAGAAAATCTGGAGATGTTAACGGGAGAGTGGGACGAGTGCATTCTGAATGCTGAGCAAGCAGGAAGATTGCAGACTCTCGATAAGACGAAAGTCACCGAGAGAATACGAGCTTGCATACGATCTCAGGGTCAACTCTGGGCTGCATGTCAAACACCAATCCTTCGGGTGGCCAAAGATCCTTTAGTAAAAGAAGAGTTTCGAGTACAGAGCTCTAAACCTGTAGTAGAGGATTCTAGTACCTCTTGCCCAAGTTCTAAGGTGGTGGTATCTTCGGAGCCATTGCCCCAAGAAAAAGATGATATTCAGAGGTCACACTCTGAACCATCATGTCAACCCAGCACCTCTGGGGAAAAAGAGGGAGAGATTAATCTTAGGCCAATGACTGGCACATCTAAGATTAATAATGATAAGATTGAAGTTTCTTCTTCGTGGCAGGTTTATCAAGCTAACTGGGAGAAACTCAACACAAGGACTGGAATCAACCCAGAAAAAATAAGGGTTGATGTTTCAGGGAAATATCCTTGGGTGTGGATGATGCCAAATTCAGATCCACATGAGGTTAAAAGATGGTATAAATTTGGAGCACTTGCTTCGGTTAATACCACATCTCCATCATTCGCCGAGATAAATAATCTACCTAAATGGATTCAAGAAGCGGTGTATGATACCTGGGCTAACAATCCACAGCTTAGCCGAGGTGATATTTTGGAGCTGTATTTTATCAGTGCCGCTCCAGAACCAGCAGGGAAAGGAAACCATGAAGCCTTCCACTATATTAGGCTTCGAAGACCAGATGCACGCGCCCTCGAGAAGATTAAGGCGCCTACAGAAAAAGAGACTACTTTAGTCTCTACATTACCAGAAGACCTCATCTCTACCAGAAGAGCATGGGGATTATGGGTCTGTCTCACAGAGATGGACAAGGTTAAGTTTCCGTTCAAATTCTTTCAGAATTCAGTGAACGGATCTTTCCTGTTAAACACTATTACAGGAAAATCGACAAGATTCGCAGAGGAAGCTTTCGAAAGAAAAAGAACCTTACTCTGGGAAAACAAGATTGCGACGAGTAAAGATACTCATCGCAAATACTGCAACATGGCTCATTTTGGAAACTGGTCTGAACGCGTTTGTTCGGATTGTCAGAACCAGAAGGAACCAGAGTTCGGGAAAGGGTTCATGCCTAAAAGGGGAAAGAGAAGGCTCGGTCCAACGAGCATCTTGAACAGAAGGCGCTGCCAAAAGCAAGGACGCCCAGGGCCCCGGGAAAAAAGTAGATTCCCGACACAGGTTGGTGGAGTCATGTGACTCTGAGCTGGATCACCCACTAAAAAGATAACGACAGCAGTGGGTGAATGAACAGGAATTACCCATAAGATTCCAAATGGGTAAAGGCACAGGAGGAGCATTATCAACCAAAGATAATAATGCGGTATGATTCATAAAGGAGGTGGCACCGAAAGTCTTGCGTCCTTATTCAATAATGGACGACAGCAGTGGTCCTACTCTGAGTGAGATACAGGCTGGCCGCGGAACAAATGTATCCGAGGCAATTATGGAAGAAGGAGGTTGATAATTGAGACCTATATATAAACCAAGAGGCTGAAGAGCAGAAGGGCATCGGAAATCCTCCACACCATCTTCTTTGCTCTCTCAAAAATAAAATTTGTAATAGTTCATATTCTAGTATAGTTTAGTTTATGTATTTCAATTCCGCTACCATAGGTAGCTAAACAAGTCTGTCTCCTCCCTAAAGGAGATATACTTATGTTGTAATAAATATTATATAATTCCTAAATAAAGTTCGGGCTTTTGCTCATCCCTTCCAGTGTCTGATTATTCTCTAAATACCGACTAAATACCCTACGCCCCGAGTAGGAAACGAACGAGAGTTGTGCTGAGTGTTGCTGAAGGAGTCTGCGTCTGGAAACCATCGGTTGCGATCGTGTGGTTGGACGAGATCCCTAAAACTTCCGGTGGAAATACCCGGCAGCATTACGGTCAAAAATGTATGAAGTTGGTATGCTTAGAATTTTTATACGGAAGTGTGATGGGCCTGATAGTATTGCATGAATTATCTCCATAATTGGAAAATGTGATTGGAAAAAGCAGAATAAATAAAGGAATTCAGCAGAAAGGGTATAATGATCATTCTGAGTATAACTAATTTTATTACAATGAAGTGTGTATAACTATTTTTTTGAATTGCTAAAAGAGTATAAAGAATTTTCGCTCAATTTTGTTCTACTTACCGTCCATAGTTAAAGTACTTCAAAGATATATCTTGAAAGCTGTTGGTTTATTTTTGTAATAAACTATGGATTTTAGGTCCCTTTTAAGAGATAATTTCATACTCCATCCGTCGCTCAAAATTATAGTGCAGTGTATGTGACACGGATTTTAAGAAAAGTTTGATAGATGTTTGTTGAGTGGAGAAAGAGACTCATCTCTTTTGATTTGTTGTGAGGTTAAATATAAAAAAAATGGTGGGGTCATGTACAAAAAAAGGAAAATCACATTTTTTCGGGACAAACGAATATAGTAATAAGACCATACGTTTCAGGGACGGAGGAGTATAAGATAAAGATAAGCATTAATTTAAAGTAGGGAAAACCATAATTTAAGACCAGACATTTGGATACAGTTTCAAATATGGTCCGATCTTTAAAATATGTAAAAGAAGTCTCACGGCCTTTCAGAAAAGTTGTAGATGTAGCCAGGGCTTACAAATTATGGCTTTATTTTTTGCAATTTTTTTTATTTTTATTTTTAGAAAAAAAAGTCTGAATGTTTTATTTTTAAACTTTTTTTTTCACGTGAACATTAAAACGACATTGTTTTGATGGTTAGGAGGCAAATATATTTTCCACATAATTTCACAAAATGCAATCAAAATTTCAACTTTTTAAAAAAATTAGAATTTTTTTACAAAATACTTGCATGTCATAATGTCAAGCTCGATATTGTGAGTTTGGCCATATTTGCAACTTTTTTAATAACTTAGAATTATTTTACATATTTTTAAGGTCGAACTATATTTAGAATTGGATCTAAAGAAAGATCAGACCATAAACTACAATTTTTCTTGTTCAGCTGGTAGGGTTGCCCAAACACTAACTTGTTTTGCTAATTAAATTTTGTTCCAGACTTGGTGAGAGAGTTTGGACTTCAAATTACTCTCCTTGGACGTTCTTGAATAGAATCAGTTGTGTAATGATATATTTTTTATTTCCAAATTTGATTAGAAGCATCCTATCTTTTAACAACTTATTAGCTCGTAAATTTTTCGCTTATCCAAGATTCCAATTATAAAAATCTTACCAAGCATTTTACAGAAGAGTATAAGTTTATTTGATAAACACAATATTTCCCAACTAAAAAATAAATCACACTATTTCGGTATATGCAAACATATTTTTTAATCGTCTCTAAAGTCTAAATACATAAAAGCGAAATTATGTCTTGACAAGTAGAGAGTAATTTTGGTTATGACTTATGATAGCTGATGTTTTTTATATACGAATTACATCATCAAATCATTCACAAAATCAATTAATTAGCATACTAATTCATTGTTTCAAAAAAAAAAAAAGCATGCTAATTCATTAACACTTTTTATACTACCTACTGTTAATTAATTCAAATTTTTTCTCAAAAATGAATCTTTATTCAGTGGAAAATAATTTGTTTAGTACTTTTAAATACACATATGCAAGTATATAGTTATTGCATGAAGAGGTGAGCCCTTATTATGTTTATATAATACACTGAATATTTGGCTTTTAAAAAGATAGTACATGTAAATAAAGTTCGATTTGAATTGCGATTATGTGAATTGAATATGACTATTTTCCTCCACAGCAATAAGTACTCAAAACTTCAAATTGGGTGTGCTTGTGTTAGCCTAGTGGTAGAGTGGTTAATGCTCGGGCTAAAGGTCACGAGTTCAAGTCCACCGTCACGCGGCCTTTAAAATTTCTTGTAATGTTTATTAAAAAAAAAAACTTCAAATAGGAAAACTCTCTTTTTGTTCCTTTATCATAATAATGAGGGTTGGTGTCTGAAAATTCAAATAAAGACATACATCCTCTTCTTTTTTCTTTTTTTCTTTTTTCCTTTTAATTTCATGTGTTCCTTTGTCTATTTTTCCTATATTAATGATATTGCATAACATGTACATGTGTATATAGGTTAAGAAGAGTGAGAAAAAGGAAATAGAGCACTAAATGTTGCGGTAGGAGGGTAGGCGCCGGCAGTAAAAAAATAGTTTAATTAAGAAGGTATTACTATTTTTTAATTGAGGCAACTCATGATATGACATTATTCATCTTAAAAATACAATAGTTATCACAAAATTGAAAAAACACAAAATATGATACTTTTGAAATTTTTTGGACCCTTTTATCCGTACTTTCCACCAAACTTACTTTTTTCTCTCTCCTCTCTCCTCCCACCCACATGATACGCATTTAATTTTTTTTCTTCCACTTTTTTCTCTCACCTCTCTCCTTTCTTCTCTCTTTCTTCTCCTTTCTCTCTCATCCCTCCCTTAGCTCACTCCGTCCAGCGTCCATTTTTTTCTTCATTTTTTTTCTTCTTTCTTCTTTCTGTCGCGAACTCTAGCTCGATATCGGTCAATTTTTTCTTTTGCTCTTCAGTGTTCGACAGATACAATGATGTTGATGTAGTTTTTTCGGTGATGTTGATGTAATTTTTTTTTTCCGACAACAGTTTGCTAATATTTCTTGTATTGATTGTGATTGAGGTAATTGCCTTATTTTGTAGTTTATTATCTTTCTATCGTGATCTACAAGATGAATAATTGAATTGATGATACATTTAGATCTAGTTTTTCGTCTGAAATTTCTGGTTATACAGTTGGTACGATCATACATTTTTTCGTACTGCGTACCAATTGCGGCATACTCCGATATGAATATGTAATTTCTTACCTCTAATTGGTACGAATATGTATATTCGTAGCTGGTACAAATATACATTTTCGTACCGCATACCAATCAACCGATTATGGCATACGCGAGTATGAAAATATATTTTCGTATCGAGTACCAATGTAATCTGGCGCTATATGCGGGACGAATATGCATATTCATACTGCTTATTGGTACGATTTTGATCATTTTGCAACTCGATTGTCAATATTAGTAAAGCTGATTGTCTCTTAATTGTATAATGCAGGCTAGACCATGGAGGAAAATGGTATAACAACACATACCACCTATTGGTATAACATTCGATGATTTATTCAGTAAGCTTGAAGTGCGACTGAAGAAATATAAGAACATGTATATGATTGAAGAATAATAAGAACATGTATATGTTAGATCCAGTTTTTCGTTTGAAATTTTTGTTGATATAATATACTGTTGCTACGAATTGCTAACTTTCGTTCCAATATTGTGTACTGACTGGATTATGCATATCAGTACTCTGGTACGAATATCCATTTTCGTACCGCGTACCAGTGCAACACGACGCTATACGCGGATACGAATTTGTATGTTCGTACCGCTTTTAGATACGAATATTCATTTTCGTACCGCGTCTCGGTGCAACACGACACTATTGCATATCTAAATTAAAGCATACATACTAATAATAGTAAGTAGTAACAAATTGTTTACAAACCAGAAATTATAGCAAATTATACAATATTCACTAATATCTAATCCAACTCAATCCCTACTGTAAGTGTTCTTTTATCTGTGCTGAAAGAATATATGCTCCTAGCTAAAATATTGATTTCTCAAGTTCTTGTAGGACATCATGACCTATTTATTGAGTTCTTTCATACCTTTTGTAGATCCATTATACCATGGAAAAAAAGACAAAAAACAGTTAGGATATGATACTAATAAATCAACACAAACGCACCAAATCACCAAAAAAATCAATCCAAATTCACCATAAACTACCATATTTGTACCGGAGTATCACGTTAGGGCGTGGTACGCTAGTACGAAAATAGGATATTCGTACCAAAGTATCAGAGTATCAAGCACGAAAATAACCACATTAGGGTTTGGTACGCCGGTACGAATATACCATATTCGCATCGAAGTACCACGTTAGGGCGTGGTATGCTGTACGAAAACAGTATATTCGTACCGATTTTTGCATGGTACTCCGGTACGAATATATTCTATTCATACCGACGTACCATGCCCGAACGTGATCATAAATTTAAAGATTCGGTACATCGGTACGAATATCATGTTTTCGTACCATGCCATAACGTGGTACTCCGGTATGAATATGGTATTTTTCGCACCAGCATACCACGCCCTAACATGGTACTCCGGTATGAATAAACCATGTTTGTTCCAACTTACCAATGCATGGTACGGTGGTACGAATACATCCAAATATACCAACAATCAAGCATGAAAATTACCTAGAAATACAACCAAATCAACAATATATAATCAAATCCCCTAGAAATAGAGCATGAAAACAATCAAATTATCTAAAAATGAACTATGCAAACATGCAAAGCAACTATAAATCAAGCTTGAAAATAACCAAAGCACGAAATCAAAACAATCGTACCAGCGTGCATGGTACGCCAGTACTAATTAACCATTTTCGTTCCAACAAGTCAATAATGGACTGCGCATTACTGGTACGAGTTACTACTGGTACGAATTCACTTATTTCATACCAACTGATTTTTGACAGTGAACAGAAATTTCCTGCAAAAACACAAACGAACCATAAATCACCAAAAATACACTCAAATCACCCATAAATCAATCCAAATACACCATAAATCACTAGAAACTATATGAAAAAGAGAGATCTAGGATTTCCGACGAGATCTAGGATTTTCTAGAGAGAGAGAAAAAAAACACAAGAGAAAAAGAGAAGAAGAGAGATATAGGATTTCCGGCGAAGCTTGGATATGGACGGTGGGTGGTGCGGTGGCACTGTAAGTTGCAGAGCACAATGGGGATGGACGGAGAACGACGTAGACGGCGGTGGGGCTGGCGGAGTTTTGGAGGAAGTATGTGAGGGGTCGTGTGAGAGAGAAGTAGTGGAGAGAGAATTTTGCAGAGAGAGAAAAGTAGTTTTTTGAAATGAAAAATGGGGTAAAAATTGGTTTTGACCTTCACATATAGTAAGGGTAGAAGGGTCCAAAATTTTTGAAAAGTGTCATTTTTTGTGTTTTTTCAATTTTGTGCCAACTATTGTGTTTTTAAGAGGGAAAATGTCATTTCACTATATTACCTCTTTTTAATTTACATATTCATTATATTAAATAAATTTATTACAAAATAAATATATTTTTTTATAAAACACCAAAACTAATCTATATATTATTTTAAAATTAAGCTGTGGATCTTAGTTTTTTCGCCTAATTTTTTTTCCAATTTTTATTTTTTTTTTCACTCAAAGTAATCCGTTCAATTTTTCTAGACAACCTAAACTTCCCACTTCCATGCAGTCTTCTAACTTGCCGTTTATACATTTCGTTTTACAAATTTATCTAATTGCTTAATCGTGGAAAAATAACTTAATACTGCATCATACTCAACAATTTTTGTTTTTGTATCTTTTCACATCACTCAATATGATAATTTACCGTTGGAATATTCATCAGATTGTGGGACAATGTAAAAATAAAAAAATAAACTGACCGAATTCGATTACATGTGGGCTTGGAATTGCCGATATATATGTGTGGCTATAATTTAAAAAAATATTTTTTTTCATAATTATATATTCCTTTATTATAAAATAAATATTACTGGATTAATTAAATATACTCTATAAAAAAATCATAAAAGTTACAATATAAACTTAGTAAATAATAATTGTTGAACAATTTATGGTTCAATAAAAAACACACAGATGTATCCATAAGCATGTAACAAATTGTCAGAATATTTTTTTAATAATCAGGGAATTTTTCTTGGCAATGATTTATTATTAAGGAGTTATATTATATTGTACTATAATTAGTAGACATGCAAAATTCATGATAGGATACAAAATCCTTATTGGTAAGAACTTTACATTAAAGTTTAGTCGAACAAACTATGAAAATGAGATGCAAATGTCTAAAATATATAAATACACAAACATATATAGCAAGAAATGCAAATGATTTTTCAAATAGAGATTCATTTTCAAATTATACTAACTATAAAAATGTTATAAAAAAAAAAGCGGAAATATAAACAATACCAGTAAATGATTTTATTAAAAAGAGTGAAGAAATAAATTTATGGATGGAAAAGAGAGTGAAATCCCATCCCAATGATCCCAGTTGTTAAATTTAGCAGAGATAATAATGAAGGTGCCACGTAGCGATGATGACGCCGCGTGGTCAAATACCTTCCAGCTTATTAATGGCGGACGCAGCCATAACTAATTAACTCCACCCCTCTTCCCAACTACCGCCTTTTCCGCCATCACTATTCAATAATCAATACCCGCCCCCCGCCCCTTACCTCAACCCTTCCTCTCCCTCTCTCTCATAACACAAAATTTCTCCAAACCAAAAATGATGAAGAAAACGAGCGCTAAGTTTGTGGCTGCGGCCCTCTGCTTCGCGGTGGTGGGAATAATGGCAGCGGGCGGGGCAGCGTCGATCGCCGAGAAGTGCGCGGGGGAGTTCCAGAAGGTGACGCAGTGCCTGACGTTCGTGACGGCGAAGGCGGCGACGCCGAGCAAAGACTGCTGTGAGTCGGTGACTGAGCTGAAGGAGAGCGATCCGGCTTGCCTCTGCTACATAATACAGCAGGTCCACAACGGCTCCAACGCCGCCGTCAAGAGCATGGGCGTGCAGGAGACGCGCCTCCTCCAGCTCCCCTCCGCCTGCAAGCTCGCTAATGCCAGCGTCACCGAGTGTCCCAGTAACCCCTTTTTTCCCTCTCTCTCTCTCTCTCTCTCTACAATTTCGGGATTTTTTTATATATCGAAATGGGGGTAAAGTTCATTCTTTGTATGATTTGGACTAATTAATCTCAAATAGCCAGCAAAGCAAGTAGAATTAAAATTAGCTATTATTTTATTATCTTAAAACTAGAGCTAAAAATATCTTGCACGTACAGTTTTGAAAGCTAAAAATATGAAATATCTTGAGTCGGGTAGATAGATATTTTACTTACTCGTACTGTTAAATATTCTCTTTTGTTAATGATAAGTAAATCTTGATTATTGAGTATTGATTAACTAATCATTCAAGCAATTAGGTATGTAGTCTGTACGCCAACATTGATATACTCTCCCCTATTCAAAATGTAAATGTAAATGTAAAATGTAAATTTTTCTTTTGCAAAATATATGTCATTCTTGCACTTTTTTTCACCTTTAAAATTCATAATTACCCCTAATTAACTCACCTCCAAACTCAAATTTTCATTATTCACTAATTTCAATCCATAATTTATTAAAGTTAAATTTAATAAAAATAAATTTCCTAAATTTTTGTGCACAATTCTAAAAAGACAAATAGGATGGGCTATTATTTTTATAAATTGTTTGACTCTTTAATTTTTCAAATATATATTAATAAATCTTATGCAGTATAAATCTAAATCTAATCTATCATCTAAATTAAACTAAAAGTCTTAATTAGGGTTCGAAAAGTCAAAACACGGTGTTTTAATTATAAACAATATGTTGATGATGAATAGAGGTCGATTGTAGTACGTTGAAATATTGAAGTTTTAATTCTTCCATTGTTACTAATAAGTGTACACATATATCTTTGGATTGAACAGAGCTTCTAGGCTTGCCTCCAAACTCAGCCGAAGCCGCCATCTTCACCAACGCCACCGCCGCTACGACGGCGACACCCGTCGCCACACCCGGTGCGACGTCATCGACGACCACGGCGGCCCCCAGTAAGGGAGAGTGGCAGAAACCACAAGTTGCAGGGTGGCTAATGGTGGCCATGGCGATCTTCTTAAGCTTCCATGCATCTTCTTAAGGGACTTTAATTTGCTTCGAGTTTCAATTAAGGGCTTTGATTTTCGTACCGTTTTGAAAGTTTTAATTGGTGTAAACCATATTCAGCTTCAATTAATTGTGTTGTTTAGTAATATAATGGATACTTTTAGCTTGGACCATTAATTAACTTGCTAGCTAAATGCTGCCTGTTATATAGTATAATATATTAATAATATTCAAATTCTCAAATTTTCTTCCATTCTCACTATCATCGGCACAATATACACGTATTCGTGTAATTCTAAAAAATATAAAAATTACACCTTTTCTTGTCAATTTTCTACTCTAAAGAGTTTGATCACGGACTTATGAAGAATGATACTATATAGGAAATGATGTATGATAGATTGATGCTAGCTTTTCTTTTCATAGTGGTAGTATCCATTTTTATCTAAAGACATGCTCCTGCAATATTAATAGTATACTTTTTATCGGAAAAAACTCCCACTGAAGTATGTATATATATATGCATAAAAAGGTGACAATGATATATATATATGAAGAAAATAAATTTGAATATTTGATGTAGCTTAATTCACTTAAATTTGAAATCATGAAATCTTGATATATAGTCAGTCAAATATCAAATTAGACAAACTCCAAAAACAGAGAGGACATATAATAAAAATTCTAATATAGCTTATTCATTATAATGAAGAAGAAAAAACAAAATATAGTAGCTACTAAAAAGAAACTGCAGATTATTATGCATAACGTATTTAATAGATATATAATGTTGAAAGTAGGTAACTAGAAATAGAATTAAGCAAGGGGATTAAGGAGTTGGCCGATGAAGAGCACAATGCCTTCGGTATCCTCTCTGATCACAAACAAGAACGGATGATCAGCCACAAACTCAAGCCTCTCTCTTTTCTGAGGCATAGCGCACCCAAAAACCATAGCGCCAACAGTAACAGCAGCAGCTTCGGTGCCTTCCTCATTCACCTCGATGAACGCCTTGTGGAACATTCTAGAAACTTCTATAGGAAACATAGAATCCACCATCTCCGTCAGCTCACCCCCTTGGAAAGGAAGCACCAGTCCCATTCCCTTGAGAACATCAGAGGCCTCAAAATCAAAACTTATCTTAAACTTTGGCATTAGAAATTCATCAAGCCTCTCCTCATTCAAGGGGCGGTAGGTGTTGATGAATCCGGGCTCGGAGCAGATTCTCTCTCTCAGAGCAGGCAGGCCATCTTTGGCATCGGGAAGATAGATATACATTGAGAATCTACGTGTGTCTTTGTCATGTTCGTATGGAAGCCTCAACACTTTAAAACCCTCCTGTTCAAAAGCGCGGAAAGATTGATGCTTGTAGCTGCTCATCAAGGGTGCCCTAACACGACTTCCATTTAAGAGATAAAAGTCGTGCTCTTTTGTTAAAGATGCATTGAATTTGTGGCTCGATCTCCATTTTCCTTTGAAATAAACTGCATTTGCCAAGATAAGCCTAGTAAGAGGATCGACTGAATCTGGTGGAAGTATATCTTTGATTAGCCCATTTGTTTCTTTGCTGCCCCACTTGTTCACTTCATCGGTTACCTTTTTAGGCTGAAATTAATTCAAAACATTAAACAATCCAATCAGCAAATACACTTTAGGCTAGCCACATGCATATATGTGGCCGGATTAATAAACCATAATAGAAGAATTAAAGAAAAAAATAATCAAAAAATAAAATTAAATTAAAAGGACAGATGCGTGCATCTCTCTCTCTTTTATATGGTTTCGGCACAATACACAATAATAATTCAAGAAATTACACAATGTTGAAACCCACCTCCACCACCATGTGTCGACGCTAGCCACTTAGCCTAGACCATAAATTACAAGAATATTTATCCGCAAAACAGATACTAATTTTAACCAGTCAGGTAGCGTTTGATTTGCTTGATAAGAAGTCATTGATAATATAATCTCACCTAATCACATGTTTGGTTTGAATGATGAAATTTGTAATGAATAACTAAACCCGTGATCCAATCATTCAAATGAATGATAACTTATCATCCCAAATTTGGATTGATTATTAATCCTTTTCTAATCCATTATGCAAAATTCTAAAATAATCACACATAAACACACATACATACTCAAAATACACACACCGCACACAGTTGCGCACACACTCACACACACAACACACAATAGCGCACACACTCACATAATCCTTCAATTATCCTCACCACAATCAAGCAATTTAAATACAAGACTAATAATATAAATAATCACGTCCTATACTATCCTATCAAACATTATCTATCCCATCTATCAAACCAAATGCCCCTTAATTAAATCTCACAATATAAAAGTTGGCCTTATTAGAATTAATTAATTAATATTAGCAATGAGAAAGGGAGAGAAGAAATTAAGTGACCTTGTTCTGAATATCAACATGTTCGGAAACAGCTCTGTAGACTTTGTGGAGCACATCTCGGTAAGCGGGCTTCAAATTAAGGGAGAGATCAACCCAAAGCCCGTTGGCGGTGGACAAAACGGGCCCTCCAAGCGGGCTTCCGTCGGCGAGCACCGCACTCACAATCTTCGAGAAGAAAGCAGTGAGTAGTTTATCTGAAGACGTGGACAAAACAAAACCTACAATCTGGTCTCGGGTCGGACCCTTCGACCCGGCGGCGATCATGCCTAACAACACGTGGATCGACAAGGGAGAGAAGACGATGTTGGAGGGTCGGGAGAGGAGATGCTGGGCCAGTGAGAAGGAGTTGTCGGTTTGATTCGAGATGGATTTCTGAAGATCCATCGCCACCGCCGTCGGTTGCTGCGGGTCGGGTCGCGTTGAGAAAAACCGGAAAATTACTCCTGCACCAGTTGCTCAATAGCTGGAATTCTTTATTTCTTACTTGAAAGAGGAGAAGCAGAGATTGAATCCGAAATCTCAATCTGAAATCTCTTATATCTATTGAAGACTGTTTACTTCATATATATGTATAATGTATATATAGAGAACGAAACATAGACTCCAAGGAATCAATCTTTCCCCTTTAAAAAATAAAAAATAAAAAAGAATTCAATCTCTCTTCCATTCTCAAGATAAAACTTTTTATTTTGTAAACTTAATTTTTTTATAATACGAAATTAAATTTTAAATTATTTTGAAGATATTTATTTGGTAAAAATTATTTATTTGGTCAAATTAAATCGAAGGAAATATTTATTTGGCAACAAATATTTTTATGGTCAAATAAAATTGGCGGTGTAGTTGGAATGATAACAACATTCTCATTCACTCCGCCAATAAAATGTGAATTTCTTATTGTGAGGATACATTTAAGTATCCTTTTAATTTAGGTTTTCAATTCACGAAGTCCATGAAAAATTCAAAATTGACGTGGGATTTCAAACTCGTGTTGATTTTTATTTAGTTTATGAATCTTGCTCTTTCTTCACCATTTTATTTTTGCAGATATGGATGCAGTTGAAGAAGCCAATCAGAACTGACTTGATAGAATCGAGAAAATAAAGAGAGTGGTGATTATGCTGATCAAGGAAAAAGAAGTGAAAATTCAGTTGGAAGAGGAGCAGATTTAGAGAGATACTATAATCTCGCGAGCAGTTATTTGTTGATAAGATTACTGTTCATTCCTCATTTTAGACAACGTTCGAGTCTGGTATTAGAAGAGTTTAGAGGAATTTTTTGTGTATCTTTCTTCTTAGCTAAGTCTCTCATTTAAGTTGGAGTTGTTCTTCAATAAAGTCAGAATATTTTTTGTAAGTTCACTGAAAAGTTTTCTTGTCAGAATAATTTATAGATCAATTTTCAAGCAAGAGGACAACCATGTAACAAGAGACATCCCATAAATTTCGTAGTAACTTAAATTATTATGAAACACTATATCTTGAACATTTACATGATGAATTTGACCAGTTAAAACAAATTAATTGCATATGATCTCTCCTCAACAAAGTCAATAATTCGCTCATATGATGCTTATATAGTACTATATATATTTGGATTGTATCATAATTTGGTGCTCTTTTGTCGGTTGAGGAAGGTGTTTAAAATTATCTTGAGACTGTTGTATTTTAGGCGATTTATTAGCAAAATTCTTCTTTTACATACATGCATAGAAGTTGAAAACGATATCTAAAGAAAATAAATTCGAATATTTGATCGAGCCAGACATGTACGCTTCACTTAAATTTGAATTAAATCATGAAATCTTGATAGTCAGTATAAAAACAAATCAGTTACCAGTAAAGACGAAATGAAAAAACAGAGAGAATAATAAAAGTTCTTATAATATACCTTCTTCATCATGCATAATATAACAAAAGATCCTAATTACGTGATGTTAATAGATAATGCTGAAATAAACTACTAGTCCATCACCTTCTTCATCATGGATAATATAAAAACGATCCTAATTACGTGATGTTAATAGATAATGCTGAAATAAACTACTAGTCCATCACCTTCTTCATCATGGATAATATAAAAACGATCCTAATTACGTGATGTTAATAGATAATGCTGAAATAAACTACTAGTCCATCACCTTCTTCATCATGCATAATATAAAAACGATCCTAATTACGTAATGTTAATAGATAACGTTGAAATAAAGTACTAGTCCAGTTAATAGACAGAATTAAGCAAGGGGATTAAGGAGTTGGCCAATGAAGAGCACAATGCCATCGGTATCCTCTCTGATGACAAACAAGAACGGATGATCAGCCACAAAGTCGGGAAGTTTTCTGGGAGGACCTCCACCCGTCATGTACGCAGAAATAGCAGCAGCTTCGGTGCCTTCCTCATTCACCTCGATGAACGACTTGTGGTACATTTTAGAAACTTGGACTGGAAAAACTGGATCAACCATCTCCGCGAGCGCACCACCCTCGAAAGGAAGCACCAATCCCATTCTCTTGAGAACCTCAGAGGCCTCAAAATCAAAAGTAATCTTAAACTTTGGAACACGAAAATCCTCAAGTGGTTGTATTCTTTTGGGGAGGTGGTTGTCGATGAATCCAGACTGGGAGCAGACTCTCTCTCTCAGAGAAGGCAGGCCATCTTTGGCATCGGGAAGATAGATATACATTGAGAATCTACGCGAGTCTCTGCCATGTTCGTATGGAAGCTTCACCACTTTGAAATCATCAAAAGCGCCGAAACATTGATAGCTTAGGCTGCTCATCAAGGGTGCCCTAACTGAGCTTCCATCCAAGAGATAAAAGTCTTGCTCTTGTGTTAATCTGGCATGGAATTTATGCATCACGCTCCATTTTCCTTTGAAATAAACAGCATTTGCCAGGATAAGCCCAGTAGGAAGAGTTTTTTCATTTTCATTTTCATCTCTTTTTCTCTTTCTTTCGAGGGAACCAGGAACATCAAGAGCATCGGGTGGAAGGATAGTTTTGATTAGGCCATTTGTTTCTTTGCTGCCCCACTTGTTCACTTCTTCAATTACCTCTTTAGGCTGATGACATTAATTCAAATCAAACATCATCAATTAATCCACAATCACCAAATACATGCAGTAATTGGTCAGTCAATGTAATAAAAAAGAATGTTTGGGAATATGTAAACATCAATTAATCCACAATCAGACTGACAAGATGGTAGCTAATTGGAGTATTAATTAAAAGTTGAGAAAGGGAAATTAAAGAAGAAATGAGTGACCTTGTTCTGAAAATCAACATGTTTGGAAACAGCTCCATAAGCGTTTTGGAGAACTTCTCGGAAGGCGGGCTTCAAAGTGAGGGAGAGATCAACCCAAAGGCCATTGGCGGTGGACAGAACGGGCCCTCCAAGCGGGCTTGCATCAGCTAGTGCCGGGCTCACAACCTGCGAGAAGAAAGCAGAGAGTTCATCTGAAGACGTGGACGTAACAAAACTTACAATCTGATCGCGGGTCGGATCATCCGACCCGGTGGCGATCATGCCTAACAGCACGTGGATCGACAGGGGAGAGAAGACGACGTTGGAGGGTTTGGAGAGGACTTGGTGGGCCAGTGTGAAGGAGTTGTCGGTTTCATTCCGGGTTGATTTTGAGAGGTCCATCGCTATCGCCGCCGCCTGCTGTGTGCTAATATTGTTTGTTTCAAGGGAGAAGAAGAAGAAGAAGAAGAAACGAAACCTTAGGATATTACTAACATTGAAAGGGAGAGGGAGAGGGAATGAAGAAACTTCATTTTAGGTGAGTTTTTTTTTTTAACTTTTAATTTATTTTGGGGCAGGCGGGGGTAGATAGATACACTTTTAATTTCCCTAATTTATTAGAACTAGTTTTAATTTATTTTGGGGCTGCGGGAGTATATATTTAGAAAATAGATTTAAGTAAATGGTAGGTAATTCGCACTGCCTTAAATTAATCGGGTTAGATATATAATTATGATCGTTGGTCAAATTATTTGAGCATGTAGAGAAACAACCCTTATTAAATATAAACACATAAAGATATTATTATTCACAATAAAATAAATTTTAAGCAAACTCATTATTTATAACTTTTCAGTTGAAATTGATGAGAGTGTTAAATTCAATTCAATTTATGGCCAATGTGATAGGATAGCTGCTGTGCTCCCAGCACCTGACCTGACTATAGGCTCAACAGGCCTATGTCGCGGGCCCCAAAAATTGAAAAGAAATTTTACAGTATGTCATGAAAAGTTGTATTCAGCTAATTATGCCATCCGTGTTCATTATTATTTATAAAAACAAATTATAAGAGCATCCACATCGTTCTGGATATACCGGTCTCTTAATATTTAATTACTATTTTGATTTCGTTTTTCTTGTCTTAATTCTTTTAGCATGGATATTGTTGATTTTGAGACAGATACTTTGATGTAGAGGGGTAAATATATTAAGGTTTAAAAACTTTTCCAAGTTTAAAATTCTTTTGAGTGAGCTAGTTGTGTTCGATCCAACTGGAAGACAGCTTGATCGACACAGCTGGCTATGTGTGCGGAATGTTGTGGGTTTTGAAAAGTCCATCTGTTACTTCAAAATATATTGCAAAGCTTTGTTTCTCTTTTCACTTAGTCAGTTTATGCAGCTTGAAATAATGCTTATGAGGAGTTAGCTGAATGCATATATAAAGCAGTAAAGAACAAAGCTATTTAACGTGGTTTGGAGAAACTACTCCTACGTCCACGACCAGAAAATCATCTAGTAATCCACTAAGGATACCACTGACTTTACGCGCAGTCAGCAAGCGTTGCAGCTTAGTTCCTTAAGCTGGATACAAGTTTACGCATACTGTATCGAAGCGTCCTCAGCTCAAACCAGAGCCTTCACATTTAGTTTACGGGTACTGAAGAACCTGACTTACAGTTTACGGGTACTGTAAAAACCTAGCCACTCGAATTACACGCTTCGAGTAGGCGTACCTTAACCTAACCTTTTCTGGGTAGAAGAGTTTGGGTTTAGGATTTCCAACTATGAACGAGTTCTTACAATGAAGAACAAAGAGTATGATGAACTCGTTCAAACTAGGCTTAAGATATTTCTATTCTAATCTTTTCTGCATATGACTGAATATGTGAACAACTAAGAACACAGCTGACTGGCTGGGTGTTCTTGAGAGATTTGACTTTGAAGATCGTTGTTCGTTTATCTGTTGGCTCTTTTATTTCTTCAGTCGTCTCTCCAGTCTCTGGTGGAGGAGATATATACTTAGGTATATTTATTAATTATATTGCGTGATTTTATTTTATAAGGAAGTCGAAAAATATATCTTGTGAAAAAGTTTTTTCACGAGTAGTATTTTGTTTTAGGGATAAATCATTCCATTAACTAATCAAATCCGCTAAAATAATATTTGAAAACCGAAATTCGATAATTCCAAAAACACATTAATGTCAACACTAAAATTTTAAACTTTAAAATAATTGCATCTATATACATTAGTCTTGTAGAAAGATTTAAAAACACATTAATTCCTCCGCTTAATATTAATTTTCTCCGCGTGAATATTGTAGTCAATATCATCGAATGTTGTAGTCAAAGTTCAGCAGCTTCCTTCCTTAGCATGGAAAATTCAAAATCTAATTATTATTCTTTGGAATATTTGAACACATCAATTCATCAATATCAACACACAATGACACAACAATTATCAAAACACACGCGAACACACCATATATCATGAGCAACATGAATCATCACACCACCAAAAAAGATCGGGTCGTTTTCGTGGCCGTGCCGTTTCCGGCGCGAGGCCACGAGAATCAGATGGTACAGCTCTCCTCCCGCATATCCGGCTACTACGGCCTCCCCGTCTACTACGTCGGCTCCGCCGCCCAAAACCGCCAAACCCAACTCCGCTACAACGGCCCCCCAGAAAACCTCGCCAATATCCACTTCCACGACTTCCCCAATATTCCACCCTCTCTCTCTCCTCCTCCCAACCCCACAGAGGAGGCGTCGCTCCTCCACCTCCGCCGCTCACTCGCCGCCTTGCTGCATAAACTCGCCTTAGAATTCACAAGGGTCGTCGTCGTTCACGACCATCTGATGTCGTACGCGGTCCAAGATTTCGCCGAAATCCCCAACGCAGAATCCTACGAATTCGTCTGCGTCTCTGCTTTCTCCTCCATCTCTGCCATGCAATCATCAAAGTGGTCAGATCTTCGGTCTGGGAGAATCTTCAATACCTCCAGATTGATCGAAGCACCTTACTTGGAATTTCTAGAGAGAGAAGAAATCAACAAGAGCAAGCCTATTTGGGCAGTAGGGCCCATCCATCCTAGACTATCAATTTCCAGCAACTACGTCCGCCCCGAATGCTTAAACTGGCTCGATAAGCAGGAGCCCAAATCGGTACTCTACGTTTCTTTCGGCACCACTGTCTTGTTATCCGACGAGCAGGTTAACGAGCTTGCTCATGGGCTAGAACGGAGCCGAGTGAAGTTTCTTTGGGTGTTGGGAGATGCCAAGTTGGAAGGGCATGTGAGAAGAGCTGATCAGGTGCCAAAAGGTAATTATAACATTAAATTTAAAGATCGCGCTACAGCGAACTCGAACCGAACCTAATCAGATCTTTGACCTCAGGTACTAACCAGTCTACCGTTAGGCCAACACACACAGCCCTAAGAGGAAAGGGAATGGTAGTGAGTGAATGGGTGCCGCAGATGGAGATCTTGCGTCATTCGTCTATCGGAGGCTTCATGAGCCACTGCGGATGGAATTCTTGCAATGAGAGCATGACGACGGGAGTGGCGATAGCAGCTTGGCCTATGCATTCCGACCAGCCAAGGAACGCTGATTTGATTGCGTATATTTTGAAGACAGGGATTTTGGTGAGGGAGTGGAAGGAGAGATTGGAAGTAGTGAAAGCGTCGAGGATTGAGAATGTGGTGAGGAGATTAATGGCGTCGGAAGAAGGGGAGGAGATGAGGAAGACGGCGGAGAAGCTGCGCGCCGCCCTGCGGAGGGCGCCGGGGATTGAGTTCGATGCGTTCATTGCCCATATCCACAGATCATGTTCTTCCTAATTCTTTATCTTTTGCATTTGCATTTGCATTTGCATTTGCATTTGCATTTGCATGTATATACTGTAGCAGGCTAGCAGCTGCGTATTGTAATTAATGTGATTGAAAGTTTTTCATTACATTTAAATGTTATAATTAGGTTTCTTTAGTCACAAACGACGTCAATTTATATGATTATTACAATATTTATATGCTTGATATTAATCATTTTAATACAATATAGAACCCTTTTAATTTGAAATTCAGTAACCAACTAATAGTACTATTTTTTTTTCTACCTATGTTGGAAGATTTCGGAATTCAACTTTTGATGCAGTCTCAGCTCAAACACTGATTCTACACGGCGTTTGACTTTGACCAATAAATTGCTTTAATTACGAAATATTCAGATTGACTTTGACCAATAAATTGCTTTTATTAAGAAATGTTCACATAAGGTGTCATATTTCAAGTTTTCAATAAAAAAATAATTTCAAGAAAATATATACGATACCAGCAAATTGTATTATCTGTGATGGGAGGAACCAAATTATTTTCATATGTCCTCAAATATTTGATATAGCCATGTACGTTCGAGTCTGGTATTAGAAGAGCTTAGAGGAGTTTTTAGTGTATTTTTCATCTTAGCTAAGTCTTGATTTAAGTGGGAGTTGCTCTTCAATTAAGTTGAGTCAGAATATTTTTGTAAGTTCACTGCAAAGTTTTCTTAGTGAATATTTTCGCGCGCTCGGAGGTCACTTGGGATCTTCTGACCCCAATTTTAGTGTCTCACTTTGTCCCAAAATTCATATATTAATTAGGTTTTTGTTATTATCTTTTTTCAATTTGAATCTATAATGTTTTAGTATAATTTTACAATTATTAACTAGGGTTCATCCATCCGAATAAGGTTTATATTTATAGTTTTATAATTAATTTGCATTTTTTTAATTTTAATTGATTATTAGGATTCATTATTCCAAAATTAAGGTATATAATATTTTTAATTCTAATTTTTTATAATAAATGTTAATTAATGTTCATTATATATTACTAAACTTTTGTTTTTAAATAAATCTTTTTAAAATAGTGAAATTAATTAGTGGAACACCGAAAGTGGGACACAAAGTTGGGACAGAGGATCTCATCCGGACTGAGGCAACCACAATTTATAATTATAATTATTTTTTTTTTTGAGAATAAAGTTATAATTTTAATTAATTGTGGAAAATTTTACATATTGACATATTGTACATGTTCATTAAATTAGGGGAAGGCCCATCACGGCAAGCTGCCGGGGCTCTCGAGTCGCCCATATGTTGCACTACTGCACGGGCATGCGCACCCAATCAATCCCAATCTTATTTAACTTTCCTTTTACATAATGATGATTATTTATATGAAAAATCATGATTTTTTTTTTGAATTTTCAAAATCTTTTATTTATTAGGTTATGAACAGATACCAATATATCATTGCTACAGTTGTAAGTATTGCAACTAGGAACCGATACTGCATAATTTACCGCAACTCTTAAATCATATATTCTTGACAATTATGAATTATGCATATTTGATTTTGTGATTCTTTCATTTCATTGTACAGATGAGCAATTCTTGAATTACCAAACCACCAAATCCAATTTTGAAATAGTCGAATCGTACAGCCACCTTCTTTGCATTCAGAGGTGTCAAAATGTATACAACTAATAATTTATAGATCAATTTTCGATTTGGATTCAATTAAACAAGAGGACGACCATGTAACAAGAGACATCCCATAAATTTCGTAGAAACTTAAATTATTGTGAAATACTATATCTTCAACACTTACACGATCAATTTGACCAGGAAAACAAATAGTATTATTTGTTTACAGCTAGTTAGTACGTAGAATTATATGAAGATTCATTAAATTAACGAAAAAAATAGTCTTGATTATGTTTGACCTTTTCAGGTCTAGTGGCATGACCATATACATTGGGATGGTAATGCCTCATTCAGCAAGTATTTTCAAACTCAAATCCAACTCGAATAGCTCCATTCATTTACTAGTACTTTTTTCAAATTCAAGTTCAACTCGAGTAGCTGGTATTTTCACTACGAAATAGAATAATCTTCCAGATAATAGATTTAACAGAAAGTAACAACTTGTATCCTAGCAATTAATCCCATTCTATATAAAGATAGAAGGAAAGTGTGGAAGAATTAAAGATTGGATTTCTGTATGGAGACGTTTCATACTGATTTCTTCTTTGGTGATTTTGTTCATGCCGCTTGTGTAGTTATTTACTTTTTCTTTTTTTCTTTTTTCTGATTAGTGATATGTGATGGTAGGTATAAATGGTTGTGCTACTAGGCATAGGATTGAATCGTTATTTGGAATTATTTATGAAAAATATATGTGCAGTTCCCATACGTAGTTAAACTATGAAAATTTGTTGATTGATAGCTTAGATATTACCACAATAACCTGAGACGGAGAGAGTATATCATATTGGGATTTGTAAAATATAAAATAGTACTATAAGAACTTCTTGAGATGAAATATGACGGTATAAGGACCTAGTGACATAGTGAAATAATGAAATAGTGAAAATAGTATAATGATTTCTTTAGATAAAATACGATAGTAGAAGGACAAAGTAAAATAAATTAAAAAAATTATAAAAAGAACACTGAAAATATATGGAGACCTAAAAATATGGCTTCTGCCTTAAAATTTACTATCAAAATTTGGTAAAGATTTGTACCTACAAAAATCCGACTCATTATCATCCCTATGATGTGTTACATCTACAAAAGTCATATGTATGAGTTTATCCCAACATAATCCGTGAGGAATCTACAAACTCTAATATAATCGAATCCTTACAGTTTTTTCTAGATAGTAATAAGAATAACAGAAATTATAAGTGTCATATTTTATTGTCCCTTTGCAGATATCCAAGCAGTAATAGATCTTGTTTATAAACATATAGCTCTCTGGTTCAAGGTCTACCGTTCCCCCTTCTCTAACTCAAAAAAAGAAAAGAAAATTATAAGTGTCGTATATATATATATGATTTTTAGGCAACATTAAAATATTATAAGTTTCGTACATATATATATGATTTTTAGGCAACATTAAAAAATTATAAGTATCATACATATATATTTGATTTTTAGGCAACATTCTATTTAATTTTTATTTATTAATTAATTAATTAAGTTTTTATTTATTTCAATTAGGATTTAATTAATTTTAAAAGGACATTAATAAATTTTAATTGAGAATTAATAAATCCTAATTATCTTTAATCCCTTAATTACCTCCTAATTATGACCAACCCTATTATAGGATGAGTTGTACTATGTTTAGTGCAATTAGGATCCTCTATCCCAATTTTGGTGTCCCACTTTGTCCACAATTCATATTTAATTATGTTTTTATCATTTTTTTCTTCAATTTCAATATATAATGTTTTAGTATAATTTTACAATTATTAACTAGGATTCATCCATCCGAATATGATATATATATATTATATATTTAATTTGCATTTTTTTAATTTTTAATTGATTATTAGGGTTCATTATTCCAAAATTAGGGTATATAATTTTTTGAATTCTATTTTTATAATAAATGTTAATTAAGGTTCATTATATATTACTAAATTTTTATTTTTAAATAAATCTTTTTAAAATAGTAAAATTAATAGTGTGACACGAGAGTGAGATACAAGTTGAGGACATCTCATCCGTGTTTAGTGCGTTCTACAACACTACAATCAAGTTGTCATAAATTTACATCTAGCTATATTGTAGTACGAACAAAGATTAGACGGAAAAAAAAGGTTAGTGAAATAATAAAATGTGATTGCGAACTTTATGAATTGAGCTAGGAAAAAGGCATAATAATTAAAATACACGAAATCTTGATTTTACTTAATTTGTTCTCAAAAACTGTCTATAAAAACGTTCTCTAATTTATCAAAGAGTGTGAGAGTTTGAAGAAGTAGAAGCATAAAATGAAGAGAGTCGGTTTCCTCTTTCTCCTCCTAGCATCCCTGTTTGCACTCTTATCTGGTAAATTAATCTAATCATATCCTCAATTAAAATTCGTTAAATTAATATTTATTAGTTTTAGAAGATGAATATTTTGGATAATTATTTAGTAGTAATTCTTTTTTTGTTACTACTAAATTTATTTAAAGGGAGAATTATTGAATGGTGCAGGTCCAATGAAGATTGGTGTAGAAGCTCAGCTGCCACATTGTAGAGTGAACGAAGATTGCTTTCCGCTGTGTGAGCACCCGCGCTGTGGGTTCTGTATGTGCTTAGAGGGCATATGCTTTCGAGGGTGCCCACCCCCCACCTTTGACCAAATAATTAATTAATTTAAATCACCTTCTTATTATAATGTATCGTGAAACTGGATTTGACAACAGTCCGATATAGCTCATGAGCGAAATTGATGTTCAAGTGAATTAAATAAAATGAAGCACCGTATTATATATCTGTCATTTGTTATGTGTTCATTTACATGAATTTGGACGCTAAAAGTGCTCAAGTAGTCGTTTTCATAAAAATTTAATTCTAGTTCACTACAAAAAAAGTGAAAATAACGACCGAAACTAACGACGGACTTACGACGGTTTATTGACGGAACATGTCGAAAAGGACTAACGACGGAACTACGACGGACAAGTGGCGCGAAGCATTCACGCTAACACTAACGACGGAATAGCGACGTAAACTCCGTCGTCACGGTTAACGACGGAAACATTCCGTCGTAATGTATTACATTTTGAATTATTTAATATAATTTATTTATTAACGACGGAAATATTCCGTCGTTAGGTTATTAAGAATATTTTTAATTTTAATTTATTTAGTAACGATGGAAATTTTCCGTCTTGAAAATATCAAGAATATTTTTATTTTTGATTTATTAATTAACGACGGAAATATTCCGTCGTTAATATTATAATATAATTCGTTAATTTTGTTTATTCATTAACGACGGAATAGTGACGAGTTATTTCCTTCGTTAATTTTTAAAATTCGAATTATTTAATATAGTTTTTGATAACGACGGAAACCATCCGTCGTTATTTTATTAATAATAATTTTAAATCTAGTTTATTTATTAACGACGAAATAATTCCGTCCTTAAGTTAATTATGGTATTTTTTAATTGTTTTTACTTATTAACGACGGAATAGAGACGGTTGTTTACCGTCGTTAAACTTCATATACAAACGGGCATATTTCTTCACCCTAATTCAGAAATCCCCAATTTAGAAATCATCGTTTTGCCCTAATTCACCATCGTCACGCCGGCCAGAGGTGTTCCGCCGTCGTAGCTCCACCCCGTCGTCGGTGAGTCACAGTCGTACCATCTCTCTTTCCATTCGACTCTCTCTCTCACTCTCAAAATCTCACCTTCTCCCTCTGTTTCACAGTCGCCGTTTCACACCGCCCCGTCGTCGGTGAGTCACAGTCGCTTCATCTCCCTTTCTATCGTCACGCCGTTGTCGTTGTCTGTCATCTCGCCGGTGCTAATTTAGCCAGGTCAGTCCCTTGCTTCCAGTCTCTCTCTCTCTCTGTCTCTCTCTCTTATAGTCTCTCTCTCCCTTACAGTCTCAACATCGAGGTTCGAGCTCGCCGGAGCGCCATGCCGCCAGTAGCTCCCTCCGCTACTCTTCCACCTCAATTGTTCTACGTCTCTCGATTTTAAGGTCAGCTCCCTAAAACTGGAATAGTTTTATCATAACATAAGTAGATATGTTAAGTCATAGCTAAGGTATCAAATGGGTAAGAAACAACACCTCAAATCATGTTTCTACGTTAATTAGTTTAGCTAATTACTCCTATGTTAATTAGAAATTAATATTCTACCTACTGGAGTGGAATTAATGTTGTTGTGCAAGATTAATTTAATTGTATATTTTCCCTCCAACTGAATTTAATCAAAGTTGGAATTCATGAGTTTGTATTAAAACACCATATATAAATGCAATCACGATCACCGCTTACTATTCTATGTATTAGATTAGAATGGATCCTATCCAATTTAGTATATATATGTATGTGTATATATATTACATTAGCATTATATTTTGTATATAATTTCAATTTTTAGTTCATAATTGATTACAAGAATCTGATTATTTCATAATTAGGATACATTAAATGCTTTTGTAATATGGATTATGTTAGTCAATCCTTTATTATGATGTGCTTATTTTTTTAATTAAGATGACATTTTTGTTTATTATTGGGATAGATGTAATTAATTTCTTAAGGATCTTCTCCCTTTGGGATATAAATTAATTACATCTTAAGGATCGTCTCCCAACAAATCAGTTTGTTTGATTTAACCAAGTTTTGTTTTGATGATAATGATTTAATTACTTATTTTGAATTGCTTTAATATTGGGGGGTCGGGTAGACGTAGTCATTTAGAACCAATATGGTTAACATAGCTGGTAGAGTCGAGCATTTGGTAGTTAGGATAGTGGGGTTATGCTGTCGAAATTTTGTTCGATTCAAGTTGCTACGAATTTTTTTGATTTGAACCAAGTTCTATCTATTTTTATTAGGAATTAAGCAAATGACCGATCCGAATCGTGAATGGATGTTCAGACGGTTTGATAGGACAGGTGGTTTAAATCTTGACTTTAAAAATGGACTTTCTAGTTTCATTGAATTTGCAAGTAGCAAACCACTCTTCATGCAAGGTGACAAGATTAAGTGTCCGTGTACAAAATGTGATAACACAAAATACAAGGAAAAATGAAGTGCGAAATCACCTTATGAGGTATGGATTTGTTCGGAACTACAAGACTTGGACGTTTCAAGGGGAAACCCGAGTAAATATGGGTGTTGATATGAGTTTTGACACTAATGAGGGCTTCAGTACGTACCACAGAATGGTGTATATATGACGCTGCTGGCTTTCAGTTTGATGATGAAGATACCGAAGAGCCGCCAAATCCTTCAGCGCAACAATTTTATGAAATATTGGCGGCCGCAGATAAAGAATTGTGGCCCGGATGCACAAAGCATACACAATTGTCGCTTGTGGCTCGTCTCATGAGCTTGAAATCAGAAAACAACATATCTGAAAAATGTTTTCGTCAGATCACGCAATTAATGAAGGAGATTGCCCATGAGCCTAATTTGATACCTGATAACCTCTACCAGACAAAGAAGTTGTTGCGTGGGATGGGGTTACCTATAGAAAAGATTGATTGTTGCTCCAATAATTGCATGATTATTGCTCTTATCCCAGTTTGAATCGTTCTAGAAATGATTGGTTGAAAGTTTGCAAAGTCAAAGCTAGATCTAATGTAGAAGTTTCATCTGAAATAGTATCTAATGCATTTCAAGAAGATGAATTTGTTCATATAACCAATCCAATCGATATAGTAGATGAAGAGAACGAGGATGAGGAGGATGAAGATATAACTACTGATGATGATGATGATGATGATGATGATGATGATGATTAGATAGGTGATTGTTTCCTATATTTATACGTATTACATTAAATTGTTATTTATATGCTTATAAATTCTAATCAAGTACAATGTTATTGTAATTTCAGATGGCTTCTCGAAGTGCTATGGTTTCTCGTTTGGTTGGCAGTAGAGGTCCGTCATCCGAGCCACCGGCCGGTGACGCTCCACAGTCCTCATCAGAGGACTTGGCACGTAGTGAGACAAGAGATCAATGAGTCGGTGATGCAGGATCGAGCGCACCAGGGGCTGATGATCGTTATCCGTTAAGAATACATGAAGTAAGTTTTTCAATTTATTATTATTATTATTATTATTATTATTATTATGATTATTATTATTATTATTATTACATGCAACTTGTCATCTTATTATTATTATTATTATTATTATTATTATTATTATTATTATTATTATTATTATTATTATTATTACATGCAGCTTGTCATCATGATTATTATTTATTAATTTAATGACATATTTTGTATATTATTTCACTCTAACAATTGTAGCACAAACACAATGCTACCGAGTGGGAAGGTATCAGAGACGATTTGGAATAGTTTTGAGAAATTTCCAAATCCAACAGGGTATAGTTGGAAATTAGTGCCTGGAGCTCTTAAGAATTTTTACTTTGACGAATTCAAGGTAAATAATTATTTATAGTCTAATTTTTAACTTGGTAATAATTAGTGAATGATTGATCTAATTATATAATTGTTTGCAGAAAATGTTCTCTTAGAGACCCGAGGATGAGGCTAGGGTGCGCAAAAGCTGGGATGCCAGAGCGGCGAGAAGATACAGAGACTTTATACACGCGGCAAAGGCTGGAAGAAATGATCCTGAAAAAGGGAGGCCTGAATCCAACTTGTTAATGTTGAATGTTTTTTATGAAATTTAACAATGAATTAGTGTTTCATTAAGTTTTAATATTGTGTTTTACATTCGTATTTATGTGATTTATTGGATATGAAATTGGTGTTGGTTTGTTGTTTAAGGGAACAGAAAAACAGAGCAGTACACTGCCTACTGTAATGCACCTTACGACGGAATAGCGACATCATTTCCGTCGCGAAAAATCTAGAAATAACGACGGAAAACGTTCCGTCGTCAATAGCGACGGAAATTCCATCGCGAATTAGTTTCCAGAATAAACCAAATCTAGCGACAGAATAATTTCCGTCGCCAGTAGTGACGGAATTTCCGTCGCCAGTCATCGACGACGAAATCTGTGACGCAAGGTCAACGACGACTATTCCGTCGTTACCTGCGCGATGGAATTAAAATTCCATCGTTAGATGTCTTAGCGACGAGGGATTTCACGTCAATCGTATTCCGTCGCTAGTACGCTTTAGCGACGGAATTCATCGGTTTAGCGAAGAAATATTCCGTCGTTAGAAGCGCGTTTTTTTGTAGTGGTTCTTATATAAAATTTAAAATATCTACAACTTTTGACATTTGGCCGCGGCCAAGCAATAAAAGGGGAAGGGCGAGACAGACTTTTTAGGCAAGGAGACGGGAGGAAGGTATAGAGCTCTGGATGTAGTTGAGTCAAGACGAGTACGTACTGTCAAGTTCAAAGTTCAAGATTGATTAATAGTTTATTATCGAGTTAGATACGAGTTTAATTTCTCACACACTCCAACCAAAAAAGCTCCTCATCAAGGGTGCCCTAACACAACTTCCATTTAAGAGATAAAAGTCGCGTTCTTTTGTTAAAGATGCATCGAATTTTTGAAATACACAACATTAAGCCTTGTAATAAGAGGATTAACTGCATCAGATTTGGATTAGGCCATTTGTTTCTTTGCTGCCCCACATGTTCACTTGATCAATTACCTCTTTAGGCTGAAATTTAAAACATCAATTAATCCACAATTATATTCCAATCAAGAATGTCAATAATTCGCTCATATAATGCTTAAGAAATTTTGAGAATGAAAAAACTAGTCATAATTGATGAAAAGAATTAAGGCCTAACATCTTACATACAGTAGCAACATTAATTCAACCGGAATTTTCCATGTTAATCTACTCCACAATTTTAGACTTGTATTAATTCTTGTTTGTCCCGGTTGAAATAAAAATAAAATCCATGAATTTTGGGAAAACAACTACTTATCCTCAACATCAATTACCTTTTTAGGCTGAAATTAATTCAAAACATCAATTAATCCACAGCCAGCAAATACAGTTTAATATACTACAACAATATATGCATATACTAATTAATTAATCAAGATATTGATGCATGTAGGTGGTCGTCATGCATACACAAACAAGTATTAATGCTTAAAAATTTTGAATTAAAAACAAGTGCGCGCCATGACTATATAGTAATTTTCTGATAAACTTTCCCGCTTCAATACATATATGACATGAATCGAGACCGTATTAACTAACACCTTCTTTTTTTTTTGAGTGAGATATTAACTAACACCTTCTTACACTAACAACAATTCAATTTGATTTTCCATGTTAATCTACCTCCAATAATTTAGACTGGTTTTGTTTTTATTCTTGTATATTTTTGTCCCTAGTTGAAGTAAAAAAAAAAAACCATCAATCATCAACAACACCAAAAAATAACAAGAATATATATATATATTGATTATTGTTGGTTTGGGAGAGAGAAGAAGGCAGAAGAAGAAACGAAACCTAAAAATCAACTCAAGAATATAATTATAAACCTCTACTATTTATATTAAGGATCGATATAATAAATTATCAATTTTTAATTATATATTACTCGATAACATATATGCTTAGGTATTATAGAATCCACAATTTCCTTTTTTTCACAATTGTCCCACGTTTTGCACTAATGCATGGGGCCTAGCGCACCACCAATCCCAGTCTAATTTATTTTCCTTTTAACATGATGATGATATTTTATATAAAAAATCATGTTTTTTTTTTCTTTCGAATTTTCAAAATCTTTTATTTATTAGGTTATGAACAGATACCAATATGTCATTGCTGCAGTTGTAAGTATTGCAACTAGGAATCGATAATGCATAATTTACAGCAACTCTTAATCATATATTCTTGACGATCATGCACTTTTAATTTTGTGATTCTTTCATTTCATTGTATAGATGAGCAATTCTTGACTTACCAAACCTCCAATCTTGAAATACTCAAATTTTACGGCCACCTTCTTCGCATTCAGAGGTGTCAAAATGTATGCAACTAATAATTTATGGGTCAGAGAAATCCCATAAATTTCGTAGAAACTAACTATATCTTCTACATATACATTCTCAATTTTTTGATCAGGAAAACAAATTAATTGTTTACAGATCATGAATTTTATATAAAAGATCCATGAAAATTAAGAAGAAATAATCTTGATTGTGTGTGTATGACCCTATACATTGGATGGTAATGCGTAAGATACTCATTCATTAAGTATTTTCAAACTTTAATCCATCTCAAACTTAATTTAAAAAAAGTGACTTTTCAATCCATACTCATTCCAAATTCATATAGTAAAATAAGTTTTACAATATGGTTAATTATTCGCAACTTATTCCTCGATCAACGGCTAGGATATAAGCGCACCACAAATACGAGGATCTACTACATTTCTTGTCCCATTCCAAATAAAGATAGAAGGAAAGTGTGGAAGAAATAAAGATTAATTGGATTTTGGTATGAGACATTTCATTCTGATTTCTTCTTTGGGGGGTTTTGCTCATGGCGCTTGTATAGTTATTTACTTTTTCTTTTATCTTTTTTCTGATTAGTGATATTTGAAAGTTGTTATAAATGGTTGTGCTATTAGATATAGGATTGAATCGTTATTTGGAATTATTTATGAAAAATATATATATGTGCAGTTCCCATACGTAGTTAAACTTTGCAAATTTGTTTATTGATAGCAAAGATATTGCAATAATTAAGAATTTTACTTTCAAAGGAAGCTAAGAGGTGTGATGTTTTTATATCATATAGTGCTCATGATTTTTGTACACGTAGTAATATTCAGACTCAAATATATGTCGTATAACTGCATAAGGATTTGTAAATTAAATATAAAATAGTACTATAAGCACTTCTTGAGATGAAATATAATAGTATAAGGACCTAGTAAAACATGAAAATAATATAATGAGTTCTTGAGATAAAATATGATAGTACAAGGATCTATTAAAATAAAATAAATATAGTACAAAGATCTAGTAAAGCAAACACTAATGGAACCTAAAGATATGTTTTGCCTTAAAAGTTATTATTAAAATTTGGTAAGGACTTTTCCTTACAAAAATCTAATCCATTATCATCCATATTCGTTACACCGATCTACAAAAGTCATATATATATATATATATATATATATATAGTATATGACTTTATCCCAACACCATATTCGAATCCTTGCAATTATATCTAGATTGCATATATATGTTTTTTAGGCAACACTTAAATGCGGTCAATCGGATGGTGAGGTTGTTATTTTTCTATTTTATTTTATTTTATTAATTAATTACATAATTCTAATTAGAAGTTAACTAATTTTAAAAGGAGAGTAATAAATTTTAATTGAAATTAATGAATTAATAAATCCTAAGTACATCAAATCTCTTAATTACCTCTTAATTACAACCAATCCTACTGTAGGATCGATTGTATCCAAGTTTAGTAAGAGGATTCTACAACACCACAGTCAAATCCTCATAAATTACATTTAATTAGATTGTAGTAAGAACAAAGACTCTACGGAATAAAAGGTCAGTAATAATATTTGTTGATTGCCATCTTTATGATTCGAGGAAAAAGGCAAAGTAATTTAAAATACACGAAATCTTGATCTGACCTAATTTGTTCTTAAAAACTGTCTATAAAAACGAGTCTCTCTAAGTTATCTCAACACAACAATCAAAGAGTGTGAGAGTTTGAAGAAGTAGAAGCATAAAATGAAGAGAGTCGGTTTCCTCTTTCTCCTCCTAGTATCCTTATTTGCACTCTTATCTGGTAATTAATCTATACATATATATGTAGATGTCACATTAGATGAAATTAATTTGTTAGTTGGAGAAGATGAATAATTTGGAGAATTATTTAGTAATTATTCTTTTTTGTTATTTTATTTAATTTAAAGGGAGAATTATTGAATGGTGCAGGTCCAATGAAGATTGGCGTAGAAGCTGAGCTGCCATATTGCAGAGTGAACGAAGATTGCTTTCCGGTGTGTGCGCACTGTGGGTTCTGTGCGTGCTTAGGCGGGATATGCTTTCGGGGGTGCCCGGCACCCCCGGCCCAAATAATTAATTAATTATTATAATGTATTGTGAAATTGAATTTTATGACAGTCCGATATGACTACGACAAAGATTTATAATCGTTGTCTATGAGTGAAATTGTTGTACTGAATTCAATAAAATGGAGCACCGTATTATCTGTCATTTGTTATGTGTTCATTTACATGAATTTGGACAACAAAAGTACGCAAGTAGTCGTTTTCATAAAAACTTAATTTTAGTTGTAATATATTTTTTTAACTGTTATAGAATAAAATTTAAAATATCTAGAACTTTTCACATTTGGTCTCGGTGTGGTGAGGTGGCTTGTGACCGATCGAGCAATAATGGGCGAGACAGAATTTGTAGGGGAGGAAGGTTTAGGGCTCGGGATATAGTTGAGTTGAGACGAGTACGAATTGTCAAGTTCAATGCAAATGGTAGTTACAGTGAAATGAAGTGAATGATAACCATGCACTAGCAACTTATGGGAAAAAATCTGAAATCATGCACAAACGTTAAAAAATTATGTTTTCACGATCAATTCGTTTTTGCATTTTTCGGTATCCAAAGTAGCTACGTTATCATCAACTCAAGGGCATGAATTTCGGTAAGTTTTACGCGATCAATTTGTTTTTTTATTTTTTTTTTAGTTTTTTTTAATTAATTTTTGTTTAAAGAGTCGAGCGAGGGGAGCCGAAAGCCTCGTAGCAAGCTAAAAACATTAATATTGCCACAATAATTATCTATAAATTAAAATCGAAGCCGAAGGCAGAGGAGAATTTTTTTTTTTTTGAAAAAATCGAATTTAAGAAAAACAAAAAAAAAACTAAAAGTCAACATTTTCACCCGGTTTGACCGGGTCGGGTCAACTCGGATCAAGTCTCACATAGGACCGGTCGTATGGGAGTGCGGCTCAAATTATAATCACACGAATATGGTTGCATCTAGGGATGCCAATTGAGCCCGAACCTGACGGGTCGATCCGAATAAACCGAACAAAATAAAGGGTTAGGGTTGATTTTTTACAACCCGAATACATAACCGGGCTATTTGGGTTGGCCCGCTAGGGTTGAAGGGTTATCCGGGCTAGCCCGATCAGGGTTAGGGTCAACCCGAATAACCCTGATGTATTTTTAAAAAAATAAAATAAATAATACATAATACTCCCTCCGTTCCAATAGCAATGTCTCACTTCTATTAATTAATACTCTCATCAATTAAAAAGGTGAGACCTTGCTATTGGGACGGAGGGAGTACTAATTACTTGTAGTAGTTGGATGTCGCGCCCTCTTTTGCTCTACACAGAAATCATAGAAGATGAATGTCATTCAAGTGTTTAGTTTCATTTGTGAGATAACGAATTAACGTTGAATATTATTGTTATTTTTCATGTCGTGTAGTGCTACTAGACTTGTTTTGTTGGATGCTATTTTTTGGATTTAATCAAGTTTCTATTTTTTGGGCCACTCGTATTCTTGTTTTGTTACTTTTTATTTTATTTTTTTTGTAGTTTTTTTGCGACAAATATTGAATAGTCAAGAAAATATATACATTTTAATTTTTATTTATAAACTTTGGGACCCGACGGGCCAGCCCGAAAACCGAAGGGTTAGGGTTAGGGTTGAGTTTTTTCAACCCGAAAAAAAATCAACCCGATTTAACCCGGACCGAATAGCCCGATAATCCGATGGGATTGACCCGAAACCGAAAGGGTTGGCCCGATTGATATCCCTAGTTGCATCGAATCTTCGGGTAAGATACAAGGCTGAGAAGAGAAAATTGATCCACACCACTAATTAGAAATTTGCTGATTTGATTGGAACCCCTTTTCAGCCAAACAATTTAGAGGCTTGGTGACATTTACAAAAGAATCGGATGCTTCAAATAAACAAGAAAAATAGGCACTTTGTTAATCTTATGCTTCAAAATAAACAAGAGAAATTTCCCAGAAGTAAAGTTGAAGGCCAAAGATGATTCTTTATCCCTTCTTAAAAAAAAGGGGGAAAATGTGTAAATACCCCCCTCATGTTAGCAGCGCTAGGTAAATACCCTCTTGAACTTTGTTTAGGCGCAAATTCATCCTTCCCTAAAGTTTTCAGGTGCAATTAACCCATCGCCGTGACGGAAACGACACTTCTGTTAGCAAAAAAAAAATTGATTTATTTTTATTTTTGTGAGACCCTCACAATTCCCAACGGTTATATACTACATAATTGGTGCTAAAAGCTCAAATTAGGAAACAAATTATTTCAAACCATAGCTCACAACTATCAAAATTCAAGTGAGGTTCTACGATGATTTGCACGAAAAAGGATGACGAACCACTTGAATAATAATATGAGATCATCAATATCAACAACAAATAGTTGACTTGAATTGCAAATTATTGGAGAACTTCACCTGAGTTTTGATAGTTGTGAACTAGGATTCGAAACAAATTGTTTCCTAATTTGAGCTTTTAGCATCAATTAATTCTTGGGAATTATAAGGGTCCCACAAGAATAAAAATGAATCAAAAAACTTTTTTTGCCAACAGAAGTGATGTTTCTGTTACGGCGAGGGGTAATTGCATCCAAAAACTTTAGGAAAGGGTGAATTTGCACCTAAACAAAGTTGAGAGAGGTATTTGCACCTTTTTCTCAAAAAAAAAAAACAAAAGATTCTTTATCCATATATCTTGGCAGAAGCATAGACCAATATCATTATACCTGCATAACTGTTGAGTCCCATCTCCACATCTCCAAAGAGTTTGAATTACAGAGAGAAAATTGCAATCTTGAAAAGGGGAAACAAAAAATAGCTCAGAAGCAACAGAAATGTGTTCTCCATAGTTGTAGCAGGAATGTCATAACTTTATCACTACCTAGAAATTTAATTGCCTACATCATAACATCCTTTGACAAGGTTCAAATAGCTTTTGAATGGTCAGTTCATTATGTTGGAATATAAGTCTGTCTCATATGGTGTTATGAATAGCTGGATTTCCGGAAAGTTACTGTTCGTCGCCAATGCCTGAGTAGATTGATGGCTTGGCAGCCAGAATTCTGAAGAAGAGAGGGGCACGCCTTCGGGGATCCCATGCATCATAGGCTGAGATACACAGCTACCATTTTCATGAATTGGATTTAAACCCATGGATTCTGGTCCACAAGGAGCCCAAGAATTACTTGACAGAAGAGAGAGAGCACGACCATACTCGGGTGCTGCATCTAAGTGGGAACTAAACTGGGATCCCTTGGAACCTACAAAATGCAAAAACCAACATAGTTATCATCGACTCTCATAAATCACATTATATAAGGAAAATCATGGTCCGGATATAGGAAATGCCAATTCTGATCAGATTTATGTCAACAACCGTTGTCTTTTACATATCAACGTAGAGAACAGAAGTTGCCTTGCTCGGGGACTCATGCAACAACATGCAAGCCTCCCCAGTCATACCCAGTTTTAATTTGAATTAAATTAAGACATCGCAGAGCAATACATATTTCTCTAGCATCTAGATTGAACACATAAATAGCAGTACAAATTAATTTTCTTTTCAAATTAAAGTAAAACTAAACAAGTTAATCCCAATCAATAAGATAAGAGCATGCTTCAAACTACTGTGGTTGCCTCTCTTTATGACTAACAAAACAATTCTCAACATGAAGCATTTTCAAATAGTGCTAATTAATGGGCATGTCAACATGATAAATTAAAACCAGAAAAACTACTTTACTATCTGGAAAGTATATCTACTGCCCAGAAATAGGAAAACTGACCTGGATTTGAAACATCAGTCACAGAGCTCCTTGATGCCAGAAATCCTTTGGCTGCACTGCTTTGCATATTGATGAAATGCGGAAGTTTAACTCCTGGCATATGCATTTGCTCACTGCTAACGCCATCTCCAATAGACTTCAAAGGATTTCCTTTTGTCAGGGTGAACTTGGAGTTGCACGTGCTATCCCATGTGGTATCAGCCACATTTCTAGAGTGAACTAATGGAGTGTTGTTCATTAGAAAACTCATTTGTTGCCTTCCTCCTGCGCAAGAGAAAATAAATTAGGCTTATTACCAATTTATCAAACTCAGACCAAATCTTCAGTACAGAAAGCACATGAAGTAATCATTTCTGAACTCCCTATTATGATTTTTATCCCCTACCCTTCATTTTGGATATTATAATTCTCATCCTTAAACGCAGACCAAGCATTTTTAATTATGATAAGTTGTCGATGCATTTATTCACATACTAAGTCTTCTAACACAAATGAGCTGAATCATATTAAATGTCAGTGTCCACACGAAAACTTGTCAAGTACACCTCTTTTAACAGAATAGTTCTACAAGGTTCGAAATCAAAGTTCCTGATATAAGAAAAACATTTGCTTTGTGAGATTAATTTTACAAAAATGTCATATTATTGTGCATGTATTCTTACTCAACAAAAGAACTTTATGATATAGATTAATCTGTGCACAAGCAAGTCTGCTTCAACGTTTAAAAGTTGGAAGGAGTACAACTTGTGTTCACGATATTCCAAATTGGTAATTGATCATCAAGCAATACAAAAACTGTAAAGGACTCAAATGGATAAAATACCATAGAATGGTGACGAGAGCCTTGTATTATACTGGATGGTTTCCTGCTGTGGTTTCCTGCGTCGTGCATTATGATCAGAAAGTCTTCTTCTACAACTGCGCTTCCTTTCGTCAAATTCAGAGAGGTTATGGAACCTTCAAAGAGAGAGTAGCATTAAATCTAGGAAACTTCGAAAAATGACAAATAGGCATCCACAGGCAGAGGCAGCGATAAGTAGTAATCTTGGTGTTCAGGTAGGCTAACAAGTTCAAGAATCATACGTCCATTATAAGAACTAAGAAGTCATAAATTAATATAAAATTTGTGATGCAATTTTTCTTCTGTATCTACCTGCTACACTGCTGGCAAAACCGGCGTTCAAGGCCACCAATAACAACTTTTGGGGATTTTGAATGGCTGTCGCAAACTCTATGCTTCCGGTGATATTCTTTAGCTGTTGAAAGGTCGATATTGCAGCCCTCAACTATACAACGAGGTATAGGGTGAATTTGACCTGGCGATTTAGTTTTCTTCAATGAAGTGGGGGATGGAGTAGGCACGACGGAAGATGCACTCTTAACATGGCCTCCAGCACCACCATTCTCAAAGTATGTTCTCTTTCCAAGCTTCAGACCAATCAGTGGCTCTACAGAACCAATAGAAGCTTCCAGAGGTGGAGAAGTTCCAGAAACCTTAGTTCCTTCAAGTTCTGTCGTCTTAAAATTTCCAGAAAAATTTTCGTATGTCATGAGCTTGAAGTCTGGGGTTTGCCCATTCTTTATGGAAGAGTCAGAAGCTGATATCGAGCTCTTTGCTGAAGAAACATTCCCGCCATCGGAGCCAGAGGCTCCACTGTTCCCACCCCCCGTTGAGAGATTGAAGGATCCAGCATCAATTTCTCCATCATCAATTATGGTCCAATCCACTAGTTGCAACTTCTTAGGATTTTCTGTTGTTTTCGAACCAAATTGAGCAAAGCTTTCATAATCCCACTTAGTATTCCAATCCATCTCCAAAAAGTGGCTCATTGGGTGGATTTTATAAATTAACCTAGTTTAGATAATGCATCATAAACTAGGCCACTCAAACTGCAAGATATAAAATCAAACTACTCAGAATTGAGAAAGAAACTCTACATAACAAGCAAAAAATTTACAGAAACATCAATTAACTCACAACCAAAAAATATATCACACTTATCATGAAGTTATGACAAAGTAATCACCCCATGGAGAAGCTATGATTCCCTGTTTCAAGGATAACGAGATCACAAGCAAAAAATCAATACACTTCCTGACAACAAATCCACAATTCAGAGGGAAAAACACAGGTAAATATTCAGAAAAATCAATTAAATATAGTGATATAATCAAGAAATTCAATAATAAACCCATTCTTTAACACAAAAGCACACCTCAAGAAACAAATTGGCAGCATAGAATCTCAGATTGCTTTGAAAAATTCAAAAATATCATCTTTGTTCCAAATTTCCTACCACGAAGCCAAAAGCAGATTATACTGCTCTCCAACAACAGATGAACGGAACTTGCTGGCAAAAAGAAGAGTGGAAAAAAAAGTGATTTTTTACTGTTTACTGCCTGCAATCACCATCCTTTGGTATAGCAACTAAAACTCTCCTTTATCCCTTTCCCTTTTCACTTCTCTTTTATCCTCAACTTGGTGTCTATTTACCTAATCAATTATTTACTGCAACAAAGCTAGCAACGCGCATCACCAAGATTGACAGCAATGCCTCTTTACCACAACCATCAAGACAAGATAACCATCTCATCATTTCCTTCAAACGAATAGAAATCAGACCTCTATGTACAAAAATAAAGTTGTTCTAAACCCAACAGTAATCAGAAAACAATGGTGTAAATAAAAGAAATAAAAATAAAAAATTTAATCAACTCCCTTTCCTTTCAAATTTTTATGCTTATTTCAAAAGATAACGCACTAAAAAGCTAAATTTATTTAATACTCCTTATTCAAATTGAAGATTTAAAAATTACAGAATTTTAATGGTAGTTCATAAGGTTGTTATGGTCCCCCACCCCCATTCAGAGCTTTATTCCGGAATTAACAATTAAAAAAAATTGAAGCAAAGAAGTTCGCTCACAGCAAACGTTTTCCTTCTCCCAGAGCAAAAAAGAAACTCAGAAAACCCAAACGGCGTCGCTTTGCCCATCCTCAATGACGTGGAAACACCTCACACACCACAAACCCAAAATTTTATTACTCCAAATTCCAAAAGAAGGGAGGGGGAAAGGAAAAAAAAAAGTTTTAAAAAAAAAAGTTTTAAAAAAAAAAGTGGAGACATTAAGGAAGAGAGAGAGAGAGAGACATCATTCTTTCCTCCCCCAATTTCCAAAGCTGAAGATAACTTCTAACTTCCAAACTTCTTTACACATTTTAGGAAAGTTTTCAGCTAATAATCCGTCCTCTGCTCAGAAATTTCCCCATTGTTTCTCCAAAAACAGAAAGCACAAAAGAATAATAATTATTAAAAAAAAAAAAAAACAGAGCAGTTATCATTTCCTCAAATCTCACTGAAAGGCTCCATCAATTGCTCCTTTATTCCCCCCATCCCAACGGAAAATCATTACAGCTCGGTCGCAAGCAATCATTACAGCAGCAGATGAGTTAGTATATCACGCCTCACATAATTAAAGAACATAACAGACAGAAACAAGTAAAAGAGAGCAACACAATATTCTTGATAAGGAAGGAAAGAGAGAGAACTGCGGCTTACCCAGTTTAGAGAGAGAGAGAGAGAGAGAGAAGGGGGAAAAGGGGGTGGAATTTATCTTACCAAAAGGAGAAAGTAAAGAGTGAGACTGAGAGGCGAGAAAATTTAATTTAGAAATAAAAAGTAGAGGGGATGGAGGGGGGTGGGGGTGGGGGGGGGGTACAGCAAACTGGCCATAACAATGGTGTGAGCTAGTATTTTATACAGAGGACGTGGGTCCCATGCTGTGATCTGCTGTGTGAGTGTCTGAGCGATTACCGGTGGGAGCGAGCTAGATCGGACGGTTGGGGAGAGCCCGGCTGATTTTGATTAGTCAGTTGGATTTACCGCATGGGACAACGAACTGAAAAATGAATCACAACTTGCCTTTGACCACCCACAAATTCTCCATAGAATATCTCAGAAAAAATTTGATTTTTTGAATTGTTATATTAATAAATTCGTTGATTTATATATACTATATTGCTTTTGCGGTTTTGATACTCGATGTGTATAATTTCTTTCTCCTATTGCCACTTTAGAGTGAGATTTGATGTATTTAAATTCTAAGATAAGAACTTACCTTTTATTTGTCGTCCTATAAGGTTATTGTACGACATATAAATTATATTTAAATGTACAAATTATGCAATTTTCTGCATTTAATTTTATAAAATTTTGTCGTTGGAATTATGAATATTCTACACTTAAATTCATTACTAAACGATACACGATGTTTAATGAAACTCATAGTTCAATTATACTATATGATGACGTCAAACTTCTCGCCGTTTTGCATGGACTTGTATTGTAATGTGAAGCGAATCTCGCTGTGATTGAAATATTTACAAACCCATTAATTATTGTGAGAGTATTTTTGCATCGAAGGTGCACTTGATTTTCTACCACAGGATCTAGTGGAGTAGTGGCATATGGTAGGGGAAGAGTTTGTGATTGGGCTAATCATGCATATAGACCTGTTAATTTAGTAGCACATGAATTAGCTCAATGAACTGCTCATTTATCGAATATAATAGTTTGGACTTATGTCTTTTCTAATTAAGTGGTTAATACATTTCTGTTGATTTGAATTAAGATAACAAAAGTTCCCTTTCAAAAAAATTAGTAAATCTTTTTAAATTTTATCAATATCATACATATGCATCATTTTTTAAGCGTACAAATAGTCAGTGATGGAGTCAAAATATTTTTTACGGGAAGACAACTAAAACATAATATCAAAACTTCATAAGTTTAATTTCTAAACATAAAATTAGAAATTGATAAGAAAATTAATACTCCCTCCGTTCCATTATTCTTGTTATGTTTCCATAAAAGGAAATATGTTTCTCTCACAAAAAGTTATGGGCTCCACCACTTTCTATCTTTTTACCCTTTAAACACACTTTTCCTTAATACCCGTGCTAAAAAACATGAGACAAGAATAATGGGACGGAGGTAGTATAATCATAGTACCGTGTAAAATATATCATATCATTCATTAAAAAAAAAACGCATAATTACCCTCATACAACATTTCTCTCTCTTCTCTTCTTCACATTTAAATGCATCGCATAATAGTTTAATTAGCAATTATGAAAGAACTATTAGTATTTTAGAAACAATTATCAAAATGTCCTAATATTTCTTATAATAATAGAAATAGTTTGTTAATAATCAAGAAATTGACGAAGGGGAGTGGACATACCTAGATCGAGCGGAGGATAATCGTCGGGGCCGGCGGAGCAGATGGACCGGCGGCGGGGGAATTTCTACTGCGCTTTCTGTCAAAAGTGGTGAAATGGGTCCACCGTTGGAAGTGGTATGGTGTGTGAGCGTCCACTAGGCAGCGATGTGGTGAAGAAGAATTGACGAACGGGGTCCATCGACGACACGTGGACGGTTGAGATGGGATAGTAAGAAAAGGACAGGATTTTGGTTCTGGCAATTCGCACATGATAAGGAAGGAAGTGGAAGGACGGGTCCCAACTGAGTCGACTCGCTGTCTTTTTCCTCTTAAAATTAAAAGCGATTCTGTTAGCTTTCTTCTTGTCCTTTTTGCACCTTTTTTTTTTTTCCTTTTTCTTTTTTTGGGCTTCTTTGTCTGTTTCAGTTGACTCATGAGTCATGACTGTTGAGTTTCTTAAATTTTTTTACATTCAAAATTCATATTTTACATTTGGTATACTTACTTCTAATTATGTCTAGATGAAAGTACCATATCATTTGTGTCACGATATAATCGTGCCCGCAATAAAAATCATGATTCATGAAATGCGTCTTGCAATTTCACCCATATATTTTGCGTAAAATATTTGATTGGTCTCCATTTTATTTAGATTAATTATACTATAATCTTTTCTTTTAAGACATTCAAACGGCAGAAATTGGTAGGTTAAAATGGTTATCCAAAAAACAATAGGTTATATGAATGGCAGAAATTTAAAGTACTTTTACTCTATTAAAGATTAGAGGAGTATCGTTTGGTAGGGGTGATTGGAGTGTATAATATTTCTATAACACCATAATATCTTGTTTGGTATGAAGTATACGGTCCTTTGTAAAGTTCGGGCCCGTATGAATAATACTTATTTTTGTTGTTATGTATACTACCTATGAGGTGGTATAAATAATACTGCAACTAATTATAGCAATAAATTACAATAATTACTATGTGTTGCAGAGAATTTAATACTTTATACCAAACGGAATATTAATTCTTTATATTTATAAGACATCTCAGTCAAACATATCAGGTCTTATCCCATACTTTGTACCAAACGAGAGAAAAGGGATATCACGTTTAAAACGTGAATAATATAGATAGTTTAGTGCTTTCGATTTGGAGGATTAGAAATTAAACCAAACTCGTTCATTATATTTTTTTAAATAAAATTTATGTAGCGCGTAATGTGTAAATGCGCGCGGGTTTAGATGAGATACGTGTCGTAACGTGTAAATGCGCATTTGATCTTTTTTTTTTCTTTAAAAAAAAACAGATCAAATATACAAATGCAACATCGTTCATAGACTCATAGTAATATAATCTAATATAGTAGGGACACAAGTGGTCGAGCAAAATCATAATATGTTGTGTGCGTGTATTGGCCTAGCGATAGAGTGGTTCATGCCCGAGGCCTAAAGTCTTGAGTTCAAGTCCACCATAGCGCGATTTTTAAATTTAATTATTACTCCCTCCGTCTCATTCATAAAGGCCCTTTTCATTTTAGTCCGTCTCATTCATAACGTTCCCTTTCTAAATAAGGAAATAATTAGGGCCTTAATCATCTAGTATTAATTTCCTAATTATTTAACCAAACTAATATTAGATGATTAAGACTCTAATTATTTCCTTATTTAGAAAGGGGACGTTATGAATGAGACGGACTAAAATAGAAATGGGCCTTTATGAATGGGACGGAGGGAGTAATTTATAAAAAAAAATCATAATATATAACATTATACCGTAATACGATTGAATATAGGGAAAATATGCACCAAATTTTAGGAAAAGTTACACTTTTACACCTAATAAAGTTTAGGTAAATTTTTGATTTAGAACATACTTTCGACTTTCACATATTAACACCCCAAGAATGCATTTTTCAAATCTAGGACGATTAATTTTTCAGTACCAGAATATTGATATGGCAGCCTGAATTCCACGTGAATTTTGCAAAATATTGCGGATATTTTTTCCATTGTATACCTTAACCACTTCATTATGCGCTGTCAACGCTCCAACGTACCCATAAGTAGGGCTAATCCTCCTCTCATCTAACGGACTGTTTAGCACCATGAACAAAAAATCGATTTTTTTTTTTTTGAAGTATGGACACTTGTGTTCTTACTGCCGACTTCAGAGTTTTTTATTACAAATCTGAAGATTTCAATTACGTGAGATGGGTTACTTCTTCTAGGCAACAGAAAGATGAATGCGGACTTTGGCGTTATAAAGTCTACAACCAATTTCCTGATGCATGCTAGTGCAGATTTTTTTTTCATACCAATTTTGCATACAAGATGGGGAAGCTTATGGTTGTTTCCGGCGGTGTAGACGGTTTTGAAGATGTGACGATGTTTTAAGATATGAAGAGAGGAAAGATCGATGAATTTGGAGAGAGATTTGAATTTATGAGCTCAAAATCACCGGCTTTAGCAGCTTCAATGATGATGGCGGCGGTGGTCCGGTGGAGAAGGGCTCACAGAAAAAAGAAAAAAATGAAAAATTGATTTTTTGTTAACGATGTTAACATGTCCATTAGACAGAAGGGAGGTCTATGCTACTTATGGGTACATTAGGATGCTGATAATGTCTAACGTTTTGTTATGATGAATACACACTTTGAGTGTCAACGTTAGGAAATATTTGCACATTAACCCTAAAAATTAAGGAGGGCAAAGAACGAAAGCCTAATTAACAAACTTAATTACAAATTTTCAACTCTCACGTATTTATTACTCAGGAGTATTACTATTTTTTTTATTTGTAGCAGTAATAACTAATAATAGAGTATTAGTACTATTTTTTGTTTTATTCGTAGTAAATAGTAATAATAGAATTTGTAGTACGAGTACGCAAGATAAAACACTTATAAGTCAATAAATATAGATTCCTAATAAAAAAAGTCAATAAATATAGGATCAAATCGATCCGTACCAATAATGATAGTTTTGTAATATCAATAGAAATAAATGCATTTTGTCTACGTTATCCTTGCTTGAAATTTAGGGTCCGGTGTTACGCATATTCAATAAGATTTTTTAATAAAAGAATTCAAGGCTCGTTTGGTATTCATACATGTATATTAGGTATGAGTATGGATATGACTCATATTCATACCTTGTGTTGGTATATCAATATATGGATATCAAATTGATAACTTTATTATAGTTGATATCCTAATTTTCAACATTTTCATATACCAATTTTTTGTTAGGGTATGACTCGTATCTCTCATTTCCTCCCCACTTGATATCAGTCGATATTTTCAGCATACCAAATACAGATATTAGATATCAATCAATCTCATAAACATACCTAATATCTGATACACATACCCATATTTGATATATAATATATTGGTATATGGATACCAAACGAGCCCTCATTTATCATAGATTATCATTGATCCATATACAATAATCAAATGTAATTTGAGTATGATTTAGATTAATTGAGCCAAAAATCACAATCGCTACACAAAATTGTAAATTGGACATGACTTTCAAACTTCACAAATGTAACACTACTTTTCGAGTTTGGTGGTAATTAAACATGCCCAATTGTTTGTCGACAATCCAAATCTAAGGTGAGAAATTTTATACGGTCTATCAAAATTGTAGCTAGTTTTATGTGGCACGAGTTTCAATAAAAGTGTGGTAGATGTTAAGTGAGTGGAGAAATAGATAAAAAAAAATAAGATAGTAAGTTCTAAAGTGGAAGAAATTAAAACTATCTACAATCCTCATAGATAAACGAAAAAAAAAAAACTAGCTACAATCTTCGTGAACAGACGGAGGATTATTTGTACACATACTTACAACATCATAATGTGTGCCCAGTTGGACTGGCCACTTCAAGTTCCGACCTTCGAAAAAAAATATGTATGTTTAATTTGCATTATAATCATAAATTGATGTTAAATAATTTTGAAGATTAAATATTATTTCAAATTTGTAATTTGGTGTAATATATATATATATTTTTTGAAATATAAAGTACTGTAGTACGTAATCTCTGTCAAAAAAAAAAAGCACTAGTACGTAATCCTATTCACTATTGAAATGGAATGATGTCGTATATTTCTGAAAATATATTACTCCTACATAAAAATATTACTAACTTTTTGTATCTTTATAATTTCGACCTAACTTTTAAAATTTTATGAACTAATTTGTATTTTTGCAATTAAGACCTATCAAATTTTTTCAACGGCCGAAAAATGACATGAACGTCAATATGAACTGAAGAAAATGATGTGGACGCCAAACATCAATCGAACAATACGAAATAATGTAATTTTGTACTTAATTAAGGAACATGATCGAAAAAAAACCTAGAAATGCGCTGAGGAAGGTTCGAATTCGTGAACTCTTGCAAAGAGGTTAAGATTTTTACCAATTATATATGGTAACAATGTCAATTGGCTCCACGCCGTCCCCGTCATCTTTCCAACTGTTGAAAAATTAAGGAGGTTTTTAATGCAAAAATTATAAAGTTTATGCTCTAATTCGTAAAATTTTAAAAATTAGATTAAAATTACAAAAACACTATAATTATTATCGTGTTGATAGGATTAGGGAGACAAATGTGAAACCATCCTATTTCGAAGAAGAGGAAAAGGGGGTGAGAAAAAAACACGAGAGAGAGGGGTGGCGGTGGGAGAGGTAGGTTTTCAAATTCTACATTTTTATTAATTTTAAATTAATTCTATAAAGGGTATAAATGTCATTTTACACTGAAAAATGGCTCGAAATCATTTTAAAAAATTGGCTATATTTTATATTTTACATGATTTGGAAATGACTATTTTGTTATATTAACACTATGATTGTAACATGAATACAATTTTTTTTATTTTTTTTTTCAGTTGGGGGAATGGAAATTGAACTCTGATTTCATTCTTAAATGGATGAGAAATAATACTAAACTACATATCACCGGTCGAATACAATAAATTAAACACTAATTCATTATTATTGATGCATGGCGTTAGTGCCGTGCTATCATCATATCCTGTTAAGAATTATCATCTTAATTGAAAATTAACGAGCAAAATAATGAGTTTGAAACTTTTAATTGCCATTGGTTAAGAAGTGAAGCGCCCACTCCTAATCTATGTTTCTACCATAATATAATGTGGTCCTCGAATTAAATTGTGGTTTGTCTACTATGTTTTGATAAATGTTAAAGTTTAAGATGTAATATTTTATATTTGAATACTAATATCAACTATAGCACTTGATTTGTTTTTTAGATTGTTAGGGCAAAATATTCTGAAATATTCTAAATTATTCGTCATTTATTTAAAATCTCTTATGCTATTAATTTTTTTCTAGGAACATGGCCTGAACTATCAAATGTTTAGTTGAATTCAATATTCATTAAATTATTCGGATATGAATATCATTTTAGAAGTTTTGACCAGTGAGACAGTCTCAAATAATTTTTTGTTCATTACACTAGGTTGTTGAGTAACTAGGTATAATATGATGTAAATTTTGGGAATATATGGGAATATTTTTTTTTCATACATTGGTATAAAAAGTGATATTAAATAGGACTGTGCATTTGGGATAAAGGGTCGTGTGCCATACAATATTTAATTTTCTTTGTGAAATGTAACACATTAGGTTTTAAGTTTGGTTTGATTGGTCAAGAACTCATAAATGGGTATGACCATCCCACAGTAAATCTAAAGTAGCAACAATTTCAATTAATCAAGAGATTCAAGACAACTAGTTGGACCACTTGCAGTGTGATATTGCAATTAAAATTAATAAATGAAATCCAACTGTTGTTATTAAGATTAATTAAAGTTAACAAACTTTCTTACTAGCAACATAGGAATTTGCGATCCTAGGAGTACTATTTCAGCCCAAATAAAATAATAGTGCCACTTAAATTTCATTATTCTTTAGCTAGCTAGGAGTACTACTTTAAGCTCTATTTCATTTCTCCACCTTTAATGTTTTCTTATTTTTACAGTTTTCTACTTTATTACATGGATCATATATCCAAACAAAAAATAGTGTTAATGATAAATTAATTCACCACTTATACTCCAATTTGTAAGTGCAAGTTTGCAACACCACCTTCAAAATATAGCAAACATATACACAATCTATTGAATTTTTACAATTAGGATTTATCAACGTGACTCATTTTCAATCCACGTATGTGACTGTTTTTTTTTTTTTAAATATGTGGACATACTATAAATAACCCTAAAAATGACCTACAATGTCACGTTTTTTAGATAAATTATCAAATAGTATACCATTATAGCATCTCTTCGGCGGCCGAAAACGACACCGTCTATTGATTTTATTAATCACAAGTTAATATTATATTTTGGATATAAAATGCCACCTTGAACTCTGACATGTCATGTCATTTTCTAGTTTTGAAGAGATGTCCATGTGATAGATTCGATAATTTATCTAAAGGTCGGAATATTCTACATATTTATTAATGGTGGGGAAAGATTTAATAAAAGCGCTAAAGGTCGAATAGAATTTGATGATATCAACCTTAATTATATTATTGCATAGAATTATATTTTTATTTTTATTTTTTGTAGTATTTATTTTATGCAAGTATGAATAAAATTATAAAAAAATATTGGGTAAATTGCCTGTAAATTCCTGAACTTTTTATAAATCCTGGTTTTGCTTTTTATAAAAAAATTCAGCTTGAACAATTCCCAAACTTACTATGATCTCTGATTTTGCATCCAATGTCGGTTTCCCCCAAATTGTGTAATGGCTTGACAGAACGGAAATTCCTACGTGTCCTTATCGGCCGACGAGTTAATATTTATATATGTAATTCGTATCACTTAAACATAAAGAAAAAATGCATTGCATATTTTGGTATGGATATATGATCATATCTCATGTTAGAATAATAATATGACATGTATTGTAAAATAAAATAAAAAATAGACAATACACAAAGGACATCATACCAACAATTCAAAACAGTGCTTCTCAAAAAAAAAATACAATTCAAAACAGTGGACATAAGCTAAATTGAAATATGAGTACGAAATTCCATATGGCAATTGTAGTAGAACATCAGTATTGATTGAATCACTTAGTGGCTCGATAGCAATCTGTATCCACCATTAAGCCAAGTGTTGCATTGATATGGCTTGATAGAAGGCTTGATAAAATTAATTTTGAAAAAATTAAATTTTCATTAATTTTAAAATACAAAAATTGCCGCATTTCGCTCAAAGGGTTGAAGGGAGATAGTGCACCAAGCTGTTCGCAAGGGCCAACTTGATCCTCTTCCCCGTGGATCTCAAATAAGGGACCACGGAGAGCCGCCGACTCCAACTACCGTCCATGTATGATCCATACTAGATCTGACCAACCGCCCATCCTACCTCCCTCTACGTTCTTGACAGCCCATCTTTGTCTCAGTAGAGTCTTTCAGTGGCATGTTTCGGTCCTCTTCCCCATTACTTAGAAAAAGTGAGCCCACAAAATGACCTGGGGAAATCCACGAACTCAATTTGATTATTGTTTGTTACTAAGTATCTGAACCGTGAACTGTCTTCTTATGACTCATCAATCAGATAGATTAATCTTTTCAAAGAGCTTTTCAAGGAACAGGTGAACCCATCTCTCACTACTAATCGATCCTCCGACCTACCCCCCTTCTTCGATTTCGATTAACTAATGTTATTCTTAGATCTCGGCACCGTCGGATCACTAAGGCCGACTTTCGTCCCTGCTCGACGGGTGGGTCTTGCAGTCAAGCTCCCTTCTGCCTTTGCACTCGAGGGCCAATCTCCGTCCGGCCCGAGGAAACCTTTGCACGCCTCCGTTGAATATATATACTGTGATGTTTCTTATCAACGATCAATGGCTACTTTCGTGGTTTGGGATAGTATAAACGAAGAGTTTCAGAGTAAGCATTACACAATCTCCAAGATTATTTTTTCGAAAAAAAAAAAGAGAGAAAAGGGGCTCGGCGTGTACACGAGAGAAGCAAGGAGGTCAACCTCTTTCAAATATAAAATATACAACATGGATTCTGGCAATGCAATGCAGTTGGACCAAGTTCGGGATGGATTGGTGTGGTTCCTCTACGCCTAGGACACCCTCAGCCACATGGATAGTTCAATGTGCTCATCGGCGCCTGACGTAGTCGGGGAGAAAATCACCCGTTTGATTGAGTACGCTACCAATCAATTTCTGCCACTTATTATAGTGTGCGCTTCGGGGGGAGCGCGCATGCAAGAAGGCATATCTCTACTGGTTTTCCAAATCAATCTCGCGGATACATGGCATATACGTTTGGAATAGATTCCATTTTGAGAGAGTTGAAAAAGCACTATCTTACATTAAATTAAAAATAATATAAATTAAAGAAATAAAAAATTACATAAAATTCGAAAAATATACATTACAAAATTGAGAAAATTGAAGATGGAGAAAGCTAGGAATGTATTGAAATATAATAATGTTGAATATAACACAATTAACATAGTTGGTCTATTGGGTAAGAATCTTGATTTTATTTTTGAGGTCTAAAGTTCAAACCCTTAAAAAAAAAAATTCCGCAAGTGTTATTAATTTATGAAATATTAATTTAAATAGATTCCACTGTATATAGAATATTTGGTTGGATAATATTTTAGTGTGTTTTAATGTAGCAAGCCACATTGGACAAAAAATAGCAATGGAGGTACGTTCTAGTGGTTTGAAATTAGTGGTTATGAAGATGTAAGTTTTAAATTATTGTTAAAAACGTGAAAAGTTTCTTTTGCGCCTTTATTCTGTAGCACTACTTGCATAAAATACAGTTGTAAATAAATAAATAATGCTGTAATATTTATTGCTTTTAACAGTCAAACGTTGTTAATCTAAGGCAGAGAAGATCTTATATATTCTCATGTAGCAATTAATATTGGGGTGCACGTGAGCATATCAGCCTCGTTTATGTGTTTCACATGTACTTTCACTTCTCAAAATCTCCATCTTGTCATTAAAAAGGTGAATAATTGATAAAATATAAAATAAAGAAGATAGAATAATGTCTCACCATAACATAACATTAAAATAATTAAAAATGAATTTTTCTATTCTTAGCCCATGCATGTTTCATTCAAAGCTCTGCAATAATAGTGCAGCAATCTTAATTTTAAATTCAAGACGATGGCTTGCTGCATAAAGAAACTTACCACCCAATATTTTTCTCTTCAAACGCAATTTTTGCTTCAATTCATTAGGAAAAATAATTCTTATAAATATAGCTAAAGGTATGTAGGAACCAATTTGGTTCGTTTATCTTAAATAGTGTTTTATCTTTCATTTCAATATTATCATGTACATATCACGTGCAATTAAGATTTTATGGAGGAACCAAGCTCTCGTCGTTTCGTCTAATTTTAAATAGTATTTAATCTTTGATTTCATGCTATCATAACATATCATATCACTTGCTTCACTATAAAAATTACACTTAATCTATGTATTTATGGTGTCGTCTAATACATGTGACTGTGAAATCTAATGTACAAGACTAGGAAGGAATAATATTTTGTGATCTTTATATAAAAATGTGGACTGTCCAAACAAGGAAACTTTTATTGGGCCAAATTTATTTATTTATGGGCCTTCATAATGAAGTTGGGCTGATCTATTTTAAGTAATCGGCCCTTCAAATCTTAAAACGTAACTTTCCATAGCTTCCATTCATATTTGAGCCCATAACCTCTCAATTTGTAGATTTTGGATAAATATTTGTCTGATAAAATGTGGTCAAAATTTACCCAAATTTTTTAAATATTTGAAAATGAAAAAATGAATCGTTTTCAAATATAATCTTGTTGTACAATAGTATGCTTAAACTCAATTGATAAAAAAGAAGAAGATTTTTTTTTTTAAAAAGAAAGAAAAAGAAAAAGAAATTTGATTTGTAATTTCTATTTAGAGGGTGCTCGGTTCAACTATAGTACAAATTTTATTATTCGTAAATCTCCCAAGGGACAAACCAGAATTCACAATATATATAATACATAGCCATAATTTCATAATTTTTATGGTAAAAATAAAATATTAAAGTTATTAAGTTCTTAAAAAACAGTTAAAGTTCATTTTCTTTGTTCAAAACAGGACAATTACAATACTCTAAAACATCAAAGATACCTTTTTAAAAAAATTACATTATTTTAAAACATCAAATATGTTATAGAAAAATCAAGGTTATACAGTAGGATTCTTTTTCGTTTTCCCAAATTTTTAAGATCACTTAGTTGAGCCCAATTAAGTTCGATTTGTTTTTCTACTTGTTTAGAAAACTGAATTCATAAAATTTATTTATTTAAATTTAAAAATATCAGGGCAATCTTGAAACATACATGATGAAAATTTCGTATTCAAAATTAATAAGCTCTCAAGAGGTTGATTACAACATTTTAATTATATAGAAATTGCCAAAAATGATAAAACGTCAAACATCTTATAGAAAAATTAAAATTATACAAAAGCATTTTTTTGCTCTTAAAATTCAAAGATGTGATTATGAAAAGACTATCCACCTACTAGACAAAAAAAGCAAATTCACGAACTACGAAAAACACCTAAAATCAAGATAAAAGATCAACAATTCTAAAAAGTGGATGTTGAATTCAATCAAAAACAAACATTAAAATCAGCAAACTAATTGCACACGTAAAACAATGATTATATCGCCAAAAAATTAAGGGAAAATATATTTATGTTGATATGATTATCACAATAAGTATGAGGTATGATGCATTTTGATTTTGGCCACCTATCTTCCCCATAAAGATGAAATAAAATTGTGTGAAATGATTACCCACCCACAACCCTATTCTCTCTAGTACTTCAATCCCACTTTAGATTTGGGTAGAAATAAAAAATAAAAATAAATAAAAATCATCATCATTGTATTAACCTTATTCACCTCTTCTTGCCTAAGCTTTAGGCTTTAGCTCTTCTCTCCACACATAATCATTACAAAAATAAATAATAAAAAAATCCCGAAAAATAAATAAAAAAAAGTACCATTAACTATTACTAAGTGTTTATTAGTACTATATTGTTGCGTAATAGTAATATTTAATTATTGTATTTTTGAAAACTTTCTCCTCTCTACATGTTCAAAACAAATATTGCACTATGTTTCCTAGAGTTCATTTTCAAATTGTCACTCCCTTAAGGATCTAATTAAAAATAAAATTGGTTATATTGTTCAATTTTCACTAAATCATTAGAATAAATATTAAATCAAATTATTTTCCTCAATTTGCAGATGACCAAGAATTCAACGCTAGCTCCAACTTTTGTTGAAAAAGTTGATTATCATGTTTGGGTAGTTCAAAAATGACTTTAATGTTCAAGTGTCAAATGTCTGCCGAAACCGGTGCAGATTAGAAATTTTAAATTAAATTTTAACACATTATAGCTTGCAATAGATGTCCTACCTATCAAAATCAAATTCAAATTGATTTACATATTATCTATAGTCCTCTTGATATAAATATTTTCCTTTAACAGCATTAACTTGGCTTTATTAAACCCCACTTTTGCTAATTGAAAACCAAACAACTTTTTACCTCCATATCAAGAGTTCAAGACTAGCACATTATCCCCTTTTTTTCTAGTATTATATCCTTTCGTCCTTTATTTTTTGCCCCTCACATTTAAATTACAGATTCCCTCTTGAGAAATAATGTTATAGTTTATTGCGTGATTTATTTGTGTAGGTACTAGTATCTTCGTTATATTAATCAAATAAAATTACATTTAAAACAATGATTTTACACTTAATAATTCAAATTGCCGTACAACGCTTGTTTATTTGAATGAGATGCCTATTGATGAAGTGAATATTTTTGCAATCAATTGTTTAAAATTCGAATCTCACCAAGATCTTGCATCTGGTTTATCTAGTATAATTTACCTCTCATTTGTGATTTGTAAGTTATTGCACAATAGGGGAGTTTACCCAATACACACTTCAGATAACACCTACGAGTTATCATCCTCGTAAAAAAAATAGTAGTACTATATAGCTAGGAAAGAGTAGTTATCTTGTTTCTCTTTTTTTTTTCTTTTTTTAATAGGAACAAACAAAAATAAGATTAATGACGCAAGTTAAATAAGTGGGTAGCTCCATCGTCATTTGAAGGAATTACAATTTACACAAATATCATAATTGATTATAATGGCATAGAATAGGCGTGTTATCATCTCAACTTATAGGAAACGTGTCATGCCTCATCATTCGGATTGAGACATCTTTTTTGCTTCGTATACTCATTTTTACATATAAAAAATGTTTGGTACTTTACCAAATTTGTACCAAATAATAATTATTCATACTATGTGCAACTACTCGAAACTTCCTGCTGCGGCAAAAACTTCAAGCAACAACTTTCATATTTGTGAAACGCATTAAAGTAGTAAAATAGTAAAGTATTTAGATCGACCGAATGTAACATCAATTTTGAAACACTTATAGCGAGGTAAATTAGACTATCACAACAAAATGTTACGGTACTTTGTTTTAGTGACTAATTCTTCATATATATTAGACAAAAAATTAAAATGATGTGTAATATGGGATATGTATGTATAACTGTGGGATACTTGGCATAACACGGTGATTTATTTTATTTATTTTTTATTTTTTGTTGAGGGAAGTGAAAATTTTACTAAGTTATCTACTTGTGTAGTATGTATTCCTAATTCCCGTGACCAAATATCTAAAGTTTGAATCATGTCAACACTTTATCAGGTGGTGTCCGTCAGATCATATTTTTTTAGTGTGGTTTCTGATTCATCTTTCTTATGTACACGTTTGCAAGTTGTTGTACGGAAGAGGAATTTAGTCTTGTAAGTATCTGATCTTAGATAGCGGTTGTGGCTACCATCGTTATTAAAAAAAAAAACTATTAAGTTGATACTCCCTCCGTCCCATTTATATAGGATGATTGAAATTTTCACATGGATTAAGAAAAATTATTGGAAAAGTAAATTATATAGTAAATTTCTTAATATGCTCCTATTTATTATTTGACTATGTATGTTTTATGAGTTAATCAAATAATTAAATAAGGATATATTAGTAAATGATCTAAAAAACATTACTTTGTATGGAAATAAGCCTATATATTTGGGACATCCGAAAAAGGAAAACAAGCCTATATAAATGGGACGGAGGGAGTATATAATTTCTAAAATTAAAGTTTGGTTTGAGTGATGATGAGAAGCCCAATATTAATTTCTTAACTTAAATGCCATCTCATTCACCATCCGTCCATATTGGGTTTGATGGGATTTTCTTTACACCAATGCAAATGATGGAGATAACCTTTGTAACGACATTGCTTTATGTTAAATTCCCAAATACATGATTAATCATTCAAATTATTCATTCCTCATCGGGATTATTACCTCTACCTTACTTTCCAAACAAATAATCACATTTTTATGAGCAAATTTATATGCGGGAGTATATGTATCATAATAATATTAACAATTTTCACATTCCAATCTTACAATTTTGTAATGTCACTTAAATAGAGTTACACTGTAAAATGTTTGAATATAGATATTTCATATTTGTATCTTTGAATTTACACTCTTTGACTTGACCAAAACACAAATATATAATTATTCTTTATCAACTCTGCTCACTTTAAACTCGTAATTATAATTATATGCTATGATCGGTGTGCTCAAAACATTTCTACTAATATTTTTTTAACAATTCATGATTATATAAAGATATCGAAAAAATTCACCATTATGTTTTACATAATATTTTATGATCACAATAGTTGCACTCACAAAAAAATATCGAAAAATTAAAATGGAAGACGTACACATGCATAAATAATATTTAGTACATACAAAAGTAAATAATTTGACACAACTCAAGAAAAGTATTGGCACAATCATACCATTTGCGTGGAAAGAAGGGAGGAAAAGGAGGTGGCGTTGAAGCAATCAAAGCCGTTGGATGATCTGCTTAATAGCCGTTGATCTGCGTTGGAAAAGTTAGTTTTAATTTTTCTCCCTTGACCAATTAAGGCTGGAGCTGGACCGGAGCACAAAATAGTCATCAATTTCCTCGAGTTCGCGGGAATCATTGTAAGAAAAATTGCTTGCTTCCCAAATTACTTATATGCCCTTCACTCGTTTTCCGTAAACATTTTATCTCATCTATTACTATACGAAAATAAAGTTGCCCCATCCAGGATGCTCTGTTCAGATTTTCCTTTATTCTGGTAATTTATCTCATTTTAATTCATATATATTCTAATTTTTATTAATTTCATATTCTTGGAATATTACATGTTTATCTATTAATCACATCTCATATTTATCTTTCCTTCTATTTAATTAATTTCTTCTATTACACATATTAAAATAATAATAATTTCGGAATACATTCTTATAAATCTTTATTTTATACATTCTTAATTCATATATATATATATATTTAATATTATAAAATTGGCAAAGATTAGAGATATCGATTTAATTAGCATGAACCAACGAGACGGTTCAAATAACATACTAGAAAGAAGGATTTTTAATAATTTTAATTAATATTACTTTGAAGATGCAAACATATTTTTTTCGCATTTGATAAAGATTAGAGATATCGATTTAACATGAATCAACGAGACGGTTCAAATATACTTAAAAAGGAAGGATTTTTACTAATTTTAATTAATATTAACTTTATTTATATTTTTATCGAGTAATTTAGAATAAACCAACGAGACGGTTCAAATAACATAGAAAGAAGGATTTTTACAAATTTTAATTAATATTACTTGGAGCGTTCATATTTTTATCGAGTATTACTCAACGGATTTGAGACGAGTATGTACAATAAAGTCACTATTTTAACCGAGATTAGGACGAACATGTAGAAAAATTCTAAACAAATTTAAATTTAGAAAATACATAATAAATGAATATACTCAATTCATTGTCATTCCTAATTATAAATTTAGATACGTGAAATAAAATTAATTTGTTAAGTTTGATTTATAATTAACGCGAACAATATTATAACTTCTAAATAAAATATAAAATTATTTTTAAAATGTTTACATATAAATTAAAATATAAAGTTATTTCCCGTCGAATTTCGACGGGCTACTTACTAGTAAATACTAATAAAAAGAAAAACAAAGGATAAATTCAAGAGCTTGTTTGCTACACCTATTAGGAGTGTGATAAATATATGATATATTACTATTTTATTTGCTTAAAAAATATTCACTCACCCCACGATAAATATGTAGTACATATTTACTTTTTTTTTTAACAAACATTACAAGAAATTTTAAAGGCCGCGTGATGGTGGATTTGAACTCGTGACACTTGGCCTGGATATTAACCACTCTACCACTAGGCTAACACACGCACACACATATTTCCTTTTTCGTTAAAAAAATATGCACATTCCTTTTATAGAGTATCATCCTCATCCACCACCTTTTCTTATCTATTACTCTCTCTTTCAACTTATTTACAGAATTTACCATCTATGTTCCACTACAATTTTCTCTTTTTCCTAAAATAACACTACAAGAATGTGGGTCATTTTATCCACTCACAATACCGCTATAACATTTCTTAAAAGCCGTGCTTGTACGTATTTATTGTGGACAAAGAAAGTAACGTTTTAGATAAAGCAAGGGCACGCCATATATTATTTATATACGATGATATTAATTTATTATTTAGACTGGACTAAACTGCTCATAATATTATTCTCTTATTCATAATACTAAATAAAATATATTTTTTTATGCTAAGCTGCTAGCATATTGGACAATGAAGCTTTGAATCTTTGCCCGTTGATAGATCTATCAAAAGCAGTCGGATTCGAATTGCTCATTATTTGATCCATAGACTCAAATTCAACCGATTTTTTTTTAACTCATTTATACACATTTCATGATTTTAGGAACGAAATAATTATATGTCGTAATCGGTAACAGTTCATCCTTTAAGATTGAAATACCAATATCCACCTACCCCAAATAAGTATATCTCCTATATGTGTACATCTAAAATAAAGCTTTTATTATTACATTCGTCGTTCAAAAATGATCACTACACTTTATATATAGTTTGGATTTGAATTTATAGACAAAAAATATACATAAAAAAAAACAATTTTTTAGGCTGTAAAAAAGGTTAAAAAAAATACTTAAAAAGACAAATTATATATTCATTTACTGAAACATAAAAAATTGACTTCACTTATGATGCCTGCCAATATTGATGGGCTTTATCACATGATGCATTACATCTCTTTGATTTTCGAAGTTTGTTGTGTAGTCCATCACTGAGCCATCATTTTCTGCCTGACTTAAATCTAATGCATCATACATGTATATTTGTTTAATTGAATAAATTTGCCCTCATTTAAATACAACCACCACCCCAAATATAATTTTTGGCCTTATTATTACTATTTGTAATACTGTATTAATATGAGCATCCACAATCAGGGTTCCTTAAGTAAAATCGATAAATAAGGAGTAGATTTTTAATTTTGTCAACCATTGAGGGATGTTGGCTCAATAAATAATGAGTTGTCGGACACGTGCATTTCACGCGTTCGCTAGTCACGTCCAGTGGCGGAATATTTCTTTCGATTTTTAACAACTTATTTTTTCTATTTTTGTTCAATTAATTTAATTTTCGATTTTTTCCGTTTGTTTTCTATTTATCTTTTAGGATTTCACTATTGCGGATGCTCTAAAATATCAATATTTTTACATTTTAATAATTCAATTGTATGAATCTTTCCCTGGTTCAATTAATTTATGGTATGTATATATTAAAGAGTTGGTGAAATTTTAGGTGGGCTGCAATACCTGATTGAAATTATAACCAAAATATGTTTGTACCAAGTACTTGCTACCCTTTTTTAGTAAAGATAGATTTTTCCTTCTCCTTTATCTCTGTCACATGCTAGAAGAAAACAAACAATTTCACAAATTTTATGCATATATAATTAGAAAACGTTTTTGGAAGTGGAAGCTAAATGATTTGTCACAACCAGTATATATAGGAAACAGTAGACTTTCTTGCAAGTGAGATTTATAAAATTATTTCTTTGCTTTATTAATTGGAACTTCCAAATATAATAATAAATTATCTTAATCTTTTCAACCGCGATTTTTTTTCCTCACAAAAGGCTATACAATATTCCACTTCGTTACATTTAATCTTAATTTTCCTCTCGCCACACAAAAAAGGAAGATAAACATCTTAAAAGCTTTTTTGTTTTTAGATTTCACTTTAAAAAGAAAAACACATGGCGATTTAAAAGATAAAGTTTTCCCATAAAGCACGCATAATATTTTCTTTTCCATCTTATTTATATATATTATTATATAACTTACAAATAACTATATGAATTAATAGAGGCATTTCATGATTCATCTCCAAATCAGTGAGTCAGTGACGCACATGTATTTTTGCTTCTCTAGATTAATTGTGTAATATGACTGCTAAACATTATACACATTATAACTTAATTTTGGAATATATATTTTTTCTCCTTAAAAAGAAAACCACATTCAGAACCTACCTAGCAGGTAAAATTCACTTTAGGATTAAATATAAATAAAATTAAAATTGGACAAACAAATTATGTTGTAAAATTAAAAGACACGAAGCTCAAAGCATAGGCAATAGATAGACACGTATTAAGTGGTCTCGACAAGATGGATAACTTATTAAATATGTGGCCTTGGCTCATTGAATATCGAGTTGCACTCATGATAATTTTATTGAATATATTTCAACTTATTAAACAAGTATTATTCAACATTTAACGTCCTTTGATTTGGAAGATGTGATTGATAACATATGCTAGGATAGGAAAGGATTATATGATTGATTAATAATAACTATAAATTTGGAAGGACAACTTATCACTCAACTGGTGAATATGATAAAGACTTGTTTTTTCATTACGAGCCAAACATTCAAACTGAACACTTAATTAAATTGGATTATTTTATCAATCAAACCTAATTAATCAAATCAAACGACACAAAAGAGTTCTACATCTATATCATATAAATCCAATTATTTCTAATAATTTTTTATGTTTATCATATGTCAAATTACAGAAGTGACATGTTAATTGCCCAATTAATCCATTTATATCTAAATGATCACTAACAAACTAACAAGCGGAACAATCACGTTTGGGGATAGAGGGAGTGTCTTTTTAATATAAACACCAATAATATAATATATGTAAAATTAATTCAAATATCACTTTATGTCCAAATATTTGACCGTTTTGACTGAAATATACATTCAAGACTCCAAAATATAAATTAGAGGATGATGATGACTTACCCTAATTTTACTCAAACAACGATAATGAATTTCTGAATTCACAAAAGGAAAAAGAAAATGGTTAAAGAAAAATTAAAAAAGGAAAAGAAAGAGGAAAGGGTCATTTTAGGGAAGAGAAGAATAAAAAATAGCAATCAAGTAGGGTGAAGTGAAAGAAGAAGAAAAAAAGAGGAAGAAAAGAAAAAAAGTTAGCGTACACGGTCAATACTACTCATTGATCGTATGGGGTTGATGACGTGTAAATACGGGATTGGCTGCAATAAAAACAATAACAAATGAACAACACAACAACATTCCCCCTCTCCTCTCTCTCCTCTCCATCCCAACACGCACTGCACCAATACATACAACCTTTAGATATAGAGAGAGAAAGAGAGAACGGGGTCGGGGGAGGGGGAGGAGGAGGGGTGCACCACACAGAAGTTTGAGAGAGAGAGAAGAGAGAGACAGAGTAGTTATGGAGTGAATGATGGAAGGGGTGGCCATGTTACGGCAACTTATTGGGCAGTTACAAGAGGTTTTGGAACTCTACGGTTCTCCTCCTCCTACGGTCCCTTCCAATTACTTCATTCAGTTTCAACCCACATCGCACCAACAACCCCTCAGGTCTCTGATTATTTCCCCCCTTTTTTTCTTGTTTTTTGATGCATCGATTCTGATTTTTGGATTTTTGTTGCTCCGAATGAGGGGGGTGGGGGTTCCGGATTCTATGTTCATATTTTTGAGAAGCTACATCAATTCTTTTTTAGTTTTCGGGTTAGGTTATCGTCACCGATTTTTTTTTTCTTCTTTTTTTTTTGGTAAATGTTTGCTTGCTTAAAAGGGAAAGGAATATTTTGGTGCCTATGCTGTTTTTTCTACGTTTTCATCCCATTTTCGTTCGTTCTACTGTTTTGGGGTGGAGGAAATATTTTTTGATGCAGTTTATATGGTGTGAAGTTTTGAGTACTATGAGTCTTGGTCGTGAAATCTACAGTAACAAGACTTGAATCTTGATTAATTGATTTTGTTTGCTCGGGATAAAAATGCTTCTGCTTCAAAGAGGAATTTCATGAGTATTGTTTCTTTTGTTATTCTTGTATGATATATCCTAATTTAGGTTATTGGGGTTTCAGACTTTCACAAGAGTTTTGTTTCCATTTCCAGAAAGCTTTTTTGTTTTATATTTTGCACTCCATTGGAATAATGAGTTATACATTTTGGGCTTCCAGTTGTCATTTAACTATTTGAGTGGAGTAATATTTGTTGACTTCATGAGTGCTCTTGGTAGTTGTTATACTCAATTCTGCTTCCTGTTCTTGGTTTGTTTGACAAGTGTGTACATTTTTAGGTCTCCGATTTGGGTTTAGGTGCTACTCATTTGCATGCTTTCTTGTCACATATAAACTGTTCATATAAGCTTTTACCTACTCTTAATTATTGGATATGCATAATCAGATTTGCTTTAGTTCTGCAATTTTCTTTGCCGATTTTTTTTTTTTTGCTTCAGCTGCACTTTGTATTGATGATTGTATTGATGCAAGATTAAAATTGAAATCTCATTCCTGGAGACTCCCCTTCTTAAGTTTGTGTCCCGTTTTTAATTTTTTTCAGGCAATTATGTTCGGGATGTCATATGCCCAAATAAGGTGAAGTCTTTAATATCAATAGTATAATATAAAAGAAGAATGTATGTTGTCAACATGTGTGTAGATTGCGGAATGTGACACAATAGCTCTCTGTCATTTTGCTGTTACTGGAATCAGGCAAAAGAAATCAAAATTCACAACCATGATGCATGATGTCAATTTGATTATATAGATTCAGTTACAGCTCGGGCACTCACTTTTTTCCCCTTGCTCTCTTTTTTTGTCCAATCAGCACGAATATGACCTCTGTTGATTCTCTATAAGATTTCAATTAGAAGTTTGAGACTCTTCCTTTCAATTGCTAGTTTTGTAGGTATATGGTTGTCACAGGCTGCTTTCTTCTCCAGGATACTTATATTTCTTCTATTTTTCTATAACATCTTTAACTTCTAGCGTAGATTCTGGTACTTGGATGTTCCAATCACTCATACTGAACTAGGTCATAACTGCTCATTTTTAAAGTGGTCATTTACGGTAGGAGCTTGTACTGCGTGGAAAAAAATATGTTGTTATGATCTTATCCTTTTCACTCCTATTTTTTCATTTTCTATTAATTTTGAATGTGTTTATACAGGGAGAATGGAACTCCTTAGGATATCCTTTCTCAGGTTATTAGTACTCATTTTGTCAAGGACTTAAGATCATCTTTTTGATCTCAAATTCAAATGAATTGAACCTATTTGGTTCTTGCTTCTCTGAATACTTAGCACAAACTCTTCTCTTCTTCCTATAACACATTCATAAGAATGGATGTCAATTTCGCATCCATAGAAAGGAGAACAACATGAAATACGGTATAAAGCCAACTTGTTTAATTTCTCAATTCTCTTAAGAATTTATTAATAGATTATGTTCTCTTCTACGAAGTATGTTTTTATGCTCTTACAACTGCAAGTTGGCCTATTCTTAAAACACCAATAGTTTTATAGGCATGCTTGTTTATGCTGTTATCATGGAGTCGGTTTGATTTGCACCTTTTGGCAGTAATTATTGGAAAGCCAGACATTATTTTGAGTGTTCTATTAATCCATTTTTTATGATACAAGTTTGGTGCATTTAATCCTTGTCTTGGAAGCTAGCAGTTAGGACTTGTGTGGATCTGTTTCTCCATTTTTGGTTATCATTGTAAGATACTTGGATGTGATTAATTCACCCTTGTTTGCTTATTTATATTTTTTATGCTCCATCTAATAATATCATTGCTCTCTGGTCCCTAAATAATGATTTTTCAAGCTTGTTCACCACTTGAAAATCTTGCTTGGTAAACTGTATTTGATATTTGGCATATGGTTCTTCTAAAAAAGATTTTTTTTATGCCAACAATTTAGACATGATAACATACCCAGACTACAGACCTCACAGTATGTGTTGCTTGTTAAATGATTAACTGCTGAATATTTTGGCGGGAATTCTTTTGTACTACCTAGTTCCTAGAATTAATCCATGAAAGAATTTGAAGCTTTGGTTATAATACAATCACCATCATGGTATTTTCTATATCATCATCCAATTGGTACTGGAGCTTGTATTGCAACTAGGGATGCTCACTTGTTTTTGGTTAAATTCATCTTTATTTCTATCACAATTTCAAATGCTGTGGAGATAGTGATTGTCAAATATTCTCTCTATCTCCAGAGCACTTTGGTTAAGTACTGTTGGTTACCACAATGGTTTAAGCTCATCCAGCGTTGGCTGGTTGGAGACATATTTGCTCATACAAGCACAAAGTGAAAGATGTAAGAATATATGAGGGATCTATTTCGGAGTTGTCATTTGCTTGTCACCAAAAGATTTCTAGGTACATAATCTGCTATAAATATATAGAGTAACAGTTTGATTTACTCTATTGTATTATAGCTTTTAAAACCTTTACAATGAGTGCACTTTTACAATCATTTATGATTTATCTATGATTCAAGTTTGATGTGTATGTACCCTTGCTGTTAAAGCTTGTAAAGCTAGCAAGCACTAGTGACGTTATGTTATATATCGTGTTATCATGTTAATTCTCTTCTTTGCAATTTTTCATTTCTAAGCATTTTGTCTTTATTTCATCTTTTTTTATGTTCCTCTAATCTGAATCAACCAAATTTTCCAGATAGTTTACCCTTTAATTGATTTCCTCTCTTTCCTTGTTTAAACTTATTCTTCTAACATTCTAAAGTATAAAAATTCTGAATATTGACTTTACTTCTCTAATTGATCGTTTTCATTTTTCTCTTCTCCTGTTTGGTGTCCTTTTTATAGTTTATACTGAATTTTGATGAACTCGTCTCCTGCTACTTAGCCAGCTTTAGTATCTAAATGTACCTTTGTTATTTTGCAGATGGTGTTTCTTCAATCTTGAAGGTAGCTCTTTAGAAGACAGTTGTTGCAACATAATAATGACTGCTGGTAAATCTGAAAATCTGAAAATGCTGGAACCGGGCAAACCTCCACCATCAAAGAAAGCTAGAAAGGAGCGTAATCGTGGAAAAGCAAATGCTGCTACAAGCTCAAATGAAATCATGGAACAGCATATCTGGAAAGATTTTCCAGAGGACCTCTTTGAAGCTGTAATAGCAAGACTTCCCATAGCGACGTTTTTCCGCTTCCGTTCAGTTTGCCGGAAGTGGGATTCATTGCTGACTTCTCAAAGCTTCTCCCAGCAATGTGCTCAGGTAAACCATGCTAAGTCCTGGTTCTACACCATCACTCATGAAAATGTCAATACCGGAGCGATGTATGATCCGTCATTGAAGAAGTGGCACCATCCAACAGTGCCTGCCTTGCCAACTAAACTAATTGTGTTGCCAGTGGCATCAGCAGGGGGTCTGATCTGCTTCCTTGATATTGGGCATAGAAGCTTCTACGTTTGTAACCCTCTCACGAGGTCCTTCAAGGAGTTGCCAGCCAGGTCTGTTAAGGTCTGGTCGCGTGTAGCTGTGGGTATGACACTGAATGGAAGCTCTGCCAGCTCAGGGTATAAGATCCTTTGGGTTGGTTGTGAGGGGGATTATGAAGTCTTTGACTCTGCAAAGAACTCTTGGATACGTCCAGGAAGCATGCCCCCGAATATCAAGCTTCCACTTGCGCTCAACTTCAGGTCTCAGGCAGTTTCTGTAGATGGGACGCTCTATTTCATGCGTTCAGACCCAGATGGGCTTTTGTCGTATGACATGGAAACCGGGATGTGGAAGCAGTATGCAATTCCCGTCCCTCCGCACCTGAGTGATCATACTCTGGCCAAATGTGGGGGGAGGATCATGCTCGTGGGGCTGCTGACAAAGAATGCAGCCACATGCGTCTGCATCTGGGAGCTGCAAAAGATGACTCTGTTGTGGAAGGAGGTTGACAGAATGCCAAACATATGGTGCTTGGAATTTTACGGAAAGCACGTTAGAATGACTTGCCTGGGTAACAAAGGCTTGCTTATGCTATCACTGAGATCAAGACAAATGAATCGACTCGTTACTTATGATCTATCAAGCGGGGAATGGCTTAAGGTCCCCGGCTGTGTGCTGCCACGCGGGAGGAAGAGACAATGGATTGCTTGTGGCACTGCTTTTCACCCTTGTTTGACAGCACTGGCTTAGTCACGGATTCTCTTGTGATGATGCAGGTTTAGTCATGGATTTGTTTTGACACACATTATGCTGCTGCTACTACGTACTCTCTGCAGCTCGATTTTCTCCAGCCAACGAGCATTGTGGGGAGAGTAGAACTATACTAGTTTTCTGCTGCATAATCGTACAAGGTGGAATTTGTAATTTCCAGAACCAAATTAAACGGATTCTATTTTCCAGTTAGCTGGCTTGCGAAGGATATTCGAGCTCTGGTTTTCAGAACAAATAATCAATGTAAATTACTTCTTAAGGATCAAGCCATCCCCATTGTTGTTGTACCCCTTATATTTTCTGTCACGTGACGTTACGTTATTGGTTTATTTCTTAAGGATACAATCCATCCCCATATTGGTTTATTTGATCGGAATACTTCATATTTGGTAGACGGAGCTTGAGCTTGAGCTGAGCCCCCAACAGACAGGATAGGATTTGTCTATATGAAAAGCAACCTTTTTCCATGAACAAGTTGTGACACTATTCCACCCAAAATACTACACTATATTTGTAGTCGTAGTGTTTGTCCAATTTTGCAACAATTTCATCTCGACAATATATAAGGGTTCAATTACTAAATAATATATTCAGTGTTCGGTCAATTTTGCAACAATTTCATCTTCACAACATAGGAGGATTCAATTCAACATTTTTGCAGTAATGTCACTAGGTCAAAATTGGGGTACCTGTCAACTTAAGAGGGATAAGAATGTACGTATTTTTTTTAGTTTCATGACATTATCAAGTTTTAAATGTTGTTTGTAGTACAAAAATGTGGAAGAAGAGCAACATTACATGCCAAAAAAACGTCTACCCCTTCTCTGCGCATAATATGCAAGGCTTCATGTTTGTGTCTCAATTCTTACTCCAATATGAGATTTACTCGCATCATATCACTTCTCTGCATTTCTTCTTTTTCTGCGTTTCTACAGCTGCTCACAAAAAAATTATGGCTATAGGTTTGATTACGTTTCGATATTTTAATTTCAGTATTTTACTGAACAAACTGTGTGCGCAGCCCTAAGAGATGACAGCAAATATCTCAAGTTTGGCAGACGAAGAAACTCAGATAACATTTTAAAACCTGAAATTGCAATTACCAATGCACTCAACATTCTCAACGTCAAAGACTCGAAAGGATGTATTTCCACCATTTTAATAATTGTGTGCGTAAACTAGTGCCTTGAGACATGAAAGATTATAAGTAAAACTTATAGTCTTATAATACTATGTTTTTAGGAGTTTTTCAACAACAGAGTTTGCACATAAAGCTACAAAGCTTCCGCATACAGAAATGTAGGTTATCAACTGAAAAAGACAATTACGACGCCACTCTTAACATCAGCCATATTGGAACACGACGGGCAGTTAAGCAACCCCTCCACTTGTCGCCGTCCTGATTATCTGGAATAGGGCTGAAAGAAAAACAGACAATAGTTACTAACCACGACACATAGAACAACAACAAATGGTCAAAATGGAGTGGAACAAGCATTAGAAGCAAAGAAACAATACTAACAGCAGAGTGCACAACGAGGAGAAAATTTCTGCACACATTTCAATTGCAAAGCAGCATAGCAATTAGATTTGATATCTGATATCTCTACAATTTCGATTCAATGGCAACAAAGAGTTTGTGCCTAATATTTCAATTCCATGAAATGAGACAAACATAGAACATATCAACATTCGTTCCAAAATCACCACTCTTTCATGGGAACCATGTAAAAGAAATTCATCAGCTAGTTGTTAATGAAGACTAGGACAATTCACTTCAAATCAAGATGAACTCATTTTAGGTCATAGCATAGCTTCTATAAGCACATATATCTTTTTTCTATTTTTGAAAATAGTGGCTTATTGTAATTGAGACCTTTTTCTCATCTTTTAAACAACCAGGCTGGGAAAAAGCAAATTAACCAAGACAGATCAACAAAATACTACAACTTATGTACGCAGAAGCATGTATATAGAAAGCCTTACATGATCCAATGACGACGAAAATGAAAAAACCAATCAAGACTGGGCCAACAGCTAAGTTGTTCCCCTTCTTCGTGCTTGACTCAGTGACAGCTCCACGCTTGTTGATGTTCTTCTCAAACCTCTCTACCTTCCTGTCGGCAAGCCTCCTTGAAGTGGTCTGCACACGGCATAAAATAAAAAATTATGCACGAGCACATAAAAACAGGACGGAAGCCGTGAATCATAAAGTGACACCAAGGCTAAAATAAATCAGAATTCTCAAAATTTAATGGAATCATTATCGTCATTTATAAAGACCAAAAAAGATTATGAGATAATGGTTACACCTCTTTCCAAAACAAATGTAAAAGAAGAAATACTGCCCAAAATTATAAGATAATTCTATAATCTTTTTTGTGCAATAGAAATATTTCCAAAATTTTACTTCTAAAAAAAAACCAACGTAAAACGCCCAAAACACAGCGCGACTACCCAGGGTTATTCAATAGGTACCCTCCGAACAAAGATCTATGGCTTTATTAACGGGCAGATATATTTACAACAATCAATTTCCAGCTAAATACCAAAAATTCTATTATCTCAGAAATGGAAGAATGAAAGCAACCAAACACTTTGTTGTTGGTTAATTCCCTAAAGCAATTCATAAATCATGAATCAACCGTCCGTGTCTACGATAGGATCTAGATTGAAATCTAAAAAATTAACATAAACCGAAAGACAAATGATCGTGAAACCAAATCGTAGGATAAAAAAATTAAAAGAAAAAATCACATGGAAAAAGACATATTGCATCGTTGATACATTAAAATAAGCACAAACGGACAAACAATGGAAGAAAAGGCAAAAAAATCTACATCCATACTGAAAGAACCAGGGAAATTACCATTTTTACGGGATCGGCGTTCCGGAAAAAGTTCCGAAGAGATAATTGCCGGAGAAAGGAGGGATTGTTTAGCTCCGGCGATATAATTGGTGACCGATCTTCTCTGTTGATAATTTCAGAATTCCAAAATTAGGCAGTTTAGGGCTATTTATTGAGAGATGAAACGTGGAGTTGATTTCGTGCCACCACCGACTCGCGTTAACTGGGTCTCTACGCGTATTATTGTCTACGTGGCGATCCATGATTGGGCATCTTTTGTGCGGGTAGACCGTAGACTAATTTGGTTATGAATATTGAATAATGATGATTTCAATTCAATCTCAAAAAGATGCTAAAAAAAAAGACATAATTTCAATTCATCTCCTTATATATAGCGTACGGACCTACTTATTATTTTCTATGCGTCTTTGAAACCTTCGTTTTCCTACAACCCATAAAAACTTAAAAAAGGTTCAGTTTTGTTATAGGGTAGTGATATTCGGCCACCTGGTGGCCAGCCACCATCCGATTTTTTTTGCCAAAAACCGGTCAGCTCATTTGTTATTTTTGGTCGGTTTTTTTAGTATTTTTTTTGTGTCAATTATGTCCCCAATCTAATTTTCCTCCATAATCTTTCATTTAGGCGTCAAATCTATCTACATTATTTCTCCCTCTTTTTTTTCCCCTCCAAAATGGCTGAAATTTATTTATAAAATTATTAAATATTTATTTTAGAAAAAATCCTTTTTATGTCAATTAATATATATAATGCTATTAAAATGATATTAAATCGATTTCATAATATTCCTACCGCTATAAATAATTAAAAAAAATTATAATACATTTTATATTTAATTAGATTTAATATAGCAACATATATTTTTTTTCTAATTAATATTTATAAAGCAAATGAAATTTCATTAATTCAATTTCATAATATTCCGACTACAAGTTGAATATTAAAGAAAATAAATAAAATTAAATCAAATATTTTTTTCTCAATTAAAGTAGATTAATTCGATTTCAATGTATAGTATTTAATTTAAATTAAATTTAATTTAATTTCGATTACTATAATTAATTTAAAATTTAAAAAAATAACATTCCTTGGAAATACTATACAAAATATCTATCGCCTAAGTAATTATTTCCCTCCCATGTATTAGTTTCTAAATTAGTGGTTTTATATTAGGATAATATTTTTTCCCTCCCACGAATTAGGTTCTAAATTAGTGCGATTATATTAGGATTATATTTCCCTCCACAAAACACAAAATAATTTTGAAAATAAACTAAAATTCGAAATATGATTTAATTTTGAAGAATCCCTAATTTGGTGGAAATTAGGTATAATAATGGAAACAAAATCGAAAATTAATTATGGATAAAAATCAATCACAAAATAATATCCAAAATAAAATAAAATTCGAAATATGGATTTAATTTTGAAGAATCCCTAATTTGGTGGAAATTAGGTATAATAATGGAAATAAAATCAAAAATTAATTATGGATAATAAGCAATCACAAAATAATACCAAAAATATAATAAATTTCGAAATATGATTTAATTTTGAAGAATCCCTAATTCGGTGGAAATTAGGTATAATAATGGAACAAAATCAAAAATTAATTATGGATAAAAAATCAATCACAAAATAATACCGAAAATATAATAAATTTCGAAATATGATTTAATTTTGAAGAATCCCTAATTTGGCGGAAATTAGGTATAATAATGGAAATAAAATCAAAAATTAATTATGGATAATAATCAATCACAAAAGAATTCCGAAAATAAAATAACATTCGAATTTTGAAATTTGAAATTCAAAATTTGAATTAATCTCCTAGATTATAGCGGTAAAGGGTAAATTAGACAATCCATAATATAGCATAATTTTCGATTTTTATTAAATTAATTAACAAGTCCAAATATTTACAAAAATGTCATGGGTGGCCAACCACCTAGTGTCCAAAAATCTTATCTTTTCCCTTTGTTAAATCTATATAAATTATAATAGCAAGCCCGTGCTATTTTTAGAAAGTTCTTTTTTCAGTTTTTTTTTTAATTTGTTTTCAATATTCCATTTCTAGAAATTATATATTAAATGTTATATGATAATTGTGCATTTACATTTCCAATCATCTAATTAATTTTTTGCATAATATTAGTTGTGGTTATACACGTAATTATAATTTGTATGACAGTGTGTATAATTAGATCTCCTTTTAAGTTTTTGACAGTACATTAAACGTATTTTACTGAATAATGACAGATACGTCATATATATGTGTTGTTTCTGTACTATTCTAAAATATATATTTTTTAAATATTGATATTAATTACTGATTTACATATATTTACGCTCACCTAAATTGGCAATATCATATTTAAATCTTTATAGATAAACTAAAAACTTTATCAATTTCCAGAGGATAATATAAAATATGTCTATCAACTCAGACGTATATATATTTCGTAAGAAAAAAAAAAAGAAGCTCATTTCAAGCCTCAAATCTTCCTATAACCTATATAATATATATAAATCATCCGTTTTCAATTAGTTCATTATACATAATAGATTAAATAATTAATTTCAATTTTGAAGATAGGTGTTGCATCAATCAGAGGTGTTCAACGGAACCGGAACCGGCGGTTCCGGCCCGGAACCGGAACCGTGGTCAACGGTTTTCGAACCGGAACCGTGGTCAACGGGCCGGTTCCGAACCGGAACCGTGGGGTAGACGGGCCGGTTCCGGTTCCAATAGTTCGGAACCGTGAACCGGCGGTTCCGGCAATTTTTTTATTTTTTTAGTTTTAAATTATATTTTGTGTTAATTCATGTTAATTATATCCCTTAGGGATCAAAAATGACAATTACAATGGTAAATTGAATGAAAAAAAGCCAAAAATAATGATAATAATAATAAGGTTCGAACATGAACCGGCGGTTCCGGTTCCGAACCGTGGAACCGTGTTTGAATAATTATATATTTTCATTTGTAATTGATCACATATTATTATGAATGAAGATATATTTTGTTCTATATCGATTTTATACATTACATTGATGATTTATGAGTTTGAATTACAATATAATTTATATTTTCAAAGATAAAAAAAATAAAAAAATTTAAAAAAAATTAGGCGGTTCGGACCCTTAACCGGCGGTTCCGAACCGGAACCGGAACCGTCCAATACGGGCCGGTTCCGACCCGGAACCGTGGGCTATGGCGGGCCGGTTCCGGTTCCAATTTTCTCGAACCGGAACCGGCGGTTTCGGGCCGGTTTCGAACCGGAACCGGCCCGTGAACACCTCTAGCATCAATCATTGATGAATTCATTCCTCATAAATGTAATGGCAAATATATTGGCATTAATATTGCATAGATTGAACCGAAAAATTGGCAATATCATAATAATTAAATCTTTATATATTAACTAAAAACTTTATCAATTTCCAGAGGATTAATACAAAATATGTCTATCAACTCAGACGTATATATATTTAGTACGAAAAAAAATTAAAATAAGCTCATTTCAACTCTCAAATCTTCCTATAATCTATATAATATATATAAATCATATGTTTTCAATTAGTTCTTTATAGATAATAGATTAAATAATCTTTATAATATATAAAAGCAAGTCCGGCTTGCCGTTTATAGTAACTTTCATTTTCAATTACAATTATTCCGTTTTTGAAAATAATTTATTTAATTGTTATTATCTTAATTGTTTATTATTTACCAATCAACTAATTAATATTTGGTCATTACAAAGGCATAATTTATGGGAAAAAAATTTAATTATAATAATAAATTTTCCATTTTTATACTATTTTCTACCTATAAATTCTAGAATTTTGCAAACGATTTCATTCACAATTCATATTCTTTGTACTCTTTCATTCCGACTTTTCCGATTAGAGGACGCATGAATGATAAGAAAGAGATTACTGCACAAAGAGCATTTGATGTAAAGTTTTTAAATAAACAACGCACACATCAACTCTTTGCAGAAACGCCATCTTGGAGAAAGATCATATCTCCTAAGCATCAATGATCAGATTTGGGAGCGACAACTTCATCAAATTTTTTGTTAAGGATTACAGTAACATCTATAGAAATCTATCCCTATTATATATAAGCATGTATTTGTCTCTTTAGAGAGTAATATGATCGATGTTACTACCAATGTAATTGGATCAACTCACACTTTAGTGTTTGTATGATTCTAAATTTATTAAAATCATAAATTTGTTATACAATATTGAAATTTATTGAATGTTGTTTCATAATTTTCTATTTACAAAAGTAATCATGTAATCGCTCTAAATATATATATTTAAGTCTTATTAGATTGTCAACCATTTCTTTCTCTGAGTTGCACTACTTTATTTTTTATTTGTAATGTATATATATATATATATATATATATATATATATATGTTAAAATATAATTTTTTTATGTCTGTGGAAATATGTGGCTGTTTATTTTTTTTAATTTTATAATAGGTTTCTTTTTCTTATATTTAAGGTTATTGGTTAAAGTGTTTGCTATATTGTTCGTGTAAAAATTGACTATTTTCCTTTTGATAGCTATATATTTAAATGTATCAATATATAACACTTTTAACACAAAATGATGTTCTTTTATTCCAAATGACAATTTCTGTATTGTCATACACACAAATGAGGGTAATAAATTTTCATTTTCGTGTCTAAAAAATAAAATTCAACATGTTTTGTGTTATTAATTAGCAACTTTATAAAAACATATAATTACATTTCATATATACATGTTCGAGAGCTAAATAAATTTATATTAAAGTATGTTTCTAATATTTACATTTAATTGTGTGTGATATTTGCATTAATAAACATTTGATTGCCGTGCCCTCCAACGGATGGAAAATTAATCAATGATAATGAACCATAATGGGTGAAATTATTCTTACTTCACACGTTCATAATGGGGATTTGATATACATAATATGAATTTTAAGTTTTGAGTTGTATACATGTACAAGTATTATATAATATTGTTAGATGCTAACTCTAATTTTTTTGCAAATTTTAATTTGCTGATCTATTAAAAAATTTTGGAACCAACTAACTATTCACAATTTTCCTACTGATTAAAAACATGTCTTTATATCCAGTACAACTATCTCAAAAAAGAAAACAATATATATCGATTGATTTATGTGTATATATAAATACATATAGATTTAAAATATATATGTCTATTGAAAATAGACACATAGAGAATGAATTATAATACAATAACTATAATTACAATACAAATATGCAGTGTTACTAACTAACGCATTCAATTCGCAATAATACTAAAAATTAAAGTTATCATGATTCATGAGTAACGTTCTAAAAAATATCTAGATGATAAATCATATTTTTAATTAATATTATGAAAATACTTTCAGCAATTAGAACTGGAGTTCTCTGCAGCCAAGAAGGAACTCCATTATCGGAAATAGGAAAACTTGGAAATGGAACATATAAGAAGTTTAGATTCACACTCTATAATAGTTGTTTCATTGGTTTGTATCGATTTTACATCGGAATTATTGTGTATTCAGTGTTTTTAAATCAGAATATACAAATTGAAGTTATGGTCCAACAAAATGTAAAACAGTAAGATTCTTCTTTTAAAATAAGTAATGCCTTTGAGAGCTTCAATTAGATATCTATAATGTTTACTTTAATTTCCAAAAGGTTATACACATATTCAATCAACCTATATACATAATAATATATTTTACCACTAGAGTTTATATTGAAATGACGCAGGATTTGTTTTTCTCAGCATTTTTGCACCTTAGAGTTTGTTCATCTACAATCAATTTGTTATTCTCAAGTTTTATTTTTTTTTATTTTATATTTTGATAAAATAATTCTTTTAAATTTTTGAAAGTAAGTTATTTTATTAGAGTCTTTATTGTTTACATAAGACTTACTTACTTTGGCAGAAAAAATATTAATTTTTGCAACTCAAGACACAACAAATATTTTAAAAAAGAGAAACTAAAGTTCACAAAAAGATAGTTTTCACTTTAAAATTATACAAATAATTAATCAATAAACAAAAAAAATTCTTAGAGTAAAAGTTTGATCTTTCAATAAATTATTCTCGATGAAAAACGACTACCTTACCAAAAAATGTGCTACTTAAGTAATTTGTTTCATAACACAAAACACTAATGAACATATTCTAAAATAGACTTTATTTATATCTTCGATTTACGTTGATTGTCATATTGTATTGGTATTTCTCACTCTTATTAGCTTATAAACACAACCCAATAATTACTCCTTATTATTAAAATAAATTAATACAAATAACCACATGTAGAGAGATGAATCAATTTTCAGCAATAAGATTAATAGTATCCTAAATTATTCAATTTTATATTACAAATGAAACCACACAATTCATTAACTACTATATATTATTAGACCATATTATAAAGACCTATAATTATTTTTAGAGAATGCATTGAATTTTCCATAATAAAATTAATAAAGAATTTGATGGCTTTTGGGAGAAGATATATTAAAAGCTATGTATAAATGGTTATGGGATGAAACCATTATACAAAAATTTGGCAAACAGTAAGAGGGTTTGTTAGACGATGATAGAGAATACATCGACGACATTATAGAGGCAAGTCATTGGAGTACCACACATTATTTGAGACATATGTTTGCAAATCTACTATTTGCTAATTCAATGAACATATCGGAGATTGTTTGGGAAAAGTGTTGGAAGAATCTTTTAGATGATATTCTATATATACAGCGGAATCGTTTACAAAGTTCAAGTATTATTTTTATATGGTCAACTATACATTTCTGTATCGAGGGTACGGAGTCGAAATGGTTTGAAGATACTGATATGCGATAAAGAGAATAAGAGCAGTGCATGTACAACGAACATTGTTTACAAGGAAAATTTTCAAATTTTATACATATATGAACTTTGAACGAAATTTTAATTTATATTGTTTGATACTTTTCTTTATATATATATATTTATATATATATATATATATATATATATTCCTTACTTATATTTTTATATTGTTTTACAAAAAAAAAATTCAAAATTCAACTTACTCCGTGCATCGCACGGGTATAGTACTAGTTATAGGAATATCTTCTCCCCCAGTTCTAAAAGTTCAGGTTCGGAGTATTGTAAGAATTATGAATGTTTAGTCCAGTTGTGAATGTGCTGCTGCTAATAGAGTCAGGATATTCGTCTCACGAGTTCGAACTTCACCAATATTTTATTTTTATTGTCTTATAGGTGAAGCATATTGTACTAAAATTTTCTAATATAATTAACTCTCTTTCATACGGGTTCGCAAGCTATTACATATGAACGAAACTCTGAAACTCACCCAATACACGACATCGGGTGAACTGCAGGTTAGGAAAAGCGAGGACACGTGTGTATTGCACATCAATTTTTACAAATACGGGTGAAATTTGTCTTAGATTAGGAAAAGCGAGGACACAACACTACGAAAATGCACAAGTCTAAAAATGTGAGAATTATCAAAATTGAGAGTCAATAGTACAATTAAGTAGTTTCGCTTTGCAGATCAAAGCCACAATATTCGGAACATAAAATATTGAACAAAATGTTCAAAATCAAAAGAGAAAAAAGAGTATGGCATGTTAAAACTATAGTATTAATAAAAAATAAAAAAAGGCTGGTTCATAAATCTCAGACTAGCAACTACCTACCGTGACTTGAACTGGCAGCAAGTATATACAACCACCACCTTAATACATGTTGAATAGCCAAAAGGGGGAGGCCATTGGTTTCCTGCAAATCGAAGTTAGTCGTGCGATTCCAGCACCGTGTTGGCATGTTAAGGATTTCAAGTGCATCACAAATCTCTCTTCATCATGTGCATCCTAACCCATCTCTATACCTTGGTTCAATCGCTATTTCAACTACCTTGCAGCGAATATAGCCAACACGAATCAAACAATCAGCTAGAATAATTCTAACTTCTGTTTGGACCAAGTTCAATACTTGATGCTCGATCTTACCATGCACTTAGCTGAGGACATTCTATTCCTCTCTTCTCATGAAACTCCTTCTACCATATTGGTGTTGGTAATACCACCATCACAATCAACTACCTTCACTGTCTCGATGTCCTCATCAGTCTCCACTAACTCAATTGTCTCGATGTCTGACATAAGTTGAAGAAATTGAGAAGGAATGGCTGCTGGATCCAACTCAAGACAACCCTTAGCCAACTTTGATCCTTCTTGGCCAGTAAGCAAATGGGAAGGCACCTGGTGAGAGAAACGAGAAAGTTCTTCCTTAGGGATCCTTCGTATTTCCCTTGGGTCAAAATGCTGACGGAAAACAGCTTTGAAGCCAGCAACTTTAACCAAGGGAACGACTATTACTCCCAGCTCCTCATCACAGTCTTCAAGTACTTCAACCATGTCATATTTGTGCATTACTTTGTGTTCAGTGAGCTCATTCCACTCAGCGGACCAATTCCTGTACAAAGCCCACACATCCCCCTTTCGAGGAAATATTAAAATGGTCTTGGAAGAATATTTTGTCCATCTGACCTTGTGTGAGAAACAGTCTATTGAGTCACAAATTTCATGTCTGCCTACTCCAAACTCCCCGTACGTTCTCAAAAAGCCACTTACAAACCAACTTCCGTTTCCTAGTCTGCTGTGGGTTGTGGAACTGAGCCAGCTCATGCTCACCTTGAAGGGAATTAGAGATATCACATTCTGAATCATTGCATAGTGTCGTGGCATCCCATCATCGTCATCATACACAGCCCACACTTGGTTGGCACCAAAACAGTTCTCTGTTCTGCTCTTGTCAAAATCATGAAAATCAGGTTCCAAGACATCGATATGCATTTGCTCTAGCAGTTTCTCATCCTGATAAGAGTATGCAGACCTGAAACCCAGTCTATTCAGAGGGTGTTGCTTCTCAGTCTCCAAAGACTCACAGGGTTCATTCTGCTTGGACATGAAGCCATGAGTAACAAGATTATCATTTTCGGGTGAAGTTTCATCTTCTTTCTTACTCATAAGACTATCCTCACTGGTTACATTCCTCACCCCAGTAGCTGAGATGCATTCCTTGATTTTCTTTTTAATTTCATCACGAGCCTTCTCCATCACTACATGTTTGATGTCAACATGACGTACAGCATTATGACTGCTTTCACATTTCAGTAAATTATCCTTTCTAAGGCCTTGGTGAATTATGTTGTCTTTGTTCACACCACAATCTTCATCCCCTTTCCTTCTCTTGGAAGCTTCAGAGTTTCTGAAGGATTCCCCACCTATAGTTCTTTTAGAAGCTATATTTTTCCGTCGCAATGCCTCCTCTCTTCTTGCAGCAGCTTGTGCTTTCTGCCTTTCGCGTTTGACTTTCTCATAAGCCTGCTGAACCATATTAGCAGCTTGAACAGCAGATTGAGCACCAGAGGGTTCAGTGAAAGGAACCCACTGAAAATTATTGGAATTGGACCCATTATTGCATGTCCTGTGTTGCGTGCCTGAGTTGTTTCTAGAGGCATCAGATGCTTGCTGCTGGCTTATGTTCTTCCGTCTCTGAGAATTGCTTGTCTGAGATACCTTAGAACTCTTAGTAGAGGGAGGATCAATTTCAACTGCAAAGTAGGCCTCATGGCAGTTGGGGCAAAGAAGATTGTGATTGAGATACATTCTAAGATACTCATATTGCATTTTACATCGATGACAGACAGTCCAAAATGTATGACGATCCTTCTTGCGAGGTGGATGAGGAATAGCTGATGGATTCCTCTTACTGCTATTACCCTTTTGATCCCTCGTCTGTGAAGATGCAGTGTTTGCAAAGTTGTAGAATCCATTTTGTGTTGGACCCCCATTCTTAGTTTGATTTTTCTGCTGAAATGTCCCACCACATCTCTGATCATAAGCTGTTTTCATAGACTTATCTGACAATAAATTCCATGCTTGGGTGATAAAGTGAAATGCCCCTTCAGCCCCAATAGACCTGTTTTTATCAGGATGAAGCAGAAGAGCTAGTTTCCGATACTGTTTTCTTATCGTCTCATCATCAGCTAAAGGGGTCAAACCAAGCACACCATACCAATTCGATTCTCCATTTAATTTCTCCTCTTCAGCAGAAATATAGACCTCAAGCGTCATCACCATTTGAGATATACCCTCTAGTTCAGGATACAAATTTTTAGCCTTAAGAGCAAACTTCTTCGCCCCCTTCATGTCCCTCGCCAAAAACTTCCTCTCAGCAATTTCTTTCGCTCTCACAGCCTCATCTCTGTTGCAATCCATCTACTCTTTCCCCCTCACTCTACGTTCCCTCTATGGATCATCACGGTTAAGACAACATAAAATCAACAACTCGTTCCAGAAAACAAGAATTCAAGAAAAAAGAACTTAAGCTACCAAACAACAATCAGAAGAAACTGCAAAAAACAGCTAAAAACAATGAATTCAACCAACAACAGCTAATGAGCTAGAAGAGAAAATAATTCCGGAAAATAAAATGAAATTACGAGCTACACAATTCTAAAACAGACAGATAACAAAAATGCATTAAATAAGAGTCCATCCAGAACAACAATATCCGCCACCAAAAACTCAAACTTAGTCACAGCATATGCACCATCAACCTAAATCCGACGAGCTAACTATTAGTTCAAACATCATCAACAACACGAGAACTACATTCAGTAAATAAAATTAAAAACAAAAAAAAAAAACAAAAAACTATCAGCTAAATTCTCAGCAGCCCAAAACCCAAATCAATAACAGAAATCACAGAAACGGCAGGATAAACCCAACAATTCAAATAGAGATTGCTCGAATAACAAAATTAGAAGACATATAACATCACATTATCATCGTCGGAAAAATTAAAAAACCCTAAACGGTGATCAGTACCGGATAATAAGGGCATAAGGAACGTAGGTAGAGCGAAGTTACCGTATGCGAGAGAAATACGTATTGTCTCTACGGAAATGGAGCGCAGAGTTCCATCACTGGAGTTCAATTTTCAGTTTTTCGAATTTGCCCCAAATTTTTCTCCGAGATTGGATTTTCGAAAAAAGGATCTCAGTATACAAGAGGTAATTTGTTGCTATTGTTTAAATTTTTATTTTTCTAGTTTTTTTTATCTTTTCATCGAAAAAGAAAATGAAATTAGGACAACAATATATGGGCATCATGGTTCCGAATCCTTTTTCTTTGATCAATTTAACTAACCATGGTTAACGTTTAATCATGAGATATGTTGGAATCTTAACCATGGTTAACTATAAAATGGGGCTAACCTTGTTTTTCACTCTTCGGAATATAATGACCTAATAATGCTAATTGTGATAAATACTACAATTATGATTATAGTTTTTGTTATTATTTTAATATTTCTATAAGAATTCTTATGTTTTGAAATATTTACCTTTTATTTCGTGCATATGTTATTAAATTACTGCATCAAGACTATAATGAATTACTTAATTACCATACCTAGTGCGGATTGAAGGTAATAGCTGTGGGCTCCACGATATTAAAAAAGAATAATTTTTATTAGTAACCATTATCTCATAATAGATGTTGACTATATCTTGGAAGATAATTGAAGGCTTTAATTTGGTTTTATTAAGTAAACAATTAACAATTAACTTTTACTTGTTTGACGTGATCAGTCCTTTCTAGTAAAACAGATTATTAGAAGATAACATGCTATGCTTGCGCTACATAATTAAAAATTGAAAATTGAATAATTTTGATAGTGTGGGTGAAAAGCTCGCTACCATATGAATTGTCACCCACATGCGAGCCTTTTGAATAAATATGCTCTTCAACTAAAAAGGAATTTTATATGTTTGATTGACTTCCTTTACAAGAAAAATAAAAATATCGTGTGCGTGTGTTAGCCTAGTGATAGGGTGGTTAATGTCCGGATTAAAGGTCATAGGTTCAAATCCACCTTAACGCGGCATTTAAAATTTCTTGTAATGTTGTTCAAAAAAATAAATAAATAAATAAAAATGTCAATCTTAATTTATTGATAATTTTATGTAGGTCGTGAATATCTGTGCATGCTTTGCTACTTTATCTCATTTCATTGATCTTTCTTTAAAAGAAGAAAATCGATTGTAAATTCTCATTAATCCTCACTAAATTGTAAGTAAAGAAATTGAAATCAGACTTATTATTCACTATTCCATATAATAAAATTTTATTTTCTTCGAGAGTAATTATAATAATTATTTTCTATTATGTTTGCAATAAAAAATTGAGCAAAATTTTAGAATATAGTCTAGCCTTCAATTTATATTTAAAAAATTTCAATGTTTGGACAAAGTTTCAAATGTGGTCTACAATTCATTTCTCAACTTCGGAAAGTTGACTCATCTCGCCTAAGTCACGACTCGCGCTTGGATTTTACGTGAATTTTTTTTCATCTAAGCATCAAAACAATATGAAAAGAATTCAAGAAAAAAAAACTAATTGATCACCACATTCGTCGGCCCCCTTTCTTCGCATGACTCCGACGAAATGAGTCGGATTTCTAAAGCCAAAATATGGATCATAGGTCATATTTAAAACTTTGTTGAATGTTCGGAGTTTTTAATAAAAAAATTTGAGATTCGGATCATTTTTAATTTGAAATTCGCTAGAATACTCATATATTTCATTATTATTTTGATGATCATGCAAAATGCATGTTGAATTGGCTGTTGAATAATATAGCTACTGGGCATAATTTCTAACTAATTCACAAAGGATACAATCTAACCCAAAATATCTCATCGTGTGAATTACGATGTTTAGTTAAAATTGTCTCTCATAGTAAATTGTGATTCTAATCATATGACCGTATTAGGGTTGTTTGCTAACATGGAGAAGTAATCAAACCCTCATTGCCGATATATTAAGAATGAATAAGATTGTTAGGTTGTACTGACAAAAATATGTAAAGGAAAAAAGTACAAAATTTATCCATACGCGGATGACATTTATCCGTGATGGTGACCTTGCAAGTGAATAGGGTCCATACTTTTTGAAGTATTAATTTTTGATATTTTGGATTCGAGCCATTAATAGCGGGACGGAGGAAGTATAAAAGAACCTATTACAAAACTCTCAATTTGTAAGTTTGCATGAAATAGAACCAATTAAACGAATCTAAATATTATATTTACATTGGCAGTGGTTAGCAATCATCAGTCGATATGTCCGAGTGGTTAAGGAGACAGACTTGAAATCTGTTGGGCTTCGCCCGCGCAGGTTCGAACCCTGCTGTCGACGACTTTTATTTATTATTCGTAATTTTAAAATTTTTGTTTCATAATTTGTTGTGAAAACAATTTAATTTTTATAGAAGACATCATAAACAGATGGAGATGGAGATGGAGATGGAGATGGAGATGGAGATGGAGAGGGAGAGTGAGAGTGAGAACACATCTGCATATTAACAAAAATTTAATTCCCCTCTAAATTTTTTTTGGATTAAATATGATTTATGAGATTGTACGACCATTCGTCACCAGACATAGGGATGCCAATCCAATCCAAAAATGACGTGTTGACTTTAATACGCTAAATAAATAGGAGGATTACAATTGAAATTGTTTTATCAAAAAATAATTTAGCTTGATTGACCCAAAAAGTAACTAATGGGGCAAAGATCATAGTACTATAAAGTAAGTTTAACCAATTAATTATGTAGATACCATAAAGTAATTTTCATCTTGTTAATTGAAAATAAAGACAAAGCAGAATCTTTGTTCCTTCATTTTAGTTCTTATAGTATTCCGTCGACAAAGTTCCACACACAAAATCATGATATTGCACTCATCGTCTCCAAATATTCGATATTCTTCCGCTTTGATTTTTTTCTCAAACTATTATTATAGAATTATTATTGAATGTAAGGTATAAAATTCATATTGTGTACACCCTTCAATTTAAATTAGATAAAATATTAAAATAAATAAAAGTTGGAAAGTTATAATCATGGTTCTATACTACTATCTGAAATTCCTAGTTTGTCATTTCTATTGCGTTTTACCTTTTTTTTTACATAGCAACCGAGTTAATATTGTTTTTATATGTAATAAATGTATGAAGTGTTCTTCCTACATTGCACTGCACGGGAGACAATACTAATTCATATCATGCCATATTATGTAAATAAGTTTTAAGAATCATGTCTTGGAAGAAGGTCGTAACCAAAATTCAACATATAGACTGTATGATAATTTTACCCTTTATTATCTCATATCCTCGAAAATATTATTCCTCAAATTTCTTGGGATTCAAATCAAAACACATAAACTGAGAAGAAAAGAAACGAAGGAAGTAAGGATGCCAAAAATATTCTGATAACAGAATCCATTTCTAAAGGAGAAGAATAATTATACAGTCTATAATAATATACACATAACAAGCTCAAAAGATAACATCCCTTTCAAGAAATATAACATATGACGAAATAAATAGATAATGCTGTTTTCCACCTAACCAGAAAAACAGCTAAAATGAATGTTTCATCTTCAAATGATGAAAAGAGCTTTCTTGAACTTCATAGAGACGCTATTTCGAATCCAAGATGTATCCTTAAAAGAGAGAATATCCACAGTTCCACAACCAGTCGTATATATGAATGATAGACTGCAAGCGCAGCACCGATCAAACAACAATATTGCTGCGAAGTCCATCACCACGGTAGTCTGAGTGAACTACTATAACAGCTTCCAGGCTGCAATGCATGGTAAAAATGAAATCACTCATCTCATAAAAAAAATGGCGGTTCTCGTGTATGTAAACACACGGAGTAATACAGAGCGACATCACATTAAAGCACGGGGCCAGTTTTCATTCAGACTAGAAAAATGAGGGGAAAAAAATCATACTATATACCATGATATCTTCATGAACTTCAGTACGGTAATAATACCAAACCTAAGATGCTGCAACGGGAGGAATTAATACTGACATATATGTATAGTGGCATAGGTTCCGTTCCCATGTACACTGCTCCTCAAAAGGATCAAATACAAAGGCCAGAGAGTTAACCTATATTCTTTAACCAAATAATCATAAATAACAAATACAGTTTATGAATTATTTCACTCCTCAAATTTCTCAGTTACTATAAATATCAGTTCGACAACATTATCCGAGCAAAATGTAGATTGATGATCCATGCTGTAACGCATCAAAGGTAGGCTTTCGTTTAATCATTATTCACAAGAATCACAACAGAGCACAAAATCTAGTCCTCAGGCTGCCAACCTAATCTGAAATGATACTTGTAATCACACTGGATATCTCAATCAAAGGGTAGGCTTTCATTTAATCATCAAGAAACTGAAAACTGTTAGATAATAATGAGAATTGCCAGCATATCTCGAGGTATTTCCAATCCTAAAAGGAAACACAGGTAGCAGAAACTCTATGATTTGGATCAACAAACTAGAATTCCCTTTTACAAAACCTTGCATACTATAATGCAATCTGAAAACGAAGAAGAAGGTATCCGAGTAAATTTACGATCTCCGAAGAAAAAGCAACCCCTATAGATACACTACCATTAGGGTTTCAAGGATGCTCTGAGACTACGAGGATTAGTACTAAGGTTTGCTCAGTATGGAAAGTTCGATTGCAAATTCCAAGATTGAAGCTATGATAAAAGGACCTCAGTGACAGAGATAATTTCGTTACTGGATAAACCGAAGAACAATAAAAATAAATTGTAACAGCCAATTTAGTCATAGTCAAAAGGCAAAATCATAATCAGAAAGACAAGAGTTAAATACATACAGGAATTCCCAATTTCAAAAAGAAAAAAACGTGGTGGAATGAATTGATACCAACATTGAAAACAGATCATACAACGCCAATTACCCAGAAAGCATATTTTTTAGTTGGATCTGGAGCCAAATGACACGAAGAATGGATAGAAATCTTACAAGGAATATCCTTCCTAGGCGAGGGAGGCGAGGAATTAAGACACAGAATGGCTCTTCCAATCATTGAAATGCTCGAAACAATCCCCACAAAATACAAAAATACAACCAATCCAAGAACCCAAGGCATCAACATAAAACCGAGGAAAAAGGTGACGGATCCACACAGCATCAAGGAGAGCGAAATCCCGAGGAGCAGGGAAGCAAATCCGGCAGGCGTCATGTTCTGAAACGACAGGCCCTCCCACCTCCGGCGCTGGGCCGCCGCCGGAAACTGATCGGAGAAATCGATCGACGTCGGCGGCGACCGCATGATATTGAATACTAGAGTTGAAAGCTCGTAGAAAATCCTGGTTTGGTAATCCTGCTGATTCTGTTGTTGCCTCCCCATCATTTTCACAAAATTTCCGAGAATTCTAAGTGCGAATTGAGAAGTTGATAATCTATAAAGATTGGGAAATTTTGTACAAAGATCGAGGTAAATGGATAAACTTTGTATTTATGGGAATTGAATTGAATGGATAAACCAAATGATATTTATCTGTTTCAAGTTTCAACTATTATGGGGAAGTAAGTTTTGGCTTTAAAAGTGGAATTCAATTACGGGAGGGGTGGGGCCCCTTGCTTTCTCCTTTTCTTTTCTTTTTCATAGACGCAAAAGGAAACTAGTTTCTGCTCAAAAAAGAAAAGAAATACTAGTACTACTACAAAAGAGGACGACTTATTTTTGTTTTCCAAAAAAATTAAAAATATTAAAATCAAAGAGAAATAGGTGAGAATAATATAGACGCGGACTTCTTCATCTTTTTTACTTTTTTTTTTTTGAAATAATTTCATCTTTTTTCTACCAAACCCTTTTGCTGTTAATTACTCATTCGTTTGATTCAATTTGTCTACTTACTGTTCAATACGGAGATTAAGAATAAGGGTAAAAAGATATAAAGTTGATAGGTCCATCACTTTTGAATGATTTTGAATCGGTTAATTATTTCTTTATTTGAAAGTAGACAAATTGAGTGGAACATTCATTTAAGGAAATGTAGACAAATTAAATGGAGGGAGTACTATTCTTTAGGATCGCCCAATGCTCTATTTTAAAAATACTATCATGTATTTTGACGTGTTTTTAAGGGATATTTTAAGTATTATTGTATCTAAATAGACGATTGAATTTTCGAAAATGTGTGATTGAGGATTCTCTATTACTCCACCAACTTCCATTCATTAAGTTGTACTCTCTCCATCCACAATAAGTGTGGTACGAAGAGAGTGGCACGGGTTTTAAAAGTGAGAGAGTATGTTAGATAGATGTATTGTAAGTAAAGAGTGATATCCATATTTATTGTGAGTGGAGTCATATTCATTTAAGGAAAGACCACACTTATTGTGAACGAATGAAAAAGGAAAGAAGACAGCACTTATCGTGAACGGAGAAAGTAACAAAATGAGTGCAAAAGTTCCAATTGAATTTCTTCATATTACGGAGATGATACCGTACAAGGTGAGTACGGTTGAATTAATTTCATTGTAAATTTTTTGACGTTACTCCTACTTCATCAATTAAGTATCATACCATAGAGTAATTGAATGGATAAATATTCAAGGCCATAGTGTGTTCATTCTTAAATTTTGAATTCTTATGTGAGTTTGATATTATATTTAAATTAAAGGTAAGATTTTAAAATTTTGAAATATGGATCAATCAAATTTGTGCTGCCAATTTGTCATTGACAATCGAAAATTTATTTAAACTTGGAAATGCATCGCCAAATTTCAAGGTGGTAGAAGGTCAATCTCAAAATCAAGTAAGCCTCAAAATTTGGCAAAGCAATTCAAAGGTCAATCATGCAATCTCTGGCTGCCAATTAGACAATAAAGCATCGCGGCACCAAAAAAAAAAAAAGTTATCGAAATTACAACAAAATTCAAAGTTCAAGATTCCAATAAAACCAATTAAAAATTCGAGAAAATTACGGTTTCAATTTAATAGTATATATCTTTACATAGTATTACGCTTGTATGAAATATCATGCATTTTTTTATATGCTTTACTATTCAGGAAAGTATAACAATATATCCTTGTCTTTTCATGTATCTTTAATGCAAATATGAAATATATGAACAAATATTTTTGCCACCTATGTCCAACAATATTATTTATACTCTTTTATATACACTCTTCTTCTTTTTTGGGGGAAAATTCTAAACTGTTGAGATTCATTCAACGAAAATGGCATCTTCTTTATCTTGATGAGTGGATTAGGGTGGGACGTCCAGCTGGCAGTTGTTCCTCGCCAGTTGAAATTATTTTGTTATAAGTTTATTTATTTACAATATCAATATTTGTCAAAAATGTATATTTAATAAAAGTATCAAATGCAGCCGACGAATTATTATTTGGACCATCCGATAATAATAATAATAATAAAATTTGGGAAACAATCTTTTTCTTTCAAAAAAAAGAAAAAAATTGGAGAACAATTTATGCCGGTATGGTTCCTCACGCGCTTTCCTCCCAACTGAAAAGCAATAATGACCCACGTGGGCCTTATCCTCTTCGCTCCAACCACAGCCACAAACTAACTAAACTCAGAGGCATAGTTTTCCACGTGGCGGCATACGGTTGGCTGTATGTACGGCGGTACATGTGGATGTGGTGGTAGAAGATTTGCCAATCTTTCATCGCGAAGAAAGTGCGTTTAAAACTTTAAATAAGAAGTGAAGAAAAAGTAAACTGCTTGCAAGTACTAAAAAAAGGAACGCAAAAACTTTGTTTGCGGCCCGCCGCATGTAGTGCGAGTCTAACTGAACCTTAATCAGGTACTTGCAACACACGTGGAATGAAAAGTTTAAAAGTATCCAATTACACAAGAAAAAATTCTAAAAAAAATGAAAAGTCAAGGATTGATCCGGTTTGATCGGGTCGAATCAATCTGGATCTGATTGCATGACATACAATTGGTTGCATGAGAGTGTGCTTCGAAAAAGAAAGAAAATACTAGGATTAATTGATTTTCAATACATGAATCTTGCTTTATTTTTGTTTTTCTTTAATGACATCAAAAAGTTGTGTTCAAATACATGACTTAAGCTTCTTATTTTTTCCACAAGTTATAATATACGCAAATCTAATTTATGACAAGACAATTGAATTTTTGACGTGAACAATGATGTGGCTATAGTAAAAAACGTGTACATTCATTTAGGTAAGAAACAACGATGTTTTATCCAATATATGCATACCACGTTGTTTAATAGCTTGATAAAACAACATAATTTCTTATCTAATTAGAAGTACAAGTTTTCGACTACGGTCATATCACTGTCCACGTCAAAAATCTAACTGTCAGGTTAGAAATTAAATCGTCGGAATTAGAACTTAAAAAATTGCAAAAAAACTTAAGGTCGCGTATTTGGACACACCTTTTTAAAGTTATGAAAAAGTAAAAAACGGGGTGAAGTTCCTATATTTAAAATCAATCAACCAAAACAAATAAATATTATTAGTATTTTTTTAGGGCAAATTGTATTTAAATTTCCGACCTTTTTTAAAATTATGTTTTATTTCCTAACCTTTTAATTTTTTGCCTAAAATCATCACCTTTCAATTTGTTTGATTTTTCTCCCCCGTTCAATTTTTCCCCAAATTGAAGATGAGTGAGACGTCGGAAATGCTTACATGGCAAATCGCCCCGACTAAACAAACGACGCAGTTTCAAGAATTTATATTCATAAGATTAGTGCACAAATCAATTCTAGTCCAAAATTTTATCATCTTTTCCCCTCCTTTACTCCCTTTTTCATCGTCCATAACTCTTGAGAAATAACTGATAAATCACTGATTTAATTTGTGGGAACCCTTGAGAATTTTTTATTTTAATTGCACCGGAATACTTCGCCGGAAGAAAAATCAAATAAATTGAAAGATGGAGATGTTAGGCAAAAAAAATTAAAAAGTCAGAAAATAAAACAGAATTTCAAAAAAAATCAAAAATTTAAATGCACTCTGCCTTTTTTTTTATTAGTTGCACTATGGTTGGAGATTGGTTGTGAATACATATTGTTGATTTGATAAAATGGAATTGTACAAGAAATCATTTATTGATGACTATAACTCAACCTCTTTTGGTGTAACCGTGTAAGAGAGGTGGAGATAGCCTAAAATTGGCTGGCTTCTTATCTATTTTTTTCATTTGAATATAATAAAATGTCCAACTACCTAACTCTCTATGGTAATCGCTATATGTGTTTATAAATAAAAATCAACTTATGTTTCAAAATAAGAGTAAATTTTTTTTTTTGGCAACCTACTGCCGAGTAAATTACATTTTAAAGTCCAATACTTCATTAATTATCAATAACTAGTATTTATATATTTGAACTATCAAAATGTAGCATGTTTTTTTATAATGAAATATAAAAAATAATGTGGAAAAGTAATTTGTATGTAACCAAAACCAAAACGGGTCGAACTTTTTAAAGTAATGAAATTTGTCTCCTCTCTCTCTCGCTATGTAGCTAACCAATTCCACCGCCTCCTAAAAATCATACCGGTGTCGCCATATTCACCAACAAATTTCCCTGATATTGAAGACCTGGGAACCTTGTTTTCACCGAAATCATCGGCATTTCTGATAATATAATGGGGATCTTCCTTGTTCAAGCCCAACAATCGATTAGACTAAAAAAAAATATAATCCTTTTTTTTTGTGGGTCTTTATCCAAGATTTTGAATGGGTTTTCTTTTGATAGAGGGCCTAATGCGATTTCATAAATTCTCAGATCGTCCCAAGGGTGGAGAAGAGTTCTTCATTGGGATAATCTTTCTTGAACTGCAATCATTGTAGAATCGAAGAGGGACTTGGATACGGTTGCATGGTACGGTCTAAGCATATACTCCCTCCGTCGTCCCTGATAAGTGTGGTCCGTAGGGAGGAGCACGTGTTTTAAGAAGGATGTTAGGTTGATGTGTAGTGAGTGGAGAATGAGACCCACTTTGTAGTAGTGTTAGTTACTTTTAAAAGGTAAAAGGATGAAATTTTAAGTGGGATCATATCCATTTAAGGAAGGACCACACTTATGGGGGACGGACGAAAAAGGAAAGTAGACTACATTTATCAGGGACGGAGGGAGTATAATTTATAACCAATTTAACTATTAATAAATATGTTTAATTAGTGAAAAATAAATTTTAGTTAAAAATTAACATATTTTATTAAGATTTTTAACCTTTAATTGAGATAATAAATCTTAGACAAATACTTCCAGACGGTCCGTAGCACTGTGCGATTGAGCCCACGCGTGGGACTTGTGCATCTCACACACTCGTGCGGACGGTCCATAACAAGCGTGTGAGGCAGGCGCGTGAGATTCACACGCTCGTCTTTTTTTATTTTTTATTTCATCTTTCTTGATTTGTTTTTGGTTGTTTTTATCGAGTTTTCTTTGATTTTTTAATTAAGATTTATTAATCCACATAAAAATTTATTAATCCTCAATGAGGATTTATTTATTCCTAATTAATATTATTAATTTAAATCAAGATTTATTAATCCCCATTAAAATTTATTAATCATAATTACTCATCCGACTATTACAATATTGGTTCATTTGGATCCGTGTTTATTTTCTTGTAATAGAATAATCAGATTATTAAATACTACTCTTTATCTCCCAGAGATTTTAACGACACTCAGCCTCGTTGGCTTCTCTGGCTAACAAGGTTGTTAGGTTACGCATTTTCACTACCGTTCCTCTGTACTTCTTGTATTCCTTAGATTTTTCTCTTTTTATATATATTAAGATCACATTTTGCCTAATTAGAATTTATATTAATTAACTAAAAATTTAAAAAAAATTAAATTTTTTTTTGAAAAGTCAACTCCCGATCGTCAGGGAGTGTTCCTCTAAATCTTAAGTGAAGTACATACTACATGCATGCGATGGACACACAAAATCAATATAAATCATTTACAAATTACAATGCATGACAAAGTCAAGAATATGTATATCGAAGATGAGAGACAATGCCAATTTTTCTCCACACCACAAAAGAAATTAAATTTCGATTTGAAATGCCAATAGTGCATCATCCACATTTTATGACCTTAATTAAGAGTTCATCTAGTATTTCTGGAGCACTCTCTCGAGCTCATCTAGAAACATTAGGTAATTTAGGTTAATCTAACAAATACCAAAATAAATACATGCATTTAACAAAATATTAAATAAGTAGAAACAATGGTTCCATATGCATCGAATTTTTCGGTACATGAATTTGTAACCCCATTGTACATCGAAATATGCCAAATGATTTTTCCTTGCACTGATAATAACACCGTCAGTTGATAAAGGAAAACACATTAATGCAATGATTAATTATCAAACTACGAACACTTAAAGTTACAATTAAAGTTCAAAATCAATGATGTAATCACATGATGTAAATAAAGTTCAGAAAAATTAATTATATAATTAATTTTTTTCTAAGTTACAATTAAAGTTCAAAAACAATGATGTAAATATAATTAATTTATAATGCTCCATCCGTCCACCATATTTAGGATACAATTTCCTTTTTGGGATGTCCACCATATTTATACCATTTTCCTTTTTCGACAATGCCCCACACACATTCATTATTTTATACCTCACAACAATTCATTAGTGGATCCATTTACTCAAATATTACATACCTAACATTTATTAAAATCCGTGTTGCACCCTATGTGACCTATATTTCGTGGACGGAGGGAGTAATAATCAATTGTATATATATAAGCTGAAAAATATTTTACACATCAAATATTTCATATCAAATCATATAAATATATAGTTTGATAGCAAAAACTTTACCAATTGAGCTAATATACCATTTCGATAGATATCTTCTAGTTAGGGGCGGGGCTAAGAGAACGTAGGTCCTGTGCAAATTCCTAAATTTAGATCCTTTATTCATAGTTAAAGAAAAAATATAAACTAAAAATATTCTAATAAATATATTTTTAATCAAATTACATGATAAACACGTAAAAAAAATTAATTTTCAAATTTGGGCAATTTATCCATAGTTAAAAAAATAAAACTTTTATAAACCAAAAATATAAGACAAATTGTAAATTAAAATATTTTACTAAGTGATAAATTGATAAACACATAAAAAAAAATTAAGACATTCACTTAAAAATAGGCCATTAATTATTTAAAATAGTTGCATGATAAACACATAAAATACTAAAACATTCACATAAAAAAAAGCCTTTATTTGGGCCATGAAAAAAACTAATTAGATGTTCACTTGAAAAAAGAGGCCGACTGCAAAATATGCAACTCTCAAGAGATTTGAACACTACACTTATGGAACAAAGTGATTTGCCAAATGAGCTACAACAACTTATTAATGAATTAAACAATTTTATGTAAAATATAGTTAAACAAAAAAATCCTACACAGAGGTAAATATTGTTGGGAGCCCTTATTTTTCCAGAGCCTTGTGTGGTCGATCATCTTACGCACCCCCAAAACCATCCCTTCTTCTAGTACTTAATTTATATTCCTTTCGTCCACTCAATTTGTCTAACTTTCCTTAAATGAATGTCCACTCAATTTGTCACATACTAAATAAGGAAAGAATTAACCCTTTAAAAATAGTGATATTTATCTACTTTTTATCTTTTTACTCTTATCCTTAATTTTCGTGCTGAACAGTAATGTGACAAATTGAGCTGGACGGAAGATTATTAGACAAATGTATGTTTTTGGGTTCGGAAGTATTTGGGGCCGTGGGCAGTCATGTTCCGCTTAATTTGGTTGTGGAAAATGAGTTTTTTTGTTATTGAAATAACAAAATAAGATACTAGTATAAGTATTTTTTGAAATAAAATATAGCAGTACAAAGTTCGAGTGAAATATAAAAATAGTATAGACGTCTTAAAATGAAATATAATAGTATAAGAATCTTAAATAAAAATAATATTAGAATCAAGAAAAACAAATATTAAAATATAAGGATCTCAAAATTTGTTTTGCCAAATATACCAAATAAAAATAAGTAAATGTAAAAATTCGATTATATGTATGAGTATAGTAACCTGTTAGAAAAGGATATCGAGCCCAATACCCCAAACAATGTAAAGTAGCTCATGCCACTTTCTTCAACCAATGTGAAATATTTTAACACGCCCCTCACGCGCAAAGTGTACAATACATATATTCATTTCTAATATGGTATTAGAGCCAATCAATTCAATGATGGGTGTCATCAATATCATTGTCAATAGATAGCATTGATATTGTGAATGGACATATTAAAATAGTTAGAAAAAGTAGCATGAGCCACTTTATAATGGTTGAGGTATTCTCTCACTTTTAAGGAAAGAATTGGGCTAAATATTCATTTATAATAGGGAGAAGTAGCAAATGAAATATACAAAGGAGTCGCACGTTCAAAGCCGTTGGGTATATAACGTATTTGATTTTCCTTCATTTTCGTTCTTCTTTGATTCGAACACCCATTTCCGTTGGCGTTTTGGTTTCAGCAGTTACAGACTTTCTTAAACCCTAATCTAGACATTGGCGTTAGTTTCGTTCAAAGCCGTTGAGTATATAACGTATTTGATTTTCCTTCATTTTCGTTCTTCTTTGATTCGAACACCCATTTCCGTTGGTGTTTTGGTTTCAGCAGTTACAGACTTTCTTAAACCCTAATCTAGACACTGGCGTTAGTTTTAGACATCTGCACAATTTCTCCAAGGTACTTCTATTTTCCTCTGATATTTGGTCCTTTTTTTTTTTTACTGTTAGTGACTGTTGCCTTTCCTTATTCGGTTATAAATTAGCGAATTGAGTTATTTGCTGCTGTGTAGAGTCTGATCTGCTCAATTAATAATCTGCCGATGGTTTCAACGAAAATGGAATTAGTTTGTGTAAGGAAGCTACTAGCTAGTGGTAGAAGAGGGAACATTTAAAAGTAAAAATTTATGTGCAACTTCTCAGTAATGGGAGGACTGTGTGATTGGTTGATGTCATCCCAAACTTTATTGTTTAAATATATTTGGGCAGGTTCTCTAATGACTGCATTTTGCAAGATTTGATTTTGCAACACTTGATATCGTCCCGTCTTTAGAGCATTAGAAAATAATTTGATGGAATTATAGAATGCTAAGGTTACATTTCCACTTTTTGTTTAGCATGGAGAAGTGTCTAGGATATTTTCTTTTGCTTCTGTACAAGAATTCCTTGCACAACTAATGTACAATCTAAACACGTTGCAATGTGTGTGAAAAGTGAAGCACTCGTTTAGGCAAGCATTTTTGTGTACGTATAGTCGTATACCGACCATTGATCTCATGATCTACTGTTGTCACTAAGAGATTCATTATCATAAAGATGCCTTGTTGTAGTATATAAGTATATAATGCATTATCAAGAACATTGCATTATTGTATATACATAAAGATGCATAGTTTCTAGGGATGGTTATCATATATAGAATCGATATTATGCACACCATTTGTGAGGGATGCCGACGTGTAGTCCACGTATACTAGTTTTATTACTATATTTAACTGTGTTTTTCTACCACTTCGGGATTCCGGTTTCTTAAGATTTTTTCCTTCTCCTTATTGCCCAAAGGAAAAATATCGAGAATCTTTAGAAACAAGACTTTTCTGATATGATATATTTTGCTAACCTTCACCTATTGTGTAGAAGCACGCCGTTCATGACTTTGAATCCAGATAGTGAATGGCAAGATGCTTCTTCAAGCACGCTAGATACATCAGATCCCCCAATCAAGAGTACCCACTTGCCTAAAACGGAGGAAGTTCGACGCCAGGAGATCCGGAACAATTGTGCTCTCCGCAGTGTTGCCAATGGACTCTTTGGTATTTTTCTCAAAAAACTTGTTCCAATCATTTTCCTGTCATGTTTTCCGTAAATTTGATGCCTTTATTGATCTGGAGCAGTTAATTTAGTTTTACTAGTATGCAGGAGGTGGATTGGGGTTTGCAGTGGGTTTACTTCGTGGAGGCTTAGAAGATCCAGCCATGCAAGATAAAATGACTGGAAAACAGAAGCTGATATATCGAGCAAAACTGATAGGTCGTACGAGCTGGCCTACCTGCAGAAATTTTGCCATTGTAGGATTCATGTTTGCTGCTACCGAATGCATGCTCGAGAAGGTTCAATATCTAACTGAAAACTGAATGATACTGTGATGTTTTGACCATTGTAGGAAAAGCTTAGTCTAACTATCGGTAATTTATGAAGGTCCGGGGCGAGCGCGACATTACAAATGTAGCAGTTGCGGGATGCGTAACAGGAGGTGCTGTATATTCTAAAGGTATATTTCAACATTTTATTGTGCTGCTGCTGCTGGTGTGCATAAGAAAGCTCCATTAACTCTTTTTAAGGTCTTAACTCTTAGTTGTCTGAAACTTGAGTCTATTATCTCTTCTTATCAGACTTAACATGATTGATGTGGATGAAAATATTGAACTTCTCTTGGGAGGAGATTAGATACTGAAAAATAATGGATTAAGGAATAGAAATAATTGTGTATGGTCACTTTTACCATTTTTAATTCAATTGAGATAGTTACTAAATGAGCAGAGGAGGTCTTTACTTTTGTATCCACTTGATGATCCTTGCATCTAGGCCTAACGATTTTTGATAGGACACGAACACCGCACGAATTTAATGAGTTGTAAATTGTAATGGCCAGCCTTATTATGTTGTGTTTGTGTTGGATCCGTGTTATTTTCGTACAGCATGATAATTTCGTGGCGGATGCGTGTCGTTTTCATTCAACATTTTAGAGAATGATCTCATACTAATAATAATCCCTTCAGACAGTCATATTATGTCAGATCATACTAGTTGGCCAAACATATCATCTTGGGACCACTCCTCTAGATACATATGACATTTTATTTTGTGAGATTATGATTAAATCTGTATCCTTGCATAATGTGAAAATTGTTATTCTTTGTATTGTGCATGAAGTGGTTGCGGTTTCTGTATTAGTGAGGTTTTGGTTTATAAACTGTACTAAAATGCGTCTATCCTATGGTTTCTTCTTCAGCGGGGCCAAAAGCAGCATGTTTTGGCTGTGCTAGTTTTGCTGCAATGGCGACCTTTACGGAAAAGTGTGCTGGAGGACACGATTGAAGAGCCAACGGGTCAGTCGAGTTTGTCTGCTACTCTTGAGGCGAAGATGGTTATGGAAGTTACTTATATATATATATATAGGGATTGGTTCATATAGAAATTATTTCTAGTGTGGGAACTAGAAACCAATTTGAACCGTTGATCTTTGCATGATCTATGGCGATCTACTGATCTGGGGATCATCTATTCTGACCAATGGAAAAACCGATCATTTGGTGACTCTGTAATAAGCTTAGATCATTTTTTGATAACTTCAAACTACATTAGTTTCTGCCGCGATGATAAATCTGGAGACAGGTGCAAATGCAATGTTCTAATATCAAGTTTGCAGCTGCTTCCTTAGAATTAGAATTGGCTGTGATTATCCCACCAACTTTGATTATGACCTTTATCTTGTTTTATTTTTAGATCAAAGCGATTGGTTATATAGTCGAGGTGGCAAATTTCAGCAATTAATGATTTAGGTGCTTAGTTGAGACTCAACAGAATAATTGGGGGACTGATTAATCCTTTGGAAGAACTCCCATGTTGGTCGACCGAACGGTGCGGTTCATTCCTTAATTTTATTTTTAGTTGTTAATATTTAGATATTTAAGAAATTGATAAATTTTAATTGGAATTAATAAATTTTAATTGCGGAATTAATATACACTTGCTTATATAATAGCGTGAGAACGGTGCATTTTTATTATGCATGTGTACACGATTGATTTCTATTCACCTGGTTGACTAGAACAAAGCAGACTGAATTACACATTACACATTACACATTCGATTTATTTGTACACGGTTCACTATAACAAAATACGATTGATTGGTACACGATTATAGTGTCGATTTTCTAATATTAACGGTTGAATCTGCTCTCACAGTTGAGAAAAAAAGTAAAAGACAAAAAATTGGCCGTTTCTTTTTTAGAAACATATTCTCAAATGTTTCTTTTCCTACCGTTGAAAATCAAACCAGCTGAAATATATTTTTATGCGGAAATCATAATTCATATATAACGTGACAAAAAAAAAAGTACTTTTGACCAAATTATTCGAAGCAGTAGAAATATCAGGTACGCGTTTGTCGTGAAATTAAATATAAAAGTTATGAAAGAAGGAATAGGGTGGAGAAAAATAACAGAATTTAAGAATATAAGGATGGTGTAGAAAGATGTAACAGAACTTTTTTCAGAGTTGTTAGTTTGGAATTTTTGGGAATATTAATTAATTATAAATGTGGGGGTTGAGAGAGATGTCACACGTCACAGCCTACACTACACTTGTACTAATAAATTGAGTTGCTGACTTGTATTCAACTTTTTAGTGCTTCGCTGTCTGCAGGGCAGCCTTTCTTTGCCTCAAAGCTCCCTCTATGGATTTGCAAAGAAAACGGCTAAATTCAGAATCCTGAACCCTATCAAAATTTGGGTAAGGAAAAGAAGAAGAGAATATCTTGAAATTAATGATTAAAAAGAATCGGAGAAAGAAAAGTTTAGGGTTTTGTACAGAAATCCAAAGAGGCTGTTCTGCTCTGCTCATATGCTGAGATAAAGAAAGAGAAGAGACCCATCTTCTGTAAGTTGAATATAACTGTTCATAGATCTTCAGTATATATGTAAATTTCTGTTTATTTTTGCCACTCCCATGCAAACTATTATTCTGCTTAATTTATGGATTTTTTTATATTTTCATTACTTTTTTTTTAAGGAAAATTCTCCGTAAATTTCTGAACTTTTCATAAATTCTTGTTTTGCTCCTCACCAAAAAAAATTTGCGTGTAAATTCCCAAACTTTCTCTTTTGTCAACGTCGGTTTTTTCCAAACTTTCACTTCTGATTGAGGCATAATAATCTTTCACTGAACCTCTTACAAGCTCTTGTGCAATTTTCCTAACCTTGTACAATCTATCCTTCGGCACACGAGTACCTAAAATCAGCACATAATTTGAGGAAAACCGATGTTGATGTAAAACCAGACAAAAGGAAAAATTTGAGAATTTACACGCAGAAATTTTTTGTAAGGAGTAAAACCAGAATTTATGAAAAGTTCAGGAATTTACAGATAATTTACCTTTTTTGAAATATATATTTTACGTTTCCTTTTTTATATTTAATGTTGTGATTGTGTTGTTGCGTGCCAATTAAATTAAATCTGGAACAATAGAAGGAATTAGTGGATGCAATATCAAAATTTCTGGGCGGATGAATGAATTTTTTTTAAGAAAGTCTAAATCCAAGATGGAATAAGTGACTAAACTAGAAGTTCAAATAGAGGGGATTTAGAGATGAATATTAATATATGCTAAAGTATAAACATTACACTCTATGAATGAACTATGCAATAGCAAGGTTTTCTATATTTATTTTAATAACTCGTATATGGAGACTTGATGATGATTTTCTCATCACTCTATTTTATGGACTAAAATTTATTTTAATCTTCTAGTTATAAGTGGTAGTTCTAAAGAGAGTTACTAAAAATTAAAATTTATCAAGTATAGCAATTTCTACTCTCTATTGTGTTATTGCTTGAAATCTCAATTTGAGGCTTTCAGGCTCAATTTTGAACCCAAATAAACACAAGAAAAAAGAAATGTTCTCATTAAAATTTTAAAATTGATAGATCTGAATAGTGACTTTGTCCCCAAAATTAAGGGCTGAATGAAGATGAAGGAAATAGCTAAGTAAGGATTGCCTCGACTGTGGAAAATGGCACCGGGATAAAATTGATATTGAGACATATTTAGTAGTATTTATTATTATTGAGACTGAAATTGATAGTATTGATTTATCCAGCTAAAAATATATCATCCCTTTAAGCAATACTTAATTGGCAAAAACTTGCATAAGACCGGTCGTACGTGCGACCGAACCCATGCGCGTCAAGCGTGTGCATCACAGGCGCGTGTATTATGACTTTTTTATTTTTATTTATTTTTTCTGATTTTTTCGATTTTTTTATTCTTTTTTTTCAGTTTTTTTTATTCTTTTTTTCCAGTTTTTTTATTCTAGTTTTTTCAGTTTTTTTAGTTTTTTTTTTTATTAATTTTTTGTTTAAAGAGTTGAGCGAGGGGAGCCGAAGGCCTAGGAGCGAGCTAAAAAATATTTAATGTTGCCACAATCATTATCTATAAATTAAAATCGGAGTCGAAGGCGGAGAAGATTTTTTTTTTGAAAAAATCGAATTAAAAAAATAATAAAACATAAAAGAGGAAAGTCAATATTTTGACCCGGTTTAACCGGGTCGGGTCAACCCAGATCCGGGAGTGCGCCTCTACTTAATTTATACTCCCTCCCATTTTTAATATAAGTATTTTTTAGAGTTGTCACACAAATTAAGAAAACTTTATTTTGTCAAATTTATCCTTAATAATGATGAATTGAAATTAATGAATAGTGAAAAAATGTGAATTTGAGGTAGTGGTGTTCAACCGACCCGGAACCGGAACCGGAACCGGAACCGGAACCGTGGTCAACGATTTTCGGCCCGGAACAGCGGTAAACGGGCCGGTTCCAACCCGGAACCGTGTTTGGAACGGGCTGGTTCCGGTTTTAACGGCTAGGAACCGTGAACCGGCGGTCCCGACAATTTTTTATTTTTTTTATTTTAAATTTTATTTTGTGCTAATCTATGTTAATTATATCCCATAGAAAGTAAAAATGATAATTACAATGGTAAATTGAATGGAAAAAAACCAAAAATAATGATAATAATAATAAGGTTCGAACATGAATCGGCGGTTCCGGTTCGGAACCGTTTTTGAATAATTATATATTTTCATTTGTAATTGATCACATATTATCATGAATGAAGATATATTTTGTTCTATATCGATTTTATACATTACATTAATGATTTATGAGTTTGAATTACAATATAATTTATATTTTCAAATATAAAAAAAGAAATAAAAAAATAAAAAAAATTTAGACTGTTCGAGCCCTAAACCAGCGGATCCGACCCGGAACCGGAACCGTCCAATACGGGCAGGTTCCGGTTCCGACCCGGAACCGTGGACTATGGCGGGCCAGTTCCGGTTCCAACTTTCCCGAACCGGAACCGGCCTGTGAACACCTCTAATTTGAGGTGAATTAATTAGGGGCAGTTATGGATTTTGGAGGTTAAAAAAAATTAGAAAGACATATTTTGCAGAAGTTGTAGAAGTCTAAAAAGCCTTATATTAAAAATGGGAGGGAGTATAAATTAAATGATACTTTTAACGTGAGAAAAATAAATTTGTAATTGGTAAGGTAAAAGATTCTGTTAGAATTCGTTAGGGGTGGGCGGTACGGTATATCTTAAAATTTTTGTCATACCTTATACCTTACCGAAAGTAACGGTATAAGAAATTTCATACTTTTACCTTACCGAACCGTTCGGTATACCTTTGTCCGATATACCGAAGTTTCGGTATGGAGCAAATCACATACCTTTACCATACCACATTTTCGGTATACCTTACTAGAATTCGGTATATCGAAAAATTCAGGTATACCGTTATACTGATATACTATTTCATTGTGAAATTTCATGGTATATTGGTTTACCATTTCATGCCGAAAATTTATATGTTTAAGAAACATGTGCATACATATACGATAAAAATCCCAACAATTAAACTCTCAACAATATTTATACCTAATGTGATGATGACATCAAATAAATATAATAAAAAAATATTAGTACTTATTAATTTAACTATTATTATCAATAACTAAATATTTATTATTAATTTAATATGAAACGATGTGGTATATACTGGTATTACGATATATACCGGTATTACAGTATATACCGAATTTTCGGTATGGTACGGTATACCTCTGGTATCTGAAAATCAATACCTTTACCATACCGAAAAATTTCGGTACACTATCATACCTTACCATAAATTACAGTATACCAAAATTTCGATATATTCTATATTTTTTCGGTATGATAAGTGCAGTATAACGGTATTCGGTATTTTTCCCCAGCTCTAGAATTCGTAAATCTAACAAATTTAAATAATACTTTATATATATTATTAAAGTATTAATTACTTAATTTTATCGTCTATCAAATTCTAGTTTGTGAGATGGTACAAGTGCCAGGTGCTTTTTGACCGCATTGTGTCTTGTAGAAATTATTGATTGTTTTTTTTTTTTTTAAAGGAATTATTGAGGTTTTACCGATAAGTTAATTTGATTGTAACTTTCACAGATTAATTTAGGATATATTTAATTTGACCAACTTTTAGGAGTGGAAATATAGCCCTTTATAAATTGCGACGTGGAGTTCCTTTGGAGATTGAAAATTTCCACCGCCTCAAGAAAATTTACTTATATCAGAATCTCAGCCTCTTATCACGCATATCACTTAAAAAATCAAATTACACCATAATAGCACCAACAATGGTGCCCTCCAAAATAGAGGTCACCTAACTTTTTTTGTGGGTCTAGAATGGGCACAAAATTATCTCCATAATAGTGCCCTCCAAATTTGGAGGACTCTCTCTCTTTTTTTAATAATTACTTTTATTTGCTAATTTAAATAATAATTATTTTTATAAATACAAATTTTATTTAATTGAAATAAATAAAAAATATTACATTAATTTAAAACATGAAATAAAAAAAATAATTCCGATCGAAGCGTCGGCGTCCTCAAATACTCCGCACCGAATGTTGCAATAACGTTGGAGCTGCTTCGCGGCCGGTTGAGTCGCCGATCCTTAAGTACTCGTCGTATTGATTGGCTGTCCCACCGTTTGCAAGTTGTCGCACATTGTCGCACAACAACAGTGCATTTTTGAAGCGCAGGGAGTCTCATTCTTCCGGTTGCATTTGGCCGCTGCTGAAAATAATGCTCCCAAGCCTCTAACGCATCCCAAGCCTCCAACGCATCTTTTTATACGCAGAAAAAGATGTCTCCTCATACGAAATTGGTGGCGAAAAATATCATGGCCTTATGTTGGATGTCTGAAAAATAGTCTTGGATGAGACGGGCTTCCGCATCCTCGCGGTCTCGATACATGACTGTCCTCTTTGGCTGTGAAAGTCTTCGCTCTTCACGTTCGGCCTATTCTGCATTAATTTCGGCGTGTATTTGTGCATACAATTGCCGTTCGAGAGCGAGCTGCCTTCTTTCATCCATTCTTTTGCGAAAAGTATTGTCGCCAGACATGGTTGAAGACGAGAAATGAAAAATATAGTGAAATGTAGTGAAATGAGATGAAATTGAGAGATAATTGAAGGAATGGTGTGAAAAAGAAGTGAAATAGGGGGTATTATTTATAGTTAAAATTAGAATTAAATTAAAAAAAAATAGCCGTTTAGACCAACGGTTAATCCGTTGACCAATGGCCAACTACCACGTGTGCAGCCAAACTCGTCCGTCCATCAAAAAATGGCGCTCGAGCACCCGTGGTCGCCGTCCCTCCGTGGGTGCTATCCACTCCGCCCGCGAGTGTGCCCTCCTCGCTGTGGGTGCTCTAACTACAAATGACATTAATTTATTACTTTACTACATTATCCTTCATCAAAACACACACACACACAAATATATACATGTATGCGCCAATTAGCACAAGTTAAGTGGCAAAGCTGATGAGGCACCACAAGTCTCTACTTAGATTTAGCTATAAGTATTGAGTTCGAATTTCACAGGCACCAGCATGTGGTGCAGTGTATTTCCCACCTTGTGAAGTGTAGTGATTCTACCTTAGGATGGTGTAGTGATCCCACTTCTATGTGGTGGTGTAGTGGTTTGTATAATAATATTATCTTGTGTAAATCTTAAAAAAAACGTAAGTATCCATATCAATTGAAACCCTTATAAAAGAATAATTGTAATTTCATGAATAATATTGATATTGATATTGATACACTGAACCAAATAGTGGATATACGATCACTACTTTTCTGAAACTCAAATCAGTTACTATGATTATGTGGCAGCAAGATCTTAATTATGTGTTTCCGAATTCCGAAAAGCCGTAAATTATGCAAATTATAACTGAAGCGCCTCTCAATATCCGGACCTCTTGAAATCTTCATTATATTTAATTATTATTATTTATTATTATTATTTTTATTTTTTACTAATCCATAATTCTTGCTCTTTTAAAAATACACACGAGGTTGATAAGTAGAAGAAGGGCAATAATTTTTATTTATTTATTTTTTGGGTGTTATTTATTTGTTGGATTTGGGGGTGCCACGGGTCTCATCATCGCATTCACACTTTTCCAACTCCAAAAGATTCATCAATTATTTTTTTCCCAATTAATTTTATTCTAAAATAATTAGGCATAGCAAGCTCTCTTTCGATTATGCTACAGAATAATTTTTTAGTAATTGATCTGAGGAATGCATGATTTATAGAGCAAGGTGGGATGGCTGATGCTTTTCAGTCAAAAACTTTCATTGATTTTCTGTAAGTTGCCCTCTGATTTTCTCTTCTTTTATACATTGCGCCATTTACATGCAAAATATTAATTTGCTCCCTTCTTTATTGTCTCAATCTCTTTATTTTCAGTCAAAAACTGCCATAGATTTGTTCAATTGGTATTTGTTTGTTCCTTTGTGATTATTATTACAACTGGATCTGCATATTAGTTTTTATAAGATTTTTAGTCTTAATTATTGATTTGTTGGGCTGCTAAATACATGGCTTTCAGTCTCTTCATCTCTTTCAAATTCAAGAAGATCTATTGCAGAAACGATCCAAATATCAAGATAGACAATGAGGATCGTACCCGTACAATTTTCTAAATGGATCAATTTATATATAGTCTACAGAAGTTAGAGATTGTAATCAACATGAAATTTTATGCACCTTCACTAATTCTAGTATGGAAAGAGGTTTTTAAGATGGGAGTATCTCAATTGATAGTACGGTTGCTTTTTTGTTCGTATGCTGATGATCCATTAGGAACCTGTGAGAATGAATTGATCGATCGTGTTGGCTTTCTTGTTTTCTTTTCACAGTCTCTGTTTCTTGTGCTCTTCCAATTGTTCGGCTTCTTCGTTTCTTTGGTGTCCTTAAATGTCATTCTTGTTTATGTTGTGGGCATGAATTCCGGTGTGGTCATGCATTATGCAACAGCCTTAAAATGATCAATCATATAAAGAAAATGGCCGAGGATAGGGTCCGAGAGGTAAATTCTCTCTTCCGTTTCCTCCTCACTGAACGGGTTGGTGTTTGATTTTGGATAGTATATATATGTAGTAAAGATGGTCTTGATTATCCCTAAGTGGAGATATCATATCTTGGTGAGATACTAAGGGATTAGCTGAAAAACTGAAGAGAATTTCAGTTGCCCTCACATTTGATGCCTCCTTGAATATATGTATGATGTGCCTTTCCTTTTCTGAGTGAGAGGTGGTTCTTTTGGTTCTTCTGTGAAGTCTTAAATTTCTTGATTCGTGCACCAAATTCTGCTAAGTCATCAGTTTCAAATAGACCCGTTCTTCCTTAGAAAAGATTATGCCCGCTTTGCATAAACATCTTCATATGGTTGTACTATCAGCTGCAATATTTAGCTTTGACGCTTGGAAAGCTCATGGTAGCTAGCGACTTCTTCTCATAAATCATAATGTTTAGATGGCAGTTTCTCATCGCGAACATTTTTAAAATTGTAAGGCCTGTTGGTTTAAGTTGTAAAATGACACAGATCACATGTTTTACAATTCCTTGTGCCTTATGAACATTCTTGCTATAAAAAAAGTAAACTAGCCACTTCTACTTCAAATAAAATTATTTTGTGCACTTCGTGTCTTGAAAAATCTAATCTGCCCTTAAATGCGCCTTCTTACTGACTTGAGCTTATTGTGATTCTCAAGACAGCTATCTCGAGTTTATGTATGCTTGTCGAGTACTCAGTCTCAAGGTATGTGTGTCTCTCTAGAAACGGTAAATTCCATGCTACACCACCTCCAACGCAACGGATTTGTTTATTTATGTTTGCCCAATAAAGTTTCGGCAAATACTTTCTAACACTTTTTTTGGATTCAGTGAGAAATTTCAAAACATTACATGCTTCATAAATGTTGAATGTTTTACATGCCAAAGTTTTACTGTTGGCTGCCTACAAAGGAGGTTGTAAATAGAGTGGGGATGCATTGGAGGTGGTCTAGCATGGAACTTATCCTCTAGAAACATCTCTGAATATTAAGTATACTGTATATCTTTGGCGTACGATGTTACTTTATGCACGAAATTGGCTATCATGTCCATGGATAGGGGAATTATTTACATGCATGTTCTTGTTTCTTTCTTCTTCTTTTTTTCACATCGACCACTTTCTATGATGGTTAAGATAGGGAATAAATAAGAGAAGTAATTCATCCAGAATCCCAAACTATTTTGTAGGTTTTGATGTAGGCATTAAAATCCTTTTTGGTCCCATCTAGCCTCTTGAACTTTTGAAAAGGGTGCATTATGCCTCTTGTTTGAACGGAGAAACTAATTCTCGAAAGTTCATTGTGCTTAGATGAGATCAAAAGGAGTTTTCAAACAAATTTTGTAATAAGAAGGTATATTGAGAGTCTTCATCTATTTTGAAGGGTCGAAGTAGGCATCGAAACTCTTTTCAGTCTCATCTAGCCCTTTACACCTACAAAGATGGCGCAGTCATGCGCCCTTATTTTGATAGAATATTGAATTCATGTCCTAAACATACTAGCACCTGCATCTTCTCACTCACACACTCGAGTCTTTTTAACTCATTCATTCTCACTTTTTTACACATTCTATCTCGAGGGAAAAAATATGCTTAGGTACTAGGACCCACTGTGAGAACTTAACTCCGCCTTCGAGGACCAAGTCCTCCACCCTTTTGTTGTATAAATACAACTCACAAACATGATCTTCATACATTGTTGATTTAGACATATATTACTTTCCACGTGTGTGTTGACTGTTGAGTGCATGTTTTTTTAATTGTATGTGTGCTATGTTTTATGTGCGTGCGTGTGTGTGAGTGTGTCGTTTTGTTTTTATTCAAGAACGAGTTACATGTGTGTTTTCAACACTATATGTGGTAGTGGTCATTGTGTGTGCTCTTATGATATGAGTGTATGTATTGGTATGTGTAGTGATTAGGTGTGTGTGAAAAGAAATAACACATGCCAGAGGAATATATTAGAACTTTAAATGAAGCAAAGTTACTTGTGAGCTATCCACAGTTTAGTAAGAACAAGTAATGTATTTTCCCAAAAAGACTCACAAGGTTTTGATAATTGTGGGCAATGAATTAGAAGGACTGCGGGGAAAACCCATCACGACCACTGCCTTTACCACCTCCTTTTGTCACCTTCTTTTGTGGGTATAGTTACTATCGGAACTCACATATTATGTGAATGTGGCAGTTGGATTCATTTTTCTTTTATGGAAAATGGGAAAAGTTGTCGGTCCAACTGTCCTATATCGGATAATGTATGAGTTCTGGTAGTACACTCGCACCACAATTGAATTTTCCCACCGCCTTCTTTACTGTTGCAACTTCTATATCTTCGGGAGGCGAGCAATTTCTATTCGGAGTTGGCCTCATTCATCTTCTTCTGCTGCTGTTGGAATTGTTTATGGCTACGAGATCCACTTTCGTGAAGCAAGCTGTAAACCCAGAAGCGAAAATGACTTCCATGACTGCTTGTTTCCCCGTTGAGGAATTGGCGTGATGCTCTGTTTTTCAGCTCAAATAAAGGAAATCTACAGCTCAAGCAAGCTTTCAGTGGAGAAAGATAGAGAAGAGACGGAGAGAAAACCACGTATAAAAAAGAAAGTTTCCCCTTTATTTTAAAATAAAATGATGTCATTTTCTATAAGGCGGCGAGTGGATAAATCTACGTTAGTCTCCGACTTCATGCGTAGATTTTCTGATACTGGAATTGAGGTTCGAGACATTTTTGTTAAAACATTATAGTATTACTACGTAAACTATATTACTACATATTACTCCCTCCGTCCACGAAAATTGTGGTCAGTATTCCTTTTTCGTCCGTCCACGAAAATTGTAGTTTTTCTATTTTCGGACACGACCCTACACACTCATTTACTTTTTAAACCTTATTACATCTACTTATTTACAATACAAAATTGGTGGGACCATTTATCCACTCAATAAACATCTACCTAACTTCTTTTAAAACCTGTGTCTCTCCCACAAAATTACAATTATCGTGGACGTAGTGAAAAGAACTTCGATATATAGATAATAACAATCATTATATATATATGTATACATGTATATTCAATGATATTTGTTTTATCCCAATAATATAGTTTGGTTCAATTTCATATCCAACAAAGATTTAAATTGCTCAAAAGAGACTTGCCAATTATGTCAACTAACTCTGATAGTAGTAGTGATAGTAGTACCTTAGTTAGAATAACGTATAAACTATGAGGTTATCACCAATGGTAGCTTTTTTATATGAAAATGTTGGAAGAAGTTGGGTATGTAGCATTGTGCTGTGGTAATGTGGATATGGCTGTACACAAACCAAGCTATTCGTGAGCTGTTCACTATTCAAATCTCGGCTTAATAAAAGCTCGTTCAAGCTCGTTCTTCGAAGTTCATTAGCTAAACGAATCAAGAGAAGCATGAGCTTAGGCTTTTTAGCTCGTGAACAAGATCGTTAAGTGATTTGACTTGAAAATATATATTAATTTATCCATACAATTTATATATCTATACTATAATTAGTAATAATTGTACTAAATCTCTAACTAATTTTATTTCTTATAAGGAGGACTAATAAATTTAGTAAATATATTGTATTATTGTAAATTCTAAAAAGAAAATAATTAATATTTTAAATGTAAATCTAAATTTAGAAAGTTTGTTCAGACTCGGTGCGAGCCTCGAAATTTAGTAAATAAAGCCCGATCTCGACTCGATAACAAACAAATCTACAAATCTCGGCTTTGTCTATGTTCACCATATATCCATCTTCTGCAAACAAGAGTTGGGTACATGAATTGGCATGCGAGTGGAGAGGGGAGACGGTGGCCGTCATGCAGCTCTCCTCTCCATTAGCGAGTGCAACACATGCCCGTGTGGTGGGCGAAGCTGTTGTAGATTTTTTCTTCATATATTTCTTTTTTTCCCCTTACATTTAGTTTATTTCAATCTTTCTAAAAATCGTCAAATTTGTTCATGAAAAATATGCAATATGCATCTTAAATCAATGATCAAGACGAGCTTAAATTTCATAAAAAAAATAAGATTTTAAACAGGTCAAATTTTGTTCATGAAAAATATGCAATATGCATCTTAAATCAATGATCAAGACGAGCTTAAATTTCATAAAAAAATAAGATTTTAAACAGGCAAGTCATGATCATTTGAAGTTTCTAAATTTATATTTCTCTCTCCTCTCTTTTTTTTCATTAAAATCGATTTTTTCCTTCTTATTTTTTCTTGATTGTGTTTCTTTTTTCTTTCATTTTTCTCATTTTGCCTTGTGAGTTAATTTTTTGTTTTTTAATTATGTAATTTCATTTTAATTATGGTATATTATGTTATTATTTTATTTATTAAATTACAAATTTTATGAAACTGTACTAAATATATTAAAGAAATTACACTTATAGCTATATAGTGTTGTGTATACTAGTGATATTCATGTAAAAGTTGCTTTGGGGGTATATTGTTGCAGAGATATGTTTTAACTTTTGATGTGATGTTGATGTGGTAGTGTAGAAGTTGTTTTTCTGGGTAAACCATTGCAACCACCCTACCGCAAATCCTACTTAGTGCATCTATAGTGCTGTCTTGAGTGTGTGTATATTTATTTATATATATTTTTTGAAGTTCTTAAGATCTAGTAATTGAAAATGTCTTGCTTACCAATATCCACCATAGGAATGAGTTATATATTGCCATTTTTTGGACTTTCGCCGGATTTAAAAGGTAGGAACAAACTGAGCATACAGATGAATCTTCAACGGTCCTTGAGTAACAGGCAAGCCTTTCTGCATTCAACAAAAGATTATCTTTTCATTTTTGTAAACGGTGTTTATTTGTAACCTTATCTAGTTGTGCGACGTCAAAATGATAAGAGATCTTGATAAGCAAACTTTTGTCTGGACTTTAGAAATCAATAGGAGAAACCTCATTTTTGGTCTTATTAGTTATCTCTTGCTCTGAAATTTTATATTGCTCCGAAACTTCAAAATAATTTTTAGTAGCCTTGGTAGAGAAGTAACAGTACCAGAATGACTAGTTCACATAGCATTCTTTAGTTCTGGTAGTTGGTTTCTGCTAGCATAACTCGACTAGATACCTGATGCCATGGATTTGAGGAGAGAAATAAAGCAAAGATAGTTTGTAAAACCCGTCCTCAAAGAATCATAATAATCTCATTCGATGCAAGAGAAAATGTCTTAAAATCTGAAACTTGTGAGTATGAGAGGGGTGTATGTGGTGAAGAATTAAGACGTCACAGTATTGCGTAGTACACAAACAGAATCATCATTCGAATCTGAAGCATCATTATCTTCATTGTTTCACTTTGAATTGTAGCCAACATTGTTTGTAGTTAAGCGTCCATGTTGTCTTCCTTAAGTAAATATTTGTGCATTCTGAGCACCAATTTTGTTGAATAAGGGTGAGAAAAACTGAATCAAAACCAAATAATCGAACCGAATTATGAATGTCGGTCGATTCAGTTTGTTTTGAGCTCATTGGGTTTCGGTTCGGATAATTCGGTCGATTCAGTTTGTTTTGAGCTCATTGGGTTTAGGTTCAGTTTTGAGACCAAAATTTCTGTCCAAACCGAACTGACTGAAATATAGGGTTTAGTTTCTTATTTTTTAAAGGGTTAATTATAGTATCTATCCCAACTTTTGGTGCTTTTTTCAATTCAATCCCAACTTCTAAAACTTACCAATTTTATCCTGACATTCATTTTCAGTGTAAATAAGTTTTATCATTAGAGTTGTCCATTTGGTGAAATTCAAAATTGATTAGGGCTTTTGGAGCCAATGGTAAGGTTGTTCGCTCATGTTTTCAATTTTTTCATTGTACATTCGGTGGAGTAATTGAGTCGGGGAACGTCTGATTAGAAAATTGACAATATGGTCGGAAAGCCCAACCTTGGCTTGAAAAGCTCAACTAATTTTGAGTTTCGATATTGAATGGTTGATGATAGACTAGATACATATTGAACAGGTCCGATAGAATTGGAAAAAAAAAGGTCAAAGTTTGGGATAGATACTATAATTTTTATGACTTCTTTATTATTCTATGCTAACAACAATTTTTATGACTCTGGAATTGGTTTGGTTTATTTGGTTAGTTGGTTAGTTGGTTTATTATGATTTTTGGGCTCATCATGGGATTTCTAGAATCAGTTTTGGTTTGAATGACAAATTTTCAGTTATTGCAGTTTCTAGGTATCCCAAATGGACCGAATTTTCACCCCTAGTCGTTGATTTACTATCCTACAGAAAAATTCTTATTCTCTTTCAAGTGAAGGGAGATTGGCATTGGTTTAACATGAATATCGTATTTGGAGATGAACCCTGAAAGGCTCATAACTGATTTAGGCTAATATTTTTTAGGAAGACAAAAAGGTGTAACCACAGGATAATGTTCTTTCTGGCATTACGAAGAAACTTATTTTACAAGGACACCTTTTCGATAGTGGTTGGCAAAATATAAGGAAAAATTATATTTTTACAGTTGGTTAGATACAAACAATATTTTGTATTAAAGGATACCTTGGAGATTTCTTTAGTATTACGAGATTTTTGTGTGTCTAGCTTACTTTGTGGCTTAGTTTTAGCTACAACAGGAAAACATAAGCATAAGATGGCAACAGAAACATAGGATTAAGAATAAAAGCATTAAAAGTCACGTAGGATACGTCCTAATAGAGCATAATATCAGAGAGAAATATGAATTATGATTTAGTCGTAATATGAAAAGGCAAAATACGGTTCCAGTTTATTTACTCTTAAGACTGCTAATTTAAGAGAAGGCACAAGAGGAGGGGGTAGATCTTGGATGAAAATGATTTAGAAATACTTTAACAGACTTGAGTTATAAGGGATATATGTGGAGGGGCTCAAAATTTTGGAGAACGAGAATCGATGTGGTCAACCTTCCAAGTAGTGGAAAATGGAAAATGCTTCTTGAAGATGGTGAATAATATTATCAACTGTATATGCCTTGTTATATTAGTAGCTGTTCTCTCTCCTGAGAACATTCTCAATTGAGTGGTAAACACACATAAATATATGGTTATCTAATTTCAATGTGATTCAGAAAAGTAAATTATGTCTCAACCTATTTAACCTGTATATGTTACTAGTTTTGAACAAAAATATATTCTCCCAAATTGACACTGCAAGAAACATTTCAAGCATTACTTTAGGCATAAAGGCAGAGCAGATGTAGTGCCTCTTTATTATAAGATAATCATGCAGTACGAAAGTTAAAATATAGAACAGGGCTTACACTGCTTACAGCGCACAGCAACGGTGACGATGTCATACTATAGACATAGATATTGCGAATAGCAATAATTGGTAGGTTTTCTAAGTTTGAGTTGTTTATAGTGCCATTGGTATCACATTTGAAATTCCTGAGAGCCGAGGCGGCTCATTTGTTATTCCATGATATGACATTCAGCAAGGAAGTTGAGGTCGAATATCATATTTTTTGTCCTCTGATTGGTGTTGGTTTGAGCAATCTGCAAAGTGCCAAGACCAGTATTAGGTAAAAAAATAATTGTGCAACTTTATTTGAGCTTTTTGTAGGGAAGACTGATTTGATAATATTACAGATTTGAAAAGATGGGATTTTTCTCGAAATTTGATTACCTTCTCCTCCAGACCTCTTTTCTCTTCAGCTAGCATCTTTTCCTATCCACAAACAGCATGACATAAGTAGGTCTAGCTATAAACATGCAATAATTTGCCATGATATTATGCCTTCTATGTCCTTTCTTCCAGTAACTCTTATCACATGAAAACTCGCAAACACTGAGATAGATGCATTCATGGTGGGAAGAGGACAGCACCTAAATCTCTCATCTTCTCCATTCTATGCCTTTTATTTATTTATTTATTTTATTTTGTTAGATTAAAGAAATGGTGTTCTTTTTGTTGTCATTAGAGGCGGCACGTAATATTTGGTGTGCAACACATGAACACAAAGAGAAAAAAAGAACACATGAGATCATGATTTCAGGTACTGTGGCTAGTCTCACCTTTTTCCTATTTGATTTTAATATTTCAGGATATACCTGAATAACATTATTATGTGGATACAATACGATAATGAAAGAACCAGGGTTTTTCGCATGACAGCAGATTATGACCTTCATATGGGAATGTGTCAGTGTCATCTTCTTGTCCATAAAAGGCCAAATTATAAGTTAATGATAATTTTATATTATGAATTCATACATACATAGTTTCGTAGGACATTATGAAATCTTGATTATGAAAGTTGCCTCAGCTGTCTAGGACACTTGGAAAAATCCATTCACTCCCCAAACTTTCAACCCTAATAATAGGGACAAACATATATCAGGATAGCAATAAGAAATGTTGAATGCCGTTCATATTTGATGTTCAAGTATTGGTATTCATATTCATTTCAATGTTTACATATCAGAAAAATTATGCTCAAGAATATGCAGAAACCAAAAATCTAGCTCTAGCAGAAGAGGATAGAGCTAAACCTGCTTTAAGAAATATAAAGCCCTAATGACTTCTTAGCCACCCTTATTATATAGTTTACTCATGCTGGCATAATAGTCTGAACTAACAGTACTACTCATTTAGAAACTGTAGTAATTTAAGGAAAACTACCATTTGTTGCGATGTCGAAGCAGAGATGGATAATACAGAACTGCATACCTTTTCATGGAGGCTTGATATAGAATCAAGTTGTAAACGCGTCTGCATATGTTCAAACAATTAGTTTTCAAGATACAAAGGTACATGTACAAAAGCATGAAGAAATTAGTCGAGTCATATGTGAGATGAAGATAGCAACTATTTACGGCCATAACAACAAAAATAGTGCAAGTTCTGAAGCTTATTATGCAGCTAAACTAAAAGTTCAATAGTTGGTGAAATTCAAATCTCCTGTGAACCATAGACAACCAATAAATTGAATTAACGCAATGTATATAGTGAGCAAGATTTTCAACTTGCATAGGCATCCTATTGAAGAGACGGAAAACAAATACACCCGTTCCAGAAGATGAACTCCAAGTCTCCAATGAGGTGTGGCTTGGGAGGTGGTGTTGGAGAAACAACAAAATCAGTGAGAGCTAAACAGAAATGCCGACATTTTCTGCTTTGTCTACCTCAAGAATGCTCATGAACCCATTAGTTTAAAAATCAAAATTCTGAGTCAGAACTCTTCCTCCCAAATTTGATGAGATAGCTCGATACAAGATTCTGTTCTCTGAAGCAGCTAATGTTATATTATGCTCTGCCTATGACTGGAATAGTTAATGATAAAGTAGAAATATACTTTTCACCAACCTTCATGCCAAAGGCTTCTGCGATATTGGATACACAAAATTTCTCCGTCTCACTCTCACCATTTTCTCTTACTAAGGAAACTCTCCTTTATCCCGCCCACTAAATGTCATTTTAAGTTAACATTTTTACATGCATAACCGTGTCATTTAACCTGTGATACTATAATGTGATAGAGCTCTACAGGAGAGAATACTTAGAATCATAACATATATGGTAGAGAATCATAACATAGAAGGTAGAAGAAGTGGCACAATTTGCTATGGAACCTAGAATGTCTTAACAGTGCCTCGTATTTTTCTCAGACAGCCTCCATTGCTTCCTACACATTCTTAACATTGTATACCACAAAAAAAACTGTGTAAGTTCTGTTTCAATTCATATCTTTAGGTTCTGGATGAAGACAAAAAAAAACCTTAATCCTAGACAATATGAGATTTTCATAAGAGACGATCAAAATAAAAAGCTATATAACTAAAAAGATTTTAAAGAAGAAAGATAAACTGGAAAGATGAATCCAATATTGAATAAATCGAGGAAGCATGAAACCTTAGTCGATCTGGCATGAATAAGTGCTTCCTGAAATTGTTTCTCCAGATTCATGAGGTCAGTCACACTGAGGTGGTCGCCACATTGATCGCCTCCAAGTTCCCTATGGTTAACCAAAGAATTAATGGCAGTCTTGGGAGCTAATGAGAATGCCAATAAAGTTTTATTTGTTACCTTTCAACAATTTCTAGGAGCTGTTTGTTCGAGAGTGCATCTGTATATTTAGGGTACTCTTCCTGCCCAGCAAACAGACCAACAATTGCTGTGTGAAACATTGTGCTTCAACTTGATTTAACTATCAGGATTTATCACTAATTTACAGCACCTAGATATCTAGTGATATGAGCAAACAGTAAAAAGTTCATTCAGTTCTAACAGCCATCATAAATGTAAAATTAGTGATAAATGGAGAAAACTAAAATCAAGATTCAATGTCATTCTATAGCTAATATTGTAACTCGTCGGGCTCATTTACTGGAAATATCAAACAGTTTAAGGTCTGCTTAGTCAAACTGAAGAACATAGGACATATAAATGAGCCTCCTAGGGTCTTCCACCAAATCTTATCCTAAACATAGGGAAATAGTTTCATTCTTCAGGAGATTACCATGGAAACAAAGAATGAGCATAGATACTATAAAGGGTGAGGTAATTGCTGAAGACCAGATCCACAAAATAGGACAAAATTCTTTCTTCCACAGCTTCTATTATGAATAATATGAAATTTTCAATCTCTCCCAACTAGAAATCTGATCCTAGACTTGTGGAAATATTCTCATTCTTCAGGAGATTGTCCTGAACAAACTATGACAAATAAATGAGCAGACGTACTCGTCCTACTTGTCCATAAGTCCCATGGCGAAATGTTAACAATAGATCCAGTTGAGCATTGAATGTACCTGAGTCTCACCAACTCCCTTTGAGGCACCTTCTCCAATTTCAACATGAGTTTGATATCGTTGCAGGATCTCAGTCAAGCTGGATAAAGACACAAAGTCAAATGAGGTGAAGCTCATGTAATAAGAGAGACAAGAAAATATTAGTTATGACATTCTGCTCACTCATACTCATATAATAACTGCAATCTAGTGGAGGACTACCTGTATAATAAGCGACGAAGAATAACAAAACCACAACTGCATAAAAATCTATATAGAGTTTACAAGGGTTGTCAAATGCCATATTATAGGACGGCATCAGGTAGACTAGCTGCTATATAACTATGGGAACTGGAATGCTCTTGTAACTAAGAACTGGATAAATCTTTTTATTCATGAGAGACCTAGAGCCTAAAAAATAGTTGGTTCAGGACGTTCCATGAAACAGTAATTAAGCATCAACTGATCTTATTATTAAATTTTCCATAACAGAATTACTTCAGCAGTTCAGCTAGAAAATTATCCAACATAAGACAACCAACTCCATGACAGTCTGGAGCAGGATATTTAGCCTTATCCATTATCACCTCGCAAAGAACTATCGCAAAGCATCTCCAGAACCTAGATGAGGTTGAGACGGAGTTAAATTTATCGTATCAAGTCATGGAAATAGCTGTACAATTGTGAGCACTTCTAGTTTGGAAATGCATGAGGTAGGAGAGGAGCTAAACAATTTTGAGGAGTTGAGTGCAACTCATCGAAACACGTCATTAAAAATATTAGATACTAGCATTTAAAGCAAACAATATGTCATCGTGCAGTTTAGAGCTTTTTCGTTGTGCAGTTCTGTTGAGTGTGTTTGCTTAAGAAGTTGTGGTTAGTTTGCTCTCTCTTTTGGCTTGCATTTATGAGCAGAGTGAAAATATGGGTAGCTTAGTTGCATAGTAAACTAATTTAAAATATCATTAACTTTTGTATTATAGTTTAGTCCATCTAGGAAGTGATATATAATAGGTTCACATATTTGGAGAATAGATATTGGGCCTTTTTATCAAGGATTTTGATTTTTTAAGCAAACAAGACGCGTAGCAAACAAGTCTTCAAGTCGTTCTGTTCTACAAATTCAAACAAGGGAAATCTACAAACCTCAAGGGGTCGGTCATATCTGCTAGGTCAGATTTCAGCACACCTCTAACGTGTAGTAGGCCTTTTATCAAGTCCACCACAAATTTATCACTGTCTTGGGTCTGCTTTGATACCATATTAGGATCGAGTTTTCACTCCTTAAAAGGTCTTATAAGGCGAGGGGATATCGACTTATATGTAGAATGCAAGGCCTCTATTAAGTCGATGAGGGACACAAATAAGAAACTTCAACAATAAGGATGAAAGTGGTAAGGTCGAAAAATATGGCTGTAGTTGCTGGGGAAGATATATTCATGATCTCTTTGAAGTGTTGGGAATGGTTAGTAGTAAGCTTGTGGAGACTACAAATTGATCTTAATTAGAAGCTTGGGAAAACAAAGGATGATGAACGTGTGGAAATCAGCAACTTCTGAAGATCTTAATCTCCTTTTGCTTTTAGGATCACAAGGTAACATTAAACAATGCTCAACAAAAAAATATCATTTGTACACGAAAAGAGACATTCTTTCTTTGCTGCTACTTAATATTTTAGTTAAGGGAGTAGTAATTACTTTTTAGTGTCACTATATCTAAACTGGATCCTGGCCTTGTTTTCATAATGCAGTATCACTAAATTTATTTCAACTTTAGAAGATACAAGAAACGTAATAATATCTTTGAAGAATTTTAAATTACTATACAAGGTTTTCCGAAAATTGTAGATGCAAGTTTGACTATAGTTCTTCATGAACTTAATACACAAATGTATGTACACAAGGATATACACCGCACAGGCGCACACTATTTGTGAGCACTCACGTTGATTAATATTTTTATAATTTTTTTATTTATTCTCATACCTATCCTTTTTACCCCCTTGGAAATTCTTGTTTCTAAATATTTTTTCCCTTCCTTTTGTTGTCCAATGAAAAAAGATTACTTATCGTCTAGACATTTGATCGAGAATCTTTAGAAATGAGAATTGCGAAGTAGCAGGGAAAAAATATAAAAACCCAAAAAAATAAAATATGCTAAACGTAAACTACACGTCAATGGTATATTGATTGTCACACATCTTTACCTTATAAAGTTATCTTTACTAACACTTACTTCCATATTAGTATATAACTGCTCATTTTTCTTCCTTATCTTTCAAGTAGGATAAACATATTATCTAAACATATGTTTTATCAATCTATCCTATCATGCAAAGTAAACGCCCCCTAAAAGACCTAGCAAGGATGTTATTGCAAATGTCCTCTGGCGGGATCTAATGATTTCCGACTTGAAGGCGCATTTTTACTACCAAAGGAAGAAGAGAAGGATGGGGTGTGGAGATTAGATTTTTAAGTTCAATGAGTACCCCTCCTCGGTCTTGTCTTAAGCAGTCTGTAAGCAAGAAGCAAAATAGTGAGATCAAAGCTCAGTAGGATGAACGACGGATAGGAGCCATTATCTTTCAACTTATATTACGTTTTATCCATCAAGAATTCTACTAGTATTATGATATTAAATTTCATGTTTTCTAAGTTTATCAAGTAAGAACTCTACTGTGTTAAGGTATTAAATTCTTGTTTTCTAATGTTTTATCAATATAGCATTCTTCATTTTATATTACTAGTAGTGTCGTACGTGCGTCGTACGTACTATTGATAGATTTTAATAATAAAAATATATATGTATGAAAAATAAATAATCATATCATAATAAATTTAAATAACAATAACAAATATAGATATAAATCTTATCACAATTTTGAGGAAATTTAAATGCAAGAGGATTCTTATCTTATATTAAAGGATTCTTATCACATATCAAATAAATAAAACGTATTTATATTAATTTATTAAACTAACATAAATAATTTAAATAAGTAAGAATGTTTGCAGGGGTCAGCACTCTACCATTGCTCCTAACCAAGTACACTTAACTTTAGAGCTTAATGGGATGAACTCCATATCAAATATGCAGTCTACATATTCTAGAATCTCTATCTTTCTGATGTGTTTTAGTTCATTTATGTCTTCTTTCCTATTTATTAAGAGTTACTTATTGTCTGTGCCTTTGCACCGGCGATCTGCCTCCGGCATTACATGCCCACCAACTCGTGTTTGCTTCATTTCCAAATCACAACATACTGTAAAAGGTTTGATACTGATACCATTCATAACGATTCAACTATAAGATTGACGGTTGTCCCTAGATACCAACATGAGTCTTTTTAGTACGTCTTATTCACTCACACTCCCCGAGAAACTTCTCAAGGGATTACACATCCCATTATTGCTCAAACTCAAACATGCTTAACTTTAGAGTTTCCATGGTATGGAATCTCGATGAGAAATTAGATCTTGATGGTATGAGCAACACCCATTAAATTTTCTAAGAATTCTCCAATATGCATTCTTATTCCTATTTATTCTCAAAGAATCCACCTTAATGGTAGCACCAATCAAATTCCTTAAGAATACTCCAATATGAAGTCTCATTCATACTCATTCTCATAATTCCTCTTTTTCAGTATTCTATTCATTTATGCATTCATTCGCCTCAAAACCTTAATAAGGGCCACTCTTTGTCCGTGTCTTTGCACCGACAATCACTTCTTACCTACTTTAATTGTTTCCTTTTGAAGGTCTTCGCTAGATCGAAGGTCCACCATTATGCATTACCTAATTTTCTCACCAACTAAGGACCATCTTTCACAAAAAATGTAATACAATCAATAGATTTTTTATTGTATATTTCTACATTTTACATAAATAATATATATCCCAACTCACATAGATGAACAAATCTAATCAAGGACAGCAATAATTAATCTAATTCTTCCATCTCAGTAGTGTAAGTCCAACTTGTTAGAGAAACTAAATTGTGAGTATAAATCCAACATTATATATACATTGTTCCATTTCAAATAGATGATAATGTACACTCTAGTAAGGTAGAAGAAATATCGGATCTACTTGTTTCGTCAAACTGGCTAAGACATCTACAAAAGATGTAGCTTGTTTTAATACATGTTAATTATTTTATTATGAATCATCTTCAATAGACTACCTTATTAAAATGTCAATTAAGGTCTTCTACCGTTCAATTTTCATTTTAGGAAAAAGTTATGCTTGAAGAAAAGTTTAATGTTATGAATACTAATGTCATTTGGCTGTTTTACGGGTTTATATCTAAAAAGAATGTCAGAGGTAAAATATATTTATCACATAACACGAACAATAATTGGTCACCAATGTTGGCCTAGACCATAACTTTTTCAAAATAAAAGGCTTTATTGTGTTATTTGTTTGATGAAATAAGATTTATATTGTCACAATTTGGGATTCAGCACAAATGTTCAAAACATCCATAATTATCTTGGTCTAGCATTCAAATTCTTTATCAGCTCTTTCTTAATAATTACTAGAAAAGGCAAATTTTACTTGAGAAAAATCTATACATGGGAAGAGTTCTAATGATCGGAATGAGCTTTTTTGAGACACAGGAGAAATATAGCAATACCAACCAAAATCTGTACATGGGAAGAGTTCTAATTCATATAGAGTGCATTTACTTTGATGGTAAGAGAAAAGGAGGGAAAAGAAAATTTTATCCGTTTTAATCTCTCATTTCTTATCCTCTCTTTTCTATATATTAAAATTTCACCTTTTCTTATTCCTTTTTTTCACTCCAAGGAGGGAAAATATTATCATAAGGTATTTGATGTGATAATATTTTTCTTTCTTGGAGTGAAAAGAAGGAATAAGAAATGATGAGATTTTAATCTATAGCAAATGAAGGATAAGAAATGAGAAATTTAAAAGGAGAACATTCTCTTTTCCCTTATATATGCTAAAAATAACAAAAAGTGAGATAAAAAGTTCATCCAATAGATCTTCTAAATTGAGTGAACCCCCACACAAATATTGACACCTCCTTAAATTTTTCCTCAAATTTACACCTCCCCAAATTTACTTTTATCTTACAAATTGAGTTGGGTCAACCATTTTTATAAAATAGTTAATGGAAATAAGAGAACTGTTATATGCATTTGTAAAATAGGGGAAATATATAAGGGAAGCTTTAGGAGCAAAATTTTAAGAATTCTGCTGGAAATGCTCTTAGAAGTCACTAATATATTAATACAGCAATACCAACCAATTCTAAGTAAATATAAATAACAGCCTACATTTAATTTAATTATATTAACAATTATGGAAGTCCGAGGTCATTGTTAATAAGTTTAACTCATTGGAAAAGTTGATCACAAACGTCATCTTATATATTGGGTTTATATAGTTGAGATGCTAAAATAGTAGAATTATTTGTATATAAGCAACATTTACACTATATGTTAGAGCCACTTTAATTTGTTAGATAAATCAGCTATAAATATTTCTGTTTTTAAAAATGAAAGAAAATTTAGAGCTACAACCCTTGCAGCACAAAAAAATTATAAATTTCTACATAGTGAAAGCATAGCCCAAATCGGAACCGCATATTTTGGAGATTCAAATTATGTAATTTTTTCGTTTTTTGCTACCTTTTCTTTTTTAATTGTAATTTTATGCCTTTTAATGTAACATTTAGGTGAAATAAATAAGAATTGGAACATAAATATAGATAAAAACGTAAAAAATAAAAGAAAAATAGAAGGAACCGGCGGTTTGGAACCGAAACCGAACCGAAACCGGCGGTTCTCGGTTCCGAACCGGAACCGCCGATTTCAATTCGGTTCTGGCAGTTTCGGTTCTTTTGGCCACCTCCATGTGATGCATGTAAAATCGATAGAATTTTAATATATATATATATATATATATATATATATATAAGAAATAGCATAATCATATTATAATATATTTAAAATAAAAAAACAGATATATGAAAAATAGAGAAATCATACCATACTGCAATTTTGAAGAAATTTAAATACAAGAGAATTATTATTTGATATCAAATATATGAAACTTATTTAAACTATTTTTTTTTTGAGTTGGTAATGAATTATTACGCAATCCTTACGGAAGGATATTATAAGTATAATCTAATAATATACATAGATAAATATAGTTTATGGGATTACACTATTGCCCTTCAAATAATATATATAATAGGGATATCATAGGCAAATCAAATTTTGTAAATAAGGTTCTTTTATAATAGATATATATAGTTATTTCTGGGTTAATAATATTATAATATCAAACGTATAACTGATCATCATGTATCTTCAAGTGTAATATACTTTTTGATACGAGATGTAATCTTACTTTTGTGAAAGAAACTGAGCCAATGAAGATGACTTCGTAACACTGTTAACATTTACTTTTGCATAACTACTAATCCAATGTTGAAAAATAAAAATATTGTTTGACATAACTATAATGTATTCAATTGCATATTTTATTTTATAGTGGACAATAAATTTATTTTATCAATTCATTTTGTTTCACCTACAATAAAGCGGCGCATGGCTACGTGCTAGTTAAACCTTATTATCGTTCCATCCGCGTATCATACGAGTGCTACGCTAACTATAGAAAGAAAAATACAGTGCTATATGATTTGTAACTCTATTAGACATTAATATTTTTATTCTTTATTGATTTGTATATTAAGAACCCCCAAAATAAAGTTTTTTTTATAACGACGCATATCAATCATCACAAATGCTGAAATGCATTCATTACTTCATAAAGTATTTATTATGTGTCAGTACTACTAGTGCACGACAACAAAATACTTAGGCTATTTCCAGCAGTTCGCACTAAAATATAATAATTTTAGCCCAAAAATACAGTAAAATTAGCAAATCATCTCCAACAGTCTGCTCTATATTTTTACAAAAAAATATAATTTTCTAGAATATTCTACTTTTAGTCACAGTTGATGATCCTGAAACACGCGATTACTTCCGATCAGAGCAACAAAATATTTCGAAAGCAGATTTAAGCCAAAGAAGCGAACACTAGTATTTTTGATATGTTTCGGATTTTATTTTCAGATGGGGTGGAACATTTCGAAGATGGCCTTTATTAGAAATTGAAATGTATCGATTTTTTTTATGCTTTTATTATGTAATTGTGTTTTTTAAAATTTCTTTTTAGTTTATCTTGTATTCTATGTAATTGTGTTTTTTAAATAATTTTATGAAATTTTAATGTTGGTATAATATATTTAGAAATATAACTATAATATAATATTTTGGAACAAAATAATTAAAGAACACAAAAAATAATAAATATAACAAGGAATAATAATTATAACAAGAAAATCAATTATAAAAAAAAGTAGAACAACAAATATGTGTAATAGAGCAAACTTTTTGTGTTGGGTTGGAGAAGAAATTGCTCCAAATTTGAAGATATGTAACTTTTTTTATGTTGGGTTGGAGATGCTATTAGGCTATTAGCCATGAAGTCCGTGATGAAGTTGGTGCAATACAGACGGACTAGCACATTATTGTAGTGCTAGTGGATTGTAGAATGAAGCCAATCCAAAATATTTCAATTTTGTTATTTAATATTGATCTATTAATTAATAAACTAAACAAACTCTATTCAAAGTTCTTTGCTTCAATTCATTTCATCTATTGATGATTTCAACATATAACATATTTTATTCTCGTTCATACCCTTCAGTTACACAAACTAACTATTTATGTCCTTAATTTTGCTCTGCACCATGTAATCAAATAATGTTTTCAATAATTATTTATTTCTACGAGCTCTCTAAGGTGAGATGCTGATCTTAGCCAACTAACTATCTTACGTTCTTCATCAACTAAATACTAGCTACAGCAATATCAAATTAATTAATATATATATATACCTCTTTTGTGGAGGCCTCTTTGTATATATACAATAAAATTAGCAATCAGCAAAACGATTCCACTGGAACATAAAATATAAGAAAGCAACATTTCAAGCGTATCTACCATCTCTCCCTAGGGGAGAAATCAATCAAGAATTGATTCGAGAACATTAATTTTTTATTTCCGGAGAAAGAAAGTTGTCTCATCTTTTGAGGAACACATTTTATTGTGTTGTTATGTATAATATAATAATATAATGTCAGGGAGCTGTCATATTAGAATATTTGATATAAACATATATTATAATATTGAGGGAATATATATATACTTTCCTATTTTTACAAAAGAACTTATTGAGAAAATTGCTGATCAGTTTTTTCTGTGGGGGCAAAACTGCCCATACGAGAGGTGGAGAAGGTGGATTTTACCAACTTCGTGATATATACGTATATATAATACTATAATAATAGTTTGAAAATAAAATAAATGCAAAGAAAAACCCGAGAAGCAAGATTGACAAACTATCACCAAAATAAGCCAGAATACAACTATATATGTCCACCAAAACTATTAATTAATAATTTCTACAGTAAAAGTGTTACATAGAATATGCATAGTGCCATAAAAATGTTACATAGAATATGCATAGTGGAATGACAACCAGTATTACCATCATTCATATGCTATATAAAAGACAAACTTTACTGCTGTAATTAGCAATTAGTAATATAATTATCAACAAGTTTAAGAAGGATCAAATCCTCAAACTTTTGTAGTATTATTAAAAATAAATATATATACTGTCCATATTACCCCCAACTCAAAATTTAGTGTATATATACTAAACAAATTTAATGAGAATATTACATAATTTTAAGCTATAAAAAAATAATTAATCATTTCTTCAGCACACAAAAAACAAATTACTTCATATTCCCCGCAAATAAATTACACTAAATATAAATAATAGTATACGTGACACACACACACACACACACACACACAAATATATATATATATATATTGACATCACATGAAATATACATTAATTAGTACACATATTCAATATTTAATACTAACATATTGAAATGACAAATAACTAAAATTAAAAATATTATTATTATTATTATTATATATACGTCTATTTTAAAAATTAATAGATATATGTAATGTATAAATGGAAAGGTTAAAAGCGTCTTTCTTATTAATTCAATGAGTAATAAATGCTATAATCATTAATCATTACTTTGATAATAATTGATAATAAAAAAGAAATAGAAAAGGACAGTTTTGGTACTATATTAAGGATTTCAATTTTCTATTTTTGGTTATTAACACACGATTTCTATTCTGGGAAATAAAGAACCTAGGGTTATACAATTGTACTCTGTTGCTCAAGAAATAATATTTAAATTTGAAGGAAGAATCGAATTCAATAGATATAATATGGCATCCGTAATAAGTTAATAACATAACATTAAACTCGATCGATTTGGTGATGGAGTTCAACATCAAATCCTCTGTTTTTTTTTTTTTTCAAAATCCAATACAAACCATATAAATAAGAAATCAGCACACCAAAATTCATCCCCCGAAAAAAATAAAAAATAAAATCAGAAACAGCGATGAACAGAAGCGAAATTACTGACTTGTTGTTGCTACAATATTGGTACAGCTTCCCTCTACTGGAGACAACAATGGCGGCGACATCCACATCGCAGAGAATGCCTAATTCCTTGGCCTTTTTCAGCAATCCGTTTCTTCGCTTCGTGAACGACATCTGCCGCGCGTTATTGTCCTCGATTCGCTTGATCTCCAGCTTTCTTCTCCCCATTTCTCCGCACTCAGCTCAAAACGGCAAAACGCCCCCTCTTCAAATGACTGATTCCGAATATTCGTGTGTTTTATGTGTGTGAGGGAGGAGAGAGGAGAGAGTGAGGAGGAGAAAGAGAATAATTCTGCAGCTGGGTGAGAGTTAATTAGTAAAATCGGGCAGCAGGGCAGGGCGAGATATTTTTAGAGTGTTGCTGTTCGGACATTTCCGGGCATAATCTAGCTAGTTTAGGTAAATGAATCGGTTCGATCCGTTTAACTTATTTATTTAATTTTGTAATTTCTCTACATTCATTCAATTTATTATTTTTTGAGTAATCTAATTCAAGTGAATGCATAAATATCTATTAAGTAATAGTATTTATGAAAGATTACTGAAAATCACAAAATAAATTTATTAGTTTAATTTCGTATTCTTTATATTCATATTTCTCTCTTTAAAAATGACGATTTAGATTAATTAAGTAAATACATTAGATAACTAACCAACACCATTATTTTATTTGATAAATTATAAATTAAGATTATTAATATATTCATTTTATGTCCGGACATATATATCCAAAAAAGTATTAGTGATATTTTTATCATAATACTTTTCGGACATAAGTGTCCGAACATAATCTAGCCCGTTTAGGAAAATGGAGCGGTTTGATCCGTTTTACTTATTTATTTAATTTTGTAATTAAAAGAAAATATACAGAGTTACCATTTTACCCTTTACCTATTTTAGCTCAAAATTTATATGTTTTGGCTCCAAATTGACATGAGATTAATCATAATTTTTTAATTATATTAAACCCACAAGATGCCCAAAATATGCTGGCCATTACTTCTTCTTTTTTTTTTAGGTAAATAGGCTTACCATTACTAAAAAATTGATAAATTAGGCTACAATGAGTTATAGCAAAATTGCTACAACTTAATACGATCTAGTCTTTTAACTCATGCAAGAATTTCATTTTACCCACTTTGTAAACCCACATCTGAGGTGTTTAATGGGGTCTGACAAAAAGAAAAAAAAAAGAAAAATTCGAATAAAATTAATAAAAAATTATAATTAATCTCATGTCAATTTGGAGTCAAAATATGTAAAGGGTAAAATGATAACTCTTGCATATTTTCTTTTAATTACAAAATTAAATAAATAAGTAAAACGGGTCGAACCGCTCCATTTTTCTAAACGGACTGGATTATATCTGAACATTTATGTCCGAATAGCATCACTCTATTTTTATATGACGCTGTAAATAGTAAGTGAAGAGTTACCAATTGAGGCGGGACGTGGCAAAAGTCGTGGTCGACATCGAACCGTATCATTATTTTGTTTTGCCTTTTTTGATGGGGCTGACACGCGGCCGTCTGTGGTGGTGCCTGCCCACCTGCCCTGCCCAACTTGGCCATCATACATTTACTATAATTTATAGTGCGACCCACTAGACTTGTACTCCAAACCTCAACCTATACATACACACGTAAAAATATCTAAACCTATATATATATATTATACACACACAAATATCTAGAGGACAATTTAATATACTCCCAAGGTCCACCACTTTTTTGTCACATATTGACCGGTACAGGCTTTATTAAAATAAGCTGATTTAATTGATAAGATGTACTCCTTTCCTTCCGTTGATAAAAAAGAATCAAACTATTCATTTTTATTTGTCCACAAAAAAAAATTTCATTCTACTTTTTAGATTATCACATCCTTCCTTCTTTCCTATATTTACCTATTTTTGTCACTTCACTTTTTGTACTTTATTCTACTTATCCCTACAAATCGTACTTTTATTCTACTTTACATTATCCCTATAAATTATACATTTATTTCACTTAACAGCTTTATTAAAACGTGTGTCCAGCACACAATGAGATTCTTTTTCATGGACGGAAGGAGTAATAAAAAAAATGGAAGTGGAATAAGGGCCCACTTGTAAATAATTGTGAGTAAAATAAAGTTAAATGTAATGTGAAATGTGTGGGACATACTTCTGTAAATGAAAGTGGCAAATCTTTTGTGAACGGTCAAATAAAGAAAATGTGGCAAATAGGTGGTAGATGGAAGGGAAACTATTATGGGCATTTACTTTGCGTGATATAATAGATTGATAAAATATATGATTAACTATATGAAGGCTTAGATGATCAAACAAGTTTAAAATTAATCAATCCATCAAAGTAAATGATTGATTCACATATACTATTAATATCTTACAGGATGTTTTATTTATTACTCGTTAATTATAATTACAATTATAATTATAATTTAAAGAGGAGTAATAATAATAATAGGGCGGTTGTTATGGTACTTTTCTTTTTATTAAATCTGATAGCTTTTGAAATGATGATGGAAAGAGTGAGGCATACACTATTAGGGGGTGACGTGGCAGCTGGGTACATACTACATGCCCTAACTCTTGATCTCAATGTTTTGGTTATATTTTCTTTTTCGTTGCTACATTAATAGTCCGTCTTTTTCATTGAAATTATTATTATTATTATTATTATTATTATTATTATTATTATTATTATTATTATTATTGCCCTGTCCATTTGACTTATTCTATTTTAAATAAAAAAATAAGTAATTCTTTAAAAATAATGGTCTACCCACTTTAGATTGTGCGTGTATTATTGAAAATTTGTTTCCTCACATGATTTATATATATTTTTTTAAATTGTAAGTAATTAATTGTAAAAGGCAAACATGTTAATTATTAAAGTATTTATCGTGTCAAATAATTAATATGGAGAAGGTTTAAAAATAATATTTGACTATCAACTTAAAAAATATAAATTATGACCAATATTAATGAAAAAAACTAAAATGCCCTTTATAAAATAATTTAAAATTTATTAACAACGAAATTCACTAGCCGCTCACCCACACTTATTTTTTCATACTTCAACATCTCTCTCTCTTTCTCTCTTTCTCTTGTTTGGTTTTCTTCCATACATCGTCGCGCCCAATCCCCCGTCGTTGCTATCGCCACCGCCGAACAGATTCTTTCCCACACTTTCGTTCTCGTCACTCTTTCTCTGCACCTCTCTATCTGTCTCCATCTCTCTCAATCTGCACCTCCCTCTCCATCTCTCTCTTTCTTTACATCTTTTTCCTGATCTGTCGTCGCCACCACGGCCATTCAGATCCGATTCGTCGTCATCATCATCATTGTCACCACTGCCGCCGTTCAGAGATCTGTAAATTCATAAAATCTGGATTTATTCGCAATATGGTACGAACGAGGCAAATGGATTCAAATTCGTCTTAATTGTACAACAGCACAACGCACCATTAATTGGCATGATTGAGGCTAATAAGACTATTTGTTCCACTTATACGTAAAAATAATAGAAATTCATAATTAACATAAAAATATTATTATCAATCAAACCAAATATCACCAAATAAAAAAAATTCAATAACTATAATGAAATAATAGAATTACAGTGATGGGATGAACGAGACAAACTAGATCTATTCGTTCCAATCGTCTAGCAAATATTTATTGGAGTCCATCAAGGGCATTTTTGTTCAAAAATCCGAATCTTGACAAGACTTTATAATTTATAATTAAGTTGGTTGTCAAATATTGTTTTTTTTTATGTTCAAAATAGTTATTTCACAATCAGCCTCATTATTAAATATGCATATTTAATCTATATATGTCAAATACTCAATAAATATGGAAGTTATTTAATTGTAGGGCTGATTAATAGTAAGTTTTGAGGATAGAAAGAAATTGTGAATTGAGGATACAGATGATACGACATACTTGAACCGTAAAATAAAATACTTCAACCGTAAGTAATCTAATTTGAATAAAATATATAAAGTAAGCATAGTGTAGCCTTGGTATCTAAAGATGACATTTTTTTTTAGTGCGTTGTATATTACTTGCCGTACATAGGAAGCGGATGGAATAAACAAATTTTTTAAGTGAAAAATAAGAATAAATTTGAACCCTTGATCTTTGTTGATCTACGGTTCAAATTTAATAGTGCATTTAGTTACTGTAATTTATGCATTTAAATGTTAATGCATTAAGTTATTGTAATGTATGAATTTAGTTTTTGCATTTTATATATTTTCGATGTAATAAAAATACATTGTTCTCATATAAAAATGCGTTCTCACCAGATCTAGCTACTTACGCTATATAAATAAGTGTTATCAACCGTTAAAATGTGTATATCAAGATAACGGGCAAAATAATTCATTTTACCCTTAATTATTGTATGAGAAACTGAAAAATAAATATTTTGTCATTAGTCAAAGGTTAAATATGACAATTTGACATAACTTTTGCAAAGAAATCTAAAGAATAAGAAAGAAATATATTTACACTAATCACGATAAAATTTAAATAAAAAATATAAAACTACCATAAAATATATAATCATACTTTTTATATAAATCAAATATCTAATAAAATTAATTTATTTTCATTTAATCAACCAAATTATGACTACCACATTATAATCGAACAACATCAGTCGAATCTAATATAGAACAATTATTAAAAAACAAAAATTTTAAGAGATCGAGACACTTCTTTGGCAAGTGAGAGAGTACAACCAAAAGAATTCCCTGCAGCTTTACGACTTAGTGACTGACTGGGCCTAAACCCTATGTCTATGTTATAGATGTACAGCAACGCATCTCCTAGATTTTATTTTGTTAATTTCACCCTACGCGGTAAATCGGATGCTGGATCCACTCACAATGCATACCCACCATAATCTTTTGCCACGTGTCCAAGCATAGAATAGATGCTTGACACGTGTCCAGCCCTTCATTTTCCTATTTAATTCGTGAAAAAACTGAATAGGAGAATATTCCTTCCACATGTTTGGCCTTCGCCTTCCAAGCCTTAAAATTTAGCAATCCATTTTTCATTTATCGTTGGTTCAATTTTCGTATGTTGTTGATTACATTGTTTAATTGTTTACGAGGTTGTTAAAGAAAGATTTGCAATGTGTTGTGAAAATATTTCCCATTTGAAAATAACTTCCTAAATATAAATTATTCAATTGCCCTTAAATTGGTGTTAAAATAAAATCGCCAAAAACAGTGTTTTTATATATTAATAGTTGGTATTGATACCAGAATTTATGTGCCCTGTCAGATGGCGGACTGAAGGTGCGTTTGCTTTGTTTGTAAATTTATGATGGTAAAAGAAGGGAAAAGAAAATTCTCACCCTTTAAATTCTTCATTTCTTATCCTTCATTTTCTATAAATTAGAATTTCGTCATTTCTTATTCATCTTTTTCACTTCAAAGAGGGAATTAAAATATTATCATAAGGTATTTGGTGTGATAATATTTTAATTCCCTTTTTGAAGTGAAAAGGAGGAATAAGAAATGATGAAATTCTAATCTATAGAAAATGATAGATATATAAGAAATGAGGAATTTAAATGGAGAGAATTTTTTTCCCTCATTTTTCCAATAATAAATTTATAATTAAAGTAAACATACTGAGAAGAATAAAAATGGTGTTGATGAATTTGCTAATAAAAATACTATTGCGATAAGATCATCAATTGAGCACCAACGTTCATATTGACTCGATTACAACAAAACCCAAGCCAAGATCTAACTTCCCAAAATAAAAAATATATATATACAAGTTTCCTCCCTCCAGAATCTTGATGTTGGAAATTACTCGAAATTAATTTGGAGATTGTCGATTAAATTCCAACCATCCACGAAAATAGTTCCTCATTTATTTTCACACAAATTAAGAAATTAAAATACATTTAATTTTCTTGAAAACTCATGATTTTTATTCAGTAGTTCAATTTTACTCCTATTTATTACTCCAAGCATCAATTTTATTTAATACTTGAAAAATTGAATTAAAATCATATGTTACCAACAAAATTAAATGTAGGTTTTTAATTGAGGCAAAATTTGGGATAACCAATATAGATAGTGGAAATTAATAGTTGGCCACCGACTTTATTTGTAGAAATTCTGGCCAACTTTTGGAAATTTGGACCAATTTGCCCTTATAACCACTATTAACCATCCATCTACTCATTTCATTTTTCAAATTTCATATTCTTTATTTATGCAAAACATTCTCTCTCTAGAAATCCTATTTTTCTCCATTTCTCCGTCGCCGCCGTCGTACTTTCATTCCGCCGCCGCGTCGTCGTACTTTCATTCCCTTCCGCCGCACCGCCTTCGTACTTCTAGTCCAATCCCCACGCCGCCTTGAACTTTCACATTATGCCGGTCATATTCCAGATCTGCCGCCGCACCAGATTCAGCCATATTGACAGCTTTCTATTCGGAATCCATGACGTCACATTCCAGATCTAATGTCATGGATGATGTTCGTCTTTGGTCAACCGCATCCCGATGTGCCAAGTTTAAGCGCGGTATGCCCTGGCACACCTGGTACGAATACGTTGCATTCGTACCAGGTGTGCCAAGGCATACCTCGCCTAGACTTGGAACACCTGGTACGAATACACCATTCGTACCAGGTGTTCCAAGTTTAGGCTCGGTATGCCTTGGCACACCTGGTACAAATATGTTGCATTCATACTAGGTGTGCCAAGTCGCGACGTGCAGTGACGTGAAAAATGCAGAAAGAACACATATGCACGAAGAGGACATCAAGATCTGGAAAATACGACAAGAACATGACATACTAGATATAGAAAACTCAATTAAAATTAATACACTAAATTCAAAACTAATATCTTAGATTAAAAACCATCAACCTACAATACAACCATCAAACAAGCCAAATTCCAAAATACAATATACATTATTACGATCAAAGCTACATTACAACCATAAAACCAACAACCTACAATACACCATCAAAGAATAAATTTTCAGATGACAGAAGCTGTAGATCTGTAGATCTGAATTTCAAAATGACAGAAGCTGTAGATTTGAAAGGGTGAGACGGAGCATATCCGAAAGTTGTAGACGACGCCACTTTGTAAGGAAGACGACGACGGAATATGCAGACGGCGCCGAAAGTTGTAGACGGCTCGACGGAAGGGAGAAGAATGATGGAGATGAAAGAGAAAATTTTTGAATCTGAAAATGAATTCTGAAAGAGAAATCCGTCTGTAGCATATTTGTCAAGATTATTAGGGGTAATTTTGTCCAAAATCCTCAAAGTTGGCCAGACTTTCTACAAAAAAAGTTGGTGGCCAACTATTAATTTTCACTAACTATATTGACTAGTCAACATGATTAACTCTTTTTAATTTGTGTGGAAATAGAGGGGGGATTATTTTCGTAGGATTGAGGGAGTATATGTTTTTAATTAGCCGAGTTAATGGTCCAAACTAGCCCATTTTCAAACTCAAAGATAAAAAATAGCCCATAAAACATAAAAGATAAATTTTGTTCTCTTTTTACCTTTCTACCCTTACACTACCTTAATATCATTCTCTCTCTCTTCTCTCTCATACCCGCCCCCGCCCCACCCCATCCCATCCCACCCATCTGCCACTCTCTCTTCTCTTTCTCTTAGAGCTGTCAAAACCAGCCCGGCCAGGACCGGCCCGACGGGCCGGGCTGGGCTCCACAAATCTATGCCCGCTGAAATTTCGGGGCGGCCCAGAATGGGTAAAAGCTCGGTGGCCCCGGCCCGGCCCGGTAAATTTACACTATAAAATGGTTTTTCGGGCCGGGTTGGGCATCACTTTTTTTTGGCCCGGAGGATTTTCGGGCCGGCCCGACCGGGCTCGATTTTTCCAAAAAGCCCGGTGGGCTCGGACCGGCCGGCCCGGCCCGGAATTTTGCCAGCCCTACTTTCTCTCTATTTCTTTCTCACACTCTCCCCCCACCTGCAACTTTCTCTTCTTTCTCTCTCTTTCTTTCTCACACCCTCCCCCACCTGCAACTCTCTCTTCTCTATCTCCATCTAGCCGCCGCCGCCACCTTCTGCTTCCCTTCCTCGTCGTCGTCGCCTTCTTCCCTTCCGCCGCCGTCTTCTTCTTCCTCACCACCGCCTTCTTCTTTGCCTCCACCGCTGTCCACTCGCCGCCACCGCCTTCTCTCTCTCTCTTTCTATCTCTTCTCTCTCTCTTATGTTTATTTCATGTATGTATACAAACATGAATGTTTATTTCATGTATGTATACATACATGAATATTTATTTTATGTATGTATACATATGAAGCGTACATGTTATTGTACTTATGTATATACATGAAGCATACGTGTTCGTGTATGTGTGAATGTTCTTCATGTATGCCAGAAACTCAACACATGCCAGAATTTTTCATACATGAAAAATACTTCATGTATGTGTGCATGTTCTTCATACATGCATGAAGAAGATGCACACACATGAACATGTACTCTTCATGTATATATATATATAAATACATGAAAACATTGAGAATTCATGTATACATACATGAAATAATATTTCATGTATGTATACATATGAATTCTACACATTTTCTTGTATTTATATATATATATATATACATGAAGAGTTTTTTCATGTATGTACATATATGAATTCTACATATTTTCATGTATATATACATACATGAAGAACATGCACACATACACGAACACATACGTGTGTGTATATATATATATGAGTTTTTTTGGATTGGGAGAGAGAGAGAAAGAGGGAGAGGGGAAATGAGGAGAGAGAGAAAAGTAGGAGAGAGAGAGAGGGGGTGGGCGGCGGATGGGATGAGGAGAGAGAAGAGAGAGAGAGTTGACACGTGGGTGGTAAGAGAGAGAGAGGGATATGGGGTATTTTACTATTTTGAAGATAAAATTTGTGTTTTAAGTTTTTCGGCCCATTATTTATTTTTTAGTTTGGAAAGTGGCTATTTTGAGTTTTCACTCTTTTAGAGCTATATGATCAAATATTTTGATATTAAATTTTAAATATATGTAAGTTGTCAAATTTGTGTTTAATTACACATTCAAATATGTAGGCAATTAAATTGTTTAGTGGTTATGATTATATGGTTCTTCATTCTCAAATAGTTGTCAAATTAATAGTACTTGTTTACAACAAAAAATGATTTGAAATTGTTAGATTTAATGATAATTAGCTACTTATTCGATGCTCCCCTTGCTTGTATCTCCTCGGGTATGCCCGAGCCTTTTGTCTGTTTTTTTGTATTATTTTATTGATTTTATAAAATATTCTTACCCACAAAAAAAAAAAAGTTAATTAATAAATATACTCAACTTGCATTATCGAATTTGTTCCCCAGTTTTGTGTATCACTTGAAATTTTAACTATAAATTCATTTAATTTTACTTGGAAAAGAAATAGGGTGAGATGTATATGTAAATCTTTCGGCTCAAGCTATCTTGATATGCCTGTTCTAAAGGACTTTGACCTATAATGAATGTTGCAATGTCATCTATCATATATTATTAATATATAAATAAAGAGGAGTGATATGCCGCACACCTTCCGTGAGCACCTTTCGTGGACACCGATTACTTTTCATTCATATTAGCATTATTATTTTTAATTGTTTTATATTATAATATCCTAGAAATTAATATTTGAATCATTAAATATACAAAATACATAACGATTTGTATTATTATTCATTTCTTTGAAGTTAGTGGGAAAAAGAACAAATAGAACTTTGATTTTTATGAATTTTGTAGATTTAATGATTCAAATATTAATTTTCAGGATATTAGAATATAAACAATAAAAAAAATTAAAAAAGTAATGTTAATATGAACGAACGATAATCGGTGCCCACGAAAGGTGCTCACGCAAGGTGAGTGGCATATAATTCCTCTATAAATAAAACACTATCATTTATATATTCGTGTAACTTTTAACATAACGTGTAAGGATAAACATGAATATTTTTTAACATGTAGGATAAATGTGTGTATATTTAATTATTTATACCATGTTAGGATTAATAGTTGCCAAAATTCAGCTACAATGATCTTATTTAGTATTTATTAATCCTTAATTAGGATTAGAAATAATTAAAGGATAATTAGAATTTATTAATTTTAGTTAGGATTTATTAATTAAAAATTAAATTAAAAAAATAATAAAAATAATAAGAGGGCACTGTGCGCTGGCGCACATGGGACTAGGGATGAGCAAAGCAAAGCAAACCGAAAAATCGAACCGACCGACAAACCGTACAGAGAAAATGGTTAATCGAACCGACGGTTCGGTTTATTTTTCTAATTTTAAAAAACCGAGGATAACGGTTAGGTTTTTATTTTTATATATAAAAACCGACGGTTAATCGAACCGAACCGAAACTCATTTAAAATTATAATTTTACTAATTATATGTTATAAAATTATTATACCAACTAATTATATGTTATAAATTATAATATTAACTAACTTGATTTTACTACTTTGACTTGAAAACATGATAGTGTTCAATTTATTATTTATACTTCTTCATGCTATGAATTATAAAAAAATTGAAAGTTTTCTTTCTACATGGTTAACCGTTGAATAACGGTTAACCGAACCGATTTTTAGGTTAACCGTTATAGTGGTTTTTTGTTTTTATTTTCTACATTTTAGCGGTTAACCGAATCGATTAAAAACCGTATGGTCGGTTTTTTTTGTGGCAAACGGTCGGTTAACCGAACCGTGCTCACCCCTACATGGGACCGCCTAAATTTTAAAAATATTTTGTTTCTCTTGATAGATCAGTTTTGTTTTTGTATATATTTATTTCGTAGATTTTATATGTTTTATCACTTCAATTTGTATTTTTTGGGTCGTGATAATGGGACATATATAATGGCTAAGCCAAAATGCCCCTAAACTGGTTCAAGAAATTCGATTTTCCAAATTTTCGATTTTTTTTTTATATAATTAATTTTTATGGGTGACTAATTTACCATAATCTACTTTGGATGTAAATAGTTTTATATCAATTTGTTCCTGCAGTTAAGGAATCGAATAAGATGATCATTATCATCTATTTTGAGATTAAATTATATATGATCCATTCGACGAATCTAATCAATGGTTGATTTTGTGTAAATTCTTTTTTGTGGTTAAAATATATAATAATTTTGTAGACAAAATTCTTATAGCATAATAATATTATATTATGAATATTGTGATCCCTAATTATTTGATTTATAGTAAAATAATTTTTTTTCAAAAGTAAATTAGTACAAATAATTTATAGTAATATAAATCTGAATTAATCATAGAATAAATATGATTTGATTTTTGAAATTTGAAATGAAATCTTCTCCTAATTTTTATCCTAAAATTACGTGGGGGCAAATTAGGATACACGAAATTAACAAAAAAAACGATTAATTAATTAAATTACTAAAATATGGTAATTTTACCAAAATAACCCCATCATGGTAAAAAATAAAACATTTTCCTTTTTTTTTTATTCCTTAGAAAAAGCTGCTGAAAAGTATAGAAAAGACTCAAAACCAAAACAAATTTCGGTTTTACTTCCGTAAAAAAAAACCACTCTTTCCATTAGTCAGATCGAAACTTCCAAAATCTAATTTCAACAACCAAATCGATCGTATACGAGAACAAGAGGTGATGGTGGAATTTGTTGGGGAAGAAATTGCCCTTTTAAGTACTATACTATATGGTTATCGAATTGTCAACAACGTTTTTCACATTCTCATTTTGAGAACAAATGACATTTTTTTTTGTGAAAAAAGAGCTTATATAATAACTGCAAATAAAATAAAATTTAACTTCGATTCTTATCTAAAAAGGTAGCGATTTTCTTGTCAGTTAAAAGCTAAAATGGATTCTAATATTAAAATATACAAAATGATGTTGAAAATAAAATTTGATGTGGTCCATTATCAAGCGAGCCACGTAAGCTTTTTGTTGCCAAACATTAAAGTTCTAAATATTTTTATTGATTTTGTGATAGTTTTGATATGTAATTATAATTTTATTTAATTCGAGATATTTTCATTAAAGATATCAGCAATTTAGGTATTGAACCGTAATTTATCCTCAACACATGTTTTAGAATATCCTCTTAAAATTTGATGAATGTCGTGTACATATATATATTGCAACTTGCGAGTAAATTACCCTAACACTATTTATATTTGTTACGCACGTGTTTGTTAGGATTGGGACGCCCAAAATGTGGGGCAGTGGGCTGAATTTTGAGGCTGAGAATTACACTTGAAAAATAAAAAGAAAAATAAAAAGAAAAAGAGTATCTAAAGCATGTGAGGGACGCCCATCTTAAAGCAGATACCAAATACCTGGTCCAGAATTTTCCTGACAAAGATGGCAACTAGAATGTGGTCCGAATATTTATTTTATACCTAAAGATTTCAGTTTTAAATGGTAATTATGATCTTTAGACAACAAAAAATAAAAATAAATAAATAAATAAAAATAAAACTTAAATATTTATTTTTATTTTTTTTTGGGGAAAGGTTACACAGTATTTATTAATATATCGACGACACCTAATTAGAGAGATTGGAAGGCATAGAGCTAAGCGCTTTTATTTAAGGTGCTTGTATGATTTATTCAGTGCACATCGAAAATAGTGACGGCATGTTCCCATGATATCACAAAAAAAGGAGTGTGAATAGAAATGTCAATCGAATAATCTAATCGGTTTTTGAGCCAATCCTATCGGTCTAAAACTATTTTTTATTCAGGTCAATCGTGCTAATGTTTTTCAGTATAAATTTTTTCGGCCCTGACCCTAATTCTTCGGTTTTCAAGTTAGCCCGTCGGGCCATGATATTTACAAAAAAACAATTAACATTTATAAATATTCTTTATAACTACTCCCTCCTATTCATAATATAAGTCTTCCTAAGCACACATATTAATAGAAAACAATTCCACCCAAATTAACCTTAAACTAATCAATACTCATCTATAATATAACACACACCTTTATGTGATATAAAGTGGACATTATAATTATTTTGACCATTTTCTTCACTCATTTTTCCTTTCAATATTAAACATTTAAGTGGATGTTACATTGCTCAAGTAATTAATATAGGAAATGAACATGTAAGTAATTAATGATTTGAGGTCAATTAAGGAATACAAAGCTAAAACGACATGTAATATACAAAAAGTGAAAAAAATCTTAAACGACCTATATATAAAATTGTAGCATCCCGAAAAATCAGGGCTAGAAAAATCCGAATAAATTACAACTTTTTGGATTAAGTTAGATAGGTCCTTATTCTCGAACGATTTAAAAGAATAAATTATTTCTTTTGAAGAGAAGATGAAAACTTTATTTATAAAAGTTCAGAATAGATTTTACTGAAAAATAAAATCGACAGACGTTTAAAATATAAATTCCTCTATAATATTTTAAAACGAGCACGAGCATAGTATTATCTGCTGCATGACATCTTCGTATCACATTTTATCATTTTAAGTCATGATAAATCGATGTTGCCAATTAAATTAAATTAATTAGCTATGTGATTATAGAGCCAGATAAACGGGCTCGACTATGTGAATTTAATTATGTAATGCTGTGCCATACGAGATTAACAATCGTAGAGGCGATATAGTTACGATAGATAATTATATTAAATAATTATGTGATTTACATTAAAATTGGAAATTAATCAATAAGAATGTACCAGACTAAATTATACGTACCAGACTAAATAGAATAGTGTGATATATTATACTCCCTCCGTCCCATGATAAGTGTCTACTTTCTTTTGGGCACGGGTATTTAGGAGAGAAGTGTTTAAAGGGTAAAAAGATAAAAAGTGGTGGAGCCCACATCTTTTGTATGAGAGAGGGTGTTTCCATATTAGGAAAGTAGACACTTATGATGTGACAGATCAATAAGGAAATGTAGACACTTATGGCGGGACGGAGGGAGTACCTGATAAGAAAGGAATAATAGCTGGTAAAAATAAATAAAAGAAAAAAGGGAGAGAGGACGCGTGAGAGAGAGAGAGAGCAATCATATCTGCTTTTCTCTCCCCCAATAATAATACAACAGATATAATTATTTCCCCTTCCATCTCCCGTACAAACACTCTACCCCCTCATCTCCTACTTATAACTCACGCTACACACCCCACTCCATCATTCATCTTTCATTTTTCTCTCAAAAAGAAACTAGGGTTTCTCTCTCCAAACCCTAGCCACTACCTGCCACCACTTTCACCACCGTCTGCCGCCTTTACCGCCACCGCCGGAGGTACCAAGGCAATGGGAACAGTACGCGAGAGAGAGAGAGAGAGAACAACAGTAGCAGTCGAACGTGAGGAACGAAGGTTCCTCCACTCATTCTCCACCGTCTGCCACCACGATCGCCGTGGCCGGAGGCACCAGAGGAGCGCGATCGACGTGAGAAAGTGAGAGGACAACTACTGGTCGAACCACTGCCGCTGCTCCTCAGCAGTGGCGCAACAGCGAACAGAGGGTTCGAGGGAGGGCAGACGTACGAGAGAGAAAAAGAAAGAAGGAGGAAAGGGCTAGGTATTTGATTTCACCCTTCTAGGAGCTCGATAAGAGCAAGATTTAATCTGAATATATGATGAAGAATGAGGCGTGAGTATAGTCTTGGGCTCAGTCACGAAAATGGCCAGGAATGATGGTGGCTTGATGACCTTTTCGCACTATGTATGCTATGTTCTAGTTTTGTTGGTTATGTTCGATTTTTTATGTGTTCTAGCCAAAGCATAAACTAGAAATTTCGTGCTATGTGTTTATATGTATGTTTCAGTCAAGTTATGAGTATATTTAGGGCTGTATGATGTTATATGAAAGCTTGAATCGATAATGATGTGATTTGAGGAGCTAATATGCTAAGTATATGTTTGAGCCCTAATCTGCCCAGACCTGTCCGCCCCTGTTTTCCCTATTTATACTTCGAATTTTGATCTCATATTTTACCGTGATGTGTTTTCATATGTTACTTAGGACATATCCGAAATTCAGCCCCATCTATCGAGTAAAACTCGAGTTATGATTTAATTTCCAATCTGCTGTCATGAAAGCTTTGATTCTGTGCAGAAATATGATTTGAGTTGTAGCCCCTTTGTCTCCTTGTAGTTGTAAGCTTTGCTTCTTAGAAACTAAAAGTAGACACCCTAGGCATTCAATAATGATAAAGAAAACTATTTTTGATCGAACGGGTCAGTCGTAGCGCTCGTTGCAAGTTGACCGTTTTCTCAAACGCTACAAAACATGACAGATTACTTGCCCTATGATTACGAATAAAAGCATGCTAAGTTTTGAGGCTCAATGACTTGTGATATATAATGTATGAGTTATGCATGATCCATGTGTAGACCTATAGTTTACGTATTTCGTTCATGAGACTATATGTTCAAAAATAAAGGATCCATGGAAGTTGGGAATTGACAGCAAAATCTTCAAGTATTTTGTAATAGTACAGCATGTCAAAACCATATCAAATGATATCCGATTGCTCTGAATTTTTAATATGTTATAGCCCTATATGTTTTCTATAATATATCCAAAAATCAGCATTTTTCATAGTCAATCGCCCTACGCAAAATAAAACGTCTGCTGCCCTGTTTCAAAACTCTAATCTGGGCAGTTTGTACTCAAGACCCAATTTCTCCTTAGGTATAAAACAATTAGGGGTTTTTGCCTTCTGGAAGATTAATCTAGACATCCTAAGATTTCCAGAAATTGAGCAGAATGTGTTCTGTCCTTTTGGCTCAAATTTGATGAACTTATGTTTGATGAAAATGTGATTTAATACTTGAATATATTAATATGGTCAGTTAAGATGTTTGTATTAAAAGGGCAAATCGATCAAAGATCGTTTGCTATTTTTCTTTGAATTAAAGAAATTATTTCCAAGAAATAATTTATGAGAAAATGGCTTAATTGATTTTAAAACCTTAAATCAATTTTTATGAATTAAAATAAATATTTTAATATATTTGTTTAATTAATTAAAAGTTATTTAATTAATTGAAATATATGGGCTTATATGATTGATTGGGCCTTAGTGCCATTTATGTTGGGCCATGTATAAATATTTGGACCTTATTATGGGCCTTAGTGCCATATGTGATTTATGTGGACTTTATAGTCCAAGTATGAAGTATATGACCGATTAATTATTAAATCAGATTAAGTGTCATTATTTACTTAAATAATTAAGCTTATGATATAACCGGGTTGTTATATGATTATATGATGTTAATATGTGCATTGGTATGTAATATGTGAATTAAAATATCACAATCATGATCATGCTTCTCATGTCTCGACACGATTTCAAACTAAGTTTGAATAACGTTAAGAATGCATGTTTCCAATGAAGGATCTCCGATCCAATTCTTCAATGATGAAAACCTAAAGGCAATGCCTTGTTGAATTTTAAACTCTAATTGATAAAGATCGGGAATATGTTGACCTTTAGGTTAATTAAAAGATAATTAACCTCATATGACATTAAGTCCTAAGTATTTAGATTGTCTTGTAGGAGACATCAAATTAGGGACTGGAGGACACTCTTGTATTGAAGACAAGAGGTGGTTATCCTATTTTCAAAGGCGGGTTAGATTCCCACGAGGTAACTTTCGGGTTACTAAACCCAATGCTTTAAAAATGTGATATACATGCTTAAATGTTTTTATCTCAATTACTTGTGGTTACTTGAGAAACAGTATCCCCGTTTTCTCTTGGAATTGATGTGACAAATTATTCAATGATGATCGGCCTTGAGCTCCGTACAAGCCAAAGTAGTGTACACGGTAAACTGGACATGGGAGGGACTGAAAGATGTTGCCCCCTTATATCAGTAAAGAACGGTTCAATTGAGTGGGATGGCTCCCCACTAATTGTTCCGAATTTGGTAACACAAGAATGAGAGCTATGAATTGGTGAACCTATATTTTGAGCTTAGGCTCAGGTTAAATATTTTTAAATATATAAAGGGGAAAATATTTCTAACTAGTAGCACCCTTTATATAAAAATGAGCATGTTATATATCTTAATGCTTTCATAAATGTTTTTAAAGATGGGCAAGGAACCACTGAGTGCTTTGTACTCAGCCCCCTGCATTATTTTTCCTAATGCAGGATGAGCGACGGGATGGAGGCGGGCGTGATGGTTTCCACAGTTTATTTGGGTGACAGTCCTTTGGTTCGTCATCTTTATTTTGATATGCCTTATGGTGAACCCATATTTTGTTTGTAATTAATTGCTTTGACAAACTTGAACTTATTTCATTCCGCACCAATCACTCGATCGTCGTGGGTGATCAATGAAAACTTTTCTTTGCTTCCGCACTGCGAGGTCGAAGTCTTCATACTTCGGACCTAACCAACATTTTGACTTGATAATTCCTAACGAACATACTTACTAATCATTAATTATTGACTTAGCAAAATAAATCTTATTTTCAAATATTTCTTGCTGCAAATCCTCAAAGTATGTTGCTAGCGTCGCGGCCTCGCATTCTGCATAGGCCCGAGTGTTGGGGCGCGACAAAAATAGGGGGAGTATATTATTATAACAACACGTATAAAATATTGTACTATCAAACACGTGACCTCATATTAAATGCGAAAAATAACAAGTGCTTCGTAATTTGACGCAAATTTTTGTTACTAAATGATTATCTCTTTCAAATTTTCAAGTCAGAAATTTTTTTTTCACTAAGCGATTGAGTAAAAACTAAAAAGACTAAAAAGTGGGCATGATGAGTACAACTTATGCGTAGAAAATCAAAATACATCCCACTAATATTTAAAAAAAAAATTATTATTCTGTTAATCGGACCAACCCACTTGGTTTTCGGGCTAGCTATATCGGTCTCGGGCTAAAATTTTTTTGGGCTAGAAATTTTTGGCCCTAACCCTCTTTAATTCTGGGCGGGTTCGGGTCAACCCGGTGATTTCGGGTGTGAATTCTTGGAATTGAGCCCTTTATTTAGAGTACCTTATTCAATGATATATATAAATGGTTAAACTGCAAATTAAAATTAATGTATAAAATCGAAAAAAATCGAATTGTATAATTATTAACCGAAATTCCATAGAACCAAAAAACACCAAATAAAAATTTTCGGTTAAAATTTGAATAAATATTTTTAATAATCTCATTAACATTTATAATAATCAAATTAGCATTCAAATCTGCAAATCTGAAAAATAATAATCTAATATATCCAACATCCAAGTCTTCAAAATAATAATCAAACATCCAAATATGCCAATAGATATAACATTCAATCCAAAACTATGTATAAAATAATAATTATTAAATTAATTACTAATTCAGTTCGGTATTCGGTGAACCAAATTTTTTCCCTAAAACCGAAACCTATCCGAAAAATCAAAAAAATGAAAAACTCGACACTGTAATTGAACCGAATACCAAAAAAATTCAAACCGAATTAGTATTTCGGTTCTGTTGGATTCGATTTTTCAGTTTTTACAAAAGTTTGCTCATCCCTAGAAGCAACGACCACATGGGTAAGATGCAAAACATGACGCATACACGAGATGATGATAACGTGCAGAGAAATTAACAACCAAGATTTTCTTTACACACTCTGCATAGAAATTAAAGTAAGAGGCAAACTGATCAAGAGTCCACAAACAGAGTGAGTGACTTACAAATAGTAGTTCCAATTCCAACATATTGGAAGATGATAATACCAATAATGTCTTGTCAAATTCCATAATGTTAAACATGTTCACTTTTATGAAAAAAAACACACAGCAAGATTGAAATTCCCTGAGTTTTATGAGAGAGATCAAACTTCAAACTAGACGACGTCGTACTAGTTTAGTCGAAACTCTTATCATGGTAGCCAGCCTGATATGTAGTTATTCACACTAGGCCCTGCTCCTGCTGCTGCAGCTGTTATTGCATCAGTATGGTACCTGAAATTCCCACAGTTTAATTTCTGCTGTCACTGGTTAATCAAATATATATTGCATTTTTGCCCTATTTATTAGTGTTAGCATGAGAAACTGAGCTAGTGATCTATGTATGATCAAGCCATTTAGTAATAATAAATAATGTACTGTACTAGTTTTTTATATGAACATTTGCCAATGCAACAATATGTATACAATAAATTAATTATATTCATACATGGAAGTACTTAATAAGCTGTCATGCTATTTTATTGAGCCAAACTAAGATATTCTTCAAACCACAAGCACCAACTCCAGTTAAGCGAGCTTGGTTAATTTTGGATGATATGATACGATATGAAATGATATGATGAGGTGTTTCAGTGTACTGCATATTAGATGATACACTATAGTACGTGGAAATTCACTACTCTCTCTCTCTCTCTACTGGTCCAAGAACTCAAAGTAAAGAATGGAGATTTGGGTTGGCTTACCCAATTTGTAGAGTGGGTTCACATTCCAAAGGATGAAAAAAATCAGCCTGATGCTGGTGTGGCTGTCTTCCATAGCCTACATCTTGTGCATTTTGGTTCCATGTCAGGTTCATTTGATTTCCCTCCATCAACTACAAAACAAAAATAAAAACACCAAAAAATTATTCACTTCTTAATTACAATTCCAGTTTCAAACATACTTAAAAAAAATTCTTCTATATGCTCTCTTGCAAATTGTGGAACAACACATTAGTAATGCATGCTACATCTTCAAGCTTCATTAAATCTACTTTCTTTAATGTATAAAAAGTTCAAAAGACTACAGCCTCTATAAATTAAATGTGAAAAGTTTGGGATTATATATATGCCTAGCTAGCTAACTAATTTTAATTCCGTGATTCCATGATAAACAAATATGCATACCCGTTGTTTCAAACTCTTGTTAGCTTCATTGAGGGCATGCTCCTAACCATGCAAACAACCAAAATAAGATCACAAACAGATTGAATTCAAATACGATTGCAAGGTCACAACTTTACAAACCTTGTTCTGAAGCTCTTGGAGGGTGTCCAGCATTTGTTGAGTCTGCATTAATATTAATATATATCAAATTCAAAATCAATCTTAACATAATAATAAGAAAATAGTGATATACGTACACTGTCAGCTACATATCAATTAATTTGTCCATATATATATAGAAATATAACCAATCAAGCAATATAATTAAAGGATTTAAGCCAAGAAAGAATTGTATATATGTACGTACCCGTGTTGATCTGATCTGCTTCAGAGACATATCAAGTTGTCTTTCAAGTGATTCCAGTTCCTTGCTGTTCAAAGGAGCAAGATCCTCACCAAGAAGGTTCCTGCATCATATATATCATAATTTAAACATTAATAATTACGTACCTCTTTCATTTATTTAATATATACATCTATTAATACAAAACCCTATTCATATTATTATACCTTTGAGTACGCTGTAGGGCTTCATAGCGTGCTTTAAGCTTCAAATATTCCTGCTGGCTGCTCAGTTCCTATATAACCATCATCTCACAATTGCTCAAACAATTATAGTATTTTCTTTGCTAATGATCAATAATGCCAGAAAAATAACATATATGCTAAATAACTAATATCATAAATAGTATTTAATGGCTTAGGATGTGCACTTAGTTAAGCAACTATAAGATATTTCAAAAACTCACATTTTTGCAAATAGAAATACATATTAGATAAACTCATGTTTAATTAATAGCTAGGTTTTTATTTTTTTATGGGATATCTTGGAAATATGTTACTACAAGGGTAGGTAGATCAACAACATATATACCACGAATAAATTTAATCAAAATTTCGGATTTTATAATATTCTATATATGCTTTGTCAGGGAGAGAAGTCAGCCGATTGAATTAATTTTGCGGATCAATTTCAAAAATGCTTCAGAAAAATGGATGATGGGGGTTTTATATTTTTCCCATAAAATACTTGTGCTAATTAATGAGTTTGTCCAGAAAATTAAAGGAAATGTAAAAAGATATTGATTAGTAAAGCATCCTAAAAATGCGGAATAATGATTATTATTTAACCTAAAAATATGGGATGAGAGAAAGCGAACTAATTAAGGCAGGATTTGGATAAAACCTAATGAATCACAGGCATGGAAACAATTAAAAATTATTACCATAAGTAGTGCCTTATTTAAGACAATTAGGAGGATTATAGGATCAAACATGGATATTAAAAATTATTCAACTAACTTTCCATGCATTGCAAACATTCCTTATACAAAACAATTAAACCAAAATCTTTGATTGGCATATCTCGCTCCAAGAATCTCTCTTGAAAGAAAATTCTTCATCCATCTCTTGAGAATTTGATCCCCATACATAATTACACAACTCAGACTTTTCTACCTCAAGTTTATGAATTATGAGAGAGCAGTTACCATGCATCTGGTATGTTTCTAAAATATATATTTTGTTATTTCAGATTATTTTTTCATGTTAGAATTTGCCATTACAACTCTATAAATCCCTTCCCTTCCCTTCCCTTCCCTTCCCTTCAAGTTTCACCTTAATTTTCCTATCTCGTTCTTTCTTAAATCTTGAATCTCAATATTTAGTTGTTTCCACTGTCGATTCTTATTTCCTCATAAGGTCTGTTCAATTCATCATCTTATAATGAATCTTGATCAACAATTACTACTACTTCACCAACTCTATGTTTGATTAACTCTCACATAATTACTCTCTCTCTCTCTCTTCAATGCCTAATTCTCTCAAGATCATAATTTCCAGATGACAACAATGGAGGAAGAGATGCTGAGCATAATTTCACATGCAAAACCAAACACAAACGAGGAATCCTCAGATTCCAACAACAGCACATACACATTTCCGGCATACAAACGTCCAAGAATCGAGAGGTTCAAGGGCGTCGTCCCCCAACAAAATGGACACTGGGGTGCACAGATATACGCCAACCATCAGCGCATATGGCTCGGAACATTCAAATCAGAAACCTGCGCCGCCATGGCCTATGACAGCGCCGCCATCAAGCTTCGCAACGGGGATTCTCACAGAAACTTCCCATTAACTAACATCAGCATCCTAGAACCTAAATTCCAAAGCCACTTGACCACAGATGCAGTTCTCAACATGATCAGGGACGGATCATACTCCTCTAAGTTTGCCGATTTTCTAAGAAGCCAGCAAGGAGAGATAGAGATAGGCCTAAACCTATCATCCATCCATGGCGATGGCGACTTCTCGTGCACCCTCCTCTTCCAGAAGGACCTCACACCGAGCGACGTAGGCAAGCTTAATAGGCTAGTCATCCCTAAAAGGTATGCTGTCAAGCATTTTCCTAATGTTCCTGATCCCAACTCTGAGAGAGTGGATCAAGTGCAGCTCGAGTTTTATGATAGGGGGATGAAACTGTGGAAATTCCGCTACTGTTATTGGAAGAGCAGCCAAAGCTTTGTGTTTACCAGAGGGTGGAACAGGTTTGTGAAGGAGAAGAAGTTGGGATCAAATGATACTGTTGCTTTCTACATGTATGAGAGTCGAACGGGACGACACTTTGGGCAGTCGTTTCTAGTGATTGATGTGGCTGGAAAAGATGAGAATGGTGTGGATAGAAAGGTTGAACCTAAAGAAGAAGAAGATGATGATGATGAGCCATGTGTGGAGTTATTAGCTTCTTCTCCTATTAGTGGAACAAAGGGTTTTAAGCTTTTTGGAGTCCAAATAGACTAAGTTGAGGAGGGATTTATTTGTTGGTTTGTATTTGAAACAATATATGTGCAATCTTTTCAAGATTTACCACATTATTGTGATGAATAATTTGTAACTTAGCTAGAATTAAGTTCAGCTAAAATTTGGCTTATTATACGTGCACTAACACATAGACAAACACAAACACGAACACGAGCCCTATTTTAATTATTCTAGAATATTTGTTTAGGTTTTGATTATTTGAATAAGAAACATGGAAGAAGTTTTATGTTGAATTAAGTGTTGAAGGGCGTAACAATTTTGCTTATCTCACGCTCGCTAACACATACACAAACAGTCAAACACAAACACAAACACAAGTCCTATTTTTGGACTAGAATGTTTTATTTAAGTTCGATTATTTGAAAAAGAAACAAAAAGTTGTATGGTGAAATCAATATTGAAAGGCAAAACAAGTTTGCTTATTTTACGCGCTAACACATAAACAAACACGAGCCCTATTTTGGACTAGAATGTTAATTTGTATAGGTTCGATTATTTGAAAACGAAACATAGAAGAAAGTTTGTTTAGGTTCGATTATTTGAAAAAGACAGAGAGAAAAAGTTGTATGGTGAAATCAGTAGCAAGGTGTATACCAGCGCCTCTCTTGTGGATACACTTGTATCTGGAGCTCCGTAGTTGCACTTCTGATACCTTTCCAGAGTTTTGAGCATGCTGCTATAGTAAACAACAACAATTTCAGTTAAATAAATCTCAAGATATAACAGAAATACATATGATCAATAAATAAATGTGATATCTTTTGCTTGTTGAAGGATGTTGATTGGTCTAATCAGAATTCTTTACAGGCTTCTAAAACTCTCTTTGTTCTCTCAGTAATCGATGAACTTGCTTCAAACAAGTACAAGTGAAAGAGAATTTTAAATTGCCCTAAAAATATATCAAATATCTGAGTTTGTTGTATAATCCAATGTTCCTTAGGGAATTATGGAGCAACTCTTGGATTGTCAGGAATATAATTGTCTTTCATGTCTGCAAAATTAGCCAAGTGAAAGAGTGACTCATCCAGAGAAAAAAAAGAAAAAAAATATGCAATAATTCTTATTCATGGGACAAAACCTCCATATAATTACTGGATATAAGACTGCTTTGATCCAAACAAGAGTCCAAAAAAAAACAAAGATGACTTCTTTAATAGAATTTTCTTGGTGGAGCTTGCTTAAAATTAAAAAAATGCACAAGATCTGAGAGGAAGAAGAGGTAGAAGAAGATACAATTATATAACTTTGAGGTTTGAAAATTGCCTTCTTTAATTTTCCAAAATTAAACCCTAACTAAGGGGGAAAAAAGCAAAGATCCACAAATTAATGAAAATTATAAAAAGGGGGGAAAATCACAAACACATACAGAGAGAGAAAGAGAGAGAGAGAGAGAGGAAAAGATTTCAGGCTTGATGATCTCGTACAGCAGCAGCTTTGGAATGAAATTCTCTCAGCTCAATCATGTCCATTATTTACTTTTTTTGGTAAAAAGTTTGTGATTTTTGTAGTGAAAGAGAGCAATCTAAGAGGCTCATCCTTTCTTCTGATTGAAGACAATTGAATGAAACATTCAAGTGAAAATAATGGGTGGAATTGGAGATTTAATTTCTCAATGAAGAAGAACAAAAACAAGAGCAAGATTAATTTAGCATAAAAACCCTAAAAAGTTGAAATTTTGATAAAATCACCACAATTATGTTAGCATGAGGCATTTATCCTCAGTTCCACCACTCATTTGAATCCAAGAAAAGGTGAAACTTTGTTGAATAAGATACATGAAAATAGAATTAAAACTTTACTCAAGAAGTAACAAAACCAGATGCAAGGAAAGGAGAAAGAAGATTAATGATTTGCATCATTAAATCCTCTATCAGGTCTCGTGAATACTAGATCGGACTCTCTCTCTCTCTCTCAGAACCAAAACAAAATCACTGATATTTTGTAGAGAGGGAGAGAGAGGGAGAGAGAGAGAGGGCACATCACACACAAGGTGCAGAAAACTGAGCATAAATATAGAAATGATCTTCTTTTCATGGTTTCCTCTTGCAGATCTAACAAAACCCACAAGCACAGAGCCCTATAGACCTCAAAAACATTCACTGAAACGGCAAAGAAGACCTCCTCCCACACCCAAAAAAAGATAGCTTGCTTTTCTTTTCTCTCTTTCCCTCCAACCAAAACAAAAGATTGAATTTTTTGACAAGCCCTCATCTCCAAAAATCAAAATATATAATCAAAATAGAATCTTCTTGAAGGGAAAAAGAAAGGAAAAGGGAAAGAATTATATTATACATGAATATAGGTGTTACAAGTGCAGAGAAATGAAGGGTTGGTGTTTGGTTGTTTGTTTTATACCTAGAGCTACTGCAAAACTCGTACAGCTTTCCTCTATTGGAGAAGATAATCAGAGCAACCTCAGCGTCACATAGAACGGAAAGCTCATATGCTTTCTTCAAAAGCCCATTCCTTCGTTTTGCAAAAGTCACCTGCCTGTTGATCTTGTTCTCTATCCTCTTCAGCTCAACTCTCCCTCTTCCCATCTCCCTCTCTCCTCTCCTCTCTCTCTCTCTCTCTCTCTCTCTCTCTCTCCTCTCTCTCTCTTTCTCTTTCTCTATCTGGATCACTCACCTTCACAAAAAACACAAAACCGTCTCTCTTTCTTACTCTAGTACATACATCTTCTTTATAAGTACTCAAAACATTACATACGACTACACCTAGTCACGTATGCATACAATACACATGAAAAAGTCAAAAGAGAATACTAGATTTTTTTTTTCATGAGAGCATGATTATAAATTCTTGGTATATATATTAAATTTGATTTCTCATTAAAAAAAAATTGGATTTCTAATCGTATATACGAGTGCATATAATTTCTTTTTTTTTCTTAGCTCCCTGTATTTTTTTGTTTGGAGTTTGGTATATTATTGAAGCATATATTTTTGTCATATTAATATATTATTGAAACAAATTAATTTTGGTGGTCCTACTAAGGTGCATGGTGAAAGCTGAAGAATTTACAGCTATCTAGGTTTTGATCCAACGGTGAAAAAGTGAGGATGATGATGAAAAGCAGACAAGATGGATGAGGTGGGACTAGGGCCCTTTTATATGGGGTTCTAAGGAGAGGGAAACCTTAAAACTGAAGAGTAATAACGATGCTAAGTGCCACGTGTCAACCCAAGCAAAATGGAATATTCATCACCCATTTTTATATATACATATATATATAAGGAAGAGATCATATGTAAAAACCTTTTTTCCGTAAGAAATAAGAAACGATCTTGACCATTGATCTTCGTAGATCTATGGTTGTCATTGATCGGTGCATTATAATTGAAAATGAAATGCATTATCGAAACAATGCATTGTAATAATACATAAAATACATTGTTTTAGTACATAAAATACATATATATATTATTGATGTGCCAATATTTTAAATGTTTCCTTTCTTTTCACTGATTTGATTTATTATCACATTCTAATACCACTAAATATTTAGGGGATATTCCACTTCGATTCCCTGTTTCAAATTTTCAGTATTTTCAATGTACTCTACGAAGCGTATTCGGGTTTGTAAAAAATTTAATAATTTTGGTGATGGATGATTTGATAGCTAAAGTTTTATATATTATTTTATTTAATAGTCTTTTCCACGATGCTTGGATTATAATTGAAATGATCAAGTTCTCAGAAAAATTGAGTTAGGGCTGATATATGCTTAGAAATTTAGTTTTGAATAAATTGAGTCGTGTCATCAAGCTTTGACTAGATTTCTTGTGGTTAAACATTTAATTTTGTATAAATTCAATGGTATGAGATCATTTAACGTATAAAATTAAAGGTTAGTTGAAACTTGATTCAATAGGATCAAATTCTAACTAGGATCAAACAAAGTCTCTCTCGCCTTAAAAGAATATAGAGATGAAAAGTTGAACATAAATTTTTTATTAGTGTGAAATTTTAAGTTCGTGTCAAATCATTTCACGAGTATTGAAAGTAACAATTTGAAAATCTTTGAGCTGTCAACTCACTTGTTAGTTAGCAATGACAAAATAAATTTAGGTAAGAAACCTTTTGCATACCATAAATTAAACAACTTAATTAATTCACCAAGTCAATTTGCAACAAAATAAAAAAATAAAAAATAATGTAGTCAACCTTAGCCAGAATCACTAAATCAAAAATCTTGGACGACATGTGCATGTTCGCCTTAAATTGAAAAAAAAAATAGTATTATTAAATATTCACATTAAATAATATGATGATTACTAAACTACTTGTATACGAGAGGACACTGATAAGCCATATATAACTTCAAAAACTATGATACCAACCAACATAGTTCAAAGTAGTTTTGCAATCCAAAATTAAAAATAAATCAAGAACGTCCAATTCAGTGACAATGCGTAATAGAGGAAATACATCTCAATGAAAAGTAAATTAAATATGGAGTAGTATCCAAAAAAAGAAAAGTAAATTAATAAAACTCTAGAGAAATGAGGCGTTAAAATAAATTAATTATGATGTCGCAAGTGTCGCTTATTTAGACGCAAAAGTTACATAACTTCCATTTTTATGAAATTGATGTTTGGAGTAATCATTCTCAAACTTAAATGAAAAGGGAAGAAGAAATAAAGAACATGATTAAGATCACAATATTACACTAAAGCAACAAGCAAAGTCCGATCAGGCTCGACAATTTAGCTTTTTCTGCAATATTTTTTTAAAAAATAAGTACCAAAAGTAGTTAGCTAAGACAAATCTGTTTAAAATGAAAATATTAAATAATTATGTAAATTATGTAATATTTTTTTTTCTTGAAAAAACGATGATACCATCCCATGTCATAATACCATACAAATTTAAGTCAAAGTCTGAACAAGTAATATATACGTATATATAGATAGGGGTTGATCAAATAAAAATCCCCCCCGGCCCACTCCTCCCATTCTGAACGAAGAACCAATCTGGACTATTAATTTTTGTATAATTTATGATTATCATCAAAAGAAGTAGTATTATAATATATGAAATGCATTATCAGAAGATGTAAAATGATAGTATCATCATGTAAGAAAACATCATTTTATATATAAAGAAGTATTATTTTATATATATAAAGATCGATGGTTCCTACCAGAACCCACATATATATCAATTAATTTTGTTATTACCTTAATTAATTAATTTAAGTCTTAATTACTTTTCGATACGGTTTTCCTACTTGTTCACTCTTAGTAGTTCCCTTTGCATGACATTTCATCTATGCAGTTTAGGAAGAAACAATATTAATATATTTGATCCAACATATAATATACAAAAAGATTAACAAAATAATAATGATCTGTGGCAAGTTGCAACATTACAGAACAATACCTTAATTTCCACCTTTTTATTTTTCTTTTAATTTTAAGTAGATAGCTATCTTATCAATATTTTGGTTTAGACAAGGTTTAAGATGAAAAATGACTTTGTTTTTATCTTATGAGGTAATAAAACTAGCTGTACATGTGGTGGCTGGAGGGTTAAGGAAGGAAACATGTCTTAATTAGAATGCTTAAAATGCAATATACTATAATTAGTATAGAACTATTGAGAATATTATACAATTGCTGCTTTTATGTAGTAATATTTGTATATTTTTAGAGACACAATTCTTACATCATAGTCTCCTAATTTCAAGAAATAATGCAGTACGTACATTGAAATGAGGATAATTTTCTCTTTTTCCCTTCTTTTTTACTACAACTGATTATTAATTAACATAGTATCATTAATAAGCTAAAGCTCAATACTATCTTATAACTTTTGTTATTGAAATAAAACTTGTAGAATTAGCTCTGATGTAGCATATATAAAATACAAAACGCAGTATCAATTTACTCATTTTGAATTAATTCAAAAAAGAACTAAAAAATTGAACACGTATATATATTCTCATCAAATTAGCGCGACATACGTAGAAGACTTTCAAATATGATAATTATCTTATTATTACTACATATATACCAACATGCAGCAAGTACATAAAGTACTAGTTGCCTATTTGTTTAATAATAATATAATTTATTAATTTATGTTATAAAATACGCCTAGTTAAGTTTGAGCTTTTGTAAAGCTAGCATATTTACAAATTTAGTTGATATTTTTGTATCTTATAAAAATAAGAAGGTAGATATTATCTCACAAGAGTCTCTCTCTCCATATATGTGTGTCTGAAATGATCAAATAAATTTTTTCCCGAAATATACATAATTAATTTTGACCATTGATGTAGTTACTGTCGATATTTTACGAGTTAGCACGAGTTACGGTCGAAACCACTTTTATTATTTTTTTTTATTTTTAGAAACCACTTTAATTTAGTCACTAAAACTAAAAGCTGTTAAAGAAAACATTTCTCATTTTTGTTTTGATGAGCTAGCTGCATTCCCCTTGTCCATAGAATAAGTATATATTATATGTTAGTACAAAATATCAATTATTCGTAAAAACTTTTTTGTGGTCCATGCTTCTTCCTATACAATCAGGCAAGATATAAATCCTCACAAAAAGATAAAGTAGCAGAGAAAATAAGCAACTTCGCACCGATTACGATCTGCTTCATGTGATCTGATTTTTTATTTTTTATTTTTTCCTTCTTTTTTTGGTAGTGATTTGAATTTGGTTTGATACATTTAACAAAATTTTATTCCATTTAAGGAAAAGAAAGTGGTTGGTTCCTGGTAGGTGAAATTTATAGGAAAGTGGGAGGAAGGTCTTTTTTGGTTAATAAATTCCTAGGTGTAGTATTTAAGGGCTAGTTTGGTACAAAGTATGGGATAAAGTCTGATATGTTTGACTGAGATGTCTTATAAATATAAAGAATTAATATTCCGTTTGATATGAAGTATTAAATTCTCTGCAACACATAGTAATTATTGTAATTTATTGCTATAATTAGTTGCAGTATTATTTATACCACCTCATAGGTACTATACATAACAACAAAAGTAAGTATTATTCATACGGGCCCGAACTTTATAAAGGGTCGTATACTTCATACCAAACAAGATATTAGGGTGTCATAGACATATTATACACCCTAATCACCCCTATCAAACGAGCTGTATAAATTAATCTCACTCATCCGTCCACGATATAAAGTTCTATTTACCTATTTATATTTGTCCATAAAAAAAAGTCATACTCCACTTTATGTACTATCACACCCTCCATTATCTCCTATATTTACCTATTTTTGTTATTGATGGACCCCTAAAAATTGTACATTTATATATTCCTTTAAATTGTATATTATTGTACATTTATTCCACAAATTGTACCTTTAACACTACCCTTCAAATTACACTTTTATTCCACTCACAACAACTAGGGCTGTAAATGAGTCAAACCGTTCGTGAGCTACTCGGCGATCGACTCGAAAAAAGCTTGTTCGGCACTCGACTCGATAAGTTATCATGATCGTGATCTATGAGCTGAAAAAATCTTATGCATCCAACTCTTAATCTTAATATAATAAAAATATATACATGAACGTATTAATGAATTTAGAGAAAATATATATGTGTGTCGGTTTCGATTTGGACGAAATTGGAATTCAGGGTAAATTCTAGAATGGACTATAGTTCATGTAGTTATACCAAACTTTTATTTATTCTGAAAAAAAATTAAAATTTAGGTATAGCTTATGAATTTAGAGCAAATTAATCCTTGTTACAACTTTCAGCTTTCAGAATAAAGAACGAGAAAGTTGAGGGATAATTTTTAACTTTTCTGAGTATCGTGTAGTCTAACCTATTATTTTTACTTTTTATTATTTTCAAATTTAATTAAATATAATTATAGTTTATTAATCTTAATTTAAATTTATTAATTTCAAATTAATTTTTTTTAATCTTTAATTATAATTAATTAAAAAATAGGATAGATCGTATCAATCGTTTAATGCAGTCCACCGCACATAAGGTGTCCTCTTTGAACATATCCTTCGTGCCATCCTCCTTGTTTTCTCTAACCATATTTTGGTGTTCCACAATTATTTTATTAGTTTTTTTTTTAATTTTAATTTCTTGTGTTTTTTGTTTAAGTTTTACAACAGTACTGAATTTACGATTATTTTTATTAATAATTATTTCATAATCAGGGCATATAATTTTTTTAAGATTTAATTTTCAGTAATAACTATAATCAACTATTTCTCATTATATTATAACAATTTTTACTCTTATAATAAATACTATTAAAATATATACTCCCTCCGTCCCATTTATATAGGCTGATTGAAATTTTCACAGGGATTAAGAAAATTTATTGGAAAAGTAAATTATATAGTAAATTTCTTAATATGCCCCTATTTATTATTTGACTATGTATTTTTTATGAGTTAATCAAAGAATTAAATAGGGATAAAATAGGAAGAATGCCATTATTTTACTCTCAAATTTTGAAATAGGACACTTATTCGAAAACAAAAAATTGAGCTAAATGGGACACTTAAAAAAGAACGGAGGGAGTAATTAATTTAATAGTGAAATATGAATGTGATACTTATTTATATGAAGACGAAGACCTCTAATTGAATAAATGTGATACACAAAAATGCAAGACACAGAATCCGAATCGTAAAACGAGCAGTACTCTTTTATTGGTTCATCTTCCTTTGTGGCATAACATTCGAGGATTTTGACTTTTTCTCTCACTTCGTGTAATTGCATTAACAATATTCTCACGTAGATTTTCACCTCAATTTTTTAAGCCAAAATCCTTTAATTCACTTCGACTTTAGAGAGCACGATCATATTTTCTACGGTCAAACAAAATGTTATACTTAATTTATCCAAAATATCTAATACAGCATATATATATATATTCTAAAAATATATGAATTCCCCCTCTCATTGATATCTATTTCAAAAATAAACTTTCTCATAATTAGAAAAAGATATGGACAGTAATTTATATGGAGTAAAGTTGGTAGAGTGGCACGTGAAGAAATAAATAAATATTATTGAATGGCAACATAATTTATCGAATTTGTATAAGTGAGGAATATCAATTTGGTTATTGACAATAAATTTGTTATATCCTCTCGGGGACATCCAAACGGTAATAAATTTTGTTTATGAACAGAAAAGTTTCAGGTTTAATGTCTATTGCGCGTCCTTCTCCAAATAAAAATAAAAAGTACAAATATATACAGTCTCGATTTGTTAATAAAATAACATTACTTCTACACTTATTTAATTTTGGATCAGAAAAAAACGATGGCACTTCTATAATTATATGGATAAAAAAAAAAGTATATATCCCTTTCTCATACTATAAAGTATCTCTCTTTATTTCTAAAATTAGGAGATATAGCTCAAATAGCAGCATAGTTCGAATCCACCGTGACGCGATCTTTAAATTTAATACTATTAAAATATACTCCCTATGTTTCGCTCATTTTGTCTACATACTGTTCGGCACGGAGATTAAGGGTAGAAGTAAAAAGATAGAAAGTGGATAGATCTCACCACTTTAAAAGGATTTTGATGAATGGTAAATTCTTTCTTATTGGGAAGTGGACAAATTGAGTAGAACATTCATTTAAGGGAATGTAAACAAAATAAACGGAACATAGGTAGTACTATTTTTAATCATGTAGTTTAAAAAAGTCGGGGCTGGATGCGATGCAGCCGGTCTGAAAAGGGCCTAATTTTTATAACCTAGCTCGATATAAAAATCAAATTAATTATAGTATCGGGCCGGGCTGGACTCACTAGATCAAAAGGTAATTCCATCCGGCCCGAATAGAGCATTAAAATATTTCTTCGAGAGAAATCTAATACCCGAGTTGAGTAATTAGAAATTGTTGAATTTATTGAGGTGTCCATCAATGAATATATATAAATCAGTGTTATTTGTGCCTTACGCTTATGGCAACTTCATATTTTGCACTTAATAACTCCAGAAATGCACTTAATCGTACACTATTTTAGTGCAGATAATTAGCAGTTTAGCACAATATCTTTCGCACGTACTAAGACCATATCGTAACTATGTGGATCGTCTCCTCGGGGAAATATTTTGTGAACACATGTCGAGTATCAGATTCACTAACACTTTATATATCAAGTATGTTATGTATTCTGCTTACTTTTTACGTGGGATTTGTAAACTATGACATAAAAACAAAACTTTTACTTAATTAGTGCATATTTCGAGTAGCAACTGAGAATTATTCTAATCGTAAAATTAGAAATAAAAATAATAAGTATACAGTCGTGGAATCATTATTATATGCAAAAAATTAATATCAATCAAAACAGATAAAGCTAAAGCTCAAATATCTAATTATTATCTATTAGTCCAAACACAAACACATATCCACGTGTATATATATTGAAAGGATCAAATGAGAACTATTTCTAATGTAATATTTATGAATATAGTTGAACTGTTGATCTTTGTATGATTTATGCTCCATATCAATAGATGCATTGAAGTAATGCATAAAATATATCAATATGATATTGCATTAAAGTAATGTATAGAATTCATCATTCGTAGTGACAATCAATTTTGGCCACATCATTTATCAAGAATTAAACTTATTTCTTATATTAAGAATGTTTTTATGAAAACCGCTCCTATATACACTCTCTCCGTCTACAACCTTTATGCTATAGTTTTTTGTTTTTTTATACATCCACAACCTTTATGCCACTTATATTTTTAGTAATAGGCCCATACACATTCTAAAAGCGGGATCTTATTCTACTCATAACACATTCTACCAATTTAGTCAACCAAATTTTCAAAACTCGTACCGTTCAACTTGTGACAATAAAGTCATGGATGGAGGGAGTATATTATAGTGTTCTAAGGCCATCTCCAGCAGTTCGCACCAAAATACAGCAATTTCAGCACAAAAATACAGCAAAATCAGTAAGTCATCTCCAGCAGTCTGCTCTGTATTTTTACACAAAAACAGAATATTCTATTTTTAGTCACGGTTGATGATCCTGAAACATGTGATTACTTCCGATCAGAGCAACAAGATATTATTCGAAAGTGGTAACAAGCCAAAGAAGCCAATACTAGTATTTCTGATATGCTTCAAAATTTATTTTCAGATGGGGTGGGACGTTCCGGAGATGACCTTTATTAGAAATTAAATGTATCGACTTTGTGTTTATGCTTTTATTATGTTATTGTATTTGTTTAATTTTTTTTTTTGTTTATCTTGTATTTTATTTAAATGTATTTTTTAAATAATTTTATGTAATTTTAATGTTGGTATAATATGTTTAGAAATATAACTACTCACTGTCCCACCAAATATGGCTTGTTTTCCATTTTGGGCCGTCCCACCGAATATGGCATGTTTCCTTTTTGGGAAAGAATTAAAGCTTACTTCAAGCTAAAAAAGCACTTTAGTAGTACATTGTTGACCAAAAAACACTTTATTAACTAAAAAGTTACTTTATTAACACTTTATTACACCTTATTCTCTTTTTCTTAATCTCTGTGCCGAAAACAAATAGGTCATATTTAGTGAGACGGAGGGAGTATAATATAATATTTTGGAACAAAATAATTAAAGAACACAAAAAATAATAAAATAACAAGAAATAATAATTATAACAATAAAATTAATTGCAAAAAGAATAGTGCAATGAATAGTGTTGCTCCAAGTTTTGAGCAACACTATTCAAATCTGTATAATAGAGTAGGATTTTAGTGCTGAGAAGGAATTGCTCCAGATTTGGAAATATGTGAAGATATAGAGATGGATTGGAGATGCCCTAAGTCTCTAGAAGATTCACACAATTCTCTTTAGAATATTTTATTTATTTATTTTTGCGCAATATGTTCATTTGAAAATAAAGTTTCGGGATTTTCAAGAATAGTACTTAAGAAAATTAATAAACAATTATAACTCTATTTATAAAATTATACCTCATGTAATATCCTAAAAATAATAATAACTATATTTATTACTTCTGCAATGCAATAAATTGGAAGATAACTATTCTTCGTGTGGAAAGAGTTTTTTCCCCTTTGGCGCGTCTAATTTATGCCGTCAAAAGTAAAAGTGATTGCATTAATATTCCTAAAGTTCTGTCCAAATTTATTGTGCTCTTAAGATAGAAAATGACTGCGAGATTTAACTGTTGATGGGATGTGTCCAAAAATCAATAATCGTACTTTCAGCTGAAATGTTTAGTTATTTGACATTTTATTAATTTCTGCTAAAGTTTTTTTGACATCTTGTTAATTTATAATTGTAGGGCTCAAGCTTCAAGTGCCGTGCATAGGAATTTCAGTTTTACGTGTAGATTATTAATTTATTTAAAATTCCTTCCGTCTTAAAATTATGAAATAAAAAGTGTACGAATAAATATTGCATTTCAAGGTTGAATAGAAAAATAATGTCAAATTTTTCATTTTATTCTTATTATCAATACAAATTTTTAATTGTTTGATTTTCAATATAATTATTAATTAAGGATAAAAAATAAATTTATTAACTTCATTAACATACAAATTTTATCTACATGAGATATTTATTCGGGAAGAGAGAAGAATCTGTATGCATGCTTTGGTGAACTTAAATCATTATAATGACGTGTATTTTAATTTTGTTAAAATACCATAGGACTGTGCCGTCCTATACGACCAACGAATATAGGCTAAAGCCCCACTAAGATAATTATTGGAGTAAGACTTTGTCATTAAATGTGATGTTTATAAATTTTGTGTCCCCATATATTTTGTAACTTTCTATAGACAAATTCATTTATTTTACACACAAGAAGTAATTGGTATTTTCTATCTATTTTTAAATTATAATATTAAATTTTAAAGATCGCGATATAAGGAATATGAATTTGAGACCTTTGACCTCAGACATTAATCACTTTACCATTAGGTCAACACATATCTTCTATCTATTTTTTTTTTGGGTGTCACTTCGTGTTACAATTTTTTTGGTTTTTTATTTTAATTTTATAAATGATAATTTTAATTTTTGGATCGTCCAGGTTGATTTAATTACCCCCATTGGCACATAGGGTCCACAGGCGGCTCGAGAAAAAGCTTGCATTTTTGTGTGGCCCCGTGTACAAGAATCGACCCAACTATTGTTCGGTACAATTGGCCTGATGGGCTTGAACCGATCCAACAGTTTGACAACTCTAATTGAAGGTAACGAGTTTATATTCTTATCAACGTCTTTTAGATGAGTTCGTTGCATAAGACATGTCTAGCATGATTCATCAATCTTGTATGTCCATATTGATGCACAATCAATTATAACGTACAGTACGTGATTTTATTCCCAATATTCAAGAATTGAATTACATTTTATCTTCTGAAGAAAGGAAGTTTCATGCACTATTTGATCACAACATGAAGACCGAGAAATAGTTTTTAGGGTTTTGTTTTCCATCTCAAAAATCATAACCAAATTCGACTCTGATAAAGGTTGAGTTTGCAATTTTTATTTTTATTTTTATTTTTATATCATATATTATTCTTCTTTTCGGATTGACCCCTAAGTAATAATGCATAATACAATCAAATTGAGCTAAATTAAATACTTGAATGTTTGTTTGACTCATCTATTATTGAAACAAATTAACACCAGTTCAACATATCCAAAATAATTAAGGTCCGCGAACTTATCTATTTTAACCTGATCCATTTTTAACAAATTTTTAATTATATATTCTAAATGAGTACAATAAATTTACTAAAGCCTATAACTTAATTTGTTTCTAACATATAAATTTAGGATAAATTGACGGATTTAACACGATATTTATACTTTTTTTTTGTAATTTCCACACGGCTTTTCAGTTATTGCAATTTAAAATGCTAATTTTCATTTTTTTTTAATTTAACATCCTCATTCTTTTTCATGGCAAGATGTGATATGGGTTGCACTAGTACGATGGTCTAATGTACACAAGTTAAGGTTCTTTGTACGATAAAGAAAAGAGGCCACTGACATTCTGCAAATACAACTGAAATGTCATGAGTCTTGATTAAAAAAAATAAGAGTGTCCACAAAAAAAAAATTGAAAAGTGATGATTAATGGATTCGTCAAATTATTGATAGTTTGTGCGAATTATGGTGTAAAAACTTCCATCACCAAACCGAAATGCAAAAAGAAAATGTCATCTCAAAAATTCAAACTCGAAACTTATAAAATACAATCCCCATTAAAAATTATTTTTACATCCGCCCCTACAATTAATCCATAAATCTACTTAAATAATTATATATTTTCATAAGTATAGCATTAATTAAAAGTATATATCAAATTCCTATATTCAAAATTTTCAAAAATTTTAACGAATTAATTAACGATAAGCTCGAGTTTGACTCATTTATTTCGGACTCAACCAAATTTGATTGAAGGAGCGTAATAAGTGATGGAGTTTAGTGGGAAGTGGTGGTGAGTGATGGGTGGAATGATGTGGGGTACAAAATTATGTCTGATTTTTAACCTTAAATAGGCAGACACTTTCTTTGTCAGCCCCCTTTGACACGTGAATACTTTTCCAAATTAGGAAATATGAATTTAAAGTAAGTCACATCCAATAGTAATAGGCCCATCCTCCATTCTCATCAACCTCAAATTGAATTATAGAGCCACTCTCTTTTATTTTATCAGCTATATGTCACACTCTCTTTTGTCCCATTTCATAATTCATCTCTGTGGTTGTTGGTGTGTATCTACACCTTCCTTAATTTCAATTTCCCTCGTATTACTTCTTTATTAATATTATCATTAGTGCCAATATCAATTTTTGACTCAAATAATTTTAGAATATATTTTAGGTATTATAAAAAACGGCTAGATATAAAATTTAACTCGATTTTAAATCTAAAAATGACTCAGTTGTTCGGTACCGGGTTGTCAAGTTGGCAGTCGTAAAGCCGATTAGATATCAAGCATTAAAAAAAATATTTTCACATGAAAGAAGAATTAAAAAAAAATCTTATTTTTCCGTCCAGGAAACTGAATAAACCACCACCTACTGCAATTTTTCCACATCAAACTGAATCAAAACCAACAACAGTACAACACTTAACACTAATTACATTACAAGCACTTAAATGCCTGAAATTACCTTAATTCTGAATTGAAAATGGACAATAATTATCAGATCTATTTATAATACCTCGAGAATTAATACTTTGATTTGGACCCAAAAATGATATTTGCCCGTATGATTATTATGTTTTGAGAATTAAACTATCGTTGAATGTTATATTTATTTGCATCATTTTATTTTATGTGTAGAGTCCTAATATCTTATATAAGTAGTGTATATAATTGGATGATACGTGAATATAGTGTGTAATATACATGATTGTTGATAAAGGGTCTCGTGAATGCTTAGATTTCACAGAACATATTTATATATTAACCCAATTGAGAGTAACACTTCATTAAAAGAAATCGATCGATATGAATGAAAATGTGGAGGGTACAAAGGAATTCTTATTGCCGGCCTCATTAATTGCAATATTAGGTTATATCTCCTACTTAAAAGTCAATTGTTGCCTAAAGAGTGCAAGATTTAAGTCGTAATTTTCAACTTAACCTAAAGAATATATGCCATAGAATTCTACTTTTGTGTTCACCAATTTTGTAGCCTTTGAACCAACATCGATCATATTCAAAATCATTGGTTTCGATAATTAACAAATTCTAATGCAATTTAAAAGAAAGGTAAAAAACAAAGTGATCCACGAGAATGGAGTAAATTCATTGCTTGCACGCATAGTGCATAAGTCTCCATCAATTTGCACTTTCATTTTAATATACATATAGGAAATAATTCATTTGAAAATGAATCCTGATGTGAGAACTTGGAATTAATTTAGGTATAATCATTAATTTTTGGATGATCAATGGTTGTCACGAACAAAAAAAAGGATTTATAATACACAAAAGAACATGATATATATAGATCTTGTGTAATTTTGTGGTGCATAATTTGTAGAAATAAATAGGGGTGGTTCGGTATACAGTATACCAAAATTTTTTCACCATACCGTATACCGTACTGAAAATTTCGGTATGAAAAATTTTATACCATTATTGTACCGTTCTGTTCGGTATACAGAAAGTCGGTATACCAAAAATTCGGTATCGACCAACCATTTCTTCGGTATACCGTACCATTATTCGGTATACCGGACTTTCACGGTATACCGAATAATATATATCCTACCAAACCAAAACAAATTTATAAATTATAATAATTATAATTAATTTAATATATTAGATATATGATACGGTAATTCGGTATATACTGTAAATTTGATACATACCGACTTTACGGTATATACTGAGTCTTCGATACGGTACGGTACAGTATACCGCCGATATAAGAAAATTCATAATGTTATTGTATCGAAAATTATCGGTACAGTATCATACCGTACCGAAAATTTCGGTATACCGAAACTTTCGGTATTTTTTCGGTACGATAAGTGCGGTATACGGCAGTTTGGCAGTTTCGGTAATTTTCTCCATCCCTAATAATAAACCAATTAAAGTGGTTGAGAATTGATGACTATGCCTCCACTAGACGACTATAATTAGATTTTGGGTTTCTTTTACTTAATTTGCCAAGTCCATTACAATTCCGCGCCACCATATATAGCACATAAGCCACTTATAAATTATAATGTCCATCAACTAAGAGAAAGCAGGAAAAACACATTTTATCGATTCTCTGCAATTTCCCTTTTCTTTTAATTATTACTTGTGTTTTATTTGTAAATTAATTAATGATGATGGGCCATGCCACTTTCAATTGCATAATACATGCAACTTAGTATTTTCGTATATAATATATATTGAATCGTCCCAAACTTTTTCTCGTATTGAACTGGCTATTTATACTCTTCAGATCTTATATTCTTGCTTCCAAGGCTAGAAAATGTCTTCTTCATGTCTGATGTCAGCTGTCAAGTCTGCTATTTACTGTCATGTCTTATGTATCTTCAAGTCTATGTCTTCAAATCTACTATAAACCTGGGTTTTGTCCTCTTCACATCTGATTTTAGGTCTGAATTGAGGAGATTTCAAGCCTTTGGAAAGGACTTTGACCATATATTCATCTTCTGACCGTGATCAGATCTGATTATAAGGCCAGATCTGACGTGGTCTTGAGTTAGCTCTGTACCTCTTATTCATGTTGAAACAAAGAGAATTTTCACAAATATTCTTAAAATTAGTATTTTGGGCCGTATTTGGACCATAAGTTAACTTTGGGCTTAAAGACCTTTATTTCAATCGTCTGGATTTGACCTAGGAGGGCCCAATTTTAGGAAATGCTGAAATCATCCTCATCAAGGGCCAAATACAAATGCAACTCATTCTATATTAGAGTGTTCAATATTTAACAACGATTTTTTTGGACTAAACGGGATTGAATTCTTTTGCAATTACTCAATTTATAAATTACTCTCTCTGTTCCGCAATAAGTGGCCACATTTTTTTTTGGGTTGTCCCGGGATAAGTGGCATATGCATCTCTCACAAAAAGTTGTGGGCTCCACCACTTTCTATCTTTTTACCCTTTAAACATCCTTCTCCTTAATACCCGTGCCGGAAATATTGTGACCACTTATCATGAGACGGAGTTAGTAAGATGCAATATGTAATTCCAAACAAAAAGTTAAAATTAATGCAATAACAGGAACAATCAACTTTCCCAAAAAAGCACCTTATAATTGAATGTAGCATGTGTGAACTTTATTTTTTTTCACCTTTGGAGTCTTGAGACTCTTTCTTGTGGAGTGTGGATTTCTTTTCTTTTTAGATCGTTAGTTCTTTCTTTCTTTCTTTTTTGAGATAATATTAATATTTGTTTTTTGAAATTTAAGACATTACAAAAAAGGCTCGAGATAAATTGCTCAAACTCATAATGTAAAATTGACATATTATCATTCTTCAGAATTACCGGACCATATATATAAACATGCGTGCAATTTCTTATTGTATCATAACCAAAACGTGTCAATATATATATATATATATATATATATATATATATTGAAATTAAAACGTGTCACATTTAAAAAGCTAATTCCATTATTTTTCTATCACATGTTTCACTTTAGAAAATCCTAGATGAGGGACTAAATTGGAAACGTGATTATCGTGCAATGTAAATAGTTATGGAAAAAATATATGTATAATCCATGAGGAATTAAATTAGATAGTGTAGGATAAACAAGATGGTCCCTTTAGAAAACATGAAACATCAATAAAACGTGAGAATGTTGTGGAAGTGTCCGAGTCAAATTCATGTGATGATGGTGAGATTAGAACAGCTGACATATTAAATTTTAAGGGTATTTTGGTCATTTTCTAGTGTAGCAAATATTAGTTGGCTTTGCTTCCATTTTTGCCATTTCTTGTTGTCAGCTCCAAGTTAATTTTTCGAAGAATTAAGTGAGAATACAAACTGCACAATTATTTTAGGGAAATGTAGAAAGTGGCACTTTTGGAAAATAAAAAAATAAAACAAAATACTAACTATAACACATCTTGAAAAAACAACAAAAAATAATATTTTGGGACATTTATACTCCTAATTCTTAATAACTATGTATAGAGTAGTTTCCAGCTCAAAGACTACAAAATAATTATATAAAAAAAACTATTGTTTTCAATAATATAAAACCAAAAATGACATTTTTCATTGTACATACAGTATAATCTAGTAAATCAATACTCGATAAATTAATACTCTCCAAAATAATAATATTCTCCGATTTCACTTGGGCATTTAAAAAAAATCAATATTAATAAGATAATAAATTATAATTTTTTAAAGAATATTAATTATCAAACTAAATACATAGCTCAAAGCTAAATCAAGATCCTAGATATGCATGCTTCTTCTTCTTCTTCTCTCTACCTTTCCATTCAAACAAGAACGCGTTGTGAACCGTAGAAACGATGTTAAAAAGCCAAACCCAAACCCATTTTGCATTGCTCTTTGTCGTTGGATTGGAGCGAAATCTCTACTGTAATTTTCATTCTGCAGTATGATTGGAGATGCCCTTAAATTAAATATATATATATATAATATGTATAAATATAGTACTCCTCCGTCCACGATATAAAGTCTCATTGTGTACTGGATACGGAGATTAAGAAAGTTGTTGGAGTTATTGTGAGTACAGTAAAAGTACAATTTCAAGGGTATTGTTAAAGGTATAATTTGTGGAATAAAAATACAATTTGTAGGAATAAAGATAGAATTTGTAGGGGTCCATCAATGACAAAAATAGGTAAATATAGGAAAGAATTGAGGGTGTGATAGCATAAAAAATGACATAGGAATTTTTTTTGTGAACATATATAAATAGGTAAGTAGGATTTTATATGGTAGGCGGAGAAAGTAGTACATGTGAGGAGAGACAAGACAAAATTTTCAACCATCAAATATAACCGGAAGTACCAAATTAGCAGCTTTTTTAGTTGACTAGATTATTCTTGGGCTGTACTTGGGCCCATTTCCGGCCTATTGGACCTATTCTTTTTTTTTCCTGAGAATATTGGACCTTTTCCTAAAATGAATAGTTTTACTGTTATTTTTCACTTTATCTTTTTTACTTTAATTTACTTTCCAAAGAAGATGTATTTTCCAAAATTTGGAAAATTAGAGTCTCGTGCTCTTTTTTTCCAAAGAAGATGTACGTATTTTTGGATTGTCACATGTCATTATCCAACAAAATTAAAAGAGGATGTCATACAAATTGATAATAGAAGATCATGTATATCGAGATCAACACTTTTTTTTTTTTTTGAACAAACATTACAAGAAATTTTAAAGGCCGCGTGACGGTGGACTTGAACTCGTGACCTTTGGCCCGGGCATTAACCACTCTACCACTAGGCTAACACACGCACACGAGATCAACACTTTTGTGTTAGTCATATCATATTAACTATAAATAGATGTTTTGAGAATAGACATAGTCACATAGATCCATATATTAATATAATTTCCCTAAAGAACACTTTCCTTATTTAGGTGCAGCCAAAATTCACTGAAGATGTAAATTATCATTAACTAATGCAAATTTAGTGTTTTTTTCCCCCATTGTAGAGAATTTGAAGCTTAATTAAAAGTGCATTGAGAAGAATAAAAATGGTAACTGTGACTTCAAAAAAGGTGCATGCAGATTGAGTTATTGTTTTAACAGACTTGTTAAATAATTGCCTTGGAGTTAATCTTCGTGGCGGAGTCTGGTTGGAAAGAAGTGGACAATCGAGTCGAGGAGACATCTCTCCACAAAACACATACGTCTCGGATAGTGCTCACGATTTGACATTTTGTCACCAAAGATAAAACGGTTTCGTCTTTGGCATAGTAGCACCACCGACATCTGAACGGGAGAATTTCGAACAATGAACTCTAAAATTGAAGAATTCTTTTCATCTGTATGCCTTGCAGTTTGCCATGCATGGAATGGAAGAACAAAATTCTTAGTATCGAGTTTATAATTTTGAGAAGTCAGTTTTCATGCAATTCGGTTTGGTGAATATACCACCAAATACATTGAAAATTTAAATATTTTGCTACCGAAGGTGAAACCACTACTCATTTAATTAAAACATTATACTTAACTAAAAACCAAATTCCAACAAGACTGCAGAATTCATTCAGCACGCATATTAAACTTGAGAGAGAATTGTATCCACAAAGGATAAAGTGGGTAGAGAGACACACATTGTTAAGGTAATTACAAAAAAATATGAGAGAGAAAGTAGTAGTAATAGTAGTAGTAGTAGTAGTAGTAGTAGTAGTAGTAGTTGACAAGGAGGGCAGCAGCAGCTACTCCCACATGAATGAGAGAGTTTGATGGGATGATCCCTCCGGTGCGTGGTGAGGAAAATGTAACGTGGAAGCAGAGGAGGGAACGTCGAGCTTGGTTTGATGATAGTGAGCGTAGTCCATGGATGGCGGGACGGGGTTGAAGGTGGCTGATGACAGAAGAGAGAGAGCACCACCAGAGTCGACCATATCAGAATACATCATCTTGTGGCTGCCTGCTGCTGCTGCTGCTGCATTTGGATCAACATACCCAAAATGAGGCGATGAACATGTCTCCATGTAGTTGAGCTGCTGCTGCTGCTGCATCGGGCCTCCTATCTCGTTCTCAGTTTTCACAACTCCGGACCAAGGGTACCCCACCACACCACTTCCTCCTACGACTTGTGGGGCGTTGAATGATACAAGTCTCGTACCTGCTGCTGCTGAGCTACTGCTGCTGCGTTGAGGGATGAGAGACTCCGGTTGGGGCTTCCTTCGCCTCCGGTTGTGCCCATCAAGTCGTTTCCTGCAGCTGCGTTTCCCCTCATCAAACTCTACCAGCGAGTGGAACCTACACCAGTGCATCAACACCTCAATACTCTTGCATTTATCTATATAAACATTAATTTCATTCCATCAAAACTATACAAAAGTAACAACACTCAATCATCATCCTCATCGTCACAAGTAAAAAAAAAAAGCAATAAATCCTTAAATATGTGAAACACAATATCTAGACAAGGACATTATAAGCACACATACATCATGCCTCAAGTTGTTAAATTATTTAACTTCAACTAATCACAAGGATCCTGCAATCATACAAATTACACAAAGTTGTATATTATATTATTCATCTGCTTATTTAGTTTTCGAACGAGGAAAGATACAATTTCATATCAGAAAATAAACAGCAGCAAGGATATAATATAAACAAGAATCACAACATTTACCTGCTGCACTGCTGGCAAAACCGCTGCTCCCGGCCCCCGATTGTAACCTTAGGGGTCTTCGAGTGAACTTCGCAGACTTTATGTCGCCTGTGATAGTCTCTGCATAGACTTAAATCAGCAGTGCAGCCGTCGACCAAGCAATGAGCAACTTGAGCAATATTTGCAAGGGCCTTAGCCCTCTTTGATGACCCCGAAAACGACGATGATTCCATTGGAAACAGCCTCAAATCTCTATCTCAACAACTCTTTTAGTCTATATTAAACTCTTCTTCTACAATCTACTTCTCTTTCTTACTCCCAAGCAAAAAAAAAAAAAAAAACAGAGAGAGAGAGACTAATCTATTCAAACCACTTGGTGAAAACATTCATCTGAAAATCTTAATTTGCTTTCTTCTCTTCGACAAATATTCTAGCCATACCTATTCACCTGTTAATCGTGATTCAAGTTAAACGCCATATTGATGGAGAATAATAAAACTTTGCAGCATTGTATCACAAAGAAGGAATAAGAGTGAAAGGTAGAGAATTGAAACAAAAAACCAATCTTATAGTACATATTATGAAATGAAATCAGATTTCCAAACTCCATATTTCAAGCAATAGAGAAATCAAGTTAACATGTTTGGCATTGCTCCTATAACCACCAAAATTCAAAGTAGCTGCCTTAATACAACTTATTAATGAATCACAAAGTGTTACATCTGGAGCAGTTCTTGTCCAAATAGTAGTTAGGCAGCCAAGAAAGATGGGATTTTTATTTTTATTTTGTGTGTCATTGAAACTCTAAATTGGTAAAAATATTCCACATCCCATAATTAACCCCAATCACCACTTACCAGACAACTAGAACTGCAGCACAAAAAAAAAAAAAAAACACAAATAAGGAATCTGCACGGAGTTCATCAACAATGGCCAGATAAAAAGAAAAAGACTTGCTTTGCAAAGTTATTCAAGAAAATCATAGAGAAGATTTTGTGTCACATCAGCATCCAAGAACAGTGAACCCCAGCTCACAAAATGTGTTATAAAAGGAGAAAAAATACAGGAATCCAAGACCCTTTGCAGCAAAGACATGATGTTCCCTTCTAATCATGTCCAGTTTTGGAGAACACTGCTGTATAAAATGTCACAGAGTCCCATTTGGATCAGAAGGAAGTCAGGAAAGGGAAAAGGCCACACTATTTTCTTTTTCTCTGTCACAATTTGAATACTAGAAACAACAGAAATCAATAATAATACCCATTTCAGAAAAATAAAGACTTACTCAGTAAGCACAGCAAATAAAGGTTTAACGGTAATTTGATGCTACTATTAACTAGACTAGATACTTCCTTCAAAGCATTCTTTCAAAAGACTCAGAAATGAGTGTAAAGGGACCCCGAGAGAGAGAGAGAGAGAGAGAGTTAGGATTGTACCTCAGAAATCAAACAAAGAGTGTGCCAATACTTGACCATGCTAAGTAGCCAAGAAAGTCATATAGCAAAAAAAGTGGACAGAAGTAAGAAAAAGGAGAAGTAAAGATCGAGATAGTAATAAACAAAGACTTACAGACAAGTGCAAATGGCGAAGATTGACTTAGTCTTCCCAGCCATTCATTCTCTGACAACGACTCCATTATAGATGAATGAATCAGTGAGCAAAAGTGTGTGGGGGTGTGGGTGTGGGTGTGTGTGTGAAGAAGAGAGAGAGAGAGGGTTTGGACTATAGAATAGCAGTAGAGTAGGGGGTGTGGGGTTGGGTTGGAAAAAGCTATCAAGTATAAATGAACAAGATAGGGATGCAAATAAGAGAACAAAATAGTCTTCAAGGAGTGTTTATATGTGAGAATTATTGGAGAAGACAAAAAACTACACAAATTCCATAATCACTTAAAACTATTCATAACCAAGAACTAAACTTCCTACATTAACATATTAATGATAAATAAAAGTCTTGCACAAATCCACTGCTGGTACTACAAAGCAAGAAAGATGCCAGGAGGAAAGCTACAAAAATGGGTACTTGTGTGTGTGTGTGGGTGTGTGTGGGTTTTAAAGGAAACAAAAGAATTAGAGCAAGATTACCAGTTTAGATAAAACTCTCACATTCCTTTTTGGGCAGCAGCCTTGAAACAAGTGATTAAAAAATAAGATTGTCCAGGTTAAAAAAAAACTTGATGGGAAGATGTTAGTTGGGGAAAAAGAGAAAGATAGACCCCATATAAAATGAGTGGCAAAGAAAGGGACAGGGTGTATGTGACTTACAGTCTTTTTCTCTCTCTCTCTTTTATGTGAGAGAATGAAAAAGGTAAAGTACAAATCAATTGAAGCAACCTTTGTCTACCAATCTCATTCTTCCAATTTTCTTATCTAATTTCATCCATCATTCTCCTGCATATAATACTGCTTTCCAAAGTAGCATTTCCCCTTAATTTAGGTCCAGTTAAATATTAGTAGGAAGTTCTTTTTTATGCCCATTTATAGTAAAATTGATCAATTTTATTTTCATATTATATTTGTCTTGAAAGAGGAGTAATGAAATATACTCAACACTGCTTTATTATATTTTAGCCATACGGCCATCTCCAACCATACTGCAAAACTCATTTTGCCGTAGAGGAATTGCTCCAACCATAGTGCAAACTCAAGCACAATTTGCATTCTTGATGTGATCTTGAATAGTAAAAACACAAATTTGTGTTTCTACTGTTCAAGACGCAAACCACTTTTTCGAAGTGTGATTCATTGCAATGAAGCCCCAAATACTTCTGGATTATTAGATTTAGATACAAATCATTTTTTCTCGAATTATGTAATTTTCTCTTATTTAGTAAATAATAAATTTAGTAACTTTTTATTTATTTTTTAATAATAAAATTATCTAATACTCCCTCAATCCCATTATTTATGACATGTATTCCTTTTTTGGCCGTCTCACGTAACGTGGTCTGTTTCCTTTTTGGAAAATATACTTCTCTCACAAAAAGTTGTGGGCTCCACCACTTTCTATCTTTTTACCCTTTAAATACATTTCTCCTTAATACACGTGCCCAAAAGAAACGTGTCATAAATAATGGGACGAAGGGAGTATTAAGCTAATGTGTAATTTGGAAAAACATATTGGTAGGAGAAAGAATATACATGGAATATTCTTTTAAATAATTGATAGTTGGAGTTAATTTAGTGTTTGATGCGACACTTAATTGGAATAATATTTTTCTTATTAGGGAACGGAGGGAGCAGATCACGTCGGAAGCAATATTGTCATTTGCATACTAAATGCAATTATTTATTTAATTCTTTTTGGAGCGACTGAATTCGAAAACATGGGCGTATTGAAAAACCGACTCTTTTAAGAAGAAAAATATGATGTTTGAATTAAATTCCATGAACAGGAAAAGAGAACACGTTGAAGAAGAAGATAAATGTGTGATGGCGATAAATTGGCGCTAATGTTGTAAAATCTGGTCCACATAATTTTGTGGATCACATATTTTATTTTTTCAAAAATATCAAATGACTTTTTGACAAGTTTGTAGCTTACAGTTTGCGTAGAAAATTAAAAGCATTTAAAACAAGCCAAGTCTACATCTCGTTACTTCTCATTCTTCATCATAGGTGGAAAATGTATCCCATAATATGAATATAAATTTATTGGTCTTTTTCGAGGTAATATTATGAAGAAATTCGTATATCAATTTAACAGTTTAATATATTCAAGCTAACTTACAAGTATAATATTGACGAGCCTTCTTAATTATCGATTCGGATAGTCAGGCTCGAACTTGACTTGCTTATATTGACGAGTCTCACTAATAAATTTGAAATTATTATTTTAAATTTAAGGCAACGAAACTTTCCTCAAAAAAAAGAAAAAATTAAGGTAGCTAAACAATATTGTTTTAATATATGTGTGTTAAAATTCATGTCAACGTCTGACGTGGCCCGTAATCTTTTCATGGCTTAAAATTGGATATTTTTGTTAGGTTTATGGTAGTTCGAATATTTAATTGTACTTATGAGTAGGTTGGGACTTCTTTTTTTAAATGTTAATAATTTGGGCATTTTATGTAAATATATATAGTTTGAAACAATTCTATTAAAATGTAAATAGTTCGGGTATTAAATTGTAATTGTGAAAGCTCATGTTGCTTTTTACAATTTGGCCTATTTCCGGAGAAAGAATTTGGAAAATTGAAAGTTCACTGCTTAAGCATAATCTAAGAGACATAATTAATTTATTAATAATTCTTGTAGCAAATTTTGACTCTTCTAGTTTTGTATGGTTCTAAGGTACAGTTGGATGCTTATTGGGAAAGCCAAAAACTTTTATGGTGGTGTGTTTCTTTCTCTTATATTTGTAAAAATTGGATGTTAAGTGGGGAACCCCATTTTTCAGAAGAACTTGTTGGATGGAGTAAATAATTTATTTATTATTTTGTTGGCATCATAATTTCAAAATATGTTCAATTAAATAAATACATATAAGAGCAAGACAAGTATTATAAAATTTACATATTCCATGTTAAATAAACAAGCTTGATGTCTCATTCATTAGGAACTACTACTATAATGTCTGATGAAGTGGATATTATTGTGACCAAAAGATCTCTCGTTCATACCTCACCAACAAAAATAAAACACCTTCCACATTCAGAATGAATGATTAAACCTCGATAACAAATTAAATGATTAGGTTTGTGTACTAAAAAATGAGGTAAAAATCAACTCAAGCATAATTTAGTTAAACATATTGATGAAAATAGGTAAGTGTAATAATTGCACATCTCTGGAAAAAGTAAATGCAGGCAACTCTCCACAGGGGTGGGAAGAAGATATTCAGATAATGGTGTGGTCCAAATTGGGGCTTTCCATTGCACATTATTCCTATTTTAATAACTAATTCTTACACTCGGTGATTGAAATGTTTTACTTTTAAGTTTTAATACCCATATTATTTGTGACCTCACATTTGGTTCTGGTTCTTTTATAATCACTAGCTAAATTGTACGCAGGGGCGCAACCAGAAAAAAATTCTTTGTGAGAGACCTAAGTTTTCAGAAAGCAAATTTTCATGTAGTTTAATTTGGCGACGGAGCTTTTGCACGACTATTGACATAAATGTTGAAAGTTTTACAATTTCATAAGAATAAAAAAAGTTTTTTTTTTTTGGAGGGGACTTATGCCTACCTCTTGCTCTATGTGGTTCTATCAGCGATGATTTTGTATGATGCATCCAAAAGTTATGAGAACTTTAATATTATTCTCTCTGTCTCACAATAAGTAGCTAAAAACTTTTAGTACGAATATTAAAAAAAAATTATAAAGTGATTAAAATGATATGACCCATAACTTTTAAAGAAATAATTATTTCCATTTCAAAAAATAATATGACAGCCCAATATGAAATACATGTCACTTATTATGGTACGAATGGAGTATATATGTAAAGTTACTATTTGATCCTCCCCTGTATATATACATATAACAAATAGATAAAAATTCATCATTATTTTGAATAATTTTAACTACAAAAATATTCTTATCTTTTATCATGATAATTAAAATCTATATATATATATATATATATATATATTAAATTACTAAATAATCCTTAATATTTAAAATAAGTAAGGATATTATAAATAGGGTAAATTGCCTGTAAATTCCTGAACTTTTCACAAATTCTGGTTTTGCTCCCTACAAAAAAAATCAGCGTGACAATTCCCGAACTTTCTATTTTGTCTGATTTTGCATCCAATGTCAATTTTTCCCAAATTGTGTGCTGACTTGGTAGACAAAAATTTCTACTTGTCGTAATCGATAGACGAGTTAATATTTATCCAAACAATAAATTGTCCGTAATTTCCTTAACTTTTTTCAAATTCTGTTTTTGCTCATCACAAAAAAATATTTTGCGCAACAATTCCCAAACTTTCTAATTTGTCTGATTTTGCGCAATTTTTTTTTGTGATGAGCAAAAACAGAATTTGAAAAAAGTTAAGGAATTTACGGGCAATTTATTATTTGGATAAATATTAACTCGTCTACCGATTATGACACGTAGGAATTTCCGTTTGCCAAGTCAGCACACAATTTGGGGGAAATTGACCTTGGATGCAAAATCAGACAAAATAGAAAGTTCGGGAATTATCACGCTGAATTTTTTTGTGGGGAGCAAAATCAGAATTTATAAAAAGTTAAGGAATTTACAGACAATTTACCCTTATAAATATATCAAAATTTGTGAGACCTTTTACAATAGAATTAGATATAGTATATGTATCATGTTATAAAATAAATTTTTTAATTGAAAAAATATGTCGGAATACTAATTTTGTAATGCGAGGGAAAAAACGGTGAACTAATACACATCTATCGGGTTGAGACAGGCGCGCGAATGACAAAGTTCGACAAAGCATTTGGCAAAAAGAATTTCAAAGAATAAGACTCTAAATACAACTTAATAATTTATTTGAATTCTACCTCAATATCTCATTCAAGTGCTTTATATTTGGAGCATCCTTTTAAATGCGGATACATAAAATATCAAACCAAACCACTCTTGACTCTTCCCAATCCCAAATCGACAAAGAAATATCTTACATCTGTACTATAATTTAATATTAAATAATAGGGAGAGGATAAAATAGGAACTCCTATTTATATGAGAACTATGAACCAATCCAAGTCATCCATCCTATAAGATCTATGGATATGATTTAATCTCATAGTTAATTGGTCAAACCCGCTTTATTTTAGTCAACCCGCTTTTTTTTACTTATGTAAGGTTAGTATAGTAATTTTCGCTGTTTTATTCAGTGCAAAAATGGAATGCACAAAATAGTGTAAAGTGATGCATTAATTAGTGTAAAGTGATGCATCAATATCACATTTCTGATGCATCAATCTTTTTATTATTAATATGGAACAAATAATAGTTTTTACACCGTATTTATGATTTATAAAGAACCAATAAGATTTATAGAGTGTGTACTTATACAATTAAAGATTGTATATATTGTATTCGTATTTGTTACTTGATGTTCTGGACACAATTTTATAATGCATTAATACGATTTCCATGATGCATTAATATGAAACTGTAAATGCACAGAATAGGAACAAACTCATTATCACAGTTAATGCATTATGTATATAATTTTTGTGCATTACATTATTTTTGAAATTGCCCTCCTTAATTTGCTTGGTGCTGCTCGGAATAGCCCCTAGCTATGCTGGAATAGTGTAAAGTGATGCATTAATTAGTATAAAGTGATGCATCAATATCACATTTTTTATGCATCAATCGTTTTATTATTAATATGGAACAAATAATAGCTTTTACACCTTACTTATGATTTATAAAGAACAAATAAGATTTATAGAGTGTGTGTACTTATACAATTAAAGCATTTTATATATTGTATTCGTATTTGTTACTTGATGTTCTTGGCACAATTTTATAATGCATTAATACGATTTCCATGATACATTAATATGAAACTGTAAATGCACAAAATAGGGACAAACTCATTATCACAGTTAATGCTTAAGTATATGGTATTTGTGCATTACACTATTTAGATTTATGCATTACATTATTTTTGAAATTGCCGTCCTTAATTTGTGCTTGGTGCTGCTCGGAATGGCCCCTAGCTACGCTGGAATCTCATCTTAATTTGCAGCTTTAAATTGGGATACAAATTAACAAATTTAGATATACAGATTTTATCTATAAAATGAAAAAATCATGAATTCTAATTGTGAAATCAGAAAAGTATGTAGATTCGTGCTTTTCTCCTTTCATATCAAGAGCACATAAAACCTGATGGTTCATGGTTCAGCTAGCCAATAACTTCCATTTCAGAGGATTCCTTGATCATCTCCATCATTCACGCCTGCTACAATTCCCCCAATCCTTCTTATTATCCCAACTACTCCTTCCACCCATGTCCGACGGCTTGTACGAAGAACCCCAATATATCGCTCTCGATCGCCGTGTCCGACAGTGATGGTGGCGGTGGCAACTGCTTAAACTGTAGATCGTGGATGGTGGTGGTGGTGCTGAAGAAAGAGAGAGAGAGAGAGAGAAGAGGGAGGAATAAAGAGATTGAACGTGAATAAGAAAAAATAGGGATGAATTTTTTCCTAAAATAGCCCTCCTTCCTTGTTTTTTAATCCATGTCAATTTTTTTAGATTTAATCACAACCATACATTATTTACAAATGAATGATCAAGATTAGTTCTTATTTCTCATATAAGAAGTGATTCTCACCAAATCCATGCCCTTAAATAATATACTATATTACTTTGTTTTAAAATACTATACAATATTCCTTAAAAAATATAAAATACTATACTATATTACTTTGTCTCCCTTCACATGTAAGTTTTATCATCCACACTTATCAAGATTCGTTGTTTGGCACACACCTCATATATGTTGCCTAGTTTTCTAATAAAATATTATATATTAAGTATCTATTTCTAAAACCGTTCAAAAAAAGTACCTCTTTCTAAAAAAATATTTAAAGAAAAATACAAAAACTTCCTCTTTAGATGTGTGAAAAAATTATTCAAGTATCTGCATTGGGGTAGGATTAGATTTAGGGAGAATTGTCGGCAGCCGTCGATTTATGAGACATATACTAGTGGGGCCATGCATACACCAGACCAGAGGTCCAATCTATTAAATTTAATCAAAATTGAAATTTGTAAATATGAGTATTATTAATCAACATTTTGGCCTTTTTTTATATGATGAGCTACAAAGAAATCAAATTCAAGCTACGACCACGAGCTTAAAGAAAAGTTATGGGAAGATTATCTTTATGTTACTATTTTTATCTGTACCAACACCACTTTTAACAGATCATAAACTGAACTGACCATCTTTACTTACCTTGTCTCTTTAGGTAAGGTGTGTCAGACTCAACCTATAAAGCGTCACTGAAATCGAACTTTAAATCGTTGACCTCAAGAGTACCACTCCACTAGATCTAGATCATCCCCAAGAGACGAAAAAACAAAAACAAAATTATTAGCTGAAAGTAGTCCATAAATCCGATAATTATTTACAAAATTATAAACCCTGGATCATTCTCTGTTTCCTGTTATTGTACTACCTCACACCAAAAAAAAAAAATCCTTTTATATAGTACACATTTTTAAGTGAAATGCTTAAGTGTTGGTCATGATCTAAGTAACAGATAATAATGGTTACTACTACAACTGATTTACAGCTTACGATTAATGGAAAGTGGCAGCTATTCAGCAGCAACTCAACCAAAGCAGCAGCGACGCAAGTGCTCATATTGCGCAGTTTCAACACTGCGTTTTAGTATGCATGACAGACTGGAGAAGAAGCACTCTGTCAACACAAACACAATCCTTAGTATTTGTGGAACTACTCTGATAAAAAGCTATTCATCATTTTCTCCTAACTTATTTTAAGCTAATATATGAGCACACTATTTCAGATATATTTCTAGTTACCAAATTCAGTAGAAGCAGGCTATGGTATCATGTCAGAGAAATTCCATCAACGGCTAAGCATCTTAAAAGGAGAATGCAGTGCCCACAAGTAGAAAAATAAGTTATTTAAACACTTACAAAATTATATGACAACGGCACCGGGGAATTTTCTGATGATGAAACTTCCAATCTAAGTTCCCTTAGAATTATTCTGCGTCCAGAAATTAAATAAGCATAGAACGGCATACTACATAAAATAAGTAGTGTATGTACTTAGTTACAGTATAGGGGGTGCATATACTTATTTTACCAACAAAACAAAGTCTACAAACAAGCACAAAACCACTCATACATATCTCATATCTGGTCCTAGATGAGAAAAAGATCACAGTTCATGTCATATTAACCTATAAGATTTACGCTAGCTATAGAGTGGTAAATGACAACAAATGAAATAAGCATATAATTGTATACAAACCTCAACAAATGATCAACACCACTTCACCCAAAGTCTGTGAAGACCGACAGAAATTTCATTTCAATCCATGCATGCCAACGGCATTGATCATCTATGTAATGCGAACATGAAAATGACATGGTACACATTTTCAGCTAATGAAATCTTTGGACTCGCCTAGCTAGTTGGTAAAGTAGACAATTTCATGACTGAAAAATCATGGGTTTTAATCCTACCAACGCTTTCTAGGTCGAGCTACCCAAGGGCGCCAATGACTAGCAGCTGTCGATAGTTTCAAAATAAAAATTCAAATAAAAGGTATGTTATGCTTAAGATACATATCATATCATCATCCAGGAAAACAGTAAACAATGAGCTATAGAGCAAGCTTTCATTCACTTGTACGTATAAGAGTAAAAGTGGCTAGCATATTTTGTGCAAGTAAAATTCATTTGAATTATTTGAAATTGCCACTAGCTATGTTTCTTACATAGTATACTTACAGCAATATCCTTACCTCAACATGCCGAATCGGGGTCACACTAGACCCAAATTCCGGACACATACAAACATATAATATTAATACAATGGACAAGGCAGTTAACAATTTAATGTATACTCCAGGATGAGTTGTTAGAAGAAACAATTGTCGTAATATACACAAAATGACACTCAAATAAAGCTTGCCTGGCATAACAAGAAATTATAATAATAAATAAATTGACTATGCATAAACCAAGGACGTAGGTCTCAACCAACCAAGGACGTAGGTCTCAACCACTTATTAAAATATTAAGCATAACTTAAAATTTAAAATTGTGTATTATTACCCTTGACTCCAATAAAGTTTTGCTGTCATTGTAGTACTGATTCGGATGATTAATTCCCTGATCACAAGATGCCCCATGAACAGCTTCAAATGTTAAGGTACATGCCAACTGCATGACAAACCTCAAATCATTACTCACTAACAACCAAAATCCAAGGGAAGACAAAGGAAATACAAGAGCAAATCTTGGAGCAAACAATCACCTGATAGTGTCTATTCCGCACTTTATCCATCACATCCTCAATCGGCCTGTTACCCACTCCCATCTTATTAAGTGCTGCTCTCAGATTTTCCTCACTGCTCAAGCAATATTAGCTAGCTTCTTTGATCAGATTATCAAGAAAAATAGAAGGCAAATGTAAATGCAAATTGCAGAATTTGATAGTAAGCAAGTGTGATAGACCATGTTTCTGTGTTTTTTGTTAGATAAATCAGCTGAGTTAATTCAGATTCATTGTTAACTCTGATAATACTGCTAGTTTCTAAGGTCGTTTGATATCCATTTATCCAGAAGGCCTATTACATAATTAAGAGTACAGTGTATTTTTTTTTTTTTTCAGTTCACTTTAGTGAAATAAATTGATGATTGAAGACATGAAAATCGATGAAGACACTGCTTAACTTTTAGTGAAATAATTGGTTATCGTATGATTAGAACACACAGTAAAGGAATCTCCAACCAATGAGTAAATTAAACTAAACAAGAAAAATATTCTAGGAATCTATGAGTGAGAAACAAAGACTGCAGCACTACATCCATCTCTTATTGGACAAATTGAAAAGCTTTGTTGGTCTCATGAATTCAAAAGCAGTTACAGAAGTAATTCCTGCAATGGTTTGACAAAGTCTTCAACAATTCTAGGAGGATTTCGCCAGACTGCAAATAATTTGCAAAAACTTTTTGCTCAACTAAATGGAGACGGTATGATGTGCATATCAATTTGAAATTCAAAAGGTAAGTTCTGGTTAGAGTTTAGTAAATATCTAATGGCACCATATCATAAAAATTGACCTGAAATGACGATAAGGACACCCATGATGATCTCCTACACCTGGTGTTGATGTTATTATCTTTTGACATGAATAGGGTGTGTAATCCTGCACCATTAATGGATACAATTAAAAAATGTACAATTGCACTAGCAAAATATAAAGAACAGGTAAAATGTATAGAATCCCGGTGAATCTGAAAAAGCTATACAACATTGCTTTTAAATCATGAAACTCTTTCACCAACAATGAAGAAATTAAATGATAATGGGCATCCCATGTGTGTGTATATGAAGCTGTCATAGCTGCTTTAGATAGCATATATGATAAAGAAGGGTAAATAAGTGTATGATCTCTATACAGAATTTCTTTTTCCTCCCTTGTTTCTCCATGACAAAGAAGGAGATTGTTTCACTACCATAAGTCATAATGAACACCACAAGTACCGGATTTTCAACAGGTAAAATAAATGTAACAAAAGAAGCTCTAGCTTTCAGAAAATTGTTAATTAGATAAAAGAAGTATTGACTGTTGAAGGAAAGTTTCAAGATTGGACTACATAAAGGTTGGTAATTACAGAACCAATGGAAATAAATTACCGTCCTCTTCCCTTCTTTTCCATAATTGTGGCGTATGCTGTATACGTATTCCTTGTCAAATCTTTCAGCACCAACCTAGAAAAGCAGCATAACCCACATAATTTCAAACTGGAAGCATGCCAAGACTAGAATATTCCTAGTAGAATAATCTGCCAAAACTAATTTAAGAGGGGAAAAAAAATAATGTGTGTGAAGCAGGCTCATGTGTTGAATTGACAGTAGCATATACTATGAATTGTGTGTCAGAGATGATTTTGACAGCACAGAAAATAAGCATAATCAACCAATTTGCGGACCAACGTGCACAGTCTAAAAATGCCACGAGTAATAAATAAAAATGAGCATATGAAACATTTCTGGCATGAAAATAGAAGAGTGTTCACTCAATCAGATTACAATTTTCTTGAAAAAGAATTGAGCTAACTATATCAGGTAGTAGTATTATGTGAATGATATCAAGATTCTCTATCTGATGCTGTTATACTGAAGCAGGAGAAATATAATTTTAAAAAATAAATTGTGATTACCTTTCTGGAAAATTCTGCTTTCCAAAATGCAAGAGCATCATCCAGCTTGAGTCCAACACCCTAAGAACACAAAAGCGCAAAATATCACTGCCACAAAAATTCGATGAATTGCCTAGATAGTTTTCAAAGTTAATACGTTCTCAACTCTAACTGTAAAATATACACGAGTAATATATTGTCTACAAATTTGCAATATGACCAACATTCAGCATTGTGATTTTGAACTTTAAGCAAAATTTGTTAACTAGCATAATTTGGAAGTGTTTATAAGTAAACTTAATCCTAAAGTTACTAAATTTACATCAGTCACTCTTATGCTGCCACAAAGAGACAACTTTACGCATCATTTACATGTTTCCTAACTCATGACATTTCAAGCATATACTTGTCAACTCTCACTATTTAAGACAGACAGATAGACAGAAGGTTGCTAGCTAGTGAGCTTCATGCGTAAGAGATGCCAAAAATGTTCCTGATGTAAAGAAGATAAATGGCATATACTCATGACCAACATACATATCAAATTTAAAAGTAAATGACCTTGAGAAAGAGACCCAGTTGCATACGCCCTCCATGCTTCAAGTGATGATCCTCCCTAAGCTGAAAGTTAAGGAACAGGGAATGCACACGTTAAAACACCAACAGGAAAAAAAGTAACAACCCATTTTCACAATCGCAGACACACTTGTTTACCTTCTCAAATAAATGACGCATGCAGAGAGGGAATGAACTTCTAGCAATTTGATCAATGTCCTTCAGAGATATCTCTGCATAGTCTTTTGGCTGCAGTGGCACATCATATGTCAATCAACTAATTTTGATATGGACATACATGCAAATGGATTTTTACATTATCCTTTCCAATTACCTGGCTATAGTCAGGACCTAAATAACTTGTGGATAGGGCTTCAACAATCTAAGTAAACCAAAGAAAATTAGATGCTACAGAAATCTGTATTTGGATTAATAAATAATCACTTATGGATGCCTACGGGAGTCAGGCGGTCCTTCTCTTGCTCTCTGATCATAGATGTCCATTTTCTGGAAGCAAAACATACAGGTTAATATATTAGAGAATATGATCTCATGCTCTAGAATGCATTTATATATATATATATATATATATATATATATATATATTGTTTAAATGCAATCATTGTAGGCAAGAATTAAGGACCTGTTGGTTAGTACAAGTGCTTTTGAAAGATGGCTGCGATATTGTGTCATGAGGAGGGAAACCACCTGCAAAGAAAATCAGAGTGTAACGACAAAGTGATGGAAAAGAAATTCACCTTTGCAAAGAAAGTGGTTGAGCAGCACATTAACCTGAGTCATAGCAACATAAGCATACCCCTTCATGATAAATACTCGTCGAGTAGCTACAAGATCAGGAACTTGTTCAAATGGCACCTTTACGTTGTAACAAAGAAAAATAAGATCCGACAAAGCAGAAAGTCAGCCAGAGCTAATATAATGATGCCTAGTCACATTTGATATTGTTTTCTTGTGTTAACCACACTTTATTGGTAATGGAATCTTTCTTAAACTTTTCTAAGCAGTATAAGACTACTTACTAGAAATGAGAGGAAGTTACTAATTACCTTGTAATATATGGTATCAGCTGCAATGACAAAGAGATAAAGAAAAATCAGTAGAAGCTATGAAATTAGTTGCAAATTCAAAGTGGCTCAATTTTTCTAGTAAGTACAGACAAATATACCAGTGGAATTCATGGAGCGCGCTACTTGGTTCAATTTGTCTTTCACATTCTGAAAACAAACCAGAGGAAGACTCACTTTATTATAGAAAATCGGAATAAACTAGTATGACCTTTCATATGGTTGAAACTATATTGCAAAAGGCAACATGTTATAACAACATTGTTTACCTCATACTCTGCATTGCTTACAACTTTGTAGGGCAGATCAAACTCTGAAAATAATGCTTTCTAGAGATAAAACCCAGATGCAGGAGGTCAGTCACCGAATAGAATTTTCTCAGAATAATAGCACATACAAATCCTAATCAAGGTATAGTAATATCACACCTGAGCCTCAGAAGTTTCAAGTAGAAAGCGATAGCGAAACAGTGTTGTCTCCATTGAAAGAAACCATCTCCTTAATTCCTCCCTTCCACATATTCAACAGGCAAAAAGTAAGAACTGAATCATGCAATTCTGGGAAGTAGGGAAGGTAAGTGGCAGTAGGAAGACAAGTAAAGGAGTCTCTTACTCTCTGCAGTAGACAAGACGCAGAACAAAGTGGGAAATGATGTCCTTGTTGACAACTTCAGATGCTTCTGGGTGACTCATGTTTGCCTTCCATAATTCCTTTACCTGTATTACGAACCATGAAAAACAAAACAGCAGAACTATAAAAGCATCCCACATGTTATCTGAAAAGTCTCAGAAAAGACACTGCTAGAAAAGTTTTAATATTACCAGATTTTCCATCTCGTTTGGTTTCTTCCCACGGGATAGTCCGTCTGAAATACCTTTGAGAACTGCACCGAAAAATCAATAATATGAGATAAATCATACATTTCCAATGAAGAAACACTTGTTATGGGAAACAACAGCATCGATTATCCAGAAAATACAATGAAGCGAACCCGCTTTTCCTTAGGCCGTATCATACAACCACTAGGACATAACCCATACAAAGAAGGCAAGAAACCTCCCGGAGAGCATGACATTTAACTAAATCTCAAACTCAACCATTAAAAAATCCTAAATTTACAACGATTTGCTAAAATTTAGGCGCAAAAGCCAAAAGATTTCGGATAAAACACCTCCAAAGAACATAAAGAAACTATGCTGTCAAGAAAGTGCAACAAAATTCAGGACTGCTCGACATATTTCAAACCACTTGTTAATTAGGAGACTCGTATCCTGCTCTAAGAAAACGAAACCCCAAAAAATGTGAAGGGTATCCATCCAGGAATCAGTAATACTCAATTCAAATGCAGCCAAATCGCTCACAAGTTGTAATTCCCCGAACTCAATTAGAACTTAACAAAAAAGACTTAAAAGTACTCTTCTAACAACAACAAATTTCATTTCTACAAGCTCAATCCTACAGATCCAAACACAAAAAGAGCGTGCAGTGAAACAGACAAACTCAACATCAATCATACACACAGAAGCAAATAAATATACCTCGAAGGCGATGAATAGCATATAGCTCAAAATCTTCGAGACGGACTTCGAGTTCCGGCGACGAGCGGTAGAGTGGGATGGTCGGAACGGCGTCGCCTGCGGAGGATAGCAAGGATTTCCTGCGTGACCCGACGATCTCCATTTCCAAAGCCAATAGCAGGATCTAAAGATTAATGGGGAAAAACCAATCGATAGAGAGAGACGGAGAGTTCCAATCTCGGAGCCGAGCTTCTGGGGAATGAGAGAGAAAAACCGCACACGCTATGAGGAGTAAAAATGGCGGGAAACGGTTCTCTCCCTCCCTTTTGTTTTGGATTGGGCTTTATGTTAAAGGCAAAGCCCATTTCATAAATTATCGCGGGCCTTTACTCGTTCGACCAGTTTATATTTCACGGCCCATTGTCTATGGTTTGTATTTGAAATCCATCAATGCAATCTCGATAAAAGTATTGAGATTTCTTTAAACAATAAAAGATTAAGATTTTATTTCAAAAAAATAATAAAAATTGAAGATTTCAAGTAATACTCGTAAGTTATAACTGTTGAAAAAACAATATGCTAGTATATAAGTAAGATATATTCAAACTTAAAGTATTAGATAGTGAACTTTTGAGTGACATTTAAAAGTCGGACCTATCTTTTGTAAAGGAGAAACCTCGGATTTCATCCCTACAAGCCTAAAACCCCCATTCATCAAGTTACTCCCTCCGTCTCATTATTAATGTTATATTTCCAAAAAAGAAATAATTAACTCTTCAAAAATAGTGAAACCTATTCATTTTCTACATTTTTACCATTCTCCTTGATAATCGTGCCCAGAAGAAACAAGACAACAATAATAGAAGGGACAGAGCATTATTTTTGTTAAAACACACAAAATTTTTTTGCTCTTATTGGATTTTTTGCTGCGTGTTTTTAATTTTTTTTTTCTCTAAATATAAACTTCACATTTGTTACAATTTTCCAACAATGTATAAAATCGGGCCAAGCATTGAGTGTTGTCTAGCAACTACAGTCTACAACCCTCTTTAAAGCAGCAGAGACAAATTCTTTGGTAATTACTTGTCCAATATATAAGGGTAGGTTTGTGGATCCCGAACACTATTAAACACCAATATATTACATCTCAAAAATAAAAAATAAAAAAAGACCAGAAACCGAATATGAATTTGGAGCACCGTTGTCTACATGCTACTGAGAAATGAAATACAAGTATACGACACAAACTAAACGAAGATAGGCAACGGAGAATCCAATCTACCTCAAATCATCTACATCTAAAACATATAGTAATAAATAATAATGATAATGATGTCACACGATATGCCTATAATGGGTATACAAGTAATTCAAGATATTTGCAAGAACAGCAGATGAAGATACTAAAAGATGACAAAATGAGGTTCATTTATTTACCTTTCTTTCTTCAATTAGTTTCTAAAAAAAAATAGCTCCATCTCTTAGCAGAACTTGAGCAAAGATTCAAAGAGCTAACTTGTGATAAAGGCAGACTACAAAATTCGGGTGACCATATATATATATATATAGCAGGAATTGCCTCATGTAGGAGATAAACCTAACATAGAAGGCCGTCCTCAGATCTATTAATCTATATTCTAAATTGTTCTTGTCATCACAATCTACAACCTACTCTACTTGGCAGACGGCACCGTACTGCGGCTTCTTGCAAGAAAGCCTGAGAATTTTCCGAACAAACCACTAGTCGAGCTGCTGCCAATATTTGTTTCTTCAGAAGCATTAATCCCATTTGAACCCAGAGGACTGCTTAGGTCGGATACTCCGACATCATCCGATGATCCATACAGCTCCTGCACAAGACAACATGAGAGGATGCACAGCAAGGCTACGAAAAGAGATGTTAAGAAGGATAATATTTCATTACCTTGAGCCCTGAAGCCGAACTGGGTGGCAGAAATGCAGCCGGTTTCTTAAGAGATCCGTTAGCAGTAGGTGGTGACGGTGGCTCACCTAATGCCTTGATCGGCAAAGAGACAGTCTGAGAAGCACAAAGAAGTAAAGTAGATTACTTGGTGCACAATAACTGTATCAGTATGCTTGCAAAGATAATTTACCCTTGATGGAGATACTTTTGGCAATTCAAGAGCAGGCCTGGAGGAACTAGATGCAGATCCCTACACAGTACATTCTAACGATTAAGATAGATACATTAATATTTGCAGTTAGAAAAAGAAAGAAAGATTATATTCTCGCCTCAATTTCCTCCATGCTTCTGCTGTTTCCGAGACTCCATGCATAACCTACCAATTCTTCGACCCCAGAGTTCAGTTTATTCTGCATAGATGTTAAAACAATAAGTAGCTAATGTTAGAAAGAAGAATAATAACTATATGCAATTAAGAGACAGAATGCTGGAGGCCATAGTGAACATTACCTGTCTGAATTCTATTCTGCTAATCTTAGTTTCCTGTGACAAGAAAAGGTTTAAGCTTTAATATATGATCCACCAATCGAGAGTAAATAAGCATGGCCAAATTCGAATAATATCCAAAGGGAGACAGATTGAAGTTGTGACTTGTGAGGGGAGGGAGTTACCAGAGACTGCACTACATGTTTTACGGACTCGACATTTGAACTAAACTTTGTCACATCACCTCGCAGTCCAGTCACCTGTGCAAATTTCACAATCAGTAACTTGAGAGACAAGCTAGGGCCACTGACAAGTTATTCATTTTGCCTAACCTCCTCTTTCGTTGCAGTTGTATTATCAGCAACCTCATCAATTTTACAATCTACTCGGTCAATTCTCGAGGACAAATGTCTTTTAGTAACCTGCAAAGTTAAGGAAAAGTTAATGCATGCACAGAAATGAAACTGCACACAAATGACATGACACTATCCGGATCAAATGCATTTACCCTGCAGCGCATGTGATATATTGCTTAACTTCTTATTCTTTTAAAGTACAGGGAAAGAAAATACAAATATAGAGGGATGAAAAGGCACTCTAGGACAAAGATCGTATGCAACAAATTATCTGATGTGACCAGTCATAATCACACATATGCCATCGCTCAAATTCAATACTTGCCATGCAATACAAGAATATGGTAGATAAAGCTTCTAGATTTATGCATACGTTAATAAATGCTGCCAAACCAGTATACAAGTGCCTATTTGATGAAAAATTACTAAGAAATAAACAAGAAAGATTCAATTCTGAAGGAGGAAAAAAGATTGTACTTGCAACATGCAGTCTTTCATCGACAAGCAAAGAAAACTAAAATATTAAAGAAACATTATAAAATTCATTTATGTACTAAATCATATAAAAGCTTGAGATGATGGAGTAAATCCTCTTGGAAGAAATAAATAACAGTCAGCATTAGAACAGAAATTCCAGATATGCCATCACGACAATAAACAGAACTCAGAATTAAAAGCCTACCGAAATTGAGGAGTAAACCGTCTCAAGCTGTTTAGCTACAGAAGAACATGCATCATTTAAGCCACGCCTCGTTGCAAACATCATATCAGAAAGCTTCCAACCCTGCAAGTGGATAAATATTTAAAGTAGCATCAATCAGCCTAGAATGTAGAGGTGATGAAATCACCATGTACGGAAACAGTTTTCTGTTTGCAACATAACAGCACAAGAAAAGTGAAATCAATCAAAAACAATGATCGGTATAGTCATGCATATTTCCCATTTATACAAAGTAACAATGTTTATAACAATATATATATAAAAGCATTACATTGCACAAGAATTAAGTTAAAGAATGCTCATAATGGAAATTATAATTTTGAGTTATTCTATCAAAAGAATGAGCCTAGCTTTACCAAGAAAGCAAAATTTTATATACCTAAGATGTCTACTCTATGGTACCAATTGAGTACCTTTTTTTATTTTTTTTTGCAATGGCATCAACAAAGACTACATAGAAGCAAGCATGACTTTCATCTAGACAAAAAAAAGGGGAGTCGGAAGCTTAAAAACACAGTCCAAACAAATCATAAAGTGTTTCATGAGAAAACCAGAATTCGAAATTACCTTCCACCAAATGTAGCCATATCCAACAACTATAGTGATAACTATTATGCTATATTTTCCAGATGCTGTAAAAAGTAGGATAATATACGGTCAGCAAAGTACCATTTGATCATTTCCGAAAGGAAAACAAGGTTAAGGTGAACATAAATGCATTTAAATTATATTTGCAGTCATAGAGTATTGAAACTTAATAAGCCCATCTCTGCTTTTTCTTTGGCTTAGAACAATAACATAGCTAGTAAAACAATAGTGTTGCATTATACTAAAAGAGAACATGCAGCATCTACAGCGAAGATACCAGCACGAGACCATTTTTCAATCATGCACAGTAATCTTCAATAATGTGAAAGCCATTCTCCTCCCGCAGAAAAATTAAAACACTGGCGATTTCGTGAAAAAGATGCATATACTATTGAAATTTGAAAGAGTCTAATAATGGAATCAATGAGCTTTTATGTAGAACAGTGCATTGCCATTGACCAATATGATGCAGTTGCAATTAAACAAACCAGCGGGTAAACAGAAAGTGATATCATAAAGCTCAGCAAAATGTCAGCATGAAGAGCACGGGCAGAATTTGGAAAATAGAATGTGATTGTTGACATATAAAGTACACTGATACAAGGATTTCTCCTATAGGGGATACACCACACCAATCATATATAGTATGCAGCAAGTATGCAATAACATAGATCAACGCAGCGATGACTTCACAAAAAAGTTGATGAGATAATGTTGCTGCAAGTGCAGCAACGAGTACACAATAACATAAATCAACAATGATTTCACAACAATGTTGATGAAAGAAAGAACAATAACATGTGCTATCATTTTATCCACTATTGCTACCTGATTGATCTCCGGTAATAATTGTAACAGATCTATTTGATGACAAGAGTTGCAGCTCTTCTCGCAGGCTGTTAACCTGAAAGAGTCAAAACTCAATCAGTTCATTTGAAAATTTGATAACAGCATTTATCATAAGTATTAAAGTGAGTGGTGATGTAACGTGACCAGAAATGTGGTAGGTCAAATCCAACAAATATAGAATCAACCATGTTAAACTTTTATATGATTATTGCAGGTACGCACTAAAAGAAGAGCTGAGCATATAAGAAAATACTACCACATCAACTACGATACAACATTCCTATTTTCTCCATTCCCATTATGCTTAGTAAAATTCCATTGCATCAACTGTCTTAGCCATATGCTATTAGAAGTGATAAAAAGGTGCATAATCCTCTTTGATAAGCTAAAGACACTCTATCCTTTCCGTCATAGTAAGTTCTCAGCAATTGTCTAATTTCAACTACGATACAACATTCCTATTTTCTCCATTCCCATTATGCTTAGTAAAATACCACTGCATCAACTGTCTTAGCCATATGCTATTAGAACTATAGACACTCTATCCTTTCCATCATAGTAAGTTCTCAGCAATTGTCTAATATCAAATATTTCTTTTATGTCTTTAGTTAAGCTCAACTGGGACTTATGAACAAAGAACAAACACTGAAGTCTAACTATGAGAAGTCGTGAGATAATAACAGTTAAATATTGTAAGGTTAAAGTCCATCTGATTATGGGGAAAGACCTCTCTAGTAGACAAGAGAACAACACAATCAGTAACCATAAAGAAAATTAACTCCAAACCTGTTGCATCAAAGAATCATTTCGGGGTTTGGGATGGGAAGTAGTTGGACCATCTTGTTTCAGTTGCTTGAAAACAACCTGCCAGTTAATGCAAGGGCAATAAAAATAAGAGAACAGAAAGTTTCAGTAGGTCTTATAATCCACACTCCATCGAATTCCAAATAATAAACTTTTAAGGTTAAAAGTACCTTAAATGCACCAGAGAAAAAGTCAGAAACATTAGATATCCGACCCTCCTTAGCAAGAATAGATCCCACAAGGCCTGCAAATGTTGGTGTCTACTCACTCAGTATAACATTCCATGAAGACTACACACAGCCAATACTAAAAATGTTATATCTTTATTTACATAAACCCCATTCTCCTCAACCCGCTGATTCAAAGCAAACCATAACAACTAGCCCTGTAGGTTCGACTGTTCTTAGAGTAGATAACTACATGACTGAAAGGCGATGGGTATGGGTTCAAATCAGCCAACACCGTAGGTTCAAGCTACATAGAGCGCACCTATGAGTAGGTGGCAATGGTAATTTTAGGAGAGGGAGGGGGAGAGAGAGAGAGAGAGAAGAAAAACATCACATCTACCAGCTCCCCGTAGACTAACAAACCCGGCCACCAAACGCGAATCAACTACGGAATTTAACCATTCTACATTATCTCTAAACAGATTCAAACTCAACCCAACTCGAATATGATACCATCAGATACGTAGACAAAATTGTTATACAACAAACCTTACACATCAAGCATAAACTACAGCACTAGCAATTGATCTAAAGTCCGAAAATCTAGTAGTCAAACACAGATACACTCGTACACACATACACGCAAGGAAGCCGCGAAGAAACAGAATAAACATAAGCTTCAGACAATTCTAACACACCCATAAACATCAAGGGTGAAAAGAGCAATTGACCTGCACCAACGATGATGGTGAGCTTGCCGAGAGGAAGCGCCATCGGCACTAGGCATATAAAATCGGGCGATTTTACAATAAATTAGCCAAAAAAACGAACATCTATAAAAATCCAAAAGGTAAAAGAGAGAGATCAAATATCAAAATAAATTAATAGATTGTCCGAGAGTGAGGGACGAGAGAAATAAGCTTCAGGTAGTGGAGAGGGGGGAGAGAGAGAGAGACGAGGATTCTGAAATTGAGCAGAGCAGGTTGATTAGCGAAACCCTATTTTAGTATTGGATATATGAAATTTGGAGTGGCTGTAGTGGAAAGAAATTGCGGTGTCTTGCGGGCGAAGACGTCTTTATGCTTTGGACTCTTATCATTTTATGGTTTTTTTTATTCAAAATCATAAATTTTATCATTGTTTTTATGATCTACTTCTAAAGGATCTGATTATTATTGTTTTGATTAGGTAGTATGAATCGGCTGTCCATACTCTTGCAATGTGCCATGTGGTTCTTTCTCGTTCTTGTACTGAATGTTTTACGGGTTTTTTTTTAATTGTAACATTAAATTAAAGATCGTATCATGATTGTTGTGGCTTACTGTTGTGTCATCCGATTTTAATTTTGAGTAATAATATTTCTCATGGTTTTCTTAAAAAGTATTATTTCTTAAATATTGCAATGTTTGTATATATATAGTTGAATTTTAATTAATTTGTGACTGGACATAATTTTGGTTAAAAAAACCATCCAATAAATCGATTTATATTTTGTTATTCCGATTGGAAAAAAAAAAACTAAAATTCCACTTTTAATTAACATAATTTTTATATTGACAAATAACCGTTTTATGCTTAAAACGTGTTGGGCTTCAAGAATTAAAAATCTTGGACAAGTTTATGTAGGTGATGTTAGTTAGGGTTGCCCCAAGAGTTTCCACATATTCACTATTCATAAAAAATAATTCATTAAACTATTGATGTTTGCTTTGAAACATCTTTTGGCAATTTCTTTGTTTTTAAATGGCCTTATATATTATAGAGAAATATACTCACTTCACGTCCTTTTTCTAGGTTAGTTCTACAACTTTTTTAAAAATTTTGATGTTGTTTTTGTTAAAGGCTTGGATACAAATTATCCCAGCTCATGGGCCTGAACTTGTTGGAAAATGGGCCCAGTCAGCGAGATATATTGAAGCCCTAAATAAACTTGTAGATAAATGTAATTAAAAAAAAAGCTTTTATCTTTTATGCATATAAATTTTTGCCTTATAATTAATTAAACAATCAATCGATTATTTCCTCATAATAATATATAGTAGAGCTAGCAAAACTAGCTCATCCTAGCCCGATTTCAGGTCGGGTTGAGACTCAAGATCTTAGGCCTTGTATAATTTCAAGCCGATTTGGGCCCATAAAAACACAAAGCCCGAATAACTAGACCCGACCTTATTTTACCAAATAATTTGATGAACTCTAATCGAACCGGTCTTTTATCACCTCTAATATATAGATATCATTGCAGGTATACAAATATGTTGCTTGTCATTACACTCTCCCAATCGCAATTCGTCAAATGGTACCGATCATTCAATCATGATGTCAATAATATTACCTTGCAGGAAAGACACAACTGTTTCCTAGAAAGTATCTCCAATATTCACTCAATTGGTTAGAATTTAGTTATGATAACATGTAATAAAATATAAAGTACACTAAAATGTAGAGTGAGAGTTCACTTCTTCTCGTTCGATATCTCAAATGTCATACATATGAGCCCTATTTATTTATATACATGGATTCACCATACGTTTCTAGTTACTAGATACTATAAAACACTATCAAAAGGCTAACCAAAAGGCTAATTTGTGAGCAAAATTGATGACCATGAGATTAGCCTTATAATAAGCGAAATCTTTATATTGATGAATATGGACACATTCACATTATTCATAACAAATTCCAGTTTTAACATAAATTTTATATTTTATATTGTTATTTAAAATACAAATAACCGTTTTATCGTGCTTAAAAAACGTGATGGGTTTTAATAAGAATTACAAATCTTCGACAAGTTTATGTTGGTGATGCTAGTGCCCCAACTCCCAAGCGTTTCCACTTATTTATTATTCATATAAAAAAAAATAGTAATTCCTTTCAAAAAAATAAAAATAAAAATAGTAATTCATTAAGTCGAACCCTAAACATTTGGTGTCTGTTTTGAAATGTCTTTAGGCAATTTCTTTGTTATAAATGGTCCATACTGACGACAAAACACAGCTCAATTATCTATTACTAATACGAAAATAAAGCTGCCTCCTCCACGGTACTCCGTTCAGATTTTCCTTTATTCTGGTAATTTGTCTAATTTTAATTCATATATTATATATATTCTAATTTTTATTAATTTCATATTCTTGAAATATCACATGTTTATCTATTAATTACATCTCATATTTATCTTTCCCTCTATTTAATTAATTTCTTCTATTACACATATTTAAATAATAACAATTTCGGAATACATTCTTATAAATCCTTATTTTATACATTCTTAATTCATATATAATATATATATTTATTTAATATTATAAAATTGGCAAAGATTAGAGATATCGATTTAATTAGCATGAACCAACGAGACGGTTCAAATATACTTAAAAAGAAGAATTTCTACTAATTTTAATTAATATTAACTTTGTTTAGATTTTTATTGAATAATTTAGTATAAACCAACGAGACGGTTCAAATAACATAGAAAGAAGGATTTTTACTAATTTTAATTAATATTACTTTGAAGATGTAAACATATTTTTTTCCGTATTTTGGCAAAAATTAGAGATATCGATTTAACATGAACCAATGAGACGGTTCAAATATACTTAAAAAGAAGGATTTTTACTAATTTTAATTAATATTAATTTTGTTTATATTTTTATTGAGTAATTTATAATAAACCAATGAGACGGTTCAAATAACATAGAAAAAAATGATATTTAATATAATAAAATTGGCAAAGATTATAGATATCGATTTAATTAGCATGAACAAACGAGACGGTTCAAATACACTTAAAAAGAAGAATTTCTACTAATTTTAATTAATATTAACTTTGTTTAGATTTTTATCGAATAATTTAGCATAAACAAACAAGACGGTTCAAATATAAAGAAGGATTTGTACTAATTTTAATTAATATTACTTTGAAGATGTAAGCATATTTTTTTCAGCGTTTTGGCAAAGATTAGAGATATCGATTTAACATGAACCAACGAGACGGTTCAAATATACTTAAAAGGGAAGGATATTTACTAATTTTAATTAATATTAACTTTGTTTATATTTTTATCGAATAGTTTAGAATAAACCAACGAGACGGTTCAAATAACATAGAAAGAAGGATTTTTACTAATTTTAATTAATATTACTTGGAGTGTTCATATTTTTATCGAGTATTACTCAACGGATTTGAGACGAGTATGTACAGTAAATTCACTATTTTAACCGAGATTAGGACAAACATGTAGAAAAATTATAAACAAATTTAGATTTAAAAAATACATAATAAATGAATATTCATTGGCATTCCTAATTATAAATTTAGATACGTAAAATAAAATTAATTTGTTGAGTTTAATTAATAATTAACGCGAACAATATCACAATTTCTAAATAAGATAATTATTTTTAAAATGTATACATATAAATTAAAACATAAAGTTATTTCCCGTCGAATTTCGACGGGCTACTCACTAATTTTGAAGAATAGTCACATTAATTAAATCAATAATTCAAGTGTTCCACAAATAAGGAATAATATGAAAAGATCAAAACCAAATATAGTTATTTGTAAAGAAAGTCACATAAAGATCTAAGTCTGGAACGCTAACAAAAAGTACATACAATATATCGAAAATCAATACCTAATATTCATGTATAATAGTATATTTCACAAATTGGTGTATGTTTGTGTGGATTAATTATGATTAGAAGGAAGTATAAATTTGCATTTGAGTAAGAATGTGGTCAAAATTGTCTGTGGATTTCTGGATTGGATGAGAATGCACTCCTTCATAAGTAGTCACCACAATTCCTTCATCTTTCGATAGCCTCTGAACTTGTTTCTTCACATTGCATCCTTGATGCGTGCATCTGTAATAGCTTCTGCAAAATTAATATATCAATGCATTAATTTATTTTCTCGAAATAAAACAAATGTATAGCACACTGAAAATAGCGATTATGGGTTACCACGATATTTAAAAAAAGAGACCTAATAATTTTCTCATTTTATGGGAGGGACAATGGCATGATATGAATATTTTAAATATCATGCCATTTTCAATCTAGCAAAATATATGATGAATTTATCTTATTTTTTATGAGAAAATATTTTAAATGCCCCAACATTTATTGAAATTCTAAAAATTGTCCCAAGTTTTCTGAAAATTTAATTTTGTACACAACGTTTAGATAATGCTCCTAAAATGCCCCAGCCAATTTTTCGAGAGCAAATAATCGACGTAGATAGATGTAGACTATTATTCAATGGCACATAAAACCCCATTAAATTTAAAACCAACATAAATTATTTAATACAAAACTCCTAGAACTCTCAATGTTCTCTTAATGTGACTTTATTAATCAGCTGAAATATTTGAGTACTGAGAATGCCCCACCTACCTATAAGCCTATCAAGTTTTTCTCACGAACTATATAAATTATCATAATTCTCGACTATGCAAATTTGAATTCATATTTATATAATCTTGTATAACGTCATTTATTCAAAATTAATTTAACTAAAAAATTTATTTTGAACAAATATCAATTACTACAAGTAATACGGAAACCCTATCATATCATTAATTGTCAATAGATCAACTTTCACAATTTAATGACTGCGAAATAAGAGATGATGAAATATAACAATTAAACCCCTACCTTTTTTTTAAAAAAAATGACTGCCTTCTGCTTTTTTTCCATCAATCTAAGGTATAGGAAAAGTAAATCAAACCAAGTATATGTATTTATAACTTAATAATGCAGTTGCTTTATTTACTCCATCTTAAATAATTGATTCCTTGAATTTCCACAAATTTTTTAATGAAAATAATTCAACACTAATTAAACAGCAAATAATAAGACCACAGAAAGAAAATCAAGCATGTAGACACAAATATATATATATATATATACACAAACATATATTGATATCTGCAGTCGTTACAATCGATACACATGTAATTGAAACCCGATAGATTAAAAAAAGAAGAAGAGAAGAAATAATTAAACCTGGGAAATCTATTGTTCTTGACTGCTTTCTGACCATATTTCCTCCATCTATATCCATCATCAAGTATATCAACTTGGCTTCTTGTTTGGAAGGCGAACCTAGGTTTTCTACACTTCTTCTCCCCCTTTCTCTTCTCCGCTTTCGCCTCGTTTTCCGGCGCCGGACTGCCACTCTCAGCTGCGGCGGAAGTAGACTTTGTGGCGTCAACATCGCCGCCGTTAATATTTTCCATGGAAGAGATGAAGCCCGCGTATCCATTATTCTGGTCAAGTTGATGATCAAGATGTTGGAATAGTTGTTGGTGTTGATGTTGATGATGATGATGATCGTGTGGTTGGGAGGTCATCATCATGTTCAACATGGATAAATGGGAGTTTTGTGCAAGAGTTGATGATGAAGAAGAAGAGTGGAAGTTGGCTGCTGGATAATTATCCATGAGGAGAGAGAAAAAGAAAAGATGAAGATCGAGATTTTGTAGAAGAGAAAAAAATATATTGGTTTGATTTGTGGCTATAAAGATGTGATATAATTGTGTTAAGTTAAATATCTAATAAAAGTCGACAGTGAGGCTTGACGTGGCTATGGCTAATACTAGTACATGTTCAACATATGATCTTAATTAATTACTAATTTACTATTCGTTATATATACTTTTTGAAAATGAATAGAATGGAAATTAATAGTGGGTATGTACCTGTTGGGTTGTTTTTATTTGGTATTATTATTTAAATACTAACTCAAAGAATTAGTAGCCAAATGATAATTATTTTTAGCTGATTTTGGAAAAATTTCTAATTAAGAGGTGATTGAGCGTGGCTGGTACGCATGAATGAGACTGGAATGGAATGATCATTCATAATTTCATGGCCGGTATCATTTTACTGCAAGGAATTATCATTTTCTTAGCAATGACTAATCCCATGAGCATGAGTTTAGTCATTCCTCTCCTCCCTCTTAGTATTAGCAATTACTCAATTTTTTTAGTTATTCCTCATTTTAAAGAATGAACTTTATTATTATTATTAATGGTATCATAATAATAATTATTATTATTATTTTATTATTATAATTAGTATAATAATAATCATTATTATTATATTAGTATCAATATTATTATATTATTATGAAAATAATTATAATAAAAAAATAATAGAATAATAATAATTGATTAAAATAATAATTATAATTAGTATTAATATTATTATAAACCTAATTATAATAATTATAATAAAACTACTAAATAATAATATTTATTAGCATTATTTTATTATAATAATTATTATTAACCTAATTATAAATTAAAATAAAAACAATCTTATTAAAAAATAATAAACAATAAAAATTATCATTAGTATTAATATTATGATTATCATTATAATTATAATAATTACTATTAGATAATTATAATAAAATATATTAAAATTATTAATATTATTATAATTATTATTAACCTAATTATAATAATTAAAATAATTATAATTAATATTTATTATTATTATTATTGTTATTAATAAATTAATTATAATAAGTATAATAAAAATAACAGTAATAAACATATCATTCCATTCATCATGTATACCAGATAACCAGATAAAAATATCATTCATTTTATTTCCTATCTTCATTTCATTACAAGTATCATTCCATTCCACTAAATTCTATTCATGCTTACCTACCACCCCTTAATTTCTAAGTGGGTCTTGATAAAAAAATATATTTTAAATGAAAGGAAAAGATTAACATTTTTTTAACGGATAAGGCGAACATTTTAGATAAAGTTTATTGTCGTCGAACAAAGACCAGTTTATACTATTCAGTTATTAAATACTAATATTTAGAATTCTTAATTGTTTGAATATGTAATTATCGAATTTGATCTTACGGACTGTAATTTACTAAGTTTTATTAATTTAAACATATAGATAAAATTATAAACAGCAAAAGAAAATTTATTAAATGTGTTTTTTTTTCCTTTAGTTTTTGTAGATTTATTGAAAAAGAATGAGTGACTATTATATTCATTTTTTTTTCCTTTTATATTGAATTTTCGTGAATTGGAGATGATGATGGTGATGATTACGGATTAGCGGTGATCATGAGACGGTAAAACCCATTATATTAGATAATTAGTTCAGTCAAAGGTACATTTTTCTGGACATAATTTAAGTATTTCATGTCATTGTTCTAAATTGCATGATCAGTATGTATATATGTTTAGTCCAACATCTTATTTAAATTTTCAAAGAATATTGTCTTTAGATGATACAGATATAGCAGATGTTAGTCCAAAATACCACAATATTATAAAAACATCTCTGGGAAGTACGAACAGTTATATATGAATTCATTCCTATTATTATTATGTATATAGTATATATCAATGACTGGAACCATGCAACAGTTGTTATTGAGGTGCATCCAAAATAAACTCAATTTATGTGTAATATATAACTTGCAAACTATGCACACGAAAGAAGTAAATCAACATCGCGCTAGAAAATCTATTGCGACATACTTGACTTCTAATGTATTTGGTTAGATTATTCGAGCTACAGACCTTTAATTACAGTATATTTATATCATCTCTAAGGCAATATAAAACAATTTTAAGGAGTATTGTTAAATTTAGTGTCTTATTTCATTATTAATTAAGGAGTACTACTTTAAATCTACTATTAAAAGAAATGAAATGAGAACAAGCTGCGACCATAAAATATTTGTTACGATAATTACGAATTCATGGAATTAAAATGTGATAAAAACATGAAACAAACACTAGTATTTAATCTATACTATATTAAAGCAGAATCTTCTGCATGACAAATTCTCGCCCAAACTACTGTTATCCCGCCTAAAATGCACGAGTAAAAAAATGCATATTGATATTGATATGTATTAGTTTTGATTTTCTAATATATGATTTATTTTGATTTATAATATTATATTATTCTAGATAATATTTCTTGAAATGCTAAAAATTTATAATATTGTACTTATTAGTTTTGATTTTTATCCTAACTAAATTCACGCATGGAATCACTTAATTGTTTTGTTTGATTAATTTTTGTTCAAATATTTTATTTGAATTGGTTTTATGATTTTAATCTTTTTATCATTCAATTTACAATATTTCCCATTGTTTCGTATTCTGCATATTTGATTTTAATAATCCATCTATCTTATGCCATAGTAATGGTTTGTTTATTAATCAATCTTTTAATAATACAAGAACGAGATAAGATATACATAATTATATTGATATTGACTCAAACAAAATATTTTTCAAATCTTTTACTCTTTATATATTGATATTGATTATTCAATAAAAAAATACTCCATATTATTGATATTGATATACAAAATCTATATTAATATTGATTTATTTTATTATTCATTAATCCTTAATAGAGGAACGAGTTTAGATATACATTCAATATAAATTAATTTCTTAATTTATATATTTCAAAGTAACAAATTCATAATTGGATATTTTCTCATGTCATTTCAATTTTTTAAATTCAAATATTAAACTTTAAAGCCTAATAAATTTAGTTCGCTATATAATCACTTGTATGTTGCATTATTATACTAAAATATAGTAATTATTTTATTTTTTAACATGCTAATTAATTTTTTGTATTTGTTAAATGTATTATATTGTGTAAGAAAATTCACAAAGATAAATTTTATTAATTTAAAATTATTTAATTAAATTATATGATATAATAATACCTAAATAATGCTCTATTAACATTAAAAATTATAAAAATTGAAGCACAATCGCATATTACAGCTCAATGCGCGCGGGCAAATCTAATATTTAATAAAAATAAAAAAGTGGTTGGTAGCCCGTTGCAGAAGGCGGCTAATTAGGTTTTGGGTCAAACTAGGTTGCATAGTCAAAGAAAGGATGCCACAACGAAAGCATATATAATCAGTCGCACGTGTTCCATGCTTGGACCTTTGAATTTTACTTCTCAACAACTATTCCCTCCCTCCGTGTATACTGATAATGTTTCTCGTTCCATTCTCGTTGTATCATTTATAATATTTCCTTTTAAAAATAGAAATAATTAATTCTTCAAAAATAGTGAAACATATTATTCTTTTTTTACTTTTGCTCCTTAATAATTGTGACCAAAAAATAAGAGACATTATCAGTGGCAGAAAGAGTAATATATATACACTAAAAAATATTTAAGGTTTTTTTTTTAAGTTGAACCAGATATTTTGAGTTTTCATTTCCCCTCCTTTTGATAACTCAATTATTCAAATTATATACTTTTATTAGATTAACTTGACTAAGAGATACTCCCTCCCATTTTTAATATAAGTCTTTTTAAACTTTTATAACTTTTGTAAAATATATGTCTTTATAGCTTTTTTTAACCTCCTCAATCCATAATTGTCCCTAGTTAATTCACCTCAAATTCACATTTTTCACTATTCACTAATTTCAATTCATCATTTATTAAGGATAAATTTGACAAAATAAAATTTTCTTAATTTATATGCACAAGTCTAAAAAAACTTATATTAAAAATGGAAGGGAGTATGAGTCAGGCTGGTCCTTTAAGGCTAGCTAATTAAGGGTCTCTTTTATCGGTTTGTGAGTCAGAACAATTAAAAACTATATTATAGTAGTTCTTTTAATTAAACACGAACAACTTCCAAATTTGACATATGAATATAATTAAGCATCTATAAAGATTAAAAAATGAACTTATACTAGTAGATTTTTTTAACTAGATTTTGGTTCCAAATTTAAGTTGTAAAACTTAATCCAGTGTTTAAAGTGTGGTCCAAGAGATTCGTAGTGTGTAATTGTTTGGTTCATGGATTATTATGTTTGATTAGCTATATATATAATCAATCTAAGAAGGGTTTTTGGAGTTGATAATGCTCGAGACTGTCAGAAATATTGGGATTTTTATTTTGTCTCTAGGAATGAACTCCATGCATAATAAGCTTATCAAACATATTTTAAGCTCCATGCATAATAATATTGGGAGTAATTTTTTTATAGTATTAGCTAATTTGCATATTATGATGGCAAATGGTGTTAATTAATTAAGCTTTGATGGTGGTAGTTTATTATGTACTTTGTGAATCTCAATGTACTTCAAAATATTAACCCCCATACAAAGAGCTACTTAAAACGGATACTCATACCAATATTATGTAAATAATATTAAAATAACTGCGATTATTTTACAACTTTAATATTGCACGATAATTCGTGGGTTACAAGAAAAATTAAAAACTTTAATATTGCAAAATAATATTTTTATAGGTCAAGTCTGTCACATATTGGGTAGTTTGCAGGTATTGCACATGAGTGTGAGTTTACCCAATGCTTAATAAATCCTAATTGAGATTAATATTAATAATTAATCTCTAATTAAAATTAAAAATAATATTTAAAATTAATTAAATCTAATTATCCTTTAATTATCATCTAATCCCTTAATAACATCCTAATCCCTCTTAATTACCCCTAATTATGGCCAACCGCATGATATATTGACCGCACACAAGTTTTTACCTTTAGTAAATCTATATATTTTGAGAAGATAGTAATTTATTTTATAAATGTAAGGATAAAAAGTTTAAATATAAATATTTATTTATTAAGTTCGTTTAGCTCATTCAAACTTGTGAACCTTAAATATTTAGTAAATTGAGTTCGAATTAGTTAAATAATAAATGAATCGATCTTGAAGTTGACTTGATTCAATTCAATTACACAAATTAATAAAGATTAACGACTTGAACACGCACACGGATATAATTAATATTCTCTGGTTGCATCTATATCTCTAGCTAATACATCTAGAAGAAGGCGTTACATTGATTAAATCTGGTATTTAATTACAGGAAAGTCCACAGAATTGGCAAATACTCTACACAAAGAAGAAATAATACAGATGGTCGTACCGTATACATACATTCCGTACTTTCTGAAAATGCATATACATTTTGTTCCAACTTCTAAACTGTAGAAGTTCTAGAGAGAGAAAGCGAGAGAGAGAGAGAGTTTTTTGAAAGCCAAACCCAGCAACTTAATATCATTGAAACATGTTATATGATTAAAACATGTTTCTAAATATTACAATAATGATGCATTATGGATTTCTTTCTTTCTTAATTTCTTTCTTCTTCTTCTTCTTGTTTTTTTTTTTTTTGAAAATTATGCATTATGGATTCCTGCTACCGCAGAATACGGTTGCGTGTGGATTAATTCTTTGTTTTCTTTGTTGAATGGACTAATCCATCAACTTCCAAAATAGGTCGTTTTCTATGAAATGCTACGAGGAATTTTGTTCCTACAAGACAAAAAATAATAATAACAAATTATAGATAACAAGACTTCAATTAAAGTCTTCTGAGTTGTATTAAAATTAATCGGTGATTAAGAAATCGATACGTGATTCAATTTCTCCAATTTCAACCTCACGATTTTTATGAAATTTCCATGTTCAGTTGAATGTTGTATATTATGCATTCTAAGTTAATTTGATATTTTCTGCAAACACAATGAGATTTATAGTACACGTACGTCCCAGAGTTTTGGTAGGTACGTAGCTCACTTTGGTCTTTTGAAACTAATCTTTATTAATTTTTTTGACTTGGAAAAGTGAGGGTAGAGATTGAACTCGAGATCTCTCTATTCACACACAAAATCTATTACCGTTTGAATTGGATGTTCACAAAATGACAATTTTTATTAATTTATAACAAATATAATAAACTTCCAAGTTTTAATTCCAATTCCAGATAAGTTGTTAGCAAAGATTTTTTAAAGTCTATTTGAGTGTATGGAAGCTGAGGTACACAACTTTTCTCTATGTATTTTCTAAACTCGTTTTTTTTATGATGTATTCAATGAATGGATTATTTAAAAAAAAAAAATTTATCACGCGTTCATTTATCATGTTGGGAGTTCTCTCTCTAAATCACTCCATCTCTAGATCTCTCTAGAAACAAATCAAAAGGAAACACAAAATAAAAATAAAAATGATCCACACTGTGACACGATCTTTAAATTTAATGTTACAATTATAAAAAAAATAGAAAAAAAGTCTTTTCAGTATTAGGTGTTAATTATCAGGATTTTGAATTGATCAATTTATTGAAACAATTTTTTTCACTGCAGACATTATAATGAAAATCGAATATTACCATTATTTTAAACATACTAGGTGCTACTTTTTTTTTCTTGACTTTTAAAATATTAAAAAATAAGTACCTAACTCTTTAATCTTTTTAAATTATTCTGCCAAATTGTTCGGCGACTTAAACTTTCAAATTCCTATCGTTTGAGTAGTTGATTCGAGAAATTAAAGACTGAGATATGACTGGTACAAGGAGATGACATTTAGGCATAGAGCTCGACATGATCTAGTAGTTGTTGATGATAATGAACTTTAATGTCTAGAATTCATCGTTGAGCCACATATCAACATGTTTCTCTCCTTAAACGCGTCAAATCTAAATCTTTGATTTTTCGAATCAAGGGTTCGGATATAGAGCATTTAAAAGTTTTAGTTGTCAGAAATTTTTTGGGCGAGTTTTAATTGCAAAAGAAATATAAGGTTGGACACTTACTTTTAGCACTATAAAAGTCAAATCGAAATATTAAGTTGGATGTGATTTAAAATATGAAAATTACTAAAACAAATTTAAGAAACAAGGATAGCACATAATTTATTGAAAGCCCATTCTTATAACCCCATTTAGATCCAACAAAAAATTGTTCAATTTAGTTCCAGAGTAGGCCCAATATGGAAACTAGGAATTCCAGAAATTGCTAAAAGAGCCTAAAAAAGTATGTTATGATAAACCAACGCGTTTTATTAAAACGTGATTCAATATTATTGTAGGATTGAAATAATCATGCAGGATTACAAAAAGTCACTAATCTATATATCTATTTTAAATACTGGAATTGTAAATCAATTGCAATTCAATTTTGATGGCAAGAGTTGGAATTCTTATTATATGAATAAAAGAAAGGCAAAAACTCCAGTTTAGCCAACCGCACCGTACCGATTGGTTGTAATTAAGTATTAGTTAATGAGTTTAAGAGATAATCAATCTTAATTAGAGTTTATCACTTGCAATTATAATTTATTAATATCCAGATATAATTAATTAAACATTAGTTAATTTTTAAAAAAATAATAGAAAAGAAGATAGACAACACCAAAATTAATTTTGGTGAAAATTTAAGGGGGTGGCTGGTACACATGAATGATGATGGAATGAAATGGTCATTCATAAAGTCATTCCTAATCACATGGCTGGTATTACTGTAAGGAATGGTCATTCCCGTAGGAATGACTAATCCCATGAGTATGGGTTTAGTCATTCCTTCCTTCCCCCTTGGTATTAGCTATTCCTTATCTTAAAGAATGAACATTATTATTATTAGTATAATAATAATTATTATTATATTAGTATCAATATTATTATATTAATTATTATGAAAATAATTATAATCAAAACAATAATATTAAAATAATAAAAAAATATTAAAATAATAATTATAATTAGTATTAATATTATCATACTTAATATTATTATAAAACTAATTATAATAAATATCATCAAATTAAACAATAATATTAAAATAGTAATAATTACTATTGGTATTAATATTATTATTATTATGAAAATTATAATTAATATCGAGCTAATTACAATAATTATAATAAAAACTACTAAATAACAATATTTATTAGCATTAATATTATAATAATAATTTTTATTAACCTAATTATAATCATTAAAATAAAAACAATAATTATTAAAAAATGACAAACAATAGTAATTATCATTAGGATTAATATTATTATTATCATTATAATAATTACTATTAAGCTAATTATGATAATTATAATAAAAAATATTAAAATAATAATAGTATGAATATTATTATAATTATTATTAACCTAATTATATTTATTAAAATAAAAACAATAATTATTAAAATAATACTACCTCCGTTCCATTATTCTTGTCTCATTTCTTTTGAGCACGGGTATTAAGGAAAATGGTGTTTAAAGGGTAAAAAGATAGAAAGTGGTGGAGCCCATAACTTTTTGTGATAGAAGCATATTTCCTTTTATGGAAACAGGATAAGAATAACGGGAGAGCCCAAAAAGAAATACAAGACAAGAATAATGGGACGGAGGGAGTAATACATAAGAATAAATATTATTAGTATTAATATTATTATAATTAATATTAATAAACTAATTATAATAAGCATAAATAAACATACCATTCCATTCCTCGTGTATACCAGCCATGAAAATATTATTCCTTGATTCATTCATTTCCTATCTTCATTACAGTACAAGTGTCATTCCATTCTCAATAAATTCTATTCATGCCTACCAGTCACCCCTAAATATTGTTCACTAGGTCCAACATAACAAAAATAACGGATCAAAGTATAATAAATAAGCCACCCCCACCCTCAGGAGGGGACCAAATAGCCTTGTTCATTCTCCTTCAATAAATTCAATTTATTGAGAAATCAATGGAGATGTTTGTTAACACTTCCTCCCATTTTTTGTGTTTGTCTTTCTAAACTCAAGCACACTTATTAATAAAAAAAAAACCAACATAACCTTATTTAATGTTAATCTAGTATTAATAAAACAATATTTATTTGGTGGATAACAAAAGAAGCACTCTTCATCTTCTATATCAAATCACTGCAAAAGGTAGAGGAAATAGGAAGAGTCATTTTTGAGTAATTAATAAAACGATAAATTAAATAAGGGCAAGTTTAAGAAAAATTCTCAAAACGTCAATGAAAAAAATAAATAATTGGAAATCCTAAAACGTAAATCAAAAAGGATAGGAGGGAGTATTTGTGAAAACACTCGTTTCGATTTGTTATTATACTAGATATGCTATTTTTTCAAGGGATAATTCTAAATGTAGTCCCCAAATTTCTCTTTATAGCCTCCATTTAAAATAATATTTAAAATATTATTGAATATACGCCCATATAGCCCCTAAATTCATCTTCTCCTACAACTGTATTAAAGTGAAGTTTCTATAGCTATAGCCCCCAAATCCACGACTCGTCTCAATGTCAACTTTTATTCTGTTTCTTTGTTTCTTAATCTCATGTTGAGAGTGGAATGATTTCATATAAATTTTCTTTTTCTTTATCTTCTATTCTTGAATCTTGAAGTATACTGTCATTTATAGCTTGTCTCCAAAAGCTTTGCTGTGAGATTGCAACCATGGCTTCTCTCATTTTTTGGAGGTATATTTGTGTGTGCACTGGTTTTGTTACATGAAAGTTTAATTAGTTAATTTATCCCCTGCCATAATTTGGGGGAAAAAATGCAAAGATAACAACACATTCACTATACTAAACGTCTGATTATGAGATTCATAACAATTTCAAATCATAATTAAGGGAGAAAACGAAAAAGAAAATATAAATACTCCATTAATATATGGCCTTCATCCCATCACTAATCATCATCTATACTAATAATAAATAGGAGAGTTGTAACTAAAATTACAATATCTACCCTTTTACCGCCATATCCAACAAATTGGATAATAAGTTATGACTTCAAGTCTTTTAGTTGTCATCTTTTTTTGTATTTTGGATATTTGGTTGACTTTATAAATCTGTAACAAAATCTACTTTTTACCTAATTTTATTCCAGCTAATTCAGATTATTTATTCCTTCTGTAATATTGTTGATTGAGTGATTGTTCAGCCTGAGATCACAGTTTACAAATTGGATAATAATTATGGACTAGAAGTTATTTATTGGCAACCTCTTAGATTTTTAGGTTATTTGTTAGACTTTTAGATTTTGTCCAATCACTTTACCAAGCATTTTCACCCCAAACAGAAACTCAGTCATCGATTTTCACCAAGCATTTTTCAATGTAATATATTTCATGTCATAAATAATTAATATATTTAAATTTCTTATTTGTGGTTCAGAAATAATTTTTGGGCTCCAAAAATGGGAGGGAAAATTTGAAATTTAAATTTAACACTACCAATGAATTCTATATAAACCTGTTTACTGATTAGTAAATTCTCACAACTTGAAGTTCAGTTTTATTATTTCAAAGTATGATAACAAGTTTTCTTCATCATTTTTTTTCTTTAGTTTTACTGTTCTTAGTTTTTCTTTTCAATTTTTTCTTTGCCTCATATCTCTATTAAAAAGAGCCGAGTTCTATTACAATGAAGCTCTTTCAGTCTTAATTTTTTTTGTTTCGTTTTTTAGTTTGTAGTGATGCTTTGCTTTTTAACTATTTTTCCTAGCTCTATTACAAAGGGCTGAGATCAATTACAATGAAGCCACTTTTTGAGCTTTGAATATGCTACTCTATTACATACTATATTACTACTCTATTTATACAGAATATTACAAATAAATGCTTACCCTTTATTTTCGTTTCTTTCCAGCTAGATCTGCTATTCTTCCGAAAATATGTGTGCCTTCATTACCACCATCGCTAATCTTTCTCCAGCTAGCATTACTGCGACCATCAAGGTCCGGTGTGTGAGAGCGTATAAAGTTTCATATAATGGACGGGAAAAAGATATTATGAGCTTAGAGTGTGTGGTGCACGATAGAAATGTGAGACATTCATAATCTTGGATCTAAAAATGCATTTCATAACATAATATATGTGCCTTCTCTCAATTTTTATCTTCTATTACTTTTTCTTTGTGTAGGGTGTCAAAATACACGTATCTTTTCCCAAAAAGGTTGTACACAAACTTGGCTTGAAGATGGAAGAAAGTCATATCTATGTTATTAAGAATTTCTCAGTGAGGCCGAACCATATGAGGATGAAAACAACTCCAAATCAGTTTCGTATAAATGCATATGTTAAAACTGAAGTGTGTGAAGTGTTTGAAGCAGATTTTCCAATTAACATGTTCAGTTTCAAAACATTTCCAGAAGTTGCTGCAATAGCAAATCTTAATGAAGAGCCACTCTTTGGTAAATTTTTTATTAAAAATATAATTTCTTATTGATAGGAAAATACTGAAATATTAAATATTTTCAGATATTATTGGAGTCATTAAAAGGCAGGGACCTGTTGTTAATGAAAAGAATGGCAAACTTATTGAACTAGAGTTGGAGGATGAGTTGTAAGTATATATGTATATAACATTCTTTTTGAAAATATTTTTGTACTTTGCACTTATAATTTTAATTTTTTTACAGACATCAAACTGTTTACTACACTCTTTGGGAAGATCATGTGGATAGCTATCTAAAACAAACTGATTCTAAGCAGAAGAAGATACCCATTGTTGTCATTCAATTCTGCAGGCCCTCTCTCTTTAAAGGTAAATATATATTTTTTATAACTGTTGTAATTATATTATACTTCTATTAATTATTTGTTTTGTTGTAGGTACAATTCGTACCAATACTTCCTATAATTGTTCAAAGGTATCCTTGAACAAAGATATTCCAGCAATTAATGAGTTTAGGAACAGGTAATACATATGAATCTTCTTTTTCTTTTGAATGAATATTCTGACTGAATTTATTTTCTATATAAGCCCATTTTTTCTACTTTTTTGGGAGTTGTTGTATCAGGAATTGAGATCTATTTTAATGTTGTTGTTTTTTTATAACAGAATCTTTGGGGATGAGAGTTTTATCAATAGTATACCTACTGTTGTGGCTGTTGCTCCTAAAATGAAAGCTAGAGATGAGTTGGATAGCAATGATCTACAATTGAAAAATATTCAAGATCTTTTCTGCTTGGAGGTATAATTGTTTTAAAAATATTTATATTATTTACTAGAATTTAACAAAATATGTTATAAATATTAATAAACCTATAGTTGTTGGCCAACTTTTATGGACAGGATGGCATGTATTGGATTTGTGCAAGAATAGAGGGTGTTAACTGCTTTGAGGATTGGTTTTACTTATCCTGCATTAGGTGTTCTAAGAAAGTGAGCAAGGATGCTGGGAAGTTCTATTGTGACAGGTGTAAGAAGCATGATGGGAGTGCTACTCAAAGGTAATTCTTTAGAAATTAAGTTTTTAGAGATAATTATTTTTCTCTAGATACTTTTAAGTATTTTTTAAATTTCAGGTTCATGTTGAAGCTGGATCTTTATGATGGTTCATGTTCATCTGAATTCATTTTATGGGATAGAGATTGTGCTGCTCTTCTAGGAAAAAAGGCTGGTGAGATCAATTGTGAAGCTGGACATGTGAGTTGTTTTATAATCTGTTTTTTTTTAATATGCATTTTCCTGAGGTTATTATGAATATTTATAAATTTGTTCTTAGGTTGGTGTTCCAAATGAAATTGAGATGGTGCTAAATGGCCAAATACTGCTGTTTAAAGTTCTGCTAAGGACTGAAAAAGAGTTCTCAGAAAATCAAGCATACAATATCAATATGATCTGCAGTGATCCTGATATTGTGAGCAAATATTCTGGAGGAATGTTGGACCGTATTGACTCGGCTCTTAAGAAAATGCAGGAGGAGAAATCTTTCTATGATGAATGTGAATCTCTATCTCAAATCACTGATTTGGGATCAGTTGCTGATAATTTGAAGGTATAATTTAGTTAAGCATATTTTTATATTTGTTGAATGATATTTCAAAAAAGTTTATTCTTATTCTGTTATGCAGTTTGGTGGGTGCATCTCTGGAACTCCTAAGGCTGCTAAGATTGGTTTTTCCAGTCTAGACAACTGGTTTGATGAAGCTGATGAGCAGAAGACTGTTGTGGACAGCTCTGATCTAAAATCAGTAGAGGTCAAAGGTTCTAAATCTGTGATTGATCTGGATGAATGAGATGGTGAGGTCTCTTTGAAGAGAAAGCTGGATGAAGAGTTTAAAAACTCTGAAGAGACTAAAAAGAAGAGGAATGTTGTTGTGAAGATTGAAAGGGAGGACTGACCTAGGAGAAGAAAGCAACACTTTCCAATTGATGAACTTTTGGCATCAATTTTAAGTATTAATGTATGCTCATCTTTTTGATCTAGGTATTAGATCAATATTTTGGTATCATTATTGACTTTAGAAAGTCAAAATGTAAGATGATGAAGCTTTCTATGTAACAGTTGGAACTGTTATAATATAATTATGTTTTAATTCTACATTGGCTGTTATGTTTTTAATACATTTATCTAACTCATATCTTTTCTATAAGGTTAATCATACTTAATTATTATACTGTGAATTTATTATAAGAATATTAACTAATCATACCAGAGTTTCTTTTAAAAATTTTAAGATAATATTGTATTTATCATATTCTTATAACAAATAATATTATACTTGTAATTTTAAAACATAAATATTAAGTTTGGGAAGTATCTAAGAAGTTATTTCAATAACAAAAATTATAAAAAATGATTGTTCTGCTCCAATAGTAATATCTAAATGATTCACTGTCTTAAATCATATTTGCAATAAAATGGTTTTGTAGTTCAGTTTTTCGTTTTATATATTTACTTTAGTTATTAACTTTAATTTTCAGAAACTTTGATAATATCTAACAAGTTATAATATCTAATGATTCACTGTTTTAAATCTTATATTTTGCAATAAAATGTTTTTATAGTCCAGTTTTCGTTTTTATTTTATTTTAGTTACTAAATTTAATATTTCAGAAACTTTGATAATATCTAACGAGTAATTTATATTTAAAAAAAGAGGCAGTTAAGTTTTTGAAACTTAGTGTGAATATATATTTGATAAAGTATGTAATTTTAAAGTACAAAAATCTGTTGTTTGTAAAGTAAAATTTTGTCTTTACCAATGTTAATTTCTTAAAAGTTTTTTCTGATTTGTTCAAAGGTTAATACGTTTTGTCTAAAGTTATTATCCAGTAACTATTTTAGTAAGTACTCAATAAAAACATTTAGTCTCTTATTTTAACAGAGAACTTCATTCTTTTACATAGTTTCATCCTGATTCTCCTCCAAGGCTCCAACGAAATTTCTTGATTTTTAAATTAGAATTTTCACCTTTTTTGAAGGTATTTGGTCTGTTTTGTTTGTTGTTGGGAAACTTTTTTGTTCTTGGGAATTCTTTTTTTTTACATATATTCTGACTATTTCTGCTTAAATGTGCAGTAATGTTCTAATATCAGAGAGATAGCAGAATATTGTGTAAAAATTTGGGAATACAACATATGTATTTGACCCTTTCGAAGTAAGTATTTTAAATTTTTCGGGTATTACTGTTTTTCTTATACTTCTTATATGAATTTCTAATTTTATCTTATCAAACCAGATGAGGAGACTTACAAAATCTATCAAGTTTTGTGGTCGAAAAACAGAGGATGACCAAGATGCATGTACTTTTTCTACACTTCCTAGATCTAGAGTTTAGTATTACCTGTTTTTTTAATTTCAAAACTTGCTCTGTCTTTGGAAGCTTTTTCTGTTTAAGATGTTTTGCTTTAATCCTTGCAAAAAAATGGGAAATAAAGTTAGTAATCTTCCAGATTCAGTGAATAATGATTTATTAACCACTATGAAAACACTATAAACTTAACCTTTGGAATTAGGGTTGAAATTGCAGGGAGAGGAAACTGCCTTCACTTTGAGTATATTGTCAAATTAGTAAGATTTACTGTGAAAATCCCTTATATTATACTCTAGGATTTCATGTTTGTACCTGAAACAGAAACCACGAAATGTTAGAAGAATTAACAATAACATCGTGTAATATGTATAAAGATTTGCACAGAAATAGAAATTACCTTGACTTTGTTTGTGTACTATTTAGATCTGGTATAAAATATAAGTTAGCGCTGCTAATTTGGTTAGCCGAAGTGATTGAGAACCAAATGTGATGAAGATGTTGCAGATCTGGGCATAGATCTCTCATTTGAAAATGTAGGGTTTTTTATAGGATTTCGAACATAGTCGTCATATATCCAGGTAGATCTATGGACTATCCGTGTTGGAGAGTGAGATATGATCTCTAATCTAGGGTTTTCGATTTAGGTTTTTTCACAAATAGAGAAAGTATTTTGGACTGGATCGATGTCGGATATGGTAAAATAGACGTGAATGGCGGTTTATAAGAGATTTTAGACGTTGATGGTGGTCGGAGATGAAAGGGCAGAGGTGGTTGGTGTTCGGCCATGGCAGATATGGTGGATGTTGGCAGGAAATGAACGATGAAGGGAGAAAGAAGGTTATTGGAGATTATACATTACACAGCAGTGGTAGGCGGAGAAGAAGGGTGTGTGGCAACCCTAAATTTTTGTTATGCTATTTATACTGGGTTGTGTTTGTAATAAATGATGATTTGGGTGGTTGGGTGTAATAAATTGTACCATTACATTTTTTTATCTGGTATTCTATCTAAATATGGGCTTAGTGGGTAAATGTTTTTATTATTTTGGGAGTATTTGTTTTGGGCTTTATTATGAAATAGTAGAATTACTTCTCAAATTTTCAATGTTTTTCGGCTGAATGAATTCTTTTGGGCTAGATGATGCATCTAAGAGTTCACTATTTTAAATTTTGATTGTAGTTTCATTTGTAAATTACGTTTTTTTTTAAATATCATTTGTAAATTATTTAGTAATTGTTATAATCTGTTTTATTTAGGAGGCATGACCTTTATTTAGTGTTGCCATGCATTTATGATATGTTTGCAAATTATTAATCTAATTACTCCATTAATAACTGCCGAATTCATAAATATATTTGGATATATGTTCTAACATTTTTTTTGTTATATAGGTGATGAAATTTTTATAAGATAATTAATATATATATTTAGAGATGTTTGGAAGGTATCAAAAATTTATAACTAATGAAAATTTGTTGGAATTGTTATGATTGTTTATCTTTAATTAGTCTATATTCAGATATATGAAAACTGGTTTTTGATAGTTCTTCAGAATTTATGTGCTATACTAAATTTTAAAATATTGTGTATTTAAATTATTAAAGTGATGCTTTTGCATTAGTATTTTCAATTACTTGAAATTAAAATGTCATTTTCCTTTTCTCTCCTTTATATTCATTAATAATGTTTTATGTATACTTTTAAATTTTCAGGTGAACGTTCTGTGAAAATTCCTCGTGTTGATATTGGATTTGCAACTGGTTGTAGTTTATCGCAAGATTCTGGTGATTTGAATCTGACATCATCATTTATCAAATTTGATCAATCTAATAGTAAGTTTATACGTTATAGTTTATGTATAATTTTAGTGTATATAAATTTAGTTGAAAACTTTTGATATAATAAGTTTTTCATAATTATTTTATTTTGCAGATTGTGAATTTCGCGTTTCTAATTTGTTGAATGACCCAACAATGAAGAATTTCAAGTTGTATCCATCTAATATTTTAGAAGGGGGTAGTCAAAAAACTACAATTGTTAATCCTGAAATGAGTATCTCTCAACGATCCTACAATAAGTTCTATGACTGATCACATTGAATTCAATAATTCACCTCATTCGTTGGGTATGTATATTTTTCTCAAATATCTTTATTTTTTCTCAATATGCTTATTATATTAATTTAGTTCATCCTAATTATATTTAAAGGCATTAATGAGATATATACACGATTCATAATAACATTTTTTTAAGTGCAAAATTTAATAATTTTATTCGTTTATAAATTTGTCAGTTATTTTAAATGTTCTATCAAAATTGTTTGGCATGTGCTAAATTATTCTAAATTTACTTTAAATATTTTGGTTTAATGTTAATTTCGGTTTATTTTTATTTCTTAGTTGAACAAAATTGATATTTCGGATAAGTGGTAAAACTTATATTTTTTAAAATAATGTGATTAATATTATTTTCGTATTTCATTTAATGCTTTATATTATAAAATTAACTATTATTCTTTAGTTAATTTTATGTATGTTTGTTGTTGAATTTTTGAGTTAAATAATCTTTATTAATTTCCTCATATTTTTGCAGAATATTTGGACATTGGAGATCCAGAATATAAATGTTCGTTTTGTGGTGCCTTTTTTTGGTATGAGGAAAGGTTGGGAAAACCTTATGAACCGAAAATTCTCAAGTATTCACTTTGTTGTATGAGTGGTAAGATACAACTTCCAAATAGTCCACTCTCCTCCGAAAGTTACGTATGATTTGTTCTTTAGCAATGATTCAAAGAGTAAACATTTTTTGAAGAACATTCGTTCCTACAATAGTATGTTTGGATTTACTTCAATGGGCGGCAAAATAGATAAGAGTTTGAATAATGGAAACGGTCCTCCTGTTTTTCGACTGCATGGTCAGAATTATCATTTAATTGGTAGTATGTTACCATTGGATGGTTGCCCTCCAAAATTTGCTCAGTTGTATATTTATGATACAGACAACGAGGTCAATAACGGTGCTTTACGTCGTGTAATTTTGATTACTTAATTTGAATTGTTATTATTTAGTTTTAGTAATATTTATAATCTACTTTTGTTTTTAGGCAACAAAATGATGCGAGTCTTCTTCATTCTGAAATTATTTTGGATATTCAAAAGATGCTTGATGACAATAATGTTTTAGTCAAATCTTTTAGAATGGCTAAAGAGAAGATAGATTCTGATCATTCTACAAGTATCAAATTGAGATTGCTTGGTAGGAGGGGTAAGGATGCTAGGATGTATAATTTGCCTTCCGTATCTGAAGTTGCCGCGTTGATAGTAGGTGATCTTGATGAAAATATTGGTGATCGAGATATTTTAGTAGAATCGCGTGTTGGTGGGCTGAAGCGTATTAATGAACTACATCCTGCTTATCTTGGTTTGCAATATCCATTGCTTTTTCCTTATGGTGAAGATGGTTATAGAGAAGATATATCTTTTTCAGAGCTTGAGGGACGAAGTAGTTATTCTAGAAAAAGAGTTAGCCCTAAAGAATTTTTTTCGTATCATTTGCATGAGAGGGAGAATGTCACTTCCGTGTTATTGTCTTCTAGGCGATTATTCCAGCAATTTGTTGTTGATGCATATACAATGGTGGAAGCTGGAAGGTTAAAATTTGTCCGTATGCATCAAAAACAACTGCGTTCTGAAATGTATAAAGGTTTAGCAGATGCATTATTACGTGGTGAAACCGATGCTTCAAGACAAGGTAAACGTATTATTTTGCCATCGAGTTTTACTGGTGGTGCTCGATACATGATTCAAAAGTATCAGGATGCAATGGCTATTTGTCGATGGGCAGGATATCCAGATTTGTTTATCACATTTACTTGCAATCCGAAGTGGCCAGAAATTGTGAGATTTGTTGATAGCAAAGGGCTTAATGCTGAAGATCGTCCTGATATTATTTGTAGGGTATTTAAGGTGAAATTAGACAACTTTGTCAAAGATCTACGCAAGAATAAGGTCTTTGGCACTGTTAGAGCAGGTAAGAATAAAATAAATTGTGTCTTTTATTGATATATAGCGTATAATTTTTAAGTTATAATGTCCTATATTATACCATGAATTTTCTAATTAATATATTTTTTTTTGCTACAGTTGTTTACACTATTGAGTTTCAAAAACGTGGTTTGCCTCATGCTCATATCTTACTCTTTTTAGAACAAGAAGATAAACATCCAACAGCCAATCATATTGATAAGATAATATCAGCTGAAATTCCTGATCAAGAGGTTGATCCTTCATACTACGATGTTGTACAAGAATATATGGTTCATGGTCCTTGTGGAATAGCTAGAAGTACATCTCCTTGCATGTCTAATGGTCGATGCAGTAAGTATTTTCCGAAGAGGTATGTTGATCAAACTACTATTGATGAGGATGGATATCCAGTTTATCGGAGAAGAAATAATGGTCGTGTTATTTCAAAAAGTGGCATTTCTCTGGATAATCGTTATGTTGTTCCTCATAATCGATATCTTTTGATGAAATATAGATCACATGTTAATGTGGAATGGTGCAATCAGTCTCGATCTATCAAGTATTTGTTTAAGTATATTAACAAAGGACATGACCGTGTAACTGCATCGTTCTATTCTTCTACCAATGAAGCCGATAAAGAAGTGAATGTAGATGAAATTAGCATGTATTATGATTGTCGATATATCTCACCATGTGAAGCTGCTTGGAGATTGTTTGGATTTGAAATTCAGTATAGGGATCCTGCTGTAGAGCTTTTAAGTTTTCATTTGCCAGATGAGCAGAATGTGGTTTTCAGTGAATCTGAACCCTTAGATGTTCTTTTAAGTCGAGATACTGTCAAACGTAGCATGTTTCTAGCTTGGATGGAGGCAAACAAGATTTACCCTCAAGCTAAAGACTTAACATATGCTGAATTTCCATCGATGTTTGTGTGGAGGCAAAAGACTCGAGAATGGTTTCCTCGACAACAAAGAATGTCTATAGGGCGATTGGTTTATATTCATCCTGGTTCTGGCGAATTATATTACTTGCGGTGTATTTTGAATATTAAAAAGGGTGCTACTTGCTTTGAGGACTTGAGGCGTGTTAATGGTATCTTATATTCGACGTTCAGAGAAGCTTGCTATGCATTAGGATTGATTGAAGATGATAAAGAATACATTGATGGAATTATAGAGGCCAGTTTTTGGGCTTGCCATCGCACTCCGATCTTTATTTGCGACATTATTGTTTTCTGATTCTATCAGTCGCCCTCACATTGTTTGGGATAGTTGTTGGAAGTTTTTATCTGATGATATTCTTTATAATCAAAGATTGAAACTACATTATCCATGTAAGTTATAATTTATCTTATATAATTTGTTTTATATATATTATTAGCGTATTGGGGTTTTTTTTTCTCTAATTTTTACATGAATGTTTTTGCAGATTTATCATTGACTGAAGCTGAAATTCAAAATTTTGCTTTAGTTGAGATTGAGAAGTTGTTGTTGAATTTAGGTCGAAGTTTACGTCAATTTGATTTGATGCCGTACCCATCAGCTGAGTATTTTGAATCAAATTTGAATAGATTGATTACTGAAGAGTTATCTTATGATAAAGAAAGTTTGTCAAAGAATCTTGCAGAATATCTTTCTAAATTTACTGATGAGCAACGACATGTTTATGATTCTATAATGACTTCTGTGGAGTCAGATATTGGTGAGTTATTTTTCGTCTACGGATATGGAGGTACTGCAAAACTTTTATATGGAAGTCATTATCTACGTTGGTATTCGATCTAAAGGTGGAATCGTTTTGAATGTTGCTTCAAGTGGTATAGCTTCATTATTGTTGCCAGTGGGAGAACACTCATTCACGTTTTAAGATACCGCTAAATCCAAATGAAGATTCGATCTCGTAACATTAAACACGACTCTATCGAGAGTTGGTTATGAAGGCAAAGCTTATCATATGGGATGAAGCTCCCATGATGCACAAATATTGTTTTGAAGCTTTGGATCGGAGCTTTCGCGATCTTATGCGATTTTCGAATGAGTTGAGTACGAGTTTACCTTTTGGAGGTAAAACAGTTGTCTTTGGTGGAGATTTTCGTCGATTTTGCCGCTATTCCTAAAGGTAGTAGACAAGACATTGTGAATGCAACTATAAATTCTTCTTATCTTTGGAATAGCTGCAAAGTATTAAAATTGACGAAAAATATGAGACTTCAGAATCTAGAATCATCTGCTGAATCATCTGAACTGAGAGAGTTTTCAGATTGGATTGCAAGTATTGGGGATGGTGTTATTGGAGGTCCAAATGATGGTCATGTTACTATATCTATTCCAGAAGATATTTTATTGCAGAGTTATGGTAAAGATCTGGAGACCATTGTTTCTAGCACTTATCCTACGTACAGAGATAATGTTGATGATATTTCATATTTGGAGGATCGTGCTATACTTGCTCATACATTGGACGTCGTAAATTCAGTTAATGAACATATGATTTCTTTGAATTCATCACTTGGTCGATAATATTTAAGTTCTGATAGCACATCGAAATCAGATTCAAGTTCAAATTTATTGGAAAATGTCTACACACCTGAATTCTTGAATGGATTGAAGTGTCCTGGTACTCCAAATCATGAATTGGTTCTTAAAGTTGGTACTCATGTTATGCTATTGAGAAATATTGATCATTCGAATGGATTGTGTAATGGTACTAGACTGGTTATTACAAAACTTGGGAGCCATGTGTTAGAAGGAAAACTTATTAGTGGCCATAACGCTGGACAAGTAGTTTTGATTCCTCGATTGTCGATGACTCCATCTGATTCAAGGTTGCCTTTCAAGTTCGTGCGTCGACAATTTCCATTAATTGTGTCATATGCAATGACAATTAATAAAAGTCAAGGACAATCTCTTTCTCATGTTGGATTGTTCCTAAAAAAGCCTGTGTTTAGTCATGGACAACTTTATGTGGCCGTCTCAAGAGTTACAAATCGAAAAGGCTCAAGATATTGGTGCGTGGCAACGAAACAGCATTTCAGCCATCGAAAATGTTGTGTATAAAGAAGTTTTTCGTAATGTTTGAAATAAAATATGTTGTATTTGTTTGTTACTGTTATTCGAAAAAATGTCATCATTGATGTATTCAAAATCTAATATACTAACATTATTATTTTTCTCCTTCGTTACTTGAAATTTTGTAATTAATACTCCCTCTGTCCCACTACGTCCGTCTCATTTCTTTTCGGCACGAGTATTTAGGAATAGGGTGATTAAAGGATAATTAAAGAGATAGAATGTGGTGAACCTCACACCTTTGTGTGAGAGAAGAAATTTTATTTTTTGGAATAGACCATTCGTAGTGGGACAACTCGATTAGAAAAATGAGATATACGTAGTGTGACGGGGGTGTACATTTTACTCCTTATTCATGTAATTTAATAATTTCTATATTACATATTTTTATAATGCATTCTACCGTGCAACGCACGGGTGCGATACTAGTGATAATGAATAGATAAGAATGGGCTTCACGCTGGAAACTTCCATTTGATACGCTTGGGGTGAGAGTCAATTTGGGGCTATAAACGTATAAAAGTATACTCAATAATATTTTAAATATTATTTAAATGGGGTTATAAAGAGAAATTTGAAGGCTATATTTAGAATCACCCTTTTTCAAGTTCTACTAACATTTGTTAAATTTACATGGGCTGATTTGGTTGACAGTTAATATGACTTGAGAAATATTCTGATTCTCATTTTTCAAATTTTTATGTTTGGTTCAATTTTAATAACTTTTTTGAAGAGTAAAAAGATTTTCAAACATAAGAAAAGTTGTACTGTACTTCTTTCTTGGATTCTTATTCCATAGTAGTAAAACTTAAGTATTCTGATTACTTGTCTTAGGAAATCTTGAGTTATTATTATAATAATAATAATTCTATTATGATCATATTATATTATATTAGTGCTATTATTATTATTATTATCATTATTATCGTTATTGTTATCACAATTATATAATTATTAGGTTGCTATTATTATCACTATAACTACTACTCCCTCCGTCCCATGATAAGTGGCTACTTTCTTTTGGGCACGGGTATTTAGGAGATGAGTGTTTAAAGGGTAAAAAGATAAAAAGTGGTGGAGCCCACATCTTTTGTGTGAGAGAGGGTGTTTCCATATTAGGAAAGTGACCACTTATGATGGGACAGCCCAATAAGAAAATGTGGCCACTTATGACGGGACGGAGGGAGTATTATTTTAGTGATCTGATTATTATTATTATTATTATGAAATGTTGTTCACCGGGTCCAACATAACAAAAATAGCGGACCAAAGTGTATTAAATAAGTTCGGGACCCCAAATAAAGGAGCTAAAACTAGGAGGACCAAATAGCCTCGTTTTTCTAGAGGGGAAAAAAATAGTCTCGTTGATTTTCCTACAATAAATTCATTTATTCTATTTATTTATTTTATATTTTGGAAATGGGAAGCGTTGGAATTTGAACCCTAAACTTCACTGCTTACAGATTGAAGCATGCACCACTTCAATTTATTAAGAAATTAATGTTGTCTATTTTTCCTATGAAGCTTATAGACTATTGTAAATGAACAAAATTTATTCAATGCGCACTTTTGATGATAAGTGTATATCACCTTGATTATAAAAAAAAGATGGAATGATTATTTTACCAATCACACAAATGTACTTTAGAGTTTAAAGTATATTTCAAATGGCTGGAGATGGAACAATAATATAATTAAATATAGAATTGAAAAATAAAACACTTACTCTTTTTTTTTTTTTTGGAGAACACTTACATATTCGATAATAGTAATGGATGAGGTCAAACCTTACGGTGGGAAATTCTAGTAGACTAGATAGATATGAACTGTGAGAAGTAGAATAAGCATAGAGAAAAACAAAATTCACATAATAAAGTTTTACTGCTGTAATTTTTTTCACTCGAAAAATGACGAAACCAAACTGCGCATTTTTGTTGTGTCTGAATAGAAGAATAGGATCAGAAATCACAATGCTCGTAGGTCCAATCCTAGCAAGCGTATGCGTTCCTTCCACGACAATTCATATATAAAACGAATTTCTAACTTCATACGCATCAATCCAATACAAGTTCTGAAACTGAACAAACCTAACATCGAATTCAACGATGGATTTCGACCAGTTATCTTCGTCTCTGAATCGATTCAGAGCTCTGGCTAATTCATACTTGTCTGAATTCGAGCCTCTCGCGCTGCTTTTCGTCCCTCTTTTGACGCTCTTCTTCGCCAGATTAGCTCAGTCGATTCTTGCTGTGGTTTTCGAGAAAGGCCTCAAATCTGCGGCCGTGGAGTTGGTCATGGCTTCTGTCAAGTAATTTCTCGCATTTTGCTTCCTGTCGTGCTTGTGAAGTTTATTTCGTGACTAATTTATCAGTTTGATCGTGTGTGTGATTAGGTTGGTGCCTGGTGTGCAGAGGTATATTGATGCTGAAAAGCAAAAGGTACGTGTAACTTTGTTTGTTCATATTTTATTATTTTGTTGATTGTTTCAATTCAGAGCGTGTTTCATATAAATAGGTGCTCCTTGTAGTTGTTGTTGTTTGGTCAGTATTGATATGGAGTTTGTAAGTGCGGATATTTCTTGAAACTTGAATTAAAATGATGAGGTGAAGCTGTCGTATTAACTGAGCTGCAGGAAGAAGAAAAGAGCAATTAATACAACTGTATTGATGTATAGGCATATTTCATTAATGTCTGTTTTTTTAATGGGGTAACATAAAGCGATTGGCTGGATTTGTCTGCTGATCAGATAAATATTTATGTCTATTAGATGTTTCCATTACTCATGAATCATGCTACTTATAATTTAGTTTCATGAAAAGGAATATTTGTTCAAATTACTCTAGCTGAGCATGCTTAAGTTATACTTATAGGCCTTAAGCTTGTTTTATGCTAAATCTCTTACGATCTGGATACAATCTAATTTATTTGTTGAAGGTACCAGGCTTTATAAAATTATGAAACATATTTTAATTTTGTGTTTTGAAATGAAAATAAATATCTAAGAATTGTTAGAAGTTCTTGAGCCAATCACCAAATTTTAAAACAATAACATAAAAATTGAAGCTTGACTAAGCTCTTGCAGCTAACTTAAACTAAGCTTGCTATTGTGCTATTAGTCAACTAAAAAAGTTACTTATATCAAAATGTACTCATTGGATATCTGTTTCACACGACCTTATCATAACCTGCTATTTTTCAAACTATCAACCGGTGGCATATAGGTGGGCCTGGGGCGTTACATTATGTTTTCTTATTGATTGAATTTGATAACTAAGACAACATTGGCTTTTTTTGTCTGCAGGTCGTGGATAAGTTGCAAGGTTCTGGTAAATCAAAGAGAGATGGTTGGAGGACTGAGTTGCCTAGGTTAGGCTTAGGAGGTGAGGTTCTCGATAAAATGAAAGATGAGAAGCTAAAAGATGTGGCATGGCAGGGAAAATGTTCTGGTACAGTGTAAGTCTTCTGTCGATCATATCACCTTACTGAGATGTTTTATATAAAAAAACTCTTTGTTAACAAACGGGTGTTTTCAGCTACATTGCAGGACATGAACAGGAAGGGCATTTTTCTTTGATTAATGAGGCATGCTCCATGTCAGTAAGATATATATTCTTCCTACATTTTTCTGTATAGCAAGTTCAGCTTTACTGAATAGCCAACGACTGTGGTCAACAAATGGAAAGAATACTCTAAATAATGTTACTATTATTCTAGTCTCATGGACTAAGAATCTCTAATATCAATGTGGTAACTGATAAGATTTTTGAATATCCTTCCAGGTTTGCACATACCAATCCTCTGCATCAAGATGTATTCCAGAGTGTAGTGAAGTTTGAAACAGAAGTTGTGGCGATGACAGCCGCACTACTTGGAAGTAAGGAAAAGGCTTCTGGAGGGAAAGTATGTGGAAATATGACATCAGGAGGGACAGAAAGTATATTAATGGCAGTGAAAACCTCGCGAGATTATATGAAGGTTAAGAAGGGAATAACTAATCCAGAAATGTCAGTGAAACTTCTTTGTTGTAATATCCTAATTTGGAACATGAATGGTCACATAACTGATTCAGCTTTTGCCTTTCTGGAAACAGGATTATACCAGTTTCAGCTCATTCAGCATATGACAAGGCTGCGCAATATTTTAAGATCAAATTGTGGCGTGTTCCTGTGGACCAAGATTTTAAAGCTGATGTAAAAGCCATCAAACGGCATATTAACCGGAACACAATATTGGTTAGACTTTATTCTGATACTTTTGGGCTGCATTTATCCACGTTGTATGGTTATTTATGATATTTGCATTTGATGTTGCCAGAAGTTCTTGTAAGACCTCAATGTTATGCCCTTAAATATTTTGGAGATTACAAATATGCATTTAGATTGAAATAGAACTGATTCAATCTCCATGTCAACTTCTTTCAAGTGAACTTCCAAGTTTTGGCTTCCAATCTAAAAATCTTCTTTTCTTCTGATACCTATTTGATCTGCTTGTGTTACTAAATGTTTTGCAGATTGTTGGATCAGCACCTGGATTCCCTCATGGAATTATTGACCCAATTGAGGCATGCTATCCAGTATTTTATAATTTCTTGTGCAACTTGAACTTCTTTTGCTTTACAGAATTCCTAACGGTGTGATTCTCTTTGTAGGAGCTTGGGGAGTTAGCTTCTACCTACGGGGTTTGTTTGCATGTTGACCTTTGCCTTGGAGGGTTTGTGTTGCCTTTTGCTCGTAAGCTTGGGTATGTCCAATGCCAAATGTGCGAGAATGATTTGCTGAGTGATGCATCTTATGATTCTTATATGGAATTGTTTTAAATGCTTTCCTGCATTTGTGATGCAAACCTTCTATCTTATACTTTTGGAGATTGCTCTTTCTACTCCTAAATATGATCAAGATATAATAGTAGTGTTGGATAACATTTTATCTTATCTTCTGTGGTGAATGTCTTATTGATTTATATTTCACAGTTGACGCGAAACTGAATTTCACTTACTGTGCCTCATCTTTTTTGTTCATGCTTCCCGATTTACTTTCTTCTGCCAATTGAGCAGAAGACTGGCATATGATGTAGTTTTTTTCTGCTTTGGTACTCATGTCTTGTAACATGTTTCATGCTTTGAGCTTTCTTAAGCTATTCAAAATCTCAAATTATGTTTGATCTTTACTTTATGATGCTATTTTGACATTACAAGAGAAGGCGTGTTTGTCACCGTATGCCAGAAAACAATGTTACCTTTTCTCTTCACTGTTTCAATTTTGTTAAGCCATTTACATAATAACATCTGACCATGTCTCCTAGGTATCCTGTGCCACCATTTGATTTCTCTGTCAGAGGAGTAACATCCATATCCGTGGATGTTCACAAGTATGGGCTGGCTCCTAAAGGAACAAGTGTGGTTCTATACAGGGATCATGACATACGGAAGGTACTAGATAATTTGCTTGTTCTTTTGTTAAGATAAAACAATACTTTTAATGGTTTTTATAGTGAGGTGCCATTCAGCAAATCTTATTTCAAAAAGCTTATAAGCTCTTGTAAGATACTTTGAGAGCTATAAAATGGTAAATCTTATTAACAAAATAAGTTGTTGAAGTGTTTGGATGAAACCACTTTGGAGATGTTAGTGATGACATGGTTATAATTAAAATGACAAGGATCTAAGGTATTTCATAAATAAGTTTGGGCCCACTTACTTTCCCAGTTACAACTTGTTAGCTCCTTATATTGAGAGCACATAAGATCTTTCACAATTAAAAAGAAAAAAAAAATTAAAAAAAAAATCTTGTAAGATCTTGTAAGATGTAGCTCAACCAAACAGCCCTCAAAATCTTTCTGTATCTATCTAACTTGGATAAACATTACACACTTCTGGTCCATCTACTTGATGGAATCACATGCTATAGTCGCCCCTTTGTTTCTCTAGGTGTATATATATATATATTTCTTTTTTCTTCAATTTGGCCTTCTATGATCTATTTGTTGGCTCTCAAATCAGACAGGTTAAAATCCATGGTAACACCTTTATTCTAGTAATTCTTCAGAGATACATTTTGAAAAAATTATTTTGTGAATGCATTGACATAAAGAACATACGAACACTTGACATGTTTGAAACGAGGAGCATAGACGCCTGTCATGTTCTCAATCTGGCAACTTAGGCTGTGCTTTCTTGTCATTTATTTTTCTGTTGTATTACCTGTGTCTCTACTTCATAATCTTTACGGATTTTCCTGCCTTAAATTTTGATTACCTCTGCTGTTCCGTTCTGCTGCTGGATCATTGGCAATTCAACTCTCTTGTAAAGCATCAATTTGTAGCTGGTGAGTTGCTCTTCCACCCAAACTTTTTATGCCTTACAATTGAATTTAGGTAAATGAAATCTATGAAGCATTTAACTCATGCAGCTCTACAGAGCCGCCATTATATATCATGACACTCTTTAATATGTTTTTCTTTTCTTTACCTGCAAATTCTGTTGCTAATAGTTTTTACTACGTGCCGTGTACTCCGTTTCCTTCTGTCCAGTCACTGAGTGGACTGGTGGGCTCTACGTATCTCCGACAATTGCTGGAAGCAGGCCTGGAGCTCTGATAGCAGGGGCTTGGGCAGCAATGATGTCCCTTGGGTTAGAAGGTTACTGCTTTCACGTCCTCATTGTTTATTTTGGTCAAAATCAAGAGTCAAGACTCAAGTCTGTTGCTTGTGACTGAATTGTGAATTTTTGGTGAACAGGTTATCTGGACAACACAAGGAAGATTATGGAAGCTTCAAAGAGAATAGAGAAGGGGTAAGCATCATCTTAACTCCTCAAATGTTTTTTGCCATATTTCTTAGGCAATGCATATCATTACAGGATCCGACAGATTCCAGAATTGTTCGTCATTGGAAGGCCCGATATGACACTCGTGGCTTTTGGATCCAACGTTTTGGACATATTTGAAGTGAACGACATCATGTCATCGAAAGGATGGCACTTGAATGCACTGCAAAGGCCTAACAGGTAACCCTTGCTAGTAAAAGTATATGAAAAGAAAATGCAGGCACAAGGTGGATGGCCTAGTGGTGGAGTGGTTGCCTGTTGACCAATAGGTCATAGGTTCGAGTACTCTCGGCCACAAAAAAAAACCCTAGGTGGGGTGTGTGAGTTTTAATATTTGTAATGATATTCCAAAAAAAAAAAAAAAATACAACTGTTTCTTTTCCCTTTGTACTGTTGTTCGAATTCAGTTGATATTACTACAACTTCCTGTTTTATATTCTACCTAAATGCAATATAGTATTTATCTTAATTTTTGCGTGTGCTGATTGTGTGATTCCTTGTTGCTCAGCATCCATATCTGTGTGACTCTTCAACATGTAAATGTGACCGATGAATTCCTGAATGATCTGACAGATTCGGTGCAAACTGTAAGCCCATTATCGTTGGAAAGAAACCTATAATATTCTGCAACTTTTGAATATTAAACTAGTATGTGTGTTAGAGAGACAAGTTAATTATAAAATTTGGATCAGGTGAAGGCAAACCCAGGGCCAGTGAAAGGAGGGCTTGCTCCGATATACGGTGCTGCTGGAAAAATGCCGGACAGAGGAATGGTTCAAGATTTGTTGGTCGATTTCATGGATAACTCGTGCTAGCCCAATCTTACTCTTCTATTTCTCTTCTATGCCTACTTTTTCATATCTTCTGGCAATAGAGAAATTGTTGCTATGGTGGATGTGGATCGTCACTTATTATTCTTATACATTCTATTTTCATTTAGCATTTGATTTATCTTTTAGAGAGGGAAACTTGAGAAACTACTAAAATTGAGTGTTTATTAAACTATGTAATATTGTGAGAATATAGTATATTAGTATGTAGTATTGCCAAAACCGTTCCAATCCACTGATGAATAAGAGTTTGATTTTCAATTTGCACTTGTCATTTTCTTAATTTGCAGCGTTTTCATTTATGTCAGTATTCTGTCGATAATTTCATCTGATTTGGGATTCGATTCGCCTTCAACTCGACATCCTCCTTGAAACTCTATTTGGTACGAGCTGGAAATACTGATCATATATATATACGTGATATTAATGCATTATAGTATATAATACAAATAAAACTCCTTTTCAAATAGTAGCAGAAGCTGAAACTCTCTTTAGCGAGAGGTCTTGAGTTAAATTCCACCTGCGTATTGTATTATATTTTTTACATTGTTTGGTGGTGGTCTAATCTCTGTGCATGTTTCGGTATTTTTTTGAGCATGGAAAGAGATTCAATTAATCAATTAACTTCTTGTTTGGTTTGGGTATTAGGTTAACCATTACCCTTACTTGAGGGTGACCCAATCTCTCAAAATGTTGCCCTCCAAACTAGAGCGGTAACAAAATCCTTTCCTCTCCTGAATCATTTCACAAGGTGTTTCCTTTCCATTATTGACCAAATACCCAATAAAGTAACACTTATTGTTATCATTCCTCCCCTCTACTTGATTTCATTCCCTTTCCATTCCACTACTCGAACCAAACGAGCACTCTGTGTAGTGTAGAGGTTCCACCTATGTAGTGGTATAATAGTTTATTTGATAATACATGGAGTATATACCTTGTGTAATTCTTAAAAAAAAAATTAAAAAAATAAATAAGGGCCATCGCAAGTAGTTATATGTAATTTTAGATTTCAGTTCAACCTCGACATCAAATTTCCTTAATGTTTTTTTTCTGATAAAGTTTATTTGCATTTTCAGATATACATGTGTTGAAAAAATCACACCAAAATGCAAAATTACACACTTACAGAATATATTTATTTCAAATTTTTTATTTTCCCTTATCTATCATTTTTACTCATTTAAAAATGAATTTATAAATTGCAAACATAATAAACTTCTTGCATAAATTATTTTCCGTGCAAGCATGAGAGTTTTCTGTATTAGAGTAAGTATGATCCCGTGCGATGCAGGCAGGGTCCATTGGACCGAAAGTGCCCGCCAAAAAATTGATTATTTTTTCGCAATAATTTTCCCCAAACTAACAACTCTCCGTTCCGATATTCTGAGTCGAATTAATCCAACGAAAATCCTTTAACCCTGGAGATCTAGAAGCCTCGATCAACACCAGAGAAGTATTTTTTCTGTTTCTTCTCTATATTAATGCGAAGTTTACTTCTGGTTTCCTTTAATTTCATGTCTTGAGTTAGCGCAGTAATCTAGAAGTTCTTTTGATATGCAAATCCTGTTAAAGGGGGTTAATTTGTGTTATTTTGCCTGAATGTCGTATTTGCAGAGCGGTAGAAAGGGAAAGTCATCTTCGTTGCATCGTCTATGGCGAGGTAGATTTATTCCAACATATGTTTATCTCCTGCTACCATTTTATTCTTATTAGAATATGAAGAAGAAATAGATAAAATACAAGTATAGCTAGGAAATACTTCGTAAGACTAAGAGCATTAGTGCGCAATAAAACTTTTTTTTCTTTTTCTTATTAAGCTCCTAACTTCTGCACTTCAATTAATTGTTTACTTATATTTTGTTTCTAATCTGACTGCTCTAGCCTTTTATGAGAAATTATTGAGTATTCTCTTAGATTGTTTTTCAAAGTGCCTGCTGAATTGGAGAACATTCTGATTTTAGTTTTGAAATATCAAATAGTAGCATTGTTCAATTTTCTCTAAAGGAATAATTTGAATCTTTATCCACTTTCTTTTATCTCTACCTGTAGGTAGCTTCTATTACCATGATTAACTTAGTGCTTCTTGTATCTTAACTATGAATTGAAAAGTTTTAAGGAACGCCTGACCTATCTATAGACAGGAGTAAGTTTTCATGAGTATAGTTTGGCTTAGTCACGTCTAGGATAAGTTAATCAAAATTAGCAATGAAGAAACTTTACCTCTCAAGTTGATTCAAGTAAACTTATTTTAAATTATTCGCTTATCCATTGGTTGTTCTCCCCTCCATCTTTCCTTGTCTCAAATCCTTTACCTAAACTCTTAATCCTAAAGCTGGTAGAAGCAACCCTTGTTCATCTAGGGCGCTGGTAATTGTTATTAGCACTACTTTTCATTGTCAAAGAGCACATTTTGCAATTTTTGTGACTCATATATATTATATACAATATACGGGACAAATCTTTTAGTCAAGACAATAACCTTATCGAGTTAACATTTTCTTTATCTAATAAATTTGAAGCAAAAAATTATTCAAACACAAACATCGACAGTGCTAAGGTACCTAGTAGTTACTTAACTTTGATAGTTGTATTTCACCACTGCAATGCAGAAATAAGAAACTTATCTTAAGTTTTACAGAACACAATAGAAGAGTTTTACAACACCTAACAGAAGCAGACACAAGACTGTGACTGTATTATTATCATTCTTGCAAACTCATCATGAAATAACCACTCAAATATGAAATCCACACAGGAAATCTTAGATTACCAAATATCTCTTATACTATTGCATCACTAGGTGCCAGACACCTCAACTCGGCTCTTCCATCATCAGAGCTCCAACACCAAGTCTACAAGGTCAAAACAGAAATTAACTCAGGACAGTCACAATATTGCATATTCTGTCAGGACCAATGTATGCTTTGTGCAGTATAACAATTAATATTTGTGTACTATAATATGTTTTCAAGAATTGTTGATGCTTACTTTAGCAGATTACTGCCATAAGTACTGCAATTTGTACATTGAATACACACACACACAAGGCCAATTTACGAGGAGGAAATTAAACAATTTCATCGCTAATTCTATGAGGCCATCCTGAAAAAAGCTTGTGATGATAATTGACAGTTAATACCATTTAGAATTATGTAGCGCACTAGTTACTTACAGTCTGCATCAGTTTTGACCCAGAGCTCGCTACCGGTGGTGTCACCACTGCTTTTGGTATGCTGGGGTAAATGGGATTGGTTCTTGTAGCTGCATGTGTTTTCTTTTGAGATGAATTGTTCTGGATATATTATGATATCTTCAGCAGAGGGTCGTAGGCCTCCACTGTAAGATTTCGTCAAATGGGTATCTATGTTCTTGATCTCATTTTTGGCGGGATAATGAGGCCGGGAAAAAGAAGTTGAGTTCTCAGGATGGACCTTCCGGTTGAAAATCTGCAGGATCTGCAATATCACATTCAAATTTAAAAATTCTCATCACCAATCTCAGAAACTGGTGAATGCTATTAAATATTCATAGCTGAGAGAGATTTTAACTGAATTTTGTAATTGGGTCTAATTCTTTTTTACATTAAGCCATACAAATTTTGGTAACTTCTCTTCACTTTGCCATCTATAACACTCTACGAGGAATATTGTGCTTAAAACCAAAATCTTGTTGTTTTTGAGCTAAAGAATATGATCTACAATAAGAAAGATACAAAATAACAAGTTGGTTAAGTGTAAAAAGAAAAAGAAAAGGAATGTTAAGAAGGCGAAGTACAAAAAGGCATCTAGTTTGGATGGCAGAATGTTTTTACCCCGTTTTACTTTTGTGAAGAAGAGCAACATTATTTATATCATTTGAAATATGAGCAGTTCCTTTTCTATGCTTACACAAACCTTATGCAGTTTTGTTTCAGCTGTTGTAGAGTCAATTACTCCTCCTGAGTTTGCTGTAGTATTCCTTGAAGAAGCATGAATAATTCTTTTTTTCAGCATCTTTTTCATGACATGTACTGCAGATTTTTCAGTTTCCTTTTCAGTTCGCTTCTCACCCCTGTCAGATTTAGTTCCAGAATTTTCTTCTGCTTGTTTAGTTTTCTGAAATAGCTCCCCAAGTGATGTCCTTTGTTCTTTCTTGACTGGTGGTGTTGTCTCTTGAAGCCCAATTGCTGATCCAAAAAGATAACTCTGCAGCGGACAGATGGTTGCTTCACTGCCACATGTCTCAGCACTTTCAATGGGCTTGCTGCTGAGTGTAATTGTACTGCAGTGACTGATCCTTCCAGCACTAACATGACTGTTCCGTCCAGTACTGACATGACTGTTCCGTCCAGCACTGACGTGACTGTTTCTTCCTGATGAAATGTTGCAGCTGTCACCTTCAGCTGCCAGAACCTTTTCCAACTCATCATTGATTAGCTTCAGTTCATTTTCTGTGACTTCGGTTTCCTTCTCAGCTATATGATCCACGGAGATGGAAAATGTCGGTGTTGCTGGGTCAGTGGTAACTGGTTCTGTACCTAGAGTACCAATAGCAAGGAACCCATGAAAGAGCTCTGTAAGAGCAGTTGCCCGTTCTTCTTCGAGGTCCTCCTCTTCCTCTCTTGCAGCTTCTAGACTGGTAAATGAGTTTCTGCGGTAGATGTCTCTTTGGGCTCTGGTGAAGGGCTTACTGCCATAACCTCCTTTTTGGTAGGACTGCAGGTCGTCCAACGATGGTTGCCCATTAAAACCTGAAAGTCAAGTTCAAGAACTCCCTGATACTGGAAACATATGGTAACAAAAGAGATATGGAGTATAAGAGGTACTACATCTTAGTAATAGTGTACTTTTTTAATAAGATATCGGGGTCCATCATCTCTGATGACCTGAGTAGAATCACATTGGCTGTTGATATCTCTTCAACTTATTTTGATTAATGAACTCTTGATCTTTTTGTATCTTTGTTGTCGAAGGGGTCCTAGGAATATCGCTTCTTCTAAAATAAAGTTCAATTTCTATCAGCTCTAAATCTGGCACCAATCTCATGACTGTTTCCAAGTTGCAATTATAATCACCCCATCATTCTGAGTCTATGGTTTTGTTTAGTATATTTGTTTCTATAATATTTTAGTCTATTTATATCTATATTATAATTTTTGTGAAATAGATTAAATACTACAAGTTTATGACTGCCTTGCAGAATTACAACTATGATTTTCCATCGGTAATAGTTTGAGTGCATGTTTACTAAAGTACATAAAAATAGTCTTTAATCTATTACTTTTAGCCTAAAATATCTATATTGTCCTGATTCTTACGTGCAACAATTATAAAATTAAGACATCACAGTATTGGGCTATGTTCTAAGCAATACGCAGCTATCCAGAATCATGTGGATTAATATATCACTAACCGAAGGAAAATTCTTTTGGTGTTTCGCTGCTGTTCTGCCGGAACTTGCGATGCATCCAACCTAATAGCTGCAATGAAGACTGATGGAGATGACTACTATGGAACGGCAAAGGATGAACTATAGAAGCAAAAGAGAAAGTTTCAATATTCTTATGTTTAACAATAATATCATACCTTCATTTTGTTCGTACTCTTAGAGAGCTTGATAAGAAGAGTAGGTGAAACAATTGAACTTTATATAGACTGAGTTATGGTGACCATTAATCATGTTGGAAAAGCCACTGGGGTTTGAAGTTAATAAAAACTGTTTCAATCATTTGTGAAGTTAAAAGGTGTCAGTAAATTTTTTATACATACTTCTTTTCTTTTTCTTTACACAGAGTTTTAGAGGCTGAGGATTTTCGAGTCCCAAAAATCTATTTTGTAACATTTTTGGATGTCATCAATCAATTTCAGCTATCAGTATTGAATGTTCATTTTACTTGTTTTCACACTTTCAGACGTAAAATCTATGTCAGCATGTGCATGTTACCCTGTTATAATGATTTATGCAACTTTTGGCACTTCTCCTTGCATGAAACTGAATCCTTCCACACACATTTACTCACCACTGACTAATAAACCACCCGATGTTGTAGCAACTTCTGCCATTATAGTTTTGCTTGAGAATGTTGTCAGCACCCACTGTTATGGCAAAAGGATAGTAGAGGATATTGTATGATGCTTGTATTTTAACATATATGAATATAAGGAAGATCTTTAATCGCATGATCTGTAAAGCTTGATGGTCAATTATTGTTAATCGTTGGTCAACTGCTTGACAGATATCAATACTTGTATGTAACAAGTTCGGTCTGGACATACTTACTACTCACCAGTAAACCTCCTGATGTTGTAGTAACTTCTGCTATTGTAGTTTTGCTTGATACTGCTGTGAGCACTCCCCGCTCTAACAGGAGGATAGAAGAGAATCTTGTACTATGCTAATATTTTAACATATATGACAATGAGGAAGATCTTTAGTAACATGAACTGTTACAACTTGATGGCCAGTTATGGTTAATCATAGGTCCACTGCTTGACAGAGATCACAATGAAAGGGACCTATACTATAATTCCGAGACAGAAAAGTCTTTATTTGATAGTACAGCTGGGGTAGGGCTTTTAGTATCTGCCTGTACATGGATTTTATGTTTCGTCATAATATTAAGTACAAAACAAATGACTCTACATAGAATATAGAAGCAAGAAGACTCATGATAAATAATCTTGTTTAATTCTTTTTATTGAACCGGAATTCCAGTCTAAAAAGCTCAGGTAGTGGATTTTTTTGCCATGTTTAGGTTTTAGCTAGTGTGAAATGTTAAAAGACATCTCATACTCTTTTGTCAAGTTATAGATGCGCCTATTGTAGCATTACCATATAGATAAGCCATCGATGATTTTGTCACCCTAGTAAGCACTAGTAATGTTGTGGTAGTAAGGTCTTGCTGTTTACATTGTTATTCAATTCTGTTTGTCTGCCCTGCATGCTGTAATATAATAATATGTAAACGCATACTGTAAACATCTTTCTTCCAGCTTCATTTTATACTGAATATGCACCACTTGCATTTTAATTCACCTACTGATCAGATGATGGTTTTTAGTTGGAGACAATCTACGGAGGGCCATCTTTGGAGAGATTAGTATCTTCCCACATGCTCTGAATTGTTTACCGGACAGAAACAATCCATGTTAACGGGTGTTGTAATAATTTTGAATTTATTTTTCCAAGGAAAAAGAAAGATTTTACACAACCTTCTACAACTAGCGGCCAATTTCATCTTAAAAAAAAATACCCTTATGCCCTTTCGTACGTCCCTTCCTCTTAACCCGAAGTAGTCACCTACAACTTTTGTGCTTTCCAAAATATGTCACAACTAGTGTATTTTTTCTTTAGACTTCAATATATATGGCACAATTGTCCCCATATTATCATGGCAGGATTTCGTAGCCCAACTATCTGCAAGTTTTGACCTCGAAATTAATAGAAAATATGGAGAGAAGCACAAAGTTTGAGAATTGGAATTATTTCTTTATTATTTGTTATGTTCATGAAAAAGACATGGGCTTAACTTTTTGGAAAGCTATTTCTCCTGAAATAATGGAGAACTGAAATTAGTATATTAGTATTTCTTATGCTCAAGTTTTCTTTTCTTATGTGATCTAGTTTAATGCAATAACTGTGTCAAGTTCATCGAATTTGAGTTATCACATCTACAGATAGGCCTAGCATCAAATTTTAGTTTCCATTTGAGAGCAGATCGTCATATGCGATTGGCAAAGAAACTTTGATGAACTTAGGGGATATAGTGCTAATAATTTTGGTATTTCTCCGGTGATTGGATTAATGTTGGAATATTCAGCCATTTAACTATGCCTATTTTCAGAATCAAGTTTTCGTGGCTTCTCTAATATGTAGAACAATTTGGAGAATTTTTTGCTAAGCTGCTTAATTATCATCTTCAAAACCACCTAATTATGTTCAATCTGGATAGGATATAGACATGACCTGTGCAAGTAGAAAACCAAACTTCCCAGTTTTCAAATATAAGATGATTCTGATTCATGACTCCTTTGTTTAACTGTCTAGTAGATATTTCTACTTACTTCTAGAAACCTGGATAAGGAGATATATTATAATCATAAAGACGGTGAATAAAGATCGGTGTAATCTCAAGATGATCACATCATTAATTTATAAAAAGTGGAATCTGGAATGCAAATGGATGAATGTCCCCTGCAGATTTTTTGTTTGGGTTCAGGGGAATTGTTGACATCCTCCTTGTTTCTGTCATATTGTCATTTGATCATGAGTTGTATCCACAAGCATATGTCGAAAGATATTTGATCTCTCATTTTTCCTTTGATCCGATCTGGGCTCTTAGAAATTTCAGGATGAATCTCATTTAATTTCCTTTTCTCTGGTCTTTTTGTGAAATAGGCTTATTGAAGTCCAAGTAGTTTTACTTCTTGATGTTACTATTTGCATTGAAGAAAATGCTGGCTGCAGTCTTGGTAAACTGGAGAGGGTACTAATGTCGGGTTTTTTTTTTTTATAACTTTATCAGGTGACCATTCTAATACTCAGTTATCTTCAAACTGGAAGCTGGATTTGACAACATTCTGTTGGACGGTACGCAACTAAACATTATAATTAAATATAGCTTCTATAATCTTGTTCCGAAGTGCTTTATTGGATCCTAAATTTTGGTATGGCCATTGATAAATGTATACTTTGTCAACCATGTGCAATGGTAGCGTCTAATTTGCCAAGCAACTAACTTTAATAATCCGTAGCTCCTGAAAAGTTAATTTGGACTGCATCATATTATGTTGTTTTTATCAGCTTGCGAAAACTTGGTCGCAGATGGAACTTTCTTACAGCGACTGAGGTAGACCGAAGATGTACTGGAAGAGTACCAGATTCCTGGTATTAGTTTTATCACTGTCGTCTCCAGTGCAGATGCATCACCGGCATCAAAGCCAAGTGAAGGTATGTGTCACGTTTCGTTACATTATTTTAGTAGGGGCCTAAATGTTAAAGCAACAGTTGCTTAAAAAGCCAATCGGCATGAAAGAGTTTCGAAGCTTATGGTGATTGAAATTTTTGTCGACACACTATGTGAAGTATTAGAATTACAATTCCACTCTGCATGGCATGTCATGGATTTATCGTCAAGATTGCAAATACAAACCCCGGTGTCTGCTTCCTTTCGACATCATTCTGTGCACTTTTTCTTTCTAAATTTTGTTCCAAATCATTTGTCTTGACATAGGTTTTCTAGAGGGGTCAGCCCCATGAAATCTCAGGGTGGGAAAAGAGAGATCCAATCCAAAATCCAATTGCAAAACTTTGTTGTGACATTATCAATTGTATAGCCCACAGAGACAGAGCAGTTGTACTTTTTTTGAATCAACAGATTCTGCTTTTTATATCATCAGCACAAGTAATTGAAAATCCAGCTAACAACATGGCAACTGCCTGGAATTTAGTATCTGGGCTTTCTATTTGTCCGATTTCTCAATCTAATTTCTGAGTTTTTTTTTTCGATTAAAGGTTGTAATCATTCACATTATCTTGTCCAAAGTCTTTTGTGGTCTAAATGAAACCACCTATCCATGCCAATTATCCCAAGTGTGTGAGACCATATTTTGCTTTCTTTAGTATGCGCATTAATTAAGGTAATTAGGTGTCAAGAACAAGCGGTACCGACTAAAATAATATTGCTGAAATGGCGATGATTTGATTTGTTTATCTAGCTAGAGTCGAGATATTTTGGTCATGTCATATTGACTTTCTTTTTTGTCATTTCTGTTGCTAACATGAAGTTGGAAAATCTTATTTTCCTTGTTAGGGAGGAAAAACACTACCACCAGCCAACGCATAATAAGATGGAGTTGTAGTCCTCTTGCTGCTCATTATAGCCCTAAGTGACTATGCCATAAATGTGAAAATTGAATTAAAAGTCTTGAGTTCTAGCAAAACTTAAAAATATACTCTCTCCATCCTAGAAATTTAGTCTCAGAGGAACTGAATGGATGTTAAGAAATTATGTTGAAATTGTTTATTATGTATTGTAGGGTATTGTAATTTCTGTTTTGGATATGAGACTAATTTGTTGGGACATCGAAATAAAGAAATTGAGAATTTGAGATTAAATTCTTACGAGAGGGAGGGAGTATAATTTATCTTGGAAAAGTAGGTTCAAATTGGTTTGCATGCAAATTAGCCTGCAGATCTTTATAAAGGAGAAGATCGGTATATTAGTGTATGAAGATTGAAGTAGTTTCAAATAATTTACACGAGTTAGAAGCCAAAAATTGGGTGTTGCCGGCCGAACCGTGCGCGACCTAGACCTTAGTTAATCCATTAATTAATCTGTTGATTTATGTAATTAGACCTTAGTAATTCATAGTAATTAATTTTTAATTAGAGTTTAGTAATTCATTATTAAAATTTACTAATCCATAATTGGATTTATTTTTTATGGTTGCACTGTGCTTCCAAATGCATGTCGGAGCAAACAATCCGCAATAATAAGCAACATAAGGCTGGTTCATATTTTTGAAAATATTTTTGTTTTTTTTATTTGGTAACATTGCGTCTATTTCTTTTTCTTTCTTTCTTTCTTTCTTTTCCTTTTTTTGGTAATTCGTCCGTGATTTGAAACATATAAATAAAAGTTTTGATGTTGTTAGTGAAAATCAACGATAACTGAAATTTAGGGCTAAGGGAATTTGTTGGGAAAATTATAAGAGTTTTGATTTCATACCAAAATCCAGCTGATCCCAACCGAGTAGATGATTGCGCAAGCCCAAGTGTTTTTTCAGCTCGCCTGTTTGAGCTTATAGAGTTTCTAAGTTTACAGGTGAAGTCGTTGAAGACAACAGAAGACCCAGCTGAAGGATCACCTGAGTTAAGATTAACTGAGTAAGAATCAGCTGAGTAATTCATCAGAGCTAACTAACACAGCAGAGAAGCCCAGCAAAGCTGTATAAGATTACAACATATAAAGGAAAGACTCAACTGACCAAGTTGAGTACACAGCAGGGCAAGTCAAGTCGAGTGGTCAACAACGTTATCCAGATTCAAGACGATCAAGTTCATTTAGACACAGCTGTGAGAAAGACCTAGCTTGAGTGGCAATTCAGCTCAGCGTCAAAGACCCAGCAGAGTCCAAGACTCAGCTCAGCGTCAAAGACCCAGCAGAGTTCAAGACAGTTCAGAGTCACCAGCACAACAAAGTCGAAATCAACTTGAGATAAAGTCTGACCTGACCTGGATCGTCAGGAACTCGACACCTCAGCACCTAGAAGTCAGACCTAGGATTGCTTTACGAGGAAATCAAGGAAGAAGACAAGACCAACTTGTCAGAAGTTAGGTAGAGATTCAGAACGGCTCTTTCCAACGGCTAGTTCTAATCTCTCCCTATAAATATGAGTCTTCTTCATCAAGAAGAGAGAGAGAAAAAATACAAGACGAGAGATCAACAAACTACATTGAAAGAAGTCTAACCAAAGATCAAGATCTCTCAGAAAAGCTTCAAGATCCAACAGCCTACATCCTTCTGAGTACTTAATTATTCTCAGGCTGCTGAAGCTCTCTCCCATTAGTATCTAGGCATAAAATCCTTCCTATCTTAAGCCTAGGTTGAACAAGTTCATCATACTCCTTGTTCTTCATTGTAAGAACTCGTTCATAGTTGGAAAACCCAAACCCAAACCCTCAAACCCAGAAAAGGTTAGGTTAAGGTACGTCTGCTCGAAGCGTATAATTTGAGTGGCTAGATTTTTATAGTACCCGTAAACTGAAGATGAAGGCTCTGGTTTGAGCTGAGGACGTTTCGATACAGTACGCATAAACTTGTATCCAGCTTGAGGAACTAAGCTGCAACGCTTGCTGACTGCGCGTAAAGTCAGTGATATCCTTAGTGGATTACCAGATGGTTTTCTGGTCGTGGACGTAGGAGTAGTTTTTCTGAACCACGTTAAATAGCTTTGTTCTTTCCTGTTTTATTTATGCATCCATCTAACTCCTCATAAGCATGCCATTAAGCTGCATAAACTGACTAACTGAAAAAAGAAACAAAGCTTTGCAATATATTTGAAGTAACAGACGGACTTTCCAAAACCCACCACATTCCGCACACAGTCAGTTGTGTCGATCAAGCTGCCTTCCAGCTGGATCGAACACAGTCAGCTCACTCAAAAGTGTTTTAATTTGGAAAAGTTTTCAAATCTTGGTGTATTCACCCTCTCTACACCAAGGTATCCGTCTTGGGACCATCAGAATTATACGTCGCGGTTTAAATTTATGGTAAGAGAATTGACAAAGAATACTTAATTCTCCAACATAAGGTTTCTTAATTATGATAACTTTTTACTTTGCTTTTCTATCTTGCTATTTCGTATTGCAATATTTTTGTACTTTATTTATGCTTGAAATGAATATTACTTCTCAAGTAAAAATTTCACAATATTGAAGATATAGATCGATTTTGAATCAACAAATGCAAGTCAAGTCTACAAACTTGAATAGTTGACCTGTCATGTCATTATTATTTATACATTAATCTTTCTAATTCAATTTGGATATTTAAATTCTACGCGAATTACTATTTTAGCAGTTTACTTATACTTCTTCGAACTAAAAAAAAAAAATATCAAACTTTGTTAAGATTTGTCTCACATTAGAGAAAAAATTGAAAGTTTATGGAAAAAAAATAGAAAAATGGGTAAAGTTTGTATATTCAAAGTAAACTAACATTTTAAATAGAAAACAATGTCGTTTCATGTGGGTTAGACGATGTGTCAATGTGGGCACTTCCGATTGTCACATTAGTTTTGATTTGGTCGGATTTATTAATCGTAAGAAAATTACAGTAAATACAAAATTTGTGTGTTTAGAGAAAAAAAATTGATGGTAAAAATAAAAATAAAAACGAACAAAATATTATGTATTTTTAAGCAAATTGACCATTTAATATACGGACAACAGTGTATCAATTGAAGCATTATTTTACTTTTATTTTTTCTATTTTTCTTTTAAAACGATGTTCGTGATTGTCATTGAACTAAAGTGTAGATAGGGATTAGGGTTAGGGGACAGACGGTGTCATTAGGATAAACTTTATTGAAAAACATCATTAATTTATGTAACTAACGTTGCCATCCTCGAGAAGTAAAAAAATTAGAGCATTTGTTTAATCCACTAATCTTTATTTAAGTTCAACTAATCCTCTTATATCTTCCTTTTATAATTGAAAAGAAAATAGGGGCCAGCTAAGAATAAATTATTTCTTCCAAAAAAAAAAAATGAAAGAAAAGAAAAGCAATGTCCCGTAAACATGTACATTGTACCATGCTAGAATGCGTACAGCGTACAACAGGGTATGTTTGTTTTGCTACATTAATGGAAGAAGACAAAAATTTGAGTACCCGCCAATCGCACGGTGCAGCTAGAAGTAAATAGTGCATAATTAAGAAGATTATAGGGTAATTAGAAGATAATTAAAGTTCATTAATTTTAATTATGATTTATTAATTCTTAATTTAGGATTTATTTGTCTAGATTATGGTTTATCAAGTCCAGATTAAAATTTATTAATCTCAGCAATACTCAAATTGTCAACAATTTACTTTAATCTAACATCCTTTAGTTTTGAGTAGACGAAAACTGTTAGATTTGTTGACATGACATAGGTTCACATGACATGCATAGGTGGCCTTTTCTTTTAGGACAAATACTCTCATAATCTCACGTTACAAAAATTACATCCATTTATATATACTCTAAAATGAAACATACTATAACATTTGAGTTCGAAATAATCGATCAACACACGAATTTATAAAAGAGTGGAAAAAACTTGTTGAAACGCGTGATTATAGCCACGAAAGGTAATTAAAGCAAGAGGATGAATGTATTCGAAGGTTAATTAATGAAAAAAATGCTTAATCTCAGCAAAGTTGAGCTAAGATGGTATATATTTGTAGAATTTAAAGGTTTATATTATAGATTGATTGTATCGTAAAAGGGGTGCAATGAAGTAATGGGCAGTAATCTTCTAGTAAGTTAATACTGGGGTGATGAAATGATATATTGCGATGATCCTTGCAAGTGAGGATAAGGCCTCTAGTTATATGCATTTTACAAACAAGATATTAGGGTGTCATAGACATATTATACACCCTAATCACCCCTACCAAACGAGCCCTATATATATATATATAGGGCTCGTTTGGTAGGGGTGATTAGGGTGTATAATATGTCTATGACACCTTAATATCTTGTTTGGTATGAAGTATACAGCCCTTTATAAAGTTCGGGCCCGTATGAATAATACTTACTTTTGTTGTTATGTATACTACCTATGAGGTGGTATAAATAATACTGCAACTAATTATAGCAATAAATTACAATAATTACTATGTGTTGCAGAAAATTTAATACATCATACCAAACGGAATATTAATTCTTTATATTTATAAGACATCTCAGTCAAACATATCAGGCTTTATCCCATACTTTGGGTGATTAGGGTGTATAATATGTCTATGACACCCTAATATCTTGTTTGGTATGAAGTATACAGCCCTTTATAAAGTTCGGGCCCGTATGAATAATACTTACTTTTGTTGTTATGTATACTACCTATGAGGTGGTATAAATAATACTGCAACTAATTATAGCAATAAATTACAATAATTACTATGTGTTGCAGAAAATTTAATACATCATACCAAAGATGTCTTATAAATATAAAGAATTAATATTCCGTTTGGTATGATGTATTCAATTTTCTGCAACACATAGTAATTATTGTAATTTATTGCTATAATTAGTTGCAGTATTATTTATACCACCTATAGGTAGTATACATAACAACAAAAGTAAGTATTATTCATACGGGCCCGAACTTTATAAAGGGCTGTATACTTCATACCAAACAAGATATTACACATGTATTATATTATACATCCTAATCACCCCTACCAAACGAGCCTTATATATATATATATATAGTACGGTAGTAAATCTAGTTACGTGTACCGCGAACGGTAAAATTATTTTTTCAGATTTGTTATACGTGCTGTTGAGGGGTATTTTCGTCCTTCCAGTCCTTATGCGATATGCGCGTGTTATTGACGTCCATATCTAATGGATATTGGAAATACCCCGTACGCAGAAAGGTAGTTTAGGAATATTCTTAAATGAACCAATAGGGGTCTTCTACGTGTAAAAGAGAGAGAATTATATTGTTGTCGTGTAGTGCCTCAGACCTTCAGATCTGACCTTTGTCTTTCAGAGTTGATGATCTTCATATCTGAAATTGGTCTTTTCAAGTCTTCGCAGAATTGTTGAGTCCTCATGAAACATCTCTAAATCTATTCTTCATATTCCAAAGTTGGAATGCCTCTTCTTCATATCTGAATAATAGCCTCTTCAGATATGATCTCGGAGTCATTAATACTTCAAATAACATGTTCAGATTTGACTTTGCCAGTTGTTGGCCTTTCTTTCATTATCTTCTTGTTTTAGGCCTATTCTTTGGGCTTCCTCTAGTAATTTTTCATGCTCAAATACCTGTTCAAGTCAACTTATTTTCAGAGTGATTTATAAGATAATTATTTTGGGCCTCCTTTGGGTCTGAAATATACTCCCTCCGTCTCTCAATAATAAGACTATTTTGGAGCGATACAGATTTCAATAAAAATTTGGTAGTTATGAGTGGAGAAAAGGGATAAAAAAAGTAAGAGTTTGGTAGTTGTTAATTTAGTAGATAAAAGGGATCTACCTGTGACGCCCGGGGCAGAAGTACGGAGTGATCATCGCCGGTGCAGAGGCACGGACAAGGAGCGACTCTGATAAGACTTCAAAGCGGAGGGGGCAGGAACGAACCGAAATACACCCGAATGAGAGGGATTCCGAGAATATGTCGGAATTAGACGACATATATTCGATGAGAGCTTAAAGGAATTGATAGGTGCTACTCATACCATCAAGATGCATCTTCTTTTCTGGGGCTCATTGTGGAAGAACTCCAAGGTTAAGCTTGCTTGGCCTTGAGCAATTCTATGATGAGTGACCTCCTGGGAAGTTTTCCCAGAAAGTGTGCGAGTGAGGACAAAGCACGCTAGAAAGGACTTGTGATGGTTTGTGGGGCCAGCCGTCAGTCCGGAAGCCGGGTCGTTACACCACCTTTGTGAGTGGAGAAAGAAATAAAAAATAAAATAGTGGTGAGATCGTGTTCCAAAATGAAATAATCATACTATTGAGAGATAGACGAAAATGGAAAATTAGTCTTACTATTGAGTGATGTGGGAGAGTATCATTTCATCAAAGTCAAATGTTGGCTCTTCGTGTGCGTGTGATTAAGCTTCATTGGGCCTAGCCTAATGAGGGATATTCATCAATGGTATTGCCTCAATTTACATAATGTGCGAGCACCTATACGTAAGTCACAATTATGATTAATTAAATAATACTTTCTTTGTCTCAATAACAAGATCACTCTTTCCTTTTTCGTATGTTTCAATAGTAAGGTCCATTTCAAAAATGAAAACAATTAACTCTTCAAAAGGCTTTGAACCTACCGCTTTTTATCTTTGTACTCTTGTTTCTTAGTAATCGTGCCAAAATAAAGGGGACCTTGCTATTGGGAAGTTGACAAACATGGTTTTTACACTATTTTAGAGTGTTATTTATGTTGATTTGTAATGCAAAATCATGTTTGTAAGTGAGTTTTATTGATAAGTATTGCCGAGAATTGAAGGAATGAATGATCGAGGGTTGAAGTTCGTGAAAAAAAGAGTTTGGAACGTGTGCCCCGTCGTATGGCCGGACATTGGCCCGATCAGGCGTGCAAATGGACGAACAAGAGCGAGCAATAATTGAAATTTTCGGCTCTATTTATGCGGCCGTTTATGCGCCCGCACATCCTGCAGAATGACTGCACATTTTTGTGCGGCCACACATCTTGCAGCGACGACCACACATTTTGCTCCTAGGAGACACTAGTATTTTCTCAGCCTCGTTTGCGCGGCCGTTTGTGCTGCACACATGTGCTTCCGCCCGTGCCTCGGAACCACCTTTCCCAAAAATTACCAATTTACCCTTTTACTTACTCTTATATCTAACCCTCTTTTGCACCCTATGTAAGGGGGGTTCATCCAAAACTTGGGGAACACTTTACATTTTGCTAAGTTTTACAATTCTAGATCTCAATTCCAAGTTTTAGCTAGATTTTTCATAGATTGAAGATTGGGGATGGAAGAAATTCAAGATAATTGATCATCAAAATGGGTTTTATAATTAATGATATTTAATATATTTTTCTCTTAGTTTTGTGCTAGTTCTTTTGCTATGTGTGACTAGATCTTTTAGTTGATTATGGGGATTTGTGAGACTCATTTATGATGGTGATTTTATTCTATTGATTCTATTTTGCCTCCAATTGATGGTTATGATCTTGGTTCCTTTATTTGTGATTGAGTGATTGACCACCATTCTTTTGTACCAAGTATTCGTAGAAATGCCTAATAGATTTTTATGACAATTGAGTCGGCATTGACCTCAAGATTTCAGAATATGCATGGATTTTGAGACCTAGCGGAGATAAATGCATGTATAGGAACCATTAATCTTTGTGTGCACTTGAAAGTTGATATCCACGTCTTGAGTCCTAGCGGAGAGGGTCGTTGTGTCAATCAACTTTTGCAAACTTGTCGAGAGAGAGTTTGTGATTATTTGAGTGATTGTTCCCCTTGAATTGGATTAAATTTGGTTAATTAGATTGATAGATAAAATCCATCATTGTAATTGAGTCAAAGCATTTTTCTAGGATCGATCCTTTTTTCTTTGATATTTCCTCAAGTTTATTTCTCGTTTGTTTGCCCTGTCTTTAATCATTCGATTTCAATTAAGTGCATCAAAACTCCAAATCATGATCCCGAAAGCTTGAATATTAGCATGTTTTCTAAATTTCATTTTTATTGTATTATCGGCTTATAGTCTCCATAGATACCATACTCGACTTGCTATATTGTTTCAATTGCACCGTTTTAATTGCAGTTATATTGCTAAGTAAAATAGTGATCAAGGGAGTAGTAATTAACCAAAATCTTCACCATAAAAACTCAAATAATCATAACTGGTGCAAATAAAATTTCAAGTTGATAAATTCATTTTAATTTTTAAAGATTAACTTAGATCTTCAATGAATCAAATATTTATCCAATGACTTGGAGTGCCCAATTCCCGTTTTCACTCATGAATATATAAATTTATGATCTAGTCTCCCCTTTTCAGAAAAAAAAAAGAAAAAGAAACTACATTAATCCTAAATATATATAATTAAAGGAATAAATGGAGAAGAGGACGAGGAGTGGATAAGCATGACAGACATTAATTATGCTTGGTCCCCGCACAAAGTACAACGTACTAATTTAATAATAATTCTGAAAATTGAGTCTCCATAAAAAAATAAAAACAAATAATGCAGTTCAGTCTGAGAGAGAGCAACCAATTGAGAGTGTGTATTTTGGTTGCAGAAGTGAAGGGACCATTTCATTTTCATTTCATTTTCATTTTCATTTTCATTTGCAGAGTACAAAATTGCTAACAGCTTTCCGCCATTCATTTGCATTTTCATCAGTCTTTGGAGGCTTTCACTTTAAATTCACACTTTCTTTTTGAGGTAAAATTATAGTAGTTTGTCACTATCTGTTCCCAATTTACTTTTTACATGTTTGATTTACATCTCAATTTCATCCTACAATATCAAAGCAAATTTCTCCTAGAAGAGCATAGAATCCGCACTCCATCTCTAGTAGATTTGCCATAGAAATAGGATATTCAATTTTTTTTATTTAATGTAGTTTTTTGGATAGTCAAACTGCCGATTGGAATTAACACGTGTATGCCACGTTTAATGATTGGAAAGTCTGAGTTGGCGACCAGGTTCAATTTCAGACCTTAAATTCAGTGTCAAATTTAGTTGTCAACACAACTTTCCCGCGTCGAAAATTACTAAATGGATGTAATTATCACAAATTGAATAATTGGGGATAGAAATTTGTACTATGTTGAATTCAGACTAAACTTGTCATATTGTGTATTTATCGAATTAAAATTGTATGTTTTGCTTATTACTTTTAAATCAGAGTTTATCCGTATTTTCATAAATAGATCATACTTTTAATATTGACAAAATGGTACCAATAATTATTACTCTTTCTGTCTCAATAGCAAGGTCTCACTTGCTTTGGACACGGTTATTAAGAAACATTAGTAAAAAGATAAAAGTAGGTCTCCTACCTTTTGAAGAGTTAATTATTTTTATTTTTAAAATGAGACTATGCTAATAAGACAGATAAAAAAATGAAAGAGAAACTTTACTATTGAGACAGATTGAGTATATTTTTTTCAAGTCTAATTCAGACCCATCTTTTCGGTATTAGATATCGTCATTGTCAACCAAAAATATTCGTGGAAATAAGCTAAACAATGTCTTTTCTAATTGATATTTATAACTAAAAAATTACACGTTATTATTTTTTATTCAAATTTTAGTTCCACAAAAAAAATTGATTATCAACAACACAACTATCTTGTACTAGAAAATAATTCCGGTCTAAATTTGAAAATAAAATTAATTTGTTGGGTACTAATCCTTAAATATTAAGAGTGTAAAAGTTGAGAAACTTTAAAAAAATTACTTTAACCCAATAAATTAAATATCCTATAAGCTGTCCCTCTACTTGCAATTAAGTTTATAAATTTGCCACGTTAACTAACATTCAATAACAAGTATAATTGTATTGAAGATCACATTACTATGTATATAGTTAATAATCGCAAAAAGCCCATCTCAAATTATGTAAGGACTTATTTATAAGTAAGTCGAGTTCGATTCACGTTTTAATAATTCAGATCAAATACCAAAAATACTATATCATTCAATAAATGTATGCTAAAATCGTTTTAATATTGGCGTAATATAATCATAAGAAAAAGGAATAATATTGCCCAAAGTGATTCCAAGCAGACAAGAATCAGAACAAAGAATAGAAAAAAAGTCGCATAAACTTGACATTCCGAAAGCTAAACCCCAATAATTCAACACCTACTCAAACTAATCTATGATTTTAATCAAATAAAAGTTACCCAAATGTTAACTTTAATTTTTTCCTCAAAATAATAAAAAGTTACTTTAATTATTTATCACAAATTCATTATCAACTACATTTATTTATTTTTTCAGACATCCTTTCCACCGCTGAATTAAATTGTATAAGATAATTACATAACCCAACGATCTCAACATACCTATAATATGATGTACTGGTATTTTAAAATATTATTTACAATCAAAAGAATCTTAATTCATATTTCTAATTTTATTTTCTGGACTCTAATTGTCTTGGTCACAAATGGCACATTCATCCAAAAGTATCACATTCGTAAGTAAATAACTACTATATACATATATATTGATATATGTGACAAAATATCTCACCAACTCAGCATCCTTAGCCACTAAGCAATTCATTAATATGTTTTTTAAAGCAATAATAACTTGTTTCACTTTCAAAATTTATGCACCACAATCATGCGAATACTCTTTCTCTAGCACATAAATAAATACTCTACTCTTTAAAACAATAGTTTATTTTATCACCCAAAAAAATGAAATGCCTTTCCCACGGCTGATATATATAAATATATTATACTTATTAAAAAAAAGAAGCTATAGTTTGAAGCTATGAAGATTCGAAATGGAAGTGATTAAACATATATAAGAAAAATAAACAAATGGCAATAATTCAGAGATGGGCCACGAAACATTTAAAAGAGTTGCATATTCGAGTACGAATATAACCTACTACCAGAAAATTATAATTTTCCCTTTTCCTTGAAATTCTAAAATGTAGTAGCAGAATTCCAATTTCCATTTAATTTTTTAATTTATTTTTACTCACACATTCGGACTCCAAAGACTCCATAAACGCGAACTGAATATTCCCATGACGTCCGGCAACACTTTTCTAGCCAACCCTTTATGCGTCCGCACCACCACCGCCGGCGCCGCCGCCGCCAACGAGTCATCCTCCGCCACCTCCACCGCACCCACTCCCACAATCCCCAGCTCCACCTCATCAACCTCCTCCGCCACCGTCGCCTCGACCTCCGCCGCGGCGGTAGCGACGCGTTCTTGATTTTCCGGCGACTGAGCAGCCGCGGAATCAAGAATCCCAGCAGCAGAATAAGCGTCGGCGGCCGGTTTATCAATCCTGCGACGGCCCAATTTGTCCCGTCGCTTGGTCTTCCCGCTCTTGAAGTTTTCGCCGCTGCTCAATTCCTCGACGGCTTCAATTGCTTTGTGAATAACCTCGCGGTTGGGGGAGGAATCCCAGCGGAACCAGAAGCTGGTGTAGCAATGAAAGCAGTCGCAGTCGAATAGCGGCGGCGAATTGTGGCCGCACTGCTTCTTGGAGCTCTTTTTGCGGTCTTCATTAGCAGGGTTTGTGGGAAGGGATCTGGTGATCATGTAGGCCAGAACTTCGCGCTCTTCTAGAGAGAGAAACGTTACTAGAGTGAGAATGGCGGCGGGGAGGAGTGTGAGGATAGAGAGAGAATCTGTGTTGGGAGATGATGATGAAGAAGAAGTGAAGGGATGGACTTTGCCTTTGTTTCTCATCTTCATGTTTGTGTGTGAGTGTGTGTGAAAAATGAGTTTCGGAAAGGTGTAATACGAGTTGAAGCTTAGGGTAATGAGCAAGACAAAATATTTGTTTGTTTATTTTCTATAATATTTAGGGGGGAAATGAAAAAAGAATTTTAAAAAAAGGAGAAATAGAATTATTAGGCGGAGATAGGTCTGGGAAAGGAGGGCGGTTGGCTCGTGGGAGCTATCTCAGATATGGACGGTCACAGACTCACAATTCTTAATTTTGGAAGTGAGATATATATTTAATTTAACATATCAGATTCTTAACATATTTAATTAAATAAACATTATTCTTAACCTATTTGACCCTAATTTAACATATCAGATTCTAATCGTGTGAGTTTAAATGTACGCCACTTTTTCTTTTTTCTTTTTAAATTATTTTTACCAAAGCAAAAATTAAATTTTGTCAATTGTGTTCTTGTAGATTTTGGCTATACATATTAAATGAAATGAAATACTAACATGTTTGATCCATTTTTTAAATAATATAAATTCGTAGGTTTGAGCTAAACTAAAATGAATGAATTTTAGGCTGAATTTTTTTATTCTTATTTTGAGACTAATAATTTTTTTTTGCTTTAAGATCGGTAATCTACTTAAAAAATCTAAATAGATAGTATCTTTTTTGGGATTCTTTTTTTTTTTTGTCAAATGTAAGTAATGTATAGGGATATTGTATTGCACATATATCATATATTGTTCTGATAAAAATTTGATCTTGCATCGTAAATATATTTTAGACAGCTGTTTGGATTGGACTTTATATATAAAAAAAAATAGAAAGAAAATCGTGTAAATGATATTCATTGAAAGGAAACCAATAAACCAATTTGAACTCCCGTTAAAGATTGTTCATCTACTCTACAATGAGACTCTTTATTTTTTTAAATCAAATAAAAGTGATTTTTCATAGAATTATTGACGAAATAATGAGATTGCCCATTGTTAGTGAGGAACTTGTTTTTTTCTTTTATTTGTCGTGTGTGGACACGTGCACCAAATTTTTGTCCTCCTAATTTATATTAGTCTTAGATTGTATAATTGCTCTCATTTAGTAAAATTTTCGTTTTAAAAAAATAGAAAATAAAAGTGTACATACTCGTGCAATTTATGAACATGAATATCACAAAAACGGTAAGATCCTAGTTTAGTAGTACGAGTCTTCAATTATGTTAATCGATGACTTGAGCTTCATTTATGACTTAAGCTTATCTTAAAATAATCCTTTAAGGTAGGCCTTTAATTTTAGGCAAACTTTTATGAAGTGGCCGTCATTTTTTTTTTTAATATCATTACAAATATTAATACTCACACACCCTATCTAGGATTTTTTTTGTGGCCGAGAATACTCGAACATCTGACCTATTGGTCAACAGGCAACCACTCCACCACTAGGCCATCCCCACTGGAACAAGTGACCGTCATTTTGTAGGGGTGAATTCATCATTATTTAATTTAATTTTGCAACCATGAAATCTTTATGCACCTTTTAATGAATGCTACTAAGTGTACTTTTTTGTTATGTGTTCCACCTTTTATAAATTATCATAATATTATATACAATTAAAAATGACTTTAAGTGTTGAATTTATATATTTATTTTTGATATACATTCAACATTAATAAGGTGAAAGCTATGGCTATACAAGTCACTTTGCACTCTTGTGTAAATTTTCACTATTATGTAATAATTTGCATAAATAAACAGCTGCATTCGTGGGTTTATCCAGTCTGCATCGAAAATAACGGTTGTGAATTTCCACGATATTAAAAAAAATAAAATCAGACCGTAGCGAAAGTAGTTGTTCTGAATTCCAACGACATAAATAAAAAAAAGCAATTGTATTCGAAAAGTCATGCTTGACCGACTCTACTTCAAAGGATTATAGGCTAATTTTCATTTTAAATATTAGGTGTTTGTTTGATTGGGGTGATTAGAGTATATAATATATCTATGACACCAGAGTATTATAAGTAAAAAACATCATTATCAAAAAATTGTATCCTAGTGGCTAGTGGTGCTTTCGTTAAAAATTATGTCCAAAATTAGTTAGGTGAGATAGATCCACTCCAATGCCTATGAAAAGCCCACTTTTGCTTGAGAAAAACTAAGGATGATCTGTTCTGGTAAAATCGATTGACTGTATATGATAGGGCAAATACATGTAGAAAATGTTGACTCAAATTTTTGGTTGTTATTCAAACATTTACTTTCTAGGTTTCGTTATTAACTTATTGTTAATTTCAAATATCAATTGACATTTATGAGAATCTAACATGTAATGTAACTTTCGACTGTAGGTGACCAACTCCGAAAATAATAGTTTATTCACATGTCGAGACAATTAAGCTACTTTTTCAAGTTCAAGATAAAACTGTTAAAAATTGAAATTATTAAACCCAAAATAATAATTAGTCTACTAATTTACTCTTATAACTTGGTTAATTATAGACAAAAATTCAAGTAAAGTGAATCACACAGTGCTGTATGATCTATTCTATTCTTATGTGTAACAAAATAACATTCACAAATACATGTTCTTGCTATATACTCCCTCCGTCCCATGATAAGTGTCTACTTTCTTTTGGGCACGGGTATTTAAGATAGAAGTGTTTAAAGGGTAAAAAGATAAAAAGTGGTGGAGCCCACATCTTTTGTGTGAGAGGGGGTGTTTCCATATTAGGAAAGTAGACACTTATGATGGGACAGCCCAATAAAGAAATGTAGACACTTATGGCGCGACGGAGGGAGTATATAACTAAATTTATTTCAACTAAAAAATGTAATAAATTAATTACACTTCAAAAAGAGCTAAATTTTGTTTCAACTTAGAAATATAACAAACAAATTTCAATATGAAAAAAAATTGTGACATGCTTTTATTTTTTTTAACATTACAATACGTGACAATTATTTTTGTAAAAATATGAAATTTATAAATGTCACTATTGAAACATTTTTATTTTTTGAACATTACAAATTTACAATACGTGACAATTATTTTCGGAAAAAATATGAAATTTATAAATCATTTTTATTATAGTGACCCGACATTGGGAACATTTTATTGTAGTGACCCAAAATTGGGGGTCATAAAACTGCCATTAGTCGTTCTTAAGCTGGAGACATATAATTGGCCTTTTAAACTTCGTAAGATTATCGCTCGCAGATTACCATTTAGAAATTTCAAATATTAGGAAATTTAACATATGATCCAAAACACGTACCAATTTGTCGAATAATATAATTGTCTCCACAAAGTCTAGCATAATTGTTTGATTATACTTGTATACATCAAATCATCAAGACATGAACAAACTAATAAGAAAACTGTGTTGAGGCTCCTGAGACGATGAAGGATTTCGATAACTTTTAAGAGACCATGAATTTGAAATTTCAAATAAGAAAAAAAGATTACATGAATTTGATTCATGTTGATAAATTCTGCAAATATACTTGCATAAACACATTGAGGTTTTAGCACATTTTGCGTTTTTATATACGGCTTTGAATAACCTTTGTTCTGGTCAGATGAGACACTGATTTGGGGGCAACCTCTATCTCAAATTCCAATTAAAATAATTAATAGTATTGATATATTATTCGGACTTCGAAAATTATTTAAACTCGAGCTCATATAATATTAGTATGGATATCTAGCCAGGTTGGTGGAATGAAACAACAAAACTGGAGAATTGCTAAAAATTCCATTGAAGAATTACATGCTAATATATAAATTCAAAACCAACCATAAACAAAACTACCAACTTACACTGCAATCACACATATATACTTACGCAGCTAATTAAAAGCTTTTACCATAACCAGAGAGAGAGAGAGAGAGAGAGAGAGAGAGAGGTATATATATATATATATATATATATATATATATATATATATAACTGAATCGATCAATCAGCCTTTTTATCTGATTTGGGCGATGCTGCTGCTGCTGCAGCAATATTCAATTTAGCAGAAGCCTTATCGTGCGCCACCTTGGCATGCGTTTCGTCTCTCTCTCTAAAATACCTCTCGAACGCCCGGGGCAGAAACCGAGGGATCAAAAAGCAGAACAAATTCACCGAGAAATACGCCAGATTTAATGCCGCCAAACACCTCCCAAACCAGAACCACCCCACATCCTGAAACAACAACAAATCATCAACTCCGGCGCGCTCTTTAAATTTAATGTCCAAAATTATAAAAAATATAAAAAAGTACGTACGCTTAAATCGGCATTAGCAGGGAGAGATTTGTTGATCCAGACATCGGTCATCCAATCAAGATCGACGAAGATGCGGCGCACCGTGTAGAGCAGGGGCACCAGCGCCCGCACCGGATGCGAGAACAGCGACAGCCCGCTTATTATATTCTCCGTCAGTATCTGAAACGACAGCAGGAACAAGTGCGGCGTCGCCGACCGTACGGCGTGGTCGTCCCCCCTCGCGAACCCTCCCAGCACGTACGCCAGCGGCAGGAACAGCCCCACCGTCGTCCCCGCGATCACGTACGCCCGGAACACCCGGCTCCCCTGGAATATCTCCGGCGACTCCCCGCTCTTCCCCACCGCCGGGAACACCGCCCGCGACAGTACGATCAAGTACGCCGACGCCAGCGCCGGGAACACCAGGTCGAGGAGGGGCACCAGCCCGCTCGCCGAGAAGATCATGATGAACGCCACCAGTTGCAACTCGATCACGCGGAGGGACCCCATCACGCCGCCGCCCCCCGCCGCCTGCTGCTTCGGCGGAGCCACCGACGTCGTCGTTTCTTGGGTCCTCGACGGAGGCTCGGCCACGGACACGCCCGACGACATTTTAAAACTAATTTAAAATTTAAAATATTACTATTAATTATCTGTTCAATCTACAAGAATCAATGGATATATCATAAATAAATATCGCTGAATTAAATGAATTGAGCAAAGAAACATACGAGATTTGATGTTATGTTGTTGGGAAGAAGTAGATGAGATCCTGAGAAAAAGCGAAGTAGCACAAGAGTGGCACCGAAAGAAAAGATTTAAGGTTGTGTCAAGGAGCTGCACGTGGAGGCACGGAATGGGGCCACGTGTCGGATTTATGATACGTGGCGGCATTCTAACAGCAGCTTCTTTCTTGTTGGACTGAATAGAATAGATGGGCCTCTGTGTAACTCTACAATTTTAGGCCTTTATTTTTTATTGGACGTATAATGAGTCTGTTGAGAGAGATTGTTGGGCCTTGCCTATACACTCGAATTATGTGAGCTAGAGATTATGAAGATCAGTACACTACTTATTTTACGAATTTGTTTGTAAAATTAGAAATCACATTATCCGTGTCTCTCGGAATGACCTGATAGTGGAATGGATGTTCTTTTGGTCTCAAAGTCGAATTCCAAAAATGCTTTAATTATGTCGAGTAGGGGTGGCAATCGGGTCGGGTTCGGGTCGACCTGATTTCGATCCGACCTGTTAAGGCCCAACCCGAACCCGACCTGTTAAGGATATGTTCAACTCGAACCCGAACCCAACCCGAAATTGACACGATAATATTCGGGTTGACCCGACACGATAATGACCCGAACCCAAATTTAATTAATTTAATAAGAGAAAAAATATTTTAAAATAAGATTTAATAAAAGAAAAAATATTTTAAAATAAAATTTAATAGAGAAAAATAAATAAATATTCAAAAATTTAATATCTTTTGATGATTTGGAAAGGAAAAATAAATATGTCATCAATTTAAAAGCTTAATTTGAATTAATCTATTGTATAAAGAAATGGATAAATCTCCCGCGGGACATATTTCCATGTCAACCCCAACAAATCCCTTTTCTTTGGAAATTCCACTAAGAAATTATATATTTTCTTCAACTATTTGATTTGCAAACTAAAATTGGCATTTCTTGCTGTATTAGAGAGATCATGCCAACACACACACACACACAATTCGTCATGTAATTATTTCCACATAACATATAGTATAAAACAACATCATCTTAATTAATATGAAATTATGGCCCCTAAGTCATTAATTACTTGTGCCTAGGCCGAAAGCTGCATGCTAATAATTCTATTCCTTTTTCCCTTTCCTTACACCCAAAAAAGAAACAAAAATCACATACCATATGCAGAGTTGAAGTCTGTAAATGTGTAATTTTGTATGAATCGGTCACGCATATATAATATATTGACTACAAATGGGGTAAAAATTGGAGTATTTTTTTCTCTACTCCTGCAGAGCATGAGAGCGTTACTACAGCTCCTTAATTCCTATAAATCCCAACATTTTTCAGAGTGAAAATCAATAGTCATAGAAGCTACATTTGTAACAAAAAAGATTAAGGTATACACACACACACACACACACACACACATATATATATATATATTTTTTTTTTTTCTTATATTTCTAATTTATTCTTGATGTACTTTTTGTTAATACTGTGATATTTTTTTTATAGCAAATTCATCTGTTTCTTAAAAGTTGAACACCAAATAATTGGAAAATGGAAGACAACAATCATCCAAACGGAGTGATCATTTTGCGCGTTTATATTCATTGTGAGGGCTGTGGAAATGAAGTGCTCAAATGTCTTCGTGGATACGAAGGTTCGTAGAAATCAAGAATCACATGCATGCATAATTAGGTTTATGTTGCTCCTTTCTTGATTATTTTTCTTCTTTCGTGTGTGTGTGTGTGTAATTGTAGGTGTTGAGGGGGTTCAGATTGATGAGAAGAATCAGAAAGTGATAGTTAAAGGAGAAAAGGCCGATCCCTTCAAAGTGGCAGAGAGATTAAGGAAGAAAACTGGGAAACATGTAGAATTGCTTCATCCTAAGCATGTTAAAGAAGAGAAGAAGGAAAAAGTTGAGGTAAACATACTTTTTCCTAAAAATTAAAGCCTTTTATAAATTTATTCTTTTGAATTTACCTAATCATTTTTTTTCTTCATTTGGGCAGCCTCCTAAGGTGATTGAGGTTGTCTTGAAAATTTACATACATTGTGAGGGATGTGCAAAAGAGGTGAAGAACCGTATCCTCGACATGGAAGGTAGCGCGGTTCTTAAATTTTCGTACCAATTTATTTACGCTCTCACTGCCTAAATCATATATAGGAATGCATTAAAATCTTGATAATGTTGTTTTTTGCAACCAAAAAAAAAAGATGGCTTATTCTTAGATTGTATTTGAAATAATTTAGGTGTCCAAACAGTTGATGTTGATATGGAGAAGAATTTGGTGAGGGTGAAGGGAATCATAGATGCAAATAAAGTTGTGGATTTTGTGAGAAAGAGAGGTGGAAGATATGCAGAAATTGTGAAGCAAAGTGAAAGCCAAACACAAATGGGAGAAAGAGAATTAGAGGGAGACTTTTGCTATTGCTATGCTTCACAACAAGTGTATGCGCCTCAAATATTCAGTGATGAGAATCCCAATGCTTGTTCTTTGATGTGAAGATTTTATTTCGGTTCAAAAAAGGTAAGTACGAAGTAAAGTCACGAGTTCAAATTTGATCATAACTTATACATGTTTAGAAATCGTCTGACCATACTAGGGTGCATGAAATGATAGATGTGTGCTTTGTACATATAGTATTTGTAAGTGTCAGACTTAGTGTGTGGCGTTGCTGAAAAAAGAACATTAATTACTTAAATGGTTAGTATTTATGAATTATTATGATATACTATATGTGTTTGAGAGAAACAAATTTGACGTGGGTTGTTTTTGGTCTTCATGTAATAAATACTATGCTGCAATTATCAGATATGAGATCAAAAGAAGTGCGATAAATAGACAGTCCTTATTAACATATATCTTTTTAAATTGGCATGACAAAGATTTTATCAGCTTTACAAATTAAGCTTGTGTTAATTTTTAGCTAACAATTCCTCTTCACTCCTCATGAAAATAATGCATTACATGTATCACATGGTTTTGTATATCGGGATATATAGTGTACTTTAAGGCAATATATAGTGATTGCTCGCTCTGTCTGATTATTATATTTAAATCATAAAATGTTGGTACATCATATATATATATATATAGGGAAGAGATCAAATAGAAATAATTTTATGCGTGTTAACTAAAAATGAATCTGAGCCGTCTATAATGATTAATCTACGGTCCATAATCATGAGGATTATTCTTGTTTATTTTCGACAATGTTTAAGAGAGAAGGGTACAATAGTAGTTTTAATTTGTTTTGTAACTTATACTTTCCTCGAATTGTGGGATTTTATCCATGTAACCGTTTTGACATTTAGATATCATATTTAATTATTTAGTTTTTTGTTTGAAGGGAGATATCGTGATTTTATTATTAATTCATTCCAAGCCAAAATTAATTTATACACTATCTTCCTATAAAATTAAAACATTTACACAATATATAATGTGCAATAACATATGAACCAATAAGTAATGACAAATGGCAAGAAATTAATTTATACACTATCTTCCTACAAAATTAAAACATTTACACAATATATAATGTGCAATAACATATGAACCAATAAGCAATTACAAATGGAAAGAAATTAATTTATACAATATCTTCCTACAAAATAAAAACGTTTACACATTAGATAATATGCAATATATGAACCAATAAGCAATAACAAATGGCAAGAAATTAATTTATACAATATCTTCCTACAAAATAAAAACAGTTATACAATATATAATATGCAATAACATATGAACCAACAAGCAATAACAAATGGCAAGAAATTAATTTACACGATATCTTCTTACGAAATAAAAACATTTATTCAATATATAATATGCGATAACATATGAACCAATATGCAATAACAAATGGCAAGAAATTAATTTATAGTTATACAATATCTTCCTACAAAATAAAAACGGTTATACAATATATAATATGCAATAACAAATGAATTACTGTACACAAGACTCTCCTTAGCGAGAGGTCTTGGGTTCAATCCCGCCTGCGTGCGGTGTAGTATATTTCCCACCTTATTTGGTGGTGTAGTGGTCCCACCCTACGTGGTGATGTAGTGGCCCCACATTTATGTGGTGTAGAAGTCCCGCCTATATGGTGATGTAGTGCTTGATTAGATTATATATATATACCTTGTAATTCTCAAAAAAACATTTATACAAATATACAATAAGCAATAACCAACGACAATAAATAAATTCATATGAAAAAAACAAATTTAATGCATATAATATACATTAAAGTTAAAGATGCATGATTCATAGAACAACCATAATTGATTTTACAAACTTCTACCTATACGCATATTGTTGTGTGGTGCTTTTTTTCTTCGAAGAAATCGGACAACAATTTAATGAATATAATTTTTTGGAGAACAATTAATATACTTATGGTTTGCTTTATTATCTCTCTAACCAGACGCCGAGAATCATGAAAGTGGAGATGGTATAACAATTCTACATCGTTACCCTCTAATTAAGAATTAAAAGTCCACCTCATCAATCTTAGAATCGATCTCCACCCTACAAACTTTTAAAATCAATGTTATATATTTATTTATAGTTAACACAAGCGAAACTATTTCTATTATAACCATCCCCTAAAAATATATATTATATATATATATATATTGGATTTAAAATATCAATTTGATGATTATTGTATAATTCTAAATTTCTGTCTATATTAATTTCATCTTCAATTTGAATAATATTTTCTGAAGAATTACTTCCTGATCCTCTTGTAGTTATTCTATTTAAAAAAGTATTAGAAACTATGTCATTAATAATTGAAGTACTACTTCTACCTTCCTGTATGGTTCTAGACTTTCCTATAAAGCTATTCATTTTCTAACTTTCCAATGTTTATAAATAGGCGGAGTAATATCTTTTCTAGGTCTTTTAGTAGGACCTAATTCTAAATTTTTTTATGATTTTTGTTAATTTATCAAGTTCTTTAGTAAAATCTAAAGATTCTATATATATATATATATATATATATATATAAAAGTTGATATTTTCTGTCCCATAACTATATCTCGTCATGCGTATCCCACCAATAATTTCATTATTTAAAAAATATTATAAAATAAAATTTTAGTATTATCTAATGAACCATAATTAATACTGTATTTATTGCTACAAATCAGTTTTTACAAAAATTGCATACCTTATTTTTAGAACAATCAACACTAATAATTAATTATCGATTTAAAAACTACAAAGTAAATATAAATAATAATTTTAAACAGAAACTGAATTAATGAATGCTAACTAATAATCATAATGTGTAAAATAAAAAAAGGGATTAAAATCGAAGTTAAAAAATGAAAAAAATACCTTACAAAATTATAATGGGACATGGAGTGAACATAAAAAAAAAATGGTTAATGCCTGAGCCAAAGGTCACGGGTTCAAGTCCACCATCACGCGGCTTTAAAACTTCTTGTAATGTTTGTTTAAAAAAAAAGAGATAGAGTGTGCGTGTGTTTGTCTAGTGGTAGAGTGATTAATGCTCGGGCCAAAGGTCACGGGTTCAAGTCCACCGTGACGCGGTCTTTAAAAATTTCTTGTAACGTTTGTTCAAAAAAAAAAAAAGGGATAGATGTGTGTGTGAGTTGTCCCTGCGGTAGAGTGGTTAATAAGTTTGAGTCCACCGTGGCGCGATCATTAAATTTAATGTTATAAAATAAAAAAAAAAGGATAGGGGTTTGAGTCTACCGTGGCACAATCTTTAAATTTCATTGCTACTTTATCCAAAAAAAAGGGATCGATGGTGTGCGTGAGTTGACCTAGCGATAGAGTGGTTATTCTTGAGGCCGAAGGTCTCAGATTCGAGTCCACCGTGGCGCAATCATTAAATTTAATGTTATATAAAAAAAAGGGATAGATGATTCCAAATGCATATCTATGTATGAATAGTACATCGTAAGCTTTGAAATATTTTTGGGTTAATTGCCAAACGGTACACAAATATTTACAGAATTTGCAATGTTGACTTGAACTTTTGTAATGTTTCAATAATGACCCCATTTTTATATTTATAATAAATTAAATATCCAATTATTAAGACCCTGTACTTAGTATTAATGCTCACATTGAGTAAGAGATAAAAATATTATGTAAGTGCCAATGAGGCATAGCTCAAGTGGCTAGTTGAGGTACCACAAGACTCTCCTTAGTGAGAGGTCTTGGGTTCAATCCCGCCTGTGTGCAATGTATTATATTTCCCACATAGTTTGGTGGTGTAGTTGTTCCACTCTGCGTGGTGGTGTAGATGTCTCGCAGATATGGTGATGTAGTGCTTGATTTGATTATATATATATATACCTTGTAATTCTCAAAAAAATATTATGTAAGTATTTATAAAAAGTAAGGACTTGATAAGCAAAATAAATGTATAATAGCTACAGAATGAAAAGTTCATAAGATGAAGGGAAAAAAGAAAAAAATCAAATCTGCAGAAAGATTTTTAGATTAGAAATTCCACGAGCTGGGCATTGTTTACACTTTACACGTTCTTTTCAATTTGGAACTGTTAATAACTTAATACATTAAACCGAAATATTCTTTGACTTTTGATATTTAAAGAGAAAACTATTACGGCTCTAAGATGTTGAACAAAAACTATCAATAGAGTGGTCGGATAATCACCTTAAAAAAAAGTATGAATGGATTAATATCCAACAAAGGATTTTGAATATTCATTTTAAGCAAAATATCTTAAATTAATAAGTATATACTCCACAATTTTTATTTACATTTCACTTATCCTTATTGAAAGGTATCTTCTTTATTTTTTGAGGAAGATTTACTCTTGAAGTGAGTATTTTTATGATCAAATTTGTTAAGTTGGATTACAAATATATTTTCTATGTCAAGTCTGCAGCGTTAAGTTTTTCTCGTACGATTTATCTCTCATGTGTGGTTCGCATACAATTACATAAGAATGAGGTTTATCAATGCGCAGATCGGATAGCGACTGCGGATTATCTCGCCATCTAATAAAATATGTATGTTTTATATTCACGTCCTCGTGCTACTTATTCAATATACTTTGCTATCAACAGTGTCTCCCAATGACCCAAGAGCTTTTTTCCAGAAATTATGAAAGGATACATTAGTAAATATGAGAAATTTAATATGAGGGGCAGTTTTTGGTGCGGCCAATCCTATTTTATAATCATGTTTCGTTTTTTAATTATTTAATATTTAATTAATTTTAATCAGATATTAGTAAGTTTTAATTGGAGTTCAATAAATTTTAATTAGAAATAATAAATTTTAATTAGAAATAATAAATTTTAATTGAGATCAATTAACTGTAATTAATATTAATTAAATATAATTATCCCCTATTATGTCATAATTTCCTTAATTAATACTTAATTATGACCAAGTGCATGGTGCGGTTGATCGTACTGGAGTTTTGCCTTGATGTATTGGTTTTTTTCCTAAGTGAAAGTAGAATTTATTTTGAAATTAAGTGATGAGATAAATTCAAAATATATATGTAAAATTTTGAATATAAAGCGAACTCAAAGTACAATTAAGATAATTCTTGTCCAGCGAAGTTCTTTCAAAATAAACATTTTGAATTTGCAAGTTCTAAAAATTTATCTTATAATCCTTAAAGATAAATAAGTTGAAATTTGGAAACCGGTCTACTAGCTAAGTATTCTTGTGATAAAAAATCTCTAATTTAAATTTCAACAACAATTTATAGATTGAACTTATTATAATTAAATTTTCAATTACATTTTTTTTTTTGTGTGTTATGAAGACTATTGCGCATGAACGTAATTATCAATTGCGCACATATCTCAACAACCGCAGGTTACCATCTTATTAAAAACTAAAAAGAAAAAAAGAAGGAACGTTGCATATATTGATTATATATATGAAATGATCTCCATAATTTATAAAAACCACGGCTAATTGTTAACAGATCAGATTATGTGGTCGATAATTCTTTTTAATTTGGGATGTCAAAGTATTGAATATAATTACCGTAAAATTGAGAAATCAGTTTGATAATTTGACCAAATCTTAATATAAATCTCCATTTTTTGTCCGCAATTAATACACATGGCTATTTAAAAATATACCAGTACTAATAAATAATTATCCATCTACTCTTAAATTTTTTTGTTGCATCCATCTTAAATGGAGTAGATTAGTAATTACCATTTACCACGTGCAACTGGCATTGGAGTTAATATTTAACGTAAAAATAGAAAGAGAAAAAAATACAAAATTTATAAAAAAGCGCGTAATGGTTTTGGGTTCCCGCCGCGACCAACTAGTCAACTACTACCTCGAGAGCCACCCAGAACGTTACATTTATTGGCCACTAAGTTAACGACACGTGTCGGGAGCATACCTGTCTCCGATCTGTAGCTGCTCGTCGCCCCCGCACACTTAAATTACCCCTCCGATTCCCCACACGTGTGCCAAACCCCTCCCGCCTCGTAAAAATCTATCCGTTAACCCTAATCTCCCTCTCCTCCTTTCTCTCTCTCTCTTCTCTCTCTCCCCTCCAACGTCTCTTTTCCAGAAAAAAACGGAAAAAAGAAAAAAAGAAAAATTAAGAGTCAGAGAAAAAGTAGGAGAAGAAGATAGCCAATGGGGAAGCTAATCTGCGACTCGACGGCGTCGTCACCGGTGATCCCGTGGCGCGACCCCACCACCACTCCCTCCTCCGATCTCGACGACCAGGCGTCGGTGCCGCCGCCGCCGCCGGAGATCTCCTGGGATAGCGTCCCGGGATTGGAGGACCAGCAGAAGAGGCATTTGACGCGGCTCTACAACAAGGGCATTCTGTGGAAGCACCCGGAGGATAAGAACCTCAACATTGTGTTCAGGCTCGTTCATGGCGGAGAAGTCGAGGCGGACGGAAACTGCCTCTTCACGGCGGCGCGTAAGTCCATGGGCGTCGAGGCGGCGGCGCGTGAGCTCCGCCTGAGGACGGTGAAGCGGTTTGTTGAGGATCTTGGATCGGTGGACGAAGATACGAGGAAGTTCATCGAATCGGCGATTAGGCATATGTACTCGCCGGATCTGAAGTCGGGTTGGGGGATCCATGTGGTGCAGGAGGTTAAGCTGTTGGCAAAGAAAGAAGATCGGGAGGGTTTGGATTCCGCCATTGACGAGCTTGTGCAGCTCGGCATGCAGAGGTATATATAAATTCTTCCGATCTGCTCTTCATTTTTGTTTATTTTTTAGATCCTGGTGTTGTATGGATGAATTGAAATCGGAATCTGATTCTTTCTTTCCCGTGGTCTTGATTTCTTGATTTGCTGAAAGGTGGAGAAATAACTGATGCGAGTTTCTGTTAATTTTTTTAATCTTTGATTTGACATTTCGACAATGCCTCTAAATTAAAAATAAAAATTTATGATTTATGGATATTATTCCGCAAAAGGCAAAATTTGATTCCCGTTTAACAATTTGGTGTTTTGAATTAACAATTATTATGCTCGAGCGAATCCGAGATTAATTTTATTTTCTTGATTTGCTGATTAACCAGAAATTAAAATTCATAGATTTTCTAATTTTCTTTTCATCCTTTGGTTGTTTGGAATCTTGGAATATGAGGAAGGGAATGATGTAAGAAATAAGTTTTAATTTTTTGGTGTTGTTTCAAAGAAGAAACTTTTGATACCCATTTAAGATTTAACCGTTAAATCGACGGAGTGACGTATTGACATTTCTCATCCGTTTTCTTGGAAAATTAACAATACTTTCTTGTACTCTTGTATACCATAATGAAATGCTGCTTTCTAAATTCGACGAATCTCTTTGATATATATATATATATATTCCTGGAGTCTTCCTTGTTATATTGTACTCAACTTTCAATTTATACATGAAGTGTTAGGATCTCAAACATGAAATACATTTGATCTTTAAGAGAAATTTGCTTCTAAATCTTCTTGAAATGTTGCATATACATGATATTGTATTTTGTTTTCTGATTGATGCTCCTTTCTTTTTGATTAACTATTGAAGAGAAATGGCCGGTGAGTCCATATACAAAGAAAGATGTGTGGCTGTGGATGATGGGATGAGTTGGGCCAAGTACATGTCCATCTCAGGTTCGGCTGATGATGAATATGATATCATCAATCTGCAGTATACAGAAGAGGGATTATTAACCGTTGATGAGAATAGAGACGGCCATGCTGCTGCCTTTGGAGATGATATAGCAATCGAGTGTCTTGCTACGGAGTTCAAAAGGGAAATCTTTGTGGTAAGCCTGGTTTAATTCTTTCTTTATTTCACTGTACTAACTTTGGTGCGGCTTATGCTAATAATATGTCAAGATAAGGACTTTGTAATTTTTCATCTTGAATTTCATGATGCTGCTGCTTTTCTTACCAATCTTACCAATTAACACAGGCCTAATCTTAATCTTGTCAATGAGCTTTTTGGACTAATTCTTTTTTCATTTGGTCTGCATTTCTCATTGTGTTAAGATAAAATGAAGAAAATATGTTGCTGACTTTTGGTACTATGCAGCTGCAAGCACACGGATCGGATGCCATGGTTGATGAAGACAATTGTGTATTCTTCTTACCTCATCGCCCAAGAAGTGAAATATGCGAACCCCCATTCTTTCTGTTCATGAAAGGAACAGGTAATTAACATGCATTCAACATTTGTTTGGTCTTGGATTTGTGTAGACGGGCTAAGTTAATGAGGATTGTTAATTTGTTTGTGGTGATGATCTCAGGATGGTGCGGAGCTGGTGCAGACCATTACGAACCTTTGGTGGCTCATCGATCAGTGCTTGGCTCCCCAGAGAAAGTAGCGTTGGTACTTTAAAACCATTAATCTGCAATCATTTTTGTAGGCTTTTGGAAGAATATCTTCCATGAGAGAGAGAGATGCCCCTTGTTTATCCATTCTTTTCTAGTTATTCAATTTTTGGTTGACAAAATTTCTGATTTTTTCTTTTTTTTTTGGTGATTCAACATCGACTAAAGTAAGCAGCAGCAGGCTGTGGTGTCTGCATATTGTTAGTGTGGTAATTGTAGTTGATAGAGCGGCTTTTTTCTTATGTAGTTTATTGTGAGGTTAGTTTTTTTCTTTTTCTTTTCTTTTTTTTTGTTATTTTTGAGAAGCTGTTTGGTTTTCAACTGGAATGGCATCTTCTGTTGTACTGCTTCAGTGATGGAAATGAGCATTCTTATGACTTTGCTCTTTCTTTTCTATTCAATCTTTTGCCGATTTTTTTTACTTTAATTTCTTCATTGTTGTTATCTCTTCAAATCTGGTTTTACGATGTTTTATGCTATCATACTCTATAATATGTGGGCAAGATATTGATAATTTGACGAGTTTATAATAAAAAATTCCGTCGTCTGCCAATGGATGGGAGGGAGCTATACTACAGATAACAAAGGATAATATTTCTGAAGGGTTAGTATGCAAACTTATTTTAAATTATTACATTTTTTTCAATTTCTATATTAAACTTTTTTAATAAATAAATATATACCACAATAATATCATTTATGCCAAGATTGGTTGATTTTTTTGGTTGCGAAAAGCTAACTAGAAATAGAAGCAATGCAATAATTGAAATAGATTTGTGTATTGACCCTTATCTCGAAATGTAATAACGAATCATTTTGCATGCCAACGAAAAATGTAATAACGAAAAAGCCTACTAAAATTTTAATATGTTTGGCAAAATTTATTTTCTGGCTCATAAGCCATCGAATATTATCAAATAAACTATTATGCAAATTAGGTTGAATTAGATATTTAAATTTTATTTTATGATTTACAGTACGAACATTTTTTGTAATACTGCTTGGCGATTGTAATATACCAAGTCAAAATAAAAAAGAAGACAGATTCAGGGTCTTCGTTTTGAATTATTAAATTTTGTTTTTTGTTGAACCATCGTATTATATTTGCATTGAGTTATAATAAGGTTTTTTCTACGATTCGTAACGATTTTTTTTATTTTTCTTTCGGGAAGATTCATCTTTTATTCTTTGGTATGCATGGTGCAAAAAAAAAAAAGAAAAGAAATTCTCAATAGACTGCAATATAAGCATTTTGGGGGTTTGCTAATTTATTTTTTTCTTTCAAAATATGGGCTCGACGAAATCCGTCTTTCGGAGGGTTCATCTTTTGTTCTTTGGTACGATTGGCACTTGGCTGTAACCAACAATTAATCATAATTAAATATTAAATAAAAATTATGCAGAAATAGAAAGTAATTAGGAGTAACCAAAATTAGAATTAATTAGCCTTAATTAAAATTTATTAAGTCTTAATAAAAAATTAATTAAATTCTATAATAAAAATTAGTTAAACTAAAAAATAAATAAATACATGACGTGCAATCCACAGCACCAGTCCATCCAACATAATATTCCCCCCTTTTCCTCAAAAAAAAAAAACATATTATTTCCCCCAAAATAAAAATGTTCATATTACATTTGGTCGTTTTTGTTTTTATTTTTTAAATTAAAGCAGGTTATGAGTGGGGTCCACTAATTGATTGCAAGCTGTATCCAACGAAGCTGCCGAATTAAGGCCAACAAGAAGCAGAATAAAATTTTTGTCTACACCCTGCCCTCTTGGTTTTCATTATTACACGAAATTCGATGCAGCCCATAAATTAAAATTACTAGTGCTATGCTATCTATGCACTTTTCTTATTTTATTACTTTTATTTTTGAAGTGTGCAATAGGTAAGACAGGTGAAATTTAATTTTTATCGTTGTTGGTTAATTAACAATTTGGATTAACTACTTTGACTAGGTTAAAATGAATAGTGGTGTCTCTTGTGCCTCTTACCAGAATATATCGACAAAATGTCAAAATCTAATTCCAATTTTTTTTAAGGGTAAAATCTAATTTCAAAATTAAAGAATAAAAAAATTAAACTAAAAGTTATTTGCACAAAATATCATCAAAGGACACACATATGCACAATCGTACCTTAGTACAAAGATTTAAGTCATACATATATTTACGCCTTTTCCTTTTGGAAAATCCATTAATTTTTCCAAATGTGGACCTATAACTAACTATAAGCTTATGCTTCTCCCTTCTTCACTTTTTAATTTTCCTTTCAAGTTTCAAACACTTATTAGTATAAAAACAAAATGAAATAAAATCAAATGAACTTACTACCAGAAATATTAAAGTTGTGACCTAAGAATAAAGTTGTGACTTAAGAACAAAGTTGAGGCGGAACTTTTAAATAAAGTGGGAAAATGTGCATCGTGTGAATTTTCTAATGCTTTGAGTCCTTCCTTGAAACTTCATTTGAGATTATATTTATGTGAATCGTTTTTACTATTTTATGCTCTACTTTTTCTTTACCACCAAATATGAATTGAAGCATTCTTCTCTTTGATTCTATGGGCATAAATATATAAGTTTTGTGATTCCTCTTCTCTTCCACATTCTAAGTACTTCAACTTTCTACTTGTCAAATAGCCCAAAAGGTACTAACTTGGAATATACTTTAAACGATCTTATGAATTGATGACATAAGTTGAGTTATTACGTTGATGCGATCTAGTTGGTAGAGTCGTTGAAATTGTCATGAAATATTTACGAGTTCAATTTCCATGACATCTTTTAGGGCATTGGCGGAGCAGGGGACAGTGGGATCACTAGACCCCAATGGAAATTCAAAAAATAAATAAATAGTGTTAATATATGTAAGAAGTTAAAGAAGAAGAAGGGTTGGGAATATGGGATAATTAGGAAGGAGATTTGCAGAGGGAACTGTGAGGGTGGCGCGTGGGATTGGGAGAAGGATTGCATTTGAAATCCTTTAATAGCGGATGTGATCCTCTGTCCCCAATTTGTGTCTCACTCTCTGTGTCCCACTATTAATTTCACTATTTTAGAACGATTTATTTAAAAATAAAAATTTAGTATTATATAATGAACCTTAATAAACATTATTATAAAAAAATAGAATTAAAAAAATTATATACCTTAATTTTGGAATAATGAATCCTACTAATCAATTAAAAATTAAAAAAATGCAAAATAAATATAAAAATATATGTAAAAACCCTATTCGGATAGATGAACCCTAGTTAATAATTGCAAAATTATACTAAAACATTATGGATTGAATTGAAGAAAAAAAATGATAAAAACATAATTAAACAAGAATTGTGTGACAAAGAGGCACACCAAAATTGGGGATAGAGGATCCCAATTGCTTTAATAGTGACACTGGGACTGACATGACCCACTTATATACCTTCTTATTTTTCCTTTTTTGTTTCTTATTCTTTTTAGGGGATTTCTCTATTTATTTTAACACAATTTGTGTAAGATTTTCAATATTTTCTTATTTTTTAAATGCATACATATAAATTTTATATTTATTTGTGCACAATATTTTCATGTATATCAAATTTTCTCTTATAAACTCATTCACTAATACTTTTATTAATCCAAAACGACATTGTTTAACTAAATAAATATTAAATATGATTTAAATTATTTGTTAGGTGTGGAACGTGGTGTAAATTAAAATTGACATTTCTTAACTAAATGAAATAAAAAAAAGTTTAGACATGTTGGTAACATAATGTTGTTTCATTTTCAAGATGATTGATTTTTTACTATTTATTTCAATAATATATAAAAAAAATCAAAGAGGTATAATCGATAATTTTAATCGGGGAGAAAATAAACATACTTAAAAGAAGATAAATTAAATGTAAATTAGAAGACGAATAGCATCGTATAACCACTCACAATACCCTAAAAAAAAATCTAGGCCAGAATGATCATTTTTTAAGGAAAGGAGTAAAGTAGATAATATTGATGGAGTGGAAGAAAAAATAATTAAGAGTGCTAAGTAATGAAGTTGATGTACGTAATAAAATCTAAATGATTAAAGCTTATTTATGGAAAAGACGGGAAAAGGATGGGGCTTAGGCCTTAGTCTTTGTCTTAGTAGTTTATAAAGTTTACAACCATCTTTATTTAATTATTTGGCTGAAATTCAAAGCACGTGGCGCCCTACTTCAATTATTTTGGACAAAAGACGATACGAAAATCACTCCTTCCACGATTCTTCCAGTACTCAAATTAAGTGGGTTATTACTTTCTACTTTCTACTTTCTACATATCAATAATTCTAAGACAGAGACTCCAGTGAGTTAATTAATCCTTACTTATGGTTTAATTAAATATAAATTAATTTAATTATTAAAAAGATTCAAACGCGGCCTTAATTCTAATAATTGGGTTAGCCTCAAAATATACGATTTCAGATTTCGGGCCATTTTTAGTTTTGCACACGAATTTTAAACTTATTTTACAATATAGTACAAATTTTGATTTGTTGTAACTTATCACACGATGACTTCTTTTATCATAGCTTATTTAGATGTAGATCATGTAGGTACTTTTCTTTGGTTAAATTTACCAACCCAAGCTATACAAGATTTTCAATTCATAACTAGTTAGATGGTTGTTGTATAAAAACTTGGCTGCAGTCGGATAAAAAGTGATGATTATCCTAAAGTGAAATAAATTTACTCATTAACTAGTTAAAATATTAATGAAAAATGATAATTATTCCGAATAAAAATGATAATTTGGATCTAACCACACGGTAATTAGGTAGATCGCTCCCAACTCCATCTTTTGGTGCTGATGACAATTCTTCTACAGAAACAATAAAGTTTGAGGACATTTTCATATATATTTTGGCCATATATAATTTGAATTAGGGTTAAATTGATTTTATATCACTCAAATAATATATAGCCTTTTTTTTAGAAGTAGCTAGGTCCTTACCAAAAAGAGAGAGAGAGAGAGAGTTGGTACTTTTTTTGGTTACATACTTACATTCCAACCCGGAACAAGATTTTCAAGTTGTAACTACTTAGTTGTTGCTGATTGCTATTCTTCTTATGGGAACAATAACTTTGAGGAAATATATAATATTTCTTTATATTCTATACACACAATCAAGTTCCTCACATTTCATAGGTAGGCAAAATAAAAAATGAAGCTGACTTCCAAGCTTGACCTCCACCTGTTAATTATCAAGCTCAATCCGATCTTTTTACTTTAATTTGGGTTCAAGATCAGCTCGACTAAAAATACATTAATTTTAATTTGATAATGTTTTTTATGACATAAATTCCTATTTATGGAAAATATTGTTAATACATGTTTTTGAGCAATATAGGTGTTTTTGGCATATTTGTTTTAAAGTAATTGAAATTTTACTTTCGAAATTTAAATATATATCAAGACATATATTGATTTTTGTGTTTTGAAAATGTGATGTATAATAATCACAAAGCATTTCAAAATTTTATTTTGTTATCAATAGATATTCAACTATAATTTTATTTTCTCTTTCAATAGGTTAATTTTAAACATAGACCTTTTTTTTAAAAAAAAAATTCTGTCAACTTTTGTTAAATAGGAATTATGTTTTTTAATTTTTTTTTTCAATAGTTTAAACATCAACCTCCGGTGTGACACGTAGGGATGACAATCATACCCGTAGGTTCGGATATTCGCATGGGGACAAAAATATTGGGTTGGGGTCGGGTAAGAAAACTTGTAACCGGGTCGGGTTCAGGTCAGATTTAGGGGGTATGGATCCCCACCCCGAACCCGCCCCACATAACATTATACTCCCTCAGTCACAATAGCATGATCTCACTTCTTTTGGGCACGGTTATTAAGAAAAAGGGGTTTAGTGTATAAAGTAAGTTTGTTCCACTTTATTAAGGAGTATTTTAATTAAAAGTAATACTCATAATCAACAACTATATATTTCCCCCTTATTACACACTAATTATTTCCTTATTTGGACTGGAACCTTGCTATTGGGACAGCCGAAAAAGGAAAGCGAGACCTTGCTAATGGGACGGAGGGAGTACTTGATAAAAAAAATTTAAAATTACATTTAACACAATTAAATAAATTTTATAAATTGTATTTATGGGACTAACATGAATTAATATATATGCTTGTTTAAACAAAATTTTTTGTATTATTAGATCTTTAATTATTTCTTTTTTTTGAATAAAAAATTATTCTTTAGCTGGTACCCTTCCCCTGCCGGGTATGGAGGTGAATTTTTGGGGCAGTTATGAAGTTGGGAAAGCAATCCCCGCCCCGAACCCGCCCCTTTGCCTTCCCTAGTGACATGTTGATTTTCTGATTCCAAAATTTGTGACTCTTGGCATTAATTTTAGTTTCAATATATATCTAAATATCGGTTATCAAAATAATACTTTTTAAATGTTTGGACAATTTTATGAAAAAATTATAAACATTTAGAAAATATAGTATATATCCCCAAAATTATTAAGAAATTACATGTTTAACAGTGGAATAAAAAAACATATTAAAAAGGTACATATTAATTACTATAGAAATAAAATAAAATATAAATACATTTATCAATACTTATTCACTAGAGGTTTTTTTTTTTACGTGCAAATGCGTGAGGTTGGATCGATACTTTCACGCTTCATACGTGGAACAAGAACCAAATGAATAGTAATTAAAGAAAGTAATTGGAAAACCATATGCGGGAAAGAGATTGGTTAGGGCAAAACCAGCACCCAAAATGCTACAATTCACTGTACATTCCCACAATATGATAGGCCAATAGCCTTGTAACAATGTTAGGAACTGCTTTTCAAAAAGTATAGTCTTTTTATTAGGTACCAACTTTTCTAAAAATAATTCATGCAAAAGAAGCATGTGTGTCTTTGAAATGAATCACACCAAAATATCATCTTCTTTAATTTTCCTCACTCCATCCTTCCTATATAAATACCCCTTTCCTCTCTCCCCATCCTTCAAACATGTGGGAATTCAATACTTCCTAGCTACCAAACTAAATCTCCCAAAACTAAATCCTTTCTCTCTCTCTCTCATCACACATAAATTCATCAATGGAGCCTTCTTCAATCAAGAATCAAAAGATTCAAGCCAAGAAAAGCTACAAGAGGGCTAGGATTGTGTACAATCTTGTTCTATACACACTCACATCTATCATCACTTGCTTCTTCTTCTCCGCACCCTTTTGGTTTCCTTCCATGGCCAACCATTTATTCTTTTTATTTCCTGACAAAGTTTCGTTTTGGTTCAACGCCAAATGCTTCTTCGTCGTGGGGAATCTCATCGTGATCATCCTCGTTGGAGAGTCCAAACTAAAGCGATCTTCTTCATCTTCAACCTCAGACGATATCTATGAGGAATACGTAGCAAGGAGTCGAAGTAGCCTCCATAAGGCGATAAATAGTGTCCAAGATAAGATCCATCATCACGAGGAAAAGAAGAATATGATTCCTCATGGTGATCAAGATAAGAGAAAGGGAATGAGGAGCTGCAAAAGTGAAGTGTGGGGTGAAAGTGGGATGGTGAAAATGGAAAAAACTAAGGTTAAAATAGATGGAGAAAAGATGAAAGTGGGAATGAGGAGCAGTAAAAGTGCAGTTTGGAGTGAAAGCGGGATGGTGAAAATGGAAAAAGCTAAGGGTAAAAATCACGATGGAGAAAAGATCAAGTCGGGAATGAGGAGCAGCAAAAGTGCAGTTTGGAGTGAGAGTGGGATGGTGAAAATGGAGAAACCTAAGGGTAAAAAAGAGGATGCAGGAGAAAAGATGAATATGGGAATGAGGAGTAGCAAAAGTGCAGTTTGGAGTGAAAGTGAGAGGGTAAAAATGGAGAAAGGTAAAGGTAAAAAAGAGGAGCAAGTTAGCAAGACAAGTATGAATGAGGAAGAAAAGAAAGTCACAACAAGTGCAGCTTTGGGTGAAAGTGAGATATTTGTTGAGGAGAAAAAAATAATTACGGAGACGACAAGTATGAATGAGGAAGAAAAGAAAATGGGAATGAGGAGTAGCAGAAGTGCAGTTTGGGGTGAGAGAGAGAAAGGTAAGGTTGCAGGTATGAAAGATGAAGAAAAAATGGGAATGAGGAGTAGCAAAAGTGAAATATGGAGTGAGAGAGAGATAGTGAGATTGGGAAAAAGTACAGAGAAAGAAGAAGAGGAGCAGCAGCTTAATGTGTTGAACAAAAGGGTTGAAGATTTCATTGCAAGAGTTAACAAGCAAAGATCACTTGAAGCAATACTAGTTGATCATAGTAGAGGTTGATTGATCAACATATATTCATATATGGGCTTTTAATTTCTTTTTTTTTTTGTAATTTAGAGATAAATTCATATTTGTACAACCTTAACTTCTTTCAAGTCTTTATTATTAGAAAGACTTAATACTTTTTGAGATCCAAATATAAGAATAAATATGCATGCAGCATGCATGTTATCTACAAATTCTGAAATTGTAATCCTCAAATAATTCTGGAACTCGTAGCTGCATATTATTTCAATAGGAATCGAACCTAGATCACATAATAAAATACACAAATACAACTATTGCAAGAAGTGTAATTATTTTGTAGACAAAGACTTGGGTGTGGCAGCGCCGTAAGTCCAATTTTTTTTTATTAATCTCAATTGGAGTTTACCGATTAATATTTATTAATTTCTAATTAAAATTTAATTAAATATTAATTAAATTAATTGATTCGAATTAAAAAAAAAAAAACTGCACTTTGATTGCGGTCGCACGATGCTGCTCTATTAATTTTGTATATCTTGGAAGATATTAATTAATTCTAAGATCAAAGTTTATTACTTCACCACCTCAACGATCTCAGCCCCGGATAGTGAATCAAAATTGTTGTCAATTTTCAAAATTCGCCAATATTACTTTTTCCAATTAATTTAACCAGATTAATGTCGTATTAATTAGTTTCACCCCACAAAAATAAAGTGGAAACAGACGTAAGAGTGTATGAATGATGTGGCGTCAGTTAAAGGCTATATATATATATATATTGGTCGTGCATGTTGCGGATCTGATTTGGGTTTCACTTATTATTTGCATGACGAAAGAAAGCACACTTTAATTATTTCTATTTTTTTTTCATTTTATCTAATCGAAGTGATTCTCTCTAACGCAAGAGAATTAAACTCCTTTCATGGATGTATTCTTAATTGAAAGAAAAAAAAATAAACGTAATTTATATTGAAATAGGTTATTTGGACCGTAAACCAATGTAATACTCCCTCCGTCCCATTTATATAGGCGGATTGAAATTTTCACAAGGATTAAGAAAAATTATTGGAAAAGTAAATTATATAGTAAATTTCTTAATATGCCCATATTTATTATTTGACTATGTATTTTTTATGAGTTAATCAAAGAATTAAATAGGGATATATTAGTAAATGAGCTAAAAAAATATTACTTTTATGAAAACAAGTCTATATATTTGGGACATCCGAAAAAGGAAAACAAGCCTATATAAGTGGGACGGAGGGAGTATAATTAAGAGTCCGTTTTATTTTGTTGTAGTAGAGGTGTTCAACCGACCCGAAAACCGTGGTCAACGGTTTTCGGCCCGGAACCGCGGTCAACGGGCCGGTTCCGACCCGGAACCGTGCTTGGGACGGGCCGGTTCCGGTTCCAAAGGCTAGGAACCGTGAACCGGCGGTTCCGACAATTTTTTATTTTTTATAGTTTTAAATTATATTTTGTGTTAATCCATATTAATTATATCACATAGAAAGCAAAAATGACAATTACAATGGTAAATTGAATGAAAAAAGCCAAAAATGGTGATAATAATAAAAAGGTTCGAACATGAACCGGCGGTTCCGGTTCGGAACCGTGGAACCGTTTTTGAATAATTATATATTTTCATTTGTAATTGATCATATATTATTATGAATGAAGATATATTTTGTTCTATATCGATTTTATACATTACATTAATGATTTATGAGTTTGAATGACAATATAATTTATATTTTCAAAAATAAAAAAAAAAATAAAAAATTTAGACGGTTCGGGTCTTAAACCGGCGGTTCCGACCCGAAACCGCGGGCTGTGGCGGGCCATTTCCGGTTCCAACTTTCCCTAACCGAAACCGGCCCGTGAACACCTCTAGTTGTAGTGCTTGAAAGATTTGTATTGTATATTCAGATAAATGGATATGAAAATGGGCCATTTCTCTATAGCACTCATCTATATTTATTTAATGATTTATGAGTTATGAGCATACTAGTAAAATAAAATAAGTCCTTTTTGACAACACATAAATTTATGTAGGGATAGTGGGTTTTAGCTTTTAGTGTTTTTTCTTTAGTGTTTCACAGTGGAGTTAGATTGTTGAATAGTTGACCTGGACAATTCATGCTGAAAATATATACAATTAAATAATGTTTTATTTATCTTTACTTAGCATCGAAGACACGTCCTTTTCTCAAATAAAAAAGGAAAAAATAAATAAATTAAAAAGACGCATCTGCTTATTTTCGGCAGACATATCACATTCCAAGACCTACAACACAGTAAAAACGAGAGTAAATAAGATGCTCATTGAAAGTGAATTCTTCTGCCTACTTTGCAGTTATTTCACTAAATGCGACTATTTAACTTTATGAAAGATAATTTATACATGTTTAATTGAAATCAAATATAACTAATTAGTGCTTTCACTTTTACACGAAATATAGGGCTTCAATTTTTAGTCTTGAAAGACCAACGCAGAAACATAATTTGACCGGCGCCGGTCCGTATAATAAGGCCTGCAAAATCATGAACAAAACTTGTATAACATCTTCTATATATTATTATTATATATATTAAGACAGAATAGTAAAACTATTTTAAAATCAATTTTGACTCTTTTAATCAATTTTGACCAATTTCTTGAGCAATTTTTTTTTTTGCATCATTATCAAAAGTCGGTTACATATGAGAAATTTATGGGTCAGTTATTTGAGAAAAAATAATACGTCGTTTAACTTTTAAAATCGATTATATGATAGTGACAAAAACTCATATTTACTAAGTTTTTTAATTTAAGGTATTTAAATTGCAAAAATGTGAAATTGCTTTTTACATGAATTTATGTTATCACAAATTATTATAGAAAAATGAATATTCTTCCTTTATTATTTTTTAAGTTACTAAATTATTTATATTAATACTATATGTCTGATGTGTGCATGCTATCTTTCGATCTTTGATTACAATATTGCCGATAAAGATTAAAAATAGAAGACATCAAGTATTTGATCATTTTTTTTTACTAATGTAATAGTAGTATATGTACAAATTAGTATTCGTGCATAGTCTTAGATTTAATTTATTTTATTTATAAATTTTCAAGATTTTTTTTTTAAATTTACTTTAAGCTATCATTGTTTTTCATGTAAACCTTATGTTGTAATGTAATTTCAAAACATCAATAATATTTAATGATCTTAAATATATATACATATGCATGATATGGGTGTAACATAATAATTAAAGCGCATCGCGCGGAAAGGTATACTAGTTAACATTAAAAATGAAAAAGAAACACACTCTCACATATGTATAACATTAAAAATACCATTTTAAGTATTTAAACTAGACAAATTCCTTTTCAGCCCGTCCACGCAAAATTTGTCACTTCTATTTTTAGTAATAGATCCCACATCTCATACCCTATTATTTACAAAAAATGATATTGTTGGGCCCACAACTTCACTCACACAACTTTCTCTTACCAACTTTACTGTTGGACCCTTTTTCCACTCCATAAACTTTTCACTTGCTTTTATTAAAACTCGTATCAACCACAATGTGACAATTTTTTTTGAACGGAAAGAGTATTAGATTGAAATATAGTTGGCTTATAAGGCATATATTAGGATATTGGTAAATATATCCCATGTAGAGTATCAATTTATCGGTTGTTTAAATAATTTAATTGCTCAACTAAAAATAATAATGATACTTAATTGCATTAGTTGGTATAAATCTTAAATTCTAGTTATAATTGTAAAAGTTATTAAAAAGGGGATCGAAAACAGAAATTTTGATTAGATATATTCGGTGGACAATCATTTTTGTTTTATGAGAATTGTCAAAAGTAACCACTTAACTTTTTAAAACTTCTTTTTAGCTAGGAAGTTCAAAACAGTCTGTTTCGAAATTTTATGTGTTAGGAGACAAATTCCCTTCCACCTTTCTCTCTCTTTTTCAATACTATATTTTGTCATAAAATTTGTCATTTTTTCAACAAATTCATGTTTTTTTTTTTAAAATTAGTACACACCATTTTAATACCTTTTCTAATAATATCACAAGATTCAAATTTCGAAGATAAAAAATACACGCACGTTGGATCTAATGTGAAAATATATATGTAACATAAAAAATGCACATCACGAAAGATCTGGCGTGACATGTGAATTTCTTATCTCTGAAATTTGGAGTGAAAATTGCAATATTTGTAAAAAAAATTGTTTTCATTGCCATGATTGAAAAGTGATTTGAAAATTTTAAACCGGTGTAAACCCTTAAGTTTATTATGGGTATTTTAGTCAATTTGATTAAAAAGGTTATTTTAAAGTTAGTGATCTAAAAAATAAATTTTGATGTAGTTAAAACATTATTTCGTGTTAAAAAAAAATATTTCCGCTCTTTATTTTTTTGGTTGGTAGGTGAATAAATCATAAATAAAGTTAGGTCCAGATTCGGCAAATAAAGCCCATGCACATAGCTATCACGGTTGTGGGCCGGTCTAACCCGGTTTAATCACTCTCCACAAATTAGGAGTCTACATCATTGTTTTTCTTCTGCCTCAATTCAATATCCAAATTTATATATCAAGATTCTAATTTAATAATAATTCAAATAAGAATGCTTTTTCAATTCATATATTTCTCTAACACAAATATAAATACTGCTATATTGGCTAAAACATTGTGTAGATATTTGAAGAATTCTAATGTGTGTTTAAATATGTTATGTATTTACCAAAAAAATGTATATTATGCACATAAAATTTTAATATAGATATATATTTGAAATAAATTTGTAAAATAACTTACTCTTACCTATTGCCATTTAATTAATAATATATATATATATATATGTATAATATGTAGACAAAATGTGGGTTTGTTCAACTATTTCATTTCATTATTTAGATTTAATATTACAATTTATGCAAACGTTATGGAAAGCACTAAAAGAAAATTATCCTTGAATTTCGAATACAACTTCGGCTCGAATATATTTCAAAACTATTATCAAACGGACTGAATTTGAATATTAAAAGAATATCCACTAGATTAAATGGAAACATCACCTTCGTTATTCTATATATATATATATTAGTTTATGATTGAATTTGAGACATTTTCTTTCTATATTGGGAATTTCAATTTTCCACCCTTTGAGTCTACTGAAGAAACGCCAATTACTTTTTAAATGTTTGTGTTTGTGTAGGTACACATGAAAAAAGACACAAATAAGCATTGAGGAAAAGGGAGAAGTCAGAAGTGGTACTAAATTAATTACAAAGTCAAATTAGTTAGTTATTTGGGTGTTAAAACCAATATTTATCAATTATATTATTTTTAGGAATTTGGTTGAATTAAGCTGTCAAAATTCCGGGCCAGGCTAGCCCGCCCCGAGCCCACTGGGCTTTTTGGAAAAATCGGCCCCGCCCGGCCTGAAAATTCTCCGGACTTGAAAAAGGTTAAACTCAGCCCGGCCCGGAAAACCATTTTTAATATAATTTTCCGGGCCAGCCCGAGCCTACCGGGCTTTTGCCGATTTCGGGCCGGGCCGGGCCCAATAATAGGGAACCGAAATTGAACTCCGTCGCAAATTACAGGGTTGAAATTATAATTTACCATTTTAACGCAATTTTGTTTTTTTGGAACAAAATTTTATGACACTCCAGCAATCCACATTAATTTTTTATCACTGAAAAATTGTTCATATGACGTAAAGTGAACATAGTCCCAAAGTGCATGCCAACTTTGCTCATGCGCCATAAATTATGTTTTAATAATTATTAATTTCTAAGAATATATCAAATTGTTCCATAACTTTTTATCAAGAAAATATTTTTAATAAATAGGGCTCATAGGCTTAGAAACAAAGGTTAGGTCCATGTTCTTGGCAAATAAAAAGCCCAAATTGGGTAATAGCCAATAGGGTTGGTGGGCGAATCTGGTCCCGGTCTAACCCGGTTTTCTCTCACTAGAGTCTATAGAGCCAGCCACCTTATTTCGATGTTTACAATGTAATTAATTACATCGAAGGACAAAAGTATTATTTCTTCCCTAACTCATTTTTTCTAAATTCCTTAAATGGACGTTCCACTCAATTTGTTTACTTCCCATAAGTAAATAATTCACCTTTCAAAATTCTTTAAAAGTGGTGAAACTACCAACTTTTGATCTTTTTATTTTTATCCTTAATTTCTGTGTCGAACAGTAATTAGACAAAATGAGTGGAATTGAGGGAGTACTAAATTAGTGCAAACCAAAATAAATGTAATTTTCCATCTCAAAAAAGAAATAAATATAAACCACTTCAACAGAAATGAAAATGCGCTTCCTCTCTATTAATTCTAACTATTATTGTAATCGCCATTATTTCAAAATAACATGTTAGATAGGGAATGACTGATGTGAGATTGTGTTTACTGATTTGAATGATTATTTTAAAAAACTATTTCGAAAAAGAAAAAAAAGAAAACTAATGGGAAGCGGCAATATCTGGAATAGTGTTTGGATCCAAGAGTATGGAAATTTGATTTCCAATCTATGGTGATATGTTTGACTTTTAAAATATTTCAAAGCCCATTAATTTTTAAGCAGGACATGTGAATTAATTAACTAGGCCAAAATGTCTGCTAAAACGCAGTCGGAAGATATCAATACTTAATATGACCATGAATCACAAAATATTAATAAAATAAAAAATAAAAGGGGCAAAAGTAAAAACAATCATTTCAATAAACCAAAGATAAAAACTAATCATACGTAAATAAATATTAAAATTAACCAAAATTCTTAGCTTAACAATTCTGATGCCCTTACTTTATTCTTCTTCTCACTGTCATACATGACATGCGAGTTGCATACATGACTACCATAAATGACATATTGTCATGTATGCCATCGGAAAAAGTTGCCAGAAAAAAGTTGTCAAAAAATTCTCACTGAAATTGATCGCCGATGTTAACTGTTGACTGCCGCCAAATAGTCATGTATCAGGTAAGAGGAAACGATAAAGTAAGGGAATGAGAGGTATTTTTGTAAGAAATAGTTAGTTTTTATCTTTTATAAATTGATGGTTAGATTTTATCTCTACTCTATTGAAATGATTATTTTTCCATATTTCCTAAAAAAAAATGAATTGACCAGGAGTCACAAATTATAGCACTAATTAACTTTCTTAGATTCCTTTGTAATTGAATTGACCATTAATCTTACTAAATATTAGTATCAAACTATTAATATGTATATATATATAATAGTTTTTTCCACACACAAAAAATACAAACTACATGTCTGAGAAAACAGTTGACATTTTGATTCATACTTCGTTAATGTTATATTCACATAAAAAAGAAACTTTATTTTTTTTGTAAAAAGAAATACTAAAAAATTCAATTAAAAAAAAGAACCAAAAGGAAAATTGAATTGGTCTGTGATTGAGATTCCAATGGCGCAGCCAAATAGCATACAACAGAAACAGGTGAAAGCAGCCTTTGGAGTTGTCAAGAGTCTAAACCCTTCGACAATTCCTAAGTTTCTTTTCCCATTTCTCTCCCCCTTTAATTCTTTATTTATTTATTATTATTATTACTACAACAAAGATTCATTGTTCAACGATTGAAAAACACACGACCAGCGTAATTCGTTGATTTTTTATTTTATTTTATTTTTTGCAAAAGTTGATGCAATGTCTGCACTCTCTTCACCAAATCAATGTTGCTCCTCCTCATCGGCTTATTCAGTTAATTCCTCTATTGGGTTTCATCATCTTCACAAGAATATCCCGTTTTCAGTAATTTCTCAGAATAAATTTGGGTCAAAACATGTTTCTTTCCGATCCAAATGCAGCCCTTCAACCGATTGCGTTCTCATGCAAGATGGTCAGTTCTAATTTTCTTTTTTATTTAATCTATTCGCCTAATTTTGATGTTCTTGTAAAAAATATTAATCTTTCCCATTCCTGAAGCTTTATGAGCTTGTTGATTGTTGCTGCTGATTTACCCAAAGATGTATTTTGGGATATTTTAGTTTCATGTTTATTTGTCCTTGTCTGGTAAGGAAAGCGGGAAGAATATTTTTTCGTATTAACTCTGTTAATTGAAAAGACTGCATTTTTCTATCCTAGCTCTATGAAATTTTAGATTTGATTTTTGCTGCTGCTTTTGTCCATCATAAAAGACAATGATCATATTTCCCCCCATTTTTGTAATGAAATTGGTTTATTCCATTGTGATCAAATTTTGTAACATGCTTAGTACTCACATTTTTACAGTCATATCTAAATTTTTGAACTTTTTAGGTTCCTTGGCAGCAAAATATGTTGCCACAAATGAAGATCCTCCTAAGACATTGAAGGAGGGCTTGTTGACAGTTAGTCCTCCAGAAGAAGATGAAACCCCGATTAATTCGGATGCGAATGATGGTAGTTCGACTGTCACTATTACTGTTGTAGGGGCCTCTGGTGACCTTGCCAAGAAGAAGATATTTCCTGCCCTTTTTGCACTTTACTATGAGGATTGTCTTCCTGAGGTTTGCCCTATATTCATGCTATCGTGTCTAGCATCTGCCTTACAACTTTTAGATGCAAATGCATTGTAGTGTGGAGGATTAAATATGAAATTTTCGATCTACATGGCCTGTGGTTCTTGGTTTAATGGTTTATACAAAATTTGATCCGTAGTTTATGTTTCTAATTGATTTCAGCACTTCACTATCTTTGGTTATGCTCGTAGTAAGATGACTGATGCAGAATTGAGAAATATGGTTAGCAAGACACTTACTTGCAGGATCGACAAGAGGTAATTGCTCTCACCTGCTGGTATAGTTCTCCCATTTTTGTCTAAATTGAATAGGATTAGTGCCCTTGGTATGATCCTCACGGTCCATGTTTTTTTCAGGGAAAATTGTGGTGAAAAGATGGAACAATTTCTGAAAAGATGTTTCTACCACTCTGGTAACTATGACTCCGAGGAGAATTTTATGGAGCTTAATCAGAAGCTCAAGGAGCATGAGGTAGTACACTGACTGTTGTCCTAATAGTAATATATGAACTGGATGTTTGAGTAGATTTGTGCTTTTATGGTTGTTGTGCCCCAATTTTTGTTGCATCCTTCTGGTTTGTGAGTTTAGTACTTAAAAATCAATTCGCAACTATGAATTACCCCAAGTCATATATAATAAATGCGTAAATGGTTAACGAGTTTAGATCATATTTGTGGTGCTCTATTTATTTTGTTTTAAACTACCAGAGGCAGAAGAGATGTACCTTGTGTGTGTGTGTGTTGGGGGTTGCGGGGGTGGTTATTGCAGGCTGCATTGTTCTTTCAAAGTTGCATTTTGATATAACAGATTTACTTGCAAGCATTCATGCCGATGTAGCATTGGTATCATTTCGAAATTGTTGCCTTGTTGATATTTCTATGAGAAACCTATTATTTGTTGGAGTTCTTATTTTATAAATAAGAGAATTTTTGGAATCATAATGTGGAAGTTACTAATGGATTATAACTTCCATTCGAGATAGAACAACATTTTTGGGGCTGGAGAACATGTCTCGTAGTAATATTGTTATGATTGGTTTCTGTAGGCTGGAAGGGTTTCAAATCGACTTTTTTACTTATCAATCCCGCCAAACATATTCGTAGATGCTGTAAAATGTGCCAGTCTTTCTGCTTCTTCAGTTAATGGATGGACCAGGGTTATTGTTGAGAAACCTTTTGGCCGAGACTCCGAGTCCTCAGCTGCTTTGACTAGATCTCTCAAGCAATACCTAGAGGAGGAACAAATTTTCCGGTAATTTACTTTGTTGAATGGATTGCGTGATAACTATTTACGAGTTTGCCAGCATTTAACATATGATTCCCTTTGTCTTAACATACACTTACAGGATAGATCATTATCTTGGAAAGGAGCTAGTCGAGAACCTTTCCGTCCTGCGCTTCTCCAACCTTATTTTTGAGCCCTTATGGTCAAGGAAGTATATAAGGAATGTTCAGCTGATATTCTCGGAGGACTTTGGCACCGAAGGAAGAGGAGGGTAAGTACATATGTACATATTGTCAATTTGCAACTGAAGAAATCTCTTAAGTTTCGCTCATGAAATCGTTTTCTGCGTTACCTCAGTTACTTTGATCATTATGGAATCATCAGAGATATAATGCAGAACCATCTCCTCCAAATTCTAGCCCTATTTGCCATGGAGACGCCCGTGAGCTTGGATGCCGAAGATATCAGAAATGAAAAGGTCTTTCCTCTCTCTGTGAATGTATATATTTTAATGGCACTCCCATGCAGTTAACCGCATGGTGAGGTTGTTTTTTTTTTTCTTCTAATTTTTTAATTAACTAATATTTAATTAACTCTAATTAGGACGTAATTAGTTCTAATTGGGGATTAATAAACCCTAGTTACTCCTTAATTACTCCCTAATTACCTCTAATTCCCTTAATTACCCCCTAATTACAACTAACCCTACCGTAGGGTTTGTTGTACCCACGTTATTGTCATATTTTAAATGGTGAATATGAAGGTTTTCTCCTCATAGCTAATTTTTAATCAAACAGGTTAAAGTTTTGCGCTCGATGAGGCCTATAAGCGTAGATGACGTTGTTATAGGACAATACAAGAGTCACACTAGAGGAGGACACTCGTATCCCGGATATACAGATGACAAAACAGTGCCCGACAATAGTTTAACCCCGACTTTTGCAGCTGCAGCGCTTTTCATAGATAATGCTAGATGGGATGGTGTTCCTTTTCTCATGAAGGCTGGGAAAGCTTTACATGATAAGAGGTTAGAGAACTTCACATATATATAGACAATATGGAATTATTGTTTTTTATCTTTATCAACTGAACCTTATTATGTTTTACTTTTGTCGACTGTCAGGGCTGAGATACGGGTACAGTTTAGACATGTTCCTGGAAATTTATACAATCGAAGCTTTGGCACTGATCTTGACCGAGCAACAAACGAGCTTGTGATCCGTGTTCAGCCTGATGAAGCTATTTATCTGAAGATCAATAACAAGGTTCCGGGTTTGGGAATGAGATTGGACAAAAGTAATCTTAATCTTCTGTACAAAGCAAGGTATTTATACATATTCATGAGTAGCCCTTACTTTATAGTATGAAATCCGAATTCGGTGGTTTAAAATATGATGCATGCTTGTTGTGGTTGATAGATACTCGAAGGAGATACCAGATGCATACGAGAGACTTGTTTTAGATGCCATTGAAGGTGAGAGGAGACTTTTCATCAGGAGCGACGAGCTAGATGCTGCATGGTCGCTCTTCACACCTGTGCTGAAGGAGCTCGAGGAAAAGAAGATGACCCCCGAGTACTATCCGTATGGAAGTCGAGGTCCAGTCGGGGCGCATTACCTTGCAGCCAGGTACAAAGTTAAATGGGGTGATATTGGCGTTGATGAATGATTCCATCATCATTTCACCCAGGAATTGTTTCATTTAGATATATATATTTTTTTAATTTTACTATGATCATTTCATTTCACCGAGGACTTCACTTTAGTTCTTGATTAGATTTCGCAAAGATTTCTGCTGAATTATTGTGAGTTCGAAGAAAATGCAGCCTCAATATTTCCATTTTTCTCGGCTGCAATGTGTTCTACTAGTATTTTGACTTGATTTTATTTTGGTTTACTTCATAATAAAAAAATATAGTATGGAAAAAAAAATCAGACGATTGTCTCATTTGATTATTAGCATAAGGTACGATTCATGTTAATAATTGCATTGGGTATTTCAGTATATTGCGTTTATTTAATGAGTTAAAGACCACATGGTTGTCTATCGACTTGTCTATATAGAGGTGGGACTTGTGTGCAGTCGAATTCGAATTGTCATTTTTTATTAGAATAATTGTTATTTTTTGTCATAATAATTTTGATACATGACCTACAATTCTAAGCTCTACCCGTACTTGGGAATTTCAGAATAATCTAAGTTGTATAATGAGATTGGAATATGAATGGCAGAATTTGGTGGGAAGTAAATGACTAAATATAATTAAAATTACCCCTATAATTAATTAGGTCATTGTCAAAGCTAGGTTTCATTGATTGTTGTCTGTTGACCTTCAGCCCACCTAATTGTCCTTTACGCAACAAGACTTTTAACCATTTCATTTCATATTGCTCCTACGTGGAACGATGCAGTTCATGATTTAGCAATTATGTAAGTTCTAAGTTCTTTCAAAAATAAATGAGCTGATATTATATTACAAATCGATAAACGATTTTATAATTGATAGATCATGAATTTGAATTTCACTAATGCTTATATAAAATCTCACTAATATCTTATACTTGCTCCGTCTAGACCTACAAATGTCTTTTAATCCTTATAAAAACTATGCTAATCATTAGATATTTTGCAAAACTTTATTTATTTTTTTTTTTTTGACAAAGTCAATATTATCGGCTACATTTGTCATGTGTGCATTTCATCCTTTCTCACCCCAAATGTAAAGAAGATAAAGAAGCGGGGTTTCATTTGAGACTCTCTCATGATATTAAAAAGTTGTGAGATGATAATAATCTTAAATGCAAAAGTAATCACGTTTAAAATACTCCCTCCATCCACGAAGATTGTAGCTAATTTACTTTTATGTCCGTTCACAAAAATTATAGTTAGTTTTTCCTTTTTCCACTTTAGGACATGATTTTACTACTACTATCTTACTTTTTTTTATTCATTTCTCCACTTACAATGGTGGGTTCCTTTCTCCACATCTACCACATTTTTATTAAAACTCGTACCACAAAAAATCAGCTACAATCTTCTTGGACAGGGGAAATATTACTTTTCATATTGATACGACCAAGGTTGAAGATCCGTTGATAATAAGGAAGGTTCTCATATATGATTTTAACAAGGTCGTATCACATATTCAAATGTATTATTTTGTTGGGAAAAAAAAAGGAAAAGTATCACTTGAATATATCTTTCGACTAACCATCAGACACAAGTTTCTGTGAAATGAAAAAAAAAATTGACACACGTATATTTTGCATTGTGTACCTACTTTTTTTTTGTTGTTTTTTTTTTTATAAAAGAAAAAAAGAAAGAAACTTTGCATTCAAGTGAGGAAATGATATGTCAACAACTTTGCTTTTAAAAAAAGGGACCCCATATGTCTTAAAGATAGGCAACATTTCATAGAAACAGACACATAATCCGATCATCACGGCCACCTACCAATCTCTCTCTCTCTCTCCCTCCCTCCTCGCCACTAGGCCCACTACATATAAAATTAACATTTAAAAATATCTCAACGATAAATAATATAGTTAGGCTACATTAGAAGTAATCCTATATAAAGGTAGGTTTATTTAAATATCCTCCACAACTATCAACTATTGATCCATTTCACAGTCTATATATTTAATTATGTAGAACTAATTTGAACTATGAGATTGTTAACTGATAATATGACATAATATCCACCCGTAATGGTTGGTATAGTGTTAGTAAGCGTTATTGTGGCTTCACGAATATAGAGGTGGCCAAAAAAACCGAAATCGCTGGAACCGAACCGAAACCGAATCGAAACCAGCGGTTCCGAAATCGAAACCGAACCGCCGGTTCCGATTCGGAACCGAGAACCGCATCGACGGCGGTTCGGTTGCGGTTCCAAAATTGCGGAATCGAGAACCGCCAGTTTCTCATATTTTTTATTTTTTTATATTTTTATCTATATTTATGTTACAATTCATATTTATTTCACCTAAATGTTATATTAGAATGCCCAAAATTATAATTAAACAAGAAAAAGTAGCAAAAAAATGAAAAAAAAATATTAAAAGATTTGAAACATGCAGTTCCGGTTTGGAACCGCCGGAACCGCGGAACCGAACCGAACCGAAAGTTGCGGTTCCGGTTTGGAACCAATACCGAAGTGGTCGGTGGTTCAGTTCCAGTTCCCTTGGGGTGGAACCTAGAACCGCCGGTTCGATTCCGGTTCCGGAACCGAACCGAACCGCGGCCACCTATATTCACGAATATGACTTATATTTTTTAGATCATCAAGTCCTTTTCATAATATTTTTCCAATGCACTATTTTTATTTCTTATGTAGTCTGCAGATTATTAAATATAAACGGGGTTTACTCATTTGCACCGTGAATAATAATTTACGGGTTTTTTAGGTATCTAGGAAAAGGGATGTATATATACTAGAAATTTAGAATATTTAAATAGGGACTTCATTTCGTGTGTCCTGATCATGAATTACATCCAAGACATTTTTGACCTTAAGGTTTGCGTAAATATTTTTGTTGTTTTTTATTTTAAAAGTGTGCATGTTTGCCTTAATTGACAATGTTTTTTTATTTTAAAAGTGTTTGCCTTAATTAACAATACATTGTCAGCTGAACATCTAATAGACCTTATTAGAATCGGGTTTTCACCACCTTAAAAGATTTTATTAAAGGGTGAGGATTGTCCAACTTATATGTAGAATTAATGCATAATATCTTTACTAGGTCGATCGATATAGGACGAACGGGGGACTTGGACATATATACAAATCCTAGTATACATCTCAACGAATGCGAGAGACCTTCATATATAGAGCCTTTGAATATATAAGATGATCTCCAGTCTTGTATTCTTGACCTTGAACGTAATCTCATATTTCATTCACATAAAAGAGAGAGATATGAGAGAGGGTGAAGACATCTCACATCAATTATATAGTTATTGCATGTTTGTTTCGGTATATAAGAATGTTATGACGTTCACATTCCGTGAACATTTTTAATAAACATCATTCACGTTTTTTTTTTCTCACGATAACATTATATATATATATATATATATATATTCTTTATTCTAATATCTTATAAATTGATATTAAAATCAATAAATCTACGAAGTACATAAAAATCAAAGTTTGATTTATTTTTTTACTCTTTAATTTCAAAGTTTGATTTTATTTTAATATATTAGAAATTGATATATGTTGGTTTAGTTCAAATATGATTTCCAATTTTTTGATTTCTAATAAAAGGACGGTCATTTCAAGCGAGATCACTCTTCGGTACGTGAGACATGTCGATTTTGCGATCGGGATATTTTAATAATAACAGGTGTTTTTTTTTTTTTCTTTCATTTTGTAGAATAATATGTTATAGTTATATATTGAGACTAAGAAAATGAAGCGTAGATATACCTTGTTTAATCGCAATTACATTTGGAGTATAGCTACGCTCATGTCATGTCTACATCACTCAATATTCATTATTTGCCTTTTCGATTGGGGCACATCTTATATGATTGCTCATCTATATATATATATATGCACTACATCATATGTGTATGTGAGAGAGAGAGAGAGTGCGCATGTATAATAAATTTGTGTATGGAAGTAGTCAAGTGAAGATAGGTAGCAGTAGTGTATCGCCACATTACTCTTTGATTCCCCATTCACATCAATATATAATATTTTCAACATTAATTTAATTGTGTGCCCAAAAAAAATGACATCTACCAAGGAACACTATATATTTCTAACTTCTAAGAGAGAGATAGTAAGTGGTATCTTTTATTTTTTATTTTTTAAAAAGATAGTATGTGGTACAAAATTTAAGCATTACAATTTATAGGCTGCCTGCAAATGCATGCTTTTTTTTTTTTCTCATAAAAGCATTTTTCTTTTAAGGCTGACTCAATTTTACAGCAGAATTCTGCACTCCATTTCCAAACTAAAAATATTCTCAAATACTCATTTTTTAAATCTTAACAATAGAATTTATTACAAAGAAAAAAAAAATTCTAGTCAACCCATTCATCCAAGCACAATAAATGTGAACTCATTCTTTTTTATTTGTTAATAATATGTAGTAACACTTATTTGAATTAAGAATGAATAAAAACTAAAAATCATTATATTAATTGCAAAAGCACAATCCATATGCTTATAATCCTAACAATTGATAACAATAATTGTTTTTTTTAATTTTTTTAGGGATAACAATAATTGTTCTTTCCATCTAAGCCATGCTTTAATTTATTATGAATATAATTGTATCTACTTCATTTGTATTTTCAATTTTTGTATATTTAGTTGTTTTATGCAATTTTGTTGGGTTTTAGTAATGAATATGTGATCTTTTTGTTGGTGTAATTTTAATCAGTATTTTATTAATATATATATATATATAATCTTTAGGTTTTAAAATTTTATGTGTAGTACTTTATACTATTATTTTAAGTATTTTATTGGATATAATTTAATTAACTTCAACTTTAATTTATAACTAAATTTTGAAATAAAATTCAAAATATAAAAAAACAAAAAAAAAGAAGGAAAGAAAATGGAATAGGCTAATAGCTGCAAATATGCCTCCACTAAAGCGCACATCGATCTAAGAAATATTTCGTTTTCATAAAATATGTTCCAGAAAATAAATCAAATGTTTTTACATATCAAAAGAATATGTTACATCAATTTGAATTAACTCTTTTTAGTCTTTTTCTAATACACATCACACTTGTGATAATTCTTACATTTTCACTTTAATTATCTCATAATTCACTTTTCTGAAATTAATCTTATACTATCATGTCATGAATTAATATTTCAGATCCCATATGAGTTTCCAGAAACCAGCAAGTGACACTGTGACAGGCAGGAGACAGGAATCAAACTTATGTAAAACAGTAAAAGTGAGATTTTATTTATAAGGTTCTTTTTTTTGGTAAAAAAAATATACTATTCCTTCCCGCTAAACTTGTTTGTTTCCATATAAGAAAATAATTAATTCTTCAAAAGCAATAAGACTTACCATTTTCTAATTTTTTATATTCTCCTTAATACTCGTGCCGAACAGTAACAAAATATGTTCAGTGAGATGGAGGGAGTTCTAGTTTTTATATAAAAGGCAACCTTTCAAACTAAAAGTGCGAGTAATTTTTGTTACCTCGGCCAATAAGATATTTTGGACAAATTATTGCCTTTGAAAATTAGAAAAAGATGGAAAAAAAAAGCGGTAATCTATTTTATTTATTTATTTTGTTTCCTTATGTGTATTCAAGAAGATTCGGAGTGGCCAATCGAGTGATTGACGGAAATAAAAATAACTGTTCTCATAAAATAATTAGTAATGCATAGTATTTTTCCTTAAAAACAAAAAAAGAATATAAATGGTGGTTCATAGTCATTGATTGATGCAACAAGTTAATCATGTTTTGGAGGGTCTTTTCTTCAACTTCAAGACTCTTTCCTACTTAATTAGTATTTTTATCTAATTTATTTATTTAGGGAGTAATAAAATAGGGTGGCGAAAAGGAATTGGGCGCTATTTGATATTTGAACTGACAAGCAACAAAAATCCAAAAATGATTAAAGACGGATTTGCAAAATCATGAGAGGATAAATGACTTCATCAACCACCTTCCTTAGTAATAGTATAATAAATAAATAAATAAATAAATAAATAAATAAAAATCCCATCATTTTGAACGCAAACTTGTCCAAAACATAATTGCAGAATGCTGATAATTGCCGTGAGGAAATAAACAGTGTAATAATTACTGGGAGACAACTAACTGATCATAGGACTAACAAAAAAACCCCTTTTAAACAACTGCAAATTTACAATACTACTCTCACATAATTCGTAAATATCTCATAAAAATATACTTCATGTGAGCCGTCAAGATTCTTATCCCCATATAAGTATTATCTCACAATTCTATACTAAAATTATGCCAAACGACATCGTTTACACCTCATCAAAATAAAACGAAACGACGCCATTCCATGATTGTGTAATATATATGTTAAGTTGAGGTTAAACTTGTCACATTGTATATTTATTGGGCTAAAATTGTATATCTTGACGGGCATTTATTTGGAATGGGGTGAGAATATAATATCATCTCCATGATTACTACACTCACTGTAGCGGGAAGGATTCATTGACAGCGACCTCCCAATTGAGAGAGAGAGAGAGAATTCAAAAAAGGTTCGTGCCCTGATAAAAGATAAACCGTTTGTCGCAGCAGTAAAAGAAGAAGGAAAAATAAATAAAAGCAGAGATGAAAATAGGCAAAAAAGAAAAGAAAGAGAGTGAAAAAAAGGAAGTTGATGAAAATCAAATCAAAGACCCTTCTTTTTTTACATGTCCCCTTCATCAATCAAGAGGCCCCATTTCTCGCCTCTTGTCATGGAACAACACAATCCTTCAAACTCAAACTCAAACTCAAACTCAAATCCTCAGCAGCAGCAAATTTCTGAAAATGGTCCACCAATTTTCTCCCAACCAAACATGGCGCTAGCCAAGCTCGACGACGACCCTAAAAAGAAGCAGCAGCTCGCCCCAAAACGAACCTCCAACAAAGACCGCCACAAAAAGGTGGAGGGCCGCGGCCGCAGAATCCGGATTCCGGCGCTCTCCGCCGCCAGAATTTTCCAGCTGACGCGAGAGCTCGGCCACAAGACCGACGGCGAGACGATCCAGTGGCTGCTGCAGCAGGCGGAGCCGTCGATCATCGCCGCCACCGGCACCGGCACCATCCCGGCCTCGGCCCTCACGGCGGCGGGCCCCTCTGTCTCCGAACAGGGGAGCTCTGTTTCGAGTGGTTTCTATGCTGGGATGGGAATTAGGGGTGGTACCTCCATTTCCATGATTAATGAAGATAGGCCGATGGGATTCTGGCCCTCTTTCAATGGATTTGGATCATCAATTTTCCAGAATTCGAATCGCGGTGTCAAGCTCGGGTTCGACTTCCCGGTGCCGGGGCTGGAGCTCGGGCTTTCCCAAGAGGGGCAAATTGGGGGCCTTAATCTGCACGCATTTAGCCAGTTTTATCAGCAGATTGGGGGGCAAAATGGGGATTGTAGCAGCAATCATCATCACCATGATCATGATCATCATCATAATCAGGAAAAGGAGAATTCGCATGGATCACGGCAGTAGGTTTTGAGATTCTCGTTTTGCAGATGAAGATCACGATGGTGATGATTAGCAAGCATTGTAAGAATTTGGAGGAATGCTTAAGGTTTTGATTTGTTTACTTTAAGGTTAATACAGTACGATATATATATATATATATAGAGAGAGAGAGAGAGAGGGAGATGATGGAGTTGAGCGAAATTGCTACCAACTCGATTCATTTGGAGGAAATGAATCTTGATTTGTTTCTGTTTTCTGCTCAGCTCAGTTCAATGTCCATGCAAACAGGTAATGGTGGGGATTTTTGCTTCAATTTCTTCTTTCTTTGTTCATGTTTATTTTCCTGGGTTTATAATTAATTGTTTTTTATTTACTATATGATTTTGATATTATGCAGTGTGGAGTATGTATGTATTGCTGAGCAGGGTGGAATGAAGACTGGTTGTGATTTTAGTTTGTAGTATCCAATTTTGAGGTGTGTTGTCAATTTCCGACACATAATTATTGATATTGGTTTGAATTAATTAGTACAGTCCAAAGATAATGAGTTGTAGATTTGTAGTGGGCTTTTGCTTGTTTGTTACAAGTTGGAAAAGTTTCTTGAAATACAAGATATATATGAGCTGCATCTCATTACATATTTGATATTTTTTTGCACTTTTACTTTTCTTTTAACTTCTCATCATCATAATTATTAACACTAACACACCTTCTTTCTATACATTAGGAGAAGGCCCTTATGAGTAGATCATGCTTCCATACTTATCGTTAGAATTTTATACTACTATGTTGCATTTCGTGTTTCATTTTTGTTACTCCACTATATTATTCGTATTGTTCAATATTGTTATTGCATGTGTACGTGCACAGCAAAATACGAAATGTAAAACTGAAACACGATGTGACGTGGAAGAACCAAACCCTAACCCTAACCCTAACCCTCAAAATAAAATGTTTTTATAAGAGAACTAGAGTAGCTAGTGTGACCTCTATGGAACTCTGGGTTCCATGTAAAACACAAATAATATTACAAATCAAGATTTATTGTATCAAATGAATAACCCTTTGCGGATTATAGTTTCTACATTTTTATTGACCAAGTACGCCTAGTTGAATTTTTAAATTTGATATGTCATCGATAACCGATGAAGGCTTGAGGAGGTATTATTATGAGACTGTCTCACATAAATTTTTATGTTGGTTTGCTTCATCTTTTTCATCTTAGATAGATTCTGATTTAGCAAAAATTGACTACGAGATTGACACATGATTTCATTTTTTGTTGGTGTTCATATTTCTTCACTCCAATGATTAAAGATTTAAGACACTTTAAAGACTTTGATTGACCTATAAAATATGCATACTAAATACATATATCTTATTTGAAAATTACATTGAATTGAATTGCCAATAACCGTTTGGGGACCCTTAGAAATTATAAAATTCATATGCTCACATCTAATTAGAAATAGGTAGGTTGCAAAAGTTGTGAACACAAGTTAACTTAACTATATATGAAATGCCTATTTTGGGCCGGAAATGTTTAATAAATCGAGATGGTGTGAACAAAATCAGAAAATACAAAAGATTATTGGACTGACTGATAAATCTTTCAGAAATCTCGGCTTGACTATACATATAGTTGGGTGTCTAAATTAGTTAGTTAATATATAGAATTAAGAATAATAATTAATCTCTTAAAAAAAAAGAATGATAATTAATTAATACATAAATAAGCCAGTGTACCTGGATTGACTTTTTGATTATTATTTGTCGTCATGACTTTGAAGTTTGAATCATGTTTTTCAACAGTAGTATATAATATTTCTACCAATTTTCGCTTCTGCAATTAGTAAATAAGTACTCAACTACTCCTACTTATTATTGTATGTAATTTAAACTTATGAACTTTTATAGATAACGAAGCATTAGTGAGTAAAATAACTAGTTTTTTACAAGAGATGACCTTCGTGAAATTCAAGTTTATTATTTACTTATTAATTAAATAAAGTTACAAACACAATTCAGTACAATTACAATGATGAGATTAAAATATGACAAATCCTACAATGTTTAAAAAAAAAAAGGACTACGCAATGATCTTGGAGATATGGGCAAATCTAGGGGTTGCTGAAGCCCCCCAATTGAGATATTTTCCTTTTCTTTAACCTTGAATTTATATATTTTCTAATATTTTTAGCACCAGTTGCTATAATTTTAGCACATGTTGGAAGTTGAAAATAAATAAAAGCTTTAAAGCCCACCATCTAAAGTTAGCTTATTTGCTTACGATTGGGCTTATTATTATCGGCTTTGCTATGGCCCAACTAAACTACTATGACCAACTAAACTACTATGAGGAAAGTCCAAATAACATGAAACCTGATTTTTTTTTTGTGAGAGAATTACAAGATATATATATATATATAATTAAATCAAGCACTACACCACTACATATGATAGAACCTCTACACCGCCACATAGGGTGGGACCACTATACCACCACACAGTCGCAGGGTGGGACAACTACACCACCAAGCAAGGTGTGAAATATAATACACCGTACGCATGCGGGATTGAACTCAAGACCTCTCACTAGAAAGAGTCTTGTGGTGCATCAGCCACTTGAGCTAAGCCTCATTGGCATGAAAATTGATTTTCTTATGATGTAAAGAAAAGTATTGTTATTTGTTTTTTTTTCTTTCTTTGAGATGTCGGCAACATGTGAAATTCGGATTTTAATTTTGACTTCAACCATCTTAAACATAGCAATTACTATCATATTTTGAATTATTTATAATTTTAACATCTCCATTTTTTCAGCTATATTGTTTCAATAGTAAAACCACGTTACAACATCGTTTTAGGTACACGTAGGAGAAGATTTACCAAGAAAATTGGAGATGTTATGATTGAATATATATATATGATGGTTCCTGAGCTGGGTCTTTGGTGTAGAGGGGGTGAATACACCAAAGATAGACTTTAAAAACTTTTTGACAAGTTTAAAACAGAGTGTGTGGACTCAGTTATGAATCCAGCTGAGGAAGGTCAGCTGGGCTAATAACTCAGCTGGCGGTGCGGAAAGTGGTGGTTTAAAAACTTAGCTCGTTTGCTTAAAACTTAGCTTGAAAACGTTATCTTTACGATTTCAGCTTAATCAAGTTGTGCAATATTTTTCAGAAAGATACAGCTGTCTTTGGAGAGCAGTTGAGTATGCAGATTCGATAAAAATGCAATGTGTCAATGGAGTTAGTATAATAACTGAAAATAACGAGAAAAAAAATAACACGAGATTTTTACGTGGTTCGGAGTAACACCTCCTACGTCCATGACCAGATTCACTGGTAATTCACTACCACTTGGTTTCCAAGTACCAAGCAACTTCACAACTCTAATCCGAGCTGTGTTTCAATAGTTTACGGGCACTGTCAAGCCTAACCTTTCAGTTTGCGGGTACTAAAAAAACCTTACAACCACTTGAATTTCGCGCTTCTAGCAAGCGTAACCTTGACATAACCTTTCTGGGTAAAGAGGGGTTTGGTTTGGGGTTCCAACTATGAACGAGTTCTTACAATGAAGAACTTAGAGTTAGATGAACTTGTTCAAAATCTAGGCTTAAGATATACAATGATTTCTGCCTAGGAATCAGACGAAAAACTGAGCAGTTTCTGGACTAGAAACACTTTAAGATAAAGTGTTCTTTTAACTATTTAGAACTGCTTAAGAGCTTTTGAAGGCTTGATGAATTCATAAAATGAAAGCTTGTAGAGAGTTTTTCGTATTTGATCCTAAGGTTGAAGACGGGTATATAGGTAGAGATTCAAGACTAGCCGTTGGAGGAGCCGTTTGAATCTTACCTACTTTTCTTAAATTCACAATCTGCCGTTGGGCGTTTCTGCACCTGTCTTCATCAGTGTCACATTCTAGGTTCTGAAGTCTAGGATGCTGATTTGGCAATCCCTCATTGGTCGAGGTATATTGACTTCCTCTGACACCATGATCTCTGCCTTTGGAGCTGGTTTTTGAATTTAGAGCTGGATTGGGTAAACTGACTTGAAGTGAAGACTTCAGAGTTAGTTCCCTTTGTTCTGTACAGCTGGACCAGCTGTGTCTTGAACTCAGCTCGATTAATCTTCAGCTTGATCCTGCTTTGTTTTAAACTCAGCTCAGCTGGAGAACTCAGCTGATAGTTGACTCCTGCTGTGAACATAGCTGGATCTTCTGCTGTCTTCCGCTTCCTGAACCTGTAAACTTAGAAAATCTAGAGCTCAAACAGGCGAGCTGGAAAACACTACTTAGATTTATGCAATCATCTACTCGGTTGAAGTCAGTTGGGTTTTGGCATTAAATCAAAACTTTATAATTTTCCCATATATATATATATGGGGTGTGAATCTGGTGAGAACCTCCCTTATATGAGAAATAAAAACTAATCTTGATCACTCATTTACAAAAATTGTGTGGCTATAATTAAATATAAGAGTTTCACATGGATTCAAAAATAAGGAAGGAGGGCTATTTTAGAAAAAAAAAAAAATTCTGCAACACATTCCTCACCATCCCTCACGTTTGATCTCTCTTTCTCCACTCTATTCTTCTCTTCATCACCATCACCATCGTTGATGCCACCGACACCGCTGAACATCGCCACTTTATTCTTCTACTTCTTCTTCATTTTCTTCCTCATCCTCTCTCTCTCTCTATTTTTTCTCCAGCTAGCCACTTCATTTGTCAGTCTCTCTCTCTCTCTCTCTCTCTTCATCACCACCATCCACCGCTAGCGCTAGCTGCCACTCCGTTGGTGGATTAATGGAGCAGATTAAATTCGAATTTGTTGATCTGTCATTATTCCGACGTTGATCCGTCGTGAAGTGGTGACGAAATGGTGACCGTCGGGAATTCTGCCGTGATTTGCCTTTTTTTGTAATGAATCTTGTTGGATTTGAAGTGTTTAGGAGATTCAGCATATTGGAGAGAGATTCGGCCAGCTTGATGGCTCGATTGAAGTTTTTTAGATGAATTTTTGTTAATATTGAAATCCTAGGAGGCGACAACAGTGGTGGTCGGCCGGCGGATTTACGGCGCGGTAGGAAGGTGGTGGTGGGGAAGAAATGAAGTGTGGGGCGAAATTTATTTTTGTAACTTTTGCTAAATTTATTACATTCTTTGAGCAAAATAGTGGTATATATGCATTATGTTATTAATATTAGTGCATTACATTAATTTTGTTTGTGCATTATAAGTTGATGCATATTGATGTATCAAGAATACAAAATATAATGCATAAATCTAGACAATGTAATGCACAAATATCATATATGTAATGCATTAATTATGGTAGTGAGTATTTTCCTATTATGTGCATTTACAGATTCATATTGATGCATTAGGTAAATAGTATTAATGTATTATAAAATTGTGCGCAGAACATCAAATAACAAATAAGAATATAAATATATAATGTACCTAATGCATTAATTATGATATCATATATGAATATGAATACGATATACCTAATACATTAATTGTATAAGAACACACTTTTATAAATTTTTATTTGAGAAAACACCTTTATAAATCTTCTTTGTTCTTTATAAATCATATATATATTGATGCATCAAACATGTGGTATTAATGCATTAGTTTACACTAGTTTATGCATCACTTTATACTACTTAATGCATTGTAATTTTGCACTAAATAAAACAGCGAAAATTACCAATCTAACCTTACTTAAGTAAAAACAAGTGGGATTGACCATAAAAAACGGGTTTGACTGATTTAGTATGAGATTAAATCATATCCATAGATTTTGTAGCATGGATGGCCTAAATTGGTTCATAGTTCTCGTATAAATAGGAGTTCCTATATGATCATCTCCATATATATATATATATAGAGAAATATTATGCCACTCACCTTTCGTGAGCACCTTTCGTGGGCACTGATCACCGTTCGTCCATATTAGCATCATTCTTTTTAATTTTTTTTATTGATTTATATTCTAATACCCTAAAAATTAATATTTGAATCATTAAATATACAAAATACATAAAAATCAAAGCTCAATTTGTTCATTTTCCCTCTAACTTCAAATAAATGAATAATAAGACAAATCGAGCTTTAATTTTTATGTATTGTGTATAATTAATGATTCGAGTATTAATTTTTTAGGGTATTAAAATAAATCAATAAAAAAATTAAAAAGAATGATGCTAATATGGACGAACGGTGATCGGCCAAAACTCACGAAGTGAAATAGCATATCATTCCTCATATATATATATATATATATATTGTACTCCTAGTAATATTTTAGAAGTTATATTATAATTGAAAATCTAGCATAAAAGTTGTGAAATTTAAGATGATTAATCAATCTATGTAAAACCACGAAACTGATACATTGACCTATATAAAATATATGTAAAGATAGATACAACGGCAACTAGAGATCAGAACAGATAATGTCTGTCAAGCCTACGAGATAAGCAACTAAAGAATGGATATAACAAAAGAAAACTAATTAAATAAATATGATTTTGTAATTACGTAACAGAGTTTTTAGATATTTCCCCAAACTATAATTAGGATTGAGGAGTATAAATTTCGCTTTTACTTAAAAAAAACTCCAAAACAAATTAATTAATTTTAAATCGCTAATTGAAAAATTGAGGACCCTACATCACTAAAAAAAGCGAAACCTAAATTCTAAATGCGCACCCGAGTTCTAGGAAAATTTATTGAATCAAAACTTTGTAATTCGAAAGTGCATAGATTATTAATTCCTTATTTTAACTTTTCTGAATTAGGTCCTTGCACTTAAAGTTCATGTATTTTCATTCTAAAAAAAATCCATTTGTTTTCACTTGCATTAAAATTTTAAAACCGATTATTTTCTTAGTCATATTCGAATCAAGCTTTAGTTATTGAATTTGTTGAATGTTTTCTTGTTTAAGAGTATTTTCTAGTGCAGTACGAGCACCCACATCAATGCCCTCCAAAATTGAGGGTACCAACTAAATTTGTGGCTCAAGATGACTCTATTTATCCCCTCACAATGGTGTCCATCAAATTTGGAGGGTTCTATATAATCCGTTGCTCAATCTATATGTAGGGAATTATTTTGCTAGTCACTGTTCTACCGGGATAGTGTTAATTTGTTCATTAATAAACATAGCATTAGCAATGCTCTAATATCAAGTAAATTAAATTATCACATGTGCTTTATTCAAATGTAAAAGCAACAAAACATAAATAAAATGAGGAAATTATAATTACATGATAACAGTCATATTATTAAATGCGTCAGAATTAAGGTATGAAGGAAACAATAAAAATAATGTTTTGTTCCCTCTTTAGCACTAAATAGATATGGATATAATGATGATGATGATGATGATGATGATGATGAGATGAGGTTGGTAGTTATAATCATTTCATCATTTTAGATTTTGACCCCCAAACAATTAGAATATTCCCTTTTCTTCTCGTTCGGAAAATATGGGCCCGCCGACATCCGCACATTGATAAACAACCTTAACTCACATGAGATGATGAATCTAAAACTCTTAATCTTACTATCTCATGTGAAAGTTCTCTATCTTTCTTCCTAGATACTTCCTCCTCGGTGCACAAAAGATTTACTTACGTTTGATTGACACATAAATTAAGAAAATGAATTGACTTAGTTAGTAGGATGTATAATAAAGTAAAAATATGAGTGAAATAAGTGTCCTACTAAATAAATTTAAAAGTAAAGTGAAATGTGTGAGACTATTTTATATAAATGGAGTAGGCTAATCTTTCATGAACACACATAAATAAATGACAAAATAAGCAAATCTTTCGTGGACGGAGGGAGTAATATATAGTATTACATATCATTTTTATTTTTATCACAACCATAATTTAAATATTTATGTCTGTATGTGTTTGTGATTTTATTGTACGATCATCTCACACAAATTTTTATATTAATAAAACTAGTAAAACATGATTAGAGATTGAGTTCGAATTTGTAATACACTTCATTGATCAAATTTATTGCATTTAGCATAATTTATTTTGATTTACTTTTCTCGTATGATCAACAAGCTATAGGAAAACTTGAATAAATTCTAAGCACACAACAAACAAAAAAAAAGAAAAAAAAAGGCAATTCTTTTATTATTTGAACAGCCTAGCCTTTTGTTTTCTCAACAAAAAAAAAAGAAAAGAAAAAAAAAGAAACAGCTAGACCTTTGTGTGTTGCTATTTAGGCTGACTGTGGTTAGTTGGCTCTATTTGGAATGTCACTATTGAGCTTTAGTAGGAGCCATGCCACGATGCCATCCATCAACTCTCCTTTTTAAATTTGTATGATTATGTGCGATGCTTCATTTTATATGGTGCACAACCAAAAAAAAAAAAATTTAAAAAAAAACTATGTACTTTAGGATAAGATTAAAGGAACTCAAATATAAGGATGGTTTTTATTTGAACAGCCTCTCTCTCTCATAGGGTTAGTAAAAATCTGTCATTCGGTACAAACTACAAACTATGCTTTTTTTAATATATAATCATATTTTTTAATACATACAATGATGCTTAATAGTGCTTTTCTCGATTCATGCTTTTGGTATAAAAAATTATGCTTATATAAAATCATGCTTTTTAGATACTATTTTCATGTTTGATTATTAACAACTGTAGATCATACCATGATCAACGGTTGAGATTAGTTTGTAGTTTTTACATGAGGACTAGTTTTTATATAAATCAAATCCTATATATATATATATATATATATGAGTTATTCTATTATAGGTGATTCCAGAATTTCATAATGAATGGACTGAAAAATAAAAATTTCGGTGCATTAAATTTTATACATACCAAAATATTTTTACAAGACTTCAATATATATAATTCATCAATAATTGAGCCTATATCTATATTTTTAACAAAAAATCTCTCAACACCAACTTTGTTAAATTGTTTAATCGTTTTGGGTTAGGCTTAATTTAATACATAAGTATAAGAAAAAGTTTTGGGCTTGCACTAGGTTGGAGTCCAGTGCAACCCTTCAATATTTTTGTCCCTAATTAATATGCGATTTTCATAAAAACAAGCATCACTGTAATATATAAACATGATCATAAAAAAGGTATCATTGTATATAAAAAAAGCATAATCATAAAAGAAACCTTATTATATATTCCCTCTGTCCCGCTATAACGGCAGAAGAAGGTGTAAAAGATAGAAAATTGGTAGGGCTCACATTTTTTGAATGGTAAATTTTTGTCATTTTAAAAAATGAGTCATTATTAGCGGGACATAAAAAAAGAAAATCGAGTCATTATTAGCGGGACGGGGAGTACATAATAAATATTTTTGTATATAAAAGTAGTATGATTTTTAATTATTAGAAAAAAAATTATTTTTATTTGAACTGCTCTCTCTCTCTATATGTGTGTATATATATTCCTAAGTACCATAGAAGAAGAAGAAGAAGAAGAAGAAGAAGAAGAAGAAAAGAACTACAGTATATTTTATTATAATACTCTGTACGTCCTACTGAAGTCTGAACTTGTCTTTTTTTTTGGGGGGGGGAGGGTTGTCCCATAAATTTGACTCGTTCCAAATAAGAAAATAATTAACTCTTTAAAAATGGTGTGACCTACTTACTTTTTATCATTTTACTCTTCTCATTAATATCCGTGCTGATCAGTAACATGACATGTTCAGTGAGACGGAAGGAAGGAGTACATTTTTTGGTCGCCCAGCTTTAATTTTTTTTTGTCTCTTTTGCAAAAATATTGCGATAATTAGCTAAATTGCCAATTTGTTGGCCGATAGTATAAGAGATTGGTCATCCCATCAACTGCTTGTGTGTGTGTGTGTGCATAATATATTAATATATTATCTATTCAGAATCCAACATTAGAGCGTGAGCGTGGGCGTGAGGAGGATCTTCATTGGACCCTATCACCAAAAATATTAGTATTATATATTTCCTTTTTTTTTGAACGAAAAAATCATATATTTCTTTATAGTATAAAGATGTGAACTATGATATACAGATATTTTTGGAAGTGCCTAAGAAGTAGTATGTTATTTATAATTTCCAAATAGTACAAAGAAATTTCGAGTTCTAGTTGAACAAAACGTTCTGACTCGTTCCCAATTTTCTTTCCCAATTTAATACAAGAACATTCACAATTATGTAGCAATAAAATGGTTCACCATATTAGCAAGAGGTCTTGGATTCTAGACTTCTAGTCCCACGTGCGTGTAGTGTGTGTATTTTTCTATTTTATGTGGAGTAGTTGTTGTCTTACCTTTGTGTGGTATAGTGATCTCACTTATATATGGTGATGTAGTGATTTATTTGATAATTTATCTTGATTGTAATTCTTAAAATAAAAAAAGGGTCACCATATTTGGACGTGATCGTCAAAAATAAGTAGGTTTTTATAATTCCTTGTATAATTGAACAAAAAATTATTAGGAAATAAAATGTGTGTGCAATCTATTTCCAATTTCTACAATTAGGGACACAAAGACTTATTCTGGAATAGAGATGGGACTGAAAAAATGGTAAAAAATCAAATTGAATAAAAAATATTTAAGCATTAACAAGAATGAGCAGGCAAAAGAGTTTTCTTGTATTTACCAGAATCTTACTAGATTCGGAATTATTATCGGTGGCTATTTAGAATCATTATTGGTGACTAACTATGAGACATAATTAAACAACTAATAAATAAATAAATAAATAATACTGTAATAGATGTTAGAGAAGAAGATGTCGGGCAAAAAAAAGGTCAAATCAATGCTTTGTGAAGAAATATTGTGGTCCCTTCGGGAATATTCATGAAGCAGTAAAAAATCTTATCCGTAAACAAAGACATCTTGGGTTCAATTTTTACAACTTCCTTTCTCCAAATAAAAAAAAAAAATTGTGTGCATATCGTTATGAATTTTGTTTATTATCATCCCCACATCCATCAAATATCTCATTATTCGAAATCTTGATATATACATACTATGTTTAATATCAAATTCACGTGTTATAATTTCTAATAGTAAAATATATGATATACGTTTGGTAGGGGTGATTAGAGTGTATAATATGTCTATGACACCCTAATATCTTGTTTGGTATGAAGTATACGGCCCTTTATAAAGTTCGGGTCCGTATGAATAATACTTACTTTTGTTGTTATGTATACTACCTATGAGGTGGTATAAATAATACTGCAACTAATTATATCAATAAATTACAATAATTACTATGTGTTGCAGAGAATTTAATACATCATACCAAACGGAATATTAATTATTTATATTTATAAGACATCTCAGTCAAACATATCAGGCCTTATCCCATACTTTGTACCAAACGAGCCCGAAATTATATAAAGGGATTATAATCACAGCGTGTAACCAATAACATTTTTTCTTCTTCTTTCATTTCGACTTTATTTGGAAGTAAGCAGTAATGATGTTTGTATTTTGTGACATATTGTGGGGACCATAAATTGAAAATATTATTGTCATATAGTATCATATTGGATTGCCCTATAATCTAGAAAATATGTCAAAATTTTATGCTGGGTAGATTTTAATAAAGATTAAGTGCTTTATCACGTTCTTATACTTTAGAATCAGCAGAGATTTTAATAATTACAAAGTAATTTATTTGAAGTTATATTACGAAAAATGAAATATTCTTTTAGAAATAGATGAAATCCTAAAAAAACCAGTTAAGATTACAAACTGCAAGATTTAGTCCAAATGATTAATTATTACACATTCTTGGAATTACGTAGAATTGGAGTTACCATAATCTTAGTCTAGATTAATTAGCAAAATTGATCCCAAAATGTATATATTTCATCAGTGATGGGTTAGTATAGGAGCTATTCCTCTCGTGACAACTTAAGAACATTCTTAAATCTATATATATTCATGCTTGATGAGATTCATGTTTTTTTGTATAAACAAGTGTACTTATATAAAATTATGCTTAAATCTATATATATTCATGCTTCGAATAATGACAACCATAGATCATATAAAGATTAACGGTTCAGATTGATTCCTAATTCCCACACTAAAAATAATTTCTATATGAACCAATCTCTATTTCAATCATATACTTAATTACCTGGAAATAGTCAAGATCTACAAACCGGTTTGTGTCAATTTATTTATTTTTGTTTGACTTAATACGTTGAGGCACGAACAAATATTGAGGCTGAAAATATTCCAGCTTAAATAAAAGGAATCTTTTAAACTCTCTTTTTTAAATATCACTATAATATGGTAAAAATGTTTTATGTTGATAAATCTTGATGAAAATGACTTTCGCAAAAAAGAAAAAAAATCTCATTATTAATTTCACTATTCTGATAATATGCATTATAAAATTAAAATTATTATATAATAAATTCTAATTAATATTTATTATTGAAAATCGAAGCTTAAAACAATACACGTACCCTATGGAATGATCAACCCTGATAATCAATTATTAACTATAGTTTTGCAAATAAAATGTTAAAAAACAATCATAAATCCAAATTTGAATTATGAATTATAAGAGATTGAAATCGAAAAAAAAAATTAATTTTTTTATCTTTTATGATAACGTGATATATACGAATGAGATACTAAAAGTGAGATAGATGATCCTAAGTGTGCGTAATACATATGTTGAAAATACATTCATGATTCATCAATTTATACTTGCATGTCTCACCATGTGGTGTGTGTATAATTTTTAATTACCACTCACATGTATCTCATACAAACACATTTATTGTACGATAGATTCTTTTCATGCCGAGTCACGTACACATAGGGGCGGATCTAGGGGTGATAGGGCATGCCGAAGCATCCCAACATAATATTTTCCCATTTTTGTAATCTTAAAATTATATACTCTCTCCGTCACAATAGCCAGGTCTCACTTGCTTTGAGCACAATTATTAACAAATAAGAGTAAAAGGAGAAAAAGTAGAGAAAAAGTGGTAGGTCCTACAGCTTTTGAAGAGTTAATTATTTCCATTTTTGGAATGTGACCTTGCTATTGGGATAGACAAAAAAGGAAAGCGAGACCTTGCTATTAGGACGGAGGGAGTACTATTTTCGAGGATTTCTTTAATTTTTTAATTTTAGAACCCCTTTTTATCAGAAAATTTTTTCAATTTTAACATCTCCAAACATAAATTTACGTCTGCGCCTGCGTACACCTCGTCAATAGATAAATTGGTAAGCATGTATTTATATCTCATCCGTTATAAAACGTTTAGTAATAAATTATCTACACCTCATCAAACGCTATACACGTTCTTGCATCAATCTATACGTGCTCATTCAGTTCATGCTGATTCATGCATACTACAAGGTAATACGTTTCACGTTAATTTGCTTGTCGATAATTAGAAATATCTTTAATTCACATCGATTATATTAATTATCTGTATATATTTTACGAACAAGAAACACGACTCACATTAATAATATTCAAAATCAGCCTATCTACACCTCATCAATTCATTCTCCTACTCATCTCTCCTTTTATGGTGGCCAATCATACAATTTTAAATTTGGAAGTGTTCTAGTTGAGGATGAACACACACACACACATTTATATATACTAAGGGGTTGGTTCACATGCAAAATATTTTCCCGCAAAAAATAATAATAATGCATTTTATGTACTAAAAAAATGTATTTTATGTATTATTACAATGCATTGTCATAATAATGCATTTTTGATTTACTGCAATGCATTGTTACGATAACACATTTCATGTTCAATTATAATGCATTTATGATTTACTGCAATGTAGTGTTACGATAATACATTTCATGTTCAATTATAATGCATCGATCAATGACAACCGTAGATCTACAAAGATCAATGGTCCAGATCGCTTCTTATTTCTTACGGGAAAAGATTTACATATGATCTCTTCCATGTATACTAATTATCAATTTTAACTAGTACTATATATATGGTTAATTAAATCACATTTTATTAGCTAAAATTATAGTATAAGTACGTCAGGTATTTCAAAATAGTCCCGTCCCCATTACGAAAGTACCCACGAAAAAGGAAAGAAATAAAAAATAAGTAAGTAAAGATAAAAATAATTTGCATAAATCTTAAGTAAGAAAGAAAATAAAAATTTAAAATAAAACCTAGAGAGAGAATGAGAGAGCTCAAGTGGAGTCCATCCCTTTCTCTCGCTCCTCTCCTCTCTCTCTCTGTCGCCCCTGTGTGAACAAATGTCGCGTAAGAGCGCGCACAAGCACATATATTTATTATGTGTGTGTATGTATAACTGTATATATATGTGTGTGTGTGTGTGTGGTGTGGTGTGGTGTGAGTTGAATTGTGAAAGCGTTGTGTGAAAAAAGAGTCCCTCCAAAAACTCTTGGTACAGCTCACGAGCCCACTGTCCCATTTCTCAACCAACGCCTTCTCAATATCTGAGACCTTTTTTTTTTCTTCTTCTTCTTCTTTTTCTCCTCAGAATTCAGCACAATTTTTATCGCAGAAACGGGAAATAAAGAGGGACTCTTTAATTTTAAGCTGTTTGTTTCTCTGAATTCTGCCTACCAATAAAAAGTTTGATCTTTTTTTTCCCCTTAATTCTTTGAGGAAAAATGTATTGCTGGTCTTCATCAGTCAGCGTTGATGACGAGTTTGAGAAGCTTGTTTCTAGAATGAACCCACCGAGGTATAATTCATGTGTCTTAATCTTCTTCCTCGTTTTCATGTTTATGATGTGAATTCTCTGAAATTCTGTCTGTGTGCATGTTGGGAAATTGGAAATGAAATGCATTTTTCTTTTTTGAGAGATGGTTTTTTTTTTTTTTCCAAATAAATCGATTAAAAGGGTGTTGATTCCTGAATCTTGTTCTTGATTTGGGACTTGTGTAGGGTAACTATTGACAATGCATTTAATGAAAAGGCTACGCTGATAAAGGTATGAGAATTATGTTGTGTCGTTTGAATTTTTGGTGATGGTGATTTTGAGCATTCATTCTGTGTGGCATATCACTGTTTGAATTGAGAGCAATTAGTTTATTAGGATGTAATTTATGACCCAAATTTGCAGGTTGACAGTGCAAATAAGAGGGGGAGTTTGTTGGAGGTGGTACAAGTTCTTGCTGATCTGAATCTGCAAATCAGAAGGGCTTACATTTCCTCAGATGGGGGATGGTTTATGGATGGTGAATTTATTACCAAGTCGTTTTTCGTGTTTGTGTTGATTGATTAATCCAATGAATTTTTACATACTGAAGGGCCATTTTTCTTGTTTTTGATTGTGAAATGCAGTTTTTCATGTCACGGATGAATTCGGGAATAAGGTCTATGATGATGACATTTCTGAGAAAATTCAACAGGTATATATACTCATGAAATTGAAACTACTACTCGTAGAATCGCTTTTTTTCTTTCTGTATGAAATAATCATCAATTTGTATAATTACTTTAGAGTGTTGTTACTTTTGTGAGAATGTATGAATGCCGAAAATCTGGTAATCTTTAAATTGCAATATGATGTTCAGTAGTGAGAAGGTTCTGCTTTGTAGGTGGAACGCGTTTCTTGAATGCTTAAGTGTAGCTTATTTTGTCAAGTGCGAATCCCTTTATTGGCGCATTTTTGTGGAGTCAATGCACTTTTCTTGTTATATGTTATATGTTATATGTTATATGTTATATGTTATATGTTATATGTTATGTTATATCAGTTAAAAACTAGAAAATTTGGCGAAAAACTCTGATTTCCAACATTAGTAAACAGTAAGATTGTGCACAGGGTGAATTTCACAAGAACAGGGAATCATCACAAACCATATGTACATATCGCGTTTGTTGCTTGATTATTTTTTTTAATTAAAATCCTTCTTTGAATTGGTGAGAAGCACTATATTTCATAATCTTGATCTCAATTGTATGATTATCAAACAACTGTTTTACTATCTTACAGTCCCTGGGACAAAGAGGGTGCAGCTTCCGAGCGCTGGAGAGATCCGTTGGTGTGCAGTCCGCTGCAGAGCATACAATGATTGAGTTATCAGGTCCAGACAGACCGGGATTGCTCTCAGAGATCTTTGCTGTTCTTGCTGATCATAAGTGTAACGTAGTTGCTGCAGAAGTATGGACTCACAACTCAAGAATGGCATCAGTTGTTTACATTACTGACGAACAAAATGGCTTGGCAATAGATGATCCTGAACGGCTTGATAACATCAAGCAGCTTCTTCTTTATGTTCTAAAAGGCAGCAGAGAATGGCGAAGTGCTAATACTGCTGTTTCCGTTGGTTCTACTCAGACTCAGAGAAGGTTGCATCAAATGATGTATGCTGACCGTGATTATGACAATCAAAATGTGGGTGGCGTGACAGATGAACGGATCAGTCCCCTCGTGACTGTTGAAAACTGTGTAGAAAAAGGGTACACGGTCGTGCACATGAGCTCTCCAGACCGACCTAAGCTCCTCTTTGATACCGTATGTACCATAACTGATATGCAGTACGTGATATTTCACGGCACTATCATTGCTGAAGGACCAGAGGCTCAACAGGTAACCTTTACTCCAAAATGCATTTAATTTATTTGAAAAATTGCAATAGTATTGTACTAATTTATTTTTGTTATTTTGAAATCAATGATGGAAATTATTGGAAATCCTAATTGTCACATTTTATTGAATCGCTTTGGTTTGTTAGGAATATTTCATACGGCATATGGATGGATGCCCGATTAGTTTAGAAGCAGAGAGACAGCGCGTAATTCATTGCCTCGAAGCAGCAATCAAGAGGAGATCATCTGAGGTTACAAAACAGAGAACACAAATATTTATTCACATTAATTAAACTTCACTTGCTGCTCTCTTTGCATGCAATGTGATTCACTCGACTAAACCAAACCACGTGTAATGCAGGGAATAAAATTGGAACTATGCAGTGATGATAGGGTTGGCCTTCTGTCGGATGTTACCCGTATATTCAGGGAAAATGGTCTATCAGTGACACGAGCAGAGGTGACAACGAGGGGCACGCAGGCAGTAAACATCTTCTACGTGACTGATGCATCGGGCCATAGTGTGAAAAGTGAGACGATTGAGGCAGTAAGGAAAGAGATAGGGCTGACCATACTACGCGTGAAGGATGAAGCATACTCCGATTCGCCGCCTCAGCAGACTGGTGGATTCTCTTTAGGTAGTATCTTTCGCTCAAGATCTGAAAAATTCCTTTACAATTTAGGCCTCATAAAATCATGCTCTTGATGAAATTAAACCATTATTATTTTAATTTGGTGTAAATATTAGTTGGCTTAACCAGAAAATATACCCTAGTGCAGTGCAGTGCAGCAGCTCAAAGATTTAGTCAGGTCGTGAATTGTGATGATAAAAGTCACTAAATCAGTTTGGTTAGGCCTAATGGCAGTAGTATATTAATTAATTACCAAACATGTAAAAGCTTATATGTAACTGTACATTTCAGTTTCTCTCTCTTCCATCATTTGTTTGTAAATTACATTTATATTCTTTTGTGCTTATATTGTTTTTGGCCTCAAAGTGGCTGATAATAATAGTGTTAGTCCCATCATTTTTGGATGACTGAAATGAAATAATCTTGTGTGTGAAATGAATATACATATTTATGAAATAAATGGAATTGTTGTTGAGGTAGTTTTCCAGCCATAGGGAATGTGATGCAAATAGGCCAATCATGCTTAAAATCATGACTTGTACTGTTGTACATACATATGGAAAACAAATTGCCATATATAAGACATAGATAGTGTTTGGTTTTGAGGATGTGATTGAATAATTATTTCAAATTTGAAAGGACAAATTATCACTTTGTTGATGGATATGATAAGGGTCTCTTTTTTCTATCATGGGCCAGCCAAATTATTAAAATCAAACATTTGATTAGGTTGGATTATTTTATTAATTAAGCCTTACCAAGTCTAATTAATCAAATCAACCGCAACCATAGAGATGGGATAGGTTTAACTGTATAAGTAGAAACTTTCCTCTTGTAGTAATTAAAAATCAATATGTACCATTGATTCTAACTAAATGGATGTTCGGGATTAGTTTTCAAGCGAATTAATGATTCTTTATATAGTATAATGATATTTTTTTAAGAAAAATATGTTTCTTATATTATAATAATATTTATATATGATAATGCTTCTTAATATATTACAATAATAATTCTTTATATGAAAACAGTAGTTCGTATCAAATCTACGCGTGTGTGTGTGTGAGAGAGAGAGAGAGAGAGAGAGAGAGAGAGAGAGAGAGAGAGAGAGAGAGAGAGAGAGAGTATCTATATAGTTTGTCATGTGGCTGTTGTTTGGGTTGAAAATATGTCATGAGCACTCACTCACTTGTTATTTTCTTGCCCTCGTCGGAATGTAATCTACTTGTGCGTGCTGGTCCCGCACCCAATATTCGGAAAACCATTTTTTATCCTAATAATAATAATAATAATAATAATAATAATAGAATCTATGTAAAATAGCCACTTAACTTAATAAAAACAAAATTCTGGCCACAAATTTAAAAATATATAAATACTGGCCACTTTTCGTGTAATTTGTCTAATGTACTCTTAATGAATACGAAACATGAAGAAAGAACGTTATGTCCCGAACTGTGCATATTGGCGCGAATGGTACGAATAGATCTTGTTCGCACCATTCGCGCCATTTTTTCCTTGTTTGTTACCAAAGCTTGAATGGTGCGAACGAAAGCTATTCGCGTCATTCACGCCTCAAAATCATATTCACACAAGGGAGGTGCGAATGGTGCGAACGGAGCCCCATTCGCGCCTTTTAGTTTGTCGTTGCGCAGTGTTTTTGTTTCTGTTCGTTCCCTCTCGTTTTAGCTCCGATTTTTTATCCGTTTTTTTTCTGTGAACTCTTATCGAACCAATATTCAAATATATTATATTTTTAATTGCATTTGAAGTCAATATGTACTAGAAATTCATATTTAGAATCAAGCCTTTGTGTTTGTTATAATTATTTTAAGAATTTGATACTTGTACCCTCTTTACCAGATCTCGGAGGAAAATATTTTTAATAAAATGAGGAATGATCATGACATTTTTGAAGTTTAGCTCGATAGGAGTTCATAGGAAAAAACGGATTGAAAATACGAGTTAAACGAGGAAGAACGAACCAAAACAAAAATACTGCACAACGACACATTTTTAGGCGCGAATGGCGCGAACGGGGCCCGAACTCTGTTCGGGCCATTCGCGCCTCCCTTGCTCGAGCATTCACACCTCTCCTTGTCAAACATGATTTTGAGGTGCGAACGGAGTCCCGTTCACGCCACTCGCGCCATGTAGTGTGTCATTGCGCATTATTTTTGTTTCGGTTCGTTCTCCCTCGTTTTAGCTCCGATTTTTGATCCGTTTTTTTCTATGAACTCCTATTGAACCAATCTTTAAATATATTATATTTTAAAGTGCATTTAATGTAAATATGTTGTAGGAATTTATATTTAGAATCAAGTCTTTGTGTTTGTTATCATTATTCTAAGAATTTGATACTTGTATCCTATTTCTTAGATCTTGCAGGAAAATATTGTTAAGAAAATGAGTAATAATCATGATATATTTGAAGTTTAGCTCAATAGGAGTTCATAGGAAAAAGCGGATTGAAAATCCGAGTTAAAACGAAAGAGAACGAACCAAAATAAAATACCGCGCAACAACACATTTCTCGGCGCGAACGGAGCTCCGTTCGGGCTATTCGCGCCTCCCATGCTCGAGCATGACTTTGAGGCGCGAATGGCACAAACGGAACCGTTAGCGCCATTCGAACCTATTTGGTCGAACATGATTTTGAGGTGCGAATGGTGCGAACAGAGCTCCGATCGCGCCATTTGCGCCATGTAGTGTGTCATTGCACAGTATTTTTGTTTCGGTTCGTTCTCCCTCGTTTTAGCTCCGATTTTCGATCCTTTTTTTCTATGAACTCCTATCGAACCATTATTTAATTATATTATATTTTAAAGTGCATTTAAAGTAAATATTTTGTAGGAATTTATATTTAGAAAAAAGTCTTTGTGTTTGTTATCATTATTCTAAGAATTTGATACTTATACCCTATTTTCTAGATCTCGTAGGAAAATATTGTTAAGAAAATGAGGAATAATCATGATATATATGAAGTTTAGCTCAATAGGAGTTCATAGGAAAAAACGGATCGAAAATCCGAATTAAAATGAGAGAGAACGAACCAAAATAAAAACACTACGCAACTACACATTTCTAGGCGCGAACGGTGCTCCGTTCGAGCCATTCGCTCCTCCCTTGCTCGAGCATGAATTTGAGGCGTGAATGGCGCGAACGGCCCCATTCGTGCCATTCGCACCACTCTACAAAATGTTACGAAATAGATGTGAATAGATCTATTCGTGCCTTAGATGGATCTATTCGCACCATCAAGAACAAACATCAAAACTTCAACAACTATAATGTGACGATGAACGGCGATGGTGCGACGATGATAACGAGTACAACCACAGAGCGATGGTGAGGGTATTTTCGTAACAGTGGCTAGAATTTATATGTTTTTAAGTTAGTGGCTATTATTTTGCTTTTACTATCTTAAGTGGCTATTATAAATTGTCCCTCTAATAATAATAATAATAATAATAATAATAATAATAATAATAATAATAATAATAATAATAATTTGGAAATGTGTGTCTAAATTTATTGCTCTCATTTTGGACTAAATTAATTCAAATTCTTTCCTCCAATCAACTCATGATACAAATACTACTTGATGTATCGTGCAACGCATGCTGTCATGAAAAAAAAAATCAGGTATTGACTTAGAATTTTTCAAATTCAGGTATATATGGGCACTCGAGCGAAAGTTGTACAACCAAAGAGTTTTAAATGGTGGATCGAGAAATTTCAAAAATGAATACAAAAATACGTGTCAGATTATTTGACGAGTCAAAATTTATTAGACGGTACCCAAATTCAGATCCAAGTCTATATATAGCTGTAATTTTGTTAGTATTTATTAGTATCCGACCTGTATAACAATATGACACAAGACTCTTCATGGATGAATGAGTTTGAAAGGTAGGTTATAATTGATTTGAAGTTCACTTACCTTAATTTCATATTGTTCTTGGAGAAAAAGGAAATTAAAAAAAAAAAAAGATTCCTCCAACTCCTTCAATCTAAATGCAAGAAGTTGAAATAGTCTACAAAAATATTTCTGTTTCTAATTCTTCATATTATTTATGAACTAGAGTTAATCAATTTTATTAATATTATAATTTATTTATTGATTTTTGAACAAAATGAGAGTCTTAGATTGAAATTGTGTGAGGTATGCCTGATCCATTAACATATGGCAAAAACTTGGGTGCCGTCCACTTAAACGGCTCAAGATGCATGGGCGTTAAAGGAGGAGTATTTGCTATTATACGCTATAGAGGATGGATCATATATAAAATATTTTTTCTGTAAGAAATGAGAAGTGATTTGGACCATTGATTTTTGTAGATTTACGATTGTCATTTACCGATGTATTATAATTGAAAATGGAATGCATTATCATAACAATGCATTATAATAACCCAAAAATGTATTATGACGATGCATTGTAATAATAAATAAAATGCATTATTTTAGTACGCAAAATGCATTATTCTCATTTTTTACGGGAAAAATGCGTTAAATGTAAATCAACTCCATAAGCTATATATATACATATATATTTTTTTTTTGCTATTAATCCCAAGTTATAGGTGGTGTATATTATTATGACGATGCATTGTAATAATTAATAAAATGCATTATTTTAGTATATAAAATACATTATTCTCATTCTTTTACGGGAAAAATGCGTTATATGTAAATCAACTCCATAAGCTATATATACATATATATTTTTTGCTATTGATCCCAAATTATAGGTGCATATATACATGAGATATTGACGTATGATTCCGTTAGAGATTTAGAGTTGCAATATTGCGGAAGTGGAACTTCAGATAAAAATTAAAAATTTGTTCGACCTTTAAGAGTAACGTTTTATATATATATATACAAAGAAGGAAAATGAGAAAGAATCACACTTTTTTTTTAATCAAATTATTGCAACAAGAACCAAACGTGTGGGAATGCGATGGGAACGATAGATGGGCATGCCTTGCCTGCACCCACTTGGTTTTATTTATTTATTTTATGTGGAGAAGTCAATTAATTAATAACATGTAGAAACAAGCTGCAAATAATATTAAGGTCGTAATTTTGTTTTTATAATTAATCAATTCTAGCATAAAGCATTACGAAGGAAAAGAAAAAAAGAAAGAAGATAAAATCAAATGGCTGTAAAATATTGAAGGTGATTATTCGTACTCCCACGAGAAGAACACACTCATAAATCAAAATAGTTCAAATTTGAAATTAAATTTTCGTTTTATGTGCAAAAAATTAAGTTGCGAGAAGGTCTCCTAGAGACCGCCACTTAATTTATAGATAATGATTGTGGCAATATTAATGAGTTTTACCTCTCTCCGAGGCCTTCGGCTCCCCTCGCTCGACTCTTTAAAAAAAATTAAAAATTAAAAAAACTGAAAAAAAAAATCGGAAAAAAAAAATTTAAAAATCGGCGAGTGTAACACACGCGCCGAATAAAAAAAAATTGTCAGGCGCGTGTGATGCACGTGCCTAACTTATACATTCAAAATAGGCGCGTGGTGTACACGCGCCCGGCGCGCGTGGAGCGTCGCATGCAAGTGACGGTCACACGGGAGTTTTTGCCTTAAGTTGTTATTAAGTTTGAGTGTTTGACCCTAATTATGAACCTTTGGTCTTCAGGCTTGTCCCTCGGACAGATAAATTTAGAAAAATATTTTTAAGAGGTGTAAATTATCTATTGGTGATTGATGATCCTCTATCAGATCATACTTTGATCACTAATCAAACTAGTATTATAACAAATTCATATTAAATGAGAAGACAACCTAAATACTAATTAGTACAATAATAAATTTATATAAAATGAGAAGAAAATTCATACATTAATGAAAATTGAACAAAATACCTTTTAATTAAGTAGAAACTTTGGTGTATATCATTTGGGCTAAATTTTATCAGCGATCATCTTTTATACTTGATAAATAAATAACACCAAAAACAGATTCAAAGATCCACTACCTCTTATTCTTGAAGGCCTAACTTCAACTTCTTTATTTATTTTATTTTTATATTCTTGGTCTAAATAATGTCCACCAGAAAAGCCTGAATTCATTACAGTGGATGATATTTTAATCTTAATATTTCTTTTTCATAATCAATTCGGATCAACCCTATAATATTAAATTAGATTGACATCACGTACTTCATCTTTAGTTGTATATACATAACATGTATATGGGGAAATTATGTCAAAATTGTACATATATTACACCCACATCTCATATGAAAATATTTCAATAATATAAAATTATATTATTAAATATCTATATAATAATACTAAAACAAACTAGCTTTGGGAAAGTTTTCCCGCCTAAAATGCTTCTTAAATTTTGAGTCTGTTCAACTTCTCATTGTTTTTAGTCACAAGTCGTTTTCAGCTCCCAATGTGGCCGTACAGACTAAAATTAATTTATTTTGTAGCTTTCAGTTCCCAACGTCACTTATTATTAGTATGCATCTATATATAAATTTGTTGATTTGCAATCTTCTTCTCCATTCATAATCTGCTTCTTCTTTGTTTTTGTTTTTTTCATTTCTTATTTATATTTGTCCCCGCTGATAATTTTTTATGTTGTTTTGCCGAAAAACTACCCATAAATATCGAAATTGAATCATAGCTTCATACCTGTATACTAAAGAGAATACAATCATGCATAACAAGAATCAAGAAGCCTAACATGATATATAGCACAACAAAAAAACCATAGTAAGTTTTACAATCCAATTCATCTACTGATTCTTTTTCAACCACTTTATTAACAAGCATATTTGATTTTTTACTCCTTCGTTTTATTTATAAGCAAAATAATACATAAATGGCTCGTTTGGTACAAAGTATGGGATAAGGTCTGATATGTTTGACTGAGATGTCTTATAAATATAAAGAATTAATATTCCGTTTGGTATGAAGTATTAAATTCTCTGCAACACATAGTAATTATTGTAATTTATTGCTATAATTAGTTGCAGTATTATTTATACCACCTCATAGGTAGTATACATAACAACAAAAGTAAGTATTATTCATACGGGCCCGAACTTTATAAAGGGCCGTATACTTCATACCAAACAAGATATTAGGGTGTCATAGACATATTATACACCCTAATCACCCCTACCAAACGAGCCCAAATCATATGTATACTATACACTAATACATAGTATATATATAGAAGAACTAGTGTGTATCCCGTCGAAAATCGACGGCGAACTATATTATTAAAATAAAATACGTACATTAATAAGATTGTTTCTTCGATTTTATTGTACTTCCTTTACCAAATATTTTTATTTTTATTATTATTTTACAATATATAAGCATGAACATTAAAATAATTTAATATTATTTAGGAGTGATAATATTTCGATAATTGATCAAAAAGGGTGTTCTTTGATTTTATTTCACTTTCTTTAGTAGCAAGAAATCAATCTGTTAAAGATTTCATTATATACGATGTTAATTGTTGTGTACGTCTGATCATCTCGTCACAAAGTTAAATTTCGAGAATCATCCCTACGTGTATATATATACAAATCCAAGAATTATAATTGAGAATATGTATTTATTTACGTGTTATTTACGTCAATTTAAAAATTTGTTAAATTAAACAAATTAATATTGACAACTTAATAATTGATCAAATTAAAATTGTCAATGAAAATAAAACTATTTATTTGACCAACAAATTAATTTGCCAAATTATATTGGTTGTGCAAAATAATTGCGGAATGGAAAAATACACATGTATTGTGAGTGTTTATATAGGTTCTCCAAGAGTGAAGCTTTATAAAAAATCAATGTGGGAGGAAAAAATTTATATTAAATATACATAGAATAAATGAATAAAAATGCTCAAAATGAGGATTAAAGATAAATAAGAATACTGAAAGGAGAGAGCGTCATGTAGGACCTCGAATTAATTAGGAGATGGCTCGAATCCGCAATATATATATATAATAATAGAATATATGAATAAAAAATGCTCAAAATAAGAATTTAAGATAAATAATATAGAGATTGACCAATGACGAGCGCAATCGCTAACACTCGGCAAAATAAATATATTATCCTATGCTCACAATACTGTAGATAGTTCTTGGAAGTACAAGGTCGATCCTCAAGGAGTTGATTACCATTATCTCTTGAATCCACCACAACCTGGTTTCAATTGGTGCTGGTCACTGGGTCTATCTTGCCCAATAAGCAAACAGAACTAATACTGAAAATAAACACGTAACTTGATTAATAATAAAAAGAACTTGACCTGGACAAATTAATTAAATAAAACACTAGCTCGATCATCGGTGCATTAATTTTCATTACATTCATGCATCGATGGTTATAGGACTTGAATGCCGAAATCCATTTTTAATCGTCACGCTCTCAACAAACCCTTCCCTTACCTATCTTTACTGAATTGGCGACGCACCGCCGGCTCCCTACTCTGGGCAATACCTCTGTCCCCGAGTCATCGTCCAGTTTCTTGCCCAGAGAGCATTAATCACTAGAAAGGCCCAACAAGGAATAATCACGCATGTCTCGCCCAAGACAGACACCTTCACTCACTGCTTATTAATCCAGACCAAGATAAGTTGAGAAAATTCTCCCTAAACCTCTTAGTCAATTTAGTGATCTAATATTACCTAAGTAATTAACGGCCTATTAATTACCTCGACAAATTAAACCGTTTTGGAACAAGAACATAAACAGATCTAGAATACAACAAGCAATTACTTTGTCCAATTAGACCTTACGAGCTTTGGTTCTTATTCAACTAGTTGTTGCCAGATCAAGTATAGAATATTAGCTAGATATAAAGTAAATCGAACAAACACAAATCTGGGAGAAAAACCATAAGAACTATATTAAAAACAAACTTACGAAATATCAAAGTATTAATCGGCCAAAAGTGCCGATCGGGAATAGCAACTGGAAACTAAAAAGCATAAACTAAATTGCCCCAGGGGACTTGTTTCTTCCTCACAACTCTCGAAATAAAACAAAGCAGAAGCGTAATATATCAGTGTGAAAATATATCGTAATGTATATGGTGATGGCTGCGGCCATGCACCATATTTATAGGCTGAGATGCGCTAGGGTTTGGGCCCCCGGTCCTTTACATGGTAAGTCCATGAGCTATCTTGGAGTGCAAGTAATTACTTAATAAGCACGACCCCAACATGGCATATCACGTCGATCTTCAAGATCCTTTTCGGATCCTACACCTAATCGGATTAGGAAAGAAACTTAAGTTAGATCTTCTTTTCCTTCTCCTAATAGGCTTCGGAGAGAAACACGCCAGTTGCCCCCGCCATCTTGTCTTCTCTTGTCAGCACGTCTTCTGCTCTGCTTCATGCCCAATATGTCAGACAAGGCCAACACTGCACCTGGTATTAAGATTGAGCCAGCGAATCCTTCCCACAGCTACGCGTATGATACCATCATTCCTGCCCAAGCTGGAGATTCATCGGGTGCTCATTGCCTCGTATCGATTCTCATACCATTTCAGCTATGTCTTGCCCTCTAAGAGCACATGCATTGGTGGGCGGGTGGGCAGGGGGGTGGGTGCACCGATGGCGCCCAGGAGAGGGCGGGTGGGGTGGGCGGACTGGCGCCCGGGCGAGCTTGCTAGGCGGGGAGGGGGAATGGCCACGTGGCGGCTGGGTATTGGGCAACGGTTTAATTTTTTTTTAATTTAATTTAATTCTAATTTTTACCTATAAATACTACACCTTATTCCATTCATTTTCACCCCATTCTCTACATTTCTATCTCAATTTCTTATAAATTATCTCTTCCAATTTTCTTCGTCTCTCCATTGAATCATGTCGGGCGACGATCGTTTCCATAGAAAAATGGAGGAAAATAGGCTGCTCGCTCTCGAAGCAACAAAATTATACGCAGAACTACTCGAAGCACGTGAGCGAGAAGAGGCCGAAGAAGAGAGACGACGTAATCGCCCAAAGAGGGCGTACGTGGAAAGAAACCGGAGCATTTGAAGAATTTTTGAAAAGAAAGACAGACCTTCGCAATGCGAGAGCTCACGCAATACTTCAGAATGATTTGATCGAAGAAATGTGGGCACGATTCGGTGGGGATTAATGTATTTTTTTTATGTAATGTTTTTTTTTCAATTAAATAAAATTTGCATTTTAAAAATAATTATTATTTAAATTATGAAAATAAAAATAAAAATGAAAAATAAAATCATTAAAATAATAGGTGTGCCCACCACCATTTGTGCCCACCAATATGGGGAAAAATTTTGTGTCCACCCTACCTCACCAATACCCCACAAATACTAATTAAATATTGGTAGGCACAACTTTTTTGTGCCCACCAATGTGAGTGCTCTAATGCTCTTCACCTGCCCAGATTCACCTGTTGCCCAAATAGTGACCTCTTAGGCACCGAAACAATACAAAAAGACAACAAAAGACTCGATCTAGACTACCTAAACACACACAAAATGAACACAAAATATGGGTTCATCAACCAATAAGCTAATTTAGAATTTATATATAAGTAGATATCTCAAACCCGTATAAAAATTAATTTTACTATACATTTTTGTCTCAAATTCGTATAATAATACTCGGAAAAAAAAAATCTTGAGAGAAGGGATGTAGAATATAATGAAGTCTCACGAAAATCAAATTAATTGTCATTTGTAGCGATTGATGTATTTGCAAATTAATTATGTATAGTGAATTTTTTTTTAATAAGAAAACTATAAGCTTATGAAGACCAATCTTCATTTCTTTTAATTTATTTAGACCATATTTTCTTATATAGACCAACTTGATAATTTGTTAAATTAGATAAATTTATATTGATCTAACTTAATGATTGACCAAATTAAAATCTTCAATAAAAGTAGAATTATTTATTTGGCCAATTAATTTAATAAATTTAATAATTGACCAAATTAAATTTTTGTAAAAAAAATATTTATTTGGCTAACTAATTAATTGACCAAATTAAAATGGTTGCAATTTGCAAACCAATTGATGAAAAAAATACATATTAATTTAGAGTATTTATATAAGTTCTCAAACAATGGAGTCTTATTGAAAAACAATGTGGGATAAAATTTTGTTTATTAATAAGAAGGCACAAATTTTTTAGTAAAATACAAATATAATATATATACACACTCTATAATTTATATAATAAATTTACATGAAAATGTCTATTCTACGAAAAAATATAATCAACAATATTAGAATTTTTCTTTTAGATGCGCATGAAATTTTAAATGGTAGAGATTTTAGAGATAATCATGGGATCTTTAATTAAGGAAATTTTATAATATTAAATATATAATAATAGAATCTATGATTTAAAAATGCATGAAATAGGAATTTAAGATAAATAAGAATATTGAATGGAGGTTGCGGCACGTAGGACCTAAAATTAAGGAGAGGCCTCGAATCCGTAATCGTTTTAATAATATATAGATGAGCTTTTAAAAAAGAAAATTTAATAAAAATTTCAGCTTTAAAAAGAACATGAGTAGAATAAAGAAATTATTTTGATTTATTAAAACTTATATTTGTAATTTCAAAGTAGCTCAGCATTATGGTGAAAGAGTAATATATTTACAACAGCAAAAATAGCTATATATAAACAAAAAATTGCACATTCTGGGAAAAACATACAAGCATAAAATCATCCATTTCCAAATCCACGAAACTTCAAATTAAGCATCATTTTATAATAGCTCTAGGCTTGCGTCTTTTTTTAATTCTTTTCCACTTTGCATAATTTTTTATTTTTTTTATTTTAGTTACAAGTTTATGAAAGTTTTCTAATTATGCTCTTTATTTTAGTTTGGCTTCAAAATTGATGGAGTTCATTTTAGTACAATGTGTTGTAAATATTTTATATATTTCATGTAATTTATTTATATTGCTATAGATTTATACCGATTTGATTACTATAAGTTTTCATGTAAATCAAAACTTCTTAGACATTGCCTAGTTCATGTGGCAAAGTTGAGGTATCCATGACTCTCATTTAGCAAGAGGTCTTGGTTCAATCCCGCCTACGTGTGGTGTAGTTTATTTTTCACCTTATTTGGTGGCGTAGTGGTCCCACCTGTGTGTCATGTAGAGGTCTCACTTTTGTGATGGTGTAAAAATTTATTCGATAGTATAAATTTAAGTTTCAATTGTTATATTGGATAAAATACTTAGACTAATTGTTATTTGAGAATATTCTTATAATAAAATTAGTTTTTAAAGTATTGAATCTACTAGAAACATTGGCGTTGAAAAATCATATAGGTATTTCAACTTTAACATATTTTGATAATTTTACACAAAGGCTCATTCATTTAGCAAAAATCTAATAATTATTTCAAATTGGACTTGTCACTAACAAATTAAAAAAATCAAGTTCTATGTACTTTGATTGTTGCAAATGGTACATGTATTGTACTTCATTATCCCTTATTCATTAATTATTTTATTTTATTTCATCAAAATATATTCAATATATCAATATTGGTATATGGATGACCAAATTTATTACCAATTGATTAAATGTCTATATTTCAAAGACATAAACATAGAAAATATTTTCCGTGCAATGTACGAGGTGAAATACTAGTTCTTCATGTATACGAGACTATTAGAGAGAGAGATAAAACTCTACTATTACTATGGAAGTCACGTGCAAAAGATCCTTTAGAAATTCGAATCCGTTTTGGAAGTTGTGTGAATGAAAAGAAAGTTTCGATCGTGAAACCTCTCGTTTGCTAATCTTAATTTGTCGCAACCAATCATAACTTTTAGTTTTCCACCCCGAATTTGAATAGGCGTAGATTTTTCACGATCTTGCCGAGGACCACAAGGACCACCTGCATTCTAGAATTCCCGAATTAAAACCACCACTTAATGGCCAAAAATCTCTCCTTGAAGAAGGACAAAAAAACAAGAGCGAAAATTATTCCAAATTTTCACAATTATCACAGATGACCTTGCCTCATAATATAAATTATAATATATGTTCCCCTAATGACTATTTCGCGACGTCAAAATTCTTGTTCTCGAACAAGTATCATACATTAGAATCCTATAAAAAAAATTAGATAAACTATTAAATTTACTTTTTTAATTCAAGGTAAATTCTTTACTTTTTCGATCTCATTCAAGAGCTTAGATGTCGGCGCATCTATGGGCAGCTGCTGGTGGACACCGCACGAACCCTTGTTTGTTTGAAACCTAATTTTTCTTTATCTTAGTGTTAGTAACTGTGTTCAACATGTGTTAGGGATAACTTCTTTCCATGTTCTTATGCGGCCTCCATAATTTCATTCACTACTTATCAGGATATTGCTCGTCATACCAAAAATAAGAAATTAAAAAAAAAAATCTTTAGAATATATTGATCATTTGTAACATTAAACCCTTACTTGTTAGATCAAATAATTAATAATTGTTAAATTATCTAGAAATAATGAACTAAAGATTAGACAGGTGCTAAAGCTTAATCACCTTGGTATGATTAAACTAATGAATTAGTTTTTAAATAATGTTTTGGAACTGAGCCTCAAAGCTTCAAAGGAAGAGCTATAGCAGATCCATTTAGAGATCGGCCGGGTACTGCCCCTAAGCCGGTAGGTCTCGTTCAAAAGCCACTTTAGTTGGTTGAGTCAACTTTCCTTTCCTCCTTGCCCAGATGCTCTTGTAAGGCCGAATACTCATCTTCAACTTGGCACGAGGGGCTAAATCAATCCCTCGGAGCGAAAGGTTAGGCAGGTTGTATGGGCCCTCTGACTTCCAGCTATGTGCTGTGCGGCTCCCGCGAAGCCAATGAAGGGAAGCTCGAAGCCTTTGCTCGTCTCTATGCCCAAGAAATGAAGCGAATTACGCTGATCAAGGACTTCTGGCGACCGTTCCGATGTGTTTACCGAACTCCTCATGAGTGATGGGCCATCTCGAGTCAACGGTTTTACAATGGAATCAAGTACCGGAATCGCCATAGATACAGGGGTTGGTCTCGAAGAGAACTACTCTGGCTCCGATCTCCCCTACGCCTAGGACGTAACAAAGCATAGGAATACCACGATCACCGGATCATAGATTACCTTTCTATCTTCCTCCCCCGTGACGCTCCCAAAGCGATCGCTATCTTTTTTCTTTCTTGCTTCCTTCCAATAGAGCCAGAGATTTAGCAGATTTCAATTGAAAATATTCTCACTTCAAACTCAATTGTTGTCAATAGAACTGCTGCTGTTGCTGCTGTAGTGTGTATTCTTATGACTAAAAGGTCTCAAATTTGTATCACACAAACAACTTATGGCCGAGCATGTCACATCAAATTTTTCTAGTACGATTTATCTATTTTGTGTGGCTTAAGTCATTGCATACGAATTTAACCATTGTGTACTTAGCAGCTACGGGTTAGAGGTGCCCAAGGGGTATTCGTGTCTTACAGGAAGAATAGGAAATAGACCCAAACATTTGGATGAAAGAGATTAGAGAAGCTGAAAGAGAACTTTTTGTGTGTGTGTGTGGTGAGAGAGAGAGAGAGAGAGAAGCTGAAAGAGTTGACAAAATGGTAATTAATTCTTCATGTGGATTCTGTTAGCATGAATCACTTTTTATAATACAAGGGGAATTCATTGATTACTACTATAAGGCACAAAACTGGTGGTCAAGTAAAGTTTCATTTATTATCAGCAAGTCATGATGCAAAACCAAGCTCTACCAGTAGCAGGTTGCAGCATCTCAAGACAGGTACAATTACACTGCATTTCCCTCAACATTAAGAAATACAAGAAAACGGGTAGTCGGACAAAGCCTTAGCAGATAAACGGTCCTCTATCAGGATCATAAAAAATTTCACAATGCCAAAAAATACTAAAGCCTCATGATTGTCCTAACTGACATAACTCCTCCACCTTAAGCCACTGGAAGTTCACCACAATCGCTTATGACAACCCTCAGTGTCGGACGATCACCTCTGTCCGTTTGTTGTGATTCAATCAACTTTACAACATCCATTCCCTCCAGAACTTGTCCAAATACAACATGTTTACCGTCCAACCATGATGTCTGTAATGAAATCAAAACTAAGTGTAAAAAGCACATTAAACTTAAACTCTACTCTACATGCTTTTTTTGTTGGCAAAAAGAATGATCCACAACCATCACTTCAATTGAAATTATGATCATTTGAGCTATTATGTAAGCATTACTTACAGCACATCTGATGCAGATATAAAGGGAATCTTCAACTTAAAACAAAAGAAATTTTAACAGCTGGTTACAACTACCAAGTTTAAGTAGAGCACTGAAAGAGAAAGAACCGGATCAGAAATGTGCTTTTCTCATGGTTTAGGGGCACAATCTCACATGTGATCATGGCAAAATTTAGCATTATCATGCGAGTAATGGCAAAAAGTTCTCAAAGGTATTATCTTCAACAGGGTTTGTAAGATGTGTAGCTTTGAGTTAAGAAAGTTGGTCGATGTTTCGAGGAAATACAATTCTTAAAGATAGAAGACAATTGAAAATGTGTAAAGCAAAGTAGCAGAAGAGAATGGATATTATCAAGATGCAAAGAAAACTCATAAGGGTGGACAGAAAGGAAGATGATGAGATGTAACTGAGGTCCAATAAATATGATATTAAAGAAGTACGTATAATTGGCCCCAACCACACTGGAAAAGAACAAGATGAAGCTCTCCCGGAGCTGCGGAGAAGATACTGTTTCAGCATATCACCTAAAAAGTTGATGAAGTTCGGCAATATTTTGCTGCCAAGGAAGGAGAGGAAGATGTTCCAGCTTCCTCAGCAGAGTAACTGAGAGACTTCTGCTACATTTAAGTCATGCTAAATTTTGTATAAATTTTTTCAGGTTAATAAAAACTAGGAAACCATATTAAAGGGTCATTCCTGTCCACAGCTATTGGTGGACTTGTTTTATTTTCTTGTCTTTGTTAAGAGGTAAAACATCTCAAATATCAGTATTTAAGGAGAAGTAGGAGATGTAGCAAGTTGCAGTTTGTCCTTCTTAGAACAAGAACTCACCACACGGATACTCCAGGTTAATTACAAATTTTGTTTGGGTGCTCTGAAAGTAAGTTAAAATCGCTAAATACCTGGGCAGTACAAATGAAGAATTGGCTTCCATTGGTATTGGGGCCAGCATTTGCCATGCTAAGAACTCCAGGTCCAGTATGAATCACTACAGAAATAGAAGGGTAATCACTTATTAGTTAGCAACAAAAATGACAAAAAAGCTCCGGCAGACAGATTATTAGAAGCGAAGTTTAAACTCACACTTAAAGTTTTCATCTTTGAATTTGCTTCCATAAATGCTTTTTCCACCAGTGCCCTAAGAACACAGACAACCAAATAATATAGTTATTAATACAACACTCCAGAATCTTAAAACTTTGTAGACAACAACTAGCAACAGAGAACAAGTTGGATGGCAGGCCAAGTCTACAGCAAACCAAAGGTTATCTAGTAACTAGCATGCAATACTGCTTCTAAAGTGTAACATGTATATTTAATAATAGAAAATGGAGCTGTTAGTGAACAGCCTCCAAAAACAAAAATGAATGTAGAGAAAAAGTATTGTTCTGTACGGACAGTGTTTATTTACCAAATCCCATCAATGAATCTTTCTACACAAGTAATAGAATGGTTTCACACCAGAACATGTCAAAATCACATTGAATACTTTATACATCTTACAAATTTCTTCCAACATAAAAGCAGAAGCAAAATAAACACAAGAAACAGAGGAAAAGCTAGCAGGACAGAGAGGACAAAACCAAGCTAGTTTGGCTTAAAATGTTAAATTTCTACAGAGAGGACAAAACCAAGCTAGTTTGGCTTAAAATGTTAAATTTCTAGAGGCAGAGGATTTAGGATGGCATGTTGTATAATGAATTCATGCTGCAATAAAATCAGCCTGGTCATTAAATTAGAACTTGTCCTACTGGCCAAGGCATAAAGTTCAGTAAAGTATCTCCATATTCTCATAAAATTCACAGGTTTGAATCCAAAATTTCAACAGGTACGTGAGATATTTCTGACATTTATCCCCATTCAAAAAAAATTAAGTGAATAAATCATGCTTAAGAACTAGTATAACCTTGTTGCAACCACTAAGACAATATGTGTTAAAAGCTTTTCTTTCAATCACAAATCTAATGTAAAAGCATTCCAACTTTGAAGGCTCGAGAACAGTTACATAACATTGCAGCATTAGAAGAGAAAAAACAGCCATCAGCATAGTCATCCATAGAATAGAAGCTTTTCAACAAAACCAAAAACTATAGTGTCTTTACCTTTACTGGAGAACAAATTAAATGACATATAACCACAATTACAACTATAAAGCTCTTAATACAGAAAACCAAAATTAATTCAACTATAGCAAATATTTCGAGCAATACTAGGAGACCATGATTACACAAAACAGGATATGTGCCAGCTAAAATAACAGCTTACATTTCCTTTGTCAAAATCTCCTCCTTGAATCATGAAGTCCTTGATAACACGATGGAATGCCGAACCTTTGTAACCAAATCCCTTTTCCCCTGTTCAATCAAATATTCTCATAATATAAAACGAAATTCAATTTAATTAGATAATAAATATTCTAGAGTGTGAGTCACTATAAGTACCTGTGCATAGAGCACGGAAATTTTCTGCAGTTTGTGGCACGTCATCACCGTACAAGCCAATTACAATCCTTCCCACAAGCTTTCCCACTGGGTTTCCAATGCTTATATCGAGATAAACTTTGTTTGTGACTTTCGATTGCAATGTAACTTCCTGAATGAAGAAAGAAAATTAAATATTACAGCAAAAACTTCGAATGGGATAAGACAAGGAATGTGATCAGATGAAAGCATTGAAGGTTGTTGACATGTTGTCCTATTGCTTGTTAAGGTAAAGAAAATAAATTTAGAAAACATTATTATTTCATTACCTATCCTCGTTCTAAGACTTGAGCAGAAACTGAGAATCTTTTTTCCGTAAGAACTTTTTGAAAGAGATTTTGTTCTTTGAATGGATGTAAAGCAACCGATGCCTTTTTCTAATCATAGCACCTTTCCTTTTATGCTTTTGAAAAAGGGTACAAATGCTCAACTAAACTATTAACAACTCTCACCTCTCCAAGCATTTTATTACTATTAAGAAAGGCATATACATGCCTGCAATAAATGCGGCACATATCTTATCAATTTTTGACTGAGACATAACATAATTTATCCTCAGTAGGATTATGTGTACGCCACGGTGTTCCTTGTCATGGTTCGACAGAAAGCTCTAAAGTAGATTTGGAGATAAACCTGAACTTTTCTGGAAATATACCCAAAATCATCAAATTCAAACTTCTGTCCCATGTATTGATAATAGAAAATATGTAGAAACATAAGGCTTAAATGTGAAAACTATAGTTGATCTCTTAACTTATAAACGCTAAATGCAATTAGACTAGCTCACTCCAGATTCCTCTAAAATAGCAGGCAGTTAAATAGTTGGTGGCTAATTTCAACATTAGTAAGAACAGACACTATGCAACTATCTCAAAAATGTACTCACACAATCAAAGAACTCACACGAATAATATAGCACATCCCAGAAGTTCACAAATGATAACACTTCTTCTTTTTTTTTTTTTTTGAACAAACATTACAAGAAATTTTTAAAGGCCCTAAAACCCTAAACACAACTTTTATTATTATTATTATTATTATTATTATTATTATTTTAACAAACATTACAAGAAATTTTAAAGGCCACGTGACGGTGGACTTGAACCTTGACCTTTGGCCCGGGCATTAACCACTCTACCACTAGACTAACACGCGCACACCTAAACACAACTTCTTGTGTACTCTTACCGTCTTACGTTCCTTCCGAATTTAAACAGGATACAAAGAAGTCACAAAGTGACATCACTAAACAAACACAATTCATAATATAATTGCAAGACGCTAGAGCACACGAATATATGAACAATATCTAGTCAATTCCGCATTTCTACCACCAACATAAAAAATAACAGCGACACCAGTAACATCATCGAGAAATAGACAAAATATTAGTAAATAATCCAAACGAACAAACCTCAGCCATCGCTCGGACTCTGAAAGGCATAGAACCGCTTCTGCTCCTAGTCGGACAATCCAAACGCGGCGACGTCAGGCCGAGCGAACCGGAGAAAGAATTAGATGATGTCAAAGAAGAAAATGCATATTTCGGAGGCTTTACAGACGCGAAAGAGCAAACTGAGCTCGTAGTTTTGACAGGTGAGACACTTCGTGGAGCTGAAACGGAGCTAATGTACGACTGAAAGAAAAGCGAATATAGAACTTCAACACCGTAAAAGTAAGAAACGTGCGAATATCTGAAATGTACAGGTAAGAAATGGAAAATTAGGGTTTAGAGGATATAGACATACCAGAGATGCATATGAAGCCGCCATTCTTGGTTCTTCTCTCTGTTGAGTGACTGTGTGCGCGTGTGAGGGGCTGGGGGTTGTGTGTGTGAGAGAGAGAGAGAGAGATTAGCAATGCCTAGGCTTAGCTGTAGTTGAAGTGGTGAAGATGAGAAGAGTGACGGAGATGACGATATTTCAAATGACTGGAAGGATGTTGTATCTTTTGATAATGACAAATCAGTCCTCTCAAAATATCCTCTTCTTAATATAATGTATTTCTTGGCCCTATAAAAGTAAATACTCAGTTTTTGAGTTTTTGTATTTTATTTATTTATCGAGGCTTTTACTTTAATTGAATTCAGAATTTAATACTATTTTATTTACAAATATAATTCGCGCATTAGTGTCTTCAAAATATTAAAAAATAATAGTATCTAATAAAGGTTAAAATATTAAAAAATAATATCTAATAAAGGTGAAACAATCTTGATTCTTCTCTCTGTTGAGTGACTGCCAATTGCGTCTCAAAACATTATTAAGGGTTGAATGTAAGTGAAAAATTCAAAATACTGTATCGTACAATACAATAAAATTTCAAGAGCTGAATGTTTATAATCATAAAAATTAATTTAATGTTTTGGAGACAATCAAATCATTAGAAATACTTGTTATTGAAAAAATATTATAAGTGAGGTCTATGTTTTAAAGCACCATTATTTTGTTTTTACATCCGTCAAAATTGTACTATAAAAAGTCATCGTCAATTATGTGTTGTTTGTGTCTCCAACTTCCTACCAAATCAGTTTGCCCTCTTATTCAGTGGACATTCTAATTAAATCATGTGAGATTATTGAGACTAACTTCATCAATTGACAATTAACTCAATTGGTTGTACAACCAACTAATATATCTTCTTATTTCAGTTCAACAATTTTCAAGTTGTTTCTTATAATATTGATGTTGAAGCTCAAGCAGTCAAGTTACTTGAAATTTTTCATTAATACGTAGACAACATTTTACAAACATTATGAAGTTGACCTAATCCAACCCCTTCTAAAACATCCACTTTATCGTTTATGATGTGTCGAACTTGATTGTACTATTGTATATGTTGTTAAACGAGTTGGCTATTAGCCAATCAGTGCGTATATCGGATAGCGACAACTAATTACACACGTTATCAAAAGGGAAAAAAAACGAGTTTATTGATTGAACTTCCTCTGTCCCGCTATTAATGACTCGCTACTGTTGGATATGGAAATTAAAAATAATGTGCAAAAGATAGAAAAGTGGTAAGGTCCACACTTTTTAAAAGGTTAATCTTTGCTATTTTGGGTCTGGGCCATTGATAATGGAACAACTAAAAAAGAAAAGTAAATCATTAATACCGGGACGGAAAGAGTATAATTTAAGTTGATTATGTATATATAATTATGACGAGTATGAATCACCATGCATGATGAGTAAGATTTCCCAAGCAATGACAATTCGGATGATCTTTCATTTAATTTACCAAATTATTTTTTTTCCAAATGTTTATGTTAGGAATTATATTGTGAACACTGGCGGAGCCACGTTCAAGAGGGATGGGGCAATTGCCCCCCCTCAATTTTGTTGAATTATCCCTAACTAAACTTATTTTTGCATAATATTTACAAACATAAAGAAATTTGCCCCACCAAAAAATTATAAAGACAGGGGCAAAGGAAAAGGATAAATAAATGATTTATTTCCTTAATTTTCTGAATTTTAGTTTTAACGTGTCAAAAAAGAGAGAGAAATAAATAGACTTCAATTAAAACTTGTATCTCTCCTTATATCTCCTTTAACATATTTGTTTCTGTAGAATCATAGGAATGAAGTTTATTATTTTCAATTAAATAATTGTTTCTCTTAAATTATAGGAATGGATAAATTCTTGAGTATGGTATTCATGGGAGTGAATAAACTTGTTTTAATGTGATATTTATTTTTCATTATATATTCTACAATTCCTTAAAAAAAATTATATATTCTACAATATTATTATGTTTACATTTTTTTTAAAATATAATACTATACATTCATGTACTAAACAAACTAGTATAAATTAGAGCAAATCTCATACTCCCTCCGTCCCATTATTCTTGTCTTGTATTCTTTTTTGGGCTGTCCCATTATTTTTGTCTTGTTTCCATAAAAGGAAATATGCTTCTCTCACAAAAAGTTATGGGCTCCACCACTTTCTATCTTTTTACCCTTTAAACATCCTTCTCCTTAATACTCGTGCCCAAAAGAAATGAGACAAGAATAATGGAACAGAGGTAGTATATTAAATGGGACATTAATGGTGGGTCTTGAACCACGAACCTTAGAATGGATAAATTTGTAATTAGAAAATAATCAACGACAAATAAAGAGAAATCAAAGAGAAAATCAATCACCGGTTATCAACTCATGTAATTATAAATTCTAAGAAATTATTGTAACTTTTTTAGGATATTATATTATTTTGTATTTAAATAAATTATTTTAAATACTCTTAATATTTTGCCCCCGTGTACGGTCTGGCTCCGCCACTGATTGTGAACGAAATTCCCCCAAAATCATCCCATGGAGTTTGCAGCATTGTAGCCTGATAGTGTGATAGCCAACACACACAGTGACACACTATCCTATTCAATTCCTATCTTAATTTAATTTAATTTAATTTAATTCAATTCAACTAAAATAAATAGAAAAAATATGGCATCTTCTCCACAAAGATGGCTGCAGCCCCTCACAGCTGAATTACGTTCAACACTTTTTGGGTTTCCCTGCTTTAGAGAAAATCGAGTTTCTGTCGTTTCTACTACACGCCGCCGACCCCAAATGTCCACCGCCGCTTTCACCGATCCCACAAAAGTGATTGATTCCCATTTGCACGTCTGGGCCTCTCCTCAACAGGTATAACTCTCTCTCTCTCTCTCTCTCTCTCTCTCTCTCTCTCTATGGATTTTAAGAGCGAATTTTCCTTCTTTTTTTATATTCTTTTCCCCTTTTTTTATGTCCGATGTTTAGGCTGCAGAGAAGTACCCATATTTTCCGGGTCAGGAGCCTACATTGCCGGGTCATGTTGATTTCTTGCTTGAGGTATTTGCTGAGCTTTGAATTATGCTGTAATAAAATTTTGTTCTTGAATTTAGAATTTTATTTAACCTAAGTGGGCCTAACAAGCTGAGCTAGAATTAGTTGAATTAAATCAAATCAAAGCAAATATAGCTCAATCCGAAATTCTAGTGACCGGGTTTTTCCAAGACCGCTTTGGAAACCTATAAGATTTGGTATTTGAAGACAAAAATTTAATGTTAAATTTTAATTATATAAAGTTAAGATGGTATTTCTGTGACATTGTGTAGTGCATGGGAGAAGCTGGTGTGGGTGGTGCCCTTATAGTGCAGCCAATTAATCATAAGTTTGATCACTCTTATGTCACAAGGTTAGTTTCTCTCTCCTGAGATATCATCAAAGAATCAGAATAATGAGAATGGAGGAATCATGCACATAATTATGGCTTTAACTTTCAATTTCAATTCACAATTCACAATAACTTTACATGGTTTTTGGACAGCGTGCTGAAGAAATATCCATCAAAATTCTTTGGTTGTTGTCTTGCAAATCCAGCTGAAGATGGAACTGGCATCCAACAGCTTGAAGATCTCATTTCTAAGGTTCAAAGAATCCTTAAGTATTATATATTGCTATCTAGTTTCTCTATGATCATGTTGACGATGAATCATGTCGTTCCAGGATGGCTATCGTGCCGTGCGCTTCAATCCATACTTGTGGCCATCTGGTCAATTGGTATATGGTTCTTGTCCGAACTCTTTATGTATGCTTCTATTTCTGATCCGGTGGAGTATAGAAGTTCTATACAACCTGGTTTCCCCTAGTGGTTGAAGGAAATATTTTGGAAACGATTACTCTAAAAGCATTTTATCATGTGGAGTTATTATTTCAGTGTCCTTGCAGATGACAAATGAAGTTGGGAAGGCCATGTTTGCGAAAGCTGGAGAGCTCGGTGCTCGTGTTGGTTTCATGTGTATGAAGGTCTCCAATTAGCTATAGAATTGCAGGCACTAATGTTATTTGCCAATTATGATATTATAGTGCAACGTAATTCTATGATTCGTTCCATTTGGTTGTTGCTTCCTAGTATATAATATTTGAAGTTTCTATTTGACACATTTGTCTTGGTCATGTGGTCTGCTGGCTGTACCAATACTAAATATCGGATCTCGTCTCTAGGGTCTGGATCTGCATCTATCAGAAATTGAAGAACTGTGCACGGAGTTTCCTTCAACAGTTGTTCTACTTGACCATCTAGGTTTCTGTAAACCTCCAAGGTAAGCTTCAAATCGTTTTAGTATTTTGAGGAAGTTTCCACCAGCACTTGGAATGTACTGTTTCAACTTTTCTATGATTCTTCCTTCAGAAATTATGAAGAAGAACAAGTATTTTCGAAGCTGCTAAACTTATCTAGATTTCCACAGGTATTGCTGGACTTATAAATCATTTTGATATTGTAGTTGACGTATAAAATCCAGTTTCTTCATTTATTTCAGTTATCATTCCGTGTGACCAACTGCTCTTCCTCTTCTCTTCATCTAGCTTTAGAGATATCACATTGTTATTCAGGGAAAAGCTTTTTTAATTTTGGGCGTAGCGGGAAATGTGAAATATCTAAAATACTCCGATCCTAAAAATGTAAAAAACCAAAAAGAAAGTTCAAGTTAAGACTTAGCAGCCTACCTTTGATACTAGTAACTATACAACCAAATATCTAAAATACTCCGATCCTAAAAATGTAAAAAACCAAAAAGAAAATTCAAGACTAGACTTAGCAGCCTACCTTTGTTGCTAGTGAGACGAGTAAATATACAACCATGTAGCATAGACTGCACAGTAGCTGGTTCTTCTACACTGTCGTAAAGAAAATGCAATATCATTAACGATATCTATTATGGCCTAAAAGGCTTTGCAAATATTGATGATATATGTGGCATAAATCTGAGTACTGATGCAAACTTGAAACAGGTGTACGTGAAATTCAGCGGTCTCTTCAGAGTGTCAAGGTGTCCATACCCGTATCAAGATTTGTCCGATGTTTTACAAAAAGTGGTGTGGAGCTACGGTGCTAACCGCATCATGTGGGGAAGGTAACATACAGAGATTTACCGAATCTAAACCTTTAGTAGATATAAAAGATGAGCAACATGGATGACTAACATGGTTCGAATTCATGCAGCGACTTCCCTTACGTTGTCTCTGAATGCGGTTACAAAGAAGCAAAAGAAGCAGTGTGCAAACTGGTCCAACAAGCGCAGTTATCATCTTCTGAGTTGGAATGGATCATGGGTCGAACTGTTAGTCAAATCTTCAACGGTCCGTTGACGACGTCTTCTTCTTCTTCTTAGATATCCATCTGAACCCGAGTGTTAGGGCTAATGACTAGAACTGGAAAATTCAATTGGAGCAACTTTAGTTATGGATACATGAACCACGTTCTAGTTCATAGAATCATAGTTTATGATTTGATCATAGTAAATTGGGAGTGGTTGCCAAAGTTATCCATGACTTTGCTGTATATTGAAGTTAATAAATGTGACGTGAAAAGCTATCCATTATTTTGTGATGGAGAAATTGTCAAGCCGGGTGTCATTCTTTTCTTCCTTTTCTTTTTCAGGATGTTTGGAGATAATTTAGAATTTATCATGATTTTTAAATATATATATATATATATATATATATATAAATAATTGAGAACAGGGCAAAAAAAACCACATTAATTTGTGCATTATACATCAATTGATTATTGTCACTTCTAGTAAAAATGTCTAGATCTATTTCAATTGGCCTCTAAAGGGCCAAGACTAAACACTCAACCTACAAGATGCCTCAAAAATAAAATAAAGAATTAACCTCTATAAAACTATACAAAACCCTAATCATGTACAGGGATTGTGAACAAGATCGTTACAACACATTCTAATTAATTAAAATCTTCTATCCGCTGAATTTCGCCCATCATGATCCGATTGCTAGTGACCTTGAAACCAAGAAGAGCAGGATCAATCTGCCTACCTTTCTTGCCCTTCTTTTTGTTGCGAGCCCCCGACGCCCCATCTGATTGCTCTGAAGTTGCTGCCGAAGTATGAGTTTCTTGAGGTGTTGGCTTCTTAGCATTGCTTTTAAGCATATCACTGAATGATGTTTCCAATACATCCGCATCATTACAGGATGATGTTCGTCGGAACTGTACATCTTTTCTGCTAGATGCGTCTACATTTCCTACACTTGAAGCTCCTGCCTCCCGTCTCACCCCTGCAACCAAGGACAATACTCAGTAGGCAGCAAATAACACTCCCATTCTTATACCCCCTCGAGGGCACAGAATGCAATATCTTTAACATGCACCAAAATGCAGAAAACAGTCCCTAACTGGACATAAGATTGTGCTGTGTGCAACAGTGAGTACCAATTACTGCAGTAATTGATACGATCAATCATATAGACTAAGTCCCATCATGAGTGTTTATTATGGGTGATAGGATATATAAATAAACGCCCCCTCAAAAGTATTGTATTCTATCATCCATTTAAATCCATCAGAAACTCAATCCTATATATAGTCAATACTGAAAAGTAAATTCCCCTCAAAATATTTATATTAATCCTTTAGCCCCCCAATGACATCATCATTCTGACCACAAGAACTCCCAGGGCAACCAAATTGTCAAGACACTACTACCCGTAAGACACAATGGTTGAGCAAAGCAGATACACTATACTACACAAGATCAAAGAAAATAAAAAAATAAAAACAGAAATCAACTTAAGATCACAAACCATAGCTCAAGATATGAAATTGCTTTAACAGAATGAAAGTACCCCATCTTACCATCAGAAGTTACAGTACTCGAAAGACTTTTCCCTCTAACAGGGTCAGCAGTCAGGTCTGACAACCCTTCCTGAGAAGATGCAGCTCGTGATACAGGTGGACGCCTCAGCAAGACATTCTCCGGTCCCTTAGAAGTGGATGATCGCAACCTAGTCACAACTCACAAGTAAGAACAGAAGAACCAAAAAGAAGTTGCCTGAAGCAATGGCAGGCAAGAGAAGCATAGAAATATGCATATATAGATTTTCTAAGGCATCAGACTACAAAATTCCACAAATCAGTAACACGTAGAAAATTTATATAGAGATGATATATGTATAAAAGACATGGATACTATATATAACATTGAACAGTAGTATATTTCGAGAGAGCAGAAGTTGAGATAACAATTATCAATAAAGCAACAAAACATGAGCAGCCAATTCTCTAACGTATCCCTCCTAATTTTTTTTAAGAAACAAACTTTATCAGAAAGGGAAAGAATTACAAAGGGATGAAAATCCCCAAAGGTGAATTCAACCCAACTACAAACACGACTCTAATCCCTAGCATTATCTTTACACAAAAATGCCCAGAAATCATTGTGATTTGAGGCCCACCAAGCAACTCTAAACTTAACTCTATCCCACACCTCTTCTTAAGATTCTTCTTTAAGTTATCCTTCCAGCTCACTAATCAATCCAACGCAAACCATATGTTCTACATCAGAAAATCTTTTTAGCTCACTTGTAGTAGCTATTATACGAGTAACAAATTATACAGTTCGAGGCTAGTATACTTCCACAGAGCAGCACTGCAAATATGAATGCAGCAACAAAAGAAAGGAGCAACCAATTTCCTTACCTATCCTTAGCAGCATCCTCTGGAACAGAATCATCTGATCCAATCTTGATATTCTGAAAACCTGACCATTATTATCCATATATCAAGTTATTCATTTTTTGAACATAAGGAGGAAATTAATGTATTTACAGAAAAATGAGGGGAAGAAAACCAAGGACACTTTTAACTTTACCTGCAGAGCCAAGTGACTTATTTCTGCTTATGACATTGAGTGGCATATCCCCTCTGTCATCAGATGCAAAACCAGCTTGCTCAACTAAGCCTTCTTGAGCATCAGAAATTATTCCCTGAACATTGCCTTCAGTGGTGAGCACTTTTTTTTTTCCTTTTCTACATTGTAAAATACTAGCTATATTTAACAGCCAAATTTTATCTAAAATTTCATTGCTTACCTGAGAGATCTCGTCGATGTCGGTAGCAACCATCGTTCCTCCTTTAGATCTATAAGGCAACCCACCAATTTCCAGAACACTGCTTATCCCCTCAGATAGTCGATTCTGGGGTGGTCCACCTGAATCAGACCCATAAGACCCAACAGTGAATGAGTTGCTGAAGCCAGATTCTTGGTCTGACAGAGCACCGAATGACTGGTTTCCCATGCTTGTCCCAGAATGATGACCTGAAGGTGGCCTTCTCTCATTTGGTATTCCATTAATCATATCAAAGTGTTCACTTGATGCGTGACCAGTTTTCTGATGAAGCAGCTCCATAAGCAAACGCTTTGAACTGTCATCATTTGTTCCAGCTGACATCCACAAACTAGGGTCTTCAGTATTTCTTTTCGCATCTAATTCTCTCCTCTGCCTCTCATTATGAAGGTGTAGTTGTTGAATTCGCGACTCTATCCAGTCATTTGGTAACTGACCATTATTCTCAGACCAATGACCCTCTGCTGCATCCAACCGTGAATCATGAAATTGATTGGGATGTAAAGGTTGATTTCCATGCTGAGAAAACATGCCAGACGAGAATCCTCCAACTTGACCACTAGATTGCATCCGTGCAATCTGCTCCTGCATTTCTAAACCTTGAGCACGAGCCAATGAATTCACAATATCACGATTTACCCCAGCAGCACCAACAGGCAACGACATTGAACGCTCAAAAGGTAACATGCCAGGCTCATAAAGACCATGTTGGAGTCGTTCCTGTATGGAAAGATTCCGGTCAAGAAGGTTGAGATGCTCCTCTGAAGGTGGAATCTGTTGGTTATAAAAGTCCAATGGGCCGAATCCAGCAGTGATAGCTCTATTAGAGGCAGCAGGATTTCTGTGGAACTGACTAGCTTCATCAAGCGGCCAACCAGGGTTGATTGGCCTTTCTTCCATTTCCAATCGCTGTCTTAGTCCCAAAGGTAACTGCCTCCCATGCATCTGATCTTGCTGAATCATCTGTTGATCCAAAGGGTGAATCTGCCCATGCCTTCCGCGTGACAAAAGCTCCAATAGATCATTTTGATGCCCTTGATGAGGCATTTGGCCAAATTTTGATTGAATTAGCTGCTCAAGGGATGGATCAGGATGCCTAGAAGGAAATTGGGAGCGCTGTTGTCGATCATTTAGAATTTGCTGCTTCAACAAAGCCTGTTCAAGAGCAGCATTAGGTCTAAGAGAATCAATACGTGACTGTCCACGACCTGACTCGCGCATTTGACTCTGCAGCAGCTGCTCAAGAAGAGCCTGTCTGGCCTGGGACTGCTGTTGCTCTTTCAGCAACATTTGTTGCTGATGAAACTGCTCTTGTTGCTGCAGCTGCTGCTGTTGTTGAAGTTGAAGCTGCCTCTGCTGTTGCAGCTGAAGGGCCAGAATATGTTCCACATCTTGCCCCATTTGATTAGCAAGCTGTTTGTGGTGCATCAACTTAGAAGTTGGGCCCCCTTCTAGCATTGCATCATTCATGTGTGAATTATGTGAAGGCATCACACCATGTGGCTGAAGATGCTGCTGCTGAAGTTGCTGCTGCAATAGTTTCTCTGCTAAATCAAAATGGTTAAATTCTTGGTCCATTCTGGAAGAATGCCGACCATCCATGACATCTTGATATAAGTTGGAATTAGAATGTGAGCTGCTGCCATAAGCATCATTCCATGCCTCTGGGGCATGAGTTGGATTAGCCATAGCACCAAATGGGGAAAGCCTACCAGGTACTGCATTTACAAGTTTCTCCTGCGCACCTCCGCTAAATGGAGGTGCCTGTTCATTCCTTGAGTATGTACTTTCAAGCTCAGACCATAACAAACTAAATGGATTCGCCTTACTATCATTCTGGTTTGATATATTAGAGTCTGTCATCTCATTAGGAAGATAGGACTGGTTCCCACTATTTGTTGCAGATTCACCATATCCTCTAGACATCTTCCCTATAGCACCACCACCACTGCCAGGTCTCCCAGGAAACACGATTTCTGTTTGAAAATAAGGATCAAAGAATTAGAGCTATATTCCACTCAAATGAAAAAAATAATAATAATAAACAGTAAAAATGAAGTAACCTTCATCTTGGACACCAAAATCACTGAAATCTTTTCCCTGAGAGAACAAGTGTTGTGACAGATGACGATGACTCTCAGATACATTTGACTGACCTTGATGTGCAGGGATATTATCAAACTCATGTAACTGCCAGCTGGATCCATCCACTGCAGTGGAAGAAATAGATTCAGGAACACCAGATGGCAAGCATGTTTCAGATGCACCCTCCATTACAGCTGACTTTTCTAGATTGGAAGTGAAATCAGTTCCACTACCATACTCATGCCCAAATTTTAAATGAGGCATAACATCTCCCAATTCCTGGAAGGGTGAGTCATCAGAAGCATCTTCCAAACGAACAGGTAAATCAGACCCAAAAAACCCTTGCTCAAACCATGAAATGATGTCCACCCCAAGAAAAGGTCCCTGTATTTCCCCTTGAGGATCCTGATAATACAAACTCAATTCCTCTGGTGGGATTCCTCTATCCAGCTGATATTCATTGGCTCTGCTCCCAGTCTTATGCAGCCCACCATCCCAGAACTGCTCTGATGTTTGAACAGGCAAAAGAGAGTCTGATTCACGGAGCTTATTGTTTGCATCAAACGGTGAGGCAGATCGGATACTTTCAAACAAAGGATGTTGGTTGACAGTGTCACCAAACTGAGAACTATTTAGAGCTTGCGGGCGGCCAATATTCAGCTCTTTTCCATTCATATCCTCTGAAACTTCATATTGTTCTTCATGGCCAGCAGTTTTCTCTGAATTAAGGTTCAAGAAAAAAAATTTGGAGTAAAAAATGGAGAGTTCTTCCAGACGATATTCAAAATACAGTCTAGTTATCGCCATTTAACAAACCTGCTTTCAATGAAGTATTATAGAATATGCTGTCAACACTAGCTTCATGAATATCAACTGATGTTTTCTCCAAGTTATCTGGTATGTCATCATTGACTTCAGCAGAGAGGGAAATCTGCCTTCCATTGGTGAATTCAATGTCTGCCACTTCTATGAGAAACAGAAAGAAACATTATTAAATAACCAAAAGAAATAGAGAAGTGGAGGTAAAAATATGCAACTAAAAAGGAATATTCACTGATTTTGCTCAAAATACCTGAAAAATTATCAGCTGATCTGCCCTTCTTAAATGTGCTGTATGAGGCTCCACTGCTTGTTATTTTACCTTTCCATATCTCATTCAATACAGCCTGTAAAAGAAAGAATAGTTCGTCAAATTTCTGCAGACATCCAGTCTAAGAGTATCAGCCATTTCTGTAGAGTAGTGAAATTATGAAGGAACATATCAGGAATTGAAAGCCTCACCTCCTGCTCAGCATCAGGAGCAACAAAAGCTAAAGGCTCTACAGCCTCTAATTGAGTTATTGGGGGTACTTCCTCAAAATTATCCGGCACAAGGTCAAGAGATGACTCCAAGTTTTGCTTACGGTATATGTCAAGTAGTTTGCCTCTTGGGTAAACAAATTTTCCATTCTTGTCACACTGAGCAGCACCAATTGGATTTGCAGACGAAGGCCTTCCAATGGAACCAGAGGATCTACCACGCCCTACAGTAAAGCCCACATTTGAACCATCAACTCTTCCCCTTTCAGGTCCAAATCCAGGTGCACTGCGCTGACCAGATCCAGCAGGATTCCCCTCCATCCTGTGCCGAGGCCTCCACTTATCACGAGAATCTGAATCTCGTTCAGGAACAGAACGGCTATGTGAGACAAATGATTGACTATCATTATGGGACTCTTCCTTCTCCACATCTGTCTTTTTCTCCACCCTAGAATCCTTTTCTTTATCATCAGGACCCCACCTTAAAGACCATTTGCTATCACGCCTTGTTTCATGGCCAGTACTGCGATTATTAACATCATGCCACCTGTCAGTTGCAGGCAAAGATCTATTATCAGTAGGTTCTCTGCCTGGAGCATTGTCAGCCCGTCTATCCATCTTCCTGCGATCCCTTCGACCAAGCAATCCAGTTTCCCTTTCCTCTTCACGCCAGCGGCGACCACTGTCAGGCTCAGGAGCAATCCTTCTCCAATCTTTTTTGTCCTCAGGAGCATCTGAACGCCAAACCTCTTTTTGGTTCAAATCAGCAGGGGTTCCAAGAGACAGAGAACTTGGGCCACGGGTTTCCTGATGAACAAAACGACAATATGGTGATGATTCTCAACACACAAAAGAAGAACTAGAAATGTAGCAAGGGATCTGAGGGAAAGAAAGTGAAACAACTAAGGCTAAAACCACCACATGTATTCTCAATTGGTATGTAAGGCTACAAAAAAATGAAGGCTTGTTTTAGAAAGAAAAAACAGAAAAAGTAGAGAGAGAGAGAGATATGAAATTTGACTTAATCATGACATCTAGTAGCCATTTTAGTTCTTTAAGATCAAAACCAATAATTTGACATAGCAATTCTAGTGAAGCAATAAAAAGATAAGTAGTCGATTTTAGCAGACTTTGCAGTCATATTGAACTGCTTAATAACAGGTTTATGTTTAAACATGCAAACAGTTTCTAACCAATACAAAAGCCAAAAAAAATTAAGAATAAACCATATATTAGCATACAACTTGACAGAAGACTCGCATAAGAAGTCAAAAAAGGAAATTAAAAAGATTTACATATATATGCACATACATTTATCCAAGAACATTGACATAACCCCATATTTATCATGCCATCAACAATCATAAGGAACTCGTGCTATGCAACACATCTCAATCAAATATTAGTTTGAGATAATCAAGCCAGTCATAAGCCCTCATCATGGATACAACACAAGAATGCTTACATCAAAATTAGGGATGACATAATACGTGAAATCTTCATAACGAATTAATTTCAGAAATCAAATGACAACTGCTATCAGGTTGGGGTGGGGGCTGTAGATTTACCATTTTAGGCTCATTTGGCTTAGCGTACAGCCACTGTGGAGACAACGGAATGCTCTCAGACACTGCTTGATCTGCATAAAATACATACAGAGTAAGGGCGAAAAAGTCCACAGATACAGAAAGACATAAAATTTACAGCACAAGGCACCAGGTAGAATATATTAGCGAGGAAAACAGCTGTTACCCTTTGATTCATCCAGTAATCCCAACAACCCCTTGTCCTCATCATTTCCAGGGGAAGCTTCATTGCCCAAAAATAACAAAATAATATATCAGTTACAGAAAGGGAAAAATAAAGCATAAATCAAAAGAAGGGCATATCCGGGAAGCCAAACCTTACACATCTATTTCATAAATGAAGGGAATAAGAAAAGGAACTCAAAATCACAGTTCAAAAGCAGCACTTACAATAATAACTATTGGCGTCAATAAGAATCCCGAATTGAAAGATTTGAAACAAGAAAAAAAGCAATCTTAACACAAGTAAATAGACTATAATTTACTCAATCCCATCAAAACCAATCAATCTTTAGAACTCACTCAATAACTTGATACTAAATCAGAAGTGAAGAATCTGATTTGAAACCCTAGGATATAGATTGAAAGCCACATTGTAAAAACAGATCGATAAATCAAAGTACCGTATCCCGCATCATACAGCCATCCAAGGAAATAAAGTAAATCAAAACAAGCAATAATCGAGACGAATTCGAAAAACATCGTATTACCTTTCGGAATCCACGATTGATCGGAGGGCTTGGAACCGATGAGATCCTCCGGAAGATCCAGCTTACTTTCCGACATCACAACAAAATGATATCTTCAGAGAAATTCAGGTAACAATCACAGACCTCAACGAAGAATCACACACAAAACACCGAAATAGTGAGAGTAAGATTGAGAAAGAAGTGAATCGGCGACTGGCGATACAGAAAATTCAGAGTGATGCAGATTCCACGGGCAAATTGAAGGATGTATACATACGAGTTATGTATAGGTAGAGCGAGAATTAGGGTTTGTGAGAGCAATTGGAAAATGCAGAGAGAGAAAATGTGAAGGAAGAGGAAAAACAGAGAGGGTGAGGGTTTGGGTGGTCAGAAGAGCCAAATCAAATAATCGGGAATTATTATTATTTTATGATTTTCGGAGAAATCTTTAAAAATTATAAAATGACCCCTTGTGGAGTTTTTTCTTCCAAGAAAGCCCCTCACAAATGTGAAGCTCGAGTTTTTGTAAATTGTCAAAACATTCGAGTAAGAGAAGCAAAATAACACTACTCCATCCGTCCTCCAAACATTTTCCACATTTTAATTGGCATAGATTTTAATAAAAAGTGTTGATTTAATTGATATGCGTCATACGATACGATGTATTGTAAGTGGAATAAGAATTTCACTTGTAACATAGTTATGAGTGGAATAAAATTACAAGTAAAGTGAGATATGTGAGACATATTTACTATAAATGGAAGTGACAAATATTTAAGGGACATCAAAAAAAAAATGTGGCAAATGTTTGGACGAGGGAGGGAGTAAAACATTATATTTTCCTTTTCAAAAAGAAAGTTTAAGAATAATTATGGCTTAATTTTTGGTTGCTCTAAGCTTCTACTGAGAACTCTACTGAATAGGCTTTTATGTATTATGCGGTGTTGATTTCATAAATTTGAATTTTGTTTGTTAAATATGTCCAATAAATTAAACATCTATCAATAATAATAACAATAATGATAATAATAATAATAATAATAATCATTTTGTTTACTGAGTAAATTTTGTACAAATATAAGTTAAATTTGATTCTGGTTTACTTGGGATGGACTAGCGGAACGGTAGAGCAGGTATTCTTATAGCAAAAGAAAATCATAAGTTCAAATCACATTAATAGCTAAGTTTTCAAGTTTTGTTTCTATATTTTGTGTGTATATATATCTAATTCTCCATAGGTGTGATGCATATACTTTTATTATTTTTCTAAAATAATTTTAATTTAGAGGAGGGGTGACATATAATTTCATTTTTTCTAAAGGAATTTGGAGTTATTGTAGCAAATTATAAAAAGATTATAGTCAGATCCTAATTTCAAAGTTAGATATGTTCGACGAGATGCAAATTATATATGCCATCATCATCTAACTAAGGCGTGTTAAGGATTATCCAAACCCTTATGTGTGGATTCTCCAAATAAAAGTTGTTTCCCTTTCACGTACGGAAAAAAAAAAGTAATGCATGGAATAATGATATATCCTAGTATATTTTTTGAGAAATTATATCAATTATAGATTGTTAATTTATTACAAGTGCAAGGTCGTCTTCTCAAGCGAATTACTTGTTACGCCAAAAAAAGTACTATTTCTTATTAAATATAAAGAAACATAACTCTAATATTTAAAAAAAAAATCATTCTTGTACGTATATTATCTCACATAATATTTTCATTTGTTGTATTTTGTGTCATTGCAAGACTATAACTAGAGGCGGATCTAGGATTTTATAGTGGAGTGGGCTAAAAGTAAACATTTCGGCGCATTAAATTTCACACATACCAAGATATTTTGATGTTCACATGCATAAATTGTGTCTTATGAGACTTCACTACATAAAATTCATCAATAATTAAATCTATATCTATATTTAACAAAATTTCCCTCAATATAAACAATTAGCGAACTTTTAATTAAATCCTATTTCATCTTGTCACGAAGTGCCGTCTTCACATGCTTTCAAATGTATGTAAATGTGAAAATACACTTGTTTGATATTAAAAAATTTAAATTATAAACTACTTATGTAATGGCACAAAAATTAATCAGACTTCATTTATATTATCACATTTGAGCATATATTGTATTCATATATATTGCATTTTTTGGAAATAAATACGAAGCATATTTACAGTGGTTGTCATTTTTCTTTCGAAACATGGTTGTCATTTTTCTCTCTTATATACACTATTACGCGTATTTTCCTTGTAATATTTTCTTGTTTTTTCAGAGTTCGTAATTTAATACGCATCTTTTCTTATTTAATCATGGTATAAGTTGGGCTCATTATGGTTGTGGGTTTAATTAATTACATGGGCAGGCATGGGAAAAATATTTGGGCTTGGAGCCCAGTGAAGCCGCCCCTAACTATAAATGTACACAAAAATCCGCGTGAAACAATCTCACCATAGTACGAGTTAAATATTCGTATCCAAACTCAATTTCAATGTACAATATTCGTGTGAAACGATCTCACAATAGTACGAGTCAAATATTTGTATGGCTGACTCTAATACCATAAAATAGAATTGGATATTGGGCTCAATTTCCCTTAAAAAGACTTTATTAAGGGAAGAGATACCTCACCATTATAAAGAGGTTAATGCCAAGATCTCCTACCAATATGAGACATTTTAACATCAATGTTATATTGTAGAGAACTCGTATTACACGTGTCACATTGTAATATTGGTTCCCCTGATGTCATTTTTAATTAATTTAATTATTATCACATCTCTTATCAACCATTCTGACGTACATATTGAATGGTCTGAAATTGATTCATAGTGAACAAACCGGAATAATTACTAATGAAATTTATGTTTCAAATGTTTCATGCAACTCACCCAGCAGATAAAGTCGAAACAAAGCAAGAAAATTGAAGATACATTTACCAATTTAATCTCAAATTGTAGATGAATTTACCACAATAAAATTGACTAGCATTATTTTTTACAAAACCAATCCTTGTTGGAGAAGTGGCATACTTGATAATACATACTCCCTCCATTTTTTTATAAGTGTCCTATCGAGAAAAAATTCTTGTTCCTTTTTAAGTGTCCTATTGTAGAATTTGAGGTTAAAATAATAACAAAACTCCTATTTTACCCTCACAATATTTATTGAAAAATGTAATTATTAGATTTTGAAAATAATAAATATGAGTATAAAATTCTTTAGTTTTTGTAATTTTTCTTAATAGGACACTTAAAAAGAGAGGGAGTAATACATAAAAATTGTAAAATGGGAAAAAACAAGCACCTAATTCTCTCTACACGCAGCAGCAGCAGCTGGTTTAGCCTTCTTCTTCTTCCTCAGCCTATCGCAGACGAACGCCTTCTCTAACAGCTCCACGCGATGCGTCAGCCCATTGAGCATCTTCGTCTGCATCTCACTCCTCTCAAACAACTGGTTCATCATGCTCATCATCTTCTCATTCTCCTTCATCATCTTCTCCAACAGCTCTCGATTTGTTTTACTCTCATTCCCCTCCTCCTCCTCCTTCCTTTCCTTCGCAATTTCAACATTTTCACTCACCTTCACCTCACAATCAACCCCGACATCGACAATCCCATCTTCATCATCACACCCTTCCACACACCTTACGCCCCCAGAAGTTTCCGAATTACTCTCATTCTCACGCGAATTCACAGGAGGAGGAACAGAATTGTCCTGCTCTTCACTCTCCAGATCGACAATCTCACCCTTCCCATCCGAATCGGCGGCGACAATAGCGTCGATCCTCTCCTGCAAAGCGATCGCCTTACGAATCACAGCCTTCCGGCACACCCTCACACCAAAATCCACACCGCAGATCGAGTCAAGCTTGAGCAACAGAGCCATCAAGCTCTCGTTCATCCTCAGCCGCTCCTTCGGATCCCTCTTTACCAAATCGATAACTTCGCCCCTCTTCAGCCTCTCCTCAATCTCATCAACCTGGACTTTGATATCCTTGATCTTCCTCAAACTCTTTCTGACCGAAAAGCCCCTGAAAACCTTCTGAATTTTCACGGCCGCCCCCGTCCGGTTCAATTGCTCGGAGCCGAAAAATTGAACCGGAATCCGAACAACTTTCGGGACCGATGCCCTCTCCGCCGGGCGCTGAACGCGTTGAACTGGCCGATGAGGTGCCGGAGTCGGGTCGACGTCGTAAACGGGTACGCCACGAACAGAAGGGTGAAACGGGCGGTGAGTCGGGTCGGGTTGTTGGTACCACCGGCGGTTTGTGAAGAACGGACTATCCATCTCCAAGATTCAAACACGGGAAATGCGAGTGATTTTGAACACAGAAATATTGCAAGCAGAAGAATCTGATACTTTTTTGATTGTTTACTGACAAGGAAAGATTTGTTGAAGAATGATAATTTATACGAGCGGCGAGGAGGGAAGGAAGGGGAATTTGAAATTTCTGGAAGGTTCAGGAAATATTTGCGGGGGTATTCTGGTCAATCCAGAAAAGCCAACGGACTGATTCTGGATGTTTGTGGAGGCTTCTGCTGCGTGAGAATATCGAAGATTTACACGTCAGCAGTGGCATGTATATTTTCTTATATTGCGGACTGGTCAAATAAGATTCTCATTTATATTTTATCTTCTTTTTTTCATCTCATTTTCATTTTGGATAAATCTAGGCGGCCATAATATCCGTAAAATTTTAAAAAATCGATCGGTTTAATTTGAACAGGTTAGGAGAATTTTTTTATACTAATATGTCCCTGATATTTATTTTAGCATAGATTCTCCTACTTAAATTTGAAAATATTTTCTTTTTTATATATTTGGTAACAAGATTATCCTATTTAATTTTGAAAATATTTTCTTTTATATATTTGGTAATAAGATTATTAAATTGATGAAAAAAATATTATAAAAATAAAATTCAGGTAAACGAAGGATTACATTTCTTAAATGCATAAAAATTGGAACCAGGTTCTTAAAAAAAAAAATCCGCAAACACTTAATCATATCTAGTAAAGGAAAGATATTCAACTCCATCACTACTTAGAGTTTCATGTTAATTTCAAGTTGTATGAATGGGAACGTTGGAGTCTTAACACCTGTTGGGAAAATTATAAGGTTTCGATTTGATACCAAAACCCAACTGATTCTCCAACCGAATAGATGATCGCGCCAACCTAAATAGTGTTTTCCATCTCGCCTGTTTGAGCCTTAGATGTTCTAGGATTACAGGTTAAGGAAGCGGAAGACAGCAGTCGACCCAGCTGTGTCTACAGAGTCGGTAGCGGAAGACAGTCGACCCGTGTTCACAATGAGTCCGAGTAGCAAAGACAAGACGGCGTCAACCTTGGTGAGCAATCCGGCGAGCTCGATCAAGTGAAGAGAATTCGGCGAGTTCAAAACACAAATGGTCATTGCGAGAACAAAGGAACTATCTCTGAAGACTCCACGTTGAGACAACCGGCTCGAATTCAAAAGCCGGCTCTAAAGGCGAGAAGATCACGAATCGGAGAAGTCAACCTACCTCGACCAATGAGGGATTGCCGGATCGATCCTAGACTTCGTAACCTAGGATGTGACACAAATGAAGACAGGTGCAGATACGCCCAACGGCAGATCTTGTATTTAAGAAGAGTAGGTAAGATTCAAACGGCTCCTCCAACGGCTAGTCCTGAATCTCTACCTATATAAACCCGTCATCAACCTCAGGATCAGATACGAAAAACTCTCTACAAGCTTTCATTATCTGAAATCTTTATTCTTTCAAAAGCTCCCAGCTTCTACATAGATCAAAGAACACTTTATCTTAAAGTGTTTCTAGTTAAGAAACTGCTTAGTTTTTCGTCTGTTCCCTAGGCCAAACTCATTGTATATCTTAAGCCTAGATTTCGAACGAGTTCATCATACTCTGAAGTTCTTAATTGTAAGAACTCGTTCACAGTTGGAACCCCATACCCAAACCCAAACCCAGAAAGGTTAGGTAAAGGTACGCTCGCTCGAAGCGCGTAATTCGAGTGGTTAGGTTCTTCAGTACCCGTAAACTGAAGGTGTATAGGCTTGACAGTGCCCGCAAACTGTTGGAACACAGCTCGGGTTAGAGTTGTGAAGTTGCTTGGTACTTGGAAACCAAGTGGTAGTGGATTACCAGTGAACCTGGTCGTGGACGTAGGAGGTGTTACTCCGAACCACGTAAAAACTCGCGTGCTTCTATCTCTCTCTCTTTACTTTTGCTTTATATTCAGCTGTGCTCTAACGCCTTCATATCATTGCATACTTGTTCAAAATCGCACACACTGCTCTCCAAAGGCAAATTGTCTTTCGAAAAGTTGCACAACCTGACTAAGCTGAAAACGATAAGTTAATATTTTCAAACTGAGTTTTTCTAAGTAACTGAGCTAAGTTTTCAAACCACCACTTTCCGCACCGCCAGCTGAGTTGTTTACCCAGATGACCCTCCCCAGCTGGATCAATAACTGAGCTCTCACTCAACTCCGTTTTAACTTGATAAAAGTTTCGAAAAATCTACTTGGTGTATTCACCCCCCCCTCTACACCAAGTACCCAGCTCAGGGACCATCAACACCTAATGATATTTGTACAGTGGAATTGCAGATGATCTTCTGCGTATAAGTTTGCCAAGTATGGTGGATGGGAGATTATTTTCGGCCGATAATGGAGGTGGCGGCTCCAAACCCATAACAGATAATGAATATATATGACGCGAAATTATGGAAAAAAAATTGAACATTAACGACGGATGAAAAAAAAATGAAAGATGAATATGAGATAATTTGGAAAGATAATGATTGAAAAAAAATTGAAAATGTAAATTAGATTTGGATTGCAATTGTTTAAATTTAGCAGCTAATCAAGGGTGGTAACAAATAATTAATTTCAATTTTGATTGAAAAATATAATCTCTTTTTTTTTGGTAAATAAAAACCTTCATTCACGCACGAAGGGTGCAACCCATAAATGAGGTACAAAGCTAAACAAATACAAAAACGAGCAAAATCACAACTTAAGACAATAAGATGGATTACAAATCCAATCACCCAAACTAAGACAAGCAAGGCTAGGAAGAAAATTTGACACCCAAAACCAAAACCTCACTTTAATCAACTCGATAAGATCCTCACAACTACTCGACCTATTCTCGAAAATTATCCCGTTTCTATGGTTCCATAGGTTCCAAACGACACAAATCCAAAGAGCTTTCCACCAATGTATTGAACCTTTCCTCCTTACAAATCCCAAATGTTGCTGAAAGTGACGTAACGGAATAACATGACCAACATAATTAATACCAAACCAATTGTAGCAACTATTCCAGACATTGTATGCAAATGGGCAGGAGAAAAAAACATGCTCAACAGATTCGCAATATGTCAAGCATAAGGGGCACCTGACATCATCTAGCTTGCATAACACTCATCTTTTTGAAAGATTTTGTCGAGTTGGTATTCTATTTTGCAGAAGTTTCCAACAGAAATCTGTTGCTTTACTTGGAGCAAACTTACACCAAATATTCTTCAAACTTTCATTCTCCACATTTTCTTGATTTGATTTTTTCTCAATTTCCTTGTAAGCCGATTTCGAGGAGTAATCTCCCGAGCTTTCTGCCAACCACTTCCATCCATCCTCCTTATTCTGAAATGGTTTAAACCTGTCAATAAAAGAGAGTAAACACGAAAGCAAATCCTTTTCCCACTCAAATAATTCCCTCCTCCAGCTCCAAACCCACTCCCAAGTGTTCTCTACCCATTTTCCTTTATCTTTGATGCAAATTTCTTTATCCAAAGCTATTCTAAATAATCTGTTAAAACTAATTTCAAGGATGCTGTCACCTACCCCCTTATCATGCCAAAAACTAGTCTGGCCTCCATCTCCAATTTTCCTTATAAGATTATCCACAAACCAATTAGTAGAAAGGACATGTTTGCACAAATCTCTCCACCAAGTTGAGCCTTTTCTCAACTCCCCCTTCCCCAACTCTCCTATATTCCTGTCACTCTTCTCTCTAGCCCCATATTTTGATTGGAGCACCTTGCCCCATAGAGAATCTCTTTCTGTCCTTAACCTCCAACCCCATTTTCCTAACAGCCCCTTATTGAACCAATCTACTCGTCTAATCCCTAACCCTCCATCTTCTTTTGATTTACAAATCTTATCCCATGCCACCCACGCAATTTTTCTGTTTCCTACCAACTTCCTACCCCACAGAAAATCTCTTTGAAGTGCAGTGATTTTTTGGATCACCCTAGAAGGAGCACGAAAAAGTGAGAGATAATATATAGGTAGGTTAGCCAACACTGACTTTAGCAAGACAATTCTTCCGCCAAAAGAAAGATGTTTGTTTTCCCATCTGTTTAATCTTCTACGGATGGTTTCAAAAACGGGCAGCCACATAGCTTCTTTCCTTGGATTTGCCCCAATCGGTACCCTGAGGTATTTGAAAGGCACGGATCCAACTTTGCAATTTAATTCCATAGCAAACACCTCCAAATCTTCATCTGAAATATTAATTCCCATCAAGGTGCTTTTTCGAAAATTCACTTTCAAACCGGAAACTAATTCGAAGCTCCGAATTATTCCTTTGATACTTAGGATGTTTGATCTTGTAGCTTGTCCAAACATAAGGGTATCGTCAGCAAATTGAAGATGTGAGATCTCCACTTGATGTTGTCCTACTTTAACTCCTGAAAATGTTCTGTCTTGTTTTGCCTTGTCCACCAACAAACTGAAACCTTCTGCTGCGATTAAGAACAAGAATGGAGAGAGTGGATCACCTTGGCGCAATCCCTTTTGTAATTTGAATTCTCCAGACGGGCTTTCATTGACTAAAACTGACGCCGAAGCTGTTGAAATGCATTCTTTTATCCAAGAACACCATTTCTCATTAAATCCCAGCAATTCCATCATATGTAACAAGAATTTCCAATCCACAGAATCATATGCTTTCTCAATATCCAGTTTCAGAAGCACACAATTTTTATTCTTTTTCCTTGCCTCCTCCAAAGTCTCGTTAGCTATTAATACACTATCCAGGATTTGTCTTCCTCTAACAAACGCGGACTGATTAATTGATATTACCTTGCCCAACACTTTACTGATTCTATTCGCTAACAGCTTAGCCAGAACTTTGTACATGCAGCCGATGAGGGAAATGGGTCTAAAATTCTCAAGCTTCGTCAGATTAGGAACCTTAGGAATCAGCACAATGAAAGAAGGATTTGACCGCTTCACTAGTCTCCCGTTTCGATGGAACTCTTTCACAAAAAATATAAAATCTTCTTTCAGCACTTCCCAGAATTTTTGAATAAATTTGAAGTTGAATCCATCTGGCCCAAGACTTTTTGACCATTCACAGGCCCAAACAGCACTCCTTATTTCATCCTCGGTGAAAGTTGATGTTAAAAAGTTATTCTCTTCATCATTTAACCTCTTTTCTGGAGAAATTGATAGGATTGGTGATGGTCCCGGAACGAGGTCTTCGGTGTAGAGGGGGGGTGAATACACCGAAGAGGGATTTTTGAAAACTTTTATCAAGTTAAAACAGAGTTGAGTGAGAGCTCAGTTATGAGTTCAACTGACTTCTAAAGAAGATGGTCAGCTGGACTGATAACTTAGCTGGCTGTGCGGAAAGTGGCGGAAAGAAAAACTTAGCTCGTTTATTTTACAAAAGCTCAGAAAAACTTAGTTTCAGTTTTCAGTTAATCAGGTTTGAAATCAATGTAGCTGGCTGGGTCACATAGCCAGAGAGTTGAAACTTTGAAAACTTGTGCTGTGCAAATGCGGTTAGTTCTTTAAATAAATATAAAGCAAAGACTGAATAACGCAATAAAGAACACAGAATTTTAACGTGGTTTGGAGAGAAAACTCCTACGTCCACGACCAGGTTTTAGCTGGTAAATCCACTAAGGATGACCACTTGGTTTACGAGTACCAAGCAACTTCACAGCTCTTCCTCGAGCTGTGTTCTAACCGCCACGGCACCGTGTAGAAGCCTGCACCTTTTCAGTTTTCGGGTACTGAATAACCTTACACTCGAATTTCGCGCTTCGAGAGGGCGTAACCTTGACCTAACCTTTTCTGGGTAAAGGAGGGTTTGGGTTTCCAACTTTGAACGAGTTCTTACAATGAAGAACTTTGGAAGATGAACTCGTTCAGATCTAGGCTTTGGATTTACTATGATTACAGCCTATTGATCAGACGAAAAACTAAAGCAGTATCTGAATGTGAACACTTAAGAAGTTAAGTGCTCTTTTAAAGAGATAGATAACTGCTGGAGAGCTTTTTGATATTTGAGAGATTCAGAGAAGTTGAAAGCTTGTGGGGAGTTTTTCGTGTCTGATTCTGAGGTTGAAGACTGGTATTTATAGGTAGAGATTCAAACTAGCCGTTGGAGGACCCATTTGAATCTTACCTACTCTCTGATCTATCGATCTGCCGTTGAGCGTATCTTCACCTGTCTTCATCACTGTGTCAGATCCTAGGTTCGCCTTTCTAGGATGCTGAGATGTCGATCCCTCATTGGTCGAGGTATATTGACTTCCTCTGACACCGGGATTTCTGTCTTTTGAGCTGGTTTTTGAATTTAGAGCTGTATGGGTAAACTGACTTGAAGTGACGTCTTCAGAGTTAGTTCCCTTTTGTTCTGCTCAGCTGTCTTTCTTAAACTTTGATGCAGCTCACTTTATTCTGCTCCGTTGGATCTCCTTGGCTGGATCCATTCTTCAATTCTTGAGTCAGTCAGACTCAGCTCAGTTCTGGAGCTCTGTTCAGCTAAGAGACCTTTCAGCTGACTTTGGGTCCAGCTGATTACTCAGCTGGGTCTTCTTCTGTCTTCAGCTTCCAAACCTGTGAACTTAGAAAATATAAGGCTCAAACAAGTGAGCTGGAAAACTTAACTTAGGTTTGTACAATCATCTACTAGGTTTGAGAGCAGTTGAGTTTTGAAATCAAATCAAAACTTTAGAATTTTCCCAACAATTGGTCTTCTCCAATCATTTGAGGAAAACTGCTTAGCAAAGAATTCTTTCACCTCGTGTTTCACCTCAACAACATCATCTTTCCAGATACCATCAATGTTCAACCCCGCGAAGCCAATCCTCTTCCTGTTTCTCTCGACACAAGCATGAAAGAAACCTGTATTCGCATCTCCTTCCGTAATCCATTTTGATCTTGACTTTTGGGCTTGAAGTGATTCTTTCAAATTAAGTTGCCTCTGTAATTCAACCCAATTCTCTTTTCTTTTTGCCAGATCATCCAAGTTAATTCCATTTGATCATCTGCCTTCTCATCATCCAACTTGACTGCCACTAACAAATCTTTGATCTTCGACTCTATATTTCCAAATGTCATCGAGTTCCATTCTTTTAACTTCAATTTCAGAGCTTTAAGCTTTTCCTTGAGAATGAAACATTTCCACCCTTTTATCTTCATATTTTTCCATTCCTTCTCCACAAATTTATCGAACTCTGGATGAGATAACCAGCAATTTAAGACTCTAAAAGGCTTCGGCCCCCAATTAGCACACTCATCTTTAATCAGAATCGGACAATGATCCGAAACACTTATATCCAGTGCCAATTGTGTAAGATTTGGCCAAGTCTTCATCCAATTTCCAGAAAATAAGAATCTATCAATTCTGCTTGCACTACTTCCGTTACTCATGTACCATGTATATTTTCTCCGATTCAACGGCAAATCAATCAAAGCTGCATCACGAATGAACTCATCAAACTCAACATTGTCAATTCTTTCACAATGATTGTCTTTCCCTCTTCTTTCAAAATTATTTCTCACAGAGTTGAAATCTCCAGCAATGCAAAAATTTCCATTTGGTTTAGCCAGAATTTTTCTCTTTATTGTATCCCACATAACTCTCTTATCAGCAATACGACAAGAAGAATAAACATTAAGGATTGAGACGTGAATATGATCTTTTCCCCATCTTCCTTCTACTGCCAAAATACCATTATCTTCCCACGAATTTTCTACACAAAAAGTTTCTGTATTCCAAATATTGAGTAATCCTCCAGAATTCCCTACAGCTTCTTTGAAAACCCAATCAACATTTTGATTCCCAAATATTATTTCACTCTTTCCTACTCACTGATTCTGCTTTAGTTTCTTGTAGACACACAAAATCAATTCCAAAATTCTCTCTCAGGTTTCTCACTGCTGCTTTTTTCTTCCTTCCTCTCATTCCTTTAATATTAAACGATAAAAGCTTCATTTACATACAGAAGTATTCCCACCTTGTTTACTAGCACTCTTATCCTTTTTGAATTCCAGAATATCTCTCAATTCCATCTCATAAAGTTTTTTAAGGACCTCATCTCTATTCCCCAAACACACCACCCCCAATTTTTCTCCATAAGCTAAGTCTCTTTCAGCAATAAAAGAGAGATTTGAGATTTGATTTAAAATGTAATTTTAGGAATGATCTTGGATTGATTTTTTCTATAAATAATATCAAGGGTATAACAAGTAAATTAATAATTCAAATAAAATTTATTAAATTATAATTATTATGCAATTACTTATGTAGCCCTATATGGCTGACTATTGTGGCCATTTAGCAAAGCGCTTCAATTTTATCAATCTATTGAATCTTTCTCTAAAAAAAAATAAAAAAATCTATTGAATCTTGTTGATACCAGAAACATTTACGAGCATCTTCCTTTCTATAATTTAATCGAAATTCTTAATTTTAGCATCTGGAAGATCGGATTTATACTTACTAATTCCTTACAAATTGTTACAAGGATATTTTTTAGTTTAAAGATGGCATTAATTGAGTTATTTTTTAAATAGAAATTTAATGTCACGTGGGTATATTTGATTGCCTAATATATATATACTGATTTGGTAAGAAAAAAGATACTATTGCAGATGCAATTGCTAAAACAAAAAGATTGAACCACACACCTAGAACGAAAGTTTTTTTTTTTTCGCTTTGCAATTAAAATCTTTTAATAAAATAGAAATCACCCTACCACATACCATTTCTTGGTAAAAGAATTCTCAGTAAAATATGCTAGTACTAAGCAAATCATGTATATTACTATACACATCTAACATATTAATTAAACTAAATCTATATAAAAACAAAAAATTGAGTCATTTTTTTTTACAGCGGGGAGGGAAAGCGGTGGATTTGAACCTTAGACCTCACTGCTTATAAACTGAAGCCGCATTGCTAGGGTGTCCTGATATGATTATCAAAGATAAAATGACTACTTCGAGCGAGAAGAATAGAGAAAAGAGATAATGAAAAGGTATTTTTCTTCATTCATTGATAAACTTTCTCATACATTGCTCTGCTATTTAACTACCATGGCATAGGGATGTAAACGAATTGAATCAAATCGAATATCATTCTAATTGAATCGATTTTGTAATTACTATTCATGAATCCGAAACGAATTCGAATCGTAGTCGAATATTAAATTTGATTTGAATTCGAATACTTTAATAATTTCACGAATTCGAATCAAATACTCGAATCAATAGAGGAATGAGATGAAGAATAACTTATCAGAAATTTGTGAAGAAATGTGATGAAGAACGATAGTAAGAACGATGAAATAGAGAAACAATGTAATATAGGGAGAGAGAGAAAAAAAGAAAGAGACTGTGACTTACATTTGTACCACTCAAGATATTAGAGTTAATGTAATACATATCCATTAAGGAAAATGTTGACCTTATTTTTGAATGGGCTTGGAGAGGACCAAATTAACATCAACACATTTAACATATATTTAAAGATTTAAGTATATAATCCATAATCAACTTAATAAAGTATATTATATAAATATATATTAAAATTATATTATTATTTCAATATCTAATCGAATCTTTACGAATATCGAATCGAATGTCGTAATTACTAATAAGTATTTGAAAAGTAATCGAATTAAAAAAAATATTTGAATTCGAATTCGAATCGTAAAATTTCGAATACAAATATCAAAATTCGAATACAAATATCAAAATTCGAATACGAATCGCGAATCGAATCAAAATATTTGATTTGATTTACACCACTACCGTGGCACAAGGCCTTTTTCTGCAATATCTAATAATTCCTAGCAGAAAGGTGGGGACCACTAATATATTATCTCTATCCTAACATTGCTAGGAAGCTTCGTCTCAAGTATGGGCCTTCCATCTGGTGGATCAATAATTGGGCCAATTCCTTCCTTTTATGTTGTTGTATAATAAGTTGTTGTGCTTCTGAGCTTGGCGTAACATGTCTCATTGGGGAAAAAAAAAATCAAAAGAAGATTAATATTGTAATCCATCCATCCATCCATATCTATATCTATTACTAATACGAAAATAAAGTTATCCCATCTACGGTGTTTCGTTCAAATTTTTCTTTATTTTGGTAATTTATCTAATTTTAATTCATATATATTCTAATTTTTATTTTTATTAATTTCATATTCTTGAAATATCACATGTTTATCTATTAATCACATCTCATATTTATCTTTCCCTCTATTTAATTAAATTCTTCTATTATCCATATTAAAATAATAACAATTTCGGAATGCATTCTTATAAACTCTTATTTATACTACCTCTGTCCCAATAGCAAGGCCCCCCTTCTATTGGAGATGAGAGTATTAATTAATAGAAAGGGGACCTTGCTATTGGGACGAAGGGAGTACATGCTTAATTCATATATAATAATCTATAGAAAATTTGTAAATGAAAATCCCTATGAAGACTAAATAAATATATTTAATCAACATGTCTATATGGAATCCTTTTTATTTTTCATTTATGTTTTTCTAAAAATTCGATTAGTGCTTTCTATAAAATATATACATTGAATCAAATGTGGGATATGTAGCTAATGAAAAGGAAAAAAAAACTTGAAGATGTAAACATATTTTTTTCCGCATTTTGACAAAGATTAGATATATCGATTTAACATGAACTAACGAGACGATTCAAATATACTTAAAAAGAAGGATTTTTATTAATTTTAATTAATATTAACTTTGTTTATATTTTTATCGAGTAATTTAGCATAAACAAACGAGACGGTTCAAATAACATAGAAAGAATGGTTTTTACTAATTTTAATTAATATTATTTTGAAGATGTAAACATTTTTTTTTTCCGCATTTTGGCAAGGATTAGAGATATCGATTTAGCATAAACCAACGAGATGATTCAAATATACTTAAAAAGAATAATTTTTACAAACTAGCTCGCCTATCCACTCTGCTTCACTCGAGAGAAAGTTGAGATTTTTCGCTGCTATTGCAAAACGAGGTGCAAGGCTGCAAGCAACGATTCTTCATTTCTTCAAACTCTTTCTACTGTTAAATCTATTCTAAAGAATTTTGTTGCTTAAATTAAAACCCACAAAACTTCACAAATCATGAAATCAACCACGAAGTTGTGCATTGGAATTAGAGACAACTAGTTACAAAAGTAACAAAATGAGAGATGAAAAGATTGCATTGGAATTAGAGACAAGTGCTAAGACGATAAATTCTTAGTTCCATGCATGCAAGGGGGATGTTATGGCATTGAATTAATTGAATTCAGCATCTATATATACCCTTCTTCTTTTTCCTTTTTCTTTTCTTTCTGAACTACAAAATAGTTGAAATTGATGCTTTTTTCAATTAAAACTATATTTGGAAGATTTTAAGCAAATGCGGTATCCCATATAGATACATATTGCCTATTCTCCATAGAGAAGTGATCTGTTTTTTGTTTTCTTTTTTATTTTTTTGTGCCCGAAGCATCATTTTCCTTTGGAAGTACAAAGGTGCTACTTTTGTTACGTAGAGCTTAATCCTGCAAAAAGTAGGTACATGTGGAAAAATGAAACGAGGCGGACGAAGTAAATAGCCGATATAGTTTGTGGATTACTACTCCTGCAGCTGCTCAATCCTCTTAAGCGCCTCCTCCAAATCTAACCTCTTATCAAGGTCCTCTCGGCAGCAAGCTATTCCGATCTGCAAAAGCTTGTCCATCTCGAGCCGCGAACGCTCCGAGCTGATCTCCATAGCCCTGTCGAACACCTGCGCGCCTTTGGTCCCCGCCTCTGCAACGATACCATTAGCCCATCCAGCCAACTCCGCACCGTAGTGTGGGCTCCCCTGCGCCAGATACTTGTCCACGGGCTTCCCCGTCATCGTCTCCAATATCAGAATCCCCAAGCACCACACATCACTCTTCTTCGAAGTCCGCCCGCTTTGGGCGTATTCAGGGCATTTGTAAGCCACCAGAGCTTGGTCGATCTGGGCCGGGTTCACCGCGGGGCCGAGGGTGTAGTCCATGAGCAGGGCGTTGTAGTTGCTGTCGATCAGCACGTTCGATGATTTCAAGTGGCCGTGAGGGACACTTAGGCTCGGAAACTCCGCGTAGAGGTAAGCCAGCCCCCGCACCACTCCTTTCAGGATCTTTAACCGGCATGGCCAGTTGAGCACCTTGGGCGTCTGCGGTGGGCTTTTTCCTGTATGTGTAGATGATATAATAATAATAATAATATTATTATTATAAGTGCTAAGGAATGAGATAGGAATACAATGGTGATTTGCACCAACCATCATCGTGAAGGTTCTTGGCCAAGCTGTTGTTGGACATGAAATCGAAGACGAGGAGCTTCTCTTCTTTGCGATACAAGTAGGCTACCAACGGCATGAGATTGGGGTGTTTGAGCAAGCCGAGTCTCTTCATGTGGTCGTGGAAATCTTCCTTGGCAATGTTGTTCATTTGCTTGAATCTCTTGACGACGAGAGCCTCTCCATCCACCAGTACTGCCTTGTACGATGCCCCGAAGCTTCCGTAGCCCAGCATCTCCGCCGAGGCTCTCATCAAGTCCTGCAGGTCGAACTTCTGTCTGTTATCCTTCACAAACGACAGCTTGCTGGGTTGCTGCTGTTGTTGGCCACCCCCACCGCCGCCTCTCGTTCCCATTCCACCTACCACCGCTGCAGGCAGAGGTCTCATCTCGTTATAAGGCGACGCCATTTCTGATCTAACCCCCGGCTGCTGCTTCTGCATTTGATCACCGTGGCGGCTCCACCAGCACAGCATAAGCAGCAGTAAGATGAGAAACAAAGCTAGAATTACACTCAACGTGATTATGATTATTCTTGCTGGGGAAGAGAATGATGATTTTTTATGATTAGGCCTAGCAGCAGTATCGGCAGGAGGGGTATTGGAATTGGGGGGAGCATGAAGAATTGGCTCCAGATCTGGTGGGGGTATTGGGGGCTCGCATGATGGCCCCGAAGGACCCCCGCACAGTGCTTTGTTGCCTGCAACACCAGATCATATATCGATCGTATGTAAGGAAATATGTACCACAAATTCTATCATACGTGTACATGTACTGCAAATTACGGCTCCATTGTATCCAATCAATTGGTTTAGTAATGTATGTATATACACAAGCACTCGAGATCCATACGTACCTGAGAATGAGGAGGGATCCATGTTGAGCAGAGACGGCGGAATTGGACCCTGCAACTGATTGTTGGAGACGTTGAAGACCTTGAGATTTTCAGAGTCGACGGCAGGTATGCTGCCGGAGAACTGATTGTTCTCAAGGCCGAGCTCCACAAGCTTAGCAGAGGCGAGGGAGGCAGGGATGGGGCCGCTGAATTTGTTACCGGACAAATATACCTTCTTCAACAATGGCATGCCGGCGAAAGCATCGTCGGGGATCTGGCCGGTGAATTGGTTGCCGGACAGATACAAGGACTTGAGCCCCTTGAGCTTCCGCCAATCAGGCATGGATCCCTGGAAGTTGTTGTTCATGAAGCTGAGCGTGCGGAGGAACGGAAGTCCGACGAGGGCGTCCACGTCGATCTGCCCTTGGAGGCCCATATTCTCCAACTGCAGGCCCCACACGTAGCCGTTGAAGCAGAGGACGCCGTTCCAGTTGCCGGTGTTCCCCGTGCATGGCGGCGTCGCCGGATTCCAGTTCTGGAGTGCCGGATCCGCGTTCGCCAGGGCGGTTTTGAATTTCATGAGAGCTTCTCCTGCGTTCTCCTGCGGCGGCTGCGGCTGCCCCAACACGTGCGACGGCCACGACATCACCACCGCCGCCACTATGGTGTTCATTGCCAAGGAGAGTATTGGAGGAAGCACACAATATGGTGCAGCTTGCGCGCCCCTCTTCCGCATGATTCTTGATATTTAATTGATCAGAGATTATGTAGTAGGTTATTTGGAAGTGTAGGTTTGTAATGTCGGATTCTCACTTCAACCTGCACAAGGCGTGGTCATGGCTGTGTCTGGTTATGGAGTTGGTGTTTCTGTTTCTTTTTTGGTTCTTCATCTTGGAAAATTAGAGAGAGAGACAGAGGGAGATAGAGAGAGAGAAAGAGGGGGGATGAAAATAGGCACACAATTCATGTGATGTGGGAAGTGTGAAGTGAGACACACGACATCGAGGTTTTGGGAGATACTATAGGCCAACCGTTATTTTCTTTTTGCTATAATTAGATGTCTCACTTAATTTCGCCTTAACTTCTATTCATTCTCATTAATCTGTTGCTAAATTATATTATAAGTATGAAAAAAAAAACAAATATAATACATAGTTCACCGGATAACAAGTAATCAATCACACTTAGTTATTTGTAAATAGTAAGGAAATTTCAAACAAAGTTCATCCTGGTGGGAATATCAATGCCTGCTCTCTTCAAAACATCAACAGAAGCCTTCTTAGCCATTTCTACAACTTGTTCCTGCCCATTACAGTTTGCACCATCGTAACTATCAACATAGCGTTGTTTAATTTTACACAATCTACGACTCTGTAAGCATGTTAACTTGTGCCCACGGTAGGTAGAGGATCAGTTTGAGACGTACCTCGTTTAGAGTCACAATTTTCTTATCCACCATGATCCACCGACCATTGCACATAACAGAGGTGATGTTTTCACTTCTCATGCAATACACAAGGCTGGATATGCTGCAAAGTAGTAAGAAAACATCAGTCTATCTCGTTTTAGGAACAATTCTTGCATACCGATGGCTTCGTTTTAAAAGGAGGCATCACGCATACCAATCATGAACGGGCACCATCGACCAAGAAGAAGGATTCACCACAATCATATCAGCCTGCAAAACAAGATTTATAGATAACATTCATATTCAGCTCTCATTATTACAACATGTACGCTTCAATTATCATTAGCTAGGATCAATTAGTAGACCTCAGAGGACATTTGCAACTTGCAAGAGTTAACACACCTTTTTCCCAACCTCAATCGATCCTATCTCTTTGTCCCAGAGAACTGATTTTGCACCATTTATTGTCGCCATTTCAAGAATAGTTTCGGCAGGAAGAGCAGCAGGATCCGTGGATCCTTTTCCAATAACTTCTCGCCCTTTGTTAATCAGAGAAGCTAGGTACATCTCATCGACTAACATGCAAGTACATAAAATAGTTACAACAGCTATCTGTGTGACAAAAGTAGAGATAATTTTGCATGCTTCAAGATTTGATATTTGCTTTGGGCAGGGAAGAAGACACTACTGAAGTAAAATAATACCAAGAGAAGTTGAAAATGTCTGCAAACCATGAAAAGTTTACACCACTTTGATAAAAAAAAATCTTCTATACACTTGATTCCAAGGAGCCAAAACACAATTAATAGAGAATTTTTAAATAATAATTATCTGCAAAATAAAGTTTATAGATAAAAATAATGATCGAGAAAAAATTGATAGAAACACTAGATAACAGAGAAGGGCTAGGTACCGAGGCTCATCCTATTATTTGATGGTGCGCCATCAGTTCCTAAAGAGACACAAACACCTGCATCAATCATTTCTTTAATTGGTGCAAATCCAAGCATACGCATTGCAGCAGCAGGACAATGCGAAACTTTTACCCCTGCTCTTGAAAGCAAACCAACCTGAGAATGCTTATAACAGGTAGCTCTCAAAAAAATATATCAATACAAATATTCAGATCATAATAGTTTTCAGTCATAGAGGACTTGAGATAAGAGAATTTTTGAACTTTTGAGTACAAATAATACCCCAGACAAATTACACTAAACACAAAGGACTTGAGATAAGAGAATGTTCAGATCATAACAATTTTCAGTCATAACTCAGATCACGATCATTTGGAAGGCTGCATGAAAATCACTTATAACTTAAAATCATACCTCATGTTCATTGACCCAAACTGTATGAGCTGCAAGTAAATTTTTCTGGAGTAGCTTGATTTTCTCAAGATATGTGACAGTCCCATGATCAACTCCTTTTCTTTCCACCACAAGTTGGTTCTCATAAAGTATCTCCGCAACATGCTAGGTTTTAGAAATATCCATTAAAATTAAACATCACTAAGGACAAAATCTCCAAGTATGTATAGTAAAGAGAGAATATTTAGTAATCTTACCATATGAATTCCGGTGTTCAGTTCTTTTGCTGCATCCCTTGTTTCTGTAAGTAGACGGTCTGTTGAATTCATAATTTGCCTTAATCCAAACCAAATTCTAATTCGTCCATCAGCAGTATTATGGTGCTTCTTGTGTAGATCTCTCTGCGACTGTGCCCTCAAAATAAGACGCAATTAGACGTCATATTGAGATCCAAATTTCGAATTTCACTTCTAATATCATGTAATCAAAAAGATAAGTAACTCACACAATTAGCCAGAAAACATAATATCTTTTAAAATGAGACTCCCAAACTTTTCAAGACCTCAAATCTTGTAAAAAATGGGTATCCTTCATTATTAATACATCCTTAAAGGGTTTGGATTTGCAATGCCACATTTGTAGAGTTTACTTAAATTTCAAGGCAAATAAGAGTACAGTAAAGCATCCTGGTTTTAATTTGTGCGTCTCAACGAAAATGAATAACACATCAAACAGAGTATTTGCATAATGTTTGAAAATGCATAGCTAATTTATACAATGTTTCACTCAAAAAGATTCAGTGCAATGTACAAAAAAAGGAACCTGAATGCACTCGTCAGCAGTCCTCATGGCCCATGATGCTGGCAGTCCCTCCCCATCATCCATCACAGATTGTGCCAGACATGCACGTATGCCCAGAAGTTCAACGGCTTTAGCCATTCCGGAAACATGCTGCCCCCCAGCCTCAGCGAAGCACGTTACCTATTACATCAACAGATTAACTAACTCTAACATATATAACTAGTACACCATATAAGACTCTATTACTCCCACTGATGCATAGAATGTCATCAAGAAGTGCAGTGCTAGCTTACGCCCGAGTGAATTAGCTCGATCCCGCAGAGTAAAGTGGAAATATAAGAATCCTCCTCTGTCATGTTGGACTCATATGGCCAAATGCGGCCATGAAGCCATGTTAGCAAGTGAACATCATCAGCTATCCCTCTAGCTAGTTGTTGTGATGTGTGAACATGTGTGTTTATCAACCCTAAAATAAACCAAGATATTTCTAATCAATTATTTAAACTAACCTGCAAAATTAATTCACACCACAAGCCAAAAACAATGAAAGAAGCAAAACATCACTCTAATCTTCCCATATCCTCAATTAGTTTAGTAATCTAAGATTGAAGAAAGTATTATATTCAATTCGCTAGGAAAAAAACAAATGCAGAAAAACTAGGAATTAACTTCTTCTTCATGAAGAGGCTGTTGAGAAGTGAATAGAAATATTGCAGTGTGAAAACGATCGATGGTGGAATAAATAAAATAATTCGAAAGCGAAAGTGAGAAATAAAAGCAAAAAGATGAAGAAAGTACCTGGCAGCAAAAAGCGGCCGCGGAGATGGAGGAGTTGAGGTTGAGGAGAAAGAGATGAGAAGTGGGAAATAATATCGTGCGAGTGACCAAGAGCTACAATGGTGTCGCCGCGCACAGCAACGGCGCCGTTTCGGAAGACGCGATTCTGTGAATCCATGGTTACAATGAAGGCATCGTGGAGTATCATCAACTCTTCTCCTCTAATTTCTTCTTCCATCTCAACTCCAAACAGAGTAATTCCTCTCTCCTTTTGTCAACGCTAGCTTCTACTGTATATTATTACGACTATTTTTCTTTTCATCATCATCATTCTAATAAACAAATTTCAATCGCTTTGCCCTCGCCGTTCGATCATTATCGGGTTAATTATTTGTTCAAATTTGTAAATTGTAAATGAGATAATAATATCAATATCTTAAGGTTAAATTTTTCTACATAAACACACTTTCCGACAATGTACAGTAGTTGTTGGGTGTAATCGAGCCGAGTCGAGCGAATAGTGTCTTGCTCAAGATTGATTCGTTTAGCTAATCGAGCTTCTCATTTAATTATTGAACGAGCTCTTATCGAGCCGAGTGTAGAGCCGAGCCTAAACGAGCTTTTAAAATTTAGTCATTTATTAAAAATATTAGTTACTTTTTCAAAAATATAAGTTATTTCATCAACAATAATGTAATATATTTACTATTTTCTTGTAAATAAATAAAGTTAACTAGATAGTTAATTCAAATATTACTAATTATTGTAAAAATATATAAGATATCTGACTAATAATCTTGTATTTTTAAATAAATCACTTAACGAGCTTGCTCATGAACTACCGAATCGAGTACTGTCATGCTCAAACTTGACTCGTTTAACTAAACGAGCTTCTCAATTAATTATCGAACAAGCTTTTATTGAATCGGTCGCCGAGTAGCTCAAGAACGGCTTGACTCGTATACAGCCCTAGGACTTGTTAAACAAAAAATTACGATGACTGACAATCTGTATTCTGTATCCATGAATTCAATCAGTAAAAAAATCATAAATTCTAAATGAGAAAATAGAGTTTTATAGTTGGGTTGTAAGATATGGCCCAATCCCAAGGGGTTATGGCCGACCCGGCCCGGCCCAACCCAAAAAACTTTAGGCGCGGCTTGCAAATGGCCCAACGAAGTTCGGATTTTGGTTAAAAATTGGCTCGATTGATTTTTGGGCTCTCCATTTGACACGAGCCTCTGCTGAAAAATATAGTACTATTTCTTTTTTTTGAATGAAATATACTACTATTTCTTTTTTTTTACTAAAAGGTTCAAGCCTTTTTGTAATAACTAGATTTACCCGCGCGCGTTGCACTGCTCCATGCAATTGTATTTTAATTTTTATATTTTTAGATGTCAATAATATTTATATATCAATTAAATATTTCAAACTAAAAAAATTTATCTTTGTGAATCTTCTTACACAAAATAATACATTTAGCAAACACAAAAATTAATTAACGTGATAAAAAATAAAATAATTACAAATCATTTTATATATAAAGAACTAAATTTATTAGGCTCCAAAGCCTAATATTTGAATTTAATTTGAAAAATTTAGATGAAATGAGAAAATGTATAATCATTATTTTGCATCGGAAAGTGTACAATTATTTGCATGTGACATGCAAAATGAGCGGAAAAAATATATTGCAAATTGTTTTGCTTTATTATCGCATAGATATATTAGAAACTTAAAATATCGTATACCTAAACTCGTTCCTATTCGAATAAATCAATATCAATATATTAAAAGATTAAAAGATATTATTTTTATTGTTGAATTAAGATATTTTTTAGTCTACCATCAAGAGATTTTAAACAACACAATAAACAACTATTATTATATATTACAAAAGTATCGGTGGGGTGCATAACTTTTGTTTATTAGAAACCGTGTTGAAAAAAAAAAGAATTGAGTAAAGTGTTAGAATACCGATATTGTAAAAAAGAGAATGAGTATAGTATTTACTAGAATACCAAGAAGTAAAGCTTATCATTAATAGCAGCAATCCAACAGTCACTCATGCATTTAGGCGGGATAACAACAGTTTGGACGGGAATTTTCCATGCAAAAGATTTTGCTTTAATATAGTATAGATTTGGGTCGGAAAAAGAATCAATTATTTTTGTTGAAAGGAATTCAAAAGTATCAATTTTAGTATTGAAAAATATATTATAATAAGTATTTGTCTTCGTTAATAAAATTCCATCAGCTTTAATTTCTAGCTCCATCACTACTCAATCTCAAATAAAAAGCAACACTATCCCTCATAGACTTCATTAAAAAAAAAAAAAATCATTCTATCAAAAAAAATTAAATAAAATTAATCACATACCACAATTTAAATCACAGAACATAATTTGCAGCATCAACATATTAGTTAAAATTTGTGCAACGCAATATTACATGATCGCAATCATTCAATCATTTTCATGTTGCGCTTTTTTCTCTTCATAATCTTTCTTTTGTTGAATGTATAGTGCGTCGTTGTTTTTCGAACCCCATTTTCAACAAATAACTACTAATTAACCTAGCTAGTTGACAATCATATCGTTTGATTTGGATAATTTCGAACCCCATTTTCAAGAACATCATTTTCTGATTTCTACTATAGTAGATAATTTGATCGTCCATATTGTTGCAGACAAACTCGTAAAACAATGCAATATTATTAATTGTTGTTCAATATTTTTCTTTGACTGTTTGATTTCTAAGTATGAGAGTATTAATTCTTTGTAGGGGGTGTGACTATCATATTTGATCAGTACGTAGGGCAGTTGATTATTTTTGCTTCGTTTTTCTTCGTATACAACTTGGTGCTTATAGATCATACTATTATTGAGGGTGGCTGGTTTGAGCAATAAATTAATTAACACTAGTTGAAAAGTGAACTCTAACGAATTGAAGACAGCATTATGTATATACTACAAGATCCTTAATTTCAACAATTTTTTTGTATCTCATATCTCGTGTATTACCACCATATACCACATCACATGTGTATAAAAATGACGTAATTAATATTATGAAAATGATGCATGTTCGACTTTGTTGTAGTACAGTGATGGTTATACAATTTTCAATAGAGCGCGATGCAACTATATATAATCTTCATGAGTGTGTACTTTTTACAAAATCTATTGCTATCTTTTTGGATAAAATTAATTTTATATTATACTCCGTCCCTCCACAACCCATTTTTCACATGTTGATCGATACATGTTTTAATCATTTTAGTTGACTAAGCTGGTAGGATGTGTTGTGAGTGGAATAAGGATCCCACTTGTGAGGTAGTTGTGAGTGGAATAAAGTTAAAAATAAAATGAGATGTGTGAAGCTTATTACTATAAAATGACAAATAGGTTATGGACGTACATATAAGAAAATTGTGGCAAATAGGTTGTGGATGGAGGAAGTAGAAGATTAACTCCCTAAATATCTTGACAAGTAAAATTTCACTAAGTTGGAATCGCGATTATAAAAAAGTATTTTTGTAACATGCAATAATCTATTTATCCAGCTAGACCTCTATAATTCTAGATTAGTAGTACAATTTATGGTAATAAACGAACAGTATATACTAATTTGTTCAAAGGAAATGCGACTCACACACACATATATAATACCTATAACCTAGAAAATGGTCAATATATGGTGCTAAGAAGAGAAAGAGTTCAAGTCAAAAAAAAGGAATGGATCATATTACATATTTATACTTATATTGTAACATCTCATTAATTGAATACACCCGTAGACTTCACTTTAATTAATCTTTATCAAATTTTGTATTCGGAATTATACTATTGTGTGTGGACTTCCAATAAAATGCAGTGAGGTCAAATCTACAAAATTTGTTTACCTTAATAATTAGACTATAATAATACAAAATAGAGTTGAATGAATATAAAAGTCTTCCTTAATAAATGTCATACAAAGATATTCATAAATTTAAAAGCATCCAAAAGTGCTTTAAAATTCATCATTTTTTATCCTGAGATTAATATTATTTTGGTCCGGTTAGCATATACTCCCACCGTTCTTTTTTAAATGTCCTATTTAGCTCAATTTTTTGTTTCCATATAAGTGTCCTATTTCAAAATTTGAGAGTAAATTAATGACATGTTTCCAATTTTATCCTTATTTAATGCTTCTAGTAATTTGTTAATTAGTTGTATGTATACATTAATGATAGTAATTAATAAGGTTATATAGGTAAATTTCTTTATTTTCTTGGTATGCGTAATTTGACGGTGGGGGACACTTATAAAAGAACGGAGGGAGTAGAATATTTCACTGGAACATATAAACACAAATTTAACATTAGTTAGAAGTAATTTTAGTTTCATAACTACATGAAATTAAGTTGTCAGTCTTTTGAAGTATTCTGCCTACTTTATTCAGAATAAAAAAACAAAGTTAATTAGTAACTATATGTTTTGAAAGCATTAGTAACTATATTTGGATAATGAAAGTAAATTAATCTAGACTTATATATATCGATACATGAAAACTGTTTTTTTTTAAAGGGAAACCAAACTTTTATAAATCAATTCAAGTAACAATATCTATTAGCCAACGAGGCCAATTATCATGCCACACACATGTGGACGTCAAGGACTTTGCTAAACTAGCTAATTCATGTGCCACTCTATTTGCTTTCCATCGAATATGATTCATCGATAGTCTTTACGCCTAATTCACAAAAAATAGACCCCCCAAAAAAAACTTAGTAATATGTTTGGAGAAATAAATGTTGAATATATTATCTGCAAAAAAGTAAAATGGCGATTAAATCGGTTGATACCAAACTGTGGTTTACTTCTCCGTGGCAATTCATATATATACATATATATATCTCCCTATACGTTAAATTTAGATTGTAGCAGCTCAGATTCTGTATACTAAAAAGGATTGAAAAAAAAAACACTATATATAATAAACACATAAATTGTTAATTAAATAATTAACTTTAATTAGGTTTTTGGCTAAACTAATTGTGGTAGAAAAAATTGAACACTATTAAGTATAAGTTTAATTTGGGATTGTTCTTGGCACCTTGTTGATTATTAGTAGTCATGGGACTAAAACATAATCTAATTATAATAATGACTAAATTAAAAATACAGTATTCTAACTACTGTAAATTAAATAAGCTCACAACTTCGCACATATGCATCCAAACTAGAAGGGATCGAGTACTGATCGTCGTGATCGATAATAAAAAAGGAAATTAAGCTGTTTTATTCACCAAAATCACATACTATACAGTATATGCCATCGTGTTATATATATATCAATCATCCGGTACTGGTAGAAAGACAACATGTGGAGAATAAATTATCATGAATATATAATTTAATTGTAACATTACAAGTATATATGCATGAATTAATACATCGCCATTACCATTTGTAATAGAGGATATAGATATATATTATATCCTAGCTAATCCTATCCAGACAAGGCTATAACTGATCTTGGTGGGGTAAGGAAATGGTAAGAGGAGTTATTCTTACTCCTTGCAACAAAATTGTACCCTTTTTGATCTCCACCATTTTGTTGATCATCTCTATAGTACTCCATCTCCATCTCCATCAACACACTTAGAAAGTGGTCGACTTGGCATGGAAGCATTAGAGGGCCCTTGTGACGGTATCCATATTCAGATTCAGCTTCTTCGAGTAAGATCTTGAAGAGGCGATGGTTCACATGCTCCGTTTTGATCACGAACCTTTCTTTCTCCGGGCCCACGTAGATCGGGAAACACCCCTCCGGAGCCACCTTGTAGTGATCGAGATTGAGAGGCAAGGATCTGGTCTTCATCAAAGAACCACTCCGGATCCCTTTAAGGGATTTGCATCTCTTCCACATCTTCGAGATTACTCCTTTTCCGTTTTCACCCTTGGAGGAATAATCCATGTTAATTCTTTTTCAATCAACAAACACTACTTATGTAAATAGTTAAATTAGATAATCTTGTCTATGAAAAACAAGGAGCTACCTAAAGATTTCCTTAATTTTAGCTATATGGATCGGGACTTGTTTTTTTCTTATCAGGTAGTAATATTCAATTTTGTCAGATTGGATATGTGTATTTATAGAAAGATTCTATGATGATAATAGTAAGTTGTAGCATAAACAAAATCCATAACGATAATTAAAGTGGTAATATCTTATTCTAGCTCTATCAACCTAACTACGCCAATTTGCAGGGGTCACATTCTAAAAAAGTCAAATGTCAAATGTTTATTAATTTTTCTTCTAGGTTCTGAGAGCTGGCAGCCTTTTTGAAATTTATCTGGTGAAATGGTCAACATATATTTTTATTTTAATGCCCTCTCTAATTACTAAAATTATTGTTGAAATTTACTTTTTAGAGGATATCTTCAATATGCAGCAATATATGCTCCGCATATAACCTTATATGCAACAATATTTGAAACAAGATATTATTATCAAATTCGTAATGAAGTTAGACAAACAAATAATGAAAAAATAAAAAATCAGTTAATTTGGACAATTCAGTACACTCAGTTAATTTTCAAGCTAGTCTATCCGGTTTGAACTATTATAGGTTCGGATCAATCGGACTACATTTTTTTCGGACTAGAATTTTTTTACCGCAATCCTCCTTTTTTCAATTTATTCGGTCTGTTGGTTTCGAGTTAAATTGACATCCTTAATTATTAGCCAACCAATTATATATTTTGATATGTCCATAAGAGATATTCATATGCTATTTTTAAGGAATACTTATTTATATATGCGTATATGATTGAGTGCGTGCGTGTTAAATTCTTTGTTTGTTGGTCTCCCACTTCATTTGTTCCTTTATCCAACTTTTTAGTAAATTCTTTCAGTTTCTCTTCTTCAATTTATTGTGTTTCAATTTGATTTTGTAATTGTTGATTATGGTTGATCGTCGTACCTTATTAGAGGAAATAATTAGTTTTTAGTAATTAATTTTATTTTTTTAGTAATAATTAATTTTTAGGGTAGATTATTTCATAATTATTAAGGTATATAATTTTTCAGCTTCAATTCTCTTACAATAAATATTAATTGAAATTTATGATATTATATTAATTTTTTAAAAACCAATATTATTAAATAATAAATTAAATAATGAGATAGGGATGGTGATAGAAATATATAATGTTGGGACAGATATTTCGAAACCACTTGCGATCATGCAGACGGCTTCTGTCGAAAAGCAAATGCGAAATTGTGGTGGTATCGGAAACAAATATCTTTAGCCCGACAAATAGGATGCATAAACTGCATGTCTATATATACAAATTATAGTATTATTATGCTCATAATAAGTGGAAGAATGGAAGTGATTATAAGGTCAACACGTTATTAAACGAATTAATCCTATAAAAAAAAAATACAAAAATAGAAAAATCATTAAATCTTCTCCTACAGCTTGGGCGGCGGCGGCGGGACTAGCTTCATATATATGTATATATGAAATGGATTGTATGAGAATTAATCTTAGTGTGCAAGATAATTTAGAAAATAATCTGAACCGTTTGATTTTTATATGATCTACGGTTGTCATTTAAAAAAAAACATTTACAGGACATAGAAAACATCATGTTTATATTAAAAATGTGATAAAAAACATCATTATATATATAAAAATATATGATTATACATATAAAAAAATCATGGTAATTTCTACGTTATCACAGAAGAATATTCTCACATGATCCTATCATATAAAAATATGTACGTATATGATATTGTAGTTCGTTCTTTCAGAATGACTTAATTAATAGTGCAGTGAGTATTCTTAAGGTCAAATGTCACACGAAAAGAGTTTCTAAAACATGGCGAACAAGCCAAGTCAATTTCACAGTCAAGCCTTGTTAAACTTCAAAAAGTTAAGAGCAAGTAAAACGAAATTATGTTTAAATTAATTCGTAAACGAACTTATTAGCACAATCAGTTTGTCACAAACCCGATAAATGGGCAAAAGAATCAGTTTTTTCTTAACTTCTTTATCTAAATGGTTCATATAAACATAGATCACTATGAACTAATATGGACAATTAATTTTTAGATTAATATATAATTCACAGTTGTCATGAAAAAAATATTATTATAATATATAAAAATATGATCGTTGAAATAAAAAAAGTTAAATTATATAAAAATACATGATTGTATATATATAAAAAATATGTTTCTACATTTATAGACTAATGATATAGTTTCCACATGAACTCATCTCTATTTACACAATGCGTTGAAACCATCCTCCATATAGTAACCAAAAATATTATACTCTATAGATCTTAATTAAATAAAGGATTAAATGCAAATTAATACCTAATTTTTGGTGTCTTTTGTAAATTAGGTCGTCCAATCTTTGTAATGTTGCAAATAAATACCCAATCTTTATATTATTTTGCAAATTCGACCTACCTTTTTTTTTCGGCCTCCGCATGTTCGTTAACAACTCAGACTATGATTTAACAACTCAGACTATGATTTTGTTTTGCATATAGTATGTTGGTATAAATCTTTCATAACAATGTTGTTTTGGGAGAATTGGTCGATAAATTATGATTCTTCACTCATCATAATTTTAAGGGTTAATTGCGTGTAAATTTCTGAACTTTTCACAAATTCTGGTTTTGCTCCACACAAAAAAATTCTGCATGACAATTCCCAAACTTTATATTTTGTCTGATTTTGCATCCAAGGTCGGTTTTTTCCAAATTGTGTGCTGACTTGGCAGCCGGAAATTCTACGTGTCCTAGTCGACCAACGAGTAAATAATTATCCAAACAACGAATTGCCTATAAATTTATGAACTTTTGTGAAATTCTATTTTTGCTCTCCAAAAAAAATTAATTTGTGCAACAAATTCCCAAACTTTTTAATTTGTCTGATTTTACATTCAAGGTCGGTTTTCCCCAAATTGATGACACAAATTAGAGGCTGCAAAAGAATGCAAAAAATTTCAAAAGAAGATGAGTACAAGATGCAAAAGACTGTAAAATGTATCAAAACAAACTTCTATCACTTCCATTCATTACAAAATACTCCCTCTGTCCCAATAGCAAGGTCCCTCTTTCCTTTTTCGTCTGTTCCAAAAATGAAAAATAATTAACTCTTCAAAAGATTTGAGACCTACCACTTTTTATCTTTTTACTCTTGTTTGTTAATAATCGTGTCCAAAAGAAATGAAACCTTGCTATTGGGACGAAGGGACTATGTTGCAAGGTGCATACAAGCATATAGTTTCTGTTCACATCACTAAGCCAAAAGCAAAAATGGCATGCAAAATAGGTCTTCGGTTCATGTGTCATCATTCAAACAATTTGTGGGAAACCGACCTTGGATGCAAAATCAGACAAATTAAAAAGTTTGGGAATTTATTGCACAAATTAATTTTTTTTGGAGAGCAAAAACAGAATTCACAAAAGTTCAGGAATTTATAGGCAATTCGTTGTTTGGATAATTATTTACTCGTTGGCCGACTAGGACACGTAGGATTTTCGGCTGCCAAGTCAGCACACAATTTGGGAAAAACCGACCTTGGATGCAAAATCAGATAAAATATAAAGTTTGGGAATTGTCACGTAGAATTTTTTTGTGGGAAGCAAAACCAGAATTTGTTAAAAGTTCAGGAATTTACAGGCAATTTACCCTAATTTTAATATTTAGATACAAAATGGTCGACTTAATTTTAAATGATTTATAACAACATAGTGCATATAAAATGCGATCTTAGTCTATCTCATTAAGGAACGTGTCAAATCAGCTTATCAAAAATAGGAGAAAATGGGTTAGGTCTAATTTGTCAAAATTGTAAAAGTTCGGTATTTAAATGCAATATTTTAAAAGTTAGATCTAATTTGTAAAAGACGCTAAAAGTTGGATATTCAATGCAATTAACTCTTAAATAAATCACCAGAATTGATTTTTGCCATCTTTCATGCTATTAATATTTCTTTATATATTAAATACTATTCCATTTGTATGACACTCGAAGATATCGTACATAAATAAATGGTGCAAATTAATTTTTAATTACTAGTGGAGAAAATTTTAATGTTTGATCCCCAACTTTTGTATATTTCGTGTATTACCACCATATGTCATCGTGTGTATAAAATGACATAACTAATAGTATATATGAATATGATGGGGTTTGGTTGTTGTAGTACAGATTATACCATATTCAATGGAGCGATACAAACTAAGCTCAGGCGTGTATAGTTACAAAATTTATTGCTATATTTATATATCTATTTGGATAAAACTAGTTCCCTCATGACGTTTATTAAGTGGGATAAGTTCGGATAGATAAAAATAATACAAGCTAATCTAATATTTACTTTTCAAGATTAGAATTCATAGGATTTCCTAAAACCGGTAATTATAGACTTTATAGTTACTATTTGGAACTATTGAGCTGATATGTATCCAGCCCAAAAGGATAATATTGAAGTAATCTTTAAAATGAAGATTCATATAGTCAATCTTATATATTCGTAATCCCCCAATATCTTTAAAAGAAAAAAAACCAGTGAATCGGGTACATCACGATTAAAAATATAGAAAAATAAACTAACCACTAAAAATAAAAATTGAAACTAAAGAGCTGCTGTAGTAAATTGAATTGCTCCTGTCGAAGGACATGATATAAACTTTTCGAATATTAAGGGATCAAACCTTTTTTAATTTATTAAATTTGTGTATCTATTTATAGTACATAATTACACACACACATATATATATATATATATATATAAGAAACGATCTGAACCATTGATCTTAGTAGATCTACGGTTGTGATTGACCCGTGCATTATAATTGAACATAAAAAATGCATTATTATGACAATGCATTATAATAAGACATAAAAAATATTATTTTAATACATAAAATGCATTATTATTATTATTATTATTATTATTATTGTTTACAGAAAAAGTGTTTTGAAAATTGTCATGGAAAAGTGAGAATCATCCAAGGTGATTGACATGTATTGCATGATAAATTACAAAATTAATCTTTTCATATCCATGTGAACACATGTAGTTGGAGAATACCCTTTTTCAACTATTGTTGAGATAAGTCCCTTTCCATAATTAATATTATGAATTTGGTCATTAGGACTAAACGAAATCCTAAATCATAATTTTAAGGGTAAATTGCCTCTAAATTTATGAACTTTTCATAAATTTGGTTTTGCTCCCCACAAAAAAATTCTGCGTGACAATTCCCAAACTTTATATTTTGTCTGATTTTGCATCTAAGGTCTATTTTTCCCAAATTGTGTGCTGAATTGGCAGCCAGAAATCCTACGTGTCCTAGTCGGCCAACGAGTAAATAATTATCCAAACAACAAATTGCCTATAAATTCCTGAACTTTTGTGAAATTATGTTTTTGCTCTAAAAAAAAAAAATTTGTGCAACAAATTCCCAAACTTTTAATTTGTCTGATTTTGCATCCAAAGTCGATTTCCCACAAATTATTTGGAGGATGACACACATGAACCGAAGTCCTATTTTGCATGCCATTTTTGCTTTTGGCTTAGTGATGTGAACATAAACTATATGCTTGTATGCACCTTGCAACATAGTTCCTCCGTCCCAATAACAAGGTCTCATTTCTTTTGGGCACGATTATTAAGAAACAAGAGTAAAAAGATAAAAAGTGATAGGTCCCAAGTCTTTTGAAGAGTTAATTATTTTCATTTTTGGAATGAGACCTTATATTGGAACAGACGAAAAAGGAAAGAGGGACCTTGCTATTGGGACATAAGGAGTATTTTGTAATGAATGGAAGTGGTGGAAGTTTGTTTTGATACTTTTTACAGTCTTTTGCATCTTGTACTCATATTTTGTTGCAATTATTTGCATTCTTTGCAACCTCTAATTTGTGTCATCAATTTGGGGGAAACCGACCTTGAAAGTAAAATCAGACAAATTAAAAAGTTTGGAAATTTGTTGCACAAATTATTTTTTTTGGAGAGCAAAAACAGAATTTCACAAAAGTTCAGGAATTTATAGGCAATTCGTTGTTTGGATAATTATTTACTCGTTGGCCGACTAGGACACACGTAGGATTTTCAGCTGCCAAGTCAGCACACAATTTGGGAAAAACCGACATTGGATGCAAAATCAGACAAAATATAAAGTTTGAGAATTGTCACGCAGAATTTTTTTGTGGGAAGCAAAACCAGAATTTATGAAAAGTTCAAGAATTTATAGGCAATTTACCCTAATCTTAATATGAATTATGGTTTATGGTTAAGGGTTTAGGAATTTTGGTCGAATTTAAGGTTTAGTGATAATAAGGACTATAATGACCAAATCCATAATATTAAATATGGAAAGGGACTTATAACAACAATAGTTGAAAAATTGAACTTCATATGTTTGCATGGATATGAAAAGGTTAATTTTGTAATTTATCAGGTACTATACACAATCCTGAGTTATATTCTCTATTTTCTAAATTCCTAGAGTAGTAACTATTTGTAGTAACAACGAACTACATATTACTCAACATATATGTAATAATTGAATTTATTGGGACCGATTTGTGAGCACATTTCGTGAGGACAGTTGACATTTAATCCATCTCCACATCTTTCTGGTTGTAACTTACAAGTATATAATTAATTGTGACTAACAAGTATACATCCATGTATATATATGAACGCGTAACATTGAAAATAATGAATCGCCATATATTACAATTTGTAATAGAGGAAGTGAGTGAGTGATAGAATGCATATATTAATTATATAGCTCGAAACTATCCAGACAAGGCTATAACGTAACTGATCTTAATGGTGCAACAAAATTGCACCCTTTTTGATCTCCACCATTTTGTTGATCAATATCTCTAGAGTACTACATCTCCATCAACACACTTACAAAGTGGTCGACTTTGCATGGAAGCATTAGAGGGCCCTTGTGACGGTATCCATATTCAGATTCGGCTTCTTCAAGTAGAATCTTGAAGAGGCGATGGTTGAGATGTTTCGTTTTGATCACGAACCTTTCTTTCTCCGGGCCCACGTAGATCGGGAAACACCCCTCCGGAGCCACCTTATATTGATGATCAAGAATATTGAGAGGCAAAGATCTGGTCTTCATCAAAGAACCACCCTTTTTAAGGGACTTGCATCTCTTCCACATCTTGGAGATTACACCTTTGCTGTTTTGAACCGTCGATAAATCCATGTTAATTCTTTTTATATACTTTGAATCAAGAGAAGAAGGCTGAGTAGCTAAAGATTTTGTTTTTTCTTTATTTCAGATGAGGTTTAATTTTGTGAAATTGGATGAGTATTTATGGGAGGATTTTATGGCGATAATAGTAAGTACGTAGTAGCATAAACAACTTGTCTAAATGAATCTGATAATTAAAGGGGTAAAATCTTATTCTTTATCAGCCTAACTACGCCAATTTGAAGGGCTCAGATTCTTCCCTCAAAAAATAAATAAAAAATAAAAAAAGGAGGAAGAAGAAGAAGGGGTCAGATTCTCAAAAGGTCAAATGTTTTTTAATTTTTCCTCAGGCTTTTTGAATGCATATGGTGCAAATGGTCAACATATTTTTATGCAGATGAGGTCAAAAAGTAAAATAAAATAATGCACATGTCATACTATCCTATTATCAATCTATATCTATATCTATATTATACTACTAAATAATGGAGTTTGGCTTTATTTACGTATATTGTTCTTTTCCCTCCAAAACCAATTTAGTGAATAATAAGTGTTGATCTTTAGTTATATTATGAATGATAAATAATATATGTTGGTTAATTACTCTATATATATCCTATTTCGTGGATAACAAGTCATGACCTTTAGTTATATTATGAATGATAAATAATATATGTTGGTTAATTAATTACTCTATACATCTCCTTTCTTAATTATCATGTTTGAGCTTTAAAAATTGAATGATTATGGATTTTGGCTTATTGAATTGAATTTGGGACTATGTAATTGAATTTTCTACTTTTTATATTTATTATTTATATAATAAATGTTCTAATTTAACAAAACACTATTTTGACTAAGATATGTAACTTTGAAAAGAAAAAAAAGATTAGCACAATGAATAGTTGCCAAAATAATTTTATTACTTTTATTATTGAGTTAATGGCATGTAAATTCCTCAATTTTCAACAATTTCTGGTTTTGCTCTCCATCTAAAGATTCTGCCTGTAAATTCCTCAACTTTCAGCAATTTCTGGTTTTGCTCTCCACCAAAAGATTTTGCTTGTAAATTCCTCAACTTTCAATTGTTTCTGATTTTGCTTCCAGCGATGGGATCCGGCAAGAATAGTTTTGAAAATTTATAGACGTGGCTTAAATTAATCTATGTGGCACTCTCGTGGCATATATCTAAATAAAAAAAATAAAAAATATTTCATGTCATCATCCCCACCCCTCTCTCAGTCTCGTTCTCCCATGCTTTCTTTCGTTCTCGCAGAGATAATTCAACCGAGAAAATACAGATCATGCGCAAGATTGTATGGGTGTGAGTAGGATTTAAAATTCTTATGATTTTATGGGTGTCTTCTAGCGCATGATCTGTATTTTGCCGGATCCCATCGCTGGAAGCAAAATCAGAAACAATTGAAAGTTGAGGACTTTACAGGCAAAATCTTTAGTTGGAGAGCAAAATCAGAAATTGTTGAAAGTTGAGGAATTTACAGGCAAAATCTTTAGGTGAAGAGCAAAACCAGAAATTGCTGAAAGTTGAGGAATTTACAGGCCATTACCCCTTTATTATTTAGATTCATAAATATTTTAAAAATACAATAGTGAAAAATATTAAAAAGATAATTAAAAATATACATTTCAAAATGTTTAGAAGTTATAAAAAATGAAGAATTATTAAAAATGCCAAAATTGGTTGAAATTATTGTAATGGTTGTTCACCTTTAATTCTATTGACATTTTGAAATGAGTTTTAATTGAAATTGCATGTCAAATATATATAAAAAATGGTTGTTTAGAAGGTAAGTGTTATGCTAATTTTTTTTTAAAAATGTTTCTTAAATTATTAATGCAATTAATTGTTTTGTATTTTATATTTGAATTATTTATAATTTACAAATATTATTCAGATGTTTAATTATATGTAATTATTTAATAGTGTATTTAAATTTATTTACGTATATTTTGTGAATTAATTTTTATATATTATTTCTTTGGTAATATTAAGGATAAATTACCAATTAAATATATTTTTTTAGTTTACACACGCGCACATAACTCGAACTCCCAACCTCTTGGTTGTAGTAGTTCGGATTATTTTTTAGATTTCGTGATGAGTATGATTACATATTAGTGTAGGATATTTTTATAGTGTAATGTTAGTTGTATTGATTTAAAACTTTCTCGATTTTTGTGTATTGTAAACTGAAAAATAAATATATAAATTTTAAATACTTATATATTCTAAATGAAGACATACAAAAGAGCTGACCGTACAAATAGGACCGTAGTTTTGACCGATTTGAAAAATAGGACACATTTTTGCGGGCCCTGAAAAATAGGACTAAATTTTTTTTTTCCCGTCCGCACGCGAGATTCGGGCTTGGATGGGCTTTTTGGCGCGTGATGCGCATGTGTTTTGCCAGCTGGAGCCCGACGCGGACGTGTACACTCATGTGCCACATCCACAATTTTTAGCGGTAAAATTAAGGGCTCTAAAATAAAAAAACCCTTCATTTCTCACTGTACCCTAATTTTCTTGAAACCCAAATCAGACGAACTAGTTTTCTCAGCCCCCAAATCAGTTAAGCATCTATTCGATTCCCACATTCAGTGGGCTCTCACCGAAATCCTTGCTTCGACGAAGTTTGTGGAAGCGGCGGAGGTGCCCAAACATAAGCTAATTTTCTGAGCCCCCAAATTCAGCAGGCTCTCACCCAAGGTTGTGCGCCCAAAGCATGATGATCGAGCGAGGACGGCAGTATTCTGAAAGACTTTGTCACTGTGGGTCGAGGGCTTGGCTTCGCACATCATGGACTCCTAATAATCCCGGGAGGAGATTTCTGCAATGCAACGTAAGTTTTCAGAAATAGTCATTTAATTTGAAGAGGTTTAGGGATTACAAATTTGGTGGAATTCGGCTAAATATTGGATTTTGCAGTTTCGGAGGTGCACGTTTTGGGATTGGGAAGATCCGCCCATGTGCCATCGAGCAAAAACAATAATTCCAAGCTTGTTAAGGAGGATGAATGCTAGTGAAGCTGAGGTTGAAAAGCTTAAACAGAGCAAGAAGAAATTGCAGTTGCTTGATATAATTTTGGCACTGCTTTGTTGTTTTTTACTTTTTAAGTAGATGGATTAGTTTAGTATTGTAGTGAAAAACTTCTCCTTTGTACTGAAGACACTAATCAAGTAATGGATTAGCCGTAAAAATTAAGTTGTAATGAAGGTAATGTCAGTTTTCTCAAAAATGCATCTATAAACCTCTTTTGTCGTATATTTCTTCAAAATTGTGGTAATTATCTATTTTTTTCAAAATTGTGGTAAGAGTTATCTAATTTTTACGTATATTTCTATCAACAATACGTGAAACGCACGTACGACACTACTAGTTACTAATAAACATTTGAAGGTTGAAATTTATATCAAATATATTTTAGCATATGTGCAAAAAAGTGGAATATACATGGTATTTTCCTATAATTGGGGACCATTAACACCCATTATAGAGCCAACATAAGTCTTCTTAAAAATATCCACTGTGTAGCAATCATCAATAAAATCCTCTCTGTTTAGCCTCTGATTATTTATTGCAGCTATTGCATGCTTGCAGGGTATGCCACTTAAGCCCCATAACCTGCAACTACAAGTCTTCTTCTCTAAATCAATTAACCAAGTATTGAGAACCATCATGACATCTAATCTCATAATGTGTGTTGTCAGCTTTCAATGGCATACAATCTGAGACCTTTCCAGCATTAAACTTAAGTAGTTGTTTGATCTTTGGGCATATTCTCTCTTTCCATTTGGGAGTTGCTATGTCTCTGTTCTTTTGAAATCTGATCATTATCCATGACCTTAACCATTCCAGCATAGTCAAAATAGGCATCTCCCTTGCATCAAGGATAGTAGAGTTAAAAACCTCACATACATTATTCAAGAGCATATCACATTTACATTGCTCACTGAAATGAGACTTACTCCATTGTTGTGGTGGCTTGACATCTAACCATGACCATGCAGTTTCAGATAACCTTTTCAGCTCCTCCATCTTTTGCTTCCATTCCCCCACAGTACTTGCTTAGGCAACCTTCTACAGAGCATTTTTAAAGGTATCTCCCCTAAACCCAACCAACTTGAAGTTTTCATGTAGGTGCCTAACACAGAACCTGTGTTCAACATTTGGAAATACAACAGACATGGCTTGGATTAAGCCTTTCTGTTTATCAGACATAAAAGTAAACTGGCTATCATCTATAATCTCTAAATCTTGCTTCAACACCACCAAAAACCACTTCCATGTATCTCTGCATTGATTTCTCACCACAGACCAAGCAATAGGATAGATGCTATTGTTTGCATCTACACCTACTGCAGTCAATAGGATGCCCTGATATGCTCCTTTCAAATGGCACCCATCAACTCCAATAATGGGTCTGCATCCTGCCTTGAATCTTCTCTTAACAACATCAAAACATACATATAACCTCTCAAACCTCCCATCACCAGTCTCTTCATCTCCAGAACCTATAATCACTGTAGATTGATTGGGCGTATTTTGATTATATATTTTGGAGTAATTTTGCGTCATTTTTTTTCTTAATATTTATTTAATCACGTTTATAGAATTAATTGCATGCTTCTTGGTCTATTGTAGGTTTTGGTCTTAATTTGGAGGAATAAGCATGATTTTAGAGGATATTTGAAGCCTTCAAGTTGTTGAGAGGAAGTTCTGGCATGTGCGAATATCGGGCAGTATGGGCATACCGCCTGCTGTGTATTGGAGCTGAAAGTTGTCAGCGTGTGGAATGTTTTGGAAGTTGATTGTGCACGTGATTATTGGGCTGTTCACGAAATTATATGATATTTTTGGGCCATGGACTCTTAGTTGTAGGGTTTTATCTTTATTTTATTATTTTCCTAGTTAGATTAGGATTAGGGATTTTATTTCCTTATTATTATAATTTTTACTAGGTATTTAAAATACTCCCTTAAGGAGCAGAGTAGCAGACACATACTTTAGATTTATTTTTTACGTTTTCTCTCTTCTTCTCTCTACCGATATTTTTCTGTTTTTCTCCATGATTTCTAGCTTGAATTTGTAAATTCAAGCTAAACAGTTTTATTCCGGCGAAGATTAAGGAAGCCCTAGCGTGATTTACTATGTGAGATCTAATTTGGTTTTTCTCCTTTAATGCTTATGCAAGCATATGTGATTCTCTGTGTTTAATGTTAATTCTTTCGATTTTGCTAGGTAGTTGCAAATATTTAGTGGATCGGAATTAATTAGTAGCCAATTAAATCGGCCATCCGTAATTGTGGTTTAGATTTGATTTGTGGTAAATTGATTCTTCAGAATCAAGGAAAGAGCAGTCTTAATTTAATAATCATGCGTCAGCATTTATTGATTTTGAATCGGGTCTCTCTAGTTGTTAATGTTGTTGGCTCATTAAATCCATAGAGCGTCTCTAGGGTTGTCAGTCGATTAGAGAAGTAATTGGTGAAGCGTCTTTCTAATTACCAAGAAGCTAAGGAGAGATAAGATCGCGTTAGAAGCATCTTCGGTGGTCATAACCGATTTGTTTGTATGAATTAAAGTTATATTTGCATCGATGAACGGAATAATCAAGCTAGGGTGGAATTAATCGGAAACCGAAATCCTTCAATTATTTTGTTAAAATCAAACTTTTGGATACTTGTTATTTAATTTCTGTTTCTGAATTATTGAGGTTATTAGCAGTTTGGTTTAAGTATTTTGCAGATTGAAAATTAGGGAAATTCTCGCTTATCTTTTGGGAGACGATCTTGCTTACCACTGTCTGTGCAGTGTGGGCATACTGACCGAGTGTCAGATTTATTTTTGGTAAAAAACGACGCACCATAGATCCTGGATTGGTCCTCCTCAATTCTAGAGAATAATCCCAGAGCTTAGCATATTGCATAACATTATCTCTTTCTAGTGTTTGCAGAGCTAGTTTCTTAGCTCTATATGCTTGCTCTTTAGAAATCTCACAACCCAACTCAACCATCATATCCTTTCTGAAGACACTGACCTTTCTACTGCGGTCAGTCACAATCTTGTGCTGAAAATTCTTACTCAACCATGTGGATTTCAAATTGTTCACATTGTATTGCTCATCACATTTGTTGTGGGGCTCATATTCCCTTATCTGAAATGTCTCTTCATCTTTATGTTTTCTGAGATTAATATGAATAGCACACTCTTCATCTGCACACTTGACATACATTCTTGTAGGATCAGTCCTGGTGAATCTCACACTTCTCTTAGTCCTAATTGCATAAGACTGGACAACTAGCTTGAATTATTTCCTAGAGTTAAAAATCATTCCCAGCTCAAATTCAGGGTGAAATATAACTGTTGGATTGAAAACTGGATAATTCTCTTTCTCATTATCACTACCATCAGAATCTTTATGCTCATGCAGCTCTGCATTCATGCCCACATCAACCTCTTCCTCACTTTCATGATCAGAACCCTCATCACTAGCTTCTTTCTCCACATACTCATCAAATAGCATGTCATCATCTTCACAGTCATCATCACTAACATTGTAATCTTCATCATACATCTCATCCTCAGACATCTCAACATCTCCTACTGACTATGAGGTTCCAACCTCATTCAAAGACACAAATATAGATCCTAGGGTAGTATTTGCTACAGTCCTCTCAGTTTCCACCACTTCAGTAATAATCTCATTCACCTCTGCAGTCCACTCAGTTTCCCCAACTTCAGTAATAATCTCATTCACCTCTGCAGTCCCCTCAGCTACAAAGAAGATAACCTCCCTTCTACCTAGTGAACTCAAGCACAATTCAGATAAGTCAACATCAGACTCAATCAACTTGAACTCCAATTTTTCACATAAATTGAATAGCTCTGTATCACCATCCATAAATAACCAATCACCAAGCAGTTTTTTCAGATATTCTAAATTAATTTTTCTAGCAACAACATAATCAACTACTAGTCTTTCACCCCCTAGATATTGAGAAGTAGGTTCCAGTTGAAATTTGCCTCCGTAATGGAAAACAACTGTTAAATATTCATTCTTTGGTTCTGTAGCAACAAAGCAAACAAATATAACCATTAAAACCCTTAACCTGACAATCAAGACCACTAATCCATGCTCAAATGCAAACTTTACAATAAAATAAACACAGATGTTCATTATAATATTCAACTACAGAAACACTACAGTACAATATGATAATCCTTGTTCATTATAATATTCAACTACAGAAACACTAAATTATAAAAGCATAAACCCACTATAAAACGATAAAACAAGGCAGGGACCACATACACCCTAAAGATTCAACATTTAAGGCCCACCCACACATTCAACAGCTTCCTTGCTTCAACATTTAAAGCTCACCCAACACATCCCACCATCCATGTATATATAACAGAAAGAAAGTGAAACACTTACTATAATTAGGTGGAGGTCGATTTAGATTTCTTTTCTCTCTCAAACGCTCCATCGTCGTGCTTTACTTCCACAGCCTCCACCACTTCCACAAACTTAGTCGAAGCAAGGATTTCGTTGAGAGCCTACTGAATTTGGGAATCGAATAGATGCTTAACTAATTTGGGGGATGAGAAAACTAGTTCGTCTGATTTGGGGGCTGATAAACATGGATTTTCTCATCTTTATAAGCTTATTTGAAGTCAATTCGTCGTAGGAAATCATGTTTGGAATGAGTTTTGTGCTTAAGTATTGTTATTTTGTGAAATATGATACTCGTTCGTTGTTTGTTTGATTTTTCAGGAAAAATAGAGTAAATCATACGCAAAATGAGCATGATAGAATGAAAGTAGAGTTCGATAGGAGTTCGTAGTCGAAAACGGATCCAAAATCGGAGTTGAAACGAGGGAGAACAAGTCAAAATAAAAACGTTGTGCGTGTGAACAGTGGCATGCGGTCGGGCATGCGGCCGCATGGACCACCCTCCGAAACTGGGCAGAACAGCCATGCGGTCCCGCATGCGATTGCATGGCCCGGCAGAACTTTTCAACATGTTTCATTCTTCGTTTATGCTTCCTTTCTTGGCCCAATTCCTAACCCTAGTCAAATTGTAGTCTTTTCCCATCTATAAATACTCCTTGTATTACATTGTTTTGGGTGTTCATTAAGGAGATACTTTAGATTTATTTTCATACACTTTTATGCTTGGGAGAATTGTTGAAGATTGAAGACGAGAAGAGAAGATTGGAGGCGTTCAAGACCAAGATTCATCTTAGGATTAATTTTTATGTTTTTCAACATTTTGATTGTGTTTATTATGACTATGAGTAGCTATTTCCTTTTATCCTAGGGTTAGAGAGTAGGTGAATATTTGGATTTGAATTTGGTTTAATTAATCAATTGGGACCTTCTTTTGCTTTCTATATTCTTGTGCTTTTTCATGCTATCTTGATTGGCCATCTTGTGTGCATATTTGATGTGTTAATTCAACATTCGAAAGATGAGAATTGATGCTTGATCTAGAATATAGGACATACTCTTCAATATAGTCGAAAGATCTTGAGATTTGTATGAGGGCAATTGATCTAAGGTACTTTTAGGAGTTGCATGTTTAGTTATTGATTGGACACAATAATTCTTGCATGTAATCCACGGTCTATGCGCTACAACAGTAGGTTTAGGCTAATTTTTTGATCGTCCTAGTAAAAGTCGAGTCTGACAAACCAATTGATTGATTGAATTGAATTTGAATTTGAATGTTCACTGAAATCGAAACCTTGGGTTACTCTTTCTCTATCTTTATTCCTAAATATTTTTCCTTGCCTTTGTTTATTTTATTTTTATTTGATTATTTGCATCAGTAGTTTAATCGCATCTAAAAGTTCAAAAGTCTAAATAGTAGGATAATAATTGAAAGTGGTACTTGCTAGAATTAATACAATCTCTGTGGAATACGACCTTGCTTCCCTGTGCTCAATTGCACCCGTGTACTTGCGGTGTGAAATAAAATAGTGAACAAGTTTTTTGCGCCGTTACCGGGGATTATTTTTATTCTAGTGATATTACTATTAGATTGTTTGATATTAGTTTAGACATATATTGTTTAAATTTCTAATTTTATTATTATTTGTTTTCTTGCAAGAGGGAGTTGTGTATTGCGTGAATGATGGCATCTCGATGGGCAGAATTGATGAAACTAAGGTGGAAATTTGAGGTTATGAAAGACAAAATGTTAGAGGAAATTGCAATTCTCCATCAAAAAGACGGAGTATTTGACAATCCCCTACTAACAAAAAATTATGATATGTTAAATGAAGTATATTTCTCCATAAAACAGCTTGATGTATTGATCTCAAGAACTGAATTCGAAAATTCGTATGAAGAGCCACCAAGGCCAAGTGAAAAGCCTCAAACAGTCAATGAAGAGCATGAAGTTGAAAAGAAAAAGAAGTTCATAGATGATCAAGTCTCCAAATCCTATCAAGATGAGAGCCAAGATTTTTCTATCCACCAACTTTTACAATTCCATGAAGATGAAGAAGTCAAAAATATTGAAGAGTGCAAGATTCTAAATATGGTCGATCCTTACCTCGACATGGATGATACTTCAAAGGCTTGCTTTTTCCATTTTTATTTATCTCCATCTTTTGACTTTATATTTGAATTTTCTAATGTGGAATTGTTTGAGTTTGGTAGTATTTTAGATCATGCACATGTTTACTATTATACCCAAGATGTTTCAATGATGTTCAAGCCACCTTATTATTGGGATGCGACAGATGGAACACTCAAATTTGATGAAAAGTGGTCACCGCCTACACCACCACCTCTTTGGTGAGTTCGAGTTTTTTTTTTCAATCAACCTCCTCTTCTACTTGCAAACTTATTCTTCCTAACAGTTGAATAAGTTTGGGGGGATGAAGAAGGGGGTTGATTCTATCTATTTATTTATTTTCTAATTTTTAGCTAGTTTTTTTTTAGTTTTATTTGTTTGATGTTTTTAAAGTTGATGAAGTCTTGAGTTGCCTCGATTTTTGAAAGTCTTGAAATTTTTTTGAAAGGTATAAACATGATTTGTGTGATTTGGCATGTGATGAAATTGAGGATTTTGTTTTGAATTGAAAATTGATGATTGTGCGTATTTCATGATAGGTTGATCATGGATTGATAGATTGATCATTTTGGCCTCTTAAACTTGAAAATAGCCTGTGAGACTTGAGCCTAGACTATCATATTCTTATAGTCTATTTCATTCTTGTGTGATTTGTCAAGCATGCATGTTAATCTCTAGAACTTGCCATGAATCTTTCTCAAGATTGTGTTAGTGTGCTTAGAGTTAGGAGGTGATTTAAGGCCATCCTTGTTAGCCAATTTTTCCCTATTTATTGTCCAAATTGTTAAATCTATCCTAGTTTGCTTCTTTGAGCTTTTGAACCTTTTTTTTGATGAACCAAAGGTGAATTGGGTAGAACTTTGTAGGGAGTTTGGTTAAGTTGAAAAGAATTTATGCAAGGTGAAAAATGAAAGTGTACCTTGAATGAGAAGTTTGATATTAGCCCTTATAAGCTCCTTAAAAAAATTGTTTGAAAAAAAAAGAAAAAAAAATTGGAGCAAAAGAAGGCAAAAGTTGGAAAGAAAGAATAGTGCAAAATAAGGTTGTGTTGAGAATTTTCGATTAAAAAAGGGTTGAATGTAGTGAGATTTGAGAAAGGTTAGTGTGATATTTGAGAAGTGAAAATATTTTGAGAGTTTAAAAGTCACTTAGCCTAAATTTTCCCTACCTTACCAAAGAGCCAACATTACAACCAAAAGAAAGTCATTTTTTATCCTTTTTCGAAGCATACGTTTAAAAGATAGCGAGGTAAGATAATTGGCAAGCTTATGGTAGGTTGCATGTATTGTCTTGAATTGAGCGTATATAATTCTCATACTGTACACTTGAGAGTTGAGAGTTTGCTTGAAAATTTTTCATGACGTGAGGACTCGAAAGTTTATTGAGGCTAGAATGTTTGATTTATTAGTTTGTATTTAATCTTGATTGGATTCTTGCATGATTCTATTTTGTTGAAAATTTTTGAAGCCATTAAAGTTACCGATTCATCTTAATCCATGTTTATTTTTATTTCTCTTTTCTTCTTGTTGTTTGAGGACAAACAACCCCTTAAGTTTGGGGGCTTGATAAACATGGATTTTCTCATCTTTATAAGCTTATTTGAAGTCAATTTGTCATAGGAAATCATGTTTGGAATGTGTTTTGTGCTTAAGTATTGTTATTTTGTGAAATATGATACTCGTTCGATGTTTGTTTGATTTTTCAGGATAAATGGAGTAAAGCTTATGCAAAATGAGCATGATAGAATGAAAGTAGAGTTCGATAGGAGTTCGTAGTCGAAAACGGATCCAAAATTGAAGTTGAAACGAGGGAGAACGAGTCAAAACAAAAACGTTGCACGCGTGAACAATGGCATGCGGTCGGGCATGCGGCCGCATGACCAACCGCATGGACCACCCCCCGAAACTGGGCAGAACAGCCATGCGGTCCGGCATGCGATCGCATGGCCCGGCGGAACTTTTCAACATGTTTCCTTCTTCGTTTATGCTTCCTTTCTTGGCCTAATTCCTAACCCTAGTCGAATTGTAGTCTTTTCCCATCTATAAATACTCCTTGTATTACATTGTTTTGGGTGTTCATTAAGGAGATACTTTAGATTTATTTTCATACACTTTTATGCTTGGGAGAATTGTTAAAGATTGAAGACGAGAAGAGAAGATTGGAGGCGTTCAAGACCAAGATTCATCTTAGGATTAATTTTTATGTTTTTCAATATTTTGATTGTGTTTATTATGACTATGAGTAGCTAATTCCTTTTATCCTAGGGTTAGAGAGTAGGTGAATATTTGGATTTGAATTTGGTTTAATTAATCAATTGGGACCTTCTTTTGCTTTCTATATTCTTGTGCTTTTTCATGCTATCTTGATTGGCCATCTTGTGTGCATATTTGATGTGTTAATTCAACGTTCGAAAGATGAGAATTGATACTTGATCTAGAATATAGGACATACTCTTCAATATAGTCGAAAGATCTTGAGATTTGTATGAGGGCAATTGATCTAAGATACTTTTAGGAGTTGCATGTTTGGTTATTGATTGGACACAACAATTCTTGCATGTAATCCACGGTCTATGCGCTACGACAGTAGGTTTAGGCTAATTTTGTGATCGTTCTAGTAAAAGTCGAGTCTGACAAACCAATTGATTGATTGAATTGAATTTGAATTTGAGTGTTCACTGAAATCGAAACCTTGGGATACTCTTTCTCTATCTTTATTCCTAAATATTTTTCCTTGCCTTTGTTTATTTTATTTTTATTTGATTATTTGCATCAGTAGTTTAATCGCATCTAAAAGTTCAAAAGTCTAAATAGTAGGATAATAATTGAAAGTGATACTTTCTAGAATTAATACAATCTCTGTGGAATACGATCTTGCTTCCCTGAGCTCAATTGCACCCGTGCACTTGCGGTGTGAAATAAAATAGTGAACAGGGGCGGAGAAAATTAAGGTTTAGTGAGAAATGAAAGGTTTTTTTATTTACAGCCCATAATTTACCGCTAATTGGATATGGCAAATGAGTGTACACGTTGGCGTCGGGCTCCAGCTGGCAAAACACGTGCGTATCACGCGCCAAAAAGCCCATCTACGCCCGAATCTCACGTGTGGACGGGAAAAAAAAGTTTTAGTCCTATTTTCTGGGCCCACAAAAATGTGTCCTATTTTCCAAATCGGTCAAAGATACGGTCCTATTTGTACGGTCAACTCTATACAAAATATATTCTACTGAAAATATTATGTACAAAGAAGTATATTATAATACAAATAAAAAATTTAATATGTCATAATTCTTAATGTTATTTGGATTAAATGGTTCTTTTTAAAAATTATTGATGTAATGCTTAAATTTAATATTTTATCGTGTTATTCCATAATTAATATATTAGATGATTAATGCATTTTATGTGTTACAGACAGTTTTTCGACAATTTTATGTGAATATTTCAAGAGTTACAAATTGGAAAGGTTTGAAGATATTGGTGTGTGGTGTTGTGTAAAAAGAAAATTTTCATAATGTTTGTTACTCTCTCCGTCCACAAAATATATAGCACAACTTTAATTAGTGACACGAGAAGAGCATGAACCAAATGGACATAATATGCATTTCGTGGACGGAGGGAGTATGTTGTATTTGTTAATGTTATTCTTAAAAATGTCCTTATTAATTTCTATACTGAAAAACTAATATAGTATTATTCTCTTTTTGTTGCTTGAAATTTTGTTCTCCCTCCGTCCATGAAATATAGGTCACGTAGGGTGCGATAAGAGTTTTAACAAATGTTAGGTAGGTAGTATTTGAGTAGAGAAATAGACTCACTATAATGTGTAGTTGTGATGTATAAAATAATGAATGTGTATAGGGTATTATCCAAAAGAAAAGTGGTATAAATATGGTGGACACCCAAAAAAGAAAATCGTGTCATAAATATCGTGGACGGAGGGAGTAATTAATACTCTTTATTATTTTTGCAATCTATATTACATATTTTTAAAATGTATTCTACCGTGCAATGCACGGGTGCAATACTAGTTTGCTTTATAATTAAATTTTCTCCTCGTTCTCGGGGCGGCGGCGGGAATACATTCGATTCATACATATATTCACTTCAAAAAAATAGGCGACTTAATGACAAATTAATTCGTCGCCTATCCCAAAAAATTCGTCGATATTCATGATTAGCGACGGATTATCAACAGGCACATTTCGACTCCAAATCGCTCTGATTTATATTCCAATTCAATTTTATTCGATTATTCAGTTAATATCGAATGATGCTAACTCCTATTCTCAACTCAAAAAAACAAAAAACAAAAAACAAAAAACAAAAAAAAAACAAAAAACAAAAAACAAAAAACAAAAATTAAGGATTAATTGCCTGAAAATGCATTAAGTTTGGTTTAATTCTTGTTTTGAACACAACTTTTGAAAATTGAATTCAAATACATATTTTGTCATTTTCTTTTTAATTTTTTCTTCAAGATCAATTTGGATAAAAATCAAAACTGACATGTCAAATTAAAACTGTGGTGGCATTTAGAATTGCACATCACAAATACTATCTCATCCCCAATTAACCCAAAAAATAATAACAAGATCAATTACCGTGAACTCCTTAATTCAAACCCCCCCCCCACCCCCCCCAAAAAAAGAAAGAAAAAAAATTGGAATATACACTTCTGCACCTCAAATGACTCTCATCTTTTTTCCCCCTACATATTAGAAGTATATAAATATTTAATATTTAAAATGTTAAAATTGACAAAAATTTTCTACTTTACACTTATTTACTCATAAACATTGTTATTTTAATTAACTACTAAATATGAGTAAATTAAGAAGAAGAAAAAATCACATGTTTAAGACAGAAAAATGGATTATAAAATTTTTAAAATAGTAAAAAAGTTGTCCTTGGTTCTAAATAGCACTGTAGTGTTGGGTTATGGGGTTGTGATATACTTCTTCTCAACATAGAGTCAAAATAGGCCCAAATTATTATGGGTATTTTATATGAAAATAGGCCTTAGTATAGCAACATAAAATAGGTCTCCTATCTCCATTTCATATTACAGTGGCCATATGAAAAAATAAAAAATAAAAACAAATTTAGAACAATTTTTTTTATATAAATTTAGGATAAATTATATTATCATTCAAGCAAGGCCCATTTTATGCACTTTACGAATCTGTTTTTTTTTTCTTTCTTCCGTTTATCAATAATCATCATTGACAAATAAAATAAAATAAAATAAGACAATATTAATTTATGAACAATTATTGACTCATTTGCAACCGCTAGTATCTTTACTACTATAATAGCAAGGCCGGATTACTAAAATAAGTAATTTTAATTTTCCGTTTTTATCATCATGCCGTTTCTGGAAATAATATATTTGAATGGTATATCATAATTGTACATTATAATTTCCAATCAACCAATTAATAATAGCCGTTACAAAAACATAAATCATGGAAAAAAATTAATTTCTTTCCTATGTTCATTGTGTTTTGTGCCTATATAATTTACAATTTTGTAGCCAATAATTACACTTATACTTCATGTGCTCCTTCATTTCATATTTCTTAATCAAAGGAAGCACAATTTTAATATGAAAGAGGTTCCACAACAAGATCATTGCGATCAAGATTATCGATCCGAATTAGAGAGAGAAGTAATTATGCCGGTGGAGTATGATATTAGAGCTAGAGGAGAACTACGATACCATAACAAAGATAATTTGGTGGCGTGGAGCTCTGGATACCGTATAAGTTGATTTGGTTCTCGATTGGCTTAATTTTATTGTAATGCATTGGTTTGCACTTTTTGATAATGTTTATATTTCAAATTTAATAATGTATTCGGATAAGACATTATTTTTTTGCAATTGGAGTTTTGATAATGATTATAATTTGGAATTAGGTATTTTGATATATTTTAAAATAAGATTAATTATGTCATACCACTATTCTTAAGTTTTATGCAAATGCTCAACAGTGGGAGTGAGAAAACATAAATTTAAATCATTGATGTTATTTAATTTTTTTAATATATTCAAATAAATATGGTGTATTTATAAAATATGGTGTATTTGTTATAGGATTATATTACATATTCCAAAGCATTGTATTGAAAATTACAAAACATCATATATTTTATGTAAATAAATTTATTGCATTAAAACATTATTTCGAATAGTGAGAAACATTATAGTAATCATTTATATGTGATGGGAATGGAATTATTATAAGATTTAATCATACTATATTATTTTGAATAAACATAAGCAATGTAATTGGACAAAAAAAAAAATCCCTTTTAAAAAAACGCCTACCATAATCAGCAAACTCATCCCATTAAATACCAATTATTGATTTAATCAAATCAATGGACTAGATTGATTTTTACTTACTCACATAAAAGTTGGTTTTTATATGATTCACCCTCTAAATCAAGGGCATATATATACACACACTATTTGAACGTAATTAATATACATCTTTATCTTTATCTATATAAACTATAATAGCAAGCCCGGACTATTTTTAGAAACTTCTTTTTTCATTTTCTTTTTCATTTTTTTTTCAATATTCCATTTCATAAAATTATATATTAAATGTTATATAATAATTGTACATTTACATTTCCAATCATCTAATTAATTTTTCATTTATGATTTTCAATCATCTAATTAATATAAAATGTTACTAATGCATATTTCAAGGTACAAAAGGTTTAATTTTAGGCTACAATGCTATTTTTAGAAACTTCATTTTTCATTTTTTTTTTCATTTTTTTCAATATTCCATTTCTGAAAATTATATATTAAATATTATATAATAATTGTACATTTACATTTCCAATCATCTAATTAATTTTCCATTATGATTTTCAATCATCTAATTAATATAAAATGTTACTAATACATAATTCAAGTAGTGGTGGCCGCGGTTCGGTTTGGTTCCGGAACCGGAACCGGAACCGAACCGGCGATTCTCGGTTCCGCCTCAAGGGAACCGGAATCGAACCGCCGAATACTTCGGTTTCGGTTCCAAACCGGAATCGCAAGTTTCGGTTCGATTCGGTTTCGCGGTTGCAGCGGTTCCAAACCGGAACCGCATGTTTTAGAGTTCAAAAATTATGTTTTTATTCATTTTTTTTGCTATGTTTTTTTGTTTAATTATAATTTTATGCATTCTAATGTAACATTTAGGTGAAATAAATATGAATTGTAACATAAATATTGATAAAAATATAAAAATTAAAAAAAATAGGAGGAACCGACGGTTCGGAACCGAAACCAAACCGAACCGAAACCGGCGGTTCTCGGTTCCGCAACTTTGGAACTGAAACCGAATCGCCGTCAATGCGGTTCTCAGTTCTGAACCAGAACCAGCGGTTCGGTTCCGGCGGTTCCGGTTCTTATGACCACCTCTAAATTCAAGGTACAAAAGGTTTAATTTTAGGCTACAAAAGGTTTAGCAACAATAATATCACACATCTTGTGCTTCCCCCGAAATTAATTTGAGAGAAATCTTTTACGTATTTTTTGCATAACACGTAATTATAGTTTGTATGACAGTGTGTAAATCAGTAATTAATACCAATATTTCAAATATATATTTTTTAGAATAGTACAGAAACAACACATATATATGACGTATCTGTCATTATTCAGCAAAATATGTTTAATGTACTGTAAAAAACGTAAAATATATTAAAAGAAGATCTAATCATACACACTGTCATACAAATTCAAGCCTCAAAATCACAATTTCTGTTAATTTCATTTACAAAATCCAGGTATAATATAAATTTCTTAGAAATAATAAATAATTAACATTTGTATTAGAATTAATAAATAATGAAGATTGTAAAACAATAAATAATTAATATTTATATTAGAATTCATAAGTAATGAAGATTTTAGTATAGTTAAACTGAGGCCGGTGTATTTTAGTAATTATTCATAACCAATTAGTACTTATTGACTAACTATCCCAAATCAAAACATGACATCAGTCAATGCTTTCAGTTTACCAATTTTCTTAGACCTATATATATATATATATATATATATATATATATATATAAGGTAATTTTCACTTAAATAGCCAAACTATTCAACTTTTCACAATTATATTCCAAACTATTAAAAATATCAATTAAATAGCCAAACTATTGAAATTTTTACAATTGTATTCCAAACTATTAAAAATATCAATTAAATAGCCAAACTATTAAAATTTTCACAATAATGTTCTAGGTCAAACTTTCGCGACGGAAATCCAACGTAGTACGTTGGAAACTTATTTTGGTTGAGTTTTGAAGGATTTAGAATTTTGAAATTCTAAATATGTTTTCAGCGTGACACCTTGGATTTTCGTCGTCGAAAGTTTGATCTAGAATATTATTATGAAAACATCAATAGTTTGGCCATTTAATTGATATTTTTAATAGTTTGGAATACAATTGTAAAAATTTCAATAGTTTGGCTATTTAATTGATATTTTTAATAGTTTGGAATATAATTGTGAAAAGTTGAATAGTTTGGCTATTTAAGTGAAAATTACCCTATATATATATATATATCATTGTATGTGTAGATTATATCCAGAACTTCTGAATCTGATTACAAATGTTAATTTAATATAGGATATCATAAGTATCTTATATTCTTATTGTGTTCGTCACACTATAATAGCAAGCCCGTGCTATTTTTATAAACTTTTTTTTTTCATTTTTTTCAATATTCCATTTTTTAAAATTATATATTAAATGTTATATAATAATTGTACATTTACATTTCCAATCATCTAATTAATTTTTCATTTATGATTTTCAATCATCTAATTAATATAAACTGTTACTAATGCATAATTTAAGGTACAAAAGGTTTAATTTTATGCTACAAAAGGTTTAGCAACAATAATGTGTGAATATCACACATCCTGTGCTTCCCCCGAAATTAATTCGAGAAAAATCTTTTATTTTAAAGTTTGATTACATATAAGTTTTATTTGAAATAATATTACGTGGGTAATTTATAGTTCGTATTGTGATCAAGTTATTTTTTATTTTTTTTGTTATTTTTATATAGTGCGATTTTCATATTAAAAAAATATTTAATAATAATAATGTTTCTCTACATGTTAGATATACATTTGAATGAAGAACATATGAAGAATTATGCACTGGTAGAAATCGAGAAGATTATGCACAAATGTGGACGCAACATGCCAGATTTTAATGAGATATATACAATATCCCAATCCAGAGTATTTTTGTCAGCCGTATAATAGTTTGATAAATGATGAGTTGCGTTATAATCGATCAGATATGAAAGCTGAGGATGCTTCGTTCATGCGTGATATTACCGAAGAACAACGTCAAGTCTATCAAACGATTATTGAGAGAGCACAATCAAAATCAGGTGGTGTCTTTTTTGTATACGGATACGGGGGGACTGGAAAAATATTTATTTGGAGGACATTATCTTCTGTGTTACGATCAAAAGTAGATATAGTACTCAACATAGCAACGAGTGGGATAGCATCTCTATTACTGCCAGGTGGAGGGACTGCACATTCCCGATTCGTTATCCCGATAAATCCAAATGAAGATTCATTGTGCAACATCAAACAAGGAAGTCCACAGGCTGAACTCCTTATCAGATGTAAGCTCATAATATGGGATGAAGCACCGATGATGCATAAATATTATTTTGAAGCCCTGGACAGAATCTTGAGGGATATAATGAGGTTTAAAAGTCCGATGAATTCTGAATCACCATCCGGAGGTAAGACAATCGTGTTCGGAGACGACTTTAGACAAATATTGCATGTCATACCCAGAGGAAGCAGACAAGAAGTAGTCAATGCAAGTATCAACTCTTCTTACATCTGGAAGGACGTTTAATTGCTCAAGCTTACAAAAAACATGAGGCTGCGACTCATAGATTTAGAATTGAAGGCAAAATAATTTAAAAAGTTTTCTGATTGGGTTGCAGCTGTAGGTGATTGACTTTTCGGTGCTATGAATGACGGTCATGCAAAAATAGACATACCAGACGATATTCACCTTAAATTCTCGGGAGATCCAATAGAAGCAATTGTTAAGGATACATATCCTTCAATCATGGATGCTCCAAATGACTTGAGTTACCTTCAGGACAGAGCCATACTCGCTCCTGCACTCGATGTAGTTGAATTAGTTAATGAGTACATGATAGACAAGAATATTTGAGTTCAGACAAGACATGCAGCTCTGATGCAATTATTGATGTAATGAACGATGTCCGCACACCTAAATTTCTAAATGGTCTGAAATGTTCGGGAATCCCTAACCACATGCTCATTCTGAAGGTCGGCACGTCAGTTATGTTGTTAAGGAACATTGATTATTCTCTTGGATTGTGCAGTGGAACGCGTTTGGTTGTCACGAGAGTTGGTAATCATGTTTTGGAGGCCAAAATATTGACAGGAAATAATTTCGGCCATAAAGTATTGATTCCGAGAATGTCATTAACTTCATCAGATCCACGTCTTCCATTCAAGTTTCAACGAAAACAATTCCCTCTAATTGTTTCGTACGCCATGACAATCAACAAAAGTCAATGACAATCTCTATCACATGTGGGACTTTTTCTCAAGAAACCAGTGTTCTCCCATGGTCAATTGTACGTCTCTGTATCGAGAGTATGGAGTCGAAGTGGTTTGAAGATCCTGATATGCGATAAAGATAATAAGAGCACTGCATGTACCACGAATGTTGTTTACAAGGAAATTTTTCAAAATTTATAGATGTATAATTTTGAATGAAATTTTAATTTATATTGTTTCATACTTATCTTTTTTTTTATATATATTTTCCTTACTCATACTTATGTTATTTTATAAAAAAATAAATTAAAATTCAATTTACGCCTTGCATCGCACGGGTGTAGTACTAGTAAACTATAATAGCATGCCCGGGGTGCTATTTTTATAAACTTTTATTTTCAGTTTTTTATTCAATATTTTGTTTTTAGAAATAAATTTTTTGACATTAATAATTTTCAATCCACCAATTAATAGTAGACATTACAAAGCATAATTCATGACAATAATTTAATTTCAATAATAACTATTCTAACTTTACCATATTTATATAATTTTTTGTCTATATAATTCAGAACTTTACAATCAAATATTACAACCACACAATTTTATCAATAATTATGTTTTTGTAACGTCTGACATTAATTAGTTGATTCGTAAACATTAATGAACAATTAAGATAATAACAATTAAATATATTATTTCTAAAAATTGAATAAAAAATCTTTATCTTTATAAACTATAATAGTAAGGTCGGATGGCTGGAAATAGAAAGTTTTATTTTTTAGTTTTTTTCAATATTCCATTTTTGGAAATAATTTTTATTGATGTTACAATGTCATAATTATTCATTAATATTTTTTCAATCAATCAATTAATTTCGGACGTTATAACTACAAAATTCTTGGCCATAATAATAATTATTACTATTTTACATTGTTTTGTACCTATAAATTATGTACCGAATATCTAAATGAAAACACAAATACTCATCTTGCATTTTGGTATTATGAACGAGGTCAAAAATAATGTATACACCTATCTCTACGACCTGGATTTCTCAATCACCATCACCTCCGTCGAAGATCTCGAGATCCGGTGGATGAGCATGCATGACTGCCTACACATTGCCGCTACTGTCAAGCATGGCCATATCTGCCTCTTTTTGCTATATATGGATCATGTATAGAACAAGTGTTCATATTATATGTACTTTATCATCATGTATGATCTGATGATGTATGTTAACAAAGAATGTAGAGAAACAAAAGTAATGTTTATTGAAATTATTTAATGAATTTATAAATTATTTATGCCGTCAGACCGAAACACCAATGCAATCCTTGATTCATTTCCACTTTTTTGGTTTAGCTCATCATCAAATATAGTCAAGGAATCACATTCGATGCATGAGCAATAGTCGAGAAAACTAGATGATTCTTATTTTTTATGATGTTTTTATGTATTATTAAATTAAAATGTACGTAGGAAGTACTATTATATTTATTGTTTTTACTAATAATTATTAGTATATTATGTGGTTAATATATACTTTATCCAAACTACTATGCAATAACTTTTTAACTCATAATATCCTAACTATAATTGTTATATCATATTATATAAAAAAAAATCAAAGATTTGTAAAGTACTATGAATAATTAATTATAAAAATTAAAGTACTACAAATATGTTTTAATATAAAATATATGTAAATCATATTGGGCAATAATTTTTTTATTAGGTTGCAATAGTTATATTTTTATTTTTGTTCAAGTTAATGTTATTTTTTTATGTATAGTTACTATATTTGTTTTCCTTATATTTGAGGTTATTGGTTCAAATGTCTGTTATATTTCGTCTCATAATTTACTATTTTACTTTCCATATCTATCTATTTAGAAGCGCGCGCCAACAATATTAATTTTTCTATGAAGTGATGTTCTTTGCATTGTAAATGACCTCTGGCCATATAATATGAACTTAAAAAATAAGATTTGTATAATAATTTTCCGCATGAGCTATGAAAAAACTATATAATTAAACATGTTTAGTTTTCTGCAAGTAAGTATTTTATAAATTTTGTAAGTATATATTCACTCTAATTGATACATCAATTATAATTTCTATATCACACGTCCTAATAATACATATTATATGTGACTAGATTATATACATCGAATGATATTATATATATCTTACACCAAAATCTAGATGAGCCATAAAAAATCTTCTCTCTAGCAACTACATATTGCTATATTTAGTAATATTAGTTGCCCCGCTTAGCTGCACCTTTCGTTTTCTTTTTTCTTTTTTTGAGAAGGCACCTTTCGGTTTCTAGAAATAAATTTTATTATATATGTATTCAATAAATTCAATATTAATATGTTTATTATTTATGACATGTTATTGTTAGGAAAATTTAGCATATTCAATCTATTGTTAATGAAAGGGTAAATTGGAGCCAAAAGGGGCAGATTTTGGGTTTAGTTAAGACTTAATTATCGAAACTATAAAGATGTCAATTATATTGGAGAGGTAGTTAGTGATGTATTTATAATAAAATATGAATATGTGTGAGTAAAATTTCCAATATTCTATACCGCTAAAAAAAAGGAGTAATTTAAATATAGTAAATATAAATTACGTTTACATATTTATTTATTTTTTGAAATTATTACGTTTATTATACTACGTCAATTAATTAATGACAGATGCTTATATATTATCTATACAAACCCAAATCACAAATTAATGTAGCACATCAATTTTGGCAGCAATTTTTTTGCATATTCCCAATTTTCTCTCATTTGTATATTTATTGCTATATACATATATACACATTACACACACACATAGCATGTGAGAGAGAAATAATTCTAGCAGTGAAGAACATTGAGAAATAATTTGAGAGAGAAATAATTCTGGCAGCGAAGAAATTTTTGGAGTAAGGATCTGAGAAACTAATTTAAGGGTTAATTTGTTTAAAATACACCACCTTTTTCGAATTTTGAAATTTAACATGACTTTCAAAAAGTCTCTGTAAATACACCACTTTTACATTCGTTTGAATTTTGACATGAATTCTGAAAATCTCCAAATTACATCTGACGTAGATGTCGAAATTTTACACGTAAAATTTCTTTCTGTTAAGAGAAACGATGTCGTTTCACAGTTAAATTGTTTTAGAATTTTTCACTTAAATTGGAGTTTCACAATTTAATTAGGGCTTATTCTCACTCTCGCTCTCGCGTAGCGTAGCCCCGTCTGCAGCATCCTCTTGGACTGATGACAATCCGCTATTATGGGTGTCCTATTCAAATTGTTAAATGACTTCATGCATATTTAGGCTAAAATGACATAGTTTTGTCTTATTCAGGTAGCCACGTCAAAAATGAAATGGCGCGTCAATTAAAAAACGACACGTCAATTAAAAAATGTCACATCTATTGCTGGAGGTTCTTGCCGTGTCAAAATTCAAACGAATGTAAAGGTGATGTATTTACAGAAATTTTTTAAAAGTCATGTTAAATTTCAAAATCCGAAAAAGTTAGTGTATTTTAGGCAAATTAACCCCTAATTTAATGGCCGATATAATTTGCACAATTCTTGATGTTTGCACCAAAACTTCTCAATCTATTTTCGCTCCAAATTTTTTGGTGATCAGAAATATGACGTAGATTTACTTTTTACACAGATTTTTTTTAATGTGACATTTACGCGTGGATTTTTATTATGTGGCAAATAAACTTTTATTTTTCGTTTTATAGACATGCCATTTTTGTAAACCATATGAATAAATGGTAGGTCTCAATTTTATATTAATAGTTCAATCAACAATTTAATAGATAAAGAATTAAAGATAAAGATGAACGGGAAATCAAGAAATTGGGAAGAAAAACAATTCGACAGTGAAGTACGATAATGGAGTAATAGTCAGAGAAGTACGATATCATAATGTGGCGTAAAGCTCTTGAATCCACTTTGCAGTTGTATAAGTAGGTTGTTCCGTAAGCTTTGTTTTCTCTTTATTGGTGATCATTTTTCGAAAGATTTTTTTATAATTGATGGTTCAATTGAATAGTTGATATTGTTTTAAGAGTTGTTATTTTCGTTTGCATTTAGTAACTTTCGTATCATTTTTGGAAAATACGATGTGTATTGCTCTATAAGAAACATACAATTTTTTGGCTATAATTCTCACAAATATCATTGATTGTAGTATCATTTTTTTTAATAGAAAATAACAAATTATAATTTGGCAAAATTTTTCACATTTATTTTAAAATAATAAATCTATAACTAATTATGCTATAACGATCATATATCTACACGTTAAAGCCAATCATGTACTTATATTGTCATAGACATAATTCTAGATATAAATGATACAATTTTTTAACATTTTAAGCTTTTGCATAATTGCTATCATGTAGTATATGTGCACTACAAGTTTCTCTAAAGAAATTTAGCATTTTTAGTTGAAAACCAGAAAACTGACAAAGTTTGAGTATTTAGCAGTCATTAACGGCCAAAAAATAACTTAAGTTATAGTTAAATTTTCCAACCATATAGCATTTGTCGTAGTAGAGTGATTTTGACAATTAACCACATCAATTAAAAATTGTGTGGTCAATTTTTTATGTGGTAAGTGGTTGGTTAACCGAACCGTGCTTACACTCCTAATAGATAATGTGAAAAATAAATTTTAATAATTTAATGGGTATAACTCAATGGGTACCAAATTAGTGGATGTTGGAGCAACCACCGACGATGGATAAGACAACAATTATGAGGAGTAGCTTTTGATTATGTAGAACATGGGAGTGGATAATGATACGATTGATGATTCTTTCTACTCTATTTTTCTTTTCAATGTTTAAGTTTTTTTGCCATTAGTTAAGTTTTCTACGTGGCATTTCGACGAGCCACGTAAAAATCTATATAGCATCCAAGCGTTGTTATCAATTTTTATTGGTATATCAAATTTATCAAATTATCTTATAGTCTAATTTATATAAATTATCTTATTTATTACATATTTGATTTTAATGCAATAAAAAATTTATCAATTTTACTATACTAATAAATAAATAACATAATACTTTTTTTTAAATAATTAATAATGTATATTTTTATTGTTGTATTATATCCATAATTAATCACTTTGCTAAAATCAATCTTTTTTACTAATATTGTTTCTGTTAAAACTTTTATAATACAAAATACAATGAAAGCCCAAATTTTATTTTAAGTTTATAATCACTAAATTGTTAAATATAATTTACTTTATTTGGAATTTAATATTGTGAGCTTATGAAAATACAAACTATTGATCATACAAAAGTTATGTTGTTAAGGAACAATGATCGTTCTCTTGGATTGTGCTCTCTTGGATTGTGCAATGACACGTGTTTCGTTGTCACGAGCTAAGACTCGAAAATCATGTTCTGGAGGCCAAAATATTGGCAGGATGTAATTTAGGCCATAAGGTCTTGATTCTGAGAATATCACTAACAACATCAGATCCACATCTTCTATTTAAATTTCAACGAATACAATTCTCTCTAATTGTTTCCGTATGCCATGACTATCAACAAAAGTCACAGTCTCTCACATGTGACACTTTTTTCTAAGAAACCAATATTCTCTCATGGTTAACTATACGTCGTTGTCTCGAGTGTATGGAGTTGAAGTGGTTTGAAGATCTTGACATGTGATAAAGATAATAAGAGTAGTGCATGTACAAGAACTTTGTTTACAAATAAATCTTTTAAAATTTATAGATATATGAATTTTGAATGAAATTTTAATTAAATTCAACTTACCACGTGCATCGCACGGGTGCGGTACTAGTTAAAACTAATAATCAAAACATGGGCCAGTACAAAGAAGAAATATTAAAGTAAATAAGTTTCTTGAATATTTATATTTGGTTAATTTCCTTAATTTAGGGAGAAGAAATCTCCATATAATTTCAATATTTATTTATTAATTGATTTATTTCCTTTAATTTATAGTAAATATTTGCCTAGATAGTCATATATTTGCAAATTGATTTTTTCCCCTTAATTTAAGGTAAATATTTGCCTAGATAGTCATATATTTGTAAATTGATTTGAATTTTTCTATTTTTAAGGTAAATATTTAGGGTGTTGATATTTGGCCACCATGTTGCCGGCCACACGCCGTTTCTTGGCCAAAAAGCCGGTTCAATTCAAGCCTAAATCGGTTCGATTATTATGATTAATTAAGTGTGACAAATATGACCCTAAACTCATTTTGGCTCCATAATATTCACTACATTTGGCAGTAAAATTCCCTATAATTTCTCTGCCTTATCTCTTTTGTTTCCTCCCACAAATCACGATCCTATCCTAAATTAGATTTAGATTATATGACGATTTGATTAGATTATATTTAAAGAAACAAATCTTTTTATTTCAATAATAATATTACGATTAGATTAGATTATATTAAGATTTGATTAGATTATATTTAAAGAAACAAATCTTTTTATTTCAATAATAATATTACGATTAGATTAGATTATATATATATTTTTTAATTTTACTGGCTTGAAAAAAACAAGACCTATTAAAAAAAATTCGAAATTATTCTTCATTTTCACACTCAAAATTATGGATTCTCAAGATGTTTCGAATACAAACACCAACGACGTGGGCGCAAGAAAATGAAAATTAAATGATATGAAATTAAGTAATTAAAGGTTTCAGCCACAGTGAACAAATTTGATAAATTTTATGTAGGGTTTGGATGGGCACAATAAATTAAAATAAAAATAAATGATATGTGATGGTCCCTGAGCTAGGTATTTGGTGTAGAGGGGGGTGAATACACCAAATAGATTTTTCGAAACTTTTTCAAGTTAAATCACAGAGTTGGTGAGCTTAGTTATCGATCCAGCTGGGGAGGGTCAGCTGGGTAAATAACTCAGCTGGCAATGCGGAAAGTGGTGGTTTGAAAACTTAGCTCGGTTACTTAGAAAAACTCAGTTTGAAAAGATTAACTTTATGTTTTCAGCTTAGTCAAGTTGTGCAACTTTCAGAGAGACACAGCTGTCTTTGGAGAGCAGCTGCGTATGCAGTTTTGAACAAATATGCAATGATATGAAAGAGTTAGTACAAAACTGAATATAAAGAGAAAGTAAAGAGCACGCGAGTTTTTACGTGGTTCGGAGTAACACCTCCTACGTCCACGACCAGGTTCACTGGTAATCCACTACCACTTGGTTTCCAAGTACCAAGCAACTTCACAACTCTAACCCGAGCTGTGTTCCAACAGTTTGCGGGCACTGTCAAGCCTAACCTTTCAGTTTACGGGTACTGAAAAAACCTTACACACTTGAATTTCCCGCTTCAAGCAAGCGTAACCTTGACCTAACCTTTCTGGGTAAGAGGGGTTTGGTTTGGGGTTCCAACTGTGAACGAGTTCTTACAATTAAGAACTTTAGAGTATGATGAACTCGTTCGAAAGCTAGGCTTAAGATATACAAAGAGTTGGCCTAGGGAACAGACGAAAAACTAAGCAGTTTCTGAACTAGAAACACTTTAAGATAAAGTGTTCTTTGAACTATGTAGAACTGCTTGAGAGCTTTTGAAAGATTGATGATTTCAGAGAATGAAAGCTTGTAGAGAGTTTTTCGTATCTGATCCTGAGGTTGAAGACGGGTTTATTTAGGTAGAGATTCAAGACTAGCCGTTGGAGGAGACGTTTGAATCTTACCTACTCTTCTTAAAGTCAAGATCTGCCGTTGGGCGAATCTGCACCTGTCTTCATTTGTGTCACATCCTAGGTCCTGAAGTCTAGGATGCTGATTTGGCAATCCTTCATTGGTCGAGACATGTTGACTTCCTCTGACGCCGGGATCTTCTGCCTTTGGAGCTGGCTTTTGAATTCAGAGCTGGACTGACTTGAAGTGAAGTCTTCAGAGTTAGTTCCCTTTGTTCTGTACAGCTGGACCGGCTGTGTTTTGAACTCAGCTCGAATTCTCTTCAGCTTGATCATGCTCTGCTGGAGGACTCAGCTGAAGGTTGACGCCTGCTGTCTTTCGCTAGCTGACTCCTGCTGTAAACACAGCTGGGTCGACTGTTGTCTTCCGCTAGCTGACTCCTGCTGTAGACACAGCTGGGTCGACTGCTGTCTTCCGCTTCCTTAACCTGTAAACCTAGAAAATCTAAAGCTCAAACAGGCGAGCTGGAAAACACTATTTAGGTTGACGCGATCATCTATTTGGTTGGAGAATCAGTTGGGTTTTGGTATTAAATCAAAACCTTATAATTTTCCCAACAATATGAAATTAATTAAAAGTTTCCATCGATATGAACCTCATTTTAATCCCTAATTTAATGAAAATTAGGTATAATATTGGAAAGACAAATCTTTAATTAATTATGGATATATACGATTTCTATAATAAAAATCATGCAAAAATCACAGACTAAAATAAATTGAAATTCGAAATTTTAAATTAATTTTGAAGATTGAGATGCAATTAGGGGAGAAAGGGTATTGATGACAAAGCATTAAACTATATAATTATTGAAATTATTAAAGTTAATTAAAATATGATTTTATTACAATTATGCTACAATGTAGCCAACATGGTGACAAAAAATATGTATTATTTTAAAAATTATAAGAATATTAAACATTGTGTCCCTATATATATATCAACTACCCATAAAAATATTCTCAATGATATGCATATTATTTGCAATAAGTTTTTGTTTCTTAATGCAAACAAAGTTCTTTTTATTGTTGACTATATTTCATTCTTCTACTATAATTCTTTACTTAAAAGATAAAATAATGTGTTAAGTTGCCTATGTGTAAAAGATATGTATGTATAACTAGTAGATATCCAAATCTACAAAAAAAAAAAAAAAGATATCAATTTCCTTAATGATGTATATGAATATGATTATGAGTTAATTCTTATCTCATCTAGATATAGATAATAGTGTCCTACCATCTCACAAATAAAATCTTTTATTTTAGGTAGAGAATCCTAGAATAGATGATAACACTTTCAAAGAATCATATCATACACCAAACTAGCCAAGTAGACATTCTCTTTAGTCCCACATAACCTAACCCGACCCGAACCCGTATAAACCTGGCCCAAACCCGACCCAAACGCACTTCTCCACTTACGCGGGAGGCGGTTAAACCGTAACGCTCGCTCCAATTTCTCTATCTCTTTATAACCTCCACATACAAACTCTCCCTCTCCCCTCTCTCTCTTTCTCTTCCCCACTCTTTCTCTCTCTTAAGTTAAGTAGTGAAGCCCTGCAACAAAACCATTGTTTGATTCTTCCCCACGTAATGGACACTTACATCAAACAAGAAACCGTCGGAGCACACGAGACGACGTCGCCGGAACGCAATCGCAATCGAGAAATAATTGCGTTAAGCAGTAGCAGCAGCGATTTCAGTTCCGACGACGAACTTTACCCCAAAAAGAAGCGGCGGACGGAATCAGTCTTGCCGGTGGGGTTTCTCGACCCTATCTCGCCGGAAGGAACCGTTCCGCTGCGGAGTGGAAGTTTGAACGGCGGCGATGGCGATGACTCTGCGGGTAGAGTGAAACAAGAAAAGAATGAGAATGCAAACCATGGTTCGAAGAAGGTGGTGGCGGTGAAAAATCCGGTTACGACGGTGGCTTTGATTCCGAGTTGCAAACAGTTTTGGAAAGCCGGCGATTACGAGGGCGGTTGCAATGGTGGCAACATTTACGACGGTGAGTCAAACTTCTTGCCATTTGATTAGTAGTGTTATTCTTGATTGTGATGATACGATTTTATTCTTATCATTATCTTCTGATGAAGATGGACAAAAAATAGAATTATGGAGCAGTATTTTGATGAGGGTTACAGATTTTCATGGCTTTTTTTATTTTTACATCATGGTCTTAATTTGATTTAACTCACGTTATTATTCCTAAACAAAAATCACTGTTGTTGGATGGAGTTTGAAAATACGTACTTGGAAGTATAAATATAGGAAAATTGGCTTGAATAAAGAAGGAGTCCAAGATTGTGTGATATGTATGTCGACATGCTCACACAACCAATTTGTGTGACACACTATTGGTTCGATTGAATTAATGATGATTAATGACATGTGGCAGTTCGAATATTTAAGTATGGTTTATTCCAATCAATTATGATATATAATTATTGAAGGATATTATACAAATTGGCAATAGAAGATCGGAATTGAGACGCAAAAATCATGTAGCGTAAGTAATTTTGCATATTTTGCTATAATACTTTAGATCAAAATGGCGAAATAAAAAGTTTTCTCTTTTTTGATAAACCCTTTTTAATTTTGCAGAGGAAATGGATCATGTGAGGGTTCATCCGAAATTCTTGCATTCAAATGCTACCAGCCATAAATGGGCATTGGGAGGTAAATACTTTCTCAATTTTAAATTTTATTATTATTGTAACAACTCTTGAAACTATATTTATAAACATTATTGTTACTTTCCAGCTTTTGCGGAGCTTCTAGACAATGCCTTAGATGAGGTATGATACTTGCAATTCTTTCATTAATTCTCAAAAAAATTGCATTTGTAATTGCTGTTGTTTGGTATCTATATATTATTATATTTTTTTGTGACAGAATTGCTATGGAGCTACCTATGTCCATGTTGATATGCTGCAGAACATGAAGGACAAAACTAACATGGTGGTGGTTCAAGGTATTTTACCAATTTCATTAAATTAAATTTTTTTTAAATGGCAAATTGAATTTATTTATGAGTTATGTGTTGCAACTTGCATGCAGATGATGGTGGTGGCATGACTCCTGATAAAATGCGGCAGTGCATGTCTCTAGGCTATTCTGCGAAAAGCAAAATGGCCAACACAATCGGCCAATGTTAGTCACAACATTACATTATATATATTAATTATATGATTATGATAATGAGACAAATATATATGTTGTAAGACATAACCATGAAAGAATATATATTATTCTTATAACACAGATGGAAATGGTTTCAAGACTAGTACTATGAGGCTCGGCGCGGATGTGATCGTCTTCTCTCGCTGTCAAGGGAAATATGGCAGCAGGTATGCATGCAGTACAGTTCAATTCTTCCTAATTTGCATCAACTTGTTAGTTTCTCTTTCTTGACTTGACATTGTTGGATTCAATTATTGGTTGAAGCTCGACACAGAGCATTGGATTGCTATCGTATACATTCTTGAGGGGTACCGCCAAAGAAGACATAGTGGTTCCCATGGTATTTATTTAATTTCCCCCCTCAAAAACATAAATAAATATCTTGTTACTCTAGCTTATTATTATAATATAAGATTGTAATAGTAATAGTTTGTTTTACTAAATGGAAAGATTGATTACGAGAGGAAGGGAGAAATATGGAGCAAGCACGTGAAATCTTCATCCGACTCTTGGCAGAGGAATCTTGAAACCATCGTTGAGTGGTCTCCATACGAAACTGAGGGAGATCTTCTTCAACAGGTATTTAGTTTTCATTCTTGGATTACAAATTTAATTTCCTCACTTTTGGTTTATAATAATAATAATAATTATTATTATTATTATTCTTTCTTGATAATATATTAGTTCGATTTCTTGAGCGAGCAAGGAACGCGCATTATAATCTATAATCTGTGGGACGACGACTTAGGATCGCCAGAACTCGATTTTGAAACCGACCAACATGTAAGCCTAAGCATTATAAGCCTCTAATCTATGCAATTATTAATATATTCTTCGTTTTGATTTGTGCATGCTAAATCGATAAAGTTGTTTAGGACATTCAACTTAGAGGCGACGTCAGAAATGAGAAGAAGATAGAGATGGCGAACATGTACTCAAGCTCTAGCCACTTTCTTACTTACCGCCATTCTTTGAGAGTAAGTCATTCTAAGTTCTAGATGAAAAATGAAAAAAAAAAAAAAGTAACTGATATAATCTAGATGATGTATTATACTCCATTATGATATATGTTTGCAGAGCTATGCCTCGATTTTGTACCGTAGTTTGCCGGATGGTTTCCGCATAATCTTGCGAGGGAAGGAGGTTGATCATCATGATATTGTTAGTGATCTGATGCATAAAGAGAGCCACGTGTATAGGCCGGCGGCTCATCCAGACATGCCTTCAAATCCAAATGTAATGAACCTTACGAGCAAGAAAGAGATGTTATGTATGTTATTGTTCGTTTCTCTCTCTTGACATTGAATGACTAATAATACATAGATACGTTTCTCTCTCTTAAATCTTAACTAGATGTCAGCAACGGTTACCCTTGGATTTGTTAAAGATGCAAAACATCATATTGATATTCAAGGCTTCAATGTCTACCACAAGAATAGGCTCATTAAGGTCAGTTTAATTAGTCTTTTTCTTGCTATCTTTCTTCCTTAATTTGCTATATACTTTTATTTTGTCCCAACAGCCTTTCTGGAGGGTGTGGAATGCTGCAGGGAGTGATGGTCGAGGAGTAATAGGTATATATATTTGCAGCTCAATTTATTAGTAATTTTGTTTTTTAAGATTGAATTTATATTTAGTTTGTTGATGATAGGTGTTTTGGAAGCAAATTTCATAGAACCAGCGCATGATAAACAGGGATTTGAGCGCACGGTTGCGCTGTCGAGACTCGAAAATAGACTAGTTCGTTTTCAGAAGACTTACTGGTTAGTTCCATTTGTGTTATACATAATTCTCCACTTTTTTCAACAAAGACTAACTTGATTAACTGCTGCAGGTCTACAAATTGTCAGCTCATTGGCTATGCTCAGAGGCGCCGTTCCAAGAATTTTGTTTCTCCTGATAAAAACGCCTCTTTTAGTCCTCAACTTGACCCGATTTCTGCTAAGAGGGCTAACGGAGGGATGCCTAAGTCGAGCAGAGAAACAGAACGTCGATCACCTGCTGCTGTCAATATTGCCAATGGAGTTCCATACAAAACTCACATGAATATTACTAGAAAAGTTGAGGGAAGGAGTGATGGAGATGAAATAGCCATTCCCTCCATTACAAAAATGATTCTTAAGTTGAGGGAAGACAATGATAAATTGAGAGAAAGGTATGTGAAAAACCATTAATTTTAGTTGGATTCTGTTTTCCTCTTTTGATTTTATACTGCTTTACATAACCAACGCCTTCCTTTCCAGTTTGAAGGTTTCATTGCAGGCGTTGAAGAATGAGAGAGAAAAATGTAACTCACTGCAAAATGAGGTGAGTCCTTTGTTTTTACTTGAATTAAACCTAGTGAAAATTTAGATTTTGTTTCCCCCTTTTTGTTACATTTTTTTTTTTCACAGCTTCAAGATTCGAAGAAGATGATGGCTACCATGGATCAAGAACAAGAAATGTTCGTCAGTGCTTTCGCGGATGAAAGAAGCCGACGACAGGAAGAGGAGGAGAATTTGAGAAGAAGATTAAAGGTATACATACATATGTGTGTGTGTTGTAACACAATTTTCTTGTCCTAGTATGTTGTGTTAATTGAACTTGCATGCATATTCAAATCTTTTATTTATATTAATTATCTCAAGATTTCTTGCCTACTAATTACAATCTTCTAATTATAAATTTCCACCTTAATTGTTTTCATTTAATCTTAATGTAGGATGCTTCTGATACTATTCAAGCGTTGCTTAAGAAAGTGAAGATACTGGAGGATGGAAAGAATTGATTATTCTCCAAATTATTTAGTCACGCATCATGTGCAATTCTTTCATAGAATGTCAATTTCTTGCATTATTAGTTATCTAGGATTTTGCCCCATGATTTACAGACTTGTTTAGTAATTTAGAAAAGTTCTCTTACCGTAAATGATAATTAATTATACAAGAGGAACGGGAATTATTTTGAGCGTGTGTAAAATTGGTTGCTAATCGAAAAAATTCATCTCTTTTCTACCGACATTGATATGATTTGAAGCACAATCAAATGTTTTCTCTTTTCTCACCTTTATTTTCTCATTCGAAATTCTTTTTTTCTTAACTATTTTCATCCATCTGGTCTGAAATTTTGAATCTGAATAATCCAAATTATTGTTCGAACACCAAATATTATCCAAACTCCCAGAATTATCCAAACAACCAAGATAATCAAAACTCCCAAAATATATGTATACTTGTTAGGGTGAATAGCAGTACTTTGTGACCGGGAGTTCTTCAATTTTTTCAAAAATATCCGGACGTTCAATTAGTTGCACAATTTGATACCCGTCCTTTCAAAGAGATAAAATAGTGTTAGTATTTCACAATTTGTTACTCCCTCCGTTCCGCCATAAGTGTCTACATTTCCTTATTGGGCTGTCACATCATAAGTGTCTACTTTCCTAATATGGAAACACCCTCTCTCATACAAAAGATGTGGGCTCCATCACTTTTTATCTTTTTACCCTTTAAACACTTCTCTCATAAATACCCGTGCCCAAAAGAAAGTAGACACTTATCATGGGACGGAGGGAGTATTACATCTCATGTTAAGTTGTTTAAGAGTATACATATTAGCTCGTGTAATAGTGTTATTAACTATTTTTTATACATATGGAATTTGATGCAGACTGTCAAACGAACCCTAAGAGTATACATATTAGCTCGTGTAATAGTGTTATTAACTATTTTTTATATATATGGAAATTGATGCAGACTGTCAATAGTTGGGATTAACTTCGCCTCAAAATCATGGTTAAGAGAGAAGGATTGCCCACACTATTTAAACTTCAACAGCCTTGCATATGACGTCCTCCTCAGGCTTACCGCAGCCAAGTGAGTCCTCCTCACTTGCCTAGGGGCTGGGATCGATGCCCCTGCATCATTCACCCTCTCTTGAGGACCGTCCCCTCCGGACGTCCTCCTCAGGCTTACCGCAGCCAATGAGTCCTCCTCATTGCCCAGGGGCTGAATCGATGCCTCCCCGCATCATCCATCCACCCTTGAGGACCGAGCCCACACTACAAAAAACACTGCATTTACCGACGGAATTACCGACGACCAACTTATCCCTCGGTAATTACCGACGGATTACCGAAGGAAAAAATACGGGTCGGCTGAAAATTATTTATCAGATCTACCGAGGGATTTACCGACGGAATTTTCGTCGGTATTGTTACCGAGGGAAATATCCCTCGGTAAATGCTTTTAAATTAATTTAAAAAAATGAATTAATTTTACCGAGGGATTTACCGACGGAATTGCCATCGGTATTGTTACCGAGGGAAATATCCCTCGGTAAATGCTTTTAAATTAATTTAAAAATAATGAATTAATTTTACCGAGGGATTTACCGACGGAATTTCCGTCGGTATTGTTACCGAGGGAAATATCCCTTGGTAAATACTTTTAAATTAATTTAAAAACAATGAATTAATTTACTGACGGATTTTATCCCTCGGTATTATTACCGAGGGAAATATCCCTCGGTAAGTTTATTTTCAAAATTTTTAAAAAAATATTTAAATTACCGAGAGATATAGTTCCGTCGGTAAAATTGAATTAGAACCCCATGTTGCGTGGTATTTCTCATTCATCCTCTTCCGCCCTAATTCTGAAAATCCCCAATCCACCGGGAAGACTCCTGCCGCCGCACATCCCTTCAAGTAAGGCTCTCTTTCTATCCCTCTCTCATCTCTCTCTCTTCATCTCTCTCTGACTTGCTTTCCCCCAGCCCTCTCTCTGTCTCCCCGTCAGCCTCGATATCGCGCCACTGCAACCTTGCCGTGCCGCTTGGTGAGTCCTCTCTCCCTATCTCTCTCTCTCAGTCCAATTCTCTCTCTCTATTTCTCTTTTATCTCAGTCGAGTTCTCAGTCCAGATCTTGAGAAAAGTGGATCGACATCGAGAAGGCCAAGATATTAAGAGAGAAGGTCAAATAGTGCTACCGCGTCGAAGGCATCAACCATCTCCAGAAATGCCGCCACCTCGTCCACCAGTATCTTGAATCCACCCATGGCATCGGTTGGGGCAAGGACCACCACCCCCACGAATTCCACGGTTTGCCGATTTTTTCTCCCTAATTTCTGAGTTAATTTTGTTTTTGCTCTGTGTTTGTTTAGTCGTTTTGTTTGATTTTCTGTTTGCCTTAGGTCCGAAGGTGGAGGCGGCTGCCGAGTGAATTGTTTGGGGGCGGACTTTGAATAATTTGAGGTCTTCTTTATTTGCTGCTTTTTGTTTGTTTTTCTGTAATTTGCCTGATTGAGATATATTTTAGTTCTATAATTTGAGCTGGATTAAGCGTTTGACTGAGATTAGAGTTCGTTCTTGTTATGCCATTGAATTCAGATGCTATGCTTCACTAGTAAATGTATTTTTAAGCGTAGACACTTGACAGAATTGCTCGATAATTGCTCTTGAAGATCACATAGTTAAAGTTTCATAAAAATGGTTTTTTTATTATTTAAAATGATAACAAGTTCATTTCTTGATTTATTAAAATGAGACAATTTTTTCTTAAACTTGTGATTAGTTTTTTTTTTGTTTTTTTTCCTGTATTGAATATTGAATGCTTCTTGAAAAGATTACTGTGGTCGAACTTTTATATCCTATTAATCCCAAGCCGGTATAAAAGCACACTGATAGTATGAGAAATTTTACATAAAAGCCTGTATTGAATCCTCATTCTCAATGTATTTACATAAGCTTTATGATCTTTGTACGAATTATTTCTAAGTAAAAACCTTGTATAAAAGCACACTGATAGTATGAGAAATTTTAGTAAATCCTTGGATGAAGGCTGTAGTTTTTGGAGGATTCTGATGCTTTACCACTGAATTTTACTAATCTTGATACTTGGAAGATGATGGAATAATTGACAGCTTTTTTTTTATTTAAAAAAAAAATTGTTACAGCACATGTTAAGTTGTGCAACCACAGAAGCCAATATATATACTTGTAAATGTTTTGAAGTTTATAGTTACATGATCCTGTTGCTTAATTCCATTTTATGGGCTAGGAATTGACCATTTTCTTGTGTTTAATTCTTCCTTTGCAGTCCTCTTTCATCAATAGATACTATGGAAATGGTGCAACAGTTCGTTGATGCTCGTTGTCAGTGTTCAGAATATCATGGAACTTCCCAATGCCATGACAAGAGTTGAGCAATTTATCCTAAAAACTGTAGTCCTATGTTTTAGATAGATGTCAAGAATATGGAAACTTGATTTCATGTGGGTACACCACTTTATATATGTAGTGCCGAGATGAGACATCAATTTTTGTGAATCTTCATTCATTACAGAAGTTGTATATATATAAGTAAAAAAGAACATACTTTATTATTATATATGACGCGTTATTGTATTAGTTGTTATGATATGCTTGTTTGAGATGATTGATCAAGTAAATGGGTCGAAAATGGATACAACTAATAGATAATTAATATTAAAAAAATTACAGAATAATATCGAGGGAATACCGACGGATGTTCCGTCGGTAGATCCTGTCAAGGACAAATGACAATTTACCGACAGAACTATATCCCTTGGTAATACCGAGGAAATACCGAGGGATTTTCCCTCGGTAATTACCGACGGAAATTGCCCTCGGTATTCCCTCGGTAACTTGTTCGGTTGACGAAATCCGAAAACGGAAATTTACCTACGGAAATGTTTCCGTAGGTAGTTACCGACGGAAAATCCCTCGGTAAATCCCTCGGTAAAAGTGCTCCCGACGAATTTCGTCGAAAACAAAATGGTGACGGAATTATCCCTCGGTATTCCCTCGGTAAAATTTACCGAGGGATAAAATCCGTCGGTATTCGTTTACCTACAAGCCATTTGGCAACAGACACTATCCGTCGGTAATTCCGTCGGTAACTCATTTACCGACGGAAATGTCCGTCGGTAAACGCAGTATTTTTTGTAGTGCCACACCCGGCTCTGATACCAATCTGATGTAGGTTGTCAATAGTTAGGCCTAACTTCGCCTCAAAACCATGGTTAAGAGAGAAGGATTGCCACACTATTTAAATCTCAACAGCCTTGCATATTTATCCAATGTGGAACGTCCTCCTCAGACTTACCGCAATCCAGTGAGTCCTCCTCACTTGCCCAGGGGCTGGATCGATGCCCCTCCATCAGAAATTAACTTTTCAGATTTATATCAAATACTAATTCTTAATGTTCTCGGGTAAAAAAAAATGACCCATAATTCAAAATTTTGGCTTCGTTGCGGAGTACAAGGACCACTTTGACAAGTGAAAGTAAAGAGACCCAATCCTTAGAGAGAGAAAAGAATACTTACAATGACGTATAATTAATATTATATATGCATTTATTATTTCCTTTAGTAATTGTTAACGTTGAATTACCATAAGTCTCGTAGCTTAGTGATATTCATGTTGAGAAATTAGGGTTCGATCCCTACCTCTCCCAAATCAACAAATAAAGAAAAGAAAAAGAAACATAGAATATATTAATATATATATATATATATATAATATATATATATATTGATTTCTGTTACTATACTTGTACAGTTTTTTAAATACTACAACCCTTTTACAAAGGCCGCCAGTTTATCTTTAATTTCGAACACAGCAGTACCAGCACCTCTATAATAGAAAATACAAATTACCATTTGAATTAGTGAGTTGGCGTCACTATCATATTTCATTATTGCACATTATATTGAATGTTATATTTACATAAAAGATAATAATGCATTAATAATTTAGAAAAAAAGTGTAACGTATGAACAGCTTAATTATTGTTGGATAAAAATGCATACATACAATATATTCTCATTATGCATCATATTAATAAATTCTTTGAATGCAGAGGCCTGACGGAATTAATATTGGATCTCCGATCTCTGTTTCTCTCATTAATGACATATATGGCTAACCTATCATCGTCTACATACATTGATGAAAGTGGGTAACATAATAAACGGCTCATCATATACATATTCAGATTTAATTAATAAATTAATTTGAATTTTTACATTATTTTCTTGCTGTAGTTTTTCGTAATCTCTGTTTTAATTCTTATTATCTCATACTTATTTAGTGTGATATAATAAATAATTTTAATGTTAATATGAATTTTTCTACTATTAGTGCCAACATGTAATTAATTAAGAATTAAAAAGAGGACCCATGTGAATTGTAATTAATCATTTTATTTAATTTAAGCCATCTCCTATTCAACTTCCATGCATGCATGCGTACATATATATAATTCTAGCTCTAGCATATAAAAAATTGAAAATGGAAAAAGAAAAGAAAAGAAAAAGCTGGCAAGGTAGAAATTAAATCAACGCACAGTGAAATGTAAGGTAAAAAAAAAGGTACAATAATTTTACTTCATCATCTGTACAAAGGACATGCACCCCCTCACATAATTACTACATTAATAATGTAAATTAATGCGAAACGGGGGCGAATTGATCAGCCTTTTTTTCCTTTGTACTACACTTAATTTTCTAATACTAGTACTATTAGAAAATTCATTCTTTTAGTTAAGCAGTAATTAACACACATACAGAAAAGAAAAAAAGAAAAAAAAGAAGGCCATCGCATCCATATATCAACGGTCAACTTAATTAATTAATTAATTAATTAATTAATTAATTATATTTTCAAAGCCAAAGTGCACCAGCTTCCTTAAGGAGCGGAACCAAAGTGCCGCCGATATGCGAAGCCATAACTCTGTCCATTGCTCCAACGAGTTTGCCGCCGATAAAGACGACCGGCACGGCGGAGCCGCCGCCGAGCAGCTGGGAGAGCGCCCTCTCAATTTCGTGGCCCCTGGGATCTTGGTCAAGCTCGTAAACAGTGGGGTTGACTCCCATTCCGCAGAAAAGCCTCTTAACTGCATGGCACATGCAGCACGTGCTTACGCTGAATATCACCACCGCGCTACCGGAGGCCAGCCGCACCACCCTCTCCAAAGGGTCCGCGCCGCCTTGGACGGTGGTGGACGAGTAGTAGCTGCGTGAATCTGATTGGTACTGCATTTCTCAACCTAGCTAGCTAGCTATATATGTCGTCTGATCTCTCTCGAATTTCAAGAATATATATATATATTATAACAAGAAAAGTGGTCCAGCTCCAGCACCAAATTAGAAAAGAAGGAAATTGAAATTGTTGTAGTGAGAGAAAAGGAAAAGGAAGTGGGGATGGATGGAGGAATGGAGAAAAAGGAGGGAAGTGTTAGTCCGAGGATACTTGGGATGATCGATGTGTGAGAAAATGATGTGAAGGAAAGGGAATATATATAGTTGGAAGAGGGGAGGGGGGTGGGGGGGTGGGTGGGTGTCTCTTGTTGTCTTAACGCGTGCGAGTGCGAATGTATGTATGTATGTTTTTGCTTAAAAAGGGTTGCGAAAATATTGTGAAAAATGCACTCAATCTCAATCGTGAGACAGCAAAAGGACATAGTCTGAAATTGTAAGGCGGCTAACATGCATTAGTACTAAGAATTACTTTAGGTTAAGATTAGATACTATTACTAAATTCTTTTAAAAGATTTGATGTGTTTCCTACCAAATTTTTGGGTACATGATCTGGCATAAAAGATCGACTCATTTAATTTATTGCCTGCCAATGGAATAGGGTTCTTTTATTGCCAATCAATCGAGAGTACTGGTGGGTGAATAATAAATAATAATAAATCATTAAAGGAACAAAAATTTAGATAGATAGATAGAAATCTCTCTCGCTCTCTCTCTGTGTTTCTCTCTCTAGGACAAGAGGTATACAACTAACTAGTAGCTAGCTATACATACAATGCAATGCAAGTAGAATTATATGAGTATGTGTAGACGACGGCTGAGGTTGTACTGGGTGTCGGGGATTAATATAATATAGTAATGAATAATGGCGCATGTATTGGTTTCACTCTTAACTATGGCAACACCCATGCATATATTTCTTTTCCAACGGTCTTTAGTGTGTTAGTTAATGCTCTCTCTCTCTCTCTCTCTCCCAACTGCTTTAAATCTTCACCTGGGAGACAACGTATATTGGAGTAAATTATTGTTTATCATGTGATGTGGCCACTCCTCAATTCAGTACTATTTATTTAATCGATCCATCTATATTACTATTTCATTTTAAGACATATATTGATATACTTATAGTAGAAATTGTGTTTCCTTTTTCGGTTTCGGAGCTAAACTAGCTAAGGGGGTACTCAAGTTGTGTGTGTGTGCGCGCGCGCAGAAGGAGTACATACTGTACAGCAGCCGTATGTGGTTCTCATTTATTTATCTTTAAATTAATCGGACAACATGTATACATGTAATTAATGAAAATAATAATTTTATATATGGGTATTGGTCTTTACCTATATGAATAATTGGTATGCATTATCCCTTATGGGATGAATTTTAACATCATTTGCCACGAATTAATTAAACACCAAGCTGGTTTTATTTGCAATGTATGAATTCAGGACTAGTGTTCTTCTATTCATAATCCCCCACCCACCTAACAAAATTAATTAAAATAAATATATCATTCTATATTTTCCCTTATAGCCCCTCCAAAACTTAAAACCCTAAGTTATTTTCAAAGGTATATGATAATTCATATCCAAATTTGGTTGAGCGACATTTCGATAGACTCCCATATAGAAGCAGTACTGTCCAGAATTAGACTTCAGTAAATAATAATACTCCCTTCATCCTATTTGAAATGTCTCATTGATTAAAAAATAAAGAGATAAAAAGTGGTATAGATCTACATCTTTTTATACTTAATTAAAGTGGTTTCCTGAAATTGACTAAAACACTTCGAATGAGACGTTGTAATACGGAAAGTGAGACACTTTACATGGGAGGGAGAGAGTTTTTTTTTGTAATAATGTTATTTTTACCTCCATTTTTTAGAAACTAGATTCATGTGGCGTTATATGATTTGGAACGTAATTCACCTCCAAATAAAAACAGTTTATGTCATAAATTTTGGTGGGACTGGAGACCGCTTAATTTTTGTACATAAGTTGTATCCTGACATACTTTAGTAAAAAAAATTGGCTTTATCTAAAATAAATTAATTTTTTTAGCGCCTTTATTTGATGGAAACTAGGTTATTGATATGATTTTGTGATGGTATAGAATTCAAATCATCAGTCATTTTAATTAATAATAATTTAATTCCTAATTAAAGTTGACTTGCAAACAATAGTTTGGGGTTCGTATGGGCAAAATCTCAATAAAATCATTTTTGTGTTTTAATTAGTTTTGATGGTTAGAAAGATAAAAATGGGGGTTGTTTAACTTAGATAAAGCAGCCTAATACTAAAGGAGTACATTATGTCATTTTTTTTTTTTTTGAGGAATAAATTAGGTCAACATTAAATTGTAAATGACCGTCATAATTAAGTTCTAATAAACTCTTTCAATATTCTAAGGCAGCAAGCTCTGCGCATTCATATCCAGCTACTTTTTTTATTTCTTTCATTTATGGTATTGCAAAGCTGAGACCGATTAAGAATAGTTGTCGGAAATAATATTTTTTTGTATTTGGATTCTGCATTTGTCATCGATGACGCTACTATTATCGATTAGAACTTTTAATTTTAGGATAAATTCAGTTTAATTAGTATTCAAATTCTTGATCAACTTTTAACTGAAATATTATTGAACTATACATAATTATAATCAAATATCCGAATGATTACAAAACTAACTAAAAAGTACGCTACTTATAGATTACTAAAATTTCAATTATAAATTATTAAAATTTAGTAATTAAACCTTTAATTATTCTCTAATTACAATCATTTAAGGCGGTCGCACTGCACGAAACTATTTGTCCGAACAAAAATGTCACGTGGTCATCAATTTTTGGCGACGGAAAACTTTTGTTGGTCCGATGTTGACATGGATTTTAATATAAAAATATTTGAAATTGTTTGGAAAATTGAAATTGATGTCCGGAATATTTTTATTAATTTTGTGATAATTTGAATATTTGATTATAGTTATATTTCATTAAAAAATCATTGAAACGTCAAAATGAATTTTGGATATTAAACTTTAATTTATCTCTATTTTAAATATATTAGACAGATATTTCTCCCACTATATCGTCACAGGCCCTGGTCCACACTCCACATAGGATAGGTATTACAGTGTGTTTTGAGATTTATTATGCAGTTTCAAAATTTAAAACTTTTTTAGTAAGCAGATGTAGTCGAGCAATATGACGTAATAAATCACGGTCATCTATATTAATTGCTATTATTAAAACAGAACTACGTACTGACATTTTTTGCTATAGCAACTTTAATACCGGAGAGCTTTTATCGTCATTGCTTACCATCAATAATGTTTTCGCATATCAAACCTTAAATGTTAATGCGCACTTGTCATAACTAGCCAACCTTTATCACATTAATAGGTGTAACAATAATACATTCCTTTTATAAGTGAAATGGGATTATTTAATTGAACATGCTCCAGTTAGATTATGAAAATCTAGTTACTTGGATACGGAATATGTACATATATATAGAGTGGTTATAGTGAAAAGAGTCCTTAAAGTAAGAAATAAGAATAAATCACAACCCTTGATCCACAATAGATGGATGACTAGATCTAAAGCGGGTCGGATCCATGTCAAACCGGGTTGGACCCGGGTCAACGATTCGGACTCGGGTCAACCCATTGACTTTTCAATTTTTTTTTTAAGTTTCAAAAAATTTTTTTCGAATTTTTTTTTCGTTTTTTTTAATAAAGTGTGATCATCTCAATACACTGTGTGGTGCATCTCATTACACAGTGTGTTGCATCTACACATTGTGATGCATCTCATTATACATGGTGATGCATCTCATTACACATAGTGTTGCATCTCAAAATGCATTGTGGTGCATCTCATAATACATGGAGATTTATCTCATACACTATGGGCTCGTTTGGTAGGGGTGATTAGGGTGTATAATATGTCTATGACACCCTAATGTCTATGACACCCTAATATCTCAAAATGCACTGTGGTGCATCTCATAATACATGGAGATTTATCTCATACTTTTGTTGTTATGTATACTACCTATGAGGTGGTATAAATAATACTGCAACTAATTATAATTATAGCAATAAATTACAATAATTACTATGTGTTGCAGAGAATTTAATACATCATACCAAACAGAATATTAATTATTTATATTTATAAGACATCTCAGTCAAATATATCAAGCCTTATCTCATACTTTGTACCAAACGAGCCCTATGTATGTGTGTATAACTATATCAAAACGAGGGAAAATCTTGGGGTGATTTGGTATGATGAAATCAAACTACTTTTCAAATCATTGTATTCATACCATATCAATAAGCAAGTGTTTGGGATTTTTTTATTATTTTTTTTGGTCTCCGCCTTCGGCTCCGATTTTAATTTATAGATAATGATTGTGACAACATTAATATTTTTTAACTCGCTCCGAGGCCTTCGGCTCCCCTCGCTCGACTCTTGAAAAAAAATAAAAAATAAAAATAGTGAAAAAGAATATTAAAAAATGGTGCATTCCAATACACTTAGTGGTGGATCTCATTGCACAGTTTGGTGCATCTCATTGCACATTGTGGTGCATATCATCTGACTCTTAAAAAAAATTCGAAAAAAAAAATTCGAAAATTAAAATAAAAAAAATTGAAAAGTCAATGGGTTGACCTTATCCAACCCGTTGACCCGGATCCGACCCGGGTTGACCTGGGTCAGATTTGACCCTCCATCTCTTGTAGATCTATGGTGGAGATCTATTCTTATTTCTTAAGTTAAGATCCATTCTTATATATAGAAAAAGCTATGTTACTGACCTTCTGAGTATCGCTTACGTTTCATCAATATTAGTATTAATGTTTTTATATTATTTTTATTCTGATATTTTAGAAATTGTTCCCCTAATCATTAAATTTATAAATTACATAAAAATCGATTTGTTCTTTTCGTTCATCTCTTCGAAATTAAAGTGAAAAAGTACAAATCGAGCCTTGATGTTTATGTAATTTGCAAATTAAATAATCGTGACAATAATTTATAAGGTATTAGAATAAAAATAATGATAAAATAAACTAGAGTGGTGCTCATAAAATATGAACGACACACCATTTCTCTATATATTATATGAATATATATATTATATACTTACGCATTTCATGGGAAAAAAAGAAACAAGAAATTTTTCCTTGTCTTATGATGTTTCTATACGTTGTGTTTGTAATCAATATTGCCATTTTACTATAAAGTGGAATTAACGACTATAAAATTTTTCCTTCAAAAATAAACACATATGTGATAAGATTAAAATTTCAACAATTTATTTGTTTATTCTTTTTATTTAATTTTCAACTACTGTGGTGACATGATAAGCGAAAGATATATGGCCCTCCACATTATTGGGGTGGATATTGGATCAATATTGGAGTTCATGTATTAATTGCTAATAACAAAAATAACATACATATGGACAAAAGTGTTTCATAACAAATTTAATATTGATGCAATATATAGATAAAGCACTTCATCTTATTACTTCTATCCTCCGTGTAATAATATTTTTGTCCACACAAGCTTTTAATGTACCACATACTCTTTGTAATAAATTGTATAATAATTAGTCGTCAATAAATTAAAAACAAAGAGTTGAAAATCATCCACTTGGCAACAATTTAACTGATTCCTTCACAAGTAGAATATATAGTTCAACAAATTTTTCAATAAGTTTTGCATTTTATATAGGTAGAGCTATAAATATTTGATTGGCCTTACAAACAAATCTTTTTGATAAAAAATTAAAAAAAAAACATAAATTTTTGGCACCTTTTTCCAATTAAAAGAAAAGAGCGAAAAAAGAAAAAGAAGGCATCGGAAATGATGCAAGCTCGTGGGGTTGCATGACGTCATGATTTTCAAGTAATTGCTCTTAGGCCCCTAAAAACTGCAGTAATGCACGTGGCGAAAAAGTCGATGACCAAAAATAAAGCTAAAATGAAAAATCCCTCCTTTTTGTACGTGATGTAGGAGAAGGAGTATATAAATGTGGTGATTAAAAAGAATAAATCTATACAGTCACAATGGTTAGTTATAATTTAATTTAATAAAAAAAAAATTGGTTTTATTAAAAAAAAAATTGGTTCTAAATGACTTCTAATATTTAAAATATTTAATTTATACAAATTTACATTGATATATTTGGATTTGGATATAAATCTCAATAGATATAATAAAGGTAATACAAAGATTTTAGTCTAAAAAATAAGAAAGAAATATATTTACACTAATCATGATAGAATTTAAGTAAAAAATATAAACACTAACATAAAATATATAATCTTACTTTTATATAAATCAAATATATAATAAAAGTGATCTATTTACATTTAATCAACTAAATTATGGCTAGTCACATTATGACCAAATAGCATCACTCGATAAAAAACGGGTCTAGAAAAAATATATGAAAAATTCAGAGGAGTGAGTGGAGTACTTATAAAGTTATGGGGGTGTATTTATATGCAGGTACTGTATTTTTGGTTGGCTTTGCAGTTTGCCCCCCTAAAGCGAGGACAGATGTGGCAATTCCAAGGCCAAAAGATGGTTGCGCGTGCACTGAGTCAGCGACGGCGAGGCCGGACTCAGGCGGCGGAGTCAGTACGGACGCGGCCAGTCGTCGGTGGATTTTACCGACATCAAACTAAGTTTCCATAACTTTGTTGTCCCCCCAACTTTTTTGCTTTTTCGCTTTTTTACCTCTTTTGAGATGTATGACTGTGCTGAGCATGCACGTATTTGGGGGGTTGACCGAATTTCAGGAAAAGCTTTGGACTCAATAAATAATCTAAAATTTCTCTACTCTGGATCATCTGACTATACATTATACATGCAGGTAACCCGGTAACCCAGCTGCAAATTACAAACATGCACGTGACGTGGGAGTAAACATTTTTTTTAATATATATATTGTCGTTTACTATTGTATAGTTTCAATTCACAACATTTTAGTGGGACAATTAAAAAAAATTCCACTATTCTTGTTCAAAAGCATATAAGTTTTGGGAAAATGTGTGTCCAAATCATTCGCTCATGGAGTTACCTATTACTCCTTCCGTCCCATTGATAATATACCATAATTTTTAGGCACGGTTATTATGGAGATGGATAAAAAGATAGAAAATGGGTAGGTGTTTATCACATTTAAAAATGATAACTTTTTCCTTATTTGGAGTGAAATATTATCAATGCGACAGTTTAAAAAGGAAAATGAGACGTTATCAATGGGACGGACGGAGTAGTTTTATTATAAATTGCAATTGAAATGATACTGATTTTTACATCTAATATGATGTCAAGCAGCTTGGATGGGAAAAATACAACCTATTTTTTTTACAAAAATTAAAGAATATTATTTTCAACGAAAATTTTACATGCTATTTTTTTTTCACAAACCTTTTGGCCCGATGAGCTAGTTTGAAAATCGAATTTGAATATAGGATCAAAAAAGTTCTTGTCCAAAAAAAAATCAACTCAAACTCGAACCGAAAATAAAATAAATCCAATAAGATTGACCTGAAACTGATGTGTTGGCCCGATTGATACCCTAGGATCTCAGATCTCTTGTGCTAAAGCACGTTGGACTTACTTTCAAAATTTTAGTCTTCAAGTCTATGGTTACTAAGAACACTCAAATCATGTTTATCTCGTTCTATTCTCAATCAAAGTATTCTTTTAACTTTGTTTCAAAGATCCCTTAATTAAAGGTTTTCGTCATCATATACAACTTAATTATATGCCATCAAGAGCAATGATGGGCCGCTCACCTTCCATGAGCACCTTTCGTGGGCACCGATCACCGTTCATTCATGTTAGCATTATTCTTTTTAATTTTTTTATTATTTTATATTCTAATATCTTAAAAAATAATATTTGAATCATTAATGACAAAATACATAAAATCAAAGCTCGATTTGTATTATTATTCATTCTTTGAAGTTAGAGGAAAAAAAACGAATAAAGCTTTGATTTTTATGTATTTTGTAGATTTAATGATTCAAATATTAATTTCTAGGATATTAGAATATAAAATAATAAAAAAATTAAAAAGAATAATGCTAACATAAACGAACAGTTATCGGTGCCCACGAAGGTGCTCACGGAAGGTGAGCGACATATCATTTCTCATGCCATCAATATTTATTTTCCCATTTTTCATTTTAAGATTTTTCCGTTTCAGGGTTTCCATTCTCACCCCATATATTATGGGATTTGGATTCTATCATCTCTTTTTTTCGCCGCCGCGGCCACCCCCTCCCTAACTATCAACGCTACACTCCTCCACCACCACCAACCCTTCATCCATTGTCACCTCCTCCATCAATACTGCTAGAGCTGGCAAAAGTGTCGGGTCAGACTAGGTCAGCCCGATTCGAACCTATCGAATAGATGCTAAATCAAATATGGCCCGCCCCGACCCGATCATTTGTCGAACTGTTTAAATTTAAACCCAATTCAATCGTACATGGGCCATCAGGCCAAACCCATCCGAGTCCATTGCCTATATTTATTTTGTCATTTATATAAAAAATTGAGGTTAAACAATTCATAGGTTTCAAACCCAAGACCGTTAACTTGGAAGACTAATAGTGGAACTACTACATCACAAGTTTCAATACGTCATTTGTCAAAGTTAAATAACATATATTCCCTCCGTTCTGCTCATTTTATCTACATTTTTTTAGATGGGCGTTCCTTTCCAATAAAAAAAGAATTTATCCTCAAAACCGTTTAAAATTGGTGGGACCTATCCACTTTCTATCTTTTTACTCTTATTCTTAATTTTCGTGCCGAACAATAAGTAGATAAAATGAGCGTAATGAAGGGAGTAAGAGTAATATATAATAAAGAATGAGCTTTTTAGCCTAAAAACCACACATTTTTTTGGGTCATAGCTTGACCAGCCTGGGGTTATCTAGGTGGGCTCGTCCGACCCCATTTTTTTCAGGCCTACATTCTTTTCGGCTCAATCAACCCTATTTTGGTGCCTAAGGCCATGAATTTTGCCAATTCTAACTACCGCCACCTCCACCACCGTTCAGCGTTAACGTCGTTGCCGGCAAAGCTGATTCCTCTATATTGAACCAAACAGTGAATTGAAAATGGAATTTAGGGGAAATTTATTTCCCTGTATGGTTCCGAACCAAACGAATTGGAAAATTTAGAATCTCATTCTTTTCCTTTCTGTCTTTTTTTATTACTTTCCCTTTCTCGTGCTCGAACCAAACGCCCTCTTAAAAACAATTCACTGAAATGTTCTTTTTCCAATAGTCTCCTATCGATCAGACGATCAAACAATCCACATTTTTTAATTTATTAAAATCGAAAAGTATTATTTTTTAATTTATTTATTTACTTATTTATTTTTTAATATCGTGGAACCGTTATTTTCGGTGCGCACTTGGTTAACTCCCGTCCCTGTGTAATAGTCTGCAAACAACACAGGGCAAGTAAACACATTTTCCAAGTACAAGTGTAACAGGCTTAGACCAATAGAGGCATCAACGGAATTTTAAACTGAGACATTTGACCTCAGGCAGCTCACTCTATCACTAAATCATTCTCAAGGGGACCGAAAAGTACAGTATTATTTTCTATAGGCATGCAGGGGCCCAAAAAGGAGTTTGTTACATTTAAGACTCGAAATACATATAATAGGTTAAAATGAAAACTATCGATTTAAGATTTCAACTACTGAAACTATTAATCTAAGATTAGAAATTCATGTACATTGATTTTTTTATATATTAATTATCGAGGAAATTACAACGTTTTAATTACAGGCCATTCTTTTTATAAATTGCTTTCTAACAACCTCAAGTACATGCGTCCCACTTTGAGGTGGCCTAATAATAAAATAAGTTATTTCATGTCTGAAAGTATGAGCTCGAACTTTGTGAATGATTTAAGTCGAGTAACTATCCAGAACGCACATTAAAAAAAATTGATAGAAAAAAAAAACCCCTCAAACCACATGCATTTATTAAATAAAAATTTATTCAATTACGCACGAGGGGTGCAACCCAACAACGAGATACATAGTTCAACAAGAACAGATCAAACAACAAAATTATAAAAGTTCGAGACATACAGATTAAACAACAAATTAAATAACAAAACCCTATAACCACATGCATGCATGTATTAATTGGAAGACAAATAAAACTCCCGTGCATCATCTGCACCGTAGAACCGGGTCAACATTCGACCCGAACCCGACCCGTCCCGCCCGGTCAATGTTGACCGGTCATTGGTCAACGTTGACCGCGTTGAATTTTTATTATTATTTTTTTAATTTTTTTTCCAAGAGTCAAGCGAGGGGAGCCGAAGGCCTCGGAGCGAGCTAAAAAACATTAATGATGCCACAATCATTATCTATAAATTAAAATCGGAGCCGAAGGCGAAAAAAACGAAAAGTCAACGGTCAGACGTTGACCGTTGACCGGTCAACGCTGACCAGGTGGGGTCAGGTCGGGCAGGTTGGTCAGCCGGCTATATCCAAGTGCATCTTTAATTGGAACCATCTGATTAATTTATGAACGTGAAATATCCGACCACAACGGATGCATATTTGATTAGTTTATGGTCAAATCTGTTTCGACAATATGGTGCAATTCAAGTACAACAATGTATGTCAATGTACAGATGTACACACACACACTCCATGCTAGAGTATCACTTGGTACTTTTTCTTTAGAAGAGAGTATCTCTTACTTTACTTCCACACAAATATGAAATATCATATCGCTTAAAAACAAAATTTCCTACAGTTTTGTACTACCGAAATTTAAAGATTACCAGCCTTGGGGCCCAAAACTAATAATCCATAAAATAAAGTTGATTCAGTTCTATCCTTTGGGCCAGATGTATATATATATATCCCAAGTACATCACACTTCAATTTAGTGGGCTCATTAATTAATATTAGAAACCCAAAATGTCGTTTGCTAGCTCTTTATGGTACTGCTGCTAGCGTTTTAATTTAATACTCCCTCCGTCCCGCCATAAGTGGCCACATTTTCTTATTGGGTTGTCCCATCATAAGTGGCCACTTTCCTAATATGGAAACACCCTCCCTCACACAAAAGATGTGGGTTCCACCACTTTTTATCTTTTTACCCTTTAAACACTCTTCTCCTAAATACTCGTGCCCAAAAGAAAGTAACCACTTATCATGGGACGGAGGGAGTAAGCAACTTTTGAAACCAACTAGATTTACCCGCGCGCGTTGCTCTGCACCATTCGATTGTATTTCATTTTTTACATTTTTAAATGTTAATAATATCTATATAATCTAATTAAATATTTCAAATTAATAAAATTTATCTCTGTGAATCTTCTTATACAAAATAATACATTTAGCAAACACAAAAATTAATTAACGTGACAAACAATAAAATAATTACTACTCCAAAGCTTAATATTTGAATTTGAAAATTTGAAATGCAACATACACATCATTATATAGTGAACTAAATTTGTTAGGCTTTAAAGCCTAATTTTTTAATGAAAAATTGAAATGGCATGATAAATCTACAGTTATTAATTTTTACTGGAAAGTGTACAATTATTTGCATGTCGCATGCAAAATGAGTGGGAAAATGCATTACAAAGTATTTTGCTTTAATATACTAATAGAAATGGGGGAATATGCATTAAATGAATGCCAATGAAATTTGGTGGTAATGGTAGCATTTCATTATGATACGGAATCTATGTCCCTATGTGTTGGTTTGCAATTAAATCCCAACTTCAATAATTTTGACTATATACATATTGGGTTGAAGCTACCTTCCTCATGATGCATAGTTTGATTTGATTTAGGTGTTAATTTGGCGGGTAGCAATAAATTCATCTATGCTCAAAAAAAAAAAAAAAAAAAAAGCAATAAATTCATCAAGTTTGGAAAAAAAAAATTGACCACATTTAAAATATTATAATTACAGTAATTAATGAAACAACTATACTTTTCTACCAATCAAACAAGCTCAAATGATTATCATATCTTGCAAATTCTGTCTTATAAATTAGCAATAGAAAATGACATCTTTTTATAGAGGTGGGCAGTTTTAAATCAACCATGCCTAATTACTTCATTTAATTAATTAGAGTTTTGATCACTTGGCATATGATTGTAGATGGATCCTATATACCTCTATTTTTTAGTATCCTTATTAATATTTTCATTTTTTTTCTGTTTTTTCTTCAATCCAGTTTTTAGTTTATTTATACAATTTTTAATTATATTTGATTATATTATATTAATCTAATAATGAAGATTTACAATTATTTTCCAGTCGTTATTTTTTTTTTTTTTTAAATTGTGATTGGAGATAGAAATAGAGCTGGCAATTTTTTACACAACACGATAATCCGACACGAACACGCACGAAATTAATGGGTTAGTGTCAAGCCTTATCGGATTCGGGTCGTTATCGTGTAACCTGATATGGACACGAAATTATCAGGTCGGGTTCGTGTCGGATTCGTGTCGGGTTCGTGTAACCCGATAAGATTTATTTATTATTTATTATTTTTTTTTCATCATTAATTATTAATTTATTGTTTTTCTTAGGGTTTTAAGTTTAATTTTTAATGTTTTTATTGTTTATATAGCTTATAGTGTCGTATAAATTTATGTTTTAATCGTGTCGTGTCGTATCGTGTCGTTATCGTATCGTGTCAACACGATAGAAATCGTGTAATTTTCGTGTTCGTGTCGTGTTCGGATTTGAACATTTCGGATCGGATTCGTGTTGTGTCGAGCAAATCCTTAACAAGTCGTGTTCAGATTTGACCTTAACAGATCGGGTCGTTAACAGGTCGACACGATAACGATCCGACACGCACGATTTGCCAGGCCTAGATGGAAATAGCCTATGTTGGGTTTGGCATTCTATTAAAGTTGTGCCTATACCTAATCTATTTAGCGATGTGAGTTGGGCCTGAAAATCTCCAATTGGGTCCTCAGAGATCGTCAAGTTTTCATTTAAGGGCCGTCAACAGTACGTTTATGATACCAAATTTTTGTTTTGCACCCGTTGATCTCATTTTAGGAAAATTCTTAATTATACGTTAGGATACCAAATTTATAGGAGTATTGAAATTGGCCAATACAAGTATTCTAAGATCATTTTTTCCTCAAAAAAAAAAAAGAAAAAGAAAAAAGAAAGATAGAATATCATTAATTTTGTATGCCAAGGAACTCATGACGTAGTCTATGGTTTACGGCTCGTTATTAAATCAAGTTTGCACTAAGATAGAAAGGTGTTTAGATTTACTAAACTCAGTATACTTATACTCCCTCCGTCCCATTTATATAGGCTTATTTTTCTTTTTCGGATGTTCCAAATATATAGGCTTGTTTCCATAAAAAGTAATTTTTTTTGCTCATTTACTAATATATCCCTATTTAATTATTTGATTAACTCATAAAAATACATAGTCAAATAATAAATAGGAGCATATTAAGAAATTTATCATATAATTTACTTTTCCAATAATTTTCTTAATCCTTGTGAAAATTTCAATCCGCCTATATAAATGGGATGGATGGTGTATGATTATTTCGATATTGATAATTGTGCCACATTATGACATGAATGTGCGGAACTTCAATATTATGTGCAGAAGGTGGCATGGTGCAAGTCAATGAATATTTGTTGAATTTTCTTTTGAAGTTTTATGAGTGTCAGTGTGTGCATGGTTTAGAGGAGTTAGTTGAATTGAAAATTTTTTTTTCTTTGAGATGCGGCCTAATCTTGTGTGTCTCTAAATAAGGAAATCAATACTATTTGTTTTCTCAAATTGAATTATTATTTTATGCTTACTAACAGTTCGATTTTCTGAGGTGGAGTATTACAACATTTACAACGATTAATCTGATCTAACAAAAACTACCCAACAAATATGCATCTTGACTCGTGAATATCAATTAAACAAATTATTACATAACAAAAAAAATGCAACCCCAATAAAATTAAAAAGAAAAAAAAATCGCTAAAACAAAGAAAAACTATAGTACAAATCCGAGCAAGAATGAATGAAGCCATGCATAATTCGAAATTTTTTTCTATTTCCTTCTCTGCATTGAATTACTGTTGCCCTCAAAAAGCTTTTCAATCATGGTCTCAACATCCTCCGGCTGGTATTTGATGTACTTATCCGCCTGCCTTGCATTGTCCAGGTACTGGCGGAAGCGCCCGACGAAGGAGCGGTAGGCCGGAATGAGCACCGCCGATATGGATATCCGGAGCTCCGACTGCAGCTGGTCGTCGCTGACGACCCACGTGGTCTGCGAGCGGTAGATTTCCTCGAAGGTGGTGGTGAATATCTTAAACCTCTCCTTGAGCAGCGCCTTGTTGGGCTTCCCGTTGACCACCAGCCCCTCCTGGTTGAGCGTCTGCAGCACTCTGTTCCACGTCTCCCGCTGGTAGTTCTTGTGGTACTGCCGCACCACCGTGGAGCGGCGGCGGCACCACGTGTCCCCCATCACTTGAAGAATCTCGCTGGCTCCCTTCACTTTCTGAAGAATGTATCTCCCGTTGTTCATGAGGAATATGTTCCGCAGCGCCGGGTCGCGGTATAGCTTCGATTTCTTCTCCAAATTGCCGTCAAGGAGGTCCATCACCGTCACCACCTGGATCGAGAACGGCGTCGTGCCGGCCATGGTCTCGAAGTTGTGAGGGCTCTCGCTCTCTTTCTCCAGATCCAGAGTGATGGATTCCGGGAACTTCTTCTCCAGTTGCGTGTGTTTCTCGAAGATCTTCTCAAGCGTGTCTTTGTAGTCGCACGTGTATTTTAGGTAATTCATCACGTAGCGCGTGAGCGGGTGCACTGCGCCGCCGGGGACGGGGATCCGCGCCGCGTCGCTCTGGATCGAGTTCTCCAGATCGCAGAAGTTGCTCACCGCCGATTCTCCGATCCGGTCGATCGCGTCGGAGACCTCGTCGATCAGCTCGCTCCAGCACGAGTCGCCGGTGATGGTGGGGACCAGGCACTGCAGCGCTTCGTACATGTCCAGGTACTTGAACAGTTTCTCCGCCGATCGCTTCGCCATGGCCGTCGCCTCCGCGAAGTCGAGGAGCTGGATCACCACGCCGCGGATTATGTTGCTCAGTGAACTCCGGCAGATGGACGGATAATCGGAGAAGACCGATTCTCCGAGGCGCTTCTCCCCCGGAAAGATGATCTCGGAGCAGGATTTGACGACGTTAATCCACCGCGAGATCTCCGCCTCCAGCGTCTCCCACGCCGCCTTGGCCACGTCATCCATGTTCCACATTATCTCGAAATCGAGCTTCGCCATCTGCTTCCGTATCGCGTTCCGCCGCGAGATGTAGTACACCTGGCAGCACTCTGTTTCGTACCCCGCCGAGATCATCGTCGACGCGATCTCGTGCATCTTCGTCACCGCTTCCGGCGAGTACGCCGGATATTCTTCGGAATCATCCGGCCGGTCGGAATAATCCTGTTGAAACTTGGAACTGAAGGACGAAAATTTATGAATGATGAGCGCATTTTCAGCATCCGCATCGCTCCTCGAATCCTCCAGCAACGTGCGGAATTCTTCCTCCAGAAACACCATGGCGCGCTGCAACGCCGCGCTCGTCTGATTCATCGACGGATTGATATTCGCATCCGGCGGGAACTCGCTCAAGGCGTTGGTCAATTTGGAGATGCGCCGGACGGAATGAATGAACATCAAATCATCCTCCGCCATCCTGCCGAATCTCGCATTGGTATCGCCGGAATTGTATTTTTTCACTCTCGATTCTATGATCTTCGAGAAGGTCTCGATGAAATCAGGGATTTCCGGTGGATTCGACGTTGATTTGTCGTCGATGGCGGCGAGCGAATCGATGAATTGATCAACATTCTGCGAAATCTCATGGCTGTGATCGTGTGCAGAATGTTCATCACATGCATCGTCGGTCGACAAATCAACCGAATTCTGGGGTTGCGGACTCGTCGTCGAAATTTGGGAATGATTGCTCAAACTGTTGTGTTTCTGGAGATGGGCTTCTTCCATTGAATTTTTGATTTATTTTCCTTTTTCGAGTTTTTCTCCTTTAAGACACGAGTTTCCGTTATTCTTTTTCTTTTTTGTAATCAATGAGAGAGGGAGGAGCAGGAAATAGAGGGTCTAGAGAGAAACATGATTTTTTTGGTCATTTTTGTTGGGAACGGATTCGAATATAATACTACAACTGAATATTAATATTAATTCTTCGTTTTAGTTAAAAACTAGTAGAGTATATGTTTTTATTATTAAGACAATAAAGTTTTGTGATTTTCGAGGTTGGTTGGACGTGGTTGGGAGTTGACTCGGCTGGGGAGGTCCATATCCTTGGTGCTCTCCACGACTTCACTAACTTTAGATTTGTGCATTATATATTGGTGTGCCAAATCCATATCTTTTAGGGGGTTCATACTTTGTAAATTCACGAGGAATAAAATTTATTCACACAAAATACAATAAAATATACTCCCTAGGTCCCACTCAAAATAACACATACTTCCTCCATCCCCCAAAAGTGTGGTCCAAATTTAATTATATATAAGAAATAAAATATTAATTGGACCACACGTTTGAAGGACGGAGGAAATATTTCTTTTTGGATCTTCCCATTCCAAGTCGCACAGTCTTAAAACCCAATGAAAGAGCACACAAAAATCAAATCAAAATAGGGCATACGAAATTCACGAAACTGGGCATCCAGACCATATTTCAATTAACGTAAGCCCAAATGAAGCGGGCAATATGAACAACAAAAACAAACATAGGCCCAATAATATGTCTAATGTATGCTACCCATTAATAGGCCCATAACTAATTTAAACTCCCTCTTGGCCCATATGCTCGATTCTAAATCCTATCAAAAATTCAAAACTACTAAGCTATTGCGACAACTGACAAAAACTATTTTGAGAATTGTCCTACAAAAATCTAAAAAAGTGTTTGGCGAACCAAAATCTCAACATAATATAATAGTCTGTAAATCACACAGGAAATTTAAATTGTGCAAATAAGCTCGATGTATAAAACATTAGAAGGATTTTAATTCAAAAATATTTTAGTTACAAAAACAGTTACTCTGTAAACCATCCTTAAAGAGTGAAAATACAAAAGCTTAAAACACGTGTGAAAAAAATACATCTCATATACTAATAAGTCAAAAATCTATCCTCAATGTCGGTATAAAATAGGAGGAGAGTGTCTCATCTCATCCACTTATAAATTTGATGTGTATTTGTAGCCATAAAGGCAAAATGGCATAAGCCTAAAGCTTGAAGTAACATTAAGGATAGAGACACTAAATTGATGATTCATTTATATCACACGGTGAACATGATCTACCCCCTCCATAACTTCAAACACATCAATTTTTTTATTTTTTTTTATTTTGTCAGTTTACAGAAATTGATGAGGCCCAGTTGATCTGGTTTAGGTGGACCACTTTGATCTCCATGATTGGAAAAGGACAAGAGCCACACTTAGAAAACACAAGATTCTTGCAATTTGCAAAACTCTCACGCGTTTGGTGTACCGTACGGTTTGGTACCACACCAATTCTAACTAAAATCCCTAACATATCAAACTCAAATCTATGTGTGGAAACATTTGCACCTGCATGCCCTCTTCTTCTTCTTGTCCTAACCTCTTCATAGGGGCTATGTTGACTTTGCAATTTTGGGAAAATTCTAAATTTTATTTGGGGAGATCATTGAGGGGAAGATACTTTTTGATAAGATATATATATTTGGAGAGAGAATCTTTTTATTGCAGATATTAAATATAATGTTCCGATTGGCTTCATGCATGCATTGCTTGATGATAAGGAGGAATAAGTATTTGTTCAAAGATATGATGAGATTACTTCTAGTTGCAAAGATTAAAAATCATATCTCGAGGTGGATTATGTTTTGGGAAATGATGTTTTAAGATTTATGTGCAAGCTATTATTGTGTGAACAAAAACTATATGCCAAAAAATTTCACTCCTCAGGCACGCCAAAGCCTAACCTTTTGACTTATCAAATCAAGACTCGAACAATGAGTTTTTAAAATTTGAGTCTTCCAAAAATATGGACGAGTTTTAATTGCAAGATGTTAAAAAATTAGGTTCTTGTTTCATTGTTTGTATCATTTTGAAAATCATGTCAGAACTGATAATTTGATAAAAGTATGTACTTGCCCTTTATTCCTTTTTAGTTGTGGGATTGGGAATAGGGAATTGAACTCGGCCGCTCAAAATGATTTTTCACATTTGAATTGAAGAAATTATTTCTTTTTATTATTATTTGGTATGGACTAATGAGAGATTGATAGAAATATGACATTGATATTAAAACTTGTGGAGAAAAGCTCAATGATCAATGGTTTGAATATTATCAATATATTATAAAGTTTTAGCCAACCGCATAATGTTTTTTAAATACAGTTTGTTTGGTTGATTGTAGTTTTCCCTCGGTACTCGAACAACAAAATCTATAAGTTTTTTTTTATTGAGGAATACATTTATATTTTTGTCTTTAATTTAATTGTGATATCAATAGTTGTCTAGCTAGCAAATTATACAGAAACCAGCACAATTTATTTATGAGGAAGTCGTTTGAAAGTAAATATTGAGGAAGTTGAAAGTAAAAGGTTGTATGTGACAAAAATAGGGTAGTTTTTATAGTTGCAGCAAGTGGTATTCAATATGAAGGTAGTGATCAATTTTAATTTAAGTACATAATAATGATTCAACAACCAAAATAGTAGTTTCATCTACTCCCTAACATGAGCCATGTGATGTAAAGTGTTCTTCGCAACATGGATTGTTGGAGACAAAGTAAAGGGAAACTCAAATTTTATTTAAATATACATAAAATATTTCTCACATTTATACTTTATAAAAAAAAGTTTCATATGGAGAATATACTAGTACAATATTTGATCATTTGATGCCGTTTCGATTTTCTTCTTTATATCTTCCTCCAAAGAAAATATTCCACCTCCACCATCCGAAAAAAGGGCTACCTCTTTCAGCGGAGAAGAATCGATTTCGAAAAATAAAGTCAATATATATTGAAGACATTATAATTAAATCCAATAGTCTTTCCAAATTTCGGAATTATTGTGATCGCACTGGTAGCAATTAGAAAGCACTACATAATAAAAGTATAAAGCTAATTAAGATTATGAAATATTCCAAATTAAGGCAATTGGATTAACAAAATGGGTGTCACATGTTGCACGAGATGTCAAGTCCGGCAACCACTACGGTTAGTTAATAGTTAGTTTCCCACTTTGTACGAATTTTCTTTCCTCCTTATACTCTTTGCTTTTCACAATACACATACATACAAACATATATATACGCTTTAGAGAGGAACGATTAGTTGCGCACCTAGTAGGAGCATTTCTTTTTTCTATGACAATGATAACTCGCAGCCGCTATTCGAGATGCGCATCGAATTAATCGTAAAAAGATAATACACATGGTTATGAATTGATCGAATTCCATTAATTATATCATAGAAGCACATTGCATGGATTACATTGTCCGAGCTCATTGGACAACCTACGTCATCAAGTTAGCGATGAATAAAAAAAATGTACTAACATGTTGGGGGCAAAATATTGTAAAAGTAAACGCTTAGATATATATTTTTAAAATGTATATGGTTTGAATTTATCCACCACAACATATCAAAAAATAGCTTGAGAATATAATTTAAACCTGGCCTGTGTAATCCGTAATATTATTTATTTGTTTATAGTAGCCTAGCTATTTTGTTTAATCGATTAATTTTAGTACTACTTAACTTGATCTTGATAATTAGGATACTAATTAATCACTATGCTAAGCCTAAATTTATTCCCTAAATATGCTCTATGGAGTTGGGTTGGTTACATTACATGTATCAAATGTGGCAATTTTTTTTTTTGAGAGAATGTGGCAAGTTGTTTAACCATCAACTTCCACTACCCAACTAGTTACCGACAAGATTTATATATCTTTTTTAAGTTTTAATGTTGTGTTTGTTCTTTTTTAAGTTTTAATTAATGTTGTATTTGTTCGATAATGCTATCGTTTCTTTATGCAATAGTTTGATTTTTAGGTTTTTCATTCTCATCTTTTATCATGCGATTTGAATTTTCTCATCCCTCTATTCTACTATCCCTCCACCACCACCACCCTTCCCAAGAATTGCTAGCCAAAAAAATCACGACCTTTCGAAATAGTTACAATGAAATTGGATACTCTCTTTAACATTTTTTTTTGCTGATTAAAGACCAATTTCATATTATGACACACTAGTATGTTTTTCAACATCTCCAGATTTTTCATCGTTCCATTTTATTACTAATCATTCATTTCATTCTTAATTTCATTTGCATGATAACCATCACAACAGCCTCATATCATATGATTCATATTATATAAATTGAAGTTACTATTAACATATTAAAGCTCTAGTATAAGTAGTATTAATTAGAAGGAAACAATAAATTATCTACAACCAATTTTATGTCTATTTTGAGGATAAATTTGTAAATAATTGAATATGATGGAAAAAATGGTCCGAAAAATTATCATATCTAGTAGCCTATTATTATTAAAAAAAAATTTGGAAAAAGGGGAACGGTGGGATCTAAGCCATAGATCTCAGTGCTTACAGATTAAAGTCTGCACTATTTCAATGTCTCATTACGTACTTAAATATATACTTTTTCTTAGAACTAATATACGAGTACTATTTATAGGTGCATCTTTAATATAAAGCTCATTTAAATCGTTAGTAGGATCCAATCATATTATCTTTTAATCATGATATCGCTTTTCACCACTATATAAGTTATTCTATAGGACTAGGGGTGCATATCCGCAAAATGAGTTTTCGGGTAACCCGTACACTACCCGTATCCGGCCGGGTAACGGGTACCCTATACCCGTAATTTTTGGGTACGAGTAGGGTACGGGTATGAATTTTTCAAAAATTTCGGGTGCCGGGTATACCCGTTAGGGTATCGGGTATCCAGTCTATACCCGGTCAAATAATTATTTTATTATTTATATAATATTTAGTATGTTTAATTATATTTAATTATTTTTATATAGAAAAATAAAATAGAATAGTATACAATTATTATTTTAATAATTATTTTTATATTTAGTATGGATTTCACTTGTTTGCTACTTTGCTTTGAATATTTAAATATTTGAAATTTTGTACTTTATTTTTTTATTGAAGTTGAAGTGTTTGAACTACGTATTTGATATTGATTTGTTGTTGTTGTTTAATTGTTGATGGTTATTTGCGTCGTTGAAATTGTCGAAAAATCGAGCTGAAAATAGGTGAAAAATTGAAAAAACGCAATTGTACCTTTTTGTTTTATTTAAACGGATAGACCGGGTACCCATTACCCGGGCGGGTATACCCGACTGGATATTGAATACCCGATTGGCTAAAACGGACGGGAACGAGTATTTATTTTTAACTTATTCGGATTTGGGTACCCGAAAAAAATGGATAGGGTACCCATGGGTACTCAATTATGCAGCCCTATATAGGACTGCTATTCTATAAACTTTAGGGTTGCATTACAGTACTTCTTAGATTGAGTAAATTATTAATTTCATACTATAATGATGCGTAAAATCACATCATGAAAGTTTTAGTTGTCATCTGTCTACTCAATCCGTCATGGCTTGTAACTATTTGGTAAAAAATATGATATCCATATTATGACTGCATATTTCATTGATATATATAACGAACATGGTATAACTCACCATAAATAATTTTGGTAAAACACTATTGGTTAGAATCTCCTTATTTATTTGGGATGGAACCTTTTGTGAATTGTTATCATTTGGATTAGCGTCAACTATGGTATTTATTAAAAAGAATTAAAGAATCCGGATTAATTGGGTGGGAATAAATGATGAATTTAGTCGTGGCAAATACGGTGTTTATGTGGACCGTCAAATGCGCAATCTAAATATCTTCTTCTCGAACAAATACTTCTCCCATGATCCACCTTTTGACTCCAATATTATTTTCCACTTTAATATATTTTCACTCCCTAATTTAAATGACTAAAATTCTTGTTTTATCGAATTCATGTTCGTTTCAATATTCCGATTCTATATTAACCTAAATATATTAACCTAAAATAGCATGTTGCATATATAAAAAAAATTGCACATGAAATGAGTTTACCCAGTGCACACTTTGGATATGGTTGGGGGATTATGATATATGAGGACATTGATCCAAGTCAAAAAAATATCAGGACATTGATGATATATTTTGATTTGTTCTTACTAATTGTAGATTGGTAGATTTTTGTTGTTGAGTTAGATTTTTTATTCACGAACACTACAATATTAGTAAATAATAAAATATAACTTCAATGAAGAGTTAAATTTAAAAGGGTAATTTTCACTTTAATAGCCATACTATTCAACTTTTCACTTTAATATTCCAAACTATTAAAAATATCAATTAAATGGCTAAACTATTAAAATTTTCACAATTATATTCCAAACTATTAAAAATATCAATTAAATGGCCAAACTATTGAAGTTTTCACAATAATATTATAGGTCAAACTTTCGGCGACGAAAATTCAAGGTGTCACGTCGGAAATATATTTAGAATTTCAAAATTCTAAATCCTTCAAAACTCAACCAAAATAAATTTTCGACGTGACACCTTGAATTTCCGTCTCAAAAGTTTGACCTAGAATATAATTGTGAAAATTTTAATAGTTTGGTCATTTAATTAATATTTTTAATAGTTTTGAATACAATTGTGAAAATTTCAATAGTTTAGTCATTTAATTGATATTTTTAATAGTTTGGAATACAATTATGAAAAGTTGAATAGTTCAGCTATTTAAGTGAAAATTACCCAATTTAAAATGCTAATTTTCTAGGAATATTGTGTGCCATACAAAATTACATTTAAAGTTTACAAATTTAAAATTATTAAGTTTGCTAATTACAATTAAAGGTACTATTTGGCCCGTTTTAATATAATATCCTTACTAATTTTAGTAATATAATTGATTTGAAGAAATTCTAGAACAGGTTACCTGATGGATCATATATGATCCGATCACAATTGCACAATGGATTACAATTTACGATAATCTATATTCATCGCACCGATCGAATAATAAAATGTATATGCATTACGTATAATGCTTTGAATTTTTTTTTGTTTAATACATCATAAATATCTATATATATTACACAGTCGAATAAGTTTTTACTAAAAGCACATTAGACAACATAATGTGATTGATTTTAAACTCTTTTTTTTTTCGAAAGGAATTGCAAAACGATAGAAAGAAAAACTAATGAAATATAAAATTACAATATTTATTCATATTTACGCCAAAAAGTGGTATTTATTTTTAAAAACCGTTGTTAAGAATAAATTTTCCTGTTCATTAAGTAAAAAAATTCCACCATTGAGCCTAAAAAGTTGAGGCGTAACTGAATTAATTTCATTCTAATTTTGCATACAGGTAGGTGTAACCTGAACCGGAATTTAATGGTTTTAATAAAAAATGACTGGAAATAGATTTGAAGATATCATTAGCACATAACAAACTAAAAGTAAACAGTTACATATGATTAAACAAGGATATTATATCGTTAAAAAATAAGGGTAGTGATAATGGGACATAATGTCTTAGACATAATGGGGGTATATTTGTAAATGTGTAATTTTCGAATTTTTAATTCAATTAATAGGATTTTTGCAATTACTTCATTGTCCTTAGCACTAATTAAGGGATATATTACATGATTGATTTGAAATTTTGAAAATCAAATCATATCTATATATTTTATAATTAATTTCATACATATCCATAATTATTTCATAAAATCAAATCATATCTTGATTGAATTTCAAATTTTTTTTATTTGTTATTCGAATTAATAAAATAAAAAATAAAAAAATAGAAAACCAATCGATATTCTTTATTAAAAAATTCGATAAAAAGACAAGAATTGATATTCTTTATTAAAAAATCGAAAGTAAGTATGAAAAAATCGACAGGAAAAAATTACACACTAAAAACTAACAAATGATTAAAAAAATATTAATCTTGATGCAATTTCCATTTTTTATATATTATTCGAATTAATTACTTATTTTATATCTAAACAATAAAAAATAAAAAAAAATAGGAAATCAATCGATATTCTTTATTAAAAAATTCGATAAAAAAAACTAGAATTGATATTTTTTATTAAAAAAATCGAAAGAAAGTATGAAAAAATCGATAAAAAAAACTAGAATTGATATTCTTTATTAAAAAATTGAAAGAAAGTATGAAAAAATCGACAGAAAAAAATTACACACTAAAAACTAACAAATGATAAAAAAAATATTAATCTTGATGCAATTTCGATTTTTTATGTATTATTCGAATTAATTACTTATTTTATATCTAAACAATAAAAAATAAAAAAATAGGAAACCAACTACAATGAAATAACCTTAAAAAGATTGATATTCTTTAATAAAAAAATTCAAAAGAAAAAATTTACACACTAAAAACTAACAAATGATAAAAAAAAAATATTAATCTTGATGCAATCACGACACAAGGCGCCCCGACCCCGTGCACGCCAAGGCACACACCGCCCCGTCCCAGTGCACGTCACCACACACGGCACCCCGGTCCCCTATCTTCAACACGACACATGGCGCCCCATCCCCGTGCATGCCACCTCGCACGGCGCCCCGGCCCCGTGCACGTCCTGACCCCGTGCACGCCAAGGCACACAACGCCCCATCCCCGTGCACGGCACCACGCACGGTGCCCCGGCCCCCCATATCCAACACGACACATGGAGCCTCATCCCCATGCACGATACAAAATATGGCGCCCTGGCCCCCGTCTCTACCGATTAACTTTATTATAAGTAAATTGAAAAAATTATATATGAAACGGTAACCGATTATTCACATCAATACTTTATAATTATTTATTTTTTCTAAATTGTTTATTTATAATATATTAGTTCAATTAATTTATAATAAAGTTAATACTATCTTAATACTATCTATATCAACTTCTAACCATTTAAATTATCATCGATTAACCTTCTGATAAGTTAATTGATCATATACTACAACAAATCAAATTCTCATTGATTAACATCATTATTTGTTGATCCATCAAATTCTCACCGATTAACTAACTACTATATTAGAAATGAATTGAGCTTATACTAGAGCAACTTTTCACTGATAAACTATATTGTTAGTGAAATGATCAAATTTTCACCGATTAACATTCTGATGAGTTAATTGATCATATACTACATCAAATCAAATTCTCATTGATTAACAATATTATTAGTTGATCCATCAAATTCTCACCGATTAACTAACTACTAACTACTATATGGCCGTAAAATCAAAAAATGCTTATTACTGAACTCGAAAAATGAAAAATGGAAAATGAATAATTGTTACTCGAAAAATGGTTATTTAAAGATATTATGAGAATAATAATTGATATGAAAATATATCTCTAAAAAATAATTAAAGATATTATGAGAATATTAATAGATATCTCTAAAAAATAATTAAAGATTATGAGAATAATAATAGATATGAAAATATATCTCCCAAAAATAATTAAAGATATGAAAAGATAAAAGTTATTTTATCCTAAGATTTGAAATCACAAATATTTTTAAATAATATATTATAGAATAATTTCCATATTAAATTCCTACAATCTCGAAATATTTTTTTTCCAAGATTAATCAGATTAAAGCACAATATTATTCAATAAAATATACGTATAGGCTAATTAAATATATTGGCTTTATAGTGTCATTTACAAAAAAATATAGTGTATTATATTGAATTATATTTTTTTTTTCGTTTAAAACAATCAAAAAAATATAGATAAACATAAGGAGGAAAAAAGATAAAGAATATGAAAAATAATAAATCATTTACTAGAAAAATTAAGTAACTAGAAAAATTAAGCAAATCGTAGGAAAAAAAAGGAAACAAGATTATGTATATATCGATTTTTTAATGATTATATGTATATTTCGATTTTTTTGAAAGATTATGTATATTTCAATTTTTTATTTAGTTACCTAATTTTAAGGGATCAAATAATATTTACCTAATTAAGATTATGATGATAATTAAAACATTCCAAAATTACATAAGGGTAAATTAGAGAAATGTGTAAACTAGAGAACCGGAAATGAAGAAACCGGTTTTGGGAAAACCGATTTTTAAAATATATGGACAAAATAAACCCATTATGTCTAAGACATTATGTCAAAAAATCATTTCCCAAAAAATAAATGCCCAGTAAAAGTTCCCTGTAAAAAAAATACAAAGTTAGGGTTCCATAAATTTTACTACTTCTTTTAGTCCACTCTATTGAATAAATTTGGACACCGAATTATATAGTAATATCTTAAATCGATTAAATATTGCTAAATAGCGTTTGCTTAAACATATTAAGTAACGTTTGACTTTTTTTGTGAAATCCTCCTCGAAAATACATAGAATAATTATAAAATATTAGATATATTCTCATTACCTAATTTATGCAAATGTAAATTCAAAATCTAATCTTTATAATAATAATAATCATAAATAATAATAAAACATTATAAATGGGGGTGGTGAATGAATTTACTAAGTGATAATTATTGGTCAAAGGGATGGTGGGGAAATTGTGGATGTGAACACATATACATAGACAGATACATACACGTAAAAATAAGCAAATAATAATAATAATAATATTTATATCAAATCTTATACTGAGTATTAAGAAGTGTGTGTATTCATGTGCACTAGTGCGTCTGCGTGTGTGTGTGTGTGTGTGAGAGAGAGAGGTTTTGGCTAAACTGTGTATGAAAGGAAAAGCCCAAGACAAAAGCCGGCTAAAACTCTGTTCACAATACACGGTCTTTTGTCAATTAGATTCTACAATATGTCTCAAAACTAAATTACCGGAACTTCCCCTAAATTTGTTTCTTACCATTTTTTCCATATATTTTTGTTCTTGTTGTAACTTCAAAATCTTGCACTGGGTGCCGAGTATCTTCTTATTTGCCCCCGTTAATTAATGTTTGCCTCCTTTTTATTTTATAGAAAAGGAACATAAAAGTTCAGATTTTTATTGAATTTAGACCATACCCAATTTATCTTCTTGGGTATTTATGGTAGGATTTGATTGAAGAAATGAGAAATTAATCCGTTGTTGGTGTAAATCTGGTTTGGTTGAAAACAAGGGTTGAAGGAAGAAGTGATCTTTGAGAGAGATAAATGGGCTGTTTTCCTTGTTTTGATTCAAGAGAAGAGGAGAAGCTCAATCCCAATAAAGAGAGGGATGATCACAAGGAAGTTCCAACTGCTATCCCTTCCAATATATCAAAATTATCTTCTGGTTAGTATATTCATTCATTTTTGCCGTTATTATTGGTGATTTCTGTTGATTTAATTTTATGTTTTCATGTGGTTTTGATCTGATCTCAGTATTTTGGGTTGATGAACAGTTGATTAAGGTTTACTATGGGTTTCTGATTGATGATTATTTCATATGATTTATACTGGTTTGTTTGCCTAATCAGTGTGTTGTAGACCCATAGTTCTATGATAGATGTAAGTAAAAATAGTGGCCGTTTCGTCCTTTTAATTCTTGATGAATTAGATCTCAAGGTGCAGTGTGATTTAATTTTATCTTGAACTGATATACGTTTGTAGAACTGATTGTGTAACTGTTGCAAATGATATGATCAGTCAGCATGAGTCAATCCACCTTATTCTGATTCCTAAATTGCAAGAAATTAGGTCATTTTGTTTTTTTATATTTATTTGTTTATAAGGCCAATTTCTTTCTTGTTCACTATAAGTTGACATTGTTCGTTTTCTGTAGAATTCAATCCACGCGTAATTTGTAACTTTCTCAAGATATGTCTTCTAATGGATAGATGGTGGTACCTTGCAGGGGGAGATAGGCTGAAGTCGAGGAGCAATGTTGGCCCGAAGAGGGAGTTATCAGGGCTGAACTTGCCCGATTCTCAGATTGCTGCGCAAACATTTACTTTCCGCGAGCTAGCTGCTGCTACAAATAACTTCAGGCCAGAGTCTTTCTTAGGAGAGGGAGGATTTGGACGTGTGTACAAAGGGAAACTCCAAAATGGTCAGGTAAAATTCTTCATCGACTTGGTATATATAGTGCCGTGCATTTGACTTTCAGGTTGAATTGAGGCTCTTCTTCAAATTATTTCATCTTCTCAAGAGATGTTAGATTTCATTAGATTTCCACTTAAATTAATGCAACAAGTCATAAAGGCAACAACATAGTTTTGTTATTACTAATTTCTTAGCTGAATGGTGGTTGCGTTATTTTAACTTCTGTAATAGGATTTTTCTGGTAGGTGTGTGACTAGGATATCGCTTGTTTGCAGTTATGTGTTTCACAGACTAGTAAGTCTAGTATCGCTAGACTGTTAAAAGTATACGTCTAAGCTCAGCTGGAGGTTATCATAGCTTCTAACAAAAGTGTGAAAGTGTAACTGATCTATGATATGATATAAAGTGGAACTAGATATGGCTACAATTTCGTTTCCAATCTCGTCATACCAGTTAGCGTATTTATCACATTTTTCATTTTTGTGTGTAAGATGTGAGGTTGACAACTTAGGTGTGGTTGAGAATATTCCTGAACTACATTATCACATTCAACTTTGGGAAGTGATTAGTTTGCCATCTCATCTTCAAAGAGGATTTTTTTTTGTTAACGATTCTGTCACTTTTGTCTGCAATAATAAGAAGCCTTACTTGCTTTGGCAGGTTGTTGCTGTTAAGCAGTTGGATAGGAATGGGCTTCAGGGTAACAGAGAATTTTTGGTTGAGGTTTTAATGCTTAGCCTTCTCCACAATCCTCACTTGGTGAATTTGTTGGGTTATTGTGCTGATGGGGATCAGAGGCTTCTCGTGTATGAATTTATGCCATTGGGGTCATTAGAAGATCACCTTCATGGTAAGACTTGGTTGGCTGTTCTCGTATTCTTGTCAGATTTGATTTCTCAATCATTTTCAGAAATTTCATGTTTATTGCACTGTGGAGAGCTGAAATAAGCATACGGTTTTTTTTTTCTGCTTAGAGATTATATATTTTCACCACGCCTATTATGCTTACAAATAAACATGTATTCGTAGAGCCTTTTAAAGGCGTTATTAGCGTAACCCTTTTAGAAAGTTGTGCATTACCGTTTTGTAGACTCTAATGAATCTGCCCTCGTAGTAAATGACACACAAGCTGGAAAGGCACTTGTCGATGTAATTACCTTTTAAGTTTTTTCACAACTATTGATGGAGAGATCTGCCATCTCCATATAGGAATATGCTTTTGCACAAACCTAAGTGGTTCTCATGTTTACCGTTTCGAGAACATATATCTAGCAAAGATAACTTGCATCTATTGCAAATTTGCAATATAGGGTTGTTTTCATTTGCCATTAGTAAGTTGACATTTATTTGGATTATCTATCATTCTATAGTAGACTAAACAGTTTTTTCTACAACACTGCTGACCTCTTACTCAATGATTCAATATAAGTTCGTTAGCTACATACTTGATGTTCCATTCTCTCTCTTTAAATTGCATCTGGAAATGTGTAAATACATTCAATCTGTTTTCAAATTACCGAAAACGCTCTCTATTTCTATTCTACCCTTATCTATCATATACTTATGTTCTGGAGATATATATGTATCCCCTTCCCTTCTGGAGATATGTACTTATGTTCATTCATTTCATGTACACCCACTCATCCTATTCTCGCATTTTTATCCATGCATTTCTAATTCGACATATATTAATTTCCATTCTTGTTTTATGAATATTTTATAAGCTGAGAAATGAAATGTGAAAGGAAGGTGAAGTCTATTATTATACATAGATGAATGTTTTACTCTGATTTAAATGTGAAAAGATCAGTTAGTATGTCCATATTTTTTGGTATTCTAAGCTTTACAATAATTGTGCAGATCTTCCACTTGATAAAGAGCCCCTCGACTGGAACACTAGAATGAAGATTGCAGCTGGTGCAGCTAAAGGATTGGAGCATCTCCATGACAAGGCAAATCCTCCCGTTATTTATAGAGATTTCAAGTCGTCCAACATATTACTAGGTGAAGGGTTCATTCCAAAGCTTTCCGACTTTGGGCTAGCAAAGCTTGGCCCTACAGGAGACAAGTCACATGTGTCCACGAGGGTTATGGGAACTTATGGCTACTGTGCTCCTGAATATGCTATGACAGGGCAATTGACAGTAAAGTCGGATGTTTACAGTTTTGGAGTCGTCTTCTTAGAGATTATCACAGGGCGTAAAGCCATTGACAGCACCAGACCCCAGGGCGAACAGAACCTTGTTGCATGGGTAAAACCCGTCTTTCTCTTGTTTCCGGATTTAATATAATTTTAAAAAAATCCGACCCTAGTGAATTAGCATGTTTTGCGTGGTGCAGGTGCGACCATTTTTCAATGACCGTAAAAAGTTTGCAAAATTGGCAGATCCAAGGCTGCAAGGGAAATTCCCAATCCGTGGCCTTTATCAAGCTCTAGCTGTGGCCTCCATGTGTATTCAGGAACAGGCCGCTGCTCGTCCCTTAATCGGTGATGTGGTGACGGCACTTTCTTACCTAGCAAATCAGTCGTATGATGCCAGCCTGGCTCCTGGGTATAGCAACAGAGTGGCCGTGGAAAAAGATGAACGAGGTGGGAAACTACTGAGGAACGAAGAAGGTGCTGGGTCGGGAAGGAAATGGGAGCTGGAGGGATCCGAGAGGGATGATTCTCCTCGAGAGACTGCAAAAATGTTGAACCGGGACCTGGACAGGGAACGAGCTGTTGCTGAGGCTAAAATGTGGGGAGAGAACTGGAGAGAAAAGAGACGGCAGAGCGCTCAAGGAAGCTTCGATGGCAGCAACGGGTAGCTCTCACTTGTAGTAAGTACATTATTATAGATTTGCATTAGCTTCTCTTCCCCCATGTTAACTTACCTTTATTCATGGAAAAAAAAAAACTGATATGGAATGGATGGAGTTAATCTTTTTTTAGAGCTCTCCATACATTAAGAGCAGAGCATTATCATTAAGAGTGTATATTTTTCGACAGATCAATCATTAAGCACAAGCTTTGGACTTGCCAAAAAAATCAAAGTTTTGAGAGTAATCTTGTCTTGTTTTGGCTGTTTGTAAAGCTTATGTGGGAATGGGGAATCTCTTGTGTTGTCTGTCTGTAATCTTGTTCTCTAACTTGTTTCAACTCATTCATGTCTCACGCTACTATCTCTTTTCCCTTTGACTCCACCTTATGTTTTGTTAAAAGTTAAAAAATCATCAAACTTCTAGACTTTTCAATTCAGATATTCTAAGAAAATTTTGATGATGTGGAATAGTGGTTCATGGTATTATTACTAACACTGTCAAACATTACTACACACAATTCTTGGTAGACTGAGTACATTTTAATAGGCTTGAGAAAAAAATTGGGTCGGGTCGGGACGAATTTGTGCATTCAGGCCGGCACGTCCTGGCCCAAAATGCTATAGCATAAATTTGGCGGCCCAAGAAAGCCTACATTTTAGACGAGCCTACACTTCCAAAACATAACTCTAAATAACACACAAATTATGCTAAAAAAAAAAATTTACACACAGATTATAATTTAGTGATTTAAAACATAATAAAAGGGATCCACAAATTTATTCAAATAAGATTAAGCTCAAGCAATGGATCTCCCATGTATAAAAGAAAGAGGTCCCAGTTTTAATCCTCATTGGTTCCCCTTGCAGCTTGTTGAAACATTTAAAAGTTGACCTTATAATACAAAATAATTTAATGGCCCGTAAAAATAAAATTGAAATAAATCACAATTTTCACAGATTACTAGTTCAATAATTTTTGTTAGATAATCAATAACATGAGTATTTAATTGTATTTTAGTGTACTACTACTATTTTTCCAAATTCAACAAGTTAGGACACGGGGTTTTCTTTAAATTTAGAAACAAAAGCAATTTAAACTATCAATAAATTTCATATTGTAGGTACTGTTAATAAATTGCCCGTCTAGCTCAGTTGGTAGAGCGCAAGGCTCTTAACCTTGTGGTCGTGGGTTCGAGCCCCACGGTGGGCGAATTTTTTATGCTTGATTATTATTATTTATTCATTATTAATTTTTTAGGCATTTTAATTCTTCATTTTTGATGCCCCATCCTCATATATGTTCAGCCTTTTCTCTTTGGGCTGCTTTATTTTTATTTTGTAGCAGTTTTGTTCAATTCTCTTTCTAAGCTAAATATTTAAAGGGATTTATTTTCGGTACATAACTCTTCCTTTTCTCATTAGAGTACCATATTCTATTTAAAATATAATACTAACAATTGTCGGTTGGAACAATCTATCACAATTCTCTTTTTTAATTGGTTTGAATTGACTATATCACAAACTCAAATCCAATCAATCCCAGCAACAACGTGAAAAACATTATTCGCTTATTTCTTACATACACCGTAACTATAACTCCTAGCATGCAACTCCTAAACACAACTAATTTTAAATCTCTCAATTATTTTATTGAATCAGTGTGTCCTTTGTTCTAGATCGTGTATTAATTATCCTCTCTCCAATAAAAATTAATACATCAAATCATGCTTGATCAGCGATCAATCAATGAAACGAATATTCAAACTAAGTATACGTGAAAGAGAAGAAGGCCGTTGATCAAGCCAATCAAATTACATTATCCAAATATATTTTGCGAATCAAAGAAATACACAAGCAGCGGATCAGATTGTCAATCTGAAACCAGCACTTGAACCCAAAATCCTACCATATTCAAGAAGACTCTAAAATATTGGTCAAAGAAACATTAAACTAAGCAACAGAGATTGTCAATCTGAAACCAAAACTTGAAATTATTAATTAGCAATGCTGTTGCTGCAAGAACTATTAACAAGTCTGATGCTTTTGTTTTTTTGTTTTTTTTTTTAAAGGAATACAAGAAATTCTAAATGTTCGTGTGACGGTGGGCTTGAAATCGAGCCATTGGCCTCGGGCATTAACCACTCTGCCACTAGGCTAATACACACTAGTCTGATGCCTTTGTTGATCACTTAGTGTCACGGCTTCACTCTGTGCACAAGTCTCGATACTTTATTAGGTTTGATTTCTTATTTTGTTGATAAATTAAGGAGCATGCAGTTGAATTTTATGGTAATAGTATTTCATATATTCTCTCTCTTCAGGTTGGTAACTCACAACTTTGGAGATCAGATCTAGAGATGCTCTTATTCCCTAGCTACCTCGAGATATATAATACACACACGATGAGTATGGACCTATTATGGTGGATCGATCCACATATATATATATCGTTGAAAAACTAGAAGAAAGTGCAATCTAACTGCAGCTGAGTTTGTGACATAATTAGCATAATAACACAAAAACTCTACATAAAAATGGAACTAACACAAAAACTCTACATGATTTCTACGGTTGATTCCAAGAAGCTAAAGGCTTTGACTCGGGTTTGTGACATAATTAGCCCAACCATGCCAAACTTCCTTCCACAAAATTCTGTGGTTAATGTAGTTGATATGGTTAGATACTATATATAACTCCCATTTCAGTTTCTTTCACTGAGCCTCAGCTTTTCTGCATTAATCTAAGTTTAGTTTAAGTCTTGAAGCTTACCATCTTAGTTCCTGTTGGATTTATTGGTTGCAAACTATGTTTTCCTTCGATTCTAAATTTCTAATCTTTTCAATGCACGTTATGTGTATAGTACTGATGTTATTTTATGCACCTTGTGTATCATAACACTTTGGAATAGTGGATTTTTACATAGGTTACTTTTCATTGAATCAACTGCATGTCTATGGAATTTGATTTTTTTTTTTAATTATTTGGATGTCCATTTCATAGTTTGATTAGTAAATTTTCTTTCCCTCTCTACTTTTTCCCGTTCTATTATTTTATTCTGTAACTATATCATTATTTTCCTGCACCAGGAAGTACGCAATTTGAACACTTCAATAAACTAAATTTAGTATATTTTGTAAAATTTTGTATTTTCGTACTAAAGAATAATGGCAAAGGCAATATGCTTTTCCAAGAGGGGTCCTTGATATTGACAATGCGTTTGAGATTCTTCACAAAACCGGTCTTCCCGTTTATTATCTTATCTTTTATTCAAATGGTGGAAAACAAGGGGTCTACAATTTTATTTAATTATTGGGTGCACAATCAAATCCAACAAAATTTAAAATATCAATATTTATAAGCATAAAAACACTTCTATTTCTATGATCAATTTATATGAGGGAAATTGAAAAAACAAAACTATATATAAGATCTTATCCTTAACAATAGTGAGATTAATTATACGTACCAATGCCACCGGACTAGTTATGGTAGTTGTATACAAATCCCAAATTCCCCCCAAAATTAATCCCAAATTTAATCATTTGGATCAAATAGTTGGTGTCTAAAAGTGAGACGATATTTCGGCTCAAAATGAAATATCAAATTATGTATTTATATTAATCTTTGGGTCTTATCCATGCATTTATTTCTTTAGTGATGCAAATTGATTTACAAATCACCCTAAACCTAGCACACGTTGCCTCGATCTAGATACCAAGTTGGAATAATTGACTCTATTTTAACTATTTTAATACAACGATGGTGGATGCTAATTAGTGTTTAATGAGTTCGATGTACGAATAAATTCTTGTATTAATTCAGACTGATAATCATTTTGACACTGCGATAAATGTCAAATAGTTGATTGTGGAAACTCAGGTAATGTTGTTTCGCCACTTAACCCCAACTTGCATGTGGTCCCACAGAGTTGCATTATGATTAATATATCACTCTATGCATATCAATATATTGAATTATATATAGTGGCAACTGATCATTAAAAACATCAGATAAGAAGTTCATTTTTGATATTTATAATACAGATTAGTGACACCACCATTTTGGTATCGTAATTTTCTTGACGTGGTTTCGTAACGAGGGCAAAATAGTCATAATACAGTTGGCGTATATGGGGTGGGTGGGGGAATAAAGTTTTGGGGACCCAAATGGCTCCACGTCGGATTGAAGCATAAGAGACAAATGAGCCAACTTCAAAGGATGCCCCATCTCAAGATTTCACAAAATCTTTCTTGTCTCACTATTCTCCATCACACTAGCATTATTTATAAACCGACGACACTGCTCTTTATCCGAAATGACGTGCATGCCCTTGCCCCAAATGTCCTACTTACCCCTACGAGGGCAACTGATTTTATTGTTATTTGTATGCTTAATTAAAAAGAAAAAAAAGGAAAAAAGAAGAGAGAGAGAGAGAGATTTTCATTGTTATTTGTCTGCAAGATACATGCGTATATGCTATACAAGGATGAGTTTAATAAAAATAAGTGTTAGTGTAGAAATTAGGAATCAAACCGGGATTATTGATCTTCTCCGAAATTCGGATCTAATTAAGCTCATATTCAAGTGACATATTTTTAAAATAATGAATTACAAATATGTCATTTAAATTGGATCTTTACCTGTCACATTGTGAAATCGTCTCAGGTAAATCTCTTTTTTTATCATATTAATAGTAAAAATATCCATAGTAATTAATTTATTTTTATATAGGGCATGACTATTTTACGTACAAGATTTAATTATCTACATGTACCAACCATGTACTCAGAAACATCAAATTATGTTAGTGATTAAAATATTCGAGATGGAAGGTTCTTTTAGCAGCCATTGAAAATGGTCTGCTTAGAATTGCACTAATGCACGCACACACAAACACACAAAACAAATAATATGTGGTAGTAAGATTGAGTGAAAGAAAGCAATATTATTAATAATTTAAGAATAAACCTACATTAAAGTTCGTGAAAAGCATGAGCTATGCCTCAAACATATATAGATGCACAAATTCGCTTTTATCTTTTTTCTTTTTCGAAAAAATTGCCTTTGTAGTTGAAACAAAAGAATCAATGATGTCAGAAGAGATAAGAACTCTTGATGCTCATCTTTTTTTCTTAGGAAACTTACTTGATAAGCAACATCCATGTTTAAATATTCTGGACAAAAAATTTCATTACTAATTTAAAGGATTACCACTATCGTTATATTCTTAAACTGTGGTAGTAGTTGAGACAAAGACTAGAAAAAGTAGCAAAAATCCTTCATGTACTAGACAAAGAAATTATTAAATTTTGGAGGGATCGTATTATTATATTAATTGGACCCCATTTTTTTCCTTTTTTTTTTAATTGGACCCCATTTCTCTAAAGTTCTGAATAAAAACGTAATATGGACCAGAAGTTTTGCGTTAGATTTAATGTTAATATCTAAGGTTGAATTTTAAGAATTTGTGTATTTCGGCGCTAATGATGTAATTTGAAGGAATGTGTGACTTTATTGATGTAAACCTTAATTCTTTGAATTAATTTTTTCATACTAATTAAAGTTATCAATTGAGTAAGTCCTGCTGGACTTTAGAGGAAGTTAAAAATAATAATAATGGTATATATTATATTAAATGTTACCAAGTTTTAGGGAGAATTTTGGGATGAGAAATAATTTATGAGGTTGATTGTAACGTGGGACAGGTTGTCATGTAGTTGAACTGGATCCTCAAACATTGACAATTGGAAAGGATATTTGGTTACGTAGGGAAAAGGGAAACTCTCCATATTCTTTTTTTTTCTTTTTTCTTTTCTTTTCATTGAAAAATATTTTGAATAAAGTTAACTAAAAAGGTGATAAAAGTTGTGTTTCAACTTGAACGAGCATGCATATCAAAGTTGAAATTCCGGCTATTTTTAACTTTAGAGAGAGCCAGAACTATTACAAATTAAGGAAAATTCCAATAATATTTTTACAAAAAAAATGAAAATGTATAGAGGGAAAAGAAAAGAGGAAAAGGGAGAATCCCGCAAGCAACAAGCAAATAGACTAAAAAGCCCACTTGCAAATTGAGAGAGAGAGAGAGAGGTAACGATTGCGGCTGAGGGTTTCCATTTTCCTAAGTTGTCATGTCAGATATGTGTGTGTCGGATTTTTTCTTATATTAAATTGTTGGTTTGGAGGGGTCAAAGGAGTTTGCGTGTGGGTGTTGAAGACAGAAAGCGCAAGAGAAGAGCATTTTAAGGAGAAGAAAAAGTATAGAAAGAAACGTCAAACTCCTCTATATATAATTATTGTCTTCTCCATCAATTTATATAAACTATATAGATTGTGATATAAATAAAAGTCATGATACGGTAATTAGGAATATGTACGTTTCTGCATAAATAACATTGCTTATAGATAATATATTGTTGCTTGATCTATTATTATAAGAGTCACACTCTCATTCAACCAATCTTATGGGATCGATGCAACCGGATCCGGGTTAATCTGACCTGGTCAAATCGGATCAACCGTTAATAGATAATGATTGTAGCAACATTAATGTCTTTTAGCTGAGGCATTCGCGGCTCCTCTCGCTAGACTCTTTAAAAAAATGAATAAAAAATTGAAAAAAAAATTAAAAAAGTCAAAAATGATAATAAGACATTCAGAAGTGTCCTATTAGATATCTATTAGGACTCTTCGAAATGTCCTAATAAGTCGACGGATTAAAGAAATCATATGTCAGTCGCGTGTAATAAAAATTGTCAGGCACGTGTGATGCACGCGCCTGACTTAAGGGTTAGATGTGGTGCGTGGCTTGCACGCGCTCGCGCGCGTGGGTTCGATCGCACCCCATGCGGCGAGTCGCATACAAGTTTTTGCGTTACTATAATCAAAGTGGGCATTCTTATATATTTTGGTATACATGTAAATATGTACTATCTTTACTTTTTTTTTTAATTTATAAGGATAGATTAGTAATTTATTGCATATATTTATTTTTATTTATTTTGATAAGTACTATCATTTTGTATCATAACTTCTTCAAAATTTGTAATACTAATATTTATCTATCTAATATATTATTATGTTCATAACTCTTATCCACGCCGTACATACTATTTTAGCTAATATCGTACTCATTTCATCCCGATAGCAAGATCCCTATTTTTTTTGTCCCATTAGCAGTCACAATCCAAAAATGGAAATAATTAATTTTTCAAAAGCTGTGACACCTACTATTTTTATCTTTTTACTCTTGTTTTTTAATAACTAGGACCCTAAACCCTTCCAAAGCAAGTAAGATCTTGCTATTGGAACAAATTGAGTATCATACCGCCGCATTAACTAATCTCTTCCCACTTTTTGGGGCTGAATTTATATTTGATGCTGATAGCTTTTTCTTTTTCTTTTTGTATTTTCTTAGGGACTAAATATTTACGATAATACTTCCGACTATAATCAGTCGTCCAAATTATTAAATTGAATGATTAGGATTGATTCTTAGTTCTTACGGCAAGACTTGTTTTCAAAAATCTTCACCCGTGTAAACATATACATAATACGTATAATTTTCTGCTTGTGATAAACATTTGGCATGTTTTCGAATTTTTCTTTTTCTTTTTCCTTTTCAAACCTCACAAGTCACATGTATGCCACTTCACTCATAATAGTTTGATTCTTCTTTCCACATTTGCTATAATCACACGGCTGACCTTACCAAGAAAAGTGAAACAAGAAAATTATGTCTGATTTTTATTATTATATTTTAATAATGATCCTGATACATTGTTCACTGTCATATATAATTAATTAAATAAATTCCATTCCCACTATTTCTCGGATCGGCTAAATGGATTTTCACTCTCCAAATTACACATACTATCACAAATATTAATAAAAATCATTGGGCTCTAATTAATTTGCGACTATCAATTATACTCCACTTCTTTTGTGACGAGAATTTGGTTAGAGAACAAATTGCGGTACACAAGTTATTTTTGTTGTAATTTTATCATTTTTATGTATATATATGACAATAATTGTGAATTTGTAATTGTTTGAACAAACGTTTTGATGTGTAATTATTACTATGTAGAAACTATATCAAAGTTATTATAAGTAGTCTATGGGGACACCTTTGTTTAACTTTACCTGATAATCTATTATGAAAGTTTTCTTTATGAGACACTTGGTTGTTGTGGTTGCGGTCCGTTATATTTTTATATATTTTTATTTTTTATTTTTAAATTATAAATATTTAATTAATTTTAATTGGAATTAATAAATCTAAATATGGATTAATATACATTCTAATTGGATACAATAAATTTTAATTGAGATTAATTAATAAATTTTAATTGAGATTAATCAATCCTAATTGTCCCTAAATTGTCCATAAGCCCCTTAATTAATTACCCATAATCCTTCTTAATTACTTTCTAATTACTACTAACCTTACGGTGAAATTTGTTGTAACCAAGTTTTTGCCTTCTTTTATTATGATGATTCAATCTATACTCCACCGACAAAATCTATTTTGTAGTTACACAGTTCTCCTACATTGAATGTTATACATCTTTCATTATCATGAATAATACCCAAATTTTGATATTGAGCGCAATATTATAAGCAAATGAATGAGGAATTATATGTTAAATCACAAGAATATAGCCAAAAAAAATTTAAAAGAAAAATCCAAGTGGAAGATCGGATAGAATATAAGGGAGATTTTTTAATCAAAGTTCATGTTGACCAACACACTTTCAATAATGTTTTGGTGCCTTTAATGGCTTTGTCTTTTTCTCTATAACCTAAATTAATGCGTCATTAATTAATTAATTATTAATGAATCATTTTACACTTGCAAGCACGAACTCTCATCCGATATTTAATACAGCAATAAGTAAGAGTGTAATACTAGCTCTAGCACAACTTTAACTTTAATTTTCTTTTGTGCTACAATTTAATACTAGCTAGGGTTGTAAACGAGTCAAACTATTCTATTCGGCATTCGACTCGATAAAAGCTCGTTTAGATAAACGAGTCAGAGTTGAGCATGACAATACTCGACTCGTTCGCTCATGAGCAAGTTCGTTAAGTGATTTATCTTAAAAAATACAAGATTATTAGTTAGATATCTTATATTTTATACAATAATTAGTAATATATGGATTAACTATCTAGTTAACTTTATTTATTTATAAGAAAATAGTAAATATATTACATTATTGTGAATAAAATAACTTATATTTTTGAAAAAAGTGACTAATATTTTAAATGAAAGACTAAATTTCAAAAGCTCGTTTAGGCTCGACTCGATAAGAGCTCGTTCAATAATTAAATGAGAAGCTCGTTTAGCCAAACGAGTTAATCTTGAGCAAGACACTATTCGGCTCGATTACACCCCTCATACTAGCTACCTCCGTTTTAAAATAAATGCCTCATTTAGCTTTTTTCTTATTTTTTTCAAATAAGTACTCCATCTTATTGCGGAATTTAGAGTAAAATTATGATATCCTTCTCATTATATCACTGTCATCATTGCAAATTATAGTGTAATTTTTAGACTTTTGTATACAATAATTAGAGTAAAGAGAGTAAATTATCAACTTTCTAGATATGCACTTTTTGACGACGGGAGACGCTTATTTAAAAACGGAGTAATTAATGAGCAAACATTCCCATTCCATGAGGCATCTAATTAATGTTAATGATTTATTATTTTTAGTAATTATAAACAAAAAATAAATCGAATTGAACAAAATGAGGAATTGATTAAAAAATTCAGCTGATAAATAAGTCATGATATGCCTACACATTACTTTATTCTATAACTTCATCCGTAGTCCCCTAACAAGTGTCTTAGTTTAAAATGAATCTTTTATGAGAATCAGTGTCCAATTTCATAATTTAGAGTAAAATAGTGTCAAACTATCCATTTTATCCTTGTTATTTATGCAAATTCTTTATTTTATAGGTTTTCTATGCAATAATTAAGAATAAAGAGAGTAAAATTGTCCACTTTTTTGATATATGAACTTTGACGGCTGAGAACACTTACTAAAACTAAAGGACAGAAGGAGTATATACGCGAGTCTAACATGATAGCACATTATAGTATTGTAATCATGCCCTTCTACCAATTAAAAGGATCATTTTGCAATGATTAACTAAAGAAATGTAGGGTATCACTTTAACTTAAGAAATTATTGAGTGAGAATTGCACAAGTAAAAGAGAAAATGATGCCGGAAGAATGTCAATCATTTAGGCATAATGCCCTTTTCCTTTGTGTTATTATTACTTGTGCTTCAACTTTTCTTTGATATCAACTTTCAATAATAATAATAATAATAATACCATCGAAGATAAAATAATCTTATTTGGTTGGCTGTTGTTTCCTAATGCTCTACGAAAACGGGCAAACAAAAATGTGAAATGCATTTAAAATAAGGGCTTCATGTCCAAGCGTTTCAATCTCATGTTTTCATGATTAAAGAAAAGGTATTATATTATGAATTTATAATACATGTAAAAGGTATTATATTATGAATTTACATGTAACCTTTTTTTTGTTTTTTTTTTCTAAAATAATCAATTTCGTTTGCAGATATTCATTGTACATCAGCAAAAGTTGAATTTGATAAAGAAAATATCTGAAGTAGATAACCGGAGGAAGCTAAAATAATGATAAACAAGAACAAGTAAACCATTAAAATAAGGAAATTTCTAGAAAGAGCAACATTGAAATTCAAAAGTCGTAATGATTCCTTGTTTGACCAAAGGCATTCTTGATGCTTTACTAGAGTAATATATATAGTGAAGAGATCTTATGTAAAACTATTAAGAAGCAATCTGGATCATTGATCTTTGTAGATCTACGGTTGTTATTGACCGGTGCATTATAATTGAATATAAAATGCATTATCGTAACAATGCACTGAACATGTAGTGTTACTGTTCGGTACAGGTATTAAGGAGAATTATAAAAAGTTAGAAAGTGGGTAGGTCCACCACTTTTGAATAGTTAATTGTTTTCTTATATGAAAACAAAATAAGTTCAGTGGGACAAAAAAAAAAGGAAGATAAGTTCAGTGGGATGGAAGGAGTACATAAAATTCAAATCTGATTTGTTCTTTAATTTTTTTGTCCCGTTGACAATTCAGTCGAACCATTCCATTTCAATCTTCATCTCTCCTAAAAAGTCATACTAAATATTGTTCTGATTTCCAAATCCTTTTCTTCTTGAAATTTCAAAAGCTACCGCCGCCGGAAATCTTCACTTTAAGCATGAATCAGAGAAATAAATGTTAACATAAAACTCAATCAATTGGTGCAATCTTAATTAGGAAATAGAAAAACATTCGGTGCTACCCAAGCTAGCTCTGCAAAACTCGGCAGAACCGCGGCGGGTGACGACGGAGAGAATACCAACGGCTGTACAACGACGGCGCGAGTGCACTACCAAAACATTTAAGAAATGATCATCATATATATTAAAAGTTTCAGATTTTATATTACCCAACATAATACCAATATAGACAAACCAATACCATGAAATTGAGTGTTCTAGAAATTCAAATTCCAAATCAATTATAGCACTATAGTATGCCTTATTGCTTAGGCTGGATGCGAAATTAAGATTTGATATATCTAACTAGAATGTCTTTCATAAAATAAAATCACGAATTTTAAATATTTTCTTGTTTTGCAAATGATTGTAAAATTCGGCTAATAAATATATGAACTTTAAAATTTTTGCAGTTACAACATGATTTACATTTTTTTATACCAATTTAAAATGAAGTGAGAAGCTGTCCATATAGATATTTGTATCGTTTATATATGGTGTCCATGCAAATGCATATGTATATTTGATCTTGCACCATATAACTTTCTGTTGAACGAAAATGTAAATTGTGTTATCATTATAAGTTAATGTAATTGATGGCTGAATTTAAAAATCGTGTGCAAAATAAAAAATGACCCAAAAATTCATATATTCTATGACAATCATCCTCTTAAATATCTTCAACTTTATGGAGTAGATACATAATCATTAATTGTTTGGTTCAATATAGTAATCTACATTCTCCGCTAACTTGCAATTATATACTATTTAAGATATCCTTTTTTACTCGAGTTTAAATATGCATGCATGCATACATGCTTACGAAGTCATAAGGATAATTTACTTTAAAAAAAATCTCATTTATTTATTTATATTTAATCATAGCGTACGTACGTATTCTACTTTAGAGGTGAAAACCGTGAAATAACTAATCGAAAATTTGGATAGAATGGATGTCGATCGGGACATTCCATCATAAGATATTATAAATTTTTAAATAAACAAAATATCAAGTTAGTATATACATCTATCGCTCTCTTACTGGCCATATCTTATACTCTCTCGTTCCCAATAGCAAGGTCTCGCTTTCCTTTTTTGACTGTCCCAATAACAAGGTCTTATTCCAAAAATGAAAATAATTAATTTTTCAAAAGCTGTAGGACCTACCACTTTTTCCTCACTTTTTCTCCTTTTACTCTTGTTTCTTAATAACCGTGCCCAAAGCAAGTGAGACCTTGCTATTGGGACGGAGGGAGTAGTATCTAGCAAACAAATTCAATTGCAATATTGTAGAAGTTAATCTCAAATTAAATTTCATCTAATTCTTAGAAGAAGGAAAAAAAAAAGTTGTTGAATTTCATGTGAAGAAAAAGATAAGCTAGAGCCTTACTCTTGAGATAAGTATCAAGTAGCACGTTACACCTTTTCAGAAAAGCAATCACCAAAACCCATGACCACAATTAATGTTTATTTTATTTTATTTTTTCAAAAAAAAAAAAAAAATTCCCAACAGCGTACTTCAGTTGTACTGCTAACATCACAGTGTACCTAAATGATTCATCTGAAGCAACCCATTTCTTATGATTTCAGAATTAGAGTGAAAGAAAATTCATTGTTCATGCATATAAACTGCTTTGTCTGCATTAAGTTGTTTATTTATCCTTTTATCACTAGGAAGAAAATAAAAATAAATTCAAAGTTCAGGGAAAAAAAAAACATATTGATAGTAAATCTATATTACTTGTCCAACTACATAAGCAATAATTTTGTTAAGCAAACTGTGATAACTTGTATGTTATACAAACAACTAAATTTCAATCAATAGATCGATGGAGGCAATGTAAAATATAATCAATTAAGAAAAGCAACCAAGCGACACATAATCCAAAAATAGAAGCAATGGTGTTATGAACATTAATTGATCGGTTCAAATTAAAACCAAAACTATTAGACTAGTTATTATTTTTTTTTTTTTAAGTAAGGGTATTTTGATCGGCCATATATTATGGTTGGATGAATTTATCCTTATTTTATTTATATTCTCGGTAACATATTTTCATTTCAAAATTTTTGTATCACCTGCAATGAACATATATGAACAAATGTTGGTAAATTAAAAAAAAAAAAAAAGTTTCAGGAAACGAGTGCAATTTCATATCATGCAGATAACAAAATATTAAGCAAAAAGAATTTTTACGGTAATATAAAAAAATCGTATATTTTGAATGACATAATGTGATTGTGATGATGTACTATGATTATACGCGGAAAAAAAATTAATGATAACACGTTTCTTACTATATCTATTGAGTATTGACGATTATCATATTGTACGTATCAATTAAAACTCGTACGAAAAGACGTACAGGAATTGTTGGAATAATTTAATGTATTTTTTGGTATGTTGATGTGTGATAATTATTGCTCGAAAATAAGAAATAACTTAAAAACATATATACACATCACAATTCACAATAGGATATTATAGATGCATTATAGTTTCATTTAATAGAAATCAAAATAATGTAAATGATATAAATATAAAATTGAAAAATAACTAAATTTTGAATTTTCATTTATAGTTCAATAAAAAAAAATTGGTTTAAACTTGCGACCTACATAGTTACACTTATAAAATTTGAATCCGTTACTTTTTACTCAAAAGCTTGGCATTCATTAAAAGACGCTTTCAATATCCTCGAATCAAAATATGAATTGAACTGAATTCATAAAAAAGTAACATTTTATGAAATTTGTATTGATAATGTAAATTATATCCATTTAAAAAAATGTAACGTTTCATGAAACGTGAAGTGCACCCCGTAAACATTATTAGACTCTTTCATAAGGATGTTTTGTACATTATCTTACAGTTGGTGTTCCCCAAATTGATCCCAATTTTTGTTGCGAGGACTTGGTCTCGGGCAACAGAAAACAATTCACAATTATGCAGGCCAACTCCCTCCTCTAGGGCATTTTAGTAATTTCACATTGGCACACAACAATTTACAAAGGTCCTCGTGAGCTCCAGCTAATATAAGCATGACATAGGGTGACTTCACCCTTACGGAGCCGCAACCGGCTAAACTAAACCCATGTTTTCTTCGGGGCAGTTTGGTCATTTCACAATCAATCTGCGGTCCCCAACTCTCCCAGATTAGCCCCGCCACCGTCCTTTATTTACCAACAAATCCATTCAATTCCAAATCTCTCCTCTTTATTTCTTGGATGAGGAGTTCTACTAACTGTTCACACCTAAAAGCTACTCCAAACAAGCACGCCATTATGTATGTTTACTACTACCTCCGTACCAATAGCACAATCTCATTTTTTTAGGTACGGTTATTAAGAAACTAGAGTAAATAGATAAAAAGTGGTAGGTTCCAAGCCTTTTGAAGAGTTAATTAATTTCATTTTTGAAATGAAAACTTGCTATTCAAACAGAAGAAAAAAGAAAAATGGATCTTGCTATTGGGATGGAGGGAATACTTCATAAATCTATTACCAATATATATATACTAGTATTTTTATTTTTTTTAATAACGTGGAATCTGCAGCCGTTATTTTGAGTACGCGCGATAGCTTACCAATCACACTAAAAAGGTAAATCATAGTTGAAAAAATCAAATATGAGAAATTGAGATAGCCCACACTGATGAAATGTAGTAATTTGTAATAAAAGATTTAGTTTGTGAGGAAAATAATATGGAATTTGGGGGCATGGTGGAAGAGAAGAAAACGTTGAGGACTGGTCAATTTAGCAGTAGCGGTAATTCCAATAGGAGAAGCTAAGGTTGGGAAAATTTAGGCGTTTTGGTTGAGTGGGATTGGATTGGGGAAGCAATTAAATAAATTTAAGGTTTAGATTTGGAAGAGGAAAACAAGCCATGTTATTATGTTGGTCCAATTCAACTTTTCTTTTGTTTATAAAATAAAATGCGTCAAAGTAAGTAAGGGGAGATTGAGTCTAGTTCACGCCAAATGCTTCCCTTCCCTTCCCTTCCCTTCCTAATTCCCTCACATATTTTATTCCCTTCTTCCTCCCATTACTATAAAGAACCCCAACTTTCCCCCTTCTTCTTCTTCTTCTCAAGCCTTAAACCCACCACCACACTACCTTTTTTTTTTCTCTCTCTCTCCTGTCTCTCTCTTGTTCTTGTGTTTTGAGTCACCTCGTTTTTATATTAATATAAACATAATCAATTCTCCCGCATGTGCGTGTTTTGCATATATTCTCACTTTTGATGGATTATAAGAGGGGTGCATGACCACACCAGTATCACACAAATACTACTTTGTCATTCATTCATATATTTTGAGTCCAAACAAAAAGGCTAGCTAGCTGCTTTCCTCTGTTAAATTTTCTTCCCTTCAATTCCCTCAAGTTTGAGTTTGAGTTTGAGTTTGAGTTTGAGTTTGAGTTTGTGAGAGATATGGAGAAAGTTAACCTCATCAAAAATGGTGTCCTGAGATTGCCACCTGGATTCAGATTTCACCCAACTGACGAAGAGCTGGTGGTACAATACTTGAAGCGCAAGGTCCTCTCCTATCCCCTCCCTGCTTCCATTATCCCTCAAGTCGATCTCCGCAAGTCTGACCCCTGGGATTTGCCAGGTAATTCATTCATTCATCATTAATTACCGGTATTCTTTTAATCATTGCAGAAATGATTAAAAAAAATGAAAATTTGGTGGCTAATTGCGTGGATTAATTTTAATTTACACAGGTGATTGCGAGCAGGAGAGGTATTTCTTCAGCACTAAAGAAGTCAAGTACCCGAACGGGAACCGGTCGAACCGGGCCACCGTCTCCGGCTACTGGAAGGCAACCGGTTTAGACAAGCAAATCGCCAGTACGAGGACCCACCAAATTGTCGGGATGAAGAAAACTCTTGTTTTCTACACGGGGAAGCCTCCCAAGGGCTGCAGAACTGATTGGATCATGCATGAATACCGCCTCATTACTCCCCCCACCGCCACCGCCACCGCCGCTTCCCCGCCGCCGCCGCCCAAGGTCAGTCACTTACACATGCACCCTCCTTCAAACTTCAATTCCATTTTTGCTAATAAATTTGGTCCTCTGCAGGAAAACTGGGTCCTCTGCAGAATATTTTTGAAGAGGAGGGCGGGCAACAAGACTGATGACGACGCCGCCGTCGTGCTGAATAGCGGCGGAGCCACCGCTCCTCCGGCGCCGGTTTTCTACGATTTCATGGCGAAGGAGAGGGCGGATTTGAACCTGGTGCCGGCGAACTCGTGCTCCGGTTCAAGCGGAATCACGCAGATTTCCGGCAGGAATGAGGCCGATGATCACGAAGAAAGCAGTAGTTGCAATAGTTTTCCGACGAGTTTTAGAAGGAAGCAAAAGCAATGCTCTAAATCTAATTAAGAAATTAAGTGTATAGAGAGAGTGGTAAACTTAGATTTCAATTTCTTTTTAATCAATAACTACTACTAAATCAATGCTACTACATCTACTTTCAATTCCTGCACTCCCTAATTAAAACTGCAATTAACAAATACTACTAATCATCATTATTAATTGTGTTCAGTCATTAAATCACTAAAAAAATCTTTTTGCAAGTTTGTACTGTTTCACCATGCAAAAGCAAACATGATTCAAGAAAGTTATGTGAAAGCAGAGGATGGGCAAAAGGGCAAAAAGAAAAGAAAAGGGGAGCATGTGCAAACACCAAATCTAGCTTACATGGCCTGAGCTCTTTATTTACTCCTCCGTCCCATTATTTATGACTTGTATTTTTTTTTTGGCCGTTCCAAGTAACATGGTCTTTTTTTTTTGGAAAATATACTTCTCTCACATAAAGCTGTAGTTTTACCCTTTAAAAGAAATGTGCTCAAAAGAAACGTGCCATAAATAATGAGATAGAGTGAGTATTTATTTATTTTTTTCTATTGAGGAGAAAAAATAAAATAAAAAGAAAAATCTTTTTACCTAGCACAAGAATAAGAACATAATCTTTGCAAGATCGGTACATATATCACCTTGGCATGTGATTCCTTGGAACCTAAAAAAGGCAATTTTATTAAGAATCGAGTTCCCTAGCCGTAACAATATTGTGGATCTTGTATAGAAATTCAATATCAATCTACTAACCAACCAGACCTCGACCGTATTTCAAAATCTCCTAACCAACCAGCCCTCGACCGGTCAGGTCCAGTCCGGTCGGCAATAGTTGAGAAAAATAGTCCGAGTACCAGAATCACAAGCAAGGAAATTTTGCTACTATTGTTGGGGAACATAAATAACTAAACTCTTGAAATCAGAGGACCAGTAGGTGAGTAGAGAGTCTGAAAAATAGTTGAAATTGTTCACAAGCAGGCAATCTCCCACAAGTTATTTCATTATGTAATGAGTTTGATTGGCTGAGACAAACTTTATTTCAATTCTTTGGGCCTTGTATGGTAGAAAACCATGTGTGATTGGACAGAGAAATAAATTAAATTAAATAATAATGCCCCCACCCCCCCTAAATACATTAGATATTAGATATGTGCATAATGAATTTGTTGAAAATAGGACGTATTTAGCAAAAAGATTCTCCAACATCTTCCAACTACTATAATAAATTTGACTAGTTCATTCTTAATAACAAAAATTGGACCTAATTAAGCACGCAAAAGTATATTTTAATTCTTGTGTTTTGTACCTTAAATAATTCAATAGTCGTCTAGTGTGTTACGTACAAGCATCGGACAATACATGCAAGGTCGTCATATACGAACCCAAGTAGTAGTTGACTCACCTTCAGCATGCGCCTATGCAAAATATTAGTATTTTTATTATTTTTACAACTACTAATTAATCAGGCCTAATAACAACAACTCACACGAGAACAAATTACATAACCAAAGAACCTTTATATAAACCAAAGAAAAATAAAAATAAATGAGGGACTGTATTTTCTAAAGATAACTACCTCGCCCGATTTATTTGTATCGAGTATCTATAACTACGAGCCCACGTGTAAACGAACGGTAGATACTGAATCTGATGATGTAGCGTCAATGACACCATCCGTTGTGGTTTTATGTTGTTGTGTGGCAGGTTATGTGATGATTTCAGGGTGTTTCATAACCCATATGATTGATGAGATCATGTGAGAGGGGGAAATGGTAATACAAATTAGTGACAAGTGGGTGCTGGAGGGATTATGGGCGGCATATACTATAATTAATAGTGTTACTATCCAGAATTATTAACCTAATTGACATGCCATTGCAGCAAGGGAAGAAACATCTACATAAAAGGCAATAAAATAATTTAAAAAGTTAGAAATAGAACACCAAAGTATTAAAATTGCCGACCAAACTTCCTTGTGACAGTGGTTCAGAATTATCTAAGGCATGTTGGAGTTCTTCACGTCACCCTTTCTATTAAGTTTATATCACTTTCCATACACATCTCATTTTCATGTCATGTCTGAGCTGATGAGAGAGAAAGAGAGAGAGGAAAGGTGGGATTTGATTGCAATTCTCCATCTTCTCCACATAAAATAATTATCCATGGAATTCACTGTTATAATTTATAATAATAAAATTCATTAATATTATGATAAGGAAATTGGTAGAGCTGACTTATGGCTCTAATTGTGGGTGACGTGGACAGGGGTTAGTGGTAGGGCACAAAGAGAAAGGGGGAAAAAAAAGAAATTGAAATTAGCATCACCATATTAGGTCAATCACTAATAAAAGATGTGGGAATTGCATTTAGTGGGGGGAGGGGCATTTTGGGGATTTGAGGGGATGAAGTTGCAGACAAGGAATGTGAATAATTTGCCAATTATGCAAGTTGAAGAATTCAACGAGGCACCACTAGCAGTGTTTTTTGTTTGCACAAAAATAAGTTTAGAGAGAAGGTTGCTTAGAATCTGTGCAACAGAGACATCTCATTTCTTTAGCCACATTCAAATAAAACGGCCACTTCATTAACATATAAGTCTACCCAAAGCAAATACTATAAAAGCTGTAGGCCCCCTCTTGTTTTGAGCTGAAGGATTTCACACGCTGCCTATCTATACCGGCCAATCTGATGGGACTATTTATTCATCGACCTGCCCAAACCAAACCAAACCAAACGACCGTCTTAAAACTACCCATACTTGGATCCAAACACACCCAAACCTCAATAAGACTACGAATATGATGAGTTTGAATCTAGATATGTGTACCATCTTACGAATCTCGACTAGTGTGGCATCTCCTAAATAGTACCAAAAGAATGGGTCTTGACAAGATCACAAGAGTAATTAAGAAATTGGACCACCATATACTAATCACATTGAAGATCTCTCACTATACATTTCTGACATAGATGATAGAACTGGAAATGATCAACGATTATCTGCACAACTAGGTCAACCTTATCACAATAAGAAGGTTTCCTGCGTCGGTAATGGAGAAACATGAATTTAGATTCTTAAAATCCCAGAGTTATCAGTTTTCAGGACAGAAAGGGGCTGGGATAGAGTTTCAGCTTTCCGTCTTTCTATATCCATCAGCAGTAACTTTGTCATCCCTAAGACGGACCACATATTCAACCAGATAATAAAGTATCGATTTTTCTTACGAGTGTAACTACAACTATATATTTATCCCTCACTGAATCCTAAAATCTAAAGATTGCTTCAAAGGAGTATATCTTTATAGTCAAGTCCCAGCAGGCAATGCACAAAGGAATCACGAAATTCTTAGAAAAGGGCTAAGCTCATCTAAATAGATAGAATCTTAGCGGAAGAGAGTGAGAACTCATAATTAAGGCGCATTGACCATTTACATAAGAGAAGAACTATTAAGGAATACTCTTAACAAATTTGGATGTGATGAACATCAAATAAACATTAAACAAGAGTAGCGGTAGAATTAACGATTGCAAGTCAAACGAGACCAGAGGAGACATAGATGAAAAATACTACAAACTGGTGCACAGTGTTGACTTCAACTAACCTATAAAACGACAAAATCAAGAATATCAAAACTCTAGGTATGCAGTTGAGGCACAATGATGACAATACTAATAAGCATAATATATCCTGCATTATTTGTCCAAGTCCCTTTGTCATGCTTGCTTAGAGAGCCCTTACTCATTTCGTCTAACCTTGGAGGCTTTAGTTGTCCTTGGTAATATTTCTGCTACCTTCAGCCTGTGATGCTTCCTGTGTCTCAGCGCATGCCCGCAAAACAGCCTCATTCTGAAAAGAAGATGCTCAAATCAAAACAAGATAACACAAGCAATCTCCCCCAGTCCCTTAAAGAACGAAAGAAAAAAAATAAAGAAAATCAGAACTCAAATTTACTGAAACATACAAATCATAACTTAGTTCCTACAAATCAAATAGGAGATTATTCTTTAATGTACAGTGTTAAAATAACGGGTACTGGGGCTTCATGTGATCCTATTGCGAACTAATAAAATCTTTCCTTTTAGATGTGTAGGGAAAATGAAGAGGCAGACAGAAATTGATTAGAGAACCTGATATATATGGATCTTAATTTATTTGTTTCCATATTTGTGTTATTAGAATCTGCATAATGTTTGGGCGTGGATTTCCTAACCCACCCCAGACAGCTCTATTTAAAGTCAAGTAGTACGATCATAGGATATAGCAGAATTTCAATTGAGTCTTCAGCATAGAAGCTTGGGCAGGCCTCGCCTGTAAAGTCAGCATCTTCAGCTTGGGCAGAGGGTTCTTTTTTTTAGGATTTCAGTTGTTGATTCTGTTACTTTGATTTCAGTTATACCATTAAAGATTTTAGTCTTCTTCTTTCAATGTTATTATCTCATCAATAAAATCTATGTTCGCATGTTCCGCCTAGATTAACCCTTGGCTCTATCACCATTACTTCTCAAGTTTATTCAAACTTCAATTGAACCGGTAAACTTTAGGCGGAGACTACTTAAGCATACCCAAGCACAAAACACGAGACCAAGGGTTTAAGTCACCAGCTTAACTTAGCTAAGTTTGATACGACCAGAAGTAGTTCCTTTGTTATTTGTTACTTCCTGGGCATTCACAACAGTAACTTGAAATAGGAAATTGCACTGAAGAGATATACCAAGCAAAAGTACATATAGAACAATATACCTGATATATGCATAAAGCAGTTGACTGGAGCAAATGTTTTTGGTATAGTACTCTGGTTACAAAGACAACTAGAACACATAAAATGTTTTGATGATTCAAGAAAATAAGCTACGTTAAGCTATTGGGAAATCCTAAAAAGGATAAAATGTTGGCCCATAGCAGTGCCTCATGAATCTATAGAGAGGCTGTAGCGCCCCCCCCCCCCCCCCCACACACACACATTTATATTTTTGCTATACTTAATTGATTCCCATAGTTTGTATGACATTTACCTCTTATTGTGTCTTCTATAAGGCACTTCACTCTCATGACTGGTGGAACAAGCTAGGCAAATATGATAACTGATAAATGATTACTAGGCAGATAGTTCCCGTGCTATACACAACCAGTTCTTGAAGTTTCCTTAATGTCTTTCAACAGTAAGCTTCATAGATTCTATGGCACATCTATCAGTGGTCAGTAAATAAAAAAAAAATAATTTTTTCGCGAACATTGGTGATGAGCAGACATAGTTTTCAAATATCCCCAAATCCCAAAAAGCATTGTTGTAAACTTGTAATCTCATCAAAGTGAAAGGGTTAAAATCAACCTCATCATGATCTTAAATCAATCTGATGGCCAGCCACAACGCAATTACACTCCTACAGTCAAGTTTTCAATGTCCAAAAACATTCATCATACAATGAGCAGTCCATGATCACGCTAAGCTCAAAACCTAAAACAAATTCAAAATAAAACACACTCATTCTACAAACTCGTGTCATCAATTTGGATGTCTATTATTGCAACAGCTATACATTTATTGTTTTCTTCAGCAAACCCGCAACTTAACAAAACCCATTTAAAGACTTTTATCAAACAGCTTGTGTGCACAACAGAAATTAATTCCCTTACTAAAAAAACACTCATTTCTTCAAGCAAATACATAAATCTAACGAAAACACATTCTCAGATGTTCCACAAGAGATCATTTAACAGTTAGTTTGCTTCAATTAAAAGAATAAAAAGTAGACGAACCTGCCAAACGCGACGGAGGCGTTTCTTGGCATTGGCTTTGCGGGTGGTAGTGAGCTTGATTTTTTTCCAAAGAAGGCCGCTGGAACCGGTTTTCTTCACTATCTCCAGCACTCTGGTTCCACTGAACGCACCCCACGCCGTCGCCATTGTTTTCTCCTTTGCACAAAAACAATAGAAATTGTATGTTTTGAGAGAGAAGATTGTATGTCCACAGTTGAACTGGGCTCTCAAATTGGACACTGTGCTTATGATTCTATATGGGCTAGCCCAAAGTTGTTATCAATCATGCAAGGGAAATGTTGGTGCGGCCCATCATATGTTTATTTTATTTTTTATAATTAATTAATATCTTATTAATCTTAATTTAAATTTAATAAATTTAATTAGAGCTTAATAACTGAAATTCGTTTCCTTGAAAAAAAAGAAAAAGCTAAAATCCGACGTGGCTCATCAGAAGATAACATGGAATTTGGGAAAAATGAAAAAAAAAAAAATCCCAAACTAACTATAACAAGACAAAATTAATTTCAAGTTATCTCTCAGAGAGCCAAATCAACTTCGAAGTTCGAAAATTAAATTTATAATGATATAATTATGAAAATTGAATAGTTAGCAGATTTAATTGATAGACTTATTAAATTGTATTGTAATTGTGAAAAATCTCTAGTTGGAATATTAAACAGTAATTTTCCCAATTTGTTCTCTTTTGAGTTTTGAGTTGGTAATTTTACGGATAAATTAATCAATCACACAACACAAAAAGAACCACAATCTTCTAAATTAAGACATGACCTTTTTCACGAACCTTCAACCACGTTGCACTAAAGTGGGACCCGCAAAAAAGTACACGTTTCAGTTATCATCGTTAACCACCTTGCTTCATCATCTGCTGGTCAACCTAAAACATTCAAAACTTCATGTTATTTCTTAAGCTCCATTTTTCTTCAATAATTTTCCTTGCATATTTAATTAATTTTGTAGGAAGTTGGAAAAGCAAGTACGGAAAGATGTTGTCGAAGATGCTAAAGCAACTTAATTTTCAGCCTGCATTATATTTGTTCTGTTTTTTATTTTTCTAATTAGTTTTGGTCTATTTAATTTGCTTTAGTTGTTGAGGTCTGCGGTGTTGGCATCCGGTGCGAGAGAATACTCTTCTTCTGCTAAGCAGGTGCTATTATATATGAACTACGTATACACACACACACATATATCAAGGTTGGGGAATATCAAGGTGCCCGACTCTTCGCTGCGTACCTCCACATCTTGTTCTCTCTCTAGTGTGTGTGTCCGTACATACTTTTTTGAGATTTTACAATTTAGTATTTACAGGTCTCTAAAGGGCTCTTGCAGAAATATGGTCCTGAAAGAGTTGTTGATACTCCGATAACTGAGGTCTCGTCTATGGATTTTTAATTAACTATTAGGGGGCGTTTATTTTGAAGGATAAGATAGATTGATAAAATATAGGATTGACTATATGAAGGATTTGATGATCAAACAAGTTCAAACTATTTTTATCTATCTATCCTATCACCTAAAGTAAACACCCCTTAGTGGATTAATATTCTGGTTGGCAATTATATGATTTTAACTCAGCGACCGGCGTTCTGCCTGTTTGTAGGCCGGCTTCACGGGGATTGGAGTTGGTGCAGCATTTTACGGACTCAAGCCTATTGTAGAATTTATGACATTTAATTTTGCAATGCAGGTAGGTTGTTGCATCAGTTTACAGATTGCTTAATCTACTTGAACATGTTACAAATTTAATTCGGAAGGATTTTCACATTTTTGTTCCTTAAGAGTACTTCTCAGATGACGACGATCTTTGTGATAGACTTCTCAAAATTGAGGTCCTATGTGAAATTTAAATTGGAGTTGTCTAGTATGCTCTGGTCATAAATAAGAAATGTTTATTCATTTGCTCCGTTAATTTATTTTTGAATTTTGTGATCATGTGTGAAATTCAACTGCTAACTGCAGGCAATGGATCAGCTTGTTAATTCGGCAGCAAAAACAAATTACATGTCATCTGGTAACATAAGTGTGCCTATTGTTTTTAGAGGACCAAATGGTGCCGCTACTGGTGTTGGTGCTCAGCACTCTCAGGTTTAATGAATAGATTATTGTGTTTCGGTGGCGTGATGAGTTGGCTGTTGTTATCTAAATTTTTTACAATGTGAAGTTGACGTGATTTCACCTGTCACGTTGCCTTGTAGTGTTATGCAGCATGGTATGGTGCAATCCCGGGCTTAAAAGTTTTGTCCCCATACTCGTCAGAAGATGCTCGTGGACTTCTTAAATCTGCTATTAGAGACCCTGTGTCGCAGCCCGACTTAGTATGAAGATAATCCAGCCGATGGGTCCCACGACGTACACAATTTATGATTAACCAAGGAACAAGATAACGACCCAGTTATCCAACAAAAACCATCATACAATAAATCATACTTTCAAGTCAAACCAAAATGGCCGAAAATGGTCAAAAGACAATACCATCTCGTATCAGAGTTTAGCAACGGAAACAAGGTTTATCAAGTCATAGCTTCAACATCACAATAAGACAACAATTACTGAATAAATTCAGAGTGTTGCAGCGGAAACAACATGACATATCTTTGATTATATGTATGAAGACATATAATCCTGCTCAACATCAACAATGTCTCAAGAGGTCAACAACAAATGTCCGCCCAGCACACTCCATCTTCATCCAAGCTAGCCTACACATTTTAGAAATAACATGCAGGGCTGAGTACTTTTGTACTCAGTGGACACATGCCAAAATAATTGAAAATTTGCTGCTTAGAGCTATAGATTGATTCTTGCCATAAAGCATAGCACAAGTAACTTTTATAAACAAACCTGTGCATGCTCAAACCTTTTCCTTTCATTATAAGTGACTGCGCAGTCAAAATACTTATCATGTATGTACCACATCTACTATAACTTTTGAGTGTTGAGAAGTAGGCCTCCTTCTCAAACACTTGTAATCGTCCCACCATAAAGGAATGCTCCCGATTACCACATAGTGTACACAAATCCTACATTACGTAGAACCGAATTCGTCTTTCTTTGGTAGATGGTATCATACAAAAACTTCAAAAATTGGCAAGTCAATCACTTTGAAAATCATCACACATATATATAATCATAATATCACATTCTTTATTTCTTTAGTTCAGAAAGCCCACCTGGACTGAAGCTACTTTATCTATACTTTAACTTCTCGGCTTTTCTCTCACTTTTCAGTCCCGCTCGTTCCTTCATTTAATAATTAAATTTAAACATAAGAGCGAGAAAAATTAAATATTCAAATGAGGACTGCCGCTGCTATTCTTAAAATTTCTCTAATTTGTCTCGGCTTTTTCAAGGGTTTTTCTCTCGGCAATTAGGAACTAAACTTTTCTAATTACTTCATCTTTCTTACTTAACTTCTTAATCGATAAATAATCGATTATAACTTCAGGATATATTTTAAAACATAAATCCATATACTTCTCATTTAACTTCATAAATAAACATATAATCACATAATTCCTCATTTAACCCGATAAATAAACATATAATCATATAATTCATCATTAAACTTCATGAATATATATATAAACATGCAATTCAGCATTTAACTTCATAAATGCATATAAGCATATAATTAATAATTAAACTCATATTAATCACTTCATCCATCATTTAAACTTATTCTTAAACATATTATCATTTAATCATATAAGTGTTTATTAAACACTTAAACTCTTCATCTAATTTAATAAGCATATTAAAATGCTTAACTTCTTTATTAACATATAATCATAACATTATATTAATAAAATATGTCATTGACATGTTTATTTATTAATGACGTATCATTAATACTTAATTCGTCATTAATACGTTATAAGCAACTAATGACCATTAACATATATAATTAATGGCAAAATCATCATTAACATTTAATTAATGATTACTATCTTCATTATCCTTTATTTAACATATATTTAATCTCTATTATTAATATCTTTAACTTAAAATATTTTCGACTCGTCAAACGAGCTCCGAAAAATTTCAAATTAATTCCTTATACTTTTTATGCTAAATTTAGCATATTTACATAGTTACATCATTAAACTGGATCTTCTATACGTATAAACCTCCGACTTCGAAAAATAGCCGGAAAATAGAAAAATCTCAAAACCTCGTATTAAAATTCCGAAAAATTCTACAATACTTAATTTTTATCGTAGAATTCATTTCCATCATTATTTTCTTAATTAAAAATCATATACATGGCCTTTTAATATATATATATATTTCGGCCCTTTTTAGAAATTGGAAAATAAATACCCAATTTCATTCTAATCAATTTCAAACATCTTAATTTAATTTATAAGCTATATTTATATACATATAAAAATCAAAACCCTATTATATATATATTTCGACTTTTATGAGAAATAGAGCACAATTGCTTATTTTTATCCATTTCAAATTACAACATGTTTAATTAATATTCTAGAGATTAATTATAATCTCAATTGATCAATTTAAGCTCTAAATAATTATTTTTAATTTATTTTTAATTGCTGAAAATTTCTAAAATTATGAAATTGAGCTCCAAAAATTCTAACAAAATTCCCACATATTTTAAATAAATACCATGAGCTCAAATATATCATTACTTCATCAAATTATGCTTTGAATTAAAAACCCCTAATTTTAAGCAAACTTTATTTTTCCAACTTCATTCATATAAGCTTCAAAAATTCTCATAAATTCATTATAACCTTATTTCATCATTCTAAACTCAAATCCATCATCAATTTCATCATAAAAATTCATCATCAAAAATTCTCACTTATAAACCCTAATAATTCGAAATTAATTCAAATTAGGGCAAGGAGAATTCCAACTCATTAAAATCATATATCATCATGCTCAATAACATCAATTGAGCCTACATTGATCATCAATTCAAGCATAGAACATCAAAATCAAATATTCCTATTTTAAGCCACATTTTTCGGCTATATTGAAGAAAATAGGAAATTGATTAATTTCTTCTCAATTCAATTATCTAACATGCTCATAGGCATTATATGAGCTCATATCAATCATCAATTTGATCATAGAAGATCAAATTCTAAAAATCTAAATTTTTGGCCAACTTTCGGCCATTTTGACAAAATAATAAAATTAATTATTCTTGCTCAATTAAATAATTTATCATGCTTATAATCATCATAGAAGCTCATATAACTCATCAATTTGATCATATAAATCAAGAATCAAAAACCCCAATTTATTTCATAATTTTCGAAAAAATGAGAATTAGGGTTAGGGTTTGATTTCTCAATGATTTAATGATAGAAATGTAATCTAAATCACTTATTTAGCATCATACTTAAAGATCAAATCCATCCTCTAACCTATGTATGATTTTCGAAATTTTTGGAGAAGAAGGGGATGGAGTTTTCATGCTTAAACTTGAGCTTCAAGCTTAAATAATGATAGATCTAACCTTTGTGCTTGATTTGGGTACTACTTTCTTTGATCACTTGAGCTTGAATCTTCCTCTTTAATGGAGTTTTGTGTGTGTGTGAGAGTGTGTGTGCTGCGGTTTGTGTGTGTGTATGCGTGAGTTGTGTGTGTGTTGAGAGAGAAGAAGATGCATGTATTATATTAACACACACAACTAACATACATTGAATTTAATTAAACTTGTATGCCACATGTCCAACATTAGAAATTATTATGTTGGAAACATGATGAGGTGGCTCCAATAAATAAATAAAATAAACCTTAGTGTTAGCAATTAACACATGTGCTAATTAAATTACTAACAATATATATATTAGTAATTAAATTAATCACTAATTATTGTTAGATATAAATTAATTAGGAAATAATAATCAAGCTTATGATACAAGCTTTATTTCCTAGGAAAAATTATGCTTAATAACTTAGCTTAATTAATTAATTAAACATCTAATTAATTAATTAAACATTAAGCATATAAATCTCATCTTAATTGATCAATTAATTCTCTAATTAATTAATCAATCTTTAAATAAATAATCATAGAGGCTTTAATTAAAAAGCTCTCGATCTATAAAAATTTATTAGGGTTTCTCAAACCCTAATATAAACTTCCTCTAATAATTTCCAGAAATAAAATCCGAAAATTAAAATAATATTCCCAGAGAAAAATTTATAATTCCCGAGAAAATCAAATACTTCAAAAATAGCACATATTTCTCAAATAATGCAAATATAATAGCACATAATCATAACATCTTCAGTATTTTATTTCGGATTAACCGAAACGAAAATAAATCTTAAATTATCAAAATTCGGCAATTTAAGGCTGCCGAAAAATTTTAATTTCCTGAACTTATTTTCTTTCTAAGTTTTCGCATTTTAATTATTCTAAATAATTATCTTAATTATTTACTAAGATTAGTTATGAAAAAGCGGGGTATTACACCCTGATCCTGTTGTTTTCCTGGAGAATGAGTTGTTGTGAGCACCAGATTCAATTCCAACTTTATGGTTTTAGCTAATTTATGTTGCATTTTTCGTGCTCCCGAATTGTTTATATTCAAGTAAGACTAGGCCTGCTGTATAATTAACATTTGTACATGCATATATTTCCCTGTTTCTGAAGAAGTTCTTGATTCAAGTTTTACCATCCCGATTGGGAAAGCCAAGGTATACAGCGCCCGATTCCTTCCACTTGATCGATATTTTATTATATTTCATAGATCAAAATATTTTTATGATTCAACAGATTGAAAAGGAAGGAAAAGATGTTTCCATTGTAGCTTTTTCGAAGATGGTGGGCTTTTCTCTAAAGGTTCTAAATGCGCTATCACTGCATTCTTGCTAGCTTAATTATGAACTTACTCGTCTAAGTGATCTCTTGTTATTGAAATACGTTTCCGGTCTAGGCTGCTGATATGCTTGCAAAGGAAGGGATAGATGTCGAGGTATGTTACATGAGATTGATTGGTAAAAAATATGGATTCTTAGAATTTATGGTGAGTTTCTTGCTTGTTCTATCCACGCAGGTAATAAATTTACGCTTACACGAATGGCACTTCCGCAGGTGCAACTCGACATGCAAATCTTTTGTGATTCGGTCCTGACCAGTACTAATTCTGATTTACATGAAAAACTGATTAGGTTGATGATATCGTTCGAGCATGCTACAGATCTCGTGGGATGTCTGCAGGCGCCTAAATTTGGAGATTACATGAATTTCAATTTCATATAATGGAGGGACTTTTGTAGGAGGTGTATCAACAACTTCTTATGCCATCATATCCTTGTTTACACCGCAAGTATCAAAAATATAGTCTACCCATCCCAAAAGTGGCGGCCAATCGGCCTTGGCTAAAGCCGATGATTGCACGCCACACCCAAGGCCGATTGCACGCCTTTTTCCGTGCATGATCCACGGTAAAAGCTTTTCATGACAAATCTGGAATCTGCGAATCTCGAATTAGTGTTTATGCTGGAATTATTCACCAAACCTGCACGGTATGAGTTTTACTGTCAATAAAAGATACTCCTTCCGTCCCAATATCAAGCTCCCCCTTCTATTGGGCACGGGTATTAAGACGATGAGATTTAGTGTATAAAGTAAGTTGTTTCAAATTTTTTTTTTGAGGTAAGTTGTTTCACTTTATTAAGGAGTATTATAATTAAAAGCAATCTAACAACCATTTTCCTTTAGTTTTTTAAACTCATTGCATGCCCCCTTATTACACACTAATTATTTTCTTAGTTGGATTGGGACCTTGCTATTGGGACATCCCGAAAAGGAATGAGGAACTTTGCTATTGGGACTGAAGGAATAGTTGACTAATAATCAAAATATAGAAAATTAATCGAATCTTCAATTTAGTAAAAATATCAAAATAAAATATCGAAAATGTTTTATGAGAACTTTGGGTAAAATTAACTACAAGAGAATATTGAAATATGCCAAACTTATTTTTTGAAGTTATTCTGATATTTTTTGGGTTGAAAATGGATAAAATTTTATTTCTTACAGAAATATGTAGAAGTATATCTACATTATAAATTTTTTTATAAATGACACACCAAAATGTGTTTAATCTACTGAGTGAGAGAGAATTAGGGAATTGGTAACCCTTAAATGGGCTAGAGCAACCACTACAACAATTTCGTTCATAGACAACGGTTATAAACCGTTGTCGTAGCAATATTAGACTGTTGTCAAATCCAGTGTGGTCGTAGGTATCGGGTCATAGACAACAGTTTCTCAACCGTTGTCGTACACTCTATGACAACGGTTTTAAACTGTTGTTGTAGACACATGGTGTAGGAGTAACTAACACATACAACAACGGGTAATAACTGTTGTCCCGGCCATTGTCGTAAAATCTACGACAACGGTTACAAACCGTTGTCTATGACTTAGGCCTACGACCACACTGGATTTGACAACAAGTCGATATGGCTACTACAACGGTCCAAAACCGTTGTTGTACATCAATACCACAACGATTATTAAATGTTGTTCATGTCGTTGTCGTATAGTCTATGACAACAATTACCAACCGTTGTTTATGATTTAGGCTTACGATCACACTGAAATCGACAACAATCAGATATGATTACTACAACAATCCAAAACTGTTGTTGTAGACCCATACAACAATGGTTACTTACTGTGTTGTTACCATTGTCGTATATTTATTTTTAACAACGATTTAGAAGTATTATATTTGATCTGTAAAATAATAGTATTACAACGGATTTAGATATGTTCTACAGTATTTAAGACAACATTTATTAATAATAATGACACAATAAAAAACATGAAAATTGAAATTGAATTACTAATATAAATAATTCAAATTACAAAGTACCATACTGTATGAACTATTCTTTACAGCACATCAAGTTGGATCCTTAAGATACCAAAATATTCAATATTCACTACAAAACTACAAGTTCCATATGTGTCCTTAATAAATCAAACGCCTGCATAAATGCTAGTCTAACACTAATGACAAGACTGATTTCCACACCGAGTATCACCAATGAATTTCTCCAACTATCTGTCATGCAAAATAATAAACATAGAATAATAAACATTACTGCCATAGGACAAAATAAATGTTCATGTTACCAGTAATGCAAAAAAATATATATATATAATTATATGGAGAAAACACTGGAAAATCACAAGCATCCAGTAAAAGATATATATTCACAATTCACGCAGTATATCTAGTAATTTAATTTCAAACATAAATACTTCTTGAATGAATACAGTAAAGATATTCACATAAATAGCTAAGCAAACATCTAATAAACTCCAGTTTCTTAGTGAGTAAATTAAGGATTGAAATGATAGAATATCGGCAATTCATGTTGAGCTAAGGTCTCGAGTCAAGTTAAAATATTGATGGTAACACTACTATATGAAAATGAATCTAGATAACCATAAATCGGTGCTTAGCATTCAATCAAACACTAAAGAAATAATAATAACATCATATTCCACACTCATCTCCTAAATCTTCAAAACCATAACAAGTACAACATCATCTTTATAAGCCATTTTTTTAGGGCACATTTTGCTCATCCTGTGTGTCTAGTTTTCATGATCACTCCCTCTCTTGTCTCTTCGTTATACCAAAGCACCAACAAAATCACTCAAGCAAATTACAAAAACTGTACAAAATTATTTATGAAAAAAGCACAACAATTCCATTATGTCAATAAGCTGCAGAGAAGGATGCAACTCATAAACTAGAATTTCTTCCGAAAAATAAAACATATATATAAAGAAAAGGGAGATATTGCTCTTGTATGGAGGAAATGAGACTTAAGATCTACTATAGATGTCAAATAGAAAGCGAAAAAATTAAGAAAAAAATTGACAAATGCATATTGCTCTGTCCAATGGGAAGATCCTACCAGAAGATCAGAAATCAGTGGTGGAGCTTCCTTATGGGTGTTGTCAGCTTTGGTGGCCTCTTGGCCCTCTTCACAATCATCAGATGAGTGTGATCCTTCTTCCAAATTGACTCAAGGATCAGGAATAGCAATCAGTTTTGGAGTAACACATTCATCGTCGTTCTCTGACAATACAACAAGGAAACTCACAATCACGATATACACTTAAGTCTAAATTCATACTGTTGAGAGTATGTACTTTAGAAAGAGATTAATTGATCAATAAACTATAATTCAAGTTCTTAATCAACAACAATAAATTGGCAGGTGATTTAGTAGTCATTATCAGTAAGCAAGCTATCAGATAGTAGGGTAAGGATAGCACAAACATGAAAAAGGCTCAAGCATACACACATGATGGTAGAGTGCAAAAAGGTGATGACAAGTAAAATCGATCTATCGCCTCAGTTCTACCTGTCATTACAAATTCTCAGAGTATATTGCTTTTAATTAATCAAATATAACCACATTTCTATTCGAAGTATAGCTCACAATATTTTACCAAAAAGAGAACGGTCTCGTTGACAAAATAGGGGTTTGTGAATCAGAAAACCCAATAGACAAGTATAAATCAAATCCTTAAAGCTCAAAACTAATAATCAATTTCTATCGTGTTCATCATTAATTCTCACAGTATCATCAAAATTTCACCATTGTCAACAATAAACATGCAGAATTATGACGTGGTTGAGAGAGATATTACTTGCAAATAATGGAAGTAGTTTCGAGGGATTAGGACAGAGAAGGGGATTAAGAAACCTGAAACATTGGGGGCGACTCTTTCCGAGCATCAATACGGCAGAAGATCCGCGATACGAGCGAACGTCGAGCAGACGGAGTGCGGCGGCGGATGCCGAGCGGGCGGCGATTGGCGGCGGCAGCGGTGGGTTTGGGGAAGAATGATTTGGGCGCGTCTTAAATTTGAGATTTTGGGGGAGAAAGTGAATTCTATTTTCTGTTTTTTTTCCCTTTAATTCTAATTATTTTTTCTTTAACTTTTTACTTTACTTCAATATTTATTTATTTTTATATTGAGGGATAAGTGAGGAGATAAAATTTCCTCACATATAATGTTCAAATGTAACGAAAATAAGTTTTGTTGCAAAAGTTCATATAATGATTTTTTTTGTAGTGCGAGTGAATTGGGGATGAGGGTTTGAAAATTTTCTTAAGGTAAATTTGTTAAGAGAAGACGCTTAAATAATTGACGGCGACTTCGGCGGCAGTTAACAAGAATATGATGGCGCACGTAGACAAATAGACGATGATGACGCCCGCAAAAGAGGAGACGACGGATTGAGAACAACGAATGAAATGGGGATTAAGGGTTTGGTGAATTTGTTAAGGTAAAATCGTAAGGGTCAGTAAGGCACATGAGCTTTACTTATTTATATACACGTAAATTTAAAATGAATACATATAATCAATTTAGCTTAGTGGCAGTCAATGTGGGAAGTTACATTTTTTTTTCTTCTTTTTGCTTTGAATTTTTAAAAAATCTTAATTATAGTTTATTAAATTTCCATTAGAGCTTATTAATTCCCCGTTTATTTCTTAATTATCTTAATAAGAATTTGTTAATCCATTATTTTTATTCTTCTTTTCTATTTTTAATTTTTAATAAATTTTAGTTATAGTTTATTTATTTTTCAATTAGAATTTATTAATTCTCCATTTTTTTCTTTATCCTCCCCAATCAAATTTTATTAATCCTAATTAAGATTTATTAATCTCAATTAAAATTAATTAAATAATGATTAAATTAATTCAATGAAACAAAAAAACAAGAAAAATGTGAGATCTACGACAATACAACGACAACAATCAGATGAAGTGTTGTCGTATCTAATTTTATATGTTTACAACAATGCAAAAACGACAACGGTTATACAAAGTGTTGTTGTATTTAATATTATACACCTACAACAACATGCAAACGACAATGGTTCCACATAGCGTTGTCTTATTTAACATTATAAACCTATAACAACATTGATACAACAATGGTTGCCCAAAGTATTGTCATATTTAATATTAAATACTTACAACAACATACAAACGATAATGGTTGCACTAAGTGTTGTAGTCATCAATATTATATACTTACAACAACAGTCTAATGACAACGATTACTAAAATGTGTGTTGTCATATCTAATATTATAAACCTACAATAACATTGAGACGACAACGTTTGCAAAAAGTGTTACTGTATTTAATATTATATACCTACAACAACACACAAATAATAACGGTTAGACAAAATATTGTCGAATTTGATATTATAGGTTTACAACAACAGATAAACGACAACGGTGAACGAAGCTGTTGTCGTGTATTGTGTTATTTAACTATAACAACATACATACGACAACAGTAATGTAAGCGTTGTTAATGAGGGTATAAAATAAGTTACCACAACATACATATAACAACGGTTTTGGCTACGACAACACTTTTCTTCAAAACGACAACGGTTTCTCACTAAAATTGTTGTCTTTGATGCGTTGTCGTTTAACAGTTTTGTTGTAGTGAACATAAATTGGTTTGAAATACTCTCTCCTATTCATATTATTTGTTATCTTAAGCTCATGCACATATATTAATAAAAAAATCTGCTCAAATTAACCTTAATTATTACCTTCAATTTGTTGAAAATAATAACATTATGAATGAGAAAAGAAGTGGTTCATTAACGAATGGAAAGATAAAAGAAAGATATACTATATATTAATGACATAGGTTAATAAACAGGGTTAATGTTGGAATATATATCCATTACGACATACATAATGGATGTGGGGGAGTATGAAATTTATATTATGTGTGCAACTATGATAATATTGGTGTTTATTTATAGAGCATGAAAAAAGAAATATTTTGGTATAGCTTTTATAAATTACAATAGACATTATGCGTTTATCATAATATCCAAATACTGTAATTTAATGAATCAATCAATTTGTATCATGTGTCCCATATAAAAGAAGAAAATCTCATGGTTAGGGTAGGATATAGGTCTGCAATTTGTACCACGTGCCTAAGCCTTTGTAGTAATTGAGGTTCCTAATATATCATCAATCTATTTATTAATATATCTATGTATATTATTTTTAAAATTATCCAATGAATATATTTGATAAACGATACAAATTTTTGACGTTAATGTTAGTATTATTTTTTAATTTTTCACTACATTACTTCCTCTGCTCATTTCCCTAAATTTCTACTATATTTTTTTCACTTTATTATTATTATTCATTTTTCTTATTAAATATGTTCTAACTATATTTAACATTAACTAATGGATATATACATTTTCTAAAAAAATTGATTTTTTTTGTCATCTATGTTCACAAAATATATAGGTTTCCTAAATTCTCTAATTTTGTATGTAATTTTGTTACATTGAAAATTTTGTTTCCTTATTGTATATCTTCAATAGTAAAATTATTTGAAATTTGATTGATTATTGTAGTATATCTTGTGATTTTTAGTTTTGGTTGACATAAATCATATAAATAATTTGATTACTTATGCCTATTAACATTAATAGTTATAATTATGTTAAAAAGTTGTGCACATTCTAGAAAATTCTAGATATAAAATACTATTCTGCAATTATTAGAGTAACAAAAGATAAAAAGAAAAAAAATGAAAAAATGAGAAAGTAAAAAAAAAAGTGCAGATGTGGACGTGTGAATTGAAAGAATAGTTTAGAACGAAAAATCTAAAAAATTAATCACAATCACACATAAAATCGGCAATCGAATGATCAACTTATAATGCATTAGTATAAATAACAATTACACATAAAATCGGCAATCGAATGATCAACTTATAAGACATTAGTATAAATAAGTTCAATGCCAAATTTATATGATGAAGTACAATGAAAGAAAGATACATTAACAATTATAACTTAAAAGAAGTGACGATTTGATTTTCATACATAATAAAATCAAATGTAAAATATTATTGATTATTTTGTCTCAGACTTTATATTATGTCAATTCGACCTCGCGCATTCCGTACATCGCACGGATGAAATACTAGTAGTAATAATAATAATAATAATAATAATGATAATAATAATAATAATAATAATAATAATTCTTTATACTGCTTTTGATAATGTGAAATTAACAAATTTCTACAGGTTATTTTAGCTTTTAGGGATATTTTACAAATGTCGAAATTGGTTTCTTATAAAAGTATAATATTTTCAAATTTTTTCTTGAAGTTCCTGTAGCCGAAAATTAGATCTTTTCAAACTAAGTACATAACAATATTTGTTAACATTTTTTTTAGCAAAGTAAGTACATAACAATATTTGTTAACATTTTTTTTAGCAAAGTAAGTACATAACAATATTTGTTAACATTTTTTTAGCAAAGTAGTTTTATCTATATATTATTAAAACGATTGCGGATTCGAGCTCTCTCCTTAATTCGAAGTCTTACGTGGCGCTCTCTCCTTTCAGTATTCTTATTTATCTTTAATCATGATTTTGAGCATTTTTATCCATTTATTCTATGTATATTTAATATAAATTTTCTCATCCCACATTGATTCTTAATAAAACTTCACTCTTGGAGAACTTGTATAAATACTCACAATCCATATGTATTTTCCCATTCCGCAATTATTTTGCACAACCAATATAATTTGGCAAATTAATTTGTTGGCCAAATAAATAGTTTTATTTTATTGACAATTGACAATTTTAATTTGATCAATCATTAAGTTGTCAATATTAATTTGTTTAATTTAACAAACTTTTAAATTGAGTTGAAAACGTATTCTCAATTATAATTCCCGGATTTGTATATATATACACGTAGGGATAATTCTCGAAATTTGACTTTGTGATGAGATGATCAGACACACATAACAATTAATATCATATATAATGAAATATTTGACAGATTGTGAGGTAAAAAAAATAGTTTGAATTCTATTGATTTTTTCTTGTAACTAAAGAAAGTGAAATAAAATCAAAGAAACACACGTTTTGATCAATTATCGAAATATTATCACTCCGAAATAATATTAAATTATTTTTAATATTCATGCTTATATATTGCAAAATAATAATAAAAATAAAAATATTTGTTAAAGGAAGTACATAAAATCGAAGAAACAACCTTATTGATGTATTTTATTATAATTTCATCACTTTTGTAAGATTTCTTATAGTGAATTGTTGAAATAATATTACTCTCATATCCATAATATTTTATTAGTTTTACGGTTACATACTTATAAATTACAGCATAATATAATTTGCTATCGATTTTCAACGGGATATACAGTAGTTTTTTAATTCAGAATTCTGGTCAATAGAATTATTCCGTCAAACTCTAGTCCTCGAATCTATATCTATGCCAAAATATTAAATTAAAATTAAAATACCTTGAAAAGGAAATAGAAAAGTACTAATAGAGTAATAGGAAAGGCCGAGTTCCTTGATCTGAGATACATACATACTAGTAGTAATAGTAATTTTCTAACAGCTTTGACGTAACCAAAAATGGTGACCGCCTTCTCGCTCGCCGCCCCATTATTCTCTCTCTACACATTCAATTTGATCTAGGGTTTCATTATCACTCATCAATTATACTCCCAGACTTTCTCCTAATCCAAGCTTTGCTGCGTTTATTGATTACATTTGTTTTGGTGTATTTTTTTTTAAACCTTGTTTTTGAGAAAAATCGAACGGGATGAAGACATCGCTGAAGAAATTGCAGAAATTTGCTTCTCATAGGCACGATAGAAGAGCGCAAAAGCAGCACCAATCCGTGTCTCTAGATGAGCACGCTCGAGCTACGCAGGTACTTTTATGCTACAGTTTCTACTTTTGGATTAATGTGCATTATTTGGTGAAAATTGCTGGTGGATGGGTTTTGGGAATAGGGAATTCCTTGTTTACGATTGTATTTGCCATATGGACGGAACTTTGACCAGTCAACGATCTAATAAAATATGTCATCGTGTTCCATTAATTATGCAATCAGAAGTAAATATCCGCAATCGGAGCTCTCGTTGTTCTTGCAATTTTTGAGTTATACTGACAGTGGTTTTATTTGAGCTACGCGGCTTCATAAAATAACCAACAAATGAATGGCTTTTTTAGTATGTCAATAAGTTTCAATAGAAAAAGTCTCAAGAGGAGGCAAATATAGAGAAAGGAAGGGAAGCCGATGCGATGAATTCAGCTTTTTTTAAGTGGATATATATTGAGCTTGCTTAAAAGGGATAGAAAGAGATATACGAATTCAGTTATATACATAGCTATAAAAGGAGTCTGATTTTTTCACTTAATGTCTAACAGCTTTCCTTTTGTAGATTATTTGGAAAAGACTAGATGATTAAACAAAAGGTAGTAGATTATCAGCGGTATCACTTTTATTGATTAATTTAGGAGAAATCCGAAGCAGATGGAGTGTGGGCTTCTTCACATGATCTCTTTTCCCTAAAGAATCATCTTATTTGAATTTTTTTAGTCTGCAAGTATATAGGTAAAAATCTACTGATTTTACTCATGTATCTCTGTGTCTGGAATTGGTTACTTGCCATCTATATGTTGCAATAACTATGTGATTGGATTATTCGTTCAATGGAGATGTTGTAAGGGTATGATGTGTTTAATATTGGTGGAACTTTATTCCGTTAGCTACATTTTACTTGATTGTGCTGATTTGACTTAGATTCTTATATTTTGATATGAAATGTTTATCAGGACATGATTGATATGAGAGACTGCTATGATAGGCTACTGTCTGCTGCAGCCGCAACTGCAAACAGTGTATATGGTATTTCAATGATTAGAAGAAGAACTGTTTTCCATTCTTGATGCGGCAACAATTGACATTTCTTACGAATTTTAGAATCACCCATTAGTCTTTGACTTCAAAAAGGTTTGCTTTGTATTAACAACGGCTTTCACTGGCCGTATCTAATGCAAGCTGGTAAAGTTTTTCTTGCTATGTCTTATTTAGCATTAGGTAAATGGAAGAGCACTTCAGTAGGTAGCACTTCTTAAGTCCTTTTAGGAAGTTCTTAGTTGCTCTAATTACACGCCACCAAATAGACCATGCATTGGCTTTTGAAGTCTTGTCTTTGGAAACAATATCGAAAAATACATGCAGTCTTATAAATTTGAAAGTTCTAGGCTTTATATTAATTTCTGCATATGGATGAAAGAAGCTTAATCTTTCACATTTATAAGATAGCACAAAAATCATGTTTTGTGCTTCCTTGATGTCTGCTTGGCCATCCATGAAAGTCTGGCGGGTGTTATAAACAATAACTTGAATGCTTGCTTGTATTGGGTTTTGCTTACAATGATCCATGTCTTGATTTGCAATTTCGTGATCTAACATAGACTTCCCTGATGATGCCAATGGGAAGACATCAATCAAACTTGATTTCTGAAAAAATCAGCTTCTGGTCAAGGCTTTTAAATGAATAAAAAACTGTCAAAGTTTATACCTCCGTTAGAAGAAAGCAGAATACACACAATTAAACAAATAATAAGCATCTGGCAGTTTTGTTGAACTACCACTCATCACTTCTCAAATATGCTTCATTTGTTTCTAGTATGCAAATAGATGATCTCTTTTATAAGCTGTTGCTTCATATGTGGTGTTCCCTTGTAAATTTCGAATGAGATAAACTTTGAATGATTTGTATCTCCTCTCAGATGTTACATAATTCTTTAAGTTATTTCTGTAATCTTCTTGTAACCAACTCTCGTCACTTCCAGAATTTTCAGAATCATTAAGGGAGATGGGTGATTGTCTTCTTGAAAAAACAGCCCTGAATGATGATGAAGAAAGCGGTAAGCATTCTTTATGCTTGTAAAGAAGTTGAAGATGGTTTCTTGTCAACGTATAATATGTTTGTACTATAAGTTGTGCATATGTGGGTATTTCTGAAATAAAACTTCTATCGTGCATATTGGTGCTATGTCCTCACCTTCAGCTTGAGATAGGCCTGGTTCAATTTGTTCCATTTTGAGTAGCATCAATTGCATTTGCATTTATTAAATTTGAGTTCCGTCTTGAGGAAATGTAGTAAGCATGATCAAACTGCCTACTTTAGTATCATTCCACTGAACTAGTTTCATCCTGTGGCACTGCTGGAGGGTCTGTCAGATTTCTTTCTCATTGATGTTTCTTTATAATCTCAGTTATTTGCACTGGGCATACTTTTCCTCGAGATACTTAATACCTTTTGTTTTTCAGGAAAGGTTTTATTAATGCTAGGGAAAGTACAGTTTGAACTTCAGAAACTTGTCGATGGTTATGTGAGTTTTAATGATGTATATAAATGAGTTATATTTCATGTGTTAAGCCTTTCCATTAATTCTTTATTTTGTATTTCAGCGCTCGCATATATTTCAGACAATTACTGTCCCATCAGAGTCTCTTCTAAATGAACTTCGAAAAGTAGAGGTATGCTCCAATAGATAATTTGTTGTAGTTTATTCTTTTCTTGTCTCTTTACCCATTTTACTTCCCTCTTGAAATTGTGCATTGATGGCTTCTCTGCTCATTGTTTTGGTTTAGAAAATTTTTTAGTCATATTCTCTAGGTCTTGTCTTGGAGTATAATTGAAATTGAGCAATGATATATCCCCTGCTCATTGTGCTTTGAACCTGCGTTTGTTTTAGATAGCCTAAATCATATCCCAAGGCTTTTCTTAGATCTCTTCCCTATATTGTTAGAAGCATGCTATTATTACTTAGTTGAGCAAAATTTATTTGTCTGCATTGTAGCCACACTTTGCTGTATTTGGCTGCAAGTTGTTTGTGACTGAGCCTGATGAACAGCAGTGTTTATCTATGTAGTTTATGTACCATGGGAATTTTTGTATCTAGGCTTAATACTTATAAAACTCCAGAATATATGCTTTAAATGTTGTTTCTTTGTCTGCAATCCATGCCTACAGCTGTTTATCTTGGTCCCTTTTACCCTTTGTGCAGGAGATGAAGAAACGATGTGATGAAAAAAGGTCCAAACTTACTCCTTTCTTTGTTTTATCTGCTTCAGAGGTTAACTTGTTCATTCTTTTCCCAGATTGTACCATTTGATTAATTCATCGTTAACTGTCAAAACATTACTTTCCAGAGAACTATATGAAGATCTACTGACGAAACAAAATGAAAAAGCGAGGTTAAGGAACAGTAAAAGCGAACATTATCGTTCACCTCAGCTTCAAGAAGCCAATGAGGAATATGACGAGGAGGCAAATGTTTTTGTCTTCCGCATGAAGTCCCTAAAACAAGGGCAATCTCGTAGTTTTCTAACACAGGCATCTCGGCATCATGCTGCGCAGGTTGTTTTCATTACAGCATTATAAATTCTAGATTTTTGATTCTGTACCATAATATTATTTATGAGTGAGACTTCATTTTCACTACAGTTGTACTTCTTCAAGAGGGCAGCAAGATCTTTGGAGGCAATTGAGCCACATGTCAGTTTGCTTGCTGAACATCTACATATTGATTACCATTTTAGCGGACTCAAAGATGATGGGCATGAAATTCTGGATGATGATGATGAAGATGATGAAAGTGATGAGGATGATGAAAGTGAAGATGGTTCTGAATTACATGATAGAGAATTGAGTTTTGACTATGGACAAAATGGTCTACAGCAAGAAGTCCCTGCATCAGAAAACTCAATGGAGGTAACAAATATACTGATGTAGAATAATCTTCTATTACTGAAAAGAAAAGAATTTCAGATTGTTTGTAATTGATTTGCCTTCTTGAATTTGTTTGCTTAGTGCTTACCAAAGACTATTATTGAAAATTAAGCTAGTAATCCTTGCATGTTACTCAATGAATTTACCTTTTTGCAGTTGGATAATGCTGATGTCACGTTCTCTCCTGACCCTAAATTGGTCCCTGCAAAGGTATGGATTCTTGTCCTGTGCTAATCCTGATGGTGAAGTCTACCTTCTACTTTACTGTGGCAAGACGATAGTATTAGTGAATAATTCTTGAAAAGGGTATCTATTGATTTGGTCTTAAGAGGAGTTATGTAACTGAAAGCTTCTGAAGACACTTGTTAGGTCCTAAGAAAGATTGTTTTAAGTTCTTGACTGTGAATGTTTGTTCACAAGTAGGATATAGTGAAGATTCACTAATTTTCAGATATTATATATACATGAAACAATGAGGATTTAGTTCGCGGCATGTATGCATTTTATACTTAAGGTCTTCTAACTTTATATTTATGTACATTATATCATTCAATAACCCAAGATGATATAGTCCCATCCATAATTGCAGGAGATTTTACAAGGTCCTCGTCAAAATCTGTTTGCTCTTGAAAGAGAGACAAGAGCAGTCAGCAAGTCTGCACCCCTCTTTCCTCAAAGGAAACTTGATTCAGCTGAGCGGACGGCACAGATGGGACCTTCACTATCCCGCAAGTTCACCTCTTATGTACTACCCACTCCAGATGAGACAAAAACTCCAAGATCTGGGATATTATTTAGTGAAGCTCCTCAAACAAGACTAGCAGACTTCAACCTTCGGCATTCATCTCCCATTGATCAGAACAAGTATGAAAGACGTCAGGAAAATGATAAATTGTCTGGGCCCATCATCTTAGACACACAATCAGTACTCAAAGAGAGCAACACCAGCATAAAAGCTAGTGTCTTGCCACCTCCATTATCAGAAGGCGTTTCATTTACTCAACTTGATCCAAATTTAGCATCCTATGCTAAGAAAGCCAAAAGACAAGCTTTCTCTGGCCCATTAACTGGAAAGCCATGGCCGAATAACCAAAAGTTAACAGCCAGCGGTCCCATTGCCTCATCAGCCTTCCCTCTCCCATTTTCTGGATCTCTACCACGCACCACAATGCCTCGGCCGACATCAAACCTAAAATCGTCTTCACATCTTTCAACTACTTTTGTGTCATCACCTAAAATAAGTGAACTTCATGAGCTTCCTCGTCCACCAGCTCATGTAGCTGCTACAAGGCCCCTCAATCGCTTTGCTCATTCGGGCCCTTTAATATCAAGAAGTAATGAGCTGTCTGCCACTCGTGTATCCACATCATCTATAGCAGCATCCAGACTGCCAACCCCACCCCAGGGATTATCTCGCAGCTACTCGATCCCGACTGGAGGTTTGATGGAAGCGGCATTGCATGTTCCTCTAGAAGGTTCTCGAACCTTGAAGATGAAAGAAGATACATCTTCACCTCCCACAACATCAATCCAACCAGCATCTCATACTGTAGGTGATTAGCCAGCCAGTCACATAAAAGGTAATTCCCAGAGAATATTGACCAATGTATATGTCTTGATCCTAAAAGGATGAGTGTTTCTAGGCCTCTTAAGTTAGTTTCAGTTAATTAGTTGAGAGAATAAACTTAGTAATATGCTTTGTTTATATTAAGCATTATTGTTGATATGACAAAGAAATAGTGTGTCATTATCGAAGTTAAATAGCACCTCACTTCTAACATGTTTTACCGGCCATGATAATGAGATCTACCGATTATTACTTTAATAGTTGCAGTGAGAGAAATGTGAATATATCTTTAAATATGACGTAGTAACTAGAAGTATTGACTATGGTGGCTGGCTGCTGAGAGCCTTCAGTTTTAGAAACCACAAATTTGCCTTTTACTTTTTAGTTGGTAAATGTTTGCATGAATTATCTGGTTTGATTATGGCGTGAATTATCTTGTATTTTGAGCATTTTGATCTTGTTTTGCAATTTGATATTGTATCTTATATAAGACCCATGTCAAGTGTATTTAACAAAATACAAGCTTGACTTATATGGTGAAAGTGCAATATGAGATAAGTATTCAAACTACTACAAGCTTGTTCCAATTTGGTTTAAAATATGTGCCATATAATATCCTCAGGTAAACCTGCATGCTTTTATGCTCACTAATTTCCATCTTGAATCATGTCATCATAGTCCCAGAGCATATGATTGATTGCAGGTTTGCCAGACCGGAGAAGAGACCTGAAAGATTATTTACTTGTTATTGAATTTCACTTTTGGAATGGTGTTTTTGTTGATGTTTTGTTTTGATTTTTGACAGGTAGGTTGAAGAGCATACGTACCTAAGAAGATAGGTGTAGTGTTCATCCGTGACAGAACAATTTGTGAATAGCTTAGTTGCTTGTTAGTTGTTCAAATTTTGTCAGGCGTGTAAAAAGGAAGTACCACTAATTTTGTCGAAATTACTAAGTTTTCGCTTCTATGAGCAAAATTTGTAATTTCGTACCATGACGATCGATCGACGTTTAACAAATTTTGTCCAATAGATGGGCTCCATGTGACCATTTCTTTGCAAGTGGCGCAACTGGAGCTGTAATTCTTGTATTGAAGAAATGCCGTTTTTGTGAAAGGAGTAGTGAAAGATTTAGTGGGATTATAACTCAATCTTTCAGAAACTAGCTTTGGTTGGAGAATAACGACTTTACAATGTTATCATCTTCCTACGAATATAATCAGGATTTGTGTGCTTCAAAGCACAAACCTTTTACTTCCTCCGTCCTTCAATAAGTGACCATATTTCTTTTTCGGATTGTTTCGGGATAAGTGGCCACTTTCCTTATAAGGTAATATGCATTTCTCACAAAAAGTTGTGGGCTTCATCACTTTTTATCTTTGTACTCTTTAAACATACTTCTCCTTAATATCCGTGCCGAAAAGAATGTGGCCACTTATCATGAGACGGAGGAAGTATAAAGCAAGACCCGATATGTAAGTTGTATTTGTGTGATTTTGTATGTACCATCTAGGAGGTGGAATACTGTAGATAATTATAATATCATAAATTATATATGATGTGTATAAGTATATCTAAATAAGCATAATATTGATACTTTAATTCAATAAAGAATATATTAGTCAAATATATCAAGTATGTTTTCATACTGGCAAGCAAACGAGCTCTTGGGGCGGAGATGGCGGGCGCTAGAAATTTTTTCCCAATTTCATTATTAATATTTTAATGTCATCCTAGTTCAAGATTCTCAGTTATGAACCACGGTATGTTTTTGTGATGTATTCATGATATCTTGAATACAAAGTGATGCTGTTATAAAATATCACCATTAATCCCAGAAAATTAAGAAAGATTGTGGATGTGATGAACAATATTACAGATGCTCTTGCAAATTGCAAAATACTATTCAATTTGGGGATAATTTTGTTTTAATGTAAATTTAGGGGAAATTCTGAAATACACCAAATTTGATTACAGATTAGGGGGAAAACCAGAATTTGATTCTAGTTCGTGGATTTAGAAGCAATTAGCCCTAAAATTAACTAGTATTCACATTCTCAAAGAATTGCTCATCATTTGGCTAAATTTGTGTTTAAAGACCGCATTACTCGGGTCCTCTCCCCTTATATATTATTTTCATATACTGCTTTTCTCAAGTGGAGATTATCAATCATAGATTTGGAATTAATCCAAGAATAATTATTTCATTCAATTCCTATTTCTTGTACTATATATCAATCATATCAATTTACCTTATTCAATTCCCCCTCTTCTCTCTTTTCCATCTCATAATTATAATTTCAATTTATTCCAATTTAATTCCACTCACTCATATTAATCACTTCATTGATTTTTTTTTTATTATTTTATTATTATTTATAGGCTCAACATATTTCACCACTTTCAAGTAAGAAGCGGTGTTGATGAAAATCAAACAATACGTGCAATACTTAATTAGAAATTAGAGTTACCAGTTACACAAACATTTCTGAATTTCTAACATATAAAATCGTTAGCACCCTCCGATGTCGTATCTCACAAATCCCATCAGCTCAGGCCCTTCCAATCTTGAGTTGTTCATAAAACTGCAACAAAAAAAAGAATTATATTCATATTTATATATAAAAAAAAAATCACATTTAGTGAACGACACTAACCCAAATATTATTTCAACCAAAATTGAAAATTGTAGCATCAATTACTTGTTGATGCATGCAGTCCTATTCCTATATATACTTCACTACACAAACTAATTTATAACATCAAACACTAAATTATAACAAACTAACTAAATTATTCCCATTACCTTTCTTCTGTGAGCTTAGAGAAAGAACCAGACGTAGGAATTGTACCACACAAATCATTATTCGACACATCGCTGCAAAAATCAAACATCTTTCAATCCAAGAAAATCAAATTGGCTTAAAATTATTACTTAGACAACTTTGTTCCAACAAGTTGCAAGAAATTAAAATTATGGCCCTACAAAATCTTCAGATTCCCAAGCTTGGTGAGCTCCCTTGGTATCCTCCCGGTAAGTCTATTACCGTTTAAACGCCTAAAAACATCGATGTTTTATAACGTTAGAGACACAAACAGCGTTCGTAGCATAGGTCAAATGTAATTAGCATTCATCCAAAGTGAAAAAATGGGGTGAAACTCACAAGAATTTGAGATTGGAAAGATTGGACAAGGAAGGAGGGATGGAGCCAGTGAGGTTATTATGGTAAAAATCGAGACTAACGAGACTTTTTAATCGTCCCAGTTCAGCTGGAATTGGTCCCATCAAGTTGTTCATATACAGTTCTCTGCACAATTAAACCAAAAATCACCAACCAAACTCCTTCAAATTAATGCTTCAATTTAATGCAATATTTGACTTCATACCTATCAGATAATACTATACTACCAAGTGTTTTCATACTGCATTAATGAAGCTTCTTTGCTTCTTGAAAAACACTAGTACTAAACATATTATTTTGGACTAATATGATGAATTAGCTGCTTTTTGGTATATAGTTTCATTTTTGTCTAAATTTTTGCAGCATATGGTTTATACTTTAATGATCTTTCTACCCATAAAACAAATTTGTTAAATCCCTCAACAATATATTCAAAGCATTATGTTAAGTAAGGATCTAATTTAGAAGCATTCATCATCTTGAAAAACTACTACAACTCCAGAAAATGATGCAGATAATTAAGGAAGTACATAATACTACACAAAACATAAAAATAAAAATTTTAAAAAAATAATTCATGCACTCACAGATACTGAAGACGCTCCAGCTTCCCCAACTCAGGAACAAGCTTCCCGGAAAGCTTTGCATTTCCAAGATCACTGCAAAATTCAACTTAAAAAATATCAATTTTCTGGAAAAAAAAAATTCATCATTCTAAAATACAAAAAATGGTATAAAGAGGATAATTACAGCCTAGTAACTCTGTTATCAGCATCACAAGTAACATGAAACCAAGTGCAGGGGTCCACCAAGGTTGGATCCCAGCTTTGCAATACATTTTCTGGATCATGAACAGCCCTTCTCAATGCATAAAGAGCATCACCTTAATTCCAATAAATCATAAAATAAATCATCAAATCAAATCTTCAACCAGAATATATAAGAACACGTGTTGTATAAAGCATAAATCTTTACCTTCTAAATTTGCATATATGGGTGCTATTAAATGAATTAGGAGAAGTAGATGAACCCTTAGAGCCATGTTTTTTAGTGGAATTCAAAGGAGTTTTTCTAGTTCCAATTCTTGAATTTTTACAAAAATATTAAGAGAGAGAGAGAGGAGGGGGGACTATTTTATTTTGTTGTGTTTGAAAGAAAGAAAGGAATAAGTTAGGGGGCAGGGAATCTCCTAATATATGTTGGGGAATTTATAGAGCCAATAAAAAGGAGTAGTCAATTTTTGAAGCTAACACAACACAGTAGATGTTGGTACCCTGTGACTGTAGGCCTCTGTCTCACTCACTAGTGTGTATGTGTGTGTTTTTTAACTTTATTATTATTATTAATTTTTTTTAATTGTTTACATATTTCAAGATTGTGGATATTCACATTTTTGCGTAATTGGGATTTAACTTTTTTTTCCCATTTAAGCAAAACAATAGGACCCTTTTTATTGTGGAGGACCAGTGGTTGAAGAATGCAAAAGGATCTCTTTCAAAAGAAGCATACTTTGATTAAATATGCATTTGTTTTTCCTTTTTACCAAATAGTGAAAAATGACGAAAGAAAAGGAATCACAGCAGAAAACTCTGGCAGTTTGCACTGTTTTTGTTTTTCTTTTTAACATTTTTCCCACGCGAAAATGAAAAATGAAAAATTGCAACGGTAGACCCTTCATTCTATTTTCATATTTTTATTTTTATTTTTAATTCACTAGAAAGTTTAATATGTCTACAAATGTTTTAAAACCGAGGGGCAAATTTACTCTTTAACTTTGTTTTGGAATAAGAGATCCACATGCCATTTACCGATTTTTATGAGACTTTGAATTTTCATGACGCTTCTCTTTAATGAAAAGTTATTACTATTAAATATGACCATTGAAGTAAATATATATATCTATATATATATATATATATGATCATTGAATACGACTTTTGACCGTTCAAATCACTTGAAACTAATCACAAAACTAAATACTATGAACAATATTTTCCGCGAAAGAATGATGATCCAGCTCCACCAATTAAAAAAAAACATATACAAGTATTAAATTATCCTTGGTGTATTTAGCATTATTTATTTACGTACGCAAATTAAGAAATTAAACCCAAGTAATTAAAGATGGTCATATACTATAGTATGGGTAATTAATTCCTCGAAAGCTATGCGCATGGAACAAAACAAGAAAACAATAGTTGGTTTTCGAGGATATTTGTCTTTGAATACTAGGGATTTCTGTACTATAATTCCTTAAAAAAAATAAGGCTAACATAGTTAAATTGCATAATTAATTAATTTACTAGGGTTCAAAATCTTGGAAAATTAATTACGTAGGAATCTGTGGTTGTCGGGCACATATATATTCGACTAAAAGGGTGTAGGTTGGTCTCAACCCTCTTTTTTTACTTTCTTTCATTATTTTAAGCAACATGTTTGTTCTTTATCAAATGTACTAGTAGTATATTTTTTTAGAATTGAAAATGTTCATACTCAAACAATTTACTCATAACCAAATAGTGATATATCAGCATGAAAAGGTAGATGTGACAAGACGCGTTTTTTAATTAATAATTAATGGGAATATATAGAATTAAATAGTGCTAACATTAGAAGCCCACCAATATTTAGCTAAAATAAATTGAATTGCTTGAAGTCTAGTTGAAACGCATTTACTTTGATAAAAAAGAGGGCTGAGAGTTAGAGGCCAGAATTTCACAATATTTTTATTACATATCTGTGGTTGTGAAATTTTGTTTAGTATTTAGAACCATTTTTTCAGACTTATAAATTAATTATACAAAGCAAATGCAACAAGGTTTATCTGATTTTGAGTTTGTAGGTACTTGTTTGTTTTCTAATAGTTGTTTTTTGTTATTGTTTTGATGTCTCAAAGTTTCAGCTGTTTTCTTTACAATTCTGGAAAGATCTCATGTTTACTTAATTTCTCTTATTGTTCTCGAACTCTTTAATAGATAGTGCCAAATTCCACATCTGTTTAGGTTGGATTTTAGTGTTAATCATTTCAATAATTCGTATGTATTTTCTAACTATATACTATAATTTTAATAACTAATGATGTGGGAAAGAAAGAAAACCCGGACCATACTAATACAAAATTCTGGCTTCAATTTCATCCTCGTTCACAAATCATGATATAAAATATAAAATCATCATGATTAATGTAATTAAATAAATTGTGATTGATTGAGTTCATACAAACAGATTTTTTTACTTCCGTACAATGTTTAAGTTTAACTAGGAACCTCGATCGATCGAAACTGAATTATGTGAGTGACCAAAGCATTAATTAAAAGTACTTTAGTTTAATAATCAAGGAGCTGAGAGAGTCAATCTCTATTACTATTTCACCCATTCACAGACTTAGTAAAATAAAGAACTTTGGTATAGCTTAGTGGGTTTTTTTTTTTTAATTAAAGCATTGAGCTATATATATAGATAAATACACTGATGCTGGGATACACACGTATCTTGTGAACATATATAATCAGATCGTATTACACATCTAATAAATTTTGTGTGCATGTGTGATGTGTCTGCAAATAAATAAGTGGGGTTGAGATTTTTTTTTAAGGGAATAAGTGGGGTTAAGATTGAATCCAAATGTATAGATATGATGATGATGATATTTCTTAAAAGAAGTGACTTAATTGACTATCCATGCACATTGACCACTTTGCTTTTGAGTAATCATACATAATGAAAAGAGTGATGCTATTCGGACATAAATGTCCGGACATAAATTTTGTAATTAAAAGAAAATATGAAAAAGAAAATAATAATAAGTAATATGAAAAAGAAAATTGGGTAGATGCATATTAGAGAATTTTGTTAGAATTAATAATATTAAAAAAGATTAATCGTGAAATAAGGTAAAAAGTTGCATACTTTGAGTAGAAAACGAAGCGGCAATAATGTAAAATGATTGATGATAAAAATGTATTTATGAAAATATTAGATAAAATGATTGATGATAAAAAGTATTTATGAAAATATTATATAAAATGATTGATTAAAATGATTTTATTAGATAAATCTTAAGTTAAAATTATTAATATAGCCTTTTATGTCCAGACATATATGTCCAAAAAGTATTATTGTAATGGAAAATGTTAAATTCAACCACTCAACAACCCAAAAGGGGTTCCCTTCTTCAAAACAACCTATGGACCACGGACCACTCCCATTTGAGAGAGAGAGGATAGAAAATTTATATTTTTATATTTAAGTACTTTATATTAATAAAATATAGATATATTTATGTAGATATTATTGGTTTTGATAATTATTGATAGATAAATTGTCGATTGTTAGTGAAAAAAGATTGAATCATTTTACGTAAATAAATGACAGTTATATATAATTGTAATTTATATAAAATTATTGGTAATATCATGAAATTGTGATCTGAATAATGAAATTATGTATCTAAAAAGCAGAGAGTCCGAATAGATAAGTAGTGTTTTGAAACTTAGATAATTTCAAATTGAGTAAAATGGGTTGTGGCATACATGAGACTACATAATTTCGTTATTTGATGAACATTGTAATTGGAAGATTTCGTATCACTCATCAAGGATCGATCCTATGATTATCCCAATTAACCGTAATTAATTATTCACTATGCTTTGATTGAATCATGCATATGTAAACTATTATTATCTCATCATTTGCATACTCGAGACCTACCTTAAGGGGGTAAAATAAAAGACGATGTGTCGTCTTTCTAAATTAAATATGAGGTATATATAGGAAATGATTCGTATAAAAGTAGATTTTAGCGTAGGAATTAAGAACCAATCTGGCAATTAATCTTTATATAATTTATGATTGCCATGAAAAAGAAAAATATTGTAATATATAAAAAGCAGATGGTAATATCATCTAGGTATATATATCTCTATGTACATGTATATACGCAGAAGTCAAAAAAGAAGAAAGATATCAATTTCATGGATGCATATTATTAATTGCATTACATCTGGTTATAATAAAGTAGAGAAATGTTTTTCTTTGAAATAAATATACAAAGTTACAAACAGTGACAAAGCTAGGGGTGGGCAGGGGGTCACTGGACTCCTGTGTTCTCTAAAAACTTAGGGATATAATAGTCATTTCATATATAATTTAGACAAAAACAAAAATGTTACATATAAAAACATATTCAAAAATTTAAAGTCTATGTTGTTTGGTGGAATTGGTTATTTGTTCCTAACAAAATACTGATTTGTCCCATAGTCTTGTGATCGACCCTTCATTCTCACAATTTTGTTTTAATTTCAATTTTTTTCTCCTTTCCATTTGTGCTTGCATTTTAATCTCAATTTTTTTTTATTAATTGCCCCCTGACTCGAAAGTCTGGCTTCGTTACTGGTTACAAACCAGTAAATTAACATGCAGAGACAACCAGAATGTATTTGATAAAGTTGAATAGTTGATTTTGAATTTTGGTAAAAAAAAAAAAATGCAAGGCCATTATATACAACTTTTTTTTCCAACTAACCTAAAAAGTGGTACTTGATTGCTATATATCTTGGAGACAGATAAATGTTATATTTTAATTTGCTATATAAAGTAGAGAAATTCCAAAGTCTATGATATGATTTGAGTCAAAAGTGTCTTTTTGGGTGCAATACCAACTACAATATGATTAAACTTTGAGTTCAACTTACTTTCTTCAAACTGTTTCCCGCTCTATCTTCTTTCAATTCTCATTATCCACTTTATAATTATATATATATGTCTTCATTATTTTGTTTCCATGACATGTTTAAAACCGTGTGTAGATGATTATGGGATCAATTTGGGTTGTTAATGGGTATACAATCAAAGTTTAACGTTGAGTTTGAACTCTATAATGTTGATGCGAAGGACTTTCGTCGTGTTTCCGAAGTAAATGTTGAGTTTTGAGCTTTATAATGTTGACGTGGAGGACTATCAAACGATGCTTTGATACAATTATGACGAAGAACGCCTTGAATCCTGCTAGAATGCTTTGAATATTGAGAGAGAAATCTTTAGAGAATTTCTCTTCAATTCTTGAGCTCTCGAAAATGATATAAATTTAACTATTAATTTGTTGTTAGGTCAAGTAGTGTTTTTCCAAGGGGAATAATATTAGATCCAATTGTATCAAGAATTCGCGCGTTTGATTTACTGATGGGGTTATTCTTTATTTTTATTTTTTTAATTTTAGATTAGAAGTTACTAGTAAGTAGCCCGTCGAGACTCGACGGAAAATAACTTTATGTTTTAATTTACGTGTATACATTTTAAAAATAATTTTATATCTTATTTAAAAGTTGTGATATTGTTCGCGTTAATTATTAATCAAACTTATAAAATTAATTTTATTCCACGTATCTAAATTTATTATTAGGAATGACAATGGATCGGGTATACTCATTCATTATGTATTTTCTAAATCTAAATTTATTTATAATTTTTCTACATGTTCGTCCTAATCTCGGTTAAAATAGTGACTTTATTGTACATACGCGTCTCAAATCCGTTGAGTAATACTCGATAAAAATATGAACACTCCAAGTAAAATTAATTAAAATTAGTAAAAATCCTTCTTTCTATGTTATTTGAACCGTCTCGTTGGTTTATGCTAAATTACTCGATAAAAATCTAAACAAAGTTAATATTAATTAAAATTTGCAAAAATTTTTCTTTTTAAGTATATTTAAACCGTCTCGTTAGTTCATGCTAAATAGATATCTTTAATCTTTGCCAAAATGCAGAAAAAAAAATGTTTACATCTTCAAAGTAATATTAATTAAAATTAGTAAAAATCATTCTTTCTATGTTATTTGAACCGTCTCGTTGGTTTATGCTAAATTACTCGATAAAAATCTAAACAATTTAATATTAATTAAAATTAGTAAAAATCCTTCTTTTTAAGTATATTTGAACCGTCTCGTTAGTTCATGTTAAATCGATATCTCTAATCTTTGCCAAAATGCGGAAAAAAATATGTTTACATCTTCCAATTTTTTTGTTCTTTTATTTAGCTACATATCCCACATTTGATTCAATGTATATATTTTATAGAAAGCACTAATCGAATTTTTAGAAAAACATAAATGAAAAATAAAAAGGATTCCATATAGACATGTTGATTAAATATATTTATTTAGTCTTCATAGAGAGATTTTCATTTACAAATTTTCTATAGATTATTATATATGAATTAAGAATGTATAAAATAAGAATTTATAAGAATGCGTTCCGAAATTGTTATTATTTTAATATGCATAATAGAATAAATTAATTAAATAGAGGTATAGATAAATATGTTTGGCACCTCGATGTCGACTCATCACATCTTGGGATGTGATTAATAGATAAATATATGATATTTCAAGAATATGAAATTAATAATATTTTAATTGATAAATATGAGATGTGATTAATATATAAACATGTGATATTTCAAGAATATGAAATTAATAAAAATAAAAATTAGAATATATATGAATTAAAATTAAACAAATGACCAGAATAAAGGAAAATCTGAACGGAGCACCGTGGAGGGGGCATCTTTATTTTCGTATTAATAATAGATAAGAATAAAATTGTACACATTAATTAATTTGTAAATAGAGGCTATGGAATCACCTTTTGTTTCACGGGTGATCATATATATAGCCTCCATATTTCTTACTATAGCCGATTACTCAAAACAATAATTAATATTAGTATTTATAAATGTACTGCTTTACCCTATAACCCCCAATTTATTGAATAATAACCAAAAATCTAAACCGCCAGAAATTTGTTAGAAAATATATAGATGGAGTTGAAACCAATTTTATACGGGGAATAATAAATTGAACAATTCTTTCCCCTTTTCAAACCCTAATCGAGCTAATCTCCAGAAGCTTTAACAAGACGATAGCAAGAAATTCTTGGATATTTCACAAACCCACTAAATCTATTATTAGTATATGTTACATATGAGATTATAGTAAAAACTAAGCAAATCTTCGCGCGTATTTCTTTATAAACATTTGAAAGTTCACTAACTCATACTCCCTCCGTCCCTGATAAGTGTGGTCCGGAGGGAAGGGCACGAGTTTTAAGAAGGATGTTAGGTAGATGTGTAGTGAGTGGAGAATGAGACCCACTTTGTTATAGTGTTAGTTACTTTTAAAGGGTAAAATTTTAAGTGGGGTCATATCCATTTAAGGAAGGACCACACTTATGGGAAACGGACGAAAAAGGAAAGTGGACTACACTTATCAGGAATGGAGAGTACTATTTTATTATGGAAAGTAAAACTCACCTTCATTCTCCATATTCATGTTAAAGTATTTCCAACACATAGTAGCACATTTAAATATGAACATTTCACATTTAACTTTTCATAGGTAATAGATCTCATTAGCTCACATGAATTTTTGAAAGTAAAACCCACCCGATTGTAGATGAGATTTGTACTAGTGTCGTGTAGGCGAGTAGCTAAATCAACGTCCTCATCGTGCCGCACACGCCTAATCATGTAAGGATACTTATAAGTATCTAAAAAATCTTAAAAGAATAATCCCGACTTAAGCAATTTACTAGATTTAGTTTGTTCTCAATTTATTAATTAACCCATTTGGACTTAACATTTTAAACTGGAAATTATTTAATCCCACGATAATAAGGGTTAGTCCGATCCTAAATTATTAGAAGTTCGATTATACTTAATTAACAAGATCTAATCATTTAATTGGAGTCCGTCAATTAATTAGTTAAAAAAAAACCAATGGAATTTAATTAATCAAGGCACAATAGTTGTTAGGATTATTCAGGCCCAATCATTTTGATACTAAGGCCCAGCAGTTGACTAATGAAACAGCACCCAACAAATTATTAAAACTATTCAAAGCCCAAAATAATAAACAAGGGCCCATGTTTAAACAATTAATCATTGAGCCCAAGCTAAAAATATTTAATCTAAACCCAAGCCCAAAGCCTCCTTTTTTTTTGTTGAAAAGACCAAAGCCTCCTTAATTTAACAAAAATCTGCCAAAATATATATACTATATATTTCTTTCAACCTTGTTCGATCCAAGGCTCGGTTAAAACAGAAAAATGACTTTGATCTGTAAAAAGGGTTGAATTTTACCTTGATTCACTTCTGCAGCAGTCGAATTTTCCTGTAATGTCTTGCTTTATAGTGATTTTTCCAGAAAAGGAAAGTGAATTTTACCTTTGTTTTAATTTTAGTGCTAGTTTGGTTCGAGTAGTGGAATGGAAAGGGAAAGGGAATGGAATCAAGTAGAGGGGAGGAATGGTAACATAAAGTGTTACTTTTATTGGATGTTTGATTCAACAATGGAAATGAATCACCTTGTGAAATTATTTCGGAGAGGAAATGAATTTGTTACCACTCTAGTTTTGAGGATACATTTTGGGGGATTGAGTTACCCTCAAATAAGTGTAATGGTTAATCCAATACCCAATCCAAACAAGAAATAATGAATTCAATTAATTGAATCCTTTTTCATGCCCAAAATACTGAACCAGACATGTACTTAATATAGAAGGAGCAGTCATTGCCACTGACTTGGGGGCAAAGTTTGGTGTTCTGACACAACATAAGCTCTAATGGGCTCTAAGGAAAATAAAAGCCCAACATACTAATTAATGCCCATCAGACTTGACAATTAAAAATTAATTAATTAAGAAATTTAAGACAAAAACTTGGGTACATCCCTCGAAGTGACGCAACCCACGCGTCCATTTCAACCTATAAGTCAGACGCGTGCATCACACGCGCCCCTCAAGGTGTGACCTACGCGCCGAACTTTTAAATTTTTTTTCAGATTTTTTTCAATTTTTTTTTAAAGAGTCGAGCGAGGGGAGCCGAAGGCCCGGAGCGAGCTAAAAAACATTAATGTTACCACAATCATTATCTATAAATTAAAATCGGAGCCAAAGACGGAGAAGAAAAACAAATTAAAAAAAAACAACTGACGAGTCGGATTGATCCGTTTTGACCGGGTCGGATCAAAAGGAGACCTCCTGAAAATTTATTTCAAACATAATGGGCCTGGCCCACTATTTAGTATGCATTTCAAACCCACTACTTAGTAATTTAAACTTTTTAATTTAAATAAAAATAGGAGGAGCGGAAGATTTTGCACGAGTTATTATGCAATTAATACAAGTCTGCATCACTTGCAGAAACTCAATGACGAGACCTAATTTTGTGGAAATTTTAAACTCATTTACAGATTGGTTGACAATGCCCAACTGCGTTACTTTCAATACATATATTAAAAAGCATTTATTTAATCCAACTATATATGTCCGTAAAAAATCTAACTATATATGAAAAACTGCTAAAAAAAGTTAGTTATTATATTTCTCAACTACCTTTGATTTAGTTCAGAGGCAAAAGTTGCTGTTTAACTTTCGAATTGTTTGTCACTGTTTTTTCCTTACCATTTTAGTCACTTTACCGATAATTGAACTTCTACACTCGTCATTTCGGCCATTAATAAGTAAAACTAAAATCAAAGATGCATAAGAAATACTCTCTCCTATCCAAAATATAAGTCTTTTTAGAGTTGTGCATACAAATTAAAGAAATTTATTTTTATCAAATTTAACCTTGATAAATTATGAATTGAAATTAATGAATAGTGAAAATGTGAGTTTGGAGGTGAGTTAATTAGGGGTAATTATGGATTTTGAAGGTGAAAAAAATGCTAGAATGATATATATTTTGCAAAAGTTGTAAAAGCCTAAAAAGACTTACATTTTGAATAGAATGGAGTAAAAAGAAGGCAGTCACCTAAACAAAAGCAAGTAAAATCAACATATATATTTGAAAGTTCTCTAGACCGAGCAATTTATGCATATAAATTACGAATTTGTCACAGTAAAACTTAGCACGAAATATAAGACATAATATAATAGCTTAGCTAAGTAAATGACACACATAATTGTAACCCAGTTCGGTTAATCAACCTACGTCTGGGGGCCACGCCCAAGAGAGAATCAATCCACTATCGAAAGTTGTAGTTACAGAGGATCTTACGCATACAAGTCTTCCACTTTATGCTACCCGTTCACTCACACCCATCCCGATCTACGTTAATTGATGATTGCAAGTGCACCACTTACAACCTAAGCTCGAGTCGTAACTCGACACCTAAACCCCCTTACAAAAGTGTTTATATATGAAATAAACCTCTCAAGAACAATATGAAAAATACTCTCACGAAAGTATATGGCTATGAATAATAACAATAGCAGCGGCAACCTCTCTCTTTAACTTATCTTGGTGTAGATATATATAGGTATTGAGAAACCCTAGATATGTTATCCACCTCCTTTGCCTTAGTTTCCTTATGCATGGAAACTTGAAGATATTAATTATATCACCAATATAACATCTTTTCCGTGTCACATATGGATAAGGAAAAGATCTCCGCAAAATTTGCATAAACATGGAAAGAATCTTTCAGATCTGTTCCATTCTGTTCCACATCAAACTAGCTTAGACTGAAGCTCATAAACCAGTTTCTGTTTTCGCACAACTCAAAACACTTCAGTCAATTTTGCTTCTACATAAACTTGCCGACACCAATTGAGCTACTAGCTCGAACCCAACAATCTCTCTATTTGGCATTTATGTAGACAAAATCATAATCCAAGCAATCAACAGATAATCAGAATATTGAATATCTTCATACTTATCTTCAACGATGACAACGCATATGAAGATGATGATGTAACCCCCATCAATCAATCAATAGGGTATAAGCACCGGCTTCTTATGATCACAACTCCTCCTAGAATAATCAATAGGAGAAACAACTTCTTGGATCACAACTCTCCCTTAATCTTTTTACTCTCTTTTTTTTGTCTCACAGAAATGACAAAATCGAGGGGACAAAACGACGGAGCACAACTCGTATTTCCAGTCTTTGCAGCTACATCCAAACTTTTTTCATCGCTCGAATCACCTTCAGAATCAGTGACTTCATCAATATCTTCATCTTCTTCTTCGGAATCTAATCTAGTTCTTGCAGACACTGATTCTGGCTCAATCAGCTTCGCACTAGATGGACAAGCTTCATCAACATTGATGGATTCTGAAATACCTGCAAAAGAAATAATTTTTTTTGTAGCAACATCATCAGCAACGATCAGATCATATTGAGATGACATTTATCTAACTGTTCCAATATGTACAGGAATAGGTACTAGCTTCCGCACCCACGTCTTCTGAACTTTTCTTCTTCTCTTCACTTGTTTATTCTTATGATAGGATATGCAATTTGGTCTAATATGACCTGGTTTGTCACAATAGTGACATATTGGACGCCATGTACTTGCATATATTCTCTGAAATTGAGACTTTCGGGCCTGGAAACACTCACGTCTGGGAACAGACTTTGTCTTCAGTGCCACATACTGAGCTCTGTCTTTGATCTTATCTGCTGCGCAAAATTTGGCCTTATTAAAATAAGGTTGATTGGTCTTTCCTCTAGAACAACCAATGCCCTCCTTGCCACGTTCTCCATTAATAAGAACTTTATTTGCCTGAAAAGTTCTTGTATTCGTCATCTTTCTTCCATCACCAAGATAAAATTTGCAATGAGGTCTGATGTGTCCAGGACGATCACAATAATGACAAATAGGAGCAAATAAGTTATTCCTTCGATGAGAAGAGTACTGAGCCTATCGATTTGACTCAAATCGTGGATTCTGAGACCGAGTTTGAGCCTGCTTCCTAGTGTCAGAATGTTGAATAAACTTATGTTTCTGACCTTGAGGTTTGACTTTATCTAGTTTCTCTGTATCTTTCTCTTTGGCAGGAACAAACATGTTTTGTTTGTTGGGATCCACAGGCTTCCATTGATGATTCTGTTAACAAAGACCAGTCTTGCTATGTTGTCCAATAGCAAGAATTTCATCCAATTGGGCAGTACTTGGATTCATCGTACGTATTATCTTCTTCAAGTGTTGAAGTTCTTTCTGAAGAAGTTCATTAGAAGAAATCAACTTATCTCTTTCATACGTCACGACTTCAAGTTGACGATTCAGCCTTTTGTTGATTTCTTTGACCATGAGATATTCTTCAATACCTTTCACTGGAATATTGTCTAGATCATGTGCTAGTATCTGTGGGTGCAAAATAAATCTTTCCCTTTTGCACAAATCTATCACAAACACGAATTAGTAGGTACCAAAATCAACACCGATAATTTAGGTGTACCTGCTCTCATACCAATTGAAAGTTCTCTAGACTGAGCAATTTATGCATATAAATTACAAATCTGTCACAACAAAACTTATCACGGAATATAACACAGAATATAATAGTTGAGCTAAGTAAATGACACACAGAATGGTAACCCAGTTCGGTTAATCAACCTACGTCTGGGGGCCACGCCCAAGATAGAATCAATCCACTATCGAAAGTTGTAGTTACAGAGAATCTTATGCATACAATTCTTCCACTTTATGCTACTCGTTCACTCACACCCTTTCCGATCTACGTGAATTGATAATTGCAAGTGCACCACTTACAACCTAAGTTCGAGTCGCAACTCGGTACCTAACCCCCTTACAAAAGTGTTTATATATGAAATAAACCTCTCAAGAACAATATGAAAAATACTCTCACGAAAGTATATGACTATGAACAATAACAATAGCAGCGACAAACTCTCTCTTTAACTTATCTTGGTGTAGATATATATAGGTCTTGAGAAACCCTAGATATGTTCTCCACCTCCTTTGCCTTAGTTTCCTGATTTATGTAGCATATAATGTAATTAGTAAAGTTTTATATATAATATATTTTCCATGAAGTAATTAATTAATATATATGTTTATGCAAGTTAGAAATCAAATTATATATATATATATATATAGCTTTTACGTAGTATACATATAAGGATTGATAGTTAGCAATTAATACATATATATGAACAAAAATGATGACTGAAATTACTTGTGCGTTTTTACTTTTACAAATTACATACAATCATTTACTAAAAATAGAAACGTGACTAACCTAAGCTACCATAGATAGGTGATTCAGCAAACCTATAGTTGCCTCTATAAATACTACGATACTGAAGCTGCAATCACACCATTTCCTTCGTCCATATACTTTCTCTCAAATAAGGTTGATAGTTGTTGAAATCAAAAGAGTTTCTTTAACTTTTCAGCAAGGGTCTTAAAGGTTTAATGATCTGTTCTTATCGTTATTTTGATATTTATTTATCTATTTAAATATAGATTATATAATAAATTTTCATTCATATGATAAACTCGAGTTAAGGGTATTGTTGGTACCCTAGCCAAGAATTATATTTATCAAATTATTTTAAAACCCGAGGCTGCGAAAAATAGATTAGAATGTATTAGTACATTTCTTCGTGACTAAGCTTAAGGCTTGTATTGTAGGTCCAGACACAAATCAAAATACTCCGACGCATTCATGATCTATCAGGTGGGTTTTATTTTATGAAAATTATTTTGGGTTAATAAACTATGATATTTCAGGTAAAAAAAATGGTTATCCATGGAAATGTTTTAGTGCGCTCTATGTGTTTAATGCTCCTATGATATCGACCGGGGTCCTTTGTTGGTCTAACACACTAGCAATGTGCTGTGTACACATGGTTAGAAGTTCGGTGGGTTGATCACCATCGTTTTCTAACGAGGATATATGTTCTAGATCTGATGGATTAAGACCGGGATCTTGTTACTGTGGTTGAAATGGAAAATGTAACCGTGCCACGATAGGAATAACACTATAGAACGGCATTGTTGGCGCGCAAATAAAAAGGTTTGACGTATCTTGGAAGTGACTTTATATTTTAAAACCTTCTAAGCTTACGAGTAAAACTTGGATATACCAACTATTTAGTTTTTATTAAAATTGTTTATAAAAATCTTACTCACAGGGTACATTAGTACTCACCCCCAAACTCTTTTCAAAATATTTTCAGGATGAGAAGTCGGAGTGATCGGGCGGAGCTGAGGAATAGAGGATGTTGTTGTACTGTTGTACTTTTTATGAAATTGCTTCCGCCTTACTCTGTTAATACTCTAATAATTGATTTGTGTCGTATTTGAACTATTATGCTTTAAATAAAATAGACCTTTTTTTGGAAATTATTATTTGTCGCGGGTTGTACACTTTTCCGACCCCGTTTATTTCTTTACTGCTTTCCGATAAATGCTTCAGACTAGCCGGCCCCTCTTGGACGCTCAACTTCCCGACCGTCGTGGTGTAGTACGGTTTACCCGATCACACGAATGAGTTGGTTTGGTTGACTCGATTTGGCAAGCATAGGCTCTCTGGCTTTATCTTTGACTGTGCTCTGATTGTTCAACCCTTTGTGGTGATGTTTGGTTTTACCAACCCCACTTAGCAAGTTGGACTCTCCGACTCCGTCATTTGTGTTTAGCATGGTAGTTCTATTCATTCGATCCTGCATTATTTATTTTTGCTAACGGTGAAATTCGGTCTATTCCGACCCCGTTATTCAGTAATTATTTAATTATAACTGATGTATTTATCTTTCGTATATGTCTATATTTTTAAGAATATGTTGCGTAAAATTTTGGACATATTATTTATTTATCCGTAAATTAAAATCTCCTATTTCTTTCCCGCTTCCTACTTCCCCGCCAGTTATGTCCCGATATACGTGTCTTCCCTTGAGAATTGGGGCGTGACAACTACAAACGCAATAACATACGAAATTTACTTTCTACATAGTTTATGCATAAAAAAAAGAAACTTGAGTTATTTCAGTTGTAGAGATAGAAGTCGAAGAAGGCATACACTTTTTTTTATGAATCCACAGCAGAGGCTATTGGAGTTGAGCACTAGGTAAATTAAATCCGGTTCATATGCAATAATCTTCAAATCATACAAAATAGGAAAAAAGCACAGAAAAACCTAGTGCGACGGGATCGATCAATAAAATATTGGTGGTTTCAAACAATAACACTAACTTGCAGTATTGTATATATATGATGATGATGATGTCGATGTTAAAACAAAATGTTTGTAGACACGATCCTTCCATCTCTTGGGCTAAACAAAGCAATCAAGAATCTAAGTTTAAAAAAAAAAAAAAGTTGAGATATTATACTACACAAAACGCCTGACAGGCCAACCCCCATCTCCATTTGGAATCTCCAACTCCACAGGCTTCACAACACAATATCCAGCTCTAGAACATGATCCCACCAGCCCTCTCCTCCTCCCATCCGGCACCGGCAACGGCCTCCGCCTCTCCGCCCCGGTGTGCTGCTGCTTTTGTTGATTCTGGCGCTTTATGATGGCGTTAAGCCTCTCCCTCCTATAATTGGTGTTCAAAGGAACAGGCATGGCGTCGAGGCCCATGAGTTTCCCCACCACCCCCGGTTTGCACCAAATCACACTCTCCCCTCCCACCACCCCAGGCAAGGCTACACTTCGCATCCTCTCAGTCTCCATCTCTCCGGTGAAGGAGGACCGGTACATGGCGTCCTTCCCGTCTAGAGAAAACCGAGGGTACTGATTCAACGCCTTTCTTGCGCTTCTCAGGATATCGCAGCTACTCACACACGACATTCTGTGCCCATCCATCTTGCTTTTTCTAGCCATCTTTTCCTCCATCTCCAACCGCATGATCATTTCCTCCAGAGTTGGCTGGCTCTCTCTCTCCACTGAGCTCTGCCTCGGCTGCTCCACCATGCAGGCGGAGTCGCCCTTCTGTGGGTCGAGGATCGAGGTGGAGCTCTCCCCGGTGCACAAGTTTCTGAACCCTTTCTTCATCTTCAACCCCAAGGAGTTCTTGAGAAGATACAATGACAACAAGTCCTTCATACTTGGAGAATCATTTCACCACCTGTAGGTGAAAATGAGTGATGCATGGGTGAGAAATAAGGCATGAATGAATGGTTTAAAAGCAATCACATGAATAGAGAGAGAGAGAGAGGGAGGTATCACAAGTTTCCCAACTCCCACCTCTGGGAAAAAGCTTCTCAGTATATATACATAGGGGCCTCATTTAATTTATAGTAACAAGTTTGTTGAGTGCTTTGATGACTTAAGTTTTCAAGTTTCAAATATTTACCAGCTCAGAAAATGGCTTTCATTTCAAAATTAATTCATCATAATGTATATTCAATTCTTGCCTCCAAACCTGCACACACTTAGAAACGGGTGTCATGCGTATTTGCATTTATGAAGATGGACCACAATTTTATAACAAATTAGCAAATGAATTAACATTTGCAGCATCGAAAAAAATCTCTATTCTCATCTCGAGTGATTGTTGAAAACTACAACACGTAAACAAGAATCATCATGCCCAACTCAGATCGACACTAACTCTAAAATCTCCCTAATTTGGCACAATAAAATTATCAGGGCAAAATGCAAAACAATGTAAAACACATAGCTTGTTTGGAAGAGGGCATGATGGTTAGATAATTATACATATGATCTTAAGCAGCAATTATGTACATACAGACAAAATTAGATGTCAACTATCAACACTACTCATCCCGCTGGAGCTTCATTAGCTTTCACAAATCGGCCCTTCACTCGCTTCCTAGTATCCGCTCTTGCTTTTCTTGATTCATATCGTATATGCTTGTCGTATCTACACGTGAATTTCATGACAGGATCAGAATTAAAAAACGCCCAAGGATTTCCCGTGTGGTAAAAGAAAACGAGAGAAAGTAGCTTACCTCCTTGTTTTCTTCTTTTCCATGTATCGTTGCATAGCATTGCCTCTATTCTTTGCCAGAAGCTCCATGTCACTCTTTGACATAGCTGCCATACTTTCACTTGTCATTAAAATAGACTGACTCATAAATTGCATATCTTTTGAACCACCTACACGTTCAGGCTTGGTTAAACCTGAAGATGTTGATGCAGGTAAATTATTGCTCTCTGATGTAGCAGGCCCCTGACTTGGTGTCTGGTTATTGTTGGCACTCTGCATTTCACAATGTGACAGAACTCTAAGATCCAAAAAAATTAAGCAGAGAAAGAGTATACAAATTTAAAATGGAAGTAAGATATTAGTACTTAAAATGGATGTTAAGGGAATCTTCTTGTTGGAACATAATAATCAAGTAAGATGATTTTATCTCTGCTTATTGCACCAGTTCAATCACAGCTCCCGTCACAATGTTTGCAGAAAAGGGAAGATGGACCAGAATAAGAATTTATTGATACTTTAGGTTTGTAATATACTGACGGCATTTCATCTCTTACAAAACTACATCGATTTGCTTTGAACATGCACTTGCAAGGTTGAGAATATATTGAGCATCCGTTTGTCACAGGGAAACAGGAAAAAGGGCAGCCATGGACTTTCTTTTTGCCACTACCAAGCATATCAAAGTCCAAGATTCCAAGAAACTGGGATTTGGCAGTCACACCCTACAGCTGTGTCGGTTCTTGCCTAGTTTTTTTCATGTACTCTTTGCACATGTTCTAATGCAAACAAAAAGAGATTTTCTTCCTCAACCCTTCTTTCCTACCACTAGTTCAATCATATACTTAAATGATGTGTTTTATCCTATTTATCGCTGTAAGGAAAATTTGATCAACTGATGACCAACCAATCAAGAAAACCCTCAAGCTAAAAATAAAAACTTTTTAACAAATTGCAGTAACTCAACATAGAGGAGCATAATATATGCAAGTATTCTGGACAGCAACTCGTTGCAAAATGTATACAAAAAGCAAAACTAGATGACCTTTCAAAGTCAAACAACAGGCCAATAATGTAATTACTTACTAGCGCTTAATCTAATTGTAATGTTTCAAGGATTAAATCAGAACTCACGCCATGATCTATCTTTTCTGTATAGTATTGATGAATTAAATATCAGATGAACATGTGAAGAGTCTTTAGTTCTCAAATTTGAACCCATATAATCCTCATCTAGGATACTAGTTGCCAGAAGACACCACCAGTTAGCAATCTCAATTAAATTAAATGGACAGATGGACAGCAATATCTATTAATTATCATCAATTATGAAACATTAACGGATAAGCAATATACTTCAAAGATAGATGAAAGATTACCAGAGAAAAATGCTTACATTAAAGGGGATTATATCTTCATGGGCAATAGAACAGTTCGCTCCAGTGACATCCACACCTCTTCTCTTTGCTGAGGATGCTTCTTTCAGTAGTTCCCCATAACTTTTCACAGAGTACATCATGTCACTTCCACCAAATTCTAATTCAACAGGGCTAGACTCCTCTTGGCCCCTCAATTTTCCCTGATTGAAGTCCCATATCTGCAGAAGCAAATACAGCAAATTGTCAGTGCACATGAGACAATAGATATAGTCGTGTGCAGCAAAGGAACAACAGGACTGCAACGAGCACACAAGATATTTGGAAATCAGTAATTGGTTATCAGCTGCTCTTTTAACGGAGAGGTTAAAGAAGCATAAGCTTGGAAGTGAAAGAACAACAAACTCGTCACTGATAAACTAGGACAAGACATTAACTAAACAAAGAAAAAAGGAGATTGTAATAAAGGTCTAATGGATTTCCAATTCAGCATGTGGCACATACGAGTGGAATACTAAGAGCACGGTTTCTACCTTACCCAAATATTGTTGATTAAGAAAATTCACAGCAAAAAGACAAGAATTGAGTTTCATATTAACATCATGCGAACAATGACAAGTGTAGCACCATATACCTCCAAATCCTAAAACAGCAAATACATCTGATACATGTAAGGAAGGAGCCCTAAAATAAAAACTCAATAATCTACTGCGAGCATGAACGGATTTCGCACTTGCTATTCGAATTCTGAATTCCAAGATTACAAAAGTACTTTCAACCAACTGGAGAATGTCTAACATATTGCAAAATAGCCCACAAATCATATCATAACCTATGAAATTGTTTATCAGATGTCAGAAAACATTAAGAGAAACAACAGAAATGCAGTAAAAGCAATGTTTTACAGAAAAATAAACTTGTCTGCTTAAAGAAACATTTACAATACACACATTTGCAGATCTAGAAATACCTGCGCGCTGTGATCACATGCAGTGGTGTTCCACAACATGTTGCTTTCCTCCTTCCGATTGGCCGGCGTCTGCATCATTAGCAACGACGTAAACCCACCGCCCTGCGGCAGTTGCTGCTGCTGCTCTTGCGGTTGCTCCTCATACTGTCCGCAAAAACTCTCCTGCCGCCACGCATCGCCGCTCGGCGTTCGCGGTCCTACATCCTCCCCATCTCCACCGCCGCCGCCGTCCGCTAACAACTCGAGTAGCTGCTTCAGAATCACCTGCTTCTGCTTCCCGCAGCTTGGGTTCTTCTTCTTCACCAATTCGCCCCCGCAGTCCGAATAAATGACCGAACTCGCATTCGGCACCATCAGCTCCTCCAGCAACCCTCCCCACTCGTACGGCTCCGGCTTCTTCTTCTGAATCTCCAAACCCCAGGCCGCCGCCAACTCGAACGCCGACGGACAGCCCGAGAAACTGTCGATGGGGCAGCGATCGTGCGCGGCGGACACGAGACGGCTGCCGTGCGCGTCCCAGTCGCAGTCCTGGCAGAGCACGAGGCCGTCGGTGGAGCAGCGGAAGGACGCCGGCTCGGCGGCGCAGTTGTCGCAGATCTGGGAGCGGAGGTGCTTCTTCGAGAGGGCGTTGGCGCAGTGCACGTGCTGGTCACATGACAAACAGAGCTTCGCGCTATCCGCGCGGCAGTAGAGTATCGCCTGCCGCTCCCCGCAGAAATCACACGAAACCATCGCAAAAATTTGGAAAAGAAAAAAAAAATTAACAATTTTTGATTGATTGATATTAATGAGCAGAAGAGAGGATTATATTTTTATCAAAACCTCCAAACAAGAAAACGAAATGAAGGGACATATGGAGAGAAATTTGATGAATATTGGTAGATTTGGAAAATTTTGAGTCTAAAAACTAGTTTTGATTTGCTGGGAGATTGTTGGTGGCAGAAAATTGCAGCTAGAGGAAGATGATGATGACGATGTACTTATTTATATATAAAAATAAATAATTCACACGACACAGTGGACTTTATTACTGTATAAATTATTCATTTACTGTCTATATACTGCCAACCCTTTTATCTATAGAATTTCTCTCATAAATATCTTCTGTTTCAACTTCTCATTTTGATTAATGATTGATTATTGAGAAACAATAACTTATGAGAACCAAGTGTAGCTTAGTTATAAGAGCTTTCCCTCCACTTTTGAGGTTAACGTTAGAATTATGTGTGCCTACTTGTGTTGAAACTCAAAAAATAAGGGAAACAATAAGTTATTAAATGAGATACAATATTAAATTAATAATAAATGTATCAAAAAAAAATAGTTTTGGATTAATGCAATAATATATATATATATTAAAACAAAATAGTAACCACCAATTTCAATTTCAATTCCATTTGAATGACAATTTTATAAATAAATTTAAATTCAAGGATTAATACAATTTTATTTTACGATTTCATAATAATAATAACTAAAAATAGAAAATCTATTAACAAGTTAGCAACACGATTTTTCATTAAAAAACATGTAACAGTACATTTCTTATTTATTTATTTATTTTTAGATCACATACTATAATGATAGATGTTTTGCAATTAAATTTTGTACACAAATTATTTTAGTATATAAAATAAAAAATACTTATAATAAATATTGTTGAAATCAAATTAAAGTATGATTAATATTCCAAACAAAATTTATACTGCAAATTAACTACAAAAAACCAAAACTATAACATAAAAGTCTTAATTTTGTAACCTAATCATTTATTATTATTCTATATAATTACATAAGGTATATAAGTATATATATATATATATTATCAAATAAATCATTACACCACCACTAAGGTGGAATCACTACACCACTACATAATGTGTGAAAATATACTACACCACACGCAGACGAGATTGAACCTGCTAAGAAGAGTCTTGTATGTTTCAGTTTTGCCACTTGAGCTAGGTCTCATTAGCACCTAATCATTTATTATTAATTGTCTATTTCAAGTTTTGAAAACTTTATGTGTAACACCAAGATCTAGTGTTCAAACCTCACTGTCTCATTTTTCCAACTAAAAAAATAAAAAATAAATATGCAAGTAGTAAGATGTTTTCGTCCAACCATGAGGTTGGAGCTTCGAATCATATATGCGTTGATTGAACTAACAAAAATTCATTACAAACTTTTATTCGCTTTTTCTATATATTTGAATTATTTTGTTAGTATTTCCTTTAAATCTATTTAAACGAGTATCTTTTATTCTGAATCGCACGAAGGACAATACTAGTATTATTAATACTAATTACTCCCTCCGTCCCATTATTCTTATCTTGTATTCCTTTTTGGGATGTCCCATTATTCTTGTCATGTTTCCATAAAAGGAAATATGCTTCTCTCACAACAAGTTATGGGTTCAACCACTTTCTATCTTTTTACCCTTTAAACACATTTTTCTTTAATACCCGTGCCCAAAAGAAATGAGACAAAAATAATGGGACGCAAGTAGTAATTGTAATCTCTCTCTCTCGGTCTAAAAATTTGGGATTTCATTTCAGTTAGGCGGGGGTGTACGGAGTGGACCACTTGTAGAAATAATTAAATATTACTACCTTTTTGCTGACCTGGCACGGGCATCTTTTCTCCTTTGCCCTTTTCTTTTACCGACATTGTTCTTCATATTTTTCCTAACATTTCACGTTTTCATAGTCTAATAAAAAGAAATTAAAGGTAATTTGCAACCGGCCACTCCATCTATCAATTAATTCATATTGAAACTTTCTTTTTTTTAAGAGAGTTTTTTTTTTTCAAACGAGATTTCTCGACTGTGTAAACATGATATTTTTTTTATTCGGGCTATTAGTTAAAGAAAATTCAATTTTTACATGAAGTTGCCATAGTAATTAAGTTTATAATGAAACTAAAAAAAGTTTTTAATGAGCACAAATTTTTCAATAAAAATAGTAGATACAATTTTAATGATGTGTATATTCGGATAAAAATCATGCTGCATAAACGCTACATGACAGAGTTATTTTGTTATTTTTGTTATTAAAGATAGACTGTATGTGGGTTGGAATGAGAAGTTAAATACAATATTGAAACTTGATAATCTATTTTATCTTTTACCAAACTTAACTTGTAAATCGTCTAAAATAATAAGAAATTGTTAAATTCATGATTAAACTTGAAAACTTTTCTTCTAAAAAAAAATCTTAACAAGTTTTGATAAACTGACTAGCATCACCAATCCGCGGAAATTTTGATTTAAAATTTATTAAACAATTTTTATTTCTAGTATATATTAATCTTATATGTATGTTTGTGTATTGTAAATATTCATCACAAGATATAATTAAAATATAAAATATAGATAAATATTCTAATTGCTTTGTGTGTTTGCAAGCAAATATAATTAAGGGCACACGGGTCCTTCTCGATGTAAATGCATATTAATTGATCACCTTCAAATAAAAAGTTGGGCAAAAATATGAGAATGGTAATGAAAACGTGTGGGGATTTTTTGGCATTTACACTGTTTATTAAGTCTTGGAATTTAGGTTTTATGCGAAATGCATGCTTTGAAGGAAAAAGATGTGTATTGTTATTTTTATCTTCCATTATACTCCCTCCGTCCCATTTATATAGGCTTGTTTTCCTTTTTTGGATGTCCCAAATATATAGGCTTGTTTCCATAAAAAGTAATGTTTTTTAGCTCATTTACTAATATATCCCTATTTAATTCTTTGATTAACTCATAAAAAATACATAGTCAAATAATAAATAGGGGCAAATTAAGAAATTTACTATATAATTTACTTTTTCAATAAATTTTCTTAATCCATGTGAAAATTTCAATCCGCCTATACAAATGAGACGGATTGAGTAATTACAACTTGCATTATCATATAATATTAGTTATTTCATAAAATAGTGTTTATGGCCTAAATAAGTAATGATGAAGATAAGGACGTTTCATATATTTATATTTATTTTTGTCTTGGACGTCAAGTTAGAATTTTATTATTTATATTGGGTCTTTTATTATGTTTTAGGGAGTCGAATTTGATATTGAGATGTAGAGTTTGGGTTTATTCCCTTCTCGTGTATTCTTCCAGTATTCATATTTGAATCAACGAATTAACTCTTATCCTACGTTTTCTGGTATTTTATTTTTAATTAAATATAAATTTGACAGAAGAACATGCAAGACACAGGACTATTTAGAGTAGATAAATCTTATTGAAGAATTTGCGTTAAAGTTCATAAATTAATTAAGGGTAGCTTATCCGCTTGTGTTATGTATTTAATTGTCATGAAAAAATAAAAATCTTTTCTTCAAAAAATAAAAGAAAATAAAAATCTCCGTGCTTAAATTAAGCCGTGTAATTGAATAATTAGACTCTCAATCATATAGGGACTAATTAATTAACGGGTACGAGTTAAGATCTATCAACCGACATTAAATTATACCAGTATCCAAAAATAATAGTAAGGAATTACAAATATATCACTTAATAGGAGTTTGGATCCAAATTTAGCGTTTGATAAATTTTGACTCATTAGACGGTCTGACACAAATTTTTGTGTTAAATAGGAGGGAGGGAAGTCAAGGATGAATGAGGATAGATATGATAAGAAAATATTTGATCCGCTTGCATGTTGGTTTATCCAACCTTTAATGATGGCTTGGTAACAATCAAACAAACCAAGGTTGTTAAAGCCATACGTTAAATGCTTAAATTAAGTATAGTTGGAAATTATCATTACGTACGTCAAATCAAATCCTATTTAGTTTATGCCAATAGAGAAGCAGTCGCCTTAACTCAATAAAAAACAACAATAGCTCTCAAAAAAGAAAATTAGAAATGTTTTGTATGTCTTACTTTATGCAATAATTATGAATGATAGTATGATATATACTAATAGATATACTGAACTTGCTAATTTACCCTTCTTTTTTTTTCTGTCTCGACTTTGATTTAAAACTTATTATTAATTACTTAATTAAATATTACATTCGCATGTCTAACTTGTGTGGTGAACAATGAATTTGAATATTATCACGTCTTTTAATTGAATTTTCGGAGTTATATTTTGATAAAGACGAAAACCCCTGTACGACCGCCCCTTGCGTGCGACGCCCCCCACGCGCGTCGGGCGCGTGTAACACACGCGCACATTTTGAGTATATAAGTCAGGCGCGTGCATCACACGCGCCTGACAAAAATTTTTTTATTCGGCGCGTGTGTTACACGCATCGAGTTTTTAATTTTTTCGATTTTTTTTACAGTTTTTTAATTCTTTTTTAAAAAATTTGTTATTTTTTATTTTTTTTAAGAGTCGAGCGAGAGGAGCCGTAGGTCTCGGAGCGAGCTAAAAAACATTAATGTTGTCACAATCATTATCTATAAATTAAAATCGGAACCGAAGGCAGAGAAGAAAAAAAAATTAAAAAAAAATTTGCGGGTTGACCCGACCCGTTTTGACCGGGTCGGGTCAAAAGATCTGGTCACTTATAAGTGGCGGTCTCACAGGGGACCTACTCTTTGATAAATAACAGTTGGGGATACTAAAAACTAATTTAATTACGTTATAGCATTGATAATATATATTGAAAAGTTATACTCCCTCCGTTCTTTTATAAATGTCCCCTACCGTAAAATTACACATACCAAGAAAATAAAGAAATTTACCTATGTAACCTTATTAATTACCATCATTAATATATACATACAACTAATTAACAAATTACTAGAAGCATTAAATAAGGATAAAATTGGAAAAATGTCATTAATTTACTCTCAAATTTTGAAATAGGACACTTATATGGAAACAAAAAATTAAGCTAAATAGGACATTTAAAAAAGAACGGAGGGAGTACTATATACTAAAAAAGTTAATATTATTACTTCACTTATTAATCATCATAATTGTGGTTAGCATCGTTCCCATAATAATACGAAATTTGCTTTCGCGATAATGAAAGAGTAGGGGGAAAAAGTACACTAGCACTACACTAGCCCTAGAACGAATTATCATTGTGAAGATTAATAATATAATTTCGGTACATTTTGGACCACAATAAACGAAAACATGTTTAAATAACTTTTTTATATGGAATTAATAAACTGAGTGTTTTGTTTGTTAAATCTTCATCAATATATCAAATCTGCATGTATAATATTTGTCTAATTTATCATTACCTCTCCATCCCATTTGAAGATGTCTCGCTTTTCATACTGAGTCGTTCCATTCGAAATGTCTCAGTTCATTTCAAAAACCACTTTCTCTCACAAAAATGTGTTTGTCTTCATCACCTTTTATGTCTTTATTATTTAATCACTGTTCTCCTAAATACTTGTGCCCAAAATAAATGGGACACATTGAATAGGACGGAATAATATTTATAGACATACAAACAACAAAATCGTGATATCTAATGAGCTTTCATTGTGCTTATTTGAAAATTCAAGTAATCCTACCGTGTTTCGTATTAACACGATAATGACATAACACGATGATGATCCCACCTAACGATATCCCATGCAGTAAATATTTTGATTTGACATGATAATATATATATTTCTATTATTTATCCAATAAATTTTAGAAAGAATAATTATATTATTATTAGGCATTTCGGCATATCTAACAGCACTCACATTAGTGGGCACAAAAAAGTTATGTTCACCAATATTTAATTAGTATTTGTGGGGTATTGGTGGGGTAGGGTGTGCACAAAAATTTTGCCCACATTGGTGGGCACAAATGGTGGTGGACACACCTATTATTTTAATGATTTTATTTTTCATTTTCATTTTTATTTTCATAATTTAAATAATAATTATTTTTAAAATGCAAATTTTATTTAATTGAAAAAAAAAATATTGCATAAAAATAAATTAAAAAAAATACATTAATTCTGCGGCGGCGGGGAGTCGGGGAGTCTCATTTCTCTCCTGAGCATTGCACAAAACGCAAGATGATTTTGGAACGCGTCGGGTGTCATGCCCGTTGTGTTTCGAGTTAGAATCTCATAGTTCGACTGCCTCGTAATTTGATATTGCATAGCATTAAACTTCTCTTCTATGTCAGCAGAAAATTTACCTTTTCCCCGAGCTAATGCCTTTGCCTTTTTCGTTCCCATTGGACGTTCGGCGCGAGTGCTTCCCGAGGTGAATTCGCCTTCGCTCGTCATGCCCGGAGTGCTTGGAGTGGAAGCTTCTGATGTCGTGGTGTAGCTCCCGTCTTTCCGGATCTTGGATCGCTTGGCGATATTCTCTTTGACTTTGCTGGAAGAGACGATAATATGGAACTTCGGTGTATCCCTAATCACGTTCCAAGCATACAAATACTTAAATGGGGTGTATAATTTATTATGCCACTCCGCTAGTGCCCTTTGGAAAATAACCTCGCCGCTATGATATTGCTCCAAAGCATCATTGTAGATTTGTTGAAAGAGAATCAACAAATCTTTGGTTCTCTTCCAATGACTGCGCAATTGCTCCTCACTTCGCGCTTTCGTTCCCTCGGGACGGAGGCGATTGTAGCACTCTATGATTCGCTCCCAATATTTTCCAAATTTTTGGGCGTTGCCAACAATAGGATCGTGGCTAATATCGATCCAACAACGAGCCAAGCACTCCGTCTCGGCCTCACTGTAGTTATTTTCCCCGCCGCCCCGACTGCCCCGGCCGCCTTCAGGTCTGCTGCTGCTGCCGCCGCCTCTTTTGCCTCGGGTAGTGCTTTACCCCGGCCCTTTTTTTTGGCGTAGAAGTAACCGCGGGCTCGTCGTACTCCACATTTACTTGGTCCTCAGACGAGTCCAAATTGACGGCCGATTGGAAGTTGCCGGGAGAAGGTGCCGGATGTGTAGGATACGTGGAGAAAGCCCCCGGTGAAAATTTAGGGACATAGGCGGAACCGGGTGAATATTGCGGCACGGAGTCGTAATCCGGCAGAATTGAGGACGGTTGAGGGTGGGGGTGGAGACGTTTTGGAAGAATGGAGGTCGAAAATTGCCGTAGAAATTTGGATTATTAGGATCGAAACTTGCATCACTAGAACCGAACCAAGACCAATTTTGATTGGGATCCATTTGTAGCACAAAAATATAAGAAGTTATAGAGATAATTTAGAAGAAATTAAGATAGAAATGTAGAGAATGGGTGAGAATGAATGGAATAATGTGTAGTATTTATATGCAAAAATTATAATTTTAAATTAAAAAAAATTAACCGTTGAGCAACGGCTAAACCATTGCCCAACCCCACGTTGACACGTGGCGAAGAAGCCACGCCGCCCAGCATGCCCGCCCGGGCGCACATGCGCCCACCTCATCCGCCCTCCACTAGGCGCCAATGTTGCGCCCACCCCCGCCCACCCGTCGCCCACCCCCTAAAGACCACTGATGCAAGTGCTCTAACTAGCGCACGGAATGCAATGTCAGTAATTATTTATTTGATTTCAATCTTCTTATGATTGTCATTTAACTAATTTGTATCTGTAATTTCTATATATAAAATAATAATTGAATTCTGTCGAAATAATATGATGGGTGTATCGAAATTTCACAACCAAGTCATACTAATGTAAACATTTAAAGTTCATTTTTTAAAAGAAAACCGATCTTCAAAATTATAGACGATTTTTTTTAACACAAACACACATGCATGACTCAAACCTCCAACTTAAAGACCTTGTTATTGAGACACCTCAAAAAAGAAAGAGAGACCTTGCTATTGGAGGGAGGAAGTAGCATATAAGAAACATCTTATCAACTAATCTCCTTTTATTTTTATTTTTTTTCAATCTTAGACGAGTAGTGTGAATTTAATAAGCCTACCCATAAAGTTCTCTTTTGTCCATACTTGCCATGCCAAACATCAAATAATGCATAATAATTGTGAAGGTAGTAGTAGTACTTGCTCCACTCCGATTATAAATATTCTATAATAATCAAAGATTCAGAAAATTAAGCTATATAAGTAAAATTATGTTTTTTAGAAAATAAGTAAAAAAAAAAATTGTCCGTAAAATAACTAAATAAGTAAAGTTTATTACATCATTATGCATTTGTGTATATTTAAATTTTAGAGTTTTCTATTTTAAGAATGCAAGATTAAATAATGGGGTTTTTGTAAATAACGTAAAAATGTAATACTACATATTAAAATATAAAAATTGAACATATGATATAATTATAAAAATTGGAGTATAATTTAGACGATGCATGGAATATTACAAAGTTGAATTAATGGCAAGATAAATAGATCGAAAAGGATAGGCTGATTGAGGCAGCAAATTACAACATGTCAATACCAATATGCCACCACTCCTGTCCATATCAAATTCTTAATTTTTCTGACTAATAATTTTGTGGATAAGTATAAGATTCATTATCATCTCTAATTCATATAATCTTTAAGAGGGGTCCATATATATATATATGATTCTCTCAATCACTTCATTAACAAACATTTTATGTATTTTTTATTCGATCTCACAATAAGATTATTTTTGTGATGGTAATTTGTCATAACCTTTTTTTTACAGGAATACTACTATTAATCGACGCTCACAACGATAAAATTAAATACAAAATGTAACTTCGACGTAATAGAATAGGGGAGGACAAATAGTTTTGAATTATTCCTTCGAAATGTTGGTCAATGATGAAAGATAATAGCAATATTGTGGCCAACATTAAAAAGTGAAGCTCTAAAATTATGATAAGAAGAATTTATCCCAATTACTTTGCATGATTAAAGTTTGAAACACAGAGCACAATATAATGGCTGCCTAAAGTTAAATACAGCGATGTTTGATAAGATAATTTATTATTATTTTGTAATTATCTGAAAATATAACAATGGCAGAGATTTTCAAGTATTTGATTTGACATGCGTATATGTGTCGAAACAAACGAACCGGCCATTTCAACTAATTGATGGACCAGATGATAATTATTATTCTTATTATTTGAAGTATATACCCCATCAATTCATGCCATCTTGATATATTTAAAAAAAATAATAAAAGACGTCCTACACGTGAATAATTTAAAATTCTTAATGATGAAAAATATTGGAGTAATAAAATAGGGATAGATAATATCAAGATTCTTAATTAACCCTTAAATAAAAAAGAAAAATCGCACAATTATGTTAATTTTGTTTTTTTTAAATACACAAATTCTGTTAATTGATTCATTTTCCTTAATAAACAGTTAAATAAAAAAAATCCCACCGTTCCCCTTCTCCAAGTAAGAAAATGAAAAAAGGAAGAAAAAAAATCCCACATATTTTGAGGGAGAATTCCCTCCAAAACAAGGGGATTATTAGCCATCTCGATTATTTTTTATTTTTTATATTCTTAATTATTCCACCGATTATTATAGCCTGCCACAATAATGTCCGCGTTATATCTTTATTAATGTGTGGCAATCTAGCTAAATATTAAACATTACTTGAGAAGCAAGATTATACTAGGTTTAATAGTGTTTACATTGTGGGAAAGAGATTCTGATCGTAATATTTAGACATATTATTTTTTTAAAGTAGTCATATTACTATATTGGAGAAAATTGTAGGTGTGCATGTGTGTAATATGATAATTTTTTTCTATTTGTATGGTTTTCAGTTAAATATTTTACATTGGAGTCTAAACATTTTAGGGTTTCCTTATAATTCGACAAAACATGAATTATTTCTGTTTGGATTATCTATCCTACGGATTTGTTGTGTCTCCCGTGTTCTCTTCTGTTACATTAATTATGTTTATTACTCCATAAAAAAACATTATCATGATACAATGAATTTTAATTAACATTTATTACTAAAAATAGAAGCTTAATAAAACTATATATCCTAATTATAGAATAATCAATCCTAATAATTAATTAAATTATTTTATTAGATCTTGTCTTCGGGGATATCCAAGTGGTAATAAATCTTGTCTGTGAACTGTGAGGTTTCGGGTTCAAACTCTACCGTCTCCCCCTTCTTCCTAAAAAAAATATTTTGAATTTTGATATCCACATTAGATACCCCAATGATATGAGTTGGATTACCTCAAATCTTGCAATATCATTTCTGATTATGATATTACCAATATAATATATTACTATTTCTGTAATTTACTATGTGTATTATAATGTAGAGTTTACTCCGTATGTACATTAGGTAGTAAATATGGCCCATTTGTCATGAGAGAGAGAGAGGGGGGGGATAAAAAAATTATAGAATTGCAAATACTGTAGTTTCTAAAATTTAATGAAGTGTTTAAAGGGGGATTTATGGAGTAAGGTTGGCACTTGGCAATAGGACAGCGATTTTCGATTAGAAAGGGGCGTTTTATTTATTTTATTTTATTTTATTTTCTGGATAGTGGAAAAAGTGCAACCCAAAAAGGCATGTAATAATTAAATTAATAGGGTCAAAGTGAAAATAAATTATTGGTGGATTGAGAAAACGTGGGGACCACCATTTATATTTTGGGTTAAGATTCATTTCATCGAAGCGCACACACAACACTGACAATGCCCACACACTTTACTTTAAACAGAAACTAGTGTGTATCCCGTCGTAAATCGACGGCAAATTATATTATGCTGTAATTTATTAGTATGTAACCGTAAAACTAATAAAATATTATGCATAAGAGAGTAATATTATTTCAACAATTCATTATAAGAAATCTTACAAAAGTGATGAAATAATAATAAAATACATCAATAAGGTTGTTTCTTCGATTTTATTTCACTTTCTTTAGTTGCAAGAAATCAATAGAAATTAAACTATTTTTTTTACCTCACAATCTGTTAAAGATTTCATTATATATGATGTTAATTGTTGTGTACGTTTTATCATCTCGTCACAAAGGCAAATTTCGAGAATTGTTCCTACATGTATATATATATACAAATCCAAGAATTATAATCTAGAATACGTATTTTTGAGAATTTTCGTTTATTTACGTCAATTTAAAAATTTGTTAAATTAAACAAATTAATATTGACAACTTAATAATTGATCAAATTAAAATTGTCAATAAAAATAAAACTATTTATTTGGCCAACAAATTAATTTGTCAAATTATATTGGTTGTTGGGAAAACCCAGCTGACCCCAACCGAGTAGATGATTGCACAAACCTAAGCGTTTTTCAGTTCACATGTTTGAGCTTATAGAGTTTCTTAGTTTACAGGTAGAATCGCTGAAGACAGATGGAGACAGCAGAAGACACAACTAAGCAGACAACTTAAGAACTCAGCAGAGCAGACTCAGCAGAGCAAGACCAAGCAGAGTCAAAGATCCTGTAGTATCAAGACCCAGCTCAGTGACGGAAACCCAGCTCAGTGTCAAAGACCCAGCTCAGTGTAAAAGACCCAGCTCAGGTCTAAAACACAGCTCAGGTCAGTGACACAGCTCAGGTAGAAGAATCAACTCATGTTGATGATACAACACAGGTCTAAGACACAGCTCAGAGTCAAGACACAGTAGAGTCCAAAACGCTGAAGATACAGCAGAGACGCTTAGCAGCTCGAAGACGAAGACCTTCTCCAAGACAAGTTTCCGATGTCAAAAGATCTTGTCTGACAAGTGAAGAACTAGCCTCTGCAGATGCAGACCTACTTCGTAGGTAAAGGCCAGAAGTCAACAAGAGTAGGTAAGATTCAAACGGCTCTATTCCAACGGCTAGTTTGGATCTCCACCTATATATATCTCTCCTCCTCCATTGAAGAAAGTGGACTGGTGAAGAAATAGACGACTGAAGCAGTAAAAGAGCAAAACAGAAAAATGAACAACAATCTTCAAAGCCATATCTTTCAAGAACACCTAGCCAGTCAGCTGTGTTCTTAGTTGTTCACACATTCAGTCTTAGGCAGAATAGATCAGAATATAAACATCTTAAGCCTAGATTGAATGAGTTCATCATACTCCTTGTTCTTCATTGTAAGAACTCGTTCACAGTTGGAAAACCCATACCCAAACCAAAACCCAGAAAGGTTAGGTAAAGGTACGCTTGCTCGAAGCGTGTAATTCGAGTGGATAGGTTCTTCAGTACCCGAAAACTGAAGGTGTAGGCTTGACAGTGCCCGCAAACTGTTGGAACACAGCTCGGGTTAGAGTTGTGAAGTTGCTTGGTATTTGGAAACCAAGTGGTAGTGAATTACCAGTGAACCTGGTCGTGGACGTAGGAGGTGTTACTCCGAACCACGTTAAAATTGCTTTGTTCTTTACTGTTCTGTTTTATGCATTTTGCTAACCCCTCATGAGCATTATTTCAAGCTGCATAAACTGACTAACTGAAAAGTGAAACAGAGCTTTGCAATATAATTTGAAGCAACAGACGGACTTTCCAAATCCACCACATTCCGCACACACACACAGCCAGCTGTGTCGATCAAGCTGCCATCCATCTGGATCGAACACAGCCAGCTCTCTGAAAAGAGCTTTAACTTGGAAAAGTTTTTAAACCTTGGTGTATTCACCCCCCCTCTACACCAAGGTATCCGTCTTGGGACCAACATTGGTTATGCAAAATAATTGTGAAATGAGAAAATACACATGGATTGTAAGTATTTATATAGGTTCTCTAAGAGTGAAGTTTTTATAAGAATCAATGTGGGATGAGAAAATTAATATTAAATATACATAGAATAAATAAATGAATAATAGTAAATCATATTATATTATTTATTTTCTTCCATTTATGCATACGACACACACACACACATATATATATATATATAATAAGTGAACATAACATACATACCTACACATATATATTTATTTTTATTTTTTTTGAAAGAAATATATATACCTACTCATACCTTGCGTAAATTTTTTTATAAATTTATTTACTTTTTGAAAAAGATTTTCATGCTATATTTATTACCATAATTGCATCTAATACATATTGTGCCAAAGATATATTTTCTATTGAGAATCCATATAAATAAATTTTCCATCTATTAAATGTTAAATATAATAATAAAATGAATAAAAAAAAGCTTAAATTGAGGATTTAAGATAAATAAGAATACTAAATGGAGAGAGCGCCACGTAGGACCCCGAATCAAGGGGAGACCTCGAATCCGTAATCGTTTTAATAATATATATATATATGGATGGATTGCTTAATCTTGTTTAATTAATTAATACTCCTAATCATCTATATAAACTATAATAGCAAGCCCGTGCTATTTTTAGAAAGTTCATTTTTCAGTTTTTTTTTAATTTGTTTTCAATATTCCATTTCTAGAAATTATATATTAAATGTTATATAATAATTGTGCATTTACATTTCCAATCATCTAATTAATTTTTTGCATAATATTAGTTGTGGTTATACACTTAATTATAATTTGTATGACAGTGTGTATAATTAGATCTCCTTTTAATATATTTTAAGTTTTTGACAGTACATTAAACGTATTTTACTGAATAATGACAGATACGTCATATATATGTGTTGTTTTTGTACTATTCTAAAATATATATATTTTAAATATTGGTATTAATTACTGATTTACATATATTTACGCTCACCTAAATTGACAATATCATATTTAAATCTTTATAGATAAACTAAAAACTTTATCAATTTCCAGAGGATTAATACAAAATATGTCTATCAACTCAGACGTATATATATTTCGTACGAAAAAAAATAAAATAAGCTCATTTCAAGCCTCAAATCTTCCTATAATCTATATAAATCATCCGTTTTCAATTAGTTCATTATACATAAAAGATTAAATAATTAATTTCAATTTTGAAGATAGGACCGATAGGTGCTGCATCAATCATTGATGGCTTCATTCCTCATAAATGTAATGGCAAGTATATTGGCATTAATACTGCACAGATTGAACCGAAAAATTGGCAATATCAAAATAATTAAATCATTCTATATTAACTAAAAAATTTATCAATTTCCAGATGATTAATACAAAATATGTCTATCAACTCAGACGTATATATATTTCGTACGAAAAAAATTAAAATAAGCTCATTTCAAGCCTCAAATCTTCTTATAATCTATATAATATATATAAATCATCCGTTTTCAATTAGTTCATTATAGATAATAGATTAAATAATCTTATAATATATAAAAGCAAGTCCGGCTTGCCGTTTATAGTAACTTTCATTTTCAATTACAATTATTCCGTTTTTGAAAATAATTTATTTAATTGTTATTATCTTAATTGTTTATTAATATTTACCAATCAACTAATTAATATTTGGACGTTACAAAGGCATAATTTGTGGGAAAAAATTTAATTATAATAATAAATTTTCCATTTTTATACTATTTTCTACCTATAAATTCTAGAATTTTACAAACGATTTCATTCACAATTCATATTCTTTGTACTCTTTCATTCCGACTCTTCCGATTAGAGGAAGCATGATTGATAAGAAAGAGATTACCGCACAAAGAGCATTTGATGTAAAGTTTTTAAATAAACAACGCGCACATCAACTCTTTGCAGAAACGCCATCTTGGAGAAAGATCATATCTCCTAAGCATCAATGATCAGATTTGGGAGCGACAACTTCATCAAATTTTTTGTTAAGGATTACAGTAACATCCATAGAAATCTATCCCTATTATATATAAGCATGTATTTGTCTCTTTAGAGAATAATATGATCGATGTTACTACCAATGTAATTGGATCAACTCACACTTTAGTGTTTGTATGATTCTAAATTTATTAAAATCATAAATTTGTTATACAATATTGAAATTTATTGAATGTTGTTTCATAATTTTCTATTTACAAAAGTAATCATGTAATCGCTCTAAATATATATATATTTAAGTCTTATTAGATTGTCAACCATTTCTTTCACTGAGTTGCACTACTTTATTTTTTATTTTTTACTTTTTATTTGTAATGTATATATATATATATATATATATATGTTAAAATATAATTTTTTTTATGTCTGTGGGAATATGTGGCTGTTTATTTTTTTTAATTTTATAATAGGTTTCCTTTTCTTATATTTAAGGTTATTGGTTAAAGTGTTTGCTATATTGTTCGTGTAAAAATTGACTATTTTCCTTTTGGTAGCTATCTATTTAAATGTATCAATATATAACACTTTTAACACAAAATGATGTTCTTTTATTCCAAATGACAATTTCTGTATTGTCATACACACAAATGAGGGTAATAAATTTTCATTTTCGTGTGTAAAATATAAAATTCAACATGTTTTGTGTTATTAATTAGCAACTTTATAAAAACATATAATTACATTTTATATATACATGTTCGAGAGCTAAATAAATTTATATAAAAGTATGTTTCTAATATTTACATTTAATTGTGTGTGATATTTGCATTAATAAATATTTGATTGCCGTGCCCTCCAACGGATGGAAAATTAATCAATGATAATGAACCATAATGGGTGAAATTATTCTTACTTCACACGTTCATAATGGGGATTTGATATACATAATATGAATTTTAAGTTTTGAGTTGTATACATGTACAAGTATTATATAATATTGTTAGATGCTAACTCTAATTTTTTTGCAAATTTTAATTTGCTGATCTATTAAAAAAATTTGGAACCAACTAACTATTCACAATTTTCCTACTGATTAAAAACATGTCTTTATATCCAGTACGACTATCTCAAAAAAGAAAACAATATATATCGATTGATTTATGTGTATATATAAATACATATAGATTTAAAATATATATGTCTATTGAAAATAGACACATAGAGAATGAATTATAATACAATAACTATAATTACAATACAAATATGCAGTGTTACTAACTAACGCATTCGCAATAATACTAAAAATTAAAGTTATCATGATTCATGAGTAACGTTCTAAAAAATATCTAGATGATAAATCATATTTTTAATTAATATTATGAAAATACTTTCAGCAATTAGAACTGGAGTTCTCTGCAGCCAAGAAGGAACTCCATTATAGGAAATAGGAAAACTTGGAAATGGAACATTTAAGAAAGTTTAGATTCACACTCTATAGTAGCTGTTTCATTGGTTTGTATTGATTTTACATCGGGATTATTGTGTATTCAGTATTTTTAAATCAGAATATACAAATTGAAGTTATGGTCCAACAAAATGTAAAACAGTAAGATTCTTCTTTTAAAATAAGTAATACCTTTGAGAGCTTCAATTAGATATCTATAATGTTTTACTTTAATTTCCAAAAGCTTATACACATATTCAATCAACTTATATACATAATAATATATTTTACCACTAGAGTTTATATTGAAAATGATGCAGAATTTGTTTTTCTAAGCATTTTTGCACCTTAGAGTTTGTTCATCTACAATCAATTTGTTATTCTCAAGTTTTATCTTTTTTAATTTTATATTTTGATAAAATAATTCTTTTAATTTTTGAAAGTAAGTTCTTTTATTAGAGTCTTTATTGTTTACATAAGACTTGCTTACTTTGGCAGAAAAAATATTAATTTTTGTAACTCAAGACACAACAAATATTATAAAAAAGAGAAACTAAAGTTCACAAAAAGATTATTTTCACTTTAAAATTATACAAATAATTAATCAATAAACAAAAAATTTCTTTGAGTAAAATGTTTGATCTTTCAATAAATTATTCTCGATGAAAAACGACTTCCTTACAAAAAAATGTGCTACTTAAGTAATTGTTTCATAAAACAAAACACTAATGAACATATTCTAAAATAGACTTTATTTATATCTTCAATTTACGTTGATTGTCATATTATATTGGTATTTCTCACTCTTATTAGCTTATAAACACAACCCAATAATTACTCATTATTATTAAAATAAATTAATACAAATAAACACATGTAGAGAGATGAATCAATTTTCAGCAATAAGATTAATAGTATCCGAAATTATTCAATTTTATATTACAAATGAAACCACACAATTCATTAACTACTCTATATTATTAGACCATATTATAAAGACCTATAATTATTTTTAGAGAATGCATTGAATTTTCCATAGTAAAATTAATAAAGAATTTGATGGCTTTTGGGAGAAGATATATTAAAAGCTATGTATAAATGGTTATGAGATGAAACCATTATACAAAAATTTGGCAAACAGTAAGAGGGTTTGTTAGACGATGATAGATAATACATCGACGACATTATAAAGGCAAGTCATTGGATTACACATTCTTTGAGACATATGTTTGCAAATCTACTATTTGCTAATTCAATGAACATATCTGAGATTGTTTGGGAAAAGTGTTGGGAGAATCTTTTAGATGATATTCTATACATACAGCGGAATCGTTTACAAAGTCCAAGTATTATTTTTATATGGTCAACTATACGTCTCTGTATCGAGGGTACGAAGTCGAAATGATTTGAAGATACTGATATGCGATAAAGAAAATAAGAGCAATGCATGTACAACGAACATTGTTTACAAGGAAAATTTTCAAATTTTATACATATATGAACTTTGAACGAAATTTTAATTTATATTGTTTGATACTTTTCTTTATATATATATATATATTCCTTACTTATATTTATATTGTTTTACAAAAAAAAAATCAAAATTCAACTTACTCCGTGCATCGCACATGTGTAGTACTAGTATACTCCAATCGACAGCACTATACCACTATTATCATTTAAAAATCAAATCACGTGCAACAGTATCGGTAACAGCTGATTTGTTTTTGGCATTTTCTAAGACAAAGTTTTGCAGCTCCCTAGGCCTGCTTACGTCACGCGTGACATTTTCTTCATGCCCATATTCGTCATTTCGCTATTACTTGTACTAAACTAGTACTCCACTACTAAGTCTACTAGTATTCTTTTTTTAATCCAAAATATTCTCTGTTTTTCTTTTAAGTTTAGTTTCACTTTTAGTTCTTTCATTATTTTGTTCGAGTTCTTCCGATTCCTGATCTAGTGTAGTAAATTTACATTTCTAGTTGTATGTCGTCGGTAGTCGGCTTGACCTTTTTCAAGTTTACAAGGATTTGATTAATAATGTTGTTCGATACTTTATGATTTATTCCCTCCGTCTTTTTATAAGTGTCACATTTGATTTTATTTTTATTCTATATATAATGGTAAAATAGTGAAATACTTCCATTTTATCCTTGTAAAAAGACGGAGAGAGAGTACATATTTTTTTATTTATGTTTGAATTATTAAATAATATAAATAAGTATTTTCATAATATTCTTTTTGAACCAATATATGCCTCCATGCACAATAAAGGGAGATTGAGTTTGACATATTGTCATTCAAATTAAAATGATTGTCTAATTTGATTATGTGTGGTTTGCATGTTATTATTATATAAGAACAATAATTTAAAAAAATGTCTTTAAATAGTGATTGTGAATTTTCCTCGTAAGATCGAAAATAAAATTATTAATTGCAATACAATGGATTGAACCTTGGTGCAGTATCTCATGGGTTCATCGAGCTTCTAATAAATAAAATATTTGATGTGTGGCACATCGGGTAAGTTTAAGTTCATAACCTTGGTTTTTGAGTTTCATATTTTGATAAAATAATTTCCAAGTCCAAAACTGTTTTATGTTAATTTTTTTTATGATAATATTTATTCTTCCAAGATCAGTCTCCAGGAAAATATAATCTATTGATGATATGTTTTCTACTCCAAAACTTCAATAAATAGTAAGTCTATATCATCGCATTACATAAAAATTGGTAAAATACAATTTTTCTATTTACGAAATATAGTAAATGATAAGTTATATTTTGGTAAATGAATCGGTTCGATCCGTTTAACTTATTTATTTAATTTTGTAATTTCCTCACATTCATTCAATTTATTATTTTTTGAGTAATCTAATTTAAGTGAATACATAAATATCGATTAAGTAATAGTATTTACGAAAGATTAGTGAAAATCACAAAATAACTTTATTAGTTTAATTTCGTATTTCTTGTATTCATATTTCTCTCTTTAAAAATGGCGGTTTAGATTAATCAAGTAAATACATTAGAGTACTAACCAGCACCATTATTTTATTTGATAAATTATAAGTTAAGATTATTAATATATTCGTTTTATGTCCGGACATATATGTCCAAAAAGTATTAGTGTAAATAATATATCTGACTCCAGTTTTATATGTTTTTCATATTTGTTCTAAAAACTTTGTAACCCAAGTGACTAGCATAATTAATATAATTCACTTACTTATATTCAACATTTTATATTTTTTTAAATTGTATTTTCAAATATGTCGTAGTTGGACAGTGTGTACTTTAGTAACCTATTAATATTATTTCAAATCTAATTATTTTTACAAACTTACCCAATTTAGAGTTTCAAGCAACCATGCATAGTAATTCCATAAAGTCTCTTTATACGAACTTGTTCTTCCTTTTTTCTTTTCTTTGTTATTATCCAATTATCCTCAGACTGACAATCTCCACTGATCTTTCTGGTCTTAAAACAATTCGATTTCACATGTATTTTTGTTGTAGTTTAGCGTTTTGTTGATGGTGGTTTTGTCCTTTTATCCTAAATATTCCTTTGAGATTTTTATGTACAGTATTTGAAAAGTTATATTTTGAGAATGATTGATATTAATTTGATGTTTTTCACAACATTAAAGATATTCTTTTAACAAATTACATGTGTGGAGTCGGATTTGAATCTCAACATACAAAACTTATAAAATGTGGAAGAAATCGAAGCATAAGAGTGAATATAATCTAAATATATGTTTTCAATTTGAATGGAATTGAATGTAAAGAGAGAAAATTGCATTGAAATGGAAGGATTTCTCCCAAGTCAAAAGAGTTTATTGAAGAAGTAAGAGAATCATATCATTGATTAAATAAACTTTGATTTCTTCCCATTTTATAAATTTTATATGTTGAGATTAAAACCCGACTCAACAATATGATAAAATTTAGTGAGTTTTGGGTTCAATCCCGTCTGCATGCGGTGTAATTTATTTCTCATTTTATTTGATGGTGTAGGGATTCCATCATTTGTGATGTGATCTCACCTTTGTATGGTATAGAAGTCTCACCTTATGATGATATAATGATTAAGTATTTAATTATATATTGAGTTGTAATTCCCTAAAAAAAATCTATTTACAATTTTATTTTTGAAATATCAAAACGGTCCATTAAGGGTGTCTCCAATGGTTGGAAACCAGTTTCAGGTTTCAAACCGCCACATCAGCGCCACGTCAGCTTTTGGAACTCACCTACTTTTTTATCTAACACCTTTTCCAACAATGAAACCAATTTCTACTATTTAAAGGGTCTCACTATAATACACACTACATTAGTTTTGAACTTTAAAATATCATCATTTGCTCGTTTCAAATCGGATTTTTACGATTTTTATGTCGAATAAAAGCTCTCGTCGTGATCTTTAATATAAGATATATGTTCAATATGTTTTAGACGAGCTAATAGGTCCATATTTATGAAAAACTATTAAAAAACTCGAAATGAAAAAGGCAAAAAAAAAAAACAACAAAAAAAGTCAAAGTTTTTTGCAACTGGAAACCAGTTTCTTTTTTGCACAATGGTATATTTGGTGGGTTCCAAATTTTTGGAACCCACCATTGGAGACACCCTAAGGGCACCAAAAGGTCTCAGATGAAATTCTATCTCTCTCTCTCTATATATATATACCCAATTCATCATAATTAATAAGGATTTTGTTTCACGCTGTATATAAACTCGGATCCAAACACAAACAAAATGTTAGTAAATTTATAAGATCATCTCCAATGGTTTGCATCAAATCTAAATAAAAACTTGACCCAAGTTTTGTGTAACCAAAAGAATTCCAACACCCCAAATGTTAAACCAAAAAGAATAGTTTCTGAAATATTCTTCGTTGTGTTGTGTAGTCTTGATTCTTGAATATCAATATGCACGGTTGTTGAAATAATAATTAACGTTATTACATGCTAAATAATTTCATTTTTTTATATAATAAATTCTGTTAGAAATAAAAGGTCGACTAATAATATCATACTGCATCTGAAAATAATAATTAAACCAAATATAAATTATAGTTAATGTAAATAATTTAATATATAATCTCAAATAATTTAAAATACAAAAATACACAAAATCCACCATAACCCTGGATTTGGTTATCATTGGAACAAATAATTTACCCAAATTCGGGTAACAATTGGAAATGTCTTAAATACATAACCGGATACGGGACACGTCAGACAATCCTACCAAGTTTTTACACCAGTTTGCCATTTTATAGGACAACTAGGGTTGTCACTTGTCTCCCATAACACAGATCAGAATGAAAGCTAAGACCAATCATTAGAATATCAGATAGACTCGAACATTAATATTTTGTTGCAGCCCACATAAATTCCCAGTTTGAATATTGACTTATTAAGCGGTTGGTGCCTAAAATAAGGTCCAGAAGACCTTAGGCTTAAGTATGATATTAGTCGAATAAATCAACATAATTATCATTGCCCTTTTGTAAAATGATTACACGTAGGGTAGATCTAAATTAGATGATCGATGATCCTTGCTTCCAATTTGGTTTAAACCCTAATCTTGAAATGAATTTCAATCCAGCTACTTAGTCATACAATCCATTATTATTATTATTATTATTATTATTATTATTATTATTATTATTATTATTATTATTATGTGAGAACCCGCATCCACTAATTTCAGTGTGCACTAGATAAACCCTTTATATCTATTATTTTAATAATTAAATAATGCTACTAACTCGACTTACCAAATAAGGTCATAAAAAGGCTAAAATGTATTCAATTTATGGTAAGATAAGATTTATAAACAAGGATTGAGAATGTTGTAGAAATGGGGAGGGGAGACATTAGAAAGTGGAAGATGAAAGTATAGTACTATAGTTGGAAGAGTTGGTATTCCATTCACTTTCTTGAATGTCAAAACTTAAGAATGAATCAAGTCAAATAACAAGCATTGTACTGAATCAATCATGCCATCATGGGGAATCCCCATATTCTTTTAGTCTTCACTCTTCACAAACAAATCTGGCCATTTCATTTAGCCAAGGGTCGACAATCTCTCTCTCTCTCAAATTAGCAAATGAATATTTAACATTTGCAGCATCGACAAAAATCTCTATTCTCATCTCGAGTGATTTATTGAGAACTACAACCAAATTATTTCCAAAACAAGAATCATCCAGTTAGAATCTCCATCTAGATGCAAGGTGCATCCCCCATAACTAACCCTAATTAAATTGATTATAGAACCTAATTATGGAGTATAGATCCTGATTATGGATCGCTAAATCTTAAATAAATACTACTTAATCCTAATTATGGGTTAATTAAGAGTTTAGGACCGGCAACAGACAAGTTCTGGTCCTCTTTTTTATATGCAGTGGCATATAAAAATTCTACTTTTATATGATGATATGGGTTTCAAAATTCTACTTATATATTTTGGCACTTATTCTACTTTTAAAGTATAATAATTGTGAATTACAATATGAACTTTTGATAAATGATACATGAACATATGTATCAATTCATATAATTGTAGCATAACAAGCTTACGTACAACAAAAATGAAAAAGGAACTATTAATGCAAACGACGTTATTTCACCGTTTGATTTCATTAGATCTTATAAATTATGCAATTTAATATTTTATTATACTTTTAGTTTATGTTATTTAAACTATCTTCAACAAGCTAAAATAATTATCAAGCAAGAACAGAACACTAATATAAGCTACTTGCACCATAATAAAAAAAAATGCAAACCTAATTATTATACCATTAAAATCAAATTTAAATTCAACCAAACCTAGTTATGATGGACACAAACTTATATTGATTAATCGGTAAAAGCAAAACCACAAATATTGAAAGTACATGGAACACACTAATCTTAAAAGAAAAGGAAAACTATAATTAGAACAAGCTGCATAAGTTCAAAGCAATTAATTAGAAAAGGCAGAAGATCAGTCAAACAGATCTATTGGTTGCAAATAATAAATTATTACCTTAAAAAATGTATTCGGTGTCGTATTAGTAATTTTTTTTATGTCTTGATTCAAGTATAAATAAGTACCATCATACAAATCTTCACCCATGTGAGACTGTGGGTAGGGATATGTCATTTGGTTAACCACTCGATTTTCAGGTCAAATCTATCGGGCTAGGGGCTATTTTCAATTCAAGCCAATTAAGCTGGATTTTTTTCGAGCTGTAAATTTTCAAGTCCTAACCCTCTTTTTTTCAGTGGTTTATTCTGGCGGACCCATTAGTTTCGGGCTAAAATAGACAACCCCCACCCGCGGCCGTGAGACAATGTCACAAAAGACTTCTCCATATCGGAATAGCATCAAAATGCATTATCACATCTACAAGGAGTAAGTTTTGAAACATCAATTACCTCCAAGCCCATGTTTGGTTAGGGCTTGAAAATGGATTCAACAAACCGAATCCATTACTCTTTGTTTGGTTTGAATAGTGGATTAACCATTACCCTTACAAAATGTTACCCTCCAAACTAGAGCAGTAACAAAATTCTTTCCTCTCCGAATTCATTTCCCTAACAAGTGATTCTTTCTATTGTTGAACCAAACACCCAATAAAGATAACAGTTATTGTTATCATTCCTCCTCTCTATTTGATTCCATTCCCTTTCCATTCCTCTACTTGAACCAAACAAACACTAAAATCTAGTCCATTTAGCAATATAACAACTCCAGAAACTAACAAATTGTGACTCATTTTCTTCAGCTCCAAAAATGGCAAGACTAGAACAATTGGCACAAAGTTTTCACTTCACCAATAAGAGATTGTTCAAGGAAAGGGGCACCATGCAAATTCTCACAATCAATTCTATATAGAAGGTTAGGATCCTTTAACATTGAGGTTATCCGTGGCATAGTACACTAATTCAAACTCTCATGTAAACCACGGTCTTCACATATATATAAGCCACGAGCACTATGTATTTCACCAGAACTGAATTTTAGCATAACAAATGAGGATGCAATCTGGAAAGAAAAGACCAATTTACATGATTGTAGAGAGGCATAGCTGGTAGAGAAGGATGACCTGATATAAACCTCAAGAATTGCAGACCAATATATTAAAATAAACCAGAAAGCATTTCATGTGAGTTTGAGGAGAGGCAGTTTTCACGGCTAGCCTGACGGTCTATTATCTCTAATGTGAGATCTGCTCTACTAACATAAAATGCTTCAACAAGCCAAGTTGTTACCTGGATTGATGAGTTTCTGGGATTATACCAGAACAAAGGTATGTTAGTTATCCTTCCAGAATCCACATTCACTAGATGTCGACCTCCAAAACTGAAGCACATTACTTTTCTGCATCACTGTCTCAGGAATTACATTGCTAAAACTCATAAGTATCTATATTAGACTATTAGTACATGTGTCTATGTCAATGACTCTCAATATTCAAAGCAAGAATTGGATTTTATACATTGTGAATGAAACCAATTATAATCTCATTGGCATGAGAGTGTATATCCTTGCATGAAATCCTATAACAGCACCAGCAAAATAAAGTGAACATAAAATTCTCTAGACCTTTCGTTGACACTTCCAGCCCTAAGGACCACACTTCATGTTTTCTACCAGCACATAGAAAAATCCCATAACTAAAATAAAGTAACCATAGCTGATTAAAGTATCAAAAGATTTTCTAACAACAGCAGCTCGCCTTCTAAGTCCAATTCATAGCCCTTGCGCCATGATAGCTAGAGACCACGAGACTAAAGATCCACCACTACTTTTACACCAGAGACAATACATTTCCTAAAAATTTCTTTTGTAGATAACTCATGGGGAATACTACTGTGGTCATGATAAGATTCCTCCTCACGGAGCCTCAGCTCCACTTTCAGCAGTAGCCTTTGTCCCGTGACATTAGCCTTAAGTATTGCTAGGTCATGGAACAAATTATCTTTGGTGGAACTCATCATGGCAATGGCATGAAGTAGAGGTACTAGATCCAATCCAGGTTCTTCCCAACTGTAATGGTCGGGTGCCAGTAACATGACAGGAAAAACTCAGCAAACAGAACGGCAAGCAATTTTTCAGTGAAGCATGCAGCAATATGTTTAGGCATTTGTTTGCATAAATAAGCAATTTCATGTTTAAATATTCAATTAGAACGCAAAGTGGAGCACATCAAAACTTTTGCCAGCATTATGTCCTGGGTCATATCAGATGTTTCCTGTTGTGCCAAAGCCCATTATGCAAATTCTCCCCCACGCAAGGGGTCAGTGGGAGGTTAAAGAAAACAGGCCACAAGAAATATGCATCAAAAGAGATATTGGAAATGGACCACAATTTATATACAAGACTCAGCTTCTTCCAACAATTTGTATCCAGACATATACACTCACTCACACACATGTATATATGTATATAACATGGCAATTCCAATTATTTAAATTTTATCATTGATATACATAAATTGCATACAAATAAGACTATCATGCCACAGGGCTGAAACTGGCCTCATCATGTCACGCAGGCAAAGCAAAGCTCTCTTGTATATAATGTGGAGGATCCATCACAGCACAGATATCGGACTTCTCAAACTCGGCAACCTAGCAAAGAATCAAAAAAGAAATTTTTCTCAATCGTTTTTCAAGCATCGACATATGCCATATTCGTGGAGAACATAAAGAGAAATAATCAATTTAACCTTCTCATTGCAGCTTGGACAATAATGATATTTGTGCCATAGACAATCCATTGAAGGGCACAGAAAACAGACTCCAAGCATAAATGGCATCATGCAACCGACAACTGCAGCTAAACTTGGTTTCGACCTGCATTACAAGCAAACAGGAGCTTGGCAACGTAAGGAAAATGGAACAATGCCATCTGATAAAAGATGATCCACATGGAAATAAAGCCACGGCGAAAATTACTACCATATTTTAGCTATCACTATTTCTGAGCTTCAATAGAGACTGCTAGTTTATTGGTTTATAAATTCACTGCGTACGGAATTAAATGATAAGCAACTGGCGTATGTGGCCAGAAGTTTAAATCTTTGATCCAACAATTCTACTCTTCAAGACAAAAATTCTAATCCAGATCCGATTCATTAGAAAAACACATGCCAAATATAATTGCTGTTGAACTAAGATTAACCTATCTGTTTCTAGCAAGGAATACAAACTAGCAATGGCAAGGGTGAATCTGTGATCAACAAAGCTCGAAAGAAATAGAAGATTTCATTCCCAATACAACAATTGCAGAAATTAGGGTTATCATCTTTCGACATAAAAGGCCAAACTTTCGACAAATAATCATAAATTTCAAGAAATAAACAATTACAGAATCCATCCACGGCGAAAAAGAATAGGAAGAGGAGAAATTCACTTGACGGTGGTGACGCCGGAGCCGCCGCAGTAGGCACAGTTAAAGGGCGCAGGGGTATCACGGTAGATAGTCTGTTGAAGGGGAATTCCTTTGGGGTCTCCAACAACGGCGTTTGGAGGGATGGTGCCCGCTTGATAAGGGTTTTCTACGTAAAACTGCTGCGGAATTGGCGCCTGATACGCCGCATTGTAGGGAATCCCGATCGCCGGCTCGTCGTACTTGGCCGTTTTCTCCATGGCTGTCGAATACTTGAGAGGTAATTAAAAATTAGTCAGCTAAAGCAGCCAATCTTAATCCCGAAGTTTCGATGATTTTGTAGAGAGAGATGAAGAAATCGAGAATTAGGGGAATAGTAATGGGGTTTGAAAATTATAGAAGAAGAAGAAGATGGAATAGTATAGGGGGTTAGGTTGGCTTCTAGAAGGAACAAGTTGAATGTTAATTTCCCAAGTCCTTATAAACAGGGTTAAATATGTAATTCTAGCGCGCAGTTTGGTCAAGTTTGTTAGATGATTCTCAATTGCGGTCTATGAAATCAATTCAAGTTTTGATAGCAGTTTGAATTCTAAAAAAAAATAAAAAATTTCGTGAGACCATTAGATGGATCCGTAGTTGTATCCAAAATTCCAAATTTTAAATATATTTGTGTTCGAATTCAGGTATAATGCAATAGACATTTATGGGATGTTTACTTTGGGTGATAGGATAAATAGATAAAAATAATATAGGTTAATTCACCGTTTACTTTGATGGATTGATTAATTTTGAGCTTGTTTGATCATCTAATCCTTCATATAGTCAATCTTGTGTTTTATCAATCTATCCTATCACGCAAAGTAAACGCCCCCTTATTGTCTCGTAAGATTTCTCACACGAGATTCCATGATAAAATTAAAAATATGAAAAGCATATATTGGCTTAAATTTTGTTTTTGTAAGTCTAGTATAAATTTTGATATGTAAACAGAAGTACAAACAAATTTTTTTTGGATCCTTAACATTATCCAACCCAAATTTCTGTACAATAAAAATAGAGACCGTTGTCAACGCACTCAAAGTTGATTTTTTATTTAGAAAATACTCCTCCCGTCCCAATTATATAGGCTTGTTTTTCTTTTTCGAATGTTCCAATATACTCATAAAAACTAATGTTTTTAAATTCATTTACTAATATGCCATATTCAATACTTTACTCATGAAAAAAAATGTGTAGTAAAAGAATAAATATGTACATATTAAGAAGTTTACTGTATAATTTTCTTAATCAGTGTAAAAATTCCAATCCGCCTATATAATTGGGAGGAAGGGAGTATTTTTTATTTAATTTTTATAAATTTTAATTTGAATTATAAACTATAATTTAGATTAATAAACTCTAATTCGGGATTAATAAACTCTTAGGAAATTAATGAATCCTAATTACAGGATTAACAAATCCTAATAAATCTTAATTGAGAATTAATAAACCCTAACATGGAAGAATTAAAAAAAATTTAAAAATTAAAACAAAAACAAAAAAAAATACTGAAAATTATAAAAAAATAATCAAAAAATAGAAGGAAAAAAAAACGTGTGCCCCAAGATAGGTGCGTCCATTTCCGTACGTTAGATACATGTGCCCTATGCGCGTGGACTCAATGCGACCAACCGCATCTGAGACTAGGGGGTGTAAGTGAGTCGAGCTAGCTCGTGAGCTACTCGGGATCGACTCGAAAAATACTCGTAATCGACTCGGTATTGGTCGAGTCGAGCTCGATCTCGAGCTACTCGAGTAGATCTCGAGCTCGAGTTCGAGTTTCAATATACTCGACTCGATAGGCTCGCGAGCCTAATCGAGCTTTATATGGGTTTTACAATTTTATCCTTATATTATTACTTAATTACAAAGTTGACCCATAGTATAAAAGGAGAGATGAAATCATGAAATTAGGGCAGCCGAATTCCTCAATCCTCTCTGTGAATCTGTAATCTCCACTCCACGCTTGCTCTATCTAAGCCTCTCATCTTGACATCTTCTCTCCCCCAAAATTGAAAGTGAAAATCCTATCTAACCTCGCTATCGCTGCCGCCAACCACTTCGGCCCCGATTCTGCCGACCTCGCCTGCGTCGCCAAGCAGAGATCTTATTTTCGTTGAAGAGGTTGCTGAGCTTGGGTAAGTTTATTTTTTTGTTTACGTCTATTTCCGTCGAAAAAATTCTGCAAAAACATAGCACATTCACACAGCCAGGCCAACAAAGAATGTAGAAACTTCAGACCACAATGTGCTCACACAAACGGATAAAACTAAAACTAAAAATATATACTTTTTATAGTTCCATCATAATATGTATTTACATCACAATATCTTTGGTAAGCTCTTGTGAACAGAGAGACCATAACTTGATTAAGAGACGAGCCATTAAATTCTGATTCTCAAGTGAATTTGAAGGTTTCTCAATTGTAAGTGGTGTCGGTCAATACATGTGTGTTTTTATGAAGACTTTTACTTTTCTTTAAGTTAATTATATTGCTCAACTTTATTTCTATTGTATTTTCTCTCTTTCTTTTTACAAACTCCTTTTGCTTCATATATTTTGGTGGGGATTTGAGAAAACTCAGCCTGTATCTTGGTGTGGCTGGAACTCTCTTTGTTTGCTCTCTTCATATTTTCTTTATTTTCTCTCATTTTTTTCGATCCTTTTGTTTTCAGTATTTTATTCTCTCTTTGCCTGCTATCTAACACAAAATCTCAGGCTCTTTCTTTTTTCTTACAGTAAGTAAAACTAAAAATATATACTTAATCATTCTGTCAAGTCCATATTTATGATTCGAGACCATAAACACTAAAAAATTATTGATTAATTGCCTCTAGATTGTACTGTTTTTTAATTTTAGCATATATATATCTATATTTGTGTCAACTGCATACTCTAAGAGAAATCTAACAAGGTACATTCTTTCAGTTGATAATGGCATTCTCCCCCCCCCCCCATCCTCGAAGTCTCCTCAACAATGCCGAATGTTCATAAAATATGCTTGATGTTGAAAATTGGGATGGTGTTGGTGTTTGATTGTTGGAATGAGATTATTTATTTATGTTTGATGTTTGGTTGCTTGAATGGGTTTATTTGTTTGTATATTAGGTTTCTTACACTCTCTTTTTGTGTTTTTTTTTTTTTCCTTATGCAGCTTACTTGTTGGTGTTGGTGTTGGAGAGATGGGAGTTGGAATGTTGTAGCATTTATTGTTAGGAAATAAACACACAATCACGAAATCAAAAAATACAAGAATTGTTTACCCAGTTCGATACGATATGTATCTACGTCTGGGGGCGATGCCAAGCCAGGGATTTCACTATGTTTTCGGATACCAATTACAATGAGAGAACAGCTATATATATAGCAAACAATTGAGCCCTAATCCTAGTAAAACTAGGAAACCACGTAGAGCCCAAAATACACTTGTACGGCAGCCCAAAAAAGAAGAAATGCTGCTGAAAATTTACTTTTTATGTTATGTTTCATTCCAAGACTAGTTTATTTCGAATTTTCGATGCTCTTTAGAGTATTTGAAAAGGCATGTTTCATGGTTTATTTGTTTTTTATGTTTTATTTGACTTAGATGTTATATTTGATTTGGAGAAAGACTTTTTGTAATAGAATGAATGATTTGTAATTCTATTGAATTTGATGAAGCATGTAAGAAACGAGCTTAAACGAGCCCGAGTTCGAGTTCAAGCTTGATTAAGATTCAACAGTCGAGCCCAAACGAGTCGAGCTCGAGCTTACCGAGTTTGCCGTCGAGTCGAGCTCGAGCTCAAAAATATCAAACTCGATTGAGCTCGAGCTCGAGCTTCATACTTATGGATCGAGTTCGAGCTTGAGCATGCCAATATTCGGCTCGTTTACACCCCTATCTGAGACCATGTCATATAAATATGACAGAGTCTAAATTTTGGGACCATGAAGTCTTAATATTTGTTCAGATAAGATAAGTTTCTTCAAATATTTCTTCACGAGATAATCTTGAAATTATTGAAAAATGGATCCAAAATTTCAATTTTTGTACTTAATTTCGTACATTTTGGACAATCATACCAGATAAACTAATATACATATCTAAAAGAACCCATACCTTACGAGTTACGACTCACCATAAAAGAAAACCAATACCATCAAATGTCGAAGCAAGCACTGTTATATTTTGTTGCTCAAGCACTTTGTAGTGAAGTTTTGTACATCAAGAACCTCGTAAATTTTAGTAAAAATTAGAGTATGTTATAGAAAATGTATAAACAATTTCTACACAACGATTCAACACAACTCCAAGGAACAAAATCACGAATATTTTGACTACATAATCGACAATCTTCATAAAATACACAAGTTGCACTAACGTTAAAAAAAATAATAAAAAATACTAATTTTGAAAACAAAAAAAAAATCGAGCTAGTTTTTTAACAAAATATTCTACATTCCCAAAAAAATTGTGCCCCCAAAGAAAATCGAAAAAGAGAAAATTGTGAAAAAAACATAAACGAAGATAGCCCAAATAACTCTTGATCTCCAAACTTCTTATATCGAATGCGCTGGGCTGAATGGGCCTCATTAACTTGGGTTCATTCTAAATGAAAATTAATTCAAAAATCACTAACTATGACTCTACATTGGTTGTAGACGTGTTTTTATAAAATATTTCGATAGTGACAACACTTTTCAATTTATAACAAAATAAAACATTCCAAGTTTTCCGAAGACTGAAAAAAGGAATTAGACATGGATTATTTATTTCCATGCTAGTAGGAAATTTTTCCTCAAAAAAAAATAAAAAAAATAAAAAGCTAGTAGGAAATTTGACTAAAAAACTAGGAGATGTCTATTCTACTACAAACTGACAATATTGAAATAATTCATAACATGTAAAAACTAAAATCGAGTTAAAGTTGGTAAACTTTTTGGTGGTTAACCCAATAAAATAAAAGTAACCTCGAATGCTCAGTCCTCCCTCATACTAGCCGCTATGCTAGACCTTTAAATTTTGTGAAAATCATGTCATTGCAAAAATAAACGCAATGCTCGAATTTTTTATTTATTTAATGAGCTCATTAAGTTTAAAATTATTATTTAGATAGTTAATTTTTAAAAAAAAACTAGTAGTCCCCGTGATAGCATGGGTAGTATCTTAAACCCCAAAACCGTAGAGCATCTCCAAGAGTTTCTCTATCATAGAGAATTTTTTTCTCTATTATAGAGAAAAGATCACACACCATCTTCAACAATTACTCTACTTTCTACTCTATTTCAAAAAAATCATATTGTTTCTTTAATTTTACACACTATATTAATCTTATATTAATGATAAGGTATAAATTAATAAAAAATAAATGCACAAAATCAAATAAAATTAAAATAATATTTTTAGTTATTTAAAATTAAAAGTTTCAATATTTCTATATAACTCAATGTACGAGCCTCTTGAAGGTGATGGAAGTGGTGGAGACGATCTTTCTAAAAGAATTCGTATCTTTAATGTTGTTGGAATCTAGTTTTTAATTTTCGTATCTATAAATGTTGTTAGAATCTAGTAATATGTTGTTGTAATGTTGTTGAATCTTATTTTTAGTTATTTATGTTGTTGGAATCTAGTAATTTTATATGCTAAATATTTTTAATATACTATATAATATAATTTAATATCTAAAATATAATTAAATGTCATATGTTTAATGAAGTACTACTATAACTAAATGTAATAAAAGAAAAGGAAAAACAAAAAGAAAATTATAGAGAAATTAATAGTGTTCCTCTACTAAAGAGGGATACTATTCATTTCTCTATCATAGAGTAAAGAAATAGAGTATTGTTGGAGAGAAAAGAGCCTCTAAAATAAAAATGAGAGCTATTATAGAGTTCTCTTGGAGATGCTCTTAGTAATTAATTTTTGGGAGAAATAAGTAAGTTTAAAGATGGTTTTTTTTTTTTTTGAGAATTATAAGGTATATATATATATAATCAAATTAAGCACTCCACCACAATATAGGCGAGACCTCTACACCACCACGCAAGGTGGGATAAATACATCACCACGCAGGGTGAGACAACTATACCACCAAACAAGATGGAAAATATAATAACACCCGCACGCAGAGGAGGTTGAACCCAAAACCTCTTACTAAGGAGAGTCTTGTGGTTCCTCATATAGGCAATTGAACTAGGCCTCATTGGCCTAAGTTTAAAGATGGTTGACCCAAATAGTTTCATGCATTTTTCAAAATATTATGTTGACATTTTGATCATGCCGAAGCCCATTTAAGTCAACTTAATGGGCAATTAAAAGAAGAAAAAAAAATTGGCTATTCATGAATCAATTGTTGTTCTCTTTTTATCTTTTACATCCTTCAGGAGTTTGCATAAAAATAAAGAAATTTAAAATTTAAATAGAAATCAGGTAAGTAATGATCCTATAAATTTATCTCCTAAAAGTTGGGCCCAATAACAAGGTCCAGTATGTCAATGTCAATTCTTTTTTAATCTAATGTCAATATCAATTCTAGCATAAACTTTTGTTGGTGTAAAGAAAATGAAAAGTAAAGTAAAAAAGAGAATATTTTGAACTTTTGGCACTAAAAATCTTAATATGATTAAAAACAATTGAAAAAGGCTAAAACTCTTGTACATCATGATGTACCATACATCCGGTTCAATCCGATCCGCGACTCGACCCCACTGACCCTGCCCGGTCAACGTTTACCGCGTTGACTTTTTATTTTATTTTTTCATTTTATTTTTTAATTTTGTTTTTTTAAATTTTTTTCAAGAGTCGAGCGATGAGAGCAGAAGGCTTCGGAGCGAGCTAAAAAATATTAATGTTGCCACAATCATTATCTATAAATTAAAAATCGAAGTCGAAGGCGGAGAGGGAAAAAAAGTCAACGGTCAGACGTTGGGCGTTGACCGGTCAATGCTGACCGGGTCGGGCGGGTCGGGTCGGGTTGAACTGGATGTATGGGTACATCATGATGTACCCAAGTGCAACTCATTGAAAAAAAAGAATTGAATTAATAAAAGTAAATGGGATTTTTGTTTTTGTTTTTTTTGTTTTTTGAAGGAAAAGTCAGCTACTTCTTCATATGTTTGTGAGTGTTTGAGTTAAACATGCAAGTTGTAATGTTAATATTGAAATTTATAGACTAGATAGAAATTCAAAGATTTTTCTAATGAATATTTTTGGGATAAATCTCCGATCGCTAAAGATGGTCTTCCTCATATTCCATGCATTTGGGATTAATAAAAATAAATGTGAATTAATAATTGAAGGAAATTAGGAAAGGAAAGAGATAGGTGGTCTTTGGTGTCAGAGAATTCAGTAAAAGAGTTCAGAAGAGATTCCACATGCGGAAAATTACGAATTATGTAATCGTCCTTTTATGATAAATCCCAAAACAACACACACACACATTCCACAATCTCGTGATTCACAATTATATAAATATACTAGTATTTTTCTTTTTTCTTTATATTATATATATAATATACATGTGTATATTATTATTACTTTCCATTATATAACATGTCCAATAAATGCAATTACTGATTTTGTTATATGTAATATTATTGTTATCGCGTGCCACACACACACACACACATATATATATATATATATATATATATATATATATATCAGCATAAAATTTTGTGCGAGTCAAATATCTTTTATTAGTAAAAAAGATGCGCTTTTATTACTCCCTACGTCCCATTTATATAGGTTTGTTATACTTTTCAGATGTCCCAAATATATAGGATTGTTTTTATAAAAAGTAATGTTTCTTAACTCATTTAATAATATATTCCTATTTAATTCTTTGATTGACTCATAAAATATGCATAGTCAAATAATAAATAGGGGCATATTTGAAAGTTTACTATATAATTTACATTTCCAATAATTTTTCTTAATCCTTATGAAAAGTCCAATAAGCCTATATAAATATGACGGACGACGGAGGGAGGAGTTACTTTATATTACTAACCGATTCAAAATGTCAAAATTGTTGAATTTATGCTAATTGGAAACGGATATTATAATATGATTTTTTTAAAGTATATTATAATATGATCAAATATATATATATACGGAAAAATATGTCGCTCACCTTCCGTGAGCACCTTTTGTGGACACCGATCACCGTTCGTCCATATTAACATCATTCTTTTTAAATTTTTTATTGATTTATATTCTAATACCCTAAAAATTAATATTCGAATCATTAACTATACAACATAAATAAAATTAAAGCTTGATTTGTCTTATTATTCATTTATTTGAAGTTAGAGGAAAAATGAACAAATTGAACTTTGATTTTTGTGTATTTTGTATATATATAAACACTGTACTTGAAAGCTAAGTAGCATAGTTGTGAATGTGACTTGGCTTGACGTGAAAATTAATATATGTGTAAAAGTAAATATTTTAAGCTACATAAATCTAAAATCCGTATTTTGTAATTTTCAACCTCAAAAATACGTCATTTTGTGATTATATAGCATTCAAACATTTATTTTACACATGTTCATATCATATTTGCAGCGATCCTACTCAACTTACAAATATTGAAACTTTAGTTAGATGATATATTTGTATAACTTCTCTCGTAATTTGTAATATAATTGATTAAAATTGATAGTTACATGATGACATTGAAAAAGAATGACAATAGCTTGTCATAATATTAATCTTTTTATTGTTTGTAGATATCAAAACCTATGGCTAGAAGGGGGAAAACGAAATAGAAGTAAAATGGAGGGCGAAAATGCAAAATAAGCATCGACGGTCAAGCATTGTGCTAGTTATGTTAAGTGGGCTTAGGTAGGCCACCAACAACTACATGACCCCTTTCCCCAAAATAAATATTTAAAAATGTAACAATAAACTGTTGTAGAAATCCCCAGGCATTCTTTTCGATTACTGTGTATTCAGTTCATTCCTTCACATTTCACACCTCTAATTCTTGCTTAATTTCATATTATACCTTAAAAGAATGAAAACCTTACTTCGAGACATCCAGTCACGTTACATTTACTATTCTTTAATATTCATAACAGACAATCTATATAATAATCTTTAATGAAAAATTCCTCAGCATAACATACATGTTACTCCAGATTTTTAATATGAAAAAAGTAACTACTATATTAAATTAAATTGGACATGCACATAGTTTTCCAATATTTTTTAATGAAGAAATACCTAGCTATAATTTCCCGAGAAGGGACTAAATAATAAGGAAGCAAATGAAAAGGAGTAAGAAAGTTTCAAACCAACATTAAAAGCTGTAAAATTTCTGCAGAGATCACACACAAAAAAAAAAAAAAAATTACTATATCAACACAGTTCCTCTTTGGAGACACAAAACACCTACAAAAAAACTAATGTTGATCAAAAACAAATTGTGCGTCCACATCATGTTACTATTTCATGAGGTCAGAGTCTTCATCAGAACGTTATCGTAATACGAAACAAGTATCTACTCATCATAAAAAAAATATAAGGGGACCTCAAATCTTAATATATATACACACATATCTCAAATATATATATATATATACATATATATAGGGTTGATTGACTTGATTCACATACAAAATATTTTTTCCGTAAAAAATAATAATAACGCATTTTATGTATTAAAATAATGTATTTTATGTATTATTACAATGCATTTTTGATTTACTATAATGCATTGTTACGATAATGCATTCCATGTTCAATTATAATGCACTGGTCAATAGCAACCGTAGATCTACAAAGATCAATGGTCCACATAGCTTCTTATTTCTTACGGAAAATAACTTTTACATATGTTCTCTTTTACATATGATCTATTCTATATATATATATATATATATATATATATATATAGGATTTGGTTCATATACAAAAACTAGTCCTCATGTAAAAATTACAAACTAATCTCAACATTTGATCATGGTATGATCTATCATCTATGGTTGTTAATAATTAAAGCATGAAAATAGTATGTAAAAAACATGATTTTATATAAGCATCATTTTTTATACCAAAAGCATGAATCGAGAAAAATACTATTAAGCATCTTTGTATACATTAAAAAACATGATTATATATTTAAAAAAGCATGACTTGTAATTTTTACGGAATGACCAGTTTTTATGCTAATATATATAGGATTTAGTTCATATAAAAACTAGTCCCCATGTAAAAATTACAAACTAATCTCAACCGTTGATCATGGTATGATTTACGGTTGGTAATAATCAAAACATGATTTTATATAAGCATATTTTTTTATACAAAAAGCATAAATCGAGAATAGCAGTATTAAATAGATGCGGCCGCGGTTCGGTTAATCGGAACCGAACCGCCAACCACTTCGGTTTCGGTTCCAAATCGGAACCGCAAGTTTCGGTTCGGTTCGGTTCCGCAGTTCCGGCGGTTCCAAACCGAAACCGCATGTTTGGGGTTCAATTTTTTTTTTCATTTTTTTGCTACTTTTTCTTGTTTAATTGTAATTTTGTGATTCTAACGTAACTTAGGTGAAATAAATATGAATTGTAACATAAATATAGATGAAAACGTAAAACATAAAAAAAATATGATGAACCGGCAATTCGGAACTTAAACCGAACTGAAACCGACGGTTCTCGGTTCCTCAACTTTAGAACCGGAACCGAACCGCCGTCGATGCGATTCTCGGTTCCGAACCGAAACCGGCGGTTCGGTTCCGATTTTGAAACCGCCGGTTTCGGTTCCGGCGGTTCTGGTTCTTTTGGCCACCTCTAGTATTAAGCATTATTGTTTATAATAAAAAGTATGATTATATATTGAAAAAGTATGGTTTATAGTTTGTACGGGAAAACCGATTTTTATACTAACTCATCCATATATATATGTGTATGTGTGTGTGTGTAGGGAGATGATCATATAGAAACTCATCTTTATATGAGTTCGTAGGAACCATGCATTTTTATCACACAAGTTAATGCAAATTGCATTATTTTAATGCATAAACATATGTTTTGATTTAAGAGTCGAGCGAGGGGAGCCGAAGACCTCTGAGCGAGCTAAAGGACATTAATGTTGCTACAATCATTATCTATAAATTAAAATCGGAGACGAAAGCGGGGACGAAAAAATAATTGCTTTGCTATGTTTGTGCATTTTCCAAGTTATAAAAATGTATGGTTCCTACGGACTCATATAAGAATGAGTTCTTACCAGATCCACACTAACTATATATATGCTTTGTGTTAAAGAAAGTACTCACCTCTAACCTCTTCGTAAAAATTCGGATAACCATGATAACCAGCAAACACTCATAACATTGTCCGCAAATAAAAGATTATTAAAAAAGAAATCATATGCTTTTTTGGAAGAACAATAAGCGTAAGTAATATAGAAAGAAACTCTCGTGCAATCTGTTGCACAAAAGCCCAGTCGCGATTTGCACGTGCCCATGGGCCTTTTCTAATTGATTCATTTTTTTTTAATTTTTTCAATTAGGATTTATTAATTACCAAATAGAATTTACAATCCCCTTAAAATTTATTAATCCTTTATTAAGGTTTTTTAATTGTCTAAAGGTTTATTAATTCCTAGCTAATTAAAGTTTAGAAAAATATTAAAATTAAAAAAATATCATTAAAAAAAAAACGTCAACAATGGGCATCGTCACACTCGTGCATTATTCAAGTACTCTTCCAATTGGAGGTGAAATTTTTCCCTGGCTTGTAAATTTATTGGAGTTTAAATTATACTATATTTTAAAAATTATTTATAGTATTTTGTTTTGCAAGTAGGAGGCTAGTATAATAAATATAGGTTTAGGAGAGACAAAAAAAAAAAATAGAAAATGGTCGTTAGCACGGTCTTGTCCCTATTGGTGCCCTACCTGGTTTTTGATTCTTTTCAATATATATCTTTCTCACGCGCACTCCTCTCCTAAAACTTACCCTTACACAAATACAATTGACAATTCTACCCCTCCCCTTCCTCCTCAAATTCCAATTTAATACTACTATTTTATTTTATTTGCCTCTTAAAGCCACAAATTCCACTCTCTCTATAGTCTATCCCCTTTTTACAACACGAATCCAACTTTTATTTATTTTTTTCAATTTTCATCAATCTCTCTCCCCATCCATCCATCCATCCGTCAAACGCCCACATCAGATTTCCCTTCTTTTTCTCAAATTTCAGTATTGATTTGGCCGTTTTAGGCCATTGTTAAGATTTAGGTGGGATTGGTTTTGGTTTTTGATTTTGGTGGTGGAGAGAAACAAAAATTAAAAAAGGAAAAAAAGAAAAGAAAAAGAAAAATGGCAACTCCGAACATGGCTGCTATCACAGCATCTCTAGAGAGATCCCTGCAGAACTGTTCGTTGAACCACCAACATAGCAGCAGTAGCAGCAGCAGCAGCACCGCTAGTGGCGGCGGCGGAGGCGCGGGGCGGCCTTCCGAATCGGCGGACGGCGCCACCCCGACCTTGGAACTGAATTCTGAAGGCTCCCTCCCTTTCCATTGGGAGCAATGCCTCGATTTAAAGGTAAACAACAAAAACAGACAAATACTACAATTTTTCTTTTTAAGATCGCTATCATTATTATTGTGGACTAGTACTTGTGTTCCTTTTTTTTTTTTTCTACATTTAATGCTACAAAACCTTAACAGATCCAGCATTACTCCGCCTTTGTTTTATTTTGTTTCTTTTTGTCCCGAAAATGTTTCTATGGCAACTTCATTTATTGTACCTCAGAAAATTAAAAAAAAAAAGAAATCTTGAAATCCCATCTGTGAATTTTTTTTTTTCCTCAATTTTTTGGTGGGGTTGTGTAAATTTTACATGCAGTTTCTTGAAATAGAAAGAAGAAGAATAATGATATATTGTTGGTTACAGACTGGTGAAGTATACTACATAAATTGGAGGACGGGCATGAAAGCGACGGAGGATCCTCGGACGGCGGCGGAGTGCGGCGGCGATTACTACTCGGAGGAGGACGACAGCAGCTCCTACGACAGCGACGGTTCGTCTTCGGAATCGTCTCCTTCTTCATCAAGAGAGCAATGGAGCGGTAAAGATAATCAAGAAAATTGTTATTTTCAAGAAAGGAATGAGAATGAGAATGAGAATAATTCCAATAATAATAATAATAATAATAATAATAATGTGCTTGTGGTTGCTGGATGCAAGAGCTGCTTAATGTACTACATGGTGCCCAAACAGCTTGAAATTTGCCCCAAATGTTGTGGTCAACTACTCCACTTTGATCGATCCGAAAATGGCTCCTCTTGAATTTTTTTTGTTTCTCTCTCTCTCTCTCCCCCCTTTTTTTCTTATGAGTCTTTTGGTGGAGTGTTTAGTATTGGATGTTGATGTGGGCTGTGGAGTTTCTGATATGAGAAAAAGAATTCTCATTCTTGTTTCAAATTGTTTGATCAATTGATCTTTTATTTTTTTCGCTCTTGTTCTGTATTTTATTGTATTCATAGTTTTTGATTTCCTGCATTTATATGTATTTTGGATTCAGTCGTTTTTTGGAGTCAATTTAAAAAAGAGAATATGACGAGCTTGTGCAGGAAGATGGATGAGAGAATGATTGAATGAAGATTGTTTGCTGATATAGAAATTTGTGTACTTTTAAATATTTCCATGAAATCTGAAATGTATGTTAATGGCAAGATTTTGAAGTACAGTATTGTAAAATCTTTTGCTTCTCCATATTTTCGAAACGGGTCAATTTAATAATAATAATAATAATAATAATAATAATAATAATAATAATAATAATAATAAAATGAAATAATATTGCCATGACAGGTTTTTAGCTTATCAATTTTAAGATAAAATTGTTTATTGTAAAAATTTTGGCCAATTTATTATGTTCGAAATTAGTTTGGCCTATGAAATGAAAGATTTGATTTAGGATTAAATAGCTTATTTATCGTACATGAGGTAATGCCGTATAGTAACCCTAAATTGCATTAGATTTTGAGACTTTATATTCCAAAATAAAAAATTGGCAAATTGCACCTTAGAAATAGAGTAATTATAGCACTTCATATAATGTTGTTATACATTTCTTATTGATAGCATCTATAGTTCATAAGCTAGTGACGGTTTTTTATTTCAATTTTGAAAACATATACTCCCTTCCCTTTGTCCACAATTTATTTTCCACAATTTTCATTTTGATCCATTCATTAAAGATTTGTCTATTTTACCCACACAGCTCATTTAATTATCAACTCCCATATCCCATTATTTACCAAAAATGTCATTGTTGACCCATAATTTATCTTCAATTACTCAATTTAAAACTATATCAAAATGAGACCCTTATTACACTCACAAAACAATCACACAACTTATTAAAACTTGTGCAGACACAATGTATTATGTGTCGAATAGATTGTGAGATTGTGGACATAGGGAGTACTATATAATAACCATTCTTCAATTTGATTTTTTTTTTGTTCTCTCTGTAAGAGATGCACGTATTAATTTTATCTTATGAAGCTTATACATATGCATGCGATCGAGAAATGTAACAATAATATTTCAATGATTAAGCAATAAAATCTTATGACAAGGAGGGAAATGAAGGTATAATAAAAATTGAGAAAAATGAGAGAACCGGACAGAAAACGACCATAATAGCAGAAAATTGGAAAAAGGAAGTTAATGGGTATAACTATGATGATATTTGGGTAAATAATTTTTTTCAGAATATCTACAGGATGCAAAGTGCAATAATTACAATATTTTAAATGTCAATTTGCAAAATTGAATTCTAGGATGCAAAGTGCAATAATTACAACTGTAACATTAAATTCCTTTAATTACTTTTTTTAACACAATGTATTGTAGCTCAGTTGGAAAGACATTTTCCTTCTAACACTTAGGTCGGGAGTTTATAAATGCTCAAAATCTTGATTAGCAGGTAATTAAGGATATTAATTTAATGATGTGAAGACATGAGCTGGATTAAATGCGAGTTATATACTACTATAATTCTAAATATATTATTGGAAGTTGCAAAAAAGTAATACAAGATTGTTAGAAATTTATTGGTGATAGGGGAAAACATCCTCTCCACCATGTTGCACTTCTCAAAAGTCAAAACCATAGTGCATTAGACTATAGTAACATTTAATTTAGGTGACGTTTTCATACATCCTGGCACGATAGGATTCACATGATAGATTAATTTCTTTTCTACAATTATAAGCTAACAATAAATGTCCACTTCGATCATATTCATATTTCGGATGACCTAAGATTTGACTACTTCAAAAATTTCTCCAAAAAAAAAAAAATCCCTTTAGCTTCCTCCCACTGCCTTCTAAAAACACTTAAAAAAATTTCATTCTCTTTATATTATAGTGATACTGATAATTGAGACAATATATCATCTAAAGTAGATCCTCTAAAAACGGGATAAGTATTTTTTACGTGTATGAATTTTTAATAATGTGATAATTAATTCTTTCAAGCTTTTCATGATACACTATTTAAGGAGCAAATATGTTAGAAACATTTATAGAAACTCTATTTTTTTTAATTCAATCTTATTTAAGAATATTGATAAATTACGGAATTTTTAAAACTACAAAACATTTTAAAATCCTATAACTAAAGCTAAAAGTTGACATATGTACGTATATATAATTAATCCTCCAATATTTAATGCGAATTAAATTTTATGCATATTTAGGGAATACTTATTTTTTTAGTGAATGCCTATTGGGGAGTTGGGAGGAATGAGGATATTAATCTGAGCTGAAATTCCTATACTATTCCGAAAGAATCTCGTCAGCACAGCTGGTGAGTAGACGAATTCAAATATTTAATCATGATTTAAGGGGATTTTTCATCCGTAATTATAGGATTTGACTTTTACCACTACAATCATTAAAAGTTAAATGAATAAATCTAGCTGGCCATATATAAACCCTTAAAATTTTAAAAAAACGGTCGGTTTAATTTGAACGGGTTAGGAGAATTTTTTTTTACTAATATATTCCTGTATTATTTTTAGCATAGATTGTCTACTTAAATTTGAAAATATTTTCTTTTATATATCCATGTGGCGTGATTCGACCACTGCCTTGAAAGCGATTTAGGCCGACCCAAGATGTGCTAGTCGTACAAACCAATCGCCCCCAAGGGTTTACACAGCCATTTCCAACAGCGAATACAAACCTTGCCGAAGTATCCAGGATGATACTTGCCGAAGAAGATACGGTGGTGGTGCATACCACCGGCGTTTCCGCAACCTCCGAGATACTACGAAAAATTATAGTATGTAATATTATCAGTTCAATTCTTTAATCCAATCATTGTAATATTATCACGGCTTTGTCTTGATGATTTTTTATTTCATTTTTTGAAAAAGAAAATCATGAATGTTGTTGGTGATCATGCTTCCTGGATTCATATGCTTACAAAGTGTTTGATGAATTAACCCTTTTGATTTTTGTAAAGTTTGCAAAATGGATGAATTGACCTTAAACATCGAAGAAGTTGGTCCCATGTCTCCGACGCCATATTCCACACCACTTGACTCACCGGCGTTCAAAATTGAAGAAATAATTAGTACTCTAATAATTAATGTGTGATAAAATAAAGATTTGATTTGGTGCAAATAAAGATTTGATTTGAAATGTAATTTTAGAAATGATTTTGGATTAATTTTTTCTATAAATAACAATAAGGGTATATATATAAATTAATAATTTAATTAATATTTATTAATTATAATTGATATACAATTACTTATTGTTGGGAAAATTATAAGGTTTTGATTTGATACCAAAACCCAACTGATTCTCCAACCGAATAGATGATTGCGTCAACCTAAATAGTGTTTTCCAGCTCGCATGTTTGAACTTTAGATTTTCTAGGTTTACAGGTTAAGGAAGCGGAAGACAGCAGTCGACCCAGCTGTGTCTACAGCACGAGTCAGCAAGCGGAAGACAGCAGTCGACCCAGTTGTGTCTACAGCAGGAGTCAGCTAGCGGAAGACAGCAGGAGTTAACCTTCAGCTGAGTCCTCCAGCAGAGCATGATCAAGCTGAAGAGAATTCAAGCTGAGTTCAAAACACAGCCGGTCCAGCTGTACAGATCAAAGGGAACTAACTCTAAAGACATAACTTCAAGTCAGTTTGCCAAATCCAGCTCTGAATTCAAAAGCCAGCTCCAAAGGCAGAAGAACCCGGCGTCAAAGGAAGTCAACATGCCTCGACCAATGAGGAATTGCCGAATCAGCATCCTAGACTTCAGGACCTAGGATGTGACACAAATGAAGACAGGTGCAGATTCGCCCAACGGCAGATCTCGAATTTAAGAAGAGTAGGTAAGATTCAAACGGCTCCTCCAACGGCTAGTCTTGAATCTCTACCTATATAAACCCGTCTTCAACCTCAAGATCAAATACGAAAAACTCTCTACAAGCTTTCATTCTCTGAAATCATCAATCTTTCAAAAGCTCTCAAGCAGTTCTACATAGATCAAAGAACACTTTATCTTAAAGTGTTTCTAGTTCAGAAACTACTTAGTTTTTCGTCTGATCCCTAGGCCAAAATCTTTGTATATCTTAAAGCCTAGATTTCGAACGAGTTCATCATACTCTAAAGTTCTTAATTGTAAGAACTCGTTCACAGTTGGAACCCCAAACCAAACCCCTCTTTACCCAGAAAGGTTATGTCAAGGTAACACTTGCTTGAAGCGGGAAATTCAAGTGTGTAAGGTTTTTTCAGTACCCGTAAACTGAAAGGTTAGACTTGACAGTGCCCGCAAACTGTTGGAACACAGCTCGGGTTAGAGTTGTGAAGTTGCTTGGTACTTGGAAACCAAGTGGTAGTGGATTACCAGTAAACCTGGTCGTGAACGTAGGAGGTGTTACTCCGAACCACGTAAAAATCGTGTGCTCTTTTCTGTCTCTTTAAATTCAGTTTTGTACTAACTCTTTCATAACATTACATATTTGATCAAAACTGCATACGCAGCTGCTCTTCAAAGACAGCTGTGTCTTTCTGAAAGTTGCACAACTTGACTAAGCTGAAAACATAAAGTTAATCTTTTCAAGCTGAGTTTTTCTAAGTAACCGAGCTAAGTTTTCAAACCACCACATTCCGCACCGCCAGCTGAGTTATTTACCCAGCTGACCCTCCTCAGCTGGATCAATAACTGAGCTCACCAACTCAGTTATTTAACTTGAAAAAGTTTTCAGAAATCTATTTGGTGTATTCACCCCCCCTCTACACCAAATACCTAGTTTAGGGACCATCACTTATATATCCTTATGGCTAGCCATAATATGGCCATTTAGCAAAGCTTAAGTTAAATAAATATGATACTTGAAATTGTATGACGCTCATCTCTTTTCAATGTTTCGTAAGATTAGGAGACTTTAATCGTTTTTTATTTTTTTTAAGATAATGATAACGCCACGCCGCTATTAAAAAAAGTCTTATCTTATTTCATATGTTTTTTTTTATTTTTTAGGGTTTACATATTATACTAGATTACTTATATTGATCATTTTTTGGGGGATTTAGATTTACATTCATCTTTGGTTCATATATCTTATTAAAAGAGATGCTTGTGTATCGGAGTCCATGTTGGACACATCCCCAAAGGAAACAGATGTGGATTTGAGGTGTGTCTTACCGTGCAGTTGGATCGAATTGCCACTTTTTTTTTTTTCAGGATAATTATCAATTTTCTTCAAAATAATTATTAATATATTTTATCCAACCATATCGTGCGGTCAACTGCACTCAAGTTTTGATGAAGGAGATAATGAATATGCATGATAAAATTAACCGAAGCATTACCCAACTCTTAAATCCTCATAATTATTACGCAATGACGTATGTGTGTAAAAACTAGTGTACTAGCGAAATATTATTCCGTCGTTAATAATGAAAGGGGTGGATTGAGCCAATTTCAAAAGTTTTAGGGGTTATTAGGACTAATTTTAATAATTTAGAAGCTAATTTGGCTTAAATTTTAGTTCGAGTGTCGGAGTGCTAATTGGCAAATAGTTTTGGAAAAAGCAGACTTATAATCCCTAATAATAAAATATTAAGAGTGTATTTGTAACCTTTGTACTCTATAAGATATTGAGCGAATAAATAATATCTATTGTGTATCAATAAATTAATTCTTAATTTGTTGAATTACCATGAATTTCAAATTCTTGACAACCTACCTTAAGCTATTTATCGTGAAGCTCCAAATAAGTTTTGGAGATTCAAGATTCTCCACTAATTAATAAACGCAACCTAAAGGTAAGTAGAACCATTGGTCCTATTGAGCTATATATGATACTATTAAGCTTATATTATTCTTTTTTTCCTTGTAAGAAAAATTCATTAATTTAGATACCAATTAAAATTTACTAAAAAGTTAAATTTAAATTAACGTGGGGTTTAAATAGTTTGGTGATGATAGAGTAAGTAAGCAGTCCTACATTAATAAAAATGCAAGATAAATAGGTAGGTACGTATATAGATTTAGGAGTTGGGACAAGAATTAAAATTAGAGAAAAAGAAAAGACGAGTACGCAAATATGGGGAAACAAATGGTCCAGTCCAATAAGAGGGTGGGGTTGAGAAGGAAATATGAGACTATCATAGCTGGAGAGAATGTTAGAAAACAAAGGAACCTTTTGATTCAAATTGTATTGCATGGCAGAAAGAAAAAGGAATCTGTGCAGAACGAAAAAGGCCTACAATAAAACTTTGCAGAGAGAGGAAGAAAGAACCATAGAAAGAGATAGATGGACAGCAGAGAGAGAGAGAGAGAGATAACAGAGCCAAACAGAGAACATGAGATGGACCTTTCTTTATCCTCATTGGTACACTCATTGTCTCCCTCCATCAACATCTCTCTCTCTCTCATAGTCTCATATATCTATGTACAAATATTTCATATGTATGTGCATATTATAAACGTATATGCTAGGTTACATGCATAGGATATATACGGTGAGAGTATTTAGTCCGGCTTCTATATAAAAGGGTCAATTTCTATTCTGTCACTTTTACATAGAGCCGGCAAAATTAGCCCGGTCTGATGAGCCGGTCCGGGATACCCGAAATTTGGATTGGATTGGGTTCTCAAAATAGAGGCCCAAAAAAAATCGGGTATAAAAACCCGCCCATCAGGCTTTTTAATGTCGAATATAAAATTAGATCAATAACTATAATACTATCTTTTTACACTAGCATGTTTTTAAAATTGTAGAAAAAAATGGGAACCAATAAATTTCTAAAAATTGACGACGTTTCTAACCTAAAACCATTGATGAAATTTAAAATACATGAGCATACATATAGACAGTGGTTTACTACAGATACCTTGTCTAGTATCGTACACATAGACAACTATTCTTATATCGAACCGTTGTCTATAATAAAGAGAAGAGAACAAATGTTAGTAATTATTGTCTAATAAACACAAACACCATATTTTAATTCAAACTTAGAATTAATTAATGATGCACGAAGTGGAGTATGAATTGTGGAGTAGAGGATTTCGTTTGGGATTGAGAGACCAATGCCGATGCCAGCGCCATTCCCATTTTTTTTTTTTTTTTTGAATTGTTGTACAAGAAATTTTAAAGACCGCATGACGATGGACTTGAAATCGAGATCTTTGAATTCAGGCATTAATCACTCTACCACTAAATTAACACACGTCATTCTCATTTAATTTGTTGCGATGTTCGAAGCATTTGTGTTTTATCGTTTTCAATGATGTTGGAATTGAAGAGAATCTCAAACTGTCTTATTGCTTTACTCGTCCTTTTCTTCCCATCTCCATCTCCTCCCTAGCTACTTTCCTTCCTTCTCTTTCTAACCACTCTCTCTCTCTCTCTACTCTAACCCACTCGATCACATACTTCTCACCGACCTACCTCATAAATAAATCCATGTCATTTACCTGTACTTTCTTTGAATGAATTATGTGAAAATAGCTCAAAATATATATAGAATGGACGTGTTTTATATTTTATTTATGAGTTGATTGCAAGTTAATACTCAATCTTTGGTGTTTTTTGAACTTTAGACCCAACATTTGAAATGTTGTAAATAAATACCTTGCAAATTCGAATTATCCTATTTTTTTTTTCGATTCACGATAAGTTGATTTGGTGCGTTCATTAACAATATGGACCGGGATTCTCGTTCTGTATAATACTACTCCCCCCGTTCCAAGTTAGTGTGGTTCAACTAATATTTTATACCTCACATATAATAAAAAACGCACCACACTTATAAGGGACGAAGGAAGTACATCGTCATAATTCTTTCAGGACGACAATGTTTTCTATCTGAATATTAAAATTATGAGGATTGAAAAATCCATGTTTGCAGACCATTTCTCCTAAAATGGGACCATTCTGAAAGACAACGTAGTATTAAAAGAACATATAATCATAGGTCATATTGTTAATTAATGCGCCAAATAAGCTTATTGGAAGATGGACAAAACAAGATAAATCGAATTTGCAAAAAAATATAGTTGGATATTTATTTATAGGATTTCAAAGATTGAGTCTAAATTGCTAACATTACCAAAGTTAGGTATTAGTTTACAATTTCCTCTTTATTTATTATTATTGCATCGATTTTCCTAATATATATAAATATCGGCCTTGATTATATTTAGGGTTAATTAAGTTGCTTTCAAATATATGTAATACAGCTAGCTATACATGTAGTTTTGTTACCAAATCAACATTGTCACGTACTCCATTCAAATATACGTCGCATAATATAAAATTGTGTCACGTTAATTTTAAGGCTTATGAGTAAATATCATTTGAGCATAAGTTATATATATTGCCCTGTTTGGTTGTCCTCCCACCAATTTTTCGTCTTTTCTCAAAACAAATCCCTACCATTCCCCTTTTCCTTCCGGCTTTCTCGGTGTAAAGTGATTCCTTACTATAGATATAACATATATAGTTTTCATTTTCGTAGCTGGACCGGACCGGAAACGAGATCGCCAGCGTCTCTTTGCAGCTAATCACTGATATGGTAAAAAATAACTTTATTGTCATTCATCAAGTTAATTGTTGAATGACAATAAAATATAATGAAGGTAAAACACGACATATTTTTTTAATAAATTCACGACAATTAATATTTTTATGGGAGAAAGGCTCAACCAAATAGAATGGAAAAGTGAGAGATTTAAGAACTCATATATATATATATGTACATAATATACTTTGAAATAGGAAGCTTCCATATCTATCAAAGATTCAATATTTTATCTCCACAAAAATTAGGTTCCGACATTTATTACTAATTATTGACAATATGGCGTGCATTTACAAAATGGAAATATGTGCTTTGCTTAATTTCACAAGTATCTTTCTTTTTCTAAAATCCAAAAGAAGAAAAGGAAACGGACCGACTTTTAAAAACTTTTAATGGCGGTTAATGATATGCAGCTTAACAAATCTAGCATGGTTGTTTTCCCACTGAATCGCAATTTTACTAAAAATAAATTCTGTTATATAAATTTAATGACTCGGAACTGCACTTCATGTCAGATCTTTGTTTTTATCATATAAAAATAGGGAAATATGCCAAATGCGTAACTTGGCAAAACTAGTCTAACTTTAGATTCGTTTTGTAATTATTTTGTATGGACAGATAGGAGAATTGAGATTTGTACCCTTAATTATATATAAATTTTATAAAAACTGAATTATGAAGATAAGAAGTTGGATATACTTATATATATTAAGTATATGAAAACATTTATGAGTACATAAAAACAACATTTATATCTCTCTAAAAAAAACATTTATATCAGAATAAATGTTGTATGGATGAACGTTCAATAGATTTTGGAGATAATATACAATTATATACTAATGTTTATATACATTAACCTGCAATTACACATGAGAGGTAAATCATACTTTCAAAAAAATTTAAAAAAGTTTGCAGGAGGGAGGAACTGCATGTTTCCCTGACATAAAAAGAAAGGATTTGACGTGGTTAATGAAGTCTCCATGCGGTTCCTTCATCATTGAGCTTCATTTCTGCATGCCTTCATAATTCATTAGATTAGAATAGATGTCATATATACTTTAACTTTCACGTGACGTGTTGCGAGAATTATTGTTTGGATGTTTTTTTTCCTGTCACCTGTGGTGGGATCAAAACAATTTACATCTTTTTTTTTTTTGGTAATTATAATTTCGTGCATTTTAAATTCGAAATGAGACGGGAAATAAAATCATTTAAGATTTTCTATTTCACCTTCATTTTTTTCATATTTTTTCCATTCAATTTCAATTTCTTTGTAAATTAATTTTAATTGAAAGTAATAAAATCAAATTAAAATTAATAACACTTAGCTGAGATTAATAAACCTAATTAAAAATTAATAAACTCTAAATATCCCTTAATTGCTACTAATTTCCATAACTATTCTCTAATCCCCTAATTATCTACAATTGCAATCAGTCCTACAGTAAAGTTGTTTGTACCCAAATTTGTGTTATCATTATATACTCCAGTTGAATGAAAGACAACATATGTATAACATAAAAGGTAGTAACGGAACTAGACCGGTTTCACAAGACTCCTATGTCGTGCCTAATCAATGAAGCGGTCCAAATAATTATACCAAAATGTTTGTTCCTTTCATGTCCATCACTTTATCAATCAATTAAAAAGGTGATAATCAGTGTCACACATAATATCTGAAAATTGAAATTTTATATAAAGCGAATGCACGTATGTCTTTGAGAATGAAATTAGCTCTCCCTAAAAAAGAATCTTGAATTCCCAACAAATATTTCCTTTGATACATACTTGTATGTCTAAACCATATATATATATATATATATATATATGTATATATATATATATATTCCATTTATAATATTGCCGAAATTAATTTTTCACTAACACAATAGTAGACATGATTGATTGCGGGAAAAACATTACATAACAAAAAAAAAAAAAATCGCTTGAAAATCAAGTAACACATTATTATCTCCCATATGAAAAAAATGAAGTTTTTCCATTCTATTTGTAAGGCTGTCCAAGAATAATGGGCCCAATTACATAACAAGGCCCAGTTAGAAGTAACCGCAGGCCCAAATTATTCGCTACTAACTCAAAAGTTCTTTTTTTTTTTGGAAAAAAAAATCTTATTGAAAACCCAATATATAGAAAAGTTACACTTTCAGTGTACATGTCAAGTAAATTGATACTCCCTCCGTTTTCACAAAAGAGTGTAATCATATTTTCTTTTTCGTTGTTCACCATTTCGTTTTTCTTTTTTCGTTGCATAAGTTAATATTTGCAAAAGTGACAACTTCCACAATAAAACAATATTTGTGATCCCTACTATACAATGTGTTGAAAGGATAAGTTTAATTTATAGAATGGTTAATCCTTTTCTAGGAATAGCGATGTTGGGAGTTGAACCCCTTCAACATGAACATTTGAACCAGTGGACTAACCTAGTTATCTCTATTTTCTGCTGTTTAAAAATAACAGCATTTTGAAAAGCTCAAGTCCAATATCCTGCTCATCATGCTTAATACAAATCAAAATAAAACCGAAAAGGTATAACATCATCATCATCATCATCATCATCATCATCATCAAGTAATATTACCACTAGCATATATGATATATACAAACTATCATGTATAAATAGACTACACCCACAGAAACCAGACCAATCATTATAAGAAACAAGTAAACTTACAACCACAATCCAACGCACTCCACGAACCATTATAACATACACGACATGCCAAACTGAAGACGTCGAAATAGAAACAATCTAACCGCTTCTCAGCTTGAAACGGGTTGAGACACGGTCCCTCTCGCCCTAAAATCAGACACACTGTCCAGCAGATGATGTGATGCTTTCTCAAAATTAATGAACCCCATGAACCAAAACTCATGCCCGTCCACGCTCACTATATGTATATACTTCTCCGGTGGATTCTGTTTCATGATAACAGGGTTCACATTCTCTATATTCCCCAAAGGTATTGTCACCTGCTCGAAATCCACATTCAATCAAGAACAAGCACACAGTTTATACGTTGCCACGACCCTTGAACTTAGCCACTATCAACTCTACCACTCTAAACCAATCATAATCGGAGCAGAATATGAATTTATTCAGAAGTTCACATTTCAAGTTTCAAGTGTTGCATCATCATGTATCATATATATATTTGTGAACTTATCTATCATTCATTATATGCCTTTCTTCATTCATTGATGGTGTTACCTTGTAGTATGTCCACGTCTCCTGGCCGGAGGGGGCTGCGAAGGACAAAGGGCGGTCGCTGCAGAATGCAAGACGAGCGGTGGAGAGATAGAGGGTTCCAGCAACAGGGCCAGTGGTTGTGGAAAGATAGCAGGCAAATGTTTTCTTGAGCTTCTCATCTGGATAAGTCTCAAAAATCTGCTTGAAAAGAGACTCGAATCCACCTTCTGTTATGGCCTTGGCTGTTAGATTAACCTTCCCCCATGCAGCTCCAGATACAGATGGCCCAGTTTTCACTGCAATCACACACACGCACAGAGTAATTAGCAACATCCACATGATATCTGGCTACGATTTCTTTAGGATGAGTAAAGGAAAATACTAACTCTGCAATCAAAGGAAACATAATTATGCCCCGTTTGGTTTAGAGAATTGATGGATAAAATAGGATGGATATGATAGATTGCACCTTTTGAATTATTTTAATTTTGTGTTTAGATTGATTAATTATTAGAATTAGAATTAAGATGTTTTTGGATGGATCGTATGGTTGATTAATAATCAACCAAACGGAAGAAATTATCATTCAATCAGTGGATAGGAACGAGCGATGGGATCAAATCATTCAAACCAAATATTTGATTGTGCTGGATTATTTTATAAATCTAGCCTATTCAATCAAACCAAACGCCACCTAAATAAATAAATCAATTGATACGAGCTACAAATATTGAGACAAAAAATCACATACAAGTTTCACAAAGTCAGCTTGTCCCTAAATGAAACGATCCTGCTATTAAATAATATATTTCCATGATCGTATGATCACTAAACCTTTGAATTCCCCTTGATCTTGTAACTCTTGATATCCAATTAAATTTCAATTTTTTTTGTAAGGAACAATTAAATTTCATTTTAATTGCATAATTCAAGCGTTTAGCATCACAATCTAGTAACACAGGCAAAAGCAATAAAATCAGGACATTAAATTAGAAATAAAAAAAGAAAAAAAAAAGAAATTTTGAAGAGCTTACAATTGTGCCAGACATTACGAGAAATTTCTTCAGCTTTGCGACTCCAAGAATTAAACATATTGACAACATGTTCGAGAGGGTTGTCGGCGGGCCTCTCCACCGGAGAGAACACCACGTACGGCTGCTGCGGCTGCTGGATTTGGTAATACTGATGTGGGCCCTGACCCTGCCACAGCGCCGCCTGCTGATTGTCCGGATGAACTGTCGGCGCCGCCGGCGCCCCCATTATGTGAGTCCCCCATTTCTTCGTCTCTTCCTCCTCCGCCGCCGCCGTGGACGGCTGTTTGGTTGCGTTCGGGTCCTCGTTTGTGGTGGCCATGATTGATCGGTGTGAGAGATAAGTAGAAACTGTATGTATGTAAACGATTTTGGACAAGATTTCACGGAGAAGAAATTAGGAAAGGTGATAATAATAATAATAATAATAATAATAATAATAATAATAATAATAATAATAATAATAATAATAATAATAAAAGGGAAAACTTGGCCACGTCAGCGTTGCTAGAATTGTCGATTCTTGATTCAGGAGTTCTTAGTTGGCCTCATCTGGAGTAAAGGAAAGGAAAGGAATGTTCTAGATGGAACTTCTTTCAACAATCCTGTACTTGAAGATAATATTAATCCTACTTAATTTTTATTAATCACTGTCAATTAAAGTGAACGCGTCTTAATTGTACACGAAAAATTTTAATGGATGGACACGTTATGTTCTACTTTTAACATTTGAATTTAATATCCTTTGGTTATTATATACTCTTCCATCCATCCACTAGTAAGAGGTGGTAAAAGATTGGAACGGTTCAGCTCGTCTCGAGCCCATGTGCTTTTATTTGGAAAGAAAAAACATGTTTGGTCCGGTCCGAAATTCTATTCGACATTAAAATTGAAATCCAATCAAACCCGAAACATTATTTGTAGTTCAAAGAAAAAAATTGAGTTCAAATTGGATTGGGCCGGTCGAGCCCATCGGTCTTTTGTAGGCCTAAATCCTCCCAGAAATTACATTGGCCTAAATTTTCGAGGCTCAATCTGGCCCAAACACGGGCCGGCCCATCGGAATTTTATTTAAATAGTCAAACAATTTTTATTTATTTATTTATTTGTGAAAAATTAATTAACAGATTAAGTTCTGTTCTTGTCCATATTGAAAATTGTGGGCTGTTTATTTATTTATGGGGCCGAAATTGTAATGTTGATTGCTTACATTTTTTAGTTTCCGTTGGGCTTTGTTGTAATTTTAGTAAAAAAGAAGTTTATGCGTTTATATAAAACTAACTATAGTGTTTTGATACAAATAAAAAAATAAAAACACTATATTGTTTAAATGGGAAAAAAATAAATTATCAAGTAAAAGATGGAAAAAAAATATCTCATGCTGTCTAAAATATTACAATTCGAAAAGTGATATATAAAATCTTAATTGTCTTGAACAAAATAATCTCAAAGATTTATGCAGTAAGATTATTTTAATATATATTTCAAGAGAATTAGTTTCTTTATATTTTTCTATTTGGTATGACGAAGATAGTTTTTGCATCCATGTACAGAAATACTACTTTTTTTTTTAATTTGATACACACATGACTCGAATCCTCGACTTTTAAATTAAAGGAGAAATGTCTTATGAATTGAGATGTGCTTCGTGTTTCAGATGGAATTTCAATTGGTCGAGCACAATATTTGTTAAGCTTATCCTACTTTTATCATAAATGAGTTCGGCTCAGCCACTTAATATTTCTATTTGAGGAGAGAAATTCAAAATTTATCATATTTGTAAGTAAATTAATGGAAAGTCTTGAGTGATGGTTGGTCATTAAGCGGCTGATGTTTTGTGAAAATATCAAAAAGCAAGTTAAACATCAAACACATATATACGTAATTACGTATGCACAGTTGAAATTAATTTGAACCGCACTACATTTAAATAAATAAATAAAAAACAAATTAAACACTCGTTCCTTTACACTCTTGTCTGGCAAACATGACACGTAGAGAACTCGATCATTTTCTTAATTCTTATGTTTTCTTTACCAATAAAATTTGGCAATATTGTCTAAATATAATATTTTTAGTGTGAGAAACTAGCCTTTCTAGTTTACATGAGTTAATTGAGACCTCATTTTATTATTTCACGGTTTAATTTGGGCAAAAAACGAAGCACATACAAGATTTTTTTTCTTCTTCATTTCGTATCGCCACAACAAGCAACAACTTATACTCGTATTTAATTATTTGTATTGTTTCCTAACTGAGAGTAAATGTCTGTGCTCACACAATATTTTGTAACTTTTCTATTAAGAAGTTGGAGACAAAAGTGAATATGGAAGATGACTAGATCAAGACTAACGGATTAATGCTGTCACATTTTATTATATACATACTTTTTCATGATTTTTATGAACTCTTCAAATATTTGTTTAGGCCACGGAGATGTGTGTGATCTTGTCTACCAAGAATGTATGGTGGGAGTTCAACATGAGTGCCGAAGTGCTAATTTAGCTACTCATGAATCAGCTTAGTGTGTTGGGACGTCGCTACAAGATAGAGTTATTTAAAAATCTGATTTTTCACTATGGCTTTGTAATACAACTTCGATATAGTTAATTGAGTAATGAAATATCTTATATATAAAAAAATTTGGTTTGGAAATTTAATTTGTAAAATTGTTCGTATATTCATTTTCATCATAATCATACATATGAAATCATATCTTACGCCAACATGCAAACGAGTGATGAATGCCAATCTAGGAAATGTTTACCAAATGTGGTAACTTGGTAAGGTGGATTTTCTATTCAAATATTTATAATCTAAATATATATAGTTTCTCTTTTCTTTTTAATTGTCCCATTTAATTTATTTCGTTCAAAAAAAGAAACAATTAACTCTTCAAACGTATTAAGACTTATCCACTTTTTATTTTTTTTAATCTTATTATCTTTTTACTCTTCTCATTAATAATCATGCTGAACAATAATATGACAAGTTCAATAGGACGGAGGAGGAAGTAATATTTAATGGTAAAGTTACATAAATAAAAAAGAATTGAATACGATGTGTAATTGTTTATCATTATTGATATGGATATGATAGTGATATATAATGGGAGTCCCCCTCTATTCTATCTTTAGATTCGGTGCTCTTGATTTGCCTGCAAAACTGAGTCAGTCGTTCAACCACTCTATTTTCTTGCCGTGTACAACTCATCGACTTAATTAATTCTTCTCGTCACTTCCAAAAAAAAAAAAAACAAATAATAATAATAATAATAATTCATCTCATCCACCCCATAAATAAGATTGATAAAATGTATGACTTACACTAATATGCAGTGATAAAATATATTCTTTCAAAAAATTACGATTCCAGAAAGCATCTATCGTGAGGCCTATCCTTCAAACAACATCAAAATTCTTTGGGTTATTACTAAAATAAAAATAAATTATATAAAGTACTTGTAAAGAAACAATATTGGTTTGTTTGCCCCACTTGATCTTTTAGTTTCGGATATAATATCATCCCTCATAATAACATATTTGTATCGTGTGAAAAAACAATATCCATCTTGCTTTTTTTTTTAGTTGATCATTATCTATCTTTATGTTTGCCAGTTAATATACAACTAATAAAACTAAAAATGTTAAGATTATAAAGTTTTTTTTATTTATATTTGTACAAAAAATAGATAAATAAAGGATATGAGGAGAGTTTGCCCGAGTAGGCGAATAGTACGGGAGATATCGGTCCAAAGTACAATTCTATCCCAGTTTTTTTAGGTGTATTGGCAAAATAAATCACCAATTTATGATATTTTTGCATTTTTAATATGATTTTTGAAGCTTTTGTGAATTAATTTATGAACTTTGTAATTTTTGTAATTGAAACCTCCCCAATTTTTTCGACCGCCGAAAAGAAAACGGGACAACGATTGATATTGTTAGTAGAGTTGGTAATGATAGATCCATGTTAGAACCTTCCTTAACGCATTTCTAGATTTTTGGATCATCTAATTTATTAAGCACAAAACAACGTTATTTCGTGTTCTTAAGTACCATGTTAGCGACTCCATGTCAATTTCTTCAGTCATGTTGGCGTCCAGCCGTCCACTTTATTTTCCAGACGCCAAAAAATTGGGTCACAATTGAAAAAGTTACAAAATTCATGCATTAATTAACAAAGTTTTAAAAGTGAAGTTGAAATTGCAAAAATACCAAAAGTTCGTGATTTATTTCGTGGAAAATGTTTTTTTAAATATTGTTTTTTAACTTTATATTAGTGAAATTCCGACAAGGTCGGACTTAATTATATATTATTTTATTTAATTTTGAGTCGGTCAGATCGTATCTCAAACGAAAAATTACAGTCAAAATGAGTAATAAATTGTTATAGAAGATTTTGGTAGTGGTACTTGTACTTATGACTATGAGATGTGATTCGGCGATATACTGTTTTAGGCACTAATATTTCAACTGGTATTAAAAGGGAAAAGGTATTGACTGGAAATTGTAGTCCTTTTGTGAAATAATATTCAGGCTACTTTGATTTTGAGTAATTTGAATTTTAACTAATTTTATTTTGACTCGATGTTCTTAATCAGTAAAAGTTCTACTCCCTTCGTCCCAATAACAAGGTCTTATTTGTTTTGGATACGGTTATTAAGAAATAAGAGTAAAAGAAGAAAAAATGGTAGGTCCTAAAGCTTTTGAAGAGTTAATTATTTCTATTTTTGGAATGAGACCTTGCTATTGGGACAGAAAAAAAAAAGGAAAGCGAGACCTTGCTATTGGGACGGAGGGAGTATTAATGAAGGATTGAAACGTAAAAGATGTTCATCTGCCAAACACAGATCACAAATATGAATGACAATGGGTTGGGTACCCATTAAGCATTTCCTAAACCCAAACCCAATAAAATTTCTTCAATCCATACCCGTCCCAAACCCGATTAAAAAATCATTTTAAAATCCATACCCGACCCAAACCCGACCCACTAAAAATCCGTTAAAAACCCAAATGTACTAAAACATAAACATCAATTTTAAATAGTAGAAATAACAAAATATTATAAACATAATTTTAACATAAGTATAAATAGAAAATTTCATAAAATTAAATTATATATGGGTTAAAAGAATAATATAAAATTCTAAAATTATTAATATTTATACTAATATAAATTATATATAAAACAAATATTCAATTACTAAAATTAGTACTCTTTGTATGCGGGTGAAAAATGATAATATAAAATCCTAAAATTAATAATATTTATACTAATATCTATAATTATATTATACATTATATATATATATAATATTTTGTTATCTTATATATATATATATAAATGGGTTTGGGTAGCGGGTACCCGTACATAATTTCCCAACCCGATCCAAACCCGTCACGGATTTAAATGTTTCTATCCAAACCCGTTTCAAAATCATTTAATAATTTCCAAATCCGTCCCATTAGGGTTTGGTAGAATCGGGTACCCGCAAATACCCTATTGCCATCCCTATTCACAAATGTATCTGAAAGGTCGACTATATTTTCTGTTAATTACGTTTCACATCCTTAACAGTTAATATTTTCTTTTAGGATTATTGAACTTTCGATTATTGTATGTGGGGGTATGAAATAGATTGAATTTACAAAGCGTTTATTAGATTTAAAATGAGGGTGAAATTTACATATCATGATAATATACTAGTATAAGTATTTTATTCCAATAATACGATCGGATATCAATTAAATGGATAATGACAATATCATATTTAATAAATATAAAGTATTTTCCATCTTGTCTCGAAAAACATTTTCTAGCGGCAAGAAAAACAATTGGTGACATGAAGCTCTATTTCCCGAAAAAAAATAAAAAAAAATTAAGGAGGTGGTTCATACATTGGAAGTTTGGTTATCTAAGTGTCACAAAATAATCTCGGGATAAGTTCAAAATATTTTGTATATATTGAAGACTAATTTATCAATGTACATTTAGCAATATAAAATTGACATGGAACCTATATTACTCTAATAAATCAGTGTAAAATCCCATATTAACATTAACAAAGTTAACACATATCAAAACTTGAGGATGGACATGAAAAGAAAAACATTTGAACTCTCTCGTCCCACTAACTAAATATATTAATTTTTTTAATTTTCCTTTTCAGACAATAATTTCTTTAATTTTCTCATAGCATGTATAAATTTTACAAATTTAGATACTTGACATGTTAAATTGAAATTTGAAGAGGGGGCTCTGTTTGTTAATAATGATGAAGTAGTATTGACTATTGCGTGCAAATTGAGTGAGATTCTTAAATGAGCCAACTGCTTTGCTTTCCACTTCAAGAAAAGTAGAGAAATTGCAACTCCTTTACTGTTGCCTACTAAATGCATATAAATTAAAGTGTCAATTGGTATACACTTTAAATGCATTAATGCATATAATACCATAATACATGTATAACTTTGAGTATCGTAATGCTTCGAAGTAATGTCATATAAGCAATATGATGCTCGCTTTTTGTGATCACATCTCACGTTTAGTCCATGATAATTATGATTCTTTTTTATTTTTTATATTTTGTATTAAAAAAAACCTCAAACATTGTCATCAAGATCATTAAATTTATAAATTATATAAATTTAAACTTCGATTTGTTCTTTTTTACATTTATCTTCAAATAAATGTAATATGTAGATTTGGTAATTTCGGTATGGGCAGTGCTTACGAAATGTGAACTTCACATTTTGCTGTAGACTTATGCATCATTATGATTTTTTTCATTTTTAGTTAAGTTATTTTGTTTAGTAACTTTTAATTATAGACTGTTTTTGCTAGTAACTTGTGAGATTGTAACGTACAACTAATCATGTTTAAACATAGATTTCGGTAGGTGTAGTCCTACATGCCAAAGAGATTGGCCTCACTCATCACTAATAGTATATAAATTACTATTTGAAACAAAAAATACTACAGTATTATTTAAAATAAAGAAGTTAAATGTGTAAAAATTGGAGATGCTTTTAGTTTTGGAGTTAGCACCACTCCTTCAAAACCGGATACTGCTTCAAGTGTAGGGTAAAGTCCGTTGCTCAGTGCAGTGGACCCCCACAAGCCCATGACCAAAAAAAAAATATTTTTTCGACTTTTCTTTGTTTAATTTTTAATGGACGAAATATCACATGATTTTATTCTATTCCAACATTTTATTAATTTAAAAGCGTTTATTATGTATACAGTGATTATATAAAATTAAACATATCTAAAAGATTACGAATTGAAATTTAGATAATTTTTTTTATTTTTTTATGTTTGCTTCTTCGTGACCGAAAGCTAACTTCCCAGCACCTTCCTCACACCTCTTTGATAATTTCGAGTGTAATTTAATTTTAATATACATAATAAATTTAAAAAAATTCCGAAACAATAAAAGAAGTCATGTGCTTTTTGTTGTAATAAAATATCAACAACGACCCTTGCCATCAATTATATAATAGAATATTATTAAAGTACTATCAGTGCTCCATAAAGTACTAGTAAATTCCAAGTTCTCATTTTCCTCGTGTCCTTCATTTATTTAGTCTGCCTGCGCGCAGAGTATTCAATATTTTCGCCGACCGTATCGATATATACAGTTATATATATATATATATGTGTATATGAACATCTAAGCATATGCCATTATATGAAGATTCATCGTCTAAACTCTCCTCCTCATTATCTTCTCTCTCTATCTCATCTAAACCAAACCTAGAATTGTACAGAAGGAAGAAAAAAATCCAAAGCCATGGTCAAATCTTCGTCTCTCGAACTTGATTTTTTCAGCATAGAGAAAGGATCTAATCCTCTCCCTCCCCACGCTGCGGCTCCCGTTTTTCAGCGTAGAAGAAGTTTTCGCGGTTCGTATTTATATAATATGATCATCTCTCTCTCTCTCTCTCTCTCTCTCTCTCTGGAGTTGCTGAGTGTGGGTTATACATATGTGCGCAGATATACAAGGTGTTATAACGAAGATGAATCCGGAGGTGGTGAAGAGCGTGATTGGGAATGGCTGTTTGGGATCGAAGAAATCATCTGTTTCGGTTCCATCTCCTTCGACGAATTTCTGTCATTCGCCAGTTTTTGATCCTAAACTTAGGTATTCTATTTTTATTTTTATTTTTTTTAAATTTCTTCCTACTTTGAATTCCTGCATTTGGCTAAAGTGATTTTTGTAAAATTTTGGGGGTTTTTATTAACCTCCTTGTTTATTTTATATTGGTTTGTAGTCTACGCTGTGGAGGTGATGAGAATGGTGAAAATAGAGCTCCAATGACGATTTTCTACAACGGAATGGTTTCTGTATTTGACGTGTCTCCACGTAAGGTTCGTGTTCATGGATTTATTCACGCAAATAAATCTGCAAAATATAGTATTATATACCGATTTATTTATTCATTTATTATTATATGAAGTATGATTTACATTATATTGGAACAGGCACAAGATATTATGAAAGTTGCTGTGGAAATACTTCCCAAGTCTTCCCAAAACTTGGAATCCAACTCTTATACTGAGAGAAACTTGCTGGAATCTCTCAATGGAGGTTGGTTTAATTTTTTAATTCCATATATGTATGTTCATTTTATTTTTAGAGGTTTTTCAGTTACTGAAAATACTTTTCCGATATATTCAGATTTGCCTATTTCAAGGAAAAATTCGCTCCAAAGGTTTCTGGAGAAGCGGAAGGAAAGGTGTGTGTATTATATTATCTTACATATTTTCATTATTGGATAATTGTTTTTTATTTGTACCCCTCCCTAATTTTCCTCAATTAGTATTAATTTTTCGTTTCAAATTATTCTCTCTTTCAGCAATATTATTTTTGCATTGTTAAGATTTAAGATAAACTCGTCTCCAAATTTTCTCCAATAGTAGATGTTATATATATCTATATATATATATATATATATATATATATATATATATATATATGCCAGCCTATTTTTGGGATTTGAGTGAATCTCATGGCACATTCTTAATTAATTAAGATGAAAGCGGATAACAACAAGAATTCCCAGAAATTTAAAGAAAATGTTTCTAAATATTTAGGGTAATTCGATTTAGTATGGACTAAAAAATTTACGATTTTTTGGTGTTTGGATTTGTTTCAAAGCTCGAATTTTAGTGGAATTTGAATTTTAAAGAGTCAACCCTCATGTACGAATTTCCGAAGCTGGTTACAATTACTCAAAATCCCTAAAAAAAAAAAAGGCCTATACGTATTTCCTTTTTTTTTTTTCCGGTTCAGCTTTAATATTCAAGTTTAAATTTTATTTTTTATTTTCAGGGTCGTTGATATTAATGGAGACGTAATAACATAATCCTGCAAAAACTAAGGTCGATAATTCTCTTTATTTCTCGATTAATTTGTGAGAATAATAAGTACTTTCCAAATTCCACTTACGACGAATTTCTAATTTTCTAATAAAAAAAAGCTTGATAAATTTGACAACTGCAAATATCTAAATCACAATTCCATAATTGCCTTAATATTTAATTGTTTTAAAAAAACGTGCGTCAATGTAACGCGTTTTTGAATTTGATTGCAGGCTTGTTACGGTGTCCCCGTATTTACTTCCCCACCAATGATCGCTGTGGAAGCCAGAAAACAAATTAGGAGGATAAATTAATAATTTGTGCAAAAAATATATTACTACTATTACTATTATTTGTTCTAATTACTTTTATTGTATTAGAAAAGGACATGAATTGCCTAAATGGGGAATCTTGGGTCGTTGGGGCGGCAAGAAGCACGCTTTTAGTACTGGATTAGGTTTAATGCCTTCTTTCGTCGCACTTTCGGAGTCAACTTTTTTTTCTGCGTCAATTCGATGGCTGCAGTTTCATATTTTAGTCACGTGGATAGTGTGGAATGCTATTACCGCTTTTTCATTATTGTAAAATTAGTTGTTACTTATTATTTAAAAAAAAAATATTAAAGTTGTATTAATTCGCTAGTGATTTGACTTTTTGAGTTTTGCTTGCCATGTGTCGCTTATGACTTCAAGAAAAGACAACTTTGATCAAGCACGGAATAATTGACCCATTCAAATGTTGAAGATTTTGAGACATCAACATAAATTAAATTAGGTTGCTCTATGTATAGTTTAGCGGTAGAGTTGGTGAATTAATACCAAATATTACAAGTTTTTTTTGATGGAAAATAAAATTAATTGCAAGTGCAAGGAAAATAGAGAAGGAGGGTCTAGAAAATCTCTAGCTACAAGTTTTAAAACTATATTATTAACGTAATTTTGTCTAATTATTTAAACATGACTCGATTGGCCAACTTAGTAAGCTTATACTCCCTCCGTCTCCAAATAAGTGTCCATAACTGTCAAAATGCGTATACCAAGATAGTGGGTAAAATGACTCATGTTACCCCCTAATTATTGCATGGAAAACTGAAAAAGTAATCATTTTGTCATGAGTCAAAGGGTAAATATAACAATTTGACATAACTTTTGCATAGAAATTTGAAATGTGACACTTATTCGGGAACACAAATTTTGGCAGCTCGAGACACTTATTTTGAGGACGGAGGGAGTAGACAATTGGAACAAACATTACATGAAATTTTAGAGGCCGTGTGACAGTGTACTCATGTAACCTTTGGCCCGGGCATTAACAACTCTACGATTAGGTAGAGTAAACAATTGGGGCTACTATAGGCTGACCAACCATCTGCTGCCATCTTATTGCATTTCTATGTGATTTTTTTAAGATCAATTTATTGGGTTTTTATATATTGAATGTGATCGTATCGCATTGCGGAAATTCTCAAGTTTAGTCGATTGAGCAAGTAATTAATGTTTTCTTATAGTCATCAAAATGATATGTTCATCGTCGAATTGTCTTTCTAAAGTTCAGTATTATACCCTCGTTTGGTATAAAGTATGGGATAAGGCCTGATATGTTTGACTGAGATATCTCATAAATATAAATAATTAATATTCCAAACGGTATGATGTATTAAATTCTCTGCAACACATAGTAATTATTGTAATTTATTGCTAGAATTAGTTGCAGTATTATTTATACCACCTCATAGGTAGTATACATAACAACAAAAGTAAATATTATTTATACGGGCCCGAACTTTACAAAGGGCCGTATACTTCATACCAAACAAGATATTAGGGTCCCAGTGGGGATGACCTAGTGGTGGAGTGGTTGCCTGTTGACCAATAGGTCAGAGGTTCGAGTACTCTCGGCCACAAAAAAACCCTAGATGGGGTGTGTGAGTATTAATATTTGTAATGATATTAAAAAAAAAAGATATTAAAGTGTCATAGACATATTATACACCCTAATCACCCCTACCTAACGAGCCCACAATTATAGTACATTAGTAATTTAGTATACTAAATTAGATGGAGGAAAACTCATGTTTCAAGAGTTTAGTTAAAAATTCTTCAAAAATAAAAATAAAAAAGAGTTTCGTCGAACAGAAGACGCTTGTAGTACTTATCACCGACCTTGTTCTTTTTGTGGTATGCAAAACACTTAGGGGCGTTTACTTTGCATGATAGAATAGATTGATAAAACATAGGATTGACTATATGAAGGATAAGATGATCAAACAAACTCAAAAATAATTAATCCATCAAAGTAAACGATTGATTGACCTATATTATTTTTATCTATCTATCCTATCACTCAAAGTAAACGCCCCCTTAATAAAATACATCGGTGTGAAATTGAACAAAGAATTGTAATCTGAACTAGTGCGCCTTCCGAAAGCAATTTATAATTTTTTATTTTTTAATAAAAAATTACTATTCATAAAATAAAGTACTTTGGCATATTAACATTAATTCTATATGTGCCTAATTTATTATTTATTTTCTTCTTGTTTACCTACACATAAAATTAAAGGAATGAATTACACATTTTGAAAGAAATAATAAAGAAAATAGCACAGAATTTCATACTTTTTCCTTGCCACATGTAGCAAAATTATGTCCTTCAACTCCACACTTACTGCAGGTGAGAGTGGATTGTCTTCTTTTGAGCTTAGTCTTTTCCTTGTTTTTTTTATCAGCTGCCTCATCAGGTCCTTTTCTCCTAGTCCAATGGCCCTTTCCTTTAACCATTTGTGATGGCAAAGGTGGAATATACATGGTATTTTCCCATAATTGGGGACCATTAACATCCATTATAGAGCCAGCATAAGTCTTCTTAAAAATATCCACTGTGTAGCAATCATCAACAAAATCCTCTCTGTTTAGCATCTGATTATTTATTGCAGCTATTGCATGCTTGTAGGGTATGCCACTTAAGCCCCATAACCTGCAACTACAAGTCTTCTTCTCTAAATTTATACATCATATATTTATAATTTATTTTATACATAGTACTTTTTTTTGTTAAAAGAATAATAAATTATAAATTGCTCTCCGCGCATCGCTCGAGAGGAGCTGTAGTTGCTACTTGCTAGTTAAATCTCAATCTTTCAATCTGGTTTCAAATTAGACTTAACTTATAAAATATTTCAATATTGTCCAAACTCCTAATGTTTCAATGCTGTCAAATTTTGTTATGGGGTGTCCGGAATTGCAACTCAAACCACCGCGAAACCTTGACTGTGGCGCACCAACTGCCGATTCAATTATTCAGATATATGACGATAAAATTGACTACATGAGAGGAGATTTTGAATAATAGATTCAAAAGTTCTCAATCAAGTTTGAGTTTCAAAGTCGGACAATTGTCTAAATTTCAACTAAAAACTGGCATTAAAAATTATGGGAGGGAGACTAATTAACTACATATTAAAAAATTATAACATTATTGAAACGTTTTAGAAATTAAATTTAATTTGCAACAAAATTGAAATACTGAGTGTTAATTAGCAATTAATTCTTTTATTTTTAAACTTGTTTTTTTGAGAGATTTGATTTTGTTTTCGAAATTCAATAACTTAAATTTCTATTTCTAGTCAATTGACCGGACAACGACTAATTTGAGCCGAGCCTGAGTTTGGATTGAATCGGGTTGTAAATTGGGCCTAAATCAGCCCGCACTATTTGTTCGCGCTTTTTCTTCTCCAGTTTCTCTCATTTCAAACTATTTTGTTCTTCTGATTCTCCAGTTCTCCTCAGCCCACCAATCTCTCCCCCGTAGAGGCGCCGCCGCGACCATCACGGTGGTAACCGCCTCTAGCCATCTCCTGCCGTCGCACGTTGTAAAAAACAATGGCCGACTCTTCTTCGCAGTTTCGGTATTTAGTAGCAATTGCAAAGGATTGAGTCTAACTATTTGAGTGTGTTTGTGCTTTTGATATTGAGACTTGGTCTATTTATTGGGCTATTAAAATTTAAAATAAATTAATGCATTTTTGGTATAACTTGATAACTGGTCCACAGGTCTGAAGTCCATCATTGAGAAATCTTGGCATGACCAAATTCAAATGTTACGGATTTTTGCAGCAATGGAGGTACGTCGGCGATCATCGGCTGCTCCGCCTATTTTCCTTTCTACAGTGTCGTCTCTCATCGTCGGTGGCTCTGGCTCAAGTATGCCCAGACCAGCCCACGAGCAACAAAGCTGCAGCGTCATCAATTCCGGTCTTCGATTCTCATGCATACTCGCGGCTGCTTCAGCTTTGCACCAAAAACAACGATCTCACCAGAGGAAGAATTATCCATTGCGATATTCTGAAGAGAGGGAACTGTTTGGACCTATTTTCTCGCAATATTTTGCTGAATCTCTACTTAAAAACGGGGCTTTTATCCGATGGTCTTAAGGTGTTCGACGAAATGCCGGAGAGAGATGTTGTTTCGTTTGTTACTATGATTCAGGGCTTTTCTCAATCTGATGAGTATGATAAAGCTGTTAACTTATTCTTTAGGGTACATAAGGAGGGTCATGAGCTCAACCCTTTTGTTTTCACTACAATTTTGAAGTTGCCTGTGAGCATGGATTGGTTGGAATTGGCATTGTGCGCTCATGCTTGCATTTATAAGCTTGGTTTTGGTTCCGATGCCTTTGTTGGGACAGCTCTTATTGAAGCTTATTCGGTTTTTGGGGTTGTGAGTGCTACTAAAGAAGTGTTCAAGGGGATTGTCGAAAAGGACATGGTATGTTGGTCTGGGATGGTGTCTTGTTATGCTGAGAATGGCTGTTTTCAAGATTCACTGGATCTCTTTAATCAAATGAGGTCGGAAGGCTTGCTGCCAAACAATTATACTTTTGCAAGTGTGATTAAGGCGTGTCTTGGACTCAGAACAGTTGATGCGGGAAAGAGTATTCATGGCTCTGTTATAAAGACATGTTATGAGATGGATCGGTATGTGGGTGTTTCATTGCTTGACTTGTATACCAGGTCCGGGGACATAGATGATGCTAGACAGGTATTTGAGGAGATCCCTAAAGACGATGTCGTTCCATGGAGTTTCATGATTTCCCGGTACTCGCAGAGTGGTCGTTGTCAGGAGGCACTGGATATGTTTCTTCAAATGAGGAAAGCATTGGTAAGTCCTAACCAGTTCACTTTGGCTAGTGTCCTCCAAGCTTGTGCGACGGAGGAGGACCTGGAACTGGGCTCTCAAGTCCACTGCCACATGATCAAGGTTGGACTTGATTTTAATGTGTTTGCTATGAATGCCCTCATGGACGTGTATGCTAAATGTGGAAAAATGGGGTCTTCGATGGATTTGTTTGTGCACTCCACGAATAAAAATGAGGTTTCCTGGAACACAATGATAGTTGGATATGTTCAACGAGAAGATGCGGAGGAAGCCTTCCTAGTGTTCCTAAATATGTTAGAACTGCACGTCCAAGCAACAGAGGTAACATACTCCAGCTTGCTCCGAGCTGCTGCTGGTTTGGCAGCTTTAGAGGTTGGGATTCAGATACATTCAATGACTATCAAAACCATGTATGATGGAGATGCAGCTGTCAGCAATGCTCTTATTGATATGTATGCAAAGTGCGGACGAATTAGGGATGCTCGTTCAATTTTTGATTCTATGAGGGAGCAAGATGTTGTTTCGTGGAACTCAATGATCTCAGCATACTCAATGCACGGTCTTGGTGCTGAGGCCTTAAAGCTCTTTGAGGCTATGCGAAAAACCAACATCAGACCTAATCCTTTGACCTTTGTTGCAGTCCTTTCAGCATGTAGCAACACAGGATCAATGGATCAAGGCCAGTCTTATTTTACTTCCATGCAAGAGGACTATGGTTTTGAACCACGCATGGAACACTATACTTGTATGGTATCACTTCTGGGAAGATTAGGTCATATTGACAGGGCAGTAAACATGATAAGGGAGATTCCACATGAGCCCAGTATGATGGTGTGGCGCGCATTACTTGGAGCATGTGTTGTGCATAATAATGTCGAGTTTGGGAGGTTTTCTGCTGAGAAAGTGCTCGAGTTGGATCCCCAAGATGAATCAGCTTATGTGCTTTTGTCTAACATATATGCAGGTGCAAAAAGATGGGATAATGTGGCTGCTGTTAGAAAAAGGATGAAGAGAAAGAAAGTAAAGAAAGAACCAGGTCTTAGTTGGGTTGAGAACCAGGGAATGGTACATTATTTTGTTGTAGGGGACGATTCACATGAAGATATCAAACTAATTCGTTCAATGCTGGAATGGCTCAACTTGAGAAGCAATAGAGTTGGGTATGCTCCTAATCATGATGCGATTTTGCTTAATGTTGAAGAGGGTGAAAAATCACGTCTCTTGTGGATGCATAGCGAAAGAATAGCTTTGGCATATGCTCTTCTTAGAACGCCTCCTGGAAGCCCTATCCGCATAATTAAGAATCTCCGTATATGTGCCGATTGTCATGTTGCGCTTAAGTTGGCATCCAAGTTAGTGCACAGAGAAATTGTTGTTAGAGATATAAACCGGTTTCATCACTTCCATGATGGTAGTTGCTCTTGCAATGATTACTGGTGATGCTTTAAATAGATATAATGGAGTTCTTCAATGGAGTTCTATTCTACCACAACCCAGGAATGGTTATGCTTTATAAGTTAGTAGAGAAAGAAACTATTGTTATAGATACAAACTGGTCTGATCATTTCCATGATTGTATCTGCTCTTGCAATGATCTCTGGTGATACGTTGCAGGAGTTACAAGATCTACACACAGTTACGGCCCTTTGTTGGGAACTGCCTTATGTGCTGAACAACTTCCTGTTTCTCGGCTAGGACAAGTACTGATCTGCAGGTAAAAGGTTCAGGTGTTATTCTAGTATTTATTCTTTCAATGATATAAGAATGTTGCAATTTCTAGAATTTTTTGTTTGATAAGATGTCTTCCACATTATAATCTGTTTAAATTTGAAAAATAAAGTTTAATGTTCATGGCAGCATTACTTGATAGAATTGTATTTGTGAGTTTCTCCTTTTTATTTTTAAGTGGACCAAATCAAACATGGTGATTTTGCATTGGCACATCTTTGTTTGGTAATATCTTTGCAACTCAACATCAATTTCGCAACTATCTTTGCAAATCGAAAACACCCTTGTATCAGGTGTTAGATTAGTGATAACTGTCTAAATTATGGTTACAAAGACTTTCTAGGTCACTACAGCTACTCAAACATGAAATGCTAAATGTCTTCAGATTTTTGCATTTTGGTTATTATTTGCTCATGATATCTTTGTTTTTCAACGAGTAGCTGTCATCCTTAATATTATTTTCTTCACTTCCTAATCCTTTTTTGTATAGTAAAGTATGATGTCACTTGTGCTGTCTATATTGTAAGTTAAGCTCCTGTCATGCTTACATTCATTTTGAGCTTTTTTTTAAATGAATGTCTGGATATCCATGGCAATTTAGAGAAATAGATTGTCTGGGTTTAATTTCAGAATTCTGGATTACTATTGAAATATGAACTCATGATTGAATACTACGCGACAATGAAAATTTTGATCTGTATGAGGATGTGGAAATTCAAGGTGTCATTCATTAGATAATACACATAGAATGCAATTACATTGTACAGATCTAACTCTCTGCTCTATAAATTTTTGAATTCAATCCTCATGACAGTATTGTTACAATCAATATGTAATTTAACCTTGCAGTTGCATCTCAATCAGAGTGTTGTGGTTACATGATCTTCAAACTACATTGGGCGGTGAGTCTAAGATCAAATACCTCTCTTGAAGTCTCCAAATCTTACTGAGTTAGTATTCTGGTATGAAACCATTCTAGTTTTCTAAGTAATATAAGCTTTTTACATTCTGATTACTCTCAGATAATCATATTGCTAGTCATGTATTAAAAGTCATTTTTAATAGTATTTCTCCATTTTGCCATTTAAATCTAATCATATTTGTGAAAATTAATGTCCCTTCTCTTTTGAAACTCAGAATATCTGGATATGACCGAAGAAATTTTACCTTAAATAGTTTACTTTTTAAAGTTTTCTATCTTAGTACTGAAACTTATTGCTCCACCAGCTTTTATACTATATTGCTTGAATTTTATTGTTCATCAGAACGTGCAGAGTGAAACTCATGAAATAGATTGTGCTCTTTCTTGCAGTGCATTATATGAGTTCAAATGTTAGATATGCATTTGTTGTCTGTTTGGACATTTAGTTGCATTCACATTTATGCATGACACAGAGAAGTGACGGAAGTAGGTACATACATAAAAGAAGTGCTACAATTCCAACATGTAACTAGATGTCGGTGCAATTTAAAAATCTTGTTGTTTTATATTCTTATATCTGTTCAATACTCGTAGAAGGTATTAATTAGTTATATCTGTTTTTTGCCATCTCAATAATTAACAACTTGGTTTTATATTCTGGAGTTCTGATATCTCCTAGCTTCTATGATGACTGAAAATTATTTTGATGCTCACTTGCTAGCAATCTAAATAATGTGCTTAGTATGAGATTTTTTTTCAATCCCTGCCCCCAAACCCCCCTGTGCACAATGAAAGGACATCAATTCCAATCCTGGATTTTCGGATTGTGAGAGGATCTAGCTACAAGGAAGAGGCTTTATTTGAAAATATTGAATGAAAAAATGGAAAACATAAGATTTTTTTTTTCTTTTTTAATTCTGTAGTGACGATAGTCGGTTTTCACAATGCAAGATGTTGAAATTATGCACATGTGATATGCTCTTAAATCTGCACATCCAATATGGTCCCCTTTTTTTGGGTGATAACACATTTCATTATTGTTTTTCTGCACCAAAATGAATGGATTGGGTGGAATATTTAAAAAAACAAGAGTAACTGGATATAGTATAATTTTTTTAAATTTATTTAAAAAATTTGTTGGAAACAAATTGCTCTATTAATTTAATTTTTTGCGTTCTCTGTTTGTGCATGTTTTGAAAGTCTGCACTGGAATGGGTATCAAAATATGACTAGATTTATCAGTTGTCTGTGCATTGTTATCTTAATGCATCATATTGCTATGCATTTTTTTTGTATCTTCTCTGAAACGAAACATATGGTCTCTTCTTTTTCTGCATTAGCCTTTGTTTGATTTAGCTGCCTCCTTTTAGTTCTATATTTTGTATTATCGAATCTGAAATGAGGGGAAAAACTGTTACGTTCACCAGTTAATGGTGTTTATAGTGCTAGGTTATAAAGCATACAGTATATAGAGAATGTAAGTGAAATATTGGAGGTGCGGAACAATCTAGTGATTATATGTATATCACTGGACCTGTTTGGGAGAATGGAGCATCATCAACTAAGTTCTTATTCCCCATCCTCGAGGCTCTAGAGACCTTTTATATGCATGATGCTCTAAAGTTCATTCTAATTTAGCGCATAATACATAAAAGGTCCTTAGTATTGCTGTTAGTTAGCAATCTGGAAAGCAATGATTTTTTTTTTTTTCAATAAACAAGCTAAATAAACAATAATTTCTGCTTGAGCAAGTTATGAAATTTCCTAAGCACAATATTTTCATGAGGGTATGGCACTATTTGGGCGGCCACTCTCTGGCAGCTCAAAACAAATCTTATTAGCTTCTGAATCTCTCAGCTCAGTTTTGGTTTAATGTTGAGGATATGTTGGAGAAAGATTAGTATCGTCTACTAATTATAATTTGGTGGCAACCCATTCTTGTTTTTTTTTAGTTTCACGTATTACCCTATTACATGCAACTGTTTTGATTATTGTGTGGAAAAGGCCAAAATAATTACTTTTTTCGGAGAAAGATGATATCATAATAGAAAGTTTCCATTGAAATGCTTCAACACAAAGTAAAATTAAGATTCTTGAAGCTTATCATGTATTTTACTTTACAAGAAGACTGATGTGATCATTACTAATGACTAGATATTTTCACTCCGCGATTAACTATGACTTGTAGACTCAAGGGTATCAGGATATTTCACGATTTTAGTGGATAAAATATCATTGCATTCCTTGACCAAAGAAAAATTCTAATTTCCACAAACCTTCCAATATCCCACTTTTTCCTTGTTGTGTGGTTTTCTATACGAATCTAAGTTCAGTCTCTTGTTCTTTCTCATGTCATAGTTATTTGATCTCTTGTGAATTTGTCCTCTGATGCATCTTTTGTCTCACTGAAAGCAATATCTCATCTTACTTTGTTGTTTATTGTTAATGTCATGCTGCAGAAAGAATTGAAAGACCAACCGCAGATGTACCTTTCCAAAATAGTTAATCAATACCATAATAAGGTGCTTATTAGAATATGATAAGGTGCTTATTAGAATATGAATCAATACAATTAATTCCTTAAAAAGTATGTCAACTGAAGATATTATTCATGTTTGAAACTGATGTGTTTTGTTCTTTGTGAACACCTAAAATTGATATCCAAGATTGGTCTAATTACTTTTCAGAGATTAATTCTAATTATACGGTGTAGATATTATATTGTTGGTGTCTCCCTTTAGGCCCTAATTGAAAGATTTTGGATCATCATTGTGATATATGTTCAGGGAATACATTGCTGCTGCTGCTTCTCCCTCTCTCCTTTACCCTTAACTTTTTCTGGTGAAACCAGAGACTGAAGGATGTTGTTGTAAGGGTTAGGACTAGCCTGGATTCTTCGACGTGATAGCAATCCCATTGGCACAGAAATTGATTGGTGGAATAACATTTATTGGAACTGTAACCAAAGTCAGTACTGGGAAGAGTAACAGAGATTCTTCTCCAAGTGATGGAGTTTTAGAAAACTGTATTTCAGCACCCAACTAATTAAAAGATTTGATAGCGAATAGCCTAAATAAACCACAATCAGTATCCGTATTAGTTATCTGAGATCTATGATAAGGTACAGATTAGCTATTAGCACCATAACTAAGATGGTATCTTTTCTCTGCATAAGTTTAGGTAGCTTATTCCACTGTTCTGAATATTTTTCCTATTGTTGGGTATAGTTACATACGGAGATGTTCTCCTGGAAAACCAAGTTCATTTGTGGTTCCATCCTTGAAAGTGAGGAAATAAATGCCTAAATAAAATCGAACAGTTTTTGTTAATTCCAACCAGATTTTCCTGTGTTAACCATGAGCTTTACGAGATAGATCGAGCATTGCTTCATTAGCTACTAGATTTAACATCTTGTGTTTATCAAATTATCTGTATAGAGCTGTGTTCGATGTTGTGCTAGGTGTTCCAGCAAAAAGTAAGACTAGTCTCTGTTCGTTTGCATACAGCATATTCTTCATATTTTTCCACCAAAGATTGTAAGCAAACTTTTTTAACTATGGTTCCACAGATGATGCAGGGTTATCTAAAAGACTCGTAAAATCACAGCTTCAGGCTACCTTGTGGGTTGGATACGCTATGAAGCATGCTTCGGTTCTTCAAGAGAATTCCGTCTGATGGAACTATGTCTGAAGAAGCTTGCTGCATCTGAAAGATAATTAGAATCATGAACCTAAAATATAGTATTATCCATTTACTCAGCATTCAAAGAAGACATTGTTGATGACATTTTCTTTGAATTTTCGTGGAGAAAGGTCTGCACGCCCCCGAGTATAGCAGATATACCCAGTGAAGTTCAGTCCGAGAGCCAAATAACTATCTGACCATATGCTTGATATAGGTTCAATCGACACTCGCTGCATTTTGGGCGTTATTGATTAATGAAAACATGCTATCAACGTTGGTATGAGGACCTCGATTTTGGGCAGGCCTGCATTCTAATTTTTTATTTCATATATGCATATGTTGTGAACAGGATTTAAGCATAAATGGTATCCTGTTTGATTTGAACTGTTGAAGTATTTTCTTAAATGGAATTCGATTTTTTTGTTTCTCAAATGTTGCGGAATAGAAATGAACTTCATATTTGATTCACCAACTTGTTACTTTCCCCCTTTCCCACTTCTCTTTGGATTTAGGCGTTTTTTTATTTTATTTTTGACATATTACAAAATAATTGTTTCAGCAATGCCTTTATTGATTTTTGCAGGAAAATTATCCAACGCTCTTGTAGTATTTGAACCAAGTTCATTATATAGTTATGTTTGTTGCCAAGCCAAAGAATCTACAATAAATTTCTAGTATGGAATTAGTTAAGTTGTCTAGAATCGAGTTCAATTCTCATTTTTTCCCCCAACTTATAAAGAATATTTAATCATAAATGAAATATAAAATCAATAATGTGACAGTAAAATAATTTTTTTCTTAAGCACTATCTTATATATATAGATTATACTCCTTCCGTCCCATTCATCTTGGCCTATTTCTTTTCGGCACGGGTATTAAGAAGAATGAAATTAGGAATAATAAAGTGTCTTTTTAGTCAATAAATTACTTTTTTCTTTGACTTTGCATTCATGTAGAATTAATTAGGGTCAATAGCGTATGCCCTAATTTTCCAAAAAAGGAAACAGATCAAGATGAGTGGAACGTCCCAAAAAGGAATACAAGTCAAGATGAATGGGACAGAGGGAGAATTAACTAAGCTAACTCGGAATGGTAGGTTAGTTAGTTTTTTTTTTTGAAATAATGAACTTTTATAAAATTATGAACAAGAACAAGGTAGCGTAAGAAGGTCATCCACATAAGATGGAGGCTCATCCCACACATAAGGATTAGGAAAATTCAAAGCAGATCTAGATAAGTGATGTGCATTGGCCCCTCGACTTATATGCTTGATTTTATGTGAACTAAAAGTATTCAACAAAGCCTTACAGTTGCTCACCAGAACACCAAATTCAGAATAGTCCTCCTTCGAAGATAACATTGCATCCACAACTAACATGCTATTCCTCTCTGTTGGTCCCAAGACGGATACTTTGGTGTAGAGGGGGGGTGAATACACCAAGGTTTAAAAACTTTTCCAATTAAAACTCTTTTGAGTGAGCTGGCTGTGTTCGATCCAGCTGGAAGACAACTTGATCAACACAGCTGGCTGAGTGTGTGCGGAAGTTGATGGGATTGGAAAGTCCGTTTATTGCTTCAAATATATTGCAAAACTCTGTTTCTCTTCTCTTAGTCAATTTATGCAGCTTGAAATGTATGTTTAAGAGGAGTTAGCTGAATGTATAAATAAAGCAGTAAAGAACAAAGCAACTTAACGTGGTTCGGAGAAACTACTCCTATATCCACGACCAGAAAACCATCTGGTAATCCACTAAGGATACCACTGACTTTACGCGCAGTCAGCAAGCGTTGCAGCTCAGTTCCTCGAGCTGGATACAAGTTTCCACGTACTGTATCAAAACGTAACCAACTGTTTCCGGGCACGGTTGAAGCCTACCTTCAGTTTCCGGGTACTCAAGAACCTAACTTACAGTTTACGGGTACTGTAAAAATCTAGCCACTCGAATTACACGCTTCGAGCAGGCGTACTTTAACCTAACCTTTTCTGGATTTGGGTTTGGGTATGGGTTTTCCAACTATGAACGAGTTCTTACAATGAAGAACAAGGAGTATGATGAACTCGTTCAAACTAGGCTTAAGATAGTTCTAATCTAATCTTTTCTGCCTATGACTGAATATGTGAATAACTAAGAACACAACTGACTGGCTGGGTGTTCTTGAGAGATTTGGCTTTGAAGATCGTTGTTCATTTATCTGTTGGCTCTTTTATTTCTTCAGTCAGTCTCTCCAGTCTCTTCTCTTCAATGGAGGAGGAGATATATATAGGTGGAGATTCAAACTAGCCGTTGGAAGAGAGCCGTTTGAATCTTACCTACTCTCATTGACTTCTGGCCTTTCACCTACGAAGTAGGTTTGCATCTGCAGAAGCTATTTCTTCTCTGATTTGACCGCGCCAGATAAGATCTTCTGACATCGGGATCTTCTCTTGGAGAAGGTCTTCGTCTTCAAGCTGCTAAGCGTTTCTTCTGTGTCTTCAGCATTTTCGACTCTGCTGCGTCTCGACTTTGAGCTGTCTTCAATCTGAGCTGTATCATCAACCTGAGCTGTATCTTCAACCTGAGCTGTGTCTTAGACCTGAGCTGTATCATCGACACTAAGCTGGGTCTTTTTACACTGAGCTGGGTCTTCGACACTGAGCAGGATTTCCGTCACTGAGCTGGGTCTTGATACTGCTGGGTCTTTGACTCTGCTTGGTCTGCTCTGCTGAATTCCACAACTGTGTCTGCTTAGCTGTGACTTCTGCTGTCTTCAGCGACTACCTGTAAACTTAGAAACTCTATAAGCTCAAACAGGTGCACTGGAAAAACACTTGGGCTTGCGCAATCATCTACTCGGTTGGGATCAGCTGGGTTTTGGTATCAAATCAAAACTTTATTAATTTTTTCCAATAATTTCCCCCTTTTTGATGATGTCAAAACCCCAAGTTGGAAAAACAATTTACTTCTCCCTTAACAGGAAACGGAGTTTTAAAAATTTAAACATTCACAGCAGATAATCATTTTCAGAGCCTGGACAAAGAGAGATTGTCTTCAGGTTGATTTTGATAAAACAAACTTTTCATTAATAAGAAATTTTACAACTTTAAAATTACAAAGAAAAAAAAATTCCCAGTTGGCTGGTCTTCAGCTTTGCTGCTTCCTTTGTTCGTCAATTTGATGGTCAGTCTTGAGACCATATCTGTTGAAGATGAATTCTTTCAAGTTCTTCCATTCGTCTTGATTTTTTGACTTGGAGATTCCTCTTTCGCCAGCCCAGTGATGAATTTCTTTGATAATTTGGGGTTTGTCAGGAAGGTTAGTTCCAGCTAGAGTGGGAGGCTTCAATTGCTTGACTTTTGGAGCTTTTAGCTGGATGTTGTTTCTCTTGGCATGTAGGGCAATTGATCTTGCCATCATTGGATCCGTCTCATGGAGTTCGAGAAGATAATCCTGGAAAGCAGTATCTGAATCCATGCCTTTGTACAGATTCAAGTAGTAGAATTCTTTGATGAATTCTATTTTGCGTCGTTCCCAATTTTCATTGAAATCATCTGGGTTCTTCTTGTCGGCTGAGGCTGCTTGGACTTATTTCTTCTTAGCTTGCCTGTAACTCTGCCTTTTCTACTTCTGTTTTTTCTCAGCAGGCTTGAGCGATTCGGCTTTCTTCTTGATCATTTTGTCCAGCTCCTCTATTTCTTTTCTTTGCTCATTGTGGAAGTTACACAGCCAGTGATAGTCTTTGTATTCCTCGGGCTTATATCCACAAGCTTTGGTGAGAGCGACCATCTTCTTCATCCAGCTCTTTAGCAAATTTGTCGATTTCTAACTAATTTGGCTGCACCGGTTCCCCCTGAGCTGATTTGACTGATTCGTCGATTTCTGACTGATTTGGCTTCCCTCTCAATTGTTTTTCCAGCTTCATTCTTATCTTCCCCCATTCTGGCATTATCAATAAGGGAGGCAGAGAGGTCAGCGACGGTTGCGTTGAGCTTGGTGATAGCAACTTCAACATCAGCGATCTTGGCTGTGTTGTCAGCTGTGGCGAGGTTCAGCTGAGCAGTGCTGCTGCTTCCAGCTCTGAACTGAATATCCAAATCTTTATATAGGTTGAAAAGTTGGCGGATGTCAGAGTTGTTGGAGAGAGTGGACTTCTTGATTCCTTCCAGCTGGCTTGAAAGATTTGCTATGTCGTCGACCAGTGGAGCTTGAAGTCTTGTAACTATCTTAGGAACTCTCTTCTCTAGATGACTTCTGAGTTCGAGATCTCGAGAAACAAGAGACTGCTTGAGATTCCTGTCGGTGTCCTCATCAAGGGTGTAGATGGACTTCTGCATTTCATCGATAGTCCGCCCTTGAGTTTCTGCCTGCATTTCAATAGTTGTACACCGAAGAAGAGGGCCAGCTTTATTTTTCATGCTTTCCATTAGAAAAACCCTTTCTACGTATTCCTGGATTTTCTTTTGAAGTGCCGGAGAAAATTCAGAGTCGGGCTCCGTTTGGGTTCCGGATTCAGCATGACTGGGTTTGTCTGCCTCAAACTCGACCAGTGCGCGAGTTTCATCAGCAATTGGACTTGGTGGGGCTGCCGCTTCTGGTACAGCTGCTGTATCAGCTGGTTCTTCAATGATCATTACCTCAGCTATATTTTCTGGTACAGCTTCCTTGGTAATCTCAGCTGAGACTTCTTTGGACATGTCAGCTCCAGAAAGTGTCTCCCATTTCGCTTCTGTAAGAAGCTTATTGGCGGACTCCCAGACATTTGTTAGGTGCGGCTTGGGGTACTGCTGAGATACTTCGATGATACCTTTAATGAGCTCATCTTGATACAAGTATGCATCCTCCAGGCTTCCAAAGCCAAAAGTATGCTGGAGACATGTTTCATCTGTCTTCAACTTCTCATAAGAGAATGTTTCTATCAGCTGCTCATTCTGGTACCAAGTTGCCATCTTGGTGGCAAGGTAGAACTTGAGATCTCTAACTTTGACGAGGGCGATAGGCAGGTGTGCCAGAATTGGATACTGAGTTAGAACACTTTTGATCCCTGCAATGCGCAAGTCCTCGTACATGGCTTCCATGAAGGTTGAGCCAGTGGAGTTGAGTGATGGAGAGGCAGTGGAATCACTCTCCTCTGATTCTGTGGAGATTTGAGGCATTGGATCAATTGGGTTCACAGTAGGCTGTGAAGAAGCATCAGCCAACTGCGTGGGAGTTTGAGCTTTGGGTGATGGCTGTTTTGAGGTTGAGCTGGGATTAGTGAAAATGGGTTCAGCTTAGTCGTCAGCTGGCTGTGAAGGAGCTTCAGCCAGTTGAATATCTACCTGGTCTCTTACAGGAGATGGTTCTTTGGTTGGAGAGCTGGGTGGAGGAGAAGGTTGTTTGGGTGGTGAGCTGTGAGGCGGTGAGGGTTGGGGTGAGCTGGGATGAACAGGAATATCGCCAAGTACTTGGGCGATAACCTGGGTCGGGGAAGGTGGAAGAGGTGTCTGACTCCTTGGATTATCCAGCTCGTCATCTGAGGTGGATGACGATCCATCATTCAATCTCATATCGGCCAGGATGTTCGATCCGTATTGATTGAAGGCTGATACTGGCTGTGGGGAGAGAATCACCATTGCTTGACTAAGCTTGCTTGGTGAGATTGTTGGAGTATCCTCTGAAGATTTCTGAGTCTGTGGAACGACAGTTGTTTTCTTCTTCTTTTCAGCTGGCCCTCCAGCTGTTTTGGGGTCTGCTGTCTTCCTTTTCCTTTGTTTCTTCTCCGCTTGAACTTCTGACTCTGTTTCTTCCAGCTGCTTCTTGCATTTGCTCACAGCAGGCTGTTTTCTCAGGAGATCATTGATTTGACTAATTCTCTGGAAGAGAATCTTCGTTTCTGGTAACGGTTCTGAATCAGCCCACTTTACTGTGTGCCCTTTCACAGCTTGCTCTATCAAGAACGAAATCCTAGAGCATAGATACAGGGGCTCTGAGATTGAATACGTTGTCCTGGTGGAGTCGAACTTGATCTTCTCTGACTCCTTAACCAGTCGGTTGAGTAAGAAATCAAACCAGTTGACATTTGCGCCTTTAATCATGGTAATCATTGGCTTGAGCTTTGGAATACTGATCTCTCCTTGAGATTCAGCAATCCCAAGAATACACTTCTGCGTAATGTCCAGCAGCAGCCTGTACTTTGGCTTGAGTAGGAGCTTTGACATGCTCGCTCTGTACGGCTCTTGACTGAGGAATTCATCAACTTCCTCACGGCTGTAGTCGTCTGGAATGAATTCTCCTTTGTTGGGCTGATTGAATACTTTTCGCAGCATTCTGTTGAGCTTGATGTTGACGGTTGCTGAATCATACTTTCCGTCAGTGCCCTTGACGATCACGTCGAATGAAGATGAGTAGAAGCCATCTTCGCCGATAATGTTAAGATAGAAGAGTGCAGCATCTCTCTTCAGCATAAGCTTGGGCATGGAGGTTGCCCATAGCAAGAGACCGGAGTCTGCAACTAGATCCATCATCTCTTTAAGTTCTGAAATCTGTAGGTTAGAGGTGGACTGAACGCTTTCAAAAGATAGCTTTGTCATAAGAGCTTCAAACTGGTTTATCCCTGCGGTTGATTTCTTGGGTGCCATTTTTGCAATCTGTTGATTTTGATAGTGCGAATAACTTGCAGAAAATAGATAGAGGTTATGAAGATTTAAAATTCGCAGAGATAAAGATGGAAGAATTCTGCGCATCTTTTCCATATATATCAACTGCCATAATGGATCAACGGTTGAGATTGAAACAGCTGATATTCTGATCAACGACTGAGAGAGAATCACTCATCACGTTTTGCTGACGTGCTTACGGCGAGTGTATTACAACTGCACGTGAGGCAGTTCAAACATTTTGACGTTCTATCTCGATCCTACTGTGCTACAGTACTCTGCAGACTTTATATTTAATGCGATGGGAAATGAAACTTATCAAACAATTTAACTAAATAATATATGTCCGCTGAATTTAAGAATTCAAAATAATTGGACTTAAATAGCATATTCCTCAAGAGTATTAATTGCATGTAACGCAAACTGGTCAGCTTGGACATAGGAGTCAACTGATACCACGACGGTCTTTTCCTTTGCTTGACTGGGTTTTCTCCTCAGCTGAGTATCTGAAGATTAACTTGATTTTCCTTCACCTGAGTTCCCTTGAGCTCTGCGACTGATGTGTAGTTTAGCTTGATTCCCCATCAGCTGGGTAATCCTTCTGAATATGAGTTTTGGGATCCAGCTGAGTTTGTTCCCCCTCAACTGGATGAATTCTCTTTATCCGGATTGAGCTGTCCTAGTGATCCACACACCCTTGATTTAGATTTCAGAACGTTGTGCTTCTGTGTGAATTTTCCCAACAATGATGTCCAGATGTTGAGAAATCTCTTGGGTTCTTTCATGTCGTCAGCTGGGTCAGAGAATCAGCTTGATTGTTCCGCTGGATCAGGTTTTTCTTCAGCTGGTGATTCCAGCTGAGTCTGTCTTGTGATTGCATCCAGCTGGGTATTCTTGATTTTGCTGACTCTTTCCAGCTATGTAGAGTTCCCCCTTAAATTGATGAATTTATTTTGAAATCCTTGGGGTTTCTGCTGAGTTAGTCCAGCTGTGTTTGATGAAAACACGGTGATTCAACTGAGTATTTCCTGCTGGATGCTCTTCTTGATGATTCTGCTGGACTGTGATGAGATCAATTATTGATACCAATTGTTGGTGAATCTGCTGAACTGAGTTCCCCCTGAATTTGATAGTAGGTGGTTGAATTTTCTCAGCTGCTTCCTACTTGAGCCAGTGATTTTCTCAACAATTACGTTCATCTGTCAACTTGATCTCTGATCTTGAGAAGACAGTCAACTGTTCCATGATCAACTGAGTTCACTGCTGCTTTGTGGGGTAGAATCTTCGATTTCCTGTTCTTTGCATTGCATTCCTGGGGCCAGTACGCTTGACATATTCTTTGAAGAGCTTTGAGGTGAGTCATGAGCTTTGATCTCCAGCTGTCTTTCTTTCACAGCATGCTTGATGACTCCTCAAAAGTGCATGTTCCTCATTGACCTGTTATCACTCCTTCGGCACCCAGTTGTGATTGGGTCCGACTTTGTTGTTGAGGGTTCCATTGATAACCCAGATTTGTCTTTATCTTTTGTGAGTGACACTTCTGGTTGGTCCTTGAAAGGGTCATTTCTTCTTTGGACCTTGTTGACTGCTTGAACTCCATTTTCTTTGATGAGGTCCATTTCTCAGCTGGAGTATGTCAGCTTGATATCTAGCTTGATATCTCATCTGCTGGAATCTTGATGTGAAGCTCGGTTGATTTTCAGCTTTATAACCAGCTGAGATCCTTCTCAGTTGTCTTTTTAGTTGACCTTGATGTCTGTGCTGGATGACATTATGTCTTTGATTTTGATTCCAGTCAGCTGGATTTATCTGCTGCCTTTGAGCTCTGTGATTAGCTGAGAGTTGCTGTTTTTCTTGGGCTTGGAGTTGCTGAGCAGTTTGCTTCTTTGATAGGACTGAGCTTGGAGAGCTGGCTTGATTATGTACGATCTCTTTGGTACATCCTTGGCTTGGTTCCAGCTGTGTTTGCATTGGCTGGAGCCATTATTTGATCTGATTCAGCTTTGGCCATCTCCAGCTTTTTGATCAGCTGAGTTTTCTCATCTTCAAGCTCCTGATCATTCATTCTTCTCATTGTCTTTCTGATTTTATGATGATGATGGGTCCGTCTGTAATAACATCCCACATCATGTCGTGACGCGTGCTCAGAAAGCTTTTGAGTCGGAACTTCCAGATCTGATAATCATCGACAGAGAATGTCGGAAGATTCCTGCACAAGGAAGATTCCATGCCAGTATGCAATATAATGATTTTAAAAAGATTTTGAAACTTTGAAGGATCAGTTCAGGTGACCACTATCAGTAAAGAGGCTGACTTGACACAGATACAGTGATCTTTTGAACCACTGCTCTGATACCAATTGTTGGTCCCAAGACGGATACCTTGGTGTAGAGGGGGGTGAATACACCAAGGTTTAAAAACTTTTACAATTAAAACTCTTTTGAGTGAGCTGACTGTGTTCGATTCAGCTGGAAGACAGCTTGATCAACACAACTGGCTGAGTGTGTGCGGAAGTTGATGGGATTGGAAAGTCCGTCTGTTGCTTCAAATATATTGCAAAACTCTGTTTCTCTTCTCTTAGTCAATTTATGCAGCTTGAAATGTATGCTTAAGAGGAGTTAGCTGAATGTATAAATAAAGCACTAAAGAACAAAATAACTTAACGTGGTTCGGAGAAACTACTCCTACGTCCACGACCAGAAAACCATCTAGTAATCCACTGAGGATACCACTGACTTTACGCACAGTCAGCAAGCATTGCAGCTCAGTTCCTCGAGCTGGATACAAGTTTCCACGTACTGTATCAAAATGTAACCAACTGTTTCCGGGTACAGTTGAAGCCTACCTTCAGTTTCCGGGTACTGAAGAACCTAACTTACAGTTTACGGGTAATGTAAAAACCTAGCCACTCGAATTACACGCTTCGAGCAGGCGTACCTTAACCTAACCTTTTCTGGGTTTGGGTTTGGGTATGAGTTTTCCAACTATGAACGAGTTCTTACAATGAAGAACAAGGAGTATGATGAACTCGTTCAAACTAGCTTAAGATAGTTCTAATATAATCTTTTCTGCCTATGACTGAATATGTGAATAACTAAGAACACAACTATTCCAATTCCACCGAAAGTTTGCCTTAGAGTTTCTCTCTCTAGGAATTCTCTCCTCCCACTCTCTAGAATTCCTAGCGGCAAACCTCTTCAATTCTTCCATTTCCGCCACAGTTCTACATCTTTTCACCATCATTCTCTCTTGGAATCAACATTCAAACACCATAATCATTATCTTCACATCTTCGCGATCATTATCATATAATTTTTGTTCGATTTTGTGGAAGATCTGTTCGACCACCGCCAGCATTCGAAGGAATACTTGGCCGAAAATCCACTTTCCGGGCTCCTTTCGATTAAGGGACTTACAGATTCGTGCTTAGCATCGAATTGCGACCAGGTTTATATAACCTGATCTCTCTTTCGCTCGTCCGCCACCACTGGAAGTTGAGGTGTCATCGGAGTTTTTGCTCTTGGTTTCCCCTCAAGTATCATCTTCTCCGGCATGTTTATTCATTCAGCTCTTGCATATTCGCTTATTGCCTCCTCTTGGCGAGTCGGATTTGCTTGGCTTTGCTGCGGTTTTTGAACGTCAGCCACCACCCTCGCCGTGTAAGCAGGACAGGCTTTCGGCATCGCAACACCGCCACAACTCTGGCATCGGTTCACTTATCGTTGCGCATCTCAAGGGTCACACGTGCTCGGACCATACGGGCATCGGGCTACATACCGCCGTGAAGCTCAAGGGTCGCGCGTGCTCGGGACTTCCGGCGTCGGTTCACTTTCCGCTGCGCATCTCAAGGGTCGCGCGTGCTCAGGTCATAGGGTCACACGTACTCGAGACTTACGGGCGTCAGTTCACTTACCGCCGCACATCTCAAGGGTCGCACCTGCTCGGGACTTCAGGCATCGGTTCTCATACCGTCGAGCATCTCAAGGGTCGCGGCTGCACGGAATCTACATGTGTCGGTCCACATACCACCGCACACCTCAAGGGGCGCACATACTCGGGAATTACGCGCACACTTAACAATCATTAACGTGACATTAATGGCGAGTAAATCCAATCAGTCCAAAGGTCAGTGCTCAAACCCTAACCCTTATTTTTCGAATGACCCTCCCCCTCCCCAGATCTCAACATACAGAAATGCCTTAAACAAAAAAGATGGAGGGGTTCGCCAACAAAATTCCGGTCAAGCCGCTGGCCGCCGGCGCTCGCGCTCTTGCCCGTCAACCGCCGATCAAGACGGCGAGGATGGTGGCGTGGCTCGCGAAGATACAACCTTAACTCAATCCAATAACGAAGAGCCACTATCCTCGGAGGAATCTGACCCCTATCTAGCCGCCGCGCAACCGGAGTTCAAACCATGGCTCCATAATGTCGGCAATTTCAAAGACGACCCGTTGGTGCTCAAAAAAGATCTCCAACTCGAGGAAAAACAGGTTAGTCTCGATAACAATTTTCTTGTTCTAACCGAAGACGACTACATCCCCGTCCACAAAGGATGGGGATACGCTCTTCTAGGTTTTTTCCCAGATCGCTTCCCGGGGCAAAATGCAACTATCAATTATATCCGCCACTATGCAAACGCCTCGGCCAAAGTCTTCTTCCACTCAAAGGGGTGGATCATCCTCCTCTTTGCCACGGAGGTGGAACGAGATAATTGGCAAGATAGTGAGGAAATACGGAAGATTGGAGGCTCTGAATTCAACACAGTCATCATGCCGGACAACTTTAGGTTTGATCTACCAAACTTCAAATTCCGGGTATGGGCTACTCTCCCCGACCTTCCACTAGAACTTTGGAACCCGAATGCTATCGCCAAGATAGCTTCGTTAGTCGGCTCTCCGGTCAAAACGGACTTTTCCACTATTGGGAAAGAACAAATCGATGGGTCGCGGTGCCGGGTTATAGTGGACGGGTCAATTCCTCATTCTGATCATGTTAACATTAAACTGCATAACGGTGCAACTTTTAGTCAAGCTATTAAGCTTGTGGGTTTGCCCAAGATATGTTCTTCTTGTAAAAGAATAGGTCACTATGTTGGGGAATGTCGTTCCCTAGCGGCTAAGGTGAACTCGGCTGAAAATCAGCGCATAAATTCTGGCAGCCGCTGGACAACGAAAAAAGATGGATGAATTGCCCGGGCTCCTCGGAACCGTGGCAGAAATCCCTCCAACAACAAGATCCCTCAGTCCTGACATAGGAGCAAGAGCAAAAACAAGGGCATTAGTGGCCGGAGCAACAGCCGCAGGCCAACATCACATTTTCAATATGTTGCTCAAGGCACTCTCCCACAGCCGCCTTTAACAGAAATTGCTCAAGGTATTTTAGGCAAGAACCCAGAGGCTGCAGCACCAAAAAATATTGCCAAGTCAACAATCCAACCGAGTACCCAACCAGCTGATGCTGCCGAAGTGTCTACACCACGCTCTGCCGTGCAAGCAATGAGTCCAGCAAAATCTCCAAATTCATTGGATGCAAATTTTTCCGGCACTATTTTCAAATCCCCGGAGCCCAACTCAGTGGCTCCTGAAATTGGTGGCTCTCGGCACCCAGACGAGGCCACTGTTGTGGATACCGACGTGGAAATTGATGAGGAAATCTCCATTGAGGAGATTGAAACCAAATCTGCTGAAGTCAGAGCCAAAGATACCGCTGATGGTGCTAAGATAAGGAAAATGAAGGATCAGACCGCACCACCTCTTGCGAAACAGGGCAGCCTACCTAACGCCGATACAATAAAAGGAAATCTCTCGAGACAGCAGGTTTCGAAGATCATCAATGCCCGCAACAAGAAGAAGAACTCGCCCTGAAAGGGCCACGGTAACGGAGCCAACAAAAATAAGTGATCCATGTTAATCACAACATGGAACGTAAGGGGCATGGCCAAGTCCCAAACGCAAGGCCCAGTTACGGACTACCTGTTCAAATACAAGCCAGATATTGCCGGTCTTTTGGAGACTACTTAACTTCTCTCAATAAATTCCTTACTACAAAATGCCCTCATTTGGCCTTCGATCATAACTTTGATCTTGCGCCAAATGGATGCATTCTGCTCTTTTGGGACCCTACCAAAGTCGAGCTCGACATTTTACATAAACACGAGCAAGTTATCCACACTAGAATAACTTGCAAGGTCACTAACCGTGTTTTTCACTACTCAGTTTGCTACGGCTTTTGGAAGCCAAATGATCGCAGGGAACTATGAAAGTCACTCATTGCTCATGTCCCTTCCGATATACCAGCCATTGTGACCGGCGATTTCAACGCAGTCCTCTCGCCCGATGAGAGAATTGGAGGCTCGGCAACATCAACCAAGAAATACACCGAATTCGGAGAGTGTTGTTTGCGGCTCAACCTTTCGAACTGCCCATCCACGGGCTGCCACTTCACTTGGACGAATTACAAGGTATATTCTAAAATCGATAGAGTTTTAACTAACTTCTCGTGGGACAAGGCCTCTTGGTTTTGTAGGATAGATTTTATGCCCCGGGGTGCCAACAATGATCATTCCCAGGCACATACCATTTTGTTTGAAGATACTAAGAAGTACAAGCGCAACTTCAAATTCAACAATGCATGGATGAAACACCCAACATTTCTACCCATATTGGAACAGAATTGGTGCAGACCAGCAGATGGCCCTCTTCAACAAAGGCTCGCTACCAAGCTCACGAGACTTTCTGATGAGTTGAAACAACTCAACTTTCGTGAATTCAGCGCACTCGAAGAAAGGGCCAAGGTGGCAAGGGCATCATTTGATGCGGCACAACTTGCTTTGGACCACGACCCCCTTAACCCTTTGCTCGCGAGGCAGACGATTGAAGCGCGAGACAAGGCCAGAAAACTGAATGAACTGGAGCTCGAATTTTTGAGCCAAAAGGCGCGCTACAAACACTTAGTGTTCTCGGAGAAAAACACTAAATACTTCTACTCACTGGTCAAAGGCAGTCGTGTCCGCAACTCGGTACATTTTCTCAAGCGTGCCGATGGAACCACAACATTCGATCAAGACCTAATTGTCGGCGACTTCGTGGGCTTCTATGAAAGATTACTCGGGACATACGAACCAGTACGGCCACCGGACTCGACCATTTGGGACCTTGGCCCCAAATCGACGGAGCTCCAGAAAGTTGACATGATCGGACCCGTCACGGCGGCCGAAATCAAGAGCACGCTATTTGGCATCGATAGCGATAAGGCTTCAGGGCCCGGCGGCTTCACGGCCACATTCTTCAAACAAAACTGGGAGCTTGTAGGAACTGAAGTGACCGAAGCAATCATGGAATTTTTCTCGAAGGGTATTCTCTTCCGGAAACTGAACCATACCGTCCTCACCTTGCTTCCGAAGAAGGCTCATGAACCCGGCATTTTTGACTACAGACCGATCGTGCTTACCAACGTTATCTATTAATGCATCACCAAGATCATCACAAACCGGATCAGCCGGAGCCTTCCAAAAATCATCTCTCCGGCTCAATCGGCATTCATCAAAGGAAGAAACACCACGAACAACATTTTCCTAGCACAGAAGTTGGTTCGCCATTACGGGAGGACCACACAGATCTCGCCCCGTGCCATGATGAAAATTGATCTTCAAAAAGCTTTCGACTCTGTCTCTTGGAGCTTCTTGTATAGCGCTCTTACGGGGCTGAATTTACACCCTCAAGTGATCTATTGGATCATGACTTGAGTAAAGTGCCCTACATTCTCAATTGTACTAAACGGCGGGACTCATGGATTTATCCATGGCAAAAGGGAACTTAGGTAAGGAGACCCCATGTCCCCGACCTTATTCATAATCTGCATGGAGTATTTCTCAAGGCTCCTTGCGGCCCATACCCAAGATCCGGCATCCGAATTCAGATTCCACCCCAAATGCGATGCTAACAAAATCACTCATTTAATTTTTGCAGATGACTTGCTACTGTTCGGACGCGGTGACCTGACATCCATGCGGGTCCTTGCCGAGGTACTTGAGGAATTTGGCGAAGTGTCTGGACTACTAGTGAGCAAACCGAAATCACAAGTATTTTTATGCGGCGTTGCTAACTACCCCAAACAACATATCCTTGATGCGGTCGGGTTCGTCGAGAGCAAGCTCCCTACAAACTATCTCGGCCTACCTCTCTCATCGGTCAACTTAGAAGCTGTACACTACACTCCCCTTTACGAGGCCATTGACGAACACATCAAAAAATGGGCTAACAAGAATCTCTTCATAGCGGGACGAATTGAGCTTATTCGGTTGGTACTTCAAGGCATCGGTTGCTAATGGCTACAGGTTTTTCCCTTGCCAGCCAAAGTCATAGACCGAATCGAGGCAAGTGTTAAAAAATTCATGTGGGACTTTAAGCACTGTCCCGTCTCATTCAAAACTGTTTGTCGACCGAAAAAGGAGGGAGGACTTGGACTACGAGACTTGTCTTCATGGAACAAGGCTCTTCTCTCGAAAAACTTATGGGATATTCATTCCTCCAAAGATTCCTTGTGGATCCGTTGGATTCATACGGAATACTTAATCGGGCGCAAGATTTGGGAGATCAAGGCACAACATAAAGACTCTCTCACGATCAAGAGTATTCTGGCCATCCGGGATAGAATTCTCGCGGACAATGGAGGCGATAAAACAAAGACAGCTGCTCTCATCATGACTTGGTTCGCGGGCAAGGGCACTGCCGACGCTTATGAATATGTACGCAGCAAGGGAGAAAAACACTACTGGCACAAGGCAATTTGGAAGGACTTCGTACCGCCCAAGTACTCGACTGCCATTTGGCTCACAATCCAAGGGCGCCTTAAAACGGTCGATCGCCTACAATTACCGAACATAAGTCAATCTTGTGTTTTATGTAATTGTGCACAGGAATCGCATGAACATCTATTTTTTGGATGCGGAGCAACGAGGGCCATTTGTGGACAGATTAAGGTGTGGCTCCGGATCAGGCCGGCGCCCACTACAATCACAAGTGCCTTGAGCCACTTTAAACGAGATCGGATCGGATCAACCATCATGCTAAAGGCGAAGCTAATCGCTCTCGCATCTACCGTCAAACATTTATGGCACGCAAGGAACAAACTAATCTTCGAAGATCGGCCATTCCTTGTGTCGAAGATTGTGAAAAATATTCAAATTAGCGTATACACTATGCTTTACGCTAAATTCCCCCCAAATATGGTCATTTCACATATGCAGCTGGGCACGAATGAGTTCGACAAGATAAGGGCACAACAACTTCGTGCAGAACTTTCGTCATAGAAGTTTTGTATCATTTGTTATTTTATTCTTTTCTTTGTTTTCTTTATTCTGCGCCCAACCCCGGCCGGTTATGTCCCGACCCCCCAATTGTAAATTGTGAATTAGTGGATTATGCGTGCGTGAGTTGGGGTTGGCTAAGTTCAATGACTTGGTCAAGCACCCTCGGGACATATCTCTTCATATGCACACTTGCACCACAATTCACTTTACCACATTCACACTTGCACTACAAATCGCGCTTCTCTTCTCATCTTTCTCAACGCTAGTTGTAGAGGTACTCTTTTTCCTACTATCGTGGTTTTTCCACAAGGGTGGTTTACGGGGCTATGTTTTAATGAGGCCCACCGCCCTAAACCGACGTACAAACCGGGGCGGCGTGACATAGTGGCAGGGGTTAGTGCCCTAAACTAATACATCGTAATTGCTTTACTTTCTTTACACTGTCACCCACAAAATTTGCCATTGTTGGTCAAATTTACTTAGCCGCTAGGCTCACTGCACACGTTCGCCTTCGGGCCTCTCCCTCCCCGCCCCGCGTAGCCTAGGCTTGCGGTGGTTGTACTCCTTCGGGCATGTCCGAGTAAAATCTCTTGTATCCTCTCTTTTTATTTAATATATGGCATATTTCGTTCAACTAAGAACACAATTGACTGGCTGGGTGTTCTTGAGAGATTTGGCTTTGAAGATCGTTGTTCATTTATCTGTTGGCTCTTTTATTTCTTCAGTCAGTCTCACCAGTCTCTTCTCTTCAATGGAGGAGGAGATATATATAGATGAATATTCTAACTAGCCGTTGGAAGAGAGCCGTTTGAATCTTACCTACTCTCATTGACTTCTTGCCTTTCACCTACGAAGTAGGTCTGCATCTGCAGAAGCTATTTCTTCTCTGATTTGACCGCGTCATATAAGATCTTCTGACATCGGGATCTTGTCTTGGAGAAGGTCTTCGTCTTCAAGCTGCTAAACGTTTCTTCTGTGTCTTCAGCGTTTTCAACTCTGATGCATCTCGACTCTGAGTTGTCTTAGACCTGAGCTGTATCTTCAACCTGAGCTGTGTCTTAGACCTGAGCTGTGTCATCGACACTAAGATGGGTCTTTTTACACTGAGCTGGGTTTCCGTCACTGAGCTGGGTCTTTGACTCTGCTTGGTCTGCTCTGCTGAATTCCGCAACTGTGTCTGCTTAGCTGTGTCTTCTGCTATGTCTTCTGTTGTCTTCAGCGACTACCTGTAAACTTAGAAACTCTATAAGCTCAAACAGGTGAGCTGGAAAAATACTTGAGCTTCCGCAATCATCTACTCAGTTGGGGTCAACTGGATTTTGATATCAAATCAAAACTCTATTAATTTTCCCAACAATCTCAAAAACCACATTATTAAGACCCAAAGGCTTATTAATCCAAGACAAAGCCTCTTGTAAACCCATGATTTCTCCTTCCTCAGCTCACAAACATCCAGCAAAACGACCTACTCTCGATGCCACAAAATTTTCAACTGAAACTCTAAGAATGGTAGGTTAGTTCATTAATGCACCCATTTTGCAATAATTTATGATAATTACCGTGGTGAATAATTTTGATTATTATTTGTAATACGGGCAACAAGCCCATAACTCAGGGGGTAGTTTCCAATATTGCACTTTTGTGTACTTGAAAAGTGAGTAAAAACACATAAATATAGCAATGATTACAATTAACAAAAAAAAAAGGGCACGTAAAAAAGAGCGAGAAAATAGTAAAAAGGTAAAATTTGATGAGGTCCGAAATTCAAGAGTGAGTGTCTCGTAAAAAGATTAGTGTAGTAAAGTATGATTAAAGTGGTGATAATGAAGATTAGGAAAAGAATGTAATGATGGTTAATAGGAATAATATGGTACGTGGGGTTAGGATAGGGAAGGCCGGGTTCGCACGCGTTGTCAGGTAGATGGGGCCCACGGAGGAAGGGCCAGCTCAGCACACGCACGTCCATGCAGGCGTGGAATTTTATGGCCCCCTGCATTGTCGGGTTGTACGCCGCTATTTTTTTATATTATGCGCGCGCATGACTTCTCTTTACGAGGTACTAACCCTCTTATTACCCCCTTCGCTTCTTTCTTTCTTTCTTTCTATCTTCATTTTATTTTATTTTTTTTATATCTAACTTATCAAATTTGTCTTTTATTGTCAATTACCAATTTGTTTATACTTAGTATGATATTGTTACATTTATTTTTAATTTTTTTGAAAAGGTTCAAGGTGAATTTGTTCATGAAGGGTACTACAAAACTTTCATTAAATTCTACCATAATAGTGGAAACCCTCATTAACATGTAAACTCGCCTTGCATCCGCCTCTCTATTTTCGTTTTGGGCTGGAAAAATCTTGTAATCTAATTCAGATATTTACATTTTTTTTTTGATAAATTTGCAGCCACAACTATAATTTAATTTGCAGACAATGTTTGTTCATTGTCACTATAATTTCTAGTGACAGTACATATACACAGTGATGTACACAAAAATGGTCACTAGCTGGGTAGTTTGAATAACAATTTTGGCATATATTGTGATAATAAGTGTCGTCACTATATGCCTTTTTTTTTTAATAGTGAAATATGTACGTGTAAGAATATTTGATGAACCTATAACATCCCAATCATAAATACATCATTCTACTAAATGAAATTCAATTAACCTACGTCTCAATAACATGTAGTTAAATGATCACGAGTAATATATTCACACACACATATATAAGTAGTCCTTTGAGGCGTTTAAATATAGACCTAAAATCAGAAAATAATCATACTAATATATTTTATATTGTATTTAAATGAATTTACTTTTAGTCGGATAGAATTATCCAGGAAGGGAACGAACATGATTGAAAGTGTTTGCAGATACAAAGTCCAAGAACTGAAACAATCTGTAACATTTTTTCGCCATAAAATTAGTATTTGATTGACTAATAACACATGATGGTTGACTGGTTGTGGTCATAAATCTATCGGATTAAAATGCATATGACAATTCTAAATTTAAAATAAAAACAAAACCAAAAAAAAAAATAGTAGTGTTGTTGCATAATTAATATTGTATGTGGACCCACTTGGGATTTGATGTATTGGTGGTAGGGCTAAAGAAATCCCAATGGTTGACGAAAGAAGAATAAACACGCAATGATGTTGCAAACATGTAATTATGACATTGCAACCTAAAAGAATTAATTGGGAGTTGACGTAACACGTATACAGAAATTTTGACCATTATATTCTCAAACTATCTAACAAAATGTTTGGATGTGTTCTGGAATAGATTTTTTTTAAGCACAAAAGGAGTTTACAAAAATGTAATGCGTTTAAAGAAGACTAAATAAAAAGTAGTACGTATAAAACAAAGGAGATTAATATTTAAAATTAAAATCGACAAACAAAGTAACATGCAGGGTCAATCTTGATGAAAAATTAAAGTTGTATTTATCATTGGGATATATAATTCCTACTCGAAAATAATTCCAAATATTTATCATTTACTATATACTCCTTCCGTTTTTTTTAAATATCCTATTTAACTTAATTTTTTGTTTCCATATAAGTGTCCTATTTCAAAATTTGAGAGTAAATTAATGACATTTTTCCAATTTTATCCTTATTTAATGCTTCTAGTAATTTGTTAATTAGTTGTATGTATACATTAATGATGGTAATTAATAAGGTTATATAGGTAAATTTCTTTATTTTCTTGGTATGTGTAGTTTGCCGGTGGGGGACACTTATAAAAGAACGGAGGGAGTAATATATGCTACTCCCTCCGTCCGCAAAAAGTGTAACACATTTTCTAATATTTGTGAGGTATAAAATAATAGAAAGTGCTACACTTTTCGCGGATGTAGGGAGTAGTAGTTCATATTGTGACTTGAATAGACAAAATTCAACCTTATTTTATATCTTTAAACGACTTAGCATGGCCAGCTATAATTTCTTGTAGATAAATGCCTTTTTCCGTTAATTAAAAATATGGACCAGTTCCAAATTCAAATTAATCCACGTCTCACCTTTTGGGGACCATTAATTATGCCCTCCTCAATTAGCATGACTACTATACATATGTTTTTGCATGGCAAATAATTATAATTTAATGGATCATTAATGAACACAAATAAAAGGCCAAAAAGATTATTTAATTTCATCTAACTCACAATTTTTTAGGTAATTGTGACCTACAAGTCTTTGCATGCTAGCTAGTTCTTAAGCAGTTTCATCCCGGTTAATGAAGTAATAGTAATATGTAATTGTATAATTAATTTTGTTCCTCAAAATAATGATTAAGTAAGCTGAAAAAGTGTGATATAGTACATCATCTTTCAATGGAAAATATATATAGTAATTAAAAAAAATGGGAAATGATGAAGAAATAGTAAGTGGGTTGTGTTGTGGTAATGATGGGAAGTGGGGTTATGTATGAGTAAACGAGAGAAGGGGAAAAAGGTATTATTAAAAAGATAGGAATATTTGGGGGTTGGTGACATGCAATTGCAATAATAAGGAGCTACAAGTAGTGTAACTGCATTCATCTTAATTCTTGTTTAATTTTGTTGTTACCCTGCCCCTGTCCCAGCTTAATTAATTAATTAAATAATGACTGCTATATATTCTTTAGAGTTTCACTTTCGCATACAGACATACTTACATATATAATATTAATTAATTATATAAATATATAAAATTAATCCAGTCTCTCTATTCGAAATACATGTCTGAAATTTGAGTTTCAGTGATTCAAAGCGTGCCTGCTCTTTCTGCAATCCACAGCCCTACTAATTTGTCTTGCCAATTTACCAACTCACCACACCACCTTTCATATACTTATAGTTATATATACAGAGAGAGAGAGAGAGGCTGTGAGTGTGTTGGATGAAATGTCTTACAGTAGGAAAAAAATAGTGAATTATATATGTACTACTACAGAGGGAGAGAGAGAGAGAGAGAGATATAGAGAGAGAGAGAAAAAAAGAGAGAGAGAGAGAGGCTGTGAGTGTGTTGGATGAAATGTCTTACAGTAGGAAAAAATTAGTGAATTTCGTGGCTTTACTGAACATTTTATATCTGCTGTTGGTTGATAATATAATCGACATTAATTATGGAGCTTCAACTTTTGGCTTACTTATTAGTGCAGATACTACATACTCCCTCCGACCTCGAATAAATGTTATATTTCATAATTCTATATAAAAATAATATTTTCCGTGCAAATTCTTTAGTTAAATAGTTTTCCATGCAATAATAAGAATTTACTAACTTTCTTGGTATGGCGTGGGATACTTATCTGGGAATTGAAAGAGTAACAATCTATGCGAGTACAAATTGACTTCATTTTACTAGGGTTTTGAGCTCAACTTGAGAGATACACATGTAATAAGATTTCGAGAACTCATAACCCAATTAAAAATATTTAATAATTTTGCAACAGAAAGTATAAGCTAAGAAACGCCCTTATTAAAAAAAAGAAAATCCTATATATAGTTTGAAAGCCCAATATAACTTTTCATCAAAATGTTTGAAAAAAAGCATCCAAGCACCTTTAAATTTTGTCTTTAAAGCGATATATATATCTGGTCAAAATATTAGTCGATGAATAATATCTTTCTTGAAATGTATACAAAGAAAAACACGAAGGAAAGCGACTGAATTAGAAAGCATTTCCAAAAAATGAAATGACAATAGAGGTGATCATAATTAAATTAATAAAAAGATATATACATAGATAAGGAATTGAATAAGTGAGAGAGAGGGGCCCACAAGGCATAAATGTTAGGGTCTATTTTTGCAAAGTGTGAAGAAAAAAAAGTGGTAGATTGCTTGGACGTGAGAGCTATGTTTTTCCTTGATCACAAGCCAACATGCAATGCAAAAGTACATCCCCAAAAAGAGGGGTAGACTTATGCTAAAGTAATTTCCACTCCCTCACCTTTTTTTTTCCTTCTACTTTATTCTTTAATTTTTGGAGAATTAATGATTTTGATTGCACTATAAATAAATATGTATGTAGAAACCCACGACAATAAATCTCCAACCACATTAGAAAAATCTTCTCCATTTGTGGACATGTATGTTTTTTTGGAAGGGTATGTATATCTAATTACACTATATTATTATTATTATTATTATTATTATTATTATTATTATTATTGTATTTGTTAAATTAAAATAGATACAATTATTTTATTTTTGTATATTTTCTTATATACATTACATAAAAATCATAGCGGCATCCGACGTGTCCAACATAATATCCCTGAGAATGCGATATTCCGGTCCACAAATTAATTCACTACACCAAAAATCATTGTAAGCGTCGGAGGCCAATCTCAAAATAAATAAATAAATAAATAAATAAATAAAATAAAAAATAAAAAAAAAAGTATGGACAATAATAGCCCTCAGCTTTGTCTTGAAGATTAACTCTAGTCTCCATCAGTAGATATTTTAAAACAACTACGTACTCTGCATAAAGAATGTTACAGATCGAACCTTTGTATTGGTCGGAAATTGGAAGGAATAATAATTCTATGACAAGCGCTTACTCCTTTGACAACTAGCATATTATAATATTTTCTTTAATTTATCCTCATGGGGTTAAAAAAAATCAATGATTTTTCCTTAGTTGTGGGTCATTGTGTCCATGTGGAATATTCAAAGTTTCACCCCACTATTGTTAAAAGACAGGTAATCTAATTCTTTGATTGAAATAATGAGAATCCATATATAATAAATGAATATTTGTATAAAGATAATTTTCTAACACATTAATTTATTAGCATTTGTGTTGATAGCTAGCATAGTTTTTCCTTTGATGACCGCAACTGCTGCTTGAAATGCGCACTGGATAAATTCCGATCTCGTACAATAGTATGCAAGTCACATAGGAAAAATAAATCATACTAAAAAATATTGATAAAATTCGAACTTGAGTCATTTAATTACAAGAATACTCACACTACAAGATAGTCATTGCAAGGGAACAACAACTTAGTTACATTTTTATACTATAATTTAATAGCAAGGCTTTAATGTGTATACAAAGTAATTAAACATGGTATGACTACACTTGTGAATTGTCCAAACTCGACCCTAACTTGACTATAGCTAGGTGCTACCTACACACACACACACACACATATATATATAAATAAGTCTATAATATATATACATATCTATATATATATATATATTTAAGTGTTATATATACTCATTTGTCTATCCTTTGGCCCCCCTAAGTCCAATCCTAGCCAGCCACGTCGACCAAATACTACTTACCATAAATGTTCTCTTGTGGTAAATTGCTTCTAATTTTTTATTAACTTATCGAACTTGTCAATAATCATGCTTAAATAATATATGTTGGAAAACCTAGAAATCCTTAAGAAATTAACCACTACTTTTCTAATAGCACCCAATAAACAAACAAACTATATATAACAGTTGATGAGATAAAATTTGATTTTTATTAATGTCGATGAAGTGATGATTTCACATGCAGGGACTGTCATAGCATTCATTAGGTCACATGCGCCATGCATATTATTATTTTACTTTCATCTTACAACTATAAATTTACCATTTTATACTGCTCCAATTTCTGTTTAAAAATTTAAGTGTACTATTTTATATATCTTACATTTGTTTCTCTATTTCTTTGTCTGAGTTTGCAGGAACATGTCTTGACCCGTGTATATATATACACACACGAGATAAAGTGTGTTAGTCTACGCATCCCAAAAACCGAAAAGACCTTAATATTCAAATGGATAATTATTGTGATATAATGTAAATATCATTCCTTGTTTTAAGAAAGTTATTATTCATAATGAATATATTGGTAATTATATTATATATAATTTCATGTCAAATGGTGTATAATTTGATTTGTGATTTGTTTATTAGTTCAATATGACAATATCTATAATTGTTGTAGGAACTGTAAATTATTATTATTTATTTATTTATTTCCAAGAGACTCTTTCCCGAATCCAATGGAAATCAATTAAATAAATAGTAAAGGCATGATGAATAATAGTGCATGCATAATAAGAGATCGATGAGTTTTTTTTGGTGGGATCGCACTATGTATATACATTTTTATTTTTATTTTAATTTCTATGTAATGTAACACATTTGGGGAGAGATGATGATGATGATGATTATTATGATGGTACTCATGATGCCATCATGACGACATATTAAAGCAGCAGCCCTTTTATCTTCAAATTGCTCTCAACTATACAAATTAATGTTAAGTGGGAACCACATATTCACATCCTATATTTATTGAGATGCATATTGAGAATAAAGAAAAAAATAATAAGGAAAACATCATAAATAGTTGGTCCCTCTTTCTTTCCATTTTAGTTGAATAATTTTAATTGATGTGTGCATACAAATTGAAAATGATGGGGGTTGGGGGGGGGGGGGGGTGATGATGTATGTATGCAAGCAAAGCATCTATCCCATGCATTATGATTACGTATAGCCACCCGTACGTGTTCTCGAGTTTGCTTCTTCATGGGGAAGATATGTGGATGATGATCATGCATGATGATGAAGATAAAGGATTTCATTTTGTATCGACTGTAAATAAGTCAAGCTACTCGGCAATATTCAGTTATACTATGTTCAATTACACCCCAATCGTTTTACATGGTTGTTATATTAATGTACATAAATTTTACAGGTGAAATTAATATTGTTATTGAGAAAATGAACTTTAGTCACGCATCACTACCATATTTTACATGTGTCTACTAGAAGTAGTTGAGTGATCATTTTTGAATTACAATTAAATTTATTATGTACCATGAAATATGCTTAATTTTGCTACTTAGGAATAAGTGAACTAGGGTATTTCGTGTCTATTTAGTAAACATTTTTTTTTATTGTGGTTGCAACTTGCATATTGCTTCAAACATACGAGATCCTACATTAGTATGTATTTACATTTGTAGGAATGCTTTTTTGATTCCCTAAATTAGTAACATTTGTTTTGAAGTATTAATTCTTAAAATCGTTTTTTTTTTCTTGAAAAGTCCTTAAACTATAGAACCATTAAGAATAGTCTACATGTGCCTTAAATAATTGCTCTTACACATGGATCTCAAATTCATGATCGACTTAAACATATTATGGTACTATATCAGAATTGAGCCATCACCCCGTTAAAAGGCTTGATTAAGGGGGTCGGAGGGCCATCGAACCTATATGTTGGCTAACATAATCTTTATCAAATCGATCTGGGACAAACGAAGGACATCAACACGGCTCCTCACGTATAGGCTGGTACAATCATCGGCTACTACTTATGATGCACGGATTCTTATTAAAATACAATGGCTGTATCAGATTCTCGTTAATTAGGGTGCAATTCTCGTCCGATTCTCATCCAATTCGCACCCGATTCGTCATGTGGCGTATCCTTCCAAATAAAAAATATAACATAATCGGATTCACGAATTTAATTACGTAATTGAAAATGTTTAATTTTTGGGTGAGAGAAAATGCGAATTACATACATTTGATTTATGAAAATTTAAATTTCTATATATTTTATAAGTATTACATATAATAAAATATTAATAACTAGACGCATCCTTGTCGAATCGCACCCTATATTTTTCAAAATTTCGTATCCTACCCATATCGTATCTTCCCCGCACCCATGCAACATAGGCTACTATATATAGACCAAAAATAATTATGAGTTTAGGCCTACTCTGATACCATAAATATAAACTTTCAAAAACTTCTAAAATTGAAAAATCATAAAGGAATATAGTCAAAATTAAAAATCGAATTTCTATGCCGGTCTTCCTAATTGTGGGTTCATTATGTCGGTTCATTATCAGGTATAGAACTAGACTAATCAAGATTGGTTCGCGATTTAATCCAAATTTAAAATTAAACAATATTTTCCTTATCGATCGACTTTGTCATTTTTTAATCTTAAAGTATGTAAATGACCAAAATATAACCAGTTAAAATTAAAAGCATCTTGCCCGTGGACAAATACAAATGGAAACCATGCAACGTGACATCGACAAATTTATTGCGGTCAAATTAATCAATTTCCTAATTTACCATATGGTTATAAAACCATCAATGATTGAATTTAGACCGTCCATGCAATGTATGTAATCCATATTGAAACTTCCCGAGAAAATCTTAAAGAAGGAAAGAAAAATTGTGGTGGTAGAAATATATCATCATTAGATTGATGCTTTAATTCCAAGGCTAAGTAAGTCACCCATTCCATGCACTCTCATAACCAAATTAAGGCCATGCCTCCTTTTTCTTTTCTTTTCCAATTAATGATGTTTTTCATTCATCATATCAAATGCTTCCTCTTTTTCACAACACCACCAAAACTTTTTTCTTCCTTACAATGGGAAAATCATTATGTCAAACTTGCTTCTCTTCATCATTGTTTACTACGTATCACTAATTTGACTTGTGATTGATTAATTAATGGTGTGTATTTGTCGATATATTTTTGGTATTATGTGTGTTTTTAACAATCGCATTGCATTATAGAAAAGTTTGAAATAGAGTTTTTTATAATATGACACACACATATATGTGTGTGTATATATATGGTGAATTATTTTATTATTTAATTTTGATTTTATCCTAAAGAAAAGTGAAAATTTAGATGCAACGCGGGTAAGACTAATCTCACCCACCTAAGTCCACCTTTTTTGCAAATTAGTCACTTACAGTAAAATTTGTTTGATGTCCAAAATATTTATTAAAATTGAAACGTACCTTGACATTTATTTTAATTTTGGTGTTTTACCTAGCTTGTTGCATATTTGATTTTCATCACTTACTTTTTGTTTTCGATTTTCATTTTACACATTTTCCTCGAGGCTTAAGTACGAATGCTTAAACTGAAAACTAAATCAAAGGTAAATGGCAAAATGGAAAAAATAAGTGACCAAAAATAAAATCAATTAAAATATTTCATTTTGATTTCCATATAATCCACTATTATCATCAAAAGATGCATTATTTTAATGAATAAAATGCATTACAATAAAGATATTTATGTTAATGTATAAAATGATTTATCATGAAAATACATTATTATTGTATAAATAAAGATGTACTACCTCCGTCCCAATATTATTTTTGTCTCATTTCTTTTGAGCATGGGTATTAAAGAGAATGGTGCTTAAAGGGTAAAAAGATAGAAAGTAGTGGAGCCCATAACTTTTTGTGAGAGGAGCATATTTCCTTTTATGGAAACAGGACAAGAATAACGAGACAGCCCAAAAGGAATACAAGACAATAATAATGGGACGGATAGTCTGTTACAGTTGCATCGAAGAAGAAATATATATATATATATATATATATATAGCGCAGATTAAATAAGAACACTTTCTTAGGTGAGAAATAAGAATAAATCTGGACCCTTGATTTTTGTTGATCTACGGTCTAGATTTAACCGTGCATTTAATTACCCTAATTTATGCATTTAAATGCTAATGCATTAAGTTATTGTAGTTTATGCATTAAAATATTTATGCATTTAGTTTCTGCATTTTATGCATCTCCGATGTAATAAAAATGCATTGTTCTTACGTTCTTATATAAGATGTGTTCTTACCAGATCCGCTCCCTATATATATATATATATACATATATATATATATATAAGAGAGAGAGAGAGAGAGACCACATTTAATGGGGGTGCAAACGCTGATATCAGCTTTTCTGAAGGGAGAGGCAAACTATAACACGCTCTGCCCCCCTATATTATATTTTTATCTATACGTACTATATATATATATATATTATATATATTATTAATATACATGATATATTTACAAGGAAAAATAATATCTAGAGCTTCTTCCCTTTCAAAAAAAAAAACATTATCTTTAATAATTCAGAAAATCAGGACATTATTAATCTCTTCTTGACCATTAATTTAATATAGTACTATATAATTTTGGGAGCAAATCCTCATAGCATGTTTGATCGGTGGGTAAATTGTGTGTGTTGAAACTAAAAAAAAAAACTTTGGATCAACTAGCACTATTCAAATAAAAGAGTTGGTGTCATTTAATTAGCATCGACGTCACTATAAATATTTATATATATTTCATTAATCAGCGAATCTCTATTGATATATTTCAATTGCATGTCGATATTCCTTTAGTATATTTACATTTTTCACTTAATTTAGTGAATATAGTATGTTATATATTGAATTGAATAGTTTGATTTGGTTAATGAAATTGAAATAATAAATAATATGGGGTGTTGGGGTGGGGACAAATGAGAGAGAGTCAACTGTAGAGAAAGTTGCAGGGGGGGTGGGGGGCACATGCCTGTAAAACGGAATGTCTTTTGAGTCTTCTTAACAACAACAACAACAAGACCACGTCGGTCTCTCTCTCTCTCTCTTCAATTCTTAATTGGCTTTTCAGGAAACACAATCATGCATGCCAAAACCCCAACCCCTCCATTCATTTCTATATAATTCTACATTACTACTATTATTTCGTATAATGCTCTCATTACATCTTAATCTCTCGTACCATTATATGTGCCCCATATTACACCAGTACTCTACAATCACATAATTGCAACTATTTTTTTTTCCCTTCAATCAGAAATTGGCCCAGTTCGCTTGTTTTAAAATGCGTGTCTATTAATTGTGCTCGTCTTTATTGTACTTGTATTCTCCAATAATTTGTTGTTCTGCTATGATCTCTTCCACCTAAAAGGAAATTGTTTACTTCCTCTGTCCACGATAAGCATAGCACAATTTCCTTTTACGTATACAATAAGTGTAATACTTTTCATTTTGAGAAATGACCTCATCCATTACCTTTATTTTAAACCTTACAACAATTCATTATGGTAGGTCAATTTCTCCACTTAAAACCAATCTACCAACCATTTCTTAAAATTTGTGTCGAACTCAAAGTGTCATACTTATTTTGGACGGAGGGAGTATAATATTCTATCTAGTACACATAATTAATATACACACATATACAAATATTTTAATAAACCACAAATTAAATGCTTTGGTGGAGAATGAATCCTCCATTCTACAAGATGTTTCATCTTCATTTTAGTTGAATCCATAAGTGTCACACATATGTGTTTGTATATATTAATTTATATATATCATTAAATACATGTAGCATATGGGACTGATACAAATTATAAGAGGAAAATGGGGAGTTGGTGTGCCTATACCGCACCTATTAGCCTTCCATTAAACAAAAAATTGCATACAAATATAAGAATTTTGAATATATGCGGGTTCAATCTCTATTTGATCCTCTGATTCTTCTCTTCAAGTTGACCCTCGAACGATTTTTAAGTAGTCTTTGAGATTTTCAGAGATTTAGTGTATCATTGATCTCTTTAGACTTGATCTTCAAGTTTTATAACATTGACGCGGAGGACTTTCGCCTTGTTTCTGAAGTAAACGTTGAGCTTTGGGCTTGACGCGGAGGACTTTCCCCTTGTTTCCGAAGTAAACGTTGAGATTTGGGCTTGACGAGAAGAACTTTCGCCTTGTTTCTGAAGTAAACGTTGAGCTTCGAGCTTTATAATGTTGATGAGGAGGACTTTTGTCTTGTTTCCGAAGTAAACTTTGAGCTTTGGGCTTTATAACATTGACATGGAGGACTTTCGCCTTATTTCTGGATCAAACGCCACTTTGAGACAATTCCGACGAAGAATGCGTTGCTTCCACGAAGAACGCATTGAATCTCGCCGGGACACCTTGAATATTGAGAGAGAAATCTTAGATATTTTCTCTTCAATTCTTGAGCTCTTGGAGATGATGTTTTAGTGTATTTTTGAAGTGTTATGGAGACTCCTATTTATAGTTGTAGGAAGAGAGACTTGAGTGGACTTTTGAACTCTATCTTGGGCTTTAGGGATGAGGTGACGCGATTTCATTGGCTCTTGAATATTGATATATATCCTTAACTTGTTGCCAAAGAAATATATATTTATCACAATATAAAAATACATATTTATTAATTAGATAATTTATTTAATATGGATTTGATAAGATTAATTAAATAAAAATATTATAATTAATAAAAATATGTTAAAATTTCGGTCTCTACAATATATATATATATATATATATATATTTGTAATCAACAGTGCACACAACATAAGATTGAATAGTTTAGATATTGTGGAGAAGATAGAGACAATGAAAACAACTGAGAATTGCATAAATATTGCTCGGTTAAAGAACCAACCACATATATTCGGAAAAATCATATACTAATGTTAGCTCTTTGTGCTAATATTACTATTATATATATATATATATATATATATATATATATATATATACATATATGTGTGTGCGCGCGCGCTATAATCATCATCATCATCGGATTCATGGCAGATCACCAAATACGAGCAAGAGTAATACTTGCAAAATATTTAATTTATTTGAACTCGTTTTTCTTATGTAGGCTAGTCGAGGAAAATGATTTTCCTCATCAGCTATGATACTTGGTCTAGTTTCATACTAGTAAATGTATTTATATATCAACCTAAATACCAACGTAAATAAAAATAAATAAGAGGAGGCGTGGAAATGAGTGAAAATTAGTGTGATTATGTGATAATATAACTACCATGCCATTGACTTGGCAACTGTATATCTCCTTTTCTGTCTTCCTTTTGCTTAAATTATATATAGCTACTTTTATTTCTCTTACTAATTCTGCAAACTGTTTTTACTACTTGTTGAAATTAATGAGAGCAAGCGTTAATTAACTTCTTCTTTCTATGTATATACAGCTATTACTAAACTTTGGTAGATCTAATACACTTTTCATGAACTTTATAAAACTTGTCACAATTAAATGCTTTTATTTATTTATTTATTTATTATGGTTGAGAGGATAACTAAATTAACTAACAAGATATAAACTGCCTATTCCATAATGTGGTTTTATTGATGTTCAACCATTCTCCCGTGAAGAAAAGAATTAAATAAGTTAATAAATAAATTGTTTTAGAGTTTGGGCCAAAGAAGTGATATATATAATTGAATTGTCATTATTCATAAATAAATTAATCAATACATGAGTTAATTGTATATATTAATAAAATGCATGCATAAATATTAATGGCTTTAATTTGAGGATTTCTAGAAGGAAGGTAAAAGAGAAATGATGGGTGAATTTATTTCCTAGTATCCAATGCCCCTAAAGAAGCTAAAAAGGGCCTTTTTGTGATATCTGAAAAGGAGAGTTACTTGTATTGTAATTTTTGATTCTTGGAATGGAACATATATGCCCTAAAGTTGTTAGCTGAGAAAACCTCCATTACAAAACAAGTTGGAACGTGTATTTTTTATCTTATTAATAAAGTCAAGCTAAAAACCTCAAATTCTTTTCAAGAATAAACATTTTGATATTATAATTATAATAAACCAAAAGTAAACAAATATTACTGTTGGCCCTCTTATATACATACACATATACATATATATACATACATATATATAGTATTAAATTCGCATGACATTATATATAGCAATATATAATAACATGTAACTGACTGACCACCATCTATCTACCACCCCACCCCACCCCCTCCCCTCCTCACAAGCTTCCAAACAAAGAGAATTAATGGAAAGTGAGATTTGTAAGTTTTATTCTCTCCCCATTCTCCACTGATTTTATTAATTTCCACCATATATATACATATATATAAAATTAAAAACAACCAAAAATAATTAATACCACTGCATACTTATCTGGTAAATGGGTATCTGCATCTTGGTGATTGATTCCCTAATACCATGTAGAGCAGCATGTTCATGGCAGATCTCTCTCTCATCCTAATTCAAACGTCGTCTCTCGTTCATGGAGATCGAATCTGATCATCGCCCTGGGGTTTTGGGGTTTCCGATTGCCTCGACATGACCATGTTTTCGGCTGAGAAGCGGCGTTTTTGCGGTGGTTATGGTGGCGGCTACGGCGGCGAGGGTTTCGGTACTTTTATACAAGCAGCAGGTTATGGTTTTTCGAGCGTAGGATCTGATCTAGTTGGTGGAATGACGACAGACGATAACGATAACGAATTACGAACTGATAGTCTTAACGACGGCGCGGAGTCGAGCTCCAAAGATGAGAGAGAGAGAGAGAGAGAAGAGGAGTGGCTACAGCTCAGCATCGGCAACGGCGGCGGGAGGCAAGAAGATCTTGGAACATCGGCCAAGAATATTAATGGGTCGGGTTCGGGCCTAGTGGAGCTGCACCTGATGCCTAATAGTAGCAACAACAGCAGTAGTACTCATACGCAAATCCGGCCCGAATTCCGAGCCCCTCGGCCCGTCACGAATTTCGGGCCGTCGTTTTTCTTGCAGCATCCTAGCAGCACTTCAAATTTCTCTCCGCATCAGGAGATTAACTGGGAATTTAGGCCCATTCCGATTAGTCTAGCAGCGCCGTCGTCGTCGTCGGCTTCGTATTTCCCGCGGCCCTTCCAAATCTACGACGTGGCGGCGCCCGGGGCGGCTGCCGCCGTAGATTTCAGAGTCATTCAGCCGCCGAGGAGGCCGCATTCTGGCATATGGTTTATGCTACAAGCATCGCACAATCAGTAAGTGTATTACTGTGTTATTATCAATACCTGGGAATTATTATTTTATAAAAAAATTAAGTAATCATCAATATTTGTTCATCATTTTAATTTTGTACACTATTTTTTTTTCTTTATTTTTGGTGTCCCTACTTTGGAGCTCATATTTTTTTTTTCCTTTTTCTGACGACATCATGATTTGTAATGGGCTGGTTTTCATATATATTTTGTGCTAATTTGCAGGGACAAAGAGCCATTTCTGCCGCAGATATCCAAGAGCTACTTGAGAATCAAGTAATTCACTTCTTCATCTCTTTTTATATTCATGACAAAAACCCATATTTAATTTAATTTTTTATTTTTTTTTAGGGATGGGAGGATGACGATTCGAGTGGTGATAAAATACCTGGTTAATAAGCTTAGCTTGGAAAATGAATCAGAGGTACGTACAAAGTTAAAATGCTCCAATTAACTTAATATATATGCTTCTTTTTAAATTTTCCTACTCCATTAATGCTAGAAGAATTGTGATTAATTCAAACATCTCTAAGCTTTAGCATTAGTCGTTTGTTGCATTTTTCATGATTCAGAAATAAGGCGAAAACCCTCGTAAGAAATGAATCGGATCTTGGAAGAAACGGTTGGTGTGAGTAAGATGATGTAAACAGCAGAACCGTAGGGGAAAACTTAAGGGATAACATCATAAGTAGGTATGGAGTAGATTTCTTGGTAGCTAGCTTAGGTCTCTCTTTTTGTTTTATTAGCTTAATCCATCCCTTAATTACTGTTTTCTTAATAAATTACTTGCCTTATTTGTGGTGGTCAATCGCTAATATTCCCTCTTAACGACGCATTTAGCTAGAGTTAGTTATTATTATATCCAAGTAAAGGATTTAAGATTTAGGGTTGAAGTGACGAAATGTTGAAGAAAACTACTTGTCACCTTAATTAATTATAATAATCAACTTCCAAAGCCAAAGGGCTAGAGCTACTTCATTTTGTTTTCAGAAAGTGACGCCTCCATCGATTATCCCTCCCTTAATCCAGTGGGATATAATTATATAAAATTAAGTTAAATAATTTGTAAGTGGAAATAATCCATTACATATATTATGGTCTAAGTTATATAAACTATATATTATAAATTTTAAAAGATTAAAATTTATCTATATTTATTGTATATATGTGCGTAAATCAAAGAGGTAAAAGCCTACTAGACGATGAATTCATAAAATTTTAGAATTTTAGATTTGTATACATAGAATTTCAGATAGTTAAAATCCCCAGCGCAGAAAGGAAACTTCAAATATTATGCAAAATAAGTAATTATTTCAGAAGAAAATTAATCCTTAGTGTACATATAGTTGCACTAGTCAATAATGATTAATTTATTTAGTTCCAGTCGAACCTGGGTAATAAATCATGGCTGAATATATAGATATATATAGTGTTATACTAATGTGTTTCGTAGATTTGCTTTTAAAAAAAAATTGTCGTCTTTATACGCTTAACAAAGTAGGATAAAGCTGTTTGATTCGAAGTGCAAAAATGGCAAAATAAAAATATATCGAAAACTAAGCAGAAAGTTTTTTTTGCAAGAATTTCCGCAGCTAGAATTAATAATTGCTTTCTTTTTGTTAGTTTTAATTTAACCAGAAGCTTTTCTTTCCTCGCTATAACTGTTTGCAAAAATCTGTCATTATTAATTTTATCACCCACTTTTCTACATATTCTAACCTAGCTCTAAATTGTGTGAAAAAGTATATATCCATTCATTATCCCATTATCAAGAGAGCGTGCATATACTATATACTACTATATTTCTCTATTTTATTTATTTATTTGAGTTTGGGGGTGACGAATTGGGATTTGTACCATGATTATCTCCCACTCTTACAAATGCGAGAGATAAAACTAAGCTATGAAACTTAATTATCTTTTCATATGTATAAGATTTCGTAGTATGTGGGAATCCCTAACTAGCCAAAATTTATTGCAAGTTTGGCCGTTTAGAATTTTGAATATATTATTCTAATATATCTTTTCAAGTTTGGGAGTATTGTTTATATAAAATATAACTCAAATTTAATTATAAACATATCTAGTGCTTTAATTTTAATAATGAAATTTAATTGCTAAGTCATAGCAGTATAGAAATTTCAATTGTGATGGAGGTATTAGTATGTAGTATTTGATATATAGCCAGCAAATATAATGGAAAGTCTAGTACTGTTTTTTATTCTTTTTATTTTATTATGACGGTTTATACTAGTGAAGAATATGAATTAACTAATATTGCCCTCAGCCAGTTCATGAGAACATATATTATCTAAGCTAAAATGTTCGTCGTAAAAGTCTAGTAAGTTATTTGGTTTCTTCCTGTTTTACTTAAGTGGGAGATAGTAAATTAGTAATCATATATCACTAGAATTTCAAGTTTTGAAATAAATAAAATATTTAAGCTCCAAATATTCTTCTATCCTAGCTAACTGAAAATTATAGGAGTAATACATAAGATTATTGCGGGATAGCTGCAGGTTCCATTTTAGTTTTAATATAGAAAATTTCAATGTGATTAAAAATTAAAAGTTGAATATTATATATGTGTGTGCTTCCGCGTGTATTTATATCGTTTTAGGCTTGTGTGCAGGATGAATTCCCATTTGATTATTTTGTTAGTAAAATAATTAATTGAAAACCCTTTTTTCCCCTATTTAGTTATTTAAATCATAATAATTAATTCCTTAGATTCATCTGCCTCCCTAAACTTGAATTAGTATAACCTGCCTACCTCAATTCCTAACATAGTACAGCTGCAAACATTCCGATTACAGTTTCGTGTTAATGCAAGTATTCAAAGTTTTATAAGTTTTTATTGGTACTAATTAATTTATTTGGTCAACCCTTTTTATGATTAATTAGGATGCGTATATAATTAACCCTCCTTTGATTGCATATCGTTCTTCATATCTTAAAGTAAGGCATTTAGACCAAGAAAACATCTTATCATAACATAATCTAAACAGCTATGTACAACCAACAAAATTCTAATGTAATCTTTTTAAATAAAAAATACGTTAGGTAGAATTATACGTGCCGCTCTTATATACATTGTGTATATAGTTAAATAAATTCAATGTTTGACATGTTCGTTATAAAATTATTCCATGTAATTAGAATATACATGACACTCAACATTCTCCTGTTATACCATGCATGTTCTTTCCTAATTAGTCAACTTTTCGATTCCTTTAATCAAGTCTTATAATTTGGCTTAGTTTTTTTTAGAGAATTACAAGGTATATATATATATAATCTAATCAAGCACTACATCACCATATAATTTGGCATAGTTAATTTAGTTTTGTTTAGAGGGTGGCCTAGTTAATTTAGTTGGTAATTAAGTCATAATTAACCAAACGTATAGCATGGTTAGCGGATTTAATTATTAATATATGACCAAAATATTAAATAATAAATGATGCCCGTTTTGGGCCGGAATGCCAAATAAACTTTTTTAGACACGGCATGCAACTTAGTGGCCAATCATTGAGATTATAAGTGGGTAGGGATATAAAAAAATACCACCAAATTTTGGAATCTGCATGAAAATCAAGATCTCTCTCTCCACACACACCATATAAATGTGTGTACTATAACTATCAAAACGAGGGAAAATATTGGGCTGATTATTTTTCAAATCATTGTATTCATACCATATCAATAAGCAAGTGTTTGGGGCGTGGATATATAATGGAGTTTATATATGTCTCGTAATGATTAATTATTACGAGAGAACAAACATTAACAATATGAAAAAGGCTTAAAAAAATATTTGATAATAATCTCATATGATCAATTCAATATATGTGATTAGATACATTAATCATTGGCCTTAGGTAATAGTATTATTACCCATATAGTTTTAGCTGAGGTTAATAAAGTAGAAAATGCAAATATAGGATTATTAATAATTAATCACTTTAAACTTATGCGTAGTTATTTGAAAAAATTAGACCAAAAATTAATATTATTATTGTAGTTATTTAAAATTATTAATATTGGATTGGAGTAGGGGAATTCATACGCCATTAATTCTGTCGTATTGGTGCATGGATTGGATTATGATTTGATTTCGTCATGCTTTCGTTGGTTTCAACCCAGCCGAATGTAGGCCCTTAATTGTCTTTTCACATATATTGTGCTTTAAAAAGAGCCATCAAACGTCTTATTAAGTGCTGCACTTCCATCATAATAAAAGGTCGTCTAAACAAATGATAAAGACCATTATTTAAGTCTACAATACTTAAATTCTAATATATATATAGAAAATATAATGTGTATATTAATTAATTTATTAAGGAATATCTTAAGTACCGAAAGATATTGTTTCGTATGATTGTCCTTTTATGAAATTCAACGCTGAAATAATTAACATACCATGAGTTGAGGGTGTTTTATTATTTTTCCAAGTTGTAGGACTTTGATTTTTATTTTCTAGAAGCTCAAAACATAAACTATGTTATCTTTTACAGCAGTCTGCTTGACTAGTTGGTTTAATGATTTAATTTATTTGGTTTTAATTTCTGTACGTAGGATTATTTCCCTATAACGTGCGTGTTATGTTCCGCGAAAAAGTGGAATTTATTATGAGCATGACTACCCAAAAAATAATAGAGATTTAGAGAGAAATGAAGACTTATATATATACATATACATGTGTTTCTAGAGAGAGAGAGAGAGAATGGATGTTTTACGTTGGAGGAAAGCAATGCATGATAGATAATGCATAGCAGAATGATTTGGTGTTGTTGACAAGAAACGAACAAGAAAGCGTGATGAGGATTGACGTGACCACATAATCAAATTAAATAGTACCACTCATACATACACACACGCACACAAACACACACAAAAATATATATATATATATATATATATATATATATATCTGTGTGAATGGAATGCTTTACATTAACTACACATATAAATTGTATTCAACCAATAAACAGAATGATAATAGCTACTACCTCCGTCCCATGATAAGTGGCTACTTTCTTTTGGACACGGGTATTTAGGAGAAGAGTGTTTAAAGGGTAAAAAGATAAAAAGTGGTGGAGCCCACATCTTTTGTGTGAGAGAGGGTATTTCCATATTAGGAAAGTGGCCACTTATGATGGGACAGCTCAATAAGGAAATGTGGCCACTTATGACGGGACGGAGGGAGTACTTAATTAGTTAATGCATTATGATAAAAAATTTAGTAACGAATTTGCGGAGGGAATGTCTAAGATAATATACTTATTAGTAAAAGTTTGGGCACGTCATGAATATACATACATATATGATACGTGTATATATATATTTTGATAACTTTATATATATACATTGGCATACAAATTAAAAAGCTGTACCATAGTTTGTGATCTGTATACTCGCCGTACTCTGGATCCGTCAACTTTTTATTTATATAAATTATCTTTGTTGTTGTTATTATCATTTAATATTATTATTATTATCTTTTTCAGTAATTGTTAATATAATAATGATTTTTTCCAAGATTTTTGTATGTTAATATAAGATGCATCTAGTAAGTTTTACCATCGATGTATAAAATCATAATATATATTATAGTATTCCAACATGGCAACATCAAATAAAATGAAGTCTAAAGGTATAATGATTTAGGCTTAAGAGGAAAGTCTGAATGGGTCCCTTTAAAAATGATTAAAGTGTAGATAATTTCTGTGATGGTGGGATAATTGGGTAGGTTTCAATGACTCGCTTCATATATAGGGCTCCTTTGGTAGGTATGTTAGGATAAGTCGAGATAAATAATATTGAGATAAATAATGTGAATAAGGGGTAATTATTAGTGTAGTTTTTGTGTTTGGTAGATAAGATAATGTCAAGATAAATAGCAGCTAATAATAGGTTGGTTGTTTGGTACCATAATTTAAATTCAAGATTAAATGGGAAATTACAATTCTACCCCTAATTATATAACCCTCATCTCTCTCTCTCCTCTCTCCTCTCTCCTCTCACATGTTCCACCACCACACACCTGCTCTCTCTCCTCTCGTCTGCAACCACCACCACCGTCCCCACCCCATCCCTTCCACCACCATCCGCCACATCCTCGACGCCGCCATCTCTTCCACCACCGTCACCCGCCACCACCACAAACAAATTTATACAACCACAGTCGACCACCACCGCCACAAAAATTCTCCCACCCTCGACGCCGTCGCTGCCGCTGCTGCTGCCTTTATCTCTCATCCACCACCTGTAAATTTTGGACGGGAGAGAGAGAAAGAGAGGGGGGAGATTTGCACCACTCTTCTCTCTCTCCCCTCGTCTTTCACCTTCCCGACCCGTCGCCGCCGCCTGCTTCCCGACCGCCACCATGTCCCTCTCGCTCTCTCCTCTCTCACTCCCTCTTCTCTCACCCCTCAATCTCTCTCTCCTCTGTTCCACCACCATCCGCCGCCGTCGCAACCACCACCACCATCCGCCGCCGTCGCAACCATCACCGCCACCATGTCCCTCTCGCTCTCTCTTCTCTCACTCCTCTCTCTCACTCTCTCTTCTCTCACCCCTCAATCTCTCTCTCCTCTGTTCCACCACGCAACCACCATCCGCCGCCGTCGCAACCACCACCACCATCCGCCGCCGTCGTAACCACCACTGCCACCCGCCGCCGCCTACTCTGTCACTCCTCTATGTCACTCTCTCTTCTCTCACGTAGCCACCATGGGGGCAATTCTGTCAATAGAAATTTAGTATGGGTTACACCCTCAATCCACATAAATAATACCACCAATTTGGGCAGATTAATTATCTGGGTGAAACAGTGAAATAAGCTCGGGCCCTTCATTTATGCCGGGCTCCCAGTATAAAAAATTTTAGCTACCAAACACCCCATTAACCCATATAAATAATATAGTAGGGGCTCGTTTGCTATGAAGTATGGGATAAGGCTTGATATGATTAGGTGGGATGTTTTAATACATATAAAAGAATTAATATTGTGTTTGGTATGGTGTATTAAATTCTCTGCAAACCATATTAATTATGGTAAGAGGGTGAAATTATAGTAATTTATTCTTATATTTAGTTGCAGTATTATTTATACCACCTCATAGATGGTATAACATAATAACAACAATAAGTATAACTCATACGGGCCCGAATTTTATAAAGGGCCCCATACTTTGTACCAAACGAGATATTAGGGTGTATAATATATATTATACACCCTAATCACTCCTAGCAAACAAGCCCTAGGGGTTTATAACCCCTACCAAACACCCCCATAGGGTATAGGGTATTATGTCTAAATTAAATAATTAATTCTATTAATACATACATACTTGTTGATAATGACATATTAATATTAGTATTAATTAAATTAGATGTATGTTTATCGCTTCTTGACCAATAAACTAACTACAATGCCTACGTGCGTCCAATAAAAATAAATTAAAGGGTTTACTTTGAGATAGATAAATATATATATATATATATATATAGGATTTTTGTTTCCTTCCTTATACATATATCACATTTTAAGGAATAGCTATTATCTATATATGTTTAGGAATTAGATTTATTTGAAGGTCTAAGTTGTTTATAAATAACCTGAAAATAACACCCCCCCCCCCCTATTTAAATTTAAAATTTTTATTTAAGGAGCCGAATCAATTGTTATATAGAGATTCAATAAAGCTATTCGGTCACACTATGGCCGGCCACACGAGTAAGAAAAAGGAAAGTTAACTGTAAAAATGGAAATAATCACATTTCCCCTAAGGGTTTATGATTCCCCAATTAGGGTATATTTCATTTTTCAAAACCTATATTACATTTTTTAGCTTATGTGGCTGACTACCGTGTGTCCAAATAACATTAGCCATAGAGATTATATGTGATTTTGACTCCTTGTTTCAGCTTTCATTAACCATTTTAATCATCTCAATCAATATACAATAACTCCAAATATAACGTTATAAGTATTCGGTTCACTTCTTTTACACCTAATTCAAATGCATTAATAGCTATATACTATGTGTTTGTGTGCATCTATATATATATGGGACACGTGCATGGGACAAATTTGCATCATTTCAGAATTGGCATTATATATATTGTCATCATGAATATATGCGTTTGCATGATAACAATAATTATGATAATGATGAAACAATTATATATGTGTTAGCAAATATATAATAATTTAATTATTTGATTAATTTTGTTGGTTGGATGTATTTTTGCAGATAGAGATAAGATGCAAAGGGCAAAGGCTTCTACCTTTCTTGACATTGCAGCATGTAAGAGATAACATTTGGAGTAGCCCAAGAGATTTCATCACTTTGCTTCCCAATTCCTCAACTACTCATCACATTATGGTGCTTCACTATGCTAGAACCCATCCATCTAATTAATATTCCAACTCGACCCGACTCGACTCGACTCCGCGATCGATTTTAACTTTAAATTATTAATGGAACTTTCTTCGTTTCCTTGTCTTTAATTTGATTTCGGTTTTAATACTTTAAATTTAGGTAGTGGTTTGTTGTTTTCTTCCTTCTTTTTTTTTTGTTCCTTCTTTAAATTATTTTTATTTTGTCTTCCAATACAATACTAATGAAGAGTAGGTTGAAAAACTAAACCCCATACATGTAAGAGGTGTTGGGCTCTGATGAATTGGCGTAAATTATGTTAGCTTTGGATTTTCAATAATCTTTTAGTCAATTTGATTAGAAATTTGTGTGCTTTTTTCTTTCTTTTTTTTATGGTGATTAATGAAACTTCTTATCTTTATGATGTTTGCTTCTTTCAGTGTTTTCCTTCTTTATTTAAAGACAAAAATGTTTTGCTTTTATGGTTTTGTTTGGGCCCACTTTTGGCCCAACACTACAGATGTAAAATGCCCGATTATGAGCAAACACATAAATATACTCCTGAAATATAAGTGGATATAGGAAGTCGTGTTGTTGAGATCTCTTTAGCTGTAAATAGGCCCATTAAGAGTAGTTAAATTTTGTGAGGAAATAATTGGTAATCTGGAATTTTGCAGCCTCAAATAATATTTAATTTGTTTTGTGCATCCTAAAATCTGAATTGGAGATTGTCATTTCAATTGACATTCTTGATTTTTTTTTTTAAATTTATAAATGTAAACAAAATTGAATTAGTATAATTAATGCCGTAGCGTAGAACTGACGAGATTCTCCCTTAATAAATTTGATTTGGTTACTTTAATAAACATTCCTTTAACTTTGAAATTTTGAATGCCAAAAAGAGGGAAACAAATGTTTTTCTTGAAACAAACATTTCACAACTTACCTTGGAAAATCTCTGTATTAATATAAAGAATTGAAAGTCTTGTAAACGGCTAAAATCAAAACCAAATCAATCTTTATAAACTATAATAGCAAGCCCGGGCTGCTATTTATAGTAACATTCAATTTTTAGTTTTTTTTTGTTTTTTGCAATATTGCATTTATGGAAATAATTCTTATTAATGCTATATCCTAATTATTCATTATTATTTACCAATCAATTATTTAATGTCGGATGTTACAAAGACATAATTTATGACAAAATATTAATTTTAATAATAAACTTTCCATTTCTCATACTATTTTTCTCTTATAAATACTAAAATTCTACAAGCAATTTCATCCACAACACATTCTTTGTCCTCATGCTTTCCCGACTAAAGGAAGCACGATTGATAAGAAAAAAGTTATCTCACCGCATTAACGTAATAGCTTTGTTTTATTTTAGAATTGGTTTCTTCATTAAATTTCAGATAGGCTCGAAGACGAAATTGCTAAAGAATGCTTGGTGCAAACCCCTGCATCAGATATAATTTCTACTTTTTATTTGTTTCATCCTGTAGCAGTTTCTTCGATTAGAAGATCGCAAGGCCAGTGAAGATTTGAGAATGAGCCACGATGTGCTCAATATATTTGTAGTTTTAGATCATTGTCCAATGTCCACTCTCAAATATATACTATAAAATTTATGTGATATTTTTTTTTGGCCGTTCTTTTATCCCGGTTCTTTGATTTCTTTATTCATTAATTTGTCAGTTTAATTGATCATTTTTAGTCGCAAAAGATCCGTGATTAGGTTTAATTGTAATTATAATAAGAATATTATGGGATTAATTATAATTAAGTTGTTGTTATATTGTCAATTCATTAATCGATTTATGTGGATTGATTCAGAATATGTATATATATAGGAACACTATATATGTTGGTTGTAAATTTCAAAAATATAATATGCAAATGCATGTTTCTATTTTGATGATAATATAATATTTATATTTCTATAGATAATAAACATTTACCTGTTTGAGTACATATATTATTCAAAATATATTTGAGTAGAAAGTCTTAGACATACCTTCATGAAATTCGTTTCCATCTAATTACTATGCTTTAGATAAAAGAATGTTATTATTCGAAAAAAGATAAAAGAATGTTACATCTGAAATTGATAAATTTATATACTAAGAAAAAATAATATATGTAACAAACTTGCAAACAATCTTTATCTTTATATAATAAGGCCGGATTAATGTATATGCATGTATGCTTATGTCAATCTATGTATGTATGCTTATGTCGATATTTGGTGTATTATTGATTTTGTGATGAAAAGCATAGAGTTGCGAAATTTGTTCTTAACGTCATGGAGAGTAAAAAAATAATCTATCATTAATATGTGGACAACAACAAATAATTTATTTCAGCCACATACGAGGATAATGTTTTAATAATTAATTATGTTATCAATGAAGATTACTATTATTTCGCCCATTTATTTTATTTGCACTGATTAAGTTGTACAAAATCTATTAATTTCTTAAGGAGTGTTCCATTTACAATTAAGTTTGATTCAATCATGTTGACAATTGAAATGTGAATTGAATACATATATTAAAATTCATTAAGTAATTACGTTACTCATAAATTAACTAGATTGATTAATTGTTGCTAATTGATTAATTGAATTAATATTTGACTATAAACAATATATATATATAAAAATAGTCATTAATAAATTAATTTATTCATAAAAAATAAAATAAATTAAATTTGATGCTAAATGACTAATAAATTGAATTTGAGTAGTTGAATCAAAATTTAACTAATTAATCTCTCTATATATATATATAATATACAATTTAATATGTGTGTTGGTATATACACATTCTATAGTCTTTGTTTTGAGTTGAGTAAGAGAGATGGTGGAATTTGAACCATATACCTATTTGGAGCTATGCATTTAATGTACTTGAACATTTTATTTTGCATAAATTAATTTCACTAATTGGAGCTAATTAAGTAAATGATGTTGATTGACTAATTGGAGCTAATTGTGTAAACGATGTTGATTGACTGATTTGATCAATATATAACTAATCTATTTATATGTAGTTGAAGTGTAAGTACTTAGAGTAAATAAATAAGGATTTATCAGTAGAAATATATATTTGTTTATTTGTTGTATACAGGAATACATATACGTAATTACTAATTAATACTACTAATTATTAAAAAAATCTAAATATAAACTTGCATTTTTTTTTATGTGTAACTAATAATAGTAAATTTTTCAAAGTTTATGTCCAAAAATAAGATTTTTGAAAATCATCCCAACTTTTGTGTGATATCATAGTACTTCCTTCGTCTCATTTCAATTGGTATGGTTGCGTTATTTATTTGTCACGTTTCAATTGGTTTGTACTATAAATAGAAAGTTTGATATTTCACCAATATTATAACACCCTCAACGTAACTCATAAATAACATATTATGCCACATGGGTATATTTTTTCTCTCTCCTACTTGACTTGAAGACCATATCCCCTAAAAAGTTAATTTCGACGAGCCACAAACAGAACTATATAACACCAACACGGTGTGATCATTTTTATTGTTGTATCACATTTATCAAATTATCTTATTGCCAAATTTATATAAATGTATCTTATTTATATTTTTATTGTTGTGTTGTATTCATAATTAATCACTTTGCTATAAAAATTTGTTTACACATAATTTTACTTCAAAATTTTTATAATACAAAATACAATGAAAGCCCAATATTTATTTTGAGTTTGTAATCACTAAATTATTAAATATCATTTAGTTTATTTGAAATTTAATATTATGAGCCTATGAAAATACAAATTATTAATCATACAGAGCTTTTATTTTTGAAATCGTGACATAATTTTTTCACATCTTATTATTTTTAATAATTAAAAAACATCTCTCAATTTATTTACTTTTTTGGATAAAATTTTGAATATTGATTACCAATATTTTGCATGGGTAATTTTTTAATCAAGATTTAAATAATAATACTTTCTCCGTCCACTATAAATGTAACACTTTGGGTTTGGTACGGATTTTAAGAAATGATTGGTAGATTGGTTTTGAGTGGAAAAAGAAATCTACCATAATTAATTGTTGTGAGATTTAAAATAAAAGTAGTGAGTGGGGTCATTTTCCAAAATGAGTTACGCGATGGAGAGCTATTTCTGGTAAAGAATATTATTGAGCAGAAGACTCTGATATAGATGACATGGGTAGGAATGGAAGAATGTTAATAAGTTAATGTGTTTAGAGTGGCGGATGTCGGAGTAGTCGTTAATGGAGAATGCGACAACTGCGAGAGGTAGCCAATGATGGTGGTGAAGACAAGATGGAGAAGATGACGTACGATGGTCCATTACTAAATTCTATTTTTTAGATTTTCTTTGCTTTCAATTGAATTTAGATATTTGTTATCTTGATCACATTTCAAATTCCTTTCCAAGGAGCCATATATAATTTTCGACGCCAGAAATTGAAGCTCGTGACATATTGAAAAAATATTAAAGGGAGAAGTAGTAGAAATAACAATATTTTATTAATATCACACTCCACTCACATGATACTATTATATTAATATATATTAATAAAATATTGTTATGTGAAAAGTGGGTGCATTATATATACACACATAATAAAATTTCCCCATAGTGTAGACACATTTATCTCAATTAAAACTCCATGAAAATGTATGGGGTTGCCACCACCAGAACATATAAAAATAGTGCAAATCACTCCTCCCTTCTAATGGTCTTCTAGCGTCGTTCAAAAATTTTTATTTTATTTTTTTTATTTCTTTCCGACATCATCTTTCAGACCAGCTGAGAGACTTTCCATGAAAGCTTCGTGCAACCTCATGACTGTTAGGCTACATTTCTAACGTACATAATATATTGACAACATATTAAAGTTTTTAATATTTTCTTTACTCATACTTATATTATTTTACAAAAAATTATGAAAATTCAATTTACCCCGTGCATCGCACGGGTGTAGTACTAGTACATATAAATATATGAAACATAATGTTAAGTGTTGAAATCTATACCTATTATAAAAGAACATTGTTTATCATTTATTTTGTCTATTATACCCCTCTTATATATTTAATTCAAGCACAATAATATATATGATATACTATATTTATCCTTATATATTCTTAAATTATACTTATAATATCCTTACTTATTTAAAATTTTAAGGATAGTTTAATAATTTAATATAAATAAATTTTATATAGTATTTGATACTCCATAAGATAAGATTCCCCTTATATTTATATTTCATCTAAATTGTAATATGATTTATCTATCAATATTACGTATATTACACGTAACATTCCACTACCACTAGTAAAACAAGTAGTATAAGAATGTTGCTCCAAATTAAACTCGAAAAATAGCAACTGCTAACAAATAGGCACAAAAGGTCTTACATGTACAGAGGATCAATATTCATTCCACTTCAAATACACTCCATCATATAAATCACTAGAAATTCAAAAAAAAAAAAAAAAAACAAAATAGATATTTATTGATTTAATTCAGTATTTCACAACTAAAAGATTCTCCCACAAGTCCCTCAACACAAGGAAACACAAATGAGGCAAGCAAAGCACAAATTCGGACACCTGCACAAAATCAACTCAATAAACGCATACCAAAACAACGAGATTTAACCAAACAGATTGATGCTACAAATTACACTACTCCTTGACTATTTGAACACAACTATGAATGAGATAATTGCATCAAAGCTAACTAACTATACGACGAAGACTAAGACAATGTGGTCAGAAGAGACAGATCCCAGCTTCTTCCCAACCTAACATCACAAAAAGCATTACAAATTTACAATCACTATTTTCATCTCAAAGAAAAAACAAACGACATTATATATGAAATACATAAGGTAAAACGCCACCAAATTCCCATGCTTTCGTGTATCTAGAGCTCTTGACCGCCACTAGGTTACATCTAGTTATCAACTTCCCCTCCCTCGCTCTCTCTCTTCTTTTCCTAGAAAATACACATGCCGATTGATATATAGAAAATCTGTTGCCCCTTCAACATAAGTAGACCTCGTTCCAAAATAGAAGGGAATATATATCATGTATAATGTTGCAACGGAAACTGATCAAAACTAAAAACTAATATGAACAAGTGCACTAGAAACGTACCGTGTCTATATGATCTCTGATGTTTAAATACAGCACTTACCTTTTAAAACCACAATAAAATGCAGGAAATACAAAAACTACAATGCCCTTTTATATGGTATAGCTGCAGTTCTTATAGCTACATGCATCTACTCCAAGTGCACATTGTAATCAAGAAATTACCTGCCATAGAGATGAAAAAACAAAAAACAAAAAAAAAGCACCAATAGAATAACAAGAAAGAGACTGTTATTATATGAGCTATCCACCATGTTCCAAGATAGATTAACCTACTCAAATCGGCTTTCTACTCCTGTCGTTCAATATTGTAGTCTTCTTTTATGCCACTAAAATTCACCCCATGCAACCTATCTTCACCATCCCTCATAACCACCAAATCAGTATGTACATGCAGCATAAAAAATCACAACGTACTGAATAAAAGCCCCAGGCACCATAACACCAGAGTATCTTATGCCCCGCGGAGCAGTATTGGGCATGAATCTTATTATCCGCCGTACATTAATAGCAATAGTAAACAAAATCCTGTCCTAGCCCTTAATAGAATCTACAATCTGGTTGTACCATGTTGACATCAAACATCTCTTCCAACAACAAATAGACAACTCAAAACCGAACTTGCTCACTGTAAATAAACCAAATTTGCATGCAATAAATAAGTGGAATCTAAGTTACCTATTTGAATCCAATAAATTAGTCGGTTTGCTTGTTACAAGAACAATCATCCTACCGAACTTCGTTCTGGTCATTCCTGAAGAGCGCTAAAATTTTATCATCATGCAATATTCAACCCATAGATAGCACACTACACTAACCACATCACATAAGTTCAGCGACAATTACACGTCACATGATTAAATCATAAAAAGTATGGTTTTACATCAAGGATACTAATTTCCAACTTAAATGAAACATCTATGAAACCAATCTTCAAACTAATTAGTAATCAACAACGCTGACCATCTGAATCTCAACATCAATAGATATCCCTACCTATCAATTCAATATATTTTTCTAGTATTATTTAGAAATTATAACATCTGTTAGAGTGCGAGACAATATGCAGAGAAACTATAGTTAGTGAATGGATGGAGTTGAAGTAACCAAATTCTGAGGAGTCGGTATCAATTTATGCCGAATTGCTCCACACATAACTCCTTGAACCAAATTTTCTAAACAAACCAGAGACAATCCGAAATAATCTAGTACAAGATCCGCTACAGAGCGAATGCGCTTACATTGTCACACGAAAAAAAAAAAGAAAGCAACGCACAACTAGTTTAGAATCCATCTTTAAGGTAAAAATACAAGAAGGTGATCAGAATAAAAACAGATCAATAGTAAAACCATCAGAGATGCAAATCTTATAAAACTGATTAGCTTCCAAAATATCAAAACTTGATTCAAAAGGCTCAAGATTTATGCTCTAACCAAGTCCAAAAAATTCTTCTGTACATCAACAGTAATAGTATGTGACAGTGACTATGGAACACAAAAGGACCAAATAAAGAAGAAACTAGGTCACCACAAAATTATTATCATTATTACTCAAGTTGTTAATATAGCAAGAAAACCAAAAAAGAAAGAAAGAAAAGGACAAACTAGTAACTAAACCAATGATCCATACAGCAAAAAAAACAAGTCATGATCATGAAAAGCCTTTCCTTAGTTTGAGAATGGAGGAATACATTTTCCTCCTCGAACCCACCGCATTTATTCCCATATCCTTTAGATCCTCCAACGTTAACATTGGCAAAACCTCATCATCAACCTCGTGTACCTCGAAGACGGGTGCGTATCTCCCTAACCCTAATCCAATTAACCATTCCCTCACACCTAAATTCCCCTCATTGTTCTTCTCCGGCGAATTCACCTCATTAAGATGCACACCGTTGATCTCCGATGTGCGGGCTCGACTCCCCCTTCTCTGTTGATCCCAAAACTGTAATCCCAAATTCTCCGCAGAGTTAATTGGGCTCTGTTGCTGCTGCTCTTTCAACATAGGACTCTCCGAACCCTCCGCCTCGAACTCTCGGAACTCATCGTTATTATTGTCATTCTCTTCTTGTAAGAAACTCGTGCTCTCAATCACGCCGGCGCCGCCCCCGTTATTAACAGCGGAGGAATCGAATTTGGTCCAATTGGTGCGAGCCCTTTTCGTGGGTTTCCTGATTTTGGGCTTCCGGTGGGAGAAATCGGCGTAATTCTCGGAGATTTCAAGTGAATCTTGGAAGTTGGAGTCACCGGTGGCAGCGGTGGCGGCGGCGCCGTTGACGAGGTTGGTGAGGGGGCGGGTCTTGGAGCTTTTGGCGGCTAAAGATGGGTCTTTGTGGAAGCGCCAAGTTTTACTAGGGCGTCGCTGGGGAGCATCGTAAGGTGGGTCCCCTCCGATCTCGCCGAGGCGGACGCTGGGGCGGCGCTGTCGCTTGGGGGGATTGGTGGTGGCGGCGGCGGTGGTGGTGGTGGTGGCGATGGGATTGTCGAGGGGAGGTGGGTCTGCTGGGGGGGCGGTGGTGGTGTTGGCGGGTGGTGGCGCGGTGGAGATTTGGGCCTCCGCCTGCTGATGCTCTGTTGCCATGTGTGTGTGTGTGTGAGAGAGAGAGTGAAGTAAGTTTAGTGAGCGTGAGATAAGGAGAAAGTGGAGAAGGAATGTGGTGGAAGCGGCCACAAGAATTGGATCCTCCAACGGTTACTTTTTGGGCCGGGTTCATTAGGCCCAATTACTTTTTTACACACGTTGTATAGAGAAGTGGCCCAGCTGAAATTAATGACTTGCACTAAAATTTCACGTCACGTTTAAATCTATTTACATATTTACTCCCTCCCTCCCGTTGATTTTGGCCTAGTTCTTTTCGGCACGGGTATTAAGAAGAAAGGTATTAAGTGTAAAAGTTATGTTTAGTGTAGTTTGTATACATTATTTTATTGACTTCTAGTATTTTTTATTAACTTTTCAATCCTGCAGTGTTTTTATTGACTTTTGGGCTTAATTAATTTACTAATTGAGCTCTAATTATTTCTATAAAAGGAAACATGCCAAGATGAGTGGGACGGCCCAAAAAGAAAAACAAGCCAAAATGAATGGGGTGGAGGGAGTATAATTTAGTAATAATCCAAACTTATATAGTACGCACAAGATTAGCAATCTATGAAGGAAAACGGATTCACCTTTTCTTCCATATGGCACCTCTCTAATTCCTCCATTCATAATTATCTTAATTCTTCAATTTTTTCAATTATTAAACATAAAATAATAAATTTTAAATATTCTATTCACATCGTTTTTCAATGAAACTCCTCCTATTGAAACGTCTATAAATACTTAAAATCAATGTTTAATTTCTTATCCTTTGCACCACCAATTTAATTTGGCTAATTAATTAGTTGATAAAAAAAAAGTTTTATTTTTATTGAAAATTTTAATTTGCCCAATTATTTTATACAAATCTAAGCCAATAAAGTGATTAATGTTAACAATTTTTTCTTACATTTCAAACAATCATGTAAACAATATTATTAATCTTCTAAACTTTTAGTAAAATATTACTCCCTCCGTCCCAATATTCATGGCATGTATTCTTTTTTGGATCGTCCCATGTAACATGACATGTTTATTTTTTGAGCTAATTTAGAACTTACTTAGGTACTAATTAAAGCACTTTATTGACTAAAGAATTAAATAATGAATAAAAACTAGATTACAACGTTTGTTTAGGACTGTAACTTTTGTCGTTTTGCAAAAATAGGACAAATTTTTTTCGGGCTTCCAATTATAGGACAAAAATTTAAAAAGAGATTATTCCCATGTAAGATTTGGGCCCGATTTTTATGTTTCGGGCTATTTTGCGTTTATGCAGCCCGATGCATATGTGGTTGCCAACTAATGATTAGGTGGTTGCCATGTAATACATGAATAAGAAAAAAAAGTAAATTAAAATAATTTTAATAAAAATTAATAAAAAAAATGAAGAGATGAATGAAAAAAATTAGTTGGCAGTCATATAAGAATGATTAATTTTAAAACTTAGGCCAACTTAAATAGCCCGAAACTTAAAAATCAATTGGAAGTTAATGTGTAACAACTACGACTTAAAAATAACCCGAAATAGCCCGATCGATTTTGAAACGCAGAAGGTATAAAACAAATTAAATTTATTGTGCTAAAGAATTGGAACGGAGAGAGTATAAAACAAATTAATTTATTACAGTATATTATTAGTAGTGTGACCGTATACGAATAAAAATATGACTTCGTATCTACTTGGAGCAGCTAAACAATTTTAAATGTGCTAATTAAGTATAGGGGTAACCGGGTAATTAACATGGTGCATTGTTTTTGTACGGATTGCTTTCACCTTAAGCAAATTTGCAAATTTAATTATTGACTAAAAATAACATTTGGGTAATTACTGGCACTTATAATTAACTAATGGCATCGCAGATTCTTGATTGCCGTGGGTAATATTCTAGGATCGCCGTTACCCTCACGCCCACACACACATACCCTCTTCTGATTTAGCTAATCCAGAAACTGTTTCAAACTCCAAATCTCCAACTCTCATTCTGATGCCGATCGATGAGAGTTGTCTCCATTCAAGAACGGATCCAGGGAGAATGATGCCCTTGAGATTGCGCTGCTTCTTGTGCAAGAAAGTTTAATTTTTATTATGTTATTTATTTAATTGTGGTAATTTAGATTAGATTAGATGGTATATTTTTATTTAGTTTCCTTATTATATTGGGTTTTTGCTTTGTGCTTTTCGTGTCTTATTTAAAGGATCAATTGGACTTTTAAGAGTTGGTTTTGATATTGAAATAAAATAGGGTTTTTATTGGTGTTCTTCTGTTATTCTTTAACATGATTAATTAACTCATATTCTTGCGTTTTCCAAGTGTGTACGTATCGGTTTTGCGCTTCTCACTGCATCATATTCTTCCTCCAATCTTTGACGGAGCCCTAATCGCCGTGCCGCCGCCGTTGGTCAGCTGCAATAATTCGAAGACCAAACTAGGTTAAGAATCTTATTGTTGTTGATATATATATATCCTCAATTTGATCATGTCTAAATTGTCTAACCAAAAGATTGAAATCCCAGTTAATACTTTGCAAAAATACTCACACAAAAAAATTGTGTTTTTTTGCATTTGTGACCAAGAAAAATTGTTCGAAACAAAAGAAAGTGTATATATACTTACAGCACACCTATAAATAAACATCAAAGGTTAGGGTTTATCAATTGTAGAATGAAATATAGTGATTTGCGCAAATCCTAAGTGGAATTTATGTCTGCCCTAGCTTGTATAAATTATATATGCATGTCAAATTACTGATGATTCTCGATCTTCTGCCCTTGTTAAGGGTAGTTATCATTGTAACGTACGTGTATGTAGATGAGGCCTTTTGCATTCTAGCATTTGATTTTAGTGAAGAAATATTTTCTATCATCCCCTTACCAACAACTTACAATGATTCGACTTCACTTTGTCACATTGTCAAGACTCAAAACAACTTGTTAGGTGTCATTATCAGTAGTAGACGTGGAGATTCTAAGCGTTTTGAGGTTTGGGAATATGGAGAAGAAAGGTTGTGGGCTAAATTATATGATGATGCTATTCTTGATGATGTTATGAAACCAGTAAATTTGAATGGTTCATTAATGTATGTTGTAAGAGAAACTGCCGGTGGCCTTCATCAGCTACTAGTTTATGATTGAGATGAGCGACAATTGAGAGAACTCTGTAAACACAAAATATTGTATATAATTTAATAAACACAAAATTGCATACAAATATAAGAATTTCAAATATGTGCGGGTTCAATCTCTATTTGATCCTCTGATTCTTCTCTTCAAGTTGATCCTCGAACAATCTTCAAGTAGCCTTTGAGATTTGTTGGATTTAGCATCTCCTTGATCTCTTTGGACTTGGTCTTCAAGCTTTATAACGTTGACGCGGAGGACTTTCGCCTTGTTTCCGAAGTAAACGTTGAGCTTTGGGCTTTGAGCTTTATAACGCCGATGCGGAGGACTTTCGCCTTATTTCCGGATCAAACGCCACTTTGAAACAATTATGATGAAGAGAGCGTTGCTTCCACAAAAAACGCCTTGAATCTCGCCGGGACACCTTGAATATTGAGAGAGAAATCTTAGAGAATTTCTCTTCAATTCTTGAGCTCTTGAAGATAATTTTTTGGTGTGATTTTGAAGTGTTATGGAGACCCCTATTTATAGTTGTAGGGAGAAAGGTTTAAGTGGGCTTTTGGACTCCATTATGGGCTTTGAGGGTGATTTGGCATGATTTCATTGGCTCTAAGAAATTGATATATATCATTAACTTGTTGCCAAAGAAATAGATATTTATCACCAAATAAGATATCTTTATTAATTAAATAACTTATTTAATATGGATTTCATAAGATTCCATAATCAAATAAATATATAAAATTGATAAAATTTAGATATCTACAAATGCCCCTCGAGACTTGTTCATGGACGACTTGTCGTGAAAATGAATGAGTCTCGATAAATTTGAATTTATTAGATGGTTTATACTCATATCAAGGAGTTCTTGAACTTCAACTTGTAAATAGTTTATACTCATATTCATGAGTTCTTGAGTTTGAGGTTAGAAAGTTTATACTCATTTCAAGGAGTTCTTCAATTTGTATTTGAAGTTAGATAGTTTATGCTCATATCAAGGAGCCTTGAATTTTGATTTGAGTTTAGATAGTTGCTCGTATTAAGGAGCTTTGAATTTGTAAACTTTTTTATACTCATGTTTAGAAGTCTTCACTTGAATTTGAATTTATAGACCTTTTATACTCGTGTCAATGAGTCTTCCTTGATTTCAATTTGTAGATATTTTATACTCGTGTCAAGGAGTCTTCATTTGAATTTGGATTTGTAGACCTTTTATACTCGTGTCAAGGAGTTTTTGACTTGAATTTGAATTTGAGTTTAGATAGTTTATGCTCTTATCAAGGAGCCTTGAATTTCTTTGTTTGAAGAGTGTAGATGGTTTTTACTCGCATCTAGAAGCATTTTAGACAATTTAAGCTCTTATCAAGGAGCAATGCAGATAGTTTATGCTCTTATCAAGGAGCAATGTAGACAGTTTAGGCTCTTATCAGGGAGCGCTTGAAGTTATTTGTTTGAAGAGTTTAGGTGGTTTTTGCTTGCATCAAAGACGTTTTAGATAGTTTATGCTCTTATCAAGAAGCAATGTAGACAGTTTAGGCTCTTATCAAGGAGCGATGTAGATAGTTTAAGCTCTTATCAAGGAGCGATGTAGATAGTTTAAGCTCTCTTATCAAGGAGCGATGTAGATAGTTTAAGCTCTTATCAAGGAGTGCTTGACTTCATAAATTTCGACACACATGAAGATTGACGTGTGACTATATTTGAAGTCTCTTCCTCATCTTCACTTGGATTTCTTCAAGATATTTGCCCCCATGATTTGTTTCTTGATTTTCTTCAAAGTTGTGTGGCTCAAGCATTGTCATATCTTCAATTCCATTTGCAATCATGCTTAACTCCATGTCATGAGCTCTAGTTGTCAATTCTTCGAAGGTCTTTGGTTGAATTCCTTTTAGAATGTAACGAAGACTCCAATGCATGTCTTGGATGCACATCTCAATTGCTGAAGTTTCAGATAATTGATCTTTGCAATTTAAGCTCAAGTCCCTCCAACGATTTATGTAGTCGATGACGGGCTCTTCTTTTCATTGACTTAACTTTGTAAGTTCAACCATGCTCACCGTCCTTTGAGTACTATAGAAGCGACTAAGAAATTCTTTCTTCAATTGCCCCCAACTATCAATTGAATATGGGTGCAAGTCAGTATACCAATCAAAAACATTGTCTTTGTTGAGCTGTATGTGCCATATAATGTTCTTCTTGATCTCTGTCTTTTACATGTGCAATGTATCCTCTAACAAAATAAGACATTAAACTGTAATAATTAGTTTTAAATTTTTTTAAATTAGCAATAATTTCCTTAATGGTTCGTAATTTATTTTCACTTAAATACTGAGCAACGTTCAATAAATTTAACCAAAAACATCAGCTCTAATAATAAATACTACTCATAATTAGTATTTACCGACAGAGAGAAGAGGAATCAGAGTTTCCAAAATGTATCGAATCCCATGGATATATTTTTTTTTTGGCAATTCGACTACACGTAAAGCTGCCCATAAGCCTAATCTATCTTCTCAACCTCTCTCTCACACAAAAACACAAGTCTTGAGCTTTCGCAGAGCATTAAAGCTTTCACAGAGCACTAAAGTTTTCAGAACTTAATTCAGGCGAAATATTAAGTGAGAAATGTGAGTTGTTGCATATTCATATATGAACAAGATTGTACTCTGTACAATTCTTTATTTTTATATATTGAAAGAGAGAGAGGGGCAAGGAGAGAGATATATTGAGAAATAAGAAAGAGAGATAGATAGAGAGAGGGGGGCAAGGGAAGAGAGATATCAGGTTCGAAGCCCCTCTTTTTCCTTCTTCTGAACATGAACATGATGCGCTTATGGTGTTTGCTCTACAGTGGCCGCCAAGTTTTGGAATCGAAGACCCGAGGATGTTACTCCACGGTGGATTTTTCGTGGGCGTAACAGATGAGGAGTACAAGCGTTTGATGAAAAAATCTGTGCCTTTTGATCCGGTAAGTTCTCATTCTCGTTTCCCCCACCACCGCTCATAAATGTTAATCACTGTTATAATCACATGCTTTAGGAAAATTGGGGAAGAACATGTAGCAACCTTGAAAGAGAACTTATTTGCATCCATCAAGTCTTTGCTCTCAAATTGTAGGTGTTAGTTTATCATTTTGGAATTACTATTGCCTGAATGATTTTTGTCGAATGTCATAAGAAATGCACAAGCAATTTGTCTATAAGAATTATTCTGTAAATTGCTCCCCTAATTGTGATCAGTTACTTGTGTACTTTACAAGTCTTATATTTATGAGCTTGAGCTTGAAACAGTAATACAACTTTCAACATACTTGAGAGTTCAGATTCTACCTGTCTTCTATTACAAATAGGGTTGTATACGAATCGAATCGAATATCACTATATTCTATTCGTATTCGAAAAAATAGCTCTATATTCGATTCGATTTTGAATATTTTTTTTGATTCGTATTCGATTCGAAATGATATTCGCAAATATTCGAATATTCGATTCAATTTTTTTTATATAAAAATAATACAATTCGAGAGAAAGAGAGATGTAACTGGAGAGGCTGGGGCTGGACGGGTGCGAACGACGGCGGAGGAGGCGGTCGGCTCGACGGTCCAGTAGGCACCAGCAGGAGGCACCACGACGTGAGGGATTCGCGATGGGCGGCGCCGCGATGGAGTGGACGACGGCTGGGGAAAAAGCAGAGGTGGTGATGGCGATTCGATGAAGACGGCGGAAGACGAGGAAGAGGGTTGTGGGAAAGGTAGAGGAGGTGACGGAGGCGGCGGAATGCTTCTGCTGGTCTTAAGATTTGAGAATAGGATTTTGAGAGTTGGAGTTGTGACGGGGGGAGTTAATACAAGAATTAAAATAGGGCCGCTTAAGTGGGAAGTGGGCCAAGTGGCAGTATTTTTATTTAATTTTGTTTTCTAGTTTAGTTTATTTATTTTTAATATCAAATATACAAATAATATATATAATAAATAAATATATATATATAATCAAATATTTTCGAATATCGAATCGAATATCATGATTTTGAATTCGTATTTGATAATTAATCGAATCGAAAAAAGTATTTGATAACTAATTCGAATCGTAAATTTTCGAATCCGAATATCAAAAATTCGAATCGAATACCGGACCGAACCAAAATTATTCGATTCGTATACAACCCTAATTACAAATCTTCATTTTAACCCCACTAGATTTCTTTCGATCGATGTTGGACCTACACAGGGAGGTCGCAGTACATATGGGATTGCATGAGATTATTGGCCTTTATCGTCACGTTTTTCACTGTGCCTTTGTTTTTAGATACGCAATATTTACAAGCTTTCGATATTGGATGGAACTGCACGCCGTACCGCGGGAGCCCCCTATTCAAGCTCCCGCGCTCCTGATAATGCTCCAATGATGAGAGAAGTCCTTGTTGATGTAGATAGAACCCATAGCATTCGAAATGCACATCGACGGGTTTCGGATGCATTGTTTGACGAACAACAAGACAAGGTTTTTATTTGTTAAATTTGTTTAGTTATTGATAATTATATTCTTCAAGTGGCAACATGTTGCCAACAGTTTTGATTCATATCACTCTTAATTTGATTTTAGTTGCTTAATTTGTATGACTCTTAATTTATCGTGACATATCTTAGTTGCTTAATTTGTATGACTCTTAATATCTTGACATCTTAATCTTGATCTTGTTTTACATTACTCTTGTCCCGTCTAGATCTTGCTCTTCAGAAGTGCAAAATATTATAGTTGACCATCTTCTTGGTCGGGCAATTTAGAAAGCAGAGAGCTTGTACTTTTGTTTATTGCATTTGATGGGGTAGAGTTCTTGTATTGTATGGTAAATTATGTTCTACCGTTACCATGGACCCATTTTAATATTCTAGTTGACCATCTTCTTGGTCGGACAATTTAGAACGCAGAGAACTTGTACTTTTGTTTATTACATTTGATGGGGGAGTTCTTGTACTGTATGGTAAATTATGTTCCTGCCATTATCATGGACCCATTTTGTAAACTTTATACTCTTGCATATCTTACATCAATGTGGATCCTTTAAGGTTCTAGTTGACCATCTTCTTGGCTGGGCAATTTAGAACGCAAAGAACTTATACTTTTGTTTATTGCATTTAATGGGGCAGAGTTCTTGTATTATTGTACGGTAAATTATGTTTCTACCGTTACCATGGACCCATTTTGTAAACTTTAAACTCTTGCATATCTTATTTGTTTTTGCATTTGATGGAGCAGAGTTCTTGTATTGTATGGTAAATTACGTTTCTACCGTTACCATGGATCCATTTTGTAAACTTTAAACTCTTGCAATCTTCTTGTATTGTATGAAAATTATATTTCTACCATTACCATGGACCCATTTTGTAAACTTTAAACTCTTGCATTCTTCTTGTATTGTATGGTAAATTATGTTTCTACCGTTACCATGGACTCATTTTGTAAACTTTAAACTCTTGCATATCTTACATCAGTTGCTCCAGATGTTTAACCTTGAAGTTCTTCCATAATGAGCACCAGAAAAAAAGAAGCATCTTGATGATATGTGTAGTCATATCGAAATTATTAATTTACACTTGTGGCCCAACTTGGGACCTGAGAAAATTATTATCTTTGAGAAGTTATTAATTAATTTAAAGAGGTTCTACTGTATTGCCCTTACATTTCAAATTGCAATATATTTTTTGAAACAAAGTCCAACATGAACCGATCATCTCTTTTGTTTCATTCTATATCTATTTCAGACTTTAAATTGGTTTTTTTTAGTAGCTTGACATATCAAACACTCTTCAGTAGTTGCTCTTGGAGGAGGAGTTTCTTTGGAAGCTAAACTTTTGAGCAGATATATAAATACATAACAAATACTTACATTCTGGCCACTTCTACTCAATTTTGAATATGCTAATATTACATTTAAATAATTTGCAGAAAGGAAGCTGCATTGCTTTTATCGTCCTCACTAAGGGTGTCAAAAATGGTCCGACCCGAAACCGGGCTGGGGCTGCAGATTTTCAGGTCCGAAACATTTTCGGGCGGACCGAGCATCAAATTATCAGGCCCGAAAATTTTTCGGGCTGGCCCAGCCCCCGCCGGGAAAATTACAATACAAAAACTGTTTTCGGGCCGGGCTGCACATTTCCAGGCCCGAAAATTTCCGACCGGCCCGGCCCGATTTTCCCAATAAAATTTTTTTGCCCTTTGCCCGATTTCCCAAAAAAAAATTTGACAGCCCTAGTCCTCACTGGACTTTAATTTCACTAAGTGGCCTGTTTTGCCCTCTACAAATTGATCTCAAATGGCTTTATTCATACCTTAATGATTTTATTTTTTGTTCTAAAATTGGTCTAGGCTGCTCTTAAAGAGGCCAAGCTTGCAAATGAAAATCTCATCATTACAATATGATATTAAGGTTACAAAGATTAACTTGGATTTGTTTACAAATACTTGTCGAGCATACTGCTTTTAAATCCATGTGAAAATTGAAGAAAGTATAGATAGAGTATTTTTTTTGAGATGACAATTTTTTGTTTTTTTGTTTTTAGAGGACAAAAAATTACTTGTATTTGTTTGTTTGTTTTCTTTTTCTTTTTTGAGGAGAAGAACAAAAGATTATTTGTCATTTGAGGTACAACAAGTGGTTGTCAATATGGGGAATATCATCATTATTATCGAGTGAATTATACTATGATCTTTACCTTCGATTATATTTTACTTCTTTATTCAAAATTTGGTCAAAATTATTAAATGAACCTTGCATATTTTTTCAAACCCAATGAACCTTACAATTCGAAAATAATTTGCATTTTGCTTAAATGAAAATAATTGCAACTAAACCTACTGACCAATCATACAACCCTATTGATGACTACAAAACTTTGAGGTTTGGCTACAGAATTAAGACAGTCTCAATGAAGTTTTTTCTCGTTTTTCATTTAATTTATTCGTTTATCTGTAATCACTATATATAGGTACGTAAGTGATACTCCCTCCGTCCTATTTATATAGGCTTGTTTTCCTTTTTCGGATATCCCAAATATATAGGCTTGTTTCCATAAAAAGTAATGTTTTTTAGCTCATTTACTAATATATCCCTATTTAATTCTTTGATTAACTCATAAAAAATACATAGTTAAATAATAAAGGGGCATATTAAAAAATTTACTATATAATTTACTTTTCCAACAAATTTTCTTAATCCATGTGAAAATTTCATTCCGCCTATATAAATGGGACGGAGGGAGTATTAATTATGACATAAAAGACATTTGTGAAATAATTGAAATTCAAATATTGGTGGTTAACTATGAGAACCATTTCAAGACCAAACTTTCTTGTTGAATCAACAAAACCTATTTTCACGATTTTCTTCAAACAACATGAAGAATATAAATAAAATACTTAATATTCATGTCAATAAAGTTTAAGCTAGCATACGTAATTACATGTACATTGTGGGAACAACTACTCCAAATTTTAGTTTTTATCTTTTCCTTTTTCATTTTCTTAAAATGGAAAGAATCATAAGGAATCAATTGAATACTAATGTATAATTATCATTAACCTGATAATCTTAAATGTGATTAGTCACGTACTATAATTAGTATTTTCTTCAACAAGGGGCGTCTAAACCTTAGTATCATACAAAATTTAAATCATAATATCTGAATTCTGAAATCTCCATAAATTTCTCCGACACCAAATAAAACACCGCCATTTATGCACTCGAAGATCTAGGCACTCATACCAACAGCAGCAGTCAAATCCATGCTCAACTCACGTTTCCTCGCTTCATCTCTTTGATCCAACCTTTAATCGCCGCATAAATGGAGAGAATGCGCCAGTGGGGCAGCGAGTCCGGCGGCGCGTCGCCGGTGCGTGGGCATCACGCCCGATCGTCCTCCGCCAGCGGCATTTCGAGCATCAAGCGCACTCAGAACTATGCCGCCAAAGCCGCGGCGCAGCGGCTGGCTCAGGTCATGGCTTCGCAAACCGCCGCCACGGACGACGAGGACGACGACGGCGCTGGTGTTGGAGACAGTGATGGTGATTTTGGACTCCGATTCAATCCTCCTCTGCCGCTTTCTCTCTCCAGGCCGCCTATTAAGACTAATGGAGCTAGCATCGTCGGTGGCGGCGTCAAGCCGTTGGTTCCGTCTCCTAAGATTAGTAGATCTTCGTCGGATGCGGTAATTTTCTAAGTAGCTCTCATTGGTGTATTTCCAATGGAATTTGATCTGTTTGTTCATTTATTTTGAAATAAATGTCAAAAAGGTGTTATTTCAGCAGTGCTTTTGTGCGTTTTAGCTGCATTCGAATTAATTTATCGTGCTAGCAATGTCGGCTGCGGCTTGACAGCTTAATTTAATCTTAAGGTTAATTGGATTTTCTTATTGGAATTGTGATACTATGACTATCTGAGCTGAATTATTGCAATGTGGTTATGAGGAATCATCTGTTACTGGGGGAATTATTGTTGGGAACAAAAAATGTGAATACATCGCCTCATATCAAAATCTGTGAAAATTTTATGCCTAGAGGGGTGCATTTTGTTGCGGAGGTCCGGAGGAACCATAATTTGATGCTAATTGAGATTTTCTTTCCTTTGATTGTTTGAAATATTGGTTTGTTAGGTCACTCAAAACTTATTGGAAGTTCAACCAGCCCGATCCACTTCAGCAGGAAGACCGTCAATGTCTACTAGAATAACGCCGTCTGTACCTCCTAGTAGGCCTTCTGTGAAGACTCCTGCACCTATTCCACCAATTGATCCTCCTAGCAGCAGGCAGAGAGAAAAGAAGTACTCCAAATTTATCTTTTTGATGCTTTTGAGTCGTAGCAAGTTCCTGGACATCAATGGGAAAATTTTCTCCTTTAGAAATTTTTTGGATCATTAGCTTCTTCCTTGCATGACAATATATAGCTTACAGCCTTGTGACAGTTGAATTAGTCACGATTTATCCACTATTCTTACAGTGTAGAGCAAATTTTACTAGGAGGCTCTTTATGCTTCAGTATTTTTGCCATTGCTTGCATAGTATCCTTATATCATGTCGTAGATTTTTATGCAAAATCTATTTGATACGGACTGGTGCATTTCAACATTAATTGCAGGTTCTCACCAGATTTAGGACAAATAAATTTAAAAGATGCAGGAGATGGGCGTGCTTCTTCTGCACTTCGTGACGAAGTATGTTCGGCATGTTCAAACTTTAGCTTTATAGATCTTAAAGAAGCTGGATTTTTCAGTTGTATATTCTCAAACTAATATCTACTTCGTAACAGCTCGATATGCTGCAAGAAGAAAACGAGAATATTATTGAAAAGGTCTGTTTGTCTTTTATTCCCAGCATTGCTCTTATTCCTAAATGTGACCTACTAACCGTTGTTTATTTGTTCTTCTGATTCGGATTTTACAGCTGAGACTTGCAGAGGAGAGTTGTGAAGCAGCTGAAGCAAGAGTTAAGGAGCTTGAGAAACAGGTTATACATTCCCATTCTTTTTGCTTATGTTACAAGTATATCTTCTCAAAATATGTGTGTGATTTGTCTTGTTAAGTCAACCTGAATCTGATATGCTCTGTCTGTTTGTGTCCATGTACACGACCCACCCAGCCACACTTAACCAACAAAGTTTGCAACTAATTAACATCATAAATGTTAACCACTATTATAATCATCTGCCTTAGGAAAACTGAGAACATGTCCAATTACTTTTTTCTTGAAACAAAATCCAACACGAACTGATCATCCCTTTTGTTTCATTCTGTATCTATTTCGGACTTCAAATTGTATTTCATTGTTTTCTTTTAGTAGCTTGACATATCAAACACTCTACAGGTAGCTGCTCTAGGAGAAGGAGTTTCCTTGGAAGCTAAACTTTTGAGCAGGTATATAAATAACAAAGACCTCCATTCTGGCCACTTCTTCTCAATTCTGAATATGCTAATATTACATTTAAATAATTTGCAGAAAGGAAGCTGCATTGCGTCAAAGAGAGGTAACTTTTGCTTTTACTGTCCTCCCTGGACTTTAATTTCACTAAGTGGCCTGTTTTGCCCTCTACGACAATTTGATCTGAAATGGCTTTGCTCATATCTTTATGATTAGTTTTTGTTGTAAAATTGGTCTAGGCTGCTCTTAAAGAGGCCAAGCTTGCAAAAGATGATATGGAAATGTCATCATTGCAATCTGATATTAAGGTGAGAAAGATTAACTTGGATTTTCTTTGAAATACTTGTCCAGCATACTGCTTTTAAAAATGTTGTTACTGATTCAGCTCACAAAGAAAGAGTCTGAGGCTGTTGCTGAACAACTTCATGGAACTGAGTCTGAAGTTAAAGCTCTTCGCTCGATGACACAAAGAATGGTGTTGACCCAACATGAAATGGTCGGTGGCCACTACTTCTTGAAAAGTACAAATGTTACCCGCAGTTTCTTTTCTGAAAAATTTACATTTGCAGGAAGAAGTTGTTCTTAAAAGGTGCTGGCTAGCTAGATATTGGGGCTTAGCTGCTCAACTTGGTAATCAAATATATTGAATATGTGTTCATCTCTTTTGTATGGTTATTGTTTTGCGCTATGTCCGAAGACAGCTTTTAACTTGTTAAATTTTTTTTATCCTTCATGTCTTCAAGTATGTCATAACATTATAGGCATATAACAAATGCCTAAGCTGAATTTGGGACCTAGACTGTTTGGAAGTTAATGTTAGGGAAGCAAACCCTCAAAAAGTAATATGAAAAGTTTATCATTCATAATCTTAGATTTCTTTTCTCGTAATATATATATATATATATATATATATATATATATATATACATACTGCTATTTGTCCGGTGCTACTTTTTTTTTGTGAGGAGTTGAAAAGTGATATTCCTGCATTTGCTTGACTTATATATAACTTTACTTGACACTCCATCCCCATATTGTTTTTGGGTTGTCTAGGGGTACTGCCTCTTTTCCTTGAAGATACTTCTAAAGTTCCATCCTTGGAGCACTTTATTTATTTATTTTTTTAGTCGGGGATGGGGGATTGAGATTTAACCCCGGTCTCTCACCCTTACAAAAGGAAGGAAGAAATACCCCTAAGCTACAATGCTTGTGGTCTTGGAGCACTTTATTTACTTATAAAAATTCGTAGGGCACTTTCTGATAAAAAATCTAAGCTAAACACTTACATGTGATTGCTATGAATTGTTTTCCTCTCATTCTTCCATCCAAACAGGCATCTATGCTGATATTGCCGTGTCAAAGCATGAATACTGGTCGTCTTTGGCACCTCTTCCTATGGAAATTGTTCTATCCGCTGGACAGAAGGCTAAGGAAGAATGCTGGAAGAAAGGTTAGTTATCTGTTGCTGATTCCAACTTCTGACCTTTGAAAGCAATTCAAGCCAAGATTTTGTAGGTGTTATCTTGTACTTTGGAATTTAACAGATTTGTTCGTGCCTGATGTTGTGCAGGTGATAACAACCCACAAAGAAGCAAACTTGTTGAGGATTTCAACGATCTTACTGGAGAAGGAAACATTGAGAGCATGCTAACAGTTGAAATGGGCTTAAAAGAACTTGCTTCTCTAAAGGTTTCACTTTCGAAAATTGCCAGCACTTGCATTATTTATGCTTAATGGACTCTTGTTGGTTTCTTAAGAATTTATTACACAGCATGTTTGATTTTACACTCTCTTTATTATTTTTTATTATATTTTAATATTTAAGATCATTCTAGAATAAGTTATTTCCTAAAATGTAAATTTTTACCCCAAGAGGACCCCCCTCTCACTCACAGTCTCACCTACTTGAAGTATTATCTAAAGATTTTCTTTATTGCTCAACACCTACCCGCTTCTCGAGGACTATTTTTGAGAAAGACATTGCAAAAATGCTCAAAGTAAAAAGCTATTCTTTCCACGGTGTCAAGTCAAATGGGAGTCATAGCACTGGGGAAAAGGGACTATCGTTTATCTAGTACGGTTCCTAAAGGAGTATTTTCCAATTTCCATTACTTTGAAATGTGAATCGTGCTTAATTTTGGAATGATGATGTTGCATTTGCTTGCTCTGGGTGTTTGGTTGGCTAATATAATAGTTTTTTTCTTTCTTTAATTATCATTTAGGTTGAAGATTCTGTTGTTCTTGCATTCGCTCAACAAAGACGACATAACTCCACTAGGACTTCAATTGCAGGTTTGTTCTTAGTATTTGTAAAGCATCATCAGGTGGCCACTGGCCAGTTCTCTGGCAAGGTTTCTACCGGCATTTGTCTGATGAATGCCTCTTCAATCTTCATATTCAATATTTTCATCCAAGCCCGTATTTTCTATCTAAAGACTAGATCTGGTGCATAGGCAAAACTGCCAATTGTGCCAAGGCAAATATTGCCTAGTACTGGAAATTAGTCTTTGTGAAGCTAGCCGATGACTTGTTCTATTTGTTATCATTACTTTCTGAAGCTTATAAAGCATGAAAGTTTTTAGTTGACTGGAAATGTTACTTAAAGCACAAGCATACATCTCATAATGAGTGCATAAAAAGTCTTGCTTACTTTTCTCTAACTTTTTCTCCATTTCCCAAACCTTTCTGATTTGACAGATTTCAAGTCACCAATTGACCTGAAGAATATGGAAGCATTTGGTAAACTCCTATGGTCCCTTCGTATGCATTCACTCTTGGGGTCTTAGCTTGACAGTTTTTTCTTCAATTTATAATGAGACACAAATATTAGGAAGAATGGTTGCATCAGGTCCCTTGATGTTTGCCATCGCTGACAAATAGGTCCAGTCTGGCTTGTGATGGAATATGATGATCAGCCAAGAAATGAATGGAAATCCAAGTTTGCCTTTGAGGCTTCATATGTAATGATATTTTACTAAGAAAACCTCTTGGGGTTATTTGGAAATGATATAAGGAATAGTGAAAAGGGGTGTACTCATAATGTGACCAGCCTCAGAGAGGTTTATTATAATTTGGATAAACCTCAAGGGAGGTTTGTGTAATTTTGAGAAAAGGTTGAAAGAGTTATCTAAAAAACTAAAGAGTTTTCTAGTCGCGGTGCCTTCAAACAAAAACCAATTAATATTTTATGAGTTACGATTTTTTCATTTAGCTTATAATACTAAATAAAAGACATTCTTTTATTGAGGACCTTAGCTTACAATAATTTGCTGGTGGCGATGATTAATAACATATGAACTCTGTGCCCTGTGTTGTTTATGTTTTACAGAACTGAGCCCAGAGGAATCTGAAGATGTACTCTTCAAAGAGGTATGTTCGTCTGTAGTTTCTTGTCTTTCACTCGTACTAGGTCCTAAAATCACATTCTTTTGCAGTTCCCGACAGTTCTCTTCTATCTATCATTAGAATTTCAACATGGTACTACTTCATTAAATACAGTTATAAATAAAATTCCCTGTGGGGATTGAAGATTGCTTGACATAGGAAGAATTGAAATAGTAGCATATGTGGTACAGTCATCATCGTGCGATATGTTCAATCCAAGTATAGCCATGCTTCAGACTTTAATCTAAAAAATAAGGATGGCATTCACCAACGAATGTGCTGGCTCAAGAACTAAATTTGAAAAGTTATGCTGATAGAAACTTGTATGCACACGTACCCTGCACTGATTGAACCACATTCTCCTCTGACCAATTACTACAATGGTGTACTACAGGCATGGCTTACATACTTTTGGAGAAGAGCTAAAGCTTATGGTATAGAGGAAGAGATAGCTAACAAGAGACTCGAATTCTGGATCAGCCGTAGTGGGCAATCACCAACTTCGCATGATGCCGTTGATGGTGAGTTTCATTATGTTCTGCACACCATAACTAGACATTGTACCACTGTAAGAGTAGCTTGTTCGTTCCACGAAATCTTAAAGCTTAGGTTCTCGTGGTTTAAATGGCCGTGAATTTTATCTCGCAGTGGACCAAGGTCTAATGGAGCTGCGGAAACTGGAAATCGAGGCGAGACTATGGGAAGCATCCCGCAAAGAAATAGAGCAGGATGCTTCCCTTCTTAATGGACCAAAATCTGCTGCGTAGCCTCACTTCTCCACTAATATATCGTCAAGTGGTTATTGCTCCAATATATAACGTTATATGATGTAAATTTCATATTTATATATTCTTTCGGAAAATATCATATTTCGTCACAATGTTTGTACGAGTGAGACACAGGACAAGCAATGCTTTTCCCAGGCGTAAATATCCGTTGGATCTTATGGAGAGGCATGTGCTTATATGTCAGTCTAAATAGTGCGTCACCCGTCTCATATATGGGTTATTTTAATTTTTTGTTTTGGTAATTCTCTGTTAAAAGTGTTTTGGATCTTTATTACTTTTTTACTGTGGATATAAAACATATTTTTGATAGACTATTTAAGAATGAATGTACTAGATAAGGACAAAAGAGGACAAAATGACGAAGTCTATATTTTATATAATTATATGTAACAATGAAGTTAAGGTAATAGGTATTTCTCAAAACAAAAACAAATTAACAAAAATAAAAGTTAAGGTAATAGGTATGCCCTACAGAAGCTTGATTTTATGAAAAAAAAAAAGACCTTCCGCAGAAGCTTTATTGCTTCTTCATGCTTGGATAGCTCTGGAACACTCTGTAGAAGAACAATGTTTTAACTTTAGCAATTAGGTTAAATTTAAATTGGATATTGTCTTCAACTAGGATAAGATTTAAGATTAAAATTTAAGACATTGAATGAAAAATGTTTTATCAGCAAACCAACCATTTATTTCTTCAATTTTATAGAAGAATTATTTTTCTTATTATTAGGTTTTTATTTGTAACTTAGGGAGTGTTGTTGGAAAAAAATCCATTCACATACCACGTGATAAATTCTGACGAATGATTAGATTTTTCGATACCGGATAATTCTCCTTATTCTAGATTTGACAACTTAATAAAATTATTAGATGACTATCCATGGTGAACATCAATGAAAGAAGGAATATCTGTCGCTATGTTTTTTAGCGACGAGCAAACTGGAGACGGCCGAGGTCCATCGGTAGTCCGTCGTTAATCTAGTTTAACAACAGATTTCATGATTTTGGCGACAAGTTTTTCCGTCTCCGATCGCCTTTTTTGTAACGTTTTCTTGATTTTATTTAAAATTTATATCTAAAATTTTGAAAAAGGAAATATACCGCGTATGTATTTTTTTTAGTGGGGGTGTGCATTGACATCCCTACCCTTATTTTTCAATCTTATAAAAGAAAAATGTCATTGAGCTACAAGACTTGAGATCCATACATAGTCAGGGTCAACCTTGAGCCTAGATGATCGGTCCCAAGGCCTAAGGCTAGAAGAGAACCATAAAAAAGTCTACATGATATATTGTTACATATTAGTATTTTTTTTTTCTCTTGGGCCAGGTTTGGAAGGAGTCCATATAAATCCTATTTGATAAAAATATTGTCATCAAGATGGTTAAATTCCTTTAAGTCATGAGGTTGAGGGTTTGAGTCATGTGTACGTGTATTGAAACTCTGGAAAAAAAAAATATGAGACAATTCTTCTATATTTATTTATTCTTTATATTTTATTTTGTTTAGGATGCATAAAATGTCAAAAAGTGGGCAGCACAGAGTATCTAACAATTCTTCTAATTTCTCATACCGCACAATTCCGAATTTTTGTTACAATTCGCGGATTCAACTTTGAAAACCCATAAGCATGCACCAATATTGTAATTTAAGCACTTGCTTAAAATTATTTAACAATGTTTTTTTTTGGTTACTCAACAAATTAACTCCAAAACGAAGAGCCAAACACATACAGATGCCGACATTCACAAAACTACAGGAGAGAGAATAATTATAAATGAATGAAGGAATTAGTGAAAAGGATGGAACAGTGGAAAACTTTGTCGTATTTCAAGTGGAAGGTTGTGAAACTGATATAGAATAATTATAAGTATTTTGAATTGAACTAAAGAATTTGCAGACAAATATTTTAAACAAGTGGAAGCTATTGTTGTTTTATGTTGTGGGTGGTCTAATCACGCCTCTCTGTCTTATGGAATTTTGCATGCGTTGCAGGTTTCTTTCTTAATTTGTATATATTATTTATTCCACTCTCCATATATTTACATATATATATATATTTTACACACAGACATAATATGTGTGTGTGTGTGCACCCATAACTCATGGCTATGATAATGGTATAGGTTGTTGAGAAATGAGAATGGCCAAAAAACAATGGAGTGGGAAAGGAAGGAAGAAAGGGTTACACAAAACACGACAAAATGAAGCATGTGACCTCTAAATTAATAGTGGGCACGCACCAAAAGGAGATGGCCATCTTCTTCTGCTTAAAAGGTGAGCACTGTGTGTGTGTGTGAGAGAGAGAGAGAGGATAATCTAAAGGCAAATCTTGGTCCAATACCGATATTAACAGCTAATAAAAAAGTTCTCTCTTGTTAATTAGGTAAATTAACTACTCCACGCAACACATTCACATTTAATTTTCCAATACTATATAGAAATAGCAGCACTATGTTAGTAAAAGTGTAATTATCAGGTTGTTCCACACCTTTGATTGATATGATTTACAATACATTCTTTTTCTTGATTTCCGCAACACACTATTAAGAAAGAAACAGTTTAGAATATAGTTACATCACAAGAAATTGAAATAGGTGGGGTATGGTATGGATAATAATAGTAGTGTTGCTTGTCCATCAATTAATCCTTTTTCTCTCCACAGTTTGACCTTACATCTTTCTTTATTGCAAGTTTTCTACTACACAATTTGCCACACACACTTTGGATAAATGAATTCTACTCCCAACAACGGAGCCAGAGTTCTAAACGATTACAATTATGAATTTCATTTCGATTACATCTACAATAATTTGATTACCATCAGTAAAGTATAAGTCAGATTTGTATGGGCTCCTTTCAGTCGAATCCAAAAGAAAAGAAGTATTTCATCCGTCTCAATAATAAGGTCCCCTTATTTTAGATACTGTTATTAAGAAATAAGAGTAAAAAGATAAAAAATAGTCGATCCCACAGTTTTTAAAAAGTTAATTATTTTCATTTTTGGAAGGGACTTTGTTAGTGGGACATACGAAAAAGGAATGAGGGACTTTATTAGTGGGATGGGGGAGTAATACATAAATATTGGGCTGGGCAATATTAAAAAAACATATTGAAATATTGTGCACTAATTTATCAAAAATTAAAAAAATGTGACATCATTGGAAATATTGTGACAAAATATGATATTTTGAAAATTGACATCAAGAAATAGAATTTGAAGTGAATAAAATTAAAGAAATGTTTAAAAGAAATGCATATAAAGATTTTATGAAATTCTTAGTTAAATTTACCTCGGAATACTCTGAATTAATATTATTTTAGAAAAAATATAAATATACTTAAAAAAAAAAGTGAGGTGGTTATGCCACTACCTATTTAGTACTCCCTCCATTCTCGAATAAGTGTTCCATGATAAGTGTTATATTTCATGATTATGTAGAAAAGTCATATCAAACTTTACATTTTACCCTCGTTCTTAATGCAAATTATTTAGTTGTTTGATTTTTTATGCAATGATTAAGAGCAAAAAGAGTATATTTACTAGAGCTGGCAAATTACCGGGCCGGGCCGGCTTCCAAACGAGCTCCGGCTTTTGGGAAAAATCGGCCCGGCCGGTCGCCCGAAAATTGACCGGGCTCGAAATTACAGGCAAATGGCCCGAAATATAAATTATAGTTCATTTTTTGCCGGGCCGGGCCTGGAAATGAATAGCCCAGCCCGGCCCGAAATCGGGCCGGGCCTAAATTGACAGCCCTGATATTTACTCACTACTTTTGTGTATATTTTTTTAACGGCATGAGACACTTATTCGGGATGGATGTAATAATATTCAAACTTAACCAAATCATTCACTTAAGTGGTGTGATTAGAAAATATCTGAAAATTAGTATGATAGGGCTCATACAAACTTGTAATTCCAAACATAAAATTAAACCTTAGTTGGAACTCTAAAATAGAAACAAGTGAATAAGTGAGGGACGAGTAGACTAAAGATTGAAGTGAGAGATATGATGTCAAAAAGCATTTATGAATAGGAATGCAAATATGGAATGGGAGGTTCTTCTCTAGTTTCTCTCACAATTTGTCAAACCAAATAGCAACATTAGCCTTTTCAATTTTCCTTGCCACTTTTTGTCCCAAACAATGGCTGCCCCACATGACATCACAAAGATATATGTCACTCATCTTATTTTCCATTATTACATGTTGAAATTAATTACACATGTTATTACAATCCGGAGAAAAAGAAAACGAAATAGATCCTATTTCTATAAGGCAAAAGTAAATAGGAAATAAATTACAATATCAGACTTTAATTTTTAGGTAATTTGTAAAATTGATGATCTCAATTATAATTTTTGAGGTTTTAAAATAAAAAGTAATATGAACAAAATAATAAGAATAATATTGATTTAAACTAAACATCAACAATACTTATATAATAATGTAATGAAAGATTACAGTATTTCCGTCCGTCCCGTCATATCCAAAATGACAAAATTAACTCTTTAAAAATTGTGAATCCTACTATTTTTCTATGTTTTACACATTCTTCTTAATATTCGTGTCGAACATTAACGAGTCGTTAACAATGGGATTGAGAGAGTATTAAACTAAGGCGTGAGAAATATAATGTTGAAATGCGCATCATTTCAACGTTGACACAATCATCTTCTCCTTCTGCAACTGCTACTCTCCAATTTCCAATTCATTTCTTTTCGCTACTTTTATTTATTTATTTTTTCTCTCACTTTTACAACAGAAGTCATCATTCTCTCTGTCAATACTCGACACCTTTTTCCCCCACTTCATGATTTCTCAGTGCCATTATCAAGGCTAATTCCATCCATTTTTTTGTGATTGAATATTAGGCACAAAGTGACAGACATATATAGAGATGTAATAAAAAATTGTTAATTTCTATTATGTTACTCCTTAACTCTCAAATTAGTGTGATTCAACTAATATTTTATATCTTACAATAAATTAAATATGTGCTACACTTTTTGGGAGACGGAGGAATTACTATTTTGTTGTTGGTGATTTAAAATTATGGCAAAGATTTTTATAATTTATTGAGCGCCAACCATATCTACTAGTTGTTCTACTAATTATTTAAAGATTTAAAATAGTAGTATAGACTTGTGATCTATTATGACGAGTTTCCCAGGATTTATTATTATTATTATTATTATTATTATTATTATTATTATTATTATTATTATTATTATTATTATTATTATTATCTTTTCCGTAATTTTTCGTATATTTTCAAAAAGTGATTACAGATGAAATTCAGTTAACCTTAGTTTCGAATTATTACCACAGCACACATGTTTTGTTTACTCATTAATTCTTTGATAATTGTTATGAAATGAATGAAAACATATACCTAATTATCGTTGTTTGCTTGTATATACCAGCCACATTTGTTTAATAAAATTTATAATAACACTTGATAGTTTTATTGTGCAAATAAAGTTGAGCGGCGCTTAAAAAAAATTAAAGAAACATGAAAAACTTGTCTTTACTTGCGAATGAAGCCTCAATTTGAGGAGCACATTTTCCAAGCAATTCCTTCATTAACCTTTCATCTAAATGATGAATAATTGAAGTGCACTATTATATTCAACACCTTACCTATGAATTCTAGTAAAAACAATCCCAAGTTTAAAAATTTAGAAATGATGCATATTTATATATATATATCAATATATTTTTCATGGTAATACATTTTTATGATAGAGTATTTTATATACCAAAATAATGCATCTTTAACGATAGTCATAGATCATAAAATATTAATAGTACCAATTAGTTTTAATTTTCATGGGAGAATTTTTTTTATTTGATCATCCATCTCTCTTTATATCGGAAACCTAGTGTAGGAACTATGTTGAATATGGTCCGTAGATCTTGACTTAATAAATGTCCATGATTGATTTTCATGTTTATATATAAATGTATCTTTATGATAATGTATTTATTTATAGCAACTATAGATCATACAACTATCAACCGTCCAAATTGATTCGTAGTTCCTATAGTGGGAAAAGTTTTTTATTGATCCTCTTATAACTAAAGACTAAAGTAAATTACTGTTTAATATTCAAACTATCTATTGCCATTTTTACAAAAATGTCATCAATTAAATATAATTACAATTAAGTATCACAAAACTAACAAAGATATTAATTAGGACAATAATTTCGGGCACCCAAATAGATTTTACTTATTTATTCTCATAAGAAAGTGAGCAATTGGAAATTCTTGGTTTTATAAAGAGATGATGTTCTAGAAAAGAATAATTAAAAAAAAAAAATCGTAGTGCTTGCTAGACATGTTTAAAGCAAGCACTCCCTATCTATTGACGAATGAGGCACGATTTAGACAATATCATTACTCAACTAATCAAGATAGAGTGGTTATGCATTAATTTCAATGGTCAAAAGCTAATTCCGAAATGAGAAAAGAGGACAAAAGGATCGGTTATTTTTTTTATTTTAATTGATGACAAGACATGGTGTGACAATAGAAGTGGGTAACGATGATTGGTAAAAAGAGTTAGAGATTATACATACTAGTACTACACCCGTGCGATGCACGGAGTAAGTTGAATTTTGAATTTTTTTTTAAAACAATATAAATATAAGTAAGGATTATATATATATATATATATATATATAAAGAAAAGTATCAAACAATATAAATTAAAATTTCGTTCAAAGTTCATATATGTATAAAATTTGAAAATTTTCCTTGTAAACAATGTTCGTTGTACATGCACTGCTCTTATTCTCTTTATCGCATATCAGTATCTTCAAACCATTTCGACTCCGTACCCTCGATACATAAACGTATAGTTGACCATATAAAAATAATACTTGAACTTTGTAAACGATTCCGCTGTATGTATAGAATATCATCTAAAAGATTCTTCCAACACTTTTCCCAAACAATCTCCGATATGTTCATTGAATTAGCAAATAGTAGATTTGCAAACATATGTCTCAAAGAATGTGTACTCCAATGACTTGCCTTTATAATGTCGTCGATGTATTCTCTATCATCGTCTAACAAACCCTCTTACTGTTTGCCAAATTTTTGTATAATGGTTTCATCCCATAACCATTTATACATAGCTTTTAATATATCTTCTCCAAAAAGCCATCAAATTCTTTATTAATTTTACTATGGAAAATTCAATGCATTCTCTAAAAATAATTATAGGTCTTTATAATATGGTCTAATAATATAGAGTAGTTAATGAATTGTGTGGTTTCATTTGTAATATAAAATTGAATAATTTTGGATACTATTAATCTTATTGCTGAAAATTGATTCATCTCTCTACATGTGTTTATTTGTATTAATTTATTTTAATAATAATGAGTAATTATTGGGTTGTGTTTATAAGCTAATAAGAGTGAGAAATACCAATATAATATGACAATCAACGTAAATTGAAGATATAAATAAAGTCTATTTTAGAATATGTTCATTAGTGTTTTGTTTTATGAAACAATTACTTAAGTAGCACATTTTTTGGTAAGGAAGTCGTTTTTCATCGAGAATAATTTATTGAAAGATCAAACTTTGCTCTAAGAATTTTTTTGTTTATTGATTAATTATTTGTATAATTTTAAAGTGAAAATAATCTTTTTGTGAACTTTAGTTTCTCTTTTTTATAATATTTGTTGTGTCTTGAGTTACAAAAATTAATATTTTTTCTGCCAAAGTAAGTAAGTCTTATGTAAACAATAAAGACTCTAATAAAAGAACTTACTTTCAAAAATTAAAAGAATTATTTTATCAAAATATAAAATAAAAAAAATAAAACTTGAGAATAACAAATTGATTGTAGATGAACAAACTCTAAGGTGCAAAAATGCTTAGAAAAACAAATTCAGCATCATTTTAAATATAAACTCTAGTGGTAAAATATATTATTATGTATATAAGTTGATTGAATATGTGTGTAACCTTTTGGAAATTAAAGTAAAACATTATAGATATCTAATTGAAGCCCTCAAAGGTATTACTTATTTTAAAAGAAGAATCTTACTGTTTTACATTTTGTTGGACCATAACTTCAATTTGTATATTCTGATTTTAAAATACTGAATACACAATAATCCCGATGTAAAATCAATACAAACCAATGAAACAACTACTATAGAGTGTGAATATAAACTTTCTTAAATGTTCCATTTCCAAGTTTTCCTATTTTCGATAATGGAGTTCCTTCTTGGCTGCAGAGAACTACAGTTCTAATTGCTGAAAGTATTTTCATAATATTAATTAAAAATATGATTTATCATCTAGATATTTTTTAGAACGTTACTCATGAATCATGATATCTTTAGTTTTTAGTATTATTGCGAATGCGTTAGTTAGTAACACTGCATATTTGTATTGTAATTATAGTTATTGTATTATAATTCATTCTCTATGTGTCTATTTTCAATAGACATATATATTTTAAATCTATATGTATTTATATATACACATAAATAAATCGATATATATTGTTTTCTTTTTTGAGATAGTCGTACTGGATATAAAGACATGTTTTTAATCAGTAGGAAAATTGTGAATAGTTAGTTGGTTCCAATTTTTTTTAATAGATCAGCAAATTAAAATTTGCAAAAAAATTAGAGTTAGCATCTAACAATATTATATAATACTTGTACATGTATACAACTCAAAACTTAAAATTAATATTATGTATATCAAATCCCCATTATGAACGTGTGAAGTAAGAATAATTTCATCCATTATGGTTCATTATCATTGATTAATTTTCCATCCGTTGGAAGGCACGACAATCAAATGTTTATTAATGCAAATATCACACACAATTAAATGTAAATATTAGAAACATACTTTAATATAAATTTATTTAGCTCTCGAACATGTATATATAAAATGTAATTATATGCATGTTTTTATAAAGTTGCTAATTAATAACACAAAACATGTTGAATTTTATATTTTACACACGAAAATGAAAATTTATTACCCTCATTTGTGTGTATGACAATACAGAAATTGTCATTTGGAATAAAAGAACATCATTTTGTGTTAAAAGTGTTATATATTGATACATTTAAATAGATAGCTATCAAAAGGAAAATAGTCAATTTTTACACGAACAATATAGCAAACACTTTAACCAGTAACCTTAAATATAAGAAAAGGAAACCTATTATAAAATTAAAAAAAATAAACAGCCACATATTCCCACAGACATAAAAAAAATTATATTTTAACATATATATATATATTACAAATAAAAAATAAAAAATAAAGTAGTGCAACTCAGTGAAAGAAATGGTTGACAATCTAATAAGACTTAAATATATATATTTAGAGCGATTACATAATTACTTTTATAAATAGAAAATTATGAAACAACATTCAATAAATTTCAATATTGTATAACAAATTTATGATTTTAATAAATTTAGAATCATACAAACACTAAAGTGTGAGTTGATCTAATTACATTGGTAGTAACATCGATCATATTATTATCTAAAGAGATAAATACATGCTTATATATAATAGGGATAGATTTCTATGGATGTTACTGTAATTCTTAACAAAAAATTTGATGAAGTTGTCGCTCCCAAATCTGATCATTGATGCTTAGCAGATATGATCTTTCTCCAAGATGGCGTTTCTGCAAAGAGTTGATGTGCGCGTTGTTTATTTAAAAACTTTACATCAAATGCTCTTTGTGCGGTAATCTCTTTCTTATCAATCATGCTTCCTCTAATCGGAATGAAAGAGTACAAAAAATATGAATTGTGAGTGAAATCGTTTGCAAAATTCTAGAATTTATAGGTAGAAAATAGTATAAAAAATGGAAAATTTATTATTATAATTAAATTTTTTCCCACAAATTATGCCTTTGTAACGTCCAAATATTAATTAGTTGATTGGTAAATATTAATAAACAATTAAGATAATAACAATTAAATAAATTATTTTCAAAAACGGAATAATTGTAATTGAAAATGAAAGTTACTATAAACGGCAAGCCGGACTTGCTTTTATATATTATAAGATTATTTAATCTATTATCTATAATGAACTAATTGAAAACGGATGATTTATATATATTATATAGATTATAGGAAGATTTGAGGCTTGAAATGAGCTTATTTTAATTTTTTTCGTACGAAATATATATACGTCTGAGTTGATAGACATATTTTGTATTATTCATCTGGAAATTGATAAAGTTTTTAGTTAATATAGAATGATTTAATTATTTTGATATTGCCAATTTTTCGGTTCAATCTGTGCAGTATTAATGCCAATATACTTGCCATTACATTTATGAGGAATGAAGTCATCAATGATTGATGCAGCACCTATCTTCAAAATTGAAATTAATTATTTAATCTTTTATGTATAATGAACTAATTGAAAACGGATGATTTATATAGATTATATGAAGATTTTAGGCTTGAAATGAGCTTTTTTTCGTACGAAATATATATACGTCTGAGTTGATAGACATATTTTGTATTAATCCTCTGGAAATTGATAAAATTTTTAGTTTATCTATAAAGATTTAAATATGATATTGCCAATTTAGGTGAGCGTAAATATATGTAAATCAGTAATTAATACCAATATTTAAAATATATATATTTTAGAATAGTACAAAAACAACACATATATATGACGTATCTGTCATTATTCAGTAAAATACGTTTAATGTACTGTCAAAAACTTAAAATATATTAAAAGGAGATCTAATTATACACACTCTCATACAAATTATAATTACGTGTATAACCACAACTAATATTATGCAAAAAATTAATTAGATGATTGGAAATGTAAATGCACAATTATTATATAACATTTAATATATAATTTCTAGAAATGGAATATTGAAAACAAATTAAAAAAAAAACTAAAAAATGAACTTTCTAAAAATAGCACGGGCTTGCTATTATAGTTTATATAGATTTGAGAGAGAGAGAAAATAAAACATTTTTCCCGAATTAATTTGAATTATTAATTTTTATACGATCTTCGAATGTCATAAAAATGAATACTATTGTATGTATAAATATGTAGTACTCCGTATTATAAAATAAATATTATTGTATAGATAAACAAGCATCAATGAATGCATGAATAAATATGATTTTTAGATTAACTCACGAGAATAAATTTTATGTGAACGACACCACTATTATATATTTATATATCATATTTGGTAAAGTGAGACTATATTTTGTTCCTAAGGTAAGACTTGAATTTTTTATTTTTGGAGACATACAGTAATAAATTTTGCATGTGAACAGAGAGGTCTCGGATTCAATTTAGAGTTCCCTTTCGTAAGTCGAGAAAAGAAAGATGAAGACTTAGAATTCTTTAAACGCTTACACATTAGATTTTGTTTTCCTTTTTGAGGCATTTCCTATTTTCACATTTTGTTTTTTTTAGGAACATTCTCATTATGAAAGTGTGGGACATTAGGCTTCGGCCATTTGGCGAAAGTTTTTTCTAGTGATTAAAGTGATGACTCAAATATGACATCAAGTATGAAAAAATATTGGGAATTTATATTATATTGTTTCTACAGTTGGTTTCTAAGAGATGGATTTAAATCTTTGATTTGTTTCGGACTTCTATGTGTTTGAAATGAATGATAAATCTTTTTAATATGACATTTTATTTTCAGGGTTTTTATACTCCTCTTTTTTTGTTGTAGATAATTTTCAATATGTCCTTCACATTGAACCACCATATTTCATATGTCTTCGTTAATTAACCTTTTGCTCTCTCTAAGGAGGAAGCAGTTAATTAGTTTCCTCTTGGAAAAGATGGCCAAAATGAATGATAACATTCATATAATATATGTTTGTATCTATTCATGTATGTGTGTGCGCGCCTGTAACGAGAGTGTGTGAGTATATATATGTATATAAAATAGAAAGAGCGTAGCTTAAATATCAAGAAAGGACATAGTGTAAAAGGCCAAATGAAGCGATACATACAAAAAGAGTGGGGTGACAAAATGATACCTCCGTCCCATTATTGTTGTCTCATTTCTTTTGGGCACGGGTATTAAGGAGAAGAGTGTCTAAAGGGTAAAAAGATAGAAAGTGGTGGAGCCCATAACTTTTTGTGAGAGAAGCATATTTCCTTTTATGGAAACAGGACAAGAATAACGGGACAGCCCAAAAAGGAATACAAGACAAGAATAATGGGATAGAGGGAGTAAATTACAAATATATACAAAGTAGAATACAACATCTTTTTATCTCACTTACCCATCATGTGATATAGCAATAAAAAAAAGGTATAAATATTTAATTCTACTTCGCATCTGTTTCCTCAACTCTTTTTTACCTTTTACAAAAACACAAAAAAAATAAAAGTTTGTCTTTTCGGACTAGAATGAAAAATAGATGTTCTGTAAAAAGCCCCAATTTGTTGGTAGGACATAAAAACCATTATTCTACAATATCTCTTACCACAATTTCTAGGCAAGCTTGCTTTTTGTTGTTGTTCATAATCATATGCTATGAAGTACTTTCTTTAAGGTAAAATTAGAATTCAATGAAAATACTTAAAAAAAAACAAACAATTCAATGAAATTAATTACAAAAATACAGGCAATTGCCTCTCATACAAGATTTTAGAAAAAAAAAAGATATATCCACTTAAGCAAAAAAATAAAATAAAATAAGACTTGTTGGAATCTTGAAAGGTAGATTTGATTTTCCAAGACAGTAAAATGTAGCTGCGAAACAAACAAGGAAAATGTACTATTATTCTCTGTATATTTCATACTGAAAGCTACAAATGAAGGTTTTTCTTTCTTGGGAGAAATGATTTTGTTACATAAGCAAACATGTCTTTCTTGAATGATATAATTACCTTAGCTGTCACATGTCCCATTTATTTCAAAAATATCCTTTGTGTGTACTTTTCTTTATTTCAAACATATATCTTATCTCATATGTTTATTCATAAGAAGAGTACTTATGAAGAGTGCTATTACCCTCATATATATTTCCTTTTAACTATCAATAGTATTATTAGTGATTGGTTATATTATTGTTATAATCTATTTATTACTATTATAAAAGTGTGAATTCTTATATACAGTTTTGTCATTTTAAATAAAGAATAACATGGAAGTAAAAGCTCTACACAAATTGACCATAATAATAAAATCCATTAATTTTTTTTTTATTAAAGAAAAGGCTCTTTTGTTGAGTAGGTTTTGAAAATGTGTAAAGCTTTTTCACAAGACAACAAGAGAACAAATGAGAAGAGGGGACTACCATTGCACTCTGCAAGATTTCAGAGCCCAGTTTTTTACCATTCCAATCCATTCCCTTTTATCATTTACACACAGCTCACACACTGCCACTGCCAGGCAGAGAGAAGAACAAACTTCACGTTGAGAGAGAAGTTCTCCATTTTGAATTGACCCCAGCTTCCCTTCCTTCCCCTCTCAAATCACAATCAAAAATCTCCAAAACGACAAAAGTTTATTCAATAATGACAAGAAAAGAACCCATCCCTTCTTCCCCTCCACCTTTATATAACTATAACACCCCCTCTTCTCAGATACATTTTAGCTGATTCTTCCTTTTCTCTTATTGCCCCCATGGCTGCCATTGTAAAGATTGTAGCTTTTTTCGCTTTTTGCGCACAAATTTGCTTTTCAACTAAGTGGGACGACTCTTATTCTTCTTCTTTATCAGCTGCTGCTGCTGCTGACAGAATATCTCAGCTTCCTGGTCAGCCCCAAGTTACCTTCGACCATTATTCTGGCTACGTCTCTGTTGATCAAACACAAGACAGAGCTCTCTTCTACTATTTTGTTGAAGCTCAGATTGATCCTGCCTCTAAGCCTCTTGTTTTATGGCTTAATGGAGGTCTTCTCCTCTCTCTCTCTCTCTCTCTCTCTCTCTCTCTCTCTCTCTCCCTCTCTCTCTCTCTCTCTCTCCCTCTCCCTCTCCCTCTCCCTCTCCCTCTCCCTCTCCCTCTCTCTCTCTCTCTCCCTCTCCCTCTCCCTCTCCCTCTCTCTCTCCCTCTCTCTCTCTCTCTCTGTTTGTGATTGTTGGTTTGTTTGCAGGTCCTGGTTGTTCATCTTTGGGAGTTGGGGCATTTTCTGAAAATGGGCCATTTAGACCTAGTGGGAATGGGGTGCTGGTCAGGAATCAGCATAGCTGGAACATGGGTTTGTTGTTTTGTGGTTTATTTGAATCTTCAAAATGTTCATTCATTTTACTTGTTTTCCTTTTATGTAATGTTGGTGACTGACATTTTGCTTGATTGATTGGTTTGCACTCTGTAGAAGCAAATATCTTGTATTTGGAGTCACCCATTGGAGTGGGGTTTTCTTATGCTGCCAATTCTTCCTCTTATGAAGGTGTTAATGACAAGATCACAGGCATGTTTTCCAAAATTTTCTTTTCTTAAATGTTTCTTTCCTTACCATGCATGTAGAGAGAGAGAGAGGCATTCAGTATTCAGGATCCATGTTGATTGTTGTTTTACGTTTCAAATGAACTGTAGATCTATTTGAGCCTCACTGTGGATTTTATTATTTCTTGTTCCATTTTAGGAGTTGGGACTTTCCATGCTGTAATATTTCCTAAATATTTTCTTGAATTTTGCTTGTCTTTATTCTGTGTTACAGCCCGTGACAACTTGATATTCCTGCAAAACTGGTTCCTTAAGTTCCCACAGTACAAAGACAGAAGCTTGTATATCACAGGAGAGAGCTATGCTGGTAAATTTACACTCCAAAAAAAAAAATAATAATAATAATTATTATTATTATATAGAAAGAAATTGTGAATTGGAAGAGTTGCTAACCAGTTTTTGCTGTGCTATTGTTAGGTCACTACATTCCTCAGCTGGCAGAGCTGATGCTCCAATTCAACAAAAAAGAAAAAATCTTCAACTTGAGAGGAATTGCAGTGAGTTTGTTCTTCACTCCTAACTACATTTAAATTCTTGCTTGTTTCTAAATCAATTCTAATTTCATATGTTGGTAATGGTAATGGTAATGTAGCTGGGGAATCCAGTACTAGAATTTGCAACAGATTTCAACTCGAGGGCCGAATTCTTCTGGTCTCATGGACTAATATCTGATACAACATACAGAATGTTTACTTCTTCCTGCAATTATTCGCGATATGTCAGCGAATACTACAGAGATTCTCTCTCTCCAATCTGCTCCAAGGTGATGAACTTTGTCGCAACCGAAACCAGCAAATTTGTTGACAAATATGATGTCACTCTTGATGTCTGTATCTCGTCCGTCCTCTCTCAGTCGAAAGCTCTTGCACCTCAGGTATACATTCCAGTCCCTTCGCATCGTCAATTATTTACTGCTCATTTTTTGTAAGTCTGAACTTAGTATATATGCTCTATTCTTGAGTTGCAGCAAGTCACTGAGAGCATTGATGTGTGTGTGGAGGATGAAACTGTGAATTACTTGAACAGGAAAGATGTTCGTAAGGCCCTTCATGCACGTCTCGTTGGAGTCAATCGTTGGCTCGTCTGCAGCAAGTAAAAAATCTTGCATTAATTAGTTCAATCATCAATGTAGCTTTCCATTTTCTTGATGATCATATCTTTGATGATAATAGTTAAAGATTCTGAACTTTCTGTGACACCCTTGTTTCAGCATTTTGGATTATGAACTGCTTGATCTCGAGATACCTACGATCAATGTCGTGGGCAGAATAATTCAGGCAGGAATCCCAGTTTTAGTGTACAGGTACCATTTTTTCAGAGTATGAGCTCTTGTAATATCCAAGATTGATGATTTTATTTACAATCTGTTACTATATTATTACAGTGGAGATCAAGATTCAGTCATACCTCTAACTGGAAGTCGAAGGCTCGTCCACAGACTGGCACGACTGTTGAAACTGCAGACAACCACACCTTATCGGGTGTGGTTTGCCGGGATGCAGGTAAATTCTCTCTTTGAATAAGAATCATATGCTGCATTCCTTCCTGGTGAAAGAAGTTGACATATGTGGGTTGTGTTCAGGTTGGAGGGTGGACTCAGGTGTACGGTAACATCCTCTCGTTTGCAACGATCCGAGGGGCATCACACGAAGCTCCGTTTTCTCAGCCGGAGAGATCCCTTGTGCTGTTTAAAGCATTTCTGGAAGGCAGGCCTCTACCTCAAGAATTTTAAGAAAAGCTCAAATTATAATTGTAAGTAAATGTTGAGGTGCAGATCACCTGATGATAAAGAATTACATTTGTTTGTTTTTTCCTGAAAATCCAAAATTTTGTAAGAATGGATGTTATGCCAATTGAAGGCAGTTTTGTCATAACACAAGTTATGCTGATCTAATTGCAAATTATTTTTACATCTTTCTGAAACTGGTAACAATAACCAACATAAGATTTTAAGAAAATTCCCAATAATGATCTTTACACATGTGGAAACTACGAAAGCAAGCTACGAGCAATGATGGTGCCACCGTACCGGTCTCTCTTGTTCATTATCCCTAAGGGACGACCGTGGGAGCTTCGACCTTCATCTGTAGACAATTGAACTCCAAGGCTAGAATAGGCTTCGATAGCATCACGGAGATGCTGAGGTTTCTCTTATTGTCTCCGGTGTCCGACTCCATCTCGGAACTTATCTCACCATCCATACTTGATGCAGATGGACCATACACTTTAGCTGGTGACACTGGTCTCACCCTTCGGTAATAAAATAAATTGTACAGTATAAGCAAATAATGCACACGCGGATCTCATAGTTCATGGTTGAATCGAAACATTTACATAACCCTGTTCGATAAATATAGCTGAATTAAGGCAAAACCAAATACTAGGAAGCAACCTGCATTGAATCTGGCAAGAATACTTGAGGAGGTGAGGGTTGTACTCTGTACGGCCACTGCATATCGCAAAGCCAAAAACGGTTAATTTCCTGCAATCTCTCAAGGATGGAACTGCAGAAAAATTGAATACCTAAAGCTTGGGAGTGACATCTTGACTTCTGGGCCCATCCATCTTCCAGAGTCATTTTGAGATGCTGCCATAGCCAATGAGAACGAGTCACTAATAGTGCGATATGAAATTAACAAGACAAGTCGAGAAGAATGTAGAAAAACTCTTAGGCAATCCATTTGTTCATGCCCAGATATCGTTCTAGCCTACTGACCAGCAGCAGTGAGCTTGATACTGCATAAGTCCATGGCTGTATGATGGTCCATCTCTTTTACTTGTATATCCAAACAATTCTTCATGCTATCATGAGGATCAGTGATGCCAATCTTGTTCAAAAAGCCACCAAATCGACTTCTTTTTGTAACGGGAACTGTTCTGAGACTCTAGTTTAATACAAGATTTTCAAGAAATTAATGCTTCTTAGAGATAAACTTGGTAGCAGTTTGCAACAAGTATCGTCATGTAGCTCTATTTCCCGCTTCTGATTATAGTTGTTAGTTCTATGACAAATGAAAAGGAAATCTAGAGAAAAGAGGCTACATAATTTGAAGACCTCATATATAATGAAGATTGATTTCAACTTAGAAACTTTGGATTGAATTAATAATACTTCACTGTGCGTATGCATTCAGATTGAAGCCTACCGTCGTAAAATTGGCAACTCGGCTAGGGAGTCCGACATCCTGCAAAATAATCAGGAAAAAGTTATTTCTATTTTGCAGGGAGGACTGCTGCTGGAATGTATGACATTATTGTTCAAAATTCTATGACATGAGATTAGAAAACACGCTTATATATAGTTTGCCTAGCCTAGATTCAGGAAGTTATTTCATATCAATCAAAACTAATTTTGTAACCGGAAGCTATGTTATGAATGATACGACATAAAACGCGACAAACTGGGAACTCGAAATGCTACCTTTTGTCCATGGAGACATGCTTTGTCACTGTTTACCAGCACTCTTGCAGCCCATCTATCCATAAAATTATCGACAAGCCAACTAGTCAGTGAAGATACTTATAAAACTACAGCGTTGTAGATAATACAAGGACTAATATTGTCAAACGGGTGCATTAGAGTAAGTTGATTAGCCCTAACATAATACTTGGGCAACTATTGGCAACTATTGAAGCATATCATATGTAGAAACAAATTATTGTCCGTACGTGTCAGATGATTGTATAATGTTGCTCGGAACGAATTTACCAGCTGATGTGTAAATATTATATCTAACAGCATTTTGTAAAACAAAGTGAAACAACTAAGGTCTTTGTCTTCCAGCAGTAAAATGTAAGAAAGCAGAAAACGGCATAATGTAATTGAAAGAATAGTGCGGCCTAACAACATAGACGGAGCACAAAGCATCTATATATAAAGAAAATAGTTGATAAAATAGTTTTGACCTTACATTACAAGAACCAGAATTCGTAGGCAGAATACTTACGCACAAGATGTTGGAGGATTCCATACAATTCCTGCTATTACCACGAGCTGAAAAACACAAGGCCATAAATAAAACAAAGTGTTAATGCTAGTTGACATTAAATTAAGCTCAACAGACAGTTCCTTTTTTCCATGTTCATAAATAGAAATGAATATCCCCAGAAACTCCATTTTAATATTCAATCAAGTTGTATTATTATTTTCAAATTTTAAGGAATCATGGTGGCCTCACATGGGTTTATGAGGATTAAATAATGAAAGAAGAGAATATAAACAACGAAGAACCTCATCAAATATCCCAGCAGGACTGTCCTCATAATTAGCGAGAAAGAATCCTCCGAGAGTATACCTGTACAGTACATAGTACCACCTTGCATTAAACAAAGGGAACGGAATTCTAACTTCAACATCAATCTACAACTTTTTTCAATTTTTGAAGATACAAGCTGTTACAGGCTTACAGCACAGGTTTACCCGAATGCCTCCACTAATCTGAATTCTTTGGGAATGAATGCTCGAGCTGTCTCTGCCTTGACAAGATGGAGCTGGTACAAGGCACTGAAATGTCGGAACTGAGTGCTTTATGTACTTTTTGATATTTTTCTTCCATCAAGAACTCGCTATGGAATATTAGTGATTAATATTTTAACCAAAAAAGAGGAAAAAACTTACCTTCCTTTGAACACCCACGGAGGCTTACCATATCCTAGAGAAGATTTCGTTTCTGAATTATCCATTGTTTCAAGCAGCAAGAGAAGTCGTAGTTACTACAATAGAAGGTTCCAACATCAGAAAGGCAATTCAGGAAGGAAAACTAAACTTGAATCAAACAACTCGAGCTTCATCCATAGAAGACCTAAATATAAACAAAAATAAAAGGCATGCAATATTGTGTAATATTTTCATCTGAAATGTAACGAAACAAAAATGTTACCACTTTGGATAACGTTCAGCAACATCATGGACTTAGCAATAGAAGCATATTCTTAAGCTACATGCAAACTCCATGCATATTGAGCAAGTTGAATTAATGGATTTAAAAATGTTTTCGGATTAAAAAACCATTTATCAGCCAACAACCTAGAAAACCACTTCTGCTTATCCTCATACATAGTTTTGCAAGTTGCACAAGTTGAAATAATATAATAACATAATTTTATAATACACAATTGAGATTGCTAAATTTCCTGAGTTTCTATGCAAATGCCAGTACACGCTAATTAAAGGCATCACCAATTATAAATATAGAATCGTTGAGGTTACCATAAATGACAAAGATGGAGGAATCATCAGAATACATGCTGACTGAAATCTTGTATATTATTTCAAATTATATTAATACCGCAGATCATACTAGCTTTCTAAACAAGAATAAACGTCGATCTAGAAAAATAATTCATATAAACATAAATTCATCACATGATTCATTCTCCAGATACATCAGCAAGACTGAGAAACACACAACCATGTTGGCCACCTAGAACCCTATCCATAGCAACTGCCTAAGGGAAAATCGAGTTGCGTCAAACTTACTACAACAGCTTATGGATACAAAGCAATACTTTCTCATCAAGAGCATCTCTCAAGGAAAAAATTAATTCTTCATATAATATTTCAAAGAAAAATCTTGAAAGTTAAAGCTTTACTCCTCCCATCCAAAACAGCCCCAAATCCTAAAGGTTGTCTGTGTATCCATCTCCATAACTAAAAACAGCTAAATTTGTCATTCTTACCTTGAAAATTATGAAAAAAAATCTTTCAAACTAAGAGGAAACAACGACTCTTTTAAAATAAAATAGGAGAGCTGCAATCCCTAGTTCTATAATTTGATTTATGAGAATGGAAACTAGGTCCCTACTACTAGAAAGCAAGTTAGCTCATTTCACTAATTAAAACATAAAACAACCTAACTTTCTAAATCTAGCATACTCGTCGCAAATGTAATGTTGGGCCTCATTTAATGTTGAGCAACAAAAACTACCATTTGAATCTCAATGGGACAAGCATTTGTGCATAATGGGCAGGCGTAGAATTTTCGAAAATTTGAGTATAAATTAACAGAAAAACAATGGGAGGAACCGAATCAAAATTCAGAGAATTAATGATAAAAAAAGAAGCTGGCAAACCACACTATACTTAACAGATAACGCAAAAATGAGGGAAAAAAGATAATAATTTAATCACCATATTCAAGAAGAAGAAGCATAACAAAGACGGCAAGGGCAACTCAAGCAGGTCATATTAATTTATGAAAAAAGAAACTAAAAATCAAACCTTTTTCATTTCTGGGGTATGAAAATTTTCCAACTTGGTAGAATAGTTGACGGAGTTTAGAGCTATGAATGCAAACACAGATATGATTACGAGAGTTTTGGAGTTGTGAAGAAATGAGGTAATGGGTGGGGAAAGGAATGACGTCATGAGACAATTGAAAACTAGATTATCTAAAAACTTTGATAAAGAAAAGAAAAGTAGTTTAGTTTAGATTAGTACATTAGACAGTACTTTGCTTTGCTTAATTATTTTTTTGTCGCCACTCCAAAGTCCAAAAGCAAAACCCACACGAGAGCTTACGCTTTCATTTGGCGGCAGCAGCAGCAGCCTTAATTTGCTTTTATTACCCACATTTATTTTATGCTCCTTTTTTCCGTCCACAACCAAAACCATCCCCTGTTTCTGCCGACTAGTTGGAATTAATAATATTATTATTCTTGTTTTCTTCCTATTATTAGCACATGCACATGCCTCAAGGTAACATGAATCTGATATAGATAAGTTTAAACGTGCATGACATGTACTCCCTCTCTATTCAGTAAATAAAGCTCCATTTCAGAGCTGATACGGAGATTAATAAAGCTGATAAAGTGATTGTGAGTGGGATAAAAGTAGGATAGAAGGGTATTCTTAATGAAAGAGTTTAATTTCCTAATATTTCCTTGGCTGCAGCAATATTGAAGTAAAAGTGTGGATAAATGAATTCTATTACCTTGGTTTTAAATTAATGAAATCTGCTTCATTAATTAAATTTAATGGAGGTATTCACATTAACTAAATTAAAGAGTTTAGATTGTTGAAAATTTAATTAAGGTATTCACATTAATTAAATTCGAATATTAATTAAAGCAAAAAAAAATGAAATAGAGAATTAAATTCGCTAAAAATGAAACAAACAATTAAAAATGAAACAGACAAGTGAATGATCAATAATAAAGGAGGGAATTCATTGCACTAATATAAAAAAGTTATAGATTTGGGGGAATAAATAGGAGGGAATGTTTGGAGGTTACTTTGAAACTATACCTAACACAATCTAAACACAATAAATTTATTCACTCCCTGCAGAAATTCATTACACCACTGGGACATCAATTCTCTCATTCATTACACCACAGAATCTCTTTCATTCATTACACCACAGCTTCTTAGTTTCAAAAAATGATCGAGCCTAATAAACACAGGCCAAATCTTACAGAGATTGAAAGAAATAACATCGCATGTTGGCTTTTTCAAAATAGCAGTGAGTCCAAGCTTCGATATGGAGCAAAAAAAGAAGCTGCACATCTCTTCAACATTAATTGACTTGAAGTCAGTTTGGAGAATCTGGAAATAAGTTCAACTCCAGCAGACATTGGGCAAACCTGTACACGTTGTGTCAATGAAAAGAGGGTCAGTTCACAAAGATAGGAAAGTACTTGATGAAGAAAAGTTCAAAAGCATATCAGTTTTAAAGAGAGGAAGCATGTTGAAGATAGCAATTCATATGGGGGTCAGTGTAGGAACCATTCACAAATGGAAGAAGGAAAACAAGGTAAAAGCACATACGAATGCAATCAAATCATTTATCACTCCTTCAAACATGATTGCTAGGCTGAAATGAAGTCTTAGCATGCTTAGTTGCATCAACAACAATGGAAAGATTGCTTTTAGGACTATGTACAACATTATTCACATAGATGAGAAGTGATTCAATCTCTCAAGAACTACACAAAGGTATTATGTTCTCAAAGATGAAGTGTCGGTTCACAGGACATGCAAATCAAAACAACACATTGATAAGATCATGTTTATGTGTGTTGTTGGAAGACCACACACTGATTCTGAAGGGAAGGTTATATTTGATGGGAAGTTTGGTATCTTCCCATTCATATTTGAAGAGCGAGCAGAAAAGAATTCAAAAAATAGGCCAAAGGGAAGCCGATTATCAAAGCCTATTATTGCAATAACAAGACCAGTCATGAAGGAATGCTTTCTTAAGGAGGTAAGTATCATAAATTCCTTGTGCTATCAGATTGTATTGCACATTCATCATTTAGCAGCTATGTTTCTCATTTCAACCTCCTAAACTAAGTTTCAAAAACTTAGTGGTGGCATCAATAAGTGTGCAGACAAGATTCAGTTATAGACTCTGTTTCATCATATTTTCAGAATTGCATGAAATAAGTGTAGCATCAGAGAAATCAACTTTCAAAACACAATTGCAGAAGTATTTTAATTATGTTGAAATGATGTAGATTGTTCCAATTATCAAAGAAAAGTGGCCAGAAGGCATCAGTAAATGGATCATCATACAACAAGATAATGCTAGACCACATATCAACAACATTGATCCTAACTTTCAAGCTATTGCAAACTCTGATGGTTTCCACATCGCATTGATTTGTCAACCACCTAACTCACCTGACACAAATGTGAATGACTTGGGTTTTTTCAAAGCCATACAGACACTAAAGGATGAAAAGCTTTCAACTACAATTGAAGATTTGATCAAAAATGTAAAGGATGCATTTCAAGAGTTTTCAACCTACAAGATCAATAATGTATTCTGAACACTGCAATGCTGCTATAGAGAGATCATCAAAGTGAAGGGCAATAACAATTACAACATTCCACATATAGGGAAAGGACATCTCAGAAAGTTTGATATTCTACCAGAGACACAACATGTTGATGAGCAGGATGTAAGGGATGCATATGAGTATCTACAAGTGGAGGATAATACAGTGCAACCAATCCACAACATTGAGACTCTAATTGATGAAATGCAGCAAGTGGAATTGCAGGAATAGAATGCAAGAAGGCAGTTTTTTTGGCAAGGGTTTACAGGGACAAACAATAAATGTATGACATTGTTGTTTGGAAAGTAGATTTCTGATGTTTTGAACCTATATAGTCTCAACACTTGAAATGATAAAATATTTTGCATCATTGACTGTTTTCTTTCTCATTTCAACCTCCTAAACTAGGTTTTTATAAACCTAGTGGTGGCATCAACAAGAATGCAGTGTAGTATCAGTTCTAGACTCAGTTTTCTTCATAAATGAAGTATCTGCCCTATCATCAAAATTCATCATATCATCAGAATTCTTCATATATGCATCATATCATCAGAAATCATCATAAATTCATCACAAATGCAGTATCTGCCCTCTCAAGACTTACTCGAACTATTACTCAACAGAAAATAAGAGCTTTGGTTTCGGCTCATCGGGATAGGGATAAGCAAAAGAGCAGTATCTGCCCTATCAACAGCAAAAAGGCAACCAAAAAAGAGAACATGAATTTACAGCAGAGCCTCATCAACTGCATAATTCATCATATAAATCTCATGAATTCATCACATACAGGCATCACCAGCCCCCAACACCAAAAATAAATCAGAACAAAATCACCTAGTTTTCGTCTTTAGTAGCCCAATCAAGGATTTAAGCCCTTTTTCAGCTAGTTTTGCACATTCTGCAATCAAATAAGAGTATTGTTCTTCCGGCGACATAGAAGCTGGTGGGTGACGTTCAACGTCGCGTTGGTAGTCAGCAGCCCAAGCTATGATATTGGCTCTTATCTCGGCTAACTTTGCACTCTCGGATAGTTCCGGCACCATCATCACAGAATCGGCCGTCATGGAAAAAATTTTCGGCAACCTCATCTCAGATTTGGCCGCCATGGATGAATTTTCCAGCAACTTCATCTCATTTTCAGATCTGGGCAGAGACATCGATGGGAAATCGATGAGAAGATCGATATTCTCCGATATAGAGGGTGACATCTCAGAATCGACAGCTGTGAAACAAGTTTCAGGCACCATGTCGATCAAAGAAGAATTAAATGTCAGAGATGAGGACCACATATCAAAATTGAAGGTGGAATCGAAAAAGAAATGAAGGGTTTTCAGAGGAATTCATGGAGAGATTTCAGAGGAATCGAAAAAGAAATGGAGAGTTTTCAGAGGAATTCATGGAGAGAATTGAAGGTGGAATCGAAAAAAGAAATGGAGGCGTTTCGATGAGAGAAGTTTATTCTCTCAGAGAATAAATAATTTCTAGGGTTAGCATATATGGTGGATCGAAGGAAATGGACCTCATAAATTTGGGCTGCCCAATTTCATTTTTATTTGGGTTGGCTTAATTAAGCAATTAAGCAAAAAATTAGTGTGTGTTAGTGGGTTATTATTGTAGGAGGGTGGGCCCTTAAGTGGCAAAGGGTTGTAATTTTAGTAAAGTAATAAGGGTATGATTGTATAAAAAACATAGTAGGGCTATTTTTGGTGAATGAAAAAAAATGAGGAAACATGGCTTTATTTTGTAAATGGAGGGAGTAATATATTAATGGTCCAGATTCAGCCACATATATAGGGGCTATCGGTTGGATGGATTAGATAGGACTATACAAGATTCATTCTCATGATATGTTGTTCGGTTAGTTAAACTCGATCCGGTACTTAATCTAAGACAATGTCACGTAGGATTAATCTTGTATAATGAGTCTTGGCCTATCCCTATGACAAAAACAATCTAGAGTAATCTTGGACTTATTTAGTCTCATTTAATCTTGGCAACCGAACGCTCCCATAATGTTATGTTTTATGTTTGCTTTCATAATACTCAATTCGTTCTAATAGCAAGGTCTCATTTCTTTTCGACACGGTTATTAAGAAACAAGAGTAAAAGGATAAAAGGTGGTAGGTCCCAAACTTTTTAAAGGGTTAATTATTTTCATTTTTGGAAGGGGGCCTTGCTATTGGACAGACGAAAAAGGAAAGAGGGATCTTGCTATTGAGACATAGGGAGTATAAGATTTGAGATTTTTGTTACTATATACTATAACACATGCACCATGTTTGAGAACTCGGCATAGAGAGGGTTGTCAAGTGTCAGATTAACGTCAGTTCAAAACTCTGTCTTGCCCCCAAAAACAATGGCCCAATTCAGCTCTAAAAATTAAAATTTTGTTCAATTTTTCATCAAATGGAACTAATTCGAGTTCACGTGAAATAGGATATTACGGATCCGATCGAGCTGAAATCTTATCAAGCCAAAAATATTGTGGCCTAACCCAATCTAAAATCGAGCGTGGTCTATTTTAACACCTCTATTAATAGGACATTCTCCTATAAGCCGTTCATATGAAATTGGACCCATAAGTTTGGTCTAATTGCTTATTTTAACCTTTTAGTTTTATGGCTTGAAGGTTGACCCATATGTTACGATTATGATATGAACTTAAAACATAGGCATATATTACAATTATGGCCGCATCAAACTCAGCATCCCACATCACCTTTCTACCGCCGAATTTTAGCTCTCGTGTTATAAAATGAACAATGGGTGAAGTTCAGGTCATTTTTGTAGTAGTTTAAAGTTCAAATTATAATCATAATGTTGGGCCAAAGTTCGTAATATAAAAGCGTAATAAACCCAACCAATAAAGTTATAAAGTACTTATAAATTTTAGAACTGTTGGAAAATTGGTTTTGAATAATCAATTACTGGATAATATTTATTTTGTGGAAATAAATATTGGATGTTAATCTACGTGCCAAGTAGATGAACATGATATATCCGTAGTCTCAAAACCGATTTTCGATGAGTGAGATATGATGTGATATTAATTATTGGATGTGTGTGAAGGGAAGTTGTGTGTTGGAGTTGAATTTGTTGCAGGCAAATTCTTTAATGTAGTTTTACTACATTAGAAAGGAACGAGCTCGGTTTGGACCGTGGATTTTGGATCTTGGTTTGGCAATCGAGCTTTTGGCTTGAGCTTAAATTCCTTTCGTAAACAAATTAAACAACATATGTTTAATTGTCTTGAAATTAAGATTCCATGAAATTATGTCTTGGAATTAGAATTTGTTGAAACCGTCATTTGCACATTAAAGTTTACGAGTGTGCATTTGTGATATAAAGGATTTTGAACACCAATTTAAATGGTGTAATTGCCATTGAATTGATATGAATCAATTTGTAACAGAAATGTTGAATGGCTCTTCACACCTTTGACTCGTAACAACCATATTGGCTAGTAAATACAATTGATTGTATTTAATTCCCCATATAGTGAGTCAGGCTATATATATGAGCATTTTAATCATTGTTTTGGACAGAAAAATGTGCACTCTTTTGCATCTCAAACTCAACATTTTAGTTCTTAATATGCTCGGTTCTCAATTCTCGTCTAGTTCGTTGGAGCTCGTCGGAATTGTGGTGCTACATCCGTCGAGATGAAGTCGTTTCACATTTGGGGACGAACCGCCAAACCGAGAGCACTACCGGAACGTTATTTGTCTTGCGGGGATAAGGATTTCTTCGACTCGACTTATCACTTGAGTTTGTTATTTTATATTGTAATTTCTATTTAGTTCATTTTGTATCTTATTCTCCTACTTTTCTTGTTTCATATTGTAACCATGAAAGGACGTGTACACCAGTTCTAACAATCGCAAGACGAATAATTACGATGCACGTCCATTTTGAAGGAGATCGAGTTTGAACTAATAATTTTGATTAAAAACTTTCGAAACTTTAAACCTTTGCTTGGAGAAATGGCGTCAACCGTTCTAGCCAACGAGTCAATCACCATCGGCTCTACCAACTTTGCTACTGCTGCTGCCACTGTTGTCTCTCATATGTTTGGGCAAATAGACAGCTCAACTATTGACTCTGTTGTCCATTTATTTGGGCAAAGGGCGGATCTCAATCCGTGATGGCTCCTCTCCATACATCAGTAATGATGCTTGTTGCCGAGAAGCCTCCAACCTTCTCGGGGATTGACTTCAAAGGGTGGTCCCAAAAGATGTTGTTTTACATCACGACTTTGGGGCTAGCCAACTACCTCCGTGATGACGAGGTGTCTCCGCCTAGTGAGGGCGAGATGGATATCCATGTGCTTGTGGGATACGGCATTTGGAGGAAAGGCAATTTCACGTGTAAAATCGTCTTGTTGCACAGTTTAGCGGATTGTCTCTATTTTGTGTACCCCGATTTTAAGACCTCCAAGTTGATTTGGGAGGCATTGGACCGGAAATATCAGATTGACGAGGCCAAAGCTCTTATGGAAGCTAAGGCAAACATGATCAAGGAAAGTGTTGGAACTTCCAATAAGCGATCTTGCCCAAGTACTGAAAACAATGGCAAGACTATTGATTATGAAGAGCCGAATAAGAAAAAGGCTAAGAATAGTGTCTACAACGTCGAGAAGGACTTCGACGAATGAGACGAAGATGTAATTGTTATTTAAAGTGTAAGGACACGTGTCCACAATAAGCAAGTGCTAATAAAAATTGCATCTATTTTTGTTCTTAAAGTCAATTATATCTTGAACAAGATTACACTTAAAGGGAAAGAAGTGATTCCCTATGAGCTATGGAAAAATAGAAAACCTTCTTCTAAATACTTTAAAGTGTGGGGGTATTTTGAAGATGTTACATGTTGAATAAAGTCAATATCATTAGTGATTTTTCACTATGATAACCGAACGACTATTGATTGTACGATGGTAAATCGTCTTATATATATCTTTGACATAATACCCATGACATTTGATCTTTTAGTAAGGTTATAGTTATTGATTGTGTGAAATCAATAGATAATCTAGCTGATCCGCTAACTAAAAGGTTAAATCAAGATCAAATGGTCAAAATTGCTAGGGGAATGGGATTAAAATCCACATCTTAAGGATGATTATAGTGGAAACCCAACCATGATGACTGGAGGATCCCAAGAACTTGATTCAATGGGACAACTAAGCTATATGACTCCGAGTGAAAACACTCAAAGTCACCTATTCTCTAGAGAGCAATGAGTGTTTGGAAACCTGCACGTTGGTGAGGTTAAGTCCTTTGACTTTTAATGATTCTTGGATACTTCAAGGAGGTCAAGTATAGCAGGATACTTGGAAAAAGAATCACCTATATAAGTGTGAAGTGTGGGCCGCTTCGACGATGCATTTATGAATCCAAAGGGTGTTCCATGGCCTGTAAAGGACACAAACGTGAGAACGGATGAGGATTGAAACGATATTGTGTAAATATTGTTGACTCGGTATACACCAAGGATGACTAGTTCAAGGCATCGCGTCCACTAGGCCGTCAGTATACTCGATGATGTTGACTATGGAAGGTTCAAGGTCACAAACCACCTATCCAAATGCAATAGCGTCTCTTGAGGACTGAGTTAAGTGTCTACATACATTTGCATACAGCTTTCTCACTCATGTGGGGGATTGTTGGAAAATTGGTTTTGAATAATCAATTACTGGAAATAAATATTGGATGTTAATCTACGTGCCAAGTAGATGAACATGATATATCCGTAGTCTCAAAACCGATTTTCGGTGAGTGAGATATGCTTGGTTTAAGTTTGGTTGTTCGTATAGAGAAGATGTGTGTTGGAGTTGAATTTGTTGCATGCAAATTCTTTAATGTAGTTTTACTACATTAGAAAGGAACGAGCTCGGTTTGGACCGTGGATTTTGGATCTTGGTTTGGCAATCGAGCTTTTGGCTTGAGCTTAAATTCCTTTCGCAAACAAATTAAACAACATATGTTTAATTGTCTTGAAATTAAGATTCCATGAAATTATGTCTTGGAATTAGAATTGATTGAAACCGTCATTTGCACATTAAAGTTTACGAGTGTACATTTGTGATATAACGGATTTTGAACACCAATTTAAATGGTGTAATTGCCATTGAATTGATATGAATCAATTTGTAACAGAAATGTTGAATGGCTCTTCACATCTTTGACTCGTAACAGCCATATTGGCTAGTAAATACAATTGATTGTATTTAATTTCTCATTTAGTGAATCAGGCTATATATATGAGCATTTTAATCATTGTTTTGGACAGAAAAATCTGCACTATTTTGCATCTCAAACTCAACATTTTAGTTCTTAATATGCTCGGTTCTCAATTCTCGTCTAGTTCGTCGGATCTCGTCGGAATTGTGGTGCTACATCCGTCGAGATGAAGTCGTTTCACCTTTGGGGACGAACCGCCAAACCGAGAGCACTACCGGGGTGTTATTCGTCTTGCGGGGAGAAGGATTCCTTCGACTCTACTTATCACTTGAGTTTATTATTTTATATTGTAATTTCTATTTAGTTAATTTTGTAATCTTATTCTCCTACTTTTCTTGTTTCATATTGTAACCAAGAAATGACGTGTACACCGGTTCTAACAAGAACAACCAATTATCAAAATTATTATAAATCTTATGTCGCATACAAGTAAGATGGAAATTCCCTAGACATCTAGTATTTCAAGATTTTGTAATTCTTCAAAGTAAATTTTTATTCTTTCTTATTTTTCCAATTGATGGAATATGAATCTTGATTTGGGAAATAGGGTAATGACAAATTAAGTTGGCAAGTCAAAAATATTTTCAAAACAGGACCACCATATAATATTTGTAAATCTTTTTTTTTATTTTTTTTGTTATCTTTGATCGTATTGAGATATTGAGGTGAAGATTACTGGAGAAAGGGAATGTTTCTTCAACAAACATGGGCATGTCCATCACCAATACCAATTTTTAAATCAAAAGAAACTAATATAATAATTAATGAATTTTTTAGATAAAAGGAAGTTAAACTAATGAGCATGATTAAATCTGATGGGATCTCGAAGATGGCAGGCGCCGCCACGTTGGCAGATGAAGCTTCCCTAACCCCAGATACTACTATAGTATATAATTAAATAATCGTATAAATAATTAAGTGCCATCTTTAGTTAAACTGTTTGTTAGTCGAAACGCGTCGAACTTACAAACCCACTGCTTTTTAATATTTTTATATGCACCTTTTCGCTTTAGCTAATAAATATAATTGGTTCCCACTGAGCCCTAGATTAATTAGTAGGTGGAGATCGCAATATCAGTGCTCAATCATTTAATCTCGTTTCTCTGTCTCTAAAAAAAAAATACCAACAACCAGCATAGATTTAAAGGCACCAAGGTGTAGTGCACAAGCAGCTCGGATGTGCGATACATGTAAAATATTTAAATTCACAACACATTAAATTAAAACACTTTGTAAGTGTCGCACATTCAAGCTGCTTGTGCACTACACCTTGGTGCATCTAAGTCTCTACTCCAACAACCCTGGAACTCCTTTTAGGTCTATTCGGATCAACTCGTCAATTTCATTATTTCAGATTCGGATGAACCAATCACTTTTAAAAAAATTGTCTTCGATTTCAACGTCTTAAGCATAGACTCAACAGAACAATTGGATAAGCGTACATAGCGTCATGGTACACCCTACAGATTCCAATATGCTTATATTCGTGTATTGTTAGCTTGTTTAATTTTTTTTTTTTTTTTGAGGATTAAAAAAATAAAACTTAAAAAGACAAATGAAAAACAAACTGGAGTAATGTGACGCGTGGAAAGTTTGTGAACCTCAAACAAGTGAACAACAGTTTTGGGAATAATTTTCCTAAAATTTTGGAATCTGTCTGCTAGATTTAATTTGTTAGTATTAGTTGATTGTACAGTTTATTTACAAAGTTATTTCTGACCAATTCCAACTCTTAGTACTAGCCAATCCCGGACTATTTTCGTTTCCACGGTTACCCCCAATTGTTTTGTACTAGAACATGGAGTATCAATTTTCTCCTTTAGTCATTTTTATTTTATTTTTTTTACGATTGAGGTATGAAAATCAAGATTACATGCTTCAGTTTCATGAATTAAAAAAAAAAATACTCGCCCCGATCCAAATTAAGTTAACTAGCCATTATAATTAAGTTAACGTATTACTGCCATAAAACTACTCGGCCCGATCCAGATTTTTCGGGCTACACCATTCTAAATTTAGCATGTTATTACATATATAGAAATTCAATAATGCATCAACACAAAGAAAAAATAAATAAATAAATAAGCAAGCCTCAATTAGGCATGTCAATGGGTGGATAATACCCGGACCGACCCGGAACCGTTGACAGCCCATTGCCTTACAAGGTTAAGGTTCCGATTCCGGTTCCAGACCCGCTCAAACCCGGAACCGCACCAGTATGGACCCGGACTGACCCGCTCGCCCCGGTTCCGGTCCGACCCGATTTTTTTTTTTTTTGCTTTCTTTCTCCAAAATAAATTTAATAGCTTAGGTAGATAATTAAATATTTTGTTAAAATATAGATAATTATTCAACCATCATGCTCTCAATCTATTTATTTATTTTTTAAAAATTTTCATGACAAGTGAGAACTATTATTTACACAAATGAATTTCGAACGCCTTCATTTAATTACAATTTACATTTGTTACACCTATAAATCAAATATTCGAAACTGCAAAATTAATTAATTATAAGCATCAATTGCAGCAAGATTTCATTTCAATTTTTTGATTATGATTCAATAATTATTACACCTTCTGCCAAGGCTCGATAAGTACACAGGGTTTTTGAATTAATATTAATATAAGTACTTTTGTCAATTCTGAATGTCGCTTATGAATATATATGGCTGTTAGCATGGAAGATTTAAAAAATTAAATCCTTTAAAAAACTCAAGTCTCTCTCTGAAAAACCCCAAAAAAGTTGTCTCGCATTATATAATCAAAGTTCACTTCTACGTATTTCCTTGGTGATTCAAGATTTATTCTTCATTATTCATTAATCCCCTTTCTTCCCCGCTTCTTAATTCCAACCCCTAGTCGCACCCCGACTTAGCCGTCCTTCGGGATTTGGGGCTGTGACAGAGATTTTCATTGTTATTTTTCTATTCAATTACCTTATTTATTCAGCAAAAAAGTTATTTTTCAAAGAGAGAGAGATCAGATAGAGAGGAGGAACTGCAAGACTGCAACTCTGCAAGTACCTGCACACAAGCAATTAGGCCAAGATTTGCGGGCGGCGGCGAGCAACGGCGGGCCGCGGGCGGCGGCGAGAAATGGCTGGCGGCGACAAGCAACGGCGGGCGGCGGTGCCGATTTTTGTTTGGGCTGGGAATTTAGAAATTGGGATAGAGGGTTTTGTGTTTCTGCAATTTGCAAGAATCCCGTAAATCATTCTTATTTCATAATTTTGAATATTCTGTTGACCGGTTCTATCATTACCCATGGGGTTTGACCCGAACCGGACCCATTCTAATTATAAGTTAATGGTCCGGGTCCTGTGAGTAATGGGCGGTTCTGGACCCGGAACCATAACAACTCTACCGGTTCTGGTCCGGGTAATACCCATCCATTGACATGCCTAGCCTCAATATGCATATGATAAACATTAAAATTTCTATTCTTATAAATGATGACTTAATTGCTAAAAAAATCAGCAACTTTGATTCTGTTTTAATTTTAAACAAATTTTATAAGAGCCTATAATGCACGAATTCTTTTAAAAATATCATATTGTTGTATCAGATTCTCGTTGTGATGCGATTCTCATCGGATTCTCATGGATTCCCGATTCGCCATGTGGCGTATCCTTCCAAATAAAGAATAAAAAGTAATCGGATTCGCGAATCCTATGTGTAAAATTCGCCAATTCCGGGTAAAGTGAGTATATGAGGTTGACTTTGATAACTTTATTTGAATTATGGCTTCTGTATTGAACTAATGATATTTGAATTGATATTTTGTTATTTAATTAAATTATATAATTGAAAATGCTTAAGTTTTGAGTTAAAGAAAATGAATTACATACATATGATTTATGAAAATTTAAATTTTTAATTATTTTATAAGTATTACGTACATATAATAAAATATTAATACTAGACATATCCTTACTGAATCGCACCATAAATTTAGATTTTTTTTTTTACATAGGAAAAGGAGGAAAGGTGGGGTTCGAACCCGAGACCTCACTGCTTACAGACTGAAGCCGCACCGCTTGGATGTTTCTTTGGGAACACTGTAAATTTGGATTAAAATAACAAAAAGTGAGATAAAAAATCCATCTAACAGGTCACTTTTACACCTCCTAATTTTTCCTCAAATTACATCTTTCTAAATCTACTTCTATTTCACAAATGAGGTAATATAATGAAATGGCATTATAAAAAAAAAAAAAAACACAATAGTTGGCACAAAGTTGAAAAAACACAAAAAATGACACTTTTGAAAAATTTTGGACCCTTTTACCTTTACTTTTCCACCAAACTCACATTTTTCTCTCTCCTCTCTCCTCCCACCCATCTGCTACGCAATAAATTTTTTTTCTGCCACTTTTTCACTCTTCTCTCTCCTTTCTTCTCTCTTTCTTCTCTTTTCTCACTTAGCTGACTCATTTATCTTTCTTCATAACATGCACCCGACACGAAATGTTAGTTATTTCGTACCAAGTTACAACTTTATAACATGCCTTGGTACGAAATGTTAGTTATTTTGTACCAAGTTACAACTTCATAACATGCCCCGGTACGAAATGTTAGTTATTTTGTACCAAGTTACAACTTCAAAACATGCCCCGGTACGAAATGTTAGTTATTCTGTACCAAGTTACAACTTCATAACATGCCTCCGGTACGAAATGTTAGTTATTTCGTACAAAGTTACAACTTCATAACATGCCCCCGACACGAAATGTTAGTTATTTCGTACCAATTTACAACTTCATAACATGCCCCGGTACGAAATGTTAGTTATTTCGTACCAAGTTACAAGTTCATAACATGTCCCCCGGCACGAAATGTTGTTATTTCGTACTAAGTTACAACTTCATAACATGCACCGGTACGAAATGTTAGTTATTTCGTACCAAGTTAGAACTTCATAAAATCCCTGGTACGAAATGTTAGTTATTTCGTACCAATTTACCACTTCATAACATGCTCCGGTACGAAATGTTAGTTATTTCGTACCAAGTTACAACTTTATAACATGTCCCCCGGCACGAAATGTTAGTTATTTCGTACTAAGTTACAACTTCATAACATGCCACGATACGAAATGTTAGTTATTTCGTACCAATTTACAACTTCATAACATGCCCCAGTATGAAATGTTAGTTATTTCTTACGAAGTTACAACTTCACAACATGCCCCGATACGAAATGTTAGTTATTTCGTACCAATTTACAACTTCTTAACATGCCCCGGTACGAAATATTAGTTATTTCGTACCAAGTTACAACTTCATAACATGCCCCCGGCACGAAATGTTAGTTATTTCGTACCAAATTACAACTTCATAACATGCCCCGGTACGAAATGTTAGTTATTTCATACCAATTTACAACTTCATAACATTCCCCGGTACGACATGTTAGTTATTTCGTTTCAAGTTACAACTTCATAACATCCCCCTGTACGAAATTTTAGTTATTTCGTACCAAGTTACAACTTCATAACATGCCCCGGTACGAAAAATTATTTCGTACCAAGTTACAATCAGAATTGTACCAAAATATTCAGAATTGGTACGAAATAATTAATATTTCGTACCGGGACATGTTATGAAGTTGTAATTTGGTACGAAATAACTAACATTTCGTACCGGGGCATGTTATGAAGTTGTAACTTGGTACGAAATAACTAACATTTCGTACCCGGATGCATGTTTTGAAGAAACAAATGAGTTAGCTAAGTGAGGGAGGAGAGAGAAAGGAGAAGAAAGAGAGAAGAAAGGAGAGAGGAGAGAGAAAAAAATGACAATAAAAAGTTTATTGCGTAGCAGATAGGTGGGAGGAGAGAAGAGAGAGAAAAATGTTAGTTTGGTGGAAAAGTAAGGGTAAAAGGGTCCAAAAATTTTCAAAAGTGTCATTTTTTGTGTTTTTTCAACTTTGTGCCAACTATTGTGTTTTTTAGAGGGGATATTATCATTTCATGAGTTGCCTCTTCACAAATTGAATTGGGCCCACAATTTTTATAAAATTATTAATAAAAATTAGAAGAACCACTACATGCATTTATAAAATAGAAGCTAGAAGTAGCAAATGAGAACTTTAAGAGAAAATTTATGAGCAAAATTTTGAGAATGATGTTGGGAGTTCTCTAAAATCTAAATGAGTTGAATAAGTACATCATCACTTTGCATTTTTGACAAAATAACCACTAAATTTTTCCGACCGCAGAGTCGCAGACATGATTTATAATAAAGTGGCAGGAAATTCGGCCGAGAACTAGTACAACTGTGAAAACAATAATGCCAAATCACTTTCTAATCGTCGAAAGTGGCCGTGTCTATCTTTCTGCAAATAGAGAAGTATTTTCATCATTTTGAAATAATTTATAATGCATGTCAATATCCACTAGAATCCAAGCTGGTAATTGTTTTGGCAATTAGCCATAATAATAGGGATGAACACGGTTCGGTTAACAATTTTGGTATTGTTTGTTGATCAGTTTGGTTTTTCGGTTATTTTTGTTCGTCCCTATGTAATAAAACATTCTATTATGATAAAGATAACATGCATCCGCTATCTGAGGTACCAGATAAATTTCTCACTCTTAATTTGCAAATTACATAAGAGAGGTAAACCACCACGCTACAAAAATTTGGTGCGACATGCTCGATCTAGAAGTTGTAGGTGGAATTCAAACTTGACATATTTGATCACAAGAATATTCAATTCACACCTAAATAAAATACTATTATTATTATTACGACGAGAGAGCGTTTTCCAATGTGTGCACTAGCTAAATCTTGTTCACGTACTACAACTACACATAAGAAGTAAACCGCACTTGAAAAAGTGGGTGCGTCAAACTCGACCTATAAAACGTTAGTGGGATTCAATCAAATAAAACACTTGTCATTAACGAGATGATAGCCCAAGTATTCGTAACCGCAACAGTCGTTACGCTCAACTTGAGATTCATTTATAAACACATTCGAAAACTAGAACCCTTACTGCACTCTGTGTGTGTGTGTGTGTGTGTGTGTGTGTGTTGTATAATTGACAGCCCCTTACCAGTAATCCCCACAGGAGCAGAATCCATTGTTGAAGTGATGGAATCTATTCGAATCTCTAACAACAACTGTTCTTCCCGTCACCAGCGATACATGCTTACCAAAATCATGGCAGCCTCTACACGCCCTCAGATTCTTGAACACCACAATCGGAGAGCTAGCAGCCGTTGATATCAGCCCAAACGCAATCGCAAGCCTCTCACTGTGGACATACATCTGACTCTTCCTCTCCGCCAAAACACTCGATACGTCGTCGTCCTCGGTCAAAACACCACCTTCCTTCTCCACATCACAGAATCTCAGCTCCTGCAGCTTAGCGTAAATCTCCTCCGTCCGAGGATGGTGTCGATCGCCCACCACGAAACGATGCACTCTGCTCCCAACACTCATCCAGCTGCAACCAATCTCTTTCTTCACTTCTCTCTCTACCATGAGCTTCCTAACGCTCGCAGCTTCCTCCCACCTCCCACGCGACGCGTGCATGTTGAACAACAGAACGTAAGCAGCAGAGTCGTTGGGATCCAGCTGCAGGAGCTTATCCGCAGCAGCCTCCCCAAGCTCGTATTTTTGGTGAATCGAACACCCCCCGAGCACGCTCTTCCAGCTCATTGCATCGGGTTGAAATGGCATCGAGTTTATGAGATCAAGTGCCTCGTTCAACAATCCAGCTCGAGAGTATATATCGATCATACAGTTATAGTGATCGATTGTGGGCACCACGTCGTGCTCGCTTCTCATTGAGTCTAGAAACTTCTTCGCTTCTTCAACTAAGCCAGCATGGCTGCAAGCCGTTAAGATCGCCACAAAGGTAACGCCGTTCATCCTAACACCAGAAGCCTGCATTTCTTCGAACAGGGTCAGAGCTTTCAGAGCATTTCCATGGTGAGCACAACCAGCAATCATGGCCGTCCAAGCCACGGTATCGGGTGCATCCATTGATTTGAATACTTCATAGGCATAATCCAACCTTCCGCATTTAGCATACATGGTGATCATGGCGCTCTCTCCGTACAGATACGAGACGAGTCCTCTCTTTACTGCATCTGCATGAGCTTGAGAGCCGAAATTGAAGTCAGCGGATGACGAGCACACTTGAAATATGCTCGTGTACATGAATTCGTTCAAGACGGCGCCTTTACTTCTTAAAGACTTGAAAGCATTGATGCATTTTTCGAATTCACCAATTTGAGAATAGCCACATAATATGGCACTCCAAGAGACATCGTTTGGTTCGTTTATCCCCTCAAACGCTCGACTAGCAGAATCAACGTCTCCACATTTTACATAGAAATCCACAAGGGGCGTACCCACGGAGACCTCATTCTGTAACCCGAGTTTAACAATCAAACCATGAGCTTGCTCCCCCATTTTTCGATCAAGAAGAGCTGCACAAGCCTTTAGAGTTATTGAAAAGGCAAACTCATCCAAATCAACATCTTCATCTACCATTCTTTTGAAATATCTCAAGGCATCCTCATGCCTATCGGCTTGAGCACAGCCCACAATCATCGTGGTATACGAAACGACACTCTTTTCGAGCATCAAACCGAATTTTCTCTCAGCACTGTCCAAGTCTCCACATTTAACATACATATTACATACTGCAGTCTCCATGGCTACGTTATAACTTAACCCAGACTTAATTACTCGACAGTGCATCTGTTTCCCGATCTCCAAATACGAAGAATTCGAAAAACACTTGAAAAGGATAATATAAACATAAGGATTCGGCTTAAAATCCGAATCTTGCATTCTCAAATATGACTCTAGAGCTTCCTTCAACAGCCCTTGATCTGCGTAAGCAGATATAATTATGACCCACGAACCCATACTTCTTTCAGGCATTTCATCAAACAGTTTCCGAGCATTCCAGAGACTCCCACAGTCACAGTACATTTGAAGAACACAATTGACAAGAAAGCCAGGAGGGTTTTCTGCCAAACGACGGTGAATTAATTTCCCAAATTTTAAGGACTTCAACTTCGAACACGTTTCGAGTAAATGCTTATACGATTGAGGATCGACGCGAATATTGAAACGATCCATTTCGAGAAGGAATTCATGGGCTTCTTTGAGTTTATCCTGCTTGGAAAGGGAAAGTAGATGGACGTTCTCGAGCTCTCCGCGATGAACATCGGGCGTTTTGAGCGGAAGTTTGTTGGATTTGAGAGTTACCCATGAAGGAATTTTGGTGAAATTTGCCGATTTTGCATGCGAAAATTTATCAGCATGAGGAAGTGAGGATTGTGAAAAGGTCGAATTTAGTGAATGGAGAGTCGACATAGATTCTTAGTTGACAGATGACAATGGAGAGAAGACTGAGTGAGATGAATGCAGATGCAGGCAACGTAGCGACCTAAGTTTATTTAATAAAAAAAGTTATTTCGAAAATAATTATAACAACGGCGGCAAAGTTCGAACCTTGACTTCTTCTTTAGTCAAAAACTAGTAGTGTGACTGTGAACGACTGGAATTGGGAATAAAATATAAATTTATTTTATCAGTTTAGGCAGAGCGATTCAAATCTTCAATAGTATTCTCTGCAACCAATAATTCGGTGGAGAATTCTCTAATAATGTCGTTTTCACTCTACTCTTGCAATGCCAAGATTATTTTCAGTAGATTCAACCATGAATTCAACCAAAACCTTCCTTTCTCGCACTCACTTCAATTCCAGAATCACCACCAATTCGTCGATTTCCCTCCCAATTACCGATTGTCTGCCGTCGTTGATCAGAAAAGGTCGCCATTTTTCACGATTCAAAGCAAGAAAAGTGGCGACGCCGTTACCGAAGAGGAAGCATTTTCCGATGGGGGAAACGCCGCCGAGGCATTTACGTGCGTGATGAAGTTCGGCGGCTCATCGGTAGCGTCGGCGGAGAGGATGAGAGAAGTGGCTAATCTCATCCAATGTTTTCCCGAGGAGAAGCCGATAATTGTGCTTTCCGCCATGGGAAAGACCACCAACAATCTAATTCACGTACGTGCATTTTGTTTTCATCTGGTTGCTATTGATAATGATGAAAGTAGCTTTGTTGGATTCCAGTTTTAAGTGCATTTTGACGGAGTTGGATTTTAGGCAGGAGAGAAGGCTGTGTGCTGCGGATTTACGAACGTGTCGGAGATCGAGGAGTTGAGCCTTATTAAAGAACTGCATCTTAGGTGATTTCTAGTTAATATTTTATCCATTGCATATAATGGGATGCTTATGGAAAGCTCTATGCAACATTAAGATAATGGAATGATTGTGCACTTATTTTCTTAGAATTTCTTCTTCACATTGTGCCTAATCGAAAATAGAGAAACGGAATGTGCGATTATTCTTAGAGTTTCTTCTTCACAACTATCTGGCCAGGCCAATTACTTATTATGTGGAGTAATATTTTTGGATTGTGTTTTTTCAGAACGGTGAAAGAGCTGGGAATCGATGATTCTGTGATTTCGGGTAAGGATTCGTCATGGCTGTTATATTACTTTTCCTTCATATATGCTAACATATAGAATGAGAATGAAAGTGCATCTTGTCCTTTTAGTAGTTTTAGTAGAATCTATCTCCTTATAGAGTTTTGGAGTGTATGAGAATCATTTTCATAAGAGTGCATAGAACAATTAGCAGATGAATTTCTTGGCTGTAAACTAACTATATGTGCAGTTGCTATTTAGTATGCTACAATTATATTGCCATAGTGCTACTGCCTGACGATATAAAATCACTTGTAACAACAATGCTATCTCTATCTGATTTTGGCATAAGCTTTTGGTATGGTTCTTCTCAGAACAATTGGAAGAATTGGAGTTGCTTTTAAATGGAATTGCTAGATTGAAGGAGCTGACACTCCGGACTCGAGACAAACTTGTATCATTTGGAGAGTGCATGTCTACGAGGGTTTTTGCTGCCTATTTAAATAGCATTGGCGTAAAAGCACAACAAGTATGTTTGCTACTTTTATTTTCACGTTGAGGATTATATAGTTGACCAACCCCAGAACATCTGGAAAATGTTTTCTGCATGGCATGAGGAACATTTCTTTTTTGTTTTCAGAGGACACGTCATGCCTCACTTTTTTGGTTTCATAGAACACTGAATATTTTCTTATGGAACCTGAAGTGTAGCAGGGCATCCTATGGAACCGAAAATGTCATTTTCTCCCCGGTGTGACTTTGAGTCATCATCACATAGTTATAGTAATATAAGTAAATATAGAATTTTATACACATTCATACTTATTATGAGGAACACACAAACAACTGAATTCCACTCAGAATAAATGAAAGGTTTCATTGCTCCGAGTAAGGCTACTATTACTTATATGGCCTCCAGCCTCCCAACATTTGAAAAAAGTTGATACTTGGTCTTGGAAACTTGTTTGATGCGAACGGCAGTGAAAAGTAAAATATTGGTACAATCAATTGGTGAATATAATTAACGGTTTTTAGTTGGCAATATGGTGATTACATTGTGAGATCTTGCATTGTTCTATTATTCATCCTTCTCTAAAACACGTGGTCGAACAGTTTTTTTTTTTTTTTTGCTGCTGCTCGTCTAATTCAAATTGTTTCCTGTGTATATTGTGAAAATGGATGATCTAACACAACATTTGGTGTGTTGTATTCATTCCTCCGCCCTTATGTTATGGTGGTCTGTGAACATTGCAGTATGATGCATTTGACATTGGATTCGTCACAACGGATGATTTCACAAATGCAGACATTCTGGACGCAACCTATCCTGCTGTTGCCGTTAAATTACACAGTGACTGGATCAGCAATAAGGCAATCCCTGTAGTTACCGGCTTCCTTGGAAAGGTTGCTACTCAAATCTGCAATAAGAATTAAATTGATATTTACTGACCAATGTAGCATTGCCAAATTATAAAGATGGAGTTTCCATCTGCAGGGATGCAAGTCTGGTGAAATTACCGCTCTGGGTAGAGGTGGTAGTGACTTGACAGCTACTGTTATTGGCAAGGCTTTGGGTTTACGAGAAATTCAGGTGAAATCATGAAGACTAGTTTATGGTGACTATATTTTTTGTTCTATTTAGACAAAACATCATTCAGCTTTGCTTCAAATTCTTACAGGTCTGGAAAGACGTCAATGGTGTTCTCACCTGTGATCCTACTATTCATCCGGGTGCAAAACCTGTGCCTTATTTGACATTTGAAGAGGCTGCAGAGCTTGCTTATTTTGGAGCTCAGGTTATTTTTATAAAGTTTCCTTCTCCTCAGCAAGGATATATTGGCCGTTAAGCATCAAATGCGTCAATAGAAGTATGAACATGGTCCTGCTGTCACAAAACAGGAAAATAATAATAATAATAATAATAATAATAATAATAATAATAATAATAATAATAATAAATGAACATAGAAGGTTAAAAACATTGTTTAGAAAAGCAAAGCCAGGAAACACATTTCTGCATTCTCAATTATAGGTGGAAGACATATATATTGAACACACACAGCAAATTTTTGCAGGTGTTGCACCCTCAAGCAATGAGACCTGCTATGGATGGCAACATTCCAGTAAGGGTTAAGAACTCTTACAATCCTAAAGCTCCCGGTACTCTCATCACTAAAGATAGAGACATGACCAAGGTTTCTATTTTGAAAATTTGACTCTATGTTTAGATGGAAGGGCTCAAAGCATTGACCTTTTGATGTCAAATAACTGACAGGCTCTACTTACTAGTATAGTCCTAAAGCAGAATGTCACCATGCTGGATATAGTCAGTACTCGAATGTTGGGACAGTTTGGCTTCCTGGCGAAGGTGATACCAATATTTTATTATGGATTATATCAGTTGTTCTTCAATCTGAACCTATCAATATGAGAAGTATTCTATATTGTTTTGTTTCAGGTATTTGCAATATTCGAAGACTTGGATATTTCTGTGGATGTTGTAGCAACTAGTGAAGTCAGTATCTCTGTGACACTTGATCCATCAAAAATTTGGAGCAGAGAACTAATTAAGCAGGCAAGTCATCTATCTTATCATTTGAGGACGGGCTGAGGCAGCAGGGGAAAACATCACCACCTTTCCTAGTCGTATTTGATTAATTAGCAAGAATCATAATAAATTTTCATTTGTTGGCTGTGAGCAGGAACTCGACCATGTGGTTGAAGAGCTTGGAAAAATTGCTGTAGTAAAACTTCTGCCGCATAGATCAATCATCTCCCTCATTGGCAACGTCCAGTGTTCTTCTTTAATATTGGAAAAGGTTCTTTCCCCGATATAGACTACTACATCAGGATATCAAAATGCCGTTACTTCTGTTGAAAAGACAATCCAGTTTCATCTGTATTTCCTTCTTGGCAGGCCTTCAGTGTCTTTAGGAGACATAATGTGAACGTCCAGATGATCTCACAAGGAGCTTCTAAGGTTCTCATATCTCAAATATCCTAAAAAACAACGTTTTGTGGTTTCTAACGAGCAAACTTTGTGTGTTTTTTCCCAGGTGAACATGTCCTTAATAGTAAATGATAGTGAAGCAGAAGAGTGTGTTAAGGCCCTTCACTATTCCTTCTTCGAGAGCGACGAAGTCTCGGAAATGGACTTGGCTGCTGCATTCGGCAATGGAAAGGTTGAGGCCGTTCCAGCAAGTTAGTAGTTCTTATAACTTTCTTGTATAAGGGTACACTGTCTCCCTCTCTCATTTTGATGCCCTGATGTAGTCTATATCTGAGAGAGAGAGAGAGTATTTTGTTTCAGATATTATTATCAGAAGCCCACAACTTACATCGCTGGAAGGTTTAATTTGTCTGTCATTTAATAATTATGCTGCTTCATTGAGTAAATAGTAGTATTATTTTGAAAATTGTAGTATTATGCAATTTGCAGTCGTGCAAAATCGATTGTGCGTATTTACGGAAGTTTATCAATGTAGGAGAGGAGAAATTCTTATATTTTGTTTCTTTTTGGTTTAACTGGTAGTTGTTTATGCTCTAATTAATTTATTGTTCCCGACATGTAATGAGATCTCATTTAGCTAAAAAAAAAAACTGAACAATTATCCAAAATTGGCATGATTTTTTAAAATTTCTTTTAGGTAAAACCAACTATTCTTTAATAAGTAATAACTGAGATCAAGATCCGAAGATACAATTCATGCCAAAGCCGATTCAAACTTACATTTCACAAAATCAAATAATGTGGGCAAGGTAATTCCAGCATGACAGCCACGTGTGTAATTAGAAAATTTATATATCCAAATAAAATTGTATGAATTTACAGATTTTATTTCTCGCCGAAAAGAAATTAAAAATAAATAAGAGTAACACTGTGCACTTCAGTGTGCCAGTGTTCTGCGAGACTGCGACCAAGAGTTTTGAGTAAATTTATTTGTTGATTGATGTTTTAACATTTTCATGACCAAAACTTCGTTTGTTTTATATGACTGAAAAAGTGTTAAAATACATTTTTTTTTATCAGTAAAAAGAAATTGAGGCACACACTCATGCAACCAATCTCATGGGATGCGACCGGATCCAAGTTGACCGACCCGGTCAAACTGGGTCAAACCGTTGACTTTTTTTTCAGGTTTTATTTTAATTTGATTTTTTTAATTTTTTTTTTCTTCTTTGCCTTCGACTTCAATTTTAATTTATAGATAATGATTGTGTCAATATTAATATCTTTTAGCTCGCTCCGCGGCCTTCGACTCCCCTCGCTCGACTTTTTACAAAAAAAATGAATAAAAAAACTGAATAAAAAAAAACTGAAAAAAAAGAATAAAAAAAACTGGAAAAAAATTAAAAATTAAAAAAGGCAGGCGCATGTGTTACACGCAACGATTTAAAAAAGAAATTTGTCAGGCCCGTGGACGCGCCTTGAAGGACGCGTGTATCGCACGCGCCTGACTTAACGGCCGATTGAGGACGCGTGTCGTGCACGTGCCCGCGCACGTGAGCTCGGTCACACCACATGCGGGGCGCCGCAGACAAGTTTTTGCAAAAAGAAATTTTATAAAAATGAAAGAATTGGAGTATAAGAATTACTCTAATTACCTCCAAAACAAAGTTGAAGGTGCAACAAGCATCAAATTACAATACAATCGTAATTCGACAACAAACTCTTTCTAAAACCAACTAAAGTAAAAGACTTCAGCTTCAAATCCGAAGCGGATCACTTACCAAGTGTTAAAATATATTGATATTTTTTTTAGCGTTCTTCTTGATAGCAAAAATGGCGGAGAGATTTTTCTTGAGAGGCAATAGGAAACTTGAGTTTTGGGATGATAACGAAGCGATCACTATTCTCTCTGGGCCGCCTTGCTCGTAATTTTCTTCACCAAAGCAAAGCAGAGGTTGCCCCTACCCCCTATCTGTGTTTCCACCGCTAATTCAATTTCTCTAATTTCGTGCAGCGGCAAAACTTCATTGCTATTCCAGTTTGCATTCAACTCCGCTGCGCAAGGCAATGCCGTAGTTATCTTGTGCAACCGCCGCACCCTAGAAACCAACCCTCCTTTCCTCTCTCAGGTTCAGGTTTCCCATTTTCACTTACTTTTCCCCAATCTTCGCTCATTTTTCTGATCAAACCCTATTTTATTTTGTGTTTGATATAAATAATTCCAGGGCGTTGATCCATCTTCAGAGATTTTCCGCAGAATTCAAATCAAGTGAGTTGAATTTTCCCTCTCTCTCTCTCTCTCGATTTTGTTGATCGGCGAGCAGTGATAATGTTTTTCTATTTGCATTTGTTTATTTAAAGGTATGTGGATGATGATGAAGGGATCAAGAACTATTTTGCTGCATTTCATTTGCATCCTACAATTCCGGTTTCAATTATTGTAGACAATTTTGGTCATTTCTTCGATGAGAGGTAAATGTAAATGTGTTGTTTTTCCATACAATTAATCTTTCAGTTAAGCTAAACTTTTGTGCTTCATATACAAACAATGCGTGCTTGAAATTTATTTTTCGATTTTGTTTTGCCTTTGATAGATTCTCTAGATCCTTTTTTGAATGCTTGCAATAAGTGATAAGCTCCTTTGTTCCGTTTCTCAAAGGAATTGCCAAGAGAGATACAACAATCCTCGAGGAAGAGACATGGCAATGGTCCGAGTCTTAGCACTTTGTCGAGATGTAACTAATCGTGCTAAGTGAGCAATTGTTCTTATTTTTATGTTCATTCCAATTCAAGCTTCTGTTACTCTCTTCCTCGGCATTATATTGTTGTTGATGGATGTACTAGAATCAGTTATTTAAGCATATCACCTTCTTACCGTTGCAGTAAGAGCAGTCGTTGTGAAATTCTGTTGTCGGACACTCACAAAGGTGACATCCCGAGGCTGCTCTACATTTACAAGAGATGGGTGTCTTGCATTTACACCATCAAAGGTAGATTCCACACTTTAAGTTGGACTGCAGTAAACAAGCATATACTGTCATATGTAGTTCGTGTTATAGTAATAATATTCCTCTTCGTTTTCGGTTGAAGAAGGGGATGGGTCGGGGTCGTTTGTTCTGAGGAAAAGCTATTCAGGTATGGCAAATGCAAAGCCAGCATCATCTGCTAAGTACTCCATAGCACTTCAATCTTTGGTACTAGAGGGCTTTGTTGAAGAAAATGATCGTCAAAACTAGGATTTCCTAAACTACTCGCTATGATCACCGATGAATTTTAGCTGTTGGTGTAGGATGTGGTTGTGTGCAGTTTATACTTATCGGCCTAATTTTTGTGTTTAGCTCGTCCGTTTATTGCATTATGACTGCTAAGGGAAGATGGCTAGAGTTTTAGATGGAAGTTTGCATTCTTATATAGAGATGCATTATTTGTTTAACTCTTGGTTTTGTGCGTTACTGTCCCTAAATATGAAATACTAGTATTCTTTTAATTATCATCTACTTATAATTGATGCTTTGTTAGATCATTTGGTAGGAATTAGACTATTACTAGTTTCAGTGAAAATGTTTGAGGGCCTTGCCTTGCCTGTTGAGCAGACTTTCATTAGTGTTATATTTGTCACACTGATTGCTTTGGAATGTATATTTAAACACACACACACATATATATATACCAGTGGGTATCCCGTCGAAAATCGACGGTAAACTATATTATGATGTAATTTATAAGTATGTAACCGTAAAACTAATACAATATTATGCATAAGAGAGTAATATTATTTCAACAATTCACTATAAGTAATCTTACTAAAGTGATGAAATTATAATAAAATACATCAATAAGATTGTTTCTTCGAATTTATTGTACTTCCTTTAACAAATATTTTTATTTTTTATTATTATTTTGCAATATATAAGCATGAACATTAAAAATAATTTAATATTATTTCGTAGTGATAATATTTCGATAATTGATCAAAACGTGTGTTTCTTTGATTTTATTTCACTTTCTTTAGTTGCAAGAAATCAATAGAATTTAAACTATTTTTTTTACCTCACAATCTGTGAAAAATTTCATTATATAAGATGTTAATTATTGTGTGTGTCTGATCATCTCGTCACAAAGTCAAATTTAGAGAATTATCACTACGTGGATATATATACAAATCCGAGAATTATAATTGAGGATACGTATTGTTGAGATTTTTCTTTTATTCACGTCAATATATTTTTTTAAATTAAACAAATTAATATTGACAACTTAATAATTGATCAAATTAAAATTGTCAATTTCTATTTCTAATAAAATAAAACTATTTATTTGGCCAACAAATTAATTTGTCAAATTATATTGGTTGTGCAAAATAATTACGGAATGGAAAATACACATGGATTGGGAGTATTTATATAAGTTCTACAAGAGTGAAGTTTTATTAAGAATCAATGTGGGATGAAAAAATTTATATTAAATATACATAGAATAAATGAATAAAAATGCTCAAAATCAGGATTAAAGATAAAATAATAATACTGAAAGAAGAGAGCGCCACGTAGACGAATTAAAGAAAGCGTTCGAATCCGCAATCATTTTAATAATATATAGATGTGCCGCTCCAGATGTTTAATATAATGGATATAGTGTTCATATTACATGTAATATAGACACGTGCACACTCGCACATGTATATAAATGAGTACATAGTACTCCATAAATATTTGTTCTATATATTTCCTGAATACAGGTAGATAGCCTGATGATATGGAGGGTTATATTATATTGTTCGTCTAAGCGTTATGAAGGAGTAAATTTGAATTTTTATTAATTGCTCTTTTTTTTTAAATATGTTTATTAATTTGTGTTAATCTTATAAATATTCTCCATTTAGTAAGAAAATTTGCATAAAAAAATTACACTATAATACTTAAATTATGAACATTTTCACAATTACATCATAATTTAAAGACTAAATCAATTAAATTGTATTATTGGGGCTTTTCACAATCACATCATAGTATTAAATTTTTATATTTTATATATATATATATATATATATATATATTCCTTCCGTTCATGATAATTGTTTCATGTTTTTCTTTTTAGTTCGTTCACAAAAGTTGTTCCACTTTCATTTTTATATACTATTCCATGAAATATTCTTTTTCCTCAACTCACAATCCACTATACCAAACTTTTATTAATTCTCGTGCCTGCCGTCCTTGGAAACAATTATCGTGGATGGATGGAGTATAATATATAAATTGGATCATATAAAAATAGTTCCAGATGTAAGAGTTAAGAATCAATTTGAACTATTAATCTTTTTATGGTATTTGGTTGGTTATCATAGATAGAACTATGATAGTTGTATATAAAATGCATGACATATAAAAATATAATTTTATAAATAACCTAAATTGATTCATTATAGTAGTTCCTATAGTAGGATTTATTTTTATATGAAATCATATATACACATATATAAAAATTATTTGATCGAATTGAAATGAGTACGTAAAAGCACAGTCAAAATGTCAAATCCGTGCAGGGTAGAGTCAGTCAAAATCCTAACCAACGCCATTAACATCAAATCAAATCATATCATTTTTCCTCACAGCTTTTGTAAATTGGCGTCGACATGGACTATTTTCATTGTTGAATTTCAAATTATGTACCACTGTATATATCATTTTTATGTTGTGAAAACTAAAAAAATGGACGGGTGACATTACCGAAAGTAAATTGCTCCCTCCGTCCCGTCATAAGTGTCTATATTTCTTTATTGGGCTGTTCCATTATAAGTGTCTACTTTCCTAATATGGAAACACCCTCTCTCACACAAAAGATGTGGGCTCCACCACTTTTTATCTTTTTATCCTTTAAACACTTCTCTCCTAAATACTCGTGCCCAAAAGAAAGTAGACACTTATCATGGGACGGAATGTGTTAAATTGCAAAAACTGTCACAATTATCCCAAATAGTAGCTTAAATGAAAGGCAAATACTCTATTTTTTGGCTGTTTGAACCAATATTATCCCAAATTATTGAGTAATTACAATGCGATATGCATACTATTAATTTTCTCAAATATACAGTGATTCTTCCGACCATAAACCATTGATAGGCCCAATATGTCGGAATTCTATGTAAATAACAATGTGAAAAATAACCTTTCCAAAAAAAAAACAACAATGTGAAAAATAAATAAGGACAATTATGTGACTAAATGATACTCATATCACCTTGAAAAGAACAAAGCATATATCAACTCTAAAAAAGCAAGAAAAGAGAACTTACTCTTTCTCCTTTTTTTATTCATATCATACTGCAAGTGCGGCATTTGTAAATAGGAAAAAAATGTCATATTTTATTATAACGTTCGATTATCTTTTTTTTATCAATATTTTTAAATTTTAATAAATACACAACATTTCGATATTTTTCAATAATAACACGATTCAACATCAAATTCAGCATGCCACATAAATTTTATAGTGCCAATATTTGAGTCTCCGGTCACTACTGAAAAAATATTAAACACTTTCATACCAATTTGCCAAAATTTAAAAAAGCATGAGATTTTATCTAAAAGGGTTGTTGTGATAAAATATGATGTACTCCGTTGCACTATAGATTCATAGTTAGGATAATTTCTGTTAAAATAGAGAAAGAATAGGGTAAAAATAGTATTTACCCAAAACAAATAAGAGGGTTAATATTAAGATACATGCTTCTTTGTTAAAAGAGTGAAGAAAATGTGAAAGGACCTCTGATTCCACAAAATCAAAGCAAACAAAATCCCTCACCATTACCAAGTTACAGCCAATTTCTCTCATCTCTCTTCCATCACACCAATTTCTTCAGCTAATCAGCTTCTTCACTCACTCAAGTCAAGCATGAAACACAGCAGTGCAACCGTAATACATATTTGTGCTCAAACGACCTTTCCCCGTCTCGACGGTAGCATCTCTTGAAGAAGCCGGAGCTCACTGGTTGCTCCTACGGCAAACCTATGCACGTCCTCGTGCTGTGGAAGCCGTGGGAACAACCAAAAGCTCCTCTCTCTGTCTCTCTCGCTCGCCAAACCTGATCTCAACATGCTTCAGAAACTATTCAACTGAGTGAGCATAGAAACAAGCTCGTCGCTTGAGGGGCGATCAGCGGGCAAGTCTGATAGGCATACAACCGCGATCCTGACAGCCATAAGCATCTCCTCTTCTTCCACTTCTTCTCCTAGAATGCTCTTGTCTAGTGCTTCCCGAGCCTCACCGGCTTGCTGCAGTTGCCGCAGCCACTGTCCCAAGCTTCCTCCGCTCCCTGCTTCACCAAAGAACGACTCCACCGGGTCTCTACCGGTCAATAGAACGCCCAATATCACCCCAAAGCTGAACACATCACCTTTATCTGTATACCTAGAATGCCAAAATTGTTATAATTATCAAACAACTCCACATTTATATAAAGTAGCATGTATCACACAAAATGCCTAATGCTCCCTCGCTCGTATTTTTCGATTAGAGTAATTAATAGGGTACTTAACCTTGGCTCTACCAAAGTAGAAATATACTTTCATTTATGCTTTTCCATAAAGCTTAAAGCACTTTCAAGCAAAGGAGACAAGTTTTCCTCCTATGTTTTTTATGTTTCTCTCTCTTACTATTATCATAATTATCTTTTTGGATCAAGGTTCCAGCAACTAATTAGCCATCATCAAACAACAGAAACTCAGATGCAAACTAAGCCAGCTAAATGAAGACATATCATCGATCTATCATGGAGTAATCATAGAAATTTGTAGATAAACGTGTTGCATTCATCTACAAATGAAAGCAGCTAACATACATAATTCAACATCTACAAGAAAGAGTTAAGTATAAAGTGCAGAAACATGTAATCTACTTCATACCTACAATTCTGAAAACACTCGGGTGCATTGTACCCCGATGCTGCTCGTCTAAAATCAGGAAGAATCACAGCCAATCCACAATCGGCCAACCTAGGCTCGAACTCTGAGTTCAAGATCACATTGGAAGGCTTCAAGTTATAGTGCAATCTTCTGGGATCACAAGTGAAATGCAGATAATACAACCCTCTAACTATACCAACAGCAATCCGAAGTCGAGATTCCCACTTAAGCTCCAACTGATTCTCCCTCACTCTACTCATTGCATCTCCAAGGCTCCCAGTTGGGGCATAATCATAAACCAATGAGTATCCACTAGATTCACACACATAAGCCCTCAAACTCATCAAATTCCTATGTCTCAACCTAGCAAGAACCTCCAGTTCTTTCTGCATCTTCCTCTTCAATGCCTTGCTCCTTGCCCCCGGGCCACAATCAGCAAAGGGCTCGAGCCTCTTGACCGCCACTACAAGGCCGTTATCCAGCACGGCCTTGTAGTAGTTCCCGGTCGAGCTCGAGCTCAGCAACTGGGAGCTATTGGAGAGGGCTGATCTAAGTGTCCTAACAGAAATTCTAGGGGAAAATAGGACAGGGCCTTTGAGTATGGGAGTCCTATTAACATATTTCACAAAGTGCCTAAATAGCAAAGCCAAAAGAAGGGCACCAATCAATCCTGTTACAGCCCCTAATGCTATGCTCAAGAAAATCCTCCGCAGCCTAATCTTGAGGCTGGGCGGCCCCAGCGGCGGCGGAGCCTCGCCGGAGAAGCTCCTGCTCAGCCTGTCTACGCATTCACCAGAAACTATATTCAGACAGAAAGCTAACAACACAACCATCTTTAATGCCTTACTGCTGCTGCTGCTGCTTGTACCAAGTTCATGTTTTTTCTTCTCCATGGAAAGATTAAAAACTTGTTATGAAGCAAAACTTCATGAAACAAAGAATCCCAGATAACTATGAGCTCTCACCATGTCTGAAACACAATATTCCATTCAAATAGAGCTGAAAACAGTGAGATTTTTCAAGGGCTACAGAGAGAGAGTGAGTGTGCGTGTGTGTGTGTGTGTATGTGAGATAGAGAGAGAGAGAGGATAGGTTCAAAGTAAAAGAGCATATAGAAGGTGCGAGAAATGGAAAATTCTAAGGGGTGGAATAAAGCAGGAACCTGAAAGCAAACCACATTTCCCCAATAAAAGGTGAAGAAAGCCACATGATTGAAGAAGGCCACCAATTTTTAGCAGCTTCTGGAGGAATCTTGGAGCCCCAAATGGCAAAAGACTGAAACTTTAGCCCAAAAATTACACCAAATTACGAAATTTGATCGAAAATGAGAGGCGGAATCGGATAAAATCATGGCTGTTGTACAATGAAGGAGGAGGAGGGAATCATTACATCACAGATGCCATCCTTAATTTTCACAAGAACAAGAGCTCAACCATTTTATCAATCTTGTTTGTTTTCTATTTCTACCTTCAAATTCAAAGTAAGAGTCCCAAGGGGAAGTTGAGCATGTTAAAAAGCGAAACTGCTAAAAGAAAAACCCATATTTCAAGTAAATATCCTCAAAGACGACTAGCTCCAAGAAGCAAAGCAAAGCAAAGCAAAGCGCTAACAAACAAACAAGATTTCAAACCAACCAGATTCATTGAGAGATTTTCTAAAACCTCATGAGCTACCACTGTTTATGTATGTCCTTTTTTTCTAAACTACAAACAAAAGATTTAATCTTAATAGCAGCACCCAAATATACTCATATACAGTTTCCCAAATGGATATAAAAAATTTAATAAATCTATTTTTCTCATATAATATCAAAATTATGATTTTTTATGTTTGTAGCTTGAAATCGAATTTAAATAAGATGTGTGAGTACATTTGAATAATTAGCGTGGAAATTATTATCAAACTAGTTTAGTTTAATTGTATGCATATTAAAATGCGATGAGAAATAATTATTGTTTCTAAGAGGATAAACATCACTTCATAAATCATGCATTTTTTTTTTTTTTGCTTCAAACAGTTATAATTCCCGAAAAGATTACAAGGGGTAAAAAAGATTAACTGTAAAGTGTAAAAAACGATACAAAAGAAGTAAACAAAACACATATAGACAAATTGAAGGTAAATACATGTGGATTAAGTAATATTTTGAATATAATATATGTACGTGATTTTACAAAAATTAATGGCAAAAACTTGAGTATAGCAAATCGCACGGTGCGCGGTTGACTGTAATTAAGGAATAATTTAAAGGATTGTGAATAATTAAGGGGTGATTGGGAGTAATTAATCTCATTTAAAACTTATATATTAATCACTACTTGGAGTTTATTAAGCTCAATTATAATTAAGTAAATATTAATTAATTAAAATAATAATTAAAAAATAGAGTGGGTCACACTAATCGTAGGGTGCAATCCACCACACCAAAGACTTCCTCAAATCATATTGTCTTTATACTTATTATCTGTCTTCGTAAAGGGCTCGTTTGGTACAAAGTATGGGATAAGGCCTGATATGTTTGACTGAGATGTCTTATAAATATAAAGAATTAATATTTCGTTTGGTATGATGTATTAAATTCTCTGCAACACATAGTAATTATTGTAATTTATTGCTATAATTAGTTGCAGTATTATTTATACCACCTCATAGGTAGTATACATAACAACAAAAATAAGTATTATTCATACAGGCCCGAATTTTATAAAGGGTCGTATACTTCATACCAAACAAGATATTAGGGTGTCATAGACATATTATACACCCTAATCACCCCTACCAAACGAGCCCAAAGTACATGCATGTAAATAACACAGACATTTTAAAGAAAGACATATTGTCCAAATGAATAACATGGAATCCCCACTCTAATAAAAAGGGAAAAAAAAAAAGAACTTTAAAAGATATTATTCTCTCAATGTAAATCTTATCATCAAGTAAATATATAAAAACCAAATACATACATGCATGAAGATCAAAATTGATGCTCTACTACAATTTAGAGAGCAATCGTAGAATCGCTTCTATTTTCATGACTATTCAAATTTACCGAAGTTATGATTACAATCAACACATTGTAATTATTGAAGAAAGTTCGAACTCGTTCTTTGTTTATTTGACTTTGATGTTAATTAAGTTGGATTTCATATACTACAACATTGAAGAAGTTTATGTATTTGTACAAAATTTGAACTGCTCTGAATATTTTTCATGCAATATTTAAAAAAAGTACTCCCTCCGTTCCAAGTTACAACAAATCAAATATGCATCACACTTTTGGGGTACGGAGGGAGTACTATATATGACTAATCAACGGTAAGTAAACATCAACTGAATTCCACATTATAGAGTCCAATTAACAAAAATGTGGACATTAAAGTTTTTCGTGAGTAAAGTGGGCATGAATGATCGTATTAGACCCAATCTAATTGACTGATTTTTGGAGGAATATAGGCACAAAATATCGAGACCTATCGCAATTCATAAGATAATTTTTGGCCCGGCTGAACCCCATCAAAACATACTCAAAATCGGGCTAGATAAAAATTACTTAAAAGTTTCTAAGAATTTATTTATGCTTAAAAATGATCCCTCTAGCTAGCAGCAAGTCTTGCATGAATCGTCAAAAATATATTTATATCTTAAATTACTTGAAAATTACTTAACATGGGAAGAAAATGGAGTATACGATTCTTCTCTTTTTATTTAAAAGAATCTTTATCCGTTCTACAAGGAAATGCTAAATTTTCTATACAAGTAGGAGTGAGCAAAAAAAACCGATAACCAAAAACCAAACAGAAAAATAGAATTCGATTCGGTTTGTTCGGTTTTTATTTTAAAAAAATTGATATGTTTGGTTCGGTTTGGTTTGATACTGTGACAACCAAATCAAACCGAAAATCGAATTTATATATGTATAATATATATATATTAATTTTTAATGAAAATACCATTATTTATACTAAAATATATTTTGCGTCCTCACGTCTGAACTCTGAATTCTGAAACATATCTCGCTCTTTTCTCCCTCCCATTGATTTAGAATATTTAAAATATTATCGTTTTATTGCATTATAACATATTTTTGTTGATATTGGATGAAATATATAGAATATATTTTTGTTCAGTTAATTTGGTTTGGTTTAGTTTTAATTTTTAAAAATTTGGTTAGTTCGGTTCGATTATTCGGATGTTTGGTTTGGTTTAGACCAAAACCAAACCGAATAATCGAATGTTCACCCTCTTATATACAAGGAGCAAGAGATTGATTATTCTTACTCCTTTTCCTTTTTATTCATTTGTTATTTATTTATTCACTAAATATGATTAGTTTTTTTTTTTTGATTGTCTTGCTAAATATAGTTCAAAATCCAAAATAATAAAATTTAAACTTTCAAAAAGTATGAACCTTGTATTTTTTTTATTTTTTACACTTTTTTCTTAATTTCGGGTGTGCATAAATTATGAACCATATTTAGCGGGAGGGAGAAAATATTTTTTATAGAATCATTTGGATTTTGGAAGCAATTGATAAGTGAGGGCATGAATTGATATGAGATGAGAGCGTATGTTTTCCCGCGCAGAGAGAAGGGGTATGGTGGGTCCCATTCCATGTACACGTAGGCAAAAGTTAGATTAGCTGCTCTGTCTCTGGCCGAAAGCAAAACATCGAACCTTGTGCTCATTCCATCGTCACCGCCCATTTCCTGCGCATTCATTTTGGACCGTCGATCTACCTACACGGGAATTTATGCAGAAACCACTTTTTCTGTATTTATATATTAATAAATTATTAAAAAAAAAATAAAAGGAGAATTGATGAAGCGTGTGATGTTCTGAATTAGTTAGACCCTCATTTTCGAATAATTTGCTTTTCCTCTGCCAATTAATTATAGTATTCTTTAACCCACGCAATCATTTTCTTTCATATCACCTCTCTTTTTTATCAACATATTCGTACTATTTCAATGATAATGTTTCTCTTGGGTTCGAACTACAACATATATTAAATTTAATTTAATTAAAACGTTATTAAAAGGAGGTAACATGGATTGTTTAATTCTTCATTCTATTTTTATATATACAAATTGAAGGCTCGTATTTTTAAAGTTTTTTTTTTGCAGCTATACGTTTAATAAATTATTCACTTCCATTCACAAAATTTAAATTAAAGATTAATTTGGTATAAATTCATAAAGAATTCCAAAACTTTGATTTTTTCACAAATTTTTAATTTGTTTTTAAATCTATAAAAAATTCTCAAATTTTAGTTTTTTCCTAACAAACTTTTAATTTTATTTCTAAATTCATAAACTTTCAAATTTTTTGAAATTTTCCCTAAAATTACTGGAAAGTTCTTCTGAAATTCTAAATCCATAAAAAATAATCTCTTAATTACACGTCAATGCTATTTCTACAAAAAAAAAAATACATGTCATCGATTCCAGCGCCACTTCATTTTTTATTTGGCCAGAATCCAATTTCAAAGGAAATTCCGAAAAATTTGAAAGTTTATGAATTTAGAAATAAAATTAAAAGTTTGTGAAAAAAATCTGAATTAATAAATAATTTATACGCTACTTCTCACAATTAAAATCTTGAACAAGACACCTTGGTGATCTTTTCTCTTTCATTCTTTACTGTATTCTATTTTTCTCCCCCTTTCTCCATTATATACCAAAACAACAAAATCATAATTCAGAATTAAATTAAAAATTTTGAAAGAAGGGGGCATGAAAATTACATCCACCACCTAATCCAATAGTGAAATAGAAGGCAAAACTCGTGTTCAAATTCTCACTGGCAAAGTATACACAAAAGTTATGACTCAACAAAAACTCACCATCCTAACTAGCATTTACAACACACCAAAATCCCCTCATCATCAAATCAAATCAAATAAAAATAAAAATAAAAATAAAATAAATAATATTTAACTCAAATCAACATTATATATTACACCAGTCTCATTACACCTAACCCCTTCTTACCTCATCATTAACCATAATGGCTAAATTAACACCAACCTCAACATCAATCTACAAGCATACGACACTTGTGCACAAACCCGCCATTCGCGACCAGATCGGCGTTCGTTCTCCCTTGAAGAGCAAGCTATGATACAACATAATTACAATAGACTTACTCTTACCGCCCCAATCACTGCCTATCCTGCTTCACTCTTTAGACATCTCTTGCTTGTTTCCTTGACCGAGTTCTCGTCATCCATGTGATTCCGACAGTAATGTAAGGACCTCGCTGTCGTCAAAACTAGATTCTACGGCAAGCTGAAGACCGGATTTTCCTTGGTCGTCAACAGATCGTGGATCAGCTCCCCTGAAGTGAACAGAGTAGCATTCAGTGATAAAAACATACAAGTAGAACGGCGTCAATGATAGAGAACTAACTAAACATGCTTCCAGAATGATTCGAACGAACATTTATCCATGTATACATATGCTAACAAGAAGACAAAAAGAATCATTTCTAATGGATTGAATAATTTTGAGCTTGTTTGATCGTTTAATCCTTCAATTTTCAAATACTCAATTATGTGCATTTCCAATCCAATCTCTCATCCAAAGTAAACGCCACCTTACAGAGATATAAAGTTTCTGCCATTTAACAACTTCAAGAAAAAATCTTGCAAGGCAATGAGCATATGAGATTATTTACACTCAATACCTCGATAGGAGAAGCTTTGCAAACGCAACTTTGCCTTTAATGATACACCGATGAAGGGGTGTGTGTGATCTGGAATCGATAGCATTTATATTTGCACCATATTGCAAAAGAAGCTCTATCATTCCTATATCTGCAGTTTCACAAGCAAGGTGAAGCAAGGAGCATCCGTCGAAATCCTCGATACTACTATTGTCTTGACTTGTACTTGCCGGGTTTATGGAGCTTGGAAACGTATTGTGCAACACGTCATCATCCAAGCAATCGGAGTAGGGATCATGGGCAGTCTGCTCTTGAAGTAGCATTACTTTGGCAAGGGTAAGAGATGAGCTACTAGCGCCTTGCCCATAAATAGCATTTATATCTAATTCTGAGTTAACGATGAGCCCATACACAGCCTTCTTGTCATTGGCACGGACAGCATCCCACATCTGCTGAGCTAGAGGCTGGTGATCCATGGCCTTCCGAACAAAAAGTTTATCCGCATACTGTACCAGTGGAAACGGCATATATACATCAACACTAAGAAAGATGAGAGTAAAACGACAAACTCAATGACAAGAATAAGAAAGAGGAAGATAAGAAAATTACCTTGGCATGAATAAATTTCTCCTTCGTCGAAATTGAATCTGCATGATTGGGCTTGCTAACGTAAAGCATTTGTGGCTTATTAGTCCGGTACAAGCTTCAGAAGAAAGTAATAGATAAGCAGCATGCAGAAAATTACACCAAAACCAGTTCATGCAGGCACATAATCTATTATGTTATAACGAGCTTTACCCTGCGGGACCAAGATCGACTTGGAAGACACCCTTAGGCTGCAGTAATTCCTCCCATACTGAATTTGCGAAGGTGTTTCCCAGAGACTGAAATAGATTTAAAACAGATGGCTCCCAGACCTTGACATCAAGAGTCAGTGACCTAACCTGCAAGGAGGAGCAAGAAACGACTGCACATTAACTTCTAATCTAGAGCAGAAAATGTGTTGAAACACAACTCAAAATCCAGAATAATGCTAATTGACATTTGTCCTCGGCAGATTAAGGAAGTAATAGGCATCAAACTACTTTAGTTTATATCCATAACACAGGTATAAGAGTAAATCGCCTTCTGCTAGGTCATGATAAGCTAGGATATTGAATAATGATGTCCTAGTGCTAAGGTGTCACTAGTTTCCATGTATGATAATTAATAGCCATAGATACATGTACTAGTTAAAAGGGTGTTTCATCGTCTCGAACCATTTTGCATGTACATTCAACAAATCTTACCTTTGAAGACTGAACCCCCAATATCATTGTATAGAATAGCGGTGCCACCCATAAGATTAGATGTTGCAAAAATAAGTTGCCTATACCTTAGATATGTGCACACCAAGATTACGGTGAACACCGGAGCATTCAATGCATACAAGAACGCCCAGATTCAAGGATGCCCAATCTGGTTCCGAAGCACCACAATCAGCACATCTGTCATTACCACAGACTTTCCGCAGTACATCAATTGGCTTCTCGGTTTTTACACCAGCTCTTTGCTGTTGTGCGTTTCTCAGAGGACGGTCTATCTGTAACGAGTTAAATCTCTCTGATGTGTATTCTTCAAGTGCTCCATGATCAAAGTCGGCGCTCTCAAATGAACTGCTCTCACTGGTGGACCGATGATGACCGCTTCCCATCGGACTAGCAGGTAAACACTGAATCAATGATCGGAAATTTTCAATCATTAGAATATCAAAAATTACAGATGGTTAACAAATAACAACTCAGAAAATTTACCCTGTCAGGAGTCTGAGAACTCAACAATGAGGCTATCACCCCTGTGATTTTCTCAATCCAATCCATTTGATCCAGGGCACTCTCTGCCTGCACTGACAAGCAAAACAAATAATTTATATAGATACCAAAACGACCATCAAATAGGAGCAGAATATGTATTTTATAGAAATAATAGCGTAATTGAGATGAGAAGAGGCCTACAAGCTATAAAACTGTAAGAAGGCAGACCTGCAATGTGTAGTTCTTTGTTGGGGATATTATTCGGAAACAGAATCTTAAATCTGATTGGTCAGCATCAACTTTTATTGTTGAAGTCAACAAGTTGACAGTATGATGAGCAACAGATTTCTCATCATGTACACCACCATGATAATGAGAAGACAACCAACGACTTAGCAATCCAGAACCCAATTCAGAACTATTCCTTTGATTAGAAAGTTGAGTGCCTGAGCCCTGCAGACAATGATATCTCGTGGGAATAAGAACACGGGATTTCTGGATAAATGAACCATCTCCATAGAAGTATACAGTTTCAATATTCACTCACAGAAGGTTTACTGCTTCTTTTGCGATAATAGTACAACATCCCTCGGCTATCAAGAACAAAGAACCTTCTTTTCCAATCACCTCTCAAGTTCGAGGAACGTTTTGAGAGGTAACCCTGTCTAATTGTTTGTACCTGAATGAAATTTCAAGCTTCAGCTAGGCATACAAATAAAAGATAAGAAAATGAAATAGAAACAATAAGATAGAGAAAGATGATTGAAGTGTAATTTTAATGTCAATACTCTCTAACCTTTCCTCTTGCAGCAGATTGCATGACAGCCTCTATCATCTTATGCGAACTCCTCCCAATAGGTTGGATTCCATCTCCATTTGGAGATCCTTTTGAACCATTTGAAGACCACCGGCTCTCTCTATCAATCTGTCTTTTATATTCTTGCATCCTCTCATTAAGAGCTGCCTGCTCATAGTTGGATCTCTCTTTTGATTGTTTCGCATAAGTTGAGACCTGCACCAAATATGAATAATCTATATAATACTTCTCAAGTCATTAGAACTCATATAGTGTGTCCAAAAAGAAAATCCTTCAGCGATAGTATCTTTATCAGTTAATGCTAACTAATGGCAGGTAGACATATCCTGCTCCATATTCAGAGGATGAACTAATTAGCACGAGAATGGAATATTGCTGCATATTACTATCAAAGCTTTATGAAGGGAGGAGCAACTCTAAAGAATAACAATAGCCTCATAAAAACTCGTATACAACTAGTTCTGCAACCAAAAGAAAGCAAAACTAAGACAAACCTGGTTAATATATGGTTCCATCTGATGCAACAGCTCATATCCCTACACAAACCAAAGAATTAAGGAGCTAGAAAGGAAAGAAACACTACATTAAGAGATTCAACCACTTCACCATTTAGCTCTACCTGCTTGAAATAGCGAAGATGAGCAGCCATTGTTTCACTAACTGATTCCAGGAACTCAAACCTTTTCTTTGCTTCAACATTTGAAAGAGCAGTAACCTGGATGGTAATTTACAAAGTAAGCATGTGTGAATATTTGAGTAACAGAACCTTAATTTGATTTCAAAATACTCAAAAGATATACAATAAGTGGAAAAATCACCAACCAGACTAAATCGCGCCTGCTCAAAAGTTGACCGAGCATGATGGAGCTCCTGGACACATCCCAGACAATATTAAACAATGCAGTCAAGGGTATTACATAGACTCTATGATTTAGCTTCATGGCAACAAGTTTTATGGTTTACCTCCTCCAGGATAGTTGCCACATCACTTCTTGTGCCTTTCCGTAATGACAAAAACTTCTCACGAGCCTGTAGAAGTAGAACTATAATAGATTTACTAACAAAATTCGTGGCATGTGTACCAAGCTCATATTGGCAAGACTAGATGTAATTTCTAACACATCTGGCTCAGCTAGTAATACTCCATTATGTCTCCCATTACGTAATAGTTAGCCTAAGTTTCTAGAGAAGTCAATCATTTAGTCCACTCATGAAAAGAAATATTGTTACTGGAGATTTCTTAGTGACAAAACTGACAACTCCAAAGCACTGCTCGCAATGGTTATGGTATTTTAATCAACTGATTTAGTTTAACTCATCCAAGCTCATAACAATGACTATCTGGCACAATATCAAAATTTTCACAGACCTTCACGGCTGGACTTCAGGAGTATGGATTGAAATGTGTTCAACAGATTACAAGTTAACTACTGATATGTTTCCTCACTGTCATGTTGCAGCAATTCTAATATCTAAAGTTCAAACTACTAAATCCCAACTCTTCAAGCATGAACAAGGTGCCTGGACAGAAGGCATTGGAAACTACATGCAAAGCAAGAATGGAGAATCAGTGATGGAACATTACCTGGTCATAGAGAAGACTAGCCTTGTCAAAGCGTTTGCGTGCCTCCTGCATGCTAAAATCCATTAGTGAAATGATCAAAAACTATATTACAGCAGAACATATGAATAAAGATGACTCATAAACGTTTTTCAGGGGGCATGCCAATTACAGAGTGAGATATGAGTGGAAGAAAGAGGTAGCTCAAAAGGATAATAATAAATATTTCTGGACCTAGAACAGACATTGGATGCATAGAATAGTGCACCTAAGTTGTGGCATGCATATATTGGGAGAATCAAGTAGCATTCCATCAAGGAAAAGTCCAATAAGAAGTCCAAGTGGAATACGCAGATAAAAAAATCTGGCAACAAATAACATGTCAGCAGATTTTGATGTACTGATACCAATTAGGGTGTGTTAATTTTGATTGTAAGGGAAAATGAGGGAAAAGAAAATTATCTCTCTTTAAATCCCTCATTTCTTATCCCTCCTTTTCTATAGATTAGAATTTCACCCTTTTCTTTTTCCTTCTTTTCACTCCAAGGAGGGAAAATATTATCATGAGATATTTGGTGTGATAATATTTTCCTTCCTTGGAGTGAAAAGAAGGAAAAAGAAAAGGTGAAATTTTAATCTATAGAAAAGGAGGGACAAGAAATGAGGGATTTAAAGGGAGAGAATTTTCTTTTCCTTCATTTTCCCTTACAATCAAAGTAAACACACCCTTAAAGATAGCCTATATGCCCTACAAGCAAATAATGTCGTTCTTAGAACACAAGAAGCATAGTGTACCTTGACACAAGCATAGTGTACCTTGACACAGAGGATAAAGGACACAAGAAGCATAGTGTACCTTGACATCATGCAAATCTATATTCACAAACTGCAGCAATCGATCATTTAGCAAGTGTTCAACCTGTACAAGCAAAACGCAAACAGTTAAATACATCTTTGCATGATAATTTGTCAAACATCTTAGTTTCACAATCAAATACAGTATCATTATCAAGGAAGTATAATCAAAAAACTTGATTCGGTCATGTATGACAAAGCTACAGATAATGTACAGCTTAATTTCTCAAAAATATTTCAAGAGACCGATAGAACACCTTTTTTTCCTTACAGGCCCAATCTCTGAACGAAGTATAGATACAGACTAAATTCATAAGTTCATACCTGAGATCGAAGGACTTCTTTGTATGTCCCAATTTCCCTCAATGCAATAGTGAATTTTGTCATAACAGGACCTACAAGTACCAGAATTTTAAATTAATAGTATCAATTTACCGATAGAAGCTCAGTTCCATATAAAAATAAATAGGAGACTTTAACAATAAGAAAACCAAAAAATACTGTGGAACACTACCAAAAAAATCAAGTATGTTCTTGAGGTTTTATAGCATGTGGTACAATGTTGAGGTATCTAACCGAATATATTATCGTCCTTACCAACCATGTCAACCAAACAAGAGAAGCCAAGTGAATAAGAAGTCTAAGACTTCACTTAGAACAGAAAGGAAATAACTTGCAGCACTTCTTCATACAACTATCATAAGATTACACATCAAGGCATTGTCAATATCACTTGACAAACCAAGAAGGGACCGGCCTCAATAATCATTATGCACCGCAAGAAACTCAGTCTCACAAAGTCATTAAATACCAAAAGCTATCAAGGTCGGGCTTTCAACAGTTTTCTGCAGATGTCTAAATTCTAAACCACATATAGGTATGGGTTCGACAATTGTATCTAACTCTAGTGCGCATGAGTTCACTAAAAGAAGTTTAAAAAAAACAGGGAGCAATCATTCATTTAGAGAAAAGTTACGGGTAGATATCATCTCATTAGATGCTAAACATAAATGACTAAGTTTTTCTAGATTCTGCAATTAAAAACAAGATAACTAGCATATGATCATATTCCAATAGATTGACACTTGATAATTACAAGTGTTATGCCAGCATCTCGACTTCCAACTCCATATGTTAGTCAACACAGATAAGTGAAACCAATTTTCATGGCTGGGATAAAGATAAATACTAATGCATGACATCTAACTATAGTGCAAATAGTGAAAATTTAGAACATTCATTTATACCTCCAAAGGCAACACTAATAGGGTCATTATGGCCTCCACCAAAAGTTTCAAGTGAACTAGCAAAAGCTATGTCTCCATCATATCCCTCACCGAGTCCTTCACTGGAAGCAGAAAAAGATACTCACAACTTTAGACTCCACATTATTAAATAAAAAATAGAAAACTACGCATAAGTTTAGTTATCGAGCAATTGAAAGAATAGGTGAATAGTGCAGCTCACTAGAACTATGGAGCACCTTGCTCCATATATATAAGCTAGCTTGTAATTTTCAAAAAGAAGATTTACTACTCCATCAAGAGGAAAGCCCCTCCCTGCACCCAGAAAGACTACAGTGGGAGTAGCTTCAACTGAAGACTAATAGATTTTCAACTAATGGTAGAAAAAAGTGTGGAAAATAATGAAGAGTCTTCAGGAACAAGAGAACATAGCCTGCTAACAAAAGGTAACTATGTTTCTTTTTCATATCGTAGTGACAATCTGAGCACAGCATACATTTTTTGTAGTTATTCTATGGTGTGAATTACACCACTCCCCTCAATACTAATTTATATCATTATCAGCACAAGTCAGGCAAGGACTTATAACGAATTGCTTGAGCTTAAGGCACCACTAAAAATTGATGCATTAAAACCACATAAATAAGATGAGCAATAATATTTGTTTGTAAAACAACAAGAGAAACTGTAGATAGTCCATAGCTAATTTTGAGTAAACACCAAAAGTTCTGCCATGTAGAACCATAGAAACCATGAAATTTTGGGGGTGTGGGGGCATTAATATAACATGGCCACAGAAAATGAAGCATAACAATATCGTTCTCACGTGTATTTTCGACATCCTTTGCAAAACTTCAAACATCTTTCCCCCAAGGAGTCGGCACTTTCCTCCAAGGTCTGTATCTGTTCACCGAGAAAGCAAAGTTAAAGAACCGCCACAGAAAAAAATCATAGAGCATCAAGAACCAAATGTAGATGGGATGAAATTCAATTCAACACCACTGTGGATAACATGTCTGAGAAGTAAGACCAATTCATAAATAATAAACTTACAACAGAATGAGCTCAAATTTACTGGAGCTAAGCTAACACAAGCTTTTGTAGACCAGCATAATCTCAAAATTAGGATTGTCTTATTAGAAATGTGTATACCAGCAAAACATTTCTAGTATAATTTTTGAATGTGAAAAGTTAAAAGAGTACATGTTTGTATAATTGGCCGAGTTTTATTAATAATGATCGAGATAATTGAATTTAAACCGATGTCATGCGGCGGTTACCTGTCATAATCACTGAGGGAAAAAAGAAGTAAAAAGAACTACATATCTTAAATAATATTAAGACGTGAGCAAAACCTAAACATTTCTACAGATAATTCTGCTAAATCATAGAGGATCAGAGCTTTCAAAGATTGGATTAATCAGCTAAAAGCTAATACACCAATTTCAAACAACTAAAATCACACAGCTCAATGGGGAAAGTGATCTAATATCAGAAAAGGCAGGAAATACAGGGTAAACTAACCATGATTTCAGTTTTGAGAAGCCAGAAAAGGAGATAAAATTTAAATCAAATCATCGTTAGGCCAAAAAAGTTTCAGTAACGGTCGCAAATACTAACTCAATCCGGCTTATTTACAGGAAATAACTGAAAGCAAAAACTAAAAATGAATTTTTAAAAAGAAAAAGAAAAAAAGAAAAAAAACCAACCTGCTTACGGAACATAGGAGAGTCATCAAGCTTAGCAAAATGCATGTTTGCAGACCCTAATCTCCTGCTCTTTTGCTTCTTACTTTGGTTCTAGATAAAAATTAATTTCATCAAACTTCCATTGACTGGTAACAACAGGATCCTTGCCTCTCCTTAAGCTTCAACCATCACTAGAATAACTATCATTTCTGCCCGATCTCCGAACTTCACTGATCCAACTCTACCTTCAAATCTCAGCTCCAAAAAAACCAAAAAAAAACACAGGAAAAAGAAAAGAAAAAATAATTCTTTTGAAATGGGTTTATTCTAAATTTACTTTTTCTTGAAAAACAAAATGTGGGTTTTTTTTCCCCAATTGGAGACCAAAGTGGAGTATGAAAATTAAAATTGTGTTGGTACAAAACCCTAGAAGAGAGGAGCAAGGAGAACCCAAACCCTAGGGGAAAGGAAGGTGAAGAAGAGTGAGAGTGGAGACCAAGTGAGATAAAGAGATTATCTGTGTCTGTTAATGGAGAAATCTTGGGATTTGATGAATGTTTTGTTGAAGAATCAAGAAAGATGTAATTTTTATGGAGTGGCCTTTTTTTTCTCAAGTATAATAATTAATTAGTTGGATTAATTTCATTTTCAGTAATATTTGGAGGATTGTATAAATATTATTGTTTTTCTAACAATAGTATTATTTGTATGGTTATAAATTATAATAATGAGTAAAGTTTAGAAAGTGGGTGCTCAAATTTGTTGTTTTTTAAGTTTAAAGAAAGTGTGTGTTTTAAGAAAGGAAGAAAGACACTTGACAATGGGCACATACTTTTTATAATACACACTAATTTTCCATTTTTTCACTCTTTTTTTTTACTAAATTTATTTATGAAATTGTTGCATATATTTTGCAATATTCCATCTTTTCTATGATAAAAGTAATCAGTCTCGAGCATATCAAGAATTTCTCTCTATATCTATTCCCTTTTGTTTTTTTTGTGCTGGCCCACAATTTTTTTTTAACTAATACTATTCGGTAAATATTAAATTCCTTTTCCCATTATAATATTAAGTGATTTAACGAATTAAAAGAGTAGATCTTGCGCTTTCAAGGTATTGTTTCCTGGATTTCTTTAGTATTTATTTATTTATGACGTGGAAGCGCGGTCATTATTTTCGCTATGTATGGAATAAATCATCGTTTTGTGTACAATAATTTGAAAATTACACTAATGAGATAAATCGTATTTAAAAATATTAAGTGAGTCATGCTCAATTTATTTAGTGTATTTATAGTGTTCGAAGCTGATATGAATTTTATGAACTTCTATGATTCATTAATCGGAATCATGAGAAATGAAAGGTCCACTAATACTTTTACATTTCTTTATTTCTTTTTTCTTTTATTTGGATTTTTGCAATTGTTTGGTTGTAGTTCTTTCTCTTGCAAGATTAAGGTTGTGGTGGGATAAGACATTAATGTTAAGGGTAAGTGTTGGATAGTCCAATATGTAACAACATTTATTCTCATTGTCTTTGATGACAAAGTCATTGTCTTTCATTAATATATGACTTTAATTTGACCCTTTCTTACATTCTTTTTCGCCTCTTCTAATTATTGGATCGCAAAGAGCCAACATTAATCTCCACCCCACTTGCCAAAAATGCCAATCAAATAATAATAATATTAATAATAATAATAATAATAATAATGCCAATAATAATAATAATAATAAAATGTTTATTAGACTTCGATAAAAAAAATGTTAAGTAAATACCGCAAGAAAAATACAATTTTTTATGCAATATCCATTTCTCATTATTTAGTCGTAATGTAGATATGGTGCGATAATGGGTATACCGTATACGTAGTTATTTAGTATTTTAATTGTTATTTAAATTATTAGTTTGAATTAACTGTTAAATCCGTAAATTAGACCTATAATGCGTAGGAGTAGGAATGACAATGGGTCGGGTACCCACTCATTAGCCATTTTCCAAATTCAAATCCATTAAAATTTCCTCAACCCATATCCGTCCCAAACTCGATTAAAAAATTATTTTAAAACTCGTACCCAACCCAAATCAGTTGGATAATACCCATTAAAAACCCGCTAAAAATCCTAATGTACTAGAACATAAACATCGCTATTAAATAGTAGAAATAACAAAATATTATAAACATAATTTTAACATAAGTATAAATAGAAAAATTTATTAAATTAAATTATATGTGAGTTAAAAGAATAATATAAAATCCTAATATTTATACTAATATTAATTATATATATAATAAATATTTAATTACTAAAACTATTAATTCTTTGTATGCGGGTTAAAAAGAATAATATAAAACCCTAAAATTATTAATATTTATACTAATATATATAATTATATTATAAATTATATATGTAATATTTTGTCATCTTACACATATATAAATGGATTTGGGTAGCAGATACTCGTAGGTAATTTCCCAAACCCCATCCAAACCCGTCACGGGTTTGAATGTTTCTACCCAAACTCGTCCCAAATCCATTTAATAATTCCAAACCCATCCCATTAGGGTTTGGTAGAGCCGGGTACCCGTAAAAACCCGACCCATTACCATCCCTACGTAGGAGTAGTAGTTGGTATAAATAATTTTGAACGCATGTTATTTTCATTAAGCAATAATATTATATTTTAAAAATCCTAGAATTTGTTATGGCATCCCATAATTTTAAAGATTAGAGTTGTTCAGAAGCTTATCATAGAATTTTAGGACATTTTCGTAGACCTAACTGTTAAGAAGTACTTATTGATGTCAATGTTTGAATGGGCCGTTTTGAGTGATTGCTAAGTCCATGTTTGGTTCAATATTTTTTGGGCATTGAAAGGGATTCAAATAATTGAATTAATTACTCTTTGTTTGGTTTGGATAATGGGTTAACAATTACTCTTACTTGAGGGTAATTCAATCCCCCAAAATATTACCCTTCAAACTAGAGCGATAACAAAATTATTTCCTCTCCGAAATCATTTTATAAGGTGATTTTTTTTCCATTGTTGAACCAAACACCCAAAAAAAGTAACATTTATTGTTATCATTCCTCCCCTCTACCTGATTCTATTCCCTTTTCATTCATCTACTCGAACCAAACGAGCACTAAAGAGAAAACAAGTCTAATAGAAACAGGTTTATGTGTATATTTTGAGACAAATAAACCAAAGCAGAATGTACATATTCTGTAATTTGTGTGTAATTTGTGTGTGGATATTCATATAGTTATACATATCTGTGTGCTATAAGCCTATAGCTATTTGCTATCCGTGTATTTTAAATTTTTTTTTATTTCCACATTGAGTATTTTGAAGTTTGAATAGGTGCAATTTTTGGTTTAAACAGTTTCGGGGGAACTTCGTCTAATCTAATTTGATTAATTAATATTTTCATTTCAATCATACTATTAATCAGATTAATGTTTAATTAATTATCTATTTAGAAAAAACAATGCCATATAATAAACCTAATTCATGCAAAACCATTTTAGAAATAGAATTTGAAGAAACTACATTTTAGTGGTTGACTACCTCATTCTTTTCTTCGACTAAAAAGTAGCTGCTACTCGTAACACGTTACTTTATTATTATTTACCTATATTAATTACGTGTTCTATGTAACAAATTATTTATTAACTTGTAGCTACTACTTGAACCGATTTTATAAATAGGAGCATATTATTCGTTCATATGAATAGCGAAGTATTGTGTCAGATCATTTAACTAGTTCAGTTCTAAATACTAATATTATCATATACTATTGAATATAAATTTGAATTCATATATATACAATGTCCGACCAATTTAACACAAGTTTTTGTGTACTTGACCCAATTTTAATGTACTTAAAATGATTTAGAATAATCACAGACAATTCACAAATCATATTAGGAGAGAGAGAGAGAATGGGGGCACATACATACATGATAAATACACCCTGAATGAGTTGGAGTGAGAAAGGCTTCACCTTTTTATAGGACCATTTTTTTTTTAAACAAACGTTACAAGAAATTTTAAAGGTCGCGTGACGGTGGACTTGAACCCGTGATCTTTGGTCTGAGTATTAACCACTCTTCCACTAGACTAACACACGCATATTTATAGGACCATTTTTTTTTTCAACAAACATTACAAGAAATTTTAAAGGCCGCGTGAAGGTAGACTTGAATCCGTGACCTTTGGCCCGAACATTAACCACTCTCTCTACCACTAGGCTAATACACGCACACTTATAGGACCATTTTTTTTTTTTGAACAAACATTACAAGAAATTTTAAAGGCCGCATGACGGTGGACTTGAACCCGTGACCTTTGGCCCGGACATTAACCACTCTACCACTAGGCTAACACACGCACACGATATAGGACCATTTTAGTGATTGCATCATGTATGATACATTCTATGTGTGGCACACAAGATATGTTCTGCAAGTGTTAATATTTATTGCTAGAAATTAAGAAAAAAAAAACATATTCTAAATACAGGATTAAGGACCAAATTAATTAGTAGTTAATTAGATTAGTGGACAACCACTGGGGGCAGAGGAAGCATATCTAGCTTTACAAATATTATGTGCAGTTTTGTCAACGAGCAAATAGCAATGTAGTAGATCAAAGGGTGTGACTACTTAATATAGTATTATAATTTTTGTTATAAAATAAATACGAAGGAAGAAAGAATACCCAAATTCCAGAATAAATGAAAAAGTGAAAAGAGTGGTGAATATGACAACTTTAACACAACTATGGCCTAGCCCTTGTTTACTTTTTGACTACTTGCAATTTCCTTTTTTTGCCTTTTTCATATTTTATTTTACCATACATCTACCATTAGGAAAGACATAAGTCCAAAACCTATATATTCATCATAGAACCTAGTTCATAAATTTTAATTAGAATTTAAAAAATTCTAATTAGATTTAAAATTATAAAAATTACAAAGGCAACATGTGCGGCTGTTGCACGCAAGTTTTTGCCCTCTATTAAATATTAAAGTTATACTCTATTCGTGTCATTCAATTTGTCTATCTACTGTTCGACACGAAGATTAAGAATAAGGATAAAAAAATAGAAAGTGGGTAGGTCCCATTACTTTTTAAGGATTATGAAAGGTTAATTCTTTTCTTATTTAAAAATAGACAAATTGAATGAGAGATCCATTTAAGTAAAGATATACAAATTGAATGGGATGGAGGAGTATCATTTGTTTTGCATCACCAATTCATACATCTATATAATTATAATGTCATCTAATATTATGGTATTGCATATAATACACATTGGCTCGTTTGCTACGAAGTATGGGATAAGACTTGATATGATTTGCTGGGATATCTTAATACGTATAAAGAATTAATATTGTGTTTGGTATGATGTATTAAATTCTCTGGGCAAAACATATTAATTATGGTAAGATGGTGAAATTATAGTAATTTATTCTTATATTTAGTTGTAGTATTATTTATACCAACTCATAGATGGTATTAGATAATAATAACAATAGGTATAATTCATACGGACCCGAATTTTATAAAGGGCTCATACTTTGTATTAAACAAGATATTAGGGTGTATAATATATATTATACACTCTAATCACTCTTAGCAAACAAGCCCATGTATACTTCGATGACATTAAAACATGAAATATAGTAGGAAAATATGAAAAAGTCTCATTTTGCAAAAGAATATTTCCACAGTCGAATTACGTCTATTTTTTAACGCACTAAAAATGAAAAAAAAAAAAAAAAAAAAACTCTACTCTTTTAGGCGTCTTGTTCACACTTATAACTTTTTCAATCTCTCAATATAAAACCCATTCAATATGGTAAGAGGAATATATTCGACTTCAATTGATTTAATCAACTCTAAATTAGCAACAATTAAAATGGAATATCTACTCGAAATCAATATCAAAAGTGCAACTTAATTAATATGCGTGTACAGTACTTCTCAGTTACACGCACATGTAAACAAATTGCACCCCTCTTTTTTTTCTTTTTCTATTGCTCCCTTCTCAATTTTATATTTTAATGTGGAAAAGAAAAGGAAAAATAAAATTGTGTCGTTTGGATCACGAGGAAGATACTTTGAAATATTCCTCTCTGAAAAATGAATAAAATATAAAATTAATGTGTCTACACGCCAATGAAGCACAACTCAAATGGCTAGATAAGGTACCATATCCTGCCTGTATGCGGGTGTTATTATATTTCCCACCTTATTTGGTGGTGTAGTTGTCTCACCCAGTGTGGTGGTGTAGTGGTCCACCTTTGTATGACATAGTTGTCCCACCCTACGTGGTGGTGTAGAGGTCCCACTTATCCCACCTTGTTTGGTAGTGTAGTTGTCCCACACTGCATGGTGGTGTAGTGGTCCCACCTTTGTGTGGTGTAGTTGTCCCACCCTACGTGATGGTATAGAGGTCTCACTTATATGTTATTGTAGTGTTTAATTTGATTATATATATACCTAGTAATTCTAAAATAATAATAATAATACGCGCGCGTGTTGTTTTATTTATACCTACCCAATTTTGTAGATGCACGGTCGATAATTACTTTTTAACTTTTTTTTCTTTTCTTTTTTTCTCAAATTAGTGTGGTTTTGGTTAGGGATGGCAGTGGATCTTGGACCCGGTCCAGATCCGTGGATCCGGATCCGTTTTTCCGGATCTGGATCTCAAAATTTTGGACCCGACGGATCCAGGCCGGATCTGGATCCATATAAAAAATTCGGGTCGGATCTGGATCTTGAATTTTCAGATCCGGATCCGGCCCAGATCCGACCCGTGGATCCATACTATTAATATCTATATTTTATTTTTTAATTAAAAAAAAAATATACTCTTTTTTAATAAGTAATAACAGAAATCCTAATCTAAAGAATAAATATACTCTTTTTTGTTTTGGAAATTTGGATACTTATAATTTGTTGTATTGATTTTATTTGATTTTTTTTTTAAACGGATTCGTAGACCCGCGAATCTGATGGATTTAGATCTGGATCTCAGATTTTTGGACCCGACGGATCCGGACCGGATCTGGATCCAAGCAAAAAATTCGGATCTGGATCTGGATCCAAAAGGATCCGGTCCAGATCCGGCCCGTTGCCATCCCTAGTTTTGGTGTGAAAAGACAAAAATTAGACCTAATGAAACGATGTATATGCGCTTAATAAACAAGTCCCGTCATTTTCAAGGAATTTATGCAAATTAATTTATAGATTATTCTTTTCACACAATTCTAATTTCTGACACAAAAAAGGACAAGTTTAAATTCAAAAGGTGGCCGAAATTCTATTTGGGAAAAAACATAGTAATAAATTTCTCGAAATTTAAAAAGCATCGACACAAAAGTCGTACTCTTTCGGTCCATGCCGTAAATACAAAAGTATACTATATTTTTCTGTATTTTATTATACTATTAAATTAAGAACTATAAATTCTAAGTATAGGAGTATTTGCCAACTTAATCCGAAAATATAATTAAATATTTTTTATGGATAATATTTTGTTGAAATTGGCGAAATGATGATGACCTAGGAGATTGCAAAACAAGGAACAAACCGCCACGTGAGATACATCGATTGCCACCGAGAAATCCAAACCAAAACAATAACGAAAATTAAAATTAAAATTAAAAAAATGAGAAAAAGAAAAAAGAAAAAAGAGAACACTTGCAAAGTGGGGGTGGGCCAGGAAAAAAGGGGACTCGTTTAATTAAAAATTAAAGAGGTACAAAAAAGAAGATGTGAATTCTGAAAATCAAAATAAATTAAAATAGAAAGAAAAAGCAAAAGAAGTGACAGATAGGGACACTTCACAACTACGAGACACCGAAGCCCAGACAATTACATGCTTTTCCATTTCTCCCGCTTACATTTTTTTTTCCTTCTTTTCAAGAGTTATTTAATAGTTGAATAGAATGTTTGCTTTGATGAATGTAATAGATAATATTTGATAAAATAGTGTAGGATATAATTATTTAAATTATTAGTATTATGTTTGGATTACTTGATTGTGGTGTAGGATAATTGAAGGATTATGTGAGTGTGTGTGTTTTGTGTGTGTGTGTGTTTATGTGTGGTTATTTTGAAATTTTGCATCATAGATTAGACATGGATTAATAATCAACCAAAATTTAGAATGATAAGTTATAAGTCATTTGAATGATTGGAACACGAACCTAGTTATTCATCACGGATTTATCATTCAAACCAAATATGTGATTAGGTGGGATTATATTATCAATCACTCCTTATCAAGCAAACCAAACGCCCCCTAAAAGTAAATAATTAAACATCATTTTGTGATTTGTTTGTTTTCAAAATTCCAAAATTTCCCAGTTAATTGAGTCTGACGTGTCGTCGGGTGGATTTTTGCTAGGCATACATAGATTATGACAAACCAAAGGACTGTCATTTTTAGACAAGAATTGTTGGTACAAAAATCATACTAATATTTGAGAACATGGCAAATTCAACGTGACATTCAATTCTTTATTTCAATTGAGCCATCATTTAAGATTTGGACGTTTTTCAATATCCCCAAATTTTCGACATATATTCCATCTTATTTTTAATTTTATTCTAGCTTCGTAATGTTGGTAGCGCTAGTGATGCGGTGGTGAATGTATTGAGAATTTGAGGATTTTGAAACATACCACCAACATTACAAAGCTTAAAACAATAACCAACTTGGAAGGTGTTTGGATGAACTTATAAGCTAGGCACTACAAGTCTTTCCTTCGTGAGAGGTCTTGGGTTCAATCTCGTCCGAGTGCAGTGTAGTATATTCCCACCTTGTTTGGTGGTGTAGTGGTCCCACCTTTGTGTGGTGGTGAAGTGATCGTAGCGATTTGTAACTCATGTAATTCCCTAAAATAAAAAAAAAGTTTATAAGTTGTTTAAGAGTTTATAAGTCATTGCAAAGTGTTTGGCAAAATAACTTTCCAAAGAGTTTATAAGCTCAAAAAATAAGGTTCAAGAGCTTATGAGCTCCCCAAAAAAAAAGTTCATCCATCCCAACTTATTTTCTAAAATCTTGTATGCAATATTAGGGGGTGGCTGGTAGACATGAATGGAATTTCGTGGGGATGGAATGACCCTTTGTAATGGAATGAAAGTAGGAAAGGAATGAATCAGAGAATAATATTCTTATGACTGGTATACATCATGAATTGAATGGTCATTTCTTAACTGATTTTATTCTTACGATTGATAATAAAAACCCGGGTCGCAATTCTTGATGCGAATTTTGGTGGACGGAGGGAGTACTTATTATAATTGGTTTATTATTAATAATTTTAAAAATAATATTAATAATAATACTAATACTAATAATTTTAATAATATTAATATTAATACTAATACTAAAAGTAATAATATATATTATTTTAGTCTTATTGTTTTTATTATGCTTATTATAATTAGCTTAATAATAATAAGAATTATTATTTATTATTATTTTAATAATTATTATTTTTAATTTAATTATTATAATTAGCTTAATAATATTATTAATACTAATAATTATAATATTAATACTATTAATAATTATTAAGCTTAACAACAATAGTAATAATAAAAATATTATTATTATGAATACTAATAATAATAATAATGATTATTTACTATTATTTTAATATAAATTATTATAATAATATTAATAGTAATTATTATGATTATTATTATTATTTCTTATTTCTTAATATTACTGTTATTATTATAATTATTTTTATAATAATAATAATAATAATAATAATAATAATAATAATAATAATAATAATAATAATAATAATAATAATAAAGTTCATTCCTGAAGATGAGGATTAGCTAATACCCGGGGGAGTGAAGGAATGACTAAACCCATACTCATGAGATTAGGAAAAAATTACACCAACCGTGGGATTAGGAATGGAGACATTCCAGCATGCCAGCCATTCCCTAAGGATATTTGGCAAAAACTTATAAAAAAAAGCTTATAAGATGTTATATCTTAGAAGCTTATAAGCTGTCAAAGGTAGAATCAAAGTCAGAATCTTATGCTAAAATTTGGGGATGTTAAAAAAGTCTAAATTGTAATTGATACCTTAATGGAAAAAAGGTTTAAAGGTCACGTCACATTTGCTACCAATTCTCAATATTGATACCTTAATAGATAGTGAATTTTAAAATAATTAAACTGCCTTTATGAGAACTTTGTATCATTTTTTTTTTCTTGCTTTTTTTCTGTGAATACCATATCCCTTCTCACCTAACAATAGTTTCAAAATACGAAGTACGACGTTACTATTCTTCCCCGACTTTTATTTTATTACATTAGTTTCACTTAGTTTCAAATTATTATTTGCATTATATATCTGCTGCTATAAAACCATAATTTTCTTCAATGTCAGGTGCTAGCAGAAAAGCATACTCTCTTCAATGCATTCTCTCCTATTGATCAGCCAAAAAAATAAAAATAAAAAATAAAAAATAGAAAGTGTGGATGGCTGAATTCTAACCATGATAAAACACAGATTATATGAAAATATAAAGATAAAAGAAATAATCAAGTGTGTTTACACTATGTGCAGAACAGAATCGCAGCAATTAACAACATTATACCCCAGGAAATAAAATGGAAAGAAACTCAAAACATTAAACCAGAAGAGCATCAATATTGCGTTTTCCTTCTGGTCCTTTTGTGTACCACGACGAAACGTAGTCCCCATACATGACAGGGCGATATTTAGGCGGATCAAAAGCTGGAGATATCATCTTCATTTTCCCAGGGTCATGAAATGTGGCAATAGAAAGCCGTGCTTTCTTCGCATTAGTGATAGCCCGATGCACAGAACTCTTATACTGTCCGTTTGTTAATATCTGAAAGTGAAGACGTTGTTAGCAATATGTTTTGCGTCTTTCAAGGAATCAAACTCATACATGGATTTTCTTTGCAGGTATTACTGTCTGCAAATGATATGCAGATATGCTTATCCCAAGATGTGCACGTCCGGAACTATTGCTAAAGAGACTTAATGACAATCAAACCAATCAACACACTACACTTTCTAATCTGCAAGTATCTCAAACAGCCTAATCGCCTAGAGCAGGTTTCATGAGACAGAGAGTAATCATAAATCTTGATAAGAATACTTGCTATGTATATTAGATGTATTGTCCGAATTAACATGCACGTGGAAGGGAGGATCCACGATATCGGTGAGGCAAAAGAAAATACAAGATGCAGCAGTAGGTATCAACAGTTTTTTTTTTACTGTTTTTCATCAAGTGAGGTATTATGTCCTAGATAAATCGATTTATATTCTATATACTAGAAACAAATTTAATTTCATTAAGTCTTCCTCATAATCACTTATCTGTATCTTATAAAAACCATGAAACATCCACACTGCGCGCTGGAAAAAAAAAAAGTAGCAAAAACAAAAATGATAGCTAACTGGTTCCGTACCTCAGTTTGGTCTGCCAAAATCACAAATATAGCGTCACACAATGGATTTACCAATACCCATTTTTCATCCTTCAAGACCTCAAGCCCCCCCACATCATCTTGGATAAGAAGTGTAACGGCACCCATGTCGGAATGTGATTGCAGACCAAGAGTAAGCTCAGGCTGTGGGCAAGGAGGGTAATAACTCACAGTGATGTTCTGATAGAATTCACCAATGCCATCTTTCATGCACGAAGATGGCAGTCCTAAGCTTTCCGAGATCAAACTCAATAACTTTTCAGCAAGGGCGTTCATTTGATCACTATATTCTGCTACAACTTTTCTGTCACAAAAGTTCTTTCAGTTAGTTATTTGACACATGAAACCAACAATGATCAAATAAAAAGTACTATATATTACTAGTATATACTACAATTTCAAAAAAAAGGACATTCACCGGTAATTGGGAGAAAAGTGGGGCCACTTAGATGGATTCCGGCGGGATAGGGGTAAAGTATGGTGATCATAATAATCTCTCCAATCTAAAACTGTATCATTAGATGCTACCAGCATTCGGCTTCCATACCCCTCCGAAGCAGGTACATTGGGGTCACATGCATAACTAAGCTTTTGATCCATAGTGCAGTCCTCAAAGAAGGAGCGGCTCAATCTCCTCGTTTCTCCCAACAATTCAAGAGGAACGCCATGGTTGATCACATGGAATGCTCCCCAATCTGTGCAGGCACGTCCCAATTGCTCATGGACTGAGTTGACATCACTAAGGTCAATAACAGGTGGAGATGGCTCATCATTATCATTTCGATATCCAACAATACGCTGCGGTCTAGTCTCGTGCGGCTGCACATATTGAGAAGGCACTGCCTCTTTACCAACCAAGGACTGCACTCTGATTTGAGTTCCCACAACTTCCATAACTGCCTTAATTAATTTATGTATTAAGCCCTAAAACATGACAAAATCAATCTCACATTCAATACACAAATGTTTTCCACAACACAATAATTGGATGCTCAATTTAGTCATCAACTATTTTCAATCACTACATCCATAATTTATAGATGTAAATCATAACTATCAACTATAATTAACTATAGATGTATATCATTCAAGAGGATGCAGATATCCTGCAAGGCAATTTACTTCAAAGCTAATGGCAAAGATAAGATAACTTAAAGCAATCAACGTAAAACAAGAAAGATTGGATGAGCAGAAAACAAAGGCATAAAAGAATAAATTAAACCAATACTATTATTTATAAAAGGGGAATGAAATAAAATACAACAGATTTCCAAAAAATGATATTGCCATCATACTCAAATTTCCCAAAATTAGACTCGAACTTTGTGAAGCACCGAAAATTAAAGAATCACGCGGAATGCAAACCCTTACCGATAAATTACTATAATCAGAGAATACATCAAAAGCTTATATAAGAAAAGTAAAAGAAAATAGACACTGAATTGATAAACAGAAACCTGAAGAGGTGGTGGTGAGATTTGGAGACAAGAGGAGATGAACGATGGAGCGATCGATCTTACGAGAAGACCCGTTTTCTATAAGTCGTTCCCTCTCTCTCTCTCTCGTCTCAAAAGCTAATGGTTTTTTTTTTTTTTCGTGACTGTAGTTAATTGTATTGTGTTTTTTTTTTTTTAAATATATAAGTATAAAAAAACGAAAATTTGATAACTCGAACAAAATAGAGTTACTAAAATATGAGAATTCCGACAAAATAAAATTACAAACTTCCTAAAGTTGTAACTGGGTGATAAACCATTATCAATACGCAATATATGGTGCGATTGAGCCCACGCGTGCATGACACGAGCCCGCACAATATTTTTTTAGTTGGCGCGTATAAAATAGACGAGCTTGACTTTTTTAATTTTTTGATTTTTTCCATTTTTTTATTCTTCTTTTTTTCAGTTTTTTTTATTCAATTTTTTTTATAAAGAGTCGAGCGACGGGAGCCGAAGGCCTCGGAGCGAAAAGACATTAATGTTGCCACAATCATTATCTATAAATTAAAATCAGAGTCGACGGCAGAGAAGAAAAAAACCGAATTTAAAAAAAAAAACTAAAAAATCAACGAGTTGATCAGATTTGACCGGGTCGGATCAACCCGGATCCGATCGCATTCCATGAGATTGGTTGCAAGTGTGCCTCTTATCAATATCATTGGTCAAATTAAGAAGATTGTCAAAACCAATATGCGTGTGAAAATTCCTTGAAATCTTGTAGTAGTTCATTTTGAAAGTACATCAATCATCTTACAAAATATTATAATTGGTGTTTGAGTTGGCAGTATATATATTTTAATTCTAATTATTCCGCACATAAAATAAAAGAGGTGGACTTGGATGCGAGTATCCGCACAGTGCGAGAGCACCCCTAGTCCCCATTTCTATTTTTTTTTATTTCTTTTTAGATTTAAATAATTATATAATTTGTAATTAATTTAACTAGTATCCAACTAATTTTAATGAAATTCTAATTTATATTTAATAAAACATTTAATCACAAATAGATCTTAATTAAAACTATTTATCTATTAATTATCCTCTGTCCTGATTAGATTGGACGGTGAGTCTCAACTCACACAAGTTTTTACGAAAATAAAAAGATAACAAGAAACGTCTCGTTAGGCAGCCTAGTTAGAAATAATAATCAAATTAATTCATCATCCTCGTTATCATCAAAACACTCACAGCCAAATTATTTATTACAAGTAAAACTGGAAACAAAATAATCACAGCAATTGGTAACTTGCCAAAATGTAGTACAATATAATGTTATAAATATAAAAATTGTGTACACCTGAATCACCTGTAATGTAAAGCTAACAAGGAGGAGAGAATGAGAAAAAGCTTTATTGATTGGTAACAAAACCTTGAATTGCGAAGAGTAGAAGAAAAACAAATCTGTACAGCTACTAGACAGCAAGTATTATGACTACAATTTGTCTGCAATTCTTCCCAGAGCATCAGCAAGCTTGTTCAGGACCGTAATCAAGCTATCCACATGCCCGTTTCGTTGCTCTCGATCCAGCTCAAGATGAGTGTTCTGAGCTTGTAATTGCGAGCTCAGCATTCGCCCATTTTTTTCTAAGGCTTCAATTAAGTGATGTTGAAGAAGCTCAGTCGTTGTTTCCCCCTCTCCATCACTTGTACATCGCTTTCTTTTCCTCGTTTCTTCACTGTTTCGATTCTCAGCTTCTGCGCCAGGTGCTTTCTCATTATTTGTGCCTGAATATCAACCACAACACTCATCAACAAATCTTTTGCAAGAAAATTTTCTGAATATTGGACATAATGCAAGTCATATGCAACAAGGTTTATGTAATTAAGATCTTCTTCTCTGAAAAGGGCAGAAATTTTACAACAAAGACACGAGAAGCGTTGGCGATTAAGCCAACAACCAGAGCATCACTTTACTTAAGAGGTTTCAAGACAACCACTCTCCTACCTAAGTGCTCCAATTTGCAAATGATTATCTGATCGAAACATTTATATGTAAGATGACAAAAACTACTGTAATCGAAATGTTGATTCCAAACTATATATATTTGATAACCTAAAAACCATGTTACTATATGATTTCCTAATGAGAGATTCAATTCCAGTGGCCATCTAATCAAGGGCCAAATTGATCATTTCACTCTGAATCAGATCCATAGCAAAAGTTCAAATAACTAGGAAAGAGGTGCTTCATTGCATTATTCTAGGAGGTCACTTGACCTACGAAGTTTTGGTGATAATTCACACTTGCGACATGTTTCAACATCCATTTCCTAGCAACCCGAATTCCAAGAGGCCTGAATGGGTCCATTTCTGCTTCTTTGCAATTCATTTGAGAACAGAACAAGAAACAGAGAATATCTATCTAAGCTTTAAAGGTTGCCATTGTATTTAGCTGCATGCATGTAATGTACATATATAAACTTGCAACAGAAAGTAGTTAAGCTTTATATTTATCATACTAGCATGTAATTGCATTAGACTACACAGTTCCTTTACCCGATAAGTCAAAAAAATTGATAAAGCCAAATTATATACAAAGAGACGATGAAATAAAATCACAAAGCCCCTTCCACCAAAACCAAATTAACCATCATAATATTTTAGTAACATTTTTCTCTTTCTGTTTTGGTTTTGGGGGTTCGGGGATGACAACATTTTCCAGTAAAACGCAAATGAGAAAACCTTCATATCTAGTCCAACAGTTAAGCACAACAATCCGACCAAATAATACATACATATACCACATGTCATGAAAGAAACAGCAATGAATATGATTTCTGTGGGAGAAGAGAAAGTACCTTGACCAGGGGATTCTTGAGGAAACGATCGACACTGCTTCTCTGCAACTTAAGAAAACAGATATACTAAGGTCAACCACGCTGAGAAAAAAACAAGTCAAAAGTTGATCAGTTTTTGATTAGGAATGCCACTTAGTTTAGGAATGCTGATTAAGGTTAACTGTGATCTGATCCACATAAATAGCTCCACCATACATTACGATGGCCCCTAGAAGCACTAATTTTTTTTTTTTAAAAAGGTTGGAAGTATTGAGATGTGAGGAACAAGAGATAAAACATGAAAATTGACTCTTAACGTACTCCTGTCGAATGCATGACTCCTTGTTCCAAATTCTGGTACACAGACTAGATAAAGTACATCCTTGTTTACCCCCAAAATATAAGAAAAGTATGTCAAAAAGAAGATAAAATGCGGCAGCAAGTCCACTCAGCTAAGCACTCTCACCGTTAAGTATCAGATTTTTTATAAATGGGAACTGCTACATCTTATATATGTGCATATATTTTCGCAACACCAAACAAAGATCCTATTTAACAATCACATAAAGAAACCACTCTCGTATATTTGTCGTTTCATCGCTAGACATTATACGTCTGCAAGAACAAAACAATCACACCCCGCGTATTAATCTTAATCGCCCAACAAAACTTTTAGTTTCAATAATTTCAAATATTCCTCTTGATCAGCTAAAGGTCTGTTCCTTTCCCCCATACAAGAACAAGATACATTTTTGTGCACAGCCACAGATGCATACGAGCATGCAGGCAAATGTTGAATTTCATCATAAAATATCATAACATGTTTCGATCACAACAAAATAATCATGGAGGATATACAACACAGCAAGAACATGCATATATGATCAATAATCTGCAAGTCTACATGCATAAATAATAACTATTATCAACTACATGAAAGAAGGAAAAGAAACAATCTTGGCATCATCAGTTACCTGAAATCGGCGTCGGAGCGGGTATATCCTTCGCCGGAGTTTCCCTGCTCTGTTCGGAGCTCCGACCCGCTTCCTCCTGACCCGACTGCTCAAAATCCGAGAACAGCCCATCATCCGCCGCCGCGCTGCGCCCACTATCAAACAACGCCTCCGGCTCCGCGTCAGCAGCCCCCGCCGTCTCAGCCGCTGGTCCAGGCGCCAAAGCCAAACGCAACCCACCACCCATCCCACCCTCCTCCTCACAGCCACCGCCACCGCCACCGCCACCGCCGCCAACACCGCCGTCAAGAATATCATAAACCTCCCTATCAAAAAACCCAGGCAATTTCCTCTCTCTCCTCAAATCATTCCTCATCACCCAATACGACTCCGTTTCCTCCTTTATCTTTGACTCCCACTCTTTTATCTTCTTAAAATCTCCGGCCAAATTGCTCCATCTCTTCCGGCACTGGACCGGCCCCCGGTTCACCCCGTGCCTCTTGCAGTAGGAAGAAATCGACGCCCACTTCGGTTCAATCTGACCCGACCCGAAAGCGGACCCGGAGGCGCGGCCCCTTCTGACCCGGTTTTCCGCCACCCTTTTCCCCTGAATGAGCACGAGAATCTCTTGCCTAGTCCAACGAGGAAGCCGGACTGTTTTGCTTCCTTCATCGCCAGCAACGGCGCCATCGCCAGAGGGCTGACGGCCGTCTGCTCCGCCGTCAACGGGCACCGTACCTAAACTCAACTGCTCTAGCGCCATCTGAAAGGTCACGTGACTTTAACTTTATAAACTTTTTGTAGTTTCAAAGTCACGTGAGAAATGGGAGTGGTTTAGCGAAACGGCGTTTAATTTTTGACGGCGTTTCTCCTTGAGGGAGGGGAGAGGAGAGGAGAGGAGAGAGGAAGAGAGATATCTCTCTCTATTATTATTCTTTTTTCTTTTTCTTTTTTAATTTTGTTTGGGTGGACTAAGAGGGGGAAGAGAGAGAGTGAGAACCAACCCCTTAAAAACAAGAGAATTATGATAGTCTAATTGGGGTTTGATTTTGTATTAGTGATGATGATCGAGATTAGGCTTATCTTTACTTTAATCTTTGGGCTAATGAATGGTACGAAATTCAATAATTATTCTCATAATGAGGTTTACTTTCTCAAGTTGAGGATATATTTTAAGGGCACTCTAATTGACAAAAGCATATCTTGTCTTACTATTTGAGAGTCACTTTCCCTTCCGTGGAATTTCTAACCATATGCGTTTTAGTTGGAAGTTGGAACATTATCTTTCTGACTTCTTATTATGCTTTTTACTCGGTAAACTTTTAGGGTTAACAATTATTTCTTTATAACATTTCATCGAATCAATTTGATTTTTCAAGAGTTGAGGTCTCCTTAAATAAATTCTTGTATATGACTATCTTTCTCTATTTAGTCTTCGACAATATATACATGCTTAATATGGACGTTTCTAATCCATACATATCGCGTAAGCGGTTTGTTATGAGAGATTATCTTCATCATATTGTCTCTTGGAACAATTTGTATCTTTTAAGTTAATGTTAAGGGTTTAGATTTGATTTTCACTCATATTATTTATCGTATAATTCATTATTATTATTATTATTATTTTCATTGAACCTTATTTAAAAAAAAAATACGATTTACATATGCTTTTCGTTAAGTTTTATCGCTCTTTTAATTTTTGTAAATGATATTGATAGACCGAGAAGGATAAATATTTTGACATAGTTGGAATAGAAATTAAAGTTTATGGATGGGACCTTATCTTATATTCAACTTAAGTAAATTTTAGCACCACTTTTTTTCCACCTTCCAAATCTTAAAGAATCATTAACCACATAATCTTTTTGCTTAATGCCAATAAATGGTCCCCCACTGAAGAAAGGGCCAGTTTTGGTTGTTTGAAGTCTTTGAGCAAAGGGCATTCATATCCATGGGTTGATAAGCACATAATTGCCCTTTATTCAATTGCTTTCTCAAAATCTATTTTTTTTTCCTTTTTTGTTTTTCTTATGGGGGGTGTATATGCCCTTGGCCCTAAGAAAATGCTCCACTTTGATTTTGTGATAAACATTTAATATTTCAACTTGTATTTTATCAAAAGTAGATATACGTTACATGTATAAGTATAATATCATTATTAAAAATATTATGTAGGATTAAGATTTTTTTGTTTTTTTTAGGAGGTGGGGGGTTGTGAATTTATCTCACACAAGCTTTGTCAATATAAGGGTTGGAGGGGTTAGTGAAATGTCATATTCTTAATTGTGATAATGTGGGGACCAAAGTCTACCAAATAGGATTGCCAACTTTAATTATGGATCATTTCATTAATTACAAGTATTACTGTAATGCCAACTCATTAGACTTCTTCTAACCTTTTGCCCCTGCACATGAATTTTTTTCAAAGAACATTTTAATTCTCATTTCTTCATAATAATAGTTTTTTCTTTTGTCTCAATTACTTACTAAGAGCTATTAGCTTAACAATATATACATATCTTAATTTGCTAAACATAAAAATAGAAGACGACACCCAATTATATATACAATAAATCATGCAGATATTTGGTGAAGTTGGAAATCCTTTTTTAGTTGAGTCGTTTGAAATATTTATTTTTAGAGGAAAAACAATTATGTAGATCACTGTAATTATTCTACACAATATTCGACATTGAATAATGTCAACTATCATGCCATAAATATGTGGTATCTAAGTCTCTAGCAAAGCGATCTAGTTCACGGGCTGTAATATTTACTTCTAAACATACATGACTCACATATATAACATTAAGCTATGCGATCCAAGAAATTTCCATACCTTCAACTTCATTGAATAAACTGTTCTTTATTGAAGAAGAATTAGAAGATGTGTCATATACCATTGGAAAGATACATGAGTCTAGTTTCCAACAAAAACTTAAACAATGAAAAGATATACGAATATTAATCAAACCGCACCCAATTACCCTATCAAACCAAACAGAACCGACAATTTCGATTTGGTTCTATGTGAGTTTTGCTCATCCCTAACATAAATATTCATCAATTGTGAAATTAAAAACCCAGTAAAATCCCTTTGAATTTTTTTTCCCAATAAAATGAAGTAACAAAAATACTCTACTCCAAACAATATTTTAACGTAGTACTATTAATTAGAGTCGATAAAATTATCGGGCCAAATTGGGCGAATTCTAGCCATATTGGGCCTCAAGATTTTATGGATGGAATTTTGGAGGTGGGTTCTGACCCACAAAAAATAGCCTAAGCTCGATGGGTTCGGGCCAGTCCAGCCAACCCCGATTTTTAGCCACTTCGGGGGTGTTTACTTTGGGTGATAGGATAGATAGATAAAAATAGTATAGGTTACTCTACCATTTATTTTGATGGATTGATTACTTTTGAACTTATTTTATCATCTAATCCTTCATATAGTCAATCCTATGTTTTATCAATCTATCTTATCCTTCAAAGTAAACGTACTACTACTATACAGAATGGGTTTTTTTCAGAAAAAAGAAGAAGATAGAAATGGGTTTGCGGCCCAATAGAAAACACATATGGTCAAGGATGTTGGGGGAGTTGTATTCTTCTAACTGATCGAGACTGTTTTCGTCTCTAATTTTTTTTCTAAGAAACTCGCAACAGCTACCTTCGACGCTCGTAGTTGTTAATTTTTAATTCATATAATGTTTAATTCATTCTAATTAGTGATTTATAAATTGTAATTATGCATTAATATTTCTATTTATGAATGAATAAATTTTAATTGTAGATTAACAAAGTTTAATTGTTGATTAATAAAGCTTTCACAATGTAAATCCATAAATAAAATTTTCCCATCTCTTCTCTTATATTTTTCTCTGCAAATTTGCTTTCATATCCTGTCGATCACAAATTCAATGCACAATGGAACATCGAAGATAAAATACTGAATTAAACATCAAATCATAAAATAAATTAGTATTCCCTCCGTCCCATTAAGCATGTCACATATTTTTTGGGCATAGAGATTAATAATATGAGTAGAAAGATAGAAAGTGGATAGATCACACTACTATTGAAAAGTTAAATGTTTTCTTTTAGAGTGTGAAACATTACTAATAGGATACCCAGAAAAGAAAAATGAAACATGCTTAATGTGACGGATGGAGTAGAATAAGGGTGTACACATGCCGAATCGAACCGGAAAAACCGACCAAACCGATGGGTTTTGGTCGATTCGGTTCGATTTTTAGATTTATTTGTTGTCGGTTCGGTTTGCTATATGAGGAAAAATCGGTTTTCGGTTTCGGTGCCAGTTCCGAAAAATTTGGTCGGTCGGGCACCAAACCGACCGAACTACTGCTATTAAATATATTTTATAATATATATATATATATATATTCTTTTATGCATTAAAAAAAACCTAACCCTATTCCTCTACCTTCTACACACGGAGTATTGTTATTCCTAATTTTTAAACTTTGAATTTTTGTGATGCATTGTATGAAAATAAGTGAATTTTTTTATTTTTCAGTCGGTTTAAAAAAAACCGACCGAATTTTTCGGTTCGGTTTCAATTCGGTGCAAAGGGTCAATTTGGTCGGTTTCGGTTCTAAAATTTTTGGCCGGTTCGATTTATAAAATTTTGACCGGTCGGTTGAACCCACCGACCAATGCACACCCCTAGAGTAGAATCTAAATCATGGTGAAGTAGGAATTAAATCAGAGCCCTAATACGATTCCTTTATTTTTTGGACTATGTGTTTGGGAATTCAATCTTGCCCATTTACTACATTTTGTATAGTCCAATATCATATGGCCTATCGAAGCTGTAATTTCAATACGGAAAATAATTGATTACGTTATAATCCTTCTGCCTATGATCTATTTGCTCGTTATTGATTGGTACGGGTTTTAATAATTTGGTTGATTAAGTTGATAGATGTGTTATGAGTGGAATTAGGATTGACTTTTTTTGATGTGTTGTATGGTTGAAAATAAGTGAATTGTATATTACTAAAAATAGAACAATCAAATAGATGGTAGACGAAACCAAAAAAGAAATACAAGCAAATATATCATTGAGGGAGGGAGTAAAGTTGGTAGATATTATTAGATACATTTTTTTATTGTTGTACTTTTATTAAATGCAAGTTTATGTTGTATAGCCCTCGCTTACTATATGCTACAGTAGAAAGATTATTTAATACTACTATGTTTTAGTTGAATATTGTTTATTATTTATTCAGTTTATCGACATGTGCATGTAGTTCTTTTACAATGAAAGAGCGGTGAATCCAGTTTTATTTTTATTTATTATTTTTAATTAATTAATATTTATTTAACTCTAATTAGGAATCAATAAATTACAAATTATAGATTAATAAATTCTAATTATAGTTAATAAATTTTAATCGAATCAATAAATTTTAATTGAATTTAAAATATTAAATAATTAAAAATAAAAAATATTGTGAACCGCAGTGTGATCCACCGTACATGAGATTTTGCCTTTCAAGGGACATGATCCTCAACAATAAACTACCCGCTTTTAATTTGATGAACTCTATTGATTATATTGAGTGGTTTAGTTACTATAACAATTAATCATCATATCACGCAAGTACGAAATATATTTTTGAGAACTAAGATAAGGTACTTTGTATAGTGCATCAAGTGTAGCGACCAAAATATTGTGGTCTCTTCTCTTTATATTTTATTAAAAAAAACTAATGATTATTTCTTAGAGCATTGTATCAATTTACGTCGAATTTAATAAAGAATTAACATATGTGGATAGGTTCATAATCTACAAAAAAAATAATTAAAGAGAATTGTTTAAATAAATGGTCGTCAAATGTAGCTCGAGAGCGTTGAATTTCCTCATCGGAAACATCTAAGAATGATATTAGCTTTTCATCACGAGGGTAGGATTGTCAATTCAGCTCTAAACTCCTCAACAAATCCTAACTGAGATGTGGACTAAATTGGGTCCAACTATTACTGCTTTGATATGGACAAGCTTCTCCCAATTAGGCATTTTCTCATTTAATTAGTCCATATCAATCTGGTTAAACTCCAAACCTTTTTCTTTATTTCAATCCTTTTTTTCTAAAACAAAATAAATAATTATCTTGTTTTAGTACATACATGTGTATAGATATGTAATATTTTTCAGGATTTTTGCATTTCATGTTTAGATTATTTTCTTTGTAATTGCCTTCTTTTCATGGAGTATCATAATTTACAACAATCTTATTTTGAGAAAATGTTATAAATTCTATACATCTCATCCTCTCAAGTCTCAATATGACCTTTCATCAAATGAAGTAAATTAATCCACAAAACCTTATAAACAAACAAAATCTGACACCCTTAAAACCTTTTAAACTTAAAACTAGAAATGGATAAAGGGTGTGGTCGCTCGTTAGATTCCGAAAAAGTTCTCAAATTACTTCAATTTCTAATCATCTTTCCAAAAAAAAATATATTACGTCGTGTCAATCAGATCATGAGACACTATTGTATATTGTTTGCATTCTATGGTTCTATATCTCAATGATTATTTAAAAAAAAAAAGAAATTGATCATAATCTATTATTTATATAAAAAATTAATTACTAAATATATTGATCACCGAAATTTGATCATGTTAAATTTGCCATATGGTAGGATGAACACAATAACTTAACATACACCAAAAAATCTCCAGATAACGTATAAATTTTAGTTCGCATAACAAAATAAACAATTGAATGTCTTTTTAATCAATTCAATCTCTAATCGGATGATTTTTTTTTTATCTAACCTACCGAAACTAATATGCATTTATTCTTTAGTTAGTTTGGTCTATAATCAGATGAATTAAATCTAAAAACCCACCAAAACCCGATCCATTTTTCAGAAAAGGATCAACATATTTTCCTCAAAATAAAAAAGAAAATAAAAGAGAAGGCTCAACATATATAATATACGCAATGCTTACATGGCCTTCAAATGACCAGAAATGATTATCATACAATTTATGATAGCTAAAAGAAAAGAAAAAATAAAAAAAAAGGATGAATAATTAAGTTTTAGGCAAGTTTGGTATTTTAGCCAACTTTTTAAAATATTGTCTTTTGGTTGTATGTTTCCCATATTTTCTAGCAACAGTTAATCTACTTAAACTTGTGAAGAAGATTCACTCAATTTGGTTATACACTTGTAGGTTCTTCTTGCTATTACAATAAATCAATAATTAGAGAAGCTATAAAAGAAAGAAGGGAAATATGGAAATTGTGACTTAATGAGATATGAGTAAGAATAAAAATAGGACGCACGTGAAAGATTAAAGCATGGTTTAATAAAATTTTATATATGATGAGATATTATTGTTATACATGTACGTATAATATTATTAGAGAGAGAGAGAGAGAGAATCTTGCGCATAGGCATAGCCAATTAGCCATACGGCCGCGGATGAGATGAGATACAAATACCTACTACATCCTATCATTGCACCCACATGCTTTGCTCCAATCATTCTCCATCTTTTACTCTTTTACTTTCAATTTTTTTATTTTTTATTTATTTTATTTTGTATTGGGGGTTGGTTGGCGGGGTAAGAAGAATAGCAATTTAATAATTTATTGAGATATGAATAGCAATTTAATATTACTGCTTTTATATCTGGAATTTGATTATTAATGATCTCATTTGTCATTTTCAAATAGTGCAGGAGTAGTAATTAAATTTAATGTTAACTGTCAGTAAGTGGCATTTGACAGTAATGTTACTTGTCATTCTGGCAACTCTGATCCCTCTCTGCCGGCAAATGTTACTTCCTCGTCCGTCATTTTTTAAGTGTCCCATTAAATTTAATTTTTTATTTTTTAAATAAGTGTACTATTTCAAAATTTGATAGTAAAATAATGGTATTCTTTCTATTTTATCCTTATTTAATGTTTCTCGTAATTTGTTAATTAGTTGTATGTATACATTAATGATAGTAATTAATAAGGTTACATAGGAACATTTTTTTTTATTGGTATGTGTAAATTGCAATTTGACGGTGGAAGACACTTATAAAAAAACGGAGTGAGTAATTAATTATTATTAGAGGCTTTTGATTAAATTTATTCAACGTTACTTAGTACTCCCTCTGTTTTGTTTTAAGTGTCCTATTAAGAAAAATTACAAAAACCAAGGAAGCATGAGATATTACTTTTATACCCATATTTATTATTTTCAAAGTCTAATAATTACATTTTCCAATAAATATTGTGAGGGTAAAATAGGAGTTTTATTATTATTTTAACCTCAAATTCCACAATAGGACACTTAAAAAGGAACAAGAATTTTTTCTCAATAGGACACTTATAAAAAAACGGAGGGAGTATTTAACAGAAACTAGATTACGAACCATTAAAGAAATTATTGTTAATGTAAAAAAATTACTCATAAAGTAATTATTACAGTTTAATGTCTTATTTGAACCCCATTTTTATCCGTAAAAATCAGCACCATTTATACAACACAAAAATTTGTGTGGCGGTAAAAAATGGATGAAATATCATTTATGTGGATTTATAAATACTATATGACGTTTTTTTGTATATTAGTCTACGTCCAAAGATATGGGAATTTTGAAATGATTTACATGGATTTTCCTTTTATTTTTAAAATGATATTAGTAATATACTAGATTTAATAGTGTGAAATGGCCAAACAAGATAATAAAAACTAAATTTTGTCACCCAACTTAATTTTTATAAATTTTGTCATTGTTTGGGGGAAACTCCCCATATTGCCCTTACTTTATGATAAAATCACCAACATAGTACAACACTTTCTCTCTCTCTCTACTTTTTGGATTTGAATCTCTCTGCTAACTTCCATGGTCGGCTGCTTCTTTCTCTCTCCTCAACGCTTTTTTTTTTCAGCTGGTTTTTTTGGTTTTCGATCGCCGGCATTTTTTTTTCCGTTTATCGTCTCCGACGTTATGCAGCGGCGGCAGATTTTGTGTTTTTATTTCCAGAATACTGTTCCTGTATTTTTTTATAATCGTTGAGATAATCGGTGATTGTTTTTCCGTTCATAGTCGTCGAGATCGTCGGTGATTGTTTTTCCGTTCATAGTCGTCGAGATCGTCTTCTCCGTTGGCTTTTAGGCTGCGTTTAGGGTTTAGGTTTTAATTCCAGATTGTTGTATATTTTTTTGCATTCTGATCGGTATTACTTCTGATCGGTATTACTTCTGCTGCATTTTGTTGTTTCAATTTTTGTGTTCCGATGGCGGTAATGCACGTTAGAGCTTATTCCGGTGTCGTTGTGATTGTTATTATTTTTGTTTTCCTGCGATTTAACGTGAATATTTCAGTGTTTGGCTTGAATATTATGATGGTGTGATTGATATGTGGTGTGTGGCACTCCGTCGTGAAAATCGCATTTCGTACCGGTGTACAAATGCAAGATAGTGGTGATCCGAATATATGATTTTCGTACCAGAGTACCACACTATTTGCATATGTACACGGGTGAGAGTACCAGATCCGGTGCCAACTAAGAGAGTGTTACGATAGTACAAAAATCATATATTCGCACCAGAGTACCAACTAAGAGATTGCTACGATAGTACGAAAATCTCATATTCGTACCGATGTACAAATGCAAGATAGTGGTGGTACGAATATATGATTTTTGTACCAGAGTACCACACTTTTTGCATGTGTACACGGGTGAGAGTACAAGATATTCGCACCGGAGTACCAACTAAGAGAGTGTTTACGATAGTACGAATTCATAATGATATAGATACGAAATATGTCAGTTCGTTACGTTAGTACTGTGAGTACCTGACCTATCTGTCTCTTTTTATTTTCATGCAGACAAGGCATTCTTCTCTGATTGTTGCCCATGGTGGAGTGTGGAATAACAACATATACGAGGGTGGACGAAAAGAGTATATTCCTATACCGGTTAGTGGTATAGGGTACGAAGATTTATTGAGGAAGCTTGAATTGCGATTGAGGAAGGATAAGAGCATGTACCACAGTTCTGGCGTATTTAGCAACGGCGCACCACAGTATAACGCTTGCAAAAGCATTTTAAATCCAATACATTTGGTACGTTTTTGTTAAGTTCGTACCACGTGTTGGTACGATTTATATTATTTCGCTCCATGCGTACCATTCGTGTCTCTTCTGGAATTATTTCCTTACCAATTCATATGTGTATCTTCAGGTTCTTCCGCATTACCTTTTCATGTTGGGGCATGTACAATATTATTCTATTACACATGCAGTCCAAGTACGAAAGGAAATAAGCTCATATATTCGTACGAGTCTACCACTCCAAAGTCTTGGTACGTCAGATTTTTATACGTGAATTTCGTACCGGGGGAACAACCCAAATGTGGTAATAGGCCGATACGAAATTGATACATCTATACACCAGAGCACGTATTACATGAAATTCGTGCTGGAGTACCACCACATTAAGCGGTACCCAGTACGAAAATCACATTTTTCGTACTGGAGATTATCATCTTACAAGCAAACTACCCAGAAATGCGAGCGAACAATTATCAAACCACACTGGTACGATTAAAACACGGTACGAAATCGAAGTTGAAACAAATCGAACTACTTTACCCGCCAAAAATTCAAAAAGAAAATACAAATAAAATCTAGAAAAATAAGAATGAATATCCAGATCCAGATTTATATGATTTCTATAAGAAATTACCAGCATTTCGCCGTACGGATCGCTGGATGATGGTTGTACGTTTCCGCCGTTTCCGGATACGGCAGGTGAGTCGTCGGCGGCAGATCTATTTTCTTCCGACGCCATGATTTTCCGACGAACTGTATGTATGCGCGGCGGCATGTAGTGGTGGTTGGTGTTTGCGCGGCGGTGTGCGACGAACTTTGCAGTGGTTATGGAGGCGAAGCGATAATCGACGTGCGGTGGTTTAGGGAATGAGGAATGTTGCAGTAGCGCGGAGATGAAAAGACAGCGATGGTTATGGAGTTATGGCGTGGACGACGGTAGATCTCTAGTCGGAGACGACGACGAAGACGGCGGCGGAAATCTCGAGAAGGAGGGAGGTAAATCGACAGAGAGAGAAGACGGAGAGGAGAGAAGACGGAAGGAAGAGAGAGAAATGGAAGAGAGAGAAATGGTTCTTTTTGTGGGTGAAAAGTAAAAAGTAATTTCCCTTATCTATAATGACAAGATGGTCCGAAATTTGAAAATATTGCCAAAATTTATAAAAATTAAGTTGGGTGACAAAATTTAGTTTTTACTATCTTGTATGTCTATTTCTCATTATCACTCAATATACTATATGTTAATTACTTTATGTTGATAGAGAGCAGCATTGTTTAAATACTTTTACTTTTTGAAGAGACAAAAAGGCACCGTTGTATATATATACAATAAATTTTACCTCCAAGAAAAAGCAACTCAAATTTAATTTGGTTCCTCTCTTTGCCGCTATTCTCCTTTTTGGGATATTAATTATGCCAAAAGCCATTAATTGCATCAGAAAACTCGTGAACATATACAATTACCTATATGCATCAATTTTGAAATATGACAAGATTTAGCTAAATTGAATGACACTTTAAAATTTTATACTAGTATTTTATTAATAATTTGACTTTATAAACCTATTTTATTCTTTAGAGTAATCAATCGAATCTCAAATTGATTAAACATAAGTTATCATATGTATAAAAAATAATATGCACACCTAAAATTGACAATATTGCACCAATAAGACTACAATGCTGTCCTAGTCCAGATCATAATACAGTTAAAAAAAGCTTCTCTTTAGAGTTATGTTTGATTGCAGAGGGAAAGAAAAAATAAAAAAAAAAGCCACGAATAAAACCTGGGATTGCGTAAGGGGTTTGATTTATTTATTTTTTTCACAAATCTCAAAGACGTCATTTTTTGTTTTATTTTTTTGATATCGTGGGAATCTATAGCCGCTGTTTTTAAGATGTACTGAGTAAACTATGCAATAACCTACAAACAACACAAAATAAGTAAATTATCCTTACAAAATCAGATTTGATATGTTCGACCTAAAGAGACAATACTTTGAAGACGTCATTTTTTATATAAATGGTTGCACACGCACAAGATGATACAAATATGATTGATTTTTGTACTTTACTTTGGGAAGTTATAATCTAATTTATACCTTTATTTCAATACAGAAACTTACAAATGGAAATTAGTATTAATTTGTTTCGTAACCAATTATGATAATATTTATTTTGTAAAACTTTAATAAAGTCGCACAGTATTTTAATTAACAATTTACATCAAAAGAATATTTTAAGCGTAAGAAAGGTCACGATATAAAATTATTGGAGTACAATTTTTAACTTAACCAACGACAACGAAAATTGTACGTAATTAATTTATGAAAATACAAGGAAATTGTCCAATTTATTTTAGCACAATTGATTCTCTTTCCCTGACACGGGAAAATTATGAGACCTAGTTTTGAGCTTCCAGGATTTCGTTTAGAAAAGGAATTCAACATCTTTCACTTTTTTTATTTTGAAAAAAAAAAATAAATTTAATATCCAAACTAGCGACTATCTAACAAAAATATCATAATCCACAATAAAATACTCAAATTATTAATTATCTGAAAAATATCCCAATGAACAATTTCCAGTATCAGAAAGTTGAAGTGGATTGTCATATGCTTACGTGGACTTTCGATTCTTTTTTTTTAATTAAGTGGATTAAACAACTTCATTTTAATCCACGTCGTTAAAAAAGATCAATGTCCGATCCACATTAGCTTTTGCAATGCCGAAATGAACTTCTAAGTCATTTTTGTAAAATAGTTAATAGTTGAGTTGCATTTGGGTACATCATGATGTACCCATACATCCGGTTCAACCCGATCCACGATCGACCCGGTCAGCGTTGACCGGTCAACACCGGTCAACGTCTGACCGTTGACTTTTTTGTTTTTTTTTCTCTCCGTCTTCGGCTCTGATTTTAATTTATAGATAATGATTGTGGCAACATTAATATTTTTTAGCTCGCTCCGAGGCCTTCGGCTCCCCTCGCTCGACTCTTGAAAAAAAATTAAATAAAAAAATAAAAAGTCAACACGGTCAACGTTGACCATTGACCGGTCAAGCGGGTTGGGTTGAACCAGATGTATGGTACATCATGATGTACAGGAGTTTTTGCCTTAATTATTTGAATGTTTTATCATAATTATAGATAGTTCATGAACTTTTAGTTGGATAATCAATAATTTGGATATTAAATTACAATTTACATATTATTTTTAAATGCAAACATCTTGTATATTTACATAATAATTGAAGTTCTCATGTATACCTTTCTTCGTGCATATATGTCTTTATTTATGGGGGAGATTTATATGGAACGGAACCACAAAGCTACGATTTCAATTTAAATTGATATTTGTAATTTGTAATGATAAATATATTATCGGATTTGAATATGAGCGCGTATCTTTAACTTGTTTTATCGTGAAATCGTCTCATGCAAATTTTTATATTATTTGTGAGAGAACTATTTTATAACAAGTGAATACTAACAAACATGAGGGAACTATTTTTATACTATTAATACGGAGAAGCTAAAAATAGACTTTAAGAGGATTACTATTAATAAAAAGAGGACCTAATGTAAATATAATACGAAAATATAAGTTTTCAATTTTACTATTGATTCAAAATTACATTTAAAATAATAAAAAAATTGAAAGTAGAAAACCTAATATTAACCAAAAAAAGGTATGGATCCAACAGAAATGATCTAAATTTGAACTCTATTTATACTTAATTACTGCGACACACACACACACAAGTGTTACTCACTTACTCTATATACCATGTGGAATAATAATATCCAAATGGAAGCCTTATATAATTACACCTCAAAAGTTCCCCTCATTTTATTGGACCGATCCGTATCTATTTTGTCTTCCTATTCTATCATTGGTTGATCCGTTCGAGCTGCCGCTGTTAAATTAATTTCTCTCTCACTATCATTAAAAAATTCCTAGAGAGAGAGAGGGTGGGTGGGGACCCAAAACCACTAGGTGGCGTAGCATAGGAGTAAATTAGCATTATCTTTGCTGAATAAAATCGAAAATGGATCTCCAGATAAAACTTTTTTCACCAATCAATAAAATTTTAGTATTTATTTAGTTTTCACAGTTGTCATTTGCCTCCTGGAGAAAATATTTTTGAATATAATGTTTGGCGTAGGAAAAGGCTTATAGAAAGGTGAGATCTTGATGATCTAAAAACGATTTATTTTTTTCTGGAAGATGAACATGTGACTAGAACCTAATGTGTACTAAAACAGTACAATTTCTTTTACCATTGGATAAAGTTTGTTGACCTATTCTTTTTTTGTGTATGATTTAATTATTTATTTATTTTATTGCAATGATAGATAACAAATTCAATTTTAGTAGTCGGGGTATTGCATTTTTTTTCCTATTGTTGCGAGAGTAATACGAATTGCAAGCATAAAGCCTGACAAAATTTGAAAGCGATCAATACTCACAATTTATCAATAAATTTTGGTGAAAGTCCAAACATGTTTTAGTAGGACGTTCAACCAATAAAAAGTTGGAAAAAATTAACAAGTAATAGTCAATATAAAATAAATTGAGAGATCGAGATCCTAGAATCTCATTATTTCCAATACTTCGGACATTGGCTTCTTAATAAGTATTCCCTCCGTCTCATTTAAAATGAAACATTTATTTTTTAACACGGATATTAATGAAAAGTGTATAAAGTAGTTAAAATGATAGGATCCGCAATTTTTTAAGAAATAATTATTTTCATTTTGGGTATGTGTCATCTTAAATAAGACATCCCAAAATAGAAAACGTGTCATCTTAAATGGGACGGAGGGAATATCATTTATTTACTTTTTTCTCTGCTAAAAAAAACTATCATTTATATTTTTTTTCTTAAAAAAACATTACGCCCTTTGGGATTGGTTAGGCCAACTCAAATATTGAACCAAATATAAAATTGGCATATTTTTCATACCAATTCACACTAACCCTCCTCCATATCCTACACCAAATTTGGTTCACATCGGCCATGCCACACATAACCCAATTAATTCTAAATTAACTCAATAAAATAAATTACAAATTATTTCAATAAAAACACAATCAACCAGTTAGGAGTATATAGAACGGATAATACATAAATTCAAGAAACATCACAAATCACCATAAAATAACTTAACAATATGTCTCAAAAACACAAATTAACAACAATAAGATAGTAATAAATAACTTGAAAATAACAATGACAAAAAACTATTTTGACATCAACTTGATTAAAATTACTAAACAAAATAATAACTAATATTCCGGAAAGTTATATCAGAATCCTCTAAGGTAATTTTAATATGGGGTAATGGCCTGTAAATTCCTCAACTTTCAGTAATTTCTGGTTTTGCTCCCCACCTAAAGATTCTGCCTGTAAATTCATCAACTTTCAACAATTTCTGGTTTTGCTCTCCAACTAAAGATTTTGCATGTAAATTCCTCAACTTTCAATTGTTTCTGATTTTGCTTCCAGCGATGAGATCCGGCAAGAATAGTTTTGAAAATTTATAGATGTGGCTTAAATTAATCTATGTGGCACTCTCGTGGCATATATGTAAATTAAAAAAATAAAAAATATTTCATGTCATCATCCCCACCCCTCTCTCAATCTCGTTATCCCCTACTTTCTTTCATTCTCGCAGAGATAATTCAACCGAGAAAATAAAGATCATGCGCAAGATTGTATGGGTGTGAGTGGGATTTAAAATTCTTGTGATTTTATGGGTGCCTTCTAGCGCATGATCTGTATTTTCTCGGTTGAATTATCTCTGCGAGAATGAAAGAAAGCAGGGGAGAACGAGACTGAGAGAGGGGTGGAGATGATGAAATGAAATATTTTTTATTTTTTTAATTTACATATATGTCACGAGAGTGCCACATAGATTAATTTAAGCCACGTTTATAAATTTTCAAAACTATTCTTGTCGGATCCCATCGCTGGAAGCAAAATCAGAAACAATTGAAAGTTGAGGAATTTACAGGCAAAATCTTTAGTTGGAGAGCAAAACCAGAAATTGTTGAAAGTTGAGGAATTTACAGGCCATTACCCCTTTTAATATTGGTCGCAAACATTTAAAGAATCTTGATATCCTTATTGTTTTCGCAATACTACTTTGCACTAATTGTGATAGTGTATATATAATTTGTTATATTTAGATACAAGATGCATTATCAAATTATAATTTGATGACATTACAGATAATTTTATATAAATCACAACACCAATATTCAATCTAGTAGCGTCCCATCAGAGAGGCACTAGGTCTGTTAGTCGAAGAAATTAACAAAGGAGAGTTTATACGGGTCATTTTAAAAAATTATAGGACCCATTTTGGACCAATTAAATCCGTGCCCAATTGAGATTCAGAGTATAGTTCATGGTTTTGTTTGAACATTTTCTCTTAATTATAATGCTTTAAAATATTGATCTTTAAGTTTAGGAATTTCACATTTTCTCCATTCACATAAGATCGCAATATATAGCCAAGTTTAATTAACTCAAACGAGCTCAAAATTTTGTTATCAATCGAGAATCATCCCAATTCTATTACATTACAGTTTTAACTATTAAGGTATTTCAAAAATAGAAAAACTCAATTTTAATAAAATACGACATAGAATGATAGAATAGAGAAACTTTCTTTTCTCGCCAACTTCCACCGGGCAGCCCATGTTCATGCAATACAATGTCAGTTCTTACGCTGAAAAAAGAAAACGACGTTGGACAAGAAGGCTACCTACCACTCTCTCTCTCTCTCCCTCCCTCTCTCTCTCTCTCTCTCTCTCTCACACACACACACACACCATCCCAATTGATAAAGACGTATTTCATGACGTCTAAAGACGTAGATGGGGGAGGTGGATAAATTTGCTTTATTTCTATTTATTATATTAAAATTAAAAAAAAACAAAGAAATTAAGAATAAAATGGAAAGTATGATATCATATACTTCATCCGTCTCGCTTTTAATGGCTTGTAACTGTTGGAAATGATAATTAAGAATAAGTTGTAAAAGATAAAGTGGTAAGTCCACACTTTTTGAAGAATTTTGGGTCCGAAACTAGTATATGGGTTGAGAAAAAAAAAATGCTTTCTTTTAAGGAGAATCAACTTTACTAAAGCGAAAATCATAATTAAACATTGTTTTCGGAAGGAAAGATTAATATCTAACAAAATTGATAGCACTTAATTTATGGTTGACTTAGATTAGAATCTTGTAGTTAGATATTTACCGTAAAAAAAAAAATGTAGGTAGGTATTTCATTTTCACCTACTAATGTTCGGATAATTTAATCTAGCATGTTTGTTTGTTGAATTTTACTCGTTCCCAATTAGTCTTTGGTAGCCTCTAAAAAGGAAAGGGAAAAAATAAAAGAGTATTGAAATTTACCATTCGTTACTATGGTGGTTGTGGAACGTGGTTTCACGTCTTTATCCAGTAGATAAAAAAATCCTTAACATTTCTTACTTACCAATAATTTTTCTTCTTCAGAAAAAGAACATATATACACAAATGTTGGTAAAATTAAACAAATATAATCAATAATAATTAGTTTCTAATATTGTTCAAAAAAAAATTTAGTTTCTAATATAAGCATATACACACGCCATAGTCCTATTAATTTCTTTATCAAGCTCTCAATAGCGTCGCAATACTGAAACAAAAGGAACAAACTATGTTGATTCTGAGAATATTCGGAATATGCACAAGAGCAAGAAACTAATTTTTTTTTTCCTCTGAAAATACCAAAATTTATAGAGAACGTCAACTCCACTGTAACAATCATGGAACCTATATATTTATTAATACTATAAAATAAACTCGATAAATAAGAAAATTAATATCCTAAGAATTCTTTGATTGTATAGTGGTCTCACATTTGTGTGATGTAGATGTATTACCTATGTGATAGTATAGTAATTTATTAGATAATATATATATATATCGTGTAATTCTAAAAAAAAAAAAAAAAACCTTTCACATCTCCCAGACCCCATTATAAATTTCTGCCCCCACTTCCTCTTCCTGGTAAATTATACTCACTACAAGAAATTAGGGGTTTCACCCACACATGCATGTGTGGCCAAAAATATACTTATGTGTGGGTATAGTCGTTCACCCACATGCGCAGAATGCAAATGTGTCGCTATAATTATGTAGAAAAAGAGTTTTACCTACACATATACATATGTGTGGATAAATCATTCATTATTGCCTACACATATATATGTCCCTAAATGTATCTTTTATGTGTGGATAAACATAATTCTGCTATAGTTTAATGACAAGGTGGAAATGACATGGATGATGACATGGCATGAATATTGACACATGTCAATTCATATGTGTAGTTAAATACTATAATTATGCGTAGATACTAATATTTTTGGTATTTAAATATTAAGAAAATATTATTATTTATGTGGGTAAAATATGTATTATGTGTGGAGAGCAATATTTTTAGTTTTCACATAATAATTCGGTTGGTGACATCAAAAATTAAATATAAATGCATAAACGGATGAAAATAAAACAAGATTTGACATATAAATTTTACTAAATAATATTCATTAAAATTAGAGTATACAATATAATTGACAACAAAAAATTACTCTAATTATCTAAACCACTAAGGTCACAAGATCATCGTCATCCTCATATTTTCCAGACACCTCATCCTCTTCCTCGTTGTCTTTGTAGAAGCTCGCTTTGACACCAAGCTTCTTCATTGTCTACCTCTCTCCCTCCAATAGCTTAAAAATCCAAATCAAATTAAATTTGAGGATAGTAAACAAGATAATAATTCTTCTGACAGTAGATCAGAAGTAAAAGGAAAATAGCAGATCAATGGAGTCACAACTTAAATCCCATCAATTATATCCACCAGATAATGCAAGTGAACACACACACACACACATATACATGTGCAATTATTCATCACAAGGAATTACAATATTAAGCAAAGTGTATGAGAAATTAATAATGTAATTTAACAAGGTGAAAGACGATATATAGTTCCAAGCTTTCTGAAACCCATACTTTAATGTAATCAATTTCTTAGTATTTGGGATTCTAACAGAAAAATGGTCAAGAAATTATCCACTTCAAGATATCAAACAAGAAACTGAAGCATAGGTCAACCAATTCTCAAGAATTTACACAACATGTAAGGCTTCAAGTTATTACAGAGTGTAAGGTTCCAGGTTCAAAAACAGAGAGAAACATGAAAGTCATGGGAACAAAAATAAATTTGTATAGTCACCTGAAAACATGCCAAGAAACACCACTGACACCTTCGGTTCCACCAACAACAAATTGATCTCCACTTTTTTGGAAATATTGGATCACTTGTCCACTTCTTACATCAAAGATGTTAAACTAATAAACATAGACTTTTATCATTAACATGATCACTTAATTACATAAGATATAGCAAACCTAAAAAACAGAACTGAGATAATCACAATTCATGTCATTTAATTGTCTGAAATGCTCTAAATTTGAATTGAACTATGTGAAATTATTTCATTACTCATGTAAAAGGCTTAAAAGTCTAGATATGCTATATCGAGAATTAAGAATAGTAGAGAAGTAAAATTCATTAGTTAGCCATGATTGATGGCTTTAACCATTAAGAAGAGGCCAGGTTAACTTTTTTTTTTTTAAATAAGCCAAACAAATAAATACATGTAAGTTCTACAAAGTCAATTACCTACAAACAGTAGCAAACAAGGAAAAAATGGTATTCATGAAACACCGCAATCAAAAGACCAAAATCGGTAACATACAACCCTCACCAAAGAAACTATGTAGTCACATTACCGCAACCCACTCCGACTCGCGCCGCATTGATAGTATCCCGTCATATCTGCCTGCCTTCTACACGACGAGCCCCACTCAACCACCGCCACCATCTAGTTATAAAATTCCTAAAAAGCAAATCAAAAAAATTAGAGTCCTCGTCATTCAATATCTAACAAAGTTAATAATTACTTAATAGTGATGGTAAAATCGATTAGACAAAGATAAGGCGAGGAAATTGGTGGAATGGATTTACGATAAAGAACGAAGTCGTTAAGCTAGTGGCCATGGAGGTCGTCCTCGCCGTCGAGAAAGCTTTAAGTTAAGCCGACTAACTTCCGCTACCGTTGCCCTGCGTCCACCTCTTTTGCCGCCATGGATGTTGAGATTACGGCTGTAATTAGAATTGAACCTTCCCAAATCTTTTTGGGGGAAAAGATAACTTTTTTTATTTTTTATTTTTGAATTGGGGGGAAAAGAGAATTGGGGAAGAAGATTAAAGTTGTGAAAAGAGAGGCAATTGAATACGGAAAGATAAAATTAGGTTTTGAGGTAAATAAAAGAGCGGCAACCAGTCCTCTTTGATTTTTTGTTTAAGCGGGTTCATTTTATTTTTGGTATAGGGCGCGAGAAGTAAAATTTTAAACCATAATTTGTCATCCATGTTTTAAGTTATCAGTTTTTTAGTCTGTTTATTTTCCTAGCAATTTTTTTATTGTTTTTATATTTTCCACGTCACATATAAAATAAAGGATAAATAAATAATATTAATTTCAAAATATAAATGATACTAAAAATGTATAGTCATACAGATTAAATGTCAATATACTAGTAATTATATGAACCATTAACCACACATAAATAATTTATAATTATGTGTGGCAAATAGCTTGTATTAATTTTCCACGTCAACACATATAAAAATGATTTAGTTAAATAAAATAAAAAATGAAATAGATAAGAATAATGCTAAAATGTAAATGTGACTAAATATATGTTAAATGTCATTAACTAATTAAAAGTGTCCACGTAATTCACCTACACATGTTTTAATTATGTGTAGCTAAACTACCACACATTATCATGTGTGACAAAATATGTGTGGTTAAAAGTTCAATTTCTTGTAGTGACTCAATTGTGGGGCACTTTGGTAATCTTCCACATTGCCAATGCCTAACCTTGTGAAGTATATTTGTCAGTTTTATTTTTCGAAAATTATTTACATATTTATACATATGCGTCGCATTAATATGATTTATCGTAGGGAGTGACCGTCGAATTGGCTTACATGCAACTTACTATAATCTGTATAATAATGAGTCACTATATTTTATATTATTTGAAATAGTGAGAGCAAACTATGAGTACTAGAGGAGGGTACAATTATGATGAAAGACAAACAGTGAATGAAATATGTTGGAAAATGTGAGGTTTTGTTTGATCTTATTTTTAGTGTGTTGGAACTTCAGTAGCATAAAAGAATAGTAAAAGTAGTACTCTATTGTGGATTTTAGAGATATTTATTTATAACCGTGGATCCAAGACTAGTTTGATTACTAACAGAAGATTATTTCAAATGTTTATTACAATTATATTCAGCATTTAACTATTTTAATTAACAGAATCACGGCTCAAACCAAGATTGAATTTAACCAAACATTTCAAAATGCAATTTTATGCTTGAGGATATGAATTACATGAAAATTGAATATAAAGTAGCAATTTTTAGAACGTTTAGACATGATTGCAATTTTGATGAGAGATCCGGAATTTTCATTCTTTTTTGTTTACGTTATATATAAATGCATTTCAAAATTTGAGATATAAAATTTGTATCCTAAACATTTAAAATGAATTCTGATACCAATGAGATAATCTAATTGGTGGATCAGTATAGTTATAACTAGAATTCCGAAGACTCAAGTTCCACAAAGGGCCCGTTTGGTTGGCAGGGAATCTGGTTTGGAAAGTAATCTAATTCCTGATTTGTAGATTTCTCTGTTTGGTTCAATTTTAATAGATTTTGGAAAGTAAAAAGAATCCAAATATAAGGAAAGTTGTTACTACTTTCCTGGATTCTTATTCCCTATAAAAACTTAGGTATTCTGATTCATATCTCAAGATTCTTGCACTATTATTATTATTATTATTATTATTTGTATTAAAATTATTTTTATCACTAATATAATTATGACTATATTTTTATTATTTAATTGTTTTTATTGTTCTTGTTATTATATTATTATTATTATTATAATTATTTATTACTATTGTTGTTATTCATATTACCACCATATTATTATTATTATTATTATTATTATTATTATTATTATTATTATTATAGAATCGGATTGCTCTGTTTTGAAATGTTTTTATTGTATATCTATATACGATTAAATAAGATTTAATGCTTATTTAATTATAAAAAATAAATATTAATATTTAAAAATTAAAAATGAAATATATTGATAATAGTATGAAAGTGTTGGGCATTCTTTAGGTATTATAATTATAAATTAATTAACACATTAATTTAAATCAAATACGTAAAATTAGAATCCTAGCTATTTTCCAATGTATTTTCAAACACAAAGATAAAGATACTGCGTATTCATTTTCCCTATAATCATATTCCTAGAAATCATATTCTCAGAAAACATTACTTTTCTCCCAACCAAACAAGCCCAAACGACTTTTGGGTTGTAATATCATGTGGGCATCTATGTCACAGTGACAGTGAATAAAATGTTCCCAATGCTCAAATTATAGAAACATCTAATAGGTTGTAATATCATGTGGAGCCGAGTGTGGCAGAGATTATGAATAAACAAAAAAAAATGAACATTAAACAAGTTCCGCTAGTTTTGTTAAAAAGAGAAAGGAAAGATCTAATATATTGAGAATGATCTCAAGTTTGGGAAATTCTATTAGAGCATCTACTGTGGCGGTCGCTCGGCCCGGTCGCTTGGCCAGCGACCGCCACTCCCGACCTACCTCCCCTGGTCCCTCCCCATAGTGGCGACCGCATAGGTCGCAACCCAGGTCAGGTTTGCGATCCAGCAATCGACATGGATTGCTAATATTTTATTAATTTTTTTTTCTGTTTTAATAAAAAAAAATTGTCCCCACTATAATTATTTCCAATGTTGTTTTAGTTCTTAATTATTTCGTAGTATTTAATTTTTCGTTTTTAAATTCCAAATTGTATTGTAATTTTTTAATGTTTCAATACAATTTAGTTATTTCTTAATTATTTCGTAATATTTTAATTATAATTATTTTTATTAATCAAAATAAATATAAAACATAAAAATTATATTAAAATATAATTAAAATAATGAGAGACCTGAGTTAGAGACCGGTCTCTCAATCATTAAGACCCACAAAAAGTGCACAAAATATAATAAAATATTGGGAGACCTACCTTTGGGTAGGTCTCCCATAGTGGATGCACTTAGAGGTGTACATGTAGTACACCCACCTCTTACATAACAATATTTGATTAATATAATTTTATATTAATAAAATATTATTATGTGAGAGGTGGGTGTACTACATGTACATACACCCATAATAGAATTTTCTGCATGGGCTCGATCATGATGATTTTAGATTGAGATAAAACATAGAAGAAAGCAAGGTAGAAATAATGGCAATGGATTATAAAGTAAATTACGTATTGTGCACAAATAACTTGTTTAAAGTATTAGGTAGATTACACTAAATTTATTGCGAGAAAATTTTTGTACCAACTCGAATTAAATATATGTTCAGAGAATATGAACTATTTCATAATTATATTTGGCCTTTATAACATTTTTGTGAGAACTTCAAACCTTAAAGGATATTCGAAAAAAATATGCCGCTCCACCTTGTCTTTATGTACAAATAGATCTTTAATTTTTTTTTTTTTAAAAAGGCGATCACAAAGTTATGTCTCATATTCGGATAAATCATAATTTTATGTACAATTGCACATTCGAAATGAGCAAAAACTTCTTGAATATGAGTGAAATGAGCGGGTTATGCCTGCTCTTTGGACTACATGGCAGGCCTCCGACCATATTTATACGAACAAAAAACTACTCTCTTCTTTCTCTCTTACTTAATTTGACAAAAATATCCCTTAAAAAACTACTTTCTTTTTTTTTAACTTTACAACTCATTTTTTAATATCTCTATCCGATCATGAGGGCTATTGAAATAGGAAGGAAGGAGTATATAAAATTAGTTTAAGTTTTGTAATTAATACTATAAATTAATGAGAAATAAGTACCGAGTTAAGATAATGAGTCCGTATTGATTGGTGACCACACCTACTGACGCACACGATTGATCGGTCAAATATCAAATTGAGTGATGATTCACGCAAACTAATAAAATTTTAAATGGGGAATCGCTAAAATTAAAAATTAATCAATCAAATAACTAAATGTAGATTCTTACATAAGCATATACTGCTTTCGGAGATATATTTTGAGATACTATATGTTAAATTGTTAACCATGAGCTTTACCAATAGAATAAATCTATGCAGTCACATTATGACTACCTATAATTTCATTTAATAACAAAAAAAATTGATTTATTTAAATTTTTGGGTTCTAAATGACTTCTAACATTTAAAATATTTAATTTATACAAATTTATCTTGATATATTTGGATTTTGATGTAACATAAATCTCGATAGATATAATAAAGGTAATACAAAGATTTTTGTCGAAAAAATAAGAAAAAAATATATTTACACTAATCATGATAGAATTTAAGTCAAAAATATAAATATTAACATAAAATATATAATCATACTTTTTATATGAATCAAATATCTAACAAAATTGGTCTATTTTCACTTAATCGACTAAATTATGGCTAGCCACATTATGGCTAAATAGCATCACTCTTACCAATATATACATGAATGAATTTAATTATACGTACACATGCATGTCTGATACACACACAGTACTGACACACACGCACACATATGATAAATTCATATAATAACAAGTTTTCGTGTGAGAATGTAGGTAAATTTTTTATATACATAGTCATGCTTCTTTATATTTATAATGATGTTTTTTTTTTTTTTACATACTGCAATAATGCTTGTTTTCATGCCAATTGTATATTGCTTGTTTTCGTGCCAATTGTATATCATACAAAAATTAATGTTTCATATTAGTTTCATATAAACTGCGTGAAAAAGAAACATTCAAAATAGTTTTTACCTTATATAAAATTAACAATGTGTGTGCAAGGTGAATGGAGTTTTGGTTATAAAATTTGTATGGAAGGTGGAATTAATCCAATGATTAATTATGTCTGTTTGGACGAACGTCCCTGCTTAAATGTTGATTTTTGGGTTTGGTGATAAAATCTTACTCGAATTGGAAAGTTATGTTTGTTTATCCATCTTTGTATTTGTATGTATATATTTACGTATCAAGGAAAACACTCTTATATGCAAAACGTGAAGAGCAGTCCATTTTCAATAGTTTACACAAAAATACAGCATCTCTGATGCAAAATACAGCAGGATCATTAATGCATCTTCAATAGTTTACACAAAAATACAGTAGAATAGAAATATTCTACAATATTTTTTTTCTTTGTTTAATTAAATGTTATGTAAATGGAAATTCATTAAATTAATGCGCAAAATCATATTATATTATAAAAATGATAAATCGAGGACCGAGTCTCATAAAAATCCATCAAATAAATAGAAAAAAAAGAGTACTCAGACCATATTATTACAAAAGATATAAGCTACATAAGGAAATCATTAGAGATATATAATAACATTTTAATGATCAATTTGGAGACAATTAATGATCCAAGTCTTTCTATTGATCAACAACGGATTATGCTAGAAAGGAAGACGCGCACAAGAAGACAACAATGATACTTTTAATATGTTTTAGAATTTATTTTCAGAAGATGGAGGAACCGAAGGTTGTCTTTTTTATTATTAGGAAAAAATATATCGAAATACTTGTTTATCACATTTATTTTATGTAATTGTGCTAGGATTTAATATTTCAATATTTATTTTATGTAATTATGTTTGCTTTTAACAATTTTATGTAATTTTATAGTTGTAATTTTATACGTAGAAATCTAATTAAAATAAATTATATTTGAAAAATATAACTAAATTAACAAAAAAAATTAAATAAATGGAAATGAAAATAATAATAAATAAGATAAAGCAACACCAACACTATTCAAAACTTAATAAATGGATAGCTTTACAGTTCACCATTGGAGGAGCTTTCTCACTGTTATTGCGCTTAGCGCTATAGATGCGTCTCCTTTGGAGATGCTCTAGGAAATGACATATCAAGTTTTCTTAGGCCATCTCCAACAGTTCGCACCAAAATACAACAATTTCAACACAAAAATACAGCAAAATCAGTAAGTCATCTCCAGCAGATTGCTCTATATTTTTACACAAAAATAGAATATTCTACTTTTGACCACAGTTGATGATCCTGAAACATGTGATTACTTCCGATCAGAGCAACAAGATATTATTCGAAAGCGGAAACAAGCTAAAAAAGCCAACACTAGTACTTCTGATATATTATAGAATTTATTTTCAAATGGAGTGCGACGTTCCGTAGATGACCTTTATTAGAAATTAAATATATCGACTTTGTTTTTATGCTTCTATTATGTAATTGTATTTTATTTATTTTTTTAGTTTATCTTGTATTTTATGTAATTGTGTTTTTTAAATAATTTTATGTAATTTTAATGTTGGTATAATATGTTTAGAAATATAACTATAATATAATATTTTGGAACAAAATAATTAAAGAACACAAAAAATAATAAATATAACAAGGAATAATAATTATAATAAAAAAATTAATTGCAAAAAGAGTAGAGCAATGAATAGTGTTGCTCCAAGTTTGGAGCAATACTATTCAAATCTATATAATAGAGCATGATTTTGGTGCTGGACTGGAGAAGGAATTGCTCTAAATTTGGAGATATGTGAAGATATAGAGCAGGGTTGGAGATGCTCTTAGACATCTCTAGCAAATCACACCAAAATACAATAGTTTAAGTACAAAATTACAGTAAAAATAATAAGTCATCTACAGCGGTATGTTCTATATTTCACACAAAAACAGAATATTCTAAGAATATTTTTTTTTTGTTTAATCTTAAAAGTATGAATAACTTTTGTTTATATTAATGAAAAATAATAACCTAAATTCATTACATTAGTAAATAAGATAAGATTATATTATAAATAAATAAAATTACGAATCCAAGAATCGGGGAAAAATGAGAAGGGACTAAAATTGAGCATCATTTTAAAACACCTCAAATGAGTAGGAAAATCATTGTATCGACTTTAATTTTTATGCTTCTTTTGTGTAATTATTTTTATTTTTAATTTTTAAAAAATTTTCCTATATATTATGTAATTATATATTTTTTTAATAATTTTAATGTTGGCGTTATATATTTAGAAACATAACTAAAATAAATTATTTTGAGATAAAATAGCTAAAGAATAAGAAAAGAATAAATATAACAATGAAGAAAAAATAGAGCAATAAACAATATTGCTCCAAACTTAGAGCAATACTGTTCAAACACACAAAAATGGAGCAATTAATAGCGCGTGGCTAGAGGAGAATTTTGTTCCACATTTGGAGATTTGCTGCAAAATGAAACTGGTCTGGAGATGCCCTTATCTATGTGTAATTAGAAACAAGAGATATGATGCAAGATGAATTTTTTTGAATCAAAAAAGGAAATAGTTGTTTTATCCTCGATTGCTACTCTAAAAAAAAAAAAAACTATCCTAATCAAACTTGATGACTTGGTAGGTTAATAGTTTATGTTTGAGGGATAAGATCAGGGATTGAATCTGGTCACTCACTCTTATAAAGTCGAGATCAATATATATATACATTAAAATTGAAAACAATAGCTAATCAGTTTATCTTCATTGTTAGGTAATCCCAACTAATTAAAAAAGTTATGAATAACCCAAAACAATTGTCCATTTTGTAAAAAATACCTTTTGTTCCTAAATAAGTATTACTCCCTCCGTCCCAATAGCAAGGTCTCGCTTTCCTTTTTTGTCTGTCTCAATAGCAAGATCTCATTCCAAAAATGGAAATAATTAACTCTTCAAAAGCAGTAGGACCTACCACTTTTTCTCTACTTTTTCTCCTTTTACTCTTGTTTCTTAATAACCGTGCCCAAAGCAAGTGAGACATTGCTATTGGGACGGAGGGAATACTTAATTATATTTGAAAATTAACATTAACTCCGAATAATTAAGTACTCATATATTATCACATACATATAAAAATGGCGAAAAAATTAATTTTAAGACAAATTAAACCTATTATGAAAACATAAATAAGTTATAAGTGTACTGTACATGTGGAGTATCATAATTAATGAATGATATCATATGGAAAATAATACTCAATCCATTAAAATATATAATCCACTTTCTATTTTGCAGCGTCACTTCTATATAATTATACTGATATACTGATATTGATATATTTGGTACTATATACTTTCCATGATCACATACAAATGTATATTTTGATTAAAAACAAACTTGTTATATTAAATTATTATAAATCTCAAGCTTCATTAAATAATGATAATGTAGAAAATTTAGATGAATAATTAAATTACTCCCCAAAATAATTGCCCATTTTTGTAAGAATTAGCCCATTTATGAATAAGTGTCATATTTTTATAAAGAAAAATGATGTCAAACTTTTTATTTTACCTATATTCTCAATATAAATAATTAAAAATAAAAAGAATAAATTTATCTATTTTTAACAACAGGAGGAGGCATTTATTCAGAAGTACTAGAATATTTTGAAAAGTAGAGAAAAAAATATAATACTAATTGTTTGGCAAGTAATAATGAGGTTAGAATATTATTGACGAGAAATCTGCTGTACGCACGGCCAAAAGCGTCAAGAAGATAATTATGTAAATCCACTAGCATATCGACACGTGGAATTAGCTTTTGGCCCCCTTCTTCCCCTATGCCACAAATTCGAAATCAAAAACCTGCAGCTCCATCTACTTCACAATACTTGCATTCCCCACTTTCATCTCCTTTTTTATCTACTCTTTCCTATTTTAGGTAATACTCCCACCGTACACCAATAATATGACTATATTTTATTTTCCGTCCGTCCACAAAAAATATGATTATTGCATTTTAAAACATGATCATACATACTCACCTACCTTTTTAATCATATATTACAATAAATGTGGATCCATTCATCCACTCACTTAATAACTACTCTCTCCGTTCTTTTATAGGTGTCCCCCACAGATAAATTACACATACCAAGAAAATAAAGAAATTTACCTAAATAACCTTATTAATTACCATTCTTAATGTATACACACAACTAATTAACAAATTACGAGAAACATTAAAGAAGGATAAACTAGGAAGAATGTCATTATTTTACTCTCAAATTTTGAAATATGACACTTATTTGGAAACAAAAAATTGAATAAATGGGACACTTAGAAAAGAACGGAGGAAGTATCAAACTTTTATTAAAACCCATGCCGCCCAAAAATATCATACTATTTGTGAATAAATTATTACTAATATAAGTGCCACTGTAACATAAATACTGCACTGATGCACATAATCTTTCTTACAGTTTCGAATTTTGGAAAATGTCAGGTGGGAGTTGGAGAAATTAAAAGTTAGTATATTTTGATTTGTTTAATTGAAAAATTATTTCGTCATATACTCCACTAATTTGAATTTTTTATAGACTGCATACAGAACTAATAACGCTGTAATAATACGAAAATGATGATGTAATAAAAATCCTGTCCCAAACTTTGATGAAGTAATAAGTTCAATATTAAAAACATGGACGGCCTTGGTCCACTAGCCGCAACCATTTTCAAAATTTTATCCCCACTTAAGTAATTACTCCGTATCATACATGTAATTCATTTAGTGCCACTATATGATTTAAATAGTATGCAAATAAGCAAAATATAAATGGATACCTTTTATTGTCATCACTAGGGATGACAATGGGTCGGATTTTTACGGGTACCCTAATGGGACGGGTTTGGAAATTATTAAATGGTTTTGGGACGGGTTTGGGTAGAAACATTCAAACCCGTGACCGGTTTGGGTCGGATTTGGAAAATTACCTACGGGTACCCGCTACCCAAACCCATTTATATATATGTAAGATGACAAAATATTATATATATAATTTATAATATAATTATAGATATTAGTATAAATATTAATAATTTTAGGGTTTTATATTATTCTTTTTAACTCGCATACAAAGAATTAATAATTTTAGTAATTAAATATTTATTTTATATATAATTTATACTAGTATAAATATTAGGATTTTATATTATTCTTTTAACCCACATATAATTTAATTTAATGAAATTTTCTATTTATACTTATGTTAAAATTATGTTTATAATATTTTGTTATTTCTACTATTTAATATTGATGTTTATGTTCTAGTACATTCGGGTTTTTAGCGGATTTTTAATGGGTATTACCCAACGGGTTTGGGTCGGGCACGAGTTTTAAAATAATTTTTTAATCGGGTTTGGGACGAGTATGGGTTGAGGAAATTTTAATGGGTTTGGGTCTGGGAAATGCCTAATGGGTGGGTACCCGACCCATTGCCATTCCTAGTCATCACCACCTTTTGTTCTGCCGAGTTCATAAATTACCCAAATATATGTTAATAATATATTTGATATAAAAACGTTTATATATGGGGATGTCATTTCAGCACGAAATCTATAGATTGGTATGAACAGATTGAAAGAAGATGGTTAGAACCAAAATTTTCTAACGCAAAATTTTTAGCCTGTTTAATCGGAGGCGAAAGTAGTTCGAGCCTGATGGGACTGGCCTGAAAATTGAGTAGATTGATCCAATTAATTAATCGAAATTATTCTTGTTGTTTGGTTGTCTAGTTTTATCATAATTTTGCCTTTTAATTTGATAATAAGGTATTTGCTTCAAAGATTTTATAATGTGTTTTAGTTTTCTATCGTAAACGTGTTAACTTTTTTGTCTTTTTACGGCAACACTTTATAAGAAAAATTGATATGAAAATTAAAATAAAGATCATATAAAGAATTTGTATGTCCAATCTTTACTTCTCACGAAGTTACTCATTAGTTAATATACAATTTGGAGTTGAACAATACTCATCTTTTTACTTATAATATGAGGTCTAGTGTTTTGGATGAGAAATCACCGCATACTTTTCTTGTTATAAATTTAGTTATTTCCGAAATTCAACGCTGTAAAAGTTGAGACGCTGGCTCTTTTAATTAGTTTCCATAAGTAATATTTTTTATCAATTAAAATTATAAAATATTTATTCCGTCTACGACAAATATTATATTTTAGATTATATAGAAAAATAAAATTAAGTTTTTAATTTTGTGATTTATTTCAATACAAATTCAATTTCAATGGTGGTCTGTATTTATTTGGCGTTGGAAGAAAAGTTCCCTTTAAGATTAAATGAAATTCTGGTACTAAAAATAAATAGCAGTAGTAGCGACAGGATATTAAATATTAAAATAATTTATATTATTTTAGTAGTATTTAGCATAAACAAATCCTTATCTTAGAAACAGCACAGATTTCGAGGCCCACTCCAAATTAAAGGAGGCAGCAGCAGCTCTCCTCTCACCCAAACTCCACCTGCTTTATCACTGCCCTTCCCACCTAAACTTTCCTTTAAATTACGCGAAAGTTAGTTTGGCACGAGAACTCTTCCCAGGCCCTTTTTCGTCTTTTCGCAAGATTAGATAGATAAAACCAGAACCAATAACAATCCAACTAACAAACAGCCAGCGTGTTTCTTACCCGATTACAACGGGTGTCGCACTTCACGCCGTTAAATACTTAACGGCAACCGGACGATCTCCTGCCTCCGAGGAAATATCGTCTGCCAACTGGACCATTGATATTACTATACGTACATTTTTTTATTTTATTTTATTTTTCTTTTCTTTTTTTCCCAATGGTGAAAGTTTGATTGAACGTGTGATTAATCAACAAAATATAATTATGTTATCGCTAAAATTTTAAATTAACAAAGTTACTCTTAAGCCTGAGTATTTATTTTGATTTAATTGTATGATTTAAATGTGACCAAACATTTATTTAATGCTTAATGTGGAACAATATTTGACGAATTCGGGAGAGATTATAAAAAATTTATTAACATTATGTTAGTATCTAATCTAACGTGTAATAAACTTATGAGTGATCCAATTTCATGTTTACAAGTTGCACGATTACAGATTTGGATTTTATGAATAAATTGATTAAATTTGATTTACGTACTTGACACCTTATAATTTACCAATAAATTGTTTGCACGCCGCGACAAATAAAATTCAAAACTAATTATTATGCATGTACAAAACATATTCATGTATTAATGTTATATAATCTAATAGTTATTGAGGTTTTTGATTGTAACAATCAATATAATTTAGATGACAAATGTATCATGATTTACATAATATGATAAATTAATCCTTATTTAAGACAAACAAATGATGTCATCTAGCCTGGAATTTGATTAATCAATTGAATAACTAACTTTGTTTTTAGAAACAGTCGAATAACTAATTATTTGTGGTAAAAAGGAGGCCATTAGAAAAATGCAAGAGAAATGGACGACCGATTTTCAATCTCAACAACGATTGGTGGAACTTGGTGGTGTATGAAGAATGGGTCGTATAGGATAAAAACTAGTTAAATATAATTTTAATTATACAATTATTTTATGGATCAAACAGTAAGACAGTAATCATAAAATTATTCACACTTTTTTTTTTTAATTTTTGGGGGTATTTTATTTAGGGGAAAGAAAGAAAAAGGGAAAGTAAAAAAAATAAAAAGGAAAATGAATTTGGCTCAAAATCCTTGTTCTCCGCTCGTCTAATTCTATTTCTTTCTATTTTTCTTCTTCGTTTCTTTCAATTTCCATCGTTCTTCAAATTCTCCATAAAAACCGATCTCTATTTTCTTCTTCTCTCTCTAACCTTTTTCCCCTTTTTTTCTCTGTTTTTCAGTTCGAATTTCTCCTTAAATTTTGTGTCATAATTTTCTGTGCTCGAGAGCGGCGGGAGGAGATCAGGATCTCCGCCGTGCCTCGCCGGAACGTGACGTCATCTCCGGTTGGAAGCGCGGCAGTTGAGAGACAAAGCAAGAAGGAAAACGCCGATTCGGTCTGACGCAGACAGAGAGAGAATTCATATGTATATTTTATACAGAAATTATTCAAACAAGAGAGAGAAAGAGAGAGCATAGATGATACATGTGGTTAACGTGCAATGTAGGGAAAACAGCAAGGAAAAAATGAAGAGAGAGAAAGGCATCGAAGAAGCTTTGGAGGAGGTTATTTGCACGGCACAGATACCTAGATCTCTTCTTCAATCTCCTTACCCTTGCCTTTTGCCGCAATTTATTCCGTTTTCTTGTCATTCTTAAATTCTGAGATGATTCTCCCTTTGTTTTCTCTCCCTCAATTGCAATAGCCTTCTTAGAATCCTTTTGTTTGTCCCTTCTGCTCGTTTCTGTGTCTATCGTTTTCTATTGTTTCAGTATTATTATCTTGTTCTGGTGCAGTAATCTTACAGGTGAGTTTCGTTGATTCTTTTTTTATCTTGACTTTTTTGAAATTTGAGTTGGCTTTCATTTGATCTACCTAGAATTTTGGCATTTTTAGGCCAAAGGTTGTATCTTTTTGTTGTCCGAGGCTCTGTACTGTGTGATCCGGTGTTGAATTTTGGTTTAATCACCTGAATTTTGATTTTGGTTGAATGGGTCGTCTCTCTCGCTCTCTGGTGATTTCAAGTTTGAATTTTAGCAACCTTTGTTTTTCTTCGATCTGCTCAATTCGAGAATTCTATTTGGGGTGGGTGTGACCATGTGGGGGTTTGACGGATTTCTGACAGGTGAAAATTTTCTTGTGGAAATTTTGAATTGTTGTTTGCTTAAAAATTAATTACCTTTTAAGTAGTAAGATCTTAAATGCAGCTGTTATCATGTGAATTTTGTTGTAATATAGGTGGTCCGGCACAATTTTTTGGTAACTTATTATTAATCTAACTGCCAATCTCAAATGAACCAGCTCCTTTTTTAACTTAAAATTTGATTAGCTAGACCCTAATATTTGTTGTTGGACTATACCTTGATTATTTGTCTTTGCTTGTGGTTTCGTGCGCCTAGTTTTCCATTTTCTTTTTGTCCTTCAGATGTTAACATTTTTCCAATTGTCCGTGCAGGTTCTGTCTGAAGCTGTATCTTCTTAACTTCCATATAGAATTGACGTTTTTGTCTTTGGTGGAAGCTAAGGGGTGATTAATTCTGAAATGATGAACTCTCGGGGTTTTTCTCCTTCATCCTTCTTTTCGGAGGAGGTGTGTTTGTCTGATGAGGTAAGGATTGCACTTACAATTTTAAATATGCCTTTTAAGAGAACTTCAGAATTACAGGTTTATCATACATGATTTTACTTGCCATTGATTAAAAAATATTTCTTGCTTCATTAATTTGCAGAGACAGGTTGGTGTAAAGAAGATGGACCAAATGAGTGGTTATGCTGGTGAGTATTTATGATATTTTTTGATTGCCGATTGCTTTTGAATGTTCCTGTTTTATGCAAAATTGATGGTCCAGTACTGATATCTATCTTATAAAGTGGAAAATAGGAAAGATGAAAATAGAAAAGAAGTAAATAACTGGTTATGAAATGGGGATGCAAATATATGTCTTTTGTGCTTACTGAGAAAATGCATATTACAATCCGTCTATGTATGTGAAAAACACATTTTGTTTTTTTTCCTAGAAGATTTCTTTAGCTGGTCTATGGGATCTGATCTTTCATCTTACATCATGACCTCGATTTTTTTTATGAAACCAAATTTGTGAATTATATTCTTGGTATATTTTGGTAACTGTGTTGTAGGAAACTGAAATGCTATTGTTCCATATAATTATGCATTAAACATCTTTTATGTTTATCATTGCTTTTAGACTAGAATTTGCAGCTTATGCACCATGATGGCTAGATTATGTAGTGTTTATGAGGTTTGTTGATGTCTGACGCAAATTGGACTTGCCCGCTATGGTGCCAGGAATTATTTAGTAGTAATGCAACCTCCTCGTCCTCGGTAGTAGACTGGTATTGGCATAATTTTTAATGAAATCAGGGTATGCATGTGGTAAAGACAGTGCTTCATTAACCTCGAAGGTTAAATTTATTTCCTTAAATGAGTCTGAGATGATGGCTTTATGTTTAACTAAATTCAAAGACATGATGGGTTTCTGTTCAAGGTATGTACATTTGCATGAGTCAGGAGTCTTAATTGAAGTGAATTAAGATATTGAGAAAATGAAAGTAAATAGCAGGGTGAGTTAGCATATAACTGCATGAGCACAAACTGGTGCATACAATCCCTTTGTTATTCCTCCTGGTTTCAATTTTGTATTTGCTACAGTTCATATTGATTCTGTTCTCTCTTAAGAGTGTGAGTGTGTGTGTGTGTTTTGTATTTTTCCTTAAATGAATGCACACGACCTATTCTTTTGGGGTTAGGATGGAGAAGTCACATCTCACATGTATCATAAGTACCTGCAATCTTTTGAAAAGGGGTTATTATGTACAATTTTAACGCTTGTCTTATTATTATTATTATTATTATTATAGAACCACAGTTCATGGTGAGGCCTTCTGAAACTTGTGTTAATACTTTTTTCAGGTTTTAAATTAGATGGGATGTTAAGACCCGAAGGTGTTGCTTCATCACCTCATGAAAATAGAATGCCGTTGGATTCACATATGGGAAATGGTTGTGCTCTTCCTGACTATTATCTCAGTCGTGGTCGCAATGTTAACCTTTCGTTGGGAAAGCATGTTATTGGAGCAGAACGAACAGTCAGCCGCTCCTTGCCGAGCGCTGTTGACCATGATCTGGGTTCTAGAACTAATTCAAACATAGAGTCTGTGCCGTATTATTTTGATGGAGATAAAATAAATCTCATGGGTGCTCAGTATGAAAATGGCCTGTTTTCAAGCTCAATGTCGGATTTATTCAGTAGAAACTGTGCGTACTCACTTTTTCTCCTAGTCGGTTAATTTCATAAGTTGTTTTCCAATATCCGAACCCCTAATGATAAGAATCTTGAATCTGTTTCTATTCTGCAGTAAAATTGTCATCTAACAATGGTCAGTATGGTCACTCTGTTGCTGCTGCTGTTGCCTCCCATTATGAAGAAGAGGAGGTTTTTGAATCACTGGAAGAACTTGAGGCTCAAACTATTGGTAATCTTCTTCCTGATGATGACGACTTGCTTTCTGGTGTGACTGATGGATTTGGCAGTGCTATAAGATCTAATAATGCGGAAGATATGGAAGATCTAGACCTGTTTAGCAGTGTTGGAGGACTGGAACTTGGAGAAGATAGCTTCTTGCAAAGAAATCCTGAGCTTACTGATTTAAACTCTAACAATCAGCTGGGAATATCTGTGGGATCCAATGGCGGGGAACATCCTTTTGGTGAGCATCCTTCTAGGACGCTCTTTGTCAGAAATATAAATAGCAATGTTGAAGACTCTGAACTGAGAACACTTTTTGAGGTAAGCAGTATCACCTTTCAGCGTTTTGTGTTTCAAGAATTTTCTGATTGCTTTCTTACCGGTGATTTCTCTTTGTTAAACTGTAATTGCAGCAATATGGAGACATCCGCACCCTGTATACAGCATGCAAGCATAGGGGGTTTGTTATGATCTCATATTATGATATAAGAGCAGCCTGTAACGCAATGAAAGCTCTCCAGAATAAGCCATTGAGGCGTCGGAAGCTTGATATACATTTCTCAATTCCTAAGGTGGTTTTCTGCAAATCAGCCTCTTCCAACCCTAGCTCCTGTTGCTTACGTAAAATACAAATGGATATATGCTGAAGTGTTGTCTTGCTAAATATGTGTGCAGGAGAATCCATCTGATAAGGATATAAACCAGGGTACCCTTGTGGTATTCAACCTCGATTCTTCTGTTTCAAATGATGAACTCCGTGAAATATTTGGTGTTTATGGTGAAATCAAGGAGGTAAAGCTTGAATGCTGCTTAGTTGAAGAATATCTAGTTCACATTCATATTGAGAATTAACTATGTTTTTGCTTGCAGATTCGTGATGCTCCAGGCATGTCTCATCATAAATATATTGAGTTTTATGATGTCAGAGCTGCAGAATCTGCGCTTCGTGCCTTGAACCGGAGTGACATTGCCGGAAAGCAGATTAAGCTTGAAAGAGGTCGACCTGGTGGCTCCCAAAGGTGCATTTCTTCAAATCTTTATTATATGTTCCCACTGTCACAACCATAATCTTCATGTGCGTCCTTTATGAGTTTCTTTTGTGAAACCAGTCTTACAAATATCTATCTTTTAATTGTTTTGAGTTAGCATAACCAATTGGCTGGACTCAATGGCAAATGTTGCTTTCTGTCGAATCTAACAGCTTAATATGTCCCATGTATAGATTCATGCAGCCTTTTTCTTCGGAACTGGAGCAGGAAGAAGCTGGTTTTATGTTGCAACATAGCCCTTCCAGTAATCTGTCAACTGGATTTTCTGGTAATTTAATTTCTCAATTTTGGATGGCTGCTGGACTTTGATTTCACCAACAATCCATGACATGGTTATAATTGTACTAGCAGGATCACTTTCGCATGGGGTGACATTATCTGGTATGGATAATGGAACAATTCGTGGCCCACTTTCGACAAATGGAGGTCCTATTGGTCCTCTCCTGGATAATGTGCTTCAACATGGCGTATCATCTAGTGTACCTAACAGCTTACCATCTCTAGTAAGAGTTGAATCTGGAAATCAATCCAGCATTGCTGAATCTGGCCACTCACGGAACCAACCGATATTTGAGCTCCAGAGCTCGCCAAATCTTCATCCTCATTCTCTTCCTGATTATCATGATGGTTTAGCAAATGGGCACCCCTTCGGTTCTCCAAGTAATATAGCTGCAAATGTTAATTCCCGACCTCTAGAAATAATTGATGGCCAGCAGTTCCGTAGAGTTAGCTCTAATGGGCAGTCAATCGAGTTAAATGAAGGTAACAATTATCAACTTTTGGTTTCCTTTTTCTTTTTCATGCATATTTTCTAATTCATGACTGAGTACAAAATATTTCTATCTAGACCATCTTTAGTGCATACATTGTACCTGATACTTTTCCTATTAGTAATTCCGTTGTAACTAGTGGAAGACAGAAAATATGAAATTGGAATTTGATACTTAAGTTTGCATCATCATGCCACTGTTTATTTTGTTCAGAGTGCATCCTCGAGAACTTTTTGTTTAACCTGCTGAACTACACCAGCATTTTTGTGCAATACCCCTTCCCTTTACAATAATAAGTCCACCTATTAGACATTTGGTTACTACATGTGATGGGCCACCCTGTTTATTTAAGATTTATAATTATCTATAACTTTCGAGCTGTCACATTATCTGATCTGCTGCGTACTCATTCTCTTCAGTTTTTGGTTCCTCTGGAAATGGGAGCTGTCCTCCTCCTGGGCGTCACTACATGTGGAGTAATTCCCATCATCCGCAACAACCTCAGGCTGTTTTATGGCCTAACTCACCATCATTTGTCAATGGTATAGGTGCTGCTCATCCTCCACAGATGCATGCAGTACCTAGAGCACCATCTCATATGATGAATCCACTTCTTTCTATGAATAATCATCACGTGGGATCAGCACCTTCTGTCAATCCTTCTCTCTGGGACAGGCGGAGTGCCTATGGAGGGGAGTCGCCTGATGCTGCTTCTGTTTTTCACCCTGGTTCGCTTGGGAACATGAGAATTTCTGGTAGTTCCCCACATCCAATGGAGTTTGTCCCTCATAACATCTTTCCCCGCCCTGGTGGAAATTGTATGGACGTGCAAATGCCTTCCAAAAATATTGGACTGCATCCCCATCACCAGAGGTGCATGCTTTTTCCTGCAAGAGGCCAAATGCTTCCTATGATGAGTTCATTTGATTCTCCTAGTGAACGTACTAGAAACCGTAGAAATGATTGCAATTCGAGTCAACCTGACAACAAAAAACAGTTTGAGCTTGATCTAGAGCGAATTCTACGTGGAGAAGATAAGCGGACTACACTTATGATAAAGAACATTCCTAACAAGTAAGTAGTAATCCATTAATTTTTGAGGTTCCTTCTTCATATACAAGCTGCCAATTCTTATATGAACGGTGCTGCGATTTTTTACTGTGCCAAATAGATAGATCATGGAAATAATCCGTTCATGTTACGCATGTATTTAAATTGTTCTCCATGATCTTCACCGTGGGGATTAGTAATATAATATGTTAGTTGCTTGAGTTTTTGTCTCTCTGAACACCTAAAATTCAAATTCATTTGTGACTGCATTATTAGGTACACGTCTAAGATGCTTCTGGCTGCAATTGATGAACGTCACAGAGGAACTTATGATTTCATTTACTTACCTATTGATTTTAAGGCAAGTTTCATTTAACTTTGGAACCAGTTTCCTTTTTCTGAATGACACTATTCTGATCCTTTCTTATTTCGTTTTCTTGCAGAACAAATGCAATGTAGGGTATGCGTTTATAAACATGACTGAGCCTTCACTTATAGTTCATTTTTATCAGGTATACTAGAGATTCATCAGATACTAGATAGCTGGTTTTAATCCGACCGCATTATTTTAGTGAGTTTTGTATGTTATTTTTCAGACTTTCAATGGAAAGAAATGGGAGAAATTTAATAGTGAAAAAGTGGCATCTTTGGCGTATGCTCGGATCCAGGGTAAGGCTGCCCTCATTGCACACTTCCAGAATTCGAGCTTGATGAATGAGGACAAAAGATGCCGTCCTATACTTTTCCATACAGATGGTCCGAATGCAGGCGATCAGGTATATTCAAGTGTTATTTCTACCCTCATTGCATGTAATTGCATTTCTTCAGTGAATTATGTTACTTGAGCCAAGGGATGAAAGATTTCATTCTGAAAGAGTGTGCCTATTACAAATGCAGGTTCCATTCCCAATGGGTCCCAATATCCGAGCAAGGCCTGGCAAAACTCGAACCAGCACCTCCGAGGAAAACAGTCAAGAAATCCCATCAAATTGTTTGAATGGGGAGGATTATTTCAACGGAGATTCATCATCTGGTTCGGGCAAAGATTCAGACTGAGAGCGAGAGCGAGCCGTTGACAACTAACCTCGTAGAAACTGAAAAGGGGGGCTGCTAGTAATTGATTGTACCTGAAATTTTGTTATTGTATATTATTAAGGTGTGGTAAGCAGAACAGCAGAGGGGGTAGTAAGTGGGATTGAGAAAAAAGCACTGTTGTGGGAGAAATTGACAATTTGCCTGACTCTGACCAAACCAAAAACCATTGGAGTATTATTCATAGCAAAAGGTGACAAAAGGAGCAACATCTGTGGAGCTTCGAAATTTTGGTTCTGTTGTGTTATGTATAGAGAGAGTTGTATGAGCGAGAGAGCAAAATATGGTGTGTATTGAGGAGAGGCCATTCCTTTTTTTTTTTTTTCCCTCTTTGCCACTTTTTTGTTCCTCCTTTTTGGCCCCGCTTTCATCTTCTCTTCTTTTTTGGGCAATTTGCTAAGAGAAGTCAGTAACAACTGCTATTGAATTTTGTTGTGATTCACTCTGTTGTAGCATTTCCTTTTTTTAACCATCTTTCTTTTGTCACTTCCCACCGCAATTTCTTTGTAATTTCTACTTTTTTTTCCTTTTATTCCAATCAATTTGCTGACTTGTTTATAATAAATATCCAATAACCTGTAAAATGAACACTACATAAACTGAATTCTTCTAACTGCTTTTGTTATAGAGCAATTCATTTTACTCGTTATAAGAAGAATATTACGAAATGTAAAAATGTCTTGACGATCAACAAAGTTTTAAGAAGAATATGCAAAGAAAAATGAGAAGTTTGCCATTTGATGAGTAAGCAAAGCTGAAAGAGGTTTGATTTCCAATCTTTTCCTGATTAATTAGCCAAGTAGTATGTAAGTACTTTGCTTAATGTTAAACAATTCATCATCAAGAAAACATAATCATCAATTCATCATCCGACCAAATCCACACAAGAAACTTCCATTATTACCAGCCCACCAACTTATGGGAGCTGGTAAAACCAAGTTATTTTGGGTACAGAATGTCATAATGACCGGGCCGGTACAGCAAGGTGATGAATGGCTTAAGCGCCACACCACCTCCGGTATTAGCATCAGTGAGATCGTGAGCAACAGGAGTGAAATCGTGATGGTTCACGTTCACGCTGCCTTTATCATCATGACTGCGATCAAGATAGACTATACGGATCGGTACACCTAGTGTATCTGACAACGCAGTAATGTGAACGTGATCACTCTCTTCGCCCATAGGCTCCACCGATGATTTGCAAAACTAGACCAAAAAGAGGAGTTTAAGCAGCAGAATTAACATGTGCATTTTCATAATCATATTAAAGTCTGGATAGAAGATTTTTGCACACAAAAAACTAGACAGTTTAGACAGATGCAAGCGACTTTTTGAGGGCAGCATGTGAAATATGAGGAAGGTCCTTTTTGTGAAGCTGATTTGACATCTATGTATTAGAATGGTAAAAATCTAATTTCAGTTTCAACGCACTAAAATAGTATTTCAGTGCTATAATCTGTAGTCACAAGATCACCCACGGCCTACATTATACAAGAATGTGTAATAAATGGTCAGGCTTCTTCCACTAACAACTAAGAAGTTGGAAATTCTGAAAGGAGGCTGTGTCTCATGATCAATAAATAGGTAAATGTTACAAGATGCTGTAACGAAGTTTGGACAAAAAAGAAAAGTCATATAAAACCAACCTGCTCCACTGAGGTATTAGTTAATCCTTGAATAAATGGTTCATAGAACTCCGAACGCTTCCTTATTTCACCAGATGTAATAAATCTAAAGAACATCACGACTAGCAAAGACAAATAGTCAGTTAAATAAAAAGGAAATTATAGGCAGTCAAATATATATTAGATGCCAGACTCGATACCCTTGCAATGTTCCATCAGTGCTACTCACCATAATCAGATACTGACTGATCTCTACATCTCTGTAGAAGTTCCTCATGGCTGCGACCATGATAACAAATATTAGGCACTGAAGAAAAATTGAATGTGAGTTGTAACCAAGAAACATCACAAAATAAGCAATAAATCCTCCAAACCTTATGGAAGCTTCTTTCCCTGAAATAACACTTTCAATTTGCTCAAGGAACAGCTGAAAAAATAAGTAGATAGATTCAGGATGTTAACCAATTAGGTAAAACAAATAGTTCTCAAAAAATTAAGTTGTCCCCATTACTATTTGCAGAATTTCGTCAATACATGTGAATAGTGTACCTGAGAGCAACCCATTGATATCAAATATGTTATGCTAAATGAAAGAAAAATATTAAGAATAGATAACAAGGAACGTGAAGAAAGAAATGGTTTTTGCTTATACTTTTTAGCATTAACATGCATTAAGAAAGAAATGATTTTTGTACAATAGAAAAGAGTGCATGACAAACACATTGACCTATCAAGAACTGACTCAATTATAACACTACCAAGGTCACGTAAACAGACTATTCATATCACTCAATAAGTACCGCAAAAAAATCTTCAAAAGTAAATTCTGCATAGCCCAAGCTGAGAAGTGTCTTCCTGCATTGCTCCACATTGACTGTGATGCGATCAACTTCTGCACGATCTTGAGATTCCAGAATATGCTCCTAAATTTGATCACTAAATCTTTCAGCAGCTAAAATACATACAGGCAAACCACCAATATCCAAATGCATATGGATCAGATTATGGTAAAGTTGTAAGAATACATTCAACCAAACATACCAGGTAAGCAAACATGAAGCTACGGAAGAAGCAATTCCCATCTCCCCGTGTTCGCCTGATGGCAGCATATTGTTCGGTCAGAACCTGCAGAGTTTGTAACAGTTACCAGCACTGAGGATAAGAAGCACGTAACTGAAAAGTGCCTCATAATTAAGCAGACCTTAATTTTCTCCAACAAAATTGGGTTTCCAGACTTGTATTCATCTGCTAGAGATGAGAGAGGCTCCTGCAATTGCACTTCCAAAAGTCATTCACTACGAATCAATAAGAAGCTACAAGTGCACTTATCACCTAAGCGAATCCTCTATAGCAATTGTTTCGTTGCTTAATATCTAAATTTAATAAATGTCCCATAAGGAGATATTGATTTCCACAGTTCACAAGGCAGACAAGCCAGGAAATTAAAATTACAGTGACAAACGGGAACGATTTCAATCAAATGAGTGACTTATAAAATGTTGCTGCAAAAATTAAATACAAATCAATAAACATTAGATTGGACTAAACCAAGGAAATTGAATTCTAGGATTTTTAAAGAATATTTAACATTCATCCAGTCCAAAATCGACCAAAATCTGTATTTAGTAAACGATTCAGGTATTTAAAATCTTGTTTACAGAAAAATAAAACTATAAGAAGCTTCATCCAACGGTCCAACCATTGCAAGATATACTATAGTCAGCAGCAAGCGGACTACAGTACACGAAAGAAATGTAACCATATAATTATAGATCTATGATACATAGTATATCAAGCAAAATTATTGCTTCCAAGAATTAGGGGCTTGCCTTGTCACCAACAAATGTGATCTTCCCAGCTTCCTCTGCCTGTATGGCGGATTGCTGTTGCATAACCTCATCATCCCTATAATTCGCCCAGTCATTGATTTCAGCGGTTGGCAATGTTACGGTCTCCGTTTCAGGCTCCACCACTTGCCCATCCTGATTCTGCATCTTAACTTCAGGGGTTGAGAAATGTATTGTTCTTCAATAAATTTCAGGTAGTAGAAGTACAGTTGCAGGCTGCTCTTGTGGCTTTATGTCCAGAAAACAGCCTGTACCGCTGAAACATGGATACCATTGAAAGATTTGCAGAATGAATTATCACAAGTTATGGCAAATGCAAATGTGAGACATCGAGAAAAAAAGTCGTTATTAAACACTCAATTGCAATATCAACCCAATTCTCTCCACTACCAGCACAATGTCACACTTGATGATGAATAACAAGATGTGCTCGCCAAGTATCAGATATATAATTACTATAGGAGGTCATCCAAGAAATCAAATCTTCATTACCAGTCAATATGATACTCTCATACCATCACTATACACTTGCAACGACCTCAGAAGTCAAAAAAGATTGCAGAATTGAAGAGTAGGACTGGGCACCTCAGTTCTAAAACTGAATTGCCACTTCACTAACGACTTCTCACAAGTCACAACTGCACTAAAATAGAGTAAAGACATTTATAAGAAATTTAAAGCAAAATACTGACAAAAAACCCTACACTCATTCGTAATTCTGCACACATCACATGTTTCTTCACGCTATAACACAAATTTATCCTTTAATGAAACCTTTGGTTAAACTCTTGAAAATCCATATCTCAATTCTCCTACACTCAAACGAATTACAGTAATTATCAATGTCGCGGCCAAGAACATTCCAATATCAAGACGCGGTTCGCATGGAACAAAAAATAAATAAAAAACAACAGCGAATCTAAACAATTAAATTAAAACTTGAAAATAAAGTACCTAGAAGATCAAATATATACAACACACACACACAAAAACGAACACTGAACAAGAAATTCTCAAGACAAAGACGAATTATACTGAAGAATCTAAACAAATAACAGTAGCCAAATTCATGTGTATGGAAAAAAAATGGAGGAAAAGCGATAGTGTACCGAATAGTAGGTGATAGAGAGAAGAAATGGATCTCTTAATTAAGAAAGAGAAAGTTGATCTGCGTAATTTCTCTCACTTGCTCAACAATAACACCCAGTAATGGCCGAAAGAAGGAGAAGGGGAGGGGCCTGCGCCCAATTATTATTATTATTATTATTACTATTACTACCTCCGTTCCGTTACGTCCCATTATTCTTGTCTCATTTCTTTTGAACACGGATATTAAGGAAAATAGTGTTTAAAAGATAAAAAGATAGAAAGTGGTGGAGCTCATACTTTTTGTGAGAGAAGCATATTTTCTTTTATAGAAACAGGACAAGAATAACGGAACATCCCAAAAAAGAATACAAGACAAGAATAATAGGACGGAGGGAGTATTATCCAGCCGTGCTTAAATATTTGGATAATTATGGAGATACCCTCATATTTTCTGTATTTGTATTAGTACCCCCTACTGTATTTGAAATTACACTGCGCTCTTGATTTCTCGTAATAATTGTGCCCATTTTACGCAACTCTTGCTCATTTTGACTGGTCCTAGTGTGGACTTCTAACTTTCCTCAGTTAGGAGTATAATTATCGAACATGGTCCAACTCGATTTTCAGATCCATTGGGCTATATTACTTTAAACTAAAAAATCGATCTCGATCCAATCCAATTCAATGTGTTAGCCCAATGGGCTGAAAAAATCTTCCGATGAAAGCCCAAATTTAGACAAATCTGAGATTTTTGGCTAACCAACATTAGCCTGGTGGACTCAGGTCGGATAGTACAATTTGACACCTCTAGTTAGGTGCAAATGTTGCTGCTGATTTATATACTTATTAATGATAGTTTTTTCACTTAAAAAATCAAACAACATCGAAAACACGTCTGAGGAAATCTTTTGATAAAGAAAAACAGAGTAAAATAAATTCATTAATTCCGGAAGGTATATATGTTACTCCACAGTATTGTGCCATAAATTATGAATTTTCTGTAAATTTTAATCGCACCGGAATTCGAATTTAAGCAAAAAGGGCACAATAAAAAGAAAAACACTAGAAATGTATCAAGAAAAAGAAAATAGTGGTTTGAGGTGGTCCAAAGACCAAAGAATTTGAGAAAAGTTTTCTCAAATTGCTTTTAGTAAATGGGCCTACACGAACTAATAGGCTTCCACTGCAGCCCAACTAATTATTTCAAGTACTTCTTTTATTTTCTTGTTTTGTCATTTTTGGATGTTGTTAGTTACAGTTTTTGCGGTGTTAAGATAAATTTATTACATGTTTGATAATAATTGTATCAACATACAATTAACGTGGCCGATAAAAAGATATGAGATGATTCTAAAAAAAAAAGATATGAGACGCAGTAATTGCAATCTCAATAATCCGAGTTTCTAAAATGGGTGGTCGAATATTGTACACACACACATATATATATATATATATATATATAGGAATTTATTCATATAAAACTTGTGAGAACTAGGAACTAATCTGAACCTTGATAATATTATATTTACTATATGATTTCTTAGCTGATTTTTCTCATAGGATAGCCATGATATATTATTCCCCTTACAATCAACTACATTATTCGCAATTGCCAGATCTCCATTGCAATATTGTGTAACATCTACTATTGCATTTATAGTATGAATGATCGACATATGTCAATGAAATATAAAAATCTTTAAAATTTTGCTTATGTAAATTCACGAAATTAATAAAATTCAATAGAATTTTTAATTTCATTAACACATATCCATTTATGCAACATGATGATGAGATATTACACAATCATGCAGTAGAGGATTTGGTTTGCTTTACGTGACAAAAAATTTAAAGAATTATTATTTGTTAGCGCTTATGTAGGATGACAATCAAACTCTATCCAAAAGAGTTCTTCTGGCCATATATATCCTAAATTTATCTTCGAAAAAATGAACCCTAATTAAAAAGAATGCTAAATATTAAGTCTCCAAGATTAATCTTTCATAGTGTTAATTGTAAATTGATTAGATAAATACTTAATTGAAAATCTCAACCCCCCAAAGAAAAAAAAAAGAAAAAAGAAAGATAGATACTCCCTCACTCTCGTTCATCTTGACACATATTCCTTTTTTGTCGTCTCACTCATCTTGACACATTTCTTTTTATGGAAATAATTAAAGTTCACTTAAAAACTCACTTTATTAATTTTAAAAACACTTGACATCACTTCAAAAATATTTTATATCACTTCAAAAACACTTTGTATTACTTTATTCACTTCAAAAACACTTTATTAACTACATTAAACACCACTTTTACACTTAATACCATTCTTCTTAATACCCGTGGCGAAAATAAATATGTCAAGATGAACGGGACATAATATTAAATAATTAAGCTAGTTTTGGTGTCTGTGTATGAGCAGGTTTCTTTTCTAGTTTGTACGACGACTTTATGTGCATGGGCAGTGGCCATAAAAGTCAGCGACAAATTCTCAGCAAATTTGGCTTCTCTCTATTATTCTACTTTGACCAATTCCCTATCTCTATTTTGAATTTTCTTCTCCAATCGGTGCATCGATCTAAATGGAGTTTATAATAATTCGCTCATATATACTTCATCATCCAATTTTATACTAATATCATTTTTATTTAACTTGTTCCATGATATTTAATTTAGGGTACTAATGAAAATAAGGAAAGTTTAATATATTTGTATTTATTTATTTAATTATTGTCTTGGGAATCAAGTTAGGATTTTTGTATATTCAGGGTCTTTTGTTATGATTTTAGGGGGAGTCAAATTTGATATTGAGATGTAGAGTTTGGGTTTGTTCCCTTCTCGTGTGTTCTTCCGGTATTCATGTTTGAATCAACGGATTAACGCTTATCCTGCGTTTTCCGGTATTTTGTGAATCAAAATCAACGGATTTCGTATATCTTATTGTTTATGAATATATTACACGCTTCTCCCTGCATGCATCTGGTACTAGTTTGCCCTCATTTAGCATCCACACGTCGCAATGAAAATTTTCTTGAATTTGGCTTACGTGTTTATCAGTGGCGCAATTAGAAAATATTAATGAGAAAACTACACTATTTCTCAACAACATCAATCGTCCATCATCTTCCTTCTATTATTTTGCTTCTCCATTTCGGTAGCCACCGCCATTAATATTCAGTTCTTCCTCTCTGTAGCAGCCTCCGGCGGTTCATTCTTCAGCACATCGTGAAGTTCAATTCCGATGATTTTCAACGTCTCATATATCCTCCTTTACTCGCTCCACCACTAATGTTGACCAATTTGACTGGTCTAATTGGGTAAATCAACCATAATTCACGGGATCGGACCATATCATTTATACAATTGAGTTTGTCATGTCAAACACATATATGAACTTTATATTAAATATAAAATATTTCGGTGGAGGATCCATGGCAAAACATCTTTTGAAAGTACATGAATTATTTTTGGGATTATTGAACGTACAATAAATTTGAGTATGTATAATATAGTAAACATCAAGTTGACATTTGAATGCATTACTCATGATCATGAACATGCATGTTTTGCACGTTTTTACGTTTGAGCATCAACTAATTTTTTGTTGATGATGATGTAGATTAAACATAAGTACACTGTGAAATTGATTATATATAGTCCCGTACGTTTACGCAATAATCTTAAATTCCTACAAACTTCCAATGCAAAGGCTATATTCCTCATAGTTTATTAGGTAGACCTCTATATATATATGCCTTTGACAAAAATAGTGAAATATTCATCATGTGATTAATAATCTTTTCGTAATGTTTAAATTTTTATTTCGAATAATACAAATAATTAATATGGTGGAAATGGGTAGTAGCTAGTCATAGTCAAAGATATTGTTGTGATTCGTGCATGTGCAGAGATAGTAGCTAGTGAGGGGGAGTGAGTGACCCCCCAACTTTAACCTAAGATTATGATTATTATTATTATTATTATTATTATTATTGTTTTTTGTAATAATAATAATAAGGATATATTGTCACATGCCAATACCTGACCAAATACGACTTTTCCTATATACATGTACAGATCATCCATCAACCTTGTCTAATAATTTTGGGTCCTGTCAGAGACCAACCATCGCACTAACTATGTAATTTCAATTCATGTTTTCCCATTATTAATTATGTATTACTCCCTCCGTCCCATGATAAGTGGCTACTTTCTTTCACGCATTTTATAAGAGTGTTTAAAGAGAAAAGATAAAAAGTATGTTCTACATCTTTTGTGTGAGAGAGGGTGTTTCCATATTAGGAAAGTGGCCACTTATGATGGGACATCCCAATAAAGAAATGTGGCCACTTATGGCGGGACGGAGGGGGTATTAAATAACTATAGGATCCTTTTTAAGCAATTATAATTTAAGGATATTATAAGTTAACTTTGTTATAATATTAATATTGTGATTCTCGAAAAGTAAAATTATGTATATGAGGGTGTCTCCAACTGCCACCAAATACACCATTGTGCAAAAAAGAAATTGGTTTCCAGTTTTAAAACTGAAAATCAGTTTCAAAACTGAAACTGGCTTCAGTAGCCGAAAACTTTGACTTCTTTTTTCCTATTTTTTCCTTTTTCATTTCGAGTTTTTTTTAATAGTTTTTCATAAATACGGACCTATTAGCTCGTCTAAAACATATCGAACATATATCTTATATTAAAGATCACGACGAGAGCTTTTATTCGACATAAAAATCGTAAAAATTCGATTTGAAACGAGCAAATGATGATATTTTAAAGTTCAAAGCTAATGTAGTGTGTATTATAGTACTGAGACCCTTTAAATAGTAAAAACTGATTTCATTGTTGGAGAATGTGTTAGATAAAAAAATAGGTGGATTCCAAAAGCTGACGTAGCGTTGATATGGCGGTTTGGAAGCTGAAACTGGTATCCAATCATTGAAGACACCCTCAGGACCTTGAGTTATGGGGTGGGGTACGACTCATGTGGGAGCTTATTGCAATTTGTTTGATTTCATCATGGCACAATCATATGCATGACTCATGCATTATCCTTAATTTCTTATACAATTTCTTTTTTTTCAATATCAGATCAATTAATTATATAAAAATTAACTTCGCACTCGAATTCAATATTTCCAAACTGGGCTAATTTGAAAATCCTGATTCTGACCTGTTGATTTAGAATATGACTCACAGACATTATGTGGAAGATGGTAGACTGGTAGTTATATTCAATTCACACGCAAGTTCATCACTTCAAGGTTTGATGATTTTTCTTTTCAACTGAAGAAAAAAAATAAGGTTTGATTATTTTTTGGTTACATTTCAATATCATACTATGTTTCATTCAGACAATTCACATATAATGACATGTTGTATGCTTCATGTATTGGTATTAGTAACACACAAAATCTTACATGGAAAATAATCGAAATATAATACTATGAAACTTCATGTCCACACAACGAACCCCAAAATAGTTGTGCTTTTGGCAGGGTTTCTATTGAAATAAGTTAAGAAAAGCAGTTGTGTGCGGCGCATCATGTTTTTATTTTTTGTTATTTATTTATTTTTAAATTAATTAATATTTAATTAATTTTAATTGGGGATTAAATATTGGGGTTTCATAGATCCTAAATATTCTTTAATTACCCTCTAATTTCCCCTAATTACAATAACTATATATATGGTGAGGTTGGTTGTATCCAAGTTTTTATCATAGCTTAATCATATTCATCCAAATATAATCGTAATAATGAAATAACTTAATCTTATATTAGTCATCGTTCATCCCGTTTAAACGACTTTTGGAAACATGGATAAATCATGAAGGCAATATTCATTTTTTTCAGTCAATTTACATGTCGCTATAACTTGGGTACACACATGCTATTATGATTTAAAGACGATCGAAAAATTTCGATACAATATTTTCTGATCATCAATCGTGACATTGCCACTCAATTAATACACAACATTTATCCATAGCTTAATAAAAACGTACTCTTCTATGAGGTGGAAAGTCAACTTAGATTCAAGTGATCTAGTCATGATTTGAATTAATTAAGCGAAAACTCAAGGTTGAGAAACGATTTACGTGGGAAAAGCTTAAGCTTGTAGCACTCACATGAGCATTCATGATTGTACTTGAGCAATGCTATTATATATGGAGTCTGATAATTAAGTATTATACACGGAACCTCGATAATCGTGATCAAAGTCCAACCGCTGGCAGGTGGTTGCAGGCATGGGCGGAACCAGAAAAAAAAATTGTGGTTGTGTTTTCTAACTTTCGAATTCGATATTTTAAGATAACAATTTTCCTTCGATTCAATTTGGTGAATGAGATTATTGCACTATAATTCACATAGAATATTAACAATTTGATATATTTATAAGGAAAAAAAGACAAAAAATTACTTTGAAGGGGCTTAAGCCCGTCCTTCTAGACCCTTAGTAGGTCCGCCTCTGATTGCAGGATTGTTTGAATACTTTGGGCCTGGTAAAATTCAAATGAGATATTAGAATACTAATAACTTTTTTTCCCATTGTTATAATTAGTCCCTCATTGTAATTGTAATGTTTACAGAACATCTCTAATGAAAAATAGTATCCCTACGTCCCCCAAAAGTATGTTACATATTTAATTTGTTGTGAGGTATACAATATTAGTTGAACCACACTAACCTGAGACGGAGGGAGTACATGCCAAAAGTATGTTACATATTTAATTTGTTGTGAGGTATACAATATTAGTTGAACCACACTAACCTGGGACGGAGGGAGTATATGGTTTGGACATAAATCAGACCGTAACAAATTGGGTATATAATTTGTGTGTTTTATTTGTTATTTAATATCTTTATGTCTCATTCCTAACATGAACAAGAATATTCAAGATCGCAGAGGATTTTCATACATTGACCTCTTAATCAATATTTGACTTAAAACTCTATTATTAAAGCTAACACTATACTGGAAGTTTCTTCTCAACAACACACAGACGCAACCTGACTAAATTAATGCAATTTCAGACTCTATTTGGACTATTGTTTCGTTATGCAATTTTTTCTTTAATAAACTACGAATGTAAAGGCGAGTTTTTATATTTTTATTTGGCACGCATTTCTATAAATAAATATACATTTATAATATATACTTATAATTCAAGAATACATCACTTTTCACACATTAATTTCCAAATTTTGAGTAGTATATTCAAAAGAACTGATCCATATTCAGTATAAAAAACAGAACCAACATTTTCTTTTGTTTAGGCGTTTATTAATTTTGGGATGAGCATCTTGAATTCAATATTAACTTTTTTTTCTGACTAAAATTTGTCTTATTAGAATTTAAATCAAAACCACATGCAGCATGGCTCTTTCATATATGGTGGCTCTTGGATTATTTTTTGGTCACGAATTCATCCAATGAAATTATTAGGCTATCCAATTAGCAATATATATATATATATATATATATATATATATATATATATATATATTCTTTCAATACAAAAGGGCTATAGTTTTATTTCAATTAATAATTGGAAGGCCAAAATAAGGACGGGATTAGAGTATGATAGAATTAGGATTTTAAGGGGGTGTTTGGTAGGGTAGATAAGCCAAGATTGTTTTATTTATCTTGGCTTATCTATCCGTTTGGTAGTTAAGATTGTTAAAGGTGGAAGCCCGTAGTTAAGTGGAGCCCTGTGCTATTTCACTATTCCTCTTTGGTGGAGCAATCGGGAGATTTTGGAAAGATAGATAACCCATGTTGAACAGTAACATTAGATTAGAATGGAAACGTCCAAATCACCATCCACACTTCTCTCCCACCGTTTCATATTCTCTTCTAACTTCCATGTCTTCTCCCTCCTGTAACTCTACAAAATCAGCTTATGGCGTCACCACCACCACCCCTTCTCCGGCTGCCGACATCACCACCACTCTTTCTTCCGCTTATAGTCTGAACCACGACCGTCGCTGCCGCCGTCAACACCCACGCCTCACGGTATTCAGATTGTGTGGTCGAAGGTGAAGATGAGGAGAAAGAAAAGAAATTATAGAGAAGGAGAGAGGAGGTAGAGAACGGCCAGAGAAAAGAGAGAGAAGACAGAGGAAATTATGTGAGAGATGCGAGCGGCAATGGCGGTGAAAAAAAAAAGATGCAAAGAAAAGAGAGAGAAGAAATGAAATTATGTGAGAGATGCGAGCGGCAATGGCGGTGGAAAAAAAAGATGCAGAGAAATGAGAGAGAAGAAAAATAGGTGTAGATAGAGAGAGAGAAAAAAAATATTTTATTTTTCATTTTTATTTTTTAATTAAATGTGAGGTTATAATTGTAATTTCAAATTTAATTTTGACTTTAAAACAAGGTACCAAACAACTAACCTATTATACACTATATTTATCTTGACATTATCTTATCTACCAAACACAAAGTATACACTAATAAACACTCCATATTCACTATATTTATCTTGACATTATCTATCTTACTTTATCCTAACATACCTACCAAACGAGCCCTAAGTAGTAGTATATGGAGATGATATTTGATTGCACTGAATACGATAGCCATCGACCAGCCATAGGAGTGATTGAAACCAAAACAAATTATTCATATTCCTTATAAGAAGAGATATAATTGTCCAATATATTAAGAAAGTGTATTAATAATTGATTTTTTATTACGTACAATGATGTATAAATGATGGTTACTCCAGTACGGTTTGCAATATTTTAATCAAGTTTACTAGATAATTTTAATAATGGGAGTTTTTTGTGAGATAGTTTTATGGTGATACGCGTCAAAGAGTTGGATATAAACATGAGAAAAGTAGCATATACAATTCTAACGTGTCAACCTCGATCTCATTTACATCCTTAAGGGAAGGGTTGGGGCTGCTAGAACCCCAACGTTTAAAAGTAGGGGCGCTGTTAGACGGGAGGTGTCATTTGCCCCTACTTTTTAAACGTTGGGGTTCTGGCAGCCCCAACCCTTCCCTTAATATAAGGGTGTAAATAAAATTGAGGTTGACACGTTAGGGTTGTATATGCTACTTTTCCCTATAAACATATATCCAATGCCATGTTTGCAAGAATTACATATATGTAAATAGATATAATTTGGATCCGAATCTTTGACTGTCTAGCTCCCTATATGAGACCATCTCACACTAATTTTGTGATTTAAATTATGATATGGTATTAATTTAGATATTGTAACACGAGTGATGTAGCACTACTAGCGGACAATGGTTTTGTTGGCATTTACAATTTGGTTCTCCCCATGATCTAGGAACATGCTGCAACATATTTTTACAGTTTCGTGAAATCTTGTGTAAGATCGTCTAATGAATCTAATTCATAAGAAGGTACATATGTTCGAATTAAATCAAATACTAATAAGATTATAAATATACAATTAAATCGAGATTGAATCTACCGTGTAATTATTGTTGGTTCACCAGATATATAGTCTCACGCAAGCTTTGAGTTTGTTTAGTTATATTTTTCGATATCTAAAATATGATGATAAAATTAGAACTTTTCCCTGTAAACAGATGTGATCTATCAGTATATATATATATTATATACTGATAGATCACATAAGTTATTTTAAAGCGTGTATGAATGCGGATGAGATCATCCAGTGTCCCACAATTTTCAATGGTCTTATGTCACATTTATTATTTTAATAATATTATTATAAAACTTAAATGTTATTTTAATATAATGAATCATAATTAACATTTATAATTAAAAGTAAGTTACAAATATATGCCCTATTTGTGGATTTATCAACCCCAAAAATAAATTATTAACTAATAAAATTGAAATTAATTAAATGCAAAATAATAATTGTGTATTGTGATTGGGTATAATAAATCTTAGTTAATAAGTATACAATTAAACTAAAACACAAGAAATCGAAATTGAAATTGATGAATAATAAAAAATAATTAAAAAATTGAAGCAACAGTGAATATAGCTTATAGTATACTCCTATAATTTTGTACACGCAACATTATCATGTTGTATAGTCTTGAAGCACTATTGTATACTATATGGGATTCAAATTTTGCCAAATTCACTTTAATTATTGCCATTTCTCGACTGCACTCAAGTGTCACAGTGTCACTGTTGGACTTTAATGAATTATAAGAGAATACTTACTATTTTTGTCCACGTCGGGAAAAATTATGATAACCAAATATATTATGTTCATTCATTTTTTCTATCCAAAACAGTGATACAAATTATTACTCCATCCGTCCCACTGATATTATCTTATTACTGTTCGGCACGGAAATTAAAAATAAAGATAAAAAGATAGAAAGTGAGCAAAGACGGATCTACATACCCCAAGGTGGGGGCACGTGCCCCCACAATTTTTAATTTTTTTTACTAGTATATATATATATATATGTTTATACATTGTAATATTGTATATGTATTAACTAAATTATATTAGTAGGGATGGATAGGATCCAGGGTTGCCTTTCCATAAGGTGTATCTTGCACCTTTGGATGCGGCCTTCTTGCCCTTGTCCTTCTTGCCGCCATGTATGCATCATTTGGGGTATGTTGATCATACCTTGCTCCAGTCTGAAAATCCTGGGCTACATTAATGGCTCCGGTTGCATTTTGAAAATCTTGTTGATTTCCAATAATGGCTCCTGGTGGAAGTTGATTCACCGGCTGTGAATTTTGGACCACATTCTGGTTCATTTTTAAATCCACCATCGTCATGTTAGCAAAAGATTCTGCTAACTCCTGGAGATCGTCAAGCCTGATTCTTTCAAGATTATTCATCTTTTTCTTTCTCGAATCATTCTTTTCAAAGCCTCCATGTTTGGATCCTTTTTGGTTTCTCCCACTGAAAATGGATAAGTGGGTTCATTACCAAAAGGATTTCTCCCTTGGCTGGAACGAGGTTGTTGCTCCAGTTTTTCGATCCGTGATTGGATCTCATTCAGGATGTTGTAAATTTCATCCCGTTTCATAGCAATCTTGTAAAGATCGCGTGGTACACCATACAGGCTATCGCCATAATGTTGTACTGTCTTCTGTATTTCTCTCAGATCTTCCGATATCTTGGATGAATCTGGAGTAATCTCTTTATATAAAAGAGTAGATGATACTCCTTTATCTTTCTTTGAATCCATCAGAGCGGTGTAGCATATAAATTCCAATTTACTCCCGAATGACTCCAATGGTCTCTTCTTATTGCATGTTCTATCTCCCATTCAAGGAGGATACAACCATGTAAAAGATCTTCTTTTCTTTTGATTCCTTGGAGGCAGGAATCAATTAATTCTTTCTCCTGGTTTTGTTGGATTAGGATATCCAACTGCCTTCTCCAGTGTGTTAGCACACTCTGGTATCTTGTCCTTCTTTTCTCCAAGATTTGGAGACGTTCCTGGAAATGTCCACACCTTGGACATCCTTCTGGGTCCATCAGTCAGTATGGTTCTGATGGTTTTCTTTCATCACGTACTCCGTCCTTAGATGGAGATACTTCAACTCCTCGAGGAAGTCTTCTCTTCTTCTCATCTCTTGGTGGCAAGAGATAATAGATTCACAATCCACTCTCAGTGCTGCAGAGTGGAATTCTCTTTTCCAGATTGCTAGTGCAGTCTGGGTTCTTGTTTTCTGTACCTCCAAATCATGGAGATAATTCCTATAACCTTCGCATCTCGGACAATTGTCCGGATCCATGTTTTTATTGATGTCTCCTCCGTTAGGATAATACTTAAAGCAATAAATAAAATATAATTCCCAGATAAACCTAAGGCTCTGATACCATTTTGAAAGCGTAGGATCGATCAGCAAAATATGTAATAAAGAAATACGTAGCTATCATTTTAAATAGCTAAAATAGGAGGGTAAATACATGATTTTGTATGATTTTGATTAACTAATCAATTTTTCCCCATTTCTACACAAATAAGACACATTTTTAGAAAGTGTCACAATAGATATAATTAGGAAAGTCAAAAGTCAAAGTGGTTATGTGTTATACATGCCTTTAAAACTGGTTATGGGGTATACACTATCACCATACTGGATATACATAAATAATACCCTAAATTTAACCGGTCTATGATTTAATTTTGGGCCCGCGGCGGGTAAGTATTGACTCAAACACTCGGAAATCATTTAGATAAACTGTATCTCACTTTCCACATCACTGTCCACGCAAAAATGTGAACATTGAGGTATAAATAGATATTTTACTAAAAATAAAAAAATTGACGATCATGGATCAAATGTTTTGAGAAGTATTGTGTGTGTATATATAGATATATTCATTTTTTAGGGTAATTTTCATTTAAATAGCTTAACTATTCAACTTTCGCAGTTGTATTTCAAACTATTAAAAATATCAATTAATTGGCTAAATTATTGAAATTTTCACAATTGTATTCCAAACTATTAAAAATATTAAATGGCCAAACTATTAAAATTTTCACAATTATATTCTAGGTCAAACTATTGCGACGGAAATTCAAAGTGTCACGTCAAAAATTTATTTTGGTTGAGTTTTGAAGGATTTAGAATTTTGAAATTCTAAATATATTTCCGGCATGACACCTTGGATTTTCGTCGCCGAAAGTTTGACATAGAATAATATTATTGTGAAAACTTCAATAGTTTGACCATTTAATTGATATTTTTAATAGTTTAGAATATAATTGTGAAAAGTTGAATAGTTTGGCTATTAAAGTGAAAATTATTGACAAACATGGATTTTTCACGTTGTTTAGTGTGCATTTGATGCCATTTGTGAGAGAAACCCATGTCTTTAGCAACTCTTTGCCTTAAAACATTGTATTGTGGGAAATTATGCTTGTTTTGGGTATTTTGATTAAATTTCAGGAAAAATAGAAGCTAAGGTGGAGTGAGAAGAACTTGGAATGATGAAGAAGAGCTCGATACGTAGCCGTAGAAATAAACGGGAGGCAATTTGGAGTCCGAACGAGGGAGAACAAGCAAAATCGAAAAAATCGCCTGTTGCCCACTAGCCATCACGGTCGCCGCCAGCGGCGCTACCACAGTCAGCCAAAGCTTTTCACGCCTATGCCCCACGGCCGGGGCCGCGACCAGGGTCTAGCCCGCGGTGCAAAGTTGAAAAGCGGGTTTCTCCAATTTTGTCCGCCTTTTTGTTATATTTTTTACCCTTCTTCTTACTCACATCCTCAACACTTATAAATGCCCCTTCAAAACTCAATCCCTAACATCCAAGCCACAATCCCCAATTCTTAGCCTCCATTTTCTCTCACACACACCTCCACCATTTTCATTTTCCACCCACCAACCTAGAGAGAGAAAGTGTGCTTGGGGTAGAATTGGGAAGAAGACAACAATGATTTCAAGATTGGAGCTCAAGATCACCATGGATTTGTCTATAAATCTCTTGTTTTCTTGTTCTTCTTTCATGTTTATCTTTGTTGTGGATATTTGATTTTCATTATGATTAGCTAAATTTCCCTATTTTGGGGATAGGATTAAATGGGTTTGTGATGGATTGATCTTTATCGTAATTAATTGTTGATGGGTTCTATTATTTCCTTGTGTTTGTTGATTTGGTTTACTATTTAAATGCTTAGCTACCATTTGAATGTTTTTGTTGTGTCGATTTGAGGCTCGAGAGAGGAGGAATCGATACTAGAACCAAATACGAGGCACAATATTGCAATAACCCGAGAGGGTGAGTGATTTTGTGAGGGCATTTGATCTAAGGAGCCGTTAGGAGTTATAGACTAGTTTAGTGACCAGAGACGGCATAACTAGCTTGTAATCTACAACTCGAGTCGCCCGAGAGGGGGCTAGAGTGAAAAAGAGATCGCCCTAGATAATTAGGATTCTATCAATAATTGATTAGTAAAGTGATTTCTAATTGCTTATCCATCGAAATCTAGTCCCTATGATAGCTTCGTTTCCATATTCTCCTCCCGTTTATAGTTTAATTATTGTTAATTAGAGTTTATTTGCTTTAATTTAGTTTAATCTCTTCTTTTTATTCGTGAGTCTAAATAGATTAAAATAGTTTATTAGTAGTATTCATAAGACTTTCGAACTAGTCCTCGTGGAATACGGCCTTGCTTGCCGAATATTACAATAGCCCCGTATACTTGCGGATTTTATTTGCTTGAAAAGAAAAAGGCGAACAATTATCCTTTTTCTATAAGCAAAATTTATTCAAATACGTACGAGGCATGGGTGCACGTGCAATCCAATGAATGGAAACAAATACAAGAGATACGAGATAAGAAACATAATCCCTACAAATCAAGACAATGAGACGGATTTCAAATCTAATCTTCTAACCTAATACGTACTCATTTATTATTGTATTATAATATATATATATATATATATATATATATATATAGTGTGTGCATCTGGTAGGAATTCATTCTAGTATGAGTCCGTAGGAACATTCATTTTTATCACTTTGAAAATGCACAAAATGTAATACTTTAATGCACAAATATGACAAAGGACAAATTGCAGTAATTTAATGTGCAAATATTCAATACAATATGCAATAATTTAGTGCACTAATTAACTTGAACAATGTATAAAAAATATCAACAATTCAATCTTTTCATTAATATATGTTTTTGTATTAAAATAATGCTTTGAGATGCCACTTAAATGTGAATGTAATGAATCCCAAATCTATGATCTTCCCCATCATTTCTACAATTAGACCAATGTGAACTTATATATCGCGCGTTGTATAGTATCTCTTTTTGTTTTTTTTATCAACTTCATAATCTACTTTAATTATTTAACTCCAAATCATTAATTCTATCACTCATCTTAATTTCTTCTCTTTCTTTTAATTATTTTTTTCCTCTAACTATATGTTTCTTCTTAAGTGAGAAATAAGAATAGATCTTAATCATCCATCCTACTAGATCTAATGGATGTGACTTAATCTTATGGTCAAATTCGTTTTTTCTTAGTCAAACCTGCTTTTTTAACTTAAGTAGGGCTAATATGGTTCAAAACTCAGATGCACCAGACAACATAACAGAATGCACCAGACAGTGCATTGAGATGCACCAGACAGAGTTTTTAACTTTCGTACTTGATAGTGGGGCGTAATATCGATGGTCGTGATGGCGAGCGACAATGATGGTGATTGCATGTTAGTAGTGGTGGTGGTGGGTGGTGGTGGTAACGAGAGGAAAGACGAAAACAAAATTGATTTTAGGGTTTTGAAATAAACAAAAAAAATGAGATGCATCACATGCCCAAAATTAATGCAATACATATATAAAATTGATGCACTAGATAGCATTACTAGATGCATCAAATTTCTGTGTTTAATTTTTTATTTTTAGGCTATGATGCACGGATTCTTCTAAAAATACCATATAACCGTATCGGATTCTCGTTAGGGTGCGATTCTCGTCGGATTCCTGTGGCATTCGCACCCGATTTGCCACGTGGCGTATCCTTCCAAATAAAGAATAAAAATTAATCGGATTCGCGAATCCTTCATGTAAAATTCGCGAATCCCGTGGGTGAAGTGAGTGTATGAGGTTGACTTTGATAACTTTATTTAAATTATGGCTTCTCTATTGGACTAATGATATTTGAATTAATATTTTGTTATTTAATTAAATTATATAATTGAAAATGCTTAAGTTTTGGGTTAAAGAAAATGAATTACATACATATAATTTATGAAAATTTAAATTTAAATTATTTTATAAGTGTTACTTATATATAATAAAATATTAATACTAGACGTATCCTTGCCGAATCGCACCCTATAATTTTCAAAATTCCGTATCCACGCATCCGTATCGTATCGCCCCCGCATCCGCCCCACGCACCCATGCAACATAGTTTTTAGGATAAGGATTATTTGTATAAAAATCATTTCATATATATATATATAAAGAGTCTAGGGAGAGAAGGAGAGAGAGAGATACAAGATAAATAGTAAAAACTTGGGCAGGAACCAGATGTGTAGCATGCATCTTCAAATGAAGACAAATGGCCAATCTTAGGTATCAGATCTGAAATCTTCCTACCCTTATTCTTACTTTATCTCTTCATTTTTCTTCAGATCAGATCAGATTAGATCAAGCTTCCCCTTATGTATATCTCTTATGTCTTCTTCCTACTTAACACTTTTCTCTCACGCTATCTCTACTTCTTTTCTAGCTATCATATATCAAATCTTTTCTTTTTCTCCTTCTTTTTCCTTTTCAAGATTTTTCTTCTTTTTTAATTTTTTTTTCTCATAAAGTCACGCCATATATTCGCCTTACTATAACAAATAGCAAATTATTTTTTAGGAATTGAATTTCGACTTCTTTATTTTTTTATTTTTTGAAAAAAAAAAGGAAGAATCTAGCCCACATGCTAATAAAAACCCTGCTTCCCATGCCCTATTTCCTTCCCTTGAATTCATTTTGCATCTCACCCACACCACACCACACCACACAAGCAGACATCCTTTGATGTCGCAATCGCAATTCTCGCTCTAACTCTACAAATTAAGTTGATCCTGACAGCAACATATACATACATACATACATACAAGGAAATATATATACATATATATATATTTAGAAAAATTGTTTTTTATGAAAAAAAATTAATTAGATTTTGCTTTGGATTATTATTACTAGCTAGAACGAATTTAAACAAGCAAAAACAAGGTGGATCGAAGGCATGGAAAGAGGGCTCTTCCAATGGAAGCATCGTCGCAGAAAGGCGGAGCTCACGGCTTTTCCGGTGGTGAAAGCGACTCTTCCGCCGTCATTTCAGGCCTTACTAGGATTTTAGGCGACGGCGGCCAAGCCAACGCCGTGCCGCAGCCGGAGACTACCCATGACGAACCTCACCGAGATCAACCTGCAGGTAATTAACTTCACCTTCATCACTCATCTCTTACCTACCTCGATCTTAACTAACCCTTTCTTTATTTGCTTCAATTAATATTTTTATATATATATTTGTGAGTGATTTTGTTATTTAATTAAGAAGTAATTAGATTAACCTCAAGAGTAGCAATTATAAGTTCCTTCAATTTGTGGTCAATAGTTATATAAATCCTTTTCACGGAAGCGGGACGTAGTTGTCAAGTTAATTAGAGTTGAAAAAGAAATGTGGGAAAAAGGCACAGATTTATTTTGGGCAAGGTTCATTGTATGTTACTTTCCGTAAAGTACCATCTTACTCCTCTGTCTCTCTCTCTAGATCTCTCTCTCTCACATCAGAATTGGGCAAAGTTTTCACGCTGCCAAATCTTGCATAGTCATGGACTATATATTTCTATAATTTCTCGCTAAAACTAAGTCAAGTGGATACATATTGTTTGGAATTATTAGTTTGAAATGTGGGATTTAATTGTTTGGTTGGTCTGTGATGTGAAAACCCTTGATTTGCAACTAGCTAGCTACCATTAACTAAAACATGATCTTTTTCATGTTTGGCATTAATTTATAATGCTAGTCGTTTTCGCTTCTTTCTTCATCTACTATATGCCAATTGTCTGCCTATTTAGCAATTAAGTCTCTTTAATTAATTAATACTATTTTTTTATAAATCTAATTTTGTGAAGGCTAGCTTTTGTCTGAAGAAGCTAAGTTACTAGGAAGTGCAGTTAATTTTTGCTCTAAGCAATAAAAACCTTTCCCATTCAGAGAGTTAGATAGAGGTACATATACCTATATATATATATATATAAAATTCTTTTGCTTCTTCTCATACGATATTTCTAATATATACAGTTAGCCTTCTAGAAACGAATTGAAGTTCATTTTTGGTATATACATATATCTATTAATTTATTTATTTTTGTTACACAAGGATTAATTACTATTTGATTGCCTAATTGTGAAAGTTGACAGTATGAAGCCATATTTAAATTAAAACACGATATTTGATATAATGCAACACCAATGTAAGTACGTATATATACCTATATACACACAAACATTAAACTTCCAAAATAAACGAATTGTTGGAATGTCTTGAACCCTAACACTGAGTTGTTCAGGAGTATATATATATATTAATTTATGTATTCCTCAAAACAATAATAAATATATATTCTCTCTAGTTCTGTCTGTGGATGTATATATCTAACGAACGTATAGTTAGTGAAGCATATATATAATTAATTCTGTGCGGTCGATGAATTAGTCAATGATATCTTTGTTGCATCCGATCGATGTGATTGTGATTGTGATTGTGATTGTTGATGAAATGAATGAAGGAAGCGTGAAGAAACACTATAGAGGAGTGAGGCAAAGGCCATGGGGGAAATGGGCAGCCGAGATTCGAGATCCGAAGAAGGCAGCTCGCGTTTGGCTCGGAACATTCGACACAGCTGAGGATGCAGCTCTTGCATACGATGAAGCTGCCCTAAGATTCAAAGGCTCCAAAGCCAAACTCAATTTCCCTGAACGTGTCCAAGGCAAGACCGAGCTCCGCTATCTCAGCGCCGCCGCCGCCGCCGCTTCCTCCGCCTCCGCCGCCCAACTCCCCTCCGACCCCTTGCTGCATAATACTTTCCCCGGGCTGCAGCAGTATGCCCAGTTACTGTCCAGCAACGATGCTGAATTTCCTTATGCCACCTCAGCTCTTTACAGCCAGCAGCTAGGGTATCATGATTATTCCGGCAACATGGCGGCGGCGACTTATTCCTCCGCCGCCGCTCATGACAGCTCAATGCTGCCGCCGCCGCCGCAGCAGCAGCAGCAGCAGCAGCAGCAGCAGCAAGATTATGAGACGAGCTATAATGCAGCTCAGTACGGCGGGTATTCTAGTTCGGATTTTGTCAACTTTGGAAACTACTTCGATCCTAGTAACCCAAATTAATGAGTGATTTATTAATTAGTTTCAGTTTATTATTAATTACAGTGTTTGTGTAATGATCAAAATCAAATGTGTGACGTGCATGTAATCTGGTGGGAACTTGATCAAGGGAAATTGCAATATTTTATGAGTTTTAGTTTTCGATAATTGCGTATCATTAATTAATAATTAGCATATCTATATGTATATAGTAATTAGTTTGGTATTGCATCTTATACTATTTATTATTGGTACACGTACGTAAGTTTTATGGAATGATGTATCAATTAATCTCTTATAAAATTGATGAAACCAACTTGAAAAAGCTACAATTTGGCACATAAAATATTGTATGAAACTTCCCGAATAGGTACATAGATATATAGCATAATTTTATATTTAAACGTTCGATTGCATATTTTATATTTATGATAGTTCCCAAATTGCACGCTTGCGCACATATATTACATATGTGTGTATTACATGCTACGTCGGGGTGTATGTGCATCGATTAAGTTTAATTTGTGCCACATTTATGCAATTAATTTATAGTTCATACACATATTCATGTGATCAATCAAAACTATGAAGATAACGTATGTACATGGTATTGTACATATGTATGATTGGAAAAGTAAACTTAGCTGGCATAACTCTCATTCTAACCTGATCTTTAAAGTCATTTTCAAAATTCTCACAACTTTCAAAAATATATCAATTTGACATATGACTTATTCTATTTGTATCAAATCTAACACGAAACCGAATTTCGAGTATTTGAAAAATTAATGATGTATAATGGAACTATGAAGCTGACACGAAATGTTGAACATAAGAATTGTGCAAGCCACATTAGTCCGATATTAATATTTCTATTACACGTTATTTTTCATATGCCTGAAATTCTGACCTAATTGACTTGATAATGAGTCCAAAGGTGAAGCGCTAGGCTTGCCCATCTCATTTCAACCTTATAACTTCTTAATTTATAGAAGAACTTACTCTTTCATATACTTAATTATGTATTGTTGCCAACATGCCATAATCTTGATTTTAATTAATTTGCTTAAAAGTTGATAAAATTAATCGAGAGATAAATCCTTACGTTACTTTCTAGAAGAATTAATCCAATCTAAAAAATTCGTCTTAAATTTACTTTAAATTGGGCGGTATGCAACATTCTAGAATAGATTAACTTTTCGGAGAAATTCAAAAATTAAAGTCACAAATCAAAGATGGAATGAAGTAATTATAATATTATTAAAACGATTACGCATTTGAGCGCTCCCTTAATTTTAGATTCTACGAGGCGCGCTCTTAATTCATTATTCTTATTTATCTTAAATCATTTTTTAATGTATTTTTAATCCATATATTCTATAAATTAACTATGAAATTTTCTGTCCCACATCATACATAAGACTCTACTCTTGGAGAACCATTATAAATATTCAAGATCAATGTGTATCTTTTTCATCTTGCAAATATTTTGCATAAATTAACAATTTAATTTGGCCAATTAATTAGTTGGTCAAATAAATAATTTTATTTTTATATTGGACAATGTAATTTGGCCAATTATTAAGTAGTCAATATTAAATCATATACTATATACATTATTATTATTATTATTATTATTATTATTATTATTATTATTATTATTATTATTATTATTATTATTATTATTATTATATCATCTCAACTTCATGCCACATATGTATATATCAAATCAAATTCTATACAAATTATATTTATTTTATTATCTCTACCTCTATATCGATATATTCTATATATACTAATACAATAATGATAACCATATTCTAAATCATATCACACGTCTCATAAAAACTTCACTCTTGGAGAACTTATATAAATACTCACAATTCATATATATTTTCTCATTCCGCAAATATTTTGTACAACTAATATAATTTGGCAAATTAATTTGTTGGTCAAATAAGTAGTTTTATTTTTATTGACAATTAATTTGATCAATTATTAAGTTGTCAATATTAATTTGTTTAATTTAACAAATTTTTAAATTGAGGTAAATAAAAGAAAAATCTCAAAATATGTATTCTCAATTATAATTCTTGGATTTGTATATATATACACGTAGGGATAATTCTCGAAATTTGATTTTGTGACGAGATGATCAAAATTACACAACAATTAACATCGTATATAATAAAATCTTTTAATATAAATTTTTCCATCCCACATTAATTCTTAATAAAAACTTCACTCTTGGAGAACCTATATAAATAGTCACAATCCATGTGTATTTTCTCATTCCGCAATTATTTTGCACAACCAATATAATTTGGCAAATTAATTTATTGGCCAAATAAATAGTTTTATTTTTATTAACAATTTTAATTTGATCGATTATTAAGTTGTCAATATTAATTTATTTAATTTAACAAAATTTTAAATTGACGTAAATAAAAGAAAAATCTCAAAAATACGTATTCTCAATTATAATTCTTGGATTTGTATATATATACACGTAGGGATAATTCTCAAAATTTGACTTTGTGACGAGATGATCAAACCTACACAACAATTAACATCGTATATAATGAAATCTTTAACAGATTGTGAGGTAAGAAAAAATAGTTTAATTTATATTGATTTCTTGCAACTAAAGAAAGTGAAATAAAATTAAAGAAACACTCTTTTTGATCAATTATCGAAATATTATCACTCTAAAATAATATTAAATTATTTTTAATGTTCATGCTTACATATTGCAAAATAATAATAAAAATAAAAATATTTGTTAAAGGAAATATAATAAAATCAAAGAAAAAACCTTATTGATGTATTTTATTTTAATAATGTAGTTCGCCGTCGATTTTTGACTGGATACACACTAGGAATAATAATAATAGTATCTTCACATAGAAGCAAACGGTGGATCGAAGAGGTTTGATCGAGATCTTATTTTATTAATTACTAATTAAACTCTTTACTTTTCTTACAAAGTTTGGTATTAATTGGACGGCCCAAGTTTTTCCATGTACATGTACTTAGTTAGCATGCAAAAAACAATCTTTAAAAAATATATATATGAAGCCGCGGATTTTCATGAAAGAGAAAAAGGGCCTACAAAGTACTATTATAGAACCATGCGTGAGTTTAATTCAAAAAGATTTCATTTGCAAAACATTCCAACTTGCATGGAATCATTCTCTTGTTTATTAGTGGAGCTAGCTCAATCATACAATAATTCATAATTGTCCCTCCCCATCCACATTATATATTATTATATTCAATCTCGAATTCTCGATAGTACTTCGTATTATCAATGGGACATATATATTTAATAAAATATCATAATTAATTCATTAGTCCGCGTGAAAACTGACATGTATCGATGCAATGAAGTATGTATATATTATTCTTGATTTAGTATAATGTAGTGATAGATTAGTGTACGCATGACGTGCATTAAATAATAAGAATTCTATTTATGTGTTGTGTCAAATCCAATGTCTTAATTAAAAGGTAATTAGGTCGAGGACCACTATGATCAAAAGTAGAATTGTATTCTACTTTTAACTTATGGAGAGTAGGGGACTAACCTATGAATATTTATTAATGAATAATTAAAGTGATGTTTGGAAAGTTCTTATTGAAAAGATTGTTACTATGTCAAGAAAATTAATAAAGCTAGTCTTGACTCTTGTATATGTACTAATGACAACTCAAGCGTGCTCAGCTTAGTCCATGACATGGAAAGTTTAAAGCTACAATATTAAAAATGAAAAAAATAAAAAGAACTTGTTAAAAAAAAAGAAGAAAATCTGAGGCGTCGAAACTTGGATACGGAATTTGAGTTCTAAAAGTTAGTTTTCACATAAGTATATGTCATGTCAGTCATTTTAAGTTCTAGAGAATGTGAGATAAGTAAGTGGCGTAACCAGAAAAAATTATTGGCGGAGATTAACTTTTCTATTTATTTTTCTTCTAAATTTCAAATGTTGTATGCAATTCAATTAGGTGGCATATGTTTTGCACAACAATTCACACAAAATATTGGTAATTTGAAGATTTTATAGAATAAAAGAAATGTTTGGCAGGGGCTTAAGCCCCTCCATGGTCCTTAGTGGCTCCGCCACTGAATTAGATCCTACATTTCATTTATATATATATATATATATATATTATTTATTTATTTATATTTATATTTATATTTATATTTAAATTGCAGTTCATCTCTGTCTAATCATAAATTATACTAAATGTTAGATTGCCCCAAGATACAATGCTCTAAATAATATAGACGTTAGTTCTAGTAAATTGTGTATTGGCAAAAATACCTCCAAAAAAAAGTAGTTTTCCTTTTTCAATTTTATTATAAAATATATTTGGTTTATTAATATTCGTGTTTGGGCCTCTGAAATGAATTTTTATGAGATGGAGGGAGTGCTAAGCATCGAAGTAAATTTCACTAATCGTACAAGTGCAATATAAAATATTCCGATCCATTCTAGAAAAAATGATTGATATTTGAATTCGTGATATGTTTGATCACCCACCACCCAACGATTTAATAATTCTATGTACGTACGTAATTACATTACAAGTTGGCTACTTCCACTCTTCCAATTTCCAAAATTAAGGAATGATAAACCTCTATAAATTAATATTGTTGGGACCGTGAAATTTTATTATCTTAGAGAGGTATTAATTAATCGATATATTAATTAAAAGAGATACTTCATATTAAGTGAATTTAAGTTAATTACATATGAATTCAACGAACATATGTACAGTGTATTAGAAAACGTACCTAAAAAAAAAACTAGATACAATGTATTAATACAATTGTACAATTTAAATTAATTAATTCGACGAACATATGTACAATTTTACATATTGATCAATAATCTTGGTTATCATAATAAAATGGATGTCAATCACCTATTGGATTATCCGGGTGAAAATGAAGCATGTTCAGAGATCCAAAGCTTAGAAGAAATTGTCGATAACATAATTGAAAATCCAATTGAAGATGAAGTTCAGGATGATACAGTGTCATTGGAACTGGTTACGCGAAAGGAATCAATAATAGCGTCGAAAACCTTTCATAATTTTTTGTTGCAGTTTGGGAATGCCATGCTAGAGCTTTTGAGTGCCGTGAGAAAAGTTAGAGATGAAATTCATTTTGATATAGATTTCATAAGAAGAAAACAACAATTAATTCATATTTTACTAAGTTATCCTAGTTATCCTTGTAATTTTAAGAAATTATTAATTTATGATTTTGTTGGGACCGTATATTTATATAAAGGTCTTCCGATAAATTATTAATATATTAATTTATCGAAATTATTAATTTACACTAAAGCCCCAACTTGGGACCGTAAAAAATTATTATATTAGAAAGATTATTAATTTATCGTGTATTAATTTAAAAAGGTTCTTCTGTATATTCTGATTGACCTCGACATAAAAAATTATTGAATCCCGAACCTTAATAGTTTATAAAATTAACTAATGTAGATCTCCATTTTGATATTGATACCGATACATGGTAATCCAAACTCGTCGTGCCCATTCTTACCCGCAATGGTGCCCTTCCCCGTACTGTTCGGTACCGATGGGAATCGACAGTCATTACTTTACATCTACAATAACCCTCATACTATACATAAAAAAAAAAAAAAGTAAATCGCACTTAACTACAAATATCACATGATTCCTCGCGACGAGATAATAATTTTTGAAAAATGATCATACGACATGTGGGATGCTAAGGTACACTTATCCCGTTGTTAATAATTTATGCGGATACGCATCATTTTCATTGCTGGTTGTGAATTGTCATGGATGAGTGTTTGTTTTGTACGGGTCAATTCCGCCTAGACAAATTCAAGCTTAAATATGTGCGGATAAACACAAAGGACAAATAAGGATCGTGAAGATTACGCATGCAATGCAAAACAACATCAGACATGTTTGGTGGGCCTAAAAAAAACCAATTAATAAAATAAATATTATGCATATATAAAGCCCAAAAAAGTAGATTTGGGCCACCTGTACTCAAATCTCATTGACAGTTACGAAACACATCCATATCCCAATATTGATTAATTTTCTGCCTCGAGTTAAGATTTTTTTTTTTTTAATTGGAAAGATGAAGTTTGAACCCTAGATCTCATAGTTTCACTGCTTACATACTGAAGTCTGCATCGCTTAGATGTTCTCTGAGAGACAAAAAAACACAATTGTATACTTCATAAGGTGCGCCATTTGAGCTTGGATAAGCTTTCCTTATGATCATATATTAAATCATTTTCATTAATATGACATAGTTATTTATGATAGCGTACGTTATATACAATTGACAAAAATATGAACACTATTTTACATATGAAAGACTCTAAAATAAAGAAATAAAGAGGAAAGACAAATATGTATAGAACATCATCCCCAAGTGTGAATTGGAAAAAGGCCACGCTACAATGGAATAGTTCTTGCTTACTTATGTGTGCATACAATTAATTGATAATGATTATACGAATTTTGAGCTCTATGATTCAATCCAAATCATGAAAATTGTCTTTATGGTACTCTATCTTTGGTGTCTTATCAGAGTTAAGTTAACCGTATTTTAGGTCATTTTATGTGATTTTTCAAAAAATAAAATAAAAAATCAATACTAGCTGTCACCTATTTTTTATTTTTATTTTTATGATTTCGAACCTTTTGATAAAAGTAACATTTTCTTGAACATGCTAAAATGTTGGAACAATTGTATAGTTTTCGCTAATGAATTTTGATAAAGTTACTACAGATAGTGATAAAAAAGAATAGGGGAAAGTCCGTAATTATTTCTATCTGTATCCAAAGAAGAACTAAATGACCAAAGACCAGTGACAAATAATTTATTATTATGAAGGTGAAATTTGAAGCTTGTTCCTAAGTCAGAATGATGAAATGAGAAGTGTTTTTGGCATATTTGAAGGTGGGCGGGAGCGTGATAGCGCCGTTGATTGATCCCGACCAATGCCGGCGTGAGTGAGGGACCACCACCGATTTTGACATCTCTATCTCCGCTTTCGGCACCACCACCACCGTCACATTTGGCAGCGCCACCCTCCCATTCTTCCATTTCTACAAATTTAAATTATTCTTCCATTCTATTTGTCTTCTAATGTGTGATTTAGTTTTAATTAATTTGTTCTGCTGCATATTGACTAACGATGGGTGGTGATGGAAATATAGATGTAAGTGAAAGAGATGTACGATATGGCCTACTTTCAGCTTCGTCTATCTATCAAATATGTCACGTTTGTGTGCGTGTGTTCGCCTAGTAGTAGAGTGATTAATGCACGGGCCAAAGGTCACAGGTACAAATCCACCATCACGCGGCCTTTAAAATTTTTTGTAATGTTTGTTCAAAAAAAATGTCACGTTAAATTTTTTTTTTTAGTTTCACAACATACTGACATATGACTCGAACCCCGACTTATTGTAAAAGAGGAATGTCTTACCAATTGAATTGCACTTCGTTGTCGATCATTAAAGTTCTTAAGAAACCGATTTACATAAATAATTTACATGGCCTATGCTTTAATAAAAGCCCGTCGAACCTAATAGGTCATTCTATTTACTAGAATAGTATAATTGCACAATTAAAAATTAATTCATAAAAAAATTCAAATTATATTTTATTTAAAATTTCAAAATAAATATGTTCTCCGTGATTATATATTGTATAGCCCAGCAAGAGCTTTCAGCCATTGTTGTATAGTGGGCTAGTAGTAGCCTTTCAAGAGCTTCATGCGGAATTTAATTATGGGCAATCTAATTATGGGCTTGATAATGGACTACCATATTAAGATAGGCCCACTTATTTAATTATTCATAGCATTTGATCCATCCATTATTCTTCGTTAATTTTCTCCATTGCTGGATTTCCACATTTCAAAATGGGCCTAAAGATTCCAAAAGAATTACACTAAAATGCAAATGAATTCCCAACATATCTCTTTCCTCCTGCTTAAACCAACATCACATAAAATAATATAAAACAAAACGAAAAACAAAGAAGAAGGGGAGAGAGGAGAGAGAGAGAGAGAGAGAGAGAGAGAGACGGAATTTCATTTCATTTCATTTTCCTAACAGCTAAACCAAATTAGCGGGTAGGACTGGTTCGTATTCGTTAACTATATTCCCCAAAAGCATGACTACTACCAACCTCATTCTTCATCTCTACCCAAAACCCTCACCTCACTCTCTGCTCCTCCGCTCCACTCCACCTCCGATCACTCGCCGCCGCACCTTCCGCTCCTCACTCTCCGTCAAATGCCAAGCCGTCGGCGAACAGCCGGAGCCATCCGCAGTCTACCAAGGCGTCTACGGCCCGTGGAAAGTCGAATCATCCGACGTTCAGGAGGTGGTTCTCTACAGATCGGGGCTCGTCGCCGCCGCCTCCTCATTCGTGATTGCGTCCACGGCGGCGTTCCTGCACAGCAGTAATTCGGAATTGTATGAATTGATCGGAAGGAATTTGGATTTGTTCTATGGCGTCGGAGCTTGTGGATTGGGTATGTCGCTCTACTTGATTCACATATACGTTACGGAAATCAAGCGCACGCTCCAGGCGCTGTGGGCGATCGGTGCTCTGGGTTCCTTGGCAGTGTACGCCGCCTTGGCTCAGCCAGCGGGGAAGAGTTTGGTTGAGTACGTTGTTGAGAATCCGACGGCTGTGTGGTTTGTTGGTCCCTTGTTTGCTGCTCTAACTGGCCTCGTGTTCAAGGAAGGTGTGCTTTTCAATTTTATTGCCAATAATTCAACTCAAATTGTGAACAAATGAGTGTTTTAGCTATGTAACATGATAGTTTTACTTGTAAAGAGGAGTGGGAATTAACTGAAGCCCGTAACTAACTATGGTGCACTTTGGAAATCAAGTTTAAGCTTAATTTGATCATTTTAAATTCAATATGAAACAAAATTGAATTAGGTATTTATGTATTTAGGTTTTTTTTTTTTTTATCTATTTTTGCTTTTGCAATTAGCATTAAAATAAGCGAGTGCAAAGTGTCAACTTCATAACGAGTTCTCGTTTAATTTCAATTTTTTTTTATTTGTATGTATGTGAAACAGGGCTTTGCTATGGAAAGTTGGAAGCTGGTATATTGACATTTATCATTCCAACAGTTCTGCTTGGGCATCTGGTATAGTTTACACTTGATCTTTACTATTCCGTCTAAGGTTTCGGTTTCTTTACAAAGTATGATATGGAGTTGTTGAAATATGCTTTATCAGCCTACAAATTTCTCAAGTTCCTCACACTATTTAACAATTTGGTGTTGTCAACTGCTTCACTAGATGAGTATCCCTCACTTACCACGGGCTTTAATATCTTTCCTCAAATAATTTACAATTTATGGATATACAGAGTGGTTTGATGGATGATGGAACAAAGCTCACTCTGCTGGGCGTGTGGATGGCGCTCTTTATGGTTTTCGCAGGAAGAAAGTTCACTCAGCCTATCAAGGTTGTACAAGTTTGTTTGCTGCTGATATCACTGTGTCACTATTTGTAGTTTCCGCGATATTTGTTACACTTGCATCGACCTCGACTCTGTTCGCCTGCATTTGAGCAATTATCTGAATGCATGAATGTTGTTTGTCTTGCAGGATGATATAGGAGACAAATCAGTCTTCATTTTCAATGCCTTGCCTGAAGAGGAGAAGGAAGCTCTGATCAAAAGGCTTGAGAAGCAGGACAGTCAGCTGGATTTCGATTAGGTAGGCGAGTAATATTTTGTCAAATATAGGAAACTGCACTATGTTTGAAACAGAATTTTGATAAAGATATTATATGTCAAAAGCAATACATGAGATTAGAAATCCAGTTGATATTGGCCTTTTTATCCGGTGGTTTGATGATGTCTTTTAAATGCTGCAACAATTGAAATACACCAATTAAACGCACAGTACATAGGTTATGTGTAGATATATTATCAACAATAGACATTATTAAACTCTCATAGAGAATGTCACTCCAGAAAAGAAACATAATGCCATAATTGAATAAAGTACATAGACAGCATAAATACGAGAGAGGGAAAGTTTAAACAAAATGAAATTAAGTAGAAACATAGGCCTTCGAGGCTGGAGAGGTCACTGGTCACTTAAACAAGAGACTTCAAGATGCATGAATATATTTCTCTGCATGTCATTGAAAACTTAGAAATTTACACAAGTACCGGATTAATTTCAAAAAGGTAAGCTTATGATCATAGACGTGTAAAAGATCATATCTACTGTAGTTCCAAAAGATTTCTCTCTAAAATCATGCCAAGAGAAACTTGTACCCAAGATATCAGAAAAAATACTCATAAACTATTTTACTCATTCACCCAAAGTTAGTTACCCAAGTCAGGGCAGCTACTGCAAAATTAAAGGAGAGAGACTATGCAAAAGTCGAACTTGAGTCAGCAGAGGTATGAGCAATCCTGCAGCCTCTCTCTGCTCCTTTGCCTGCATCTGGAGCTAATTTGCCCCAGATTTCTTCTGGACACGGGTTCTCTTTGGCCTGCCAGCTTTTGCTGTTTCCTGATCTTCTGTGCCTCCTGAATCTCCAGCCTTAGCTCCATCAGTACTAGGTTTCTTTCGCTTAGAAACACGAGAAGCTTTTGTGTTGTTTAAAGGATTATCATTCTTGTCCTCTTTGGGGATTTCAGCATTCACATCACAGTTCTCTTTATTTTCAGCAACAATGTCTGGTGTTACGTCCATGCTGTCTACATCCTCCTGCACATCCGTGTCTGTGCTCTCAGCCTTAGCTCCATCATTACTAGGTTTCTTTCGCTTAGAGACACAACGAGCTTTTGTGTCATTTAAAGGCTTCTCACTCTTGTCCTCTTTTGGGATTTCAGTATTCACATCACAGTTCTCTTTATTTTCAGCAACAATGTCTGGTTTTTCATCCATGCTATCAGCATCTTCCTGTGCGTCCGTGTCTGTATTCTCACTCTCAGCATTCTCACTTGAATTCTCACTTTGGCCATCCACAACATCCTCGGTTTCCTTATCCTTCATGCTCTCCTCCTCCATCTGGCTCTGTAGTGTTTCAATCACACTCATCAACTCCCTGTTGACCTGCACACATAATCATAGTCAGCTCAATCATTAGTGCGCAAACTTTTTAAGTTCTATAGCATCTGAGAATAAGCATTGTGTTGTATGGATACATGCACAATTTAAAGTGCATGGAGCTCTATACAACCAGATAAACAATGCTTTTAAGTAGAAAACAACAACAAAACAATAATATTCGTACCTGAGGATTTTGAAGGAAATCAGAAATATCATTTGTACAAGATGGGCATTTCATAATATTTTTCTGTGCTCGCAAGGTCCTCCCCCCACGGTTTCTATCTTTTACAAGAGCTTGACCAGCAAAGGCACCCTCTAAGCATGCCTTGCAGAAGTTATGAGCACAGGGAGTAGTGAGAGGCAGAACCATCACTTTCCGACAGAGGAGACAGCTAAATTCTGCAATACATTTACCATGCCACAGTTATAATGCAATCATAAGTATTAACATTAAGATACAAAGACCACAAAACAAATTACCAACTGAAACCAAAATGATGCCCTGTGAGAAAGTCCATATTTACAGAGAAGACTCAATAATTAAAGCAGTGTTAGAAAGGAAATGGAAGATTACCTTTCAAAAGCTTTTCTTTTACAGATCCAGTTCCATACTTTCTTTTCTTTTTAGTCTTTCCATCGTTACAACCATCACCAGGTGTTTTTTTACTGGGTGGTTGAGGTTTCATCCATGTCCAGAGGCCCTTTTGCTCCTAAATGAAAAGGTTTTAGACAGATGAGTCTTATAGTAATTTTATCATCAGAATTGGAGAGGTAAAGTCCCAGTCAAATGCAAACCTCAAAATACAATAATTAATACAACACAAGAAAATTTAATTTAAAGACATAGTCAGACTAAGTTTCTCACATCAAAATTCCAGGCAGGACTCTTTGTCCTGTCAGTAATATCAGTAGCCTGCTTCAACTCGGGAATACAAGGTAAAGGTCTTGGGCGATCTCCTTGGTTGTCACTACGAGCCAAAAGGATATAGTTTCATAGAGTTTAAGCATATATATATCATGAAAACACAGGAAGTGGAGTGGGCAAGTGAGGTAATTATTAAACAACTCACGTAGTCCATGGCGCAGGATCATTATCACAGCGAACAAATAGATAACGGCAAACCACAAATCCCTGTGATAATTGAAAAAAAATGTAGTAAGACTATATAAATAAAAGTTGCAAGTGAAATTCATTTCTTGGCTAAATTTTACTTGTTGCCCAGCCTTGCGCCAACACTTTTCAATCCTGTAAACCCCATCATAACGCACACCTTCCTGTGGTGCATAAGAAGACCGTTTTTCTTTATGGGACCTACCCAAAAAAAAAAAGAAAACTTAATATAAGAGCAAGCTGTATTAGAAGCCAATAAAATAAAATGGAAGACAACTTCCCAGACACTGGTTGAAGATTCTGTTAGACAGCTATCAACCTCTCAAGATTTTCTCGATAAGAAAATGAAGTGTTGAGATTCAATAATATTCAAAGATTCCATAACACTGCAAGAGCATGAAAGCCACTAGAAAAATTTACTACTTAATGTCAAAACAAATTCTGCACATATTTTCTGTAGAAGAAGATATTATTCATTGTCTAAAAAGTATTAAACGAGATGAATAACAATAGAAATAGTATCTGGCATCTCCAACTAAACATAATTCATCACAATATAATCCTACTAGGAAAATGAAAAGATCCAGATTTATCAAAAGGGCAACAATAGTTCCTACTTCTTATGATACTTTTATTCTTAAAATATTGAACTTTTAGCTTTCCTCTGCATCCATCATTTACAAAGTCAACAAAAACATTCGTAAAATTAAGCATCACATGGACAAAGCACACCAAATCGTGCAAGAGCAACTTAACTCGAGTGTTCACAAGGAACATCAATGAAACCTAATAATGTCATATTATCACAATGTCTTTCCTTCCCTTTTTTATTTTCAGTGTGGCTAGAAAAATCAAATAACATTCCAGGACATGTGCAATGTTTTTGCACAATACTCACAGAAAAGTCAGCTTACCTCACAACTCGTACAGGATAGCCCTCACGGCAACTAACTCTTAGAGCTTCATTGGAACTTTTAAACTTCTGGTCAAATGACTGTTTCTTGTTCGTCCTTTTATTCCCAGTAAGATCACGTCCACCACTGCAACCAGCAGTAAAGTATAGAATTTAGGACATGCATCATCAATATGGGAAAATGCAACACCAAACCAAAGATAACATTTGCAACACAAAAATTAACTTCAGTTCCTCCACAATTGGTTCAATGATAGCAATCCAAACTAGTGGCCTATCAAGCAACTTCATATGTAAGTTTTTAAACATAATCACCACATGTAAGGTCCCAAACATAATCACCACATATAAGGAAGCTGTTATCTCTTTATAATGTTTTAAGGTTCAAATCAACAAAATTTCCTCATTATCCTATGGCTTTTTGTCACAAGGCTTGTTTTGCTGAATCAAAGATAGCACAATATAGTTCGTAAGAAATTCAGATGTATTAAGAAGACAGAGTGTTCAAGCACAGATAAAAGGCATGCCTGATACTAGGTGAGCATTGCTGGAAAAGCAAGTCAAATGTAGTGACACAACCAACATCATATCTAGCTAATACGATAATTGTGCCTGATTGTGACCATAAACCAATTAACTTCACACAGTTGTCGCTATACCAAGTTACTGATGATGATTGTCTACATCAAATTGCTTTAAATAAACCGAGTTACTGATGATGATTGACCAGGAAAGGAGTTCTTCATGCATCGGTTAAAATTAATTGGCATCAACTCAACATGGTAGCTTATTAATAGACAAAGTAAGTCTTGGCAGACTATGCACATCCAGTTTCACATCAACTTCAGACAGATTTCATTAGTAACAAGAAAGTAAAGACAACGACTAATGGAAGCAAATACCTCCCCGTGTAGAGAAACCATTCTCCATGATCCTCATCATCTTCATAACCCCCAGAGAGTGCAACGGACTGAGCCCCATGATTAGACTGACCACCAATACCCGCAACATGGGGAAAGTGAGCGCCCCACTGCCTGCATTCCATCCTATCTTCCCAAGTTTCTCCAACCACAACACCTAAGTTCCTTGTCGGGTCATACTCTGCCGTAATTGGGCCAAGAAAATCTGAAGGAATTGTGACAAAAATCTTCCCACTGCATGCATTAGCCTTTCCAGTTTTTTTTGCTCGCTCTGTTGTAAATGCTTTGTCAGGACGATCTTGATTATGAATAAAATGGTATATCTTCGGAGGACCTCCTGAGTAATTAGGCTGCGAAGCTTTGGCCATTCTGATTGCCATAACAATAGCAGAGTTAATTCGAGGCTCCCTAGCCATCTTGGGCGGAATCAACTTGCGACAAATCGCACAAGTCTTGTGCTGTTGTCCGGTCCATTTTTGAAAGCATTTCAAGCAGAAGTTGTGACCGCATGGCGTCTGGAAACAGAATCAAGAATATAAGGAAAACTGGTTTACATGTAAATTTAATATATATATATTAATATATATATATATACACACACACCAGTAAGTACATGATAGCAGCGCTTCAGTTGAATACACATGTGAAATCATTTTCTTCATCACAGGGGGGCTTAGTTGTATAAATAATCAAGAGACCATAAGTGTTCTTCCGTTTCAATATAATATAAATGGAGTCATTTATAGCACAGCTCACCTCATTGAATATGCAACAGAAATATCTACTCACATTCAATACTACAAATAGACGGACACCAATGCCTACTTCATCAGGGTGATTTCCAGAGATTGCCTCGAATTTGAATATAACTCGGAATTCTTAAGAACAATCCATGCAAAACATAAATAGCTCATGCAAATTGGAAACAAAATGGAATTCAAACCACAACGAACAAAAAAAATTGAATATATGTATATAAGCATATAAACAGGGTATTGACTCTGTTTGAATATGCAGTGAGGGAATAAAAAGCATCACAAAACAGATAAAACCCAAAATACCTTCAAAGTAGGCTAGAAACAGTGGAAAAGGATTATACGCAATAAAAACGACGCCGTTCAATTGAAAACACTGGAAACGGACCCCAGTCAAATTATTCATCATTTTCTCCGTAACAAAAGTCAAATCTCTCAAAATTCCCAAATCAAAACACAAAAATGGCAAATTTTCAAACACACAAAGACATGTACGCTACTGAAGAGATGAAGAAAGGAGCAAAACCGTACAGAAACGGGCCTATCGAGAAGCTGCATGCAAATGGAGCAGTTGAACTTGTCGCCCAAAATCCCCAAAACACCCCCAGCGCCACCAGCATTCATCTCCTTCTCCCTTTCCTTCACCTCCTCGGCTCCCGGCGCCCCGCTCAGAAGCTCCTGCCGGCGCTTCGCCTTCTCCAGATCAGTGAGCGACGCGTCGGACTCGATCGCGCGAATCTTGTCCACCAGTCCCCCTCCGGCGACGGCCGGCTTGGCGGCGGCGGCGGAGAGATCCGAGCAGTCGGGGCAGTCCCAGTGAGCTGTATCCGCTAGGGTTTTGGGGCGGGTGGCGAGGCAGGCGACGTGCCACGGCGTGACGCACGTCTTGCACGTGAGGATCTCCGCCTCCGCCGGCTTCTGCTTGCAGACCATGCAGACACCGTCGCCGTCGCACGGGAGGTCGCTAACTTGCGCCATTGGACGATCGTTGGGGGAAATAATAGTATTTTTAATTGTTAATAATAATGATGGTAAAAATAATAAAGAAAGAGATGAAAGTGGAGTGTGGAGTGAGTGGTTGGTTCTGGGAGTATGCGCTTAAATACAGGAGAGAAAATTGGGGCTGTTTGGCGCGGACTTGAAATCGGGAATTAATTTTTCAGGAAACTTTTTTGAATTTTTTCATTTTCTGCCCGTTTCCCTCTTCCTTACCATTTTCCACCAATTTCATTTTATTTTTTCAAAAAAATATCTCTTACTTTTGAATACGCAAAAAGTGGACAAGATTTCATATCTTCTCATAGGGAAATGAAATTCAATCTATGTCTATTTTAAAACAAAATAGTTAAACTGGTTTACAATCAATTTTGACTATTTGGCGAAGTTAGTATATTTAGCAGAAAATAATCTTAATTTAAATTTTAGTCGGTAAAAAACTATCTCAATTTCACTTTCGTCCAATTATCACATATATAGGGCTCGTTTGGTACAAAGTATGGGATAAGGTCTGATATGTTTGACTGAGATGTCTTTATCTATTACTAATACAAAAATAAAGTTGCTCCATCCACGGTGCTCCGTTTAGATTTTCCTTTATTCTGGTAATTTATCTAATTTTAATTCATATATATTCTAATTTTTATTTTTATTAATTAAAATTTTATTAATTTCATATTCTTGAAATATCACATGTTTATCTATTAATCACATCTCATATTTATCTATCCCTCTATTTAATTAATTTCTTCTATTATACATATTAAAATAATATCAATTTCGGAATGCATTCTTATATATCCTTATTTTATACATTCTTAATTCATATATAATAATCAATAGAAAATTTGTAAACATATATTTAATCAACATGTTTACATGTAATCATTTTCATTTTTTCATTCATGTTTTTCTAAAACCTTCGATTAATGTTTTCTAGAAAATATACTCAACGGATTTGAGACGAATATGTACAGTAAAGTCACTATTTTAACCGAGATTAGAACGAATATGTAGAAAAATTCTAAACAAATTTAGATTTAAAAAAAATACATAATGAATGAGTATACTCGATCCATTACCATTCCTAATTATAAATTTAGATACGTGAAATAATTAATTTTCAAAGTTTGATTAATAATTAATGCGAACAATATCACAACTTTTAAATAAGATATAAAATTACTATAAATCAATCCATATTAATCAATCCATAAACATAATAATAACAATACGAGAAAAAAAAAATTGTATATAATACAAATCCGAGAATTATAATTGAGAATATGTATTGTTGAGATTTTTCTTTTATTCGCGTCAATTTAAAAATTTGTTAAATTAAACAAATTAATATTGACAACTTAATGATTGATCAAATTTAAATTGTCATTTGTCAATAAAATCAAACTATTTATTTGGCCAATAAATTAATTTGCCAAATTATATTGGTTGTGCAAAATAATTACAGAATGGAAAAATACACATGGATTGTGACCAACGAGACGGATCAAATACACTTAAAAAGAAGAATTTTTACAAATTTTAATTAATATTAACTTTGTTTATATTTTTATCGAGTAATTTAGCATAAACCAACGAGACGGTTCAAATAACATAGAAAGAAGAATTTTTACTAATTTTAATTAATTTTACTTGGAGTGTTCATATTTTTCGAGTATTACTCAACGGATTTGAGACGCGTATGTACAGTAAAGTCACTATTTTAATCGAGATTAGAATGAACATGTGGAAAAATTCTAAATAAATTTAAATTTAGAAAATACATAATGAATGAGTATACCCGATCCATTGTCATTCCTAATAATAAATTTAGATACGTGTAATAAAATTAATTTTCTAAGTTTGATTAATAATTAACGCGAACAATATCACAACTTTTAAATAAGATATAAAATTATTTTTAAAATGTGTAAATTAAAACATAAAGTTATTTCGCGTCGAGTCTCGACGGGCTACTTACTAGTAAATATAAAGAATTAATATTCGTTTGGTATGATGTATTAAATTCTCTGCAACACATAGTAATTATTGTAATTTATTGCTATAATTAGTTGCAGTATTATTTATATCACCTCATAAGTAGTATACATAACAACAAAAATAAGTATTATTCATACGGGCCCGAACTTTATAAAGGGTCGTATACTTCATACCAAACAAGATATTAGGGTGTCATAGACATATTATACACCCTAATCACCCCTACCAAACGAGCCCATAAGCTATAGCATATAAGAAAGATCACATGCATATAATGATAGATATTTTACAAATAAATTTATAGACAAAGTATTAGAGTATATAAAATAAAAAATACTTATAATAAATATTGTTGAAATCAAATTAACATATGGTTAATATCCCAAACAAAATTTGTAAAGCAAATTAACTACAATAAAAAAAATATAACCCTAAAGGTCTTAATTTTGTAACCTAATCATTTATTATTATCCTTGATAATTACATAAAGTATATATATATATATATATATATATATATATATATATTAGTATCAAATAAATCACTATACCACTACACAAACCCCACTGTCCCATTTTCTCATCTAAAAAAAATAAAAGATATTAATTCAAGTAGCAAGATGATTCCCCTTCAACCATGAGGTTTGAGTTTCGAGTCTCATATGCATGGATCGAACTAAAAAAAAATCATTACAAACTTTTATTCATTTTTCCTATATATTTGAATTATTTTGTTAGTATTTCCTTTAAATCTATTTAAAGGATTAACTCATTTTCATCTTTACATGAAATATTTTAATTATTAAAAGTTATAGTGTAACATCTCTTATCTGTGCATCGCACGGAGGGCAATACTAGTTCCAATTAAAAACGGAAATAAATTGATGATACAAACAAACCAGAATAAATTGATCTATTTGTAATAAATTTAAATATATTTTTGTGTGAAATAATTTATTTAAAAATAATCTATATTATATTTAATTGTTTATATGTACTTTTGTCAAGTGAAATGTAGAATTTTATTTTTTTTTGGACTTGAGGGAAGGGGGAACGGTGGATTTAAACTCCAAACCTCACTGCTTACAGACTGAAACCACAGTATAATATAAGTGAACCTAGGATTGGGAATTCGGTTAATTGCAGTTAACCGAAATCGAATTTTTAGTTAATAGCAACCGAAAATCGTCAAAATCATTTATTGTATCTGTACCGAGGCGGTTTTTCGGTAAACCGAAAACCGGCCAGTTTCGGTTACAGTTTACCGAAAAACTGCCAAAACTGAAAATTAAAAAAAAATCATATTAACTTTTCATTTTTCAGTTAAATTTAAATTAATATTATATAATATATATTATATATTATTTATAATAAATAAAAAAAATTCGGTTAACCATTTACCGAAAATTCTTTCAACTCATTAACCATTTACCGTACCGAAACCGAAAATGACGTTAAACGGTTAACCAAAGCCGGCAGTAAATGGTTAACCAACAATAAAACCGAAACCTTGGGTAAATTTTCCCAACCATGTGTAAACCAGGGGAGATGCTCATCTTATCGGGATTAAACATTGTTGTAACTTTAAGGAGTCTACTTTACATCTATATGCAATCACCAAAATTAGCGGAAAAAATCATTTAATGGTCAAACTTGTCGAGATAATAGCCATAGGTGCTGACGTGAATATGAAAGGAGGGAAAAAGCATTAGATTTTTTTCCTAAAGAGGAAGCGACGAAATTTCATGTGTTTAAAAGTAATTTGCATTTTCAAAGACGTGGTAAATTGCATTTAATACTCTACACGAATATTCTATCCGTTTTTTTTTAAATGTCCTATTTAGCTTAATTTTTTATTTTCATATAAGTATCATATTTCAAAATTTGAGAATAAATTAATGACATTTTTCCAATTTTATCCTTATTTAATGCTTCTAGTAATTTATTAATTACTTGTATGTATACATTAATGATGGTAATTAATAAGGTTACATAGGTAAATTTCTTTATTTTCTTGGTATGTGTTAGAGCTATCAAAATCAGCCCGGGCCGGCCCGATTTCGGGCCTGGCTAGGCTCCACAAATCTAGGCCCGCTGAAATTTTGGGCCGGCCCGGCCGGTAAATTTACACTATAAAATGGTTTTTCGGGCCGGGTTGGGCTTCACTTTTTTTGGCCCGGAAAATTTTCAGGCCGGCCCGGCCCGATTTTTCCAAAAAGCAAGTTTGCCAGCCTTAGTATGTGTAATTTGACGGTGAGGAACACTTATAAAAGAACGAAGGGAGTAGGCAATATGCTAGGTTTATAATCCTATACACACAGTGACACAGACACAAGTCACACAACTGAAAATTTTCTCATTTTCAATTTGCTAATTTATGCTTTTTTTAAGGAAAATAACTTATATTACTTGAAGAATAATAATAAAAAAAATGTCCGAACCAAGCTAAGATTTTTTTTTCAAGCGAAGCTCAGCTTAATTATAAAGATTTGGTGCAATTCAAACCTAAAACTAAATGAATGCTCTCTAAGAGCATCTCCAAGAGTTTTTCTATAATAGAGAATTTTTTTCTCTATTATAGATAAAAGAATACACACCATCTCCAATAATTATTCTACTTCCTACTCTATTTCAAAAAAATCATATTGTTTCTTTAATTTTACACACTATATTAATCTTATATTAATGATAAAGTATAAATTAATAAAAAAATAAATGCACCTAAACAACGTATAGTATCATCTAAACATCGCTAAAGTGAGACCCACCACTTAAACGTTCACATTTTCATAAAATTTTCAATTCCCACCACATAAGCGAGGACATTACTCTGTCATAAATTTTTTTTAATAAATGCTAACCAACTAGGTAATCAATTCCGACAATTTTCTGATATGTGTGTATACAAATATTATAAAATATTTATCTATGCTTAGTTGCTTAATTAATTTTATAAAAGTTATCAGTACATCAAATATGTCTAGAGCCCTAATTTGAACATTGTCGACCCTCGTGTTCGACGTGTATTGTTTAACATCTTTAAGTGTTTAAACCATGACTCACGTGAAATTCACATCAATAGATATCTCAGATGGGAATAAGTAATATTCTTCTGATTTACATGCACAAATCAACATACTTAATTATATATGTGTTTTAAAAAAAAAAAAAAATTATATATGTACCCAACGATGCAACCAATCTGGTAGTCACCCGATTTCACATGCCTAACAAATAAAAACAAATACTTATATGCTGACTTTTTAGAAAATTAATAAAATACTACACAACAAATATGCAGGTCTGGCCTTCACCTAACAAATGACATCACATAAACAATTTATTATGGGAAAGTCAAATTTATAATCCGCGGGCAATAAATTTTCACTAAATCACAAAATATGCACATTTTTTGGTACATATCATGTATAGGATCCGTAACATTTATAATAGATAAACATGTCATAACAAAAACAGTCAACGAAGCTCAAAATGCAAACTTATGATGTATGACTAAATAAATAAATAAAATAGCAGATACCGATGGTCACATGACTCACATTTTAGTTTTAAAAAAATTCCGCATAAAAATTGGGACAGCCCTTTTTTATTATTACAAAAGTAAGTTACATACAATATATTATCTTAAAAATAGTCCAAAACTGTGTAGAGATTTTTTTAATTAATACTTCCTCCGTCCCTGATAAGTGTGGTCCGGAGGGAGGGACACGAGTTTTAAGAATATGTTAGGTAGATATGTAGTGAGTGGGGAATGAGACCCACTTTATTGTAGTGTTAGTTACTTTTAAGGGTAAAATTTTAAAGTGTGGTCATATCCATTTAAGGAAGGACCACACTTATGGGGGACGGACGAAAAAGGAAAGTGGACTACACTTATTAGGGACGGAGGGAGTAGTTAATCGACTATATAAATTCGATGACTGTTATATACTAAAACTGTTTTATGAAGTTGAACAAATATATATAAAGAATTATTAATTACATAAAAATCAACTAAATCTTAAACCGTGTATAGTTTGAAAGATCACGAGACTTGCAAATTTTGACATTTGATTAATTAATCGTTGAAATTTAAATTAGTGAGAGTTTTGATGATAGTTGTTCAATGATTAACAACTAAAATACCACGTCAACGAAAAACAAAAATCCGCATCAACTTTTTCTTTTCTTTTTTTTTTTTTTTGAAGGACGCATCAATTTTTTTTTAGGTTTTGGACTTTGGGAATTGGGTTCGTTAAGATCCAGCAAACCATTTTTGCACATTATAATTTATAATACAATTAGTAAGAAAAGGTAATATTTTATTTCAAAAAAATTAGCAACAATTAGTAATAAAATATACAAAAATTATACATCACATATGAGTGTTGGTTGGTTTAAGGATCATAATATTTATTTATAAAAAAAAGGATCATAAACCTATTTTATAATTTAAAAATTCAAAAACTCCCCGATAACTCAGATCTATAGGTGGATACCACCACCAATAACTAATAATAGCAATAGTGTAACACTGTAATACAATGTATTCATTGAAAAGAAACAATTCAATCGCGATGTCATTTACAAATAAATTACTTAATAAATAACTAAATACATTGAAGTACCTTTCAGAGTTTTTATGAAAACATATGCAATCGAACAAGAATCAGAAAAATAAGATGCAATCGAACAGGTCGTCTTCAACGAAATAAATCAGCCTTCCTTTTCGAACGCAGAGAGGTAGGAGGGTGTGCGATTGGAATCCACCCTCCCATATTTCACAAAAAGAAAAGAAAATATCAGGGCGACTTCTGAAAATACTATCTACATAATTATTTATGAAATTATGAATTAAAGTCGCCTTTCCTTCTTATTATGACCAACTAGTTCGGATTCCGTGTCCTGACATTTTATGCGTCTCAATCTTGTTCCACTATTAAATTCATGATTGTAGTAATATTTAATATAGCAAATTGTTATAATATAATAAATCATATTTTTTACTAAAAATTGCAGTTGTAATTATAAATTTATCAATCCTAATAATAATTACTAACTAATGAAATTAAAATTAAATATTAAAAATAATTATATGCCCTACTTGGTATAATAAATTTATATGTAACAAACACATATTAAAAAAAGAAATTAAAATTGATAGAAAAATCAAATGCATAATGGGAGACATTGGATCCCATTGCCGACCAAATGTTGAAAATTGAAATAGCAAATGAACGTACCACAAATTACATTTATTTTCACTATAGTCATTATAAAAATAAAGCAAAAAAAACGTGGAAAACCATCATGGATCATTTTTTTTTTTTAGAATTATACTAGTATGTAGTCCGTCGAGATTCGACGGGAAATAACTTTATGTTTTAATTTACGTGTATACATTTTAAAAATAATTTTATATCTTATTTAAAAGTTGTGATATTGTTATGCGTTAATTATATCTTGTTTAGAAAATTAATTTTATTTCACGTATCTAAATTTATTATAATTAGGTATACTCATTCATTATGTATTTTCTAAATCTAAATTTGTTTATAATTTTTCTACATGTTCGTCCTAATCTCGGTTAAAATAGTGACTTTACTGTACATACGTGTCTCAAATCCGTTGAGTGATACTCGAAAAAAATATGAACACTCAAAGTAAAATTAATTAAAATTAGTAAAAATCCTTCTTTCTATGTTATTTGAACCGTCTCGTTGGTTTATGCTAAATTACTCGATAAAAATCTAAACAAAATTAATATTAATTAAAATTTATAAAAATTCTTCTTTTTAAGTATATTTGAATCGTCTCGTTGGTTAATGCTACAAAATTAATATTAATTAAAATTTGTAAAAATTCTTCTTTTTAAGTATATTTGAACCGTCTCGTTGGTTAATTCTAAATCGATATCTCTAATCTTTGCCAAAATACGAAAAAAAAATTTTACATCTTCAAAGTAATATTAATTAAAATTAGTTAATTCGACGGGAAATAACTTTTATGTTTTAATTTATATGTATATATTTTAAAAATAAGATTATATCTTATTTAAAAGTTGTGATATTGTTCGCATTAATTATTAATCAAACTTAAAAAATTAATTATTTCACGTATCTAAATTTATAATTAGGAATGATAATGGATTGAGTATACTCATTCATTATGTACTTTTTTTAAATCTAAATTTGTTTAGAATTTTTCTACATGTTCGTTCTAATCTCGGTTAAAATAGTGACTTTACTGTACATACTCGTCTCAAATCCGTTGAGTAATACTCGAAAAATATGAACACTTCAAGTAAAATTAATTAAAATTAGTAAAAATCCTTCTTTCTATGTTATTTGAACCGTCTCGTTGGTTTATGCTAAATTACTCGATAAAAATATAAACAAAGTTAATATTAATTAAATTTATAAAAATTCTTCTTTTTAAGTATATTTGATCCGTCTCGTTGGTTCATGCTAAATTGATATCTCTAATATTTGCAAAAATGCGAAAAAAAAAATGTTTACATCTTCAAAGTAATATTAATTAAAATTAGTAAAAATCATTCTTTCTATGTTATTTGTACCGTCTCGTTGGTTTATGCTAAATTACTTAATAAAAATCTAAACAAAGTTAATATTAATTAAAATTAGTAAAAATCCTTTTTTAAGTATATTTGAACCGTCTCGTTAGTTCATATTAAATCCAAATCTCTAATCTTTGCCAAAATGCGGAAAAAAAATATATTTACATCTTCAAGTTTTTTTTATCTTTTCTTTAGCTACCTATCCCACATTTGATTCAATGTATATATAATCTAGAAAGCACTAATCAAATTTTTTAAAATACATGAATGAAAAATGAAAAGGATTCCATATAGACATGTTGATTAAATATATTTATTTAGTCTTCATAGAGATTTTCATTTACAAATTTTCTATAGATTATTATATATGAATTAAGAATGTATAAAATAATGATTTATAAGAATGCATTCCGAAAATGTTATTATTTTAATATGCATAATAGAAGAAATTAATTAAATAGAGGGAAAGATAAATATGAGATGCGATTAATAGATAAACATTTGATATTTCAAGAATATGAAATTAATAAACTTTTAATTAATAAAAATAAAAAAAAATATTAAGGAAAATGCAAAATAAATTAATTTCAACGAAGTTGAAGGAGGCTACGAACTGGTCTTGATTTTCTATTTTTTTTTAATTCGAAAACAATGATGATAATAAGTCAAAGTATGAAACCTATGCATATTACCACTTATATTAATATGTTTGAAATATAGAGAGATAATAGATTAAGAAATACAGAGGCGAGAAGTTGAGATAATATATTATTATTATTATTAATATTATTATTAATATAGATTAGAATATATATATAAATTAAGAATTAAGAATGCAAAAAATAAGGAGTTAAGAAATATGAATAGATGATAAATATTAAAGTTAAGATAAATATGAATAAAGGATGAATATTAATAAATATATAATATAATTAGAATATGAATTAATAATATACAAAATACCAGAATAAAGGAAAATCTGAACGGAGCACCGTAGAGGGGGCAACTTTATTTTCGTATTAGTAATAGATGAGGTATATATATTATCAAATAAGTGAGACCTCTATACTATATAATGGTGAGAACACTACACCACCAAACAAGGCGGAAAATATACTATACCGCACGCATGCGAGATTGAACCCAATAACTCTCACTAAGGAGAGTCTTGTGGCGTCTCTAAGTCAATATAATATTCATGTCTATATGCTATTCGTACATCATAGTTTATCATAAGATACAATTAGTATAATTTCAATTATTTTTTCGAAAAGTGACTTATTGTAAAATAAATATTTGCATAACCATATTTTAACCAAGTCCACGTAATATTGGAATAATAGAAAATCAGGTACTGCTTTAATGATTTTTATATGTCCACTACAAATATTTTGAAATTCAATCTCACCTATTAGATAAAGAAAAAATAAAAAATAACATGAAATAGCAGCAAAATTACATTAGAAAATCCTACGAAAAAATTAAAAATTAATTTTATAACATAAATATCTAATAAATATTTTCAAAATATATATTTAATTAGCCCAATTCAATTTTTATCGTCAACTAAATTGCACAGAATTAGGCTCAGTATAATTTAAAGCCTATTTATACTTTTCCCAACGGCCCAAGATTCGGCCCATACAGTGGAGTCGGTGGGCCGAGATAATTGAAATCGTCAACTTCCACAATACGGCGTCGTTGACTTCGCCATATGAAATTTGTATTTTTCTTTTTTTATTTGGTGTTCTCCATTTTCCCATCTTCTGAGCGAACGCGAGAGAGAGAGAGAAAACCTGAGCTAGGGCTCGAAAATACATCGTGATTATCTAATTGAAAGGTGAGAAATCTCATTCGATCGAAGATGCTGAGAGTAGCGGGGAGGAGGTTCTCTTCTCTCTCATGGCGGTCGGGTCAGGCTCCGTCCGCCGCATTCGCCTCCAGAAACCCTTTTGTCGGCGGCGATCCATCATCTGACGGACGCACCGGATCCGCGTCTTCACCCGTTCAATCAATTTCCATTTTCGATCAGATCAGAGGTTCCTTGCTTCTTTATGAGTCTCGTTTGAATTTATTATTGTTTGTCTTATTGTTGCGAAGATCCGATTGGTTGTGGAAATGTGGATTTTGAAATCTTGGATTATTTGGATCATTTTCTTTTCCTGCTGCTTCAAGTACTGTTTGTGTGTTTGTACGTGCGTCTACAGTTATTGTTTGCTCCATGTAAAAAACTGTTCTTTTTTAAAAATTAATTTTGTGATTGAACTGCCCATAAATAAAACGAAGCTGTTGGATTAGTTTTCCCCCTGATCTTTTGTTGATTAGCTGTATCTTTGGCGCTATATTATCCGATTTTGTTAAGCCAATATACTGGTTATGGAACTAAGATGCTCACTATTAATGATAGATAATTAGGCCCATGATTGTTAATATAAAGAATATAGTAATTGTCACTTTTCAGATACTAATTTACATATTATAACACTTTTAGCAATTAAATACTTTTATTGCCTGCAAATCCTTGGGCAATTTTTTGTCTCATGTTGGTGATGTTTGTTTGTTTACTGGTCTTGGTTCAAGACTTCAAGTACAGAAATACTTTGGCTATGATTAAAGTAGGCTGTTTTTCGATAGTTTGGTGGTTTGTATGTTCTGAATATTGTTACCCCCGCTCCCCACACAACATCTCCCCCCCTCACCCAAAAAAAAAAAAAAACTAAAAACTAAAAACAAAAGTGACAACCAACAACTACCTTCATTCTTGTATTGCAAACTCCATATCATAGATTTAAATATTTGCTGAACTGAATTGACTCTGCACGATTTAGAACTGTACCTTCTCGCAGGAATCCTGGTTTTATACTATACTTTGTGTCATTTCTAGCATATGATGGAGGTAAATGGCATTCACATATTTTAAGTGTTAAGATAAGATATAGATCGTATAATTGGTGGGGTTGAACTACTTCTCCACTAAAGAATCTTATTGGTTTTACTTCTTGGTCAATGGTTCTTGGTCGTGAATTGACTTTGATGGTTGTTTAATTGGAACTCTAGGTGTGCGATAAAGTTTCTCAACGAGCAGTTGTTCATGCCAGATAGTTGGTTTTTTCTGATCTAAGTGTATATTGGATTTTTTTTTTATTAGAACACTAGGTATGTTGTGAAGGTTCTCCTAAGGAACAACTAACCAACAAGATTCTTAGTGATTGCGTATACAGCTGTGTTTGTTGGGTAGTTGGTTATTTCTGATTTAACTGTATGTTGAAAGTATTGCAATCACATTGCTGCTTACCATTTATTTCTCTTTGCACACTCGAATTCTTTCCAGGAAAGTGTTGTCTCAGTCATTTCCTTTGGCTTTACCTTGCTCTCTATTTTATGCTTAAATCTTGCATCTCAGTTGTTTTATCTTGTTATCCGGTCTTTTATCATCCTTTTGTCACATGCCAATCTACTATACTTAGTGGTTATGTTGCCCTATGAGACCGAACTTCTCCGTCATTCCAAATTTCAAATATATTAATATACCAACGAAATAGGCCTGCAAAATTTCCGAGAGGTATACAGCTGTTGCCCCTCCCTTTATCCTGTTACAGCTGCTTCTCAGTGGATTTATACCATTTTCAGCCGTTCCACTTGTTTTAGAAAGCCAGATAGATTGACATAAATCACATAATATATTTTGAACCTTTGCATTTTCAGGGTTCTCTTCCGGTGCCCTTGCAGCAGGTCAGGACACAGGCCTGGTTCCTGAAATCCCTGCTACAGTAGCGGCAATCAAGAATCCCAGTTCAAAGATTGTCTATGATGAGCACAACCACGAGCGTTATCCACCAGGTGATCCCAGCAAACGTGCGTTTGCGTACTTTGTTTTGACTGGAGGCAGGTTCGTTTATGCATCATTGGCTCGGCTCCTTGTGCTCAAATTCGTTTTAAGTATGTCCGCTAGTAAAGATGTCCTTGCTCTTGCTTCCCTTGAGGTGGATCTGTCTAGTATTGAACCTGGGACAACTGTAACCGTGAAGTGGCGTGGGAAGCCAGTTTTCATCAGGCGCCGAACTGAAGATGACATCAAGTTGGCAAATAGCGTCGACGTTGCCACCCTTCGTGATCCACAAGAGGATGCGGTGAGGGTTAAGAATCCAGAATGGCTTGTGGTTGTTGGGGTTTGCACCCATCTGGGGTGCATCCCGTTGCCGAATGCCGGTGATTTTGGGGGCTGGTTTTGCCCGTGCCATGGATCGCATTACGACATCTCTGGTAGGATTCGGAAAGGGCCTGCACCATTTAACTTGGAGGTTCCCACTTACACCTTTTTAGATGAGAATAAGTTATTGGTTGGGTGAGAGAGAAGCTCTCTTCGCTCTTGAAGAAATTTGTGGCAACGCCAAAATGTTGGTAATGCCATTATGGTGACGAATAATTTTATACTCGTTTCGTTTGTATTAGTTAGTTTTGTTCTTTCAAGAATTCCTTAAATCTTTTTTGACTTTGATTGAATGGCCTGCAGTCTGAAAGAGCATTGCTGTTTAGAATAATGCTGGGCTACTTATCATTATTTTGTCCTTTTAAAGATTTTGTATTGAGATTCATATTTGTTGGGAGCAAACACCTCACTCATATTTATCATTATGCTCTTTTTCACTAATGGTGTGTTCACTTTAATTGCAGGAAAATGAGGAAAAAGAAAATTCTCTCCCTTTAAATCCCTCATTTCTTGTCTCTCTTTTTATATACTCCCTTTGTCCCAATATTTGGTATAATATCATATAAATTGGTGAGAGTTATGATATAATGGGCAATGCCGTAATGGCTCTGTCCTACGTCGCTTATAATAAAACATGAAAAAAATATCATTTAACATATATAGAAGAACAGAACTGTTCCATAATGTTTCAATTTATGGAACATTGAAGTGCAATAATTTGTGCAGAAACGAGAATTCTAGGATATAACAACATCAAGAAAAAGTATACCATCAAGAACGCAGCGGAAGAGGCGTGAGCAACGGTGTAGGAGGGCCGCAAGTTCCCCTTAGAGCGCCTAAAGATGTAGGGAACACCAAACGGCTTACGATGATGCGGATAAATGATGATTCGATGGTTTTCGTCGTCGTCGATTAATGCCGTCGTCGTTGAAGATGAATCAGAAATTAAGGGGAGGAGAAAAAGAAGAGTCCTTGTATTGGTAGGAAGGAGGCGTAAGCTGATAAGAATAAAAAAGATTCATAAAATAGATTAAGAGAGAGAAGAGAATTTTAATCCGACATGGACTGTTGCTCACCAATTCCCTCACAATGAGCGGTTAGCATATCAGTTCTGTATAGAAGTATATAAAAAATATATCATTCATTATTAATAAAATTAAGTATCATTTAGTATTAAGAAAAATACTGTTAAACTTTTTTAAGGTAGAAAAATACTGTTATATTAAAAAAAGTATCATATGTACTGAAGAAAAGTACCACTTACATAAAAATAAAAATATCATTTCTTTTTAATATTGATCTCTTATACTCCATCCGTTCCATCGATAACGTCTCATTTCTTTTGGGCACGGTGATTAAGAAGAAAGGTAAAAAAAATAGAAAAGTAGTAGGTCCCACCTAGAGATGTCAAATGGGCCGGGCCGGCCCAGCCCGGTTCAATAAATGTGCGGGCCTGGGCTTGGGCCAACCATTGAAATGGGCCTAATTTCCAGCCAGAACCGGGCCCGACCCGGGCCCATTCTGGGCTTTGTTATTCATGGGCCTAAAGTGGGCTTTATTTTTTAGGAAGGCCCGACCCGCTCCATTAATGGGCCTAGGCCGAGCTGGGCTACACACTAAAAAGCCGTTCCGGGCTGGGCCGGCCCGGTCTAGTTGACAACTCTAGTCTCACTATTTTTGAAAAGTTAATTATTTTCTTATTTGAAAACGGAACATTATCAATGGAATATATGAAAAAGGAAAATAAGACGTTATCAATGGAACGGAGGGTGTATAACTTAAAAATCATTTTAAAAAGAGTTACCTTATCTAAACCTGTGTTAAATTTATTTCTACTGCCGTATGTACGTATCTCTGCCGGCCGCTTTGCTTCAACGTGTTAGTCTAGTAGTAGTCTACTGCTACTTAAACCAATTTGGATTGCGTAGAATCAACTCAAGTTTATTAATTTCACATTAGGGGTTGTTTACTTTTAAGGATTGATAATAGATAGGATTGAGTATTTGAAGGATAAGATAATATTTATCAATCAATCCTTTGTTTACTACAATGGAATAGTGGGTGGATTAAAATAGGGATATAAATAATCTAGTGTTTACTAATGTGGATTAAGTAAGGATTTAAATCTATTTTTCCAAATTATCCATCTAGTTCAAAAAGCTTGAAATTGATGAGATTTTTAGTATTGAAAGCTTGAAATTGACTAGACTTATTCTCTCTCTGTTATTATATATATATGTTGGTCCCAAGACGGATACCTTGGTGTAGAGGGGGTGAATACACCAAGGTTTAAAAACTTTTCCAAGTTAAAACTCTTTTCAGAGAGCTGGTTGTGCTCGATCCAGCTGAATGGACGCTTGATCGACACAGCTGGCTGTGTGAGTGTGTGTGCGGAAGTTGGTGGGTTTGGAAAGTCCGTCTGTTGCTTCAAATCATATTGCAAAGCTCTGTTTCACTTTTCAGTTAATCAGTTTATGCAGCTTGAAATGTATGCTTGAGAGGTTAGCAAAATGCATAAAACAAAGCGATAAATAACAAAGCAATTTTAACGTGGTTCGGAGTAACATCTCCCACGTCCACGACCAGGTTCACTAGTAATTCACTACCACTTGGTTTCCAAGTACCAAGCAACTTCACAATTCTAACCCGAGCTGTGTTCCAACAGTTTGCGGGCACTGTCAAGCCTACACATTCAGTTTCCGGGTACTGAAGAACCTAACCACTCGAATTACACGCTTCGAGCAAGCGTACCTTTACCTAACCTTTCTGGGTTTGGGTTTGGGTTTGGGTATGGGGGGTTTCCAACTATGAACGAGTTCTTACAATGAAGAACAAGGAGTATGATGAACTCGTTCAAACTAGGCTTAAGATGTTTCTTTTCTGATCTAATCTGCCTACGACTGAATATGTGAACAACTAAGAATACAGCTGACAGGCTGTATGTTCTTGAAAGATTTGGCTTTGAAGATCGTTGTTCATTTTTCTGTTTTCTCTTTTATTTCTTTAGTGGTCTTGTTGGTCATCTCTCTCCTTTTTCCATGGAGAGGAGATATATATACAGGTGGAGATTCAAACTAGCCGTTGGAAGGGAGCCGTTTGAATCTTACCTACTTTCATTTACTTCTGGCCTTTAACCTACGAAGTAGGTCTGCATCTGCAGAAGCTATTTCTTCTCTGATTTGACTGCTTCAGATAAGATCTTCTGACATTGGGATCTTGTCTTTGAGAAGGTCTTTATCTTCGAGCTGCTAAGCGTCTCTGCTGTGTCTTCAGCGTCTTGGACTCTGCTGTGTCTTAGACCTGAGCTGTATCATCAACCTGAGCTGTGTCTTCAACTTGAGATGTGTCATTAACCTGAGTTGTCTTAGACCTGAGCTGTGTCATTGACACTAAGCTGGGTTTCCGTCACTGAGCTGGGTCTTGATACTATTGGGTCTTTGACTCTACTTGGTCTGCTCTGCTGAGTACCTCAGCTGGGTCCAGCTTAGCTGTGTCTTCTGCCATGTCTTCTGTTGTCTTCAGCGACTACCTGTAAACTAAGAAACTCTATAAGCTCAAACAGGTGAGCTGAGAAACGCTTAGGCTTGTGCAATCATCTACTCGGTTGGGGTCAGCTGAGTTTTGGTATCAAATCAAAACTCTATTAATTTCCCAACAATTTCCCCCTTTTTGATGATGCCAAAACCTAACAAACAAAAAAAAACAATTTACTTCCCCCTTAACAAAAAACGGGGTTTCAAAAGTTTAAACATTCAAAGCAGGAAAATAAATTCAGAGTTCTGTGCCTGGACAAAGAGTTATAGTCATCAGGGTGATCTTGAGATCATAAGCGAACTTTTCATTAATAAAGAAATTTTACAATTTTACAATTTACAAAAAGAAACATAATTAAAAGACAAAATTCCCAGATGGCTGGGTCTTCAACTCTACTGCTTCCTCTGATCATCAATATGATGGTCAGTCTTGAGACCATACCTGTTGAAGATGAATTCTTCCAAGTTTCTCCACTCATCTTGATTTTTAGATTTGGAGATTCCTCTTTCGCCAGCCCAGTGATGAACTTCTTTGAAAATCTGGGCCTTGTCAGGAAGATTCGTTCCAGCTATAGTGGGAGGTTTCAATTGCTTGACTTTTGGAGCTTTGAGCTGGATGTTGTTTCTTTTGGCATATAGGGCAATTGATATTGCCATCATTGGATCCGTCTCATGGAGTTCGAGGAGATAATCCTGGAACGCAGTTTCTGGATTCATGCATTTGTACTGATTCAAGTAGTAGAATTCTTTGATGAATTCTGATTTGCATCGTTCCCAGTTTTCATTGATATCATCTGGGTTCTTCTTGTCAGTTGAGGCTGCTTGGACCTGTTTCTTCCTAGCTTGCCTGTAACTTAGCCTTTTCTTCCTCTGCTTTTTCTCAGCAGGCTGGAGCGATTCGGCTTTCTTCTTGATGATTTTGTCCAGCTTTTGCATTTCTCTTCTTTGCTCGTTGTGGAAGTTACACAGCCAGTGATAGTCCTTGTATTCTTCTGGCTTATGTCTACACGCTTTGAAAAGAGCAACCATCTTCTCTTTCCATGTCTCTTTTACTGCTTTGGCTGCTGCAGTTGGCTCTGGCTATTCCTCATCCAGCTCTTTGGCGAAGTCGTCGATTTTCGATTGGATTGGTTGCACATGTTCCCCCTGAGCTGCAGCTTCCCTCTTTATTGTTTTTCCAGCTTTATTCGTATCTTCCCCCTTTTTGGCATTATCAACAAGGGAGGCGGAGAGGTTAATGACTGTTGCGTTGAGCTTGGTGAGAGCGGCTTCAATATCAGCAAGCTTGGCTGAGTTGTCAGCTGTAGCGATGTTCATCTGAGCATTGTTGTTGCTTTCAGCTTTGAACTGAGCATCCAGATCTTTGTACAAGTTGAAGAGTTGGCGGATGTCAGAGCTGTTGGAGAGAGTGGACTTTTTGAGGGCTTCCAGCTGGCTTGAAAGATTTGCTATGTCGTCGACCAGTGGAGCTTGATGTCTTGCTACAATCTCAGGAACTCTCTTCTCTAGAAGGTGCGACTGATCAATGCTTTGAGAGACAAGAGATTGCTTGAGATCTAGACTTGTACTTTCTTGTAAATCTTGAGCAAATTTGTGGACTTCATCAATTGTCCGCTGTTGCTCTCTAACTTGACAGTCTAGAGCTGTGAATCGCATAATGACATCCACTTGAGACTTCAGTCTGTCCTGAAAAAGAATTTCTTCAACCTCTTTAGATATTGCTTCTTTCATTGCGGTTGAGAGCTCGACAGCTGAGTCCGTTTGAGTTGCAGAATCAACATGACAGGGTTTGTTTGCCTCGAGCTCGACCTGCGAGCGAGTGTCATCGGCAATTGGACTTGGTGGGGCTGCTGTCTCTGGTTCAGCTGTTGCATCAGTAGGTTCTTCAATGATTATTACCTCAGCTGTGTTATCTGGTACAGCTTCCTTGGTAATCTCAGCTGCGACTTCTTTGGATATGACATCTCCAGAATGTTTCTTCCATCCCGCTACTGTTAGGAGCTTATTGGCTGACTCCCAGACGTCTGCTGGGTGCGGCTTGGGGTACTGCTGAGATACTTCGATAATACCTCTGATGAGGTCATCTTGATGCAAGTAAGCATCCTCCAGACTTCCAAAGCCAAAAGTGTGCTGGAGGCATGCTTCATCCGTTTTCAATTTCTCGTAGGAGAATGTCTCGATCAGCTGCTCATTCTGGTACCAAGTTGCCATCTTGGTGGCCAGATAGAATTTGAGATCTCCAACTTTGACGAGGGCGATTGGCAGGTGTGCCAAGATGAGATACTGAGTCAGAACACTCTTGATCCCTGCAATGCGTAACTCCTCGTACATAACTTTCATGAAGGCTGAGCCAAATGAGTTGAGTGATGGAGAAACAGTGGAGTCACTTTCCTCTGATTCTATGGAGATTTGAGCTTTGGGTGATGGCTGTTTTGGGGGTGAGCTTTGATTGGAGGAAGAGGGTTCAGCTTGGTTGTCAGCTGGCTGTGAATGTGCTTTAGCCAACTGAATATTTTCCTGTACGATTACAGGAGATGGTTCTTTGGTTGAAGAAGTGAGTGTAGGAGAAGGCTATTTGGGCGGAGAGCTGTGAGGCGGTGAGGGCTTGGGTGAGCTGGGAAGAGTTGTCTGACTCTTTGGATTATCCAGCTCATCCTCTTAACTGGATGATTAATCATTCAACCCCATATCAGCCAGGATGTTTGATCCGAACTGATTGAAGGCTGATACTGGCTGAGGGGAGAGAATCACCATTGCTTGACTTGGAGTTTCTTCTGAAGAAGAACTAGCCTCAGTTGGTGGAATGACAATTGTTTTCTTTTTCTTTTCAGCTGGTCATCCAGCTGGTTTGGGGTCAGCTGTCTTCCTTTTTCTTTGATTCTTCTCAGCTGGAACATCTGTCTCTGTTTCTTCCAGCTGCTTCTTGCCTTTGCTCACAGCAGACAGTTTTCTCAGAAGATCATTGATTTGACTAATTCTCCGGAAGAGAATCTTCGTTTCTGGAAACGGTTCTGAATCAGTGCACTTTACAGTGTACCATTTCACAGCTTGTTCTATTAAGAACGAAATCTTAGAGCATAGATATAGGGGCTCTGAGGTTGAATACGTCATCCTGGTGGAGTCGAACTTGATCTTCTCTGACTCCATAACCAGTCGGTTGAGTAAGAAATCAAACCAGTTGACGTTTGCGCCTTTGATCATGGCAATCATCGGCTTGAGTTTTGGAATACTGATTTCCCCTTGAGATCCAGCTATCCCCAGAATGCACTTCTGCGTGATATCCAGTAGCAGCATGTACTTTGGCTTTAGTAGGAGCTTTGACATGCTCGCTCTGTATGGCTATGGGGTGATAAGCATCTCTTGACTGAGGAATTCATCTATTTCCTCACGGCTGTAATCGTCTGGGATGAATCCTCCTTCGCTGGGTAGATTGAACACCTTTCGCAACATCTTGTTGAGTTTGATGATGACGGTTGCTGAGTCAAATTTTCCGTCATCGCCTTTGACAATCACATCGAATGAAGATGAGTAGAAGTCTTCTTCGTCAATGATGTTGAGATAGAAGAGAGCAACATCTCTCTTCAGCATAAGCTTGGGCATAGAGGTCGCCCACAGCAAGAGACCGGAGTCTGCGACAAGATCCACCATTTCTTTGAGTTCTGAGAATTGAAGGTTGTCGGTGGAAAGACAACTTTCAAATGACAACTTTGTCATAAGAACTTTGAACTGGTTCATCCCTGCGGTTGATTTCTTGGGTGTCATCTCTGCAATCTGTTGATTTTGATCGAGCGAGAAATTTGCAGAGAATAGATAGAAGATTTGAAGATTTGAAATCCGCAGAGATAAAGATGGAAGAATTCTGCGTATCTTTTCCATGTATATCAACTGTCATAATGGATCAATGGTTGATATTGAGATAGTTGATATTCTGATCAACGGCTGGGAGAAATTCACTCATCACGTTCTGACGTGTTTACAACGAGTGTATTGCAACCGCGCGTGAGGAAGTTCAACGCTTGACATTCTGCCTCGATCCTACCGTGCAACAGTACTCTGCAGTCTTTGTAATTAAGGCGATGGGAAATGAAGTTTATCAAGAAATTTAACTAAGGAACATATGTCCGCTTAAAATAGGAATTCAAAATAATTGGACTGAAATAGTATATTCCTTTGAGAAAAAAAAAATTCATGAGACGCAGACTGGTCAGCGTGGACAGAGTATTCAGTTGAAATCACGGTGGTCGTCTCTTTTGCTTGATTGAAATATCTCCTCAGCTGAGTATCTGGAGATTAACTTGATTCTTCTTCAGCTTGATAAACCTTCTGCCTTTGGGATCCAGCTGAGTTTGTTCCCCCTCAGCTGGATGAACTTTCTTCACTTGAATATTCTGCTGGAATGAATTTTTCCGCAGTTGATATCACAGCTGTGTCGATTTCCAGCTTGGTGGAGTTCCACCTGACCTTGATAGAAGGTGGTTGTCTTTTCACAGCTGCTTCCTACTTGAGTTGATCGGAGTCTCATCACTGGCTCATTTCTTTGATGATGTCAGTTATTCCATGATCAACTGAGTTCACCGCTGCTTTGTGGGGTATAAACTTCGATTTCCTGTTCTTTGCATTGCATTCATACGCATTGAACTCACCAGGAAAACCGTTCACAACAATTGGCTGGGACAGTACACTTGACATATTCTTTGAAGAGCTTTGAGGTGATTCATGAGCTTTGATCATCAGCTGTCTTTACAGCAAGCTTGATGACATCCTCAGTTGCTTCTGTCCCTCGACCTGTTATCACTCATTCGGAACCCAGTTGTGATTGGGTCCGGCTTTGTTGATGAGGGTTCTACTGATAACCTGGATTTGTCCTTATCTTTTGTGAGTGATACTTCTGGTTGGTCCTTGAATGTGTCCACTTCTTCTTTGGACCTTGTTGACTGCTTGAACTCCATTTTCTTTGATGAGGTCCATTTCATAGCTGGAGTCTGTCAGCTTGATTTCTAGCTTGATATCCCGTTTACTGGAATCTTGATGTGAAGCTCGGTTGATTTTCAGCTTTATAACCAGCTGAGATCATTCTCAACTGTCTTTTTAGTTGACCTTGATGTCTGTGCTGAATGACATTCTGTCTTTGATTTTGATTCCAGTCAGCTGGATTTATTCGCTGCCTTTTAGCTCTGAGATCAGCTGGGAGTTACTGAGCAGTTTTTTTCTTTGAAGGGACTGAGCTTGGAGTGATGGCTTGAAAATGTACGACCTCTTTGGTACATCTTTGGCTTAAATCCAACTAGGTTTGCATTGGCTGGAGTCATTCTTTGATCTGATTCAGCTTTGGCCATCCTCACGCTCTTGATCATTCAGTCTTCTGCTTGACTTTCTGAGTTTATGATAATGGGTCCATTAGTGATAACATCCCACATCATGTTGTGATGATTGCTCAGAAAGCTTTTGAGGTGGACCTTCCAGATCTGATAGACATCTACAGATAGTGTCGGAAAATTCCTGCACAAAGAAGATTCCAAAACAGTATACAATATAATGATTTTAAAAAGATTTTGAAACTTTGAAGGATCTGTTCAAGTGACCACTATCAGCAAGGAAATGCTGATTTGAAACAGATACAGTGATCTTTTGAACCACTGCTCTGATACCAATTGTTGGTCCCAAGACGGATACCTTGGTGTAGAGGGAGGGTGAATACACCAAGGTTTAAAAACTTTTCCAAGTTAAAACTCTTTTCAGAGAGCTGGCTGTGCTCGATCCAGCTGGATGGACGCTTGATCGACACAGCTGGCTGTGTGAGTGTGTGTGCGGAAGTTGGTAGGTTTGGAAAGTCCGTCTTTTGCTTCAAATCATATTGCAAAGCTCTGTTTCACTTTTCAGTTAATCAGTTTATGCAGCTTGAAATGTATGCTTGAGAGGTTAGCAAAATGCATAAAACAAAGCGATAAATAACAAAGCAATTTTAACGTGGTTCGGAGTAACATCTCCTACGTCCACGACCAGGTTCACTAGTAATTCACTACCACTTGGTTTCCAAGTACCAAGCAACTTCACAACTCTAACCCGAGCTGTGTTCCCACAGTTTGCGGGCACTGTCAAGCCTACACATTCAGTTTCCGGGTACTGAAGAACCTAACCACTCGAATTACACGCTTCGAGCAAGCGTACCTTTACCTAACCTTTCTGGGTTTGGGTTTGGGTTTGGGTATAGGGGGTTTCCAACTATGAACGAGTTATTACAATGAAGAACAAAGAGTATGATGAACTCGTTCAAACTAGGCTTAAGATGTTTCTTTTCTGATCTAATCTGCCTACGACTGAATATGTGAACAACTAAGAACACAGCTGACAGGCTGTATGTTCTTGAAAGATTTGGCTTTGAAGATCGTTGTTCATTTTTCTGTTTTCTCTTTTATTTCTTTAGTCGTCTTGTTGGTCCTCTCTCTTCTTTTTCCATGGAGATGAGATATATATACAGGTGGAGATTCAAACTAGCCGTTGGAAGGGAGCCGTTTGAATCTTACCTACTTTCATTTACTTCTGGCCTTTAACCTACGAAGTAGGTCTGCATCTACAGAAGCTATTTCTTCTCTGATTTGACTGCTTCAGATAAGATCTTCTGACATTGGGATCTTGTATTTGAGAAGGTCTTTATCTTCGAGCTGCTAAGCGTCGCTGCTGTGTCTTCAATGTCTTGGACTCTGCTGTGTCTTAGACCTGAGCTGTATCATCAACCTGAGCGTTGTCTTCAACCTGAGCTGTGTCATTAACCTGAGTTGTCTTAGACTTGAGCTGTGTTATTGACACTAAGCTGGGTCTTTTACACTGAGCTGGGTCTTTGACACTGAGCTGGGTCTTGATACTGCTAGGTCTTGATACTGCTGGGTCTTTGACTCTGCTTGGTCTGCTCTGCTGAGTACCTCAGCTGGGTCCAGCTTAGCTGTGTCTTCTGCCATGTCTTCTATTGTCTTCAGCGACTACCTGTAAACTAAGAAAGTCTATAAGCTCAAACAGGTGAGCTGAGAAACGTTTAGGCTTGTGCAATCATCTACTCGGTTGGGGTCAGCTGGGTTTTGGTATCAAATCAAAACTCTATTAATTTTCCCAACAATATATATATATATAGATATATATATATATTTTTAATTTTTTTCCTATTAACTAAGTAATTTATTTTTTCTTTCTCTTTCTCTCTCTCACACACGATTAAACATAATCAGAAAACCTAATAAACAAATCTATACCTATTCCTACAGTTGAGAAACAGACCCTGATCTTGATCTCTCTCTCTCTCTTTTACACACACACACACTTCCTTAAAGGGCCTATATGCAATAAGAAATTAATCAGATGCCAAAATAAAATGGCCAAGCATATACACAAAACATAACTCTATCTCAGCACAAAACAGAAAACTAGAATGCACCAAAAATCAAGAACCAAACTAAGAATCATGATATGGAACAACTGACTAGAAGTTGATGTGCACCTTCTGAAATTCACAACTCAAGAGAGAGACGAAGCCAGAAATCAAGATATAGATAAAATGAAATTCAAATTCAAATTTAGCAGTGGCTACATTACATGAGATAAAATTATTTGATGATATATCACCTGCCATTTTCTCAAGTCCAACAAACTCAAAGATGTCACCACTTACAAAACATTATCACCATGCAGAAATTAGCTTCACGATTGCTCAACAACTGATAATTCCAAACATAAGGTCTATAACATGTCATTAATCACAACAAAGTTGTCAAAGCGAATAACACACTAATGCAAGGCTCATATATTGGCATCTAGCAATTGACGAACCATCTATTCCTTTGCTTCATCTGGAAGACTGAAGAACAAGTCAAGCTCCTTGCTATTATTAACCAACAACTTCGCCACATGCACTTTCTGAGCTACAGATAGTTGTCCTATTCCCCCAAGTGCTTCATAAACAGCTTTTCTTTGAGTTTGCAAGTCAACTCAACACCCATTTTCTTTGACAACTCACCCAATCCAGACTTTGTTTGTTCACAAAAAGCTCCCATCAACTCCACAAGTTTTTCACTCGTTGAATCCACTTGCCTTTTCCTCTTAGATTTTGATTTCTTTCCCGTTGAACTACTAGCAGGTTGACAAACTGATTTGTCATTTTCTTCACCAACTATACCATCATTTGTATTTCCCTCAAACTCAGCATCATTCACATTCAATTGATCTTTGTCAGCAGTGTAGAAATCTTCAGCATTTTGCCCAGTTGCTCTATCCTTACCAAAAATCTCACACCAATGGTGATAATATGGCCAACTCTTGTACCTCATAGTTCTTACTGATGGATCTACCTGCATTTTCACAAAAAAAAAACAAATTAAAATTGAATATTACATATTAACATAATTTTTCAACAAGTTTACCTTAAGATACTCTTGCCAAATGTCTTCTTTATCAACACTAATCATTTTAGTTTCATCATTCTATCCAAAACCTGAGCGCTCAAGCATTTGACATAAACTACCATAATGTTTTTTCCAAACATGAATTTTAGAGTTTATATTAGGTTCTGCTTTTAGATTAGTTCCGGGAAATGCTTTCATAAGTGATTTTTCAAGACAAAGTAAATAACCGTTCTTAGATCCATTTTCACATTTCCAGCCTGTGGTAACTAATTCTTTCAAAGCATTGATTAATGCATCTTCTTCTTGTATGGTCCATATACGACGCTTACTCTCACTATTCACATTTTCTGTAGAAAGTTTACTAGAATTTGCACCCTCCATATCTAATCCTACAAAAAAATGGTTAGTATGCATAATTGTTTAGAAAAAAACTAATTAACATCAAATGGCAACCACTAAAGTATTCTTCATATCAAATGCAAATAATTTGGAAAGAAAATAAAGAACAAAAAAAAAAAAAAGACTAGTTACATCACATAGACCCTCTCCATTCATTAAACATATCTAATGCTAAGTTGTCTCTCCAAGAAGTCCATTGCTGAATACTCTCTATAACATCAATAGAATCTTCTAGGTGTGAGTCACCAAGGTCAGGATTTTCATTTTCAAGTGGGTCTCTGTCATAACATCTCTAATAAAGTTATGAATTAAACAACAAGCCAATATGATACGATTTTGAACTTTGATGGGGTAAAATGAAGCACTTCTAAGGATAGCCCATCTTCCTTTCAACAATCCGAACGACCTTTCAATCACATTTCGAGCTCGAGAATGCTTCATATTGAATAATTCTTCTTTATTTCGAGGAAGACATGTTCCTTGACCCCAATCATTCAAGTGATACCTCACCCCTCTATATGGAGTCAAAAAACCTTCTCCATTAGTGTAACCATTATCACACAGATAATAATTTCCTGCAATATAATTAATGTCATAATTCAGATTGTGATAATGAGATAAATGTAAGAACTCAAACTTGAATATTGTATAAATGTTGGTACAATTAATAATTGGATAAGTAATAAGTAAAAGGTCTTGGTCAGAAAAATAAGACGTGCAGTGTATATTCTATATACATTTTACATGCATAAGCATGAAAATTCTTACTAACCGTTCTTCCAGATCTTCTATAATTATGTTTTACAATACGATTTTTTTGTGTGGTGCCCCAATATTGCTAGAAAAATTGCTACTTATTCTTTTATGGTAACACTTCGAGTAGCCTGTAAGCCACCTAAATTCTCAAGGAGACTACATAAACGGGAAAAGGCTTCCCTACTCATCCTCAAGTTGTCAATACAAGTCTTATCATCTAGAACAATAATTTCATGCAAATGCTGTATTTGTTTTGGAATTTTGCTTAGCAAAGAATAACATCTATCTATTTGTGGATTGAAGTCGTCATGAGTTAAACGCCTACTATTGATAAAATATTGTAATACTATTGTAAAAAGTCGTCATGAGCTTTTGCACTATCACAAGCACATCACCTTTTTTTTTCCAACTGAACATCCATCCTAAAAAAATTTAATTTTATTAGAATTTGATTCAAAAAGGTTCAAATGCATAAAACCCAGAAGCAAATTGAATCTTGTCATCAGAATTAATCACAATAATAGATGGATAATTATAATAAAATCTAAAATAGAATTATGTCAGCTCATATTACAGAAACAAGACAATAATAACCATTTTAAAAGCTTATAATGACTTACAAGTGCCAAGGACAGAAACTTCTATCGTAATCTAATTCAAAAGTTAAGCATAAATCAAGTGGAAAATATTTACTAAAATGCAATGCTTCGACACATCTGAATAGCAGTTATTAAGAATTTTATAAAAATATTCTCAAATGAACAATAATCATGCCTGAATTAACTATAAAATAATCACTCCCACAAGATAAATTGGACGATATTTGAAAATAACATTTTTTTTTCAAATATACATAATTTTGCGACCTAAACAATGTGTCAATACATCCATATTTAAATTCAATCCCACATCCAATATCACTATTTAGGGTGCGTTTACATAATTTTTCGTTATATTTGTAATAGCCATCTACACAGCTGCTTCCAGAAAAGGATAATGTTAATTCACTTCCAATGAAATTATAACCGATAATAAATAATGCTAGTAAACATATAGGTAAAATATTACGCAAAAAATGAAATACAAATATACGAACACACCACCCCAGAAAAAGACTCCAGAAAAAGACTCCAGAAAAATGAATCGATGAAATTCCAAATATAAAAGGAAATATAAAATTTTTAATTTTTGTTGATATTTATGCTCAACTCAAATATAGCGCAAAAAAGATATAGTAGTTTATTGATCCAACGTCAGAATAAGTTGTCAAAATTCTCAAACTCTTATTTTCAGCATTATAATTTAAAATTCTTACGAAAATGGGCAGCAGATGATGAGAAAAATGAAACCAAAATCAGTTGATACAAATAAAGTAATAACAATTGGTAATCATCTGATGCCAAAATAAAATCCAAAGCATATCCCCCGTACGAGAAAAAGAGTCCTACTTATCCCCTTTTTTGTACATAAAAAAGAGTCATACTCCACTTTTTGTACTATGATACCCTCCATACTTTTCTATATTTACTTATTTTTGTCATTGATAGACCCACCCCAAACAATTAACCCAACACAATTAACTCACTAATCCTATCACTAAAAATCCAACCCATTTTTCCCATATTAGCCCTATCCATCTGCCTCATTTATCATTTTATCGCATATCCTCCTCTCTCATTTTATTAGCACAACCCATTAACATATTTCCCCATATCTTCATCTCTCATTTTATCGCCCAAATCTGAAAACCCTAGCTTACTCACTTCCTCTCTTATTCTATCTGATGGCCAACTTTGAATCGTTGCCTCTCTCTGAAAATTTGTTTCTCTTCAACTCGTCTGTCAATTATGATGATCTATCGATCACGATTGCAACCCACACTGAATCGATTCCTAATTTTTCATGGAAGTTAAAGAGTGATTCGGTCGAGAGGGTGCCAGAAACATCGTTCACGGCTGTGGATGGTTCGCCACTCTCTTAATCGGCCGTCGATCCACTCTTTGATCTATCCTTGGCGACGACGACCGGCGGAAATTCGACTCCAATCTCTAGATCTGAGATCGAATCTGAAATGGTGGTGACAGAAACACCATTCACGGTCTAGGATTCGATATGTGGCCTATCATTCGAGTCGGAAAAGTATCTACGATGGGCTGGAATTTCTGAAAGCATACTGCCAGAATCTGGCTTTGAAGCTTTCATGGCCATGGATGGCTTGATCGCCGATCAAGAATACCGGCCAATTCTAACTACGGAGTGGAGTGATGAGTGGAAAATTTGGTATCTGCAAATGCTAGGGATTTGGTGCCCTAGTGTGTTGACCCTATTGTAACAAGGTGATTTTGTTCTTATTTGTTGATTTATGATAATGGGGGCTGGTGATGCCATTACTTATGTTGTTTCGTTTTGTGTTACATTTATGATGTTCCGGTTATGTGGCTGGTGGTGCTATTGATTTTGTGTGTGCTGGTGATGTTACTGATACTAATCTCCATGTTGTCTTATTGATGCCACCACTAGGTGATTATTTCCCTGGTTTTGGAGGTTGAAATAAGATGGTGAAAGTGTTAAAAATGAGACCCCCTAAGAAGTCAATGATGCAAAAAATAATGACATTTGATAATGTTGAGACTACAATGGTTCTAAAAACAGCTACAATAAGGATAGTTTACATTCCAAACAACACAAAAAGTGACCTTACATTGTTTGTCACTGTAAACCCTAAGCAAAAAACTGAAATAAAGAGAAACTAATCTCTTAAAACCATCTGTTGAAGTCCCTGAACTAGCATGTCACTGTTGTAGATTGACCCATGTTCAATTTCCTGCAACTTTAGGTAATCCAAACTGTCCCTTACAAGCTGCTCCTCAACGTGAATGCATTCTGGCAGTAAGCCAAGCCTAAGAAGTCTCTCCTTGTTCATGTGTGGGATCTTGTAGTTGTTGTTGCCCCTCACTTTGATAATTTCACGGTAGCATCCTTGCAAAGTTAGAAACACATTATTCAACTTACTTGCTGGATACTCTTCAAATGCATCTGTCACATTATTGAGCAAATCTTCTACACTATTAGCCATCTTCTCATCTTTGAGTGTTTGTATGACTCTAAAAAAGCCAAGATCACTGACATTAGTATCAGGTGAGTTAGCTGGTTGGCAAACCAATTGGATGTTAAATCCATCAGATTGGGCAGCTTGTTGAAAATTTGGATCATTGTTGTTGATGTGGGGTTTGGCATTATCTTGCTGTATAATTATGTACTTGCTTGCACCAAGAGGACACTTAGCTTTAATGGTTGGTATAATCTAAAAATGTCACTAAATGATGAATGATCATGTATTCTGATAGTAAAAATGATGCAAAAAACTGACCCGCTTGATAATGCATTCCTTGATGACAACTTTAATGACTGCTTGAATTGGCTTTGTTTCCATGGTGCCCTTCAATATGTTTTTAGAACTTCTTTGTGCTGGTTCCTCTGTTGTGAATGGAAAAATACCAAACTTCCCATCAAAGATGACTTTTCCATAGATGTCAGTTTGTGGTCTAGTAACAACACACATGAACATTACTTTGGGAATGAATCTTTTTGATTTGCATGACCTGTGTGGCTCAATCTCATCTTGCAAAAGGTAGCACATGTCTGTGATTTTGGTTAAATTAAACCACTTTTTATCTATATGTATGGTGTTATACATGGTCTGAAAAGGTATTTTTCCATCTGCACTAATGCAACTTAGCTGACTAAGGCTCCAAGTCAGTCTGCAAAGCATATTTTTAGGGGTTAGAAATGGTTTTATTGCATTAGTATGTGGCCTTATCTTTTTCTCTTTGATCCACCGCTGAAGCAAGCCTTTACTAACACCAAGCTTACATGACATCTTTCTAATGCTTGATCTCTCTAGCACTGATAATTTTCTGACTTTTTCTTCATCAAATACCCACTTATCTTTGTGTTTTGATCCTTTCTTCATTGATACCACATGCACAGGTTTTCCCAAAGCTTGTTGGGCAACTGCCGACTTCTAGATGCGCCAGACAGACCTCAAATCAATTTGGAATATTTCTGCAGCTTCTTTTTTTGCTCTGTATCGAAGAATACCGTTGTTGCTGTTTTGTAGGAGCCATTGTGCCACGTTGTTCCTTTCTTCATCTGTCAAATTTGGCCTACTTCTTGCATCTGCCATGCTCTAACTTCTCTTTGTATTTATGGCACTTTAGTTGTAATGAATTCTGCCAACCTTGAGTGGTGTATTTATTGCTGTTTTTAGGGTGTTAGGTGTAGTTTTAATTTCCCTCCAAACAAAGCACTCCACTGGTGAGAATTTTGAATTAATGAAAAGTTGTTTTTTTGACACCAAATTTCAATTTCAATTTCTGTCTTTAATTTTTGTTTGTGATTTCAGTCTTCAATTTAGATGCGCCCATTTTAATTTCTGTCTTCAAAATGCGCAGTCATCATAGTAGTCAATCAAGTGATAATCAAGAATTAAGCCACTAAACATGCCATTAGCACTACCCTTCAAAATGTACTTTTATTCCACTCACAACAACTTTATCAACTTTCTTAGAGCACTCACATCGGTGGGCACAAAAAAATTGTGCCCACCAATATTTAATTAGTATTTGTGGGGTAGGTGGGGTAGGGTTTTTATTTTCATAATTTGAATAATAATTATTTTTAAAATGCAAATTTTATTTATTTGAAAAAAAAACATTACATAAAAATAAATTAAAAAAATATATTAATTCTGCGACGGCGGGGTCAGGGAGTCTCATTTCTCTCCTGAGCATTGCAAACGCAAGATGATTTTGGAGCGCGTCGGGTGTCATGCCAGTTGTGTCTCGAGTTAGAATCTCGTAGTTCGCCTGCCTCGTAATTTGATATTGCATAGCATTAAACTTCTCTTCTATGTCAGCAGAAACTTTACCTTTTCCCCGTGCTAATGCCTTCGTCTTTTTCATTCCCATTGGACGTTCGGCGCGAGTGCTTCCTGAGGTGAATTTGCCACCGCTCGTCATGCCCGGAGTGCTTGGAGTGGAGGCTTTTAATGTCGTGGTGTAGCTCCCGTCTTCCCAGATCTTGGATCGCTTGGCGATATTCTCTTTGACTTTGCTAGAAAAAACGACAATATGGAACTTCGGCGTATTCCTAACCACGTTCCAAGCATCCACATGCTTAAATGGGGTGTAGAATTTATTCTGCCACTCTGCTAGTACCATCTGGAAAATGTCCTCACCGCTATGATATTGCTCCGAAGCATCCTTGTAGATTTGTTGAAAGAGAATCAACAAATCTTTGGTTCTCTTCCAATGACTGCGCAATTGCTCCTCACTTCGTACTTTCGTTCCCTCGAGACGGAGGCGATTGTAACACTCTATGATTCGCTCATAATATTTTCCAAATTTTTGGGCGTTGCCGATAATAAGGTCGTGGCTAATATCGATCCAACAACGAGCCAAGCACTCCGTCACGGCCTCACTGTAGTTATTTCCCCGCCGCCCCGACTGCCCTGGCCGCCTCCAGGTCTGCTGCTGCTGCCGCCGCCTCTTTTGCCTCGGGTGGTGGCTTTACCCCGACCCTTTTTCTTGGGCGTAGAAGTAACCGCGGGCTCCTCGTACTTCACATTTACTTGGTCCTCGGACGAGTCCAAATTGACGGCCGATTGGAAGTCGCCGGGAGAAGGTGCCGGATGTGTAGGATACGTGGAGAAAGCCTACGGCGAAAATTGAGGGACATAGGCGGAACCGGGTGAATATTGCGGCACGGAGTCGTAACTCTGCGGAAATTTAGGACGGTTAGGGGTAGGGGTGGAGACGTTTTGAAAGGATGGAGGTCGAAAATTGTCATAAAAATTTGGATTATTGGGATTGAAACTTGCATCACTAGGCGAACCAAGACCAATTTTGATTGGAATCCATTTGTAGCACAAAAATATAAGAAGTTGTAGAGAGAATTTAGAAGAAATTGAGATAGAAATGTAGAGAATGGGGTGAAAATGAATGGAATAAGGTGTAGTATTTATAGGTAAAAATTATAATTTTAAATTAAAAAAAAAAAATTTAACCGTGGAGCAACGGTTAAACCGTTGCCCAACCCCACGCGCTGACACGTGGTGAAGAAGCCACGCCGCCCAGCATGCCCGCTCGGGCGCATAGGCGCCCACCCCACCCGCCCTCCTCTCCTAGGCGCCATCGTTGCACCCACCCGTCGCCCACCCCCTAAAGGCCACTGATTCAAGTGCTCTTAAAACCCATGTCCAGCACACAATAGGACTATTTTTCGTGTACGGAGGGAGTAAATAATAATAAAATTGAGGTTGAGTTGAAATTAACCTGTAGAGGAGCAAGTAGTGATTGGAGAAAGTTTGGTGTAGCCGTGTAGGGGCAGACGATGAAGAAAAACCCTAGAAATGAGGGCAACTTGTATGCATTTCATTCCAAATACAATTAATTCAAAGAACACAACAAAATCTTCGACTTCAATGAGAGATTAATCGCAGTGTCCCTCTGATTAAAGCAATAATTTTTCAATTTTTTGGATTAGTGATGGTAGGCGAGGACCATGGCAACTGATGAAATCTGGAGAAGAGGCAGAATGAATTAGGGTTTAGAAGTGGATAAGACATGCATGTAATTTTAAAATTCATTGAAGGACATTTTAGTAAATTTGAATGTAATTTTTAATCCGAGTATCAAGGACAACGCATATCCGACCTTTCTTTCCGGATTAAAATCTGACGCAACCATCACAATTTTTCGGGCCAATCCCGGGCCCTGAGTTATCCTTCAGAATGCTATCCATAAAAGTAAACATTGGATTAGGCTGGATTATTTTTATTTATCCAACCTAATCATACAAAGTAAACACCCCCTTATTATATATAATTAATCATATTATAAATTTCAAGTGATGATATGCATTATTATGACGATGCATTGTAATAATATATAAAATGCATTATTTTAGTATATAAAATTCATTATTATCATTTTTATGGAAAAAGTGATTTGTATGTGAACCAACCCCAATATATATATATATAGGGGAAGATCAAATAAAAAATAATTCTCACGTGAAACCTAAAAATTTTTTTATGCCGTAGATATTAATGTATCAATGGTTGAGATTAATTGATTTTTTCATATTATTTGAAGTTAAAATGGATGGTTTTGTCTTTTATTATTTTTTGTAACCGTCCAAAATCCCTTAATTGTAGGATTTATAAATCTTTTGATTTGCTACCTTATTCTTTTCCTGCACCACGTCTTCTTTTTTAATTTTTGTTTTCCTATTTCATCTCTCATTCTTTCATCCATTATTTTTTTTTCCGGTCTTAGCGTCATCCAGTATGCCATCACCATGAAAGCTTAATTATGTATAATTAATTAAGCAATTAATCAATTTTGATAATGCATACTTATATACTAGTTAATGCATAATTATATTCTTGTTAATGCATAATTATATCCATGTTAATTAATACACTTTGGACAACAAAAGTATGTATTCTGCACTTTCAAGTATGCATAATTATGAATCCGTATATGCATAAAAAAAATGCATTACATAAACTAAAAGAACAATCTTAAATATAATTAACCTCAATTATATGCATGTAAAATCATTACACATAAATCTATATCGATAATGCATAATTATTTTACTGTTAATGCATAAACACAACAATCTTAAATATGCATCACTTGTATTATGCACAGGCATAATCAATAAATATTAAGTATGTACTATTTAATTCAAGTATCGTATCATCACTTTTAATTCAAATTCAACTAGAAAATAAAATAAAAGTTAAAAAAAATTGCCGTGATTCTATTGTATGCCATAAATCTCGCCAATACTGCCTCGTGGGGATTTTAATTTATTCCAATTTTACTAAATTGACCTTCTAGCTATAAAACTAGTACAAATAAAATAAAAATAGTATAGATATTGACACATGTCACCATCTTTCACCATTAATTAGGTATTAATCAATGGTGTATAAAAGTTTCTAGATTACACTATATAATAAGTTTCTACTTGAACCCTACCCTATATATATATATATATATATAGAGCGCGGATCAAATAAGAACAATTTCTTAAGTGAGAAATAAGAACAAATCTGGACCCTTGATCCTTGTTGATCTACGGTCCAGATTTAACCGTGCATTTAATTACTCTAATTTATGCATTTAAATGCTAATGCATTAAGTTATTGTAGTTTATGCATTAAAATATTTATGCATTTAGTTTCTGCATTTTATGCATCTCAAATGTAATAAAAATGTATTGTTCTTACGTTCTCATATAAGATGCGTTCTTACCAGATCCGCTCCCTATATATATATATATATATATATATATATATACTAGTATAGCCCTCGTGCGTTTCACGGAAAATATTTAAATTGAGAATATTATGGTATTAATAAATTATAGAAATCACAATTATTCGGAAAATTCTATTAAGGGCGTATATGTAGTACACTCAGCTCTCACATGAGAATATTTTAATAATATAAATTGTATTATTAAAATATTCTCATGTGAGGAGTGAGTATAATACATGTACATGTAGGATAGAATTTTTCTATTAGGAGATCCAAATTTCAACTATCGAGTTCAATACTGTTGGAGAAATGGATTAATCGGATAAGTGTAGATACAATTCCTTCACAATTTTTCGTAAGAGGCATTGTAGAATCGACAATTAATGACTTTTGACTACACTGCTCATAATCATTGAGTTAGATATATAATTATGCCTGTGAGTTAAATTTTTTGAGCATGTAGAGAAACGTCTATCACCTACATATAACGATGATAATACTTCTTAAAATATAAACACGTAAATATATTATCATGCAGAATAAAAATAAATTTTAACCAAACAAAGTTTAAGAGAATCTAACCTACTAATTATAACTTCACATGCAATTGATGGTAATGTGAAATTCTCTTCACTATTGACAAAAGTAATATTCGCAGTGTAAACTTAAAAAATATCAATTTCAGTTATTAAAAAAACTAATGTTGGATACAAAACTACAGAACACCAAGTCACCAACTATGTAGAGCAAAATTGAAATTATTAAAAGAGTTATTGTACCTCAAAAACCAAAATGTCAGAAATTTAGAGACATATCTACCATCATATAAAAATTTATCGAGACAAAAAAAATTATAATTTTCGAAATATACTTTTACTAAATACGTAATTATTTCATGTATTAAAAACCACTTAAATATTACACAAACAATACTATTATCTAAACTCTTGTAAATATAGAAAGAAACAAAAAAATCTTTGATCATCGAAAAATTTGTAGCTAGTAACAGTGAGACAATCAATAGATACATCTGTAGAAGTAGATTCAATCATTTTCGATAATCTAATGAAGTATGTTTGATTCAACAATTGTGGACTACAAAGTCATATCTTCTGAGTTAATTGAACTATATACATAAATTTTCTATCAGAAAATGATTATAATTTCTAGAGATACAACTCCTTCAGTCACCTACAAATAATGAAAATGATTTTAATTAGACTATATGCATGTGATAAAGTGAAAATATAATCAATTTACAACAAAATACAAATGATTTTTAATTTTATTATAAATAGATTATAGTTTCATTTTATTGTATGCATGTATATAGACTCAAAACCAACGTACCATCAACTGAAGACCTCGAATTCATACATGGAATTTTCAAGGAAGATTCACCTACAATAACATAATTTTAAAATATAATAAATTTTAAATACAAACAATATAGGAATGTAATTGAACATCAAATAAATAATAAATTGTGTGTCTGTGTTAATCTAGTGGTGGAGTGATTAACACCCAAGGCCAAAGGTTTCGGTTTCAAGCAATCCAAAATAAATAAATAAGTAATATTAAACTAAATATATATAAAAAGTATTTTAAAATTTTCACCGCAGCTACGTTTTATTTCTCATTATAAAAATAAGAAAGCACTTACAGTATTACAAATACAATCATTATAATTATTTCAATATTCAAATCCACACATAACACTTACATATATTGATATTCAATTAGAAAAGATGCGTTAGTGTATATATATATATATAGGGAGAGGATCAAATAGAAACTCCTATTTATATGAGAACTAGAAACCAATCCAAGCTATCCATCCTCTAAGATCTATGAATATGATTTAACCTCATAACCAATTGGTCAAACCCGCTTTAGTTGGTCAATCCCGCATCTTTTCACTTAAGTAAGGTTATTATGGTAATTTTCGCTGTTTTTTCCTGTGCAAAAGCGAGATGCACAAAATAGTGTAAAATGATGCATCAATATCACATTTCTAATGCATCAATTATTTTTTATCAATGTAGAACAATTAATATTTTTTTACACGATTTATAAAGAAAAAATACGTTTTATAAAGTGTATACTTGTACAATTAAAACATTATGTATATCACATTCGTATTTATTAATTGATGTTTTGAGCACAATTTTATGATGCATTAATACGATTTACGTGATGCATTAATATGAAACTTTAAATGCACATAATAGTCAAAGACTAATTACCACAATTAATGCATTAAGTATATAATATTTGTGATACTGTTTAAATTTATGCATTTACATTGAGTATTGTTTTTAGACGTAGTATCATTAATTATATTTTTATTTTGCATTATATTGTTTAGATGTATGCATTACACTATGCATTTTTTTGTTGGTAGTATCATTCATTTATGCAATACGTATATCGTATTTGCATTCGTACGTATTTGATATCACAACTAATTATGCATTACTTATGTCATATTCGTATTTATTACTTGATGTTCTTGTCACAATTTTATGATGCATTAACACGATATACGTGATGCATTAATATAAAACTGTAGATGCACAAAAGATCTATCACCACAATTAATGCATTACGTATATGCTATTTGTGCATTACGTTGTTTATATTTATGCATTACATTGTTTACAAAGTTGATGCACTAGATGACCTTATAAGATGCATTCGATTTAATTAGTGTCATTCACTACAAATTACTGTACCAACAACAAAATCTTTGTTTCTCTAATTTCTGTATCTAAAGCACAACATTATACCAACATGAAAATCTCTAATTTATATGCCTAAACTGAAGCATAAAATAGAATTACAACATAAGACTTACTGAATAGTAGAAGGTGAAACTGTAAATGCACAGAATAGAGACAAACTCATTATCACAGTTAATGCATTAAGTATATGGTATTTGTGCATTACATTATTTAGATTTATGCATTACATTATTTTTGAAATTATCCTCCTTAATTTGCTTGGTGCTGATCGGAATGGCCCCTAGCTACGCTGGAATCTCATCTTAATTTGCAGCTTTAAATTTGGAGACAAATTAACAAATTTAGATATACAGATTTTATCTATAAAATGAAAAAATCATGAATTCTAATTGTGAAAGCAGAAAAGTATATATATTCGTGCTTTTCCTCTTTCATTTCAAGAGCATATAAACCTGATGGTTCAGCTAGCCAATAACTTCCATTTCAGAGGATTCCTCGATCATCTCCATCATTCACGCATGCTACAATTCCCCCAATCCTTCTTATTATCCCAACTTCTCCTTTCACCCCATTTCCGACGGCTTGTACAAAGAACCCCAATATTTTGCTCTCGACCGTCGTGTCCGACAGTGATGGTGGTGGTGGCAGTGGTTGAAACCGTAGATCGTGGATGGTGGTGGTGGTGCTGAAGAGAGAGAGAGAAGAGGAATGAAAGGAATAGAGAGATCGAACGTGAATGAGAAAAAAGAGTGAAAATTTGTTATACTCACTTCACAAGATAAAAAATTTGTTATACACTAGTATTTGGAAACAAATTAATTATACTCAAGTTTACAAAAATACCCTCCAAGGTCCCACCATCTATCAAATTATTACCACAAACTCCAACCCACAATGCTGTGGGAATTGAAAAAGGAAAGATTACGGCAGTTTTTTGTCTCCCGCGTGAGTGTGTGTGTAAGAAAAGATTGTTTGACCATTTTTTGAAATAAATAATACCGACTACAAGACAAAACAACCCTAAATAAATAAAATCCTTCCCCACCATTGAGAATCCGCTCATACATATCCATCTCGGCCATTTTTCTCTCTCAAACATCGCTCAAACAATTGTGGTGGTCTCAAATTAAAATCGAGAGGGATCTTCACAGAAAGTGGAACCGGTGGTCCATCCTCTACCCAAATTCCCGACAGTGAAAGCGGCAACAATTATTTATAAAACATGTCGGGACTACAGGTTAGTAGCGCAATCTTTAATTATTTAGATTTTAATTTTATATATGAATTACTTCTTTGAATTATTATGAACAATGTTCGAATTGTATTGTGTAGAATATTATAAATAAGGATTTTAGGGTGTTTGAATTATGTAAGGGCCATTGTAAATTTGATCCCTCTCGGTTAGACGAAGATCCCTCTCGATAATAACTAAATCCCGCTCGAGCGGGATTTTAAGAAATTGATGGAAGCCCGAGAGGGAAATTAAATTTTTAGGTAGGGATTTAATTATAAAATTTACCTATGAAATTGTTTTGTAAATTACTGCAACATATATTAATATTTGTAATTTATATGTGATTTAGTCATTATTTCGCAATTTTGGACGAATAATTATAATTTGATTACATATATGATTCTGTTGAATTATAAGCCATTGTAAATTAGATCCCTCTCGGTTAGACGAAGATCCCTCTCGATAATAACTAAATCCCGCTCGAGCGGGATTTTAAGAAATTGATGGAAGCCCGAAAGGAAAATTAAATTTTTAGGTAGGAATTTAATTATAAAATTTACCTATGAGATTGTTTTGTAAATTACCGTAACATATATTAATATTTGTAATTTATCTGTGATTTAGTCATTATTTCGCATTTTTGGACGAATAATCATAATTTGATTACATATATGATTCTGTTGAATTATAAATGCATTGAGACATTGATAAATTAAATCTCTCTCGGTTTTACCAAGATCCCTCTCGAGCTGCCCTAAATCTCGCTCGAGCGGGATCGTAGTCATAATAGAGATGACCGAGAGGGAAATTACATTTTTATATCATAATTTAATTTCTAAGATATATATGAAATTGTTTTGTTAATTATACACTTATATATAAAGTTTCTAAGTTTCGTAATTTATTACGTAATTTTTTATTTGGAATTGGTTTGCACGTTCGAATTATATATAAATTTGCGTAATTTATGCTGTAATTTATGTTGGTTTGTTATTTTTTTTAGAATTATTTCGGAATTAATTTGTTGCTTTGATTTTTGTCATTAGATTGTATACAAGAGGCCCGACACAATTAACCGTTTGTCGACGGTTAGCACGTCCTACAAAACGAGTGTATTTGAAGATGTTAGAATGGTATTACGTGGCATTGGAGGACAGGAATTGCTTGATAGATTTATGATGGGATGCTTCGGACACTTTACTCATTGGAATCCAGGACAGAAGTGTGCGATGGCAGTACATCACGTGTTGTCACGTGAGATCCAGTATCCCGGTGTTGAGGAGCACGAGATGTGGTTTCATATCAACGGGATGAACCTCCGTTTTTCATATCCGGAGTATGCTTTGGTGACTGGTTTGAACTTTGGCTCGTCCGACTTTAGACCATCGGAGGATCACGATATTCGAAACGTGGAGGTTTATCGACGGTTCTGTGGCGGAATGCAGATCAGTGTGGCTGACTTACTGGATCGATTTACCAACACACGTGACACGATCCCCGATCCAAATGGTGATCTGTACCTCCGCGTCGCCCACGTGTTAGTGTTGTACTTGTTTCTGCTTGGTTACGAGTCGAAGAAGTTCGTTCATTCGTGGGTGTGGAAATTGGTGGATGACTTAGATGTGTTTAGCCGTTTTCCGTGGGGAGCATACACATTCTTGAATTTGAGGCACTACGTGAAGAATGTGCAGAGTAAACAGAAGTACCACTTCTACGGACCTGTTTGGGCTTTTCACGTCTGGTCCCTGGAAGTCCTTCCTGATTTAGCTGCTTCAGTTGGTAGAGTTGTTAACCAGACAGGACGTCCTCGCTGCCTTAAATGGAAATTTAAAAGCAGACCTGGAATGGAGCTTCAGCCTCTTTTTGAACTACAGGTAATAAATAACTCAACTAATTAAATAATTAATTTAATTATTTTTTATACTTAATTTTTTATATTTAATATTTTATTCATTGCAGTATGGGAATTTTGAGCCATTTGCCCCGTTGGAAGATGAGGTACAGACTTTTTACTGGCAGTCGTCTCAGTATCCAAATGCCCTCAATATCGAGTATGTAGCCTCGCAAAATCCACTAAGAGTAGGTGAACAGTTTCCTCGTCGTACCCATATGGAAGCACCGTCCCCGGTACATGAGGCTCGAGGGCAGAGACGACCACAGATGGAGGCTTCTAGCTATGTCGAAGATAGAATTTCAGACGAAGAGCCTGAGCAACCGGTCCGACCGGTCCGAGATAAGGGAAAGCGTACTCGAGTCCCTGCATCATCATCATCGAGCAGTAGCGGAGACCATCACCGACGATACAGTGATCGTCGCATGATAAGAGAAGAGCTTGAAAAATCAGAAGATCGGCTATTAGAGAAGATAGATAAGAGATGGTTGCCTCGCTTTACAAAGTGGTTCGAGGATTTGATGGAGAAGGCTCGATGTGGATCTTCACGTCGTAGTCCTGTATATCAACCCACCCCTCATCGTCGCCCAGATCCCGATTATCTGACCCCTACAACCACCGTGCATGAGCCAGAGCATGATGGTAGTGAGCGGCAGGACACTACTGCCACCGCTAGTGAGCCACCGTACGTTCCTTTCACGCACAATGTATCCGAGTACGGCACTAGTCAGCAAGAAGTTCCACCTCGCCGTTCTATGCCGGAGTTTGGTACATCGTCGCATATGTTTGGCGAATCTGGTTCTTTTCTACAAGATCCGTATCGTCATTCCATGTTCGCTCCCTCTGATCGTTCAGACCTACTTTTTGCACAGTTGGGACAGGTAAATTTCTTCTTCTGTTACAATTTGTTGCTTTTTTTTTAAATTTAAATTTACTCTATTTGTTGTCAATATAGGCGATTGGAAATGCTTTTAGTCAGGTGGCTGCTCAAGAAGGTGGAGAAATTCTTCTCCAAGTGACTCCGATTAGCCAAAGTGCCCCAAGTTGAGGCTAATGTTCAAAAGAGACGGGATAAACGTCCCATGAGGAACAAAAGACCTAGCAAAGCAGTTTCTATGCCTTTTGAGGCTGAAGTGGCGCCGATACCACTGTCGAGGGAGCTTGTTGAGGAGTTTGAGGAGTTCATGAGGGGTCCGACTGATGCGTACGTGATAGTGACAACGAGTGATAGCTTGCTGTATCACGATTGGTGGATGGATTTAATGAATGGGAAACCATATCTCATTATCGGGGTATAATTAATTTTTTATATTAAGCTGTTAATTAGAAAATATTTGTAATTTAATAAATCTTCTTTTTGCAGGCTGTTGATATGTACTTGATGTATTTGCGAACACGTTTGAGACATCGGGATCAAGTACTGGAACATGTCACATTCAACAACACGGTTATCTTTGATACCGATGTCTTCGTAAGTAATCTTTTATTTTTTGAAGTTTATATATTTATTTTAACAACTAATCTTTTATTTTTTTCAATGGAAACAGGTACAACTCAATCATGAATGGCACAATGTGATTTTAACAAAAGATTGTCCGAAGAGAATGAAGAGCAAGTGGAAGACATACTGTGATTGGTGGGCTTCACGTAGCATATTATTTGGAGTGCATGGAGTTGATGCGGGTGAATCACAGACTTCCCTTTTTGAAGCAAAGCATGTAAGTGAATTCTTATTTTTTATTGTATTTATAATATTTAATAGAGGATATTAATATTATATTATTAATTAATTAAAATTTTAATGCAGATCATACTAGTGTGTCACATTGATGGTCATTACGTGACGGTCCGTATCGACATGCTGAAATGGGAAGTTGAAATCTACGACTTACTATACTGGGGCTTAGATCCGAGTGTGCAAAAAACGCGTGTCAAGAAATTAGAGCCACTCCTGAAATTGTGGACTCGAGTTCTTTCCACTGCCTTTTATTGGAAACATCAACGTATCGAACTTTCAAATCCGATAGAGGAGCCGTTGAAGTTGAAAGTGGTGGATATTGATCACCAATTCAAGCAGGCTGACAGTATTAATTGTGGGATATTTGCACTTATGCAAGTTGAGCGGATGATTAATGGGAGACCCTCCATAGCATGGGGACAGAGTCACACAATGTCGTTTCGCATGAGAGTAGCCGCTGTTGCATTTGATCTATGTCACAAACCTTAGTTTAATTTTTTTCGATTTTTAATTTATTGTACTTTAATTTATCTGACTGAATTTTTCTACATTCTATTTTAATTGGACTGTTATCGAAAATCCAAGTGATTCAATTATAAAAATATTAAAAAATAAAATGGAATAAAATTCTAATTCAGTGGATTCAATTAGAGATCCCTCTCGAGAGGGATCTTGAGAATCCCTCGAGAGGGATCGAAAATTATTCAACTAAAAAAAATAAAAAAATATTAAAATATATTATAAAATAAAATAGAATAAAATTCTAATTCAATGATTCAATTAGAGATCCCTCTCGAGAGGGATCTTGAGAATCCCTCGAGAGGGATCGAAAATTATTCAACTAAAAAAAATTAAAAAATATTAAAATATATTATAAAATAAAATAGAATAAAATTCTAATTCAATGATTCAATTAGAGATCCCTCTCGAGAGGGATCTTGAGAATCCCTCGAGAGGGATCGAAAATTATTCAACTAAAAAAAATTAAAAAAAATTAAAATATATTATAAAATAAAATAGAATAAAATTCTAATTCAATGATTCAATTAGAGATCCCTCTCGAGAGGGATCTTGAGAATCCCTCGAGAGGGATCGAAAATTATTCAACTAAAAAATATTAAAATATATTATAAAATAAAATAGAATAAAATTCTAATTCAATGATTCAATTAGAGATCCCTCTCGAGAGGGATCTTGAGAATCCCTCGAGAGGGATCGAAAATTATTCAACTAAAAAAAATTAAAAAATATTAAAATATATTATAAAATAAAATAGAATAAAATTCTAATTCAATGGATTCAATTAGAGATCCCTCTCGAGAGGGATCTTGAGATGGTTCTCGAGAGGGATTCAATATTATATAATTTTAGACAGAATCATATTATATAATAATAAAATTAAAAATAAAATATAATAAATCCAATTTTAATACATACAAGTTAATATTCAACACATTCAACGTTCATGAATTTGGGTACAATTTCTACGTGTATGACCCTCTTCACGACAATTACTACATCTCCTCAGACGGTGACTACTACTGGATGCTTCTTCTTCTTGGCAAGTGGTTTGTCTCCGTGTATTCATCTCTGTAGCAGATCTTCGCCGATTAACTCTCGGACGTCCCGCCTGTGAAGTGATTTTGGGAGGTAACACCAATGTATTGACGACTTCAATTGGTACATTCCAGTCGTCTTTGTGAGGAACACAGTGTATGGGATATTTATAAACCTCAAACCAAGCTTCTCGTTTGTAGTAAAATTGCACATAGTCGTATATTGCTTCACCATTTTTGCTGTAATTGTAACAATGAAACAATTAAAAGTAAAATAATAAATTTATCTTAAGCCAAATTTACTTTCATAAAACTTACTGGATTGCAGCAATCGCATGAGAACACGGCATTCCGTCATGTTGAAATTTGCAGCATGAGCAAATTGAGATCAACTTTCCAAGATCTTTTACCATCATTCACGTTGAACGTCAATCCGAGACCGCGAGTTGTAATGTACCTAAATGCTTCATTCATTGCTGCTGTAAGCTTTTTACCCGCCTCTTTAGTTACTACGTCGTCATCGCCTTTTGCCGGTTCACGTCTCTCATCAAACTATTTTTCGATTACATGCCTAATGGCATCAAGCATTGAGCATATAGGAAGACGACGCGCCCACAACATTCTGTTATTCCATACTTCTGCTGCATTTGAAGTGAGGTGGCTATATCGCGGTACTGGACACATGCATCGAGCCCATTTCTCTGGTCTAACTCTCATTAATCTTTCATACGTACCAGGGCTCTCTCGACGCAAAGATTCCATTGCCTTTTCATAAACTGAAGTGCGATATGCATAAGCAGCTCGTTGAAACAAAGCCACAACGACTTTACCGTAGCTTTTTAGCTTATTCAGCAGGTGATAATAGCACAGACTGTGAATTGCATTGGGAAACACTTCACTAATAGCATTAGCTATGGAGGCATGGGCATCAGAGACAATCAATGTATTTGTCAAGTCCCCATACGCAACCTTAAAACGGGACATGAACCATTTCCAAGAGATATCATTCTCAATTGGCCCAACACCTATCGCAAGTGGAAAAACATGCTCGTTGGCATCTTTCGTCATAGCCACCAATAAGACGCCTCTATTTTTGCCCTTCAGATGGGTGCCATCCACAACGATCACAGGTCTCATATTCAGTGGATAAGCAAGTCTGCAAGCGCCGAGAGCTACAAACAAGTGCTCAAACCTCCCATCATCGCCAACAACTAGATCATTAATCGTGCCCGGATTTATTTCCTTAAGCATGTGAAGATATCAAGGCAGCAACTGGAATGATTCAACATACCCTCCATATATCATTTGTATAGCTGTATGTCGTGCTCGCAGCGCCAAATCATATAAAATGATCATACCGAACTCGCGTTGCATCTCCTCCACAATGGCTTTAGGCTTCATGATTTCACACTCTATTATAATTTTTCGAGCAATGTACGCTGCAACCACATTCATCTTGATTTTCCTGGGAGCAACACGTCCTAACTGGCGAGTGCATGCATGTTCAGGATTAAATCTGTACACATACCAAGTATCGGTTCCACGTGATGATGCACGGAGCTCGAATGGGCAATTTTCCGAACGTTTACACTTCCACTTGAGACGCCTCGTGTCAGACGTGGAAACTTTGTATTCGGCTCATTTCTCCATGTGCCACAATCCAACTGCAATATTTAGGTCATTTTGCTGTCGAAAACAACACCAACTCGCAACTCAACATCATCCGTCGGATCACGTTCTCGTGACACGAGAGAAATCGTAGCATCAACCGGAATAACTGGAACTAGCCAATTGGTTAGATCATCAGGATTGACCCCTCCGCTAGAACGAACCCATGCACTGTGCTTCACCATCGTAAATTCTTGTAAGTCTTCCTCGGTCTGTTCCTCAGATGAATCACTATCAGATTCTCGGGCATAACTTTCCTCATATTCATCGTCTGAACTACTATGCACGTTGAATTCTAACTCATTATTATGTGTAATAGCTCTCTCGGGACCACGACTCTCTGGAAAAAAAGGTACGGGATCCGTGGACGTCGATCCGTAATTGTGTCCTCCTATAGGGTATGAGTCAGCAAAAAATTCTGATGAAAGCAACTGTTGCTGGATACATTCCATTTCATCAGAATATGTTTGCCCTTGGTCGTATTGAAAGGATGATGCCCCAGGATCTTCGAAAGACGGAACATATGTGTCTATGTGGTTGTGGATCAGATACACAGTTGGGAATGACTCCTTCAAGCACAACTGAGCAAATTGTTGATCATTGCTCAAGAGAGATTTCATAGTGCGTCCAGTACGACATGTCGATAAGTAATACATCTCGTACTGTGTGCTCATCGAATTTTGGTGCATCATAACATCGATGTTGTATCTCAAATTGATGAGAGATGGAGTGACGGTAAGAACTTGAGTAATCTGTTCTGAACCGCCCACGTATGTACAATGGTGCCATTGTCCGCCGTATTTGACAGTGAAGTACTTTCATTCATCCATATTCTGAAATATGGAACGGGGTTCATAAAAAAATATATTAAATCCATATAATCAATTACAAATATTAATATATTTTGCACTAATTCACAAAAAAAATTCATAAATAATTTTTATAATTAAATCCAGACATTATAAATTAATTTCCCTCTCGGACATCTATATTTTTAAGAAGATCCCGCCCGAGAGGGATTTACAATTTATCGAGAGGGATCTTCTTCAAACCGAGCGGGATTTAATTTAACAATGGTTCAATACTTTTATAATTCAACATAATCATATATTTAATCAAATTATGATTATTCGTCCAAAAATGCGAAATTTTGGATAAATCAAAGAAAAATTACAAATATTAATATATTTTGCACTAATTCACAAATAAATTTTATAGATAATTTTTATAATTAAATCCAGACATTATAAATTAATTTCCCTCTCGGACATCTATATTTTTTAAGAAGATCCTACCCGAGAGGGATTTACAATTTGTCGAGAGTGATCTTCTTCAAACCGAGCGGGATTTAATTTAACAATGATTTCATGCTTTTATAATTCAACATAATCATATATTTAATCAAATTATGATTATTCGTCAAAAAATGCGAAATTATGGATAAATCAAAGAAAAATTACAAATATTAATATATTTTGCACTAATTCACAAATAAATTTTATAGATAATTTTTATAATTAAATCCAGACATTATAAATTAATTTCCCTCTCGGACATCTATATTTTTTAAGAAGATCCCGCCCGAGAGGGATTTATAATTTGTCGAGCGGAATCTTATTTATGAAGGCCCAGACATAATTAAAAAGCTCTAAAATGCATATTCATAATATTCTACTTAATAAAACGAAACAAATATGAAATAATTAAGAAATTATTCAAGCCCTAAAATAAACCATTAATTACAAATTATTCCACAAAAAATTCAACAAAATTAATTAACTAATTAGAAGATTACTAACCTCTCTTCCTTATTTTTTTCACGTTGGCTTCACTACTGAAGGAACAAAACTACCAATTTTTAAAGTTACAATGGTTATGGTGTGTTCTCAATCTTCACTGCGAAAAATTATATAGAGGAGAAGGTAAAATTGGTACAAGTTCACATGAAAGTTAAAAGATGAATTTTCACATCCACAGTAGAAATGTGTAAGATGGCGTGTTTCATAGTCTGCATTGTGTAAGAAATTAACTTCATGCATGTTTGATCAAAATTTATTATTTCACGTGCAAAAATTAAATTTCCCGCTCGACAATTCTTAAATCCCTCTCGAGTGGGATCTTCAAAAATCTCGAGAGGCATCTTCATTTTTTTGCCCATTGTCCGAGAGGGATCTTCATGTTTTTGGTTCTTCATGATATTATTGTTCTTTTGGTATAGTTTACATATTTTTCGGCCTTCAATATTTATTTATCTGTGCGTACTCATGTATGCTAAATAAATAGATTAAATAATATTTTACTAAATAAATAATCTGCAGAATCTAAAATTCAAACAATAATGGAATTATAATGTCACAATGATTGTGCAAGATAATGACACAAAGAGAAAAATTATGACACATGTAAGAGATTCCCAATCATTGACAACATTTTCAATTAAATATGTCACAATCCAAGGGTAAATTCGTCCACTCACCTCAAACTTGTGCATAACTAATTTGTTTGAAAATAGATGTGTATAACAAATTTTTTAAAAGGCAAAGTGAGTATATTGGGGTATTGAGACGAGAAAAAATGGGGATGAACTTTTTCCTAAAATAGCCCTTCTTCCTTGTTTTTTAATCCATGTCAATTTTTTAGATTTAATCATAACCATACATTATTTAATGGTCAAGATTAGTTCTTATTTCTCATATAAGGAGTATATATATATATATATATATATATATATATATATATATATATATATATATATTTGTTGGGGATGCGTTAGTTTATTTCAATTGATCTTAAAACCCAATTAACGATCCTGAACTATGGAATTTTTTTAATTTCAAATGTCATTAATTTAAAACAGCGTGCATAAAAAGGAGTAATAAATATAATCCCGAAAATTATTTCTTAATTTGTTAATTTGTAAAAAGTAACTTCCATAATTATAATATATACATTTTATTCAATTTATTGTATTACTATCCTACCACCACCTAAACAACATTTATTGCAGAAATGCCCCAGCATATAAATATAGTTCAACAGATTAAAGGTCCACTCTAACCCTAATTCACTAACGGCACAATTCTTTTTCCTTCTCCCACAAGCACGGCGCAGAGAAACCAAATCTTAACCTGCCATTTTCAATTTCTTCTTCTTTCTTCTTTCAAAGCCATCTACCATTATAACCAACACAACCTTCTCTTCCGTTGCATCTAAATTCGTGTTTGTTTTGAAAATATACAAAAACATCTACCTTTACTCAAAGATGTCATTGCAATCGAAGACTATTCTTACCTGAAATCTGCCATTAAATAGACATCTCCATCGCCCATCTCAGTCATAAATTCGTTTCCACGTCCTACGGATCTCACAAAAATAGGAAAAAAAAAAAACCCTCTATAATTAGGGGATCTACCCAAATCTGTCTTCCAGACCAAGAACTCTATAAATTTTTCAAATCTGATAAATATAAGGTATGATTCCGATTTTTTTTTCCGTGAAATGTTTCAATTATGTTTCCGGTTTATCACCATTAATTTTTGAGAACCCTAACTATAATTTTCTTAATTTTTGATTCCAAAGTACATAAATTTCACCTTGAAGATCAAGGAAACACAAATTTTCCAAGTAGTGATAATGGGACATAATGTCCTAGACATAATGGTGGTATTTAAGTAAATTTAAAATTTTCGAATTAATTGAATTAATTAATAAGATTTTTGCAATTACTCTATTATCCTTAGCACTAATTAAGGGATATATTACATGATTGATTTAAAATTTGGAAAATCAAATCATATCTATATATTCTATAATTAATTTCTAACATATCCATAATTATTTCATAAAATCATGCTACAAATAAGCAACTAAATCAAAATAAAATCATTTATATTAATCTTTATTGAATTTCGTTTTTTTATCTATTATTCGACAATAATAAAAAAAAGGAAGCCAACTACAATAAAATAAAAAAATTATTTAAAAAAATCGAAAATAGTATGAAAAAATCGACATTAAAAAATTACACACACTAAAAACTAACAAATGATAAAAAAATATTAATCTTGATACAATTTCAATTTTTTTATGTATTATTCGAATTAATTACTTATTTTATATCAAAAAAATAAAAAATAAAAAAATAGGAAGCCAACTACAATGAAATAAAAAATTATTAAAAAAAATCGAAAAAAGTATGAAAAAATCGACATTAAAAAATTACAAACACTATAAACTAACAAATGATTAAAAAAATATTAATCTTGATGCAATTTCGATTTTTTATGTATTATTCGAATTAATTACTTATTTTATATCAAAAAAATAAAAAATAAAAAATAAAAAATAGGAAGCCAACTAAAATGAAATAAAAAATTATTAAAAAAAATCGAAAAAAGTATGAAAAAATCGACATTAAAAAATTACAAACACTATAAACTAACAAATGATAAAAAAAATATTAATCTTGATGCAATTTTGATTTTTATGTATTATTCGAATTAATTACTTATTTTATATCAAAAAAATAATTAAAGATATGATGAGAATAATAATAGATATGAAAATATATCTCTAAAAATTAATTAAAGATATGAAAAGATAAAAATTATTTTATCCTAAAATTTGAAATCACAAAGATTTTTAAGTAATATATTATAGAATAATTTCCATATTATGTGCCAAAGAAATTGATTCGGAGGAAAAAGAAAAAAAATTAGCAAGAATATACATATATAAGTGGCAAAGCAATTGATTCATAAAAAGAAAAAGAAAAAAAAAGGATAATTAGCAAAATGACAAAAGTAAATCGTAAACAAAGTAAGGGATCAAATAATATGTAGGAAAAAAAAAAGGAAACAAGAATATGTAAATTAGAATATGTATATTTCGAGTTTTACTAGAATTGATTCATAAACAAAGTAAACTAAAATATTCGTCTGGTAATTGTAAACAAGAATATGTAAATTAGAATATGTATATTTCGATTTTTACTAGAATTGTATATTTACCTAATTAAGATTATGATGATAATTAAAATATTCCAAAATTACATAAGGGTAAATTAGAGAAATGTGTAAACCAGAAAATCGGAAATGAAGGAACCAGTTTTGGAAAAACCGGTTTTTAAATATATGGGCAAAAAAAACCAATTATGTCCAAGACATTATGTCAAAAAATCTTTTCCCTTATATCAAATGTAAGTTACGGTCCTTCTTTAACAAAGAAAGATAAGAACCCTAATATTTAATTTTTTTAGATCTGCAATAATTAACCTTTATTTTATCTTTGTTGAAAAATTAATTTCGCATATTATTAAGATAATATCTCTTTCTATAATTATCATTTAAATAAATCTTCAAATAATTAACTAATTGAACCAATTATGAATGTTTTACCGTTTATATTTCAAGTCTGTTATCTGTTTTTGACCATTAATTGTTTTTAATATATTTTATATAAATATATTTAATACAAATTTAAATCTGTTACTTTATTTTCAGTTAATAAATAACAATTGTGTATTATATGAATTATCGATCTCACCTCCAGAACTAAAAAATGGTAAGAACTCCACAAATTGTGTGGTCAGCTTAGTGTTGAGCTGTTTTTCTTTGAGCTTCAATTTGAAGTGCCAAATGCAGTGCACTATTTGACCTTGGAAGTACAACTTGTATCCAAACATGAAAAAGAAAATAAATTGAAAAAATAATTTTTATTTTCTACTTTAAAAAAAAAATTGTGTTAATTACCACTCTCTCATAGACAATGCATTCAATACTCATTGTATCTTTATTGTTTTCTTTGAATTGTATTTCTTACACACACACACCTTACTTTGGTAACAAAGCTTGTCTATGATTGTGTGAGGTCATATATTAGGCTAACAAAGTGAGCCATTCTTGAGAACAAAGCTGCCAATGAAATTGCAATAAAGAAGAAGCATTCTATTGTTGTAACATTTTTTTTTGTAATGGCATAATAACAACCATGTATGTTCATGTAATAGAAGTAGTAGGTAAGATACAATATACAAAACACAAAAAATCAAACATAATAAAAAGATAAGGAAATGAAAATAACTAAAATTCTAATCTAAAGAACTTTAAAAAAATCAAATCTTGTAGAAATACAAAATGATTCCTGAAAGCATAAAAGAAAATCTGCAGAAGTTGTTTCAAAATTTTGAAATCATGTTTGGAGTAAACTTTTGTTGGCGAGAATGATTTTTACTCTCTGGAGGTAGAGTTTATATACAGTTGAAGAGAATTATAAAATTTCAAACTTCAGAATTTGGCTCTAAGAAAGTAGCCCATGCTCCTAACAGATAGATAACATGTAAAAGTCATATCAATATCTGTATAATACAAACTTATAACTTTGTTTGTCAAAAATTTGATACATGGATAGCTGTGCACACGTCAAAGAAAGTAATCTTAAATATCTAAATAAAGCTTCAAAGTGGGTCCATTAGCTTTAGGCGGGAAAAGGGTATTTCTGTGATTATACTGAAAACTCAGCTTTTATGGAAGTATAAAAGATATAGATATCATACATATATGCACTTTTCTGGAATTCTATCAACAGTACTTTTATTCAGACCTAGACGGCATCGTTTAGCCTTGCGCCCATGCTGTATACTGTGTACTTCCATATCCAATCAAAGGCTAGATCAAACTCTTCAAACATTCACTAAATTACGTCAAAGGAAGAAAAAAGAAATGACAAGTGACAACACACTGCTCTCATGCAAAGTTGTTTGTGCATATAGAAAATGGGATGGGATCCCTTTCTACTATCGGATATAAGGCTAGTCTCCCAATATCCAACTTTAATCAATAATGAATATGCATATAATAAAATAGTAGTTCTATAAATAAGAGCCGAGCTAGTTCAACCACATCCCAGCATCCTAGCTACTCTTTATCTAAAAAAAAAACAAATGGCCTCTTTATCCAACCTTCCCAACATCGAAAGAATTCCCGAGGATATACTGAGATCGATGTTTTCGTATCTTGATTACAAGACGTTGCTGAGGATGCAAGTTGTTTACAAATCTTGGACTGGAGTCATCGGTGAGATGGTCGAAAAGCTGAAATTATAGGTTGAAACTATTTATGTGGGGTGTATGGCTCTGTGGAGAGATACAGGAAGGAGAGATACTTTCGGGAACGCTCGAAAGAATCAGATCGGAAGAGGATGCGAACGTAGCACGTAACTTTGAGTAGGCCATGAAGAACGTCGCTACGTTTCGGTTCTCGAAAGTATCTCTCCTTCCTGTATCTCTCCATAGAGCCATACACCCCACATAAATAGTTTCAACTTATAATTTGGGTAGGACTTCAGCTTTTCGACCTTCTCACCGATGACTCCAGTCCAAGATTTGCAAACAACTTGCATCCTCAGCAACGTCTTGTAATCGAGATACGAAAACATCGATCTCAGCATATCCTCGGGGATTCTTTCGATGTTGGGAAGGTTGGATGAAGAGGCCATTTGATTTTTTTTAGATAAAGAGTAGCTAGGCCTAGGATGCTGGGATGTGGTTGAACTAGCTCAGCTCTTATTTATAGAACTACTATTTTATTATATGCATATTCATTATTGATTAAAGTTGGATATTGGGAGACTAGCCTTATATCCAATAGTAGAAAGGGATCCCATCCAATTTTCTATATGCACAAACAACTTTGCATGAGAGCACTGTGTTGTCACTTGTCATTTCTTTTTTCTTCCTTTGACGTAATTTAGTGAATGTTTGAAGAGTTTGATCTAGCCTTTGATTGGATATGGGAGTACATGTTGGTCCCAAGACGGATACCTAGGTGTAGAGGGGGGGTGAATATACCAAGGTTTAAAAACTTTTCCCAGTTTAAAACTCTTTTCAGAGAGCCTGCTGTGTTCGATCCAGCTGGATGATAGCTTGATCAACACAGCTGGCTGTGTGAGTGTGTGCGGAAGTTGGTGGGTTTGGAAAGTCCGTCTGTTGCTTCAAATCATATTGTAAAGCTCTGTTTCACTTTTCAGTTAGTCAGTTTATGCAGCTTGAAATAATGCTCATGAGGGGTTAGCAGAATGCATAAAACAAAGGAATAAAGAACAAAACAATTTTAACGTGGTTCGGAGTAACACCTCCTACGTCCACGATCAGATTCACTGGTAATTCACTACCACTTGGTTTCCAAGTACCAAGCAACTTCACAACTCTAACCTGAGTTGTGTTCCAACAGTTTGCAGGCACTGTCAAGCCTACACCTTCAGTTTCCGGGTACTGAAGAACCTAACCACTCGAATTACATGCTTCGAGCAGGCGTACCTTTACCTAACCTTTCTGGGTTTGAGTTTGGGTATGTGTTTTCCAACTATGAACGAGTTCTTACAATGAAGAACAAGGAGTATGATGAACTCGTTCAAACTAGGCTTAAGATATTTCTATTCTAATCTATTCTGCCTATGACTGAATATGTGAACAACTAAGAACACAGCTGACTGATTGGGTGTTCTTGAAAGATTTGGCTTTTAAGATCGTTGTTCATTTTTCTGTTTTCTCTTTTATTTCTTCAGTCGTCTCGCCAGACTCTCCAGTCGGCTTGTTCTCTTCAATGGTAAGGAGATATATATAGGTGGAGATTCAAACTAGTCGTTGGAAGAGAGCCGTTTGAATCTTACCTACTTTCATTGACTTCTGGCCTTTAACCTACGAAGTAGGTCTGCATCTGCAGAAGCTATTTCTTCTCTGATTTGACCGCGTCAGACAAGATCTTCTGACATCGGGATCTTGTCTTGGAGAAGGTCTTCGTCTTTGAGCTGCTAAGCATCTCTTCTGTGTCTTCAGCATCTTCGACTCTGCTGCGTCTCGACTCTGAGCTGTGTCTTAGACCTGAGCTGTATCATCAACCTAAGCTGTGTCATTAACCTGAGCTGTGTCATCGACACTAAGCTGGGACTTTTACACTGAGCTGGGTCTTCGACACTGAGCTGGGTTTCCGTCACTAAGCTGGGTCTTGATACTGCTGGATCTTTGACTCTGCTTGGTCTGCTCTGCTGAATTCCTCAGTTGTGTCCGCTTAGCTGTGTCTTCTGCTGTTTTCAGCGACTCTACCTGTAAACTTAGAAACTCTATAAGGCTCAAACAGGTAAGCTGAAAAACGCTTAGGCTTGTGCAATCATCTACTCGGTTGGGATCAGCTGGGTTTTGGTATCAAATCAAAACTCTATTAATTTTCCCAACAATACACAATACAAAGCATGAGCGCAAGGCTAAACAATGCCCGTCCCAGTGGGGATGGCCTAGTGGTGGAGTGGTTGCCTGCTGACCAATAGGTCAGAGGTTCGAGTACTCTCGGCTACAAAAAAACCCTAGGTGGGATGTGTGAGTATTAATATTTGTAATGATATTAAAAAAAAGTATTGTTAATAGAATTCCAGAAAAGTGCATATATATATATATACATATAGTTCACATACAAATAACTTTTTCCATAAAAATGATAATAATGAATTTTATATACTAAAATAATGAATTTTATATGTTATTACAATGCATTGTCATAATAATGTACTTTTGAATTGCTATAATACATTGTTATGATAATGCATTCCGTATTCAATTATAATACATTGGTCAATGATAATCGTAGATCTACAAAGCCCATTTTGAACATTATGGTTGGATGTTTTGACGATCAAATAAATTGTTAAAAAGTTTTGTGGTTAAACAACCTTAAGGGGGTTTGCGAGAATGCCGAAAACAATAAACGTTGATATAAAAGTTTGTGTCTTTAAAGGATAAAATTACTCTATTTATTTTCAATTTTAAGGTGCTAAAGTAATTTTTATAATTTAAAGGTAAAATGAATTCAATAGTTATTTGTGCAAAATAACTGTGGGATGGAAAATACACAGTGATCTTTATTTACACCAACTTAACAATTTGTAGAATTAAATAAATTGATATGACAACTTAACAATTGGTCAAATTAAAATTTTTAATAAAAATAAACTATTTATTTGGCCAACTAATTAATTGGCCAAATTAAATTGGTTGTGCAAACAATTGTGGGTGAGAAAATATACATTGACCTTGAGTATTTATATAAGTTTTTCAAGATTAGAATTTTATTGAAAAACGATGTTGGATAAATTTTTTGAGATAATAGGAATGTAGAAAATTGAATTTTATTTATTAATTTCAAGTTTCATCCCTTTGCGTGTGATTAAAATTTAATTAACTTGGCCATGTATAATCTGTATGAGATACCGCATTAAATTACCAAATTAATAGATATGATTAGATGTTAAATATGAATGAAATATTAGACTACATTATGAAGATGAATCGTATAATCCAATATGGAATATTGTCTCACACATAGAATATTATTAAAAGGAATGTAATATCTATATTATTATGGAAGTTGTGAGAAATATTGAATGCAATAGAATATATGAATAAAAAAAATGCTTAAAATGAAGATTTAAGATAAATAAGAATACTGAATAGAGGTTGCGTCATGTAAGATCTAAAATTAAAGAGATGTCTCGAATACGTAATCGTTTTAATAATATTAAATATATATATATATATATTTAGTATTGTATGTTGTCCTTTCTTTCCATGTTATATATATAACATATATAACATGGGAAGAAATGGCAACATATAATACTAAATAAAAGTCAATTTTATTTATTTGAGTTAATAAAATAATTCAAACAGTTTGAAATCTCACGTCAATTTTTCAAGCGACTTTGCAAATTGAAAACCTAAATAAAAGGATATTTAAATGTATCTTCTCAAGCAAAAATTCACATTTAATTGCCGGAGTGATTGAGACTAATATCACTCGAACGACACCGCCAATTTAATTTGACCATATAAAAAGTTTTTGCCAAATAAATATTTTCTTCGATTTAATTTAACCAAATAAATGTTTCTGGACAAAAAATAGTTTCTTGAAATTAGTTTAAAATTTAATTTTATATTATAAATAATTAATTTTACAAAATAAATAGATTAACTAGGAAATATATATACCTACAAAACTTGTCTTTACATCACGAGGAATTGTGGGAAAAAAAATTTATGTTGAGAATGGAAGAGATTGAATTATTTTTTCATTTTCTTTTTTCTTGAAAGGGGAGAGATTAAATTCTATTTGGAGCTATGATGCACAAATTCTCCAAAAAATAATATATTGCAGAATCGGTTACGCTTAGGATAAGGGTGCAATTTGTGTGGGATTCGCACGAGATTTGCGACGTGGAGAATCTTCAAATAATATATATATATATATATATATATATATATATATATATATATATATAAAACTCACGAAAACCCTTTTAACTGAATCACGCAGCCTTGATTTTGGTAAGAGCTCTGCCCAATTCTTTACCTTATGTCTATGACTATGTGATGGCGAGATGCAAGAGGAGGCGATCGACGCAGTGAGACTGCGTGAGAGAGAAGATCCACCTTGGTGGTGGTGGTGTGGTGCGGGGACGACGATGGATCTCCAGCAAAAATCCGACTACACTAAAAAATCGAACCGACCCGCTCCAAAGATTCAGGCTGGTTTTGTGGGTTCGGGACGGTTTTGCTCACCCCTATCTGTATCTACATATGAAGTTAGCACATTAATAGATCAACGAGATATGGTATTCAATTTCATACATGCACCCTTTTACCAAGTAAAAAAATAAAATAAAAATACGCACGAATTAGTTTAAGAGTTTTTGTTGTTTCTTCTCAACCCGACCCGACCTGCAGCAACCGACGGCGGCGATGGATCTCCAGGACCAGCAATATATCCATCTTGAATGAAACTGACTATTCCTTGTCACTTGCCAACCACCTTCTCTCCCAATCCTCCAACCTCGTCTTCTCCCCCTTGTCGATCCACGTGTTGTTAGGCATGATCGCCGCCGGGTCGAAGGGCCCGACCCTAGACCAAATTATAGGTTTTGTTACGTCCACGTCTTCAAATCATGAACTCACTGCTTCTTTTCGGAGATTGTGAGTACGGTGCTCGAAGACGGAAGCCCGCTTGGAGGGCCCGTTTTGTCCACTGCTAACGGGCTTTGGGTTGATCTCTCCCTTAATTTAAAGCCCGCTTAACCACATCTACTCCACAATGTCAACACAGCTGTTCCCGAACAAGTTGATATTCAAAACAAGGTCTTTTTCTTCTTTTCCCTTTCTCTCATTACTAATATTAATCAATATATATCTATTAGTAATATATAAAAATAGAGTTTTTAACATATTTTGACAAATTCATTCTTAATCAGTTTTCAACATTTACCCCCGAAAAAAAAATCAATTTTCAATCGTGCTGGAAAATTCAATCTTAATCAGTTTCCAATCGCGTTGTGCAACTGCTCAACGGTTTCTCAAATAGAGTATATTGTGAACATGGCGTACGAAACAAAAGAAACTACTCTTCCCAATCACAACTGAACCCAAGATATTTTCTTTTAAATTCTCTCTATTTTTTTCTACGGCTTTGAAAATCCAATTGCAGAAAATCAAAATATTTTAATGTTGTCGCAACAAAATGGACTTAAAGATGGCTGCTCTTTCGAATTGGATAAGGATAAAGAATACCAAGCCTGGCCGTCGATTTTGGAATTAATTCTTCCCAGCCTTGGGTTTTTGTGGAGGATTCGTCAAGGAAGAAAGATGACATTCTATTGTGTGCAGAGAAAGAGGAATCTGGTCCGATGGTTGCAGAAGATTTACAATGGTATAATTTTGTGCTTCTATATAATGTTCTATTGGTGATGTGTTCTGTTGTGATGGAACCAAATACTGAAAGTTCTTCTACATGTAAACAAGAATGATGTCATCATTGAAACCACTATTCTTATGTTAGTTAAGAGTATCTGGCTAAGAACTAATCATTTGTGATCATGTAAAAATATTATTTATAATGAAGAAAAGTCTAATTTTTTACATGATTTGCATACTATTACACAGGGAGGGAGGTTTACTTAGTACGCAGTTGCGGGTTCCCACAATATCAGAGAGAGAGAAGTATACTTTAAAGAGAATCATTGATGTTAGATGATACTTTTGTGTATCAATATTTTCCATATTAAAAAATTATTAATTTTAGTCTCTAATTAAATAGACCTTAGAGAACTCGTAGCAAAATTCTAAATTTTCTCTTGAAGCTTTCCCTATATTATTTCTAGTTCATATATTAGGAATGCATACAACAATTGTGAGCCCAACTTAGATTGTGAGATATGAGTAGAGTTAAGGATATGTAAATTTTAAAAAAAATTTAGGGAGATATAAATATTTTGATGGGGTTCACTCAATTTGAGAGATTTGTTTGAATGAACTTTTTATTTTAACCTAAATTTAGAATTACGAGAGAATATTTTAAGAATTGTGTATTTTTAGATACTATACAAATATACAATCAAAGGAATGGATCAAATCCAATCTAAAAGGGGTATTTTTTTTAAGGAAATAAAAAGAGTGATTTTGAGTGAGCTGTTGGGACCGGCGTGGTGCACCCAAATCTTTGCATTAAGAATATAGATGTCTTTTATTTTATAGTAGATTCTATTATTCTAGCTCTAAATTTAACCATACGAATAATAAAATGAATATTGATGTCTCTTCGGAGACATCCAAGCGGTAATAGATCTTGTTTGTGAACAGGAAGATCTCGGGTTCAAGTTCTATCGCGCTCCCCCTTCTTCATGAAAAAAAAGAAAGAATATTGATATACTCCCTTTGTCCCAATATTTATGGTCTGTATTCCTTTTGGGCCGTCCCATGTAACATGACATGTTTCCTTTTTAGGCTAATTTAAAACATACTTAAGTTCTAATTAAAGTACTTGATTAACTAAAAAACACTTTATTGACTAAATAATTAAATAATGAATAAAAACTACACTAAATATGTGGGTCACACACTTTTTGATTCCTAATTTCCTTATCCTTAATACCTGTGCCCAAAAGAAATATTGAGACGGAAGAAGTATATAGTAACATCTGATGACTTGAGAAACACATTAGAAATTAGAATGAGGAGGTTGCTGCAAATAAAAAAAGAATCACCAACACTAACAGTCATCTGTGAACAAACTTATAAAAAAATCCATCTACTATTAGACTATTTATTTGACTAACCCAAACAGCAGCACTTTTTGGAATAACATTAATTTATATAAAATATTGTTTTGTTCCAAGAAATCAAATCAAATTGAGTTAAAACGCAATCAATCGTCGCGAGGGGGACGGCCCATCAAACCGGCAAAACAAATGCAGCTTTCAGTCGCCATTGAAGGGAAGGGAAGGGAAGAATTCATACACCATACCATAAACACTATTACTATTACAAATCTACAATATTTGCATTTTAAATTCCCATAATATTTTCCTCCTTAGTGCTGTCTTAAATGGCAAGAAAAGCAAAGAAACGAAGAAGGTAACTCTTCACCTACATTCTAGTACGACTGCCCAACCGCATAAATGCCTCACCCTTTTCCCCAAATCGATATATTCCCAAGTTCTGAGCTCACGAATTATGGAGTTTTCAATGTGGAGTTTTCTGCTTCTCGCTCTCTTCGCGGCCAGCATTGGCGTCGACGGGATTGACCGCCGCGGCGCGCGCACTGAGAGAATTTCAGGTCTTTTTTTTTTGCTTCAATGAAGAATTTTTTGAGCAACTGAATTAGATTATTGAAACAAAAATTCGTAGATTCCATCAGCGCATGCATTATGCACCTCTCTTTTGGCTGTCGCTTTGCTCGAATTTAAGCTGATTTTCTGTTTTTTTTTTTTCTTCCTTTCTTCTGCGTGGCATTGAGCTTGTTTATGTTTGGCGATTTGCAATCAAATTCAGAACGAAATGCTACTGTTTGTTGTTGTTGTTGTGTGTGTGTGTTTGGGTAGATGATTAGTTCGAAGAAATGTATTACTACTATTTACAGATAATCAAGAAACTCAGGGATAGAATTAAGGGTTTGGAGAATTTGCAATTGGTTTGGGGCAAGAAACATTTAGTGTTGTTGGGGAAGTCGAACTATGTATCCTTTCTTATCATTTTAATTCATTTTTTTAGAATTAATCATTTGATATAACCAAATATATACTCCTTCCTTCAAATCCATAAGCTTACTCTTAAACATGGTTGGTGATTTTGACATTATATTTACATATATATAGGAAGTGCTGGTGATGTTCTTGATGATAATCCTGTTGGAAGATTGAAAGTTTATGTATATGAACTTCCAAGCAAATACAACAAGAAGATCCTGCAGAAAGATCCTCGTTGTCTCACACACATGTTTGCTGCTGAGATTTTTATGCACCAGTTTCTGTTAAGCAGCCCTGTTCGAACTCTGAATCCCGATGAAGCAGATTGGTTCTACACGCCTGTTTACTCGACTTGTGACCTTGCACCTAATGGATTGCCACTGCCTTTCAAATCTCCAAGAATGATGAGAAGCGCAATACAGCTCATCTCGACTAAATGGCCTTACTGGAATCAAACTGAAGGAGCCAATCATTTCTTTCTCGTTCCCCATGATTTTGGTGCCTGCTTCCATTATCAAGTAAGCTCTTCATTTCTAGTATCTTGCTGTCTCACCTCTTCGAAAAATTCATTTTGCATCAACTACATCCACATTGATATTCTTAATGTCTGTACAAAGATTAGTTGATTATTCTCTAAAAATATTTTTTGTTTAATCAGACTTTATAGTGAGTGAGCACATAGAAGTAGACTTTATATGTGAAATTTTGATGACATTACAATTTTAAATGTTTAATAGATCCTTGCTTACTCGGGACACTACGTGATATTCCAATGGTTTGTCCTATTGTAGGAAGAGAAAGCTATAAAAAGAGGCATCCTTCCCTTACTTCAACGTTCTACCTTGGTTCAAACTTTTGGACAACGAAACCATGTCTGTTTAAACGAAGGTTCGATAACAATACCTCCATACGCGCCTCCAGAGAAAATTATGTCCCACTTGATTCCTCCCGACACACCAAGATCCATCTTTGTCTATTTCCGTGGTTTGTTCTATGATGTAAACAACGATCCTGAAGGCGGTTACTACGCGAGGTATGTTTCAACATTGCAGTCAAATGAATATGTTAGTTTTCGTGTTTGTTAGCATCTGCATCACACTGTCTCACATCTCAAACTAATCTGTTTAGAGTTCTGGCATAAGTCAACAAAAATAAAATCTCACATTTGTGGGGATGTCTGTCTAATAAGCAAGGTAAATAAGGGAAAATGGTTAAGTAATCAGAACGAAACGAGAGATGAAAAGCAGTTCTTGTAACAATATTGTAAGGTGGTGTTTACTTTGGGTGATAGCTTAGGTAGATAATAATAAGATAGACTAATCCACCGCATACTTTGATGGATTGATCAAATTCGAGCTTGTTTGATCGACTAATACTTCAAATACTCAACCATATGCATTGTCAATCTAATCTATACCCTTGCAATATCATTCATTGTAATACATTGACAGCTAATGGTATATATTTTTTATCTACATACAGAGGTGCTAGGGCGTCCATGTGGGAAAACTTCAAGAACAATCCACTTTTCGACATCTCCACAGACCACCCAACCACATATTACGAAGACATGCAGCGTGCCATATTCTGTCTATGCCCTCTTGGTTGGGCTCCATGGAGTCCTAGACTTGTGGAAGCTGTTATCTTTGGCTGCATTCCGGTGATTATAGCAGACGACATAGTGCTACCGTTTGCAGATGCCATTCCATGGGAAGAAATAGGTGTGTTCGTTGCAGAGAAGGACGTGCCCTACTTGGACACTATCCTCACATCCATCCCTGTTGATGTGATTCTGAGGAAGCAGAGGCTACTTGCGAATCCTTCAATGAAACAGGCAATGTTGTTCCCTCAGCCAGCACAATCGGGAGACGCTTTCCACCAGATCTTAAACGGACTGGCACGTAAGCTACCCCACGACAAGAGAGTATACTTGAAGCCCGGTGACAAAATTTTGAACTGGACAGCAGGACCAGTTGGGGACCTCAAGCCTTGGTGAAGACACGATGGGGTAGAGTTTCATGCTCGTGCAGGAAGTAATATCTCGTCGTCTTCAAGATCGTGAAATGTGAGTGCTAGCTGTTGAGGAATTTTGTTTTTGGTTTTCTCTGTGCACAAATTTAAGCAGGATATGTACTGTGGTTATCCCACGATTCGTGCATGGTTGCTGCAGATATAGTTCATTTTTGTGTATATATACTAGTAGAGGAGTACGTGCGATGCACGTAATATTGATAGATTTTAATAATATATATGTCAAACATAAAATAATCAGATCATGATAATAGATATTAATAATAAAATATTATAATAAGGGTATAATGGGCAAATCAAATTTTGTAAACAAGACACTTTTATAATAGTTATAGATTATAGATTATAGATAGATATCTATGTTGATGAATGCTGTATGAAGAGAATGATAATATTGATTAGATGCCAAACTTCGAAATCTTGCTACTTTAAAATTGATCGGTTTTCTCAATCTGGTGTCGCATGCATTGTAAGATCCTTAGAGGTTGGCTGGTAGACATGAATGGAATTTAATGGGAATGGAATGACCTCTGTAATGGAATGGAGGCAGGAAAGGAATGAATTAAGGAATAATATTCTTATGGGAATGGAATGGTAATTTCTTAATTGATTTTATTCTTAGTGTTAATAATAAAACTCGTATTGCAATTTTTATGCGAACTTTTGGCGGACGAAGGAAGTATTTATTATAATTAGTTTATTATTAATAATTTTAATAATATTAATACTAATACTAATACTAATATTAATAATAAATATTATTTTAGTTTTATTATTTTTATTATACTTATTATAATTAGCTTAATAATTATTATAATAATATTAAAACTAATAATTATTATAATATTAATACTAATAAAAAATTATTAAGCTTAATAATAGTAATAATAAAAATATTATTATTAATACTAATAATAATTATGTTTATTATAATAATATTAATGGTAATAATAACAAAAATTATTATACTAATTATAATATGAAAATAATAATTATAGTAATTAAAAAAATAATAAAAATAAGTAATTATTATTAATTATTATACCATTAATAATAATAATAATAATAATAATAATAATAATAATAATAATAATAATAATAATAATAATAATAATAATAATAATAAAATTCATTCCTGAAGATAAAGATTAGTAGCATGGGGAGGGAAGGAATGACTAAACCCATACTCATGAGATTAGTCTTTCCTGGTCATTCTTTTTGAAAAAAATACACCAACCGTGAGATTAGGAATGGAGACAGTAATGACCATTTCATTCTCATTCCATTTCAGCATACCAACCATTATTTTCTTTCGCGCTTGATATTTATCAAATGTTGGGTTAAATTTATATAGGTAATTGAATGGACAAATTAGAGCTTACATATATATTCCCACTTACAAAAACTTATGCAACTTGTTTAAACAAGAACTTATGTAACTTTAATGTTGGAAGGATTTTAAAATCTTCCGAGAGAAAATGATTGCTCGATTTTGACCATTTATCCAAATTGAAGCAGCATGGACATAATTTGATGACAAAACTAGTTTGAACACAAATTAAAGTTGTTAATTCAAATTGGAATTATAGGAGAAGATGCTAACTGTAAACATATTATTATTATTATTATTATTATTATTATTATTATTATTATTATTATTATTTTGAAATATAAGTAAGAATTTTATAAAGGTAAAAGGGATATAATTACCATATTTGAGACAAAATGAAAGTATAATATTCACTTTGATACAAATTTTAGTTTAATATTACCATTTTTGTCATACAAACATTATTATTCGGTACTCTTACGAGAGATTGTCCTATGAGATGAGACTCCAACTCATATATATACGAAATTTCATGCAATTTCTTCGATGAGACTCGTGAAAAAAATTATTTTTCCAAGTTTACAATTATATAGAGATAAGTTTGTAAATGTTGCTGGAATTGGAATCTACTTTTCTATGTGATACTCGTATAAAGTATTGGAGTTGGTTTTTTAGATTCATAGTTCCAACTTACAACCATGCACCCTAACACTCCCAAATTCATTCGCTTAATTAACCCGTTTTGCATTATCAACCCTCTCTAACTTTGTTGTTTCTCTACTCATTGAATTTTACATGAAAACGACGAATTAACTAATTTTTAGTGAATAAACAAATTAATAAAAAAAATCATATCAAATCAGTGCACTAAAATATCAATCCAGACATTTCTAGATAAAAACCAGTACTATGAATCGAAAATTACTTATGAGAATATAGAAATTCGAAGTTACATAATTTTTACAAAAAAAAAAAAAACTAAACAAAAAAAAAAACTAAACTTCACACTATATTTACTACTCACTCCGTCCTAATAGCAAGGTCTCACTTCTATTAATTAATACTCTCATCAATTAAAGAAGTGAGACATTGCTATTGGGACGGAGTGAATATTTTTTTACTAAAACTGCTCTAAAATTATGTAATGTGTTGAAGATGCTCTTATATATAATATTTTTGGTCAATCTTAATGTTCATCACTCATCATAATCAAAGTCAAATATACCAAAAGGGTGCTTTTACATGCACCCAAATTTTTTTCTAAATGAAGACGTAATTGGCGTCTATTAAAAAAATTTATATAGTTAATACACTCTTTGCAAACATCTAAAGACTAGGCAATAAGAAAGATATTATAGCCGCCAATATTGGATGGCGACATAAATAATTATCGATATTTTCCTCACAATCTTTTCAAGTCAAATCACAAATTTATTTTAATAACGACTGAAATAACAGCAAAACACCGATATCAATTTCTCAACTCATCTATATCCTATTTTCTACTACTTACATTTCTTTTATACGCATTCATTATGTGATGCCATATGCTATAAATGATGCTTAAAATAAAATAAAATATATGTTGCTTTAAATTAAATAATCCAAATCCAAATTCCTATAAATCACCTACCACCAGCCCCACATCCACCAAACAATCATGCTAAATTCCCATTTCTACCCTTTACTTACCGGCTTTTTCATAGCGCCTACAGCCAGGTCAAACAGAAAACAACCCTTCAACTTTTTTCATTGTTTAATTTAATTACATTTAGCCCTAATCCCCAAATTACAGACGTCTCTTCCACCTTCAGTTGTATCGCTCTACCAATAAAATCAGCAGACTATCTCAAAAGAGTCTCTTCTGCTTATATTTTCTTCACTAGTAATCTCAATCAGCCATGGCTTCCATTTCCAAGCTCTCAACCTCAACTTTTGCTAATTCTGCAACTAGCTTCAGCAGATCTTCGCAGCAGCAGCAGCCTATGTGCTGTGTTGTTGATCCTCGCAACAGAATCGCCATTTTTGAGAAATCGATTTCAGCCTCCAGGCTGAGTGTGCGCGCTGGCCAAAGAATCACCCGTTCGTTGGTGTAAGCATATATATTCATCTCCACCTTCTTTCTTTTACCCTCTCCCTCTGTTGTGTTGGTGTTATGTGGTGTTTGATTATTTTATTTATTTTTTGAGATGATGGAATGTTTTGGTGTTCGAAAAGATCCGGCCTTTATTGTTGTTTGCTTCGCGGAGATGAAAGCTGAGTTTCTAGGTGTTTGATTTTATGGGACCTCATATTTTAAGTATTGTTTCTGTAGTTGTGTCTTCGAGGATGCTTTGAAGGGATTAATTAGTACATAAGAATTTAGGATTTACGGGACTTGAAGAATCTATAACCTGACTAACTTGTAATTTGTAAATGTGTTTACATTTTTTATCTAACTTGGAAGTTATTGGGCAGTGTGAGATGCTCTCAAGTAGGTGGAAATGGGAGTAGTGTGAAGAGAACAACTCTGCATGATCTTTATGAGAAGGAAGGGCAGAGCCCGTGGTACGATAATCTATGCCGTCCAGTTACTGATCTTATTCCGTTGATCGAGAGTGGAGTTAGAGGGGTAACCAGCAACCCAGCGGTAAATTGCCTTCTCCCTTCATCAATGCAAGGGATATTAATTTGTTTAATGCATCTTAATGTATCATCCTTATTCTATTTGAATTCTTTCATGATCTGATCTATACAGAAATGAATAAAATGTTATATCTACTGTCTAATAAAATAAAATCCCCCTTTTTGTGACATTTATAATCTAGTGTGTCTGATTGCAGATTTTCCAGAAAGCAATATCGACTTCAAGTGCATACAATGATCAATTCAAGTAAGACACGATTAGATTTCATTTCAAATATTTACATTGTGCCTTTGTTGGAGTTGCTTCAATGTTCTGAATCTATTGCTGTCGCCGTTCCTTGTAAAATATTTGTCTTCTCTACTTGTTATTAGTGTGGCCTGATATCTGTAAAAGAAATTGAGTTTATCTGACGCTTCTGTTATGAAGCTTAAGCTTCGCTTCTATTTCAGGTTGCTGAAGGCACTATGTGAAGTTGATATATTATGAATAAATGATTAACTCATACCAACTTTTCCATTCAAAAAACAATTTTTTTTTTTTTGGTTATTTGAGCCTTAAGTTTTCATCTTGATGGCAATGAAATTGACGTGGATTGTTTAGTTTGAAAACGAGATCTGAATGGCTTCTCCTCCTTAATTGAGTTTATATGGCAATATAACTGCAGGGAACTAGTACAATCTGGAAAAGACATCGAAAGTGCTTACTGGGAGCTCGTTGTGAAAGATATCCAAGATGCATGCAAGCTTTTTGAGTCGATCTACGATGAAACAGATGGTGCTGATGGATATGTCTCTGTTGAAGTTTCACCCCTACTTGCAGATGATACTGTGAATACAATAGAAGCTGCAAAATGGCTTCATCAATGGGTTAATCGTTCTAATGTCTACATTAAGATTCCTGCTACAGCTCCATGCATTCCTTCCATTAAGGAAGTCATTGCAAACGGAATAAGTGTTAATGTTACGGTGAGTTGGCTCTTACGTTCTTTCAAGGGACTGATGTTATTAAAATGGTATTGTCTTTGGCAACATTATCAGTATGTAATTTTACTTAATATGCCGCCCACTATAAGTGTAGTTTCCTTTCATTTTTCGCCCGTCCACAATAAGTGTGATTTTTCCTTAAATGGAAATGATTCCACTCACAATAAATATGGGTCTCACTCTCTACTCACAATACTTCTATCTTACCCACTCCCTCACTCTTAAAACCCGTGTCACTCCCTCCAAACCACACTTATCGTGGATGGAGGGAGTAATAATAATACATCACACTCCTCATTAAGGTGACATGTGACTCATGTCTTTAGACTTTAATACTTTACATGATCAACTGATTCTGATTATGAGGTTTTCAAAGTTATAGTCAGTCTATCGACATCTAGTACGAAGTTTCAGCCTATGTGAAGTTTGATGATTACATATATGGGACAAGCTACTCTTTTGTGGTCTTTTTAAAACTAAGAATTGACTGAACATATATTTACATATATGCAAGAGCGTGTACGGGGGGCTTATTTTTCCAAACTTCAATTTTTATATTTGAACTGTAGATAAGATACTGATACTGATGTTATGGATATATGCAGCTCATTTTCTCTCTTGCTAGATATGAAGCAGTTATCGATGCTTACCTCGATGGCCTTGAAGCATCTGGGCTCAGTGATCTCTCCCGAGTCACAAGTGTCGCTTCTTTCTTTGTTAGTCGTGTGGACAGCCTTGTTGACAAGATGCTTGAGAAGATTGGGACACCGGAAGCACTTGATCTCCGGGGAAAGGTAGTTCAGAATTCATAATATATATATATATAATGCACCGGGTTTGTTTCTTTTAAAAAAATAAAAAAAACCGGCCTAGAATTTGTCTGATTGTATCTTATTTTGCTTCACAGGCTGCAAACGCTCAGGCAGCTCTGGCTTTCCAGCTCTACCAGAAGAAATTCTCGGGTCCGAGATGGGAGGCCTTGGTGAAGAAAGGAGCCAAGAAGCAAAGGCTTCTATGGGCCTCAACCAGCGTCAAGAATCCAGCTTATCCAGACACACTATATGTGGCTCCTCTTGTTGGACCTGACACGGTGAGCCATCTTATCCTCTATTTTTGGTCACATTCAACACTAGTGGTCCAGGGGAAAGAAAGTTAATATCACCTCAACTTTTGCTCTTGGTATCTAATTTTAACGCGTTCTGCTTATATTTATAGGTTTCGACCATGCCTGATCAAGCGCTCCTGGCATTCATCGATCATGGGTCCGTTGCAAGAACTATAGACGCTAATGTATCGGAAGCTGAGGGCATTTACAGCGCTCTAGAGAAGCTGGGAATCGACTGGGGTTACGTTGGGTCTCAACTGGAGCTGGAAGGAGTGGACTCCTTCAAGAAGAGCTTCGATAGCTTGCTCGACAGTCTGCAAGAGAAGGCGAATTCGCTTAAGCTAGTCAGCCTGTAAGCTTTTTCGATTGATTGCCGGAATTGGGACTTAATAAAGTGATTGGATTTCCAGTCGTTGTTTTGCGGTGAGTGTCTGTGTAAGAACAGTATGAATATTTTGGTGTAAGATTAAGTTTGTCGATTTTTCGTTTTTATTACTTACATTCTATTACCTTTTTCTCACCACGCTTCAAAAACCGTACTAGCAAACTGAAACCAGAAATAAAATCAATATTCATCTTTTAGTAAATACGGAACTACAAATTTTGAAGACTAAATTGCCAAAAAAACTAAACACACGCACATACATACACACATTACACGCACTCCCCTTTGTGCGAATTCCCTGGGAATATGTTACTTTGAATTATTAATTGGAAAAATTTCGGTTTGGTGATTGTATTTGCATATGGCGACAAATACAATGTTACGGTTAGCAGACTGGCATGGCACGTGAATTGTGTCATTAAAATTTTAACCCGAATCTGAATGTGAGCAATGCAATGCATGGATCCCAGCCTCAAATCTCACCATTCACAAGCTTTAAACGTTTTATAATTGTGTTACTGTGTCAGGTGCATGTGTTGCCAATCTGCGCGCGCAGGTATGTGTGTGTGTGTGTGAGAGAGAGAGAGAGATAGAGAGAGAGAGAGGTTAGTTTGTAAGTTGTGTGTGTATAAGAGTGATTTCAATTGAAAATAATTTAAATTCAATAATTTGAAATCCATCCGTTGTTCTGAAATTCTGTGTCACACGTGTTGAAAAATTCATCTCTCATTTTTAGAAAAATGTAAGTATGGTGGCTCTTGTGTGAGACTATTTCATGAATTAAGAAATAGTCTAACCCTAACCCTTCGGTTTTCGGGCTAGTCCGTCGGGTCACAAAGTTTATAAATAAAAATTAAAATGTATATATTTTCTTGACTATTCAATATTTGTCGCAAAATAACTACACACAAAAAAATTAAAAAGTAACAAAACAAAAATACGAGTGGCCCCATAAATAGAAACTTGATTAAATCCAAAAAATAGCATCCAACAAAACAAGTCTAGTAGCACTGCACGACATGAAACATAACAATAATATTCAACTTTAATTCGTTATCTCATAAATGAAACTAAACACTTGAATGACATTCATCTTCTATGATTTCTGTGTAGAGCAAAAGAGGGCGCGACATACAATTACTACAAGTAATTAGTATTATGTATTATTTATTTTATTTTTAAAAAAATACATCAGGGTTATTCGGGTTGACCCTAACCCTGATCGGGCTAGCCCGGATAACCCTTCAACCCTAGCGGGCCAGCCCAAATAGCCCGGTTATGTATTCGGGTTGTAAAAAATCAACCCTAACCCTTTATTTTGTTCGGTTTATTCGGATCGACCCGTCAGATTCGGGCTCAATTGACATCCCTATCTATAATATTACTCATATTCTAATTTAAACATCAATATAATTACAAATATATCACTAAATATTGATTTGGATCATTATACTGGTATTGTTTTACTAATCTTTACCTGTGAAGCTACGAAATAATTTTAAAAACTTGAGATAAAGTATTGAAAGAAGTTGTAGACTTGTAGGCTCAAGCAAATATTTCTCTTTCAAGTCAATGCACGGAACACTAGTTAAGAAGTTTTTTTATAACATTCAAAATAAAATAATACTCTTTCCGTCCCTTTACTCTTGTCTCATCTCTTTTAGATACGGGTATATGGATAAAAAAAAATTAGGAATAGGATGTGTGTTGGTGTAGTTTTTAATTGAATACTTAATAAAGTACAAATAATGAAATAAAGTGGATTCAAATAGTGAAATAAAGTGGGTAGAGAGAGTGAATAGTGAACGATATAGAAAATGAGGGGAAAATTAGTGAAAAATGGAATAGTTAGGAGAAATAAGGGCAACATTAGCAATTAAATAAGCCTTCATAACCCTTAATTTATCCCAAAAAAAAACATGACAAGAATAACGGAATAACCCAAAAATAAATACAAGACAAGAATAACGGGATGGAGGGGTATTGTTATATAAGATGTTTTTAATATGAAATGAGTACTATTCACTAAAAAAAACTAGAAAGTTAAGAACATTCTCGAAATTAACAAAATCAAAATAATGTTTAGTACTGCATTGTATTTGTATATGTGGGCACAAAACACTATAGTATTTGCAAGAAAGGGCAGAATAGGCATTTGAGTAATAAATTTATCGGCGAGGGAAAATCTGAGGCCGTTATCTTCCCGCGAAACTTTGCCAACTCCACTAGAAATTTCTCTCTGAAAATGATGGCCTCAATATCAGCCGTCGTATCTCTCCCTCAGCGTTTTCCGGCTAACTCTTCCGCCTTAAGTCCACCGTCGAGCCTGCACATTGTTTGTCGGAGTCCTCCCGACTCATCAAGCAATTTCGGTTAGTTCATTCTCCATTTCTTTTCGTCTCTGTTTCTTCCTCAATTCTCCTTTTTTTGCTGAGTTATATGAGTATCAATTTATTCTAGTTCCAATTCGTTACTATTTATCCTTTGGCTTTTGTGCAAATCCTCGTCTTTCACTAAATTGAAGACGTGAGTGGAAGCATGGAGCGCTCACAGAGGTATCAGATTGATCGGAGACAGATGACGATGTCTTCGATGGGATTATTGGCAGCGTTGGCTTTAAATTCTCAAAGTGGTGAAGCTTCCATTGCATCTCAATACGCTGACAGTAATATCCGTTCCTTTCTCTCCGTTAGACTTCACTATATTCTACTTTTTGCCCTAATTGCTTTATCTTTTTTCTGTTTTAAAATTCCTTAAATTTGTTATCGTAATGGTTTTGTGAATGAAACATCAAGGAAATTATTGGATTAGGGATGCCAAAGTCCACTTAGGCCTCGTTTACTTTGTTGGATTAGTTGGGTAATATCAAATATGTATCGCATCTACATAGGTGGGATGTGATAAATCCAACATTCGATTTAATTACAAGTCCTCGAAGTAAAGAAAACCTTAATGATTGCAGATGACTTTTTCTAAAGAAAGAGAGGGGAATGAATGTCTGCAAATGCCGTATTGAAACTTTCTGGTGTATATATATAGATGTTGTTTAAGCTTCCCATCAGAGGTGGATATTGTCAACTAAAATAGGTATCATCATTTTCAAATAGAACAGACTTATTATCACTGTTATTCATAGTTTACAATGATTATAGCTTCGTAAGGAAATTTCTATGGGAGTATTGGAGAAATTTACTATCCTCTTTCTAGAATAATTATGCATAAGGATTAAATTGGAGTAAAGCTATTATAGCTTTAGACTTGATGAAAATTAATGTAGGCAACAAGCTGGCTCTAACTAGTGGTCACCATATCTCAAGTGCTAAAATGGATAGCACAATGGGTTTCTCAGTTCTTTGAATAATTATCTTATTATTACTTGCAGCCTAGTAGCTTTGAAGACTAATTGTAGGCTCACTGTTTGAGCATACAGTGCCAGCTTTGCGTGGAAAGGATTATGGAAAGACAAAGATGAAGTATCCTGATTACGAAGAAACAAATTCAGGTCTCCAGTATAAGGTCATTTTTTGAAAGTGTGTTAACTGTTTAGAGTTTGTGTATCGTCCTGATTTACCATTCCTACTCCTTACTCCAAACATGCACAATATTGCAGGACCTGCGAATGGGCACTGGCCCTACTCCGAAGATAGGAGAAATTGTCGAGGTAAGCCCATCATCATCTGTATGTTTGAACAGTGACTATTTTGTGGAATTATCATGGAAAATGTTTGATATGTTGAAGTAGATACTAATGTGGCACTGTGCATCCATGGTTTTCACTAAATTCTCTGAATGAGTGTTTGGTTCAAAAGCCAAAAACTTGTTATAAGACATCTGGCAATTCGATTCATTCACTTGAGAGAACAAAACCAATTTGAACGAAAACTGACAGTTAATGCATGCAGGTCGATTGGGATGGTTTCACCATTGGATATTATGGTCGTATATTTGAAGCTCGCAACAAGACAAAGGGTGGCTCGTTCGTTGTATTTCCCTTATGCTGCCGTATATTATTGATGGATTCTTTACTCTTTCTTTCTTCTTTGTGCTTTATACTTTGTTTTTTATGCAGGGTGATGAGAAAGAGTTCTACAAGTTCAGATTAGGATCACAGGAGGTAGGATATCTCTCTATCATATAATTTATTATTGCTGAAAGTTAGATGTGATGACTAAGTGTTCCCTGCTGTCTTGCATCGATAAATCATATTCACAGGTTCATGTTTACATGTATATCAAGCCAAAAAAAATTCTAAGAATTATTTGTCTCGTGTAAAAAGTTGTAGAGCAGGCATAGAAGCCTGACTTATAAAATATGTGGATGGACATCTTCACCGATCCAATATCCTTGACTAGTGAAGCTCATATATGATTTTTAATGCATCAATATGATGGGAAAAAGAGAAAAAAAAAAAAAAACTAGCTTACTATTATTCTTGATAGTAACTTTTCTATGATTAGAAGCTTGTCAGTTTCCTTGTGCTCCTTTTCTAGTCCATCATTTACTGCATAAAGACGCGATAGTGTTTTGGCTTCATCTTTATGATGGCACTGGTGGTCTGTGCACATCTTCAGGTCATCCCGGCGTTTGAGGAAGCTGTATCAGGCATGGCTCTTGGTGGCATACGAAGGTGCTATACCTTTCTCCAATCCATTTTATTCCAACCTCTGCCAGTATTTTATTAAGTAGATATCAATAACAATGCTATGATGTGGTTATGGTGAATTTTCTGTTTTTAAGTATATGCTAGTGGAACAATGTTAGAGCACAATCTTGAATGCTGCTTCTATCTTACGCTATTTAAACAATGGTTCAGGATTATCGTTCCCCCTGAACTAGGATATCCTGACAATGATTACAACAAGAAAGGTCCAAGGCCAACAACATTCTCGGTACTCTTTTTATTCATAAATGTCACTGCATTAGATGACAGGTTCAATACTTCTTAATAATTTGGTCTTACTCGTCTTCGTTACAGGGTCAAAGGGCGTTAGACTTTGTATTGAGGAACCAAGGATTGATCGATAAAACTCTCCTCTTCGATATTGAGCTCCTAAAAATCATCCCAAACAGAAGCTGAACTCAAAGCTGAGGTACATAATTTATCCCACTTCCAATTTCGGATGTTGAAACCATCTGATTACAAATTGTTGTGCATTTTGACAATGTACATACTATTGTGCAATTGTACTTCACACTATTATATTATAACTTGTCGAATAACAGTCGACAGGAACTTATAAAACCATTGAATCCAGACACTGGGTTGTGATGTTGTGTACATTAACCCTGCGCAAACTTCCCCAAACAGAGACATTTAGTGTCGAATTCAACCATTTTGGTGGTAGTTTCTGATCGCAGAAAGAATCTAACAATCTGTCAAATTAAACGAAGATGAAAGCACTAGGGGACTACATTGAATCACTAATCGTAATTCTTAAGCACAAAGCACAAAGCACAAGTAATGAAAAGAAAACGAAAAAACAGAGTGAAAGATCCAAAGCCTAGAAATATGGTTAATCAGTTGAGGGAAGGTATTTGCGTTTGTAACGCACCATGACTTTTCCTTTAACACCCACAACCATAGCATTCCAATCAATCTCAGGAAAGGGGGAAAGGAGCTCCATTTCAAAATTTCTGAGCAAGTGGCTCCAGATTGCTTTGATTTGCAGATATGCAAAGGGCTCCCCTAGACAACCGTGCCGGCCACCACCAAACGATATGTAGGAGAAAGCTCCGGCCGCCTTGTCCTCGTCTCTCCCCGGATCGAACCTATCCGGGTCATAGGCATCCGGATTTTTGTAAATATGTGGGAGTCGGTTTGCAAACGCAGGTGATGTTGCCACAATGTGGCCCTTTGGAATGTCGTAAACTATTCCTTCCTTGCTCTTCACACTAAACTCACTGTGCGAGCTTCGCAGCAGCATTATCAATGGAGGGTGGAGTCTCAAGGCTTCCTTTATGCACCGGTGAAGCACCTCCATCTCCGACAGGGTTTCATAATCGACCTTGTCCCCGTGCTTCTGCACCAACTGCTTCTGCTCGTCCACCACGGCTGACATAAATGTCGGGTTGGTCAGGAGGTAAGCTCCTGACCACGTGGAGGTGATAGAACTCGTGTGCTGACCGGCAAAGAGAGCAGCGATGAGGAGGCCGGTGACCTCCGATTCAGTTGTTGGCCGGCCATCTTTGTACTTGGAATCTATGAAGCATTGCAGCAGATCGTTCTGTGCTTTGCCTGTTTGTTTGCGAGAAGCTATGATGTTTGCAAATATCTGCGCTAGCTTCTTACGAGCTCGATCACGACGACGATGAGCTGGAATGGGAAGGTAAGGGAAGATGATACTGATGGGAAGCATCCCATTGTCGAGGTCGTGGAAGAGAGCAGAAACGTCGTCGAAGAGCTTATTTCGAACCTCTTCTCCTAACAAGCACCTACTTGCTGTTAGTATGATTAGATGTTCTAACTCGTACTTTAGGTCCACTTCACCACTTTCCCCCCATTTTGAGAAATATTCCTGCCAACAAATAATCACAAATCAAAATCCATCTCCCACAATTTCACTTCATCGCACAAGAAAATCGAGCTTAGTTGGAATTTCATCTGCTCTTTATAGGTCGAGCATATTGGACAAAAACTTTTCTAGTACTCTTGTCTGGTTTGCAGACTATTATATAGGAACGAGGTTAAGGAATGAATGTACCTGAGCCTCCATAACCATGTGATCAACGTAGGCTTTCAACTTATTGACCCTCAAGGCCTCAGTGAAGAACCTGAACTGCTCCTGCCTAACGGAGTAGTCGACATCAAACACGACGCCCGGCCCGAACGTCGGCACATTGAACTGGTAAACTTCTTGCTGGCTGAGATCGGATTCGGGGGCCTTGAAGAAATGGGACGACACCTCCGGCCCGATCAAGAAAGTTATCTTCTTGTTGAGTAGTGTTAGAGTGAACACACTCCCAAGCTTAGGGTACTCCTCCCGCAGCATCACCACCGGTCCCTTCATGAACCGGACCAGACCGCCCACCACTGGCCATGCACTCACCGCCGCCGGCAGCCGCCTTTTGGATCTCGGCATTATCAGAACGGATATAAGCTTCGCCGCTACCACTGTCGCCACCAACAGAAGCCCTACATTCAAGATTTTGCCGTCGGATTTTACTGCTTCCGCCGCTTCCATTGCTGGTGGTGAAGTTGTTCGCCGAATTTTCTGCAGTTTGGACAAAAAATTGATATCTTTATAAGTTATAACTATGAAGAGATTGGAAAAAAGAAAAACAATGATTAGATCTAAGTGGGATTTTGATAGTAGAATGTAGAATGAAGAATGTTAAGAATTCCAAGGGGAGTAATATTTAGGCAAAAATTTAAAGATCACCTTTCAGATTTAGTTACCTGATTAGAAGACAGACATTCACATTGGCAATTTGGCAATTGAGAGGGATTGATGAGTAGATATGATTAGGATGTCAATTTTAACGAGGTTTTTATAGGGAATCAAAAGCCTGGTCAAGGGCTAATTCTTTATTTTATGGTCGGATTCCGTTGTAAATACTAATATTTTATTTTCATTTAAATTAAATTAAATCGCTTTTATGCTATTTTATACTCCATTCATCCACCAAGAGTGTGTTTTTTGGTGGGTAACACGAGTTTTAAGAAAAAGTAAGGTAGATGTTATTTGAGTGGAGAAAAGGCCACCATTTTGAATTTGTGTGATGTTTAAAATATAAGGGAGTGTATTGGGTTATTTCCTTAAATGTAAAACTACACTCTTCGTAGACAAACCAAAAAGAAAATCTGACCACACTCTTCGTGGACGGAGGGAGTATTCATCATCTATCTTGAACAAGTACCTCAATTTAAACGAAATTTTCACTTTTTAATAGTTTAAGTTAATGATTTAAAAAAAATACTTCAAATTGAATGTATTTATCATGTATATATTGATGAGATGAAGTGGTTTTATAGTACTACGAAATTAAGAAATAAATATGATTATTAAAGAATCGGCCTAAAAATCTGGGATGGATGAAGAGATGAAAAAGAGGCTGAAAAGTTGAGTTGTATGTGTTGGATTTTTTATTTTTTATTTTATTATTTTATTATTAATTTGTTTTTGAAAAGGATTTTTCTGCGAGTTAAACAGTGGGCCTACAGGAATTTAGAGGGCATGGTTTTGGATCAAGGGATAATTAAGTACTCTTACTTGTTGCCTTTTGCCTGTGAGTCTGTGGGCTAAAATTTGTTTTGGAGCTGAATATATATATTTTTTACTTGGAAAAAGAAAGCGGTAGAGATTGAACCTGAAATCTCTCTAATGACAGACAAGATATATTACCGTTTTAATGTCCCCGAAGTGACTTTTGGCGCTGAATATATAAATTATCATACTGTCACCAATATATTATTGAGTATCAAGAATCAAGATCAAGGCTAATTAGTTGGGATTTTTAAGTATTAAAGAATAAATACTCAGATTTAACGGGGGTTGCTTGTTCTTATAACATCTATCCATTTTTGCGTGAATTTACATCTCCAACTAGAAATCATATATTCTAATAATGTATGCACCACGGAATAACATTTACGCCAAAAGAGAAAACTAAATATCATGTATATGATGAAGTTGGTTTTGACCAAAACGATCGAATTTGACAATATTTTCATATTTGAGAAGATTTAAAATTCGAGTGACTTTTGATCTGATACTATTATTACAGTTTGTTTAAATCCAATTTAATTGATGATTAAATATAAACAAGAAAACATGCAATAATTATTCCAACAAGCTTAAAAGTATAATGTATATAATTCGATTCAATTAATGTACACCTTCACTAACAACGGGACTAAAGCTTCAAATCTCTGCATGGAAAAATAAATGGTTATAAACTAGCCAGTAGCCATTAATGATAATTAATAATTGCTAGGGCTCTATGACTGCTATCCAAGTATCTATTACTTTATTAAATTATTAACCGAAAAGATTGACGTATAATACATAGCAACTATATGGGTCATCAAATTTTAGCCTAACAACTTAGGCCCAAGAAATTTTTCTTTTTTGAGAGCCATAGGCCCAAGATATTTTAGTGTGTGCCAAAAAGTTTATTTAAAAACTGAACATATGCAAAGGAATTTGGACTTCCAAATTGAGCTAAAATGGGCTTGAATTAGAAGCCGACACCATCTCACATAGTTTGTTCAAGTAAACTAAATTCTAGAATAAAATTCAGAAATTTACAGACCTTAAATAGAAAACCGTTTGTCCCATTGGACAAAATCCAAAAAATTTATCACATTTAGCATAAAATTTTTACCCATTTTGGGCAGTGGAATTTAGATGTTGTGTGAGTAATGGGTTTTTGTCTCGGAGTCCAAAAAAAGGAAGGTAGATGGGCTGAGAACCAACCACTATCGGCTCAGCTGTTCCAATTAATGCTGCATATTTTGCTTTAATTTTTCTTCCTTTTATTTATTAGGGTCTTGCACTTGCTCAACATGGTAGTTGGATCACTCTTTATTGCATCGATCACACATTTATTACACTGATTACTATCTGTCATCACTCTGAAAAAATGGACCAATTTTCTACACACCCTTCTGTTCAAATGATTTTCATAGTATTTTCATTCCTACTCATGACTTTGATGATATCACATGAAATTTAGATTTCAAGTCATTCAAAATCAAAATAGTGCCATGATCATGAACGGGATCTATTATATATATATATATATATATTTTAATATCATTACAAATATTTCATAGTATTTTCATTCCTACTCATGACTTTGATGATATCACATGAAATTTAGATTTCAAGTTATTCAAAATCAAAATAGTGCCATGATATATATATATATATATATATATATATTTTTTGAATATCATTACAAATATTAAACTCACACACCCTACCTAGGATTTTTTTGTGGCCGAAAGTACTCGAACCTCTGACCTATGGGTCAACAGGAAACCACTCCACCACTAGGCCATCCCCACTAGGACGGATCTATTATATATTTTGACTATTATATGCGTACGTAGCTTAGCTGTAATCATTATGGAAGATAGTGGTTAATCCTATTGCAGGTGTTTGGTGTGAGGAGATTCTGATTATGTTATAACCATTACTGCAGCTGCATTAATGAGAGTTTTTTTTCTTCTTCACCTTGAAGTTGCATTCAACAATAATTCCCAACAGTATTGACGCCAAATAAATGAAGAGCATGATAGCGAAATACCAAATTTAGTGGCCGCATTGAATATATATTGTTATCTTCTTCACTTGCCACCAAAATGAAGGCAGCTAACAACAGCAGCCAATAGGCCTTGTCAAGTACCATCATTCAGGCAATGGCTGCCCGGGAGATCAAGTCACCTGAGCCCTTGCCTGTTACTCCGGCGAGCGTCGACGCGTCTCACCGGAGGAAAAGGCTCGGGATGTACTTTCTCGAATCCGACGACAGGCGGACGGCTCTCGGAGGTGGCTACACCGGCGGAGCAACACCGGTTAGCATCCGTGGGAAGCCGCTTTCCGAGCATAGCGTCTCCAAGACCGGTGGCTGGCTTGCTGCTTTCTTCATTTTTGGTAAAATAGTATAATGCAAAACAAAAAAAAAAATCACTTGTGTTTTTGTTGAGAGAAGCTAGAAAAGTTTATGACATTGGATTGAAAACTTGTGCAGGGAATGAAATGGCAGAGAGAATGGCTTACTTTGGACTATCTGTGAACATGGTGGCGTTCATGTTCTACGTGATGCACCGCCCTTTCGAGGATTCTGCAAATGCAGTCAACAATTTCTTAGGGATATCACAGGCATCATCTGTGCTCGGAGGTTTCCTCGCCGACGCGTATCTTGGTAGATACTGGACGATAGCCATCTTCACCACCATCTATCTTGGAGTAAGCCATTTTCAAGCTTCATACATATCTGCACATATTGGAATTCATCACTCAAATTCATGTTATAAACACTGGTAATAAAACTAGTACTTGTTGTTATTGTTTGGAGGGTCTAACAGGAATAACCTTGTGTGCAACCATGACTGCTCTCATGCCAAATCAAGACAAATGTGATCAGATTGCTCTGCTGTTGGGCAATTGTGAACCTGCAAAACCATGGCAGATGCTTTACCTCTACGTCGTCCTCTACGTTACTGCATTTGGGGCCGCGGGGATTAGGCCTTGCGTCTCTTCATTTGGCGCGGATCAGTTTGATGAAAGAAGCAGGGACTACAAGGATCATCTGGACAGGTTTTTCAACTTCTTCTACCTGTCGGTGACCGTTGGAGCAATCGTGGCATTCACAGCAATAGTCTACATTCAAATAAAACACGGATGGGGTTCTGCATTTGGTTCGTTGGCCATAGCTATGGGCATGTCCAACCTGGTTTTCTTTCTGGGAACTCCTCTTTATCGGCATAGGTTGCCCGGTGGAAGCCCGCTCACCCGGGTGGCACAAGTCCTCGTTGCCGCCTTTAGGAAGAGAAAAGCTTCATTTCAGAGCAGCGAGATAGTGGGATTGTATGAGCTTCCGGGCAAAAGATCAGCCGTGAAGGGTAGCAGCAAGATCACTCATACTGATGATTTCAGGTATTTGATTTTCCTTCCATCTAGTCTGCAAGATACACCATTTCCATCTCTTGAATTCCTACCAATTTGAACCTGCAGATGTTTGGACAAGGCGGCTCTGAAACTGAAAGAAGACGGTGTTGATCCGAGCCCATGGAGGCTCTGCACAGTCACACAAGTTGAGGAAATTAAAATCCTTCTGAGACTCGTCCCCATTCCAGCTTGCACTATTATGCTCAACCTCATCTTAACCGAGTTTCTAACTCTATCAGTACAGCAGGCCTACACATTGAACACTCACATGGGCCGTCTGAAACTCCCCGTAACCTGCATGCCCGTCTTTCCGGGACTCAGCATATTCCTACTGCTCTCACTCTATTACTCAGTGTTCGTTCCGTTATCCAGGAAAATCACAGGCCATCCACATGGTGCCTCTCAGCTGCAAAGGGTAGGCATTGGCTTGGCTGTCTCAATCCTCTCTGTGGCGTGGGCCGCAGTCTTTGAGGGGTACAGGAGACATTATGCCATAGAACACGGCTATGAGGCCAGTTTCCTCACTCCCATGCAAGACCTGAGTGCATACTGGCTGCTCATACAGTACTGCCTGATCGGCATTGCTGAAGTGTTCTGCATTGTGGGATTACTGGAGTTTCTCTACGAAGAGGCACCGGATGCCATGAGAAGCATAGGATCTGCATACGCTGCTGTTGCTGGTGGTTTGGGTTGCTTTGCAGCCACCATACTCAACAACATCGTTAAATCTATCACGGGCAATGAAGAGGAAAGAAGACCCTCTTGGCTGTCTCAGAATATAAATACCGGCCGGTTTGATCATTTCTACTGGCTTCTTACAGTCATGAGTGTGATCAATTTCTGTGTGTTTTTGTTCGCTGCACATAGGTATCAGTACAGAGCAAAGCAGGTGACAGAGAAAAGAGAACAAGCAAATGTGCAACTAAGCACTAGGGAGCAGTCAGTACCTTAGTATTTGTTTCTTCTGTAGTTTCATGTTCCGTTTCCTGTTTCCGTTTTCATGTACACGTGATTGTAGCCGGTGTCTTCAATCAAGCACCGGAGTTTTAAGGTCATCACTTTAATAGCTCATTTGCATGTCAAATACTTCATCACAGAAACCTACTGCTTTTCACTGCTGAAGTACTGACTGTTCCGAGGATGCGGAGAAACAAATTTGCTCTACTCTTACAAGATTAAAATACAGCTTTCATTATATCAGAACAAATGCTCACTACAATATATAGCAGTATAGGAATCAAATACAAAGTAAGAACACTCTAAACAGTCACAGGCAAAGTTACGTTAAATAGAACTTGAACTTTCCAAGTAATTAGATGAAATATAATCCAATCATTTGACAACCTTAGTACTATCAATAAGAGGTGCAAACCAGTAAATATTACTCCACGAGAAGCGAACATCGACAAGCAACTCGGGTTTCCAAAAGTTACTGATATCAGCAATTCTAAAGATAGAAACTATGTTGCAACAATCAAGCAATTCTAAATCCACTATCAGCAACTACATTAATCTATGTTGCATTGCCCTGTTCTATTTATTTATCTGCAGATATGGACAGCATTATTATCTGTAGTTCCAATATAGAAACTAACTATTCTTTGTAATGGCCCCGAAGAATGATCTCATTCACTTTTCATGCTCCCAGAATATAACTAAATATATATGACGTTCCTCAATAGACTCTCCTCCTAATACATCATATGTTCCAACAGATTCTAGCTAAGCCTAATTCCCAAAATATTTCAATTATTGACCTTCATACATCCAACAGAACATGCAAATGATAATTCTTCTCAGACATAAAAAAATGGGGAGTGCACGAGGGCGGAAGGCACCACTCTCAAGCTCTTGTTCAAACTAGAACAGTAGGATCTCCCAGACAATCAGAAAAGAGGACAAAATAGTTCGTAAAGTATTATGAGCGACATTACATCTAGAGCTGCATTGACCCTCCCAGAATCCCTTTTAGTTGAGGTTCCAAGTAACCAACGTCTACTTTGTACTCAGATCTAGGATCACTTTGAGCTTCTTTCTTCTCGAAACAATATACAGGGGCCTGCCACTTCTCGTCTTCAAGAACAGCTCCCACGTCAAAAGTCATTACATGGATTGATCTTCCTGCAGTTGTTGAGACAAACAAAAGAAAAAAAATGCATATTGCATCAGACAGAATTCCCTAACCGAAAAAGAGCAGTGACATATGTCCCTGCAGTCCAAATATGAACACTCAAAAGCACAAGTAAGACTAGCCCCTGAGCTTCCTTCGAGGTGAACAGATTCTCTGTAGTCTTACCATCTTGTGAAGGGTGGAAAAACTGATAATCTGATTTCGTCAAATTACAAACTAGTCTTTAAATGTCGCAATTATGCTATAACATCAGTAGAAACATTCTTCTCGCTCTTCACTCTCTAGTGTCAACTTACATGAAAAGGACAGCATGATTGATTGGGAAAACTATCATCCATTAAAGCAGCGAATGACAACTATCCCTTTAGTATTCCACAATAATTCTAAACCTAGCCTGCGTTTGCACAAACACAAACAGCAGAAAACCACCTCTGCAGCTAAAAATTCTGCTCTGAATTTATACTCCAGCAAACCATAATAATCTCGCAACAACTCGCACAATTAATAAAATCCATCAATTGAAACAACTATCCCAATTTCCCAACCAATAAATACTAAAAGATGATAACAATAATAGTAAAACGGAAATTTAGAAAATTACCGGTGTAGAAAACCCAATGCACAGGGAGTTTGGTGACGACATCCTCGTAGTACCAAATGAATTGAAGCTTCTGCCACACGTTGCAGAGAAAACCGTCCACTTTCTCCTGGCCGAGGTATTCGGCGCCGTCGAGCCAATCGGGGCGGAGAATTCCGACTTCGAGCTGCGCGGAGCTGCACGTTTTGGCGGAATCGAGAGTGTAGAAGAAGGAGGTGCCGTTGTTCCACTCGACATCGTACAGAACGGAGCCGAGCTGATCTTGTATGATGTTGAAGTTGCGGCCGTTGGACCAGTCGTACCAGAGGTCGATCAGGCTCAGTGATCCGCTGTAGTTCACGTACAGAATGGAGTGGAATTGGAGCGGCCACGCCGCCGGTGTCGGATTTTCCAACGCTGCGGAGGCGGCGAGTGGCGCTACGAGGAGGAGGAAGAGAGCGTAGGAGGCGGAGGAAGCCATTGATTGACGACTTTATCTACTGTTTTGTGGAGAAATTATGGTACCAGACCATATATACCTACCTCATGAATTCTACTGTGTAGCTATGCAATGCGCTGATTGACTGATTGATGGGTGGTGAGGATAAGGAGATAAATTTATTTTATTTTTAAATAAAATTTGTCATCAAATAAAATATCTTATTGTAAAATATGATGTTCACTTCTCATTTTATCATTGTGCTCAATTCTTTTTGAGATAATCATTCATCAATTATAATTCTTTAGTTGTTCCATTTTCGATGCAGTAATTAAATTAAAAGAATAAGTTTGCTCACTTACATGATATATAAGTTTTGACGGCATATAACACGTATTTTGGGACGAAAGAAAGAAAGAATTATGGTACTTATTGTAATATTTTTTATGGAGAAATAAAAATGTACATCTACTAATTCTGGATAACAAATGGAGTTTTCTTCAGTTATCACATTCATAAAAGTATTTTATAGCAACTTTACATTCTTTTAAGGAGTTCTTTTTTTTAAACGTTAGTGTGCATTAAAATTATGGCATATGTGCTTGAAATGATGTGTTATTGCTTAAAACATTGAATCAACATGCTTATTAGAATTGGCCATTCACTCACTATCCTATCAAGTCGACGTTTGACAACGAGAGACTTCAACACGCCACCTAGCTCACATGAAGGTTGGTATGACCGTCGATTACTACATGCGGACCACAAATTTATCATTGACTTAGACATACTTTGATATTATATCATAATTAGGTCATTCACCCCTTAAAAGTCTTATTAAGTGGAGATGGTCGTCCAACCTATATATTGACCACAAGTCGATGTGAGACAAACGAAAACTTCAATAATGTATAAAATTTAGGTTCCTGCTTACACAAGTATGCTCGTATTTACATGATATAAAATTACACATAAGATTATATTACATGGTAGATTTACACAATAAATAATACACGGTAGGCTTACACATTAGATTTGCACAATATAATTACATGCTACATGCATGGTGGAATAACACTTAACCTTGCATGGTAAAATTTTAATTTTGTCTAACAAGCTAGATTGCATAATGGTTTGACTTCGAAGAGACATTCTCATCACAGGTTTAGAGCATCTCTTAATATGTATGTTTATCACGAGATTCTCCCAAAATAAATATTAGTGCCCTTATTTTTTCTGAAATCCTATTACTTTCCTACATGCACGAAAAATTATTAACCTTCACAAAATTGTGGAAGCAAGTTACGAAAGTTGACTATCAATATTCCCAAAATACAACTTAGTGCTGCAAAATACGACCATATATGAAAGAGGGATATTTCGAACTTTCACTTCTAAAAGGGAATAGAAAAATCAATATTTTTTTGTGAATGTGGCTATCAAATTTATATTTTTGTCAAAATAACATTTCCAGTCTACTGCTTTGGGTAAAAAATATAAGGGAAATATTAAATTTCTCAAAATAAGAGAAATGGATAAAAAAATCATATAAATTTGATGCCTCGAGTCTTGATTATGTCTTTTTTTTGCATACACAGCGAAGTAATTAGTAATTTTCAACTTTATTTGTTTATGTTTATATTAGGAGCGGAAAGTGGTGAAATTTGAATTATATGACCGCAAATGCAATGCTTGGATATTTTTTAACAATTCCTTTTGCTTACGAATTGATCTTAGTTTCTTTTTATGACAGTTGATCTAGTTTTAGTATTACGGCTCTAATAATCTATTTTCAATAATTATCAATTAGGCTTTTCCATCAAAGGTAACGACCCTACATAAAAACACCCATGCACACAATTCATGTGTCCAGTTTTAAATATGAAACTTTAAATTATTTAACCCACTCTCCCTAGCTACATCTTACTCTTATCGGTGCTACTATATTTCAGTTTAACGTTAACTTTATAGCAACTAAAATACAACACATAACGCGGGCTGCAAGTAATAAAGATGGTGAACTAAAGAACATATTTTTCATGCAAAAGGAAAGGAGAGGAAATAGGGAATACATGTAAAGATTGAAGTGTTGAAGGTTGAAGATGGGAGAAAATGAAGGTTGAAGATGAGAGAATGATCACTTAATCAAATCTGCAAGGTGCAAGCTCAAATTTTCAACAATTCTCGTGGACGCATAATATGGTATATCTACTATCTCCGCTCTCCTTTCCGTATATTCTTTCCATTTTTTTATACCACTACCCCACCCACACAACTCACAAGAACAGCCAACCCATCAGAGAGAGGGGGGGGGGGGGGGAGCGAAAATCACCACATAGTCGTTGGCACTACTAGTACACAGGTCCTGCAATTCTGTTGATTTGTATAAATTGAATTGAGGCTTGCTTTTTCATCCATCTGAAGTTGAGTTGGTCAGCAATGTACGTCACTGAATACAAATTACAAGCAAGAAGCACGTAATTTTCATGCATTATCTTCCATGCAATTGCTTCCAGCACTTGACCCAGCTAGCGCATCGCATGCACCTCAGCCTTTTCCAAAATCTCATGTGTGCCATTTAAGCAACAAAAAGGGTAAATTAGCCATCCAACTTGCAAATTTTTACCTGAAAATTCTCAATAACACATTCAACACATATCTGTCTAAATATACTTCAACCCTGAGAGATATTGCTGTCTTGATATTAGATACTGAGCCAAGGAATATATAACTCCAAGAAGCCCCAAAATCTTGATCTTGATAATGTCCGTCATTATGACTGGTGGCAGATTAAGGGGTATGGTAAGCAAGGGCCTCGTATCAGCCTGTTTCGTGTAGCTCCAAACAAAACGGTTGAATAGGATGTGGCTTGGGAATGTCAGTACAAGGAGGGCTAGATTCTTGACAGCAAAGATCCAATCAGGTCCCCCAATATCAACACCCCAACCTGTATTTCCATGCCAAACATCTTCCCATATACTATACACGGAAGTCGAGACCAAGTAGGCAGAGATAGCAACAGTAACAGGGAAGTACCTCTGCTTATCACCAAAGCCAGCAAAGAAATCTGAATCCTGGTTAAGCAGCAACAGAATAGGCGCCAAGAAAAATATAGCACGGTTTGATCCCCCGGTGAGATGCATATTCAAAATCAAGCATATTGCAAAACACATTATAGTGGCAACATTACCAACTGCAGGCATCCAGGCTCCTTCTGCAGCCATCCTTTGTATGGTAAATGTTGGCATAGTAGAGGCCCTGCGCTGCTTCATAAATCTCAATCTAGGAGGAACCGTAGCTGAACTGCTTTCACCTGACTGACTGTGTCGAAGTCCACCTCTTTCCAGAAACTTTTCACGAATAAGTGAAGCCAACTCAAACTTTATCTCAAGTGCTATAAGCATAAAGATTGCAGCATATAAACCAAGAAGAGATGTCCTTGCACCCTCAACAGCAAGTAATGTTGCAATCTTATTGTCCTCCTCAGCCATATCTTCAGCTCCATTCTCTCCTAGCCAATTCTTGTTTATTCTCACCTGACCCTCCAGCAAATATGTTACCGGAAATAGGGCCACGATCAGAGCAAACACCCAAGGCAAGAACTTCGTGCTAGAAGTCGAAGGTAGATGAGTGAAAACCACAAATACTGACATACAGACCATGGTGACAATTATGAGAGCATGCAAAATTGCTGCCTGAAGAAAATACTCTGCAGATACATAAATGCCAAGAGCAATTCCCACAGCAACGGCATAAAATGCCCTCAACTCAACAATGTATGTTATGGGAATAATGGAGGTGACACCAGCCAGAGTGAGAAGGATTGCTGCAATAAGCAACCATGTTGGCCATGTAGGCTTTGAAGCCATGAAGCCATATATTGAAATATCATCAGCAGATTGACGAGCAGATCTGATTAGGTCAGAGTGATAAGTCCATGCCAGTGGAATTGGTGGTTGCATCACAATGAATAGCAGACCAGTTGCTATGACCAACACTAAGTATCTCTTTGCAGCCTGCAGATGAAAATGGAATATCTTCAGTTAGCCCTAATAAAAACAAAACGTGCTAAGCACACGTGCTAATCAGCAATGCCTTCTTAGAAGTAACAGAGAATGCAAAAGAACATATTAATCTTTCAACTATCATACTGAAAACACTACTACTTGAGGATGTGGCATAAAGAATATTTTGATGCTACTTCTTGCTGGTTAGTTACAACCAACATCACACTGTATGAGCATTGAGGAATTATCTATATAATCCATGTAAACAAATAACCAAGATAACATGGATCGATGGGCACTTACATTTGGTCCTATTCATTATTGAAACTAGATAGAAATAAAAATCTAAAAGTCCATTAAGAGAAATTCAGTAAAATGATCTTGTAAGTGTTTCTCAGAATGCAAATCGAGTCAGATGATTATTAGCAACACGTAGGGTAGCAAGTTCAACTATTAGAGTGGAATTAAATTACTCATGGAAAAATTAATATGCAATTAAAATAATAATAAACTGTACCATGACATGGGAAAAGTGCAAAGCAACAATCGGTATACAAGCTAAGCCTGTCAAGAGAATGCAAGATCCCAAAAGCAAGCCATCGGATGGAGGCCTTCCATACCACCACTGAAGGGCTTCAAATATTGTTTCACGACAAAACCAGACTGACAGAGCAACCACACCAGCATGTGCATAACCTTGAAAAGGTTTCATCTTTGATGCTGACGACTTCGATTTATCCCTGCAAGATAACCAGACTCGTTAAGTTTCAGTGTGAAAACGTGTAACATCAACAATAGGACAAAAGTTTTTGCCAGTACTTATAAAGCAGCAACGGAGGAGATACTGCTAACAATAGAACAGCCGAAACCCACAACACAGCCTTTGAAGCCATAAAAAGCATAGATAACTTCGCAGAATACAGACAGATCAGAACCCAAACTGCCTTGGATCCAATTCTCCGATCCACAGAAAGCCTCCTGACAATGGCCAGACCCGCAAACGTAGTCATGACAACCATATAACTTGGATACATCACTTCATCATCCATCCCGTAATAGTACACATTTGAATAGTTGAAAAAATTGTTCTCAATATAGCACAACAAAAATGCATGGCCAATCAATCCGGCTTCAGTCAGGAAACGAAATTGTGGAGGAAGAACAGCTAAACCAGGAACTGCCAGTGCCAGAAGCACACTGGCAACTATAAGCTTACAAAAGGATTTCAATGACATGCCTGCTATCCAAATATTAAGATCCCAGTAATTATGCATCATGAACCAAGCAACCATCAAGCTCCCCAACACAACAAATGCAGAGTATGATGGCAAGCTCTTCTTCGTGAAAAAACGAGCCAAACAATATCCAGCTACTGATGGGAGTGGAAGGAACTGTAAAATAAAAAGAGACATTCAGTGGCACGCCTTATACAAATTAAACATGAAAATAAATGTGGATCACAATGTGCATTAGTCGTTCCCACTTTCCAGAGAATAATTGTTTTCTAAATTGTTTTCTGCTCTTAGAGATCTGCAACATAGAAAAAGGGGACGATACACAAAGTATTAACCTACGAGACCTATTTTTCTGAATATACCTAATCAAACAGAAATACAGACAGCAAATGGATCGATCATGCACTTCAGCTTATAAGGTCTTGGTAATCACATCACATCATTACTTTAAAACCAACTGCTCTTGAAAGCTAAATACCTATGCAAGTCAGACACTATTGACTATGAATTTGTTACCTAAGAAAATCAGACACTATTGACTATGTATTTGTTCACAATCACAAATTCCGGAATCGGGAAATCAAGTCTGCCATTGATGAGTATTAGAGTATATCGTAAATTATTATTTACGCTAAGGAGATATGAATGAGTTTAGAACTCAGGCAGAAACTTCAACTCTGAAACAGATGTATTTGACTACATATCATAATAAAAAGGGAGATCATTAGCAATTTTTATCCATGTTTCTAATTCTATGTCCAAGTAGAGGTTCAAAGGCTAAATAATCAAAGGAGGACATAAAAAACTTGCTCGCTGAATTTGTTATAGATTTATCAGGGCATGACCGAGAAGGTGCAGATAATCATAGATTTCTTAGACAAAAGATGACTTGATAGAGAAAGCTTAAGGCATAATATAAACAAGATCTTGGAATTATCCAATCTGAATAGAGCATAGTAGCATAGTTGGTTAACAGTTGATGGTCAATTGAGCAGAAAGAAAATGTATGCATCTTATTGCAACTCTCTAGATAACTTTCAATCTCAAGAAATATATAAAGACCAGAAAACTGCTCTGACCCAGGACTTGGTGGCCTCTAAAGCCCATGTGAGTGGTGTGAGGGAGCATAATTTCGATAGTACATTCTCCAAGCATTTTCTAGATAACCTTCTTCAGGTAATCTATATCCCTCTTGTACAAGTCAAATTAACACCAGGCAATCTAAGAATCATCAATATTTAATGAAAACTCATCTGACTTACATTTTCTATGGAAAGTTGGATACTAGTCAAGATATAGCATCATCAGAAAAGCTTGAACAGAATCAAGTTAAAAACGCAGATGGTCAAGATATGCATTCAGTTTGAAGAAGATACTTCCTTTCAACATTAGACAACCATAAAATGAATAGCATAAAAGCTCATAACAAATATCAGAGAAGGCAACAATAACAGTTGGAAACAACTAGTTTCATGCCAATTGAATAAAGAATAGGCAACACCAAGTAAGAAATAAATTCACAAAAGAAGTCCTCAATCAAGGGGTTACAGATGGAATATCACATTATCAGATAAACCCGAACATGATTGGACCAGAAAACAGCGTACCAGGATAGGAAATCCCACAACAATTGCTCCAGAAGCACTGACAGTGACGGCTAATGCAGTGAATGCCATTGAGCTGAATGCATCAGAAACCATACCAAGAGCATAAGAACCAGCAGCAGCTGCTCCTCCAAGCATTGTGATGGTGACAAGCAGATAATTCATTGGTGGCGGAACATGAATGTATCGCCCAAATGAATGGAAAACAACTCGAATCTCCAGGCATACAACAATAACAACCAAAGCCACAGCACCATTGACAAATCGAATGCTCTGCAACTGGTACTCATTCTTAGTAACCCACCACAATGCCCCTCTTGTAGATGCATAAAGTTGAAATAGAAAGGGTATGAAGAAAAGCAGAAACAAATCGGCGATGGCAGCACTGGATGAAAACAAAACCAAATAGTGCGAGGCAATGTGGAATGATACAGGAATGAACAAAAGACTCAGCGTGTGCACACAGCATTCGAGCTCCCCAAGAATGAAACTATCCTCGGGGACTTCACCTCCGTGGAAATTCACTTCTTGCTTCAATTTGAACGAGGATACACGAGGAACTGAATACAGCCAGTAGAAAATGCAATTAAAAACCATCAGATAGTAAGCAGCATTAAACATACCCACTGCAGAAACAGTTGCCCAGGTAAAAAGTGTAGAAGCTATGAGCGGAACACATGCGAACAAGAGGCGTTCCAGAGCGAGCACGATGGTGGGGTGCTCGATCTGTATCCACTTGAACTGCAGCGAAACCCAAACTCCGATTAGAAAATTCGACAATGCACAAGTTAAGGCAGCGAGGAGAGCAAGGGAAACGTAATTGAAGGTGTAGTAGAGCGAGGAGCTGAAGAAGAACGTAATCTGCGCCACGATGAGGGTAAACCAGACGGCGAAGAAGGAGCCGGATTTGAAATTAAGCGAATCGAGGATGTACGCAATCATGAGACCGATAACAAGGGTGGCGACGACCGGAGCACCGCCGAGGTCGAGGAGGAAGGCTACAGACGGGACGAGTGCGACGGCGATTCTGGCGTTGTGGACGAACGAAGAAGGGGAAAATCGAGAGTTCTTCATAGAGGAGCTGGACCGGCGGCCTCTTCCGGCAGCTCCGCCGTAATATAAGGATGTCGGAGGGCTAGGGTTAGGGTTTTGCTCTCCGTTATAGGGGGAGGAGGAGGAGGTGGTGGCGAATGAGGGGGCGCTGGAGGAGGGGGAGATGTAAGGGCGGAAAGCCCTGGGCTGGAGCTCCGGCGGCAGCATTTTGGCCGGCGGCGGCGAAGGGTATCGTGATCGGATCGGAGTGAGTAAAAGAAATGGAGTCAAAGCCTGAGCTCTGATTTAGACTTTTGTGATGGCGTTAATCCATAATCGAGAGACGAGGAAAAAGGAAATGTAAAAATTAATATTTGGAGGGCTACGATGCTCATTCGAGGCGTACGTGACGTGTTTGAGACAAGGATGGCCGTTCGATTGGCGTCAAGTGGGACCTTTCTCCAATTTCAGGATTACTGTCTGATTTTTCATGAGCTCGTCAAATTTCTTCTGCTCTAATTTATTTTATTTTATTCTAGGAAATAAATCATTTTATCCGCTGTTTAGAAGTATTATCTATTTACTGTTTTCTAATTCAAAATTGCTTACACTTCTATGCTAACAAAGATTAAAAAAAATAGTTATTGCTTACTCTTGTATAAAGGTGCATAATATATTAGAATATGTTCGACTTAAGAAAAAATAATTTGAATTCTTATTTAATACTACTATATATTCTCACTTGTCTTATTGAACATCTATTAATTTGATTGATGGCAACTGTTAAGAATAACAGCTCATTAACGTTTAGCCTAAGGTTAAGTAAAAGATTCACTATACTTTTAAAATATATTGTAATTTCATGAGCACAGTTTTGTAGAAAAAGATGAAAGAACTAATTGAAACAAAAATTTGTAACAATATGTTCAATAATATAGATATATTTATGTAATACCATTTTCAATTTCTCATTACGTTCTAATTTAATAAAAATAAATTTGTTTGCTCTAGCTAGTTAAATACATAATGATAAAATTTTCATCTTTTGTTTTTTATTTTTGTACATGTTAGCATGTCTAATTTAAAAACAATGAGTCGATGAAGTCTATCCCAAGTTCCCAACCCAAGTAATGAAGTTGAGGCACCATAAGTCTCTCTTTAGTAAGAGATTTGTAGTTCGATTCCTGTCAAAGTGGTTATTATCATCCTATTTTATATGAGTATGATATGGTTCTAGTTCATAGGCTTGACATTAAAAAAATGATGAATTTATGAGCTTACAGTGCAGTGATAAATTTAGGAAAATTATTGAAGTCCAAAGAATGACTTATTTGTGTAAGATGTGTTACATATTTGTGTAGTTACTCCAAAAAAACCCCTCTAAAGATTATCGAGCGTTTGATTTTAGGTTATACTTAACAATTATAAATTACTCTTACAATAATTATGTAACTATTTGTGTATTTGATTTTGACAATATGTGGTGCATACATATTACGGGTATTCCAATTACACTCAAAATGTAAAGTGGTGATGGTTTAGTTCATTATGAAATTGAAACATGTAAAATGAGAAAAAATATTACTCCCCCCTCCCAAAATTTAGTTTCAGTTTCCTTATTTAATCATTCTAAAAAAATTATTTTATACTCAAAATGAAAACTACAATACCCACAATATAAACATAACTTCATAACTTACACATTTCTAAATGCAATTTTTAAAATACATAAAACAAGACTTACCTGCTTTAGCATATTTGGGTCTGCAAACTGCTGTAAACTTGATGATTTGCTCCTTAACTTTCTATTAGCATAGGAAAACAAATCCTACTATGTGGTTTTCATTTTATATTTTTATTTTCACCATCAAGATGATGTCATTTTGATGTCATATCATTTTTTAAATCCAGCCCAACTTTTGACATGCCATGTGTGCTTTCTGTAGTCAAAATTGAAGTCTAGAATATAAACGCAATAATTTGAGCATTTAATAATATTTTTTTTAATTAGATTTTTAGTAAAATGTCAATAACTTTAAGTATTAAAGTGTAAATTTTCGATTTAAGAACAATTCGAGGCACACTCAAAGAGGACTCGGAGAATAGATGTGAAGGTTTAATGCTTTGTTTTCAACTATATATACCTATATGTATTACTCCCTCAGTCCTAAGGTCTCACTTCTTTAATTGATGAGAGTATTAATTAATAGAAGTGAGACCTTGCTATTGGGACAGAGGGAGTAGTATTTAGAAAGAGCAAACCGTATTTGTGCTAATATACTACTACATCAACATATTGGGAGAGTAGAGTAGCTTATCCAGTAAAACAGACTTGTAATTATTAGTATGATTTATGAGTCTTCTCCTCACGTGCACACATTTTACTTAATAGCTACTCCTATTGTCTTTTATTTTTATTTTTTTATTTTTCTCTTTTCCGGTCTAAAGTTTTTCTAGGGAAGAGGGAAAATCAAAACCTTAGTCAAATGTCTCAATTTTATAGCCGCAAAATCCTTTACATTTACAAAAGTAACTAAAAAACACACACACTAATAGTCTTACCCACGTTTTTAGTAGGACAGCATCACGCCCTTTAACACTTCCTTTTCCACGTCTCTTTGGCCCTACCCCCATTCTCGCTTCCCCTTCCTCCATTTTGAAACGAAAGAAATTCACAACGGTTATTCGAGATGTGCTCTGCCTCTGTCTAAACTTTAATTTATTTTTTCATTTATATTGCTCGATTCCAAACTTCACTCTCATGACGTCACTAGTTGAATGCTATTTGAATTTCTTTTATTTGGGGATAAATAAACTTTGATGACCTTCCTGCAAATATCTGCAAATATCTTTTGTAATTTTTTTAGCAAATTCTTGGAAGTCAGACATGCTATTTTTCTTCTTTGTTCAAAACATATAATTCGTAGATATGAATTTATTAATTTAATTGGCCTTTTAGGTAAGGTTATCATGACGGTAGAACTGCAAGGGGGAGTGTAAGTGGTTTCATTGAAGGAGATTTTTATTATCATATAAAAACTTGCAGTCGCTATCTTCGACATTGAAGAAATTTTTTATTATCTATTCATTTTCTTTAAGTATACCATCTACAAAGTAATTGCAATATATTTAATAGTTAATTTAGATTGACCTGAATGAATGATAGATATTGTATATAAATGTGCGTGTGTGTGTTAAATTTTCTCATATACTACCAATCAAAATAGCAAATTCAACAAATTTTACACGTGATGCAATAGTGCAGAAATTGTTACTGATTTTTATTCAAAATACCAACTAGTAATAACTTTAGCAGAATGCACATTCAAATAAGTCTATATATTTATGAGATTCTCGGTAATCAATCTTTTCTCAAAATTAGATACTCAATTTTACTATACGCCTATTCTTTTTTTTTTTTTTACTATACTCCTAATGCTATAGAGAATCCAATGGTAAAATAAGATTTGGACAATTAGGTTATCATAATTTATTGCAATAACTAACAAGTACTAATTAATTAACATCTAATTAAAAATAAGCAGTAGGAAAAACACAATAAATTAATGACTGTAGATATATAATTGAAAGTGGAGAAAGATTGTGTATGGTATCTCACATAATTGATTGAATAATTAAGATGGTCAAGGGTGTGTCTATGTTGATGATGCTACTAAGTAGTAGGTGCATCTTCCTAGTTAATGCTTAATTCTTGCCTTCCACTTTTTTGCAAGCACATGCAAACATTTGAAAATTGAGGACTATCAACGAGTCAATTTACACATTCAAGAACTCCATTCACATTTTAATATTCCCAAATCACACTTTGTTAATATTTGGTCTTAAGCTAGTTTGAATATCTTGGTAATCACCAAAGCTTGATCAAAATTAGTGCTATATATATCTACAAACAAGTAAATCCTACAAACATAGAGTTAAAAACTTTTTGTTTCCTATAATTTGCTTCTCTCGTGTGATTTATAGGCTATAAGAAAGCGACAATTGTTTGTCCTACAAAAAGGGGTGCGACTCAAACAATATTTGTAACTCTTTCGACTTGAATTCAAGTGATATGTTGACGAAGTTAAACTGTGGAACAATATCATAGTCTTCTTTTTGGGAAGAAGGTGACAAAAAACTACATATGAGCTAAATTAAAACTGGAGATTCCTGTTTGTTCACAGACTTTGAGTGGAAAAACTACTTAAGCTGGATAGCAACAAAACATTGTCCCCCAAATTTGGGATATATGCATCATGTTTCTACTTTAAAACAACATTAAAATGAATCTTTTCGAGCATTTTTGGGCAGGAAATTTTCACTTTTGAGACCACATGCTGGTGAAGTTTTAGGCTGACCACAATAATCTAATGTTTGAGAAATTGATTGCTTTGACTGAGTAATGGCTTGAGCTCAAAATCAAGAATCAACAATGACTACAAAACCAACCTTAAACAGTAATTTTTTCTTAAAAAATGGAAATTTTTCTACTTTTATTCATTGCAAATGGAAATTAAAGAAAATCATTAGAATAAATTCTAGAAAAATATGAAAGACAAATGTGATTTAGAAATATTAAACAGAAACATTCAATTATTGGAGTAGTGATTCCACCTTCCTTTGTTCTCAAGATGTTTGTTAAACACACATACATATATTATTTAGTATAGCTAACATTTTGTCATGGTTCAACCAAAATCTCTTGTCACAACCCTGACAAATTTCTTGCATTTCTTGTCTGAATCTCACACAGTTAGTAGTTAATTAGTGTGAGTGCATGATCCAAACCCATTTTTTAAAATTACCCATGTAAAGTGTTTGTGTGTGACTGGGCTATGTGTTAGGTAGTACCAACAATTATATATTTATTAAAAAAATATTAAAGTAAAAGACAATGTGTAGGTTCTCCCCCATCACATGGTACCCAATTCACCTTTTTGATCCCTCTTGTTTTATGTTTTGGTTTAGATACCAAGAAAATCCAGGGGTTATGCCTTAATCTCATGAGAATTCAACCTTGAAAATATATAGAAAAAACAAATTAACAAGAAAAAGTAAGCCCAATACATGGTATTTGGATTAGGAGAAAAGTTAGAGGAACATGCCATTTCAAATAATGATAAAATCTTGCCTTAAATTGGATGCACATGGCTTTGATTATCATATTCCCCCATAATTTTCCATTATTAATCAAAAAAAGGCCCCAGTTTTGCTCTCTCCTCTTACTACAAAATTAGTTTCTATTTTGGACTCTTTTACTCTTCTCAACATGCTTTCTTGTTCTAAATTTAACTATTTATCTTTACACATGTAATCTTCTTGCCAATTCTATTATTCTTCTTGGATGGTAAAAAGAGACAAGAAATACATAGGAATCTACAGAAAAATTAGTTGTATATAATGTATGATTAGTCGTGGTATCTCAATGTTTCTTGTATATAGTACTATATATTTAATTTGGTTTCTTGACTACACGGTGACCTCTAGAATGACCATTCCTAATACTAATTAAATTAGAAAATTTGTCATTTAAATTACAAATCAAATACCCAACCTTTTATTTTTTGCAATTAAAATTTGTCAAAATTTTTGGAATATCCAAACTTTCAGAATTCTATCGTTCGAGCCCTTAATTAATTTGAAAAATTAAAGGTTAGACTTCGACGAGCTCGAGACCAATACTTGTTGACGATGTATTTTGCCTTGAATATGTAGTTTCCAACATGTATTGGACATTATAGGTGGCCGCGGTTCGGTTCGGTTCCGGAACCGGAACCGAATCGGCGGTTTTCGGTTCCACCCCAAGGGAACCGGAACCGAACCGCCGACCACTTCGGTTTCAGTTCCAAACCGGAACCGCAAGTTTCGGTTCGGTTCGGTTCCGCAGTTCCGACGGATCCAAACCGGAACCGCATGTTTTGGGGTTCAATTTTTTTCATTTTTTTCCATTTTTTTGCTATTTTTTCTTGTTTAATTGTAATTTTGGGCATTCTAACATAACATTTAGGTAAAATAAATATGAATTGTAACATAAATAAAGATAAAAACGTAAAAAAAAATATGAGGAACTGGCGGTTATCGGTTCCGCAATTTTGGAACCGGAACCGAACCGCCGTTGATACGGTTCTCGGTTTCGAACCGGAACCGGCGGTTCGGTTCCGGTTCCGGAACCGCCGGTTTCGGTTCGGTTCCAACGGTTTCGGTTTTTTTGGCCACCTCTACTGGACATGGCTCATATGTCATTAATATTGTTCCTCTTCTCAGGTCAGTTAAAATGTAGCCTTTTGATTTATCAAATCAAGAGCTCGAACCAAGAGAATTTAAAATTTTGGATTAGCAGAAAATTTTGGGCGAGTTTTAATTACAAAAGGTTGAATTAAAGGTTAGACAATTAATTGCCAAGATTTGTACCGTATAATTTTAAAATGAATCATATATACATAGTTGGTGATTTAAATGATAATATTATGAATTAAATTTAAAAATAAAAATAAAATTAAAGCCACCCAATGACATCATTATGATAAGCGGAAAAGGGCATTATGATAAGCGAAATAAATGTGGCTTCAAGTAGGGAAACCTCATACGAGAATGATTAGGGCAGTGAGCCCAATGATTAGAGCAATCCGATTCAAATCATAATTGAATCACAAATTGAGCAATCATCAAATTGCAGTCTCTTCTTTTAGACGTGCTAAAAGTTGTAATCTCAGGAGAGAGTTGCATGCTTAATTATGCTTATATATGGGCATTTAATTAATTAATTTCTTCTAATAATCAAACTATCATCATTATATGACACTACGAACTTTTGCAACCACTCCTATGATTAGAAGCTTCACATGCCAAGAAAGGGCACAAAATCTAGCCACGTTAATTAATTAAGTCTCTCTTTTATTTTAGGACTTGTAGTGCTAATTTTATCAGCCTAAACTCTTGGAATTGTTAATCTCGTATGACTTCATTTTCCTATATTAAATTAATTACTAATTAAATGCAGGAGAAAATTAATTATTATTATTGATGAATTAATTAATTTGACCGTCCTCTTATTTTTGCATCGAGCACGTTGATAGTTGTAAAATCCAAAATCGTTGTTAATCTCGTCGAAACTAATAATTGAGGAATAATGTTTGATTTGTGTAAATAAAGAGCGATGGATTAGCATAATGGCATTGGTTTCAGAGATGCATATGGCTAATAATGATGCATGTGATGATCAATCCAATTAGTTTAATTAAGGAGGTCCATGTTCCAGTACTACTCCCTTTATATCACTACTAAATTCTTCAATCCATTCTAGTATATATTATTTTATATTAATCTTATTCTTATTATTAAAATTATTGTTAACATAGTAACTGTTGAGTGTTGACGACCTCCTTATTTAAACTCCCTCAAGTGCTGCACCCAGAAATCATCAACTACAAAACGACTGAATTCAGAAGTTCAAACATATATCGAAAATATACCTCCTCTCTCTCTTGTTTCTCTCTCTTGTTTCTCTGTCTTCCTCTCTGCTCACTGTCAGGAAATCTCACTTTCCAACAACTGATCATAACTGTCAGTCCCTATTTTTAATCCATTTAGTTACTAAAAATGGATAGCATGAACAAGGCAGCTGGCGGCAGCGCCCCTTCGCCGTCCAAGAGCAAGCGGAAGGGGAGTCAGCAGCCGCCGCAGCCGCCGCACGACTCCGCAACAAACCGGTTTCTGGGGGTGAGGCGGCGGCCGTGGGGGAGATACGCGGCGGAGATACGCGACCCGACGACGAAAGAGAGGCATTGGCTGGGGACGTTCGACACGGCGGAGGAGGCGGCGCTGGCGTACGACCGGGCGGCGCGGTCCATGCGTGGATCCCGGGCCCGCACCAACTTCGTCTACTCCGACATGCCACCTGGCTCCTCCGTCACCTCCATCATCTCCCCCGACGAAACGCGCACCGATTTCTCCATGCTATTCGTCGACGGCAACCCCGCCGCCGACCAACACCAGATTTACTTCGGGCAGAACGACGGTCAGTTTCAGCTGACCGGGGACGCATGGACGATGACGACGAATTCGAGCTACTCTCAGCAGGCGGGCAGCAGCCACCGGGCGCAGGTGGAGCTGCCGCCGCTGCCGCCGGACATCACGAGCAGCTGCTACTCCGGGGAGCCGCCGGTGCTGTCGGAGATGGGGCATGGGGTGCTGAATGATATGAGGTACCTTGAGCTGTCGGAGCAGCGGCGGAGCATGGATGCAGCGCCGGCACCGTACGAGTATTTCGGGTTGGAGGAGTCGTCGTCGTCGTTGATGGACGGCGGGAGGAATAGTTTCTCCGGCGGGTATGGATGGTACTGATTAATTTGGTAATGGGTAATATATATTGTGAGATAATTACTTACGTACTATTATTATTATATTAATTAGTGATGCCTGTCGGGGAATTTGTGTTGGTTTGTTGTGTGTTTTGGATCAATGTTTTTTTTTTTTTTTTCCTTTCTTGTTTTATTATTATTATTTTTTTCTTTTCTCTACATTGTAATGCCATCAGCTTATATAATATAATGCATTGAATGGTTTTTTTTGGCGAATTATTTGGCGCTATATATGTAAATGGTGAATTCTTTTATTGTTGAACTTATGTATGTCGCTTAATCATAGAATAAAGGATTGATATGTATCGATACGTGGAATATTGATTAAATTTTATATGAAATAAATAATTATAAGACGGATTACAATAAGTGTTTTATATAAACTATGTATGTCTACTTTATCATGGAAACTTTGATTCCTCGTGAATATGGTTTTACAAACATTTCATCTATATTTTGCCAAAAAATTAGCAGAGGACTTTTTTTTTTTTTTTGTAATAATGAATTAACGGAGGATTAAGTGGTTGTGAACTCGTTAAGAATGGAGGGAAAACCAAGTTTCTATAATTAATTTCAAGGCTGGTATATAATGTATTTGTGCATTGGCTTCTATATATTTTCTTTTATTTTTCTCTGTTGCATGCTTTTGTGATATTAATACGTTTTTTTACAAGGAAAATAATTTTATTAATCACTTGAAATCATAAATAATAATATTTGAAAATCAAGATGACCAACTATTATACATTATATACGCGCAGTCATCAAAGAATGAGAGGTCCTCTGACTATTTTCATATATAAATGTTAATCAACTTATTGATTGGAAAAAAAACTTGATATATTTCAATTTAATATAATAAATGGAATTGAAACTAAAATTATGCAACACTTTAATTTTCTTTTCATTCGTGAATTTAAAATATAAAGCAGGACTAGATTTATAATACTTCTACTTATTATTTCATATCCTAATGTCATTTATGTTTAATAGTTGTCTTCTGGATATTCCATTCAAAGTTGATGGTTTTTTCCGTTTCAGCTTAAATTTATTTATGTACAAATTTACGCGACTTTCTGATGATATAATAGAGCTAGAATTGTAATTTGCTTCCAACGAAAGTATATTTTTTGTTAAAGTGGACAGACAAACTAAGGGGGTGACTAGTAAACATGAATGGAATTTAGTGGGAATGGAATGAAGATAGGAAAGGAATGAATCAAGGAATGATATTCTTATGGCTGATATACATCAGAAATGGAATGGTAGGTGTATTACTATTATTTTTATTATACTTATTATAATTAGTTTTTTAATAACAATTATAATATTAATACTAATAATAATAAATATTAATTATTATTTTAATTTTATTATGTTTATTATAATGATTATAATTAGCTTAATAATACAAATAATTATAATAATTATTATTTATTATTATTTTAATTATTATAATTAGGTCAATAATAATTAAAATAATATTAATACTTTAATTATTTTAATATATTTTATTATAATTATTATAATTATCTTAATAATAATAATAATATTAATATTAATGCTAATGCTAATAAATATTATTATTTAGTAGTTTCATTATAATTATTATAATAAGGTTTATAATAATATTAATACTAATTATAATTATTACTTTAATCAATTATTATTATTATTCTATCATTATTTTTATTTTTTTATTATAATTATTTTCATAATAATTAATATGATAATATTGATACTAATATAATAATAAGTATTATTATTATTATTATGCTAATAATAATAATAATAATAATAATAATAATAATAATAATAATAATAATAAAGTTCATTCCTTAAGATGAGGAATAGCTAATACCAAGGGAGAGGGGATGAAAGGCTAAACCCATGTTCATGGGATTAGTCATTGCTAAGGGAATGACCATTCCTTGCAGTAAAATGATAACAGTCATGGGATTAAGAATGACTGTATTAATGATCATTCCATTCCAGCCTCATTCCTGCGTACCAGTCACCCCTAAGAGTTTAGAGGCTTTGTTATATTTTGCTAGGTTTTAAGTAGTTGGGAAAAGGGGAAAAATATCTGAAAAAATAATATATTTATGTTTTATTAATTTTGATGGGTTATAATCATAAAAATATAAGAAAAAGAGTAATGACTCGCCATAAGAATAGAGCTAGTAGTTCAACCTTATTTTTATGAGTGGGTTCAACCCATTTTTAGATGGCAAAAACTTGTGGAGAATATCGTATGGTCTGTACGGTTGGTGCAGTGGGCCCTATTTCATATTATTTTTTTAAAATTTAAGTAATTAATATCTAATTAAATATGATTAAAAGTTATTAAATCCTAATTAAAAATATTTACTCAAAATTAATTAAAAAATAAATAATAAAAATAAAAAATTATAAAATAGGTTGGATGGCACCAACAGTACAGTACAATCCAACGCCGATAAAAACTGGCCGTGGGCCTGCGCCTCAAATTGGAGCTCGAGCCCAGTTTTCTTTGTTCCCTTTTATTGATGAAGAGATCAACAATTCGGGCTGGGCCTCAAGACTGTCTGAAAGAGTTCTGATCGGGCCAGTCCTATTTCCACTAGCCCATCATATATGGGCCAGCCCAGACCATGTGGAAAATATTATACAGGACAAACAAAAATGCACATTTTTTTCCTTGTACAATATTACAAACGATATGATATGATATTTTATCGTACTGTTAATTTATGTTTACATACTTAAATTTGCATTAAAAATGCGGACGGTACTCGCGGTCAATATGAAGTCTGTGTTAATTCAATAAACTTAAACTTAATGAAAGTTTAAGCACCCAACAACAACTAATAAGATAGTTTTCATGATAGAAGTATATGAATAAAAATTTAAGTGAAAGCACCCAATAACAAGATACTTTAAATGATAGAAGTATATGAATTTTTTCTGGAACAACGTGTCATCAGTTGCACACTACTTTCTGCACCACATGCTTTCACACACATACCCCCGCTAAAATCATACTTCAAATCTAATAAATGTTGGGACTTTTTTTTTTCATAAAGAATTAAATGTTTGAAGGATAAGGATTCGATCAAAAGGAATTTTAATTTTTAAGGAGATTAAAAGTCATCAAATTTAAATTCTAAAAGATCAAACCAACCTCTCTAGTTTTTACCTGATAAAGATAAACTCGTTTCATAAATCCAAAGTTGAGAAATTCAAACACAAAACATAAAATTTACCGAGTTCACAAAACGAGCAACCATAACCACCACATTTCCCCTTAAAAAATTAAAAATACCATGCACACTTCTTCAACAGTCGATAAAATCCTCAGAAAAACGAAGAGAAATGCAGAAAGCGAAAATAATCCAGTGTCTGCAGAATTGATCCACACAATTTTGTGGATATCTGAATTACTAAGATGGAGCATAGGCCTTGATGCACTCCTGAACCTCCGCACCACAATACGGACAATGTTGTCGACTCGCCGAGCTGCTGCAGCGCCCTTCATAGCAGTGCGCACACAGCACTTGGTGGGTGCACGGCAGAAAAACTACAGAGACTTCATTTGTAAAGCATATCATGCAGTTCCAGTGTCTTGGGGGCTCGTGTGGAGCACTCGGTTCTAGAGATGATACCTCAAGGCCATCGAGTAAGAATGTATCGCCCTCCAACGACACATTTGACAACTGATGGAACATGCGCAAATGAGACAAATCCCTTTCAAGCCACTTCACCTCATCCTTTTTCAGACTTTTGTCAATCTCTATGCTTTGTCGGATATCCAACAACCCTGCTTCCAAATTGGCTTTAAAAGGCCCTGCCTTTCTGGTTTCCTCAGCCAAAAGAGCAAGCGTCCACGCTTTTTCCTTTTTCTCCTGCTTCCATTTATCCTGCAGTTTCAAACAAGATGGAAAAACTATTCAAACTTTATCTTGAAAACCATCGAGCGATGTCATTTCTATATGTATGAAGTCCATCTAAAGCACTAGAAAGGTACAAAACCAACTATACATGCTAAGTTAAAACAAACATGATAATTTAATCAAGCACCCAAGTTTTAATTGCATTTTATCATATATTTTGAAGCACAGTGTTCCACCATTCTCAGAATTCAACATGACTTTCCATTTACAATAAAAATCTACAACCTGTTTGCAACAAATGCTTTCACCTTTGTACAGGTAAAAGTACTATAACAAAAGGGACAACCTCAACACAAAGAAAGACTACCATTTGAACCAGTATAGATCAGTTATCAGAATGTTTCCATAACTAAAATTAATGCTTACGTGGAGATACAGTACGAGAAGTGACATGTCTATTGTTCTTTCCAAAAAAAAAGGAGGCAAGTTTAATTACATAGCAGGTTGTTTCCACCAATAATTTGATACTCAAACCCTCACTTAGGAACAAATAAATAAGTTAACAAGCCACTTATTGTTTCCAAAATGAATTAATAAACACATGTGTCCTTCCTAAAGAATGAACCAATAATGGATTACTTAGATTAAATAAATACAAACCTAATTCCAAAGGTGCATCTATAAGAAATCGTGATGCATTTTCTAGACATAGACAAACTATGGGAGGTCTAATGGTTAGTTACTGTGTGCTCATTTACCACGTAGCTTATAGTGCGTGCAGATAGACAACGCTACCAAATGCCAATTCATTATGACTACCTAAAATAAAAGTAAAATAAGACTAGCAAATATTCGCTTATAAAAAATATCTAGACCCTTGCTTGAGAGTAATAAAGCATTGACACATGCCTGTGTCAGCAAGCACAAAAAAAAACCAAGGAGACAATTTGTAGCTGCACATTCATTAAGACAGCCAGATACATTATCTCCACAAGGCTTTAAACGTATATACACATCATCATATTACTTAAAATGCAAGCCCAAGAAAAATGGCTAAATTACACCAAACTTGACAGTCTCGATTTCCTTTTAATATGTCCCGTGCAAATTAGAAAGCTAATATTCCATAAACAGACTATTTTATCATCTAATCAGCAAGAAAGAATTAATATCTTCCTAATGTCATCCTATCGACAAAATTCTATATAGATAAGTTGTATTGATTCAAATTTGGACGTAGATACCATAAATGAGATGAAAAAGCAGTCACTGCCACCTTTTCAAAATGTAGAAGTCAAACAAAAATACTATATAACTTTACAAAACCTATGCTCTGGTCCATGCATAATACATGTACTAACATACAAAGAAAGATGCCTATTCTGCCAATAATTTTACAAGCCAAGCAAAATGCTCAATGAGTAGCAACCAGATATGTTTTCAGATACATAGTGTTGCATGAAAATCCAACCAAACAAAACCTGATTTACTATATTTAACAATGTTTCTCTTTATTAAGACACCAAATGCAAGCAACATGTTTCCCATTTTTCATACAATGGTCATAACCAAATTCATTGATGGAAGTATAAGACAGGTCATACAATCTCTGGCACTACTTCAATCAAACTATTTATTGTTTCTTAAAACGGATTTAGTTATTTATGAATCTACCTACATGTATGGACAAAGATCAACAAAAGAGGAGTTGCCAAAGGAAAAATAGCAGTTCTAGAAAAGAGGGGATAGGCGGGTCTGGTCCCTGCCTGGCAGGACTAGGCAGCTAGGTTTTGCATGGAGTTTCCCAAAGAATAATTTCTACCAAAACAATGTTTTATTGGTCATTAGAATTTTCCTGCAGTGTCTATCCGAAATGATGTCGTTTAACATTTAATATTCTAACCCAACCCTTGGCACCAGCAGGATCACCTATTTAAAGCGAGCAGCATGAGATATGGCATTTGACATTTAATACTATGTTTTGTTTGTCTTTCTATATGTTGTGGTCGGTGTTCCAAAGAGATAAAAAGAGGTAAAAATAATACTCCCTCCGTCCCGGGTTAGTATGGTGTGGGAGGGTAGCACGGGTTTTAAGAATAAGTAAGTAAATGTTTGGTAGGGGTATTTTTAGTGGAGGAAATGACCCATTTAAGATGTGGTGTTAATTTCTTAGTGGAGGAAGAAACTTTTTAGGGGTAAATATGTGGAACTTTTAAGGGCAAAAGGGTAAAAACATGTCATAAAAAGGAGCCATACTAACTTGGGACGGCTAAATATGGAAAGACACCATACTAACATGGGACGGAGGGAATATTTGACTATGTTTGGTGGATATAAGTTACTACTTCATTATAAAAGTCAAGTTCGAGGGTAGATTTTTTTTTTTTTTTGGTTATTAATTTAGCATTGTTATACAATATATGAATAAGTCTATTAGAAGAAAAAAACAATAGGAGACAAGCCACTATATACAGAAGTCAAATCAGTTTTTGTTGTTAGGTAGATAGGCTATAAATAATTCAATCAATGACAAAAATAGGATAACAACTATCAGAAAAGAAAAAGAAAAACCTAAGTGATTCTTCAAAATAGAATTAGTTTTCCGACGAAGGGAGTATCTAATGACAAAGATATGTTTAATCTACCAAACGAATTTAAAGGATTGAGCAGACTTGACCATAAGCCGTCAACATACTCCACAAAATCGTAGACCAGGTCAGGCGGTCGAAAGGAAATGACGTTTCCCACACTAATCAACATGCCCCACATGCCCCGCTGATACAGCATATTTAGCAAGTTCTGAATTTATTAATGTGCAAGCCTAAGAATATTTATCTCCAGACTGTATTATAGGCAACCTCAAAAAGAGAATTTCTTTCCAAATAGGGCCAAGTATGGGATTTAGTTGAAAAAACCTTTCAAGGAATTAAGAAATTAATGGTTGTGCAAAAGCAGAGTTCGGGTCAATGATATATTTTTGTGAATTGTTATGGGGAAAAAGTAGAGTGGCGAACAAGATTCAAATGTTATATAGGAGGAGCGGATGAAACTATATCTACAACGACATTGCTTTTAATCCAACTTAGCATGGAGAATCAAACACATTAAGGTCAGCTAACATTGCATGAATGAACAGCCAGAGAGTAGATTGATACACACTCCATTTCTTTCTACTGGATGCCAGCTGGCAATCACAGCTCTCCTAAGTCCTAACTAAAGGATTTGTTATGTTAAGTATTTCAAGCAACCTGACAAGAAATGACTACCTCCCAAAAGAGAAAGTGATTGAAAATTCAAGCTTGACTGCAATCAATTTAAGTTTACAGCCGAGCATAGAACATATTTGTCCTTTTCAGACCATAGAAAGTTTTATGTAAACAAGTAGGAAGATTAGATATTTAATATTTAGAGATTTGGGGAATGAATGCGAAGGTTATATTTGATTTTACTCCATTTCCATCCTCCATTTCTACTCTTAAAATAAAACCAAGCATAGTGACATTCTAGAACACATTGTCCTACTAATACATAAATTTTTTTTTCTGTGTCTACTTTCTAGAAACAACGAAAACAAAACCAAATATACCTTGATTTAGTTTACTATGTTGTATACATCTTTGTATCTGTAGTTGTGATATTATTATCGACTACCGACTTCCACAACCACAAGATCTGAAATAATTATGATCATTAAAGATAAAAAGAACAACATTGTCTACGGTAAATTTTCAGGTATCCACTTTATTGTTACCAATTCATTCTCCTAACACAAGTGAAAATCTTAGATGACTTTGTAAGTCAACTATATTAAAGCTAACCATACGAAATATCCTAGAATCAAATCTTAACATATGCTCATCTATTCCGCAACCTAAAATTTAAAAAAAGAAAAGAGTTCCCTGAATACACACTATTCATGTGTACAACATAAATAGTGTTAAAGTTCTTACGACATCCCTCAAGAACAACTTAAGCTTGCTGATGAATTGATCTTTCAATACCAAATCATTTTCATGGCAAGGAGCATATAGTTCACCTTACTTGGAAGGTTCACTGGGCATGAAATCTTAAAAGTGTTGCCTTGATGATTATGTGGTTTTTATGATTTGTTTAAAGAATGACATGGAGTTTTATACTTTTAAGAGAGAAAAAAATCCGCAATTCAAGAAATATGGCATCTAAGAACAACTTTTGTGAAGTTTACAAACATTTCTAGGACTTTCAGTGTTACGAGTACAGCTCTGTTACGGTTAGCAAAGAAAGCTCCCATGAATTCATAGAGGATCCATTACGAAAAAATTATTGATCACAATTATATATCGGTATAGCACTCTTACCATCTTTGTGTTTATAATGCACTAAGAGGATTATTCACATTTTTGAAAATAGAGATAGAATCATGTAATGAATTAGACTTTACAAGTGATGGAAAATCAGAAAAATTATTAGGAAGATTTTTCTATTTTTTGAACCTCTAATAATGCTTGAGTAAGAAAATAACATCAGTATGGTTTATTAAGAACTTGGAATTTCTGAACATATTTTTATATATACAGAATATGTGAACAGATTCATATAATTATAGTAGATCTAATAATATTATGTACTACGCTATCAATATAAGGTTTTGTTTAACATTGGTGGATGCACATTAACTTAAAGACTTAAAAAATATGGATGTTTAGAGTATGGAACAACACATGGTTTATGTTATGAGTCTAACTTTTATCTATTTTTTATTTTTTATCAGGGCTTTTACACCTCACTTTGAGCTTCGTCAAGCATTGCTTGCTCATAAGAAGCATGCCCCAAACTCAGAATTCCCGGCCTTAAACTGGAATAAAGATGGCCTCATTAGATTGACGACAAACATCAAACTCTGTCACCCTTAGGGTATGGATCATATTAGACACCACTTAGGGCAGGATTCTCACGGAATTATGGAGCACATCGCTGGCTGCATTAGATAATCATGCTTAAGATGCTTTGGGCATGCGCGCAAAGAAGATCTATAATGCTTCAATTCGACATGTAGAATTGTAAGACAAATTATTAAGGGAAGGGAAAAGACCCAAAAATTAAGAAAGAAACTAATAAAAAATATATTTTATTCTTAAATATAAATGAGTAAATGTGTTTCGACTTTCAACCAACAATGACGAGATATGATCAAATATAGAAGATTCCTTATAGTAGAATAAAGACTCAATTTGTTGGTGTTGTTTGTGCCTCTCTTCAAAAAAGGCATGCATCTGAACTGCAGCTAAGCTCCAGATATTTTTATGCCTTGATGTGCCATCCACCTTCAATAATTATGATATTGAACACCATATGTTTTCATATAACAATAAGTCTAGAACATGCATCTCCATAAGGTTAGTAGGGAACAGATGGTGCAATTTTTTTCCTTCTGGTACACGTTTAACATATGAATAAATTTCCCCTAATAGATGAAGGTAACCATGAGAAGTATGCAATGGGTTCAATATGTTTAGAAGCATGCAGCTTAAGGCAAACCTCTATGACCACCATGTTTGGCAACCATAACAATGATAAATATGCACATGTGAATCATAAGATAAGTAAAGTAGAATCTTGAACAAAGTCTACTGACATGGAGGAACCAAACAAAGGGTGGTTAGAGAGGTTGTTTAAGGTAGGCAAATAAAGGTGAATCGGATAATGTGTAGAAAAATAAGGTAAGAAATATGTGGTTGCTTGCCCTAGAAAGAGATCTGTTTACCTTATAGTGGGAGATGAGCTGAAGTCTAAGTGGAGATCTCAAAAACAAGGATTGCTAGTCTTTCCCTAGCTATAACATAGATGGCCCCTATAAATTTGGCGTAACAGCAGCACAGCTTGAGAATGAGAATATTTTAGACCTTTCATTATGGCAAGTCATATACACTTTTGCTGTTCAAGACAAAATGACATTTAAACATGAAATCTCAATTCATGCTCTCACAAGATTGAAACTAATTGAAACCAATTAACATACCCTCAGACTGCCAGAAATGAAAGATTTCAGAAACCACAATTATTAGAGATAATTCAATGATAACAACATTAAATGTTACTTTATTGGGTTATAATCAAATTGAAATTAATGGTAGAAAATGTCATTGCTAGGAAGGCAATTATTATGATTGTCAAGTGTTTAAGGAGATAGATAACAAAAACTAATAAAGACACAACTATGGTAAGGAAAATAAGTTTTCATAATCATGTGAAAGAAAAATCTAGGACTTCTGGAGTCTAAGGACTCATTGTTTCAGCAATCAAATTGAATTTTATTACACCCTCCGTCCACAATAACTGTAGCATTAAGGCCATTTTCGTCCGTCCACAAAAAGTGTAGCACTTCCATTTTTGTACATTACCCCTTACAAACATCTACCACACATTTTTAAAATGGCGGGTCTCTTTTTCCACTCAACAAACATCTACCACACATTTCTTAAAATAATGGATCCCTTTCTCCACTCAACAAACATCTACCAAACACGTCTTAAAATCCGTGTCAAAAATGTTTGCAGGCCTTTGTGTGAGATAGGGGGATGTTGAAATTTCAAATGAGCATTCTGAAAAAAAAAAAAAAGTCAATGAGCCACTCTTAAGATGCACAGTTTGCCTAGTCCCTAAAGAATCAATCAGGAACTATACAGCCAACATGATGCAGAAGAGCTCAAATCAGAAGGAGAGAAAAGTTAAAAACTCTTAGTATGTAATGTGCCTAGAACGAAAAAGTTAGCGTTTGAAAGTAAAAAAGTTTCTGAAGAAGGTAATCAACAAAAGAAAAATAACCAGAGTTTTGAAAAGTTTGCAACAGAAAAGCATTGAAAATTTGAAATTTGTACAGTACAAGGTAACATTATGCTTAAGTAAATCTTTCAGATCAGCTTAAGAAATAGATGGTTACTAGATTATTGACTGCAAAAAAATGACATACCTCAGATTCCTTAGCTTCCTTCTCGACTTGGAAAACATCTAGTTGCAGCTGTAACACCTTCTGTTCCTCTTCACCACAGCTAGCTCTGAGATTGCTAGTCTGTTTTCCAATGGAGGCAAGTTTCTTCATGCATTTCATTTCTCTATTTAAAACTTTATTCAGCTCGTTTCCATACTCAGATGCACTTAGCCTAAGTGCTTCAGTATCTGCCCCAATATGCGCATTGCTAAGCTCTAGAGTTCTAATTGATTCACTGATGGCGCTTGCTTGACAATTCACATTTCTCAAAGATTGTTCAGTTTCCTTGAGCATCAACATGCATGAATTTTCGGCACAAAGCTTCTCATCTTTCAGGCGTTGAGTCTCCACTTTCTCCTGCTTTAACATATTGAGTTCCAGCAAATCTTTACTCAACCGCTTTGCTGAATCCACTACTTTCTTCTGGGCCCATTGCTTGTGCACCTTGACCTTTTCGTCTAGGTCTCTGATACTTTTAATCAAGTCAACAATGAATGCAGTTTTCAGATCATTAGGGCTGCTTTCTTGCCATCTCTTGACACATTCTTCGTCTAGGAATGTGAGAATTTCAGAGTCAAGATTTGAACCTTCTATCAGTGCACAGCCTGCATTTTGAAGATCTTGTTGCTCCATGACCATAGTGCCAATTTCCCTCTGTACAGTCGCTCTCACAATTGGAACATCTTGTCTTATTTGAGATGCTAATGCAGGTGCCGTATTGATTCTTTCCAAAATCCCAACCTTCTTAGATGAAGATTCAATATTCAATTCAGATTGGCTTTTCTCAATAGTAGAAGATAAATCAGGGGCACTAGTACCTTCATTGCTACTGTGACTAGTACTACCAGAAGACCCATCTTTAATACTATCTGTATTGTCATCCTTACTTAACACACCAGAAGGCCTGCTGGTTGATGGAACACTGCCCCACTTCCTGATTAAAAGAAGCCACATGGCCTCTGTCCTTTGCAAGTTCGGCTCAGTATGCAAGGCAGAATCAATCAGAGCTTCTAGCATGGCTTTATACAACTCTTTCATGTCCTCGAAAGCTTTTCCTTTCGGCTCAACTTTTTGTTTTATAAAAGCAACTGTATTTGCCAAAACATTGTTCAGAAGATCTTTTGGACCATGAACGTACCCATTATTTAACATTGCTCTTTCTACATCAGCCATGCTATATCCTGATGTCAATAGCCAACCTTTGGCTTTAGTATACAAATCTTCAAGCTTTAGTAAAAGAAATTCCTCCAGGTCATTTACTGTATATCTGGAGCTGGCTTTGGTTTGTAGATCAGGACTTTTCACCTTGGAATCCCCTAGTCCTTGAGCTTTGTCATTTGAAGTTTGTGCCAGATCATGCTTAAAATTTAGTGCTTCAGGTGTTGTATGGCTTGTCTCGTTCTTCATTAAGTTAGATTTGCCTTTGCCCTTTGAGTGTTTACTTCCTTTTGAACCACCCATGGTTGCAAGCTGAATGGTAAAAAAAACTGTACGTTAAAACATTTGAACTGAAAATGATAAAAAATGCATAAATATCTAAATTAAGTTTGCACCAATCGCAATTTTTCATTGCAATACTGAGTTTTCTAATTTAAGGGATATGCAATTAAAGACATGAGGACCAATACCCTGATATCTTTATTGAGAACTTCAAGTGGGTTCTAATGTAGGAAATTCTATTTAAAATGGTAAGAGAACATCCATAATTTAAGCTAAAACTATCAAGAAGTCCAAACAGACTTCAATACTGAGAATGACTGCCTGATCAAAGCTGCAGAACAAAATCATCCAGTATGTTGATTCTCTATTGAGATTTTTATCACTTCAAGTAATGAGTAATCAACATACAACAGGATACCAGTTCAATAATTAACCTAATGTACATCAAATTCCAGAAGCAAACTTCCATAGATCATGCCTATTTCAAACCTCCTATAATGGCCAATATATACAGGCTATTTACAACCTCAACCAAATTAGAAATTATTTAAACCTCAGTATTCTCCACAACCAAAAGACATAATTTAGCACATTGGCACGTGCATTTCTTTCATCTGAAACCTCTTTACACTCAAAATATATTACCCACAAATCCTTCAAATCATACTATAATAAGAAGCAACATGAGAATTATAGATAGAGTCTATCTATAAGAAGATAACTACAATAAATAACAACCCTAGTATCAACCATTTGATTAAACAAGAAAGCAAACACTTCAAAGAAGTCAATTCCCAAAAAAATAAATCTTATTTTTTGCCAAAAAACTAAAAATAATAAAGTTATGGAGTAATAAACAGATCTGAGTTGATTTCTTTCTAGTTGTATTTGAAGTGGAAAAAGAAATAAAACAATTAAAGGTTCTATCATAGAAATCAAGATTTACAAAAAAATTAATACCTGAATTAATTAGCAAAGCTTCCCAGGTACAACTCACGGCAGCAACTTTTCTAGCCCACTTCTAGAGAAAGGAGTGAAGTGATTTGCAAGGCCAACTAGGTTTTCTCTCTTAATCTGGTTCAAACTCAATGAGAACAAAGCAAAATTGTGAGGAAGAACAATCTAGACCACCTAAATAATACTGATGAATTTCTTTTTCGTATTAATAAATGAGATAATCTAAATACAGACTATAATAAAATCAAGACTTGAGAATTAGATGGGGCTGTATTAAATGCAAATTGTAATGTGAAAGCAGATATAAAAAACTTTCCTAAGTTGGTTACAGAAAAAGCCAGTTTATAACAATTCAAATGTGGATGCACATCTGGCCCTAAAGCAAGAAGTGAATTTCAAGAAGGGTCTAGAAATTCGGGCGTTTCTGATGGTTTCTAGTTCATCCCCCTATTGGAGTGAAGGTAATTGTGATGAGTAAAAGAATTGAATTTACCGTCTGGCTACAACGAAATAAAAGGAAAATCAATGATCAAGATTTTTTTTTTATTCCACAATCCACCCTGGCCCAAAAGAGAATACTAATAAGCATTATTATAATAATGACGTAAGAGTGAAGACCAAAAATCATGTATCCGACCTACAAAATAACTAGTATTTATTATTCTATGCCCAAAATTTATTATGGTAATAGAATTCAATAAGGATGCACCAATTACTTACCATACAAGTGCCACATAAAATATAAAGAAACAAAAACATTGTCTGAAATCCTTATGCAAACTCAGCATCCTATCAAATGTTTTAAAGAAATTGTTACTAGATATTATGTCTATTAACTTATCGAGACAAATAATTATGCCATCTTTCAATCCTAATTAGACCAAGAAGACGTAATTAATATCTGGAACAAAAAATAAATAGATAAATAAATAAATAGTAGCACTAAATAAATTTCATTAAGGAAAGAATGTCATTGCTTAAAACCATTGGCTATAACTTTATGCTTAATAGAAAGATTAAAAATTGACACTAGACCATAAAAAAGGGGGAAATGCTACTAGGAGAGAACAACCTCGATCTGTAATTACCCATAGTCTTTAGAAACTGGAAAATGTCTAAAGGTGAACAGTGTTTTTCCTAATCCAAATTGAATTTATTGTAGATTACACAGTACCTTTTCCATACAATTTATTCCATTGCAGACTGCACTTAACAGATGCCTGACTATACCACCACCTTGAACTTCCAGCATTGACCATATCTGCCATTTACCACAATTCAGCCTGATGGCTGCTATGTATAGCAACACCATTCATTGGTATTATTTAACGCTCACTGAAAAAATTAATGTATAACCAAACTTTAGGAGTTTCACCAGCTTTGATTTTTTATGATAGTTCTAATACATATTATACATGAACCGTAAAAGAACAAGAACATGTTTGCGTAGTGTAGGAATGTGTTTCAGAGCTAATAAAAAAGATTAAAAAAACTGCTCTTCATGGAGATCACACGGATAGATGGATAGAATATACTCCTGAGAACTCAGGGCATGCTTTTAATGATTCATCTTTTTCCTGAAAGGTGTAGAATAGCCAAATTAATATGATACGACACTTAACAGAAGAAAGTTAGTAATATGCCAAAGCCTGAACAAGATAGAAAAAGATGTAAAAAGCTTATAGAGGAGTGCATATATCTTCATATATGTCAATTGACCAGAAAAAACTCCTTAAGAGAAGGAAAAGATTAATACCTCCACTTCACCCATGTCTGTCCAGAGGTTCGGCAGGCTTTGCTTCATCAATCTGCACCTCAATTTCTCACCTGAGCTTCTGCCCCATCATTTCCTCTGAAAACATAATTCATAAATTCTACTTGCTGACTTGCATTGAATTGTTTGAACCAGGGTAAGGAAAACAAAATTCTTGAAGCAGAGGGCAGCAGTTTGGAAAAAATAATCCAAACGAATCAGGGTCTTCCGGCCTGTGAGGCTCTTTAGGTAATGTGTTGTTTGAAAAAAGCCCAGGATGATATGTGCTTTTTGGGTGTTAGATTCTAATAGAAAAGAAGGTCGAGACAAAAATACAATCAACAGCTTCAAAGAATATTTTCTTAGAACAATTTCCCCGAAAAGCAGGATACTAGTACATACACGAAAAAATAGCTCTTAATGTATTGCATTCACTGCTCAACTGATGAGACTTATGATGTCTAAACTGGATCGTTTAACTGTGCTGCACGTAACTAATATATATATATATCTTTGGGAAAATTTCTGGACTTTCAGCTTATCAAAAGATACCATTCAACTCCCTTTGCTGCTACATTTGCCATGCTATACGGTCATTATCTATATAATATATGAGATGGTGTAATGGTAATTTTCCAGGGTTATACCTACCAAGATTGTTATTCTGCATAGAAGCAAAGACAGAAAATTAGTCAAGGGGTCACATGTTGAGTGCATGCACGTGGCCTAAATATATGAGCATGGGATTTCTTTCTCTTGTGGTGCAAATGCACTCAACAATAGAATGGTCTCAAGAAAGAATTAAATTAATTCTTTTTATTGTTTGACCTATAATTTCCTACATAAAATTGTGTTATGCCAGCATTATCTTATTCTCTTTGTTTTGCTAAGACATTTGGTGAGGTAAAGAAAGTAAGAAACTAAAACTAAAAGTAGCATCACCAACAAAATAGACATACACATTTAGTGATTTTCTACAAATCATGCACTCACCAGATAGGCCATGCCTTCCTCTGGACTCTGCATCCATATAGGAAAGTTCTACAATTGCTTAGCCCACGAACTGACATTCATTTCCACCAGACACGAGAGATGGCACATCCATACCATAACATAGACTTTTCATTCTGATACAGATTCCAGTCTCTGATAAACTCTAAACCGCCTAGGGTTCAGCCAGATTTAAGGTCCAACAAAATCCACCAAAAACTGTCGAGACAATAAGTTTGAATCAATATACAATCATTTCTATAAATTGAATTTCCAATATCAATTAAAACTTGTAGAACATGACTGAAGACTAGAGATGTACACAATAAGGCAATATCCTCCAACAATCATGTGCAATAGGAATTAAGGATAGCAATTTAGAAAACAAAACTAAAAACCAAATATGAATAGATGAACCAAAACACATTATTATTCATCACAATTTTTTCGCTAACAAGAAGAGATAGATAGACTGGTTTGGCTCTTAGCTATTAGCTAGCAGCATACTTTCATCACAAACACATAATTAAGGGAAAAATAAATTCATTCAACCGCAATACGCGGCCTCAAACTTGCGAAATTCTAGGCCTAGACTCCGTGCATGAAAAATCAATTTATTGTGTCGCGCAATCGTAGAGTTCGAACATTGTATTTTGCAAACCCGTATGAAGATTGGACGGCCAAAGAAAGTCCATTGACTACGAATAACGATCAGAGCATGAGATAATTGAAATATACCATTAAAATGGAGCTCCGAACGAGGGAAGAAACGATGAAGGCCGATAGGGTTTGTTAATGTCGAGTCAAAATGCATGGTTTCGATCGGAGAGACCATCGGCGACGATTCGAATTCAAGCAAGCTCTTCATAGTGACGGAAAAATTTTCCCGGAAGGCGGTTGATTGGTGGAAAACGAGAGGAAATTGTTTGCATCAGCAGCTGATATTTTAGTGGAAATTATGTAGATTATTTTGGCTCAAGTAGAGTTCCAGTTTATAGTTTACTGTTCTTCGTTTTTCTCTTTTATCTGCAACATTGTGTTTTTATTGGTGGATTTTGTTCATTTCAAAGTGAATACGTATAATTTTTTTTCCTAAGTACCTTAAAGAGGATATTTTTTGTCTTATAAACATTAGTTTTGGTAAGGGTTAATTGCATGTTGTTAAATACACAAAATTTATTTAATTTTGGTTTCTAATTTAATCTATTTTTTTAGCGATGAAGTACACGAATTTTACTAAAAACTAAAATTCATTTTTTGATGAAATTACCTCCTATTTAGCATCAAATTTTATTTGCATGGTACTGAGTTTCAATAACTAAAACGGCATGTTTAAGTAAAAACTATGACCTTCTTGTCTTCTCTATCATCCTTAAATTCAGCACCACATAATACATACTTTTGATATGAACATCAATTTAAGCTACAAATCAAACCTTAATAAAGTTCGTGTATTTTCTTGTCGAAAAAATTGATTGAATTAATAATTTAAATTGAGGGAAAATTTGTATATCTATATGGCAACTAACCCTTTTGATAAATAACATGTTTTTTTTTTTTTTGAGAGAGAGGAAATAACATGTGTATGTATTATTATGTTGTCCTAGTCTCCAAAAAGATTAAACGAGTATTTATTTATTGATGTTTATTTTAAAATTTTCAGTTAGAAATTGTTACTTTATTATTATTATTATTATTATTATTATTATTATTATTATTATTTAAACTTGTTTTTAAGAAGAAGAGTTAGGGTTACCAGTAACGTATTTACTCGTGATTAATTATACTCTCATACCAAAATCATTAAAAGGGTAAAAATTAAAGTAAGGGCTCGTTTGGTAGGGATGATTAGGGTGTATAATATGTCTATGACACCCTAATATCTTGTTTGGTATGAAGTATACGGCCCTTTATAAAGTTCGGCCCCGTATGAATAATACTTATTTTTATTGTTATGTATACTACCTATGAGGTGGTATAAATAATACTACAACTAATTATAGCAATAAATTACAATAATTACTGTGTGTTGCAGAGAATTTAATACATCTTACCAAACGGAATATTAAATCTTTATATTTATAAGACATCTCAGTCAAACATATCAGCCCTTATCCCATACTTTGTACCAAACAAACCCTAATAGTACTAAATTTACGGGGATACAACTTTCTTTCATTTAGGTCCTATGTTTCCCAACTTTAGTGTTTTGTGTTCAATTTTGTGCCACAATTCATATTTAATTAGGTTTTAGTCATTTTTTTTCTTCAATTTCAATCTATTATATTTTAGTATAAATTTTCAATGATTAGCTAGGGTTCACCCCTCCGAATAGGATTTATATATATCTTTTATATTTAATTTGTAATTTTTTTAATTTTTAATTGGCTATTAGAGTTCATTATTCCAAAATTAGGGTCTTTATTTTTTAAATTTATTTTTTTTGTAATAAATGATAATTAAGGTTCATTATATTTAGTAAAATTTTATTTTTAAATAAATTTTTTTAAGGGTAAATTTCCTGTAAATTCCTGAACTTTTCACAAATTCTAATTTTGCTCCCCACAAAAAAAATTTGTGTGACAATTCCCAAATTTTATATTTTGTCTGATTTTGCATCCAAAGTCGGTTTTCCCCAAATTGTGTGCTGACTTGGCAGCCGAAAATCCTACGTGTCCTAGTCGGCCAACGAGTAAATAATTATCCAAACAACGAATTTGTGACAACCCGTTTCCAAAGTCATTTATTTATATTAGTTTTAATTGCAAAATTTCTTATCCCTTGATTTTCTTAAATGTGTAAATTTATACTCGAGTTATGATATAGTCTAAGTCGCGCCCTAGACGAACTTTAGTTCCATAAAATATTATAATTAGCTATATTATATAATATATTATTTATCTTTAGATTTCAATATTCTTAAGCATATGCATGAACATCCATATATGATACATAGATATACCAGAAGGACGTCCTATATATTCAATAAATGTGTTTAGTATTTTAAATAATATATATATATATATATTTTTAAAAAATAAGAAAAAAAAATTCCACCAACTCATTATTAGTCAGAGATATACACACACAAATATACACATATATGTTCCAAGGATAACTTATTATTAAATAAAGGAAATTTGTTAAGTCAACTTTAAATTTTGCAGTCAATTTTACATTCTGCGTAAATTAAGAAATTAGATCAATCTCACAAAAAATATTCCTTATTTTAAAAGTGTAACAGTAGGAAAGATTAAACCCTAAAATTTTAAGTATAAATACTTGGTTTTTGAGAATTTTCACTTTTCAAACCACAAATCGTTTTTCTTATTATTTTCTCTAAGGGTTTGACGGCAGAAATTTTTGATTTGTCTGAGTTCTCTTCCCAAAAAGTTCGAATAAAGGTAAGAATTCCAGTTCGTTTCTTTTAAAGAAAAAAAAAGCCTTAGAACTTTTGCATTAATCCACTTGCATGCACATGATATATAATTAACCAATTAGGTTGTATCTAAATGTCTTTCTTTTTGTTTTTGTTCTTTTTTTGAAGACATGTTGTCAGACGAGAAGTTTTAATGACATATAGTGAATTTTCCTTTAATTTTCTTTTATTTATTTATTCTTTTTTTTTTGTTTGCATTTATTATCTTATCTATGTATATATATAATACATACATGAACTTTGATAAAAAAAAAATGAAATTAATGTTTCAAATATATACGTATGAACATGGGATTTTGTTCTAGAGATAATTTACGTGCCACTTTGGACTCAGGCTATAAGATAAATCTTTCATAAATTAATCAAATTAGTTAATTTGTATTACTTAGGGAATTCAAATGATTTGGTGTTAATTAGATGGTTGTGTCTGACGTAAGTATAGGGAGAGTGATGGGGTTGATTTCATTAATTTGGATTTAGAAAAAAAATGTAGTGAGATGTGTGTGTGTACTGTGGCATCAGTAAATAAAGAGAGAGATAAGTTGTTTTGAATATTTATGTCCCTGATTGTTGTAGATTAGAAGCATAATATTGTTAATGTTTTTATTTATTTATTTTTAAATATTAAGCAAACTGAAGTTTAATTTTATTTATAGTAATTAATTTTTATTTTTATTTTTATAATTAGGAAATTCAGGATATGTATATATATATAAGTTTGTACTTTATAGATGGTTTAGGAAATTTGATTAATCAACACAGTACGTATAGATATGATATTAGGGAAAAACAAATTACAGTTTCTCATACCATGCAATCAATCTGTTCAACTGTGCATTTAATTTTCGATCATGCATTTATAGATTTAAATTTATACGTTTAGGTGGAGCCCGAGCGGCCGGCGAGCGAGTGGTTAGTGGTCAATAGCGGCACGACTAAGACGTTAAATTTATTTTTGAGTTTGCTCGGTTCGTCTTCCCAAGTGAATTAAGGTGTGGGATCTTACTTAACTTTATACCTTTGAATTGATTTTGTCCCTTTTAATATAATGTGACTTGTCGTGTGATTATTTGACATTAAGTGTTGAGCAGGACCGTGCTGAGTTGTCCATTGACTTTGCTCTCACTCATTGACGCGTTTGACTTTAATATTCACTATGTGCGTCTATTTTATTAAATTGGACAAATCGTTGGTATAATTGCCCACATTGAGTATATTCGCGTATACTCATCCCCAAACTAAACTTTTCAGGTACTTGAAGTTGGAGGCGTGGAGTGTCGAATGACTAGTCCTAATAAATTGAATTTACTTTTGTTTATTTTTGGGTATCAACCGTTTAAACGATGAATTATATTTACTTTATTTTCTTTTGTTTAAATTGGTTTGGCTACTCATGGTTTTATTTAATAAGATGTCACATTTCTAGAAGTTAGGTTTTATTTAATTATTTCAGAAAGTCTTTCTTTTTCGTGTTTTATTTAAGAAAAAAAATATATTCATATTTCCGCATTAAATATTTATTTAAATATAGTTTTAACACTTTAAATAGATTAGGGTGTTACAGAATTGCCTATAAATTCCTGAACTTTTGTGAAATTCTATTTTTGTTCTCCAAAAAAATTTAATTTGTGCAACAAATTCCCAAACTTTTTAATTTGTCTGATTTTGCATCCAAGGTCGGTTTCCCACAAATTGTTTGAAGGATGACACGCATGAACCGAAGTCCTATTTTGCATGTCATTTTTGCTTTTGGCTTAGTGATGTGAACAGAAACTATATGCTTGTATGCACCTTGCAACATAGTCCCTCGGTCCCAATTAGGGGTGAGCAAAACAAACTGAAAAATCGAACCGACAGACAAACCGTACCGAAACCGTCCCGAAAATATGGTTAACCGAACCGACGATTTGGTTTATTTTTCTAATTTTAAAAAACCGAAGGTAACGGTTAGGTTTTTATTTTTATATATAAAAACCGACGGTTAACCGAACCGAACCGAACCGAAACTCATTTCAAATTATAATTTTACTAATTATATGCTATAAAATTATTATACCAACTAATTATATGTTATAAATTATAATATTAACTAACTTAATTTTACTACTTTGACTTGAAAACATGAGAGTGTTCATTTTATTATTTATACTTATTTAAATGTATATTTAGAATCCACATTTTAAGATATGAATTTTTGTTTTTCATGCTATGAATTATAAAAAAATTGAAAGTTTTCTTTCTACATGGTTAACCGTTGAATAACGGTTAACCGAACCGATTTTTAGGTTAACCGTTATAGTGATTTTTGGTTTTTATTTTCTACATTTTAGCGGTTAACCGAACCGATTAAAAACCGTATAGTCGGTTTTTTTTGTGGCAAACGGTCGGTTAACCGAACCGTGCTCACCCCTAGTCCCAATAGCAAAGTCTCATTTTTTTTGGCACGGTTATTAACAAACAAAAGTAAAAAGATAAAAAGTGGTAGGTCCCAAGTCTTTTGAAGAGTTAATTATTTTCATTTTTGGAATGAGACCTTGCTATTGGAACAGACAAAAAAAGAAAGAGGGACCTTGCTATTGGCATAGAGGGAGTATTTTGTAATGAATGGAAGTTTGTTTTGATACTTTTTCAATCTTTTGCATCTTGTACTCATCTTATTTTGCAATTTTTTGCATTCTTTTGCAGCCTCTAATTTGTGTCATCAATTTGGAGAAAACTGACATTGGATGTAAAATCAGACAAATTAAAAAGTTTGGGAATTTGTTGCACAAATTAATTTTTTTTAGAGCAAAAACAGAATTTCACAAAAGTTCAGGAATTTATAGGCAATTCGTTGTTTGAATAATTATTTACTCGTTGGCCGACTAAGACACGTAAAATTTCAAGCTGTCAAGTCAGCACACAATTTGGGAAAAACCGATCTTGGATGCAAAATCAGAAAAAATATAAAGTTTAGGAATTGTCACGCAGAATTTTTTTGTAGGGAGCAAAACCAAAATTTGTGAAAAGTTCAAGAATTTACAGACAATTTACCCTTTTTTTAAATAGTGAAATTTATAGTGGGACACGAGTTTGGAATCTGTATCTCCAACTTTAGTGTTCCACTTTGTCTTACAATTCATATTTATTTAGGTTTTTGTCATTTTTTCTTCAATTCCAATCTATAATGTTTTAATATAATTTTATAATAATTAACTAGGATTCACCCATCCAAATAGCATATATATATATAGAGAGAGCGCGCGCGAAACAAATAAGAACACTTTCTTAGGTGAGAAATAATAACAAATTTGGACCCTTGATCCTTGTTGATCTACGGTCCAGATTTAACCGTGCATTTAGTTACTTTAATTTATGCATTTAAATGTTAATGCATTAACTATTGTAGTTTATGCATTGAAATATGTATGCATTTAGTTTCTACATTTTATGCATCTCTGATGTAATAAAAATGCATTGTTCTTACGTTCTCATATAAGATGTGTTCTTACCAGATCCGCTCCCTATACATGTATGTATATATATGGAGAGGGTCATATAGGAACTCATCTTTATATGAGTCGTAGGAACCATGCATTTTTATCACACTGGTTAATGCACAAATTGAATTATTTTAATGCACAAATATATGTTAATGAAAAAATATAATTGTTGATCTTTTTATGCATTGTCGTTATTTAATTGGTGCATTATATTATTACAAGTTGTGCATTAAAAATGTGTTAAATATTTATGAAATAAGTTAATGCTTTTGCCATGTTTGTGCATTAAAATACTGCATTTTGTGCATTTACGAACTGATATTAATGCATGATTCCTACGGACTCATATAATGATGAGTTCCTGCCAGATCCACACCATATGTGTATATATATATACCCTGTATATATTTATATTTAATTTGCATTTTTTTATTTTTAATTGATTATTAGAGTTCATTATTTCAAAATTTGGGTATATAATTTTTTTATCCCCCTTCTTTATCCCCTACTTATCGCCAAACATCAATTTATGGGATAATAATATAATATGTGAAAATGTTCAAACGTTTGTTGAAATCCTCAAAAATATTTCAGTGTTTAAGTCGTATCAATTGCTAAGTAGCTAATTAATGTTTAGATCCATGTAATTAATAATGTCCCGAGTCGCAATCAAAAAATTGTCATGGAAAGCCACATCATCTTATTTCAAACAAAAAGTTATATAATTGGAATTAAAATAAATAAAAGATGAAGCAGTGTGGCAGGCAAGAAAAGAGGTGAGCAAAAATACAATTTTATTAGAGCTGAAAAAGCAGCATGACAGATTCTGTGCATGTATAGAAGCCCCAGCCTGGGGTTAGAGGCGGCCATTATATAATAACTCGCCGCTCATCATATATACCCCTATCACCATCACATTACCTAAACCCTATCACCTACACACGGTTAGAGAGAGAGACAGATCTAGAAGCTACAATCTACAAATGAAGTATAATAAGCAACTCTACTATTACAAGTCTGTCTGCTCAGATTTCACACCCTTACAGTTCCCGTTCTGAATGCCGAGGCTGTCAGCAACCACCGAGTCCGTCACCAACCCCGTACCTCTCACCAGCCCGCCGTCCTCTTCGTTAAACTTGAGGGCTACCCTGAGCTTCCTAGTTCTGAAAACGAACCAACAAACAAGTCTATATCATTGAGAATCAAAACACAGAATTGAAGATCAGGTTAGTTATTATCAGTATTAACTCCAACGTACCCATTCAAGCGATCATTGATGGCACTCAGGTCTTTTGAAGGGCTCTGGTAAGCGTGAGTGCTTTCTCCCACACAAGCATAATAGCTTTTAGAGCTATGTGAAATTAACGCATCCTTCTGCCAAATTTATCAAATAATGAAATGAAAATACTTATGTAACATCCAAAGAAAAGTGGCCGGATTAATTCAAAAAACAAAGATTGGATGCTTAAAAAGTAATTTCGATTCTCAACTTCTGTGTTTGGATGGCTAATGATAGTAGAAACTTTCGGGGTCTAACATTACATGCCATGTCATACAACAGGAATGATTGAGCAAAAGGATAAAAACTTGGCAAATAAGAGATGAGATCAAAAATCAGCCCGAGGCTACACACAGATTGACGACATATACCAGAAAAAAATATGCTTATTTTCCGGAATCTGTATACAAAGACCGGATATCACAAGAGAGAGAAATTAATGTAGTGAGAAGTTTTTCAGACCTTTGATGATCGCAACGGAGAGACATAAACATTGTGAGCTGCAGATACTTTCTTTGGGGACATGTCTGGAAGACTTGGAAATGGGGACGTTCTAGGTGATGCTGGTGCTGGACATGCACCTAATTTGCCACAAATATTACCCGAGTTAATACTAAAAGAAAAGAACAGGCTAATATTATTGAAACTTTGAAAGTAGATTTAAACTTTGTGATGTGACTTGCTAATATTACTAACCATCAACGTTATTCTTGGCCTCCGAAGCATGAGAACTACCCTGTTCTGATCCACCAGGAGCAAGCTCAACTAGAAGAGGTTTTACCGCAGGAATAAAAATCTCATTGTAGAATGTTATGATATCAACATGATCAGGGCCGGTTTTCTGTTTCAGAACAATTAAAATGCTCAAATTCAACTATATTTTAAAGCAAGAGGCTAAGCCAAAAGTAACATACCCCAGTCCGGCGCGGAGCTTTCCAATCAACATAGACACTCCGGAAAACTTGGGGTTTGCATTGAGGTTGCTTTCTATAGTTAAAAATGATTTCTTTGAATGTCAGGTTCAATTGGGAAATCTGTATAGAAGACCAAATGTTAGAGAATAGCAAAGAGTAGATAACTATCACCCTTAAAGCCAGTTAAAGCACCAAAAGCAGACCTTAGCAACTCCGTAGAAGCAGCAAAGGATAATTTGATCAATATGTCGGCTGAAGAATAGAGATGTTCGCTGACCAAGGATCTTTTGGAAAAGACAGTAGACAGACTCTCTTATCTGCTGCGAAAGCTGTAGTCTTTCAACCATCCCATTAATTCTGACAGCAGCTAACTTTACAATCTGAAAAAAAGAAAATTAAAGGAAACTTATATTTATGAACCCAAATGCAGAAATAATTAGAAACTGTCATAAATACAGGAACATGCAGCTATTCAAAACTTCCGAATTCATAGACCGGCCATCCAGCCATGCCTGAAGTAGATTAAAGTAACTCAATTACCAACTAGCAAATGCATAACTGAAATGCCTGCTTGCTTTTTCATATTTAGGGAACACTTGACAGAATATATTGGAACAGGATCAATGAAACTAGTGAATCCTGTAATAGGTATGCAGCACTCCCAGAAAACTTGGATTTAACCCTCAGCTCCAATTGCTGACAGAACAAAGTAGATGAACATGATTTATCCATAACGATCATACTCCTAAGATGCTTCCATAAACAATATTTCAACCACGCACGTGAATCTGAATTTAGATTTTTCAATTTTATGAAACATATTAGGGACAGTAGCACATTATACCTTACTGAAGAAAACATTGACTGCTGTTTCTGCACATGTTTCCCCTCCACCACCTGGATTCGGTCTTGTAGGACTGAAAATTAAAACAAGATGAGTTATGCTGAGCCATTGGATAACAAAAAATAGATTATACTTTCTTGCTTCTAAATCTTTTGGTGAAAATACCTCGCAAATGCAGAATGTAAAATAGGAGGTTGAAACTTAGATTTCAAGTTGTTCAGGGCCAAGAGGCGATCTTTCACTGGGGACGTGAACGAGTTACGTTCAACTAATACACTCCGGTATTCGGTGCACACTCGTTTTGGAGAACGAATATCTCCATTCTGACCTGGATACATAATTCATAAACAATTAATATTTATCTACCAAAACATCAAATGATTCAGCAACTATAGTTCTGGGTCTTAGAAAGTGATCAATCTTAAAGAACAATATTTACTAATATCAATACAACACAATAGCCCAATAACTATTTACCATTTTTTTCATGCTTTTGCATGAGGGGTGAGGCCCCACTTGACATGTTAATGTGCATGGCAATTGCATCCAAAGATGGCATAGGTTCAGATAGCAAGCCAAGACGAGTTATTTCCGCAGAAAGGGCTGGTTTTGCTACTATCAAGGAGTTGTACATTGATGAGCCTTTTTCCCAAACCATGCTTTCTAATAGTCGCTCTTCAAGAGAATTCAAATGCCTCCTGAGTTCCCTCGGGAGTGTTTCTTCATGTCTGATGAAGCTCTCTATCACCTTACTAAGATCAAAGGCGGTTATTCCTGTTCTCTCCAAAACAGTTGGAAACAGCATTGTCACAGTTTTATGTGTGGCAAGAACAAGTTCAGCCGAACATGCAATCATACATCTGTGAAATCTCTCATTGGTAAGCAAAGAAGTTAAATTGTTCACATGCAAAATCTGGGACTCGGCCATGCACATTGCTTGGAGAACCCTGAAATAAAGCTTCATTGCTTCAATTCGACGTTGTTCAGCCCATATGTTGTCCATCAAGGTTGCATTTTGCCCAGGTCCACTACTTGGAAATATGGCTTCAAGTATTATCTGTGCTCTCCTAGTGACATCAGCAGTAACATCTCTGTCGCATGATTGAAGGAATATCTCTAGCTCTGATGAAGGTTTAGATGGAAGTGGAGCAATAACAGTTCGTAACCATTTGGCAGTTGTCATTGCCGTGCTGACAGGAGTAGCAGCCATCTTGGACATGCCACCAACAGCAAAACCATTGGAATGACGTACTGGAGATCGGTAAGGGGACAATGGACTTGAAATTGTCTTTGTTGGGGAGGACATTGTGTCCATTTTTCTCTGAATCATAATAATAAAAAATAAAAATAAAAAATTAATGGTACAGTAACAGACTCAGTGTTTTTAAAACTCTCGATATTTGAACAAAAAAACTAACCTTTGCCCCATTCCCACTCATGCTTGCACTTCCAGATAAGTTCCCCGAAGCTAGCAAACTGTCATTATCATTTATAAAAATCCTTTCATCTAATCCATCCATATCTCGAATTGCAGAATCATAATCCTTCTCCAGCAAACTCATACTCGATGGTAGAGAAGATTCATCCATCAAATCTTCGAAATAGATCAAACCATCTACATTTGTCCACGAGAACATAAAATGTCAATTAATTGTAGATTATAATAAAAATCAAGCAAAATTATACTAACCTGTGACAATATTTTCCAAGTTCTCAGGTGCACTCTCAGAAGCCAAGCAAGGGCTTTTCTTCAATATATCAGTTATCAAGTTGTTTGCTTTTTCCAAAGTTTGTCTCAGAACATCTTCTGAAGTGTGGTACATATTGCAAAGTGACGTGAGAAGATCAGCCTTGTCGCCTTTCATAACTGCAAGAAAGTGTTGAAAACAATGAAAGACCCTTCCAAAAGAGAAACTGTATTTCACAGGAACAAAAAGCTCAAACATATTAAAGAAAATTACCTATGCGTTCAGAATCATTAAGATTAAAATTTCTGTAGCGGGCAGGCACGTGTATTAAGAGTATTGCCTGTGAACAGTTGTCAGAAAAGTTAGTTATTTTAAAGAAGAGCTTATGATTTAGTCTTATATACAGAGCCTGAAAAAAGCCAGGGCAATTGCATAAGAAGAACCCGTAATTTGATTCTCTTTTTGTCTATAAAAAGATTTTCTTTGCATGGTTCCGTGGCTTTTGGGCGGAGAAATTCTGGGAATAATGTTATTGGAGAAGAAACTTGAACAGATTGATAAGAGTAAGAAATTGTAGTGGAAAATCTAGGATATTGCCAATTTTTTCTAAAGAAATTTTGAAAGAAACGCATAGTAGTACATTCCATAATAGCTTCTTCTATTGGAAATCTAGGATAGCCGTTCAGTTATTCATAAATTAAAGTATAAAAACCCACTAACCAAGACAGAAACCAGGCCATGAGTACATGATACTAAGTCCTTGTTGAGGCGGAACACGTGTACACGAAGGGCCAGAAAGAGTAACCATCCAAAACGGTAATATTCTGACCCATGGCCAGATATACTTGCAACATTTAATTGCTTGCTATAATTAGCATCAACCATAGAGAAAAGATCCTGAAAAGCACGCTCATACTTCCTGGCAACAAAAGTCAACAAAAAGTATTAGTAATTTAAACAGGGAAACCTTCGCGTTTTGTGATAGCATGACACTGGACAGCGGACACAGCTAATTAACCAAGGCCACTTTGTTTGCCTACTAGAGAGTGGGGGAGTAGGTATTCTGCCCCTTTTATGAACGGCCAGAAATAGAAATTGAATAATTACAAATATTAGAGAATCATGTAGATGACCATCAAGCACAAATTACATAGCTACACAAATAACCTCATATTCAATCACCAATTTTAATATTTATCATGTAACCAAATTATCATGTAACCAAATTAGGCGCTGAAAAATAAACTCTGTTAGTATTGCAAATATGTACAAGTATCAAAGATGAACATTGAGATGGTAGCAATAATTATTGTCCATCTTTCTTCTGATTGAAGGTTGACAAATATATTCTCTTCATAGAAGATATACACGGCTCGGAATCATCTTTCGAGAAGCTAGGACATTTAGCTAAGAATGCAACTGCAATGAATTCAGAATACATAAATAGCACGAGCACATAAATAGCTGAATAGTGCAAAAATCTAGTCCATGGAGAATGGGATGTAGATGAAGGAGATTACCGGAACATCTAATAATGCTAATATAGAACCAAACAAATAGTGATTAAATTCTTGAAAAAGATAGGTTGAGTGATTAAAGCAGCCATAAGAAGAAGCGATATTATGGAGACGGAGAAAAGCAAGATATGCATACTCACTTGTTTAAGAGGGTCAAATGCACAAAGTTTGTGTGTGATTCCTTAGCCTGATCAAACGAAATGGGAATAAGACACAACCACAGAGACAAATATAAAATAAAAAAAAAAAGAAAGAAGGATAAAAGTAAACTTGCTCAAAAAAATAGCATATCAGCTCAAATAATATATCCCAGATCACTATGTACCTCAAGCCTCTTCTCCCAATCCTCCCCATAAAGGTTACTCAAAATTGATCCAGCCTTGATCAGGAATTGGTGAAGTTCTTTATAAAAATCATTAATGCTGCAAGGCAAAATGACAAAATCCCTGATGACCAACAACTACAAATTTTCTAATAACCAACCAAAAGACACAGGTTTCAGATAAAAAGAAAATACTTGAGCCTTGCTGCTCTCAAGATCTGGCATAATCTAAGACCCTTCTCTGTGGGGCCAACATTTTCGCTGAGTCTTCTCACTGAGTAGAGAACAAATGCAAACCAATATCGTTCTGCTTCATCCAGCTGATAACATAATAACTTCAATAGCTTAGTAGAATAACACATGTCATTTCACCAACAGGAACCCAATTACAGTTACCAAATTCATTAAAAAATAAAGAATAGATGGTCAGGACAGGAGTATATTATATACTTATTTAAGAAAAAGGAAAAGGGTTTACACACCGTCCCAGTTCCAATAGCAGATACATTGGCTAACAAAAGATTCTTGCTTTGATCAAACAGCTTTGCCGCTTGCACCAAAAAGTTGTCATTATCTAACGGTAGATCATTCTGAGTATGAGGTATGGTCAGGTCAGAAGCAAATTAACAGCTAATTATAAGGGCCAAGACAGGAAAACTCAAATCCATAAAACATAATAACTTTAATTAACCTAAACATAAGTGATACCACAACTAATCCCAATCGAAACAACAAAAATCTGAATCACGAACAAAACAGTGAAGATAGCATGAACCGCAAAAACACAACAGATGAAATTTACTCTATTCTGTTAAATCTTTTATCTTTATAAAACAGAGGCACTAATTCTCATAATTGGTAAATTGTGAAGGTCATAAATAACAGTAAACAGAGGGGATTTTAAGGAACAAAAGAAGAAGAAAAAACATACACGCAAGCACACGGAGAGACAGAGGAACACACATTACGGCCAAGAAAGAGGAATGGCAGAAACAAACGACAAAATAAACTACGAAAAACGAGGGGGAGGGCGGGAATTTAGACCAAAGAGTGGTAAAAAATTAAAGGAGAGACCTTGCAGAAGTGAGCAAATCGAGCTTCAACGGTAGTTCCACCTCCATCTCCCTCACGATTAGGGCTTGAAATCTTGTTGAGCTCAGCCATATGTTTCAGATCTCCGATCTATTCAGTCCACAGATCACAATAACTTAGGGGTCCAAACAAGTACACAAATTTACCAAGGCGAAAAAGAAACCCTAGTTCGGTAGCCAACAGAAAAGGACAAAAATTCAAAATGGGCGAAAACAAAAACCTCAGCTGAGAATTGCTATTTGTTTCCGTCTGCAACGGCCTGCTGATGCTCTCCCTTATCTCTATGAAGAAGAGAGAGAGAGAGAAAGAAGTGCGAGAGAGAGGGGGGGTTGGTTTCTTTTCTTTTTTATTATTTTTTTATTTGGCGTTCAGGGGAAAATAAAACCCTTTAGCTCCGCTCGCGCGGGAAAACACATGGCACAGGATGCCCATGCCATCCCCCATCACCATCATCATAGCCGACACACATACATCCTCCACCAATGCCATCGCGACGCGTGTCCTGTTTGCTTAGTTTACCGCCAAAATCCCCCCCTATGCCCGCCAAACTAAAAAGATTCCCTGCCCTTTCTTTCGCAGCGTAATATAATATTTGCGAATAAAATAATTCTCCCTAATTAATCCCTTAGGGTAAATTCGAAGGGGATTCGAATCCCAATGACGAGAAATTTTACATACAGCGGCGGGAGAGTCTACACAAGATACTGGTGGTGGAACGGCGGCGGCGGCGAACTGCGCCTGTATTCGGCCGGCGGCGTTGATAGTCTGTTACCTGAATGCAGTTGTAAAATGTGAAAAACGACGGCTCCAGCACCGGCGTCGGCGGAGCTGCGTCTAATTGAATATCAAACATTCAATTCTGTGGCCATTTTAGTTTGTTGAATAATTCTTATATTATTGTTAGTTTACATTCTCTATTTTGATAATATTATGAGATTTTTCTTCGATATTGGTATATGGGATCCATCATGAATAATAGATGAATCTGCATTTTTTTGTTTTCTTTTAACTCCAAAAATAATTTACCTATAAACATGTTACAATGAATCATGATGTTGGGATTTTTAGACTTTTTTATAGACAAAATTAATTGACATTTTTACTCATTATTAATTGACTGAAGAGTGCGTTCTTATTTTTATTGTTTTCCCAGTTTGGTTTATTGGCATAATCATGCACTGAAATAAAAAGAAAAAAATTTATGAGTAATATTAATTGGATTTATGGTACTTATAACTAAATTAATTAGGTTTTGCCATATTTAAACTAAATGGATCCGATGTATAAAATATTCTAAATTGATACCAAAGAACTCATCTAGAAGGTGTCCATTAACCCCGGTCGTGATAAAATTAGTTTATACATCATTAACATGCACTCAAAACATTTTGCAATGGTGGTTCCAATAAAATTTAATTAAAAATTAATCAATGTACAATACTAGATGCACTCAGTTCAGAAAGAATGAAGGGAGATTAAGCCACTCGAACTAACAAAATTTCCAGAAATTGAGAAAGTTGCTAATGATTGATCTATATATTAAAGAAATCGTGTGAACAAAAATGAAAAGCTAATTTCCCTTTAAAAAAAATGAAAAGCTAATTTTAGAGAAGTCAAGCTAGTACAAATGTACAATGATATTTTTAATAAATTATTTTTTACAAAATATATGATTTACAATATAGCTCAAATTGTAGGGGCTTCAAAATTACAAGTTATTCCAAAATATATCGTCTTTTTTCAATTAACCTTGTATCATACTTCCTCCATTTATGAAAATTATAGCTAGTTTTTCAAAGACTGTAGCTAGTATTCACTTTTTCCACTTTAGGACATAACCCCGCCTATTATCTTACTTTTTTATTTTTTTCTTCACTCACAAGTCACAATGGAGATCCCTTTCTCCACTTACTCAACATCTACCACATTTTTATTAAAATTCGTGCCACAAAAAATTATCTACAATTTTCGTAGACGGAAAAAACTGTCTACAATTTTCGTAAACGGACAGAGTATATACTGCAACATGATATCATGATTTGGCGTAACAAAGTTTGACGTGACAGTTCCAACTTCCAACAGCAAAAGAACTAGTCAAAATTACTGTAATTTCACAGGAAAAATATTCAAGAATATGTTTTGACCTGAAAATAAAAAGAAGAAAATATTCTAGCACTTTTCCATATTAAAGCAATATAGTGCAAGTAAACTTGCCACAATAGCTATGCAATTTTTAAGCATCACAAATTCACACGTATCCTTTAACAAATTCTAGATATGTTACAATCAAGCCATTTGTCAACGAGTGCAATTCTAATCATCATTTAAATTATTAAATAATGATAATAATAAACTTTTCCGATTGATTATCTCAACTTCATTTAATCATTATCAATGCTAATTGTTACATACATACATTCGAGATTCCTTTTGCTTTTTCTGTGTACCACTTTGTGGAACCTAACTCTAACGGTAGCAACTAGCAAGCAACTCGCTTGTTTTCTTCTTGGATAAAGAAATAGAAAAAACCTAATTAAAATTAAAATTGGCACAGAATGATCATGATAAACAACGCAGTCCATCGATGCAAAGCCAACAACACATTCAGAGTGCAATCTCATCAAGACGACCACGACCACGCTCAGCCAACAACACCGACACTAATATATACACGTGGTATTTACTGATCTATTCTCGACAGTGAAAGGGACTTTGGTACGATCTTTATCCAGACAAACTGTACCTTCATTCTTGTCTTCTTTTTGGCAAAATTCAGCATTTTGATTGAGGGGACTTATTATGTGGCCTCTACTACATAGAAGAAATAAACACCAATACAATCGAGTCGAGTCCAGCCAAACTTCGGTTTGTTCCACCAGTGTAGCAATGATTCCCATAAACGAAAAGCCCGAGTATATATAAGGCAGCTTTAGGCATAATTGATCTTTAGCCTCAATGAGAGACCATCATCCATCATACTATATACAACATGACAGTCGAAACTTACAAATCAAACTTTAACCCATGTCCAAACGCCAATCATTGCCCAGATGGTAAAAGGAGACACTTTTTTTGGAAAAATATAATCTATTTTATTAAAAAGAAACAAGATCGAGGTAAAGAACAAAAGGTCGAACCCGAATAATACTTCTAAAGGAAAGAAAAAAAAAATGCAGCTACTTCATCAAACTGAAACATTGTCTAAAAATCAACTATATGCATCCAAAGTGACAAGTGCTCGACTAATAAAATGTTCAAGGAATCACAAAATAACTCTTCGATAATCCACCCTAATCCCTAGCTAGGCCAAAGTAAAACAAAATAATTCATTCGAAGGGATTGGAAAATTATCATGAGTATGCACCGTGCGAATATAACGTAAAGACACATAAAAATGCTCCATAAATTTAGTATCAGCCAATCAAAAAGGGCCTCAGACCTCAGTGAACCATCTAAGACGTGACAGACCACAAAATATAGCAAGAGCAGGTCAAATTACATGTTTGCAACCACTGACATGATTAGCAAAAGGTTAATAAGGAGAGAATAGAAGCAATGCGATCTAAGCAGGTACTTTATCTTCTTACACTCTTGACTATCGTCGTCGTTCTAGATGCCTGCATTTCTAATATCAACCCCTTCTTTAACTGCAGCAAAATATTAGGAACTAAAAAATAAAGCTGCATCAAATGCATACTTGAAACCTGCAGCATTCAATGAGTAAACACAGTGTCATTCCGCCTGGGAGGTCTATCAGGAACTGATCCGGGTTTAAATTTTGAAGCCTCGTGTCTCGCAAGCTCTGGGGGGACTGGACTGTTGCTTGAGATCAGCATTTGCTTGAGATCATAGAAGACGTCCGTGTCGTGCATAGTCAAGAAAGTTGTAGCTATACCAGTCTTTCCAGCACGACCTGTTCTTCCAATACGATGAGTGTAAGCTTCAATATTACCTGGCATGTCATAGTTTATAACATGCGCGACATCAGGTATATCAATACCACGTCCGGCCACATCAGTTGCTACCAAAACATTATATCTCTTAGTCCTAAAACCTTCAAGGCTGATTTCTCTCTGGTCTTGAGACTTTCCACCATGCAGTGTGGTGACCCGGTAGCCATCTTTATCTAAATTTTTAGCGACATTATCAGCAACCTTCTTTGTGTTAACAAATACAATAGCCGTCTTATCCCCGAGCTCATCTAGTAATCTTCTCAATCTATCCATCTTATCATTCTCCTTCGTCATCATAACATGTTGCGTAATAAGCTCGGTTGCCTTTCCTGCAGTGCCAATATTGACAACAACTGGATTTCTCAGATACTTCCTCGCCAGCCGCTCCACAGCAGTTGGCATGGTGGCACTGAACATATAAGTGGTTCTGTAAATCTTTTTATCATCAAGCTCTTCATCCTCATTCTCTGGTTTCATGTTACTCGAAGGCATTGCATCCAGTACACCAACAACTTGTGGTTCAAAGCCCATATCAATCATGCGATCAGCCTCATCAAGTACAACATAATTACACTGGTTCAGGACTGCATACCGCCTCTCCAAACAATCAAGAAGACGTCCCGGTGTAGCAATCACAACTTCGCACCCCTGCCTAATCCTAAAACCTTGTTCTTCTATGGACTGACCACCAACAATAGAAACAACCTTAATTCCCAAGTAATGAGCAAATTTCACGGTCTCTTCCTCAATTTGCTGCGCAAGCTCTCTCGTAGGTGCCATCACAACAGCATACGGTCCCTCGGCGTCAGTAATCTCATTTATCGGAGGAAGTCTAGTTATGTAAGTCAGCATGGGAAGAACAAAAGCGGCAGTTTTACCTGAACCAGTCTCCGCAATACCAATAACGTCTCGTTGCTGCAGGCCGAGCGGAATGGCAGCCATCTGAATGGGTGATGGGGTCTTGTATCCAGCCCTGTCGACTGCCTTCATCAACTCGACACCCAACTTGCTCTCCTCCCAGCTCCTCATAGGGCGAGGAATCCTAGAACCCTTGTAAGAAATGTTAAAGTCTTCCCTGAAGATCCTCCAATCTCTCTCAGTCATTTCCTCGAGCTTCTTCTCGGACCAATGGCGGTCCACCCTCATATCAAACGCATCATACATATCTGCAGCCTGCTCCTTCTTCTTCTGCGCATCAGCTTCCTCTCGAGTCTCCTCAGTGCCTTCCTTCTTGCGAATCTCATCCCGAGTATCCTTCTCATTCTTCGCAGCCTGCTTCTTCTGCTCCCTCCGGTCCATCCCTGCTCGAAAGCCGCGGCCGAATAGAAGGCGGGCCTCATGAGGATTCTGGTAGAGCGAATTCATATCTCGCGAAGTATCCTCGGTGTTCTCCCAATCGAAAGAGAACCGGAACTTCTCACTAGGCTTAATCACCCTCTTTTTAGGTTTCTTAGACCCTAGATACTGTTCTTTGATAGCAGATAGCTCAATCTCCCGCTCTCTCTCAGCCAATTTCTCCAGACGCGCGCGCTCCCGCGCCTTCTGCTCGTCCTCGCGTTCCCTCTCACGGTTCCGCCGCTCGGAGTCCCGCTCCCTATCACGCTCTCTCTCCCTCTCGCGGTCGCGCTCCCGGTCTCGGTCGCGGTTCCGACGATCGCCGTCGCGGTCGCGGTCACGGTCACGGTCACGGTCCCGGTCCCGATCCCGGTCCCGATCGCGGTCTCTGTCAGCGGCGGAGGAGGGCGGCTTTGAGTCGTGTCCGTTGTTAGATTGGAGAAGAAGCTCGGAGCGGCGTTTCTGCTGCGCCACTTCCTCCTGGCGGCGTTGGATGGCGAGCTTTTGCCGCTCCTCTTTCGTGAGGAAGACTGGCTTCTTCAGCCCGTCCAGTTTATCTACGATGTCGTCGGTGGCTCTCTTCATCTCTCGGCGCCGGATTGAGATCGAATTGAGGGTTTAGGGTTTCTGCAACAAATTGGGATCGCTTGGGAGATTGCAGGAGGGAATCGAATCGCGAAATATCGAATGCGAATGTGGAATTGTGCAGATTTACTGGACTGGATTGCGGCTGCTGTGAGATGGTTATATAATTATTATTTGTAACGACCCATAACTTGGCCCAATAATCGGCCCATTTAGTAAATAAGGCCTTATTATTTTTTTTTAATTGGTATATGCCATAATATAGTCTGACGAATGAGGTACCTATTAAGAAAAATAGGAGAAAGAAAATCAATCTTAAAATTACTTTTTTAAGGGAAGGAATTAATCCACCTATTCCGACCGGGGAGAACAGGCCGTTCACTAGGGTGATTCTGAAATTGCGGTGGCTTGGTTTGATCAAGCTTGTTGAGTATTGGAAACAGGCTATTACACTTACTTCTGGTAATTATATTGAAGCATATAATTGGTTGAAGATCACGGGGCGTTTCGATTATATGATCCCTCTTTTCCACTATTAATAGTTTAATTTCCTTTTTAAGATGTTTCACTATTAATGGCTCGGATCTAAAATGACAAAAATTAATCCTTCAAAAAGTGTGGACCATTTATATCTTTTACACCTTATTCTTAATTCATGTACCCAATTTTAATAAGCCATGCCCATTAATAGCAGGACTGAGGGAGTAATTCACAGTATGGTCAATGATGAAGATGAAGCGGAATTCAATTCGAGGTCGAATCGTTTCGAACCGGATGAGAATAATGATTGTTGAAGATGAAGCCACGTATTTTATCGGCTAAATCTTAAGTTGAAGAATTTATCTTTTATTTATTAGTTTATGTTTTATTGAATTTCATTAGTTTTATTTCTTTGAGCACTTTGGATTTGTGGGCTTGGCCCATAATTGTTAGTCTTTGAATAGGTGGCAATACGTACAAAGTAGAGTAGAAAAGTTTATGAATGAAATTTTACGGTTTTCCCCCATTATCCGTGTTCTTATGGTATTTTGCGAATCAAAATTGATAGATTAGATGCTTCCCAGCGTCACAATTGAATCGAATTGAATTAGTATATTGTGTTTTTTCCTTCTTTTGTTTCTAACAACTTTCAATAAAAAAAAAATTAAATGTGGTCAGAAAAATTGATACACCAAAAAAATCCAATTTAGAAATACTGCAAAGCCCAAGTGAAGATAGGCCCAAATGAGATACAAATAGCCCATTAGGTTAGATAGTTGCAGACTATAAAAGTGTATTATCATGGTTTTCTGCACATTTATTGATAGATCTAGGGTTTGCGAAAGTAGCTAAAAGAGACAATAACACGATGACACAAGGATTTACGTGGTTCGATCAATGTGATCTACGTCCACGGGAGATAATATAGAGAGCTTTTATTGTGCTTGAGAGTACAATGAGTATTGAATGTCCTACACCTCTAATCTTGCATCTATTTATAAGCCTTGAATTAAGCCCTAATCCTTCTAGGGATCGAACTCCTTATACATATCTAGTACCTTAATACATGCATATCCGATTCCCGTTCGTGGTAGAATTCTATCTTCTACCAAAGTAGGGTTTCGTTACCTGGTCTTCAAGGCAGACGTTGACTTTGTTTGGGCCGAACTCTGTGGGCCGAGTTTTAATATATAGGCCCAATTAGCCTTAGGTCGGGCCCAGGGTGAGGCCGGTACTATCACATCCCCCCCCCCAAAAAAAAGAGGAAAGAAGGCTTGTAGACGCAGACTATGAGGGCTTATTTTCGAGGTGATTGATCGCGCAGATCACCGGTACGAGCTGAATTACCGAGCTTATGTGCCGAGCTGAAGTAGCAGGGAGAACAGGAGGAGCGATCTGAGTATCAGCGACCTTGTTAAGTTGGGTCGGTAGGTCAATTTACACGGCCCATACCCGATGTAGAAGGCGGGAAAAGTAATGGGCTATTTGAATTTTGTTGAGGGACGGTACATATTCCGAGAAAGGCGGGCCCACGTTCACACGTGTCAGATGCAACAGCGGGATTCAAATGTATATTCACAGAAGTTGAAACGTTTCGTCCCCTATCACATTATTTCACGTCCGCCGTCGTTAGCAGAAAAAGCACCCGCACAGAAAAGTGTTCTTCTTCCCAAAATCCCCAATTCTTGTTCTGCCGCGGTGTTTTCTCAGTTGTTTCTCTGCGCCCGAGTTGCGAATCACCCGCGGAGCATTTACCTGTCTTTTTAACAAGTAAGTATGGCTTATTCTCGGTCTAGTAGTAGTGGTAGCGAATCGCCGCCACGGTAGTCTTGAGTATAAGCGTAGATTTTAGGGTTTTCTCATTAGGGTCTGGCTACTTTCATACGTGGAAACGTTAACGGTGCCGCGTGTGAAGGGAAAAGTGGTGATTACACTTCAATCTTAAACGAATCTAGGATTAGGTTTCTTGCCCAAACGTATAATTTCCTAGCGATTCGAATTAATAGAGCCTCGCCCGAGAGGATAGGGCTTGCTGCGATGGGATTTGTTACTTATTTATGAGGACGGCACGCCGTCTGCGACTACCCCTCCCTGAGTCTTACTCCGAGCTCCAGAAAAAACTTGGCTTAGCGTTAGGGCAGATAATGCCAAATTCGTTTAGGCAATTCACCGATTTGGGAGTGGCAGCAGTAAATAAAGGTTACCGAATATCTGCCGAGCTCATTCACGAGCTCTTTGTCTTTAAAAAGGCGGGGGGCTGGTATTACGCTGCAGCCCGGCCGAGTTCGAGGCGAACTCAAAATAAAGTGGACAAGTGGCGAAATTTTTCTTTGCCGCGCGATAGTTTCATCGACGATTTGGAGGCTAGAAAAGCCTTGCGAGTGGGTAATAGAAGAGGTCGATAAGGATTTGGAGTCCGCTGTGAAAGCGATGATGGATCACGGTCCGTTTGAGGCGAGCTATAATGAAGACTTCCTCGCTGAAGCGGGGTTGAGCCCGTATGAGCCTCAAAGTATGGTGGATCCGGCGACGGGTGAGGCCCCGCTAGTGCTATTAGGATTGTTGTTCTGTGTTTATTTATCGTCCTAACTCTTCTCTTGATTTGCATTTGCAGTGAAGTTCGGGAAGATCAAGGGAGGCGATGGCAAGGCCGCGGCTCGTGGGGGTAAGAGGCCGAGGTCGTCGGCGATCTGTTCCTCGTCGATCGGGTTCGGCGGGCGAGGTGAGAGATCCTAGAGCGACGGACGTTTGCTTTCTTCCCCACACGCCTCGAAACGAGCGCGGGTCGAGGACCGAGTCGAGGTGGACATCATCGACGTTACGGGAAGTGACGCGAACCCGTAGCTCGCTTCGAACAAGGGTCTGCCTTTCCCGAGGTAAGGACTTAGTGATTTCATGACATAAGTTTCCTTAAGTCTTGTCTGTGTATCTAACTGCATTCCTTCTTTCAGGGCCTCAAGATGATCGTAAGTTGGCTGAAGAACAGCGTCGGGGAGATGTCCTCGAAGCACGAGGACGAGAAAGGCGATACTCGAAAAGGCGATGTCGGCTATGGCCGGGCGAAGAAAGGCGAGGCCGAGCGATGAAGGCCGAAGGGGCGAGAAAACGTCAAGTCCGAGTTGGTTGCGCGAGCTCGCGAGGAGGCCGAGACGGAGGCCGAGAAAGCTCGGAGGCTTGAGTCCGAGGCGGTGCGGCGAAGGACGGGAGGTCAACCTTGCGGCCAGCCAAGGTGAGCTCCTCCGGGCCCACAAGAGGTTCTGTTGTCGGAGAGTTTCTCCAGGCGGCCAATGACCCGGCCATGCTTATCAACGGGAACTTCGTCGTGGCCGCTGCTTTGGAGCGGCGCCAAGGACCACGACTGGACGTATCCAAGTACGGCTTCGAGCGGCTAGGGGATGAAGCCGCTCCGTCCCGGTACGCCGGGGTGGTCCGAGATCACCTCGGCCGGTTCCCGTCATCTGGAAAATCTTGCCGGCTCGTCCACGCTTCATCCGTCGAAGCGGTGCGTCGCTCGGTAGACCGGGACCTCGACCTGGACGCTGCTTTCGATTCCCTTCGCAACGAGGAAGAAGAATGCGAGGGCCTGGAAGAGGAAGTGGATGAGGAGCAAGAGGCTGGGGCTGGTGAAGATCCGGCCGCTGACAAGGACTTGGATGGTTCCCCCTCCGAGCAGCCACCTTCTCAGGACAAGGAGGTCGGCGATGTTTAGTTTAGTTGTTGTTTTTTCTTCTTCTTTTGTTTTCATTGTATATCTGTACTGAACATCTTCGAATCAATGAAATTGTTTTTCTTTCTTGAGTGTAGAGCTTGGATTCTGTCGGTATTTCTACTTTGCGCATACAAATAGCTCTCCTTTCTCAAGACCTGGTTGACCAATGGTCCATTGCTCAGCAATGGAGGGAGAAATGCCGCCGAGCGGGAGGCACCGGCCCAAAAGTGTACTGCGAAATCCCGAAGCCGAGCTGACGGGATGGCAGATGAAGTTTGAGGCACTTTGTGAGGAGGTCGAAGTCAAGCGGCTCACTTTTCAAGAGAGTACCGACTTGCTTCAGGCCAAGCTTCTTCAGGCTGAGGAGGAGTTGGAAGTTGCTCGAGGTCGAGCTGGCCGCGTTCCCAAAGATTACGAGAAGATCGCCGAGGAGCATGCTGAGTATGAAGATATTATCCGTCGCGGCGGTGGTATCACCATATCCGAGGCGGAATTAAAGGCGAAAGAGGACTTGGAACAATATCTCGCGCTGAAGGAAGCACTCGGGTCCGAGTCTTTTGGGCTTCAGGGTGCTTTTGAGATGCTGAAGGAGAGTGCGGGCAGGTATAAGTGTATTTTGGACCGCCGACCTAAGTTACGGGCGCTTCTGGCATGTGGTGCGGGTGCAGACCTTCCTTCTTCTGTTCGGACAATGCCTGCTCGCGAGGTGAAAACGGCTTCGTGGGGACATCAGGTCGGTCCGAGCCAAGGTAGGCGAGCTGTTGGTCGCGGTTCGGCTACCCCGCGAGGTCGAAGTTTTCCTGCTGGAAGAAGTCGAGGTCGGGGACGAGGTCGAATCTCGATTGATGATCTCCTGGGGCCTTCCTCATTTGAGGAAGATTGGCTTAGCTTTAGCAAGAAACACCCTCCCTCATAGATTAGCTCGATTCTGCCTGTAATTTATGTACACACAAACTTTTCCAAAGAGTTAGAAATAAAAGTGTATATATTGGGTTTTGAACTTTCCTGTTCTTCGTGAAGATTGCTTCCTTGGTTTATTTGCGTGTTGCACCTTTTAGTGAGTTGAACTCGGGCTTCTTTGTGTTGACGAGGGAACCATGGTTCGGACCTCGTATTTTATCCTCCCGGGGGAACCTGGTTCCGACCCCAGTTGAGGACTAATTATCCTTAGGAGGGAGTTTGACTCGGACCTCGTGGGATCTTTCTTTTTGGAGGGAGACGAGCTCGGACCTCGGAAAGGGTTTTCCTTTGCGCATTATAGGATATTATTACCCCATGTCGAGTCATTACTGACGACGCAAGGGAACCGTAGTTCGACCTTATGAGGGGATTTTTGATGTTATGGACACTTCGTATAAGCAAATCAAAAGACTCAAGATGCAAGACAAAAAAGAAATTTTATTAAAAAGGACCAAGAACAAAGTAAAAAGAGTTTTGACGAGCTCGTTAAAAACAAAACATTAAAGACAAAAAAGACAAAAAAGAAAACCTAAGACTCTATATGCAAGATTTTGCTGCTTATACGAAGAATCTCTTTAGATGGGCAATGTGCCACGTTCTGGGTATTAGTTCGCCCGAAAGATAGGTGATTTTGTAAGCTCATTTGCCGAGGACTTCGTGTACTCTGTAGGGTCCTTCCCACGTAGCTTCGAGCTTGCCGAGCTTCTCTGAGAGACTTATCTCATTGTTTCGAAGCACAAGATCACCGACACAGGCTCGTTGGGGTTTAACCCTTTGGTTGTAATACCGAGCCATCTGCTGTTTGTACCGAGCTTCTTTTATGCTGGCTTGTTCCCTTTTTTCCTCCAATAAGTCTAGGTCGGTTCGACGCTGCTCTTCGTTAGCTTCGGCGGAGAAATTGATAGTTCGGGGACTGGGTGCTCCGATCTCAACGGCGTATGATCGCCGACCCGTATACTAAACGGTACGGGGTTTCTCCGTTGGAGTTCGGGGTGTAGTCCGGTACGACCACGGGGACGTTTTTGGAGATTGTGGATCCACTCCGTTTTCTCCTTCTCTAGGCGGGCCTTGAGTCCGTTCACTATTGTCCTGTTGGTGACCTCGGTCTGGCCATTAGTTTGAGGTCGGTTGACCGAGGTGAACTTTTGCTGGATATTGAGTCCTTCACAAAATTCTCGGAATTCTCTGCTCGTAAATTGCATTCCATTATCCGAGATGAGGACTCTTGGTACCCCGAACCGGCACACGATGTTTTTCCAGACGAAGTCAACGGCTTTCTCACTTGTGACTTTTGTGGAAGGTTCAGCTTCTACCCACTTGGTGAAGTAGTCGACGGCGACTATTAGAAACCGCTTTTGCTTAGGTGCCGGGTAGAAAGGCCCTACGATATCAATGCCCCACTCCATAATGGCCACGGACTTTGAATAGTAAAGAGATCGGTCTGGGGTAGTCTCGTCACTCTGGCATGCAGCTGGCATTTTAGGCACTTCTTCACGAACTCTTCCGCATCTTTTGCCATTGTTGGCCAATAGTACCCCCATCGCATGATTTTCTGAGCTAGCACCCGAGCTCCAATGTGGCTTCCGCACGATCCTGTGTGTACTTCATTTAATATGTAGTCCGCTTCCTTTGGTCCAACACATCTTAGGAGAGGCTGTAAGTATGACTTTCGATAGATGACCCCTTCCTCGAGGATGTACTGCGTGGATCTAGCTAGAATTTTTCTAGCCTCCGTCTTGTCCTCGGGCACTTCCCCGTTCTCCAAACATCTTATTAGGGGTGTCATCCAATTTGGATCGTCCTCTATGATCGCATTGACTTCTGCCTCTTCTATACTCCTATTTCGGACTTCTTCTACTAGCGTCGAGCCAGTTGGGGAGTTCGCCAGCTTGCTTAGCTCGTCAGCTCGGGTATTTTGGCTTCTTGGAATGCGGACTACTTTGAAGAACTGGAAAGACTGTTCAAGGAGCTTGACCTTCTCCAGGTACTTCTTCAGCTTCTCACTTTTCACCTCGTATTTTCCTAACACATGGTTGACCACGACTTGGGAATCACAATGGGCTTGGACAGCTCGTGCCTGGAGGGTTTTGGGCAAGACGCAGTCCGGCAATGAGAGCTTCATATTCCGCCTCGTTATTCGTAATGGGGAACTCGAATCGCAGCGAATATGTTAATTCCTTTTTCTCTGGGCTGATGAGGAGTATGCCGGCTCCACTTCCTTTCTTTCCTGAAGCTCCATCCACGTACATCTCCCAGCAGTCTGGGGGTGTCTTCTGCAGGACTTCGCGGAGTTCGGTTTTGGCTTTGATTTCTTTTGGTTCCTCGAGGTCCTTATGCGAGCTTCAGAAGTACGCCGAGCATGCCCTTTTATAGCTCGACGGGGACCGAACGATATAGAATACTCTCCTAGCTCGATTGCCCATTTCGCGACCCTTCCTGAAGCTTCCGGTTTAGTAAGAACTTGCCGAAGTGGTAGATCGGTCAAAACTAGTATTGGGTGAGCTTGGAAGTAGGGTTTTAGACGCCGAGCTGCGTTTATCAGGGCTAGGGCGAACTTCTCAAGAGGCTGATACCTCGTCTCTGGATCTTTGAGGACTCGGCTGACGAAGTACACCGGTAGCTGCCGATCTCCTTCGTCTCGGACCAACACTGCACTTATTACTTCATTCGAGGCCGCGAGGTACAGAGAGAGGGGTTCTTCCTTTTGGGGGACTGACAAGGTTGGTAAGTCCCCGAGGTGGCGCCAGGCTCTCGAGGCTAGCTCGTGCTCTCGTCCCCGTCCAAATTCGGTGCTTTCTTGAGAATTTTGAAGAATGGGAGCTGTTTCTCGGCGGCCTTGGAGAGAAAACGACTTAGCGCGGTTATGCGCCTGTCAACCTATGCACGTCGCGGATAGTTCGAGTGACCTTCATCTCCTCGCGGCTCTAATCTTCAACGGGTTGGCTTTGAGACCTTCGGCGAGATCCGGCGCCTAAGAATTTTCCAGATCGCACGTTGAAAGTGCACTTCTTTGGGTTCAGCTTGAGGTTCGCCTGCCTTAGTATGTTGAGCGTAGTTCGTAGGTCGCTCACCGCCGAAGCCTCTTCTTTACTCTTGACGACAATATCGTCTACGTATACTTCGACAATCTTGCCGATATGATCTCGGAAGAGGAAATCGACCATTCGCTGGTATGTCGCCCCGGCATTCTTTAACCCGAAGGGCATATATTTGAATGCAAAGATCCCGAAGCTTGTTGCGAAAGCTGTCATGATCGCATCCCCCTCATCCATTAGAACCTGATAGAATCCTTTGTAGAGATCGAGAAAGTAGAATACTTCGTGTCCCACCAAGGATTCGATCTTTTCATCGATGTTGGGAAGAGGATAGCAGTCCTTCGGGCAAGCTTTATTGAGGTCGGTGTAATCTACACACATCCTCCACTCTCCTTCTTCTTTCCTTACCACTACTGGATTAGATAGCCAAATCGGGTACTTGACTTCAAACAGAAGCCCTGCTTTTAACCATTGCTGCACATCGTTGTAGATAACTTGATTTCGTTCGGCAGCAAATGATCTCCGTTTCTGCTTGACCGGGGTCGAGTTCGGGTTAATGTTAAGCTTATGTGTAATGATTTCCGACGACACCCCCGTCATGTCTATTGGAGACCAGGCGAAGACGTCTTGATATTCCCTTAGGAGCTGGATTACTTGCGTGCGTGTTTGAGGTCCCCTTGCAAAGCCGACCTTGACGACTTTCGCTGGATCTGTTTCGGATAGGGGAACCTGTTCCGCCGAGGTGTCTGGGATCGACGTCGTTTCTTCCGGCTCCCTGGGATACATTGATTGCTATGCCTGGGGTTGACCTCGGAGAGCAACCTGCGGCTCGCCTGGCCTTTATCCGGTCACTCGGACGTGGGGGTTCAGTCGAGGTCGGAATCTTTGCTGTGGTGGTAGGGCGAAATGATGGCCACGGCGCATTCAGCCAATCCCGACCTAGTATGATGTTGTAGGGGGTTCGCTTTAACCACATAGGCCGAATCGGTTTATTGACGCTGGTCGGCGGGGCTGCCGTGCAACGTCGAGCGCGATGGTCCCTTTAGGTCGCGTCTCTTCTTGTGTAAAGCTCTTGAGAGGTAGGGGTGTGGAGTTCGCGGCGGGTCGAGGCCCATCCTATCCAAGCAGTGTTGGAAGATGATACTCACGCTGGCCCCACCATCGATGAATACGCGATGGACCATCTTGTTGGCCACTCCGACCTGTATCACCAGGGCGTCATTGTGTGGCGTAGCTGTAGGTACAGGATCGTCCTAAGAGAATGTGACGGTTTCTTCGTTCTTGAACCTCTTCTTCCTTTGCTCCTCCCCCGATGGGACTGGTGGTCTGCGAGCTTCTGCCTTTAACTTAGTCTTTGTCATACCTGGGGGTAGTCCGGTGATGGTGGAGACCACTCCGTCGTACTGTGGTACGTCGTACTGAGGGTCGTCATCATCCTCGTCATGATCGACTTTAGCTCGCTTACTGTTTGGGGCACAGCGACCCTGTCCTCCTTTCCTGTTTTTCTTCCCCTCGACTTCGTATCTCTTCAGAGCTCCCTCCTGGGCCAACCTCTCTATCTGTTCCGCGAGGTCGCGGCAATCCTCCGTGCGGTGCCCATGGTCGTCATGGAAGGAGCAGTGCTTGTTTCTGTCCCGAGGTTTAGACCATGACATAGGACGTGGTTTAGTGAACCAGTCCTCGTGGAGTGCGAAATCTCGGCATTCGTTTTTATAAAAGGAGGTCGTTGGGACAGTTCTGGTTCCACCCGAGGTCCAAGCCGGGACTGGATAGGTCCTGATCCGAGCCGGGACTGGATTGACCCTCTTTGGAGACGCTCATGAGCACTTCTCCGATCACGATCATTCCGTCCTCGATCCCCGATTCTCCTTTCTCGGTCCTCTTCTCGCTTCAATCGGTCCGCGTCTTGGCCATCGGCGGGCGGTATACGATCCTCCACATCTCCTGGGCTGTCTCGGGTTTCTGTTTAGCGAGCTCTTGATTCAGGGACCCGGGAGCAACCCCATTTCGGAAGGCCGAGATGAAGAAGACATCGTCGATTTTATCGACCTTCAAGCTTTCCTGCATGAATCTGGAAGCGTACTCCCTTATAGATTCTTTGTCCTTTTGCTTTACCGATAGGAGGTAGGCTGTGTCTCGGCGAGCCTGAACCTTTGTATGGAATCTTTGCTTGAAGATTTTTCTAAATAGGTCCAAGAACCCACGCGCCGGTGGGGAGGGCTGTCAAACCAAGCTCGGGCATAATCGATCGGCCATTTCGGGGAATAGCTTGCACATGTGTTCCTCCCCGAGACCACAGTTGTGCATGCTGTCATGCCGGGAAACGCGTTAGGAAGTTAAGGGGGTCATTCGGCCCATTGTAGGCCGGAATGTTTGGCAACTTGTACACCGTGGGGGAGTTTGGTGTCAAGGCTCGTCGGTGAACGGCCGACAAGTCGGTGGCTGGTTCCTTTTCACGTCGGTGTTGATTCCTCGGGGAATTGCGACTCTCGCTATAGCTCGGACTTCGGCACCTTGGGGCTCCGAGGTCGCGCTTTGGATATGATGTCGCACAGGGCCTTTCTGCGAGCTTGGACTCGACGTCGAACCGAACCCCGCCGGGATCGCGCCTCTCCTTTAGCTCCGCCCGCTTCTCGGTGTAGCGAGGGCTTTAGGTAGAGATTTTTGCGTGGAACTCTCCACTAGCCTCGGGTATGGGAGACATCCGGGTCGTCGCGAGAAAGCGTTTGCAACGCTCCTTGTTCGCTTTAGCGGGTCGAGGCTGCGGCGTAGGTGGTGGCAAGGTCAAAGTCTCTGGAGAGACCATCCTCCTTCAACTCGGATTCTTTCGGCTCCGACTCGTCGTTGATTTCTTCGACGTACCCTTCTGGGGTATCACCCGTTCTGAAGGACTGTCCGTTATGTGTCCTCCGATGCCGATTTTGCGTCGAGTTTCTCTGAGGGATGTACTCTAGCGCGGGCATCCCTTCGGAGGGATTTCCTTCTATTGGGTCCCTGGCGTGCCTCTCCTTTGGAACCGAACCGCGCTCGGCGATTCTCTTGGCTTATGGGGCGACTCGCTTCGTTAGGATTCCCGCGTTGGCTTTGGGCCTCCCGCACGCTCTGTGATCGTGTTACCATCATAAATCAGCTACGAACGAACCGTTGATCTCTTCCCACAGACGGCGCCAATGATAGATCTAGGGTTTGCGAAAGTAGCTAAAAGAGACAATAACACGATGACACAAGGATTTACGTGGTTCGATCAATGTGATCTACGTCCACGAGAGATAATATAGAGAGCTTTTATTGTGCTTGAGAGTACAATGAGTATTGAATGTCCTACACCTCTAATCTTGCATCTATTTATAAGCCTTGAATTAAGCCCTAATCCTTCTAGGGATCGAACTCCTTATACATATCTAGTACCTTAATACATGCATATCCGATTCCCGTTCGTGGTAGAACTCTATCTTCTCCCAAAGTAGGGTTTCGTTACATGATCTTCAAGGCAGACGTTGACTTTGTTTGGGCCGAGCTTTAATATATAGGCCCAATTAGCCTTAGGTCGGGCCCAGGGTGAGGCCGGTACTATCATTTATGAATGAAATGAATATTATGTTTTCTTGTTGCTTTCTTTATCATCTCTGTTTCTCTCTTGATTTCTGGAGTTTGTGCTCACTCGAAGAGCTCCACCATTGATATAGTCGTATCAAAAATTTAGGGGTGTCAAAAATCAAAGGTAAGATTATTATTAAAATATTTCAAATGTCGGGCTAAAGTTATGAATTTAGGCAAGTTTGCGTGTTAATTTATAATTTCGAAAATAAAATCATCTCATCTTTTGCATTTGTGATTCTTATATATATATATATATATATATATTTTAATATCATTACAAATATTTCTGGAGTTTGTGCTCACTCGAAGAGCTCCACCATTGATATAGTCGTATCAAAAATTTAGGGGTGTCGAAAATCAAAGGTAAGATTATTATTAAAATATTTCAAATGTCGGGCTAAAGTTATGAATTTAGGCAAGTTTGCGTGTTAATTTACAATTTCGAAAATAAAATCATCTCATCTTTTGCATTTGTGATTCTTATATATATATATTAATATCATTACAAATATTATCTTCATGGCTAAGAGTTTTTGTGGCGAAATCTTCGGCCTTCGGCTGATAATTGCCAATGACAACCAGCCATTTCACTTGCCAAGCCGTACCTAGGACGTGATCTTATATTTTTACATGAACTTACCATCTTTCGCATTCTAAAACTAACTTAACTAATTAAACATTCATACCGAGACTTTTGAGATTATTGGAATGGAGGAAGTATATAAATACTTTAAACTTGTTCTTTTTTGCATCGTGGGGCCACTTATTGGCTTCTGAGTCGCAAGCAAAATACCCCTAAAATAAGGAAAATAAAATAAAATAATATCAAAATATTATAACTAAGGCGAATTCAATCCCGCGGCCCATCCGTGTCTGCAAAACCAATAATATAATGATTTATTTATTTGAAAATTTGTGAGATTCGGAGTTTGCTATCAGTTAGGTCTATTATTCTTGTTTATTTTTTATTTTTATTTAGTTGGTTATAATATTAGTACATACTACTATACTAGGTTGCATAAATACATTAATACGAGGAATGATTGGATAGACCAAATAATAAACTGAACTCCTAGAAACACGCCACCTCGACATGTCCGATGTAGAATATATACGCCAACGCAGTGCCCCTTTTTATTAACTAATTTTTGAACAAGTAAAACTGCAGTTCTTATTTATGGGCAAATTAAAGTACAATGTATTAGTATTAAATTTTAATAGATTTGTAGATTATTAAGCTGATGTAGCCTAAGTTCCTCTTTAGTCAAAGATGTGTGGTTTAATTCCCATCAAAATGTGGGTAGTTTGTTTAGTGTTTTATTGATTAGTATTGTGGTTTAAATAGAAATATTTGTAATATCATTAATTTGTGATATGATAATGATAATTGATAATGTATCTTGTACTTAAAGAAATATATTTGTAAGCAGGGGCGGAACCACCCTATAGCAGTGGGATGGCTCCGGCCCCTCCCAAATGTTTTTATTTTTTATACTTATAAAAATCGTGACGTCAGAAATTATATTATTGGCTCCGTTACATTTAGAATATGGAGAAGTATTTTAAGGAAAAACAACCTCGTTTTTTAAGAAAATATAAAGAAAATTCAAATTTGATGCAACACGTCTATCACACAACAGTGAGCCCTAAAGAAAAATTTCTACTTCCGTCCCTATCTGCAAGTTTATCTCAATTTCAATAAATCTGTAAAGTTATACTGCAAAAACTTGATAAAATCCTACGGTGTTACATATTATTATTGTTAATCAATCAATTATCATTGTTGTTGTAGTTATTATTATTATTATTATTATTTGTAATTATTTCTAACAACTTAACAACAAGTCGTTTTAAAATTGAATGCCGGAATAGACTGAGACTACCATTTAAATTTAATGAATAGTTGACTTTTATGAATTGAAATTTTTTGTTTGATGCAATATATTACAACAATTATTAGGTTAAGATTCAACCCTCGTGTTTCTTTCATAGTGGTAAAACAAGAAATGGTTGTAATTGTTGCCATCATCACTTGATCACCGCCATTAATTCATTAAATAATATTAAATTATCAACTAAACTGTCTATTAGTGTTAATTTGTTGCAAATAATTGAGGGGCTAAGTTGACAACTAATGCTAATTATTCTTCTTTGACTTTCCCTGGTAAATTAATTTTGATAATAGTACTATCATAATTATCAATTCCAACAAGTCTCAAACCAATAAAAACTCGAGTCAATTGGCAAATGTATGAAAAAAAAAAATCCAGTCTCATGAAGTGTTAAAAAGGTACAATTTAAATTTAATCATAACTTTTTTAATATAAAATATTGATATGTGATTTACTTAATTATATATGACAGGGAAAAAAACGCAAGCCTATTTACTATTTGGGACTTCGTGGATATAAAATAAACACCTCATTTAATATTCACCAACCAACTAGTAATTTTGACTGAAATAAATCGAAATGGTTGATTGTCTCGTTATTTAAGTTAATTAAAATATTAGGGTAGTTAAAATATGATGAATTTAATTTCATTCAAGTTAAATATTAGTAAGTAGTCCGTCGAAATTCGACGGGAAATAATTTTATGTTTTAATTTATATGTATATATTTTAAAAATAATTTTATATCTTATTTAAAAGTTGTGATGTTGTCGTGTTAATTATTAATCAAACTTAGAAAATTAATTATTTCACGTATATCTAAATTTATAATTATGAATGATAATGGATCGAGGATACTCATTCATTATGTATTTTTTTTAAATCTAAATTTGTTTAGAATTTTTCTACATGTTCGTTCTAATATCGGTTAAAATAGTGATTTTACTGTACATACTTGTCTCAAATCCGTTAAGTAATACTAGATAAAAATATGAACACTCCAAGTAAAATTAATTAAAATTAGTAAAAATCATTCTTTCTATGTTATTTGAACCGGCTCGTTGGTTTATGCTAAATTACTCGATAAAAATCTAAACAAAGTTAATATTAATTAAAATTAGTAAAAATCATTCTTTTTAAGTATATTTGAACCGTCTCGTTAGTTCATGTTAAATCGATATCTCTAATCTTTGCCAAAATGCGGAAAAAAATATGTTTACATCTTCAAGTTTTTTGTTCTTTTCTTTAGCTACCTATCCGGCTATCCCACATTTAATTCAATGTATATATTTTCTTTAAAGTACTAATCGAAGTTTATAGAAAAATATGAATGAAAAAATGAAAAGGATTCCATGTAGATATATTGATTAAATATATTTATTTAGTCTCCATAGAGATATTTTCATTTATAAATTGTCTATAGATTATTATATATGAATTAAAAATGTACAAATGATTTATAAGAATGCATTCCGAAATTATTATTATTTTAATATGCATAATAGAAGAAATTAATTAAATAGAGGGAAAGATAAATATGAGATGTGATTAATAGATAAACATGTAATATTTCAAGAATATAAAATTAATAAAATTTTAATTAATAAAAATAAAAATTAGAATATATGTGAATTAAAATTTGACAAATTACCAGAATAAAGAAAAATCTGAATGGAACACCGTGGATGGGGCAGCTTTATTTTTCTGTCGGAATTCGACGGGAAATAACTTTTATATTTTAATTTATATGCATATATCTTAAAAATAAGTTTATATCTTATTTAAAAGTTGTGATATTATTCGTGTTAATTATTAATCAAACTTAGAAAATTAATTTCACATATCTAAATTTATAATTAGGAATGATAATGAATCGAGTATACTCATTCATTATATTTTTTTTTAAATCTAAATTTGTTTAGAATTTTTCTACATGTTCGTTCTAATCTTGGTTAAAATTGTGACTTTACTGTACATAGTCGTCTCAAATCCGTTAAGTAATACTCGATAAAAATACGAACACTCCAAGTAAAATTAATTAAAATTAGTAAAAATCATTCTTTTTATGTTATTGAACCGTCTCGTTGGTTCATACTAAATTACTCTATAAAAATCTAAACAAAGTTAATATTAATTAAAATTAGTAAAAATTCTTCTTTTTAAGTATATTTGATCCGTCTCGTTGGTTCATATTAAATCGATATCTATAATCTTTGCCAAAATGTGGAAAAAAATATGTTTACATCTTCAAAGTAATATTAATTAAAATTAGTAAAAATCCTTCTTTCTATGTTATTTGAACCGTCTTGTTGGTTTATGATAAATTATTTAATAAAAATTCAAACAGAGTTAATATTAATTAAAATTAGTAGAAATTCTTCTTTTTAAGTATATTTGAACAGTCTCGTTGGTTCATGCTAATTAAATCGATATCTCTAATCTTTGCCAAAATGCGAAAAAAATATGTTTACATCTAGTTTTTTTTGTTCTTTTTTTTAGCTATCTATCTCATATTTGATTCAATGTATATATTTTCTAGAAACACTAATCGAAATTTATAGAAAAATATGAATGAAAAATGAATAGGATTCCATGTAGACATGTTGATTAAATATATTTATTTAGTCTTCATAGGAATTTTCATTTACAAATTTTCTATTGGCTTCTTAAAATGCTAATTATTTTTTTCAAAATTTGTCTATTACTTTAAATTTAATTATTAACTCTACTTATATACTAACTTATAAAATAATTTTATTTCTAATATCTAGACATAATTGAGTGACAATTCTTCTAATACATAATTTAGTGTCATAATATGACACATAAAAGTCTATTAGAATTCAATAACAACATGGATAGATCAATACTACAACATTTAATAGTTTATTAATGTCATTATACACAGAAATATAAATATAAATATAAATAAATTATAAATATAAATTAAATACATATATAATGAATATAATAACAATCATAATGATAGATTTGAATTATAATATATGAATATATATATAATTAATTAAATTGATTGACTAATACTTTTCGAGCACTTACTATTTTATACATAATCTAATTGAAGATATAATTTTATATTTGTATATAATATAATAAAGGAAACTTTAATGAATATACTACCACATAATATGAACGTAAATTTTTTTATAATATTAAATATATATATAGATTATTATATATGAATTAAGAATGTATAAAATAAGGATTTATAAGAATGCATTCCAAAATTGTTATTATTTTAATATGCATAATAGAAGAAATTAATTAAATAGAGGGAAAGATAAATATGAGATGTGATTAATAGATAAACATGTGTGATATTTCAAGAATATGAAATTAATAAAAATAAAAATTAGGATATATATGAATTAAAATTAGACAAATTACCAGAATAAAGAAAAATTTGAACGGAGCACCGTGGAAGAGGCAACTTTATTTTCGTATTAGTAATAGAATTGATAATAAAATATATAAAAATTGAGAATAGTTTTATCGTGAGGTCCACAAATAGTTAGTCTTGAAGAAATATTGTTGGCCTATTGGGGATGAAGTTTAGATTGTGGAATAATTAAAGTAGTTTGATGATTTATGGGTATTGGGCTATCCAATATTATTTGAGATTGAATTGGCCCAAAATTATTCGAGATTAATTTTTTTATTGGATAGAGATCAATACTCATAAGGTAAAAATAATATTCTCTCCGTTTCATATTAGTATGGTTCAACTAATATTTTATATTTCACAACAAATGAAAAGTATACCACACTTTTGAGAGACGGATGAAGTGCTACGTAGCACTATCATGGAACTAAGTACTCGACCAAGTTCACCCAACCAACCAAACATCATATCATTAGACTAAGTTTTGTTCCAACAAAACACCACCATAATATACACAGTCGGGATTCGGGAAGCACCGTTGTAGATGCTTGTGGTCGTAAAAATAAAATGGCTAGCAGTTGCAGAAAAAGTACAAGCAGGGTACAACCGGGTTAAAAAATTGATTCTTGAGATGGTGGAAAACAAATAATTAATACTCAATTAGATCCTAAACAGTATTTATTAATTAAATAGCACCAATAATACACATTAAATAATAAAGGGATGATATGAAGAAGCACGTCAGTCGAGTAGACTTAGGAATCCACAAAATGACAAAATGAAATAACGTTGGAATTCCGAAATTAATTTAAAGGTTTGACTCTGCGTCCCTCGAGTTATTTATTTGATACTTTTAAGTATTTAACTAATGTTCTGATTTTCATTTTCATTAATGGATAAAAATTGGATGTTTTAATAGGATTTCTGAATTAAAGCAGTAATTGAGACTACAAATTTAATTTGTGGATGATGTGTATGTTTTTTGTTGTTCAGAAGTTGGGGTTTTTGATCATTTTATGCGAGTATAATGCACGTTTTAGTGTGTCTTGTGCAGGATTTTGGAGAATTTGTGAGTATGGAGATTGGGACGAGAGAAATCGGAAAAGCATGATATTTTGCATGATTTTGCTGTGGATTAAAGATGCAAGGAGAAGATGGGCTGTAATTAATTTTGGATATTAATTTGTAGTGTTTTATTATTATTTGACTAATTAAAAGTGTCCTAATTAAGCCCAAGCCCTTATTTTTGGTGGAGCAGCTGTTATCTATTTAGTTTAGGATTAGGAGATTAATTAGGGATATACTTTACCTTATTTGACTTTCATCAGCCGCTACTTTTGTTTTGGGGGTTGTTTTTGTTTTCCTTTTTCAGCCGATATTTTTGACTTTTTGGGAGGAGAACTATTTTTCATAGTTAGTCTTATTTTTCAGCACACGTTGGATGCATTGTGAAGGCAGAAGAGTTTAATTCAAATTTATATTTTAGCTTTGGAGTTCGAATCTTTCGTCGCAATTGAGGATTGATCTTGGGCTTGTTCTTGCTTCGTTTAAATTAGTATATTATTTTATGCTTACCTTTTGTTTTATTATTGTGTTTGATTTTAATATTATGCGTAGCTAATTCTTTAATTCGGCGAGAATATTGAAGCACTAGTTTATTAATATGTGAGATCTAATTGTTCATATAATTAATTTCCTAGGGTTTCGATTTATTCCTTGTGTTTAAAGTTAATTCTGATTTTATTTAAGCCTGATCAACTTAGATTTAATTGGATTACAGTCAATTAGTTCCCCCAATCCGTAATTGTTGGAATAGGGCTAATTAGTGATAAAGCTACCATGTTTGTAGTAGGAATAAATTGGTAGACGGGTTATTACTTGCGTTCTTGGGTAATTCGTCTAAATTGGGTTCCTTCAGATCTAAAAGCTATTAGAGCATTTAATCTAGGCCTGGCGTCTCCAGCTAGGTTGTGTTTTAATAAGGGAAATAGTTAGGTCTGGCGTCTACAACTAACTATCGATAAAGCACGTAGGAATTGGGGTATGTCCGCTGCGTTCACGGTACCCTATAAATGGTTGGTTATTGGGAATTAATTAATCTTTGCATCGATGATCAGAGTCTAGACTAGTGTGGATTTATTCGAAGCCGGATTGCTTTTCTTTTGATTATATTCTCGTTTGCCATTTTAATCTATTTCTTTGTCTTCCTAGTATTTAATTAATTTATCACACTTTAAGGCGTGGTGGCTACACCAAAATTAGATTTATAGGAAAAATAGGTGAATTTCCGTTCTCTGTGGTTCGACCCTGCTTATTGTTATACTAATTTAATTCTGAGCGAATTGCAGGAATTAATTATTTGGTGGTATACGACGTCCACTAGTGGATATTAAGGTTGTATTCAACTCTATAAAAAGAGAAACTTATTCTTATTCATAATAATGCCGATTTAGAAATTCATACATAGGAAATGATTCCAATACAAATAATTTTTATCTTAAAAATAAAAAATTATGTCCATATATTTGATGAATCTAATATTAATGCTATCAAATTCATTAATTTTGTGCACATGATGCATTAAATTTTTTGTTTATTGCAGAACTCTAAAATCAAATCATTTTCTTCTTTTCTCTCTTTACCACCATCCACCACCACTACTGACTCGTCGTCACCATCATTGTCACTCGTCGCCTCGACCCTCGACCATCGCAATTGCGCGCCAATATCGCATCAATGTATATTTTGGTGCATTGATTTATACTATTCAATGCATCGATTTATACTATTTGATGCAATTCTGCCTAACGAAAAATATTATACTCAAAAAAGTTAAAAAAAGAATTTGACCATAAGATTAAGTTATTTTCATTAGATATTATAGGATTGATGATTTAGTTTAATTCTTGTTTCTATTAGGGGTAGAGGTGGCCAAAAAAACCGAAACGCCAGTTCCAGAACCGGAACTGAACCGCCGGTTCCGGTTTGTAACCGAGAACCGCATCGACGGTGGTTCGGTTTCGGTTCCAAAGTTGCGGAACCGAAACCGCCGGTTCCTCCTTTTTTTTTTTATGTTTTTATCTATATTTATGTTACGATTCATATTTATTTCACCTAAATGTTACATTAGAATACATAAAATTACAATTAAACAAGAAAAAGTAGCAAAAAACAAAAAAATAAATACAAAAAATAAATTTCAAAATATGCGGTTCCGATTTGAAACCGCCGGAACCGCGAAACCGAACCGAACCGAATCTTGCGTCCGAAACCGAAGTGGTCAGCGGTTCAGTTCCGGTTCCCTTGGGGTGGAACCGGAACCGAACCGATCGAACTGCGGCCACCTCTAATAAGGGGTGTACATATATCCATCTCACATAATAATATTTTATTAATATAACATTCCTTTACATGATTATATTATATTGATAAAATTTATATTAATAAAATATTACTCCCTCTGTCCTTGATAAGTGTGGTATGGAGGGAGGGGCACGGATTTTAAGAAGGATGTTAGGTAGATGTGTAGTGAGTGGAGAATGAGATCCACTTCGTTATAGTGTTAGTTACTTTTAAAGGATAAAAGGGTAAAATTTTAAGTGGGGTCATATCCATTTAAGGAAGGACCACACCTATGGGGGACAGACGAAAAAGAAAACTGGACTACACTTATCAGGGACGGGGGGAGTATATATGAGAAGTGGGTGTACTACTTGTACACTTTCAAAAGAATTTTCCGTTAATCTAATTATATCAAAACGATGCAATAGTTTGAATTTTTTTTATAATTTTAATATACGCACACATGACTTCAACTCTCAACCTCATGGTTGGAGGGAAGCCTTACCATTAAGCCGCGCTTCATTGTGAGATTCTTTAAATATAAAATCTGGAAATATAAGAAAAGATAAATGAGACAAAAGGTAGGAAGGGGTGAGAAAACACAAAACGCCGCCGTTTATTGCCACAGGCGGTGCAGTGTGAAGAAGTCCCACTGCAGAGTATCCCTCCCCTATATAAAACCCACAACCATCACATTGCTTTCTTGAATAAAAACATACAACATGGCGGAGGCGCACCACCACCACCAGACAGAAACGGCGTCGGAAGAAGCCCACCACCCACCTGCTGCCGCCAGCGCCGCCGTGGAAAGGAAGGTCTCTTGGGCGAAGCTCCGCCGCGTCGACTCCCTCGACATCGAGGCCAGAAATCTTTCCTCCAAACCCACCCATCATGCCTCCACCGCCCAGGTCTCTTGATCTTCCACTTTATTTTATTATATTTTTCCTTCTTAATTATATTCTTATTAATTATACATTTTATATCATATATTATTGAAGTAATGCAGCATCTTTTCATAGAGATCCACGAATCATAAAAAAAATAAAACAATATTGCTCCTCTTTTTTTGTATCCGTACTAGTTTCAAATTTTTTTTCTTCAGTTGTTTCCTTCCATTTCAATTTCTGATATTTTAGTTTAATTTTTGTAATAATCAATGATAGTTTATTTTATCCAATTAGTATACATAATTATTTTTTACATTTAATGTTAAATTTTGATTATTAGGGTATACTTATGTAAGCTTCAATTTTTAGTAATAAATATTAATAAGAATTCATTATAATAATTATTTAGCTTTTCAACCATTCTTTTGTTTGTACTTCATCGAACAAAAATAAATAGATACTAACATTCATCCATTAGAGTGATCAAATCTAATCCTAATTCCTTACACCATTTAAACACTTATAGTTAACGTATCTCTTCGTTCTATATATGTTTTTGACTCTACGCAAATATAAAGTGATAAACTGAGACGTTGACGAGATCCGAACTTATGATGTCGGTACTCGGTAGTACGCTAATTAATTAATTAATTAACATTAATCAAATGCATGAATGAATGAATAGGTAAGCTGGGGCGTGACGATGAGCCTAGCTTTCCAAAGCATAGGCATAATATACGGAGACATCGGAACGTCGCCGTTGTACGTTTACGACAGCTGTTTCGACGGCGGAATCAAACATAAGAACGACATCATCGGCGTGCTTTCCCTCATCATTTACACCATTATTTTGGTCCCTTTGATCAAATACGTCTTCATCGTTTTGTGGGCTAATGACAATGGCGATGGTGAGCCTTTCATTCTAATTAACTCTTTAAATGTTTTCTTTGTTTGTCTCATTTTCAGGTGTCAATTACGTGCTATTCAACTACAAATTTTTTATATATTGAGATCTTTCCCCGATTACGATTTTCCGTTTCATTCTTGACATTTATTGCAAATATGGAGTATATAAATTTCATGGATATTGACGTCTTGGAAGATTAATAGTGGCAGACGACAAAAAAAATTGTTGACATATAATCGTGTGTCTTCGTGTCACCTGATCAGATCCAGTGAATCACTTTCGATCTTTAAAAAAAAAGAAAAAATCCTTCAATTTCTTATATTTAGTTAATTTTGTACTTGTTAATTAGAGTTATGATACATAAGCATTTAATTTCAATTTGATTATTTGATTATTATGGTTGATAAATCCATAGTTAGGATATATAGTTTAATTAATTAAACTTCAATTTTTAGTAAACCATGTTAATAATGATAATAATAATTTTTAAATAATAAATTTAATAATGGAACACAAGTGGGACATAAAAATATTGGAACACATGATCCGAGGGAACCATGTATATCATCTAGTAGTGTCTTATAATTAAGTTGTAACGTTTAATCACATGCAAGTCCATTTTACAACTACGTTCAGCCTTAGATGAGTTAAGAAGCCAAAAGAATTATATTAATATGAATTTCTGATATGATAAGCTAAATTAACAAATAAACATACATATATATATATTCACAAAATTCTACTGAGCGATAAGTTGCACAAACCTAATTGCATCTCGGGCGAGTAATAAGAGTACTTAAGTTCAGCTCGTGCATTACACGCACCACAAGTGGCACGTCTGACAGACACAAGTTTTTTAGTTTTTTATTTTTTCTTTTAATTTTTATAAAATTTGTTTTTTCTTAATTAATTTTCAATTAAAATTGATATTAATTATTTTTAAATTAAAAAATAGAAGTCAACTCAAAAGTTGACCGGTCGCATGAGAAAGTGGTAGCTCATGTATTTGGTTTTGTGACTGGTGCAGGAGGAACATTTGCGCTATATTCCCTGATTTGCCGGTATGCAAAGGTTGGGCTGATTCCAAACGATCAACCTGAGGACCGGCAGCTCTCAAACTATCGGCTCGACACGCCGTCAAACCAGCTCCGGCGAGCTCAGAAGATAAAACACAAACTTGAGAGAAGCTTAACTGCTAAGATTGTGCTATTCCTTGCAACCATCCTCGGAACTTCCATGGTCATTGGTGATGGTGTTCTCACTCCATGCATCTCTGTTCTTTCTGCTGTTGGTGGAATCAAGGGTCTGGGCCAAGGTAAATTAATTAATTAATTGCATGCAATATTTTCTTTTTCCTATAATTTCATTAGTTTTTATTTAATAAAAGGGAGATATATATATATGATGATGTTACATATATAGAGGGATTTAACTACTAATTAATATTGGAATTTTGCATGCAGATGCTGTTGTGTACATTTCAATAGGCATATTGATTGTTCTGTTCAGTGTTCAACGTTTCGGGACGGATAAAATTGGGTACTCGTTTGCTCCGGCGGTGTGCACGTGGTTTATGGTGATAGGTGGGATTGGATTATATAACTTGTTCAAACATGATGTCACCGTTTTGCGCGCTTTCAATCCCAAATATATAGTGGAGTACTTCACAAGGAATGGAAAAGAAGGATGGGTATCTTTGGGAGGAGTAGTTCTCTGCATCACTGGAACAGAAGCCATGTTTGCTGATCTTGGCCACTTCAATGTACCTGCTGTCCAAGTAAGTCGTATACTGTTTCTGGAATGTTTTGCCTCGGATCTCATATTATGTTATATATGGTCTCTAATAAATTAAGTGGTGATCAAACTTGCAGATAAGTTTCTCCGGAATTGTGTTTCCTTCTCTGATGGCTGCCTATACTGGACAAGCTGCGTATCTTTCCAAGTTCCCGGAACACATAGGCCACACATTCTACGACTCCATACCAAGTTAGTCTTTAATTCCTTCTATATATCTGTACTTATATAAATAGAGCCTTGTTTTACAAAATTATATATATTTGTGGAGTGCAGATTCACTGTATTGGCCTACATTCGTGGTGGCTAATGCAGCAGCTATCATCGCAAGTCAGGCCATGATCTCCGGGGCCTTCGCCATCGTCTCTCAGTCGCTCAGCCTAAGCTGCTTCCCAAGGGTTAAAGTCGTCCACACCTCTGCTAAATACGAGGGCCAGGTCTATATCCCGGAGATCAACTACATTCTCATGATTGCTTGCGTCATTGTTACATACGCCTTCAAAACTACCGAAAAGATCGGCCACGCTTATGGTATATATACAAACTCAATAATACTAGATGTATTTGTGACTCGTCAGACGGTCTGACATAATTAAGTATATATATATATATGTTTGTGTGTGTAGGTATTGCTGTGGTGGCTGTGATGCTGATAACCACATCACTGGTGACCTTGATCATGATAATGATATGGAAGACCAAAATCTGGTGGATTTGGTTGTTCTTCGTTGGGTTCATGTCGATAGAGATGGTCTACTTTTCGTCGGTGCTGTACAAGTTCACTCAAGGCGGTTATCTTCCATTAGCCCTCTCTCTAGCGCTCATGATAGCCATGGGCGTGTGGCACTACTCGCAGCAGCAGCGTTACGTCTTCGAGCTGAGGAACAAGGTCTCCGCCGGCTACGTGCAGGATCTAGTGAAGAACACTGACATAACCAGACTCCCCGGAATCGGTCTCCTCTATTCCGAACTAGTGCAGGGAATCCCGCCGATGTTTCCTCACTTCATTTCGAATATTCCGTCAATTCACTCCGTCGTCATATTCGTCTCCATCAAATCCATCCCTATCAGTAAGGTCGCGCTGGAGGAGCGCTTCCTCTTCCGCCAGGTGGAGCCCACAGAGGCCAGGATATTCCGGTGCGTCGTCAGATACGGATACAAGGATCTCATCGAGGAGTCGCCGGTGTTCGAACGCCAGCTGGTCGAGAATCTCAAGGAGTTCATCAGGCACGAGCATTTCATGATGGAAGGCGCGGCGCCGGCGCCGGCGGATCAACAGACTCCGATCATTGCTCAATCCGGCCGGCTTAGCGGTGATGGCGGTAAGGCGAGAAAATCGGCGGTCCACGTGGAGGAGGAGCATGTTGCGCCGCCGCGAGTGTCGTCGGCGTCGATCCAGTCGTTCAATGCGGCGAGATCGGCGAATTCTTCGGACGGGATAAGGGCGGCGGCGCCTGGCGGAGGCGTTTTGCAGGGGGCGGAGGAGGATATGAGGGCGGTGGAGGCGGCGATGGAGCAGGGGGTGTTTTATCTGATCGGAGAGGCGGAAGTGGTTGCGGAGAAAGAATCGTCGTTGATGAAGAAGTTTGTGATAAATTACGCCTACAGTTTTCTGAGGAAGAATTTCAGACAGGGAGAGAAAATGTTAGCGATTCCACGGAATAGGCTGCTTAGGGTTGGAATGACGTATGAAGTGTGAGTTAATTTTATAATTTCACAAATAAGGGAAATTGAAAATATATACTTATGTAATATGGTTTTTCTGCGTGGATAATTCTGTGCTAATTTGCATATAGTGGATGGAATGTGTTTGCTGAAGATTCTGCCCTTTTTTTGGTGGCATATGTGAGTATTTATGTGTGTAAAATTCATCGTCAATGCATGTAACCAAGTTATGGATCATTTCAAATGATTTTTGCACAATTAATGCATAAAAAAAAGTCAGTGATCAAATAAATGGCTATTACGATCTTGAATTAATCTCACTGCCTTCTCCAACTCAAAATGTATGCGTACTTATATATTTCATCTAATTGTTTGTACAATTGTACGGTACCTGTTAAAGCACTCACAGACGGTTTTAATTAAAAGAAATATTCATAAAACAAAATTTTATGCACAATATTAACCAAAAAATATGGAGAGAATATCTAAGCCTTTTGAGCCTTTGGTTGTTGGGCTTGACTTTAATTGAAGTGGAATGTGAAAATGAATTGAATTCGTTGGACCAAAATAAGCGGGCTAAGCTGGCCCATTTAGAAGCCCGTTAGCAGGCAGACCGCCTCAGATTTCTCGAAACTTTATATCCATGAAATCTAATTTAAAAACTTTTAGATGAAATTATGACAATTTAAAAGATAGCTCACATTTGCATAACCCTAAAATCAGATTACATGAAGAATAAATAACTCACATTTGCATAACCCTAAAATCAGATTACATGAAGAATAGATAACTCACATTTGCATAACCCTAAAATCAGATTACGTGAAGAATAGATAACTCACTTTTAATCAGATTACAGAAGAATAGGTGGTTGAGATTTCACTACAATTGTCTATATATTGGAAGTAAATCAAGGCTCTATAACTCATCATTAATATTCATAATTATCAGATTAACATAGAGAAGAAGGTTGCAATTAGTACACCATGAATCAAAGCAAAGCCATAAGTGTAATATTTGTTTTGATGTTACTTATTGCAGGCCAAGCAGCAGCTGACTTCAGTGATTGCTTTGGGTCTTGTATTATTGGTTGCTTTTTTGGAAAAGATAAATTCATATGTGCAGCAAAATGCCTTGCAAAATGTATCATTAATCCAGTTCCGAGTGCCGATCCGAGCAAGTTCTACTGTAAATATGGATGTGCAGTTGACCAATGCGTCAAATATGGCGATGGTATGTCTTACATCAATTCTTGCACTTTAAAATATTTTGATACAACACTTCATTTTTTTATTTAATTTTTTTTTGAATTGTTCTACAATAAATTTTAAAGACCGCATGACGATGGACTTGAACCCGTGACCTTTGGCCCGGGCATTAACCACTCTACCACTAAGTTAACACACGCACACAAACAACACTTCATATTAGTGTTATGTTACCGTCTCGGTAGGGATGTCAATCGGATTGTCAAGCAATCTGGTTCGGCCCAACCTACATGCTAAATTTTTTCGAGTTAGTAACTTTTGGCTTGACATTTCTTCTTTTGGTTTATTAGAGTACATCCATCGATTTTGGGCTGGGTTGACATTCTTAGGGCAAGTCAATCAAAATTTAACTTTGTTCGGACTAGGAATTTTTTACTTTAATACTTCTGTTTATCATATATATCTCTAGTTCCGGGCTGGGCTGCTATCCCTATCCCTAATGATCTAGTTGAGAAATGCCCCAGTATTTTGATTTTCTTTTGTTTATATAATCACCATATCCATTTGTGTACATTAAGTTTTGAATTTTAATTTACATATTTCGAGGTCCAATAAGGATTTTGAGATCTTTGAATTGATCGATTTTTTTTTTCATTTTCATTTTCATTTTATTTTATTACACTATCCCTTGGTTTTAACTTTTAAGATCTCCGGAAAAGTTTCGATTTTCTGTATATGAATTAATGTAAAAATATTATGCAAATTAAATTGATCATTTAATTAATATTGCAGATGTGAAGAAAGTTGATAAATGTGTGAGCATGTGCGAGACTCAAATATGTAGGGACGCTCCTTCTCCTTCTCCTTCTCCTTCTCCAATCTCAGGATAGTTATCAGTTATCACCACCTACAATTGCAGAAGAGACTCTGAGATGCTGCGCTTATATATAATTGAGATTTAATTGAAAAGTAAAAAAATGAAAGAGAGTGATATCCACATGATATGTTATATTTTTACTATTTTCCCAAATATTTGAACAATTTCAAATAGCAGGTTGTTGATCTGAATCATTGTTGATTTATTTTTCTCTCAGTTTCTCGTGATTATGTCTGCATTTTATTACGTGGCTGCAGTGGAGCCCATATCCTAAATCATTAATTCAACAAATCTCCATTAGTCTATTAATCCATTGGACCTGATGCATATCTTTCTAAACAAATTTTTATCAACTTTTATAGAAAATTAGGAATAATAATTAGGCTCAAAATCCGTAACACTCCATTATATATTATATACTTATCTAAAAATTATGTATCTTGTACCTCAATTAAAAAAAAAAAGACCACACCCTGATATACTCAAGTTTCCTAACCATCTAACAAATCCATACTTCATGAAGAATTAAAAAACCTTCGTGGTAACCGGACAAATATATATATATATATATATATATATATATATATCAATTAATTCTACATATTATTTTACCACATATTCTGGAATGTATAGTAGAGATTCACTCACTTTTGAAATCACATACTCTTAATTTTAGAGTCATTGTAACCCTAATTTTTTTAATACAAACATGAACTACTTAACCATTAAATCAATTATATGAAAGCCAGTCCTTTAATTCTGAAAACTCACAATTCTTTTAAAATTTTACGTACACTCTCTAAAAAACTCTCAGATTTTGTTGATACCATCCGTGAGGAAACTATTGATGAAGAAAAAGACATAATGTGGAGCCAAAGATACGAATACTTCCATCATTAATATTTAATGCAGTCATTTAATTTTGAAATTAATTTGACTAAGTAGTTCATCTTGTTTATCGAGCACAATAGTACTACCTCATAAATCGACTTTTGTTAGATTTTATTTTATTATTTGAGTTTTATTGTAAAATAAGTGTCCGCCTTTACTTCGTTTTTTCGGAAGTGTCTGCGTTACTTTTAGATTTTCCATTTAGTTTCCAACTTAAAAAATAGTACTAATTAGTCTTTTATTTGACTCCAAAGTGTCTGAAACAACACTTGATCATAAAACTAAGTATAAAGGAGAATGAAGTTGGTTTCGTGATTGATTATTCGATAAGACACATATAATTATTTTCCAGTACTATTTTTTTTTGATATCGTGGAAACCCGCGGTCACTATCTTTCGGTATGCACTGGGTAAATTCCCGTCCATGTACAATAGCCTGTAAACCACATAGGCAGGTAAACCATACTTTCAAGTATATATAAGTGTGACATGTTAGACCTATAGAGGCATTAGCGGGTTTGAACCTATTTTCTAGTACTTTATCATCTCCATTTGAAGTTAATTGAGAAAAATATTGTTAGTGAAATTCAATATATATAACTGTGAAAATATACTATTGAAGTTGTGGAAGTGGCTTAAGAGGAAATTGGCCAGTCATAGGAATTTGTCTCGATTTCCACATGCAAACTACACAACAAAATATTCAAGACAAATGCATGCACTAATCCGTTGGCCAAGTAACATTCATAATACTCCTTCGATAGGCCTCATTTGTCTCTTTCTAAGGATGTTTACCATTGTACTTGTCCTACCCGTCTCTCTCTCTCTCTCTGCATGGAGAGGGATATATAGAAACTCGCAGCTGCAGGCTCATTTTCTAACTGTAGATGAGAGAGAAACAGACAAATTAACTACAGATGGCCATTCTTAATTTTATTCTATCTTCAGGGGTTAATGATTAAAAAAAAGTGCGAGGAAGTAATTAATTAATTAGTATAGGATCCTATTGCATGAGGAGAATGAATTATATGATTATTGTACTGAATGCGCGTAGATACAATTGTTCTTCTCTTTGTCTGCTACTAAGGAGTGTGATGTTATATAACATGAGGGCCTCTTTACTTCCTAATAATTAAGCATGCAAAATATCATTAATTATGCCCAACTATCTTGCGGAATTCGGACAAGACGATCACCATTTCCAGAGCACCGCCATATTCGCGCAGTCATCTGTCGACAGTCCTACCGAGACCGGTGCCGATGGATCCCCCTCTCGCCCCGTCAATACGTCGTCGTCTAGAAAGAAACGCAATCTCCCTGGAAATCCAGGCAAGTCTGTTAACAATTTTGCTCTTTTTCTACCTCGTCTATTTCGTTTCACAACGCTTCATCTACTATAATGAAATACAATTAACATTTTACTAAAAATTAGATTTAAAAAAATTATATATATATATATATATACCTTAATTGTGGATTTATCAATCCTCATAATCAACTATAAGCTAATAAAATTGAAATTAAATGCTAAAAACTAATTATATATCCTAACCAGCCATAATGAACCCTAAATAATTAACCGCTACAAAATTCAAAACACACGAAATTAAAATTAAAAACAATGAAAGAAAACTTGTTAAAATTTTTGAATTTATAACATGATACATATTTAATTTTCTCTCTCTCTCTCTATATATATATATGCATGTGTTTGTTGTATATAGATCCCGATGCAGAAGTTGTGGCCTTATCACCAAGAACTCTAATGGCGACAAACCGTTACATCTGCGAAGTTTGCCACAAAGGATTCCAACGAGACCAGAATCTGCAGCTGCACAGGCGAGGCCACAACCTCCCCTGGAAGCTCAAGCAACGGCCCGCCACGCAGGCAAAGAAGCGGGTCTTCGTCTGCCCCGAACCCAACTGCGTCCACCACAACCCCACTCGAGCCCTCGGCGACCTCACCGGCATCAAGAAACACTACTGCCGCAAGCACGGCGAGAAGAAGTGGAAGTGCGACAAGTGCTCCAAGCGCTACGCCGTCCAGTCCGACTGGAAGGCGCACGCCAAGATCTGCGGCACTCGCGAATATCGCTGCGACTGCGGCACCATTTTCTCACGGTCCTCAAATCTACTTATACCCTTTCTCTTTACGAGACGTTTACTTTGGGTGATATCTTGTTATAATAAAAATAATAGGCCTAATTATACTTTCGATCTCAAAAATGTCTCGACCTTTGAAAAGATACAAAAAATAGTCCGACCTTTGAATTTTGTTTTCAAATCTATCATCGGAACCAAAACTCTGGTACCAGAAACGTGACATGGCACACCAGATTTTCGCTGAAATATGCACAAGAGCTCCAAATCCAGCAGCCAGCCGCGCAAAGAAGGCAAATTAATGAACACTTTTCATTTCACGTTTTTGGTGCTGAAGGCTTGCTTCGATGAAAGAATTTGAAAGAAGTTCAAAGGCCGGACTATTTTTTATATATCTCAAAGGTTAATATATTTTTGGATAAAATTCGAAAATGGGGATCGATAGAAAGTATAATTAACCCAAAATAATATAGGCCGTGTATTGTAGATCTAAGCTATCACCCAAAATGAACGCCTCCTTAGTGGCCCTGTGTTGTAAGTGTGTTTGATGGTTGAGATTTTTGTCGCGCAGGAAGGACAGTTTCGTGACTCACAGAGCGTTCTGTGATGCGTTGAGCGAGGAGAATCATAGGGGCAACCAGAGTGTTGTGCCAATGTTGCAGAATCAAGCTCAAGAACTCTTCTCTTCTTCCATAGATCTGTCTCAAGATCACGCTGTAAACGAACCGTTGTCGTTGAGCTCGCACGGGATGATGATGGCATGCAGTTTGGATCCATTCTACAGTGCAAGAACTCTGAATGCCAACTCGAAATTAGCACCCGCCATTGAAGGACTGAGTAGCTCACCTCTACCACTAGGCTCTGCTTATACATCAGCAACTGCATTGCTGCAGAAGGCTGCAGAAATGGGCTCAAACACCAGTCACACTTCTCTCTCTCCAATTCTTCTCAGAGGATTCACAGGCTATTTCACTGGAAGCAGTAACTTCACTAACAAAATTCAACAAGGCTCTTCTGCAGCCGGTTCCAACGCGCCCGCCCCTCAAATATCTACTACTCCGAATGGAGTAAATTTGGACACTCCGATGGGCTTATACGATCTTTCGGTTTTGGTGAACTCATCAGGTGGAAACTCCAGCGGTCTACTTCTCCGGGAGGAAGAGAAGATGACCGTTGATTTCTTAGGAGTGGCGCCTCCATCTTTTTCCGGCAGAAGAAAATATGGTGGCGATGCATCGGAGTTAGGTTCGATGAGGGAGAGCTTACAGGATATGCATTCCCAATGGTAGTTTTTATTTTTGAGTTACAAATTAATGCAGACAGCAAATGTTGATCAAGAAAGATGACAAGAACATGATATATTGTATTGAAAATCCATCCATAAAAGGTCTACATTCGTCAGGAATCCTAATTAATCTGATTAAACTTCCTATCCTAATTCTACCAGCACAAGAACACGATGATAGTAACTAGTCTACACGCTCGATCAAGTCATGTTTCCTATGTTCTAGTACCTTCCTACCCCGACAAAATGGTTTTTCGTGGTAAGCTCAATGATTAAAGACAAACGTAAGGAAGAAAGATAAACAGTTTTACTTGCTCGGAGACTGACGGTTCTAACTTCAAAGAGCAAAGCAACAGTATAGAAAAGAAAGCATAGCATCATAGTATGTTCAGCAAAATCAGTCCTACTTCTTCTCAAGCCAAATTTCATGATGCTAGTAATGCACATCTCGAAGAAAGAGAGTAATCGAATCTCTGACCTTCTCCCCGTCGGGTCATCTCCAGTTACCCCTCCTCTCTTCCCAGTCATGTCTTGGCTGAGTCCTGCATCTCTCCAGTCTGCCCAAGTTCCCGATTCGGTTCCTTCTATCCTCGAAATTCTCAGCATCAATACCTCGTCGTCTTCCCATCTCTACATCCGCTGCCGGGCCTGTGTATAAAGAGGGGTTGAAACCAACTGGTGAATCGCCTTTAATCACTGCCCTGAAGTTATTCCGGGAACGGGGCATCTTAGAGCAGAACACTTCCATACAATTTCTAGCAATTCCAAGGTTATAAGGATTCATCTTTCGATCATATTGATACCGGAAATTCTCATACGTCGTCTGCATGGAGAAATCAAAAGGTCGGACAATTGCATTATCAAGAGAAAACACAAAACCAAAGAAAAAGGCATAAAATATAGAATACCTGATTTGAGGAAATTAAATATAAGTGGAAGGTAGTGAGGCCTCCAACAAACCAGCAAATCACGAACGTATACATGATGAGGATCCCCGAAACAGGTGACTGATGGATGGCCATCCAGATACTACAATGCTCCTTATGCATTATTCTCATGATGTTTATCGAGCATGAAAATAGAACGTGCAAGCACAGAAGGGATGTAGACGACACAAACATGAAAAAGAACCTGTAATTCCTCTGTTTGCAGCCAGAAATTTGCAGTTAGATTTCAGATTAATATAGTAAATAGTTGGTTTGCATAACATGAAACATGTTACATTGAGATTGGGGAGAGATACATAGCATAATATATATGCAACATTCATCAGAAAAAATACATAATAAACAGACTTGCATTATCAGGACATCAAGGGGTGTGAACTCTTATAAGAATAAGTGGAAAGTGATGGCAGAAGCGAGCCACTAACCTTTCCAATGCATTGCCCCACCCACGGGCAATGGTGATCGAAACGCTCAACACAGTTATTACATATTGAGCAATGGGAGCATCGTGGAGGCCGATACAACATGCATGTTTGACAATATTTTACCTTCACAACTATCCCGTTGATAGATACGTTTTTCGTCAATGGTACACCATGTGCACTACTTTGGCTGCCACCCCAGTCCGTGGAAGCGGATAAGCCAGAGCTATCATCATCAAGGTCAGGAGGATGAGGGTTTCTGGGAATAATCCCAGGATCACTTCCAGAAGTGAGAAAGAGAAGGACGATGATCTGCAAAGAGGGACTAAATGAGAAAGTCGTATATTTTAGCTATCTGACACGGACTATTCTCAAATTCGGGGAAATGCAGAGCCCAAAATATATCAGCTTATTATGTTTCATGTTGGAAAGCAAAAGTGGTAATCATAGACAATAGAACTTCTCCAAGGGCAAGCTTCTATTTCTGTACAAAATTATAATGCATATTTTCTTTACCTGTGGTTCGAACTACCAACCATGATCAAAGCATGCTCTTTACTAATGTCAAATGTTCCCCCAATGTAAAACTATTTTCAAAATCAACAATGTGCTTACATTTTGGATTCATACACACGCTGACTTGCTCCAACGTATCTTACATGATCAATAAGGGAGATGAAAATGCATTCTATATAACAAAATTATGAAATAGAAGAACTCACATATGCAGTCAATAAAACAGAGGAAACTACGAGAAGAATTCCCCCTCCATGGGAATACGAAAAAATAAGGCCTTTGGCAACAAATCCCCAAAACAATACCACTGGAACCAGGATTAGGGACAATGTGAGGAAGATAGACCTTATATCCGGACCAAATACGACTCTGCCGCCACAGAAGAATTTCTGCAAGGTATTCAAAGAAAGTAAGTACATAGACTCTAGTTCAAGTTAATTGAATAAAGCGCAATCACATCTCATTGAAAATTTGACAGACAGTAAAAATGGTAGTACTAAATTTATCTATGTTTTAATATTATGACTTGGGAGCTAGCCATGAACAAAAATTGTCTTCTTCGTTTATTCCAGATGATTTTAGTTACTATCTGTTATATTTCTATATGCTGTCAACTTAACACTTCTTGAATTTAGCATACACACTACTTATCACCTAAACTAGTCAGCAGTTGATCAACAAATGAGATGAAAAGAAAATGGTATCAAGACCTCAATACTCATGAACACTAGCATGAATTTGAACAATGTATAACAAAAAACAATAAGCTAATATGATGTTCTGCAACTCTTCTAATGCATCTGGTATCGCAGTGATCAAAACTAACCAAGGGCATGAGTGAAAAAACTGACAATTATCACATCCTTCTCCAATATGAATTTTCAAACAAGATTTAAAGTTGTTTCTTTTGCTCATTTCACAAGTTAGACACTTAAGACTACAAGGAAATAACAGTTTTATAAGGATCTCAATTGCCAAACAATCTAGGTCTACAACAAGGGACATCAGAATTGAAAAATGAAGAACGAAAACACAGCAATGTAACATACATTTCTTCCTTTCCAGACTTGATACACACGTACTGGAGGGCCACTGGAATCAGCAACATTGAGGCGTTGCAATTTAGGCGAATACATGGTCAATAGTATCGATTTCTTTGCATCACCAACACAGAAACTCCATAGAATCACTCCACACAAACAAGATTTCTTCTCAGCCTTCCATCTTGTCAACAAGACACATACATTATGCCATCAAACCAGAAAAAAACACTGTAATCAACGTATGAAAAATCAAGAAAACGATAAACGGGCACGGATCAAATAAAAAATGGATTACCAAATTTTGAGGCCTGGAAGGCAAAGGCCAAAAATGAGGGTGCAGGTGCAATCCCCTGATCTTGTTTTGGGAAATAAGGGTTGAATTTTCTATTATCAGAGCAGATTTTGTATGATATTGAAGCATATACTGCATGAGCTCGCCACTCTGAATCGGTGCTCCAGCGTCCTGCAAAAAGATTGTATTTTGTATTTGTTATTGTTTGAATCTGTGAGCAGTAGAGAGGAAGAGAGACAAAGAGGGTGAAACAAATTACTTGTCTACCCCATCTGCCCCCCTTCCACATTTTCCGCCATGGAAGCCACATCACGTATTTTGTTATAATTTCTTTCACATCCCATATAATTATATAAATATTAGTACAAATTTAAATTTTGGAAAAATAAATAAAAAGGAAATTGAAAGAAGAAAAAAATGTCGTAATTCCTGTAAAACTGCAGCAACTGCAACTATGGGGTGAAGAACTGCGAGCGGCGCCGTCGTCGGCCTGAATCATTGATGGGCTGGAAAAGGAAGCGAGTCTGGAGTCATAAATATTTGTGCTAGAGACGGGACTCTCGCGCTCTCTCTCTCTCTCTCTCTCACACATTCTGAATTTGAAAGGAAATGCACTAGTAATCATTTGCTGAAATTCAGAGTATTGGTGACTGAGATCAAATTCCATGGCAACTGCACCGAAGAATGTAAGCATTTACCATGATGCAACATTTTTCTTTTCCACAAGGAATTTTAGATAAACGAAAATGATAGATCTCGATGCTTTCAATAACAATGATAATCGATTTGTTTGGTTGAGTAATACGAGTTATGTACATGAAATTATGAAACTTAGTCAAGTGGTAAAACTCAAACAACATAAATTTCTATGTATGCACGAACTTTACCTAAAAAACTATATCTACTGAAATCAAGAAAACACTGTTTAAATTAATAAAATATATTTCATGGTTCCAAAATTATTAATTTATTAGGTATTTTACTATATTTTTAAATAAATATATGAATATGGTTGCGCTCAAATAGCAGATATAAAATAAATAAAAAATGGTTATGTAATGACATAATAAAATAGGGTAGTGTGTCCGAATAGAATTATTGAATAAAATAATACTATAAAATAAATGTCAAATGGCCTGTAAAATACTCAACTTTCAATAAATACTGGTTTTGCATACTAGGTAAAGGTTTTGCGTGGTAAATACCAAACTTTCAACCTTTTGATTTTGCAACCGGGTCGATTTTTCCCAAATTTGATGCTGATGTGGCCGCCGGAAAAAATTTATGTGCCGAAATCGGATATAAAAAACGATGTCGCTTTAAACTTGCCAAAATGACGTCGTTTTTATCCAAACTGTAAATCATATATATCCCTAAACTTGAAATCATTAACCTTAAATTGCATATGTTAGGTTATGGGCTGACAGAAGTGGGAAGAGAAGAGAGAAATTGCATTCGATTTTTATCTAATAATTAAAACGACAACGTTTAATGACATGCGTGCGCATTATTTTGCCACAAAGGTGCCACGTAAGTGCCAAGCAAACATTATTTTGCCACGTAATCAAATTCCTAATTAAAATTTCGCCGAAACACTTCGTCGGTTGCAAAATCAGAAGAAATTGAAAGTTTGGTATTTATCATGCAGAATCTTTACCTAGTGTGCAAAACCATAATTTTTGTTGAAAGTTGTGTATTTTACACAATAAAATAATGTAAAGATCCAAACCTGGTACTAATGTTATGATGCATGCATGGAGCGAGACAACGCAAATTAGTGATAAAATTAGGGTTTGAAACTAATTTAGTCACACTAGTGTATATCCCATCGAAAATCGACGACAAACTATATTATGTTGTAATTTATAAGTATGTAACTGTAAAACTAATAAAATATTATGCATTAGAGAGTAATATTATTTCAACAATTCACTATAAGAAATCTTATAAAAGTGATGAAATTATAATAAAATACGTCAATAAGGTTGTTTCTTCGATTTTATTGTACTTTCTTTAACAAATATTTTTATTTTTATTATTATTTTACAATAAATAAGCATGAACATTAAAAAATAATTTAATATTATTTCGGAGTATAATATTTCGATAATTGATCAAAACGTGTATTTCTTTGATTTTATTTCACTTTCTTTAGTTGCAAGAAATCAATAGAATTCAAACTATTTTTTTTACCACACAATCTGTCAAAGATTTCATAATATACGATGTTAATTGTTATGTGCGTCTGATCATCTCGTCACAAAGTCAAATTTTGAGAATTATCCCTGCGTGTATATATATACAAATCCGAGAATTGTAATTGAGAATACGTATTGTTGAGATTTTTCTTTTATTCACGTCAATTTTAAAATTTGTTAAATTAAACAAATTAATATTGACAACTTAATGATTGAAAATTGTCAATTGTCAATAAAATAAAACTATATATTTGGCCAACAAATTAATTTGCCAAATTATATTGGTTGTGCAAAATAATTGCGAAATGAGTTAATACACATGGATTGTGTATTTATAAAATTCTTCAAGAGTGAAGTTTTATTAAGAATCAATGTGGGATGAGAAAATTTATATTAAATATACATAGAATAAATGGATAAAAATGCTCAAAATCAGGATTTAAAATAAATAAGAATACTGAAAGAAGAGAGCGCCACGTAGAACCTCAAATTAAGGACATAACTCGAATCCGCAATCATTTTAATAATATATAGATGCTTAAAAGTTAAGTGCACCTTTATTCTCAACTTTCGCCTAAATCAGCCTCTTTTTTTTTAGAAGACTAAATCAGCCTTTTTAAATTGATAAAAGTTTTGTAATTATTGGAATGCATCTTTCTTTTTGTGGAACAATGACACCAACAGTCACACTTCCACTGTAAATTAATTGTCATATGCACTTTCGAGTTTCGATCACGGTTTCGCCCACCTTTTTTTCTTACACTTTAAGCAAACTGAAGATAAATTACAACTTAGTTAAATTAATTAGAATAAATCTATGCAGCCACATTATGGCTAGTCATAATGTGATTGAATAATAAAAAAAATCAGTTTATTTAATTTTTTTTAGTTATAAATGACTTATAATATTTAAAATATTTAATTTGTACAAATTTATCTTGATATATTTGAATTTGGATATAACATAAATCTTAATAGATATAATAAAGGTAATACAAAGATTTTTGTCGAAAAATAAGAAAGAAATATATTTACACTAATTATGATAGAATTTAAGCCAAAAATATAAACACTAACATAAAATATATAATCATATTTTTATATGAATCAAATATCTAACAAAATTGAATAATTTTTACTTAATTGACCAAATTATGACTAGTCACATTATGGCTGAATAACATCACTCAATTAATTATTAGTTTAATTTTTTTTCTCTGAAAAAAATTACATAGTTTTTCAATTTAAATCAAAATGCTTAATTAATATTTGGCCTTCGTTTCAAACTGAAGCAGGAAAGACGTCGTTCTCATCTGGTGCAATTGTACTGTTATAATTCTTCAATATTAATTGAAGATTTTTTTTTTTTTGAAAGGGAAACCAACCTTTTATAAATCAACTGGAATCAAACTTAACAATATCCAATAGCCAACTATGCCAATTATCATGCTACACACATGTTTAAGACTCCTAGTTTTTACAGACATAAGAAAAATTTATATGTGCTATTGTGTTATTTTTAAATAAATATTATCAATATAATTTAATTTGTTGTATATATCAATTATTTTTGCCTTCTATATATTTTTTCATAATTTTATAAGTAGAATGATTTATACAGGGTGGTTGGATCCGAATTATCATTATTTTCTAGTAAGAGAATGAATCTACAATATAAAAAATGAGTGATGCTATTCGGACATAAATGTCCGGACATAATCTAGCTAGTTTAGGTAAATGAATCGGTTCGATCCATTTAACTTATTTATTTAATTTTGTAATTTCTCCACATTCATTCAATTTATTATTTTTTGAGTAATCTAATTCAAGTGAATGCATAAATATCTATTAAGTAATAGTATTTCTGAAAGATTAGTTAAAATCACAAAATAACTTTATTAGTTTAATTTCGTATTTTTTGTATTCATATTTCTCTCTTTAAAAATGGTGGTTTAGATTAATTAAGTAAATATATTAGAGTACTAACCAACACCATTATTTTATTTGAAAAATTATAAGTTAAAATTATTAATATATTCATTTTATGTCCGGACATATATGTCCAAAAAGTATTAGTGTATAAAAAATGGTTAATTATCGGAAAATTCTGATTTTTCCCCTCACTTTTTAATTTTGCGAAGAAATTCATCACCTTCTAATGTTTCTGATTTTTCCCTCGGCGAACATTTCCGACCAATTAAAATTAACATATCAACATTATTTTGATCGATAGCATGCCTGAAAAGGAAAATATATTGGGCACAACGTCCTTTTCAAGCGTGGCGCGCGTAATATATTTTGACCGGAAATGTTCGCCGGGGGAGAAATCAGAAACATTGAAAGGTGAGGAATTTCATCGCAAAATTAGAAAGTGAGGGGAAAAACCAGAATTTGACCAAAAGTCAGGATTTTCCCACAATTAACCCTATAAAAAAACACAAAGCTATTTAATATTTGTAATATATCATGTAATATTCCAAGAACACAAAAGACTTCAATGTGGTTGACCGCACTGAAGAAACCTCTTTCTTCATCGTGCTTCCTTGTGGGATGTTTTGAACTATCTGATACACTATATATTTATGCCATCACAAACAATATATATGTTCAATTATGCTTTCGCGTATTTATTAAAAGTTAGAGACACATGGGCATTTGGTTTGCTTGATAAGAAGTGATTGATAATATAATCTCACCTAATCACATGTTTGGTTTGAATGATGAAACCCGTGATGAATAACTAGGCCTGTAATCCAATCATCCAAATGGATGATAACTTATCATCCCAAATTTGGATTGATTATTAATCCTTGTCTAATCCATCATAAAAAAATTCCAAAATAATCACATAAACACACACACACTGCACACAGAAGCACACACACTCATATACACATCACCTAGTAGCACACACACTCACATAATCCTTCAATTATCCTACACCACAATCAAGCAATCCAAACACAAGACTAATAATCTAAATAATCACATCCTACACAATCCAATCAAACATTATCTATCTCATCCATCAAACCAAACGCCCCCACACAGTATATCGATTATAGTATTGAAATAACAAATGCAAAAAATGGACATATATTAGGGAAAAATATACATGAAGATGAGATGCTCGTGTAATAACTAAATTAATTTGTTCACCTTCCAAAAAAAAATGTTTTAGAAAAATATATATCGCATTTCAAAGATTTGTAATTTCTTAATGTCTAGTAAAAGTGATTTTTTTTCTTAATAAGAAATATTTAGTTTCAAAGTGTTGAATCTATTGGGGCGTGAATATAAACTATACGATGGTAATCTAGTTTCCCTTTTTATATTTGATGAAGTTTCTTCGAAAAACATAAATATTTTATTTCGTAATATCATATGTTTCATGTTAGATTATCAACCTATATAGAATGGAATAAATATACGTTTATTTTAATTCTAACATAATTTCAATTTTATAGACGTAGTTCACAAATATAATCTACTAATTTAAGAAAAAACTACTGTGGGCTTTCATATAATAATTAAAGCAAACTATTTTTCAATATGTGTACGAGTGTATCAATAATACGTCAACACCCGTCTAACACGATACGATTCCGACACGAAATTATGATCATGTCATTATCGTCTCTGCACTATAAGAACACGAACACGAACACGAACACGATAAAACTAGATTCTAACTCACTGATTTGTACATGTTTGTGTCGTACTTTCGTGTCGTGTCAAAATTTGTCGGTCACAATAATAGCAAGTCTTTGAAAATATGTATTGGCTACCGTGAAATATAATGTAATAGCAACAAGTTAAAAACAAATTGATGAAGCGGAGCACACAACATTTCCTTACACTCGAAGAAATCTTTATATATTAGCCCCCAAGAATCCATTTTTTCATAATTTGTGTTTAAATCTTTAGGAAGGAGCGTTGAACTTTCTACTTTCTACATTAAACGGGAAAAAGTGCAGACCTCATTTGCTTTTTTCACTTTTATAAAGTATATCAAATTCCCCATTCGTAAATAAAGAAACTAAAAGCCTCATAGCCCCATCTATATATATCCATGACTCCAGAATTAGTCAGTGTTGAAATCACTTGAAAAGCATATCAGAAATTGGTAGTATTAATGATGAAGGAGAAAAGCTCGAGACTGAATCAGCTGATATCAATGGTGACCTGCATCACCAGATCCAAATGCATGGCGGTCAGAACCAAAACCGACGCCATGAGAGCGCGCCTCATGCTCACATCATTCACGCTTCTCTCCAAGAAGAAGAACTTCTCCATCGCCGCCATCTCCGCCAAAATCAACCACATCTTCCACCACAATCACGCCGACGAACTCGACGGCGCCGCCGCCGACGATGATCTCACCAAGGCAATCGTCCTCTACAGCAGCAAAAACGCCGCCGCCGCCGCCAGCTGCGGCAAAGTCGGCGGCGGATCTGAAACGATCGGCAGCGTTCGAGGATTCGACGGCGGCGGCGATGGCGATGATGATGATAGGTATCCAGATCTGAGGCACTCGCTGTTCGAGGAGGAGGAGGAGCAGGAGCTGGCGGATCTGCTCGACGATCCGAATTCGTCGATTTCAGCCATAGATATGGTGAAGAATTCGAAGGAGAGCGGAGAGAGCTTCAATCTGGAAGATGATATCGATCAGGTTGCGGATTTGTTCATAACCAAATTCCACAAGCGGATGAGATTGCAGAAGCTGCTTTCCTTCAAGAGGTATCAGCAGATGATCGAGAGCACTGACTGATTGATTCCATAAATCCATATAAATTAATTAATGTATTGCAATCAACAAATTATTTTTGGAACTTTTTATTTTTTTATTTTTATGATCATACTAAATGAAATGACTATGCATTGAAATATGTTAATTTATATTTGTATTGCTGGTTACAGTATGAGTTTCACGAATTTTGATTTATAATGAATAATTGTATTTACGTTATTAGTTTCACAAATTTTGATTTCGGTATGTAGTAATTAAGGAAAATGGGTTCGATCACGTAATGAAACTAACAGAAATATCATACATCTTCATGAATTTTCATAGAAATTAAAAATTTAATAGATTTTTAACTTCCTTTGATATGTTGTGCAATACAATATTAATGCACAATTATGTAATAGATGATCTGTAAAACGAATCGGTTTGTGAAAAATTCTTTACATGCATGTCAACTCTCTTTGCCACCTTTCACCATTACTTAATACTACTGTCCTGTATACACTAAATTTTGAAAAAAAAGGCAAATTACATCAAAACAAAAACAAATGCTTGAGAAAATGCTCAAAATCAAGCTATAAATATAAAATATGAAAATACATGGTTTCATACAATATTTTATCTAGTACGCTTCTCTACATGACTAACTTCTACTTTAACCAATCTCCATAATCCTAATTTTTATTTCGATAAGCCTCTTTCAGCCCACAACATTAACAATTCTGCAATTCTAAAATAAGGGAAAAAATACTAAACAGTAAACACATCGTTACCCGTATACAATATTATTCAAACGGGCCCATGATGTGACTGGGATTTGTTATTCTCAAAGCTAAAATTTCATGCTACCCTCGTAAATAGTAGGCTCTACGTACTTCATACATTCGTTTGCAAAGATAATTCTTTTTTAACATTTTTGAACTCGTATTCAACAAATTAACTTAAACCATCCTCAATGAGGACTCCTTAAATGATGTGGCATTTTAAGAATTGCTTTCTTAAATTTTGTCACAATTGGGTAAGCTAAATCCTTGAGGGACTACATATGTCCATCTAGAACCGTGATTAGCGCGTGCAGAACATGCCCGTAGGAGGCATCCAATAGCAGGACAAGCATGTCCCCCACTACTTTTGATCCATTATTTTTGTTATTTTTTATTCATTTCAACAATTATTTGGCTTTTAAGTATTCTATTTTTTAATATTATTTTCAATCATTTCAAATAATTATTGTTTTTTGGCATTTTTTTAATTCGTGTGTTAAACTTTGTTTCGCTCTTTCATGTAATATTTAGAGTTTGACATGTTGCAATATTTTTTCAATTTTATAAATTAAGTTCAGCAATATATTTAAACATCATGTTAATTACAATACACCTATTTAATTATACATGTATTAAAAATGTTAAAAAATGATAAATAATCAGACGTATTAAATAATTGAGTCGTTATTCGCAGAAACGTGTCTGCGGCGCGCCGCATGTGGTGCGACCGAGCCCACGCTCGCGGGCGTGTGCACGACACGCGCCCGCAATCGGCCGTAAATTAGGTGTGTGTGATACACACGCCCTTCAAGGCACGTCCACGAGTCTGACAAATTTTTTTTAAGTCGGCGCGTATAACACACGCGCCTGACCTTTTTAATTTTTTTCGATTTTTCCCAGTTTTTTTTATTCTTTTTTTCAGTTTTTTAATTCTTTTTTTTCAGTTTTTTTAATTATTTTTTATCAGTTTTTTTAATTATTTTTTTTCAGTTTTTTTAATTCTTTTTTTTTCAGTTTTTTATTCATTTTTTTTGTAAAGAGTCGAGCGAGCTAAAAAACATTAATATTGTCACAATCATTATCTATAAATTAAAATCGGAGCCGAAGGCGGAGAAGAAAAAAAAATTAAAAAATCGAATTAAAAAAAATTGAAAAGTCAACGGATTGACCCGATTTGACCGAGTTGGGTCATTCCGGATCCGAATACATCCCATAAGGTTGGTTGCATGGGAGTGTGCCTAGTTGTTATTTGATAGTGAGACAATTTAAATAGTAAAATATGGACTACGAACCTGCAATTGTTGAAGATGAATTTTGAGGCGGGTTTCTAATTAGCTGAAGTGGCGGTGGTATAATCCAAAAATTGGTTCTACTATTATGGATGTTCTTAACAACACCGTCTTCTATGGATATTTCTCTTGATTATCATAAGATTTGAACGTCGGAGAATCTTCTGGGGAGCTCCTCACTGGTCTTGATTTGCAGATCAATGTGATTCTCGTTTGGGTCACACCAGTAATTTAATTTAAATCACTACAAAAAATTAATTTTCCTTGTCTTTTTAGGTTCTTTTAAACACTTTACTAGTAAGTAGCCCGTCGGAATTTGACGGAAAATAACTTTATGTTTTAATTTATATGTATGCATTTTAAAAATAATTTTATATTTTATTCAGAAGTTGTCATATTGTTTGCGTTAATTATTAATCAAACTTAGAAAATTAATTTTATTTCACGAATCAAAATTTATAATTATGAATGACAATTGATCGGGTACTACTCATCCATTAAGTATTTTTTAAATTGACGAGCGTTGTCGCTAACACTCGAAAAAATAATTTGTTTGCCTATGCTCACAATACTGTAGACACTATGGAAGTACAGGGTCGATCCTCAGAGAGTTGACTGCCACTATCTATTGAATCCTCCACAACCTCATTTCAAACTAGGAGATTTTGGTACCGATCACTTGGACTATCTTGCCCAATAAGCAAACTTAAATAACACTGAAAATTAATCAAGCAATTAACTTGATCAATAATAAAATAAACTTGACTTGGGTATACTAATTAAATAAAAACACTAGCACGATCATTGATTCAATAATCTTCGCTACATGTATACATCATTGATTATGAGATTTGAATGCCAAGATCCCTTTTTAATCGTCACGCTCTTAACAAACCCTTCACTTACCCATCCTTACTTTATTGGCGACGCACCGCCGACTCTCTACTCTAGGCAATACCTCTGTCCCCAATTCATCGTTCAGTTTCTTGCCCAGAGAGCATTAAGAACTAGAAAGGCCCAACAAGGAATAATCACGTCTGTCTTGCTCAAGACAGACACCTTCACTCACTGTTTATTAATCCATACCAAGGTAAGTTGGAAAATTCTCCTTAAACTCTTGGTCAATTTAGTGATCTAATATTATCTAAGCACTTAACGCCCTTTTAACTACTTAGACAAATTAAACCGTATTAGAACAAGAACATAAACAGATCTAGAATGCATACTTGTAACTACTTTGCGCAATTAGACCTTACGAGCATTGGTTCCTATTTAACTAGATATTGCCCAGATCAAGTATAAAGATTTAGCTTTACATAAAGTAAATAGAACAAACACGAAACTGGGAGAAAAACATAAGAACTATATTAAAGCAAAATTTTACGAAGTATTCAATAAAGAAATAATCGGCCAAAAGTGCCGATCGGAAATAGCAATGGGAAAATAAAAGCATAAACTGAAATTCCCCTAGGGGACTTGTTTCTTCCTCACAAACTCTCAACTGAAAAACAAAGCAGAAGTGTATAAATTGATCGTTAGTGATGAGCCCGTATTTCGTGCTCATTTTATATCTTTTTCTTAGGTCTAGATCGAGTCTTTTGAGTCTTTTTGTGTCATAGTTGTGTCTGGGAGGACACTTTTGGAAGACAGGTATCTCAGGGCAGATCAGGTACAAATTCGGGCAAATAAAGGCTGCATTCTGCAAGAAAGGCAAGGTCATCGATATGAGGCAAATGACCAACCATTTGAGCCCTAAAGTGAAAATGGAATAGATAATCCAAGTACCATGCAGAATCCAAACCTTTGATGAATGACGTGGGCAAAGCAAGTACAAGACAGAATGGGCAAGCTATGAGCAGCAGGGAACTAGCTAAGGGACAGAGGAAGGGTCGGGATATGAAGACTCCAGCTGAGCTGACTCAAATCCTAATCCAGCTGAGCTGATTCAACTTCTACTCCAACTGAGTTGATTAAATTCTTAACTAGAGAAAGGTGATCATCTGGGCATAGTTGAACCAAGGCAAAGAGAAGACGTTGTGATCAGAGGACGGCCAGCTGAGGGCAGAGGAGTGGACGCTTTGTGAGAGCAGCAGCTGATAAGGATGGAAAGATCTCCATTCTTATCTAGAAGATCTCCATCAAATCAGATCTGGTCCATATAAGGAAGATGATCTGGGCGAATCATGCTAAAGATGAAAAGTCAAACGCAGCCCATTCTTTGGGCTGGGCCCATCCGAAACCCTAGTTTATTCCCTATATAAAGATGTGGCTGCAAGCCATATGATATATACATTCTTGGCTATAACTTGCATTTATTTTCGAGAATGTGAGAAGAACAAGGCCTACGGGCAAACGTCTTTCATTTTCTGCTTATGTTCTTCCTTGGTCGTTTGACCAAAGTACTCTGCTGGATGCTCTAAGCATTCCGATTTATTCAATTAATGTTTTCTTTTACCTTTGTTGTTATTTCCTTTCAATTATGTCTAGCTAATTTAATCAAGGCTTGGATATGATAAGATGATTTGAGCATGAATATTTAGAGTTTCGTCTTTCGTGAGATCTGATTTGGGCGTATCAGACCACATGCATGTGTTTCCGAAGCATTAGGTCTGAATAAAATACGGTCTGGGCAAATCGGTTAGTTAACTGGCCACTAATTAATTGATAGGCTTAGATCACAAGTAAAATCGGGGAAAATGTTGAGATGGATGTCTTGTATCCGACCGTACGACTGATGTGGACGAGTGGTCGTATGCCTTTGTGCATATTTTTGGCCATATTGGGTCTGTCTAAATCTGAATGATATCTGGGCAAAGCCCTATCGAAAAGCTATCATAGGGTAATGCATCTGGATTAGATAAGGGGTAATCGTCATTGACTTTACTCATTTTAAACTTAAATAACAGATTGGTTCTGGGTAAAGGGGCATGTGACACTGTGACAATGGGGACAACTTTGTTCTGGGACTATAACCAATTGATATGTGTGTGTGGGGGAATTCTTTAGATCTATGATCGAATCAGTAATCATGTTTGATGATTCAAGTCATATCCGAACTTTGCCTTTTTATTTGATTTATTTGCTCTTAGTTTTCAGTTATTATTTACATATCTCTCAGACCAGAGACAGATCTGTTCCGACCAAACCAAACCCTTTTTAGTGACATCGGTTATGAAGAGAAGGCTACGATCAACTCCATTGGGTTCGATCCTATACTTGCCGCTGACTAAGCCTGTTGTGGGCATAGGAAACTATAAATTCATTTTGCGTGAGATAAACGACGGCCATGTCAAAATTGGCGCCGTTGTCAGGGAGTTGGTAATTCTAGTAACTTTCTTTTAAATGTGAGTTGTATTTTTCTTGTGTATGCTTGTGCCTAACCCTACAAGAGAACTCAGTCATTTGTTATATGATCCGGACCTTGAAGGAACCGTGAGGGCAAGAAGAAAGAAACAAAGAGACTAACACAACAAGCAAGGATCCTGGAGGCAGAGAACAGCCAGGAGGAAGCAGAGAATCTGTCTTCAGAGGACGGATCCTCTGACCAGACAGAATACTCCTCAGACCAGGAGGAGTAACACGAGGACGACTATATTGATCCCGACTATATTTGGGGGACGGAGGGAGTAATTAGGAATGACAATGGATCGAGTACATTCATTATGTATTTTCTAAATCGAAATTTATTTAGAATTTTTTACACGTTCGTCCTAATATCGGTTAAAATAGTGACTTTACTGTATATACCCGTCTCAAATCCGTTAGGTACTCGATAAAAATATGAACACTACAAGTAATATTAATTAAAATTAGTTTAAAAATCCTTCTTTCTATGTTATTTGAACCGTCTCGTTGGTTTATGCTAAATTACACAATAAAAATCTGAACAAATTAAGTTAATATTAACTAAAATTAATTCTTATTTTTAAGTATAGTTGAACCGTCTCGTTGGTTCATGCTAAATCGATATCTCTAATATTTGCCAAAATGCGGAAAAATAATGTTTACATCTTCAAAATAATATTAATTAAAATTAGTAAAAATTATTCTTTCTATGTTATTTGAACCGTCTCGTTGGTTTATGCTAAATTACTCGATAAAAATATAAAAAAAGTTAATATTAATTAAAATTAGTAAAAATCCTTCTTTTTATGTATATTTGAACCGTCTCGTTAGTTCATGTTAAATCGATATCTTTAATCTTTGTCAAAATGCAGAAAAAAAAATGTTTACATCTTCAAGTTTTTTTGTTCTTTTCTTTAGCTACTTATCCCACATTTAATTCAATGTATATATTTTATAGAAAGCACTAATCGAATTTTTAGAAAAACATGAATGAAAAATAAAAAGGATTCTATATAGACATGTTGATTAAATATATTTATTTAGTCTTCATAGTGATTTTCATTTACAAATTTTCTATAGATTATTATATATGAATTAAGAATGTATAAAATAAGGGTTTATAAGAATGCATTCCGAAATTGTTATTATTTTAATATGTATAATAGAATAATTTAATTAAATAGAGGGAAAGAAATATGAGATGTGATTAATAGATAACATGTGATATAAATTTGAATATATATAAATTAAAATTAGACAAATTATCAGAATAAAGGAAAATCTGAACGGAGCACCGTGGATGGGGCAGCTTTATTTTCGTATTAGTAATAGATAGATTTTAGGAATTTTAAAGAAAAATAATTGGCCATACTGAACATTTTAATTGGACTATGGCCATAGCAATATGATCCCTTACCCTTTGAAAAGAGAGCCCAAAACTGAAGTGGGCGTTTTTATCACGGGCCGAGCCATGATTTGGGCCCCTGCGCGCTTAAAGCAGAAGGTGGAAGCCTCATTTTGGCGCGAAATCTTCCCGCCAAACCAACGGAATAAGGGGGATATGTGAATGCCCTAATTGAAAACCGTTTCTCACTCCGGCAAACCTCTCTCTCTCCCACACGCCCACAGTAAACTGAGTGTTCTGCAGGGTGACGATGGCGGGGGACGACGATTCATCCAGATCGGGAGGCGACGGCGCGGCGAACGCAATTCCCCCGTCCACGCCCGATTCTCCGACTTCCGCCGGGTTCAACACTGACCAGCTTCCCTTCAACACCAGCCAGAATTACACCGACGACGATGAGGCATCCGTCGATCCTGAGATCATCAGGGACGATCTCGAAGAAAACATCAACAACGAAGAGGAAGAAGGAGAGGACCTCTTCAACGACAATTTCATGGAGTAAGTATTTCATTGATTGGCGTGCCTCTAGAATCTTCGCAACTTCCGTTTTGACTAATGGTGTTGCCGATGGTTGTAGTGATTATCGGGGGATGGGCGAGCAGGACCAATACGAAGGGTTGGGGATTGACGATTCCCTAGAGGACGAGAGGGATTTGGACCAGATTATGGCGGACCGCAGAGCTGCGGAGGTCGAACTTGACGCTAAAGAAGCTCGAGTTACCCAGTCCAAGCTTCCGCATCTTCTTCGCGATATAGGTCCGTTTTATTTCATTTTCCCTTTTCCGCCATTTGAGGTCTCAATTTCGGATGTGTATATTCTAATAACCAGTTTCTACTTTCTGCTTTTGTGAAATTAGTGAATCTAATATATTATCGTACATTTAGATTACGTAGTAGTTCAAATTAAGGGATTGTGTTACACATTCTCATCTTAATGCGTCGTGATAGCTAAAACAACTGAAGAACCTTTAATAAGCAAGAATCAATTGCTGGAATTCTTTTGAATGAGTCTCGGGCTTGTGGTTGAACAAAATAGTGAAATGTGTGTGAATGGCAAAAAAAAAAAAAAAAATTTAAAATAGTACTCCCTCCGTCCCGCCATAAGTGGCCACATGTTTTGCTTTTTGTGAGACAAAAAGCAAAACATGTGCCCACTTATTGTGGGACGGAGGTAGTATGATTTAAAAGAGTTTTAGTACAACAATGTGCTTCACCATGCCAAAAACCTGTCAGTTGGATCGCTCCATTGACTGATAAAGCTAAATTTTATATTACAGATACTGATGATGAAAGCTACAGGCCATTAAAAAGAACAAGGGCTGACTTTAGGCCTCCACCCACTCCTGGAAGTAATGACGATACTGATGGAATGGCCAGCTCTCCAGGTAGATCGCAGCGAGGCAACTCCAGGGATGATCATATGACTGATCAGACAGATGATGACGCTTATGACGTATGGGTTTCACTTATATCAGATTTACCTTGCATGCTAATTATCACTAAAAAAATTAACCATTGATAAGCACAAGTTGATTGATCAGTTGGCTCTTACCACAGGATGAAGAGAATGATGAACCCGAGAATGCGATGTATAGGGTTCAGGGAACCCTCAGAGAGTGGGTTACTAGAGATGAAGTGAGGCGTTTCATTGGCAAGAAATTCAAGGGGTTTCTGCTCACATATGTCAAACCAAAGAGTGAGAATGAAGACTTTGAGTATCTAAGGCAGATCAGTGAAATGGTATCAGGTAAGAAACCTTCCTGATGTGTAGTGTAGACCTAATCTGGGAGTTTGTTCTAAATGTGTTTTTGCAATCAGCTAATGTACCATACCAGAAAAGTCCATCCCTGTATTATCTTATTGATTCTTCTTGCAGTTAACAAGTGTAGCCTTGAGATTGATTACACGCAATTCATCTTTGCGCATCCTAACATTGCTATATGGCTTGCGGACGCCCCACAGTCTGTCCTTGAGATTATGGAAGAAGTTGCGAACAAGCTTGTCTTCGACTTGTATCCAAATTACAAGAAAATCCATCAAAAGATCTATGTGCGCATCACTAAACTACCTGTCTATGATCAGATACGAAACATTAGGTACTCATTTGAACCCCGAGATGATTGTTTGCATTGTCTGTGTGGTGACTGAGATTTGCTTTCTCTTTATACTCCGCAGGCAGATACACTTGAACACCATGATTCGTATTGGTGGAGTTGTCACCCGACGGTCTGGAGTCTTTCCTCAATTGCAGCAAGTTAAATATGACTGTAATAAATGTGGAGCAATTCTGGGGCCTTTTGTCCAGAATTCATATTCAGAGGTAAAAGTGGGTTCTTGTCCAGAGTGTCAATCAAAAGGACCATTCACTGTTAACAATGAACAGGTAAATATTCCTACTTCTTGAATCTATTAAGTGCTACTGAAATCTCAGCTAAGTTAACATTTTTGTTTTTGTTTGCTACAGACAATATATAGGAACTACCAGAAACTTACTCTTCAAGAAAGCCCTGGAATTGTTCCTGCTGGTCGACTACCGAGATACAAGGAAGTGATACTCTTGAATGATCTCATTGATTGTGCCCGACCTGGAGAAGAGATAGTAAATCTTTCGCATCTCAAACTCTAGCCTTCTTATTGTCCTTTAAGTTAATGCTCATAATCTGTTAACTTATGCAACATGTGTTGTTTTCAAAATCCAGGAGGTGACTGGCATATATACCAACAACTTTGACTTGTCTTTAAATACAAAGAATGGGTTTCCTGTCTTTGCCACTGTGGTTGAAGCAAATTATGTCGCCAAGAAACAGGACCTCTTTTCAGCTTACAAGCTGACTCAAGAAGACAAACAGGAAATTGAGAAGTTGGCAAAAGACCCAAGAATTGGAGAAAGGGTATATCCAGTGTTAATTGACTGAGCGTTTTGTCCATCTAATTTATTTTTTTACATGTTTCCTTTACCTTTTGGTTATCCTTTTCAATAATTCAGATTGTCAAGTCAATAGCCCCTTCCATCTATGGCCACGAGGACATAAAGACTGCAATAGCTCTTGCCATGTTTGGCGGCCAAGAGAAAAATGTTGAAGGAAAGCATCGTCTAAGAGGAGATATAAATGTTCTCTTGCTCGGTGACCCTGGAACTGCCAAGTCCCAGTTCCTAAAGTAAGTTCTACTTTTGAGTAGGTTTCAGTAGCAGGAATTAGAGTTTCAAAATTTCTTACTCCTTTAGTAATATCTTTCGAACTTGATTGCTTGGTTAAAGATTGCTGTGTATTCCAGATTTCTCCATTAACCTATTTAGCTAGCTTTTAAGTAACTTTAATGGGTTGAGATGCAAGCTAGTACGTATATATGTAAAGGTCTGGCTTTTGTGTGATAAATAGTCTAATATTGGTAGACAAACTTATTAGGTATGTTGAGAAGACTGGACAAAGGGCTGTCTACACTACCGGAAAAGGAGCTTCTGCGGTAGGACTGACTGCAGCAGTTCACAAGGATCCGGTCACAAGGGAGTGGACTCTAGAAGGAGGTGCACTTGTTTTGGCTGATAGAGGCATATGTCTTATTGATGAGTTTGATAAAATGAATGATCAGGACAGGTCAGTGGTTGTGTTTTAAATGCTTGCCTGCTTGATTTGTACATTACACTGATCAATAAAATCTTTACCATTCAGAGTGAGCATTCATGAAGCAATGGAGCAGCAGAGTATTAGCATATCAAAAGCTGGGATAGTCACATCTCTCCAGGCTCGCTGTTCTGTTATTGCTGCTGCAAATCCTATTGGGGGAAGGTGTGTAATACTTCAAGTCTAGACAATTAAATCAATATGGTTTTTGGCTTGCATCCTATAATTGTCCGTTGATGGAAATTTTTTTAAGTTCTTGCAGACCTAATAAGGTATAGTACCTGTATACACAATCATGGGAGGCTTTTTCCTTGTATTTTCTTTGTATTTTCTACACTTTCAAAAGAAAACTTGGTACAATTGATTCTACTTTGTCTGGAGGAAAGTCAGGATGTATTCTTTCAGTGAATTTAGTTTTTCATTTTAATTTTTCCCATGTTTTATCTGTTCTACGGCTGTTCTTGATATTTTTCTGGTTAATTTTTCTGCAGATATGATTCCTCTAAGACATTTTCGCAAAATGTGGAACTCACTGATCCAATTGTTTCCCGCTTTGATATTCTCTGTGTTGTCAAGGTCTAATTCTTATTTGAAATTTTTGTTGGTCAGATGGCTTTTTTGTACTCATATTCCAACAACTCTATAAAAGTAAAATATTTGATTCATACAGGATGTAGTTGACCCGGTGATTGATGAGATGCTGGCACAATTTGTAGTTGATAGTCACTACAATTCACAGGCCAAAGGTACCAACTTCGATGATAGGTCTGTGAACAATTCACAGGATGAAATGCAAGCTTCAGCAGGGCAAACAGATCCAGAGGTCTTAATTCTAATCTCTTGTTGCCACCTCTCTCTCATTATTATTATTCTAATATGAAATAATACTTCTTTCTGTGCAGATAATTCCCCAGGACTTGCTAAAGAAATATCTAACCTATGCCAAGCTGAATGTGTTTCCAAGGTTGCATGATGCAGATTTAAACAAGCTTACGCAGGTTTATGCTGAACTACGAAGAGAATCATCAGTAAGATAACTTACTAGACTTGTGGCTATCATCTGGAGGTATATTGATTATGAATCACTATAATGATCCCTTTTTTCTCCTTTTCGGCTTTTACTTTTGTAGCATGGACAAGGAATTCCTATTGCGGTGAGACACATAGAATCAATGATACGAATGTCTGAAGCCCATGCTAGAATGCACCTCAGACCGCATGTCATTCAAGAGGATGTGGACATGGCCATTCGAGTTCTACTGGATTCATTTATCTCGACCCAGAAGTTCGGTGTCCAGAAATCTTTGCAGAAGGTACATATGGATTCGATTATCAGTCGACTATTACAAATCAAATTTATATTTTGCACTTGATCCAAATTTATATTAAAACTCCTGGGGATAATTACTGATGTCTCCTCCTACAAGGAAGGGATCAGATGCTTTTACATTTTTTTTCTCAGCTATGAGATATCGGAGGATCAAAATTAACTATTTGTTAATCTTTGGTGCTTGAATGATATTTTATCGTTTGGGGTATTAACTGAAATGATTCAAAACATGTTGCAGAGCTTCAAAAAATATATGATATTCAAAAGGGATTTCAATGGTATTGTTTTGCATCTCCTTCGAGGACTCGTGAAGGACACTCTGCAGTTTGAAGAAATTGTGAATGGCTCTACTGCAAATCTCTCTCACGTTGATGTGAAAGTGGAAGAACTACAAAGCAAGGTATAGTAGTTCAGATTCAATTAACTTTTCTTCTATTTTTGCTTTTTTTTGGTATCTTCGGCTCAAGTGGTTGATTAAATGAAATGCTAATTGAGGTAGAATATGTCAAATGCAGGCACTTGATTACGGAATCAGTGATCTGAATGCTTTCTTCAACAGCACAGAGTTTACTAACGCGAACTTTGAGTTGGATGAAGAACGAGGTATTATAAGGCATCGTTTCACCCACTAATGTCTTTTAAAGATCATATATTTGTAAGGTGGATATGTCGTGGCGCTCTCTTATTAGCATTATTGAAATTTCATCCTTACTTTAACTAAATGTTACACTCATAAGTATGTTAGGTTGCGGCTTTCCTTTCCAAAATGTACCTCTAAATTATTTCAGATTTAGGCTACGTAAGAAAAGTTGATAGTATTCTTGGTGTGGCCTAAATGTGAAATTTGTATTGTAAAGTCGGAAATTGAATCACATTTGGAATACCTAAATTCTTAGCTGTCTGATGATTGATCCGATCAAATGCAATATTTCAGTTCACTGTAAGTTTGTAATATAGTTTTGTGGCTAGATGCAGAGTAACAAGTACTACGGTTGTGGTATACAAGACTATAAGTACTCCATACATATTATGCTATTTGAATCTTGATTTCATTTCCCGCACGTTTTTCAAACTTCAGAGTGAATGAATCGTGTATTCTTCTATGAGATAATATTCTTTACTCCACGTCAGTAAACTCTTACTCCTAATATAATTAATACAGTCAAATTTCTTGGCATAAAAAAGGCTGACAAGTTCCAGCATATTTCAGTCAAAAACTTGGAACTACGAAGAATAAAATACTAGTAATAAATAGGAAATGACTTGTTAAATGGTCTCCTCCATTGTTTTTTATTCTCTCTCCCTTCTCTTTTTTGATAAGGACCGGTTAAAAGTGGTTTGATATGAATGCATTTGACAATGGGTAAGAACTAGAAGGAAGAAAGAAAGGGGGGCCGAGGGGTCTGTGTTGGCAGCGCACGTGCGAAAGAATTTGGTTGGGGGCGGGAGCATTTCCAGAAGGCAGAAGCTGGACTCCCTTTGACTCCTATCTTGTCCTTTTTCCTCTACCCGGTCCCACCATCACCCCACCCCTCTTTTCTTCCCAATATTTATTTATTTTCACTTTCTTTTTATTATCCGTGTAAATGATAGTATTATAATTATACTATACTATGTGGTGAATAGTAATCATTTCGGGATTTGCATCTAATTATAATACTAGTAATAATAATCAAAACATGTAGGATACATGTTTTTGAGATTATAAGCTTGAATCAAAGAAATCCAACTGACCCCCCCCATCCCTTTCTTCCATATCGATGGTTCAAATTTCTCCAACTACTTATATCATTCATTCATAAAATTAGAAAAGGAATTTAAGTTTTACTTTATTTAGTGTTTATCCAATAGAAACATCAGTATTAACACCTTTCTTGCCCCAATTGATTATCTCTGTTTTAATTCTCGACTGTAGCAGAAATGCACATGGAAAACAGTTAGATTTCCTGTTTCATTCTCAGCTGTTCTTGTTGGTGTTGGTCCAACTCCAATCAACCACCTAATCTCCAATTTCGTACTGCACATGATTTTTCATCATCACTGTTTGCAAACATGATGATTTCTCAATTAAATTAAGATATTATTACTGTATAGTAGTATAACTTTTGCGACCTACTAAGTAAGTGAAACTGCTCCAAAGAAAAGAAGCAAAAAATTATGGAAATTGGAGTGTATAATATGTATGATACTATGTAATTAATGAGCTAAGTGTGGATCGATTTGAATCCCTTCTAAAAATGGCTATCCCATCCTTCCCTACCATTAACAAAATATACCTACAGCTACAAACCCGGGAAAATAAAAAAAAAATTAAAAACTATGGGGGATCTTCATTCACATATATCACACGACATTCGATTTGGTCTTCCTCAAAATCTTGTTGTGGCGGCGGCCCTTCTGCTCGGAAATGGTGTCGAGCTTGGGCTTCCACTGCAGGCGGCGGCCCACGAGCAGGTCGTAGTCCTTCCGCAGCTGCGGCGTGGTGCACACTCTGATAATCCGGCGCGCCACCTCCGCCTCCACCTCCATTTCCTTCTGCTGTTGGATTATCATCTCTTCGGTGACCTTCACCCTCAGCCCCCCCGCGGGGGTCTTCTCCAGCTCGAAGGGGGGCCGGCCCGCCAAGACGGAGCGGCAGCGGAGGAAGGTGGCGAAGGAGAGTGCCGACTGGAAGAAGTTGACCGGGAGGAGGAAGTAGTTGTGGCCGAGGAGGAGGCGGTCGTGGTGGGAGAGGGCGGGGGTGATTTGGCCGATGTAGAAGCAGTCGGAGCGGCAGACCATGTGTTTCGGGAACTCCTCCATCAGCTCCCACGCTCTCATCGGCCGCTCGTAGATCATCACGCCGCCGTCGGATTTCACCAGCCTGATCACCGCGCGCCGGCGCCGGCGGCTGCTGCTTCTTCCGTTTGCGCCGTCGTCGTCCTCGTCCCGCGGGAGGTGCGCGCAGGAGATGCTGTGGAAGCAGCGGGGTAGAGGGGCGACCATCATCCGATTGATCATCTTGCGGCTCATTCCCATCATGAAACGGGGTGTGTAGAGAGAGAGAGAGAGAGAGAGAGAGAGATGTGGGTGGGAATATGGGATGGGATGGGGTTAAGTTTAGAATTTAAATACGAAGATGAAGATTTGGAATAGAAGACTACCAGCTGGATTACATGGACCGTATTGTATTGCAGATTGATTTTATGTATGTATACGATACTAGTACAAGTGAATCTGGGGGTAGAGGTAAAATATAGCTACGTTCATGTAAACGTCTAATTGTAGGTACCACAAATGTGGTAACTGCCGTTTTGCTCCTCTCTCTCTCTCTCTCATAAGTATTAGTATTTGAATAAAATCATGACTTTTGCCTATTATAAAAATTTGACATACTTTTTAAAATATTACATTTAACACAACCATATTGTAATTTGTAGCAAATTCAATAATCCTAAATGTTTAAAGGGCCACACTCCTGCGCCACGTGTTTGGAATGCGGCTGTTAAACTTTTATTTTTTAATAAATTAATTATAGTTTATTAATCTTAATTAAGTTTAATATAATTTTGCTTTTAATAAATTATAATTGAAATTAATAAAAATTACTTCCTCCGTCCCGCTATTTCTGACTCATTGTTTGACTTTTTGTAATCTTTATTAATCTTAATTAAGCAAAACAATGAGCCAGAAATAGCGGGACGGAGGGAGTAATAAACTCAAAATCCTTAATAAACTCTAATTAAAATAACTAATAATAATAATAAATGAAATTGGAGCACAGTCGCAAATTTGACCGTTGCACCCAAATATTTGTCCTTATAAATGACAAAACGACGTTATTTTAATTATACATCTAGCAAATTTTGGCGAGACATTAAAATGCTGAATTTGCTACAAATTAAAGTCATAATTATTAAACATTAACTCTTATTTTATGTGAAAAGGTTCGATATACAAATTCATCATACAAAATTGAGATAAACTCTTATTTTTGTGGAAAATTGAGATAAACTCTTAACTGTACTTTATGTCTTACATATTTAATTTTCCATGTAACAGAAATGGAAACCTTTGCCACCAATTTCTATTTGAACTTCAAAGAAAAGCAAAAATAAAAAAAGTAAAAATAAGTTATTTCTATTTATTTTTATGAATTGAAATTGCAAATTGTACCGCATATAGAATTTTTTCAAGAGGGTGAAATATTACTTATTTTGAGGGTGTGCACTGCAATAATAAGCTTCAGATTTAGGGTACATGTGCAAATACATTTTATTTAATGATATAATGTGACAATTATCCGTCGAAATATAATAAAAATAGAATAACGAGCGGTCAATGATAAAGAAATGATGAGGTTTTTTTCTAGTAATGGAAGGAAGGTCATGTTTGGTTGTAATTCAAAAATAGGGGCTTTACTTTGACTGGTAATAGCATTGTTTTGGTTTTGGTCCAATCAGGGCCCACTCCAACCCCACCTTCGCAAAGATTCCCTTTATTATTTATTTTTATACTAAAAATTTAAAAGCTCATGCCTTTTCCCGCCTTATTATTTATAAAGATAATTCTTTGGCTTGGCTGTCAAGAAAATAGCTGACACGTCTTCATTGATTTGGTCCTAATTTTATTTTTTTACACCTAAGCTAAGATTTTGAAGCAACTTCTAATAGATGTGTTTGGGGACTGTTGTATTAGTAAGATGATTAATTAAATTAATTAATTTGTGACTTTGTTGACTCTTCTAGTACTGCATGCGTTTTGTTTTTTTTTTATCATCTCTATGTCTTCCTTCTATTTATTTATAGTTTAAATTCAATTTTTCTTGTTTGCAAAACACAAATATGGAAATCTGAGGTGATGTTTGGTTCTATATATTTTCAGTTAAATTTTTCAATTTTATTTATTTCCAATGCAGTTTATGACGTGTATTGGATTTTTATAAAATAAACAATGATTTTGGTATTGGTAAATGATCAGATATATGGAGTTATAGGTTTGTAAAAGGAGAATATATATGCTTGCTTGATTATTTTGCCACTTGGTTGATACGGAAAAAATGAACATTTATGTGATTAGAATTAATGAAAATATGAATATTTAAGTGATATAATTTTCTGTAAGGATGATATGTGATTTTGACATGGGATTGATATATACTCCCTCCGTCCCGTCATAAGTGGTCACATTTTCTTATTGGGCTGTCCCATCATAAGTGGTCACTTTCCTAATATGGAAACACCCTCTCTCACACAAAAGATGTGGGATCCACCACTTTTTATCTTTTTACCCTTTAAACACTCTTCTCCTAAATACTCGTGCCCAAAAGAAAGTAGCCACTTATCATGAGACGGAGAGAGTATAAGATTGAAAAAGGCGCGTATAGAAATTGAAAATGAGCAGAACATAAGACATATTAAATAGTCTCAATACCTCAATATACTCACTTTGTCATTGAAAAAATTTGTTACACACCCATATTTTGAAACAAATTAGTTGTGCACAAGTTTGGAGTGAATGAACGAATTTACCCTTGGTTTGTGATATATTTTATTGGAAATGTTGCCAATGATTGGGAATCTCTTAGATTGTGTCATAACTTTTGTCATTGTATCCTTATCTTGCACAATCATTGTGACATTATAATTGCATTATTGTTTAAATTCTAGATTTTGCAGATTATTTATTTAGTAAAATATTATTTATATATTTATTTAGTATTAACGAATACGTACAGATAAATAAATATTGAAGGCCGAAAAATATGTAAACTATACCAAAAAACAATAATATCATGAATGGCCAAAAAAATGAAGATCCCTCTCGGACAATGGCAAAAAAAATGAAGATCCCTCTCGAAATTTTTGAAGATCCCACTCGAGAGGGATTTAAGCATCACCGAGTGGGAAATTTAATTTTTGCACGTGAAATGATAAATTTTGGTCAAATATACATGAGGGTAATTTTTTACACAATGCAGACTATGAAACACGCCATCTTACACAACCACTTACCTTTAATTTATACAGTGGATATGAAAATTCATCTTTTAACTTCACGTGAAGTTGTACCAATTATACCTTGTATCTCATCTATATAATTGTAGGTTTATTCTAGGGCTTGAATAATTTCTTAATTATTTGATAATTCTTTCGTTTTATTATGTAGAATATTATGAATATGCATTTTAGAGTTTTTTAATTATGCTTGCGCCTTCGTAAATCAAATCCCTCTCGGTGTTGATAAGATCCATCTCGACAAAACTTAAATCCCGCTCGGGTGGGATTTTTGAAAAATTATAGATGTCCGAGAGGGAAATTAATTTTTTATGTTGGGATTTAATTATAAAAATTAATTATAAAATTAGATTAATTATGTGGGTAAAATATAGGATGCTCGAATTATAAATGCATTCGGTTAATAGTGAATTGTTTAATATTTTTTTTACCTTTCTCATATAAATATTGATTTTGTATTTTATTATAAAATTGGCTTTTATTATATTATTTTTTTCCAGTAATAATATGATTGAATTCGCTTGGTAAATGAAGATCCCTCTCGAGAGGGATCTTCATTTCACGAGAGGATTCAATCCATTTATTATTAAAATTGCAGCAAGTCTTATGTAACAATTAAAATAAATATAAAAATCGAAAGAAATTAAATTTGTCAAACATAACAGTCCAATTAAAATAAATATATTGAAAAATCGAGAGAAATTAAATTTGTCAAACATAACAGTCCAATTAAAATAAAGTTCGATAAATTAAAAATCGAAAGAAATTAAACTACGGTCTGTGACATAGATCATATGCAGCAGCGGCTACTCTCATGCGATAGGCTATTGTGTGACTTTGTCCCCATGCTATGGAGGGCCTACCAGTAATCATTCGCTCAATTTGCATAAGTGCAAATATCCCACAATTAATACTGTCGCCCTGCTTGAATTGATGATCAATATCCACCACTTTCAACTTCAACGGCTCCCCTATCGGATTTGAAAGTCTGATACGTTGATGTCTCCAATAAAAGACAGTAGAAAGAACTCGACTCCACAATTTCAGGAGTGGCTCTAATTTCTTCTCACGTGTTTTTTGCATCTGCGGATCTAGGCCCCAGTACAGTGAGTCGTAGAGTTCAACCTCTCATTTCAGCATGCGATACGGACCGTCACGTAATGACTATCGATGAGATACACTAGTATGATCTGCATGAATTTTTAATTAATAATATAATATTAATATTAAATATTATAAATACAATAAAAAGGAAGAATTCACTTACATGTTTTGATTCAAAAAGGGAAGTCTGTGATTCACCCGCATCAACTCCATGCACTCCAAATAATATGCTACGTGGAGCCAGCCAATTAGAGTATGTCTCCCATCTGTCATTCATTCTCTTCGGTACATCTTTTGTTAAAATCACATTGTTTCATTCATGATGGAGTTGTACCAGTTTCCATTGAAAAAAATAAAAGATTAGTTGTTAAAATAAATATATTGAAAAAGATAAAAGATTACTTACGAAGACTTCGGTTTCTAAGATGGACGTGTTGCTCAGGCTCTTTGTCCGAAATACGATCTTCGACATAGCTAGGAGCCTCCCTCTGTGCTCATCTCTGTCTTCGAGCCTCATGTACTGGGGACGATGCTTCCACATGGGTACGGCGAGGAAACTGTTCACCTGCTCTTAGTGGATTTTACGGGGATACATACTCGATATTGAGTGCATTTGGGTATTGGGACGATTGCCAGTAAAAAGTCTGCACCTCGTTTTCAAACGGGGCAAATGGCGCAAAATTCTCATACTGCAATGAATAAAATATTAAATATAAAAAATTAAGTATAAAAAATAAGTTAATTAATTAATTAATTGAGTTATTTATTACCTATAATTCAAAAAGAGGCTGAAGCTCCATTCCGGGTCTGCTTCTAAATTTTCATTTAAGGCAGCGAGGACGTCCTGTCTAGTCAACAACTCTACCAACTGAAGCAGCTAAATCAGAAAGGACTTCCAGGGACCATACGTGAAAAGCCCAAACAGGTCCGTAGAAGTGGTAGTGTACTTCTGTTTACTCTGCACATTCTTGACGTAGTGCTTCAAATTCAAGTATGTGTATGCTTTAAATCATCGACCAATTTCCACATCCACGGATGAACGTACTTCTTCGGCTCGTAACCAAACAGAAACAAGTACAACACTAAGACTTGGTCTACGCGGAGGTACAGATCACCATTTGGATCGGGGATCGTGTCACGTGTATTGGTAAATCGATCCAGTAAGTCAGCCACATTGATCTGCATCCCGCCACAGAACCGTAGATAAACCTCTACGTTTCGAATATCGTAATCCGCCGACAGACTAAAGTCGGACGAGCCAAAGTTCAAACCAGTTACCAAGGCATACTTCGGATATGAAAAATGAAGGTTCATTCCGTTGATATGAAACCACATCTCGTCCTCCTCAGCACCCGGATACTCGATCTCACTTGACAACATGTGATGTACGACCATCGCACACTTATGTCCAAGATTCCAATGAGTAAAGTATCCGAAGCATCCCATCATAAATCTATCAAGCAATTCCTGTCCGCCAATGCCACGTAATACCCTTCTAGCATCTTCAAGTACACCCGTTTTGTAGAACGTGCTAACCGTCGACAAACGATTAATTGTTTGGGGCCTCTTGTATACAATCTGATGATAAAAAATCAAAGCAAAATTAATTCCAAAATAATGGAATGTTTTACAGTGTACAATAAATTCAAAATTGTATGCAATAATTCTACAATAAAAAACACACTCAAAATTAATTCGAAAAGTACATAAATCGGTTGCCGGTTGACATCTCTTCTAATTCGTCGATACGAGAAGAAAATTGTTGTGTGAAGGAATCAATATCTCGACATAAGCCAAGAGGCAGATCTTGTGCCACTCCAGTGACTTTATCCTTGATTCTTTCCCCACTCCCAATCTGCAGAACTACCAGAAGCTTCTGGAAAGCTCCAAGCTGCACTGCTTCAACCACAACCTATTTCAAGTGAGAGACGCTACCTAAGACTAGTGGGAATTTCGTTCCTGGGCTGATTTGAAAGCTAAGAATTCATATTTCCTTCCAGCCTGCACGGACCAGCGTTGACCTGGTTCCACATCCATTCCGGTGTGATTGGATTCTGTTCAACAGCCCAAGGACTTGGAGCACATCTTTTGTTCTTTCCACTGCTTGAAGTGATTGTTACGACCACGAAGAAACGACAAATCCCAACTACGGGTATATAAGAGCCAAAACTGCTAAGGGCATTTTTTATCTACATAAGCCACAACCCATAGCACTGGCGACAGCTCCGGCATAAATGCAAGGAGGATGTATAGCTGATATAGGATCTAGTGAAACAGGATTTGATTCTGCAAGCGGTTCGGTACGAACGAAGAAATTTCGAACAAAATGGTCGGAACTCGCTGATAGGAAAGGAGAGAAAAACAAAGCAATGCCAAGAGCTCCGTCAATCCGCTCTAGGCAGATAGATAGACTCATTTCCCGCTGCTAAGGGCGAGCAAGAAAGAAAATCCAATGATTTGATTGTTTTTTAACCAGCGCCCCCTTTTGGGTATGCTGGTACTAAGAGTCCTCTCACTACCAACCAGCAGACATCTTCTGGCTGGGTCTTGCGTCGACCCGCCCCTAACCTTGATCTTTCAATCGATGATTTGGAAATCCACAGATCATCCTTTGCCTTTGTTCATCGGATTCTTTTCCATCTACAGGAACAGGAGAGTAGGGATTTCTTCCCATGAAAGGTAAAGAACTTTGCCCGATCCCGATCTTTACAGCTTTACTTCTAAATTCACTTCAACAAGAACGAAGGGGCAAAAAATAAATTAATGAAATTAAAGCTCTTTCTTTGGCCTAATTATCGATTAGAAGATTTAGCTTGTATGAATCGTTATTGTTTTGATACCAATAATGGCAGTCGTTTCAGTATGTTAAGAATATATCTGTATCCGCGATTGAAATTCTGTGAATAATACACTTCGATTGGTTTCGGTCTAATCAATGAATGTATATGGGTCCACCTAATCTTTCCGCAGGTACAGTCTAGACGACCACATTCCTATTAGGCTAACTCGCCCAATCAATCCAATGGCTTCGCCCGTTTCAGTCCCGTTACGTTGGAATTGATCCGCTACGGAATTTACATTATACGCAACAAAAGCACCTGAAGTACTAAACAGAATAGGTATTAGTTTGGTAATGGTTGGAGCAGCAAACTCAGATTCGGCAAGAATCTCATTTTTTGGTAGTACGAAGGGGGACCACGGCCTCCATGAACCTAACATAATAAAAAACCAGACACATAATTTTAATATAAATATCAAGACCATATTCAGTAATTTCCCTCTCGCATTAATTACTATCCTGACATGAGCGGGATCTTTGCTTAATTATGCTCTCGAGCGGGTTCATAAAAAATGAACATAAGAAAAATATAGATAATCTATATACACAAGATCCACAAACAAATAATTAATAAACAATTCACTATTAATTCAACTAATTATGCCAATGAATTCATAATTCGAAAGCATTTCAAATAATTCAAAAATTAAGAATCTTTAAATATTTTGCAGTAATTTACAAAATAAATTAATAGGTAATTTTTATAATTACGTCTTAACCTAGAAATATAATTTCCCTCTCGGCCTTCTATATATCTAGTGAAATCCCGCCCGAGCGGGATATTGGTATTGTGGAGAGAGATCTAGTTTTAACCGAGAGAGATTGCATTTACAATGAAAATTACATAATTAAAAATCATAAAATAAATATAATTATGCTTATTTCTTCAAAACATCGAAAGCATAGATAAATCAATCAAAATTTTTCCTCTCGGGCTTCTATATACCTATTGAAATCCCGCTCGAGTGGGATATTGGTATTGTCGAGGGGGATCTAGTTTTATCCGAGAGGGATTGCATTTACAATGAAAATTACATGTTTTCCCTCTCGGGCTTCTATATATCACGTGAAATCCCGTTCTAGCGGGATATTGGTATTCTCGAGAGGGATCTAGTTCTAACCGAGAAGGGTCTAATTTACAAGGGCTCTTACATAATTCAAACACCCTAAAATCCTTATTTATAATATTCTACACAATACAATTCGAAGAATATTCATAATAATTCAAACAAATAATTCATAGATAAAATTTAAATCTAAATAATTAAAGATCGCACTACTAACATGTAGTCTCGACATGTTTTATAAATTGTTGGGAAAATTCTAATGTTTTGATTTGATTCCCAAAACCCAACTGTTCTCCAACCTAGTAGATGTTTGTACAAACCTAAGTTAAGTTTTCCAGCTCACTTATTTGAGCCTTAGATTTTCTAAGTTCACAGGTTTGGAAGCTGAAGACAGAAGAAGACCCAGCTGAGTAATCAGCTGAACCCAAAGTCAGCTGAAAGATCTCTTAGCTGAACAGAGCTCCAGAACTGAGCTGAGTCAGACTGACTCAAGAAGCGAAGAATGGATCCAGCCAAGGAGATCCAACTGAGCAGAATAAATTGAGCTGCATCAAAGTCTAAGAAAGACAGCTGAGCTGACCACAAAGGGAACTAACTCTGAAGACGTCACTTCAAGTCAGTTTACCCATCATGCTCTGAATTCAAAGTCAAGCTCAAAAGACAGAAATCCCGGTTTCAGAGGAAGTCAATATACCTCGACCAATAAGGGATTGACAACTCAGCATCCTAGAAAGGCGAACCTAGGATCTGACACAATGATGAAGATAGGTGAAGATACACTCAACGGCAGATCGTCAGATCAGAGAGTAGGTAAGATTCAAACGGGTCCTCCAACGGCTAGTTTGAATCTCTACCTATAAATACCAGTCTTCAACCTCAGAATCAGACACGAAAAACTCCCCACAAGCTTACAACTTTTCTGAATCTCTCAAGTATTTTAAAAAGCTCTCCAGCAGTTGTCTAACTCTTTAAAAAGAGCACTTAACTTATTAAGTGTTCAATTTCAGAAACTGCTTTAGTTTTTCGTCTGATCAATAGGCTGTAATAATTGTAAATCCAAAGCCTAGATCTGAACGAGTTCATCTTTCAAAGTTCTTCATTGTAAGAACTCGTTCAAAGTTGGAAACCCAAACCCTCCTTTACCTTAAAAGGTTAGGTCAAGATTACGCCGTCTCGAAGCGCGAAATTCGAGTGTAAGGTTATTCGCACTCCGAAAACCGAAAAGGTGCGAGTTTCTACAAAGGCTCCGTAAACTGTTAGAACACAGCTCGAGGAAGAGCTGCGAAGTTGCTTGGTACTCGTAAACCAAGTGGTCATCCTTAGTGGATTTACCAGCTAAAACCTGGTCGTAGACGTAGGAGTTTTCTCTCCGAACCACGTTAAAATTCTGTGTTCTTTATTGCGTTAATTAAGTCTTTGCTTTATTCTTATTTAAAGAACTAACCGCATTCACTCAGCACAAGTTTTCAAAGCTTCATCTTTCTGGCTGTGTGACCCAGCCAGCTGCATATTTTTCAAACCTGCTTAAACTGAAAACTGAAACTAAGTTTTTCTGAGTTTTTGTAAAAGGAACGAGCTAAGTTTTTCTTTCCACCACATTCCGCACAGCCAGCTAAGTTATCATTCCAGCTGACCATCTTCTTTAGAAGTCAGTTGAACTCATAACTGAGCTCTCACTCAACTCTGTTTTAACTTGTTAAAAGTTTTTAAAATCCCTCTTCGGTGTATTCACCCCCCCTCTACACCGAAGACCTCGTTCCGGGACCATCAATTGGTATCAGAGCAGTGGTTCAATCGACTGCTGTTTCTGAATCAAGAGATTTGTCTTGAAACTCTGCGTCAGTGGTCAACTGAACATATCCGTTTTTCAGAAAAACTCACTCTAGTGCATTCTGTACATCTCTTCATGGATTCCTATCTTAACAGGAATCTTCCCACCTTCTCAGTTGATGACTATGCAATCTGGAAATTCAGATTGAAAAGCTTCCTGTGTGCGCATCACGACATGATGTGGGACGTCATTTCAGACGGACCCATCCTTATTTATAAACAAGGAAATGAACTTGTACCTGCTCATGATGGAGGACAACCAGAATACCGGCCAACTCTCAAGCCAAAGAAAGAATACTCTTCAGAAGAGCGAAAGCAAGCTGGACTAGACAGCTTCGCAAGGAACACCATCTCATCAATGCCTCAAACGCCTACCTGAGTAAAATCATCAAGTGCGAGACAACCAAAGAAATGTGGGAAACACTCGCCAAGCTATGTGAAGGATCAGAAGAGATCAAAGAAAACAAATTCACAATAGCTTGCCAAAAATTCGACAACTTCAAGCAGCTAGCCAAAGAGTCCATTGAAGCGATGGAGCTAAGGTTCTCAAACATAGTCGTCGAGATAGAGACAATCGAATCGGGAAGTATACCTGCCGGGAAAAGAATCTAAAGGTTCTTTCGACTCTTTCACCGAATGGAACACTTACAAGGTAGTTCATCAAAGTCGAAGTGACTTGGGTGATCTATCTACAGAAAGGTTGTTCTCACTCTTGAAGGCCAATGAATACAACTTGAAGATCACTCAAGAAGAATCTTCAAGGCATGTAATGATGGAGAACTCACCCTACCTCCAAAAGAAATAGCTTTCAGAGCCAACTCTGAAAAGTCAGCTCATGTCAAGTCAGCTGAGTCCTCCAAGAAGAAGAAGGACAAAAAGGATATGAGCAAAGAGGAGCTACTCGAAGAGATTGCCATGTTGGTGAAAAATTATAACAGACTCAACACCAGCAAAGGTAAGTACAAGAAATTCGCCAAGTCGTACAGAGACAAATACACAGCAGCTGATGAAAAATCAGCTGACACCTCAAAACGGATGTAGAATGCCGTCTTCAATTGCAGGAGCCGGACACTACAAGCAGGACTGTCCCAAACTGTCTAAGAAAGAAAAAGATCTTCTGAAAGCAAAGGCAGCTGACAGAAGAAGAGCATATATAGCTGATGAAGAGTCCGAGTGCAACAAAATAGATGATGATATGCCCTTCTCAGATTAAGAGGAAGATGCACTCATGGCCCGTGATGATCAAGACTGGGATGCTTGCTTCATGGGACAGACAGAAGGACTCGACGATGATGAGGTAACTTCTAAAATTCAGAACATATCTAACCCATCACCATCACACGAACACTCTATGCAGGTCTCTGAATCAGAAGGACAACCTGATTGGAATCTGGTGGAGAAAGTCATGAATGACTTCAAGGATTTACAAGAAATTCTTGATGTCATAATGTGTGAAAATGTTGAGCTGAAGGTAGAACTGAAAAAGAAAGAAGCATCAGAAGCAGCTGATGCTACACAGCTCAACGAGGAAATAGTGTTGCTCAAGGAAAAGTTAATCAAACAGGATCAGCTGATGAAGGAGTTTTACTATGAGAGAAAGTGATGGACGATTTGAAAAAATCCACAAATGAGTGCAAAAAGATACCGAGATCCCGGAGTTAAAAAGGTCGAAGAAACACTATCCACAAAGCCGGTAGTACTCATCAAAGCTACATCAACGATGGATGAAATAATCGGCGTACAACGACCCGCAAAGATTAAAAACGGGATTGGGTTATGATGGATCTAAGGATCTAACAAATGTTGCAACTACAAGCGGAACGAAGGTAACTTTTGTGAAAGCAAAAGAGAATCCAATTCCAAATAGGACAAAAGATCGAGAAACGTAAAACACAAAGAAGGTCCAAGAAGACAAGCCGTAAGGCAACCCCAAGCTCAAATCGACCACATTGGGTTCAAAGAACAACGAAGGAATGACGATGGACAACATCGACACCAAAGATCATCACAAAGAAGTGGCAAGATATCAACCGAGATATCGAAAAGATACCCAGTGGATATCGATCTTATGATTACCACCGGATTATCAAGTCCGCCGAGATTCCAAGTTAGACGACAGAGAAGCAAAGAAATGTCTCAGCTGTACACTCTGCTGGAAATCAACGAAGAACTGAACTATCAAGAAATCAAGCTGGGAGAAGACAGAAATCAAGACCCAGCCAACAGAGTCAAACTAAGAACACAAGGAACGTGTTCATAGACACAGCTGAGAGAATTATCAGATCTAACGATCCAATCAGAGTCATCAAACAAATATGGATCGTAAAGGGATCTCTAACTAACCCATGAGGACCCAATCACAACTGGGGACCTAAATTTTGATTTCTGTGACAGGCTGCAAGAAAAAGATGCATCATAGAGGAATCAATGAGAACACTGTGGTACTTGGACAGCGGATGCTCAAAACACATGACTCATCTAAAGCATCTACTCCAAGAATACGAAGAGCGTCCAGGTCCTCAAGTAACGTTTGGTGACAACTCCAAAGGTTTCACCAAAGGTTACGGTACATTTGAAACCTACAATGTTAAAATATCTAACGTATCATATGTACATGGATTAAAACATAACTTGCTTTCCATTAGTCAATTCTGCGATAATGGTTTTTCTGTCAAGTTCGATGCACAGGGATGTATAGTGAAAAACAGAGAAACCAAGCAGGTATTACTGAGAGGGAAAAGAGAAGCAAATATATACTTTGCTGACTGGAACAGCAGCCCTCCAAACACATGTCTTGTATCAAAAAGCAGCAATGAAGTCAGCTGGTTGTGGCACAGACGGCTGAATCATCTCAACTTCAAGACAATCAACAAGCTGGCTAGAAATCAGCTCGCTAATGGAATTCCATATCAAGTTTATGACAAGAGTCACATATGCAGTGCTTGTCAACAAGGAAAACAGACAAGGATTTCATTCTCTCTCAAGCCAACGCCCTCAATAGATCGAGTTCTACAACTCCTTCACATGGATCTTTTTGGTCCAGTAACACCAGCAAGTTTCAACGGCAGGAAATACACTCTGGTCGTAGTGGATGACTTCTCCAGATTCACTTGGGTTTCATTCCTGTACCAGAAAAGTGAAACAAGATCCAAGCTGCCGGCCCTGCTGGAAAGGTTGTCGACTCAAAAGGAGTGCAAAATTATCTCAATCAGATCAGACCGAGGAACTGAGTTTCTGAATGAAACCATATATGATTATTGTGAGAAGAACGAAGTACAACATCAAACCTCAGCTGCACGCACACCTCAGCAGAATGGTGTAGCTGAGAGGAGGAACAGAACACTCAAAGAAGCAGCTACCTCAATGTTAGCAAGCTCAGCCATTCCAAAGAAATTCTGGGCTGAAGCTATCAACACAGCTTGCTTCACTCAAAATAGATCGCTACTCACATCAAGACAAGGAAAGACTCCGTACGAGCTATGGAATGACAGGAAACCCTTCATCGGGTATTTCAAGGTTTTCGGATCTAAATGCCATATCCTAAATAATGGGAAAACCCAGCTGAAGACGTTCGACGCCAAAACTGATCGAGGAGTATTCCTTGGTTACTCAGCTGTAAGTAAAGCCTACAGAGTCTTCAACAGGAGAACACAAACAGTCGAAGTGACCCCTCATGTCACCTTTGATGAAACATCCTTCGAATTCAGAGAGTCGATCAAACAAAGAAACACAGCTGGAACATCAAGCTCCGATCCAGCTCAAACAAGATCTCAAGTAATTCGAATCCGGAATCTAGCTGAACCATTGATTTGGGATGATGAACCAGAAGAACCTCAAATCAATTCAGCAGAGGCAATTCAACCAGCTGATGATCCAGAGGAATCCCCAATATCAGATCAAGGGGGAATGCCGCCAGCTGGAAATCAAGACCCAGCTGATTCCCACTCCTCTCCAAATTGGATTCACTCGATCTACGCCAAGATCAATCTAACTCTAATCCAAATCAGAACAAGTCTCAGGATACGACTCCAGATCATCTCCAAGCAAGACGTGACCTAGCAACCTCAAGCATCAATGAGCTAGAAGAAGAAATTAGAACAAGACGAAGATGGATCGAAGATCATCCAAATACAATCATTGGAGAACCATCGGACGAGTTAGAACAAGAAATTCAATCGCTTAAAACCTGACATCAAATCCGCAAGAAGCAAATAATGAAGCTCAAGTCGCAGTAGAGCTAGATCTGACCGTCTACAACGAAGACACAGCTCTCATGGCATGTTATGTAGCTCAAATTCCAGAGCCTCAAACAATTGTCGAAGCCTTAAAGAGTGTGCCCTGGACAAATGCTATGCAAGAAGAACTGAATGAATTTCTCAGAAATTGCGTCTGGGAACTGGTCGATAAACCAGGAGGAGTCAAAATAATAGGTTTGAAATGGATATTAAAAAACAAGCTGGATACTCTTGGAGTAATAATCAGAAATAAGGCTCGCTTAGTCGCCAAGGGATATACACAGCAAGAAGGAATAGACTTTGAAGAGTCATTTGCTCCAGTAGCAAGATTGGAAGCCATCAGATTATTCCTTGCATACGCAGCACATCACAAATTCAAAGTATATCAAATGGACGTGAAGTGTGCATTCTTGAATGGGGAAATCAGAGAAGATGTCTATGTAGAACAACCCCCAGGATTTGAAGAAGAAGGAAACAAAGTTTACAAGCTAAAGAAGGCGCTTTATGGTCTGAAGCAAGCACCTCGAGCTTGGTATGACACTCTGTCAGGATTTCTAGTATCCAAAGGTTTCAAGAAAGGTTCAGTTGACAGAACTCTCTTCACCATCAAGCTAGGTGAAGATATTTTAGTTGTTCAAATTTATGTGGACGACATCATCTTCGGCTCAAGATCAACTTTCTTATGTGAAAGATTTGGAGAGATGATGTCAAAACAATTCCAAATGTCAATGATGGGAGAAATGAGTTTCTTCCTAGGACTCCAAGTCAAGCAATCAGCAGAAGGAATATTCATAAATCAATCCAAGTACGTGAAAGACTTGATCACCAAATATGGAATTCAATCCAGCAAAACGGTGAAGATCCCTATGAATACAAATTGGAAGATTGAACCTGGAACCGAAGGAAAATCAGTGGATCCCAGCAAATACAGAGGGATAATTGGTTCCCTGCTGTATCTCACAGCCAGTCGCCCAGATATATCATTTGCAGTTGGAGTATGTGCCAGATTTCAAGTTGATCCTAAGGAGGCACATATGCAAGCAGTCAAGAATATTCTCAAATATCTAAAAGGCACTCAGAGCGTTGGGCTGTGGTATCCAGCTGAAGATAATTTGCAGCTGACTGGATACTCAGACTCAGACTATGCTGGAGATCGATTAGACAGAAAATCAACTTCAGGAACATGTCAGTTCCTAGGAAGCAAGTTGATATCATGGTTTTCAAAGAAGCAGACGTGTGTCGCTACCTCTACAACTGAAGCGGAGTATATGGCAGCTGGAAGCTGCTGCTCTCAAATTCTCTGGCTGAAGCATCAGCTGGATGACTATGAAGTGAAAACTGGTCAAGTTCCAATCTTCTGTGATAGCTCAAGTGCTATTGCAATCTACGAAAATCCGATTCTTCACACAAGGTGCAAACACGTTGACATTCGACATCACTTCATCAGAGATCACGTGGAAAAGAAAGACGTCATTGTTGAGAAAATTCACACAGATATTCAACGAGCTGACATATTAACAAAGCCGCTGATGGAAGCAAGATTCAAAATGTTGTGTGGATTGCTTGGATTGCTTAATCCTGATGAAGAAACTTCATCCAGCTGAGGGGGAATAAGACTCAGCTGGAAACCTTTTTGGAATATCAAGATGGAAGAATCCAGACCCAGTAGTTTCGTGAACTCAGTTAAAGAAGGAAAACCAGCTGAGGGGGAATCAAACTCAGCTGGATAGTTAAACTGAAGGAGTAACTCAACACAAAGAAACACAACCGAGGTATCAGCTGACTACAAAGTTCAGCTGACAGGTTTGCGGTCTATCACTTATTTCCCTGAGGAATATGCTATTTAAGGATAAATTATTTGAATTTAAATTCAAAATACACAGACATTCCTTAGAAGGATTCGTCAATAAGCCATCCATCAAATCGTATCCCATCGCATTTAATGAAAAGCATGCAGGGTACTGTAGCTCGGGAAAGTCGAGGCAGAAGTCAGAACGTTTTGACTACCTCACGCGCGCGTGACCTACACTCGACATACGCACGTCACTTAACGTGTTGCGCAAATATCTCCCAGCCGCAGATCTTGAATTAAAATCTAAAGATCTCAACCGTTCATCAAGATAGACGGTTGATATATATATATATATCAAAGATATGCAAATCGTCGCCATATTTACTTATTTTCTCTGAAATCTTTCTGCAAAACAAGTTCTTGCTTTTCAAGCTCTCTCTGCAAAATTTGTTTCTTCTATTCTTCTAACTCTTCAATCCAGAAATACAATGGCACCAAAGAAGATAACCCCGGGAGCGAACCAATCGGAGAACCTGATGTCAAAATTGCACTTTGAGAGTTGCTTAACTCTCAAGAACTACAAGAACTCGGAGTTCCGGGAGGTCTTGGATCTCATCGATAAGGCGCAGCCTACTTCAATGGGCGACGGCGCGTCCGAAGAACATCTTCCGCCGGGAAGTAGCGAGTTCTTCATGGAGATGACGAACGAGAGATGAACGCCTCCGCTCCAACATCACCCTCCAACTCAAAGAAAAGACGGGGCATACAACTCCACGGGACGTCGACATCAACATCAACCGGATTTTGAACAAGCTATTCGGATTGAAAACTCTTGAGGACCGCTAGACAACTACACCGAAGAAGAGATCTAGGCCGAACCGGACAAGATCTTTGTTCAGCCGGAACCCTACGGGCGAGTATGTCCAAGCTCTTGCTCAAGCCCAGTCGGACTACTCGGATGTGACCCGAAGTGCATCCTAGGTATTCTTTGGATCTCAAGGAGAGATCGGCATACCCAAGTTGAAGCCCATGATAGCCATCCTCGGGAATGATCATGTGGATTGGTTCTCCTACTTCATGGGAAAATTTGGAGAAGGAGTCGAAGAAGATTCACTTCGAAGATGACAGCTTCACCAAGTTCAGTTGTAGGGAAACCATCTACTTATGCACCAAGGTGGCGTGCATAATAGAACACTACACCACTGGACGACAAATCAAGTGGAAAGACGCAGAAGAGTTCACCGTGTCCAAAGTTCTTTGAAAAGCGTAGTCGGCTCTCGACTTGATGAAGAAAACGACCAGAAGGGAAGAAGAAGATGCGGAGGCAAAGCAATGACCGCCTCTCCCTCTCAAGCGGGAAAAGGAAACGGCGGAGGAAACTCGGCCAGTGGATCTCCAACCGCCAAAAAGAAGCTCAAATTTAAGGCGGCCGGCAAGACGGTGAGGAGACGACGGAGAAGCCGGTGATAAGCCGGTGGCCCGAATGGAGATCGATTCTTTGAGAGACGGCTCGGGATTCCTCCTCACGGCACGGATCAAGGAAGGGAGTTCGTGGTTGCTTCACGAGAAGGCGAGGAACCACGAGATAGTGCTCCCCACGACCGAGAGGATGCTATTCCACTTCGCCAAATCCTACAAGCATCCTCACAACCCGCTCCAGTTGATCTCACATCATCTGGATCTCCTCCTCAACAACACTCTCTTCTCCTTCCTCCTCCTCCTCAGGTACCTCTCCAAGAATCCTCCCCTACCTCTTCAGTACCTGAAACCACCCATCTTTCAGCACCCAGCTCACCCAAAGAGCCCCATCCAGCTGACGCTCCTTTGCAGCTGGATGATGAAGACCAAGCTGAACCATCAAGCCCTACTACTTCTGAGGAAATCGAAATCCTCAGTCCCAGAGCCGTTGCACGTCTTTGCCACGATCATGAGGGTCGAGGACCTCGGACTCCAAGGAATAAAGAGCGCCTTTGCAACATTATCCCTCTCTTGCCTCCCTCCCTACTGCTCTAGTCGCTGTAAGCGACTTCAAATTTTATTTGGCTACCAAGATGGCCACTTGGTACGCAAATGAAGAAATGGTGGAGTTCTTCACTTTCGATAAGCTTAAAGCTGAAGAAGCAGCTCTGCAGGAGACATTTGGCTTTGGAAGTCTTCAGGATGCTTTTGAGCATCAAGACGAGCTGATCCAGATCTTCATTCAGAAGGTTAAACAAGATGAAGTACCACCTTCTGAGGAAATCATTTCTCAAGCCAACTTCCTACGCTTCGCAACCTCAATTTGGATCGTTCCGAGTTGAAAGCGCCAATGAAGGCTGTACATGCCAACACACGAGGCAATGATGATTGAAGACGAGCCAAGCTGGCAACGACGGTTGAGCCAACCGGCTGCCCTACGCAGAGTCCAATTGCCGATGACACTCGCTTCACCTGGTCGAGATCGAGGCGGTAAAAACCGACCAAGCCGAATCCGGGACCCGGACGGATCTGTTGGCCTCTACGATGCAATGAAGGACGAGATTGCCAAACAAGTCGAGGAAATCCTTTTCGGGATAGACTCAAATCAAATGTTGATACCCTTCGCGCATCACGGCTATAGAGTCGCAAGTCCGAGCAATGGACTTTCCATTGACGACGTTCACGGATTCGCTATGAATGCGCAAGAAAGCACCAGCGAGAGATCTCAAACGATCTCTCGTTTCTCAACGTATTGATAATTCAAATCATCTAGAGAAGAGAGTCACGAGATCATCTCAAACCTCCAAGCTCCCGTGGAAAGCCGCGTCATCGATTTATCCGGCCAGTGGACGCTCTCCAACAGACTCTCTCCTTCAGGCCCGACATCCACAAGCATTCAATCTTTACAAGGAGTGGACAATCGATTCAAAGCGAGACGACGGCACGGCACGGCTCAACCTAGTCACAATGACAACTCAACAAAAATCAACGACATTGACAAAGCCTTGGCCCATTGAATGAGACAAGAGTCGGCCTCACCTCCACTCTTATTGATAATGCCAAAAGGGGAAGGTAATGACAAGAGAAAAACATCAAAGATCGGCAAAGGAAAAGGCGTAGCTGAAATCCAAGTGATGCGGTCGGAAGAGATTGACGAAGTTGTTCTTGAAATTTGGATGCGGAAGGAACCAAATTTGGACGGAAAGGAAAGTGGAGCAGAATGATCATCCCTCTTGCCAAAGCTAGCGGAACCACGCCGAACGGCTCAATGATATTCATTGGCTGCAACGACTTTGTAACTCGGCAAAAGCAAGAGATGAAAAGCCTCCAAGATGAAGCGAAGAAAAAGAAAGTCTGCTAAATGCCGAAGAAGAAGAAACGGCGAAGAAAAGAGCAAACATAAGAGCTGCAAAGAAAAAGTCTCGGATGCGATGAAGCTGGAGAAGAGTTGATGAATGGATCCCGGAAGAGCTAAACGACGGCGGGAACATACAAAGTTTGAGTTCATCGAAGATTTCTATTATCTGGGAGCTTACCCAAATACGCCCCCAGATATTGCTTTCATGATGCATCTAAATGAGCTTTTTCATCAAGACAGGATGACGGCAAAAGCATTCTTCAACGCTGCAAATACCGCGAAGATCCGACTCTGCTCACATTGTATCATATCCAGCCTCCATTGATACCTGGAACTAATCTTCCTGACAAATCAAAGATTATCGCTGAAGTAAACAGATGGGCGATCAGGAGGAAAATTTCCAAGGCAAACAACGAAGAAGAATACAGGAAGCTGGAGCAGATGATTTTCAACCGGTATAGATTGAGAACAGATGAGCAGCTGGAAGAAGATCGTTTGAAGAATCAGCAGAAGCAGCAAAGATGAAGACCCAGCTTACTGGGATTTAATTTTGTTTGTTTTCAGTTCGTTAATCCTGTATCTCTTGTAATCATCTTTTGTGGATTAATAAAACTGAAATATTTTGCTCTCAAGCTCACCCTGATGACAATAACTCTTTGTCCAGGCACTGAACTTTGAATTTAATCTTCTGCTGAAATCTTTTAAAAAAACCCACTTTCTCATTTAGGGGGAAGCAGGTTGTTTTTCTCAGTTAGGTTTTGGCATCATCAAAAAGGGGGAAATTGTTGGGAAAATTCTAATGTTTTGATTTGATTCCAAAACCCAACTGTTCTCCAACCTAGTAGATGTTTGTACAAACCTAAGTTAAGTTTTCCAGCTCACTTATTTGAGCCTTAGATTTTCTAAGTTCACAGGTTTGGAAAGGCGAAGACGAAGAAGACCCGAGTGAGTAATCAATTTGAACCCAAAAAATCAGTGAAAGATCTCTTAGCCGAACAGAGCTGGGACCGAGCCGAGTCGACCGACTCAAGAAGCCGAAGAATGGATCCGACGAGGAGATCCAGCGAGCGAGAATAAATTGAGCCGCATCAAAGTCTAAGAAAGACAAATGAGTCGACCACAAAGGGAACTAACTCTGAAGACGTCACTTCAAGTCAGTTTACCCATCCAGCTCTGAATTCAAAGTCAAGCTCAAAAGACAGAAATCCCGGTTTCAGAGGAAGTCAATATACCTCGACCAATAAGGGATTGACAACTCAGCATCCTAGAAAGGCGAACCTAGGATCTGACACAATGATGAAGACAGGTGAAGATACACTCAACGGCAGATCGTCAGATCAGAGAGTAGGTAAGATTCAAACGGGTCCTCCAACGGCTAGTTTGAATCTCTACCTATAAATACCAGTCTTCAACCTTAGAATCAGACACGAAAAACTCCCCGCAAGCTTACAACTTTTCTGAATCTCTCAAGTATTTTAAAAAGCTCTCCAGCAGTTGTCTAACTCTTTAAAAAGAGCACTTAACTTATTAAGTGTTCAATTTCAGAAACTGCTTTAGTTTTTCGTCTGATCAATAGGCTGTAATAATTGTAAATCCAAAGCCTAGATCTGAACGAGTTCATCTTTCAAAGTTCTTCATTGTAAGAACTCGTTCAAAGTTGGAAACCCAAACCCTCCTTTACCCAGAAAAGGTTAGGTCAAGGTTACGCCGTCTCGAAGCGCGAAATTCGAGTGTAAGGTTATTCAGTACCCGAAAACTGAAAAGGTGCGAGCCTACGGTGCCGTAAGCTGTTAGAACACGGCTCGAGGAAGAGGCTGCGAAGTTGCTTGGTACTCGTAAACCAAGTGGTCATCCTTAGTGGATTTACCGGCTAAAACACAGTCGTGGACGTAGGAGTTTTCTCTCCGAACCACGTTAAAATTCTGTGTTCTTTATTGCGTTAATTAAGTCTTTGCTTTATTCTTATTTAAAGAACTAACCGCATTCACTCAGCACAAGTTTTCAAAGCTTCATCTTTCTGGCTGTGTGACCCAGCCAGCTGCATATTTTTCAAACCTGCTTAAACTGAAAACTGAAACTAAGTTTTTCTGAGTTTTTGTAAAAGGAACGAGCTAAGTTTTTCTTTCCACCACATTCCGCACAGCCAGCTAAGTTATCATTCCAGCTGACCATCTTCTTTAGAAGTCAGTTGAACTCATAACTGAGCTCTCACTCAACTCTGTTTTAACTTGTTAAAAGTTTTTAAAATCCCTCTTCGGTGTATTCACCCCCCCTCTACACCGAAGACCTCGTTCCGGGACCATCATAAATAATTACCGCCGCTTTCATTGTCGGAAATTTGGGTAGATGATGGACCACCGCTTCCACTTTCTATGGGGGTTGGGTGAAGATCCCTCTCGATTTTAATTTGGAACCACTGAAAATTTATATAGAGAGAAAAATAGTCGAGAGGGATGTTTGAGCGGGTTCTCAATGGTGGGGAGAGTTTTATTTATTTAAGGTTGTTTTGTCTTGTTGTCGGTTGTATTTAATTGAAAAAGTGGTCAACACTTTTCTTACACAAAAACTGACGCATTAGACAAAAACTGATGCGAGATCTTTCACTTTTTCAATTCCCATAACATTGATTGACCGTGTGGGTTGGATTTTATGGTAAGAGTTTGATAGATGGTGGGTAGGGGTGTCAAAATTGGCCCGGCCCGAAACCGGCTGGGATGCCAATTTTCAGGCTTGAAGCATTTTCGGGCCGGGCTGGGCATGACAATGTTAGGCCCGAAATGGGTAAAAGCCAGTTGGGCTCGGGCCGGCCCGGACAAACTACACTACAAAGGTATTTTCGGACCGGGCTTCCGGCCCGGCCCGACTTTTCTTACAATTTTTTTGGCCCGGCCCGATTATCCCAAAAAGCCCAGCCCGGGAGTTTGACAGCCCTAATGGTGGGACCTTGGAGGGTATTTTTGTAAACTTTAGTATAACTAATTTGTTTCCAATTACTAGTGTATAACAAATTTTTTATCTTCTTAAGTGAGTATAACAAATTTTCACTCTATTAAATATTCTATGTAGTCAGAAAAGAAAAGGGAATGGAACTGAAAACAAACATGAACGTTAAAAAGGAGTAACATTTTACATTTAAAAATTTAAGATTTCCAAGTTCCAACTATGAAAACACGCTAACATAAAATGCTATCATGAATTATTATGCAGAATAAAAAGAAAGAAAGAAAACGTATATAAGGCCTTCTTCTCCCTGTTCTTTTTGCCCAATCTAAGAAGAAAAAGGGGAAGAAGGAAGAAGGCTGCGTAATCGTGAAGAAATCTTAAATTAACAATTGGCTGGACGAGCAAACGTATTGTGTGTGTGTGTGTTTTATTTATTTATTTATTCTTTCCCCTTTTCTATATATTGCTTTAAAGAGCATGCTCAAAGATAACAAAATTTTACTATAAGTTGATATTTGAAGAATTTGAACCCGTATGTATTTAGAGTTTGAAATGAACAACACAACCCTCCCTCATTCAATTGTATTTGTTCGTTTGTTATAAAATCATAATTTCTTTATTTTTAACATTTTAACTATTCAATTCTTCACCTGCTTTTGTGTGTGTAGTAGAAGGAAGCTTTATATGTGTGTGTGTTAGCCTAGTGGTAGAGTGATTAATACCCGGACCAAAGATCACATGTTTAAGTCCACCGTCACGCGGCTTTTAAAATTTCTTGTATTTGTTAAAAAAAAAAAGAAGGAAGCTTTATCAATCATTAAAAGCTAATAATTAATATTCAAAAGCAAAAAAAAGGGCAAAAGCTAAAAAGAGCAATGAAGTAACACACATAGCTATAACACATCACCTGCAGTGTTTGTTTGTCTATATCTTTTTCAATTGATTGTGACGCTAAATAAACCAAATTTAAGTCAAATTTAATGGAGTACTATCAATGAATTTCACACTTAAATCCTCCACCTAAAGGTGAAGACTTTGAGGGCTGCAGGTAATACAAAAGAGTGGGCCCAAAAAGTTAGGCTGAGTTCTGTTTATTGGGCTGACTGGCTATGAGCCCAGGAAAAAAATAAAACATTACACAATAAAAATAAATTTAACGCACAACTAAACTCGACATTAAGTCGGAAAAATATATTTAACTTAGAAAAAAAAATCCAATATCTAACATAAATAGCAGTACGTTAAATCGAGTTTTACAAACATTAATATTTACGCAATATTTATGATACATGGCTCAAATTTAATAAGTAGAAACATAGAAATCCTAGAGATACAGACCTAAATTTGCAATTTTTGTCCCATTTCTCATTATTTTATTTATTTTATTTCTTTTGAGGAAATCCGAAAAATGACATGAAAACGAAATATTATAATCGTTATTTCAAACAGAAAAGTATACACAAAACAATGTTTGTTAACGGACGGTAACAGAACTACAGAAGGATGTGGTGGAGTGGTTGTCATTGGCCAAATGGAGTCGAGAGGTTGATGCTACCACAAAAAATTCTAGGTGGGGTGTGTGAGTATTAATATTTGTAATGATATTAAAAAAAAAAAAAAAGGATGTGGTTTATTCTGATATTTATAAATAATTAAAGGATGTTATTGCAAATATAAATCAGGGGAGAGAGAGAGCGTCATTTAGTTTGACTCCATCCCCGGCTACACGGCATCGCAGCCGTAGACGCACAACATACAGTCACGCTAACTATCACCGACCCCAAACGAAGGAAGAAACGGACCCTCGTACGCCGGAAAATGGGATTATTTGGCGGGCGATGGAGGACTGCGGCGGCGGTCGTTGCGCTGGCCGCGGCGGTGGTTATGAGGAAACAGGTGGGCGAGCAATTAGGATGGGATAACTCGGCCATGATGCAATGGCTGAAAGAAATGTCCGATCGCTTAGGGCATTGGGCGATCCCCGCCTACGTCGGGATGCACACACTCACTCTGGCGCTCTGCCTACCGTACGCCGTCTTCTTCGAGGCCGGAGCTTCGATGCTATTCGGATTTTTGCCGGCGCTTTTGTGCGTCTTCTCTGCTAAAATCCTCGGCGCTTCTCTCTCCTTCTGGATTGGCAGGCACGTCCTCCTATCTCTTTTCCCTAATTTTGATCCTGTTAAAGAAAAAAGTTTTCTATCTGTAACAATTGAGAAATTCGTAATTTTGTCATAACTTGTGGTAATTTTAGCTGGTAGATTCATGTTCCCTGCTCAAGTTGACTGCATAGCTGCATTGCTAGTTTGTAAATTTTGGTTAATCAACCGAAACCGACGCTTTAGAATTGCTTTGTAAAATCTTAATTGAAGAATGCAAGCTGGAGAGAAATTTGAGCTCTGGTTTGGATAGTGGTATATCCGTTATGAAAATTGTGCAAGTTATTTTGCGTTTTCCTGTTCATTTCACATAATATAGGTTGTCTTGTAACGGATCATTATATAAATTACATTCACCTCATGTGCTGTGAGCCTGTGAGATTAAAGATTAATGATCAATATTTTTCATCACTAGAATTAGCATTAGTTTATCTTGTATTTTACTTACATGGAGATTCTGTGATATCTTCTATTTCATTGTATTGTAATAATATGAAGAAAATAATTTCAGTTAGTGGCAGAACTACTGATAAGAATATGTTATTCATTTTGATGCTCACCTCATACTGTCTACTCTTCAATCTGTCTGTCTATCTGGGTGCATGTGTGTGAATTTTCCGCAAAAGGGATCTAATTTCATCTGTCTTTTCACAGACTTGTCTTTCGAAATCATGGCCCCGCTGCTCAATGGGTGCAGAAGAATAAGTACTTTCACCTGTTGTCAAGGGGAGTTGAGCGTGATGGTTGGAAATTTGTTCTTCTTGCTCGCTTCTCACCAGTACCGTCCTACGTCATAAACTATGCATTGGCTGCTACTAATGTTGGGTTTCTAGTTGATTTCTTGCTTCCAACAGTCATTGGGTGCATGCCCATGATCCTGCAAAATACTTCAATTGGCAGCCTTGCCAGTGCTGCCGTAGGTTCGGCATCCGGCTCACAGAAGTCTGAGTTTTGGTCTATTTTGTTTCCCCTTCTTGGGATCTCATCAAGCGTTCTTATATCATTGAGGATAAAAAAGTATTCCACCGATATCATAGCTGATGATTCTCCTGATACTGTAACTGAGCCTTCTGATGCCCAGACATCTAGTCAGGAGCTGGTCAATAGGAAAAGTGAGGGGCTGAAGGAAAAATAAATGCATGTTCACTGAAGTTCGTATGTACTTGTTAGTTATGGTCAATTTTTTTAGCCATTCTCTGTCAGTTATAATCTGCCAATATAGAGTTAATCTTGACATGATATATATATACCGACCCTATCAGTTAGCGATTTACAGGCTTCCTCACGACGATATTGATGGGTTGGTTTCTCTACTTTTCTGGAGAATGCTGCTAAACAATTTGAAGAAGGTAAGATTGACGATGACCCTGTAACTGAACTCCAATTGATATATGCCATCATAGAACTTGAGAATTTCATCATGTCTGTTCAACTCTCTTATAGACAAGCAAATGCATCTGTCTTTCTTTATGGTGCAAATGTCATTCGAGTTCACATTTTTAGGTTTTGTTGTTTGTACTTGGTGAAATGTGGAAGGGGTGTATTATTTAAGGAAATAGAGAATGTGTTTTGGAACGTTCTTTTTTTGTTTCTTCCTCTTTTGTAATCTGTCTGCATAGATGCAGCTGATATGTACGGAAATTTTTACTTATCTGGGTTGGGCTTCTTCTTCAAGTTTCAAGTCTATATTCGTCCTCGGATTTGTTCTTAAGAGTATCTGTCCTGTCCCCATGCCTATTGCCCAATCCCATCCACTTGAGATCCACCCTGATTTCCTCTGGTGCTCTGTACTGTTCTGGTTGCTCGTGCCGAAACTCATGGTTTATATGTTTGTGTACTCGGGTCATATTCATGGGCTTCTGAAAAATCAACACACACACACACAATTTGGCATAATCTCAGAGACAGAATGTCAATTATTGGTTAGACAGGAGTGTTTGGTGTTGGTCTGAGAATGCAGCTTAATCTTTAAATTCTTTCTCCAGTATTAACTGATTTTCCTACTGTTGAATATCATACTGCTACTTTTGTGTGTGTGGAACTGCGTTTTGGTTATGTTGTGTATCCTTAGTTGTTTTGAATATGTATTCTGCTAAGTATATGTGGTCTCGTTGTATATGTTACCGTTCATCGAAGATCTAAATTATTCGTTACACTTGGATGGGTGCTTTTAAATATTTTGTTTAGACTTGTAAATTGTGATCAATGGCCAGGAGCTGCATCCATTTTTGCAAGGTTTTGCTTTGGTGCTAGTCTAGATTTTGAAAGAGGAAGAAGAAATAATATCAAAAGGATAAGTTTTTACGTTGTTTTTTCCTTTACTTATTAGGGCAAATAGTAATCCACAATATAAAATTTGGATGTCTATCCTTTTCTATACGTAGAGAATAAAAGAGTTCTATCGATTTAGAACTCAAAAGATAAGATATATAGATTAGTTACCAAATCCAAAATCCAAAATTTTCTGATCTTAATTTCTTGCCTTGAAACCAATACTTGCTGCTATAATGGAAATGCTTTCGTTTCTTCCCTTTCGACAAGAGATATGTATGACACAAAGGAAAATTGAAGCAACAAAAATCAAAACTATCCTGCACCATTGATTATATCTGCTGCAACTTCATCAAAATTTGGGAAGTATTTTTTTGTCTCGCATTCACGTATCAATAGTTATGCATTATAACAATATTTTGCAGCACTCGGAATTTAGGGAGCACTTAGGGATTTTTAGTATGTACGTTCAATTTTATGTTGCTTTGAAGTAGAGAAAAATGTACAAAAAACGTTGTTATTTTCTTGTTTTATTGCAAAATGTTTTTCTTGGGGCTATATACATGACGACTGTATAATGTTATTTTGTTATTTTTTATAAGAATATTAAATTGGGGATATGAGGGTAGAATTGTATACTTATTATTGTTATTTTATTATTTAAAATAAGGGGTTATAATGAGAGAAAAGAGGTTATGTTTAAAATTAGCCTAATGCTTATTATCTGAACTTTTTTTTTCATTAGAACGCATAACCAACATTTTAAACCCAAAATGATTCTATAACTCTGGTATGTGGACCTAATATATCAAGCATGCACCACATCAAACACCATGTGTGCATAATCAATGTTTTTTGTTTTCTAATAAATGAAAAGTAGTAGATGCCAACCCCCCCCCCCCCCACCCCCAAAGTTATATTTTCACTTAGACTTTTTTTCTTGAGGAATTTTTTTTTCCACCTCACTTAAAAAAAGTATTTTTGCATCTTAGGTTTTTCATGTATGCTAGTTGAGGAAATTCTAGGAGATCATAAGCTTTTGGTGCCCCATGGGCAATGCCATCGTACAAGTTATAATTCTAATATTATCTATGTTGTACAATTTCTTAAAAAACAAGTTTCTTTAAAAAAAAAAACTACAGTTATACCAGTTTAATTAGCGGAAGAACATTTGCTCATGGAAGCTAACTTAAATTATAAACCGTCATGATATGATAATCTTCTAGGTATAGATGATGACCAAATTTGGAAATATATATATGGAGTGGATCTGGTAAGAACACATCTTATATGAGAACGTAAGAACAACACATTTTTATTATATCGGAGATGCATAAAATGCAGAAACTAAATGCATAAATATTTTAATGCATAAACTACAATAACTTAATGCATTAGCATTTAATTACTCTAATTTATGCATTTAAATGCTAATGCATTAAGTTATTGTAGTTTATGCATTAAAATATTGAGTGAAAAATTTTTATACACACTTTCAAATTTAAAAAATTTGTTATACACACCTATTTTGAAACAAATTAGTTATACTCAAGTTTACAAAAATACCCTTGGATTGTGACATATTTTATTGGAAAAGTTGCCAATGATTGAGAATCTCTTACATTGTGTCATAACTTTTGTCATTGTTACTTATCTTGCACAATCATTGTGAAATTATTTGCGAATTATTGTTTAAATTATAGATTTTACAGATTATTTATTTAGTAAATATTATTTTACATATTTATTTAGTATTAACGAGTACGTACAGATAAAGAAATAATGAAGGCCGAAAAATATGTAAATTATACCAAAAGAACAATAATATCATGAAGAACCAAAAAAATGAAGATCCCTCTCGGACAATGGCAAAAAAAATGAAGATCCCTCTCGACAAAAGGTAAATCCCTCTCGGGCGGGATCTTCTTAAAAAATGTAGATGTCCGAGAGGGAAATTAATTTTTTATGTCTAGATTTAATTATAAAAATTAACTATGAATTTTTTTTGTGAATTAGTACAACATATATTAATATTTGTAATTTTTCTTTGATTTATTCATGATTTCATATTTTTAGACGAATAATCATAATTTGATTAAATATATGATTTTTTTGAATTATAAATGCATTGAGAGGTTCCTAAATCAAATCCTTCTCGGTTTAACTAAGATCCCTCTCGACATACATGAAATCTAGCTCGAGCGGGATCTAGACACGTTGTAGATGTCCGAGAGGGATCTTGGTTTTTTATGTCTGGATTTAAATATAAAAATTAACTATGTAATTTTTATGTGAATTAGTGCAAAATATATTAATATTTGTAATTTTTGTATGATTTATTCATGATTTAGTATTTTTGGATTGTTATAATAATATAATCTTTATAATTTAAAAAAATAATATATTTAATCAAATTATGATTATTCGTCCAAAAATACGAAATCATGAATAAATCACACAAAAATTACAAATATTAATATATTTTGCACTAATTCACATAAAAATTACATAGTTAATTTTTATATTTAAATCCAGACATAAAAAACCAAGATCCCTCTCGGACAACTACAACGTGTCTAGATCCCGCTCGAGCGGGATTTCATGTATGTCGAGAGGGATCTTGGTTAAACCGAGAGGGATTTGATTTAGGAACCTCTCAATGTATTTATAATTAAAAAATCATATATTTAATCAAATTATGATTATTTGTCTAAAAATACAAAATCATGAATAAATCAAAGAAAAATTACAAATATTAATATATGTTGCACTAATTACAAAAACAATTTCATAGTTAATTTTTATAATTAAATCTAGACATAAAAAATTAATTTCCCTCTCGGACATCTACATTTTTTAAGAAGATACCGCCCGAGAGGGATTTACCTTTTATCGAGAGGGATCTTCATTTTTTTGCCATTGTCCGAGAGGGATCTTCATTTTTTTGGCTCTTCGTGATATTATTGTTCTTTTGGTATAATTTACATATTTTTCGGCCTTCAATATTTTTTTATCTATACGTACTCGTTAATACTAAATAAATATGTAAAATAATATTTACTAAATAAATAATATGCAAAATCTACAATTTAAACAATAATTCGCAGATAATTTCATAATGATTGTGCAAGATAAGTACACAAGGACAAAAGTTATGACACAATGTAAGAAATTCTCAATCATTAGCAACTTTTCCAATAAAATATATCACAATCCAAGGATATTTTTGTAAACTTGAGTATAACTAATTTGTTTCAAAATAGGTGTGTATAACAAATTTTTTAAATGCTAAAGTGAGTATATTAGGGTATTGAGACTAAAATATTTATGCATTTAGTTTCTGCATTTTATGCATCTCCGATGTAATAAAAATGCATTGTTCTTACGTTCTCATATAAGATGTGTTCTTCTGCAGATCCATTTCCTATATATATATATATATATATATATTATTGTAAGATTTGAAACGATAAACAATTACATTAATGGGGAAAAGAAAAGGAACGAAAGAAAAGAAGAAGAAGGCGCACAAATTTTCTTAAAATAGCATCATTGCTTTGTCGTATAATAATGCAATGAACAGCTTGAATCTCGCTCTTGGTAGCCTCCACCTCGGAACACAAATGGTTTTAACCTAAACGGTACTCTCTCTCTCTCTATCTCTCTCTCTAATAATGAGTTGGTCACATGGGAAGAACTATTTTCTAATTTTAGAATCTGTGGAGGGATCCCGAAGTTACGGTTACGAGCGTAACGGAATATCTTGATCAACCAACGCAAGAATAACATTATTGTTTCTTCCTAGTTAAATGATGAGTGAAACTGTGGAAGCCAACGTTAGTTCAACAAAAAACAGTTTTATTCAAACTCAATCAACTTATTAAGTCAATTCTTGACACTTTATGATGAGAATAACCGAGGTCATTTGTCGATGTGCAATTAGAACAACATCATATTCTTTTTCATGAGATTTTTTTTTTCATGAGATTGAGAAGCTTTCCAAAAATTATTTTTATTATATAATTTATTTATGACAATCTAATTAACTATAAAAAAAACTGAGAGTGCTTTTTATTTGAAATTATCCAATAATTTATTAAGAAAACATAATTAATTAAATTATAAATAATATATAAAAATTCAAATGTAAAATGCACTCAACAAATACATTTATTAGAATAATTCTTTTTACGTGAAAATGCACATAATCTCTGTAAAAGATAAATATTACAAAATGAAAGATTGGAGGTATACCAAAACAAGAAGATTTAGCTGCCCATTTAGCCAAATAATATGTAGGAATTAAATTGCAATTCCTAGAGATTTTCTAAAGCTTCCAAGGAATCCATTTGCTCCAAAATTTCCCTGCCTTATCCACAATCATCATTTATGATCAATATATACATTGTATGATCCAATTTTTAAAAAGTTCACAAACTAAAATATTAGACAAATTCTCTTGTGTGGCTGCTCGCCCGATGCGGAGACCTTTAGTTAGAGTTAATTAGAAATAATTATAATTTAGTAATCCTTAAGAGTTCAATAATTACTAAATTAGTTGAGTTTAACAATCCGTAATTAGAATCTATAATTAATTAATCAGAAATTAGAGTTGGCCGCCGAAGGATGCGACCGCACACAAGTGTGCCCTTAAAATTTTATACCATCATTAATATTGAGCTACTTACTCCTAACAAGTAAGAATCACTTAAGAATTTAAAATTAGCAAATTGCAACACTCTATATTTGCAACTCAAACACTGAATTGCAAATATAAAAAACACGATCATCCCAAAATAAATATGATATATGATCTGACTTCTGAAGAGTCATAATCCGAAACTTATCGAAATAACATTTTGTCTTCTCGTGTGTGTGTATAATTCCAAGTGGGAGTGGGACAAACCCTAGATACTATTTACTTACACAAGATTCCTATTTAATGTGTAACCTTAAACTATATATAGATAGTCAGTAGTTTTCTTGATTTAGATATTGAAGTTTTTTTTTTTTTAAATTTACTCGGCAAAAATATAAATAACTCTTTAATATTTTATTTCACCAGAAATTTTTGCTATTCGTCACATGAGTGGTTTTTGGACCCCATTAGATGCTTTCCATCCAAATTCATCAAAGTTCTTCTAAAATTTTCGGCATTGTCATTTATGTTTTTATGCGTACTGTTCGGGCTTCAGTAGTACTCTTTTGTGAAATAAATTTATTTACCTTTGAAAAAAAACATTTTATTTCACCCGATTTATTATTATTTATTGTCATTACTATTATTGCTTAACACTCGAATTATCAAATTTTAAAAAATATATGATTTATTTTCCAAATGCATTATTGACTCTTGTTAAAACATTATTTTGATACTCAATATCAATATATACAAATATTGTTAATTATTTTGATACGCAGTATCACTATTTGTTTATAACCAAATTTTATTTAGGCTGGAATGTGCGTGCTTAAATATTAATTAACACCCCGATTATTAATTTTTAAAGGTTTGGTTAATCCGGATGCATTATTGACTCTTGTTAAGTCATTATTTGATACGCAATATCAATATACACACATAATATTTCTTTATTTTGATACGCAGTATCAATATTTTTTTTTTATCCAAACTTGATTTATGATGGAGTTTGTGTCAGGATGGTGGGTTTAAAGATAAAAACTGAAATGATATGTGCTGGTGCAGGTTGGGTTGTGATTAATAATACAACCAGCATTTATGAAAGACAGCTCAATAAGCTACAAATAATGGCAATTGCCAGAAAAATTAAAGTGATGAGAGAGAAAGTAGACAGATAAATTGAAGTTTGGGCTGTTGATTATGCACACAAGCACATGAGTTTTGGTTTTGAGTTTGCATTTGCATTTGCATTTGCATTTAATAAATCACCCCACATGACTCTTACCCAAACAACATCCCTTGTGTACTACATGCTTATATACATGTACATGGATATATGATGCATTTCTGCATACAAACGTTGAATGTTTATATGATTTTATTTCACTCGATATGACATTACTTATATTGTCTCTTGTGCTCGTTGTCACTTTAGATATTTCTCATAAAAACTTGTCCGGATAAAATTACAAAATTAACACAGATTATATAAACTGACACATAGATGATAAAATTACAAAATTGCATAAAACTTGGATAGATACAATAATGAACATGATTATCAATATGACATACATACAATTTTAGTGGATTTAGGACTGAGGAGGCCTATTTATGTTTGGTGCAAAAGATGACAAGAAAATAGTTAATTTTTTTAATTGTATACATTCATCGAAGAAAAAGTAAAGTACAAGTTCAAGAAAATGGGATGTACAAAATCAAATGAGTACTTCTATTATTTACAATTGAACTGCAAAATTTATTGGATAAATTTTGAAATAATATATATAGGTATATTAATAAATAGGTTGAAAAATATATTCATGGCCTTAATTTTTAATATCCATTATTATGTTTGTTAAAGAATATTATCAATATATATATAATATTCTAACTTGATAATATTCTTTAAGAAACATAATGTATATATAGCAAACACGAGGGGTGTTGAAATAGGTCAACCTGGTGAAGGCAGAAATTTGTCATAATGTAGCACACTAGTATTGTAATTGCATAATCCAGTGATTGTGGGCAAAATCAGATCTTGATCATAAACATTAATTAAGGAACCGTTAAGTTAACAACTAGAGAGAGAGGGGGTCAGGGTGTCTCCAGTGGTGGAAACCAGTTTCAGCTTCCAAATCGCCACATCAGCGCCACATCAGCTTTTGGAACCCACCTACTTTTTTATCTAAACACCTTCCACAACAATGAAACCAGTTTCTACTATTTAAAGGGTCCCACTATAATACACATTATCTTTATATATCTATATATAAAGATAACCAGCGCGCCAACCAGCGCGCGCGTGTGGTGCACGCGCCGTGGGTGACGCGCCCAGCCGCCCCTGTTTCTGCTCCCAGCCGCTGCCTCTCTCCCCTTGCACCTGCGTTCAAACCGAAACCTGGCTTTCTTCAAACCCAAACCAGTTTCTTTTCTCCACAATGGTGGATTTGGTGGGTTCCAAATTTTGGAACCCACCGTTGGAGATACCCTCATGTGCAAGCATATTGAGAGTGTAGGCAGAGAAGGCACATGTCATGTGAAAAAATGGATATGGATTGGAGGCCATGTTTTACATTTACCCAATCTTTTTAAACTGTGTGTATTGGTATTATTCAACTTTATCAACTTTATCTTCGTCAATCCTCACTCCCTATGTGACTATGTCTCCCTCTAATAACTATTCTCTTGTTTCTTTCCATTTCGGTATGTGAAAGCCCAATACACTCCTACTAATAAATATACTATATTTCTCTATCTTTCTTGCAATCAAAAAAATATTATAATTATCTTTTTGCACATTATTCGTCCAAAATAAGTTGGATTCAACAAGCCGCTATCCATCAATCCATCTACTACTGTTACAAGAACTTTTTTTTTTCATTGCATTTATGATTTACTGTAAGATAGAAGATGATATCAATTTTAAAAAGTCAATAATTTTTGTTGTGTGTTTTTTTCTCTAAAATAATTATAAATAGCTGTGCAGGTTTAGTAATCATTTATCAACTTTGAATCAATTGATTATTTTTATATATGGAAAATAATTAATTGATCATTTTTGTAACAACTTAGATGTTCGAATTTGAACTGAATAGTTCTGAGAGAACGGTTTTTATTCTTTGTTCATTCTCTAAGTGAATTCACATATGGTTTATAATGTATTCACTATGAGCACGATTTATACCGAACTCACATTTTTTTGGTTGCAATCAGTTATGAAAGATTAAGAGATTATTTTCAACTTTCCAACTTATGAGGCATCACCACATCGATGATAGACACGCTAATTCGTATTAATTAATGGTGGTTGTGAAAGGTGCGGTTATGCTTACAACAAATGTCATATAAGAGGAGAATTTGACCGGGTTCACGAATTTGTTCTGGTGAAAATCTCAAATAATGTGAGTCATCTCACAAAAAAAAAGTTTAAAATATTGACCAAATTTGAGTAATTTTCAGAAATAAAATTGTATCGACAATATTCTTGCTATAGTAAATAACACAAACCAACTAAAATGTCCCCGTATGGAGCAGTAGATATGCAGCTCTCTCATCTTTAAATACAATTTAATACTACATTTCATTTCTTAACTCGTGACTCAAATAATATGTGAATTTAATAATTCAGCTAGCAAAATAATAACTGGACTGATTTTGATGGTGAACAGGTGGTAAAATTCAAGTGGACCTAATAAATAACAATAAATTAAAATAATTGACATCACCCCAAATAATGCAGCTGCGGCTAGAGATGGTAAAAGAATGGCCCGGCCCAAACCCATGAGGTTTTCTTCTACTGGTCCGGGCCGATCCTGCCAGAAATCTTGTCGGTCAAAAACATTGAGGTCTAACATTGCTGAAATATCATCCATAGTGCGAAAAAGTCGGACTAATTTAGCACGAATGCATTTCATAATCTCAATCGATCCAACATTTGATCGAACTTAAAATCTCGAGGTCCAATCCAGCTTGTGCATTTGACTAATATGTCGGTGCACAAAGCGGGCTAGGCTGGCACGAACGAATAATTACTACCTTTTTTAGTAAAAACTAGATTGCACCCGTGCGTTGCACGGTAGAATTCATTATAACAATATGTAACATATAAATTATCAAATCAAATAAATAATGAGTAAAATGTATTAATTACTCTCATCCGTCCAAGATATTTAGGACACAGTTTCATTTTTTGAGTGTCCACCATATTTATGTCACTTTCCGTTTTGAAATAATATCCCACACATTCATTATTTTATACCTCACAACAATTCAATATAATGAATCTCTTCTCCACTAAAACACTACCTACCTAACATTTATTAAAACCCTTGCCGCACCCTACGTGACCTATATTTCGTGGACGGAGGGAGTATAAAATTTCAGACAACAAAAGAGAATAATAATACATTAATTTTTAGTATAGAAATTAATAAAGGACATTTTTAAGTATAACAATAACAAATACATCATATTTCCTCCGTCCACGAAATGTATGTCATGTCCATTTTTGGACATAATTCCACCCACTTTTTTATATTTTATACCTCTCAACAATTCAAAAGTAATGAGTCTCTTTTCTCCACTTAACAAATAATCTACAAACATTATAAAAACTCGTGCCACTAAAGCTGTGCTATATATTTCGTGGATAGAGGGAATATTACATTTCAAACATTATGAAAATTTTCTTTTTATACAATAGTTTTTGAAGAGTGTGTCTCATTACCACACAATATCTTCAAACCTTTTTAATTTGCAACTCTTGAAATATCCATATAAAGTTGTCGAAAAATTTTCTACCACAAATAAAATGCATTAATCATCTAATATGTTAATTATGGAATACCACAATAAAATATAAAATTCATACATTACATCAATATTTTTTTAAAAAGAAACATTCAATCCAAATAACATTAATAAATATAACATGTTAAATTTTGTATTATGATATACTTCTTTGTACATAAATTTAAATACACTATTAAATAATTACATATAAAAATCTAAATAATATTTATAAATTATAAATAATCCAAATATAAAACACAAAACATTTAATTACATTAATAATTTAAGATTTTTTTTTTAAATAGCATAACACTTACCTTCTAAGCATCTCTAAACAATCATTTTTTTTTTATATATTTGAAAATACAATTTCGATTAAAACACATTTCAAAACGTTATTAGAATTAAAGATGAACAATCATTATAAAAATTTCAACCAATTTTGGCATTTTTAATAATTCTTCATTTATGATAACTTCCAAATATCTCGAAATATATATTTTTAATTTTTAATATTTTTTTCACTATTATATTTTTTAAATATTTACGAATCTAAATAATGAAAATAATAAAATTATTTTGGCAACCATTCATTGTGCTAATTTTTTTTTCAAAATTAAATATCTTAGTCAAAATATTGTTGTGTTAAATTAGAATAATTAGTATATAAATAATAAATATAAAAAGTAGAAAATTCAATTACATAATCCCAAATAAGCCAAAATTCATAATCATTCAATTTTATTAAATAATTTGATTTTTTTTAAAGCTCAAATATGATAACCAAGAAAGGAGATGTATAGAATTAACTAACATATATTATTCATCATTCATGAAATAACTTAAAATTCAAGACCTATTATCCACTAAATTATTTTTTGAGGGAAAATGACAAACTTGTTAATATAATTACGAGTCTCTTATTCAGTAGTATAAACAAGTTAGATTCGGGCCACCGTCGAATTTGACGGATTATGACTGGTCCCTTCAACCCGACAAACAAAATGGTGCCGACTGCCAGTGCGGGCCCTCTCGGCCCGCTTCCCCATATGCCAGTTTTCACCATACCATACTCATACTCATTTAAACTGCCCTGCCAAAATTCCGGTCTATGTTTAAATTATTTTAGTAGAAATACAATTGGATAACTTATTTTTATTTTTTTGAAGAATTGGATAATTTATTTATTCAACGTCAAGGATTTCTTCTCCATTTCAATAAGGACAAGTGTCGAGCTCTATAGTCACGTACCCTTTTTTAGTTGTCAATTATTTATTGCTTTGACATTAAATGTGCAATATTCTCTCGAGGTGTCGAAAATTATCATAGGTCCAACACGCTCAACTAATCTGTGCCTCTCTCTCTCCTCTCCTTGTATTTTGCTCTGAAAAAAAAAAGAAAAAGATGTTCCTTACTTTTTGAAGTAAATATTTATAAGAAAAAAATTTAAGCACTGAAGATTTTCGAGATATATAATTATATATCTTGAAAGAAAAATTTGTGCAAAAATACCTATATTAATATATAGAAATTATATTTGATATTAACTCTTTTTGAGAACCATATGATGTTAACTCTTAAGATCAAAGATTTTACAATAATTTGTAATATATGACCTATAACTATTATAAACGTGAGTAATTTTTATTTGATTACTAGATAGTTATAGGTAATAGATAGGCTTTATTAGGTTTTTTTATTATTATAATTGGTATTTATGTAAATTAATCCATGAATAAGATATATTATGATATGAGTAGCTTAAACATTTCGTCAACACACTTAATCTTGACTAGCAGAGATGTCACGTGCGTTGCACGTGGTACCAATACCAATATTTTATTTCATTTTCTTTGGTACAATGTAAAGAGATTATATTTTAACATTTTCAAATATAGCTATTATTATTATTATTATTTTTAAATATTTTTATTTGGATATGTGATGAAATGTAAACTTTCTCATGAAAAACGATCATTTTTGTGGATGATTACTTCTGGCGAGTCGTGGTTTCTATTGTATTTTATTTCTTCGAGAAAAGATTTGAAGGTCTTTTCTCTTGAGCATCGATTACAGGTGAAATATTATTTTTCATATTATTGTTATATTGTTGTGGAGATAAATTTTCTAATTTCATTTTATTGAAAAGATGACATTTGTTAAAACATTAATAACACATACATTATTTATCCAAAGAAAACATACTTTAGTGATGAACATGTCAAGCTTAGTTTGATGCTCCTATAATAGTGTTGCATCATTAATATATGATTTAAAACATAGTTAGCAAACATGTTTTGTTTGTGAATTCTATAACTGTTTTTGCTTGTGTGATCAAGTAATTCATGAAGAAATCTATTTGAATCAAATTTATTTCCTCTAAATATTTCAGTTCCCAAGTGAGTCGATCCTACAAATTAAGTCCATAATGATTGGAAAAGATCAAACTTTAATAAGATTGGATCACGCACAACTTGACATGTAATATTTCCAATTCATATTGAATGCGATACTCAATATTCGATAGGAAGATTATTTTGAACACAATTTATAAAAATTACTTAATAAGTTTTACGGAAAGTTATATATTCTTTAATAGAGTAAAAATAGAAACTAACTATCACATTGATAATATGTGAATGATCTTAAATTTGAATCTATATCTAAATTAAATCTTTTCTTTCTCCATCAAATGCTAATCTCCAATCATAAGCTAAAATTAATTAATTAATGTCTGAAAGAAAAACATAGAAGTAATGTACAAGAAGCTTGTTGGAAAGTTGGGAGAGTATGTTTCCTATGATGGTGATAATAAAGGGTGTAAAACGTGTAATATACGAAAATTTGTTCAAATAGATTAAGTGAATGTACTAATAATTACTATAACAAATCACAATTAATCGAGAAAGCTATGAGTTTTAGTGTGCATAAAATATACTACTCCCCCGTCCACGCTAATTGTTGTGTGGAGAGTGTGGCACAACTTTTAAGAAAAGTTTAGTAGATGTTTGCTTAGTGGAGAAAGGGATCCACCTATTTTAAAATATGAGATTATTTTTCAAAATGAAAACATCACACTTATTGTGGATGACCCAAAGACATAATAAGACCACACTTATCGTGGACGGAGAGAGTATATTTTAAATATTGTAGGCCATTTTTTCTTGTTTGGTTTCAAAATATCAAAGAAATTAAGGAACCAAATTAATGACTGTTCCATTATTGTGTTACCTGAATCGTGCTCAAATCCCCTAAATTAGTTTAAATTTATAATTTAAACTACAAATATATAAATCATTTCTTAAAACTTCACAAATCACACAATTTAGCACTTGCCATGCCGCTTAAAACTTCACATATAATTATTTTATTCATATGCATTTAGATATAAGTATCATGTAAATAAAATACTTATAAATAAATCAATATATAATCTTTTAGAATGAACATTAATATTTGTAAAAATTATCTTAATTTTATTCTTCAAAAAAAACTTTATCTTAATATTGTTGTAATATAGATTTCTTTGTTGACAAAAATTAGTATTTATCAATAAAAATAATTGTATAGTACATTACTACTTTATTGCCTCATTTTGACGGACGATAATAAGTTGGTTGATTAAGTTGGTAGAATGTGAGTGAAATAAAGGGTCTCACTTTTGATGTAGAATGTGTTGTAAATTGTGTGAGCCTATTACCAAAAATGAAATGTGGCAAATCTTTTGTGGATGTACCGAAAAGAAAATTATGATAAAAATATTATGAACGGGGGAGTAGTATTTATCGTTGTACTATTATTATTAAAATTATATTTCTCGATATTTGATTGGTCAGATAACTATTTTCGAATTTTGATTGTTCGAAGCAACCATCTCATTTAAATATTTTAAATATTTAATTATTCGGTGATTTTGATTACAAATCATGACAATGTGATTGAACCTCATTTTATATTTCAAATTTCACCAAGGCATACAAGGATAAAAGAATTTAGTTTATTTGTTGATATTTTGAGGAAGTTTTCATTTAAAATTTCACGTTATAAAGTTGTTAACTCTTGCCTTTTCTTTTATATCCTAATTCATTTTGGGCGAGAAATAAAATTTTGTATTTGTACTAAGATTCAATGCCCTTATGAGCTTTCTAATTTGTTCCTTTTCAATAGTGATTCTTGATATAAGTGACCTTTTATTTTTATTTCATAAATATATTGTATTCTTCTTTATTTGTTACAGTTTTTCTCTAAATATTCTTTATAGTATACAACATAAAAATGCTTTAAGAGTTACAATGTTAATTTCATATTATATACTATAAATAATTTTTAATTGAGCTTCATTTAATTAATAATTAGTTTATCTACTCCATGATCTCAATTTCCAAGAATTTGTTTTTTATATATTAAATACTTTGTACAGAATTTTGAGATTGATATTTGCTGAAATTCAGTTGTATCATGAGTTTTTTTTTTGTCTCCGGCTATTATTTGTAATTTTAATTTTTTGTTATCAACTTATTCCTCTATTCTTGTTTGCGAATTTGATGATCATGTGATTAAGTAGCTAGTATCAAATTCAATTGTGTTACTTTTGTCATCTCTTCTAGAAGATCAATTATTTTATTTTTTCTTTCATAGTAATTAGTTACTATATAATAGTTGGTGGAAGAGTTTTATTAGGAGAATGATTCTTATATATGTGTTGAGTTTATATATAAGTTCAATTAAAATATAAATTTAATATAGATTTACAATATTGTCCTTAAAATTAATATTATAAGATGGATATATTAGGCAAAGCCAATTTTGTAAGAATCCACTCTTTTATAATAGGTATAGATTAAGTGAGTAAATAAATTTTTTATATGGCTATCATTTTAGACTTAATATAGCTGAATAAATTTGGTTCGCAACATACTATCATAACAAAATTGAACTTGGGGATGGCATCCAATGCACAAATTCTTTACGTCTATTAACATGAAATTAAAAGAAGTGAAGAAGAATTATTCACCATGTGGTGTAGCCATGTGATCTCCTTTGTGAAGATAAATTTAATTAGAACTCTCGCCAATTCTTTTTCACTATTCAATTGCGACAAGTATCAACTTTTATAAGTGAGAGATAATTCGATTTTGTTCAATTATTTAACAAAGTTTGAGACGGTAGAATAAATCTGGGGACTCCTTAATTAAACACTTGTTTTCACTTGTAATTACATAGCATATTGTTGCTCTGGTGTCTGATGAAACACCTCTAGCACACTTTGGAGTGATTATTCAGTTATTTCGGTCAGTTTCGGCCTGAAAAAGAATGCTTAGTAATTAATATTAATGAACTAAGAAGAAGAGAGGATTCCGAACAAGTGTCATGTGTCATCAAAACTTTGATACAAAGAAATATCGAAAATCAAACAATTAAGAAATTCACAATCAAGGACAATATCATATTCATTTCGTCTCAATTAGTTCATGTTCATCCCTCAGGCCTCTGTGCAAATCGACATTCAAATAGTCACATAGAAAATTCCTTTTGTTTTTTCTAATTACTAATATATGGAACAAGTTGAAATCTTATGTCTAAATATACTAATATCTCATATTACCATATAACATAAATTTAATATATATTCTCAATCCACTATAATACAATTTAAAATTCAAAGACTAATGCCCACATATATAAACTAAATTTACACATTATCGTGCGGCAGGAATTAATTTAGCAAAGTTGGCATTACTAGCTATTTATTTTCCTGTGCTTACTAGTATTTACATAAATAAAATAGAGGCCACTCATGGAATGACACGATCACTTTAAAAAATACAAATATTGTCAAAAGTTTAAAAAACATAAAATATATAGCACTTTTTTCTCTCTCCTCTCTCCTCCTATCCACCTCATGCGCAATAAATTTTTTCTGCCACTTTTTTCTCTCTCTTCACTCCTTTCTTCTCTCTTTCTTATCATTTCTCTCTCCTCCCTCACTTAGCTGACACATTTTTTTCTTCATTTCTTTTCGCGTAGGGGGTACAAAATAACTAACATTTCGTACCGGGGCATGCCGGTAAGAAATAACTAACATTTCGTACCTGGGCATGTTACTTAGTACGAAATAACTAACATTTTGTGCCGGGGCATGTTATGAAGTTGTAACTTGGTACGAAATAAATAACATTTCGTATCGGGACATGTTATGAAGTTGTAAATTGGTACGAAATAATATTTCGAGTCGGCGGCATGTTATGAAGTTGTAACTTGGTACGAAATAACTAATATTTCGTACCGGGGAATGGCTTGATACGAAATAACTATCATTTCGTACCGGACTGGTACGAAATGTTAGTTATTTCGTACCAAGTAACATGCCTCGATATGAAATGTTAGTTATTTCGTACCAAGTAACAACTCCATAACATGCCCCCGGCCCGAAATGTTAGTTATTTCGTACCAATTTACAACTTCATAACATGTCCGGTGCGAAAATGTTAGTTATTTCGTACCAATTTACAACTTCATAACATGTCCGGTGCGAAATGTTAGTTATTTCCTATCAAGTAACAACTTCATAACCATCCCCCGGTACGAAAAATTAGTTATTTCGTACCAAGTAACATGTCCCGGTACTAAATGTTATTTATTTCGTACCAAGTTACAACTTCATAACATGCCCTGACACGAAATGTTAGTTATTTCGTATCAAGTAACATGCCCCGGTACGAAATGTTAGTTAGTTCGTACCGGTTACGTAAAATAACTAATATTTCGTACCGGTGGATGGTTATGAAGTTGTAACTTGATACGAAATAACTAACATTTCGTACCGGACTGGTACGAAATGTTAGTTATTTCGTACCAAGTGGCATGTTATGAAGTTGTAACTTTGTACGAAATAACTAACATTTCGTACCGGGATATGTTACTTGGTACGAAATAACTAACATTTCGTACCGGGGCATGGTTATGAAATTGTAACTTGGTACGAAATAACTTACATTTTCGTACCGGGACATGTTACTTGGTACGAAATAAAGAAGAGAGAGAAAAGTCAAAAGTTGCGGCTGAGAGTGAAAAGTAAGGATCCAAAAAATGTCAAAAATACCATATTTTATGTTTTTTCAAACTTTGTAATAATATTTGTATTTTTTAAAGTGATCATGCCATATCACCACATTTCCTTAATAAAATATTAGTATATAGAGTGTGGGGCACATAACTTTTGTTGCACAGTCCAAATTTAAAAATTGATACTACTTCATTGATTAGAAGAACCTAGGAAAACCAAGGGGCCGTAGTAGGCCTATATAAAGAGCCCTGCACCCTTTCTTTCGCTTCATCTCTCCCTCATTCTCTCTCAAGGACAAGGTAGCAGTAAGCCAATGCTCTGAAAACCTTGGACACCGTTCTCTTCTGCTACTATTTTCCTTTGTTTTCTCTCTCTAAAACCCACATTTTCCTTTGCAGAAAAATGGCTTCTCACTACCTATGGAGTGTGTCATTTGGAGTGCTGATGCTGTTGGCCGGAGCAATGGCTGCTGCACCAAGAAAGGCGGTGGATGTTCCCTTTGGCAGAAATTACGTTCCCACTTGGGCTTTCGATCATATCAAATACTTAAATGGTGGCTCCGAGATCCAGCTCGTTCTCGACAAATACACTGGTATATATGGTGTTCGTGTGTGTGTGTGTGTGTGAGAGAGAGAGTGAGAGAGAGAGAGAGAGAGAGAGAGAGACTAATGTTGTTGTTGTTTGGTTTAGGTACTGGATTCCAATCCAAGGGTTCATACCTATTCGGGCATTTCAGTATGCATTTGAAGCTGGTTGGTGGGGATTCTGCTGGAACTGTTACTGCTTTCTATGTGAGTAAACGTTGCTTTTTTTTTCAGCATTTTTGCAATCTTCAACTATATCTCCTTAAATGAAAAAAAAAATCCCCTTTTTCTTGGGGGAAAAAAAAACAAACCTTTTCTGATTAGTCTATTTCCAATGCTTGTTTTGATGGAAATCCTGTTGAGGAAACTATGATAAAATGAAAATGAAAATATCCATGTTTTGAGTATTTAAGTTATTAATAATTGTTTTTTATTGGATTAATTTGTGCAGCTATCTTCTCAAAACTCAGAGCATGATGAAATAGATTTTGAGTTCTTGGGGAACAGAACAGGGCAGCCTTACATCCTGCAAACAAATGTGTACACTGGTGGTAAAGGTGACAAAGAGCAAAGAATTTTTCTTTGGTTTGATCCAACTAAAGACTTCCACACCTACTCTGTTTTGTGGAATCTCTACCAGATTGTGTAAGTTCTTTTCTCTTAATGAAGAAAGTATTAACCATTAACCTTACTACTATTATCTAATTTTGTAGGCAAAACCTTAATTACTTTCCTCAATTAATTACATTTTTCCGTGTGTAAGAAAATGTGTTGAAAAAAAACTTGAATGTCTAAATTGCAAGAGTTGAAGAAGTCCATGTTGTTGGTTTTGTTGAGTAGTTGATTAGTAATAATAATGCACAGCTGTCTAGTTTCCACATCCCGAATATTACTCTGCTCTTAAAATTAAAATCAACTCATTTTTGACTTAAAGTCAGTGACATGTGAAATTAAGGGGGCCAGCAAGATTTGGTTAGTCTATTTATGAATTTATTTAATTTCACATTAATAGTAGTACTCCTAATAGATATGGCTATTTATATTAGTATGCTGGTTGGATTCATTTCATTTAACTAGTTGGGACCATGTGCTCCTTTTGACTTTACAAAACCATCACCATTCTCGTATCTGCTTCTCTCCCCACTGATGGTGGTAACTTTAGAAAAAACATCAAAATATTTATGATGATTTGTAAAAATCTCTTTTGTTGAAAAGTACTCCATCCGTCCCAATAGCAAGGTTTTACTTCTTTAATTGAAAGAAGTGAAAACTTGCTATTGGGACAGAGGGAGTATTATATATATAGGGAGATGATAAATTTGGACTCTTGACCTGTGGTCCAAATTCAACGGGTGTGCATTAAAGTAATGTGCAGATTTATCGTGGACTTTAGCTTATACTTGTTGGTGTTGCATGTGCAGATTTTTCGTGGACGACATCCCAATCAGAGTGTTCAAGAACAGCAAGGACGTGGGGGTGAAGTTCCCATTCAACCAGCCGATGAAGCTGTACTCGAGCTTGTGGAATGCAGACGACTGGGCGACGAGGGGCGGGCTGGAGAAGACGGACTGGTCCAAGGCTCCGTTTGTGGCCTCATACCGCGGCTTCCACATTGACGGCTGTGAGGCCTCAGTGCAGGCCAAGTTCTGCGCCACTCAAGGCAAGCGCTGGTGGGATCAGAAGGAGTTCCAAGACCTCGACGCCTATCAATGGCGTCGTCTCCGTTGGGTTCGTAGCCAGTACACCATCTACAACTACTGCACCGATAAGACTAGGTACCCCACGCCTCCACCGGAGTGCAAGAGAGACAGAGATATATGATATCATCTCATCTCATCGTCATCATATAATGCCATGCCAGTCATATTATTTATATATTATATATAATATATATTCGTTTTCGAGTGGCCTCGTCGATGTATAATTAATCCTATGTATTGCTGCTGATTAATCCATGTATTGGGAGAGAGAGAGAGAGAGAGACGGCCTCACCTCATGCATTCAGCCTCAACAAATGATACGATATCTTAGTTTTGTGGCTGCTGCTTCCTTTGGACTACATCATGTGTAGCTGTCACAGCTGCTTAATTCTCTCTCATCATTTAATCTCATCTCTCTATTTGTTTGGTCTGATTTATTTGTGTTTGAATATGGAGCGGCATTGTCTTGATGCTGATTTGAGCATGTGAGCCCCATCGTTTGTTGGGTTCTTCAAAAGTTGAAATGCTGTTTGTTACATATGACTAAGAAAAGTACTACTAGTATATTATTTAATTTAAGTGCGAGCTTATCTTTTATTTTCTTTTTCCCCTCAAATTAACCGTCGGTGCCGGGACCATCACGACGTGCGCAATTTTTTCTGTCTTTTTATTTTCTTCTCGTAAAGAGAGCTTTGTTTAGTTACTTTACAAGAAAGGTAATAGTGGGAGTGGGAACATTATTGATTTAAGAAACTTTATAGTTCGATGTTTGTTACTATAGTAAATAGATATAATAACAATAATAATAATTTCATGCGTAATGAATATTAAATAATTTTAATTTTATCTTGAAATTATTTTTCAGTGACAAAAAAACACAGTTGGCAATCTGGAAATTTCATTTTTGAGAATTAATAGGTCGACTGAGGAGGTGGTCCATCCTTGAGAAACAAATAGTTGAACTAAGTAAAAGCGTTTTTTTCCGTATCGAAAAATGATATTAAGATAAAATTGAAAATGAGTTTGATATTTATTGAGTATGAAATTGTAGATAAAATTGAAAATGAGTTTGATATTTATTGAGTATGAAATTGTAGTTATCTATTTGTTTGGCATAAAATTAACACCAAATTTTATTGTTAGAATGAAATAGTATATTATTTGTTAATTCTAATACAGATATGCAATTAGGGATGACAATGGGCCGGATCTGGACCGGATTTTGCTTGGTCCAGATCTAGATCCGATTTTTGGACCTTTGGTTCAGATCCGGTCCAGATCCATTGGGTCTAAAAAATTAAAATTCTGATCCAGATCCATGAGATCCGCGGATTTCGGTCCAGACCCAGATCCGTAGTTTTTTCAACTTTCAATATATATATATATATTAGAAACTTTCAATTTTTTTTAATGTAAACAATCAATAATAACACCATAATAATTATATAAAGACTTCTACCATCATCTCAAAGTTCAAAACTATTTCATTAAACCATAAATATCATTACAATCATCCAAAATAATTCTTCTAAGTCATTCAAGTTAAGAACTAAATATTACAATCAATCAAGAACTAAATTAGATAATAAACTAAATCATATTTAAAAACAAAACTAATATATATATAATGTATACCGGGTCCACGGGCCGGATCTGGATCTCAAATTTTTGAATCTAGATCCATATCCGTTTTTTGGACCTTTACTCCAAATCCGGTCTAGATCCGTCGGGTCCAAATTTTTGATGCCCAAATCCTAAAAAACGGATCTGGATTAGCGGATCTGGACCGGGTCCAGGATCCACTGCCATCTCTATATGCAATGCAGTGATTATTAATTATTAAATTAATAAATTTATGCTGCCATATTGTGGCCAGCTATAAATTGATTCAATAAAAAAAATTCGTTTGACTTAAAATTTCTGGTTCAAAGTGATTTCTAATATTTTAAATTTTTTAGTTTATAAAAATTTATCTTGATATATTTGAATTTGGAGGCAACATAAATCTGAATGAATATATTAAAGGAGTATAAAAAGATTTTTATGCAAAAAAAAAGAGAAATATATTTACATTAATCACGAAAGAATTCAAGTCAATGATATAACAAAAACATAAAATATATACCCGTAATTTTTAGATGAATTAGATATCTAATTAAATCAATCTGCTTTCACTTAATAAATCAAAGTATAGCTCGTCACATTAAAACGGAATAACATCACTATTATTAAATTTTAGAAGGGGCCTATTTTTAGTAAGAAAATCCAAAGGAAAGCCACAATTGGCGAGCCGCCGTTAAAAGTCCCGAGGCAGGCAGGGTTAGATATTGATTGGGCCACTTGAAAGTTGCAGCCTTGCAGCTCAACATAATTACTAGTACTATATACTCCGTATATTGGACTGCATGCTAATTAAATACTCTTTATTTTTATAATTACAATTTGTCTCATTTATTAAAAAAAAAAAAAAAGAAGGAATCCTAGTAAGCGACAATATTTGTAGTCTAATAAACTACAAATTAGACACGACCAACTTAATTAGTTGCCCCTTTTATTCTTTTCATGAACCCAAAATCTATTATTAATGCGTTCAAGTAATTTTTTTAATTTAATTAAGTAATATTTAATTAAATTTATTAATTTTCAATTTTTTTTTTTCACTGAAATTGGTTTTTGTTTTGTTCCGTCTGAAGACATGTGTGCATGGCTGGTGAATTAGTAGCGATGAAAGATCAAATAGAAATTCAATTCCAAGTGGAAATTATAAACTTTTATTACCATTAATCTTGTAGATCAACAATTACCATAAAAGATGATTGTTTATGGAAAATATCATTTATATCTATTGGTTTTACGTTTATAAAGATTTGCTCCAACATATGAATAATTACAATAAAATAATTATATTATCATTTTTTCTTTTTAAATCTGTTTTACGACTGCCATCGAGGACGAAATCCACATCACAAATCCAACAATATATAACAATAAAATCAGGAACTAACCAATAAATACAACCTATAACAAGAAAAACTAAAAAATTTAAAATAAAAAACAGGCGATGAGGCATAGCTCAAGTGGTACACGTTTTAGTATGTAAGCAGTGAGATTTAGGGTTTAAAATGCACCGCTCTCCCTTTATCCAAATCGGGGAAAAAAAGAAGTTAAAAGGATTCTCGCACTTTACTTTGTACTTCCCTAAATCCTGACCAATAAAAAAATTTCGAAATTTATAAAATACTTTGTACCAAATGCACCGCTCTCTAGAATAACTCAAGCCATGCTTTTTCCACAAAAACTAAACTAAAGCAGTCCTTAGGAGTTAGAAGAAGAGTTAAAGAAAGGCACAGTTTCTATCTATTCCATTCCAAGGCCGTACCAACATCTCCAAAGCAAACAAGAATCTCTCTAAATTGAGAAACAAGACAAGGTTGCATCACAAACTCATTCCTCGGATTTACGAAAAGAATGTTAAATTCTGCAAAACAGCATGCCACATTGCTTCAACTGTCCGCAAAGAACACACCCAGAACAAGTAAAAACTCATAATAAAATATACCAAATCCCCCCATATATGGAGACACAACTCACTACATGCTCCCTCTGAGCTCCACAAACAACACAAACACAGCCCCCCCAAAAATGGAACCAAAACGATGGGTGATCAACATCAACAACGAGGTGGAGCATCTCCCCAATACCTCAGAGGAATCATCACGTTGGCGCAAACGATCCATCTACAGAATCCCGGCCTCCGTCACCGACATCAACACGAGGGCTTACAAGCCCCAGATCGTCTCCTTGGGCCCCTACCACCACACCGCTCCCAATATGAAGGCCATGGAGGAGCACAAGCACCGCGCCTTCCTCCATTTCCTCAAGCGCTCCAATAAGCCCCTCCATATCTACGTCGAGGCCTTGGCGCCCGTCGCCCAGGATCTCAAAGTTGCCTACGATCAGTTGAGCCCCGAATGGCAGGACACGGATAAGTTCTTGGAGCTGATGATCAAGGACGGGTGCTTCGTTTTGGAAATACTACGCGCCTTCACCACCACCACCACCACCACCACTCCGCCCCACCAGCCTCCGCCTCCGCCTCCACCTCCGCCTCAGCGACTTCCAGACAAACACCAGGATCCGCCTCAGGCCGATCAATATTGCCTAGTTAAAGATTATGCTGCTAATGATCCCATATTCAGCAACCACGGCAAGCTCTACATTGTTCCTTATCTAAAGCGTGATATGTTGATGCTCGAGAATCAGCTCCCCATGCTGCTTCTTCAAAAACTTGTTGCCGTTCAGGAAGACAAGTCACTCAAGGTAAACCGTAAACACCACATCAACAACACAACACAACACAACCATTCTCTCTCTCTCTCTAAATTAGGTACAATTAATTAATAACGCAGGACGGCAAGGATCTGACGAAACAAATTCTGAAATTCTTCCAACAAAACGTACCAGCGAAGAACCTCCATGAATTCAACAACTCCCTCCACATACTAGACATATACCGGAAAAGCCTTCTTCTGGACGAGCCGCGGGGGAAGAAGCAGAAAGCCAAGAGCAAGAGCAGGCCCCAGACGCAGCACCAAGGCGGGGACGACATAATCCGGTCCGCCTCGGAGCTGAACGAGGCCGGGATCCGCATCAAGAGAAGCAGATCCAGGAGCCTCAAGGACATCTCCTTCCACGGAGGCGTGCTGAAGCTACCTCTGATTGTAGTGGACGACGCCCTCGAGTCGCTGTACCTCAACCTCATCGCCTTCGAGCGTTTCCACGTGGGGGCAGGCAATGATCTCACCTCCTACATCTTTTTCATGGACAACATCATCGACAGCGCCAGAGACGTGAGCCTGTTGCACTCGTGCGGCATTATACAGAACGCCTTGGGCAGCGACAAGGCCGTGGCCAAGCTGTTCAACTCGCTGTCCAAGGACGTCACCCTCGACCCCGACAGCAGCCTCGACCAGGTTCATAAGCAGGTCAGTGCTTACTGCCAGCAGCCATGGCACCAGTGGCGAGCTAATCTCATGCACACCTACTTCACCAATCCATGGGCCATTCTCTCTGTCGTCGCCGCCATCTTCCTCTTCGCCCTCACCATTGTTCAGACAATTTACAGTGTCTTAGCTTACGTCAGTCCTCCCCCTTAATTGTTAATTAATGCTTGCTTTTTTTCCTCTCACTTGTAATCTGGGATTGCCTTATGATTTTGTGTGTGTGTGTGTGCATCTGTGTGTTTTCCCTTTCCATTTTTGGTCTCCAGAACAGATTCTTCATTTGGCAAGATATGTAAAATAAATCTGATTATTACTTGAATTGGAGATCATGAGCTTGAATATATATTAGCCATCTCTGTATCTCATCTACAGATTTCTTTCGCTTATATATGTATATCAAGTGTTAGTACAAGAATTCTGTACGTGTGCTTGCATCCACACAAATGGCTGCACTGCCTCGAGTAGACTTTTCCCTTTCCTCACGCCATTAACACTGGTCTACTAACTCTTCCAGCCGCAAGTAATGCTATCTATCAATGATGCTGTTTCCCGATTCCAATCAACGTTAGCTGTAACGAGAATGTTCCAAACTTATCAGGAAAGGAAACGAAACAAAACAAAAAGAAACATGCATATAGGTCTTACAATGTTGTTATGAGGTTCCTTCCAGTAAAAGCCCTGTAAAATTAGAGGTAAGATGTTGCAGGCTACGAGAACGTATATCACCAGCGCGTTCATTCCCATCCATTCAAGCACGCTAGTAAACCGCCTCCATCCATGCACATCTACCTGCAAATATTAGGCCGCTCAGTTTTCTGTGAACCTGTGTATCGCATAATATGTTGTTGAATAATCAACTGACCACTAGATAAATTGTAGCGAGTAGAAGCCCTGCAACGCCAACAGTAACACACGTATAGCTGAAGGAGTAAATAGCCTTGTTTATATGCATCCCTGAAACAATAAACAAAAATATTATCAATGGTTTGGTTTGTACTATGATTCACAGTTGCCTCTCTGAGCACAACGTGAGGAATCTCGAGCTGTTGATTCCCTGTTGTTCCTTCATATGCTAATAATGAGCAAAAAATCGTACCTAAGATGTGACAGAGCAATCCTAGGAGCATAAACCCCGTTGATGGATACGACCACAGAGAAAGTCTTTTCTTGTGATCCTGAGTAAGATCAGGACAGATGAACACAATCAGGCACTTGATCACGCAAGAAAAACATAAAACCATGACCATAAAATCATGCCAAATACCTTAAAGTGGACGATAGTGTGCCCATACTGTAAACCTAGCAAGGACGTGACAATTGCCATCACTGTACTACAAAATGATACAGAGTGTGTTTAGTGGGAAAAACTATAAACAAGGAACAAAACTATGAAAGGATTGTCTTAGTTTACATAACAGCCCTGTTCGATTGAATCAATTAAGTAAGTATATCAGAGAATTTTTTTCTATATAGGGTCCTTGATCATGAGATAAAACTATTGTCAGCAATATATATCAGTACAGAGAGGCAAGGAAACCTTAAAATGCCTTCTGGATCGAAGGGGGCCCGACACCATGAAGGAGCTTTAGGAGGAAGTGGACCATAATCTGGTGAGTTGATACTGCATTGCTGCCAAAAAAAGTAACGTTTAGAACCAAAATCAAAATACTACTGCCAAGACAACTTAAGATTCTGGAACATAGAAATTACTTCTGTTCTGGCATATATTGGCTTGCGGTACAAACGTTGAATACCCAAAACTTTACGATCAATCATTCCAGCAGCATTGCATGCAGGTCCCGTATCAGCTCGTACTCCACATTTCACCTTCAAAGCAATAAAAAATGTCAAAAAAAAAAACACTTGAATATACAAACCATATAGCATCCGCAAAATGTAGCTTCCGGGCATAAGATTTTCTGAGCTCGTGAAGTCAACAGCGTACCTTGAATACCTCAGCTCCGGAAGATGCTTCGATGGGAATATGGTATTCCCAATCAGGAACATACAAACCATATAGCATCAAAAGATATGCTGTAGTAAGCATGAATCCCACGGCCCTGAAGTTACAAGAAAAATCTTGAATTAAAATATAAAATGGTAGAGAACCTCTGTTTAAAGAAATCAGAAAATAAACCAACTTATAATATATGTCCTGTTTCAAGCTTCGAGCTGCAAATATTTCAATAACAAACGACAGACTTCTCAAAGAAAAAAAAATGGTCTTATCCATTTCATAATTTTCAACATACAGCCAGCTTTTAAGAGAGATTCTAACTGCATCTAAATTGCTCTCTGGAAAGCATAAATTACAAGCATTTAGAATTTACCATTGCCATTTATATTTCTTGAGCAAAGATAACCCGGAATCAACTTTCTCGTCATTTCGAAGCCAAATCTCACACATTGCTGCAACCAAATAAGCTACAGCAATTCTCTGAAAAAGATCAAAAGAACTGGAAAAGTTAATGATGGCTTATGCACTTCAAAAGGCACGGTGTTAACAATAAATTACTCATTTCAATAACTCGGAGCTGTTCACATGTACATACCTGCAATATGCCCATCCATCTGATCTTTTCCAAGTCCACACCGTATGACAGGTTATTAAGCCCATGGAAATACCCACCTAATATATGAGAAATTAAATAATATAGCAATGAGTACAAAATAAATGAATAAAAAGGAACACGAGTGTGTTACGAATATTGAGAACTTCCGGCATTTCTTCCACAATCAAAATAAAGATTATTTCCCAAGTATTCATCATAAGAAAACATTCCTCAGAGATACAAAATGGAGAAGAAGAACACCTTGTAGAAAAATCCCTAGTACTAAAAGCTTTCCTGCTCGGAGTATTGCTTTCTTGGATGCAGCAATTCTGCAAGTCATATTCTGGTTGAAAAGAAAATAATTAGTATATAATATATAGAGCCAAAACCAGATTAAGACAGAATGTATTCAAGTAGACGTCGAGCACCTTATATACAAGTCCCAGGGAGACACCAACCATGAAGAGGAAAAATGGCATAACAAAATCTGCCAGGGTCAAACCATTCCATGGTGAGTGATTGATAGATGGTATAATTCCACCAGCATCATCGACAATGATCATCAACTGCAATCGAAGACTTTACTAATTATTCTTCCCGGCTAATAGTCGGTAGACAATCTCTAATCTATCATCACATAAATGTGATTAAGCTGTAAGCATGATGGATACAACTACATCAATTTAAAATAACAATCATTCCGAGAACAAGTCAGACGTTGCCATTCAAAATTTAAGTGATCAGAGCATCCTATTTCCAGTTCAATCTGGGCTATATTTTTGGCATTACTGCTAGTTGTTACCACTCAATATGTAAGCTTAGACAGATTTTTCCGTTTTCACCTATGATTCCTCCTAATGAAAGGGATTGAAAAGCAGAAAACTGTGAGGAAGTAAAATTTATTCAATCACGCACGAGGAAAACAACCCATGATACAAAGTAGTTTACACTAAAAGATGCTGATAGGATTCAATCCTATAATTCTTCAAACTAAGTGTACTTAGTTTTTGCTATGCTTTTAGTTTGCATATAGACAAGTTTTGACTAATCCTAGATTCATCATCAAAACAAGGCAATCTACCGTAAAAGATTACTAAAAATACAGTTTGGAGAGTTTCAATAAACTTGAAATACTATCTAACTGCACATTCATGGAAGGAATAAAGACGCATCCACATTCGCGTGTTGGCAATAAAAACAAACAATCACGATAAACACGTTTAACTGATTAAGATAAGCAAACAACATCTAATAAAAAATTATACTCCAGTTAAAAATTAGACGGAAAATTTACCACGACAGTGAGACCGCGAAAAACGTCGAGGGAAACAAGGCGACCGGACGGCGGAGAGCACTTAGCATTGCCACCGGCGCCGCCCAAAACCGGCGGCCTCAACCGAGGAGACGGCGTATTGCTCTTCAGGTAAGCAGACTCAACATCGCCGTCGCCATGGCCGCCGCTATCAATGCGCAGAGCGCAATTCTTCGTCCGCAAATCCAATGTCCCTTCGTCGCCGATGAGTTTGTACGACGCCATGATAAATTAAACGCTCGCAAACACCGCGATCTCAATTTCCACTCACACCAAAACCCGACAAACCATCATATTCACAATATTCGATTCACAATTTATTCCTTTCGGCGATGAATACAAACCTTTTCGAACTCTAATCCTATCCTACCTTAAATATATATATATATATATATATGTATGTATATGTATATCATCTATGTGAACAAGGATTATGTTGCCGCTGAAACTCTCGCCAACTTTTGTATAAAAGCGATAGTGAGAAGAAGGTAGAGAGAGAATGGTGACAGATTAAAAGAATTTTTGGATTAAAATGGAATTGAGTAATGAGTTGCCCCAGGGATGGATAGAAAGGCAAGAAACGTAAGGGTGGGTGGCTTTTTGGAATGACAGTGGACAGTAGCCACCCACTGGCTTCTCTCTCTCTCTCTTCGATATATCTCTCCCTGCAATTTGTTGCAAAAAAGATACGTTACCACTTACCAGTGCCTTATGATATACTCAAAAATATCTCCATCATCATTTTTCAATAATTTTTCTCTTAATTTTTCCCTTTGTTCTGTCAATAAATAAATAATAATAATAATAATAGTTTTGTAGATAATTCTAAAAATTACTTATAACGAATGAAAGGTTCTTACTTCTTAGTAGGATTCTATCCATGATCAGACACGTACGCTCATCCCATAACGATCAAATCCTCATTTAGATCTTACTCCACAATTAATATATTTTTTAGTACGTTATATATATTTTATCAAAACTAAAGTTCAGAAAAATATGTGATTAAAGTTGAAGAATTTTGGAAATGAATGGAGTAATGATTAGAAATAACTAACAATTATCGAAAATAACCTAAAAGCCAAAAAAAAAACCGTTATATTCAGTTACAGGATTATAAAATAAACATATTCCACCACTTGAGGTCTTTTTTATATGCACAGTTCAATGTGAAGATTAATTGACTTCAATTCTCTCTCCTAAAAGCGTTACAATATCTAAAAAGCAACAACCAAACCCGATTTTTTTTTTACTTCTAACCCGATTTTTTTAATCCTTAAAAACAAAAGCAAAAATAGTCGTCTCTGTTTAATTGGTAAACTTTTTAAATTGGAATTAAGCACTTTTAATGTTGCAAGACATTTTTGGAGAAGTAAATTGCAAGATACTTTAAATTGATTCAAAGATGTCTATTAAATAGGTCGGACATGTTATACATGATTTTTCAAATGTAATTTTGCGTTTTGATATATTATGATTATGATTGTAGGCTATAATATAGGGACGAAGGTTTATTTAGTACGCAATTTAAGTATCGACTGTGAATTTCTTACATTATAAAAAAAAACATGATATCTTATATCGCATATATAGAAGAAAATCCGACATAAATCTACCTCTTTTCTTGTTCATACACGTAAGATTTGATAATGAAAGTAGCATTCTCGACTCGTGCACATTTACAAAAATTTGACGAGTGGAAAAAATCTGGATCACCTAAATATATATATATATATATATATATATATATATATATATATATATATATATTCTTTAGTTCATTGATTGCACGACTCACCACTATGCCATACCTAATTTATATTTAAATTTTAAAATCAGAATAACAAGTTTGTATCGAGGGGGCAACTAAAAAAGGCAAATTATAGGCAAATAGATATTCTCTTCTAAATATTTCCTTCACAAGCAAAACAAATCATTTGTATGCATATTTTTCGGTAGACCTTTTCATCAATATATCAAACTCTATTATCTTCTCACATTTTCATACTTGAACCTGCCCTAATATTACCAAATTTAAATTGTCTTTAATTGATAGGATTTTTTTCCCCCTTATGGAGGGCAACACGAAGCGACTATCTGATGTGCACACTAAATAAACCTCTCACATAAGAAATACTCCCTCCGTCCCAATAGCAAGATCTCACTTCTTTAATTGATGAGAGTATTAATCTTTAATTGATGAGAGTATTAATTAATAGAAGTGAGACCTTGCTATTGGGACGGAGAGAGTAACATACAAAGTACAAACCACACATGAAAAATAAATCGTACTATGAAAATCTGGTGCAATAAACTCGATTTATCAAATACTGATGGGATTTACGATCTGTAACCACAAGAATCCTCCACTTAAAGGTCATCAAAATTTACAAGTGTCCTTTCGCAACACTCAAATAGTAGATCTCTCCTATATGAGAAGAAGAGGAGGCATATATTAGACTTAATTAATTACTACCGCCCTTCTCCCAAATATATATATATATATATATATATATAGAGGTGTAGGTACAAATTTAACAAAAACAGTGAAGATAACATTTAATAATGGTGTTCAGTGTAGTACAACAAACACAATTATACAAAAGTTAATTTTACAAAAGGCAAAGACATATAATGATATAATAGATCAATCTATTTTCCAACAACTGCACCGCCATAACTACATGTGTTGAGACGCACGCAAAAAGGAAAAGGAATATAATGAATAAAAGCATATGCTTATCTACTCAGGGCCGAAAGAGAAACGCAGTGATAAAACACGCACACAATTTGTGTTTCGTATAATTCATACGTGGACGGCGGTAAAATCATGAATAACGTTTTTCTAATTGTTTTATAATTATAAGTAATCATCATATCAATATCATACAGAAAAATAAAGTAAAATAAAAATTAAAAGGTTCGTAGCTGAAAGTCCTACATAGGCCTGGCAAATCGTGCGTGTCGGATCGTTATCGTGTCGACCTGTTAACGACCCGACCTGTTAAGGCCAAATCTGAACACGACCTGTTAAGGATTTGCTCGACACGACACGAATCCGATCCGAAATGTTCAAATCCGAACACGACACGAACACGAAAATTACACGATTTCTATCGTGTTGACACGATACGATAACGACACGATACGACACGACACGATTAAAACATAAATTATACGACACTATAAGCTATATAAACAATAAAAACATTAAAAATTAAACTTAAAACCCTAAGAAAAATAATAAATTAATAATTAATGATGAAAATAAAAAAATAAAAAATAATAATTAAATCTTATCGGGTTACACGAACCCGACACGAACCCGACACGAACCCGACCTGATAATTTCGTGTCCATATCGGGTTACACGATAACGACCCGAATCCGATAAGGCTTGACACTAACCCATTAATTTCGTGCGTGTTCGTGTCGGATTATCGTGTCGTGTAAAAAATTGCCAGCCCTAGTCCTACATCCAACATTATCTCCCCATATAAAAATTCTCTCTTTATAATTGATTCGCTTCTCTACAAGATATCTTAAGAGATAGTATCAGATAAGTAGTAGTAGTATTTTTTTTTAATCTAATGCTTATTTTTCTTGAATTACTGTAAATTGTTTATCTAATTTTTATTTTTATTTTTTTTAGATTAAAAAAAATAACGGATAGCTCAATCATGTTTTGACTTTGAGTTATTATTATTATGATAGGGCGAATACAACTAATTAACCTAAACTCTGCATATTTATATAAAATGACTTATAGTATTGGTATTACACATAAACAATTGAAACGGTCAATTTTTTACACTAATGCATCATTTTTTTTTTTTTAAACAATCCATCATTTGTTAGTTAGTCATGAAAAAAGAACGTTATTTAGGTAATATATAATGATAAAGTTTAATTAAAACATAAAAGAAATGCCATGCGTCTGAACCAAGTCAGTATATCGTCCATGACAAACCAACAAATATCATATTAGTGTAAAATTTGATAATTTGAATTAATTTTGTATAATATGAATAATATAATTCAATATGACACAAACGGATAAAATTTAGAAAGGTTATTTAGATGCGTTTGTCCTTAATGATGCGTATCCATCTTATTCTTCTAAATCAATAAATATCGAATTAAGGTATACATTAATTTTAAAATATCCAATATTATATTCACTAAAGTAAATATTCGGAAATTGCAAAATATCGCAAACCAAAGAAATTAAGAGTTACGAGTCACTCAACCTGCAGATTATCTTTATATTTGGTGATCGGTTATTCTTCATTGAAAATTATTAGCTCAAGTTTCTCTTGTGTATCCGTTTTTTATATAAAATTTTGGGTATTGATTTTATCGTATCAAATGGTATAATGTACTTTCGGATATCTTTTTCTGGGGGATCTTTAGGCTATTCCATAAAATATATCAAAATTCAGTAATAATATCTTTTGAAGATAGTCTACCTATGGAGTAAATATTCTTGTGATTAAACTTTTATCATATCAATATTTTATAGATTGAGCCTCTTGCACCAAATTTTCTAAATAAAATTTCCTTTTTTTCTTTATATAGTTTACAATATAAGAGCAAGATTTATCTATTGCACGATTAAAGTAGGTGACGGCGAATTATCATAGTCTTAATTAAAGTAGACCTGTTACATATGCAAGTGTATATAGAGTTTCATTTTTTTTTCCTAAATAAACCTACTTAGATTAGGATAGTCGATAGTAGGCACAATCATATACGGTTCGGAAGACGGTGACCTAATGTAAAATAATTGTTTTCTTTTTAAGTACTATTAGCATAAGTTTTTTTTAATAAAAAGTGTACCTAATTCTTAATAGGGGATGAGGTCTTGATATTATGCTAATTAAATGGCATACTTTATACTTTATAGTATTAATTTTGTCCTCTAGTTTTTAGGTGGCGTCCACCCCTGATTAGCATTGGGAAGTTGGATTCTGCTGTGTCTGACGTTCTCGATTATGGGATCTTTTCGTCACTCAATAAACACTTTATAAGATTTACTTAAAATTTGAGTTAAGATTAATTGTGCGTATTTATTGTGGACATGGAGAGTATATAGTATCCACAAAACTAATTAAATTTAGCCTCTAAGACCATTGTAGCTAATTTGAACAAAACTAAGATTGTGCCTTTAAATGATTAGTCAAACAATACTTCCGATGCAATTGTCTCTTTCTAAAGATATAAATTTTGAAGAATATGATCAGATTTTCAAGAGTGGCTACATATTGTTTCTAAAAAAAATTGTCGGGACTATGGTGAGATCTCTAAAATAAAAATAAGTGGGAAATAGAATTTTTGATACGTATTCTTGTCTTATTAACTTTTGAGGTTAGAATAAGAGAAGAAAACAAGATGGTATTCTAAATTTCCACTGGTATTCTAAATTTCCCTTAAAAATAATTGATTATATCGACATAATAATGTTAACGTGATTCCAATATTTCGTCCACATAGGGTAGGTAGTCTAGAACATAACCCTATGCACAACAATGGATAGAGACTACTGGTGTAAAAAATTCAGCAAAAATAATAAAATAGAAATATGTCCCAAGATGTTCCATGTAAGTAATTAAATTTAAGATTCCACTGTTGTTTAAAATTCCAAAATCAAACTATAGGTATCCTATATTTGTTCTCTTTATATTTTCCATATTTAATTAGCATTAATTGTCCTTTTTTATATTAAAAAGAGAAGAAGATTGAGACTAGAGAAAAAAAAAAAAAAGAGTGGTGCCTACAGCAATCGACCTAGCATGGACTTTCCCTGCATGCATAGCTTTCCAATTTCAATTATTATTTGACAATAACCTTGACGTCAAATTCCCTCAAGAGCATCCGGAGCGTGTGGTGCGATTTATTAGGTTATAGAGAGTCCAAAGAGTAGTGTATATTGAGCCACGACAATGACGATCCGAATTTTAGTGAGAGTACTTTGGGTAATTTTAGTGTAATACACTATTTATTAGGGTTTTCTTTTGATATAAATAGCTTTTCATTATAATTGTAATGTATTATCATAATGTAAACGTAGTCACATGTGACGAATTGAGTTAAATATTTTTGTGGTTGTTTCGTATTTTCAATAATTTTTTGTCTTAATACTAACATAATCTCAATCACGTAAAGGGTAATGAAATAAGTTTAAATTCCACAATTCTCATTGAAAAATATAAAGGAGAAGGCAAGATATACTATAGTTTTTTTTTTTTAGGGAAGAGAGAAATTTCATTAATTAATCAAAATCAATAGAATATTTTGATAAATATAAATATATTTTCAATGTGTGTGATCAATAACGGGTAAACAAATTTTCCACCCATTTTAAAATGCGTAATGATTTTTACGTAGTATAATTTGAAGTACACCAGTACACTTTTAAGCATCCAGAGAGAGAGAGAGAGATGAGCTGAGCTATCGCGTCAATGGATTTGGGCTGAATAGTAAGCCCATTTAAAATTTACATATGCATCTGTACTGTTCATGGGCCAGTCTGGACAAAGTTGTGATTGGCCAGTTTTGAATCGGGTCCTCTCTAGTCTCTACGAATGGTGATTTTAAACATAGCCTTCATTTTACTCTTCATAGCCTCTAATTTAAAAAATTATTAAAATTATATTAATTGTACTATTTTATTCTTATACTATAACTCCCAAATTAAACTCTTAATAAATACTACCTCCGTCCCATTATTCTTATCTCATTTTTTTTGGGCACATGTATTAAGGAAAATGGTGTTTAAAGGATAAAAAGATAGAAAGTGGTGGAGCCCATAACTTTTTGTGAGAGAAACATATTTCCTTTTATGGAAATAGGACAAGAATAACGGGTCAGTCCAAAAAGGAATACAAGACAAGAATAATGAGACGGATGGAGTAATGCAATTGCCCCTAAATATGAAATACGTTGGACTGAAAAAAATTGTAAGACCGCTGAAAAAGAAAGAACAAAATATTAATCTTTGAATTTATAGATAAAGATCTCTTAATTCATCAATAAAGGTTTCATTAAGTTACAGTATAAATGATTAAAAAAAAATTGTGTGATTTGGAGCACATTTTGTTGCTCTGTTTCCATATGCTGCAATTCCATGTTTCCATCTTCAACGGCCTATTTGCATCTTTTTGGATGCTCTTCAATGGTGTATTTGCATTTGCATATTTCCATGTTTTTATTTCCTTTTTTCTTTTCAATTGAAAAATGGCATCGAATTTTTATAAGAGAAATACTTGTACAACAAAACATAAATTGAAACGTATACTCCTGCAATTCCATACCTTTTAAACAAATGAAAACAAAACTTAGCCGTCAACAGAAATCCAAAAAAATTGCCAGAAAAAGGGAAGAGGGGGGCCAAATAATGGTGGTAATCGATTTTGAATATGTAACTCTTTTTTTTTTTAACAAATATTACAAGAAATTTTAAAGGCTGCGTGACGGTGGACTTGAACCCGTGACCTTTGGCCCGAGCATTAATCACACTACCACTAGACTAACACACGCACCCGAGCATTAATCACTCTACCACTCATTAATTACTCTACCACTAGGCTAACACACGCACACGAATCTATAACTTTTTTTTTTTTAATATCATTATAAATATTAATACTCACACACCTCACCTAGAGTTTTTTTGTGGCTGAGAGTATTCGAACCTCTGACCTATTGGTCAACAGACAACCACTCCACCACTAGGCCATCCCACTGGGACAAGAATTGTAACTTTTGATGGTAGAGACATGGCTCTCATTGTCGCGACTCTCTTCCATGAGATGATCTGTTAGGAGGTGGGATAGGCAGTAGGCACCGACGACTTCTCCATGAACTCGACGAGTATGGTTCTTTCCTGTGCTTAAACGTGTTTTTCTGGGTTGGGGGCTACACCGTATTTTTCTTTTTAAGGATTTTTTTTAAACTTTGTGGGCTACAAGAATAAAATAGTAAATTTAATAATATTTTTATTAATTTATTAAATAAGTGACTACAAAAGGTAAAATGAGGGTTGTATTTATAATTATCCCTCTACAGTTTGTATTGATGACTTGAAGAGTTTTGTGTTACTTCAAGTCTTCAACTAACCACTTGAGCTAGACTTCATTAGCACATTGTGTTATAATCTATTACTAATACGAAAATAAAGATGCCCCATCCACGGTGCTCCATTCAGATTTTTCTTTATTCTGGTAATTTGTCTAATTTTAATTCATATATATTCTAATTTTTATTTTTATTAATTAAAATTTTATTAATTTCATATTCTTGAAATATCACATGTTTATCTATTAATCACATCTCATATTTATCTACCCCTCTATTTAATTAATTTCTTCTATTATACATATTAAAATAATAACAACTTCGAAATGCATTCTTATAAATCCTTATTTTATACATTCTTAATTCATATATAATAATCTATAGAAAATTTGTAAATGAAAATCTCTCTATAAAGACTAAATAAATATATTTAATCAACATGTCTACATGGAATCCTTTTCATTTTTCATTCATATTTTTCTAAAAACTTCGATTAGTGATTTCTAGAAAATATATACATTGAATTAAATGTGGGATATGTAGCTAAAGAAAAGAACAATAAAATTTGAAATGTAAACATATTTTTTTCCACATTTTGGCAAATATTAGAGATATCGATTTAACATGAACTAACGAGACGGTTCAAAATGTTTTTCTAAAAATTTAAGTTAGTGTTTTCTAGATTGTATATACATTGAATCAAATGTGGGATAGGTAGCTAAAGAACAGAACAAAAAAACTTGAAGATGTAAACATAACGAGACGGTTCAAATATACTTAAAAAGAAGGATTTTTACTAATTTTAATTAATATTAACTTTGTTTAATTTTTTATTGAGTAATTTAGCATAAACCAGACCTTTGAAGAGGTAAACATATTTTTTTCCGTATTTTGGCAAAGATTAAATATATCGATTTAACATGAACCAACGAGACGATTCAAATATACTTAAAAGGGAATGATTTTTACTAATTTTAATTAATATTAACATTGTTTAGATTTTCATCGAGTAATTTAGCATAAACCAACGAGAGGGTTCAAATAACATAAAAATAATGATTTTTACTAATTTTAATTAATTTTACTTAGTGTTCATATTTTTATCGAGTATTACTCAACGGATTTGAAACGAGTATGTACAGTAAAGTTACTATTTTAACCAAGATTAAGACGAACATGTAGAAAAATTCTAAACAAATTTAGATTTAAAAAAAAATACATAATGAATTAGTATACCTGATCCATTATCATTCCTAATTATAAATTTAGATACGTGAAATAATTAATTTTATAAGTTTGAATAATAATTAACGCGAACAATATCACAACTTTTAAATAAGATATAAAATTATTTTTAAAATGTATACATTCTTAATTCATATAAAATAATCTATATATATATTTAATATTATAAAATTGGTAAATATTAGATATATCGATATAATTAACATGAACCAACGAGACGGTTCAAATATACTTAAAAGAAGAATTTCTACTAATTTTAATTAATATTAACTTTGTTTAGATTTTTATTGAATAATTTAGCATAAACCAACGAGACGGTTCAAATAACATAGAAAGAAGGATTTTACTAATTTTAATTAATATTACTTTGAAGATGTCAACATATTTTTTTTCGCATTTTGACAAAGATTAGAGATATCGATTTAACATGAACCAACGAGACGGTTCAAATATACTTAAAAGGAAGGATTTTACTAATTTTAATTCATATTAACTTTGTTTTTATTTTTATCGAGTAATTTAGAATAAACCAACGAGACAGTTCAAATAACATAAAAAGAATGATTTTTACTAATTTTAATTAATTGGAGTGTTTATATTTTTATCGAGTATTACTCAACGAATTTAAGACGAGTATGTACAGTAAAGTCACTATTTTAACCGAGATTAGGACGAACATGTAAAAAAATTCTAAACAAATTTAGATTTAGAAAATACATAATGATTTAGTATACTAGATTCATTGTAATTTCTAATAATAAATTTAGATACGTGAAATAAAATTAATTTTCTAAGTTTGATTAATAATTAACGCGAACAATATCACGACTTTTAAATAAAATAGTATAAAATTATTTTTAAAATGTATACATATAAATTAAAACATAAAGTTATTTCCCGTCGAGTCTCGACGGGCTACTTACTAGTTTAGATAATAACATCTGGCATTGATCTCTTCTATTAGGATATAATCTTAGCCATATCAAACTATTTAATCATTGTGCCTTCGTTTAGACGAATTAAACAGGATTAAACCAGACTTAATCTAATAATAATATATTGTTTGGTTGGATAGATTGAAATCGATAACTTAATCTCGACTTAATATTACGTTATTTGTTTCCAATTCAATATGTGACCTAATCTTGAGCCAATTTAATCCAACCACCCTTAAAATATTGGGACTTTTTTAGACTGACGTTGAGCATTTGAGAATTTAGACTACTATCTCCAAATTGAATTAGTTTTCAAGGTTTTTAATTGAAATTGTTCCAGTCCCAAAAACCCCGACTACGACGAAGACGATCGCTGAGTTCAATAATCTCTGATTAATTGTAACTGAAGAGAGAAATATATTAGCAGAGATGAACCGGCGATCCAATTATATCTTGACGACGACGGCGGCGTTGCTGGTGGTTCTGGCGGCGGCGGTTGCTGGTGCTGAGCGCGAAAATAAGACGGCGTCGTTAGGGGCATTTTGGTCCAGCGCGAAGGAGGACGGAGATGATTTTGGTGGCCCTACTACTGTCCAGGAGGAGGAGGAACTCCGTTTGGACGGCGGATTCTCCACCCTTGAGGGAATGTTACAGTGGTCTATTGGTATATCTCTCTCTCTAGAATGATTTTGATGTAGCTGGTTTCGCAGTAACGGGCTGTATAAAAGAATAATCTGACATCTTTTCGATGGAGGCAGGCCATTCAGATCCAGAGAAGTTAAAGGAAGCTGCATTAGACATCGAGCGGCAATCATCTCATGACCTAAAGCAACGCCAGATGGAAATAAAGGTGAGGTTTGTAGTTTCTCCCGATAAAAATTTCTGCATCGGTTTATTTCTTCTCATTGAATTTTAAAGTTGTGCTGCAGTTGTTACTGCTGCTAGCTAGTAGCTACTCTAGAGAGGTTTTCACCAGTTATTCTGCAGTCATTTATTCTGAAAATTGCTTATTTCCGATTCTGGTTATATATTTGCAACGATCTTTTACAGCATAGTGTTACTATGATATACATGATATCTACACCTTGAAGTTATCAGTGTATACTGTATAGTTTGTCAGACAAATATCCTTAGTTTTAAGCTCTTATCTATTGTTGAATGAAGTTGTGTGGAATTGCTACAAGTACTATTTTGAGCGCTTATACCTTAAGGGGGCGTTTGGTTTGATGGAAGGGATAGATAATGTTTGATAGGGTAGTGTAGAATGTGATTATTTAGATTATTAGTCCTGTGTTTGGATTGCTTGATTGTGGTGTAGGATAATTGAAGGACTATGTGAGTGTGTGTGCTACTGTGTGCTGTGTGTGTGAGTGTGTGTGCTACTGTGTGCAGTGTGTGTGTATTTTAGGTGGGATTATATTATCAATCACTCCTTATCAAGCAAACCAAACGTAAGGGATCTCGTTTTTGGTTCTTCTTGAACTTGTTGGTGTTTCCTCGCGCCGAGGCTTTTACATCGTGTTATGATTGTATATAACATATTTAGCTCCACTTCGTGTCCAGCTTATATTACTGATTTCATCTTTCCTGAGGACACAGTTTACCTAATTGTTCCACTGCTGCTTGAGCTTGACTATGCCCCTTATCAAAATATAACATGTGATTTTTAAACTTAACCAATCACAGTGTCCAGTCCACCTAAATTATTATGCTCGATGCCGTATCATTTCTTCCAGTGGGAGTATATTGGTAATACCAATCCTATGTTCTGTTTTTTACTCAGCTGATCTGATCCTGTTGCTTATGGCTTGCTTGCACAGGAACTGATGGAGAAATTAAAGATGCCTTCAGATGCAGAGTTGATGAAAATTGCAATAAATGATTTAAGCAACTTGTCTCTATCATTGGAGGACCGCCATCGCGCGCTTCAGGAACTCCTGATACTTGTTGAGCCAATAGACAATGCAAATGGTATGTATTGTTTACTGCCTTCTCAAAAGAGTATTGTCGATTTTAAGTGGCCATTATTGTAGAAAATACTGGGTTAAGTGAGTTCTCGTGAATGTTTCTTCTTAATTTTCTGTATTTGTATATTTAGTTCATGAATGAAAATTTGACAAAGCCTGAGAAGTCATTAAAGGGCTGAAATAGCATTGTTATCTCCAATTACTGATTTTTTTAATGTGTTGCACAATTAATGAAGCATCAAGAGAACTAGGGAAACATACAGCTGAATTGGATCGGTGCTCATATCAGGATGCTGGTGTAACCGTGTAAGGATAATAGTTTGATTGCAATCTGAGGTATAAAATAAATATATGATATCTGTAGAGCAGCATTTCATATGTTATGGATCTGGCATTACTAACCTCAATAAGTTAGATTGCAACCCGAGATATACAATAAATTAATGTTGAATTTCAGATTCTGAGGATAAAAAAACACATGCCAAGTATAGAATATTCTTTGGAACTATACTAAAAAATGTGTATAATTACAAACCCCCTCCTAGACCTCCAAGGCGCTAGCTACCTGGGTCTTTTACACCACTGAGATCTTGACTGTATGTAAGAACACATATGTATTAGTGACCATATTTGTTGGTGTCTTAGGCTCTTCGCAAGTGAGTGAATCCTTATTATTGAAATTAGCTAGAATTTTAGATGGACGTTAATAAATAAAATATACTCAATGCAACCTGAAACTAGCATCTCTGTCTCTGTAGGTGCGTGGAACAGGCACTTTAAGCATTCAAACTTAAGTAGAATTCTTCCAAGAAGCTATGAGATATTGAAAACCAATAATAATAATAATAATAAAGAAAAAAGAACATTGGTTGGTAGTAATAGTTTTTCTATGGCTCATCACGATTGTTATCTTGATTATTCAGGTTGAGTTTTTTCGTGTCTAAACTTTTGAAGTTCAATTACTAGAATACAATTACAAGCTAAGAGTTTCAGTAAGATGATCAATTGAATTTCCTATGAAACTGAAAATCAATGAATTGATGCACAAATTGTTCATTGAAAGATATGCTTCTTGTTGGAAACTATATCCATATCCGATTTGACTTCATAATGTTTTAGATGGGAGTTGAATAATGTGAAAGTTCTTAGATCCTTATTAATGGTAAAGGGTATTCTAGTTTCATAAGATCATTGGAAATGAATGAAACATTTGAGTGTAATCTGATCCAGTATTTGCTTTCGCTTACCTGTTCTACTTTTTAAAATGTTCTGTTTTTTAAGTGAAAGTGCGAAGAAGCATTATTGTTTTGTACACAAGCTTAAGGCACGTAAAAACATGTTTTATTGCCAGAATTGCACAAACTAGGGGGACTGACTGCAGTCATAAAGGACCTTAACAATTCAAACCCAGAAATAAGAACTATTTCTGCATGGATTCTTGGGAAAGCCAGCCAAAATAATCCCTTTGTTCAGAACCAGGTTTGTCATTTTCCTCTTTCATTCAATGTCAAAGTTGTTCTTATGTTTGTAGACCTTTTAACTTTCCACCAGAACCTCGGTCGTACTTCTTTTTGGAGGGTCTCACATGACCTGTAGAATTCATACTGAAATTTGCATGTATCAGATCTTGGAGCTTGGAGCACTGGCAAATTTAATGGAGATGGCACACTCTGAATTCATTGAAGAGGCCACAAAAGCATTATATGCTATTTCAGCCTTGATTAGAACTAACCTTGAGGGCCAACAGTTATTTTATAAGGAAGCTGGAGATTTGATGCTTCAGGTGAAAACACTGAAGGATAATATAACGTGTTTGAGTAGTGACACACATCTTGCTGGCGCTCTAATACGCAGTTATTACATTTTATACTATCTTGCAGAAAATACTGAGCAACTCTAGTATTGATATCAGATTACACCGGAAGTCAGTTTTTCTCTTGGCTGATCTTGTTGATTGTCAATTGCAAAGCAGAAGTAATGTGGAAGTGCCTTTTTTCAGCAACCACATCTTGTTAAAATCTGTGGTTGATCTAATGGCATCAGCAGATCTTGATCTCCAGGAAAAGGTCTTTGTTTGTCCCTTTATCACTATATGTCATGCGATCACTGAATCAGCTATTTCTTCCAGTTTTCTTTTATTTGTATACGATATGTGACTCAACTAAATCGATGGCATTCTTGTTACATTTAAATGATACATATTATCTAGAGTTCTAGAGTGTGCACGAAATAGTGACTTGGGTACTCTGTCTTACTGGTCAAATTAGTTGAATGCATCAATCAGGTTTGCTGAATTCGAAAAAATTTGTTATGGTCATTTTGTCATGTATATTTTCTGCTCCAAATCTTGCAGGCCCTATATGCAGTGAAGAGTTTGTTGATGCTAAGATCTATTGATGCTCGTGTCTTCAAAGATGTATGTGAACTGGATTTGGCATTGGGGAGAATGAAGCAACAGTTGGAGCAGTTGACTCTCGATGATAAATTTAAAGAGTATGCTCTGGACGTGGAAAATCTCCGAAAGGAAGTTGAGCTCATTTTCCTTGGAAAGCTTGAAAAGGTGCGTATGGTAGGCGTGTAGATTCTTATCAAGTTATTAAAATTGGATTTTGTCTGACATTGAAGTATGACAGGCTAAGCCAGCTTCTACGCACATGACAAATGGGCTTGCTGTTGCTTTAGTTACTACAGACGATGGATAAAAAGTTTGCCTTAAAACTCATTCCCTTTTTCTACCAACTGTTATGGTTGCCTCGACAAGGTTCTGCACTTTCTTTTATTTTTTTTTACCAAAAATAGGAAGTAGCAAGTCATGTGGAATGCATTGGAGGCCTTCTGAGATGTTTAGAACTTGCATAGTAAAAAATATTGTGTGATGCAATATTAAGGCAAGCAAGAATTGCAGGTGATACTTAATAGTAACTTGTTCTGTAGCTTAATTTAGGTTCTCTCTTAATTTAAGAAGAATTTTGGTACATTTGTGTGCAGAAGACTCACGACTGAAAGATATGATACAACTGATGGTTTACCTGTAACATGCTGCTGCTATCTTGTATTTAAATTGTGTGTGTACATAATATACAAGGCAGTGAAGGCACCTAGACCATGTGTGATAATCATACATTAGCTTATATACTTTATTGCTTTAGAAGCTTTGGGCCAGAGTTGGAGGCCATCCAGCTCGTAATCACGTCCACAAGTAGATCGATTTCTTTGGGGTTTTCTGCACGGAAAATACTTGATTCTGGAGTGAATGTATTGCCCACTTCTTTAGCAACTGCCTCCCATGGTGTTCCTGCTGTCAAAGTTGCCAAAAACTCTCCTCCGCGACTCACTGCATCTGCCATTGCTGGAGGAACATCCGGCAAAACCTGGATATGATATGATGTTGGAAAATTCTTACAATTTTTGTAATAATAACAAGAAATTTAACCCCGGTTCCATAGTATCTGTTAAATAGCTTATTTTAGGAGGATAAGAAAGTACCTGTTGTAGTGGGAAACCGTGATCACCAGGCAAGGTACGAATGGACATATCGAGCATCGAACTGATGGCGGATTCCGAGCTCAGGATCTGGGCTAGTCTTGGAGTTTCATCAATGCTATCATCTTTGAATTTTATCAATAGATTTCTCGAGATACCATAGTAAGATCTGATCTGTCACACACACGATCATGTAAACAGTGTGAGGTAACCCTAAACCCTTTGCTCCAAATATTCGATCTACATGCAACTTCAATGAATTTTTTTCCTCCCACTAGAAAAAGGATTGATTGGTTTTGGACCTTGGCCATCTATTAAAATTTGCCTAAGCATGCTTCATCAACATTATATGAACAAACTTTCTGCTCTATAACATGTCAGAAAACAGATATATGAGAAATCTCCTAGTAAATACAAATTTCCCCATCTCAAAGCTTTTGATATATGAAAAATATGGTAAAAGTAGAAACTAATTTTACCAATCGCTGAGTTTCTTCTGGCTTGGGGGAGAAATCCTCCCTCCCATTGGCCAAGTCCATGTACAGTGGAGGAAGCTGCTCAACCAGAGGAAGGACTTGCTTCATAATGGCAGGGCTAAGGTTCTCAAATTGCTTCCTTGTCATCTCAGCCTGCAAAATATTCACAACACTAAACCACACCGTTCATAAAAGTCTGCAGTGGTGGCCTATCAGTGGAGAGGGATGCTTGTGACCAAAAGGTCTCAAGTCTGAATCCCACTAACGCCAAACAGGACGAGTCTATTGCACAAAATTATCCTATTGCGGTTTATCACTCCTATACGATTTGCATGCTATTAGACAAGAGCGGTGTTAGGGGGGGGGGGGGGGAGTCTGCGCGTAGCAATATAGACTGCTAAAGAGCATTATTTTGTAAGAAAATAGCAAGGATAAGTTGTGGTAAACCAACCAAATCAAAGCAAACCCAAACCTTATCCATCCAAAAAATTTATAACTTTTGCTATGTTTTAGTATATTTTATTTTCACCATTCCTTTTCGGTTTGATTTTGTGACCCAAAATCTAGATAGCACAGACACGCCGCATGCAATGCCCAGATAACTATAAAATGATGCTTCCCTATGTACTAACGTCATTTGGAATACGTATAAAAAGTACAAGAGCAACAAATCTTGATAGTGATACAGTAAAAGAGACAAACATCATAGATTGCTTCATCTATTAAAAGCAATTTAGGCTACGTAAATGTAATTTAGAATCTAACCCCACGGCGAACAGTTGGTGATGACACTAGTTGTGATAAAAGTGGTCCAAAGCGTTGGGCTATCGGCACCAGGATTGGTGAAAACAGTGGAACAGCTGAGCTTGCTTCCTGAATGTAACAAGCAAACATTTCGTCAATTCTGCATGACTTAAAAACGATTATTACATCATTCTTTGACTTAGGAACTACACAATAATAGGGAACAAAAGTACAATATTTTCATATCCTGTGTTGGTTGGCATCACTAGCCACATGAAACAATGTAATTAATCATATACAATACCTTGTTATTGAATGCCATGAATATATTTCCACTTCTCTGCACAGCATACCTTGAGCCTGAAAAGTAGACAAGAAGCTATAAGTTGATGCTAGGCATCCCCAACTTCAGCAGAATAGATCAAGCATAAATAATAAGTCGACCTATCAGAAGATGAATGACGGATCCCAGAGAATGACCCATGCCAAAAGAGGGAACATCTTCAACCTGTACAACAAAGCTACTTAAACAAACAAATAGCAAAGTGGTGGCAGCAACTTCTACATGTATGAGATCTAACTTACTGTTTCTTTGAGAGACCGTAGACACCTCTCAAATTTAAATTGCACTTCATCAGCAATGAGGAAGTGATCAAAACCACTGGCATAAGGCGTAGCAATAACTAATGTACCCCTGATTCACAAGATACAGAGCAAGCGCACTGATATTATCAACTTCTTAATGATGCTAAAAACAATGAATTACACTTGTCCTACGGTCCTACCCTTATCTCTATCTACTTCTAACCCAGCATTCCCACAACTAAAAGTCCCAATAGAACACCACCCCCAAAAAAAATCGTGGAGAAAAGAATAGAAAAAAAAGGAAAACAAAAACAAGTACAAAACCAAAGTAACAAACATATACAAAACTGAAAACAAAAGTTCAGTTTCCTGATTGAAAAACTCGATTTCTTATAGAAAGTAGGGGAGTTTGACACAAACAACTCAAATTCGAAGCAATAGGTATAACTGAACAAAGTGCATCAGTAACAAAACAACTACTGCAAGCTGCTTCACAAATATATACATAATACATGTAATTGCTGACCAAGTGAAACAATCAATGATATTTTGGCATTAAAATGACTTACTTGTCTGCAAGACGTTCCAGGAACATGCGATAAGTAAGTTGTGGAGCAGCACCCACAAATATGCCGCCAATAAAATGTACGATTGACGTTATCTTGGATTTTCTTGGTCTCAATACCCATGCACCCTGGAAAATTCTTATATATATATATATTATCAGCAATCTGTCACAAAGTCTCCAACAACTTTACAGAAACATAATGCCATGTCGAAATTCATCTAGATATATATGTAACATCATCTTCAGTATGATAAATTCGCGGCACCACAAAGTAAACTCATGACTTCTGATATCTGTACAAAGCACATTAACAAGGGAACATAGATGAAGCATCTAAAACAAATTAAAAATATAAAACCCATTCAGCTATAGGTGAAAAATTTGTCACAGAAGCACCACCTAGGCAAACAGTAAAATAGAGTAATTTGTCACCATCTCAGACCAAATTCGGAAGATGTCAAGTCAGTTGAAGTACAATATACCTCAATTTCACTCCAATCTTCTGAACTACCCCAGCCTTGTTGAGTTTGCTTCACAGTTTCCGTAAGTATTCTGTTAATTCAGCACACAGAAAGCAATTACAAAACCAAACTGAAAAAAATAAAATTCCTTCAAATTATTGAACTATGGATTTTCAAGCGGCAACTCTCAAGTCTTAACAGTTTTTATTCAACGGAAGCATCAACGTCAAGATTGAATCCCCGGCATAACAAGTCGTCCACAGATCACCGAGATCAGGAACCCGGTGAACTATATCCCCAACTCCTCTTTATAAAATCTAATTTGTTTGATTGTGTTCTGAGACTATGAGCGTTCGAAATTGTAAAAAACATTCATAATATCCTAGTTTCTGTGTTATCTACTTCGTCTTCTCAAAGTCTCCATTTCACAATCCCACAGTTTCCGAACTCAGGTTAAAAAATATCTATATCATATAACCTCACCATCACAACCACTAAAAACCAAAAGTAGAGCAAGAAACAAATAATGGAACGAATACTATAGTTGATCAGTACAACAAAATCGAACTCAAATTAGGTCTGACCTCTCGATGTCTCTGTAAAGCTGAATTCCAGTTGTTTCCGTTTGGTTCTGGCCGCCTCCGCCGTCCGAACTACCATATATTCCGATTCGACGGCTGGAGCTACTGTTTCTAACGACGGAGGGGCGAAGAGTAGGCGTAAACGGTAAGTTACAGAGGCGTACCAAACTCCGGGACGGCAAGGAGTCGGATGATGGCGGAGAAACCGTTAGATGAGGCGGAGACGTCCATACACAGTTCGCCATAGCTCATGAGAGAGGACAATTTTCGTTTGCCCTTAAAACTGGAATTTCTCTGGTTTTCAGTTAGACGTTCTGTTAGACAATTTGCCTTTTTAGATCTTGTACTCTTTTGTTTATACGTTTTCCATTTGTTTCCTCTCTCTTTTTAATAATTATATTTTGGCCCCTAATCATTTTGATATTAATAATTCTAACGGATTGATTTTTTTGTTTTTTTGTTTTTGAAAGTCGAACGGATTGAATTTTGTTTGTAGCTATAAATTGAATTTTATGAATGGAAGTTGGACTTATCTATATACTATTATTAAAACGAATATTGATTCGAATCTTCCCCTTATTTTTAGGTCCTACGTGGCGCGTTCTCTATTCATTATTCTTATTTATCTTAAATTCTCATTTTAAGTATTTTTATTTATATATTTATTATATCTAATATAAAATTTTCTATCTCACATCGTTTTTTAATAAGACTCTACTCTTGGAGAGCCTATATAAATACTCAAAATTCATATCTATTTTCTCATCCCAAGATTATTTTGCATAATCAATTTTATTTGACCGATTAATTAGTTGGCCAAATAAATAGTTTTATTTTTATTAAAAAATAATTTGAGCAATTATTAAGTTGTCTATAGTAATTTGTTTAATTTGATAAATTATTAAGAAATATAATTAAGAAACCGAAAAATAATAATGATGATATCTATATAAATACATAATCTTCACGGAAATAAATAAATTAATATAGTAATAGTTATTACTTTGGTATCTCTATAAACTAATATGACAAAAGAATAATATTTATTAATCTGGATCTCTCTTATTTTGAACATTTTTTATTCATATATTTTATTATTATATTTAATATATTTAGTATTTTCCATATTTCCAAAATCAATGGATGGAAACCTATATAAATACTAAAATTCAATGTATATTTTCTCATTTTGCAATTATTTTGTACTAGCAAATTAATTTTAACAATCAATTAGTTGTCCAAATAAATGGTCTTATTTTTATTAAAAAAATATAAGTTGGCCAATTATTAAGTTGCAACTATATGACCGCTAACCTCACTATTTCAATTATATAACAAAATAAACTAACAATTTTCTTGAGTTTTATTAGAAATTAAAGATTTTCACATCTAAAAAAAATTCGAATTACCAAACATATTTACGTCTAATAATTTTATTTAGGGAAAAGTAGCATATATAATCCTAACGTGTCAACATCGATTCATTTACACCTTAAAGGAAAAGGTTGGGGCTGCCAGAACCCCAACGTTTAAAAAATAGGGGCAAATAACCCCTCCAATCTAACGGCTCTCTAACGCCGTTAGACGGGAGGGGTTATTTGCCCCTCCTTTTAAACGTTGGGGTTCTGGCAGCCCCAACCCTTCCCTTAAGGGTGTAAATGAGATCGAGGTTGACACGTTAGGGTTGTATATGCTACTTTTTCCTTAATTTAATCATTCAAAGAACATACTCCCTCCGTCCCACTCATTTTGTTCTGTTACTGTTCGGCACGGTTATTAAGGAGAAAGGTAAAAAGAGAGGAAATGGGTAGGTCTTATCACTTTTGAAGGGTTAATTATTTCCTTTTTAGGAAATAAAACAATTTAAATGGGACAACCCGAAAATGAAAGGAAGACAATTTCAATGGGACGGATGGAGTAGTATTTAACATTTCTTCTCTATTGTTAATATTTCAATATTCAAATATTTTGCTGGTTAATTGTAATTGAAAATCTCAAATTAAGATATTAATCAAACTAAAATTTAGAAAAACTTAAATTGAAAGATAACCTTAAGAGTTCTTCCAGAGAACTCAAGGTTAATTTCCTATGCAAAAATGGCAAAAAATCATTGTTGAAATGTATTGATTAGATGTTAACAACAAATGTCTTATACATAGATTAATGATAGAAATCATAAAGAACCAAGAAGAGATTATATTTTTTAACAGGAGTTTAAGAAAGCGATAATTCTTAGGTCCGAGTATGAGGTTCTTTCTTTGAAATACGAGCGTAAGATGAGTGTAGAAGATTACAAGGTAAATTGAATATTAAAAAAGAAAAAGTAGCATAGACAACCTTACGTGTCAACCTCGATCGCTTTTACACCCTTAAGGGAAGGGATGGAGCTGTCAGAACCCTAACGTTTAAAAAGTAGGGACAAATAACCTCTCTCGTCTAACGGCGTTAGAGAGCCGTTAGATTGAAGGGGTTATTTGCCCCTACTTTTTAAACGTTGGGGTTCTGGCAGTCCCAACCCTTCTTCCCTTAAGGATGTAAATTAAATGAGATGAGGTTGACACGTTAAGGTTGTATATGCTACTTTCCCTTTTATTTATTTTATTAAATAATGAACTCCCGTCGATTTTCGACGGCCTACATGCTAGTTTAGTTTTATGTAGTCTCACACTATCAAGATCTAGTCTCCAACCTTTTATAGTTGATTATTTTATTTGATGTCTTGTGTTTTTTGTGTTCTTTTTATGCATGCAAAGTTTGGTAACTTTTGATATCGATAAAAAATTACAGAATAATCACTATGATCAATCATTTAATTTTCTTGATCTAAAAAAAAATCATTTAATTTTCTTTATATATGCCTTGTTTCAATTTTACATTTAATTCGTTACTATAAAACAAGAGGCAATTTTTTCCCATTTTTAGCCACAAACCTTAAAATTATAAATTTCCAACCAAATTAATCCCTCAATAATAATGGTTGTTGTGCAACCTTGCATTTTGCACTGTTGCACGAATGAAGAATACTATATTGCACGATTCGTCATTTTTCATTTGAAGTTTGCACAACCAGAGACCATCTTCATGCACAGAAATGGGTGGCTGACGCAAATACAGAAATACTACTACACAAAGGAGAGGCAACCACTAATTATTAATTATTAAATGCTACAATATAATAGAGTTAACTTTATTAAAATTTATCTTAATCTATTACTACTTTAATTTTACAACTATACACTATTATTTTCATTTTTCCACCACGGTTAAATTAGCCCTCATATACAAAATTAATGGCTCACGACATAAAAATCCACCTTTCATATTTTGTATATCAATAATGCAACAAGGAGGAAACACTTTACTTGGAAATCCCCATCCTCAAGAACATATAGTGGCGTTTACTTTGAAGGATATGATAAATTGATAAAACATAGGATTGATTATATGAAGGATTAGATGATCAAACAAGTTTAAAAGTAATCAATCCATCAAAGTAAACGGTGGATTAACCTATACTATTTTTATCTATCTATCCTATCACCCAAAGTAAACACTCCCGTTCCTCTCATTTATAATAGCGAGTATGAATTTATATAAAATAATTTTAATTACGTTGAGACGAGCAAAAGTTTGGATTCAAAATTATATCCAATCGCATATTTACATTTGTCATATAGATATGTCATTAATTTATCATATTTATATTTACACGTATACGATCCGTTGAGAAATCTATTCAACTTAAAACCTGTCTCACTCTACATCTATTAATCTAAATATTCTACCGTGACCGTCCCAACAGCGGAATATTTAAGTCTATATATAAACAGCAGAATGGAAGGGGAAAACAAAGTGGAATGACGCGCAAACCGAGTCATTCTCTCTCTCTCTCTCTTCTCTCCCTCTCTCAGGCAATGAAGTGAAGGCCGCCTTTCCTTCAACAACGTAATTATTCCACCTCCACCAGAAAAAGGTCCAGAACCACCTGCCGCCTTACTCTGCCACCTCTCCCTGTACTCCACTCCGCCATCACCGCCGCCACCAGCTGCCGTTTAAAGCTGTGAGTGCCCTCACGTTCAGCTCTCTATGCTTTTTCTGTCCACTAATTCTCCACCTATAGCATTATATGTTCCCAGATCGCTTTAATTTCCCTGTTCAATACGTTGACGCAAACTTTTGATTCTTGATTTTCTTCTTTTCTTTTGCGGCTGAATGTTGTGCCGTCAATTTTTGAGGTACCTCCTCTTATTTCTCCTTGAGATATCAACGTCATTCTACCGACGAAAAGAAGCACCAAACCACCTAACTTTCTCAATGTAATTAATTCAAAATATTGAATAATGCGGGTATTATAGTCAGCTCTGTCCCAGTTCAAAGCCTGATTTTAGAGAGAGAGAGAAATGACTCTGTGCACTATGTTAAGGCCGCAAAGATTCCCACATCGAAAATGTTGGAATGCATATTTCATGATAATCTCACCCCTCGCTCTCCTCTTGATTACGTCTTCCACAATTCTGTCACTGCGGCCTCAAATTTTCTCGCTCACGCCGTCGGCTCCGGTCGACGATAGCCGTAAGTGCGAATCATGGTCAGCCTCAGGCGCAAGCTCATCTCCGCCTCCGTTGCATACAAGTAGTCCTTATCATAACTGGGAAATTTTCAGTGCAGATTATGATGAAATGTTAAAGAAGCTAAAGATATTTGTGTATCCTGATGCGTTGATAGGCAATAAATCATCCCCTAGTGCAGCCATTTTTGTCCCCCACCCGAACCCCCTCGATCCGAAAATAGGGAACTATTACAGCGAGCACGCGTTTAAGCTGGCTCTGCTGCAGAGTACCCTCGTCACCACACGCCCCGATAAGGCTGACTTCTTCTATATGCCCTTCTCGATCAACGTCATGCGCTATCATCCCCTCCTGCATTCAGACTCCTCCATTTCCAGCTTCGTTGCCAACTACGTTTCCAGGATCAGCTCAGAATCCCCCTACTGGAATGCGTCTGGAGGCACGGACCACTTCTTCGTCTGCTGCCATTCAGTCGGCCGAGAAGCGGCCTCCAAACACACCGAATTGCACAACAACGCCATTCAGGTAACTTGCTCCTCCAGCTATTTTCAGAGGTTCTACACACCCCACAAAGACATACCCCTTCCCCAAGTCTGGCCCCGACCGGGCAACGAAGCCTTGAATCCTCCACATCAGAGGTACGTCGCATTTCCTACTTCATTGTTGTTGTGTTGTGCCTCTTTCTTTACATCATGGAGTTCGCTTCTGATGCAGAACCGAACTCGTCTTCTTCGCTGGCAGAGCTCAGAATTCTGGCGCTCGGCAAGAGGTGCTGACTTTGTGGGGGAATGATTCTTCCTTTACTATATTCTCGGGGCATTCGTCGATGCCGTACGAGGAAGGTTTGAGGAGAAGCAGATACTGCCTCCACATCAAAGGGTACGAGGTAAACACAGCCAGAGTTGTGGATGCCATCCACTACGGTTGTGTACCTGTTCTCATATCAAATTACTACGATCTGCCATTTGCTAATACTCTGGATTGGAGCAAGTTTTCGATTACAGTTAACCAAGGAGACATTCCTCAATTGAAAAACATCATAACAGCGGTGACCGAGCAGGCTTACCTTGACCTCTACCACAACTTGTGTATGGTTAGGAAGCACTTCAGGTGGTCTGCTGTGCCTGAGAGTTACGATGCCTTCCATATGACTGCTTACCAGCTATGGCTGAAACGAGGCTTGCACCGCCTCGCTTCATGATGTAAAAACCATGTAAATTTCTTGATGTTGTCAGTGATCATCACTTACGTTTTTCTGCCTCACTCTTGATTTACAGTGTACAGACACAGTTACAGTGATACAATCAACAGATGAAAAACACACGCCTGCATCATTTGATGTAATGATAAAGAGAAACTAACAGATTATACATACATCGTCTGATTGCACGACAACAAATTTTCAGACATTTTAGAAACCAAATAAAAAACAAGGTTTATGTTACATAACTTCCAAGCATGAGCTCAAACAAGTATAGATGAGCGAAACAACAGTAATAATTACTGAGGCTGGTACGTGCGGCGTCTCAACTGAGACTCCGGGGTTGGCTGCTGCAAGAAAATTTTAGTAGGGTCGCTAGGATCAACATATCTGCAAAATACATAGATTACCTTCTTTCGTTAGCAGAGCACGACGTAGAAATTGCAAATATAGAGAGAAAGAGTGACAGGAAGAACACATACGCATGTCTCATCATCTCATCTACAGGAGTTTGTGCTGCTTGGAGAGGATCCACTCGAGGCTGTGCTGCAACATGCTGGTTGTATTGTCTGATAGAACCAATCAAGTTGAAGAAGAGTGGGACGAAAGTTCCACAACCGCCATCCTTGAACAGAATCTTGAAAGAATGAGTTGAATAAAGAGCCCTATTCTCATTATCGGGCACAACCTGGAAATGGCAGCAGCAATTTCAGACCCTCTCAAGTGAAACAACAAATCAGAAACATAAGTTCTCAGATCTTACAGGTTCGACTTTGCCAGCAATGTTGTTACAATAGAAAATTGGCTGGTGGAATTTCTCATCATGAACGTAGAGCTGCATTGTAAATTTCAAGTTGACATGAGTGCAATCATCACAATACATAAAATAACCAGTAAGGAGAAATCCATTGGCAGATTGTCTTGTACATGAGAAAAGTGGTTATGCAGCTACAGAATCCATTCTTAGATGCCCTCATCCTCCACAGAATACAAATTTGCAGGAAAGAAGCATGTAACAAGTAACATAACTCATTCAAAGATAATCTCACTATAGCCGGTCTATTTCATTTCATTTCCAAGTTGATTGGATATCTTGGAGCTTCAAAACCCCAAAACTACTACTTTCGATTGATGTGAACTATTGACTCATACCACTACCCCCTTTTCATAGAGGAGTAAAACCCAAATTCCACCAGCCAAAATGAAAAATCGATATTTAATGTAGCTTATCATTTCTTGATAGCTCTGACAGTTTTTTTTTTTTTTTTGGCACAAGTTTTGCAATTAAATGAAATCCCTGAGCCAAAGATGTGCAGGAAGCAAATGAAGATTGACGTTGATAAGTCTCTCTTACCAAAATTAACAGAGTTAATGAACTAATGGCTTAAAATACAGGTTAATGAACTTTTGGCAGTGAGTCCTGGGGGGAAGTAGTGAGGAAGGAAAAACTAGGGAGAGGATTGTGTCTGATCTTCATATCACACTTCAAAGAACTCCAGGATATGCCTCCCTATGTTGCAATATCCAGGCATCAAATAACTTGCTTCCCCTATTATGCCACATCTTGGTGAAAGTCTACCCCTACGGTCCAACGACATTACCTCCATCCCTCTCCAAGTGATAAAAATTGATCATTAAAATAAAATAATAATAAAAAAAATATCATAACTGTCATTTTAGGACGAAATAGCAACCACTTTCGTGACATAAAATAGGAAATCCCAGCAAACCCTTGACGGATATGATGATAGATTTATAGTTCTTTGAGAACTTTTGTCAAAGCAGGCGAAGTAGAACTTATCATACCATGGGCATATCAAATGCAAACAGATTCCCAACGGGTTTCTTTGCAACAAAAACCATGCGAATATTTGATAAGTAAATAGTTCCTTTTGCTTTAACTGTTCCACCTTGAGTGCTGCAAGTGAAACAAGAAAATTGAGTATTACTGTGATTGTAAACCTCAAACATTCAGAAATCAAGTTGGCACAATTAGAAAATGAATGGTGCAGGAGTTTTCTAATAAAGATTCAGTGCACCAGACAGCATGAATGGAACAGCGTGAGTAGATGATAGATCAATCAACCAGGCACAACCAGATTTATCTCAAGATTTGGAGCATGGAGGTACACAGTTTCAAACCATTATGCCGTGAAACAACAAAATCAGCAGTCTATCTTCTTGAGTTCTATTCTTAAAGGACATGCTTTTCTATAGAAAGTGCCTTGATATTCGAAACTAGAAGCACAAAATATAACACTATCTAGAAACACACCACTCTAATTGCACTCTCTATCTGCATTAATTCAAGTTTCCCTCCCAAAAAATAGCAACATTACTTCCCATCGACGATTAAGTAGAATCAAGAAAAAGGATAATGCCAACGATATGACTCGTAAATAGAATGATACTTTCCCTCCATCGTACCCATAACAATATCTAAGCTGACTGAAACAAAGGTTTCCATGGTGAATGCACGGACTACGAAAACCTTCTATCTGCAACTAGACGAACAAAGTAATGCAGAGAACAAAAAGAAATGCATCAAGCGTGGGCTTATCGATAAAAAGAAAAGAAAAGAAAAAAGAGTCCGTTTAGGATAATCCCCTTCCTTAATTGACCTCGGAATTCACATTTAATGAACGAGCCTTCACCACATTAATGCGAATTAAACGAAAGAATCTTAAAATCAGCGGGAATCCAAAAATACAATCCCTAAACAATAAGAGCACGTGGAAAAAGAGTGCCAATTCCACACAACAAATTATCCGATCATTCAATACGACGATCATGCCAAGAACTAAGACGGTATCCATCTCCCATTCAATCAAAAGCATAACAGCTATTCAAACAACCGAAAAATTGAGGATTCAGAGCCATAGAGAAAAGCGGGATGAGAAAGAAACCCGGGGATCTTGTCGATCTCAAACTCGACGCCATCTCTAGCCAAGACGAACATCTCGTTGACGAAGGGCACCGGCATCCCATTGGGGAAAAGTTGAGGATTCAGAGCCATAATTTTCTCTCTCTAGCTTCAATTCAAGAGCTTTAGCTGCAGAGAAGAATGAGGATTTTTGAAATACGCATACAACCGATGATCTCCAAATATAAACGCGTAGGCGTGGCGAACTACTCTACGTTATTCTGGAATTTCTAGAATATATATAATCAATCCATCCTTTTGGGCTTTAATAATTAATTTATCTTAGTGGCCCAAAATCAAACAGCCCAACTAAGACTAAGATGATTTTTTTTTTTCTTCTTTTTTCTTTTTTTGAGATAAAAGACTAAGATGAATTGAAAGGTTGAAAAATGGGAATTATACCCAATGCTAATTCAATTCTAGATACGTGACATAATTTTATCCACAATATCACAATATCTCATAAATTTTGTTAACTCGCTTGAATCTTTGTATTTGTAGCTTCTTTTCACTTGTGTCTTACATGTTCTTTTTTTTTTTTAACAAACATTTTAAGAAATTTTAAAGGTTGCATGACCGTGATCTTTGGCCACTTTACGCTAAGCTAACACAAGCACACGTTCTATCTTATTTTTGTTGATTGGATCTTGCATGTTTTATCTTATTTTGTTCGAATAATGAACACCGGAATTTTGTGCAAAAGTCCCATCACCGCCAGCCCGTCCGACGGCCAAAGAGGATGTCGTCGTGTGAAAGCTCCCATCTCCGAAACCGAATCGCTTGAAAACTGAATTCTTAATATCTCGAACTCGAAGTGATCAAGAACAGAAGAAGACAGTAGAGCTCCCAAACATCTTTTTTGTGCATCAGCTCCTGACAGCTCGTGTCCAAAGGGGAAAATGGCCCTAAATACGAGTCCAACAATCGAACAAGAAAACTCTCTCAAACAAGACGAGATGACACAACATGGAATGTGAATAAATTGATGTACATAATAAATACATTGGAATTGAAGGCATATATATATACTAGTTACAGGATTCAGTCATCCAAGTAAAATATGTTGGGCTTGTTAGGCTGAGTGATCTCAACCGTCCCCTCCAGCATCTTCGCCACCTTCCCCATCGACGGCCTAGCCTCCGGCCTCTCCTGCAGGCACCACATTGCAGTCTTCACCATCCGATTTATCATATCAAAGTGCGCTCGACTATCATACGTGTGCTTGATCTTATGATCCAGCACGTCGTCCACGTTCATCTCCTTGAACACCTTGTCGAATGCCCACCCAGGCAAGAACCACTGGTCGCTCTCCACCTTCGAGTCCAGCTGCATGAAGTTTCTAGAACCACTCACAATCTCCAGCAGCACCAATCCATAGCTATACACATCAGCTTTCGAAGTGATCTGATCAGGCCGAGTCCACTCTGGCGCCATGTACCCCGGCGTCCCACGGATCCTCGACATGCTGATCATGTCCTCTTTCTTCTTCAGCTTAGCCAGCCCGAAATCCGACACCTTGGGGCAGAAATCGTCTCCCAGCAGTATGTTCTCCGGCTTGATGTCGCAGTGCAGCACCCACTCCAAGCATTCTTCGTGCAGGTACGCTATTGCCCTCGCCACCCCTAATGCGATCCGGTACCTTATATTCCAATCAAGAATCGGTTTGTTCTTCGAGCCTAGGATTAGTGTGACATCTTTCTCACTCTCTAATGATTCATCCTCAACAGTTTGGAACAAGAACTCGTCTAGCGATCCATTCGAGACGTACTCGTACACCAGAATTCTACTACCTTTCTCAGCACAGAATCCCCACAGCCTCACCAAGTTGAGGTGGTGCATCCTTGCAATGATGGTGACTTCAGCCCAAAAATCAGCATCTCCACCACTGATATTCTTGAGTGTCTTCACAGCCACCACGCGCCCGTCGCTCAACTTCCCCATGTAGACAATACCGAAACCACCTTTTCCAATTGGATTTGAGAAGTTGTTTGTGGCATCTTTCAGCTCAGCATAGCTGAACCTCTTTGGTCCACCAGATGGCATCACCTCAAGCCCGAATGTCCTAGCCATGTCCCTATACTTGATGTACTTCTTAAGGAATGTCCAAAAGAAGAATGCACCACCAAGCAGCTCCCCTACAAAGAGAGTGCACACGATCACAATGTTCCTAGTCGTAGCCCTGGACTCCTCCGGAGGCTGAGGGAGTCGTATCCTCACTGGACACGTTGTCTGCATGAGAGACGTCATGCCAGTGAAGTTTGACACATCACTCTCCGACTCATCAACTCTCAGAAACATGGCCTTCTCTGTGCCTGGAGACCAATATCCATCAAACATCCACCCCAACTGCAGAACACAGAAATTTGAACCATCGTACTTAAACATGAACCCTAAGCAATTAGGCTTCGACAAACACTGCCCCTCACATGTTGCAAAATTGGTAGTTTTAATGTCAGTTTGGTTCAATCCACCGGTAAAATTTACAAAATCCAACTTCAAAAACTTGGTTTTTCCCAAATTGCTCAACGGGGTCTTCAACCGGCAGGAGTCACCGGGCACGTTGATATACCCCGGAGGGCATACACACGAAGTCGAAAAGTTGGAAGCATCATATATGCAAATAGAGTTTGCACCACAAGTGCCATGAACCAAACACAACTGGAACAAAGCTTGCCATCTAACAATCCATTGACTCAACACCACATCATAACTATACAGCCTAAGGTTGCCATCATCATCAAGGCTCAATTTTCTCAGCTTCTGAATTCCGAAATCCGAAGAGTAATACTTAGCATTATCACCATAAATCATCACCCCCAAATTATCCAAACTCATCAACGTCAAATTTCCAAGATTAGTCCAATAGCTATCGTTCCTACCAATGAAAATAAGCTGCCTAGAATCAAACGTATACTTGCCGTTGTTCGAGACTAGCCTCGTTACATTTATCTGTTGATTAGGAAGAATCGTATCGGTCGGAATATCAAAACTCTGAAAATTACCGTAAACGAGATTACCGGTGGGAAGCAGCAAGAGTCCGCTTCCGTTCACACTCGAAACGGCCGAAGAAGGCCATAGATTTGTGCCGTTAACGGAATTGACGAGGCGGAGCTCTCCGGAGGCGGAGATGAGCAGAGAGGCTGCGGCGGAAACGGGGGAACGGCGGTTGGCGGACCAGACGACGGCGTTGGAGGAGACGTTGCGGAACCAAACGGAGAAAGTGTAGAGGCTGCGGGAGTTGGGAACGGGGAGGAAACCGGCGGCGAAGACGGCGTTGGGGGAGATGAGAATCTGGTTTTGGGTGGGGCGCCATGGGGAGTTGGAGGTGGAGAAGACGGAGATGTTGGCGGGTTGTGGTTGAGAAATAGAGAAATTGAGGATTGAGAACGTGAAGAAGAAAAGGAAAAGATGGTTGAGAGAAGACATTGTGGAGCGCAGTGTTTGAATTGAAGCCGAAGGTGCGTCTGAAGAATTTTAATGGCGGATTCATATGCGTGTTGTGTGTAATAATGGGAGAGAGGGCAGTCAGCGTTGACGTTGAATAAGATGGAAGAATTGAAAGTGGTGGTTACATACTTACAAGTTGCAACTTGAATTTTTTTTTTTTTTTAAATTCTCACGAATTTTTTTTCTCCTCGCTGATAAAATATACGAAATTTAATGAAATAAAATATAGATGGTTTTAAATATTTTGTTAACAACTCAAAAAAAATAAAAAATTGTTAGCATTCTGATTATTCACTTAATATATTTACGGTTAATCAAAAGATGGAAAATCGTCTTACGATTTCGCAGTCTCATTTGGAGCAACCACTTTTTTACTATTTTAAGGTACACTTGCTTTCTTCTTTATCAATATTATTTGAAAATAACTAACTATCTCAACTGGGATTGGGGTATTGGACCAATATTAAGATAGCGACTCAATAGAGTTTTATAATTGGAATTCCACAAATAAGACAGAAATTAAGTTTTCCATGGTTGATTATTTCTTTGATCTCAAAGTTGCTTGTAAAATTACCAGACCATAGTGTCTAATAATTACATAAACCAGTAGCTATGCTTTCTTCTTATGTTTGCTCCATTATTAACTATTACTCGTATTTATTTGAGTCCAATGAAATACGCAAGAGATGGCGACTCTCCTAAAAGTTTGATCTATTGTACTTCCTCCTTCCTCATGTAAATATATTCAATCTTTTTATTTATTTTTATTATTATTTTCTATTTTTATAAGTTGGGAGTGCCAGGAGAGTGGATTGAACCCTATTCACTTATCCTTACAATATTAAGTGATTACCAAAATTATGCTCTTGATCTCATCATATACGATGTGGTTTACACTACATGAAACAATGCTCTCATCATATACGATGTGGTTTACACTACATGAAACAATGCTCTCATCGACAAGGAAAAATATATGAGATTGTTAGGGCATTTTGGGATACGTTTACCCCATAAATCAACTTCAATATTAAAAAGAGTTGCTAAGGGCGGAGATTTTTCGTATCGGATTGAGAGTTTGGAATTTTGTGTCGAATTAAGAGCTCTTACAAGAATATAGAATTTTAGTCAGTCCGACCCGATCCAAATTTTTCATTAGCCTGATGAGCTCGGACCAGCATGATCTGACACTCCGATTTTGACATCTCTAATTATGATTAACAATTGAATTACATTTAAGGGTTGATTGTAATTTAATACCCAACGTTTGAGGTGATTTACAATTTAAATCGAATTTATGAAAAGCTGCAATTTAGTGCTCAACTTTCATGATTCTTTGCCATTAAGACCTTTTTTTTTTCTTCGTGCAAGATTGAAGATGAGATTTAGAGATCAATTTGACATCGAAATTCAAAACTTATTGAGGGCTTTTAAAACCTATTTTCTGAACTTTCATCTTACATTGTTAATTTCATCATCGGACTACTAACGATTGAGTAATTAAATCGGAATCTTAACTCAGTCGCACCAATTTCCATCTCCATTATTCAACCATGGAACTTCCTAGCTCCTAGATGTTCGCGCATTGTCTTGACACTTCAAAAGATTTGGAAATGGAGTTTGTCAAGAGTATGTTTTCTCATATGTTTGGATCTCCCATCTTGGATTTTAAAGTTGGTTGCTGAAGATTTTTTATTTATAGTTTCTTGATTTTTTTTTTCATCCAAAAACAATATTAATGAGTTTTACTCCTAAAAAAGAATCAACCTTTTAGCATCGTAATACTACTTCCTCCGTCCCGTTCAGTATGACCTGGTTCTTTTCGGTACTGAAACTAAAAAAAAATGTATAATTAAGTGTTAATAAAGTAACATTTTAGTCAATAAAGTGCTAATAAAGTATTTTTAGCTTAAAGTAAGCTCTAATTTTCTTCCATAAAAGGAAACCGATCGTATGGAATGAGACGGCCCAAAAAAAAAAACAGATCATGTTAAACGAAACGGAGGGAGTATAATTTTTGCTTATTTTATTGGGTGAATTTAGGAGGAAACACTCTTTTCTTGAGTTGTGCATATATTGAAAACTAAAAGCCACCCAATAGGGCCTTTCTAGTTTCTAGCACTCGGCTCTCGCCTCAACTCAATCTTCCGCTCCGCACTCTCTCTCTCTCTCTTCTCTCTCTCAACCCACACAAAACGGTGTCCGCACTCCGAAATTTCGAACTCCTCCTCCGCCTCTGCCCCCTCATATGGCGCCCAAAAACCTAGTATCCACTAGGAGTAGGAGAAGACCACATGAAGATGCGGTACGAGCTCTAGATTACGCAGGTGAAGAGCAATCGGACGGAGGAACTGATTCCGATTCCGAAAGCGGAGCCGCGGAAGAAGGCGCCGCGCCACTCGTGCCGCCGAAGAAACCCAAATTCACCTCGCCGCGCAAACAGTCAGGACCCGAACCCGTTGAAAACGGGTCTGCATGCTCTTCCCCGTCTGCATCCGGGTTCGTTGTCGTGCCCCGCGGGGAGAAGAAGATGAAGATGAAGATGAGGAAGGGCTCTGCTTCTAAGGTATTTAGCGACGACGATGTAATCTCGCTGCTCAAAGGGCTCGCTGTTTTCTGGGCTAATGGGAAGAACAACAAGTGGGCTGAATTTCACCTCTTCGTCAAGGATGATCTAGGAAACCAGTTCACGAAAACTCAGTTGTCCGAGAAGATTCGCAGCCTCAAGAAGAAGTTCGATAATAATTCCGAAAGAGCTCGTGCGAATGGGGGACAAATTGATCTGTCCGATCCTCATGAATCTGCTGTGTTTGAGCTGTGCAAGGCATTGTGGGGAGATGAGAAAGGCATTGCGCCAGAGAAGGGTGAGAATGGGGATAAGGAGTTGGTGAAGGAGACACTTGCAGAGAGGGAACATGTTGTTGAGAATGATGAAGGAAGCAAGAAGAAGAAGCGTAAACAAGTGAGTGAGGGTGAAGAGAACAAGAAAATGAGGAAGCGGGAACAAGGAATGAAAATGAGGAAGCGCGAACACGGAATCGAAGAGTCAGTTGGAGAAGGTGATTTGCGTGATGCAGCCAACACAATACTCAGCATACGGAAACTGGTCGATGAACGGAAACTGGTCGATGAGAATGGTGAAGGAAATGAGAAATCGAAACTGGTCGATGAGCATGGTGAAGGAAACGAGAAATCGAAACTGGTCGATGAGCATGGTGAAGGAAACGAGAAACCGAAACTGGTCGATGAGCATGGTGAGGGAAAGAAGAAATCGAGGAAGAAGAAAAGGACACAAGGGGACGAGCTTGATGAAAAGAAAGAGTTAGTGAATGAAGGGATGCAGGTGGACGGGCATGATGAGGGAAACAAGATATCCAGCAAACAGAAACAATTCAATGGGGGTAGTGAAAGAAACAAGAAGACTAAGAAAACAAAACTAGTGGTTGAGTGTGATGAAGCAAATAAGATTGCAGGAGAAGAGAAAGAAGTGGATGAGCATGCTGCAAAGGGAGAAATTTTGAAAGAAGTGAATCAAGTGGATCAACATAATGCTGAAGAAGAAAAGTTATTGAAAGAAGGGAAACAAGTAGATGAGCATGAACAACAAGCCAATATGGTGGCTCATAGACTAGCTATAATTTCAAAGGATATTCAGTCTGCATACCCATTGTTGTATGCATCATTTAACACCTCTGAGTATCCCAAGGCTGCCATGGGGAAATGTGTTTTGATTGGGCGTGAGAATGCACAGGAGCTCGAAGAGAAGTGGAGGGAACTCAAGGCACAGGAGCTTCGCTTGGAGCTTAAAAGGCTCGGTTTGATGAATGGCCGGGGAAAATGAAGAAAGCACAGTATATTGGTTTTTGAACATGTTTTTGAACAGGTATGGCCATGATAGTTGCACTTCATTAATTCGTTATTTCTGTTGTTTTCAATGATTATATGCATTATGACATGATTTTCTCTGTGAGTTGATGTCTACTGTTGGAAAAATAAGAATTCATGATCTGTGACGTACATTTTCAATTTTTGTTACACTAAGTGTACTGATTTGTATGCATTTCTTCTATCAGACTATCACATAGCTCCTTGCATCCAAACCTTGCAGCCTGATGATATCTATGAAACTGTGCCCCACCCTCCACCCACCCCAAAAAAGAGAAAAATTGACTAATGTTTGAGATGTCAGATATTTTTGTTCTCATTATGGATCTAGAAACATTGTTGTGTATTGTTAGCGATCTATATGTCCTCACACAATCTTAATCTTCGACATTGCAATGGAAGTTAGATGATGGTTTATTAGACAAAATTTTAGTTTGTTTTCTGGAGCATGACGTACCATGAATATAGTTGCTTTTGCTATTTATTGTTTGAAATAGCATTATTTTTATCCTATGAGTCTGCGACTGGGCTAAAATCTGCTAGTTACTTGTGAAGCTAAAGAGAAATATGGTTAAGTGTGTATATTGTTTTAATGCATAGTTTTTGTGTAATGTACCACCACTTTTTTGCCTGACTTCATTTTTAGTGTAAATATTACAGTGATCCTTTTTAGTGTAAATATGGTATTGAAGTTTCACAGTGATCCTAGATTAGGTTTCCACAATTTACACAAAAAGGTACATAATACAAGTGGAAAAGAAGAATGAGAAGAGATGTACAATAAGGAAATAAGTAATGGCTAAAAAGGTTTTGTTTCATCACAGATGCATGTTTTAGGCTGCTTTGATATACTTGTATACGATTTAATTTACTGTTGTAACTTCTATAATTGGCTAAATGTGTCGGGTCCATTTCGATATTAACTATAATCAACCTAGAAAGAATGTATTCAAAATACTAAGCTCATTTTAAGATTTATCATAACAGGTATTGCTAAATATTATACTCCCTCTTATATTGTGTTGAAGCTTTATGTGAAGTGATAAGCTTGATATTAAAACAGAGCTGTTGGAACTTAAAACTGTTTGAATTTCGACATATTTTATCAGGGTTCCCTTTATAGTCTTCATTCATAGGTTGTACTGTGCCGATCGAGAAAAATGAGTTGGGAAATTAACATTTCATGGTGCATTCAAGACTGTCAACATCAATTTGGTGTTCAATTTATTAGGTTGTCCAAAATCATAATGCTGGTATATCACATTTGTTGTGGTGGATATTTGCTAGAACTATGTATTTGTTGCCATCTCTGCAGCTTTGAATCCAATCCTAAACTATCATTAAGGTTTACAGATAATGCACAAGTCAATTGCTTGTTGATTGAGCTCTACCATCATCCAGATTAGTAGTAAAGGCATCCTATGATTTGTTTCTTTTTGTTGTTTGTTGCAGATCAGGAGGCTTTAAATAGTAAAGGCATCCTATGATTTGTTTCTTTCTATTGTTTGTTGCAGATCAGGAGGCTTTAAAGGCTGGTTCTCTTTAAGCATTAACGGATCTAGAATTTGTGACTTTTTAGGTGCACTTTTGAATGCCACAACGTTGGCTTGAACTGCCTTTTTTGTTTCAGAGCTGAACTGGTGATGTTGTTAAGAATGTCTGTGTGATAATGAGTAAATTGGAGCAGAACTTATGGATGTAGTTACTATCTATGAAGAAAATTTGACAAGTCGTGCCAAAGTCGAGAAGGGCAAGGCCGTCCTTTTTTCTGCATCACGTTGGTGTTAGTTCTCTGCATGAATGTCTTCCTCAAGCATCTTTTGAGGTGTGTGTGTGTTTCTTGAATGTGTTGTGTTATGAATCTACAGCAAGAGGTGAGGACACATGATTCAAATATTTTACAAAGAGGAAGATGTTGGATAATGGGTCTATTGGTGTAAACGATTCAACTATTGATAGTTGAGGCACAATCAAACATCAGATTTTTAAAACGTTTGAATTATGCATCATATAATATAATAATACAACCCTTGTGAATAATGCACAAGATGCGGATTTCAATAATCAAATGCTCATATTTAAGCTACTTATGTTCTGTTATATGCTGTAAAAAAAAACTCTGATATAATTTCTTACTTAAAAGTGAAAACCAATATCATCAAGTAGCAGTCAAAAGCGCAGCAAGCTCACATACTCCTGTGAAGCTACGAGAATTACACAAAGTATTCATTCAAAGTCCATAGCCGGGGGAGAAACGGACTGCATAAACCAAAGGGATCCGACAAGGAAAAAAAAAAAGCAACGCGTCTCATAGCACCAATTCCTTACCAAAGTATAACTTCCCCCTCTCTTTACAAACCCTTTACAAACCCTTCGAGTTTCATTCACCAGGCAACGAACTCATAATAATCTTAAACCTAAAAAAACTACGTTTGAGATTTCATGGAGCATGGAAGAAAGGTATGAAATATTCAAATGCATCTCTGCAATTCGGAATGCATTAGGACAGTGGTTTGAACTATTTTGCATGCATAATTTGTGTATTATGGATATTATCCCGAGGCAAACAGTAAGAATGCGGGATGTGGTTGCTATCTATAAACAATTAGTGATATAAAGTGATTCATTTCTAAGCTATAGCTATGTGATGGACAAAAATAAAATTATAGCCGGAAAAAACATTGCTCTGCCTAACAACAATAGATTTAGCAAAAGGAAAGCAGTCTACACCTTAGCTTGCACTCTTCTCTTCTCTGCCACTTTTGGAAGTTTTCTCTGCCTTCAAAATAAGCACAATGCAATCTTGACCAGCCAACCTTAAATATAACACCATACCTTAAAAAATAACCAGACAGTGTCGAATAGAGCTTCAATGGTTGGTTCCTAAAGGAAAAAGAATTTCTGAAGAAACATAATCGAGTAAATTGTCGCAAATAACACGGCCAACCTACATTTTGCAATTGAAACACAATTTTTTTAAGACATTGCAGTGACATCACCTTTTAATATTTTGCGATTACAACATCCCCAATTCTTTTGACGAAGATTGTCCGACGGGCACTGCTAAAAGAATTGGGATGTTGTCATGTTGTAATTGCAGAAGTTGAAACATTTTAAAAATCGTGTAATAATTGCAAATTTAAGTAAAGGCTGTGTTATTTACGGCAATTAACCTAGCATATTTTTGGTCCCTCAGTAATGTCAGGTCACTCACATCAAGGATTGAACAAACTTGAGGTACCCATGTTCATAGCTATAAGGACTGTGATGCTTGTAACAATGGCAAGCCATAATAAAGTTGATCCTGAAAATTAGAGACGCTCAGTTGCTTAATTAACAACATATTCTGCAAAATGTAAATCAATTTAAGAAAATAAGTACCAAGGATTTGGTTATTCGTAGAAAAATACCTCGAGAACCACCAGAATCATTAGCCAGAGTTGGCTGTCCAGATACAACAGTACTGTTGTTTGGTTCAGGTGCACCATTATCGTCTCCATCATCTAGAGACTTGTTATTCATAGTTTCTGATGCTACTATACCTCGGAATTCCTCACTTACTAACAGTGCTGCTAGAACATCCATGAATGACTCCTTATCTGGTGCGATTATGTATTCCTTCAAACGTTTCTCAGGAATTGGAACATCCGGCTCATCAGAATCAGACAAGTCGTCCTCGGATGCCTCTGTATCTGCAGATACTTTGTCGGACTTTTCATCTTCTTCATCCTCAACATATGCTTTGTATGTCAAACGCAGTAGAATTTCTCCAGCCGATTTATTTCCAAATGGAGTCCAACCTCCTCGAAGTACAGCAATCCTGTCTGTAGGAACTGTATCTTTCAGAGATCCAAGATCAATCTGCAAAAAGTATTCCAAACGAATTATATTATCATTTTTTGTCATGGTGTTAGCAGAATTGAATGTTGACTTAGATAAGGTTTCCTTCTAATTTAAAACAGTTCACCAGTTTTTTCGCTAATAGTGGATATTCATATAAAATCAAATGACCGTTATATCCCTACTTATACAAACTGCTTATATATTGTGGTATGAAAAGAAATTTGGGCCTAGATAATCTATTAACTTCTGATACAGCCTGCAGCGAAAGCAAATCCAGAGCTGTGCTTAATTAAAACTCCTTGAAAGCCATGATTTTACTTAAAAACATTAAAAGACCGCAACGACAGGTAAAGATGAAGGGAGTTTGGCAATGTACTGAAGCTAAATTATTTTACCATGCTCAAACATTATTACAAAATGAACAATGAAAGACCTTCTACAATGACTGCTCGATATCAGAGTTGTTCTTGAGGTTCTAATTTGAGGCATGCCAACTTCCAAGTGGAAAGTGGGATTTCATTTCTCCGAGTTTAATAACAAACAAACATGTATGTCTGTAAATTTAAGAGCCTTACCTCTGCTGTACCTACAGTCAGGTCTGTGAATCCAAGAGAATCCCTTACTTCAATTGATAATTTATTCTTCTTAGGGTCGGAAACTAGCATATCAAAATCCTGTAATAGGTAACAAACTAATCAGTAATTAATCCAGCGCTTCTCCTCATGAAACCAAACACATCAGATATAGAACAGTTAAAGAACTCACTTGATTCCAGATTGGCTCACCAGGAGGTCCAATGACACTAGTTTGGCTGTTTCTTTTACTACGGACAACTTGATCTCCCAATTTTAGAATAACAAATGGATCTGTTTTTCCTGTAAAGTTGTGGGACGAAATTTTGTGACTACACACAAATTTATATGAATCAGAAGTAGCAGCATAGTCTAGCTGATCATTTAACTAAACGCTAACAATTGCAGCATAATAGAAGCATTAAAACATTCCACTTAGAATTGGAATGAGTAAAATTTATACCATAGAATACATAATTAAGTTTTCGAGCATCCAGAAGTGTCACAGACAATTCTCCTGCAAAGTTACTGTTTCCCTCTTGAGTTTCTCCAGATTTGGAGTCCATCGGAACAGGTCCAACAGCCATTCCCTTCTGAAAATTTAGAACAATCTTTTTAGGACGCACAAATAGCTTCGGTAAGTCCTTTGTGAGGAGTTTCGTCAAAAACCTGCACAAGTGTTTAGCTAAGCATTTCCAATAAAAAAAAAGCTGGATCTGAGTGAATGTTGCAGAAACCAGAGGTATGAATCAAGATGCACAAAAAGTATGGCAAGTCAAGAATAAACCTCCAAATTGTAAATAAAAATGGGCAGGTTAACAGATACAGAATATGAATGGGCGGCAAAACCTCTACATTGAGTTTTTTGTATAAGGAAAAGGAAAGGTAGGGTGATTATCTAGCACATGACATATGGCCACAAAAGCACAAAAAATATAAGAATAGTCACATGGCATCCTGAAAACGGGAAAAATAAAGATGAAATGGACAATAGTCCATGAAAGCTTGAAGAAAATCACTTACATTGAGAGGACAGGTATAGCTGAATATGTCACCGAGCACCGACACATGAATCACCATTAGAAACAAAGTTAGAAGGGTTCTGATATATGAAATCAAAAGGGTTTCAGTTGCAAGAAGTATGCATAAACATTATGTTTCTAGACCTTCAATCAAATGAAATCTAAGATATTTTAGCATATTAGAGAGCTTTATGAAACAGGTATTTTTAGTACAAACACATCCAACTTCCATTACCTAGAAACTAATCTACGTATTTCAATCTTTATCCCATGTCAGCCAATGACTGTTATAATCTGAAAGCAAGAAATTGTATCTTCCTAGGCATAGCACGATTTTGCAAAGAGGTCAATCTAGCTTTAAGTCTAAGAAAATGTATATTTATCATTTCTGCAAACTCTAAAGGAGTCCACACGGCCAGTTTCAGTGATTATGAGTTAACACTTCACTAAATTACAACGCAACGAAGATCTCCCTAGACTGCTTATTCAGCTTTTTCGAAAGTATTTCAATTGCTACTCAAATTATCTTTTTTCATGACTTTCATTCAGTTTTCGATAGAGTAGACTAGTTATTCATGATGCTCTAACCTCATGCCATTATTGAGAGAAAGTCAATGGAGAAACTGAAATAACCTACCCATCAAATTAAACAAACGAAATGGTGATAACTCAAACTTTATCTTTGGAAGAGAGACGAAGGCCCAAGATACAGCTCCCACCCACGGCTCTGTTGGTATAAGTCGCAGTTTAACCCATAGTTCCCCATCAATGTCAAAGTCTCGAACAACGACGGGCACAACGATGGGAAGGATGCCAAAATTAAGTGACAAAAGTAGAAGCATACGTGCACCACCAGTGTAGCGGAGGCCTATCTGGTATCTATTTACCAGGAAAAAAAATATCACAGATTTCAGCATGCTTCAGAGTGAAATATATTTGCATCATGCAAAATAACTACTCATGCTCTGGATAAATTCTGTTGATAAATCATAACCAAAAAAAAAAAAAGATTTCTCTTACTACTCCATTTCTTCTCAGACCGCACATACAAAAATAAGTACAGTTTCTGTTACTTGTCAGAGTTGAGAAAGATAGTGATGTCAAGCATGCAAAATCCAACCAATATTGACACAAAAAATATGAGGTGCCCAGAATTGGTCTGAAACACCACACCTCATCAATTATATCAACCAGAGCAATCTATTTTATAGAGAGAGATTCACAAATTGGTTCTAAAAGTTTACACAAGCAGCAGGTTCTGCTTTGCATGGATTCGTTCATGATGGATATGAACATGATTAGTGACAACTCCACCTGGTTTTCCCAATCCTTAAGAGATTGAAAGGGAAATTTTACAGAAAACTACATTTTCATTGAAGCTACCAAATTCTCCTAAGTGCAAATTAACAACTAATATTGTCTGATCATAGTTAGTTGAGCCTCAACTTTGAAAGTGCTCTGCAATATTTATATGTCACACATATCTGCATCAATATTTGTTGGACTCAAAGAATAAAAAGAACCCAAAAGCAAATGAGTTCTTAGATCAGTCTCTCAAAATGAAAGCTATCAAGCATGGTTCATTGAGAAACTCCTACCTCTCAATCTATCTCAGAAAAGCTTCTTCATTGAGATGCAAAATATTTACTAGCTACCTTTAACTAAAATTATGTGCTTTGTGTCAACAATAGAGGAGATGTGATTGGTTAAATTCCTACCTTGGTATCTATCTTGAAAAGCTTCTCCATGGAGATGAAAAGGATATATTAGCTAATTCAAAATAAAACTTTATTCTTTAGGTCTGTTACAGTCTTCCATAATTTTCACTCAAATCATATTTCTCCATTATGAATTATTCGATGTTCATGGACGGATAAGGTTTTTGCCCAGATCTTTCTTGAAACAAAATAAACCCATTTTTTCTCCATACTAATTATCATTTTGGATGGAAATGGGACCTTAGGTAAGCTTGATTAGTTCTTCAAATATTGCATCCAAATCAGACAGCCAAGTCTTTTTATTGAATACAAGGACTATTCTGATGGTAACATTCCCTAGTGCAAGAAGCATTTTAATCCATTGCTTAACTAAACATTTCAAACTGATTGGTTGCAATCAACATTCGGCACAAAAGAGTGCTCCATGACTAACCATACACAACTTAATATTATGATGGCATAACATAGGAACTTCCAATTTCAAAATTTGCATCTATCTATCTGGTTTTTGGTTATTGGTTAATGGTTATGATAAGGGGGTTGATAACTTGATATGCAATTCATAAATTAACATATTCATTCCCGTTGAGATAAGTCTTCTACAATTCTTGGTTCTTGCTAGCTGCACAACAATAACTTGAAAAGACAAGAAACATTTATATTTCGCCCGTTTTCAATCGCCTTATGACACATAAACTAGGAGAAGGTTAATCAAATGTGAAAATGATATCATATAACTGAGAATTAACATGTATTGCAAAGGGAAAACTCACTGCAAGTCGTTGGCACGACGAGAAGTTCTGCGCTCAACACTCCTAACAGACAACGGCTCGTCCCCCAACGAGAACTGCTTGATCTCCACCCTCTGCACATAATCCGGCTTCTTCAGATTATCAATGACAGGCTGCAGCAATCCAATGAGCCAATTCTCAAGCCCACCCCTATACACCTTCCACAGCTTCCCCAACACCATATTCACCCATTCCACCGATTCCTTCCTCTGTAAATCCTTCTCAAGAAACAACGACAGCCCCGTCGGCACCTTCTGCCGGCTCCCCGGCTTACTGTCGCCGCTTCCTTCATCCGTCTTTCTCCACGTCCAAACCTTATCGAACACAACGCCCACAAAAAAGAAGAAAGCAAAAAGGCCGAAAATACTGCGATTTATGGGCGGTGATGGAATTGGATGGATGACCCCAAGCTGACTCCTCAGTTTATTTACAATAGGGTCCTCCCCAAAACTCGTGCTGTAATAGTTACTAGCGTTAATACTTGAATCGGATGAAGACGGATAATTGAACTCTTCTTCATCGGAAAATCGCTTCAAGACTATGTTTCTGGCGCCCCTTCCGGCGGCGGCGGCGCCGCCGAAATTGTGTTGCGGGTTCCCGCCATTGATGCAGGCTTGCGCTTGAAACAGAGCCCATCTTACATTTTTAACAACCGCCCCTCGCCTCCGGCGGCGGAACCGGCAAAGCTGAGAATCTGAAGCACAAGGGCATAAACCGGAAATGGGCAATTGGGGCAGATATAGGGTTTTTCTCTGTGAGAACCCACAGCAAAGAGGTGAAGTGTTCGTGGCCGAATGCAAAACCATTAATTTGTAGGCGGCCAATATGGAAATCGAGCAGAAGAATCGCCGGAAAACATGAATGAATTAGACAGAGGCAGCAGATGGAAATTTTTTTTTTTTTTCCCTTGTTTTTGAGCTTGACTAATGGTTTTAATGGAGGTCTGTGAAGAAGAAATCCTGAAGAACAAAATGAGTCAGGTCGTTAACGGTGGTGGACTGGTGATGATGAAGAATACGACAAAGATAGGTAGGGTAAGGTTTAAATAAATTTCGATTGTAGTTCACGAATTTTAGTTTGAGTTTTGATTTTGGGATGAAAAAAAAAATGATACGCAAATTGAGAAATTTGTACACACACGCATGCATATATAGACCTTCTCTCTCACACGCGCACACACGAACATGCAACCAGCAACTTCCACTCGAAAAACAAAAGCGAAATTGAAATAGTCCTTCCTCAAAAATAAATGTAGTCCAAAATAAAAGGAAAAAAGGAAATTTCAAACATATGCGTTTTTCTGTTTATTCAAATCTTTAAAAACAGTATTGATTCTTCTCAAAAAAAAAAAAATTGTATTGATTTTTTCTTAGAATTATACGAGCTAGATCAAATAAATCACTATATTACCATATAAATGTGGATCTGATCTCTCGTTCAGGAGAATGTTGTGGTGTATCAGTTTGTCACTTGAGTTATACCTCATTGTCAGTCTTTTTTCTCTTCTCTCTTTTTTTTCCTTTTTTTTTTTACTTTTTGCATAAATTACCCTCAAAACATCAAAATGTGCACAGTGGACATTAATTGAGTACAGGTAAACAAATATGGAATGCAATAACTTTTTTTTTTCCTGTTTGCTTTAATTTATTTTTATTTTTTTTTAATTTGGTTATTGGTTAGAGGTTAGGCAAACGTATGAGTATGAGCCTCTGTTTTTGAATATTACTTCTGCAGTCAATTAGTCACGTGGGATTATTCATTAACTAATAAACGTCACATGGGTCGGAGCAACCAAGCTTTATTACTTATTATTAAAACCGAAAAAATAATTAAGGGGTTGTCCGTGCCGAGCGGCGGAGTCCACGGTCCACCCCATTATATAAATTAATAAACAAAATATCTTACATTTGGGTCTTTATCTTAATGCTTTTTATTTAAATTTAGATTATTGAAGTTTGCTTCGTGTTGAAATTTAGGCAATTACTGATTACGCTTTGTTTATATTGAATAAATGAAATGGGATTGTATCGCTATATGAAATTAAATAAAAATCAATGATTCGATCCTAATATAAATGAAAAATACAAATCCTTTTTAAACTTATATAGGATTGAATAATTGACTTCATTAGATGAAAAATATAAATCTTTTTTATCTTCGTGTGAATGACCTAGTAATAGAGTGAGTATTTCATAGGTTAAAGGTGTTCGGTCTTAGGTACGAATTTCAAAAATGTCTTAGGGTGTTTATTTTGTGTGATAGGATAAATTGATATAACGATGTGATTGACTATATGAAGGATTAGATGATCAAATAAGTTTAAAATTAATCAATCCATCAAAGTAAATGGTGGATTAGCCTATATTATTTTTATCTATCTATCTTATCACTCAAAGTAAACATCCCCTTAGATAGATAAAGTCTATCACACTTGCTAAAAAATGAGTTGTTTATAATAAAATTAGAAATAGAAAATAATATTTTAGAGTATTTCTGTCAAATTATGAAGAGCATGAAAGTGTAAATAATGTTTTTTGCATGACATGTTATATAAATTAATAATTATATTGAGGATATTTATTAGACTATGTTATCAACAACCCACTCCAAACCAACACTTTAATTAAAAAATCATCTCTCTCCCCTCTACATACAAACCTACACCACAACCAAAATTCATCAATTTTCTACTTTATCAATGATTCCAACCGATCTAAAATATTTTTTTCCTTGATGATTATTTATTAATTACATATTATGTATATATATTTAATATTTTTTAAAGGTATAAAAAAATTTATATTTTAGAATCGTAATAATGAAAAATTTATCACACTCAAATTAAGCTACAAACTCAATATACAAAAATTTTACAGACCAACTATTTTTTGGTAACTTTCGATTCATATCTATAGGATGAACATATCGGAATAAATTGTGGGGGATATTTTGTGATGATTGAACTTGTTCGGAGATGGGAGTTTGATTGAGATTCGGAGAAAATTAAGACTTTTGGTAATATAGAGAGTCTAAAATGATCTTCAAAGTTTGGAAAATAATTGGGTGTTGATAAAAGATTGAAAGTTTGGATAATTTTGGGAGTTTGAAAAATAATTTGCATCCATTATTTCAAAGGGTATACAAAAAGTGAGAAGATATAATTTTTAATTGTGCTGCAAATTATGTGAATATTGAGCTCAATTTATAGAAAATGAAAAGATATGAATTATGGTACATATTTTTCTAATATATAATTACGATAATATCAATCACTTAAGATAAATCTATTCCACAGATCATATGCTGACATGTGGCACTGGAGTGCTACGTGAATGAATTGGGTTTGACGGTGGTTCTTCCAAATTTCATACTCACATGTTGATGGTTAATTTTAATTTTTTTTTTTTATAATTCACTTTCCTTTTGTTTTTAGCTACGGCCAACTCAAATGAACAACAATAAAAAATAGTCTTACGAGTGTAATTTTTATTTTGAATTTGAAATTAAGTTATTGGGACGGCTAAATGAGAAGATTTATATTCGTTCGTCTACTATAAGTGTGACCTTCTATCTTTTTTCGTCCCACCATAATAAGTGTGGTATTTTCTTAAATGGATATGACTCCATTCACAATAAACATGAGCTTCATTCTCCATTCACAATATGTCTATCTAACCACTCTTCACTCTTAAAACCCATGTCACTCCCTCCGGTCCACACTTATCGTGGAAGGAAGAGGTACTAAATTTTTGTGACATGGCCAATATTTTATAGTGATGTTTGATGCAGCGCTATGTACGAGAATTTAACTATTGAGGTAAAAATAATAAAAGACCAACACGAATTCAAGATCTTTTGCTAGTTTTAGTACCTATTCATGCAAACAACTCATACGAGTGGAAATAGGCCCATATTTTATTTTATTTTCGAGAAAAAAAAAAGTATAGCCTGTTATTTGGTATAGACATTGTATAAGTCTTACCTAACAATTTTAGTGATATTAATCTGGCTTATAAGACTTTTAAAATTATAGATAGAGGCTACAAAGAACTGACATACATTTATTCTCTAAAAAAAACAAAATAAAATTCTACAGTGGGACATGTGGTTCACATTTTAAGCATCAGTACTTCTATATAGTAGTCATAAAATTTGGTTTTGAGAAATAAAGTGCACTTAGCTCATGTACTCGAACCAAATATAATAACTCTTCCAAATTTATAATTTGGACCATCGCTTGAAATTTGGCGAGAAATCAACTTTTCAAAGCCAAAAATCTAACAAAAAGCTCGAATAATCAAGTTATTAGAATTTTGCTCAAATCTAGTATGGCTCAATTAATGAAAATATATACTTCAAATGCATTGAAATTAAAGAAGTATTCATAAATCGAAGGGAATGATCATGCATGTTAATATTTTTTTTTTATTGAGAATAATGATCATGTAAATATAAATTAGTGTTAATTGTCTTAAAAATATTAATCTTTGGATCATTTTGCAGTTACATCGTGACATTATAATCATTTTAATTAAAACACATCTTTAATGTTTTTATAATTATAACAATCTATATTTTTTTCCATCAAATACTAGTATTGCCCTCCGTGCGATGCACGGATAAGATATATGTCATAAATTCGAACAATAAAAATATTTTAATTAAAGATAAAATGAGTTAATAGGTTAAAAATCTAAAGAGAATAAAAAAATAATTCAATAAGAACCAAAATAATAATAATTCAAAACACGCATATTCAAAATTATAAATATTTTTAGATTTATTTCAAAAAATATACTCTATTTTAAATAGTCTCAATTCTATTTTAATTATATCTTTTATATAGAATATTATGTAGATTTTGTTAGCTTCAATTTTATATAATTAACAAAATTGCCATAAAAATTGAATTACAATTGATTTGCAATTTCACTATTTTGTTTTAATATATACTAGTATCGTGGCCCGTGCGATGCACGGGAGTACACTCTAAGTTATCTTTTTTTTTATGCGGAAAAAGTATTTTATTCATTAAAATTTTAAGAGATACTATATGTTATGATAGTTGTAAGAAAAATCAACGGATTTATAAATAATTGAAATAAATTATATAAATTTTTAATATTTAAATAATCGTATTAGAAATAATTATAAGTCAATTTAATTTTTAAATAATTCATATTAGTGTCATAAAAAAGAAATATCTCCAATTAAATTAAATATTTTTGAAATTTGAATCTTAACTCCAATATTTGAAATTCGGACATATATTTACCTTGAAAACTCGTAGTGAAAGATCCTATAAAAATTGAAAATCAACTGCATCATGACTAAAGATGTAAAAGTTTTTCAAAATTGGTGTTAAGTTACTCATTAACGGCAGATGATAAGTGTGCGAATTTTTGGCCAACAATTTGAGCGAAAAGCTTCAACTTAACAACTCGTCTTTCAAGTTGTAATAATTTCTCAGAAGAGCACCAAAGTAATATGATTGTATCTAAAACGATATTAAACTAAAATTTATATGTCAAATGGATACTAAACTTTCATTTTCTCTCAAATAGAGAAACTATTTCTTTTTTTTACCTGTATAATATATAGTATTACGCAGATTAATCATAGAATAAAGTACATTAAACATAACTTGCAGTGATTATTTAAAAATTATAAGTAAGATATATAGAATTCTATAGAAACTTAAATATATTAGAAATCCTAGAATTAAACAACAACTGTGCATATTAAATAAGTAAACATCAAATAAATAAAGGTACTGAATCTCTTGAACATTAAATCTGAATTCCTAGATATATGTCTGGAAATTAAAATTTAGATCCTAAATTAAACTTGTAAAGATTATAAGAGTTCAATCATGGACGGCTGAATGATTAGTTCTTTTCTTTCTTTATGAATGTGAATATTTAATCCTCAAACAATGCGCATTTTATTTTGTGTCCACACAATTGCTGAAATTTCGGGCAATGAATTAGATTTAAATTACAAAAATTTCGTTAAAATTGATTTTAAATGAAACAATCCCATTTTATTGTGTTCATACTATGGCCGAAATTTGTGCCCTGAATTAGATTTAATTACAAAATAAAATTTAAAATTAATTTGCCGAAAATTGTGGAATTGGGATTGAATCTTGACGGTAAAATTAATCCCTACTATTTTGTTAATAGAGTCAAAATTGGAGATAGCCAAAATAGATAGGAAAAAATAAAAGTTGGCCAGCAACTTTATTTGCAGAAATACTGACCAACTTTGAGAAATCCGGACATAATTGCCCTCAGCGGTCAAAACTTGTATTTACCGCATTGACTAAGATTTTCACCCTCATTTTCATTTTCACGCAACAATTTCTCTCTCTTCAACAGTCTCTCTCTCTGAAAACCCTCCCCTTCCCTTCTACCGCCGCGCCGCCACCCTTCTACCGCCGCGCCGCCACCATCGACTGCACAGATCCGAGTAGATCTCCACAGTTCCGACCAGATCTCGCCGTCAAACTTCATCTCCGTCAAACTTCGTCGAGTAGATCTAAAGAGATCCGGCTTTCATGGCATCGAACTCCGGTTCCAGAAGTCAAAATTCGGAACAAGGTGAAGCCTCTACCAGTAAAAGACGTAGATCCGAGGACGAAGGACAAGCTTCAGCACGAAATCCTTACGCAGAATTGATGGTATGAATTAATTTTTTTGTAATTTAGTTTTTTTTTTAAATTCGATCCATTCGTTCCATTCGTCTAGTTCGTTCCTAATCCGACGACTATTTAAGGGATGAATATACCTAATTCGTTCCATTCGTCCAGTTTGTGCAATATTTGGTGGTAATATATGCTGTGAATGTTGTTTATATTTGGCGGTGTACCAAATATTGGAGTTATCGTTCTTACTATAGCTTGGCACACCTGGTACGAATGCAACGTATTCGTACCGTATGTGCCAAGACTTGGCGGGGTAAGTCTTTGCACACCTGGTACGAATACAACGTATTCGTTTCAGGTATTCCAAGACTTGGCGGGGTAAGGCTTGGCACACCTGGTACGACAACGTGTATTCGTTCCAAGTGTACCAGATAATAACTTAACTGATCTTCTGATTTTGTGAAGGTGCAATGGACCTATAAACGACCACACTTAATACGTGTACCTCACAAAGTACAAGTGATGGGAAAAGAGCAAATAATTGGTGATATAAAAAGAATTTTAAGCGGCTTCGGAGAAGATGCACTGAAGCAAATGAAGAAGTCTGTGTTCAAGCACTTCATGGAGCTTCCAGATCGCATAACAAGAAGTGGAAAGACTATTCACTTCATGTTATCGCATCAGGTAACCGTCTGGCCAGAACTAGATGAGACGGTATTATGGTTCAAATTGGATGAACAAATTACAAGATTTTCCAGAATAGAATTTGCGCTAGTTACTGGACTGAGGTTTGGAGGGAGCACGTTCCAGCCATACGGAGAACATGTAATTCCTGGTGATTCTGTGTATACGAGATTGCTACAAAACGAAAGGATTACCCCCAATGAACTGTACAGAAAATTTATAACTAAGGCCTTTAAGGGAGCAGTTGCGGCTGACTATGTAAAAGTAGCAAAGGTACTGATTGCTACTCATCTTCTTTTTGGATTTGATTGTGCGAAGTACAGGATTCATGAATGGGTGTGGGTGTTGGTTGAAGACAATCAAGAATGGGATAAATTTCCATGGGGCAGTATCTCTTACCAGATACTCTGTGATTCCATCAACCATGTCAGAACGACTCTGTCGGGAAACAAATCGGGGGAAGGATACCATATCAAAGGCAACACTGTTGCCTTCTTAGCTTGGATATTTTGTATTGCGAAACAAGTGGGTGACACAGTTGGCGGTAGGATAAAGAAACACAGAAGACCTCGTATGTTGAGGTTTACGTATGAAAAAAATATGGAAACACCAGGGGACTCCGAGGTAAATTTCAAAATGATATAACAGTTTCTTATATTCTTGGCACACCTGGTACGAATAAGTTGCATTCGTACCAGGTGTTCCAAACTTACCCCGCCAAGGCAGTGTGAAATCTGGTACGAATGCATTCATATCTAATGTGATTTCGTATAATAGATTGCAGCCAAAATGGAACCTGATGAAAAGGAAAGGAAGAGGGGGTATTGGACCACACTCGAGGAGGAAGGGAAACCATTTGAATTCGTATACATGCATGGAGCAGATATTCAGACACCTAAAGAAGCAGGTGATGCAGAATCACGTGATGCAGGAGCTGAAGTTGCAGGAGCTGAAGTTGCAGAAGCTGAAGTAGTAGGTGATGCAGGAGGTCAAGGACATGGACGTGATCAACAAGCTCACAGACTCCCTGTCCTACCACTGAGATATTCACAAAGAGGAGCATTCCTTGAAGACATCGGGGAAGTGTCTGCAAAACGGGCTAGGATTGAGTTGAAGGAGATAATATCCAGTGAACGGGTAGAAATGATGAAGGAGATGCAAGAACTTGTATCACGAGAACGAGTGAAAATGTTGCAGGATGTAGCAGAATACCTCAAACGTGAACGTGAGAGGATAGTGAAGGATGTAGGGGACTACATAACATCGCGGATGACAGGAAATCCAAATATGTCAGCCACTGGAGATGCACAGCTTGATCTGGTATGTGCGTAAAAGTTTGAAAGTTGGAACACCTGGTACGAATTGGTGAATTCGTACCAGGTGTTCCAAGTGCGCTAATATACTTGGCACACCTGGTACGAATTCACCAATTCGTACCAGGTGTTCCAAGTATATTGCAGCGTGTTCCATATATTAGCACACTTGGCACACCTGGTACGAATTCACCAATTCGTACCAGGTGTTCCAAGTATATTAGCGCAGACACTTGGCACACCTGGTACGAATTCTCCAATTCGTACCAGGTGTTCCAAGTATTTAAGTGCAGACACTTGTTATTCAACTTCATTTATTCATTTCGAAGCCTATGACTACTCCTCCAACTGCCACGCAATTAAACGAACAATGGGACGGTATAGTACAGTTCGAGAAGGATTGGGGGGTACTCAATGGTCGACGTACTCTCAGGAAGCAACCCCATCAGCAACACCAGCACAAGGACCAGAAACAACACCAGAAGCAGCGGAACCAAAAACAGCTCCGAAGCGACGGCATCGGAACCAAAGACGGCACGAAGCGACAAGTCGGACCGGTTCGAAGAAAGATTCCATCCGCTGCATGCGAGAGTCCATTTCTCCCCAATGACATTCGTGCGGTTACCACTTTTGATGTGTTCATGAAGTCAAAAGATGATGTCAAGTAAGTTAATGTGATTTATTATTCTTATTAATGAGTTAGTTTTGTGAACATTGATCTTACTTGTGTATGCACAGGCGTAATGTGGGATTACCATGGGCGGTAGACAGAGAGTTCTTTGGTTACATTAAGGATGTAACCACACAACTCGAGATAAGCCACATAGATTCCTACCTAGTTGTACTAGCCACGGCCAGAATACGCGGGACGACGAATGTTATAGAGGGAGTTCTTTATTCGGAACCTCGGCGATGGTAATTCATTACATTTGCTATATATATTAATTACTCAATAAATTAATTTTGTATTATGTTAAACTCAGTAAATCTATATATTATAGGTGGGAATTGAAGAAGTCTGGAAAAATTTGCACAAAGATGATCCAGAAGATACCATATATAATCCTTTAATAGAAGAGGTTGTTCCAGATGAAGATCTGGATAGACTGTGCCTATTTGTCGATGGACTTCTGCCGGAATGGGGGCCCAAACTGAAGAAATGGACTGATGTCAAAAAGGTAACTAACTAAAACTTCAAATTGTTGAAGTATGGATTAACATGTTGGTTCAAGACTTGGCACACCTGGTACGAATACAACTTATTCGTACCAGGTGTGCCAAGGTCTGGCGCGGTAAGCTTGGCACACCTGGTACGAATAAGTTGTATTCGTACCAGGTGTGCCAAGTCTTGTTATGATACCAGTTACGAATTCAGTAGTTGTTATTTATTTACTATTGTCGTAGGTGATCATGGTGTGCCCCTTCAATGGTCATTGGGCCACATGTTGCTTCGACCTGGAATTATTGAATTTCGAGATATACGACTCCAACCAACACTTGTTCGAAGATCATCACAAAGAAATAAGAGCAAAGATCTTCACCCCGGTTGCCCGCATATTCCCACAGATCCTGAAGAGAATCGGATATCTCTGCTTCAATTACGCTCCATTTTCATATTCGTATCCAATGGAGAATGTGTTGAAGCAACATGACAGTGTGAGTTGTGGTCCATGTGCATTGAAGTACGCCGAACTCTTACTAACTGGTGCTGCCTTAAAAAAGAACATGACAAAGAAGCAAATCAAGGATTATCGGTATCACATTGCTGATACAATCTACCGTTACAACACTGCTGAAAGCACCCTCGCCATTGGCATGGACCTGGATTAGTATTAGTAATTTGGATTTGTAATTTTTGTGATACAATTCAGTAGTTTTTGTGAACAATTTGGTACAATTCAGTAGTTTTTGTGAAGAATTTGGTACTAATCCTTAGTAGTTTTTGTGAACAATTGACATGTAATATTTTGTGAACAATTGAATTTGGTACTAATCCTTAATATTAATATTTTTGTGAAGAATTTGGTACTAATCCATAATATTTTATGTAGTACAAGTAAATAGTTTAGAATTTAACGAGTTGATTATCCAAAATAAATAGACCCACAACGAGTTCGTAGTCCAAATACACGTAACGAAAATATCAAGAAACCAAGTCTCTTTCCTTGCATGTTAGACGAGTATGCCCGGCCACACCACAAACATCGCATCGTTTCTGTCTATGAGGTTTACTAACGCTGGGTTCGTTACTACTAACTTCTTCCGGCGTAATTTGTAGAATCGCAGTGCATGTATTCTGATAATGACCTCGTTGATGGCACCGAGAACACACACGACTGCTTGTTGAATTGGATCCAGATGCATACCTATTTTGACGTGGTCGTCCAGCTTGTCTAGGATTGGGAGGCGTCCCAACAACCTTTGAAGCGATCTCTGGAGGAACACACCACTCTTCTGGATCTGGAATCGGCATCACCTCTTCAAAGATAAATTTCACGCAACGTCTCAGTTGTATAATAAGCACTCACATATGACGTCGGATTTTGCTTCTTTTTACTGCATAAAAAGAAACAGAATGCAGTAAAAAACAAAGTATAGTATTATGTGTTATTACCGGTACGAATTGGTGTTTCGTACCAGTAGTGCCAAGCCTTGGCGCGGTAAGCTTGGCACACATGGTACGAATAGTTGTATTCGTACTAGGTGTGCCAAGCCTTGGCACGTACAAGTCGTGCCAACTAACTGTTGTACTAGAACATAGAAAATAGAAAATAACTTTAAAAAATAACCTTATTGCTGCTGCTGCATGAGAACAGGGTATCAGGTCGAGATCAAACACAAAACATGTGCATTTCCTACTGTCAAGATCAACAATGTAATTTTTCATACCAGACTTGACCTTATACTTCATTGAAGAAATGGTTTCAACACTCATGGACCGGGCCAACTCCATTGATCTTCCTAATTTGGTCGAGGCAAAGTCCGTTAACTCGTGAGTTCTTTCAGCAGCAATAGCACGCCGTTCTACAAACCATTGCCCGATCAAACTACGTACACACTCCAAAAGAGTGCAAACTGGCAACTTTCTAGCCCATCGTAGTCGGCCATTCAAGCACTCGGCACAGTTAGAAGTTAAAAACCAATAACGGCGCACAGGACATTTGCAACGAGCCCATCTAATTGGATCAATATTTACCACTTTCTCGTGTGCACGAGGTGCAAACGATAACAAATTTTTCATATGCTCCTCGAAATCTTGTCTCTTATAACTCTTTGCAGCTTCATTGAAGACAGATATTGCATGTTGGCCCCATTTCTTGAGGTTTCCTTGCAAGTGATACGTACAAAGTCCATGCGGAGTACCCGGATAAACACAATCCGCTTTCTTGATGCCGAGGTGCTGATCGGACACAAACAATAAGTCTCAGGGCAACCAAATGTCCGTCTCAGCTCCCTAAAGAACCAAATCCATGATGCATCACTTTCACGTCGCCAATCCCAAAAGCTAATGGAAAAATCTGCTCATTAGCATCCTTTGTAGCAACAAACATGATACCTTTGTATTTTCCTTTCAAATGTGTACCATCAACTACAATAACGGGACGACATGCACCAAATCCTCTAACACATGCAGCAATAGCCATGAAACAATATTGAAAAGAACCATTTGAAGTTGTCTTTAATCCAACAATGGAACCAGGATTTGATACTTGGGGAACAGTTGAAAAGATTTACTCGCGTCGCCGTATGTCATGGTGAGTGCTTGATTTCTTCCAGCCAAAGCAGTTTGATATTTGACAGTAACACCAAATTGCCTTAGTAGTTGTGCCTGAATATCCTTCGGCCTAAGAACAACACCCCCGGCCATTAAATGAGGAACAAAGTATGAAGCTAGTACCTTCGAACTCACTTTTGGAGCAGCATGGTATCTCAAATCAGATTCACACGTGTGAGGGCTCCATCTATAAATTCTCCATGCATTTCCCAGTGATCTCGCACGCATGATGAACGAACATTTATCTTCATGTTTGCAAACCACATGATATCTTAACTTTGATGAACGCTTGGTAATAAATTCCACATGATTTAAGAGATGATGCAGTCCACATGCCATAATCATTTTCTCCTTCTTAAAGAACATAGCACCACGACAAAGTGTTTCAGTAATCGGTTCATCAACAATACCTAGTTCTTTGCAAGGAAGAGATGATTGATATGCAGCACCCGGAATGCTCCACTGTCGACCAGGTTCATGATTTTCCTCTATAATGTCATTCGAACCATCTAATGATGGCACATTAAAACGATTTCTACCACAACAATCATCCAAATCATCACAATCATCAAAACTGTCTGCATCATCACTATCAAAAGCCTCATCATCAAAATTATTATGACCCTCATCACGACCAAAATCAATTGGTTCATCATCAATACCATTACCATCAGACATCTGATCATGATTCTCATTTTGCACATTCACATTCCTTGAAGTTATCACATTCTCACTATTTTGAGCATTTAACAAATTCACGAAACCCTCATGCTCACATATAGGATGATTTAAAACAACAAGTGGAGATTCATTACTTTTAAGAGAAACAGTCACATATAAAACAGGCAACTCCTCCAAATCAAACAAATATGACAACTCAAAATCATCTGTTATTTTCATTCGCAGGGTTTCACGCGCGGGGGACTGAACTAATGCATCTATCTCATACAAATATATACTCTTGGCCTTCATTAAACGCAATTCAATCTTACTCAATAAATTTGCATATGTTATACCACCAGGAGGTATAGGAATATACTCTCTTCGTCCACCATGGTATAAATTATTCTTCCATACACCTCCATGCGCAATAATTATAGCATCTGGCCTCATCTGCAAGAAACAATCGGATAATCAAATTTCAAGTGCCAGGCACAATCGGATAATCAAATTTCAATCGGATATAGCATCTGGTACGAATATAGACTTGGCACACCTGGTACGAATGGAGTATATTCGTACCAGGTGTGCCAAGGCATACCGCGTCGAGACTTGGAACATCTGGTACGAATGCTACTTATTCGTACCAGGTGTGCCAAGTCTTGGCGCGGTATGCCTTGGCACACCTGGTACGAATGCAACATTCGTACCAGGTGTGCCAAGTCTTGGAGTGGTATGCTTTGGCACACATGGTACGAATATACTCCATTCGTACCTTCGTACCATTCGTGGCGCGCAATGACGTGGAAAATGCAGGAAAAAACATATGCACGAAGAGGACGGCAAGATCTGGAAAATGCAGGAAAAAACATATGCACGAAGAGGACGGCAAGATCTGGAAAATGCAGGAAGAAACAAATGGACGAAAAGGACGGACAGATCTGGAAAATACGACAAAAACATGAACACTAGATCTAGAACATGACAGACTAGATCTGGAAAATTACCTCAATAATATTGAAGAAACCACGCCGCCAACACAGAAGAACGTCGCCGGTAAAATTCTCAGCCACAGACGGAGAATACGAGCTGTGAGAAGTGAGAGTATTATCGAACGGAGAAAACCAAGAAATTCACCGCCGCCCGGAGAATACGAGCTACGAGAGTATCATCGAACGAAGGAAACCAGGTCATTGCTGTAGAAACGCCGGCGAAGACGAGGTATGGAGAGAGAGAAATTTCAGCAGCTCACGAAAGAGAGAGAAACAAACTTCCAGCTCGGATAGCTAATAGAGAGAGAAAGAGAAAGATAAGGTAGAGGGAGGTAAAATTGGTTGAGGTGAAAGGAAGGGCATTTAAGTCACTTCAAGTCAAAGTTGGCCAGAATTTATAAAAATAAAGTTTCCGGACAACATTTAATTTTGATAAACTTGTTTGGTCAAAGGACTGTATTACCACTTGTTAATATATATAGAGATTTCATCGTACACATTTAGTGTAAGAGCTGGGTTAAACTCCTACAGCAAGAGTTTGAAGATATTTGTTATACCTTCGGTTGAATGTGAAATCGTCTGACTTTAATGAAGGTTTTCCTGCAAAAAAGCCTACTGAGCCGGAGGGAGTCTCCGGTCAAGGCCCTCCAACGAGCGAGTTAGAATATGAACGAAGAAAAATGATTTCGTCTCCAAACTAGATAAGAATTGAAAGAAGCCTTTAAAAGATACATGTTACCTTATTTATACTAGTTGCTCGAGGGTAATTTAGCCTTTTTACGAGATATCTGAGGAGAAATGGATCTTTTCCAAAAAGCCCACGAATGTTAGAGTGACACGTGGTCATAAAGGATCTTCTGACACGATATTCTGATTCTTTAAATGATAGCGACGTCTTTTTTAACTCATCCATTGTGATTGCGTCTATTCAGCAAAACAGCATCCTCAGGTCTGTATGCTAAATCACCAGATCTGTCAGAGCTGAGCTCATTTTCCTCTTCCGGGCTCCGCATCTGCTATAGTCCCTAGAACCCATCAAGATCTGTCAGAGCTGGGTTAATATTTTTCCTTTTATTAACCTCTCATTCTTTCGCTTTTCTCTCTACCTCCCTGTTATAAAAAATCCTTCGAATATCCCACTTCACTTAGGACAACCACCGTTTAATATTTTATAAGATTAAAATGATGTAGTTTATTACAAAATTATAAAATTACGAAGAGAATTCTTAATAGTCTTATTATCTCAATATCCTTCTCCATATATAATGTGGTAAATGTTAAACATGGTTGTACATGTGGAGTGTACGCGTGAAAATACTCAATAAAAATGTCGAAAAATTCATCATAATTTTTTTGAGAATGTTGTAATTGCAAAATAGTTAAATGTGGTGTTATAGTTGAAACAATAACAAAATCATGTTGTAATCACATATTGACCTAATAATTATGATTGCAAAATAGTTAAATGTGATATTACACCTGTACGACTAATAAGTTCAATCTAACTAGAATTATCAAGTGGATCGGATCTAATTATAAATGGACATATTTATATAAAAATTGGGTCAGACTCGCTCTGGCCCATTTGACAACTCCAAGCCCAACTGGCTGTCCATTTCCTCTCCAAACAATTAAATGTGGTATTGCTCCAAATCCATCTTAAAATATGAATATAGTCTAAAATCGTCCCACCAGCTCCACCATATATCAGGGTCCTAAACCCGACCCGCTCCGCCTTGGTCAGTGTTGACCGATCAACAGTCAACGTTTGACCACTGATTTTTTCGTTTTTTTTTCTCTCAGCATTCGGCTCTGATTTTTAATTTATAGATAATGATTGTGACAACATTAATGTTTTTTAGCTCGCTCCGAGACCTTCGACTCCCCTCGCTCGACTCCTGAATTTTTTTATAAAAAATTAGAAAAAAATAAAAATATAAAAAGTCAACGCAGTCAACGTTGACCATTGACCGATCAACGTTGACCGGACGGGTCATGCGGGTCAGGTCGAACCTAATGTATGGTGCAGCTGTTACACCCAAGTTTTTGCCATTCCTAAATTGGAATATTGGATGTCAAGCATACTTTAAAAACATTTTGACGTGTGCGTGTGTTAGCATAGTGGTAAAGTGGTTAATGCCCAGGGCAAAGGTCACGGGTTCAAGTCCACCGTCACGCAGCCTTTAAAATTTGGGTTAATCATGTTGACTAGCAAATTAAGTTAGTGGATAGTTGGCCACCAACTTTATTCTAATAAATTGTGGCCAACTTTGGGCTGAAGTGACTTAAATGCCCTCCACATCACTTTACAACTACTTTCACTTTCTCTCTCCCCCGTACTCTCTCTTTCACCCACTTCACTCTCACTTTCTCTCTCCTCTCATGTCTCTTTCTCCCTGTACTCTCTTCCTCCACCGCCACTCCTTCCGGTCTGCCGCCGCCGCCGCTTCTTCTTCCTTGATCGTCTTTTCGATTTGATTTATTTGTACACTTTTTCGACCAGTTTATTATTTCTCTTATAGTCTTTTTCCGGTCATCTTCTCCGGCGTAGCTTTCATCTCCATAGTAATTTATTTGAGGTATTTTTACTGTATTAGTTTTAATTGAGTTTTCTAGATCTAGTATGTCATGTTTTAGATCTAGTCTGTCATGTTCTTGTCATATTTTTCAGATCTTATTGTCCTCTTCGTGCATATGTGTTCTTCCTGCATTTTTCACGTCACTGCGCGTCGCGACTTGGCACACCTGGTACGAATACAATATATTCGTACCAGGTGTGCCAAGGCATACCGCGCATAGACTTGGAACACTTGGTACGAATACACACCATTCGTACCAGGTGTGCCAAGTCTATGCGCGGTATGCCTTGGCACACCTGGTACGAATACGTTTTCGTACCAGGTGTGCTAAGGCATACCGCGCCTAGACTTGGCACACCTGGTACGGATATAGACCATTCGTACCAGGTGTGCTAAGTCTAAGCGCGGTATGCCTTGTCACACCTGGTACGAATACGTTGCATTCGTACCAGGTGTGCCAAGGCATACCAGGATGCGGTTGACCAAAGACGAACACCATCCAGGACATTAGATCTGGAATGTGACGCCATGGATTCCGAAGAGAAAGCTGTGAAATAAGGCAACGGGATCTGGAAGAATCTGGTGCAGCGGCATATCTAGAAGAATCTGGTGCGACGGCAGATCTGGAATATGGCCGGCAGAATGTGAAAGTTCAAGGCGGCGCGGCGGACTGGACTGGAAGTACGAAGGCGGTGCGGCGGAAGGGATGGAAGTACGACGATGCGGCGGCGGAATGAAAGTACGACGGCGACGACGGAAGAAATGGAGAAAAATAGGATTTTTAGAGAGAGAATATTTTGCAGAAATAGAGAATTTGAAATTTGAAAACTGAAAAATGAAATGGGTGGATGGATGGTTAATAGTGGTTCCAAGGGCAAATTGGTCCAAATTTCCAAAAGTTGGCCAGAATTTCTACAAATAAAGTTTGTGGCCAACTATTAATTTCCACTATCTATATTGGTTATCCCAAATTTTGTCTCTTAAAATTTCTTGTAATGTTTGTTAAAAAAAAAAACATTTTGACATGATATGTGCGAGAAGAGCGGATTTATACAGAGTGCACGCTTCTAAATGCGACATAATCGAGTATTTAAAAAAAAAATGCGACATAATCGGAAATAAAAAATAATGTGATATGCAAATAAAAAATTTTAAATAAAAAGTTTATTATCGTGCAAGCAATTTTTATGCTTCTTTTAAGATTATTATTGTGTTTTTATACTGTTCACTCACAAAAAGTCAAATTTAAATCCAAATAATTTTAAGAAAAAATAAGACAAAATAAATAAATAAATCATTTATGAATGAGGAAAAAAAAAAAGTTGATTCTAAAAAAAGAGAGAGAAAAAGGTGTAATTTCAGAGCAGCCCTTCCGCGTTGCCGGATTTGAGAAGACGTCCATAATCAGAGAGGGATTATGAATTTATGATACAGACCACCGATGGCCGGAACACCGCCGAAACCCCTTTCTCTGCCGGAATGGGACTCGCTAATCGACGAATACAATCTCGACGGCGCCGCCCACCTCCACCGCTGGACCGGCGGCGCATCCATACCGGACATCTGTCTCTCTTCCCTCATCCGCAAAGACACCCCTATCCAACTTAAGCTCCACATTCTCACTTTCCTCGAGCACCACTCTCTCGAAGATTCGGCTCCGCCGCCGCCTTTCCTACTCCGCCTCCTCGACGCCCTCCGCTCCGTCATTCAGTCACCAAGCGACCCCTTCGCCCTCAAGGACCAATTCCTCACCTCCACCACCGTCGTCTTCATCACATCGCTGCCGGAGAACGACGAATTCGGCGGCGGCGAGCAGCCGCTCAGCGGCCTCGTTGAGCTGTTGTTGACTATCATCAATCGCCCCAACCACGGCCTCGATCGCCACACGCGCGGCGTCGCGTGCGAGTGTTTGCGGCAATTGGAGCTCGCGTTCCCCTGTTTGCTCTCCGAGGTCACTCCCCATTTGTGGTCGTTATGCCACAGCGAGCGGACGCACGTTTCTCAATGGTATGTTCTGTTGCTGTCCACTGCTGTACTCAATATTGTGAAGCTGAAGCCGAGTGAGACTAGTATTGCGTCGATTAGTAATGCTACGATCCCTTTGATCCCGTTCAATCTCCCACAGTTTTTGATCGACAGAGTTGGGGAAGATTTCGTGTGGAAGGAGAAGGAGATTTGCTACAAAGAGTTGAGGAAAGTGGTTGCGTTTTTGCTTGAGTGCCCTCAGTATTTGACCTCATTTGGATTGGTGGAGTTTATGGTTGCTATAATTCCATTAGCTGAAGAACTGGAACTTCAGGCTTCTTTGTTGAGAGTGCAGTTCTCCTGGCTGCTATACACATTCAAGCCATTGCTTTGCCACATTTTTTTGGGATTGTACGTGAAGTTTTTGGATTCATTTGAGGGACAAGAGTTTGAAGTAGCTTCAAGATTATTGTTACTGTCGAAAGAGTCCCATCATCATTTGGTTTTTAGGTTGTTGGCACTTCACTGGATGTTGGGCTTCTTTGCTTTGATAGTCAGAAAGGACGAGGCAAGAAAGAGAAGCATAATTGATATGAGCTTAAGGTTTTATCCTACAATATTCGATTCACTGGCTATGAAAGCCTTGAAGCTTGACCTGCTTGCGTATTGCTCTAGATTGCTCTCTAATAATGGAGATGCCAATGTTGTTAATGTGGAGGTGGATAAGGAGGTGTATGAAGTCAAGCTATTCAAAGATGGCCTTGTTTCGGTATCAGCTTTCAAATGGCTGCCCCCATGGAACACAGAAACTGCAGTGGCATTTCGCACCTTCCATAAGTTTCTGATCGGTGGATCGCCACATTCTGACAATGCTACTTCTTCTGTTGCTGCTCTTATTGAGTCTAACATCTTTGAAGCCTTACAGGTATGTAAACACTACCATATTTTGTTCAGCTCTCTTTTAAAATTCTTAAGCTTTCTGGGCTCTGTTAAGTGGCTGTCCAATTGTTGTAGTGATTTTATATGTTTAATATCACCGCTGATGAAAATGAGTTCATGCCAATACTCTTTAGCGTGTCTGCCTGTGAAGCAATACCGAGTAGAGTATGACAGCTTTTCTGTTATGAACATTATGAGCTCATAGTCTTTTTAAATGCCTTTTCTTAGTTTTTGGTTTTTACTCGATGCAGTGGAGAAAACAGAATTACTGTAGAATAGAATAGTTTTCATGTGGTTGTTTGGAGTACTTTAACATTGTAAAGGGGAAGCCTATCTGAAGTTTCATAACCAGCTTTTAGCTAATTGCCTTGTTTGGAGTTGATCCATTTGCCTATACGAGTTATTATTCATACTGATATGATTGTGTTGTACCAAAGCACACTTAAGCATGTGAAACTCCTGAAATTGACACAACCTTTGTGTTGTCTCGCACCTTTAAGTAATTTTCAAGGTAAATTTTGGGAATGTTATTGAATAAATAAAACCCTAGCCTTACAACTCGATATTTTTAAGAAATTAAAGACTATATGAGTCACTAAAGGATTCACAAATTAACTAGAACTCCATAAGGCAAATACCAAAATTACCAAACCCTAATAACAAGCAACAGTGCCTTGTATAGCCACTTAATGAGTCTATTTGACATGGACGTTAATATTGCAATATAAGGAACTCAACATCTTAGTTTGATTGGTCTTACGATAAAAATAAGAAGGAACAAAAAAATTCAATTTTCTTGTGTTTGTGATTCAGGATTGCCTTCTGTTGGGCTCATAGGATGCTTAGTATATAAAAAGAGTAAATAAAAGTTTAGATAAACATGCGATAAGGATGCCAAAGATGTGTTATTGACTTTTCATTTCCTCAATAGCCCCTTTTCAAGTACGATTCCTGATCATTATGAAATTTGGAGTTCATAACGTAGTATATACTACAATCTGGCAGGTATCAGACTAAACCTAGCCCCTTTTCCAACTGAATCTGATTTGTCCGATGTAAATAACATTGTTATTTTCACCAGTTTTACATCTCATTTTGCTGCTTGAGGTGGGTGTACTACTGTACATAATGGACCATTTATCTCAACTGTCCTCGGTTATAATAGAGCACTAGTTCATCTAATCCTTTTAGCCCATGTTTGGTTCGGTATTTTTTGGGCATGGAAAGGGATTCAATTAATTGAATCCATTACTTCTTGTTTGGTTTGGGTAGTGGGTTAATCATTATCCTTATTTGAGGGTAACCCAATCCCCCAAAATGTTACCCTCTAAACTAGAGCGGTAACAAAATCATTTCCTCTCCGGAATCATTTCACAAGGTGATTTCTTTCTATTGTTGAACCAAACACCCAATAAAAGTAACACTTATTGTTACCATTCCTCCCCTCTACCTGATTCCATTCCCTTTCCATTCCTTTACTCGAACCAAACGAGCACTTAGTAGTTATGAACTTGATTACTATCGTTATGCCTTAGACGCTGCAAGAGGACTTCTTTTGTGACCTGTCAGTGGAACTGCCTTGTATTCATATATCTATATGTCCCCTATTTACAATGATAGCTTCTCATTAGTTTTGCATGCATGTTGGGACTTGATGCAATGTTGGGTGTTATATTGGGAGATTGTCTTTAATCCCCATGAATTTTTAACCCAAAAGCATCTTTATGTTCCCATATAATATAGCTTAAAAAGCTTCCAATCATTATCACATGTAAGTAAAATCTTGCATGTGGTGTGAATATATGTATGCTTATATGTAGTTTGAATGATTCTAGTGAAATTCAGAATGCAGAGCCTTTCATTATATATTTGCTTTGCTTGCTAACATTAGACAAGAAAGAAATCAATTTTTTAGTTGTCGAGCTGTAGTATTTCCACCCTAGAAGAATTGATGACTCTCAATGCATGTTATTTAATTTATTTAAAAGTTTTGGAATCTCTTACACAGATGATCGTCTTGCATTTTATCTTAAATTTTTATATTTTCACAATTGGCAAGAAAGGGCTGAAGTTTTTATGCATTATGCTATCATTTATGTTTCATCTGCAGAAGATGCTGGTGGAATCAACTTCAGAATTTAAGGGATTGGTTCCAGTAGTTGTTGCATTTATTGATCGCTTGTTGGGATGCCACAAACACCGCTGGTTGGGAGAGCATCTCCTTAAAACTCTAGATAAACATCTGCTTCCGAAACTCAAAAAAGACTATAACCTGGGATCTTACTTCCCCATATTCGAGAGAATTTCTGAGAATGACAAAGTTTCACCTAGTGGGCTGTTAAACCTCCTCTTGAGATTCATGGTTTTTCTTGTAGAGAAACATGGTCCTGATAATGGATTGAGATCTTGGCACCATGGCAGTAAAATTCTTGGCATTTGTAGAACAATGCTGGTCCACCATCACAGCTCCAGCTTGTTTACTGGATTATCTCATCTTCTGGCCTCAATTTGTCTTTTCTTTCCTGATCTGGAGGTTCGTGACAGTGCCAGGTACACCTTGCAGTCTCCTTGGCCTATCTTACCACCTACTTCTGCATAGTTCAAATTTATAAACCTCATTTTTATTTAAGATCATTGAAATATGGATAACATGGCTAAAGTTTTACTCTCTGTAAACATTCTGTTCCTGTTAACAAGTAGTTTTTTTTTTGTACCTCATGTTCTTAAATCTTAATATCAGAGATTTTCATGGTTTATTTCAGATTTTACCTGCGAATGCTCATTGGTATACCAGGAAAGAAGCTCAAGCGCATTTTAAACACAGGGGAACGTTTGCCTGGGTTATCTCCATCTAATCATTCTGGCTCATTCTTTAATCTTCAGTCCCCTTCAACTTTTCCTGATCTCAAGAAGTCTACCAGTATTGCTTCTCATATTTACATTGAACGTGCAACTTCATTACTAGTGAAGCAGTCATGGTCCTTGTCCCTGCCTAATTTTGGCACCAATCCTGATGTACCTGGTTTTTTTGAAGGCATCAGGGATAATGAAGCAGCAGGCGAGGAACAGGACTTAGAGATAACTATCAGTAGTGATATTATCTTAGAAAATGATTTGCCTCATCAACGAAAGGGGCCTTTACGTGTGATGGATGCAAAAAATTCTGAGATTGTCAATGAACTGAGAAGACATTTTTTATCTATTCCTGATTATAGACATATGCCAGGGCTCAAGATTAAGATTTCCTGTAATTTGAGATTTGACTCAGAGCCATTGGTTGATAATGGGGAGAAAAACAAAGCAGCTAATGCATTTGGCAGAGAGGACCGACTTCCTGCGCTATATGCTGTAGTGCTTAAATTCACTTCTTCCGCACCGTATGGACCTATTTCCTCATTTCATATTCCGTTCCTTCTTGGCACACCACCTAAAAGTGACAAACCTTTGAGCCAAGCTGATTCTTTAGCTATTGTTTGTGTGGAGAATGGCCATGTAGAAGAAGAAAAAATCAAAGCTCCTGTGTGTATAGAGTTGGAGCCGCGAGAACCAATGCCTGGTATGGTTGATGTTTTCATCGAAACTAATGCAGATAATGGTCAGGTAATCAAGGGACAGCTTCAAAGCATTTCTGTGGGGATTGAGGATATGTTCCTCAGAGCTATTGTTCCAGATGGCATTGCAGATGACGTACCCAGTTATTATGTGAATCTATTCAATGCATTGTGGGAGGCCTGTGAGACTGCTTCTAGCACCGGTAGAGAAACCTTTGTCCTGAAAGGAGGAAAAGGGATTGCTGCCATAAGTGGGACGCGATCGGTAAAACTTCTTGAAGTTCCAGTGACAACTTTGGTTGAAGCTGTTGAACGACACCTGGCACCTTTTGTTGTTTGTGTCATTGGTGAACCACTTGTTGACATGGTGAAAGCTGGGGGTATGATCAAGGACGTGATATGGAAGGATTCCAGTTCAGATTCTACATTAGATACAACTTGTTCACCAACTAGTTCTAGAGGGGCCCTTTATCTCAAGTACTTCGGTGATGAAGCAGACGATGAAGGGACTCCAATTGCAACTAGTAGGAAAAACATTGGTTACTTTCACATTTTGATATTTCTTCCACCTAGATTCCATCTCTTATTTCAAATGGAGATTCATGATTTTTCAACTCTTGTCCGGATTAGAACTGATCATTGGCCATGCTTAGCGTATGTTGACGACTATTTGGAAGCTTTATTTGTGGACTGAAGCTTGCTTCATAACTCTTCTAAATGATTTATAATTTGATGACGCACTTCAGGACTTGACTTCCTATACTTTCATTTTACTCAAAAATAAGGCATTACTAAGCATGGTGCACGGAACAGGTACTGGCACTTCTTCTTTTCAGACTTTTATATGTTTGCTTTCTGTGGTGGTCTAAGTTTTCTCTGCTCGCTTAGTTGCACTGCCACTCTGAAGTTGCGTGTCTTATTTGCATCTGCATTCAGCTATATCATGTTAACTTCTGATCATATCCTACTTTCACTTCTTGTTCCTGCCTGAGCTAATGACCTGTGGCTATGAATATGATTAGTAATTCCTACTTGTTGGCTGCTTAATATGCTATATTGAAGAGCTTAATTTATTAGAAGCGAGATGGTATTATAGAAGAAACATTTAAATTTACCTGTCGTGCTTCATGGTTTCGTGTTCAAATGTATCTGAATTAGCTTAATATGTTCATAAAGTTTTAGAGATTCGAGTGGCTCATTGGCTGCCCTGCACATTTATTGTGAATTACATAGTTGGTCAGTCCAGCCACACTATGGTAGCATGAGTTAAGTGAAATGCATTCTATGCTGCTGATGTGGTCATCACACTAGCTGTATAGATCGCTGCGTCAGGAAATAGATAATCCAGTAGACTGTTGTCTTGTCTCGATTCGTGTAGCATGCTTATTAGTTCTAGTTCCCACTTTTCTAAGTTTAGGTGCTCGTCTCTGTTGCTTTCTTGTTTTGATTTTTAGAGGCTTTGATTGAAACTAACTGTACAATCTCCTCAAACAAAGTGTGTCAAGAACACAACAGCAGGTCGCATGAATTCTTAGAATTGGGGAAATTCATCTTGGTTGAAGCCACAGTTTTGATCCAAAATACACATCCCAGAGTAACTTGATGCCTTATATACAAACGTTGAAGACGTTCAGGAAATGAACTCGACCCACGTGTTGATATCGGAGAGGCTTCTTCACCAGAAAGGCAAATTAGATAATCAATCTCTGGTTTTCTCCTAAAGTAATTTTGTACATTAAAAGCTGAGATGCAGGAAGGCGAGACAGTGAGGACGAAAAAGAGGCATTTACCGGACGAGATGAGCAAATTTTTGTGGGGTTTTTTTTTTTTGGGCAAAACCAATTTACTTTGTAATTTCTTATTGTTTGATGTGTAGTAGCTATGCATTTGATAGTGGAAGTGTGTAAGTGTAGAAGTGGCGCTGTAATAAAGTGGGTTTCAATGCCCCATAAATTGTTTTACTTTCGTTCTCATGTAAATTCGCATACCGATTTCTCTCTCTAGGTTAATGTTCTTTCTAACACTGTCCATATATTATTTGTATTGATCATAGTAAGTCAAGATTGGTAGAAATGGAATTAACTAGGTATGCGATGAATTTAAGAATGGAAGATATAAGAATGACATTTCTTATGATTGGATATGTCGTGGAGATTACAACGAAATGAAAACATAGGATGGATTGCACCAACCCTACTATGCGATCCACCACATCTGAGTGTATCTCTTTTTGTGACGCACGGGGCAGAAGTACGGAGTGATCGCCGGCGCAGAGGCACGGACAAGGAGTGGCTCCGATAAGACTTCAAAGCGGAGGGGGCAGGAACGAACCGAAACACACCCGAATGAGAGGGATTCCAAGAATATGTCGGAATGGGATGGCATATTCGAGGAGAGCTTAAACGAATTGATTGGGTGGGCTACTTATACAATCAAGATGCATCTTCTTTTTTGGGCTCATTGTGGAAGAACTTCAAGGTTAAGCGTACTTGACTTGGAGCACGCTAGAAAGGACTTGTGATGGTTTGTGGGGCCAGCCGTCAATCCGAAAGCCGGGTCGTTACACTTTTAGTACCCCTTTGTACCACAAAAACATGTCATTATTTCTTTTTTCATCCGTTCGTAAAAACATGCATTTCCTTTTTTAGACAATTTCTTCACTTACAACGTGGAACTCTTTCTTCACTCACAATACAAATAATACTAAATTTTTTAAAACTCATGCCTCATATTCCAAAAGATGTCCCATCCTTCAAATAATAACAATTTAGTGCTTTCACAAATCTAGGACCTACGATTTAGTGGTTCAGCTTTGTCTTAAAATGGATAAATTGTAACCTCAAATTCAATAGAAGGCTTATATTCCACCGATTCTTGTCCGAAAAAAAAAAAAAAAATTAATGAAGCATAATTTGCAGGTAGGGCTCCATTAATAAATTCAATCAATGAGGCATAGAAATATAGAATATACATGCGCCTAATATAATTTCATTTTATTATTCTAAGTTCCCTTTTGATATTAGAATCTAAAAACTTGCATTTGCTAACCACCAAGTTAACTGAGTTATTTCACCACGCGTCTTTCCTATTTACAAAAATAAAATAAAAAAGATTAATGTCATACTTAAATATTTCTTCAAATACGAGTATTCGTATATATTATTTTTATAATGATCGTCTAGATGCAATATACCTGATTCGTAAAAGCCGTGCATTTTGAACTTGACAATTAAAAAAAAAAGATTGATTGATTGAATAATGAATACGAATTGAGGGACAGAATAAAAGCATCGTTGTTGGATTTTTCTCAGACAACGCAAAATTATTATGATAAAGTATTTTCATTATTGTTTAGTTGTGTAGAGAATTATGATATGGCTCCAAGAAATGAATAAAATAGATTCTAGCTACATTATTTTTTCTCGTGATCAAATATCTAAAATTCGAATTGCACCAATACCATATATAGATCGAGCATAAGAAAAGAGTTTATTCAGTACGTGCACTTCGAATAGCAATTATTGATTACCCTCGTCATAAAAATAAACAAAATAAAGAAATTTAATTCAAGTAAATGAATCGTTGATATAGGACTGAACTTTCATACTGAATAAATCCAAATGGAGTAGAGTTATTGATTACTTCACGGAACACTAGATACAAGTGAAATGATAATCATATTAAATATAAAAGTTATAAATCATTATTTAATCGAAAGAATGGTGTTCAATTAAGTTATTTAAACCCAGTTTTAACCATTAAAAGTTTAAAACAAACAATATTTTGGAATATGAAGTTGGAAATTGGACCCAAAAAATCCAAAGACATATTATAGGGTCCCCTAAGTTTCACATGTTGAAAGAGTGCTTTTCCACATAGAAACAAAGCAAGTGAACAAAATAAATGTGATGGTTGTTGACAAAGAATGCAATTACACTTGCACCCTTCTTGACTTGCAGAATTTTGTGTAATATATGAGACAAATTTCCCTATCTTTTATATCCATTGCACTATCATGAAATTTTAGAAGAATGCAGATAAGAAAATAATAGAAACAAATTAAAACATTAACTATATATACCGCTACTCTTTCCATATTTTATTATACTAGTAGAGTGGTACGTGCGATACACGTGATATTGATAGATTTTAATAATATATATATATATGTCAAACATAAAATAATCATCTATAATAGATACTAATAATAAAATACTATAATTAATAAGGGTATAATAGGCAAATCAAATTTTGTAAACAAGACTCTTTTATACTCTCTCCGTCCCGCCATAAGTGGCCACATTTCCTTATTGGGCTGTCCCATCATAAGTGGCCACTTTCCTAATATGGAAACACCCTCTCTCACACAAAAGATGTGAGATCCACCACTTTTTATCTTTTTACCCTTTAAACACTCTTCTTCTAAATACCCGTGTCCAAAAGAAAGTAGCCACTTATCATGGGACGGAGGGAGTAATAGGTATAGATTTCCATGAATTACAAACATAGGTGGAGAGGGAATATCACATTGAGAACCATAAAACCACATAACATATAATTCGAAAGTGTTGCTTGCGCAAAAAATACGATATTGTAGATAATATTGTGAGAATAATTCGACAACATCGAATATAATAGCAGCGAAATTAAAATATGAAAAAGAATATGAGAGATAAAAATTTTCACAAATTATATACAATAACTTGTGAATGCTTGAAGCCGAAACAATCAATTATAATGAATAAGGTGTAAATTACAAAAAGATCAAACGTTGTAAAAGAATAAATTCAAACTCCAATAATGCTAAGGTTTTATAGTACGATTTAACACAACAAAGAAAATGATACATCACATATTTTCCCAAACTATACTAAACAGATTTAAAGAATCTGAAGTACAAAGGAGAACAAGATGGTGTGCAGAATGTGAAGGAACCACTCTCAGCAATTGTGAGGTTCAACTTGAAATATAGAGATCAAACTCATTCCTTGAAAAGATAAAAATTCAAGATTCTTTTTCCTATAGAATATGAACTCTTTTTATATGATAGTAGCAGGACATTACGTGCGTTGCGCGTATAAACTCTAATTTGAAATAACTAATTTATTATATAATAAAATATATTTGTTGACAATTTTTTAAAGTCATAATATTATTAATTATTGATTATTAACTTCAACAAAATATTAGCAAGTATATGTAAAAAGTAGAAAAAAAATCAAATTTCTTATATCATTTCTTATGTACAATTATCAAAATTGTATGATACTGATAGTGAAAGAGAAAAGACAACATACATTTTGAGATTTTGCTAAAAATTAAAATTATTATATTAATGTAGTTGTATACTATTAATTTTGGTATAAGTTTATATTTTTCATACTTTCAAAAAAAAATTATCGTATTATTTTAGTATCTCTAGCAGTAAATTATGTGCGTTGCACGTATAACCTTTCATTTAACATGATTAATTTATTACAAATGAAATATATTTAATGACAATTTTTATTATCATAATTGTAAGGTACTGATAATAATCATCTATTATAGTATACTTAATCTAATTATGAATGAAGGGTCGTATATAAAAAAATGGTGAGTTAGGCAACTCTATTAGGCTTGAAGCCATCATAGTAATTTTTTTTTTTGAAAATTATTGCATACCATTAAACTTGAATAAAGTCTTTAATAAATGATTAGGCTTGTGTTTGACAACTCGACTAAAACATTAACAAATTCAACTCGACTAAATATTAACAACAAATAAGAATTGTAAAATATAATAAATTACATAAATAAATTAAATAAAAATTAAATAAATAAAATATAAAATAATGTTTTATGAAGAGAGGTTTCAATGATAAAAGAGAAAAGATTGAAATAAAAGTATAAAATATAAACTTAATAATTAGAGATAATAATTATTAAATTGCTAACTTAATAAAAATATAAAATTTATCAAAATTAATATACAACTATATTAATATCCTAATAAATCTTAGCACAATTCTCAAAATTTATGTTGTCTTTTTTCTTTTACAATTTTGAGTTATAGTAAGAGTATGATTATATTAATAATTAATTCATTAAGTTGAATTATAGTTTGAGTAGGACTATTATTAATTTATTAAGTTTATAATAAATTTAATATATACATTTAATATACAAAATCATGAAAATAAACTAATTATTTAATTTATTTTTAATAATCTTTCACAAATTATTGTTAAAAAACTTTTACGTTAGATGCCTTTTTTTCCCTTATACATAGTATATAATTATTTTTTTTCATATTACTTTTCTTTTCTTTCCTTCTTCAAATTACAATCCTAATATAATTAGGATTCCTCAAGCTTCAATTCATCTATTTCGTTGGGCCACAAATTATTATTAATAATATTTTACAATATTGCCCTTAAAATAAATATACTAAGAGGGATATATTAGGCAAATCAAATTTTGTAAGAATCTGCTATTTTATAATAGGTATAGATATTTTTATTCTCATAGGATAATGGTTCCACGTATTATTTAAAATAAACACTAACAGAGTTCAAAATATCTTTATTAAGTGATAACAAAAAGGTGTTGAGGACTACAAATATATTCTTCTATTAATTATTTTAACAAAATGACGATGATGATTGTTAAAATATTGCTAGCATGTTATCCACTTCGATTTGCAAGTGAAGCCACAAAGTTGCAAGAAATTCATCCCTATCTCAAAATGAGTTTCGTTTTGCACTCATACAAAAACAGTAGGGCCAACAGAAAATAAAAATAAAAATATACGTCAAGATTGTCATAAATTCATCACTTTCTATATTTATACCATACACGCATCTTAACTGGCTCGTGATGCTGCAGAAAAAATCAGTATTCACTATACAGCACCTCACACACATCACACACACAGACACAGACACACTCACTCTCACTCATGTATATACAAATTTAATATATATATGAATATCCACCTATTATCACATAAACTCGCACACTCACACATATATATACTTCACCTTTTACTACTAGTTCGAAATCATTTAATGCAAAGCATCCCACCATGTCAGAAATGTGCGATCTGCAAATTCACATTAATGGCCAACACACATTCTTTCTCTCTGAGGTAAGCTCTTCTCATCATTATTCCATAAATATCTGTGTGTGTGTGAATTCAAGAAACAAAAGGGTTTGATTGATCAATTCGAACTATCTTGCAGAGGATTCTCTCCAAATATTCTGGGAAATTAAGGAAGATAATCAAGCAAGAAAAGCGAAAAACTCAGATCAGAAGCTCTGGCATCGACATCCACGAATTCCCAGGCGGCCCCAACGGATTCGAACTGGTTTCAAGATTCTGTTACGATAACGGCGCCGTTCCCGTTACCGTTTCCAACGTTTCACTGCTGCATTGCTGCGCAGTTTTTCTGGGCATGACGGAAAAGGCCTCAAAATCCAATCTTTTGCATCAAACCGAAGAATTCCTCCAAGGGATTTTCTACTGGTCGTGGAACGACGTCGTCACCAGCCTCAAGAGCTGCGAGCCCTTCCTCGACCTCGCCGAAACCTGCGGCCTAATCGAGAAACTCATGTGTTCTCTTCTGGCCAAGATTGCCCAGAATTCCGATGTCAATTTCCTCTCTGTTTCCTCGTCCTCGTCCTCGTCCTCGCCCGAGACAGCTCGCAGTTTGAGCTCGCCGGTAGTCTGCAATGGCCGAAAATGGGCATGGTGGTTTCAAGATTTGACAGTTTTGAGTCCAAGAATCATAGAGCATTTTCTCAAGGCATTAGGCTCATATGGTGCTGAAAACAGCAATCTAGTCCTCACCAGATTTCTGCTGCAGTATCTGAAGACCGCCCTCCACTCCAGCGGCGGCGGCGTTAGGCCTATTCCGGCGGAGTACGGCGGGCTGGCCGACACCGCCGTGCATGGGGTGGTGCTGATAGGAAAAACTGCATTCTCCTGCAGGGGGCTGTTTGGGGTGCTGAAGCTAGTTTCCGGGTTGGGGATCAGCCGGGAGAGGCGGGGGGAGCTGGAGAGGGTGATCGGAGGGATGCTCGATGAGGCGAACCTCGACGACCTGCTGGTGTGTGGAGGGGGCAATGGAGGAGTGTATGATGTGAATTTTGTGGTGAGATTGATCAGATTGTTTGTGTTTCAGTATGATAATAAGATGTCATTGGAGAGGATGAAGAAAGTAGGGTATTTGATTGATATGTATTTGGGAGAGATTGGGCCTGATCCTAGTCTCAAAATTGCTAAGTTTCTTGCTGTTGCTGAGACTTTGCCTCATTCTGCAAGGGATTCTTTTGATCAAGTTTATAGAGCAATTGATGTTTATCTTCAGGTAATCTTCTTCATCTATCATCTATCATCAATTAATCTGTTGTTTTGTTATTTCGACACAACTCGCAGCCGCTATCTTTGGTGCGCACTAGGTAAATTATCGCTTATGTGCATTTGCTGTACATGGCACTTGAATAATCAGGTGTCACATACTCGACCGATATATATATATTTTTTTTATTTGTATGGATAGTGAAGGTAGAGAGATAATGCATTTATGGTGTGGGCTGGGTGGGGGGCAAAAACAAATGCATAAAATTGATATACAAGACAAGTAAGTTTCCTCACTTTGAATTTGACACCAATTATTTTGAGCTTCCCAAAACTGTGGCTCTTCTTTATCTTTGGAATCTTTGAAGGTGCTTGTTTTAAGTTGAAGAAAGATGAAGTGCGATGTTTATGCCATTCATAGAGTGATTAATCCTAAGATTAAGTGTACTAATTAGTCTCTGCCAGCTGATGTATTTTGCATTAGTAAAGATATATGTACAAACATTTGTCCTTTAATTTGTTGTGTGTAGGTAGTACTTTAATTACATATACATATGGCTGTGAATACTACAACTGTTAAGACAGTAGTAATTGTCATTATCTGCGCAAAACAAAAAGCTTAATATTCCATGAGTCATGTTGATGATAACTTTGTCGTTCACTAATTAAAAAACTGCAAATTAAACAGCTTTAGTAGTCAGCATTAGCAATCGATTGCTTGTTTGTACAATCAAAAGCTATTATTATAGTATTATTTGGCTTATATAGTAGGAGTATTTTATTTTGTCAAAAATCAAAATAGGTTGTGTGTATATACTAATAGCTAGTTTTATCAATATATACATAGTTGCGCTATCACGGGACACAGCCCAGTTTCCTACTACAACTTGTTGCTATTTTATTTTTATTTTTATTTTTATTTTTGGAAACGAATATGACTCCCATGATAACATTAAAATATTTCTCTGGTTTTCCATAGATAAAGACAATATTTCTTATTTATTGGATGCTTTTGATAAATTGATTGCTTGCGTGACTGGCAATTTGGTTAGTCATGAATATTAATATTCCATCTTGTATTTTTAATTTTTTTGAAAGGATAATTTATCTTGTATTACATATACACTTATCCTATACATATAGTTAAATGAGCCCAAAATATGAGGTATTTTAGTAGTATAAAGAGTTGAAAATTAATGTAAATATATGCAGGCTCATCCCTCTCTCTCTCTGGAGGAGAGATCAAGAGTGTGCAGATGTCTCAACTACGAGAAGCTAAGCCTAGAAGCCTGCAAAGATCTGGCAAAGAACCCCCGAATACCTCCAAGAATCGCGATCCAAGCGCTGGCTTCTCAAGGCTCCAACATGCAGAGCAGCGAGTTTGTGGATGAAGATCACGATTCTGGCAACAAAAAGTGCAAAGATTACGAGCTGGTGCTGTACAAAAACGACGAGACCAGTCATCATAACTATGAAACGGAGAGCTCGAGTGAAGACAAGGAAGAGATGAAGATAAACCTGGAGAGAATGCAGTGGAGAGTGGTGGAGCTGGAGAAAGTGTGTAGAGAGATGAAGGGTCAGATGGCAAGAATGGTAAAGCTTGCTCCTCAACATAATAAAAATAAAAATAATAACAATGATAATAGACCACTTCCCAGATTCTGCTAATACATACCTTGTTGCTTTCATTTTGTTTGCTACTTTTTTGTTTTCTGGAAACAGAATCTTCTTGTTGCTGTCAACATCAATATGTATTTTCTCCACTTCAAATTGTAATCCTGTTTGTAAATTCTTTTTGAAATGATGCAAGAGAACAAAATGATGAAAATGGATGCTCTCATTTATATCATCAAATTGAAGGACATTTTTATCCCAGGCAGCGATCTTCGTTGCTGTTCGTCTGTTCCTCGTTAGAAAACAAAAAAGAAGGCTGATACATGGAGCTACACAAGCTACAGGACTTCTACTCCCATTTCTCTATCCCTAACTCTAAACTAAAGCACTCAATGAAATAATTACTATGTATCATATGCAGAGCCCGAGACGGGACAAATTCCTGCATGCTATTATCCCAAAATCAAATGTAGGCCATCAGCTCAGCTGCTACTATGAACCGGTTCAGATACACATCTGTCCTCTGAATCGTTGGAACCTGAAATTTTTCTCAAGGACCGGTATTGTAGGCGGACATTTTCTCCAGTCTCGATAACCTTAAGCAAATACCTTCATAAAATGCAGTATAGCATCAGCACATGCAATCACTAAAACACTATGCAAATAACAAGGGTGGTCTCATCACGGTGATTGACAAATAAGTGCAGCTCTCGATTAAAATGAAGCGATCCCACATATAGGGGTTGTTTGAGAAACTAACCAGCCATTCAGACATTGTGAAGTTATCACTGCTTCCTTGCCGACAAATTTATCAGGTGTCCGCCTGTTGCCCTGCACGGAATTGCACGGTATCTTCAATAACGTGTTTATAAATGAAACGGAAATGATGACCGGTGGACATGAAATAGTTTACCTTGATAATAACCTTCTCATTAACTGAGAAAGGATATTGTACACCTCTATTCGATCCATTTTCTGAAGTAATGTCACCATTTTCCTGGAGTCGGGTAAAAAGAGCATTAGATAAGAAAAGCCCAGTTCTGCCGTTTTTCTCAACAATAACTAATTTTCAAAATCCAAACTTGTGGGCAAAACTACATTTATACATTTCGACACATGAGAAGAATAATGCCATCACATTGGAGTTCTGACCAGAAGATTTAGCAGTTGAAGTTTATTTTAATTTATGTTCTTTAATAATATTGAAGTACTTTATACATAAGCAAAGTTATTGAAGCAAATAAGCGATTACATTTACCCTGTGCTCATTTGCTTCTTTCCTGCGTTTCCGCAGAGCTGCATTATGGAATAATCTGCGATCATCCTCTTGCTTGACTGCTACAGCTGCAGCTCTCAAAGCTGTAAATAACAGAACAAATCATCATCATAACCAACAAAAAAACATTAACAACCTAAACTGGAGAAATTTCAGAGAACATGCTACAGCCTACACTGCTTTTCTTTTTATTTTCTGTCCGTGTGTGTGTGTGTGAAAGAGAGAGAGAGAGAGTACACGTTACCATGATTAGGGATCAAAGACCCAGAATCAATTTCTGCATTGCAGAGTGTGCATCTAGACTGTAATGAAACAAAAGTTTAGTCACAACAACTCCATTTATGCTTGTTTGCTTTAAGCTGTGAATGTAACTTCAGAACACGAGCAACACACAAGTGACGGATGCTTCAGATTTCGCATTAGAATCCCAGGAAGAAAGAGAGATAATAAACCCAAAGATACTTCCTTGGCTCCACTTACTGTTTCTATGACTTTTCTCAGCATAAGACCGCCAAATGAATGTCCACAAGAAACTAGCATAGCATCCTCAAGGTACGAGCCACTGGAGAATCCTCGATTTCAAACAGAAAATTTAGAATGGAGATTTATACAGTGAAAACAAAAAATATCCACGCATAAAAATATCATGATTTTGATAGACTGATGAAATGTTCGGTACAACATAAATGCATATGGACTGAAGACATATAATCTAAAGCTGTTAAGGATCTAAGGTGCACCAAAGATTTAAAACATAGCAACACAAATAGTCTTCCTAGTGAAGTTTGCAGTGGTTCCTGGGAGCAAAGGAAAATATGTCAAAGAAAATCAAAGATCCGCAAATTCTGTATTAGCAATAACTGTGGTCCTCTTTGATGGTTAATTTAACTATTTATAGTTTCCTTTATAATGACGAACACGAACTTCAGATTTTCTCCTTCTCAAAGAAGAAGTACTAACAATTTTCAAGAAAACTGTCTGTGAGACTCGGTAAGGAAGTAATAAATATTGAACCAAGTGTTCCGTTGCATCTGAAAATGGCCAGGACAGTGACAAGAGTGTTCTTCTCCTATCTCATGCACGTATGACATAACATTTCAGCTTATCAAAAATAGAAAATGAATTAAGGAAGATATTTGATGAATTAGAGACGGCATTATAGACGACTAATATATTTTCAATTAGAAATGAACCACATAAGATGTTACAAAAAGAAATAAATTTAACGCAAGGTGGTGTAACTTACGATATGGGATCAGAGAGTACACTTCTCAGTGAAGGCTCCCTATTCAAATTATCTGCAGGCAACTCAACCTGTCAAAGCAGACCCAAACTGAGAATATTAGATATCATCGCATGCTATGCTCAAATTACATCATCATCTGAAAAATTGATCTAGAGGTATCAAATTATAGGCAATTGAAAAAAGAAGTCAATCCGTCCTAAAGAAGTCTATCTCAAATCAACAGGAGAAAGGGAATCGTGATGCTAATAGCATTAAACAAGTACAATTGGAAAACATGATTGGAAAATATACTGCACTAAATACTTTTGTATCATATCATACAATAAAGCAATAAAATTAGAAGAGAAAAAAATTCATTTAGAGCTGGTGCAAAAATATAATAATTGAATAAATATGAACTTCGAATATACTAATTAAAAAGGGTACATAATTAAACTCTAGAAATTTCAGCCAACATGTAATGAAAACATTGACAATATCAGAATTTTGGGACCACAATGTGATTAAATCAGGTAGAAGTAACTGGACTAAGTCATTTGTTACAGAGAATTAGTAGCATCAAAGAGTCCTCAGAGAAGTGCTTACATAATCAGTATGGTTACACAATACTTCTTCCTCGGCAGAGAGATCATCCATGAACTGGCTCACAGATATTGGCACATAGCTTTGAGGAATCACATGCCCCGCTGCTGCAATTGGTGTACAATCCAAAATTGCATTGCTTTGTGGCATTAGCCTAAACGCCAGTGATGTCCTGGACAAATACAGTCGGCCCTCTCGTCAAGCAATTCACATGTTACAGCTTAAAAACAAAACAACTTCCAGAATATATACCTAAGATTATCGGAAATGGCCCTATAGGAAGAAGCAGGTCGAAGTCCTGCAGTGGTATGGCTGAGAGCCTTCCCTGAAAGCAGCAAAAGGTCCCCGGGAGACAAGCTACCATCTGCTTGGTACCAACGCCCATTGGGGTCGCAAACCTATGGTTGGAAAATTGAATAACTCATAGACAAGGGCATCTAGATTTGAACAGATGTATGAAAGATTCCAAACCAGTAACATAATCATAATTGCATATTGAAGTTGAGGAGTATACCTGAAGACCGGGAGCATCCGAGGATATGAGCATTAACAAACCCTTCTCTACTTCACAACTTGAAGCAAGCTTCCCTCCCCCAGTTGTAATTTTTCCTTGTTGAGAGGATATCTGGGAAAATGTGGCAACAAGAATTGATGAAGACGGCTCACTAGCAGGCAATGGGCTATCATCAAGCAAGTGATTGAAGACGCTGAAAATAGAAAGGTTTCAAGAAGTCGCTAGTAAGAGCAAACCAAAAATGCTACTGTGGCACAAACAATATAAAAACAAAAAATAAGGGGTGGAGGGGGGGCACTGTTCTTACTCGCTTCGCAGCCGAAAATGTCTAGCTATAGCACATAAAGCAGCACGGGCAGCCCTTCCCATGCACCTGAAGATGTCAGCCATGCATGGAGGGGATGAATCTACATCTTCCAGAGGCCTGTGTAAATTTTGGAATATCAATATGTTAATTGCAACATAAACACAACTTACTGTCTGATGAACATGACAAAAGGGAAACCGACATCGAGAAACTCATAAAACTTAATTTACTATGAAACAGGAGAACAGTATGGTTTCATATACTTGGAAAGTGAACAAATAATCTAAGTAATAAAACATTTATTACTTAAGAGCACAAACTTCTTAATTTCTTTTTACCGTTATTCTTCAAGATGACACCAGGCCAATAAGGAATTCCAAACATAATAATTCTGTCGCTAATTTTACCAAATTATCAGAAAATTTCAATAGAATCATATAAATCATGAGCTCGTAAATAAGGGCATCCCAGATACGCAGTAAAAATATTTACACGTACGTCCCAGAAAAATACACGTAAAATCTTCCGTTCAACAGCTAAACACCATTCTTTCTTTATTTTGCGAATAATAGCCACTAACTAGAAAAAATTACTCGGAAAAAAAAAAAAAGGTGTGAGAAAATACCTCCCAGCTCTGTAAGTATAAACCCCTCGACCGCCCTTTCTGGTTCGGAAGTAGAGGCGGGCGGACTCGAGGGCGCAGCGGAGCAAGGCAGCATCGTCGGAGCCGAGCTCAATGACCGCAGCGTTGTGGCGCATGAGGGAGGCGGACAAAGCATCCACGGCCCTTAAGTAGGGAGCCATGGGAGCTCCATCATAGGGCAAAATGTCGGCTAGGCGAACTCTGCAGGGAGCGTCGAGAGAGAGGGGAGACGGCGAAGGGTGGCGGTGGTTCTGGGACTGGGGGGCTCTAATACTAGCAACGGCGGCGGAACTCGCCGGAGGATTGCCGTGATTCTGATGCTGAGGCATCATCATCGTCACCATCGATCATTATTTACTTGTTTCTGATTGTTCCACAGCATAAATACAATACTACAAGAGATTGAATTTCAATTGCAGTGGAGAATTTTTTGCCAATTTGGGGTTTGGGGAGGTTTTTGTTGGGTTATGTTTTTGTTCTGCAAATTATGCTCGTTACTTGTCAATTGTAATGTAATTGCTATATTTAGTAAATTTTGTCTGATTTTGTAGTCATTACATTTGTATATTTATAATTTATTGTCTGCTTTTGTATATTACATCTGTATATTTAGGGCAAAATGCATAAAAATTCCTGACCTTTTTTCAAATTCTGGTTTAATTCCTAACCTTTTAATTTTTGCAGAATAAATCTTCACCTTTTAATTTCGCTTAATGTTCTCCCGACGTCGAATTTGGGTCAAATTAAAGCTGAGCTGTAATGGTTATTTGCTTACGTGGTCTAATGTGTCTGATGTGGCTTAAACGACATCGTTTACCACATTACCCAAAACGACGTCGTTTTCTGATTGATTAAAAAAGCCTTCACGACCCACATAGCAGAATTTGCAATCCCTAATCCACTGTAAATTGAGAAATCCCTTGAGAAATCCCTCCATCTAGCGTCTGCAACTTGAAATCATTGTTTTTATTTGTGGGAATTACGCATCTGATTGTGCGATTAGGCGATGGCATCTTCGTCTTCACAAACGTGCTCAACGAATAATCCACAACCTCAGAGGCTCTGCAATTGTGAACAGCCTGAACGTGCTATCATGAAGACTTCACAGAGTGAGGCGAACCCTCAGAGGCGCTACTTGTATTGTCGTCGTAGAGGCCGGGTATGAAAAATTGCACTTGATATTTCAATTCAGGTGGTTTATTCAATTGTATTGAATGAGAGATTTTTTTGTTTGTTGTAATGTAGCGTGGTGATTGTGGCTACTGGGATTGGCTTGACCCGGAGTTATCGTCGTACTATAAGGATTGTTTCCAAAAAATCAAGCTTGAAAGGGACTTGGCGATAGAGCAACTGTTTAGTCAGAGGAGAAATGACAACACCATTGGCACTGAAGAGATCGAACAATTGTTGAATCCATAAGATGAATCCCTTGAAGAGTTGAAGCAATTGGCCAAAAATATGCAAACTCTGGAATGTAGGATTAAGGGGTTGTATTTGGCATTTGCTGTTGTTGGAGTGTTGGTCTATTTTTTTAGGGTTTAGGAGGGTTTCCTATTCTAATCTGATATTAAAAAACTTTGAAACTTGTTGTTATTGTTGACCTTGAATGTTATTGTTGTAATTGAATGTTGCTTGGTTTATTTTGGTATGACTATTTTGAATATGATTTTTAAGCATTTTGCTGTGATTCCAATGATTTGATCTTTTGAGTTGGTATTTTTTGTGATGTGTAAGGAACATATTGTGTGTACAACTCAATAACTTTTTCAAGAATGAAAACAAAGATATTTCCTGTGGACAATAGGATCTAAAAACAATGCCATGATTTCATTGATCATATACAATGGAGCATACAAAATAGATGGCAACAAGTGTACTTAAGTCACAACAAAGTAAACATCATATGAGTGTACTTAAGTCACAAATCATAACAGTTTGAACATGAGAGCATTCCAAAAAAGGCCTACAATAAGATATCCAAAAAAGGGTGAAACCTAGACAAAACAAATAGGCCAGAATATGTTCAATTCTAAGCTCTAATTCCCAGCTGCTGCATTCCTACTTTCTTGCGTTGAAGGGCCTTCTTTTGCTCCAGTAACATTGCTTTCTGAAGCAATTGAGGAGGATGTGTTTTGGTTGGTCAGTCTTTCTTTTGCTCCAGATATTTTTTCTTTTCCTCTGCCAATGTTGTGAGACTTAGAGGTTGCTGCTGCATGCTCTTTTCCTTTTTTTTGTAGCCTTGGTGGTTGGCTTGGATATTTCCTTGGTCTTCCTCTTTTGCCCTGTTTCATAAAAATTGAATGAGTCACAATAAGGTGAATGTAGGCATAAATCAATTAGATGAATGAAAGTGAATACCTTTGGTTGTTCTGGCACCTTTTCATTTGAACAAGTCTTGCTGTTGTGTCCCTTTTGTTTGCAATTCTGGCATGTCATGACAAGTCCAAACCTCCTCAGCTTGTTTGGATTCTTTGGATCTTCCTCAGGATCCCTTCTCCTCACCTTCTTCGGTCTGCCAGGCAATTTTTTAATTGCTGGAGGCTTTACCTTGTATCCCTCAGCCTCAGGCCACATTTCTTCACCAACCAAAGGCTCTATACCATACTTGTATGCTTCTAGATACCTTTCAACAGTGTAATAAGAGTGTACATATGTAGATGGTTCCTTACCCTCAAAGTGTATGGCAGAACAAGCATGCACACATGGAATGCCAGTCAATTCCCACTTTCTACATGTACATGTGCGCAGTCTGAGATCCACAACAAAATTCTTACCTTTGAAGCTTACTTCAAACTTCTGGTTTACATTAGGAAAAACATAAGCTTGTATGCTTTCTGCTCTCAAATTTTCTAATTTTTTCATAATAGTTGGACACACCCTATCATGCACCATAGCAAGCTTCTTAAGTTTTTCTACTTGTCTAACCATCAAAGACCTTCTTATTTCTTCACACATATGAATGATATGCATCCCCCTTGCAGATAGTATATAGCCATTAAATGTTTCAGCTATATTGTTATCTATCATATCACAAGATGCATGCAATGAAAGAAAGGCCTTACAGAATCTTTTAACATCCCTTGCCACAAAATCTTCATAAGCATTCTGATTTTCAGCTTTCATTTCTTCCAAGTGCATCTTGTACTCTTGAACATAGGTACTTCTCACAGTCCTCCAGAATATGTTCTTCAAACTTGTGCCCTTATGCTGCTTCTTCCAATTCATGTATACATGTCTGGCACAATTTCTGTGGTCAGCCAATGGTGCTAACTTGTTCACTGCATTCATCAATCCCTAAGAAAACAAACACAAATATGAGAGAAGTTAGTGAAATACATAGTAGTTAGTCAACTAAGTTTTTCTGACAGTGATTACCTTTTGTTGGTCACTTATAAATGTCCAACCATTGCCATCTGATATAACAAGATCATCAAGGAGAATTTCTAAAAACCAGTTCCAGCATTGTTCATTCTCAACTTCAACCACAGCCCAAGCAATAGGGAACATTTGGTTGTTCCCATCCTGAGTTTTAAAATGAGAAAAATAAGTTCGCTTCACATCAATCCCCTACGTAAAACAAACACAAAGAACCGAGAGAAGTTAGTTCGATTACCTTTCCAATCGCACATAGCAGAATTCCACCTAAGTAGGTCTTCAAGAAGCAACCATCAAGCCCTATAATTGGTCTGCAACTCTTCTTGAATCCATTTCTCAGTGCACTATGACCTATATATAGGCCCTTGAACACTGCCCCCTCACCCAAAAGCAACAGATATTTCCCATCCCTGTCAACCCTAATCAGTTCAGCCACATATCTTCTAAGTAATGCATAATGATCTTCAACTGATCCTCTAATCATATCCTGAGCAAGGGACCTTGCCCTGTACAACCTGTCCTTACCAACAACAGTCTTGTGTCTCTTCCTAATGTCCTCAGCTAATAGCTTAATAGGAAAATTAGGGTAAACTCTGAACACATTCTTATACTTTTCTGCTATCCAGCTTGAACTCACTAGCTTATTATTGCTTTTTCTTGTACAAGTGTGCTTGGGATAGTATGTCTTGATTATAAAAATATCATCAGCTTCTACAAGAGAAGCATAAACTTTCCAATTACATGGTGGTCTGCATTTAGCCTGACACTTAATCTTGGAGACTTTATCAAATTTGATAAACTTGCCATTTGCTATGGCATTATCCCTGAGAGCTTTCCTACACTCAAATCCATCTTCAAATCTCATGCCAAGTTTAAGATCAAGTTTTTTAGGATTTGTCCTTGGATCAAAGCTTGATTTAAACTTCATGTTTCTGTTACCCTCTAACTCATCATCTGTTGAATCTGAGCATACATCACCATCTGAACTTTGATAATCAGATTCCACATTTTCAAATACTTGCTTAAACCCAAGCTCATTCATAGGTTCCTGATCAAGTAAATCAAATACATTCTCTCTAGTTTTCACTTTCTGCCTAGATTCCACATACTCTTCATCTTCAGATGCAAGTTCAGTATCATCTAATTCATCATCAGATGATTCACCATCACAAGGGTGATAATCAGAGTCCTCACTATTTTCATCACCCCACTCATTCACATCCCAGTCACTCTCTTTCCCATCCAAACCATGCTGCCCTTCACCCTCAGTAACAACAACATTCTCAACAAAATTTCCATCCAAACCATGTTGCCCTTCACCCTCAGTAACAACAACATTCTCAACAAAATTTCCATCCAAACCATAGCCATTAAATGCGTCCCCCTCATTCTTATCAAAAGAGTTAACAAAATCATCAATGAAAGCATCCAGCTCTCCCTCATTTTCATTACAAACATTCTCAAATTTCATTGCCATTATCAGCCTCCTTAGAAACATTCTCAACCTCCTCAGAAGCCTCCTTAGAAATATTACCACCCTCAACATTTGAAGTGTCAGTGTTACAGCCCTCAACATATAAATGTAAAACCCTAGTTTCTGGTTTAAGAAATGACAACATTACCATAACATCTTTATCATTTTCCAGTAATCTATATGACTGAGTTCTAGGAATTTGATACCACAGTTTTGACCAACTAACATACCCTCGTTTCTCAACTAAATTTGCCGCATCAAAATACCCAAATTTGTCTGGATCTAGGTGAAATGTCCCATCACATTCACCCCCAACATAGACACCATGCTTGTCTAGACTTACAAATCGACCACCATGATGAACATAAACAGCAAATAAAAAGCTGAAAACAGAAAAAAAAAAAAAAATCAAATGATATCAGCAAGAAACCCTGAATTCGAATGCAGCCCTAATTGCACAATTTCATGGCAAGTAAATTTTTGCAGCCAAAAAGCTTAAAATGCACAGAAAGTACATCAACAATTCATATTCTAAAGAGATTTGGGACCTACCTGTTACCCATTACTCCTGCAATCAACAATCAATGTTGCGCTCCGGGACCACACTTCCACCACTCGCGCAAGAAGATAAATGACAACAAGATAAAAATCAACAATAAACTATACCTAGATACCAGATTCGAGTAATTTTTTAGTGTATAATCCAATTCATCGCATGAGCTAACAGTGGATTAGGGATTGGAGATTCTGATTCTGTCAAGTGAAGGGTCGCGAAGGCTTTTTTAAGCATTCACAAAACGACGTCGTTTTGGGTAATGTGGGAAACGACGGCGTTTTAGCCTGCACAGACCCAATGCCACGACATCATGTAATTTAAGCCACATCAGACACATTAGACCACGTAAGCAAATAACCATTACAGCTCAGCTTTAATTTGACCCAAATTCGACGTCGGGAGAACATTAAGCGAAATTAAAAGGTGAAGATTTATTCTGCAAAAATTAAAAGGTTAGGAATTAAACCAGAATTTGAAAAAATGTCAGGAATTTTTATGCATTTTGCCCGTATATTTATGTATTTTAAGATAGTGGTGGATAATACATTTTGGTTTAGTTTATAATTTATAATACTTGGATTAAATTAGGATTAGGATGTCGAATTAATAGATAGAAATGGCCTTTTGGACCTAATCTTGCTTCAATTATGTTGTCTCCATTAGACAAATGAGGAAGGAGACGTCTTTCTATTTAGATTAGTTTTTATAAAAATTCAATGTCTGCCAAAATTAGAGTTCCAAATTAATTCAAATCTATTTTATTATACATTTGCTCGTATAGCCCCACTATTTTAAAAACTCTACCACAACCTCAAAAAAAAAAAAAAAAAAAAAAAACTCTACCAAAATAGAATAAAATAATTAAACTTTAGATTGTCAAGTCACCTCTCAAACTACGGGACTTAAGTTGGGTTGGACAAATAAAATAAAGGTCCGAAAAAAATTAGGAGTACTAATAAAAAGTTCGTCCACTTGACCCATCATATCGCTCGGTTTTGGGCCAAAAAGATCAGATATTTCTGGCTAAATAAGTGGACATATTTCATTGTTAATATATGTGTTAATCATAGTACTTGCATGTCGTGGTTGTCGTCTGCCAATACGATAACGACACAATATGAAAACATGATCCGTTAAAAGTTTGTTCAACACGAACTCGTACATCACATAAATTGCATAAAAATGGATAGGAAAGGTATTATTTGGCAAAACATTCCGAATTAAGTATTTTTCTTGCAATTTTTATTTATATTCTAATTGTCGTATTGTATCACTCATGATATTCAATAAAAAAAATTTATAATTGTTATTTCATACATATCATGTATGAAATTGATGTACCTTAAGTTAGTATTTGAGCATAAAATAAAAATAATATTATGAGGAAAAAATAGATCTAATCTTAGAGAAAAACTATACAAACCCATTTGGACCCACGAACAAGCCCTTCTCGACCGACCTCGAGCCTACCCCATGCCTATTTTGCAGCCGAACCTACATATTTTCATAAAAACCAGCCTAGTTCGGTTCAGTTGCGGGCATAGCTTGGTCGACCCAGTCCATTTGACATTTATAGTTCTATAATTAATTTGTAAACTGAACATAGATTCAAATTGAATGCAAACACACTATAAGGAGGCGATCTTTAAATGTAATTAATTAATAGCGGGTAATTTTCCTTAACAATCGTATTAATTTGATTTTGCTTAAAATTAGTGAAGTTGCGATTCTTTTGAGCCAATTTTAAGTACTCTCTGCCAAAACTATATCGCGTATAATAACTATGAGTCTACGACATATCCACTTAATTAATTACAGCTGAGCTAGCAATAAAGTATTACAATTAATCACAATTAGCTATGATCTCATAACTTTTATTGTACTCAATGATTTAATTTTACACACTCAGTCCATTATAACCTACGGAGGGTTCTCAAAAAGTCAAAAATAAATAAATAAATAAAAGACTAAAAGATTATTACAAAAAATCAGATTTGCACTTCCATGGTTACGGATGAGATCTTTTGTCCTCAACTTGTGTCCGACAATTAATTTCACTATTTTAAAAATATTTATTTAAAAATAAAAGTTTAGTAATATATAATGAACCCTAATTAATATTTATTATAAAAAATTAGAATTAAAAAAATTATATACCCTAATTTTGGAATAATGAATCCTAATAATTAATTAAATTAAAAATGAAAAAAATACAAATTATATATATATATATATAATCCCTATTCGGATGGATGAACTCTAGTTAATAATTGTAAAATTATACTAAAACATTATAAATTAGAATTGAAGAAAAAAAAATCACAAGAACCTAATTAAATATGAACTGTGGGACACTAAAGTTGGAGATAGAGGATCTCAAGTGCCACCGTTCCACCCCACTACTATCACCTTGATTATTATGCAAAAGATTTATTTATATCTTAATAATCATATGACTTATGGTGCAAATTAGAATATAATAAAAAGCTTATTAATTTAGCTCTTTCTGTATTTTAACATGTTTTTTATTTGGATTATTGTACGTGTTTATTAATAAACACGAGCTCTTGTACTTCTATATTATTTTCTTTAATTGTATCTCTAAATTTTCCTCTGTAATTAAATTAAGTTCACGAACAAAAGTATAGAGATTCTGTTTTCACATATAAAAGCACAGTACTCTTACTAACACAGCGTAAGGATTTACTATAATTTATTTTATGACGAGGGTAACATGTAATTAGTGATGGAGCTAGGATTTTAAAATTGAACATAGAAGATTACAATATTATATATATATATATGTATATATAAATGGAGGGGAAAAATACAAAATTCAACTTAAATATAGCTTAAAAAAATTGCTCAAATTGTCGCGGATTGGTGTCTGAGCTCTAGATCCACCTCTGCATGAAACTGTTGGTCGAGGCGTACGCTGCGTAAATATTTCTCATATGCTATTAATAGTCTACAAACCTTACAAGAGAAGTAAATCGCACTAGGAAAACCTAGCGCGAAATACTCCAATGGCGGATTGGTGGAGGGGGTGCCAGATGGAGCTTCAGCACTCCCCAACTGTTTATACTTTTTCTTTTTTCAACCTTATATTTAGAAATTTTTGATTTTAGCACCCTCATAGATATATTTATGCACCTGAACATGAATCGACCTATATATGACATTGGTTGAATTTGAACTTCAAATCATCGATCATAAAAAAATCACACTCCATAAGTAGGTCATCCTCAAAGTGACAATCGATTTAAAACTATAGGTGACTAAAGATGCATTTATCCTTCAAAGAATGAGACGTGAAAAGCTGAACTGAGGAGATATCTAATGAAGCAACACAAATACATATATTGTGCAACTAGTTGTCAAAGTACACTATACATTTGCAATCGCATGGGATGCATGTAATTGTAATTGATTAAGATAATTAAGATTAATAAATGCATTAAGACGTCCCCTTCTAACTGCCAACTAATTTAGAGCCTCCTCTAATTATGTAATTAAACCTCTAGTGCTTAGATTGATCGATCTGATCGATCTATATATAGAGATAGCAAATTCAATGAATAACATATATATAAAACATAAACGCTTTATCTTACTTTTAAAGTAATATCGATAAGAAAATGGGATTCAAAGAGATTCTCATCGTTCTTTTCTTAGCCATGATTCCTCTAATTTCCTCACGAATGGCTCCGATCGCCGCCGGTCCTTGTGAGTTAATTTATTTATTCGTATATATTTAAGTTTCTTCCTTTTTGAAATATGTCGCGCATGCTCTTATTTTTTACTCCCTCTGTTCACAAAGAGTGTGGTCGTATTTCATTTTTCGTCCGTCCATCAAGAGTGTGATTTTTTCATTTAAGGAAATGATCCCAGACCTCACACAAATTGGAGATTTTTTTCTCCACTCAAATAATTAACATCTACCTTACTTTTTCTTAAAATCCGTGTCATCCACCAAAAACTACACTCTTGGTGGACAAAAGGAGTAATATTTAAAATAATACACATGTTTTTTGAAACTCATGTCATCCACCAAAAACCACACTCTTTGATGGACGGAAGAAGTAATATTTAAAATAATACACACGTTTTTTGAGGAAATTATATGAGGTATATATTTACATTATCAAATAAATCATACATCACCTTATAGATGAAACCTCTACACCACACAAAGATAGAACTCACTACACCACCACATAAGATGGAACCACTATACTATACCACCAAACAAAGGAAAATAACACACACGTTATGAGGATTGATTTTAATTAGGGCACATAATATATGATTAATACGTACATAAATTTATTATTTAAATAATCTTGAATCAATATAATCCTTTAAATCTCAAATTAATATTCCCTCCTATTTTAATTATAAGTCGTTTGAAGCTTTTCAATCTTTTATATTTTAAATGCGGTTTTGTATTTTAATTCCCAAGGTGACCTTAATAATATCTCTTCTATTAATTACTCTCATGCACATTTCCTCTATACCATTAGTTTATCTTTTTTTCTCCACCAAATTTGATATCAATAAATAAGGTAATTAGGGTAACAAAATTTTTTATTAATAGTTGTGCTCAAGCTTAGGATCACGTCTAATATGAATTGGAGAGATAGTTAATAGTAAGTTAGTAACTATGCTAAAAAAAATAGTTAATATTTACGTGTCCCTTTCCTCAGCTGTCGTCAACAATTTCAAATATAGAGGAGGCGGATTTGGTTTCGGATATGGTCGTGGAGGCGGATACGGATACGGCAGCGGAGGAGGAGGCGGTGGCTACGGTGGAGGAGGCGGCGGCTACGGTGGAGGAGGCGGCGGTTATGGCGGGGGCGGCAGTGGCGGCGGAGGTTATGGAGGTGGTGGTTATGGCGGCGGAGGTTATGGAGGCGGCGGTTATGGCGGCGGCGAAGGGGGAGGTGGAGGTGGAGGTGGAGGTGGTGGTTACAAAAGCGTACGTAACTATGATGGAGAGAAAGTTACAACAGCATCTCAACCAGAGATCAAAAACTAATTGATGCAACACTTTGCGTTATAAACTTAAGAATTATTAAATAATTTGGATGAGTTAGGTAAATTCATTCCTTCGTGAAAATGAGTGCGCGCATATGTGAGTATAAAAGTGTGTCATCACACTACTTTCTTTTTTCAAACTTGTGTATTAATCCTGCAAATTGTAATATTTTTTTAATGTTTTTAATGCCGATTAATATTTTATCCGTGCAATATACAAAGTTTTTAGTATTAATTTTATAAGTTGTAGAAACAAACTAATTCTTGCTCGCAACAACATAAAATTATTTAAATGTTAAATAGAAAATGGAGCTTAAGAAAATATAGAACCAATATTGGGATTTTAAACATATATATATATATATATATATATAGCCTGAGGGATTCTCAACAAGACATGCATGTATGCCAGCCGATTGCCAGGAGCATACATGAACCATCAACATTCAACCGGTTTCTAACAATTGGTTTAGCCTCCTATATAAAAAATAATTAATAATTCATATTAATTGTACTACTATTCTCTTAGAACATCCACAATTGTAGAACTTCATAAGTTGGAGCCCCAAACATAGAGCCATCCCCCAGTTGTGTAAGGCTCTTAGCACTATTCATAGGCTACATCATCTAATTTAACTCTAATTAATTATTATTTACTATTTGTTTATTATTTTTAATACAGAGAAATAAATAATTAATTAATTTGATAATCATTTGGAATAATAAAAAAGAACAAAGCGAAAAAACTAAAAGAATAGAAATAATTCGAAGATTAAAAATAACAATAAGAAAATTAAAAAATTAAAAAATGGAAACAATTTGGAAATAGCGATATAAAAAAAAACAAAAACTGCAAAAAGAAAAAGAATAGTAGAAAAAGGAATAAGAAAACCAGAAAATAAATGAAAAGGAAAAAAAAAAATCAAAATTTGGCTGTTGAGATTAGTTGTGTCCCATGCCACTATCCATCTTGGCGCGTGCAAATCACATGTCTGTCTTCAAATAAAAAATTAAGAGTTATAGGCTCGTAGTTAGGGGTGTCAAAATTGGCCCGGCCCAAAACCGGGTTGGGCTGCCAATTTTCAAGCCCGAAGCATTTTTGGGCCGGGCATCACAATATTAGGCCCGGTCCGGCCCGAAAAAATTACACTACAAAGGTATTTTTGGGCCGGGCTGGGCCGCACATTTTCAGGCCCGAAAAATTTTCAGGTCCGCCCGACCCGACTTTTCTTACAATTTTTTTTGGCCAGCCCCAGCCCGATTATCCCAAAAAGACCGACGGGCTCGGCCCGGCCCGAGAATTTGACAGCCCTACTCATAGTTAAGAGCCCAAGCCCTCCATAACCTGGGGCTCTCCAATTGTGCCATTTTTTAAAACCAGACTCTATTGAGTATTCACATGAGAATAAATCTCTCATTGCGAGTGTTACTATAGGTAACGTTTGGTTTGAATAATAAGGTTTGATCGATAAAATAATCCAACATTATTATTACATGTTTGACTTGAATGATTTGGCCTGTGATTGATAATTAGGTCATTGATCATATCTACCAATTGAGTGATAATTTGTACTTCCAAATTTAAGGTAATTATTAATCAACCATATAATCCTATTTTATTCTATCGCATATTATGAATCTCATCCTGCGAACCAAATGCCACTATAAAGTATATAGCCTATACATCTCCCAATTTTGACATAAATTCCCTCTGGTTAATGTATAATCTACCATTGTAGTAGGTTCATGTATGTTTGAGCAGATCAAGGAGATCTATGAATTGTAGGAAATTGGTGGAAGACTAGGTTAACAAATTTAATCAAATGAGGAGAGGATAAGATTGGACTTTGCCAACTTAGGGATTAGCAGATAAGGTCCTACTTAGTGGAACCACCATATCTCCTCAATCACAGTCATCATTTGGTTTGATTGTAAAATAAGACAATTAATCAGATGTTTGATTTGATTTGGTTTGAATAATTTGACATTGATGGTTAACTCGGCTTGTCATCATATATACCAATTGAGTAATTTATCCTTCATATTTTGTGGTGATTTTTTTTGATAAATTAACTATATATTAAATTTAAAGACCGCGCCATGGTGAATTTGAACGCGAGATCTTTGACCTCGAACATTAACCATTCTATTGCTAGGCCAATATACACACATTATTATTGATTATTGACGTTGCTTTTGAGCTACTGAAATGTATAAACAAATTTTAAATAAATACTACTTCATCCGTCCCTCATAAGTATGATCTTTTTGTCATTTTAGACTTCCCTCGTAAGTGTGATGCTTCCACTTTAAGAGATGATCCTACTATCACCCTTATAACCTTACAATATCTTTATATTTACAAAAAAAATCTAGTGTTGGCCCACACTTAATACTTCATTATTCCTAACACAACAATATTATGTGTTCTTATTTCCCTCAAAATATATCTACCAAACAATTTTTTAAAATTCGTTCCTCCATTCCCCACACCATACTTATGGGGGATGGAGGGTGCTGTAGTAATTTTTTTTCAGGGAAATAGTTGTTGGATTATGAACTCGCTTTTTTTAAAAAGAACAAATTCCAAAGGAGCAAAACAGCACCTTCACCAGTCCGACAACAGCTCGACGATTGCAATTTCGCTTATTGTTTTGTTCTGTGAAAATGGCGGCGGCGGCGGGAGTAGCGGGGCTGACTTCATCGATTTGGCGCGTCAAAGCTTCGTCCAGCACTTACCTGAAGAGTAGGAGAGTTAGACGTCCGCAAAATGTCGACGGAGACTTGTTCGTCGGTACCAATTCATATATTAATAAACCTAATTTTGCTCTTACTTTATCTGTTTCTGAGCTGTATGTCATATCAATTGTTTTGATTGAGAGAGTATTTCATATCAGTTGTTTCGTTGAGAAGAATATTAGAAAGACGGCTGTATTCGAATCTTGAGTAGAAAATTTAATCAATCAAACGTGGTGCAAATTATCACTCATACTCATTTTTTCTCGTTTAGATTATGCGACGAGTTAGTAGAATAATATATTTAAATGGTGGAGGCTTATTCTTTCTGACTTTTTGTTGGTTTGATAGTTTCTGGTAAGTCGAGCTTACGTAACAGAATTGAATATGATTTATGCTGCAGATAACACATGCATAGATTGTGATACTTGTCGATGGATGGCTCCGGTAACAATCCTGAGGATATTTTCAGCTTCACGCTTTAAGAAGTTATGGACTTGAAAATTATGCTGTATTATTTAATTTGTTGAGTAATAAGACAAACAGTGCATGTTGAGATATGTATGTTTATTTTTTGAATGCTCGCTGATGCAGGGAGTAGGGTATATTGCACAAAACAAGGCGTTTGGTTATTATATAGTGTTAAAGGAAATCTATTAACTCATGAAGATCCCTCTAGGCCACTATTGTTTTAATAAGTTTTGCTGCCTTACAATCGGATTCTAGATATTGTTACCTGAGACCTGACAGACTTGATTGTGTATTTTTTGTTTCAATTTTAATACATATCTTTTGGTTAAATTTAAATGAAAACACAAGAGAAACTTAGGCTAGGCTACCGAAAAATTATATGTTGACGTTTGTATAATAATAGTAGGACTAAGAATCTTCAAGGTAGCTAAAAATATCAGTGGAAAGTGTGATGAAGATAGAAGTCCTTTCTAGTTGAAACTCCCACTGCTGAGATACATGAAACAGACCATGACAATGATATGACTTTTTTTAGTTTTATTGAGTAAATACACGGTTTTGTTGGTTATGATCGATCAACTTTTACTTCAGGAAATGTTCAACCGACAGGATGGCATGTCTGCAGTATTTAAACAACCGACATGCCATGAAGAGAGAATCAGAGCTCTTCAGGTAACTTTCTCACTGCTGACTGCCCAGAAAGCTTAAACCATAATATACATTTTGTAAAGTCTCAGGTATTTGAACTTATGGATCTCATTTGACTGTCTAGTTTGATCACAAAAGTGTCAACCATTAATATGAACAATATCGAGTCTAGAATGTTTAAATAACGATGCTGCAAATATGAGAGAACAGTGGGGTCAAGTCTTATTTATTAAACTCAGTGTCCTCTCTTATCCTGTGTCATGTTAGTTAATTAATCTATGCGCTAAGGATTTTAATTTCCAGCAGAGAAACTCATAATGATTTATCTCATTGATCGCATCAGTAGGAAATTTAAGATGCAAACTTAAACCCTCTTTAAGAATCTATCATAGGAAGAACAGGACTGGCTCTTTTGAAGGAAGTGCCAACCATGTGGCCAGATTGTTATTGTTTTCCAGCTGAAAATGAGGAGGGAGTGAATTGCATTTCCTAATATTCATAAGACAACTTCTGTCCCACCTAATCCTTGAAGTCATATTTGTTGGCAGTAAACAGAGATATTGGTAGGGCATATGTTTAAAAAAACTGAGATCTGAAGTGGGACTTCTAGCTTAATGATTCACTTTATACAGAGAATTATATTGACTAAGGTGCATTTGAAAGCAATGAGAAAGAGTGTTTCAACATCGGCTGTTATTTTGATGTACTTGTTATGATCATCCTTGGATTAATTTCATTAAAGAATTATGCCATTGCCATGCATAATTTCACGTCAATTCTAACAGTGTGTGAATTGATTCAAGGCATTACTTTCGTGTCCAACAAACTCAATCCACACAGAACAGCCCCCTCGTGATATTGTAGCAGTTCATAAAACATTCCCAAGTCCAATTGATGAGCACAAAATTCAGGTATCTTTATATACTTCACAGATTTACTCATGTAGTTTAGTCATAATGGTTGGAGGGGTTGTATCGGTAGATTGGACGAGTTCGAGATAATGCAGATTCCGAGATTAATACAGTACAGAAGACCAGGTGTTCTGGTTGGCTTGAATATTTCTAAAATGAAGTATATCAAAGACCTCTTCAATTTCATTATGATTTTCTGAAATTAGATAATTACATCTGCATAGATCACGCATGAAAGATGCATAATATCTTGTTAACCAAGTTTCATTACTTTTCAAATTGTATAAGCTAGTTTGCGTCTCAAACCAGATAGTTTTGTACCAAGTTCTTAGTCAAGTTTCTAACTATGGATAGTTCAAAAAAATCACAGAAAAAAACAGCAAACATATTCAAATGTATAAGTTTTTTCACTTGTACAAATCCTGCGTCTATAGTAGGTTTATGTTTTTTTTTTTTGGTTATCCGAGGACCACAAGCTGATGAAAAGGTAAAATGAGTAATGAACGTTTAGACATGTTGCCAATGGTGTTACGTAGATCACAAAAAACTGAAGTGGTGTGACTTTTGCAATTGCATAGATAAGAAGAAAAGTTTCCAGTGTTATCTAACACGGAGTTTAGTTAACATTTCTTGACGTCTTTGACTAGATATTACATAATCAAAGTTTCCTATGGATACAAGGTGTCTCACCATTTGGGATTAACTAGAAGTGTGCAAAGTCGTCTTATTGTTATCAGTCCATCATTATTAACATACTCTTCCCTTTGATATTAAGCGGCTTTTGATTTTCCATGTGTGACTAACTAATCAATTTCAGGGAGTATACCACTGTGGTTACCACTCTGAAAAATCATATGGAGCAGCATCCTATTTTATTCAACGACCTGAAGGGAATATATTAATAGACAGGTAATCTCACTTGTGGTAGCACTAGGCCATCATACTTGCTCTTGGAAATGCATTTTCAGTTACATCCTCGATTTCTTATGAAGCAGTATGAATTTACATTTTCACATATAATATGTAGCCCTAGATACACTGAGAGACTTGCCAGCAATATCAAGAAGATGGGTGGAGCTCGCTTCATGTTTCTCACCCACAAGTATGCAACATATGAATGCCCATTCCGCCATTCGTTCATATATACCATTTCTCATATAATTGTTGTTACTACTCTAATTTCAGGGATGATGTTGCAGATCATGATAAGTGGTCAAAGGAGCTGGGTTGTTCTAGGATTCTTCATTCAGAAGAAGTAAGATAAATAAATTCTCAAGCAGTTTGAACAATATTGACATGAAAAGCACATACCCACTGCCACATGCCTGCCCTTTTCTTGAGGATCATGTTGAATTGGATATTTCTATAGTGGTTACTTGATTACCTGTTCTAGATTTATTTGTTACATTTGTTTTTTACTCTAGGAGTAGGCAATATAGAGTTCGTAGTAGTTTAATGAAGTGAAAACAGAAACTGGAAAAATAGATACTACCTCAGTCAGTGAAAATATGTGTTTTGACATATTGATAAATATAGGTAGCTAATGTGATGCTTGGAGCATTGATTATTTCTCTTATCAAAATTTAATTTATGTATGAGTAACGGAGACTCTCAGCATGCTTATGGCTACTTCCACTCCTTGTTTTTCACCGTCCATTTCTTGTCTTTTTCTCTAATTTTTCTTTATGTTAAATGTGAGATAACTATGCTGCATTTACGCTCTTGTGCCTTTTCATTTTTCATGTCTGGTAGCATGTCCATGCTTCTCTCTAAGTAGAGTGGTTTTGAATATAGAGGTTGTAACTCATATCAATGGTAACATCACCAGGTACGTGATTCAACAGCTGATGTGGAGATCAAGCTTGAGGGCAATGGCCCATGGACCCTTGGCAGTGATGTCACACTTATACACACCCCAGGACACACAGAAGTGAGCAGTTCTTTTGTAACGTTGTTGAAGATGTCTTTTTATTGTTTATAATCCGCTGCACTATCATGTTGCCGTGATGACAATGTTCTCTGTCAACTACTGCTCTCTTTACATAAATATTGCAGCTTCAACTCAGCCAGAATTGCTTGCTTTTCAATGACAGGGATCCATATGCTTACTCGACAAAACTAGGAAGGTGCTCTTTACCGGTGACCATCTATTGATGGATGAATTTGGATTGAGCATATTAGATCGATATAACTGGTTTTCAGGTTTGTGCAATTTACGACAATCTCCTGGTTACTCCATGGGATTTATAGCTAGTGTAGATAGAAACAAAATGATTCTGAAAATTCAGGTTTTTTTAGTTGATACTTTAACCAAACTTTTATTTTATTTAAATGTTTGCCCATGGTACTTTGTAGCCCTTGCATGTTCGATAAGAGTCAAGATTCTAATGTGAAATTCCATACAATCACAGGGTTTTATGGGTTAGGTCTAAGAAGTTTGGAGTACTTCATTCGCTACCGAGAACTATGATACTAATGGAAATACAAACACAGTGTTTGATACAACATTGAGTTGTATCTATCTGTGTTGACTATGGATGGATCTGAATATCTCGTGACTAGTTAAATCAAACAAATGAAGTGTCAATACAATGTTATAGATCTAAATCTATCATTTACCAAATTTACTTGTGCTTATATGCAAAGAAAGTAATGGATGATCCAAATAATAGTTAAGACTAAAATGTCTGTATTTATTAGATGGGCAAATATGTAACATACTAATTGCTGGCTGTCATTTAGCTAATATCGCATGAAACTTGTACAGCTTTTTTTTTTTTGAACTCCTCGTTCCTTCTTTTTTTTTGCTTTCAGTTGTTCTTTATCTGATTAGGTTTCTGCTTCCTGTTCAATTCAAGCAAGGCTCTATTTCATTAGTTAATTTAGCTTTAGTTTTGATATCCATGAGACTAGCAAGAAATGGCTGCTCATTCAACTGTTCCAACTGACTGAAGCTTGTCTGCTCTATTATGGTGATGGCTTCTTAACCAAATTGACTAACTCTTTTCCAATCTACTAGAGGATGTTTATCTGTTGAGCTTTCATTTGTTGAAGTACTTTTTTCGTCTATTGACATCACATCACTATCATATATGCATCATTTTGAAGGATTTATTGACTTATTTTTCTAGAAATGAACACTTCTTTTCTTTGTTTGGCAGTTTCCGAACAATTGAAGAGTGTCCAGAAGTTGCTTGAGCTGGATTTTGAATGGATACTGCCTGGTAAGTATGGCTCTTGTTTCCTATGATTTATTTTTGCATGATTGCTAATAAGGATTCAGATTTGGACCACAAATAAGTCATTTGCAACCCATATTATTCCGGAAATGACTAACTTGACTCTCTAAAACGGAAGTGCCATGGATTCTCTCAATGCCCTTCAAGGTTCTCAATGTAGTGGAATCATTTATAATATAGAATGCTTAGTGACAGTTCGTCAGTTCCTACCAAAGCATCAAGCCCCTAAGAACTCTGCCAGGAATAGAGTTATTAGTATTTTTGAGAATTCATTAGTGAAACAGGAATGTGTTCCTTATCCAACGATCAAGAAAGTGTTGCACTTGTAGATAATCATCTTACTTTTTCTAGGATATGAGTTTGTATCTAAGTATGTGTAAATATGTTCCAACTTCCAAATAGTGGATAATGCACTTGTCGTAGTATACTAATATTAGCATGTACAATATCATGTTTCTTAAAAATACTCTCTCTTTCTGACGAACATGGTACGTGTGACATCAACTTCAGGACATGGGAGGAGAGCTTCATTTAGTAATGCCCAGGAAAAAGACATGGCTTTGCAAGCTTTCTTGACTGCCAAAGGATTTCAGGGTTAGACCTATTTCTTCTGTCATTTCCTCTTCAAAAGATAGCAGTAGAAATGTAATACCCACATTGTGTATTGTGTATATATGATGTCAATCCTTGCAGTCGTTAAACATGAAGAATGAAGTTTTACTCTACTTAATCTTCTATCATTTATGATGAAGAAATGCTGTATATTTGGACTTTCTTCACATCGACACTATCTCCAGCTTTACTCAAGCTGTGTTTCTACATCTGCTTAGAGCTTAGAACCCAGCTAGAAAAGTTCGTGTCCAGTGTAAATTGTAAAATATGCAAGTAACGAAGCCAGCAAAGAATTTGGATTATGAAAGAAATTACAGCTGCAACGTATATTTTTCCATGGGGTTGGAATGCTGATAACTATACATATTATAACATATATTAGGACATGAAACTTAATAGGCTTGCTAGTTGAGAACCTCTATGTACGGCAAAACCCATGGAATCTCATTCTCGTGCCGATGAGAAGTATGACAAAAGACCTCAGACTCCAAGTCGAGGTTGCAAAACATGGCAGCATTCTGCTGCTTCACTACAACTGCCAATCTATTGGAGATATACCCATTTTCTCCAAGATCTGGTTCGTCTTCGAAAAGTGCCTAACATAGTTCAAAATTGGTATTAGTACCTGCTGGTATGTCCTTGCTATGCAAGGACAGTGAACTCTAAAACCTATTGCCAAAAAGAAAAAAGGTAAACATAGACAACAATAAATCTGCGAAATAATGAAATGTGAAATAGCAAATATATCAAACTTCAACATAATGTTAGCACAATCGATTAAAAAACACAAATTACTAGAAACTGAGGGACAGTTGCCCAACCAACTTCCACATTCAGCATAGTTGCTAAATTTTAAGTACTCCCTTCTTTCCAAAGTTTTTAATTTATTTTCCCTTTCAAGCAGGATTGCTGGCTTACATTTCCACCATAAGAAGGATATAGATACTTCAAATAGAATTTCCTTGCAGATCTTAAGGAAACACAACATGTTAGCTTTACGAGGCAATTGAACTACTCCGATCTTACAAGGTCAACTAGTTTGTCAACCAACATGGTTATCTTGCTGTGGAATATGTTCAAAATAACATCCAACTTCCAATTGCTAGTAAAAGCACTCCATTGACATTGAAAATATACAGATATGTTGGAGCAATGCATCTTAATGCAAAAATTAACAGTTATATGCAATCAAGACGACCCACCTGCATCCAAAGAAGCCCCTGTGTGCAGATAAACCAGAAGGATGTGCTGATTTGAGAATAGAGTGCTTTGATACATCTATCAACCTGCATAAAAAAATTCACCGAAACTTGTCATATACCTAGTCTTATACCATTATTAGTATTTTGATGGTTCTTGTATATTTGGAGAGAATTTTCATTGTTCAACATAAACTTCAACCAAAACACAGATTAACAGAACTTTCTAAAAAGGGCCAAAGCAAAGACAGAAGTAGCCTGCAAACCTCAATCATAGCTCATCACCATCCTTTATCTGTTTTCATAAATTCATTGACACGTTGAGCACAGATTGCTTTTCATAGGAAAATTTAGGAGAATGCTTCAAATACTTACCTATTACATCACTTCAAACCAGTCCCAGTATTATAGGAGAGCTAAAGTCAACAATTACATTTTGCAAGGTCAAACTGATATGCCAAAATTTTGAAAAGAACCAGCTTAAGTCATTTAGAAAGGGATGTTAGTAATGAAATAATTAAATAACTCTTAGCTTCATACATAATTGACAACTTTAAAAGAAGTAATCAAATAAAAGACACAAAACTTTACATGTAAACTTCGGTCAAAACACTGTCAGTGATCATAGACATTTGTCTTGCAAATCAATAATTAAACAGAATATTCATAAAACTATTTGGACATGATATCATGAAATAAATTACCGGGATTTGGCCTGAGCATAGTTTCCCCAAAGGAGAAAAACAACTCCTTTTCTTTTCTGTGAAATTGCTCCAATTATAGCATCAGTAAACTGCTCCCACCCTTTTTTAGCATGAGAGTTAGCTTGATGCTGTCTAACTGAAAATAAGTCAAGATGGCATTATGTGAGACCAGTTTTATGCAGTAATAAATTTGATACTCTAAACTAGGGAGAATTTTTTTTTTAAAAAGACTTAGATTTTATTAGTCCCTTTTCAATCCTAAGGAACTGCCAATGTAATACTGAAAGCAGCAAAATACCCAAATCAACAATAAGTAACCAATGTAAATCAGCTTAAGAATAGTTTCCCCTATAGCATGAACATCACTTGTGAACCTGTCTGTTGACATTTAGCAAAATACATTGTTTTTTGTCTAGCGTGCACAGAGGATAGAAACTTTCTTAGAAATGAAAGGAATTATGTAGTTAACATGAATCTCATTCTCATCTTCAGTTCTGCAAAGTTGAGCTTTCTAACTACTTGCCTACCATCCCCTTTACAAGTCAAATATAGAAAAGAAGAAGCAATAACTATTAAGGAGCACCAGCTAATCAACCATCCGTGAAAAAGAAAAGGTTGCAAGAAAATTCAGAGAAATTGAGACTTGGTTAGAATGAACAAGGGAGATAGAAGGAGCACACCTGTTAGAACAGCATTTAGCAGCAGGACACCCTAGAAATCAACACGGCAGAGTCATTTCTTGAGGAGAATAAATTCATATGCACTCAACTGAATGCTGGTTCGGAAATAAAAATATTACTTCACTGTAGTCAGTCAATTGAACCAATGACGCAAAATGAAAACTAGATAAAATTAGTTCATTTGGGGTTTATTTAACATACAGAAGAAGTAAAGATTGATATATGGCATCGTTTAGTGATGACTCTGCACTTCATGAACTCATTGGAATCTGAAATTGATACTTTTATTGAGCTATAACATGCCAGAGACATAGCAAAGAGAGGTAACTTCCGCATTGGCAAAAACTCAGGCATTGAACAAACTGGCTTCTGATGCATTGCTATAATGAAATATAAACATATCAGAAAAGTGAAAGAATATTTTTGGAATGAGAAAATGCTCCCAAGAAACGGCCCTATTATCCACCATAAAGTATAATTTTTTCACGGACGTTCTATAATGCAAAGACGAACAGATGCGTGCTTCAAAATACTAACATAGTAGCAGAAAAATGGGAACTAGCTCAGGGGGCGCAACTATATTACCTGTATAGCCCATTTTTCAAGGTTCCCATTAGATGGAATTGTACATCCCAAGTCTTGCTGGATCTCTTTATATATGTTTTGAAGACTGGAAGGGACTTTGATGCCTTCCGGCACAGAGAAAGAGAGGCCCATTGCTTGGCCTGGTCCATGGTATGGGTCCTGAGGAAGTACAGGAAAAGATTGACTATTTCACAAATAAAATTGCAAATTCTCAACTTTGAGATAGTATAGATTGAGTTCAATGAACATCAAAAATTAAAAGTGGGGGCAAGTGGGAGTAAAAAGATTAGGTTGTTGTATCTATCAAATTAGGAAATTCATCAGAACTGTAAAATAGCCAGAAGAATGAAATTTTTTGGCGTATCAAAAGGAAATAGCCAGATGATGAATGCAACATCAACCACAGAAGATACAAATAATTTATCAGATTATATTCATTCACATAAACACAGACATAATAAACACAAGTATCAAAGAGACAAGGTTCTTCATTTCCCCTTTAGAACAATCTGAAAGAGCAGATAGCCCCAGAAACCAAGACGTGCTGTAGTTAGTTACAATAACAACCATGACAACATAATGTAATCAACATATAAACAACAAGGCATCTAGCATCATCTCTCATTTTTACTAATTCATCATATTTACTGTATTTTTCTTTTTTGGAACTATTTTGAGATTTATCTAAGGCAACCAGAGACTTTACCTGTCCAATAATAACCGCCTTTACATTTTCAAACGGTGTGGTGTTAAGAGCATTGAAAATCAGATGCTGAGGAGGGTAAATCGGTGTGCTTCCATGGCATATTTCAGTCTCCACATATTCACACAACTTTTTTGCATAAGGCTTTTGCAGCTCCCCAGATAGCACTTCCGACCAGGTCTCCTCCACCAGTAGCTCCTCCAACTTTACATATCCCATCCCTTCATTAATACCAAATTACACAAGAACATGCAGTTTTAGTTAATATTAATGCTATATAACACGCATCAATCTACCATGTGACAGGATAACACGCAATTTCGTTAGTATTTTGCAGGTTCTGAACATGCAATACACCAAAATGTGACGAAGGTAAGCAGTTCGTTAAGAAGAGAAAAATAGAGAGAAAAGTAGGGGCCTATATGGGGGAAATTGTCCATATAAAGTTTAATATATCATAGCTTTTGCAGTAAAACATAAGCTATTCCTATCAATAGGTCCTCTAATTGCACATACACAACTCGGAAAAAGTACTAAGAAATGTAAACTAACGGAGACCCAAGCGCAAGCTACAAAGATTATTACCTTTTTCTCCCATTTCGTATTAAGACCAAAAATAAGGACATATGTAAATCGTTCTAAAAAAAAGGGGAAACGATCAAGCTGAAAATATTAATGACAAAAGAGGAAAAAACCAACAGAATCTGACTCTGCCAACAGATATGATTGGTAATAAGTTGAAAATGAAATGAAAAGCAGAAGGTGATATACCTGTTGCAATTGCCTTGGAGAGTTTATCAGAGCAAAGTTTGAGGTTCCGCTTGGACATAGCGAGTGCTTTGTTGTATTCCATCCTCCGCTTCTGCTCCGGCGAAATGGACACCGTCGACATGGAGGAAGCGGCGACGGCGTCGTCCTTGACGGATGAAAGGGGGCTAAGTGGAGGCGAAGAGACTCTCTTGAGGCGCTTCTCTGCCGGTTTCTGGAAAAAGTCGATTAGGGTTTTGGCAGGGGCCGCCATTGCTATCGAGATTTCTGAAGCCGTCTGCGGGGGTGGCGGGAACGATGGTTTCTGCCGCTTTATTCTTTTCACCAAATAAAACCATCCAACTTCAATTTTTCTTCTCAAATTATAATTAACCAAAGTTTAAAATAACTGAATTCTTGAACCCTCGTAGTAAATTTTTTTTTTTCTTTTTGAGTTGTTGAGCTCTCATATTTTATGCAACGACTTTGGAAATATTTAAATGGTGCAAGTACACTCTCAACGTTAAAAATTCAAAAATCTCACAATCCATCCATCCCAAAAGCCAAAATTATAAAATTAAAACAGATATCTTACGCAAATAACCTTTTCTAACATTGGTTTCCTCTCTATATGTATTCACTAGTCAACACAATCTTCTCATCGACTTAGTCTTTTATTTTTAGGAAAATTGTATTATATTTTATTGTTCGATATAGATACTCAATATTCACAGTCAAACATCATGATATCATTGTGTTTTTAAATCAAACACATTATTATATTTTCATTACAATGCACTAAAAATTTAATTCAAGTCGATATATATTCATTATTGGCTCGTTATGAATAAACTAAGTGACAGGTTGATTTCTTGACCACTAATAACAGCCTGCAACTTCAAATGTAGCACTATACATATGTCTAAAAGTAAATCTTTATATTCTATAGCCATGACATAATCGTAAACACAACAAAATTAAATAAATAAATCGCAAATCCAACGTTAACAAAAAACAAAACCAGCTGATCATATCATCAGCATCATCTAAACCCAAAAAAAAAAAAACAGAGAGAGAGAGAGAGAGAGACAGATAACACTAGTAATTAATCTCTAGTAACATATAGAATCAACTAGTCTTCCAGAACTTCATGCAAATAGGAGGTTTGGCTCCAATCAAAGCCAACACGGCGGCCGGAATCCCCCACAATGAGTCACCACATATGAGCCCCGACGCGACGGCCGGCCCCATCTCCTTGGCTTGCTTCTTGTTCCTCCACTGCCACACCAACAAGATCAAGCTCCCAACGCACATGTCAATGGCGAAGTAGCCTCCCAGATAGAAGGGGATCGCCATACACATGGGGCTGGGAATGAACCTATAGATCCTCCACTTCTTCTCATACTTCTCCAACACCACAATCGCCAAATTGATCACCATGGACGCAAAGAAACATATAATGGCAAACTTCAAGCAGTTCTTGGGAAGCGAGGAGAAGCCCTCGACTCCCAAGAGCGCGATCCCTCTGTAGAGGGCCGCGAAGGGGGCCGGGTACGTCCCCTCGGGGTCCCCCACTCTGTAGGCCTTGTAGAAGAACCAGAACACCAGAGGCGAGATAAAGCAGCCCATAGCTGTCCCGATGACTTGGCTGACGAACATCGCCCGTGGGGAGGAGAGAGTGAGGTATCCCGTCTTGAAATCCTGCATCAGGTCGGAGGCCGTCGACACGATGCTCATCATCACCCCGCACGAGGCCAGCCCCGCAATGATGCCGCCGTGGTCCACTCCCACCCAAGCGCTGAACACCAGGATTGCGATCTTGCCGTAGTTGGAGGCCAACGACCAATCGGAAAGGCCGCAGCCGTAGGCGTTGCAGAAGGCCAGAACCGGAGCAAACACATAGACTATCAGAATATGGTACCATTTAAGCTGAGGGAAGATCTGGGGCACTACAAAAGTGGAGATGAGAGCAAGAACAATATAGCCACCTATGGCGACTAAAATGGGGATTTGATCTTTCAAGAAATACTCTCTTCGCCTGCTCTCGTCGTAGCCTGCCAACGCCGCCCCTTCGCCTTTGCCTTCGCCTTCGACTTCGCCTTCGCCTTGGCCTTTGCGGAATATCTGCTTCTTTAAGGCCCAGAGTGTGCATAGAACCATGTACACCACTTGGAAAATGCCGTCGCCGAGTATGGTTGCAATAGCAAGAAAAACTCTGTAACCTTGGATGCCATGAAGGCTGTTTCCGGGCAAGTCTGCGCTGTACCAATCGCCTTTCTTCGACTCGATCGCCGGCCACATTATGCCCCAAGAGATGATGGCGCCGATCAGTAATGATATGTTTACCATGTAAGGACATATCATCCCAACACCAACGTACGTAGCAGAGAAATCAAAGTAGAATCTGCATTGCATTGCAACCAACAAGTAAATTAAATTAACCTGTATTTCAATTGCAGTTGTCAATTAAAATAACAACCAAATCAATGTATTTATCAAACCTTTGGTTGAAGGCTTTGAGGCCGAATGTGGGGATTTTGCTGAAACCGCAATCATCAGCAGCAGTGAAGAACCACTGGAAGAAAGCCCACACAAAGCTACCAACAAACGATTTGGAAAGCGTCCATACTTGCTTCCTGCATTCCATCAAAACAATATATAATCATCAAAAATCGAAGACGAAGTCGAATCAGAATCACAACTACATATATATGTAGAATGAAGATAACATACTTGGCTATCTTGGCTCCTTTGGGAGTGTGGAAGCTGTTGATAAGGTAGGCTGTGGCAGTCCCACTTGGATATGTCAGTTTATACTTCAAGATCATCACCTGCAATTAATACAACCAAGGTTAATTTATTCTTAATTAATTTGCTAGCATTACATTTAAAACAAACAAATAAATTTCAAGAATTTATGATATTTTAAGAACAGAACAGAACATACCCTTCTTAGGGGCACTATTGCGAAAAGGCCGACGAAGCTGACAAGATAAAGGAAAGCCATGATCCATCCTAGAGAGAGAGTCTTCACATTCAGAGGAGTGTTTCCTGTATCAGCTTGAGACGCAGTTAATGGACTCATCCCCAATAGATAACTTCCTGTTCCACCTGCAAACAAAATCCAATCCAAACATCATATTAATTATGCATGCATTTTAATTCATTATGAGACCATCATGAAAAATTCATGGATATATGGATAATTATTAATCATGTGATCGTCAATTTGCAAACCACAAACTGTATGTTAATCAAACATTGACGACATGGCCTAATTAATGTTTCATGTTTGAAACCCTAGAATCATTCGTTGTAGGCATGATTAAATCGATTTTGATTCTAAAATATAAGATATAAAAAAATCAATTGTTTTGGTGAGTCATGAAATTGTGCAAATAATTTCAGATGCATATATTTTTTCATAATTTTCATTAGTTGAGTAAAAAGTATATCTATATCTAGAGAGAGAGAATTGAAGAGAGAGGGGCGTAGTCGTACTGCTAAACGCAATGCCGGCGGAGGCGATGATGCAAGTCTGAATAACAGTATTCTCCTGCCTGGTGAAGGGGTGTTTGAGATAGCCACACTTTTCCATCAAAACGGTCCAAGACTTGACGACGGCGAAGCCGAGAAGCCCCGCCGCCACGTTGAACGACGGAATAATACCGGTGGAGAGATTGAGCTTGCACACTATCACATTAAACAAAATGCTCAAAACAAAACTGGTGACAATCGCTCGAATGGTGATCTGCTTCCGCCACGGCGGCACCGCCGTCTCCTCGTATGCCCTCTCCAACGCCAACTCATTATCACCGCCGCCTTCCTCCACACTGTCCCTCTCTTCCCTCATCATGCACAACTATATATATATATTAAAAACGTTCTCTCTTTTTCTCGACGGCACAAGAAAAAAAGAGAGTAGGCGGGTAGACAGAGGGGTGTGTAGAGATAGTGTGTGTATTTATAGAGAGAGAAAGAAAGCGTTCGTGTAGAGAGAGAGAAGGACTAGGAATCAGAATCAGAATCAAAATCAGAATCAGAGTGAATCCCGACGCTTTAGGAATTTCACAACTATCAGGTTTTGTTAATTATATTAAACAACAAATATTATATGTAATCTTACTTACTTTTCTTTTTTGGAAATTTGTAATCTTTCTCGTCATTACTTAAAATTGTATAACAAAACGAATAAAGTAATGCATATATTGCTTAATTTAATAAGGAGATGATACGTAAATTCAAAAAACAAAAAAAATAAGGAGATGATACATGACATGACTAAGAATTAAAAACTTATAATATATATATAAGAAAAATATATACTCTAAGTCTTGAACCATTATCTAGTCATATCACATGTCATCTTCTTATTAAAGCAATAGGAGATGATGTCGCGTGAAGAGGCAATAGAGGATCCGCTTTGTATTTACTACCCATGTTACACTATATAACTAAAAAAAACATATATAACTAATTAATTATAGTATAGTAAACTATAAAAAAATACAGCAAAACGTTGGAAATTTGTATATCACAATTGAAATTCCTTATGAAAAACCATGGTTGTTCTAGAAAAAAAGTTAGCAAGAAATAAATAGTAAATAAAAACAGTCATTAAACTCATGAGGCATAAAGCCAACTATAAACATAATCTAATTTGTATTCGTTATAGATAAGCTATATCATAATATTCTGCTACTATTATATGAATATAAAACACAAAGAGAAGAAGTTTTATGTGGATATATACTAATTTATGAACTCGCGCGTACACTATTATACTGTCTCTCTAGCTACTGCCTCCTCAGCTAAAACTTGATTGAATATCGTATCGGAATAAGAGAAGTCTCGTTTTGTGTCTATATTAGTATTATTATGTTTAATCTTATTGTATTTTATTCTAATATCTTAGAAACTGTTATTGAAATAATTAAATTTACAAATTAATAAAAATCAAAGCTTGATTTGTTCTATTTATTCATTTCTTTGAAGTTAGGGAAAAAAACAAATCAAACTTTAATTTTTATGTAATTATAAATTTAATGATCTTAATATCAATTTATAAGGTATTAAAATAAAATATAATATAAAAATTAAATAAAATACTTATAATGTGGATAAAACGAGAGCAATGATCACGAAAGGTGTATCACTTCTCATCGGAAAAATATTGTTAGATACAATCAAAAACGGAGAGAAAGGACTACGACAAAATTGCTCGATTTTTATCTGAATTTCCTCTTTCAAACGGACAAAATAATCCTGAGTATAAGATAGAAATAAATCAATTTTCGTTCTAGTACTCAAAGCAATGCCTTTTCAACAACATAGACAATTCATCGAAAACACTTTGTAATTAATGGAGTTGGCTTGAAAATATAAATTTATCATATTTAGGTACAACATGAGTATAATTTTTGACCACTCTTGTTTAGCCATTTTAGTTTCTCATCGTCATTCCACATATTTTCCACTAATTGTGTTGGTCTTTAACATATAGTTGGATTCAAATTATAACGCTTTTCAAAATAGATGTCACTTATTATTGTCAAATAGTAAGTCAAAGTTAGTTACGCTGATGTGGCAGTTTATCTATACCTATTATAAAAGATTAATTAATTTTAATTATAGTTTATAATAGGCAAATTAAATTTTGTAAACAAGACTCTTTCATAATAAGTATAGATTTTGGCTCCATTTTTATGGCACTTTTGTAACTATATTTTTGGATTGTATGTTATTTTTTTACGTGGAAAGTTATTCCACAAATTTAGAACAATCTCATTTAATCCATATTTTTAGGAACCATTAAACACACATTCTCTCTGCGAAAATATCACTCACAAAATATTTATTTTGTTGACACCTATTCAGCACTACAAAAGTTAATAGGGTAAAATTTAATTACATATCAAAAATAATAAAATATATTATATATATGTATATATTAAAACAAAATAGTGGAATTGCAATTCAATTTTGATGGCAATTTTGTTAATTATATAAAGTTGAACGTAACAAATTCTACACAATATTCTGTATAAAACATATAATTAAAATAAAATTGAGGCAATTTAAAATATTATATTTTTTTAAAATAAATTCAAAAATATTTTATAATTTTGAATACGTGTGTTTTGAATTATTATTATTTTGATTATTATTAAATTATTTTGTTATTCTCTTTAAATTTTTAACCTTAACTCATTTTATCTTTAAATAAAATATTTTTATTACCCAAAAAAAAAAGAAGGCTAAATGAGAAAGAGGAAGTGTCAACGAATTAATGTGAGAGCACTGCATTTTCGGGTGGCGAGTGGAGATCCCCTAGTTGTGAAATTCCTCATGCAGATGCACCGGCGGGATTCATTCCTCTCTCTCTACCTCTACATCTACGCTTTCTCTCTCCATGCAAACACTTCTCTTTCTTTTCGTTTCATCGACAAAAACTGAAAAACCTGGATCTTTAGTAGCTAGAGACTTTGGAGAAGAGCACGTACGTACGTGTGGATGATGAGGAAAGAAAAGGAGAGTGACGTGGAAGGCGCCGACGGCGGCGCCGACGATCAGGCGGCGTTGGAGAGGGCTTTCGAGGATATGGCGGTGCCGCCGTGGCAGAAGCAGATCACCATTCGAGCGATGGTCACTAGCCTTGTTTTGAGCATCGTGTTTAATGTGATAGTGTGCAAGCTCAATCTCTCCACCGGTATTATTCCGTCGTTGAACGTGGCGGCAGGGCTTCTCGGCTTCGCCGTCGTCAAGGCTTGGACCGTTTTGATCGGAAAATGTGGCCTTCTCAAGCAGCCTTTCACCAGGCAGGAGAATACTGTTATTCAGACTTGCGTCGTCGCCTCTTCCGGCATTGCCTTCAGCAGTACAGTATCCCCCCCCCCCCTCTGTCTTCTTTGCCGATGTTCTCTGTCGTGATGATTCATGTGCACAATTGTTGAATCAATTTCATCAATTTGATATGCGTAACGATTCTAGGGTTTATAATTGAAATTTTGGGGAATGTGAGTGTTGGATTGAAATGAAATTGATTTTAGGTGGGACTGCTAGTTATCTTTTGGGGATGAGTCCAATTACGGCATCTCAAGCTCAAACTGGAAACACTCCAAACAATGTGAAGCAACTCTCTCTTGGATGGATGACTGCTTTCGTTTTCTCTGTTAGCTTCGTCGGCCTATTCTCAATTGTGCCGCTGAGAAGGGTCTGTCTCTGTTCAGTTCTGTTACTAATTACTAATATCATATGTAAAATTGATATAATTAATCAATTCTTAGAAAATTAATCAATCAATAATTAATTGCAGATGATGATCTTGAAGTATAAACTGACATATCCAAGTGGGACTGCCACAGCCTACCTTATCAACAGCTTCCACACTCCCAAAGGAGCCAGGCTAGCCAAGTATGTTAATTTAATTAACATTTAACAGAATGATTTTGTGATTTTAATTAATTTGATTGTATGGATGAATGGAATTAATGCAGGAAACAAGTGTGGGTTCTTTTCAAATCATTTGTTGGTAGCTTTCTATGGGCTTTCTTCCAATGGTTCTTCACTGCTGCTGATGGCTGTGGTTTCAGCAGCTTCCCCACATTTGGCCTCCAAGCTTACAACCGCAAGTTAGTTCAGCTCGATTAATTTATATATTCAACAACAAATTAATTATGCTGTTAATTTGGGTGTAACTATATATGTAAATGCAGATTCTATTTTGATTTCTCTGCTACATACGTTGGTGTTGGGATGATATGTCCTTACATGGTTAACATATCATTACTGATCGGAGCCGTCATTTCTTGGGGCATAATGTGGCCGGTGATCGAGTCCAAGAAAGGCGATTGGTACAGCGCCAACATACCAGCCAACAGCCTTCATGGCATCCAAGGATACAGAGTAGATATTAATACTTCTACTTCATTCAATTCAAATATATATTGTGTTGTGTTGTGTTGTGTTGTTATCTCTGCTTCTTCCAACCATCCTTCTTCATCGTCTCGATCCACAGGTGTTTCTTGCTATTGCAATGATACTAGGAGACGGCCTATTCCAAGTGGTGTATATGGTTATGCTCACTCTCAATAGCTTCATGCAACAGCTGCTGCGGAAGAGCAACACTAGTACTGTGGGCGGGAGTGAAGAAGAAGAAGGGGCGTTGATTGATTACAACGAGACGAGGCGAACTGAGTACTTCTTGAAAGACCAAATCCCCAACGCAGTAGCCATAGGCGGATATCTCACTCTGGCTCTCATCTCCACGTTTGCAGTGCCGCATATCTTCCCTCAGTTACACTGGTACCAGATTCTGGTAGCCTACATAATAGCTCCGGTTCTCGCCTTCTGCAACGCCTATGGCTGCGGCCTTACTGACTGGTCCTTGGCCTCCAACTACGGCAAGCTAGCAATCTTAGTGTTCAGCGCTTGGGTGGACCTAGACCACGGCGGTGTCATTGCAGGGCTGGCCTCATGCGGGGTGATGATGAGCATCGTGTCGACGGCCTCCGATCTGATGCAGGATTTCAAGACTGGCTACCTCACACTCTCCTCCCCTCGATCAATGTTCATCAGTCAAGTCTTTGGGACAGCTATGGGCTGTCTTCTTTCCCCTCTGGTGTTTTGGTTCTTCTATAAGGCCTATAACGTAGGGGACCCCGAGGGGACGTACCCGGCCCCCTACGCCTTGCTCTACAGAGGGATCGCGCTCTTGGGAGTCGAAGGCTTCTCCTCGCTTCCCAAGAACTGCTTGAACCTTGCGATGGCGTGCTTCTCCGCGGCCGTGTTCATCAATGTGCTGATTCTGGTGTTGAGGAAGTGTGAGACCAATTATAGGATCTATAGGATTATTCCTAGCCCTATGTGCATGGCCATCCCTTTCTATTTGGGGGCCTACTTCGCCATTGACATGTGCATTGGGAGCTTGATCTTGTTCGTGTGGCAGATGAAGAACAAGAGGCAGGCGTCGGAGCTGTCGCCCGCCGTCGCGTCGGGGCTCATCTGTGGTGATTCTTTGTGGGGAATTCCGGCGGCGATATTGGCGCTTGCCGGTGTTAATCCGCCAATCTGCATGAAGTTTTTGTCGGCGGCGGCTAACAAGAGGCTAAATTCTTTGTTAGGCAGCTGAGATGAGGAGTCATGTTATGTGTATAGTATATACATACTAAGAATTATTCATCAAAGTGAATTAGTAGTACATACTATTATCTTATGTGAGGTGGAAATATGTGAGTTCTAGTTTAGACAAAGTCCGAACTATTTATATTATTTGTACTAATTTAAATGAGTTCTAATTTTTATAACATGAATTATTTGTCATGTGTTTGTCACGTATTTTGAAATGAAGAAATATGGTTCGTAAACTGCTACACACTACTAGTCCATAGAAAAGGGCGAAAATATGTTGATATAAAAGAAGAGTGATTCTATCCCACCCGGTATAGTATATTTCTCATTTTATTTGGTTAGTGGTGTAGTAGTCTCATCCTATATTGTGGTATAGTGGCTCATCTTATTTATTTGTTAATATATATACCTCATATCATTCTTAAAAAAAAAAAGAAAGTGATTCTATAAAAATTCTCTTTTCATATCCTTTTTATTTAAAAATTTAATAAAAATATATATTAAATGAAATAATGTGCAAAAGTAACCAATTTGAAAAAACAAAAAAAAATTCTAACCACTAATCTTTAAAAAATAAATAATGTCCACTCTTCCAATTTTGCCCCTTTATACATGAATCCATACACGACATATATGAATTCATACACGAATCCATACACGACATACATAAATCCATATACGACATACACGAATACATGTAAGTGTGTGTGTAAATGAATCCATACATGACATACACAAATACATGTATGTGTGTGTGTGTTTTTTTCCCTTTTGCATGTGTTTCGCCGGAATTTTTTTTTTCTGAATCTATTTTTCGCCGAAAAAGTCATTGGAAAAGATGTCGGAAAGTCGCCGGGAATTTTTGCCGGAAAAGTTGCCGGAAATTATTCGTCGGAAAAAGTCACCGGAAAGTCGCAGGAAAAAGATTTGACTATCATGTATGAATTCGTGTATGTCATGTATACTTTCATGTATAAAGGCAAAATAGTAAAAATGTAAAAATTTTGGTTAGTATTTATCTTTTAAAGATTAATGATTAAAATTTATTTTTACTTTTTCAAAATAGTTATTTTAACTTTTTTCCTATATTAAAAAAATGATTATTTTAACTTTTCTCCAATATTAAATTCTTAGTTACTCCATCAAAAAAGAATATGATGAAGAAAAACACAAAACACTCTATTTATCAAAACTCCAACCCAAAAATTAAAATAAAAAAAATATTACGCATAGCGCTCAACCTAAAAATGCTAGAAAGGTACAAGAGCGATAGCACAAGCACAAGGAAGAACACGTGATGCAAGAATTCTGAAAACAGAAATTGTATAGTATTTTATTTTCTCAGTTTTAACATTTATATTCGGTTCATTTGAATTTGGGTGGACTGAATCAAATCCGGACGATTGTTAACGAATCTAGCTAGTCTAGGAATAATGTTTTTTTTTGTGAAGGTAGTTTAGGAATAATGTTTAAATAACATCGCGCGTTCGTTTGTATTGTTAATGGGGTTATTTCCACCCTTTCAATCCCTAAATTCTACTACTACACTACACTACACTCTTCCCCGGCAAAATCGAACTCAAATCTCAAATTCCGATCAATCTCTGTATATATACATACATACATATGACTGATTTTAATCGATGCGCTTTGCTGCTGCTGCTGGCGGCGGCGCTGGCTCTTTTCTCCTCTCACACCGTATATTGCGACGGCGGCGGAGACGCGGACGTGCAATGGCAGATCCTCACAAAATTAAACTACTCCTCTCAGATTCGCCTCCATCCTCGCCTCCTTCTCCTCGTCACCGTACCATGTAATTCATAGTAACCATTTATCTGTGCAATTCTCGGGACCTGCTTGATTGGATTTGGGACATGCTTGAAACGTGTGGTAGACTTTGGTGTGATCCGTGATTCAATTCTGTTGATTTGATGAACGAAAATTTTACCTGCGTATTGAGCTGGCTGTAAGTGAACCTTGGACATGTTTGCTCTAGGCAAAAATGGCCTTCTTTTGAATGTTTTTCGTTAACGGAGACTAGCTAATAGGTTCAACGAAACATTCCAACTTGAACATCAAGCTATTGATTCGAAGAATAAGGGTGTGACGTATTCTGTTTGTTTTTAAGTTTGAGTGGTTGTGTGTTTCCTGCAAATATGCAATTATTTTAAGAATGGAGTTGGAAAATGTGTTGTACTATTGATTGTTTCAGCTGAAGTAGTCTCTCAAAAACGAAAAGAGAAGCATTTAGCTCTAGTGCTGTATTATTTTCTTATAGTTTTAATGTCAAAATCCATGGATGCTTGTATACTCTGATGGTGCCGCAAGTCCCAATTATTTCACATGTTCTCTTTTTTCTCTTATCTTGATGTTCTATCTTTACAACATATTCTATAACATCAATCATTGTTCAGGGTCTGGTGAGTCGCGGTCCCTCATGAAGGGATTGGCTCATGCGGTTGCCAGTGATGAAATAGGGCTTGGCACCTTAAAACTTATGGTCTTATATAAAAATGTGGAGAGAACATTAGCAGATGCTCTTGGTGCAACTGATGGAATAACAGTTTTTTACTACCATAATTCCCTGTCGCATAAATATCGGGGAAGACTTCGAGTCCAGAACATACTGTTCTCTGTGCATTATGTTACGTCTCTTTCTCCTGACGAACAACCTCTTAAATCTTTAACCACTGAAGAAGAATTAGGAGAATTCCTTCATTCAACTGATAAGGCTGTACTTCTCTATGACCTTTGTGGTTGGACTCCAAGATTGGTGGCCAGGAACGAGTCTATGACTGGAAGTGATCTCGGTATGTTATGTCTCTATCTTCTGTACCTTCCAAATGCAGTGGAAGGACTTCTAAACACTCCATTTATTTACCAACTGAAGGCCTTCATTCATCTGCTTCCATATAGTGATATGTGTGTTCATCACCCATGTAATTCCGCTATATAGAAGGAAAGAAGCATTTGAATCTACCATTATATGAATTGATCATATGAGATAAATAATTTGTATAAAAATGAAATCAACATAACAACCACATAATGATTCCACTTCTTTATGATTCTAACAGAGGAAAAACTTGTTAATCATTCAGGAAAAGGTTTTGTTGGAGCAGACTCCAAAATGGAGAACAATGGAACTGTCATGGGAGAAGAGAAGGATAACAGGAAGGTGGATGGTAGTTTCTTAATTCTCAACTTTAGTAACATTTACTAGAGGTGCATGGAAAATATATTTGGTAGGGAAATAAATACTTTTTTTGTGTGTGGATAGGTTATGGAGGACGACAAGCTCAGCTGTGGAAGGGACGATGGTTTTACTGGAACATTTTGGCTGAATCAGTTTAGCACTGTAAATAATAGTCTCGTGAAGGAGGTAGAAAATGCTACAGTTAGTGCTGGGGAATCCTGTTCTTTATTTGAGTTGCAGCAATACGAACTGTTCTTTCAGAAGTTTATTGAAGTTGCTAGAGATTTCTTCTTACCACCTGAAAAGTATAGATATGCTGTGGTTCGTGAAAGATCGCTTCTTCCATTGCTAAATTTAGAAGAGCCGATTTCGGGGCTTGTTACTGTTCACTTTGCTGGATGTTCCAGTTGTTCTCAGGTTCTCAAAGAAGTTGATAGTCTTAGAACTATTCTGCAATCCCAGCCCTCACCTGTTTCAGAGGTAAGTTGTATTATAAAAACATTCGATACCTCTAACTTCTTGGATTTCTTAATATCAATGAGATGGTGTCTTTAAATGTCAGAATCACTAACTTGTTAAAATGTAATGCCGAAACCTTTTGTACTGTGTATCTTTTGGATTGTCATTTGAAACTAGAGATATTAAAATATCAATACTCCATTGGTTTTCCAGCTCATTACCACATGGGAAAATAAAACACCACTTTAGTGCTTAACAACCTTAGTCTGGCATCACATAGCACATGAACAAAATTTTACTTCTGTAAGATGTTAGATTTTATGATTCATGTGGAAAAGAGTGTCTTGCTTGGTATCCATTTGGATTGTGAGAAATCTGGCAAGTTTCTTACAGAATAGTATCATGAAGATATAAAGGAATCTCTTGATTATGTGCGGAAGAGGTTGAATTTCAAAGTCGCGTGGGTGTTAAATATACAAGTTAGGATTTTTATGTAATTATATCTTAGAGACTGGACTGTAATGTTTGTAGAATAGGTTTTGCAAGATGAAAAGGCGGGAGGACATCTTGTCCCCTTGATATAAGTATGCTTATTTCTGCTCACTTACTAATAAAACTTTTGTTTCATATGAAAAAATGAGAAGAAATAAAAAGAAGAGCAAAGGGTGAGAAAACACTAGGATATTTTACTATGAATATGGTGCATCCTAACAAACTTTATCACAAAATTGTGTTCACTACTGCTTATGTATTTACTCACTGTCTTATGCAGATTGAAGAGGATCCTCATGGAGTTGACGCAGCTTTGCCCTCTAAAAGGCCTTCAATGCTTCTTTTTGTTGATAGGTCATCTAACTCAATGGAAATGAGAAGAGAGAGTCAGGAGGCTCTGAATGCTTTTAGAGAGTTGGCAAAACACTCTCAGATGCCAAATCAGATCCATGGACAAGCCATTACGAGGCTCGACAAGACACTGGATACCCACAAACACCCAAAACTCCAGCATTTTGCATCATCAGAAAATAATGTTCTCCAGGATAAGATGTCTATGATGATCATGAATGAGGGCCAACAAGTTACTCTCGAAAATTTGGTTTCCAATTTGCAAGGTATGTCTGTGCAGGAGATCTTAACTTATGCACTCAAGAAAAAGAAGGAGCGAAAACTAAGTTCACTTGCAAAGGATGTAGGATTTCAACTTTTGTCTAAAGATTTTGACATTGAAGTTGTAGAATCTCAGCCATCACACAATGAGGACCAGTCCAACCTAGTTACTGGAGAAACACCTGTGGAAGATGGTCGTGAAGGTGTTGATATAGATAATCAAATACCAGCTGATGGGTCTGACAATAAGCCTAATGTGGTATCTGATCCTTCTGATGTTGAACGTATAATGTTGGAAGGCAAAGAAGATGATAGTAACATCTTGTCATCTGCAGAACCCGAGCAAGGTGATGATAGTTTAAGTATCACATCTGATAATGCACAAGGATGGAATGTCGGGGAGACAGCATGCTCAGGAATGGGGGAAATTGAACGACAGACCAATTTTAGTGTTTCCTTTTTCTTTTTTGATGGTCAATACAAATTACTTAAAACTCTAACTGGAGGATTAAAGATTCCATCAGTTGTCATAGTTGATCCAATATCTGAGAAACACTATGTCTTAGATGAGCTATCACCTTTGAGTTACTCTTCGCTATCCTTATTTGTTACTGATTTCCTAGCCGGAAAGCTTCATCCATATCTACAATCATCTAGTATAGTTCCTAGCCTGAGAAGTGCTGAAAGACCACCATTTGTTAATCAGGGTTTTCATGAAACGGATTCTATTCCCCTTGTCACAATCCATACTTTCTCTGAGCTGGTTCTCGGTAATAAATCTGATCCCAGGAATTTTTCCAGTCCTTGGGATAGGAATGTATTGGTTCTTTTCAGCAATAGTTGGTGTGGATTCTGTCAGAGGATGGAATTTGTTGTTCGGGAAGTGTACCGAGCTGTTAAGGGTTATGCTTATATGAAGACAAATAGTTCAAGGAAGGATAAATTGGTAGTGACGGCAGGTAAGTTCATTTTTATGCCTGTGTTGTAATTTTCCTCAATCCGTCCATGAAGATTTGTTTCAGTTTTCTTTTTTCTTTTTTCTATTTGTGTTCAATTGCTTTCCAAGTTTGTGTTTTTGTCGTGCAACTTGATGTTCCTTATTCTTTTATTTTTATATTATCATGGAATTTCAAATGGAATATTATATACACTGGTTCGAGTGCACCAAATACTTTAATCGTGACCTATAGGGTTGTTGCTCACATCAATGATGTGTTCACCTTCATAGCATCTTTTCATTTGCTGTACCTTTCTATGATGTTTATTATATGCATATAAGTTATTGTCTAAAGGTTATGAGCATATAAGTTATCTACTCAGAAGTGCTAGTCTTGAATCTTCTATATGTAGTATGTGCTGATTCTGATCACTGGCTTAGATTTGTTGCAGAACATACTCTTGATGTGGTACTGAAGCTTCCACTTATTTATATGATGGATTGCACGCGGAATGATTGTGGCTTCATCACTAGACCAATACTGCAGGTGTGAGTTGCAAGATTACACATGTACATGTATGCAAGTGTGTGCTGGTATTGTGTCAATCCAGTACATCTTAGTGCCCTTTTATTGTGGGATGTTAATATCGGTCCCAATCCTGATTACTGGAGGTTATTAATCTGGGATTAGTTTATGTTGGGAAATAGTTTCTGTTATGAGGAAGAGGTAAAAGAGTTGAGAAAAATGTGCCATAAATTATATTGTCAAATTAGGTTTCCACAGTACAAAAACCTATAAAGTTGCTACTAAATTGTTGAATAAATAGTTAAAGTCCATCTAGGTTATCTAAACTTTTGAAATCACAGTTTATAGAAGGCTATAAAGCCTTCAATATCTAGTATGCCACAGCAAGTTTAGAAAAAAATAATTCCTTACTCAGTTGTATCTTGTATTTTCCAATTGGTTTATGTTTCTGTTTTACTATCTATGGAGCTATTGATGTTATCCTCTTCGGTTAGTGATTACTTAGTTTTCTATATATGTGGCAGTGCTGGATGTAGGAGGGGTTCTGGGCAATTTGTAATAAAAATAATATCATTTATGGCAAACGTCTAGGTTTCTGTTGAATCCTGATCAGCTCATGGTCTCTAATCAGAATTGAGGCTGACCGACTTTATAAGCCTTACTAACCTTTTATAACTCAGCTTTTGCAGTTAAACATATTTTGTTTGTATTCCTTATTGGTTTGTCCAACTGATATGTGTAAATTTGCAGAGGGATGTTAATCCACTTTTGCTGTTATTCCCGGCTGAAAGGAAGAATGAGACTGTATCTTACGAAGGAAATATTATAGTGTCTGATATAATCAAGTTTCTGGCTGCTCATGGCAGCCATGTAATGGACCTTATCACAAATCAAGGTAATTGTAAAAAAAATGGTGCTTATCTTGTTCCTTGGAAATACAGCACTGATAGGGCATCTCCTTTTTTTCTCTTTCATTTCTTAGATACCTTTTCCATTGATGTGGATCAGTTTCTACAGAAGTTCTGATCTCATCCAAAGGAATTCTCTCTTCAGACTGTACACATTTTGCATTCTTCATTTCTTCTTCATTTGTTGCATGTGGCCTATGACGAACTTGTCACATTTTTAACTCCTGTGAATTCATTACATGAGGCCTTGCTGGCAAACTTGTGTTATATGTCTGATGTATTTTTTTCGGAGAAGTATGCTGTTCCTCTTTAGTGCATGTTCAAACTCTGATACACTGTTTAATCAACTAACTACTAATTCATCTTCTGTGGTGTCTAATATCCTTTCTTGGGTTAGATTTTCTACAGGGCCCGAACTCTGTTGAAGAGGAACTACAGACTAGGAGCTTGCACCATGAAGTTCTACTCAAAGACGTAGTGCAAAATGTTGCAGTTAAATACAAGATGAATGCTCAGCTACCCTCAACTTTACAGGAAATGCCTCAGTTGTCTGTTGGTTTCGTTCTAACTGCAACAGAAAAGCTTCTGGATGTTCACCCCTTTGAAGAATCCAAGATTCTAATAGTGAAAGTGGACGAAGGAAGTGGATTTCGGGGTCTGATATTTAATAAACATATCAGTTGGGACTCTCTTGAAGATCTTGGTGAAGGAAGCTTTGAGTTTTTAAAGGAGGCACCCCTTTCTTTCGGTGGCCCTGTCATGATGCGTGGAATGCCTCTTGCTGCGTTAACACACAAATTTATTGAAGGTCAATCTCTCAAAATCCTACCAAAAATCTACTTGATGGATCAACTGGTGACACCTGGCCTACTCGAAGATATAAGAGCTGGAAACCAATCTGTTGCTGATTTCTGGTTCTTTCTGGGTTATTCTAACTGGGGTTGGGAACAATTATTTACTGAGATTGCTCAAGGTGCTTGGAATGTAAGCAAAGGCGATATGGAACACATAGAGTGGCCATGGAGGTGACTAAGGGTGTCTCAACTAGACTGTGGTTGCATCTATAACATCTTTCCAATCATGACAGGAAATTAATCGGCTGTGCCAAGTAGTCAGAAGGGTGAAGGTGATCTTTCCAACGGTTTTTTTTAATCTACGAACATGGTGGTTGAGGGCTTCGATGTTGGGTTGTGATATTTGGGTTTGCCCAAAGGGAAACATAAATTGTCATCTTTTAAATCCTGCAGAGTTTTTTAGCAGCCACGGTTTTGGACAGTGACTATTTCTTTCAAATCTGACACAAATACTATGCTTTTGATCTATTTATTATTCTATTTGACAAATGTGCTTTATTGATTTTGATTTTGATTTTTTTTTTGTCCCTCCACAAAATTGATGGATGATTCTAGGCAAATCGTTGGAGTGTGGTTTATGCTTGATTTAGTAGGATTGATTGAAACTTTGATATAGTTTAGTAGGAATGAAAGTTGACATAATAATTCAGTATTTCGGATTACTCAACTATGTTGGATATAACTGATACCAGTTTGGGGAAATAAGTTGCCTACTTGTCACAAATAATTTTGCACTTGCACATGTTATAAGAAATTGAAATAGTTTTTTCCTTCGTCTCGTGAGATTAATTAGGTGGTTCTCACTCAACTAAAACTAAACCTATGATGCAAAACTTTAATATATAATACTATCTCAACACATAGCAAGATAAATCTTTGATAATAACTTTTAGGTTTGATAATATTCGACTAAAATTTTCATTGTTATAGTGTATATTGATAATATTCAACTAAAACGTCAGCTTGTACAATCTATTTGATCAATGACAAATTTGATTGAATAAATAATTTTATTCCATTTGCAGAATAACAACTTTGTCCTCATTGCATAATTAAAAAGTACCAATCAGGAAATATTCAATGTACTGTAGATCATACATATATATTGAAAATGACACTTCACAGTTTTGCATAATTATTCCACAACACGGGACGGTGATATAATTTCAATCTTTTAATATACATCTAGATCGAGCAAGATACAAATTTTGTTTAAAGTAACCTGGACTTCTTAAGAAATTAAGAGGCAACAGAATACACAAACCTTAACCTACTTGTCTAGTAAAGAGTTATTTTTACTACTTCTCAAATAAAAAAACTGGCTACATCAAAATTGTCAAATAGACACTATTCATGACCGGTATTTCCATAACCAAATACCATATAAAAGAAATGAACAGTAAAAAAAAAAAACATAAAAATAGGCTTGGGAAATTCAAAACAAAGCACAAATGATAAATATGACGATATATAAAAATATGCGACTTAAATTGTCAAGCATAAAGCTCACAAGGTCCAAACCATCCATAGATCCAGATTCACATCCAAAATTAAATATTAAGTACTCCAAAACATATAAAGAAAAAAAAAAACAAAACTCAGCCAAAACTAATGCCACAGTGGTGGGGGGAAGCATGGCCTAGATAATAGCCCAGAAATTAGGGCAACCACACTACTCATCGTCATTGAATGTAGTCTTCTTTCCTGCACAATATCCCACAACAAGGAGCTGTTAGAGAGGAAAATACAAAACCACAATAATGTACTAAAACAATAAAGATTAGTTAGGTTAGTATTACAACATACCAGCTGAAGCAAAGCTTGGTTTGCTGCCGAATCGTCCTCCACTTCTTCCACCACGGCCAGAGTCACGACCACCACGGCCACGGCGGCCGCTGAAATCCCCCCGACCTCTACCAAAGCCTCTGCCACCACTACTTCCAAATCTGCCACCACCGCTAGCATTGTTGTCCCTAGGCTTGGCCTCATCAACGTACAAGGTACTCTCCCCAAGTTGAGATCCACTTAGCTCCAAAGCTTTGGTCAAGGCATTGCTATCCGTAAAATCAAGGTAAGCAATCCTGTGAACAAAAAGCATGCACCATCTTCAACGTGAGTACATGCGTATAAAGAAATCCAAAACTGCAAAAATCTTTGCAGCATCATTTTTTAAGTATCCAGAAGATGAGAAAGACAAACCCTTTAACACCGCCATCTTGATCTTTCGGAATAGAAACTCGGGTAATTTCACCACAAGCACCAAAATGCTCCTCCAGAGAGCTCCTTATCTGCAAAGCATGTGTTAAAAAACTCTGCTCCTCTGATGACAATCTACTCAAGAAAACAACATGGAAATGCCCAGATTTACCTGGTCTTCACCATCATATGTGCTAAATCCACGAATAAACGCTGTTTGCCCCTGAGCAGGACCCTTCTGGAAGGATTGTGAATCTCGGCCACTATAAAACATTTTAAATTATCACATCAGAAATTCAGAACCAACTACAGATAAAGAAAGCAGATACTGTGAAATATACAAATGAAGGCATACCCACTGTAGGGAGCGGGTGTGGCAGCTCCCCTTTCTCTTGCCAAGTCAAGTCTAACTTCACGACCCAGCAACTCTTTACCATTCAATTTCATAGCCTACATATTATTCATAAGAAAAATTTAATATAAAGCATTAAAAATTTGCATCCTAAGATTATATCTATTGCCCACTGAAATTTAAGATTATATCTACTAGAGCTATAACAGAATAGTATTATGAATACAAAGGGTATAATGCATATTATAGGTATTAGACAATATTCCGAAGATTAGCAAGGCAAAATGTGAATGCAGTGCAAACACAAAGCAAACATGTAAACTTCTTAAGCATACATTTGTACATGGACCCCAGAAAATGACCACTTAGCAATGGGTCAAAAAAGGCGCTAAGAAAGACATCGCCCCAGAAAAGTTGTTTTCTAGGAATCATTATTTCACTTACTGTAAAGACTATGAGAGCACTACACATGAGGTAATTTAATAGATACAAAAAGGAACAATCTACAATATACTTTAAATGAGCTTTTATACCTTCTCCGCTGCTTCTGCAGTAGCAAACTCAACATGACCAAATCCCCTGAAAGAATTGTCTTCTTTGCTCATGGCGAAGCGAACATCTACAACTTCCCCAGCAGATTTAAAGAAGTTCTCACTGGAATTAAAAACAATCGTCAAAGTAACTTCAAGTAAGCTAATCAATTAACAATTTGAGGGTAAGAAACTCACACATCAGCTTGCTCAACAGAAAAGGATAGGTTTCCCATAAATAGAGTTTTGGAACCTCCAGATTGCTCTTTGGGTGTGGAAGGGGTCTTGGGCTGCAGAAGTTAATAATTAAGAACATTGAGATAGTATGTATCTATCTACAAAACAAATAGTCTCATAAATCCACATTTTATCAGCTGCCATAAAAATATTTACCTAAGACAAAATCAACTGCAATATATTTATTATATCAAGACAACAGACAACACTGGTATGAGATGCCATTTTCATTTAGAGCACGATAGTAGAATAGCATTACTCAAATGGAGAGAACATCACTCACAGTTGGGGTTTTTGCAGCATCTGTCATTTTAACATCACCGTCCTGCATAACCAAACAAAAGTAGTGTTAGGATAGTGAGATACCAATACACATAGAACAGATAAGCAATGACAAATGACCATCGTAATAAAAAAAAACCCATGCCAGCAATCACATAACAAAGAATATAAGGGGCACTTTAGAACAGATAAGAAAAATCCATGTACTAGATTGAGTAGCAATTACAGTTTTCTTGGGAGTCTTAGCCGGTTTTTCCTCCTCTTCTTCAGAAGAGTCTTCTTCATCAGATTCCTCCTCTGAACTGCTGCTCTTCTTTGCGACAGCCTATATAACAATAAAAGCTCACTACATACGCAGACCTGATAAAATCATCACATACAACAGAACTGAGTAATAAAAAGGTAGCATCAGTATACCTGGGTTTTGGTCTTCTTTTTCTGGGGTTCATCATCATCGCTTTCTTCTTCTGATTCAGATTCCTCACTGGATTCATCTTTCTTCTTGGTCACAGGCTTTTGCACGGTTTTAGCAGGGGCAACATCTTCATCAGAGCTTTCATCATCATCACTGCTCGACTCCTCTTTCTTCTTCGCAGCTGCAACAGTGGTCGCAGGAGTTTTCTTGGCAGCAGGAGCAGGTGCTTTCTTGGCTGCAGGAGCATCCTCATCAGAACTGGACTCATCCTCGTCCTCCGATTCATCACTGCTCGACTCCTTCTTGGCCACGGCCTTCTTAGCTGGTGCTGCAGGTGCTTTCTTTGCTGGAGTCTCATCCTCATCGGAACTATCATCGTCAGAAGAAGACTCATCTTTCTTCTTGGCAGCAGCAGCTGCTGCAGGGGCCTTCTTACTCACAGCTGCAGGAGCTTTCTTAGTTGCAGGAGCTTCATCATCAGAACTGCTTTCATCTTCAGATGAATCAGACTCATCACTCGATTCAGCCTTCTTGGGAGCTGCCTTTCCGTTCTTTGAAGCAGCAGCAGCAGCAGCAGGGGCGGCCTTCTTAGGTGCACTTGCATCTTCCTCTAAACCACTGCTTTCATCCTCTGAATCTGAATCTGAATGGGCAACCCCATTCTTGGCAGGTGGTGCCTTAGCCTGGTCATAGTTCAGATACGCATCAATAAACGTTACGAAACTCAAAAGTATACATGGAAAAGATAAATAGTTAACGGTGTAAGATCTACAGCTACAAATAATTCAAAAGATTAAAAAAAAAACAAAGCTTGAGCAAATTATAAAGTAAAAACAGAGTTAATCTTAGCATAGTTCACGGATTAAACCTTAGGAAGTTCCTCAGACTCGGAAGAAGAGTCATCTTCAGAAGATGACTCGACCTTCTTCTTGACGACCTTCTTTTCGTTTTTGGCCACAACCTTCTTTTCTTCGACCTTCTGCTTCTTAGCACTCACCACCTGTTTCTCAATAGCTTCTTCCGCTTCTCTCTTGCCTATCAAAAACAGACATAATCATTTGGAAAAATTTAATCTCCAAACAAATCAATAACTGAAATCAAAACTAATAACCACAGTAAATCCCATAACACATAATGAAAACATAGAAAAAACAGCAAAATAACGATGAATTAAAACTATGATTATAAAAAATACCTTTCTTCAAGGCCTTGGTGGGAGTAGGAACAACAGCAGCTGCTTCGACCTACACCAAAAATAATACAACAAAATCAAACATAATTCATCGAAAACAGAAATAGTAAATTAATCTCTCGAATACTTTTACAATAAACGATCGTCGTTCTCACCTTAGCGGCCTTCTTGCCGGATTTAGGCATTACAGAAGATGAGAAAGGGGAAAAGAGGCGATGGAGAGAGAGAGCGGCCGAGAGAGAGAATAGAAGAGAAGGAATTCCCAAAAACCCTAAAAAGCACTAGGGTTTATTGAGAAGGAGCAGATATTTTTGCTTTGCGGTTGTCCATGCCTCCTTTTATAATAGGGTTGCGGCATTTTTCGGCGATACGTGTTTTTCCGCTTTCCTTTTTTTCTTTTTTTTTCTTTAATATTTTTCCTTCACTCAGTTTTTAGGGCACATTTTCAACAGCATAAGGCAACGGCTAAATAACTAAATTTGGAAGTAGTTCGAAATAATTTTTTACTCTAATTACAAAATTAAGTGAGTTAAAAAAACAACTCGAGTTGAGTTATTCAGTATCAACTTGAATTAATCGAGCCTACTTGAGTTTATGACTTAAATGTAAAAATTAGTGAGTAAAAATTAATCGAAAATATAATATTTGGATTGATTTGTAACTTTTAAATTTTGCTTTTTAATAGACATAAACTCTAGCATATAATTTTTTAAATTATTTTGTGAATTATATGATAAATTAAATAAATAAATTCGAATTTTTAGATGGTATTTTATTGTATGTGATATTTGGTTTGAAATATTTTAGTTTAAAAATTATCTGGTAGTACTATAATTACACCAAGTCATAGTGTCAAAAACCACATCAAAATAGTGACGGCCTTAATTATATATTACACATTCATCGTAATTGGAAAAAAAATACAAGTTTTTATTTTATTTTTTCGTTGTTCGCACAAGAATATTCCAATCATGTGTAGATAATTATAAAATGGTATCCACATTATCATTTTTTCGTTAATATACTCTACAAAATCTGTTCACATTCAAACTCCCTTCCATGGTATGGTATAGCTTTTACATATCATGATATGAACATCATGTTACAATTTATTTTAGAATGAATGCCATGTTATTTAGTTATCAATTTGGAATTAAAAATAATAATAATTTGAAGCTTTGGATGTTCAAAAGGGATTAAAATCATATATTAGTGTTTTCTTCAATATTCAAATAATTATATGATCTTCTACCGTGATAAATTTTATTTTGCTCGTAATTTTTTTTCATTCGTTATGCATAAAAATAATTAGCATAAAAATAATTAGCGCTTACCTATTAATCTTGAGTCTTGCAACTATGTACTATTTAAAGTTATATAACCTTTATTATATAACTTGCATAATAGAATAAATCAGTAAAATCTACTTATTTTTATAATGATATAATATTTTATATTTCTAAACTATAAATTTAAATTTAAGCACACACTGCCCGACGATAGTGTAGCGTTCAGCAGCTGCGCCTGTGGGAATGGAAGGACGATAATAGAGATCAAAATTAGGTTTTATGAAAGGGCATTTTCGTATTAGACATAAAAAGGTTGTTTTAATTAATTATAAAATAATTGGGTTTGCGGTGGGGTAGGGATAATATCACTCCAAATGCTTATTGGTGGCACAAAACTCCAACAGCTCTATACATTTATATTTTATTTTTCCAAATTGAAATAGTTTTTTTTAAAACAATATTCAATTTCTCACAACAAAATTAAATATCGTCAAGAACCATAAATTTTCTTAATGGATGGAGATGATGTAGTGGGCTGAGATATAATATAACATTATCTAATATTATTTGATCATCACGAGCCATCGACTATTGCGGAGAGCCTTCTCAATTATCCTTGCAAGTATGCTTAATATTATTTGAAAGTACAAAATGCATAATTCCCCACATGCATGCAAAACAACACCGAATGAAACATAGCAAAACGTATAAATTGGAAACTATTAGTACTAAACATCAAGCGAAATAAATTTTGTTGGTAAAAGAAAGTTTAAACTAGTAGGAAATTGAACCGATCTGAAATTTTTTTGATTTGTTAGAGTTATTCAATTACTCTAAATTTCTAAACTTCCTTGTATATTTTGGTAATATGTATTTGAAAATAATATATTAAAACGGCACAACGCCATGCATAAATGGAAAACAGTCTATAAACTGAAAAAACAATTAAAAAATAAATGATACACAAACCATATTGTTGCCTCACAAAAAAAAAATCTTATTATTTCATTTAAAAAAAAAATCTTATTCAAAATCTCTAGGTAAAAATTAACACCAATGCCAACAAGAGTATACCTTTGGTAGAGAAACATGAGACAGATTGTTAAAACTTAGGAATTTTGGTCGAAACACATTGTTTACAAACAATGAATATCAACATAAATTCACTGAAAGTAGTAGTTGCACGTTTTCACGACAATACCTCCACGATGTTTGCTTGTTATTTAACATATACACACATAGAATGATACAAAAAAGTAGCCTCCACCAATTTTTCGAGTGATCCACAAATCAGTATTCCTCCACAAGTCTATATACTATATGAGAGCCAGAGCTTCATGTATTTAGGTATCACTTTAATCAACACATAGGCCAAAAAAAGGAGAAATAAATAAATTTAACTCACATGGTTCCCTCTGAATGTATTGGAGATGAAACAATGGCGATCATCGACGAGAAACACAAAAGAAACATATGTTCATCTGCATCCTCAGTTCAGTTCAAGCACCCGATCGATTCATCCCAGAAATTTCAGCAATACTCCGTCGTTCCCTAGTACAAATCCTTGCTTGTCATTTATGAACCTGCACAATTGAACAAGTCAATAAACAACATAACAACAGTCTCCCTATCTCTCTCCATCTCCCTCATATATATAAAAAGGTGAAAGTATATAAAAAATACTGCATACTAGTCAATAACTCAAGAAAAGAAACGAGCTTACTTTACAGAGTAAAGATTGGCAGCAATATTGTCGGCTGCTTTGTCACGGATCCAGGTCTTACCACTGTTCGTGGTTTTCAGCAGAACACCACTGCCACCAGCAGCCCAAGCTTCACCCTACAAATTGCATTATCTATATGACTAAAATATGTGATAAAAATACTGTGATGAAAATTGATTCAGATAATGCACCCTGCCAATACTTTCGTTCCTAAATGCCAAACGCACTCAGTCAAAATGGCTCAACAAGATTGAGATATACCTCTGATCGGTATCCAACATCAAGAATCCCGAATCCACGACTCTGCACCGGAATTTCCTCAAATTCCTCAGTTATCTGAGAACATTGAGAATGATTATGATTGGTAAAAGCAAATGTAAAATCAAAGTGAACAGAGTCAGTAGATACAAGAGGCAGTAAGACCCAAATTACTATCAACTAACGAGAGATCACGATGTAATTATTCTGTTGGGAAAATTATAAAGTTTTGATTTAATACCAAAATCCAACTGTTCTCCAACCGAGTAGATGACCGCATCAACCTAAATTGTGTTTTCCAGCTCGCCTGTTTGAGCTCTAGATTTTCTAAGTTTACAGGTTCAGGAAGCGGAAGACAGCATAAGACCCAGCTGTGACTACAGCAGGAGTCAGGTAAGGAAGCGGAAGACAACAGACGATCCAGCTGTGTTTACAGCAGAAGTCAACTATCAGCTGAGCTGAGTTTAGAGCAGAGCATGATCAAGCTGAAGATAATTCGAGCTGAGTTCAAGACACAGCTGGTCCAGCTGTACAGAACAAAGGGAACTAACTCGGAAGACATCACTTCAAGTCAGTTTGCCCAATCCAGCTCCAAAGGCAGAGATTCCGGCGTCAGAGGAAGTCAACTTGCCTCGACCAATGAGAGATTGCCGAATCAGCATCCTAGACTTCAGAACCTAGGATGTGACACAAATGAAGACAGGTGCAGAATCGCCCAACGGCAGATATCGAATTTAAGAAGAGTAGGTAAGATTCAAACGGCTCCTCCAACTGCTAGTCTTGAATCTCTACCTATATAAACCCGTCTTCAACCTAAGGATCAAATACGAAAAACTCTCTACAAGCTTTCATTATCTAAAAATCTCAAACCTTCAAAAGCTCTCAAGCAGTTTTACATAGTTCAAAGAACACTTTATGTTAAAGTGTTTCTAGTCCAGAAACTGCTTAGTTTTTCGTCTGATTTCTGGGCAGAATTTATTGTATATCTTATGCCTAGATCTTGAACGAGTTCATGATACTCCTTGTTCTTCATTGTAAGAACTCGTTCATAGTTGGAACACCCAAACCCAAACCCAAATCCGGAAAGGATAGGTAAAGGTACGCTTGCTCGAAGCGTGTAATTCGAGTGGTTAGGTTCTTCAGTACCCGAAAACTGAAGGTGTAGGCTTGACAGTGTCCGCAAACTGTTGGAACACAGCTCGGGTTAGAGTTGTGAAGTTGCTTGGTACTTGGAAACCAAGTGGTAGTGAATTACCAGTGAATCTGGTCGTGGACGTAGGAGGTGTTACTCCGAACCACGTAAAAACCTCGTGTTCTTTACGCTCTCATTTATTTCAGTTTTAATACTAACCTTATCATCTCATTGCATATTTTACCAAATCTGCATACATAGCTGCTCTTCAAAGACAGCTATGTCTTTTTGAAAGTTGCACAACTTGACTAAGCCGAAAACGTAAAGATAATTTTTTCAAACTGAGTTTTTCTAAGCAACCGAGCTAAGTTTTCAAATCACCACATTCCGCACCGCCAGCTGAGTTATTAGCCCAGCTGACTCTCCTCAGCTGGATTCATAACTGAGCTCACCAACTCTGTTTTTAAACTTGAAAAATTTTTCAGAAATCTATCTTTGGTGTATTCACCCCCTCTACACCAAAGACCCAGCTGAGGGACCATCATATTCATTCAAGAAAAAAAAATAGGCAAATAAATTTGGTATTAAATATTCATTTTTCATTGGATTAGTAAGTTGAAACAATAGTGTTTATTTAAATTTAAATATTTATTGAATCAGAATAGGAATATTCAGAATTAAAACGGATTAAAGTAATACAAAAGTTACTATATAGACAAATAAACTTATTTTCAGTTTTGCAATCAAAGTGATACTTACTTTAAATTTATTTAACATATAATTAAGTGCACAGAAAAAGAAAAATATGTGGTTAAGCAAAGGAAGGCGTAGCTCCATCTCAGATTACCACAAAATCATATCCCAACTTTGTCTGGGAGAAAAAGAACAAATATGTCAATGCATTAAAAGTCACTTACCCCAGTGCCCTTGCTGAGATAAAGTCCCCCACCACGTGCTAGAAGCCAAAGACCGCCGTCAGCCCTCCACCCCATGTTCTGAATTCTTCTTGCCACAGCCCTATTGTGAGGCTGCCAGTATGCCTGAGATATTGCATCAACAACATCATAAGCTATTCTGAATCTTCTCAATGATATAAATATGGCAATAGAAGTGCAGGATGAAAAAAGATCAATTTATTCATTTTGATGCATAGAGAAGCTAAGAGACTTTTGAAAAGGAAGCTTAATCACACAATAAAAAAGTTCATGTAAATGCTGTGGGGGAATCTTACCTGACCTGGTTCCCACGTCAGAAAGAAGTTACCACGACTTGAAACAGCAATATATTTCCCTTCAGGTGAGCGATTCACAGTGCTAAATGTTCCAGTATAGTAGCTGGCACCACTGATACCACTAGAAACTGTTCTGCAACAGGAAGGGTGCACACTAGTAACTAGTACGCATGGAACAAAAATGAAGGCATATAATCTCAAGACAGTAATACAAACAAAAGCTATTCTGCAAGAGACTCGGGAAAGCCCAAATTCTGTTTTTCATTTAATTTTTGGCCTTGCAAGTACATGCACCTCATGACAATGCATCAGCTCCTTTTTTCTAACTTTTAGCTGCTCAGTATACACAACCCCGAAATAAATGCCCCACAAAAATGTAAGAGAGAGAGAGATTATAACCAGACTGGGGGAAAGAGAGAGTATGTAGTTGGTGGACCTGAATAGGGCTGTAACAATCACTTTTAACCAAATAACTAGATAAAATTACCACAAAAACACCATGCCCAACAAGGGGCATTGAAGAAAGTTGATGTACTAGAGCACACAAGTGACAGATCTGAGAAGGATAGTAACTACCATAATCAGTGACTTAGCCAATGAAAACATGGACTAGATAAAAGTAAGAATGCAGAAAAAGATGGCCTAGATAAACAATTAATTGATCATATCATTAATTTGAGCACTTAATGTGCAGGCTAGAATATGAATTTGGCTTCAAAGTTTTATATGAAAACAGAAAAGTTTGACTACAGAAGAATTTTTTATAGCAGAAGATGGAATTATGGTAGCTTTTAGATGTAATTACATAGATTTTTTCTGAATAAATGGGGTTTTCTTGGAAAGGTAAGTTTCCTGCCAATGATGGAGAGAAAAGTTTCAGCACAATGGGAGTTTTCCATAGGCATTACAGTATTCTCAGTTATTTTGCTTAAATACGATTATGTGATAAGTTTCTTAAATACAAAAAAACACATAAGACAAGCATAGTGATACAAAGAGTAGAAAAGGTTCAAGTAGATTTATTTTAAAAAACTAGAAGGTATAATATTAAAACAAGGTAGGAGGTTTTGGGAGAGTGCAGAAATGTACTAAGAGTACAAAACTGATAGCGGTCTCTCCTTGATAGACCATCTTTTTTAGAGAACATGAAGCTAAGATCTCAGAGGAAACTAACCTATTCAGAGTAGCTGAAACAGTCTCCTGAATAGCAGCTTTCCAGTTGTATCCTCCATTTGATGTTACGTAAATTGCACCCTGATCAGTTACCAATTCGGCACCCTTTCCTCCAGTAGCCTTTATATATACCTGAAACAATCAACCAGTAATATCCACCTTGCTTAGATTGAGGGATGCTTTCCAGGTTACTTTAATACTTGTTATATACAATTTATTCTTAACAAGGTCCTCTATTTGCAAGAAGAGGAAAAGAATGGTAATAGTGATGACTGATGACTATGATTTCAAAAAAAATTAACAGAAAAGAATCCCATCCTACATCTTAAATTAATCCGATCCTAGTATCTTTGTTCCTTCTTGGTGCTTAGACTTTTAGTAACTCCAGGATCTGGTGATTTCTTTTATAGTATAGTATCCAAGTTTTTTAATGAAAGAAGTGGCTGTAACATGAAGAGAAGAAACATGATCCAAAAGAGAGAGATAAACTGGCTCAAGGAGCTCTCACTTCTAAATAAACTCTTCGACCATGACATTTCCAATAGGAGGAGTTCTCACTTCTAAATATACCCTCCAACCACAAAATTTCTGCTATGCCTACATCTAGTTCTTCTGTCTCGTAAATGGTCCTACACAAGAAATGCATTTTCTGAGACCTAGTACATAATGCTTAATGGTGAGCTACCAACAGACTAGATACATGCAGATGAATGTAAATCCATTAACACAATTGGAGATCAAATCAGAGCATCAGAAAAGTAAATGAATTAAGTATATTTTCATAAAAATAACAGTGAAAAACAAAAATGACAAAAACCAAAATAAGAATATTATACACTTAATTAAAGCATAGGTTGTGGTTTATTGAATCAAATACATAATTATGATGTGGTCTTGATCATTTTTGTGCCAAGTTGCATGTGACCGTATGATCTCTAGAGCTGTATTTCCCAATCAATGAACTAATACTTTCAACAATGCAATTCCTCCCTGGCCGAATAATGCTGCCATAAACGGCCATTTCAATTATGTCAAGTTGTTCATCACTGAATTTAATGTCGCAAGAGTAACCTTCCAGCAATCTTTGGTCAATACCATTCTTGTCAGACTTCAACCTATTCACCCTGGTTTGAAGAATTTGACAATTCTCGGCCACAGACTCACCACCTTTCGAGAAAGGGATAATATGATCATACTCATAACAGAGGCAACCGATACAGGTGTGGAGACGTTTGCAGACAATGTTGCCAGCTGCATCTATTCGCCATCTTTCAGGATCTCGACCTGGAACCGTTTTTGCATTGTCCCAGCAAATTTTCTTGGCCTTTGAGTCAAAGGATCTAGGTCTCTCCTCTTTGCTGCTGCTTCTGCTATCACGAACCAAGTGACGCTGAATTTAATAAAAATTACATATAAGCACTGTCCCTGCTGTGTGTTTCTTTTAGCCTTATCATTTTCTTTCCTTTTGGTCATATTCTCAGGTATTGCATTCGGGTGTTGCGAGGAAGTCGATGATCAGGGCATAAATATAAGAAAATCAATTTTTCATTTCTAAGATCCTCGGAAATGCTCATTAATAGTCAAGTTAGGTATCATGTCATGAGAACTAGAAACAGAGGAATACACACCAAGCAGCATGAGATGTAATCACAACGAAGAAATGCAGAGCATAACATATAAGAAGACCCGCAGTTTTTATACTTTTATTGTACTTGGGAAAAAAAATAAACACATTGAGGAAAAATAAATAAATAGAGGCAAGAAAAATAACTGATAGTTACCATATCACCAGGAAGTTGAGAACTTAACGGTATGCGTTTCCAGTTATCTCCAGCATCTGCAGTGTACAGAAGAATAGCCGGCTTGCCTATAATCCAACCTTCATTTCCATTGAAGCTGATGCAATTGAACCTATAGTTAAAATCCTCGTCTTCAGCAGCCGCTATGGAACGAGGAGCCCAAGTGTTTCCCCCGTCTTTCGTCTCCAATAAAGTTTGTCTAGTTCCCAACAGGAAACCTGCCAAACCATCCAAATCAAAAGTGGTGGGGTTAGTACTTCAAATGCCACCAGCTTAATTAGCTCTTCGATAATACCCTAATTGAACCAATTTGAGTTTAATCTAATCTGATAATTCAGCTTGTTCCAAGTGCATTCCAGAATACTCACAGTAAATTAAGCATATATTCATTACCGCATAATATCACACAACCAATTGAACTATTTGTCACTCGAATTGCAACAAAAAATAAAGTCTATTATAGAATCCAACCGTGAGAGGGATCATCAGGAACGAAAGCAATATCGAGAAGGACGACGCCGGGATCAATCGGAAGGAAAACTCTCTCCCACTCGGACAGCGGGTCCTCCGCCGCCAATGCCTTGCGGCCGAGCGGAGAGAGAGAAACTGCGGCGGCGGCGGCTTGGAGTCCGCCTATCAATTGCCGGCGGGTAATAGCATTATCAGTTAGCTCGGAATGATTGGCGGCCGAGGCGGAAGGGAGGAGGCGACAGCGGCGGCGGAAATGGAAACAAGAGCGAAGTTGCGACGGCAGAGGAGCGATGATAGAGGAAGAGAGGTGCTGAAGAGCCGCCATGGTTGAGTGTGTGGCTGGTTTGCAGTTGGTGGTGATGGTGATGATGTGTCTCTCTCTAACTCTCTCTCTCTAGATTGCGCGCAGCGTTATGTTATGTTGTCTCTTATCCGAAGGAATTTCAAATTGCGGTTGGCCTTTTAGTTTTGTGTTTTTATATCTCATCCAACGGTTGCCTCCTCCTTCCGAGAAATTCTATTATAGATGTACAGTTGTACACACACTACACTTATATTAATAAAATAACATCTCAATTAAACTGTACCATTTTCCAAAACGGAAACTACAAAACATAATAAATACTATCACGTTATAAATTAACACTATTTTTCATTATGCTCACACAAGATAATGAATTCCTTTATTTACTACTCCCTCCATCTCATTTATAGAGGCTTATTTTCTTTTTTTGTTGTATATTCAAAATACTATTTCTTAACTCATTTATTAATATATCTCTATATAATTTTTTGAAATATACACCACATTTTTTAGAGACGGAATGAGTAATATTTTTAACTCATTTACTAATATATCTCTATATAATTTTTTGATGAGGTCCAAATAATTTGGTACCAAAACTTAAAGAGGATAAATTTTTTAACCCTAAACTTAAAACTACAAGTTTTCTATACCAAAATTGATTAAAAGACATACCCTTTACTATTTTAAATTTTGTCTCTCTCTCTATCTATCGGTCCCCCACCACAAACCCACATTTTCTCTCTTATCTCTCTCTCGACCGAAACCACGAAGAAGAAGCACGCTCTCGACGGAAGACTTGCGGGCACGATGAGTTCGTCTGAGACACAATCTGACCACGATAGAGAGGCGTCGTCGTCGGCGGCGCATCACGAAGAGGAAGAGTTCCTAAACGAGCCGCCGGTTAGTGCGCCCTAATTTTCGAAATAAATTGAAATTTTTTGGCAAATTTCGATGTTTAATTCTTGGGTATTCATGCTAAAGTTAAGTTGCGAAAAAATGTACATGTTCTATGCGTTTAAATGTTGATTTTTGGTGTGAATTTGGGCTGAATTTATATGGGCACGATGGGGGCACGATGGGGTTGGGGGCGATGGTGTTGGGGTCGATGGGGTGGGCACGATGGGGTTGGGGGCGATGGGGTTGGGGTAGATGGTTGGGGGCGATGGGTATTATGCACGAAGAGGGTTTGGGGGCGATGGGGGTTGGGGTCGATAGCTGGGGGCGATGGGGCTGGGACACGATGGGGCTGGCCACGATGGCAGTCCATCGTGACTTTGCCATCGTGCCCAGACAGGCCGGTTTTTTTTTTGTGTTTTGTCTTGTTTTTTTGAATTTGCTCGTGAATTTATTGCTTATGGTTGCCCGTTTTGTTATTGCAGGAGGGTTGTGTGTGGAAAAGGCCCACGTTACGGGCTGTGACACGTGGAATCAATTTGTATATGCGTTGTGATGTGTTTAAAGAGATACTTTCCACGTTGCGTCGCATTGGCGGGCCTAGACACGGAGAGCGTGCGATAGAGCACTTTACCTCCGGGGTCGTGGGCAGACTGATTAGAGTTAGGCGGACGGGCAGTGCTACTGGTGCCCTTCACCACCTTATAGTCCGACAGCTGCAGGGCGACCACATACCCCCGCATGAGTCGTGGTTTCAGCTCGGGGGTCGGACCGTCCGTTTTACACCCCGTGATTATGCCCTAATCACGGGACTTCACTTTGGAAATACGGAGTTCGACACTACTGAGACTCACATGATCCGTCCTGACAGTTTATTTCACCGACATTTTCATGCCAAAGAAACAAAGGTGAGCGAGCTGCGCAACAAGTTCAAGGAACGCAAGTTAGGAGATGAAATGGAAGATTATTTGAACGCAAGTTCAATAAATGCAGATACGACGGGACCATCTGATACGACTTGTCAAAGTCACCGTATGTCTTCTCTATCGCTATATTCCTCGTTTCTAGAGCGAGGCTGTACAACACATGAACACCAAACTCTCTGCGCATCTCTTCCATCATTTCTCTCGGCTTCAAATACACACCCTCGCAAACCAACCTACGAGCAAAGTACACAGCTGCAACTTTAGCAGTCACCGTCCGCTCGGCAGTACGAATCACGTTCAAGTGGCAGCTGTGATCCAAAGTCAACTTCGTAATGTACCAAATCGAGTCGCCCTCATCTTTTGGCCCCTGAGCACACAACCTAAACGTGCAATTATTCCTACCGTGCTTGCAGAGAAAGACTATACGATTTCTGGCGGAACGATCAATGACATACTCTAGCATGTGCTCCAGGTGATACATTCCCACAGCCATCTTCAATTCATACTTGGACTAAAACGTAGTCCCCACTACAAGTTCACTGGTGAACGGTCCGGGCTGCTCAACCCACCCAAGTGGCAACGCGCTGTCACACTCGACCAGTGGAATGCTCCAATTGCCTAGGCTGCTGCGTAGTTCATCATCATCACGACCAGTCTGATGCTCAGATGTGAAATTCTGGTGCCCGAAGATCCTGTTTACTTATTCTGGCTGTCTAATCCAAGCAAGAAACTCAGTAGTCACATCTTCAATTATATTCTTACGGCGTTCATCTTCTTCGTCATCGGAGATGTGAGCACCCTCTGCTTCTGGTGGCATTCTATCATCATCATCCTCAAATAGATCCCGTCGTCCACTGCCTTCCACGTCCACCTCAGGGGAAAAAACATTGTTTCTTTCAAAGACATAAACCATCGAATCCGACCTTTTCTCTTGCACTAGCAATCGAAGTAAATCCGTATCACTATTTAATAAAGCTCTACATCTGTTCCCATCCCTCAATACAGTCAAATAGGATAGCACATACTCGGAATCTCTTCGACCACACAAAGTATCTCTAATCAGATTCATGAGATGATCTCGATCATCATTCGTATCGTCCATGTGCACAACAACAGTACTCCCGCCTAAGTAAGCCAATCCCTCCCACTGACCTCCAAAACGTACAATAACACGCCGCCGCCACATCTAAAAATCAAAGAAAGAAGAGAGATTAGGGTTACAATACGAAAAATAGAAATTTACATCACAAACTGCCAGGGCACGAAGGCACCATCGTGGGATTGATAGAAAGGCTTGATGGTGATCGAGCTGGCCATCGTGCCCATCGTGTCCATCGTGGGCACGATCGTGCCTTCCACATCTTGCCATCGTGGGGAGAAACCCTTCGCCCCCAACAGAAAAAAAAAATCATAGTTTCCAATCCCTTACAAATCACACAATGCGAGTTATTTCAACTATTTTTTCTCCTAAAAATATTACTAAACTTCAAGTTATATTCGAATTTAAACAAGTACCACTTAACATCTACATATTCCATGCAAATCGAAGACAATTTTGGGACACGATGGTCAAGGCACGATCGTGTTTACTTGGTCACGATCGTGCCTTGCCATCGTGAGTTAACTAACACGCACTAGTATATGCTTTTCGGACGGAGATTTCGGGTGCATACCTTCTTTATGAAGCCAGAAACGCGATGCCGGCCTTCCTTGATATCTTTTTCTTCTTTGGTTTCACGTTTCGAGAGATTGGAGTAGCTTTTTTCTCTTCTTTCTCTTCTTATTTCTTTTTAGGGTTTTGTGGTTTTTGGTGTTTTCAATTGTAGTGTTGTGATTAATTCGAACCCAACTAGGAGTTCTAAACCTTGTCAACAACCTCTCTTACGCAAACTTTAATGAACTACCTTCATTAAATTCCTAGTTTCATCCGAAAATCTTCAGAGAATCGGATTTGGTAGGGTTCAATAAATGAAACGCGAAAGAATCTGCATTAAATATTACTTTCCATCGTGTCCAATAGCACCATCGTGTCCACCCATCGTGCCCAGCCATCGTGTCCAGTCGCCCCATCGTGTCCAGAAGAAATCTGGCCGACGACGGGAGAGAATTGAGAGAGATTGAGACTGTTTTTTCAGATTTTTTTTTTACTTTTTTAATTTAATTCATAGGTGTATTATTTTTTTTTAGTTTTTGTTAAAGGAAGGGCACTTTAGTCTTTTAAATGATTTTGGTATAGAAAACTTATAATTTTATGAATGAGGCTAAAAAAATTATGCTTATTAAGTTTTGGTATTTTTTTGTCCAATTTCACTTTTTTGATTGACTCGTAAAAAATGTGTTACCTTTACAATAATTTTTCTTAATCCTTGTAGAAAGTCCAATCATCGACATTCGTATTCTTCTCCGCAAAGCGTTGTACAGACTAGAGGGGATGATTTTGGTAAAGTATATTAAAATTACATTAGGTATTTATAAATTACAAAACTGGCCATGAGATTTATGTGAAGCAGAAAGAATATAAATAAATGTATATAAATAAATATGTAGGTAGGTACAAATATAATTTTCTTTTCTCGTTGTCATCAAAACATAGGTTACTACTATCCAATCCAATATACATGCTATCTATCAATATTGAATAAAGCATGTACACATGCTGTAGCAATTCTCCAAAACCACAGCAAAATCAGACCTGCAGCCTTTCTTCTCTCTCCCCGCATTCCTCAGGTGACTGATGATCAACTTCTAGGGATCTAACTTGAACACCATCAGAGTGTGGCGACTGAGTATCGTTTCACCAAAATTGAGACGAATCCGAAAACATCTAGACTGAGTATCGTTTCACCAAAATCGAGACGAATACGTAAACATCTATACTCGTTCACATCCAGTCCATCTATACCAATCTCAGTGTTGAATAAACGCTTCTGCATGATGCATAAAAGAATAGAGTGATGAATAAATTACTCACTAATCAAGCGCGGCTTTGTTTTTCCTGCCCATTGGCTTAGGTAGACCATCAAAGATTGGCAATGCAGCAGAAGAAAGAGCCTGAAAATCTGGCTTCAAACTCCACTTGGATGTTGGCCATAATGATGATAATGCGCTGCTATCTGGATCCTGCAAACTTGATGTACTTGATGATTTACGTACTCCATTGACAGGGTCAGTCTGAGGCGATTCACCCAAATTTAAAGGAATCGGGTTCATCCCACCCGACTCAGCATCTCCTCGGCTTGCTGCCTTTGACCTGAGAGCCAAACCTCTGCTTGAAATGCCACTGCTACTGCTGTTTTCCTCCTTAAGAACCTTTTCTGGAGGACAAGATGTAAAGTCAGCTTCAGACTTTTGACGCCTCCCTAGAAGCTTCTCGATCCATTTGTTAGTGCTTCCATCTTCAGATTCTGGTGACAAAAGCGGATCATGAAGGCCACCATTTGCATACATTAAATTATTAGCAACACTTTTTGATTTTCTTTGATGACTCAATGGATGGTTTGAAGGTGAGGAAAATGATCCATCCTCGAGATATTTAGCTCTTCCATTCTGGTCTGAACCACCGGAGGCAGCCTTTTGATCTGGTTGTCTGAGACCATAATAACCTTGTAAGCTGTTCATGGCTGGCGAGACTTTATGCTCTGGAGAAGAATTTAGTTTTAAAGACTGAAAAGAATCAAATAAATCGGAGTGTCTACGGTCCTGCTCAGAGATGCTTGGCCTGCAAAAAGCATTGTAATCAGCCACTTGGCAGTCCCAATTTATTGTTATTACAACTATTTTGTCTACCGTACACGGTGGGATTTTGATGCACAAAATCAGGGAATTAAGAAAATAGCTGTACTCAAACATTATTAACTGAAGGAATGAAGCACAGCTATATTATATGCTGATATGAGATCAGAATCGAAAATCCTTGCTTGAAGAAAAGTAAGTAAAGGCAACTAAAAATTTTCCAACTCTACTCTGCACCATTTGTTTTCCAATGATTTGCACCTCTGACACTCATTCAACAGGAGCACAAACCTGCTATTTGATTTCACAAATAAAAAAAAAAAAATTTGTGCCAAGACAAGTTTACGATATTAAAAACTATATATGTAAAATAGATGTCATTAGGTACAAACCTGTAGAGCATCAATGCAAAGAAATAGTTTCCTTGGTAAACTTTCCCAAAGTTACTAGTCTAATTTGTAGAGTGTAATCCAGGATAAGAATAAGAGAATTTCGGCTTCCATACAGAAATATAAGAAAAGAGTGATTTTGTGCGAGGCAAAGTTACTTTTTTCCAAGTTCTCAGAAAAATCTAAGTTTCAGTTGAAGACTCGATGTATCAGAAACATCACAGATGAGCAGTCAATATTGTGTTCAACAAGCCATCTAGTCTGTCTTTGTTCAATTATGGACAAACCCAGTTGCATGTCAGGCAATATCCAAGTCTAACAAGACAAATGTTATTCTCAGGGGCATAGGCATTACAGACTTTCACCGAATGTATTCTCATTTTGAAGTAAATATTTACAGGTCTTGTATAACACCACCTCAAAATCCAAATCATTGATGCTCCATTTGGAAACTCTAGATGATAGTTGCCCACATGCAATCACTGCCTTTAGTTTACGATTAGAAATAAGCAGGACATGAAAAGACACCCAAAATGAAGGCAGCAGCCATGAACCAGATAAAAAGTTCAGAGGACACTCATTCGTTAGGATAAAACAATTAACCGCTTATTCAATAATGGGAAATGAAGAAATAAGAGACGAAGATATATCCTTCAGTTTTATCATGCAACAATACTATACACATTCAAGATCTGACAAACAGTGGCATCTAAGAGCTAATTAATTATGACATAACTCCTGAATAGAACTAGTCCTCAATTCAGATACTCTACTCTTAATTTAGTTTGTGACACCTATGTCCCAAGTCAACCAATCATTTCAAAGTGACTGTAACCAAAAGCCATTGCCCAACAATCCATTATCGGGTGCTTTGTTGTGCAAATTATTTCGAGACAAGCAGCCCACCCTTAGGCCTTATCTCTTTCAACAAATATGGCTATAACATTGACCAATCATGAAATCAAAGCTAAGATCAATAAGTTCGAAGTTACTGACTACTCAAACATAGATGCTAGAGTATCCCCAAATAAACAGGTTAGATAGACTGGCTTAAATAAAGAGGGGATCTTGGGAACAGTGAGTAACATAAATCTCAAAAGTAGGTGCCAACAGAACAAGAAAAAAAAAATTGGTATCTATAAGAATTGAAAAAGGGACAAAAGCCAACCAGCTTATTCCTTCGTCGAGCTTACCTTAAACTTAAATTAATGCCCAATCACATGAAACAACAAAATTAATTGGCAAGGATTCTCAAACTTATCTACCAAAAAAGACAAAAACTAATAAATCAAAATGATAGCACAAAATATAAAATTTTCAATGCACGTCTTTTAGACAATTTCCTGTTTGGCATTTCTATCAAAGGAATGCACAGAACAGCATAGCACAGATGAGAATCAAAGCCAAGTACCGTTGAGTCTCGTGACCATTGCACATGGTGGGGGATGGAGGATGCTTCCCCGGCAATGGTATTTTAAGGGTCTTCAAAGCAAACATTTGGAGATCAGTCACCAATCCATTTAACCTCCTAATATCTGCCACCTAATCCCATTCCAAAACCAAGTAATCAGACAAATACCAACTGTTGCATAACCCAAGCTAAAAAGAAAAAAAGGGGTAGGTCTAGTCAACAGAGAACTGGATGCACCATCAATCATGATAAGGAGACACCAATTTTGAACAAATGAAGGCAATAAGCTAAGGTTCAGGTTATCGCAACGTCTTCCTAATTTAGAAACTGTTTTACACCAACAAGTTGGAGAATAAGACAACAGTCTCACACACAATAACAGAGAACAATGTACTGGAAATCCATATGCATTACCTGAAAAAATCAAGAGAACAAACAAACTCCTAAAATCTTCAGCTCTTTTCTAAGAATATAAATGGAATTAAAAACATATCTTCAGTGTAATTCTTATATATATCAACCGACAATAACGAACAGTGATTGCACGAAAACACAATATAACAAGCTACTAGTACAGTACTGAATTCTAAATGAACACAACCAACTATAATAAATTTAAATGAATCAAAACAAATGCTTATCCAATCTTAACGGATATAATATCTGAAGTAATCTACCTCGACGCCGTATTTGATGGCAACGCCAGCGACGGTGTCGTATCTGTCAACGGTGTGTATTATGTAATTGTGCCCGGCGTTTAGGCCTACGCTGGCGGCATCGGATGGCTGAGACGAAATCGGCAGTGATCTCGACGGCGATGATGATCCCACCATTAATCTGGATAATGCATCCATTTCGCCATTCTCATCATCCATTCTCCTGTATCTTTCCATCCGCGACGAAAATGAAAATCAAAACCCCAATTTGATGGAGGAATTCATAGAAATGCTATCGATTTAATAATATAATAGCTAAGTCAGAGAAGCTTCGGTGGTGGGGGTAACAGGGCTGGCGGATCTGGGAGGGATTCTCCTCTCTCTCCCTTTCTCTCTCTCTCTCTCTACACATACATACACATTACATATATGTATATATATCGACTGGTTTTACTTTTATCATGTACCTTTATCCAGTAATTAAGAAAGTAAATTACCAATTACTAAAGTTGTTGATTTAGTTTTATAATATTTTTTTTGCCGTTCATAAAATAAATAAAATAAGTTTATGAAAATAAGAATTTTATGAGATGTGCAATAATCCATATATATATATATATATATATATATATATATGAAAATTTTATGACAATAGTCATGGGGAAATAAATACGCGTGTTGTTTCATTTTGAATGGCATGGACTATTAAACTGTTCATTTTTCTCCCTCGCTAATTGTCTGATATTATTCCATCAAATCTGATTCCAAATATGTGGTGATAAATCAATATTTTGGTGCCAATATTTATAATGGAGAATGATGATTGGCGGTCGTACTTAATTTCTGTTTTTGTATAAAGATTGATTTTTTGTGATATTATATTATAAATGGATTGTTTCACAGCAAAATTTGTGTTCGTTTCTTTCCGATCGTCATCAATCGTTATTAAGTTAAATATTGATTCTAAATGCAGTAATCGCCTCAAAAAAATTCTAACGCAGTAATTTCCGCTCGTCATAACAAAGAAAAATGAAAAGGAAAAACAATTTGATTTTTCACTTGTGTAATGTTTTTATGGTATGAATTTTATTTCTCTATGTTTGGAGCAGGACTGGGGAAAGTTTACTTGTTATTTTCTCAACTATTAATAATAATCATCAAATTTATTATTTGATAGGGCACAAAATCAATTCTAGAATTAGCAAGAATTATGCCTAACCCTATTAATAAAAACGATCAATTTGGAATTTTTGTCAGGTCTATAATTGTCAGTGCAAATATTATGCCTAACTCTATTAATTTATACTTTGACACGAGCACGAGCCAGCTACAAACTGTTGACTAATTCTTCATTAAAAAGAATTTCTGATACAATATAGGCTCATAAAAGGATTTATTTCTACGCAAGATTACTAAATTAAAGTTGAAAAGGTCTCCATCTAGGAAACCTAACTACAGCCATAATTAAAAAAATGATACAAAAATATTACAATTCAACGAGAACAATTAATTATTATAATAAATGAAGCCTACACTGAGTAAAAAATCGAAGTCTTGGGATCATGCGCGTCCAGAAATTCAAATTTTTCTGACTAGTAAAATAATTCGATCATATTTTTCTTTCATGTAAAATATTATTCTAAATTAACTACTACGATTTTAGAGTTGGAAGATAAAAGTGAATAGCCAAGCCAGTACAGAATACAAAGCTTAATTAATATGTTTCTGCACTATTTATTTGTTGAGTTAATTACAGTAACAAATGCTACTAAAAAGGTACAATCTCCATCAGAAGAAAAAAATTAAAATTAAAAACTTACTTACATAAATCTGCATTAATTAGAACATGATTTGAACCACTTGACCAGACCGGTCCCTGAAACAGAGATCACATGTTTCTAGCGTCTAAATTGAAAGATGTAAGTCTCATTATCATAAATCAAATACAAGACGAAATAAATATTCGTTTTACACAGATTTTAAACCTGGTTATAATAATAATGCAAAAACATGCGCCAAACCCTACTTACTGCAAATAAAATGAAGCTTACAATTTCTAAAAACATCATGAAGCAGTTCAGTAAGTGCTAAATATCACCACTAGATCCAAGCCGTAAACACAACGGTGTGTTTTAGATATACGGTGTCGAATTTTATGAAATGCAGATAATTTCAGTTATGATTGCATCGCATCAAATTGATTTTGATGTTCTAAATATTCATCTGGGAAAATATGCACTTTTTTTTTGTACACCAGAAAAAAAAAAACAAATGGAAGAACGAAAATATTTCCAGAAACCTATGGTTTTACTTTCCAAGATGTATAAAGTTAACGAGTAAATTTTCAACTGGCACCAATATATTCATATCTATAATGATTATAACGACCAAGAAATCATAGAAGATATCGAACTTGGCAGAATTGAGACATTTATGCAAGAAAGAGGAAAGCTCTCAAGGCTATAAAAACACAAAGAAATGTAGACCAAATAAGAATGCAGCTTAGCAAATGCTCATGTCATAAAACTTGTTTCCAAAAGAGTGGTATATAGGCAAATAAAGACATGATTTACAAAAATGAATAGTGGACATGCTAGTTACTTCGTATGCACAAGTGCATCACAAGACAATATACACGCACTTGAGATCAACGTCAAAGATTAGAAATGCAGTTTCAGCAAAAAAAATAAGAATTAGCAGGCTTTTAAAACTGTACTCGCCTCTAGTTTACTTCATGAGATGTATTCTATAATTACAAGCACTGGTATAACAAGCAAAAAAAAGGGCTTACAGTTGAGTTGTGCACCCTTGAATGTATGTTGTCAGCACATTTTCTAGTATGCAGTCCCGTGAAGGTTCTCGACAACTTCCCACCAATTCCATTCTAACCCGATCAAAAGCAACCTCTGTTGGAGCATATTAGTAGTGCACCTGTATTCCTCGCACATTAAGTACAACCTGAAAAAACCTGGAAGATGAGCAACAATTAACAACTGAACTATGAGAAAAGTTGAATTGTATGCAAAACAGTCTAACAAGTAACTTTGAACAGATTGTTTATGCTAAAGTAGGGTTACAAACTTAAGAAATGAATAGATGTGAAGTGATTATGTCCATGCATGTGCAACCCGCTGTAGACCAAATAGTAACATGATCAAAATCCATCAATTCGAAACAGTAAATATTCAATATCTTAGATTCGTATAAATACTCTTCAAATCTGAACCTATACCTTAAGCAGTACACAAGTAAATTGCGATAATTAATAGGTACTTTTAGTTCATAAAAAATTCCAACTATTTTTCCCCAAGTAAATTTTCCTCTATGGTACCCAATTTTTTTCTCCAGATACTCAAATAACCAGATATTCAATACTTGATCAATTCTTCTATGTTGATGATGGGCAGAAGCAACAACAATTCTCTATCCTTAGTCAATTCAAGGATTTTATGGGCTGATGCATCTTTCTGTTCTGTCAGACATCAACCACTTTACTCGTACTTTATTTACTACAGACTCCAAATGAGAGAAGAGTGCATTTATTCTGTATTAATTTCGACATTCATGTGCTGAAAGTAAAAGCTAATTTATACAATTCAGCATCCTTCCCCCCTCTCTCTCTCTCCAATTTTTTTGTTTGTGGAAAAAATACAATTCAGCATCCTAGCAGTACTAAAACAATATTTCCCAAACCAAACATTTAGTATGATAGATAAGTAAACTCAGCCAAATAAATTATTCCACCATAACGATGTAAAGATCATGAAATTGTCCAAGTAAATAGCTCAAATTAGATAAGCAAAAGTTCAAAAGCTCATCATGAACCTTGAGGGTTGGAATAAGTCTATGCTGGCCTCCAGTTAACAGCAGCCATGTTTGGTCTAGACGCCATCATTGGAACACCATGAACTAAAAAATCAGAGCACCGACACTAACATAAGATAAAGAGCTATTGCAGCAAAACATTAAGTGATAACAAATAAAAATGATGGTATCTGCAGCAAAAAGATCACCTGGCATTTGACCAGACGAAGGTAGAGTATTTGGGGCAGAGTGCTGAAAATTTATGGAATTTGCAGGAGGCCTTTCATGATAACCTTCAAGAGATAACACCTAATTATTGGTCAACAGAATGTGTTCTCACCCACTAAATTATCGTGATCCATAGCATCAGAACCAAGATGCAAAACATTGGTTACTGAATGAGTAAGCATTATAATGCTATCGTGCATGAGTAAAGACATGTATTCAATCTTTCTACAACAATATTTTTTGCAATCTGAAGCATGCATCGTATCGTACAACTGGAGCATGCAAGTGCTTCTGAAATCTACCCTCTAGACCATTTACGACAAAAACCCCACGGGCCCACACATTGGAATATCATAGCAATTGTCCACCATCACAAGCAAGAAATTGAACAGAGACAATTTGTTTAGGCATGTGTACACAACAGCAGGTGCTCATGAGAGAGCCACACAGACCACCTACTTACCTCCCCAATGTAAACAGCCTCAATCTGCCAGTTAAGGATGTCTTTTGGTTAGCCAACAGAACTGAGCCAATCCCTGTAAATTTTCCATTACCCTTTGATTTTTCATTTCTAAATTATTGTTTTAGCCTTTTGGGTCATATTTTGAATATTGTTTCGATCGACTGAATATAATTGAACTGCAAATCCAATTAAAATTTTAGACACATATATATACACAGTATTTTTCATGTTTATTAAGCAACTGAAAAAAATTAAATTATAAACACAAGCATTTTTTTTTCTTAATTTTAGACTCGTGAGAGCATTTTAAGAACAAAATATTTACAGATATAAACACCTACCCAGCACATTTGACCACATGCAAAGGTATAATAACACCAATAGACCTCTCGTAGATTTTACACGAAATGCTTGAATATGACAATGCCTGCCGATCTGGTTTAAAAGCCATGACTAAAACTGTATTTACACACACATCCTCTATCCCATGTTTCACTAAGCAAGCTATACTAGAAGCATTTGTGAGGACATACAAATCTATAAAATACTTAAAAACACATATAATAACACATTAATAAAAACCATAAAAAACGATTCCTAGCCAAAAACAGTTGGTTATTAGAAACAAGTCAAAACAATAATAATACACACCTTCGTGCGAATAAGATGGACCTGAACACAATCTTCCTCCTGACATCCACCCACTACGAGGATGATCTGCATTAAACTCATTTCCTTGCTTCCGCCATTGCTCATCAGCTACATATCTCCTTGGACCATCGGAAAAGTTTGGTACTGAATAGGAGGGGTATTGATGTTGTTGGGCCGAATTTGGATAGGGGAAATGGCTAGGTGGGCGTTGAGAAGGGAGTTCAGGATGCACAGGTCTTTGTGCATAAGGCACACTACCAGGCAGATATTGCTGCCTATGCTGTGAAGCTTGGGGATTCTTATAAGCGTCATCCTCTCCATATTCTACATGCCTCGACGAATTATAGCCAACATGTTCTCGTGCAATGCTGACCCCAGAAGGAGGAAAACAAGATGATTGTTGTGGCAGTACTTCACCTCTAACAGATGCATCAACATGAGATCCATGAGTAGTGGAAACCATAAGGGTCTGTTGTTTTACCTGGAAATCCAGGAGTTCCAATCTTCATATTCAACATAATAATGATGGTGTACAGGAAAATTCACAAACATTTAGAATGGACTAGCTAGAAGACTTACAGTCTGTGCGGCGCCAACTTCATGTGGTAAGGGATGTGGTTGATAAGATGATCGTGGAGAAAGTGTCAGTGACTGAAGTGGAGTCTTGTTCTGGGAAACCAATGGAGGCTGAGAATGAAATGATTGCTGGGGAATTAATGGCACATGAGGACCCAGATGGGGTGGAGGACCAAAAGGTGGATGATGAGGTCCGAGAGGTGGTGGAGGAGGACGAAAATGTTGGGGAGGAGGTCCAACAGGTGGAGAAGGACCAGCAGGTCTAAGTGGAGGTCCAACAGGTGGAATTGGACCAACATGTGGGGGAGGACCAGCTGGTGGCTGAGGTGGACCAACAAGTGGTGGTGGAAATGGATGATGGTGTGTGGTAGGTGGTGGAGGTGGCGGTGGGGGAGATGATGGAGGTGGAGGTGGAGGTGGAGGCGGTGATGGTGGAGGTGGTGATGATGGAGGTGGTGAAGTCGGTAAAGGTGGAGTCAGAGGAGGAGATCCGGGTGGTAGTGGAGGAGAGCCCTCAGGAGAAGGAAGACACTCAGTGGAGATGTTTGAAGATGATTCGAGCATACTATCTGGATTCAGCTCCAATGAAGCAAGCTCAACAGAGCCATTGGTCATCAATGGTCTCTCATCCTTTTGGTGTCCAGAAACATCTTCCATTTCAAGTTCACCATCGACTTCCTCTAATATGCAATGGCGCCGATCACTAGGAGTAACAGAATGATTCTCAGGATCCCTTCCTGTAGCAGGTGTATGCTTGGAAGGCGATTTATCATCATCTCTCATGCATAGAGTTATATCAGAAGCATCCTCATCTTCCTCTTCTTCAAACACATTTGCTAACAGCAATCCAGGTAACTGAAACATAGCGTTGCTGAAACCAACATGAAACACAAAGAGTCAGGCATATGAGATCAAAGAAAACATAAAGTTCACAAAGATGATTTACAAATTCATGATGGCAAAGTGCCAGTGCATTCCCACATTCACCATACAGGCCAGGCCCCAGACTGATGCATACATATACACATCAAGAAATACGTCATTCATATTAACATGTCCTGAAAACCCAATTTCATTCAAAATAAATACTAATCTCATGACTGCATGCAGGCTTAAAGAACATGCCTAGCAACACCAACCAGAACATTTTATTAGTTCATTGGTCATCAGATGCTGTAGAAAATGGATACCTATATAATGACCATATTATGCTAGAAGAACAATTAGAAAGCAAAGAAAAAAGAAAACATTACTCAACGAGCAACTAGTAAGTGCTAGACCTTCCATATTCATCAACAACCATGCCTTCCATTTCTCTGATAGGATCATCAATAGCTCGTTCTGCTCGGGACGGGCGTCTTAGTAGGATTGATGTATCATCATTTACTACTCCTAAATCATCTATGTAACGGCGAAGAACAGATTCTGGCAAGATTTTCCTCTCAAGCCACAAGCGCAAGACCTGAAAGAAAATACTCAGTACTTTGTCACCAAGTCTGACAACTCACTTTTAGATGTAGTATAGTCACCTTACGACACTGACGTCGATTTTCCTGAGCACCTGCACCAGCAGGAGCAGCAGCTCCAATGAGGCGGGGCAACACAGCTTGAACGGTGGAGACGTACGAGGCCCCTGCAATTCGTAGAGAAGATTCAGTAGAACACAGGTTTTATCAGAAATAAACCCATCTGGCCAATAATGAGTGGACATGTAAAAGGGAAAGGAGCCCCACATCTTTATTTGTAATGTCAGGCTGGAGCAGGGGCAGGCTCGGTCAATAAAACAATATGAATTTAGACAGACTAGAATTTTTAGTGGGCAGCATTTAAAGAAGTGATTCCAAGATCAGGGTTTCAAGTATCCACTTCAACTGCAAAATTAATTTTTCCAACAAATCCCCCCCCCCCCCCCACACACCCGCCCTCTGTGCGCAAGTGAGAATGTAACAGTACAATTTGGAACTTCCTGTACCTCTCTGGGTGTGAGAGCACTGGGTTATTGAGTCAACGAGGAAAAACAGATCCACTCTGCGATGTAAACTAGGCTCATTTTCCAATTTCTGGATAAGAAGTTCCACAACCTGAGTGAAGAAAAAAAAAATCAGAAACCATAAAGGAAGGGAAGACCACACCAGGAAAACCACGTGTAGCTGGGCTCGGCCTATTTGTTATTTATCTTTACAATAGCCCAATGAGGTTCTTTAAGAGAGCCTCATGCATTCTTGAAACCAGTAGATAAGTTTATTACACTGTTAACAACCTAATCACTCGGGCCAAACTCAGCAAGGACATAGAATTATTTGTGTCTGGGACTAGAAACAGATTATGCGAGGTTTCCTTGGACCTACTAGAAATTTCATAAATAATAAGTTTCAGAACATCACAGCAGCATATGAAATCCATAAAGCTGTGCTTCTGATTGAAGGATGGACCTCAAATGCATAGTAGAAAATACATTGGTGGCATCAATCCTGTTAAATAGAATATAATGTATAGAAATGTACTGGAGAGAGAAATATATATTGTATGTATTAACAAGTAGACAGACCCCCATATATATAGGGAGTAGAATCTAGGTCAAAAACTTGGTTACAATCTTTTCCTAAAATAAGTAGAAATATACAGGGAAACCTAAACATACATAAATCTTACAACAAATCCCATATTAAACTAATTTTTTGTGAGTTGGCTGAAACTATCCCTCTTTATTATTAATCTAAAGACATAATTATTATAACTAGATGCCTTTTTCCCTTTCTTTTTCCTTGTTCCATGCTGTGAAATTAGAATTTCCAGTTCCTCATGCTTATTCTTTTAGGTTGTGTTTGGATTGAAGGATTTGAAATGAATAGATATTGAAAACCCACTCTTCAGATATCAGGGAACTCCTAAGCTAAAAAAAGATGAAACCACCTACAGCAACTAAATGCACCTCTGAAATTATTATATACCATAATCTTTAGAATGCAGAGTATGCAACTAAGAAATATTTCAAAAAAGTTTAACACAAACGTGGGAATTAATGAAGAAACTCAAGGACAAAATAGAAATTATTTTCCACAGAAAATCCCATACAATAGATAAATGGGAAAAGCATGACAAGAAAAGGATAATAATTACAATCGAAACAAGGGAATAATTGGATTAAATGAAGAAAATTGCAAGTTAGCTACCTCATTGGCAAGCTCGTACTTTGCACAATCAATTGCAAGTCGAGTTGCACGTGCAATACTCTCTTTGGTCCTTGACAGTGTCTCTATCATCCCTTCAAATGCATCACGGGCAACAGCTGCCTCAGTACCCCCACTTAGAGAGCTCCCAGTGCCCTGATGACCAGAGCTCACCCTCCTCTCCTCAAGTTCGTCAGTCTCACGTTGATTATTAGATGGGATTTGATGAACATTAGAACATGGAGAAGTGGGATGAGATCTTAAAACATCCAGTTGGAGTGTGTTGCTTGCTTCATATGCTAATGCAGCAGGTGTAGGACTTGGGCCCCGTCCAGGCATGTCAATGTCAGGAATAGAAAAAAGAAAAGGGTTTCCATAAGTATTCTGTAAGTGTGTTTGTCTCTTTCTTGCCTGAGCAGCAGCAATAAGATGTTTCATGGACATAGCAGCGTCTGAAGTTTTTGAGTCAACTGCATAACTTGTCTTTTTGTCTTTGCTAGCACTCAGCCTGAGCAATGGAAAAATAAAGCATAAGAAATCAAGAAACATAATCCATGATGTTAAGCATTTTTCATTACCTTTCACGAACTGACATGATGTTTTCATTTGAAGTCCCAACCACAGAGTCATTGATCCGTGAATCTGACTTTGGAGTAGTTTTCTTTTTCTCTCCAGAAGAAGGTTGCTTGCTTCTTTCACTTAGCAATTGCTTAGGATTTAAAAATTTTGACCTATCAGACGATGCTGCATTCTTGTTGTCTCCTGCTGGAGTTTTTTTCCTATAATCACTTCCAGGTGCCTTGTTGGGTTGCTTGCTTTCCAGTTCTCCTGATAGTTTCCCACCACCAACAGATTGGGGGGATCTTGTAGGGGAAACTGAAACTGGTATAACCTCCATTGGAACTAATTTCTCAGAGTCCAACTGCCCTGGACTAGGAGATGCATGTGCAGCTTGTGATTCTCGTGACCTTTTCTCCTTACCTTGCTGAGCAGCTGGCAATAACAGCTTATTCATCCCACCACCAGATTGAACCTGTTCTTTTAACCCATTGTCAACTTGTCCTGAATTTCTCAACACCTGTGGATCATGGGCATAACTCTCACCATGTGTTACATATTTCTTTTTTGAATCTGACCCGTGGCAAATAACAGACGCCTTACTGGTAGTTCTTCCGTGAATTGGAGTTTTAGGCAACTCATCATCATCGTCGTCATCATCACATATGCGGACAGATCTCCGCTTCATTGGCAACTGCCGAACAGGAGATCGGACTTTGCTCGGGAGTACCAAGTCAGTCTTATGTGATACAGAAGTTCTCGATCTATTTTCAGAAATCACGGCAGAGCCAGACATTGTTTCTAATTCTCGGCGATGGCGCTTTATTGGGGGGTGATCGTCCTCATCACTGGAATGATTGGATTCAGAGTTATTTATAATTGGCAGTCTGATGGGCCGGCAGACCTCAGCCTTCCGAACTGGTGTAAATCTTTTAGGCTCTTTACTAGCCATTTTGTCATCAAGAACATTAGGACTTCTAGAATCACTTTTGCAGCTAATTTGAGCTTCTATCAAGTTAGCATCCTTTGCTGTATCAGCGGTTTTTAATATTTTGGAAGGAGATGAGGCTTCATTTGTCTGCAACCCTTGCTTTTCACGGCCATGCTGAACCTTTAACTTTTTCCGGGAAATACCATCATTATGCGACTCAAAATTTACTTTAGCATCCTCTTGGCCATTATCTGGGGCGTCAGAATGCCTTTTTTCTTTCACCAACCTCTTTTCCCTCTTTAGACTGCTTACATCTAAACGTGATTTTGGAATTTCAGGCGATGAGAGCTTCATGCTGCCACCTGAAGACAATTTTCTTCGCATCACTTCTGCACAATGATCATGAGCCTGAGATTTCTTCTTTGACCCCATTGCCAGCTTTGGTCTGTGGCCATTTGTCAATTCATTCTGGCTACCATCAGAATATCGACCCTTCACTTTAATATCAAAAGGATCTTCCTTCTTAAGGGAATGATGTGAAGGACTAGACTCTGATAGTGAATCCTTTACAAAACTTTTATGGTGTGCAGAAAGCTTATTTCTGTTTAGCGAAGATACGGTAGGGGACAACCTATGATTCATGTCATCTGATAAACAAGGCTTCACGTCTTGACATTCCACCTCATCTTGCTTGTGAGGACAATGCTCTAACCCAGAGCCCAGATCATCAGACTCTTTAGTCTCCAACTTACATTCTGGCACAATCCCATTGTTTTGATTAACATCCAAGGCCTCGTCTACTACTGGATCAACAGAATGTGCCTCAGACGAATGAGGTTGTGTACAGTTGTCATCTCTCACACCACTTACTTTTTTCCGCTGGTACTCTTCAAATTCCTCACATATTTCCTTCACTGCTTGGGCGAAGTATTTAACTGTCTTACCCAGGCATCGAGCTGACAATCTATTTTTCGCTTCATTGGTGAATGCCTGAATATCCGCAGGAGCGACAAAAGCTCTATAAGAGGAGAAAAACCGGAAAAAGGTTAAAATTATGATACAAAACCATCTTCGTAACTCCCCAGCCAGTATTCCAATAAAATATACTCCCTCTGTCCCAATAGCAAGGTCCCCTCTTTCCTTTTTGAGGTGTCCCAATAGCAAAATAGAACAGGAGAAGAAATAGCATTATATAAAATCACTTGAAAAGAAAGAATTGGTAAAATTCCCAATGGTCTTTCTTGAGTGTTCTTCCTGCTGACAAACAATCAACGAAATATATTTATTCTTTACATATCTTTTTTTTTTTAAGAGAATATCTTTACATATCATATCGGATAACTTTTGACAAAATGGTAATACTTCCAAGGGTCTTTCTCAAGTGTTATTTCAGCTGAGATCTAGTCAAGTGAATATCTTTATGTATGACTTATAATACAGGAGCATACTACACTCCACACATATTATTGCAATAACTCTGGAGCTTCCTCCCACCAAAAATGATTAACCAACAACACCAACCTTCTAAATGTCACCACTGCTGCTAGAGGTCAAGGAATTGTGAAAGAGGTACATGGTAACAAGAGACTCCAAAATATAAGTAACATAACTAGATCTAGATAATAAGGCGTGCCACCCAAAACTAAACCCAAGATTCGCAAATACAGCTCAGGCTGCTCAGCAATAGTATATTAACATTGATAGCATAGCCTGTCAAAGCATTCCAAACAAGACAATTATAGTGCATTACATGCTGACGCATTAGAGAGACTCATGGCAATATTATATATCAAATTTCATTTATTTATTACTATCAGATATAGAAATTCAATCAGATCATTAGACATATCAAGAGTGAGATTCTTCACAATTAGCAAGTATATCAAGGTACACAACATTCAGGGTTTTTAAACATAAACATCAAAGAGTAGTTGGAGAATCCAAAGCAAAAAAGAAAGCATTGAACTCGATTTCATATAAATCAATATATAGAAAAGCATAGTGGATAAAGAGTAAATCTGCAAATAAAAATTTAAAAATATTTCATGGAAACTCACTCTAGCAGAACACATTAGATCAGATCATTAGCACATAAAAGATATTATGATTCTAATCGAGTGGGAGATGTCAACATTCACATCCGAAGCGAGGAATATTAAATTTGTAAAGCAGCTGATAAAACAAACCCTCCTGAAGATTCTTGATTAGAAGATCTATCCTACAGAAAATGATTTGTGCCCTACATGATATGATGTAAAATATATTGGTATTTTGTCATATTTTATGTATATCAATTCTCTTTATTACCAAAGAAGATGGAACATTAGCTATGAAAATCTTGGAACCAAAACATTTGTCACATCTCACTTCACTCTACATCCTATCTGGCTCTTCTTCTCATTCTGTTTAACAATCATCAAAAGTCGACAGGCCTCAAGTGTTTTTTCACATACCTATTTCATTTTTTTTCCTGCTCAGCACCATCACTATCTAAAATTTCCGAATCCATCATTAGTACGACCTACAGAAATTTATGGATAGCCATTGAAAATATACACAATGTCCGTAGTTGAAAAACTATGTGTTCTTATGAAGATGCATTATGTGACATGAGCTTAAATTACTACTTCCCATATATGTACGGTAAACCTATACTTGCAACATAGCAATAGCAGCTAAAAATCAAGTTATCCACCTCTTCAAGAACAAATCATAACCTTCTAGTACCAAACACAATAAAAATATCCAAAATAAAACAAGCACACAAAAGAAAATTACTATGACCTTGATTTCTTTCATCAGATAGAAGACAATAACTATTTGCACCCTTGTTTTCATATAACTTTATATTGATGTTAATCAATTATTAGCCATTAGTAACAGCAAGTCACACAAACTTACAAACATCACGGTAAATTAATCATGCATAATTGCCAAAAAATGAGAAACTACTTCCAACTTTTAAATGTAATCAGAATTTTGATTAATACCTCATGATTAAAGGTATGCCGCCAATATGAAGCAAATCAATTAGGTACATGAGACTCCCCAACAGCATACAAAAAAGTCCAGTTTTCACATATTCTCTAAAATATTTGCGAGATTTGGCATTAATATCATGTGATACCTGAGTTTCTGCAAATTCTCTATCTAATTCTGCTCATCTGTCATCTTTTGTGGTAGTGATGTACACCCTTTTTAAGTTTTTATACAAATATAACTTTAAGAGTCTACTGAAATTTTAGTTATATGGTTATTGAGGAACAAAAGAAAATACAACCACAATGATATTCAAATAAATTTAGTAATATCACAGTTGCACCAATCCAAAATGTCAGTTCAACTATTTCCAGAATAGCATTTAAGCACACCAAGCAAAAGGAACCTACTTGCAGGACATAAAGCAAAACTTTTCTGAACCCTTATGCTTACAGAAAAAGTTGACCGAGACAATATGTGAAGCCATATCAAGCATGATACACGAAGCTACCATGTTATTTTTCAATTTTTTTATTGATGTTATTTTGCTGTTGTTTTCGTCGTCATCTAATAAAAAGTTGCCTAGCACACACACAACTCAAAAGCGTAGGGCAGGTACTCCCCTCAAGTAGTAACAGCTTTCTTTATGTTCCCAGCAGGCTAATAAAAACTTTACCCACATAAGAATAATGGCAATCAAGTCCTTCACCACTAGTACATGTAAGAGAAAAGATAGAAAGGAAGTACTCACATTTCTGATGTACCAAAGAACTGGACGAAGTATTTTTTAGGATCAGGTGCACGCTGCCAGTCTTCAGGTCTGCTTATCTGGAGCCATTTAAGATTATGCATCAGTGAACAACTCACATGAGGTTAAAAATAATAAATGAGAAATGAAGACATTACCATCATTCAGCCAAGTTAAGCTAACCGAGGGACAAGTAAACAAAAGTTGGAATAGCAAGACAAGTGGCACAGAATTCTGATAGTGTAATTGCGAAGATTAGTAACGATATGTTTGTTTGCCTTTAACAAATACGTGTCAGCACTCTGTCATTACGGCCGCCCCATAAGGAAACAAATAAATCCCGGAATAGTGGCAGGACCAACAATTGGACACCACTCACACCAGTATATAATACACATGGTCGTTAGAATTACCAAGTATGTAAAGACATATAGAGCCTGCTTAAACGAATAAATGCATGAAAATATCATATCATTAACTATATCAAAATTTACCTAACAAGTTCCATTCTAACCTAATAAGCACGTCTATACTGTCACCCGACCCCCAAACCCCAAGAAGATGACTCGGAAAGTGGATCTTTCACTGAGAGCCTCAACACCCACAAAATCAGATTCATCTTGTTGTTAAATTAGAGATGCAAGATTCTCGAAATAATAATCTGCCTCGTAAGGAATAGTTCCAATCAAACTTAGCAACAGAAAGCAACTACATAGAGTGTCGACTTCCAGTTGGTGCCAACCAAACAATTTCACATTCCATCGGAAGAAAATTTGAATAATCTCAGTAGCAGATAATAACTTCACAACAAATCAACCGCAAGCGGGCAACGAAAAGAGCAGCAAAAGGGTAGCGAAAACGAATCAAGGAAAGCATCAAAGTGAGCAAGAATGTACCTTGGCAGGCCAAGCGGGAAAACCCTTAACTTTGGCGAGAACGAGATCGCCCAAACTCAACTCGTTCTTCGTCTTAACCCCTTTTGCTCCGCGCCTGCGCCCCGGAGCCATGCCCCACCAATTCCAACTTATTGTCACCTATGATTGAGCAGGGAATCGACAATGGAACAATCGGAAGAACCCTAGCGAAAACAACAGATATCCGGGGGCAGCGGCCCCCCTGAGACGGCGTCAGTCTGCGGCCGTCGGCCTCACGTGTTCCGGCGGTCGGTTGCCGCGGCGATCACAGAGAAAAACCAGAAGAGAATGGCAATTTACATGCAGGAAGCGGAAGCGGAGGCGGTGGCGGTAGATGAGAGAGAGACGAATACAGTGCGCGGAAGCATCTATGTATTCTGTAATATATCTCTTTGTAAATAAATTCGTATATAATTGGGAAAAATCAAAGACGGAAAATAAAACGTTAAAAGGGATGGGAGAAGGGTATAATAGTACTTTCCGTTGCTACTCGGTCGTCACCTTTCCATCTTTCCCCCGATTTTTATTGAGCCCTATCTTACTATCTCCAGCGTTGTTTAGTTTAAGATAACAAAATCCAAACAAAAATAAAAAAATTAAAAAGTAGTAGGTCCAAATAAAAGAGTTAATTATTTTTATTTTTTAAATGAAATCTTGTTATTGAGACATGAAAAAAATAAAGAGAGACCTTGCTGTTAGAACAGAGAGAATAAAGAGCGAAAATTCTTTGTACTCCTTTAGCCATTCAAAAAATTAGTTATACACCCTTCATTGAGATAAAATTAGTTATACTCAGAATGACCATTATACCCTTACTGCTGAATTCCTTTATTTATTCTGCTTTTTCCAATCACATTTTTCAATTATGGAGATAAATCATGCAACATTATCAGGCCCATCACACTTCCGTATACATAAATTCTACTTATACCAACTTCATACCTTTTTGACCGGAATGCTGCCGGGTATTTCCGCCGGAAGTTTTAGGGACCTCGTCCAACCACACGATCGCAACCGATGGTTTCCAGACGCAGACTCCTTCAAGAAGACACGGCCACGGCCCTCGTTCGTTTCCTACTCGGGGCGTAGGGTATTTAGTCGGTATTTATAGAATAAATAGACACTGGAAGGGATGAGCAAAAAGCCCGAACTTTATTTAGGAATTATATAAAATTTATTACAACATAAGTATATCTCCTTTAGGGAGGAGACAGACTTGTTTAGCTACCTATCGTAGCGGAATTAAAATACATAAACTATATTATCCTAAGCTAAGAACTATAACAAATTTTTATTTTGAGAGCAGAGGAGATGGTGTAGAAGAATGCTGGTGTGGATTTTCGATGCCCTTCTGCTCTCCAAACTCTTGAAATATATAGAGGTTGCAATTCTCAACCTCCTTCCTGCATTATTGCCTTGGATTCCTTTGTTCCGTGGCCAGCCTGTATCTGACTCAGCGTAGGACCACTGCTGTCGTCCATTATTGAATAACGACGCCAAACTTTCGGTGCTACTTTCTTTATCTCGCATTATTTTTGGTTTATAATGCTCTTCCTGTGCTTTTACCCATTTGGTTTTTAGTGGGTAATTACTTTTCCCTCCACCCACTACTGTCGTTTTCTCTTTAGTGGGTGCTCTAGCTCAGAGTCACATGACTCCAACAACCTGTGTCGGAAATCTACTTTTTTCCCGGGGCCCTTGGCGTCCTTGCTTTTGGCAACACCTTCTGCTCGAGATGCTCGTGGGATCGAGCCTTCTCCTTTCCCTTTCTGGGTATGAACCCCTTCCCGAACTCTGGTTCTTTCTGGTTCTGGCAATCCGAACATACTCGCTCGGACCAGTTCCCAAAATGAGTCATGTTGCAATATTTACGATGAGTGTCTTTACTCGTCGTAATCTTGTTTTCCCAGAGCAAGGTTCTCTTTCTTTCGAAAGCTTCCTCTGCGAATCTTGTAGACTTTCCTGTCATGGTATTTAACAGGAATGATCCGTTCACTGAATTCTGAAAGAATTTGAACGGGAACTTGACTTTGTCCATCTCGGTGAAACAGACCCATAAACCCCATGCTCTTCTTGTGGAGATGAGATCTTCTGGCAATGTTGAGACTAGAGTAGCCTCCTTCTCTGCAGGCGCTTTGATCTTTTCAAGGGCGCGTGCATCCGGTCTTCGAAGCCTAATATAGTGGAAGGCTTCATGGTTTCCTTTCCCTGCTGGTTCTGGGGCTGCGCTGATGAAATACAGCTCCAAAACATCACCTCGGCTAAGCTGTGGATTATTATCCCAGGTATCATACACCGCCTCTTGAATCCACTTGGGTAGACTCTTGATTTCGGCGAATGATGGGGATGTGGTATAAACTGAAGCAAGTGCTCCGAATTCATACCATCTCTTGACTTCATGTGGATCTGAATTTGGCATCATCCACACCCGAGGATATTTCCCCGAAACATCAACCCTTATTTTTTCTGGGTTGATACCCGTCCTTGTGTTGAGCTTCTCCCAATTGGTTTGATAAACCTGCCACGAAGAAGAAACTTCAATCTTATCAGTATTAATCTTAGAAATGCCAGTCATTGGCCTAAGATTAATCTCTCCCTCTTTTTTCCCAGAGGTGCTGGGTTGACATGATGATCCAGAGTGTGACCCCTGAATACCATCTTTTTCTTGTGGCAATGGACCCGAAGATACCACCACCTTAGAACTTGGGCAAGAGGTATTTGAATCATCTGCTACAGGTTTAGAGCCCTGTACTCGAAACTCTTCTTTTACCAAAGGATCTTTGGCCACCCGAAGGATTGGTGTTTGACATGCAGTCCAGAGTTGACTCTGAGACCGTATGCAAGCTCGTATTCTCTCGGTGACTTTCGTCTTATCGAGAGTTTGCAATCTTCCTGCTTGTTCAGCATTCAGAATGCACTCGTCCCACTCGCCGGATAACATCTCCAGATTTTTTCTGAGATGTCTATGGGCTAGTAGAATGGAGTTCACGTCAGTTTGCTCCATCTCTTGTTAAGAAATCTGCAAGAATATTTTCGTGAGATTTCAGAATGACAATATCAAAAATATAATATTGGCATTCAGCTTGCCATCTAATTAATCTCGCCTTTTCAGGCTTAGATTCCATCTTGTTTCTTAAGAAAGCTTTAACTTGCGTGTTATCAACTTTCAAAGTAAATTTCTTTGCAAGTAAAAATAAAGGCCATTTTTTAAATGCCTTTCTAACTGCAAAGAACTCTTTCTCGTTGATGTGCCATCTCACGGCCTCATCATCTGAGAATAAACCACTGCAGTATCTACAGGGTTCTTCTCCATTAGGAGTGATCTTGGTTAAGACTGCTGCCCACCAATAATCACTAGCATCTGTGTACAGGACCAAGTCATCTTCGTCCTGAGGTATCGCGAGCTTCGGGAGATTTTTGCAAACCTCTTTTAACTCCCGCATCCCTTGTCGATGTTCTTCTGTCCAGATGAACGGAACATCTTTTTTCAGTAATGAACTGAAAACTTTTCTGTGTTTTGCGAGATCTTTAATAAATGGTCCCGCAAAATTAACAACTCCCAAAAACTACGAAGTTGTTTCTTTTCTTTAAGATCTTCGGAAAATTCGGACCTTTTGAACAATATGGTCCCGCAGAATGATTCCCGCTTCATCGATCTCAATACCTGTAAATTCCATTTTCCGAGTTGCAACAACCGCCTTCTTTTCGACAAGATTAAACCTTCTTTATAGCAAACATCTGCAAAGATCTCAAGATGTTTGATATGTTCTTCCATATTTTTTTATGCTATTAAAATATCATCAATATAGACGAACATAAAAGAAAAATAATCTTTGAATAGATTATCCATCTTTCTTTGAAATATTTGAGGCGCATTAGCTAACCCCATTGGCATTACGTTCCAAACATAATGCCCTTGTGGAGTAGAGAAGGCTGTAAACTTCTTACTCCCTTCCTCCATGCGAATCTGGTAAAACCCTGACTTGCAATCAAACTTAGAGAAAACCTTAGCATTCCTAATGCAGTTAATAAGGTGTTCCCTACTTGGGATAAAATATCCATCAAACTCTAGAATGTCATTAATTCCTTTGTAATTAATAACAAGTCTAGGTTTACCTCGTTTGATCTCACCATGATTTCTTACCAGAAATCCGGGACTGCTGTAAGGCGAGTTCCCTGATTCGATCAGCTTTGAATCAAGGTGTTCCTTGATTATCTCCTTCATATCCTGTTGATCTTTGAGGTTCATCAGGATTGGTCTGTATCTTACAAACTTATACTCCTTTTCTGGCTTCACCTTGAAGGTTGCATTGAGCTTGTTTTTATCCCACCATGCCAAAGGATTCTCACTGTAATTCCTTTTGATTTTCCTTTTGACATCTTCTAGGGATACCTTCACCTCTTCCCTAATATCTTGATAGGATATTAAAGAAGCTTTGAGGATATGAATCTCTTCATCTCCAAGATCCCAATCCCTGATACAGCTTAACACTGCTTCGCTGAATCTCCTTTGATCTTTCATTTTTGGGTGTCGAAGTTTTCCTTCATCACCACGCTTGCTGCGAAAACTCAATGGTATCTGGCGATTAAAAGCCCCTTTGAGCCTCTGGACAATGATCTTGTGATCGCAAATGGTTGTGAACACCAATTGTCTTCTTTCATTATCATGCATATATCTTTTGAACATTTGTAGGAAATTGTTTCCTAACAGAATGTCTGCACCTGTATCATGGAAATAAATTGGTGGAGTTTTAACCTTGTACCAAGGTGTACCTCTGGCTCCTCCAATCAGAATTTCCGTCTCTTTTACTCCTTTAGCAAGGAGCAAAATCTTCTTTGAGAAATCTCTTCCTGCAATTCGGGGTAGATCATCTTCTACCTCTGCTGGGAAGACTCATCGTTTTGCAGTACAAATTCCTGCACCTGAATCAATATAAGCAGCAAAATATTCTGCTTTATATTTTTCATATAACATCCCTATAGAGATGTATATGGAGAATGGACTTGTCATTCGATTAATAGTTTTCTTCCATTAATCGTGATTTCCATTCCGTCCTCTTTATTTCCCCAAGGTTTGTGATCCTCGAGAAAATCCAGTCCCAAAATCAAAACTGCTTCTCTTCCAGCTCTGCCCTTGATCTCCATCACTTGTCCCCCAATTTCCAGGGTACCTTTGTAATGATTGATCTCCGGTTGCTGCAAATAGTAAAGAACATTACAAGGGAAGTTGGTTTCCCACCTTGTAGTGTCAAATTTTACTATTACTTCTCTCCATCCCTCGGGACATTTCAGATTTACTGGAACTTTGTTACTCTGAGATGTTTGAGGGTGTGGCACTTCTCGAATGAGACTCCGACTCCTTCCATATGGCAAAGACATAATTCTGTCTCCTTGGAAAGATAATCTCCCTGAAGTTATCCTGAGACTTTGGTCGTGTCTCATAACTTCTCTATCTCGGATTTGAATATCCACATTCCTTAACCGAGCAATTTCAACTCTATCGGGACAAACCGCTGTTGTCACCTTGTTGAAGATATCTGGTATCTCAATAAACTTCTTTCCCAAAAATAACTCAGTGTGATGTGAGTTGGAAAGAGCATATGATACCTGATAAGTAATGGAGTAAGGCCTGTTTCCTTCCTCCAACAAATCCTTGCGTTTAAAGTCCTGATAAAGCGTCAGGGCTTTGCTGAAATGGGTATCATTAAGATTATAAGCAATCTTAGGATAAATGATTCCCACTACTTGTCCTGCACAAAGATCTCCCGCTATTGTTCCCAATACGGAATCCTTCAGATTTCTAACTCTTTTATCGCATATAGCGATATCAATCGGCGTATGAACTCCGGTAAAGAGAGCCGATTTTAACATTAACTGGATTGCTCCAATATGAATCCAGTTCATCTTTTCAGCGACTTCGGGCTTCATTTTTGATAAATCTTCCCGGATGTCACTGGCTGGAATCAACTGCATCTCCACTTGATTCCCTGTAAGCTCTATAGGAAGCGACATTTCTCGCCTAGAAATTCCATAGACGATTTGTTGTTTCCTGCTTCTTAGATTAAAGTTCCTTAGAACTTGATCTATATTGCTTGCCGAAAAGCCTTGATACTTTTGTATATTCAGACTCTTCTTCATGATTTTATCAATCAGGCTTTGAGAGAGAGTTGTGTGACTGGAAAATCCTGTCCTGTCATCTTTCTCCTGATGAACAATCTCTGGATCAGTCTGACTCCGATCTAGTTCCATCAGACCATTCTGAATCTTCTCCGCTGAAGACTTCTTCTTGTTCATATATACTCTCATCCGAGGGTATATCTTCGAACTGATATACTTGTACCAGTTTATGGTAGTAGACGGCATCTTCGATATCCGGAGTGGATTCGAATTTGTTGATACCTCTTCTCTCGTTGTCCGGGCAATTTGTGGAAATATGCCCCTTTGCACCGCACGTCCAGCAGTTGCAATCTTTGAAACTTTCATTAACTCTAGTGTGAGTTCTTTTGAAAGTCTTCTTAGCAGGCGTCATTCCTTGAGATTTATCATCTCCTCGGAATGGATACCTATTCCTTGATGGTCCACTTCTTTGGCCTGATTTGTAAGATCTGGCCTTCTGTCTTGACCATCTGGTTCTTGGTTTCCAAGAATTTCTTTTTGGATCTCCACCTTTCTGATAGGGCTGAAATCTATTTTTCTTGTATTTCTTCAGCCTCGGTGGTTCTCCTCCAATGATCGTTGGTAGATCATTGTCTTCACAGTTTAGAGGAGCAAATTTGTTAATCCTCCTCAGTTTTTTCAAGTTCTTCAGAGCTGTTGCTTGTTGACACCACTCCGAAAGTTTTCGATGTACATAAGACATCCTTCTTGCGACGTTTTCAGGATCACCTGGTTCGTAATCCCGGATCAACATCTCTTTCCATGGGCTTGGAAATTTCAGAAAGAAGATTTCCAGTGCCACTCTATCATCAACTTTAGATTGATGTTGATAAAGAGTAAAGAGCTGTAGAAACTTGTTGAGCGATTGTTGATCCAAGACCGCAAGTCTTAGATTATACAATGCCATCAAGTATTTCTTTCTCTTTTCTAGATCATATCCTTCGAAATATCCTTCTCCCAGAAAATGGTTCTTAAAAAGAACGGCCATATTCTGGACATGTTCTGTATAGTTATCACTATCAAAACATGAATTCTTGATGTCCACAGGAAAGAATTCCCATGCTGTCTTGACAACTCCTGCAAGACTCATTTCGAGAATTCTTACGAATCCTTCCTTGTTCAAATCGAGAGTTGCTGCTGCAATTCTCAGGGCTGACGTCCACTCGTCAATAACAGATTCTCGGTCTCTGAAATTAACTTCATCGAGATCGAGCATCACTCCGTAAGGATGGATAGGATCCAGGGTCGCTTTTCCATAGGGTGTATCTTGCACCTTTGGATGCGGCCTTCTTGCCCTTGTCCTTCTTGCTGCCATGTATGCATCATTTGGGGTATGTTGATCATACCTTGCTCCAGTCTGAAAGTCCTGGACTGCATTAATGGCTCCTGGTGCATTTTGAAAATCTTGTTGATTTCCAATGATGGCTCCTGGTGGTAGTTGATTCACCGGCTGTGGGTTTTGGTCCACATTCTGGTTCATCTTTAAGTCCACCATCGTCATGTTAGCAAAAGATTCTGCTAACTCTTTGAGGTCGTCCAGCTTGATTCGTTCAAGATTACTCATTTCTTCTTTTCACGAATCATTCTTTTCAAGGTCTCCATGTTGGGATCCTTTTTGGTTTCTCCCACTGGCTTTGGATAAGTGGGTTCATTACCAAAAGGATTTCTTCCTTGACTAGAACGTGGTCGTTGTTCCAGTCTTTCGATCCGTGATTGGATCTCCTTCAGGATGTTGTAGATTTCATCCTGTTTTATAGCAATCTCGTATAGATCGCGTGGTACACCATACAGGCTATCGCCATAATGTTGTACTGTCTTCTGTATTTCTCTTAGATCCGCCGAAATTTTGGAGGAATCTGGAGAAATCTCTTGATATAAAAGAGTAGATGATACTCCTTTATCCTTCTTTTGTTCCATCAGAGCTATGGAGTAATATATGAATTCCAATTTACTCCCACATGGCTCCAATGTCTTCTTCTCATAGCATGTTCTAACTCCCATTCTAGGAGTATACACCTATGTAGAAGATCTTCTTTTCTGGTGATTCCTTGGATGCAGGAATCAATCAATTCTTTCTTCTCGTTTCGCTGAATTAAAAGGTTCAGCCTTTCTTGCCAGTCTGTCAGAATCCTCTGATATCTGGTTCTTCTTTGCTCCAAAATTTGGAGACGTTCCTGGAAATGTCCACACCTTGGACATTCTTCTGGAGTCATCATATATGATTATTATGATGGTTCCTTCTCAGGGTATTTGTCACCTCGAACAAGAGATCGCTCAGATCTGAATCATATCTCCTTCTTGCCTCAATTTCTTGAACCAAAGGCTCAAGGTATTCAAGCCTTTTTTCTCGTACGACTATGGAGTCGAACAATTCTCTCCAGACGATTCTTGTCATCTGGTTTCTTTCAATTTTTATCTCCAAATCTTGGAGATAATTCCTGTAACCTTCACATCTCGGACAATTGTCCGGATTCATGTTTTTCTTGATGTCTCCTCCGTTAGGATAATACTTAAAGCAATAAATAAAATATAATTCCTTAATAAAACCATGGCTCTGATACCATTTCTGAAGCGTGGGATCAGAATAGCAGAATACTCAATTTTCATGAAATAATAAAGAAATACATAACTATTTTCTGTCCATAGTAATTCTGGACTGTCAATAGTTTAAACAGAGGGGTATAATAGTCATCTTGAGTATAATAAATTTGTTTTGATGTTGGTGTATATTTTGAATTTTTCAAAAAGCAAGATGAGTATTTCAATAGATTACACGAGAATAAATTTAGGTATATGATAGTTGCGGTTTCCACGATTTAAAAAAAAAAATAGAGAAACCACTAATTCTTTTAAATTTTGAAAAAATTAATATACAACAAAGTGTAACCTAATAATTTTCCATGATATTTACAACTAAACACAATTCAATTGGTACGACGTTTTCCTTTCGACCTATAGGTTGAGAATTCGAGTCATGTGTGTGTTGGTGAAAACAAAAAAAAATCCAACATTAATTTTCTATTATTTTCATCTAAAGTTCCAAGTCTTCTAAAATCTCAATTGAGAATAGTGTTAAAAGGAGTTTGCTCGTGGGTGTATTTTTCTTTTATTTTTTTAGGATATGTATGTATTTAATTACACAAAAATTTGTGTCGACGGCCTCACAATGGTGAGACATATCAAATTACAAATATACAATTAAGTATGAAAATTGGATTCAGATTATTTATTCGTCTCACTGTGTCACCCTGTACTTAGTACAATGATATAGAAATGTATAATAAAAATTTCAATTAATGAAAAGTCATATTCAAGTGTCGGGATTGTTATGAAACTTGTGAGGAGTTCTTGTATTATGGGTAAAAAACCACGATTATTATCAATTTATTTTAGGGAAAATGGTCAAATATATCTCTAATATTTTTTCTCAAGTTCAAGTAAGCCCTTGAAGTTTTTTTAAGTACAAACAAACCTTTAATGTTATGAAATATTTACATACATGCCCTTTCATGTTATTTCTACTCCAAAAATATAGCATTATGTCGAAAAAAAATCTATTTATTTAAATATTTTAAGCATCATCTCTCTCCAATTTTTTATCTATTTAATTTTATAAAAAAAATCAAAATTATTTCTTCAATATTATTAATATTATTATAAGTTAAAAAACATATATTATTATTATACATTTTTATCTTAATTCATTATTATTAAGAATATTATAATATTTAATTGTTATTATACATTATTGTAATTGTTTCAACGCATATACACTTCAAATTTGTTATAATACACTAATCCTGTAGTTTTTCTACTACTAATTAGTAACCAATGAAATTAATTTTTATTCTATTTGTCAGTTTATTCTATGCATTTGTTTAGTTTTTCTAATTTTATTTTACGTCTACTTTTTGAAATTATTAATTTTATATTTACATGAGTGTTAATAATTTTATAACTTAATGATATTCATATTTTCGTTGGGGCGTGATTCAAATCGACCAGTCATGTCATAAAAAATCACCATATCAAGTTTTGAAGTGCAATAATAATTTCAAAATGTTTCTAAAAAAATAGAATATGTATCATATTTTAATAACGTACAAAATTACAAAAAAATATGAAATTTTATAGTATTTTTTATTCTTATTTATAATATTAATAACTAGAATAATATGTTTTTTTTAACTTATAATAATATTCCTAATAATGAAGAAATGATTTTGAAACTTTTGTAAAATTAAATAGAGAGAAAATTGGAGAGAGAGAGAATGCTTAAAAGATTAAAATAAATCGAACAAAATGGCATAATGTTAATTTTGGAGTGACAATAGCAAGGAAGGGTATGTCTGTTAATAATTCATAACTTTGTACCTAAAAAATTTTAGGGGTTTATTTGTATTGGGGAGGAAATATTAAGGATGTATTTGACCATTTTTCCTTTATTATTTTATAGGTAAATATTAGTCTAATCCTTTTAAGTGTTTTTCAAAAGAGTAGTATATTTTGGTCAATTAATTATTAATATATCTTTTAACATTTTTATAGTCATGTTACGAGCCAAAAAAATCATTTTCTAGTCATAATCTCAAATAAACAAAAGGTTAGAGCTGAAAAAATGTTGTATCTGAAAATCTACATGACACACTAATATTTGACGTGATCTACGCATCATTTTTTCACTCGTCGCTTATACAAAACAACATTGTTGGTGTTTGGTAATGGTTCACTCGAGGAAAAAAAAAAAGAATAAGAAGAACTAGATTTCTAATGGTTGATACTTAGAAGTTCAACTCTTTTAGAAAATTATTTCAACTAAATTATCATACAAATCAAAACTTTGTGGTTGTATTAGTAGCATTGTTTTAGTGAGCCCATAGTATAAGACCCAAAGGAAATATTTGGGCCTTATTTAGCAAGATTTCAGAGCCCATCTCATAAGAAAAGAGAGGACAAAGACTAGTTTGGACTGCCCGAAAACACAAGAATTTCCAGCATATATTGATTTTATTTTGGTTATCATAACATATATTTCAATTTCACCATATACTTTTATTTTTTATTTTATTTTTTTTTGAGGCAAAGCTTTTGTCATGGAAATGGTTTCAGAAGTTTCAAATGTTGAAGAAGAAGGGTTTTGCTGTGATGTTCAACAGGAGATTGGATTCAAGAAGGCTGCTTTGACCGATTTGGATGTGGAAGATAAAGTACAAGGGAATTATGATTTGGACCCTACACGTGGCTAAATCCGAATCGGAAAGCTATCAAGGGAAGTGCGTTTTGAGAGAGGAGTCATTACTCTAGCATAGCTTTTCCTTTTTATCTTTAAATTCAGTATTTGTTTATTTTCCCAGAATATAGCTATGTCCCGTACTGGTTGGGGACCATATTATATATGGTGTTTTGTCTAATGTAAAACCCTAAGCTATGAAATATCATTTTCCGCCTCCCTCCTCTTTATCTATCTCTTCTCCTTGCTATCTTATCTTTCTTGTCTAACAATTCTTATTAAAAATTCCAAAAAACAGCAAATATTCTTCAGGGGACATTACAGTTTTATTTTATCATCTCTTAAATTTTATGATTTTTACATATTTATTGCTCACTATATATATATCATATACTCCCTCCGTCCCGTTCATCTTAGCTCCTCACTGTTCAACACGGTAATTAAGGAGATCGGTAAAAAATAAAAAGTGGATTGGTCTCATTACATTTGAAGAGTTAATTATTTCCTTTTTTGGAAAGTAGACAAGATGAATGGAACAGTTCAATAAAATAAGTGGCCAAGATGGATGAGACGGTGAGAGTAAATATTTATGCATGACATGGGTAGTGGTGTCAATATGCGCGACATTATCCAAATAATGTAGTGGGAGCATCACGGTAAGAATAACAAATATGGCACAAACGATACCACTGCAAATTTTATGTGAAAAGGGTAACATGAACCATGTTGTAGTAGGCTTGACAAAATTCGGATCAACACAGTCTGGCGGTCTAACCCTTATAAGGGTGATGAATACCAATAAACTTCAACATTCGTAGAATTAGCAATAATCTTGCAATTAGAGATCTTGAGATTGCAACTACTCCCTCCGTCCCGTCATAAGTGGCCACTTGTTTTGCTTTTTGTCTCACAAAAAGTAAAACAAGTGGCCACTTATGGCGGGACAGAGGTAGTATTTGATATGTGCACTTGATAAATTTCACTCATGTGCAATTATATGTAAACCACAACGTGCACCCAAAGTAGCGGCTATGAGTTTCCACCACATCAAAAGAGAGAGAGATTCCACACTTGAAAAATTAGATGTGCAATATTATGTAAAATTTTAGGACTTGTTATTTAAAATGAAAATATTATTTTCGCTAAAATTGATTAACAATTTTACACCCTAGCTTCCATAGCGCACGATCTGAAAAAAGAGAAATCGTTATAATATTATTCATAACATGTGATAGTCAAACATAATATAGCAAAGTGAAAAAATTAGGAATGTCAAAGATTGAGTTTTGCAAATTAAGTGATGAAAATACAATATTGGTTGGGATACAATTAATTTAATAAAAAAAGGAAGTCGCGAAATTGAAGAGGTCAGACTTTTGAAGGCAAAGCAATTGACTGAAAATTAATTGCGGCCAACCAATATTTTCCTTTTATTTTATGAATATTAAAATCAGTATATGTATCTGCATAGTGCCTTATAATTCTTTGCAGTGAAGCTTAAGATTCTGAAAGTTCAAAATTGCCCTTTCCCATCATTCCAAGCAAGTCCTTATCATTTCTACTCATCATCTATTGTCACCGTGTATTATATTAGTACATATAAATATACAATAAAAAGAATCCAACTTGATATTATTTTTAGATCATTTTGCTCTAACTTGTAAATTATATTACATCAATTTGGAACTTATTGAATTACTGATTTTTAATTAATAGAGCCGCCTCACTTAGTATATCATAAAAGAGTGCAATTAAGTTTAAAAATCATCATAGAATATTTCCCCCCATAACAGTAGCAATTTTTGATTCTCAAATTAAAGTTCGTTCTACTAAAAATAACTTTTCTAAAACAACAATCAAATACACATGAAATCTTACCAAATAAGGTTTTTCTCTTAATAAAAAAAGAAATTAATAACACAAGATAATTTGTGCCAATTAAACATGTATTATTGTGCCCTTAAAGATAACTAGATAAGTTTACCAAAATAGACAACGGATAGTCAATAGTGATTCTGATTCTGTGAATTTCTTTTGGTCGTAAAACGTAATTAATAAAATAATAATATACACACATGTAATTTTGGAGTGGATACTCTCATAGAGAGAGAGGAAAGGATTGGAAAATATAACAATATCCTTAAAAAATATATTCAAGTAATATCACAAGCATTACAACCCATTTGTTATCTGTCCTTTCAACATATTTCTTCTCTCACTAGTATAAATACACACACGTACGCAATTACATCACAAAATTTAGAGTATCGCTTAACAAAAATTTCTCTACACATCTAAGACTAAGAGAGAGAGCGTAGAGAGAGAGGAGAGAATGTACAAGGCGATGCAGGGCCACGGAATTTCTCTCCACTATGCCATTCTTTTAATGACGGTGGTAGTGGCGGGTGCGGCAACGGCCAGACACGACGGCGTGGTGGTGGAGCAAGAGGCGGACCGGGTGACGGAGCTGCCGGGGCAGCCGCCGGTGAGTTTCGAGCAGTATGCGGGGTACGTCACTGTCAACAAGAGTCATGGCAGAGCACTGTTTTATTGGTTTTTTGAGGCAACCAAAAATCCACAAAAGAAACCTCTCCTCTTGTGGCTTAATGGAGGTACACACACACACACTGCAGATTGCTTACACTTTTTTTTTTGTTGATTTTGAGTGAGAAAAAATAGGATAGAACAATTAATAAAAGTTGGGAATTATACTCCATTAATTAATTATTAAGATTGTTTTGATGCAATAATATAATTAATATACGTATACTGATCATCACTCACATGCATTTAGGGTGTAATGAAATTAGAAGAAGAGTAAGTTAATAGGTGTGATGAAGCGAACTTACCAAACTTGCATTATTTTGAGATACTAACAAAAAGAAAATATCTTAACAACGAAACTTACACATCATTTGGACCATTTATAGTCAAATTGCGAAATATTTCTTATATATATATGTATATTGTATTGTGTATATGGTCCACTCGATATATACAGTTTGGACCCTAGCTATATATTTCATATAATTATTCCATCTTTCGCGACATTTCATTTCTTCCAAGAATATGTAAGTCCATATGAATTGTTTAAAAAAATGCAAGAAAATTCACACACACACACACACACTATATATATATGGATCGTTTAAGCTATAACTAATTTACACGTACGAGGAAGTATAAAGATGCTGCATTCATGTAAATTTATATGTATATATATATATGTAATTTATTAATTTTTGTTTTTGTATGCACATGTATATATATATATATAGATGAATTGTGTGTCTCCATTAAAAATTAAATAAATAAAATCACTCCAAAGGTATTATCAAGAAATATAATTTTATAAGTTGTAGAATATTAAAAATGCTAGAAATGACAAGCTTATAAGTAATATAATCAGATTTGGAGCATTGAAAATATATATTTATGCGAAAGAAGTTGGGTCAATTTTATTGAGGAAAATAAGATAACTCTTTTAAAAAATTTACCAAACTAGCTAGACATTGGTTTATAATATGTCAACATCCTATAAACTATTGTATAGATTTTATAAGCTTAGCCAGACACATTCTAAATCCTATCGTGACTCGTGATCTGTTTTTCTGTCGTATTTTTTTAAATCGATTTCTTGATCAATCCATTCTGCATATGTTTAAAATATATTTATATAGTTTGTTTCCATTGCAGTACATATGTTTATTATGAAAGAAACTTGACCATCTGTGTTAGGCAGAAAGTAGACTTTTATTTCCAACATTGAGGGTTTTAGCATTAAATGATTTATATGTTGGCCCATCTTTTATTTAAAACCATGTCCCTCATAATTTGGCCCATGTTACGCCATGCCATTACGTCCACATCTTGTGTTTAAGAAGGAACAAAAAAAAGAAATATGTGGTGGAAATTCCATATTAAATCCAAAATATCTCCCAATTGTTTTACAAAATTTGTGATTTTTTTCTATAAAGTGCACGCTGTGCATTATAAACTGTGGCAAGATTTAAATATTCTTTATGGTAGTAGATGTTATACTTAATTTTTCTCAATACTATCACAATTTTCTTATATTTGTATATGATATAATTTCGTACGTACCTATGTCTACTCGATGTTTTATGTCCACTATAACGGTATATATATATATATATTTGTTAATTGTAACATTAAATTTAAAGACCGCGCCACAATGAATTGTCAGTATTTTTTGATTTAGTATAACCTTATTTTTTTATGCTTGGTATTTCATCATAAAGACATTATTCATGAAATGCAATAAATTTTGGTCAGATTTAGGAATTTTCTCACATGGAATATTTATTTATTTATTTTCAACTATATAATAATTTATTAAATTTATAATCTCAGGTCCAGGATGCTCGTCAATTGGGTATGGGCAGTCAGAAGAGTTGGGACCTTTCTCTCCTCAGAAAGGGAAACCAAACCTCAAGCTTAACAATAACTCATGGAACAAAGGTAGTTATATAGTAATTATATAAATTTCTTTCAATAAAAATTTGAAAAGTTGCATCAGGTTATTGAAGAAATTCTACGTTTATCATTTATATTAAATTTTATTTTTCATGCAGCTGCCAACTTACTATTTCTAGAATCTCCGGTTGGTGTTGGATTTTCGTATACAAACACAAGTAGTGACTTGAAGAGCCGCATTGGTGACACTATTACCGGTAATAGTTTAAATTCATTTCCGGGGAAATTCTATTAAAGGTATAAATGTAGTACACCCACCACTCACATGCAATATTTTATTAATATAAATTATATTAATATAATATTATTATGTGAGTGAAGTGTTATATTAATAAAATAATACTATGTGAAAGGGGTGTACGGGTGATAAATAAAGCAGCCGTGACCCTGTTGATTTCTCCGAAATGTCATAAAACGTACACCCCTAATAGAATTTTCATCTGGGCGCCTCATATTTTACTTTATCAAGTTAAGCAATGATCCTTACTAACGTTCAATTATAATAGTAATAATGACAATATTTTCTTTATCATCATCAATATATATATATAGAGAGAGAGACCGAAATCATGAATTGTATTGGTCAATATTGATATATTAACTTGCATTTTTTTTTTCATTATTGTGTAATTAGCTCTGGATTCATATAATTTCCTATTGGGATGGTTCCGAAGGTTTCCCCAATTTAAATCCCATGAATTCTACATTGCTGGGGAAAGCTATGCAGGTATACCTAATTTTGAGAAAAAATATTTCAATTAATTAAATTAAATATTTAAATTCAGACCAATCATTTATAATTTCAAACGTTTTAGGACATTACGTCCCTCAGCTTGCCGAGTTGATAATAGAGAAAAACAAAAAAGCGACGGACGAAGATCGTATTAATTTTAGAGGCATTATGGTAAGATTTAATTTATTTCATCATCTCCAATTAATACTCAACACCATGCATTAGTTATATAATTAACATTATTTGAATTTACAATAGCAAAACGACTATTTTCATTTATTTCCTCAATTTTATATATATAGATTGGGAATGCAGCGATCGACTCTGAAACCGACCAAACGGGCTTGATTGACTACGCTTGGCATCACGCAGTTATATCTGATAAATTATACGAAGAAATCAAGAAAAAATGCAATTTCAAATTGGAAAATGTATCAGAGGATTGCAACAAAGCCATGGATAAATACTTTGAGGTTTATAAAATCGTAGATATGTACAGTCTGTACACTCTTAAATGTGTCGACAACAATTACACCACCATTTCCAAACCCTATTCACATTACAAGGGCGGTGTTCCGAGGTTTATATCCCACATTGTAAGTGTTGTGTTAGACTCGATTCTGTTCAATTCTTTTGTCATGCTTTTTTATCACGTGGTGAAATTTAAAATTTTATCATTTTTTTTTTTTGAAGAAGGAACTTCATGGAAGGGCGTTGGCGGGATACGATCCTTGTGTTTCGGAATATACACAGAAGTATTTCAATAGGGCTGATGTTCAACGAGCTCTTCACGCTAATGTCACTAAAATTTCTTATGCATGGGTACATTGCAGGTATATTTTACTTTATTTTTATTTTAAATCTGTATTTCGATCGAGCGTTTGTTTCTTTGGACAATGATAATTTGGACATGATTAGATCGACTCTAAAATTAATCAGACCTAAAAAGTGTGGCCAATTTCAACCCAATATTAGGCTAGTTTGGGCCGTGTTTGGTCCAAAAGGTTTAGAATTAATTTTGACAGCTTATGTCACAAGCTATAAGAATTATAACGATGAAAATCCTTCTTTTTTTTTTTCCATCCGTTTATAATTTGATACTCCCATCTTGTTTTACTCGAAAAATAATGATGTACGAATTGCAATGCAGTGATAATCTTGAATATAAGGAAAGCGACGTCGCTTTCTCTGTACTTCCGACTATAAAAAAACTTGTTGCCTCGAATCTTAGAGTTTGGATATACAGGTAATTCATTAATCGAGTAGTTTTTATAAATTATTAGTATTAATTTTGAAGGATTAATGAAATAAGAATATGTGTTTGTAATAATCCTAAAGTGGAGATACAGACGGTAGAGTTCCGGTGACGTCAACGAGGTACGCTTTAAGGAAGTTAAAGTTGGACATTAAACAGGATTGGACTCCGTGGTTCACCGACAAGAAGCAGGTATTTAATTATTAATTACACCGTAATTTCAAAAAAATAATTTTAGAAAAATTTCTTCATTTATTAATAATTAGTAGTATTTGATATTAAATATTTGGTTGTAATTAATGAAATGAAAAAGGTGGGAGGATGGAGAGTGGAGTATGAAGGGTTGACGTTCGTGACAGTAAGAGGAGCAGGCCACCAAGTTCCCTCATTCAAGCCTAGACAAGCGCTGCAAATGCTTAATCATTTTCTCAAAAATAAAGCACTTCCTTCTAAACCATTTTAGCTTTTTGTCATTTTCAAATTTTAAGCATTGCTAAGTTTGCTTAGTGAAAGAAAGTTATCCATAATAAAAGGAATTAAATTATATAGTCCAGCTCTCTCTTGCATCTTATTCCTCTTTTCTTTTTAGAATTTATCTGCCGTGAGTTTAATCTGATTTTTTTATTCCAATTGTTCTGTGATTATGTTTGTGAAATTATAATTAAAATTTCTAACATTAAAAAAAATTAAAAAAAATTAACAAAAAATAGTATCAATCCATTTTCAACCAAACACATCATGTTGAATGGACACGTCAAATCAGAGTGTGGAAGCCAAAATGATTGACTTCTAGTACATCTTATTTTAGAATTTTGAGATTTTTTTTTGTCTGAAGAATTTTGAGATTTTAGCCGTTAGTATGTGATGGAATTTGGAGGTTTTACCAATTTGAGTCGTTGTCAAAAATAAGGAGAAGGAAAAGGAAAAGTCACCAAAAAAAGACCTAGAATTTACAGAAATTCCACACATTGTTCATGATTTTGGACCAACCTATTAAGCATTATTTGAAGAGCTTTGGGCATGAGAATTTAAATTTGATTAGTTAGCCCAATTTTATATAAGGCCCATAACAAAGTTGACATTTCACCAAAGGAAAAGAATAGAGGAAGAAATGACCCAAAGTAATAGTACCCCTTTCTGCCCTTCTAGAACAATAGGGAATGTAATCCCAAATAATGATGGTTTTATATTTGATTCTATGATACATATTACAAAAAAAAATAATAGTGCAAATATATTGAAAGATTGAGTTTATGCACACACACACCCAACTACTCACGTTTAAGTATATATAATGATTTTTTTTTTATAAAAACGAATTTGAGTTGAATACTTACTAAAAAATATCGAAAATCAAAACATAAATTAGCTAGACTTATTGTCAGCAAAATCAACCATTTGACATAATAACTGAAAAATAAAAGATTGCAAACTGTCCAGAATTTGGGTAGTTGTCTCCATGTTTAATCACTAGTTGACACAAAATATTACTCAAATATGCTAATTGTTTGTGGCACACTAACAAATTAATAATTATACATAATTCTTAAAATAGCTACCAAATCCATTTTGATATTGTAAGCATTATTTTAAGGTACGATTTAATATTTATAATTTGACCTGTCTTTGTTGTTCTTCTTTTTTTCCCGGTTAACAATTAAGAATAATTAACAATTTAGGCAGTTAGATTTCACGTCTTTATCCAGTCTTTGATCCCTATCCTATACTATACTACCAAGTGATTAGGTAGCAATTAATTAAAGCCGGCCCTTAATCCACTGTTTTTACATACTCCACGTCATTGCCTATTTATTTGATAACATAGTATACTACAAACATTAAACCATTTAACGAAGCGGGGAGTATTGTGCAATGTTTTCAAATCCGGATGGGACATTATTTAAGCGGATTATTGGATCACTGAACTGACTAATTAAATTTTGAAAAATCGGATGATCTGTATATATTTAATTTTTTCAACACATATAATTTACTTGGATAAATTACTAACATTTAAGAGTTGGTAATTTGTAATCAATCAATGATTCATATTCAAACTAGTGTTTTCAATAATATATTTGTAATTTAAATATAAATTTGGATACAAATTTTTAGACTAAAGGGGAGACTTCTGTGCAGTGACGGATACGAAGGGTTGTTGAGGTATATCCAACACCCACTCTCCCCCCAATAAAGATTTTTTCCCCTTTTACTTGTGTAATTAAAAAAAAAAAAACGATTTTAGCACTCTCCTATGATGGAAATTTTTAATTTTAGCACCTTCCCACATATATTTCTGCATCCACCCCTGAGAATAGTTTCAAAGTGCCACAAATTAATGAACCAGATCCACACCAATATGCAAAATAATATGTATATAATTCGGATGTAAATTTGAATCCAAATTTTTGACACATCTCATGTGAGTCTGTCTCACGCAAATTTATATAAAGTATATAAATATTCTCATGCAGAAATGTATATGCGTGAGTTTTTCATCACGTGATGTGAATAGAATGTTATAGAAGTTTGTCTAGTTTGTCTATAAGTTTTTTCTGAAAGAATAAGATGTGAAATAAACTACATATAACACGCAGACGGAATTGAATCCATGATCTCTCGTTAAGGAGAGTCTTATCATACCTCAACTTTGCCACTTGAACTAGACCTCATTATAAAAGGGGGAGAGAGAGAGTGTGTGTGTGTTTATTTATAAGTTGAATTTAATAAATTTCAAATTTATGATGGTATTAACTCAACTTCATACGTACATTATACATATATGTTAGTAGCTGTTTCGTCTCCCTATATACAATTAAGCACTCTTGTGTTTTAATTAGTTGTAGAAGAGTCGGGTATTCTCTAGAGTTAGCCAAGGACAGAAAAATAGACGAGGGACAGATTTTTCCAACAATTTGAATTTGAGCGGATAATATTTTGTAAGATGAGCACGTCATAATTTACTAAATAATAGTACTCATTCCGTCCCAATAGCAAGGTCTCGCTTTCATTTTTTTGCTGTCCCAATAGTAAGGTCTCATTCTAAAAATAGAAATAATTAACTCTTCAAAAGCTGTAGGACCAACCACTTTTTCTACTTTTACTCTTGTTTCTTAATAACCGTGCCCAAAACAAGTGAGACATTGCTATTGGGACGGAGGAAGTAATTACTGATTTACTACCTCATTTCGATCGATAAATAGCGAATAGTTCCATTATTAGGGTGACGAGTATGAACATTAATATTAGAGATTATAGCTCCCTATTATTATTATTTTGTTTACCAAAACCATCTAAATTTGTTATTTATATTTTATACCTATACCTTTTGGAGTAACTCAAATATATATCACAAATTAAATTTGTCCATTGATAGATCTAGGGTTTGCGAAAGTAGCTAAAAGAGACAATAACACGACGACACAAGGATTTATGTGGTTCGATCGATGTGATCTACGTCCACGGGAGAGAATATAAAGAGCTTTTATTATGCTTGAGAGTACAATGAGTATTCAATCCCCCACACCTCTAATCTTGCATCTATTTATAAGCCTTGGATCAAGCCCTAACCCTTCTAGGGATCGAACTCCTTATACATATCTAGTTTCTTAATACATGCATATCCGATTCCCGTTCGTGGTAGAATTCTATCTTCTCCCAAAGTAGGGTTTCGTTACTTGGTCTTCAAGGCAGATGTTGACTTTGTTTGGGCCGAACTCCGTGGGCCGAGCTTTAATATATAGACCCAATTAGTCTTAGGTCAGGCCCAGGATGAGGCCGGTACTATCACATCCCCCCCCAAAAAAGAGGAAAGAAGACTTGTAGACGCAGACTATGAGGGCGTATTTTCGAGGTGATTAATCGCGCAAATCACCTGTACGAGCTGAATTACCGAGCTTATGTGCCGAGCTGAAGTAGCAGGGGGAACAGGAGGAGCGATCTGAGTATCAGCGACCTTGTTAAGTTGGGTCGGTAGGTTAATTTACACGGCCCATACCCGATGTAGAAGGCGGGAAAAGTAATGGGCCATTTGAATTGTGTTGTGGGACGGTACATATTCTGAGAAAGACGGGCCCACGTTCACACGTGTCAGATGCAACAGCGGGATTCAAATGTATATTCACAGAAGTTGAAACATTTTTTTTTCCCTATCACATTATTTCACATCCGCCGTCGTTAGCAGAAAAAGCTCTTGCACAGAAAAGTTTTCTTCTTCCCCAAAATCCCCAATTTACTGTTCCTGTACCGCCGGCGTTCACTCCGTTGGTTCCTCTGCGCACAGTTGCAAATCACCCGCCGGAGCATTTACCTTCTTTTTAACAAGTAAGTATGGCCTCCCTTTCTCAGTCTAGTAGTAGTGGTAGCGAATCTCCTCCGTTAGTCGGCTTCAGTAGAAGCGTTGCGTTTACCATTTTTTCATTAGGATCCCCGGTACCTACTGTTGAAACTTTAATAGTACCCCCCCGTGTGAAGGGGAAAGTGGCTGATTACCCCTCGACCTTAAATGAGACTAGGATTAGGTTTCTTGCCCAAACGTATAATTTTCCTATTGATGCGGAATTAATAGAACCTCGCCCCGAGGATAGGGCATGCTCTCCCCCAATGGGGTTTGTTACTATTTATGAGGACAGTCTGCACGCTGGTCTTCGATTACCCCTCCCTGAGCCCTATTCTGAGCTCCAGAAGAAGCTGGGCTTAGCGTTAGGGCAGATAATGCCGAACTCGTTTAGGCAGTTCACCGATTTGGGTGTGGCAGCAATTGATAAGGGTCACCAAATATCCGCCGAGCTCATTCACGAGCTATTTGTTTTCAAAAAGGTGGGGGGCTGGTACTATGCCGCTGCCCGGACTGAGTTCAAGGGGCGAACTCAAAATAAGGTGGACAAATGACACAAGAAATTTTTCTTTTGTCCCCACAATAGTTTTGTCGACCTGGCTTGGCAGCTGGAAAAGCCTTACGAATGGGTGATAGACGAAGTGGATAAGGATGTGGAGACTGCGGTGAAGGCGATGAGGGATCGCGGTCTTTTTGAGGGGAGCTACAACGAAGACTCCCTAGCTGAAGCGGGGTTGAGCCCGTATGAGCCTCACAATATGGTGGATCCGGCGACGGGTGAGGCCCCGCTAGTGCTGTTAGGGTTGTTTTGTGTGCTGATTCGTCGTCCTTACAGTTTTGTTGTTTTCTTTTGTTTTGCAGTGAAGAACTTCGGAAAGCTAAAAGAGGTCGGTGCCAAGGCTACAGCTCGCGGGGCTAAGAGAGCGAGGCTATCTGGACGATCTGCCTCCTCCTCCGATCAGGGTCAGCTCGTGGGGGCTGCTGCGGCAACTGTTCGCTCTCCCTCCCCCAAACCACCTCAGAAACGATTGAAGGTCGGGGACCAGCTTGAAGTGGACATCATCGACGTCACGGGTAGTGACGCGAGCCCGGTAGCTCCTCCCAACAAGCTGGTTGGTCTGCCTTTTCCCGAGGTGAAGACTTAATCCTTTCATTACACAGTTTCCCTTAATTCTTGCCTGTGTAGCTAACTGTATTCCTTCTTGCAGGGCCTCGATATATTCGTGGGATGGCTGAAGAACAACGTCGGAGAGATGTCCTCGAAACACGAGGACGAGAAAAGCCAATACTCAGAAAAGCTGATGTCGGCCAATGCCCGGGCGAAGAAGGCTGAGACCGAGCTGATCAAGGCCGAAGAGGGCATGAAAGTTGTCAAATCCGAGCTGGCTGCTCAGCTTGCGAAGGCCGAGGCAGAGTCCGAGAAAGCTCGGAAGCTTGAGTCCGAGCTGAATGCGGTGAAGGACCGGGAGGCCAGCCTCGCAGCTAGCCAAGGTGAGCTCCTCCGGGCATATACAAAGAGGTTCCTGTTGTCGGAGAGTTTCTCCGAGCTTGCCAATGACTTGGCCTGCTTATCAACGGGAACTTCGCCGTGGCTGCTTTGGAGAGGGCCGCCAAGGACTTCCCCGACCTGGATGTCTCCAAATATGGCTTCGAGCGGCTAGGGGATGAAGCCCTCCCTTCCCGGTACGCCAGAGTGGTCCGAGATCACCTCGGTCAGTTTCCTGTCCTGGAAACTGTGGCCAGCTCGTCCACTTTGCTATCCGCCGAGCAGATTGATGACTGTTCGGTAGATCGGGACCTCGACCTGGACGCGGCTTTTGATTCTCTTCCCGACGAAGAAGAAAAAGAAGAAGGCGAAGCCCACGAAGAGGAAGTGGAGGAGGAACGGGAGGCCGGGGCTGGTGAAAATCTGACCTCCAACAAGGATGTGGAGGACCCCCCCGCCGAGCAGCCACCTTCTCAAAATAAGGAGGTCGGCGATGTTTAGCTAGTTTTTTTTTTTTTTTACATTGTATATTTGTACTGAACATCTTCGAATCAATGTATTTGTTTTCTTCTTCTTGAGTGTAGAGCTTGGATTCTGTCAGTGTTTATACTTTGCGCATACAAATAGCTCTCCTTTCACAAGACCTGGTTGACCAACGGTCCATTGCTCAGCAATGGAGGGAGAAATGCTACCGAGCTGAGGAGCTTTTCGGCAAAAAGTGTACTCTGCTGAAATCCCAAGAAGCCGAGCTGACGGGATGACAGATGAAGTTCGAGGCACTTTGTGAGGAGGTTGAAGTCAAGCGGCTCGCTTTTCAAGAGAGTACCGACTTGCTTCAAGCTAAGCTTCTTCAGGCTGAGGATGAGTTGGAAGTTGCCCGAGGTCGAGCTAGCCGCGTTCCCAAGGATTATGAGAAGATCGCCGAGGAGCATGCTGAGTATGAAGATATTATCCGTCGCGGCGGTGGTATCACCATATCCGAGGCGGAATTAAAGGCGAAAGAGGACTTGGAACAATATCTCGAGCTGAAGGAAGCACTCGGGTCCGACTCTTTTGGGCTTCAGGGTGCTTTTGAGATGCTGAAAGAGAGTGCGGGCAGGTATAAATGCATTTTGGACCGCCGACCCAAGTTACGTGCGCTTCTGGCAAATGGCGCGGGCGCGGCCCTTCCTTCTTCTGCTCGGACAATGCCTGCTCGCGAGGTGAAAATGGCTTCGTGGGGACATCAGGTCGGTCCGAGCCAAGGTAGGCGAGCTGTTGGTCGAGGTTCAGCTACCTCGCGAGGTCGAGGTTTTCCTGCTGGAAGAAGTCGAGGTCGGGGACGAGGTCGAATGTCGATTGATGATCTCCTGGGGCCTTCCTCATTCGAGGAAGATTGGCTTAGCTTTAGCAAGAAACATCCTCCCTCATAGATTAGCTCGATTCTGCCTGTAATTTATGTATACACAAACTATTCCAAATAGTTAGAAATAAAATATATATATATATATATATATATATTGGGTTTTTGAACTTTCCTGTTCGTTGTGAAGATTGCTTCCTTGGTTTATTTGCATGTTGCATTTTTTAGGGAGTTGGACTCGGACCTCTTTGTGTTGACAAGGGAACCATGGTTCGGACCTTGTATTTTATCCTCCCGGAGGAACCTGGTTCCGACCTCGGTTGAGAACTAATTATCCTTAGGAGGGAGTTTGACTCGGACCTCGTGGGATCTTCCTTTTTGGAGGGAGTCGAGCTCGGACCTCGGAAAGGATTTCCTTTGCGCATTATAGGATATTATTACCCCATGTCGGGTCATTACTGACCACGCAAGGGAACCGTAGTTCGACCTTATGAGGGGATTATTGATGTTATGGACACTTTGTATAAACAAATCAAAAGACTCAAGATGCAAGATAAAAAAGAAATTTTATTAAAAAGGACCAAAAACAAAGTAAAAAGAGTTTTGACGGGCTCGTTAAAAACAAAACATTAAAGACAAAAGAAAACCTAAGACTCTATATGCAAGACTTTGCTGCTTATACGAAGAATCTCTTTAGATAGGCGATGTGCCACGTTCTGGGTATTAGCTCGCCCGAAAGATAGACGATTTTGTAAGCTCCTTTGCCGAGGACTTCGTGCACTCTGTAGGGCCCTTCCCACGTGGCTTCGAGCTTGCCGAGCTTCTCTAAAAGGCTTATCTCATTATTTCGAAGCACAAGATCACCGACCTGGAACTGTTGGGGTTTAACCCTTTGGTTGTAATACCGAGCCATCTGCTGTTTGTACCGAGCTATCTGCTGTTTGTACCGAGCTTCTTTTATGCTGGCTTGTTCCCTTTTTTCCTCCAATAAGTCCAAGTCGGTTCGGCACTGTTCTTCGTTAGCTTCGGCGGAGAAATTGATAGTTCGGGGGCTGGGTGCTCCGATCTCGATAGGTATGACTGCTTCTGACCCGTATACTAAACGGTACGGGGTTTCTCCCGTTGGAGTTCGGGGTGTAGTCCGGTACAACCACAGGACGTTTTGGAGATTGTAGATCCACTCCGTTTTCTCCTTCTCTAGGCGGGCCTTGAGTCCGTTCACTATCATCCTGTTGGTGACCTCGGTCTGGCCATTAGTTTGAGGTCGGTTGACCGAGGTGAAATTTTGCTGGATATTGAGTCCTTTACAAAATTCTCGGAATTCTCTGCTTGTAAACTGCGTTCCATTATCCGAGATGAGGACTCTCGGAACTCCGAATCGGCACACGATATTTTTCCAAATGAAGTCAACGGCTTTCTCACTTGTGACTTTTGTGGAAGGTTCAGCTTCTACCCACTTGGTGAAGTAGTCGACGGCGACTATTAGAAACCGTTTTTGCTTAGGTGCCGGGTAGAAAGACCCTACGATGTCAATGCCCCACTCCATAAATGGCCACGGACTTTGCATAGTAGAGAGGTCGGTCTGGGGTAGTCTCGTCACTCTGGCATGCAGCTGGCATTTTAGGCACTTTTTCACGAACTCTTCCGTATCTGTTGCCATTGTTGGCCAATAGTACCCCCATCGCATGATTTTCTGAGCTAGCACCCGAGCTCCAATGTGGCTTCCGCACGATCCTGTGTGTACTTCATTTAATATGTAGTCTGCCTCCTTTGGTCCAACACATCTTAGGAAAGGCTGTAAGTATGACTTTCGATAGAGGACCCCTCCCTCGAGGACGTACTGCGTGGATCTAGCTAGAATTTTTCTAGCATCCGTCTTGTCCTCGGGCACTTTCCCGTTCTCCAAACATCTTATTAGGGGTGTCATCCAATTTGGATCGTCCTCTATGATCGCATTGACTTCTGCCTCTTCTATACTCCTGTTTCGGACTTCTTCTACTAACGTCGAGCTAGTTGGGGTGTTCGCCAGCTTGCTTAGCTCATCAGCTCGGGTATTTTGGCTTCTGGGAATGCGGACTACTTTGAAGAACTGGAAAGACTGTTCAAGGAGCTTGACCTTCTCCAGGTACTTCTTCAGCTTCTCACTTTTCACCTCGTATTTTCCTAACAGATGGTTTACCACGACTTGGGAATCACAATGGGCTTGGACAGCTCGTGCCTGAAGGGTTTGGGCAAGACGCAGTCCGGCAATGAGAGCTTCATATTCCGCCTCGTTATTCGTAGTGGGGAACTCGAATCGCAGCGAATATGTTAATTCCTTTTTCTCCGGGCTGATGAGGAGTATGCCAACTCCACTTCCTTTCTTTCCTGAAGCTCCATCCACGTACACCTCCCAGCAGTTCGGGGGTGTCTTCTCTGGGACTTCCTGGAGTTCGGTTTTGGCTTTGATCTCTTTTGGTTCCTCGAGGTCCTTATAGTGAGCTTCTATAAGGAAGTCTGCTAGAGCCTGCCCTTTTATAGCTCGACGGGGACTGAACGATATGGAATACTCTCCTAGCTCGATTGCCCATTTCGCGATCCTTCCTGAAGCTTCCGGTTTAGTAAGAACTTGCCGAAGTGGTAGATCGGTCAAAACTTGTATTGGATGAGCTTGGAAGTAGGGTTTTAGACGCCGAGCTGCGTTTATCAGGGCTAGGGCGAACTTCTCAAGAGGCTGATACCTCGTCTCTGGGTCTTTGAGAACTCGGCTGACGAAGTACACCGGTCTGCCGATCTCCTTCGTCTCGGACCAACACTGCACTTATTGCTTCCTTCGATGCTGCGAGGTACAGAGAGAGGGGTTCTTCCTTTTGGGGATCTGACAAGGTTGGTAAGTCCCCGAGGTGGCGCTTGAGCTCCTCAAAGGCTAGCTCGTGCTCTCGTCCCCATCCAAATTCCGGTGCCTTCTTGAGAATTTTGAAGAATGGGAGCTGTTTCTCGGCAGCCTTGGAGAGGAAACGACTTAGCGCAGTTATGCACCCTGTCAACCTATGCACGTCGCGGATAGTCCGGGGTACCTTCATTTCCTGCACGGCTCTAACCTTCAGCGGGTTGGCTTTGAGACCTTCTGGCGAGATCCAGCACCCTAAGAATTTTCCAGATCGTACGCTGAAAGTGCACTTCTTTAGGTTCAGCTTGAGGTTCGCCTGCCTTAGTATGTTGAGCGTAGTTCGTAGGTCGCTCACCGCCGAAGCCTCTTCCTTACTCTTGACGATAATGTCGTCTACGTATACTTCGACAATCTTGCCGATATGATCTCGGAAAAGGAAATCGACCATTCGCTGGTATGTTGCCCCGACATTCTTTAACCCGAAGGGCATATATTTGAATGCAAAGACCCCGAAGCTTGTTGCGAAAGCTGTCATGATCGCATCTCCCTCATCCATTAGAACCTGATAGTATCCTTTGTAGAGATTGAGAAAACAGAATACTTCGTATCCCACTAAGGATTCGATCTTTTCATCGATGTTGGGGAGAGGATAGCAGTCCTTCGGGCAAGCTTTATTGAGGTCGGTGTAATCTATACACATCCTCCACTATCCTTCTTCTTTCTTTACCACTACCGGATTAGATAGCCAAATCGGGTACTTGACTTCAAACAGAAGCCCTGCTTTCAACCATTGATGCACCTCGTTGTAGATAACTTGATTTCGTTCGGCAGCAAATGATCGCCGTTTCTGCTTGACCGGGGTCGAGTTCGGGTTAATGTTAAGCTTATGCGTAATGATTTCCGACGACACCCCCATCATGTCTGTCGGGAGACTGCGCGAAGACGTCTTGATATTCCCTAAGGAGCCGGATTACTCGCATGCGAGTTTCGAGGTCCCGCAAAGCCGACCTTGACGACTTTCGCCGGATCCGTTTCGGATAAGGGAACCCGTTCCGCCGAGGTGTCCGGGATCGACGTCGTTTCTTCCAGCCTCCTTGGGATACTTTGATTGCTACGCCCGTGGTTGACCTCGAGAGCGACCTGCATGCACTCCTTGGCCTTTATCTGGTCACCTCGGACAGTAAGGATTCCAGCCGAGGTCGGAATCTTCAACAGCAGGTGGTAGGGCGAAATGATGGCTCTGACTGCATTCAATCAATCCCGACCTAGTATGATGTTGTAGGGGGAGTTCGCTTTAACCACGTAGAACTGAATCAGTTTGTTGACGCTGGTCGGCGGGCTGCCAATGGCAACATCGAGCGCGATGGTCCCTTCAGGTCGCGTCTCGTGCTGTGTAAAGCTCTTGATGGGCAGGGGGGTGGAGTTCACCCGAGCTGGGTCGAGGCCCATCCTATCCAAGCAGTGTTGGAAGATGATACTCACGCTGGCCCCACCATCGATGAATACGCGATGGACCATCTTGTTGGCTACTCCGACCTGTATCACCAGGGCGTCATTGTGTGGTGTAGCTGTAGGTACAGGATCGTCCTCAGAGAATGTGACGGTTTCTCTCTTCTTGAACCTCTTCTTCATTTGCTCCTCACCCGATGGGACTGGTGGTCTGCGAGCTTCTGCCTTTAACTTAGTCTTTGTCGTGCCTGGGGGTAGTTCGGTGATGGTGGAGACCACTCCGTCGTACTGTGGTGCGTCGTACTGAGGGTCATCATCATCCTCGTCTTGATCGACCTTAGCTCGCTTAGTGTTTGGGGCACAGCGACCCTGTCCTCCTTTCCGTTTTCCTTTCCTGTTTTTCTTCCCCCCGGCTTCGTACTTCTTCAGAGTTTCCTCCTGGGCTAACCTCTCTATCTGTTCCGCGAGGTCGCGGCAATCCTTCGTGTAGTGCCCATGGTCGTCATGGAAGGAGCAGTGTTTGTTTCTGTCCCGAGGTTTAGACCCCGACATAGGACGTGGTTTAGTGAACCAGTCTTCGTGGAGTGCGAAAATCTCGGCATTTGTTTTCACAAAAGGAGGTCGTTGGGACGGCTCTGGTCCCACCCGAGGTCCAAGCCGGGACTGGATAGATCCTGATCCGAGCCGGGACTGGATAGGTCCTCTTTGGAGGCGCTCGTGAGCACTTCTCCGATCACGATCATTCCGACCTCGATCCCCTTCAGTTCTCCTTTTCTCGGTCTCCTCCCGCTTCAATCGGTCCGCATCTTGGCCATCAGCGAACTGGTATACATTCCTCCACATCTCCTGGGCTGTCTCGGGTTTCTGCTTAGCGAGCTCCTGGTTCAAGGACCCAGGAGCAACCCCATTTCGGAAGGCCGAGATGAGGAAGACATCATCGATTTTATCGACCCTCAAGCTTTCCTGCATGAATCTGGAAGCGTACTCCCTTATAGATTCTTTGTCCTTTTGCTTCACCGATAGGAGGTAGGCTGTGTCTCGGCGAGCCTGAACTTTTGTATGGAATCTTTACTTAAAGATTTTTTCCAAATAGGTCCAGGACCCCACGCTGCCAGTTGGGAGGCTGTCAAACCAAGCTCGGGCATAATCGATCAGCATCTCGGGGAATAGCTTGCACATGTGTTCCTCCCTGAGACCCTGGTTGTGCATGCTGTACCGGAAACGCGTTAAGAAGTTAAGGGGATCATCTAGCCCATTGTAGGCCGGAATGTTTGGCAATTTGTACACCGTGGGGAGTTTGGTGTCAAGCAGCTCGTCGGTGAACGGGCTGACAAGCCGAGCAGGTTCCTTTTCATGTCGGTGTCGGTTCCTCGGAGGACTGCGACTCTCATTGTAGCTCGAACTTCGGCACCTTCTGGGACTCCGAGATCGCCTTTGTGTATGATGTCGCCTGGGAGTCTGCTACGAGCTTGGACTCTGACGTCGAACTGAACCCCGCCGGGGATCGTGCCTCTCCCTTAGCTCCGGTCCCTGCCTCTCGGCGTAGCGAGGAGCTTTAGGTAGGGATTTTTGCGTGAAACTCTCCCTAGCCTCGGGTATGGGAGGCATCCGGGTCGTCGCGAGAAAGCGTTTGAAACGCTCCTTGTTCGTTTTAGCAAATTCGGCCGCGGCGTAGGTGGTGGCAAGGTCAAAGTCTCTGGAGAAATCGTCCTCCTTCAACTCGGATCTCTTCGGCTCCGATTCGTCGTTGATTTCTTCGACGTACCCTTCTGGAGTATCACCCGTTCTGAAGGACTGTCCGTTATGTGTCCTCCGATGCCGATTTTGCGATGGATTTCTCTGAGGGATGTACTCTAGCGCGGGCATCCCTTCGTAGGGATTTCCTTCTATTGGGTCACTGGTGTGCCTCTCCTTTGGAGCCGAGCTGCCTTTCTGGCGATTCTCCTTGCTTATGGGTGGCTTTCTGCTTCGTTAGGATTCCCGCGTTGGCTTTGGGCCTCCCGCACGCTTTGTGATCGCGTTACCATCATAAATCAGCTACGAAAGAACCGTCGATCGTTCCCACAGACGGCGCCAATGATAGATCTAGGGTTTGCGAAAGTAGCTAAAAGAGACAATAACACGACGACACAAGGATTTACGTGGTTCGATCGATGTGATCTACGTCCACGGGAGAGAATATAGAGAGCTTTTATTATGCTTGAAAGTACAATGAGTATTCAATCTCCCACACCTCTAATCTTGCATCTATTTATAAGCCTTGGATCAAGCCCTAATCCTTCTAGGGATCGAACTCCTTATACATATCTAGTTCCTTAATACATGCATATCTGATTCCCGTTCGTGGTAGAATTCTATCTTCTCCCAAAGTAGGGTTTCGTTACTTGGTCTTCAAGGCAGATGTTGACTTTGTTTGGACCGAACTTTAATATATAGACCCAATTAGTCTTAGGTCAGGCCCAGGATGAGGCCGGTACTATCATCCATCTTCTCTAATTGGACCTATGGTAAATCTCTACATGGAACAACCCATTATGTAGCCAACGATATCGTTTTTTAATTAGTTTGTCTCGTCAGTTGCCACCTCATACAATAAATATTACGTCTGTCTCTTTCAGACGCAATGTGTGACACAATTCTGCCAAAAAATTGACTCGAGTGCAAAATCAAAATCTAAATAAAATTTAAAAATTTATCAACCAAATTAATAGTTTGGTGTAAAATCAAAATCTAAGTAAAATTGGTAATTTGTGTGCAAAATCAAAATTTGAGGAAAGTTTAAGAATTTAGATAGAAGTCTTTAAAAAAATGTCACGTGTGTATTATATATATATATATATAGGGAGCGGATCCGGTAAGAACACATCTTATATAAGAATGTAAGAACAATGCATTTTTATTACATCGGAGATGCATAAAATGCAGAAACTAAATGCATAAACTACAATAACTTAATGCATTAACATTGAAATGCATAAATTAGAGTAATTAAATGCACGGTTAAATCTGGACCATAGATCATCAAAGATCAAGGGTCCAGATTTATTCATATTTCTCACATAAGAAAGTGTTATTATTTGATCCGCGCCCTATATATATATAGGAATGATATGTCGCTCACCTTTTGTGGGCACCGATCACCGTTCGTCCATATTAGCATAATTCTTTTTAATTTTTTTTATTGATTTATATTCTAATACCCTAAAAATTAATATTCGAATCATTAAATATACAAAGTAAAAAAAAAAATATCTCGATTTGTCTTATTATTCATTTCTTTGAAGTTAGAGGGAAAATGAACAAATTGAGCTTTGATTTTTATGTATTTTGTATATTTAATGATTCGAATATTAATTTTTAGGGTATTATAATATAAATCAATAAAAAAAATTAAAAAGAATGATGCTAATATGAACGAACGATATATATATTATATATATATGATGAGGGTGAAAAATAAAACTAATAAATACAGATGTATACAATTATCTCGAGAAGGAAAAAAAAACACAAATACACGCACAAATACACGCATTGTGAGTATATACTCGACTCGACCAAAATTATACAAAAAAAGAGAAACAAAAAAAAGGATGGATTGAATTCAGTACACACCAGCATCTGGAAATAAAAGTCATAGGTTTTGATTTTTTCTATGGAGCAATCCTTGTAAAACAACCCTTTTCTTGTACTCCCACGAATCCAAATCAACGCTTTCACCATTCTTCCTCAATTCCATTGAATTCGCATACGATTCCTCCATTTTTGCCCTAAATCGAGGTACGAAGTAAAACCAAGCTGCCGTACACACTACTGCGCAGATTTTCCCCCAAATTATCATCACCACCAATGTTACCGATATCATCACCGCGCCCACCGTCGAGTCAAATTCGCCGCCCACCGCCGCCACTTCTTTCCCCCTATTACCCTTCTTCTCTACGCCGGCCGTCGCCGCCGGCTTCTCTCTCTTCTGATGTGGCACCGGCAGCGACACCGAATGCGACAGCTTACGCTGGTTTGTCCACGTGTCATTCACGCTACTGTTTTGTTTTTCCGCCCGTTTTATTATCATCGGACCAGAATTAGATTCCTCTCTATTTTTGCTCTTCTCCGAGGTTATGTCGCGCTCGCGCGTCTGCTATTTTAGTATAGAAAAAAAACAAACAGAAAAATGAAGGAAGAAATTTTGTAAGAAAATTACTCCCTCCATCCCATCAAATATGGTCTGTTTTTCATTTTGGGTCGTCCCACTGAATATGGCATGTTTTCTTTTTGTGAAAGAATTAGAGCTTAATTTAAATTAAAAAAATATTTTGGCCGTACATTGTTGACTAAAAAACACTTTATTAACTAAAAAGTTACTTTATTAACGCTTTATTACACCTCATTCTCTTTTTCTTAATCTCCGTGTCGAAAACAAATAGGCCATATTCGGCGGGACGGAGAGAGTATCAAATAGTAAGTGGTATATATATAATTTCAAGTTTTCAACTAAAAACAAAGTGGTATATATTTCCTGAACTTTTAGGAAATTTATAAATATAAATATAGGTAGAAACCATAAAATCATTACTAACGAAATTATGAGAGAAGTCATGTTATTTGACCAATATGAATCTAAAATCCAATTAACCGTACCATTAATGCATATATTACTCCTTCCGTCCTATTTATATAGGCTCGTTTTCCTTTTTTGGATGTTCCAAATAAATAGGTTGTTTCCATAAAAAGTAATGTTTTTTAGCTTATTTACTAATATATTCCTATTTAATTATTTAATTAACTCATAAAAAGTACATAGTCAAATAATAAATATGAGCATATTAAGAAATTCACTATATAATTTACTTTTTCAATAATTTTTCTTAATCCTTGTGAAAATTTCAATCCGCCTATATAAATGAAACGGAAGGAGTATGAATGAAGGTTAAAAAAAAAATCTAAATATTTTTTCAGAAACTTTGGGTTGTAAACGTACACATCTAAAATCATAAACCTTGATTTAAGAAACAATTAAAAAAATCAAAGAATAATTAATTAATTAATTAATTAATTACCTTATTACTCATAAGATCATCTGCAGATGGACTTAACTTCTCCTTATCATCATCATCTTCCACAACACGAATTTCTTTACTTGAATTCACGATCTCCTCTGTCGACGGCGCCGGAATATATTGATCGTTGACCGGAAGAGCAGCTCTTGGGTGGCGGCCGGAGAGCGATTTTCTGTCGCCGTGATCGGCGGAAACTTTATTGGAAATACCAAAACAGGCACCAAAGGAGCGGAGGAAGCTGCTTCTTCTATTGGTTTTTCTTCCCTTTTTGGTGTGCTGTTTGGCGGCAGCCATGGGAGGAGAGAGAGAGGGAGAGAGAGATTCGCTGCATGAAGGACTGAAGGGTTTAATGGTCGAACACAATTTGCCCACCACGTTTTCCTTTTATTTTATTTTTTGTTTGTTTATCTTTTTCCTTTTTCTTTCTATTACATTATAATTAATGCAATTCTAAGAGCGTGTTGGTACAGCGCAAATGGTTTTATTGTGTTTGGAAAAATGAAATGTGTGTGGAATTTGATAGAGTTGTTTTTTCTGGAATTTATTTAATTAGTTTGGTTATATACATGAATATGAGTAGATTTTAATAGGGTTTGGTTTGAAGAAATTGAGGTGACTTGACTTTTGAGAAATAGGGCACTCCAATTTCCCAAGGCGGTTCCACCTTCTCCACGTTAACACTCAAAAAGGTAACTAATTTGTGATAATTACAAACTCCACATAATAATAAAAAAATTGAGGCAGTCTTTAACTTCATTTTTTATGTTAATACCCAACAAATTTATTCATTTTCAGGTGTAGACTGAGTCACTGAGCTCACTTTTTTGGGTACCAAATGACTAAGTTGGTGATCGGAATTATAGAATTAGTCTAATAATTTTCATTCGGGAACAAGTTAATTTACCAATTGATAGATCGTTATTTTTAATGGTAATGATAATGCAACTTTTTCTCCCTGTATTTCGAATTTTTCTACATTGGCCCCTCAAATATATTCAGTTAAAATCAGGTCCTTGTACTATTTATTTTGATCAAAATCAAATCCATTTGTTAACAATTGCTAGAGAATGATGTAACCGAAGGAATTGATTTTAACTAAAATAATCTTGCATGTGATTTATACCAAATAATGTCAATGTATTCAATCCAAAAATTACGCATAACCACATTATTTCTTTTTTCTTTTCAATCAAAAAGAAAAATAGTGAGTTGAAGGGTGAAATGCGGGTATATAAGAAATCATATTGAAATTATTCATTTTAGTAGGATATCTCGTAATTAGTTGGTAAATAATTAAAAATTAAAGGGCCGTTAATTTTAAATATACACTATTTCTATAATATAAAAGAGTGTTTGTTTTTGCCATGCACCTTAATTGCCTTACATGAATTAACTTGATTTGTGAAAATAATGAAGTGTCGTTAGTCTTAGATTATCAATAAGTTTTAGTAATAGTATCTTCACCCTATTTCAACCAATAATACATATGAGAGGTTAAATAAATGAATATTCAAATTAATAGCAAAAGTTATTATGGGATTATTAATTATTTTTTTTAACTATCCAAATTTTTTTTAATTAATTATGTCCTTATATGTTCATCTAATTAATTGGTATGGAAAATTAATCAAATGCATGTCAATAAGATAAGTGGTCTATCTTTTGTGAAGCATAAAAATAGTACGAAAATCAATCTTTATAGGACGGAGTTACGAAATATACTATACTATATACTATATTATTATTATATGATATAACCTTACAAACTAACCACTCAAATATAAATCTCAGCTCGCAAAATAATATCATCATCATTACATAGAAAGCGTGCATTTGTACTCGAACTAGAGGTGGCCGCGGTTCGGTTCGGTTCCGGAACTGGAACCGGAACCGAACCGGCGGTTCTCGGTTCCACTCTAAGGGAACCGGAACCAAACCGCCCACCACTTCGGTTCGGTTCCAAACCGGAACTGCAAGATTTGGTTCGGTTCGGTTCCGCGGTTCCGGCGGTTCCAAATTGGAACCGCATATTTTGGAATTTAATTTTTGTATATTTTTTTCATTTTTTGCTACTTTTTCTTGTTTAATTGTAATTTTATGCATTCTAACGTAACATTTAGGTTAAATAAATATGAATAGTAACATAAATATAGATAAAAACATAAAAAAATAAAAATAGGAGGAACCGGCGGTTTCGGTTTCGCAACTTTGGAACCGAAACCGAACCGCCTTTGATGCAGTTCTCGGTTCCAAACCGGAACCGCCGGTTTCGGTTCGGTTCCGGCGGTTTTGATTTTTTTGGCCACCTCTACTCGAAACATAATACTAGTAGAATACATTTCACAAATAATAATAATTTAAAAGTTATAATATCAATTACTATATCTTATTTCAGTGAAAATGAACAAAGAAACATGTTATTGGTTAGAAACGATTTTACATATAATATTTTGAAATTGACCGATTCAAAACATTACTTTAAAATTTTGTAGCATACAGGTCCAAAAATGGTGGTTTAGAGAATAAAAAACATAGAAAACGACCCCGCCCCTCAACAACTTATTTCATATTTATACACACGATGTCGACAAATTAGTAAAACATAAATAAGAGAAAATGGAAAATTTTGTAACAAAAAATCCAAAATAAGGGGTCGACAAATTTGAACAAACGTTCAACGGAGATTTAATGCCTTCATAATTTGACAATTTAATAACATAACTTTCAGTCGTCACTTTTGAATTTTATACTCCCTCCGTCCCATTTATATATGCTTGTTTTCCTTTTTCGGATGTCTCAAATATATAGGCTTGTTTCCATAAAAAGTAATAATTTTTAGCCCATTTACTAATATATCCCTATTTAATTCTTTGATTAATTCATAAAAAATATATTGTCAAATAATAAATAGGAGCATATTAAAAAATTTACTATAAAATTTACTTTTCCAATAATTTTTCTTAATCTTTGTGAAAATTTCAACCCGCCTATATAAATGGGACGGAGGGAGTATATTTTAAAGGAAAAATACATTAAATTTTACTCAGTTAAGCACACTAGAATTTTTTAATACTACAATTTTTACTGTATCCCTCCAATTTTTGTTTTAACTTATTAAATTATAGTAACATTTTATTAGCGCGTTTACATCGCAAATTATTTAATTGATTCTGTAATTGATTTTGTCCTTTTCTTTGGGGAGGATTTTAACAGCATTGGCAACATTAAAGTGTGTATTTTCGATTTAAATCAATTTATTTGTTACAAGTCATGTTACATTTTCTATCGCTCGGAGCTAAAGAGTTTCATGTACCGCATGATTGGCATGAAGGATCTTCTTCTTCATATGTCATGCGTCTGTTCGTATTAATAAAATCTGATCTTTTATTTAAAAAACATTTGGGCAATATGTGTTGACGTCCAATACTTGCCAACCGCAAACAAATTTCGCAGGAACAAGCATTGGTCATCTCTGTCTAACGAACCTTTAGACCGCTCTTGATTTTCTATTGCATCTCAATGTTTGGTCTCATAAATAAAGTGCTGAGAATTTGAAATGCAGTTAAGAGTTAGATCATTATATATATTTATATATATAACAGACTTTGGCAGCCAAAATCTGTTATGAACGGCAGAAAGTTAGGAAAAATGACTTGGGCAAGCAAAGCCCCCAAAAGTGGATATAAATGAAATCATGCACAACAAAATTAACGAATTTCATACCGTTGGATCTGTTTTTAAATTTAGCATAATATTGCAAGATGGAAAAAGTAATGAATTATTTGCAGAATTGTCTCACCATCCTGGAGTCTACTGCTCCCATCTTTTGCAAAACTTGCTAGCTTCTCCTTGAAGTGGAGACTTCAGCGCAGCATACAGGACAGACCTACACAAACGGCACCGATTATATCTCTTTACGATGCTGATATAACTTTTTGAAACTCAAAACCATCTAAATTATTACTCTCTACGTCCACTTATCCACGATAAGTGCAGCACTTTCCATTGTGGGAAATGACCCCACCCACTACCATTATTTTAAACCTCACAACAATTCATTATGATGGGTCCCTTTCTCCACTCAAAACCAAACTACCAACCAATTCTTAAAACCCGTGCCGAACCCAAAGTATTACACTTATTATGGACGGAGAGGGTAGATGCTAAATCTACTAAGGCGGCGTTCACTTTAGGTGACAAATTGGATTGACAATCCATATGATCGAGTGTATGAATGGTTAGAACATCAAACCAGTTCAAAATTGTTCAATCCAACAAAATATGTGTGAATTAGCCTATCTTATTTCATCTATCTAAGTATCATCCAAAGTAAACGCTCTCTATAGGTGTTGTCGGTTTTCAACTGCATAACTTCGTGATACATGTATATCCAAAAGGAGTCCCAACCCCAGTAATGTATTTATCAAACAGATGGCACATAATCATCTCCAAGTTCAAAGAGGGTGCTACCGGAAAAAGAAAATCTAATTCTACAGGCCAAGAACATGACTCATCAATGGTCAGGAATAAATTCATATTACAAACAACAAGAAAGAATATCTGTTTCATTTTCTCAACAATGCCAGTGAACTATGTATCCAGGAGTAAATGGAGATGTTGAGTGCAAAGTAAGTTGACAAGTTTAGCATACTGAAATGGATGGCAAAACAATAACCGGAGGCCTAAAATAATTGACGAGACAAATAATACTAATAACATAAACTAGGGGATCAGAGTATCCAGCCTCAGGTATATAACTTTTTTTTTGTGAAGCATATTTTCTTCATATGCTTTCCAGTATATATATAAATATACATGCGTGCATGTCTGTGTGTGTGTGAGTGTGTTTCCCCCTTAAATCAATATATTATATGGACACGAACATACCTTGTTTATTTGCAACCAATTATTAATGCATTCTGAATGGTAGGAATGTTTACAAGAAAGAAGTATCAAGGCGTCGTCATCTTCATAGTCCAACCTACATATAACACAGCTGACAACCCAACAATAAAGAATTATCAGCATAACAGCAGCACTGCAACAAAATTGGTGATTTGGGGTGGGGGGTTGTGCAGCTTGTGCCTTCGGAAGTAGATGTCAGTATTAGGGGTGGGTTTCCATCAAACCAAACTGAAGTTTTAAGTGGTCTCAAAACTATAAACCAAAAACTACCTTTGGTTTGGTATATTCAAAACTAAAAATTCTATAATGGGTTCAATTATCTGGTCAGCCAATTTTCTCAGAAAATAAGAAAGAACAAAGGAAGTGATAAAATAATTAATAAAAAATTATTAACTATACTAATATTTATCATTTTATAGTTTATGTGAGTATAAATTTGAAATTTAAAAACGATATTCTATATTTACATTTCAATATATAATAATACAATTTGAGTTTCGGTTCAATTTGGTTGACAAAAAAAATAGAAATACAATATATTTACAGGGTAATTTCGTCTCGGTTTTGATTTACAAAGACAAAAATATAGAATTGGTTCCACGTTTCAGTTCATTTGAGCAAATTGTGGAAGGCAGATAATTGTGTCTGGAAAAAACAAGTTCGTGTTTACTTACGAATCACTGATTCCTTCCTGGTTGCCCTGAGATTTATAGTTGATTGATGGCAAGGAAGCAATTGTCTCTGCAGAAAGTCCCCTGCTTTCTGTTCCAACTACTTCACCCAGGGCAAGCAACTCCTGTAACATAAAGCCAACATGAAATGCAAAGTAAAGTATGCTACAGCAAGAAATATAACAAATGTTCTTCTTCTAAGTTACCTCATATGATAGTTCATCAGGATCAACCTCCTCCCATGCATCCTAAGGAATGGTAACAGTATTAGGCATGGCACAAGCAAATTTAAGTATATTCATTTGCAGTTCTAATGAAATAATGACGCAGATTCACACGAATATGTCAGATGACCAGAAATTAGCACAAAGATAAAACACATGAGAGGCTGCATCAAGCTGTACTACCGTGCCAAAGTAGCTAACTATATGATTAGAAGAGATTCAGAACGGAGAGTCGGAGACCAGGACATCTAGTAGCACCTAGAACCAAGCTTAGAACAATGTACATAAAAAGTATTTTAATTAACCAAATGTTGCTCCCACCAACCCAAAAAAATTGGGGGGTGTGGGAATTAGGGGAAGACATTAGATACGTGACACCAACTTGAGATGATGCACAAGATGACAAGAATAATAAACTATCGGGACATTGAGGAAAAGATGTGAGATAAAAACTCAAAATTGCAGGGAGGACAAGAACATTCAGAACAGAATACTTAGCTAGCAAGTAGCAACTTCTCTCAAAAAACGGTCTATCTCAATGTTTGCAATGCCTAACATTCTATCTGATATGAGTCACCAGATATTATACAGAAATTCAGAAGGATTCTAAAGTTAAGATGCATACAACCAATCTTATGCTCTGAACCACAAATATCACCATTTAGAACATCTATATAACTGATGCAGAGCTCCTAAGCATCAAAATCCCATCTAATTGAAATTTGTAACAGAGGTCATGCCCTTTAACAATTAGGTTCCAGAAAATGTCTAGCACATCATAAATGCATTACATGAATTTCATCAGAGCCAAGTTTTTTGCAGATATTGGTGGGTTCATATATGGCCAATCCAATTCAGTTGGTAGTTTATTCTGCTATGGAATTTAGTGACAGACATCAAGCCAGCCCGCATAAGCACAAAAATTATGACAAAAATGCTGAATACCCAGACAGCCTCTCCCCCTAAACCTCTTAGGAGCTCACCACCACCCACAAGAACCAAATATGTTGGCAGAAAAACTTGCCTATCCATTGACAATTCTCTCACCCTCTTTTCATAATTCCATTACAGTTGCGTGATATATACTAACTTGAACCCACAGAAAATCTCAATTGAACACGGACAATCCGAAAAAAGCTCATTCATATTTTTACTATTATCAATATCACCTCCAACTATTTTCATTCTATCAGATAGATTTGATATCATGCATCTATATGTCAGTAGACTCGGCACTCAGCAAAAGGGCAGAGCAAAACTATGAAAGCTTCGATAACGATAGATCTCCTTCTTATCAAATGTAATAAAAGCATAAACAACATAATTCAGCAATATGTTAGTAGATAAGGGCAGATATTAGGCAGATATACATTGAAAAGTCAGTCAGCATAACTTAAACACTCAGCATTATATTGCAAACATAACAAAAGCACAAACAACATGAGCCCGGAATATTTTAATGGTATACGGGTTGATACTGTAGAAACTATTCTACTCCATAGATCTTGGCTGAATGGGATGGCTAGGATTGGTTTTTACCCTTTTTTCACGTGAATCAATATTTCTTTATATATTACAATAATGCTCATACAAAGATTAATGGTCCAAATTGGTTTTTAGTTACTACATGAGGAAATGTTTATTTCTGGATGAGCGGCAGAACATGGAGATAACAAAGAAATAAACCTTCTAACTAAATTTGAGCCACCATAAAAGTCTTTCCTCTTTCATTGGCCTACAACCACACAGAGAACATATGACAGGCATATCAAATTATACCTGAGAATTACCACCATGATCCTCTTCATCTTCATCTTCATCTTCATCTTCATCTTCACCTTCACGAACAAATCATATTGCGCGTGTTAACTCTATGTCAGTAATCACACAATTCTAATACATAATTGAAGGAATTAACAAGCAAGGAACTCAACAGTCAACAATAATTAACTTGGACTCTCACTTTCATTTATCCCAGCTAGGGCCAACAATCTAGCTGCCATGTCTCGTTCTTCAGCATCTTGCAAGGCTCTAGCAAAAGCCTCATCATCTGGAAATGCAGATGGATCCAATTCAATATTTTGGTCATCATCTTCTTCTCCTTCAGCATGAGCATGCTCGTCCAATGCATCTCTTTCACCATCATTCACCTCAACATCTGAGGCATCCGAATCCTCCTCACTGGCATCATCATATTCATCAAAGTCACCGTCATGCTCGTAACTACCAGTTTCCCAACTTCCAGAATCACTGCCACCATCACCTCCCATTCTCAGCATCATATAAGCTCTTTCCTGTTTCAAGAAAATCAAAATTTCGACTGATTTTCAAAATAAATAGACTGGATTACAAGCAAAAACAATGCTCTAGTTACTACCATACAACTGGTAAGCAAATAATCCAGTGAAGAACTATATTACCCAAGCTATGCAGGAACAAGAATGCTAAAAGAGAGAATCAACACGAATCTGAAAGTTTTTCAACCTTATTTCTCAATAACCATCAGCATAAGAAATCAAAACCCTAATTAGAAGACAACAAAAAGCACGGCGATAAAACTGGAAAAAAGAAGTTCCTAGCATAGAATAAAAGCTACCGTAAACAAGAAAATGCACCGGAAAGAAAAAGGAAAAACCTGTTCTTGGAGAGTACGGGCAAGTGCAAGATCGGCATCGACTTGACTGAGGTCGGTGAAGGGAGTTCTCCGGGGGCGATTTCCGGCGACGACTCCGTTGAGTTCGTTATCATTATCGTTACTGGGATTGCAGTGATTGTTGGGGTTTTCTTGTGCGGCGGCGTTACCAGAATCAGCCTTATCATTGGTGCTCTCCATCAGAATTTCCAAAAATATACGAGAGGAAGGAATTGGAGCGTGTGCGTGTTGCAGAAGATCTAGGAAGTTGATTTGTTGAGCAAGAAAGTAGGAGTACAATTTTGGATATTCTGTTCGAATGAGGGCATCGTAGTTCAAATTGTTTTTATAGAACATTTCATCTTTAATTTGGGTTTTATAAATTTAAAGGATATTACTATATTAGCCTTCAAATATACAAATTTTTGGTGCTTTTGGTTTTGCATGCGAGTTTTAAATTTGAATTCAACCACATGTAACTTTCGATTGATGTCAACTAGTAACTAGTCCGTCGAAATTCGACCGGAAATAACTTTATGTTTTAATTTATATGTATATATTTTAAGAATAATTTTATATCTTATTTAAAAGTTGTGATATTGTTCGCGTTAATTATTAATCAAATTTAGAAAATTAATTATTTCACGTATCTAAATTTATAATTAGGAATGATAATCGATGATGGATCGGGTGTACTCATTCATTATGTATTTTTTTTAAATCTAAATTTGTTTAGAATTTTTCTACATGTTCGTTCTAATCTCAGTTAAAATAGTGACTTTATTGTGCATACTCGTCTCAAATTCGTTGAGTAATACTCGATAAAAATATGAACACTCCAAGTAAAATTAATTAAAATTAGTAAAAATCATTCTTTTTATGTTATTTGAACCGTCTCGTTGGTTTATGGTAAATTACTCGATAAAAATCTAAACAAAGTTAATATTAATTAAAATTAGTACAAATCATTCTTTTTAAGTATATTTGAACCGTCTCGTTAGTTCATGTTAAATCGATATCTCTAATCTTTGCCAAAATATGGAAAAAAATATGTTTACATCTTCAAGTTTTTTTGTTCTTTTCTTAAGCTACCTATCCCACATTTGATTCAATGTATATATTTTTTAGAAAGCGCTAATCGAAGTTTTTAGAAAAACATGAATGAAAAAATGAAAAGGATTCCATATAGACATGTTGATTAAATATATTTATTTAGTTTTCATAGAGAGATTTTCATTTACAAATTTTCTATAGATTATATTATATACTCCCTCTGTCCCCCAAAAGTGTGGTCCAATTAATATTTTATACCTCACGTATAATTAAATTTGGACCACACTTTTGGGGGACGGAGGGAGTATGAATTAAGAAATAAAATAAGGATTTAAAATAATGCATTCTGAAATTGTTACTATTTTAATATGTATAATAGAAGAAATTAATTAAATAGATGGATAGATAAATATGAGATGTGATTAATAGATAAACATGTGATATTTCAAGAATATGTAATTAATAAAATTTTAATTAATAAAAATTAGAATATATATGAATTAAAATTAGACAAATTACCAGAATAAAGAAAAATCTGAATGGAGCACCGTGGATGGAGCAGCTTTATTTTCCTATTAGTAATAGATTCAAAAAAAAAGAAAAGAAGAAGAACTAACTTTCGATTTATGTGATTTTTTATTCGATATATATATTTTTTTCAAACTAAATCCAACGCGGTAAAATTAAAACTAAGATCACAATTTAAATGAGATCATTTTGATCAAGACATCAGGATTTCAGTTATTATAAATCCAAGTAATAGCTATCAAGATTAAAAAATTCAAATAATAGCCATTTTTTACTAAAATACCTATAGGTTAATTTTGTAAAAAAATAATCATATTTTTTTATTTCGAATACAAAAATACAAAACTAGTAGTTATAGTTAATGCGCATTTGAATAACAATGTACGAATACACAAGTGTGTATTGATGAACTCAGCCATTAATCTTGGATCTTCACACCGCACTCCACGAGCCAAGATTTCATCATTTGTTTTCATTTATAGTTAGTTGAGTTGATCCTAAATGGTACTCCTCCGTCCCAATAGCAAGGTCCCTCTTTCCTTTTTGGGTGTCCCAATAGCAAGGTCCCATTTCAAAAAAATGGAGGGAGTAATTTTTTTGATTAAGTAATATTCCCTCCGTCCCGTCCATCTTGAACCTTTACTGTTCGACATGGAGATTAAGGAGCAGGATAAAAAGATAGAAAGTTGATAGATTGAAGAGTTATGTGTTTCCTTTTTAGGAAATGGATAGAGATGGATGAGACGTCCCAATATGAAAAGAGGCTCAAAATGGATCGGACAGTGGGGATATTTTGCAAAGTTAGTTTGATGTGGTGATGAGAATCATGAGATGACCCCAACTATTTTCAGTATAAATGTATCAAATTTAAGTGTTTTCAAACTTTTTTTTGTTAAATTTGTTATTTCAAATTAATGATTTATTTTATATTTTATGTCCGATAAATTTTCAGAACAAGTTTGAAAGTTCTGATTCATATACATACATTAAACTTACAAGCAAAAGTAGAGTACTAAAGGATTAAGCATGATAATACTTTGTGTAGAGACAAAGACAACTCATAGAGAATCGATTGGGACAACAACTCAGAGACGCAGCGACGGGAAAGCTAAAAGAAAAAAGAAAGGTAGATCGTATTGCAAAAATTTAACATTTGTAGTAAGATTAAGGGTATCATAACTCTTGCAAATAATTTTAAAAAGTTACTAAGGAACATTAATTTGGAAAACTCCAAAGGCTCCAACTCTTCTATGCTAACGAACGGTCTGAAACAAGAAATAAACCAGAGGTAATTACAATGCTACAACTAAAAATCAATGTAAGAGAATGTGAACATAAGAGTTAGATGATATCTCAAGGTAGTTCTTCCCATTAAAAGAAGTGATCGCATATGTGTTATCAACCAATTTATGATATCTCAAGGTAGTTCTTCCCATGAAAATAAGTGATCGCGTATGTGTTATTAGGGGTAAGCAAAACCGACCCAGACCCGCCAAACCGCCCCGAACCGACGGGTTCAGACGGGTCGGTCCGGTTTATAAAGTATATTCGGTCCGGGTCGGGTGAAAAACTTGAGATCCAAAAATGTTCGGGTCGGTTTCGGTTTTTATTTTCCAAACCCGCTAGAAACCGAACCGACCCGTATATATATATACCCACACACACAAACATGTCAAACCCTAAAGCCTAATCTCTCTACTTTTGTGCTCTTCTACTGCCGTACTGCTGCCATCTTTCATCCTCCATCCTCTCCTCTTTCTCTCTCTCTCATCTTGCCGGACGCCGGCCACCACCCATCCTACCGGCTCTCGTTCTCTCTCTCTCTCACCGCGGCGCCAACCCCGTCACCACCCTCTGCCTCCGCTGCTCCATCTTCACCTCCATCCTCTCTTTTCTCTCTCTCGCCGGACGCCGACCACCGGCCATCCCACTGGCTATCGCTATCTTTATCAGATCTCACCAGTCCAGATCTTGCTTTCTCGCACCAATCACCACCAGATCTCGCCAGTCACTATCGCCCTCCGCCGCGCCCCTATCCTTCTCTACCGTGATTTCAGGTCGGTTTTAACCGAACTGAACCAAACCTGAGGTTCGATTTCGGTCCGGATTCGACTCGGTTTGTATCCTTTGTTCGGTGTGGGTCGGTTCCAAATTTCAGAAAATTTCGGTCCTCGATTTTGGCGGGTCGGTCCGGATCGGACCGAATGCTCAGCCCCATGTGTTATCAACAAGGTTTACATTTGTTCCGATAAGCTTGTTGATAAAATACGGACCCAACTGACAGATAGATTACTAGACCATAAGTTAACATAAAGTTATCCTCATTTTAGACAATAACAACTCAGAGTGCGTTGGTTGCGACGACGACTCAGAGACGAAGCTATGTGAAAGCTTGAAAAAGAAAGGTAGATCTGATGAGTATTGCAAAAATTTAAAGTTTGTAGTAAAAATTGAAAAAAAAATCAATAGATTAAGATTAAATTACCATTACTAATAATGTGTATGGATTTTGGCTACAATTTATCATTTGTTATCATTTACAGTTTTTTGAGTTAGTATTTTGCACAGTGATTTGTTGATGAGATTAACCAATTGTTTCTGTATAAATGTATTCATTGAGTGGGTTAAATTTTTTTGTTTATCTAATTCTCTATTTAAAATTCATGCTTTATCTTATATTTTATGTCCGGTAAGTTTTGTAACAAGTTCGAAAGTTCACGACACTCTCAAATAAGTTTTAAATGCAAAAGTAGAATACAAAAGCTTTTAAGCATGATATACCTTATGTAGAGACGACAACAATTTCTCAACAAAAACAAAGCTTAATCCATCATCAATAAAAAAAAAAATTGAGCCAAGACCTTTATGTTTCTATGAATTATGTAGAGGGAAGAGGACTTTGTCGATCTGAAAAAGAAAAGGACTTTGAGCTTGATGTTCTTGGACAACAACACGGTGATCATGTCGCAATAGAATTTGGGCCGATTGCTCCACCGCCACCACCATCAATAATATACCTTGTATGAGGCGACGGCGATTTCTCAACAAAAAAACAAAGCTTAAAATCCATCATCAATAAAAACAAAATTCATTACAATGAGTACCTTTACATTTCTTTGAATTATGTAGAGTTAACAAAAACATTTTATTTTTAAGCATCATGATTCTTGTTTAAATTTTGATATTTCCCATAGCTCATACTCATCATTGTAGCCTACCTGAGCTGGCAAAGCCTAATCCGGCCCGAGCCCATCGGGCTTTGGCTCATTTTGGACCGGCCGAATTGCATCGGGCTTATGATTTCAAAGTCAAAGCCCGCCCAAAATCGGACTGGTTCGTCAAACAGGATTTATTTTGTCACTTCTGTTAAAATATGTTAAAAAATTTGGGCTAAAATGTTATAATTTCGTTCCCTCTTGAATATTCCGCCATATTAATTTCTTATTTTTTATGAAATTAAATAGCTTATTTGATTTTGTAATCGATAAATCTAAAAAACTAATGGATATTTAAAAGTAATAAAAATTTTTTTGCAAAAAAAAAAAGTAATAAAAATATTTATATAATAGTTTTTGTACTTAAAAATAAAAATAAAAATAAAAACGATACTAGTATTAATTATATTTTGCATGCATCCATTCCGGTGGAAAGGCGGGCGACCCGTGAGCTCTCTCTCCTGCTCCCCGCCTCCCCAAACTCCACGTGGCCACTCTCGCTGGAGCGCGTCTCCGCCACGCGCCGCATGAGATGCAAAATGGTGCTACTCGAAATTCAGTTTCTTCTTTGTTCGTGGAATTCTTCCACCACCATATCTTCTTCTTCTTCTTCTTCTTCTTCTTCTTTCTTCGATGCCAGACAGATCCAGCGGAGAGTAATAACAGTCTCTACCTATAGCTATCAACCGGTTACGGACGACACTGTGCGGAGATGTTGGGCCGATTGACGGCGACGGCGACGGCGTCGCTCGCTCTTCTACTCAACGACGCCGTTAGCTGGTGGGACACCGTGAACAAGTCCACCGTTTGGCAGGATCGAATATTCCACGTCCTCGCCGCTCTCTATGGACTCGTCACCGCTGTTGCTCTTGTACGCTTTATTCTTCCCAATTTCAATTCCTTGTTTCCGCATTGTGATTTCCTTGATCAATAATCGTAGATTCCGATATTATAATTCTCGATTTTTGTGATTTGTTTTTGTCTAATTGTAATATTGACCGTAATTTACTGCTGCAGCTTGTGAATTGTTTGTATATATATTTTCTCACGTTTAAATTGGTTTTATCTGTTTATAATAAATGGAAAGCTAGATGCTTATACAGTTACCTTTTTTTCTGCATAAGTAATGGTAAATTATCAATGGGAAATGATTTATGCATTTTAGGTGCAATTGGTAAGGATACAATTGAGAGTACCAGAGTATGGTTGGACTACGCAGAAAGTATTTCATTTCCTCAATTTCTTGGATAACGCAGGTTTGCATCTCCTATGTTTAATATCCTACCTGTGCTTACATGTATTAATTTTAGATACAACATTTCGAGATTTTAATAATAAAACTGGCCGTTTTTTGTTTATGTAGTTCGATGCTTAGTGTTTGCATTCCGTAGGGACATTCAAGATTTAGAGCCGGAGGTATTAACTTCAACTCATGTTAATTCTCGTTTATATATTTTAACAAGCTCTTCCCTGAGATCACTTATTATTGGAGTAGATTGTTCAACATGTAATGCTTGGCCTGCCGAGTCTTGCCTTCTTCACTACTTATGCATTATTGGTGCTGTTCTGGGCAGAGATTTATTATCAGGTCTGGTTTAAGTTCTTTCGCTATCTTCAGTTTACTTTCGAGTTACTAGGGGATACTTATTTACTTCCTACAACATTGACAGGCTCGTGCTGTATCTACTGATTGGCTGAGGCCCACTTTTTACACAATCAATGGTGTGGTGTACGCCATTCAGGTAAATATCCTTTTTATATATGTATTTTAGATGGACAGAATTGCATTATGTTGGGATAGCCGGATAGGTCACATGTTTTTTTATTTTTTTATAGAGGAATCGTCTTCTTCTTCTGATTTACCTATATATCCTAAATTGGCGTCTACTGCTTCTTGTATTACCCAGTGAAAGATACTTGGTTGGAGATGTTGTTGGAAGCAATTTGATATATTAGCATCAGCAGGATTCTGCTTGTTCAGCAGGATTCTGCTTGTTCAGCAGATATCTCTAAGAGCGTATCATATTATCTGTTTTTTTTCCAACCTTTTGCAGACAGTTTTATGGGTAGTCTTGTGGTGGAAGCCCATCCATGGAATGGTTATTTTGTCCAAAATGTTCTTTGCAGGTTGATAGTTATTATTTTAAATTGATTTAATATGCTTAGTTGTGTTTATTTCTTACATTTTGATAAAGAAATGTCATTTGGCAGGTGTTTCTTTATTTGCGGCCCTGGGGTTTCTTCTCTATGGTGGAAGGTAACTGAGCTTCTTATTTCGATACTTGGTTGACGCTCTAGTGAACATTCTTTTACTGTGCTTTCATTAATTAGCCCTTACGTAAAAATTAGTTTGTTGGTAATTTATCATGAAATGCTAAAGAACGTCCCTTGGTACCTAATGCTTCCCAGGACTAGAGGGGTGTGGGTGGGAGGGGTTGGTTTAATTTAGGGTTGGTGTAGAAGTAACTTGCATTTGATCAAGATGTTTAGACCATATCCCATCTTTGGATCACAAATCATCTCCCACTCTCAGATTAGCGAGATAGTTTGAGCAAGCAGAAATTACCTCATCTCCTCCATTTGCTTATCTACCCACTGGAGCATGTTTCAAGTTTTAAAAGTTCTACTTAAACGGTCAAAGAAATAGTTACTCTGAAGCAAATATCATGATGACAATTTCCAAGTTGTCAACTAAGCTGATTGTTTTATTGTAGATTGTTTTAGGTTCACAGAACATATCTATGACAATTCTTTAATTCAAAGAGTGTTTTGTAGGTGCATCTTGCCCCTTCTTCCCTACCTCTGATGTCTTGATTGTGCAGGCTGTTCTTGATGTTACAGCGATTCCCTGTAGAATCAAAAGGACGACGCAAGAAGCTACAGGAGGTGAGCTCTTATTAAGATTTTTATTTTTATTTTTTTTCTATGAGAGGGTAGATTTCTATTTTCTTTCTTTGGTTAGCCATTTTAAATTTTCTCTTCTGATCTGTTATTCATCCAGGTTGGCTACGTAACCACGATATGCTTTTCAAGTTTTCTCATTAGAAGTATTATGGTAAGTTGTTCCTTATTCTGAGGTTTTTTTTTCTTTCTCAGCGGTATGTATTCATCTCTCAAATGGATAGATGATGGTCATAGTGATTGGACTGTTTAATTGAGTCAATTACTTCAATTGTAATAATACATTCTCTTCCTTCAATTTGTATATATGACATTTTAATAGATGTATTTGGGAGAAAAATCCATTCGAAGGAAGCACTTTTTGGTCCAAGTTTATTATTTGTTTGATTGTTAATTTTAATCTTATAGTGCTCCCTATCTGAAAGCTAGTGTGAACTTTGGTTGTATATTGCATGACCAAGTTTAGACGTTGAAAGGAAGCTTATTAATTTATTATTACTAATAAGAAGTACAAAAGACATAATGGTAATGCCCAACTTCACCCAGATTAGGTGAAAGTTTTATCCCAGCTGAGGATGAATTCGTATCCTCGTAATTTATCTCCAACTGGTGTAGCATAATGATGTAGCTGTTTAGCTTCCAGGCATGGATCAATGTGTTATTTGTAATTAGGCTTGAGAGTGTTTGACGGGACATTAAATTTGGTACACTTCCCCAGTAGATATAAAGTCGAGAACACTAATCAGTCTAATCCGCAACCAATTTTTAATAATAATAATATACTCAACACAAGGTCACTAACCATGAATCACATGATTGTCCGTGCATCCTTGTTTTGGGTGTGTTCACATATCATCCTTGTGCAATGTATCCATCTCAGATGCAACTTTGTAAGTATGTTCGTATATGTGCATGTGAGTACATTGTTATTCATACATTTACAATTCATAAGCATTCACTGAAACGAATTCTTTAGGTCACATGCTTTATGTTTCTGTATTTGATTCTTTAATTTCAAACCTTTTGCTATCTTTGTACTTGCCTTTCGATTTGCTTGTTAATGCTTTATATTCTTTAATTTATTGATGGTATGTACAAATTTGAAATTACGTGCCTTATCTCAGTATGGCATGTGCCTCTAATCTACCTCCAAGGCTACATGACGTTGGACACTTAACAACCAACATATGCATGTCCTTACATACTTATCATATATACATATCTGTGCACGACACTTGTATCATAATTCAGCCTTTTTTCTTAATTTTTTTCTTATTGTTCCCGTTATCTGACTTTGGCTTCACAACTGAGCTGCATCCTACAGATGTGCTTTAATGCGTGGCAGAAAGCTGCAGATCTAGATGTTCTGGATCATCCCGTGTTGAATTTTATATATTACCTTGTAAGCTTCGAGATACACTGAACTGGTTTTTGTTTATGGTTAACTGAAATTGATTCTAATGCATTAATATTTTTTCCACAGTGATTTAGCAGTCCATTTGTATATCATGTTAGAGCCATTAACATGATATGCTAAATATTGGCTTAATATTACGTCATGGACAGTCGATCATGAGCAACCTTTTTGTATAACATCACGTTCTCACTGCTGTGTATAGCATCTTCTTTGCTATGTTTACTTATTAAAGGAGTTTTCCTGATATCTGCTGCTTGGTTTTTGATCTTTTTTCTAGCTAATTTTGAGTGCGATCCTTTTATCTTTGCAGCTGGTGGAGATCTTACCTTCGACACTCGTCCTCTTTATATTGAGGAAGCTGCCTCCAAGACGTGGGATCACACAATATCATCCAATCCGGTAACGACTTTTATGCTGTTGTTTTGGATGTTTAAGGTTTGAAGACAACTTCTACCTGAAGCCATCACCAGCCAGAAAAAGAAATGTGATAATTCCACTTAGCTTGCATTTTGAGTTGTTACTAATTTATAGTAAATTTTGATCAACTAACTAAAGCTGTCTATTGAGAGTGTATGGTTCCTGCGGGTGCACATCATTAATTTAGATTAATTCATTTTTTTCATGAGGCTCATGTCTTTTGACTTTCGAGATTGCCCAGTTACTTATTTGATTTTCTTGAGCTTTTATTGGGTGTGGATGTCGCAATTCATAAATTAAAGATCCCTATTATAGGTTTATGGAACTATTTCTTGGAATGATTCTCCCTTTGCAATACTTGCTCACTTTCTGAATAAGTGTCATCTGTCTTAAAAAATTATATACCAAGAAAACAAGTAAATTTACTCTTTTTATTCATAATTATTACATAAAAAATCGACCAATTAAACAATTGGGGACAAAGGTGTGGTATCAAATACTGAAATAATTGACATTTATGTGTAAAAACATGAATGTGGCCAACTTGTCATTTCAAAATCTGAAAGTGAATCTTCTATTTATTCGGGCGGTGCGCAGAATTATTTTGAATTGACTATTTAAAAATGTCAATTTAGAGTAGCAAAATTGCTTCAAACTTATGCATTTGACCCTTTTTAGTGTTTTTTGAGAGTATCTCACGTACTTTAACTTATGGGCGTATTATTTTTAGTAACTTAGTCAAAATAAAAACATACTATTATTTCACCGGCCGTAGCTTATCATAGAACACTAGCGACAGACATAAATGTAAATATAATCAAATATAGGAGGAGAGAAAGGTAATGTGAAAAACCCCATTGCCTGTGCCTAATTATATCTTTTTAAAATTTTCAATTATGTATAATATTTGAACTGTTTAACTAACTGATAACCGAAAACATTCTTTCAATATAATAAATAATGTCACTTTGGCTCGATCAGATTCAAACTTCAGTGAGTGGCTTGATTAGGTTTAAATTATAATCTGATAATGAATTCTACATCTAAAAAAAAGGAAAAAGAAAAGATATGTGAACAGAACAAAATAATAGTAACTAACAATAGTTGCAGTTGCAGTAGTTGCTGATTATGATGTCATGTCAATTTTCTATAAGTGAATTGGTGCAAATATATTGAGATAAAAATCAAAGATATGTCAATAGCAAAGAAAGATAGATGATTAAGATAATAATGAGGAACAAAAATAACCGATCCTTTCCTTGGGATGAAATGTGAAGCATACATCAAAATTGGATAAAGATCACACGAAAAGATGATTGATAATAATTGATGGGGAGAGAGAATATAGGAAGTAGTACACTTATTTCTTGCACTTGCATTTATTGCTAAAATATTAGTTAGTGTTACACCACAATATTGTGTGATAGTATTGTATTGTAATAAGTTGATAATAAAATTGAAAACCCACCCGTGGCGCCTACCTTAAATTCATTAATGCCCCCTTCGATACCACTTTCAATTTCTTCACTCAATTCCCGTTTCAAACCAAACATGCAATTCTCTGTGACTCGTAAAATGCCAACACATAACTGCTCTCTCTCTCTCTCTCACACACACACGAGCGCACGCACGCGCACATAAATTATTGCACAGATATATGACGTGAGTTTTTTTCTTTACTCTTTTGGAGAATATATGAGGGGATTATTTTTTTTTCTTTCGATTTTTGAGAAGAAATGAAGCATATTTAAATTTGGTTGGTGGCCAAAAATATTAATAATAAAAAGATGCAATATAAATTGAAGAAGAAATACATTATCAGACTTGCACATTATTTCAATTTTATTTATTACTTTAGCATCCATAATATACTTGTATCTATGTTCTACCATTGATAATTGTCATTTAAATAGTAACTATTATTCAATTTGCAATCTCGACCTAACTTTTGAAATGTTACAAACAAGTGCATAGTCTTTCAATCATTTGGAATTAAAACACGTCCAAAATTTTTGTTAACTTAAATTTTCAAATTCTGTCATTTGAGCCCTTGATTCCAGAATAAAAAATTTTGGGCTTTGATGGCTTGCAAAAAGAAACATTTAACACATGAGTTGACGTCCAATGCTTGCTAAAGGTGAATAATTTTGCCAAAAAAGTTTCTTTCATTTGCCATTAGATTTGACATCGAAATAATTGCAATTAGCAAGTACCAGACGTCGACCCACATGAGCTCGTCAAAAGTCAGGTTTTGATTTCTCGATTCAAGGGCTCAAAAGCACAAAAATTAGAAAGTTCAGGTTAATGAAAAATTTGGGCGAGGTTTAATTTTAAAATAATTGAAATTTTTGTGTACTTATTTGTAACATGTTAAAAGCCATGTTAAAATTACAAATTGAGACAAAATTCGTAATTTAAATAAAAATTATCCATTTATAATTTCTCATTTTGTATGTTCTTGTCATTTTGTATGGTCTATAGCAGCTTTGATGCAGAAATTACACGAGTTAAAAATATTGGTAATTTTGCCTAAATTAAAATATGATGTAAAAAGATGGTTGGTTAGCAATGGATCCAAGATTAAGTCCGGAAGAATTTGGTAAAACAAATGGATTTTAGCAGTTCAAGGGAAATAAGCGTGCATGGATTTTAGCAGCAAAACCACTTTTTATATAACAAATCATTGTCTTGAGATGGAGAAATCAAGAGTAAAAAAAAAATATTTCAGAAAAAGAAGGTATTTTTGGGTCTGCAAACCCTGTTGTTATTTCACGTGATGCTTCAGCCATGTCCCCCCAGAGCATGAAATTCGAGGAGAGAGAGAGAGAGAGAGTTGAGTAGAGCTTACAAACCTCCATTAGTGAAACACCCTGTAATGAGTGAGCGGAGAGAGATGAGCCGCCATTAATTTATACTCCAATTCTTGACTCTTGTTGTGGGCGCTTCTCTCTCTCTCTCTTCTCTCTCCTCTCTCTCTCTCTCTCTGGATGAAGTTATACAACACTGGTCAAACCTAATGTGTTGATCGCGACACTAATTGGCGCCTCGCTTTCCACTTGATTGGCCCCCAATGATTCACAACAATCTTATGTCACACTCCTATAATTACACTTTCCCTGTAGTGATGGTGCTAGATCTGGAGATTCGCCTCTCAACAGCTCCCATTATGTTAATGTTTAAGCTCCAGACAGAAAGCTATCCGCCTTTTGGATCTCCCATCTTTCCAGATATTCTCTACCCCTTTTTCTGTTAATCAAGATTTTCAATGAAATGATTATTTCCCCCCTTTTTTGCTCTTTGTAATTATTATTACTCTGATTCTGTTTCCAAGATTGCATCTTTGGGAATAAGTAATGCATTAGTGCATTGATTCGAGTTCATCAATGGCTGTCACTCTCCATCCCTCATTCTTGTTCTTGTTCTCATCATTATTGTTAATGCTGACTGCATTTCCACCACAAGTAACATCAGGTGATGCTGAGGCTCTTCTCTCTCTCAAGAACTCCATTGATCCATTGAATGTGCTGCAATGGCGGCAGGGGATGGATGTCTGTAAATGGGAAGGTGTGAAGGGATGCCTTAATGGGAGAGTGATGAAGCTTGTGGTTGAGAGATTTAATCTGAGTGGGAAATTAGATGGGAAAAGCCTTAATCAGTTGGATCAGCTGAGGGTGTTGAGTTTCAAAGAAAACTCACTTTCTGGGCAAATTCCACAACTTTCTGGACTTGTGAATCTCAAGTCTCTCTTCCTTAATGACAACAGCTTGTCTGGAGGAATCCCAGATAGTCTTTCAGACCTGCATCGGCTGAAAGTCGTCGTGCTGTCTGGTAATCGATTATCTGGTCATATTCCTCTGTCATTGCTTGATTTGAGTAGATTGTATGTGCTTTATTTGCAAGATAATCAGTTGAGTGGTGGAATCCCTCCATTTGCTCAAAATAGTTTGAGATTCTTTAATGTGTCTAATAATCTACTCTCTGGGGAAATCCCAAGAACTGCTCTATTGGCTAGGTTCAATAGTTCTTCATTCAATGGCAACGTTGATTTGTGTGGCGAAAAGATTGAAAGACCGTGTAGCTTTGGTCCGTCTGCTAGTCCAAAAGCACCCCCAAAAGATTCGGGGCATAGGAAGGGGAAGAATAAGAAACTTGTTTTGATAATTGCATTGAGTATAGTAGGATTTGCCTTGTTATGTATTGCAATTGTGCTTGTGATAATGTGTTTGAGGAAAAGAAGCAAGGGAAAGGAAGATAGGGATAAGGTAGTTGCACGAGGTGGGGACGAGGGTGGGACAAGTGGTGTTGGTAGGGGTGATAGTAGTGGGGGTAAACGAGGGAGCTTCTCGTGGGACCAAGGGGGCGAGGGAGTTGGTACATTGGCGTTTCTTGGACCGGGGGATCAGTTAATGAGCTACAGCATGGAGGATTTATTGAAGGCTTCAGCTGAGACTTTGGGGAGGGGAACTGTGGGGAGCACTTACAAGGCAGTGATGGAGTCGGGGTACATTGTGACCGTTAAGAGGCTCAAGGAGTCGAGGTACCCTAGGATAGAGGAGTTCAGGAGACACATCGAGATTCTTGGTGGATTAAGGCATCCTAACTTGGTCCCACTTAGGGCTTATTTTCATGCTAAGGAGGAAAGACTACTTGTATATGATTATTTCCCAAATGGCAGTCTCTTCTCTCTAGTTCATGGTATCTCTACATCTTTCACTTCTATTTCTAGCAAATTCTGATATTTATTTCTTGCAATGTAGATAATTTTGAATTTGTTTCAACTGTCTGTATTTGTGATACAATGATCTGATGTATAGAAGAAATGATGAGATAAGCATGAAAAAACTCTCTAATAGGTTTACATCTTATTATCAAAAGCCTTTCAAGAACACAGAAAATTTACAACATTTAGGTTGATTACTTGTTGTAGGCAACTTCAGGTAGAACGTGAACTAACATTACGTTTGATTTGGATACGGCTCAAACAATAACTACAATCACCTAGCTTGTCTCGTGCTTCACTTCTAAAAAACAAGTTATGTTCTACCACATTGATATGCCTATCAGATTTGCTCTTGTGCTTGCTGATAGCCCACAAAGAACTGAACTTTATATGTTCAAATCTTGATTTCAAGCTTATTATATGTTTATTAATTTTTGGTTATGTTAGTAATAATCCAGTTCAAACTCAACAATTAGAGGTCACTTGCAGAGAGAGAGAGAGAAGACAGGGGGAGAGAAAACCAGATGTAATTGATGTGTCATGTTCTTGCATTTGGTTACTTAAATTTATGAATGATCAAACACCACTTGTTTGTTGCAGGAACAAAATCTGCAGGTGGTTCCAAGCCTCTTCATTGGACATCATGTCTGAAAATAGCAGAGGATTTAGCTGCAGCATTGGTCTACATCCATCAAAACCCTGCCCTAACTCATGGCAATCTCAAAGCCACCAATGTTCTACTAGGCTCCGACTTCGAGTCTTGCCTCACGGACTACGGACTTACTCAGTTCAAGAACCCCGACTCACACGAAGAGTCGGGGGCTTCCTCCCTCTTCTACCGCGCTCCTGAATGCCGCGACCCAAGAAGGCCACTCACTCAAGAAGCTGACGTGTACAGCTACGGTGTCCTCTTGCTGGAGCTGCTGACCGGGAAGACTCCTTTTCAAGATCTTGTTGAAGAGCATGGCTCGGACATACCTAAGTGGGTACGGTCAGTTAGGGAGGAGACGACGGAGTCGGGTGATGACCATTCTTCGGGCAATGAGGGGTCGGAGGAGAAGCTAAATGCTCTTGTAAGAATAGCCATGGCCTGTGTTTGTGTTGAAGCTGGGAGTAGGCCTGGCATGAGGGACGTTGTGAGGATGATCAGAGAGACGAGAGCGGAGGTGCAGGTGTCGTCGAATAGCAGCGATCATTCGCCGGGGAGGTGGTCGGATACGGTGCAGAGCTTGACGAGGGAAGATCATTCAAGCATATGATCAATATGAATATGATGGTTTATTGCCATGTTTTGTGTATTCTTTTGTTTCTTCAAAGTGTATTTTTGTGGTTTTAGATTTTACTTTTTTTGTGGCATGGATCTTTTGTTTTTGTTTTTGTTTTTGTTTTATAAATGGTTTTTGGTAGTCGAGTGGCAACAAGGAGAAGGAGAAGCAATGTTGTTTCTGTTTTGAAGGAGTGAATATGGTGAAATTGATCAAATTTGGTGGCTCAATCCCACTAGTACCATAACCAAATCAATTGTTATAATTGGAATTATTTTTTATTTATTTATTTATTAATGACTGTACCTATGATTGCATTAGAAATAGGGATTATTATAATTTAATATCTGGCCTATTTACTTTTAATTAAAAATATCTTGAACTATATATAATTACAATTAAATATCTATTTATTGATGTTTTTTATATTAGAAATGTCCCGAACAATAATAATTACAATTAAATACTTAAATTATCATAAAACTAACAAAAAATTCCAAAATTCAATTTCGGGCCACAGAAGTTTGTAGGACTTTAATAAAAAAATATATTGAAAATGAGCTAGTATAAAAAACAATGATGTTTTGCTGCCTAAAATTTAAACTTTAAGCTTCCTAAAATTAAAAAAATAATACTAATTTATTGTGGCCAACTAATCTTTCCATGGCAGGAAATTCGATGTATGACATTTTTTTTTATAATTTTGTGAATAGTTCGAATAATTAATTATTACTATATATAGTTGGAAGACTTTATGTTTAAAGAATGTTCTAGTATATTTTTGTTATTACTCTACTAAAATTGAAAATACCTAATGGGTTATTTCAATTTTTATCCAGAATGATAACTGATACAAACGTTATTGACGATCATATTCGGGAAATTGATGACATTGTTCCTTTCTATCTAAAAAATACAAACGTTATTGACGATGATATTGAGGAAATTGGTGACGTTGTGCCTTTCTATCTACCAAAAATCTCAGTCTACTGCACTATGCAACTGGCTTCATGATTGATCATCTTAACATCTACAATTCATAAAAATCATAAAAAATAACCTATTCCTACAATACTATTTTCCAGACTGTCTCTATGATTAACGAAAAGATCAAATATGCAATAATGCAAGTATGTCCATATTGAAATAATATGGGTTTTGAAACAAAATAATTTAAATAATATCTTACATATGTTAAATTCTTTTATTTTTGTCGTACTTATGACTTGACATTAAAACCTATTTAAACTAATCCATTATCAATTGATCACTCGATTCTCAATTTCACATGCTATTGTGATTAGCTTTCTATATTTTTCATTCTAAATTATTCTCAAATGTCTACATATACACTTTTCTATTATTTCTAGATTTTTCATTTTTTATATACTTCCTTATAATAACTGCAAAATATTATTTTATATTTAGAATGTTTTAAAATATGCACAATTTCTAAACAAGTTATAGCTATTAGTATTCTATATGACATAAGTAATCTAAATCAATTACTCCATCCGTCCCATTATTCTTGTCTCATTTATTTTAGGCACGGGTATTAAGGAGAAGAGAATTAGGGATAGATGGTGTATTAGTGGAATTTTTAATTAAATACTTAATAGAGCACAAATAGTGAAATAACGTGGGTTCAAATAGTGAAATAGTAACATGGATAGAAAGAGAATGAATTGTGAACGACACCGAAAATAAGGGGAAAAATAGTGAAAGGTAGAGTAGTTAGGAGAGATAAGAGCTACATTAGAAATTTAAATAATAATCCTTAATTTAGCCCAAAAAAAGGAAATATGACAAGAATAACGAGACAAACCCAAAAATAAGTCATCTATTTTTTTCACACATTAATATAAATTGAGTATATTTTTCACACTAACCAAAACTAAAAATCACAAGATATATTACAATAACCAAATTAATAATAAAATAATTTTGGAATTACTCAAATATAGCCACTTTTCAAAAGTAAAGTTCAACTTTAGCCATTTTTTTTTAAAATGAGCAATAATGGTATCTCTTACTATATTGCCCTTCAATGGTCGTGTATGCATAGTCGTGTGTGCTGGTCATGTGTGTATGGTCGTGTATGTTGATATGGTCGTGTATGCATGGTCGTGTGTGCATGGTCGTGTATGTTGGTATAGTCGTGTGTGCTGATCGTGTATGCATGGTCGTGTGTGTTGATATGGTCGTGTATGCATGGTCGTGTGTGTTGGTCGTGTGTGCATGGTCGTGTGTGTTGGTCGTGTGTGCATGGTCGTGTATGTTGATATAGTCGTGTGTGCTTGTCGTGTATGCATGATCGTGTGTGCATGATCTTGTAATTTTCCGACGACTTTTAAGCGGAATTTTTTTGGGAAAGCACACATGTGTGCATAATCGTGTATATTGATATGGTCGTGTGTGTTGGGCGTATGTGCATGGTCGTATAATTTTCTGGCGATATTTCTGGCGAAGCACACACGACCAACTCACACAACTAGCACACACGATCATATCAGAACACACGATCATGGTGGTGTATGCATTGATAGTGTATGCTAATATTTTAATATGTGATTTGATACTTTTTGCATTAAATTGACAATACGGAAACTTATTTATTGAGATATTTTATAGAATTGCTAAATTGACTTCAAATATAAGTATGGTTAGTGTATAATTGTCGTGGTTGAGTGTTTAACATGAGCATACACGACCTCATATGTTATTTGTCGTATATGCTAGTCGTGTGTGGTGCATTTTTTTTTATGTTTTTTCATCATTTTCATGTGATCATATGTATTCATGCATAGTCTTTTTATTTTTTAAGAAGGAAAATATTTTTGAAAAGCCTCCAACGAGCATACACGACCTCACATGTTATTTGTTGTGTATGCTAGTCGTGTGTGGTGCATTTTTTATGTTTTTTCATCATTTTCCTGTGAACATATGTATTCATGCACAATTTTTTCTATTGTTTAAGGACAAAAATATTTTTGAAAGCACTCCAACGAGCATACACGACCATATTGGTCGTGTGTGCTTCGACGAAAAATACATACACGACCATAGACACACGACCAGCACACACGACCATGCATATACGACCATATTAGCACACACGACCATGCATACACGATCATATTGGTCGTGTGTGCTTCGACAGAAAATGCATACACGACCAGCACACACAATCATATCAGCACACACGACCATGCATACGACTAGCACACATGACCATGCACACACGACCATGCATACACGACCATCACACACGACCATGCATACACAACCATATTGGTCGTGTGTGCTTCGACGGAAAATTTTCGTTTGAAAGTTGCCGGAAAATTTCGCCGAAAAAAAGTCACCAAAAAATTTGCACACACGATCATGCATACACGACCAGTACACACGACCATGCATACACGACCATATTGGTCGTGTGTGCTTCGACGGAAAATTTTCGTCGAAAAGTTGCCGAAAAATTTTTGCCAGAAAAAAGTCATCAGAAAATTTGCACACACGACCAACACACACGACCATGCATACACGACTATATTGGTCGTGTGTGCTTCGACAGAAAATTTTAGTCGGAAAGTTGCCAGAAAATTTTCGCCGAAAAAAGTCACCGAAAAATTTGTCGGAAAATTTGCACACATGACCAGCACACACAACCATGCATACACGACCAAGAAGGACAAAACAATAAATTTACCAATAAAATCCCAAAAAGTGGCCATATTTGATCGTTTTTAAAAAAATAACTACAGTTGCACTTTACTTTTGAGAAGTGACTATATTTGCTTTTCACCCAAAAAATCTTAACATTGAAGAGACACAATAATGAACCATATTTCTCAATATGACACATTTGCACACATTAGGTAGATTTAAAAACCTATATATGTTTGGTGTACATGGATGACAAAAAAGAATAATAAAGTGTAAAAGTAAAGTAGAAATTTTAAAAAATGAGCAGAGAAAGAATGATATTAATCTTAAGGTCAAAAACCATTGAACTACAAAATATTCATTGAGTAATTTAAAAAATAATATACATAAATATATACTCCCTCCGTCCCATTATTCTTGTCTTGTATTTCTTTTTGGGCAGTCCCGTTATTCTTGTCCTGTTTCCATAAAAGGAAATATGCTTCTCTCACAAAAAGTTTTGGACTCCACCACTTTCTATCTTTTTACTCTTTAAACACCCTTCTCCTTAATACCCGTGCCCAAAAGAAATGAGACAAGAATAATGGAACGGAGGTAGTAATTAAATAGGTTGACAATATACTCGGAGGCACTGAATGCCCCAAACAGATTCTTCTAGAATTCGAAACCAAATTGAATAGGAAAAGCAGAAGACGTATGATACACCAGTTAATCTGATCAAAAAATGCTTCAGAAATCACTAAAGTCGAAATGAAGTCTTCAACTCTACTTTGTTATGTAACTAGCCCAGAAGCATATCGATCAAAACAGTATATTTACACAAACCTTCAAAGCATTTTCAAGTTCAACAACAAGAACCAACATAATAGCAATTTGAAATGCAAGATCTCATCAAGCTCGCGAAGAACGGGACCTAGCAGTTGCTCTCTCTAATGCTCTCAATCTGTTAGCTTCCATGCGAGCTTTTTGTTCTTCTGACAATACAATTTTACTAGAATTACCAGGGTTCGCCTCCATTGTCCGATTCAGCACCTCCTCTGCTCTAGATGTATCAGCACTAACTTCTTCGACAGGCACACGCTGAGAAGGTTCCTGCTGCGTACCACATCATTAGTGGATTCAGCCTTTTTTGAGATTGTGAATAGTTAGTAGCATGACTCAATGAAACGAGACATTGTAACCCGTGTTCGTAGAAAACATTACCCAATGTTTTCTTGCTCGGCATACAAGTTGGAACAGATGAGCAAGTAAGCAAAAGCAACCCCCATATGCTAGCCTTATTACATAAATTAATAAAGGAAACGAAGAACTCACCTCAGTGGCATTCTCCCAGATGCTTTGAGGCATGTCTTCCTGAATATTGTTATCGTCTTCAATTTGTATATTATTCTCCTGAAAATTACTTGGCATGTCGAGGCCACTTGTAGTATCTACCAAAGCAGAGAATATCAGTCAACCAACCAAAAAGCTCGATAGGAGGGGACATGCATGCTTACAATTTCTGGAGTCAATTCATTTAGATTCTGTAGATCAAATGGAAAGAAATTTTCAAATTTTACTGAGCTAAGCAAAAGATGTTGCAGACTTGCATTGAGATAGTAAGAGAAGGGAACGGTGATGTGAACTTTATTAAGCTGAAGAAAGAACATATAGAAACAAAATACAAACTCCGCCATGCATGCTAACAGAAGCCTACTGAAGGACACCAGGATTAAACAAGAGTCGATGTTGTTAGACATGAACCACACATGGACTTCCCAGTTCGAGAGCTGAAACTGTTTGGCTTGAATTTGAAAGACAAAAACACCAAGCATCTGAGTTTTCCTCATTTAGCTTGAGCACTATACAGTTAATCTTCTGCCAATTGTACATGGAATTGAAGATGATTGGCAACTTCTAAATGAATATTAAATTTTTATTCATACTTTAACAAAAAAGGAATGCAATTGAAGCTAGCTTTCATGAAATGTGTTCTCCATTACACTTATATCCTAAAACCAAAACTTAGACTGAGTGAAACACTGTAGTAGTGTGTACTTGCTGAAAGTTTATAGCATCTTGCACCACTACCATAAAATAATATATAAAAAATAATACAATGAATGTGAGCATTTTCTTTCTATTATAATATTTCAAAGGTATTGCATTTTCCCATATTGGGATCAGAAGAAATATCAATTAAGTAAAGCATTTTATAGCTATGCAACCAAAATCGTATACCTTGTTCATCAACTGAGTCTTGTTGAACTTGAGACTCCTGCAGCTTCGTTGGGTCCACTCCATTGGCAACTCTATCACGTAGTTCTCTAAGACATACCTAAACTCAAAATTTTAAATAGAAATTGTTAAGAATGCATACCATTAAAATGATATACAATATTTTAGCATACTACAACAGTTTTAAGGATTTCCTAAACATAATGGGATAATGAGACCGTAAAGCCAATTCATATATTCAAACCTGACCATCATCCTATATTCAAATATCCAAGCCAGTTAAACATAGCACACATTCATTTTTTTTCAAATAATTTACATCCTCTACAAGTTCCAAGTATGATCAACCACACAAAGAAAATGGCATGTTCTACAAATAAAACTCGCATCTAGAACAAATAAATTCAATGAGTAACAATTAAATATTAAAATCAAGTATGGTTACACAATCACACAAACTCAAAGCATAACAAAGAGGCGCGAAGGACTTTTCATAGCATATCCAGCACATTATTCTCCTTTTTCAGATAAATTACATCTCTACACATTCCAATTATGATCAACCATACAAATAAAATGGCATGCTCTAACAAGATAAATATATACAATTAAACAGGAAAAGCAGAAAGTTCTTGCCTTGACACGCTTTGTAGCACCTACTCGTTCAACCTTATCTACGAATTGTTCGAAATTGTAATAGGGAATCAATCGTGAGTGCCAGTCACCATACATTCGAAGTAGGTGTTGCAGATCATCAACCTGTAATCAGAAAAGATGAAAGATTCATGAAATGTCTGGTTGTATGAGCTTAACAGTGCGTTAAAAAAATTCATTGGCATAGAAGAAAACACAGCATTATTCTCTTCCTTAGATCCATTCAAATTAACGAATCCCTTGGATTGAGAAATTTGATTTGAAATGTATAGATCCATTCGAGTGAACGAATCCCTAAAACAGAAGTTCAAATCATTCAATACAAGCATCAAATCAAGGACACACTGAATTGTGGGCGATTTAGGGAATTGACCTCGTGGCCGCGGCCGCGGCATTTGAAGGCGGGCGGGAAGTAGCGGAGGATGTGGCCAATGCCGGCGTCGGAGAGAAGCAGATCGGGAGTGAGCTTGGGCCTGGTTCTTCTCAGCGGCTTCAGCTTCGGCTTCTGTGCGGGGATTGGGAGGGGCGGCCTCGACCTTGAGATAGGATCGAGGCCGGGGTCTTGGTTACCGTTGTTGTTGGTTTCGGAGGTGTTGGGGTCGGACGGACAGTCACGGGACCAGTGGCCGGGTCGGCCGCACTTGTAGCAGCCAGTCGGGGCCGCGCCACCGCTACTAACGCCGCCGCCCTGATTCATTCTGCGCCGGTGCTACGAGAAAATGGGGGCCATTAAATTATAGAGGTTATTGTTTTGGCGGGAAAATTTGGAGGGGAAAAATTTTACTTTTTTGTTTTTTGTTTTTTTAGGGCAGACTTCAAAATCAAAAATGGCGCAAAATGAACCAATGGATCAAAATATTGGGATTTTTTTTTTGTGATAAAAAATGGTCAATATTAGGAACAAATTTATTTATATCCCAAATGAAAAAAAAAACTTAGAAGAAAAATACTAAAAATATAAAAAATTGGTTCGGAGAAAAAAGTGGATTGAGTTTGTGCTATCGGATATTCGGAATCACCTTAAGCTTGTTCGCAAAAATTGATCTGGTAAAATATGGGGATTAATCTTTTCTTTAGATAAAAATATCGAGATTAATCAAAAGTAAGTTATCGGCGGTAGCAGGAGTAGTTTAAGATAATTGTTTTTTAATTTGTTAAAAGAAATCTTATTTAAGGTGATGAAGTAAGAAATAATAATACTCCTACTATCTTTTTTATAAAAACAATAATAAATCAATAGTAACTTTAGTTGCAGGATAATACTAATAATCTACACAAGTATGATGAATAAATTTTCATTCCAACATATTTATTGGGAAGAAATTACAAGTTCAATAATAAATCCATTATCCATGGCTGGGTATTGAGATAAGCAGTGAAATAATTCGGATAAAAAAAACTAGTGAAGTCAAAACATTCATTCACTCAACACTACTAGTTTCCTATTGTGTACATTTACATACAGAAGAGAAGAAGCCAAGTTAGCCATCAAAATCTCATGGAGGGAACCTTGTTTGAATGAAATCTCTCATTTGCCACCACCACCATCTGCTCACCAAAAACAATCACACCCTTCCAAATAAATGAAACCACAACGATGCCGACAACGCCGCGCTACTATTTCTGATGGAGACGTACCTTTACAGCAGAATTTTCTATACTTACAAGAACCACACTGGCTGGTTTCACCCAAGTTATAAAATGTTCATCAGCATCCTCGCTCCTGCTTCAGGGCTATTGAACTTGAAGCGCCGAATGTCATGGGCTGCAGGTATCGAACAAACAGAGTCGAGTCACAGTCATGGCTCGTTACAATCAAATACTTGTACGATAATAAGATATAAATATTTATTCACCGTGGTTAGAGGTTGAGATAATACTATCATACTATGTACTTCTTGAGGTTACAGTTCCAACCTCAAGACAATAGCCAATAGCAGCAGTCGTTCAATTGCATAAGTCGAAACCAAAATTTAATTTCATTTTTCTCTCTCCCCCTCCCCCAAAGACCCCATGGTACTATTCACTTGCCCAGATGAAGAAACTAATGAAGTTCTTATATAACGAAAACTGATCGTCCTACACCAATGCCGCAAATGGGCAGCTAAGCATATGAAGGGTGCATCAAATGTTATAAAGACTCAACTCTACTGTAGCATACAACAAAAGAAACTTAATTGAAAAGCTGCAGCAAATATGGGTACCATTCTACATAGAAAACAAGACAACATGCATCGTGTAATATAAGAGACTCTCATGACTGTGACTAATGATAATCTTGAAGAGAAGCAGGACATACACATACCTGAGATGAATGCGGAAAAATACTACAAACGAGTTCCTCATTTAAGAGAACAGGAAGGGGTGGCATTTGACTCATAATCCCGGGCATGTTTTTCATGCTGCAGAAGTAAGTGGGAGAAAACTATACTCAGTGACAAAAAAAGGTCGCACTTAAGGGACCAATAAGAAGCGACATACTCATTCAAAACTGTACTTAGGTTGTTCCTTGTACGACAAAAGAGATCAATGTTTTCCTGCAACTGATACATGGATGTCAAGATCAGGAGAGTCTGAATGTAAGTAAAGGATTTATTTAAGAAAGAAATTATCATAAAGCAAATTAAACATGAAGAATCCAACACTTATCAATACTTCATACACAACCCAAATTGCCAGCCACAAGTTTCTTATCACTTCATTGATTATGCATTTTAAGCTAAAGCAAATAAAACTTGATTGGTAGTGAACCTAATAAGAACCAGCATCCATGACATCACGTGATAATATCTAGATATAAGGAGCATCTCATAAACAACTTGATTAGAAAAAATTACATTCATATTGAAGGACATCACTGACAACCCCATAAAGTTCCAGAAATGTTAAAATCCCTCTCATTGGTATCTCTCAAGCATGAAGCAACTCCACATTCATGTACCAAATACAACAGTTAATTAGATGTTATGGTCTTTCAAATAAGCAGAAACATTATGGAAAAAGACGAAAAAGTGACTTTATTAAAATGTGGCTTTTATATGGTTGAATGGTCAATAGAGCAAACCCCATGTATTAGCACAAAAAATGATGGAAATTTAACTCCATCAGAGAATAGTACTTATCAGGTTATATAAAATTAATTTTATATGAAAGGCTTTTGGTCATGGAAATGTTATTTTCAATTTTTCAGCTTCTATTGGCATTTTATACATTCTATCACTCCCCCATCTGAATACAACAGAAGGACATCCATTATTATCAAATCCTTGCTAGGTTTACATATTATCCTTACATTCCTAGGTTTGTGCCTCATTTGATTTGAGTATTCAAGACGTTTTGTTATACACATACACACACACACACACACACACACACACACAGGAGAGATGAGCTTATACTTGGAAGTAGAGGAACAAAATAAATCACTTGCCAAATTGTCCTAAATTTGATTACGTACAATATCCCATTTATATAATATAATTGCAATTGTATTGAAGCTAGACCAGTATAAATTCCATAAATCAAATTTACGAGGGAGTGAAGTCCTAAATTTCTTCAGGATTTAAGGGTTCTGGCATTACCTTGAAAGTTGAAAGATTTGCAGATATATGACCAAAAGCACGATTATTTTCTTCCAATAGATGCCTGGCTCCAGAATTAAGTGCTGAAACATATGTAGAAAACTAGTTCACTACTTCTTGCTAAAACTGAAACAGGAAAAAGGAAGGGGGAAAGAAACACCCACCACTCAAGGTTTACAGTTATACACAAAAGTGATAAGCAGTGTGTGCAAACTAGTGAAACAACTAGATATAAGAGAAATAAGAGACTTCATATCAAATTTCATATATGGATAGAAGCATGAAGTTGTTCCAAGTAAAAAATAAAATCTGAACCTAGATTATAAAAAAAAATCTGGCCATTCCCAATAAGAAATGAGACAAACCTCCTGAAAATATGTAATCACTCTGATTATGATGGTTTGTAGGTAAAGAATAAGCAGGCAAGTTCACTAATGAAGCCGAAGACACTTTATTCTTTAGAGATGCTTCCATCAGTTTATCCTGAGAAAAGAGGTAGTCTTTAAAAAGCTAATTATCTCACAAGAAGACAATCTGTGAATCATTATCAGACAGGCAGTGCACATTAAGAAGCAACTTTGAGTAACAGAGTTTACAAGTTCAGACACCGAGTCTTTTTTGGCAACTTTTAATGGTAAGGCTTAACAAGACGATGAACAAGGTAAAGTATCTGGAGGCCACAACCAAAAAGTTCGGAGCAACTAACTGTTGCCCATAAAGCACGAATTCAGAAGTACATGCAACTTGAACAAGGTCCGCGACCAAAGAGCAGAAGTTTAAAATTAACCTCGTTCTCCTTTGTTTTTCTCATATTTTTTCCCCTTTGTTGTGCATGCGGGTGAATTTTGTAGTTTCTTTGAGTGTGTTTGGTGTGTGTGTGTTGGGGGGGTTAAGAGCCCTATGCACTACCCTCCTGTCCAAGATATATTTCACTTTTAATATCCCCCTAAACCTGAAACTGGATGTCAAAACTGCAACTGTTCCATAATATAAGGATGGAAAACATAAAAAAATTCAAAAGACGCTTGTTCTGTTGTTCACTTTTAATAACTCCAGAAATAATCTAGCCAAAGATATCATCTTTTGTCCTAACATCTCATCTGCTATAATTCTCCTCATAGAGATCAAAGAGAACTCTTCTAAACACGTTGATGGAAAATGTGACATCAGGGTGGCAACATGACAAGGCTGAAAATTTTGTGAACTTCAGCAGTGCTTTTGTGCGCCTCGTAATTATTGAAAGAGAAGTATGAGTTACCCGAGGTTTCATCCCCCTCCCCCCCTTTCCAGGTGTGGAAACAAGATTCCAAATTGATCAGTTAGCTTGCATTTCAATCAACAAGAACCCAATTGGCTTATCTTCCAATGTATTGTCAGGATAACCATCTGGTCTTAGGCTCCACTAGACTCTCTCGATGTTCAATGATTCTAAACTCTTCTAGTTTTCTTAATCAGTGCTATGAAAAAATGATCACAAACTTAGCATTCCACAAATTACACCATAGAAGATATATAAGAAAGCAGCTTCATCAATATTTCAAATTATACACAAGCAAAAGTAACAATAACTTACCTTTTGGTCCTTCACTTTCTTCCCTAAGCTCAGATCCTCCTGTTTCCTTCGCTTTCTCTAAAAAACATAGTAATGATTAGGGAATGATACTAAAAGAAATAGAACATTCTAAATCAGACACAAGAATTCAAGGATAGAACATAGCTATTCAACAACTACTTTAAAAAAAATGACATTGTTTGGCATATACAATAATCAGTTGTGATCTCCACAAAGAAAATAACTTACCATCATCCATCTACACCGAAGAGCGACATCACGTACAGTTTTGTCCTGGAGGGAGGCAGCTATCTTGATATACTGCAGAATATTGGGTTCGTTGCCATATCTACAAATTGAAGTAAAGTGAACCGGATGGTATGAGAGTCAATCGTAAGAAACAAAAATAAAACAGGCAATGATAAAAAGAAAACCCTAGATATGAGAACTGCCCAACTCAACACAAACTACATAAAAGCAAGAAGAAAGTATGGTGCAGCTGGGAAAAAAACCTTTGGGCTTTAATAGAGGGATTACATGAAGTAATTGCTTCAAGCTGAATCAGGTGCAACTGATATCATATGAAATAGGAATCAGGTGCAACTGATGTGATAGCAGCTTGACGCCTCATGCATTACAAAGTAAACAGCTTTCACATTAAGAACGGCTCCCACTTGAGAGAATTAATAGAATTTCCGACAGAGTGTTCCATTTCTAAGTACGTAAAAGTAGCTGATACACAAACAAATCTCTATAAAATAGTTTTTTGTCTGTGTATTACATCTAGTAGTTATCACAGGGGGCACATCAAACATATTCAAAAGAACTCCAATTCCAATACCCAGATAATATTCATGTACAAGCATGTAACATTTAGATACAAATTGTAATTATCAGTCACCACCAGAGAAACAACATGCAGTACAAGATCATACATCAATAGTTCATTATCTGTTGAGTAAGGAAAAAACACACAAATAGATCACACATACTTGATAGGAAGACCACCAAAAACTACTTGGAGTACCCTCTAGATTCTAGTCTGCTTACACCAATTTCTAATGGCCCCATGCATTTGACAAATGCTCTAGCCATGAAAATGACTGCAGATTTGGATTCAATCAGACTATATTATTCTCATGATAAAATCTGTGGACCAAGGAAAACGATCACTTGAAACTAACAAACATCACTATTCACTACTCATTGATCAATCATGATCGTGCAAAAAATTGTACCCCACAAAAATGTGGATAAACTTGGTCTGATTTTCCCCTAATCAAGAAGAAACTACCTACTTGGCCAGACCTTCCTCCAACTTATATTGTTCCTCAACAGACCACTCCACCGCTAGCCCCGTATCATGCTTCAACCCCGGTACCGAGTCCAGCAAAAGCGACGACGACGAAGGGCCTAGGGAATTGTTCTGCGCCGCGGCGGCCGAAAAATACTGCAGCCCCGCAGCAGAGCCATCAGCCCCGCCCAAATTCAAGCTTCCCCCGGGGCTATTATAGTAATTCGCCATGGGAATCAGCTCGTACCCTCCGGAGCCGCCGCTGCTGCTGCTGCTCATCCCCCCGCCGCCGGATTTATACAGTACGCCATGCTGCTGCTGCTGCTGATGGTGGTGGTGGTGGAAGCCGGGGTTGAACTCACCCGCCATGTGTTTGTGAATTTCCCTCGATTAAGAACATAAAAAATCACAACCTCGCTTCGATTTTATGGCGAACATCTGCCACCAGTTGGTTGGATTTTGGGTCTCCTCGCATTACTAGCCGCCACAATTTCAATTCCGACTCCAATTGCAAAGCGGCCCGCAGTAGAAAGCAAAAGGAAGCACTTCCCGTTGTCTGTTTGTGTGTGTGTGTGTGTGTGTGAGAGAGTGAGAGAGAGAGAGAGAGAGTAAGTTTGAAGGAGGGGGGAGGACTAGAGATTTCAGCAGCTATGGGTGTTGGCATTTATAAGTGGGGAACCTTTTTTTTTTTTCTTTTGCTGTGTAATTATTACATAGTCTCCATATAAATAATTCCACGTATAATTATTCAAATGGATATATGTAAGTATGAAAAGTTGGGATGGATGGGATATTGGATATTTCTCATCTTGCTTCTGTTGCACCACAGTGCACTTTCTATTTATGTGTTGTAGCTAGAAAAAATTCTTGCTCGACTTAATTTTTTTTTCTTTTTAAAATTTGATTTTTTCAAATCGTGGCACAGCTTTTTCATAATAATTTTCAGAAAATATTTGATAATTTGGCAATTATATAAAATAAAATAAATTATTTGGCGATGATTAAACTCTCATCCTCCTCATGTGGCTCCGCCACTGGTTGTGGGTTGAGGCTACCACTTTTCATTTATATAAGTTTTCTTGTTGTTATTCTTTTAACTACGAGATGAGTGTATTCAGTCCACTAGTAGATGTTTCTTATTAATCTTGTAAGAACTTATCGACTTTCTTTCAAATTAAATATTTTATTATTATATTATAATTTTTTTTACTGTTAAATTTGATTGATTCAAAAGTTTAAGACGAAAAGATAGTTAATAAAATTAGAATTGAGATTGATTTGATGACTACCCTTACAAAATTTTTGATATTTTTACTATCCATGGTGCACAATGTACATTATATGATAATCATTAGCAAAATGTGGGTTGTGTGGTGTAAAAGTGAAATGGATGAGCCACTAACTATCGGAATAGTAAATAACAAGTGTGTATGTCTATTGTCTCATCATATTCATGTTCATATTCATATTCATATTCATATTTATATGTGTAATAAAATAAAAGAAAGTTAAGAATGCAAGATATAAATTGGCATAGTAAGTGTAAGTGTAGAAATTGAAATTCATCACAGCTAAGCCATTGCGATTCCCAATAAGCAAGTGACGTCATGCCTCTAAAGTCTCGAGTGTCTTGATATTGTACATTTTAAAAAGGACACCCCATGCATGTCGCCACATTTATATCTATATCTACATCTGGACAATAAATATGCTCACTTTTGGTAAGCATTTTCCGCTAGCATCATTTTTATTTTGTTAATGTACTAAAATTATTTTATTTAATTTTTTGTATGGTACTTTATTTTAATATCTTAAAAATTATTATTGAGATCGTTAAATTTATAAATTACATAAAAATTAAAGCTTGATTTGTTATTTTTCTCTTTAATTTTGAAGAATTGAATAAGTAGAACAAATTAAGCTTTTAATTTTTATAACTTGTAAAATCAATTATCTCAATAATAATATTTAAGATATTAGAATAAAATACAGTATAAAAATAAAATAAAATAAAATAATATTAATATTAATATGGACAAAACCAAATTAATGCTAGCAAAAGGTGAGTAGCAAATCTAATTGAATTGAAGCGGAGTAGGTAGTATCTATTCATTTAATTTTGTAGCGACGAGTATTACAGTTAATAAAAAAAATACTACCATTCACATTAATATGACGTAAAAAAACATAAATGAGTGTGTCGACTTTATTAGGAATTGTACTTGTGCAGGGTGTATTACACCAATGAGGCAATAACTTAATTTCCAAATTTACAATCCACACGAACAAGTCATTCACATATAATTTGCACATAAAGTACAGATCCCTACATCGAATGAACTTGAAATAAGCAAAAAAAATTAACTTTTTTTTTTTTACATATATGTACTAATCTTGATATTTTCATGAGTCATGACCCATGTATTTGTTTATAAAAACTATAGAGACGTACTCCATATGCTAGCATAAGTAACAAAAAATGTGCAAAGAAAAAAGAAAAAAAAAAAAGAGAATAATGACCCAATTCGATTCAACAACATACGCATGGGGCCGAGCTCAAGAGAGAAATAATTTATCATCAGCGAACGTGATTAAAGATGATTTATCCCAAACAAATTTCCTATCTTTTGCTACTTTTTCACTCATTGCTCACCTAATTTTATGTGGATACTGATTGTGAATGAACCACTCTCAATCTAAATTTCAACCAACGTTCAATATTGATAAACTCTTTGAAACAAAGTGAATTACAAATGTCACAAGTGTATGAAAAAAAAAACTACTAGCAGCCTCTAGTTTTCTATAAACAATAAATTAAAAAAATCATAAATTCAAGAACGATCAATCTTCACTGGAAACCGTAGACACATATACATTGGATCCACTTGTAAAATCCTAGATATTATATTTCTCGTCAAGATAGATATGTTTCATTGTAAGAATAGTAATCCTCCCTTGAAGATATCCTTATTGCAATCAATCTTATATGTATTCATGTTTCTTTCGCATCTAGAAGTATATGAAAAGAATCCCACAAATCTCGCAGTTGCAGCTATGACAAGTCACGAAAACACGCGTGACAGAATCTCTTTACACAATTGAATCACAGTTTCATGATTTATTCTACGCAACGTTAGAAGTGTTCAACTATTAAATATCTACATAAATTTTGCCAATACACAAATTATAGTGTATGAACCATACACTAACATGTTTGTCTGGTAAGAATCGAATTGTTGCAGTAAAAAATTGAAAATCAACCAAAACATATTTGATTTTTACTTTTCTTAATCGAACCAAAATAGAATCGATTGAAATCTATCAGTCTGGTGCAACTTTTCAGTTCGATATATCGCGGGGCATAAAAGATTGAATTCCTCCCCACCTCAATAATCATAATCAACTTTGCATGTTGTTGTCCGGTATCATACCAGTACGGTGGATCATACCATACGGTAGATATAATCAATCGTATTTTTATAATTTCGCTTTATTTTTTCGATCAATTAATTTTTGATAAGTCGATCAATAAATCCTAATTTAGATCATGTAATTTTAATTAAGTAATATAAACTCTAATTATTTATAATTATATTTAGTTACCCTATAATCCTCTTAATTTTCCTCTATTTACCAAAGGGGAAATTTTAAACATAGCCCCCATTTTACTCCACATAGCCCCCTAAAAAAAATAATAATGAAATTAATTATAAATATACTATTATGCCCTTATAGCCCCCAATTAAATTTTAAATAATTTAATTATATAGCCCTCATTTTACTCCACATAGCTCCGTATAAACAATAATAATGAAATTAATTACAAATATACTATTATGCCCTTATAGCCCCCAATTAAATTTTAAATAATTTAATTACGTAGCCCCCTATAAAAAATAATAATTAAATTAATTACAAACATAGTTGTTTCACGGTTGTTCTTCGATCATAATTAATAATTATTTTTACCGTACGAGTTGCACTACACATACATAATATTTATAAGCACCTAAAGTTCGGAACTCTAGCTCGATAATTCTTCCCATATTTTACATTTATCCATTATTTTTGTTTGCAATTAAGTTTTTGCTAATACACGAGAACTATTAATCATGTCAGAAATTGAGATAGGAGACAAAGGATTTATCAAATTATGAATGCTTGAGATAACTCCCAAAGTAGGCGGCGCATGAGAAAGCTAAACACACGAACAATTATTTTTTCACGCAATTCAATATTTTTCTTTAATATCATGACAAACTTAAATAAATTATAGAAGAACAAAAAGATTAATAAGAAAGTAACAATTGAAATACCGATAGTTTTTTTCTTCTTTCATGGCTTCGTACGAGTTCTTCTGTCTGATGGCTAAGGGCTATAAACCGATAATATATCTTTAGGATTTATGTTATTTAAATTTTAAGTGGGGGCTATAAGGGTTTTAAGATTTATTTTATTTAAAAATTTAACTGTGAGCTATAAGGGCATAATAGTATATTTATAATTAATTTCATTATTATTTTTTATGGGGACTATGTAGAACAAAATGAGGGCTATGTTTAAAATATTCCTTACCAAAGTTCTTGCTTCGTACCATATATTTCCTGTTGGGCTTTAGCCCATTAAATAAATCTTTTTCAACCTGATTATACCCATTGATCATACCGGACTATCCAGATTGTTCTGCCCGAACCCGACATTTGAGGTTTAGCAAAATGTTTCCACTTCTCCAACTACTGACCTCACTGCCAAAACCCTACTGTCCCAATTTCCTTAACCCTTTTTTCTTCAACTAATAGAGGCAGTTTCTTCAACATTGTTGCCGGATTTTATGATTGCAATGAATGTTTGGAGTCCGATTTCAATCGGAATCGGATCCCATGCCTGACCCGTTTTCATGTTGCATCGGTTTTGTTCTAGCCATGTTCATGCTGCTACGCCGGCTCAAAACCTCTCACTGTCGTTCTGTAAGCTCATCATTTTTTGATTCTTCATCTTGTCTGTTTTCGGGAAATTTATTAACTTGGGCCACTTATTTTTTATATTCTCGTTACTCATTTTCGTCAAATTCAAATTTAAGCAATTTTCATGGGATTTTTAATCGGGATACGTTGGTTGAAATCGTGAAAGAGGAGAGATGGGACGATTTTCGTGTCGCGGGATTGTTATATTCGGCCTTGGCCCCCGTTTGGGTGTCGAGATTCTTGATTGAGCTGAAGCAGGACCCTGTATTGGCTCTGAGGTTGTTCAGATGGGCGGAATCGCGGAATGGGTTTCGACATACAACGGAGAATTATTGTGTCGTTGCTCACATTTTGTTCTGTTCGAGGATGTATCGCGACGCCCACAATGTGCTCAAAAGTTTAGTTACATTTCATAGAAACAGGGGAGGTGATACTAGTACTAGTCTGCTGCCTTCTTTTACTATAGTGGATGTTTTATGGTCGACGAGGAATGTTTGTGTGCCTGGTTACGGGGTGTTTGATGCGTTGTTTAGCGTATTGGTGGAGTTGGAAATGTTGGAGGAAGCTAGGCAGTGTTTCTTGAGGATGAGAAGCTTTAGAGTTATTCCCAAAGAAAGGTCTTGTGATATTCTATTACATAAGTACTCTAAGGTAGCAGATGGAGCTTCGGCAAAGAAATTTTTCGATGATATGATTGGAGCTGGAATTTTTCCATCGATTTATACTTATAATATAATGATTGGAATTTTGTGTAAAGAAGGGGACTTGAAAGCTGCAAGGAGCTTGTTTGTGAGGATGAAGGACATGGGGGTCTCTCCCGACATTGTTACTTATAATTCACTTATAGATGGATATGGAAAGCTTGGAGAATTATGTGAGGCAGTTTGTATATATGAGGAGATGAAAGCGGCAGGGTGTTCTCCTGACATAATTACGTATAACACATTGATTAATTGCTTTTGTAAATTTGAGAATTTGCCTCAGGCATTCAAATTTCTTAGGGAAATGAGGGAAAGATGTATTAGACCTAATGTTGTAACTTACAGCACATTTGTTGATGCTTTTTGTAAAGAAGGAATGTTGCAGCAGGCTATAAAGTTTTTTGTTGACATGAGACGAGTTGGTCTGATTCCTAATGAATTTACTTATACTTCTTTGATTGATGCAAACTTTAAGGTGGGGAACTTTGATGATGCCCTGAAATTTGTAAAAGAGATGGTAGAAGCTGCTTTGAAGTTGAATGTCGTTACCTACACAGCATTGCTTGATGGCCTATGCGAAGAAGGGAGGTTACGTGAAGCAGAAGAAGTTTTTAAGGTTATGCTGAAAGATGGCATAGTTCCTAATGAGAAAATATATACAGCATTTATGCAAGGGTACCTTAAAGCCAAAAGGATTGATGATGCTATGAGGATTCTGGAAAAAATGAAAGCAAATAACATCAGACCTGATCTAATTCTGTATGGTACTTTAATTTGGGGGTTTTGCAACCTGGGAAGGTTTGATGATGTGAATTTATTGTTGGTCGAAATGAAGGACTACAATATAGAGGTTAGTGAAGTAATATACACAACACTAATTGATTCCTATTTCAAGGCTGGTAAAAACATAGAAGCACGGAATATGCTTAATGAAATGCAGGGAAGAGGTATGGCACCAAACATTGTGACGTATTCTTCACTAATTAATGGTTTGTGCAAATTGGGATGTGTCCAGGAAGCAATTGATTATTTCTATAATCTGATAAGTGTTGGTTTGCAACCAAATCTTGTAGCTTATTCATCTCTAATTCACGGTCTTTGTAAAAATGATCGTGTTGAAGATGCCAGAAAGCTTTTCCTGGAAATGCCTGATAAGGGGTTGATTCCAGATAAAATTGCATATACATCTTTGATTGATGGAGTTATGAAGCAGGGAAATATTCAGGAAGCTTTGGATCTGGTAAAGAGAATGACCGAAAATGGTGTGGAGATTGATCTTCATACCTACACATGTTTAATTTCTGGCCTCTCAAGACATGGAGAACTCCATCAAGCCAGAGATTTGCTTCATGAGATGATTGAGAAAGGAGTCCAGCCTGATGAAGTTGTTTATGGTTGTCTCATACGTAAGTACCGTGAGACCGGCCACTGTGAAGAAGCTGATGTCTTGCTAAATAAAATGATCGAAAAAGGTCTTGCTCCTGTTAAAAGTGAGCTGCTGGAAAAAACATATGAACCTGAATCGGTGTAAGCGTCTGTTCTGATGCCGTGATGCATCAACCAATCACTCTATATTGAAACATGAGAAATGTAGACAAACATTTGATGTTTGGTTACCCTCAAATTCTTGAACTTCCAGATTGCCGTGACTGTGAGTGGTAAGCACTGAACATTTATCCCGAATTCGACTCTCTTCAAACCCATGTTTGAATCGGCTTATTTTAAACTTAAGCATTGAGTAATATTTTTTTATGTACCTGATTCGTAAATTGAGCTCCTTTTGTCTCTCTTTAATTATTTGATAAGCTTTGGGAAAGCTTGCTGGCCATTTGAATATTACAAGCTTGCTCAGTATGTATTTGCATCATTTTGTTGATTCTGTGCTTACCTCATCCATAATGAAAATATCAGTACCCTTTCACTTAGTTTATATTGTTTAGGAAGATGTTGCATGTCCTTCTCAGTCACTAATATGCCTCGTACAGTGTTGCTGTGCAGCTGGAGACGATGAAGATGAAGTTCTGACATTTATATGCGGTGGGAGATGGACCAAATCACCGGGCATTTATTTTGGAGATAAGATACTGTAGTACTTTGGCAATTAGTCAACTGAGAGAGTAATCTTTCAATGGTGTATGTCATCTTTGGTCGGCATTATATTTTGAGACTTGCATAAGTTGGTAAGTCATCTTTTGTATGGACTTATCAGTCATAGTTCTGTGCTAGAGATATGCCATTGGCAGCATATGCAATTCATTTTGACTGCTGATACGTGCATTCCCTTTTTGGCCTATAGATCATATCGACAAACAAAATAGGCCAATGCCGGCTTGTCTGGTCTGCTGCTGCATGTTGTCTCACATGCTCACCACCATATTTGGATGGCCACAAACGGTTTTGAAGCAACCAGGCAAGTATTCGTTCCACTCCATTCTGAGGACTATAATGATAAATTGTAACTGAAGCAAATCTCTTGACTTGCATTAGGACTTTCAAGTTTCAACCACTCAATCAAATGTGCACCTTTTCACATTGTTTAATACCTTAATGGCATTGTGCTTTTCTCTGTAAACTATTCTCTTCTAAAAAGTTTCTGGTTAAATCTTACATGTATGAAACATGTTTAGCATAATTAATTTCCTTTTATCAGGGAAAGTTATTAGATTTGATTGATTTTCTGCATTGGATAAAATTGCCTTTATGCATTTCTTGTTTTCTAGCAGGTCTCAAGCTAAACGCGGAATCTATACAGTTCACACTATTTGAAACTGCTTATGTTTTTATGCATCTAAATGTGTCTTCATATTTTTCCTTCCCCCTCTTTTCATGCTTCTTCTTGGGCTAGTTGTCAAAGGGTTCCTTCTTTTGCAGTTTCCGAAAGAGGAAATTTACTGGAAGACGAGAAAACACACTGAAAATTCAACAATGTTGAAGGATCTACGGCTGCCATTCGCTGAATCAAGGGGAATCTACATAATGAATCATAAGAACATCAGAGAGAGAACAATTTTAGGCAACTAACATACTTCTTACCTGTATATTGATTTTAACCAGAGAACTGACGACAACTCGCATTCTTGACTGACATGGAGTTGGTAAATCTTTTTTGATTTTCCAATTTAAGTTTTTATTGCTTGAAATAGTGCTTGTACAATACGGGCGCGTTTGGTAGGGGTGATTAGGGTGTATAATATGTCTATGACACCCTAATATCTTGTTTGGTACGAAGTATACGGCCCTTTATAAAGTTCGGGCCCGTATGAATAATACTTAATTTTGTTGTTATGTATACTACCTATGAGGTGGTATAAATAATATTGCAACTAATTATAGCAATAAATTACAATAATTACTATGTGTTGCAGAGAATTTAATACATCATACCAAACGGAATATTAATTCTTTATTTTTATAAGACATCTCAGTCAAACATATCAGGCCTTATCCCATACTTTCTACCAAACGAGCCCTACAAGTATGTCAGAGACTTGATAGTTTTTTTATTTTTCGAGAAATTGTAAATGTGATAGTTGATGATTTAAGTTTAGCCAATCTCAAAGCGACTTATCTCAAATAAGAGTTCGATTTTTTGGTATGTTGGACCACATTTTTTGTTATGCTGGTTGTATATCAGATTTTAAATTGTTTTGCTTCTGCATTGGTGCTCTTGGCCAATTGAAATATATGCTCACTTAATATATGTTTAATTTACCGTATTTATTAACTGTAGATTTGAATTGATGCTGATGGGTGTATGTTTGTAAATTGTAATTGTGTATAAAAACAAATATTAGATTGAAACTGAAGAAATAAAAATGAAGAATAAACTAAAATAATTATAATATTGGGACTCAGGGCCAAAAGTAAAATAGAAGATCATCTGTCCCAATGGGGATGATCTAGTGGTGGAGTGGTTGTAAAAAACTCTAGGTGGGGTGTGTAAGTATTAATATTTGTAATGATAATAAAAAAAAAAATAGAAGATCATAATGATTCTACAAAATTGCCATGACACTTAACAATATCTTTTATCGAACCAGGAAATAACTAAATCAAGAAATTTAAGTAACTATATGACGCTGAAATGAAGTCATTCATAACCCCCATTGTGATTTGAAAATCATATATGCTCGTTCCTAGTTAATATTAACGATTGTAATTGTTGAAGAATAAGAAATTAAAAAATACTAATAAAAATAAAAATGAGATATTTGTTGTAGAAATATCCAGTATAGATATACATCATGCATTTAGTGATGATTATGTTAACTCTAAGCCCATGTTTGGTTGGAATTTTTTGGGGGTTGGAAAGGAATTCAATTAAGTGAATCAATTACTTCTTGTTTGGTTTGTGTTGTGGGTTAACCATTACCCTTACTTGAGGGTAACCCAAACCCCCAAATGTTACTCACTAAACTAGAGGAATAACAAAATCATTTCCTCCAAGAAAGGGAATCCTTACAAGTGATTCATCTCCATTGTTGAACCAAATATCCAATAAAAATAACAATTATTGTTACCATTCCTCCCCTCTATTTGATTCCATCCCCTTTCCATTTTTCTACATGAACCAAACAAGCACTAAGACTATATTCTCTTTTCTTTAGTTTACAACAATATTTTATTTATGGAGTCGGAGTTTGATATGATATGGCAAATGGGTCGAAGAAAGATGTGGCGAAATCTAAATATCAAGATGCTGCAAACGAATTATTCATTAATGTATACATATTTAAGTAAATCATATTTAGTGTATTAATTTAATTATTGAATATAATGTTTACATAAAAATGTAATACAATTTTCTGTTTCAAAGATATACACAAATATTTAGTATTTACACATTATGATACAAATATTATATTTTGTACATTAAATATTGTATAATTTATGTGAAACGAGTTAATGTATATATTGCAGTACATTTAAAACTATAAGTCAATTTTCCTTAGATGTGCATTAAAATATTATTTTTTATTAATATATCCCTATTTAATAATATTATTTCTTTTCTTTTGAGTTTTGAATTATTAATAGTGTATAATTGAACTTTTTTTAATGTAATTTTATATTGCCATTTCATTCATTTTCACATGATTTTTGTTTATAATGTAGTTGACCGTAAACATTACCATTGTAACTCGCAAGATTTAATTTCTTGGGAAATAATAGTTTGAAATAAGAACCCAACCTTCATAACTCCAAATCCTCAAACCCCCAAATGTATAGAAAAATACAAGGGGAAAATAAAGTAGAGATTTTGGGGCACCAAAATGTATCGCACAAACAATTTGAATGTGTGATACTTATAAAGTGTTTGTAAATTTAACTTTAAATTACACACAGTCACACACTTTCTCTCTCCCCCCTTATTCCCATCATCTTCCATAGTCCCCTTTGCCTATTCCCGTTCTCGTAATTATATGTTGCAGCTGTAAAAGAAGATAACGTCTCTGCATGAGAGTATCCGCCTCAACATTTAAACCCTAGATCTCTCTCTCTCTCCCCCTCTCTTTTTTTTGGTGAATGATTACTAGGGAGCTCGAGGGTGGGAGAATGGCGGGCGCCGCATCTCAACCTCTTTCTGCCGAAGAAGAAGCGCTCAAGAGGAACACCGATTGTGTTTACTTTCTCGCATCTCCTTTAACCTGCAAAAAGGTCCCTTTTCATATATTTGTTTTCAATTTACTTTTCCTCCCCTTTTGTCCTAGTTATGATACGACGTGTATTTGTTCGTGTATGTTTCCCTTTTCTGCCTAATGATTGGTGAGAATCTAATGCTCCGATAACCTAGGGTTCCTTCGCAAAACTTTTCTTTCTTTCCGGGGTGTTAAGGTATTAGATTGTTATTGGTGGTTCAAACAGCTTTAGAGTTTAGAGTTTTAGACTTTTAGTTATTATTGGCTAATTTGTTTATTCATGTTCGGTTTTGGCTGGATATCCTTGCAAGGTTTAGTTAGCCATGGAAAAACCCTACGTATTATTTTTTCTATATTTTTTTTAATTTCTTTTGCTTTTCATATATTTTGAAATGTATGAAGTTAGTAGTTCTTTGTCATCCTATCAATTTCCCTTTGATTATTTATCTTGAAATTGAGTGTAGATAGAAATGTATCTTCTTGAATCTATTAGGAAAGGTTTGGTCCTGAATTGGTGTTGATTTCTCATCTTTTATAGTTTTATTAATTAATGCTTTCATGATTTGTTCTCTTTGTTGTGTTAGCTGTTTCAATAGTGTATTCTCGTTCGAAGTTGAGGGAGTGCTTGTTATCATTCTTTCCTGCAGTTTACTGTCATTAAATTATTAGAAAAATTAGTTTCTTGCATCCTTTAATGACAAATTTTTTTCTGAAGTAACACTCATAATTGATTATAACTCTAGCCCGATTGATTCAATTTGTTAAATCAATTCTGAGCATCCTAATATAAGGTATCTGGGTTGTTTGATGTTTAATTAGCGCCTTAAAGGACACTACAGCCGTTGGACACATGTTGGTCTTTATGTACCATCATGCCTTTATTAGATCTCCTTCTTCAATAATGTTTAAATTTGGTTTTATCTCTTCAGGGAAGTGATTGTGAGTATCGACACAGTGACTTCGCCAGGGTAAATCCAAGGGACTGTTGGTTCTGGTTTAATGGTAACTGCTTGAATCCAAACTGCGGGTTTCGACATCCGGTTAGTCATTTGCCTTTCTTGATTTTAAACAACATATATTAATCAGCCTGAAGTTCCGAGTTGATTGAGATCTTTATCAAGGATGTGATATATTTTTCATAAACGAAGTAATTGATGATAAATCGGGGTACTGTTTTTGTCTTTTTGATGTATGTAGACATGGGAGTCTAATTCCAAAAGAAGCACTTCATGCTTATGATAGTACTCCCTCCGTCCCATTGATATTGTCATGTTACTGTTCGGCACGGAGATTAAGAATAAGGGTAAAAAGATAGAAAGTGGATAGTTCCCATCACTTTTGAAGGGTTAATTCTTTCCTTATTTGGAACAAGACAATTTGAGTGTGACAACCCAATAAATAAAGGAAGACAATATCAGCGGGACAGAGGAAGTATAATATATTAAACAGAAAATTATTAGGTCGGCACGGTTTCTTTTCTAAAACTAATTTTTAACTTTTGTTCCTTAGCCACTTGACGGGTTACATGGAACACGAATGCCGACATCTAATGGGTCTGCTCAACATCTACCACAGACAGTGACAACGCCTCCAATTCAGGTTGTGGATGCAAATAGCAAACAAGGGGTGCCCTGTAAATTTTTCCAAAGTGGGTATTGTTTAAAAGGTGATTGGTGTCTCTTTCTTCACATACCGAATTCCATGAAAAATAAAGCATCAGTGGTGCCTGTAACAGCATCTGCCACCGAACATTCAAATGGCAATAAGGTTGGAATGTCTATTCTGGGGAAGAATGTTCCGCCAACAAATAACGGTAAACCCATTAAGGATTCTCTGGATCAACAAGTAGCAGCAGGTGAAGTGAAACCTGATGTCCATTTAAATGAACTTTCTCAAAACAATAGGATATCCAACACATCATGCATCAATGAGCTTCCAGACCATAATAGCCATCCTGCTTCTAACGGAGACATGGTCGACCGGTTCATCAGTGTTCAACAGCCACACCAGGTGGATGACCCAGAGATGATTGATAATAAGGATGAAGGAGATGTTTCAAGGGAACCCTCTCCTGGGTTTGACGTTCTTGTTGATGACGAGTGGAGGGATTCTGATTTTTATCACAGTGAAGACCGATATGAAATGTCGAGGGAATATGAGGCCCAGAACAAATATGATATTGATCATTTGACTGATTACAATATGGTTGCTGAAGCTGATAATGATAGGTATAGGTATCTACATGGTTATGACTCACAACGGTACCCCAAGGGTCAATATGGTTCGGAGCGGAACAGAGTTTCATCTGAGAGGATGTCAGCAGGGTCGTATCTCAAAAGGAGGCCTTATGCTGGGGCTGAATTAGATCTACGGGATCATTTGACAAGGAACAAGCAGCCTCATGGTTTGCGGTCTGTAATTAGTCATGAGCATGCTCGTGACAATCATGCCAATGATCATAGCCATGAAGGTCTGCAGAGGCATGAACGACATGCTCCCCGGAAGGAGAATTCTCTTAGAAATCGTCTTCAAGGAAGAATAAGGCTTCCACGAAGATCATCATCTCCAATTGATTGGGAAATGATTAGGCAATCTGACAATGGTAGATTGCATTGTGCAAGGGAATGCCAGCCCTCCATTCAGAGACGTATCCAAGACATAATAAAAGGAAGGGTTGAAGGAGCTTCTATTAATGGATGGAAGAATGATAAAGGCACGCACTCGAGAAGAGACATGACTAGTGACGATAATGATGATTTTGCTGGTCCAAAAAGTCTGGCAGAGTTGAAGAACAGAAAAAATGCAGAACCTCATCATGTGATGGATCAACAGAAACTCGGTAAGAGAAAATATGTGGTGCCTGATGCCCTTCAACAAAATGGAAACCTTTCTTCTTTTGAAGGGCCAAGGCCTCTAGAGGAGATTCTAAAGCGCAAGAGAGGCGAAACAATTGGAACTGTCAGCCTTAGGAAGTCTTCCTTGGGTGAAGATGCTGTTGAAGATAATAATAATAATAATCAAAAGGAAGGAAAGTATGGGTCCAAGAATGAGTCAGTTTCTTCTCTTGCAAAGGAGGCCAACTTTGCTGCATCAAAAGATCGGGAAGGAGCTGAGGTGAGTTATAACGATTCTTCACAACCAGTTTCCAGCAAGGTAAAAGGTGAAGACGGTAGAGTTGCTGAGAGTCGGGTGGATGGACAGTTGGAAGCGTATGAAGAGAGAGATGAGTTCAATTTAGAGGTACGTGGTGCAGCAGATTTTGATATCTACGACGGTGAGGAGGAATACCTTGATGTTGGTGGCGATGGCGATGACAACGAGTTTGCAAAGAAGCTGGGTGTTGTGTACTCATGAAAGAATCTGATATTTGCTGCTGCTGATTCATTCATTTTTTTTTTTTGCTCTAATGATGAAGCCATAGACTAATTTTGGGTTAAAGATGTAGAGAGATGTTTGGCCCTTTTTTTGTGCATCAGAGGGAGTTTTATTGCTTTGCAACTCCTCATAGGGTGGAATTTTTTTTTGCTATCCACTCTACTCGTACTCGTTATTAGGTCAAATATATTTTACTTTCTATGTTAGTTTCGATTTTGTTATTCTAATTGTATGCTTTCTGTTGTGCTATATTTTAATTTTCAATTGGCAGAATTAAGATTTATTACTCCCTCTCATGGTTTATTAATCACAAACTAGTATTCGCTCCCGCGATGCAGGGCAACATTTACTCCAAGGAAATATTAAAAGACAATATGATACTAAATTAAAAACCACAAATATATTATATGCAAATTAAAAATAAAGGAATATAGTTGCTGCCTATGAGAATTATTTTGAAAACCTATAACGGAATGTTTACCAGAAAACAATGTCCAAACAAAACAATCTCATACTCTGATAAAAAAAATGAGACTAATCTACACCATCATTAGACATACACCATCATTAGACATAAATAAGCAAGCAAGCAATCCATAAAAAAACTTTGATGAGGTATTGTAAAATCCAACTTTAAAATAGATCATAGCCTATTATGTGAATTATATAAAACCTCATGCAAATGACAAGATTCAATATTCCTCATTTAATTTATATATAGTTGAAATCATGTTACTTTTTGGAATACAGAAATTCAAATCAAACATATATAATTAAGCACAAAAACCCATTATAGAATCAAATAAAGAGGTTACTAATGAAAACATGAAACAACAATAAGATCAAAAGATTCCATCTTGACTGACAACATTAAATAAGGTTCAAAATTAAGATGACAATATTATTGACAATTAGAAGACCTAATTTCATACATAAGAAGAAAAGGCTCACAAATCCAAAGATTACCTATTTTCTCATTTCATGGTTCAAATCACGTTGCCTGTAGAAAAGATCATAATCATATCATAAACATAATTATTAAAGAATCAAGAGGAACATGCTAGTATGCTACTGATCATGAGTACATGAAACCATAGAGAATATTAACCGTCTTCTCCATACCATTATCATCTGAATTTTCGATGAACTCTTTATAACTTTTACACACACGACACTTTCTATTCCTCACTGCAACTTATCCATACCCGAATGTGAAAAAAATCTGCAACCCGCTTGATAATCCAGGGACAAAAATTAGTTAAAGAATCATAAGCAGAAGAATCACTTTTGAAGGTCTTCTTCATTGTCGAGGGTTCTAATTTGATTCCTAGACAGACAAAGATAGATGAAAAGGGAGAGAAGATAAGAAATTTGCATTGATTTGTTGCTTTCCTTCGCCAAGTAGATGATAGTGAACTTGCTCAAAAACTGAAGACGTCGGTGCCAGGCCAGGTGGAATGCGGAATTTATCGGTTTTGGAGTCCGATGAACTTCCTAAGAGCATGACGACGTCGCTTGGGATACGGCGGCGCAGACCCCGACATCCGAAATGTGTGAATAATGTGGAAAAAAAATCGTATAGTGGTGAAGAGTTTTTTCACAAAATTATGAAAAACAATAGCTAGGGAATTATTTGATAGAGTTGGGAGTAACTCACGGTGTAGTTGTGGGAAGTGAGAGAAAACGTGGAATCAGTTTCACGAAGAATCGTATTCAATCTTTTTAATGTGGCTTAAAATGTGACCTTGAATTTCATGTAATTCACAAAATTGCCATTCAAATTGATTTGAAATCGATTGCTGATTGAAAACTCTCTTTTTTATATATATAAATAGATTAGAATGTAATCTTCAATTAGAATTTATTAAATATGAATTAAATTAGTAATAAATATTTTAAAAAACACATTTGGGGCGGTGTGACCACACCCAAGTGATCCTCCTAATAATTAAAATTAATTCGATAGATTTTTATTTATTTACTTTTTTATGAGTTTCACAGCACACACGTACTAATCGAACCCCAATTTTAATAAGGTCGGAGCGTCTCAAATCGATTTATTAAAAAAATCAGGATGTACGAATTAACCGGTTTAGAGTAGGTAGCCAAAAGAACCGGAACCACCAGAACCGAACCGAAACCGGCGGTTCCGGTTTGGAACCGAGAACCGCATCGACGGCGGTTTGATTCCGGTTCCAAAGTTGTGGAACCGAGAATCGCCAGTTTCGGTTAGGTTTCGGTTCCGAACTGCCGGTTCCTCCAATTTTTTTATTTTTAAAATTTTTATCTATGTTTATGTTACAATTCATATTTATTTCATCTAAATGTTACGTTAGAATGCACAAAATTACAATTAAATAAGAAAAAATAGCAAAAAAATGAAAAAAAATTTGAACCCCAAACATGCAGTTTTGGTTTGGAACCGCCGGTACCACAGAAACGAACCGAAACTTGCGGTTCAGGTTTGAAACCGAAACCAAAGTGATCGACGGTTCGGTTCCGATTTCCTTGGGATGGAATCGAGAACCGCCGATTCGGTTCCTGAACCGAACCGAACCGCGGCGGCCTCTAGTTTAGAGTGCAAATATATTATGTGATTCATTTATATTTATCCTTTTAATAAAAATGCAAAATTATGAGGAAAAATGGACCAAAATAACGAGAGCGGCGCGGCCGAGGTATGAGTATGAGCGGACTTCCTCAGATTTTACAACCCCTCTCATTCTCATTCTCATTCTCATCAATCCAAACCAGAGCTGCAGTTTCTTCGCTCAGAACTCTTCAACTCTTCCGTAGCAACAAGCTTTTCAAATCCTTATCTTCTTCGACATCTCAGATTCAGCGAACAAGTTTCAGCGTCGGAGCGTCGTCGAATATGGAGCCTCCGAAGGCTAAGCAAGTGAAGCACGAAATGGAGATGTTCGGCGACGTCAGAGTCGACAATTACTACTGGCTTCGCGACGATTCTCGCTCTAATCCCCAAGTTTTGGCGCATCTTCGCCAGGAGAATGCTCATGTCGATCATATTATGTCTGGTCTGTCTGTTCAACTCTCTCTCTCTCTCTCACACACACACACACTCAGAGAGTTCGTTAATTTGTAGGATTTTCGGATTATAACGATGATACATGAGGTGGAGTCACCGGTCTTCCACTATTTGAAAATTCGTAGAACCTCACACAATTCCATGTATATACCGCCAAATTCACGATAGGTTGTGATAATGAGTTTTCTTACTACGATTTATAGTCGGCGTATTTAGTTATTTGAGTTGGCTAATTATTCGTTGGGTTTTTGGCGTTGGCATAGAGGGGAAATCACGATGGAGTAACAGTGTTGGTTCAGTTCTGAATGTGTGCCATGAACCAAGTTTATACTGAGCTACAACCTACAAGTCATATTATGCTAGTATGGATGTATCATATATGATATTGATATATATGTTTTCTATTATTTGACTCGATTTTGGGTAAAACCAAAGCTGTCTGCTAAACTTCGGAGTGTAATAGCTAAAACAGTTAATTCATTTTTCAAATGTTATGGTTCTTTCTCAAATTATACGACATAAGATAATTTATACACCATTTAATGGGATTATAACTGTTTAGTTACTTCTTGTTCAGGAACCAAAAAATTAGAAGATCAGATTTATAGGGAGATAAGAGGCCGCCTGAAGGAAGATGACATATCAGCACCTTTACGCAGAGGACCTTATTATTATTATAAACGTACCTTGGAGGGTAAAGAATATACCCAATACTGCCGCCGCCTTGTGCCTAGTATTAGCACTCCAGCATCTGTTCATGACACCATGTTAACTGGACCTGATGCCCCTCCAGAGCATGTCATTCTTGATGAAAATGTTAAAGCTCAACAGCACGCGTTTTACATCATTGGTGCTTTCAAGGCAAAATCACCTCTGCTCTCCTCTTACTGTTCATTTTTTTCCATTCAATATACTGTCCCTAAAAACAATTTTATTTCTTGTTAGTTTAATTATATTGCCTCTCTCTTGGTCATCACGATTCATTTACCTCTTTTGCAGGTTAGTCCAAACAACAAACTGGTAGCTTATGCAGAGGACACTAAAGGAGATGAAATTTACACAGTTTATGTTATTGATGCTGAGTCTCAAACACCAGTAGGCAAGCCTTTGGTTGGAGTTACCTCAGATATTGAATGGGCAGGTGATGGTGCTATAGTCTACACCACTAGAGATGAGATCCTCCGGCCTGACAAGGTACGGATGTGGAGTTGAACAATTGAACTATATATATGATGGGGATGATATTGAGTGTGAAATGATGTATATGTTCTCCTTTGGATAATAAATTCAATGCAACAGTATATATTGAACAAACTCTTTTGGCCATGATATATTGAATAACAAGTAGCTTCTAAATTGTATTGAGAGAAGGGGAAAGTCTATTAGAACTTTAAATTATCAAGTTCCTAAAGTTACTTCTTAGAGAAAGATGCAAATAAAAAGTTAAAAAAATTAAAAAATAAAACTCGAACCATTTTGGGAGACATAAATGGATGGATGCTGAGGAAAAAGGGAATGACAATGCAGGGCTTGTTGATTATTCTATGTAGTCTAAGATGCTACAGTTGGTACTCAGCAAATATGTATAATTGAGAGGGTAGCGACTAAGATTTGGTGTAAATTTCAAGAATCAACTGGGATTGAGTGATTATGGCTGAAGGATGGGAAGGGTGCTGCATAGAGCTGTCGGATAATGGATTTGGAGTGCTTTGTTTCCGCCTCCCTTACAGAGAAGTGTTTCTTATCAGAGAGAAGGCATAGTGCACTTGGGAGTTTTATTAAGACTTGCTTTTCCTATGTGAGGCTCGACCTCCTATGTTCTCATAATTAACCTGGAGATGGAAATGTTTCTTGGTTTCTTAATGGGTAACCTATACAGCAATTGTCTTCTGTAGCACAGTGCACAACCTAGTAGTGATCGTATTGTGTTTGTTCATGTGTGCCTACTTGATTTTTACCTAATATTTGAGAACTATTAGTGATCTTGTGTAGCTTTTGGCAGGTGTGGTTGCATAAGCTGGGAACTGAACAATCTTTGGATCATTGCTTTTATCATGAAAAGGATGACATGTTTTCTCTTAATCTTGCTTCTTCTGAGAGCAAGAAGTTCCTATTTGTTGAATCTGAGAGCAAAATTACAAAATTCCTCTTTTACCTTGATATCTCCAAGCCTGAAGTTGGGCTAACTGCATTGACACCCCGATTGGATGGTATAGACACATCAGCAAGTCACCGTGGGAATCATTTTTTTATTAAGAGAAGAAGTGATGAGTGTTTCAATTCCGAAATACTTGCTTGCCCACTAGATAATACTTCAGCTACCACTGTCATCCTTCCTCACCGACCAAGGTAAAAACTTGTGCGGCTAAGATAGTCATCCTTGAATGTAAATGATGATATTTTCTTATATTTATGATAATTTTCTCTACTATTTTGACTTCGAATTTTTTAACTTGACCACCACTTAGAAATGTACTTATTAGAACCAACTATTCTCCTTTTGCACTTAGTTCCCTTATTAATTAATACTCCCTCCGTTCTAATAGCAAGGTCTCACTTTCCTTTTTTGGCTGTCCCAATAGCAAGGTCTCATTCCAAAAATGGAAATAATTAACTCTTCAAAAGCTGTAGGACCTACCACTTTTTCTCCTTTTACTCTTGTTTCTTAATAACCGTGCCCAAAGCAAGTGAGACCTTGCTATTGGGACGGAGGGAGTAGTAGTTTAGAGCAATGAACCTTAGTTGTGGGTTGAAGCTTCTTCAACTGCTTCAGAAGCTATTACAAAGTGATTGTCCTTTCAACAAATGCATACGAAGTGTATGTGAAAATATAATCCAGAACAACTAAGCATATACATATACCGGGACTCAGGCATGAAAAAATATCCATTTGACTGCTTTGCTTTTGCAGTACCTTGATTCTCCTCTGTTACTATGTTAGGCCTCCATAGTCTATGTTATCCTATAATGAGATGCTAACTAAAGTTAAGGTGTGTGGATTCAAGTTTAGCACCAGCTTGCCTTCAATGAATTATAACATATTCAAATATAGATCTTTATAGTCAGAGCTGCTAAGGATAAGTATTGTTTCCAGTCTAGTGGCCTAAACATTATCTGACAAACAAGATAAATGAATACTGTGGATACCCAAAGTAATATATGTCGAACACTTGATCATAAGCTAAGAAAAGCTTAATATATAAGTTCTTCAGAAAGTTGTTTGATTGTTGATAGTTTAGTATAATTGGACTTTAGACGGTGAAATCAATAAAATTAAAATCTGAAATATTTCTAGAACCTTCAGATTTTAGATTAAACAATTTCCATTAATCAGAATACAAACTCGTAATAGTAATAAAATCCAATCTCACCATCATATTGCATACTGTATACATCTAGCCATCGAATTTCCAATTATAGATGCTCCACGTTGTGCTTGCAGATATGATGCGGATAACTTAAAGGATAGTCATAGCGGATCTTAACTGAACCAGAATGTTCCTTAACTAATATCTGCAAATCCATGGTTTTACCATTTGAGCGTGTGGCCTATTCAGGACTGACATTCATAATTAATCAGTTTAGTTTGGAAGAGTAAAGTGAAAACTCTTCTTTGTTGAACCCTAAATTGTTCAAGAGACTGGAATATACCTCCTTGCTAGTGTTGAAACTTTATTTTTTTGTGGACAGAGCTCTTCCAAGCTGCTTTTTCTATTTAGTTGGTGTCTGATGATAATTAAGTTGACATTTTTGTACTTTCACCAGTGTAAATATTCAGGACATGCAACTATTTACTGATCATCTTGTGGTTTATGAGCGTGAAAATGGTTTGCCCAAGATTACAATATATCGCCTTCCTTCTGTTGGAGAGCCACTGGACAAACTTCAAGGTGGTCGGGCTGTGGATTTTATTGATCCTATATATTCAGTGGATCCTTCAGAATCGCAATTCTCTTCTAGTATTTTGAGATTTCATTATAGCTCAATGAGGACACCTTCTTCTGTCTATGATTATGATATGGACTCTGGGATTTCAGTTCTCAAGAAGATTGATACGGTATGTTAACACATCACGATCTGTATAAGGATTGAATCTCCTTGTTCATGTCCATGCTTTGAAAGCGTACCGTACTTACTTCTCTTGTACGTGCACTTTATTTAATACTATGTTTTTATATTTGATGCTTCTTTACATTGGTTTCTACACCAAGCTATGCAACTATTTCCTCCAACTTCAAAACTTTGTTATTGATTCCATTTTTCTCTTCCTCTCCCAGCTCTTTTTAAAAAATCTATATTTATAGACTAAAAGAACAACTACTTCGGTGTTGCTGGGGGGTTTATCAACTGTAGATTGTTGTCTCTGTCTTCCTGTTTCTTTAAAGGATACATTTCATCCTTTTTTTGGGGTGGGTGGGAGTTTGAGTGCCCTGGGAGGCCTTTGCGTCTAATATAATTCATCCATGCATATTTATAGCTTCCAGAAAGGGGTCTAAGATGAGGATAGGTTGGAATAGTGAATGAAAAGTTGTGCTCAAAAGTAGTGACTAGGGTTCAGTGGAATCTCGTCGTTGCTTCAAAGCAAATACTTCTGGAAATATGCCATCAAATGGAGGAGTAAGATAGATCCAAAAGAATCGGCATCAAATTGTAGTTTAGCCTTTTAGATTCATGTCTCTTCTTCGAGTAGATGTCTTGTGCATTAAATGTACTTCCCAATTGCTAATAATCAAATGTACTTTGTTTCGTCTTAATATTTTTTGTCAGTACTATTGTGCAAAAAATAATAATATATGAATGTCCAGTATGATTTTTGCTCATTTTTTCAGGTCTTGGGAGGCTTTGATTCTACCAACTACATAACTGAAAGACAGTGGGCTACTGCTACTGATGGCACTCAAATACCCATTTCAATTGTATATAGAAAAGATCTAGTGAAGCTTGATGGTTCGGACCCCTTACTTCTTTATGGTTATGGTTCCTATGAGGTAATTCATCAAAGGGCTAATTGCTAAATAAATCACCACTTTTGACCCATTAATCGACACTTCTTTCGAAACATTTCAATAGTGACTCCACCTTTTGATTTGTAGCAATTTCTTCATACCCAATCTTTTTCAATGAAATTTGTCCCTAACCCTAACATAACACTGTTTAACTGTTGAAATGACATCTCAACTCCCAAAAAACAAAAAAAATGGAGATGTCAAAATTGCTACAAATCAAAAGGTGGAGTTATTATTGAAACATTTTAAAAGTGGTGTCTAAATTTTAAAATTGGTGAAAAGTGGTGATTTATTTTGAAATTAACCCATCATCAGATGTCGATTACAGGTTTATGTGAATTGATTGCATGAAACAATAGGCTTCTTGAGGTGATATATATCGCCTCTTATGTTCTGCATGGTGGGACATCCATAAATAACATTTATACTTGATATTGTTGGAAGCATTTACTGTTCTACTGCCATACATTTTGGGTGGCAGAATCTTTGACAGCTCTCTTGGTTCAGCTCCTAACGACTGATATTTTGAACAGATCTGTGTAGATCCATATTTCAAGGCATCAAGGTTGTCTTTGTTAGACAGAGGCTTCATTTTTTCTGTTGCCCACATTCGTGGAGGTGGTGAAATGGGGAGACCGTGGTATGAAAATGGAAAACTGCTCAAGAAGAAGAATACGTTCACGGATTTTATTGCTTGTGCTGAATATTTGATAGAAAGGAAGTATTGTTCCAAGGAAAAACTTTGCATTGAGGGAAGAAGCGCTGGTGGTTTGCTAATTGGTGCTGTTATTAACATGCGCCCGGATTTATTCAAGGCTGCTGTGGCTGGGGTGCCTTTTGTTGATGTTTTGACTACTATGCTTGATCCAACAATCCCTCTAACAACTTCAGAGTGGGAGGTGAGTCTGCTTTTCATGGTGTTGACCACATTTTCTTTTTTTCTGAAATGTGGTTATTGCATAATTAGTTCTTTAGTTAAATCTTCTACACAATATTTTTCAGAAAGGTTTTTAGGATAAGATGCTATAACATGGTAATTTCCCTATTGATTCATCACTATCTAAAAACCTTTTCTCAAATAATTGTGCAGCAATATAGCTCATAGAGCTTGGCCTCTATATTAATTTTACCATTATTAAATGATGCACCCAGACTTATTTCTCGAAAGTCTAGAGCTTGTTTTCTCTCATGAGATGACACTGACACTGACACTGTGCTGTATTAGCTGGTGGGAAAGAAATTATAAGCAAATCTTGCAGAAATGGCTAGACAAAATGAAGCAAATCTCTTAAACTTGGGTTTGGTAGTGATTACAGAAATTGAAACATTTGCTGTAACTGGCTTTCCGCTGCTAGTGATCCCCATATTTGGGGAGTCCATTTTATGTATCATATTCTCTGGGTCTTCTTCGCTTGCACAAGTTGCCACCCAGATTCTTTTAGTTTGAATATGCATGTCTTGTTTTGGTGACATGCAAGCTTTGCGAGCCATATTATTGCTGTTGTGATGGTCAGCTTCACTCTGTTATTTCCTCTCCCAAGATCTGAGTTGTTGCTTTTTGGATCACTTTATTATCAGTTCCTCCTTTGTAAAGGTATATAATTCACAAATAAAGCATGCCAACTTGTGCTTCTTACCTGTGTTACAGGAATGGGGTGATCCTCGAAAAGAAGATTTTTACTTCTACATGAAGTCCTACTCCCCAGTTGATAATGTGAGTTTAAACCTAAATCATGTTTTAAGATTTCCATATCGATTTAAGAAACTGTACTTAACTGGTTTATTTTCAGCCCATCAAATATGAATAGTTTATACAAAATTTTGGAATAACTTTTACTTTTCTTACAGATTAAAGCACAAGATTATCCAGCTCTTCTTGTTACCGCCGGATTAAATGGTAAGTATGGGAGCTAATGCCTAAGACTTGTCCCTATGGTCATGGAAGAATTACATTGGTTAGGATACCAAGTTAGAAAAGGCTCAAGAGTTTCAAATTTCTTCTCTTTATTCCTTCTTATTCTACCTTTTTTTTACTTTGCTAATCCTATGTTTATATCACTTCTAAAATGGGTTGGAAATATGCTATGCATCCAACTTTTTATTAGCATGGGTTGGATACTATGTGAATGGTTTTCCTTCAAGCTCGTCAAAGGCTCCTACTTTTTTGATAAAAAAAGACATTTTATAGATTTTATTACATGTGGGAACCTTGTTTTTTAATATCCTTGTCCTTCAATAACATATTCGAGCTTTGCCTTCGATCTTAAATTTAGCCAATGTCACACTTTCTGATTTTAAAATTTTTAAAATTCAAGACTAATGAACATAAATGATAAGACTATTTTGCTTGTCTTCAAAACCAAGATTCATTTTGTTACGATATAATTGGACTCTGCTTATGTCTGCAGATACGCGAGTTATGTACTCCGAACCGGCTAAATTTGTCGCGAAATTGAGAGATTTCAAGACTGATGATAATGTTCTGCTCTTTAAATGCGAACTTGGTGCAGGGCATTTTTCAAAGTCAGGAAGGTAATAATAAATATTCTTTTTGTGCATAATTTGCAATCCTTTATTTAAATTATTCTTATATAACTTCTCAATTAAATGCATGTGATGGTGGTCTTGGCAAGTACATGCAAAAAGGCATATTCGTTTGATGTCAGTTGAGATAGCTTAAGTTGGCATTTAGTGTAACACCCTTTACAAAGTCATCTTCTACAACTTACTTTGAAGTAGTTGGCGGATCACTGAATGACGTAGGAATTTCCTTACAGAAGTTAACAACCAAATTAATTACAGTTAGTACATCTGTACATGTGACACACGTACCATTCAGCTAGTACACGTGAAAAGGCATAATCATTTGATGTCAGTTGAGATAGCTTAACTTTAAGTTGTCTTTTAGGCATCGTTTGGTTTAGAGGATGTGAGTGATAAAATATGATTGGATAGGATAGGATAGCATTGTTTAGATCATTTTAATTTTGTGTTTGGATTGATTGATTGGATTTGGATTATGGTACTTTTGGATGGATTGCGTGGTTGATTAATAATCACCCCAAATTTGGAAGGATAAATTATCACTCAATTGGTGAATAGGGTCACGGGCCGAGTTATCCATCATTTTTTAAACCAAACATTTGATTAAGTTGGATTATTTTATCAATCAAGCCTTAATGTCACCTTAGTGTTTACCCTTCACAAAATCATCTTCCAAAACTGACTTGAAGTAGTTGGCAGTTTATCGCTGTATGACATAGCAGCCAGCCAAATTAATTTAAGCTAGTACACGTTACTCACATACCATTTAGCTAGTACACGTAAAAAGGCATATTTGTTTGATGTCATTTGAGATAAAGCTTAAGTTGGCATTTAGTGTATACCCTTTACAGAGTTATCTTCTACGACTGACTTGAAATAGTTGGCAGTTTATCGGATCACCATATGACGTAGCACTTTCCTTGCAGAAATTACCAACAAGTTAACAACCAAATTAATTCTTTGGATTGGTGATGCTATTTTTTTGCTTGATATTATGATCCTATTGATTCGTGAAGAGTCTCATTTATGTTGCCTGGAATCTTAACCAAGTGCTCAGATATTTAAAAGTATTGGGTAAGAGCCCTGATAATCTGTCCTTTTCAATTTTTCATTTTCTTCCTTTTGTGTTTGAATATATCCAACAAATTAAATTTGATAAATATTCATGGATGTACTATCCCGCTTGCAATGTCAAATTTTTCTTTATTATTATTATTATTATTATTATTATTATTATTATTATTATTATTATTATTATTATTATTATTATTATTATTTGATTTTGTTCGTATAGAGCTCTGATTTGATATTCTGTTGCAGGTTCGAAAAACTCTTGGAAGATGCCTTCATGTATACTTTTATATTGAAGGCCTTCGACATGATTCCTGCCTAGCTTTAAATATGGTTTCTCTACAAAATCAGCAGAAAAGTAGTTGATGCTAAGACTATTTCAAGAAATTATTTTATTTTTGTTGATTAATCTCTAGCAGAAAATTGACCTCTACCTGTTGAGCGTATTTCCTTTGAATCGGTCGAACCAGTGAGATCTTCGGATCATGGTTTCAATTGGCTCAACCCATTCGGTTCAAAACGGGTTTGGATGTCTGACTATAAGCAAACGACCATTAATTAGTTTGCTATAATATATTATAGTTTCCAAATTTATATCCAAAACCTATAATCACGATGAATTTATTCTTTTTTATTTATTTTTATTTATTTATTTTTTTAGGGATATCCTATGTTTTTAGACGAGGAGAAATCTATCGTCAGACATAGGTAAATACTGCAAGTGTACAAATATACAATAATTCTTAAATCACATAAGAATTTTGTCGAGTCTTTAATTTAGAATAATTGTTTAGAATTCAAATTAATTATTGGAATATTTGAACGTACGAGGTAAATATATACGATACATAATGAAGTCTTAAATCTTGCTCAAACTTCAAAAAAATTGGAAAATTTGAAGATAAAGAAGCGTAAATATAGCCAGACAGTGTAGATAGCATCCACACTGAATTTTAGGCATCTGAAGTGGTAAGGGGTGCATTTGCTTTTTGTTATATAATGTGGTATAAATTTATCTTTTTTATTCTTTTAAATAGAGGGATAGTATAACGTGGCATAAATTTATATCACAATTTTCAATTGAAGAACATAATTTTGTTATTTAATAATTTTATTCAACTGCACTCGGAACCAGTAATTTGGATTATTATTTATTAATTTCCCACAAGAACTCATTATTTGCCCGAAAAGGAAAAGATGAAACAGTTTTTTATGAATAAAAAATTATCCATTATTATAGTTCAAGGTCCTTATGAATTGTTACAATGTCACGTTTAGTCCCCAATCCATCTAAATTTATTTGTATAATCAAGTTGGAAAAAATAAACTATTTCATTGTGATATTTAATGTTGATGGGTTCAAATTATGCTTTTAATGTGATTCTAGACGTTGCCGTGACTGCCACATGCAATAAACCAATATTTTAATTACAATCTTTCCTTTTCGTTATTATTAAGTAAATCGACGTGATCGCAACCCTCGGCCACACTCAATCTACGAAATTTGATACTCCGTTCATTTCATTTTAATTGGTTCGTTTAATTAAGCACATATATTAAGAAAGTGAGTTGAACATGATAAAAAAAGAAATAAAAGTAACTCTTTTTGATGATATTGTTGTCAAATCAAGTAGGGGAGAAAATGGAGACAATAATTTTTTTGTAATATAATGTGTAATTTATAAGTTAAATTGATGGTGTTTATAATGTGTATTGATATCAAACATTCCATTTATGATACAGGAATATTAAAATGGGACAAACAAATAAAACAATCATACTAATTGAAATGGGACGGATAGAGTATATTATTCCTATAAATATTGCTTCTCAACAATAATAAAAATAAAATGTAATTAAATTTAATTTGCATTTGGAATGCTAAAGTTGACTGTAATCAATTGAGACAAATAAAATAATTTGTTAATTTAATCCAATATCTCACAAAAAGAGGTCAACTTTACATCTGGATATTTTCGTTTAATTTATTTGATTTTGTACTTATATATATAGGGAATGGTTTATATAGAAATTAGTCTCCATATGGGAACTAGGAACTCATCTCACCCATCCATTTTTTTAGATCTACGGTTATCAATTATAGATGATTAATATGCTAATTTCGGCTATTTAAATTAATGTAGGGTCACTATAGTAATATGGATTATTTCCTAATCTTCTATATTCCTACAATCGTGGGATTTATTCTCTTTCATTGATTATGTAGTTAACTAATTTTGGACGGTTTCTTCCATCCATTAGGTTACAATTTTTTTTATTCAAAATTGTTTGTGTCTCCATTCTAATTTATTTTTTGCTTTCAATTTATTTAACTTATGATATTATGAACACAATTTTGATGTGTGACATTATGTTATTTTTATTGATTTTGGATATATCATTAACTTACTTGTTTCAAATATTTATATTTATTTCTATTATCTTATCATATCATCCAATCTCGTAGCTTTATTATTATTCTATTGTTATATCATTATGTTCTAATGTTTTAGTGTTAATTAATAGTGTTAAAAAAATATTGTTGAAATATTTGTTTTGGTAAGTATTAACATCACATCTTATTGTTATGCATGTATTCTTTCAATTAAGCATCAAATTTATGTGATTTAAGCATTTCCATGTTTCATGTTAAGCATAGATAATAGTAAATTACAGTACGATTTAAGCATCTATTATTAGGCACGTATTTTTTATATTAAGCATCAAATTTATGTGATTTAAGCATTTGCATGTTTCATGTTAAGCATGGATAATAATAATCATAATTGATTATATGATTTAAGCATCTATTATTGTACACATATTCTTTATATTAAGCATCAAATTTATGTGATTTAAGCATTGACATATTTCATGTTAAGCATGGATAATAATAATAATAATAATAATAATAGATTGTACTATTTAAGCATATATTATTATGCATGTATTGTTTATATTAAGCATCAAATTAATGTGATTTAAGCATTTGCATATTTTATTTTGGAACGAAATGTCTTTAGAATTATCTCTTAAACTTGAAGATTTTTGAAAGTTTTATGATTTAATTGCATAATTTTTTTGGATGTTTAAAATAAAGAAATTAAGCAAAGACAAACATAGAAATTTGAAATGAAATTATTTTAATTTGGTTGAATCATGAATAAGCATGGAGAATAGATAGAATTTTGGAAAACATTGGTAAAAGTTTTGGGGAGATTGTGGACGTTAATTCCGGATGAAGAGGATTTCATGGAATAAACTAAAATCAATTGTTTCGATAATGCCCTTATAAGCATAAAAAATCAGAAATATTATACATATTAAAGATGTGCTAATCTATTACTAATACGAAAATAAAGGTGCTCCATCCACGGTGCTCCGTTCAGATTTTCCTTTATTCTGGTAATTTGTCTAATTTTAATTCAAATATATTCTAATTTTTATTAATTTCATATTCTTGAAATATCACATGTTTATCTATTAATCACATCTCATATTTATCTTTCCCTCTATTTAATTAATTTATTCTATTACACATATTAAAATAATAACAATTTCGGAATGCATTCTTATAAATTCTTATTTTATACATTCTTAATTCATATAATATATATATATATATTTAATATTATAAAATTGGCAAAGATTAGAGATATCGATTTAATTAGCATGAACCAACGAGACGGTTCAAATATACTTAAAAAGAAGAATTTCTACTAATTTTAATTAATATTAACTTTGTTTAGATTTTTATTGAATAATTTAACATAAACCAACGAGACGATTCAAATAACATAGAAAGAAGGATTTTTACTAATTTTAATTAATATTACTTTGAAGATGTAAATATTTTTTTTTTCGCATTTTGGCAAAGATTAGAGATATCGATTTAACATGAACCAACGAGACGGTTCAAATATACTTAAAAAGGAAGGATTTTTACTAATTTTAATTAATATTAATTCAGTTGTTATTGCATTTTATCGAGTATTTTAGAATAAACCAACGAGGCGGTTCAAATAACATAGAAAGAAGGATTTTTACTAATTTTAATTAATATTACTTCGAGTGTTCATATTTTTATCGAGTATTACTCAACGGATTTGAGACGAGTATGTACAGTAAAGTCACTATTTTAACCGAGATTAGGACGAATATGTAGAAAAATTCTAAACAAATTTAGATTTAGAAAATACATAATAAATGAGTATACTCAATTCATTGTCATTCCTAATTATAAATTTAGATACGTAAAATAAAATTAATTTGTTAAGTTTGATTAATAATTAACGCGAACAATATCACAACTTCTAAATAAAATATAAAATTATTTTTAAAATGTATACACATAAATTAAAACATAAAGTTATTTCCCGTCGAATTTCGACGGGCTACTTACTAGTAATATCTGAACCACTAATTTGTGATGGATAAAGGGTTAGGATGTGTTCCTAGTTCCTACATGGGAATTCATTTCTACAATAACCCATCCCTAAATATATATATATATATATATATATATATATAGGGAAGAGATCAAATAGAAATATTTTTGTATGTGTTAACTAGAAATAAATCTGAAACGTTTATTTCAATTGATCTACGGTATATAATAATAATGTTATTTTAATTAGATTTTCCGCAACTTATATATGTAAGGATGTATCAGTAATTTTCACATATTTGTAACTCCTGCGTTCCTAAATTTGTAGGATTGTTTCCATATTTTTAGTTTCTTTTATTTAATGATTCAACTTCCTTAATCTACAAGCCATAATTATTTCTTTCCTCTTTCTTTAATTATAAAATTTTGTGGTTCTAATTTTGGATTCATTTTTAGTTTTTATAATTTATCATATTATTGTTAGTATATGCTCGTTGTCCTCCAAATGAAATTCCTAAGTAATTATTTTTCATTAGACAATTAATAAACACTAAATATGTCATTAAAAAACATTAATCTACAAGTAAGTAAACATCAACTTTAAATATATTTTTATATTAATTAATGATAAATGTTATTCTTATGTAATTATTTTTATTAAACAATTAATAACACTAAACATGCCATTAAATTTACATTAACCTACAAGTAAGTAAACAACAACTTTAATTATATTTTTATATGAATAATAATGCAAACAATTCATAAACACAAAATAATCATTATATGTGTCATTAAAAAACATTAACCTACAAGTTAGTAAACAACAACTTTAATTATATTTTTATATTAATAATAATGCAAACAATTCATAAACACAAAATAATCATTAATTATACGTGTCATTAAAAAAAAGTAACCAACACGATAATAAATAATAATATTTAAATTATATAAAAAATCAATAGATTTATTAAAACAATTCTCGTAATAAATAATAAATATAATAGGAAGATTGCATCTATTTCCCACCATCTTCAATTCATTTTGGACGTTAGCAAATTATCAACAATATTGAATTTTTCAACATTGAATCTAATATTTACATAAATTTCAACAGTAAACAATTAAACACATACTCCCTCCGTCCCATTTATATAGACTTGTTTTCCTTTTTCGGATGTCCCAAATATATAGGCTTGTTTCCATAAAAAGTAATATTTTTAGCTCATTTACTAATATATCCCTATTTAATTCTTTGATTAACTCACAAAAAATACATAATCAAATAATAAATAGGAGCATATTAAAAAATTTACTATATAATTTACTTTTCCAATTAATTTTCTTAATCTATGTGAAAATTTCAATCCGCCTATATAAATGGGACGGAGGGAGTAATAATTAAGCATTATATTCTTTCAGAATAATAATAATATGCATTTGATGTGCCTTTTAAAAACATTAACTTGCAATTAAAAAAACAACAAATTTAAATTATATTTTCATATGAATAATTATACAATAACCAACATATCAATAAACAATAAGATTTTAATTGTATTTTTGTATTATTATGATACAAACAAATGATAATTGAGCAAATGTGAAAAATTAATAAAAAAAATTCGAAGCTTTTTGTTGTCATGTAAAAATGGTTGCGCCACTATAATATTTCTCCTTCAATGATGCATTAAGATTTGATTTTATTTGAGAAGTTTATCTTCCTCCAGATTTGGTGCTGGAAACACAAAAAAATTTGGGATGTGCGTACATTAATATTACTTTGATGCCCCTCAAAGTAGCTAATATCAGTAATTAAGTATTATCTAGCTATATTCAATCTGAACCATACAAATTTATCTAATCATGATCTATAATGATTTCTAGTAAACTCATAGAGATTTATTTCTATTATAACCAACCCATATATATATATATATATATATATATATATATATATATTTCAAATAAGTGCAACTTTATAAATTTTTTTAAGGATACTACACTCTACACCCATCGCAACGATGGTCCTATAATTTTTGGCTATTTTTCGAACAACACTTCGACACTCGAACCATTTTTGTTATCCATTTAGTCCCATAGAACTATTGAAATTGGCAAATAATATTAGTAGTGCAAAGTCAAATTCAAATTCTACAAATTTTATATGTCAAATCCGTCACAAATAGATTTTTCTAATTTGGATTCCCAGTATTGCATATGAGCGAGGGATTCACCCCAATGATCAGAATCAATTTAATCTTCTTTTATTTATTGAAATAATTATAATAATAGTGAAAATAATTAATTATCACATATATATTGAGGACAAATGCATGTACTGAAATTTTACCCTAATGCATCATAAATTCATAACTCACTCTCTAAATAATATCACACCCACGCACGTTTTTTTTTGCATGTAATCAAAGTGTTCAAATTAAATAGGAACAATGGGGTCGACGAGATCTTCTAACTCGCATCGTATTTTATTTGTTACTTTTGTATCATCACATGCCAAATAAAATAAAATAAAACAATACATCAATTAATACTTTGGAAATAGAAGAAATTAAAGTTTGCAATGGTAGGAAAGAAACAGTTATATAAATGAAAGAAAAAAAATATAGTGATGGGGTTACATGATTGCACAACCAAACTGGTTTTACTTAATTATTCTAAAATATTTGTCATATTGTGATTTGTGAATCATCTTTTATCTTAGTATTTTATTTTGGGTTTGGTCATGACAGCTAGCGTGAATCATTGATATGAGATCTTTTTCTTGCAATTATAGGTACAGCTTGCAATTTTTCTATCTATTTGAGGTTCGGATCCCTTTATCTCGATATACACTCTATTGTGGTGAACCACACCATCAAGTTGGTACGGTCCACCCTAATTATTCTATACTTTTTTATAAATTACCCTATAATTATCCCTAATCATCTTATTTATTCCCTAATTACAGTCTACGGTACTTAAGTTTTTGTCTTTATCATATAACAATTTGGAAAATCAGTCCACATAAATATTTTCGAAGCTTGAGCTGATATTAGGGAGGACAATGAGTCGGGTTTTTGCGGGTACCCGGTTCTACCAAACCCTAATGGAACGGGTTTGAGAATCATTAAATAGTTTTGGGACGTGTTTGGGTAGTAACATTCAAATCCGTGACGGATTTGGATCGGGTTTGGAAAATTACTTGCGGGTACCAACTACCCAAACCCATTTATATATATGTAAGATAACAAAATATTATATATATATAATTTATAATATAATTATAGATATTAGTATAAGTATTAATTTTAGGATTTTATATTATTCTTTTTAACCAGCCTACAAAGAGTACTAATTTTAGTAATTGAATATTTGTTTTATATATAATTTATATTAGTATAAATATTAATAATTTTAGGATTTTATATTATTCTTTTAACCCACATATAATTTAATTTTATGAAATTTTCTATCTATATGTTAAAATTATGTTTATAATATTTTGTTATTTCTACTATTTAATATTGATGTTTATGTTCTAGGACATTTGAATTTTTAGCGGGTTTTTAGTGAGTATTACCCAACGGGTTTGAGTCGGGTATGGGTTTTAAAATGATTTTTTAATCGGGTTTGGGACGAGTATGTATTGAAGAAATTTTAATGGGTTTGGGTTTGAGAAATGCTTAATGGGTGGGTGGGTACCCGACCCATTGCCATTCCTAGTTGATATTGTTAATTTGGATATTCGCCAGAAAGAGGGAGACGACTCAGGGGATCCCCTCTAATAGCTCCGGCCTCCGAATAAATTAAATACGTGCATTAAGATATGAAGGCTTCTTAGTAGCAGAAACGGGAAAATGCCCATTGTAAATATGTTTTAATACGGGAAATGTACTATAAGTTTATAACGTCTGAAAAGTTGCCAAAAATTTCAAAATGTCCCAATGTTTAAAAAAATATTATTTTAGTATTGAAGTTTAAATTACCTAAAATATCCTGAATCCATTTTTTTTGGATCATAAAATCGATTTGTGAAGCCATAAATCGACGTGGATTAATTTCTACATGACTTGTCACTTATTTATTAAATAACTGCAGTAGCATAGCCATAATTTATTTTTTTTACCGGGGATATTTTTTTTTAATTTTTCTATATTTTGAATTTTTCATACGATTCAGTTCGGTGGCGAAGGCTTTTATACAATAATTCACACAAAATGTTGATAGTTTGAAATTTTTATAGAAAAATAAAAATAATTTTTTGTTTGTTTGGCAGGGGCTTAAGCCTCTCCAAGGACCTTAGTGGCTTCACCACTACGACCCCTGCTCACTGAGTATTACAGTTACACTGTACACTTACGGATTTAATTTGTTAAAGAAAAAGGCGAACAACAATATTTGGCCTCAACGACGAGCCACATAAACACATAGTCGCAGAAAAGTGATGGGTGGGATACTATTATGATTTTTTTGAAACATCAGGTACCAATTTAAAAATACATACATACATACATTGAAATATTATTGAGAAAACTCGCAAATGTTAGGGGAGAAAAATAATATATACCCAATCTAAAATAATATAAGTGAGGAAGTGAAACGGAACATGTAGAACTTATATTTGCTGAAATCGAAAGGGTAATATATTTTTAAATTAAATTAATAATTTATTGATGTATTAATATCCTTTAAAATTTTGTGGTTCCAAAGGTGTGATGCATGAGCTAGTCTTTGTACGTCAATGGAAGTCCCACATAGAAAGAGGAAAAATATTGTATGGTTTATGATTAACGACCCCTCTCATTCATCAATAATACATGTGCTCAGACTTAGCAAGTGCAAGTTTTACATGGTTTATGATTAACCACGCCTCTCTCTCTCTCATCCATGCTCTCTCTCTCGCGTTTGGTTTCTTCCGCCGCCGAACAGATTCGTTCCCACACTTTCGTTCTCGTCTCTCCCTTTGCACCTCTCCATCTGTCTTCATCTCTCTCACTTTGCACCTCTCTTTCTATCTCTCTCTCTTTCTTTTCAGATCTGCCGCTGCCACCATTGTCGTTCAATTAATCCGCCTTCATCGTCGACGCCTTGCAAATCGTCCTATTCCGTGATTGAGATCTTCAGAGATTTGTTTTCAAGTAAATTTTTTACAAAATTCATAAAATCCAAGTTTGTTCGCGATATGATACGAACGGGACAAATAGATTCCATTCGTCCCAATTGTACTACGTCGCAGAGCACTACCAATTGGCACGATTAAGACTAGTAAAACTATTTGTTTCAATTGTACGTAAAGATTATAGAATTCATTAACATAAAAATATCATCATCAATAAACCCAACTATCACCAAATATAAAAAAAAATTAATTATAATAAAATTACTGTGATGGAACGAACGGGACGAACCAAATCTACTCGTCCCATTCATTCCGCGAAATATATATTGGAGTCATTATAGACATTTTTATTGTTGGGAAAATTAATAGAGTTTTGATTTGATATCAAAATCCAGCTGACCCCAATCGAGTAGATGATTGCACAAGCCCAAGTATTTTTCCAGCTCACCTGTTTGAGCTTATAGAATTTCTAAGTTTACAGGTAGTCGCAGAAGACACAGCTAAGCAGACACAGCTGAGGAATTCAGCAGAGCAGACTCAACAGAGTCAAAGACCCAACAGTATCAAGACCCAGCTCAGTGACGGAAACCCAACTCAGTGTAAAAGACCCAGCTTAGTATCGATGACACAGCTCAGGTCAGTGACGCAGCTCAGGTTGAAGACACAACTCAGGTTAATGATACAACTCAGGTCTAAGACAGCTCACAGTCGAGACGCAGCAGAGTCCAAGACGCTGAAAACACAGCAGAGACGCTTAGCAGCTCGAAGACGAAGACCTCCAAGACAAGATCCCGATGTCAGAAGATCTTATCTAACGCGGTCAAATCAGAGAAGAAATAGCTTCTGCAGATGCAGACCTACTTCGTAGGCAAAAGGCCAGAAGTCAATGAGAGTAGGTAAGATTCAAACGGCTAGTTTGAATCTCCACCTATATATATCTCCTCCTCCATTGAAGAAAAAGGAGGCTGGTGAGACGACTGAAGAAATAAAAGAGCAAATAGAAAAATGAACAACAATCTTCAAAGCCAAATCTTTCAAGAACACCCAGCCAGTCAGTTGTGTTCTTAGTTGTTCACATATTCAGTCATAGGCAGATTAGATCAGAATAGAAATATCTTAAGCCTAGTTTGAACGAGTTCATCACACTCCTTGTTCTTCATTGTAAGAACTCGTTCACAATTGGAAAACCCACACCCAAACCCAAACCCAGAAAAGGTTAGGTTAAGGTACGCCTGCTCGAAGCGTGTAATTCGAGTGGTTAGGTTTTTACGATGCCGAAACCGTAAGTCAGTTCTTCAAGCACGTAAACTGAAGAGGCTTCAGCTGTGCCTGTAAACAGTTGGTTACATTTTGATACAGTACGTGGAAACTTGTATCCAGCTCAAGGAACTGAGCTGCAACGCTCGCTGACTGCGCGTAAACCAGTGGTATCCTTAGTGGATTACCAGATGGTTTTCTGGTCGTGGACGTAGGAGGTGTTACTCCGAACCACGTTAAATTGTTTTGTTCTTTACTGCTTTATTTATGCATTCAGCTAACCTTTCATAAGCATATTTCAAGTTGCATAATCTGACTAAGAGAAAAGAGAAACAAAGCTTTGCAATATATTTGAAGCAACAGACGGACTTTCCAAAACCCGCCAATTTCCGTACACACGCAGCCAGCTGAGTCGATCAAGCTGCCTTCCAGCTGGATCGAATACAGCAGGCTCACTTAAAAGAATTTTAATTGGAAAAGTTTTTAAACCTTGGTGTATTCACCTCTCTCTACACCAAGGTATCCGTCTTGGGATCAACAATTGGTATCAGAGCAGTGGTTCAAAAGATCACTGTATCTGTGTCAAGTCAGCCTCTTTGCTGATAGTGGTCACCTAAACAGATCCTTAAATTTCAAAAAATTTTAAAAATCATTATATTGCATACTGTCATGGAATCTTCCTTGTGCTGGAATCTTCCAACGTTCTCAGTCGATGATCATCAGATCTGGAAGTTCAGACTCAAAAGCTTTCTGAGCGCGCGTCATGACATGATGTGGGAAGTTATTACAGACAAACCCATCATCATCATAAAATCAGAAAGACAAGCTGAAGAATGAATAATCAGGATGAGAAAAAACTCAACTGATCAAGATGGAGGAGATGACAAAAGCTGAATCAGATCAAAGAATGGCTCCGGCCATTGCAAACACAACCGAAACCAAGCCAAGGATGTACCAAAGAGATCGTACATAATCAAGCCAGCTCTCCAAGCTCTGTTCAATCAAAGAAGCAAACTACTCAACAACTCCAAGCCCAAGAAAAGCAGCAATTCTTAGCTGATCACAAAGCTCAAAGGCAGCAGAGAAATCCAGCTGACTGGAATCAAAATCAAAGACAGACTCAACTGGAATCACCACTTGAAGAAAAACTCGATCCAGTGGAGCAATCAGAAGCACAATATGCTAAAATCTAAATCAAGATGTGTGGATTATCTGGACTGCTCAAACCGGATGAAGAAAGATCATTCAGCTGAGGGGGAACAAACTCAACTGGATCCCAAGCTTAGACTCAGAATGATTACCCAACTAAGGAGGAATCAAGCTAAACTACGTCAGTCACAGAGCTCAAGGGAACTCAGCTGAAGGAAAATTAACTTAATATTAAGATACTTAGCTGAGGGGAACACTCAGTCAAGCAGAGGAAAAGACCATCGTGGTATCAGCTGACTTCTATGTCCGAGCTGACCAGTTTGCATCCCATGCATTTAATACTCTGAGGAATATGCTATTTAAGTCCAAATATCTTGAATTCATATTTTAAGCGGACATATGTTCCTTAGTTAAATTGCTTGATAAGTTTCCTTTCCCATCGCATTAAATATAAAGTCTGCAATGTACTGTAGCACGGTAGGATCGAGACAGAACTTCAAAACGTTTGAACTGCCTCACGCGCGGTTGTAATACACTCGCCGTAAACACATCAGCTAAACGTGATGAGTGATTCTCTCCCAATCGTTGATCAGAATATCAATTGTTTCAATCTCAACCGTTGATCTATTATAACAATTGATATATATAGAAAAGATACGCAGAACTCTTTCATCGTTATCTTTGCGAATTTCAAATCTTCAAAAATCTCTATCTATTCTCTGCAAGTTATTAGCACGATCAAAATCAACATATTGCAGAGATGGCACCCAAGAAATCAACCGCAGTAATGAACCAGTTTGAAGCTCTTATGACAAAGCTATCTTTTGAAAGTGCTCTGTCCACCGCCAACCTCCAAATTTCAGAACTTAAAGAGATGATGGATCTAGTTGCTGACTCCGGTCTCTTGCTATGGGCAACCTCCATGCCCAAGCTTATGCTGAAGAGAGATGTTGCACTCTTCTATCTTAACATCATCGACGAAGATAGTTTCTACTCATCTTTATTCGATGTGATTGTCAAGGGCGCTGACGGAAAATTTGACTCAGCAACCGTCAACATCAAGCTCAACAGAATGCTGCGAAAAGTATTCAATCTACCCAACAAAGGAGAATTCATTCCAGACGATTACAGCCGTGAGGAAGTGGATGAATTTCTCAGTCAAGAGATGCTTATTTCTCCAGAGCCGTATAGAGCGAGCATGTCAAAGCTCATTCTCAAGACAAAGTACAGGCTGCTTCTGGATATCACCCCGAAGTGCATTCTGGAGATTGCTGGATCTCAAGGAGAGATCAGTATTCCAAAGCTCAAACCAATGATTGCCATGATCAAAGGTGCAAATGTCAACTGGTTTGATTTTTTACTCAATCGACTGGTCAATGAGTCAGAGAAGATCAAGTTTGACTCCACCAGGACGACGTATTCAACCTCAGAGCCCCTGTATCTATGCTCTAAGATTTCGTTATTGATAGAGCAAGCTGTGAAAGGGCACACAGTAAAATTGGCTGATTCAGAACCGTTTCCAGAAACGAAGATTCTCTTCCAGAGAATTAGTCAAATCAATGATCTACTTAGGAAACAGCTGGAAGAAACCGAGCCAGAAGTTCCAGCGGAGAAGAAACAAAGGAAAAGAAAGACAACTGACCCCAAAACGGCTAGAGGCCCAACTGAAAAGAAGAAGAAAACATTTGTCGTTCCACAGACTCATGAATCTTCAGAACCTACTCAAACAATCACACCAAGCAAGCCTAGTTAAGCAATGGTGATTCTCTCCCCACAGCTAGTATCAGCCTTCAATCAGTACGGATCAAACATCCTGGCTGATATGGGATTGAATGATGGATTGTCATCCAGCTTAGAGGACGAGCTGGATAATCCAAGGAGTCTGACACCTCTTCCACCTTCCCCGACCCAGGTTATCGCCCAAGTACTTGGCGATATTCCTAGCTTGCCCCAGCCCTCACCGTCTCACAGCTCTCCACCCAAACAACCTTCTCCTGTAAAAGAGCAGGTAAATATTCAACTGGCTGAAGCTCCTTCACAGCCAGCTGACACCCAAGCTGAACCCTCTTCCACTTATCCCAGCTCACCTCCAAAACAGCCATCACCCAAAGTTCAATCTTCCACGCAGTTGGCTGATGCTTCTTAACAGCATACTGTGAACCCAATTGATCCAATTCCTCAAATCTTCACATTATCAGAGAAGAGTGATTCAATTACATCTCTCTCACTCAACTCTACTGGCTCAGCCTTCATGGAAGCCATATACGAGGACTTGCGCATTACATGGATTAAGAGTGCTCTAACTCAGAATCCAATTCTGGCGCACCTGCCCATCGCCCTCGTCAAAGTTGGAGATCTAAAATTCTACATTACCACCAAGTTGGCAACTTGGTACTAGAATGAGTAGCTGATAGAGACCTTTTTCTACGAGAAGTTGAAGACAGATGAAGCACGTCTCCAGCACACTTTTAGCTTTGGAAGCCTGGAGGACGCATACTTGCATCAGGATGACCTCATTAGAGGTATCATCGAAATCTCTCAGCAGTATCCCAAACTGCACTCAACAGATGTCTGGAAGTCAGCCAATAAGCTTCTTGCAGCAGCGGGATGAGAGACACCTTCTGGAGCTGACACATCCAAAGAAGTCTCAGCTGAGATTGCCAAGGAAGCTATACCAGAAAACATAGCTGAGGTAATGATCACTGAAGAACCGGTGACGCAAGAGAATCCGTATAAGCAGCTCCACCAAGTCCAATTGCCAATGACACTCGCGCACTGGTCGAGTTTAAGGCAGAAAAACCCAGTCATGACGAATCCAAGACTCAAATGGACTCAGCTGTCGAGCTCTCAACCGTCATGAAGGAAGCAATCTCTAAAGAGGTTGAGGAAATTCTTTTTCAGGACAGACTGAAGTCTCAAGTCGAGGTTATCATACGATTCACAACTCTAGACTGTCAAGTTCGAGAACAACAGGTGACAATTAATGAAGTTCATAAATTTGCCCAAAATTTACAAGAACGTACAAGTCTAGATCTGAAGCAATCTCTCGTCTCTCAAAGCATTGGTCAGTCAAACCATCTAGAGAAGAGAGTTCATGAGATAGTAACAAGACTTCAAGCTCCACTGGTTGACGACATAGCAAATCTCTCAAGCCAGCTGGAAGCCATCAAACAGTCTACTCTCTCTAACAGCTCTAACATCCGCCAGCTGTTCAACATTTTTAAGGATCTGGATGCTTAGTTCAGCGCTGAAGATCAGCAGCACTGATCAGTTGAACATCGTCACAGCTGAAAACACAGTCAAAATCGCTGATATTGAAGGTGCTCTCTCCAAGCTCAACGCAACAGTTGCCAACCTATCTGCCTCCCTTATTGATAATGCCAAAAAGGTGGAAGATAAGAATGAAGATGAAAAAACAATTGAGAGAAAAGCTGCAGCTTAGGGGGAACCGGTGCAGCCAAATCAGTCGGAAATCGACAACTTTGCCAAAGAGCTGGATGAAGAAGAGCCATCTACAACAATCAAAGAGACGTGGAGAGAGAAAATGGTCGCTCTTGCAAAAGCTTGTGGATATAAGCTAGAAGAATACAAGGACTATTACTGGCTGTGTAACTTCCACAATGAGCAAAGAAGAGAGATAGAGGAGCTGGACAAAATCATAAAAAAGAAAGCCGAATCGCTCAAGCTTGATGAGAAAAAGCAGAAGAAAAAGAGGCAGAGCTACTGGCAAGCTAAGAAGAAACAAGTCCAAGCAGCCTCAGCCGACAAGAAAAACAAGAAAAACCCAGATGATTTCAATGAAGACTGGGAACAATGCAAAACAGAATTCATCAAATAATTCTATTACTTGAATCAATACAATCCAGAAACTGCTTTCCAGGATTATCTCCTCGAACTCCATGAGATGGATTCAATGATGGCAAGATTAGTTGCCCTTTATGCCAAGAGAAACAACATTCAGCTAAAAGCTCCAAAAGTCAAGCAATTGAAGCATCCCACTTTAGCTGGAACGAACCTTCCTGACAAAGCCCGAATTATCAAAGAAATTTATCACTGGCTAGCAAAAGAGGAATCTCCAAGTCGAAAGATCAAGACGAATGGAAGAACTTGGAAGAATTCATTTTCAATAGATATGGTCTCAAGACTGACCATCAAATGGACAAACAGAGGAAGTAGCTCAACTGAAGACCCATCCAACTAGGAATTTTTTTTAAACTTATGTAATTAGAAAAGTTGTAAGATTTTTTTTTATTAATGAAAAGCTCGTTTTCTCAATATCAACCTGAAGACACTCTTTGTCCAGGCTCTAAATATGATTATCTGCTGTGAATGTTTATTTCCTTTGAAACCCCGTTTCGTGTTAAGGGAAAACCAAATTTATTTTTCCAACTTGGGGTTTTGGCATCATCAAAAAGGGGGAAATTGTTGGGAAAATTAATAGAGTTTTGATTTGTTATCAAAACCCAGCTGACCCCAACCGAGTAGATGATTGCACAAGCCCAAGTGTTTTTCCAGCTCACCTGTTTAAGCTTATAGAATTTCTAAGTTTACAGGTAGTCGCTGAAGACAGCAGAAGAAGACATAGCAGAAGACACTGCTAATCAGACATAGCTGAGGAATTCAGCAGAGCAGACTCAGCAGAGTCAAAGACCCAGCTCAGTGACGGAAACCCAGCTCAGTGTCGAAGACCCAGCTCAGTGTAAAAGACCCAGCTTAGTGTCAATGACACAACTCAGGTCTAAGACACAGTTCAGGTTGAAGACACAACTCAGGTTAATGATACAACTCAGAGTCGAGATGCAGCAGAGTCCAAGACGTTGAAGACACAGCAGAGACGCTTAGCAGCTCGAAGACAAAGACCTCCAAGATAAGATTCCGATATCAGAAGATCTTATCTAACGCAGTCAAATCAGAGAAGAAATAGCTTATGCAGATGCAGACCTACTTCGTAGGCAAAAGGCCAGAAGTCAATAAGAGTAGGTAAGATTCAAACGACTCTCTTCCAACGGCTAGTTTGAATCTCTACCTATATATATCTCCTCCTCCATTGAAGAAAAAGGAGACTGGTGAGACGACTGAAGAAATAAAAGAGCAAACAGAAAAATGAACAACAATCTTCAAAGCCAAATCTTTCAAGAACACCCAGCCAGTCAACTGTGTTCTTAGTTATTCACATATTCAGTCATAGGCAGATTAGATCAGAATAGAAATATCTTAAGCCTAGTTTGAACGAGTTCATCACACTCCTTGTTCTTCATTGTAAGAACTCGTTCATAGTTGGAAAACCCATACCCAAACCCAATCCCAGAAAAGGTTAGGTTAAGGTACGCCTGTTCGAAGCGTGTAATTCGAGTGGTTAGGTTTTTACGATGCCGGAACCGTAAGTCGGGTTCTTGATGCCGTAAACTGAAGAGGCTTCAGCTGTGCCTGTAAACAGTTGGTTACCTTTTGATACAGTACGTGGAAACCTGTATCCAGCTCGAGGAACTGAGCTGCAATGCTTGCTGACTGCGCGTAAAGTCAGTGGTATCCTTAGTGGATTACCATATGGTTTTCTGGTCGTGGACGTAGGAGGTGTTACTCCGAACCACGTTAAATTGCTTTGTTCTTTACTGCTTTATTTATGCATTCAACTAACCTTTCATAAGCACATTTCAAGTTGTATAATCTGACTAAGAGAAAAGAGAAACAAAGCTTTGCAATATATTTGAAGCAACAGACGGACTTTCCAAAACCCGCCAATTTCCGCACACACGCAGCCAGCTGAGTCGATCAAGCTGCCTTCCAGCTGGATCGAACACAACAGACTCACTTAAAAGAATTTTAATTGGAAAAGTTTTAAACCTTGGTGTATTCACCCCACTCTACACCAAGGTATCCGTCTTGGAACCAACATTTATTATTATTTTTTAATATGACGTGTGCATTGCACGCGCCTGTCATAATCCTTCATCGCGCCCGACGCAATAGAACGAGTCGAGGCTTGTTTGCTTTAGCTTGTTATCGGGGGGCTCGATCTCCAGCTGACTCGAGCAAATGATCGAGCCCCCCACTATAGATGCTCTAATTTTTAAATTGATTGCCAAATATTATTATTTTTATACTCAAAATGACTATCTCACATTGTGGCTTTAATTTATAATTCATACTATATGCGCAAAATGAAGAAAAGAAGAAAAAAATATTACTACTACGTTAAAAAGAAATCATAAAATTTGCCAATTGTGGTCAAATATAAGTATTTATGAGGAATGGAAGTGGTAATGGTGCAAAATAACAAATCAAGTTAGTGAAAATAAATGTTGGTCACCAACTTTATTCTAATAAATTGTGGCCAACTTTGAGCTGAATAGACTTAAATGCCCTTACTTTAACTTGGCACAACTGATACGAAGTTTGTCAAGTGTGGCACAACTGCTATGAATTCGTTCCAAGTGTACCAGTTGTGCAACACCATAACTTTGTACGAACGGATCTCATTCGTCCCAAGTGTACCACGTCGCAACACATAACTTGGTACGACTGGTACGAACGGTTCTCATTCGTTCCAAGTGTAGCGCACCACCAATTTCTAGAGGCAATTTTGTCCAAAATTCTCAGAGTTTGACAAAATTTATAAAAATAAAGTTGTTAGCCAATTATTAGTTTCCACTATCTATTTTGACTATTTCAAATTTTACCTTGGAATGGAATATAATAATTAACTACTTCAACTTTTTTTTTATCTTCCACAAAACAAATGCGTCAATATATAAGTGATGTCACATCGGAATTAAACATAACATGTGAAATTGTAAGGTATGATGTCACATCTGAATTAAATATAACATGTGAAATTGTAAGGAAATTTAATGGGAGACAACAACGTTCATCTTTGTGTATTATGATTTTCTTTTTTGAACTCTTGGCTTTAATTTTTACTTTCTACTTTAATTGTCCTTTTCTTTTCAATATGCATTATTCATTTTAATTACTTAATTATGGAGTAATGAAGAAAGGGAGTTATCATCATTCAAACTAGTGTATTGCTTTTGACGTTGTATAAATAAATACCCTATGCATCTACTTACATATACATAGGAAGATATATCAAATAAAAACAAATTCAAAGATAGAAATTAGAAATTTTTTTAGACCCTAAATCTTTGTTAATCAACAATTGTATTTACACTATTTTATATTCTTTTTAATATTTTGTGGGATCAAAAAGGTTAGCTTTGTCGTGTTCCTCTCTTGTTCGTCCCGTTCGTTCCATTTATCTCATTCGTACCAATTAGTTGTACTTCATATTTTTGTACGACTAGTATGAATGAACTCATTCGTCCCGCTCGTACCAACTAGTTGTGCTCCATCACTTGGTATGACTAGTACGAATGAGCTTCGTTCGTTCCATTCGTACCAAGTTATGAAATACAATTAGTTGGTACGATTGTTACGAATGAATCTATTCGTACCATTAGTCCCTGACATTCAGAATTCAAAACAAAATTTGTTCAACGGATCTATGCTCATCGACGTCTGAATCGGGGTCAGATCTAGGATTTTTAGACTGAGATTCGGTGGATGGATGGATCGACGATGGTAGGAGGCGCGGTTGATGGGTCGACGACGGTTGAAGGTGTGTCTGTTATGATTTTCGAAGAGAGAGAAGATAAGGGTAAATTTTTCCAAAAATCTCAAAATCTGACAGAATTTATTATAAATTAATTTTTGATAACTATTAATTTTGACTATTTATAGTGGCTATTTGAAATTTTTACTCTATATGTGCTCTTGATTAATTAAGAAGGCAAAATGAGTTGTAAAGCAATTTATCTTTTGTGGGTGATTTCGTTGGTTATGCAGTCCAATGTGATTAAATTTTGTTCACATAACGTGCGCGATGCACACAGTCCAAATTCAAACTAATCAATTATTAGAATTGAAGAATTGTGAGAATTTCGCCAATGATATGTAATATTAGGAAATTTAAAAAACAATATAATAATTTAATTAATGAATTATTTTTTTATACATGAAGAAAATAAAATGATAAATACCTACAATTATCTACTACTTAATTCATATTGCTAGAATGATTCATTGATTCCACATATATATATATATATATATATATATATATATATATTTAGATATATATATACCATTTAAATATTCATTGCTTATACAATGTGGCATATCCCATATATTTGTTTGTGTGCCTTTATTTAATTTGGAGAGAGCTTGAAATTTTCATAATTGAGTTCCTTCTTTTTTGTGCATTATATTTTTGTGATATTCTTGGTGAGATCGGAATCCTAAGTAGATCATTTTCATTGAAATTAAAAAAAAAAAATTAGAGAAAAATTTGTGGCTTGGGGTGCAAAATGGACATTTGGGAAGGTGAAGGTGAACATTTATTATTACCACAGTTGAATATCTCAATCGGATATTAGTCAGATACTCATATCCAATTATTATCGGCCAAATTACACCAGGGCTTTATCTCGTGAATTAGATCATTTTGTATTTGATGTAGTTAATTAGTCAGTTCCAAAGCATATATATGATTCAGTAACTAAATAACATAATTTTTTCTTTCTTATTGTATGATATATATCCCAAAAAACTGTGAATATCATGCTTATTGTATGATATATATCCCAAAAAATTAAAGTTGGTAGCTAACTAGTCATTTTCTTTTGCATATATTAGTTTATTCTTTCACCAAACAAATTTATGATCACTTATCATACTCTAAAAAGTCATGCAACGAACACACTAAAAGTATTAAATATATAGAGGTGATATGTTAGTCACCTACCATGAGCATCCTTTGTGAGTACCATTTTCTGTAATACTTTATGTAATTTTTAAAATTAATGATTTAATTCAATAACATTTTCTAATATATTAAAAAGAGTTAATTGTATGGAATGTCATTTCAAGTTAGTGAATAATAATAGTTGTCCATCCACTTTATTTGTAGAAATTCTGGCCAACTTTGAGGTAAAGAGACCAAAATACCCTTAATTTCACCTCTCTCTCTCTTGTTTAAGATCCAGATCCAGATCTGGATCTGTGAACTCTCTCTCTCTCTCTCTTGAGTTCCACGATTCTCTCTCTCAACTTCAGATCTGTATTCTCCGGCATGGGCAGCTTTCTGCGGTCGTCTTCTCCGGCAGATTTGTGTATTATCGACTCTCTTCTTTCTCTCTCTTCTATCAGTCACAGCTCGGCAGATCTTAAGAAATTCAGCATGGCCAATCTCTCCGGCGTCGATGCAACTTTCCTCTATTTTGCGGCTTTCTTCTCCGGTCATCATATCATCTCCATCTGAAAATTTGTTCTTTGATGGTGTATTGTAGGTTGTTGGTTTTATGGTTGTAATTTAGCTTTGATCGTAATAATGTATCTTGTATTTTGGAAATTTGCTTGTTTGATGGTTGTATTGTAGATTGATGATTTTTAATCTAAGATATCAACTTTGAATTTAGTGTATTAATTTTAATTGAGTTTTCTAGATCTAGTATGTCATGTTCTTGTCGTATTTTCCAGATCTTGCCGTCATCTTCGTGCATATGTGTTCTTCCTGCATTTTTCACGTCACTGCGCGTCGCGACTTGGCACACCTGGTACGAATGCAACGTATTCGTACCAGATGTGCTAAGGCATACCGCGCCTAGACTTGGAACACCTGGTACGAATACACACCATTCGTACCAGGTGTGCCAAGTCTAGGCGCGATATGCCTTGGCACACCTGAATACAACGTATTCGTACCAGGTGTGCCAAGGCATACCGCGCCTAGACTTGGAACACCTGGTACGAATACACACCATTCGTACCAGGTGTGCCAAGTCTAGGCGCGATATGCCTTGGCACACCTGAATGCAACGTATTCATACCAGGTGTGCCAAGGCATACCGCGCCTAGACTTGGTACACCTAGTACGGATACACACCATTCGTACCAGGTGTGCTAAGTTCAAACGCGGTATGCCTTGGCACACCTGGTACGAATACGTTGCATTCGTACCAGGTGTGCCAAGGCATACCGGGATGCTGTTGACCAAAGACAAACACCATCCATGACATTAGATCTGGAATGTGACGCCATGGATTCCGGAGAGAAAGCTGTGAATATGGCCGGATCTGGTGCGGTGGCAGATCTGGAATATGGCCGGCAGAATGTGAAAGTTCAAGACGGCGCGGCGGACTGGACTGGAAGTACGAAGGCGGGGCGGCCGAAGGAAATGGAAGTACGACGACGCGGCGGCGGAATGAAAGTACGACGGCGGCGACGGCAAAATGAAAGTACGACGGCGGCGACGGAAGAAATGAAGAAAAATAGAATTTCTAGAGAGAGAATATTTTGCAGAACACAAAATCTGAAATTTGAAAAATGAAAAATGAAATGTGTAGATGGATGGTTAATAGTGGATCCAAGGGTAAATTGGTCCAAATTTCCAAAAGTTGGCCAGAATTTCTACAAATAAAGTTGGTGGCCAACTATTAATTTCCACTATCTATATTGGTTATCCCAAATTTTGCCTCTATTAAAAATGTAAATTTTAATCAGGGCTCACCCGCTCCCCTACCAAACCACCTTGAATTAGTACCTTTTTCTTCCTTTTTTTTTCTTTTTTTTTTTGAACTTTCGTGACTAAATTAAAATAACTGACATGCCGAAAGCACACAATTAATCTTTCAATTTATTAAATATAATCACACGGCAAAACGCCGAGAATATCACATTTTAAAAGAATTTTCTGAAGACTTAATAGTGTGAAAAGACCAAATAAGATAGTAAAAACTAAATTTTGTCACTCAACTTAATTTTTATAAATTTTGTCATTATTTGGAGAAACTCCTCATATTGCCTTTACTTTAAGATAAAGTCACCAACATAGTACAACTCTCTCTCTCTCTACTTTTTGGATTTGACTCTCTCCGCTAACTTTCCATGGTAGGCTACTTCTTTCTCTCTCCTCCACGCTTTTTTTTTCAGCTGTTTTTTTTGTTTTCGATCGCCGACATTTTTTTTCCGTTTATCATCTCCGACGTTATGCGGCGGCTGCAGATTTTGCATTTTTATTTCCAGAATACTGTTCCTGTGTTTTTTTATAATCGTTGAGATAATCGGCGTTGGCTTTTATAATCGTTGAGATCATCGTCGGTGATTGTTTTTACGTTCATAGTCGTCGAGATCGTTTTCTCCGTTGGCTTTTAGGCTGCGTTTAGGGTTTAGGTTTTAATTCCAGATTGCTGTATATTTTTTTGCATTTTTTCATGTTGCAAATTCTGATCGTTTTACTTCTGCTGCATTTTGTTGTTTCAATTTTTGTTGTTTCGATTTTTGTTTGCCTGCGATTTAACGTGAATATTTTAGTGTTTGGCTTGAATATTATGATGGCGTGATTGATATGTGGTGTGTGGCACTCCGTTGTGAAAATCCCATTTCGTACCTGTGTACAAATGCAAGATAGTGATGATCCAAATATATGATTTTCGTACTAGAGTACCACACTATTTGCATGTGTACATGGGTGAAAGTACCAGATCCGTGCCAACTAAGAGAGTGTTACGGTAGTACGAAAATCATATATTCGCACCGGCGTACCAACTAAAAGAGTGTTATGATAGTACGAAAATCATATATTCGCACCGGAATACCAACTAAGAGATTGCTACGATAGTACGAAAATCTCATATTCGTACCGGTGCACAAATGCAAGATAGTGGTGGTACGAATATATGTTGGGAAAATTAATAGAATTTTGATTTGATACCAAAACCCATGACCCCAACTGAGTATTTGATTGCGCAAGCCTAAGTGTTTTTCCAGCTCACTTGTTCGAGCTTATAGAGTTTCTAAGTTTACAGGTAGAATCGCTGAAGACAGCAGAAGACATAGCTAAGCGGACCCAGCTGAGTACACAGCAGGGCAAGCCAAGTCGAGTGATCAGCAACGTTATCCAGATTCAAGACGATCAAGTTCATCCAGACACAGCTGTAGGAAAGACTCAGCTTGAGTGGAAACTCAGCTCAGCGTCAAAAATCCAGCAGAGTTCAAGACAACTCAGAGTCACCAGCACAGCAGAATCGAAGTCAACTTGAAATAAAGTCAGAACTGACCTGGACCATCAGGAACTCGACACCTCAGCACCTAGAAGTCAGACCTAGGATTGCTTTACGAGGAAATCAAGGAAGAAGACAAGACCAACTTGTCAGAAGTTAGGTAGAGATTCAGAACGGCTCTTTCCAACGGCTAGTTCTAATCTCTCCCTATAAATATGAGTCTTCTTCATTATCAGAAATGTGTGAATGTGATAAGAGAGAGAGAATATACAAGAGAGATCAATAGAGAAAGAAGTCTAACCAAAGATCAAGATCTCTCAGAAAAGCTTCAAGATCCAGCAGTCTACATCCATCTGAGTACTTATTTATTCTCAGGTTGCTGAAGCTCTCTCCCATTAGTATCTAGGCATAAAATCCTTCCTATCATAAGCCTAGTTTGAACGAGTTCATTATACTCAAAGTTCTTCATTATAAGAACTCGTTCATAGTTGGAAAACCCAAACCCAAACCCTTCTATCCAGAAAAGGTTAGGTAAAGGTACGCTTGCTCGAAGCTCGTAATTCGAGTGTTGGTTCTGTAGTACCCGTAAACTACAGGTTAGGCTTCAGCTGTGCCCGTAAACAGACTGGTTACATTTCGATACAGTACGCGTAAACTTGTATCTAGCTTGAGGAACTAAGTTGCAACGCTTGCTGACTGCGCGTAAAGTCAGTGGTATCCTTAGTGGATTACCAGAAGGTTTCTGGTCGTGGACGTAGGAGTAGTTTCTCCGAACCACGTTAAATAGCTTTGTTCTTTACTGCTTTATTTATGCATCCAGCTAACTCATCATAAGCATTCTTTCAAGCTGCATAAACTGACTAACTGAAAAGAGAAACAAAGCTTTGCAATATATTTGAAGTAACAGACGGACTTTCCAAAAACTCACCACATTCCGCACACAGCCAGCTGTGTCGATCAAGATGTCTTCCAGCTGGATCGAACACAGCCAGCTCACTCAGAGTTTTAATTGGAAAAGTTTTTAAACCTTGGTGTATTCACCCCCCTCTACATCAAGGTATCCATCTCGGGACCAACAATATATGATTTTCGTACCACAGTACCAAACTATTTGCGTGTGTACATGGGTGAGAGTACAAGATATTCGCACCGGAGTACCAACTAAGAGAGTGTTATGATAGTACGAATTCATAATGATATAGATACAAAATATATCAGTTCGTTACGTTAGTACTGTGAGTACCTGACCTATCTGTCTTTTTTTATTTTCATGCAGACAAGACATTCTTCTGATTGTTGCCCATGGTGGAGTGTGGAATAACAACATATACGAGGGTGGACGAAAAGAGTATATTCATATACCGGTTAGTAGTATAGGGTACGAAGATTTATTGAGGAAGCTTGAATTGCGATTGAGGAAAGATAATAGCATGTACATGTACAACTTATTTTCTCTCTCTTCTCACTTTTCAGTTGCATTTTTCTCTCTCTCTCTCTTTATCTTTCAGCTCATTTTTTCTCTCTTTTCGTATTTTCTGCATCACAATCACGTTAAGACATGCTACGCCGGTACGAAGACAACATATTCGTACTGGGAGTACCACATTAGTGTCGGATCGGAGTACCATATTCATACCGGAGTACAACATATTCGTACCAGAGTACCACACTTGTGCAAAAATACTATATTCGTACTGGAGTATTCCGTTAAGCCGTAGTAAACTGGAGCGAAAAATATCACATTCATACCAGAGTACCACATTAGGGCGTATACGCTGATTACGAAATTAAGATATTCGTACCGAATAATCGAATCATTGAATTCTTGCTTTTGTACCAAAATTGGATGTGCACACACATGATGTACGCTTATTCGTACCAACATGTCATGTTACATGCCTCTGTGGTGGTATGAAATATGTTATATCGAGTTTGTTCGTACCAAGAGTACCTGTATTATTTTCATGTATCCGAGACCATCTTTTTTTATTGTTGCACATGGAGGAATATGAAATAACAATATATACGAGAATTTGTTTGATAACTATTTTCAATTGTATAACACGTTTGTTATTTTTATTTCTAGAATGTTCCGGTGAAATTAATTTTTTTGGCCTAATATGTTCATTGATGCCAATTGTACCAAGAACCTACATATCTAAATTAGATAAATTATAAAATACATACAATTTTACATACAATTTTGACAAATTGATAAATTAGAGCATACGTACTAATAATACTAGTATTGTATAGAAAAATATTTACAAATAAGAAATTGTAGCAAATTATTTATAACTAAGAAGTGTTTATTCACTAATCCTTAATCCAGCTTCATCCCTACGGTAAGTACTCTTTCATCCGTGCTGAAAGAATAGATGCTCCCAGCCAAAATATTGATTTCTCGAGTTCTTGTAGGACACTATGACCGATTTTTTGAGTTCGTTCATACCTCTTGTAGGTCCATTGTGCCTTGAAAAAAAAAGAAGGTAAAAAACAGTTTAGGATATGGTACTAATAAAAACCATTTGTACTAATATATCAGGTACAACTAGTACGAACACACAATATTCGTACTAACGTACCAAGGTTAGATGTCGCGATGTCATGGTACGCCGGTAAGAACTCATCATATTCATACCGAAGTATCACGTTTGGTCGTGATAATCTGGTGCGAAAATATCATATTTGTATCGCAGTACCACATTAGGGCGTGGTACGCTAGTACGAAAATACGATATTTATACCGAAGTACCGAATCTTTGAATTCATGACTACGTTAGGACATGGTACACCAGTACGAAGATACCATATTCATACCGAATTATCTCGTTAGACCGTGGTAAGCTGGTACGAAAATACCATATTCATGCCGGAGTACCACGTTAAGACGTGGTCACGAATTCAAAGATTTGTTACTTCGGTAAGAATATCGTATTTTTCGTACTAGCATACCACGTCCTAACGTGATATTGCGTACAAATATGGTATTTTCGCACTAGCTTACCACGGCCTAACGTGATACTCCGATACGAATATGGTATTTTCGTACCGACGTACTATGCTCTAACGTTGTCATAAATTCAAAGATTTGGTACTTCGATCAGAATATCATGTTTTCGTACTAGCGTACCACGCCCTAGCGTGGTACTCCGGTATGAATATGATATTTTTCGCACCGGATTACTATGACCTAACATGATTCTTTGGTACAAATATAGTGTCTTCGTACTGGCGTACCACGCCTTAATGTGGTCGTGACGAAAAAAAATAAAATAAAAAAGAGAGACAAACACACCAATTCGTACCAACGTAGCACGACAGTGCGCTACCAACGTGTCAATTCATACCAACGCACCCATAAATCAACAAAAAATAATGTACCAAAGCGAAAAACAAGCCAATAATAAGTTGCAGACTACTAGTATGAGTTACTACTGGTACGAATACATCAATTTCGTACCAACGAATTTTGACAGCAAACAGAAACATGCTGAATCAACGCAAATGAACCAGAAAATCAACAATAATACACCCAAATCATCCAGATTTAAACCCAAATCACCAATTACCATAAAAAACAATATGAAAACACATAAATCACAAGAAACAAAACGAAAAACTACAAATTAACAAGAAATTAAAAAAAATCCACAAAATGCCGATTTCAGATTTGTACGAATTTATCAGATCTGGACGGTATTTGAATTGAACTTTGGCCGGTGAAGAATGACAAAGAAACGACGATGGACGGCGAGGAGCTGCACGACGGAGATGAGCGGCGCGGCGGCAAAGATCTAAGATTTCTCGAGAGAGAGAAAATCACGAGTTTGGCAAAATCCAAACTCCAAGTTATACTTGGCATTTTTGGGCAAAATCCAAGTTATACTCTTTTCTTAATGCCATTTTTGGGCAAAATCCAAGTTATACTTGGCGGAGCATTTGCCCAACTCAAGATTTATTGCGAAGGGGAATTAGATGGCGAATTGGCAATGGTGAAGATGTGCTTGTTTATAAAGACCCATGGCTGCGGCGAGACTCTAATTTCTTCATCACATCAAATCGGATTCCAGAATTGCAAAGTATGAAAGTAAATGAGTTATTTATTTCAGGAGAGAGGAGTTGGGATGTGGAGCAGATTTTTGATCTTTTCGACTCAAATGAAGCAAAATATATTGTCAGTATTCCTTTAAGTCCTAATGCAGGGAGCGATTTACTTATTTGGCATTTCTCTCGTCATGGTTGTTATATAGTGAAATCGGCTTATGATTTAGCCTGCTCTCTAACTCTTAATGGTATATATGGCGTGCAGCGTAATTGGAAGGCTTTATGGGGTTTAAACGTTCAGCCCAGAGTGAATGTTTTCCTGTGGAGAGCTGCGTCGAAATGTCTTCCAACGAAGGAAAATCTGATGAGTCGAGGAGTTCAAGTAGATGGTGTCTGCGGTATCTGCAAAATGGGCTTTGAGAATGAGTGGCATATTTTATTGATTGCCCTTTTGCACAAGAATGTTGGAAGGAAGTTGCTGTAGATGATGTGATTATCCAAGGGTCACAAGGGGCCGAGTCATTTTTGGATTTCCTATTTCATATATTGGAGCTCAAGGATGGAATGAAAAATGAGAAGATCTACATGTTACTTTGGCAAATTTGGAGAGACCGTAATGCTTCTATATGGAATAATGCATTTCCCAACCCTCGACGATCATGTGCTATTGCGCAAATCTGTATGCATGAATGGAAAACAGTCAGCCGGGGCCAAAGAATGAATAATGCAGCTACAACTAGGGCTGGCAATTTTCGACACGACACGATAACCCGACACGAACCGACACGAAATTAATGGGTTTGGGTCAAGTCTTATTGGGTTCGGGTCCTTATCGGGTTGACCCGATAAGGACCTGAAAATTTCGGGTCGGGTTCGGGTTACCTGATAAGGAATTATATTTTTTAATATTATATTTAATTAATTCAAATCAAGCTTTTAAATTGATGACATATTTATTTTTCCTTCCAAGTCATCAAAAGATATTAAATTTTTGAATATTTATTTATTTTTCTCTATTAAATTTTATTTTAAAATATTTTTTCTTTTATTAAATCTTATTTTAAAATATTTTTTCTCTTATTAAATCATTTAAATTTGGGTTCGGGTCATTATCGTGTCGGGTCAACCCAAATATTATCGTGTCAATTTCGGGTTCGTGTCGTGTTCGGGTTTAGTCATTTCGGGTTGGGTTCGGGTTCGGGTTGAGCATATCCTTAACATATCGGGTTCGGGTTGGGTCTTAACAGGTCGGGTCGAAATCAGGTCGACCCGAACCCGACCCGATTGCCACCCCTAGCTACAACGAGAAGGAGTAGCTGTAAAGGATGGCATGATTTGCCTGTCGGATGGGTTAGATGTAGTGTTGATGTGGCCTTCTTTCCGCAACTTAATATGACGGGCATTGGTATTATTCTCAGAGATGCTGAAGGTAATTTTGTGGCAGCTAAAGTCCTTTGCTTCCAAGACAGCATGAGGGTAGATGAGGGGGGGCGATGGGTGTTTATGAGGCGCTATCTTGGATCAAACAGAGGGGTATAAATTATGTGGAGCTAGAAACTGACTGCAAAGTAGTGGACAACGCACTCTCCTCTTCTAAAGTGGATCATTCTGAGTTAGGGAATATAATTGAGAGTAGCAGGTATCTTTTGAGCTCGATTAACAGAATTCAAATTAAACATGTTAGTCGACATTCTAATATTGTCGCTCACAAGTTAGCTCGTATGTCTACAAATTTTTCCGATTCGCATGTTTGGGATGAACCTCCGAGCTTTGTGGAGGGTCTTCTTCATGTTCCATGCTCTTGTGATGAATAAAATTTTTCCTATTGGCTTCAAAAAAAGAATTTCCATTAATGTCTTTATCAGTCGAGAATATCACATTTTAAAGTATGGTATATATATTTCATGTGTAGATTAAGGGCTATATTGCACATAAGTGGTGATATATTGAATGCACACCAAAATAGCAATTGTAAGTTCCCACGAAATTAAAATTCCATATAATTTCAGCATTTTCCGTCCAAGTTAAAGTAAAAGACTGAGATGCACTTAAAATTGGTCAACCTCATAGTTTCAAATCAAGGTTGTTCTATTTCAAATTCCATTTTGCATTTCACTGTTTGGTTTTCTGATATGCACATGCGACTTCAGGCACATATATTCATATATATATATGGAGTGGTTCTAGTGAAAAAAACCCTTAAAGTAAGAAATAAGAATAAATCTCAATCCTTGATCCACAATAAATGGATGGCTAGATCTGAAGCGGGTAGTACCCGGGTCAACCCGTTGACTTTTCAATTTTTTTTTTAAGTTTCGAAATTTTTTTTATGTGTATGTGTATAACTATATCAAAACGAGGAAAATTTTTGGGGTGATTTGGTATGATGAAATCAAACTACTTTTCAAATCATTGTATTCATACCATATCAATAAGGAGCTAACCGTAAAAACAGGACCATAACTTTCCCAATCTGAAAAATAGGACTTATTTCGACGGGCCCTGTAAAGTAGGACTAAAACTTTTTTTTATGCCGTTTGTAGGACAATTTTAGGCTTTTTGGCCCGTTTTTCTCACGTGGCTTGATGACTGGAGCCCAATGTTGATGTGGATGCCACATTTCATACCAGTCATCAAAAGGATGAATAAAAAAAAGAAAAATAAAAAAAGGAAAATAAATGAAATTTTATTTCTCTCTCCTCTCTTTCTCTCGCCCACCCGCCTCCCTCTCTCTTTCTTCTCCTCTGCTACATCCACCGCCTCTCACCATCATCTTCTCCGTCTTGCTGCACTCCATCAGCCGCCGCAGATTCAGACGGTTTGCTATTCTACAACGAGCTGCGGCGTGGTGATTCAAATAGCAGCAACGATTGCTTCTCTTTCTTCTTCATCGAACTCTGGCGATGTGAAAAGTGGCAGAGCTCAGCAGCGGGAGGCCGGCGACGGTGAAGAAACATGTCACGGGTGGGAGCTTGAGCTCGCTAGCACTGCGCACGGTGATGGGTCAATGCCAGTAGCAGCGATGTTGACGTCTCCTCTCGACGGTGCTAGACCCTGTGTAGCGTCGTACCGCAGCGACCGTGGGGGAAATGATTGGCGGATATTCCCGATCCGGCACAACGGGCGATGGTTTGGCTGGTGACCTTCGAAACGGTGGAGGCAACCGCGATGGCCTACGACAAGCCGTTTATTGAGATTTGTAGCCCCAACGCTGTCGCTAAGTTTTTAAGACCGCAGCAGAGGTTGGCGGAGTCACCGGCAGGGATTATTCCTGACGAAGATTCTGATAAGGAGGATGGTTGCGAGGATTACGACTCGCCAATTTCAATTTTGGGGTTTTTGTGGCCTTCTGATGGTGTTCAGCCCTTGCGGTGGCAGAAGCTCTTCTGTCTCTGCCTTTCGTCGTTGCTTCAGGCGAAACGGCATTGGTGAAAATTTGACGGGTACTTGCCGAATTTTTGAGGTTAGAGGAGGGGTTTCCAATCTAAGAGAAGAGAGATAGGGGAAATGGATGGGGCTGCTGTGTTTGAGAGTTGTGTTGGCGGCACCGTTTGCAACGACGAAGGAAAATGAGAAGATGGTGGTTGGCGGTGACGGTGGTGGTGGTTGGCCGTCGGGCGAGAGAAAAAGGGTGGGGGAGAGGGGGCTGCGGGTTGGAGAGAGAGAGAGGGTGATTATTTTTTCTTTTTATTTATTTTAATTTTTTATTCATTTTTTTACTGACTCGAATGAAATGTGGCATCCACATCAGCATTGGGCTTCAGTCATCAAGCCACGTGAGAAAAACAGGCCTAAAAGCCCAAAATTGTCCTACAAACGGCATAAAAAAAGTTTTAGTCCTACTTTACAGGGCCCGTCGAAATAAGTCCTATTTTTCAGATTGAGAAAAGTTATGGTCCTGTTTTTACGGTTAGCTCATATCAATAAGCAAGTGTTTGGGATTTTTTTTTGTCTCCGCCTTCGCCTCCGATTTTAATTTATAGATAATGATTGTGGCAACATTAATGTTTTTTAGCTCGTTCCGAGGCCTTCGGCTCCCCTCGCTCGACTCTTGAAAAAAAAATGAATAAATAAAAATAGTGAAAAAGAATATTAAAAAATGAAAAAATGGTGCATTCCAATACACTTAGTGGTGCATCTCATTGCACAGTGTGGTTCATATCATCTTACTCTTAAAAAAAATTCGAAAATAAAAAAAAATTCCAAAAAACAAAAAAATAAAAAGTCAACGGATTGACCGGGTCCGACCTGGTTTGACCCAGATTCGACCTGGTTTGACCTGGGTCAGATCTGACCCTCCTTCCCTTGTAGATCTAGGGTGGAGATCTATTCATATTTCTTAAGTTAAGATCCATTCTTATATGATCTTTTCCCTATACATATATATGTGGAGCGGATCTGGTGAGAATGCATCTTATATGAGAACGTGATAAGTGAGAACAATGCATTTTTATTACATCGAAAATGCATAAAATGCAGAAACTAAATGCATAAACTACAATAACTTAAGAGAAATTGGACGAAAAAATACCAAAACTTAATAAGCATAAGTTTTTTAACCCCATTCATAAAACTATAAGTTTTCTATACCAAAATCATTTAAAAGACTAAAGTATCCTCCCTTTTACAAAAACTAATAAATAAATAATACACCTATGAATTAAAAAAAAAATCTGAAAAAACAACCTCAATCTCTCTCAATTCTCTCCCGTCGTCGGCCAGATTTCTTCTGGACACGATGGGAGGACACGATGGGGCCACTGGACACGATGGCTGGGCACGATGGGTGGACACGATGGATGGACACGATGGTGCTATTGGACACGATGGAAAGTAATATTTAATGCAGATTCTGTCGCGTTTCATTTATTGAACCCTACCAAATCCGATTCTCTGAAGATTTTCGGATGAAACTAGGGTTTCATTTATTGAACCCTACCAAATCCGATTCTCTGAAGATTTTCGGATGAAACTAGGGATTTAATGAAGGTAGTTCATTAAAGTTTGCGTAAGAGAGGTTGTTGACAAGGTTTAGAACTCCTAGTTAGGTTCGAATTAATCACAACACTACAATTGAAAACACCAAAAACCACAAAACCCTAAAAAGAAAGAAGAAGAAAAAGAAGAGAAAAAAGGTACTCCAATCTATCGAAACGTGAATTCAAAGAAGAAAAAGATATCAAGAAAGGCCGGCATCGCGTTTCTGGCTTCATAAAGAAGGTATACACCCGAAATCTCCGTCCGAAAAGCATATACTAGTGCGTGTTATTTAACTCACGATGGCAAGGCACGATCGTGACCAAGTAAACACGATCGTGCCTTGACCATCGTGTCCCAAAATTGTCTTCGATTTGCATGGAATATGTAGATGTTAAGTGATATTTGTTTAAATTCGAATATAACTTGAAGTTTAGTAATATGTTTAGGAGAAAAAATAGTTGAAATAACTCGCCTTGTGTGATTTGTAAGGGGTTGGAAACTATGAATTTTTTCGTCGGGGGCGAAGGGTTTCTCCCTACGATGGCACGATGTAGAAGGCACGATCGTGCCCACGATGGACACGATGGGCACGATGGGCACGATGGCCAACTCGATGACCATCGTGCCACAGCGGTTTGTGATGTAAATTTCTGTTTTTCATATTGTAACCCTAATCTCTCTTCTTTCTTTGATTTTTAGATGGGGCGGCGGCGTGTTATTGTACGTTTTGGAGGTCAGTGGGAGGGATTGGCTTACTTAGGCGGGAGTACTTGTTGTGCACATGGACGATACGAATGATGATCGAGATCATCTCATGAGATACGATTAAAGATGCTTTGTGTGGTCGAAGAGATTCGAGTATGTGCTTTATCCTATTTGGTTGTTTTTGAGGGATGGGAGCGGATGTAGAGTTTTATTAAATAGTGATACAGATTTACTTCGATTGCTAGTGCAAGAGAAAAGGTCGGATCCGATGGTTTATGTCTTTGAAAGAGACAGTATTTTTGCCCACGAGGTGTACGTGGAGAAGGCGGTGGACGACGGGATCTATTTAAGGATGATGATGATAGAATGCCACCGAAGCGAGAGGGTGCTCACATCTCCGACGACGAAGAAGATGAACGCCGTAAGAATATAATAGAATCTGTGACTACTGAGTTTCTTGCTTGGATTAGACAGCCAGAACAAGTAAACAGGATCTTCGGGCACCAGAATTTCACATCTGAGCATCAGATTGGTCGTGATGATGATGAACTACGCAGCAGCCTAGGCAATTGGAGCATTCCATCGGTCGAGTGTGACGGTAGCGCTGCCACTTGGGTGGGTTGAACGGCTCGGACCGTTCACTAGTCAACTTGTAGTGGGGGCTACGTTTCGGTCAAGTATGAATTGAAGATGGCTGTGGGAATGTATCACCTGGAGCACATGCTAGAGTATGTCATTGATCGTTCCGCCAGAAATCGTATAGTCTTTCTCTGCAAGCACGGTAGGAATAATTGCACGTTTAGGTTGTGTGCTCAGGGGCCAAAAGATGAGGGCGACTCGATTTGGTACATTACGAAGTTGACTTTGGATCACAGCTGCCACTTGAACGTGATCCGTACTGCCGAGCGGATGGTGACTGCTAAAGTTGCAGCCGTGTACTTTGCTCGTAGGTTGGTTTGCGAGGGTGTGTATTTGAAGCCGAGAGAGATGATGGAAGAGATGCGCAGAGAGTTTGGTGTTCACATGTTGTACAGCCTCGCTCTAGAAACGAGGAATAAAGCGATAGAGAAGACATACGGTGACTTTGACAAGTCGTATCAGATGGTCCCGTCGTATCTACATTTTTTGAGGCAGCGTAATCCCGGTACTGAGTACAACATGCAGATCAGTAGCGAGGGAGTATTTTGTCACATGTTTCTCGCCTTAGGACAGTGTATTCGTGCATTCGAGCGCTATCTCAGGCCAGTGATTGTGTTGGACGGGACCCACCTTAAGGGAAGGAACAAGGGAGTTCTTTTTGTCGCTGTTAGCAAAGATGGGAATGAGCAGCTCTTTCCTATAGCTATTGGAATTGGTTCGATAGAGAACGATGAGTCGTGGACTTGGTTTCTTTCAAATCTGCGCAGGTGTTTCGACCCTCCGGATGAGTTGTTGATCGTCTCTGACCAACATAAGAGCATTGCAAATGCCGTGAAATCCATCTATCCGACTGGAGCGCACGGATTGTGCTTTCACCACATGCAGAAGAATCTGACGCGATACGGCCGTCGAGCTCTTGCCATCTTCCAAAATGCAGCGTATGCTTATCGTGTTGAAGAGTTCGAGAAGAATTTTTCTGCCTTGAAAGCTTCATGTGAGGGTGCTCACACACGACTTTCCGAAATTGGTGTTCATAGGTGGTCTAGGTCGCATTGCCCAGTTCGACGGTACAGTTTCATGACCTCCGTGCCGCCGAAAGCTTGAACTCTAGGCTGCGTGGGCTAGACGTTTACATATTTGCTCGTTACTTGAGGTGTATCGTTGCATTGTCGAGAAATGGTTCGACGAGAAGAGGGCATTAGCTAGGGAGAGAGAGCATGAGATTACACTCGAGGCCTTCAACAAGCTTCTTTGTGACAGTGGAAGCAAGTCATCAGCTCGTTGCTGAACCTACCACTGACAATGTTTATAAAGTGAAAGACAAGAAGATGGTCTTCGAGGTGGACCTTGGGAATTGGACATGTGAGTGTCGTGAGTTCGATCAGGATAAGATGCCATGTCGTCATGCAGCTGCCGCCCTCAGGTATGTATAGCTTTTTTTTTTACTTAAATTGTATTTTCATGGCTCAATATTTCTAACTTTTGTTCGTTACAGGACCCGAAACTCTTGTCAATTTGTTTGATTTCGTAAGTCGGTATTACAAGCAACACGACTTGCGCGAGACTTACAGAGAATCCATTAGGCCGGTACCACATCCCGAGGAGTGGAATGTCCCGCCTGATATTGCAAGAATCGTTTGCTTGCCACCGGTGGGAGTTCGTCAAGCCGGCCGTCCGAGGACACAGCGTGTTCGTTCAGCAGTTGAAGGTGCACCCACAATACGCCGTAGCAAAAAATGCTCTAAGTGTAAGGGGACCGGCCACAATAGAAAGAATTGCACCGAACCACTCGCTTTAGATGTCGATCTAAATATTCCCCCGGAGGGAGAACCATCGAGTCAGAGACGGCGACGAAAGAAAAAATGCAGCAATTGTGGTAGTGAAGAACACACAATCAGAAAATGTCCGATGCACTTGTGATTTATGATTTTTTGCACGATTGACAATGCCACTCTTATTTATAATATGTGGTTCATTTGTCCTAATTTTATTTATTTGTTGAGCTTCTGTTGTGTTTAGAAATTGGAAAATATAAAAAACAGGGCCGAAGCGGGTTTCCTTTGTAAAGCGGGTGCACCCGCTTCGGCGGCTCACCCGCCTCGGCGGGGTACACGAGCCTGCCCATCGCGCCCATCGCCCACGATTGGGAGACCCCATCGCCCCCAATCGCCCCCATTGTGCCCATCGCCCCCGTCGCCCCCATCGCCCCCTCACCCCATCGCCCCATCGTTCCCATCGTGTCCATCGCCCTCACGATGCATGTCCCATCGCCACCTCAAGAAATTTTAATTTTATATACATTTTTGGACTTTATGTTGATGTGGTGCTGATATATTGATTTGTAATTGCTTATTTAAGAATTTCATAAGTAAAAACGAACATTTGAAATAATTTAAATGTAGTCTTTAATATGATTATGAATCATATCATATCTTAAGAATGAAAAGGATCTCAATGAATATTTACTTCAAATTCTCAAATTATATGCTGTATATCATCGATGTTGCAAAAAACATTCAGATTGATCATAAGTATGTATGTAAGGTATAAAAAAGTATTTATATGATATAAAAAATACTATGGAATAACATTAAGGTATTAAAAATACTTATCGATGCCTGTTCTTCTGGGGACGATGGGGACTTCATCGTGAGCATGATGGGGGCGATGGGCACGATGGGGGCGATGGGCACGATGGGCACGATAGGGGCGATGGGGGCGATGGGCACGATGGGGGCGATGGGGGCGATGGGCACGATAGGGGCGATGGGCGCGATGGGGGCGATCGGAGCGATGGGCACGATGGGGGCGATTCGGCCCTGTTTTTTACATTTTCCAATTTCTAAACACAACAGAAGCTCAACAAATAAATAAAATTAGGACAAATGAACCACATATTATAAATAAGAGTGGCATTGTCAATCGTACAAAAAATCACAAATCAAAAGACAAGCTAAATATCCTAGCACCTATCTCTTTACGATAGCTCCTAATGTATCTCACATCAATATTCCTTGTATGCCTTTTTGTTGGATGTTTGGACACCATACGATCTAGATACATGCAACAAAAAGGACCGCATAATCCGACCCCATCGATGCAGGCGAACTGCTCACTAGGTGGCATTATGATCAATGGCATGAAGTCTTCTCTTCTTGTCTTGCGGGGGTTATTCATCCAGTAATTCCCCAGAGCTAGTAGCCTAGGAACGAGACAAGTGAGGGGCCTCATCTGCTTTATCCGAGGAGATTTATTGGCGTCATGTTGGTGTGACAACGAGGTCATTACAATTCGATGCACCAATCATCTATTTTGATCTTCGCGGTGACTCAATGCTCATCAAGACAACAAAAGGCAATAATCTATTCAAATAACAAATATTAGTACAACCGCAAATCAAGAATACGACAATTTGAAAGAAAAAACAACTTATAATCAATTTAACATCACTTACCGTGTCATTTGCAGTTTAACCACGGGATCCCGTTCGGTGTGTCCATGCCATGAAAGAGATCCAGTATAGGTTGTGGCAATATCCATTTGTTTCCCTTCACTTGGTTGCCCTTTGGACTTAGCTCGTGGAACTCTTTAAGCATCAGTGCCTAAAAAAAGTAAAACAAGTTAAAAATATTATTTTGTAAACCAACTAATACAACAAATAAAAGTCAAACAAAAACTTACAAAAAACGTAGACCCTTGAACAATAGTGGTCATTGCACCAACTCCTGCAACCCCCCTTCGCTGCTTACACCTAGTGAAGAGCACGTACAAGTCCATGACCTGTATTCAAAAAATTTACATTACATGACGATATATAAATCAATGTAAATAATTTAAATATGTGAAGACGTTAAATTGCAAGAAATGTTACCTGCGGTGAAGCACTCGTCCACATTCTCCACAAGGTCGAAAAATGCACGCGTCGCCGTGTGGTCAATCTCTTTTATCACGCGAGACGGTGTTGTCGCCCATATGTCCGAAGGCAGCGTGCTGGCCGATCGATGCGTGCACGAGAGCTGGGCGTCTCACCAACATATGGCGTACGTAGTGCGACGGACGGCCTAGGGTGTCTCGGAGGAGGACTACTCTCGCCAAACTCACCCCTCCTCCTCTTCTCTCTCGAAGGCGGCCAACTGCGAAAGCGGCTGCCGCTGGCAGGTGAGGGTACGTGGGAAGTAGAGGCTGCTGGAAGGGCTTGGTGGTGTAGCGGATCTCTGCTCGATCACGATCCACCTCGAAGTCGTGGTAGCTAGTAGTAGCGACGGCGGAGTGGCGTGGGCGGGTCACGCCGAGACACGCGACTACCCGCGAGTGGTGACTAGGGCTGCGACGGCGGAGTGGCGGGGCTGGTCACGGCGAGACCCTGTGGCTAGCCGCGAGTGGTGACTAGGGGCTGCGGCGGCGGAGTGGCGGGGCTGGTCACGGCGAGACCCGTGGCTAGCCGCGAGTGGTGACTAGGGCTGCGACGGCGGAGTGGCGGGGCGGTCACGCTGCGCGACCTGTGGCTAGTCGCAGAGTCTTCTTGCGATAACTCTGCTCCGTCTAGGACCGAAGTAGTCCACGATCTTGGTGAAGACACATCGGTACTCGAGCAAGTAAACCCGTGCTTCGAGTCGTCGTGCAATATCGCCTTCAACCGGCGATCGACGACGTCGTCGATCCGACTACGTGGTCCGGACAAGGCTGTCCGTGCAAACAACACACCTGTCCTCCGGCCTCTCACAGTACACTCGCTCTGTTGTCTGAGGACGGGTGAGAGGACTACTCTCTCGGCGATGCTTCGACACCTTTCCAAAGGTAGCCTTCATCTTCTCCATTGTCGTAACTTTGATCTTGCCCTTGTCCTTGATGGGCCCCGCAACCACAACCTCTGCCCTACCCCGACCAGCAATTCGGACCGGCCGGGTACACCACATCAAACGGATCCCCGTTCTCAAAGCTAAGGAAGTAGTACTCGAGCCTCTTCCTCCATCGGGACCAACGGGACATCATTCATTTCGAGCTATAATTAAATACGTACAAAATAACAATTATATATCGATAAAATTTTGAAATTTTAAAAAATTCATAAAAAATAAAGTGATTTACGTACCGGTTGGTCAAAAAAGGTGCGAAGTCCGCCTCGCGGTGCCGTCTCCCACATCAAGCATCGGGGCAGCCTGATCACTTCATCTCTCGTTCCGCGATGGCGTCCCAAACGAGGAAATGCCTCGTACATCCAAAGCCGCAGGACCCGGGACGGACCGTAGAAGTGGTAGTCAATCTCTTCCGTCTGGGAGTAAGAGCCACGGTGTCGATGTAGTGAGTCAACACACGGTACGTGTAAGCACCCTGTGGAAACCCGTCCCATCGCTCAAAGTCCTCTACCAAAGTGCCATGCTCAGCTTCTCGACCGACATCTTGTCCCGGCGCAAGAAAGTAGTAGTAAACCAACAAGTTCGCCGCCTTCAAATAATCTTCCATTTCATCTCCTAACTTGCGTTCCTTGAACTTGTTGCGCGGCTCGCTCACGCTTTGTTTCTTTGGCATGAAAATGCGGTGAAATAAACTGTCAGGACGGATCAGGTGAGTCTCAGTAGTGTCGAACTCCGTGTTTCCAAAGTGAAGTCACGTGATTAGGGCATAATCACGGGGTGTAAAACGGACGGTCCGACCCCCGAGCTGAAACCACGACTCATGCGGGGGTATGTGGTCGCCCTGCAGCTGTCGGGCTATAAGGTGGTGAAGGGCACCAAGAAGACGCCCGTCCGCCTAACTCTAATCGATCGCCCACGACCCCGGAGGTAAAGTGCTCTATCGCACGCTCTCCGTGTCTAGGCCCGCCAATGCGACGCAGCGTGGAAAGTATCTCTTTAAACACATCACAACGCATATACAAATTGATTCCACGTGTCACAGCCCGTAACGTGGGCCTTTTCCATACACAACCCTCCTACAATAACAAAACGGGCAACCATAAGCAATAAAATCACGAGCAAATTCAAAAAAACAAGACAAAACACAAAAAAAAACCGGCCTGTCTGGGCACGATGGCAAAGTCACGATGGACTGCCATCGTGTCCAGCCCCATCATGTCCAGCCCCATCGCCCCCAGCCATCGCCCCCAGCTATCGACCCCAACTCCCATCGCCCCCAAACCCCCTTCGTGCCACCCATCGCCCCCAGCCATCGACCCCAACCCCATCGCCCCCAACCCCATCGTGCCCCCGTCGTGCCCACCCCATCGACCCCAACACCATCGCCCCCAATCCCATCGTGCCCCCATCGCGCCCATATAAATTCAGCCAAAATTCACACCAAAAATCAACATTTAAACGCATAGAACATGTACATTTCTTCGCAACTTAACTTTAGCATGAATACCCATGAATTAAACATCGAAATTTGCCAAAAAATTTCAATTTATTTCGAAAATTAGAGCGCACTAACCGGCGGCTCGTTTAGGAACTCTTCCTCTTCGTGATGCGCCGGCGACGACGACGCCTCTCCATCGTGGTCAGATTGTGTCTCGGACGAACTCATCGTGCCCGCAAGTCTTCCGTCGAGAGCGTGCTTCTTCTTCGTGCTTCTTCTTCTTCGTGGTTTCGGTCGAGAGAGATAAGAGAGAGAATGTGGGTTTGTGGTGGGGGACCGATAGATGGAGAGAGAGACAAAATTTAAAATAGTAAAGGGTATTTTAGTCTTTTAATCAATTTTGGTATAGAAAACTTGTAGTTTTAAGTTTAGGGTTAAAAAACTTATCCTCTTTAAATTTTGGTACCAAATTATTTGGACCTCATGCATTAACATTTAAATGCATAAATTATAGTAACTAAATCCACTGTTAAATCTGGACCGTAGACCAACAAAGATCAAGGGTCCAGATTTGTTCTTATTTCTCACCTAAGAAAGTGTTCTTATTTGATCTGCGCTCTACGGTCCAAATAGTACATATATTAATGCACGACAATATCACGAGTCCAAATAGTAGAATATAGAGTGATATGAAAAAAATTTAATATATAATTTAAGAATTCACTTAATAAATTTCCATTCAATTTTAAAGTAGTACTCCCTCCGTCCACGATAATTATTCTCCTGAACGGTGGGCATGGAGATTAATAAAAGTTAGGTGTAGTAGGTTGTGAGTAGAGGAAAAGGAAAAATTTGTATAGCATAGTGTTGTGAGTGGAGGAAAATGTATATTTTGTGGTGGTAGTGTATAAAACTAGAAAGGAAACAATTTTTGTGGACGGACTAAAAAAGAAAGCAGGGAACAATTTTCGTGGACGGAGAAAGTATAATAATAATAATAGAGGAGCACTCTGGTACAGCCGCCATACCCGTACAACTGACCGGATCCAACCTACGCGTAAAACAAACATTATATATTATACGGGAAGAATTTTATACCAAATTGTCTATTAACCTAGTGGCTAAATGTTCAGCCTATCAAGCTGATGTTACTTTTGTTCAAAAGAACAAACACTTTTATTTAGAACAATTGTTACTTTTGTTCATTAGAAATGTTACTCTGATCAATAAATTTGTCAATTTTATTAAGAATAACAATCACTTGTGTGGTGCAGAGGTCTAGCCTATATAGACTATAGTGGTGCAGTACTTGATTTGATGATATATATATATATATACATATACCTAGTAATTCTCTAAAAAAAAAAAGATCATCGCTTTTATTCATTGAAAGTGTCACTTTTATTCACAAAAACCGTTACTTTTATCAATAAAGAGTGTCATTTTTATTCATAAGGATTATCACATTTATACATTATACGTCACTTTTATTTATAATGAAGTGTCATTTTTTTCATCAAAAGTGTTATTTTTATTCATAAGTGTCATTTTTATCAGTTAGAAGTGTTACTTTTTTTTTTAAGGGAATGACACTTTTATTTATAAGAAGTGTTATTTTTGTATATTACAAAGAGTGTCACTTTTATTCATTATAAATACCAATTTTATTCATAAAGAGTGTCACTTTTAAAAAATCGTAAAAGAAAGTGTAAAAATCATAATAATTTTTTTTTAAATGAAAGAAGAGAAAAAAAAAAGATAAACAAAACTGAAGAAAATTTGAAAAAAAAGGTAAGAACCAGATTAAAAGAATTTAAAAAAAAAGAAAAGGGAAGAAAAATCTAAAAAATAAATTAAGAAGAATTTAAAAACTAAAACACAAAGGAAAAGAATTTAAAAATTGAAACAAAAGGAAAAAAAATAAAATTGTGCTCGCGCCCTTCACCCACCAGACCAAACCATAGAATGTCCTTCTTATCCAATATTACTTCATCCGTCTCCTAAAAGTGTGGTGCATATTTCATTTGTTATAAGGCATAAAATATTAATTGAACCAACTAACTTGGGATGGAAGGAATAGTATAGATATGAATCAAACGCGGGTCAGATTTAACCGGGATCCGGTAGTATGGGTTTACGGCGGTCGTGCAGGAGTAATTGCGATAATGACATGCTGATGTATAAACCTCGTACTGTGTTTTTCTACTAAGAGCATCCACAACGGCAGTCTCTCTTTGACCGGTCTAAAAATATTTTATTAGTTTTTTTTGTACTTTCTGTGGGATCCCAATCATTGAGAGACCGATCTCAAAATCGTCTCCAATGGTAAGGTCTCTCACCTCCGGTCTCTAATCATTATGCAATTATTATTTTTTTAATTTTGTTTTGTTTTTATTATTAACTACTATAAATTATTAAACAAATAATTTATTAAATAGATTAATTTTATTGAATTTGAAAATTCGATACAATAAAGAAAAATACAAATAATATTAAAATTAAACTTGAGCTAGTCGATCGGCCCAAAATCTCCAAATTTCTTCAATCAAATCGTTTTCGAGACGTTCGTGGGCTCTCGCATCGTGAAGGTGCACTTCTCTCTCAGCATATAATCTAAACGCATATGTTCCACCTTGATGGGCCATCGCCGAATTGATATTGCGTCAGCCTCCGTGTTCTGTTCGGCTTCAAAAAAAGTTGATTGTTCTCCTTCGTCTTCAATAATCATGTTATGCATAATGATGCAAGCATACATGACGTCGCTTAAATGTTCTCGATTCTCGAAACGACATACGTGCAGACCCTTTTATAATTGCCCACCTTGATTGGAGAACGCCAAAAGCCCTTTCAACGTCTTTCCGTATAGCTTCTTGCATTTGTGCGAACCGACGTCTTTTTGGCTCAGTTGGATTTGGAAGCGTCTTGACAAATGTAGCTTACACGGATAGATGTCGTCGGCAAGATAGTAGCCCATTCGGTGCTCGTGGCCATTTGCAACGAAGGTGATCGCCGACGCTCTTTCATGCAGGACGTCACTAAAAACGTCAGACTAATTTAGCACATTTATGTCGAAGAAAGCATGTCAAATCCACAAATCTTAAGAGGCCACCGCTTCAAGAATTAGCGTAGGATATCCCTTTCTTTGGATTGTGTATGCACCTCTCCAAGCAGTGGGACAATTTTTTCATGCCCAGTACATGCAGTCAATGCTTCCAAGCATTCCCGGGAAACCCTGTTTCCTTTCGTGCTGCGCTACAAGTCTTGCCACATCACTGCACGTACGTCCTTGTCGAGATAGAACTCCGTAGAGCTTCCTCCTTCGCACAACGTCTTTGGGCTATTTCAATGGCTTCCTGACAAAGCTCCCTCACCCTCTTTGTTCGCTCTTTCACTTCAACGTGATTGAAGAAAGATCCGGGTCAAGACATGTTTAATATTTTGAAAGAATATTGAAGAGATTGAGATAAATTGAGTAAAGAAAATAAGTGTGAATTGGGAAGAAGAAATGAATTGTATTTATAGAGGGAGAAAGAGAAGCTAGCCGTTGCTATGTTGCTCCATTTCATTTTTATTTTTTTTACCTTGCTAAATTAAAAAAAAATATATATATATATATATATATATATATATATATTAAACATGAAGCACAAGAAGCCTCCGCGTGGAGGGGAGGAGGAGAGATCGGGCGAGAGGCCAGTCGAATTTGTGACCGTGTCTGCGACCTCTCGCCGGTCGCCAACGGAGGCGACCGCCATGCCCGGTCGCTCGGTGGGAGACCGGTCGGCCGATCCCTTGTTGTGGATGCTCTAATGGAAGTCATAATGTTGCATGTGTTTCATAATTTTCTACCATAAGACGCCGTAATGTTGCAAGTGTCTCTTGCCACAAGGCCCACAACCCACAAGAGAGGATCCGATCCGGACCTATAAAAAAACACCAAACTTTCCATCCCGAAACACTCGTCTCTGTCACTCTACACCTTCTCTCTCATCCTTCAACACCACTCATGGCGCCATCTTCCACCTCTCTGAAACCCTCCGACGACCACAAGAAGGCGACCAGCGCTGATCGCCACTACCTCGAAGCACTGCTTCAATCAGCCCGCCCGTTCCTGCGGGACGACCTCCACGCCGTCGACGAAGAGCTACCGCGGCTGGTCTCCGTGCTGCATGCCGCCGGCGCCGGCGAGTGCTGGCACAAGCAAGGCAGCTTCTTCGACCACCTCTTCGGCGTCTACCGCATCCTCAAGATGTGGAAGGCCCCCAACGTCGTCTGCCTCCTCGGCCTCTTCCACTCCTCTTACTCCAACTCCTTCGTCAACCTCGCCATCTTCCCACCCACCTCCGCTGGCCGCGACACCGTCCGCGCCCTAGTCGGCCCCGCCGCCGAGCGTCTCATCCACCTCTTCTGCGTCGCCCCCCGCCGGCTCCTCGTCCAAGACCTACTCCTCTCCAACTACTCCGACGAAGAGCTCGTCGACCACCTCCGATCGTCGGAGATCGCTCTCCAGAAGATTCGAGGAGGCGGAGAAGTCGGAGAAGACGAGATCTGGCGGGCGAAGCTCCAGTCGATCTGCCCGGCGGAGGGAATTAGCGTGAAGCAAACCAAAACCGGCGAAGATATGCCGATCTCGCGGCGGCTGTTGGCGATATTCCTCTTAATGACGATCGCGGATTTCGGCGATAAGATGTACAACTATCAGGACGTCTTGTTCGAAAACCACGACGGCCGGCTCGAGTATGCCGGCAGCAACATCATCACATCTCTGTGGCCCGGCGACGGCAAGCCGGGGCTGTGGACGTACACCATGTCGAAAATTGCAGCGATCTACGCTCTAATGGTGAGAGAAGAGGAGATATACCTAAAAACTGCGCAGAAGCGCGGCGAGGCGGTGGCGGCGGGTAGAGACGGAGAAGTGGAGCTGGTGATTCCTCCGATTTTCGAGGGGTGCACTAAGGTTCTGGATCGGGAGGAGCAGATTGCAGCGAGGGATCTGTACTGGAAGGCGATGTGCGGGGCGGTGGAGATGGGGGTGGAGAGGGCGGAGGAGATGCTGGCGGAGAGTGTGGCGAAGAATCCATACGTGGGAGAGGGATACGTGGTGTTGGGACAGATATATCTGGGGAAAGGAGAGTTCGCGGCGGCGGAGGAGGCGGTGGAGAGAGGGCTGAGATTGCTGCTGGAGTGGGGGAGCACATGGGATAAGAGGATGACGTGGCAGGGATGGATAGCATGGTGTAGGGTGTTGTTAAGCAAGGCCCAAGAGAAGTCTTGGCCTCAGACTGCTTGGGGTATTAACAACTTGGGCCTTGTCAAACTCACCTAAATTACCTAGAGCGCGTGTGTGTGTGTGCGTTTTAAAGAATGTTGTTTCTCAATTCTTATCATCTATTTCCTACTGTGTTTTATCCGGGTGATTCCAATGGTTGGAAACCAGTTTCATCTTCCAAACCGCCACGTTAGCTTTTGGTACCCACCTACTTTTTTATCTAATACCATCTCCAATAATAAAATCAGTTTCTACTATTTAAAGGATACCACTATAATACACACTACATTAGCTTTGAAATTTAAAATATCATCATTTGCTCGTTTCAAATCGGATTTTTACGATTTTTATATCGAATAAAAGCTCTCGTCGTGATCTTTAATATAAGATATATGTTCGATATGTTTTAGACGAGCTAATAGGTCCGTATTTATGAAAAACTATTAAAAAAACTCGAAATGAAAAGGCAAAAAAACAGGAAAAAAAAAAAGTCAAAGTTTTCGGCTGCTGAAGGCGGTTTCAATTTTGAAATTGGTTTTCGGGAAACCAGTTTCAAAACTGAAAACCAATTTCTTTTTTGCACAATGGTGTATTTGGTGATTTGGAACCCATCGTTCGAGACACCCTCCTATATTCCTTCTATTGGTTGTTTCCGTGTTCATTTTAACTCATTTTTTCCGATTGTTAAATTCACGTGAATGCACATGTTAAATTCGGATGAGAGCATATTATGTGTTGTTTGAATAACACAATTTTAATTTAAAACGTCTAAATTAAAAATCAATCATGAAATCATTTTAAGAGTCTTACTGTCATATTTACATCATTTAAAGTGGCTTCATGTTGATTTGAACCTTAACTTCACTATCGATATACTCCCTCCGTCTGTTCACAAAAAAATTTGCCACATCCATTTATAGTAATAGATTCCACACAACTCACTTACTTTTTCACTCACAACACAATTTACAACTATATAAAAGTGGGACTCTTATTCCACTCACAATACAATCAACCAACAAATTATAAACTCATGTCATCCACTATGTGACAAATTTATTTTGGACGGAGGGAGTATATGAACCTTGAAGTTGTTTTTCAAGGTCCAATTAATTTTTAGATATACACTATTTTCGATTTTCTGTTAATTTGAACTTGAAAATCAACTTTGCTATTGAAAAAACACACTTCACTGGGATAGTGAAGTTCCATTATGAAGTTCTTTTTTATTTCGATAGTGAAGTTAATATTCAAGGTCCTAACACACTTCATTATGATAGTTTGTTCCGACAATGGTAAAGTTGATTTTAAGTACTCATAATCATTTCAGTGTCTTATTTTCACTATTGGCATATATACTCGATTCTTGTACAAATGTAGCTGTGGATCATAAGCATTATATTCTGAGGCGGGCAATGAGACAATCATAATTATAATGGCATGAAATAACAGCTTGTACACATTTCGGCCCAACATCCGTCTCTTTCTAACTTCGTTTATAACTAGGGATGAGCAAAATAACCGAAATCTGAATATGCGAATCGAATCGAATCAAAATTTGAATTTTTGTTTGGATTTCTATATGTATTTTAAATTGTGTAAAATTGAAGTAGTTGTGTAATTTCACATATTCTATATAATTTTTTTCTTATTCTAATTTTGTATAACTTATCAAATCATGTTCTAATCTTGTCGTGTCAACCCGAACAAAATCGTATCAAATTCTTGTTTGGGTCGGATTCGGATTAGGTCATTTTGTGTCTGATTCGTGTTTAGGTTTATCATACCCATAACAGATTACGTTCGTGTTTGACCTTAACCTTATTATATCATGTCGTCCCAATTATAACGACCCAACCTAACTTATTTGCCAACCCTACCAAAATCTATATATATATATTTAGATAAAAATATACTAACAAATAAACATCATACTAAATAACGTATAGTATTGAAACATATTACACATTTTCAAAGACTTCTCTGCATTCAACATTATCAATCGAACCTAAAAAACAGTCATTATCAATCCAAGTCCCCTAAACAAAACGTTGTTAATTATCTAAAAAAAAGCAGCATGTCCTAAAAATGATGAAGTAAGCTCATACAAATTCTTTAAACTTAAAAATCGAATAATAAGTATCTTTTATCATGGGAAAATATTGTCAATTGTTACGTAACAGTTAACACACCTTTTAAATTTCATATAAACAAATTAACAATAGAGTTGATGATTAGTTAAGATAACTAAAACTAATAATGAGAATTCAACCGTTGAGCTTATAATATAATAAATTTAATAAGATTAATCTTGTAAATTAATTTTTGAAAGTACAAAAATACTCTACTAAATTGAAAAAATTGCGTATAAATTCTGCTTTTAAAACTGTCAAGCTATTGTAAAGAAATAAACATAAATATATAAGGGACTACAATATATGATGATTAGGGCTGGCAATTTTCGACACGACACGATAACCCGATACGAACCGACACGAAATTAATGGGTTTGGGTCAAGCCTTATTGGGTTCGGGTCCTTATCGGGTTGACCCGATAAGGACCTGAAAATTTCGGGTCGGGTTCGGTTTGGGTTCGGGTCGGGTTCGGATTACCTGATAAGGAATTATATTTTTTAATATTATATTTATTTAATTCAAATCAAGCTTTTAAATTGATGACATATTTATTTTTCTTTCCAAGTCATCAAAAGATATTAAATTTTTGAATATTTATTTATTTTTCTCTATTAAATTTTATTTTAAAATATTTTTTCTTTTATTAAATCTTATTTTAAAATATTTTTTCTCTTATTAAATTATTTAAATTTGGGTTCGGGTCATTATCGTGTCGGATCAACCCGAATACTATCGTGTCAATTTCGGATTAGTGTCGGGTTCGTGTCGTGTTCGGGTTTAGCCATTTCGGGTTGGGTTCGGGTTGGGCCTTAACAGGTCGGGTCAAAATCAGGTCGACCCGATTGCCACCCCTAAATTGATGATTATCTGATATGTACCATTTCCTTGTGTATAATATTGAAAACGTATACATCAAGGGGACATAAGATTCTGAACAAAAGTATATGAATAATAATATATACATAAGAAATGTAAATAAAAATTTAGAGAATATAATATGTTTGACAGCATCAAGCACTGATTTTACATGTCTAAGTTTGCAATCAAAGAATACATTAGCCACACCCAATTTTTATTTTTATTTTTAATTATCTGAACTGTTTAAACTACATTCTACGATCAAAAAACCCCAACTCACGGAAAAGTCCAACAAAAGACAAATACTCGTAATTAAACTCAATAGGCATGTAAGTTTTCAGGTGCTTAAAAACATTGAAACAACCCATATTTTCAAAAGTAATGCGAGTTTAAGAAAATAAAAGAAAAAGAAAAAAAAAGTTCAATAAGAAAATTAATAAAGAGGGAGCTGTTAATCGTCGCGGCTTCTTCTTCATCTTCCATACCACTCCTTCTCTTACATTCTAATCCCCATCTTCCCTGTCAACAAAATAAAAGCAGAAAAAATTAAAGAGTCGCTCATCTGCGGCAGATTGTAAACTCTCTACTAAACTCTTCGTCTTCATAGGCAAAGCCTTCCAGCAACAATATTTCCACGAAACGACGGTATTTCTACAGATAGTAATTAAGATAATAACAATATCATTAATACAATCATTCCAGATAATATGATGGTAGTTCTACAGAACCGACGTTATTAATGATTGTTTCAGGATTTCAAATTTGGATTGAAATGTAACTTAGTTATTGGCAAAATGTTTTTTTTTTTTGCTATACCATCTTATTTGTAGAAAAAAAAATGTAACTTGAAATTAAAAATGGCTCCAATAAAAATAGTAGTAATATTTTTCGTTAATTCTAGTTGTGTTGTGGAAGAAAGTAGTTAACTTCAGAAGAGTAGCACTTTTCTCTGAAAAATAGTCTCTCCATTAAATAGAAAAAATGAAAAAGTTAACTTTTTGTATACGACAATTTAGCCTAAATTTTGTATTAAAAACAACGATAAAATAAATATTTGTAGATAAAAATATTGAAGTATGGAAATACTTTATTCGGAGTACAGAGGAAATATTAAGCAACATCCAGACTTTTGCAAAACAAAAAACGAAAAAAGAAGAGTAAGGAAATTTAGGGAGGAAAAAATATTACTCTGATTTTGCTTTATATATACTACTAGACTACTAGACTAGATGACACCGTAGTATATTGCACATGTTTCTCTAATACGACGCCGTAATGTTGCATGTGTTTCTTGCCACAAGAGAGGATCCGGACCTATAGATTGCACCAAACTTTCCATCCCGAAACACTCGTCTCTGTCACTCTACACTCTCTCTCTCTCTCTCATCCTTCAACATCAAATCATGGCGCCATCTTCCACCTCTCTGAAACCCTCCGACGACCACAAGAAGGCGACCGGCGCCGATCTCCACTACCTCGGAGCACTGCTTGAATCAGCCCGCCCGTTCCTGCGGGACGACCTCCACGCCGTCGACGAAGAGCTACCGCGGCTGGTCTCCGTGCTGCATGCCACCGGCGCCGGCGAGTGCTGGCACAAGCAAGGCAGCTTCTTCGACCACCTCTTCGGCGTCTACCGCATCCTCAAAATGTGGAAGGCCCCCAACATCATCTGCCTCCTCGGCCTCTTCCACTCCTCTTACTCTAACACCTACGTCAACCTCGCCATCTTCCCGCCCACCTCCGCCGGCCGCGATACCGTCCGCTCCCTAGTCGGCCCCGCCGCCGAGAGCCTCATCCACCTCTTCTGCGTCGTTCCCCGCCAGCCCCTCATCCACGACCTCATCCTATTCAAGTACGCCGACGAAGAGCTCGTCGACCACCTCCGCTCGTCGGAGATCTCTCTCAGAAAAATTCGAGAAGGCGGAGAAGTCGGAGAAGACGAGATCTGGCGGGCGAAGCTCCAGTCGATCTGCCCGGCGGAGGGGATTAGCGTGAAGCACATCAGAACCGGCGAAGATTTGCGGGTCTCGCGGCGGCTGGTGGCGATCTTCCTCTTAATGACGATCGCGGATTTCGGCGATAAGATGTACAACTATCAGGACGTCTTGTTCGACAACCACGACGGCCGGCTCGAGTTCGCCGGAAGCAACACCATCACATCTCTGTGGCCCGGCGACGGCAAGCCGGGGCTGTGGATGAACTCCGCGTCGAAAATTGCAGCGATCTACACTCTAATGGTGAGAGAAGAGGAGATATACCTAAAGACTGCGGAGAAGCGCGGCGAGGCGGTGGCGGAGGGTAGAGACGGAGAGGTGGAGCTGGTGATTCCTCCGATTTTCGAGGGGTGTACTAGGGTTCTGTTTCGGGAGGAGCAGGTTGCGGCGAGGGATCTGTACTGGAAGGCGATGTGCGGGGCGGTGGAGATGGGGGTGGAGAGGGCGGAGGAGATGCTGGCGGAGAGTGTGGCGAAGAATCCATACGTGGGAGAGGGATACGTGGTGTTGGGACAGATATATCTGGGGAAAGGAGAGTTCGAGGCGGCGGAGGAGGCGGTGGAGAGAGGGCTGAGATTGCTGCTGGAGTGGGGAAGCACGTGGGATAAGAGGATGACGTGGCAGGGATGGATAGCATGGTGTAGGGTGTTGTTAAGCAAGGCCAAAGAGAAGTCTTGGCCTCAGACTGCTTGGGGTATTAACAACTTGGGCCTTGTCAAACTCACCTAGCTAGACTAGACACACTAAATTACTTGGTCCTTGTATTATCACCAAGTGTGTATGTGTTTGTGTGTGTGTGTGTGTTTTTTTTGTATAATTTATTTAAAAGCATGTTGTATCCTCTATTTCCTACGACGGTGAAATTGATTTTAATTTTCTTATTTTCACTATCGGCAAACACACTCGACTCTTAGTACAAATGTAGCAGTGGATCATGAGCATTATTCTTAAGAGGACAACGAGAAAATCGTAATTTTTTTTGAAGGAGAAAATAGTAATTATAATGACACGAAAGAAAAACTTGTACATGATAGTACTGGCCTCATCCCGCCTAAAGTGAATATATATTAAATATTTCGGCCCATGATTCGGAAAACAAAGTCAACATCTGCCTTGAAGACCAAGTAACGAAGCCCTACTTGGGGAGAAGATAGAATTCTACCACGAACGGGAATCGGATATGCATGTATTAAGAAACTAGATATGTATAAGGAGTTCGATCCCTAGAAGGATTAGGGCTTAATTCAAGGCTTATAAATAGATGCAAGATTAGAGGTGTAGGACATTGAATACTCATTGTACTCTCAAGCATAATAAAAGCTCTCTATCTTCTCTCCCGTGGACGTAGATCACATCGATCGAACCACGTAAATCCTTGTGTCATCGTGTTATTGTCTCTTTTAGCTACTTTCGCAAACCCTAGACTTATCATTGGCATCGTCTGTGGGAACGAGATCAACATTTCGTTTGTAGCTGACTTATGATGGTAACCCGATCACAGAGCGTGCGGGAGGCCCAAAGCCAACGCGGGAATCCTAACGAAGCAGAAAGCTGTCCCATAAGCCAGGAAAATCGCCAGAAAGGCAGTTCGGTTCCGAAGGAGAGGCACGCCAGGGACCCAATAGAAGGAAATCCCTCCAAAGGGATGCCCGCGCTAGAGTACATCCCTCAGAGAAACCCATCGCAAAATCGGCATCGGAGGACACATAACGGACAATCCTTCAGAACAGGTAATACCCCAGAAGGGTACGTCGAAGAAATCAACGACGAGTCGGAGCCGAAGGAATCCGAGTTGAAGGAGGACGATCTCTCCAGAGACTTTGACCTTGCCACCACCTACGCCGCGGCCGAATTCGCTAAAGCGAACAAGGAGCGTTTCAAACGCTTTCTCGCGACGATCCGGATGTCTCCCATACCCGAGGCTAGGGAGAGTTCCACGCAAAAATCTCTACCTAAAGCTCCTCGCTACACCGAGAGGCAGGAATCGGAGCCAAAGGAGAGGAACAATCCCCGGCGGGGTTCAGTTCGACGTCAGAGTCCAAGCTCGCAGCAGAGCCCCAGGCGACATCATATCCAAAGGCGACCTCGGAGCCCTAGAAGGTACCGAAGTCCGAGCTATAGTGAGAGTCGCAGTCCCCCGAGGAGTCAATACCGACGTGAAAAGGAACCTGCTCGGCTTGTCAGCCCGTTCACCGACGAGCTGCTTGACACCAAACTCCCCACGGTGTACAAATTGCCAAACATTCCGGCCTACAATGGGCTGGATGACCCCCTCAACTTTTTAACGCGTTTCAGGTACGGCGTACGCGACGGTGGCCTCAGAGAGGAACACATGTGCAAGCTATTCCCTGAGATGCTGATCGATTATGCCCGAGCTTGGTTTGACTGCCTCCCAACGGGCAGCGTGGGGTCCTGGACCTATTTGGAAAAAATCTTCAAGCAAAGATTCCATACAAAGGTTCATGCTCGCCGAGACACAGCCTACCTCCTATCGGTGAAGCAAAAGGACAAAGAATCTATAAGGGAGTACGCTTCCAGATTCATGCAGGAAAGCTTGAAGGTCGATAAAATCGGCGATGTCTTCCTCATCTCGGCCTTCCGAAATGGGGTTGCTCCCGGGTCCCTGAATCAAGAGCTCGCTAAACAGAAACCCGAGACAGCCCAGGAGATGTGGAGGATTGTATACCAGTTCGCTGATGGCCAAGATGCGGACCGATTGAAGCGAGAAGAGACCGAGAAAAGGAGAACTGAAGGGGATCGAGGACGGAATGATCGTGATCGGAGAAGTGCTCATGAGCGCCTCCAAAGAGGGCCAATCCAGTCCCGGCTCGGATCAGGACCTATCCAGTCGCGGCTTGGACCTCGGGTGGGACCAGAACAGTCCCAACGACCTCCGTTTGTGAAACGAATGCCGAGATCTTCGCACTCCACGAGAACTGGTTCACTAAACCACGTCCCATGTCGGGGTCAAAACCTCGGGACAGAAACAAGCACTGCTCCTTCCATGACGACCATGGGCACCACACGGAGGATTGCCGCGACCTCGCGGAACAAATAGAGAGGTTAGCCCAGGAGGGAACTCTGAAGAAATACGAAGCCGGGGGGAAGAAAAACAGGAAAGGAAAACGGAAAGGAGGACAGGGTCGTTGTGCCCCAAACAGTAAGCGAGCTAAGGTCGATCAAGACGAGGATGATGACGACCCTCAGTTCGACGCACCACAGTACGACGGAGTGGTCTCCACCATCACCGGACTACCCCCAGGTATGACAAAGACTAAGTTAAAGGCAGAAGCTCGCAGACCACCAGTCCCATCGGGGGAGGAGCAAATGAAGAAGAGGTTCAAGAAGGGAGAAACCGTCACATTCTCTGAGGACGATCCTGTACCTACAGCTACGCCACACAATGACGCCCTGGTGATACAGGTCGGAGTGGCCAACAAGATGGTCCATCGCGTATTCATCGATGGTGGGGCCAGCGTGAGTATCATCTTCCAACACTGCTTGGATAGGATGGGCCTCGACCCAGCTCGGGTGAACTCCACACCCCTGCCCCTCAAGAGCTTTACGCAGCAAGAGACGCGACCTGAAGGGACCATCGCGCTCGATGTTGCCATTGGCAGCCCACCGACCAGCGTCAATAAACTGATTCTGTTCTATGTGGTTAAAGCGAACTCCCCCTACAACATCATACTAGATCGGGATTGGCTGAATGCAGTCAGGGCCATCATTTCGCCCTACCACCTGTTGTTAAAGATTCCGACCTCGGCTGGAATCCTTACTGTCCGAGGTGACCAGATAAAGGCCAAGGAGTGCATGCAGGTTGCTCTCCGAGGTCAACCCCAGGCGTAGCAATCAAAGTATCCCAAGGAGCTGGAAGAAGCGACGTCGATCCCAGACACCTTGGCGGAACAGGTTCCCTTATCCGAAACAGATCCAGTGAAAGTCGTCAAGGTCGGCTTTGCAGGGGGACCTCAAACACGCATGCAAGTAATCCAGCTCCTAAGGGAATATCAAGATGTCTTCACCTGGTCTCCAACAGATATGACGGGGGTGTCGTCAGAAATCATTACGCATAAGCTTAACATTAACCCGAACTTGACCCCGGTCAAGAAGAAACGGCGATCATTTGCTGCCGAACGAAATCAAGTTATCTACAACGAGGTGCAGCAATGGTTGAAAGCAGGGCTTCTGTTTGAAGTCAAGTACCCGATTTGGCTATCTAATCCAGTAGTGGTAAAGAAAGAAGAAGGAGAGTGGAGGATGTGTGTAGATTACACCGACCTCAATAAAGCTTGCCCGAAGGACTGCTATCCTCTCCCCAACATCGATGAAAAGATCGAATCCTTAGTGGGACACGAAGTATTCTACTTTCTCGATCTCTACAAAGGATACTATCAGGTTCTAATGGATGAGGGGGATGCGATCATGACAGCTTTCGCAACAAGCTTCGGGATCTTTGCATTCAAATATATGCCCTTCGGGTTAAAGAATGCCGGGGCGACATACCAACGAATGGTCGATTTCCTCTTCCGAGATCATATCGGTAAGATTGTCGAAGTATACGTAGACGACATTGTCGTCAAGAGTAAAGAAGAGGCTTCGGCGGTGAGCGACCTACGAACTACGCTCAACATACTAAGGCATGCGAACCTCAAGCTGAACCCAAAGAAGTGCACTTTCAACGTGCGATCTGGAAAATTCTTAGGGTGCTGGATCTCGCCAGAAGGTCTCAAAGCCAACCCGCTGAAGATTAGAGCCGTGCAGGAGATGAAGGTACCCCGGACTATCCGTGATGTGCATAGGTTGACAGGGTGCATAACCGCGCTAAGTCGTTTCTTCTCCAAGGCTGCCGAGAAACAGCTCCCATTCTTCAAAATTCTCAAGAAGGCACCGGAATTTGGATGGGGACGAGAGCACGAGCTAGCCTTGGAGGAGCTCAAGCGCCATCTCGGGGACTTACCAACCTTGTCAGTCCCCCAAAAGGAAGAACCCCTCTCTCTGTACCTCGCGGCATCGAAGGAAGCAATAAGTACAGTGTTGGTCTGAGACGAAAGAGATCGGCAGCTACCGGTGTACTTCGTCAGCCGAGTTCTCAAAGACCCAGAGACGAGGTATCAGCCTCTTGAGAAGTTCGCCCTAGCCCTGATAAACGCAGCTCGGCGTCTAAAACCCTACTTCCAAGCTCACCCAATACAAGTTTTGACTGATCTACCACTTCGGCAAGTTCTTACTAAACCGGAAGCCTCAGGAAGGATCGCGAAATGGGCAATCGAGCTAGGAGAGCATTCTATATCGTTCGGTCCCCGTCGAGCTATAAAAGGGCAGGCTCTGGCAGACTTCCTTGTAGAAGCTCAGTATAAGGACCTCGAGGAACCAAAAGAGATCAAAGCCAAAACCAAACCCCAGGAAGTCCTAGAGAAGACAACCCCAGACTGCTGGGAGATGTACGTGGATGGAGCTTCAGGAAAGAAAGGAAGTGGAGCCGGCATACTCCTCATCAGCCCAGAGAAAAAGGAATTAACATATTCGCTGCGATTCGAGTTCTCCACTACGAATAACGAGGCGGAATATGAAGCTCTCATTGCCGGACTGCGTCTCGCCCAAACCCTCCAGGCCCGAGCTGTCCAAGCCCATTGTGATTCCCAAGTCGTGGTCAACCATGTGTTAGGGAAATATGAGGCGAAAAGTGAGAAGCTGAAGAAGTACCTGGAGAAGGTCAAGCTCCTTGAACGGTCTTTCCAGTTCTTCAGAATAGTTCGCATTCCCAGAAGCCAAAATACCCGAGCTGACGAGCTAAGCAAGCTGGCGAACTCCCCAACTGGCTCGACGCTAGTAGAAGAAGTCCGAAACAGGAGTATAGAAGAGGCAGAAGTCAATGCGATCATAGAGGACGATCCAAATTGGATGACACCCCTAATAAGATGTTTGGAGAACGGGGAAGTGCCCGAGGACAAGACGGAGGCTAGAAAAATTTTAGCTAGATCCACGCAGTACGCCCTCGAGGGAGGGGTTCTCTATCGAAAGTCATACTTACAGTCTCTCCTAAGATGTGTTGGACCAAAGGAAGCAGACTACATATTAAATGAAGTACACACAGGATCGTGCGGAAGCCACATTGGAGCTCGGGTGCTAGCTCAAAAAATCATGCGATGGGGGTACTATTGGCCAACAATGGCAAAAGATGCGAAAGAGTTCGTGAAGAAGTGCCTAAAATGCCAGCTGCATGCCAGAGTGACGAGACTACCTCAGACCGACCTCTCTACTATTCAAAGTTCATGGCCATTTATGGAGTGGGGCATTGACATCGTAGGGCCTTTCTACCCGGCACCTAAGCAAAAGCGGTTTCTAATAGTCGCCGTCGACTACTTCACCAAGTGGGTAGAAGCTGAACCTTCCACAAAAGTCACAAGTGAGAAAGTCGTTGACTTCATCTGGAAAAACATCGTGTGCCGGTTCGGAGTACCAAGAGTCCTCATCTCGGATAATGGAACGCAATTTACGAGTAGAGAATTCCGAGAATTTTGTGAAGGACTCAATATCCAGCAAAATTTCACCTCGGTAAACCGACCTCAAACTAATGGCCAGACCGAGGTCACCAATAGGACGATAGTGAACGGACTCAAGGCCCGCCTAGAGAAGGAGAAAACGGAGTGGATATACAATCTCCAAAACGTCCTGTGGTCATACCGGACTACACCCCGAACTCCAATGGGAGAAACCCCGTACCGTTTAGTATACGGGTCTGAAGCAGTCATACCTGTCGAGATCGGAGCGCCCAGTCCCCGAACTATCAATTTCTTCACCGAAGCTAACGAAGAGCAGCGCCGAACCGACCTAGACTTATTGAAGGAAAAAATGGAACAAGCCAGCATAAAAGAAGCTCGGTACAAACAGCAGATGGCTCGGTATTACAACCAAAGAGTTAAACCCCAACAGTTCCAGGTCGGTGATCTTGTACTTCGAAACAATGAGATAAGCCTTTCAGAGAAGCTCGGCAAGCTTGAAGCCACGTGGAAAGGGCCCTACAGAGTTCACGAAGTTCTCGGCAAAGGAGCTTACAAAATCGCCTATCTTTCGGGCGAGCTAATACCCAGAACGTGGCACATCGTCCATCTAAAGAGATTCTTCGTATAAGCAGCAAAGTCTTGCATATAGAGTCTTAGGTTTTCTTTTTTGTCTTTTTTTGTCTTTAATGTTTTGTTTTTAACGAGCTCGTCAAAACTCCTTTTACTTTGTTTTTGGTCCCTTTTAATAAAATTTCTTTTTTATCTTGCATCTTGAGTCTTTTGATTTGCTTATACGAAGTGTCCATAACATCAAAAATCCCCTCATAAGGTCGAACTACGGTTCCCTTGCGTGGTCAGTAATGACCCGACATGGGGTAATAATATCCTATAATGCGCAAAGGAAACCCTTTCCGAGGTCCGAGCTCGTCTCCCTCCAAAAAGGAAGATCACACGAGGTCCGAGTCAAACTCCCTCCTAAGGATAATTAGTCCTCAACTGGGGTCGGAACCAGGTTCTCCCGGGAGGATAAAATACGAGGTCCGAACCATGGTTCCCTCGTCAACACAAAGAAGTCCGAGTTCAACTCACTAAAAGGTGCAACACGCAAATAAACCAAGGAAGCAATCTTCACGAAGAACAGGAAAGTTCAAAAACCCAATATATACACTTTTATTTCTAACTATTTGGAAAAGTTTATGTGTACATAAATTACAGGCAGAATCGAGCTAATCTATGAGGGAGGGTGTTTCTTGCTAAAGCTAAGCCAATCTTCCTCAAATGAGGAAGGCCCCAGGAGATCATCAATCGAGATTCGACCTCGTCCCCGACCTCGACTTCTTCCAGCAGGAAAACTTCGACCTCGCGGGGTAGCCGAACCGCGACCAACAGCTCGCCTACCTTGGCTTGGACCGACCTGAGGTCCCCACGAAGCCGTTTTTACCTCGCGAGCAGGCATTGTCCGAACAGAAGAAGGAAGGTCCGCACCCGCACCACATGCCAGAAGCGCACGTAACTTAGGTCGGCGGTCCAAAATACACTTATACCTGTCCGCACTCTCCTTCAGCATCTCAAAAGCACCCTGAAGCCCAAAAGACTCGGACCCGAGTGCTTCCTTCAGCGCGAGATATTGTTCCAAGTCCTCTTTTGCCTTTAATTCCGCCTCGGATATGGTGATACCACCGCCGCGACGAATAATATCTTCATACTCGGCATGCTCCTCGGCGATCTTCTAGTAATCTTTGGGGACGCGGCCAGCTCGACCTCGGGCAACTTCCAACTCCTCCTCAGCCTGAAGAAGCTTAGCCTGAAGCAAGTCGGTACTCTCTTGAAAAGCGAGCCGCTTGACTTCGACCTCCTCACAAAGTGCCTCGAACTTCATCTGCCATCCCGTCAGCTCGGCTTCTTGGGATTTCAGCAGAGTACACTTTTGGCCGAAAAGCTCCTCAGCTCGGCGGCATTTCTCCTTCCATTGCTGAGCGATGGACCGTTGGTCAACCAGGTCTTGTGAAAGGAGAGCTATTTGTATGCGCAAAGTAGAAACACTGACGGAATCCAAGCTCTACACTCAAGAAGAAGAAAACATATACATTGATTCAAAGATGTTCAGTACAAGTATACAATGTAAAAAAAAAAAAAACTAGCTAAACATCGCCGACCTCCTTATTTTGAGAAGGTGGCTGCTCGGCGGGAAGGTCGTCCACATCCTTGGGGGAGGTTAGATTTTCACCAGCCCCCGCCTCCCGTTCCTCCTCCACTTCCTCTTCGTGGGCTTCGCCTTCTTCTTCTTCTTCGTCGGGAAGAGAATCAAAAGCCGCGTCCAGGTCGAGGTCCCGATCTACCGAATAGTCATCAATCTGCTCGGCGGATAGCAAAGTGGACGAGCTGGCCAGGGTTTCCAGGACAGAAAACTGACCGAGGTGATCTCGGACCACTCTGGCGTACCGGGAAGGGATGGCTTCATCCCCTAGCCGCTCGAAGCCATATTTGGAGGCATCCAGGTCGGGGAAGTCCTTGGCGGCCCTCTCCAAAGCAGCCACGGCGAAGTTCCCGTTGATAAGCATGGCCAAGTCATTGGCAAGCTCGGAGAAACTCTCCGACAACAGGAACCTCTTTGTATATGCCCGGAGGAGCTCACCTTGGCTAGCTGCAAGGCTGGCCTCCCAGTCCTTCGCCGCATTCAGCTCGGACTCAAGCTTCCGAGCTTTCTCGTACTCCGCCTCGGCCTTCGCAAGCTGAGCAGCCAGCTCGGATTTCACAACTTTCATGCCCTCTTCGGCCTTAATCAGCTCGGTCTCAGCCTTCTTGGCCCGGGCATTGGCCGACATCAGCTTTTCTGCGTATTGGCTTTTCTCGTCCTCGTGTTTCGAGGACATCTCCCCGACGCTGTTCTTCAGCCATCCCACGAACATATCGAGGCCCTGCAAGAAGGAATACAGTTAGCTACACAGGCAACAATTAAGGGAAACTGTGTAATAAAAGGAATAAGTCTTCACCTCGGGAAAAGGAAGACCGGCCAGCTTGTTGGAGGGAGCTACCGGGCTCGCGTCATTACTCGTGACATCGATGATGTCCACTTCGACCTGGTCCCCGACCTTCAATCGTTTCTGAGGTGGTTTGAGTGAAGGAGAGCGAACAGTTGCCGCAGCAGCCCCCACGAGCTGACCCTGATCGGAGGAGGATGCAGATCGTCCAGATAGCTTCGCTCTCTTAGCCCCGCGAGCTGTAGCCTTGGCACCGACCTCTTTTAGCTTCCCAAAGTTCTTCACTGCAAAACAAAAGCAAACAACAAAACTGTAAGGACGGCGAATCAGCACACAAAGCAACCCTAACAGCACTAGCGGGGCCTCACCTGTCGCCGGATCCACCATATTGTGAGGCTCATACGGGCTCAACCCCGCTTCAGCTAGGGAGTCTTCGTTGTAGCTCCCCTCAAAAGGACCGCGATCCCTCATCGCCTTCACCGCAGTCTCCACATCCTTATCCACCTCGTCTATCACCCATTCGTAAGGCTTTTCCAGTCGCCAAGCCAGGTCGACAAAACTATTGTGACGACAAAAGAAAATTTTCTTGTGCCATTTGTCAACCTTATTTTGAGTTCACCCCTTGAACTCAGTCCGGGCAGCGGCATAGTACCAGCCCCCCGCCTTTTTGAAAACAAATAGCTCGTGAATGAGCTCGGCGGATATTTGGTGACCCTTATCAATTGCTGCCACACCCAAATCGGTGAACTGCCTAAACGAGTTCGGCATTATCTGCCCTAACGCTAAGCCCAGCTTCTTCTGGAGCTCAGAATACGGCTCAGGGAGGGGTAATCGAAGACCAGCGTGCAGACTGTCCTCATAAATAGTAACAAACCCCATTGGGGGAGAGCAGGCCCTATCCTCGGGGCGAGGTTCTATTAATTCCGCGTCAATAGGAAAATTATACGTTTGGGCAAGAAATCTAATCCTAGTCTCAGTTAAGGTCGAGGGGTAATCAGCCACTTTCCCCTTCACACGCGGGGATACTATTAAAGTTTCAACAGTAGGTACCAGGGATCCTAATGAAAAAATGGCAAATGCCACGCTTCTGTTGAAGCCGACTAACGGAGGAGATTCGCTACCACTACTACTAGACTGAGAAAGGGAGGCCATACTTGCTTGTTAAAAACGAAGGTAAATGCTCCGGGTGATTTGCAACTGTGCGCAGAGGAACCAACGGAGTGAACGCCGGCAGTACAGGAACAACAGATTAGGGATTTTGGGGAAAAAGAACACTTTTTTTTGGAGCAAGAGTTTTTTCTGCTAAGGGCGGCGGATGTGAAATAATGTGATAGAGGAAAAAAAAATGTTTCAACTTCTGTGAATATACATTTGAATCCCGCTGTTGCATCTAACACGTGTGAACGTGGGCCCGTCTTTCTCGGAATATGTACCGTCCCTCACCACAATTCAAATGGCCCATTACTTTTCCCGCCTTCTACATCGGGTCTGGGCCGTGTAAATTGATCTACCGACCCAACTTAACAAGGTCGCTGATATTCAGATCGCTCCTCCTGTTCTCCCTGCTACTTTAGCTCGGCACAGCAGCTCGGTAATTCAGCTCGTACAGGTGATTTGCGCGATCAATCACCTCGAAAATAAGCCCTCATAGTCTGCGTCTACAAGTCTTCTTTCCTCTTTTTTGGGGGGGGATGTGATAGTACCGGCCTCATCCTAGGCCCGACCTAAGGCTAATTGGGCCTATATATTAAAGCTCGGCCCACAGAGTTCGGCCCAAACAAAGTCAACATCTGCCTTGAAGACCAAGTAACGAAGCCCTACTTGGGGAGAAGATAGAATTCTACCACGAACGGGAATCGGATATGCATGTATTAAGAAACTAGATATGTATAAGGAGTTCGATCCCTAGAAGGATTAGGGCTTAATTCAAGGCTTATAAATAGATGCAAGATTAGAGGTGTGGGACATTGAATACTCATTGTACTCTCAAGCATAATAAAAGCTCTCTATATTCTCTCCCGTGGACGTAGATCACATCGATCGAACCACGTAAATCCTTGTGTCATCGTGTTATTGTCTCTTTTAGCTACTTTCGCAAACCCTAGACTTATCAGTACACATTTCGACCCAACATGGTCACTTTCTAACTTCGTTTATAAAATCATCTACATAATGTGTGTCAATTCACTAAGCATGAATTATTAATTGTATTATTTATCGAGATCCCAAAATAATAGGATCATCGAACCCCTTTGAGGAGGAGCTATATAGTGTATGTGGTTCACAACCCTACAACTAATAGGATTGTGCTTCAAAGGAGAAAACTTTTCGGTGGCTACGACATATCAGAATTTTTTTAGTAATTTTGTAAAAAATAATTACTGCATTCATTTTAAATCCTCAGAATTAATTGTTCGTACTTACGGATTGGTGGATGAAGTAAATTTCAAAGTGCACTTCAACGGTCACAACCCTACAAAGCGTTCGGTTGCCAATATTAAATTGACCAAAGATTAAATGAGACTAAATAAGCTCAAGATTACTCAGGATTGTTTTTGTTATAGACTCATTATACAAAATTATACAAGATTAATCATACGTGGCATTATCTTAAATTAAGTACCGGACCAAGTCTAGCTAATTGAACAAAATATTATAAGACTGAATCTTGTCTAGTCCTATCTAATTCATCCAACCGAACAACCCTAGGATTGCGCTTCAAAGGAGAAAACTTTTCGGTGGCTACGACATATCATAAATTTTTTAGTAGTGATTCTTAATTTTGTAAAAAATAATTACGGCTCATTTTAAATCCTCAGAATTAATTGTTCATACTTACGGATTGGTGGATGAAGTAAATTTCAAAGTGCACTTCAACGGTCAAAGGAGAGAAAATATTTTGCGGTTTTCAAGTTTCAACTTAATTATAAAAACCCGAACAAAGGGCCCCTTATAATTTCCCTTCTCAATATGACATCAATTTGAAGACAACCTCTGATTCGCGCGGCTATCATAGTCGCATTAAGAATATTGTTGAAAATCTGTAAGATGATTTTTCATTAAAAGAATACGTAATCAATTTTTTCTTTTTTCTTTTTTTTTTAATTATCTTAGGAACCTGCCATCGTTACTTTCTTTTTCTTTATTATCTTAGGAACCTGCCGCCGTTATATTTAATTAATTTTTTGTCATTTTTTTTTCTTCAATTCCAATCTATAACGTTTTAGTATAATTTTATAATTATTAAATAGGGTTCATCCATTCAAATAGAGTATATTTTATATTTAATTTACAGTTTTAAATTTTTAATTAATTTTTAAGGTTCATTATTCCAAAATTAGGTATGTAATTTTTTCAAATTTCATTTTTTTTGTAATAAATGTTAGTTTTGCTTCATTAGATATCATCTAAAATTTTACTTTTTTAATAAATACTCCCTCCGTCCAACAAAAAAAGACGCACGCTTGGTTTCGACACGGGTTTTAATAAATGAATTGAGTTTGTTGTTAGTGGAATAATGGTCTCACTTGTTATATATTTTTTAACTTGCTTTTAAATAATGGGTTGAGTGTGTTGTGTAGGGCTGGTTCCGGGCCGGCCCGAAAATCCTCCGGGCCAAAAAAAGTGAAGCCCAACCCGGCCCGAAAACCATTTTATAGTGTAAATTTATCGGGCCGGGCCGGCCCGAGCCTACCGGGCTGTTACCGATTCCGGGTCGGGCCGACCCGAAATTTCAGCGGGCCTAGATTTGTGGAGCCCAGCCCGGACGAAGTCGGGCCAGGCTGGTTTTGACAGCTCTAGTGTTGTGATTGGAATAAGGGCCACTTGTTATGTATAGTGTGTCCAATAATGGCAAAACGAATATATAATGAGTTGAATGAAGGTTAAAATTAAGTGAATTGCATGGGTCAAGTTGCTAAAAATGGAATGTGTATCTTTTTCGTGGACGGAAAGAATATTTTTTTAGAGCTTTAATATATACATAAAAAATAAAAAATATATATTTCAAATAGTGAAATTAAATAGACACGAGGGATTAAACACAAATTGAGACAGAAGATCTAATCCGCAAAAATAACGGCTGTGTGTTCCACGAATAAAAAAAATTCTTAGTACTCTTTAGGTTCCATAATAAATGGCTTGTACACTATATGGGACCGTTCCATAATAAATGACTCATTTTCAAATAAGGAAACAGTGATATCTTCAAAAGTTATAGACGATAACATTTTGATCAAATTCTTGGTGGGAATCATCAACTTTATAATGTTTTAATTAACCACTTTGTCATGGGACCAGGGAGTATATCATATCTTGATAACTGAACCCAAACGTTTTCCAAAATTTAAGATATAGAAAGAAATTACGGTAAATATACACAGATAAGATAAGAGATAATGGCAAGCTACACGTCTAGATGCATGGGCATGGTATACCCCGTTACATAAATAAATAAAATCAATCGATACCAAATAAAAACAGATCAACGAACAATATACACACACGCCCAACGTTATCTGCGACAACAACCATTTCCGTTCCAAAAACAATTGTCTCTCTCTACACATTCTCTCATCCTCAACACCACACCACACATCCACACATGGCGCCATCTTCCAACTCTCTCAAACCCTCCGACGACCACGACCACAAGAACCCAACCGGCGCCGCCGACCACCACAACCTTGAAGTACTGCTCGAATCAGCCCGCCCGTTCCTGCGCGGCGAGCTCCACGCCGTCTACGAAGACCTGCCCCGGCTCGTCTCCGTGCTGCAGGCCGCCGGCGCCGGCGAGTGCTGGCACAAGCACGGCAGCTTCCTCGACCACCTCGTCGGCGTCTACCGCATCCTCAAGATGTGGAAGGCTCCCGACGCCGTCTGCCTCTGCGGCCTCTACCACTCCGCCTACTCCAACTCCTACGTCAACCTCGCCATCTTCCCGCCCTCCGCCGCCGGCCGCGACACCGTCCGCTCGCACGTTGGCCCCGCCGCCGAGCGTCTCATCCACCTCTTCTGCGTCGTCCCCCGCCAGCCCCTCATCCACGACCTACTCCTCTTCAAGTACTCCGACGAAGAGCTCGTCGACCACCTCCGATCATCGGAGATCGCTCTCCAGAAGATTCGAGGAGGCGAAGAAATCGGAGAAGACGAGATCTGGCGGGAAAAGCTCCGGTCGATCTGCCCGGCGGAGGGGATCAACGTGAAGCACATCAAAACCGGAGAAGATTTGCTGGTATCGAGGCGGCTGGTGGCGACCTTCCTCTTTATGACGATCGCGGATTTCAGCGATCAGCTCTTCAGCTTCCAGGACGTCTTGTTCGACAACGACGACGGGCGGCTCGAATTCGCCGGCAACAGCACTCTCACATCTCTGTGGCCCGGCGACGGCAAGCCGGGGCTGTGGATGAATTCTGCGTCGAGAATGGCGGCAATCTACACTCTGATGGTGAGAGAGGAGGAGATATACCTGAAAACTGCGGAAAAGCGCGGCGAGGCGGTGGCGGCGGGTAGAGACGGCGATTTGGAGCTGGTGATTCCTCCGATTTTCGAGGGGTGCACTAGGGTTTTGGATCCGAAGGAGCAGATTGCGGCGAGGGATCTGTACTGGAAGGCGGTGTGCGGCGGCGCGGTGGAGAGGGCGGAGGAGATGCTGGTGGAGAGTGTGGCGAAGAATCCATACGTGGGAGAGGGTTACGTGGTGTTGGCACAAATATATTTAGGAAAAGGAGAGTTCGCGGCGGCGGAGGAGGCGGCGGGGAGAGGGTTGAGATTGCTACTGGAGTGGGGAAGCCCGTGGGACAAGAGGATGACGTGGCAGGGATGGGTAGCATGGTGTAGGGTTTTGCTGATGAAGGCCAAGGACAGCTCATGGCCTCAAACCTCCTGGGGTATTCTCAATTTGGGGCTTGTTAAATAAGTCTACTACTTTATTTATGTTCCTATTATAATAATAATAATAATAATAATAATAATAATAATACGATCGATGGTGGAAAGAAAACAAGTTTGTCAATAATAATTTTTAGATAATATTTGTATTTGATATTGCTAAACTATGTTATGGTTTCAAAAAATATAAAATTAGCACTTGTTATGTTTGTAACATAACTATTTAGTATTTACAACATATTCCTCACTGTTCCGAACACTCCACATCAAAAAACAATTGACAATACATGTTTTAAGAGTTGCAATATAAAAGTAGGGGATATTTATAGTTTTTGATACCAAACCTTTAATTTTTTACAGATCGTAATCTTAATTTCTTTTTTTTTTTAATAAAAAATCTCTAACTTTTCAATGGAAAAGTGACTCAGCCCGCAGGATAACTAAGTTGGATTTTTACTTACTTCACATATCGTTTCAACTATTAAAATTAAAAAAATATTTATAAAATAATTTTATTTTACACATCACATCAAAGTATTTTGGCATTATTATGTTGAGAAGTCGACACTTGATACTAACGTGCCTGCCTTTATTTCTCAAATTTTGTACTTTGCAAATTGGTTTTGAATTGGTGTGTGTTTCCAACTGAGTTTTATTTTATTTATTTATTTATTTATTATTTTTTTGTGTAAGTGTGTGATAACTGATAATACAAACTAAAAAGAAATTGAATTGAAGCAGAAAATATTATTTGTATTTCCACGTCCAAAGTTTGCCCTGATTTTTCAAAAATATAATATACTTTTCACTTTGATATTACTATTCAATAAATGTATTTCATTTTTAAATATAGGTCTGATCGATACTAAGTAGTCACATTAGTCGTTTGAAAATCTAGTTGATTTTATATAATATATGAAAAGATCTTTAGTATGATGGATTCATGTCATTACTTGATAACTAGTACGAATATAGTGTGGATTTCAGAGTGCCAACACGATTATTAGATATTGAAAAAAGTGAAAAAGATCTAAATTTGAAAAAGTAATACATTTATTGGGTATAAGTCTAAGGCCATCTCCGACCAAAAAAATTCAAACTCAAATACATTTTGCAAAATATGTCACATTTTACAGGAACTCAAATTAAAAATAAAAGCTCATTCTCAAACTTCAAAGAAGACTTCTCTTCTCACACCATTTTATACTTTTTTAATCATACCTATATGTTTTTCAAAATTACACATTAGCCAGCTTAAACTCTTCATTAACTAATTTCATACAAAATAATATAAGTTATAATATTTAATAGATAAAAATTAGATTTAACGAAACTAAATCAATAACCCAAACTTAAAAGAAACTAAAATATTCAACCCAAACTAATGAAATTAAATCAATAGCCTAGCCCAAACTAAATATATATCCTCGTTAGGATTTATTATTTCATAATTAGACCATATAATTTTATAAGCTTCAAGTGGCACATACAATATAAAAATAGAATATATGCAATGTTAAAATGTTGAGTTTGAGCTTTAATTTTATTAAATTCATGTCCTTAGAGCACTCCCAGCAGTTCTCTCAAAATTATTATTAAATCTAAATTTAGGTTAAAATAATAAAAAATGAGATAAAAAGGTCATCCAGCAGATTTCTCAAATTGGATAGGGCCCACAAAAATATTTACACCTCCCTAAATCTTCTCACAAATTTATACCTCCCTAGATCTATCATAAATCATAAATTGAGTTGGGCCCACAATTTTTATAGAATAGTTAGTAGAAAATAGGAGAACTGTTGAATGTATTTGTAAAATACTCTCCCTGTCCCAATAGCATGGTCTCACTTCTTTTGGGCACGGTTATTAAGAAGAAGGGGTTTAGTGTATAAAGTAAGTTTGTCCCACTTTATTAAGGAGTATTTTAATTAAAAATAATACTCCTAACCAACAACTATTTCCCCCTTATTACACACTAATTATTCCCTTATTTGGACTGAGACCTTGCTATTGGGACAACCGAAAAAGGAAAGTGAGACCTTGCTATTGGGACGGAGGGAGAAGGAAATATAAATACTATAGGAGAAACTTTAGGAGCAAATTTAACAGCAAAATTTTGAGAATTCTGCTGGGATTGCTCTTAAAAGCATAACTGTATAATTGCATTTATATGAGTGAATATATATAGCGCGGATCAAATAAGAACATTTTTTTAGGTGAGAATAAGAACAAATCTGGACCCTTCATCTTTATTGAACTATGGTCTAGATTTAACCGTGCATTTAGTTACTGTAATTTATGCATTTAAATGTTAATGCATTAAGTTATTGTAATTTATGCATTAAAATATTTATGCATTTAGTTTCTGCATTTTATGCATTTCCGATGTAATAAAAATGATTGTTCTTACGTTCTTATATAATATGTGTTCTTGTCAGATTCACTCCATATATATATGTCATTTGTGTGTAAATATAGAATCAAAGAGAATAGAGACAATAAATAAGAGAAGGGTAATTTTAAACATAGCCCCATTTCTTTCTTTATAATCCCTTATATTAATAAAATAATAAAAATATTAATTAATTTACTGTATTACCCTATAGCCCCAAACAATAATCAAGAAATTTGAAGAACGAAGTCCAACATCCCTTTTCCATTAGTATTCTGTGTGTTCCCAAATTTACTGTCATATTTATATATTGAGCAAATGAGAAAGCAAATTATGATTATGATTACTTGAAGATGCACTATGGTGGAGTTATTGTTTCTCTATGGATTGGCTGACTTGGTGTAATACCCCACTTTTTCATAATCAATCTTAGTAATTAATTAAGAGCTTGTTTAAAATAATTAAGCTGCAAGATTTTTAAAATGAGATTAAGTTTCAGCAATTAAATTTTTTTCGGCAGCTCTAATTTGCCGAATTTTAATAATTTAAGGATTTTAAGATTTTGTCTCGTCTCGGTTAATCCGAAATGAGGTGACGAAGGAATTTATGATTATGTGCTTATATGTTTGAATTTATTGGAGAAATATATATTATTTTTGAAGATTTGATTTCATCGAAAATTATAAAAATTTCTCCGGCAATTTATTGTATTTTCGGATTTTATTTCCGAAAATTCTTAGAGAAAGCATATATATATGTATAATTAAGTAAAGTGAATGAAGATGAAGAAAAATTCCCTTTTTAATAATTTTTCTTCGGCAACTCTATTTTTTGTCGAAAAAGTTGAATTTAATTATTTATGTTTCGTCTCGGTTTAACCGAAACGAAATAGAATTTATGTTTATTAGATTGAGCATTTATGCTTGATTTTTATTGAGAAAATCATGAATTTAATTTTCTTAATTTAATTTATTAGTAATTTATGATTAAAAATAATAATCTTAATTAATTTATAATTAATTCGTTTTTCAGCATTTTCTTACGAGAATTTGCATTAGGGATTGAGATGCCCTAATTGATTTTTCTAGATCAAGAAATTAGAGATTAAAGTTTCGATTAGAAAGTTTAGTAATTAATTAATTAATTAAGCAATTAATTAATTAATTTAACCCTAATTATGATGTAAGCAATGATGTAAGAGGTGATGTAAGCAATGACATGTGTTAGTTGACTAATGTGGATGTTTAAGTGTGTGTTATAAGTCATTAAACCACCCTTATCACTCCATTTCTCACGCAAACAACAACAACACAACAGCAGCAAAACTTACGCACACTTCACACACATCTCATCCATTGATCTTCAATTTTTAAGCTCAAATTCAAGTGCTAATCATCTCCAAATTAATTACTAAGGTGAGTTCTATGTTTAGTGCAAGATGTAGCTCAAAAATAAGCTTTAATTCTCCTATTTAAATCTTTTATTAATTTCAAATTTTTGGCCAAAATATGTTAGATGATGTTGATTTTAAATTATGATGTTTAATTCATTCTTAGGATGCATGATAGATTATTAATTCATGATTTATTCAAGCTTTCATATTATTTCTCATAATTGTCGAAAAATGAGAAAAAATTTCAGATTTTTATTGTGATGTTATATGATCAATTTGATTGATTAATTGAGCTTAGATAATTATTCTAAGCATGTTTGATGTTGGAAGTGATCAAAGAATCAAAGCCCTTCTATTATTTTTAATTATAGCCGAAAATTCAATTAAAAATTAGGGGTTTTTGATTTTGATGTTCTATGATTAAATTGAGCTTATATGATGTTGTTGAGCATGATTATGTATTGAATTAATTGATTGAATCATAATTTCTCCAATTTTAATTATTTTCGAAGAATTAGGGTTCTTCAAATTGGGGATTTTTTATTTTGATTTTGTATGATGAAATTGATGATGGAATTGTGCTTATGGTATTTATTTAAGCATGTGGGAATTTTGTTAGAATTTTTGAAACTCAATTTTGTATTTTTCGAAAATTAGGAAAAATATTAAATTTAGGGCTTTTTAATTTAAAGCCTAAATTGGTTAATTGATGTTATCATTAACCTCTAGAATATTAATTAAGCATGTTATAATTTTAATTGGAGAGAAAATAATTATTCTTGCCCTATTTATGAAAAAGTCGAAATATATATATATATATATATATATATATTAGGGTTTTGATTTTCCTTCAATTTATTTAAGTAATTAAGCTATAAATATAGCTTATAAATTAAATTAAGATGTTTATAATTGATTAGAATGAAATTGGATATTTAATTTCCAATTTTCAAAATAGCCGAGAATTAATTAAGAAGATTAAATGATTATTTGAATTTTAGTTAAGAAAATAATCATATATTTGAATTCTACAATAAAAATTAAGTATTGTGGAATTTTTCGGAAATTAATTACCAAGTATTTAGAATTTTCTATTTTTCGGCTATTTTTCTAGGTTGAAGGTTTATACGTGTACGTGATCTGAATTGATAATCTGATTGTGTAATTATGCTTATTATGTTAAATGATGTAAGTAGAATTAATTTCATAATTTTTGGAGCTCGTTTATCGATTCAAAAATATTTTAAGTTAATGATATGAATAGTAAATAAAAAGTTATATGTTAATTACATGCTAATGATGATTTTATATGCTAATGACATGCTTATATGTTAATGATATGTTGATGATGAGCTTATGTGATAATAATAAGCTTAAAAGTTTAATAATGTGATTAGTAGAAGTATTTAAAGTTATTAAAGTGCTTATATGACTAATGATGTTATTATATGTTTAAGTGTTTAATGTTAATGTTTATAAGTTAGATTGTTAAATAGAAATTAAGTTGAGATTTAGAAGTGTTTAGAATTTATAAGGGTTAGTATTGAGTTAAGTCTTAGAAATTCGAAGCGAATTAAAAATTAAGTTGATCGAGATGTTGTTGGGAAAATTATAAGGTTTTGATTTGATACCAAAACCCAACTGATTCTCCAACCGAATAGATGATCGCGTCAACCTAAATAGTATTTTCCAGCTCGCCTGTTTAAGCTTTAGATTTTCTAGGTTTACAGGTTAAGGAAGCGAAAGAGAGCAGTCGACCCAGCTGTGTCTACAGCAGGAGTCAGCTAGCGGAAGACAGCAGGAGTTAACCTTCAGCTGAGTCCTCCAGCAGAGCATGATCAAGCTGAAGAGAATTCGAGCTGAGTTCAAAACACAGTCGGTCCAGCTGTACAGATCAAAGGGAACTAACTCTGAAGACATCACTTCAAGTCAGTTTGCCAAATCCAGCTCTGAATTCAAAAGCCAGCTCCAAAGGCAGAAGATCCCGGCGTCAGATGAAGTCAACATGCCTCGACCAATGAGGGATTGCCGAATCAGCATCCTAGACTTCAGGACCTAGGATGTGACACAAATGAAGACAGGTGCAGATTTGCCCAACGGCAGATCTCGAATTTAAGAAGAGTAGGTAAGATTCAAACGGCTCCTCCAACGGCTAGTCTTGAATCTCTACCTATATAAACCCGTCTTCAACCTCAGGATCAAATACGAAAAACTCTCTACAAGCTTTCATTCTCTGAAATCATCAATCCTTCAAAAGCTCTCAAGCAGTTCTACATAGATCAAAGAACACTTTATCTTAAAGTGTTTCTAGTTCGGAAACTGCTTAGTTTTTCGTCTGATCCCTAGGCCAAAATCTTTGTATATCTTAAAGCCTAGATTTCGAACGAGTTCATCATACTCTAAAGTTCTTAATTGTAAGAACTCGTTCACAGTTGGAACCCCAAACCAAACCCCTCTTTACCCAGAAAGGTTAGGTCAAGGTAATGCTTGCTTGAAGCGGGAAATTCAAGTGTGTAAGGTTTTTTCAGTACCCGTAAACTGAAAGGTTAGGCTTGACAGTGCCCGCAAACTGTTGGAACACAGCTCGGGTTAGAGTTGTGAAGTTGTTTGGTACTTGGAAACCAAGTGGTAGTGGATTACCAGTAAACCTGGTCGTGGATGTAGGAGGTGTTACTCCGAACCACGTAAAAATCGTGTGCTCTTTACTGTCTCTTTAAATTCAGTTTTGTACTAACTCTTTCATAACATTACATATTTGATCAAAACTGCATACGCAGCTGCTCTCCAAAGGCAGATGTGTCTTTCTGAAAGTTGCACAACTTGACTAAGCTGAAAACATAAAGTTAATCTTTTCAAGCTGAGTTTTTCTAAGTAACCGAACTAAGTTTTCAAACCACCACATTCCGCACCGCCAGCTGAGTTATTTACCCAGCTGACCCTCCTCAGCTAGATCAATAACTGAGCTCACCAACTCTGTTATTTAACTTGAAAAAGTTTTCAGAAATCTATTTGGTGTATTCACCCCCCTCTACACCAAATACCTAGCTCAAGGACCATCAATTGGTATCAGAGTAGTTGTTCAACAGACCACCGTTTATGTATCAAGAGATCTCTCTTGACAATCTGTCAGTGGTCATCTGAACAGATCCTCTTTTTGAAAAACTCATAATATTACATATTGCATATTTCCATGGATTCTTATCTTAACAGGAATCTTCCCACCTTCTCGGTAGACGATTATGCAATATGGAAGTTCAGACTGAAGAGTTTTCTCTGTGCGCATCACGATATGATGTGGAATGTCATCACAGACGGACCCATCATCATCTACAAACAAGGGAACGAGCTTGTTCCAACTTAAGATGGTGGACAACCAATATATCAACTCATTCCCAAGCCAAAGGGTGAGCACACCTCAGAAGAAAGGAAGCGGGCTGGACTAGACAGCTTCGCGAGGAACACCATATCCTCAAAGGTCTCCAATGCCTACCTCAGCAAAATCATCAACTGCGAAACAGCAAAGGAGATGTGGGAAACCCTAGCAAAGCTATGCGAAGGGTCGGAGCAGATAAAGGAAAATAAATTCACGATTGCATGCCAGAAGTTTGATAACTTCAAGCAGCTGGTCAACGAGTCCATCGAAGGGATGGAACTCAGATTCTCCAATATAGTGGTGGAAATAGAACCATCAGAACTGGGAAATACACCCAGCGAGAAAAGAATATAAAAGTTCTTTCAGCGCTCACAGCTGAATGGAACACTTATAAGGTGGTACACCAAAGTCGAAGTGACTTAGGTGATCTTTCAACTGAAAGATTATACTCCCTGCTCAAAGCCAACGAATACAACTTGAAGATTATCATGAAAGAATCTTCAAGCAATCAGAATGATGGAGAGCTGACACCTGCAACAAATGAGATTGCGTTCAGAGCCAACTCTGAAAAATCCGCATACATACAGTCAGTTGAGTCATCGAAGAAGGATAAGAAGGACATGAGCAAGGAAGAGCTACTTGAAGAAATAGCTATGCTGGTCAAAAACTACAACAGACTCAACACCAGCAAGGACAAATACAAGAAGTTTGCAAGAACTTACAGAGACAAGTACGCAGCAGCTGATGAGAAGTCAGCTGACAAACGAACAGAAGAAGGTTGCTTCAACTGCAAGGAACCAGGACACTACCGGCTAGATTGTCCAAAGCTGTCAATGAAAAAGAAAGACCAACTGAAAGCTAAGGCAGCTGACAGAAGGAGAGCTTACATCGCCGATGAAGAATCAGAGTGCAACAAAATGGATGACAACATGCCATTTTCAGACTCGGAAGAAGAAGCACTGATGGCCCATGATGAACCTGATTGGGATACATGCTTCATGGGACAAACAGACGGCATCGATGAAGATGAGGTAATGTCTCGAACTCAAAATCTTTCTAACCTCTCACCATCACACGAAAACTCTACACATTGTGTTTCGAATCGTGGCTACTGACGAGTCTAGTAGAGAAAGTAATGAACGATTCTAAGGAGCTTCAAGAGATCCTTGACGTCATTATGTGTGAGAATGCCGAAGCCGAAAGCTGAACTGGAAAAAGACAAAGGTATCGTGCTGAATGATACAACACAGCTCCAACAGGAAGTTGTTTCACTAAAAGACAAAATAGTTAAACAAGATCAGCTGATGAAGGAATTCTACTATGAGAAGAAACAGCTGATGGAAGACTTGGAAAATGTCACAGCTGAATCGGAAAAGAAGTCAGCTGAGATCATTGAGCTGAAAAGCACCGAAGAGGTACTATCTAAGAAGATAGTAGCTCTCATCAAAGCCACATCAACAATGGACGAGATCATTAGTGCACAACGTCCAAGAAGACTCAAAGCAGGATCGGGATACAATGAATCAAAATAGACGCCTCAAACATTGCCTCCACAAGTGGAACAAAGGTAATGTTTGTACGAGCAAAAGAACATCCAATCCCAAAGAACTCACATCAATCAGCTGATTGATGACAAAGAACGTCGGAAGACCACCAGTGAAACATCCTCAAGTTCACAAGGACACAAAGAAAGATCAAAAAGCCGGCTGTGAGACAACCTCAAGCCCAACTCGATGAAGAACGTACTCAACCTCAACAAAGACAACGAGTTGACTTTACGGATACCGAATAAAGAATAAAGACACGTTGAACGATATCAATCGAGATATCAGAGATACCCAGCTGGATATCACTCACATGAGTACTAGCTGGATAATCATTTCCAGCCACAACATCACATGAGACAGCAGAGACAAAGGAACGTCTCAGCTAGGTACACAGCTGGAAACCGAAAGAAATCAAGACATCAAGACGGGAAGACATTGAGATCAAGATCCCGCCAGTAACAACTGAAGAACACAAAGAATGTATATATCGACTCAGCTGGGAGAATTATCAGATCAAATGACCCAATTCGAGTCATCAAGCAGATCTGGGTCGTCAAAGGATCTCTGTCTAACCCATAAGGACCCAATTAAAACTGGGTACCTAAATCTTGATCTTTTGTATAGGTTGCAAGAAATCGACGCATTACTGAGGAGTCGATGAGAACGCTATGGTACTTGGACAGTGGATGTTCCAAGCACATGACGCATTTAAAGCATCTACTTCAGAAGTATATCGAGCGTCCAGGCCCACAAGTAACATTTGGTGACAACTCCAAAGGCCTAACCAAAGGTTATGGTACATTTAAAACTAAAAATGTTATAATCCCAAATGTTTCTTATGTACAAGGATTGCAACACAACTTGCTTTCCATTAGCCAATTCTGCGACAATGGTTTTTCTGTCAAGTTTGATGCACAGGGATGCACAGTGAAGAACAGGGAAACCAAGCAGATACTTCTAAGAGGGAAAAGTGAAGAAAATATGTATTTTGCTGACTGGAACAGCAGCCCCCGGAGACTTGTCTTGTATCGAAAAGCAGCAATGAAGTCACCGGTAGGCATCAGCACGTACGGCCGAATCATCTCAACTTCAAGACAATCAACAACCGGCTAGGAACCGGCTCGCTAATGGAATTCCGGATCAAGTATATGACAAAAGTCATATGTGCGGCGCGTGTCAACAAGGAAAGCGACAAGAATTTCATTCTCTCTCAAGCTTCACTAATCGATCGAGTACTTCAACTCCTTCACATGGATCTTTTTGGTCCAGTTACTCCAGCAAACTTCAATGGCAGAAAATATACTCTGGTCGTAGTGGATGATTTCTCAAGATTCACATGGGTATCATTCATGTACCAAAAGAGCGAAACCAGGACTAAGCTACCTATCCTGCTGGAAAGATTGTCAACACAGAAGGAGTGCAAGATAATGTCAATAAGATCAGATCGAGGAACGGAGTTTCTGAATGAAACTATTTATGATTACTGCGAGAAGAACGGAGTTCAACATCAAACATCTGCAGCACGCACACCTCAGCAGAATGGTGTAGCAGAGAGAAGAAACAAAACACTCAAAGAAGCAGCTACCTCAATGCTAGCCAGCTCTGCCATTCCAAAGAAGTTCTGGGCCGAAGCAATCAACACAGCTTGCTTCACTCAGAATCACTTCCTACTCACATCAAGGCAAGGAAAGACACCGTATGAGCTATGGAACAACAGAATACCATATATTGGATATTTCAAGGTATTCGGATCCAAATGTCATATCCTAAACAATGGAAAGACACAGCTCAAGACGTTCGACGAGAAGACAGACCGAGGAGTATTCCTTGGTTATTCTGCTGTGAGTAAAGCATACAGAGTCTTCAACAGAAGAACTCAAACAGTCGAAGTAACTCCACATGTTACCTTTGACGAATCATCTTTCGAATATAGAGATTCTATCAAACGAAGAAACGAAGGAGAATCTTCAAGACAGATTCAGACAAGAGCTCAAGAAAATCGAATCAGGAATCTGGCCGAACCATTAATTTGGGATGATGAGCCAGAGGAGGAACTTCAAATCAACCGGGAAGCTCCACCAGCTGGAAATCAAGAAGAACCTTCAACGCCAAATCAAGGGGGAACGCCATCAGCTGGAAATCCAGACACAGCTGAATCCCCAGCTCCATCTCCAGCAGAGCCTCTACAGAAGTCACCTCAAAATCCAAATCAAGGAGAATCAATCTCTCAAGACTTAACTCCAGAGCAACTCCAAGACAGACGAAATTTAGCCACTTCAAGCATCAATCAACTGGAAGAAGAAATTCGTAAAAGGAGAAGATGGATTGAAGATCATCCATCATCAGCAATCATTGGAGAACCATCCGACCAAGTCAAAACCAGAAGCTCAGCTGCTCAAGCTTCATCGGATCATCAAGAAGCAGCTAACACAGCTCAACTCTCAGTAGAGCTTGAACTGACGGTCTATGATGAAGATACAGCTGATCACTAAAATCTTAGCAATATATACCGCAACTGAACGGTGCAATTGTAGACAATTAGTAAATCGAGTATCGTATCCATAGGGACTGTAAATTGAAAATACATTGGGAAATAAAATTTAGAAACCTCTTTGCTATTCAAGCTCTTGATTATTTTGATTTGGGATTTTAACTTCAACTTAAGAAGAAATTAATTAATTAAAAGAAAACAAATAATTAAGAAATAATTTTATAAAATATCAAGGATAAAAGACTGATCCTAGGGAATGCATCGACTCAAAATCAACACCGAAATTAACTTATTAACTCAATTACCAATTTTAATTCAATTCAGGTGAAGGAATCACAAAAATATTCACAAGCTCTCTCTCGACAAGTCATGCAAAAGTAGATTAGCAAATAATCTATCTCCGCTAGGTCTCAAGATAATCTACTAACTCCAAAAAGCACAAAAGATCTATAACCTCCTATGAACGAATTAATCTTCGCTAGGTCTCATAATCATTCATATCATGCATTCTTGAGTTCCATTGATCAACTAAACCTGCTAAGAATTTAATTGAACAACTAGCATGCATAAATAGTGGCCAGATATCTAAACATGAATAAAGAACCAAAAATCACAAACCATAAATTGACAGGAAAATTGGAATCAATAAATCAAAAACATCATCTCAATTGAGTCTTACAAACCCTAAGATCAACAAAGAAAATTAGCTACTCATAACTAGGGTTTTAGCAAAGAAATAAAAGAAAAACATAATTAAAGATACTAATTAGAAAAACCGAGGGTCAGATCCTTGATCTCGTCTTGAATATCTTCAATCTTCAATCTCAAATCTTCTCCAAGAAAAAGTAAATAGCTAACTAAGAACTTGAAAAGAAATCTTAAGAGCAAAAATAATTCAAAGATGTAAAAAGATGTAAAATGATGGTCCCTGAGCTAGGTATTTGGTGTAGAGGGGGGGTGAATACACCAAATAGCTTTTTAGAAACTTTTTCAAGTTAAATCACAGAGTTGGTGAGCTCAGTTATCGATCCAGCTGGGGAGGGTCAGCTGGGTAAATAACTCAACTGGCGGTGCGGAAAGTGGTGGTTTGAAAACTTAGCTCGGTTACTTACAAAAACTCAGTTTGAAAAGATTAACTTTATGTTTTCAGCTTAGTCAAGTTGTGCAACTTTCAGAGAGACACAGCTGTCTTTGGAGAGCAGCTGCGTATGCAGTTTTGAACAAATATGCAATGATATGAAAGAGTTAGTACAAAACTGAATATAACGAGAAAGTAAAGAGCACGCGAGTTTTTACGTGGTTCGGAGTAACACCTCCTACGTCCACGACCAGGTTCACTGGTAATCCACTACCACTTGGTTTCCAAGTACCAAACAACTTCACAACTCTAACCTGAGCTGTGTTCCAACAGTTTGCGGGCTCTGTCAAGCCTAACCTTTCAGTTTACGGGTACTGAAAAAACCTTACACACTTGAATTTCCCGCTTCAAGCAAGCGTAACCTTGACCTAACCTTTCTGGGTAAGAGGGGTTTGGTTTGGGGTTCCAACTGTGAACGAGTTCTTACAATTAAGAACTTTAGAGTATGATGAACTCGTTCGAAATCTAGGCTTAAGATATACAAAGAGTTTGGCCTAGGGAACAGACGAAAAACTAAGCAGTTTCTGAACTAGAAACACTTTAAGATAAAGTGTTCTTTGAACTATGTAGAACTGCTTGAGAGCTTTTGAAAGATTGATGGTTTCAGAGAATGAAAGCTTGTAGAGCATTTTTTGTATCTGATCCTGAGGTTGAAGACGGGTTTATATAGGTAGAGATTCAAGACTAGCCGTTGGAGGAGCCGTTTGAATCTTACCTACTCTTCTTAAATTCAAGATCTGCCGTTGAGCGAATCTGCACCTGTCTTCATTTGTGTCACATCCTAGGTCCTGAATTCTAGGATGCTGATTTGGCAATCCCTCATTGGTCGAGGCATGTTGACTTCCTCTGACGCCGGGATCTTCTGCCTTTGGAGATGGCTTTTGAATTCAGAGCTGGACTGACTTGAAGTGAAGTCTTCAGAGTTAGTTCCCTTTGTTCTGTACAGCTGGACCGGCTGTGTTTTGAACTCAGCTCGAATTCTCTTCAGCTTGATCATGCTCTGCTGGAGGACTCAGCTGAAGGTTGACGTCTGTTGTCTTTCGCTAGCTGACTCCTGCTGTAAACACAGCTGGGTCGACTGCTGTCTTCCGCTAGCTGACTCCTGCTGTAGACACAACTGGGTCGACTGATGTCTTCCGCTTCCTTAACCTGTAAACTTAGAAAATCTAAAGCTCAAACAGGCGAGCTGGAAAACACTATTTAGGTTGACGCGATCATCTATTCGGTTGGAGAATCAGTTGGGTTTTGGTATCAAATCGAAACCTTATAATTTTCCCAACATAAAAAGTCCCCAAAACTAATCTATGAAGACCTATTTATAGATGGGAGCCAAAACCTAGACCCAAAAAGAAGTAAAAATCGCACAATAATACTTTGGGAAGCAAAACCGGTGATCAGGGCAACAAAACCGGTGATCCGGACCCCGGTCGCCGAATCAGTCGCCGTTTTTGCAAGGATTAGCGCATTCCAGTCAGTTCCGGCGACCCGGACAGCAAAACCGGCGACCCGGCCAACGGTCGCCGTCCGGATCGCCGTTTTTGACACTTTCGCGCAGCAAATTTGTTTCGGCCCGTTCTCCTTCGTTATAACTCTGATTTTGGATCCGTTTTCGCCTATGACCTCCTAACGAGCTGAACTTCATCCCTACATTGTTCAATTTGAAAAACATAAACTTTATTTTTCATGGCTCGTCCCATCTTTTGCTTCTTGTTTACGATTCTTTAGCCCAATCACCTTGCCTTTGGATCTTGAGTTATTCCTTTGATCATGAGCCACTCCAAAACACTCAAATCTACACAAAACACATAAAACTATACCCAAACGTGACATCACATAATAATTAAGAAAACAAACCAAAAGACGTCACATAAGCGCATAATCTTATCAAAACATGCATAAAAGAACAAGTGAGAACCATGCAAAATGAGTGTTTATCAACAGCTCTAATGGTGTGTTACGTAGCTCAAGTGCCATAGCCTCAATCAATTCTCGAAGCTTTGAAGAGCGTGCCTTGGACTAACGCCATGCAAGAAGAGCTGAACGAAATGGATATTCAAGAACAAATTGGATACCCTGGGAGTCATCATCAGAAACAAAGCTTGACTGGTTGCCAAGGGCTACACTCAGCAGGAAGGAATTGACTTCGAAGAATCATTTGCTCCAGTAGCGCGATTGGAAGCAATCAGACTCTTTCTCGCTTATGTAGCACATCACAAATCAAAGGTCTATCAAATGGATGTAAAGTGTGCATTCTTAAATGGAGAAATCAAAGAAGATGTCTACGTCGAACAACCTCCAGGATTTGAAGTAGAAGGAAACAAAGTGTACAAGCTAAAGAAGACGCTTTATGGATTGAAGCAAGCACCTCGAGCTTGGTATGACACTTTGTCAAATTTCCTTGTATCCAAAGAATTCAAGAAGGGCTCAGTAGACAGAACTCTGTTCACCATCAAGTCAGGAGAAGACATCCTGGTTGTTCAAATTTATGTAGACGACATCATCTTTGGATCAAGATCAAACTTCTTATGCCAAAGATTTGGAGAAATGATGTCAGAACAGTTCCAAATGTCCATGATGGGAGAAATGAGTTTCTTCCTAGGACTTCAAGTCAAGCAATCAGCAGAAGGGATTTTCATAAATCAATCTAAATACGTGAAAGACTTGATCGCCAAGTATGGAGTTCAATCCAGCAGAACTGTAAAGATTCCGATGAACACCAACTGGAAGATTGAACCAGGAACTGAAGGGAAGGCAGTTGATTCCAGCAAATACAGAGGGATAATAGGTTCCATGTTGTATCTAACAGCAAGTCGTCCAGACATCTCATTCGCAGTCGGAGTGTGTGCCAGATTTCAAGTTGATCCAAATGAAGCACACATGCAAGCAGCCAAGAACATTCTCAAATATCTCAAAGGAACTCAGAATGTTGTTTGTGGTTCATTGAAGACAATCTACAGCTGACTGGATATTCAGACTCAGATTTTGCTGGAGATCGGTTGGACAAAAAATCAACTTCAGGAACTTGTCAGTTCTTAGGAAGTAAGTTGATTTCATGGTTTTCAAAAAAACAAACGTGCGTCGCAACTTCCACAACAGAAGCAGAATATATGGCCGCTGGAAGCTGCTGCTCACAAATTCTCTGGCTGAAACATCAGCTGGATGACTATGAAGTGAAAACTGGACAAGTTCCAATTTTCTGTGATAGCTCAAGTGCGATTGCTATTTCAGAGAATCCAGTACTTCACACAAGATGCAAGCATGTGGACGTACGCCATCATTTCATCAGAGATCACGTGGAAAAGAAGGATGTGATTGTTGAGAAAATTCACACAGACATACAGCGGGCTGATATACTCACAAAGCCGCTGATAGAAGCAAGATTCAAAATGCTGTGCGGATTACTTGGAATACTCAACCCAGACGATGCTTCACCCAGCTGAATGGAAGCAGACCCAGCTGAATGAAAGCAGACCCAACTAAATGGAAGCAGACAGCTGGAATTTAGAATCGACGTCACTGGTATCAGCTGAGATAGAATCCAGCTAAACCAGATGCTGAAATTGAAGGATTATTCAGCTGAGGGGGAACCAGCTGGAACAACAATCACCCAGCATACCCACTCAACCGAGGTATCAGCTGACTACAATGATCAGCTGAGAGATTTGCAACAACATTAACTACACCTACTCAATCTGTTTTCAGTCAAATCATATCTTGTCATATCTAATCAAATTAAAAGTCTGCAAAGAACTGAATCATGGGAGTTTCAAGGCAAAAGTCAAAGTGCCCTAACCATACTCTCTCACGCATTAACTCACAATGTCTGAACAAGAAATTGACATGACGCAAGAATCACTCTCAGTCGTAGATCTTCTTATCAATCGATAAATCTTGATCGATCATTCATCAAATCAGCTATATAAATATGCTAGAAGAGATACATAAAACATTGCATCAACCCTAAAAAGTTTTTCGGCATTCTTTCTTATTTCCATCAATTGGTATTATTTGTCTCTACTAACCAAAGTTGCAGAATTAGAACATGAAATCTAGAAAGATATCTCCCGAAGCCGATCAAACTTGAAGAATCTGTCAAAGCTTCAAGATAAGAGTTGCTTAACTCTCAGGAACCTCAAGAAGACAGAGTTCCAGGAGAAGGTGAAGCCCATCGACAGATCCGGTCCAACGCAGTGGAAGACTACAAAGCTCAAGAACGTCATTCACCAGGAAGGTGCAGAAATCTTCCTGGGAATGTCAAAGGAAAAAGACCTCCTCCGTCCCACTATTTTTTCTCAAAATAAAAGAGAGAACGGAACATACAACTCCCTGGGATGCAAAAATCAACGTCAACAGAACTGGACCAGATGTTGATAAAGCCGGAGTCTTCAAGAGCAGTCATGTCAAAGCTCTTGCTCCGTCACAGGAGGCATAGAAAAAGATGCAGGAGACAAAGCAACATGCATCTATTTCCGTCCCAGCTGGGAATCGGAAACAACTTGAGGAGACAAAACATGCTGAAGCACCGTCTTCAAACAGAAGACTCAAGTCAAAGGTGCTCAGTCAGTCAGCCGAGAAGTCAGCTGACATTATGAGAGAATTCGTAATTACTCTCCGATGAGCAGAAGGCCCACAAGCGGTGGTTTCTCACGATGGAGAAGACGTTCATGCGCCTGCGTGAACATCATCATCATCAACGCCACAACGAAGTATTCCATCTGGTCAACTAAGCTTAAACCCCACGACATGGAATACTTCAACCGGCCTCTCCTCAATTTCCTTCAGCTCAACAGGGACACCAGCTTCGAGATCTTCCGATGAAAGTTGCTCAAGCCCCTGCACCATGCTCAAGTGGAAAACATCACCCAGCCGATGATCACTTGCAGCTGAATGATGAAAACATGAGCTGAACCCAATACCCACCACTTCGAAGTGGAAGGAGAATACTCGAGTGCTGAATCAGACTTTTTCATTCAATCTAATGAAGTCTGAAGAAGCAAAATTACAAGGAATGAAGTTGTGCCCGACTCAGAAGATGTTATCTCCAGTGTCAACCCATCCCTCCATGCACTCAGTTGGACCGCCCCAGCTGAATCAGGGCAAGGACGCTGTGTCTGCAATCACAGCTGAGGCTAATGCTACTGAAGAAGTGCCAGCTAATACAACAGCTGAGCCACCTAGACTCCAGACCTCACTGCTCAGAGCTGAAAACCACAGTTTTGCCAAACTAAAACATCGCAACAGCCGATGGTGTATCTCTCTCACCTTGTTTGATCATGCCAAAAAAGGGGAAGTAAGGGGAAAGTAAGGGGGAAGAGAATGAGACAAAGAAGAGGCAAACTGTTGAGCTAGAGGAACCAGCTGAATCAGAATCAGCTGGAGAAGAGACGAGTCAAAAGAAAGAAGACTGGATGCAGAAGAGAAGACCCAGCCAACTGGGATTGAAGAACTGAAGAATTGAAGATTTTTTTCTTTCTTTCTTTTTCCTGTGTTTTAATGGATTTTCATACATTAATAAAACACAAGTTTTTCTGCGTCATAAGTTGTCTCAGTTAGGTTTTGGCATCATCAAAAAGGGGAAAATTGTTGGGAAAATTATAAGGTTTTGATTTGATATCAAAACCCAACTGATTCTCCAACCGAATAGATGATCGCGTCAACCTAAATAGTGTTTTCCAGCTCGCCTGTTTAAGCTTTAGATTTTCTAGGTTTACAGGTTAAGGAAGCGAAAGACAGCAGTCGACCCAGCTGTGTCTACAGCAGGAGTCAGCTAGCGGAAGACAGCAGAAGTTAACCTTCAGCTGAGTCCTCCAGCAGAGCATGATCAAGCTGAAGAGAATTCGAGCTGAGTTCAAAACACAGCCGGTCCAGCTGTACAGATCAAAGAGAACTAACTCTGAAGACATCACTTCAAGTCAGTTTGCCAAATCCAGCTCTGAATTCAAAAGCCAGCTCCAAAGGCAGAAGATCCCGGCGTCAGATGAAGTCAACATGCCTCGACCAATGAGGGATTGCCGAATCAGCATCCTAGACTTCAGGACCTAGGATGTGACACAAATGAAGACAGGTGCAGATTCGCCCAACGGTAGATCTCGAATTTAAGAAGAGTAGGTAAGATTCAAACGGCTCCTCCAACGGCTAGTCTTGAATCTCTATCTATATAAACCCGTCTTCAACCTCAGGATCAAATACGAAAAACTCTCTACAAGCTTTCATTCTCTGAAATCATCAATCCTTCAAAAGCTCTCAAGCAGTTCTACATAGATTAAAGAACACTTTATCTTAAAGTGTTTCTAGTTCAGAAACTGCTTAGTTTTTCGTCTGATCCCTAGGCCAAAATCTTTGTATATCTTAAAGCCTAGATTTCGAACGAGTTCATCATACTCTAAAGTTCTTAATTGTAAGAACTCTTTCACAGTTGGAACCCCAAACCAAACCCCTCTTTACCCAGAAAGGTTATGTCAAGGTAACACTTGCTTGAAGCGGGAAATTCAAGTGTGTAAGGTTTTTTCGCACCGTAAGGCGAAAGGTTAGGCTTGACAGTGCCCGCAAACTGTTGGAACACAGCTCGGGTTAGAGTTGTGAACTTGCTTGGTACTTCGAAACCAAGTGGTAGTGGATTACCAGTAAACCTGGTCGTGGACGTAGGAGGTGTTACTCCGAACCACGTAAAAATCGTGTGCTCTTTACTGTCTCTTTCAATTCAGTTTTGTACTAACTCTTTCATAACATTACATATTTGATCAAAACTGCATACGCAGCTGCTCTCCAAAGACAGCTGTGTCTTTCTGAAAGTTGCACAACTTGACTAAGCTGAAAACATAAAGTTAATCTTTTCAAGCTGAGTTTTTCTAAGTAACCGAGCTAAGTTTTCAAACCACCACATTCCGCACCGCCTGCTGAGTTATTTACCCAGCTGACCCTCCTTAGCTGGATCAATAACTAAGCTCACCAACTTTGTTATTTAACTTGAAAAAGTTTTCAGAAATCTATTTGGTGTATTCACCCCCCCTCTACACCAAATACCTAGCTCAGGGACCATCAGATGTCATATCTCTTAGCCTGTCGTTTATTTCTCGTTCTGATGGGTGATAAACCTAATCTCAAATGAAGGAACGAGCGAGAGCATAAAGTCGGGAAATCAAGAAAGAGAAGTGTAAGATAAAGCAGCACTCGACAGGTGGGCTTTCTAACCAAAGAAATGATGAATAAGAATATATGATATATATATATATATGATGTTTTTAAATTGATTAACTTGCCAAATGTTTTAAGTTTTGTATGTTATCATCTACTGAAGGAAGACGAATTCGGTCCTACGCAATGTAGGATTTGTGTACACTAGTTTGTAATCGTGTGCCTTCCGAAAGGTGGGCCGATTACAAGTGTTTGAGAAGGAGGCCTACTTCTCAGCACTAATATATGATTGTAGATCTGGTACATACATGATAAAAGTATATAACTCGCGAGTTGCTTATTCAGAAAGAAAATATTTGAGCATGCACATGTTTGTTTTATAAAATTTACTTGTGTTAAGCTTTGGGCAAGTTAAATCTATAGCTCTAAGTAGCAAGATTTCAAGTATTTTGGCATGTGTCCACTGAATATAAAGTACTCAGCCTTGCATGTTTTTTCTAAAATGTGCAGGTTATTTCGGATGGAGATGAGAGTGTGCTTGGACGGACTTTCATTGGTTGAATCTTTGAAAGTTGTTTAAACTAAAGAGTTTGGTTATATGTCTTCATACATATAACCTAGTCATATTTTTCCGCTGCAACGCTTTGAAATATGTGCTAAAGTATGAAGTTCGTTTTTAAAACTCTGAAGTTTATAACTTCTGAAGTCTTCTGAAGTAGTTAGTTAAGGTTTTAATGCTAGTCTGCCTTAACTTGAACTAGTTGTTGATTCTATGTTGAGATCTTCTAAGTTATACGACTCTTTTATCGTGCTTTCTTGATCTGATAAACTTCTTGTTGATATTGATCTTTTGGCATCGTTGGTCGTAGGGTATTAATTGTTGATACCAGGTTAAACCTATTTTCTTGATGATGTTTATACTTGATATATCCTGGTCATGTGACCCTACTTATTGATATCAAGTTATATTTGTTGTTGCTAATCATTTGTTGGTTAAAACTATCGAGCATGTTATTGATATTGATTTCTTGATAAGCATGTTCGTTGGAAGTATTTTGTAGTATGTTTGATTTTGTTTGATAACTGGGTCGTTATCTATTCCTTGGTTAATCATAAATTGTGTACGTCGCGGGACCCACTGGCTTAGTTATCTTAATTCTAAGTCGGGCTGCGACACTTGGCCAATATTAACGAATAACGATGATAATTTGTGTTTTTTTTGGAGAAAAAATAATTGTCAATGACCCCCAATTTTTAAGATAATTCATAATGTTCACCACAATTTTCACCGATTACCAAGAAAGGATTGGAGGAAAAAATAGTGGAATTTGTCAATAAAAAAAAATTGATGTGAAAAATATGCTGAAAGATGAACCTGAAAATTATGAGAACATGATAATTTTTATGAAATCAATGAAACAACAACGAACTTCAATTCTTCGCTGCACTCTGTTCTTCTGCAAATAAATGATATTTTCCTTCTACTACCAATAATTGAGATTATCCGAATCTGCAATTGCGAAAACTAGAATATTGGGGGCTCTAGCTATGCAATGGTTTTTCTAGGATTTATTCGAATAGTAAATTAGAAGTTGCAGGTGTATAATAGTACAATCATTAATATTTTTATTATTTTATTAATATAAGGGGTTATGATGAAAGAAATTGGGGCTATGTTTAAAATTACCCATAAGAGAACCCTAAAAAAGGCCCAGATGAGTTCACAGACGAAAACTTGAATCAAAGCCTTACAGGCTTACATCGAATCTCAATAGCTACAAGACAATAAAAAATCAGGCAGTTTTTTCCTTTCAAAAAAAAAAAGAAGAATAATAAGAAGAAATGAAGCAGTCTTGTGTTCGGTGAACCATATTTTTTTATTTTCTTAATTAATTAATATTTAATTAATTCTAATTGGGACTTAATAAATTTTAATTAATAATTAAGAAATTATATTTGAGATTAATAAATTCTAATTATTAATTTGGGTTGATAAATTTTAATTATAGATTAATACATTCTAATTAGAAATTAATAAATCCTAATTATTCCTTAATCACTCTCTAATTATTCATAATTTCCTTAATTACCCTTTTATCTCCCTTAATTACCCCTAATTACAACCAACTACACCGTAGAATTGATTGTACCCAAATTTTTGCCATAAAAAATTATGATCAATCGATCGACCCAATCGTTTGAGTCCAACAAAGGATGCACCAATTTGGACCCTCAAATATCTATTTTATTCTCTATATTTTCATCATCTGTACTTGCCGATGACATTGAATTTTACCGAAGTTGTATCAAGAAGTTATCATTAGATCAGACATTAAAATTTGTTTTTGTCAGCAAGTGCTAGACGTCAATCCATATACGAGGATGTTGCTCTCGTGCCTCTCATCGAACCCATCAAAGCTCAACTTATAGTTTCTTGAATCAATTAATGATTCGAATCAATGAGAATTTGAAAATTCGATTCAATAAAATTTGGACGATTTTAATTGCAAAAATTGAAACATCGGATACTTATTTGTAATGTTCTGAAAGTCACACTGTCTTATTTCATTTTCAGGATTTGCAATTAGAAATAATCGCAGTGATATTTGAATTGAAATATTGTCCAACACGTGTCAAAATGCTATGTCTCAAATTGTGATGCCATTCGAGTTCTACATTCCCACTTTCGAATGACACAAATTCGAACGGTAATTAAATAAATTTGGCAATTGTGTGCATATTTTGTCAAATTTGATAATTTTGTACTTTTGTTATTAAAAGGGAATACTTAATTTTATATATTGCCACTTAAATATACGGGAATATAAGGTTGTGACTATCGATTTATTTGACAGTACTCTTTCAAAATCAATCAAATAAAGTAAAGACATGTGAGTTATCTAAAAAAGAAGGCAAAAGATATTGACATTTTTGGCTTCTGAACTAGTATCAAAGATGAGCACTTCAACTATATTTTGTTTCATGATTTCTCAGCTTTAATAATTGCTATAGTAAGATCTTTTATATCAATCTTTTAGCGTAGAAAATTCACATACTCATATTGTCAAAAGTGAATAAGAAAAAAGAAGTGATAATAAATTATTTACTATATATCTATGCATGGATTACTTCCACGTACTAAAAGATTGTTTTAAATATTTTAAGAATTTAATAAAATAAAAAGATAAGTTGGAGGACTTAACACAACGGAATAAACATTTGAGAACTCAATCGAGTAAAACTTAATAGTTTAGACGTCAAATAATATTATTCTACTATTTTTAAGGTGCATTTTTATTAGGAAAGGAGCATTGTTATGTTATTTATTTATGCAGTTCATACATTTTATTTTATTTTTGGATAGTACTAGTACAAGAGGGCAAAGAAGAAAAGTTGGGAAAAGAAAAGGACACAAGGAAGAAAAAGTGAGCGAAAAATAGGGCCCCAAATCAGAATAAATTTGCAAAAGAGGTCCCCCCCACATCAAAAGTTCTTAAATTTTTTTCTCTTTGTGGTTGTGAAAAAGAAATCAGAATTAAAGATGTTGACCTTATTCTCTAGATAAAAAAAAGATTCTCATGCTTATGACAAATTTAGGAAGCCTTTATATATATAAGAAAAAGAGTTTTATTTTTACATACATTTAGAAAAGTACATTATACTCTTCAAGAATGGCGCCAAGAAATATCTCGACAAATTAAATAGGCTTTCTCTGGAGTGATTTCTTGGTCATATGACTCATCTCTATCGTACAAAATAAAATGAAAATATATTTTGATCATGGGCTTGAGAGATCTATTTAAATCTATATTCGGATGATTTGTGAAAAAATTATAATGATGGATTTGTAGCTTAATGCTAATCCTCACCCATGTAAAGATGAGACATCGATTTCGATTTTTTATTTTATTTTCTCCCTAATTCAAAAAAAAAGATAAAATAAAATAAATGATATAGTGGACTTTATAAGCTTTTTCTTTGCAAGATTCATAATTCAAATAGGAGGTGAAATGAAGAAAATTTTATTACTCTTATGAAAAGCTAATAGTGAGATAAATTTGTTTGGTGCAGTGGTTTATTTAAAAATAAATTTTGTTTAATGTTAAAAAATACTTTCTTCGTTCTCAAATAAGTGTTCTGAGCCGCTAAAATACGTATACCAAAATAGTGGACAAAATGACACATTTTACCCCTAATTATTGAACAGAAAATTGAAAAAGTGAACTTTTTACCTGAAGTCAGAGGGTAAATGTGACAATTTAGCCTAAAATTTGCATTGAAACTCACAATAGGACACTTATTTGGGGACAAAATTTGGCGGTTCGGGACACTTATTTGGAAACGGAGGAAGTAGTGACATATATATATATATATGGAAGAGATCTATACAAAATCCTTTTCCCGTAAGAAATGAGACGCGATCTGGACCATTGATCTTCGTAGATCTACAGTTGTCATTGACCGATGCATTATAATTGAACATGGAATGCATTATAGTAACCCATAAATGCATTATTATGACGATGCATTGTAATATATATATATATATATATATATATTAAAACAAAATAGTGAAATTGCAAATCAATTGCAATTCATTTTTAATGGCAATTTTGTTAATTATATAAAGTTGAAGATAACAAATTCTACACAATATTCTGTATAAAACATATAATTAAAATAGAATCGAAGCAATTTAAAATAGAGTATATTTTTTGAAATAAATTTAAAATATTTTATAATTTTTAATATATGTCTTTTGAATTGTTATAATTTTGATTGTTATTGAATTATTTTGTTATTTTCTTTAGATTTTTAATCTATTACTCCCCCCGTCCCATGATAAGTGACTACTTTCTTTTGGGCACGAGTATTTAGGAGAAGAGTGTTTAAAGAATAAAAAGATAAAAAGTGGCGGAGCCCACATCTTTTGTGTGAGAGAGGGTGTTTACATATTAGGAAAGTGGCCACTTATGATGGGATAACCCAATAAAGAAATGTGACCACTTATGGCGGGACGGAGGGAGTAACTTATTTTATTTTTAATATATATAGTATTCAAGATGCGAAAATACGCAGCAGATGCACCAAATCTAATCACATGTCTCAAGAATGCAACAAAATCTCTAATTTATGGAACTTTAGGATATAATTACAACTTCCAACATATCTATGAACCTATCACCTATTCATAGATACCTTACATAGAAATGATTTTAATTCTACTCTAAAAAGCTGGTTTGCCATTTTTAGGCTTTCTGATATGTCCAATTTTATTAGGTCATGGACATGGGTTAGGCTTTGACCCATGAGAAATTATTGGAGCTATTACATCTATAATTAATTAATCAAATTACACATTAATTAAGACCCCACATTGAATGCGAAAAGTTAACTAAAATTCATGAGTTTTTGTACAATTCTTTTTGTCCTATTTTAAAATTTTTTAAATCTCTATATAAAAAATGGTGTGAAACTTTTTATTTCTTCTTCGTCATCGGTGTAAATTCTTTAGTCGTACCGTGTTCCATATAAATTTGGAGGTTAAAAGAATAAAATTATAAATTTAAATCTTGATGACAGATGACACTTGTTTGAGAACGGAGAGCGTACTTCTCAATCAATTCAAATATTGACATTATCATCATAGTATGACTGTATGAGTATGTTTTGCTCAACAAGTCATCTTCCTATAATTTTGATTAGCAACAAGATTAAGTCTAGCTAGGTATATATAAATCCCAGTTCCCACATGAGAAACATGAAAATTCATAACAAAATGAAAAAAAAATTAAAAAAAAATTGGAAATGGCAAAGTAGATTTGCAGAATGGACAGAGACATCACAAAGAGCATCATTCATCTGTCTCTCTCTTTCTCTCTCACTCCATCTCTCATCTCAATCTGCAACAATACATACTACAAATACAAGTCACTGTCAAACTGCTCTACTTTTGCACCCCCACTCACCACTCAAGACTCAACTCATACATAATATATATACATACATCATACATAACACCCATTTTCTATATCTATAAACATACTTCACTTCATCCACCATTTTTTCTTTTCTAACCAGGAAAAAAGAGAAGCTCTTTTATAGGGCAAAAATCAAGAATGGGAGAAGCAAGAGTTGAAGAATTAGAAGTAGTAGTTGTGCATTGTGATTCAAATGGTGCATATGTTTATGGGAAGAAGATTTTGAAAAGATTAGTGTGGAGAGTGAGAGCAGAGATGAGGAAGAAGAGGAAGAATAAGCACAAGAATGATTTCAGCTTCTGTTATGATCCTTTGAGCTATGCTCTCAACTTTGATGATGGAGATTTTGGGTTTTTTTGCACATAGATAAATATTAATTGTTCTTCAACCTACTATTGTTCTTGTACAATTTTTTTTCTCTCTCTTTTTGGGGGCTGAGTTTAGTGATCAAGATTCAAGATTCAAGATTGATGTTGGGTTCTTTCTATTTTGAGCAATGCAATTTTTATGAGTTGCTAATGGACAAATACCAGCAGGTTTGGATGTAATTATTTCTTGAAATATATTATGCACCATAGTTGCATTACATATCATATTCAATTTCAGTTTGAGAAAAAATAATTTTTGTTGTTGCTGTTGTGTTCTTTTCTTCCCCTGCAGAAGTAGAATTGTTGTCATGAAATCCCACCCACAAAACCAAACCTAAAACAAATAGATTGGAACTGGATTGTTTTTTGTCTTTTTGCATGTGTATTTTCCGTTTAATTTATATTCATATATGTTTATATTTATGTTGTCATATGATATAATGATACTCTATCACTTACATGTGGCTTAGGTTAGTGATTATGAAATACTGAACATGGCATAAACAGTAATACTCAAAGGAATCTTAAAATTCTAGATTACTCCTACTTTTTAAGGATTTGATATAAGACAAAGATTTTTAAGATGGATAATAAATCTGAAAAGTTCTGAATTTACACCTTTTTTACTTCTTTGCAATTTTTTCGTTCGTATGTTTGATTTCAAGCTATTGTGTTTTTGGGTGGGAAAAATTGTATTTAAAACTATTTAATGTACTCCCTCCGTCCCATTTATATAGGCTTGTTTTCCTTTTTTGGATGTCCCAAATATATAGGCTTGTTTCTATAAAAAGTAATGTTTGTTAACTCATTTACTAATATATCCCTATTTAATTCTTTGATTAACTCATAAAATATGCATGGTCAAAGAATAAATAGGGGCATATTTGAAAGTTTACTATATAATTTACATTTCCAATAATTTTTCTTAATCCATGTGAAAAGTCCAATAAACCTATATAAATGGGACGGAGGGAGTATTTTTTTATTCAATTTTAATAAAGAATTGGAAATTCAAATGCATCTTTACACATGTATTCCCACCACGTCAAATACCCGTCGAAACTTTTAGATATCGGAAAAGTTACCCAAAGATTTGCATTGTTTCCTATAATTTGGATATTATTGTTTCTTTTTTTTTAGAGAGAGATTTGGATATTAATTAGTTAAATCGATAGTTGAGAATAAAATATGAAAATTGTGATAATATGGAATATATTTCACCATTTAGCCTTACAGTGTTAATTTTAAGAGAAAATGTAGTATAATAGCATTTTTAAGGAAAAAAGCACTAATAATAGCATCACTTTTTAAAAATACAAAAAATATCACTTTTTGACTTTTTTTATCCCTCGTTACTTTATTTATTCATTTCAAATATATCAATTAAGAAAATGATTTATTTATCACTTTGTATACTGCACATTATAAGAATTTACATAAACAAACATGCGAATATATCCTTAACAGCACATCAATATTTTTGGGAATTCACATACATATTCTTGTGTGTGTAGATACTAACCGAAGATGAATCTGTCATGGTTTACGGCGGAAATAGCCGGTCTGGATCGAGCTCGAGATAATATAACGGCGGCGACGACTATGGTTGACGGCGACGGACTCTATGGCTTGACGGCGGCGGCTAGGGTTTCCTGTTTGTGGCGTCGATTTTGGGAGAGGAGAAAGAGCCGATCTAGATCGAAATAATATGACGGCGACGATGACTATTGCTTGACGGCGGCGGAGACCATGGCTTGACGGCGGAAGAGAGGGTTTCCTAAAAGACGAAGACTGTTTGGGGAGATGAATGAAAAAATGACTGAATGGTAGAAAGTAAAAAGTGAAAACATAAATCTTGTATTTTAGCGTATTATTCCTAATTAAATTTTTAAGCATTTTTTATTAAAAATAAATATGATAAATGACATGAAAAAAGGAGGGGTAAAAATGTACAAAAGTGCTAGAATTTATATATTTTAAAAAGTAGTGCTATTAATAGTATTTTCAATATAAAAAGTACTAAAATTCCATTTCTTCCTAATTTTAAAATGGACCTTTTTTTTTAGAGAAAAGAGACTTTTCATATTAATAAAATATGAAAATTAGTTCCAGTGGGATGGCCTAGTGGTGGAGTGGTTGCCTGTTGACCAATATGTCAGAAGTTCGAGTACTCTCGGCCACAAAAAAAAACCTAGGTGGGGTGTGTGAGTATTAATATTTGTAATGATATTAAAAAAAATGAAAATTAGTACTGCTACTAGTTTCAAGCATAAAGAATTAGTGGGCAGCTAAGAGCATTGATAGTTGTGGGCGGAGGAAAAGTGAAGGGTGCCATGGATGGCGCCCAATTCATGGCGGAGGGCGATGGTGCTGGAGCGCTATAATTTGGTTGACTTGGTTGTGCACACGTGGCGACTGGCCAAAAACGGCTATTTTTCATTTTTTTTTTAATTTAATTCTAATTTTTAACTATAAATAATACCTCTTATTTTACTTTATTTTCATACAATTACCTTCAATCTCTCTCAATTTCATCTCATTTCTTCCATAAAATTCCCTCTTTTGTTTTTTTTTTTCATTTCTCACCTTCAATCATGTCCGTCGACGACGCTTTTCGCAAAAGAATGTGGGGACGCTTCAGTCAAAATTAATTATTATTATTATTTCATGTTTTAAATTGATGTAAAATATTTTTTATTTATTTCAATTAAATAAAATTTGTATTTATAAAAATAATTATTATTTAAAATTAGTAAATAAAAGTAATTATTAAAAAAAAGGAGAGCCCTTCAAATTTGGTGGGCACCATTGTGGATGAAATAATGTGCCCACTTTGGACCCACAAAAAAATGGAAGGCACCATTATGGATGCTCTAAATATAGCAGATAAAGAAGTAGTTCCTCTTTTGAGAAAACTAAAAAACAAAAAGAAAGTTCCCCAAAAAACAATAATTTTCCATAGTTTCATTTGCTTTTGCTTTCAACAAAAACCAAAGTAATGGTTGTCTCGTCTCGTATATAAAGGAGCAGTTCTGCTGTAAAAATTAGACAAGAATGAAACACTATTTCATAACAAAACTAAAAAAAAAAAAAACTATTTCATATCATCTTATGCCTCCAAAACTGTAAAAATGTAAAAACTTGAAAAGCCAATCCTTGCTATATCCCTCCCATTACACAGAGCAGAGAACAAGCATCATAATCGAGATTTTGGCTATGATCCACATCTTAATCGCTCGCTGGCTCCCCCCTAATGCGTTCGAGCTAATGAAATATTTGTCACTGTGCAGTAAAATTGAGTCAGTTCTTCCAGATCATAAGGAGAAGACAAGCATCTGCGTAATTGGGGTGCTTAAAAGGCTTCTCGTGTTTTCTAACGGAACTCATCGTGTAGCCCATAATCATCACCGTCACCATCACCATCATCATTTTCACTAAAGACAGCAGTATAGAAAACATATGGACTATCTATCATCTCTGTTAAGCTCAGACGTCCATCCTTGTCTGCATCAGCCTGCAAAATTAGCAACGCGAAACTTCACCATTGTCCTATCAATTGCACTTCATCAACATGCAGTGTTAACACAATTACAATTGCAACTGTTGAATATTATGTTATGATTCTTTGGACTGCAAAACTGCAATTTAATCATCACATGCATGCACTTCATTTCAATAAGTAGAAGCCTAATGAACTCATTCCCTCCTGCATCTCCATTCCTTTTTACAGAAAAGGATATTCGTTCTAACGGAGTGGCTATATAAAACCCTACTTCTCGGAGAGGAAAATAGCAGCTTCATCCTTATTTCTTTCAATCTTTTTTGTCCTCGTGTAATAAAAAGGCTAATTTAAAATCAGTGCGAATAGCAGAGTGACAGAGCAACCTAGCACTGGTAATGTCATGACAAAACCACAATTTCGCATTACGCAAGCACCCAGAGAACAAAAACACATGTTATGCACTATGTTTGAACTCCAAGCACAAAATCCATGCATGATTAGAAACCTGAAATGCTCCTGAATGCATCAGCAATCATATATACTATCCATCTAACGCGCATAAGTTCATGATAATTGTTTTTTGCTCTAATGCTCTTCCTCAAAATCAACTCATCAAAATGTTTTGGATATTAAAGCATATTATTGATAAGCAAGTACTGTAATACCTGAACTCATTGAGCTGAAACTATAAAAAATATTAAAATCTTAGTATGTTAAATACCTGGTGCATTATATGGTCTGTCTGCTGTCTAGCATAGTATATCTCAGGTGGGTGAAGCTTTCCAATAATGGGCAGTAATTCTACGGAAGACAAATATCTAGAGCAGACAAAATAAGTTCAGTTACCATTCCATTCATAAAAGCATTTGATTAAATAAATCAATCAATTAAAACAGAGATCCTAGGCTGATTACCCATCGTCGTCTTTATCAAGTTGGTCAAACAACAATTTAGCCGGAGCCGCAAGTGAATCATCAGACTCATCGGAGATATGTTGCGTCTCCTCATAATTTCTGATCAAGTCAAATATCCCGTGGAAAAACTCTTGAAAGCTAACTTTATGATCTCTGTCTTTATCTCTTTCCCTGAAACAAACAAACGATAGTAAAATATCATACGAGCAAAATAGCATGATGTAATATTATGAGCTCTTCAGTCAGCTCATGGGGACAATGACCGAAATATATATCAGACAATAAAAGAAAATCACCAAAATATGGCAGTTCGCTGTCTACTTATGACAAGTCTCTGTTGAATGAATATCATTAATTGTCTTGTAACATCAAAATTGTAGACATTAATCATCTATCATCAACATATTCAGCTCGTGTTTGGTAAGTGCTCCATACTTGAATTAACACCCCAATTAGCTATCGTATGCAGGAAAGGCGATCATGTTAGTGAATATCTATCACAGTGCTCCACCAAACAGGAATAATACTAGCTTGAGAGTAATAAAACTAACAGTCTAACACCATAGCAACTTCTTTTTAGATATTAACTTGAGAAAAATATGAGCCAATCGCCATAACAATAAAAAACAAATTATGCAAACTTTTATTGACTACATAGTCACAGTCCTCTGACTAGTAAACAGTATGCATCGGTATATTTGTTAATTTGTATAAATCATAAAGCAGTGGAAATTAATCTTAGGCAAAGGGATAATGTAACTCCAGGAATTTCATCAGGTATGGAAGATCACAAATTTCAACATGGGAATAAAAGGATAGCACGGCAGAACAGATGGAATCAATCATGTAGTTCAACCGTGATATCCTATCGTTAGAGGTGGAAAAAACGAGCAATTCCCTAAATTTGCAAGTATCACCAGAGAAGAGCTGTTCAATTTAGCAAATAAAGTTTTGAGGCACACCTTTGGTAACAACAGCCACGACTCCGGGCCATCTAACAAAGATATTTGAAACTAACTGGGCAAAGAGAGTGGGTTTTAATGAGGCACGGACATTTGGCATATACATATGGAGCAGGAATAGATAATACATCCAAGAAGCTACAAAAAAAATTCATGAAACAATGGAGCAATAGAGCTAAAAATATCACTAGTGACAACATCAAAATAGATTATAGAAAAGTTGAAGCACCTTATTTCTTCCTTGCACAACCACAGAAGCAGCTTGGGATTGCTGGTATCGGCTGGATGAAGAAAGCTACAAAAAAAGAGCAGCAGCTAAGCTAACACTGAATATAGAAATGCATGGATGGTAAAAGGGATTTCTTTCATTCAGATAGTTAATTTTCTAGTTGATCGGAGACTCACTCGTTAAATTCTGTGATATTCAAAAAACCATCACCATCGGCATCAGATGCAATGAAATGATCCACTTTCCACCAGCCAAAATCATCATATCCAAATGTAGTCTTATCTGGAAAGAGTCGTTGTCAGCAATGCAAAATGCTCCTCCTCTAGTAATTTTGCTACCAAAATCCTTAATTAGCAACCATGAATTCGAATTGCATACAAAACAAGTTATCCCATAACAAAATCCTTTTCTCCATGAGCAACATGAGTGAAACATAAGAAGATCAAAACAAAACAGTTCATAGACATTAATTTAGCCGAATTTAATCAGAAAAATTGAAGTTATGGAAAATTCACCAGCGTTTCTAACCCAGCTGGGAGCCTCATACTCCGCAAAAGACACCAAACCATCTTTATTTTTGTCGTGAGTATCCATCTCCCTTTGGCTGCGATGCATCGCCTCGTTCCGACTCTGTTGCAAATTCCACTGAGTCAGCTCGGACTCGCTCACGAACCCGTCGGGCGGGTCAACATCAATCCTGGGGAACAAAAGCATCAGCCTTTTGGTGACATTGAACCGCTTCTCATCATTCAAGTAGTCCTCGGCGTCGGCGAAATTCTCCCACTCCGGCGGCGACTCGTGGCCCGGCGCCGGCTCCGGCTCCGTCGACTCGGAGTGGTGCGTCTGAGAGTAGAGGTGCTCCCATTCCCTGTCCTCGCGGCGAAGCTCGATCTCGGAGACGAGGGGATCGAAGGCGGGGGGCCGGTCGTGGTGGTGGTGGGGGTCGGGGGGCGGGGCGAAGGTGAAGTGGGAGCGGATTTTGAGGCGGAGGCCGCGGCCGCGGTGGCCGTGGGGCTTGGATTTGTGGGAGGAACGGGAGACGAGGAGGAGGAGGACTGCGGCGATGGTAATGTAGATGATGAGATTATATTTGCCCATCTTCTTCTTCTTCTTCTTCAATTCAGAATTGCATGCGAATGTGTGTGGCCATGCGAACTCGATTCGGTTGTTTGCTTCTCTCTCTAGTCTAGGCGTTGTTGGGGGTGGCGGAGGAGAGAGAGAGGAGGAAAGATTGCAATGCAAGAAAACTACAAAGGTGAAGATGGATTCGTCGGTGGAATTGGAATCAAAACTTTTGCAATCTTGAATAAGAATTCCTTGTTTTTCCCTTTTTAGGGAGTGATTAATTATTCCTTCCAAATTGTTGCAGAAACAAATCAAACTGTGACATTGCCGCATCTCAAATTGCTTAAGCGCTTATTATAAATATAGTATATAGTTAGCATTCACATTATTTATTTATTTATTTATTACTTTGAGAATAAAAAGTTTCATTAATACGAAAGCAATTTATACATAACTTTGAATATGTACTTTCATAAATAAAAATAAAAAATGAATATGTGAAGGAACTGCATTGCAAAATACTCCTATCGGCGCTCTCGCCATAAAATGTGCCGCTTATGGATAATAGTTTTTTTCTAATCAGTATAGAGATAGTGTGTACCTCCTACGATCACTTTTGATAGCGGGTATAAGCAGTACCCATTGACCCACCAATAAGATTATTATATCCATTTTTTGTGTATAAAATATTGTATAAAATAAGGGGAAATATTGATATAACCTAGTCAACCTTATAATCATACAATACACGCAATTCTTTTACCCTTCTACTGAATTTCTTCATTACATACTCTGATTTATCAATTCATTTCTTCAATATGGAGATAAATCATGCAACATTATCAGGCCCATCACACTTCAGTATAAATAAATTCTACGTATACCAACTTCATACCTTTTTGACCGGAATGCTGCCGGGTATTTCCGCCGGAAGTTTTAGGGACCTCGTCCAACCACACGATCGCAACCGATGGTTTCCAGACGCAGACTCCTTCAGCAGCACACAGCACAGCCCTCGTTCGTTTCCTACTCGGGGCGTAGGGTATTTAGTCGGTATAATAGAATAAATAGACACTAGAAAGGATGAGCAAAAGCCCGAACTTTATTTAGGAATTATATAAAACTTATTACAACATAAGTATATCTCCTTTAGGGAGGAGACAGACTTGTTTAGCTACCTATGGTAGCGGAATTAAAATACATAAACTATACTATACTAAGCTAAGAACTATAACAAATTTTTATTTTGAGAGCAGAGGAGATGGTGTAGAAGATTGCTGGTGTGGATTTTCGATATCTTCTGCTCTCCAAACTTGTGGATTATATAGAGGTCTCAAATCTCAACCTCCTTCCTTCATTATTGCCTCGGATTCCTTTGTTCCGTGGCCAGCCTGTTTCTGACTCAGCGTAGGACCACTGCTGTCGTCCATTATTGAATAAGGACGCCCAACTTTCGGTGCTACTTTAATCAAACCGAACTATCTTTATTTGATAATGCTCCTTCTGTGCTTTTACCCATTTGATTTTTAGTGGGTAAAACTTTCACCTCCACCCACTACTGTCGTTTTCTTTTTAGTGGGTGCTCCAGCTCAGAGTCACATGACTCTACCAACCTGTGTCGGGAATCTACTTTTTTCCCGGGGCCCTTGGCGTCCTTGCTTTTGGCAACGCCTTCTGCTCGAGATGCTCGTGGGACCGAGCCTTCTCCTTTCCCTTTCTGGGCATGAACCCCTTCCCGAACTCTGGTTCTTTCTGGTTCTGACAATCCGAACAGACTCGCTCGGACCAGTTCCCAAAATGAGCCATGTTGCAATATTTACGATGAGTGTCTTTACTCGTCGTAATCTTGTTTTCCCAGAGCAAGGTTCTCTTTCTTTCGAAAGCTTCCTCTGCGAATCTTGTAGACTTTCCTGTCATGGTATTTAACAGGAATGATCCGTTCACTGAATTCTGAAAGAATTTGAACGGGAACTTGACTTTGTCCATCTCAGTGAGACAGACCCATAAACCCCATGCTCTTCTTGTGGAGATGAGATCTTCTGGCAAGGTTGAGACTAGAGTAGTCTCTTTCTCTGCAGGCGCTTTGATCTTTTCAAGGGCGCGTGCATCTGGTCTTCGAAGCCTAATATAGTGGAAGGCTTCATGGTTTCCTTTCCCTGCTGGTTCTGGGGCTGCACTGATAAAATACAGCTCCAAAATGTCCCCTCGGCTAAGCTGTGGATTGTTAGCCCAGGTATCATACACCGCCTCTTGAATCCACTTAGGTAGATTCTTGATTTCGGCGAATGATGGCGAGGTGGTATAGACTGAAGCCAGTGCTCCGAATTCATACCATCTTTTGACTTCTTGTGGATCCGCATTGGGCATCATCCACACCCGAGGATATTTTCCCGAGACATCAACCCTTATTTTTTCTGGGTTGATACCAGTCCTTGTGTTGAGCTTCTCCCAATTGGCTTGATAAACCTGCCACGAAGAAGAAACTTCAATCTTATCAGTATTAATCTTAGAAATGCCAGTCATTGGCCTAAGATTAATCTCTCCCTCTTTTTCCCCAGAGGTGCTGGGTTGACATGATGGTTCAGAGTGTGACCCCTGAATATCATCTTTTTCTTGGGGCAATGGTTCCGAAGATACCACCACCTTAGAACTCGGGCAAGAGGTATTTGAATCCTCTGCTGTGTTTAGAGCCCTGTACTCGAAACTCTTCTTTTACCAAAGGATCTTTGGCCACCCGAAGGATTGGTGTTTGACATGCAGTCCAGAGTTGACTCTGAGACCGTATGCAAGCTCGTATTCTCTCGGTGACTTTCGTCTTATCTAGAGTTTGCAATCTTCCTGCTTGTTCAGCATTCAGAATGCACTCGTCCCACTCGCCGGATAACATCTCCAGATTTTCTCTGAGATGTCTATGGGCTAGTAGAATGGAGTTCACGTCAGTTTGCTCCATCTCTTGTTAAGTAATATGCAAGAATATTTTCGTGAGATTTCAGAATGACAATATCAAAAATATAATATTGGCATTCAGCTTGCCATCTAATTAATCTAGCCTTTTCATGCTTCGATTCCATCTTGTTTCTTAAGAAAGCTTTAACTTGTGTGTTATCAACTTTCAAAGTAAATTTCTTTGCAATTAAAAATAAAGGCCATTTTTTAAATGCCTTTCTGACTGCAAAGAATTCTTTCTCGTTGATGTGCCATCTTACGGCCTCATCATCTGAGAATAAACCACTGCAGTATCTACAGGGTTCTTCTCCATTAGGAGTGATCTTGGTTAAGACTGCTGCCCACCAATAATCACTAGCATCTGTATACAGGACCAAGTCATCCTCGTCCTGAGGTATCGCGAGCTTTGGGAGATTTTTGCAAACCTCTTTTAACTCCTTCATCCCTTGTCGATGTTCTTCTGTCCAGATGAACGGAACCTCATTTTTCAGTAATGAACTGAAAACTTTTCTATGTTTTGCGAGATCTTTTATAAATGGTCCCGCAAAATTAACAACTCCCAAGAAACTCTGAAGTTGTTTCTTTTCTTTCAGATCTTCAGGAAAATTCTGGACCTTTTGAACAATATGGTCCTGGAGAATGATTCCTGCTTCATCGATCTCAATACCCAGAAATTCCATTTTTCGGGTTGCAACAACTGCCTTCTTTTCAGACAGTACTAATCCTTCTTTATAGCAAACATCTGCAAAGATCTCAAGATGTTTGATATATTCTTCCATATTTTTTGATGCTATTAAAATATCATCAATATAGACGAACATAAAAGAAAAATAATCTTTGAATAGATTATCCATCTTTCTCTGAAATATTTGAGGCGCATTAGCTAACCCCATTGGCATTACGTTCCAAACATAATGCCCTTGTGGAGTAGAGAAGGCTGTAAACTTTTTACTCCCTTCCTCCATGCGAATCTGGTAAAAACCTGACTTGCAATCAAACTTAGAGAAAACCTTAGCATTTCTAATGCAATTAATAAGGTGTTCCCTACTTGGGATAAAATATCCATCAAACTCTATAATGTCATTAATTCCTTTATAATTAATAACCAGTCTAGGTTTACCTCGTTTGATCTCACCATGATTTCTTACCAGAAATCCAGGACTGCTATAGGGCGAGTTCTCTGGTTCGATCAGCTTTAAATCAAGGTGTTCCTTGATTATCTCCTTCATATCCTGTTGATCTTTGAGGTTCATCAGGATTGGTCTGTATCTTACAAACTCATACTCCTTTTCTGGCTTCACCTTCAAGGTTGCATTGAGCCTGTTTTTATCCCACCATGCCAAAGGATTCTCACTGTAATTCCTTTTGATTTTCCTTTTGACATCTTCTAGGGATACCTTCACCTCTTCCCTAATATCTTGATAGGATATTAAAGAAGCTTTGAGGATCTGAATCTCTTCATCTCCAAGATCCCAATCCCTAATACAGCTTAGCACTGCTTCGCTGAATCTCCTTTGATCTTTCATTTTTGGATGTCGAAGTTTTCCTTCATCACCACGCTTGCTGCGAAAACTCAATGGTATCTGGCGATTAAAAGCCCCTTTGAGCCTCTGGACAATGATCTTGTGATCGCAAATGGTTGTGAACACCAATTGCCTTCTTTCATTATCCTGCATGTATCTTTTGAACATCTGTAGGAAGTTGTTTCCTAACAGAATGTCTGCACCTGTATCATGGAAATAAATTGGTGGAGTTTTAACCTTATACCAAGGTGTACCTCTGGCTCCGCCAATTAGGATTTCCGTCTCTTTTACTCTTTTAGCTAGGAGCAAAATTTTCTTTGAGAAATCTCTTCCTGCAATTCGGGGTAGATTATCTTCTACCTCTGCTGGGAAGACTCCCCGTTTTGCAGTACAAATTCCTGCACCTGAGTCAATATAAGCAGCAAAATATTCTGCCTTATATTTTTCATATAACATCCCTATAGAGATGTATATGGAGAATGGACTTGTCATTCGATTAATAGTTTTCTTCCATTAATCGTAACTTCCATTCCATCTTCTTTGTTTGCCCAAGGTTTGTGATCCTCAAGAAAATCCAAACCCAATAGCAAAACTGCTTCTCTTCCAGCTCTGCCTTTGATCTCCATCACTTGTCCCCCAATCTCCAGGGTGCCTTTGTAATGATTGATCTCTGGCTGCTGCAGATAGTAAAGAACATTACAGGGGAAGTTGGTTTTCCACCTTGTAGTGTCAAATTTTACTATCACTTCTCTCCATCCCTCGGGACATTTCAGATTTACTGGAACTTTGTTACTCTGAGATGTTTGAGGGTGTGGCGCTTCTCGGATGAGACTCCGACTCCTTCCATATGGCAAAGACATAATCCTGTCTCCTTGGAAAGATAATCTCCCTGAAGTTATCCTGAGACTTTGATCGTGTCTCATGACTTCTCTATCTCGGATTTGAATATCCACATTCCTTAACCGAGCAATTTCAACTCTATCGGGACAAACCGCTGTTGTCACCTTGTTGAAGATATCTGGTATCTCAATAAACTTCTTTCCCAGGAATAACTCAGTGTGATGTGAGTTGGAAAGAGCATATGATACCTGATAAGTAATGGAGTAAGGTCTGTTTCCTTCCTCCAGCAAATCCTTGCGTTTAAAGTCCTGATAAAGCGTCAGGGCTTTGCTGAAATGGGTATCATTAAGATTGTAAGCAATCTTAGGATATATGATTCCCACTACTTGTCCTGCACAAAGATCTCCTGCTATTGTTCCCAATACGGAATCCTTCAGATTTCTAACTCTTTTATCGCATATAGCGATATCAATCGGCGTGTGAACTCCGGTAAAGAGAGCCGATTTTAACATCAACTGGATTGCCCCAATATGGATCCAGTTCATCTTTTCAGCGACTTCGGGCTTCATCCTTGATAGATCTTCCCTTATGTCACTGGCTGGAATCAACTGCATCTCCACTTGATTCCCTGTAAGCTCTATAGGAAGCGACATTTCTCGTCTAGAGATTCCATAGACAATTTGTTGTTTCCTGCTTTTTAGATTTAAGTTCCTTAGAACTTGATCTATATTACTTGCTGAAAAGCCTTGATACTTTTGTATATTCAGACTCTTCTTCATGATTTTGTCAATCATATTTTGAGAGAGAGTTGTGTGACTGGAAAATCCTGTCCTGTCCTCTTTCTCATGATGAACAATCTCTGGATCAGTCTGAATCCGGTCTAGTTCCATCAGACCATTCTGAATCTTCTTCGCTGAAGACTTATTCTTGTTCATATATACTCTCATCTGAGGGTATATCTTCGAACTGATATACTTGTACCAGTTCCTGGTAGTAGATAGCATCTTCGATATCCGGAGTGGATTCGAATTTGTTGATACCTCTTCTCTCGTTGTCTGGGCAATTTGTGGAAATATGCCCCTTTGCACCGCACGTCCAGCAGTTGCAATCTTTGAAACTTTCATTAACTCTAGTGTGAGTTCTTCTGAAAGTTTTCTTGGAAGGTGTCCTTCCTTGAGATTTATCATCTCCTCGGAATGGATACCTATTCCTTGATGATCCACTTCTTTGGCCTGATTTGTAAGATCTGGCCTTCTGTCTTGACCATCTGGTTCTTGGTTTCCAAGAATTTCTTTTTGGATCTCCACCTTTATGATAGGGCTGAAATCTATTTTTCTTGTATTTCTTCAGCCTCGGTGGTTCTCCTCCAATGATCGTTGGTAGATCATTGTCTTCACAGTTTAGAGGAGCAAATTTATTAATCCTCCTCAGTTTCTTCAAGTTCTTCAGAGCTGTTGCTTGTTGACATCACTCTGAGAGCTTTCGATGTACATAAGACATCCTTCTTGCGACGTTTTCAGGATCACCTGGTTCGTAATCCCGAATCAGCATCTCTTTCCATGGGCTTGGAAATTTTAGAAAGAAAATTTCCAGTGCCACTCTATCATCAACTTTAGATTGATGTTGATAAAGAGTAAAGAGCTGTAGAAACTTGTTGAGCGATTGTTGATCCAAGACAGCAAGTCTTAGATTATATAATGCCATCAAGTATTTCTTTCTTTTCTCTTGATCATATCCTTCGAAATATCCTTCTCCCAGAAAATGGTTCTTAAAAAGAACGGCCATATTCTGGACATGTTCTGTGTAGTTATTACTCTCAAAACATGAATTCTTGATATCCACGGGAAAGAATTCCCATGCTGTCTTGACAACTCCGGCAAGACTCATTTCGAGAATTCTTACGAATCCTTCCTTGTTCAAGTCGAGAGTTGCAGCTGCAATTCTTAGGGCTGACGTCCATTCGTCAATAACGAATTCTCGATCTCTGAAATTTACTTCATCAAGGTCGAGCATCACTCCGTAAGGATGGATGGGATCTAGGGTCGCCTTTCCATAGGGTGTATCTTGCACCTTTGGATGCGGCCTTCTTGCCCTTGTCCTTCTTGCTGCCATGTATGCATCGTTTGGGGTATGTTGATCATACCTTGCTCCAGTCTGAAAATCCTGGACTGCATTAATGGCTCCTGGTGCATTTTGAAAATCTTGTTGATTTCCAATAATGGCTCCTGGTGGTAGTTGATTCACCGGCTGTGGGTTTTGGACCACATTCTGGTTCATTTTCAAATCCATCATTGTCATATTAGCAAAAGATTCTGCTAACACCTGGAGGTCGTCAAGCTTGATTCGTTCAAGATTACTCATTTCTTCTTTTCACGAATCATTCTTTTCAAGGTCTCCATGTTGGGATCCATTTTGGTTTCTCCCACTGGCTTTGGATAAGTAGGTTTATTACCAAAAGGATTTCTCCTTTGACTGGAACGAGGTTGTTGCTCCAGTCTTTCGATCCGTGATTGGATCTCTTTCAGGATGTTATAAATTTCATCCTGCTTTATAGCAATCTTGTATAGATCGCGTGGTACACCATACAGGCTATCGCCATAATGTTGTACTGTCTTCTGAATTTCTCTTAGATCCGCCGATATCTTGGAGGAATCTGGAGAAATCTCTTGGTATAAAAGAGTAGATGATACTCCTTTATCTTTCTTTTGTTCCATCAGAGAGGAGTAGTATATGAATTCCAATTTACTCCCAAATGGCTCCAATGGTCTCTTCTCATGGCATGTTCTATCTCCCATTCAAGGAGGATACAACCATGTAGAAGATCTTCTTTTCTTTTGATTCCTTGGATGCAGGAATCAATTAGTTCTTTCTCCTCGTTATGCTGAATTAAAAGGTTAAGCATATTTTGCCAGTCTGTCAGAATCCTCTGGTGTCTGGTTCTTCTTTTCTCCAGAATTTGGAGACGTTTCTGGAAATGTCCATACTTTGGACATTCTTCAAGATCCATCAAATATGATTATTATGATGGTTCCTCCTCATTGTATTTATCACCTCGAACAGGAGATCGCTCAGATCTGAGTCATATCTCCTTCTTGCCTCAATTTCTTGAGTGAAAGGCTCAATGTATTCAAGCCTTCTTTCTCGTACGACTATAGAGTCGAACAATTCTCTCAAGATTATCCTTGACATCTGGTTTCTTTCTCTTTTTATCTCCAGATCTTGGAAATAATTCCTGTAACCCTCGCATCTCGGACAATTGTCCGGATCCATGTTTTTCTTGATGTCTCCTCCGTTAGGATAATACTTAAAGCAATAAATAAATATAATTCTTTAATAAAACCAGGGCTCTGATACCATTTTAGAAGCGAATGATCGATTAGCAAAATAGGTAATAAAGAAATACGTAGCTATCATTTTAATAGCAAAAATAGGAGGGTAAATACATGATTTTATATGATTTTGGTTAACTAGTCCAATTTTTCCCCATTTTTCTCACAAAATGACATTTTTTTAGAAAATGTCACAATAGATATAATTAGAAAAGTCAAAAAGTCTTGGTGGTTATGTGTTATACATGTCTTCAAAACTGGTTATGGGGGGTATACACTATCATCATACTGGATATACATAAATAATACTCATAGTTTTATTAGTCCTTTTGGATCGAATGTTTGATATTCAAATTGCACCGATAACTTATGTATGTTTAGGGGGTGTTTGGTAGTCCTGATAAGGCCTAGATATGATACCTATCTAGCCTTATCAGGCGTTTGGTAGCCATGATTGGTAGTATGGTACGGGCTGGGCCTCCACTTTAAAATGGACTTGTGTTTGACCTATTTTAAAGCTCAAAATCGGACCCGATCCAATCCCAACCCGAGCTTGTTATGATTGGCTTTGTTTTGTGTAAAAGCTCCATTCATGGGTCTATAGGTTGACAGCCCTCATCGGGATAGCCTGACCATTTGACAAATTCACAGCCTACTTGATCTCATCTTTTGCCACTTCTACATATGCCGTTGGAATTATAGTCTGAAGAAGTGTGTTTGATTTGAATGATAAAGTCCGTAATGAATAAACAGTATGTGCTCTAATCATTCAAATGAATAATAATTTATCACCTTAAGTTTGAGTGGGTTATTAATCACTCTTATAATCATCTATCTCATCCACCAAACCAAATAATACCATAATGTATATATTTTGAGTTAGGAGAAAGGGATGCATGATGATCGAACTTTAGACCTCTGACTTTATATAAGAGATGTTTAACGTTTGGATGTACCCGAATAATTTTATATTTTACTGAAAGCATGATGAACCGAACAGATCCGATCCGATTTAGATTTACAGGTCAGCTAAAGTGGGTGATGGTTTTGGTGTATGATAGTAATTGATAATAGCCATTAGCCAAGTAAGCACAAGAAAGCCAGCCAGCCCTTCTGTTCTGGCGGAGAACTCAATCTGCTAAACCTCCCAACTAAACCTCGTTTTCATCGACGCCCATTTTCTTCAAATCTCCTCCTTCCCTTCCCACTCTCTCTCTCTACCATTTCAGTCTTCTGGTGAGATAACACAGCACAGCTGAGCCCCGATCAAGATTGGGATTTTCACGCTCACTTCTGAGGTACGTGCGCTGTTAGCAGGTCTCCTATAAGTGGGATTCCCAACCTGATTGCTGCATTTTTGGATTCTTGATAACTGGTCCAATTTTTGCTCTGTTTCTTCTTTCAGGCAAATTATCTGATCTGAAAATGGATTCTGCGGCCATGACATTTTGCAGTAATTCTATCTGCTCGCGTCCCGTGAGTAATCTGATTTATATATCTTTCTTGGCCCCTCTCATTTTGTGTATGAAGTTTTTTATTTTGATTTCTTCTAGACATTTATTGCATGCTGACTAATATATACGTTTTTATCCATGCGATGCAATTCAATTTGCAACAAGGGCCTCTTTCCGAATTACCTGTTCTGTTTCTGTTTGATAGAATTATTTGGACTTCTTAAGTAGTTTCATTATTAAGTGTTTGATTATTAAATGTTTGATCTGTCCGGAATAATGGAGAATCTCAAAGTTAAACCCATACTTTTAGTTTCTTTTGCATAGATGCTTGGAGTGGTGTGCTTTCATGTTGCATCAAAGTTTTCTTGCACCTTGGGCTGTTCAATTTTTATCTTTACTATTCCAAGTAAATCTAGTTCATAGTTTTGGCCTGGAAGCTTATCTTCTGATATATTGTGCGTTGAAGGGTTTATTCATGGAGGCTACGCCTGGAATCAGGAGCTCTCAGTGTAGCTTCATGACAGGGAGTAGGTTTAACTTCCCTCGTCAGAGAGTCCAGGCATCTCGAGCTGGTAGTAAATCTGGAAAACGTGGTGGAGCGCTTGCTGCTACATGCCGTGATGATAAAATTCTAGTGGCTAACAGAGGAGAGATTGCTGTTCGTGTCATTCGGACAGCCCATGAAATGGGAATCCCTTGTGTAGCGGTTTACTCAACAATTGATAAAGATGCTCTTCATGTCAAACTTGCTGATGAGTCTGTTTGCATTGGAGAAGCACCAAGCAGTCAATCGTAAGGCATCCGGTTTTTCATCTTCTAAGAATTCATATTGTTCCATCATTGTTATAGAAGGATTAAAACTTAATCTTCCTGGTTGCTGTGTAAAAATCATTATCTTTTTTCTTACAGTTACTTGGTGATTCCAAATGTCTTGTCTGCTGCCATCAGCCGTGGTTGTACTATGCTACATCCCGGATATGGGTTCCTTTCGGAGAATGCTGCTTTTGTTGACATGTGCCGAGAGCATGGAATCAACTTTATTGGACCAAATGTAAGTTTCTTATTGTGGTGTTCATATGAAGTCAACTTCATACTGTATATCCTTGAACTTGGAAAAGCTTTGCCAGCAGAGTTGATCACTCTGTCGCTACATCGTCAATGCAATTTATGGTCAGATGTGATCTGTTGCAAGAGTTAGGATCTTGTACTTGTATCATTTTATGATGGGTATCTTCGAGTTGGATGCTTTTGTAACTTGGATAAAACACAGTTATATCCCCTAAATCACCACCTCCAGCCGAATAGTTCCCTACACTCACTCTGTTTTTCCAGCCAGTTCCCCCAACGCCTGACACATCGACGATTCCACCACTGCAGAACTGTCTCAGTTAAATGCCAACCCCCCCCCCCCCCCCACACACACACACACAAAAGGACAGAAGTTGGAGTGATATTTGGCGGAGAAGGCTGTGTAGGGCTTCCCAGTTGAAGCATTACGAAGGAGATTCTTGATGATGTTAATATGTAGGTGGATGCTGCAGATGATTCGGACCTACTGCAGTGTTCTGGTAGAAGATGTAATGGATTAGTTGTTGTTGATATTTTGTTTAGGGGAATTGTTGTTGATATTTGGTTAGCTGTTATAGCAGGTTATGATTGCTTCCATTTTGATCCTTTATTTAGACTTTTGGAATGCTTCATAAATATTCTCAGAATATACAATGTCGACCCATGGCTAATAGGTTTTTGCAGTATCAAAATAAACCTATATTGGAGAAAAGTAGTATATTGCTGCCTTATGTGGTTACCTTATTCGGTTATTTCAAGTGAAATATGGTTTTCCAAATTATGGCATTCTATGTATGATGTCCTAAAGTCCCCGAACAAATTAAAATCATGGACTTTGAAACTTGAAATGCAGCCTGACAGCATTCGGGTGATGGGGGACAAAGCAACTGCCCGAGAAACAATGAAGAACGCTGGAGTTCCGACTGTCCCTGGAAGTGATGGTCTGTTAAAGGTACTGCTTTTAGTGAAGATTGTTGTTTCATAAAAGACTTGCCATTAGAAATCCAATATTGAATCTTCTTTCAAATCTTCATCTTTGTTTTACTTCTTATGAATTGATTCTTGTATTACAGAGTACTGAGGAAGCAATTAAAGTTGCTGATGAGATTGGTTATCCTGTCATGATAAAGGTATGTTTAACATCTGGACATACCAAAAGTACGAATGCAATTGCTCTATGTTCATTTTCATCCAAAATATTAGTGCTGTACTTGTGAACAAAATTTAACTGGCACGATTTAGTATGTAGGATGGATGCTCATGTCCGTCAAGAGGAGATTACATGGACCTTTACGAACAATGATTTTTTAAAGAATTCTCAGTTGAAATTGTTAACCTAATATTAACTTAGTCATAACACTTGCACTCCTAAAGGCATGAAATCTTGTAATTCTTTGGAGGTAAGTAGAGCATTTAGGATAGTCCAAGTCCTTCAGTCATTTCTTTGATCGTATGATGACATCATTATACATTGATCCTCTACTATATTTTCCTTATGGCTCCACCTATGGTTAACAGTATAATTGATTGACAATTTAATGTGTGGCGTGCCGCTAAGAGAATTCCTATCATGTCAATAATAAAGGGAAAAAGGCACATTAAATACATAAAAAAATTATATAAAAAAATTTCAGTTGCATATCTTATGGGGGACTTACTTAGAATAATTCTTTTTTGTCATTAGTGGAAGCAAAATTAATATAGTCCATTATTTTTTTAATTATAACGAATCTGCCAATCACTTGTTCTGCTCAGTGGGCTAAATTATTTATTTTATTTTGCTCTTTTTTTGTTATTTCGACCATATGATCTGCTAATCTCCAAATATGTAAAAAAGTTTTCAATTACTGCGCTTGCATAAAATGTTAGCCCTAACATCTACATGAATCTTTGCATGGGAATTTCCATAGAAAAAGATATGCTGATATAAGGCTTTTATTTTTCTGAAGGCAACAGCAGGTGGTGGAGGACGTGGAATGCGCCTTGCTAAAGAGCGTGATGAGTTTGTGAAGTTGCTGCAGGTACTCCATAACCGAATTTCTGTTTCCTTGGTTGACTATTTCTTTTTTCTTTTTTTCCTTAAATTGCTAGATTAATATTGTTCCAATAATTCTCTCAAAAAAATATTGTTCCAATAAATTTTATTTCTCTGTGGTTTATTTTTATTTGTGAAAATGATTGCTCTTCCACATTAGCTTTATTTCCAGATGCCTTCCATACTCTAGCTGTGTAAGCCAATTGCTGAAAATTTGAGGTTCTGGTTTATATGTTGTCACTGACTATTTGTTGCTGTCTGAAGCACCTATATATTTGGTTTCTGTTTTTCTTTGGAGTCGCATGGCAATTCATTGACTTATTTTTCTCCCATCAGCTTCTTATTTTATACTACTTCGAATCAAACATTAAATATTTACTCCTTCCGAACAATTCTTCATTAGGTTAACTAGTTCATGTAGCATTTATCAACCTCCAGGTCATGGTTCTATGTGTTTCAAGGAGTATGGTTTTGGTTAGAAAAGCTTCACAGTTCGTTTGTTTGCTGCTTGTTTTTTCAGAATGTGCCGTCTCTTAAAACCTAACAATAATTTTTTACAAAATTTTCCATGTAATTCATTATGACAAATTATATGCCTCTTTTTGACAGCAAGCTAAAAGCGAGGCTGCAGCTGCATTTGGTAATGATGGTTGTTACCTGGAGAAATATATCCAAAATCCAAGGCATATTGAATTTCAGGTATATACTTGTATCATTATTACATTAACATAATTCATTTTATGATTTTAATATTTAAATTGATGTTTAACTGATAACCCAACTCAAAATGCGGATTATTATGGTGGATCTCTACCTAATTGACCTATGTATGTGCCAGGTTATTGCATAGTAGAAGTTTTTGTTGGAAGTATTTCTAGTGTATGAGATTTTATACACCTTTAGTCCTTGCAGGTTGTCTTGTTTCGATTGTCTTGATTGTTTGCTAAAATTTGATTAAATATGGCATTTTATGACCAGACAGACTGTAGTACATTTAACATCCTCTCTTAGAATTAAAAAGAAATTATCTGGTAAGATATTTGATGTCTCAGTATTTTATAAATTAAGGATATCAGGAAAAAATAATTGGAAAAATAGAATGAGTTCGCATTCTGATAACTTTCTCATTTATTAGAAATAATCTAACTAGTTAAATTAAGAGCATTTCTTTTTATTGTACTCATTTAGGTCCTTGTCATTCACTAGAAAGCCGTATTCTTACATTGGTTTTCTTTTAAATTTTTGGCCTGCATTTAAATATTTAATACACTGGTACCTCTAAATAACAATAAACATAGAAGGTAGTGCTCATAGTTGTGTTTACCTAAATGTGCCGAGTATTTATCTTTTATGTTAGGGTTCTTATATTTCTTTTCCCTGGCTTTGTATCTCTGTGTCGACATAGCTGTGTTACTGATAAGCGAGCTATATAGGGTTCTCAAAATTTTGAAACTATCAGCCGCACCCACCTTATGGCTTCTGCTGCTTTGCAGGTTTTGGCTGACAAATATGGTAATGTTGTACACTTCGGAGAGCGTGATTGCAGCATTCAGGTAATATAACCTTTGTTCTAGGTCAGACTTTTGCAGCTAGGCTTCATTATGCAAAAGTATGTTACTTTCTAATAGCGTCAGTATCACAGATTTTAGCTGTTTAATGAAGCTAAAGGCGATATTAGATTTTTCTCTGTACATCATAGAATGAAAGGGTATTTGTTTGAGTTCCTATCAAATGTCATACTATATCAGTCTGGGTCCAGTTGAGAGATTGAGGGTTATAGCTAGGTGGAATCATGACTTAAAAAAAATAAATGCCTTTTTTACAGAGGAGAAATCAGAAATTGCTAGAAGAAGCACCTTCTCCTGCATTGACATCAGAACTTCGGAAAGCCATGGGTGATGCTGCAGTTGCAGCTGCCGCATCCATAGGTTACATTGGTGTAGGTACAGTGGAATTCCTTTTGGACGAAAGGGGTTCATTTTACTTCATGGAGATGAACACTAGGATCCAGGTGAAAAGATTGAGGCTTCGATTATCTACTAAAATAACTACATACCTCATTTCATCCTTGACATTCTCGACTAATCTCTCTCTTTGATGTGATGCTAGGTTGAGCACCCCGTCACTGAAATGATATCCTCTGTTGACCTAATTGAAGAACAGATTAGTGTTGCGCGGGGTGAGAAACTTCGTTACACACAGGTAAACTTTAAGGATGTTCATGACTCCCAGAAATTAAAGTGCAATATTTAATTGATAAGAGCTTTTTGTCTATAGGATGATATTGTGCTCAGAGGACATTCGATAGAATGCCGTATTAATGCAGAAGATGCTTTCAAAAATTTTAGGCCTGGACCAGGTATCACTCAATCATGTTGCATGGTTACGTAATTGAGAAACTATTGTCAGCAATGCTTTTGATATGTTCCAATATTAATTTTCCGTTAAATGCTATATTGCAAACCCTAATTACAAAACTCGAATTCTTGCTGGCTAGCACCCTATTTTTCTCCTTCAATTACATTGCCGGTAGCCACGCTAGTGGCTATCTGACATTATAACAGGCCCGACCATGGTTCTTTCTTTTACACTTACCAACATTCTCCACCTCGATCAGGCCCTCCAGTGAGTGTTCAAACACACACATCAATCTATCTACCGATTTGCAATACTTCAATGTTTGTGCAATTTGCAAAAATTAAAAGATAAAGTTAAATTTACACTTTGCCCCAAAATTTGCTATTCATCCTAAAATAAATCTACCAACTAATGAAATTATTCAATCCTCTAGGTAGAAATCCATTTATATGTTGGTCATAGCTGGTCGTCTAATGTGATCATGTTACTTGAACAGGGAGGATAACTTCTTATTTGCCGGCTGGAGGTCCATTCGTGCGAATGGACAGCCATGTATACCCAGATTATGTGGTTCCACCAAGCTATGATTCCCTTCTTGGAAAGGTTGGCTAATTGTGTTTCAGATGTGCTTATTAAAAAAAAAAATTATATTTTAAATCAAACATCTTGCTGAAATGGTTCTTATCTTTAGCATGTTTGAGAATGTGCATCGGTGTCATATACTGTTTGATGTGATCTTATGTGTCCTTGTTTTCTTTATGAATTTAATAGTGTTATCTTCAAGATGTCCTAATATGTGTGATAACTCTTATTTTTAGCTTATTGTCTGGGCTCCAACGAGGGAAAGGGCAATCGAGCGCATGAAAAGGGCTCTCAATGACACCATTATTACCGGTAAAACAGACACATTGATGTTGTCAATTCATCTTCTTTCTTGTCAAGCCAGTATTTTTCACAATCTGAACTTGCTAATAATTTATTTTCCTCTTCGATTGATGTTGCCTTCATATTTGAGTATATACATTGGCGGTCATGCATCTGTTCCCATCTGAAGGGGGCTTTCACAAATGTCCAACTTCTTGCACTCATTTTACTATTCATAAAATATATGGATATCTTTTCTTGCCAGGATCTTTAATATAGTTCCTAAATGAATTCTATGACCAGGGGTTCCAACAACGATTGAATACCATAAGCTCATTCTAGAAGTTGAGGTATTCATGTGCTTCAATTTTTTCAGACTTGCTTTCTTTAACACTCTAAGTAAACTTAAGTATGCACTCTCTCTCTACTGTGATGTAGGACTTTAAAACTGGCAATGTGGATACTGCGTTCATCCCAAAACACGAAGAAGAGCTCGCTGAGGTAAGCAACGGGATTCACTGATACTTGTTTGTTCAGCCAATCTAGTTATTGTCGTATAGTCTAAGATATGATCTTATTGCTTAATTTTCTAGTTTTATCTTCTTTTATCATATCTTGTTCGTATCTCCAAAAATCAAGCCAAGCCTTCATCCTCTTAAGCGACTGCTAATGACCATTGTCAGCCATACACTACATTCTTTGAATTCTGCTGATCTAAAATGTTATTTTTTTTAGCGGGCATGATTGGTTACTCATTTGTGATTGCAGCGGCTGCCGACTCAACCTAAAACCACTCAGAAAGAGTTGATTAATGCTTCTTCTTAAGGTGATCTCAGCTGGTCTTGTCATCACTGTACGCAAGTTCTGTCTTTCGATCTGCTCCTAATGTAAAAGCTTCCCTGTGTCGATCCATGCTCGTTCTGCGTCGCGTGTGTTCAAATGTATGAATGGACTCCGTAGTTTTGTTTCTATTTTTCTCTTCATTGTTGTCGAATGAGATTTCACAGTATGGTAGAAAATTGAACATCTGCACTAAATGAAAAACTGCTGCATGCCCCCTTTAACAAAATGGGCTGCAGCACTTTAATTATCTTGTTTCTATGTTCTTTTCGAGATGATTTTAAATTAAGCATAAAATTGACCATTGCCTTTTCAAATATATCTCGTATTTATTGCATCAGAATCATGTTCACACACACACAGATGCGCACGCACACTAGAGGTTATGGTAAGAACCATCCCTTTCCTAGGAACTAGGACCCATCTAGATCATCTATTTTGTATAATCTACGATTGTATTATCATAATATTAGTGGTTCATAATTCCATATAGGTTCCTAGTTTCTATATGAGCGAATTTTTTATTTGATTTTCCCTTATATGTACATGTACATAGAGGTTCTGAAAAAAAACCATCCTTATTGTAAGAAATATCACATCGGATAATACATTGTATATATTATTTTGAAGCATCATTTTGATGCATTATATGCATTACTTTGATACATTTATTAATTTGGATAGTAGATTGTACAAAGATTGGTCCAAATCTATTCCTATTTTTCACTTCAAAGTTCATTTGTATTTTATTTCTATTATATGTATATAGGGTGTGGATTTGATAGGAATTCATTTTTATATGAGTCCGTAGGAACCATGCATTTTTATCACTTCGGAAATGCACAAAATGCAGTACTTTAATGCACACATATGGCAAAGGACAAATTGCAGTAACTTAATGCACAAATATTTAAACATTTTTAATGCACAATATGCAATAATTTAATGCACCAATTAAATCTCGACAATGCATAAAAAACATGCGCGGTTCAATTTTTTCATTAACATATATTTGTGCATTAAAATAATGCAATTTGTACATTAATCGATGTGATAAAAATGCATAGTTCATACGGATTCATATAAAGATGAGTTCATTTATAATCAATTCCATATTTTATATATATATACATATATATATATATATATATATATATACATATATATATATAAAATAGATCATATAAGAATAGATCTTAACCTAAAAAAATAAGAATGAATCTCAGCCACTCATCTAATCAACAAATCAAACCCGTCCGTAACGAAATGCACCAAATAGTGTGATGAGATGCACCACACATTGTAAGTGCATTAATGGTGGATGAGAATAGTAGAAGACGGTAGTGGAGGTGTCCGACGGTGGTGGAGGCGACGATAATGTCTGATATCGATGATGCGATGACTGTGATGGTATTTCAATTTGTAATTTGTATTTAAAATCTTAATTTAATCAACAGGTATGCGATGCAAAACTGCTATGTTCTTGCCCTTAATGTGAACCAACCTCAAGTCAATTTAATTATCATACCAAGACGAAGGCAGTTCCTTCCCTAATCTAGATCAATCTAGTTTTGATTAGTAAAGCCTGATCTGATGTTGTTGGGGTAATTAGTTATGAATTCTGTTAAAAAGGATTACTTGACATCCATCGTGGCTCATCTCTGGTGTCAATGGAATAATTAGTTTCTTAATTTTCATCGCTTCCTCCATTGTTCCAAAGGGGATAAAATCGATTGCTAAAACAAATCAACCACATGATAATTATAATAATTAAAAATTCACATCATCATGCATATTTAATCTGACCTGTTGGTTCATAAACTGTTACGGTTCCTGGTTGTGTATTATAATTGTTTTCTTCTGATATGCAGCTTGTCGGAAAATTATACATTTGGGCAAGAAACCTAATCCTAGATTTGTTTAAGATTGAGGGGTAATCAGCCACTTTCCCCTTCACACACGGGGGCACTGTTAACGTTTCGACAGAAGGAGTAGAAGATCCTACAGAAAACATCCTAAAATCAACGCTTCTACTCAAGCCTACTGTCGGCGGAGATTCACTACCACTACTACTAGATTGAGAATAGGAAGCCATACTTACTTGTTAAATAGAAGATAAATGCTCCGGCGGGTGATTTGCAGCTGTGAAAAGAGGAACCAACGGAGTGAACACCGGCGGTACAGGCACAGTAAATTGGGGATTTTGGGGAAGAAGGAAACTTTTCTGAGCAAGAGATTTTTCCGCTGACGATGGCGGATGTGAAATACTGTGATAGGGGAGGAAACGTTTCAACTTCTGTGAATATACATTTGAATCCCGCCGTTGCATCTGACACGTGTGAACGTGGGCCTGCCTTTCTCGGAATATGCACCGTCCCTCAACAAAATTCAAATAGCCCATTACTTTCCCCGCCCTCTAAATCGGGTACGGGCCGTGTCTACTAACCTACCTAAACCACATAACCCAGCAGCTACCTGCTACTTCAGATCGGAACTTCAGCTCGCATAGGTGATTTGCGCGATCAATCACCTCGAATAATTAGACCTCGTAGTCTGCGTCTACATGTCTTCTTTACTTTTTTGGGGGGGGATGTGATAGTACCGGCCTCATCCTGGGCGGCCCGACCTAAGGCTAATTGGGCCTATATATTACAGCTCGGTCCACAGAGTTCGGCCCAAACAAAGTCAACATCTGCCTTGAAGACCAAGTAACGAAACCCTACTTTGGAAGAAGATAGAATTCTACTACGAATGGGAATCGGATATGCATGTATTAAGAAACTAGATATGCATAAGGAGTCCGATCCCTAAAAGGATTAGGGCTTAATTCAAGGCTTATAAATAGACGCAAGGTTAGAGATGTAGGGGGACATTCAATACTCATTGTACTCTCAAGCATAATAAAAGCTCTCTATATTCTCTCCCATGGACGTAGATCACATCGATCGAACCACGTAGATCACTGTGTCATCGTGTTATTATTTCTTTCAGCTACTTTCGCAAACCCTAGATCTATCAGGTATGGGGATGAAAAGCCATACCCACCCCACCCCATTGCCACTTCTACCTCTGCTCTCTCAGTGTCTCTAGCCTCTATCGCTCGCCGTGCCACCTTGCCTCTCTAGCGTGGTACCTGGCAGATTTTTGGTTACACAATAATCAGGTTAGCCGGATACCCGAATGCACGACAGGCAACAGATGGGTTTTTTTTCCAAGTGGGTACCGAGATGCCTGAGCTAGGGTTGCAAACGAATCGAATCGGAGCGAATATCAACATATTCGATTCGATTCGAAAACATTTCATAATATTTGATTCGGTATTCGATTCGATTTCGAATATTTTTTTTTATTCGATTTCGAATATTTTTTTTATTCGTATTCGATTCGTTATATTATTCACGAATATTCGATTCGATTCGAATATTCGATTTAATTTTTTCCAAATTTATTTAATTTGATTCGAATCGAATATTCAATTCGAAATTTCCTATTTTTTACAATATTCGATTCGATTCGAATATATTTTCATAATATTCGATTCGGTATTCGATTCGATTTCGAATATTTTTTTATTCGTATTCGATTCGTTATATTATTCACGAATATTCGATTCGATTCGAATATTCGATTTAATTTTTTCCAAATTTATTTAATTTGATTCGAATCGAATATTCAATTCGAAATTTCCTGTTTTTTACAATATTCGATTCGATTCGAATATATTCGAATATATTCGATTCGAATATATTCGATTCGAATTTTGAATAAAATTTCTAATATAATATTTAAAATCAATATTTTACCTAATAAACACTTCAAAACTCAACTCAAACACTTAATAATTGATGTTAAAATGATGTATGTGTTCAACTTCCAACTCACAAGTCACAATCCATAATTCATAATAAATTTCATCAAAACAGTGATTTGATTATTTCCAGCTTGTGGTCATCATCATCACATTGATCTCTCATATTTTCATCTTCGTCATAATGTATCTCGACGATACATCTTGGTACCTATCATCACAATTTACAAGTGTTTAATTAAATCATATAAAGTTAGATTATAGAACTATATATATTCCAAATAACCACAATACTTAATTCCATAGCTAATATATAATTATATAAAAAAACTTACCCCTGATTTTCCACGTTAATCTCATCTTCTTGATTTGTTCCATCTTTTAAATTTGAGTCATCCATATCTTGCTGAATATGTATTTGAAAATAGTGCTGGAATTAGAGACTAAAAAAAAATACTCATATATATAATCACACGTTGAACGAAGGAAGAGGGGAAGAAGCAGAAGTTGTGCTAGGGGATTCAGTAACAAAAACTCAATCCTCACAACCAAGAAAACTCTACTAAACAAACTATTCAGAATTATTAAGTCTGAGGATCCGTCATCCAAGCAATGATGGAAAAGGTCCAAAACTTTAAATCAAGAACACAACACTTATGCTGTTGGTGCACAAAAGGAAATAAGAAAATAAACTACACTTAGAACAACAGACTAAACAGGCTGCTAAACATCATGCCCACTTTCTTTGCATCTTCAACATAGAAGCACACAACTAAATGAGAGTAAAATTCCAAACATCCAGCACAAGCCCACCTGAGTGTGCAATTGGGAGTCTAACCGAACATCAATATTCACAAACAATCCCATACAATCATTGTCATATAATTATAATTATAGAATCACTAAATTGCCAATTAAGATCAAAGCATAAATTGCTAGAATCTGTCATGTTTTGCTTCGATTTTTTGAAATAGAGGGACCTCACCGGATTGTTGAGAAAAAAAGGATAAGAAATAGAGGGAGAGTAGACTGAACTCACCACGGTGTCGGTGGACACGAACGACGATGGCTCTTCGAGCCGTTGACGACGCAACAGTGGCACGTGAAGGAGGGCAACGATAGCGGTGGTGGTGCTATTGGCGGTCTGTGGCAACGGCGGAAGCGGCTGCACTGCTGCTGTTGTTCACGCCTCGGAGACAATGATTCTCTCGCCGGAATTTTGAGAGGAGATGAGGAAAATTAGAGATCTAGGGTTTTTCGATTTAGGGATCTAAGGTTAGAAAACTTGGGGGTTTTCATTAATTACCAAGAGTTGGAGACGAGAGGGACGGAGGCGACGATGGCAGAGGTCGTGATTCCGCCGAAGAAAGAGGGCGGCAGTGATGTGCTGTTCTGTTAAGAGAGAGAGCCGACTGCCGAGGGGAGGGGTTGAGAGAAGAGGCATTCTTAGGGTTTTGAGAAGTGAGAATTGAATAGAATATTAGTGAATAGAATATACTTGTGTGGTCCTTGTGTAGTTGTGTGGAGTGTGGAAGAGTAGTAGTTGTAGTCTTGTAGACTTGTAGTAGACTTTAAATTTAAATATATATGTATTATTATATTATATTATATTTATGAATATTATCAAATATATATTATATATAAATATATTAATATATATCGAATCGAATATTTTCGAATATCGAATCGAATATTATGATTTTGAATTCGTATTTGATAACTAATCGAATCGAAAAAAGTATTTGTATTTATATTCGAATCACAAAATTTCGAATTCGAATATCAAAAATTCGAATCGAATATCGAATCGAGCAAAATTATTCGATTCGTTTGCAACCCTAGCCTGAGCCTGACTGGATATATACCCGCCTCATCAATTTTTTTTAATATTGTATAATTTATTAATTCCTATTTTCTTTTCTACACAAAATCGAATTACGGAATTAGAACATTACTTCTTCCTTGTTTGTATTGTTTTTCTTTTGAGTTGTTTCATTCAAATTGTCTTATTTATTCAAAATAACAAAAGATTTAACCCTACAAAACTCATCAAAAGTGATGGAATCCCTCTTTTTATTTTTATTCTAAGCGGGATGAAGGGAGTATTCAATATCTCTCTTGTAAGTCAAAACCTTTTGTCTTTCGTCTCTGAATTCTCATCTCCACTCTCTCAGTCTCTCTGTTCTCTGTCGTTCGCCTCGCCGGCGCTATACCCAACGTGGTTTTTTTCCAGGGGGTACTGTCTCGAATACTTGGTCGGATACCCGCCTCATTAATTTTTTTAAATATTTATAATTTCATAATTCCTGTTTTCTTTTTATGCAAAATCGAATTAGAATATTATTCAACATCTCTTTCGCTAGCTTGCTTTGCTGGCGCAGGTGCTTCCTTACCGACACACTGCGTCGCCAACGCCCAGTGGCCCCAGCTTCTCTCCCCTCTTGTCCTCCGCGCCGCCCCACAACCTAACTCTCTTCTTCCTAAATTTTTTGCTGGGACTTTCTCAACTGAGATTATTTTAGAATTGGTGAATAGACTACTTGGTGAATAGAATTGGTCATTTTTGTTCGAATTCATTCTACTCTCAATACGACATTAACTATGCAAACACCTCCCCTTATCCTCATTTCTCGAAAGTTTATCCTCACCTTACATAATTTTCAATAATCAGAGTAACCGCAGTTCAAAAACCTTAGCTTCCGCTCTCACTGCTGCTGCTTATAGTTCTCCGACTGATGAATCTGAAAAGGCCAAACTCGCTCAGGTTCTCTCTCTTCATTTCTTGTGTTAATTTTGGAATACATTTTCTCTCTGTGGGGTAGAATTTCGACGAGGGTGCCTATTTGGAATTTCTGGGTAGAGAATCGACTATTTCTGAGTGATCTGATCTGAATCTAGGGTTTAGGGTTTTTTCCCTCTCTCTCTCAAGGCACAGTAGTAATTGTTACTTATTACCGATTGTAACCTTAGAATTTCATCTCTCTCTGTCTCTGTCTCTCCCTCTCTCTGTCTTTCTCATCTATCTTATTTGTTTTTTGTTTAGCTAATAGATTTTTGTAATGGTGTAGATTTTGTTAAATCTTTTGCTGGTTCTCAAGGGGGAAAGGAGGAAGATCAGGGGGTTGAGTTCACTTGCTGAGGTGAGGGCTTTCTCTCTGTAGCTCTTTTTTTCTGGAATGTTGATGCCCCACCCCCCCCCCCCCCCCCTTTCTTTTCTTCGTTTTATTGGTGGAGTTTAATTTGTACGAGTAAAGGAGAATTTCTTTGTCGGTTATTACTTTGTATAGGGTGGAATTTTTGTGAACATGTTTGATTCTACATGTTAAATCTTGGGATCTCTCTCAATTCACATTCCACAAATGTTGGGGATTTCTTGCATTAAGTGGTTATGCAATATTTGAACTGTAAGTCAAAAAGGCATATGGAAGAATCTTCTTCTTATATTTCTTTTCAAATAATTCTAGTGAGGAATGGATCATGCCAAACCAAAAACACTAAGAATTACTTTGTGCCTTCTGATGTTTTGTGAATTGTGATGGTGACCTCCGTAATTGTTTTTGGTTCTGCTAAACCCTCACCATTCTATCCTGGTTGTGAATTGTGATGGTGGATTAAATGCGTATGTGGTCATCTCCATGGATGGTTATGTTCCACGTAAATTAAATGCGTATTCAATGAATTAAATGTTTTATATTTATGATATCCATTAAAATGCTGTCAAGAAATTTATGAAGTCCTTTCTCTTTTGCCTCCTTAGAATGCAACATTCAACAATTGCTGAAATGTCGATGCATGTGTATGATTATTGATTCCTTTCATAAATTAAGAAAGCTATCAACCGTCCCTCTCTCTCTCTTTCCCCCTTATGTTTATGTTGCTTGGATTGTCATGCATTTTCTTAATATTTGATCCGTGTCATTTGGATTTGGGATGAAATTTGAACCTCTAATTGGTTTAGAGCAATGGCGGTTTAAATTTTTTTTTGCTAGTAAGTAGTTCACCTCTTTGTTTACAGAAATGTGTTGCAATTTTCATGTATCAGTAAACAATTTTCATGTATCATTAGACGAGTATGTGCTCGCTCTAGAATGGGGCCCTAGTATGGATGTTTCGGATAAGAGATTAACAATTCACAGGGGATGGCCGAAATTGACTAAACAAGAAAAGAAATGGAAAAATCAAATAATGGAACTTGATACTTATGTGAAGAGGTGATGGGTAGAAGTTAGATGATTGAAGACAGAAGGTTGAATGATTTGCTGACTCTTGATGATTAAAAAAAAAAGTTGTTACGTAAAACAAGTTATAGAGAAATTATTCTCTGTCACGTCCCCCACCATCTCCGTATATATGTTGAGGGCTTCTCGTTCTCCACTTTAACCTGAAAAAGCAGTTTAGCTCTCTTCTTTCGAGAAGGATGAGCAGCAAGATAATCTTGCAGTGGCGAAGGTGAACTACCTCCTACTTGTCCCAACTTCAAGCTATCCGAGGATCATGAAGCAATACCATCTCATAGCAATCAGTCTAAAAGCAATTAAAGCAGTCCAAATGTAATCTGCTTCAACCAAAATGAATTCAATATTCAGACAACTTTAGATGATATCATGAAGCAATACCATCTCAAGCAATCAGTCTAAAAGGTATGTATAACCAGATTTTAACCAACCTAGCTAGTACTACTTACAACACCACTCACAAAATGCAATTATGTGCAGGTAAATAGAAAGCAGAGCATCGAACAAGATTTAACTGCAATGAACAAGCGCATCCATGCTAAAGTTATTAATCAACAAAACAAAGATAATGCCCCAATCCTCAGATCCTAATGTAGAAAGGCACTGCAGGATATAGTCAAAATTGAACTGGAAACTCGGGCAAGATGATCTTCAGCTTGTAATCATGGGATCCGTCATCGAAGGAGAGATGCTTCGGATTCTTCTTCTTAAAAGACCGATTCTTTTTCACCAAAAACCTTAGTTCGCATATCAAATGCCCTAGCATGTGTGCTTTTCCATTGACTTCAATGGAAGTCCCATTGCATTTTTTCTTCACCTTTCTTCTAACCGCTGTCACCGTCAATGGTGTTGCCAGCGGTATTTCAAGACCTAAATAAATATTATATAATAAAGATTAATAATGCTCAAAAGATTATTGAACAAACTCTTTTGCCCAGAAATAATATTAAACAAATAATGCTTACCATCATAAGTTGGCACTTTTTAGTAACTGTGAAGTATTTTTTTTTGGACATACCAGTAATGTAACCGTGGTTGAACCACTCATATTCCTAGAAACTAGAGTGATTCTCCCATGTATCCGGTCCCTTAAGGTTGGGCCAATCCTTATCCATTCCTGAATAATTTGATTTCCCAATGCTAACTTTCAGCAAACACTATAAAAAAAATAAACAATAATTATCCATTCCTGAATAATTTGATTTTCCAAAGCTAACTTTCAGCAAACCCTATAAAAAAATAAATAAACAATGATTCAACCGATATGTCCAAAAAAAAGTACTTCACAGCCATTCGTGAGAGTTATAGAAAAGTGCGAACTTATGATGATAAGCATTATTTGATCAATATTGTTTCTGGGAAAAAGAGTTTGTTCAATAATCTTTTGAGCATTATTAATCTTTATTATATAATATCTATTTAGGTCTTGAAATACTGCTGGCAACACCATTGACGGTGGCAGCGATTAGAAGAAAGGTGAAGAAAAATGCAATGGGGCTTCCATTGAAGTCAATGGAAAAGCACACATGCTAGGGCATTTAATAGCGAACTAAGGTTTTTGGTGAAAAAGAATCGGTCTTTTAAGAAGAAGAATCTGAAGCATCTCTCCTTCGATGACGGATCCCACGATGACAAGCTAAAGGTCATGTTGCCCGAGTTTCCAGTTCAATTTTGACTATATCCTACAGTGTCTTTCGGATCTGAGGGTTGGGGCATTATCTTTGTTTTGTTGATTAATAACTTTAGCATGGATGCGCTTAAATCTTGTTCTATGCTCTGTTTTCTATTTACATGCACACAATTGCATTTTGTTAATGGAGTTGTAAGTAGTACTAGCTAGGTTGGTTAAAATCTTGTTATACCTACCTTTTAGACTGATTGCTTGAGATGGTATTGCTTCATGATATCATCTAAAGTCGTCTGAATACTGAATTCATTTTGGTTGAAGCACTGCTTTTAGATTGATTGCTATGAGATGGTATTGCTTCATGATCCTCGGATAGCTTGAAGTTGAGACAAGTAGGAGGTAGTTCACCTTCGCCACTGCAAGATTATCTTGCTGCTCATCCTTTTGGAAAGAAGAGAGCTTCTTTTTCAAGTTAAAGTGGAGGAAGAGAAGCCCTCAGCATATATACAAAGGTGTTGGTGCACGGGACGTGACAGAGAATAATTTCTCTATAACTTGTTTTATGTAACAACTTTTTTAATCGTCAAGAAGCAGTATATCATTCAACCTTTTGTCTTCAATCATCTAACTTCTCTCCATAACCTCTTCACATGAGTATCAAGTTTCATATTATCATGTAAATAAGGCATATAAGTTTCATATTATCATGTTGATGAGCCAATATTTGTGCTCATTTTCGCGTCTTTATTTAGGTTTAGATCGAGTCTTTGTGCATCTTTTCGAGTCAGTTTGTGTCTGGGAGGACACAGTTTGGAGGAAGGGTGTATAGGGCAGGACAGGTGCGATTCTGGGAGGATAAGGTGCATTCCGTGTAAAAGTCATCATTATGGGCACCAGATTGAAGGTAGCAGCTTGAGCAACAAAGCTTGTATCATGAGCGGAGCTGCTGAGTAAAGATGGTGTACCCAACATATGTACCGCACGGAATCCAACCTTATGCAGACAAAGATCAAGGGCAAGACGAGCGAGTCACCGGGCAAGATGAGAAGGGTGTTGCTGTGGGCGAGGAATACTTCCGGGTCTTCAGGAGAAGATAAGGAAAGAAATCTGTTCTTCCTTATCTAGAAGATGCGTATCAGCGCATGATTGATTGAAGATAAGGAAGGCGGATCTGGGCAGGACTAAATAAGGAAAGAAGGCCTGATTCAAATCAAGCACAACTCAGTAGGCCTAGAGGTCGGAAACCCTAGCAACTCCCCTATATAATGTGTAACTTTCAGTGGCCGCAGGAAGCCATCATTATTCTGAGAGTGGTGAGGAACAAACAAGTCCTACGGGCAACACTTTAATATTTCTTTTTATATTTTCTGCTGGCACTTTTGGCCAGAGTTTATGCTCAACATTATCGTAAGTTTTTCCTTTGTTTAATCGAAGCATGTTTTACTTTGTTTATTTTGTGCTGTTCGTTGTTTTAATTATGTCTAGCTAAATTTTTTAAGCCTGGATTGGGCAAGATGATTTGAACATGAACCGCAACACTCGAGAGGTCTAATATGAGAGTAATGATCTGCATGTTTGTGTTCCCGAAGCACTAGGTCTGAATCCAATACGATCTGGGCAACATGGTTAGTTAATTGATCACTAATTAACTAGGGAGTCTAGATCACAAATAATTTCAGGGTCAATGCATAGGGTGTCCCTTGCATCTGAAAGTATGACTTGTGTGGGTGAGTAGTCCATGCTCTTGGGCACGAGGAATGGTTGTTTCGGGTCTGCCTCATTCGTAATGCTTCCTTGGGCAAGGTTTCTATTGAAGTGTCTTCGTAGAAGGTTGTCTAGGGTTAGGAGAGAACGCCTGAAAGGGCTCTTAATCATATGGGCAGATGAGGAAAGGGGGTGGTGTTGTGCATGACGCGTGACAATTAGGGGCAACATAATTTCTTTTCTATAACCGATTGATGCATGCATGTAGTGAATAAATTTGCACCAATGACCGAGTGAGTGTTTATGTTCAATGATTCAAGCCTTGTCCAGGTTTACTTTATTTATTTAATTCATCTACTTTGATTAGTTTCAGTTTAGTTTTTCAATTATTGTGCCCAAGACAGTGACAGTCCCGACCAACACTTTTGCAATACCGGAGAAGTAAGAAGGAGAGAAGGATACGATCAATTCCTTGTGGATCGACTATGTTCTTACTGCTAGCTATCTAGCCGTGGGCATAGGCTTATAAATTTATTTTGTGCGGTTGAACGACGGCCGCGTCACATGTAAATAAGACATAGTGCATGCATTTATTTTCTATTCTATTTCTTTCCTAAGAAATACACTGAGGGATTGTTAGTCTTGTCCTGTCTTGTTTTGTTTCTCTCCAAAGGCTATATATTTTCTTCATCATTTTGTACGTTTCACATTTCTTTTCTTTCGTATGTAAAACCAATATACGTCTTTGCTTAGTTTTACCTTCCCCTAGTACTTTTGGTCTTCCATTAAATTTCAAAATAAGAGGAGGAAATTACGTATTTATGCTTGGTTGGTTCGAATTTGTTAGACAGAGAGTATGTTTCTACTATAACAGCAACCTCGTGTTAAATTTCTTTCTGCTCCTTCATATTAACAAATTGAACATGTTGTGCAGTTATCTCCAAGTCGACACTTGTAGCGGACGCTTTTGAGAGAGAGAGATGAGAGCTTTCTTAATTTATTAAAGGAATCAATTATCTACTCATGCATTGACATTTTAGCAATTGTTGACTGTTGCATTGAGGCAAAAGAGAAAGGACTTCCTAAATTTCGTGACTGCATTTTAATGGGTATCATAAATATATTTGCTATATGGTTAACATAAATATCATAGAGGTATTATCAAAAGAATTCATACTAGTTTTTATATTTTAACTAGTATATTTGACCCGTGCGTTGCACGGTAATTATCATATTTATTGAAATAAATTTTAAATAACAATACATATAAATTTATTATGTGAATTCGATAAAAGATATGTGGATATGAATATATATAGTAGTAGAATGTAAAATTTCATTCACCAAATTATTTTTTATATAAATACTATAATTTAATTTATCCGACAGCATATATATAGAAGATTTATATGTATGTGTATGTTGATTCCATTAATATATTATTCATATAAAATATAATATGTAGATATATGTATATAATATACATATATCAAGTAATAACGTAGGTTTTGCTATAACAAAAAGAAAAGAGAAGGAAAGAACGAAAGGGGGAAAGAAATCTTAATTAGGGCTGCAGCGGATCGCCGCCTTGAACCAGATCTGATCGCAGAGTGTAGTATGTTGATTTTACGAATTGATGTTGTTGTTGTTGTTGTTGTTCCTTTTTGTTCTGTTTTTTTACGAGACGAGACGAGAGTTAATAGTTTCTGTATATAAATTTTGAAGTAGAAATTTGCTATGCGCTGTGCACTTTAGATGAAGAGGATAGGATGATAACAATTCTAACATTGTACTAGTAATAGTTTAAAACTAACTAATAGCTAAAAAAACATCGATCCTTGAGAAAACAAAAAGAAAAATAGACCAATATCACAACAAAGCCTAATTAATACTCCATATACCAAGTAATTGATCAATATATATATATGTGTGTGTGGATTTTACAAATTGATGTTGTTGTTGTTGTTCCTTTTTGTTCTGTTCTTTTACGAGACGATACGAGAGTTAATAGTTTCTGTATATAAATTTTGAAGTAGAAATTTGCTATGTGCTGTGCTCTTTAGATGAAGAGGATAGGATGATAACAAATTGATTGTAAAATTTTGTGTTTAATTTGTTTTTCTGTAGAAAATACTTATTGTTTTTCCTTTTACGATAGTTAATTTTTTCTGTATAAAAATTTTAAACTAGAAACTTGTTATGTGGATAACAAATTGATCGTAGCAATTTTGTTTTTTTTTGTAGAAAAGAACATGAGTTTGTTTGCTGTGAAACGCGGCGGTGGTGAAGAAGGTTGTGCTGTAGAAAATATGTGTTGTCTCTCTTGCTCGTGTCGAGTATCCACTGTATTTACATGACGAACGTCTTATGTTACTTAGAGCAAAACGCAGTCGTCTGCGCGGTCAAATACTGCTTTATGATTCGACAACCAGAGAAAAGACGCCACTCAGTATCTATGACACTCAAGGTTGCATGAGTGTTTATTGTTATTTCGAGAACACAGACCCAATGCCGGACTCACAACCTTTAACTAGGTACGGTATGATTCATATAATATACTCCTTCCGTCCCATCCTTTTTAGGTTGTTCCATTGATAATTGGTTGGATTAGGAAACCCTTTCTCTCACAAAAAGCTATGGTTTCAGCTACTTTCTCTCTTTTTTCTTCTTTAATCACTCTTCTTCTTAATTCTCGTGCCGAACAATATTGAGGCATTATGGATGAATTCTCATGCCGAACAATATTGAGGCATTATGGATGGGACGAAGGGAGAACTAATTTTTTGCTTTTCAGTCTAGGTTAGGTCAATTCCTTTCTCTTATATTTTAATTTTTGCGATAGTGGGTATAATTTGTAAGGTTTCACTATATATATCAAGATTTTGAATATAAATGGTGTAGCGTAGGAGTGTGTGTATATATATATATATAGAGAGAGAGGATTTGGTTCATATAAACACTAGTTTCCATATAAAAACTACAAATTAATTTCAACCGTTGATCATGATATGATATACGGTTGTTAATAATCAAAACATGAAAATAGTATGTAAAAAGCATGAATCGAGAATAGCACTATTAAGCATCATTGCATATATTAAAAAACATGATTATATATTGAAAAAAACATGGTTTGTAGTTTGTACGGAAGGGCCGATTTTATACTAACCCATCCCTATATATCAATATCAAACCATCCTTGTCCTCGTGATTATATAAATTTTCTTAGATAACTAATTTCATGTTTGTTCACAAAAAAATATCAATCACTTGTTTTACAAAAGCTTTGTTTCTCTTTTAGATTGATTGTTAGTGAGGACGGGGAGGAAAGGAAGACGAGGAGGAGGAAGAGGAAAGGGACGGTCTCAAAGAAAGAAACCATATTCCAGATAATGCCGTCATATTGACATCCAGCCACTAAAAGCTCACAAAGGCATTGAATAAGTTCTTGCTGTGATATTATGCTTTTGTTTTCTATTAACATGATGATATCTCGTGTTTGTCTTTTTTCTCTTTTCTAGCAAGGAATTTATTTTAATACTTAATTACTTTGAAGAATCCTTGTGCTTGATGTTGCATTTCCATTCCAATTTGGAAAGTAAGCAGTACATATTTATGCTTGGTTGGTGTAATATCCCTGAATTTTCTAATAAGTTTAATAACTAAGAAAAGTCCTAGAGAATAGAAGTAGAAATAAAAATAGTTGGATATTTTTAGAATTTAAAAATAAGAAAGTAGCATCTTGGGAAAATCTTTTGAATTCCAACAAAAAAATTATATTTTTAAATCAAGCCTTTTATCTTTATCTCTAGTAAAATTATTTTTAAGATATATAACTAATTTATATATATGTTTTATTAAATTTAATCTATTTAATGTATATTATTAATAATGTCCAAAGAATAGTTATATAATATATATATATATATATATATATATATATATAAACGTAATATATATATATATATACATGTATAGAGTTGGTTTACAAAATAAAAAAATAAAGTAAGTATATATTATTATATTACTAATGATGTAATTAGTATATATTATTATATTTCTTAATGACCAATTAGAATTAAAGTTAGTACGTATAGAATTTTGATAATGCATTTAGCATATATGCATATAAACTTATAGATATATAAACGTAATATATTTTGTCTTAGGATTTTTCAATTAAAATGGCCAATTGCCGACTTGTATTTACACATGCTTTCATTTGCTAATAATAGACGTATGACTAACGAAGTCTATAGCCTACAACCTATACTAATTCCTTCTATAAATAGTAAGCTTATGAAGCTGCATTCTTCGTCCCATACCGTTCAAAACAAAAGAAATAAAAAGAGTCTGACATCAGTTTAGTTCGTATATTCTCAAAATCTAGCAGGTATTATACCTTGTTCTCAATATTATTTTGATATCTATTTATCTATCTAAATATAGATTTCTACAAATTATTATATGATAAAATTTTGTATAGACGAGCTAAGGGTATTGTTGGTGCCCTAGCCAAAAATTATATTTATCAAATTATTTTAAAACTCGAGGTTGCGAAAAATAGATTTGAATGTACTAGTATATTTCTTCGTGACTAAGCTTAAGGCTTGTATTGTAGGTCAAGACACAAATCAAAATACTCTGACGCATTCCTGATCTATCAGGTGGGTTTTATTTTATGAAAATTATTTTGAGTTAATAAACTCTGATATTTTAGGTAAAAGAAAATGGTTATCCATGAAAATGTTTTAGTGCGCTCTATGTGTTTAATGTTCCTATGATATCGACCGGGGTCCTTTGTTGGTCTAACACACTAGCAATGGGCTGTGTACACGTGGTTAGAAGTTCGGTGGGTTGATCACCATCGTTTTCTAACGAGGATTTATGTTCTGGGTCCGATGGGTTAAGACCGGGATCTTGTTACTGTGGTTGAAATGGGAAATGTAACCGTTCCACGATAGGAATAACACTATATAACGGCATTGATTGGCGCGCAAATGAAAAAGGTTTGACGTATCTTGGAAGTGACTTTATATTTTAAAACCTTCTAAGCTTACGAGTAAAACTTGGATATACCAACTGCTTAGTTTTTATTAAAATTATTTATAAAATATTACTCACAGGGTACATTAGTACTCACCCCCAAACTCTTTTCAAAATGTTTTCAGGATGAGAAGTCAGAGTGATCGGGCGGAGCTGAGGAATAGAGAATGTTGTTGTACTGTTGTACTTTTTATGATACTGCTTCCGCCTTAATCTATTAATGCTATAATAATTGATTTGTGTCGTATTTGAACTATTATGCTTTAAATAAAATGGACCTCTTTTTGGAATTATTGTTATCATGGGTTGTACGGTTTTCCGACCCCGTTTATTTCTTTACTGCTTTTCGATAAATGCTTCAGACTAGCCGGCCCCTCTTGGACGCTCAACTTCCCGACCGTCGTGGTGTAGTACGGTTTATCCGACCACACGAGTGAGTTGGTTTGGTTGACTCGATTTGGCAAGCATAGGCTCTCTGGCTTTATCTCTGACTGTGCTCTGATTGTTCAACCCTTTGTGGTGTTGTTTGGTTTTACCAACCCCACTTGGCAAGTTGAACTCTCCGACTCCGTCATTTGTGTTTAGCATAGTAGTTCGGTTCATCCGACCATGCATTATTTATTTTTGCTAACGGTGAAATTCGGTCTATTCCGACACCATTATTTGGTAATTGATTAATTATAACTGATATATTTATCTCTCGTATATGTCTATATTATTAAGAATATGTTGCCTAAAATATTGGACATATTATTTATTTATCCGCAAATTAAAATCCCCTATTTCTTTCCCACTTCTTACTTTCCCGCCAGTCATGTCCCGACATACGTGTCTTCCCTCGGGAATTGGGGCGTGACAGTTGGTTCAAATTTGTTAGACATAAGATATATTGATGGAGTATGTTTTAAGGGCATATGAGTATTTTACCACATAAATATAACCAATTTATTCCTTAATAGGTGGAATTTATACAAATTATACTTCCACCGCAAAAACCTCTCTCTCTCTCTCACACACACACTATATCTCTAAATCCGCATATTATGTATATTACGTGCAATTTTTTTGATATATATTTTATTGTTTTATTATATTTTCTTATTATTTTTTTCTTGCATAATTCATTGTGTTTTTATTAGGTTTTCATATTTTATTTATGCATAATTTATTGATTTTTATTATATTTTCATATTGTTGTTTTTAGTATAATTAATTTTTTTTCGGTGTAATTCATTGTTTTTATTTATTGTTAATTTTTTTTGTATGACTCATTGCTTTTTATTATAGTTTCATATTGCTTTTTATTGGTATAATTCATTATTTTTTTATGGTATAATATATTGTTTTTTATGGTATAGTTCATTGCTTTCGTATTGTTTTTTAAACAATGTAATTGAAAATTTAATTTATTGTTATAATAAAGTATAAGTTATTATTGTATATTAATAACTAGTAAGTAGTCCGTCGAGATTCGACGGAAAATAACTTATGTTTTGATTACGTATATACATTTTAAAAAAAAAAATATTTTATTTAGAAGTTGTGATGTTGTTCGCATATAATTAGGAATTGGAATGCATATTCATTCATTAAGTATTTTTCAAATTTAAATTTGTTTAGAAATTTTCTACATATTGTCGTTCTAATCTCAATTAAAACAGTAACTTTATTGTATATACCCGTCTCAAATCCGTTGGCTAATACTCGATAAAAATCTGAACACTATAAAGTTAATATTAACTAAAATTAATAAAAAAACTTCTTTTTATGTCTATTTGAACCGTCTCGTTGGTTTATGCTAAATTGATATCCCTAATCTTAGCCAAAAGGCCAAAAAAATAAAATATATAAATTAATATTGCACAAAATACATAATTTAAGATAAATAGAAATAGCGAACCGTGGACGTTATCTGTTAATGATGCATGTCTCTATTATACTTCCTCTCTTGACCTCTGATGTACACAAACCTGGTGCGCTGAGGGTGTTGTCATATTTAATACTCGATAAAAATATAAACACTACAAGTAATATTAATTAAAAATAGTAAAAAATAGTAAAAATCCTTCTTTCTAGTGTTATTTGAACCGTCTCGTTGTTTTATGCAAAATTACTCGATAAAAATCTAAACAAAGTTAGTATTAATTAAAATTAGTAAAAATCCTTCTTTCAAGTGTTATTTGAACCGTCTCGTTGTTTTATGCAAAATTACTCGATAAAAATCTGAACAAATTTAATATTAATTAAAATTAGTAAAAAATCCTTTTTTTAAATATATTTGAACCGTCTCGTTGGTTCATGCTAAATTATATATCTAATCTTTGCCAAAATGCCGAAAAAAATATGTTTACATCTCTAAATTTTTTTATTCTTTTTTTTTTTAACTATCTTTCCCACATTTTATGTATATTTTTTCTAGCAAACACTAATCGAAGTTTTTAGAAAAACATGAATGAAAATTGAAGAGGATTCCATGTAGACATGTTGATAAAATATATATAATTAGTCTTCAGAGGGAATTCATTTACAAATTTTACATTGCGCTCTTAAAATGCTAATTTGCTTTTTTAAAATTTGTCAGTTACTTTAAATTTAATTATTAACGCTACTTAGAGACTAACTTAAAAAATAATTTTATTTCTAATATCTAAACATAATTCAAAATGACAATTCTTCTAATATATAATATAGTGTCATAATATGACACATAAAAGTCTATTAGAATTCAACAACAACATGGATAGACCAATATTACAATGTTTAATAGTTTATTAGAAGTTAAGGACATTACACACGGAAAGATAAATACAAATAGATTACAAATATTAATTAAATACATGCTAATGAATATAATAATAATCATAATGATATATTCGAATTAGAATATATATATATATATATATATATATATATATATATATATATAAATTAATTAAATTGATTGACTAATACTTTTCGAGCACTTACAATTCTATGCATAATCTAATTAACGATATAATTTTATAATTGTATAATATAATAAAGGAAACTTTAATGAATATACTGCCACATAAGTCAAGATAGAAATGTAAAAATTTCTATAATATTACATATATATATATATATATATATATATATTATGAATTAAGAATGTACTATAAAATAAGGGTTTATAAGAATGTATTCTGAAATTATTATTATTTTAATATGCATAATAGAGAAAATTAATTAAATAGAGGAAAAGATAAATATGAGATGTGATTAATAGATAAACATGTGATATTTCAAGAATATGAAATTAATAAAATTTTAATTAATAAAAATTATAGAATATATATGAATTAAAATTAGACAAATTACCAGAATAAAGGAAATTCTGAACGGAGCACCGTGGATGGGGCAACTTTATTTTCGTATTAGTAATAGATTTAAGGCAATCACAAAAATATTTAAGTAAAAGAAAAAAAAATCACCTACTTTAGATGAAATAACAAATTATAGTGTGATAGGTGATAAAAGTAACTCTAAAAAAAGTAATAAAATAATTATTATTTATATTGTATAATAAACGCATTCACCTTATTAGTTCAAAAGAATAGATGTACATTATCTCGAATTTCTCAAGGAAAAATAAAAATAAAATCTCGCAAGGATATGTGCGTGGATTAAACACATAATTTGCGTATTATTCTTAAATTAATCACCACCCTCTAAATCTTTCAAATCTATGGCCTATATTTATTTCTAGTTAATACAAGTGGAATTATTTCTATTATAATCATCCCCTATATATAAAATATATATAGGGAGTGATTCATATACAAATCATCCTAATCCTAAGAATACAAAATTAAGCACAGAGATTTGATGCATTTACTAATCCTATTAAGTGCATCAGTTTTGTGCATGTAATGCATCAATTTTGGGCACGTGATGCATCTCTTTTTTTTTTGGTTTATTTTAAAATACTAAAATCAAATCTTTTTTGTTTTAGCTCTTGTTATCATCACCACCACTCACTCGCCACCATTATCACTATCACTTGACACCGCGACCATCGCCATTGCCCGTCACTATCGAGTACGAAAGTTAGAAAAAAGTTAAAACTATTAATATAAATATTTTGGTGCATCTCAGTGTACTGTCTGGTGCATCTCAGTGTACTGTCTGGTGCATCCCGTTACACTATCTGTGCATCTAATTTTTGAAGCATATTAACCCTAATTAAATCAAAAAAGCGGGGTTGACTAAAAAAATCGGGTTTAACTAAGAAAAAGCGGGTTTGATCATAAGATTAAATTATATCCATTAGATCTTGTGGAATGGATGGCTTAAGTCTATTCTTATTTTTCACTTTAAGATCTATTCTTATATGATCCATCTCATATATATATATATTATAGATGATCACGATAATGACATGTGGATTTATATTAGAATACTTAATTTCTGGTTTTTAATTTATTAATCGCATAAGGATAGAAGTGTCAATTTTTGGATTTGGATATCCCTCAACCCGCACGATTTCCGGTGAATGAGGCAATTGAATTTTCTTTCCTAAAATTAGTCCTAAAATTAAAGCACATCCCAAAATGGTTTTAAAAGTAAAAAAGAAATTTAAATTGGTTTTTTTTTTCGTATGCATATTTTGATAATTCACAATTAAATTAGCAACTTTTTCTTCTAAGAAACAAAATATTGATTTTAAAGTTATTATTCTAAATGCATTATTGTTGTAAAAGAAATGCATTATTCTTTTAAAAAAATGCGTTATCATTTTTAAATTTATATTAATAATTTGTTACACAATTTTTTATTTTATTAATCAGAGATCGCCCGGCCACTCAAATCCTGAAGAATAAATTTTTAATTATTATTTTTTATTTCATTATGCACAAAGCATCTATAATGCTTATTCATCGTTTTCGCCTTTGCATCACAATCATCAGCCATTTATTTCTCCAATAAATGGTTAATTAGTGAGTAAAGCATTTTAATGAGGATATTATGCGTAATTAATACTTAGGTTATGCATAATCGGAGCATAGTATATATGTTCAACTAGAATATTATGCATAATGAGAATATTATGCATAACTAATAGTATATGTTCAACTAGATGTATCATTTTCCTTTTTATATACAATTGGTGAGATATATTTCTAAGTGCAGTACAACCTTTAAATTTTATGCATATTTATGATGAATGTATATTAATTATACTGGTTCGATTTGCCAAAAATTGGATTAAGATATTCTTATTAATAGAATATAAATAAATTTTATAAACATAATAAATTAATATAACATCTTCAATTTCAGAGATAAGTGAAAGATGAAGATGACAACAAAATAAAACAAAATGAAAGAAGCAATAATATAAACAATAAAAATAAAGATTCGTATCATAAAAGACAATATAGTTAATGAATACTTATGCAAATATTTAACATTCCTTAATTTAAGGAAGTAATTAAACGGTTATATCTGAATTATTAAAGATAAAATTTTAAGTAAATTTCCGAGTTTTGTACTTATGTCGGAAATTATTTCTTAAAAATGAATTAATGAAACAAGAATTTTTTTTTGAAGTAAAATGAAGTTTATTTTTTTTAGTAAATAAAAGCGTTAAAACAAGAATTGAAAGATAGAAAGTTCGTTGAGCGCATAAAGAATCGAAGGAGAAATTTTTTTAACCATGGAAGTGAGAGATGGCTGCACCTCAGACATCGTTCAAAAATATTACAGGGCGAGAAGTCAGCCATCTCCTAGACTCAGCGCTCGCTGAAGAAAGCAGGACGCCGGAACTCAGCGTCCGCTGAGGTTGAGCGGTCGCTGACCCCAGGAACCTGAAGTCAGCCACGGCTGAGCTTCAGAGACCGCTGACCCTGGGAGGTCAGCCGCGGCTGAGTCCCAGCGGTCGCTGACCTGGGCGGCAGCTGTTCTGCCACTTTTTACTCCGGAGGCCATAACTTCCTGCTCGTTTAACGGAATTCAGATTCGTAAATTGGGTTAGAAACTAGACATCCGTGGCTTTCTAATGTTACCCTGCATTTCCCCTGATTCCAAGTATTCTGTTCTCAAATCCAGTTAGAATCTGATACAGCTGTGCAGATTTTTCTGCAAGTTGTTTCTTTCAAGTTTAATCAATTTATTTTGATTTTTTGGAACTTTCTAAATCAAATTTTGCTCGTTATTATGAGCTTGAGATCCTTTATGTGACGAACTTTAGTAAGCAAGATGATGAATTAATTACAAGCATGGCGATTGTTCATTTTTGGATAGTAAAGTTAATGCGAGATATCGTTGGGAAGCGACAACGAGATGAAATCGACTGAAGAAAAAGAAGAAAAATGGGTATGAAGAATAGATTTAAAATAAGTAATGAAGAATGAAAACATAACTTAAAATATATATATAAAAAAAATAATAATTTCGTTGTTCGTTCATCATTCGTCGTCCGTTTCGTTCTTTGTTTGTTTTTGTCCGTCGTTCGTTATTCTTTTCTGTCGTTAATCACATTCTTGTTATGTTTTAGAACGAGATTGAGATGAATTAATATCTCAAAAGAATTAAAGAATGAAATTAATGTCTCGGGATAATGTTATTCCTTTCTGTTTTGTTAGGAATACCTGAGCTAAAATTTTATTTAACCTCAGATTATCCGATTTAATTAAGGTTTGGGATTCTTTCATTACCCAACCTACTTCTCGGATTATTAATCCTGTCATTCCTTATTCAGTTAAATGCGTCAGTTTTGACCTCAGAAATTTTTATTAAAGAATTGGATTTAATTTTAGTCTTTCGCGCAGAGGTGATTTATTCTCTCTTTCCGAGGATCCTTAATATTCCCAACCCTACGAATATTAAATTTTCTTCCGTTTCCATTTTTCCGTTCTAGTAAGGGAGCATGAAGCGGGATCATTCTCCCTGTGTCATGAGAATAATAATATAATGACCTCGACAGCAATCCAACTACTAAAAGGATGGATTGTTTAACTAACATCAACGTGTTCCTCTCCAAAAGTCAAGTTCAAGGCTAGTTTCTCATCGACACCAGTTGCGGACATTGAAGATGAAGTCAAGCTTACCTTAGTCTGAGATGTTATCGTCAAAGAGGAAGTAGCAGAAGAAGATGATGTAGAAATCGATAGAGTAGAATTCAATAATGAGTTTAATAAAGAAGAAAAGTTTTCCAAGGACGACCAATAGAGAGTCGACCTTTTTAATTATTTTGAGAATGTGAAAGAAAGAAGTAGTATAAATACGGGAAATGTGAGTTTTTAAGTAGAATATATGATGCATGGTTTAACCATAGATTTTTCGGTAACAGATTAGTATTCTGTACCGTCACTATTACGCTAGTGTGATGCTAGAACATCACAATTAAGATAAGAATAATTTATCTTTTGATAGATTCCTTATCTTAAAGAGATCTCAAAAGGGAAAATCTTCCAGTGTATGAAAGAATGACTAAAGCAGTCATTAAGTTCAGTTGATGAGTTCTTATATGCTTAAGAAAAATAAGAAGATATGATGCTTTGTGAAGCAGAAAGTAAGTTGACAGTAAATTGTCAAGATAAAGTTAGAGTTTAAAGAATAAGAATTTTATGAATATAAGCTAAGTATGAAAGAAGTAAGTTGCTTTGCCAAAAGTTAAAAGTACGTTAGGTTATTTTGCGAATTGTTTGAATGGTTAAGAAAAGTTATGAATCTGAATGCTTTGATGTTGATTGTCAATATGAGAAAAGTTTATGAAGCTAAGTTGTTGTGCTATTGCTTAATTATTGAGTTAAGTTATGAAAGTGATTATGCTATGATAAGATTTGATTTACTTGAATGTTAAGTTCCATGTTTGGAACTATTATTTTGAGAAGTAACTGCTTTTACATTAAAGCTTAATATGTGAAAAGTGCTTAAACTTTCAAGTTAAATTCTTGATAATGTGATCGTATGATGATGAGAATGAATCGTTTGATTCATTAATTATGATGAGGATGTTATGTGTTAAAGATGTGAATAAGAATTTTATTAAGTTTTAAAAATCAAGGAAGTTTTATTCCGTTTAAAGATAAAAGAACTTTTTCTTCGTCAAAATCCCCAACTTTAGACGGGAGAGAAAATTCGTTAGAAGGCCCGAAGAGTGGGTTTGATCGTTAGAAAGAATTTTTAGGTTTCTTCGTTGTATCGATCAAGAGCGTCTTACGAGCATGACCTACCAGCTCAAAGGATCTGCGGATCATTGGTGGAAAGTTCGTCAGGAGACGTATACCCGAGCGGCTAAAGATCTAACTAGAGAATAATTCAAGAATACTCTTTTCAAGAATTATGTCCCAAGAAGTTATCGCAAATAAAAGAAGAATGAGTATGCCAATCTTAAGCAAGGAAAGAAATCGGTATCCGAGTTTGATCGATAGTTTTATGATCTCACTCGTTTCGCCTAAGATGAAGTAGACACAGATAAGATAAGGTCTGAGCTCTTTCGAGCCTACTCAGTTAGAGTGTATTGATCTATGCAGAAGTAGTGCATTGAAGATCAAGGAAATTTAACAGGTTTAGGTCAATCAAAAGGCGTACCTGTTATAATCTTATGGGTACATCGTATTCATTTATATAAAATGCATGCGTTAATAATCTTAATTTTAAAACGTAAAACGTGCTAGATAAAACCTAATAATAATTATTTCAATAGGTAAACCTACCTTAGCTACTAGTGTTTATCCTAATTTAGAGATTGAATTAGGATTTCTCAAGATGTCAGCCAAACTCTTAACCTAAATTAAAATGTGAAATGTTGATATCATTCTGGGAATGGATTAGTTAACCAAGAATTTTGTAACCATTCGGTACAAGTAGAGATAAATCTCTTTTCAGCCATCTAGTCAAGATTAGAAATTATTCTACCGTCACAATCTGCGGAAGCGAGATGATAGCAGCCATGGAAGTAATTCCAAATTTCAGAACAAGGATTTCTAATGTTCAGAGAAAAGATGAAAAGTTAGAAAAGTTTTGAATTTTAGTACAGCCTTCATCCTCAAATGGATGGTCAATCAGAAAGAACCATTCAAATCCTAGGGGATATATTAAGAATTATTGTTTTTGAACGGAGAGATCATAAGGAGCAATTTTTTTCTTTTGCTAAGTTTGCTTATAACAGCAATTATCAAATGACGATAGACATAACGCCCTATGAAGTCTTTATGGAAGAAAATGTCAATCTCCGCTCCCTTGAAATAATGTGAGCGAGAGAAAAAAAAAAGAAGTTAGGGCCGAAGTAATTAAAGAAATTATAGAGATTGTACGTCAAGTCAGAAAAAAAAACATAAGATCGTCAGGAATGTTTTTTTTAAGACACGTGAAGATCAACGTTAGAGTTTGAAGGGGGAAACCTTTACAAAGAAAATTCATCGTTTGGTGTTAAAAGAAAATTTACTCTCGCTACATAAGACCGTATGAAATTCTAAAAAGAATAAGTCAAGTAGCGGATAAGCTAGCTTTATCGCCGAGTTTTAGAAGTACGTATAACGTGTTCCATGTATCTCAGTTGCGATGATACATGTTTGAGCCAAAACATGTTATCCATCTAGAAGAAGTGATCTTTAATCCAGATCTAAGTTAAGAAGAGAAGCTAGAAGTGATTTTGGATCGAAAGGTCCATCAACTTAGAAATAATTTGATCGTGTCAGTAAAGATCAAGTGAAATCATAATGATTTAGAGAAGACACATGAGAGTTAGAAGGTAAGATGAAAGAAAAGTATTCCCAGTTATTCCAAGAAGTAAGTAAATTTCGGGACGAAATTTATTTTTAGGGGGAGAGAATGTAATATCCCGTTTTTCTTGCATAAATTGCCTTAGTTTTTCTTTAATTAAATTAAGGAAATTAAGAAGAAGAAAATTTCCTTTTTATTAATTTTTCTTCGGCAACCCTAATTTTTGCCGTAAAAAGGAATTTAATTTATTTTTGTCTCGTCTCGGTTAACCCGAAACGAGGAAGAATTTATGTTTATCAATATGTACTTACATATTTGATTTTTAGTTGAGAAAACTATGAATTTACTTTTCTGAATTAAATTTATTAGTAATTAATTATCTAAGATGATAATTTTTATTTATTCGGAAATGACTCGTGTTTCCGTATTTTATTATGAAAACTTGTATTAGGGTTTGAGAGGCCCTAATTGATTTTTCTAAAGTGAGAAATTAGAGATTTAAATTTTGATTAGCAAATTTTGTAATTAATTGATTAAATTGAGTATTTAATTAATTAATTAATCTTAATTATTACCTAAGCCATGACATATGATTTGTTGACTTTGGTGAATAAATAATTAAATGAGGGACACCTCACCTTATCCAACATGAAATAATGATTTTAAGATATAGTCAAGATTAGCATGCATTATTTAATTAGAATACATTGAACTTAGCCTTATCTATTAATTAGTGTGTTAGTATATATATAAGATGATCATCATCATTCTCTCACTCTCTCCCTCCCATTCTCGGCTGAAAATTCCAGCACACACACACACTCTCTAAACTCCATTTTTGTGTAATTTTCAAGCTTCAAATCAATAGTAAATAATTTCCAAGTTATTAATCAAGGTAAGATATAAGTTTAATTCAAGTTTATAGCTTAAAAATAAGCTTTGATCATCTTATTTTTAAATTCCAGATTTTTCGAAAATTAGGATTTAATTAGTAGATGATTATGATCTTGATTTTTGATGTTTAATTCATGCTTGGGATGCATGATAGATCATTGATTCAAGCTCAATTAAAACCCTAGCCCTAATTAATTGAATTTTCGAAAAATGAAGGAAGAATTAGGGGTTTTTAAATTTTGATGATGGATGATCAAATTAATTGATTATTTGAGCTTAGATAATTATTCTAAGCATGTTTGATGTTGGAAGTAATCAAAGAATCAAAGTCCTTCTATTATTTTCAAAATAGCCGAAAATATTAATTAAAATTAGGGGTTTTTGTTCCTTTGATCCTATGATCAAATTGATGATTTCTATGAGCTCCTATAATGATTATAAACATGTTTGATGGTTTGATTTATTAAGATTTGAGAAATTTCAATTTAAATTAACATGATTGGAAGTGATTAGAATGAAATTTGGATTTTAAATTCTTAATTTATCAAAAGGACCGAAATATATTTGTACAATAAAGCCATGTATTTGATTTTAATGAAGAAAATAATGATAGAAATGGAATCTACGTTAAAAATTAAGTGACGTAGAATTTTTCAGAATTTAAATACAAAGTTTTGAAATTGAGAGTTTCTAGAGTTTAATTCCTTGATTAACCCAAATTGGACCGATCAATTGGATTTACTCATTGAACTCGATCAATTGGAATTACTGGACCCGGTCAATTTGGATTTACTCATTTGAACTCATCATTGGAATTACTGAACTCAATTTGGATTTACTCAATGGATCAGTCAATGGATTTACTCAATTTGGACCCGGTCAATGGATTTACCAGTGAACCCGTCGGTTGGATTAACTCAATTGGTCCAATGGTTTTCAATGCTCGATTTTTTGGCCACTCGTTTTCCGGCTCGGTTTTCCGGCCAGCTCGGTTTTCTGGCTGTTTTTTTCCCGGTTTTCCGGATAACTCGGTTTTTCGGCTAGCTTGATTTTCCAGACAGCTTGATTTATCCAGCTGATCTTTGATCGACTTGTTTTCAGTTGTTTCTTTCGTAAACTCAAAAGTTATAATGTTAAGCTTAAATGTTATCAAATAACTTAAGCATTTTTTATGTGCTAAAATAAATAAAGAAAGAGCTTAATGGTTAATGAGATGCTTATATGAAGAAATGAAATATTTTTTTTATGATATGATTAATGTTGACAATAGTATAAGTTATAAGTCAATAAATATTAATGAAAAGATGGAAGGGTTAGAAGTAAAGTATATGTTTGCTTATGTCTTTAGAAGTTCTTTTCGAATAGTGAATGATTAAGAGCTAATGATGATTTTAAGTATTAATGACACACTAATGATGAATTAAGTGTTAATGATACGTCATTAATGAGTTAATATGTCAAAGACATATTTTGATAATAATATAATATTAAGTTTAAATATTATCCAAAAAGTTTAAGCATTTATATTATGCTTAAATAATTAAATGAAAAGCTTAAGTGTTAATCAGATGTTTATATGACTAAATGAGATGTTTATTTGTTAAGGAAATGTTTATGTGATAATGATACGATAGTATGATAGATGGCAAGCTTAAGTGGTTAATGAAGTTATTAGTATGATTTTAACTGTTAATTAAGTTAGTTAAGAGCGTTTAAGAAGTTAAGTTACAAATTCTCGAGTTTCGACGTAGAATTCCGAAGCGAATTAAGTTAAGAATATCGAAGTTGTTTATTCGATAGAAATTATTCTCGTTTTGATGTTCGTATTTCCATTTCGATTAAAGGAGCAAGTGGAAGTGGAAGCTGAAGCGTAAAGCACAAATTTAGCGAGCGTTAAAGTTAAGACAAAAGCTTAAGTGTATCAGGTGGGTTTTCTAACCAATAAAATGACGAATGAAGTTATATGATTATATATGAGATGTTTTAAAAATGATTGACTTGCCAAATGTTTAAGTTCTTGTATGTTACCATCTACTATAGCAAGACGAATTCGGTCCTACGCAAGGTAGGATTTGTGTACACTATTTTGTAATCGGGAGCTTTCCGAAAGGAATGGACGATTACAAGTGTTTGAGAAGGAGGCCTCCTTCTCAACACTATCATTATGTGATTGTAGATCTGGTACATACATCCTAAAGTATATGTCTGGCCAGACAAACATGATTTACAGAAAAGAAGAAGTTGAGCGTGCACAGGTTTATTTTTGAGAGACAAAAATTACTTGTGCTTATGCTTTATGGCAAGTTTAATCTCTAACTCTAAGAAGTAGGTTTCAAAATATTTTGGCATGTGCCCACTGAGTACGAAGTACTCAGCCCCGCCTATTATTTCTAAAATGTGCAGGTTAGCTGGGATGAAGATGATCGAGTACTGGCGGACTTGTTGTTGTTGTTATTATTTTATTAATGTTAAGAGTCATTTTGATGAGCTTAGAACCTAGAATATATGTCTTCACACATATATTCTCTCATTTTTCCGCTGCAAGATTATGATATTGAAATTAGTATAAGTTGATGAAGTGTTGAAGTCTGAAGTCTCGAACTATATTTGTTATCTTATTTTGAAGTCTGGCCAATCTAATTATCTATATAATAGTTGTTCATTATATTGGAAGTTCAGTCTTATTACAACTGATTTTATCGTGCTTTCTTGATCCTGAAAATCAGCTCATTTCCTTCATGGTTGTTGCCATAATCTGGTTGATGAGATTATTGATTTCCGAGCTGATTTGAGATTGTATTTGATGATATGTATATTTTAAAAAGAGATCAAATGTTCGTTTCATTAATCTCGAGTTACGCATGTCATAATTATCCTAAGTTTGATGATTTGTCGAGCATGAGTTGCCTTGTTTGTTCTTAAATGATAGTAGGGTCGCTATCTTAATCCTTTTGTTAATCATAAATTATATAAGTCGTGGGACCCACCGGCTTTGTCATCTAATTTCTAGGCCGGGCTGCGACAGAGTGGTATCAGAGCAGGTCTGTTTGCTCTGAGTCATTATTTCTTAAAAGTCTAGTTTGAATCCCTAGACTAGTCGAGAGCAAAGTCTATTGCTCTAAGTTCATATTTCTTAAAGTCTAGTCTGGTTTGAGTTCTAGACTAGTCAAGTTTGAACAACAACAAAAGTCCAAAGACATCATCTCATCCGGCAAACCGGTATGCATTTAAAAGTTTCCTATGATAAAAAGTTTAAAATTTGAAGTTCCATGTAGTGAGGAGTTATGTGGACCTGATCAACCCACATAGCTAGAAACTCAGTAATATGGTCTTCTGTCTCCATAACGGAGTTAATTAATAAGATGAAGTTAGAAAGTTGGAGAAATATGAAATTGTGATGTGGATTTGAGATTTTAATGAGGTTGTTTTATGATTGAGTTGTTTAAAGTAAGTTTTAACAATTGCAAGCAAGACAATTGTACGTTTTTGGAAAGTATCGTGAACTTGGTATCACGTATGGAAAGGAAATTAGTTTCTCGAAGTGACGAGGCCATGAAAAAGTTTCAGTAAATGCATATGAGCTATGTAGATATTAGCAGAGTTGAGCCGTTTCCATCGTGTTTAGATGAATATTAATGAGAGTAATATTTCAGGGGTTCTCGGAATAGTAAAGTTGGTTCCTCTTCTTCCTGACGAGTGGATGAAGTAGGATGGCAGGATTCGATATTCAAGATGACCCAATTTCTTTTCTCATTCCTCAAGAGAACCCTGAAACCGTTGTTTCTCCTCATCCTAATGATTATAGTTTTGATAATAACATAATTAATTCTTAGCCATTGTTGAATGGCTATGTTTCATCTCCACCTTTAACAAATGTTTTGCTTCTGTTCCCAAGCCTTCTGCTTCGGCGAACAACTTGGTTCGACTCCTCTATTGATGTAGTTCCATTAAATCCTTCTATGGATACTCTTCAAGGTTTGAATTCTTCAGAGCTTGATTATTTCTTTGGAACTCAGCTTGTTTCTTTCATTTTCACGAGAGGAGTACGTCTGGACCGCGTCTTCATGTCGGTGACGAGGAAATCGTTGACCCCGAGGTCGGAGCAACCGAAGGATATTTTTATCTTCGTTATATGCCGTTTAGTCATCTAGGATTTCAAACCTAGTTTTAGACCTTTTTCGAGTGTGGTCGACGTGAGTGTTGTCCGTTTGACGTTAGATGAAGTGGAGAAAGCCGAGGAGAGTACCGAGTCTGAAAGTGAGGAAGAAAAAGAAGAAGAAGATCCATTAGAGGATGAGCAGAGAAAGAGAGTTCGAGAGTGGCGTTAATTTAATAGATTAATAATCGAACAAATTTTACGCTTGTTTAGTAGGTTTTCGTATAAAGATGTATAAAATGTTAGGTTTCAAAGATCCGGTAGCGATGAAGAATTCCGCTCCGAGAAAGTAGTTTTGCGTGATGTCCTAAAATCACGGTTAACGCGGGAAGTTTTTGTTATAGAGAAAAATCCCTCGTTTTTGTAAAAAAGTACTCGAAGAGGTAAAAAAAAATTTTCCGTTGTAAGAAGAAGTATAGCCAAAGCGGTCATTTTAAGTAAATTTCCGAGTTTTGTACTTATGTCGGAAATTATTTCTTAAAAATGAATTAATGAAACAAGAATTTTTTTTTGAAGTAAAATGAAGTTTATTTTTTTTAGTAAATAAAAGCGTTAAAACAAGAATTGAAAGATAGAAAGTTCGTTGAGCGCATAAAGAATCGAAGGAGAAATTTTTTTAACCATGGAAGTGAGAGATGGCTGCACCTCAGACATCGTTCAAAAATATTACAGGGCGAGAAGTCAGCCATCACCTAGACTCAGCGCTCGCTGAAGAAAGCAGGACGCCGGAACTCAGCGTCCGCTGAGGTTGAGCGGTCGCTGACCCCAGGAACCTGAAGTCAGCCACGGCTGAGCTTCAGAGACCGCTGACCCTGGGAGGTCAGCCGCGGCTGAGTCCCAGCGGTCGCTGACCTGGGCGGCAGCTGTTCTGCCACTTTTTACTCTGGAGGCCATAACTTCCTGCTCGTTTAACGGAATTCAGATTCGTAAATTGGGTTAGAAACTAGACATCCGTGGCTTTCTAATGGTACCCTGAACTTCCCCTGATTCCAAGTATTCTGTTCTCAAATCTAGTTAGAATCTGATACAGCTGTGCAGATTTTTCTGCAAGTTGTTTCTTTCAAGTTTAATCAATTTATTTTGATTTTTTGGAACTTTCTAAATCAAATTTTGCTCGTTATTATGAGCTTGAGATCCTTTATGTGACGAACTTTAGTAAGCAAGATGATGAATTAATTGCAAGCATGGCGATTGTTCATTTTTGGATAGTAAAGTTAATGCGAGATATCGTTGGGAAGCGACAACGAGATGAAATCGACTGAAGAAAAAGAAGAAAAATGGGTATGAAGAATAGATTTAAAATAAGTAATGAAGAATGAAAACATAACTTAAAATATATATATAAAAAAAATAATTTCGTTGTTCGTTCATCATTCGTCGTCCGTTTCGTTCTTTGTTTGTTTTTGTCCGTCGTTCGTTATTCTTTTCTGTCGTTAATCACATTCTTGTTATGTTTTAGAACGAGATTGAGATGAATTAATATCTCAAAAGAATTAAAGAATGAAATTAATGTCTCGGGATAATGTTATTCCTTTCTGTTTTGTTAGGAATACCTGAGCTAAAATTTTATTTAACCTCAGATTATCCGATTTAATTAAGGTTTGGGATTCTTTCATTACCCAACCTACTTCTCGGATTATTAATCATGTCATTCCTTATTCAGTTAAATGCGTCAGTTTTGACCTCAGAAATTTTTATTAAAGAATTGGATTTAATTTTAGTCTTTCGCGCAGAGGTGATTTATTCTCTCTTTCCGAGGATCCTTAATATTCCCAACCCTACGAATATTAAATTTTTTTCCGTTTCCATTTTTCCGTTCTAGTAAGGGAGCATGAAGCGGGATCATTCTCCCTGTGTCATGAGAATAATAATATAATGACCTCGACATCAATCCAACTACTAAAAGGATGGATTGTTTAACTAACATCAACGTGTTCCTCTCCAAAAGTCAAGTTCAAGGCTAGTTTCTCATCGACACCAGTTGCGGATATTGAAGATGAAGTCAAGCTTACCTTAGTCTGAGATGTTATCGTCAAAGAGGAAGTAGCAGAAGAAGATGATGTAGAAATCGATAGAGTAGAATTCAATAATGAGTTTAATAAAGAAGAAAAGTTTTCCAAGGACGACCAATAGAGAGTCGACCTTTTTAATTATTTTTGAGAACGTGAAAGAAAGAAGTAGTATAAATACGGGAAATGTGAGTTTTTAAGTAGAATATATGATGCATGGTTTAACCATAGATTTTTCGGTAACAGATTAGTATTCTGTACCGTCACTATTACGCTAGTGTGATGCTAGAACATCACAATTAAGATAAGAATAATTTATCTTTTGATAGATTCCTTATCTTAAAGAGATCTCAAAAGGGAAAATCTTCCAGTATATGAAAGAATGACTAAAGCGATCATTAAGTTCGATTGATGAGTTCTTATATGCTTAAGAAAAATAAGAAGATATGATGCTTTGTGAAGCAGAAAGTAAGTTGACAGTAAATTGTCAAGATAAAGTTAGAGTTTAAAGAATAAGAATTTTATGAATATAAGCTAAGTATGAAAGAAGTAAGTTGTTTTGCCAAAAGTTAAAAGTACGTTAGGTTATTTTGCGAATTGTTTGAATGGTTAAGAAAAGTTATGAATCTGAATGCTTTGATGTTGATTGTCAATATGAGAAAAGTTTATGAAGCTAAGTTGTTGTGCTATTGCTTAATTATTGAGTTAAGTTATGAAAGTGATTATGCTATGATAAGATTTGATTTACTTGAATGTTAAGTTCCATGTTTGGAACTATTATTTTGAGAAGTAACTGCTTTTACATTAAAGCTTAATATGTGAAAAGTGCTTAAACTTTCAAGTTAAATTCTTGATAATGTGATCGTATGATGATGAGAATGAATCGTTTGATTCATTAATTATGATGAGGATGTTATGTGTTAAAGATGTGAATAAGAATTTTATTAAGTTTTAAAAATCAAGGAAGTTTTATTCCGTTTAAAGATAAAAGAACTTTTTCTTCGTCAAAATCCCCAACTTTAGACGGGAGAGAAAATTCGTTAGAAGCTGAAGAGTGGGTTTGATCGTTAGAAAGAATTTTTAGGTTTCTTCGTTGTATCGATCAAGAGCGTCTTACGAGCATGACCTACCAGCTCAAAGGATCTGCGGATCATTGGTGGAAAGTTCGTCAGGAGACGTATACCCGAGCGGCTAAAGATCTAACTAGAGAATAATTCAAGAATACTCTTTTCAAGAATTATGTCCCAAGAAGTTATCGCAAATAAAAGAAGAATGAGTATGCCAATCTTAAGCAAGGAAAGAAATCGGTATCCGAGTTTGATCGATAGTTTTATGATCTCACTCGTTTCGCCTAAGATGAAGTAGACACAGATAAGATAAGGTCTGAGCTCTTTCGAGCCTACTCAGTTAGAGTGTATTGATCTATGCAGAAGTAGTGCATTGAAGATCAAGGAAATTTAACAGGTTTAGGTCAATCAAAAGGCGTACCTGTTATAATCTTATGGGTACATCGTATTCATTTATATAAAATGCATGCGTTAATAATCTTAATTTTAAAACGTAAAACGTGCTAGATAAAACCTAATAATAATTATTTCAATAGGTAAACCTACCTTAGCTACTAGTGTTTATCCTAATTTAGAGATTGAATTAGGATTTCTCAAGATGTCAGCCAAACTCTTAACCTAAATTAAAATGTGAAATGTTGATATCATTCTGGGAATGGATTAGTTAACCAAGAATTTTGTAACCATTCGGTACAAGTAGAGATAAATCTCTTTTCAGCCATCTAGTCAAGATTAGAAATTATTCTACCGTCACAATCTGCAGAGCAGATGATAGCAGCCATGGAAGTAATTCCAAATTTCAGAACAAGGATTTCTAATGTTCAGAGAAAAGATGAAAAGTTAGAAAAGTTTTGAATTTTAGTACAGCCTTCATCCTCAAATGGATGGTCAATCAGAAAGAACCATTCAAATCCTAGGGGATATATTAAGAATTATTGTTTTTGAACGGAGAGATCATAAGGAGCAATTTTTTTCTTTTGCTAAGTTTGCTTATAACAGCAATTATCAAATGACGATAGACATAACGCCCTATGAAGTCTTTATGGAAGAAAATGTCAATCTCCGCTCCCTTGAAATAATGTGAGCGAGAGAAAAAAAAAGAAGTTAGGGCCGAAGTAATTAAAGAAATTATAGAGATTGTACGTCAAGTCAGAAAAAAAAAAAACATAAGATCGTCAGGAATGTTTTTTTTAAGACACGTGAAGATCAACGTTAGAGTTTGAAGGGGGAAACCTTTACAAAGAAAATTCATCGTTTGGTGTTAAAAGAAAATTTACTCTCGCTACATAAGACCGTATGAAATTCTAAAAAGAATAAGTCAAGTAGCGGATAAGCTAGCTTTATCGCCGAGTTTTAGAAGTACGTATAACGTGTTCCATGTATCTCAGTTGCGATGATACATGTTTGAGCCAAAACATGTTATCCATCTAGAAGAAGTGATCTTTAATCCAGATCTAAGTTAAGAAGAGAAGCTAGAAGTGATTTTGGATCGAAAGGTCCATCAACTTAGAAATAATTTGATCGTGTCAGTAAAGATCAAGTGAAATCATAATGATTTAGAGAAGACACATGAGAGTTAGAAGGTAAGATGAAAGAAAAGTATTCCCAGTTATTCCAAGAAGTAAGTAAATTTCGGGACGAAATTTATTTTTAGGGGGAGAGAATGTAATATCCCGTTTTTCTTGCATAAATTGCCTTAGTTTTTCTTTAATTAAATTAAGGAAATTAAGAAGAAGAAAATTTCCTTTTTATTAATTTTTCTTCGGCAACCCTAATTTTTGCCGTAAAAAGGAATTTAATTTATTTTTGTCTCGTCTCGGTTAACCCGAAACGAGGAAGAATTTATGTTTATCAATATGTACTTACATATTTGATTTTTAGTTGAGAAAACTATGAATTTACTTTTCTGAATTAAATTTATTAGTAATTAATTATCTAAGATGATAATTTTTATTTATTCGGAAATGACTCGTGTTTCCGTATTTTATTATGAAAACTTGTATTAGGGTTTGAGAGGCCCTAATTGATTTTTCTAAAGTGAGAAATTAGAGAATTAAGTTTTGATTAGCAAATTTTGTAATTAATTGATTAAATTGAGTATTTAATTAATTAATTAATCTTAATTATTACCTAAGCCATGACATATGATTTGTTGACTTTGGTGAATAAATAATTAAATGAGGGACACCTCACCTTATCCAACATGAAATAATGATTTTAAGATATAGTCAAGATTAGCATGCATTATTTAATTAGAATACATTGAACTTAGCCTTATCTATTAATTAGTGTGTTAGTATATATATAAGATGATCATCATCATTCTCTCACTCTCTCCCTCCCATTCTCGGCTGAAAATTCCAGCACACACACACACTCTCTAAACTCCATTTTTGTGTAATTTTCAAGCTTCAAATCAAGAGTAAATCATTTACAAGTTATTAATCAAGGTAAGATATAAGTTTAATTCAAGTTTATAGCTTAAAAATAAGCTTTGATCATCTTATTTTTAAATTCCAGATTTTTCGAAAATTAGGATTTAATTAGTAGATGATTATGATCTTGATTTTTGATGTTTAATTCATGCTTGGGATGCATGATAGATCATTGATTCAAGCTTAATTAAAACCCTAACCCTAATTAATTGAATTTTCGAATAATGAAGGAAGAATTAGGGGTTTTTAAATTTTGATGATGGATGATCAAATTAATTGATTATTTGAGCTTAGATAATTATTCTAAGCATGTTTGATGTTGGAAGTAATCAAAGAATCAAAGTCCTTCTATTATTTTCAAAATAGCCGAAAATATTAATTAAAATTAGGGGTTTTTGATCCTTTGATCCTATGATCAAATTGATAATTTCTATGAGCTCCTAAGATGATTATAAACATGTTTGATGGTTTGATTTATTAAGATTTGAGAAATTTCAATTTAAATTAACATGATTGGAAGTGATTAGAATGAAATTTGGATTTTAAATTCTTAATTTATCAAAAGGACCGAAATATATATGTACAATAAAGCCATGTATTTGATTTTAATGAAGAAAATAATGATAGAAATGGAATCTACGTTAAAAATTAAGTGACGTAGAATTTTTCAGAATTTTAATACAAAGTTTTGAAATTTAGAGTTTCTAGAGTTTAATTCCTTGATTAACTGGACCAATTGGATTTACGAACTCGATCGAATTGTGGACCCGATCATTGGATTACGGACCCGTCATTGGATTTACCAATGAACCCCGTCGATTGGATTAACTTAGTCCGGCCGGCTCGGTTTTCAGACTCGATTTTTCCGGCCCGGCTTTTTCGGCTTTTTCAGCCAGCTCAGTTTTCCAGCCAGCTCAGTTTTCCAGATAACTCAGTTTTTCCAGCTAGCTTGATTTTCCAGACAGCTTGATTTATCCAGCTGATCTTTGATCGACTTGTTTTCAGTTGTTTCTTTCGTAAACTCAAAATAAATAAAGAAAGAGCTTAATGGTTAATGAGATGCTTATATGAAGAAATGAAATATTTTTTTTATGATATGATTAATGTTGACAATAGTATAAATTATAAGTCAATAAATATTAATGAAAAGATGGAAGGGTTAGAAGTAAAGTATATGTTTGCTTATGTCTTTAGAAGTTCTTTTCGAATAGTGAATGATTAAGAGCTAACGATGATTTTAAGTATTAATGACACACTAATGATGAATTAAGTGTTAATGATACGTCATTAATGAGTTAATATGTCAAAGACATATTTTGATAATAATATAATATTAAGTTTAAATATTATCCAAAAAGTTTAAGCATTTATATTATGCTTAAATAATTAAATGAAAAGCTTAAGTGTTAATCAGATGTTTATATGACTAAATGAGATGTTTATTTGTTAAGGAAATATTTATGTGATAATGATACGATAGTATGATAGATGGCAAGCTTAAGTGGTTAATGAAGTTATTAGTATGATTTTAACTGTTAATTAAGTTAGTTAAGAGCGTTTAAGAAGTTAAGTTAGAAATTCTCGAGTTTCGACGTAGAATTCCGAAGCGAATTAAGTTAAGAATATCGAAGTTGTTTATTCGATAGAAATTATTCTCGTTTTGAAGTTCGTATTTCCATTTCGATTAAAGGAGCAAGTGGAAGTGGAAGCTGAAGCGTAAAGCACAAATTTAGCGAGCGTTAAAGTTAAGACAAAAGCTTAAGTGTATCAGGTGGGCTTTCTAACCAATGAAATGACGAATGAAGTTATATGATTATATATGAGATGTTTTAAAAATGATTGACTTGCCAAATGTTTAAGTTCTTGTATGTTACCATCTACTATAGCAAGACGAATTCGGTCCTACGCAAGGTAGGATTTGTGTACACTATTTTGTAATCGGGAGCTTTCCGAAAGGAATGGACGATTACAAGTGTTTGAGAAGGAGGTCTCCTTCTCAACACTATCATTATGTGATTGTAGATCTGGTACATACATCCTAAAGTATATGTCTGGCCAGACAAACATGATTTACAGAAAAGAAGAAGTTGAGCATGCACAGGTTTATTTTTGAGAGACAAAAATTACTTGTGCTTATGCTTTATGGCAAGTTTAATCTCTAACTCTAAGAAGTAGGTTTCAAAATATTTTGGCATGTGCCCACTGAGTACGAAGTACTCAGCCCCGCCTATTATTTCTAAAATGTGCAGGTTAACTGGGATGAAGATGATCGCGTGCTGGCGAACTTATTGTTGTTGTTATTATTTTATTAATGTTAAGAGTCATTTTGATGAGCTTAGAACCTAGAATATATATCTTCACACATATATTCTCTCGTTTTTCTGCTGCAAGATTATGATATTGAAATTAGTATAAGTTGATGAAGTGTTGAAGTCTGAAGTCTCGAACTATATTTGTTATCTTATTTTGAAGTCTGGCCAATCTAATTATCTATATAATAGTTGTTCATTATATTGGAAGTTCAGTCTTATTACAACTGATTTTATCGTGCTTTCTTGATCCTGAAAATCAGCTCATTTCCTTCATGGTTGTTGCCATTAATCTGGTTGATGAGATTATTGATTTCCGAGCTGATTTGAGATTGTATTTGATGATATGCATATTTTAAAAAGAGATCAAATGTTCGTTTCATTAATCTCGAGTTACGCATGTCATAATTATCCTAAGTTTGATGATTTGTCGAGCATGAGTTGTCTTGTTTGTTCTTAAATGATAGCAGGGTCGCTATCTTAATCCTTTTGTTAATCATAAATTGTATAAGTCGTGGGACCCACCGGCTTTGTCATCTAATTTCTAGGCCGGGCTGCGACAACATTGTTGTTGTAGATGATCATTGTCTTGCTCAGATTATCATTGGCGTTGCCGCCATTGGGCTTCATCGATGTGGTGGTGGAATATATATTGTCGATCTTATTTTTATGCATTGTGAACAATATTATAATGCATTAACTATAATAACTTAATGCATTAATTAATCCTCTTACATAATCATATTTTACTGCACAAAGTTCATAATTAATTATTATCTTAGTTATATTTTTTAATGATCTAGCAATGTTGGGGCACAACAGAAATTTAATCAACAACTGGATATGACAAATTAATTTGAATAAAATTAAAATGATTTTGTTTATTTAAAATACCAATTCAACATGTGGCATATCTAATTGTATAATTTAATGCATCATTGTCTGCTTATTAATGAATCACTGCACATTGAACTCGTCAGTTTCTTTTTAAAATTATTACACAAGCGTCAAAATTTGTTGCATGAACCTTTATTAAATATACTCAATATAATGCATAAATTTAATCAATGTAATGCACAAATATCATATACATAATGCATTAATTGTGGTAATGGGCTTTAGTGCATTTACAATTTCATATTGATGCATCACATAACTCATATTAATGCATCATAAAATTGTACCCAAAACATCAAGTAACAAATACAAATACAATATACGTATGTATAACTAATTGTGATACAATATACGAATACGATGCACATAATGCATTGATTATATAAGTACACACTTTATAAATCTTATTTGTTTTTTATAAATCATAAATGAGGTGTAAAAAGTATTATTTGTTCTAGATTAATGCATTAGAATTGTGATATTAATGCATCACATTACACTAATTAATGCATCACTGTGCACTATTTAATGCATCTCATTTTTGCACTGGATAAAACAACGAAAATGACCATAATAACCTTACTTAAGTGAAAAGATGCGGGATTGACCAACTAAAGCGAGTTTGACCAATTGGTTATGAGATTAAACATATCCATAGATCTTGTAGGATGGATGGCTTGGATTGGTTCCTAGTTCTCATATAAATAGGAGTTCCTATTTGATCCTCTCCCTATACCTATATATATATATATCTCTATCAAGTGGAGAATATTCTATATTTGCTGTAATAATCCTTATATCAGGATTTTTAATTTTTTATTTTATTAAATAGTTTACTTTTGTCTTGGTAATGTCTTCACCTATTAATCCTATTTTTTCAAGTCTTTGAATTATAGGGTAATTTATGCTCTATGTAATATTTGGTCCTTTTTTTAATTTGTGACCTAAAAAATTTCCTAAATAAAACATTGTTTCATTTTCTGTTTTAGTTATCCTGTGACTTTCTTTATTTTGAGATTTTTTGAAAAAATCTAATTCACCAGTTCCACCACGCTTTCGAGCGAACTCTGATGTCTGACTATATCTGTTTGTAGGAAAACTATAAACTTGTTTACTAACAGTAATATGGTTTTTTGCTATTGTAATTGATCCATTTAAACTTGTAACAAAGTTTAATCCTAACAGAAAATCTTCTGATTTTACAGATTCTGGATTAATAATAACCTGTGGTAATTCATATTTAGAACTAAAATTTCCTGCAAAGTCGGTATCAGAGCTTTTAAGATTTTGAGGCCTAAAAGGTCTGGACAGGCTTAGTCAAGGTTGCTATGTTTAGCATAAATCCTGCTTATACTAAGAACCCGCCAGAATGAAGGATTATTCTTCTTTAAAAGCACTAATATTAATTGGAAAAGTTAGTGTGTTCTTTAGTTTCTTTATCTTTTGATGTTTTGTTTATACTTTTAATTTTAATTATTGGGATATGTTTTATCTTTAGAAAAGGAAGGTAACTAAAAGCTAAAAACTAAGAAACTCTCATCATTGATCTAAATCCGCTTAAACGTCTTGAATTTCTTGATCTTGAATATTCTATAAAAGAGAATCATTGTGTTTCTGTAGAAAATTTTAAGTTTAATTGTAAATTTAAAAAAGGTTTTAATCATATTTTACATAGTGAAAATAATCATTTAAATAGTATTACAGATCTTGTTTTAAATATAGGCTTTGGCCTAGAAAAAGAAAATAATAAAATTATTAAAATTTTAACAGAATTAAAACAAAAAAAAGTCTTGAAAGGGAGACTTATATTAATAAAATTAAAGAAAATTTAGATTTTATAAAAGATCAAAATTGTTATATAATTGCAGAATTAAAAAACCGCAAAAAAGAAACCAAAGAAACAGAAAGTTCAGAATCTTTTGATTAGAAATTTAGGGCTACTTTCTGCATTAGATGTTATTATTGGAGAATTGTCTGTAGAAACTTTTTCTGTAGCAACTTTCTCCTTGCCTTTAGGTCTGATGACTTTTCTGTGATTCATGACCTGTATTTAAATATTTAAAAATGTTACGGAAAAGTAAATCAGCTAGATTATTATCTTTTCCTTTTATATGTTCAAAATTGATTATGTAACCTTTTCCTTGAATTAGATTTTGTAAATTTACCCATCTGGTTCTATTTACTTTTCTACTATTATCATTTTTTAAAAATTTTACTATTGCTTCACAGTCTGTTCTTACTGTAAATTCATTATTAATAAATTTTGATTTTTTCTAATGAATTTATTAATGCCTGTATTTCAAAATCTAAAGAAGTCCAATTATGACCTTAAATAGAAAAACAAGGTATTGTAATTAGTAAAAGAAAAATGGAATTATTTAAAAGAAAAATGGAATTATTTAAAAGAAAAATATCCTTTTTAGGATTAGAAATTGGAAATGGAAAGATTGAATTACAACCACACATTGCAGAAAAACTATTAAACTTTCCAGATAAACTAGAAGGTTTAAAGCAAATTCAAGCATTCTTAGGATTGCTCAATTATGCTAGAAAATTTATACCAAACCTTAGTAAGCTTGCAGGACCTTTATATAGCAAAACTACTAAAAATGGGCAAAGAAATTTTAATAGAGAATATATTCTTTTAGTTAAGAAAATAAAAGAAGCAGTTAAAATAATTAACCCACTAGAATTACCTCTAGTAACATATTATATTATTATAGAATGTGATGGCTCCAAAGAAAGATGGGGAGCTGTTATGTTATGCAATAAAAATAAATATTGCCCCAAAAATGAAGAAAGAATTGCTGCATATAGCAGTGAAAATTTTGGAAAAATTGGAAGTAATTGGACTTCTTTAGATTTTGAAATACAAGCATTAATAAATTCATTAGAAAAATTCAAAATTTATTTAAATAATGAATTTACAGTAAGAACAGACTGTGAAGCAATAGTAAAATTTTTAAAAAATGATAATAGTAGAAAAGTAAATAGAACCAGATGGGTAAATTTACAAAACCTAATTCAAGGAAAAGGTTACATAATAAATTTTGAACATATAAAAGGAAAAGGAGAAGATAATAATCTAGCTGATTTACTTTCCCGTAACATTTTTAAATATTTATACCAGAACTGGTGAATTAGATTTTTTCAAAAAATCTCAAAATAAAGAAAGTCACAGGATAAATAAAATAGAAAATGAAACAATGTTTAATTTAGGAAATTTTTTAGGTCACGAATTAGAAAAATGACCAAATATTACAAAGAGCATAAATTACCCTATAATTCAAAGACTTGAAAAAATAGGATTAATAGGTGAAGACATTACCAAGACAAAAGTAAACTATTTAATAAAATAAAAAATTAAAAATCCTGATATAAGGATTATTACAGCAAATATAGAATATTCTCCACTTGATAGAGAAGAATTTAAAAAACAAATTCCAGAAATGTTAGAACAAAAATTAATTAGAAGATCAGAAAGCCCACATCGAACATCAACTTTTATAGTTAGAAATCATTCAGAAATAAAAAGAGGAAAAACAAGAATAGTTTATAATTATAAAAGATTAAATGATAACACCATATATGATGGTTACAATATTTCGAATAAGGATGGATTAATTAGTTTAATCCAAAATAAAAAGATTTTTAGCAAATTTGACCTTAAATCAGGATATAATCAATTAAAATATGGGTTTCGAACTAATTTTCTCAAGAACCAGTACAAACTCCTTGGAGAATGACAATTCCAATCTATCCTATAAATAAAAGTTAAGCTAGCTAGTCTAAATATATGGGTTTCGAAAATAATTAACCCACTAGAATTACCTCTAGTAACAGATTATATTATTATAGAATGTGATGACTCCAAAGAAGGATGGGGAGCTGTTATGTTATGCAAGAAAAATAAATATTGCCCCAAAAATGAAGAAAGAATTGCTGCATATAGCAGTGGAAATTTTGGAAAAATTGGAAGTAATTGGACTTCTTTAGATTTTGAAATACAGACATTAATAAATTCATTAGAAAAATTCAAAATTTATTTAAATAATGAATTTACAGTAAGAACAGACTGTGAAGCAATAGTAAAATTTTTAAAAAAATGATAATAGTAGAAAAGTAAATAAAACCAGATGGGTAAATTTACTAAACCTAATTCAAAGAAAAGGTTACATAATAAATTTTGAACATATAAAAGGAAAAGGAAAAGATAATAATCTAGCTGATTTACTTTCCCGTAACATTTTTAAATATTTATACCAGAACTGGTGAATTAGATTTTTTCAAAAAATCTCAAAATAAAGAAAGTCACAGGATAAATAAAATAGAAAATGAAACAATGTTTTATTTAGGAAATTTTTTAGGTCACGAATTAGAAAAAGGACCAAATATTACAAAGAGCATAAATTACCCTATAATTCAAAGACTTGAAAAAAATAGGATTAATAGGTGAAGACATTACCAAGACAAAAGTAAACTATTTAATAAAACAAAAAATTAAAAATCCTGATATAAGGATTATTACAGCAAATATAGAATATTCTCCACTTGATAGAGAAGAATTTAAAAAACAAATTCCAGAAATGTTAGAACAAAAATTAATTAGAAGATCAGAAAGCCCACATCGAACATCAGCTTTTATAGTTAGAAATCATTCAGAAATAAAAAGAGGAAAAACAAGAATAGTTTATAATTATAAAAGATTAAATGATAACACCATATATGATGGTTACAATATTTCGAATAAGGATGGATTAATTAGTTTAATCCAAAATAAAAAGATTTTTAGCAAATTTGACCTTAAATCAGGATATAATCAATTAAAATATGGGTTTCGAACTAATTTTCTCAAGAACCAGTACAAACTCCTTGGAGAAGGACAATTCCAATCTATCCTATAAATAAAAGTTAAGCTAGCTAGTCTAAATATATGGGTTTCGAAAATAATTAACCCACTAGAATTACCTCTAGTAACAGATTATATTATTATAGAATGTGATGGCTCCAAAGAAGGATGGGGAGCTGTTATGTTATGCAAGAAAAATAAATATTGCCCCAAAAATGAAGAAAGAATTGATGCATATAGCAGTGGAAATTTTGGAAAAATTGGAAGTAATTGGACTTCTTTAGATTTTGAAATACATGCATTAATAAATTCATTAGAAAAATTCAAAATTTATTTAAATAATGAATTTACAGTAAGAACAGACTGTGAAGCAATAGTAAAATTTTTAAAAAATGATAATAGTAGAAAAGTAAATAGAACCAGATGGGTAAATTTACAACAAGGAAAATGTTACATAATAAATTTTGAACATATAAAAGGAAAAGATAATAATCTAGCTGATTTACTTTCCCGTAACATTTTTAAATATTTAAATACAGGTCATGAATCACAGAAAAGTCATCAGACCTAAAGGCAAGGAGAAAGTTGCTACAGAAAAAGTTTCTACAGACAATTCTCCAATGATAACATCTAGTGCAGAAAGTAGCCCTAAATATATATATATATATAGGGATGGGTTATTATAGAAATTATTCCTCCCGTGAGAACTTGAGAACATGCTTAAATCTATATATATTTATACTTAAATCAATATATAGTCATGCTTAATAAGATTCATGCTTTTTTGCATAAACAATAATGTTTATATAAAATCATGCTTAAATTTATATATATTCATGCTTCGAATAATGACAACCATAGATCATACAAAGATCAATGGTTTAGATTGGTTCCTAGTTCCCACACTAGAAATAGTTTCTATATGAACCAATCCCTATATATATAAAAGTGGGAGAGTTTGTGATTGAATACAACTAAAGAACAATGGAAAAGTAAAATACATTTCTTAATACAGTTCCCGAATTAATTTCCTAGACGACTATATAAATGAGAATGCGACCTTTTTCTATAAATGAATTAATTTCAAATTCTCGAACTGCCCATTCTTAAAGTCTTCAATCTTCATCATCATATTTGTCCATGATGGTATCTATTTTAGTTTAGTGTTCAGTTTACTTGCAAAAAGAGAAAAACCCTTTAAATTTCCACAGCTTGGTATTTTATAAAATCAAATCAATCTCTATAAAACAGAGCATTCCACATCACAAACATTTAATGTGGTGATAGATAACCCCACCTTAAACAGAAAATGACCAAATAAAAAATACTGCGTGATTTGAGTTGGAGTGGGCTCCATTTTCTGAATCTCCATATCAACTACACAACTAAACTGTCCTCAAATTAATATTTATTGTATGCTGGACACGGAGATTAAAAAAATTGATGTAGTTGTTGTGAGTGAAATAAAAGTATAAATTAAAGGGTAATAACACTTTTTACTTTGTTAGATGAGTTCATCAATAACAAAAATAGGTAAATATAGGAAATTATGGGGGTATCATTGTACATAAAGTAGAGTAGGATTTTATTTGTAAACAAATAAAAATGGGTAAGTAGGACTTTATATTGTGGACAAAATGAGTATTATTTAAATTAATATAAGAATCGGTCTTTCGCAATATATAATTTATTTAGTGTATTTCACGTAGATATAGCATCTTACTATATATATAGTTGGGACTTCTGAATCATAATTATATTTTCCGGAATGTCGGTTCTATTAAATTAACCAAATATTGTTAGGGCTCGTTTGGTAGGGGTGATTAGAGTGTATAATATGTCTATGACACCCTAATATCTTGTTTGGTATGAAGTATACGGCCCTTTATAAAGTTCGGGCCCGTATGAATAATACTTATTTTTGTTGTTATGTATACTACCTATGAGGTGGTATAAATAATACTGCAACTAATTATAGCAATAAATTACAATAATTACTATGTGTTGCAGAGAATTTAATACATCATACCAAACGGAATATTAATTCTGTATATTTATAAGACATCTTAGTCAAACATATCAGGCCTTATCTCATACTTTGTACCAAACGAGGCCTTAGAATATTTTTGTGCTAGTGCTATGCTTTTCTTATTATCATTTTTTTTTCTAAGAATCACACTTATTAGGGTTTTTTTTAATGCATGGGAGAAGGAATCTGGCTTATACAAGGAAAAAAAATCGAGTTGAAGAAAAATTACCATATGTCAAAGTGGCATTAGTCTAGCATAAGAAAATTTTAGGTTCAAAAATTGATATTCGCTCTGTCCCATAAGTGTCTCACTTTTCTTTTTAATTTGTCCCACTCAAGTGTACTATTTCCTTTTTTGAAAATCACTTTCTCTCACATAAAAATGTGAGTTCCATCATTTCTCCTTTAAATTATCATTCTTCTTAATTCTCGTATCCAAAAGAAACGTCTCACTTATTATGAAACGGAGTGAATACTAATTAAAAATAAAATCGAACAGATCAGTCCGGTTCGATTTTGAAAACAAGTAGGTGGGGCTGAAATAAAAGAGTGATGTTATTCAGCCATAATGTGGCTAACCATAATTTGGCCGATTAAGTGAAATTATCCAATTGTGTTAGATATTTGATTCATATAAAAAGTATGATTATATATTTTATGTTAGTGTTTATATTTTTGGCTTAAATTCTATCATGATTAGTGTAAATATATTTGTTTCTTAGTTTTTCGACAAAAATCTTTGTATTACCTTTCTTATATCTATCAAGATTTATGCTACATCAAAATCCAAATATATCAAGATAAATTTATATAAATTAAATATTTTGAATATTATAAGTCATTTAAAACTTAAAACAATTAAATAAATTGATCTTTTTTATTATTTAATCACATTGTGGTTAGGCATAATGTAACTGCATGTATTTATTCGAAATAAAAATATACTCCATCAGATTGCGTCAGATTTCAATGATGACTGTTAGATTGAGCCATTTTGATTAGCCACTTCCCACTTGGGGGGTGGGTGTGGGGGTAGGTGGGTCCCCTTCTCTTTCTGTATTTTCTCAATCAAAATGAACACCTGCATTAGCTGTCGCACTCCACTCCTCGCAACTAGACTAGTTTTGCTCGCTCTCTCTCTCTCTCTCTAAATATATAATATTAATATATTATGAGTGAGTGTGGTAGTACTAGTAGTATGCTTGCTTTTTTTGGGCGGTTTGATTTTTTGAGGATAACCAATCAATGTCATCCCAAAATTTCATGAAATCCCTATTCTTTTTTATTTTCATTTTCCGCCGCTTGTAAAAAAAAATTTACATCTGACATTGTAGTAATTCATTATTCATTCCATTCACGTGGAGAATTAACTTTTCAGCCTCATAATTTATGTTTAACCAAACCTCCCAATTTTTTAGCCTTTAACTACTATTATTATTGTACGGAATCTTTAAAATTTTAGTATATCCTAAGCACCAATAACACTCCGTTTGTCTATTCGGGTATTAGTTCATTTCTCGAACACATGAATACAACGAACAAAAGTGTTATTTGTACATTTGATTATTAGTTAAGAACAATGGTGCTATTTGTACATTCGAGTATTAGTTTAGTTTGAACTAATACTCAAATTAACGAATGTGGATATAAGTGTTTACTATATGAAAGCATATATATCCATTTTAATTTGCTCATTATAATTGTGGAGATCAGGAATAACTAATGCACAACTTAATAATAATCAATAAATTTGAAATTATAAGATGACCAAAACACATTTTTTTATATCAATATACTAGAACACATTTTTTTATACTCTCTTCGTCCCTCAAAAATATAATGCATATTTGATTTATTGTGAGGTATAAAATATTAGTTGAACCACACTAACCTACAACGGAGATAGTATCAATATAATAGAATATAAGGCAATTTGCACGTTTTCAGTAAAAGTTAAACACTAAAGTCCGACGCATTATGTGATGCATAATATAAACTATTACATTATTATATAAATTTACTTAAATATATTTATTCTTTGGCATTGTACTTATTCATTATGACGTATATGATGTATCAGACAATATGTCAAACCAATAAACCATGCCTATTCTAACCATAAAATGATTTCATTATTTACAATAAATCAAGCGGTCAATTATTTCTTTTAAATTAATCCAAACCCATTTCATATTTCACAGCATTATATTATTCCCCAATATCCTTTCTTCAAAATATTTTAATAAAGATAATTGAAACGATATGAAAAATAACCAACCAAACACCAAAATAACTTCATCAATTATTGCTTCAAAAAAAAATTGATCATATATCCAACCAAAATTTCCACTTAAGATAATGAAACTATAAATAATGCCAAAAAACAATTAATGCCGGGATAAATATGTCTGCCTTCAACAATATCTAATTCCTTTAAAATTTAACTTACTGTTTTAAGACTTTGTTCTTTATATAATATAGAAAATCGAATTTAATGATCTTTCGTTGATGCTATTAATAAAGAATCTTGAAAATAATTGACTACCAATACCATCTACTACTTTATTTTACCCTGGAAATTTATTCATCAAACAAAGAAATCATGTTTGAGAGAGAGAGAGAGATGAGGTGACGAAAAGGAAGACCATTACTGCTATGAGATAAAACCCTTTTTCCATTATTAAGCAAAAAACAATTGATAATCTTTCTTCTGTTTGAGCTTTGGTAAACTGTCAAAAGATGGTTATAAAGTAAAAATCAGTTGAAAAGGTTGTGATTCTTTCGAGTATGGTACTTTTATTGACAGTTTTGTACGTTTCTTGATGTCTTTTTCTTGTGTTGTTACATTGGGTGTTGGTAGGAAATGGGAAATCATTGATTTAGGATTTCCTTCATCATTTTTATTTTATTTTTTTTTTCCAAAAAACAAAATTTTCTAAATGGGATTTTTTTTTTTCTGACTTCTTGGCTCCCTTAATCCTCAAACTCTAAAATTGGGTTTTTCTTAATCCTTCCTCATCTTCTGCTTCATGTGTACAAAATTTGTTCTTTATGTGTGTTTCTTTCGAGTGGCCAAATTTTATCCGATTATTCAAAAGAAAAAAAAAGTCGGCTTCCTCTCGTATGAGAGAGAGAGAGAGAGAATTGGGACTGTAAAAGTTTGGTATAATAGTGGGCCTGTGCAGTGAAAAGAGGAGCTATCAAAATATGGGGTGCTTGGCTATTGGAAATTTGTAGGGATGAGTGATGGCAATTTGAAGGCTGTTTTTATCCATTTTAGACTTCTGGGGTTTCTTGTTTGGTATCAAGGTGGTCTCTTTCACACTTCACACAATTACACACTGCCCTAATTACTCACCCAATTATAAACTCTCCATCTTTTTCTGTTCCTCATCACTCCTCTTTCTTTCATTATTGCAATTCCCTTCTTTTACTAGTAAATATAGTAGTAAATGCTTTCGTTTTTATGATTCTCAGATATTTCTCATGCTCTCCTAACCAGAATTGCCTTTTTCTCATCAATAGGGTGAGGGGTCACCATTTCATTTCACACCACTCCACTTCTTGAAATTTGTTTTCATTAATTTCACCACCTTTGCTCCTCTGTTCTTGATTCATCTCTGACGTTCATACAATAGACTAGTTTATAATTTTAGATCCCAACTTCAAAATTTAGCTTAGTTCTAGGTGGGAATTATTATTATTATTATTATTATTATTATTTTTTGTTGTTTTTGTTTCAAGATCAAGAATTGAATTAGAACAAGTCTAGTCTAGATGCCTGCTGTTGAATCAAGCAGCTCTGTGTGGAGTAGGGAGCAGGATAAGCAGTTTGAGAAGGCGATAGCTGCTTATCCTGATGATTGTTCAGACAGATGGGAGAAAATTGCAGCTGATGTTTGTGGGAAATCTGTGGAGGAGATTAAACATCACTATGAACTCTTAGTTGATGATGTTAGCCGAATAGAATCCGGTTTTGTAGAGCTCCCTTTTTATAACTCTTCCTCAGATGGCTCATCCACCCTTGCTGCTGATGATGGACCTGCTAAAAAAGGCAGCCATTCCAACGGCGAGGGGGCCAAGTCGTCCCGTTCCGATCAGGAGCGTCGGAAGGGGATTGCTTGGACAGAGGATGAACATAGGTATATATAATCTTTGTTTGTTCCTCATTTTAATGCCATCATCACAGAATTGAATTATTTATCTGATGTTGTGCTTATGTAAATTACTCTAGATTTTGTATATGCAGTTTTGAGCTTCCTTATTTCCTTGTGGTTTGAATGCTGCAGCTCCTATATAAATTATGAGTGATATTTTTTGATCAAATTTTCATGCCATGCTGTTTTTAGCTAACTTTTTAGATATTAGTCATGATAGTTGGTGAATAGATATTCTCAATTCTGTGTGGAATTCTAGGATGATATTTGCTTGAGAAATCTTGTATTGCTACTTTTGCTAGAACTAACTCAACATTTGCTTGCTTATATTTTGATGTAATAATTGGTTATAGTTAGCAGCTTAAATTGGATCTCAAAATGCTTAATTTGCTGATTTGTGTTTTGTTTCATTGATTAGTGTGGACGTCATGAAATGTGAGATCGAGATCTAATTCTTGGCATATCAATAATGCTTTGCATAAAAGTGTTTCACATCCTTGTGTCTACAACTATGCCTTCCATTCTAAATGATAATTTCTGCAAATATTGTGTACTCGTCGTGATATTTCTTCGAACAGAAGTAGCTAGAGGGAAAATCATGCTGTAGCCAACTTAAATACCACTGCATATCATACAAACCTAATAAGCTTTTGAATCTGCAGAAACCTAGCTAACTTTGTAATTTGTATTCTTATAAACACTTTGCTTTTTTCGTTGTCTGGTTATGCTTGTACGACAAACAAGTAGAACCTGGGGAGCAGTTCAATCTCCCTACTTACGTACATGCTTGTTATGATGCAAAGTTCTCTCTGGTTGCCTGTTTGGGATTGAGTAGGTGTATTCATTTGTGTGTGGAAGGAAATTCTCGTTGCTAATCAACGAAAGATAGTTATCAGTATTGTTCATTGTTTGCTAGATTTGTAATTTATTGTTGAGTAGTCACGACATCTGTTTTGCGTATTAAGGGAGTCGAAAACTGAAAGAACTTAGCCTTGCTTCTTGTGGTACTTGAGCTGTTGTTGAACAACCTTGAGTGCTTGTTCTCTCCGTCATTCTCTTTCGTTAATCTCCTCTACTACGCGTTCGAAAAACTCGACACGTGGTAGATTAAGATATTCAATGAGAAATTAAACTACTTCCACTGAAATCACTTTCATTCATGGAAACAAAGATGTGATAGCACTTTTACTATTTTGATTGTTGAGTGATGTAATTTTGATGATCTCCCAACAGATTGTTTCTTCTTGGTTTGGACAAATACGGAAAGGGTGACTGGAGAAGCATTTCTCGTAACTTTGTGGTGACGAGGACTCCGACCCAGGTGGCGAGCCATGCCCAGAAGTACTTCATCCGCCTCAACTCCATGAACAAGGACAGGAGGCGTTCGAGCATACATGACATCACGAGCGTCAACAGTGGAGACGTGTCGGTGCCCCAAGGCCCGATCACCGGTGGCGGCCCGCCTACCAAGTCCAACAAGCAGCAGCCGGGGGGAGTGAGCATGTACGGTGCACCAACCATGGGACAACCCCTAGTCTCAGCAGTCGGGACGCCGGTGAGTCTTCCTCCGCCACCACACATGGCCTATGGCATCGGAACTCCCATCCCCGTCATGCCTCCCGCCCCGATGAACATGGCTCCGATGGCATATCACGCGTCGGTTCACAGGTGATCATTCAGATTATTGTCCTATGATAGACTGATTATTTCCTCTTGAGCAGTAATAATTAATATCCTTTTATTGTCCTAGAAATGTTGCTGTACCATCATTTTCATTTTTTTTTCTTATTAATTTTGAATAGTTGATGGGGAAAAACTGTATAGGCGATGATGGTGCTGCAGATGGATGAAGAAAATATTATTCTGGTAATATTGAGTCTTAGAAATTTTAAGAATTACTTGTAGCAGAGATTATTGAAAATCTAAAGAGAGAATTTTTTTTCATGGGGTAAATTGTAAATTCATCTTCTTCTCTCCATACTACTCTCTCAAGCACCATTTTCTGGCTATTAAAAATTAATGGTTTTTTTTTATAAAACAAGAAAAGAAATTGCAAACGGTGAGCATATGATTTTTTTTTTTAGAGTATCTCCTGAAATTGTTTTTCTACTTGCATTTTGAATGAAATTTAAAAGTTTAATGTAGATAGGCGAATGACTAAAACTTACTCCTATTAAAATGCACAAGAATGAGAATCAATGCCACGGATGTAAGATACACGACGCGAGACGAAATTTTCGTGCTCTTATCATATCGAAACGACAACTATCCAAAAATGAAGCCATAATTTTGGTGTTGTGTCGACGATTCTCAGTTTACCTTCATTCTTGATCTCGTAGTTCATTTCCTTTCTGTTTTTCTTGCCCCCTTTTCCAACAAATAGGTTGAGATAAGGATTGAAATTGTGGTATTTTGAAAATTTAGAGGGCCAAACTAGGAATGTCAATCAAATCAACCTACTAGTTTTTTAATCAATTTTATCAAGTTGTCGGGCTATTAAGATCAAATCACTATTATGCTTCAATTTTCTTTTTTTCTTCTTTTAATTTTATACAAAAAATCATCAGTGATCGGTCGCACCTTCCCAATGCGCAGACTGGGCGTGTGCATCTCACACGTCCTGATCAAGGGCACCCAACCCATTTTTAATTTTTCTTTCTTTCTTTTTCATTTTTCTTTTGGTTTTTTGAATTTCATTTTTCTTAATTAATCTCTAATTAGTATTTATTATTAATTCTCAATTAAAATTTATTAATCTTCAATAAGAATTTATTAAATAAAAATAAATAATTTTTCTGAAAAAAAGTCAACAAGAAAAATCAACCGGTCGCACGGAGACTAACACACACAAATATTAGTATCTCATTTATTCTGTAATTAATTACTCCCTCTGTTTGTTAAAATATTGTACACCAAGATAGTGATAAATTGAATCTATCTCTAATTAATAATTATTGCATTGAAAAATCATAAAACTGGCTCGAATCCGGCAATAGGCGGTAGACATCGGAAATTGGATTTAAATTTGGAGAAATTTAGGGCTATGGTTCCTTAATTAATGTCGGGGAAATTGCCTCCCATTAAGATTTCAATTTAGTCCCTAAATCCCTAACTTCTTCATCATTGACCCCTAGAAATATATAAATTGACAAAAAAAGGACAGCAAACTTCTAAATATTGCACTTAACTCCTAAAGTTTGTGATAACTTACTTTGACGCTCCAAAGTTCAATAAAGTTACTTTTGAAACCTATTTACTTTACTTTATACATTGTTTTCTAAAACTTTAAAATTTTTCATGTGATTTTTTCGGTGCTATAATTCAAGTATCGCTACGTTATTGAAAAAATATTGAAATATTGTGCATTAATTCGCTGAAGATTGTATAGCATGACATTATTGAAAAAAAGAAGTTAAATATTATGATAAAATATGATATTTTTTGATTAAATTACTACACCAACTATCAACTCGGTTTACTAAAGAAAATATAAAAAATAATAAAAGATACTAAAGGAAACTTAGTGATACAAAAGAAGAGACATATATAATATTGCCTCGTACCGACAAACCACATTTCCTCTTACGGAAATGGATATTGCCATTTCTATCTCTTCAGACATCTTAACTTTCTAACCGACCATTTTTCACTAAAAGGCTAATGCCTAAATTTCTTGAAATGATTAAGAAATAAGCTCCAATAAAATTATTCAACATCATTAATTTAAAGTGTTGATTGCAGAAATAAGATCTCAATAAAATGGTATTTCAAATTGCAAATATTGAAAAACCACGCCAAAATTAAAAATAAAAATAAAAATAAAAATAAAAAGTAATTTTTCAAATTGCAAGAATTGAAAAAAATTGTGATAATTACAAAATAATATAAAAGTCTACTAAGCATTAACCTTTAATAAAATCATCTTTTCTGGATTTGAAAATTTGCACTTTAAAAAAAATGCTGAGGTAATGATGGCCAATTGGGAAAAAAAAATGCCACTAATTTATTGCCTTATTTTTATTTTTGATAGATCTACTACATGGTTTGCCTTTTTGTGTCCCTACAAAAATTGTGACTTACATGTTAAGCAACACTTTCAATTGTTATCTTATTTCTCTTTTATTATCTGTTTTCATAATTTTTTATTAATGGTCATATTGATGTATTTGTGCTTACCCCAACTAACTTACTTTTTATCAACTAATTGTCATCACTATTTTGATGCATAAGTATAGAAAAGCATTTGTACCTAACAAGCTTGTGAATTTTTCATGTCCATGATTCATCTAACATATCACATGTTCCCCTCCACGATCATGTCACTTTGCATGATTTCAACTTCGAATTATTTGGTAATATATCGTATTCAAATATCGAGTAATAATGAAATATGAGACGCATTATGAAAATAGAAAACTCTTGTGATTTAACAGCATACGTGATAAGTCCAAGATCTTTATTCATCGGTCACAAATTTAATTTTCTTGCAACATTTTGTTATCTCAGTTATAGAAAATTGAAAAAAAGTGGGAGTGATATAAAAAAATAGTATCAACTTTTACGTCGGTTAGGGAGTTGTCTGCTTGGTTTTCCTTATTATATTATCAGTGCATATAAAATATTTGCAATAATACTACGTAAGTCAATTTTCAATAGATTATAAATATCGAACCCCACAAACGAATTGTCGCATGTAAACAATTTTAGCAATGTTTATACACATGATAATTAAATTAGGATCACATAATTGAGATCAGACGTCTATCATACTTTTTGCATGCACTACTACAATTATTGAAAAAATAAACTCTGAAGCACAAATGTTTGCATACAACTTTTACATTGTATGTTTTCTTGGTCAAATTTTAAAGAATTTTTAAGAAAATATACATTACAATTCGGTCGAAACAGAAACCGAATTGGGAACGACTTTGATCAGTTCGGTCAGATACTTTTATAAAATTCGGTTAATCAATTTTTACAACTCGATTTGAAATTTTACCGAATTCGGTTAATAAGTTTTTACAACTCGATTTTATTTTTTACCGAACAGACCGAGTGCTCCCCCATTAATGGTAGATTGCAATACAGTAGAACCTCCCTATAGTAATATCCTTGAGACTAGAAAAAAAATATTCTTATAGGGAGGTTATTCTGATGTAGAATTTGACTTATATTTTTTTATTTAATAAGTTATTTAAGATTCATTGGTTCTATAATAATAAATTCACGTATATACATCATGCATGTGGTATATTATGTATATATTTAAAAGATTCACTTAAGTATGTATTTAAAATATCAAACCCCAAATACGTCGTATCTTCAATATGATACTACGAACACGCAAGTTAAAAGATGGTGTGGTAACCCAAAAAATTAAATCATTGTCACAAGTAACTTTAGATAAATACTTCATGTCATCTTAAATTTGATGTAAACAATTCTCTTGATTGATATTTATATATAAATATATTTTAAAATTACATTATTATCATTTTATTACTATATAGGAGCAATTTTATACATACGGGACCTTAAAAAACCTGAAATATTACAATGTAGGGGTTATTCCTATTTATAACTGATCCCGAGTTGGGACCGGGACTTTTTATCACTATAAGGGGGCTATTCTTATATAGAATATAATTATAGAGAGGTTCTACTGTATTTCTTAAAACGCGCCCATTTTACTTTTTCCTTTTCAATATCTATTTTTCTCCCTTGAAATTCTTACCCCACAATATCAAAATCCTTTCTTTTTCCTATTCATTATCTTTTTTCCCCCTTGAAATTCTTACCCCACAATATCAAAATCTTTATCATCCTTTCTTTGAGAAATTATGGTGACAAATTGCACAAGCTTACTCAATTTGGTGGTGCATTAATTTGAAGATGGTGGGATGGTTGCATCACAAAGAAGATAAGCCACCTCAAAAGCTGTTGTTTACAGTCAGAATCCAAATAAAATGCAACATGTTTGGTCTCTTCAAATTTGTAATACAGCTAATTCCTAACTTGTTACACACTTTTTATTTCACACACTTTGCTTTATCAACACACACACACACTCTCTCTCACACACACTACACATCAGAAAGGTGTCATTTCAGAGCTTTGGTCCATCAAGACATCAGCCCTTTTATATATTAAAAGGAAGAACAAAAATTGATATTTTTCAATATTATCTAACGTTGAATCGATCACTTTAAAGAAGAAAAAAAAAGTACAAAAAGCAAGCAAAGAAACCAACTTTGTCAAAAAAAGACTCATATCTTCTCCACCTTTAGTATCTGATGACCAAAAGCTGACTCATGCAACTAAAAGGTTGAGATCAAACAACTACTCTTGTTCTGTTATATATAGTGTCGAAAACATGCAAGTTTCTGGTAAGGGACCGATCTTCAGAGACGAACATTCCAAAGCATTTGGTTCAAAGAAAGCAAGGGAGCATAATGGAAGTACAACATATCAGAACGAGGTTTGGGAAGACGAATATGCTTAAGGAACATGCTCTTGGGGTTCCGATCAGCTCAGCAGAGTATGTATTCGCGTATAAGAACAGTTTGAAGAAACTTTTACCTGATCCGGCCGCCCAGTACCAACTTCTGCCTTCTCCTTCCAATCATTATTCCAAAATAAGAACTGGTAAGCGCTTCCTTCTTGATAACACCTGATAATAATATTAATTAAAACAAAAAAAAATTGTTTAAGAGATGTCTGAATCTGAACTTATACTAATACAACGTTGATGATATTGCAGATAGAGGAAATTCAGTAATTGCTAAGATGATCAAACTCGGCAAAACTATGGATGTCATTGCTCAAGGAATCAGAGAACACGGTATGTACTTCAATAAATTAAATGAGTAAATATAACAGATTCGATGATCACATACCGATTTTCTGATATAGAATGTTGATGATTCCTGCAGTGAGATTAGGACCAAAGTTGAGTGAAACAGTGAAAGGAAAACTAAGTTTGGGCGCGAGAATCCTCCAGGTGGGTGGAGTCGAGAAAGTATTCAAGCAGAAATTCAACATTACAGATGATGAAAAACTGTTGAAGGCTTCTCAATGCTATTTATCAACGACAGCAGGGCCAATAGCAGGACTCCTCTTTGTGTCCACTGAAAGAGTCGCCTTCTGCAGCGAGAGATCCATCAGAATCTCTTCTCCGACTGGAAAACTGCTAAAAGCACATTACAAGGTAGATCATTATTTCAATATTTTTGAACTCAATACATTTATATTTCAGCCAAAAACAATGGAAACTAAATTGCAAAGAAAACTATGTATGCAGGTCATGATCCCCCTAAGAAAACTAAAGAGAGCCCACGAAAGTGAAAATTCGAAGAAACCATCAGAGAAATACGTGCATCTAGTAACAGGGGACAATTTCGATTTCTGGTTCATGGGATTTCTCAACCATCAAAGAACATTAAAGTTTCTCCAACATGCAATCCATCAAGCAAGATAAGACTTCAGGCAGAAGAATTCATAGCATATGATGTTTTACTTTTAACCTAGTATTTGTTGGTTCTTCCTTCTATCCCTCCTCTTAGGACGTATAGATGTCAATCAGAGCTATACTCTCTATCCTGTACAATTTTGTAAAAATATTTAATTTATTAAGAGTAATCAAATTCACATCTTGTGAAGGATCAAACTCCGTCAGTATCTCTCTAAATGTAAAATCATCTTCTGGAACAAAATCAAATGCATTGACTAAAACCTCAATAGCAAGACTATGAAGAATACATAGAAGTATGGCATTCACACTGCACTAGGCCAATGTCTTTCAATGTGTAGAGTCTAAATGTACAGCAAAGAACATACACATCGTTTGAAATGTGCAAAACTGCTAAAACAGCCACAAGTACCAGGAGATATCACGAAACAAGTACCAATGGGTGCAAAAGAGCAACTTTGCATGAATATTGTAAATGAGATTCTGCAGAAGGTAACATGTAGTACAGATATCTCCTTTGCATGCATAAACCATGAACTCATTAGCTTTTCGCTGTTCTCTAAAATATCTCAGAATTCTCTGAATAAATCTAAAAACTTTTCTTCTAAAATAATCCATTAGTTAGAGAGGAGCAATGTTTAATAACAGGGAGTCAAAAGATGTAAACAGAAAGGCACACATAGTAATAGCATTGTCTTACAATCATATTATGGCTGTTAAAGCCATCAATCGCAGCCAGGTAGATCGACATATAAGACCTTTATGCCAATTTACAAATTAAGAAATCATCAGAAAAGTTGTACAAAACATGGTAGTGTCTGCTTAAAGAGATGTACAATCAACGGAAAGGTACCTACTTAAAATGTAATAAGCATATCAAGGAAACAAGGGTAGTAATCGTAATATACATCTGCAGTGACAGACTTTCAGGAACTCGGCTATGCATAAGGATCCCTACACTCAAGAGGGCACTGAACAAGGGCTCAAGATTCCCCACCATTTCGGGTGGAATCAGATGAATCCAATCCAGAACTTGCAAGCTCACCAGGACATTTAGTAATATTCTCAGCGTAAGAGATCTGGCTCCGACAAGCTCCCAGAAAAATTGACCTTACATCCTGCTGGAAACTGCAATCCAGCCTCATGGCATCTCACTTCAGTTACATGGGGGCAGGAACGCACATCAAGATATTCAAGAGCTTCACAAGACTTCAAGAGCTTCCTGATTCCATCAACTGTAATTTTTGGGCAGTTACTTACCCTCAAAATTTTCAAACTTAACTTAGAATCATCATTTCCTAATCCCTGAAAAGCAGCATCTGTGACCTCCTCACAGCACCCAACATCAAGAACCTCAAGCTTCCTGCAGAGGGAAAATATGCAGTCTAAGGAAGCATCTGAGACATTTAAGCACCAATCCATTCGGAGATTCTTGAGACTGTCGTAACATGCAGAAGCAATTTGCTTTATGGATTCATCAGATAATTCTCGACAACCACCAATAATTAGTGTCTCAAGATTTTTGCACTGTTCGGCCAGGGAGAGTATGGACTCATCCCCAATCCTGTAGCAATCGAGCAGCTTCAGAGTCAGCAGTGAAGAAGAACATGCTTTGGATATACTACATATGCCAATATCCCCGATATTACTGCACTTATTGAGATCTATTTGTTTCAATCTCTTACAACCCTTGACAAGAACAGTGAGACCCGAGTCGGTAATATTAGAGCATCCTTGCAAACCTAACTCTTCTAAATTACTACAGTTCATCGAAAGGGCACATAATAAAGCATCTGTGACAAATCTGCAGCCCACAACATACAGGGCTCTCAGGTCAAGGCAACCATTTGCGATAGATGTCAGCCCCTTATCAGTTAGCTTTCTGCAATACGACACATCTAGGAACTGCAAAGAAGGAAGCCCAGATGCAAGTGATGCAATTCCCTTGTCTGTTATACCTGTTGATCGGAGAAATTTCATTTAATCTGCTATCCTCCAAAATAAGTCAGCTTAAAAGTTAAAATCCACATAGTTAGTTTGAGTTAGTAAACATGGAAATGATAGACATCAAACTAATTAACTTCCCTGTAATAGCTGTAATCTGAATTAACTCATTAAGAACACCAAAGTAGTTTGCTACGAATTGGAAGCATCAAGTCCTAGATCTAGCCATATCAAACAAAACTATGCTATTACTTTCTTATGATAAGTATTCAATAGGAAAATTCAGTCAAATAAATAAAAACAAGAATCCCATAGAATATAGAGAAGTTATAGGAACTCCAGTTCCCTTCCTTTTTTTTTTACTTCAAATCTAAGCCTAGGCCTGCTCCATTTGTTCTCCGAATCTCAAAGAACCAATAAAGACCTCATCTTAGGACTCCATTTGAAATTTGGTAGTTTGTTATCATAAAAAGGCAAAAAAAAGAAAGGAAAAAAAATAATGAAACCAAAATCAGGCATTTCAGAAATTAACCTATTTGAAAAATATAACCTTTTACATAATGGTTAATAGATCCTACATAAGCAAGTGTAAAATCATCTACGAAGCAATTATTACCTCTACAATGAGAGTGAGGAAGCACCAGATAAGTACAATTACACTTTCCATTAGGTTGCTTCCTTTCGGTTAAATCAGATTTTGCATATATTTATCCACAAAAATCCGTGGATAATTTAGATGACACGATCATCAGTGATGACCAATGTACGACTTAATTGGACTTCATCACAATCTGATGTGATAATGAAGCTGATAACAACCCTTGCCACTAAATAGGTCGACTACCCACTATCATCTAACATCTATGCAACACAAAAAAAAGACCCTGCTTGGATCTTTTAATTTGCTAAATACACATCGGCTTATCTCTTGTGAAAGAAAAGGGTTAGATTTGCAACACCTAATATGGAAAATGGTAGAGAAATACACAACTATTTGAAGCCTTACTTGTTTGAGAGGTGTTAGAAGTCAGTCCCATTACATTTTCAGCCTTATAACTAAATGAATACCTTCTTTGATGGCATGTAACTCATTTGGAAACGCACAATTTGCCAACAGTAGCATCTTCAGACCTAAAGATCCTTTTCGAAACATATGTACCTTCGGTCCCAATCGTAGTTCTGTTCACCTAGTAACTAAAATTTACTTTTGCTTAATGTGGAGTCTTATATAAGTCTATGTCTGGGGTCTAGATGCAAAAACTTCTATGATCTTTAATATGCATAACTATCTCGAGGCGCTTTCACTCAGGATATTTACTAAAATGGAAATTAAAAAAAATTAAATAACTTTTCCAAAGAAAAATTTCCAAATTAGTGTGCAAAAGTTCTTTTCTATATTAGAGCCATGAACAAGCGCCAAAAAGATAGAAAGGGGGAATCTTTCGACATATTTCAGCACCCCCAAAAAAAACCCTCATTGAAACCTTAGTTAGCAAAGGAATCAGAAAGAAATTAAAAAGATCAAAATTAAGGACCAAAAAAAAAGTGCTTGTGGACGATCACGCTCACTCTCAGCTCAACTAGTAATCAGCGACAAACAGCAGAAAGAAGCCATGAAATTAATCATTCAACAAAAAATAAAATTCAGGGAGTAAAGAAATTACTGCTATGAACGTACCTTTACAATTCTGTAAATTGAGAACTCGCAAGGAGGAGAAGGCGGCGGCAATCACTGAGAGATCGGAGTCGGTGACGCCGGGATAGAAGGAGCGGGAGACGGACTGAGCCAGGTCGAGCTCGCGGAGGCGCGTGAATCGGGCGGCGAGGCGGTTGAGCATGTGGGGCCCGGCCCGAGCACAGAGCTTCCGCCTCTCGGTGCTCTGCAGGTGGAGCCACCTCTTGCAGACGAGCCCGAACACCTCCTTATCCTTGTCGTCTTCCAGCGTGGAGAGGACGGCCCGCAGCTCGTCGTCGCCCAGCCTCTCGTTAATGCACAGGCCGCCTTCTTCGGGCTGGAAAGAGCGGGCCATACCGGATTATCGGGCCGACCTTTTTGCAGAGCGCTGATTTTCAGAAGTTAATAAAACAAAACTTCTTATGATATTTCAAGTGGTGTGGTGACACTCTGGCGTCAGCTGAAAAATGACGCTAATGCCCTTGGAAGTTCCCCTTTTTTCTTAAGCACAACTTGCAAATTATATCATGATCTAATTATTTTAATGCCACTTTTAAATATTGGAAATTGAATATTCAATTTTTTACGATTATAACTCGTCAAAATTTTTCAACGATCCAAACTCTTAAATCCTCACCATTCTAGCCCTTGATTTAAAAAATCAAAAGTTGTGCTTCAATGAACTTGAGGATAGAAATATTATGGCATATGAGTTGGTGTCCAATATTTATTGATGGCGACCAATTTTGTTTGAGTAGTCTCCCACAACTACTTTTAGATTGGATTTTAAAATTTGTCGTCGTCATCAAGCATTGGACATCGACCCATATGCCATAATATTCCTCTTTTCAAGCCTGTCGAAATCCAGTTCTCAAATCAATAGTTCGAACGGTGAGAATTTGAAAGTTTGGATTGCCGGAAAGTTTAGTCGAGTTTTAATTAAAAAAAATTAAAGATTGTATATTTAATTATAAAGATTAGAAAGTGAGTTTCAAATTGCAAAATTAGCAATAGTTTGTGGTTTAATTTACCGTTCTTCCTTAAAAAACTTTAGGGTATTTCAATTTTGCCTTTTCTTTTTACTTATTATACTTGATAATCAAGATTAATGCCATCTTATATCATAAATTAAAGGACATTAAATTGCTGTTGAGCACAATAATTTTTTTGAGGTTATGATTAGTTTGTTGAGCCTCAACTACTGCCCTAATTGTCTTATATTATACTCCACCACCATCCATCATTGGATGATTATCATTTCATCAATTTTTGGGTTAAATAAAATTTGTGGTCCGAAGTTCAAAGTCTTTTTCAAATTAAATTAAAAAATAAATAATACTCCCTCCGTCCACAATAAATTTGCCACATTGTGAATTGCATGGGTTTTAATAATTTGTTGGTTGATTGTATTGTGAGTGGAATAAAGGTCCCACTATGTAGTTTTAAATTGTGTGGTGAATGGAAAAGTAAGTGAAGTGTATGGGGTCTATTACTATAAATGGTTATGGCAAATTTTTTGTGAACGGACCAAAAAGAAAATTGTGGCAAATTTATCGTAGAGGGAGGGAGTAACAAATTAAATTTGGTAGCATGCACATCGCACCATAACTTGTGAAATTGTATCTCAAAGAACTTGTGGAATCCATAATTACAAATCTTTTTCAATATTAATATTCATTAGCTTACACGAATTTCGTTCGTTGATGTTTTGATCCTTATTGATTTCTCAATTATCTTTCAACTCAAGGTACGATGTGAACTTTGAGCTGAATTAGCCATATAAGAATGGCCTAATTGGTGGAGTAAGTGATTCACAACTAATATATTATAAGTTCGAATTCTACTAATATGTTTTAGTCTGAGTGCAAGCAAGATTGAGAGGCTCACTAGATAAAGGAATGCCTAGAGAAAATTCAAAATACTCGTCGCCTTTTGTCGACCGCGGACTAGACTATACATGAATTTTCACGAAATTCATATTATAGGTGTACATGCAGTGCACCCACCTCTCACATGTTAATATTCTATTAATACAATTTATATTAATAAAATATTATCATGTAAAAAGTGAGTGTACATATTCATGTAGGATGGAATATCTCTTAATTTTGTACCATTAAGTGACCACTTCATTTCAATTTAAGATCTCATATTCGAATTCCACCAACACCTTATAAATCGAGCATGTCACACCAAATATTCCTATTTTCTAGTGCAACTTACCTCTATTGTGAGGTATGCAGACCATTACATAGGAGCAGGATTTACTCCGTGCGCACCTCAAATCTGTTATCCTCATCGTAAAAGGAAAAAATAAAATAAAAAAAATAAGCAATTTGCAAATGATGAAACCTACTTGTAAAACACAGAATCAACTCGTTATCCAATAATTAATTTTACTAAAAAATATCATAGTTTGGATTCACCAAAGTCAATACCCAGTAACAAGTTTTCAGCACTAGTATTTAAATGAGGAGCTACTTCATCTAATTCTATATGAATATATGTCGAATCAATAGTCACTCTGCATCCTACCACATTCTCATCACCAACTACCATGGAACAATTTTCATATAGACCTTCTTTTGGTGGAAGATTCAACAAACAAGACCTATGTTTCGCCGATAACCTCATCCTATCACTAAATATGTTTTCCTTGTTTCTTACCATAACCATGAGCCGATGATGGCGTCCCAGCAGCTCAGAGACGTACTTCATGTCCCCGTTGGCAAGTGCATGACGAACTCGAGTGGATGACACTTGCCCCCTCTCTTGTGAACTGCTAGAACCTATGCCCGTAGAATGCTGGTGCTTGTCCATGACAGTATTTATTATGCACGCTCTCATGCCATACTCCTCACACAGTCGCACCAGATCAGATGAATTGCCAGCAGCTTTATATCCAAACCGGTAGTTTTCACCTGGCAGATTATTAACAAAGCTTGTTAGTTTATTCTGGAGTGTTAATACGATAAACTAGACAAACAATGCAAACATACCTGCCACAACGCCGTGAACTCCAAGATCCACTGCTAATCTCTCAACGAATTGCTGTGGAGTAAGATATCGAACTTGTGAAAAATCAACCTCGAATTCCTTAGGTGTAACATTACCACAAAATGGAGCCCAAGAGGAAAGAACACGCTTCCGGTCACATCTAGCCACTATAGGAGCCCTGTTCAGTAACATACATACAGAGGTTACAAAAATGCTTAGTTTTACATTCTTCACAGGCCAATATTGATTTAGTCATTTAGTGATTAACTACATAAAAGTAGAAACAGAACAAATAAGCCCCTTCAGCTGCAACATGAAAGTCCAAAGCAAGACTTCATTGCTAAGTGCATAACCATAATTTGGAAGTACACTATAAAATAAGTCATTAAAAAAATACGTAGAGTTAGGACAGGGTTCAAAACAAAGAGGACATTCCATACCTAGGTTCCCATCCTAGTACCTCTCCCATTCCAACAAATGACATCAGATATGGAACTCCTATCTTCGCTGCTTGGATTGCAAGTTCCCGATGACCGATGTGAAGGGCATCGAACTTCCCCAATGCTACTATTCCTCCTATCAGTATAGCCCAATAGAAGCTCTCAATCTATGGCTAGATAATCATCTCATTTGAAATTGGCATTAAGCGAAGTAATAAACAGTTCTATTTTGAATACGAAGATAGAGCACTGGGAAAAAACATCAGTCATAGGGTGATTTATGCCTCAATTTCATAAAATATGGCCTATTCCTGCTTAATGAACTAACAAGAAAAGGCTAAAATGAGTTTTCAAGAAGTCTCATCATGGATGAAACAAGATACATATATCTATGTGTGTGTGCCATGTGCTTATAAGCCTACGTAGATATGTAAATACATGATATGTATTAGTGATTGAGCATGTGCATAAATGTTTACAATATCGTGAAAGATTGAAAACTCGAAAAAAGAACACAATATATATTTGTATATGTATTGAATACTAAAGCACTATAAACATAAAATGGTTTGTCAAATTATTTGGCAACATAGAACGGCCATTATATGTAGGAGTGAATAGCATTGGCACAATGAAGATAGGGCCTCAACCAGGTTGAAAGGCCACATGAAGACGAGGAAAATGGTGTTACATCAATTGCAAGCATGCAGCTTAATGCATCAATTTGTACAGAACATGAATGTGTAAAATGTATACAACAGTTGAGAAGAACAAAGTAACAAAAACTGGTGATTGGGTTCAAAGAACAAACCTGTTACTGAGACTCTTTCAGATGGAAGATCCCCACCATTTTCAGCTGGGCTATTAGTAAAGAAGTAATTTTTTCAAAATTCAAAACACCAATCTAATGTGTGAAGAACAAATACATCAACATAAAGAAGCACTAAGACTTTGATCCTTTCAAATTTTCCAATGAACAAGTAGAAAGGGAAAACACAATAGAGAGGCGTATGAACTGAACTCATCGACAGTTAAGACTGCATGCAGGAGACGAGATTATGAATAACACTGCCTAGACAGCTTAATTTCCACAAACTTTACATGATTCAGATTAGGTAATAGTTTATGGCATGCCCAATCTTGCAGAGAAAACTCAACCTCATTAACAATCTCGTAGGCCAATTGATTATTGTGATTACATTTATTTGATTCCACAGTGATTCTCTCTAAAGCTACCACGTCCACTTCACCTACTTTATCAGTGGAATGTTTCGATTATATCAAATCACTCAAAATTCGGCAAATTGAATTATAGTTTGCAGAATTGTGAAGCAGAATTAGAGCATTACCTGAAGCAATCGGAGAAGCGAGGAGGCTGAGACGCATCGTTGGTGATGAAAGAAAGGCGGGCTAAATCGTCGTCGCTACTGGCAATAGACGAAGACGGAGATGAAGCATTGGAGCCCAACAACTTGAATCCCAAAAATCTTGTGGAAGAGAAACGAAACCTACGCGGCGGCGGAGCAGCTCGGTCGAGATAAGAACGACATCGTTTGATGCTGCAGCTCCCGAATTGGCGAGGACTGTAGTCGCGCAGCTGCTGCGAAATACGGCAGCCGCCCATCATCATTGTTTTCTGCGAGAGCAGCTTGACTGACAGCAGCCGCTGCCTGCCAGCCGCTATTATTCTTGCAAATGGTCAACAATTCAAGAAATCCCAACACTGGTTTGCGCTATTATTAACGAATTTTAGGTGCGAGAATGGGAGCGATGGTAGTAGTTGCCTATTTGGTTGGCCATTGTAGCAGAATGCTTATCCTAGAGAGAGAGAGAGAGAGAGAGGGGGGGGGGGAGAGGGTTTTCTATTCTCGAATGGAGAGAGACTTTTGCCCAATATTCGAAGTTGAAGGACTTATTTGAAAATTACAAACCTTCAACGAAAATAATTAAAATGAAAAACTTCTTAAGGTTTTATTAATCTTGCTCGTTCATCTTTATATTAGCTAGAAATATCATTAGGTTCGAGTTTATGATAAAATCTTCTGAACTTTAATGTGAAAGATGTCCTCTACTTTTTGGGGTAACAATTCAATTTTGTTTTATAAAGTCGGAATATATTTTTGAATTATAGCTTTAGTCTCTCTTCAACACACCTCTCATATTTAGGTGTCTGCTTGATCCTAAATAATCTATATATTATTAAAACGATTGCGGATTCGAGCGATTTTCTTAATTCGAGATCCTACGTGATGCTCTCCCCTTTCAGTATTCTTATTTATTTTTAATCTTCATTTTGAGCATTTTTATTCATTTATTTTATGTATATTTAATATAATTTTTTTCATCTCACATTGATTCTTAATAAAAACTTCACTCTTGGAGAACTATACAAATACTTACAATCCATATGTATTTTCTCATTCTGCAATTATTTTGCACGACCAATATAATTTGACAAATTAATTTGTTGGCCAAATAAATAGTTTTATTTTTATTGACAATTTTAATTTGATCAATTATTACGTTGTCTATTAATTTGTTTAATTTAATAAATTTTTAAATTGACTTAAATAAAAGAAAATTCTAAAAAATATGTATTCTCAATTATAATTCTTGGATTTGTACATATATACACGTAGGGATAATTCTCGAAATTTAACTTTGTAACGAGTTACACAACAAAAATAGTTTGATTTCTATTGATTTCTTGCAACTAAAGAAAGTGAAATAAAATATAAAAAAAACACTCTTTTTGATCAATTATCGAAATATTATCACTCTGAAATAAATATTAAATTATTTTCAATGTTCATGCTCATATATCGCAAAATAATAATAAAAATAAAAATATTTGTTAAAAAAAGTACAATAATAATATAGTTCGCCGTCGATTTTCGACGGAATATTTGTATATTTAAATATAACAAACCATATATAGTCGAGAGATATTTGTACCATATCCTTTAATAAATATCCAAAAAAATCATGCTTGATTCCCATATCAATGGTGTTGAATGAGTGTGAATTCAATTACTAATAAAAAATTTGAAAAAAAAAATTGAAAAATAAAGTTGTCAACAAACCCCCTTCTAATCCATTACGCCAATTCCAATGGTTTGCACCAAATTTGAGTAAACTTATTTTTTTAAGAATTACGCATGATAAAAATTACTACACCATCATATAGATGAGACATCTAGATACATCACACAAAGATAAGATCATTACACTATCAAATAAGGTGGGAAATATACTATATCGCACACAAGACCTCTCGATAAGAAGAGTCTTTTAATACCTCAACTTTATCACTTAAGTTAGGCTCCTTGATGAATAAACTCATCTTATTTTCAGTATTTTCATAATAATTTCTACAATCAACCTCACTATTCATAAATTCAAAACGATTGTAAGTTGTCAATATTAGTAGCAATGTGAGGGGTTAAGAAATTTCTGTGTCTAGAGAGTTTTCTCTCTAGGGCGCCCCATCACAAATCTGCTTCTCTCTCTTTCTCCTTTACTTTGATTCATCCGAGTTATCCTTGCCCTCCATCGTATTTCATCATTCGTCGTGTGTGCTGGGCTGTTGTTTCGTGTTCGTTTCCCACTTACTCTCTTCTCACCGGAGAGCTTCTTTTCCGGTGTGTGGAGTTTCTCTCCTCCTGCCTCTTCGAGGAGTTGTCTGCGAGTTACACACCATTCCGGGTTCTGTCTCTCGCAAGCTCACCACTCACAGCCGCTGTGGTCCATCGGTAGGCTCTTCGTCACCCTTTGCTGCACCCCACTGCGTGAGAGCCTTCGAAGAAAGACCAGCTCGCTCATCACCCTCGGGCGGTGCGGCGCTGGATTTTGATTCTCCGGCCACTGATTTCAAGCTCAATTCCAGCCTCGGTGCGGGTAGTCGTGTCCAGTAGTGTCATGGTTCATGGGGACCCCGGAGAAGGTTGGTTCGTCTTGTCTGTCCCTCGTTTGGGGAAGTCCGTGCGCGCGTGTCTACCGTGTCCCTCGCAGCTTTGGTCTGTTATCTCCCCGTCATTCTCTGTACTTACTGTTCAATGGCATCGACTCCTATCTCGGAGCCAAATCCGGGCTTGTTTCCACCTCCTGGGCAGGGCGGTGGGGAACTTGTCTGAGTTTGGTTCTCCGGCCATGGGATCTCAGTCATAATGGCAGTTGTCAGTTCGCGGTTGGCTCATTACCACCCAGCTTTTGGTTCCCGTCGGCTTAGGAGATGGGAGAAGGGTGGTTTTCCGACCAGCTCCCCGTCATCTTGATATGGGTTTTTGTCTCCGGTTCCGGCAGCTGAGACCGAGTTCTCTCAGTCAACCGTTGGGTGTCGTGCCTTGTTCCCAGCCACTGCACTGATCGGACGTTGACCGATAGTTGCTGCCATTGTTTCCTCTTTGGGGGTGTCACATGAGACACCTCTGCCAAACTCGATGCGAATCATGGATTCTATCACCCTCGAAAGGCCTCTGCCGCCATGCAACCCTTTACTCGAGGTTGCTGCACTCGTTGGAGTGACCCTCACTTTTTTGGGGCTTCCGACATGGGTTTGGGGCGGCTTCTTGGAGCCTGACCCGACCCGCTTGAGGTGTCTTGCCTTCCTATGATAGCATCCAACACTTCCATGGGTGCCATTGGCCACGTGTTAGGCTATGCTTTTGGTTTTTATTGTTAGGCATTGCGATTTGCGTATCGTTTGTTTGTACTTGCATCCCTTGTGGATCGCGTGTTTTTTTTTTATCCTTGTTATATATTACATTTATTTACCAAAAAATAAATAAAACGATTGTAAGTTGTTACGAATGAGAGGGGCGCAAGGATAGAGATATAATTGAAGGTGAGGTGGCCTAAACGACTTTATTTAAGCACCCAATATTATTCTTGGTAATTCATTTTCCTTTTTAGAGAGTCCTATTAGTAATACAGTATTTATTTAAATTTAATGTTACAGTGGAATAATCTCTCTTTAAAACGTGGCATAACCCGTATCTAGGTAATTTTTAGTAACTATCACACAAAAACTTTACCTATCATTTGAATTTTATTCCCTTTACATTTCACATTAAACTTTTATTTCCTCAAAAAAAAAAAAAAAAAAAAAACTTTTATGCACCCAAAAACTCAATTTAAATTCTTTGTAACATACTAGCATATTGCATCTCACTTTACCACACACAATGATACAAAATACATATTCCCTTTGTCCCCGAAAATTTTTCACTTTCTTAAATAATAAATACGACGCTTATTACAGGATAATATTTTCAAATATGACACTTGTTTGAGGACGGATAGAAAGTCCATGACAATAAAGAAAATCAAGTACTGACAAGATGTGTGATATCAAAAAAGCATATCAAATCAAGAAAAATGCATAGCAAAAATCAAGCCTTTTTCTTCTTTCTTCTTTTCAACCCAACTAAATATGGTTTAGAGGCAAAGCATTCTAACCTTGTGCTCAAAGCTTTACAAAGACTACTATAAATAAACTAGAAAATATCACTCTTTTTAGTTGCACAAACTTAACAAAGATTGGTATATAAAGCCATATGCAATTTCAGTATTTTGTTGTTAATCAAACCATGTAAGCAAAAATATACACTGGTAGCTACCTGGGATTGGGAAAACTCCATCTCTTCAGAAAAGAGACTTTTAGTTCATTCTTGTACTGTTTCTCCTTCCCCACCATTTCTTTCTCACCTTATCAGCTGAACTTTCTTCGCTGCCGAGCTTGTTTAGTATCACCTTCGTTTCCCTCAATCTCGACCCGTAGTCTTTCTTCCAAGCTTCGAACATCTGTTTCAGCCTTCGGAGCTCGTGATCCGGGTCCAAACTAGCCTCAGTCTGACCGGATTTCACTTCCACCAAGAACTTGGCATCATCTCCAAACACCTGACTCCTTTGCTCGAATTCTTCAGCCAATCGCCCAATGACACTTAAGCCAGCGCTCGTTGATCTTCCTCCGTTTTCTTGGATCCTCAGATTGTTACCCGTGTCCCAGCTAGACTCTCGTTCTTCATTCCCATTTACCGAGGCATCTGAATTTCTCTGGGAATCGTCAAAAGCAAGGCTCTTCTTCGCAATGGAGAGGCTAGACTGCAGCGATCTCATTTGTTTTTGCCACACCTCCTCCATAGACTTCATTTTTAGCTCATATTCGGACCAACGGTTCTCATACTGTTGCAGCCGTTGGTGAAGGATATCATTCTCCTCTTCTTTTTCTCTTAAGGAAGCCTCAGCCCTCAGAACACGGCGTTGTAGTTCTGCAAGGAATGATGATTTTACCAGCACTTCTTCTGGCTCATTACCCTGATCCACAACAAATTAAAAAGGATAATTAAACCTCCATGTCCCCGTTCCCCACCCCGACAATGCCAAAAAAAGTTTCTTTTTTTAACTCATGGAGCCATAAGGTGGAAGATGGATATATATCCCCTAATGTTACAACCATATAATCTGCATTTTTTACACAATTTCATAACGTTGATATTTAAGGTCACAAAAAATGAGTCAGAGACTCACGGAAACTGTGTAATGGGAATTTACAGATTTATGGGCAGAACTGTCACATCAGTGATAATGACTCGATTGCTTCCAATGTACAATAAGTATAGTATCACGACCAGGATCGTAAATTTAAAATTTGAGTACCTTTCTTCCTCCAAATTGCAGCAATCCTATGTCTCCTGAGCATCTTCTGACCAACCAGCCACGAATAACTAGAAAAGCGAGAAAGCAAGGAATGTCAATACGAACATATTGGTAACACTCTCACCTCTATATGCCATGCACAATTACCTGATTGCATTGAAGTAGATGCCTCCCTAAGTCTGTTGAACTTTTTCCTCGAAATCCTAGCTCTGACATGCTTTTGAATAGATACAGCTGCTCGGTGCATGCGCAATATGCCTGCATACTCTTTTCTAGCTTTTTCACCACGGATAACTGCATCGAAAGGTTCTTATCAGAGACGGGTTTATAAGGTTAAAGAAAGATAACGTGCCCACGAAGACATACATGACTGCAGGGTGGCAATCCCTCTCCTAAACTCCTTTAGCTGGCATCGAGCCTGATGGCCTCTAAAGCAACTTTGGACACGCAATATCCCATGGAGAGTGCGATTTCTTGTATCTTCAAGTACCCCAATCTGCATTGATTCAAAACACAGACCAAATATTACCTAATCAAACAGGACAATTAATTTTGTTTTATATTTCAAATTTTGTCAGCAGTTCATTTGTTGATATAGCATTATAGAGGTAAAACAATGTCGCCACTCGCCAGTCGAGCTGGCATCTTTACTCTTAAATTTCATCACATACTGACACACTAAACCAACTTATATTTTACCATAGCAAATTGCCAGTGACAGGCAATTGGCAATAATTTGATTAATATTTTAGTATAAAATATGAGAGATTTCTTTGTAAGTGCAAAATATAAACATGGCCTGAAAGTAAAGTAAAAGATAATTTAAAAAATAACAACAATAACAATTATAATACAATGTTCTTATAGTCGATTAACTAACTATTCTTCTTTAATGGCTTTTTTTTATATATAGAATTCATATGAAGCAATTACAAAGAAATTTTGGCAAAATTAATAATTTTTTTCTTTGTCTTATAACAATTGCAATTATTAATATAGTGATATGCAATTATCCAATCTTTGAACACAGGAAAAAAAAAATCTATCAAGCAGAATATTCAAGTTCCTCCCAAGTATAAACAAGAAAACAATTTTCTAACCTCCAAGTATAACCCAAGAGGTGTATAATCAAGATCACAGGGAAGGACTAAAACAAGTAAGCACCATCGATTTTCTAACCTGTCCGGTCCGGAAAAACAATTTTGTGTATCCAACTTGATACATCTCGGGGAGAATGTTGAACTGATGAAGAATTGCAACTGAAACACTGAGAGGGTCCTGAGACGCGACATGCTCTAATAGAAGGAAACCATACCTGATAACAAAAGGGGATTGTATGAATAAGCATCAAAGATAAAAGTTAGAAAGAAGAAGCTGCACATTGGGTTTTTGTTATATCTCTTATACCTTCTAGCAAACTTCTGATGTGACATTCTGGTTGGAAAACCAGATCTTGATATCCTGACAACTTCTAAGACTCCACAACACCGCAACTGTTGCAGTATGAGTCCTTGATTATAGCTACCAGGAGATTGGAAGTTGTTGGGCTTTATACAGCGTATGAAATGCGGAGTCGTGCTTTCAAGACGTTGCATTAACTGGAACAGTTGGCTCTGAAACAAACAATAACAGCATGAAACCATCATGATTAATGAGTTTGGGAAAAGAAAAAAAAAAAAAGAGAGAGAGAAAACACAGGAAAAACAGAACTGTCTGATCAAGCACTTTGATATAGAACACACACCCAGTCATGGTTAGTGAGACCCTTTTTACCTTGAATTTTGTTGTAACACTTAATTTTTGTGAATCTGCTCCACCAGACTTATGCAGTGCCCCTACTACAGGCTTTTCAGATTGAATGAGCATACTGGATGCAAAAGCCTGAGGAAGGGGGCACGTACAAGAAGAAAGAAGTTCAATGGAATCCAAATGAAGTAAATCCCTGTTCTTCTCAAGAAAACCAGTCGTGTCGTATGAAACCTGACATCAGAAATGAAGTTGTTAATCTCCACAGAGGAAAAAAAAGTATGGAAAGTTGAAACTACAAAAAAAGCTGAATAATGTTAATCCAATTTTTTTTTTTTACTATATTAGAAAGCAATCAAGAGAGCATACAAGCTAGTAAGGCGTAGTGTCGATAATTAAGGGACGTCAGCAGTCCACGTAACTAGTTCTATCAGTCAAATAATCACCATTAAAGTACTTCTTACAGACTAGAGAGTTTAAATATCATATTACCAAGATATGGTGATTAGCTTCTTTTTTTGGGTTTCTTTTGCACACGTTCTTAGTAGATGAGTTGGGGTGGGGACTTCAGCAACAGTTATCAACCACAAAAAATATGATAGAAGTAAATACCTCTCCAGCATAATGGCGAACACTAAAAGCTTTCCCTCTTTCTCCTTGAAAACAAGGATTAGAACTTAGATGTTGCTTGAGCTTATTAGCAAAGCTCAAATCTGTACCATTTGGAAACATTGATTCCTCATCTAGCAACGACTGTAACCCTAATGGTTTCTGAAACAAACAAAAACCATTTAACGGACTAACAGAAAAACAAAACAGAATAAACTACAAGTACATTGCATAAAGATCATTTTATTAATCATAAAAGATCTAAAATACCATCCTCCTCAAAGAACTTCTAACCACACTAAGCATAATAAATTCCGGCACACTATAGGAAGTCACAGGTGCATACTATCATAAACTAAAATCTGGAGAACCCTCAGTATTCATGCACAGTGCACCAAAGAATTGCTAGTATAGTTTATCTGCTGCTCCCAACCAAAAAAGAAATCTAATATAATACAGCACATGCTCCATATAGTTTCAGCACTAAATACATCCACCAAAAAAAGAAAGATACAAGTAATCTAACCAACATTGAACAAAGGTGAAACAGAGTGCCAAATTTTTAAAACCATATTCAGCCAGAAACATGACAAGGTTGAGTATCGGACCTTCTCAAACAGATTAAGACAGTCTTGATTGTCTTCAAAATCAACTTTTGCCCAATCAATGCCGTCTTGAATGTATTCCTGGAAAAAGGTTTAAGAGATTTAAACTCAAATCACAATCAATCATGTAAATAAACACTTGCACATACAAAACACAATAAGAATGTCATCAAGCAATACCAGAAATTGCATTTTATGACACTGAAGTGAGTAGATGCTTGGCGCGGGCTTTTAAGGAGAAATGAGTGATCAATCTTCTAGTAAATATAAAATTGAATTGAAGGACCAAAAAGTGTGTATTTGAAGTTTTGGCATTAGCTGAAGTAAAATAAACTGAATTTTGCAAAAGCCTAGATTTGCAGAGTAACAGTAAGGTGATGCCTTGAGCTTCATCTAATCCACCAGTCCAATGGGAAGAACACCAAGATCTTCAAGTTATTCGCATAATCGCATATATGTGGATTATTTCCTCTTATAGGACTAAAATAGAAAAAAATCAGGCTTGTGCAATGGAGAACAAAGAACTATTCCAAGTTTCTTATAAATACTACATATACCATGCTGAAAAAATAGAAGTGATCGGACAATTTAAGTTAATTCAAGGCAGATTATCAGATGACACAAGATATCCCAATATTCATGAAGAAATTATAAACTACATGTAAGAATAGATATGGCATGGTTACCTCTTGCTCCAATTTAAATAAGTGGCGATTGAAGTGTTGTTGTAATCTTTCGTTGGCATAGTTTATGCAGAACTGCTCAAAACTATTTCTCTAATAAATAAAATAAAACAATAATCAGAACAGTAAGCAAAGACAAACAGAGAAGTTAAAGTATATATAAAAACACTCACCTCAAATGATTCGAAACCATAAATATCAAGGATACTGATGGATCTCCCTGTACGCCTTTTGCCAACTGCTAGTGATTTATTTATCTGTTCCACTAGCCAGTCAAATAAACAAGAATAAATCGATTTTGCCAATGCATCTCTTGTATCCATGGCCTGTTACATAACAGAAGTATGAATAATAAAGGTCAGGAGACATAGCATTTACACAGGTTAAAATCCCACAAGCCCTCGGCATTTCAAAATAAAGTTGCTTCAGACAAACTGTTCAACCTGTGCAAGAGTGAGTTTCTGAACGATCGTATCATTTCTTTTCCCGACTCTCATTTTTCGAGTTGATAATGCTAGCTTCAGTTCCTCCACTTTGCACCCGATCAATGTGGCAACTGTAGTTAGACCTGAAAACCGAACAGACATACATTATTGACAAAATTCAAGCTGGAGTAACGAGACAGCTTTGTACATAAATACAAGCTTTTAAAAAATAGGAGCAAGTCACACATGTTAATGTACCATAACAAAGTGACAGTTCCATATGTGGACAAACATTATTCAAACCAGAAAGAATAATCAAGAATTTTATATTAGCTGAACCCCATAAAAACAAGTTATGAGCTTTTCAATAACCAAGTATATATTCTCTTTAACCTATGAGCATAAACTTAATACTCACAGTACCCAGTGATTCAATCAAATATAATACATACCTGTAGCCATAAAATCAAGCTTCAAGCAAATAGGCCTCAAGATAACTAAACTTTTTTACCAAAAGTTTACATAAGTGGATTGTGGATATAGGTTTCCTTTCTTCATGAAAAGATAAGCAGTTGGCAAACTTAACTTGGTAAACTTGGTTTATTTCAGAAATACAAGCAAGCAGGCCATTTAGGATATGCACCCTGATATATACTCACCTTCATCAATCACCGGTTCAACATGATTTTCACTATCAATGGAAGTAAAAGAGACATTTCCTAGCCATAGTACTGCAGCCAGCATTGCGAATACACTTTCTTGGTCTTCCTTACTTACATGAACAATATCCAGAGCATCCTGTAATTAAGGCAGATCATATATAGCTGAGTTGGTTTTAGTTCACAGTGCAAGACCAGTAAATGGATAGAGTATGATGAGAATAAATGCAAAAGAATACCAATACTATACGGAATTGTTCAGCATCATCAACCCCAGAGATCGTATAGCAATTGCTTTGCCTCAAATACTTGAACTCATCTGTATTCTTTAAGTTCAATTTTTCTGCACAAAAGAACAAGAAAGTGCCTCTGAATGAAAAAATGTATAACCAAGATAGAGGAAAGGGGAAGCAGAGAATGGCATACAGCCAAAAGCAAGCAAATATAGGAAGGGCAAAGAGAGAGTAAACGCAACCAAATACAAGCAAACATAGCACAGCAGTTGATCTGATGACCAAGAAAGCACATTTGCAACAAATGGAAAACAAGAAGCTAATATCGTAATATTCCAAGACTGCTTTATCATCATTTGACACTAGAAACGTGGAAAACGGTAAAGCTTTACCTCTTAGGCTAGGTGAAGCCCCAGCACAAAGTTGGTAGAATATATGATATGACCTTTCTCCCAGTGAACATTGAACAACTCTCGACTGTTCACCAAAACTATATAGCTGAGTTTTCTGTATAGCAGAGCAAAACATCTAAAAGAAGCTGAAAGTAGATCAGTAATTACCTTCTCCAGTAAAACTGTATGAAACAAGGAACCGCATTTGATGGAGCAACAGAAAAGAAGTAAATTAATAAGGGATCTCTATAATTCTGCAACAGTACAAAATAATTTTATGGAAGGATATACATGGTAGATGTAATCTTACAAGTTTGAATCTTTGCACCCGATATTTTTCCAGTTTCACTGAAGTGGATTTCAATCAGCTTTCCCTGCAGATAGTCTCAATTACTTGAATTTACAAGCAGCAAAATATTGGGTATCCACACCCCAAAAACAAGTTGAACAGCTGATATTTCATGCTAATCAACCAAGAAATAGAGTATGCACAACAAGGCACAAGCAACTTACAAATCGACTAGAGTTGTCATTTCTTAGTGTCTTGGCATTACCAAAGGCTTCCAGAATCGGATTCGTTTTCAATATCTCATACTCGATGCCACTACCACCTCCCAGAGCAGCCAAATATTGCATGGCTATCTTTGCAGTCTCAGTTTTTCCTGCTCCACTTTCCCCACTGGATAAAAAGAGATGGATGAAACCACACTTTGTCAAATATTATCATTACATGTATAAAAGATCGCTTAAGTGAGAAACACACCACATGGAGATTTAAGTACGCCAATTATTGAAGGAAAAAATGTATAAATCTCCAAGGTATTCATTTTAAGTGTCATTCTCATAGATCCTAAATGATAATTTCATTTTTCATAAAACGTCTTAAATGGAACTTAACACACATCTCTACAAGATAGAATAGCCAGATTTTGACCTTCCTTAAGATACACCAAGAGAAGACCGAGATAAAGAACAAATTTTAGCACACATAAGATACTCTTCAATTAATTGTTGAGTGTTGATTTGGGAAACTGAAAGTAGTTGATTAAAAGCATTATGATTTAAATCATTCTAATACAACAATAAAAAGGATTCCTATGCCAGGATTAATGTTAGCAAAGATTCCTAAAAGTTAGAAAGATAGCATGCAGATCTTAGACAACGATTTAGAGAGGAACATGGCTCTAACTAATTAGGCTTTCAGGTAAATCTCTCTAAATAATTTGAAGACAAGAGTTTCCAATCCAATATCTAGAACGCAATGCATTGCCGGAAAATAATTATGATACATGCCAAAGTAGCATAACCATATCACCCTTACATGCAGCAGAAAGTGTAAACCCGTTCTATATTTCCAAGGACAACCAACTGAATGCTTAGCCACAACTAAAGTGCTAGCGGACAAATCATATAGCAGATGACCTCTAATCATTTGCTCAATGAAGGTCGATCCTCTTTCTGTAATATCTTCCTTACTCATGCTGGCATCAATAACAGGATAGCATCCAAAGGGATACATCACTTACTGCTCTCAGATGACTACCTAAGCTTTAACATAGGTCGGAAATGAGAGACAATTAATATTTAATATGTCCATGATGTTCCCATTACCATGCAAGCAAAATTCTTATTTTCAGTATAAGCCTGAAACTTCTTAGCATAAATGGAGATTTGTTGTATGTCACTATCTCAGAACATATTGAACGATCATCTTAAGGTTAAACTCGCTATAATGGAGTATTATTTTTAGAAGAAAAGAACATTGTCACTATCACTCATTATCTGAATTTAGATATAATTGTTGGTGAACCTTGGTGATCTAGGCACACTTATGAAAAATTTCAGGCCATGGCCATCGTTGTATGAAATCATTTTTCATCCTCAACATAGTATCAAGTTAACCTGCCCCAGATGCCATCTGTATTATGATGATGGTGATAACCAAAATATAGAATTAATACTGATGCTGCTTCATGATCCAATAGGATATATGTGCAAAAGAATGTTAAATATATATATACATACATATATATATATATATATTAAAATAGAATAATAAAACTGTTTTGAAATCAATTTTGACTCTTTTAATCAATTTTGACCAATTTTTTGAGCATTTTTTTTTTTGTATCATTATCAAAAGTCTGTTGCATTTGAGAAATTTATGGGTCAGTTATTTGAGAAAATAATGGGTCGTTTAACTTTTAAAATCGATTATATAATAGTAACAAGGACTCATATTTACTAAGTTACATTTGAGAAATTTATGGGTCAGTTATTTGAGAAAATAATGGGTCGTTTAACTTTTAAAATCGATTATATAATAGTGACAAGGACTCATATTTACTAAGTTTTTTAAGGTATTTAAATTGCAAAAATGTGAAATTTCTTTTTACATAAATTTATATTATCACAAATTATTGTAGAAAAATGAATATTCTTCTCTTTATTATTTTTTAATTACTAAATTATTTATATTAATACTATATGTTTGTTGTGTGCATGCTATCTTTCGATCTTTGAATACAATATTGCCGATAAAAATTAAAAATAGATGACATCAAGTATTTGATCATTTTTTTTAACTAATGTAATAGTAGTATATGTACAAATTAGCATTTGCGCATAGTTCTTAGATTTATTTCATGCATAAATCTTAGATTTATTTCGTGCATAGTTCTTCGATTTATTTTATTTTATTTATAAATTTTCAAGATTTTTCTTTTTAAAACCTACTTTAAACTATCATGATTTTTCATGTAAGTCTTATGTTGTAATGTAATTTCAAAAAATCAATAATATTTAATGATCTTAAATATATATACATATGGATGTAACGTAATAATCACCGCGCATCGCGCGGGAAAGTATACTAGTATAAGAAGAAAAAGAAAACCATAAAACTATGAGCACCTAATGTATATATAAATTCATGTATAATTCCACTAACCTTATAATGATAGATTGGTTTACTTCATCTGCAGAGAGGGAAAACCAAATTGTTGGGTTAAATTACTTTCAGCAAATTCTTGCTTAGCAGTTACTGGGATTTAATTACCTCGGATCATTTCGCGCATAGCTGTATCCGTGATGGCATATACATGAGGGCTGTCCGAAGATTTGCGCTTGTAAGCTTCAACATAATCATTTCCATATAATGAGACTTTCTTAAAGGGATTAACTGCCACCAGCACTGGGCCTGCTTTGGTCTGTAATAAACCCAAAAGTGAGAACCAAGTGTCCAATAGAATCAGAAAAACAAGGAAATCTCACGAAAATTTCTACATAAACAAACTAACTTACATAAATCATATCTCGATCATATCTATACTGGAGATTGAACAATACTGAAGGTTCGTTCAGGTAACTTAGTTGCATGAGATCATCTACACCATCAAGAATATCAGGATTCGCTGGTGTCAGAGTTTCTGAACTCACCTTCAGTACCTAGACAAAGAAAATTGTTAATGAAGATTACAAGGTAATAGCTTTAAAAAAATACAATAAAGGAAACCAAAGTTTGCTCACTTTTCCCTCAGGCAATGATATCACTGAATCGTTACCAGTAGTCTGAAGAATTGTTCCCAGTTCCCAATTACCATCAGGAAGCTGAACCCACGACTGAATTTTCTGTAAAATAAAATCACAATTCAAGCACGATCTCATTATAAAAAGTGGCAAATAGGATCTTCGTATAAGTTTCTATTATTAAATTGTTTTGCCACCATTTTGGTAAATAAAAAAAACGTAATCCTTAACAAGCTCAATCAAGCTACCAGATGAATAAGTGAACAATCTCCAACGAGGCCAAAGTATTTATTCGCTTCTTGGGGTCTCACCTGGATGGCAAGGCAAGCCTAAGTGTTTATTTGCTATATCCATTAACAATAAGATCTTATGTTGTATTAGAAAAGGGAAAAAATCTATATTCTTCACCAGGTTGAATCATATCGAAGGCATAGATTTTTGGCTTTGTATAAATTAGAGTCATAGAACATACAACTATTGCGTAAGCACATAACTGAAAATTCGAATTCACACTCTAGAAATGCTGCTCTCAACCCTCTACTGTAAACTGCAAAATCTAAGAAACTCCAATTATGCTTCAAACAAAATAACAAAACTTTTGGAATATCAGCTAGTCATTCTATCAAACCTTCTGACTAATAATACTTAATACAATAATGCCTTTGTTAATACCTCATGTTGCAATATGGATATACAGGGATAAGGTTTATCAATCCAAAAGGTTAAGCAAGAGTGATATTACTATATTTCTCTTGTAATTTCATGTACCCGTTTATTGCACACTACCAGTGCAACATGAAGCACGACTCAGTTATACCATAAATAGACTTGGAACAGAATCTGATCAAAAAGAATATATAAGAAAACAAACAAAAGCAAAATAATATATAGATTCACAAGGAAAGAATTGCATTCCAAGATATGTAATACATCAACAAATAAAACAGAGAGAAAAGCATCATTCCCAAAGCACCTTCTTCGATGCATATGGAGTGGTATCGCTCCACTTCGAGTCAGCATATGATTGTTTAATGGACCGCACAGGAGTACTGGAATCCTTAAGATCATCACCATCATCAGCCAAAGAAGCCCTATCTTTGGTTGGCACATTCAAACTACAATAGGGTGATTCATCATTATCCGAACCAACATGACCTTTACCATTAGCAGCGCCTTCTGAGGCATCCCTCGACACTGCAGCATTTTCCGATATAGTATCAGGCAACATCATCCTATCAACACCTTGATCACCCGCATACCTAAAATCCACAGGCAACGACTTGATCGACTGATAGGAACGCGTATCCTGAACCTTATCCGGCGACATTTTACTCAGGACTTCTCAAGATGAGTCCTTTATCCTCCTCCAATTCAATGAACCGCAATCAACACACCTATAATTGGATCAAAAGGGAACTTTTTCCTCCCTTTTTGTTCTTCAAAAGTGAATAATACTTTAACTCAAAGGCCCCACTGACTTAGCTGCCGAACTTAATGGAGGGGACCATACTATTACCGAACAACACCACCATTAGCGACCCTTCAGTAACCAGTCACACCATTCACCATGTCAAAACCTACAAATCTTGAACCCCACTTGCCCAATTATGAATAATCCTCAATCCAAAACCTATATACCTTACAAATCACTCCAAGAAAATTGGGCAAAAAAGATCCAAATTCCCCAGAGCAGAAAACACAAAATTAAGTCCCTCAAATAAATGGGATCCTACAGACTGAAAAACTCCAAGCTCTAAACAGATCTTCACCCTCACTAAAGCAAGAAACAACTAAAGGGAAAAAGCAACTCAAATCTTGAAGCACTTTATCTTGTCACAAGAAGTCACGATACTGGGTTTTCCTTAAAGACCCGCTGCAGGCCCCCGATCGATCAGTTGTCGTGAAAAAGACAGCAAATTTTGACCAGAGATAATGGGCCAACAAGAAACAATTGAAAAATGGAGGAATAAAATAAAGGAGGCAATTTGAAATCGAAAATGCATGCAGTAAATATCGAGCCAAGAACGGGACTACATGCGTTATAGAAAGGAAGGTGAGGAGACGGCGGGCATTATAATAATACGATGAATTTTTAAAAAATTGGGAAGAAAATTACATCAAGGTATGGAGAAGGAGGAGGAGGAGAAAGCAGAAAGTAGAGAGCAGTAGCTTTTTCTCTTTTTTTCTCTTTTGGTGCTTTGTTAATGGACGCTCTCTCTCTCTCTCAAAGGCAAGTATATGGTAATCTATACCGCTGTGGCTATGCCATCCAGTTGATTTTTCAAATTTTTGGGCACCGAAATAAAATATATGGAGTATTTTTTTGTGAAGCCAATATTTTCTCATTTTTTTTTGTGGAGGCAAAATTAGATTTGAAGTTTTTTTTACTGTGATTGGACTATGTTGTAAATTTTCTCAATGTTTTATAATAAAATTAAATTGACACTTAATATTTTCTTATAATCCAATAATCCCTTCGTCCATATACGATGACACTTTTTATTTTGGGGTGCCCCATATAAGATAACGCATACCCAAAAAGGAAATAAGTATTCCATAAAAAGTTGTGGATCATGTCACTTTAACCATTACATATCATTCTCCTTAATATTCTTATCGAAAAGTTTTGTGTGAAAGTAGGGTAAAATCTTATATGAATATTATATCCTGTATAAAGTTGTACTCTCTTAGAATTATGAAGATATTGTGTCGAGTTACAAATTAATCTAAAAGTCTAATAATTTGTTACTCCATAAAGTAAGCATGTTCCTCGAAACGCTAACTTAATCAAGCTGCATCATCTTAGGGTGTCTCCAGTGGTGGAAACCAGTTTCAGTTTCCAAATCGCCACATTAGCGCCACATCAGCTTTTGGAACCCACCTACTTTTTTATCTAAACACCTTCCACAACAATGAAACCAGTTTCTACTATTTAAAGGGTCCCACTATAATAAACATTATCTTTATATATCTATACATAAATTATTTGTTTTGAACTTTAAAATATCATCATTTGCTCGTTTCAAATCGGATTTTTACGATTTTTATGTCGAATAAAAGCTCTCGTCGTGATCTTTAATATAAGATATAAGTTCGATATGTTTTAGACGAGCTAATAGGTCCGTATTTATGAAAAACTACAAAAAAAATCGAAATGAAAAAAAGTACAAAAACAGAAGAAAAAAAAAAGTCAAAAGTGGCGGCCACCCCACGCGCGCGTGTACTGCACGCGCCAACCAGCGCGCGCGTGTGGTGCACGCGCCGTGGGTGACGCGCTTGCCCGCTTCGCTTCCGCCCGCTTCTCTCTCTTCTTGCAGGTTTAAATCAACCTGCTTTTATTTCAAAACCCGGAAGCTTTTCTCCACAATGGTGGATTTGGTGGGTTCCAAATTTTGGAACCCACCGTTGGAGGCACCCTTACTAGAGTTGCTAAAGAGTTTTCAAATTCTCAAGTGTGACCGTGTGGGTTGAGCCCTCATATGTCGTGATAGGTGTTCCTTGTTATTGCTCTTCATTATAATACTATATGGTTTACTAAGGGGAAAAAAAGGAACTTACCAAAAAATAATGTACTACTATTTAAAATTCAGCACATGAAACAAACAAAAGATGAACTATTAATTTGGGCTTTCTCTTTAGATGAAGAAAAGCGATTCTATGGTTGAAAAATCGTATATTATGATGCACTTTTTCTTTCTTGAATGATTGGAATCGCCAATTTAATTTAAGGCTACAAAACGTCATATGTTTTGATCAAATTTATTTTTATATTAGTTGTAATAAAATTGATAAATTATCCACCCCAATTACATTAATATTTATAAAAAATAACTAAAAATCAATATAAATTGTTTTTTTTTACATCGAAATAATCATGCATACCTAAAAAAAATTCCGTTTCGCGTTTTTTTTTTTTAAATTTACAATACAAATACCGTTTCTCCTTAATTCTTTAAATTTTAAATGAAAATACCGCTTCGCGTTTGGTTTGCCGCCTCGCTGTAGTAGCTCCACGTGCAGCGATAAAAGGCCGTTGATGATTAATCCAACGGCTGCTATTCAAAAAGGACCAAACGAGCGGTGGCAACTCTGACTCCCTCCACCGTCTTTCTATGTTATTCACACTAATTATATATTTTAACTCTAATTGCTGTCTTAATTGTCACAGACAAAATAGTGCAGATTTTCCTATTATCCCCAAATTATTTAGCATCTCATCCTTTACATGATAGAAGAACAACAATTTTTTAAATAAATACTACTTATATGAATGAATTAATTCTAATTTACACAATCATTTATATACTATCTAAAACACTAAATTTTTCACATTGATACATACTATCTTGAACGAGATTTAAGTCGTTGTCTCCTTTGGAACGATCGTTTACTTGAGGCTAAAATACAAAAGTCTCGGGTACAAGCTTCTTTAATGTATTGATAGATCGAACATGTCACACATGTACATGGAGGATGTGGTTTGAAGGATTATTGCATAAAAACAAGGTTTTACTCAGTGCATATTGAAGATAGCGACTGCGGATTCAGGTGACATTAAGAAAAAGTAAATTTCATGTATTATTGTATTTTACATCCAACCAATTACTTTTTCTAATTAAGCTTTCGTAATTTTAAATTTGTTGAGATCATCTTTTCTTTTCTTTTTCTTTTTTTTTTACCTTTTCCATGATTAAATTAACCTGATTATTTCCAAATGGAGAGCCACGTAGCACGTGAAGGAACGAGGGGAATAAAGAAAAGAACAATTTTATGATTTATTGTTAGTTGCTATCAAGTTATTAATTAGCTTTGTAAGTATCCATCGTCAATTCCACAACCTCAATATGTTTCTGGAAGTAGTGGAATTTTGTTCCTTTCTCTCTCTTTCAAGAATTCCTATGGTGTGCGATTTTTCAATAATCCGCATATAATTGGGATGAAATAGATTGACTCAACATTGGATTGAATAATGCCTCAAATAATAATTCCTACCACATCATATCTGTAACAACCTGTTGCTGGATTGACGGCTGACCCCACAAACCATCACAAGTCTTTTCTAGTGTGCTGGCCCACAAACCATCATAAGTTTTATGGCTTCCGGACTGACGGGGGCCCCACAAACCATCACATGCCCTTTCTAGCGTGTTGGCCCCACAAACCATCACATGCCCTTTCTAGCGTGTTGGCCCCACAAACCATCACAAGCCACCCATCATAGAGTCAAGCACGCTTAACCTTGAAGTTATTCCACAATAACACCAGAAAAGAAGATGCATCTTAATGGTATAAGTAGCCATATCAATTCCTTTAAGCTCTCCTCGAATATGTCATTCCATTCCGACATATTTTCGGAATCTCTCTCATTCGGGTGTGTTTCGGTTTGTTCATGTTCCCTCTGCTTTGAAGTCTTATCGGAGCCGCTCTTTGTCCGTGCCTCCGCACCGGCGATCACTCCTTACTTCTGCCCCGGGCGTCACAATATCTTATTGTACACATCATGATTTTCGCCCACATATAAAAAATAAAATTAAAAAAAATTAAAAAACCTCTGCAATATCATATTTATGGTACCAGAAAAAGTTATAACAAATTAAAAGATCGAGACATTATTAACATTTTATGAATTATACTTAATATGCGAAAAAGTAGGGGTGGCAATCGGTCGGGTTCGGGTCGACCTGATTTCGACCTGATCTGTTAAGGCCCAATCCGAACCCGACCTGTTAAGGATATGTTCAACCCAAACCCGAACCCGACCGGTTAAGGATATGCTCAACCGGAACCCGAACCCAACCCAAAATGACAAAATCCGAACACGACACGAACCCGAAATTGACACGATAATATTCAGGTTTACCCGACACGATAATGACCCGAACCCAAATTTAAATGATTTAATAAGAGAAAAAATATTTTAAAATAAGATTTAATAAAAGAAAAAATATTTAAAATAAAATTTAATAACATAAAAATAAATAAATATTCAAAAATTTAATATCTTTTGATGACTTGGAAGGAAAAATAAATATGTCATCAATTTAAAAGCTTGATTTGAATTAAATAAATATAATATTAAAAATATAATTTCTTATCGGGTAACCCGAACTCGACCCGAACCCAACCCGAATTCAACCTGAAATTTTCAGGTCCTTATCGGGTCAACCCGATAAGGACCCGAACCCAATAAGAATTGACCCAAATCCATTAATTTCGTGTCGGATTATCGTGTCGTATCGAAAATTGTCAGCCCTAGAAAAAGGATGAAAGGTCAAGATTTAATCGAAAGAAAATAATCTTTATAAACTATAATAGCAAGGCCGGATGGTCGGAAATAAAAACTTTATTTTTTTTAGTTTTTTTTTTAAATTTTCACCTTCCAATTATGGAAATTATAAGTAAAAATGGTATATTACAATTATTTATTAATGATTGACAATCACACAATTAATAAAAAACCGTTACAAAATTAAAATTAATGACAACAAATTAATTAAATTAAAATATTATTTTTGTTGGTAACGTCAATTACATTTTATTAACCATTTATAAAACATTAGTCAAACCTTCCGTTTATAGTAACTTCAATTTTTTTATTTTCGTTTTTTTATATATTCTGTTTTTAGAAATAATATATTTAAATGGTACTATATTATAATTGTACATTAATAATTATTAATTAGACAATTAATAATAGACGTTACAAAAGCATAATTTGTGGCAAAATATTAATTTTAATAACAAATTTTTCTTTTTTATACTATTATTTTGCCTATAAATTCCAGGATTCTGCAACTAATTCCATCTACACTTCACATTTGTTGTGTTTTTTCATTCTGATTTTGATAAGAAAGATGTTGCCGCACCAAAAGCATTCACGTAAAGGTACATACTTTATATGCACAAAACAATATTTATAATTAGCTGATTAATATTTAGTGAGTATTAAATTACAGAATGATGAACAATTAGATTATGATAGTGTCAATTAACATTCACATGAATCTCCATTTACGTGACCAATGGGAAGACATAATAGTCAATGAATTTTTAATTCATATCTTTATCTTTATATGGAGATCAATTGTTCGATATTCCGACGATCACAGCCTTCTTACGATCATGAGGATTGGTAGCGGACCGGATGGGGCGTTGGAATAAGGAAAGGACGATGCGTATGAATAAGGAGAAGGTTGGGCAGGCGGCTCGTGACACAGATCGACAACGTGAGTGACTGCCTGACAAATTGTGCACCAGATGCATGACGCAGTGGCCGGAACCTGCAATAGGTTGTGGCAATAAGAGAACTTAATGAACATGAACATGTTCATTGTCGCCGGAATTTGGAATTTTAAATTGAAATCAAAGATTTTCTCTTTTTTATGTTGCCGACTTCAAAGATTATTTAATGTAAATAATGTAATGGTATATAGAGTGTATATTTAGTAACCAGACTACTGATAAAATTTTATTATTCTTTATTTTTTTCATTTTTAATGTAATTGTTCTTTATTATCTCATTACATATATATTACTTAGCAAATAATCAAGTCGATGAATCATGATTAATTAGTTATTTATAATTTAATAAAGTAATTAATTGGTGTTGAATTTGGAGTTAATTCTGACACCTCTGTAATTAATTTCTCGAATTTTATGGTGTTACTTTTTTTTTTTGAAATGTATTTTGAAAATTGGCTTTGAAAAATATCGATGCGCCAAAGTATGAAGGGGAGGACCTTAAGAGAATATATTAAGAATTTGTTTCTCTATTTAAGACTTAAATTTGAATATATTCAACTATAATTCTTCCACCAATCATCATGTTTCTCACTTTCAATACCTCCCGAACTTCTCAATCATTCCTCCAATCACTACCTCTTTGAACTCAGATGTGAACCTAATACCTCTTTGAACTATATTATTGAAATGTTTCATGAACCAAGCCATTATTTTAAAATTGGGGATGAGATTAAGGAATCATGATTAATCACATTATTCAATTAATCAATTATGATTAGATGACAATAGCATTTTTCACCCTTACCGTCATTTAAATCCTATATCTCTTTAAATCAATTAAAATTTTGAAATAATATATGTTAAACGAATTAATGGGGATATAATATTATATTTTAAATTATTTTATAAAAAATCACACAAATATTATGAAATTTAAAAATCATAATCATTTCTGAAAGTATATTTTTGTTCTTCATTGGAACTAATTTTTAAATCAATTACGAATTTAACGGATTTTGTTCCTCATCTGGAAATATTTTTTTTTCAATTTATTATATTTTATATATTTTTATTTTTGAAAGGTATATTTTCTATATTTTAATATCCTACTTTAGTGGGTTAATGGTAATTGCCTACAATTTTTTTAATTTTATTGTGATTTGAAAATGAATTGTTCGATCATTCATTTGATGGATTCGTAAAATGCAATACTTTTAGAAAAAATAGTGAGTGTCATGTGCGTTGCACACGAAGAGTATTTTATAATTTTTTTCCCCTTTTGACAGAAAACAAATTCCCAACACATAGACTATACTTTCAAATTTAATAAGGTTCATATTATCATAACCAAATTATAATAAAAAGATAATATGAATGTGTAATAAAAATTTAAGTAATTAAAATTGTTTGTGATATATGTTATTACTGCTTACTGTTCACCAAATCCGAGTTGGGTGCCATTGTCTCTGATTGTTAAGTTGTTTTAAACTCCAGCAGTGATTTCCGTACAGGTTAGTCTTCGGTTCATAAATATGGTGATACATAGACTAGCTATAATCTCAAAAGATTTTTCTTTTCCGTATATTTGGGATGAACATCCGACTGTTATTGAGTGTCTTTCTCATGCTTCTTGCGTTTGTTCATAATTCTATAAATGGTCCCGTTTTATTCAAAAAAATATTATAAGAAAATTATAAACTAAACTAATTAATTATTTTTTTAATGTTAAACCAAACTAAATATAATGTCTTCATTATGAGATAAAATGGTAATTAAATTATCTTTAGGATAGTAAAAATGGCGATTGATTTAGTTTAACTTAAATGTAGGATTAATAACAGTTCCCATAATTCACGGATTCGTCTCAATCTATTTTTCTTCAAAACACTTAAAGGATTAATTAATCAACAACTATAATTATAATCACCACCAAAATTGGTTATGTAAAAAAAATGAATTAGTAAAACTAATTTCATAAAATTGAAAGGGCATTATGTCCGCAGACATCATGTTACAATATCACAATTAAAATAAAAAATAAAAAAATACAACCCTTAAATAAATTAAGTTTGCATAAATTTATTTATTTTTTGATGAAAAGTCTAAATATATTACCCGTTAATATTTTCGTATTTTAAAAACTAATTAGCATCCCACAAATTGATGTTCCCGTGACCCGTCCAATTATTTGATCTCTTTCATTATGCTATTAGTATAAATACTATTTTAAGGCTCTAGACAAAATCATGAGACATATAATGAGGTTTAAAAATTATTTAAGTAATAAATAGTCATTTGGAGGAAAGACAATTGTGTTCGGATGCGACTTCTGACAAATATTTTATGTCATACCTAGAAGAAGTGAACAAGAAGTAGTCAATGCAAATATCAACTCTTCTTATATCTGGAGTGATGCAATTATTGATGTAATAAATAATGTCCTTACACTTAAATTTTCGAATGATATGAAGTCTTCAGGAATGCCTAATCACAAGTTGAATCTGAAAATTGGCACATCAGTTATGTTATTAAATAACATTTATCATTCTCTTAGACTATGCAATAATCGCATGCGTTTGGTTGTCACTAGACTCGGAAATTATGTTCCAGAGGTCAAGATATTAACCAAAAGTAATTTTGGATACATTGTGTTAATTCCGAGAATGTCACTTACACCATTCACGTTTTCCATTTAAGTTTGAACGAAGACAATTTCCTCTAATTGTTTCGTATGTCATGACAACCAACAAAAGTTAAGGACAACCTCTATTACAGGTGGAACTCTCATCCTTAAGAAACCAATATTCTACTATGGACAACTATAGATCGTATTCTTGAGTGTAAGGAGTCGAGGTAGTTTGAAGATCATGATATGCGTATTCTACTATGGACAACTACAGATCGTATTCTTGAGTGAAAGCAGTCGAGGTAGTTTGAAGATCCTGATATGTGACAAAGATAATGACAGTAGTGCATGTACAACGAACGTTGTTTACAAGGAAATATTTCAAAATTTATAGATGTATGAATTGTGAATGAAACTTTAATTTATATTGATTGATATGTATCTTATACTTTCTTACTTATATAATTTTACAAAAAATAATAAAATTCAGCTTACCCCGTGCATCGCACGGGTGCCATACTAGTAAACTTAGGGCTCGTTTGGTAGGGGTGATTAGGGTGTATAATATGTCTATGACACCCTAATATCTTGTTTGGTGTGAAGTATACGGCCCTTTATAAAGTTCGGGCCCGTATGAATAATACTTACTTTTGTTGTTATGTATATTACCTATGAGGTGGTATAAATAATACTGCAACTAATTATAGCAATAAATTACAATAATTACTATGTGTTGCTGAGAATTTAATTCTTCATACCAAACGGAATATTAATTCTTTATATTTATAAGACATCCCAGTCAAACATATCAGGCCTTATCCCATACTTTGTACCAAACGAGCCCTTAAGTTATATAGTCTGAAACATGCATTTTCCTTAATAGTTATTATGACGGAGAAATAACTAGCAAAATTTACGACGTGCTATATGATGAGTCAAATCCAACTAGAAGAGTGAAGTAAGGCATATCATTTAGATGGTTAGGTCTCAAACTGAATCGATATTTCGATATTTTTCGCTTGCGCGTAGCCAAGTGAATAATTAACGTAATCTTAAAGGCAAGAATAAGTAGATATTGAGAAGGCCATCCACAATCTACGTGGGCTAATTCCACACGTGAATGATAGAAAATTCGTTGCTAATCAAGTAAGACGGTGTTTCAATTCCTTATTTGATTGCATATTTATAAGTATTTACTGCATAAATATTATTCTCTTCGATATATTACTATAGTTTAGGAGATTCTTTAATCATTTTGAATAATATCCAGTCCAATGATTTTTAAATAGGTGCACGAGTCTAGGTACGTGGAAGACAAAGGTGTCTTGGACTTTGACCTAGTTTTACAATTTCGCCTATTTTTTTATGTAATCATTTTCTCCAATTTTGGTTGTTTGTTTTGACAGGTTAAAAAAACGTTGAAAGTGGACTCAGTCTCCAATTTTTAATGTTATGATATATACATATTAATTTATATATTTCTCCAATTGTACATTTAAAATAAAATTCAAAGCACATATTTTTATTATATTTTGGGTGAATGGTTAGATTAAATAAGTGTTTTCAAAGTAATTTGTCCTGATTATATTATTGTCTACATCAGTTTAATATGGCAAGTGGAGGGTCGCCTATTTGTGAAACAATATTTTGCATTAGAAAAACAAAGATTGAAATTTGCTGAGACAAATTCACTTCGTAAAAATGTATTATTATTTGAAATTTTATATGGGTACTTGGTACTATTGAATCACAAATATTTATTGCTTAATATTTAGTGATGATATAGATTGGGATCGATAACGACGTCTTTGCTTGTATCATTTGGAGCTAACCAGCAAAATAAGACCGTAGCTTTCGATTTTTTGACAAAACGGATTTTTTTTAACGGGCCCAAAAAAATAGGACTAAAACTTCCATTTTTTGCATCCGCACTCCTATTTCGGGCCCAAAATCAATTGTTTGGGCTTTTGGGCAAGTGATCGGACAGCTAGAGCCCGATACCGATGTGGATGCCACATTGCACACGAGTCAGCAAAAAATGAATAAAAAATTAATTTATGTAAAAAAAATGAAAAAAAGAAAATAAATGACATTTTTTATCTCTCTCCTCTGTTTCTCTCTAACCCGCCTCCGCCCCCTCTTTCTTTATTCTCCGCCGCATCCACCGCCGGCCACCACCAGATCTCTTCTCTTTCCCGTCTGAAAATCTCCCACCTTTTCTGCCGCATCACTTCTTCTCCCTCTTTCCAAGCAACATCAGCTGCCTTATGTACCTCTCTTCTCCGTATAAAACATCCTCCTCCCACCACTCTCCTCACTGCCTACCAGTACTACAAATTTCAACATTCTCAATTTCAATTCTCGATTGGATCATCAACCTGCAGAAATTATGGCGACCAACGATCCGAGAAGTATGGTCCGACAATCTTGAATCTGAATTTGTCCAAATCTCGGATCTCATCGATCGCCACCCCTTCATCTCCATGGACACCGAGTTCCCCGGAGTCATCTTCAAGTCGTCGCACCGGCACCACCACCACTCCGACCACTACCAGACCCTCAGGGCCAACGTCGACGCTCTCAACCTCATCCAGCTTAGCCTCACCCTCTCCAACTCCAGCGGAAACCTCTCCGATCTCGGCTCCGTCGGTGAAGGATTGTGTTTGAGGTTGAAGCATGGGTGATTTGGAAGAAAATCCATCCATTTGGCCCCTCCCCCCTCTCTCTTGACCTTGTGGAAGCAGCTCCGACTACCTTTTTGGCGACGTGATTCTGGTGGCAGCGACAGCCCTTCCGAGACGATGAGAGAGCAGAAATGGTTCTCGCCGCCAACGCATTTCTGCAGATCTCGTCGCTCGGATTTAAAAAAATAACAATGAATCTCGACGATGACGGCGCCGGCTGTGGGGAATCAGCGTGAGAAAGAGGGAAAGTTGGGGGATGGGGTGGGTTAGATAGAATCAGATAAGAGAGAAAAAAATTCACTTATTTTCTTTTATTTTAATTTTTCTTTATTTGTTTTACATAAATTAGTTTTTTATTCTTTTTTTTTGCTAGCTCATGTGCAATGTGGCATCCACATCGGCGTCGGGCTCCAGCTGTCCGATTACGTGCCTAAAAGCCCAAACAATTGATTTTGGGCCCAAAATAGGAGTGCAGTTGCAAAAAATGAAAATTTTAGTCCTACTTTTCAGGGCCCGTTCAAAAAAGTCCGTTTTGTCAAAAAACTGAAAGCTATGGTTCTATTTTGCCGGTTGACTCTATCATTTGCTTTAGTTTCCTCGTCACATCTCATTCAAATACGAGAATTAAGCCTAATTTTTATTTGTGTACAATTATAGGGTTTTAATTACTAAAATAAGCTTATCATAAGTCATAACCATGGAAAATCCATTTCAAATATAATCAAGTAAATTTGTGTTCGGTGAGGGTTGCAAATCCTAAGTGATAAATTTGATAAACTTCCAAGGCAATGATGCAAATCACCCAATTAATAAAGTAATTTTAAAATAATTAATAGTACCATACATCCTGTGGTTCAAAAATTAAAATCAGCATTCGGATTGTGATAATTAGTCATTTTCCCGTATAGCACAGTCGGAAAAAGTGCTAAAATGGTGGGTCATTCCAATTATGATCAATTAATTCTCACTTTTATTGAAGGTTCAATTAACTTTTAATTTTTAATTTTCGTGTTTGTTGTTAATCACAATTATTAGGTGCATAGTAATGATCCCTACTCGCGATATTACAAATATATGCACAAGTGAATATAATTTGGGTCAAAAATTAGATAATCCTAAAAGGATTTTAATCCATCGAACGGTCTAATACAACCTTATGTGATATTTGATTGATTATAACTTATGGAATTCTATGCATTATTGAAGCGTCTTTTCAACACCAATATATGAAAGCTGTTTCTATAATTTCTATCCTTTGCTCTAGTTAATGATCAAATCTCAATTACTTCCAACTAGAGATGTCAAATGGACTGATCTGGTCCGGCCCAGCCCGGCTTAAGCCTGCTTTGGGATGGCCCAGGTCAGATATTATTGAAAATGATACGGGCCTGGACTAGGCCTCCATGTTGAAGTGCGCACCATCTGGGCCTATTTTGGAGCCCGGGCCCATTCACAACACTAAATAGGCCTATTTTCATGTTAAAGCCCGGCCATGCCTGGCTCGCTCTATTCATGGGCATGGGCTGAGCTAGGCCTTAAGGTTCGCGGGCTTCACCGGGCTTGGGCCGGGCCGGCCCAGTTGATAAGTATACTTTCAATCACAATCAGACTTTAAGCTCAATATTTGCACATGGAAATGTCACTTCAATATTTTCAAAGATAATTATAATTATAATTAAATTATTGAAGGAAATTGCACATTGACTAACAAAGTGCATGGAGGCATGTAATAGAATGGGCAAAAGGAGTTTAATTTTGAAAAGTGCAAATATAGATCATTGCCCACAAATAGCGTTATTTTTATATTAAATTAATTAAAGCAGCATCTAAGTGAATAAAAAATTTGGTTACACAATCATTCCACCCTAACATGGTTTTATCCTAGAAAGAAAATTAAATGATTAAAAGAACAGGAAAAAAAAAAATTACCCAAGACAATATTGGATACAGAATCATTTCACATAACATGGCTTTTTTCTGGAAAAGGAAAATTTAATATTAAAAAAAGGAAAAAGGGTAAAAAAAAATATTAAATAATATGACAACATGGCTTTTTTCTGGAAAAGGGAAATTTAATATTAAAAAAAGGAAAAAGGGTAAAAAAAAATTAAATAATATGAATGAGAAAAATGCCCCCATGCAGGATCGAACTACAGACCTTCAGTTTACAAGACTGACGCTCTACCACTGAGCTATAGGGGCAACTCGTTAATAAAAATTCTCATTTTTTAATTTGAATAATTTAAGAAAGCAAATTATGAGTATTTAAGAGTAGTGGAATTTTTGTGGAGGAGTAGAATTCGCAGCGGGGAGAAATGGCGGCGACACCGCGAATGGAGATGGAGAAGATGAGCGTGGAGCATCTGAGGGGTCTCAAAGAGCAGGTCGATATGGAGGTCAATCTTCTCCAAGACAGTCTCAACAACATCCGCACCGCCAATACGCGCCTCGAGATCGCCTCCGCCGCCCTCCACGACCTCTCCGTCCGCCCTCAAGGTCCGCATCTAATGATTCATCGGACTTTGTGGAGTTCGATAATCTCTGTGTTTGATGTTTGATTTTACTGATTTGTGTCAGGGAAGAAGATACTGGTGCCTTTGACGGCGTCGCTTTACGTGCCGGGAAAGCTGGATGATGCGGAGAAGGTCTTGGTGGACGTCGGCACCGGTTATTTCGTCGAGGTTAGCGCCGCGAGATTTCCCTATCTATCCTAGTTTAGTTTTTATTTTTTTGAAATTGGAATTGTCTGAATGTGTCTTGAGCCCTAACTTTTATTTTTGAAGTTGCTTAATTTGTGTGCTTTGAACAGCACACTGCTTTAGCAACTTGCTTTGTCTAGTGCAGGATTCTTTTGAATCTATTTTGGTTTGCTGAATCTGTGAGGCTTTTTTTTTTTAATTATACTGTTAGTTTTTCAAGCAATTGAAGTTATAATTTGTCTGTGGTGGGTATATGTGTATTTGAAAGTTTTGAATTAAGAAGGCTTATGGTTTAAGAGCTTTTGCGTGTTTGTAGCTGGGAAGTTGAAGTTAGTCGTGCAGTTCTATACGTGTGATACCTGTGTGAAATGTAAGCTGTTAGTCATAGGGATTGGTCGATGAACATTATGGGAATTTAACAACATAAAGGAAATGTTGGTTTTATGGTACATTATGGCCATGGGAACATAAAGGAAAAATGTGGAATTCCGGTCGGAAAAGCCAACGTCTCTGGGCCAATTTAATAGATAATGCATAAGGGGCAACTCTAGTTTGGTATGGTATGAGTATACATCTTATAGTGAGGTTAGAAAGATGGTTGGCAAATAACAATTATATTATTGCAAACTCTTGATTTGGGGAAATCAGAAACAAATATGTTTGGGAAAGCACCTGAGGGAAAAAAAGAAGAACTGAAGAAGCTATCGAGTAGTGTATTTCGTTAATATCTCTTCCAGTTTTTTACCTTGATTCACTGAGATTCAATTTTAATCACATTTTTGTTTTAAGATTAGATTAAGTCATACTTCTTTTTATCTGTTGAGGAATACATTTTGGTACATAGTAAACATCAGGTTCTTCTCATACCTAGTATGGCCCTTTTTAGTACTCTAAACTTCTTGTTAGCAATCTGATCATTAGATCCAAAATGATATTTTGGAGACTTTTCCCTACTATCTAAATTGGCCCTGTGGCTCGACGGAATGGTCAATAAAAAAGATATAATTGGAAATTTACTTTCATCCTATATTTCATTTTAAATGTGGGGAATAGATATTGTTTTATGCTATGTTACTTTGAAAATGTATACATTTCATTATTGCAACATTGTAGGAACAGAATTCTATTTACTATCCCGTAGGTGTAACACCTTAACTAATACCATCACATTTCAATAAATTATAAGATGATTTGTATAACTGGGAGTTTTTCAAGTTGGTCTTGTTCTCTATGTTTGATGTGAGAATAGCAGCCTCTAGTGCCGCCCAGCTCCTAAATCTGTTCGTGTTTTTTGATTTTATACAATTATGTACTCTTTGATATCATATGGCCTTTGCAAATTTCTTGAGATAAAGCCCCAACTTAGTGGCTGGTGCTGACCTGTCTTTGATTTTAATCTTGTATTAATTTAAGTCCCAAGTCTGCTGATGTTTCTATTTAAGCAGAAAACCATGGTAGAAGGCAAAGATTATTGCGAGCGTAAAATTGCTTTACTCAAGTCGAATTATGACCAACTTATTGAGGTATGTGTTCTGTAACATCTCGCATCATTTTTTCAGTTATTCATATCTATTACCTAGTCAGGTTGTTTGTTTGTTTGTTTTTTTTTTTTTTTCGGGGATAAATTAACAATGAAATTTAAAGACCGCACCACAGTGGACTCGAACATTAAACCTTTGGCCTCGGACATTAACCGCACGCACACTACCTAGTCAGTTTTCTGATTTATTGCTATTCCCAGCCTTGGAATTACAAACTTACTCAAGATTTGTGGTTTAAACATGCTCTTTATAGTTTGTATTCCTTGTTTTTTCTATATAAGATGCCAGCTTTTCCTAAAAAAAATTATAATTTAGAAATTTCTCTTGATTGTGCATTTTGAGTGATGGGAATCCAATTATTGTATTTCATCTACAAGAAATCTAGGAGAAAAGCTAGTGTTGTGCATATCTTACGCATGGAATCTCACCTTAAGGACATTCTCTTGACTTGGAACCTAAAGATAAGTGAGCAAGCTAAAGGCGGGCCTATAGCAAATTTTCATAGAAATCAGACCATTAGGTTAATATTGAATCTTGAAGATCTAATAAAACAATATCTGAGCACCCGTGACCTGTTAGTGATACGAATATATGTATTCAAGTCCTAATGTGCAGGAGATGATCGAAATTATCATGGGCTTCGTTCTGTGAATCATCGTGTAATTTAAAATCTTTTGACCTAAATCAGATCAGGAACGTGCCACATTTGAATTCTGTCGAACATTTTCTCATAAGCGCTTGCTAATTGTTAGCATCTCTGACCTTTGCGTAATTACTCCTAGTGCACCAATTTCATAAATTAGGCTCGTACATTACGTTAGCACCCAGAGTTACTTATAAGATATCCTTTTAAACCAAAATTTGAACAAAGCTAAAGTTGCAAAACATAATGTTTGATATAAGATTTCAGAGTAGAGGTGAGCAATAGGAAGCGTTGTACCATACTGAAATTTAACTTCGTTTTACCCTTTGCTTACCACATATCAAGAAAGAAGAATATCGTTATTTGTGAACAAAATTCACTTAATCCTAACTGTAATGAATTGCAGGTGACTGCAAAAAAGAGAAGTATAGCAGATGAAGCAGGGGCAGTTTTACAAGCAAAGTTGAAGCATTTAGCCCCTTCACAGTAATTGTGTTTTAGATGTAATATCATGGTACTTGCTATATTTAAATAGTGGCATGAACCGTCGTCGTCTGTTTGTTTTGCATTCACCCGTTAGTAACAGGAAGAGGTTTTGGAGAGGAGCAGCGAGAATTTATAGATTTTTTTTTCTCTTAATCTACTACTAATGAATATTGCTGTTTTGGGATGCTAGTTTGAGATCGTGTGTCGTGCTATTAATATGTATAATTCTAAAAAAGCTCAAATTATTTTGTTCTGCTTATTCAAATACTGAACTGAAGTGATGAATTCCCAGTAAAATGTGAATGCGATTTTCTCAGCAGATAATTTGTTGCCTTTTTCTGTGTCATCTAATAGTACAAGAGAAACTTAGGAGAGATTCTAAAAAGAAAATCAAGCTTCGCTAGGAATAACATTCAAGAAATGATAGACTTCCTCCTCATCAATAACCCCCACATCTGTTGAGCAAACTGAACAGCAGACGCGTTTAAATGTTTCGGCTGCAGCCGTTGGATCTGCTTCAGTCCGAGAATTTCGCCTGTTCCTATTTCGTTTACTTCCAGGTTGCGGCACTTCCTCCTTTATCCTACAGTTGACAACAAAAACTGCTCGGTATTGGGTTACGTACTTTTCATGCCTGCAATTAACAGATTGCAAAGTTACTATATTAGGGATGGAGCTGCAATTTAACACCAGAACAGATTTAGCAAGTTGCAGACTCGAATATCAATTTCAAACGTCAAAACAGAGAATGACACAAGGGAGATCCTCGTAGTTTAAAAAAGAACCTTGTATACAAATAAATTTATATTATTTCTTTTCTGAATTCTTGTATGATGTGAACATGTGAAATCCAAGAAACAAAGGGAACTCAAGCTAAATATATTGCATATTCACACATGGACTTTGATATGGCCTGATTATGCAAACATGTCAAAGCAACCGCACCTATTCACCAACATCTCTTTGACAATTTAATATACAAAAAGAATTAAATAAATTATGCAACCTCTAGTGTTGATAGACAAATTCATAAATCTGAAGGTTAGTATGCAAGTATAAAAAATGCGGGTGTCGTAAATGTCTGAATGATTCGTAAAATTGGTTAATGTTGTCATGCTAGGATATAGAAAATAAGTTATAGATGGTGTACTAAGTGCATGCATATCATATGAGCTGAAAAAGTATATCAACCTCTCCATCCTTTCTTGCCTAAAAAAAAATCCCTCCACCCTTTCCTTGCTCAATTCAATTTTAATTGATCTTTACTATATTTTGTTTACATAAACTCTAAGCAACTACATTTAACATGCTTTCAAGTCCTGCAGAATCTCTTTTAACTCGCTCTGCCTACCTTGCTCAATTCAATTTTAATCATTAGTGGATATTTGAGTTCTCTTGATAGGAAGGAGCAAGAGTCCCAGAGAGAACGAACCTGAGGTATGTTGCAACACTTGAACATAAATAGTGTATGTGTATATATATATATTAATCTTCCACAGTGGAAGCCCAAGAAACTTCCTCTCACCATTTGTCAGAGTGCATAAAAGGAATAAGGCGAGGTGTTCAGTAGTCACAACATCAGGTGACTGGCAGAAGATTAGGAAAAAAGGTGTACATGCTCTGTACGAGAGAAAGCCTCTAAACTAATTAATCCTATCTCTCCGAATACACTATACTCTCCTCGTCAGCAAATCTTCACTTAATATTTCGTAATTCAGTACACAAGAAGGGGTCACTTAATACATCAGATGATACCTGGTGTAATCTGGTCTATAAAAACCATCCAAAGTATGCGACAGCAGAGTACTTTTGATCCCTAAACTTTCAAGCTGGTAGAACCAAGTTCGAACTTACGGGCTACACATGTCAAGGACGCATTAGGTGTGATTCTGGAGTTGAAAATGATGCTATCATCGAGTTCGAAATAAGCTGTAATGGTTTGGTTATCTAAAGCAACAAAAAACCTAAGATGACAACATTACAATCCACACCTTACCAACATTAGGTGCATAATTAGCAGGAATGCAAAGGCACACGCACACACTATATTATGGAGTACTATATTAGGGAGTTTAAGAAAGTATGTATGCTGATAATTACTCCAAATACTAAACAGCAACAATCTTTACAAGACAAACTAGGAGAATTGAAAAGGGAATTTGAGGTGAATTGGGTTTCACAGTAGAGAAAGTAAGGAAACAACTGAAAATGGGATAAAAGTATTAGTACCTCTGGGAATCCAAACAGAGGGTAGTGAAGCAAGCAGGGCAGCTTAGAACAGCATCGGAGGTTCGGCCTCGTCGCTGTTTTTGAGCCCATGATTCGTTGTTTTCATCGAGTTTAGGGTCGTAAAATTCGGGCTTCGTGCTGTAGTCAATCTCATCATCCGACGATACTATCAAATAACAGCCAAAAGCCAAGAATCAATCACAAATTGAAGAAATAACAAAATACTCAGGTAACAAATTCACAAAGCAAGAGAGAGAGAGAGAGAGAGAGATGTTTAGGGTTTACCTGTTTGCTGAGAGCCGCGATTTGGGGAATCTTCTGCTTCGCTTTTTTCATTCATTTGAACCGCACGCACTTTCAAAGGCCGCTCAAATTCTCGCTGCCTCAACTCAAGTCCGACAGACACCGCCCAACCCAGAATAAGAAGATTGCGGAAAGAGGATTTTTTTTTTTAATAGAGAGATGCTACAAATCTTGTTGTGCTATATTTCTGGAGGTTCTGGTTTTCCTTCCTTTTTCATGTTAAAAATATTATCTTTTCTTTTAAAATTTGAGGGCCAGCGGCGGTGGCCGATGTTGAAAAGAAATTGCAGAAATTAAAGAATTTGTTTGTGTTTACCACTCACATTAGGTTATCACTATCATCAAATAGTTTTCAAACACAGTCCATTTTCAAGTAATGCATTTACAATTATATTCAACACATTATCTCTAAATGTGCTTTCTCAAAACGAAAGCTGTGCAAAAAACAAGTGCATCTTTACTCTTTAACAAACCTCAGAATAGTTAATTCTTTCTAATTTACAAGCTCTGGCTTCAATAAGGCAGATGACACCTGATTCCTACCTCACCCTTCATACTGCTCATCTCTGAGCACCTTGGGTTGCGACTGCGGTTACCCTCGTCATAAAAAGTAAAATAAAAAACCAATCAAGATTTAATCTATTTGGTCAAGCCAAGAATGACCTTAGTTTGACGAACTTCTCGGCCTCCTCAGTTCGTCCCAAACGAGCGAGAAGGCCGATGATGCTCGAGTAGTGTTCTTCCGATGCTTTTATTTTGTATCTTCGAGTCATCAACGTAAAGAACTTCATTGCATCATCAGCAAATCCACCCTCTTCACAAGCACGTAGAACTGCTTTAAAAGTGAACTCATTTGGAGCAAAACCATCTGATATCATCTTATCACAAAGATGTATAGCTTCTTCATATTGACCACTGCATCCATAAGCCTCGATAATGGCAGTCCAAGTGATCGATCCTTTAACAGGAACGGCATCAAAAGCCAATTTCGCCTTATCAACCGCGCCCCACTTCCCATACATTCGAACAATTTCAGCAGCAACATGAGGGACGGGCATCAAATTCTTCTTCAGAGCTTGCCCATGGACTTCCTTCCCATGTTTTTCAACCTTGAGCTGGCTACAAACACTCAATACTCTTGCTATCGTAACAGAGTCTGGCCTGTGCTGAGATAATTGCATCAATCGGAAAACATCAATCGCTTCGTTTAGGCATTGGCATTCTATATAGCATTCAATCATGGCAGTCCATGCAATCACATTCTTCCTCTCCATGCCATCAAACACTCTCAAGCAATAGTCCAAAATGCCGCACTTGGAATACATCATCATTAGAGATGTCGCGATTGATACTCCTTCAAAGAATCCATTCTTAATTGCATAAGAGTGAATTTCTTTACCTTGCTTCAATGCCCTCAGTTTTCCACAAACTGGAAGAACTGTGGCAATTGTGACAAGATCGGGTTTGAACCCTTCTTGTTGCATCCAAATAATAGATCTCAATGCCTGCTCGAGCCTCCCATTTGCAACATAACCGGATAAAAGAGCAGTCCAAGAAATGGTGCTTCTCTCCGTTGATCCATAAAATACTTTTCTTCCTGAAACCATATCTCCGCACTTGCAGTACATATCGATCAATCCAGACTGAATAAACAGCTGCTCTGAGTAATCTTTGGTCTTTATTACATAAGCATGAACCTCCTGCCCGATTTTTCTAGCGAATACTTCTCCTATGACTGGCAGAATGGTAGTCAATATAACTGAGTTCGCTCTAATGCCCTCCTCCACCATCCACCTTGTGTATTCCAATGCCTCTCTTTGCAACCTATTATGAGCAAAACCTGCTATCATTGCTCCCCACAGCACGACGTCCCTCTCCTCAACTTCGTCAAACACACTACACGCCATCTTAATCTTGCCGCACTTGAAATACATATCAATCAAACTAGTCCTAAGCATAATACTTCCCAACAGACCATTCTTCATCAACATTCCATGAGTCTTCAAGCCTTGGCGCAGTGCTCGATTTCCTGCCAAGCTCTTGATCAAACAAGAGAAGCTATAAACATTTAATTCCACACCAGAAGCCCGCATTTCCAAGAACGAACCCAACACTTCACGATGATTGCGCCGCCCCATCATTACGTTACCCCTAAGCAGTGCATTCCAAGGATACACACTAGAAACTTTCATAGTTTCAAAGACCTTCTTCGCATCCTCAATCGAATCACAACCTGCATACATGTGGACTAGCTTCGTTTGCAAGAACTCATTCTCCTCGAGGCCATTAATTCTAATATGTGCATGCACTTGTCTAGCTGCCTTGATGGATTTCACCCTCAGGCAAGCAGCAATAAGAGCGGAAAACGTCGTGGCATTGGTGGGGATGCCACGACGGTCCAAAAAATCTAATAAACCGAGAGCTTCTTCAACCTTGTTCTCCTTGGCGAATCTCTGGATGTCTCTGTAAATGGCATGTGGGTTTTTGCTGTTGAGTGGTATAAAGTTACGGAATTCTTTCTTTTCGTGGATTTTTTTCGATCCCTTTCTCCTGTCAGCGGGTGGAAAATCCCGAGTTGGTGAAGCTGCGGTTTTGAAAGAAGCACTATTATTATGATTGCTGTTATAGTGTTTCTGCAAAGGGCTTTGATGGAAAGGATGAAGCAAATGTGAAGGAGCTCTTGGTTGAGATTTATGGGTGAGGTTGTAGCTGCTTAGCACCTCCATCACTCCTCAACAATTCATCTGCAAAAATTTAAAAAGTTGAAGAAAATATTTTTCATAAATCAGTGCATTTCAGCAAAATTTGTCACGACACCATACCTATTCCAAATAAGTCAGTCAAAATGATGCAGAAAGTATAGTTTCATTCACCAGCAGCATTTTATCAAACAGGTTATATGCAAAATCAAAAAGTGGTGGAATTCTGTAGTTTTCTAAATAATCTTAGGATGCTCACCAAAATTAGAACTCAATGCGCGGTGGGTTGACGGCGGCTGACAGTGCTACACTTTTTGGTGAGTGGTCAGAGACGGAGATACTGTTATGGTTATTTGAGGAAGAAGAAAGCTCAGAGCTAAACGAACGACCACAAAGATAACTAAATTTTCGAATATCGGGTAAATTATACTAATCCGTCCGCGATAAATATAGCACTTTCCATTTTAGAAAATGATCCCACCCACTACCATTATTTTATCTCATAACATTCATTGTGTTTCCCTACTCAAAACCAATTCATCAATCATTTTTTAAAACCCGTGCCGAACTCAATCAATTACGCTTTTCGCGGACGGAGGGAGTATAAAATATTTTAAAATATTAGTATGTTTTATTTATTTAATCTTAACCATATTTATTTATGCTTCATTCAAATTAGTGCAAAACAAAAACTTGAATTCATATTAATAAGGGGTTATTGCATGTAAATACATAATCTTTTTTCAAATTTTGGTATTGCACATGACTTTTTTTTTCTGCCTCAGTATACATTAACTTTCGTTTTTTTCTAATTTTACGTCGGTCATCGGTTTCCTCCAAATCGAATCCTACGTGGACGTCAGAATCGCCAACGTGGAACTCGGAATCGCCAACGTGAACGCCAGAAGACACATCATATTGCCAACTCAATATTTTTTAATAAAGAAATTAAAATAAAAAAACTCACCCTGCATTCTCTCTCGTCTGTTCGCTATTATCTTCTCCCACCCTTCTTCTTCTTCCTCACATCTTCGCCGTCGTCGTTCTCTGATGTACCACTATACTGCTGTTTACACCATCTCCCACCCCTGTTCCCTCTCCCACCCATCTTCTCCAACCGCTAAACTACAGCACAAATCAAGCTCTAACCCAATCGATGCTGCAAAACCAGTACACCATGGACCTAGCAAACCAACAATTGTCACAGCAAATCCATCTTACAGATTACAACACTAAAATAGAATTTAAATAGATAAGTCCAGATAAATCCCTGTTTTACAAACTGAGATTCGAGTTTTGTTGAGGTTGTTTTGGGTTCGTAATTTGGAGAGGGCGACAAAAGGCAACGACAGGGATATCTTTGCTGGAAAATCAGAGAGGGGGGAGTTAGGAATTAAAGAGTTTCGACGAAGGCGGCGAGATTTGCCGGATTTCTGGAGATTAAGGGCTTTCGGGTTCGAGTAGAGAGAGAGAGTTGAGATTGTGAGCGAGCCGCGACGTCGGGACAGCGCGTCGACGCAGTGGTGGCGGAGACCGGAGAAGCAGATAGAGTGAGGGATTGGCATGATTTTAGAAGAGGGAGAAGTGGTTGTGTTTCTGAGAGGGAAGCTACTTTTGAGAATGTGTGGGGTTGAGAGTGAGCGGCGCTGGTTTCACGGCTGGGGTGTTGCCGGAGGCAATTGGAGGTCGTCGGGAAAGATGAGGGACATGAAATGAGCTACTGCAGACGAGAGAGAAAGAGGGTGAGTTTTTTATTTTAATTTCTTTAGTTTTTATTTTCTTTATTAAAAAATATTGAGTTGGCAATATGATGTGTCATCTGGCATCCAATATGGCGATTCCAACGTCCACGCTGGCGATTCCGACGTACACATATGATTCGATTTGGGGGAAGCCCATGATTGGCTCAAAATTAGAAAAAAACGAAAGTTAATGTATACTGAGGCAGAAAAAAAAAAGTCATGTGCAATAACAGAATTTGAAAAAAGGTTATGTATTTACATGCAATAACCCCTATTAATAATGCAAAAAATAATATAAGGAACGTAATAATATACTTTAATTCTCTTAAATGTAATATATTCATGACATTTCTAATTCAAGTTGTACTAACTTAATACGGGATATTATTTTATCGTTGTTATTTTTCTCAACGACGGACATGCTTTCTGAAAATTGAATCAGTATTATAAATTTAACATGTTACGCTGAAAAAATATACTTGATCTATTCAATATTTATTGTGATAGAGTTAAGCTTTAAAATATTTTATAATTTGACTTTGAAAAGCTTCATTTTGCAAGAATAACACCAGAGAATGAATTTTAGTTTTATAAAGTATTTTTTTTATCTTGATAGATTATTCGAAAATAAATGGATTTTTTTTAAAAGAAAATAAATGAAAGTTATTATTAATATTGAAAAAAATTACAATTTCATTTAAAAAAATATGAATAGTTAGATAATAAAACATGATAATTTTTGTTGATGGTTCATTCCTCAAATCTTTTCGGGGGCCCGGCCCGTTGGTTCTATTCATAATACCCAATACCATACATAAATAAGTAGTAAATCTTTCCCAAGCCCTAGAGCTGTGCTCACAAAACCTTTTCGCCGCCGGCCGCCGCCGCCGTATTGCTCCAAATCCAAGATGAAGATATCGGGGCGCGTCGTGTCTAAAAGGCCTATCTCGTTGTCACGGGCGGCGAAGCTCATCTCTCGGTTCGCCGCCGTGGAGAACGGCTCCTCCCCTGCTGTTTCCGTCTACTTGCAGCGAGCAGCCGACGCCTTCAACCACCTGGTCCAATCCCACGACAAGCGCTCCAAGCTGAAGAATCTCAACAATTTCGACTCCAAAAACATTCAGACGTATTCTGAAAACGTAGTGAGAGAAAGCGAAAAACAGATCGTCAATGATGGAGGCGCGGCGGAAGCCCCGGCCAATAAGAAAAAGAAGAAGAAGAAGAAGGGGAAGAGTGGTGAGGCGAGTTTGGACTCGGAAAACATTCAGACGGAAAAGGATTCTGAAAATGTAGTGAGAGAGAGCGTAAAGGAGAGTATCAACGCTGCGGAAGCGCCGGTCAAGAAGAAGAAGAAGAGGAAGCGTGGTGATGCGAGTTTAGACTCGAAAAACGATTCTGAGAATGTAGAGAGAGAAAGCGTAAAGGAGATTGGAGACTCTGCGGCAAAGAAGAAGAAGAGGAAGACTGGTGAGGCGGATAAGAGTTGATTCTGGTAAATTAGATACTAGATTAGATTGTGGTTGCTGCTGCTGCTGCTGTTGTACTAATTAACTAGAAAAATTGTTTTGTTTACTGGGCTGTTGAACTCAACATGTTCATTCATTCACATATCCGTGATGATTATTCTTCTTCTTGTGTCCTTTCCGGTAAACTCCAACTATTAAAAGCTCTAATCTTTTGTCAAAAACTAAAAAAACATTGCATTGATAATACTCAGCCTCTCTCTCAAGAAGTAGCTGCTTCCAAGACAAACCAGACAACATTATGATATGAAACCAAAGCCATTGGCTTTAGAAAAAGTTTCTTCCATAGGTTCAGTTCATACATAGCATATGCAGATAAGGGGAATATTTACACAAGAAAATTGCAAAATGTTAAAGACTGGAAACAAGTGTTGAGTCTTGTTGTCATATTTTGAAGTACACTACACTATACTTAGGAGGGTGTATGAGATGAGATCATTTCCTCTTTTTGTCATCCGGCTTCACAATCTCAACCGGAGCTGCGGGTATCCTGAACCACCATTCCTTTAACCGTCGCATCCCTCTTTCAGTATCTTCCCTTCTCAAAGGCATGTATCTTGTGAAGTACTCCAAAAAAGCTACGAGCATCACATATTTCACCGGCACTAAAATAAGTGCCCAAGCCATTACAACCAACAGGAGAGTCAGCTTATCTGTTGCCTGAGAATCAATCAAAATGTCAAATTTCTTATAATACAATACTACCTGCTGCTGGAAGAAAGAGGTAACATACACCACCAACACAACCTAAACAAATGTAATTAACAAAGTCGCACATGTCCAAACACCTTCTCGACTTGTAATAACAAGCCTGGCCAAGCCATAACTAATTTGAAGTATTCTACATGTTAAAGGGGACTTCTGTTTTGGAATCTTGAGCTAATTACTTACACGGGGAACATGATCACTGCTTGGAATATTATCCCTACAAACTATCTTTGAGCAAAAATACTCCAGCATCATAGTAGGAACTAAAAAAACTTAGGGTGCTTGTCCATTTTACATTTATTACTATTTGCTTAATTTTCAGATCTCAATACATGTTATCAAGGTTTAACACGTATCTCACTTAAGGATATGATTTGACATAGCATCGTATTAAAAGAAAAGGATACACCATTCAGGAGTGATTTTTGACATATGCACCCAGTTCACTTTCTACAACCAAAGTGAGGATTTGGTGTCTCACTATTTTATTAGCCAGAATACTCTCTTTATAAGTCAAATTATGAGGAATTATTTAATCCAAGTTCAAGAAAATAGATGGCTGGCTGTTGGTGAAAACATAATAACTGGTATTCATGACAAACTACAGAGTTAAGCAAAGAACATCTTTCCTGGTCTAAATGGTAAGGCAGAAATGGCAATTGTAAGAAAAGAAAGCCTTGATATGAATCATCCAGAATATTTTTATAAACCCAGGACGACAGTTTACTTAAGGATGAATCTGTATCACCAAGAATAATTTGAAGCAGCTTTTATGATATAGTGGTTATTAACAGACAATATCAACATCATGAACCAAAGCAGTTGTAACACTAGCTCATATCAAACAGAAGATGATGAAAATTAACTGCAAAACTTGTAATTAAACAAATAGAATAATAATCATAATGTAAGAGACATTTTCATGCTATATTATTTGATTACAACAAGAGCTTAAAACTAAAGTTTTTTACAGAAAATAAAAGTTTAGTATGAGAAAGTAGGACAGGTATTTGTTAAATCATCAATCAGTATTGGGAAGATAGTGTAAAATTAGCACAGAATGTAAAACATAAAAGGGTCATACCTGTGGTGCAACAGCAAAAAGAAGTGCTCGTATTTTTAGAAGAGCAACGTTGCCACTTTGGATGACCGACTCGACTTGAGTTATTGCTTCTTGTAATAATATCAGCTGCTCCACTGCATTCTTACTAGGGGGCGCTACAATTTTGAATGCCTCCAGAGGTCGTCTTCTCCAAACATACTTGCGCCAGAGCATCATAAGTGCCAAAAATACAAAAATGGATGGTAATATATACTTGGTCCAACCCCTGAAAGTTATAATGTGCCTTTTTAGATGCTACACAATTTCGTTTTTAATGTAACAACAAACATTTAACAAGATGCAAGTGGGAAGATCAAGCAAACAACCCTATAAAACTACTCAAATTGCCTAGAACAGCAATATAATAATCATTAGTAAGTCTGAATAAATGTGTGAAAGCTCTGTAACTCAACACCATGCTTAAAGTTGAGCTCTAAGAGAAAATAAATGTCAGCTGAACATTCAGAGGATTCCTTAAATTTACTCTTATAACTCAAGTAGGACAAAAGAAGAAAAAAACTTAATAAGTTCCCTCGACGGGCTCTGGGCCAAAAAAATTGTTGGGAACAACAAACGTCCATCTCATATCTACCGATTACCAATATAAACATCATACTTGGACGAAGTGACTAATTCCTGGAAACTTGGAGATCATTTTTGTCATTTCTTCCAGGAAAGTAGGACTGGAGCAAAACTGGTACTTGGGCACAAAAAAGTTTTTAAAAAATGGGCAAAATATAACACTTCTATTGCAAGAACTTTGCCTGAGAAGTGAGAGCTGAAGCCTTGAAATAAGGGTTCAAACAAAAGCATACAGTATCTGCATGTTTTCTGATAATTCAGCAATTGGTAAAAGTCAACCGAGTTAATAAGTTTTTATTTGCTGCCTGCAATGTGAAAGGAGTTTTTGCAATTCAAACAAACTGAACATCATCATTACCTACTCTAAAACTATTTGCTGATTCCAAAGAACCACACAGTTTGTGAGCTGGAATTAAAACTACCTCTACTATCTGATATTCAAGGATGATATATCTACTGACTATGAAAGACAAGATAAGCGATATGTAACTATAATTTACTGTGCTTATGATATTATGCATTGTTGAATAATGGTTAATAACAATAAAGAAAAGATATGGATGAAGTCATATGGCAGCACCACAGCAGTGAAAGAGAAAGATATACTGTTTCTTACCTAATGATCATGTAGCTAGATAATAACACAAATATCACTGACTTGTAGGGATCATTCCAGGATGCCAAACGTTCAAGCCGGTTGTATGTCTCAATAACTGGGAAAAGCAACTCCTACAGACAAAAACGGTATCATTTATTAGGAGAAAAGTAAGGAAAATATTTATTAACCCGAGAACACTATTCACATTAGTGACCGAACAAAGTCATATTATCTCATGCGATTCAACTACTGGTGGCATTCTACGAGGACGAGGAAATATGATCTCATATTCTCATGACATGTGAAATATCACTGTTAAAACTTTTTGTGTCTCTGTGTGATCAGTTAACATACTCACAAACAGTAACAAACGGGTGGAATTTAGGCAGCATTTACTGTCTGGGGCGCATTTCGGCAGAATATTCTCTTCAGTTTTCCCTTGTCCTTACTTTCCATACTTAACATATTGATGCGGCTAAAAGTAACTATAAATTAGAAGTACCAAATTTTAATTCCCATCTAGAACACCTAGTTAACTTAAGGAGGATATTGATTTGCCAATTAAAGGAGCATAGTTGATATAAAGTTATAAACTACATAATTATTAGCTTACAGTATCATACACGTTATTTTATCACTAGATCTACCAGAAAAAGGATACAAAGGTTCGCTTATATGCTGAAACTAGGATGAAGAAATTAGAATGACGAACAAAAATGCAACTGGCAAAGCATATAATTGGGGAACCTTCATCACTGCTATGTTCGTATCAATCCCTTCCACTTTCACTTGATCAACAGTGGCTTGAGCAGCTTCCGCCTTTCCAGTGTCCTGTTTCAACTGCTTCACAACAGCTTCCAGAGGATTTGCTTCACCAACGTGAAGATCACCAGCCAGATATGTTGCTTCTCCATTTACATCTCCCTCTTTCAGTGAAACAATTTTGAGTCTAGTAAGCGTCATAAGTGCAACAGGGAATATGTGCCGTCTATTTGCATTCGGAGAAATTGAAACCTCTTTTTGACCAGCAATAGGAGTTATGAGGGTCATACGACTCGCTAGAGTTTCCATAATCATATCTCCACCTGGAAGACTCTCAGCCAAGTTAAAACACAACAAAGTTTTGTAATTGGATGATGAGACGCGGAATCCTTCTCTAACTGCACGAAACTGAAAAATTCCAAGAATTGCCCGACCAAGCACTTCCAATTGCTGATTTCCCTTCAAATTATATTTCCTAATGAACCTGTGGGCACGCAGAATCTCCAGACAGATATCTAACCAATAGTCTCTTCTCGAGCAACCTTTGAATTCAGGAAATTCCAGATAGACGGGCTCTGCTCTATACCAAGACTAAAGTCAAGACTCACAAAATAATTACATTGTTTGAGATTGCAATTACAAATGAGCTAGAGACCATACATGGATGTTGACTTGTACATAACAGCTTTATCAAAGAGACGAGCACCCAAGGGCCCAGTTAATTCAGGCTTTATAACTTGTTTCAAGTCGGTAGCTAGATCATATTTTACAGCTTTGTCATACAAACCAACGCCAGACTCAAAGTAAAGAGCATAGTTTGTCAACGTCAACCGCCCTGAAAAGGTCAAATAGATGGGATAACCTATATAACATGATGGGAAAATAGCATACACTTGGAAGATACTAGCCTAAAACAAATAATCACGCACAACAAAAATCATATACAAACCTTTGGAAATTGTGAAACCATTTAATATTTACTGAAATTTCAAAGTCAGTAGGGAGATATTCAGTTAATTCATTAGTCAGAGAATATAATCATGTTTCAGAGGTACACTGAGGAAAGATAATAAAACATACCATACAATGCACTGTCTGCCAGTAAGGAAAAATTGAGAAAATACTAATTGTGCCTGAGGTGATCCATTCAGATACTACACTACAGCGAATCTTAGGCAGTCGATAAAGGGCTTTAATGGTTTTGACCAACTAAATAAGCTCCAAAAGGAGAAATTACAGCTTACCTGGCCATGCAGACATCCCAATATGCTGCAGAACTGGTTGTGTAGGAACTGTGCCATCAACATCTATTATAATTTCATCGTCAGCAAGTGAAAGAGAGGAAATGACTTGTGGTCCCAATGCATTTTGCGCAAACTTTGAAACCCTACACCACAAGTAGGAGTCACTAAAATTTCCAATCGGGGGTAATCCTTCCAAGTTCCAATCTTCCGTTTACATGCGTCCATGAAATTCTAGCTATTAATCCAATAAAACTCAAAAGGAAAAGATACATGCACCATACTGTAAATATCAAGAACCCCAACAACTTGGAGAGGATTATTGATATGCTTCTGCTCAAACTGAAGTTGAAAGGATGAGCCTATCAGAGTGCATGCCGTGGAAACACTTTTAAGCATATTTTGTTTGCTGCTTAAAGTACTCAATCAACTCTATTATGAAGGAAAGTGGAGGGATTCTCTGCATGTAAACACCATTAATGATAGTTTCATGATCTTTAAGTTGTTAAAATTTTATAGAAAATTTCAAGAAAAGATTTGAGGTGAAAAAGAGTAACATCCTCTATAAAGGGATTATATGCATCTTCAGATTTAACAAACTAACACCAAACACTTGAGAGTTATCAATCAAGTTCTTTAAAAAGATCGTGAAAAGCAAATACAGAGTTCATAAAGGAAGTTAGCTGAAGGAAGTGAAGCATACTTTTCAAGACTCCGAAGGTATTTGTCATATATCAGAAAATGAAGTCGGGGACCTGAAGAACTGGTCAGAACATCAAAAAGATTGTGAACTGTGGTTACATCTGCAATAACTGGACAAGCAGGAGCTATCCGAGCAAAAGCCTCAGGTCCAACAGTTTTCTTGTCATCAACCTTATGTTTCAATAACATAATAAACATAAATCATGCTGGTTATATGAAATAACAAGTTCATAAAATAAAAAAATCTCTACAACTCATGTAGCATGAGTTTCTTAATAGTGTCAAAACTAATACTGAACTTTTTTGAGTAATAAACCACCTGAACAGCCATTTTGGTCGAATTGGAATAAAACAATGACCAACCATCTTCACCCTCCACATCCTGATTGCTGCACGAAGCAGTTTCCTGCAATCACAAATTATTCATGACATAAAAACCTCAAGAGTGAAAGAGAAGTGAAATAAAGCAGGGATTGGCTTCAAATATCCACCCTCTTGTGAAAATTCTAAATAATAGTGCTGTAGTACAAACAGGATGTGAACTATATCTTTTGATAGACATAATATTTTTGGCAAAGAAAAGAAGTTTCATCGTACTTTATCTATGAGGTTACTATCTACTCCAGGATCCTCCCATGCGACCATCATGTCAAATGTCAGACGGCAAAATTCCTTGTCATTTAAATAATTGGGTCGGCTGATGGCCAAATGTAGTGCTTTATACGAGCAGAATTCGAGGAAGTTCCTAGCATAGGATGGAGGTCGCCTAAGATTATCAGGCAGCTCTACATCGGACAGGGCCTGTAACTCTTTGGTTGATATGCCAAGAATCCTACAAGAAATTCATAGTTAGTTATTCGTAATATAATATTCTACAGCATGACTCGTGCACAAATAAAGTGTCATCTAAATGAATGATAACATTCATATTATGTTTTAGTTTTACTAAACGGCGATAGGTCAACTTGCATCATTGATTCATCTTTCAATAGATGATGGGAATTTGCAACCAGTTAAAAAATAGCATAATATAATGTTACTCTTGTGAACATTAAGGCACTGACACAGAGAAGCATGATGCCATGAGAATACAATGTGTGTCAATACAAGAGATGGTGTTCACAAGTCTTTTACTACGCACCAAGCCTAACAACTATAGAACAGCACAATGAAGAGAAACATATTTCAGTCATCGCAAAAGATGGTGTTCACATGTTCATTGTGTAATTCCATGTCTTGAAATCTAGATAATGAAACTAGATAAAGTAATGATAATGCAAAAATGGTTGGATGTTTCAAAAACAACTGGAAGTTGGAGTCCCTTGAATATGTGTGTGATAATGTCTATCTCATTTCCTTCTTTCATAATATTGCTTCATCATAGGGTATGACGGTTCCATATTATTCTAAGGGCAAGAAATCACAGTCCATTGAGAATCAAATTAGCGACCGCCTGTTGACGAGTTCAAGTTACCGTAACAATTGTATAACCCTGTTACAGTCCCCCATCTTTAAGGTATAAGTAATTGCTTACCCTCTCCGGGCAAGCTAGCTTTCCCGAGGAAACTCTACCTAAAAAGTAAAAGAAATAACGCCACCGTTGCCTAAATAACACAATATTCCAAATTTATAACACAAGCACACAAGCAAATCAGGAAAAAATCAAAACCTACAATTCCGCGAGAATTTAACATGTATTCAGAATTTAGAATGCAATGAAATGGTGAGAGAGAAAGTCGAAATCAATTACTTAGAGCAACGAGCGACAACGGAGTTGGCGTGAGGTGAGAGAAAAGGAAGCGGTGAATTATCATTCGGCGTGTTCTTAGCACCGGCGTCGGCGCCGCCGTCGCCGCTGCTCTTCTTTGAGAAAATTGATTTCAAAATCCAGAAGCTATCGTTCTTTGGCGCCGGTTCTGCATTTTCCGTCTCCATTGATCTCGAAATCGTCCGCAAAAAATGAAAACCCCAAGTTCTAGAGGATTTGAGAACTGATTTTCAGTTTGTTCGCCGACATCAATTGAGAGGGAGATTCTTTTCTTCGTCGCCCAACGCAAGCATCTGCACGTATAAATTTGCTGTATGAATATGAAATGCATATTTTAGTGAGATGATATATAGAAATGAAAAAATGGAGAAAATATTTTTTTGAAGATGCTATAAATAGACGTATTATTATTTCGCGTCGTCAAAAAGTTACTATAGTATATGCTTCTTTGGGAAATAGTAGTACATATAAATCCGAAATAAATTGTGGACGAGTCTATTATTCAAATTCAACTAATAAAGTAGTAGTATTTCTTAATTATTACGTATGCATGATCAAATTACAAATTTTTATACGTATATAAATCTCTAGTATGGTCATGGATAAGTGTGAATTAATAGAAAATGTATAATGTATAATTTTCATCATATTATTTGCTCGCAGCTAAAAAAAGAAAAGTATTTTGCTTGTGTGGTGCGTGAATATTAAGTTTATAAATTTTAAGGTTAAATTTCTCAATATTATTAGTCAAAAATAAAATGTTTATGTTACACTACACAATCGGTTATTTTTCCTCGTTGATTACCTGATATAGCAATCAAGGACTTGGAGTTCTAATGAATTTCATATTTCTCTTAAAAAAAACATACATACATATATATATATATATATACATATATTAGTATTATTATTATTAACAACCCGTTGGAACCGATATTTCTCTTGCATCCAATTTATATTTCCTTCTTCATAAGTTTAAATAATTTTATAACTGAAGTTTATTAAAGTTTGAAAGTTGTGTTACGGAAAACATTTTTATTGAGCAGTCAAAGTAATACTTGCCTACTATTTTTTAACAGCATTAACAAAACCGACATAAAATGAACTAATTTTACACACCGCACACTTATTATTATCTCATAGAACATCGCACAATTTTAGTTTATTGTTCAATATTCGTCCGACTTAAATTCCATATTATTCCAACTTAGTTTTATCATTTAAAACCAAAATGCCAATGAACGCCAATTACCCGATATAATATGTACACATATATCGTAATAATGAACCTTAATAACTAAATAAATCAACACAAATATAAGCAACCTTAACAAAGATTAGAAAGAATATATCATCACCGATAACCATAATAAGAGATAAAACTTTTGACTCGTCTCAATGTTAGACCGTCACACAAGTTTTAGTGAGAGAGGCCCGTTTGGGCTGACCTAATCTCCTATTTAATGGTTGAAGAATCAAAAGCAAATGAATAATAACTTAATTTACTATGACATTGCATACAAAAAACCACACAAAAACAGAGCCAAAATTTTCACAAAACGAAAAGTGTAGTATTGAAAGAAGTTGTGATATATAATTCTCTTATTCACCTTGGCTAGTTCATCTAACTCCCGCCTAGAGCTAAAATGGTGCAACAGCATCATCAAGATGCTTTGGCTGAATCATCACTTGATTCCTCCGCCTCCTCTTCAGATCCACCAATCATCTTCTCGAGTGAACCCAAATCCCCAACTTCTGAGACGGTATGTAGTCTAAGTTTCTCAGCATCCTCACTGAAAAAAGATTAACGAGCGAGGCACAACGCTTCAATGGCACTGATGGTAATTCACAAATTATGCCGGTGTAAATTTTTGGAAATGGTACTTACTCTGTCACACCAAATGTCGTTTTAACATTTAAGGAGCTACCTCTCGAACAGAACTCAGGGAGCTAGTCAATGACACAAGAAGGGATAATCAGCCAACATACTGACATTAGCTTCAATTAAATTATTACATCTGACTATAGGTACCCAAATATATAATATTGGTGATGCGTTAAGGAAGGTCTCAAGACCATGATGAAGGATGAAAAATGGTTTTATAAGTCAAATATCAAATAAATCATAAACCATAGGTCACTGTTTTGTTCAATATGGTCCTAGAGTTAATTCCCTAAAAGAAACAAATATGTGTGTAGTTTTCTATTTTTCAAAAACTAATACGTGTAGTCAAATGACTCAAATTTGTAATTAGTAGGTTCTTTTCCATTTGATACCCTTCTTATTATTTTGAAATTATTACAGAGACAGCCCATGAGACATGAGGTGTTAATAACTTTGTACCAAATATCTAAAGGTACAAATCAGTCATTAAGTAGATTAACAAAATTGCAAACCCAAGATCCATTCTTTTATAAACAAATATGAAGGAAAACTTCGTGTATAATAATTAGGGATGGCAATGGGTCGGGTTTTTACGGGTACCCGGCTCTCCCAAACCCTAATGGGACGGGTTTGGGAATCATTAAATGGTTTTGGGACGGGTTTGGATAGAAACATTCAAACCCGTGACGGGTTTGGGTCGGGTTTGGGAAATTACCTACGGGTATCCGCTACCCAAACCCATTTATATATATATATATATATATATATATATATATATACAAAATATTATATATATAATTTATAATATAATCATAGATATTAGTGTAAATATTATTAATTTTAGGATTTTATATTATTCTTTTTATACAGCATACAAAGAATTAATAATTTTAGTAATTAAATATTTATTTTATATATAATTTATATTAGTATAAATACTAATAATTTTAGGATTTTATATTATTCTTTTAACCCACATATATTTTAATTTAATGAAATTTTCTATTTATACTTATGTTAAAATTATGTTTATAATATTTTTTTTTACTAAATTTAATATTGATGTTTAAACTCTAGTACATATGGGTTTTTAGCGGGTTTTTAGTGGGTATTACCCAACGGGTTTGGGTCGGGTACGGGTTTTGAAATGATTTTTAATCGGGTTTGGGACGAGTATGGGTTGAGGAAATTTTTATGGGTTTGGGTTTGGGATATGCTTAATGGGTGGGTACCCGACCCATTGCCATTCCTAATAATAATCACTTGAGACAATACCCTATTTTCTAACATATTCTCAGAACATAGTAATATGAATTTCACCACTAGCAAAGTAGAATTTTACCTCAGATAGATAATAGATCTTTCCAAACAGAGCTTTCACTGCAAGTTTTCTTTTGAATCCTTTTTCAGAATATCCTGACATATCCATGACCACTGGACCTGAAAATACAAGCACATTCTAGACCAGTAAATGACTTGGTGAGTATCAAAACGCTGTCATAATCTAAATCTCGGTCGATCGGCCCATCAAGTGCTTAAAGCAGTAGACTATGCTAAGAAAAGATGAAAAAAATGGCTCTATCCTAAAATGATCACCCTGTTGTACAACCTCCAGTGTACTATATGTAGAAGTTGACCAGCAATTTAGCAATTGCGCCTACAATAAATGTTTATGAAATCTTATAGTCTCCTTGACAACCATGAGCAAGTTCAAAGGCTTTTTAGGTTAAATGGTAAATAAAAGCTGCATAGATAATTTGGACATTTAATCAGAGCACAAGTTGCAACAGGTTCGTGTATGGTTACCTTTATCGTTCACAATCCTTTCTGAAATCTCATTTAGGAGGCCTGCCACTTCAGAATCATCCAACTGTGTTTCTTTCCTGAGGTGGATCAGATTCGCTATCAGATCTGGATTAAATGGCTTCTCATTCAACACATAACGAATGTATTTACGCAAAATCTCTTTCATGTCAAAACCAGTCTGCAAACACAACACCGGAAATAGATCAAGCAGTTGCACGACATACATGGTTCTCTATAAAAATGGGAAACAAATGGCAGGGGCATATGATATATTTTACTCGTCACTCGCATGGAAAAGTGTAGTACTAATTGATACCAAGTACTGATGGAATATTTTATTTATTTACTTTTGGGGGACACAGAATAGGGTATTTTTTCAGAGTTTAGAAACTTGAACGAGCATGGGCATCGGGGTAGATAATTTTCCAAATAAGAATCCCTTAGCTACTCCAGAAAACTGAATGAAGTCTGACTTCCCAATCTTACTACAAAAATTCGATGGTGTTATGAAAAATAAGTTATCCAAGGATTATGCATGTGACTCACCTTTTGCATCAGTTCCTTCAAAGCTGACTGGTTTACTTCACTCATTCCCTTCCCAAACAGCTCATCTAGGGATATGCATAGCATAGCATTTTTGTTGACCTGAAAAATACTACTATTGTCAAGCAAATAAACAGATACACAATTCCATTTCAGAGAGAGAACAAACAAACAGATGAATAACTTCTCACAAAGTCACATATTTGAACCAATTTAATCACACTTTAAACTTAACAAAGCTGTATAACTCATTGGAACCAATCTCTTCTTCCAGTTACCAATGGCGGAGATGAGATATTGAATCAATCTCTAAGCACATATTCAAAAGTTTTTACTCAGAGAATTAAAGCAAACACAATGTACGCATTAAAAATAAAAATAAAAAATCAAGTAAAACAACATCAAATTGAAATTTTAACAAAGAGAGGGGATTGCAGACCAACCAATTTGCGGCGCTTCTCTCGAGGGGAATTGAACTTCCGGACGGTCTTAACGACGGCGATGACGAAAGTGACGCCGAGATAAGCCAAGGGGACGGCCAGAATCCACGGGAGCGAGCTCTGCCCGACGCGCGGCCCCGGAATCGTCTGCGTCACAGAGCCCGTGAACTCGACCAAATCCAAAGCCTTCTCCTGTATCCACGGTAGCTCCTCCTCCACTTCCTCCTCCTCCTCCACCTCCACTTCCTTCCTGGTATTAAGATTGTTGCTTTTGCCACTATTCGCCGCCGCAATGACTAATATCGGGCGAGAAGGTGCAGAAGACACCGAAAATAATGGAAGGGAGGGGCGAACTTGAGGGGCGAATGATTTGCGTCTGGGAATTGAAGATAAGGGTTTGGGGAAAAGGGAAGTGGCGGCATGGATGGAAGTGCGGGAAGAGCTGCAGCAAGTATAGAAGCTGCCATTGCAAGTCGTCATGTTGAGTGGAGATGAACGGAAACTGAATAGTGTCGGAGTTCAACGGTCGGAAGCGGGAGTAGAACGCCGGCGAGCGGGTGGCGGAAGCCGGGATTGAATCGGCGCAGTCTTGCCGTCTCAGCTGTGTGAGGTGAGGCGAGGGTTATAAGTTATATAACTCCAAAAAAAAATTATGAATTAGTACAACTGTACAAGCCTTCAAGGACGTATTTTTAAACTATTGGGGTCTAATTAAGAATCAATTCAAAACAATATGTACGTTGGCAAATTACTGAAATTGTTAAATAACTAGATTGCACTGCACTCGTGCATTGCACGTTGAATGCATTTTAAAAATATATACTCCATCCGTCCTATAATAAATGGCTACTTTCTTTTGGACACGAGTATTTAGCAGAAGAGTGTTTAAAGGATAAAAAGATAAAAAGTGGTGGAGGCCACATCTTTTGTATGAGAAAGGGTTTCCATATTAGGAAAGTGGTCACTTATGATGGGACAACCCAATAAGAAAATGTGGTCACTTATAGCGGGACGGAAGGAGTAACATATAAATTATCAAATCACATAAATAATGAGTAAAATGTATCAATTACTCATTCGTCCAATATATTTAGGACACAATTTCATTTTTTTCGTGTCCATCATATTTATGTCACTTTCCTTTTGGTGATAATATCCCACACATTCATTATTTTATATCTCACAACAATTCAATATAATGAATCTCTTTCTCCACCCAAACACTACCTACCTAATATTTATTAAAACTCTTGTCGCACCCTACGTGACCTATATTTCGTGGACGGAGGGAGTATAACATTTCAGACAACAAAAGAGAATAATAATACATTAATTTTTCAGTATAGAAATTAATAAATGACATTTTTAAGTATAACAATAACAAATACAACATATTTCCTCCGTCCACGAAATAGTCCACGAAACGTCATGTTTGGTTTGCATGATAAGGGGTGATTGATAAAATAATCACACATAATTACATGTTTGGTTTGTATGATAATGCTCATGATAAATAAGCGGCATGTGCTCCAATCATTCAAATGGGTGATAATTAATCACCCCAAGCTTGGTGGATTATTAATCACTCTTATAATATTATCTTATGCTATCAATCTTATCAATATCATCCACCAAACCAAACGCCACCGAAATGTATATCATGTCCATTTTTGGACATAATTTCACTCACTTTCTTATATTTTATACCTCACAACAATTCAAAAGTAATGAATCTGTTTTCTCCACTTAACAAATAATCTACAAACATTATAAAAACTAGTGCCACTAAAGTTGTGCTATATATTTCGTGGATGGAGGGAGTATGACATTTCAAACATTATGAAAATTTTCTTTTTATACAATAGTTTTTTAAGAGTGTTCCTCATTACCACACGCCAATATCTTCAAACCTTTTCAATTTGCAACTCTTGAAATATCATATAAAGTTGTCGAAAAACTGTCTGCCACAAATAAAATGCATTAATCGTCTAATATGTTAATTATGAAATAACACAATAAAATATAAAATTCATACATTACATCAGTATTTTTTTTTAAAGAAACATTCAATCCAAATAACATTAATAAATATGACATGTTAAATTTTGTATTATGATATACTTCTTTGTACATAAATTTAAGTACACTATTAAATAATTACATATAAACATCTAAATAATATTTATAAATTATAAATAATCCAAATATAAAACACAAAATATTTAATTACATTAATAATTTAAGAAATATTTAAAAAAAAACATAACACTTACCTTCTAAGCATCTCTAAAAGATCATTTTTATATATATATATATATTTGAAAATACAATTTCGATTAAAACTCATTTCAAACCGCTATCTATTACTATATTAAAGCAAAATAACATGCATGCATTTTTCCGCCCAAACTACCATTTATTCCTCCTAAAATGCATGAATGTTCAGCCTACTAATAAATTCACGTGTCTCTATAAATTTTAACACACCGACTGTTGGGCTGTTGGCATTGCCACCAATTAAGTTTTTTTTATTGGTAATTGTACATATTTTCATATTTCAAACTAAAAGTAACATAATATATATTTAATTTTCACCGATTATTTTCAAATATGCGTCCATGTTGATTTATTCAATTATAGGATTTGACAGAGTTCAAATATATGTATATTTACGTAAAAAAATATACTTTCATATCCACGTTAAATATATCATTCTAAATTTCTGATTAACAGTTTTTTCTTTAGATATTTTAAAATAATAATTCTTGAGTACATTGTACAGAAATTCAATTAAATAATTGGATACTTGCAATGTATACGTATTTTAACACAACCTAAAGCCATTTAACTTTTTTTTTTTGCTTTTCGAAATGGACCATTTATCTATTTTGAATTACATATAAGTTAAAGGAAATATCCAATTATATGTAAAACAAAATATCAAATTGAATTTGCGTTGGTCTAAAATTCTCTAATTATCTAATATAAGTAATAATATATAAATTTTCTATATATATAAATTTGAGACACTTCAAAACAACACATTAATTATTCGTCATTGTGCAGCGCAAAACGCAGGTTAATCTAGTCTACATTAAAACAAAATAGTAAAACTGATTTGCAATCAATTTGAACTATTCGTGTGATTCAATTTGATTCAGTTGAAATAGTCACGTTCACATATTGAGCAGAAAATAATCTAAATTTAAATTTTTAAACTTCCACTAATTTTATGGTAATAGATTTTAATATTTGAATTAGTAAATGAAAAGTATAAAACCGACTCACTACAAACTTCTATTCATTTTTCCTATATATTTGAATTATTTTGTTGGTATTTCATTTAAATCTATTTAAACGATTAATTCATTTTCATCTTTAAATGAAATATTTTAATTATTAAGAGTTATAATACTCCATCCGTTCCGATAGCAAGATCTCTCTTATTTTGGTCACGGTTATTAAGAAATAAGAGTAAAAAAATAAAAAATGGTAGGTCTCATGCCTTTTCAAGAGTTAATTATTTCTATTTTTTGAATGAGACCTTGCTATTGAGACAGACGAAAAAGAAAAGAGGGACCTTGTTATTGGGACAAAGGGAGTATCTCCTATTTTGGCATTTTTAATAATTCTTCAATTTTTATAACTTCCAAACATCTCGAAATATATATTTTTAATTTTTCATATTTTTTTCACTATTATATTTTTTAAAATATTTACGAATCTAAATTATGAAAATAATAAAATTATTTTGGCAACCATTCATTGTGCTATTTTTTTTAAATTAAATATCTTAGTCAAAATAGTATTGTGTTAAATTAGAATATTTAGTATATATATAATAAATATAAAAAGTAGAAAATTCAATTACATAATCCCAAATAAGCCAAAATTCATAATCATTCAAGTTTATTAAATAATTTGATTTTTTTAAGCTCAAACATAATAACCAAGAAAGGAGATGTATAGAATTAACCAACATATATGTTGGTCCCAAGACGGATACCTTGGTGTAGGGGGTGAATACACCAAGATTTAAAAACTTTTCCAGTTAAAACTCTTTTGAGTGAGTTAGCTGTGTTCGATCCAGCTGGAAGGCAGCTTGATCAACACAGCTGGCTGTGTGTGTGCGGAAGTTGGTGGGTTTGGAAAGTCCGTTTGTTACTTCAAATATATTGCAAAGCTTTGTTTCTCTTTTCTCTTAGTCAATTTATGCAGCTTGAAATAATGATTATGAGAGGTTAGTTGAATGCATAAATAAAGTAGTAAAGAACAAAGCTATTTAACGTGGTTCGGAGTAACACTTCCTACGTCCACGACCAGAAAACCATCTGGTAATCCACTAAGGATACCACTGACTTTACGCGCAGGCGTTGCAGCTCAGTTCCTCGAGCTGGATACAAGTTTTCACGTACTGTATCAAAACGTAACAAACTGTTTACGGGCACAGTCAAGCCTAAACCTTTCAGTTTCCGGGTACTGAAGAACCTAACTTACAGTTTACGGGTAGGGGTGTCAAAATTGGCCCGGCCCGAAACCGGGCTGGGCTGCCAATTTTCAGGCCCGCAGCATTTTCGGGTCGGGCCTGGCCACACAATGTTAGGCCCGAAATTTTTTCGGGCCGGCCCGGCCCGGCCCGAAATGGGTAAAAGTCTGCTGGGCCCGGGCCAGCCCGGCCCGGCCCGAACAAATTGCACTATAAATATATTTTCGGGCCGGGCTGGGCCGCACATTTTCAGGCCCGAAAAATTTCCGGCCCGGCCCGACTCTCTCTTGCAATTTTTTTTGGCCCCGCCCGGCCCAGCCCGATTATCCCAAAAAGCCCGACGGGCTCGGGCCGGGCCGGCCCGGCCCGGGAATTTGACAGCCCTATTTACGGGTACTGTAAAAACCTAGCCACTCGAATTACACGCTTCGAGCATGCGTACCTTAACCTAACCTTTTTATGGGTAGAAGGGTTTGGGTTTGGGTTTTCCAACTATGAACGAGTTCTTACAATGAAGAACAAGGAGTTTGATGAACTCGTTCAAACTAGGCTTAAGATATTTTTATTCTAATCTTTTCTGCATATGACTGAATATGTGAACAACTAAGAACACAAATGACTGGCTGAGTATTCTTGAGAGATTTGACTTTGAAGATCGTTGTTCATTTTTCTGTTGGCTCTTTTATTTCTTCAGTCAGTCTCACCAGTCACTTCTCTTCAATGGTGGATGAGATATATATATATATAGGTGGAGATTCAAACTAGCCGTTGGAAGAGAGCCTTTTGAATCTTACCTACTCTCATTGACTTTTGGCATTTAATCTACGAAGTAGGTCTGCATCTGCAGAAGCTATTTCTTCTCTGATTTGACCGCGTCAGATAAGATATTCTGACATCGGGATCTTGTCTTGGAGAAGGTCTTCGTCTTCGAGCTGCTAAGCGTCTCTTATGTGTCTTCAACATCTTCGACTATGCTGCGTTTCAACTCTGAGCTGTCTTAGACCTGAGCTGTATCATCAACCTGAGCTGTGTCTTCAACCTGAGCTGTGTCATTAACCTGAGCTGTGTCATTGACACTGAGCTGGGTTTCGATACTGCTGGATCTTTGACTCTGCTTGGTCTGCTCTGCTGAGTCTGCTCTGTTGAATGCTTCAACGGTGTCTGTTTAGCTATGTCTTCTGCTGTCTTCAGCGACTACCTGTAAACTTAGAAACTCTATAAGTTCAAACAGGTGAGCTGGAAAAACACTTGGGCTTGCGCAATCATCTACTCGGTTGGGGTCATGTGAGTTTTTGTATCAAATCAAAACTCTATTAATTTTCCCAACAATATATTATTATTCATCGATCATTCATGAAATAACTTAAAGTTTAAGACCTATTATCCACTAAATTGGTTTTGGAGGGAAAATGACAAACTTGTTAATATAGTTACAACTCTCTTATTTGGTATTAGCATATATTATCAAATTTAACAAAAACCCTTTTTTTTTTAGGGATACATAAACTTGTTAACATACGTGAAGGTCGAACCTAAAAATAAGACAACCTTCAGTTTTATACTCCTTTTGTTTACTTTTTTTTTGGAAGCAGGACAAATTAAACAACAGTCTAAAAAAATTGAGATAAATTCAGTGGACATAAGGAATAATATTTTTTAATTAAATGTGACCACCGATAAAGATGGTAGTATAATGATACCCATATTATGATAAGTAAGCTGAATTTTATTGGAAGTGTAAATTTTCATTTATAATCCTGAATTTCGGCTACGAAACAGGTTTTAACATGTACTTTCTTGATAATTGTATTTTTTTTTTAATGAACAAATAATTCGTGTCTTTTTATTTGAGAAACATGACCTCATATTGGATACAAATGATTGTCATTCCAATCCCAACTTATTAATAATTTTATTTTTTTGGAGCTGCCAATTTACTCAATAATTAATAAATAACGATGAGAGCCATATGACTATACACATATTTTCCCTTTTTTTTAATGATCATGTGAGTTTGTTCCCCATAGGGCATTTGAGTAAAAAAAAAAAAAAAAGTGTACATGTTATAATGAGTACAACTTTCGTATAGAAAACAAAAACACATTCAACTGCTGTATAGAGAACAAAAAATGACGAGTGCACTTTCTAAATAGACTTTGTCATTAAATTCAGAAACAAAGTATAATGAATTTGGATAATAAAAAATGTAATGAGACAATTTTGGTTAATCGATCAACCTACTCGATTTTTGGGACTAGCCATGTCAGCTTGTTGAACTATTTGATTCGGATCAACATGACTTAAAAGGTTTTCGGTTATAAATTTTTCACTATCACCTTTCTTATTTTTCGATCTACTCGGATCAACTCGTCAATTTTCGGATTTGGCTGACAACTTTACTAAATAGTTTATCCAAATAAATAAATAAAAATGAAACAAGTTTTAGAGTCGATAGTGTCTTAACTCGAAAAAAAAAACAGTTCAATTAACCTAAACCAATAGCTCGATAAAATTAATTTGAGACGGAGAGAATTTGTTCAATTAACATCTCCACTCATGTGTGCAAGATGTATTTTCCAATCCACTTTTTCGATTTGATCAAAATTCTAGTAGATTAGAATTCGACTTGGCAGTCTCAATTTTTGGTACTAGTGTTAAATTTATGAAAATCTTGAAAGCTTTTTTGCATTGAATTATAATTTACTAGTGTGTATCCTGTCGAAAATTGATGGCAAACTATATTATGCTATAATTTATAAGTACGTAATCATAAAATTAATACAATATTATACATAATAGAGTAATATTATTGCAATAATTCACTATAAGAAATCTTACAAAAGTTATGAAATTATAATAAATTACATCAATAAGGTTGTTTCTTCGATTTTATTGTACTTCCTTTAACAAATTTTTTTATTTTTATTATTATTTTGCAATATATAAGCATGAACATTAAAAATAATTTAATATTATTTCGAAGTGATAATATTTCAATAATTGATCAAAGCGAGTGTTTCTTTGATTTTATTTCACTTTCTTTAGTTGTAAGAAATCAATAGAATTCAAACTATTTTTTATTTTTATTTTTACCTTGCAATTTGTCAAAGATTTCATTATATACGATGTTAATTGTTGTGTATGTCTAATCATCTCGTCACAAAGTCAAATTTCAAGAATTATCCCTACGTGTATATATATACAAATTCGAGAATTATAATTGAGAATACGTATTGTTGGGAATTTTTTTATTTATGTCAATTTAAAAATTTGTTAAATTAAAAAAATTTATATTGACAACTTAATAATTGATCAAATTAAAATTGTCAATAAAAACTATTTATTCGGCCAACAAATTAATTTGCCAAATTATATTGGTTGTGCAAAATAATTTCGGAATGAGAAAATACACATAGATTGTGAGTATTTATATAGGTTCTCTAAGAGTGAAGTTTTATTAAGAATTAATGTGGGATGGAAAAATTTATATTAAATATACATAGAATAAGTGAATAAAAATATTAAAAATAAAGATTAAAGATAAATAAGAATACTGAAAAGAGAGAGCGCCACATAGGACATTGAATTAAGGAGAGAGCTCGAATTCGCAATCGTTTTAATAATATATATATAGATTAACAAACTAATAAATATTATATTATTGGATCATATTTAATTTATGAGAGAGATGCCAAATTAATAATGAAGATATGGTTCGGATTTCAAATTAAAATTTTCAACATAAAAATAAAATTATTTATTTGGCCAACTAATTAATTGGCCAAATTAAATTTTCCAACATAAAAATAAAATTAGTTATTTGGCCAACCAATTAATTGGCCAAATTAAATTGTTTATGCAAAATATTTGCAGGATGAAAAAATACACATTGATCTTGAATATTTATAATGGTTCTCCAAGAGTAGAGTCTTATTGAAAATCGATGTGGGATAGAAAATTTCATAGTTAATTTATAGAACATGTAGATTAAAAATACATTAAAAGATGATTTAAGATAAATAAGAATAATGAATGAAGAACGCGTCACGTAGGACCTAAAATTAAGGGGAGCGCTCGAATGCGTAATCGTTTTAATAATATTATGATTGAAGATTGATATTTTGTTGTGAAACTCGTGTAAAATTATTTTCTTCACCAAATATTAAAAATTATATGTGCTTGATATATTAGTTTCGCCAATCAAAATGTTACTAAAGTAAGCAACATATACATTATTTTTGGGACTAACTACTCCATAACTCTTTTAAGAGATAGAACTAGAATAGTGCATAATAACATAATTAAAATAAAATAATAAAATTCAATTATTTTAATTAAGACAAACATAATGGAGTATTTGTAATTATCATGAACGAAAAAAGAAAAAGAAATATCACCTTTGACAAAGCCCTCTTTCAAAAATCCCCCAAAGTATATATATATATATTCACACACACGCACACACACACTAGGGCTCTGTCAGTTTACTTATTCTTTACCTTTCTTTTCTGTTTTTCTGTTGCGCGTCCGGCATTACTTAGTTCCGCCGTCGGCCGCCGCCGCCGCCGCCGTCTCCGGCTCAAGATTTGTCAGCTTATTTTTATTTCAATTTAAAATTGATTATCGTTCTGCATGTTAGCCGCTTTCTGAATTATTTTTCCGCAATTGATTACCATGTATTCCTCTAGAGGAAACAATTCTTACGGCCAACAGCAACCCTACTCATCACAATCTTCCTATGCCGCTCAAAACGTAGGCATCTCTTTTCCTTTTATATTAATTTACCTTTTTCTAGGGCAGCACATCGATTGAAGGGCATAGTCGAGCGCAGATTTTATGTTTTGATGTGTTTTTTTTTTTTGGTAGTTGGGAGCTCCAGCAATTCTAGGGGGGCGTCCGCAAGATTCAGAATTTGGTGGGCTCAGGGCCCATGGTCATGTACATGGGCACCCCTCGGCCGCAGCGGCTGTTGCAGGGTCGCCGCAGCCACATTACGGTGGGCAGTACAATTCGGTGTATGGTTCTGCAGCGCAGCAGGTTTATATCCACACCCGTTGACTGTGATTGCTTGAATCGATTATCAGTTCAAATTAGATGTTCTTGACATACTATCTAATGCATGACTGTTATTCCAACTGTTGTAATGTGAACCAATTGGAATGTTGTTTGTGCTTCTACAAAAATATGACATGGGCTAATCATGGTTTGTTTGGCAACATGTTGAATGCGTACCTCGAAGTCCTTCCTGTGCAATCTGTCATTTGGTAAAGATCGGATGCTTATGTGTGTACCCTTCTCAGATTTCTCCAATGGGCAAAGGATCTGTTGGCACGGCTTTAGAAGGCCGGAGTAATTATGGAGCCTCCATCCCAGACTCACCTAAATTTAGCACTGATTATGTCCCATCGTCAAGCCGGGGCTATGGTCAGAAAGTTGATCAGTTATATTCGGATAGGATATCTGAATATCCATCAATTGAAAGGCGCCAATATGCTGAACGGCATAGTGCATATCTTGGGACAGATTTGCCTACTGAAACCCTCAGTAGATATGTCGATCCTGTTTCTTTTGGAAATGAACATCAGGTATTGAGTCGTGCAATATACTTATTTTTTTTCTTGTTTTCTTACTCAAATAAGGAAATTGTGCTTTCTTGTCATATACTCATATGTATTCGCTGTTTCCCATATCTATTCAATTTGCTCAGATGTCTGAGATTTTTTTGAATTATTTTGTATTTTCTCAGTCTAAGATGTACGATCATGTGGAACAAGCAACAATGCTCAGGCAAGAACAAGTGCTAAAGGCTCGTGGAATTCAATCCAGTTCTGTTGAAGGAGGAGCTAGGTATGTTGAACATAGTTGCTTTTTTTTCATTTATATCAGTCATATTTGTTTCAGTAGCCAAATGTCGCTGCAAAATATTTTGCATATAGCTATTTGTGCATGTCAGGATCACACTCTTAGAAACTGAAATTGGACTAGTATGGTACTCTTTTGCTTATGGATATGATATGAGATAATTATTCATATAGTAGACTTGCACACAGCAATCTGTGTGCAGTTTTATTAAGTGGTATAATATCTAGTAGACTGAGTGGCAACAAAATTTCTGCCAGACAAGCGGATTATCTTGCAGCAAGGGCCACTGTTCGTCATCCAGGCCAAGATCCCATTTCCTATGGTGGGAGGATTGACCCCGAATCACGTGGTTTTTCAATGATAAGCTCGTATGGTGGACAACAGACTGCTTCAATTTTGGGTGCAGCTCCTCGGGGAATTGCAGACGATCTCATCTATGGTCAAAGTTCTTCAAATGCTGGCTATGGAGTGAGCTTGCCTCCTGGCAGGGACTATGGAGCAGGGAAGGGACTTCATCGCTCACCACTTGAATCAGATTATCCTAGTAGTACATTGGGACGTGCAAGTCATCATAGACTTGATGAACGGAATGATGATAGGGGCATATATGGTCGGGAGCTGGAACTAAGGGAGAAGGACAGAGATCTTATGCGCGAGCGAGAAAAAGATAGAGAACGGGACAAGGAACGGCTACGAGATCGGGAGCGCGAAAGGGAACGCGAAAGAGAGCGTCAAAGGGAGCGCGAAAGAGAACGTGACAGGGAGCGCGAGAGAGAACGTGAAAGAGAAAGGGAGCGTAGGGACAAGGAGAAAGACCGGCAGCACAAACGTGGACTTGAATTGAGGCACGAACCCACTCCTCCTAGAGTCTCTAGGGATCGTCGAGGCCCTTCCCTGTCAAAGGATACCAGATCTCAGCGACGAGAATCCCCACGCCGTGAAGTGCTGAATAGGTCGATCCTGTTAATTGCATCATATAACCATTCTATTGTTTAGCAACTTGTCTATCTTGCAGCCCTCCTAACTTGGTATTTTATAATGCTGAAGGCCACATTCTCCTGTTAAAGAAAAGAGGAGAGAGTATTCTTGCAAGGTAAAGCAACACAACAGCCTAAAGAACCTTAATTGTTAATTCTACTTCAAGGACCGCAGCTCATGAGTCATGATTGGCATCTCCTAGCAGATTGAGGGATGTGTAGCAGGATATTTTTGTCTAGTTACTGTTTCTTGGAATATTTGATTAACGATCCACATGGCTTTAATTGCCTACACTGATGAATTTTCCGGAGTTTATTACTCAAACTACGGATCTTCTTGATACCTTTTTCCTCACTATTCTTCTTGTGTAGCAAACTCAGTCTTTGACATCCTGTTTTCATTTTAGGCGGTTTGACCCGCTGGTATCCTTTCTTTCATAATTTTCGACTTCCTTTGCCACTGGCCAAATCATGGGCTTTCAATCTTGAGACTATTATTCAGACTTCCGGTGAATAATAAATATATCCGTGTTCTTAAACAAGCAATTGCTTCCGTTGTCGTTGCCACTCTAGCTGTTGCATTATGAAAGATTGTCTACATCTACCCCGTACAAATTTCTATCTTGGAATTAATTGTCTTTCTGTATATACATTGAAAAGAGGCTCATGGGTTAGAAATTTGACAACAGATGTTGTAATGTTTAGTGCAATCATATTCATCTATTTTTCTTAGTGTGTTGCATGCTTTTTGTAGGTTTTCTCATTTAGCTTTGTTGAAGCTGAGAGGGATTATTTATCTCTGGACAAACGATACCCACGACTATATATATCTCCAGAATGCTCCAAGGTATGGCTAATTTCACCTGGATTTAATTTATCTATTTTATATATATTACTGACTGGCTGGTTATAGGTACTCGTACATTGGCCTAAGCAAAATCTACAGCTCCCTTTGTGTACTCCTGTGAGGTAAATCCTTTTGGCCCTTACTGAAGTTGACTTGTTCCCTATGGCATCCTCATCATTTGGTTGAACAAAGATTATAATAATTTTTTAGTCTGTGAGTGCAATTCTTCAACTGCTTGTCTTTAGTAGTATTTGGAACTTCTCACTGGCATGATGATGTGATTGAAGAATCGTTTGTACTTTTAATTAATTTTAAGTCAAAAGTAACATCTGGCATGCCTAATATCACAGCTTTGAGCATGACTTTCTTGAAGATGAGGATCGTGTGGAGAAGAAAGAACCGCATTCTCTGCAGCTGATTTCTGACAATTCAAAGGAAGGAGGCCAAACTACGATCTGGAATGCCAAGGTGGGCTTTTATGTTCAATGATAGCATGTAGGAATAAGAATTTGATTCCGAACTGTAACTGTATCTTGGTATGCATTTAGGTCCTCCGTCCCGATTTTTGTGTGTGTGGATTGTCTTTCTAGATTGAAGAATGTACTTGTTTATTATTTGGTAAAGACGGTCTCTGCCTTTATTTAATTTTTCCCTATAAGTCTGAACTAGACTGGTCTTATGAATGGATTTCCTCTGATGCTCATTTCCTTTCCAGACTGTATATATAAATAAAAATTCCAGAACAATTTCATGGCGGAACTGAAAGGGTTCAATGCTGGCCTTTATTGATGCTGTCAGCCAGTGTTGAATACCTTAATATTGGTGAATTGCTTGTGAAGTCAGCTATGTACATACACCTCCATAGTCTATATTTAAAATGGAAGTCTTCTGGAATTATAGTTGCCCTTTCTGGTTCCAAACTGTTAGAACACACACAAGCAAATAACAGTTTTAACTGTAAATATCTTTCAGAAGTTTACCAGCAACCAACAGACCAATTCATGTTTGTAATATTCTGTATATCTGTATAGACATGAAAACATAGTAAGGCATTGTGAAACATGTATAACACAGTCTGAATGCAGACAGTCTTACAAATTATTTACTTTATACAGTTTATGAAAGAGTTGTCATTGTTGGAAAAGTTGGTGCATTGCACGGATATAAGCTTCCTTCTTCTAAAATGCTTCTGTGTTACCAGATTATTTTGATGAGTGGTCTTAGCCAAAATGCTCAGGCAGAGCTATCATCTGAAAAATTCCAAGGCGACCGCATCCCCCATTTCTGCAATATGCTTAGATTTGCTATGCTGAAAAAGAATAATTCTTTAATGGCAATTGGGGGGCCATGGGATACAATTGATGGAGGGGATCCATCAGTAGACGACACTTCTTTAATACGGACAGCACTGAGGTTTGTTCATCAATTAATATTATTGAATATTATTGTAGTATTTGTTGGCCTCTGCTGAAAAATATTCCTTCCTAGGTATGCAAAGGATGTAACAAATCTTGATCTGAGTAACTGTCAGCGCTGGAACCGTTTCCTGGAGGTTGATTATTGTTTATTCATTTTCTTATTTTTCTTTCCAGTTACTGAGTGGTACTTTTAAGTATATGTCTTGCTGCGGAAGTTTTAGTTCTCAGTCTGAATTCATTCTTGATAAATGTTGCTCTGTTAACACAATGTAAAAATTAAGATATATTAAATGTTGTTATGCTGTGTGCAGTTGAGAGGTGGAAAACCTATTAAAGTTTGATCAGGCTCACACTTAATAAGATAGTTGAAAAGAACATACTCTTTCATAAATGCTAAGTCTTGTCTTGATAATTACTTTAAATGATATTTTCTGGATCAAATGTACATATGGTGTACTAGGCTGTCTTTCTGCAATTTTCTTGATCAAACATATTGTGTACTGGGCTGTCTTTCTGCAAAATAAGTTCTCATGTTATTTTAATCTGTTCTGAGTATTTTTAATTATTATGTTGTGCAGCATTACTAATTATATTTAGTTGTAAAGATCTAAAAAAAATCTTTGTATTTATTTAACGAGAATTTATCATTGTTATTTCGTTAATGATATTATCTATATTTTAATTATTATTATTGCGAGTGATGGTGGCATTGTTTATGTGATATACTCATATGTAGTTGTAGAAGTTCCTTTACATCCTTGTGAGATATTAGTTATAAAATGTTCTAAACTGGTACAAGTTTCAGAAATTGACTTGTTCTTTTTTCTGAAAATCACGCTTCTTGTATAATTGACCCCAATATGAACCAGAATTCCATTACCTCCTAACTTCTTCACCCCCAAATTTTGGAGCATCTTAAAAAAAGTTTTAACATTTTCCTAACCCAGTTAATCAACACAAAGTCTCTTCTTCATGTGTGAGGTTTCTAGAGCAATTTCTGGATTCTTATTGTGATGCAAAGCAATAACTTTTATAGAGAATTGAGTAACTTAAAACCTCTTGCCTAGTAGTATAATATTACATTATTAGACTTGCCTGTATAATAAGTTGCAATTTGCGGATCTGTTAGTGTTATGTCATAGGGTGAGATGCTTATTATATACAACTCTATTGTACTTATTTCTTTCCCTGATTTGTCTATTCAGACTAATAACAATTTTTATGTTTCAACTTTTTTGGCACTTGGTGCTTCTTTATCCAATCATTAATTTAAATCCCCTTTTAGATGTAGTAACTTGTTTTGTGCTTGTACAAATACATTTGGTCAATATTGACTCCTAAATATGTTTCAAAGCTCAAGTTTGTCTAGTACAAATTTTGAGGGAAAAAAGAGTAGAACTTCTTCTCAAAATGAAATAAGAAAAATTTAAATGCACTGATTGCCAGGTGATTCAATTGCATTTGGCTTAAAGGCGATTAGGAGCTAAAAGTTCAGTATAAAAAGGTTAATAGATCATCAGGCATGTTAGCATGCTGGGTAAGTACTGATATGATAAGCTGAATAAGAGATGAGGTAATCTATTCAATGAGTTCCTGTTTTATGCATAGTATTCAGAAGTTTCACGGGAATGTTAAAAAAGCAAGTCTTTGTGGTGTTAGTTGCTCGTTATCAGACTCTTTGTGTGTTTCAACAGCAAAATGCCCTTTATTTTCTATGAAGTTATTAGTGGGTGCCAGAACTGGCTTGCAACTTTGAAATGCTAGCATGTCTCCGGTCACCTTCCAAGATGATGGCATTATGTGTTCCATTATGCAGATTCATTACGAGAGAATTGGAAAGGATGGTCTCTCCAGCCACAGAGAAGTGACCGTGTTGTATGTTCCTGATATCTCTGAATGTCTTCCTTCGCTAGAGTCATGGCGCGATCAGTGGATTTGTCACAAAAAGGCTGTTGCTGAAAGAAATCGACAACAAAATTTGAAGAAAGAGGTCTGAGTTTTTCATGTTGTGACATAATTGGTTATAATGATTGGACTCTTGGGAGGTTTATGCACTGCTACACTTTAAAGGCATTCCTTGGTCCTAGATAATTCGATCCAAGAATAGTGAATACATTTGGAACAAATCGGTCCATGTTGGTGCAGCATTTATTCACCAATAAAACACTGTGATAGTGAACTTCACAACCTTATGTTCCGGAGATCCTGTAGTGTTTACTCTATTTAATGAGTCTAGTTGAAATGCCTGAGTTGTTTACTGGTTTGGACATCCTATTTTTGTATGTTGTTAATTATGATGCATAAATATCCAATCATAGGTTCTTATTGCCCCAAGTTAGTGGTCTTAATATTTGTCTATTTGGTAACTGTGATGTTTGTGTTCACTTTAAGATGCGTGAGATGTCAGGTGATGTCATAGAGGATGAAGGCAACTAAGGATTCTAGATTAGACAAATTTAATCAGATTAGACTTAGAATTGAAATCTCTAGCCTCTAGAGGATTGATGTGACATATTACATGATAACATGAAAGAGCGTTGACAATTTCACTGAGCTTGTTTGTATACATCAAAAGGGGATTCTGTATCCAATACTTGAAAGATATAAATCAGGCTTTGTTTCTCTTGGTTGCTTTATTTTATTCTCTCTATGTGTCTGGTTCCCAACTTCAGACTAACATTTTCAATATCTGGGATAATTACTGATTTATCTTTGGGTATTTCATGTCAGAAATCTGGACAAAAAGATGATGTAGCAAAAGGTAATACATGTACTTATATTGACTTATTAAAATTGTATTGTGAACCTTATCCAAAAGAACTGATCCTCAACAATTTTTTTATTATGAAGATAAAAAGAAAGCTGAGCCTGTGAAAGCTGGCACGACAAAAGTTGAGCTGCAGAAAAAGGAAGTGCCCTCATCTTCAGGACATCCTGGAGATGATAAGAAGAAGGTTAAAGATGCTCAAAAACCAAAAGTTGAAGAAAAGTTGGTTTCCCAAGAGGGGAAGGAGGAAAAACCAGTTGAAAGTAGCGATGTGGTTGGAACCACCGAGGATGGGACAAATGTAAAGACTGATACGGGGGGAGTTACCTCTGACCAGAAAACAGTGGGTGCCAAACCTGGAAAAAAGAAAATTATAAAAAGGATTGTCAAGAAAAAAGTTGTTACCAAGAAACAGAGTGCAGAAGATCCTAAGCAGAATGATGTACCGGACAAAGAGGATGCAGGAGGTAAGAGCATCATTTCAGAAGTTGATGGGCAAAAGGATGGCTTATCATCTGATCCTCCTGCTATTAAAACATTTATAAGGAAAAAAATTGTAAAAAAGCCTGCAAATTCTGTACTGGAAAAGGATGAAGGCACAACTCCTGAGGTGAAGACTGCTAATAAATCTGGGGGTGCCGATGACAATGCAAAGGTTAAATTAGAAGCAGGAAGTAGTGAAGTGATTGAAGGGAGCGGCACCAAGACCACAGTAAAGAGGAAAGTAATGAAAAGGGTACTGAAGAGAAAGGTGGCTGAGGATGATGCTAAAAAGGTTATGCAGCCTGAACCAGTTAACATAGAACAGGATGAAAAAGCAGATAAAAACCATAAGAATGAGGTCATAATCAAAGATAATAGCAGTCCCAAAATAAAACCACAAGCTGTTGCTTCTGAGAAGCAACTTCAGCAGGTGGAGATAAAGGGAGACTGTAAAGACGTATCTGGGTCTACTTTGGAGGCCTCTAGCGTTCATCAGAAAGCATCTCAGAATGACAATGCTACAAAATCAAATGGAAAGCAAGAGCCGAAGGATGACAAAAGGAGAACGGACGATAGTGAGAAAAATGAATCTGATAGTAAAGCTAATAAAGCAGTAAAAGAAAAAAGGAAGATTGATGAACCACCCCGGCATCCAGGGGTGGTTCTTCAAACAAAAGGGAGCAAGGATTCAAAAGTAGGTTAAAATTTAAACTTCAATTGCTTTTGTTTTCTGCATGATTTCACCTGTTCTTTTATGTCACTAGAAGAATCTTATAGCATTTCTTTTGTCTCACAGCTCCGGTCGGCGTCACTTTCTCTTGATTCGCTCTTGGATTACAGTAATAAGGATCTTGAAGAATCAAATTTTGAGGTCTGATCTGTGTGCGATATTATATTAGTGTCTTGGAGAAATGTTCAGTTTCTTATCTGCTAGTTCAAAGTCTCTTTTGGACTTTTTAATATATAACAAATGCTATTGAACATAATGGTTGCAGTTATCAGTATTTGCCGAATCCTTTTATGAGATGCTTCAATATGAAATGGGCAGTCGTCTTTTGACTTTCCTTCAGGTTGAATTAACCCCCTAATCTAGTCAGTATGTATTTACCTACTTTTGCATTTTCCCTACTCTGCTTACACTTTCACTCCATCCTCTCTATTGTAGAAGTTGCGGGTTAAATTTGTCTCGAAGAGAAAGCAAGGCAAGAGAGAAAGACAAGAAACTCTTAAGAAGGAAAATGAGGAGAGCTCATCAAGGAAGCGTGCTAAGACAAATGAAGATGTTGAAGGCATCAAACCAACAAAAAATGAAAATAAAGATGATGTTAAGATTGAAAATAAAGATGATGATGCTAAGATTGAAAATAAAGATGATGATGCTAAGATTGAAAATAAAGAGGACAACAATATTGTCAAGGAAGAGGCCACTGCTACCCAAAAGGTTGATGATGCTAAGATTGAAGTCGAAAGTGAGGAGGAAGATCCCGAGGAAGATCCTGAGGAAGATCCTGAGGAAGACCCTGAGGAAGACCCTGAGGAGGATGAGGAAATGCGGGATACAAGCCAACATCATGAGCCTACTGAGGAGGCAAGACCATCATTTGTTATTCTGAACTGCTTTTTAAGAGAACATGCAGGAACATTTGAACATTACCTATCTCACATTTGCATGTTCAATATTTTAAGATGCTAATGAGTTTTTCCAGATATGCTTGATGAGGTAGTCTAACCTGTTTTTCTATCCTCACCAGAAACTTCCTAAAGTGGAAAAGATGGACAGTGATGCCATCGGTGATGCTGCTCTGAATGAACAGAATAAAAGGCAAGAAACTGCAGAGCAAGCTCAAGAGACACCTATCGAGCATGATTTAAGCAATAAAAGCAAGGTTGCAAAAGTGGAGCCAGAGACAAAAGGAACCAAGGGTGCTATTGACAAAGAACTGCTGCAGGCACTGTTGCTTAACAAATCATATAATCTTTATTCCTCCTTACATAATATTCTCATTTTGGTTCTTTTGTCTTGGAGCAGGCTTTCAGATTTTTTGATCGAAATCGTGTTGGACACATTAGAGTAAGCTGTCTTGGTTTTTCTTTCGCTTATCATATTTAATATAGCACACTAATGTAGCTCACTCGATTGGTTTTATCTTTTCAGGTTGAAGATTTGAGGGTAATAATCCACAACTTAGGAATGTTCCTATCACACCGGGATGTCAAGGTTTGTTTTATTATGGCTATTCTCTTTGCATTAGAACTGTAGTTCATGAAGGCATTCTCTGATTCACATGTTGCACGAATAGGAACTTGTGCAAAGTGCACTGTTGGAGAGCAATACAGGCCGGGACGACAGGATTCTGTATGAGAAGTTGGTGAAGCTATCTGGTCTTTGAATGATTCTTGGTTTCATATGTTTGGCAGCTTGTTAGATGTTCTTAGTTTTCAGAATTTCTTGTTACCTTGGAAATGTTTTTATTTGCGGTTTCAAATACCCTTTTCACCAGAAGTTACTACATTGCATATATGCTTCCTAAAAAGCTCCGGCAATATCTTTTCCTTTCCTCCTTTTGAAGATAATGGATGATAAACTTTAGCTATTTGCTGAAGTAATGTAACCACAAGGATAAACTTTATGTGATTATCATCGGAGTTAGATCGATACATGATATTCAAGTTATTCCTCTATTCCATTTTCTTGTGTTCTTACTTTCATGTTCGAGCTTGCATGGGTCGGTTTTAGATCGGAGCCAGCTTCGCTGGGGTACACCTTATTTGGGGAAAATTTGATGCTGCTGGACTGGTAGGCTAGTTCTCAAAAGTCTTGTTTCAGGCAAATGCAATATTTGGGGTATATCAGTATATGTTAATCTATATCTATAATTTATGACTATTACTCCATCCGTCCCAATAGCAAGGTCCTCTTTCTTTTGGACACGGTTATTAAGAAATAAGAAAAAAAAGATAGAGTGGTAGGTTCCAAGCTTTTTGAAGAGTTAATTATTTTCATTTTTGAAAGGGGCATTGCTATTGGGACAGACGAAAAAGGAAAGAGAGACCTTGCTATTGGGACAGATGGAGTATAAAAGAGTTGTTTACAAAATTTAGTTTACCTATTATATTCCTATTATATATTATATTTAAGGGTAATAGCGTAATATTATATTATAATTATTATTACAATGATAATTCATCGACATACAACAATCCTCTACCATCACAATTGCAAACTGAACTCTTCAAATTTGTTCATATATATACATACGAGGGGTACTTTGCAGCCAATTCAAATACCCAAAGTAAATATATAGGAAGAGGGGTACCTTGCTCCCAATTCAAATCCCTAAGCACACGAAAAATCACTGATTTTATTTATTTTTCTTGATTGCAAAAAGGCCCAATTTCCTTAAATTTTCTTATTCTTCTACTAATAAAATTCTACCATTATCTACAATAAAAATTACTTTACCAGATAATTACCGCCAAAGCAATTATCAGATAACAAATATTTTGGACAAATTACTATTAACAGAAATTACTATAGATATTATAGTAGAAACTTTATAAATTAATACTCGATAAATTAATAAACTCTCTAAAATAATAAATTTTCCTGGTCCCAACTTGGTCTAGTTCAAAAATTCACAATATTTGTTAGTTGTGGAGAGTTCTGTTTTATTGGTCTATACTAATATGTTTAATTTGAACTTTAGACATAGTTTACATAATCAGGAAAAAAAAAGATGAGTTCTTTAATTTAACGGGTAGGCTACATGGAGATATATGTGTAATATAGATAACTAATATGTTAAATCCCTTATTTGAAATAAAAATAAAAAACAAAAAACAAAAGTAGATATATGTGTAATATAGATAACTAAAAAGTTAACTAATCTATTAAATCCCTTATTTGAAAAAAAAAAAAAAGTACAATGATCTTTTAAACCGAAAAAAATTATCTTCCAATTTAATTTCCCTTGAATAGTTTGCTTCAATTCCAACACATTGTGATGATTATTGGCACTAATTGGGAACTCTCAACTACAAAGTTGGGACCTGCACCTGCCAACCTTTGTTGTGCTGCGGACTTCTCAGAAGCTCAACATTAAATAAAGAGGGAACTCTCACTTAAGTATATGATAGTAACTTGGGCGGATATTGTAGCTGCATGTAATTTTTTTTTATATCTAGTTAATTAATATTAAACTCAATCTAATTAAAATTTATTTTTCATTAATTTAACACGAGTTAAATCTATACATAAAAATAATAATTGAAGGACCGTAGGGTATTAGTGGACCGTAGCCCCATTAAATATATAATTTTGTTCATCTAAAGTAATACTAGAATATAATTGATCATCCACAATCAAAGACTTTTGCACGTAATTATTTTCTGCCGCCTTATTTTCATCTTTTCTTTAGGACTAAAATTATGGTTTAAATTAGTTAATCAATCTTTAAACATACAACAACAACAACAACAACAACAACAACAATAATAAGAAGTGAATCCACTAAACATGGGAAGAAAAGGCAACCACTGAAAAATCACAAATTTACAGATTTCATAGCAAGTCCCTTCTCCAAACTAAATAAAAAGGCAAGCAAAAGTATACAACTAAAATTGTAGCCTGTAGTCATGGAATATATACAACAATACTGATTTCCTTCCAGCCTATCTCCCCTTCTAAATTAAAACAGCAAAATGAAAGGGACATAAATACTCGAGCTTTCGAAATAAAACTCTTTAAAGCAAGATTTGGACAATTCCAGTATATATTTCGTCTTCATTCCCAAGTAACCGAAACCATTGAGTTGGCAAGACCCGATTCCTCAAACGTTGAATTCACATCGAAATCCAAAGTCCTTAATGCCCCGGGAATAGCTTGGGCCAGGCGAAATGACCTATTACCATCTTCCTTCAGCTTAGAGGAGCAGAATGACCATAGCAACTGTACCAAATGAACAATTACAAGGGATCACTTGAAAGCGAGAAAAAGTAGATAACAAAGTCCCAGAAAAATTGCAAAAGAATAAGAAGTTATCCAATGATCAACAATAAAGAGATTTTTTCTTTAAGGATTGATTAACCAAAAATGCTACGATATTTATGTTCACTTGCACAAAGTATTGAAGTTTAGGAAGGCAGGCCAAATTATAAGGGCCATGGAAGTTGGGAGTTAATATAAATAGGGTACGAAACTTGGTACAGCATCACCTGGGAAGCAACCATTCACCAGTCTCGATTCCTTGGTTTTGCATTGCACTATGTACCATCACCATCTTCATTAATTATTTAAAATCGAAATATTCCTTCTCTATATAGAGTGCATACTAAGAAGTGAGATCTTCAAAGATGAAGATACATCACCCAGTTGTTCCATGACATTCAACAAGACACTTTCTTTTCATGCCTACAGTTTGTTGTTTGATTTAAGGATTTGATCTTGGAAAGGAAAATATTAGGACCCAGAAGAAAAGGAGAGATATCCACAATTTGTCTCGGGAAAATGATGAGAACACAAAGAAGAGAGTAATGGGTGTATGGCAGGAGGAGAGCACGCCCCGTAGGTTAACAACATTCATGTGGACCTTTTCAAAATCTAGTCATTTGCAAACAAGAGCCTTAGTGGGATGACTATAGTATTTGATACAGTATGTGTTTCAATCACTAAGAACAGAGCAGAAATCATTCAGGGAAGTGACAGCATGATTCCGAAAGAGAATGAGAAAATAAATAGTTCACTAGGTGCATTAGTCAGAAAATCTACCTGCACTGGATCGGTACGAAGGAAATTCCTCTGGATTCTGCGCCCATCAGGGAGACGCACACCAACCTTGCAAAGCAGATTCCTGTCACCTTTGGGTTCTTCAGGCAAAGGTAAATAAGCTGGCCTCTTAACTTTCACCTCAACAGCATCATCCTCTTTGTTGGGACCATCTGTATCAATCTCCGTATGATTATCCATAGAGATAGCCAGTGCTCTCTGCAAGTCTTCATCATTCTCATTATTGCTATCTGCAGACAAATGAAGAATTTATAACAATCATCAATAACTATATCATTATTTGAATGGATGCTTGAAGTCCTTCTTCAGTAGGCAGAGGCATGCCAAGAGTTTTTTGAACGTAATTATACTAATAACTGTGTAGTTACAACTGGACCACAAATTAGCTACAAATGTTGTTACAAGCGTGCAATTGAACTAGATGATATAGTTTGTCAGGCTGTTATTGTTGGCTGATCATCCAGTCACGGAAGTGACACAAGATCCTGGGCTGACATAGTCCTGCTTTCTTTCTCGAATTTTTAGGCAACACAATATGCAGAAAAATGTCGCCAAGTGGGATGCTATTGATCAAAACACATGACTCAAGAAATGACGGCCTCAATGGCACACTATAAGAATTGAGATGAGTGGTCATTTCATTCTCTAACATGAAATCAATTATTTAGTTTATTAATATTGCTGGCTCATGATCAAGTTATGGGAACTCAAATAACAAAACCCTAGCAGACTCACATTTATCTTCGTATTCTTTAGCTATAAAATATGAAGATATATTGTTAACGAATGATGCGAGTTATAAAGCAGAACATCTCCTTTTGCTTAGAAGTTATGATTTTCAAAATGGATATTAGTCATATCATGTAAATTCATTTTGGATTAGGTTAGTATAGAGCCTTCGTGCCACATGAGCTCACTTATGCTACAGGTTAGGCCTCTATATCCTCCCCACGTACTTATTCTCCCTTTACAAAAACAAGTAAACAGAAGCAAACTCATCCAACATAGCAAGTCAGCTGCAATTACCAGTGGGTCAAAAGTCAACTGTAACCCTCATGATGAAAGCCAAAGAATTTGAACAATATTAAAGTTCAAACTTGTTTACTTAGTAGTTCAAAAGAAATCATTAGTTTCTTAAATCAATATTACAAAATTTTATTTCATAAAACCACCAAATGTTGCATAATCAGCAAAAAATTGAACATTAACAAAGTCAAAAATGTTATTTGTAAAGTTCAAAAACAAAAATCTAGATGTTATTCCACATATATAGACATGTGGCAAGCAGACATTACAAGTAGAAGTAAAAAACCTGTACTTGGATGGAGATGTGGAATAGGAGACTTTGAGCTTTCTCTGGGTCGTTTATGAGAGTGACTGACATGAAGATCTGAGGGGCTGCCATCCATAAATTGTAACAGATCCTAGAACATAAAGAGAAAAGGTCCGGATCACAATATAGTAACAGAAGAATGATCTCACGCTTGTCACTATAAAAATTGTAGTCCTCCACGGGCATAGAAATGATTTCAGTTTAGAAATATAAATATTTATCAAAGAAACACATAAAAACTCAAATACCTCCAGCAAGTTTTGTGGTTGAACCATTCCACGCCAAGAGCGCATTTTCTGACCTGTTATGGGATCAATCACCATGATTACTGGAATAGAGTCTAACTTGTAGTAAGTACAAACTTTGCTCCCCTCTTCTGTATCATCGTAGACCTAAAGCATATTAAACAACTGGAACTTAACAATTAAACTGAAAAACTCATCTAGGACAATAACTTCTAGTGTAGAGTTTACTCATAGAAAATAAGGAATAGATCACTTTATACACTCCCAACATTTATCACTGAAAATATAGCACAAGAAAGTAAAAGAGTGCTCATGAGCAAGTTCATGTGGTTGAGATTCTAGTAATAATTCCAGATGTCATAAAATATAAAAGGCACCATAAATCATTTATGCAATGTGCAACAGAAAGACATTTAATTGAACTTAAAGTATAACTTTTTTTCAAATTTAAATGTCTTTCTGTTGCACATTGCACAACTGATTACAAGCATAAGCCTTTACATGGTTTTTTCATCAAGTACAAATAAAAACAAATATGTAAAGGAAAAAAGGTTCATTACAAAGTAAAACAAATGTAAAACCCAGTGATTCAAATTGAACACTTAAAACACAACAATACAAACCTGCCAGAAAACAGAGTTTGTCTTGATAGTACCAGCACAAGCCTTGATTATAAATTCTATGGAAATACCAAATACAAGCACAAGCCTTTACGTGGTTTTTCCATCAAGTACAAACATAACAAATATATAAAGGGAAAAACGGCCCATTACAAAGTAAAACAAAAGTAAAACCCAGAGATTCAAATTGAACATTTTGCACACGATAATGCAAACCTGCCAGAAAACGAAGTTTGTCTTGATAGTCTGAGCAACAGCTTCATTTCCCCAAGTGTCACGATTAAGCTTCAAAGCAGAAAATATAATTTATTAGAGAGAGAGGCAGGGAGGGAAGGAGGGATATAAAAGCAAGTACCATATGGGAGCTAAATTCCTTGGTGGACTGCATGTTAACAAGAAGCCATTTGTTCTGAACTCTTGCATTATCTTTAGCCTGAAAAAAAAAATCTTGGCATCAAATAACAAATCAAACAATGAACATATTAGTTTATACATGAAATTCTGCGAGCAGGTTCCCAGCAACTCAATGAATAGGATCCTCCAATACAATTTTCTAATATATGATTTTTTGAAGTTAAAGATCCCATCAAATAAAAAACTATGACACGCTAACATCTTCTTTCGACCTAGTCAAATGTTCTCCACCCACATTATTTATGCCCCGTGCACGTTGGCATTTACTTTTCTCTTTTGCTTATAACCCTTCCCTAACTATGGTTTCTTTATTGTTATTTTCATCACAATAACACATAGCTACCAGTTACCAAATAACTAGACATTACAACTCAAAATCAGTTATAGATACTTCTCATCCAAGTGTGATATTAATACCAGTGAGTGCTAAAAGTTGATATGACATGTCAAAAGCTAACCCGTATAAATACAGACAGGGTTGCATACTAATCAAAAACAAAAGTGGGTTAAAACAGCTTTTGGACTCCCACACCTACCCCCTGCAACCCCCACTCAAAGCAAATAAAAATCTAAGATTGTATATAAATCAAAGAACATTTTACCTTTTCAAAGGGGCCATGGAACATAATAGCAAATGGAGGACGATATAAAGAGGCAAGATTATCCGGAGTTTTATCTGGGACAAAAGAAGATGAACCTTGTTCTGCTTCCCACACTCCAGGTCGCTTCATTTCCTCCTGAAAATTGCGGAATGGTACTACAGAATGAGTTCCTTGTGATGAACCTCCCGTTCTTAGTGTTCTGCTGGATAAAGCAAAACATGATTAAACATTACTAAACTATTAGAAGTTTCAGCTGTTCTAATACATTAATTTTACTCAAAAATGAAAAGCTCCAAATAAACAAGAAGTTGACAATAACAACCACTGAGGAATAGATGTATCTAATGTCTAAACTACAAATTACTTTCATAAAGAATATCACTAGTGCAGGTATACAAATTTGTATCATACTAGAGAGTACCAAATTAACAACCTGAACATGAATGATGCTGAATGATCAGCTTGACAAGGAATATCAAATTTATAGAAGTGGAGAAAGAAGTTCTAATAAGAGCTGGTGTATATCAAAAATATAATAATAAATGAGTCATAAAATAAAGTTTACATAAAACACTATCAAGTGGAGAATGAGAAATGTTAGGATACCCATAAAGCATCGGACTATCATAAAGGACGTCTCTTTTCACAGGTAAAGGTGCTCGCACACCATCTGTGTCATCTTGTCTAGCATCTGGACCACCCAAATCCTTCTCTAAATCATGTAGGGGCAACTCATCTTCCAATGGAGGAGAATATAGAGGAGGTTGACCCACCCTGCCCTCATTGCCAATGAAAAAAAGTTGAATAGCTTCATCAAGCTTCCAGCTAGTAGCCTGGGTTATGTGAACTTTTACATTAAATTACTGAGAAAAAAAATCGATCTTTGAGATCTTAGCAACAAGATATATTAATCAATCAGTTCTTCAAAGCATACACCAACATGAGATGGAGATCTAAACAACACACTGCAGTCTTAAAATATGAATATAATAAGCGAACTCCTCCTCAAGATATTCATCTACAATATAAATGTTCCCTTCAGACAAACAAAAATCTCAGTAACGCATTCAAAGAGATGAGTTAACCATAATATATAGGACACTATCTAGTCTCTAGTTAAATCTGACACAGAATAGGCGATAAACTCATTATGACTGACACCTACCAAAGCATGAACTCAAACATATATAACAACTCCTTTCAATAGTCCTATTGAAGAAAAGCAAACATCTTGAATAACATTAAAGGTACATTCCTCAGCGGGAAAAGGGATTATCGAACACAACTTTAGCTGGACAAAATGAACAAGTTTAAGGAGTGACATTGGCAATGCACGCTACATCAAACAGCAGATCGATTCGAGTGAGGCAGTAAGCAAAGTGAAATGTCAAAAACAGAAATCAAGAGTACCTGGAGAAACTGGCGAGCAGTATCGGCGGTTTGGCCAACGGCGATCTCCAAAAAAGATGAAACCATGCTCTGCTGATCCACAGCAGATACCACGCTCTCCATTGATGTTTCTACTGATTTTGCAAATTAGGTTTTTGAAGAGTGGGAATTGAAAATATCAAGAGTTTTGAGAGAGAGAGAGGCTCTTCCTCAAACAGCCGTAGCTTTTTCGATATATTAATAACGAAAATATAATATCTCGAAATATATATATGTATCGAAATAATATCCATTATATAAATCAACTTGTATAAACAAGTACATAATCCTAATTTTATAAAATAAAATAACGAATGTATATAGAGAGAGAGTAGATGGATCATTTAAGAATTAATCTTAACATAAGAATATGTATAGAGTTAATTGGGTCATATAGCTAAATCACTTCGTAAAAATCAATAGTTGCCCTTACTTTTGACTTTTCTCACCTAACTTTATATACTCGAGATACACTTGCTATGAATATGAATATTCGTATCGGCGTACTACGTCCGCCTCCCATTCCGCCACCGCCACGGCGGCGAGTTACGCATGATACGAATATGAATATTCGTACCAGCGTACCACCGTCCGTCTCACTCATTCTACCACTGCCACCACCACCGCCACGGTGGCGTGATACGCTTGGTACGAATATGCATATTCGTATCATTCGTACAAACGTACCACCGTCCGTTTATCTCATTCTATCACCGCCACGACGACGAGTTACGCATGATACGAATATGAATATTCGTAACGGCGTACCACGTCCGCCTCTCATTCCGCCACAGCCACTACTACCACCGCCACCGCCACCGCCACCGCCACGGCGGCGAGTTACGCATGATACGAATATGAATATTCGTACCAGCGTACCACCGTCCGTCTCTCTCATTCTACTGCCGTCACCACCACCGTCACGGTGGCGAGATACGCTTAGTACGAATATGCATATTCGTATCATTCGTACCAGCGTACCACTGTCCGTTTCTCTCATTCTACCGCCGCCACCACCACCACCTCCACCTCTACGGTAACGAGATACGCTTGGTACGAATATGCATATTCGTACTAGCGTACCACGTTTGCCTCCCATTCCACCACCGCCACTACTACCGCCGCCACCACCACGGCGGCGAGGTACGTGTGGTACTAATTTACAGTTGTTACGAATTATGTAAGTCGTATCTTCGTACCAATGATGGTGGTTTACACACTTTGGTACGTGGGATACATGTATCAATATTCGATTACGATTATCCGTATTCGTAACAGAGTACCATTACATTTTCTACTAGTCGCAAGCTTCTCCTTGGCATTCATGGTGGCTTTGTGCTCCAGATCTACAAATAGATCCATAGATTCGGGTAATTTCTCCTTCTAATTCTCACAATTCATGCTTATTTAGGATTTTTAAACTTTTGTTGTATTTTTAAAAAAAAAATTGTTGATATAGGGCTTTTTCGTGTTTGCTTTTGATGACTTATGAGATTTCCATATTGTTTTGGTGATTTTTGATGTATTTGACTTGATTTTTGGGTGATTTTCGGGATTTGTGCTTGATTTGGATTGAATTGTTGGAGAATTTTGGGTGGTTTGATGCTTGATATTTATTTTCTGGTCCACTAACTTGATACCCCAATATGAAAATGGTGTATTCGTACCGTGCATACCACACCATAACCTGGTACTCGGTTACAAATATGAAAATTTCGTACCGAGATACCATGTTATATTATGAACATAGACATTTTCATAAGTCATCAAAACGTAACATCGGTACGAATATTATAAATCGTATAGTTATGCATCGGAACGACTGACACGAATTAAATAAATTCGTACCATTCGTGACACCAAATAAAAATACGTCGATACGTAATTCATCATCGTCATCAACATCGTACTCATTCTCATTTTGCACATTCCGAGCAGTCAAGAAATTGATCAATATATCGCATTCTCATTCTTATTTAACTGACACTACCGATAGTTTCAGATCATGATGGTAACTTTACCAGATTACAACATGGTAACCTTATACGAAATTGTCATTTCGTACCGGATACCATTTCAAACAGTTGCCACTGGATATGCCCCAATACGAAATTGTCATTTCGTAAAACCTTACCAGGTTACGACATGGTAACCCCGACACAAAATTATCATTTCGTACTCTGCCATTGTAGCAATATATGTGGCGGTGGCAATGACGGAATGGGAGGCGGACGGTGATACGCTGGTACGAATATGCATATTCGTACCAAGTGTACCCTATTGCCTTAGCAGTGGCGGAGGTGGTGGTAGAATGAGAGACAAACAGTGGTACGAATATGCATATTCGTACCAAGCGTACCTCGTCGCCGTTTAGAATGAGAGAGATGGATGGTGGTACGTTGGTACGAATATTCATATTAGTATCATGCGTAACTCGCCGCCGTGGCGGCGACGGCGGTAGTAGTTGTGGTGGTGGAATGGGAGGCGGGCGGTGATACGAATATGCATATTCGTACCAAGCGTATCTCGCCACTGTGGAGGTGGTGGTGGTGGCGGTAGAATGAGAGAAACGGACAGTGGTACGCTGGTACGAATGATACGAATATGCATATTCGTACCAAGCGTATCTCGCCACCGTGGCGGTGGTGGTGGCGGTGGTAGAATGAGAGAGACGAACGGTGGTACACTGGTACGAATATTCATATTCGTATCATGCGTAACTCGCCGCCGTGGCGGTGGCGGAATGAGAGGCGGACGTGGTACGCCGATACGAATATTCATATTCGTATCATGCGTAACTCGCCACCATGACGGTGGCGGTGGCGGAATGAGAGGCGGACGTGGTACGCTGATACGAAGATCCATATCTGTAGCAAGCGTATCTCGAGAATATAAAGTTAGGTGAGAAAAGTAAAAAATAAGGGCAAAAGGGTCCGAAAAGATAAAATATTGCTATAATTTGTACAAACTAAGTTCCTTGACAACTATTGATTTTTACTAAGCTATCTGTCTATTTTATGTCTCCTCTCATATGTATATATAGAGAGTAGATGGATCATTTAATCATTTAAGAATTAATCTTGAGAATATATATATATATATATGATTTTGTTCATATAAAAACTAGTCCTCATGTAAAAACTACAAATTAATCTCAATCGTTGATCATGGTATAATCTAGAGGTGTTCACCCGACCCGAAACCGGAACTGTGGTCAACGGGTCGGTTCCGACCCGAAACCGTGTTTGGGACGGGCCGGTTCCGGTTCCAAGGGCTAGGAACCGTGAACCGGCGGTTCCATTTTTTTTTTTTTTATAAATATGTTTTGTGTTATCAATGTTAATTATATCCTAAAACAAGCAATAATGATAATTATAATGCTAAATGGAACGAAAAAATGTAAAAAAAAATAATAAAAATAAGGTTCGAGGTTGAACTGGCGGTTCCGGTTCGGAACCGCCGAACCGTATGAACCGCCTAGGATTTGGCACCCATTTGAAATTCAAAATGGATGGCTATGATTTCATCTTGTGATCCAATGGCTATGATTCAAAGTTTCCCCTATTTCCTCCCACTTTCAACTATGAATACCCCCTACCCACAACCATTTCTTCACACCAATTAATCTCTTCTCTTCTCTTACTCTCTTCTCTTACTCTCTAAGTTATTCATTCTTTTCAGTTTTCATTGTTCTATTTTCTAGCTCTTACTCTCTTAGTCTCTTAGTAGTTCTAGCAAAAATGTCTTCCTCCAACCCTCGTAAGGGTAAGGAAAAGACAATCGAAAATGTTCGTGGTAGTGGTAACCCTCCTCGTCGTCCTCGTGGTGTTGTCATTCGAGAATGAGAAGTGTTCTAGGATGACTACTACGAAGATGATGATACTTCTTCCACTTCCATTCCCATAAGCCAGAATTCTCAATACCAGAGGGTCCCCACTCGCCGCCAACGTGAAGAAATGGAGAATCAGCAGATGGCCGAAGATGCAGCTGCCTTTGCTGCCCATCAGATTGAAGTGGATAGGCTATTTACTGAAAGCCTATATGTTGCCGACCTCGAAGTGGAGATGAATCCGCCCCACCAAATGCATCCTCCCCGCACTATGCAGTTGTCTCCCTTTCACGAAGAGGCAATCAACTTGGATGAGGATGACGAAATGAACGAGCAAAAGAACAGCGGAATGGCTGCCGGCAAGGGCCGTCGTACCAGAAAGGCGAAGCTGCAGGCCAAAGAAAAGAAGGAAGAATCCGAAGTGTTCTCAATATGGTTCAAAAAGGTAACACTACCTTGTGCCGAAGGAGAAACTCCAATTGTAATGTCGTGCTGCAATTTCTGCGACCAGCAGTACGAGCATAAGAAAGGAAATGAGTATGGCACTTATAACCGCCATATACTCAAACACAAGCCGAAGGATCAAGAAAAAGGTACGCAACAACAAACTCAAACTCAACTAAACTTCACGCAAGGTAATGAACTTACTTTATTTAATTATAATGATATAGTAGCTAGAGAAGTGATGGCTAAGTTTGTTTCTACTGAATCTCTTGCTTTCCAATTTGCCGATAGCATGCGTTTTGAAAATTCCATGAAAAAAACATATAATCCGCAAGCTAAAAATCTCACGAAGTATCATGACTAGGACAATTTCTAAATTATCTATTAGATATAAAAAAAAATATTAAGAGACATGTTTGCTAAGCTGCCATATAGAGTCTCTGTTTGTTATGATATTTGATAATGTGCTTGGCAACAAAATTCATATCTTGGAATGACTGTGCATTGGATTGATCCGAAATGGTGTATGAACAAACGCATACTTTGTTTTAGGAAGTTTAATTGTACTCATAATGCTGCAAACATTCCTCTTTGCATTATAAAAGTGTTGAATCAATTTAGATTAACCTCTAAGATTTTTTCAATCGGTTTTGATAATGCATCTGCTAATACTGCGAGTTTGTCTGCTCTAATTGCTGCATGTAATCCAACTCTAGGAGGAAAATATTTTCATACTAGATGCATATGTCACATACTAAATTTATGTGTGCAAGATGGATTAAAGCAATTAGAAGGTTCAATTACGCCTATTAGAAAATGTGTTGCCATGTTAAGGGATAAAGCTAAGCTACACAGAAATTGGTTAAAATTTTGTAAGCAAAAAACTGGAAAAAGTAAGAGTTTTAACATTGATGTATGCACTAGATGAAACTCTACTTATGAAATGTTGGCAGCAACTTCTGAATATAAGGATTTATTATGTGATTTCTTTTCAACTGAGGTTAGCAACATGTTCTTATTGCCTTCTTATTGGGATGAATGCTCAGGTCTGATTGCACTTTTAAAAGTTTTTGAAACTGCAACTAAAGATTTATCTGGAGTTTATTATCCTACTTCATGTTGTGTACTATATCATTGTGTTGTTATCGTTCTTCAATTCTTAATATGCAGTACTAACCCAAGGTTGCAGGATTCTATAACTATGATGGTCATTAAATGGTTGAAATATTTTACTTATATTCCCGATGTCTTTTTTATTGCAAAATGTTTAGATCCATCTATGAAATTGGAAGGGGTTTGTGGTCTATTAGACTTGTATTACAGTTATCTTCGTGACATGACATTTGGAGAGGGGTGATCGTGGTGAAGACTCTTTTGAATTGCCTAATATTGCATCTGTTAAAACTTCTCTAGATACGACATTGAGGGGTCTTTTTCAAGAATATGAATCTAAGTATTCGGATAGAGGGTCATCATCTAGGCCTAGTCAAAGACCAAGAAGCTCTTTTAATCTAGGAAAAGATTCTAGTTTTGTAGCTGCACAAAGACTTCAAAGTTTCTTTCAAAATCACGGCACGGGTAGTAATATAAGCAGTGAACTTGATATCTATCTTAGCGAACCCAAAAGTACAGATTTAGCAGGTGAAGGGCCAAATGATGTTGATGTTTTGCAATGGTGGCCGAGGAGGCAAAACCAATACCCGATTTTAGCAATGATGGCGGGGAGATCTTAGCCGTTCCGGCATTAACAGTCTCGGTGGAACAAGCTTTCAGTGTTGGAGGCTACGTGCTCGATGAAAAAAGATCGGTGATGACGCCAAGAAACCTAGAAGCTCAAGTTTTACTCAAAGATTATACATTGGCCGAAATGCGTGAACAAGAAAATAATTGGGATGAAATATTTGCGGAGTATCCCATAAGCACAACCGAGGCCGAAAGCACAGACACCGACTCTATAGCCACTACTGAAACCGATTTAATTTGAAGATGATTGGGACTTTGACGTCGACATCAACGGGTAGTCCTAAATAATTTTAGACGAATACTCTTTTTCCTTACTTGGTGTTTTTCCCATTGGGTTTTCGCCAAGAAGGTTTTAACGAGGCTCGGCCCTTGAGTTTTCAAACTTTGTGAATTCCAAGGGTTTTAGGATTTCGAGTTTTAAATAATAATATATTTTCATTTGTAACAATGTAAAAAAAATTATACGGTTCGGGCCCTAAACCGGGACCGTCCAATATGGGCCGGTTCCGACCCGGAACCGTGGTATGTGGCGGGCCGGTTCCGGTTCCAATTTCTCCAAACCGGAACCAGCGGTTTTGGGCCCGGTTCCGAACCGGAACCGGCCCGTGAACACCTCTAGTATGATCTACGGTTGTTAATAATCAAAGCATGAAAATAGTTTGAAAATTATATAAGGGTTAGTTCGCATACAAAATATTTTTTCCGTAAAAAATAATAATAATGCATTTTATGTATTAAAATAATATATTTTATGTATTATTACAATGCATTGTCATAATAATGCATTATTATGATAATGCATTATTATGATAATGCAGTTTTTGTTCAATTATAATGCACCATTCAATGACAACCGTAGATCTACGAAGTTCAATGGTCTAGATCGATTCTTATTTCTTACGGAAAAAGACTTTTACATATGATCTCTTCCATATAAATATATATATATATAGGGTAATTTCCTTCATTTCCTTTGTAAGAGTGAGATACTCGAATACGAACTTTAATTCCCCATCACCAACTAAAAAAAATTATTAATTGAAAATTTAAATAATCTATCATTTTACTACTGTAGATATTAAAATTAATTATTTTTTACTTTTTATATTATTTGTCAATGCGAGCGTTGCATGAGCTGGTCTATTGAAATTTAATAAATATTTTATCTAAATAATTTAAACAATAAAACGAACAAGACACATAATTTTTAGAATTCTAGAATGGTACTTTCGATCATTTAGGTCCGGTACTTTTTTTTCTTTCTAGTCTCATATTGATGTGTAACTAATACTTGAAGTTAAAAAGCAACAATACTCTTTTCTTTTTCTTTTTCTTTTTTCCCTTTTTTATTTGCTATTGGTATTTTTATTTTAATACATTTATTCCAATTTCTTTTTCTTCATTTATTTATATTTTGTTGATGATAAATTCAAATTTTGTAAAAAATCCACTTCATTGTACGAACTTTAAATAAAATAACAGCTCAAAATTCAAATAAAATAAAATAAAATCAACTTGGAAAACTCAAAATAATGCCATATTGTCTCGCACATATATATTTCAAAAGTGAAACCATCATTTTATTGATAAATCCGCCATCTCAACAACATTAGTTGATACATCTTAAATCAAGAAACAGGCTTCAATACAAACAACTTGCATCCATGAGAGTCTATTGTTGCTGTCAAATTTCCTGTAAATCTTGTCTTGAGAGTCTTGTGCTGCAAAAAAAAAGAAAAAAAAAATTCGCGTTTTTAAGTAAAAACCCGACTCCTATATATAAATGACAAGTAGGTGAAGGGTTCAAAAGCCGACCCAATTTTAAAGCAAAGAAAATATACGCAGTTGGAGTGTAGATACCTCCCAAAGGTCTCTGGCTTCAACAGAAGTAGTGGGGGCGATACCTATATCGTCCCAATGAGCAGTGATTGCAGTGCGCACAGACCCTCTGTTAAGCAGCAACACTGCAATTCTGTACTGTGAAAGAGGCCCAGACCACACCTATTCAAAAACAAATCTACCATAATTTTTTTAATTTTCTTCTCAAAAATATTTAATTTATCAAAATCTGTATATGACATAGTATTAGTATTTATTTACCTCCCAATCACCTTCCATCCTAACCTTCTTAGCTTGAACACCTAGCTTATCTGTCCATAATATTACATCAAAATTGTCACAATAAACTCAATAAATCATCAAGGAAAAACAGATAAACAAATATAGTAACCTTGATTGACTGCAATGACTTCCTTATTAGCTATGATTTCCATAGTTTCTTTGGTTATATTTCTTACATCACAACCTATGAGTAGGGGTGCCTAAACCAACAAATACGAGTGAGAACGAGTCAAAACAAAAACAAAAATTGAGGGATTCACTGTTTTTTTATTTTAACGAGGGGGACTATTGCAAAAAAATTCGGACGAGCCCATACAAATACGCAACAATTTTAATATTCGGGGGGGGGGTCCGAAGCCCACCCCAGCCCCCCTGCATCCGCCACTGCCTCTAAACTATAAAAAACATCGGTCTTAGGTACGTGTACCTTCGAAATAGCCCATATACTGAAGTGAACAATGTATTCACTCTTGTTCATTCCTCCATTTCCAACCTCAAGCATGTCAGGATCTGTTCAAATACAAACCACATATATATTTTTTAATTTTTCAATTTTTTTTCAAGAAAACAGTTTAAGTCGCGACTTATACGAACCATTCCAGCCACCGGGCCTAGCATAGTCTGCATAAACTTCATTCTGATCAGCCCTTGAAACCATACTGTTGAATGTAAAACTCTGTTTTAGGCCATTGGATTTGATTTGAAAAAAATTAACCTCAAAATTTGTAATGACATAAATGATAAATCTAATTTTATGTACCTACCTATCCCATGTATCAGAAATATCATTGGTTGTTCTCCAGCTATTTCCTACAGTGTAACCCCACAAGGCCGGGTGCAAATCTCCCCTACCACGAGCACACACCAAATAAAACACGAGATTGAAACACAAGTCGAGACTAGGACAAAAACTATAATAATACCATTCACAGAGAGAGAAGAAGATTGGCCTCCCAGCATTCATCAGAGCTCTGGTCATCACAGGATATCTGCACAGGCAAGAACCAAAATTCAAATCCACAAAACACAGAGAAGAGTAAGTTGAAACTATTAAATATTTTTATTACCTCAAAGTTGGCCTTGTTCCACCATTGTTGCAGTTATCATACTTGAGATAATCAATCCCCTGCACCCAAAAAGTAACAAAAGAGTTAAGAGTAAACAAAGCATTTGAAATAAATTAATGTCTGTCCCAACACTAGAAAATCAACAACTCACCCATGATGCAAAGGTCTTAGCATCTATCTCCTCGTGCCCGAGTGAACCAGGCATTTTCTTGCTGCATGTGTAAAATCTGCAACGAAATCGACCACATTCATCAGCCATGACTGGAAAAAAAAAAAGCAGTGCTTCAAAAGTTGAATGTGTTACTGCAGATGAATTAAATACCCTGCATCTGAGTAAATTCCTAACTTAAGTCCCTTGCTGTGAACATAATCCGCGACGGCCTTAATTCCAGAAGGAAATGTTGATTTTTTAGGCACTAGAGCACCCTGAAATTTCAGTACCAAAATCAAAAAAAGAAACAAGAAATGCAAATCAACAGCCTTCCTTGTTGAAAAGGTAAAGGAGTGGCAAAATGAACCTTGTCGTCGCGTTGAAGTTCAGCCCAGCAATCATCTGAGAGCCAAGTTTATAAGTTTTTCAGTCAGATAATCTTGCAGTGTGAGGAAAAGACTAGATTTTTTTTTTTTATAAAATATTAGATGGGAAAAATAGCATTTGAGCAAGAGAGTTACCTATGTTGACATAGTCGTAACCCAGTTTAGCAAGACCAGTTGAGACCAGAGCATCAGCTGACACACAGACAAAATTAAAATTGTTATTTTCTCCATGTTAAATTAAAAGAAAAGAAAAAGAAAGATAAAACTAGATTTTACCTGTTTGTATTATGATCTTTTCATCAATCATACAGTTGAAATGATTCCAACTATTCCATCTGAAACAGATTAGGAGGAGCAAATGATTGATTATCATATGATGCTTTTAGTTGTAAATCATCAACGAAAAAAGGTTTTATTTCTACTTAAATGCTTAATTCATTTAATTAGGAGATATGCATGGTTGAAATAAGAGATATATAGATAACAAAGATAAGATCAAACAATAAAAGAGCATAACTTCACATGAATTATTTTTTTCCATTAGGATATGTCCAAAAACAAGTTTTTTCACACATTTTGATTGTGCCCTTCAAGATTAATCTGTCAAATTTAACAACAAAAATAAATAAATAAAAGTAGATGGGAAAAAAATGAGTAGAGCTAGAAAATATTACCCCATAGGAGGGGTGGAAGCAAGGCCATTTCCAAGAAGATTACGACGACGGTTTGATCTATCAGAATCAGAAACAGAATCATCATAGGAAGAAGAAGGAGCAGCTGCTATTACAGCAAACATGATTAACAATGTCTGAAGCCATGCAAGAACTGATGATGCTCCCATCTTAATTACAACACACACACACACACACACACACAGATTACACAGAGTGAGTGTGAGATGGTGATTGTGGCTAATGAAATGGAAGTTTGAGTGAGATAATATAGTGGCAAAGAAAAGAATGGTATACTTCTTGAAGATAAATTAAAGACAGTGAAAGATGCTAATAGGGATGAGAGATAAATTTAAAGTTGAGATAATAATTAGTAGGTATATTTCCCTCATTACATTACATTTTTTGGTGTTAGGCAAAGTGAGATTCGAATCCGTAACCTTAGGCTACAAATTAAATTTATCATTATTCTGCTCGTCACCCCAAATAAATTATAATTTATTTAAATGTTTTTTTTTTGTTTGTTTGTTTGCGGAATTTTGGTATAAAGAGGAGCTTTTTACTTCACATGATTCTTGTTTGAGGAATTCTGGTAAAAAGATGAGTTGTCTTTCTGCACAAAACCAGCACTAACTTTTGATTACAGTTCTGATTTCTGAATACGCACAGAAAAAATCAGTTTGATGTTACCATTTATAGACAGTTTGCTTGCAGTAAGCACTGCAAGTTTTTATTTCTTTTTTCTTTTCTTTTTTTGGAGAAAACCAACAATTAAAAGTATTCCCTTATTTTACCATTTGTCGATCTACTTGAATTGAATGAGACTTCTTACCAATTAAGTTGATATTATGATTTACATTTAGCAGTTGATAGAGTATAATTTACTACCATCGTATTTTAATTAAGCATTATACGTGATTTCATTTTGTTACTTAATTTGTCATTGGCCTTCTCTAACAAAATTCGATAGATCGTGCAGTTAATTTCTGTATATTATTCTTAAATTCCAAAGCATTGATTCTTATTTTTTTTAATGGGAACCAACTATAACTAGTTCATGAATTTGGTGTGATTTGATTTCAATATGAGGTTTTTAATTTAACTAATAGAGTGGTACGTGCGATACACATAATATTGATAGATTTTAATAATATGTATATGTCAAACATAAAATAAAATCATATGATAATAGATACTAATAATAAAATATTATTATAAGGATATAATAGGTAAATCAAATTTTGTAATAAAGGCTCTTTTATAATAGGTCTAGGTATAGATTTTTGTACCTTCAGGTTTGATTACGTTTGCGCATGCAGAAATTATAATTTGATTAAGAATACTCGAGTCTCAAACACTACTAAAAAAAAATCGAAGAACTCAAATTGTATTGAACAATATGTATGGTAAAATTTTATGTTTAAAAGTTTTTATTTCAATGAAAATAAAAAAATCTAACTTTGAATATAAAAGCACTCCATTCGTCCCATTGATAACGTCTCATTTCCCTTTTTCATCTGCCCATAGATAACATCTCATTCCAAATAAGGAAATAATTAACTTTTCAAAAGTGATGGGACCTACCCATTTTTTTATCTTTGTACTCTTCTCCTTAATAACCGTATCTAAAAGTTATAGGATATTATCAATGGGACGGAAGGAATAATAATTATTAACACAAAAAATTGATACTTTTACAAATGTTCAAAAGTATTTATTTCCCAATTAAAATATTAGTTATATCTTTTTTGGTTTGTGAAACTAACACACACATGAAGGGTTGGAAAAATGTGATGGGCCAAAAGTAAAGGAAAAAAGTGGTCCATATTTTATTGGGTTCCAACACCATTACTATACTATACCAACTCATTTTTCCACCAAGTCTTGATGATTCATCTCTCTCTCTCTCTCTCTCTCTCTCTCTCTCTCTCTCTCTCTCTCTCTCTCTCTCTCTCTCTATCTATCTATGTGGGTTGGGTTGGGTGGGTTGGGTGGGTCCATGATCCACCACCACAGTCAAAGGTCCAAAGCTTAAACTGGAGGCAGACAGTAGTGACATGTTTGGCAAACATGGTTTGTTATTTTGGTAGGGATGATTATTCTCACCTTTTCACTTTTCATGCCCATCTCATCTCATCTCATCTCATCATTCTCATCCCATATTGTGTTGAGCAATTGCTTTTTCTACTTACAACTTTTCAACGTTTTGGCGCGGACTATTACTACCAACTCTAGATGGAGAGAAAATACATGTTACTTTATCATAGGATAAATATTTGATTCCAATCTAGCCTTTCCACCCATTATCAAGATTGTCCAAACATTTGAAAAATATCAATTTTGCACCTCACATATTCAGCTTGTATCAAAGTTAACATCGGATCCAGTTCCTAAAAAGGACATCGTATCAAAAATATTAACATTGGACTGATATGTCTTACACAACATCTATATATGCTTAACATTCGGTACCCCCTTCATAATTCCATTACACGTCGCATTTTAGGTGCTCGAATTCGCTCCAGTATTAGATTTAATGCATATCGAAAAGTGAAGTTAGTATCATATATCTGCTCTATATTATATGACCCATCAGTATTTAACAAAAAATAGACACTAAGAAAATTTCATGTATTTTTTATTTATTTATTATTATTATTTTTTTCCATCTTGGCATCGAAACAACACCATTCTGTGGTGGAAGATATAATTATCACATAATAGTCAGCTCAGACTCCGACAGTTCGAGTCAACTTTCCATCCCCAAAATTTAGTTCCTAGGCCATAAAGTTAACAACAGGCATAAACTCAGGCTATTTTTGTAGTAATATTTTGAAGTTAAGACCATCATCGTAACATAGAGCCAAACTTCAGGCCATAAAATGTAATTAACCCTAAAATAAATTCAACAATATCACAACACACAAGTGCACAGTCTGAATTAAAAAAGACCAAGCAAGCAATATCAAAATAAGATAATGGGAAACTCTAAAACTCTTACATAGATGAAGTTCAATATTATTTCGTTACAAGCCTAAGTCCCATATGACTGCATTATTATGTAGAAAACATATGTAAATAAAAATCGCAGCCATTTACTGTCTATATGGAAATATATATAAGGCACAAAACATAGGATACCTCCAACTTACCTGCAGATACATTATTACTTCACCACGCAAATCTTGATAACGGATGCAGCTCCGATACGATGAAGGGCAACGACGGCGTCGCCGGGCTGGCAGAGTCCTCTGGCAGTAGCAAATTTCAAGGAGCCCTGCAGAATTACTTCAGTTGATTCAGTATCAGTTGCTTTTGCAGACCCTTCAGCAAGAACTGGGATCAACCCCCTGTACACAAGGCTCTGCCTCGCTGGCGTCACGTCGCTCACAGACCAATCGAATGAGTCTGTCGTTAGAAGTGGGACCACCACTGATAAGATGGGGACTGCTGGCCTGTACTTGGCCACCAACTTGGCGGTGGTGCCGCCTCGCGTCATCACAACGATGAGCTTGGCTCTGGCCTTGTTTGCAGTGCGTACGGCTGAAGAGGCGAGCGACTCCAGCGGGCTCATTGGCAGTGGGGTTGACTTGATCATTGCTTTGAAGATAGCCCCGTAGTCGAGGGAGGACTCTGCTTCGATGCAAATCCGAGCCATGATCTTCACGGCCAGTTCTGGATAAGCTCCGGCAGCACTCTCCCCGCTGAGCATAACGCAATCGGTGCCGTCTAAGACGGCATTAGCTACGTCGGTTGCCTCAGCGCGTGTTGGCCTTGGAGACTTGATCATGGACTCGAGCATCTGTGTAGCAGTCACTACAGGCTTGCCAACAAGATTACACTTGTATATCATCATCTTCTGTGCGAGGAATATCTTCTCGACTGGGATTTCCATTCCGAGATCACCACGAGCAACCATGAACGAGTCCGTCTCACGAAGGATTTCATCGAAGTTGATTACTCCCTCTTGGTTCTCAACCTTGAACAAAAATTTAAGAATCATCGGAATCAGTCAAGAACATATTGCAACGATACTGTTTTCTAACTTATGACGAGTTCTTCGGGCAAGTATTATACGGAAAAGAAATTTTAGAAGTTCGACAAACCTTTGACATTAACTGTATACGTTTGGCATGAGGGCCAAGAACCTTTCTGACATTAACTAGATCAGATCCCTTGCGCACAAACGAGAGAGCAATCATATCGATATTATTAGGAACACCCCATTCGAGGATATCTTCCTTGTCCTTTTCTGTAAGTGTCGGAAGATCCACAACGACACCAGGTAAGTTGACATTTTTTCTCTCGCCCAGCATAGCAGTGTTTTCGCATCGGCATCTCACAGTTCCAGCAGCAGGATCACATGACAAAACAGAAAACGTAATGGTACCATCTGCACACAGAATAGTATTTCCAGGTTTCAAGTCAACAGGCAATTTTTTGTAACTCATCGAGATCATTTTTTCGTCTCCTTTTATGCTGTAATCAGTGGTTATAGTGATTTCCTGGCCTTCCTTCAGTTGAATTGGTTTCTCATCCTTCAGGAAACCAGTTCGAATCTCGGGACCCTAATGAAGAATACATGATAAACTTTCTCAGATTTTCTAACTTGAAGCAGATAGATTGGTATCTAGATTTTCAGAGATAACATCAAGCCGTTCATTCATGAAAACATAGACGCACTTGGCAGAAGTCAAAGTGAATAAAATGCTTGATAGAACGTACCAGCTTATTACACATTCTGTCAACTAGCACAAACATCATCCTACACGAACTTATAAAAAAGCCTTTCATCAAAGTCACCCGGAAGCATAAAGGCTCCAACTTAACTAGTAACTAGTCTCAAAATGTCGAGCAACGCAACCTATTCTTTAGTCAATCATGTCTCTAGAAAATCTATTACATTTTGTTAACGGTAAACATATTCAATAAGAAAACAGTTTGCCCCTTCAATTTAACAGGAACACTCTGTTCCTTCCTAAACAAAAATCTAGGAAGACCTATTTGTATGTTCCTTCATACTCTTGAAATTTATAAGTATTAGTACTTGCAAATTTCATGGAAATGACCAATTCATGTATATTGCATACATCTAAACCACAGCTCATCGAAACCAAAACGAACCCTATATTTTCACAACAAAGTTCAACTGCTATCTAATTCTAAATGTGCAGTGGAAAAGACTCTTCTCCTCCATTACTGTTCATAATCTATATACTTAAGCATTCAAACACACATATTCCTTTTCTTTTACTCCAGCACAAACAATCTTGAAGCAAATAATTGCCAACAACATGTTATTATAGAATATAGAACAACTAAAACGTAGGACAAAATCATGAATGAGCAAAGTGAGAGTAGCAAATAGAAAGGCAACCTTGGTATCAAGCATGACAGCAGCGAGGATCTGAGTGTTCTGCATAGCAATCTTGAGATTTTCGAGAGTCCCTTGATGGTATTCATGGGTGCCGTGTGAGAAATTGAATCTAGCCACATTCATCCCCGCACGAAGGAGCTTCTCCAGCATCGGCACCGTTCTAGAAGCCGGCCCCAGAGTGCACACGATCTTAGTTTTCGGAACCCGAGAATCAGAGGGTTGCAGCTCCTTCAACATCCCCTCAAAATCCATATTCGCCATTCTTATACAACCTGTTTGTTTACCTACACACACACACACACAGTCTTCTCAATCAACTACCTCAATCAACAAAATTAAGCAAGAATTTTACTCCATCATCGAGCTACATTCCAAGAAATCTATTTGAAATAGTAGGAAAAAAAAAAAAAACTCAGATTCAAACGGAATAAGATAATGTAAAGAAAAGAAAAAGGGAATTGCAGTACATGAATCACAGTGAAATGGGAATGATCGAATAGAATATGCCCTTATGATTCTTTCTTCCCTTTTCCCCTTTTTTTTCCATATCAGACAACGTTGATTCAGATAAACATAAATCTAAAAACAACAGAGTAAAAAAATACAGAGAAAAAAGTGAAGTTGAACAACTAACACAAATAGGATATTAATTGAACAATCCAACGACAAATGTAAAAGCTTCTTCTGCGTACAAGAATACGTACGGAGCAGAAATAGTTGAAAATTATGATGAGGTGCAATGCTTATGCAACCTTGAAAGAAAAAGAAAAAAAGCAGCGAAAATTGAAGAAAGGAATGGAATGTAAGTTGAAAAATAGACTAACCTGAGAAAGAAAAAGTTGATAGAAAAAATTCCAAATGCAAATGCCGCAGCCGCAGATCTATCTGTGTCTGTGTGTATCTATGTCCGAACGTAGTTGATTAGTCTTAAAACGTCACGTGATGAAAACCGGAAACCGGCATTTCCACCCGCAGATTTTTTTTTTTTTTCATTTCATAATTTTATTACAGGCTTATAGCAATAACTTTTTCCCAAAGAAACCATACCTCAATTATTGGTTTTAATTTCCGACTATTTATTATTAGGAAGGGAAGATATTTTTCACTCAATAGACTCTGGTGGAAGGTTTGATATTTTCTCATAGAGCCGAACTAGCTTAGACCTTTTTTTAAAAAGAAAGAAAAAAATTAAGGTCGAGTATTTCAACTGAAAAATAGTGAAATATGAATGTATATGCACATTTATGAGTTATGACGAGGGAAAACCCAATGTAATAACTTGCGTGCTCATTTCAAACCACTAATAAAAAATAAACTACCGACTTATAAGACATCAATGATATTCGAGATTTTATTAAACTTAACATTGCTTTGAAGAATAAAATATTTAAATCTTATTTGCGTTTATTAACAAGAAAGAACAAGCAATATAGTTAGTCTAGTCGAGAAAATAATTTTGATAATAAAACTAAAAATCATGTTAGTATCAAATATTTGCCATCATAAATTATACTCCCTCCGTCCCAGGTTAGTGTGGTTCAACTAATATTTTATACCTCAAAACAAATCAATTATGTACCGCACTTTTGGTGACGGAGAAGTATAATAGTACTGATACGTTTGAAAAAATATAAACAAAATAATAATAGTACTAATTGTAGCACAGTCAACTGGCCGCTTTATTTCAGTTTCATGCCCAACTAAAAAGGAATAGTATAAAGTATGAGCATAATATCTCCTCGAAAGTGATTGTAAGAATAAAAAACGTCAAAAACACTCGGCGTGAAAATGGCAATAAATAATAATTTTCAATTAATTAAATTTTCAAGAAAAATTTATGCAATTAATCCATTTTTATTGGCATTTTTGTTTATTATTAGAAGCAATCACTAGCCGGTTTGTTTCAAAAGGAAATTGAAACTTTTTTTTTGAAAGGAAAGGAAATTGAAACTAAATGCCCACTTTAATTTGTGTTGGCTATCCTAAAAAAAAACTTCGTTTACTATCATATTGAACTAAAACCATTGATACGCAACATTTGAGAGTTTGAAAATGCAAGTGATATGTAAGACATAATTTAAATAAGGAAATGGACGAATTACATAAAAATAACTGGAGACAAAAAAAAAAGTTAATAAATATTAAATAGAAAGATGAGAAGAAAACCGAGAAAGACTACGTGATTCAGTACGGGGATATACGAATAATATGGTGATTTATTACTATTAGCCTCTAAACTCAAACGAAAATAAACTAAAATCAAACTTATAAATATGACGTGTGTTGCATGGGACTCGAGATGCCATATTTTCAGATCATTAACACCAAAAATCAAATAAAATTGGTTTAATTTCATCAAAATAAGGATCAAAGTGTTGAATTCCAACAACACACTACAGCGGAAATTAAAACAAATAGTAATACAAATCGAGAAAATGAGCAAAGTTTGTGTATTTGTTTGCAATCAAACCCTTTGTGTCCCCAAATTTTATACACACCAATAATTAAACCACTTCAAATTCAACTGATTATAAACCTTGACACACAACACTTGCACAGAAGTGGAACGGTCCAGACGTGCGACTTTAGTAATAAAGGAACTGCTCTTACATGCATTTGATGAAATTAAGAAAAAACACTTTTAACTCAAAATGGCTCCTTTTGCTTTTGGGAGCTACGTAGAAACTGTGTGTGTTGGTTCCAATTTCCACCCTAGAGGAATCATACAAGCGAATGAAAGTCTTCGAATCCTGCCAATGAACGGACCATATCCTGAATACGCTCACCTCAAACTATGCATTTAGAGTCTCGTCGCGGTCCTCAATTTCCGGGGAAGGTTAGTCCCAAAATCATCCAAGCGCACAGAGAGAACTGCAAAGAAAATAAGGACATAAGCTTACCACAGTAGCTTCTGTAATGTCGACACTGCAAATGGAAAGCATGCCTGCATGCAGTTTCAACAATATATAGTAAAGATTGAACATCGCTACTGAAATAAGTATGCAAAAAGTAAATTCATATGCAAATTTTTGGTGAAACCAGAAGATTTCATGAAAAAAGTAGGCAAAAATTTCTGCACCAGATAACATCTTATGAAACACCCTACCTAGTACCTACCATCCCAGAAAATTTGGTGAAAACCGAAGGCCTCTGTACTATCTAACTGCCGATTTTTCTTCCCAGATTTACATGATACGTTTATCACTACTGCATAACATGTTACTAGAGATGACAAATTTCTTTCTGTACATATAATTATTCTGTGATAAACTTATGAGGGATAGATCTCCTATATATTTCATTATTCAGTAATCATTCTTTTCAATCTTTCAGATCTGTGCAGATTTTGACCAACTGGAACACAGGGATCTTCACCGAAACCAACTACATAAAATAGAAGTAAACATGATAACACCTAAACTTACTGCCTGTTTTAACACCAAAAGTCTTAGGTAGTGCAATAAGAATAATGAGTACGGCAATGATCATCCTTAACAGTAATGAAGTGCTGAATAAACGCACCTTGTTCACACATTCGAAGTCAGTCACTCTCCGCAAGCAAGATGAAGAGCTCCTCATCAGTTATTGCTCCCATCTCCATGGCCCTTTCTAAAGCAGTGCAGCCTCCAGCATCCTTGATAGATGCCCGTGCACCTCTGGATAACGTATGTAGTTGTAAATATAACAACATTAGAAGAGATGAAAGCTAGCAGACAAAGTAAGCATACCATCTGATAACGAATCCATAGCTCGAAAGACAATTTACCCAATAAATTTGACCCTTCATTTCTAAAATATCTTTAAAATGTGACGTTTGTCGAAATTTATCAGACTCAAGTTGAGTTTATGCTTGCCTCATCTAGGTTTAGGAGTTAGAGAAAATCCTCATTTCTAACACAAGGACTTGATTAAATAAGTAAAAGGCATGATACTGTATCGAATCTTGTTTCACCATGCATTGACTGTCAACATGAAAACTGAATAAGTAGAAGCTTCAGATAGAACCTATGCACAACCTAAAAATACCAAGAACTCATCTTTGAGGAAAGACTGTACTTAAGATACTTCTCTTGCTAGTTAAACTAGTCAATAGAATATAAAATAATGAACATCTTCTAATAATGTTAAAAATTATTTATTCATTTTTTGTAGAAGATTACCTTCTTAGCAAAAACTTTGCCATCACATTGTTTCCTTTCAAGATGCAATGTTGCAGAGGAGTTCTGCCATGATGGTCATACTTATTCACATCAGCGCCTAACTGCAACAACAGCTCCAGCATAACCAAACTTCCACCATGGCAAGCCAAATGCAACAAAGAACACCCCTGCAGACAGCTTCCAGGATCACTGGAAGACTTGATGCTTCTGCACATAGCTGGATCGGACTGTTTTATTTCAGGATCGTGGGAGCTTTCTTGTGAACCCATATCATCGTGGTGCAAACTGCAACCAACCATGTCTTCATAGGTTGAGTTGATTATATTAACATCTGAAGATATAGCGAGACGATATACTTCCCGCAGATTGTTGCTTCTAACTGCCTCCCAGATGGTGGAAGCAGATAAATCCCTGGGTGTGCCAGCTTCTTTATTTACAAGCAGTTTGCGGACATACTGCATTTCAGTAAGTAGAAAGCTCAGCCTTCCAAAAACAAGTTGAAAGCAATGTAGAAGAGAGGAAGAAGAAGAGTAACAGAAGGATGTAAACCAAATATAGTTTTTCCAAGTTTATATTTATCAAATAAATTATCTCAACAAATTACGTATCAAGTCCCTTCGATGACACCCAAGCGGAGAGGTCTAAACTCAATCACCATTGTGTTTGAAACCATGAGTCCGGCTCGGATGTCAACCTTATGATAGAAGGACTTGACCCCCTCCCCACCACCCCCCCCCCCCACCCCACACACACATACCCAAAACAAAGCCAATTATGAATTAAATCCTCTTGATATGCATTCCTTTTCCAGGTGCGTAAACAAAACAAAAGAGTATTCCTTCCTCTATTACCATACCAAAGTTAAGCAAGTACATGCAAATATTTTTCATTTAGAATACTATAGAAGTCTTTGTCACAGAAATAAACGTCATTGAGAAGTAGTTTACTGTAAAAGATAATATAAGCGGGATTTCTGAGGAAATACCTTTGCTTGAACATATAACTCCTTTTGATGAAATGCATCCTCGGGGCCTGGTTTGGTAACTGCTGGGCCTTCACACTCCAAATTTCTGCATTTAGTGATTTCATAAAACAACTTGGAAATTGATTCATACTTCCTTCATAAACTAGAAGCAGAACGAGAGTAGATTGCCAGAAGTAGTGTAACTGGCAGGTGGCCTACGTCTGGATATTGTTCTTAGTATGGGATAATTTAGTCACATGGCAAAGTAAGACGCGGAGTGTAGACTGTAGCAGTTAGAAGTGGGGCTGAAGCTGAGCTCCGCACCATGGCTATGGAGTTTGTGAATTGATAAGGCTAAGAAATATATTGGTTGAACTTAGACTACAATTTAAAGCACCTACGAGGCTATATTGTGACAATAAGGCAGCCATCAGCATTGCTAATAACCCTGTGCAGCATGACCGTACTAAACATGTGGAGTAGATCATCATCATCAGTTTGTCAAGAAAAAGCTCGAAGGTGGAGACATATACATGCCAGTTCAAATTGCTGACATTACGACGAAGGGATTCTTCAAGCCGGATTTTGATACATTAATTAGCAAGTTGGACAACCCAGCTTGATGGGGAGTGCAAGTTTTATCGTGTATATTGTATAGTTTAGTTCATACGGAAATGTCACAAATTAAGTTTCCATTTCCTTCGTTATAGGTAGATATTTAAGGTACATCTCATTCTCGTACAATGGGTATCCTATGTGTTCTTATATGTTTTTTACCCTAAATCAATATATACTAAAATTTGTTTCTACCTAAAACTACAATTAATAATTCAGCAAACGCCATATTCAATGATAAATAAGAAAATAGTCAAGTTTCACTTAGAGGTCCTTTTAACCCCCTAAAAGTATGCACTTTGGTTGCAGTAGAGTTTAAAGGAACTCACAAATCTCTGTGCAGAGGAAGCAACTCCTCCCAGACAGAATTACAGTATGTATTACCCAGTATCTGGAATAATTCCAAGACAGTAGGTTCCCAAACTCTGACGTCCAAGGTGACTGACCTTATCTGCAAATGCCAGAATTTGGTATAAATAAATGATTTGATATGGATCGCTTGAATTCTTTGAAATAACATTTGTTTCAGTTTACACAGGATAGAGCACTATCAATATGAAAAAGATGGACGGCACAAAGATGCAGTCTAGATTATATATTTGCCAAAAAGGTCAAAAGTAAAGGGAAGATTATATTAAAGAAGTGAATCGGTAAATACAAAACAAATTAAAGAAAAAAGTTAAAAAAAAAAAAGATAACAAAATGTAAAGCTGAAAATGATAGTATTGAAGAGGGGGATAAAGTATATACCTTAGATATGTGAACTCCAAGATTACGATGGATGCCAGAGCACTCGATGCATATTAAGACCCCAAGATTCAGAGATGCCCAATCAGGTCCTGAAGCACTGCATTCAGCACATTGGTCATTCCCAGGAACTTCTCTCAGGATCCTGGAAACAGAATCGGCTCGGTTGACTCTCATGTCATCTGACGTACTTCCAGCATTATCAAGTGATCGACTAAAAGATGCCCCAGAGGGATCATTATCAATATTCCCCATATCTAACTGTCAACAAAATAAATAAATAAACAAATTTTGTTGAAAAAATTGAATTTTCCATAAGAATATCAGACAATTAATTCACAGTCATAATATTTATAGACTTCACCTGGTGCAGGTGAGAATTCAAGAGGGATGCAATGACTCCTCTGATTTTGTTCATCCAGTCAATCCTATCTGCTTCAGTTTCAGCCTATATAGACCAACAAAAAGTTGAAATAAGTGGTGCCCTATCCATGATACTCCCAATCCTCTGGTAGTCACAAGCGTGACCAATTTGGATAGACTAAATTTAATTAGAGGCTCTAATATGAACTTTTTTTTTTAGAGAACTCCTATTTAACACGACTTCCTTTGCGGAAACGCTAACATAGTAGCGAGTCAGAGATAGACTCTCATTTATACGGAAAGACATAGCCAAAGAGACACGACAGACCAGAAAAGAAGAAGAAAAAAAGAACACTTAGTAGTAGAGAAATTAAAATTTCCAACATCAGCGAACAACTAATAGTCCATAATCGAGCATTCTCAACCTATTACCTGTAATGTATAAGTTTTCATTGGTGAAATTATTCTGAAGCATAGTCGTAAATCAGTATCCTCAGCATCAATCTTTATTGTTGAAGTACGCAAATCCACTGTGCTGCAGCCTAAATTTTCTTCACCAAGAGATGATTCCCGATGGTGCCTTGACCGGAATCTAGAAAATACATGATGATTATTCTCCGATGGGTGGGAAGGATGTAGTGATGGGGAACCCTGGGAAATAGATGTAATAAGGATCACTTCTTCAATGAGAAGATGCTGAAGCATACTGGTTGCAACCTTGTGAACAAAGAATTTGATAGCATTGCTAATCGCCAGATTAATTGGGTAGAAAAAATGCCATACAATCAAAAACTAGTGAATCTTTATTTAGAAAAAACAAGAGTTATACAATTTAGTATTCTCTATTCAGTGGATAGAACTTTTAAAAAAGAATAGCACAAGAAAAAAACCTAGCATAGACCATGTTCTGTTAGGGAAAGATTCTGACAGATATGGAACTATTTCTGCAATAAACAGTGTATTGCAGGACAGTCTCTGTAACACAAGAGTCCAAATGAGCATCATCAGAAATGATAATAGCATTCATCCTTCAACGGTTCAATAATTAGACATGGACTGAGATTCTTACGAAATGATTTTTTGATGAAATAAGCTTAAATGTTCACAAACTAAACTGTAATGAGTCCAAGAAATCGCAAAACCAAAGTAGGATTACTATACACTTGATGCTGGTGGAAACTCATGATGCTGAGTGCAGAATTACACCAAATGCGGTCCTCAAACATTCACATCAAAGTGCACATAGAGAACATATATCAGAAGCAGCAGTTGACAGAAAAAGGAAGAACACAGGGAAACAAATTTGACGCATAACAAATGCAAGTCACCGATTTGAAATATAACAGTTCTATAGCATACCCCTGCTCTGACACCTTTGTTTCTGTAATAATATAAAGTCCCCTGACTGTCGAGTACAAAGAATCTCCTCTTCCAATCTGCTCTGAGGCTTGAAGATCTTTTCAAAAGATACCCCTGCTTGATAGTCTGGACCTGAATGCATGAAATGATTTTTGGTGTTTCATAAAGTATGCAGGGTCATTTTTCACAAATAACAAAGCTGGGAAATTAACACAATGTGTTCATGCATTTAATTTTAAATGAAACAAATATCCAGGTCATGGGACCAGAATATCTCCCCTTATTTCTCTCGCTTCAGTCCTTTTCTCAATTCAGTTTGGATTATGACATTATTTTGATCCCTTCTCATACATTTTAATCTGAATCAGGAGATACTGCCACCCATCTCCTTTAACTCAATCCCGATGAGATATGAGTCAATACTTCATCTCTTTTATAGGTTAAGCTTTAGAGCATTTAATCTCACACATAAACTCCGCGAGCAGGATCAAATATAACCAGGTTTAAGAAAGTAACACCGGAGGACCAAGTTCTTGTTCAGAGCAAATGCAAACATTCATGTTCTTGTCATTTCTTTGTCAATGAGATTTATCTTCTCCAAGGGTGTTTTTTTTTTGGGGGGGGCATGCAAACTGCTGAAGATGCTTGGAACTGGATACTGGTATATATGTGGTCTTTGTTATAAAAGCTAACAAGGCATAGCCTCTTCCAGGACATCGTCTGAAAGTGTGGTACATTCTTCATGAGAGGAGGAGAGCAGGTGTAGAATAAACCTTTTGAAGGTTGCACCTTGCTGGTTCATGCATTAATTCATAACTAGGAAGAGCACTCAACCTCAATAAAAACCGTAACAACTCACCTCACCTTTCGAAGAGGCCAGTATAATTGCCTCCGTGTTCTTATAAGCATCCATGTTGTATCCATTGACCGCAATAGCATTTGAAGAGATTGCCAAATTATTTGATGCCTGCTGGTTCAACTCAGATTGTGTCCTAAACTCCTGGATCCTTTTAGCAAGTTTATCTTGTTCAATTTTTGCCTGCTCCTTTGATTGTTGTGCATATGTCAACACCTGAACTTGTGGAGAAAATTGCTCTTAATCACAATGAAATCACCCTAATAAGCAGAATGACTACTTCCATACCCATATACAACATGCATAATGTCTGCATGCATGTGTGCATGTAGCAAAAAAGTGGAAAGAGTGTTTTAGAAAGCTGAAGAATGAAAAAGTTTAAAATGATAACACCTCACCAGAGCAATTAAATACTTAAATGATTACTGGTATAGTGGTATATAAAGCAATTCTGGAAAGATTGTGTACTTATTAGAGATGAGATAACCTTTTTCTATCATATACAGCAATAGGAGGTTAAAAAAAAAAGGCAACTCCATTAAATAGGAATTATAGGATGGCCACTGTACTTCCCATTTCTGGATGGGATTAGCTACAGAAGCCTAATTTGGTATCCACTTGAAAACAAAATACTCGGAATTTTTTCCTCAAAAAGCAAATGAGCAGTACAAGAATAGGACAAAACTAGAAATGGTAGTTAAGTTCTTTTAAGACCTTTGACCATCGTGACTAATCAAGCCAATTCAGGGAGAGCTGAGAATGAAGCTTTTTTTTACGGCATGTCTGTTCATTATATATATTAGATGTTTTATAAAGTATGTGGGGTTGTTCGCTTATCGGACCGTTGCACAGGTAGACATTTATGAAGTATTTATATGATTCACTTAAGATTAGGGTTAGAATCTGAGTTAATGCATTTGTAGCAATTTTTGCTGGCATGCACGAGTCTAAGGAGTCTTTCTACTTGTTCGTTTCAATGAGTAGTTCGTAATTCAATTGTTCGTTCTTTTACTCTTTGCCAGATAAACCCTTTGCCCAATTGCAAACATATAGTTAACCATTATGTAACTGCTTTGTCAGATATATACTCAGTTATGCAATTCCACGAAATTAAATATCAACCAAATGTCACTTACTCCTGCTGGTTAAAAATTTAGAAAGCAAAAATTGTCACGCTCTTAAATGACCCCTGATAATAAATTAATTAAACATAGAGAACATTGAAGGAAAAAAAAAATATTGCCATTATCATCTTAAAATCATAAAACCAACCCTTCATTTGTCTAAGACTTGCACGAGTTAGGATGATTATCATACCTGGTGAATAAAAGGCTCCATTTGGTTCAGTAGGTTGAACCCCTAGAAATAAAATATTGGCATTTTGATCAGAAGGTACCAACACCAAGCACGAGCAAAAATAGAAATTAGTAAACTGAGAACATACCAACTTGTAGTATCGAAGATGTGCATCCATAATTGCACTGAAAGATTCCAAGAACTCAAATTTCTTTTTGGCATCAACATTCATGAGAGCATTTACCTGAAATTCTTAAAATCACAGGCAAGTTAGCTCAAGTACAAGATGATGAAGAAAAGTTCATATCAACAAACGGAATGAGAGGATCATTTGATCATTATACCACATTAAAGCGGCTTCTTTCAAATGCTGACTTTGAGTTTTGTAAATCCTGTTACATAATTAGCAGACACGTTTCCATCATTTAGAAAAGCGAAATAAAAGAAACAAGTGTCAAGCATTCTTACGCAAAATTTCAAGTGCTATAAGATTAAGACATAATTTGTTGATTCAAGCAAAGAGCATATATATGATTGACCATTTGGCAACCTGTTTCAAGTATTAGAAAAATAGTAAAGAAACCATGAAGAGTTCTGCCAAAAATTGCTTACTTTAAGCTATAAAAAGACTCTTCATCAGGTTAAACAGGACATAATTTAAGTCACAGTCCATTTAATCACTGAATAGAAGAGAGGTCTTGCTCTTAGAACCCTGATGAGATTACATATTAACAAGCATACCCAGTAACATACTTCATCCATCCCTAGTTAAGTACTGCTTTTTCGATATATCAACATCCACATTTGGTATTCCATACCCAATAGCACTCTTGCAAGAAGTACCATGAGACACACAGGCGGGCGCAAAAAAATAAATAAAATAGGTGGGTCCTACTTACCAATGACGAGGTGTAAAACAATCCAAAGAGTTCACTTTCCCAACAATAATTTAAGATATGTTCTTAAATTATTCAGCACAAATAGGAATATATAGTAAATCATACTGTCTCAGTGTCTAATTTTATGGTCAAAGAAATAACTCAAAATAGACTAAGCATATTCAGCACAAACTAGTGTGCTTTATATAGAGGAAGCACAAGAAAAAGTATAATAGAAAATAGCTGATGTGGATGATATCCCAACAAAACTAGGGAAAGGAACCAAAATTAATAGTAAAAATTACATGTCCTTGAAGTAGTGTTATAACTTATATGATCATATTACATGTACTTTTAACCTATCACCAATGTTGAGCTCTTTTTCCCATGCCCTTGCCTGTTCTTAAAATAGTAAGTCTTATATGTATGTGCAGGAAAGATCATTAGAACAGATTAAAAAGCATTCTTCTGTATGTCTCTAGAATTTATGCAGAAACCTGCAAGATGAAGATCACAATGCATAAAAGACCAACTCCACCTAAGGTCCACAAGAGATTTGAAACCAAAAGGTCATGGTTCATAAAGTAAAAAGATCAAACTTAATAATGATGGTATGACAGCAGGAATAGTCACAGAGATGAAAAAATGGTCACGGTTGTGTGAGTTCAAGCAATAAAATGTTACTTAATGATAATAAATGTGATATGAGTATCAAGCAATTAAAAAACATACTTCTTCTAATTCAACAACAACTTCATCCCGAGCCGTCTTCTTTAAGGAAGCAAACTTTTCCCGTGCCTGACAAATCCATATGTCAAAGAAAGCTTTAAGAACAGCAACATAAATTGTATGCCTGAAAGACAGTGTCACAGTGCCAAATGCAACGTACAGAACTTGGGTTTCACATTGGTATTATAAGTGAAAATAAAGGATTTATATTAACGAGGTATTGAACACTATGAGTACAGAAGCACTAGGGTGACCACTGAAAAGATGCATCTTCTAGCAGGTGGGAGAGAGATCATGCATCCCATTGCATTCAGTGGCTAAATACTTCATTATGGCCTTCGGGGGGATGTTGGATGTAAACAATCTTGAAGCTAGATTAGCTTCTATAAGACAACAAGGCATTGTGCTTTGGCTTGTTAAGAAGTTTCTATCAATATGGATCATATTCTTGGGTGCTAAAAATTCTAGATGTTGTGATTGTACTAATATCCAATCAAGTAGTCTAACATTTGCAGGTCATGAACAATTGAGCACAACGAGGATTCTTGTAACTTATGGTGTGGCCTTTCACCTAATCCACATCATCTGTGTGAATTAGGTGACTTCTCTTTTTCTTTAGCTCCTACAGATCAATATAGACTTCAGCTAGCTGGCTAGTGTCTTCACCAGGTACACAGTGGTGGAAGAGGGTTCAAAATATCTGAATCGCTTCAGTTAAGCTAGTGATGCAGATAAAAAGAACTATTCTAGAAAATTAGGTCATCTTGAGAATAGAACAACTAGGAGTGTGGTTGAGCTATGTAATGTGCAAACAGAACTAGCCTGAACTGAATAGACCACTAACGCTTTAGAGAGACAAAATACAACAAAAGCTTCGGAAGTTCAGAACTGGTCCTGTGGGGGAAGGGGTCAACCAGAAAACAGAAATTTAGTAGCTTGACTTGTAAATTTTCAAGAATTTTTGTATCCAGGCATTCAAAATATCAAATTTTAAGCAACAATTCTTTTGAGCATTCGATTCCTAAGAAATGACGATAAGATAGAATATGGAATTCTTCTACAGAAAGGTCTTAAATACCTGGTCATACGCATATATGGCCTTGTCGAATCGGCGACGGGACTCCTGCAGGAGAAAAATAATAAAAATCATATAACAAGATATAACACATTAGATATATCACAGTATCTCTTTCCAAATTTGATCTAGTTACTTAGTTATTAATTGAGGTCAAGAGGCAAGAGGTTACTTGACACACGGAGGTTCTACTTAGTTATTTATTGAGGTCAAATGACATGTCATTTAAAGCCTCGTTTCGCAATCCAATAGTGCTGAGTTGAGGTGAAAATTCCGTCCATTCAAGTAAACATCATACACGTCGGTCAAGATATAGAATCCCTGCAAAAACCTGAGACCCTGAGGCCAGATAGGATCCTCCCGGTGATGAGAAGCTCCAAAGTTGCCCTAATCAAGATCTTGGACAAGAACGCCAAGAATCTGAACGGAAAGATTATCGAGATCTAGAGATCAGCCCTACTAATTAGCCCAGAGCATGAACGTGGGCGAAGCTCCAACCTATGCTAAAAATTCCAACTCCATCACTCCCCGAGACAAGAAATGAGCTATGGTATATAAGAAAAGTTCACACTGATGAGATCTAAGCAACACACCTAAGGTTGCTCATCCTAATCTAAGGCTCAAAATCTCAAGCCCCAACTAAAGGAGGCAACATAGATACAAAAGGAGGTGTAAAGCTTCCTTGGAATATGGAGGATAGCATTTAAATCCCAGTTATATATTTTATCACAAAGGATTCTGTCGACATCCTATAAACCAATTGGTCCTAAAGAAAATAAATAAATAAATAATAATAATAACAATAATAACAATAATAATAAAAATATATTGTGTAGATAAAGGGATTTATCCAAAGAAAAAATTGATCATAGATACTGTCTTCTGACAAATAATACCTAGGTGTAGGCCTAATAATAGTGCAAACAAATATGATATTAATCATGCACTGCGATGCTATCACATAAAGCCACCAAACATGTCTTTCAAGAATATCAAGTATAAGACAGTCCAATGACTAAACAACGACAACATTAATCCAAAAGCATGTAAAAATTATCTTGTTTCATGTGTTTAACATCAATAACACGTTGGACATTAATCTTCATTTCGTTAGATGGTTAAGAGCCACAAGCGTGTACTAGGTTGCAAAGTACCCAGTGTTGGGACCCCACCTGCTTGCATGGGGAGCAGACGTGTGTGCACGGTACGTAGACTGTGCATGTCAACATTGGTATGTCAATGTCACTTTTGGTTGCAGCAGAAGTTCGACAGGTTCTCCTTTTATGCTTCCTCTAGAAGGTGACATACCAATGAGTATTCATGTCCACTCTTCAATGCCCATGATTCCTTCCAATATTTATTTGGTACATGACTTTTTTTCCTAAACACTGAGTATGTCATATTAATTCCATCATAGAGTCTAGTGAGTCCGAAATAAATTATAAGAAATCCATGTGGGTAAATGAAACTGCACGAACTATAAATAACCGTACAGCTAGTGAAAGTGATAAACAGTGCTTTTTTTGGCAAATAGATATGAACTTTTCATCAAATTATAGCACTTATCATTCTTAATACCTTAGTAATTGAAAGAGAAGACCTTCAGTAAGTAATAACTAAAAGACGGATACAGAAAATATTCCATAGGGGAGCAAATAACTAGAGAGTATTTTGACATAAACAACAAATTATGACATTCCAAGCTCTCAGTCTCATTCTTATCTCAAGCATTACTTAGAATGGTCAATGAATTGGGCCTACCTTTGCATCTTGCAAATCTACAGACATGAATTGAGACAAGCGGTCCACAAGAACATGCTCAACCTACAATATAGGATATCTGTCATTAGGATAAATGAATGGAAATTTAAATTTTATTTAGTTTCATATGAATTATTCCCATCTGAGAAAAACATAACATGCTTACTTGAGAACGGAGAAATTCCTTGTATGTAGCAAGCTCACGCAGCGCATTGATAAATTTTGATAAAACTGGACCTGTCAGAAAGCAAGAAGGGGCAATAAGAAAAATACTCTTAATTCGGAGGCCATCATTCCCTAACAATTTTTCAACCAGACATAGAATCATATAAACTAGATGCTGTGCTTAAAAAGGAACTTTTCGACTAGACAAAGAATCATATAAAATTTGATAGGTTTAAATTGTCTGCAGAAATTCAGTGTTTGTGGAGGTCCGCATAATATTTCTTCTTCAAAAGCCACTATGCATACCTCCAATGGATACTCCAAGAAGATCGTCAAGCCCACCACCAAAGGCTTCTAATGATGCAGCAAATCCCATGTCACCATTGTATGATTCCCCAAGCATATCCCTATATCATAACTCTAATTCAGAAAAAATTTGCCTTTCACCAATTAATGAAGTATATAATATTTGTCGATGTTAACCTTTTGGCTGTTCAACTACCAATTCTGATGAGCTGCCAAAATATTTCAGGTACATAGATAAATCATGCAGAATAAAGTAATAAAACAAAAGAAAGAGTTTATCTGTTATGCTTAATATTCCATATGATTAGCAGTATTGACTATTGATACCGTTACAAAATATCCTACATGGGTAAAATTAACTAGTTCGATGAAATTTGAAATGTATAGATGTCTCTTCATTTGTATAAACCTAACTAAACTAGCCATGATGATGGGTTAAGCAATGATCTTAACTACTTTAGCACAATTGGGGTGAAAAAGAAAACATTCCCTGACTGGATTCGACTAATTACATCCTACTTTGGCCCACTAAGCAGTTATGGATGAGCTATGAGAAAGAGGACTAGAGACAGAAATCAATTGTAGCGATCCCCTATGGATTTCTCCAACAAATAGTATTCTCAATCCTGAGGTAAGTTTGTTGCTCTAATCAGCCATGAAGTGTTTGGTTGTCAAACAACAAGAAGTAAAATGAATACATCTGCAAGTGCCAACCGTGTATTTTATCGAGCATGTTCAATTGTGGGATACATTAAATTAAACAAAAACAAACACTTCTACAAGCACCACCTAAAAGGCATTTCCTCAACTGGACACATAAGATTATTGATGTATTCAGCAAACCAAATTCCTCTCGAAGAAGTAGCAAAAGCAGGTCGTTATTGACTCAACAAGTTAAACACCCTCATATGAATTTCCCCAAACTCCATAGCAGCATATATTTCCTATCCTAATAATCCTTATTCTAGAATAGTAAATATCTTCACTTTTTCACAAGAAATATAGAAAATGATTGGCAGATGTGATAAACTACACTGACAAAGTCTATAAATGAGTCTCAGCAATGGAGTGGGAAGACTTAAAAAGTAATTATTTGAAGCACAATTGACAGATAGGGTATGCCATCATATAATACAACTTCAAGAAATGATTCTTAACATATTTATTGTTAAATAACTAAGCTCTTTGGTTGCATTCCATAAGACGAGATTAAAACGAAACTTTTTTGGGATGACATACAAAAAGATGGCTATTTTCAAAAGTAAGCTTCGAGATTTTTATCCTTCGTTAGCTGGATGGAAGTGAAACTAGGAATATGCAAAACACTACGCCTAGCACTATCAATCAATAGCGGGGAAAGATATTTACAATGTGCCAATATTGGGAGTTGAGTCTCAAAAGCAAAGGGAAGCACAACTGTCTAACACTAGATCAAGGAGGGACAACAGTGTTTCGAGCCGACTTCGGAGAGATTGAATCATGACTCTAGAAGTCCACAAACCTGTTTTCAATGGAGCAAGCTATTCTTGAACCCTAATTACAAGTAGACATATCTATGAGCTTCTCGCCCAAACCAAGTCTATCACGAGTTCCCTAAATCACATACACAAACGCACGCGCACACGCACACATTTTTATATTTATGTTTGTATGTAGATCACAAACAATAATAACGGAATGGGAAAATTCAACACCATTAATTTCTCAGTATTCATCACAGAATGTCAACTTAAATTCGAGTTAGAAGAAAATGTGCTCACGTGTACTTCTTACAACTTTTGTACAGCTTCTGGCATCGATCTCTTAACTCATCCGATGTATGTTCCAGAGATCGCACCTATACATCCATCTCCAAATTAAACGACGAGCAAAATCTCAAGTTATAACAACAAACAAACACACACAAAAACATACGAGCATAAACCATAATAAATATATTTGAATATTTAAAGTATGCGAAATTTTGATTTGCCTGTTTGTGGAACATGGGAGAATCGTCGAGCCTGATAAATGTCGCCATTTTTTCCTCGTCGAGTTCGGATAGTCCGTAGAAGGGAAATTAAGATCTAGCGAAGGAGGAGAGACAAAGATGTCGGACATAAACGAAACGACGTCGTTAGCAAGTGCAGGTTTTTTCCTTCGTTGGTCAGATTGGTGACGCCAGGCTGTCGGCAAATATATTACTGTCATTAATTTGGTGCCAAATTCAAAAAACACAAAACGCCAACAAAAAGTAATCCCATGTTTTGCTCAAAAAGCAAAAGGTATTTTATATTTCTATTTAATACGTGGCGCCAGTATTTTCTAGTTCAACGGTATTATTATGTAACAAAATATTCATCTCGTAAATCGATTGGTAGCATAAAAATTTGATTGTAGTCGGAAGATTCATCCATAAAAAGATAAAATTTCACGTCCAACGGTAGCATCAATCATTATCTCAGCAATAAGAAGTGGAAAGTCATCTTTAGGACATGCATCACTAGGATCTCTAATACTAACACAAATTTATACATTCATTCTTTCTTACAAGGACAATGCTGGAGATCCATGTTAGGTATTTCACTTTCCCGATACTCAACTTCAATGAGTTTGTTCTCTTCGCCTTCAATAAACGAAACTCACTCAGATCGAACCCAACATTGAGATTGTTTGATAGACGGTGCCCCTTTTTTGATAGCTAAGTGATGAAAAACCATCTCTAGATTCAATCTTTTATCAGGTTGTATCATACCATCAACCATGTCCAAACCTTTGTGATTTATAAGTGGGTTGAGCGGATCTTACACTCTAATGTGTAAAACATTGATAAGATATTTACAAAAGAAAAAATATGTTGTGGAATACGCATCCACTATTTTCGATTATAACCAGAAAATCACACAAAAAGGATAAACCACAATTGGAATACTAGGTGCAATTATGCAATATTTTTATTTTACTTAATTTTGAGACTACACGTGAAAGGAAAAAAAAAATGATGTGTTTAAAATTTTCTCAATTGCTAAAGTATTTTGCCTAATGGGCTATTAACTTATCCACAATCTCATGGGCTACTTTCTACGCACATAAACCAACATTTATCAATTGAAGATCGTTGTATTATTGCTCCCAAATGTTGACCAACATTCCTCATTATTCACCTATAACTATAAAAAAGCAAGATAAAAAAAATATTCACAATGAAATTATCAAATGATTATTATGAATAATTTATTCATTGGAAGGACGAGATAACTTGATATTTAAAATTGATAAATTGCATTATCCTTTATTTCTCGAACCCAATTTTATATCCACCAACTCCACAAATTGATTATGGACAAAATTTGCCCATTACAGAAATGGACCACTGCTACATCATCACAAACTAAACCCAAAAAGGAAAATACAAATATAAGCCCATGTCTATGACGTTTCATTGTCATCAAGAATTTACATTTATTAGTTGAGAAAATTTGTAAGATAAGTTTTTTTATCTGAAAAAGTTTATTAAAATTTATTAAAATTATGTCACTAAATACATCCTAAGATCCACACATGAGATTTCTTAAATTGTATTCTAAAATCCCGAATTTTTTAGTGTTCAAAATTTATTGTGGGCCTATAAGATTAAAGGATTGATGGATTTCTTTTTCTTTTCTTTTTTTGGAAATGTCTGTTGTTACTTTTTCTTTCTTCAAGTTTATAGATTATGTTAATTATTGTTGGTTTGCATGTTGGATACATTATAGAATATATATTTTAAATATTGTAAGATAGTTAATCTAATATTGCAAATATGTAATTTTTTCTTTTAAGAGTATTACCCATAATTAACTAATTTGAAACTAGATGAATGATAAGTAACTAATTGAATGTGAGTTAATTAACATATTTTTTACTATGTGAATGTTTATAAGCAACTAATTTTCCTTCTTATGTATATAGCTCCATGGTTTTTATTTTGTCTGTATATATTATTCCAATAACACGTATGCGTGATTTGAAGTCGTCCGTTTGAACTAGCTAGAGATTTTTCTCTGTGGATGATGAAGATTGTAACATCTGATTCCGAATAAGTAATAGTAAAAGCTATATTTTGGCATAACTCATAATTGTAATATTCAAGTACTAGAAGATTCCTCGAGAATTTAATTAATTACGAGTAACATACTTACAAATGAACTATTAATTAATGATGAAGTTAATTCGTAGACTACTGTACGTAGTTAACAAAAAACAACTATCAAATGAGACAAAATACGCAGCCCGTAATTCATTTTATTTTAAAAACTCATTTAATCTGTATGTTAAAATTGTCACATAATTATAAATTCCAAAGATTGGTCAATGTTAACGAATCAAATTGTAAGGTCGAAAACGCTAGTTAATAAAATTGGAAAACCCCATTTGTCAAAATGGTGGGTCACACACACACACGTCAAAGAATAGACTTAAATAGTTTTTCCATATGGTTGGTTTCAACTTTCAACTTTCTTCAACTCAAATATTTGAGACAATATTTGTATATTTAACTAATGAAATATAATTGAATCAATATGAATATTTTGCACTCTTATTCGCGGCTCACAAACATAAACAAATACTGAAATACACACACATGAACTCATGAAGTCAAGAGTCCTATGAATTGATCGGTGAATACAAATTAACTTTTACAATTTTTTTTTACATTAGAACCATCTCCATCGTAATTAAGAATTGCAGATTAATAAAAAACTAGCTATCAACTGTAGGATTATGAATTGCAGGTTAATAAAAAACCTAGCTATCAATTGTAGGATCTTAACACCGTCAAATATATATATATATAAAGAAAAGATCAAATAGAATGGGTAATTAGGAAATAATTAGAGCTTATTAATTTTAATTAGGGTTTATTAAGTTTCAATTAGAGTATATTAATCTCAATTATAATGTATTAATTCATAATATAATTTATTAATATTAATTCATTAAAAAATCTAAAATATATAATTATACTAAAATATATATACAAGTGTGAAGCGAGCATGGAAAAAAAAATTGGACGGTAGTTGTTGGAAGTGAACGACACAATTTCACATCCTACAAATAAGAGAGAGAGACGCTGACTAGGACAGATATATAAAATAAATTTGTGGCTGAAAATAATATGATTATAACACAAACAAACACTATATAGTGATATAGTGTGTGTGTGTGTATTAATTAGTTCTTGCATGAATTACCAGTAGTTCGTTTTATATTTTTGAAGATCCTATATTAGATATGATATGATCATCCTTTTAACGATATATGATCTTACTCTGGCCCATGCATGCATGTGAAATTTACGTACGTTGCAAGTTTTTTGTATGCATACACTAATTCATAATATTAATTTTAAACTCTAGATATAATTGAACAAATATTAAATTAAACATATATATATGTATACATGTGTGTGTATATTATATATATAATCTGGATATATAGATTTGGTAAAATATTGGAATTTTATAAATGTTGAGTGAGATGAAGGCTAAATCTGGGATTACAAGGAAAATCATCATCAATATTACTATCTGTAGAAGAATAATATTGTAGATGATGATCGGAATTTGTGATACGTTCAAATCTCTCAGATAAAAAGAAATTTCGAAGGGCTCTGAGTTTTAGCTTTACTCTCACTTGTGCGCTGAAAATTGCTCTAACTGGTCTGTGATCTGACAATTTTGATTCCACTCTTTCGTACGAATGTTGCTTCAATCCTTCACCTTCCCATATTATTCTGTCACACCTATATAGTATTATCAAATTAAGGTGCATTAATATAATTCTCTTTATTTAATATATATAATTAAAACATACCATATGTAATATTATTTGACTTGTGAACGTACGGCTCAAATTAAGATGACAATTATTATATTGTGTCTCTTCGAATATATTTAAGCGGTAAAATTTTCGTATAATAAATTAAATAAAGATGGATGGAGAAGTTACGTACCATGCAGGGGCGCGTTTCTTTTCGCCTTTTTTGCCCTCATTGCCGTAATATTCATCTGAAGCTGGATAATATTTATATGTTGGCCCAAAATTTATGCTTCCTTCATGCCAACCTTCTAATACTTGACCTTCCATCAGCTCCATCCTTAGCTGAAATTTTATTTAATTTTCCCAGAAAATTATTACTTAAATATTCTTTTGAATAAAAATAAGTATTTATACGATTAATGCATCGTATGAAAATCATACTTGATCATGTTCCAATAGTGTATTCCAATCTCCTTCATAAACTAGAAGCCTTGTCGTTGATTCAGGCAATGATATTCTGTAATTTAAATCCCCAAGAAAAATAACCCGGCTGCACCAAAAGAAACTTAATTAAATAAATATACAATTAATTTAATGTAGCTAGCAAGTTATAATTAATTAATGGTATCATGAAGATTACGTTGCATTTAAATATAACCAATTGGTGCAATGTTTATTCTTCTTAACAATTAATTATCATGTTAATATAATTTAATCATCGTATAGTAACATGCCTCAAGAAATCAAACTAATTTCTTTTAGATAATATATAGCTTGGATTAAGAAATGTGCCAGCCATTTAATTAAAAGCAAATCATATTTATTGTTTTCCAAGGTGGTTAAGCTACCGATTAAATTAATCTGTATCGAAAAACATCCAAAAATAAAAGCATTCTTAATTTACACTCCATGTGATTAGCAAAGCTAGAATTTAATTTGACGGACGGCTTGATCGATATTGACAAGAGATTAAACTTATAAACAGCCAATAATTGTTCGGTTATAGACTATTGTTGATACTCTTATTGGACTTTTCCCCTTGTCCTAATAGATTATATAAACACTAATCAAGGTTATTATGCATGATTAGTCTTAAACTATTGTTTGCTTCTCATAACGAAAAGATCTTTTGGATACATTGTTTTGTCCAACATCCAGACATTTTTGTTTTTTTAAATACTTATTTACAAAATTAATTAGTAGATACACTTGTTTCTAGCCATTTGACTGTGGTCAAAATTAATTTTATAACCATATATATAATTTCTAAGAAAAAGAAGTTTTTTAATTAATTTAACTTATAACGAGTTTTAACTTTTTCTGCCTATATCATGTATGATCAAGATTCAAGACTTAATTTGAGCTTCCAAGTTAATTGTGCGGGAGTCAAAGTAGACAAGTGTAGTAATAAGGTAAAAGCATTAAAATAAGAATTAACGCTCCTTTTTATTTTAATATTATCATGATATTTTATCAAAATCTGCGGCCTTGTTATTATATTTTCTTGAAAGAAATAAATAAAATTAAAATACAGCATTAAAACTTGTACACATATAAAGATGATCCGTATTTTCTAAAAAAAAGAAGAAGAAGAACATGTACAGATATATAGTTTATTTTATTATCATGGTTATTAAAATCTGTGGCCCAAATTAATTTGCTGCTACTATATATATATTGTTGATAAAAGAAAATAAAGAAATATAGAAGAACATATATACGTACTCATGATGAAGAATATTGGTGGGAAGATCAAGAGAAGGCCCCTTTGGAAAAATGGTTCTTGAAAAAATTTCTTCGACATTCGAATTTCTATATTTGTGATCGGCTTCTCTACCACCCGACGCCAGATGGCTGCACACAAAGCAGAAGCTTGTTTCATGCAACCGAAATCTTACCGATACTGAACCCTGCAGTGCAATAATAGAATATTCATCATCGATCATAATATTCCATTCCATGCAGATCACAGAGAGAGGGAGAGAGAGAGAGAGTTTAATTAATTACCTTATTTCCTAAACAGCCCATGATTCCGCAGCCAACACAAGAAACGCTGGGGTTGCGGATGTAGGGCCGGAGCTCGGCCCGAACCCAAACTGAGATCAATATTCCCACCATTTGTTTGCTGATTATGCATCTGAATCTACAATCTTCTTCAGCTCTAATTTTGAGTTTGCTAATTTCATCTCCTATGTTTGAGCTTGTGTCTGTTTTGGTTAGAGCTGATCTTATTAAGGAATTCCACTTCATCGAAATCTTGCTCTTCTCCGGTCCCAGCACATTTCCAGCTCTAAGCGGCACAACTTCTTGAAATCTTTAATTTTGACGTACCATATATATAAATTAATTAAGCCATATTAATTAATATACATCATGAAACTAAATAATAATAATAATAATGTTACGTACCCAAAAACGTAGATATCGCAGGGGTTGGAATGGTCTATCAAGTCATCCATATTGAAATTGTCAGGTGGTGAAACTCCTCCCACGTTCCAAGTGCTAACAAACACCCTAATTTAAGAAAGAGTGAATTACTTATGAATTCCATTATTTACATGAAAATAAATAATTTATATTAGGAAGAAAAAAAAAAGAAGTTGAATATTATATATTTACATGAAAATAATTTATATTAGGAAGGAAATTAAAAAAAGAAGTAATTATATATATTTACTTGTAATTTCGCGTGTCCTCTTCTTGGTGGAGGCGATGGTTGGTAATGGTGGTGTTAGACGAAGTGAGAGAGTTGTGATCATTGAAGCAATTAGATGGGAATTCCATCAAATTATGATCATTATTATTAATGTCGATAGGATAATCGGCGACGAAATTGTTGCCTCCCAATCTCTTCCCCAAGATCTTGCTTGCCACCAACCTCGGCCACATCACCTTCAAATCAACAATTGTAGCACTCAGAATTAATTGCCCTAACTAATTAAAGACTGTACATGTGTGTGTGTGTGTGTGTTTTGAGAGAGAGAGAGAGAGAGAGAGATGCTTACTTCTCCTTTGATTCCAGACATGACGATCAATGTTTGACGACGGCGACTAACGATGATAGAAATCAAGATTTTGGAGAAGAAAGAAAGAATAACAGGCTCATCAATGTTCAATCATGGATATTATAGAGGGGGGGAGGGAGAGAGAGAGAGATAGAGAGAGAGAGATATGCAAGTTGGAATAGAAGAAAGGTAATAGAATCGAGTGACGTGGATGATGATGGGTGAGATCAAATGAGCGCTCAGGATATGTGACTGGTTTAATTTGCACTTAGTTCAATAACATTTATGTCTATTTCCCTCCTATAATCATAATCATTTTATATATTATCAAATGTATATATGTAGATTGATGCAAATGTTGCGTATGAATTCACTCACATATATTATATTCTTCTGAATTATATGTATCCGCGAAATAAATTTGTGTAGCATATAATTAGATATTAAATGAAATCTTTGGTTCTAAAATGATTTGTTTATATATATGCAAGATTGTTGGTGCGTGTATTTTGAAAATGAATTATATCTTGCTAGCTAGTCGTTTTAAGTGGACAAATATATATATGAAAATTAATTTTAAAATAATTAATTAACATACATGATGTTTATATATATATATATATATATATATATATATATATATATATCTGTATGTCCGAATAAGAGATGAGATACTGTATACTCCCTCCGTCCCTTAAAAGTGTGGTGCATATTTGATTTGTTGTGAGGTACGAAATATTAATTGAACCACCCTAATTTGAGATGGAGGGAGTATATTTTTTGAATGTATATATGTAGACGTCGCTCTCAACCCCCACAATCAATTGCCTGTTTAATTTGTTGAGCTGATTGGAGGAATATTGACATGGTTGGCCAATAGGAAAAAAGATGGATTATTTTAACAGCCTTAAAATAAAATAATTTTTGTAATTTAGCTTGGTGGATTTTGAAAGAGATGTTATGGAACGTTTGTCTGATTTATATATATGTATTTGTAAATAAAATGTAACAAGTAGCATTATAATAATAATTCCCATGCAGAAACATCTGAGCTGTACTGCCCCCTACTAGAGGAAACCTACTTTTAGCCATTTAGGTAGAGGTATATATACCTCAACTCTACATAATTTTTTTTTTTAAGTTTCAAAACACACACGCAAGATTCGAACCTCTAATCTTATAATTAGAAGGGAAGTGTAAGTCTTACCTTTAAGTTGGGCTTCATGATCTCAACTCTACATAATTAATACTCCCTCCGTCCCGCAATAAGTGACCACATTTTCTTTTTGGGTTGTCCCGGGATAAGTGGTCATTTTCCTTATAAGGAAATATGCATCTCTCACAAAAAGTTGTGGGCTTCACCACTTTCTATCTTTTTACCCTTTAAACATCTTTCTCCTTAATACCCGTGCCGAAAAGAATGTGGCCAATTATCATGGGACGGAAGTAGTATTTGTGATGAAAATTAAAGCATAAGAATGGGAACAAAAACCTTGATTAGACTATCCATATTTATTTTCTACTCCAATATCAAAGTTTTTTACGCTAAAACGGCCGAGTTGGTGTAATACTCCATTTTTTTTTCATAACTAATCTTAGTAATTAATTACTAAGATAATTATTGAGAATAATTTTAAAATGCAAAAATTAGAAGGAAATTAAGTTCCAGCATTTAAATTAATTCGGCAGCCCTAATTTGCCGAATTTTGATGATTTAAGTTTTATTTTATTTTCGGTTAATCCGAAATGAAATATTGAAAGTGTTTATGATTATGTGCATTATTTGAGAAATATGTGCCATTTTTGAAGTATTTAATTTTCTAAGGATTTATGAATTTTTCTCTGGTAATTTAATTAATTTTCGGATTTTATTTCCGGAAAAATTTTAGAGAAAGTTTATATTAGGGTTTGAGAAACCCTAATAATTTTTATAAGTTGAGAGCTTTTTAATTAAAGCCGTGATGATTGTTTATTTGATGTTTGATTAATTAATTAGAGAATTAATTAATCAATTAAAGAAAGAATTATATGCTTAATGTTTAATTAATTAATTAGATGTTGAATTAATTAATTAATTAAGCTAATTTATTAAGCATAATGTTCCTAGGAAATAAAGCTTGTCTTATAAGCTTTATTAATATTTTCCTAATTATTTTAACCTAGCAATATTTAGAAAGAATATTTGCTAGGATATTGTTAGCATAAAATTTAATCCATAATATCTAAATTTAGATATGCTAACATTAATATAAAGTTTTTAATTAATTAATGGTGACACCTCACCATGTTTCCAACATAATTATTACATATGTTGGATGAGTAGTTAGCAAGTAAGCTAAATGCAATGTATTTAATTAAAATACAATGAACTTAGTCTATCTATTAATTTATGTGTTAGTATCTCTTCATCCTCATTCATCTATCTCTCTCCATACACACGACACACACACACTAACACACACTCAAGAACCTCCATTGAAGAGCATCCCCCAAGCTCAAGAAATTAAGAGATTTAGCATCTAAGCATTGAAAAAGGTGAGATCTATACTTAATTAAGATCTTAACCTAAAATTAGCAAGAAAAATCCATCCTCTTTCTTTCTTGAAAATTTCGAAAATTTTGATGATGAGGGTAGATGATCTTGATCTTCAATTATTATGTTAAATCCTTGATCTAGATTTCATTTCTACCATTAAATTAAGATGAATCAAACCCTAATTCTATTTTTTAATTTTTCGAAAATATTAAATAAATTAGGGGTTTTTTATTCTTGATTTAGATGATCAAATTGATGATTTATATGAGCTTATATGATGGATATAAGCATGATTAGTGATTGAATTGAGAAAAATTTGATCAATTTCTTATTTAATTTTGAGTTAGCCGAAAATGAGGGCTAAAATATTAATTGTTGATTTTGAGGTTCTATGCTTAAATTTATGTTTAATTTAAGCTTATATGATGTTATTGAGCATGATGATATATGAATTTATTGAGTTGAATTTCTCCTTGCCTTAATTTTAATTTAATTCAAAAATTAGGGTTCCTAGGTTTGGGAATTTTTGATGTTGAATTTTTATGATGAAATTGATGATGGATTTGAGCTTAGAATGATGAAATAAGATTATTGTGAATTTATGAGAATTTTCGAAGGTCATTTGATTTAATTTCAAAAATTAAAGTTTGATAAAAATTTAGGGGTTTTTGCATTGAAGCATGAATTGATTAAGTAATGATTTAAATAATCTCTATGATTATATTTAAGAATATTACAAGTGAAATTGGAGAAAAATAAATAGCCTAAACCCTAATGTGTAATTTTCGAAGGGTTTAAAGAACTAGGGTTTCAATTTTCTCCAATTTAATTAAGTAATAATGTTATATTTGAGGTTTATAAATTAAATAAACATGTTTGGAAGTGATTAAAATGAATTTGAGCAATTAACCCTAATTTTAGAGAAAGGGCCGAAAATTTTATATATAATAAGGCCATGTATTTCATTTTTAATTAAGAAAATAATGATGGAAATGAAGTCTACGATAAAAATTAAGTATCGTAGAATTTTTCAGAATTTTAATACGAAGTTTTGAGATTTTTCTATTTTCCGGCTATTTTTTCAAGTCGGAGGTTTATACATATAGAAGATCCAGTTTAATGATGTGAATATAAATATGCTAAATTTAGCATAAAAAGTATAAGGAATTAATTTGAAATTTTTCAGAGCTCGTTTGACCAGTCGAAAATATTTTAATTTAAAGATATGAATAATAGAGATTAAATATATGTTAAATAAAGGATAATGAAGATAGTAATCATCAATTAAATGTTAATGACGATTTTGCCATTAATTATATATGTTAATGGTCATTAGTTGCTAATGACGTGTTAATGACGAATTAATTATTAATGATACTTCGTTAATCTATATAAACTATAATAGCAAGCCCGAGCTGCTATTTTTAGAAATTTTTATTTTCATTTATTTTCATTATTCCATTTCTGAAAATAATTTTCATAAATGTATAATTATAATTATTCATTAATATTTTCCAATCACTCAAATTAAATTGAATGTTACAAAACCAATAATGTAAATCAAGCTCATTTAATTGTGATTATTCATTAATAATTTTCAATCAACAATTATTAGTAGTGGTTACAAAAGCATAATTCATGGCAAAAATTAATTTATTTTCAATTTTTATCATGTTTTGTGCCTATATAAACTAGAATTATGTAGCAAGGAATACTCACAATTAACATACTTTGTACTCCTTCATTTCATATTTTTCGATCAAAGAAAATACGATTTTAATATGAAAGATGTTTTCATAACAAGACCATTGCCATCAATTATCCGAATTAGAGAGAGAAGTACCGTCGATGAACGATATTGGAGAAGTACAATACCATAACAAATGGAGAATTTCGTGGCATGGATCGAGCTCTCGAACCCGTTTTGCAATTGTATAAGTGGTTGTTCCGATAGGCTTAATTCTTCTTTATCATCCATTTTTCTGAATATTTTTTGTAATTAATGGCTCAATGTTTAAATTTTGTTGCAATGACCTTCAATTGATAGTATAAGGGTTACTCTTTTAGTAGTTTACACTCAGCGATTTTCATATCATTCTTTAGAAAATACAATATATACGTGTTATGTGAAAATACATCGAAAATTTTGTTTAACATATACTTTTGCCATAATTTATGAATTTACCCAATAATTGATTTTAATATTTTACAACACTCATTAACTTAATTACGTGCCAATACATTTTGAAAAATATATTAATTAGTGCATATTGATTTACATAAGTATTTTTAAGCTATCAGGATAAAAAAAAGTATTTTTATGCTATCAATAATATAGTATAGATTGAAGGAAATTGATTGGCATTTATATTTGTTAATCAATCAAATTAAAAGAAGTCTACGTGTATAGTATAGATATATATAAGGAAAGCACGAATTAAGTGATACAATTTTAATGATCGTATTTTTAAAAAAGAATTTTAATGATCATATTGTGTGTATAAATTATAAAATTTAGATACAGATAATAGATTATTTGACTCTACCGTTAAAGATAATCTCAAAAAATAGTTGTTTCATATGGATATTACTAATACTAATTAGTAATAATCAAATATATATATATATATATATATATTACCTTGCTTTTAATACAGTCTTAATGATCATAATATTACTAATCTAATGGATTACATGTTTTCGAAAAACAAAAATAAAAATGAGGATGGATTACATATTGATTGCATAACTCAATAATTACTCTAAGTTTGAGAAAATTAATTGTTTAAATATATGAGCATGAATTAAGTTTGCATTACATTATTTATTTATTTACTTCCAACGAAAAAACACAAAATCAGCGGCTTAAGAGCAAATATTAATTTCAAATTATCACTTTGAAATAAAGTTAATTAAATATTTTTTTAAAGTTATATTTATAAGTTACAACGTAAAGTGACTCTCTGTTAATAAATTATATACGAGATGATTTTTTATGTAACACTTATTTGCAATGATTTGTCAAATTATATCACTTTAAAATAAATTAATGAAATATTTTTTTAATTATATTTGTAAATTAAACCAACTGTTGACTATTAAATCATTAGGTAGTGCTATTTGGACACACTGTGGTTAGCCACACAAGTTAAAAAAAGTAATATAGGTTTTCAAAAATGAAATATACCCTAAGGGAAAATGTGAGAACAATGCATTTTTATTACATCGGAGATGCATAAAATGCAGAAACTAAATGCATAAATATTTTAATGCATAAACTACAATAACTTAATACATTAGCATTTAAATGCATAAATTAGAGTAATTAAATGCACAGCTAAATCTGGACCGTAGATCAATAAGGATCAAGAGTCCAGATTTGTTCTTATTTCTCACCTAAAAAAGTGTTCTTATTTGATCTGCGCTCTCTCTCTATATATATATATATATATGTATAATGATTTAATAGTCATAAATAAATTAATTTATTTCTAAAACTAAATTGAATTGGTTCTAAATGACTAATTGAAGCTAATAATATATCTTATGGATGACAGTATGAGTTGAATTTAGTTATATTGTTTTCAGTTGCATACTAGAGAAACAATTTAATTCTAGCTTAGTCTTACTCCCTCCGTTGCAATAGCAATGTCTTACTTGCTTAGGACACGGTTATCAAGAAACAAGAGTAAAAAGATAAAAAGTGGTAGGTCCTACATCTTTTAAAGAGTTAATTATTTCCATTTTTGGAATGGAAACTTGATATTGGGACATACGAAAAAGAAAAGCGAGACCTTGCTACTGTGACGGAGGGAGCACTAGGGTATTATAAATTACATAAGTTGTGATCTTATAAGTATTATACAGTAATGAAACACATGTTTACAACGATTATAGTTGACTAATCTTATACTTGAATACATTTTATGCATTGTGGTTGTGTTGCTTTATAAGGTTTAAATTTTTTGTTCTCCTTCTATTTGACAATCTATATATTCCATCCATCTCATTTTAATAGTTTTATTTATGAATTATTCATTATTATGTAGCTTAATAAATCGAGTTCTAATTAGAAATGAGAGATAACAATCCAACATAAACAAGACAAAAAATACTTCCAGATATTGAATTTGCAATCACATTGCAGACTTTAGCCAATGAGATGTAAATGCATTGAAATAAAACATTAAAGTAATTTTAACAGTTTGCTATTACATTTATTGTTATTTATTTGTTATTGAAATTTAGATTATAATTATTGATTTATTGTGTAGGATTATAGGCTTTGTTTTGTTTTTAATTTTTTTCCCCCAAAATTCTGCGGAAATTAGAATTTTCTTTTTCTTTTGAGTTACTAGATTGCACCTGTGCATTGCACGGTAGAATGCATTATAAAAATATGTAACATATAAATTATCAAATCAAATAAATAATGAGTAAAATGTATTAATTTCACTTTCCGTTTTGAGATAATATCCCACATATTCATTATTTTATACTTCACAACAATTCAATATAATAAATCTCTTTCTCCACTCAAACACTACATACCTAACATTTATCAAAACCCTTGCCGCACCCTACGTGACCTATATTTCGTGGACGGAGGGAGTATAAAATTTCAGACAACAAAAGAGAATAATAATACATTAATTTTTTAGTATAGAAATTAATAAAGGACATTTTTAAATATAACAATAACAAATACATCATATTTCCTCCATCCACAAAATGTATATCATGTCCATTTTTGGACATAATTCCACCCACTTTCTTATATTTTACACCTCACAACCATTCAAAAGTAATGTGTCTTTTTTCTCCACTTAACAAATAATCTACAAACATTATAAAAACTCGTGCCACTAAAGCTGTGCTATATATTTCGTGGATGGAGAGAGTATTACATTTCAAACATTATGAAAATTTTCTTTTTATACAATAGAATTTGAAGAGTGTTCCTCATTACCACATATCAATATCTTCAAATTTTTTCAATTTGCAACTCTTGAAATATCCATATAAAATTGTCGAAAAACTGTCTGCCACAAATAAAATGCATTAATCATCTAATATGTTAATTATGGAATAACACGATAAAATATAAAATTCATACATTACATCAATATTTTTTTTAAAAGAAACATTCAATCCAAATAACATTAATAAATATGACATTTTAAATTTTGTATTATGATATACTTCTTTGTACATAAATTTAAATACACTATTAAATAATTACATATAAACATCTATATAATATTTATAAATTATAAATAATCCAAATATAAAACACAAAATATTTAATTACATTAATAATTTAAGATTTTTTTTAAATGGCATAACACTTACCTTTTAAGCATCTCTAAACAATCATTTTTTTTATATATTTGAAAATATAATTTCGATTAAAACCCATTTCAAAACGTTATTAGAATTAAAGATGAACAATCATTATAAAAATTTCAACCAATTTTGGAATTTTTAATAATTCTTCATTTTTGATATCTTCCAAACATCTCGAAATATATATTTTTAATTTTTAATATTTTTTTCACTATTATATTTTTTAAATATTTATGAATCTAAATAATGAAAATAATAAAATTATTTTGGTAACCATTCATTGTGCTAATTTTTTTTTCCAAAATTAAATATCTTAGTCAAAATAGTGTTGTGTTTAATTAGAATATTTAGTATATAAATAATAAATATAAAAAGTAGAAAATTCAATTACATAATCCCAAATAAGCCAAAATTCATAATCATTCAATTTTATTAAATAATTTGATTTTTTTTAAAGCTCAAACATGATAACCAAGAAATGAGATGTATAGAATTAACCAACATATATTATTCATCATTCATGAAATAACTTAAAGTTCAAGACCTATTATCCACTAAATTGGTTTTAGAGGGAAAATGACAAACTTGTTAATATATTTACAACTCTCTTATTTAGTATTAGTATAGATTCGATTATTCGATATATTATATTATATGTATGGAACACATAAATCGAAGAAAGCTTCTAAAATAAAATCGAAGAAATCATCTCATCTAGGATGATAGTAACTAAACTCGGGAACCGCATAATTGAAGTCAAATTAATTTCAGGAAAGAATGCGAACAATAAGTTTCCAATTGCAAGAATGATCATGAGCCCCTCGAATTTTACTAAATTTCCAATTATATTCTAGAGGAAGCAATTTTCCTCAACGGTTTGCTTTGCTATGACCATAAACAAGAGTTAGAGCCAATCTTTTTCGAATGTAAGACTATACCTATCGAAACTGTGTTTAACCATTGTCAGTTGTATGTTGCAATCTCCACGAGTCACGCAAAAAAAAGGTCTCGATTTTTAATTTGTGAAGATGATGGTGAGATGCATGACACAACAACTAACGTGTTACGATGAAATTTTCGACAGATTGTGAGATAATTATAAAATTAATTATTTTAAAAATTAATTATTATTATTTTAAGCATATGTTTCCTTTATTTCTTTTGGTGTTTTGCAGATAAAGGAAGTTGGGTGAAATTGAATAAACCCCCTCTTTCACTATTTAATAATTTTTATTTATATGTAATGTAACACTTCTTTTAATTATTCGTCGTCGTACTAATACTTTAAATAAATTATTTAATTGTATTTTTTAAATAATACTCATAAATTATAATATTAAGTGATCCCGTCGAATTTCGACGGGTTACACACTAGTAAATAAATATGTCAAGGACATATTTTATTAATATAATGTTATGATTATATGTTAATAAAGAAGTTAAGCATTTTAATATGCTTATTAAATTAGATGAAGAGCTTAAGTGTTTAATAAACACTTATATGATTAAATGATATGTTTGATTTCTTTGGAATGATAATATGTTTAAGAATAAGTTTAAATGATGGATGAAGTGATTAATATGAGTTTAATTATTAATTATATGCATTTATGAAGTTAAATGCCGAATTACATGTTTATATATATATATATATTCATGAAGTTTAATGATGAATTATATGTATATATGTTTATTTATGGAGTTAAATGAGGAATTATGTGATTATATGTTTATTTATGAAGTTAAATGAGAAGTATATGGATTTATGTTTTAAAATATATCCTGAAGTTATAATCGATTATTTATCGATTAAGAAGTCAAGAAAGAAAGAAAGTAATTGGAAAAGCTTAGTTTTAATTGTCGAGAGAAAAACCCTAGAAAAGCCGAGACAAATTAGAGAAATTTTAAGAATAGCAGCGGCATCCCTCATTTGAATATTTAATTTTTCTCGCTCTTATGTTTAAATTTAATTATTAAATGAAGGATCGAGCGGGACCGAAAAGTGAGGGAAAAGCCGAGAAGTTAAAGTATAGATAAAGTAGCTTCAGTCCAGGTGGGCTTTCTAAACTAAAGAAATGAAGAATGTGATATTATGATACATATATATATATATATATATGTGATGTTTTTAAAGTGATTGACTTGCCAACTGTTTAAAGTTTTTGTATGATACCATCTACCAAGGAAAGACGAATTCGGTCCTACGTAATGTAGGATTTGTGTACACTATGTTGTAATCGGGAGCCTTCCTTTTTGGTGGGACGATTACAAGTGTTTGAGAAGGAGACCTACTTCTCAACACTCAAAAGTTATAGTAGATGTGGTACATACATGATAAGTATTTTGACTGCGCAGTCACTTATAATGAAAGGAAAAGGTTTGAGCATGCAGAGGTTTGTTTATAAAAGTTACTTGTGCTACGCTTTATGGCAAGAGTCAATCTATAGCTCTAAGCAGCAAATTTTCAATTATTTTGGCATGTGTCCACTGAGTACAAAAGTACTCAGCCCTGCATGTTATTTCTAAAATGTGCAGGCTAGCTTGGATGAAGATGGAGTGTGCTGGGCGGACTTTTGTTGTTGACCTCTTGAGACTTTGTTGATGTTGAGCAGGGTTATATGTCTTCATACATATAACCAAAGATACGTCATGTTGGTTTCCGCTGCAACACTCTAAATTTATTCAATAATTGTTGTCTTAGTGTGATGTTGAAGCTATGACTTGATAAACCTTGTTTCCGTTGCTAAACTCTGATACGAGATGGTGTTGTCTTTTGACCATTATCGGCTATTTTGGTTTGACTTGAAAGTATGATTTATTGTATGATGGGTTTTTGTTGGATAATTGGGTCATTATCTTGTTCCTTGGTTTATCATAAATTGTGTACGTCGTTGGACCCACCGGCTTGGTTATCTTTATTCTAAGTCGGGTTGCGACAGTTGGTATATAAGATTCAATGTCGTCGAGTCAAGATATGATGGTCCCTGAGCTGGGTACTTGGTGTAGAGGGGGGGGTGAATACACCAAGTAGATTTTTCTAAACTTTTGTCAAGTTAAAACGGAGTTGAGTGAGAGCTCAGTTATTGATCCAGCTGGGGAGGGTCAGCTGGGTAAACAACTCAGCTGGCGGTGCGGAAAGTGGTGGTTTGAAAACTTAGCTCAGTTACTTGGAAAAACTCAGTTTGAAAATATTAACTTATAGTTTTCAGCTTAGTCAGGTTATGCAACTTTTCGAGAGACACAGCTGTCTTTGGAGATCAGCTGTGTGTGCAGTTTTGAGCAAGTATGCAATGATATGAAGGCGTTAGTACACAGCTGAATATAACGCAAAAGTAAAGAGAGAGAGATAGAAGCACGCGAGTTTTTACGTGGTTCGGAGTAACACCTCCTACGTCCACGACCAGGTTCACTGGTAATCCACTACCACTTGGTTTCCAAGTACCAAGCAACTTCACAACTCTAACCCGAGCTGTGTTCCAACAGTTTGCGGGCACTGTCAAGCCTATACACCTTCGGTTGCGGGTACCGAAGAACCTATCCACTCGAATTACGCGCTTCGAGCAAGCGTACCTTTACCTAACCTTCGGGGTTTGGGTTTGGGTATGGGGTTCCAATCGTGAACGAGTTCTTACAATTAAGAACTTCGAGAGATGAACTCGTTCGAAATCTAGGCTTTAGATATACAATTAGTTTGGCCTAGGAACGGACGAAAAACTAAGCGGTTCTTAACTAGAAACACTTTAAGATAAAGTGTTCTTTGATCTATGTAGAGCTTGGGAGCTTTTGAAAGAATAATGAATTCGAAAATGAAAGCTTGTAGAGAGTTTTTCGTATCGATCCCGAGGTTGAAGACGGGTTTATATAGGTAGAGATTCAAGACTAGCCGTTGGAGGAGCCGTTTGAATCTTACCTACTCTTCTTAAATACAAGATCCGCCGTTGGGCGTATCCGCACTGTCTTCATTTGTGTCACATCCTAGGTTCGAAGTCTAGGATGCGTCTCGCGATCCCTCGTTGGTCGAGGTAGGTTGACTTCCTCTGATTCCGGATCTTACTGCCTGGAGCCGGCTTTTGAATTCGTAGCCGGATCGTCTCGACGTGGAGTCTTGAGAGATAGTTCCTTTGTTCTCGTTGGACCAGCTGTGTTTTGAACTCGGCTCGAATTCTCTTGACTTGATCAGGCTCTGTTTGGATCACTCGAGTGAAGGTTGGCCTCTCTGTCTTTTGCTAGTGACTCCATTGTGAACATAGGTCGGGTCGTCTTGTCTTCCGTAGGCGACTCCATTGTAGACACGAATTTGGGTCGGCATTGCTTGTCTTCCGCTTCCTTAACACATGTAAACCTAGAACATCTAAGGCTCAAACGCGAGCTGGAAAACATTATTTAGGTTGGCGCGATCATCTATTCGGTTGGAGAATCGGTTGGGTTTTGGTATCAAATCGAAACCTTATAATTTTCCCAACAATTTCCCCCTTTTTGATGATGCCAAAACCTAACTGAGACAACTTATGATGCAGAGAAACTTGTGTTTTATTAATGTAAGAAAATACATTATAACACAGGAAAAAGAAAGAAGGAAAAAAAAAAATTTTCAGTCTTCAATCCTTCAGTCGGCTGGGTCCTCTCTTCTGCATCCGTTGCTTCTTTCTTTTGACTCGTTTCTTGGTGATTCCCGATCCAGTGGTTCCTCAAGCTCAACCGAGTTTTGCCTCTATTGACTTGTCTCTCTTCTCCCTTACTTCCCCCTTTTTGGCATGATCAAAACAGGGTGGGAGATATTCACCATCGGCTGTTGCGATGTTTTAGTTTGGCGAAACTGTGGTTTTCAGCTCTGAGCGTCGAGGTTTAGAGTCTTAGTGGCTCAGCTGTTGTATTAGCTGGCCCTTCTTTAGTTGCATTAGCCTCAGCTGTGATTGCAGACACAGCGTCCTTGGCCTGATTCAGCTGGGGCAGTCCAGCTGAGTGCTTGGAGGGATGAGTTAGCACGGGAGATAGCATCTTCTGAGTCGGGCATAACTTCATTCCTTGCAACTTTTGCTTCTTCAGACTTCTTAGATTGAATGAGAAAGTCGATACAAAGACTTGAGGGAGTTGTATTCAGCTCATATCATCATCATCCAGCTGCAGGAGATCGTTGGCTGGGTGAAGTTTCTCATTTGAGCTTGGTGCAGGGACTTGAGCATCTTTTATTGAAAGATCTCGAAGAAGGTGTCCCTGTGGAGCTGAAGGAAACTGAAGAGAAGGCGGTTGAAGTATCCCATCTGTCATGGGGTTTAAGCTTGGTTGTTCAAATTTGGAATACTCCGTTGCGGTGTTGGTGATGATTATGTTCAAGCAGGGGCGTGAACTTCTCTTCCACCGAAAGAAACGACCGCTTGTGGGCCTTCTGCTCCTCGGAGAGTGATTACGAATTCTCTCATAATGTCAGCTGGCTTCTCTGCTGACTGACTGAGCACCTTTGACTTGAGTCTTCGGTTTGAAGACGAAGGTCTTGATATATTTTGTCTCCTCAAGTTATTTCCGATTCCCAGCTGGGACGGAGTTAGATGCATGCTGCTTTGTTTCCTGCATCTTTTTCTGTGCCTCCTGTGGCAGAGCAAGAGCTTTGACATGACTGCTCTTGAATACTCCGGTTTCATCAACATCTGGTCCAGGTCTGTTGACGTTGATTTTTTTTTTGCATCCCAGGGAGTTGTGTGTCTCGTTCTCTCTTTTGAGATGAGAGAAGCAGTGGGGCTGAGGAGGTTTTTTTTTTTTTTCTTTTGTCATTCCCAGAAAGTTTTCTGCACCTTCCTGGTGGATGACGTTCGAGCTTTGCGATCTCATCGCGCCGGCTCGGTTCTGTCGATGGGCTTCACCTTCTTCTGGACTTCCGTCTTCTTTGAGGTTCCTGAGAGTTAAGCAACTCTTATCTTGAAGCTTTGACAGATTCTTCAGGTTTGATTGGCTTTGGGAGACATCTTTCTGGATTCCATGTTCTTTTTCTGCATCTTTTGTTAGTAGAAACAAACAATACCAATTGATGGAAATAAGAAAGAACGAAAAACTTTCTACTTTTGATGCGTATATCTTCTAGCATATTTAAAGAGATTTCTTGAAAGAATGGACGATCAAGATTTGTCTGTTGATAAGAAGATCTACGACTGGGAGTGATTCTCGCGTCATGTCAATTTAATGCGCGAGAGAAAACGGTTGAGGCGCTTTGACTTTTGCCTCGATTCTCCCATTATTTAATTCTTTGCAGACTTTTAATTAATATTGATTAGAAATGACAAGATGTGAATTGACGGAAGACAGATTGAGTAGGTGTAATTAAAGTTATTTCAAACCTCTCAGCTGATCATTGTAGTCAGCTGATACCTCGGTTGAGTGGGTGTGCTGGGTCATCGTGGTTCCAGCTGGTTCCCCCTCAGCTGAATAATCTTTTCCTTTTCAAAGATTCGGTTTAGATTCGGTGAGTCTCGTTCCGTTCACTGGTCTGCTGGGCCACATTGGTTCCGTTCATTCACTGGTCTTCCATTCACTGGTTCTTGTTCCATTCTTGGTTCGTTCATTCACTGGGTGAAGTATCGTACGGGTTGAGGAGTCCAAGTAATCCGCACGCATTTTGAATCTTGCTTCTATCGGCGGTTTTGTGAGAATATCACCCGCCGTATGTACGTGTGAATTTTCTCAACAATCACATCCTTCTTTTCTACGTGATCTACGATGAAATGATGTCGTACGTCTACATGCTTGCATCTTGTGTGAAATCTTGGATTATACCGATATGGCAATCGCACTTGAGCTATCACGTAAAATTGGAACTCCGTCCAGCTTTTACTTCATAGTCATCCAAATTCGATGTTTCGGCCGAGAGAATTTGCGGAAAGCTTTCCGAAACGGCCATATATTCTCGCTTCGTCGTGGAAGTTGCGACGCACGTTTGTTTCTTTGAAAACCATGAGATCAACTTACTTCCTAAGAACCGACAAGTTCCCGAAGTTGATTTTTCGTCCAATCGATCTCCACGAAGTACGAATCCGAGTATCCAACCGTATGATTGTCTTCAACTGGTACCACACCCCAACATTCGAGTTCCTTTGAGATACTTGAGAATGTTCTTGGCTGCTTGCATGTGTACTTCCTTTGGATCAACTTGAAATCTGGCACACACACCGATCGCGAAAGAGATGTCCGGACGACTTGTCGTTAGATACAGCATGTGGGATCCTATTATCCTCCGTATTTGCCGGAATCAACTCGACTTCCCTTCAGTTCTGGTTCAATCTTCCAGCTTGGTGTTCATTGGAATCTTCAGCTTCGCTTGATTGAACTCCATACTTGGCGATCAAGTCTTTTACGTATTTGGATTGATTTATGAAGATCCGCTTCTGAAGATTGCTTGACTTGAAGTCCTAGGAAGAAACTCATTTCTCCCATCATGGACATTTGGAACTTCTCTGACATCATCTCTCCAAATCTTTGGCATAAGAAACTTGATCTTGATCCAAAGATGATGTCGTCTACGTAGATTTGAACAACTGTGATATCTTCCCGACTTGATGGTGAAGAGAGTTCGTCTACCGAGCCCTTCTTGAATCCTTTGGATATTAGAAAATTTGACAAAGTATCATACCAAGCTCGAGGTGCTTGCTTTAATCCATAAAGAGCCTTCTTAAGTTTGTAGATTTTATTTCCTTCTACTTCGAATCCTGGAGGTTGTTCAACGTAGACATCTTCTTTGATTTCCCCATTTAGGAATGCACACTTCACATCCATTTGATAGACCTTGAATTTGTGATGTCCGCAAAGGCGAGAAATAGTCCGATTGCTTCCAATCGTGCTACGGAGCAAAGATTCTTCGAAATCAATTCCTTCTCGTCGAGTGTAGCCCTTGGCAACGAGTCGAGCTTTGTTTCGATGACGACTCCCGTGGTATCCAACTTGTTCTTGAATATCCATTCGAGTCCTATGACTTTGACTTCTTGAGGTCCGTCGACTAATTCCCGAACACAATTTCGAGGAATTCGTTCGCCTCTTCTTGCATGGCATTTGTCCAAGGCACACTCTTCAAAGCTTCGAGAATTGATTGAGGCTCGGCACTTGAGCTACGTAACACGCCATTAGCCGTGTCATCATCATAGACCGTCGTTCTAGCTTTCATCGAGAGTTGAGCCGTGTCACCGCCTCTTGATGATCCGATGAAGCTTGAGCAGTTGAGCTTCTGGTTTTGACTTGGTCAGAAGGTTCTCCAATGATTGCTGATGATGGATGATCTTCAATCCATCTTCCCCTCTTACGAATTTCTTCTTCCAGTTGATTGATGCTTGAAGAGGCTAAATTTCGTCTGTCTTGGAGTTGTTCTGATGTTAAGTCTTGAGAGTTTAGCTCTCTTTGATTTGGATTTTGAGATGTCTGTAGAGGCTCAGCTGGAGATGGAGCTGGGGACTCAGCTGTGTTTGGATTTCCAGCTGATGATGTTCCCCCTTGATTTGGCGTTGAAGCTTCTTCTTGATTTCCAAGTAGTGGAGCTTCTTGGTTGATTTGAATTTCCTCCTCTGGCTCATTGTCCCAAATTAATGGTTCGGCGCATTCTGATTCTATTCTCTTGAGCCCTTGTCGAATCAATCTTGAAGATTCTCCTTCGCTTCTTCGTTTGATAGAATCTCTATATTCGAAGGAGGATTCGTCAAAGGTAACATGTGGAGTTACTTCGACCGTTTGAGTTCTTCGTTGAAGACTGCGTATGCTTTACTCACGGCGGAGTAACCAAGGAATACTCCTCGGTCTGTCTTTTCGTCGAACGTCTTGGTATGTCTTCCCATTATTGAGAATGTGACATTTGGATCCGAATACCTTGAAATATCCAATGTATGGTATTCGCTTGTTTGTTCCATAGCTCATACGGTGTCTTTCCTTGTCTTGATGTGAGTAAGGAGCGATTCCCGAGTGAAGCAAGCCGTGTTGATTGCTTCAGCCCGAACTTCTTTGGAATGGCGAGCTAGCTAGCATTGAGGTAGGCTGCTTCCTTGATAGTTCGTTTCTTCGTTCGCTACACCATTCTGCCGAGGTGTGCGAGCTGCGGATGTTTGGTGTTGAACTCCGTTCTTCTCGCAAAAATCATAAATAGTTTCATTTAGAAACTCCGTTCCACGATACGATCTTATTGCCATTATCTTGCACTCATACGTGTTGATAATCTTTCCAGCAGGATAGGCGGCTTAGTTCTCGTTTCGCTCTTACGGTACAAGAAAGATACCCAAGTGAATCTTGAGAAATCATCCACAACGACTCGGGAGTATATTTTCGCCATTGAAGCTTGTTTGGAGTAAGCTTGGACCAAAAAGATCCATGTGAAGAAGTTGAAGAACTCGATCGATTAGTAGTGGTTTGAGAGAGAATGAAATTCTTGTTTGTTTTCCTTGTTGACACGCGCTGCACATATGACTTTTGTCATATACTTGATCCGGAATTCCATTAGCGAAATTTGGTTCCTAGCCGGTTGTTGATTGTCTTGAAGTTGAGATGATTCAGTACGTACCCACGGCTGGTGAGCTTCATTCTTTGCTTTTTGATACAAGACAAGTCTCGGAGGACTCTTTGTTCATCCGCCGAAGTACATATTTCCTTCTCTTTTCCCTCTTAGGAGTATCTGCTTGGTTTCCTGTGCTTCCTTTGTGCATCTGTGCATCAAACTTGACGGAAAAACCGTTGTCGCGAGAATTGGCTAATGGAAAGCAAGTTATGTTGCAATCCTTGTACATAAGAAACATTTGGGATTATAACATTTCTAGTTTTAAATGTACCATAACCTTTGGTTAGGCCTTTGGAGTTGTCACCAAATGTTACTTGTGGACTCGTACGCTCAATATACTCCTGGAGTAGATGCTTTAGGTGCGTCATGTGCTTGGAACATCCAATCGTCCAAGTACCAAAGCGTTCTCATCGACTCCTCGGAGATGCGTCGATTCCTTGCAACCTAAACAAAAGTTAAAATTCGGGTACCCGGTTTTAATTGGGTCCTTGTGGGTTAGACATAGATCCTTTAACGACCCGGATACGCTTGATGACTCGAATTGGGTCATTAGATCTGATAATTCTCCACCGAGTCGATATACACATTCATTGTGTTCTTCTTTTATTCTTTGGCGAGGTCTTGATCTTCGTGTCTTCTTGTTTTGTTGTACGTATCTTGTTTGATTTCCAGTTGTGTGCCTAGCCGAGACGTTCCTTTGTCTCTGCTTGTCTCGATCTTGTGGTCGGAAATGATTATCCGGTGATACTCGTATGAGTGGTATCCAGTGGGTATCTACGATATCTTGGTTGATATCGATCAACGTCTTTAAGTCTTTGTGGTCATTGGTATCCGTAAAATCCGGCTTGTGGTCTTTGTTGAGGTTGAGCACGTTCTTGTCTGCCGAGCTTGAGGTTGTCGCAATTGGTGACCTTCTTGATGTCTGCCGTGTTCTTGACTGAATTTGAGGCTATTTCATTTGTTCGTTTGACGTCTGGCTTTGTGTCCTCAATCGAGCTTGAGAATGTTTCACGTTGTTCTTCGGACTTGTTGTGTCCTCAATTGTTGATCTTGAAATTTCTTTGGGATTGAAGGTTCATTTGCTCGTACAAACATAACCTTTGTTCCACTTGTGGAGGCAATGTTTGAAGCATCCTTTGATTCGTTGTATCCCGAGTCCCGCTCTTGGTCTTCTTGGACGGCGAGCACTAATGATCTCGTCCATTGTTGACGTGGCTTTGATGAGAGCTACTATCTTCTTAGATAGTACCTCTTCGGTGCTCTTCGACTCAATGATCTCGGTGACTTCGCTTTCCGATTCGAATTTGTGACCCTTTCCCACATCTTCTATCAGTGTGTCTTTTCGGTGTTGACTTTCTTCATCGGTGATCTTGTTTCACTATTCGTCTTTTAGTGAAACGACTTCCATTTTGAGGCCGAGTTGTATCAATTGTCTCGATACTTTGCTGTCTTTTCCGGTTCTATCTTCAAGGCATTCTCACACATAATGACGTCAAGGATCTCTTGAAGCTCCTTGGAATCGTTCATTACTTTCTCTACTAAACTCCAATCAGGTACTCCAGATTCTGAGTCCTGTGTAGAGTGTTCGTGTGATGGTGAGGTGTTAGATAGATTTAGAGTTCAAGATGTTACCTCATCTTCATCGATGCCGTCTGTTTGTCCCATAAAGCAAGTATCCCAATCAGGTTCATGATTGGCCATCAGGGCTTCTTCCTCCGAGTACGAAAATGGCATGTCATCCATTTTATTGCACTCGATTCTTAAATCAACAATATAAGCTCTCCTTCGGTCATTGCCTTAGCCTTTAATTGGTCTTTATCTTTCTTGGACAACTTTGGACAATCTTGTCGGTAGTGTCACAGTTCCTTCTGGTTGAAGCAACCTTCGATTCGTTTGTCGGTGACTTCATCACTCGTTCTTTGCGTACTTATCTCTGTAATTCTGAAGAACTTCTTGTATTTGCCCTTCTTGGTGTTGAGTACGTTATAACTTTTCACCATCATGGCAATTTCTTCGAGTAGGCTCCTCTTTGCTCATATCCTTTTTGTCCTTCTTCATCTTGGAGGACTCTACATTTGTCTTGGCATGAGTGACTTTTCGAGTTGGCTACGAAGGCTATTTCTTTTGGAGGTAGGGTGAGTTCTCCGTCATTACATGCCTTGAAGATTCTTCTTGAGTGATCTTCAAGTTGTACTCGTTGGCTTTTAGGAGTGAGAACAATCTTTACGTAGATAGATCACCCAAGTCACTTCGACTTTGGTGAACTACCTTGTAAGTGTTCCATTCGGTGAAAGAGTGAAAGAACCTTTAGATTCTTTTCCCGCCGGGTATACTTCCCGATTCGATTGTCTCTATCTCAATGACTATGTTTGAGAACCTTAGCTCCATCGCTTCGATGGATTCGTTGGCTAATGCTTGAAGTTGTCAAATTTTTGGCATGCTATTGTGAATTTGTTTTCTTTGATCTCTTCTGATCCTTCACATAGCTTGGCGAGTGTTTCCCACATCTCTTTGGCTGTCACGCAATTGATGATTTTGCTCAGGTAGGCGTTTCGAAGATCATTGAAGAGATGGTATTCTTTGCGAAGCTCGTCCGGACCCGCCTTGCTTTCGCTTCTTCGGAAGAATATTCCTTCTTTGGCTTGAGAGTTGGCCGGTATTCCGGTTGTCCTTCTTGGCAGTACAAGTTCATTTCCGTATTTATAAATAAGGACGGGTCCGTTCGAAATGACGTCCCACATCATGTCGTGACGCGCACACAAGCTTTTCAATCCGAATTTCCGCATTGCATAATCATCAATCGAGAAGTTGGGAAGGTTCCCGTTAAGATAGGAATCCATGAAGAGATGTACGTAATGCACTAGAGTGAGTTTTTCTCGAAAAACGGATACATTCGATTGACCATCGACGCAGTGTCAAGAGAGATCTCTTGATACGTAAACGGTGGTCTTTTGAACCACCGCTCCGATACCAATTGATGGTCCCTCGAGCCGGGTACTTGGTGTAGAGGGGGTGAATACACCAAGTAGATTTTTCTAAACTTTTGTCAAGTTAAAACGGAGTTGAGTGAGAGCTCAGTTATTGATCCAGCTGGGGAGGGTCAGCTGGATAAACAACTCAGCTGGCGGTGCGGAAAGTGGTGGTTTGAAAACTTAGCTCTCTTACTTGGAAAAACTCAGTTTGAAAATATTAACTTATAGTTTTCAGCTTAGTCAGGTTATGCAACTTTTCGAGAGACATTGCCTTTGGAGATCAGCCGTGTGTGTGCTTTTGAGCAAGTATGCAATGATATGAAGGCGTTAGTACACAGCTGAATATAACGCAAAAGTAAAGAGAGAGAGATAGAAGCACGCGAGTTTTTACGTGGTTCGGAGTAACACCTCCTACGTCCACGACCAGGTTCACTGGTAATCCACTACCACTTGGTTTCCAAGTACCAAGCAACTTCACAACTCTAATCCGAGCCGTGTTCCAACAAATCATGCACCGTCAAGCCTATACACCTTCGCCATGGGTACCGAAGAACCTATCCACTCGAATTACGCGCTTCGAGCAAGCGTACCTTTACCTAACCTGGGTTTGGGTTTGGGTATGGGGTTCCAATCGTGAACGAGTTCTTACAATTAAGAACTTCGAGAGAGATGAACTCGTTCGAAATCTAGGCTTTAGATATACAATTAGTTTGGCCTAGGAACGGACGAAAAACTAAGCAGTTTCTTAACTAGAAACACTTTAAGATAAAGTGTTCTTTGATCTATGTAGAACTGCTTGGGAGCTTTTGAAAGAATAATGAATTCAGAAAATGAAAGCTTGTAGAGAGTTTTTCGTATTTGATCCTGAGGTTGAAGACGGGTTTATATAGGTAGAGATTCAAGACTAGCCGTTGGAGGAGAGCCGTCAATCTTACTTACTCTTCTTAAATACAAGATCCGCCGTTGGGCGTATTCGCACTGTCTTCATTTGTGTCACATCCTAGAGTTCTCGAAGTCTAGGATGCTGATCTCGGCGATCCCTCATTGGTCGAGGTAGGTTGACTTCCTCGATTCCGGATCTTCGCCTTTGGAGCCGGCTTTTGAATTCGTAGCCGGACCGTCTCGACGTGGAGTCTTCGCAGAGATAGTTCTTGCTGTTACGTACGAATTTGGACAATTTGTGTTTTGAACTCGCCGAATTCTCTTCGGCTTGATCGAGCTCGCCGGATCACTCACTGGTTGACGCTTGTCTTTTGCTTACCGATCATTGTGAACACACTGGGTCGATCGTCGTCTTCCGCTAGCTGACTCCAACTGTAGACACAGCTGGGTCGACTGCTGTCTTCCGCTTCCTTAACCTGTAAACCTAGAACATCTAAGGCTCAAACAGGCGAGCTGGAAAACATTATTTAGGTTGGCGCGATCATCTATTCGGTTGGAGAATCAGTTGGGTTTTGGTATCAAATCGAAACCTTATAATTTTCCCAACAAGATAGATGAGATCCTCTATCCAATAATTTTGGTGTTTCATTTGTGTACCACCCTTTAATTTAATATATTCTTAATAGTAGTTATTATAAAATAAAAACTAGTACTACACACCCGTGCGATGCACGGGATATATTGAATTTTATTATTTATGTAAATTTATATAAACATGAGCGAGAATGTATAAGAATTGAAAGTATTAATCAATATAAATTAAATTTTCATTCAAAATTCATAGATTTATAAATTCTGGAAAACTTCTTAATAAACAATGTTTGTTGTACTTGCAATGTTAATATTTATCTTTATCACATATCAAGATTTTCAAATCACTTCATCTCCATACTCTAATTGTCCATGAGAGTATTGATTTCTTAAGGAAAAACATCACTTGTGATTGAGATTGTCTTAACTTCTCTTGATTTTCATGGCATGCAAAACATTTAAAGGGAATTGTCTTCGTTCAACGTGGATCTGATGAAGTTAGTGACATTCTCAGAATCAATATATATCTTATGATGTTGAGTTACTTTTGTTAATATCTTGACATCAAGAAAATGATTTATGAACTAAACACGTATCATTGCACAATTTGGGAAAATGATTCATGTTCATTAACTAACCTTCAGAATCAACTTGTGGTTAGGCATTCAAAACTCTTCAAATCATTCAAAAATTCAGACGTGTGGACATCGTTTAGTACATCAAGAATTTCATTTGAGCTACATCTGTAAATAGATGAACACAATTGAAAAATGTTAGCATCCTACAACATCACTCAATTCTCTTTAATTTCATAATTTGAAGTCGAAAATAAAAAATAAAACTAAAATTCTTCCTAAATTACAAGTTAGAAGCCACTGTGTAATATCTAAAATACCATCATTGAAATGCAAAAAGTATTTTTATTTTATTTTTCTAAACATAATGGAGTTAAAACACTTATCTCATCACTATCATCCATCTCTACAATATAACATGCAATTATATAGTTATTGTCATTTATGTTTTTGTAACATTTGATATTAATTATTTGATTTTTTAATGTAGAATTGTGATTTACCAATGTTATATTTGATTTCAATAAATAATATATTGAAAAAAAAGTAGAAAATTAAAGCTACTAAAAACTTCAATTTGTAATTGCTATGAGATATTATATAGGTTATTTTAAAAAATGGAATATTAAAAATAAACCGATAATGAAAGTTTCAAAAATGGCAATTTGGAGCTCCAATTATATATTATCAATATATAGAATATATTTATATAAAAATCTGCATAATTAAAGCAATCAACATAATTATTAATGGATAACAAATTAAGCACAAAAATTTATGATAATTAAATTATTTAGATATTAATTTATTTGATAAGACTGTTATGTATATTCTAGCTATACCTTGATTAATAAAGGTAAATATATGTTATGTTATATAAGTATGTTCATGTATAAGCCAAAATCATGTAATCACATTATCTAATTACCTAATTGGGCTAGGAACCATAATCTCGTCCCCAATTTCAAAATTAATGGCTAGTTCATGACACATTCTAATAATTGCAGCATAAATATTAGCATGTCGTTTACCACTATTAATTGTTTATAATTTTCTTTAATTAAGCTTGTTCGTTACATTGAATAATATTATTATTATTAATTATATATTTTGAACAATTATTAATCATATGTTATTGCATGGTGTAACAAATTGAAATTATTAATTACTTTTCATAATCAGTTATTAATCATTTTTTTAAAATTATTCTCTCTCTCTCTCCACCTTATCTCTCATTCTCTTTCTCATCTCCAAAACCAAAAAAGATCAGGGTTTTATATACTTCGACCGCCGATCAAACATGCAAAAATGGGAAAACAATCAAGAAATCGAGGACAATTAAACCCTCCTCTAGATATTTGCCCTGGAAAATCAAGACAAATTATTCTCTCATACTCTTGTTCCGTCGAAAATCAATTTGATTTCTGGGTATTGCCCTAATGAAAATGTGAATTGAGCTTGGGTTTTGATTCAAGAATCAATATTTATTTGCAATCATGTGTTGTTATCTTTACCTTTTCTTAATTTCTTTCTAGTTCAATATAATTAGGCTAGCTTAGGATTTTGTATTAATTGTTTTGTTTGTTTTATCTCAACGTCAATGAAATTTTGGATTAATTTGTTGATCGCAAATTTTCCTTTTTCCTTCCCATATATCTTGGTTGAAGTTAATGTTCTTGAAAAATTTGTCAATTGTTACATGTTGTTTTGCTTTAGAGGTACTTTTTGTTCAGAATTGATAACTTGCACTTATGATTCTTCCTCAGCATAAAAAATTAATCTTGATCTTATAGCTTTAAAAATTTGATGTCGTCTTGGGCATGATGTTGATGGATTTAGAGGCAAAATATAGAAATGAATAAAAGATTATCACAAATAACATAGTATTTGAAATCATGGACATAATAGTTACATACAATGTGAACGAACTGAATCACAGAACTCATAATTAAAATGAATAGATAAAATCTAAAATTTTAAATTTGATGAGCATGTCTACTAATCTATTTGCTAAACCAAGTATAACAATATCGACAACCGAAAATGCTAGCCTCTTCTAGTCTAAGAGTTGTCGCACAATCAAGTTTTAAGTAATTTGTATTGATCATTACATCAGATTCTCAACCCCTTGCTCCAATATCTTAAATACATGCCGCAATCATTTCTTTATCCAAATCGAAAAATCTTGAAGCCAATACTACCTCCTTCATATCAACCGTGCATCTTTTAGAGGGGAAATGCGAAATGAAGAAAACACAATATAATAGAAATGTGTGTATGTTTTTGGTTGCTTAACCCTAAAATATATAGGCACACAAAATTATAAAAATAGGAAAGAACTAAATTGTTGTCGTAATTTATGCTTTGTAACGTCCGAAATTAATTAGTTGTTAGAAAATTAATAATATACAATTATGATATACCAATTATATATCATTTCCAGAAACAGAATATTAAAAAGGAAAAAAAAAACTGAAAATAAAAGTTACTATAAACGGCAAGCCGGGCTTGCTTTTATATATTATAAAGATTAATTACAATATAATTAATCAAAATTAATATTTTTAATTAAGAATAGAAACTAATTTTTTATAATTCTGGTTATAAATAATTAACACTAATAATATATAAATTAATATCTATGAATAATTATATACACCAATTGAGTATAATTAAAGAGAATGGTAGTGAAACTAAAAAAATTGAAAATGGTACATAAATTGGACACAAAAAAGTGAAATAAAGTGTGTGAGTGTGTGTGTTAGCTTAGTGATAGAATCGTTAATGTCGAGGTCAAAGGTTTCGGGTTTAAGTCCGTCGTCACACGACCTTTAAAATTCCTTGTATTCATTTAAAAAAAAGTGAAATAAAATATCATAGGTGCGTGCTTGGAGCCGTAGTTCTTTACTTCTTTTTGTGTTGCAATTGACTCAACATTTTGGTATCAATTTTGAAATAAAATATCTTAGGTGACAATTGTCTTGAAGAAACAATTTGGGTGCAGTTGATCTTAACGTGTGAACGGATAAAAAGTGACAATTATTTTAAAGAAATGGACAATTATTAGTTAAAATACAAAATGACAATTATCGCGAAAAAAAGTAACAAGCATGAAAGAAAAGTAAAAATTCGGATCAGCCCGCACCAAAGTCCAGCTCTATATATATTATTAGGTGTTGGAAATCATTTTGTCTTAATTAGTTTAATTACCACATCTCTCCCTCGCTCACTCATGTATAGGAAGGAGGGTTAATGAAGCTATGTCCACTTCAAAGCTATGGTTTCTCATATCCGGAGAAAATGGTTGAACAGTCATTAGATTATAAGATGATTGAAACAAGATAAAAACGTTGCTACCCCACACACACATATATACTATATAGCTATGTGTGTGTAGGGATGGCAATGGGTCGGGTTTTTACGGGTACCCGGATCTCCCAAACCCTAATGGGACGGGTTTGAGAATTATTAAATGGTTTTGGGACGGTTTTGGTAGAAACATTAAAACCTGTGACGGGTTTGGGAAATTACCTACGGATATCCGCTACCCAAACCCATTTATATATATATATAAGATAACAAAATTATATATATATATATATGGCCAACTCTTTTTAAATACCACACAATAAAAGAGAGAAGTTATTCACACTCATTTATAAGAGTAGGAGTTTTTCATACCAAAATGTGTTAAAATACTAAACTACCCTTACTAAACAAATAAAGGTTAAAGCCAATAAAAAAAACAACTAAAAAACAAAAACTAAAACCCCTAATTCGGTCCCCCCCTCCCGACACCCCAACCCCACTCTTTCTCTCTCTTCAAACTTATCTCTCTCTCTCAACACGATACCACCACCGTGTGAACCAATCCTCGACCGCACCATGAGCGGAAATCGATCGGAAGCCGACCATGATGAGGAGGAGACGGCGTCGGCCTCGTCGTCGGGCTGTGTGGAAAAAGAAGTAATCTCTAACGACCTGCCGGTTAGTGCCCTAAATTCCATTCAAAAATGTTTTTTTTTTGAAAAATTATGCTTTCAAATTATGTGTTTATGCTCGTTAAATTGAAGTTGAGAGCAATGTATATGATTGTATGAGTATGGGTAGCATTATTTGTAAGATTTGTTGGTGAATTTTGGAGTCAAATGTTGGTAAAAGGGCTGCACTCGGTGGGTGTTCATATTCACACGATGGTGGTGTGAAGATGAACCACCGTGTGAAGGTGTGAAGCCATTTTGGCCTCGGTGGCTGCACTCGGTGGCGGCACTCGGTGGCTGCCGTGTGGTGGCATCACACGGTGGCTACACGACCGTGTGTTGCCACCGTGTCTTTGTCCGGACCTGTCAAATTTGATCATATTTTGTGTTTTTGTTTGGTTTGAGCACTCGATCATTGTTCTTATGGTTCGTATGTTTATATTGTAGCCCGGTCTTGAATGGATGAGGCCGACATTGCGCGGTGTTACTCAACTATTGAATCTCCACGTACGTGAGGCCGTATTCAAAGAGATAACTTCGATGTTTCGGCATCTTACCAAGAATCCGAGACGGTATAAGCAGGTCTATGATGAATTTACCGCCGGATACGTTGGCCGTTTGATTAAAGTCAGGAGAAGATGAAGTTCAAACGGTGCCCTCCATCATCTTTTGGCCCGCCAATTGAAAGGTGATGGTGTCATACCCCCGGACGGCGTGGTTTCAAATTTGTGGGCGGACCCTCCGTTTCACCGCACGGGATTATGCGTGCATCCTTTGGGCTTAATTTTGGAAATTCTGAGTTTGATCCACATGGCAAACATCTCCTCCGGCCTACTAGTCTTTTCCACAGAATATTCAATGGCCGCAGAATTTTGGTTAGTGAAATGCGTCGGAGGTTCATTGAGCATGAGTTAGGAAACGACATCGAAGACTATTGTAAGGTGGCGAATCTGCTGGTTTACTACCTCTTTCTCCTATGCCGGGATGACATGGAGGTCGAGACTTGGGCATGGGCATTAATTGAGGATTTCGACCGTTGGAACTCATTTCCTTGGGGTGCTTACACTTACGGAGGGGCGTGTCACTACATAAACAATTGTTGCCAAGAAGCCGAATCGAGAACGGAAGACAAGTTACCAGCTTTTACGGTCCGTTTGGGTTTTACGATTGTGGTCTTACGAGTGTATTCTGACTTGGGTGCTTCTTGTGGAAGCCGAGATGATGCCGTTACAGTGCCGCGTTGTTTAATGTGGACAACAAGGACCTTCAAAGCAGACTTTAGCACCTTCTTCGAGAGACGAGTACGTACATTTATTTTTATGATTTTATCTAATAAAGTTATCTACATGTTTAACATTTAATAATTACTTTTCTATGACTTTTTTGCGGCGAGTGGTATATGCTATGATGCCGCATATGATTGAAGATACTCTTGAGCCTTGCTTGGTACGATCTTGATAATATAGAGCATGTGCACTATGAACCACCGAAGAAAATAGCGAGAAAGAAGGCGAAGAGACTGAGCCGGAGCCGAAAAAGAAGGGGAAGTTTAAGAAGATTGTGGCTGCCGTTGGAAATATCATTTCACCCTCCTCATCGGTACAAAAAGTCCCGAAACGACGCCGGCATAATTCTCCACCAGCAGTAGACATATCTAAGACTGCAGAGCCGGTCTACCAGGAGACACGGTCAGAGAGGGAGTGTTGTGTGCACGGACATCCTTGCCCCGACCATGTCCAGGACGGCAGGGATGACTACTTCGATCGCCGACTGAAGGCGGTCTTGTTTGACGAGTCCGAGACTGGCTTCTTTGCCAGATTATCTCGGAAGCTCTTTGGTCAGGTCGTGGACTACTTCGGTCCCAGACACAGGCGGTCTAGGAGTCCTCCACAGCAGTCTGATGGGAGCTACAGGAGGGCGCACGACCCGCCTCGTCAGTCTGCCTCAGTTAGTAGCGGTCACCGGAGGATGTCCGTCGACCCGCCTCGTCACTCAGCAGCTGCAACTCTACAGACTCACCGCCCCGAGCAGCAGCAGTATCAGACACGGCTACTAGGACAATCGTTTGACCTCGTTCCTGAGACGTTTGATCAAATTCCCCATCAGAGTGAGCCCATGCCCTACCAGTACGACCACCCTCAGTTTTAGGGCTATAGCAGCACTCCGCTGCATCGATCTGACCCTCCGGTATGGCGGCCTCCCATGTTTCGGCCAATGTGTTGGGACGACAAGATCAAGCCGAGCGGACCCCCTTCTAAGAAGATTGGGCGGCAAGAGGGTAGTAGATTGCTCGGTTTCGGCCAAGATGAGCGAGACTCCCCAACAACATTGGGCAGCAGAGGGTAGTAGTGCTCAGTTTCAGCACGAGCACACCCCCCAGCAGCATTGGGCAGCAGAGGGTAGTAGTGCTCAGTTTCAGCACGAGGCAGAGAGTAGTAGTGCTCAGTTTCAGCACGATCACACGGTGGGGCAGCAGCAGAGACGGTCTTCCTCACCCGTTGATATTAATTGGTCGTCCTCCAACTCCTCTTCTCACAATATTTTTGATGAGGAACTGGCCGAGAACGAAGAACAAGTGTTGGGTCGTCGGAAGATAAAGTCGTTCTTCTTCTTTTGCCGCCTTATGTGGTTATGACTCCGGCAAACGTGAAGTTGTTGAGAAATTTGTACAAAAAGCATAGGAGGGCAGGGAATGATGCTGTCGTGGAGATTAAAGATCTGAAACTCGTAATCCCACAAGAACAGTTCGTTCGTGTCGAGGATCCGGAGAAGATGTTTTGGGCAGAGGTAACATTTCTTTTTTAGTTTAGTAAAATATTTTAATTTCATTTATATTTTTTAAACCGAAACTAATACATTAAAAAACATTGCATGATATAGACTTGTACCTGCTGTACATGCGAAACAAGGTGAAACATGGAAGAATGACAGCAGATGGAGTTTGTCAGGCAACCACAATCTTGGCATCGACATTTTTCTATGTAAGTTTTAAATTATAACAAGTATTCTATTTTTTTTTTGCACAATTCATTTAACGAGTTAATGTTCTTAATAGAAAATGATGCATAATGCGTACGTGGAGTTGGAGGGGTTCGGACGAGCGAGTGACAGAGCTCACAAGTGCTAAAGAAAAAGGAAACAAGAAGAAAAAAGGCAATCTGTGAAACAATATCATCATTGGCGTGTACCAAACGCACTAGTGGAGATGGTTAATGGGACGGAAGACGTGTCGCTACTTCTTGGTTTAATGCTAAACACGTAAGTTATTTAATTTGTAATTTTTTATATTCAAATATTATTTTAATAGACAAATATATTGAGTTCTTTATTCATTTTCTGTTCGAGTTATCACGGTTTGCAATGTCGGGGGCAATCAATGGGTCACAATACGTATTCGTATCGCATGTTGGACTATTGAGTTGTACGACTCAACCATGCAGTGGCATAGAGATACTGATGTTCGGGAAGGTCAACTTGAGTGTGTGACACACCTCTTACCTCGACTCTTGGAGGTAGCTCGTTATTGGGACCAAAATCCAAACAGGAAAAAAACCAAGGCACCGTTGAGGATAGTGAAGATGCCGAGTCGGAAGCGGTTCATCCGGATCGACGGAATAAGCGCCATGGCCCATACTCGTGTAAGTATGTCGACCGTCTCATCAATGCAACTGCAAAAACCCAACATCGTGATGTATCAATCGGTGACGATTATGTGGCTTCCTATCAAAAATATATAGCAACTAGGATCTATTGGTTAGCAGTAGAGGGTCGTTTCTGGCTTTGAGCCCGATTGTGAACTTTTCCATGACTTGTTTGTACGTAAATATTTTTCATCTACTAGGATTTGATCTTGGAGTGACAATTTCTTATGAAGATATGAGTATGTTTTGTGCATAAATGAGGTGAAACAGGGAAAACATGTGATAATACATGGAAAATTGTGGTCTCAGATCTGCACACGGTCGTGCTGCCACCGTGTGAACCACCGTGTGGTGCGACCGTGTGAACAATTAGGTCTCTTGACTGTTCACACGGTCGCACCACACGATAGTTCACACGGTGGCCACCACCGTGTGCACAAGAACATTTCATTTAGGCCTCTTATCTTTTCACGTGTTATCGATTTAGATGTTTAGCAATTCTCTAATAGCTTATTTAAACATTTATAAACACTAAACACCTCAATCGAACGCGTACATATAACATTTGTGTAATTCACTAATGTAAGAGGTACTTTCTCAATAACAAGATGTCAAAGTATATTACAAATATCTTTCTAATCCAAGGATTATACACAATACATAATGGATTTCGTTCATGCAATCTTATAATGATACAAATAGACATATTTGTTCATAATAATCGTTCATACGCACTCAATAACACGTAAATTAGTGATTTGTCATGCATTTAATACAAAATTGATTATGTTCTTGTGCACACGGTGCAGGACACCACCGTGTGCACGGTGGTAGCCACCGTGTGAACCACCATGTGGTCCACCGTGTGGTTCGCCCGTGTGAACAATTAGGCCGCTTGATTGTTCACACGGTCGCACCACACGGTGGACCACACGGTGGTGGCCACCGTGTGAACCACCGTGTGAACTATCGTGTGGTGCGACCGTGTGAACAATCAAGAGACCTAATTGTTCACACGGTCGCACCACACGGTGGTTCACACGGTGGCCGCACGACCGTGTGCAGATCTGAGGCCATAATTTTCCATGTACTATCACATGTTTCCCTGTTTTACCTCATTTATGCACAAAAACATACTCATACAACTATGTTTACATTGTCCTCAAACAACTAACTAGCCACAACAATTAATATAGGGAGACAAACAACAGAGGAGATCTCCGGGGGCACAATCTACTCATCCGGATGTGGTATTGGACTAATGTGCTCTGCATAAGTTTCTCTGTAGCCGGCCTGCTTGAAATAACGACCGACAAAATCGTACACAGACAGTCCGTTACCTGCGCGCCTGTTAGAATAAGCAAATAAGCAAGTGTAATAAATGAACATCCAACATAAATTGTATAAGCAATGATCTGTAATAGCTAATAATTAAACGTATACCTAATAGCGGCAACAGCATGACGACATGGAATCAAATCCAAATCGAACTCCCGACACGTACATGTACAGTTCCTAAGGTCAACCTGATAACGCATATTTTTTTCTTCAACTTTATAAATATGTGCGGTGGTGTTACCTCGAGCTTGAAGGCGGAGACCGTCTTGAACAGCTAAATTCAACTTCAAGAAAGTGTTCTCTGTCAACTCATGATCTCTCGATAAAGCTTCTGCCCGCTTCTCATCGAACCAATTCTCAAGAATTAAGCGATATAGCTCAATCATCGAGCATACGGGTAGACGCCTAGCCCACAACATACGAGAGTTCAAGCATTCGGCATAATTGGAGGTCAAGAAGTCATAGCGTCGTACCGGACACTTCGACCTAGCCCACCTCTCCGGTCCAACTTCAGCGAGCCGCCTGTGAGCCCCGTTGGGGCTTTCAACATGCAGTTTCGAGAACATCTCATCGAACTCTTCATGTCGATGGCAATATGTTGCGGTTTGAAAGATTGCGGCCACGTGCTTGCCGTATGGAACAAGATTTTTCTGAAGATGGTGAAAGCACAACGCATGGAACGCATTCGGATAAACAGCTCGAACAGCATTCTGAATGCTCTTATGTTGGTCACTCACGATCAGTAAATCATCTGGAGGATTGTAGCATCTGCGCAGGTTATAGAGAAAATATGTCCACCCCTCATCATTCTCTTTGGGACCGAGGCCAATTGCAAGAGGGAAGACATGGTTGTTGCCGTCCAACGTGACGGCAACAAATAAAATTCCCCTGTTCTTTCCCTTGAGGTGGGTCCCATCTACAACAATCACCGGTCGAAGATACTTATCAAATGCTCGAATACTCTGACCGAGTGCAACAAACATGTGGCACAGCGAACCCTTGCTATTCATCTCCAAATCATAAACGGTCCCCGAATTGTCTTGCTTCAACAAATATAGATATGACGGGAGCCTCGATACGATGAGTCAAAGTCGCCGTACGTCCTCCTCGAATGGCTATGTTTCTCACCCGGAGAGCAAGCCGTATAGAATGTCAACCCCAAACATTCTACGCATCTCTGCAATCATCTCCTTTGGCCTCAGTGTGACCCCCTCGCCGGTCAATTTTTTGGCAAAATAGAACGCAGCAACCTCAGAAGTTACCGACCGTACAACAACACGATTCAAGTCCTCGTGACATGTGTGATTCATGGTCAACTTAGTAATCCTCCAAATGGATGCACCCTCAACAGCACACACTCTGAAGTTGCAATTCTGTCTACCACTCTTGCGGAGAAACGTCATCCGTTTACTCCGCCTTGCGGAACGCTTATTTTCGTATGCGCAAAAAGTTCTCCAAGTGATACATTCCAATAGTGATCTTCAACTCTTCCTTCGATCGAAATAAGGCCCCCAATGCGAGTTCCCCACGTACAGGTGGAGGATGCTCGACCCAACCCAGAGTCCCCGCGCTTTCACGATCGGGAAATGGAATGATCCAATTGTGCATTGCACGCATATGAGCAGGCTCGCATTCGGAATGATGGTCCGATGAGAAGTTCCGATTGCCCAGAACCCTATCCATTTGTGCCGGCTGTCGGACCCAAGCAAGAAAATCTGTAAAAAGTGAATCAAGCAATGCCTTACGACGATCTTCTTCTTCGTCTTCAGATGAAGATGCATCTTCATCTTGCTCATCTTCGTTAAATTCTTCATCTTCATCGTCTTCCTCATCCCCCTCATATTGCTCATGTTTGGACGACATGCGGTTCTGCTCTACTCGGGAACTACTACCACCGACATTAACCTCGGTGCTGGATGAGACATCGTTCTCAACAAAAACCTCCGGATCATCTTTCTGTTCAAGTAACAATCGAACCAACTCGATATCACTCCGCAATAAAACTTTTACCCTATTACCGTTGGACATGCTGGTCAAGTACCATAACTTGTAATCGGTCCGTTTCCGACCGCCCAAACCCTCTCCAATCAGATCTACGAGGTTAGCACGGTTTTGTTTGATCGCATCGATGTAGACAAAAAATGATTCCCCGTCTACATACGTCGATCGCTCCCAACGACCACCTTGTGATGTATCAATACACGCGTCCACGACATCGAGATTCACAAAAAGCCAAGAAATCATCGGAAAAATGATCGAATAAGCTTCTACGACATGTTACGATTTGGACACGGTGGCATCACACGGTGGGAACGACCGTGTCTTTGCGATCGTGTGGAAACATCCACACGATCGCAGCACACGGTCATTCCCACCGTGTGATGCCACCGTGTGAATATTTCGTGGCCACGAAACATTCACACGGTGGTCTGCCATGCCGGAAAAAACCCTAGTTCTATACCCCACGATCATCAACTATAATTTTTAACTTATTTTGCTTCTAAACATGTGCCTAAGCATGAAAATATACTTTCTTGTGACTTAAATTCAACTATTTTGCCTATTTCATGCAATTGTTTACCATCGTGTGCAATAAAACTACCACCGTGTGCATGACCGTGTGGTGTAGAACTCGCTCAAAAAAAAAAATTGCGGGCTAAATATAGCTTCGTACCTTCTTTATGAACCCAGAAACACTTATCGGCGGTCCTATTTGCACTTCAACTCCTTTTTTTCGAATAATCTTGTGATTTTTACAAGGATTTTGAGAGACCCATTTGTACAAAAATCGCACGTTTTTTCTCCAATCTTTTTACTTTTCCTTCTTTGTCCCAAATGTCCCAAATGTAATGTATTTAGTTGTTGTTGTGATATTAATGAGAGTAAACAACCTCTCTTACAAAACATTGAATGAATGTTGTTTTAGGGGTTGCGATCGAATGTATTTTAGTTTTTAGTTTTTTATTATTTATTTTTTTATTTGTTGATGAAGATGATGACTAAAAAAAGAAAAAAAAAGACAAAAAGGATAAGTTAGGGGTATTTTAGTCTTTTTACTGATTTTGGTATGAAAAACTCCTACTCTTATGAATGAGTGTGAATAACTTCTATGTTTTATGCTTTGGTATTAAAACATGCATTCTCCCAAATATTTATGTATATATAATTTATAATATAATTATAAATATTAGTGTAAATATTATTAATTTTAGGATTTTATATTATTCTCTTTAACCCGCATACAAAGAATTAATAATTTCAGTAATTAAATATTTATTTTATATATAATTTATATTAGTATAAATATTAATAATTTTAGGATTTCTTATTATTCTTTTAACCCACATATAATTTAATTTAATTTTCTATTTATACTTATGTTAAAATTATGTTTATAATATTTTATTATTTCTACTAAATTTAATATTAATGTTTAAGTTCTAGTACATTCGGGTTTTAGCGGGTATTACCCAACAGGTTTGGGTCGGGTACGGGTTTTAAAATGATTTTTTAATCGGGTTTGGGACGGGTATGGGTTGAAGAAATTTTGATGGGTTTGGATTTGGGAAATGCTTAATGGGTGGATACCCGACCCATTGCCATTCCTATGTGTGTGTATATATATATATATGTATATTTATGCAATGCAACTTAATTGCGTTCGGTGTTTTAACTACTAATGTGACTCTACTAATGTAATCAACATCTCGTTTACAGTTTTTTGGAAATAAATCCTATTTTAATATTTTATGAAAAGAGGCAGTCTTTTGTTTCGTCGTTTTAATTAATTTTTTATATAATTAATATAAATCTTAATTAGGAATTGATAGTTTCTAATTAAAATTAATAAATCTTAATTAGAAATTAATAAATTATAATTAAAATTAATTTTAAAAAATCAAAAAATTAAAAGAATAAGAAGGAAAATAAGCGCCAGCCATAAAAAAAAAAGGCCGGGCAATAATAATAAAAAGGCGGGCAATTTCTATTTTCAACTTTATTTGTGAATCACCAATGTAAAACTGCATTGCTAAAATAAATACGGTCGTCATATATATATATATATATATATATATATATATATATATATATGTATATATTACACATATTTTTCTTGTTGTTATATACTATATTATATTTGTCATACATATATTGATACAAATAGATGAACCTATGCATTATTATAAGCGTAAGCTATAAAGAATCAATATATAAGATAATAAAAAAACCTACTCCTCATCCATAACCATAATTCGATTACCATCAGCAAATACAAAAACAATTAAAATCTAGATTTTAAATAAATTCGATCAACGGGCTTATACCATCTTATCTAAAAATACAAAACCTAAATAGGATTGGCACAAATTTATTTATTTCGTTGTGAACAGAGCACAACACCTAAAATAATAAAGTAACAAGAAATTTCAGAATAAAAAATATTGTTTGATGTGAAAGCTTAAAAAATAGTTAAAAACTGGTTTTGTCATGGGCCCAACCCAATTAATGCTTCAGTAAATCAAAGAAACCTCTGAACGAACAACTGCAAGTCCGCAAATGGAAACAAAAATTGAATTACAGTTTAAAATCAAAATAAAAAAGAAAGCCTCTTATCTTCATTAGTGTAGCCAGACATAATGGGTTTTTAAATTTAAATTCATCAAATTCTGTCTTATTACCGAAATGTAAGATTTTTTATTAATTGAGCTAGAAATGTAAAATTATTAATATTTAGAAATTGTTACAATAAATTTGGAGAATTTTTTTTTTTTTTGAAAACTTAAATTTGGAGAATATTATAACTCGATAATATACATATTGCTATATATATATATTATATAGCCCACTAGTAAAATAATATCTAACTAACCAAGAAGTGTGACAAGTGAGGATCTTGCAAGTGGGTTGGGATATAATAAGTGAGAAATTGTAGCCACACAAATCACTTATGGTGGAAATATATAAATGGAATATGACTTGGGAAATATTAAATTAGTCGTTAATTTTTTGATAAATAATTCACATATTTAAAATGTTATACGTACACATGACATATTTTTACACAAAGAAAATGAGATAGAATATTAAAAGATTTAGATATTTGAAGGGGTAAAAAATATCATGGTAGAGAGAGTGGTCAATTTTACCACTTAAGAATATTAATTAGTCGGGATTTTTTATAATTAATTCACATATATTTGTAATGTTATGTACACATGACATACTTTTATATAAAGAATGAGATATATTTAGATATTTGAAGGGCTAAACAAGTGTCAAGGAGTGGGTCAATTTTATTCCACTTAAATTTGAGAAAGCTTTGGCTGGCGCAATGTAATTAGGTCAAACGAAATGTAACTGCACACTCGTATAGTTGATCATGGAGTGTCTTATTTTTCCATAATACTAGTATATCTTCCCGCGCGATGCGCGGTGATTATTATGTTACACCGATATTATGCATATGTATATATATTTAAAATCATTAAATATTGTTGATGTTTTGAAATTACACTACAACACAAACTTTACATGAAAAACAATGATAGTTTAAAGTAAATTTAAAAAAAATCTTGAAAATTTATAAATAAAATAAAATAAATCTAAGAACTATGCACGAATGCTAATTTGTACATATACTACTACTACATTATTAAAAAAAATGATCAAATACTTGATGTCATCTATTTTTAATCTTTATCGGCAATATTGTAATCAAAGATCAAAAGATAGCATGCACACAACAAACATATATTATTAATATAAATAATTTAGTAATTTAAAAAATAATAAAGAGAAGAATATTCATTTTTCTACAATAATTTGTGATAATATAAATTTATGTAAAACACAATTTCACATTTTTGTAATTTAAATACCTTAAATTAAAAAACTTAGTAAATATGAGTCCTTGTCACTATTATATAATCCATTATAAAAGTTAAACAACCCATTATTTTCTCAAATAACTGACCCATAAATTTCTCAAATGTAACCGACTTTTGATAATGATGAAAAAAATTGCTCAAGAAATTGGTCAAAATTGATTAAAAGAGTCAAAATTAATTTTAAAATTATTTTACTATTATGTTTTAATATATATATATATATAGAGAGAGAGAGATTAAATTTTATCAAATTATCTTTTGTAATGCTGCAAAATAAATATTTTGTGAGTGTGCTTTTTGCAGAGGGAATGCGGTGGCGGTTTTATGATTCCTAACACTATGAATTAATTGGGCGGTTTTATGATTCCTAAAAATATGGATTAGTTGGGATTCTTTTAAACTTGCGAATTAAAAGTGGCGTAAAAAATAGAGCCAAAATTAAGAAAAATGGAGGCAAAATTATTTTTTGTTTAACTATTCTATTTTAATATATATATATATATAGAGAGAGAGAGAGAGAGAGAGATTTCGGGAAATTATCAATTTTGACCCTAAAATTTTAACAAAATTTCAAATTTATAACATACTGTAGATATTATAAAAAACGGACCTAACAAGTTTACCTAACAAGTTTAACTCGGCATAAAATTTAGAATCAACTTAATTTTAATTATTGCACCAAATTGATGGCCACTGTTTCGTTGGTTTTAGTCTCGTAAGAAATACTGTAAAGCAATACTACATGCCATTTTCACACCGAAAAAGATAACAAAAATTAGAAAACTAAAAAAGAATCTACAACTCTAATCGCGACGAACGCATGACACAGAAGGCCCTTTCTCAAACCAAAAATACTTATATTTGGGCCATAGACGATGAATACGCTAACAGTAACTACTACACAATCAATCCATGTGGAACAGTAACTATTACATCAGTAAACAAAATCTTGCATCTATTAATGATCTTTATAAGTCAAGAAAATTTTACAACTTACCGAATTTCACTGATGGAAATTCATGAAAATATTGATAATGTCTTGCATGTATGAAAATAAATAAGAATTTTCATAACTAAAATTTGTAGTTTTTTTTTTTAAATTTTCTTGACATTTAGCAACAATTCCTAGATACATTCATACAATAAACAGTATCCCCTACGTCCTCCAAAAGTATGTAGTGGGGGAGGGCGACAAGAGTTTAAAAAAAGTGTTGGCATATGTATTTTGAGTGGAGTAAGGCCTCATCTATTTGATTTGTTGTGAAGTTTAAAATATTAAAAAGTTAGTGAGGTCATGTCTTAAAATGACGAACCATACTTATAGGAAATATCTCAAAATAACAAATTAATCATATTTTGGGGGACGGATTGTACAATAATGCAATAAAAGATATGCTGACTAACCATAACAAAATAACAGTATCAACCTTCGGCCCAATTGCCGAAATAGAAAGAACTGAGACTGTACACTAGTGGGGAATCAATAGACCCAAGCCCAAACTTTATTTTATCAATTCAATGTTTAGAGGAAAGCCCAATTAAGCTTTATTTATTTATCTTTTAAGATTGAAGCCCAAACTCTATTTATTTAATTTTTTTTAGGGGTAGCACAAACTTTACTATTTTAAGCATCCAGAAATATTTTACTAGTTTTATTTGTGTTATTTTTGTTTATTTGATTCCCCTCCTTTGATCCAGGGCTATCATTAACAATGCATTATTATTGTTGGAAAAATTCTAAAGTTTTGTTTTGATTCCAAAACCCAACTGCTCTCCAACCTAGTAGATGATTGTACAAACCTAAGTTAAATTTTTCCAGCTCACTTATTTGAGCCTTAGATTTTCTAAGTTCACAGGTTTGGAAGCTGAAGACAGAAGAAGACCCAGCTGTGTATTCACCCCCCCTACACCGAAGACCTCGTTCCGGGACCATCAATTGGTATCAGAGTAGTGGTTCAAACGACCGCGGTTTCTGAATCAAGAGATCTGTCTTGAAACTCTGTGTCAGTGGTCAACTGAACAGATCCGTTTTTCAGAAAAACTCATACTAGTGCATACTGTACATCTCTTCATGGATTCCTATCTTAATAGGAATCTTCCCACCTTTTCAGTTGATGACTATGCAATCTGGAAATTCAGATTGAAAAGCTTCCTGTGTGCGCATCACGACATGATGTGGGACGTCATTTCAGATGGACCCATCCTTATTTATAAACAAGAAAATGAACTCGTACCTGCTCATGATGGAGGACAACCAGAATACCGGCCAATTCTCAAGCCAAAGAAGGAATACTCTTCAGAAGAACGAAAGCAAGTTGGATTGGACAGCTTCGCAAGGAACACCATCTCATCAACGGTCTCGAACGCCAACCTGAGTAAAATCATCAAGTGCGAGACAGCCAAAGAGATGTGGGAAACACTTGACAAGCTATGTGAAGGGTCAGAAGAGATCAAAGAAAATAAATTCACAATAGCTTGCCAAAAATTCGACAACTTCAAGCAGCTAGCCAATGAGTCCATTGAAGCGATGGAGCTAAGGTTCTCAAATATTGTCGTCGAGATAGAGACAATCAGAACTGGGAAATATACCCAGCGGGAAAAGAACTTAAAGGTTCTTTCAGCTCTTTCAGCTAAATGGAATACTTACAAGGTAGTTCACCAAAGTCGAAGTGACTTGGGTGATCTATCTACAGAAAGGTTGTTCTCACTCTTAAAAGCCAACGAATACAACTTGAAGATCACCCAAGAAGAATCTTCAAGGCATTTAATGACGGAGAACTCACCCCAGCTCCAAAAGAAATAGCTTTCAGAGCCAACTCTGAAAAGTCAGCTCATGTCAAGTCAGCAGAGTCCTCCAAGAAGAAGAAGGACAAAAAGGATATGAGCAAAGAGGAGCTACTCGAAAAAATTGCCATGTTGGTGAAAAATTATAACAGACTCAACACCAGCAAAGGCAAGTACAAGAAATTCGCCAAGACATACAGAGACAAGTACACAAGTCGATGAAAAATCGACCGACACGTCAAAACGGATGTATAAGGAAGTGTCGCTTCAATTGCAAGGAGCCGGGACACTACAAGCAGGACTGTCCCAAACTGTCAAAGAAAGAAAAAGATCTTCTGAAAGCTAAGGCAGCTGACAGAAGAAGAGCATATATAGCTGATGAAGAGTCCGAGTGCAATAAAATAGATGATAATATGCCCTTCTCAGACTCAGAGGAAGATGCACTCATGGCCCGTGATGATCAAGACTAGGATGCTTGCTTCATGGGACAGACAGAAGGACTCGACGATGATGAGGTAACTTCTAAAATTCAGAACGTATCTAACCCATCACCATCACACGAACACTCTACGCAGGTCTCTGAATCAGAAGGACAACCTGATTGGAATCTGGTGGAGAAAGTCATGAATGACTTCAAGAATTTACAAGAAATTCTTGATGTCATAATGTGTGAAAATGCTGAGCTAAAGGTAGAACTGAAAAAGAAAGAAGCATCAGAAGCAGCTGATGCTACACAGCTCAACGAGGAAATAGTGTCGCTCAAGGAAAAGATAGTCAAATAGGATCAGCTGATGAAGAAGTTCTACTATGAGAAAAAGCAGCTGATGGACAATTTGGAAAAATCCACAGCTGAGTCAGACAAAAAGTCAACTGAGATCTTGGAATTGAAAAGGTCAGAAGACACATTATCCACAAAGCTGGTAGCACTCATCAAAGCTACATCGACGATGGATGAAATAATCAGTGTACAACGACCAGCAGCATTAAAGACGGGATTGGGTTATGATGGATCTAAGGATCTAACAAATGTTGCAACTATAAGTGGTACCAAGGTAACTTTTGTGAAAGCAAAAGAAAATCCAACTCCGGCCGCACAAAAGACTGAGAAACAGATAACACAGCAAGGTCCTAGAAGACAAGCTGTAAGGCAACCCCAGGCTCAAATCAGACCACATTGGGATCAGCAACAACGAAGGAATGATGTTGGACAACATCGACACCAACATCATCAGCAGCAAATGGCGAGATATCAACCGAGATATCAGACAAGATCTCCAGCTGGATTTCAGTCATATGATTACCAGATGGATTATCAAGTCCAGCCGAGATACCAAATTAGACAGCAGAGACAGAAGCAAAGAAATGTCTCAGCTGTACACTCAGCTAGAAACCAAGGAAGAACTGAACTATCAAGAAATCAAGCTGGGAGAAGACAGAGATCAAGACCCAGCCAACAGAGTCAAACAAAGAACACAAAGAACGTGTTCATAGACACAGCTGGGAGAATTATCAGAACGAATGATCCAATCAGAGTCATCAAACAAATCTGGATCGTAAAGGGATCTCTATCTAACCCATAAGGACCCAATCAAAACTGGGGACCTAAATTTTGATTTCTGTGACAGGCTGCAAGAAAAAGATGCATCATAGAGGAATCGATGAGAACACTGTGTTTAGGGCTGGCAAATTTCCGGGTCGGGCCGGCCCGTCCTGAGCCCGGCGGGCTTTTTGGACCCGGCCCGAAAATTCACCGGGCCGGAAAATATGGAGCCCAGCCCGGCCCGAAAAATCAATTTATAGCACATTTTTACCGGGCCGGCCCGAGCCCACCGGGCTTTTGCCTATTTCGGGCCGGGCCGGGCCGGCCCGAAAATTTGTCGGGCCTGAATTTCCGAGCCAGCCCGAACAGGCCGCCCGTCGGCCGAGCCGGCTCGTTTTGACAAGACTAATCGTGGTACTTGGACAGCGGATGCTCAAAACACATGACTCATCTAAAGCATCTACTTCAAGAATACGAAGAGCGTCCAGGTCCTCAAGTAACGTTTGGTGACAACTCCAAAGGTTTAACCAAAGGTTACGGTACATTTGAAACCTACAATGTTAAAATATCTAACGTTTCATATGTACAAGGATTAAAACATAACTTGTTTTCCATTAGTTAATTCTGCGATAATGGTTTTTCTGTCAAGTTTGATGCACAGGAATGTACAGTGAAAAACAGGGAAACCAAGCAGGTATTACTGAGAGGGAAAAGAGAAGCAAACATATACTTTGCTGACTGGAACAAGAAACTCCAGACACATGTCTTGTATCAAAAAGCAGCAATGAAGTCAGCTGGCTGTGGCACAGACGGCTGAATCATCTCAACTTCAAGACAATCAACAAGCTGGCTAGAAATCAGCTCCCTAATGGAATTCCAGATCAAGTTTATGACAAGAGTCATATTTGCAGTGCTTGTCAACAAGGAAAACAGACAAGAATTTCATTTTCTCTCAAGCCGACGCCCTCAACTGATCGAGTTCTTCAACTCCTTCACATGGATCTTTTTGGTCCAGTAACACCAGCAAGTTTCAACGGCAGGAAATACACTCTGGTCGTAGTGGATGACTTCTCCAGATTCACTTGGGTTTCATTCCTGTACCAGAAAAGTGAAACAAGATCCAAGCTGCCGGCCCTGCTGGAAAGGTTGACGACTCAAAAGGAATGTAAAATTATCTCAATCAGATCAGACCGAGGAACTGAGTTTCTGAATGAAACCATATATGATTATTATGAGAAGAACGGAGTACAACATCAAACCTCAGCTGCACGCACACCTCAGCAGAATGGTGTAGCTGAGAGGAGGAACAGAACACTCAAGGAAGCAGCTACCTCAATGTTAGCAAGCTCAGCCATTCCAAAGAAATTCTGGGCTGAAGCTATCAACACAGCTTGCTTCACTCAAAATAGATCACTACTCACATCCAGACAAGGAAAGACTCCGTACGAGCTATGGAATAACAGAAAATCCTTCATCGGGTATTTCAAGGTTTTCGGCTCAAAATGCCATATCCTAAATAATGGGAAAACCCAGCTGAAGACGTTCGACGCCAAAACTGACCGAGGAGTATTCCTTGGTTACTCAGCTGTAAGTAAAGCTTACAGAGTCTTCAACAGGAGAACACAAACAGTCGAAGTGACCCCTCATGTCACCTTTGATGAAACATCCTTCGAATTCAGAGAGTCGATCAAACAAAGAAACACAGCTGGAACTTCAAGCTCCGATCTAGCTCAAACAAGATCTCAAGTAATTCGAATCCGGAATCTAGCTGAACCATTGATTTGGGATGATGAACCAGGAGAACCTCAAATCAATTCAACAGAGGCAAATCAACCAGCTGAGAATCCAGAGGGATCCCCAGTATCAGATCAATGGGGAATGCCGCCAGCTGGAAATCAAGACCCAGCTGACTCCCCAGCTCCCTCTCCAGCTGGATTCACTCAGTCTACTACTCAAGATCAATCTAATTCTAATCCAAATCAGAATGAGTCTCAGGATATGAATCCAGAACATCTCCAAGCAAGACGTGATTTAGCAATTTCGAGCATCAATGAGCTAGAAGAAGAAATTAGAAGAAGACGAAGATGGATCGAAGATCATCCAGCTTCTGCAATCATTGGAGAACCATCAGACAGAGTTAGAACAAGAAATTCAATTGCTCAAAACCTGACATCAAATCCTCAAGAAGCAGATAATGAAGCTCAAGTCTCAGTAGAGCTAGAACTGACCGTCTACAACGAAGACACAGCTCTCATGGCATGTTATGTAGCTCAAGTTCCAGAGCCTCAAACAATTATCGAAGCCTTAAAGAGTGTGCCCTGGACAAATGCTATGCAAGAAGAGCTGAATGAATTTCTCAGAAATTGCGTCTGGGAACTGGTCGATAGACCAGAAGGAGTCAAAATAATAGGACTGAAATGGATATTCAAAAACAAGCTGGATACTCTTGGAGTAATAATCAGAAATAAGGCTCGCTTAGTCGCCAAGGGATATACACAACAAGAAGGAATAGATTATGAAGAGTCATTTGCTCCAGTAGCAAGATTGGAAGCCATCAGATTATTCCTTGCACACGCAGCACATCACAAATTCAAAGTATACCAAATGAACGTGAAGTGTGCGTTCTTGAATGGGGAAATCAGAGAAGATGTCTATGTAGAGCAACCCCCAAGATTTGAAGTAGAAGGAAACAAAGTTTACAAGCTAAAGAAGGCGCTTTATGGTCTGAAGCAAGCACCTCGAGCTTGGTATGACACTCTGTCAGGATTTCTAGTGTCCAAAGGATTCAAGAAAGGTTCAGTCGACAGAACACTCTTCACCATCAAGCTAGGTGAAGATATACTAGTTGTCCAAATATATGTGGAAGACATCATCTTCGGCTCAAGATCAAATTTCTTATGCGAAAGATTTGGAGAGATGATGTCAAATCAATTTCAAATGTCGATGATGGGAGAAATGAGTTTCTTCCTAGGACTTCAAGTCAAGCAATCAACAGAAGGGATATTCATAAATCAATCCAAGTATGTGAAAGACTTAATCACCAAATATGGAATTCAATCCAGCAAAACGGTGAAGATCCCTATGAATACCAACTGGAAGATTGAACCTGGAACCGAAGGAAATCCAGTGGATCCCAGCAAATACAGAGGGATAATTGGTACCCTGCTGTATCTCACAGCTAGCCGCCCAGATATATCATTTGCAGTTGGAGTATGTGCCATATTTCAAGTTGATCCTAAGGAGGCACATATGCAAGCATTTAAGAATATTCTCAAATATCTAAAGGGTACTCAGAACATTGGGTTGTGGTATCCAGCTGAAGATAATTTGCAGCTGACTGGATACTCAGACCCAGACTTTGCTGGAGATCGATTAGACAGAAAATCAACTCCAGGAACATGTCAGTTCCTAGGAAGCAAGTTGATATCATGGTTTTCAAAGAAGCAGACGTGTGTCGCTACTTCTACAACTGAAGCGGAGTATATGGCAGCTGGAAGCTGTTGCTCTCAAATTCTCTGGCTGAAGCATCAGCTGGACGATTATGAAGTGAAAACTGGTCAAGTACAAATCTTCTGTGATAGCTCAAGTCCTATTGCAATATCTGAAAATCCAGTTCTTCACACAAGGTGTAAGCACGTTGACGTTCGACATCACTTCATCAGAGATCACGTGGAAAAGAAAGACGTCATTGTTGAGAAAATTCACACCAATATTCAACGAGCTGACATATTAACAAAGCCGCTGATGGAAGCAAGATTCAAAATGCTGTGTGGATTGCTTGGATTGTTTAATCCTGATGAAGAAACTTCATCCAGCTGAGGGGGAATAAAACTCAGCTGGAAACCCTTGGGATATCAAGTTGGAAGAATCCAGACCCAGTCGTTTCGTGAACTCAGTTCAAGAAGAGAAACCAGCTGAGGGGGAATAAAGCTCAGCTGGATAATTAAACTGAAGGAGTAACTCAACATAAAGAAACACAGCCGAGGTATCAGCTGACTACAAAGTTCAGCTGACAGGTTTGCAGTCTTTCATTTATTTCCCTGATGAATATACTATTTAAGGATAAAAGTATTTGAATTTAATTCAAATTTCCAGACATTCGTTAGATGGATTAGTCAAGAAGCCATCCATCCAATCGAATCCCATCGCATTTAATGAAAAGCATGCAGGGTAGTGCATATTCAACTACCTCACGCGCGCGTGACCTACAATCTACATACACACGTCACTTAACGTGTTGCGCAAATCTCTCCCAGCCGCAGATCTTGAAATCAGATCTTAAGATCTCAACCGTTCATCAAAATAGACGGGTGATATATATATATATATATCAAAGATATGCAAATCGACGCCATATTTACTTCTTATCTCTGAAATTTTTTTTTTCTGCAAAACAAGTTCTTGCTTATCTCTCTGCAAAACTCTTTTCTCTTGTATTCTTCTAACTCCTCAATACAGAAATATACAATGGCACCAAAGAAGATAATTCCAGGAGCGAACCAATCGGAGAACCTCATGTCAAAGCTGCACTTTGAGAGTTGCTTAACTCTCAAGAACTACAAGAACTCGGAGTTCCAGGAGGTGCTGGATCTCATCGAGAAGGCAGGCCTACTGCAATGGGCAACTGCACGACCGAAGAACATCTTCCGTCGGGAAGTGGCAGAATTCTTCATGGAGATGACGAACAGAGATGAACGTCTCCGCTCCAACATCACCCTCCAACTCAAAGAAAAAACAGGGCATACAACTCCCTGGGACGTCGACATCAACATCAACCGGATGTTGAGCAAGCTGTTCGGACTAAAAACTCTTGGGGACCGCTCCCCAGACAACTACACCAGAGAAGAGATCCAGGCCGAACTGGACCAGATGCTATTCAAACCGGAACCCTACAGGGCGAGTATGTCCAAGCTACTACTCAAGCCCAAATTCAGACTGCTTCTGGATGTCACCCAGAAGTGCATCTTAGGTATAGCTGGATCTCAAGGAGAGATCAGCATACCCAAGTTGAAGCCCATGATAGCCATCCTCAGGAATGATCATGTGGATTGGTTCTCTTACTTTATGGGAAAGTTGGAGAAGGAGTCGAAGAAGATTCACTTCGAAGATGACAGCTTTACCCGGTACAGCTGCAGGGAGACAATCTATTTATGCACCAAAGTGGCGTGCATAATAGAACACTACACAACTGGACGGCAAATCAAGTAGAAAGACACAGAAGAGTTCCCTGTGTCCAAAGTTCTTTTTGAAAAGCAGAGTCAGCTCTCTGACTTGATGAAGAAAGCAGCCCCTGAAGGAAAGAAGAAGATGCAAGAGGCAAAACAGCAGACTGCCTCTCCCTCTCAAGCAGGGAAAAGAAAGCAGCCAGAGGAAACTCAGCCAACTGGATCTCCACCTGCAAAAAGAAGCTCAAATTCAAGGCAGCCAGCAAACCAGCTGTGGAGACAGCAGAGAAGCCAGCTGATAAGTCAGCTGGAACTGAATGGAGATCAGTCGCTGAGGAGAAAGCTCAAGATTCCTCCTCCAGCACAGATCAAGGAAGGGAGTTCGTGATTGCTTCACGAGAAGCTGAGGAACCACAGATAGTGGTCCCCCACCCTGACCCGGAGGATGCTATTCCACTTCGCCAAATCCTACAAGCATTCTCACAGCCCACTCCAGCTGATCTCACATCAGCTGGAACTCCTCAACAACACTCTCTTCTCCTTCCTCCTCAACAACACTCTCTTCTCCTTCCTCCTCATCCTCAGGTACCTCACCAAGAATTCTCGCCTACTTCTTCAGTACCTGAAACCACCCATCTTTCAGCACCCAGCTCACCAAAAGAGCCCCATCTAGCTGACGCTCCTTTGCAGCTGGATGATGAATACCAAGCTGAACCATCAAGCCCTACTTCTTCTTTTGAGAAAATCGAAATCCTCAGTCCCAGAGCCATTGCACGTGCTGCCACAGTCATGAGGTTCGAGGACCTCAGACTTCAAGGAATAAAGAACGCACTGCAACATTATCCTTCTCTTGCCTCGCTCCCTGCTGCTTTAGTCGCCGTCAGCGACTTTAAATTTTATCTGGCTACCAAGATGTCCACTTGGTATGCAAATGAAGAAATGGTGGAGTTCTATACTTTTGATAAGCTTAAAACCGAAGAAGCAGCTCTGCAGGAGATATTTGGATTTGGAAGTCTTCAGGATGCTTTTGAGCATCAAGACGAGCTGATCCAAATCCTCATCCAGAAGGTTGAACAGGATGAAGTACCACCTTCTGAGGAAGTCATCTCTCGAGCCAACTCCTACCTACACAATCTCAGCTGGATTGTTCCAAATTGAAATCCGCTATGACGCCGTCCCCGCCGACATACTCGAGGCAATGATGATTGAAGAAGAGCCAACTAATGCAACGCTTGAGCCAACCGAAGCCGCCCTACGTAGTCCAATTGCCGATGACACTCGCTCACCGGTCGAGATCGAGGCAAGAAACCTACCAAGCCGAATCCGGGACCCAGACGGATCCTGTTGTGCTTTCTGATGCAATGAAGGACGAAATCGCCAAACAAGTTGAGGAAATCCTTTATCAGGATAGACTCAAATCAAATGTTGACACCCTTCTGCGCATCACAGCTATAGAATGGCAAGTCCAATGTAATGGACAGTCCATTGATGACGTGCACAGATTTGCCCAGAATCTGCAGGAAAGCACCAGTAGAGATCTCAAACAGTCTCGTTTCTCAACAAATTGATCATTCAAATCATCTAGAGAAGAGAGTCCCCGAGATCATATCAAACCTCCAAGCTCCGGAAAGTTACGTCGTTAACGACTTATCCAGCCAATGACGCTCCAACAACAGATTTCTCCCACAGAATCCGACATCCACCACTGTTCAATCTTTACAAATAGCCGGACAATCGGTTCAAAGTTTCAAGAATAAAGACAAAGCATGGCTCAACCTCGTCACATCAGATAACTCAGCAAAGATTGCTGATATTGACAAAGCCTTGGCCCAGCTGAATGAGACAGTAGTCAACATCTCCTCCACTCTTATTGATAATGCCAAAAAATGGGGAAGGTAATGACAAGAGAAAAACTTCAAAGACGGGCAAAGAAAAAGTTGTAGCTGAAGTCCAAGTGATGCAGTCAGAGATTGACGAAGTTGTTCTTGAAATTGGATGCAGAGGAATCCAAGTGACGGAAAGGGAAATGGAGCAAAATGATAATCCCTCTTGCCAAAGCTAGTGGAGCCACGCCAGAAAAATTCAATGATACTCATTGGCTCTGCAACTTTGTAACTCAGCAAAAGCAAGAGATGAAAAGCCTCCAAGAACAGCAGAAGAAGAAAGAAAGTTTGCTCAATGCCGAAGAAAAGAAGCAGCAGAAGAAAAGAGCAAACATAAGAGCTGCAAAGAAAAAGTCTCAGATGCCGATGAACTGGAGGAGAGTAGATGAATGGATCCCAGAAGAGCTAAACGACGACTGGGAACATACAAAGTTTGAGTTCATTGAAGATTTATATTATCTGGGAGCTTACCCAAATACGCCCCCAGATGTTGCTTTCATGATGCATCTCAATGAGCTTTTTCATCAAGACAGGATGACGGCAAAAGCATTTTTCAACGCTGCAAATACCGCGAAGATCCAGCTCACTGCTCCCCAGCTGTATCATATCCAGCCTCCGTTGATACCTGGAACTCATCTTCCTGACAAATCAAAAATTATCGCTGAAGTAAACAGATGGGCGATCAGGAGGAAAATTTCCAAGGCAAACAACGAAGAAGAATACAGGAAGCTGGAGCAGATGATATTTAACCGATACAGGTTAAGAACAGATGAGCAGCTGGAAGAAGATAGAATGAAGAATCAGCAGCAGCAGCAGAAATGAAGACCCGGTTAACTGGGATTAAATTGTTTTTGTCTATTTTCAGTTTGTTAATCTTGTGTCTCTTGTAATCATCTTTGTGGATTAATAAAACTGAAATATTTTGCTCTCAAGCTCACCTTGATGACAATAACTCTATGTCCAGGCACTGAACTCTGAATTCAATCTTCTGCTGAAATCTTTTAAACCCACTTTCTCATTTAGGGGGAAGCAGGTTGTTTTTCTCAGTTAGGTTTTGGCATCATCAAAAAGGGGGAAATTGTTGGGAAAATTCTAAAGTTTTGATTTGATTCCAAAACCCAACTGCTCTCCAACCTAGTAGATGATTGTACAAACCTAAGTTAAATTTTTCCAGCTCACTTATTTGAGCCTTAGATTTTCTAAGTTCACAGGTTTGGAAGCTGAAGACAAAAGAAGACCCAGCTGTGTAATCAGCTGGACCCAAAGTCAGCTGAAAGGTCTCTTAGCTGAACAGAGCTCCAGAACTGAGCTGAGTCAGACTGACTCAAGAAAAGAAGAATGGATCCAGCCAAGGAGATCCAACGGAGCAGAATAAATTGAGCTGCATCAAAGTCTAAGAAAGACAGCTGAGCAGAACAAAAGGGAACTAACTCTGAAGACGTCACTTCAAGTCAGTTTACCCATCCAGCTCTAAATTCAAAGACCAGCTCAAAAGACAGAAATCCCGGTGTCAGAGGAAGTCAATATACCTCGACCAATGAGGGATCGACATCTCAGCATCCTAGAAAGGCGAACCTAGGATCTGACACAGTGATGAAGACAGGTGAAGATACGCTCAACGTCAGATCGACAGATCAGAGAGTAGGTAAGATTCAAACGGGTCCTCCAACGGCTAGTTTGAATCTCTACCTATAAATACCAGTCTTCAACCTCAGAATCAGACACGAAAAACTCTCTACAAGCTTTCAACTTCTCTGAATTTCTCAAGTATCAAAAAGCTCTCCAGCAGTTTTCTAACTCTTTAAAAGAGCACTTAACTTCTTAAAGTGTTCACTTTCAGAAACTGCTTTAGTTTTTCGTCTGATCAATAGGCAGAAATCATAGTATATCCAAAGCCTAGATCTGAACGAGTTCATCTTCCAAAGTACTTCATTGTAAAAACTCGTTCAAAGTTGGAAACCCAAACCCTCCTTTACCCAGAAAAGGTTAGGTCAAGGTTACGCCGTCTCGAAGCGCGAAATTCGAGTGTAAGGTTATTCGGTACCCGAAAACTGAAAAGGTATAGGCTTCTACAAAGGCCCGTAATCGTTAGAACACAGCTCGAGGTAGAGCTGCGAAGTTACTTGGTACTCGTAAACCAAGTGGTCATTCTTAGTGGATTTACCAGCTAAAACCTGGTCGTGGACGTAGGAGCTTTCTCTCCGAACCACGTTAAAATTCCGTGTTCTTTATTGCTTTATTCAGTCTTTGCATTAAAATATTTATTTAAAGAACTAACCGCATTTGCACAGCACAAGTTTTCAAAGCTTCAACTCTCCGTCGTATGACACCTACCGCATTATTTTCAATCCTGCTTAACTGAAAACTGAAACTAAGTTTTTCTGAGCTTTTGTAAAAGGAACGAGCTAAGTTTTTCTTTCCACCACTTTCCGCACATACTAAGTTATCACCCAAATTCGACCATCTTCTTTAGAAGTCAGTTGAACTCATAACTGAGCTCTCACTCAACTCTGTTTTAATTTGATAAAAGTTTTCAAAAATCCCTCTTCGATGTATTCACCCCCCCTCTACACCGAAGACCTCGTTCCGGGACCATCAATTATAATATATAAAATATATAAAATACGATATATGAAAAGTATATTGTATATATAGCAAAGATAAATTTGTAATGAGGTTGTTGAAGCTCATTATATATTTCATGTCCTTGCTCAAATTACCTACCTCAATGCCCACCAACTCAATATTCGGAGCCATCATAATTACTATATTTTTATAAGTTTCGGTTATCCATCGTGCTCCTCATTAAATTTAATATTAGTCAATTTTATTATATACGTAATACATGGATACGATAAAGTTCTGGAGTAGTAGAATTATAATTGAATTGGAGTGAGATTCATGATTTCATCGTGGGCATTTTTGTTTTCAAGTTATAAAAAGAAGAGTAATTAGTGGCCTGAACTCTGATGCGTTTCGCAAACATATCACCACGTTTGAGATACCCATTACAATTTTCGACCTTTCAACATTTTTTTTCAGAAATATCACCAAAAAAGAAAAAAATAATGCGTCTTGCGAAGATATCATAAGATATTCATTAAAATTCTAAATCACAAAAATACCACTGGAAATAAATTCCTCATCATAACGTGTAGCGTGTACCCAATTTTAAAAAAGGAAAAATGTATATAAATATATGAACTTTGGTTCCTCTTTTGTTTTGCACATCACTTTTGAATTGTCTTTATAAAATCACCAACTTTCGATTTTGTTCAATTTTTCCCCAATTTACAATTTAGGGGAAATTAAATTTGACTTGACGACCATAATTGTGCACCTGGATATTTCGCCGGACTTCGGAAATATATGGTGGATTATTTTATTTATAATTTACAAAAATAATTAAATAAAAAAATTATCTCTCATCTACCCTCTTTCCCGTGAACGACCTTTCCTTATCTGATTCATCCTTCAACCATCGTCAGTCGCAACGCCACCTCCGTTAATCTCACGTCATTCACTCTGTGTCTCCACTCTCCCTGCGTCGTCTTGATTCTTGATTGTTGAGTTGGGAGATGGTTCAATTTTCTGCACAAAAATGACTTCGATTTCACGAAAAAATGAGTTCCATTCTGAAGGAGATTATGATTTGGAGCAGATTCCTCCATGACCAAAGCTGGAATTGCTTCTGATCTGATTAGGTATTTTGGAGATTTGGTTGTTGATTTTGTTTACTTTTCGCCGTAGAAAGCGTGACCAAACTAACTTGTCCTCTCCATCTCTCTCTCTCTCTCTAGCCGTGACGATGATGATCTGTATGCGGGCTGTTGGAGCGCCGCCGGAGATAGCGTGTTTACTCGACGAATTATACATACAGAACAATAGCATATTTTCTGCTGAAATTTTAGAAAAAATGGAATTGAAGGAAGGAGAAGAGAACTGAGACGACCGTCTTTCTCGACTTCTCACAAATTTCAGCGGAGGTTGGCTGACCGGCGAGAGGGATGATGACAGACGAAGTGAGTGAGAAAGAGAAGTGAATTTCGCAGATGTGTTTTTATAATTTTAATTCTAAATTATTTTCCTTTGAAAAATCGGCAACTACAAATGTGTTCCTTCTGGAAATATCTGCACATTTTTTAATTATACATCACCAAATTTAAGTCATGTCATGTTACAATTAACATTTCACAAGACATAAGTTAGAGCATTCGCATAATTATCCCTCCTCTAATAATGAGGGACCCACATATTTGTCCTTCATAATCATAATAAAATTTTTAATTTTCTATCAACTATATAACTAGACGAGACGAGACATTAATTTATCGAATAGTAACATATTATTGTACGATAAAAAATACCTTGTCTTGGAGGGCAGAGCGGCGGTCGAAAATTAGGGCTCGGTGGCTGGCGTTGACGTTGTAGATGGTGGCGCCGTACAAGTATATGCCAAGCACGGCAATACCTCCCCTTTTAATTCTCAACAACTTCTTAGGAGGGAGTCTTTCAAGCCATTTTTCAAGAATCTTGAATTGCCTCTCCATGTAGGGAGGAAAAAAATTCATCTACCAAAGTGTGTAACATTAGATTATGTAACATATATGAAAGCATATAATTTACTCCCTCCGTCCCAATAGCAAAGTCTTATTTCAATAAAAAAGGGATCAAAGTTGATGTATTTATATGCATTTTTTTCTTTTAAAAATAAATTTTCACATAGAACTACGGCCTGCCATGTAAGAAAGCCAAAGCAAATAATGTGTGACATTCTTTCACAAAATGATGAAAGATCACGGTTTCTCTTACGTTTATCAAAAGTCGTGACATTTTGCAAAATCCGTCAAAAATGAGTTCTGAAGTTGATAATATATAACCCCCCAAAAAAATTATAGAATCATTTTTTGTCAATATTTAAAGGAGATCACTTTCAAAATTGGCTCCCCATTTAAAGTGCGGTGTGAACACCCTTTCGTCGGAGAAATCCCTCATTTTTCTTTTGCTGCCAAACTGGGCAAATCTCTACCTAACAAATAAACAAATTATGAAGAAATTTCAAAGTCAATGAAAGCATTAAAAGAAGTGGACTGGTAAAAGACATTACATTTGGAATCAACACAAGTACTACCTAGCATATGTTAAAAAGTTCAAATCGTCAAGAAAAGTAGTACTATATCCTCTATATATAGTTAATTAAGATGTAAGACTATATCAACGACGTCAATTATATATAAATTTCATCTTAAAATTGACCGACACCCTTTTAAATTCTCGTCATGTTTTATAATTTGCATAAGCTACCTAATTTTTTTTTATCGTGCAATTGAATGTCCATATTAATTAGACAAGGTGATGTATGATGATTGATCCATGTGAGTCGAATTTTGAAGCGATATTATATTTTACTATTGTTTGCCATTCGTGAGAAAAGTGTGGTAGGTAGATACTAGTATCAAAAATTAAAATTACGTGGTAAAATATATTTATTCATTTCTGTCAAATAATGCCAAAAAAAATCCTTCAATCTCGGGATCCAAATAAAACTTTTCTTTGTTGGGATCAGATCAGACGTGAAGAAATCATACCAGGATTATTTTAAAGCTTTCCACATTTCTTATCAACTTCATTTTCCTCCAAATTTATTATTAAAAAAATCATTTTCTAAATCACAACTTTAAAGCTTAATATTGTTATTCACTTATTCTTGTCCAAAGACGGAAAAAATAGAGTATATCGCCGCACATTCCATTTAGTTTTATTGATCATACATGTAGAGAGATATAAAACAGGAAAATCACAAATAACGGAAAAAGAAAAAGAAAATATGAATCTATATATGGATACATGTATGTGTGATATATTGCAACAACATTTGAAATGTAAAAATTAATAGGAGTTTAAATTATTCCTCTGCATCTATCTCGAGAACAATATCATGTGATCCCAAAATAGACTCCAAAGTAACACCTTTGGCTTGAGGAAATTGCTTAATTTTTTCTGAGTCTTGTTCACTCAAACTCCAATCAAATATTTCCAGATTCTCTCTCATCCTCTCTTTGTTGAAGCTCTTACTTGCTATGCTCACTCCTTGCTCGTACACCCACCTCAACGCTACCTGCATCCCATTCATTTCATTTTACGTACAACTTTATTTCATTAATATATATTTATCTTTCTTTTTTTGGTTAAATTTGAATTGGAAAATAAAATAACCTGTGCTGTGGTTTTTCCCATAGCTTTGGCAATATCTGCTAAGACATCACTTTCAACAACTCTGTTGTCTCCCCATTTAGTGTTGTTTGCTCCCAAGGGAGAGTAGGCTGTTACGTGAATACCTTTTTCCTTGCAGAAATCCCTCAATTTCTTCTGCTGCCACATTGGGTTCATCTCCACCTAATTAATGGAGTAACAATGATTCATTCAATTACAGTACTAGCATGTAGGAGAGAGAATTCTAGAGAGAGAGAGAGACAGAGTAATTCAATTACTTGATTGAGTGCGGGAGGGATTTTGGCAATGTCGAGGAGTAATTGAAGCCTTTTGCAAGAGAAATTACTAACACCAATGGCTTTGGTGAGCCCTAAATTCTTGCACTCTTCCATGCCTTCCCAAGCGCCCTTCATATCTAAAGGCTTCACAATTTCTGCCGGCACCGGAGTTTTCCTCACCATCTCCGTCAATCTCACCGGCCAATGAATCAGATACATATCCACGTACTCCAATTGAAGATTTCTGCATCAATAAATATAAAATTAACAAAAAAAAAAAAAACTCCCAAAATTGGTTGATATATATATATAGATAGGTGTATAAATGGCGGCTTACTGGAGGCTCATTTTACAAGCCGGAACGACCTGGCTCGGATCGGCGAAGCTGGCCCAGAGCTTGGTAGTGATGAAGAGGTCGCGGCGCGACTCGATGAGGCCGAGGCGCAGGGCTTCGGCGACGGCTTCGCCGAGCCCCTTCTCGGAGCCGTAAGCGAACGCCGTGTCGAAGTGGCGGTAGCCGGCGTTGATCGCCTCCAGCACGGCGGCCTTCGTCGTCTCCGAGTCCGCCGGCGGGAACGACGCCGTTCCCATGCCGATCACCGGCATCGCCTTCTCGCAGCCGTCGAGATTCACTGATGGGATTGCTGCAGCCGCCATTTGATTTTTCCTGTTTTTTTTTCCTTTTTTCTCGCTCTAAAGTCTAAACTGATTTTTTGTTGTTTTGAATTAATGTTAATGCAACGGGAAAGATAGTTGTTGTCGTATATATATATAGGAATTTGATGCATGTATTTGTGGTGGGCGGGGATTTGGAGACGACCGCATTATTTATTGGGAGAGACAAAGTGAATGTCTACAAAGACGGAGTTTGGTAAAATATTTTTCAGATACAGTAATATAGAAAGGGAAATATCTAATTTCATAAAATGTATAATCATTACAAAAAATGTCCAATGCAGAATGTGATAATCTATGGGCTAGATTCCTTGTTTACTAGTTTTCAGAATTAATCTGACTACGTATAATGATATAATATAAGTCAAACATATACATAATCATTTCAAAAAAAAGTTTACTACCATTTACTACTTTTAAGAATAAGTCAAAACATATACATAATCATATATTTACATGTCTAATGGTCTAAGAAATTGTATTTTATATTAATGCATAATATAGTAATAAAAAAGAACAAAAAAAGAAAATGATCTTGTTTAATCCAGGAAGATGTTAATTAAAAAACAAAACAATTTGGAAGACAGCGTTCTTAGAGATTGTAAAGGACTCCATATTGCATGAATTTCAAAATTATTATCATCCCTTTAAAGATTGTTTTGATCGAAGATGCATCAAATTATAATAGAAATGAACTCAAATTTTTGAAAAAAAATAAATAAAACTGAAAACGGTGCAAATTCGTTTAAACCACATTAATTGAGTTTTGTTTAGAAGTTATATTCATCCTCCTGTTAATTATGATTAAACTGTATGCTTTGTGTTGAAGTGGATTTTTAGGTAGTGATTGAAAAAAATTAGACAGTAGAATAAATTATAATTTAATCTACGTAAAAATAAAACATTGTAGTAGTGATCATAATGATTAAAAAAATGCATATAATTATTTTTTTAAGTTAAATGCCTATAATTATTAAAAAATGTTTCTTATAAAATTTTCTTGACATTAATGATAATAATTATAATTTATAAATAATTTTAATATTTTTACAAACAAAATAGAGAGAAGTTGTATATAAAGACATGCTTAAAAATTTAAATAAGTAAAAAATAGCTAATTTTGAAGGTAGTTGTAGGGAGGGGCAATGGGCATGCGTCTCACAAATCATACCATTAAGAGTTTCCTTGTACCTGAAAATATTTTAATGAGCCAATTCATACTTAGAATAAACATTAAGAGTGCATTTGACTATTTTCCATTTTATTTACAGGGATATGCAGTAATTTTTAAATTTTAATAACGTCAGATTTGAATAAAATTAATATTATTATATTTTTTTAGCATTTGTTTGGAAAATGATAATGAAACTGTCATGATTATGATATTAGTGCTTGGTTAAATTAATCTAATATGGAATACTGTATATATTAAATCACCATTAGATTGAATTAAAATGATTATTAATTTTGTACTACCAATAATTACAATTTTAAGGTGTGAGCAATATGCTTTAAATGATGAGTGATGCTATTCGGACATAAATGTCCGGATATAATCCAACCCGTTTAGGAAAATGGAGCGGTTCGATCAGTTTTATTTATTTATTTAATTTCGTAATTAAAAGAAAATATGCAGAGTTACCATTTTACCCTTTACCTATTTTGACTCCAAATTTATATGTTTTGGCTCCAAATTGACATGAGATTAATCATAATTTTTTTATTAATTTTATTTGAATTTTTCTTTCTTTCTTTTTGTCAGACCCCATTAAACCTCAGAGGTGGGTTTACAAAGTGGGTAAAATGGAATTCTTGCAAGAGTTAAAAGACTAGACCATATTAAATTGTAACAATTTTGTTATAACTCATTGTAGCCTAATTTATCTATTTTTTAGTAATGGTCAGCCTATTTCCATCAAAAAAAAAAAAAGTAATGGCCAGCCTATTTTGGACACCTCGTGGGTTTAATCATAATTAAAAAATTATGATTAATCTCATGTCAATTTGGAGCCAAAACATATAAATTTGGAGCTAAAATAGGTAAAGGGTAAAATGATAACTCTGCATATTTCTTTTAATTACAAAATTAAATAAATAAGTAAAATGGGTCGAACCGCTCCATTTTCCTAAACGGGCTAGATTATGTCCGGACATTATGTCCGAAAAGTATTATTGTTAAATTATACACATCTAATTTTGATTTACTACAATAAATTAGTAAATGATAATATATATATATCAATGACATAGGAATGAGTTCATGTGAGAACCTAGAACCATGTTTTTTTTATACATAGTCATGTGTTTTGATATGTACACCGATACTTAATAATGTATTTTTTTTTTCAATTCATGATTTGTTACATAAACAATAATCCTTTTATAAAATCATGTTTTTCACGTACTACATTTATAGTTTGATTAATACTACCGTAGATTATTAAAAAATTAATAGTTTAGATTAGTTCATAATTCCGAGATGAAAACTAGAATATTATATATGAACCAATTCATATTTATATATGCGAATTATTAATGCGATTGTAAATGATTTTTTACATTATAATAATAGAGAACAAAAGGTTATTTAATTAGTTGCGGAGACGTGCAATGTTGACTTTTTATAAGTGCCAAAAATTAAAGGTGTGTTGATTGGCAGACAGCTGTAGACCATCTAGATGGCCGGGATACTCTAAGTTGACGTTTTCGCAACAATATTTTTGTGCATTAGAGCATCTACATCGCAGTCTCGCTGGATAGTTAACCGGTATTTGATGTGTGTATTTTGATGGTTCATATTTTGAGATTTTTTTATGATTTTATTTGGATTTAATATGCGTTTTAGGAGTGATTTTTGTGTGGGAATGGAAGAGTTGTGTGGTGGAACTTTATGTGCAATTTTTGAAAGACTAAAGATACAAGTAGCAGAGGATATATTTTTGAGATGGGCATTTATTAATTGTAATGGTTAGTTTAGGGAAATTTTAAACATAACCCTCATTTTACTCCACATAACCCCCTATAAAAAATAATAATAAAATTAATTACAAATATACTATTATGTCCTTATAGCTCCCAATTAAATTTTAAATAATTTAATTACGTAGCTCCCATTTTACTCCACATAGCTCCCTATAAAAAATAATAATGAAATTAATTACAAATATACTATTATGCCCTTATAGCCCCCAATTAAATTTTAAATAATTTAATTACGTAGCCCCCATTTTACTCCACATAGCCCCCTAAAAAAAATAATAATGAAATTAATTATAAACATAGTTGTTTCACAGTTGTTCTTCGATCATAATTAATACTACCTCCGTCCCGCCATAAGTGACCACTTGTTTTGCTTTTTATCTCACAAAAAGCAAAACAAGTGGCCACTTATGGCGGGACGGAGGGAGTAACTATTTTTACCGTACAAGTTGCACTACACATACATAATATTTATAAGCACCTAAAGTTCGGAACTCTAGCTCGATAATTCTTCCCATATTTTTACATTTATCCATTATTTTTGTTTGCAATTAAGTCTTTGCTAATACATGAGAACTATTAATCATGTCAGAAATTGAGATAGGAGACAAGAGATTTATCAAATTATGAATGCTTGAGATAACTCCCAAAGTAGGCGGCGCATGAGAAAGCTAAATACACGAACAATTATTTTTTCACGCAATTCAATATTTTTCTTTAATATCCTGACAAACTTAAACAAATTATAGAAGAACAAAAAGATTAATAAGAAAGTAACAATTGAAATACCGATAGTTTTTTTCTTCTTTCATGGCTTCGTACGAGTTCTTCTGTCTGATGGCTAAGGGCTATAAACCGATAATATATCTTTAGGATTTATGTTATTTAAATTTTAAGTGGGGGCTATAAGGGTTTTAAGATTTATTTTATTTAAAAATTTAATTGGGGGCTATAAGGGTATAATAATATATTTATAATTAATTTCATTATTATTTTTTATGGGGGCTATGTGGAGTAAAATGGGGGCTATGTTTAAAATTTCCCGTTAGTTTAGATATTCATTGTTGAGATTTTAAATTAGTTAATGGCTAATTAGCCCAGGAAGTGGCAGCTGACTAAGGGGGAATATAATTATAGAACTCCATATTAATTGGACTTTAGCCGCCACGTAGGGATTAACTCTTATTCCATATTTTGTTTTATTTTCGGTAGCCGCCAATATTGAGAACAGCGACGAGAACAATTGTTGTGGAGTTTTATTTTCTTTAGCTTTTAGGATTCAATTTTTTTGCATTGAAAATTAGTTTTGATATTACTCTCTTTTCTCTTGAATTTAAGAGTGACGAGCTTTCATTGATTTAAGAGTTTGTTGGAAAAGCTTTCAATGACTTAAGAGTTTGTTGGAAAATTGGTGATGCATGATACCATCTAATCCGTTGATTAAGATTCACAAAATATCGGACATTGAATGCAGAGCGTAGAAAAAATAACCCCTAGTTTTAATATTCCAAATCAATCCATAATAGCTTTCATTGATTTAAGAGTTTGTTGGAAAATTGGTGATGCAGGGAAGCATCCAATCTGTTGATTAAGATTCACAAAATATTAGGACATGGAGCGCGCATAGTGTAGAAAAAATAAAGGGTTAATTGCCAGAAAAATTTCGACTTTTGGTCAAATTCTGATTTTTCCCCTCACTTTCTAATTTTGCAAAGTAATTCCTCACCTTTTAATGTTTCTGATTTTTCCCCTGGTTCCGATCAAAATGATGCTGATCTGTTAATTTTATTTGCAGACATGGCCTAATATATTACGTCTAACTCAAAGAGCTTAAAAGCTCATTAAAACAACTCTTAAAGAGCTTATAAGCTAAAAAAAAAAGCTCTAATAGTTTATAAGCTCCTAATGAAAAAAATACCTTTACCTCAACTTTTTTTTTGTAAAGATGTTATGAACAACACTCAATTTCCTTATTTTCACCATTTTTCATTTTATTTTATTTTTTTTAATTTATAATATAAAATAAATTAATAAAATCACTTTTTTTTTTCTAAATTATACCTATAATTTTTTTTCTCTCTGCTCTCTCTTATCCAAACACTTTAATAGCTTATAAGCTCTTGAGGCAAAACATCTTATAAGCTCCTCGAAGAGCTTATAAGCTCCAACAACTTATAAGCTATTTAAAATAAACTTAGCCAAACACCCTCTAAATACAAATTAATTAAAAGGCGTAGTACTAAATTAATAAGTAATTAAATGGATCACTTCTTCGATACAGGCTTCAAGATTCGATCGTGTTTTGCGAGGACAGCGCATGCAGCTGCATCTCCATCAATTGGTCATAAAGTGCTTAGCAAAAACATAATTAAATATGGTGTTATATTTAGATTTAATGAAATTGTAGATTTGGATTCTACATTTCAAGTAAATAAATTTAATTTAGTGTATTTATTTGTTATAATCCGTTTTTAAACGGTTAAACAATTAATGCACAAAAGTTGCTATTTGAAATACTCCCCCGTCCCATTTTTGTAGGTGGATTGAAATTTTCATAAGGATTAAGAAAAATTATTAGAAAATTAAATTATATAGTAAATTTCTTAATATGTCCATATTTATTATTTGATTATGCATTTTTTATGAGTTAATCAAAAAATTAAATAGGAATATATTAATAAATGAGTTAAAAAAATTATTTTTTATAGAGACAAGCCTATATATTTGAGACATTCAAAAAAAGAAAATAAGTTTATATAAATGGAATGGAGGGAGTATTTATTATTCGAAATGTTGTTGTAACGGTTATGATTGAACCATTGTGCGTTTAAGGAATAATTTATTGCCCCTCCAGCCCAGGAATTCTTATTCTGTGTTTTTATTTTTAAAATTTTTAAATCACCTTTTAGTTTAGTATCCGACGACACATCATCATCTGCATTTTCTATCATATATATATATATATATATATATATTTTGAAGTAATCACATTCTAAATATTTTTACTTTACTAGTAGCCTAGTACAACTTGGTAATGAAACATTATCAATTTAGGTGCGCGACAATCTTTTTTTAGGGCGTGTGAAGCTTTTTTTTTTTAAATATTGTAGGAACTTTCAGCTACTATTTTTTTTTGTGCACCGGGTAAACCTTCGTCTCTGTGTAGTAGCCTGTAAACAACACATGACATGTAAATTACAATTTCAAGTACATGTATGACATGCTCGACTTGTAGAGGCATTAGAGGGTTTGGCCTCATACAATCACTGGATCATTTCCAAGGGGAGGACATTGCGTCAGGTTGGTGTCAAGCTTTATTACATAAAAAAAGTGGGCCAATAGGCTAAGTTAGTGACTTGGTGGTGAAGTGAATATCTTGTAGACTAAATATTCGAATCTCACTAATGCAGTAATGCATTAAGTCTTTCAAAATGATTAACATCATTTGTAGTTTGCAAACTATTGTGTATTATTATAAATTTATCCAATACGTATATAAAAAAAATGGTTTTGGACTTCCACGATATAAACACAAAAATAGGCCAGTCAAAAAAACACAGACGGCGATAAAAATTACTTTACGAAATATCTTTTCCCAAAAGAGATGTATCATTAGAGTATGTCTCGGCGCGTAAGTTTCACGTTGTCGGCTTTCTTCGACGATGTGTGTGTGTGTGTGTGTTGTTTATACTATGCCTGCACCTTATTGCTAAATCTTTGCGTTGGTATAAGTTTTGTCATGTGATATATATATTACAAGTATATACACATGTTAGTTGTTTTCGAACATCGTATTTTTAGGTCTACGTATTGTTTAATGCATTAAATACATTACTTAATTGCGAGACGAGAATTAAACATCAATACAAACTGTTTAAGGTAAATAAAATAGTATTATTTTTAAACTCGTAAAAACATATGATTCAAACATATCAAATTTTATTTCATCAACCCGAACAAAAAGTTATACACTTACATATATATTCCCAAAAAATGTAATAGGGCTACAACTTAACTTATTCCTTGCACAAGTAACCCGAAAGAAAAATACTACTCTCTCCGTCCATTAAAAAAGATGCAAATAATTGTATTTTAGTCCATCCACGAAAAAGGTGCACATTCCATTTTTAGTTATTTGACCCACACAATTGATTTAATTTTAACCATTCATTCAACCATTTATTTACTCATTATTGGATCCACCACAAATTAAAAGTGAGACATATATTCCACTCACAACACGCTAAACTCATTATTCCACTAACAACAAACTCAAATCGTTTATTAAAACTCATATTCATGTGCATGCGTCTTTTTCGTGGACGGAGGAAGTACAATTTACGCCTTTTTGTTGTGGTTAAGGATGAGGCCCTGGGGCTGTTACCGGCGGCGGTGGCGGCGCCGCTGGTTCACGGAATGCAGTGTTGATGGACGACAACTCTAAAAATGTAGCAAATAAAACAGGTCAGAAAGCTCATATGATTATTGTTTAATCTACTAATAATCTATAAGGAAAAATTAAAAATTTAATTGCCAAAGTGAAAAATAAATTTAAAATTAAAATTAAGTACGACGCTGAATTAAGTTATCATTTAATTTATTTTGTAGAAGATATATGGAGGCAGTGGATATAATTATACCTGGAAATGCAATTGATCTTGCTTCTGAAAAAGCAATCAAATATGCCAGTAGTATGACAAGAATCACCATCTTCTTCACCCACTTCATCTTCCCAAATTTTTATGTGTTTTAATTAGATCAAGTTGACAGATGTGTTCATTGCAATTTATAGGAAAAAATAAGAAGCATTGAGGTATTAATTAACTTGAATACAAGGAAAGAGTCAAGATAAAATTATCTATTCATTTTCTAGGTTTTTAATATTTTGCGTGTTTGTGGAGTTGAAGATGAATTTTCCCTTAAACTTCCATCCTCAGAAATTCAATTCCACTTGAAAGTGAAAGGAAGAGTTTGTAGTCAATTCTTAATTAGCTTGCATTTCTATTTGGCATGGACAAATTCATGGTTTCTTCTGTATAATGTTTTTTTTTTTTTTTGCATTATCTATATTGATTTTCCGTATATATATATCTCTTAAAATTGTGTGATTAGTAGGGTAGCATTAAAATTATTAATTTAAGTGTGACGAATGACGAGCTATATATAAAAAAAAAACAAATTATTTGGCACTGTGCTTTTTTTATAATTATTATAAATTAATATTAATAATTAATTATGAGTAGAGCTTAATTAATCATAATTAATGCTTAATAAATCATTATTAGAAATTAAGGAATAAACTATAATCTAGAGTTAATAAATTCTAATTGAAAATTAAGTCTTTAATTATCCCTAATTGCTCATAACCCCTTTAATTACCTCCTAATTATTACGACCAAGATTGGTTCTGAGTCTTGTGACCAAGTTTTTTGGAATAAATTATTATTTTGGAACACAGAATTCAAAGTCTAATTTTGTTTTTCATTGGTCTACTTAAAGTAGTTGAATTGATGACGTGAATTACTTTTTCGTTTGACTGTATCTTGGTTGTTGTTTTTTTTGGGTATAATTTGGGACACCAGTAATGGGCCTTATGCTATGTTAGTGATGGGCCTTGCCATTCAAAAGCCCATCTTTTCATTAGGCCTTGTCGATTCATGGACCGGATAATATCATAATGCTTTACAGATAATACTCACTTTGTCCTTCAAAATTGTAGTGTAATTTGTGTGGCACGAATTTTAAAAAATGTTTAGTAGAAGTTTTTTGAGTAAAGAAATGAACAGTATCTTTTAATTTGTTGTGAGATTTAAAATATAAGAAAGTGGGTGAATCATGTACAAAAAAGAAAACATTATACTTTTCAGGGGAGAACGAATATAGTAATAAAATCATAATTTTCAAAGACGGAGAGAGTATAATATTTTTGGAATCTTAAAGGTGATGGAGGAAACTCGTCACCCCATTTTAAATTCGAAGGTGTACATATATTAAGATATCTACGAGTCTAATTTTTTGTTTAGAACAAAAATAGAGGAACTACTGCTTACCTTTAGGTTCACGCTTTACTTATTTTATTTTATTAATTTTACTATTTATTCCAACCAAAAAAATGAAATGATTTTTCTCTAGGAAAAATAAAAATAAAAAATCATTATGGAATAATATGGTAAATTGGTAATTCCCTCCAACAAAAAAGCATTTGAAATGCGCGCGCTCTCAACACATTCTCTGAAGCAGAGGCAGAGCGGCGGCATGAAGAAAGTGCGTTGCCCATGCCTGCGATCACGAGTGATCGAGTTCCTCATTCGATCGGCTCAGGTCTGCTATCGTATCCTTTGGCATATTGATTTTCGCTTCAATATTGTAAGATTCAGCATGGATTTCAGGCTTCTGTTTGATTTTTCGCCCTAATTTATTGTAATATATGATTGAAAAAGCTTCTGAAAGTTTCGCCAATCGTCAAGTACTCGGCGCTATCGCTGTTCGCAGACCGCTTTTATCCAGCTCTCTCCCGGTAAGTCTTATGCATCTATCTGATTTTTGTTATTCATGATCTGGAAGTGTTAATTGTCGTGGAAGATTGCTGCGAACTGTAGCGATATGCTTCGACGATAACGAGTTTTCTTATGCAGAAAGTTCAATTTTCTGTTTTACTTTTTTTTTTGTTTTCTGGATTGATTGTTCTACGTGATTATGTATGCATATCTGAGGTTTGTATAACTCAAGTTCCTCTGCTTGTAACATTATCGATCACTTGCAGCATTAACGTTCTGTTATTGTGTATGATTCAGCTCCTTTAACACTGAAAATATTGTTCAATGAAGAATGGGTAAAATTTGTAATTATAGTAATAGTCTTACTGTGATACCAGAAGTACCTAGGGATGTAAACGAATCGAATCGAATATCATTGTAAACGAATCGAATTCATGAAACCATTTACGAATTCGAATTCGAATTCGAATCATATTCGAATATTAAATTTGATTTGAATTCGAATATTCGAATAATTTCACGAATTCGAATCGAATATCGAATCTATATAGAAAGGAGATGAAGAACGAATTTCCATAAATCTGTAAAGGAATGCGATGAAAAACGATAATAAGAATGATGGTAGATGCGAGACAATGTAAAATAGTTAGATGAGAGAGAAAGACTGTGACTTACATCCGCACCAATGAAGAGATTATAGTTAATGCAGTACATATTCCCTAAGGAAAATTTTGACCTTATTTTAAAATGGGCTTAAAGATGGGTCAAACAACACATTTTAATGTGTTTATATATCTATATAAATATGTATTTGTGAATATTAAATATATATGTATATAATCGAATATTTTCGAATATCGAATCGAATATCATGATTTTGAATTTGTATTTGATAACTAATCGAATCGAAAAAAGTATTTGATAACTAATTCGAATCATAAATTTTCGAATTCGAATATAAAAAATTCGAATCGAATACCAAACTGAACCAAAATTATTCGATTCGTATACAACCCTAGAAGTACCTCGAATTTTGTACTCACTGTAATGTTGATAGGGAATATGCTTGCTATTTTTGTTATCCCCTGCCCCGCAGAAATTGCATTTTTCTTACATTTTACAGGGAAATACACATGTTTTGATACTTCTCGTTTGAACTTTGATGAGATTTGTGAAGGTATCTCTTGGATATTGTTCTTCTGTAATCTAGTAGAAATGAAAATTGTCCCTTTTTTTTTTTATAATAGTCTTTTGCAGTGGTACGTTGGCCGAGTCATGAGATATGGTTTCAAGTTTCACATTCTAGTGATGTTTCTCTTATCGTTGGTGTTTATGTGAAAACTATTATCTATGTGCTTTTATTAGCTGTAATTCCCTTGCCTTCAGCTTGTGCTAGATGATAGAACTTCCAAAGCCTTCGTAGAAGAAACTAACAAGTTTATTCACTTTTAGCTTTATTGCTTTTATAAGAACCTTCTCATTCAGTCAGCAATTGGAAAGGTGACAAATCTTCATATATTTTGTACATTATTATATATGAATGGTTGTTGAAGCTCTAGGTTTGCATGTCTTGTTTAGTGTCAATGTTTTTATATTACATTTTGTTTCAACCTACTTAACATTTGTTCATTGACTATGCTAGTTAGTGATGAGGACTAGGAGATTCAATCATGTAGATTCTTTTTAGTGTTGGCAACTTAGGTGTGCTTTTAGAAGTTTAGATTACTCCTTTTGCTGATCACTTACCAAGTAAGAGAGTATATGCTGATGTTTAAACCAATAAGTATGGGAGTAGATTCAGTTTCCTGCTACTCACGAAACTGGTTGAAGCTATCTTCGCATGGATCAATAGGTGAAGGATCTTATAAAGTCAACAGTAAGCTTACAACAAATACAACTCTAGAGACTATTTAAACCCACCAGAATTCACATATTTGATATTGAATACTGCCCTTGTTGCGTTTATTGATAATTTCTTTTTATTTTATGGCAAACCCTTTTAAAGACTCAAAGACAGCAGGGTGACAAAAAACCGGCTTCTGCATCCGATTGGAGAAAGTAACTTGCAGCTATTTGCTCTTGTTTCATTATGGATTTCAAGCAAAGTAGGTGTATTATATGCAATTCCAAATACTACATCCATGTTTCTTGTCTTTTAACTTTATTATTTTGCAGATACATGATTCACCTCCTCTGTCTGTTAAAAATTATAAATCTTTGGGAGACAAGTTTATCAAGGAGCAACATTACACGATGGGGGATATTCTGGAAGCTGTAAGATGGTTGTTTCAGTAATGTTTATAAGATCCTGCTCCATTTTCTATTAAGCATGATGGCTGACAAGAACTATGCAGGAGATGGTGCTAATGCAGGTAATTGTACGATGGTATCCTACTGATACTATCTGACTTGTTTTTTATTCTCTGGATCACTTTTCTGCTTGCCTAAATTTTTCAAGTTTCTTTAAGGTACTGGAATTTGGGATTGGCATGTCAAATACTGCTTTTGCTTCAGTGGAAGAGCTTCTTGTTCAATTCCAGTAAGCTTTGACCAACAATAAGTCATTATATCTGCCCCTTCAGTTTGTAACTGCTTTCTAAATTGATGGGTAAATCCTTTATTTGGGAATTTATTTTTTTGGTTAACTTAGGGCAGTTGCCCAAGTTGGGGAGCATGTGAAATTTGAAGCTTGTATGGATGTCATGGATCTGCTTTATGAAAATGAAGAAACATCAGTCCTTTACAGCTCTCCTGAGGCTCTGGCTGCATCAATAGTGGTATGTGCTCTAATTCTTCAGCTGCAGTCAGGCTCAGTTGCATCTATCAATTTTGAAAGGAGTCTCAACCTTTCACAGGTTGTTGGTTACATCATTACCGTACCTCCAAAAAGATGGGAGTTTCCTGTTCTTCCTTGGGGTAAGCGTTCGCCAATTACTAAGGTTGTTTCTATTCTTTGAGGCACTATTATGAATCATAGCACATGCACCATCATTACTTGCTGCTAATCTGAAAGCAACAATAGGTTTTACATAATGTTCTAAACTTTGGAAAACTCAATTTATTAACCACAAAAATGCTGCAGATTTGTAACTTAGACGCTATTTATTCTAGTGGTTCGATCACAATGCTCTTATTTTTTCACATTTGTGGGACTAGTTTATGCCTTATTATTTTTAATTTCTTAAAAATCCTCTGGGATGCCATCATTATGAACCCGATTACTGAGGATGTAGGGAAAATCCTTCACTTTAAATGATATAGGATTTTAGTGGTTTTGCAAATTGCTTATGCACACATCTATCTATACAATTAGAGCTCATAACAGCAACGTTTTTTCTGTGATAGTTATTGGTGTCTCTATTGTGTTGAATACATAGACATATACTAAATACATGTTATAATAAACTGTACTAGAGCAAGATTTTATATCAAATAGTAGTTAAAAATATGGTTGATAGAGGTATTCAAATGCTACTAGAATTGCTGATCATGGAGAATATCTTATTTTACATGCACGTTTGTCAAATATTACCGACCTTAAATTTGGAATTTCAGGATTAGCTGCAACTTGTCAGATTTTGTCCTTAGAAATCAACTTACATTTATTATTTTAAAATATTTCAGTGTAAAAGTTAAAACTATCGTTTACTTAGTTATATACTCCCTCCATCCATAATAAATTTGTCACATTGTGGATGTCAGGGTTTTAATAATTTGTTAGTTGATTGTATTATGAGTGGAATAAGGGTCTCACTTTTATATAATTTTAAATTGTGTTGTGAGTGGAAAAGTAAGTGAGGTGTGTGGGGTCTATTACTATAAACGGATGTGGCAAATTTTTTGTGGACGGACCAAAAAGAAAATTGTGACAAATTTATCGTAGATGGAGGGAGTATTAAAGAAACATGCTATATCCAACTTTTCTTGTCGAAAGCACCCAAGGTCCTAAATTTGAAAACATATTTATGTGTTGACATATTACATGTTCCACTTGTTGCCTCAATCTAAATATAAATTTTTATGTCACTGGATTAGTGTATGATAAAAAATCTTATTGCATATGACTATGAGTTTGATATAATGTCCCCGAGAGCATAAAATCTTACATAACATGACACGCATGGTAAAGTATATCTTTTTGAAAATGAGATCAGAAACAGTTTCTTTTTTCCCCCACCTAAATTTCGGGAAATAGCTATACAAGAATGTTTTTTCCGAACATTTATCTCAACATAGTAGTCCAACCCAACACGATTTTGTCAATTGCTAACATTCTTCCACTTCCACCAATTTTAGAATTATTTTTTTCTTCTAATTATTGTTTTTCATTTCTAAAACTTGAAATAATCAAGATTACAACTTTTGGAATGTTAAGTTTTTCCTTTTATTTATCTACAACTATAAAAATTTCACGAGCAAGATATTTTGATTTATAGAAATGGAACAACTTTGTGTACTATGGAAATGGTACTCATACACAGTAACACAGGGCTTTGAACATTAGAGATGGCATTTTGATTATTATGGATTTCAAATTACCTGAACATATATGAGTAGATTTAGATTTTGACATAATTGCATAAATACAGTGTGTTAGCAATTATATGTTTCAACTCTTAAATCTTAAAGGCAAATACAATCTTCCGGAACTTCTTTCGAAGTCTTTATTTCATTTTTTCATATAAAGTGAGACATAAATTTTGGTTTGGGTACAGTCTGGCATTTGTTGAAACAACCAAATTGATTGAATGAGAATATCTTTTTCCATACTTATGGAGACAAGAGGGTCATTTTACAGATTATCATAATGAAAAGGATAGTCTTAATTGTGCATAGGAATCATGACTTGTTTATTCATTGACGTCTATATAGTTGGTAGAGTGCCGATGCCCTCCTCTATCGACCATCTCTCACCAATATTTGGATTCTTCCTTTCCTTGCATTAATTATGCAATTCTTTATGCCTATCTTTTCTCAAAGTCTGCTTAAACTTCTAACCACTCCCTTGGTCAAAGTTTATACCCTCACATAAGAATCCAACTTCAGATAGCCTGTCTTCTTAGAGCTTGAGCTACCTTTAACAGCTTTTAGTCCTAATAGTTTTTATTTTATTTTATTCTTCTAATCTTGGCTATATAGTTATTCCTCTTTGAAGTAAATACTTTTGTTTCAGAAAAATACCCAAAGTCATAATTTGACTTCAACTAATTCTCTGACCATTGTCTTTAAGGGTGACGATTGACGAAGCCAAGACAAATAATGTCTTATTTCTTTTACTCTTAATTAAAATACTGTTCGGATATGTAAATACTACTTGGGAAGATTTCACACTAGCTACCAAATTTATGCATACACAGCAAGTAATCATACATCAATGCATATAAATTTGTGCATTTGCTAGTCACATTTGTTTTTTTGAAAGTAAACCACCTAGCAAAAACTTCTTAGTACTTTATTTTTGTTAGTAGTCATCATTATTTTCATTTCTATATCTGCATTGAAGAGAAGCGAGCTTGCGGCTATCTACATTTACTTCTTGTTGAGCTTGAGCTTTTGGAAATTAATTTGGCGCGCTTGCCATTAGCATGTATAACCATAGGCTACCTAACAATTGTCATGCGCCTTAGATATAGAGAGATCTCTGGCTAACTCTTATTATACTCCCGCTCATAAATGATACACGATTGAATGATTCAGCACGTAGCCATGCCCATTACCACTGTACCCCACACTTAGGAAGGGTTGCTGTTGATTATATAGTTTAATCATTAGTTGTTAATTTAGATAAGTCCGGATCCACAGATGTTGATTTGAAATCCTAATTATATCATTCAAAATTTCAAACTGTATGCTTTATTTTTTTTTTGGTGTGGGGTTCGGCAAATATAAAATTTGCAAGGTACTAAAACAATATTTGTCCACTATTGGTTTATGTGCGCTTGTTTCTTTATACGTTATACTCCCTCCTTCTCATTAATAATGTTTCATTTTTTTTTCGTCTGTTCTATTGATAACGTTTCATTTTAAATAAGGAAATAATAAATCATTCAAAAGTGGTGAGATATATGCATTTTTCATCTTTTTACTTTTCTCCTTAATAATCGTGACTAATATCTTTATGTACTAATTTTTTTTTGGTAAATTGTAGTGAAATTTGTTACATCGTGCAAAGAAGAGGACGTACTGGATACTGTCAGGGTGATCCTTGAGCATATATTCGAACCTCAAGCGGACTGTTACGTACCAAATCGATAAATGTACATCTGATTCTCAAGGTAAAATACAAATTAATAAACTAAATCATATATGTGTGTGTATGTGTGCGCGGATTTTGTCTAGTTTTGAAAATAGTATTTTGACATTGAGGTCCACTAGGACCACCACAGGACCATCCATGACATGATTCCGTCTTATCAAGACATGAATTTAATTTTAGCTTTTGTACTGTTGCCCTACATGCATTTCCTACCTCATTGATGTTTTCTCCGTTTACCTAATACAGTAATGCACTTTAATAAATTCGTGTGACATTCTATTTTTCACGGTTTGGTTGTGTATAAAGTGGGTTAGTTGTATGTCATTTAATACACTGTAAAACCACCGTTCCTTATTGCTTTTTACAGTATAAAATTGTTGTGTTTAAGCATCCTGTAACAATATTTTTACATCCCTACAATATTTTTACTATGTACAGGACACCGTGTACTAGTATTCATAGATATCAACAGGGAAGTTTGGATTAGGCTTTATGGGTAATTTTATTACATCTAAATTACTCCATATTGATTGACAAATTTTTCCTCTTGATTTTCTCTAGGTCCCCTATTAATTTTAGTTTCAAAATTTATTCAATTAAATTTCGTTTGGGGCTTTGTGGCTGTTGTGGTTGCTGACAAGGTCCCAGACTCCCAGATAGGAAATGCGGCATTTGACGTAAACTTTGGATGAGATGACGATATACTTAATATGCTACTTCCACATCACATGATTTTATTTATTCTTAAAAACTATATGTTCGCATGTATGTAAAAGAGATAAATATTTGTTTGTGGTATTCATACAAATCTATAACTAAAAAATGACTCGATCTAGTTTATGGAATGTAGATTATCGAACATAGTATTTGGAAAACTGATAATGTGATTGTGTAAAATAGATTTTGCATGTGAATTTAACTTCACAATTTGTTATTATTGTTTTAAATTTTGCATTTAATAAGCTTAATTTCTTGGTGATTTTGATGCTTAAAATTGCTTTTTTTTTTTACATTTCCCTCGAGGATGATGCATTGGTGGAGTGGATACTCTTGTAACCAAAGATCTCAAGTACGAATTTCACCAATGCTTTATAAGTTGAGTTTGTCAATAATGTGCGGTTTGCAAGCTAACTACTGCACATGAGTGGAGATTTTACCTAGTGCACACTTCGAATAACAGTTGCGTGATACTTTCGCCAGTAAAATATAAATCAAAATTGCCCATTTTTAATTATCATTGTTTAGTTACAAGTAATCCTTAGTTTACAATATAACACAATATTCATTAGTAAACTCATTCTACCTAACAAACTTTTTAATACTAACTAGCAGGGAATTACGTGCGTTGCACGTATAAACTCTCATTTAACATGATTGATTTATTACAAATAAAATGTATTTGATGATAATTTTTTAAAGTTATAATATTATTAATTATTTTTTATTATCTTCAACAAAATATTAGCAAGTATGTGTAAAGAGTAAAAAAAAATGAAACCAAATTTTTTATACTATATTTTATGTATAATTATCAATATTGTATGGTACTGATAATAATCGTCTGTTATAATAAATATTTAATTACGAATGAAGGGTCATATCTATGCCTATTATAAAAGAACAGAGAGTTTTAGAACCAAAACTCTGGGTATAACAAACTTTATGCTTTAGAGCCGAACATCATTAAAACCTTTATGGATTCACTAATTAATTAAGTGCCCTTAGAAGAAATAAAAGTATATACATATTATATATTTTTTATTACAATGTGGTTAAATTGCTACCATCTTATAAATCTTAAAGGTAATTACTATGATGACTTCAATTACTACAATTATCATAAAATGAGAGGGTTCTCCATATGTTATTCATACTTCGAAAGTGAAGGGAAGTAATGTTATCAAGAAAAACTTTTTTAGAATTCTCTTCTTAGTTTTCTTGTGGATTGTCATCCAAATACTTTTTGTTTCAACTATATGACGTGGGATAATTTGCTAGTAATTATTTGGCGAGCACGGATATAGGTGGCACGTTTGATCCTTTATTCTAGTTTAGATAAGTAATTTTTATTTATTAGTTTCTTATTAGAATTTTGTTTCATTATCGTATTAAAGTTTATTTTTTAGGTCTTTAAATATGTTCTCTTGATGTATTGTGAAACAGTCTTTAATATTATTATTGTAAGCTATATTATTTAACTTTATCTTTCGTACGAAGAGTGTTTATCTTACACCGTCTCGCGTGTTAACTGAAGACCTTAAGCTCTTTTCTTAAGTTAACACACGACAAACTTAGTGTTGTAATAAAATCAGAGGAGATACATTTGTCTTTTGAATAATCTAACATATTGATTCTAAATAATACGAATAACATATATGCATATAGTTATAAGTTAAATTAATATCCACTAATATATTAATTAATACTCCCTTGGTATAGTGCGACTAATTTTTTGTTTTGGTCCGTCCACAAAAAGTATGACTATTTCATTTTAGGAAATGACTCCACCCACTATCTTATTTTTTTATTCATTTTTCCACTCACAAAGGTGGGCCCCTTTCTCCACTCACTTAACATCGACCAAACTTTTATTAAAAGTCGTGTCATCATCTAATAGTCGCACTATTCGTGGACGGAGGGAGTATATTAGAATGCACTGGTTGCTACTATATATAGTGATATACCATTAAAAGCCTAAATTTTTCTATTATGCATAATTATACATTTAATATAGGTTTAATTATAAAAAAATAACGTGACTTTTATCTATATTTTACACATGACTTTTAAAATTTGAACTATCACCCACCGCCCCCTCCTCCCTCTCCCTCTCACAACCACCACCACCACCACTCAAATACTATAACCAGTTGCAGCTATCAACCGCGCCCCTTCCCCCCTCCCCCCTCATCCTCTCTCTCATTTTTAAAATTTTTTTTTCTTAGAAAGCTATTTTATGCAATTAAACTTGAATTATATTTAATAAATGAGTTAAACTTGAGCTTGATGGTACTCGGGTTAATTCAACAAATTATTAGTAAGTAGGTGTAAGTAGTAGACCTTAAAAGAACCAAATCAATTTATAATTTAAATATATACTCTATTTTATGTATAATTTTATAAATTATATTTCCTTCGTCCATGAGAAGTGTATCAAAAGTGAAAGAGAAACATAACAATTTATATATTAGGATATTAATGTATTTATATATTAATTAATTTTGGTAAAAGTTTAAATTTTTATTAAGTTAACAATTTAATTATTATTATCTTTAATAATTAATATGTCATCTTTATTATTATATTTCATACTTTATATTTCAATCTTTTCCCAATGCTAGTCTAATTAGAGACAAGTTAATAATATATCATCTACTTCAAGACAGATAAGATTATCCTCAAATTGGTAGTATAATTCAAATAAATCCTTTTAGGCTTAAGAAATGAGTCTTTGATATTGAAGATAGATGTTCCTGAGTTAGTAATTTTGATTTGTGCTGAAACAAATTAACATGAGTCAAAACTCCAATAATTCTTTCGATTTGTTTATATATATCTAAATCAGCTAATGAGTAATGATCAAATCTTAATCTCAACATAATAATGATTAATGAATCAATAGAAAAAATTATCAACGTTTTATTTCTTCTTCTCCAAAAATCAAATCTCGGATATATATGGATGTACGCCTCTAGGATTCAAAAGACTCCTTTATTAATAGAGAAACAAAATTTTAAAATAATTATAATTTACAAAATAATTATGTGGTTTATGAGTAATAATTAAATTACACTATAGCCCTTAAAATAGAGATATAATAGGGATATATTAGGTAAAACCAATTTTGTAAGAATCCGTTCTTTTATACTCCCTCAGTCCCATTTATATAGGCGGATTGGAATTTTCACAAGGATTAAGAAAAATTATTGGAAAAGTAAATTGTATAGTAAATTTCTTAATATGCCCCTATTTATTATTTGACTATGTATTTTTTATGAATTAATCAAAGAATTAAATAGGGATATATTAGTAAATGAGCTAAAAAATATTACTTTTTATGGAAACAAGCCTATATATTTGGGACATCCGAAAAAGGAAAACAAGCCAATATAAATGGGACGGAGGGAGTAATAGGTATAGATTGTGGAAATTAATGATGATCTTTCCAAATAATATTTTGTCAAACACGTGTAGATGATGTTCGACCTTTTCAAAGGTAATAAATACTTCCACACTTTCCGCTCTCTTCTCTCTGAAATGAAGATGCGGAAGTATTTTGTGTGGTACCACTACTCTTATGATTTTTTTAATGTATGCCATAAGCAATGACATTTATAGTTGTATTCACACTAACTGTTAAGGCTAAAGCCCGGTTACATGTAAGGTCATAATTGTCAATCCGCGCAATATTTCCCAACACTATATACTTGAAGCTGAAACATATGGTTGTTTATGGTGAGACATAATCAAAATCAAAGTACCAAATATTCAGGGGAATGTGGCATGAAAGAACACTGAAAACACCCTAGTAAAATTCTTAATTGGTGTTAGATTATCTAATGGTTCAATTAATTCTATGTTTAGCTATCAAGCATGAGGATAGTAGATTAAATTGTTGAATGCGAGATGAAATATCTACTTGGAATAAGATTTTTTTTTTCTTCCTGAAAATTGAATGAAAGAATTAATTATCCTAGGGTTAATTATCACATGCTTCTAACTATTTTTTAAGTCAAGTTTACTGCATTTGACTTATTCACTGTGATATGTTTCTCATAGGCCATCTCCAGCAGTTCGCATAAAAATACAGTAATTTGAACATAAAAATACAGCAAAAACAGCAAGTCATCTCCAACGGTCTACTTTATATTTACACAAAAATAGAATATTCTAAGAATATTATGTATTTTTGTTTGATTGAAAATATGAATAACTTACCTTAGTTAATAAAGATTACTAACCTAAATTCATTATATTAATATACAAAATAAGATTATATTATGACTAAATAAAAATTACAGATCTAATAATCGAGGAAAAACGAGATGGGACGAAGATTCAGCCTCATTAAAACCCCTCAAATCAATATGAAAAAGTGCACTTGTTCTTGACTATTATGAAAATAATTGTCGACTTTGTCAATTATGCTTCGTTTATGTAATTGGGTTAGATTTTATTTTTTTAATTTGCCTCATATATTATGTAATTGTGTTTTTTCAGTAAAATTTATATAATTTTATTGTTGGTGTAATATTTTTAGAAATATAATTAAAATAAGGTATTTTGAGACAAAATAGTTAAAGATAAAAAAAAAAGAAAAAAAAACAAGAAAACAAAGTAAAAAAGAATACATCAAAGAACAGTATTGCGCTACATCAACAACAATGCTGTTCAATTCATAAAAATGGCGCTGATTTATAGCGCTGGGATGGAGAATCAATTATAGACAAAAAGTAGCATTTTGCTATATTTTGATGGCGGGCTAGAGATGCCCTTATACTTTACTTAGATACTACCACGAGTTTTTTCCTTATTAGCAAAAAATAAATAATAAAATAAATAAGTAAACAAAATATTTCCCTTAAAAACAAATAAATGTCTACATATGATTTAATTTTAGAAAATATCAATAAAATAAAGGGTCAAACGTAATTTTGAAATGTCAACTGTAGGACCAGATGTCCTCAAAGGTTTAGGATAAGAGAGGACATAAAATTAAGTTATTGAATAGTATTGCATCTTATTATTACAATTTGTACCAACTATGTATGTTGCTTCCTTCCTTCAATGTGTAGATTTTACTCATTATCGACCCTAAAAGATTTGAGTTCATATAAAATTTATCTTCAAATGGAAATGGTCCCTTAAAATGTAGGACAAGTTAATAAATTAAACAACAACCTCATAATTTATTAGCTGCCATATGTGTCTTGCTACAAAAGAACCAAATTAAGTTTCTTTGTACCAATTGCTTATTATAATAGTATGATTTGTAAAATGATGTAGATAGTAGTCCTTAAAGTTTCCAACTAATTTAGTGATAGTAAAATGAACCATCTCTTATTTTGGTTAAAGGAAATTAGATTTGATCTTACTACATTTGATGAGTAAGTTAAATAATTGTCAAATTAAGATATTATTTATATCCTCATCTACCAAATGCTGAGCATATCCACAAATTTAATATCTCGTCCTTTTACATTTCTTAAAGTAGCAAAACTTTTCTTGCAAGCTCATCTATTCTATATCATTCGATTCATCATTTGTCGTTTTAGATTGCATCATTCCATGTATTTATATACGATTTTTTATCACAAAAATTTGCATTTAGATCGTTTAACATATCGAAATCTGTCAGACTGTAATCATATTCAAATCATATGACATATTTATAATTGCTATTATTTGATAATATTTAGATCAAAATCTTGACCCGTCGAACAGTATGATAATTTTTACTACATTCTCTCACACAATTTTTGCTAAGATGATTAATTATTAGCCATCTAGCTAATTATTGAAGTACCATTTAATATTTCTGAAACGACATGATTAGATTAGCCCATCTCTAGAGAAAGTTCATAATCATGACTCATGAGGTAGCTACTAAATTTACCATGCATTATTGAGTTTTAATCTTCAACTTTTTCTTAGCTTTTTCACAGGGGTAACTGGTAAGGTGGAGTTGAATCATCATAATCATCTGTAATAATCTTTGTTATATGTTTCACTTTTTAATTAATTAGTATAATGCTACTTTAATTTCTATCATGACAAAAATAGAGATATGACAAGAAATGGACCCCTCAACTGATAAAATTCACTGTATTTTATGATAGGGCACCAGCTTTTATATGATTATCATTTTCTTGGATAATGAAAGTTGAACAGACATGAAATGGGTCCATTATTCTATACTTTCTAAGCAATAGTTACATTGTCATTTTCTTGCACGACTGTCATATTCTACCCTCACAAACGGGTACCTTTATAATTTTCAATACTATCTCATAAATATTAAATCGTCATAGTTTAGGTATATGAAGACAAATATATTTCCAATTAATTTTTCGTGCTTGTCTAGTCCTATTTTTTTCACCTGATATAGAACTTGAAATTGAAAAGGTGTAATTAAGTTTTAGGAGAAATGCATCTTTTATTGTTAGTTTTTCGTTAATTAGGCCCACCTGTTTTAAATTGTAAAGTTTATACTAAACGAGAGTTCTTGTAAATTTTGAGTCATTGTACTTCGACTTATGTAAAATGATTAAATTAGGTTGATTTATATTAGAATTGGGTCCTCATGCTTGCACTCTGTTTTTATATTTATGATTGGTACAAAACTCATTTAAACATATGTAAGTACAAATACCCAAATAAAAAATAGTAGGACCTAAATGTCTTGCATATCTATGATTAGAACAGAGGAAAATAAAACCTAAATCTTGATTAATTTCAATTTTTCGTAAAATATCACTCTTAAGAACATTCTTTCACTTCAAGTGTTGATATAATTACATTTTTTTTCAAAGGTAAAACTCAATGAGAGAGGAATAAGAAACTAATTCTTAAGTTAGGATTCTCTACTTTAATTATATATTATGGTATTCTAGCTAGTTAATCATTATATCGTCATTATTGGGTCTGATTAATATTGAGCTTAGTCATTATTTGTCTTTAGGCAATGATTGGACTTGCAGTCGACCTATTCCACTAGATTATATGCCCTCAATGTGTAGTATTAAATCTTAGGTAAGATATTATTATACTTAGGCTGTATTTTGACATTGTTTTAAAACAATAATTGATTATGATTATAATATAATAGTGCTGCGTCCCATGCAAAATATAATTGCATGTTTCGTCATGTTCAATTTTGTTATATATGGAGACTGTTTAGACATTGCACCTATGCACATGTACCCACTTTTATTCAACCTCTTTTTTCTTTTTTTTTTTTGAGGAAATCTCATAATTTTTCTTTTTCGCTGAAAAACAAATTTGGAATATTCTTGATAAAGAGAACTCTGAATAATATATCCAAATATTGATCACATGTAGATAGTTTTTCTGGCACATTTCGTATAGGATAAATTTGAAGACCATAATTCTCCTTGGGTGGTATAGTAGCAGAATTAGTGAGTTTTAAAAGATGATAGAATTCAAATTTTTATTAATATCCCTCATATACGATATTTTTTTCATGGTTAAAAAACACAGTAACTCATAACGCACCCATCAGTAATAGTTTTGACTATATACTTTTTAAAGAAAAATTAGGTCTGAAATAATTGCAAGATCTTTTTTTCTTTTTTTATTTCTTATTTTATCTGGTGATTTTATGGTGAATTGCAAGATCATAAGACTTGTGATCTGTCAGTTTCACTTTTGAACCCATACCTCTCTCTTGAATTGAAAATGTCACAAAATTGGTACCAATCAAGGTAATAACAGTACAAGATGCAATTTTGTCAATCATATTTTAATTTGTACATATATTGATAAGAACATCGACGTAATGAATATGAAGATTAATAATCTTAAAAACTGTTAAAAGTACACCAAATCAATAACTAAACTTGGTTTTTTTCCCTCAATGTTTAATATTCAATCTACTAAGTTAAAAGGCATTTCATGTTTGTTTATTAATAGACCCTATTAGCGATATTTAAAGGTCTCAAGTTCCTACCAACACGTTATAGGTAGAGTCCGTTGCACCAGATTTTCTTTGTGTCATTTGCAAGCTACTACTGTGTGATTAATTTAATACTTTGAGCTGTCATTATAAGTGTGGTGTTTTCATAAACAATAATATTTTTTGGACATATATGTCCGGACATAAATGGGTATATTAATAATTTTAACTTAAGATTTATCTAATAAGATCATTTTAATCAATCATTTTATCTAATATTTTCATAAATTCCTTTTATCATCAATCATTTTATCTAATATTTTCATAAATACCTTTTATCATCAATCATTTTACATTATTGCTGCTTCGTTTTCTACTCAAAAGTATGCAACTTTTTACCTTATTTCACAATTAATCTTTTTTAATATTATTAATTTATTACCACTGACAAAATTCTCTAATATGCATCTACCCAATTTTCTTTTTCATATTACTTATTATTATTAATATTATTATTTTCTTTTTCAAATTTTCTTTAAATTACAAAATTTATGTCCGGACATTTATGTCCGAATAGCATCACTCTTTCATAAATGGAAATGACCCCATTAACTTTCTAATATTTTATACCTCACAATAAATCAAATATGTGGGCCCATTTTTCCACTCAACAAATATTTCTTTATTTTTTCTTAAAATTCGTGTCGCACTCTCCGTACCACACTAACTCGGGACGGAGGGATTATTACATAGAAGCGGAGTTTGGTCAATGCACATCTCGAATAATGGATGGATGCAAATTAACCTCGATCATAAAGAATATGATCATACCATCCTAATTATAGCATATTGGTAAGATGTTAATTATGACTAGGACATCCTTTTGGTTGTGATTGAAAACGTACATATATGTATAAATGAATTGACTTCTATAAATAGAAGTTATGGAGCGGTCATTTTCTATGAGGTCGTACATTAATTGAGTGATCCCTTCACATATATAGCTAGGGTTAAAGTTTAATTAGGTAGAAGTAGAACCCTAATTAGGTAGAAGTAGAACCCATCTCATATATAATAATTATAAATTATCCTGACATATAAATTTTTATCTAAATGGATGTTCAAGTTTGAATTTTTACTATATATTTCATGCAATTAATCATTCTCTAATGCTTACAGTAATATTTCATTATATGACCATGTTTAGTAAAATATATAAAAATGAAAAAAGGTTGGTGGATTGTTTGATATTAGTCCACATTATTATTATTATTATTATTATTATTATTATTATTATTATTATTATTATTATATCCACGCTTCAAAAATTACTCCATCCGACTATAAAAAAATTGTCACATTGTGGTTGACACGAGTTTTAATAAAAATTGGTGGAAAGTTATATAAGTGAAGAAATGACATCATAGTAAAGTTGGTAAGAGAAAGTTGTGCGAGTGAAGTTGTGAGTCCAACAGTAACATTTTTTGTAAATAATGAGATATGAGGTGTAAGGACTATTACTAAAAATAAATGTGGCAATATTTTTTGGATGGACGGAAAATAAAATTGTGGCAAATTTTTCATGGACGGATGGAGTATCAATTAGGAGGGGCTACAATAATATCACTAAAGAGTTTGTAGTGATACTATGCTAGATAAAATATTTTACGTATCATATTAATTATTTATTAGTACATTAAATTAACATAAAAATTTGGGTGCAATTAATCATACTGTACTAATAGAAAATGACTATTCTCTTTAAGAAATGATAATTATTTTGAAAAAAAATGACAATTATTATCTTACCTTAAAACATTAATTAACTTAATTTTCCAAATTTATTTCGTAAGGAATGTGAAACCCATTAGCTATTTCTTTCTCTCATTGTTGGAAGCAACCATTAACTCTTGGTTTAAAATAATTTCAGTTGGTTTGATGGAATTATTAATTTAATTAATATGAAAGCCCCCAAAGCTATAGAAAAGATATTGGGAGAAGATTTTGAGAATAAAATCATTAAAAGATATAGGAATAATAAATAAATATGAAGAAAAAAACATAAATTGCACTTTATTATTTCCTTTGTAAATAAGTGGAGAAATATATTCTTATTTTTGGCAAAATTCGTTCAAACGTCCACATAAGATTTTTGGCCGAAGATCGCGTTGACGTAAAAATAAGAGAGTGGCGGTAGTGAGACATGGAGTGGAGATAGCAATTCCGCCATGACAAGTACAGTGTACAGACGAGAATATTACTGTAATAAATATTTATTCCACACAAGTTCCGCCTTTTCTCAATTCTCACTAAACACCGGAGGCGCACCGTAGCATAGAACTCCGTGCTAATCTAATCTGCACAGATCCACCTGCATTTGCGCAAGTTAGCCCCACCACACCACCCCCTGAATCACCAAAACTCATCATCTTCTTCTTCTTCTTCTTCTTCTTCAGCTTCTTCCACCTTTGTTAAAAAGTATAGAATTGTAGCAACTTTAAAAGTAGTGGTGATAGTTGTTGCTGCATAATAATTGGGTTGGTGCTACCTTCTACCTCTTTTTATAATCTTAGAGTATTCCTCTACAGTACCTAATATTTCTTGGTCCATTTTTCTCCTTTTATTTACATAAAAGAAAGGGGACACCAAGATACAACAAGACACAAAAACAAGTTTGTTTTCATCTGCGGGTTGGTAGTTGCGTGTCTATTTGCGTTGAATTTAGTTCTTTCTCTATGGGAAAGCTTCAGATCTGTTAGAGAGAGAGAGAGAGAGAGAGAGAGAGAGAGAGAGAAATGGGGTTGTAGAAATGGTGGTGCATAGTGTCTTTTTGGCTTTCTCTTTTGGCAACGAAAGTAGTGAGTGAGAGAGGGAGGTCGGAGGCTGCTGCACTTTTTCCTTTTTAGCTGTGAAAGCTAATTGTTTGTACCTTGCTTCTTATTGAGAAGTGTAAAGCTGAAGCCTTTAGCATTTTTGAAGTCTTTTTTGCCTTTTTCTTTTGCTCTGTTAGCCTCTTACACATTTTGGAGTGTTGGTGCTGGAAAAAAAAATCATTAGAAAGGGAAGCATTTAATCAGTGGCGAAAATGATGACTGCGTTTGGGAGTCCTGCCGTCAGTTTCCATACAAGCAATACTTGTAATACTTTGCTCAAAGAACTTCAGGTCTCTCTCTCTCTCTCTCTCTCTCTCTCATGGCGTTGAAAAATGTTGAATTTTGACAACTTAGCAACCCAAGTGCAATTTTACTTTCGGTTTTCTTGAGTATGTTTCTTATGCTGTTTGGGGGAGAAATGGTTCTTGTTTAATTTCAAGTGGTTTCTTCTTATAATTTTTTTGTGATTTCTGACTTTTTTTACTTTGTGAAAATTTCCCCCCTTTTGTTGAACTTTACAGGATAAGGGCGAAAGTCTAGATGTATGTGTGTGTGTTATCATGTTTAGTTATTTATTTTATTACTTAATCAATTTCTCACTATTTCTTTATTTCTTGAGATTTTTCCGCTCCAGTAAGCCTTTGTTTTGTTTCTTCTACACTGTCTTAACAAGCCAATACCTTGGTTCTATTCTAAACAAAGTAAAATGTATAGTAGATAGTTTCTCTGTTGAAGTTTAGAAATTATGAATTATGAATTATATGATTATATAGGTAAAAAAAAAGGGATTTCTTTGCATTGTTAATTGCAAATCATGTCTAACCAAAACTTTCATAATCTGCTCTTGTATATAATCTGAGCTTTCTAATTTAAAGAAAAGATGATTATATATTTTCTTGTTTTTATTTCATATTTTTCTAGTTTCCTTAGGTAAGACTATACTAATGGAGTATTAAGTAGTTGGGTTTTCTTATCGTTCTGATGAACAGCAATTGTGGACTGAAATTGGGGAGACACAAACTGATAAAAACCGCATGCTAATGGAGCTTGAAAGAGAATGTTTGGAGATCTATCGAAGAAAGGTTGATGAGGCCGCAAATGCCAAGGCTTGTCTTCATCAATCTATTGCTGCCATGGAAGCTGAGGTTGCAATGCTTATGGCAACTCTTGGAGAAATTAACATTACTTTGCCGGTAAGTGTCTTTAGCTCTTGAAACAATCAGCGCCTTTTTGTATATTTTATTCTTTAATTCCGATTGCCTCTCTTTTCCTTTTACTGAGGTGTTATGGAATTATTATGCATGAATGCATAATATAACCTTTTGTTTTTTTTTTAACTTCCATATTTGGCAATGCCTCCTCCACGAAGCTGGTGATACTGATGAATAAATAAATATATAAAGTCGTGGGGTTTTTTTACAATCTAAGTTTCTGCAGTTATGAATAATGTCATGTAGTGAACTTATTAGCTTTGAGAAACACAAACAATGCCATGTACTTAAATCTGACTACACTAAAGTAAGTTTGTTGTTGATTGTCATTTGTTCTTCGTCATAATGGTTCCACTCCCATAGAGGGCTTTACCTTGTATTGTTGCAAAATTCATCACTAGCTGTTAATTTAGTGAGAAAAATTAACACGTTCCTGTACTTTCATCCCATTTTGATATTCTGTAGACTGTCATTTACACATCTATTCAATCAAATAGCTGTAGTAGACTGATGTCAGTCATGTTAATTTGGAATAAGAACTTTGTTTATTGATTATTGATTAGACTAGCAACTCCTATTCAAAGATTTATGGTTAAATGACTTGTTATTGTAGCCGTTGCTTGTTCTTTTGGCAGTACAAACTTTCTAAACCATTACAATGGAGGAAGGCTTTCTGAATATCATAAAAATGTCGTGAATTGTTGGTCTGTAAAAATATCATAAAAAGGATTTGCAATAGCCGTTTGAGTACCTTTATTACCTATTCGGGTGGATTTCTGGCAGTAGTATGGCCATAGTGATGATTCGAAGCACATGATTATGAGTGAAGTGATTATGCCCTCAATTCTTGTTGAATGGTAGCGTCACAGATAATTGATCATAGATTGAGCTGAGTAAAACAACATAAGCAATAAAGATTTTCCGAGCTTTGAGAGTTTGTTAGACACAAATTCTCTCCACCCATAACCCTCTCCTCAAAATTGCTAAATAATATCGTCAGTGGCCCGTAGCTGTAATTGGCTGACAGACTTAGTTTCCGTGGAAGTATGATGATAAATGGCTTCAATTGTTTTTTCAACAACTGAAAACATAAAACATGGCAAGTTATTTTTTGCCACAATAAACTCTACGGAGTATTATTTTGTTTGCAATAATTTCACTGTATTATGTCCTAGTTATACTATCCATGTTATCTAGGCTATATGTTTACGTGCTTTTCAGCTCCGTGTTACATTCTTGAAAAATGCATTAAGAGGCCGATGGGACATAGAAACTTAAGTTAGAACTATCCATTATTGTTAATATCAACTCGATTTCCGATAAAAATATTTGATTGGTTATATAATATTGAGTTGGCTGAGCTTTTCTTAACTGACAGGTGCAGTCTGACAAGAAAGCCAAATCTTTGAAAGGGCAACTAGCCTCGGTCAGACCATTAGTAGAAGACCTAAAACATAAAAAGGAGGAAAGGATGAAGCAATTTACAGACATTAAGTCACAAATTGAGAAGATCACTAGCGAAATTTCGGGTTATGGCAGTACTGCCAGTTCCATGAGCGACTTGAATCTGGAAGAACAAGACTTATCTGTGAGAAAACTCACGGAACATCAATCAAAACTTCGTGCTCTTCAGAAAGATAAGGTTTGTGAAGTTGTGTAATAAACATAAAAAATCTGTGCAATTTGAGTACCAGTTAGGCGCACAAGATATTTTGCTGAGTCGGGTTCTTCTTTTTGACAGTCTGAACGCCTCCAGAAAGTCATGGATTATGTGAATGAAGTGCACACATTGTGCGGTGTACTTAGTATAGATTTTGGCCAAACTGTGAGTGACATTCACCCAAGCTTGCATGGATCAAGTATTGGGCTCGTCACAAATATCAGTGATAGCACATTGGAGGGGCTTGCTCAGGCTGTCCTCAAGTTGAAAACAGAAAGAAAATTTCGGCTTCAAAAGGTATTTCAGCTCTGGTAACTTAACCTTTTGTCCAAAATGTTTAATTTTCTTGCTCATTGACAACTATGGTTGCTGCAGATGAAAGATGTAGCCGGGTCTCTTTTTGAACTGTGGAACTTGATGGACACACCGAGAGAAGACAAGGCTAGCTTAATGAGAATTACTTCAGTCCTTGATTTGTTGGAATCACAAATTGTGCAACCTGGTGCACTTTCGTTGGAGATCGTTCAGCAGGTACAAAAGCAGTGTAAATTGCCTAACTGCGCTGCTCCTTTTCCATGTTTAGTATAAACCTAGGTTCACTATGTGTGATGCCGTCTCGGACAGGTATCAGCCGAGGTTGAGAGGCTCACGAAACTAAAAACAAGTAGGATGAAGGAACTTGTGCTGAAGAGAAGATCAGAGTTGGAAGACATGTGCTGTAAAAGTCATATTCAACCGGATCAAAGCACAGCGGCTGATAAAACCATTGCTTTGATTGATTCGGGTGATTAATCTGTTTAAATAAGTACTTCCTCTCTCTCTCTCTCTGCTACAGTCTTGTTGATTTCTAGTGGGAATTCAATCATACTGCAGGTTTGGTGGATCCATGTGAACTCTTAGCTAACATCGAGGCACAAATAAGTAAATCGAAAGATGAAGCTTTGAGCCGTAAAGAAATAATGGAGAAGATAGACCGGTGGCTTGCTGCATGCGATGAGGAAAAGTGGCTTGAAGATTATAACCAAGTAAGCTAAATAAATAATCGATCTAATAAGAATTCAGCTATAAATTGTGCTAATCATACCATTTTCAGGATATGCAAATCAGATATTGGAGTTTCCATCACTAGCAATTTCTAATTTCTAATTTTCAGGATCACAATCGTTACAGTGCTGGAAGAGGTGCGCATATAAACCTTAAGCGTGCGGAGCGAGCTAGGATCATGATAAATAAGATTCCAGGTACTTCTTTGGACTCAATTGGTGATATAATCTTTCTGTGTCTGGGCTGATCACATTTCTGGAGTTGACGAGCTATGGTTTGCAGTTATGGTGGATAATCTCATCAGCAAGACTCTCGCGTGGGAAAATGAGAAACAGAAACTGTTTCTTTATGATGGAGTGAGTGATTTTAAAAATCTTTCAAGATGTTTCAAGTTTTTGAATACTTTGCTAATTGCATTTTTCCGGTAATATGCAGGTGCGTTTGGTGTCAATTTTGGAGGACTACAAACAAGCCAGACGGCACAAGGAAGAGGAGAAGAAGCGAGCTCGGGTAATTCAAATTTGACTATCTTTTTGAAATTCTTTGTTGATAACATGGGTCCTGATTATTTTCAGTGGTTCTGATTTTTTATTTTATTTTTGCTGTTTCTAAATTTAGGATCAGAAGAAACTGCAAGATATACTCCTTACTGAGAAAGAATCTATATATGGGTCCAAGCCAAGTCCCAGGAGAAGCAGCAGCTTTCGGAATCATAATGGATATCGAGCATATGGGAATGGATCAGTTACTCCCTCACCCCGTCGCAACTCAGCTGGCTGTGCGACTCCAGATGTCCATACACCACGTTCTTATTCTGGACGCCACAATGGTTATTTCAAGGAAATGGGAAGGCTCTCTACCGGTCCTCTCAACTTTGTTGCTATAACCAAAGAAGATACCATGTCATTTTCCTCGATTGGTGGTTCAGAGCCCGAGTCTCCTCCTCAAGTTTGAAGTAAGATTTTCATTAAGCAGAAGCATACTATTGTTATCTACTAGGATGATCTTGTTGAGAAATATCGACTTGTGGCATCTCGTCTGAGTTGAATTAACTTGTGCAGATCATGTGGAATCGATAGAGGCTTGTGAATATAGGTGATGTACACTATGGTATGGTATGGTACGAGGAAGGCTGTCGTTTTAGCTGGACGACAGCTACTGTGCGTATTTTTAACTTGCTTCTTGCTGATGTATTTAAGTATGGGTTGTTGGAAAGTTGAGATACCTAGTATAGTAGTGTTGTTGTTTATTAATAGGAGATATAGCTAATTGGAAATAGGAGTACGACAAATTTTTATGTTATCAAGGTTGCTTTGCTTGTATATAGGCTTGCTGTTGTTGCTGGGATTTGACGTAGTCGCCTCATTTGTTTCTTGCCTTTTTTTTCTAAGACAGAGCTCTTCATAAGATTAAGATGTTTGCATTTTGAGAACTGAGATTATTGGTGTTTGCTCATTTCTTGCCACCATCTTACTTTAATCCTCAAATGAACTATTTTATTATCTATCCATTGCCCAATTTACATCACTAAATTATGTGTTCTCACTATTCTAGGGGCGAGCAAATTCAAACCTAACTCAAACAAAAATTATCAATTCGATTTGGAAGAATAATTCATTGTGTGTTATAAATTTGAAATTGAAACATATTTCGGTTTGGTTTCGACATAAAAGAATTCGATTTGAAACCAAACCAACTGAAATTTTAAATAATACTAGTATTTAGTTCTCTTTTTGTTTCTAAAAATAAGAAAATGGTTTGTGATTTTGTGGTGATTTAATTAATATTAACGTCTAATTGATTTATTTCTAATAAGGAGTAACCGAAGACAAATACTAAATGTGGAATGCACCTTTTGAGGGTTAATCTCATATGATCCATGGTACTAAAAGCACAAACTGCTGCTAGCGTTTCTAACTCAAAAAATAAAAAATCAAACTTTGATATTCTTTATTGAGAACAAGGTAAAGTCGATGAAACTTTCATATTAATCAAGAATTTAGACGAAACGCTTCACGACTTTCCTGCTGCTGCTTCAGAGGGAGTGCGAGTAGTCATCTGGTCGACAGCGTGCACTCTTTCCTGAAGTTCTTCCCAAATTGCCTTGTAAACCATCCTCTGCCTATTCACAGCAGATTGCCCCTCAAAAGCTGAAGAGATCACGTCTATGCTGCAATGCAATCAAAAGATGTACGGACCATTTACATTTAAGATGCAACCATATAGCAACTAGGTATGAATGAATCTACAAGAAGAATAACACTGAAACCTCCTCACCTAACATGGCGACCATCACCATAAGCATCCTTAACAATTACTGAGTCTGCAGTTAGATGTTCCTTGATCTGATAGCACGAATTTTAACAATTATCATATAATCAAACCTCATGCTAAGAATATTTATATAACACCAAGTGAAGACAAACAGTACATTAGCACAATCAAAATCAAAAGGCAATCTCTTGCTTGTAACCAGCAATGGCATTTAACAAGCACTAGTAGTGGTGGTGGGTTCATCTACAGATAAGAACTTGTCATATTCGTGTGAATATCTGATCCGCGACTATGCTGTAAAAGCCAGAGAATGCCCAGGGAAATAAATAATACATATATGCTGCTAATGAATCCAGGTATACTTTCAGTCTGTACTACAAAATTCAACTAATAAGATTCAGCAAGTAAAATTAATTGTCTAGGTTTCTTGAGAACTCATTTCAAATAAGTTTGCCATGCTACAAATGTTATATTGAACACTGTTGGTAATGGTGCCAACTCATTTCAAGCTCTATCAAGGGACAATTATAAAGAAAACGCATCAAAACTGTATTCAAAATATCACGAGCTACAAAACCTCATATAGTCATATGATGCATTTTTTTAATGAAAAGCGAAGCACTGTTGTGTTGTTCACCGTATATTTCCCACGAATCAACAAGGACACAAGTTCAATAATTTCTTCCCTTAAGAGATGTAACGCTTCAAAAGCTATGACTAAGGAATAATACGAGCTCAGAACTTGTAAAAAATATATAAACTCTCTTCATTTTCATGTTCGCCTTTTGCCCACTCAGAACGGAAGCTGCTTCGCTTAATCAGAGATCCATAGAGTGTTGAACAACTCTAGGAAAACGTAAATAAAATCACCATCACAACTTTCTACTTAGAGCGAGCAAAGTTTTACAATTGGAATTTGGTGCATACTATCTTAATTCTTACATTTCATATGTACTCTCCAAAAACACATACCTATACCTAAATGCGCAAATCTATAGTCATTGGGTGCATCATGGAGAGCATTTCTAATCAATTATAAACGCAATATTATCAGATTATTATGCGCCCCAACTGGAAAGACATGTATCAATTCAGTTGTCCAAAACCATAAATTAAGCTAACACTCCAACCACCGATGCCGCAATTTCATAAAACCAACCGTTGAATTTCCTACCCCGTGAATCGGACAAATTAAATCTAAATTCAACCCTCCCTCACAAAAAAAGAAAGAAATAGGCGGGGAGAAATAAGTATTCAGCAGAGAAAAGAACCTTCTTCTCCATTGTTTCCATCAAAGGAGATTCAATGGGGGACGAACTGTCGGTCGCTCGGACGCAGAAACCCCGCCTATTTGGGGAAGCAGACAGGGAACGAGGAAGCCTCCAAATGAGTAACGAGCGAGTGTTAGAAAGGTTGCAGCTTGCAGCCGTCGTCGACATCATCTTCAGAGGCGGAGTTCGCCGTAGAAAGGAGTGGCTGCCGGCGAGACATAGGGCCGCCACGTTAGGCCGGAAAAGCAGCGACTTCGCGGCCATGTTAACCTTTTGGATGCGTTTTGTGGAGTGGTGAGTCTGGTGACTGGTGAGAGGCGAGGGCTGATACTGAATTGAAATTTGGAAATATGTATATAATTTAGAAAGTACTAAAAATACTAAAATTCCACCCGTATACCGTATTCCGTATATTTCTATGCACAAAGATGAAAATTTTGTTTGTAAATTACTATTTTCTCCAATGCATTCTAATTTCTAAGTAACATTCATTAGTGTTATATTAAATTTTTAATAATTACTATATTAATACAGCATTCGAGTATAACCCTCGGCCACTACATGGTATTCCCTCCGTCCCATTCCTTTTTTTGGTTGTTCCATTTAAATTGTTATGTTTCCTAAAAAAGAAATAATTAATCTCGTCCCATTGAAATTGTCTTTTTTTTTTATTGTTCCATTTAAATTATCATGTTTCCTAAACAAGAAATAATTAACCCTTCAAAAGTGATGAGATGATGAGATCTACCCATTTCCTCTCTTTTTATTTTTCTCCTTAATAACCTTACCGAACAGTAACATGACAAAATGAGTGGGACGGAGGGAGTATTTTTTATTTTTTTTTTTCAATTCGATTATAAATTCAGATGCAATTCATACTTGATTCCATTGTCTCTCTTTCGCTAAACGGTAAAAACGAGAGAAAGAAGCACAGGGGGAAGGGAAATTCTATTAGGTTCTACAAGTACATGTAAGGATAGAATTTTTCTAGAGAGAAAAAATATTCTATGATTAGCTTTTCTTTTTGATACAAATACAAGAAAAGGTTAAAAAAACTTAAAAGTTGAGGCAAGTCTATATCTTGACTTTATATAAGCAGAGCAGACAATTTATTTAAATCCTACTATAAAATGGAGTATAATAATAGCACACGACACACATAAACTGCAAAATAGAAAGTACTTTTAAACCTCATGAAATGTCAATACATCCAACCGAAAAATTACAATTAGTAAAAAACGCACCAGTTAAATAATTCAAACTACAGAAGTATTTACAGTCCGTAAACCATGATTTATTCCTTCATAAGTTCTAGCTAGCAAGTAAAATGTTAACATATTGAAAACAGAGAAAATACGATTGCATATTTCCCAGCCTACCAAATATATAATCCTCAAGAGAACAGAGCTTGAAAATCTAGAGAGAGCAGTGATATCAATGAATGAAAAATACATCATAGGATAAAAATATATTCCATGTATTTGTATGTGAAATCACCTTAACTTTTCCAACCCCAAACTCCAAAGAAAACTTATTCCAATTAAATCAACCAAAACTATGTCACAAAATTACAGTCATAAATATATATAGGGAGCGGATCAAATAAATATATAAATAAATATATATATATATATATATATATATATATATATATATATGAACATGGTTAGACTAACCATATTTGATATTCCTAGCTCCAACTTCAGAGAAATACACTCAAGACCATTATTTTTAACATTTCAAATTAGGAATGGCATGTTTGGAACAATTTCCACAAAATCTGTATCTTATGATCAAACTTCACCTGATGACCTTTAAACTCAAATCGTAATAGTAATGATAAGTTCAATAAGTTCGATACAACAACTATATGGCTGATCTAGAGGCCAAGAACTATAAGAATATAGCCTAAAAAATGACCATTTGCTAACATTTAAATATGAGAAATGATCATTTTTTTGTACAATATGTAGCTTTTATCAGAACGATTAAGAAACTACCGATCAACACCAGGTCAATAGAGAATGAAACTGGGAACTAAAACTATCTACAATTCCTCAAGTTGGCAAAGTAAAGTTAACTACTTCGATTAAAGAAAATCTCAGGCACCATTCATCATTGCGTGTATACTAACAGTAAGGCATAGGGATCTGTAGAGTAAAATTGATGCAGAATCAGATTTCTGAATCAGGAAAAGAAGCATATAAAATGTCATTTGCAAATTTGACAATATGTTTTTCATGGACGTACTCATAAGAAGTTTCAAAACTCAGTGTCGCTTCGTCTTAGAACGATTTTGCAATTCCAGCAGCTGGTCAAGAGATACCAGAGACCATCTGTCCTCGATCTGGGCAAACACCTTTTGGTTGAGGGAGTCTATGATTATGCTTATATTACCAAATCCATATATTTGATGCCCATCTTGCATTCTACCAGGTTTAGGCTTGAACAGCAAACCGTTTTGCTGAGCATGAATTTCAGTAACTTCTTTCAAACTCATGCCCTCTGCTGGAATTTCATTATCCAAGCTTGGTGTGGCCCTTTGTTGAGCTTGTGCAGCAGCTTTTTTCTGAGCCTCATACTGCCTTTGCTCACGCACCCTGAGATAGCTAATATTCTCTTTCAATCCAGGTGGTGCCACCTCCATGCCTTCAACAGCCTGGTTCATCATCTCCAGACCAAGATTAAGCCTGAGCCGGACATGCTCATTTGCCTGAAGTTCGGGAGGAAGGAGCTCTTTCCAGCCAATATACCACTTTGTCACTTCCTCAAAATTTGGTTTTGAACACAACCAATGATACAGCACTTCTTGCCACTTATTGAAGAAAACATCCATTAACTGCAGCATATGATGAGTAGGAATAGCAGTAACCCATGTTCGTACCCAATAGAATTGATCAAGATTCTGATTGGCTGGATTTATTTGCAATTCATGCATGACAGTCAACAATTTTGGAATGATGTACCGAACCATTAATTGCTCCCAGCTGCCAGGATCAAACACAGTTTTCCAAGGAGACAATATGTAATAAGCTGACTTATCACTAGGGTGCCAAGCATGAAGTACACTGGCCAATCTATTGCGAATTGTGTGATAGCAATTCTCTAACTCGACCCCCAAATGAGGTAACCAAGGGTGGATCCAAGAATGGATGGGTATAGTTTCTCTACGTGGATCCCAAGAGTCTACAGCAGCTGATATTTTTGGCATAACAACAGTGTGGAGTATGCTCTGTAGGACAGATGGAGGCAAAAGTTTTTCCCAAGACTCCACAAACCTAAGCATGGGCTCTGAGTCCCGTGCCTGCCAAGAGTTGGTCCCAGATATTCTCACAGCAGGAAATACAACTTCCATAAGCAGCTGCATGTACGGAGACGCTGCACTAGAGAAACTCAAAGAATCTTTACCTTGCAACAATTTCCTCCACAATGATACCACCTCAATTCCATGAGTTGGATTCTGAAGTGGGTCCCATCCCTGAAATATTCTAATAAATAGAGGTAGAGCATACGAGCAAGCGATGCAAGATAAGTTGCATAGTGTGTACTCATCAGGAAATCTTGTCTGCAAATCTACAAATGATTTAGCAAGTGCTTCTAGAGTTAACAATCCTGAAGTGTTCTTCTCACTTATTTCGTCCAATACACTTATTATCTCCTCCATGTTTCCAAGCTGCTGCTTTTGGTCATGTGCCTCTTTTTGCAGCTTCTCCTTTTCCTTCTGTAAAGCAACCACTGTCTCCCTTTCATTTCTCAGATTACTATCAAGTTTCTGTATGTCATGCTCAACTATATCAACGATCAATTTGATATTATGCTGAAGTTCCGGCATTGGGACATCATTTTCCCTGGCTGTCTCTTCTGCATTCAAGTTTTCCAAATTTGTCAGTACCCGAACTTGCGGTCCTCTCATGTCAAGAACCTTCTGCACAACTTCAAAACCCTTCTCTTCCTTCTGGGCTAGCAGTTCTTCAGCTGTTATATAAGCCTTCTTCTTTGAAGCTTTCTTTGACCAAAGCTTATCTTTACTGCGACCTTCTAGAGATTGGTCGGCACGTGGAACAGTTTTTTCAACCAATTCCTGCATTGCTGGACGAGCGGCCTCTTTGTAGTCATTAAAACCCATTCCCATCTTCTGAGGCCGCAGCTTGGCCTCAATAGGAGCCAAAATTCCCTGCTCATTTTTACCAAGACCACCTCCTTTGTAGCCCATCTTCTCAAGCAACTTCATTCCAATACCCTTGGTATGTTTCTCAAATTCACCAACACCATTCGGATCCGACTCCCTCTTGCTAGCTTGAGATGATTTCTTGGCTAGCTTGGCCTTCTCCTTTTCCTTCTCTTCCCGCAACTTGGCACCTTCCCTGATAACCTTCCCAAAGGCAGTGGGCAGGAAGTCATCATCCTCATTCGCGTCTTCATTTGCTTTCTTCGAAGAAGAAGCAGAACCGAATCCGAGGCCTAAACCAGCAGGTTTGACACCATCTTCCTCTATTTCTTCATTATCCTCCTTGGAATCATGGTCGATCTCCTTACCGGGCATAAATGAGCCGTTCGAAACAAAATTGACTGGCTTGGAGTAATCAATCTTCTTCGACAGACCTTTCCTGCGCTTCTTCGACCCAGATCCATCATAGTCTGAGTCGCTATCACCAGAGGCAAACGTACCATAAATAACATCTTCCTTGGTCTGAACACGTTTCTGTCTGCGCTTGCCATAAAACTCGTCACCAATCCATTGGCTATCCTCATAATCGTTATCCATACTGAACTTTTCCATCTCCTGATACTCATCCATCTTCTAGTAAATTTGGTAAAACAGTAACCTCTAGAAAAATGTATAACCACGGATAAGTTTTGCCCCCAAATCTAGCAGCTAACAATCAAAGATTAAAAAAGGTAGAATTCGATTACGCCGCCGGAACAAAATAATGTTTCATACTTTTGCCCTAGTCTTATTCGAACAAATAGCTCGCGCAGAGGCGTTTCTAAGAAACGATAAACATCATTCCCAATCAAGCAATCAAATGTTCGGAATCAAAGAAGCAAAATTGAAAGGAGAACCTGCTTGCACGTTCTACTTAAACAAACCAGGAAACCAGGAAAAGTTAACAGGAAATAAGTTTCAAGGGAAGAAACAAATAACTCTCTGTAGATAATGGCAGTGAAGAGGGTTACCTCGGCCGGAGAGACGGAGAGAGAGAGAGATTTTCTCTGTTTTGATTTTCGCCGAGTTAGAAATTAGGGCTTATTTTTGTTTGTTTTGATTAAACGCAGATGGAAAACGAAACAAACAATTGCGTCGGTCTTGATAGGGCCGGGATCGGGTTGGCCAGCCCAGCCCGAGCCCATCGGGCCAGATATAAAAATCAGGCCGGACCTCTAATTTTACAGCCCATATCCATCTACAAATACTCGCTCCGATACAAAAAAGACGCCCATTACGCTAGGCACGAATTTTAATAAATGGTGCAGTTGTTGTAAGAATTCATTTATTGTGTAGTTATTGTGAGTGAAAAAAGTGAAATTGACATTTTTTAGGGAGTATAAAATTTTGTTTTTATGGTTATTATATTTCATTAATTATAAAATTTGATGTGACGAATTTCGATCAATATATAAGTCTTATATATCAATGTCCAACGGAGTTTTGTGATGGGATCGATGTTTGGAGTGGTGTTGGGTGATGAATGAGATACTACGACGAGCTCCATGAGTTTATTGCCAAGTTGGACAAGGGTTTGTAATTACTCTAATTGGTTACCACATATTGTAAATTCTAATTTCCATCAAGTTATATTTGCTTGGTGTTCGGTGTACTTTACATGGTGTTCGGTTTACTTTCATTTTACATTTGACTTTAAATTATTCATTATTTATTAATTATTCATATTATAATTTTTAATCGTACATAATTAATTAGAAGCATATGATGGCATTTAAAATAAACTAGTGTGTATCCCGTCGAAAATCGACGGCGAACTACATTATTAAAATAAAGTCAAAAATCGACGACGAACTACATTATTAAAATAGAAAAAAATACATCAATAAGGTTGTTTCTTCGATTTTATTGTACTTCCTTAACAAATATTTTTATTTTTATTATTATTTTGCAATATATAAGCATGAACATTAAAAATAATTTAATATTATTTTAGAGTGATAATATTTCAATAATTGATCAAGAAGAGTATTTCTTTGATTTTATTTCACTTTCTTTAGTTGCAAGAAATCAATAGAAATTAAACTATTTTTTCTTACCTCACAATCTGTTAAAGATTTTATTATATACGATGTTAATTGTTGTGTACGTTTGATCATCTCGTCACAAAGTCAAATTTCAAAAATTATCCCTACGTGTATATATATATATACAAATTCAAGAATTATAATTGAGAATACATATTTTTGACATTTTTCTTTTATTTACGTAAATTTAAAAATTTGTTAAATTAAACAAATTAATATTGACAACTTAATAATTGATCAAATTAAAATTGTCAATAAAAATAAAAACTATTTATTTGGCCGATAAATTAATTCGCCAAATTAAATTGGTTGTGCAAAATAATTGCCGAATGAGAAAATACACATGGATTGTGAGTATTTATATAAGTTCTCCAAGAGTGTGGGATGAGAAAATTTATATTAAAAGATTTCATTATATACGATGTTAATTGTTGTGTACGTTTGATCATCTCGTCACAAAGTCAAATTTCGAGAATTATCCTTACGTGTATATATATACAAATCCAAGAATTATAATTGAGAATACGTATTGGCCAAATTACATTGTCCAACATAAAAATAAAATTATTATTTGACCAACTAATTAATTGGCCAAATTAAATTGTTTATGCAAAATATTTGCAGGATGAAAAAATACACATTGATCTTGAATATTTATAATGGTTTTCCAAGAGTAGAGTCTTATTGAAAATCGATGTGGGATAGAAAATTTTATAGTTAATTTATAGAATATATGGATTAAAAGTACATTAAAAGAGGATTTAAGATAAATAAGAATAATGAATGGAGAGCGCGCCACGTAGGACCTAAAATTAAGGAGAACGCTCGAATGCGTAATCGTTTTAATAATATTATTATGATTTAATTTAAAGAGCTATATTAATACTATTGCTATCATTAGCTTATATTAAGTTTTGAACATGTGGTACATAATAGATAATTGGAATATAATGTGGAATAAATTTCGACAAAATAGTCATAAGCACAACTTTAAATGGTAATTTGTTGCTGCCAAAGTTGTATGGCTGCCGGAATGTTTTAGAGAATTAGGGTTAAAGAAGGTTAAGAAATGGGTATGCTTAGGCATTCTCTTGGATAAAGTGAAGGGATGATAAAGTGAAGGGATATCATAGACGTAAGTTAAAATAAAAATATAAAAAAAATATATCGAAAAATTTTTAACTACGTTTGTTGAGACCATAAAAAAGATAAAAATGCACTCAAATATTGTTGTTAAATAAGGTGACTCATGTTCACGTAATATTGCCATATCATAATCTACTAACAAAAAATATGGGTCATGTCCTATCGGACCAGCTGCATAAATCAACCCGATTCGAAAACATTTTGGGCCACATCAAATGGCTACCAAACCAGGCCCATAACACTAGTCTTCGTACAATATGTTCGAGTTGGCCCAAAATTCTACCGGTCGCTATTTTTGTATTCCAATCCCATCCAATTTTGGACCAGTCTAACGGGCCAGACAGATCAAATCAAGTCTCGACACCTCTACATCACAAGTGAGTGATGTTTTTATTTTTTTTTAATTTTTAAATATTAAATTAATTAATATGTATTAACTAAAAAAGGGGAATTTATATTATAGATTGCATCAAAGCATAATTTTGTAAATATATAAATAAATAATAACCATACTTATGTATTTGAGGGATAATTTTCTTATTCTGTAAACATCTTAGCTGGTTCGATTATTCATTTAGAATTTTGATTATTGGGTTTGATTATTTTTTTAAGTCAAAATCAAAACGGAAGAATCGAATACTCACCCCTATTAAGATTTTATCAATTTACTAACATATTAGAAGTAGTATCAAACAAATCTGATGTAGATATCTACACATTAATTACGTAATTAGTTCTTGAATATATATTTGTCTGTCAGTAAGTTGATACTTTTGATTACCAGTTTATCGGGTCTCTATCAATAACTTATATTTGATTGAAAACAAACTTGGCAATATATATATATATATATATATATATATATATATATATAGTTTAATTGACAATCAGCTTAAGTTTAAATATTCAAATTTTAATTGATTTATCCTTCTTTGCTACATTATATGATTTCGAACAATATAAATACATACATGATTGAGTCTATTATCCTAACGTAATTAGTTCTTGAATATATATTTGTCTGCCGGTAAGTTGATACTTTTGATTACCAGTTTATCGGGTCTCTATCAATAACTTATATTTGATTGAAAACAAACTTGGCAATATATATATATATATATATATATATATATTAATTGACAATCAGCTTAAGTTTAAAGATTCAAGTTTTAATTGATTTATCCTTCTTTGCTACATTATATGATTTCGAACAATATAAATACATACATGATTAAATCTATTTTCCATGCTAGGATATTATTTTTGTTTGTATGACAAAAGTTTTTATGAGACAGCAATGTTCATGATGCTTGCACTGAGATGTCGCATCATATACTTGAACAATATATTGTACAACTCCTAGACAAGAATTCAACGGTTTGACGTGTTTTAAGCATAGCATGTTCTCAAACCCCGTACCTTGAAGTTTGCTAACAACATCTTCATCAACTTCGAACATGTGCAAGTTACGCATATGCTCTTCAGTGCTGGTAACCTTTGACTAAATATCTTCCATAATATCTGCAGCATACACTCCTGCATGTATACTGGGCGCAAATAGGAAGGTGGCATCGGAGGAAGACGCATCATCCAAAGTTACCTTTAGATGCCGCGCAACAACATCTGTATCTTCTCCGTACATATGGAGAGACCACAACACCTCCAACTATCATATCGAGCTGAAAATAAAGTCCGATCGACCCATTATTAAATCCATTGAACGCATACATGAACACAAACGTCATCCCACCAAGATTATCGATTTGGTAATGACTCATCCGTCTATAAAGAGCTAAGAAAAGAGCCACAACCGCCACACAAGAAAGCATGAGAAATTGAACGACTCCACAAACAGACTTTCAATTCTACTAAGCCGTAGGCTGACGATCGCGATAATAATGGCAACACACAACTCGCGATAATAGTCCATGCTGAAAAATCAATATTTAGTAAAAAAAAATTGTTAGGCTATTGTTGGGAAAATTTTAAGTTTTGATTTAATATCAAAACCCAACTTACTCCAACCGAGTAGATGATCGCATCAACCTAAGTAGTGTTTTCCAGCTCGCCTGTTTGAGCGTTAGATTTTTTCTAAGTTTACAGGTTAAAGAAGCTGAAGACAGAGAAGAAACAGATGTGTTACCAGCTGGAGTCAAATTATCAGCTGAGGAATTTACCAGCTGAGCAAAATTCAGGACTGAGCAGAATCAAGCTGAAGAATGACCGAGCTGAGTCAAAGCTAAGAAAACACAGCTGAATCAATCTAGCTGTACAGACCAAAGGAATGTCAACTCTGAAAACTTCAATTCAAGTCAGAGTTTCAGATCCAGCTCCAAATTCAAAAACCAGCTTGAAGTCAAAAATCCCGGTGTCAGAAGAAGACAATTTACCTCGACCAATGAGGGATTGCCAAATCAGCATCCTAGAGTGCAAAACCTAGGATCTGACATTGATGAAGACAAGTGAAGATACGCCCAACGGCAGATCATGAAGATCAGAGAGTAGGTGAGATTCAAACGACTCTTCCAACGGCTAGTTTTGAATCTCTACCTATAAATACCAGTCTTCAACCTCAGGATCAATAACGAAAAACGCTCTGCAAGCTTTCATCTTCTGAAATTCTCAAATATTCAAAAGCTCTCTAGCAGTTCTTACTCTTTCAAAGAACACTTTATCTTAAAGTGTCTCTAGTTTAGAAACTGCCCAATTTTTCGTTTGATCCCTAGGCGAAATTTATTCTATATCCTAAGCCTAGATTTCAAATGAGTTAACTTAAACTCAAAGTTCTTCATTGTAAGAACTCGTTCATAGTTGGAACCCCAAAATCAAACCCCTTCTTTACCCAGAAAGGTTAGGTTAAGGTTATGCTAGCTTGAAGCGCGAAATTCAAGTTGTTGTAAGGTTTTTTCAGTACCCGAAAACTGAAAGGTTCAGGCTTCTACAGTGCCCGTAAACTGTTAGAGCTGCGAAGTTGCTTGGTACTCGTAAACCAAGTGGTAGTGAATTACCAGTTTATCTGGTCGTGGACGTAGCAGGAGTTTCTCCGAACCACGTTAAATACTATGTTCTTTTTCTATTCCTTATTTCTTGAATTTTCAGTTAAAGAACTAACTCCACACAGCATAACATATTTCTCAACTGCATACTCAGCTGCTCGCTCAGGACGGCTGTGTTTTTCAAAAATTGCACAACTTGACTAAGCTGAAAACTTAAAGATAATATTTTTTAAGCTGTGTTTTTCTAACTACACGAGCTAAGTTTTAAAACCACCTCATTCAGCACCGCCAACTGAGTTATCAGTCCAGCTGACCGTTTTCGTCAAGAAGTCAGCAGGATTTATAACTGAGGTCTCCCTCTCAGTTTTAACTTGATAAAAAGTTTAAAAAGTTTTTATGTTTGGTGTATTCAACCCCCTCTACACCAAAGACTCCACTCAGGGACCATCAATTGGTATCAGAGCAGTGGTTCAAAAGACCGTTGTTTCTAAATCAACAGATTCGTCTTGATCTTTCTCTGTCAGTGGTCAACTGAACAGATCCACTTTGAAAAACTCATATTACTGCATATTGTGCATATCTTCATGGATTCTTCTCTTAACAGAAATCTCCCAACCTTCTCAGTCGATGACTATGCTATCTGGAAATTCAGATAAAAGAGTTTCATGTGTGCACATCATGATATGACGTGGGACGTCATTACAGATGGACCCATTCTTATATACAAGTAATAAAATGAGCTTGTACCGGCACAAGATGGTGGATAACCAGTATATCAACAAATCCTCAAACCAAATAGTGAATATACTTCAGAAGAGAGGAAGCAAGCTGGTCTCGATAGTTTTCCAAGGAATACAATCTCATCAACCTTCTCAAACGCCTACCTCAGCAAAATCATCAACTGCAACACAACGAAAGAGATGTGGGAATTCCTAGCTAAGCTGTGCGAATGGTCAGAAGAAATTAAGGAAAATAAGTTCACAATCTCCTGCCAGAAGTTCGATAACTTCAAGCAGCTAGTCAACGAGTCCATCGAAGGGATGGAGCTCAGATTCTCAAGCATCGTGGTGGAAATTGAAACAATCAGAACTGGGAAATACACCCAGCGAAAAAAGAACTTGAAGGTCCTTTCAGCACTCACAGCTGAATGGAATACGTTCAAGGTAGTTCACCAAAGTCGAAGTAACTTGGGTGATCTATCAACAGAAAGATTATTCTCCCTGCTCAAGGCTAACGAATACAACTTGCAGATCACCATGGAAGAATCTTCAAGCAAGCAAAATGATGGAGAGCTGACACCTACACCAAAAGAGATTGCTTTCAGAGCTAACTCTGAAAAATCTACACATATGCAGTCAGCTGAGTCCTCAAAGAAGAAGAAGGACATGATCAAGGAAGAGCTACTCGAAGAAATTGCCATGTTGGTTAAAAATTACAACAGACTCAACATCAACAAGGGCAAGTACAAAAAGTTCGCAAGAACATACAAAGACAAGTACGCGGCAGCTGATGAAAAGTCAGCTGACAACTCAAAACGGATAGACGAATGCTGCTTCAACTGCAAGGAGCCGGGACACTACAAGCAAGAATGTCCCAAGCTGTTCAAGAAAGAAAAAGACCTTCTGAAAGCTAAGGCAGGTGATAGAAGAAGAGCCTACATCGCCGACGAGGAGTCTGAGTGCAACAAGATGGATGATAACATGTCTTTCTCAGATTCAGAGGAAGATGCACTCATGGCCCATGATGAACCAGAATGGGATACTTGTTTCATGGGACAGACTGACGGACTCGACGAGGATGAGGTAACCTCAAGAACTCAAAACTTATCTAATCCCTCACCATCACACGAACACTCTACACAGGTTTCAGATTCAGGACTACCTGACTGGAGTTTAGTAGAGAAAGTTATGAATGACTTCAAGGAGCTAAAAGAGATCCTTGACATAACTATGTGTGAGAATGCCGAGTTAAAAGTGGAACTGAAAAAGAGAAGAGTATCAGAAGCAGCTGATACTACACAGCTCAGAGAGGAAGTTGTTTCGCTCAAGGACAAGATAGTGAAACAAGATCAGCTGATGAAGGAGTTCTACTACGAAAAGAAACAGTTGTTGGAAGACTCGGAAAAGACCACGGCTGAATCAGAAAGAAAGACAGCTGAGATCACGGAGTTGAAGAAGTCTGAAGAGGCGCTAACTACGAAGATGGTAACACTTATCAAGGCTACCACATTAATGGACGAAATCATAAGTGTTCAGCATCCAGCAGCACTCAAGACAGGATTGGGTTATACTGGAACAAAAGATATCACAAACATTACTTCCACAAGTGGGACAAAAGTAATGTTTGTGAAGGCAAAGGAGAACCCAACTCCAGTTTTCCAGCAACAAATATTGAGAACACAACAGGCTTCGAAAAAGCAAGTTGTGAGGCAACCACAAGCATAAATCAGACAGCAACGTACTCAACCACAACGGAGACAGCAGGCTGGACAAGTTAAACACCAGCAATATCAGCAGCACGTAGCAAGATATCAAAGAAGATACCCAACTGGATATCAGTCATATGATCACCAGCTGAAGTTACAATTCCAGCACATATATCACACAAGAAAACAGAGACAAAGGAACGTCTCAGCTGGAAACTGAAAAAGATCTGGATATCAGCAGAGAAATCAAATTGGAAGAACACAGAGACCAAGCCCCCGCCACCAACAACCAAAGAATAAAAAAATTGTGTACATCGACACAGCTGGAAGAATCATCAGATCAAATGACCCAATACGAGTCATCAAGTAGATCTGGGTCGTAAAAGGATCTCTAACTAATCCACAATGACCCAATTAAAACTGGGGACCTAAATTTTGATTTCTATTACAGGTCGCAAGAGAAAGACGCATCATTGAGGAGTTGATGAGAACACTATGGTACATGGACAGTGGATGTTCGAAGCACATGACTTACCTAAAGCATCTACTCCGGGAGTACATCGAGCGTCCAGGCCCCCGAGTAACATTTGGTGACAACTCCAAAGGTCTAGCCAAAGGTTACGGTACATTTGAAACTAACAATGTTAAAATATTTAATGTTTCATATGTACAAGGACTGCAACATAATTTACTTTCCATTAGCCAATTCTGCGACAACGGTTTTTCTGTCAAGTTTGATGTACATGGATGCACAGGGCAAGCAGATACTACTAAGAGGGAAAAGAGAATGAAATATGTATTTTGCTGACTGGAACAGCAGCCCTCCAGAAACTTGTCTTGTATCTAAAAGCAGCAATGAAGTCAGCTGGCTGTGATACAGACGGCTGAATCACCTCAACTTCAAGACAATCAACAAACTGGCCAGAAACCAGCTCGCTATTAGAATTCCAGATCAAGTATATGACAAAAGTCATATGTACAGCGCGTGTCAACAAGGAAAACAAACCAGAATTTCATTCTCTCTCAAGCCAATGCCGTCAACAGATCGCGTCCTTCAACTCCTACACATGGATCTCTTTGGTCCAGTTACTCCAGCAAGTTTCAACGATAGAAAATATACTATGGTCATAGTGGATGACTTCTCAAGATTCACATGGGTGTCATTCATGTACCAGAAAAGCGAAACAAGAACCAAGCTGTCAATCCTGCTGGAAAGGCTCCCAACTTAAAAGGAGTGCAAAATAATGTCAATCAGATCAGATCGAGGAACGAAATTTCTAAATGAAACTATCTATGAATACTACGAAAAGAATGGAGTTCAACATCAAACCTCAGCTGCACACACACCCCAGCAGAATGGTGTAGCAGAGAGGAGAAACAGAACACTCAAAGAAGCGGCTACATCAATGTTACCAGCTCTGCTATTCCAAATAAGTTCTGGGCCGAGACAATCAACACAGTATGCTTCACTCAGAATCACTCCCTACTCACTTCAAGGTAAGGAAAAACACTGTATGAGCTATGGAATAACAGAAAATCTTACATCGGATACTTCAAGGTTTTTGGATCCAAGTGTCACATCTTAAACAATGGAAAAACCCAACTAAAGATGTTCGACGCAAAGACAGACCGAGGAGTATTTCTTGGTTACTCAGCTGTAAGCAAAGCTTACAGAGTCTTCAACAGAAGAACTCAAACAGTCGAAGTAACTCCCCATGTTACTTTTGATGAATCCTCATTCGAATTCAGAGATTCAATTAAACGAAGAAATGAAGGAGAATCTTCAAGGCAAATTCAGACAAGAGCTCAAGAGACTCGAATCAGGAATCTGGCCGAACCATTAATATGGGATGATGAGCCAGAATAAGAACTTCAAATCAACCAAGTAGAAGTTCCACCAACTGGAAATCAAGAGGAACCTCCAACGCCAGATCAAGGGGGAATGTCATCTGCTGGAAATTCAAACACAGCTGATTCCCCAGCACCCGCTAAAGATGAACTCTTACAGACATCACCACAAGGAAGATCAAATTCAATTCCAATTCAAGTGGAGTCTTAATCTCAAGACCTAACTTCGGAAACAACTCCAAGCCAGACGAGATCTAGCTACTTCTAGCATCAATCAGCTGGAAGAAGAAATTCATAGAAGACGAAGATGGATTGAAGATCATCCATCATCTGCCATCATTAGAGAACCATCAGGTCGAGTCAGAACCAGAAGCTCAGCCACTCAAGCTACATCATCAAATCATCGAGAAGCAGCTGACAAAGCTCAATTTTCAGTAGAGCTAGAACTGACAGTCTTTGATGAAGACACAACTCTAGTGGCATGCTATGTAGCTCAAGTTCCAGAACCTCAATCAATTCTAGAAGCTTTAAAAAGCGTAACCTGGACAAATGCCATGCAAGAAGAGCTAAACAAATTCCTCATAAATTATGTCTGGGAATTGGTCGACAGACCTGAAGGAGTTAAGGTCATCGGACTCAAATGGATTTTCAAGAACAAGCTGGATACTCTTGGAGTCATCATTGTTAGGAAATAAACACACAATTACGAAATAAAAAACACAAGAATTGTTTACCCAGTTCGATACGATGTGTATCTACGTCTGGGGGCGATGCCAAGCCAGGGATTTCACTATATTTTCGGATACAAATTATAATGAGAGAACAGCTATATATATAGCAAACAATTGAGCCCTAATCCTAGTAAAATTAGGAAACCGCGTAGAGCCCAAAAAATACACTTGTACGGCAGCCCAAATCGTGGTATGATTCACTTCCTTGCAGGCTCCATACTCCAACAATCTCCCACTTGGAGACTGACACTCCCAAGTAAACATATCTTCTTCTTCTGCTCCCTATATCCGCTTAGCATCGCCTAGACTTCTCTTTAAGTTCCAAGGCTAATTGAAGCTATACATAGCTCCAATTTCTCTAAGGTCACTACCTTAGTAACACATGTCGGCTGGATTAGCACTTTCAAGTATCTTCTCAAGTTTCAAGATCTTCTTCTCTAATAGGTGTCGAATGTAGTGATACTTCAACTCCACGTGCTTTGTCCTTGAATGAAACGCCGGATTCTTTGCCAAGAATATAGCACTTTGACTATCACTATAGAGAGTGCTATTCTTGTTCTCCTTCCCAAGTTCACCCAAGAAATTATGCAACCACACCATCTCCTTGCTTGCCTCCGTCACGGCTACATACTCAGCCTCCGTAGTAGACAAAGTAACGACCTTCTGCAACTTAGAAGTCCAAGAAATAGCAGTACCACCATAAGTAAACACATACCCGGTTGTACTTCTTCTCCCATCAAGATCATTGGACGCCAAATCTGCATCAACATAACCTACCAGCTCAACACTCTTGCCATCGAAACATAAGGCCTTCTCCGTGGTACCTCTCAAGTATCGAAGAATCCACTTGACTGCTTCCCAATGTTGCTTGCCCGGATCACCCATGAACCGGCTCACTACTCCCACTGCATGCGCAATATCCGGCCTCGTACACACCATGGCATACATTATGCTGCCAATTGCTGAAGCATAGGGAACTTTCTTCATTTCGGCACATTCCTCCTTTGTACTCGGCGACTCCTTCTTCGACAGCTTAAAGTGACTACCCAAAGGTACACTCACCGGCTTCGAATCATCCATGTTGAATCTTTCCAGGACCTTCTGAATGTAAGTGGCCTGCGAAAGATACAATTTCCTTGCCGCCTTGTCTCGCTCGATTCTCATGCCCAAAATCTGATTGGCCTCTCCAAGATCTTTCATGGAGAATCGTTCGGACAATTGCTTTTTCAACTTATCCATCTCTTTTGCATCAGCTCCTGCAATCAACATATCATCAACATATAACAATAGGATAAGATAGCTTTTGTCGAACCTCTTGTAATAGCAACAATGGTCAGCGTGGCATCTCTCATATCCAATTTCCAACATGAAACTGTCAAACTTCTTGTACCACTGCTTTGGAGCTTGCTTCAAGCCATACAAGCTCTTCTTCAACTTGCACACAAGATTTTCCTTTCCCTTCACTACGAATCCCTCAGGCTGTGTCATGTACAAGTCCTCCTCCAAATCACCATGAAGGAACGTCGTCTTTACATCCATCTGATGCAACAACAAGTTTTCTGCAACTACCATACTCAACACCAAACGAATAGTGGTCAGTTTCACAATAGGAGTAAACACATCAGTATAATCAATACCGTGTCGTTGCTCAAACCCTTTGACAACTAGCCTAGCCTTGTAGCGCTTGCTACCATCAGCTTCAACCTTGATTCGATAGACCCACTTGCAGTACAATGACTTCTTGCCTTTTGGGAGCTCCACAAGTTCCCAAGTGCCATTTAGGAGAAGAGATGCTAGCTCATCATCCATAGCAACTCTCCACCTTCGTCTATTACTACCCGTTCCTGCCTCTGCATAGCATTCAGGTTCACCACCGTCAGTAAGTAACAAGTAAAAATTAGAGGGCGAGTACCTATCTGGTGCACGTCGCTCTCTAGCTGGTCTTGGCAACGGATTGTTCGGTAGTGGGGTGCTTGGCTCTTCTTCAAGCACCTCTTTAACATTCTGACTCTGCTTGCTCCCACTCGAGTTTGAGATGTCTAACTCGACCACTTGGGGCTCAGAATTGTCAGAGCTCGATGCCTTCACTCTGTTCTTGTACAAAACCTGTTCATTGAAAACCATATCTCTACTACGAATAATCTTTCGGTTCTGCTCATCCCAGAGCCTATAACCGAACTCACCACCTCCATAACCAATGAACGTACACTTAACAGATTTAGCATCCAACTTACTTCTATTAACAGAATTAATATGAGCATAAGCAACACATCCAAAGATGCGCAGGAAAGATAGGTTTACCTCTTTACCCGTCCATTCTTTCTCAGGTATTCGAAACTCCAACGGAACTGATGGACCTCTGTTAATTAGGAATGCAGCTGTGTTGACTGCATCCACCCAAAATGTCTTCGGTAACCTACTTTTCAACCTCATGCATCTTGCCCGCTCATTCAACGTCCTGTTCATGCGTTCTGCAATGCCATTCTGCTGTGGAGTTCCTTTCACGGTCTTCTCCATGCGAATCCCATTCTCAGCACAATAATTCTTGAACTTCGTAAGTTCATACTCTCCTCTATTATCGGACCGTAGACACTTCACCTTCAGCCCCGTTTCAGTTTCTACAAGGGCTTTTCACTTCCTGAAAGTATCAAACACATCAGATTTATTCTTAAGAAAATAAACCCATACCTTTCGAGTGGAATCGTCGATGAAGGTCATATAGAACTCCGAGCCTCCTAGGACTTGCGGCGGCGGTCCCCATAGATCACTATGGACCAACTCCAACTTCTGCGTCTTCAAGGTTCTGCCACCTCTCGAGAAACTCACCCTTTTCTGTTTCCCGGACACGCAATCCTCGCACAAGCCAACTTCAACAGTTTTCAGGCCGGGCAGCTTACCCTTCGAACACATCACATTCATCCCTTTCTCGCTAATGTGACCAAGCCGACAGTGCCACAAATCTGCATTGTTTGCTTCACCTGCAAGATCAATGCAATCCTTGGAGTTAGTTGTCATGTACAACGTGCCCTCCTTCTTTCCTCGAGCTACTACCATAGCTCCTTTGATTATCTTCCAATTGTTGCAGCCAAACGTCACTGTGTAGCCTTCTACATCAAGCTGCCCAATCAAAAGTAAGTTCCTCTTCAGTCAAGGAATATGTCTGACTTCATTCAGCTTTAGCACGGATCCATTGGATGTCACTACTCGCACGTCTCCCTTTCCCACGATTTTCAAAGGCTCATCATCAGCAAGATATACCTTTCCAAAATCACCAGAGACATAGTTCTCCATTATACCAACATTACTGTATGAATTGAACGACGCTCCAGAATCCAGCACCCATGACTCCATCGGACTGGTCACACTCAAGACTAACGCCTCACCATCATCTTCAGACGTGGTAGCGTTCGTTGTCTTCTTATCTTTCTGATCCTTATTCTTGTTCTTCTTTGGTGGTGCTTCACACTGATTTTTGAAGTGACCGTCGGGTCACGCGGTTCCAAAGATCGGATTGAACTTTTATCCTTTTTGGATTGGCTCTTTCCTCTGGACTTTGATCTTCCCCGATTCTGCCTTCCCTTAGATCTGCCCCTAGTTTCCGTATTCAGTGCTGACCCCGAAGTAGAAGATCCTGATTCTCTCCGACGAATTTCTTCGCCAATCATCAGATCCCTTACTTTGTCAAACGTCAGTTTTGCCTCTGCGGCGCTAACTGCTGTCACTGTGCCGGCCCAACTTTCTGGCAGTGAAGATAGCAAAATTAGGGCACGAAGTTCGTCATCGAATTTGATCTCAACCGAGTTCAACTGCGCGGTGATCATGTTGAACTCGTTCAGATGTTGCTGCACCGGTGTACCCTCTGACATCTTCAGATTAAATAAACGTCTTATCAGATGTACCTTGTTTGCTGTTGATGGCTTCTGATACATCTCCTCCAGGATCTTCAGCATCTCCATCGTTGACTTTGCTGCAGCCGTGTGATAAGCCACGTCCTTGGACAACGACAAACGAATCGCGCTCATCGTCTTTCTGTCCAGCAGCTCTCACTCCTCCGGATCCATCTTCTCCGGTTTGGGTTTGAGGGGCTGATACAGATCTTTACCATAGAGATAATCCTCGATTTGCATCTTCGAGAAACCGAAATCAGATCCATCAAACTTCTCGACTGCAATCTTCCCGTCGTTCATCGTGATTGCTCCCACTAAACCCGGAGCTCTTGATACCAGTTGTTAGGAAATAAACACACAATCACGAAATCAAAAACACAAGAATTGTTTACCCAGTTCGATACGATATGTATCTACGTCTGGGGGCGATGCCAAGCCAGTGATTTCACTATATTTTTGGATACAAATTATAATGAGAGAACAGCTATATATATAGCAAACAATTGAACCCTAATCCTAGTAAAACTAGGAAACCGCGTAGAGCCCAAAAAATACACTTGTACAGCAGCCCAAGTTTGATCGCCGGAATCGTGGTATGATTCACTTTCTTGCAGGCTCCATACTCCAACAATCATCAGAAACAAAGCTTGACTCGTTGCCAAGGGTTATACACAGCAAGAAGGAATTGACTTCGAAGAATCTTTTGCTCCAGTAGCTCGACTGGAAGCAATCAGATTATTTCTCTCTTATGCAACACATCACAGATTCAAAGTCTATCAAATAGATGTTAAGTGTGCATTTCTAAATGGAGAAATCAAAGAAGAAGTCTACGTTGAACAACCACCAGGATTTAAAGTGGAAGCAAACAAAGTCTACAAATTAAAGAAGATGCTATATGGATTGAAGCAAGCACCTCGAGCTTGGTATGATACTCTATCAAATTTTCTTGTATCCAAAGGATTTAAAAAGGGCTCAGTAGACAGAACTCTCTTCACCATCAAGTTGGGAGAAGACATCCTAGTTGTTCAAATCTATGTGGACAACATCATCTTCGGATCAAGATCAACATTCTTATGCCAACGATTTGGAGAAATGATGTCAAAACAGTTCCAAATGTCTATGATGGGAGAAATGAGTTTCTTCCTAGGACTTCAAGTCAATCAAACACCAAAAGGAATATTCATAAACCAATCCAAATACGTGAAAAACTTGATCACCAAATACAGAGTTCAATCCAGCAGAACAGTGAAGATACCAATGAACACAAACTGGAAGATTGAACCAGGAACTGAAGTAAAAATCAGTTGATTTAAGCAAATACAGAGGGATAATAGGTTCCCTACTGTATCTAACAGCCAGTCGTCCAGACATATCATTTGCAGTCGGAGTATGTGCCAGATTTCAAGTTGATCCTAAGGAGGCACACATGCAAGGAGCCAAGAACATTCTCAAATATCTCAAAGGAACTCAAAATGTTGGGTTGTGGTATCCAGCTGAAGACAACCTACAGCTAACTAGATACTCAGACTCAGACTTCGCTGGAGATCGACTGGACATGAAGTTAATTTCAGGAACTTGTCAGTTCCTAGGAAGCAAGTTGATATCATGGTTTTCAAAGAAACAAACGTGCGTCGCAACCTCTACAACAGAAGCAGAGTATATGGCAGCTGGAAGCTGCTGCTCTCAAATTCTCTGGCCGAAACATCAGTTGTATGACTATGAAGTGAAGACATGACAAGTTCCAATTTTCTGTGATAGCTCAAGTGCTATTGCAATTTCAGAAAATCCAGTACATCACACAAGATGCAAACACGTGGACGTACGTCATCACTTTATCAGAGATCACGTGGAAAAGAAGAATGTCATTGTTGAGAAAATTCACACAGACATACAGCGTGCTGATATTCTTACAAAGTCGCTGGTGGAAACAAGATTCAAAATGTTGTGTGGATTACTCGGTTTACTCAACCCAGACGAAGAAACTACATTCAGCTGAAAAGAAGCAGACTCAGCTGGATTTCAAACTCAGCTTCAAGGAGAACCCAGCTGAGGAGGAACCAAACTTAGCTGGACAACAAAGTTGAAGGGTTACTCAGCTGAGAGAGAACTCAACTCTAAACCCAGCTGAAAAAGAGCTCACTCGGAAAAAGGGGGCGGGGGCGGGGATTATCCGTCGGAAAAATGATCCCCATCGGGTACCCGTTAGATAATTTATTTTATTTTTAATAATTTATTATAACAAAAAAAATAATTTATTAGTAATTTATTAATAATTTATTTTTAATACTTATTAAAAATTTGTTAATAATTTATTTTTAATACTTATGAAGTTGTTTTCCATACCATTTGGTAATAAAATATCTACTTACAAAAAATTAAAAAAATTAAAAAAAATAAAAAAAATAATCGGGTCGGGGATCTATATCCCCGTACCCGACCCGAACCTGAACCCGATTCGGGTATTATAATTCAAACCCGTCCCCGTCCCCGACCCCGAAAAACTTCACCCGAACCCGGCCCATTAAGGGCAGGTACCCGCGGGGACCCGAACCCGTGGGGAAAATTGTCATCCCTAAGTACGAACGATAACCAGACGTGACGCGTGAATCACTCCCAGCCGTAGATCCTCATATCAAACTGCCACAATCTTGACCGTTCATTCAACAAGGCAGTTGATATATATATCAGAGATACGCAAATCCTCACCATACTTATCTCTAAAAAGTTTTTGAAATTTGCATATTCTCTTCTTCTTCTATATATATTACTCATTCTACTAACAAGTTCTTACAGAAAAAGAACATGGCATCTAAGAAGCCACTTCCAGGAGCCGATCAACATGAAGTCTTACTGTCAAAGCTTCACTTTGAGAGTTGTTTAACTCTCAGGAATCACAAGAAGTCAGAGTTTTAAGAGATAATAAAACTCATCGACAGAGCCGATCTAACACAGTAGGTGACTGCAAGACCCAAGAACATTATTCGCCAGGAAGTAGCAGAATTCTTCCTGGAAATGTCAAAGGAAAAGGACCGCTTCCGCACCAATGTTTCTCTCAAGATAAAGGAGAAAACGGGACACACAACTCTCTGGGATGTGGAAATCAACGTCAACAGGATTCTGGCCAAAAAGTTCAATCTGAAGACGTTCGAGAATCTCTCCCCTGAGAGATACACCAGAGAGGAAGTCCAATCAGAACTGGACAAGATGCTGATAAAGCCGGAGCCATTCAAAGCAAGCATGTCAAAGCTCCTGCTTCGCCCCAAGTATACCGACTACTTCTGGACATCACTCAGAAGAGCATTCTCGGTATGGCTGGATCTCAATGAGAGATCAGCATACCCAAGTTGAAGCCGATGATAGCCATCCTCAGAAGTGATCATGTGGATTGGTTCTCCTACTTTTTGGACAAGTTGGAGAAGGAATCAAAGAATACGGTTTAAGGATAAAGAATGCACACGGTACAGTTGCAATGAGACAATCTACTTGTGCTCCAAAGCCGCTTGCATCACAAAAATGATTGCCAAATCGCGCAACATCAGGTGGCACAATCTGGAAGAGTTTCCAATCTCAATGATACTCTTTGAGAAGTCAAGTCAGCTGATTGACTTGCTGAAGAAAGCAGCACCTGAAGAAAAGAAAAAGACGCAGGAGATAAAGCAGCATGCATCTATTCCCTTCCAAGCAGGGAAGATGAAACAACGCGAGGAGACAAAACAAGCTGAAGCACCGTCTTCAAAGAGAAAACTCAAATTCAAGGTGCACAGCCAGCCAGCTGAGAAGCCAGCTGATATCGAGAGAAAATTCGTAATGACTCTCCGATGAGCAGAAGGTCCACAAGCGGTGGTTTCTTATGGTGGAGAAGAAGTTTATGTGCCAGCGTGGACATCACCATCACCACATCTTCATCTCCCTATTCCAGCTGATCAACAAAGCTTAAACCTCAGATCAAATAGAATACTTCAACCCCCTTCTCCTCAATTTCTACCAATTTCATAATAAAGATGAAGAAGTTGGAGCTAAAACCCCTGCACCAGGCTCACATAAAAAGCCATGTCCAGCTGACGCTCCTTTGCAGCTGGATGATGAAAACAGAGCTGAACCCCATACCCCCACTTCATCTGAGGAAGTGGAATACTTAAGTCCCTCAAAAGTTGCATGTGACGCTTTCATCTTAAGGTTCGATGACCTCATGCTCGAAGGAGTCACAAGCGCATTGCAACAATAATCGGAGCTAGCTTCGCTCCCAGCCGCATTAGTCGCCGTTAGCGACTTCAAGTTCTATATTGCTACCAAGATGAGTACCTGGTACACAACTGAAGAGTTGATTCAGACCTACTCATTCGACCATCTGAAGTCTGAAGAAGTTCAACTGCAAGAGATTTTTGAATTTGGAAGTCTCCAGGATGCATTCATGCATCAAGACGAGCTAATCCAAAATCTGATTCAAAAATCAAGGAATGATGTTGTGCCACCCTTAGAAGATGTCATCTCAAGGGCCAACTCATACCTCCAAGCACTCAGCTGGACTGCTCCAGTTGAAACTCCCAAGGAAGTTGTGTCTGCAATCACAGCTGAGGCAACGACTATTGATGAAGAGCCAGCTAATGCAACAGCTGAGCCACCAAGTCCAACTGCCAATGACACTCGCACTATGGTCGAGATCGAGGCATCAAAATCCAGTACTTCAGAATCCAGGAGACAAACGGATTCAACCCAAGTGCTTTCAGCCGCAATAAAGGATGAGATCGCCAAGAATGTCGAAGAAATTCTTCTGCGAATCTCAGCTGTAGAAAAGCAAGTCGACTGGCAAGACCAATCAATCGATGATGTACATCGATTTGCCCAGAATCTATAGGAAAGCACAGATCAAGATCTCCAACAGTCTCTCGTCTCTCAAAAGATCGATCAATCCATTCATCTTGAAAAGAGAGTACCATAGATTGTTTCAAGACTCCAAATTCCGCTGGATGAAAAATTGTCAACCTTCTCAAGCCAGCTGGATGCTATCACACAGAGGAATATGTCCTACAGCACGTCTATTCACAAGCTGTACAACCTCTACAAAGATCTAGACAAACAGCTCAAAGCTGACAACCGCAACACAGCAGAACTCAACATCGCAACAGCTGACAACTCATCAAAGATTGATGGAGCAATTCAAGAAATTGCACAGCTCAACAAGACGGTCGTACGTCTCTCCCACTTTGTTGATAATGCCAAAAAGGAGGAAGATAATGAGACGAGAAAAACGTCATCAATGAGCAAAGGCAAAGCTGCTGTATCTGAAGAAGTAGAAGTCCAAGTTCTTCAGTCTGCGATAAATGTTGTTGCTGAGCTGACATCAGAGGAACCAGCTGAAGCTGAAAAGGAAGACAAATGGAGTCAAGACAGAAGAGTTGCTCCAGATGAGCTAAACTAATCAAAAAGGAAACAGCGGATGCAGAAGTGAAGACCCAGTAAGCTGGGATTGAAGATTGGAGAATTGAAGTTTTTTTTTTCTTCTGTTTATCTTGTAATCGTTGTAATTCCTGATATTAATAAAACTGAAATTCTTTTTGCTCAAGATCACCCTGATGACAATAACTCTTTGTCCAGGCTCTGAACTCTGCACTTGATTAATCTGCTGAGATGTTCTCCCGCTCTTAGATTTAGGGGAAAGTTTCGTATTTTTCTCAGTTAGGTTTTGGCATCATCTAAAAAGAGGAAATTGTTGGGAAAATTCTAAGTTTTGATTTAATACCAAAACCCAACTAACTCCAACCGAGTAAATGATCGCATCAACCTAAGTAGTATTTTCCAGCTTGCCTGTTTGAGCGTTAGATTTTTTCTGAGTTTACAGGTTAAGGAAGCTGAAGACAGCAGAAGATCCAGTTGTGTTACCAGTCGGAGTCAAATTATCAGCTGTGGAGTTTTCCAGCTGAGCAGAATTCAGGACTGAGCAGAATCAAGCTGAAGAATGACCGAGCTGAGTCAAAACCAAGAAAACACAGCTGAATCAATCCAGCTGTACAGACCAAAGGAATGTCAACTCTGAAAACTTCAGTTCAAGTCAGAGTTTCAGATCCAACTCCAAATTCAAAAACCAGCTTGAAGTAAAAATTCCCGGTGTCAGAAGAAGACAATTTACCCCGACCAATAAGGGATTGCCAAATCAGCATCTAGAATGCAGAACATATGATCTGACACTGATGAAGACAGGTGAAGATACGCCCAACGGCATATCATGAAGATTAGAAAGTAGATGAGATTCAAACGGCTAGTTTTGAATCTCTACCTATAAATACCAGTCTTTAACCTCAGGATCAATAACGAAAAACGCTCTGCAAGCTTTCATCTTCTGAAATTCTCAAGCATTCAAAAGCTCTCTAGCAGTTCTTACTCTTTCGAAGAACACTTTATCTTAAAGTGTCTCTAGTTCAGAAACTGCCCAGTTTTTCGTCTGATCCCTAGGCAAAATTTATTCTATATCCTAAGCCTAGATTTCGAACGAGTTCACTTAAACTCAAAGTTCTTCATTGTAAGAACTCGTTCATAGTTGGAACCCCAAAATCAAATCCCTTCTTTACCCAGAAAGGTTAGGTTAAGGTTACGCTAGCTTGAAGCGCGAAATTCAAGTTGTTGTAAGGTTTTTTCAGTACCCGGAAACTGAAAGGTTCAGGCTTCTACAGTGCCCGTAAACTGTTAGAACACAGCTCATGTTAGAGCTGCGAAGTTGCTTGGTACTCGTAAACCAAGTGGTAGTGAATTACCAGTTTATCTAGTCGTGGACGTAGGAAGAGTTTCTCCGAACCACGTTAAATACTGTGTTCTTTTTCTATTCCTTATTTCCTGAATTTTCAGTTAAAGAACTAACTCCACACAGCATAACATATTTCTCAAACTGCATACTCAGCTGCTCGCTCAGGACGGCTGTGTTTTTCAAAAATTGCACAACTTGACTAAGCTGAAAACTTAATGATAATATTTTCCAAGCTGAGTTTTTCTAAGTACACGAGCTAAGTTTTAAAATCACCTCATTCCGCACCGCCAGCTGAGTTATCAGTCCAGCTGATCGTCTTCGTCAAGAAGTCAGCAGGATTTATAACTGAGCTCTCACTCTCAGTTTTAACTTGATAAAAAGTTTTTATTTTTGGTGTATTCACCCCCCTCTACACCAAAGACTCCGCTCAGGGACCATCAGCTATCCAAACAATAAATCAACGTATTATCAATCACATTCATAAAATTCGTGAAAAAAATGTGAAGAAAAACTCAAACCATTTGTGTTTCTTCTTATACATATAGAATTTTCTAGCGAAACAGTATACAAAAACAAATTATGAACAAATACGTCCACAACTATAAGATAACATAACGCATACGTGCTCATAAATATGTTCGGTGCCCATAATTTGACATGAATCACACCAAGTCGGTTTCAATTTTGGATTAAATCAACATTATTATCAATAATATTTCAAATAAAAAAACATTATTATCAATATTTATTAATTTTAGAACATGCATCTTCAGAACTAAGAGAATTCCAACCTTTCGGCGATGAGATTAATCGTGGCAAATTGCCCGATGAAGTTCGGTAATGAGAATCTCCGGTGAAGTTCGATCAAACGGATCGCATATTTATGAAGGTGTATACTGTAAAGCAAACCTTTTGTGCTTGTATACACGGTTTCTATTTCCGCTATTTCTCCCATATCTGATTTGATTCTTTGTCGCATAATACATCATGCCCTTTATCTCGTGTTATAGATTAAATGGTGTGTTGTAGATCACAGAAGATCATTTAATCAGTTTCTCATGAGATATTAATCAGTATTCACGGTCGAGATAACTTTGGACAAGTTATTGATTCCGGCTGTAGTATAAAACAGAAAGTAGTTTGTCTTAACTACTTGTTTATACTAATACGTACGTCTACGTATTGAAAGGATCGCAGTGAGACGTGTTCTTCTATTCTGACCGTTTGAGAAGGACCAAGGTCTCGGTGACTCGATAGATCTAAATTCTAATAAGTTATTATGTGTGTTCAAGTGTTTTTCTGTCACTTTGACTTACTATGGGTGAGAGTTATGAGTTAGCTCAATATGCCCCGTACCTTGGGTGACAGTAGCATTTGTTCGATACTTAATTAACTGTATTAGAGAACCATGTCCTGGAGACCCCAGGTTGATGACATTCCCTTAAGGAGCTCATTAAGTTTATCGTACTAAACCCTGCAGGTGGATTTAGTTATCCGGTACGATAATAACGTTGAGTGGTACTACTTAAGGAATTAAAGATATTAATTAATTTAAGCTGTCAGTAGCTTTAATTAATTAATTAATGTTCGACATCTTAAACATGGGGATTATCGAAGTTAAAATTAGAAGTCCTGATTCATCAGTGGGCTAGAGCGGCAGTGCATCACTAATTCTTTAGTGGAATGAATTAATGATTATATGCTTATATTTATTCTGGGCTTGAATAATAGGAAATAAGCTTATATGAGGCCTAACTCTAGCTTTCTAGTAGATCCCTAAAATGGCCCAAATGTCTCACACTCTCAAGCCCACACCACCACTTTGTCTTAATGGGCCTTGGCCCATAGGTTGACATATATACTTCAAGCTCTCTCTTGTAACCCTAATGCTAGGGCCTCCATTTTTGTTAGCCAGCAAAAAGGAGTTACAGAGAGAGAAAGTAGAGTGGGTTGAGGAGTCTTGAGGATCTTGGAAGATTGCTAACCACGTGGCATCCGAGATCGAGACGGGACACATCCTAGAAGATCAACTAGTGGAATCGTTCAACGAGCTCCGAATTCAAGAGAACGGTACATCGAAACCTTGTATGATTTTGTTTAAATCAATAGGAGCATGCTAGGAAAGATTCTTGTATATCGAGTTAAATACCCGAAATAAATCCGTGGGCAAAAGGGATCGACTTTCACTAGCGGTTCCTACAATTTACTAGTCTAGAGCCCGCATGCAAAGCTAAAGAATAAGAAAAACGTCAAAACACTTAGAACAACATACCACATAAATGCATTTGATTTTGACTGCTCGCTCAACAAGAAGATGAAGACAAACATACACAATCGATTTTTCATGACAAAAAGTCTTTACAATAAGATCTTATTATTCATTTTATATGTTATATTGTGCAACACAAGCGAAAAATAATTATATAATTTCTTAGGCTTAATATTCTTCATTTATATAAAAAGATATTTCTACTGTTGTACATTTACATATATGAAGTTATAATTTTAGTAACAATTGTTTTTACTTTTTCATGTAACTACAAAACTTACCGTGCATCGCACTAAGTGCAAAATTAGTAAAAAATGAGTGTGCGTGTGTTAGTCTAATGGTAGAGTGGTTAATACTCGGACCAAAGGTCACGGATTCAAGTCCACCGTCACAGCCTTTAAAATTTCTTGTAATATTTGTTAAAAAAAAAGTAAAAATGAATTAGTTAGCTTTGCGGGGTTTAGTTGAGGGAGGGAGTCAGTGCCGGGGTTATTGGGTTTGCCTTTTCCATTTTTAGTTTTTTATTTGTTTTTTATGCATTTGATTAAGAATAAATTTGTCTCATTTTTAAAATGGATAGTTTTATATATTTTAAGACTTGTGGGTATTTTTTATCTTTATAAGTTCAAATTGGGTGGCTTAGTATTAAAATATAAAATAACCCATAAACATAGAAGGGAAAAAATAGAACACGTTAATTAATTGAAACATGAGGACATTTTCTAAATGTTAATAAATGAATACATACTGATAACATTATATTATGATTTTCACCGGTTTGTCTCTATAATTGTGTCAATAAATAAATAATCTATTATGATATCAAAGATGCCCATAATCGATATATAACATAGAAATATAAAATGCACACATAATGAATTGAGAATCTTCTAGAATCGATATCAAAATTGTATGAAATACCCCCTTTCTTTAAAACAAATACCAGCTTATCTCACAAAATATTAATAAATAAACAAACAATTTTCTTTTCTTTTTTTTTTGAATATCATTACAAATATTAATACTCACACACCCCACCTAGAGTTTTTTGTGGCCGAACAATTTTCTTTTCTGATGTGTCGTTGTAGACTTGCGCCAAAAGTTTATAATAAAAATCCAAATATTCAAAAAGAAATTGTAAATAGAATTAAAAAATCAATTACGAGGACGTATCTCCTTGCAGAGATGAAGATAAGAAAATGAGAATTCCAGACACGCGGCGTCTGCCCATTCGCTGCATTTTTTACGGTTACATTAGACCGTTACCACGAATACTTTTTAATCACGAAACTATATTTAAGAGAATTTATATCCTTCTTTAAGATTTTATTGGATTTGATATTTTTGTTTTGAAAAGGTGTTCATACTTGATATCGTGTTTGAATTATTTTATTGAAAATATAGAATATTCACAGAATTAATTAACCTAAGTCGGCTAACAATAATAGTAAAAGACTTCAAAGGAAAAGAATAACAATAACAATGAGAGATTTTTTACAAGTAAAAATTATAAAATATGTTAGCGCATCCAAACACGGTGAGTTATCCAATCTAGAGATTGTAAATTGTAACGGCACAGAAGGAGTTGACACGAAAAAATGGAGGCGTGGTTCATCATCACCGTCTCACTCTGCATCGCCGTCCTACTCAAACACATACTAACCCTCCTCTCGCCGCGCAACAACAACCTGCCACCGGGGCCGCCGGTTATCCCGCTCATCGGCAACCCCATATGGCTGCGCAACTCCATCTCCGACCTCGAGCAAATCCTCCGCCGCCTCAAACCCCGCTACGGCCCCATCATGACCATCAAGATCACCAACCGCTTATTCGTCTTCGTCGGCGGCCACTCCATCGCTCACCAGGCCCTCGTCCAGAACGGCGCCGTTTTCGCCGACCGCCCCGCCGCCCCGCTCACCAGCACTTACCTCAACGCGCCCCGGAAAACTGTCAGCGGCTCCTCCTACGGGCCGACGTGGCGTCTGCTCCGCCGCAACCTGACGCAGGAGATCCTCCACCCCTCCCGCGTCAGGGGCTACTCCTCCTCCCGGCGCTGGGTGCTCTCTCTCCTCATGGACCGCCTCCGTGGCGCCGCCGAATCGGAGTCCTCCGTGAGGCTCATCGATCACTTCCAGTACGCGATGTTCTGCCTGCTCGTGTTCATGTGTTTTGGGGATAAGCTGGAAGAGAGTAAGATTAAGGAAATCGAGACAATCCAGCGTAAACTTATCCTCGGTTTCCAGAGATTCAATGTTCTCAACTTCTGGCCTCGACTGGGGAGGATCATATACCGCAAACGGTGGAAGGAGCTGATCGAATTGCGCTCAGAACAGGACGGAATTCTAATTCCTCTCATCAGAGCGCGAGCGGAATCGAAGAAAACAACGAGGAAGACCAACGACAGCGAAGAATCGGTGGCGTACGTGGACACACTGGCGGATCTGATTCTGCCGGAGGAGAATCGAAAGCTTCAGGAGGAGGAAATGGTGAGCTTGTGCAGCGAGTTCCTGACCGCCGGCACCGACACCACATCGACGGCGCTACAGTGGATCATGGCGAACCTAGTAAAGTACCCCAAAATTCAGGAGAAAGTGTACCGGGAGATCAGCGGCGCGGTGGCTCCGGAGAAGCGGGAGGTGGAGGAGGAGGATTTGCAGAAGATGGCGTACCTGAAAGCGGTGGTGCTGGAGGCGCTGCGGCGGCATCCGCCGGGGCACTTTGTGCTGCCGCACAAGGTGAAAGAGGAGGTGGAGTTGGAAGGGTACAGAATCCCCAAGGATGCGTATGTGAATTTCATGGTGGCGGACATGAATTGGGACGCGGAGGTGTGGGAGGAGCCCATGAAGTTCGAGCCGGAGAGGTTCGTGGCGGCGTGCGAGGGGGAAGGGTTCGACGTGACGGGCAGCAGAGAGATCAAGATGATGCCCTTCGGTGCGGGCAGGAGAGTCTGCCCGGGATTTGCGCTGGCGCTGCTGCATTTGGAGTATTTTGTCGCCAATTTGATTAGGACTTTTAAGTGGGACCCACTGCCAGGAGACGACGTCGATCTTACAGAGAAGCAGGAGTTCACTATCGTCATGAAAATTCCACTGCGCGCTCGCATCTCTCCCAGATCCTAAACTTTCTACTCATGGCAAAATAAATTTCATCAATCAACCGCTTATTATTTTCGAATTTTTTTTTCCATATTTATACTTACTTTAAGCTTCTTTTGAACCAAATCTTGTGTAGTTTTATGTTCTAACTTATGTTAATTTCATATAATCTACTCTCCTAAATAAACCATATTTTTATAGAACCACGGCTGTGTACAACAAGTATATCAAAAATGAGTAAGACTACATAAACATGGAATCCCTCCATCCCCTAATAACTAATTAGTGTAGTCAGTCGGCCGCCAAATCCACATACTAAGAAAGCAGACAAATTTAGTCTCTTTGCCTCTAATTAGTGCATAAAAAATTTAAAATGTAAAGAATTTATATTGGTCATCAGGATATTGACACCATTTTACTGCAAGATCCGGAAACGAGACTGATTCAGAGACGGATTCATTTCAAAATAAGACAATTATTAAGAGACAAGAGGGAAGAAATACGTATAGCTTCTGTCAAACGCAATCATATAGATTAAAATGAAAAACGTTTGTTTTTTGGAATACAAGCAATACGGGCAATGAAACGTGGTGGTTCGTTTAAATTTCCTTGTATGCTAAAACTTCCCTGTTGACTTGTGTATAAATTTGAAACAAGGTGCAATAACTGGTACAGCAATTTTGTGAGTTGTGATAAAATATCAGTTCATCATCAAGTCAACTTCATTGCCGCAAAGGATTCTGCGACGTCAATTGCAGTTTCAATGCGCGATGCATCGCTCCCCTGAAATAAAACAAAGCATTCAATTATCAAATTCAAACAACAAAAGCTATATGCATGAACACGAGAGAGTCATCCACCAATTATAAAACCTGCAATGGTAGTCTAGCAAATACAACAATCCTTTTTTAAGTTAATACTATTTCCCATAGCCAAATACAAAATAAATACAATGATTAAGTAGATGCATGCCTAAAAACCATATAGCGGCATTTCACATATCAGGTTTGCATAAAGATGCAAAAGCACTCTGCCCCTTGATAGTTATTCTTTGTACCAAGAAAGAATGTGCAGTACTGAAACTAATCAGGCCATAATTAGTATTAGGGAGAAGTGTTATATTATATTGGAGAATCGTTCAAAGAAAATATATTGCTTTCTATCCCCAAGATGGAATGAATGCAATTCTTGCGGCATTCAGAAAATGTGTACCTTCAGAAGATTGTTCTCTATTGTTACGCATAGAACTTACTCCATCTCTATACTTAAGTTATTCTGAAAGTAAGAAGATGTGATTGAAATGACATTACTCACCTGCCCTTGAGCAAGACCTCCTTTTCCTCCACCTCCTTTTCCACTTATCAATTCCAAAACCTTTTTCAACCATTCTGTCACATTTAACTGTTTGTACTTGCCATCTTTCTCTGGTACACCAGCACAAACAAAGGCCTTGTTTGCTGTTTCGTCTCTGGTAAAGACCATGATAGCCATCCCCTATTTGTCCGCCAGCAATCAAACAGAAGTAAATCAGATTCAGAGAACTTTGTGTCAGCAAACAAGTAGGAAGTGGCTGATAATTAAAGTAGGAAGTGACTGAGAACCTTCTGCTCCATGACTTTGACAACTGCCTCACGGATGGCAGAAGTATCAGAACCAACATCAACATGTGAAATGCAGTAGGTCTTTCCCTTTAATGAAGCGTCTTCAGCAGTTTGGATGGCTGCTTCGATGGCTTTCCGCACATGTTCTTCAGCTATCTTCTTTTTGGCTTTAATGACTTGGCTCTGACCAAAACACAGATTAATATTCATTTTCTTTCTCCCAATAGAACTTTGAAAGTATGTCGCCATATGTATGAGAATCGACGAGGTAAGCACATACACACACTTAACAAAGGACAGGTATAACCACTAGCTATCAGGAAATTTTTTGAAATTATTAAAATCACCATCTAGTGAACAACTACCATTAATTATTCAAATGCAGATGGAATCATCTTGTACATACACTGCCACCACGTTGTCAAATGTCAAATGATTTAAAAGATCACAGGTCTGTGGACAAGTATGATTTGGGCTCAAAAGCAGTAACATATAGCTCTGTTAATACACAACACACTCAAGGGTGAGAAGTACCTGAAGCACAGATATTTTTGCCTTGAGATCAGCTTTTCTTGCAGATGAGATAGATGCTCCTTCCAAGCGACTATTCAAAGAAGTTACTTTCTGAAAAGTAGTTAAAGAAAATTCAGCTCATAATATAAAAAAAAAGGCATAAAAGATTTTTTTTTTTTTTCCGATGATGATAAACAACAAAAACGAGCATATATGAGTCTTTGAAGGAAGATAAGTCTTGAGAACATGCCACTTTTGCAGGGAGATTCGAATGTAACAAAATAAAATATGACAGAAGGAAATGAGAGAAAGTATGACTGCATGTCAAAGTTTCAGGCATCGAGACAAACAAGTATACAAAAGGAAAGCAGTTAACAAACTGTTCCAACAAATAGCAATCAACACAAATTTCAAATCTAAAACACAAGAACCTGCTCCAAGATGCTTCCTTCAGTTTTCGATGCTTCATTGATTTCTTGCTCAAGTGAGGATGCCAGTTCAAAAGCTTTGAAAGCATAATCCAATGTGACTGCTGTAACTCTACGGATTCCTTTAGCAATTCCTTCCTCTGACAAAAGTGCAAATGCTTTGGCTTCCCTTGTATTTGATATATGTGTCCCTGGACAAGCATGAAACTTTATTAACCTTGTAAATATTTCATCTGTATGGGGTGATCAAATTCCTTGATATTTACCCCCACATAGCTCAGCAGAGATTGATAACCATTCCTCATTTTCAGGATTTGCAAGTAAATCCTCCACTTTGCGACCGACTGATACAACCCGAACAGGGTCAGGATATACCTACAAAAATCAAAACACAAAATGAAGACAAACTCACACAGCCAGAAAATTCGGGGAAAATACTCCTAGATGATCTTTCAAGTATAAAGATCCTCCAAGCTTACCTCCCCAAAAACAGCTCTTAGACCATTTATCTGTTTTGCATCAGCAAGCTTGGTCTCCTTCGCATAAACATCCAGTTCGGCCTTAATTTGCTCGTTCACAATGGACTCGATTTTTCTTAGATCCTCAGGTTTCACAGGCTTCCCTGTTTAAGATTGTTGGAGAATCAGTTACTTAATATAGAGAATAGAAAACTAACCAGAGTAAGCTTACCATGAGAAAAGTCGTATCTCAGTTTCTCAGGAAGAACAATGGATCCTTTCTGGTCGACATGGTTACCAAGTACCTCCTGCACTCATCACAATGTTTCAAAGGTTAATTAGAAAAATAAACAGAAGGACCCCATGTATAGAGAAGTTTCTGTTTCGACCTTACCCTTAGAGCAAAATTTAACATGTGCGTGCAGGTATGATTTGGAGCGATCAATGTTCGTCTATCATAGTCAACCTGCTCAGAACCAAAAGTTATCTAATTTGTGTGTTTGAACGATCATGATGAAAATTTTAAGCATCAAATAAAAAATATTACCTTACAAACTACTTTATCGCCAATGTAAAGCCTGCCAGTCTTCCCTCTAAAGGAACCAATATGAATAACAAACCCATTATAAATCTGAACATTACTCACTTCAAATGCTCCATCAGGACCTTCAATTATTCCTATATCATATATCTACAAGGCAAAATAGTGACTGAGTGAATATTTTGCTCCCAAAACGACGAATGTGCTTCCATTTGCACAAATAAACGGCAAGGATAATTATCAAAGATAGAGTAGTAAATTATAAAAACCCAACACAATAAGGAAAAGGCCTGCTACATTCATGCAAAAAAAGTTTACCTAGGATAATGATTTTTATATTATTGGTGTTCTTCAATTATGTTTGTGTCTTGCAAACCCATCAAGGAAATATTGCATTATATTACTCTCTCCGTCACTGATAAGTATAGTCCACTTTCCTTTTTCGTCCGTCCCCCATAAGTGTAGTCCTTCCTTAAATGGATATGACCCCACTTAAAATTTTACCCTTTTACCCTTTAAAAGTAGCTAACACTACAACAAAGTGGGTCTCATTCTCCACTCACTACACATCTACCTAACATCCTTCTTAAAACCCGTGCCCCTCCCTCCGGACCACACTTATCAGGGACAGAGGGAGTATAAGATAGTTAAAAACCATTACAGTACATTCAAACACACTTCAGTCAAGGGTAACCAGTACTGGAATTACAGCGAGTTTTGACGTGATTACTTCAACCAAGTAAAGTAACAATCATCTACCACAACAAATTAAAGAAAAAAGTACTAGGCTTATTTAGCTTCAAGCCAAGTTACCAAATTAAAAGCTGGCACTCTGAAGGTGAAACCAATAAGTGCCATCTGTGACAAACTAAATGAAATCCACAACAAATTTACTCCAGATGTTTACCTGACCACCTTGCTCAGCATAAAAGCTAGTAGTTTCAAGGATTAAGCCAACTTCTTCACCAGCAACAACACTTTCAAGGTATTCACTCCCAGTGTAAACAGCTTTAATCACACTTGTGTGATCCTAGAATATCAGAAACAGAAATTACGAGCAAGTTCAAAATGAATTACTTTTTGGGCCCGGACCACAATGATAACAAAATTTATTCGTAGGAGAGCAGCAGACGCAGATTGAAAAGCTAATTTTGATTTATAAAGTGTAGCAAGAATGAACGAGTCTAGCAGAGAAAAATGGTTACAAACCTGAAACCAAGTAAATTTGAATGAATCATCTGTAGCAGCAATCCCTTTCTTGTGCAATGAGGCAATAGCATCAGCATCCATGGCAATAACAGCACCAGCTTGCTAGAATATCCAGACAATTTTTAGCATAATCATATTCAGAGGGAACATCATCTTTGGATAGTATCAACTATCAGTCACTTCTCTCAGTGCATCAATATCAAGAAATGTTTTTTAAAATCAATTTTAAAATTGAATTAAAAGCAAGGGCATACTTCTGCTTAAAGAACTTTAATTATGAGTTTCTTAAAGAATCAATTGAGAAATATCTATGAAGAAGAAGCATTTTTTTAAAAATTTGAAGTAAGGTGATAACCTTATTCTGGGCATTCCTTGATCTTTCTCGTGCTTTACTCATAGCTAGATTGAAGCCTTCCACATCCACTGTCAAGCCTCTTTCTTCAGCCATCAGCTGATAGACATAAGCTTAGTCACAATCAAAAGAACAAAATCATTTTCACACAGAAAATTGAAGCTGCAATCACCTGAGTTAAATCCAAAGGAAATCCATAGGTATCCCACAAGTCAAACGCATCCTGCAATTAAACGAAAAATTACGGTTAGGCAAACAATCACTTTCCTTATTGCACCAAGGCTAGTAGACCAAATGTATTATAAAGTGGATTTTTGCAGGATTTCACAATTATGCATGTGCAAATTTCAGTTTTTCAAATATAATCTGCACACAGATAAGTAAGATCGAAGAATGTTAGGGAAGAGCAAGAAAATTATCCACATGGAGTATTCTCAATAGATGAGAACATAAGAGAGTCAAGATGTTTTAGACATGTATTTGAAGCCCTTCCATGGCTTAATATGGAATGCAGAAATAAAGAATCATCTTCTCAAATTAATTGAGGAAGGGGGAAGACCCAAAAAGAATTGAAAATATAATTTAAGAAAAAAGAAATGTTATACTAAAATGTAAATGACAATATGTGCCTTGCTCGAACACGGTGGCAAAATATGACCAATATATGCTACCCATATAGTGGGATAAATGGTTAGTGGTTGCTTTTGTTGCAGATTGGAATAACAACTCCTAGAAATCTATTCTGGACTTGGGATTATTACTCTTATTACAGTTGACAAGTGATTATTTTCTGGTATCATGACATTCTAAATAGATTACTCCTGAGAAATATGAAGCTCCCACGCAAGGATCTACAACCAATCACAAAAAACAGAATTGCCGCAACAAACAAAAGTTGTATTCATGCTCCTCTAATCAATCACTTAGGTCATAAAAGCATTAAGCAGCATGCAACACAAGAAATTGAATAACAAAAGAAAACTCTTTCAGGTGACTAGAGAGCACCAATTGACAAATATTAATCTGTGGAAATAAGTCGCATGATGTGTTCAAAGCATAACAGCTAAATTGGCTTTCACACGAGAAAGCATGGTAACAGAACCAAATTTTTAATAAAAGGGATAAGATGATCTGGCTAATCACTTGCCTGTCCACTAAGTGTTTTCCCTTGGACCTCTTGTGCGGCCTTCTTAAATTTCTCAATTCCCTGTTGGAGAAGTAGACCAATGCATTAGATTCATAATTTCTACTTGGGGAACTAAATCAAAATTTTAAACAAAAATGATGTCAATAGTAGAAGCTAGCAATATAGGCATGCCATATGCCTAAGCAGTTAAGTTGATATAACCCCAAAAAACAGGTCAAGACACATGACTGTTGTCTGCATGATTCGAGACAGAGAACAGTTGTCTGCATATAAAAAGTGAAGCTGCAAACTGACCACCCAATGACAAAAAAGGGAAGGATAACTAAACGGGATAAAGGAAAGTAATTCACGTACTTTAGTCAAAGTCCTGCCAAAGCTGGCCTCTTCATCCGCAATGATCTCCCTAATCTTCAAGGCATGTTCTTTCAGCTCTGGAAAAATATCACCCATGACATCCACCACAACTTGCACCAGCCTTTTCACAGAACAATATAATCATATGAGAAGCAATAAACAACCTTGATTCTCTATAAGCAACAAAATAGTGCAATAACTGCAAGGGGTTTATCTTGACAAGTGGACAAGTACAGTACAGATTACAAAGGATCTTATTTTATTTTTCAAAAAAAAACATAGCGGCTATTTGGTAAATTTTTACCCATTAAAGAAGCCTGGCTGAGCTTTCAGGACTTCAGTACCATATCTCACAGCTCGCCGAAGGATGCGCCTCAACACATATTCACGCCCTTCATTACCTGCAGACCAATATATTAGTTTCAGATCCAGCAGCAGGTCACTGCTATCATAAATCATTTCGGCATCAGCCTATTGTATAGGAGGAGGTAGAGAAGGAAATCTTGAAGTGCACTTATAATATTAGATTGTTTCATCATTGTACTCTAAGAGGAGAAGTGGAGAACATCCACTGGAAAATGAGAAAACATAATTCCAATAGGAAAAAAGAATGCACAATGCACGTAGAGCCATCAAAATGCAACAGGCTGTAGCCCACCAAAACCCACCTGTGGGTTTGGGTAGGCTGGCCAGACAAATTTCTAAAGAACAAAAGAAAGAAAAATTGTAGGTTTGCAAGCACGTTAGAACCACCGACAGAGTCTAAATATCAATATTACTCCATTTCCAATATCGGCCATTCAATAAAAGTTACCAAATACCACAAAAACAAATCAACAAATTTAAAGGTACACAAATAGAGGATTAAATATAAGTTACATTGCTATTATAGATTGTTCAATTGATAGTAAAATAAAAGTTTTAAAAAATAATTTTTGTCCATATAGATTAGTTTTCTTACTTATGCAAACTATTTTGATCAAATCAAAAGATCTTTCAAAAGAAAGAAAAAATAAATAAAACCTAGCTCGGTCACCCCAAACCACTACAACAAGCACTACATGCTGGCCCATTTGGGCCCAATTCCATGAGAACAAAATATAACTTGTGCTTTTCGTGACATCTTGTCATTTCTCAAACTAGTTCAGAAATATAGATGCCATCAGAGTTCAGAAATACGTTATTGCAGGCAATATGAATTGAGGTACACACTGTCGCAAACACCACAAGTTACAACAGAGGAACTGGGCACATTGATAACCATGATAACAAACATTAGTACTTCACCTGGGCAAGAACCATCAGCAATGGCGAATGAAATTGTTCTGATGTGATCAGCAACAACCCTGTAGGCCATATCAACTGTGTCTAGGTCATCAGGTCCAACTTTACCAGAGTATGGGCGGGCTTTAGTTGCCTACAAAGATTAGAAATTACTTAGAGAACATAACCTAAAACATAAATATTCAGATAAAAGTTAACAGAGGTTGGAAGCAAATCCCTTGTAATTTTCTGAATAGTAATTTCTTACTATATCAGAACATATTTCACAGCCATTAACATTTAAGACATGAAAAAGTTCTTCATTTTCTAAAATAATTCTTCAGACTGAAAGAAGTTTAGTTTACCGAGACTTAGATATTCCGATTTACCTGTTCTATTGCACCAAATATGGGCATGAATATATCAGTATCGTAATTGCTCATCTTATTTTGAAGAATAGAAGTTAATCTTTCAAAACCCATGCCAGTGTCAACGTGTTTCGCAGGCAGAGATTTCAGTACTCCACCCTCTTCCCTGTTAAACTGGGGTATGCAATCAATTCAGTGATTGAAACCATAAGCAGATCAGTAAAATCCCCCATAGGGTAAGAATAAAGAATTACCTGAATAAACACAAGATTCCATATCTCAATCACTGTAGGATCATCATTGTTCACAAATGATGCGGCATCACGTCCGCCAATCCTATCAAAATGGATTTCAGTGCAGGGTCCACAGGGTCCGGTATCCCCCATCTCCCAAAAGTTGTCCTATTCAAAGTAGCATGAAGTAAAATTAAGTGCCTATAGAAATTAGACATCATTTAGATTACTGGCTAAACTGAATGCAATGTAGAACACTAAATAAACAAATACATATAACCAACAGTAGGCACATGAATGCATATATAAAATTCAGAAGCACTAATTCAGCAAACAGTATTTTCCAATCCATCTCCTGATTTCTTCAACTGTTACTATCTTAATATTGTGCTCCAAATGCTGACGTGTCCATGGTGCCTGATCCACTTCGAGCATCTAGTTAAGCCAGTCTTTCCAAATCATTCCATGACAGTTAACATCAAATATAGCTATATGTGCATGCAGACTCAAAAATATGTAAAATTTCATGTATGGTGAAGAAAAGGTAAATGAACAAGAGAGGTGTCATACTTTGCAACCAAAAGGCAAGACACGCTCGGTAGGTAGAACTTTGAGCCATTTATCCCTCGCTTCAAGGTCAGCAGGAAGACCAAGTTTCTCATCACCACCAAAATAGGTGGCATAAATTCGCTCCGAAGGCAATTTATATACCTGTTCGAAAGTACAAAAAACAAATTAAAAATGGAACCACTAAAATACTTAAGAATATAAAAAAATTCATCTTGGCTGACATAGCCATGAGGAAAACTTGCCTTCGTAAGAAGCTCCCAAGCCCATTCAATGGCCTCATTCTTGAAATAATCCCCGAACGACCAATTCCCAAGCATCTCGAAGAAGGTGTGGTGGTAAGTATCCTTGCCCACATCATCGAGATCGTTGTGCTTGCCACCAGCACGAATACACTTCTGAGTGTTGCAAGCACGTTTGAGTTTGCTCAACTCCGTGTTAGGGTCAACAGTGCCCAAGAAGATCGGCTTGAATTGATTCATACCTACCCAATAGGCAAATACCATATCACAATGTAACACACACCAGTAACAAAGAATCAGCATCAATAACTTAGGCTGACTTCGGATCGCAATAGCTACTCTACTTCAAACTCTGTATAAGGTTTTCACCAATACCAATTTGACCAATTAATCATTCAAATCCAAAACATAAGCAACTAAATAGAACTCCGAATTGCAGACACATACATAATCTCGAAGCAAAAAATTACCAGCATTAGCAAAGAGAAGAGTGGGATCATTATGGGGAACAACAGGGCTCGATATCCAATTGACATGAGCTTTGTCCTCGAAGAATTTGATGAAGGTTTCCCTAACTTTCTTAGCCGGCCACTCGTTTTCAGTCACCTGAGACCCCATAGAAGGCGTCGATGATACTTCTTCTGCGGCGATAATACTGCTGTGGCTGCTATAGAAGTGAGTTGGCAGGAAAGGCACGAGACTCCGGAGTGTGCTGATAGCCGCCGCCGGCCGATAAGGCCGAGGTGATGGCGGCGGCGGCGGGAATATGAATACTCTGCGGAGTGGTAACGCGAAAGAGGAAATGCTCAAACTGCTGCTAAATTTGATGGTGTAAACCCTCATCCATTCCTTTATTTGCCACCTCAACTATATTATATATATATAACCTTTTTTTACCTTATGCAGAGAGCACCGTAGGCTGGAGCTGATAAATTTTAACAAAAACGGTCTTGCGATTAGATGGGTATTAACGTACTAACATAGCTTTAATGAATTCATAAATTAAAACTGAAATTTTGTGAATTTATAATATTTATCCAAATTCCTGATAATTCAAGAAGCTTCATCTGAAGTTTTGTGAATTCAAGATTTGTATTTAAGAACGGGGCAAATCATTATACATTAATCTTTTTTTTTAAAGGAAAAAATCAACTCCATTAATCACTTGAATCAGCGATTACAATATCTAACAGCCAAGAAGGCCAATTGTCATGCCACACAACCGTGAAATCTAAACTTCTAACAAATTGAGCTAGCTCATGAGCCGCTCTATTAGCACCCCTACGAACATGGTTTACAGAAATAACATTGAGCTTTTTTACATAAACGAAAAAATCAAACATATCTTCGTAAAGCACATTAGCCGCCTCTTTTTCTTCCTCAATTGCCAACACCGCCATTATACATTAATATTGTGTTCATGATTTTCTACTCTCTGAAATTCACAAAAAACATAGATTTTTAATTCGTGAATTAATGTTATCATAAAATGGTAATTCACGAATTCTCGAAATCGTCATTCGTGAATTAATGTAATATTCGTAAGTGTAGAATTTGTAAAATCTCCGTAAAAATAAAATGGAAAGTAAAAAGATAAAAGTGAATTTTTTTAATATAGTGATTATATTTTATCTTTATTATTTCAAGCTAGAATAACTTTTGCCCCTATTCTTTAAATCTCATAAATTGAAAAAATAAGCGGTGGCGTGTAAAATAAATAAATATGTGTATAGTTGAAAAAAAAAAATTTGAAACTCCTCTAAAATAAATATCTGGTAGAGCTCGGTAATTTAAAAAAATAATAATAATTTTTGTTTGACTAGGTAAGTCGACAGTTCGAACACTTAAAAAAAAGAGAAGACCAAGACAAATTGGTGGGCAGCCAAAATGGCAAGAACGCTTGTATAAAAAAAATGGTTAGGTCAGCATGGAAGCTATTCGGATTCGAGATCCGATTTTAAAGAATCATCGATCCGTTTAGGTTTTATGTATTGACTAGAGTTGACAAGGTCACCAGATGAATTAAGCTCGATCCGAGCAACCTGCCAAGAAGTCAAAATGAGATTAGTCCTAAAAATATCAGCCCTCACACAATACATGAAAATATATACTCACTCCCTTCCGTTATTTGTGAATCATACTTTTTTGGGCACAGAATATTAACAAAGAAGGTGTAAAAGATAGAAAAGTGGTAGAGTCCACACTTAATATAAAGGGTTAATTTTTGCTATTTTGAATCCGAATCACTAATAACGGGACAACCCAAAAAAGAAAATGAGTCATTCATGGTCAGGTTGGACCCATCTAAATAAATGGCAGCTTGAGCCAACCTTCTTTCCAAATTATGTAGGATCAAGATTCATATGGTTCGTCATACTTGGCCAAGAAGATTTTGATAACTGTATTGAGTGGCAATAATTCGGGACAATCGACATTTAACTCGTTACCATTCATTGTATTTGCGATTTCAATCTAAATTTTAAATCGTTGCAAATTAGTACACAATCTTTTAATTTATTACAATTAAGCTACGACCAATTTTTATGTCAACTCAAGCTCTTAGATTATCGTTGTTCGAGCTTTAAAAATTGCTAAATCTATTTTTAGTTTTTTCTACAAGTTTTAAAAATTACAATTAGTTGAATCCTTGAGACCAATGTATGGCTCCGCCACTGCAGATTTTACAAGCATTAACATATTATTATTATGTGTGGATTTGTGTACTTTTCATGACATAATCGGTTTACATTTGGATGTAAGCAAGAAAAATTATCATTGGCATTCTCTTAAATTTTTAGGAGAAATATAACCACGAATTAAAGCATGTCTAAAAAAAAGTTGAAGTGAAATTATAGCATCACGATTTTATTACTCTATGCAAAAGTGCAATTAAACTTAAAAATCCTCAGTTCCCATTGAAGAACTCGATACATGTATATTTTGCATAAACACTGAGGGTCCTTTCTTGAACAACGAGATAAAGAATTTAGGTGAGAAATGGTATTTTTGCTACTTATTGATCATTTTCATGGACAAAAGTCAGTGAAAAGGATGGTGTAAACTAAAGAATTGCATTATACTTGCATCACTATGCATGAGATACAGTGGTGATAGTAACATATAAGTCTCTCTCTGCCTATAATTTATATATATATATATATATAGAGCGCGGATCAAATAAGAACACTTTATATGTTGGTAAAACTACTTGTCGATTATTCTAAAAAAAAAATTATTTTTTATAGGTCGAGCATGTTACACCTATACTTAAAACGTGTAGTTTACATGTCATGTGTGATTAGCAGGCTATTGCAACAGAAATGCAAATTTACTCAATGCGCACAAAAAGTAGCGGCTACGTTTTAAAAAAAAAATTGTCGATTACTTTCAATTTCATTCTAAATGATTATATGAATTTGATATTGTTTAGTAAATTACTTCTTTTTTTTTTCTTTTATGAGATTCACACCCCCACCCCGCCCCCCATGAACGGACCTACATGTACGTATCGGGGAGCCTTGACTCCCCCCAATGTTTTTTTTTACACTTGAAAAGTTGGTGATTTGTTGGAAATTTGTATCATCGGTCATATCGTGGAATTAGAGTTGCAAGACGTAACGCGCGAACAAAAAAAAAAAAACACCGTTCCGTCACACAACAGTGAAGCTCCCAAAAAGAAAATGGTTCCCGTCCCTCTATGGTTGGAAAAGGGAATGGCAATTGAAAATGAGATATTGGGTAGTGATAAATGATAAATAATTATATATATGACGATACTTTTGAAGATCAACTTTCTACCATGACGAGTGGACAGCGCAAGTTAATTAAGTCTTGAGACCTAAAAAGTGTGAATTCAATTATACAATACTATATATTCAAAATGCATATTTCTATACTCTAGTTTGAAAAAAATTCCCCAATTACATACTCTATATATCTGCTTTAACTATATTTTTTATTCATTTTTAATAACTAACATATCAGAATAGGTGATTTATTAATGAGTGGTTTCGAGTCGGTCCCAAATTTTACCCGCCCTCTAACATGCCTACGTCATATGTTTGCCTAAATGCCATGAATTTTCTCTTATGAGTTTTTCCTTTATTCTTTGTGTGTAATAACTAACATATCAAAATATGTGAATTACTAATGAGCGGTTTCGGATAGGTCCCGAATTGTACCTGTCCGCTAACATGCATACGCCACATGTTTGCCTGAATGCCATGAATTTTCTCTTATGAGTATTTCCTTTATTCATTGTGTGCATTTCGTCTGTGTGATGTGAATAAGTATGTCTTTCAGAGTGACCATTATTATCTTTTGAAACATGAAATGTATTCAGGTGGAAGATGGAGTTCTTATCGATGAGTCAATAATGATGTTTTGTTCAGATGTCTGCACGTATAGATTGTTAATAGAAGCAAAAGTATTTGAGAGAGAGTTGCGATAAATTTGTGAAAATGGAATCACGTTATGATGAACATGGTGAAAATTTTATACCCGGAGATATCAAGAATTGCGATAAGGAAATTCTTAAAAAAACTTGTGTTATCTATCTTTTTAAAAGCAAAGGTGCATGAAATCGTTGACCAAAGCACACAAACACAAACTAGGTTTTTGATTTAATGACTCCAAGCGAATTGTTGTTTTTCAAATCGCTCAACATTTAATTTTGAAATAGAGCAAGTTTTTAAGTTTTTATTGAATGTTTATGCTCAACCAAACAAGTCCAATTAAACGGTGTGAAAATTAATTAGTGTCAAATTATATCTAATTTTTAATTGATAATTTATAAATTATAAGTTCAAATTAATAAATCTTAATTGAAATAACCAAATTCTTTTCTAAGATCAATAATTATAATTGAAAATTAATAAACTATAATCGAAATTAATAAATTATAATTAACTTTAAGTAAATATTAAAAAATATATGAACCCTACGGTGCGGTCCACTTAGAAACGCAAGTTTGTTAATCAACACTAACCATGAGCTTAGTCAAACACTGCAACACTAGCTAGCTTAACTTTATTTTGGCTATGTTAATACTTAATTGGGGCGATTGATAGCTTGCATCAATCGACAAATGCTTATGCATGCATATTAATTACAAATTAAGCATCACTTAAATTGATAGCGATTACAATTATATTGATATATTCTAAAGTCAAACGTTTGAAATTATAGTGTTAAAAATCTAAGTTCTGCAGGTTCATTGTATGTTTAACTAAATATGTATGTGACATAATGTTAATGAATTTCCTTAAGCAAAATATTATTCAAGTATATTCACCTTACGCTTTCTGAAAAAATATATTTCGGCGTGTTAACCTTTATATCAAACATAATGCATTCTTAATTAATAGTTAAATCGAGGAAATTTTCAATTGATTAAGCATGCCCAAACATTCAATACGTAAGTTTGCAATGTATTTGACTTATAACTGAAAACAAATAAATCATCACGACCCTAATGTTGTAGTGTATATGTGCTTCTAGAATTTTCAATAGCGATGCTAAATAGTGATTTTTGCAAATATATAAATATTTTTTTCTTCTAAAGAGTTAAATGCTAATTAAATATCAATTGTAGTGGACAAAATTTGTCTTCTTACGAAGCCTGCTAATTGGCACAATTAGCCTGCCGGACTGGCCGCATCAGCCCAATAAAAATTCAACAAAAATATTGGGCTTTAGAAGCCCATATCCGGACCAGGGGTGTCCAAAGGCATTACCGGACACGTCGGCACGACTGACAAGAGAATGAGTCAAAAAACCTAATGAATCAAATAATTTGACGTCCACAAGAATCGGAACTGTCAAGGAGGAGATGGCGGGCGGATAAGGCCGACGGCTAGGGTATGGAGAAAGCCCTAAATAAGCTGAGCCGTCATTATAAATAGGCAGCCACTACGTCCGATTAATCCATCCAATCATTCACACTTGAGCTCTCTACTCCATCTCTTGACCTATCCGCCTTCAATCTTTTTTCTCTCTCATTTTCCCACACTTAGGCTATCGGATCCAGTGCTCGTACTAGCTACACCGGAACCACATGCTCCTCCGACGCTCTAATTACTCTCTATTATCACCTTCCGAACGTATCGGACATCAAAGAATCCACTATTGATTTACATCTCTATTATTTGTTATTTATTTTATTATTCTGGTTATTTCGATAATTGACTTGAGCGTTGGAGGTCCTACCGTCGACGCTCCCACCGATATTTCGTCGGACTCTTATGTGTGCTACTTGTGACAGGTTGTTTTGTGCCCCGTCATCCACGACGTCTTTCGGATTGTAGGACTTATCCCCTACATCAATCTTTTTCATCTTCTTGTAAATTAGATCAATATTTTAAAATGTTTTAATAATATCTCAACATTTCAATTTACAGTGAATTAACGTCCCATAATTTTTTGCTCGAGTTTGGAGTTGAGATTTCGATGTCCATCCAACACCAAAACTCAAATTGATTGAGAGCTTTTGCAATTCATTGTATGGATTGTCCTCTTGCGTTCCCATTTCTATTATCGGGCATCAAGAATTGCAACTCATACCACCGCGAAGCGCTAACTACGTCGCGCCAATTTCTAACACAATTACTCAACCATCGAATGTCTGACAACAAAATTGATAACACTGCAAGACAATCCAAACATTGGATTCAAAATCTCTCAATCAAGTTTGAGTTTCGACATCAAATGATGTCTAAATCTCAGTTCCAAACTCACACAGAGATAATTAGAGGATACAAAATTACTATAAATCGAAACGTTGAGACATTGCTAAAATATTTTAAAAGTTGAGTCTAATTTACAACAAGATCGAAGTTTTGAAATTTAGTTAGCAATTAACTATTTTTCTTAATTATTTTTTCGTACCTTGAAGTTTACATTTCACTTTTCAAGAATAAACACATCAAAGTTAATTGTATTCTCTTTTAAAATTAATTAAGTTCTTAATTATGATTAATTAAATATTAATTAATTAGCAACGAAATCACGTTTAAAATAATTCATCGTTAAAATGATTAACCCGACACATGAGACCGCCTATTTTATCACTATGTCACGTATGCTCTACTCTAAATCTATCACGATTTTCTTGACAATTCGATAGATGACTAGATTATTCGGTACATAATAATTATTCTTATTCTAAATTTGACAACACAATAAATTCATTGATACTAATATGTCAAAGTTAAAAATGTGTTAAATTATGTCAGTTGACCAAACTTTGGAGGTAAATGCATAGTTTCTCCAAATTTTAAAGTGTACCAATTTTTGTTTATGCAAATTGACAAAAATGATAAACATTTTAAAATTGATTGATATGTGTGGATCATCCGTAAGCATAACAAGAGATGTCACATGCCACGCATGCAGTCGGAGTGAGGTGGGGTAAAAGATGGGTCACGTGCCACACAGTCGCACGTGTGAGAGCCCAAGTGCTGCGTTAGTCACGCAATCTTGCAGTTGACACGACAACCTTACCCATTGTTACGGCTACGGACCCCTAGGAAAGAAAAAAGGCGTATTTAATTAAATTCTACCACCCACATAGCCTTAATTAAACAAACTACACATTTTTTTAATATTCTTTTTTCCATTATAAAACACGCGTTAAATGCAAGAATCACTTAGAAAATATACATCAAGCATATATTCTTATTACCAATCGAAATCTGATGATTTCGCTTCTGATTGAATCCGACTAATATTTTATTTTGCAGAATATTAGTTACCCACATTTATCAGGTCGTGGCACAAAACCAAATACGTACGACATACGGTGGTATGTATAGGGCTATATATATGTATATACTACTTACGTGTATTTGATATATACAGTCATGTAGAGTAAGAGGAGGAGAAAGAGAGGTGGAAATAAAAGGACAGATTATGTAATATCTGTATTTTTTCTGTAGAGAGAGAGAGAAAAATATTTTGGAGAGAGAAAGAGGAAAGAACTTGTTGAAACTCGGCAACACTGCCAAAACCATCGAGGCCAGGTCTATACAAACCTACAATAATCTCCCCTTCTTCTATTTTCCTGTTGATTTCCGCAAACATTCTCTCGGGAGCGAATTCCATAAGTTTCGTTTTGGGGATTTTTTCCAGATCCTCTAATTATGCATGTTAATTATAGTGAATGAATTTCGATTTATCCACTCCGCGCTCTCTAATCTCAATCTAATTTCCCCCCATTTATTTCTTAATCAATTTATCTCCAGATAGTAACAGAGGCAAACAATTTCTGTTTCCCGAATTTGGCTTAATTCATTCGCGCACGAGCCTTTTCTGATTTCAATAATTACTCGGGAAATTAATGCTTGATCGGCCGGCGGCAACTCGTCGATGAGAAATCGGAGGGTGCGAACTCTTCAAGACCTATGCGATGTCACTCCCACTCTATCTCAGCCGCAGGCATGTTTTTTTCGCTGCCCTTTTGAAACCTACTCTTTTAGGGCTCACTTGATTCCTCCTCTTTTTATTGCCCTTTAATTAATATATTGCAAATCTCTGCACGCTCATTGTTGTGGTTCTAGTTTTTATTGCTTCTATTGTTGAATTTGTATGAGATATGTGACGAACTTGCAGATTTTTGTCCTCGTTGTACCGGATTTATCTGTACGTACAAATGCATGCCTCAATTGGAATCATTATAATTTGACAAGTGTATAGGGGCTATTATGCGATTTAGGTGTAGTTGTGTTGAGGGAGTGTGTAAATATTAACTCTGCTTGTGTTAGTTTTGTTGTGCCAGCGATTGGAACTTCTGTTTTCATTATAGTACTTTTATGTGTTTGTCAGATTACCCCAGTATTGAGAGGAAACTTTAGGATGCAAGGACCAAGTGGTGAAGCAAATTGTGACTCACTAACCAATATGGTGAGATAATATCCGGTAATTACTTGTGGTATCATGTCCTGTCATATTTGTCAGTTTTGCATTCCCGCCTTGCTCTTCCTCCTTTATAATTGTCCTGAATTATCAGATAGTGCTTATCTTCTTGATTTTTTAATGCTATGTTGGTCAAAGATGAAGAATATATAGACATGCTTGAACTGAAGTGTGGTTTTGTTTTAATCAGACGAGGATCAGGTGAAAGTATTAGTTTCGAATTCAGTATTTTCATTGTTTATTTCAGTATAAATTCTGATTAATGGAAGAAGCTTGATCTTAGGCTAAGTAAAGAAGAGGCAAAGAAAACCGTTTTATCATTGTCTCCACTCTCCAGAATTGGAAAATGATAAGTCATTGCATTTCTATTAAGGTAACCTAATGTTTGAGTTTTGGTCCTTTTGGAGTTGGTATGAAGTTAATTCTGTAGAGTTTCTCCCATTTCTAATGCCATCTCTTTTGGTGATCACTGTTCAAAATGAAGCAATGCATTCAAATCAATTCTACCATTCATATTTTCTGAGAATCTGTTTAAATTTAATCCTACTTTACTTGCTGCATATAAAAACAAGTCTAATTGTGTTTTACATCTTTCATATTTTATTCGTTGAATCTGTATTATTTTTGTCTGAGGAACTAATGTAGCTTTTCATGTGACAAAAGCCTTTCTCATTGTGGGTTTATCGTTAGGAGCATAGGTTTATGGGAAGAGCTGAGCAAATGAATAAGACACCTGATCCCTTCTATTGGCTTCTAATCTTTATAGCATGGATTACAACCAGTTACTTATTATTCAAATAATAGCCCGTGAAAGAACCTATATAGCCCGTGAATGCTCATTAAGTTGCATAATAAGTATATTCTATAAACAATGTGATAGTTAATTAGTGGCTCTTTTTTATTGTTCTTCGTGATCATTATATATCTTTTGCCTCTGTAGTCTGAACTAAGTAAGCACAAGCGGAAAAGTTGATACGGAAATTGACGTGTGCACGCAAGCTATGGAGAATTGTGGAAATGATCTTGATTTCCTAACTGCTATTATAGTGTTGATATCGTGGTAGAGTATTTGCTCAGTATTAGCTCCGTTATTCAGATTGGCTTTGGGACATGCATCAGTATAAGAAAAAAACCCTCCTATATAGTATGGGCTAGTAGTTTGGTTATCAAATATATAAGTGTATGTGCATCTTATCTCTTCAGCAATCCTATTTTGAAAAGAGGCTTCATCAGTGGTCTTGTGATTGTGCTCAAGTCCATTTTGACAAGATCATAATGTGGGTTAAAAGCCATTGGTAGCAGAATCATTAATTATTGCTCAGATTAGCCTTATCATTTATGTGAGTACTCTTCCCTGGTTTCTGTGTTCACTTTGCTGCTATTCATATTTTTTACTCCCTCCGCCCCATTTCAATAGGTGCCTCCATGCCTAGGCACGAATGTTAAGAAATGAGTTGTTTTTAATAAAGTTGGAAAGATAGCTTTTTTGGGGGTATTTTTGTCAAATAAAGTAAGAGAGAGAAAGAAGAGAACAACTTTTTTGTGGCATGTTGTGTAATTTATGAGTTATATTGAGGGTGTTTGTTATGTGTTGGGTTTCTATTTTGGGAAGAAGCTTATTGAAATGGGACGTCCAAATAAGGCAATGATGCCTATTGAAATGGGATGGAGGATCTTTTTTGGAGAAAAATATGGATGTTGATTTATCAGATATCACAATATATTTTGTTAGTAAACTTTCCCATCACAACTATGTGAAATATCTGCCGGGAACCAAGTCCGAGAATTCTTATTCAATGCTGGAAGAGCTTTGCTGGATACCAGCACTCTTTTAAATATTATCCGGAGAATACTTGTTTCTACTCATTTGGCATGCACAATTGTGCATCTTCTGAGTCTGTCTCTTAAAATGGGACTTCAGGTGCTTTATAATTGTTTTTTCATTTGATGTTGACGAAAATGGTGCATCTATTTACTTCACGTTTGCAGTTGCATCGTTTAAATGTGCAAGATCTGAGCTGTGTAGTGCACAGTGATCCTGCCTTCTCCCTCAATACTTCTAGCACTTGATCTTTCTAGCTTGATGTATGCTCTAAAGTTAACTAATTTTTTTGATTTGTTAATTGGCTAGGTGGCATCTAGCAGCCACTATTCCGGTAGAAGCTTAAAGGTTGACTATAGAGGGAAATCTGGGACGTGTAACGTGTGCTCTGCTCCTTGCTCGTCCTGCTTTCATGTTAATAAGGTTCTACTGAAATCAAACGATGAGCAAGCTGGAGAAACCTGTGCTGGGAATACTGAAACTGAGCCACTAAGCATACTGAGCACTGTTGGAGGCATGGACTCAACTGCTGATTCTTTCTCCGAAAATGCAGCATGCAAGGCTTCTTCAAGGACTTCTAATGCATCTGCATTCGATGATAGTGTGGTGCACTCAAAGTGCGACGGTCGTAGATCTCCGGAAGGGCATGATGATTGCTTGTCATGTGTCAGTGGAACTGATGAACAGTTGAATAAAAAATCTGATAGCGAGGATATTGGTAATAAGTATACTAAGCAGAGCAGTGGAGAAATTTCTAGGAAGACGTCACCTAGTAGCTCACAAACGGGGATATATTCACAAAAATCAGGCACAGTAGGAATTTCTCTTACAAAACGCACTGATGATTTGACTGACTTACAGAAGGCTCAGAATATCTCTGAAGCTTCCAATGACAAGAAACTATTGCATGAAGAAAGCCCAGCGAATGTAGTTGATGATAAGCCTTCAGATACTAACGTTGAGATGTTGAAGGGCTCAACTGAGCATTTCAATTCATCATCACCTAATGGTGTGGCTTCTGACGATGTTTGTGGTGATCCTCCCCAAACCGATCTGAATTCCACTGAGAAGAATGATGACATGGAGATTGAAGTTCATCCTGCTGATGAGAGTGATGACTCAGATATGGTGGAGCAAGATGTAAGAATGTGGTTTTAGCCCTATTTCATATGATTTGATAATCTGGTAGATCATTGTGTTTCGGTGGTATTAAATCTAGTCATAAACTGGTTCAACAAACTTTTTATTATATTTTTGAAAATCTCTACAATAAAACTATAGTTTATACAAGCATGATTGATTATGGACAGACATCCCCTTTCATTATTTTAAACTGAAATACTTTCTAGTCTTCTTGAATTCATGTAGACTGGTGATCATGAAACTAAAAACTATGTACTGTATGCTAGCCTTTTATTTTATTGTACATTTGCACATGTTTCATTACATTACTGGCTTTCAATTCTTTTTTATTTATATATTTATTATTATTTTATGTTGCTCTACATAGTACAATTTGATATTATTGATATGGTTTCTGATGAGTTTAATCTGATGACATTTTTGGACCTTAATTTTTCCAAATATCTTTAGATAATATATTTTAATACTCAATGAATAACATCTGGTCCTGATATTGCTGTTATCCTTTTATAAAGTTAATTTCCTATAAGGTTGATCTTAAATGTTGTAGATTTGAACTGTTTATTACCATAATAGTGTACCAATTACAATATTTTCATGCATTAAATAATTCTCTTCAGACAGAAATCTGATAAATTTTCTTCTGATTAACAGGTGAAAGTCTGTGATATCTGTGGGGATGCAGGGCGGGAGGATTTGCTTGCTATATGTTCTCGGTGCAGTGATGGAGCAGAACACACGTAAGCCCTTTGAAATGTTTCTAGAGTATTTAACCATGTGATTGCAAAATGACGCACTTAAAATGATGATTGTTTTCCAGATATTGCATGCGGGAAATGCGGGAAAAAGTTCCTGAAGGGGAATGGCTTTGTGAAGAATGCAAGACACTGGAACTGGTAGGAAATGGAAAGCAAGAAAAGATTGGAAGTATGGATGAAAATGAGAAAAATAATTCATCTGGTCGAGTAAGTGAAAATTTAAACAACTCTGATGTTGAGGGTCAAAGAACAAAAAGTTCTACGAAAAATCCTTCTAAAAGGCTTAGAGATGATGAAGATGCTGAAGTTTCTTCTATTGCAAAAAAGCCTGCCCTTGAGTTGACAGTCGGGTTGCCAAAGACGACCAACTCCAAACTAGCTGTTCTTTCTCGCGAGAGTTCTTTAAAGAACTTAGATAAGGGTAGATTACAGTCTCCAAATCGTTCTACTGCAGACACAATCCCAGTTAATGATGCTACAGAATTGGCAAAGCCTGCTTCAGATGCACGGGGGCTCAATTTACGAGGTTATAATGTGTACCTTCTTCATTGTCTTACTAACTTTGACATTGACTGGACCTGTATTCTGACATGTTAACATGACTGTCAGAGTTTTCACAGACAATCATCTTATTTTCTAATCCTAGATTGTTGACAATTTTGTTCTGTTCTTGCAGGTACTTTCTCAAAATCTAATTCTTTCAGTACTCTGAATTCAAAACCAAAGGTCAAGCTCGTAGATCAAGTTACTTTTCAGAGACAAAAGTCAGCCAAGGAACATGGTTCTTTTCGTCTCAAGGAGGGTGGAGTCAGATCTATTGGCAAATCTATGTCATTTAGATCTACAAATTCCAATCGTTCTGAATCAAAAATAAAAATGTTATCGCCTAGAACGTCACACATCCAGGACGTAAAAAATACAAAAGGCAGGAGCGCATTTGAACGTCAGCGCTCATTCAAAACGGAACATCCATCAAATATTTCAATGGTGGGTACTTCCATGAATTCTATATCAAGAATTGATAAAAGACCATCATCTAGGGTAGAATCATCTTCACTTGCCTCCCCTAACAACCACCATGAGGTGAAGCCAGTACAAATTGATGGTAAACCAGCAGCATTATCGAGGTCATTGAGTCTTGCAACTCGAAGGAATGCAGATTTGTCCAGTTCTATAGGTAGAGTTACATTTCAGTTTTCTGAGTTGGAATCATATAGTTCTTTTGTCCTTTGAACTACTAATTTTGCTGCCTCATGTTTTTTGATATTTGCATGACCAGGTGAATTTAAAAGACCATCAAAACATGCTCATAATACTCCTGTGCTTCCATCAGTCAATGGAGTTAATAATACTGAACAAAAACACAGTCAGACTAGCCTGAAGCAGGACCTTGCCTCATGTGGTGTTTCTGAAAAGTTGCCTATTAATGCTAGTGAAGGTGTATCTGATGGATTGGTTCAGCCTAAGGATTTAACAGATTCTGCTGACCGACCAAGGGAATATTCTGGAAGCCGCTTGGGCCCACCATCTGCAAGGTCCTCAAGAGATGAAAGTGACAACCTGAAAGCTGCAATTGAAGCTGCTGTTCTCAGGAAGCCAGGAGTCTACAGAAAGCATAGAGCTTTTGGTCAATCTGAGGATTCATCCGTGCCAACTGTGGCTTCTGCAGCTTCTTTTATAGACCACATGTCAGGTGCCAAAAGTAGAAAGTTATCTTCTGATGCAGAGCTAGCTGAGAGGGCCCAAGTATCTCGAAATTTGACTGCAGACCCTCTTAAAGTGGAAACTCTCAATAGCGTGAAGCAGTCCTCGCTGGTTCGTGCAGAGGGTCTTTCTTCTGGGGGGCAAGATAGTGTCCATTTTGGCCTTTCCTCAAGAGACACACTCAGCAATGTTCCATCAGTAATGCCTCTCTTGTTGAAATCCATAGCAATCCCTGAACATGAATATATTTGGCAGTATGAACTTATCTCTCACTAATTTTATTTGATTTTTTACCTCTACATAAGTTCAGTAGTTTCCTGTTCTCCATCATCCTGAAACTTGTTTTCTTTGTATGTGCAGAGGAAGTTTTGAAATTTTTCGAAGTGGTCAAACATTTGAGTTGCGGGATGGACTTCAAGCGCATCTATCAACATGTGCTTCACCTAAAGTTGTTGAAGCTGTAAACAAATTTAAAAATAGAATTGTACTCAATGAAGTTCCTCGCACAAGCATCTGGCCAGTTCAGTTTCAGGAGAATGGTGTTAGTGACGATAACATTGCCCTTTTCTTTTTTGCTAAAGATCTTCAGAGGTAATATTTTTGTTGTATTACCTTAGATTTTGACGATTAGTCTCTTATCAGTTGGAATGGTATTGCCTTTTATGTCTAAAAGTTGCCATCCTTTTAATGGTACAGCCATGACAAGATTTACAAAGTTTTACTGGATAATATGATGAAGAATGACCTTGCTCTCAGAGGAAATATTAATGGTGTTGAGCTCCTCATATTTCCTTCTAATCAGCTTCCTCTCAATATGCAGCGTAAGTGGAGCAGCTGTCTCTAGTTTCTTCGTAATTTTCACTTTTGCAGTACAAGTGAGTACAAGCGAAACAACTATTTCATACATTGTAACCTGACCTCCCCTTTTCCTGTGCTCCAGTTTGAGATTGTTCTTGTATGGAATATAGATTTTGATGTAAGGTGAAATGATCTCATAAGTTTGTCAACATTGACGAGTCTTTGTGTGATCACATTTCTCATTCTGGGAGTTACCTCTATAATGAGCACTTCGAATAGGGTGTCACTTGAAAATACTGGATTAGTTGGATGTGCCTGTGTCAGGCGCCAACCAGACAATGAGAGGTACATAGATGGTGGCTTGAACCATAGCTATGGATTGTTGTTGTATGTTATTCAACACAAACTTATATACTTAGTAAAATTGGTTATAGAATGTTTGTAGAACTCTTATCTATTGATTATTATCTGTTTTATGTTGTGATTTATAGTAAATTGAATATAATAGTTTCTAACTCATGCTTGTAGTGTTGTCTGATGTTGCAAGCTTCCGTACAATTTATTATTTTTTTTTCATGTACATGCAGGGTGGAATATGTTATTCTTTCTTTGGGGTGTTTTCAGAGGAAAGAAAGAACTTAGCCTGCGGCAAATTCCTGAATCCATAATTGCACCTAGAGATATTCCCCCGCCAATAATGTCTTTGCCTGAGAATAGATGCTCACTCAGGCCTATCACCGAGGATGCAAGTCAAGGTGTACATCTAGGGCTTGAAGTGCCTGGTTCAGAAGAGTTACAAGGTTCACCTAGAGTTATTAAAAAAGACGGTAGTGATGTATCTCCTGATTCTCCTCTGGTTCAGCTTGGACATGGGCTAGATTCTAGTTCCTCATCTGCAGTACAGAGTGATGGCGAAAAGCAATGCGGAAAAGTGAGGGGTGCTTATCAGGTACTGTTCATCCTACTTTTGTATACATAGAATTTCTGTTTCTTTAGGCTTATTAGACTGCTTTTATAGAGCGAGAATGTCATGATCTTGGCAATTTGTCATTTTCTCTATTCTTTGATGAACAGAGAGTGGCATGTTTTTCAGTTCTGTAAATGGTTAATGCTTTAAACAAAATTGAAATCTTGTAGCTGCGCAAGATTGAAAATACTGATTGATCATATCATTCTATGTCGAGGCCACATCGCTTTGGTGATGGTACTTATTATGCTAGAGAATGAAGCCACACTTAATAGTTATAAGAATGATGCTAAGCATTTAGCTTACCATCATTCTTAGTTGGCTGCTACTTGAACCTTACCTGTTTCCATTTCCGGGATAGTGCAGTTCCTTACTTGAAATGGTGTGTTGCATTCTGACCATTTTTTCCCACTAGATAAGACAATGTTACTTTGCTTTTCCTTGTAATGTAGTGACCAAATTTTAAAGGGAAGCAGCCAAATTTCAGGGCATATCATTTCAAGTGATTCTGGGCATCATTATCCGTTGCCCATTATCCTTGTTTGATTCATGCCGTTGTACAAATTTAATTTTTCTCTGATCTTATTTTTTCATGTCATTGGAACGTTTACTTTGTTGAGCTTCATGTTCGCAAAGATGTTATTTCACTTAACTGATGTTTATCAAGCAGTCAAGCTTTATTCTGCCGGCATTCTATAGATCTGTTAAGCATATCGTATATTATTGCTCACAGGAAGACGTCATCAGTTCCAGCTGCAGTCCTCTTGTTGCCATGATAAGTCCTGGTTCTGGAAGGGAGCAAATGCTGTTGGAACTGGACACTCCACTTGGTAATCCACATTCACCACACGATTCCTGTAAAGTGTTGGCTGGTACACCTAAGGAATGCACAGGTGAAGGAGCTATACTGGAGAAGACATGTCATCAAAACGAATTGAAGTCAAGAATGGATGCTATAGATCTATCGTCAGATGGAGAAATGCTCTTGGAGGATGACGGGGGCATCAGAGACCTAAATGTGGAGCCCGACAGATGGCTCTTTAGCAGGAAAGAACCATTGCTTCCTGGGCCGTCATCTTTAGGGAATCACACTCTTTGTGCTGGCACTGGTCACGTGTCGCCCAGAAATGATGATATGCACAACGAAACTGTCGGAACACTTGAAAAAGTAAGTATAGACATTAGACAGATGAACTCTTACTAGCCTGTATACTTTACGCTATAATATACATTGTCGTGATGATGATTTTGTGCCGTAGGTAAATCATGTGCCAACGGGCTCATATGCACTGCAGAGTCAACATGGTGAAGCTGGTGTCGGGACTATCCCCAAATACCAAGAACACGGTGAAAGGTACTTCTTCCCCGTGCAGTCGCAACCCATGAAGGACCTGACCTTGCCTGATGGATCTATGCCCTGGAAAACGCATCTGCTAGATGAAGATCGGCTGAGCGATAGAGCACCGAATCTCGAGCTTGCTTTAGGGGCTGAAAGAAAACCACTGACTCTGGGCATCAAGCCGCTGTTGGTTAGCAAAGTAGAAAACAAAGTATACGAGGAACGTATTCTCGAAGAGGCAGGTAAAAAGGCAGAGGAGGATGTATCGGCGTCCCTCTCCCTTTCTCTGGCTTTCCCGTTCCCAGAGAAGGAGGCGGATGCAAAAACCGAGCCGCTCATGTCTCAGAGGAAACATGTGAATACTTCTTCAAGGCTTCTCTTTGGAAATTTAAGGGACAATTAATTAGATAGTGTCTCGAAAGTGAAGAGAAGAAGCTATGCGCTATGCACTAGGATTATGTGTTGTGATGTCTGCTCCAAATCCATTATGTTGGTACAGACAGGATTAATCTATAATTTTGCTAGGTTATTTTAATTTTAATTTTTTTAGTTTGCAAGTCAATAGTCCTAAACGGCTGGTTGTATATATATAGAGTATAGTAGCCGTGACACTGTGTGATATGAAAAATTTTCTGTCAGCAATTCACTTTGTTCCATTTTCATGGTCTATTTTTTATTTTTATGGGAGGTTACTTGATGCAATGCTTTTATTTACTCAGCATTTCATTCATTTTATGAAAATTGTAGAGTAATAATATTAATTGTTTTTTTCTGCTTTTGTTTCGATTTCTTAGGGGACAATTGCAACAACTTATGTAGTTTTTTAAGAAAAGCATCAAAGTTTGTTTATTCCAGAACATCAAAGTGGCGGACTACTCTTGTGTTAAAAAGCGAGGTTTAGGATTTGAGAAGCATAACGCCAACTCCATTTCCATTTCCATTTCCTAGTCCTAGGAAAATAATAAGCACTGATGCTTGTGAAATAACTACTACAATTAGGGCTCGTTTGGTAGGGGTGATTAGGGTGTATAATATGTCTATGACACCCTAATATCTTGTTTGGTATGAAGTATACGACCCTTTATAAAGTTTGAGCCCGTATGAATAATACTTACTTTTGTTGTTATGTATACTACCTATGAGGTGGTATAAATAATACTGCAACTAATTATAGCAATAAATTACAATAATTACTTTGTGTTGCAGAGAATTTAATACATCATACCAAACGGAATATTAATTATTTATATTTATAAGACATCTCAGTCAAACATATCAGGCTTTATCCCATACTTTGTACCAAACGAGCCCTTACAGTATATGTTATTTGTATTTAAATTTTGTTGCCAAGTACTCCCTCCGTCCTACGAAAAATAGTCATATTTTTTATTTTTAGGATGTCCTGAAAATATAATTCATTTTTTTAATTAGAATTGTATTGTAATATTATTTTACTAATATAATTTTATTCAATATTAATGAAAATTGATGTGTGGAGTAATAAATAGGGGGCAAAATTGAACAATTGAATAAAAATCATATGCTTTCAAGAAAATTAAATGTACTTTTTAATTTCTATGAAAATAGAATGAGGACTATTTTCATGGGATGGAGGGAGTATCATTTTAAATTTTAATCTTACATCTTTCCAAATTCATCTCTAGTTCTCCAACTCCCAATTTATTTAATTTCTCTATCACTATTTTTTTTACTCGGTGAAGGGGAGCGGTGGGTGTGAATGTCTCCTTAGAGACTTCTCTATCATTATTTATTCACATCATAAATTGTTCAAACTTTCATTAAGAATTTATTAGTCATTGAGATTATAATAGTCGTAAAAATGTCGAAATCAATTAAAAAATTGTGTTCTGTCTCTAATGCAAACAAGGAGGACCTTGTAAACACAAAGCAGAATTTGAAGGCAAATGAAGTCATGAAGATACAAACGAAACGAGGGTGCGAAGAAACCAAAGCAATTGTCCGGTGGGCCCTAGGTTCCAAAATCTCAACTCTTCGATCGGAAAAAGATAAGTACTAGTATATTTTTTTAACTTCCACATATAATATAAATATTTATATTAAATTCAGAAGAAATCCATTTTAGATTTTATTTTTCCCAACAAGTGACATGTATATTCACTAATCACTATTCGTTTATTTTTCGAAAAGTTTTTTGCAATATCATTTTCTTATTCTGAAAAATATTTCTATGATCTAAATGTTGTTTTAACAACAACAGACATATTACAGAAAATCACATTCCTGAGAATATACTTGTATTAATCTTGTTTAAAATATAGAATACTTCCCTTATTCGTTGATTTGTTTTTAAATTCTTTTTTTAAATGGATAAAAAAGAAATTGAACGTTGTGCTTCAAGTCCCAGACTTTAATATTCGTGTCCCTTAATGAACTCTTATTTTAACCATAAATAAATTCAAATAAATATGTATAGGATACATATTTATTATGTATTTTCAATCTAAGCCACTTTGCCTGTTTTGAGCTGTAGGTTTCACGAGACAGAGGAGACGAAAAGAAAAAGGAAGTAGTTTTGAAATTTCCCTTTGGATAATGCTGTAAATAAATTAAAATTTATTTAAATTTATAATTTCTATGTAAATTTTGAAATATTACAATTTTAATATAATTTTATAGTTTTTGCAACTATAACATCTTCAAAATATTCAATAAAACTAAAATAGTTGAAAAAAAAAAAATTGAAATCCATCTTTTGAGGATATTTGTAATTTTCTTTTTCTTTATTTATATTGAAGAGAAATATGCGTAATTTCCCCATAAATAACGCTTCTTATCGGATTCTAGTTTAGTTTAGTGAAACTCTCTCTCTCTCTCTTCCCGCTGCTGTGGTATCTCTGCTCATCACATTTCCGATGGCCTCCGCCGTAGTTCCAGTTTCTATTTCTGGTAATAATTTAGACGCTTCTACAGTTCTACTTGTCGATTCTTTACGATCTTTCCCGAAACTCCTCCCCCCCCCCCCAATTAACATAAGGTACTCGTATTCCACATTCTATCCAAATTATTTGAACTTTAAACACAAGATTTAGAATCCGTGAGGTGTCGTTTTGCACAAATTCCACTCGATTTCTGTCTGTTTCGGTGGCGAGGCTAAGATTGTTGAATATTATCTCGGTTTTATTGAAGGAAATCCCGTCAAGATTAACGGCGTTTTGATGGTGAATTCTGGTGCTTTGGTCAAGACACAGCTGTCAACAATTCGAAGCAAGGCTCGCTCTCGGACCAACCGTAGTTTGTCCGTTTGTGCTCAGTATAAGTATGAAATTTCTTGCCCGTATATCTAGAATTGTTTGAATTAATAGGAAATGTATAAACAAGCACGCACTCATAAAATGATCCTAAATTATTTTATCAAATCAGATAATGTTAAGTTTTAATGTATCCTTTAGCCCTCCCTTGTCGCCATTTTGCATGCTAGTGTCCCTATCAGATTGCCAGTAGAAGGCTAAGTTTGTAGCGTGTTGTTTGAGATTGGTTATAACTATAAAAAGGGGGAAACGGGACGGTGTATACTATTTGAATTACTAATTGGTTTTTTGATCCATTCCGAGTTGCTATCGACTGCTCTTGAACTTTACTAATTGGTTCTCCTTGAAGTTCATTCAACTGTGAGAGTTGCTATCCGGTTCCTGTCTCTGAGAATAAAGACACATATTTATATGTCGTGATAGCTTGTTGCTTCATTAAAGATTCAGCTGAATAATATTGACTATTGAGTGAACACCTTCTATGCCTTAATCTTTTTCATGATCCACTCGTCACTTCTTGTTTTGAGGGACTGTCTGGATCATAGAGTTCTTGGTCACTGTAATTTACGGCTTTGATAGGTCATAGATGGTCGTTCTAGCTAAAGTTTCTAGTCATTAATCCTCCTTTTTATGTTAGCATGAGCAGTGATGTAATAATGCTACTCTGGTTCAGCTTGCTATGTTCATACTCCTGCATTCTTATGATGCCCTTAATCTATGGTAAATTAGAGTTCTTTCAATTATTTTGCACTGACAAATGATAGATTGAGTTAAACTATTTAAAAACTAGATACAAAGAGATTTGATCCAGCCAGTGAAGGATGATGTTTTGAGTCTGGTTGGTTGATTTTGGTCATGCAAATTCTGTTTGCGTGTTACAGCAGGTGGAGGGCTTTATTTCAAACAAATTTTGTTATTATTTTTGGTCAAAGTTAACCACCTTGCTCGCATTTTGACCTCTCTATGTCTAGCTGGAGTTATCTATGATGGACACTGTCATGAGCATGCAGCTTTTATCATTTTGTTCTGCAACTTAAATTCATATCTTGCTCCTGCTATAGCTGTAATGCTTGTACTCATTTCCTTGGGCTGCTGCATATGGATTGGCAAATCATTCTGCTCTTTTCTCTTACATCTTCTATGATGCAAGCTCCAATCATGGCAAAAAGCATAAATTTATGAAGGAAGTATCTTTGATGTCTTGCGATGTATGTATTTTACACTCTTTTGTTTGAGCAAACATTGTGCTAGCCGTAATGAAATTGATTTTTTCTTCATGGTACTCATAAATCACTGGTGCCTTTTACCAGTTATAAGTGTCACTATCTGTTGATTTATAAGATCTTCCTTTATACTTGTAGTGACCGCAGTGGTGGAAATGGTGCTGATTTTGCAGCTGGTTTTCTTATAGGAGGTGCAGTATTTGGAACACTCGCATATATTTTTGCTCCACAGGTACGTTTTAATTTTAGATCTCAAGTGCTACATTTTGTTTGATCCCAAGATTTACTTCTAAAGCACCTTCTGGCTCTGTTTGGTCAACCTGTACTATATCAGTGAGATAAAGGAATGCCCATTACTAATAAGCTCTTGTAAGCCAATTGTTAACGTGAAGTTTACCCGATTACTGTAACAAAAAGTTGACGGACTCCTCAATCTCAGAAATTGATGATGCACGGAGAAAAGGGAAAATGTCATGAAATTGTTAAATATCAAAGCTTACTAGAACTGAAGCTAAGGAACACGCGAAAATTTAGAAGCTTCATTGTTCCTAATGAACATTTCTTTCCCTACAGGTGGTTAGAAGTCGTTTTTAAATTAGTGATAGAATTGGTAACATAAGTCTCCCTTTGTCAATGATACACCATGGCCTGGCTACCTACTTTTGGTTAGCATTGCTCTTATACTATACATAACGATCTCTTTTTCATAACCCCTCTCTGTCTAATTACTGTATATTGACTTTGATTGATGAGAAGATGAAAAGGTGGAAGTTTTATTTTTGTCGACATTACCAGTCAAATAAGTGGTTGAGAGTCCGTTGTGTCAAATATAGTGAGTGCATTTTTCAGAAAGAACTTTCAATCTAGGAATTCTTTGTGATGTTCCTAGAACAAACAGAAAGTGTTAAAAAATTGGAGAAGTTGAGTTTGAGCTTTACATAACTACTGAATTTGGCTCATGTCATCTCTTTTCATTTTGGGCAGTTGGCTGTCATAACTGCATCTAAGCGTCTATTATTTTTGTTTGTTTTGGTCTCGATAGGGATTGCCGATGAATGAGTTATTTAATTATTGGTTCACTCTGTATATCTTTTGTAAGATCCATTTGGACCTTCAGCAAAATACATGTGATGCAAGTTGAAAAGATTTTGCTGCAACTTGGTAAATGATACAGAAATACTAGTCCCATTTTTTTTTTTTTTTTAACTTGAGTCCCTTATATTATCTTTAAGATGTGTTAATAATTAAACTCGAACCAAATCAATCTACCCAATTCAATAAAATTTTCCCTCCTGGATTGAGAGCTATAAATCACATTGAGTTTAGTGCGTCACAGCTTCATTATGTTAGAGAAATTGCTCTGTCGCAAAAAATATTGGTTCGGGCAGACACTGCTAAGAGATGCACATAAAACTAAAAGCATGATATGCATTAAAATTTATGACAGTAACATACATTACATTTGATTAAGACTTATATTCTCTGTTTTTGTTTGTGTTTTAAGATAAGAAGATCTCTGCTAAATGAAGATGAATATGGCTTTAGGAGAGCCAAGCGACCAATTTACTACGATGAAGGTTTAGAGGTAATGGTCGTACCTGCAACTTTCTTTCTCCGACTTTCCACCACTTTCTGATCATTCTCATTCTAAAATTCAGAAAACCCGGCAGACCTTGAATGAAAAAATCAGCCAACTCAACTCTGCTATCGACAATGTCTCTTCCCGTTTGAGAGGCGGCAATAATATGCCCCAGGTGCCTGTTGAGACTGATGCTGAAGAAGCTGCATTGTAAGAGCTGGTGTTCTTGCATCTATCTCAATGGTTGCAGGCAGCATGTTCGATCTTCCCAGTTTTAAGAGTTGGTTTGTTGAGCATGCTATTACGCATGTAAATGGATGCTCTTGTTTATCTGCTTTGAGAAACTTTACTATGACGACACCTTAACTAGATAAATTATTTGTTGATGACATATATGAGGGCCTTGTTTTCTATTATGCATTTGGGTCAAATTTTTAACTACACTCATTGCTACTTGCTTCTGGAAACATTCAACACCTTTTAATTTACTTCTTTCTCATGCAAGTTTGAATTATTCCATCCAAAGAGAAGAATACACTCTCAAATCTAGATCAAGTCGACTTTCTCAGTACTTGATAGTTTGCTTATAAGCGTCTGGAAACATTCAACACCTTTTAATACAGAATTTGTCACATGTTTCTGTTTCTATACATATTCCGCGCATAAGATAAGCACGTCATATGTTTTAGAATATTGAACAATAGAAAGAAACGGAATTTGTGACAGTGAAATCGGAGCCGTAGACGGGCTCACCTACAATGGTGAAAAAAAAAAAAAATCAACTAAATTAAGGGGGATGAAGCCCGACCCGGCCCGGCCTCTAATGAACGAGAGGTTCGGGCTGGCCCGAATTAGAAGCGGACGAAACAAAGAGGCGAATTTGGTCCAGGAAAGTAAGATGTTGAGGCCGATCCTTGCGCTTCACGTATCCTCTCGCCACTTTCTCCGTATAGCAGTTATGCCCCTCCTCGCCGGCCCTCCGCCACATCGCCTCCGTGTAGCTCCGGTGCGCGTAGTACGCCTCCACCACCACCGTCTCCGCCGCCGCCTCCGTCTGGATCTCGATCGGCAGCCTCTCGTAGTGGCCCCTGCCGATCCCCTCCAGCTCGTCCATCCTCGCCAGCGCCGCTGGGGAAACGGCGTAGAGCTCGCCGGAGACGCGGTGGCCGCGGCCGGGGAGGTTGAGGAGGAAGGGGACGCGGTAGGGCCCGCACACGAGGGGGAGCCGGTGTAGGGTGCGGGCGGCGCCGACGAATGCGGCGTCGCCGGTGGCCATCATCTCCTGCAGGAGGCCGTGGTTTGAGAAGCCCTGCTTCAGAGTGCCGTAGGTGAATATCAGCGTCGCCGCGGCCGGCACCCCCATCGCTGAATTTGACTGAAGAAATTTGTGAGATTCTGTTGAGAATTATGATATTCTCGTACGGTAAGTTACCATTGAAACTTTATTAATGGATTGTTCTGCCGCTCTATATATAAAGGTGTGTATATAATATATACATATACATATATGTGTGTGTACGTTTCCGTGCGCGCGCGCGTGTGTGGGGGTACCCATCCGGTGTGCCATTCGTCTTTTTCTGTTGAGAAAAATAAATAGTGGGTGGGGCCCGCGAAGGTGTCCGCTTGGTTTAATTATTGATGTGAATCATGCGTATATTACACACATGAAATAATTGTATACTATTCCTTCCGTCCACAATAAACATGAGTCTCATTCTTCACTCATAAAAATACATCTATCTCTCTCACTCTTAAAATCCGCGCCACTCCCTCCGAACCATACGTATCGTGAACGGAGGGAGTATATAACTGGGATGCTATATGTTCAGTTTTCGAGCCGATCCTTTCGGGCTCGAGCTGGTTCGAATTGAGTGGACAAAATTTTTTCGGACTACAAATTTTCGACCATAACACTAAACCTTTAGTTTTTGGGCTAATCTGTTGGGTCAAAAAATTTATAAAAAAAAATTAGCAGGCGTAAATTTTCTTAATGACTATAACAAAAAAAATTATCATTCTTTTCATTCAAAGCACCTGACCTGGTATTAAATACAAAAATAAGTGTCGTTCCAACTCTAACTTATATAATAACCTATGAATAAGTTCGTAAAAGTAAGAATTAGACATATATTTTCTCTTAAATGGTTATCTTTATTTTAATTTTCACATCATAATTCTTTTTATTAAGTGTTATAACACAGAGATAGAGAAGTGAACACGTTTTGCATAAAAAATCGTTTCACAAATATTTGAAACAAGGCCTTATTATCAAATTCCTAAGCAAATTAATGAGAAAATTTCAGTTAATCGAGCCAACCTACAGATTTTCGGGCTAGTCCTATCGGACTCAGGCTATTTTCGATTTGTGTCAATCGAAATAAATTTTTTTTCGGCCCTAACCCTTCTTTTTTTAAGTCCATTTAGATCGGCCCATCTATTTCAGGCCTAATTGGCATCCCTATGTATAATATGCATTTGACATACTATCTTATTTCTGTATTTAAATGACTCATATTTTATACGGAGTGCATTATAGTGTCACTCATTGTGACAAAAAAAGTTAAATGTAATAAAAAAAAGAAAGGTTAATTATAATTGACAGAGGAGATTATAATTGGTGCAATCTTCGTTTATTTTTGTTTTCTAAACAAAAAGCAAAAGAATGTGATGCGCCAACTTCGTTTTGTACTGTTGCACGGTGGGCGGCGGCATAGTATGTAAATAATATTTTAACACTTGCTATTTCTTTACAATGAATGAAATCTGCTATTGCTATCGTTAATACATATTAGGTGAAGTTTGTTCATAGGTATGTCTTAATTTTTTTTTTTTGCAACGAGCTCGATCTAAAGTAAAGTTAAAGGGCGAGAGAAATTAAAATCATCATACTGCCCGCTAAAAAATTTTATACAATGGACTCGATTTATAAAATATTAGTGAACTTGAAATTGAGATTTTTGGAGGCTAAATATCCGCTCCACTGGTCAGAAGCATTACACTTATTATATAGTATGTTGTATAACGAGTCATATAATATTGTTCTATATTTGTATCACAATTAATTAATTGTGGGATGAGAAGAACCTTGCTCCCATAGGTTGAAACGAGTCTATCCGGTGGGAATTCCAAGGGCAACAAGAAGACATTTTGCCGTTTTGCGAGAGAATAAACCAAAAGGCAATGGGTAAATTTTTTTTTGTTTTGTTTGGTTTGGTTTTGTTTTATATAAATGAAATGTGTAGTACTTGTCACCAAGATGTTTACGTCACTACTGCAGCGATTTTGGCCTAGTTTTTCTCGTTTTTATGTTATCTTTTTCTCCATTGCTTTTGCCGGAAACCCCTCCATGTCTCCGAATTAACGTTCTTCTTCACCCCCTTTTTTTTTCATTATATTAAAATGACCCCAAATGCAAACTGATTCCTATAATGATATTAATATATAATCATTGTCAATTATTATCTCAATAAAAATAAAAATAAAAAATCATTGTCAATTCTTCTCCTATATGACAATGCGAATTATTTTTAATTTTTTAAAATGAGATTACATTAATAATATAAATTAATATAATTCTTGACGGACTATATTAAAGCATTCCAAAATAAAGGAGTTTTGTGTGAGATACTCTCACAATAAAACGAATCAACAATTCAAAATTAATTTCATATTCAATAATATATTGTAAATCATGTGATTGAATTAACTTGAAATCAATAGCATGGATTATCTTTGTCAATCACTAACAATTGGATGACATTCTTTCCTCTACATATACATCCCAAATTCTCTCTTTTTTATTCTCTCTATTTTTTTTAATAAAGAAATGAGCAGTTCCTGCGCTAAAGTGTGGACACAACTAAAATTAGTGGTTCATTCGGAATTGGGATGAGAGTTTAAACTGAAGGCATTCACCTCGACCACTTGAGACTACGTCTACAGTCTTTTAATAGGTCATCTTTATGGGCCTTTTTTTTTTATATATTTCTATTATGGTTCTTTTCTTTTTGGAGTGTATTATGGTGTTAATATCTTCTTCATTAGAAAATTTCGTAACTCCAAACATTTTTTATATATTTTTACCGAGTACCGCAGAAAAATCCTCAAAATCACTTAACGCGAACGCAAGAGGTATTCCGTACGTTTCTTAAAAATGGGAAATTGTAGACGCAATTCATTTTTATTTATTTATTTTCTTCGGTATCTATCAAGTCAGACTAGTATATGAAAATATGATTCAAATATTTTATTTCATACACCAATTTTCTTCAGAATTCCGGAATCCCACAATACCATAACACCAACATCTTCAAAAGCATCAGCAACGGTGGTGCCTCTTAGAGGCATAATAGCGATGTGGTCTCACCATTATGCCCAGTGCTGCAATGGTTGGGTAGAATAGCATGCATGATAGAATTAGTTTTGTAAAAATTGAATTTTCATTAATTAATATATGAAAATTACATTAATTTACTATTAGTCTAAAATAAATCCACAAAATTAAGACCAGCCTAGCCCACAATAATTTTAAGCCCAAAATAAAAATATAAACCCTACAAACAATACTCCATGCATCTTCGTCTTTCTTCCTTCTTCTATTTCTCTGAAAATCCGCAAATCGCATCTCTCTTCAATTTTCAAAGTTTGGCAAATCAAATCACATCTCGTCTTTCTTCCTTCTTCTATAAATGCTCAAAATTTAATTACCTAACACTTCCGGAATCTGCCATAGAAGGACTGCTTGATCTAAGGAAGATTTAGGATTAGGTGACTATAAAAACTTCCAAAACTCGTTCAGTTATAGAGATATTCAAATTCCGAACCAAATCAATTCATGCACATGTTAAATTATATGAAAATTTAATTTAATTTTAAGATATACTTCATCCGTCCGTTATTCTTGTGTCATTTCTTTTGGACACGAGTATTAAAGAGAAAAAAATTTGGGATAAAAGATGTGTTAGTGGAGTTTTTAATTGAATACTTAATAGGATGCAAATAGTAAAATAAAGTGGGTGAAAATGAAGGAAGAATAGTGAAAGGTGGAGCAGTCAGAAGAAATAAAGGTCACATGCCCACATTAACAATTTAAATAGGGCCTTAATAACCCTAACGAGACAATCCAATAAAGAATACAAACACTCCAAAATGTAACAATTCACCAAGATCTGAGTTGAGGAACACAATCTTAATATTTGGGGTGGACTCTTGTGCGGTTGATCTCACGATGCAGTCCACCCGTTAAATAAGTTTTTTTTTAAAAAGTTAATTAATTCAACCAACCAACCCAAAAGGGACCATCATTAAACCCCACGTACGACCTATGTTGCATATTTTAGTAGCAATCATTAAAAAGAAAGTCAACTTATATGACTTTTTAGCTAGATAATATAACTTTTGAGGCGTTATTTTAAGAGTAATGCTATTCGGACATAAATGTCCGGACATAATCTAGCTCGTTTAGGTAAATAAAATGGTTCGATCCTTTTAACTTATTTATTTAATTTTGTAATTTCTCCACATTCATTCAATTTATTATTTTTTGAGTAATCTAATTCAAGTGAATGCATAAATATCTATTAAGTAATAGTATTTCCGAAAGATTAGTGAAAATCACAAAATAACTTTATTAGTTTAATTTCGTATTTTTTGTATTCATATTTCTCTCTCTAAAAATGGCGGTTTAGATTAATTAAGTAAATATATTAGAGTACTAACCAATACCATTATTTTATTTGATAAATTATAAGTTAACATTATTAATATATTCATTTTATGTCCGGACATATATGTCCAAAAAGTATTAGTGTTATTTTAAGTACTAAACTTTGAACCGAAAGTTGCGTGCGTGCAACCGCTTATTTTAATTATGGTATCAGAACCAATTCAATCTAATGATGTTGTCAATAAATAGCGTTTGGTATAATTTACACGACGCGTGAGAAGAGTGTTAAAATATTTCACATTAAATGGAAAAAGTGGCATGACTTTATAATTTATATTGGTGAGGTATCCCCTCTCCCTTACAAGACATTTTAAGGGAGGTAAGGCTCAATATTAAATTCTTACAAATCATAATAAAGGTTTAAATTTGATTTGATTATGATTTAATAATTAATAATTAAAGTTTTATTATTTATATTAGGATCTAATTTGTGTGGATTCGCTGTCATCCGAATTTACATGAATGTGCCTTTTCATATATATATATATATGGAGATGATCAAATAGAAACTCCTATTTATATGAGAGCTAGGAACTAATCCAAGCCATCTATCCTCTAAGATCTATTGATATGATTTAATCTCATAATTAATTGGTCAAACCCACTTTTTTGGTCAAACCAGCATCTTTTCACTTAAGTAAGGTTACTATGGTAATTTTCGCTGTTTTGTATAGTGCAAAAACAATATGCACAAAATAGTATAAAGTAATGCATTAATTAGTGTAAAGTGATGCATTAATATAACTTTTCTGATATGCAGTACGTATATCATATATGTATTTGTTACTTGATGTTCTGGATATAATTTTATAATACATTAACATGATTTATGTGATGCATCAATATTAAACTGTTAAATACACATAAAATACATAAACAATTAATGCATTACGTATATAGTATTTGTGCATTACATTAGTGTATATTTATGCATTACATTATGTCCGATAGTAATGGTGGCGAGACGGTATCAGACGGTAGTGTTGACGACGACAGTGATGGTAGGTGGTGGTGGTGTGAGGAGAGAGAGAGAGAGAAGATATATAGATGAACGATAATTTCAGAATTTTGTTTAAAGAATCAAATAAAAATGTCTTTCCAATACAAAAATCAAAATGATGAAAGACTACATTTCACACAATTCTACGCAACAGGACTCCACTATTTCGTCAATCTTCTTGATCCATTATCAATTGATCTAAAGTTCTTCATAAGTGATGAAGGAGAATTTTACCCACAAAAATTTCCAAAAAAATCCAAAAGTAAAACAATTTATCTTTGAACCTTTAAACAATTTGAAACAATTTACACTATCTTCAATTCTGACCCTATAAACAAGCTTTCCCTCCACGATTGAATAACGAGCGTCATAACAAAAGTCGACGCTATCAAATCCCTAATCTATATTATGTAACAAAATCTAAATAGAAAAAGTCATCCAAGAAAGGATGAGAATTAGAGTGGAGAGAGGGCTACGGTGGTTGTGACAATGTGCATCGATAGTGATGGTGGCGACGATGATGTCCGGCAGTGATTGTGGTGGCGGCGGCTACTGGAATAGTGGTGGAAGATGGTGGTGATGAGAGAGAGGGAGGGGGTCTGCAGCGTGAAGAAAAGAAGGGGGAGGTTTTTTCCTTTTTCCAAAAATAGTCATCACCCCTTATTTTTTAATCCATGTCAAATTTGTAGATTTAATTACAAACACACATTTTTTGAAAATATGTGGTTAGAATTAGTTCCTATTTCTCATATAAGGAGGAGTTTTCACCAGATCCACACCTTATATATATATATATATATATATATATATATAATGTAGCCTGATACATATTACATTTTGATGGATTAAAGAACTTTGAACTTGCTGAATTTTATAATCCTTCAAATATTCAATTTTATATACTGTGAATTTAATTTACCATCCAAAATAAATCCTTGTTAAAAAAAATAATACAAGTATTATATGTTCGAATATTCAATTTTATATACTGTGAATTTAATTTATCATCCAAAATAAACCCTCGTTAAAAAAAATTAATACAAGTGTTATATGATCAAACATGTTGAATCTCGAATGACAATGAAAGCTGGAAGACTTGACCTTTTCCACATGGTCCCCCCTCTCTCTCCATTTCTTTCAACAATTGTTTTCTTCTTCAAGCTCAAGGAATAGCAAATACTATTGACAAAATGTGTAGAAAACATACATTAGATCACAAAAATAATTAATTTGGGTCTAACCTAGTGTTGGAACTAACATAAAAAAATAGAATTATTTGTTCATATTAGTGTATACAATATATATATGTCAATTTTGAATTGTGTTTTAAAGATACCAACGCCACAATGTTCAATTTTGTCCCACTTAATTTCCATCCAATCGACCATTGAACAACAATGCAGTTCAAGTCCAATTTAATGGTCAATTCCGTCATCGTTCGATCTATTTCGGATAATCAACTTCGAAATAAATATTCTTTATTTTGGCCCTTCAACTTTAACTTATTATTGTGTCTTTTTTTAAACCACAAAATGTCCATTGAACATAATTAAAAAAAAATGTTCTAAATGGTTCTAATAAATTATACTTTCAAGTAAATTCTTAAAATCACAAAAAAAAAATCTAAAAGAAAAATGAAGACAACAAACTATATATAATCATTCCAAAATACGACATAATTCTCTTTTATTAATTTTCTATCCACAATATATGTGTTTTCAGCCTTTTTTACATTTTCAAAACAAACACAACTGAATAACCTCGTAATATCGCAAAAAGAAAAATAAGTAAGAATTACTTACAACAGCTAGGGGCAAAATGATCATCCATTGAAGTTTAGGGGAGTAAAATGACCAAATTTGACAAGTATATTAAAATGGCTACAAATGGATATATACTTAAATTTAGGAGGTCAAATTAAGAATCCAAATCAAAGTTATTCGAATTTCGGAGGAAGTATCTATATATAGGATGTATTCATGTGAGAACTAATCCTTCCGTGAGAACTGAGGATCATATTTTTTTTATACATACTTTTTGATATATATATATATATATATATATATATATATATAACAATGCTTAGTGATAAATTTTTCGATAATGTCAACCGTAGTTCATATAAAGATCAACGATTTAGATTAGTTCATAATTTCCACTTGAGAACTAAGATCAATACGAACCAATTCATATATATATATATATATATATATATATATATATATAGGGATGAGTTAGTGATGGTCCCGGAACGAGGTCTTCGGTGTAGAGGGGGGGTGAATACACCGAAGAGGGATTTTTGAAAACTTTTAACAAATTAAAACAGAGTTGAGTGAGAGCTCAGTTATGAATTCAGCTGTCTTCTAAAGAAGGTGGTCAGCTGGATTGATAACTCAGCTGGCTGTGCGGAATGTGGTGGAAAGAAAAACTTAGCTCGTTCCCTTTACAAGATCTCAGAAAAACTTAGTTTCAGTTTTCAGTTAACCAGATTTGAAAATAATGCAGCTGGCTGGGTCACACAGCCAGAGAACTTTTAAGCTAGAAAACTTGTGTTGTGCTAATGCGGTTAGTTCATTAAATATATAAAATGCAGAGAATAAATAAAGCAATAAAGAACTCGAAATTTTAACGTGGTTCGGAGAGAACTCCTACGTCCATGACCAGATTTTAACTGGTAAATCCACTAAGGATTTCCACTTGGTTTACGAGTACCAAGCAACTTCGCAGCTCTAACTTAAGCTGTGTTCTAACAGTTTACGGGCACTGTAGAAGCCTATATCTTTTCAGTTTCCAGGTACTGAAAAACTTTACACTCGAATTTCGCGCTTCGAGAAGGCGTAACCTTGACCTAACCTTTTCTAGGTAAAGGAGGGTTTGTGTTTCCAACTTTGAACGAGTTCTTACAATGAAGAACTTTGGAAGATGAACTTGTTCAGATCTAGGCTTTGGATTTACTATGATTTCTGCCTATTGATTAGACGAAAAACTAAAGCAGTTTCTGAAAGTAAACACTTAAAAATTAAGTGTTCTTCAAAGAGTTAGATAACTGCTTGAGAGATTCAGAGAAGTTGAAAGCTTGTAGAGAGTTTTTCGTATATGATTCTGAGGTTGAAGACTGGTATTTATAGGTAGAGATTCAAAACTAGCCGTTGGAATAGCCGTTTGAATCTCACCTATTCTCTGATCTGTCAATCTGCCAATGAGCGTATCTTCACATGTCTTCATCATTGTGTCAGGTCCTAGGTTCGCCTTTCTAGGATGCCGAGATGTCAATCCCTCATTGGTCGAGGTATATTGACTTCCTCTGACACCGGGATCTTTGCCTTTGGAGCTAGTTTTTGAATTCAGAGCTGGATTGGGTAAACTAACTTGAATTGACGTCTTCAGAGTTAGTTCCCTTTTGTCTGCTCAGCTGAATCTCTTAGACTTGAGTCAGCTCAATTTACTTTGCTCCGTTGGATCTCCTTGGCTGGATCCAATCTTCTTTACTTGAGAGTCAGTTTGACTCAGCTCAGTCTTTGAACTCTGTTCAGCTGAAAAATCTTTCAGCTGACTTTGGGTCCAGCTGCTTACTCAGCTGGGTCTTCTGCCGTCTTCAGCTTCTTTACCTGTAAAGATAGAAAATCTAAAGCTCAAACAAGCGAGCTGGTAAACATAACTTAGGTTTGCACATTCATCTACTAGGTTGGAGAACAGTTGAGTTTTGATATTAAATCAAAACTTTAGAATTTTCCCAACAGTTAGTATAAAAATCGGTCATCCCGTACAAACTACAAACCATGCTTTTTTCAATATATAATCATGCTTTTTAATATATAAAATGATGCTTAATACTGCTATTCTCGATTCATGCTTTTTGTATAAAAAAATATGCTTATATAAAATCATGCTTTTTACATACTATTTTCATGCTTTGATTATTACCAACCGTAGATCATACCATGATCAACAGTTGAGATTAGTTTGTAGTTTTTACATGAAGACTAGTTTTTATATGAACCAAATCATATATATATATATATATATATATATATATATATATTTGAAGAGGTCGTTAAATTTCAATTTTGAAGAAAACATTAAATAAACTGCGATTTTAAATTTGTGAGTACAAAAAGATTTTTACTATAAAATATATATATATATATATATATATATATATATATATATATACCTGAATTACTTAGTCATGATGAAACAACATAAATCCTGGCAATATCAGAGTGAAAGTTTGAGATGACAATTTACTGTTTTTGAATTGTACCATAGTTCTCCTTGGATTACGAAATTTCTATAAAAAAAAGGTTTACTATATTTTTATCATTACTTTGTTCAAATCGTGGAGGTGAGGTCTTCCAATTTTCGTATTAATATATTTAAATTTTAGTAATCTGTTTCTATGTAACTTCAACAAGATTTGAACCTCTACATTGATATGAAGTTCTCACTATAGCCATAGGAGAGGAAATTAAAATTTTAACCCTCATGGCCTCATATTCACAAGAAAGGGTAAAGATAAGTTAGATAACCTATAAATGTCTAATATGATGAATGTGTGGTGTCACGTTTGCATGCTACGTATTCACTATTTGAATAGATAGAAATAATAATACATCATAAATGAGAAAATAAATTACAGATGGAGATGGGTTGCTATATATGCTGGTGATCATTTCCGTTGAAGTCGTCGTCACAATTGGGAAATGAAGAAAATATGCATCCTAAAAAAACTTTTAAAAATTGATCATTGAGCTTTAATGATCATTAATTTTTAACAAAACCTTGAACTAGCTATAATTTAGCGTTAACTGCATATTAAATCATCATCTTATGCTCAACTTGATTTATAATTTCATTTTAAATGTAAAACAAACACAATTTTTCGATTTGTTGCAATTGAGATCACCCCTAATTGATTGATATCATTCGTGTCATTTATTTAATCCACATCAATTGTTTATCTTAAGACGTTATTGAAATTTTTTGCTTCACATACCTAAATTTTCGTGGTTGGATAAATTAAGAGTGATCTCAATTGCAATAAATTGAAAAGTTGGATATAAATTTGCCATATATTGAAAATAATGTTGTAAATTAAATTTGGGTATAAACTATAAATTAAGTAGCGATTTAATATATATTTAATCCTATAATTTAAACCTTTTGAACTTTCACCAGAACCGAATGCATCAGACCATTTCATAATGACTACTTTTTGCCGTTTTTTATGTTTCCCCTTTACAAATAAATCGTTTGATACAAAACTTTAAATAAATTATAAAAACTAAAATAAAATTTTTATTTTAGAAAATTGAAGAAGATGATGAAAACAGAAAATAGTCATTATACGTACAACTGTACAAGATAATGCTCTTCCATTATCACGTGTTATATGCTTTCAATCCATCAAAGATCATGAAATCAAACACCCATCCTTAATAATACAAAAATATAAATCGCATAAATGTGCAAAAAATGAGGAAGAAAAAAATGTTCCAAATGAAGTTAAATACGCAAAAATTTAACAAATTTAAGAAGGTAGAAATACATTTTAGTCAATTTAGAGGGCCAAGCAACTCCAATAAAAAAAGTAAGGGGACAAATTAATTAATTAAATGAAATAAGTTGAAGAGATTAGGCATTAGTCATGCAACAAGGAAAAATAAAATAAAAAATTATAGGAATTGATATATTTGGTTAGAAGCAGAGCGTCATAAATCGGTAATAATAATAGAAAAAAAGAAACGTCTTGGCTTTTCCCATTGCCTTAGAGTCTAAAATGAGAAAGTTCTTAGCCTTTCCCTTTCTTCTTTTCAATAAAAAACTCTGTCCACATTCATTTCCTCCCACTTTTCAATTTCACCAAAAACTCTACTATTTCTGCACCTGCAATCAATGGTGAGTAAACCAACTCTCAATATCAATTAATTATACTGTGTTTGTTCATCAATCAACGCCATCGATTCTCAAATGCAACAGTATTCATGCATTTTCAATCATTCTGTTTCTTTTCCCGATCAATCGATTTTCCTCCGGCCGAACTCGGAGATGAATAGATTCGTTACTGATTCTCCGATCATCATTTCAGGGCGGCGTATACGGCGAAGACGACGACGGCAGCAGCAAGTGGCCGCCGTGGCTGCGGCCGCTGCTGCAGAGCAGCTTCTTCGGCCAATGCAAGGCGCACGCGGCGGCGGCGCACAAGAGCGAGTGCAACATGTTCTGCTTGGATTGCATTGACGGACCTCTCTGTTCACTTTGCCTCAACTTTCACAAGGATCATCGCCATATACAGGTCGAAATCGGACCAAATTTCGTTTCCGATCGTTGAAATTTTTGTTAGCATCGATCAATTGATACGAGATAGGGTTTGTTTGCAGATACGGCGATCTTCATACCACGATGTAATTAGAGTGGGGGAGATTCAAAAGTATTTGGATATAACAGGGGTTCAGACCTACATTATCAACAGCGCCAAAATTCTGTTTCTGAATCAGCGCCGCCGTCCTCAACCGCGCCCCGGCAAAGGCGCCACCAATTCCTGCTGCGTCTGTGATCGGAGCCTCCTCGACTCCTTCACTTTCTGCTCCATTGGCTGCAAGGTTAAACTTTATTAATTCTTCATTTACTCTATTTTCCCTTGCACAAATATGAATTTTCGATTAAATTTTGGTTGGATTAATTATGTGAGGCCAATTCAAATCCCTAAATGTCACGCTCATTTAATCTCGGCTGCAGATAGTTGGAACATCGAAGAATTTTGACAAGGAGAAGATAAGGATGGAAGGTGGTGGCGGTTCATCCGACTCCGACGAGTCGATGAACGCCACCAGCATCCATAAACAAGTTGTTAGAAGCAAGTTGCAGAGCTTCACTCCATCGACGCCGCCTCAAACCGCGGCGGCGAAGCGGCGGAAGGGCGTTCCTCGCCGAGCTCCGACCGGTGGGCTTCTACTAGGATATTGAAGATTTGGAGATGATGATGATGATGATGATGAGGTGGTTTCAGCATACTGAGCTGTAGCAATGGAAGCCGATGCTGAAATGGCAAACTAAATAGTGCAGTATGTTTATATGCAGTGTGTTGTTACATAGTTTTAATTAAAAAAAAATAGCATAATGTATAATTGTGTGACATAGTTGTAGTAAGTAGAAGAAAATGTTCAAATGAATAAAGGCCTTGTGGGAAAGGAGAGAGAGCAAAAATTCACAATGAATCATTTATTGTGATTATATATTACATATTATTATCTCGTGTTTCGTTCAATCATAAAAATATCGAAATTGTGTACTCAATGCAATAGAGGATCTCAAGTCTATCGATGCTAGTTGAATATGTGTGTACATTTTGTGCGTATTTTTTGTTGCATGACTTGGAAAAGTCCTAGTGGACAAATCGAGTCAAGACTTTGAAATATTTAGAGAATACTAGTTTCTTTGGTTGAAATTTTCTTGTTGATCTAGTTGAGGGTAATCTAAATTCTTTTTTTTTTATTTAGGTCAAGAAAATAATCAGCAACTTTTGAAAAGAATAAAGGGGCAGCCACCAAAACAAGAACCAATGTTCATCAGTGGCTTTGCCATTGTTGTTCCACTTAATTAAAATTTTTATTTTTGTGAATGGGGCACTAATGTCGTTGCATCACTAGCATATTTTCTAATAAAGATGTCCCTTTATTTCCATACTATATTCTTCAAGGGCCAACCTCACTACTCATGATTCCATTGTCTATTTTTTTTTTCAATATTATTCTCATTTATCTGCTTTTGAGACATGACACCCAAGAAAAGTGAACCTGTAAAAAGAATTTAGGAAAATTATTTTTCTTTCAGTTTTGATTCACCAAAAAAAACGGGGGGGGGGGGAACTTATAAAGTGATGCGGGTATGCCGGTATGCCCAACTTCATAAGATAAAAATCATAAAACATTGAAATAATTAGGCAAATAAGGAGATCAATCAATCAAATCAAGCAGTGAGAGAAAGTAGCGTTATTTTACTACTCCAGCCGTCCCACTCATTTTGGAATGTTTTCCTTTTTGGGCCGTCCCACTCATCTTGCCCATTTTTCCTTTTTGAACAAAATTATGGCTCAATTAGTACATTAATTAAGCCCAAAAGTCAATAAAAACACTATAAATCAATAAAATAATATATACAAACTACACTAAACATAATTTTTACACTTAATACCTTTTTTCTTAATACCCGTGCCGAAAAGAACTAGACCAAGATCAACAGGACGGAGGGAGTATTAAATTTTCCGACCTAATTATAATTCGATAAAATATCTTTATCATGCCATTATTGCTTGAGTTACGTGTCATCTTCACATTGTGTTAAAATAAATTTAATGAGAGTATTAGAATAAGAGACAAAAAAAAAATTAATTCCTTGGGAAGCCAAGCTAACTCAATTTTTTTGTTTCGACGAGATACCTTTCTTTAACCATGATTAAGAGAGGAGCAATTAATTGATTGGAATTGGGTTCTTATTAAGTTGGTATAAATCCAACTCATAGAATTTAGATTGGATTAGACCCAATCCATATAATAAATAAATATGATGCAATTAAATGGGCCAGGCCGAAGCAATTAACCGCTAAAGGACCCACTACATATCAATCATATCACTGGTTTTTTTTTCCTATTCCCCTCATGGATTGACTAGTAAAGCTAGTTTGTCCATCCTCCCAAATCATGTCAACTTTTAAATAAGATTTTTTTTTATTGTAATTTTGAAAATGATTTTATAATATCATCAAAATATACTATTTCTAGAGTGTAAATTTATCTAATACCTAATAGAGTTGTGAAAATTGATCTGATTCAGGGATTGAGAAACTTTCAGCCCGTTATATTTTTGGACTGAGTTGGGAATGAAATGTGTTTTTGGCCCATGGGCCCAGTCCATTCCGATCTCTTGGCAGCTCTAATATCTTTTTTTTAATGTAATATACACGCAGATGCATATATAATATTTATATTTTAAAAATTATATTTTACAAATATAATATAGTTCTGACAGATCTTGAGGAGAATTGAAATTCATATCGAAGGATATGTTTATAATATTCTGTTACTTTATTGTATTTAAATTCGAATATGAATAGTATTTGACATATCTTAACGTGCTAAACGTCTTAGACAAACTTCCCATTGTACTTGATCGTCAACACTTCTTTCCCTTAAAAAGGAACTCGGAATGGGTTGTCTCACAAATAATTTTTTTTTAAACATAGGGAGCTCCTTTTTCGGTACTATTCCTAAGTTGCACGATCCCATTTTCTCTCTCTCTAGTTGAAATAAAATAAATGGAAAATGATTAAAAACATCGTTAATGTTTACGTCAAAAATTAAGTAAGCTCTTAAAATAATTGTTGGTATAAATATATCTTAATGTTGTAACTCATAACATTCATACAGGCCCTCCCTACCCTAACCACTCCAAATAAAGTTTACACCAAGCTTTATTTTATTTTATTTTATTTTATTTTATTTATAAAGCATTAAGAACTAGTTTATATTTTTTTCATCCAATTATTTAAAAATCTCTTTATTTGGTTTATGAAAAATTTCATATAAATTTATTATAACAAAGTATCTAAGAATACATACTTTTGATATTAATAGATCTAACGACATTTAAAAAACAAAATCATGTTATATTGTCCATTTTCAATTATTCATAAAATAATTAAATTTATCACTTAAATTAGTGTCATTAATGTTGATATCTAGAATTTCTTAATTTAAGATTATGTATCGACTATGTATGTTTGACTGTATATAAACACACAGGTCACAATAAAACTTAATGAAAAATAATTGTTTTCGTCATTGCTTAAGTTTCGTATGACATGCAAAATTTATCATACACGCTACTATATGATTACTACAAAATTGAAAGTAGCAATAGTATAATTGTATTGCAAATATATAATATGTACGGCATGTACCATAAAATTACATTCTACTCAAAACGTGTCAAAAATATTCTTATAATAAGGGCTCGTTTGCTACGAAGTATGGGATAAGGCTTGATATGATTAGCTAGGATATCTTAATACGTATAAAGAATTAATACTCCATCCGTCCCATTTATATAGGCTTGTTTTCCTTTTTCGGATGTCCCAAATATATAGGCTTGTTTCCATAAAAAGTAATATTTTTTAGCTTATTTACTAATATATCCCTATTTAATTATTTGATTAACTCATAAAACATACATAGTCAAATAATAAATAGGGGCATATTAAGAAATTTACTATATAATTTACTTTTCCAATAATTTTTCTTAATCCATGTGAAAATTTCAATCCGCCTATATAAATGGGACGGAGGGATTATTGTGTTTGGTATGATGTATTAAATTCTCTGCAAAACATATTAATTATAGTAAGAGAATGAAATTATATTAATTTATTATTATATTTAGTTGCAGTATTATTTATACCACCTCATAGATGATATTAGATAATAACAACAATAGGTATAATTCATAGTTCATGTTAAATCGATATCTCTAATCTTTGCCAAAATGCAAAAAAAAAGTTTACATCTTCAAGTTTCACAAAATCAAATATTTTAATTCTAGAAGAAAAAGAAAGAAAGATTCTCAACTTTGATATTAAAATTAAACTATTCATTTGATAATTTAATTACTGATCAATTTAATATTAGACAGATTAAATTTCTCAAAAAAATGCATTCCTAAATTGTTATTATTTTAATATGTATAATAGAAGAAATTAATTAAATAGAGGGAAAGATAAATATGAGATGTGATTAATAGATAAACATGTGATATTTCAAGAATATGAAATTTGTTGGTCCCAAGACGGATACCTTGGTGTAGAGGGGGGGTGAATACACCAAGGTTTAAAAACTTTTCCAAGTTAAAACTCTTTTCAGAGAGCTGGCTGTGTTCGATCCAGCTGGATGGCAGCTTGATCGACACAGCTGGTTGTGTGTGTGTGTGCGGAATGTGGTGGATTTGGAAAGTCCGACTGTTGCTTCAAATTATATTGCAAAGCTCTGTTTCACTTTTCAGTTAGTCAGTTTATGCAGATTGAAAAGTATGCTTATGAGGGTTAGTAACATGCATAAAACAAAGCGATAAAATAACAGAGCATTTTAACGTGGTTCGGAGTAACCCCTCCTACGTCCACGACCAGATTCACTGGTAATTCACTACCACTTGGTTTCCAAGTACCAAGCAACTTCACAACTCTAACCCGAGCTGTGTTCCAACAGTTTGCGGGCACTGTCAAGCCTACACCTTCAGTTTCCGGGTACTGAAGAACCTAACCACTCGAATTACACGCTTCGAGCAAGCGTACCTTTACCTAACCTTTCTGGGTTTAGGTATGGTTTTCCAACTATGAACGAGTTCTTACAATGAAGAACAAAGAGTATGATGAACTCGTTCAAACTAGGCTTAAGATATTTATTCTGATCTATTCTGCCTATGACTGAATATGTGAACAACTAAGAACACATGATCGGCCGGGGTGTTCTAGAAAGATTTGGCTTTGCAGATCGTTGTTCATTTTTCTGTTTTCTTCTATTTCTTCAGTCGTCTTGCCAGCCTCACCAGCCTCTTCTATTCAATGGTGAGGAGGTATATATATATAGGTGGAGATTCAAACTAGCCGTTGGAAGAGAGCCGTTTGAATCTTACCTATTCTTGTTGACTTCTGGCCTTTACCTACAAAGTAGGTCTGCATCTGCAGAGGCTATTCCTTCTCTGATTTGACTGCGTCAGACAAGATCTTCTGACATCGGGATCTTGTCTTGGAGAAGGTCTTCGTCTTCGAGCTGCTAAGCGTCTCTGCTGCGTCTCGACTCTGAGCTGTGTCTTAGACCTGTGCTGTATCATCAACCTGAGCTGTGTCTTCAACCTGAGCTGTGTCATTAACCTGAGCTGTGTCTCAGACCTGAGCTGTGTCATCGACACTAAGCTGGGTCTTTTACACTGAGCTGGGTCTTCGACACTGAGCTGGGTTTCCGTCACTGAGCTGGGTCTTGATACTGCTGGGTCTTTGACTCTGCTTGGTCTGCTCTGCTGAATTCCTCAGCTGTGTTCGCTCAGCTGTGTCTTCTGCTGACTTCTGCGACTCTACCTGTAAACTAAGAAACTCTATAAGCTCAAACAGGTGAGCTGAAAAACGCTTAGGCTTGTGCGATCATCTACTCGGTTGGGGTCAGTTGGGTTTTGGTATCCAATCAAAACTCTATTAATTTTCCCAACAAAATTAATAAAATTTTAATTAATAAAAATAAAAATTAGAATATATATGAATTAAAATTAGACAAATTACCAGAACAAAGGAAAATTTGAACGGAGCACCTCAATAATAATAATAATAATAATAATAATAAGTTTATATAAATTTTTTCATGAAACAAATAAAGATAGCTTTAAATAATTGGATGAAATATAGCTAGTTCTTCATGCTTTAAAAATTAAAATAATAGAAGAAAGTTTGGCATAAACTTAATTTGGTGACTTCGAGTGGTAATAGTAGGGAGGGGTATAGTCTCTCAAAAAAGTAGTGAGGGGTATAGATTTTAAAAATTATAGCATTAAGATTCTATTTGTATTTAAAATATATTAGATCTTACGTGATCCTTGATGTAAATATTAAAAGTGTTTTTTAACCTTTTTTTCTAAAATAAAATGTGTTTTAAAAAACAAGAATAAAACTTGGTAAAATACTAAAATATGAGGAGCCCATAGAAAGAATATACAGTATCGCAATTTGAGACTTGAGTTCCCGAAAGGAGGATAGAATATGAGAATCCATAAAAAAGAAAAAAAAATGAATTCAAAATTTTATTTGAGTTACGCTGTTATTATTTGAAAGGGGAAAAACTCTCATTAATTAAATAATTAAATCGACATTTGCAATATCTTGGAGCTAAGATGGAAAGTCCGACATTCAAGTCGTTGCACTACAGTTTTCCATCGCGTAATTAGCAAGTTTATGAGCGGCCAATTGTCTAAGTTTAATAAATTATTTTATCAGAATAGGGCGTTCCCAAATTCTAAGTTTAATAAATTATTCCAATTTAATGAAAAGTTTAACCAATTATTATTAAGATTTTATGTTAAGCTACTATGTTAACTAGTAAGTAGTCCGTCGAGACTCGACGGGAAATAACTTTATGTTTTAATTTACGTGTATACATTTTAAAAATAATTTTATATCTTATTTAAAATTGTGATATTGTTCGCATTAATTATTAATCAAACTTAGAAAATTAATTTTATTTCACGTATCTAAATTTATTATTAGGAATGACAAATTGACAATGGATCGGGTATATTCAATCATTATGTAATTCTAAATCTAAATTTGTTTAGAATTGTTCTACATGTTCGTCATAATCTCGGTTAAAATAGTCACTTTACTGTACATACGCGTCTCAAATCCGTTGAGTAATACTCGATAAAAATATGAACACTCCAAGTAAAATTAATTAAAATTAGTAAAAATTCTTCTTTCTATGTTATTTGAATTGTCTCGTTAGTTTACGCTAAATTACTTGATAAAAATCTAAACAAAGTTAATATTAATTAATATTTGTAAAAATTATTCTTTTTAAGTATATTTGAACCGTCTCGTTGATTCATGCTAAATCGATATCTCTAATCTTTGCTAAAATGCGGGAAAAAATGTTTACATATTCAAAGTAATATTAATTAAAATTTGTAAAAATCCTTCTTTTTATGTTATTTGAACCGTCTCGTTGGTTTATCATAGATTACTTGATAAAAATCTAAACAATTTAATATTAATTAAAATTAGTAAAAATCATTCTTTTTAAGTATATTCGAATCTTTGCCAAAATGCAGAAAAAAATATGTTTACATCTTCAAGTTTTTCTTTTCTTTAGCTACCTATCCCACATTTGATTCAATGTATATATTTTCTAGAAAGCACTAATCGAAGTTTTTAGAAAAATATAAATGAAAAATGAAAAGGATTCTACATAGACATACGGATTAAATATATTTATTTAGTCTTCATAGGGATTTTCATTTACAAATTTTCTATAAATTATTATATATGAATTAAGAATGTATAAAATAAGAATTTATAAGAATGCATTCCGAAATTGTTATTATTTTAATATGTATAATAGAAGAAATTAATTAAATAGAGGAAAAGATAAATATGAGATGTGATTAATAGATAAACATGTGATATTTCAAGAATATGAAATTAATAAAATTTTAATTAATAAAAATAAAAATTAGAATATATATGAATTAAAATTAGACAAATTACCATAATAAAATAAAATCTGAACGAAACACCGTGGATGAGACACCTTTATTTTCGTATTAGTAATAGATATTCAGGTTGAGATACTTATAGGTAATGATCAAATATTTGGAACGAAATGGCTTGAAATATTTGTAAAATAATCATTTATATTTTGGACAAAATTTCAAATATGGCACGAGAATTCCTTTATGAGTACGAAAATCTAATTCGACACATGAAAATTATAACAAGCTCTAATTTGAATTTGATTAATTATAATTCTCACATTTTCGTCTTTTCATTTTCGAAAAATATCTCCCATATAAAAATAAGAATTTTCTGCAAATATTTTAAAGAACTATTTCTGAAACTCCTCCCATATAAAATATCAGAATTTTCTACGAATGTTCTAAAGATTAGGGGCTGTAAACACAAATTTTATGTATTTAATATAATAAACACGATAAATTGTGTACAAATAAATATTTATAGATCAAAATAGAAGTGTGGGTTGCGATATCTATTTTATCCTCTGATTCGTCTCTTCGATTTGTTATTGAACGATCTTCAAACAGTTTCCGGGATTTTCGGAGATTTAGCGTCTCCTTGATCTTTATCGGATTTGATGTTTGACTTTATAACGTTAATCCAGAGGGCCGATGCCTTATTTCTGAATCAAACGCTAGACTTTGGACACTTTTGGTAAGAACGCCTTGCTTCCCACGAAGAACGCCTTGCTTTCCTTGAAGAACGCCTTGAATGTTGGAGAGGATTCTTTAGAGAAATTCTCTACAACTCTTGAGCTCTTCAATATGATTTTTTGGTGTGTTTATGACCTCTCTAAGCACCTCTATTTATAGGTGAAAATAGAGTAGATTTGGTGGGCTTTTGGGCTCCATCTCAAAATGAGTACAAGACAATCTTATTGGCTCCTCCAAATTTGTAGTTATCACAATCAAATCTGATAATTATCATAATCACATATTTGATTTTCTATGCAGATTTGACACATGGCGATTTCCGATTGGCCGAAAATCTCGACGTTTTAAATACCAATTTATATTTATTTAATTTAGGAATTATCTTTAATCAAATCCCTAAAATATAAATAAAAGATATAATTTGATATTTATTTATTTATTTTCCACGTGTCACCAATTTATTGGTCGTGAATTTAATGTGTCTACAGGGGCTATTTTCGTAACTAATCTATATCTAGGCCATAAACTATACTAATAATTATCCAGTTTGGATATGATGAAAAACTATGCGTATATATAAATTATAGTAAGAATCGGTGAGAAGGGATTCCAGTCTGCTCGAATTACCAATAAAATTTGAAATTCCGTCCAAATTCCGGTGAGAAGAGAATGGGCGACGGCCAAAATTGCAACGGCAAAGTCGTAAAAGAAGGTTCGGAAGCGGAAAATCACGCGCAGACGGTGTGCAGACGGTGCAAAGAGCAGTACACGGCGTCCTCCAATTCCCCTAATTCTTGCCGATTTCACCCCTCTTTCTTCGTCTGCCGCCGCCACGACGATCAGAAGAGGTATTTTTGTTTTTACCGCTATGATGCGTTGATTTTGTATCTATCATCTGTTTGCGCTGTAATTACGGACTTATGAGGATTTACGAACTAATGTTAAGAACCCTCATCTCTCAATCATACTGATTCCAACAGTCGCATTAAGTTAGATAGTTATTACTGGAGCTAACTTCTAACATATGGATTACTGTAGATGGTGCTGTGCCGTTTTGTATTACCAACTTTGGCTGTGAATTGTGATATTTTCTTCACAGTTGTGATATCAAAATCACATTTCTTGTTGAAAGTTGGACAATCAAGTGCAGCGGCTTGTGATGACTTCTGTATTTGCAAAGGTTATCGTTATTACTTAGGTGGAATGCCTAAGAAATGATCTTTATGCACTTTTTAGTTTGTGATGGAGTGCAGAGCAATCAAGGGCTGTTCATTGCTTGAATAAATTTATAGAGAAACTAGGATACTAGGCAATCCCATCATATCGTACAGCTTGTCCAACACAAAGCCGAATTATTCACTAATTTCCTCCACAATCCTTTCTTGTATGATCTACACTATTTAAAATATAGCTAGAACATTATCTTTCCTAAACTAAGCAAATTAAATCATAGCTATACATAAATTATTCAATTTTCCGATTGATTGATTTTCTTTCCCTTCTCTGGTACATCAAAGTATCCTCATTGCCATCATGCTGTCTCCTGGAAAACATTATTATCCTTATGCCTGTAGTAAGGAAACCACCCTTGTGAATTATCCATGTCTTTGGGCTCCCCGAGCACTAGTAGCTATTGCTTTGGACCTAGGCAATAGTTGGAGTGGTGATTTTTCTTTATATTTACTTGGCTAGTGCACCGCATCAAGCACATTGAAATAATCCGTGACATTGGAATTCTGTAATTCCTATAAATTCTGCCGCTTCCATGACAAAACCATTGACATGTTCATAACTGATTTGGCTTATTTCATTTCTGCAAGCATATCAAGCGGATCAGCTACGGGGTTGCCTCTTGACGTTAGTTCATAAATCAAATCTTTGCAATTCATTGTTGCTGAATGATGGAACCAATAAGTGTTGCACTATCATTCTCTCTACAATTGGATCAATTGATTTTTTCTCCTATCTTGAAATGTGATGATGTTTAACTGTTTGTATTCTAACCAAGAAAATTGGGTGATTCTAATTCATTGCCCAAGATGCGGTGGTCAAAGTTGGTACAATTTGGACTGTCGACGTCTTGCTAAATTTTTGTGCCGAGACTGCATGAGGCCACTCCTAGATCAGTTTTCCCCTACAAAAGGCTGTAAGCAGTTCATCAATGCAGTCAAGGTTGTCCGATAATCCTCGTCTTTGTTGAACTAGCTCTATTCATGTCATTACAAACTTCTTTCCTGTATATTTATAGTCTGGACGAATTCTTTTTTCAAAAATATTGAGGATCTTCTTTATCAGTATTCAGTACATGCGAGTTCTCCATTCATGTCTATGGATGTTACTCGATTGAAAGTTTGATAGGTTTGATAGGTCGGACCAAATTGATAGAGTACAAAGCAATCCAAGCCTGTTTATTGCTTGAACATAAATTATAGGGAAACAGCAGATATTAGGCAATCGTGTTAGACGAGACAGCAGACCATTGTAGAGTCGAATTTATTTACTATTTCCCCTCTGTTCCATTCCTCTACAATTTACTGTAATTAAAATAGGGAAAAAGTGCATTTAGAACCTTGAAATAGAGTTGAAGTAGGCATTGAAACCACCTTATGTCCCATAGAGCCCTTGAATTTCAGAAATGATCCATTTGGCTCCTCCTTTTGACTGGAAAAATTAATATTGTCTCCAAACACACTTAAATATTTTCACACAATAACACACCTTTTCACATTCTGTCCAGATTCATGCAACTTGTATTGAAAATGCATTGGATGACAAGTGTGTTATTAATGTGAAAAGATTTGAGTGTATGTGGAAAAGGTGTGTTAGTGTGTGTCTGGAGATGGTTTCTATTTTTGTGCGAAATAAAGGGTTAGACGGACGAATTTCAAAAGTTTAGGGATTGGATGGGACAAAAAGGTGGTTTTAGTACCTACTCCAAATCTTCAAAATATTCTAAGGGTTTACATGAACCTTTCCCTTTAAGATAGAACAAGAGAATAATCTTTCTCTAAGTTAAGCTAATCAAATCATAACTATAGATAAATTATTCATCCAACCGATTTGATTGATCTTTCTTTGTTACACATCCAAAATGAAAGATTCTTATTGCTATCAATTATCTTCTGATGATGAGTTCTCGAATCCAGATTTGTTGTTCCTTCACATTTTAAGAGGCATGACATTGTGAACATCACTCGAACACTCGTTTCCTTTAAGACATGTATATGTCTACTAACCGCTTACCCATGGTCAAGAATGCTGAGCTATCCTGTCTAGTCCTTTGACTATCTTATTGCAGATTTTTTTTTGGTTGTTTCATGATGTTATATGGACAGAACTTGGTTTTGAACAGTGAGAGTACTTGTTTAAGCTTCATTATGGTTCACAGACATGAAATATGGTGTTAGGAGGGAATGGCCCTTAATGAGAATGCATTTTACAGTTCCTTTTGTGATTAAATCAGATTAAAGCAGCAGAGTTGTATCTTCTGGTCTCTTACCTCCTTATTTCTTAAAAAGATTAGTATAAGATTTGAAATTGTATTATATATGATAAAAGGTTAGGTTTCAAGGATGGATCTCAGGCTGCTAGCCGATCTTTCTTGGATTTGTGTAGTATGCTGTGGTGCTTGTGAAAAAAATTCCAATTTCATGAATCGTGTAATGTTCATGTCTTGATTACTCTTGTGTGTTTTTTATCACACTGGGCTAAACTTGTGAGTCTATATGAATTGACGGACCTGGATGATTATGTGGTGGATGAATGTTGCATTTTCAAGTACTCCGAGTCATGATTTTGTTATACAGTATTTGTTAATGTTTGTGTTCCTAAATAGTTTAAAATCAACTACGCCATGATCTGGTTATTTCTTCTGTTTTAATTGGACAACACAACATCTTATATAAACATGTCGATGACCTCTGCACTTTTTGGGTATGTAACCTTACACCACTCTGCCATAAGCCCAAAATACTATTGTTTCTTTTTATATGGTTGGAACTATAAACTCTGTTGCTGACTAATATATATATATATGTCACATCCTTAAGGTACTACGAACTGGGACCAGACGATCCGCCCTATGCTGCCAAGTTTTATGATTGTTGTGGAGCAGAAGACGCGGCTGCACCTGGCTGCACCACCAGTTTTCATATTTCATACGACGATGAATAGAGGAGAATCACATCCCAATGTTGTGCATAAATAAGGCTACGAATTTCACGGGCGGGCGACATTACTGATCTACGTATCTAAATGAAGCAGGTAAGGATGCAGAGAGAGCCTCGTGACTACATAACTTTTATAGTTGAAGCTGGCATGAAGAATAAATGGTAGATAATAATCACATATGAATATGACATCCATATAAGTGGTACACCTCTTTTTTAGTCTGTCCCCACGTTTGCACTTTGCACTGTCCATTTTGATATCACCATGTGCAGGGTTGCAATTTTAATTTAATTTAATGGGCATGGTTGCAATCTTTGAAAATTAAATGTGACATATTATGTGCTACATTATTTATTTTGCCAGTTAAGTGTCAACTCATTTCAACGTGTTCGTTTGGAATTTTCAGAAACATACTGCGCCGTATTAGAAGCTTTTCATGTCAGAACTTGTACTAATTTTAACGTATGTTGTAAATAATAGTAATATAGTTTTGTTGCTAGTCCTCTCTTTTTATTTTTTATTATTTTTGGGTTAATACTTTTGTCCTTTGAAATTTAATGGGGGTGTGAATTAGAAAAGGCTCAAAAAGTTAGGAGACGAGTCACTTTCCATATTTAATAATGGTTAGAGGCTGTCTTATTATCTAATGCCATATATATCGTACGATGCGCTCCGCTGTCATATTTCCTACTGCTATTTATAATTCAATCATTCATTCATCTTTATTGTATTAATTTTTTCTTATTCAAGTTCTACTCGTGTGTAACCGTTTATTTTAATGTTTCTGTATTATGAGGGTAACTCACATCTGTTATTTAAGGCGCGCAATGGATAAAATCTTCACACATGTGCAATAACCTATAAATCACATAATAGAGATAAACCACATTAAAAAATATGATGCGACAAACTCTATTTATAAAGTGTTGATGAGATTTAAAGTTGAGACATTTCGTAACAAAAATATCACTCCACATACATAGTAGACCAAATATTAAAATAGGTAAACAAAGGTATCGCGCCAGGTATGTGTGTAATTCTTTTTGCGGTTGACTTGCTTTGTAACTTTTATAATAATAATAATAATAATATTAATAATAATAATAATCTATATCTATATCTATATCTATATATATATATATATTAAAATAGAATAGTAACCGTCATTTTCATTTTCAATTCAATTTGAATGATAATTTTGTAAATAAATTTAAATTAAAGGATTAATATAGTTTTATTTTATGGTTTTATAATAATAATAATAAAATCTATATCTATATATATATTAAAACAAAATAATGGAATTGCAAATAAATTGCAATTTAATTTTGATGGCAATTTTGTTAATTATATAAAGATGAAGATAATAGATTAAAACAAAATAGTAACCGTCATTTTCAATTTCAATTCAGTTTGAATGGTAATTTTGTAAATAAATTTAAATTAAAGGATTAATATAGTTTTATTTTATGGTTTCATAAGAATAATAATAATAAAATATATATCTATATATATATTAAAACAAAATAGTGTAATTGCAAATCAATTTCAATTTAATTTTGATTCAATTTTGTTAATTACAAAAAGTTGAAGGCAATATATTCTACGTAATATTTTGTATAAAACATATAATTAAAATAAATTGAGGCAATTTAAAATAGAGTATTTTTTTGAAATAAATCTAAAAATATAATATATATATATATATATTATATTTTTTAGTTCCAACACAAGCACACATGACTCGAATTCCAACCTCATGGTTGGATGGAAAGTGCCTTACAACTAAGATGCAATTCGTTGTTAATATTTTATAATTTCAAATATGTGTATTTTGAATTATTATTATTTTGGTTCTTATTGAATTATTTTGTTATTTTCTTTAGATTTATAACCTATTAACTCATTTTATCTTTAAATAAAATATTTTTATTATTTAAATTTATGACATATTTCTTATCCGTACATCGCACAGAGGGCAATACTAGTAATAATAATAATAATAATAATAATAATAATAATAATAATAATAATAATAGTCGAAATGGAAGTTGAAACCATTAGCATGCAATTTTTGTATGGAGATGATGACTGCCTATTAGTTACTGCAGTTGGCTTTCGTGGAGATTTGTTGTGTAAAATAATTAATTTGATTAAGACGTTAATATTGAGCTATGTGGTGTGAATAAGACGCCAGCCTAAAAAATCTCACCTAACCTAATTTTAATCTTGATAGGAAATTATAATAATAATTGGATTCAACAGCAGGAGGAGGAGGAGGGAACTAATCGGTTAGTTTCCTTGTCAACTCTCCATCCATTTCTTCTTCAATTTTCCCAAATCATTCAAAATTCATAATTGTCTAAAATATTTTATTTTCATATTATTTGATGTACGCTGTCGGATGTAGTAGCCCTTTTTTAGTAGTCTTATGGTACTACTATATCGGTATTGTCGGCCATAGATTTCTAAACATATGAATAAATGTTAGGGTTATTTGCCAGATAAATTATCATTTTGACTCATTTTGTAATTTCGACTTCAGTTTTAAAATATTTGTATAACAACTTTATCTTTGGTTTGTAGCATATCAACATTCCCAATATTTTCGACATGAAGCAGAAGCAGTGTCGTTTTATGGATAAAAGATGAAATTGCTATAAATCAAAAGATGAAATCATTATTGAGATGCTAGTAGTGTTGAAATTACAAAATGAATCAAAATTGGTAATAATATAAATCTTATACTGGTAAAAGTGTTTGGAGCCCACAAAAATGTTGATTGGATAAAAGCCACGCTTCTACATGCACTCAAACCTCATCATATGAAAAAGAAATGTTTTGGGGAAGAATTTTGGATGGCTTTCTTGTACTATAATATATTTTAAATCTTTTAACATTTGAAAGATATTTCAACCAGTTTAATTTATCTTACACAATTTTATATAACATATACTTCAGTCAGGGACGGATCCAAATTTTTTTTATTAGGGAGCACAAAACTAACTATTATTGGGACGAATCAATAGATGCACCTCGTGCTTTTTCGTCTTTACCATCTTTTATGCAAAAGCTCCACTACCTTTTAGTCTTCCAAACATATCAATAGTACATTTTATTTTATTCATACCTCGGGCAAAAGACATTCTTTTAGAAGACATTTTATTTTGGTCAGTGGTAGATGAGAAACTAGGGGGAGAAGCGGTCGCCGGAATGGGGTGAAACAAGGAGAGAAAGGATTTCTATTAATTTAGTTAATACATATACAAAAAATGTATGATATAATATAATTTAATTAATACATATAATATATATATATAATTTAATTAAATATCCTTAATTTTAAGGAGATATCACGCTAAGTGGTATCAGAGCCAGTAAGCGTGAAGAGAAATTCTTCATCAAGAATTTTGTAAAATTTATAAATTAAAGTTTGCGATTGCTCTACACGAGTTTTGCTCTAACTCAAATATATGTAAAACCTGTAAAGCCTAAAGGGTATATATATATATATATATATATATATATATATATATATATATATATATTCATAGGACAAAAAAAATTGTGGGGACACATGCCCCAGCTTAGGTAATGTAGGTCCGTCATTGACTTGAATATTATGCATTTTAGAACTTTAGAAGTAAAATAACATATTGAATATTTTTTTTACTTGTAAAATTTAAATGATTTTATCGAGGTGTAGCAAAGTCGGATTAGGATGATAGAATCCTTCAAAAAAAGTGTCGGGGCCTGGAAAATCTGCTTTGTTATAAATCCAAAATCCTATGACTGAATTTGTTGTTATAAATATTAATTCTAACTCCAAAATCTCCAAAACAAATGCAGCCTAAGATTCTCCACGTTTACCAAGTAATAATACTCACAGATTGAAATTTGTTGGTAAAAAAATAAGTCCCTGCCCCGTTAAAATTTTGAAGGTGATAAAATTGATATTCCAATTTGCTATGATTTGGAGGTGAATATAATGATATTTCTTGGTTGCATGACACCCTAGGTTTATTTCTGAAATTCTCTATTTATGGAATCTATTAATTTTGATTTTGGATTTGAATTTGAATTTTTTAATATTAAGTAGTTGTTCATAACAAATTACTGAATACCATTTGAAATTCAAATCCCATTCATATACGTAGAGGTGTTCACGGGCCGGTTCTGATTCGGAACCGGCCCGAAACCGCCGGTTCCGGTTCGGGAAAATTGGAACCGGAACCGGCCCGCCATAGCCCACGGTTCCGGGTCGGAACCGGCCCGTATTGGACAATTCCGGTTTCGGGTCGGAACCGCCGGTTTAGGGTCCAAACCGTCTAATTTTTTTTTATATTTTTTTATCTTTGAAAATATAAATTATATTGTAATTCAAACCCATAAATCATCAATGTAATGTATAAAATCGATATAGAATAAAATATATCTTCATTCATAATAATATGTGATCAATTACAAATGAAAATATAATTATTAACACAAAATATAACACATGAATTAACACAAAATATAATTATTCAAACACGGTTCCACGGTTCCGAACCGGAACCGCCGGTTCATGTTCGAACCTTATTATTATTATTATTATCATTTTTTTGGTTTTTTTCATTCAATTTACCATTGTAATTGTCATTTTTGATCCCTAAGGGATATAATTAACATGAATTAACACAAAATATAATTTAAAACTAAAAAAAATAAAAAATTGCCGGAACCGCCGGTTCGGAACCGTCGGTTTGGAACCGGAACCGGCCCGTCTACCCCACGGTTCCGGTTCGGAACTGGCCCGTTGACCACGGTTCCGGTTCGAAAACCGTTGACCACGGTTCCGGTTCCGGGCCGGAACCGCTGGTTTCGGTTCCGTTGAACACCTCTACATATACGTGTATAACCCCATTTATTAAAGTCTTTTCGTCCATAATTAACAATCACCATAATTTCTTACATACACCGTACAAATGTCTCCTAAACAAGCCATAAACAGATATGATCCAACGCATTATTATTATGGAATGCTCATCCTTCTTAATTGTCTGTGATTTGTGAACAATAATTAGATACTCCTACTATATTTGATTTTTTTTGAATTAATAAAAAAGTTCATATTTTGACCAATTGTTGTCGGTAAAGAGTTGTTTTTGCCCAAACGTTAGTGTATGATTTCCAAGTTAAAAAACGGGAAAGAATAGTATTCTTTTTCAGGCTAAATTTTACGAGTATAATTTATCTCCTTTCTTTTCATTCAACCCAAAAAAAGAAAGAAAAAAAAAAAGAAAAATTAAATGGGTTGCCTATGAGAGAAGAGAAGAGAGAATCAGAATTCATGTGCTGAAAAAAGCAAGACATTATTATTCATACATACACTCCCACTTCTTTCCTTCTCCGTCTCTGACAAAAGTTTTAACCATCGCCATTTACAGGAATCCTCGTGGCCCTACTTGCGTAAATCCAACCCCACTGTTTACTCTTTAGAGAGAGAGAGAGAGAGCAGTTGCGCCATTCCAGATGATCTTTTTCCGTAAATTCTTCGCCACAACCTCATCCATTTCCCTCCTCTCTCTACACACTGTGATTCGCATATAGATACAGGTGTAACTGCCATAGACACGTTCACAATCACAAACTCACACTCAGATTTATATTCTCTTATACAGAGACGCATAATGCCGCCTGCATTTCAGTAAATTCTCGTCTCCTATAACAAGGAATCGTATTTACTGATTCTTCAGATTTCAATTATAGTTGGCCGTACATCATGTCTACCAAGCCCAAGTAAGCTACTTTTGCGTGTGGATTTGATGTAGAATTTCCTTAATTTTCCTTGTTTTTACGTAGATCATAGTTCAGTCGGTCGGAATCACCGTTTGTTCCGTGATCCGATGTTCATTTTGATTGTCATTTCGAAATTCAGTTTTTTGATTTTTTTTTCTAACGAGAAGATAATTAACGTCTTATGATCGTCGTCTGGGACAATTCCGCGAAAATTTTGCTGTCGGAATCCCTAATTTCAAAATGCTCCGTTTTAATACTTCCTAATTTTCATCATCTTCTCGTGTGATATACTCTTACGAGACTGGCGAAGTTCTAGGTAGAACTATTCGGCCTTTGTTTTGAGTTCACGTTAGCCAAATTATACTTTGATGATTTATGTTCGAAGAATGAATTTTGTGGATCTTGTGTGTGGTGATTTTAATTTGAAAATGAGGTTTGTTTTGAATGTGACATTGATGATTCTTGGCCTAATAGATCTGCTCTATCTGGGACTCCCGCAAAAGTATCAGTGGCAACTACTCGTGTGAGCAAGACTAGCAGGGGAGCAGCTAAATCTAATGCGGATGCAGCTTCTCCCCTGCCAACTTCTCGCCTTTCAGTTGATCGGACCCCGAGATCTGTTCCATCGAAGCCTGCAGTCGATCGCCGCACTCCCAAACTCAGCACCCCGCCTGAAGTAAGTTCTAACAGAAATTCTGTTTTTTTAATTTGGTTGTTTTTCATGATAAATTTTGATTAAAATTTTCAATTGTTGGATGCTGGGGCTCAAAGTTGAGCAGAATCAGCTGCTTTCTGGAGGTTACAATAATGCAAACTTGAGGCTTCAGCCTAAGCAATGAATTTGATCTATCTATATATCTAAACTATGTTTGTAATGCCAAAGCAGTATTTATTTGATCTGCAGTCTTTGTTAATGTAGATACTTTGTTCCCTCGCAGAAAAAGACAACTCGTATTTCAAAGCCATCTGAAGTTCAGCCTGAACTGAATCTAGCACAGGAGGAACTTAAGAAGGCTGAGGAGAAGTTGGTTTTGGTTCAGAATGAAAAAGAGAAGGCTCTTGATGAATTGAAAGAAGCCCAGAGATTGGCTGAGGAAGCAAATGAGAAGCTGCAGGAGGCACTCGTGGCGCAAAAACGGGCAGAAGAAAGTTCTGAGATTGAAAAGTTTCGAGCAGTTGAGATGGAGCAGGCAGGCATTGAAGCTGCTCAAAAAAATGAAGAGGAATGGCAGAAACAGCTCGAAACAGTGAGGAACCAGCATGAAGCGGACGTTGCTGCTCTTCTATCTGCCACTCAGGAAGTTCAGAAGGTGAAGCAAGAGCTAGCGTTGATAAACGATGCAAAAGACCAGGCACTGAAGCATGCAGAAGATTTAACAAAAATAGCTGATGCTCATGCCCAAAAAGTTGAAGCTCTTTCAGCTGAATTGGCCCATATGAAATGTGTGCTTGATTCTAGAGTCGAAATGGAGGCTAGTGAGAATGATAAATTTGTATCAGAACTGAAATTGGAGATATATTCCCTGAACCAACAACTTGTGAAGGCTAAAACGCTGGAGGAGAAATTGGCAGAAAAAGAGGCTTCCTTAGAGCAACTCAATGTTGAGCTCGAGGCTGCAAACATGGCGGAGTCATATGCTCGTAATTTAGTGGATGAGTTGCAAGAAAGGGTTGAGGAATTAGCATCTCAAGCTGAGCAAGCAAAGAGATTGGAGAGATCCGCATCAGAGTCACTGGAGTCTGTGATAAAACAACTGGAAGGAAGTAATGATTCGTTGCATGATGCCGAATCACAGATTGGATCACTCAAGGAGAAGGTGGTGTTGCTGGAAATCTCTACTGAAAGGCAGAAAAGGGATCTAGAGGAATCAGATATCCTCCTTGATCTTGCTAAAGAAGAAGCTTCTGAAATGGCAAAGCAGGTCGAATCTCTTAAGTCTGAGCTTGAGACTTTGAAAGAAGAAAAAGCACGCTCTTCAAACAATGAGAAGCTTGCAGCTGAAAGTTTCCAAACTCTATTGGAAGAAAAAAAACAACTCATTAATGAGTTGGGAAATTCGAGAGATGAAGAAGAAAAAACCAAGAAGGCACTAGAAAGTTTAGCATCAGCATTACATGAAGTGTCTTCGGAAGCCAGAGATGCCAAGGAAAAGCTATTGTCTTTTCAAGTTGAGCACGAAAACTATGAAACGCAGATAGAGGATCTGAAGCTGGTTCTGAAAGCAACAAACGAGAAGTATGAAAGCATGCTTGATGATGCCAAACAAGAAATTGATGCTCTGACCAATTCAATCGAACAGTCCAAGCATGATCACCAGATCTTGAATGCCGAGTGGGAGCAGAAGGAGCTTCATTTGGTAAACTCTATCAAAAAATCTGAAGAAGAGAAATCTTCTATGGAAAAAGAAATTAACAGGCTGGTTAATCTGCTAAAAATGGCGGAGGAAGAAGCTTGTGCCACGAGGGAGGAGGAGGAACGTTGGAAAAGTTCCTTCAAAGAAGCTGAGTCAGAGGCGATTTACCTAAAGGAAGTCCTTGGTGAAGCAAAGGCTGAGAGCATGAGAATGAAAGAGGGTATGATGGACAGGGAAAATGAACTGCAGAATATTCTTCAGGAGAATGATGAGCTGCGGAAAAGAGAAGTTTCTTCTCTAAAGGAGATTCAGGAGTTATCTAAATTGCTTGAAGAATCTCAGGCTAAGAAACAAGGAGAGCAAAATGGTGAGCTTACAGACAGTGAAAAAGATTACGACATGCTCCCGAAAGTGGTGGAGTTTTACGAACAAAATGGCAATGGAGAGGTGAAGCCTAAGGTGGAAATCCAATCTCAAGAGACCGAGCTACCAGCACCTGCAAAGGAGACACTGCATGAAGTTCATGATGTTATCAATGATGAATTCGTTGAGACAGCTTCAAAAATGGAGAATTTAAATGGGAAGGACAACCATGATGCTACAGAAGTTGATCTTGAAATGTGGGATGGTTGCAAGATTGAAGAAAAAGACTATTCTCCGGAGGGAGAGGCGGAGCAGGAATCCTTCGAGGATGAAGTGGAACACAAAGCCGATGATGCAGACAGCTATGACCAGGCTAATGGTCAGTCGACAGAAAATCTTGACAATGGCGGAAGCTCACCAACGAAACATAACAGTCAGAAGAAGAAGAAGAAACCGTTGCTTCATAAGTTTGGAAACCTACTGAAGAAGAAGGGAACTACCAATCTGAAGTAATACATCAACTACCTATATTCTGTTTCCTATTTGCTTGGCCTTAGGAGGAGGTATACAGGAGATTTTATATTGCAGTATGATTTGTGAATGTTTTTTTCTTTTTTTTTGCTACATTTTTTTATCTTATTTTGGGCCTCATGGGGTCTGAATATGAAAGGCTTGTATCATTTTAGAATTTTTTTGTACCTATCTCACAATGTGATTAGCCATGAGTCTTGTGTGAATTTGTTTTACTCAAACTTGTGTTTATTAAATCTAATTAAAGAAGGATTATTCTTGTCTGTTTAAAATTTAAATGCAGTTTGATGGTATTCTTGTTGGGTTGTATTTACTTATGTGTTTATTATTGTAAATCCAAAAAATAGGTGTCACGGCTTTTCAATCGGCCCCTCATTTCTATCGGCCCCTCATTTCTGTGTTGTGGTGATGCTGATATTGGTTGTACTTACTATTGACATTAAAACCAATATAAAGAGCCAAAAACTTTGTACAACCAATCCTATAGTAGAGTGGGTTGTAATTAGGGGTAATTAAGGAAATTATGGATAATTAGGGAGTAATTTAGGTTTTTAATCCTAATTAGGGTGTATTAATCATTAATTAGGATTTATTATTTTTAATTAGAGTTTATTAATCTCTAATTAAATTTTTTAATCTATTAGAATTTATTAAATCCCGATTAATATTAATTAAGCTCCAATTAAATATTAAATTAATAAAAATTAGAATAAAATAGAATAAAAAAAATCTTACCGCACCATACACAAAAAAGACTTGGGTATAACCAACCCTAAAGTAAAGTTGGTTGTGACTACTCTTCAAAAAAAAAAAAGTTGGTTGTGACTTGTGATTAGGGGTAATTAAGAGGATTATGAGTAATTAGGGAGTAATTAGATTTTATTGATCACAGTTAGGTTTATTCATTTTGAATTATTAATCTCCAATCACGGTTTATTAATTACCAGGATTTATTAATTTTTAATTAGAATTTATTAATTTCAATTAGAAATTAGAATTTATTAATCCTTACTTAGCATTTATTAATCCTCAATTAGAATTTATTAAGTTCAATTAAAATTGATTTAATAGTATTAATTAATTAAAAATTCTAAAATTATGTGTCTTAAAAAACAGGTGCACCTTACCGAAAACTACAACTTTGTTAATTTACTACTCCCTCCGTCCCATTTATATAGTGTTGGGAAAATTCTAATGTTTTGATTTGATTCCAAAACCCAACTGTTCTCCAACCTAGTAGATGTTTGTACAAACCTAAGTTAAGTTTTCCAGCTCGCTTGTTTGAGCCTTAGATTTTCTAAGTTCACAGATTTGGAAGCTGAAGACAAAAGAAGACCCAGCTGAGTAATCAATTTGGACCCAAAAATCATTGAAAGATCTCTTAGCTGAACAGAGCTCCAGAACTGAGCTGAGTCGGACTGACTCAAGAAAAGAAGAATGGATCCAGCCAAGAAGATCCAACTGAGCAGAATATATTGAGCTGCATCAAAGTCTAAGAAAGACAGCTGAGCTGACCACAAAGGGAACTAACTCTGAAGACGTCACTTCAAGTCAGTTTACCCATCCAGCTCTGAATTCAAAGTCAAGCTCAAAAGACAGAAATCCCGGTTTCAGAGGAAGTCAATATACCTCGACCAATAAGGGATTGACAACTCAGCATCCTAGAAAGGCGAACCTAGGATCTGACACAGTGATGAAGACAGGTGAAGATACACTCAACGGCAGATCGACAGATCAGAGAGTAGGTAAGATTCAAACAGGTCCTCCAACGGCTAGTTTGAATCTCTACCTATAAATACCAGTCTTCAACCTCAAAATCAGACACGAAAAACTCCCCACAAGCTTACAACTTTTCTGAATCTCTCAAGTATTTAAAAGCTCTCCAGCAGTTATCTAACTCTCTAAAAAGAGCACTTAACTTCTTAAGTGTTCAATTTCAGAAACTGCTTTAGTTTTTCGTCTGATCAATAGGCTGTAATAATTGTAAATCCAAAGCCTAGATCTGAACGAGTTCATCTTTCAAAGTTCTTCATTGTAAGAACTCGTTCAAAGTTGGAAACCCAAACCCTCCTTTACCCAGAAAAGGTTAGGTCAAGGTTACGCCGTCTCGAAGCGTGAAATTCGAGTGTAAGGTTATTCAGTACCCGAAAACTGAAAAGGTGCAGGCTTCTACAAAGGCTCAGAATCGTTAGAACACAGCTCGAGGAAGAGCTGCGAAGTTGCTTGGTACTCGTAAACCAAGTGGTCATCCTTAGTGGATTTACCAGCTAAAACCTAGTCGTGGACGTAGGAGTTTTCTCTCCGAACCACGTTAAAATTCTGTGTTCTTTATTGCGTTTATTAAGTCTTTGCTTTATTCTTATTTAAAGAACTAACCGCATTCACACAGCACAAGTTTTCAAAGCTTCATCTTTCTGGCTGTGTGACCCAGCCAACTGCATTTTTTTCAAACCTGCTTAAACTGAAAACTGAAACTAAGTTTTTCTGAGTTTTTGTAAAAGGAACGAGTTAAGTTATTCTTTCCACCACATTCCGCACAGCCAGCTAAGTTATCAGTCCAGCTGACCATCTTCTTTAGAAGTCAGTTGAACTCATAACTGAGCTCTCACTCAACTCCGTTTTAACTTGTTAAAAGGTTTCAAAAATCCCTCTTCGGTGTATTCACCCCCCCTCTACACCAAAGACCTCGTTTCGGGACCATCAATTGGTATCAGAGCAGTGGTTCAATCGACTGCTGTTTCTGAATCAAGAGATTTGTCTTGAAACTCTGTGTCAGTGGTCAACTGAACAGATCCGTTTTTCAGAAAAACTCACTCTAGTGCATTCTGTACTTCTCTTCATGGATTCCTATCTTAACAGGAATCTTCCCACATTCTCAGTTGATGACTATGCAATCTGGAAATTCAGATTGAAAAGCTTCCTGTGTGCGCTTCACGACATGATGTGGGACGTCATTTCAGACGGACCCATCCTTATTTATAAACAAGGAAATGAACTCGTACCTGCTCATGATGGAGGACAACCAGAATACCGGCCAACTCTCAAGCCAAAGAAAGAATACTCTTCAGAAGAGCGAAAGCAAGCTGGACTAGACAGCTTCGCAAGGAACACCATCTCATCAACAGTCTCAAACGTCTACCTGAGTAAAATCATCAAGTGCGAGACAACCAAAGAGATGTGGGAAACACTCGCCAAGCTATGTGAAGGATCAGAAGAGATCAAAGAAAACAAATTGACAATAGCTTGCCAAAAATTTGACAACTTCAAGCAGCTAGCCAAAGAGTCCATTGAAGCGATGGAGCTAAGGTTCTCAAACATAGTCGTCGAGATAGAGACAATCAGAACTGGGAAGTATACCCAGCGGGAAAAGAATCTAAAGGTTCTTTCAGCTCTTTCAGCTGAATGGAACACTTACAAGGTAGTTCACCAAAGTCGAAGTGACTTGGGTGATCTATCTACAGAAAGGTTGTTCTCACTCTTAAAGGCCAATGAATACAACTTGAAGATCACTCAAGAAGAATCTTCAAGCAGACAGAATGACGGAGAACTCACCCCAGCTCCAAAAGAAATAGCTTTCAGAGCCAACTCTGAAAAGTCAGCTCATGTCAAGTCAGCTGAGTCCTCCAAGAAGAAGAAGGACAAAAAGGATATGAGCAAGGAGGAGCTACTCGAAGAGATTGCCATGTTGGTGAAAAATTATAACAGACTCAACACCAGCAAAGGCAAGTACAAGAAATTCGCCAAGTCGTACAGAGACAAATACACAGCAGCTGATGAAAAATCAGCTGACACCTCAAAACGGACAGAGGAAGGCTGCTTCAATTGCAAGGAGCCGGGACACTACAAGCAGGACTGTCCCAAACTGTCTAAGAAAGAAAAGATCTTCGAAAGCAAAGAAAGTTCGACAGAGTAAGAGCATATATAGTGATGAAGAGTCCGAGTGCAACAAAATAGATGATGATATGCCCTTCTCGATTCGCAGGAAGATGCACTCATGGCCCGTGATGATCAAGGCGGGATGCTTGCTTCATGGGACGAACGAAGGACTCAACGATGATGAGGTAACTTCTAAAATTCGAACGTATCTAACCCATCACCATCACACGAACACTCTACGCAGTCTCGAATCGGAAGGACAACCCGATTGGAATCAGTGGAGAAAGTCATGAATGACTTCAAGGCTTTACAAGAAATTCTTGATGTCATATTGTGTGAAAATGCCGAGTCAAGGTAGAATCGAAAAAGAAAGAAGCATCGAAGAAATTGATGCTACACAAACCAACGAGGAAATAGTGTTGCTCAAGGAAAAGTTAGTCAAACAGATCGAGTGATGAAGGAATTCTACTATGAGAGAAAGAAAGTGATGGACGATTTGGAAAAATCCACAGCTGAGTCAGGCAAAAAGACAGCTGAGATCTTGGAGTTAAAAAGGTCGGATAAACACTATCCACAAAGCTGGTAGCACTCATCAAAGCTACATCAACGATGGATGAAATAATCAGCGTACAACGACCCACAGCATTAAAAACGGGATTGGGTTATGATGGATCTAAGGATCTAACAAATGTTGCAACTACAAGCGGAACGAAGGTAACTTTTGTGAAAGCAAAAGAGAATCCAATTCCAGCCGGACAAAAGACTGAGAAACAGAAAACACAGCAAGGTCCAAGAAGACAAGCTGTAAGACAACCCCAAGCTCAACTCAGACCACATTGGGTTCAGCAACAACGAAGGAATGACGATGGACAACATCGACACCAGCATCATCAGCAGCAAGTGGCAAGATATCAACCGAGATATCAGAAAAGATACCCAGCTGGATATCAGTCTTATGATTACCAACTGGATTATCAAGTCCAGCCGAGATTCCAAGTTAGACAGCAGAGACAGAAGCAAAGAAATGTCTCAGCTGTACACTCAGCTGAAAATCAACGAAGAACTGAACTATCAAGAAATCAAGCTGGGATAAGACAGGGATCAAGACCCAGCCAACAGAGTCAAACTAAGAACACAAGGAACGTGTTCATAGACACAGCTGGGAGAATTATCAGATCTAACGATCCAATCAGAGTCATCAAACAAATATGGATCGTAAAGGGATCTCTAACTAACCCATAAGGACCCAATCACAACTGGGGACCTAAATTTTGATTTCGTGACGGTACAAGAAAAAGATGCATTATAGAGGAATCAATGAGAACACTGTGGTACTTGGACAGCGGATGCTCAAAACACATGACTCATCTAAAGCATCTACTCCAAGAATACGAAGAGCGTCCAGGTCCTCAAGTAACGTTTGGTGACAACTCCAAAGGTTTAACCAAAGGTTACGGTACATTTGAAACCTACAATGTTAAAATATCTAACGTGTCATATGTACAAGGATTAAAACATAACTTGCTTTCCATTAGTCAATTCTGCGATAATGGTTTTTCTGTCAAGTTCGATGCACAGGGATGTACAGTGAAAAACAGAGAAACCAAGCAGGTATTACTGAGAGGGAAAAGAGAAGCAAATATATACTTTGCTGACTGGAACAGCAGCCCTCCAGACACATGTCTTGTATCAAAAAGCAGCAATGAAGTCACTGGGCATGGCACGTACGGCTGAATCATCTCAACTTCAAGACAATCAACAAGCTGGCTAGAAATCAGCTCGCTAATGGAATTCCAGATCAAGTTTATGACAAGAGTCACATTTGCAGTGCTTGTCAACAAGGAAAACAGACAAGGATTTCATTCTCTCTCAAGCCAACGCCCTCAACTGATCGAGTTCTTCAACTCCTTCACATGGATTTTTTTGGTCCAGTAACACCAGCAAGTTTCAACGGCAGGAAATACACTCTGGTCATAGTGGATGACTTCTCCAGATTCACTTGGGTTTCATTCCTATACCAGAAAAGTGAAACAAGATCCAAGCTGCCGGCCCTGCTGGAAAGATTGACGACTCAAAAGGAGTGCAAAATTATCTCAATCAGATCAGACCGAGGAACTGAGTTTCTGAATGAAACCATATATGATTATTGTGAGAAGAACGGAGTACAACATCAAACCTCAGCTGCACGCATACCTCAGCAGAATGGTGTAGCTGAGAGGAGGAACAGAACACTCAAAGAAGCAGCTACCTCAATGTTAGCAAGCTCAGCCATTCCAAAGAAATTCTGGGCTGAAGCTATCAACACAGCTTGCTTCACTCAAAATAGATCGCTACTCACATCAAGACAAGGAAAGACTCCGTACGAGCTATGGAATAACAGGAAACCCTTCATCGGGTATTTCAAGGTTTTCGGGTCTAAATGCCACATCCTAAATAATGGGAAAACCCAGCTGAAGACGTTCGACGCCAAAACTGACCGAGGAGTATTCCTTGGTTACTCAGCTGTAAGTAAAGCCTACAGAGTCTTCAACAGGAGAACACAAACAGTCGAAGTGACCCCTCATGTCACCTTTGATGAAACATCCTTCGAATTCAGAGAGTCGATCAAACAAAGAAACACAGCTGGAACATCAAGCTCTGATCCAGCTCAAACAAGATCACAAGTAATTCGAATCCGGAATCTAGCTGAACCATTGATTTGGGATGATGAACTAGAAGAACCTCAAATCAATTCAGCAGAGGCAAATCAACCAGCTGATGATCCAGAGGAATCCCCAATATCAGATCAAGGGGGAATGCCGCCAGCTGAAAATCAAGACCCAGCTGATTCCCCAGCTCCCTCTCCAGCTGGATTCACTCAGTCTACGCCTCAAGATCAATCTAACTCTAATCCAAATCAAAACGAGTCTCAGGATACGACTCCAGATCATCTCCAAGCAAGACGTGACCTAGCAACCTCAAGCATCAATGAGCTAGAAGAAGAAATTAGAACAAGACGAAGATGGATCGAAGATTATCCAGCTTCAGCAATCATTGGAGAACCATCAGACAGAGTTAGAACAAGAAATTCAATCGCTCAAAACCTGACATCAAATCCGTAAGAAGCAAATAATGAAGCTCAAGTCGCAGTAGAGCTAGTTCTGACCGTCGACAATGAAGACACAGCTCTCATGGCATGTTATGTAGCTCAAGTTCCAGAGCCTCAAACAATTGTCGAAGCTTTAAAGAGTGTGCCCTGGACAAATGCTATGCAAGAAGAACTGAATGAATTTCTCAGAAATTGTGTCTGGGAACTGGTCGATAAACCAGAAGGAGTCAAAATAATAGGTCTGAAATGGATATTCAAAAACAAGCTGGATACTCTTGGAGTAATAATCAGAAATAAGGCTCGCCTAGTCGCCAAGGGATATACACAGCAAGAAGGAATAGACTTTGAAGAGTCATTTGCTCCAGTAGCAAGATTGGAAGCAATCAGATTATTCCTTGCATATACGCGACATCACAAATTCAAAGTATATCAAATGGACGTGAAGTGTGCATTCTTGAATGGGGAAATCAGAGAAGATGTCTATGTAGAGCAACCCCCAGGATTTGAAGTAGAAGGAAACAAAGTTTACAAGCTAAAGAAGGCGCTTTATGGTCTGAAGCAAGCACCTCGAGCTTGGTATGACACTCTGTCAGGATTTCTAGTATCCAAAGGTTTCAAGAAAGGTTCAGTTGACAGAACTCTCTTCACCATCAAGCTAGGTGAAGATATTTTAGTTGTTCAAATTTATGTGGACGACATCATCTTCGGCTCAAGATCAACTTTCTTATGTGAAAGATTTGGAGAGATGATGTCAAACCAATTCCAAATGTCAATGATGGGAGAAATGAGTTTCTTCCTAGGACTCCAAGTCAAGCAATCAGCAGAAGGAATATTCATAAATCAATCCAAGTACGTGAAAGACTTGATCACCAAATATGGAATTCAATCCAGCAAAACGGTGAAGATCCCTATGAATACAAATTGGAAGATTGAACCTGGAACCGAAGGAAAATCAGTGGATCCCAGCAAATACAGAGGGATAATTGGTTCCCTGCTGTATCTCACAGCTAGCCGCCCAGATATATCATTTGCAGTTGGAGTATGTGCCAGATTTCAAGTTGATCCTAAGGAGGCACATATGCAAGCAGTCAAGAATATTCTCAAATATCTAAAAGGCACTCAGAGCGTTGGGCTGTGGTATCCAGCTGAAGATGGATACTCAGACTCAGACTATGCTGGAGATCGATTAGATAGAAAATCAACTTCAGGAACATGTCAGTTCCTAGGAAGCAAGTTGATATCATGGTTTTCAAAGAAGCAGACGTGTGTCGCTACCTCTACAACTGAAGCAGAGTATATGGCGGTGGAAGGCTGCTGCTCTCAAATTCTCCGGTGAAGCATCAATGGATGACTATGAAGTGAAAACTGGTCAAGTTCCAATCTTCTGTGATAGCTCAAGTGCTATTGCAATTTCTGAAAATCCAGTTCTTCACACAAGGTGTAAACACGTTGACATTCGACATCACTTCATCAGAGATCATGTGGAAAAGAAAGACGTCATTGTTGAGAAAATTCACACAGATATTCAACGAGCTGACATTTTAACAAAGCCGCTGATGGAAGCAAGATTCAAAATGCTGTGTGGATTGCTTGGATTGCTTAATCCTGATGAAGAAACTTCATCCGGTGAGGAATAAGACTCAGCTGGAAACCTTTTTGGGATATCAAGATGGAAGAATCCAGACCCAGTCGTTTCGTGAACTCAGTTCAAGAAAGGAAACCAGCTGAGGGGGAATCAAACTCAGCTGGATAGTTAAACTGAAGGAGTAACTCAACACAAAGAAACACAGCCGAGGTATCAGCTGACTACAAAGTTCAGCTGACAGGTTTGCGGTCTATCATTTATTTCCCTGAGGAATATGCTATTTAAGGATAAAATTATTTGAATTTAAATTCAAAATACACAGACATTCCTTAGAAGGATTCGTCAATAAGCAATCCATCAAATCGTATCCCATCGCATTTAATGAAAAGCATGCAGGGTACTGTAGCTCGGGAAAGTCGAGGCAGAAGTCAGAACGTTTTGACTACCTCACGCGCGCGTGACCTACACTCGACATACGCACGTCACTTAACGTGTTGCGCAAATCTCTCCCAGCCGCAGATCTTGAATTCAAATCTAAAGATCTCAACCGTTCATCAAGATAGACAGTTGATATATATATATCAAAGATTTGCAAATCGTCGCCATATTTTACTTATTTTCTCTGAAATCTTTCTGCAAATCAAGTTCTTGCTTTTCAAGCTCTCTCTACAAAATTTGTTTCTTGCATTCTTCTAACCCTTCAATACAGAAATACAATGGCACCAAAGAAGATTACCCCAGGAGCGAACCAATCGGAGAACCTCATGTCAAAATTACACTTTGAGAGTTGCTTAACTCTCAAGAACTACAAGAACTCGGAGTTCCAGGAGGTGCTGGATCTCATCGATAAGGCAGGACTACTTCAATGGGCTACGGCGCATCCGAAGAACATCTTCCGCCGGGAAGTAGCAGAGTTCTTCATGAAGATGACGAACAGAGATGAACGCCTCCGCTCCAACATCACCCTCCAACTCAAAGAAAAGACAGGGCATACAACTCCCTGGGACGTCGACATCAACATCAACCGGATATTGAACAAGCTATTCGGATTGAAAACTCTTGGGGACCGCTCCCCAGACAACTACACCAGAGAAGAGTTCCAGGCCGAACTGGACAAGATGCTGTTCAAGCCGGAACCCTACAGGGCGAGTATGTCCAAGCTACTGTTCAAGCCCAAATTCAGACTACTTCTGGATGTGACCCAGAAGTGCATCCTAGGTATTGCTGGATCTCAAGGAGAGATCAGCATACCCAAGTTGAAGCCCATGATAGCCATCCTCAGGAATGATCCTGTGGATTGGTTCTCCTACTTTATGGGAAAATTTGGAGAAGGAGTCAAAGAAGATTCACTTCGAAGATGACAGCTTCACCAAGTTCAGCTGTAGGGAGACCATCTACTTATGCACCAAGGTGGCGTGCATAATAGAACACTACACCACTGGACGACAAATCAAGTGGAAAGACTCAGAAGAGTTCCCCGTGTCCAAAGTTCTTTTTGAAAAGCAGAGTCAGCTCTCTGACTTGATGAAGAAAGCAGCCCCTGAAGGGAAGAAGAAGATGCAGGAGGCAAAACAGCAGACTGCCTCTCCCTCTCAATCTGGGAAAAGGAAACAGCCGGAGAAAACTCAGCCAGCTGGATCTCCACCTACCAAAAAGAAGCTAAAATTTAAGGCAGCCAAGGGGTGACGAGCAGACAAGAGAAGCCGGTGACAAGCCGGAGGCGAATGGAGATCGATTCTTTGAGGAGACAGCTCAGGATTCCTCCTCCAGCACAGATCAAGGAAGGGAGTTCGTGGTTGCTTCACGAGAAGCTGAGGAACCACAGATAGTGATCCCCCACCCTGACCCAGAGGACGCTATTCCACTTCGCCAAATCCTACAAGCATCCTCACAACCCGCTCCAGTTGATCTCACATCATCTGGATCTCCTCCTCAACAACACTCTCTTCTCCTTCCTCCTCCTCCTCCTCCTCCTCCTCCTCAGGTACCTCTCCAAGAATCCTCCCCTACCTCTTCAGTACCTGAAACCACCCATCTTTCAGCACCCAGTTCACCCAAAGAGCCCCATCCAGCTGACGCTCCTTTGCAGCTGGATGATGAATACCAAGCTGAACCATCAAGCCCTACTACTTCTTCTGAGGAAATCGAAATCCTCAGTCCCAGAGCCGTTGCACGTGCTGCCACAGTCATGAGGGTCGAGGACCTCAGACTCCAAGGAATAAAGAGCGCACTGCAACATTATCCCTCTCTTGCCTCCCTCCCTGCTGCTCTAGTCGCTGTAAGCGACTTCAAATTTTATTTGGCTACCAAGATGGCCACTTGGTATGCAAATGAAGAAATGGTGCAGTTCTTCACTTTCGATAAGCTTAAAGCTGAAGAAGCAGCTCTGCAGGAGACATTTGGCTTTGGAAGTCTTCAAGATGCTTTTGAGCATCAAGACGAGCTGATCCAGATATTCATTCAGAAGGTTAAACAGGATGAAGTACCACCTTCTGAGGAAATCATTTCTCAAGCCAACTCCTACCTACGCAACCTCAGCTGGATCGTTCCAGTTGAAACTGCCAATGAAGCTGTACCTGCCAACACAGCTGAGGCAATGATGATTGAAGACGAGCCAACTGCTGCAACAGTTGAGCCCACCGAAGCTGCCCCACAGAGTCCAATTGCCGATGACACTCGCTCACTGGTCGAGATCGAGGCAGTAAAACCCAGCCAAGCCGAATCCAGGACCCAGACGGATCCTGTTGTGCTCTCTGATGCAATGAAGGACGAGATTGCCAAACAAGTCGAGGAAATCCTTTTTCAGGATAGACTCAAATCAAATGTGGATACCCTTCTGCGCATCACAGCTATAGAGTCGCAAGTCCAGAGCAATGGACTTTCCATTGACGACGTTCACAGATTCGCTCTGAATCTGCAGGAAAGCACCAGCAGAGATCTCAAACAGTCTCTAGTTTCTCAATGTATTGATAATTCAAATCATCTAGAGAAGAGAGTCCTTGAGATCATCTCAAACCTCCAAGCTCCGCTGGAAAGCCGCGTCATCGATTTATCCAGCCAGCTGGACGCTCTCCAACAACAAACTCTCTCCTACAGAACTGACATCCACCAGCTATTCAATCTTTACAAAGAGCTGGACAATCAGTTCAAAGCAGGAAGCAGTAGCACAGCACAGCGCAACCTAGTCACAGTAGACAACTCAGCAAAGATTGCTGACATTGACAAAGCCTTGGCCCAGCTGAACGAGACAGTAGTCAACCTCACCTCCACTCTTATTGATAATGCCAAAAAGGGGGAAGGTAATGACAAGAGAAAAACATCAAAGACGGGCAAAGGAAAAGTCAGAATTTGAAGTCCAAGTGATGCGATCAGAGATTGACGAAGTTGTTCTTGAGCGGATGCAGAAGGAACAATGGACGGAAGAAATGGAGCAGAATGATCATCCCTCTTGCCAAAGCTAGCGGAGCCACGCCAGAACAGCTCAATGATATTCATTGGCTCTGCAACTTTGTAACTCAGCAAAAGCAAGAGATGAAAAGCCTCCAAGATGAGCAGAAGAAGAAAGAAAGTCTGCTAAATGCCGAAGAGAAGAAGCAGCAGAAGAAAAGAACAAACATAAGAGCTGCAAAGAAAAAGTCTCAGATGCCGATGAACTGGAGAAGAGTTGATGAATGGATCCCAGAAGAGCTAAATGACGACTGGGAACATACTAAGTTTGAGTTCATCGAAGATTTCTATTATCTGGGAGCTTACCCAAATACGCCCTGCATATTGCTTTCATGATGCATCTAAATGAGCTTTTTCATCAAGACAGGATGACGGCAAAAGCATTCTTCAACGCTGCAAATACCGCGAAGATCCAGCTCACTGCTCCCCAGCTATATCATATCCAGTCTCCGTTGATACCTGGAACTAATCTTCCTGACAAATCAAAGATTATCGCTGAAGTAAACAGATGGGCGATCAGGAGGAAAATTTCCAAGGAAAACAACGAAGAAGAATACAGGAAGCTGGAGCAGATGATTTTTAACCGGTATAGATTGAGAACAGATGAGCAGCTGGAAGAAGATCGACTGAAGAATCAGCAGAAGCAGCAGAGATGAAGACCCAGCTTACTGGGATTTAATTTTGTTTATTTTCAGTTCATTAATCCTGTATCTCTTGTAATCATCTTTTGTGGATTAATAAAACTGAAACATTTTGCTCTCAAGCTCACCCTGATGACAATAACTCTTTGTCCAGGCACTGAACTTTGAATTTAATCTTCTGCTGAAATCTTTTAAAAAACCCACTTTCTCATTTAGGGGGAAGAAGGTTGTTTTTCTCAGTTAGGTTTTGGCATCATCAAAAAGGGGGAAATTGTTGGGAAAATTCTAATGTTTTGATTTGATTCCAAAACCCAACTGTTCTCCAACCTAGTAGATGTTTGTACAAACCTAAGTTAAGTTTTTCAGCTCGCTTGTTTGAACCTTAGATTTTCTAAGTTCACAGATTTGGAAGCTGAAGACAGAAGAAGACCCAGTTGAGTAATCAGCTGGACCCAAAGTCAGCTGAAAGATCTCTTAGCTGAACAGAGCTCCGAGCGGTGAGTCGAATGACTCGAAAGAAGAATGGATCCAGCCAAGAAGATCCAACTGAGCAGAATATATTGAGCTGCATCAAAGTCTAAGAAAGACAGCTGAGCTGACCACAAAGGGAACTAACTCTGAAGACGTCACTTCAAGTCAGTTTACCCATCCAGCTCTGAATTCAAAGTCAAGCTCAAAAGACAGAAATCCCGGTTTCAGAGGAAGTCAATATACCTCGACCAATAAGGGATTGACAACTCAGCATCCTAGAAAGGCGAACCTAGGATCTGACACAGTGATGAAGACAGGTGAAGATACACTCAACGGCAGATCGACAGATCAGAGAGTAGGTAAGATTCAAACAGGTCCTCCAACGGCTAGTTTGAATCTCTACCTATAAATACCAGTCTTCAACCTCAGAATCAGACTCGAAAAACTCCCCACAAGCTTACAACTTTTCTGAATCTCTCAAGTATTTAAAAGCTCTCCAGCAGTTATCTAACTCTCTAAAAAGAGCACTTAACTTCTTAAGTGTTCAATTTCAGAAACTGCTTTAGTTTTTCGTCTGATCAATAGGCTGTAATAATTGTAAATCCAAAGCCTAGATCTGAACGAGTTCATCTTTCAAAGTTCTTCATTGTAAGAACTCGTTCAAAGTTGGAAACCCAAACCCTCCTTTACCCAGAAAAGGTTAGGTCAAGGTTACGCCGTCTCGAAGCGCGAAATTCGAGTGTAAGGTTATTTAGTACCCGAAAACTGAAAAGGTGCAGGCTTCTACAGTGCCCGTAAACTGTTAGAACACAGCTCGAGGAAGAGCTGCGAAGTTGCTTGGTACTCGTAAACCAAGTGGTCATCCTTAGTGGATTTACCAGCTAAAACCTGGTCGTGGACGTAGGAGTTTTCTCTCCGAACCACGTTAAAATTCTGTGTTTTTTATTGCGTTTATTAAGTCTTTGCTTTATTCTTATTTAAAGAACTAACCGCATTCACACAGCACAAGTTTTCAAAGCTTCATCTTTCTGGCTGTGTGACCCAGCCAGCTGCATTTTATTCAAACCTGCTTAAACTGAAAACTGAAACTAAGTTTTTCTGAGTTTTTGTAAAAGGAACGAGCTAAGTTTTTCTTTCCACCACATTCCGCACAGCCAGCTAAGTTATCAGTCCAGCTGACCATCTTCTTTAGAAGTCAGTTGAACTCATAACTGAGCTCTCACTCAACTCCGTTTTAACTTGTTAAAAGGTTTCAAAAATCCCTCTTCGGTGTATTCACCCCCCCTCTACACCGAAGACCTCGTTCCGGGACCATCATATAGGCGGATTGAAATTTTCACAAAGATTAAGAAAAATTATTGGAAAAATAAATTATATTGTAAATTTCTTAATATGCCCTTATTTATTATTTGACTATGCATTTTTTATGAGTTAATCAAAGAATTAAATAGGGATATATTAGTAAATCAGCTAAAAAACATTACTTTTTATGGAAACAAGCCTATATATTTGGGACTTCCGAAAAAGGAAAACAAGCCTATATAAATGGGACGGAGGGAGTATTTTATCATAGAGTAAATCTATTTTTAAATACCAATTCATAAAGTTAATAAGTTATATATCCCAATCCATAAGAGTATAAGTTTTTGATACCAAAATGAGTTAAAAGACTAAAATACCCTTTAAAAAGTTATTGGTGTTGAGTTATATTTTTTTGTTTTTGTTTTTTGTCGGCCACCCCCCAAAATTCCCAAAATTTCTGAAAATTAATTAGAAAATATTTATAAAATAAAATCAAATTCTTTCATTCAAATTTCTATTTAATTTCTTCAACTTCAAACTACCACATTCAATTTTGTGTAAGAGAGGTAGTTTGTTCTCATTAATATCCTACAACAACTTGCAACTTGCTGCCTTTTGTTACAAAGGAAAGAAGAAAAAACGCAGTTCTCTCTGTAAACGCACACACGCAAAGTTTTATGGGTCTCCAAAATTCAATCTAAAAATCACACGATATTTCGAAAAGAGTAGGAGTTGAAGTTGAAATATCCGCGCGATGTGTTTCTGAGTTCATAGAAAAGGTATGTTGCAAAGTATCATCCTCCCGAAATTATTGTTTACGCGAGTTCTTGACCACACGACCACTGCACACGGTCGTACTAATATTGCACACGATGGTAGAAATAATGCATGTAATATGAGAAATTATTGATATTTATGTACAAGAAAGTATATCTTCATGTTTAGGAATACATTTATGAGCAAAATAAGTCAAAAATATTTTCATGATCGTGTGAATTAGAATATAGGGTTTAAAAGTGATGGCTACCCACCGTGGACACGTTTCTGTGCAAGATCGTGGGCACGAAATGCACCCACGATGTGCCACCGTAGGCACGAATTCTGTGTGAGATCGTGGGCACGAAACGTACCCACGATCTCTGCACACGATCGTGAGCCACCGTGGGCAGCGATTGTGTACATGCAGATGATGCCCTAGCACTATTTTTGGACGTTTTTCTGATGTGTTTTTGATTGTTTTGTGATTCTCAGATGTCATGGCTGCGTGTTTTGATACATCACGGTGGTCATTGGGAGAGATCAACGTATGTAGGCGGAGATTCATTTTTTGTCTACATCGATGCGAGTCAAGTTAAGCGGGCTAACCTCGTGGAGGTTATTAGAGAGGGTTTGGGCGGTCGAAAAGAGACCGAATACATATTGTGGTACTTGACACACATGACCAACGACAACAAAGTAAGAGTTCTACAGCGGAGCGATATCGAATTACTTCGATTGCTAGTGGAACACAAAGAGTTTAATGTGGGTGGTAGCAGCTCCGGAGTAGAGCACGATCACATAGATCATAGCATGCTGTTCAATCATGAGGAAGATGAAGATGAAGAAGAAGAAGAATTTGAGAAAGATGATGAGGTGTCTACGTCTGAAGACGAAGATGAAGATCGTCGTACAGATTTGCTTAAGTCACTGACTACAGAGTTTCTTGCTTGGGTTCGACAGCCGGCACAAATGGACAGGATTTTAGGTCACCGAAACTTCTCATCGGACCATCAATCTGGAAGTTAGCCTGTGCATGATCATGCAGTGCGCAATTGGATCATTCCATTTCCCGACTGTGACAGTGCTGAGACTTTGGGCTGGGTTGAGCAGCCTCCACCAGTACGTGGTGAGCTCGTATTGGGGTCCACATTCCGATCGAAGGTAGAGTTGAGGATAACTGTGGGAATGTATCATTTGGAGAACTTTTTGGAGTGTACCATTGATCGTTCCGCTGCCAAACGAATGGTCTTCATCTGCAGGAGTGGTAGAGAAAACTGCACGTTTAGGGTGTGAGCTGTTGAGGGCGCAACCATTTGGAGAATTACTAAGTTGAACATGGATCCCACATGTCACATGGATTTGAATCGTCATGTTGCACGGTCGATTACTTCTGAGGTTGCTGCCTTTTATTTTGCTAAAAGATTGACAGGTGAGGGGGTCACATTGAGGCCAAAGGAAATGATTGCAGAGATACGTAGAGAGTTCGGTATTGATATGCTATACAGTTTCACTCTCCGAACGAGGAACATAGCCATAGAGAACACGTACGACAAATTTGACACGTCGTATCAGAGAATACCGTCGTATCTATATTTATTGAAGCAGCGCAATCTTGGGACGGTTTATGACTTGGAGACGAATGGTAAGGGTTTGCTCTGTCACATGTTCGTTGCCCTCGGACAGAGTATTCGAGCATTTGCTACTTGTCTTCGGTCGGTGATTATAGTAGACGGGACTCACCTTAAGGGAAGAAACCATGGAGTTTTATTTGTCGCCGTGACGTTGGATGGGAACGAGCAAGTCTTCCCTCTTGCAATTGGCCTAGGTCCAAAAGAGAATGATGAGACATGGACTTATTTTCTCTATAACTTGCGCAGATGCTACAATCCTCCACAAGATTTACTTATTGTGAGTGACCAACATAAGAGCATTGGGAATGCTGTTAAGGCCGTATATCCGACGGCATTTCACTGGTTGTGCTATCACCATCTTCAGAAAAATCTAACGTCCTACGGTGCTCATGCAGCTGCACTCTTCAGGCAAGCAGCATACTGTCATCGTCATGAAGACTTTGAAATGCACTTTTCAAAACTGCAGGCTGAAAGCCAAAACGGGGCTCATAGACGGCTTTCTGAAATTGGACCGGAGAGGTGGGCTAGGTCGAAGTGTCCGGTACGACGCTATGGCTTATTGACCTCCAATGCAGCTGAATGCTTGAACTCCCGTATGGTATGGGCGAGGCGTATACCGGTGTGCTCGATGATTGAGATGTTTCGTTTAATTTTGGAGAATTGGTTCGATGAGAAACGTGCAGAAGCTGCATCGGGAGATCATGAGTTGACAGTGAATGCTTTTAAAAAGCTTTCTTCATCCGTGCAAGCCAGTGTCTGGCTTAAAGTTCGATGTATAACCCCAAATATCTATAAAGTCGAAGAAGACAATGTTTCTTATCAGGTCGACCTTGGGAAGTGGACATGTGCATGTCGGGAGTTCGATTTGGATATGATTCCATGTCGTCATGCTGTTGCCGCTATAAGGTAATTGTTCATTATTTTATAAGGTAATTGTTCATTATTTTATATATCTTAAATTCTTGTTGATAATTTTGTATGTGTGTGACGCGATTGCTTATTGTAACAGGCGTGCAAGAAACGGTTTGTCAGTCTATGATTTTGTCAGTCCTTATTTCAAGCAGGCCGACTTTGTAGAAACTTACAATGAGCATATTCATCCAATACCACATCCGGATGAGTGGAATGTGCCGCCGGACATCTCTTCAGTCGTCTGTCTCCCTATGGAAGAGGTTCGTCAGGCCGGACGACCAAGAATGAGTCGTGCACGGTCCACAGTTGAAAAAGTGGCGACAAGTAGACGTCTGCAGGTGTGCGGTAGATGTCATTGTAGGGGCCATAACAGAAAATCTTGTAATGCATCAATTCCCATAGGTGGTGTAGACTTGAACATCCCTGCTCAAGAAACACAAACACAAGAGAATGAGGGAACACAATCGAGGCAAAGGCGACGCCGAAAAAAAAAGATGTAGCATTTGTGGTCTAGAAGACCATGACAAAAGTTGATGTCCCAACCGGTTTGATATGTAGCATTTGAGACTATTTGTGACTATTTTATTGTTCATTCAGCGTTGTGTGACATTATGTGAATGTTATGTATTGTTAGATTTGAAAAAATAGGGTTTCTGCTTACTATTTTAGAGTCTGACTCCATAACACGGTGACTGCCCACGGTGGTAACCATCGTGTGCACCAACCGTGTCCACGGTGGTTGCCCACGGTGGTAACCATCGTGTGCTCCCACCATGTTCAATCAAGACCACGATGGAAGAGATGCCCACGGTGGCTGCACACGGTGGTCTGCAGCCGTGTGCTTCCACCGTGTGGAAACACGAAAGCCACCGTGTGTGGCCACGGTGGCCACCAGGTGACGTGCCACGTGTGCACACGGTGGAGTGAGCGACCGTGGGCACGGTTGTGGATTTCACCGTGTGCATAAGAACACGTACCATTTCACAATAAAATACATCCTGCATCACAAATTTCCATGTTATTTATTATCTAATAACTATTATTTGCTAACAACATGCATGTTCACAATGTTATGGAATGAAATAACAAAATTCATTAAAAGTTGTGTACAACTTATAGATTTTCAAGATATAAGTACATAGTCATGTACTAGTACATATGAAGTGTCTCGTACACAAATGAATTAGACGAATGTTATATGGTTGCGTATATATTAAGTGTTGTGTAGTTATTAATGTTAAAATAAGGTAGTCGAGAATCAAACAACACACAAATCGATAATACGAACATCTAGAACGAATCCATAATGGGTTGTTCTTATGCACACGGTACAGGCCACGACCGTGGGTACGGTGGGCGACCGTGGGCACGGTGGTGTACACGATCGTGCCTCTCACCGTGCCCACGCCTCACACACGGTCATTGCACATGATAGGCACACGACCGTGTGCAACCATCGTGTGCTTAAGTCAGTACCGTGTTTTACCCTTTTTTTTTTCTTCAGTTTATCCGATTTAACCATAACACATACACAAGGCCACAACCACTTCATTAACATTAAAATAGATAGTTATAATACATAATTATACTACGTGTCCAAGGATAACCAAAAGATCTTACTAGCTAGAGAATGTCGATATTTGGTAATATATTGGGAATTAATTGTTGCTTGATGCCTTCCTCTGGGGTTTGAAGATATGAGACGATGCAGGTACATGCAAGCGAAGGGGCCACAACTATGACTGTCCGTTTGTATAAACTGTACCTTCGGTGGCATCATCTTGAACGTCATCTCCTTGTCATGCTTTGTCAACCTCGTGTTATTGTGCCAAAAACCAGTAAGAGCAAGCACACGAGGCATGAGACGTGTCAGGGGTCTTATCTGGTAGACTCGAACCATATCGCCCTGATGGTTGTGTGACATGGAGTCGTACATCTCTAGGGTCCACATTACAATATCCATCCTGACGGTGACCCAATGGTTGCCACCGACACAATAAATTGCTATGATATGTTGAATGAATGTTATTTAAATTCAGATTATGACATCAAACATAGATAATTATTTATAAAAAATATTAATTTTCAAACTTACTTCTTTACAATTTGACCACGGGACTTCATTTGGAGTATCAAGCCCTCTAACCATGTCCTATATAGCTCTAGGCAGTGTCCAACCACGATACATGGGCTTTCCTGTTACTTGAATACCATCTGGATCGTCCGGATGTAATTTGGCAAAGGCGTTTTTCATTTGTTCCTACAAAAACACACAAACATCAAATCTAATATAATTTCCATAACAATTATATTAAAAATAGAAATATAAAATTTATAGCACTTACGTAAAAAACAGAACCGACAATCATCGTACCCACTCTTCCAACAACAGTCAAGTTCTTTCGAATCCTCATGCGTGTGGCCAACACATACAAGTCTAATACCTAAGTAAACATAAAATATATGTTAAATGGTAATATGATATAAATATAAATATATTTATAGTTAAAAATATAAATACAATTTACCTATGCAGTGAAGTCTTGTCTGCGATCCTCTATAAGCTTGAATAACTGCTGCTTCATGAAGTGTCCGGTCTCCTTAACAATCACGTAGCTATCAGCGGGCATATCCAAGAATTGGATGTATTGGTTGGCCAAAGTCGTACTATCTCTAGGTGTGTATCCAACAAAAAGCGCCCTAAGAGCAGCAGACGGTCTACTCCTTCGATGTAGAAGACTCTTCTCCCCACTCTCCAATGGCACAGAACTCTCCCTAATCTCACCAGGCTCCTCATTCAGCTCGTAATCTTCTATTTCTGAGTAATGAACTTGTACAAAACTACTTGGGCCGTGAAACATGGGTTGCTTGTGCTGAAACTGCTGGCCCTCAAATATTTGGTGCTCGTATATTGCCTGCTCTTGCTGAAACTGCTGCCCCTCAAACATGGGTGCTCATGCTGAAACTGAGCACAACTACTTTGGCCGAGAAACATCGGGTCGTACTGATGTTGCACTGTAATATTATGGCCAAAAAATATGGGCTGCTCCTGTTGAAACATGGGATGCTGAAACTGGTAGGCCGACTGCCCATACTGAAACATCTGCTGCTCGTGCTGGTGGGGAATGAGCTCAAACGTTTGACCAAGAAGCCGAAACTGTGGCTCATTCGGCTCATGATGAGAAGCAGCAGCTGCAGAGTGACGAGGCGGATCTCAGATCCTCCTTTGACCGCTACTAACTGAGTGAGAGTGACGAGGCGGGTCAGCCATCCTCCTATTACCGCTACTAACGTGAGAGTGAGACTGACGTGGAGGACTCCTAGATCTGTTGTACCTCAGACCGAAGTAGTCATTGACATGTGCAAAGAGCTTCCGAGAAAAGGTAGCAAAGAAGCCCTTCTCAGACTCGTCAAACAAGACCGCCTTCAGTCGGCGATCGATGTAGTCATCCCTGCTCGGATCCTGGATGTGATCCGGACAAGGACTTCCGTGTACACAACAAACTCTATCTGGTTGTGTCTCCTGATACCTCGGCTCTGCTGTATCTGAAGCAGCTACTGGTGGGGAACTCTGCCGGCGTCGCTTCGGCACTTTTTGTGCCGATCCAGGTGTAATCAAGTTCGCCACAACTTTCTTCAACTTATCCATTTCCTTCTTTTTATGCTTCGGTGCAGACTCTTCGATTTTCTTCTCTGCTATCTTCACGGGTTTTTCAAACCTCATATGGGACGATGAATCAAGACTGTGCCAATAAACCTCAAATGTGTCTTTTTTCATAATATGGCATCGTAGTATGTACATCTTGCTGCAAAACAAATCATGGAAAGTTACTGTTAGCTATTTATTCATTAGGTTTAGGTAAATATATATCAAACAGAGATAAAATTTTTTAAAAAAAGTACGTACTTTGAGGTCGAAGAAGGTGCTGAAATCAATCTTGATAGGCCTTGTGTGCCACATGAAACATCGGGGCACTATGACGCTACTGTCTCGGCTTCCACAAATGCGTCCCAACTCAGGAATAACCTCATAAGACCACAACTGTAAAACCCAAACCGGGCCGTAAAAATGGTAGTCTTTCTCTTCCTGTATCGGCTTCTTTGCAATATTTTGAATGTAGTGACAAAGCGCCCCATAAGTATAAGCACCCCATGGAAAGTCATCCCAAACCTCCAAATCTTCAACTAATGCCCAGGCCCATGTCTCAACCGTCATATCATCACGGCATAGTAATAAGTAGTAGTAAACCAAAAGATTAGCCACATTCAAATAATCTTCGATGTCTTTACCCAATTTTCGTTCATTAAACTTCTTGCGCAGTGAACTAACCATAGTTTTTTGGCCTTTGAAACATCTGTGGAAAAGACTGTCAGGCCGAAGGAGATGTCTGTCGTGTGGTTGGAATTCAGAATTTCCAAAACGAAGTCCAGTGATGCAGGCATAATCCCGTACAGTAAAACGAAAGGTCTGCCCGGTAACCTGGAACTAGAGCTGGCAAAATAAGCCCGGCCCGATGGGCCGGCCCGGGGTACCCGAAACCAAGGTTGGTTTGGGCATCGAAAATAAAGGCCCGAAAAATTTCGGGCCCAAAAGCCCGCCCATACGGCCCGCCGGGCCGACCGGGCTTCGGGCCCAAAAAGCCCGGTGGTTTCGGGCCAAAAAGCCCGCCCGAAATATTAATAAAATTAATATATTTTTTTATTGACAGTACACTACACACTTACCCAGCAGACTGCAGACCTAACCTAAATAGAATTTTTAAACACCGATGCTACTCATCTCTTCTTTCCAATTTTCTAGTTTCATTCTCTTCTTCCTTCCTCGCATACTCTGTATATCTCTCCCCGAACGCCTCCACCATCGCCGCCTCCTCCGCCTCCGCCTTCCGCCCATAGTACAGCAGGCACACCGCCACAACAAATACCGCACTCAGCGCCGCAAAGTAACTCACGAACAGCAGCATCGTCGACGCATAAATCAGGTGGTGGTGAAGGGAGAAATAGAGAAGCCGCCGATTCACCGTCGATAAATCAACTCTCTAAGCTCTCGCACATATCCGCGGACTATACGTGATGTCGGAAAATCTCGAAAAAGGTAATTTTTGCTCGATTTATACGAATTGATTTGTTTCTTTCTAAATTGCCAAATGTTAGGCATTCTTTGCCGTTTACATATTCCAGGTTTAGTTAAGGATTATGGAACTAGGAGTTTTGGTTTTTGGAATGTTGGTTAATAGTAAGAATTAGTGGTTGTTTTAGAAGCATAGAAAAGAACTAATACTGCAGATGTCAAGTTGTATCTGGTAAAGTTTTTGGAAGAAATGTTTTTGTGAGCAGTCAATATTTTTTGTTTGAAAAATGGATACAATATTTTCTATAGATGTCAAATCTTATATGTGAGTCTGTTTTTTGTTGGAAAATTGTCTTTCAAATTCTCATACAAACAAGAATCAGAATCGGGAGTTCAAAATTGCGATTTTAGTCTTCACCACAAAAGGATGAGTTTTGACTGCATAAGGTAATTTTATGTTAAAGATCAAATTATAGTCGCAATTTAATGATTTTGTTAGTCAATCTTCATTTTGTTGTGTATTTTCATTGTATTATCTCATATAAAATGGGTGTAGATTCCACAACAGTACATAGATGAAACATAATAAATAACCAGGAGATCATTTTCAATCATTCTTAGGTTAAAGATCAAATTATAGTCACAATTTAACGCATTTATTTCCAATTACAAATTATGAAATTACATGTATGCTGCTTAATCTATTACTAATATTACAGGAATAGATTTAACTCAAAGTTTGGACGTTATGGATGACGACGGGGTGAAGTTGATTGCTGAGAATACTCAAAGTCAAGGTACTAATTCTGTAGTTGATAAGGAACCTAAAAATTCTAAGGGAAAGAGTGTTAGGGATAGGGATGTTGATTCTCATGATGATAAAGATGCTAAGAAATTAAAATCTGATGTGTGGAAATTCTTTGACAAGGTTGGCATAGTGGATGGTGTGGAAAAATGTAAATGCAGACATTGTAGAAAACTCTTAACTTACAAAGCTGAGTCTGACACCACTAGAGATGTCAATCGGGCCAACCCTTTCGGTTTCGGGTCAACCCTATCGGGTTATCGAGCTATTCGGTCCGGGTTAAATCTGGTTGATTTTTTTTCGGGTTGAAAAAACTCAACCCTAACCCTAACCCTTCGGTTTTTGGGCTGGCCCGTTGGGTCACAATTAAAGTTTGTAAATAAAAATTAAAATGTATATATTTTCTTGACTATTCAATATTTGTCGCAAAAAAACTACACACAAAAAAAATTAAAAAGTAACAAAACAAGAATACGAGTGGCCCAAAAAATAGAAACTTGATTAAATCCAAAAAATAGCATCCAACAAAACAAATCTAGTAGCACTACACGACATGAAAAATAACAATAATATTCAACATTAATTAGTTATCTCACAAATGAAACTAAACACTTGAATGACATTCATCTTCTATGATTTCTGTGTAGAGCAAAAGAGTGTGCGACATACAACTACTACAAGTAATTAGTATTATGTATTATTTATTTTATTTTTTTAAAAATACATCAGGGTTATTCGGGTTGACCCTAACCCTGATCAGGCTAGTCCGGATAACCCTTCAACCCTAGCGGGCCAGCCCAAATAGCCCGGTTATGTATTCGGGTTGTAAAAAATCAATCCTAACCCTTTATTTTGTTCGGTTTATTCGGGTCGGCCCGTCAGGTTCGGGCTCAATTGACATCCCTAGACACCACCCATTTAAAGCGTCATGCTGAGAAATGTTTACAAATTCCTAAGTATCATGATGTGGGTGCTTTAATAGATAGTAGAGCCACATTATTGAAAAAATGGAAATTTGATTCTAAGGTGTATAGAGATGCATTGGCTAGAGCAATTATTAAGCATGATCTTCCTTTCAATTATGCTGAGTATGATGGGGTGAATGAGGTGAATAAAGCTATCAATCCAGAATTTAAACCTGTTTCTAGAAATACTGCCAAAGATGACTGTTTGAAAGTGTTCCACACTGAAAAAGAAAAGTTAAAGAGTTTGTTAGCTGCCCATTCTAATAGAATTTGTTTGACATCTGATTGTTGGACTGCTGTGACTACACAAGGCTATATGAGTGTGACTGCTCATTTTATTGATTCAAATTGGAGGTTGAAGAGTAAATTACTTGCATTTTGTGAGTTAGATACAACACATTTAGGGCTAGAATTGTCTTCCAAATTGCTTGGTGTTCTTAAGGACTGGGGTATAGAATCTAAAATATTCTCACTCACTTTAGACAATGCAAGTTCGAATGATACCATGGTTAGGATACTAAAAGACAGGTTGAATTTACAAGATGGTCTATTATGCCGGGTGAGTTTTTTCATGTGAGGTGTTGTGCACATATCTTGAACTTAATTGTTCAAGATGGTTTAAAGGTTGTAGATGATGCTTTGACAAGAATTAGAAGTAGTGTGAAGTATGTGAAGGCAACAGATGGGAGGTTAAGAGAATTCCAAAAATGTATAGGAGAGGTGAACTTAGGCAGTGTTGGTGGGAGTTTCTTGAGGTTGGATGTATCCACTAGATGGAATTCGACGTATTTGATGCTTCAAAGTGCTATCAAATATCGTCGTGCATTCACTAGTTTGAGCTACAATGATACAAGTTACAAATATTGCCCGACTAATGAAGAGTGGGAAAGAGGAGAGAAGATATGTAGTTTCTTAGCCCCATTTCACAAGATCACCAACATGATATCCGGGTCTTCCTATCCAACCTCAAGTCTATATTTTAGACAAATTGCATCAATTGAGATGAAGTTGAGTGAGTTTTGGGATTCTGGAGATGAGGTGATAAAGAATATGGCGAAAATGATGAAAATCAAGTTTGACAAGTATTGGGATTCGTACTGCAGCACTCTTGCATTTGGGAGTGTTCTTGATCCAAAGGGAAAGATGAAATACTTGACCTTTGTGTATAAGAAACTTTACCCGAATGATTATGGGGAGAAGGTGAAGATTGTAAAGGATTTCTTGTATAAACTCTTTATTGAATATGAACGACGTGGAAACGGGATCATCAAATACAACTTCACTTGCAAATTTATCTTCTATGACCACGTCTCCTGATGATATGGATGTAAGTAGAATTTTGCATTATACTGTTGTTTTATCATTTAATTTTTTTTTGTGTTGGTTATATTGTATGTTTCACATTTAATTTTGTGTGTTGTTTATATTGTATATATTTTATTCTAGGAGTTTGATCTCCAATTTCTTCAAGAGTCTTCAGTTATTGGTAAATCAGAACTTGATGTGTATTTGGAAGAAAGTCCAGAACCTCCTATTTCTGCCAACTCTTTGGATGCTTTAGAATATTGGAAAACAAATGCTCCTCGATTCCCTCGACTAGCAATGATGGCTTCTGATATTCTAAGCATTTCAATCACTACGGTGGCTTCAGAATCCACATTTAGCATTGGAGGTCGTATCTTGCACAAGTACAAGAGTTGCTTGCTTCCTGAGAATGTACAAGCTCTCATTTATACTCGTAATTGACTGCATGGTTTTGATGCTGATGATGATTTAGGTAATTATATATTAATATCTTACTTTTTACTTCCAATTTTTGCATTAAATTTTTACTATTGGTATTAAATTATCTTTAAATACAGATGCACAAGATGTCGAAGAGATAAAGTTATCAAAATAAGATTCAAATGTGGTTGATGTGGAACATTCGAATGTATTTGATGATTGAAGTTTGATGATGTGGAGGAGATTTAAGAAGTTTATTGTTTTATTTTCTATTATGTTGCGACTCTTTATTATGAATTTTAAGATGTTTATTGTTCAATTTTATTTTCATATTGAAGGTTGTTTTTAGATTTTTATCAAACTTTGATCTTTCTGGCAAGTAAGTTTGAGCATATTTCTTTGAATTATTTGTTCATATCACTAGCGGTAGCGGGTGTTGTAGATGACAAGTCTTGTGTTTATTAATTTTTCTAGCAATATATTTGTTATAGTGTGGACAAAATTAAAGAATTAATGATCACAAATACACTTTAATAAATTATTGAAAAATGGCCGGGCTCGCCCGCCCGCCCGACTTTTAGCCCGGGGCTAGGTTGGGTTTCAAATATGACGGCCAGAATGATTTTCGGGCCGGCCCGGCCAGGCCCGATTTTTCAAAAAAGCCCGATGAGCTCGGGCCGGGCCGGCCCGACCCGCTATTTTGCCAACTCTACCTGGAACCACGACTCATCCGGGGGTATGTGATCACCCTACAATTGACGGGCTAAAAGGTGATGTAAAGCATTGTTTGATGGGCTGGACTTTCTCTTCAAATTAATCAAACGACCAATATTCCCGTAGGTAAATCTAGTAATAGTTTGCTCACCGAGTCTAGGATTGGCGCAAACTTTCCGTAATGTGCCAGTTATCTCTTTGAACACCACCTCACGTATGTAAAGATTGATTTGACGTGTAACGTTACGCAACATAGGTCTCATCCATACACAAACAGGCTGCAATATGAACATACAAAGCATAAGAATAATGATCAAAAGCACAAATGAAAGAAAAGAAAAAAAATGGAGTTTGGAGGTTATCTGCCTGCACACGGTGGCTGCACACGGTAGTGACCACCGTGTGCAACGACCGTGGGCACGCAGATAGCCCACGACCGCTCACCACCGTGGGCGAAATTAGGCGACGCCACCACCGTGCCCACGGTGGTCCTCCCCTTCACAACCGTGCCAACGGTGGTCTCCTCCTTTCAGAACCGTGCCCATTCCCCGTTTCCACCACCGTGTCCACGGTGGTGTTATCTTCTCACCACCACCATGGGAAGAAAAAAACCAACCGTGGGCGAAACAATACACCAAAATTCAACATTAAAATTTAAATTAACACTACCCAAGCGCATAAAACTCTTTACATTCACCCTAAACTTCAATTAAGCATGTTTAAACATGTATATGAACAATTTCATTCTAAAAAAAAAAAATTGCAGGTTAGGGCACTCACCGGCAGTTCATTTACGAAAGGTTCTTGCTCGGACGCCGATGAAGACGCCGGTGACTCCTCAGCATGATCGGATTCGGTCTCGCTTCCATTCATAATTGGCCGTCGATGGTGGAACACGACTGTCGCTGCTGTCGTCTTCGTGTAGGTGTTTTTTTTTGTTTCAGTGGTCCAAGAGAGTGAGAGCGTGGGGTTGGGGGTGTGGGGGGACCGATTTCTTAGGGTTATGTTTCTTTTGTTTTTTTTGGTTGTTTTTTTTATTTCTTTTAGTATCTTTTAGTGGATGAGTAAGGGTACTTTAGTCTTTTTATTTATTTTGGTATAAAAAACTTATAGTCTTATAGTTGGGGATCTATAACTTATATGTTTTATGGTTTGATATTTAAAAAGAGTTGCCCCTTTATCATATCCAGTAAATACTAATAATAATACTAATACTAAGGGCTCGTTTGGTACAAAGTATGAGATAAGACCTGATATGTTTGACTGAGACGTCTTATAAAAATAAAGAATTAATATTCCGTTTGGTATGATGTATTAAATTCTCTGCAACACATAGTAATTATTGTAATTTATTGCTATAATTAGTTGCAGTATTATTTATACCACCTCATAGGTAGTATACATAACAACAAAAATAAGTATTATTCATACGGGCCCAAACTTTATAAAGGACCGTATACTTCATACCAAACAAGATATTAGGGTGTCATAGACATATTATACACCCTAATCACCCTACCAAACGAGCCCTAATACTAATAATAGTATAACTCAGAGGAAAAAAAAAAAGGAAGAAAAGTAATAGCAGTAGTTTATACGAAAGAACAATTTATGAGCAAATTTTTGCAGGTATATTCCAAACTGAAGTAGTATTATTAGTACAGCATTCTTATTTAAAGAGGTTGATAATTGTGGAGTAGCGAAAGCAAAAATGTGGTTTGCGGTGATAGGCGGCGTGATTATTTGCCTCATAGTGAAGCTCTTCTTCTACGATGACGACACCCTCCTCGATCTCTCTTCCTCTCACTTCAGCGCTCTCTTCACCGTCGCCAATAGGTAGGTCTATGTGTGTGTGTGTGTGTGTTTTTTTTTTTTTTTGTAAGATTAATTTTCATGAAAAAAATCATCAATACAGTTGATCTTCAGGTTTCATTCATATGTGATATTGATTTGCGCAGGCTAGAAAAACTTTATAATGGAAGCAAGGTCTACGTTGGTCTCCAAATTCCCGACTCCGATTCGGCTTCTCGCCAGAATATTGATCTTGTTCTCGTTACTCAAGAGTAATATAATCCTCTTTTCTCTCGTTTAATTTGAATTTGGCTGGAAATTATCTCCATTTATTTCGAATTATAGTTAAAATTAATCTTTGCCGTTGCTTAATTTGTCGGACAAGAAAGGAATTGCATGTTGACGGGTGGATGTGGTGTTTTATTGCAGGGGGGCTATGGTGATTTCTGTGAAGAATATGTCCGGGTTTGTTTCAACCGATAAGGATGGTAATTGGGTTTGCACTGATGGAAAGCACCATAGAACCGATGTGATTACTAATCCTGTGAGTTGCTTCTTAATTATGGTTGGAGAAGTTCTTTGGTCATCCATTCTAGTCTTGCATTTATATCCCTTAGTTTACTAGAAATGCCTAAGCTTTTCGCCCAATTCAGTTTCTTTTCATTTATCCAATTTATCCATGTTGAAAAATGATATTGATGTCTCCCTCGCTCAATAGCTGTTATCTGCTTCATACATATCTCTTGCTGATAGTTTTAGGTCATAGTTTTGGATTGTGTGGAGGCATTTCTACTCTTTCTGTCCTCTAGCAACTTGTTTGGCCTTACCCTAGTGTGGTGCTGCAGGTACCCGAAACTAAGCGGTTGGTTTCCGTTCTTGAAGAATATCTTGAACAAAGGGGAGTTGTTCTTCCAGAGGGATATTTGTCTGTTAAAGTCATATGTCCCAACCCAAATTTTAGGTATGCTTCACTTGTGTTTCTATGGAAATTGAAGTGCTGGGGTCATTTCTTTTCTTTGTTTTGGGGTATCTTACTTTTCTGTCTTCAGAAGTTTGTACTTGTTTAAAGTTTCGTGGGGTGGATTTACTCTATGCCATCCCCATTGTGAACATGTGATGTGATATCTTTACCATTGACAATAAATCTGACCTTTAGTTCTTACAGAATCTTAGAAAGTTGAGAAGACTTTGCATTCAAGGTAAAATTATAATTTCCATAGACGAGAGAAGAATTGTACCTTTTCCCATAGACAACAAATATCGCTTTAGTTTTAAATTGAATCATAGAAAGTAGAGAAGACTTGGATTCCAAGGCAAAATCATCTTGTATGGCTAGTAACATAATTTTACATCTTCACCACCGCAGTCATTAAGTATGGTAATGGTGCTCTATAGAAAATCTTGTTTGTCTTACAGACATGATGATTGATGATTATATATGTAAATCTGTTTATACTTGCTATCATGCAAAAACTCCATGGCAGATAATATCACTCTAAAACACTAACTCGTTGGCAAGGAAAAGTCGACTTGGAATTATTTCAATGTTTTATAGACATATAAAATGAAAGCCTTTGGAGGGTTTGGAAGAGAGGGGGGGGGGGTTGTTTTGGTGGTGAGAGGTGGGTAGGGTGGGGGAATTTTGTTGTTGTTCTACTCTAATTCGTCTGCTGCTCTTCTTGCAGTTCCATTGATTCAGATTCATTTCCACCTGAGGTCATTACTTATGATCAATGGAAACAATTAAAACCCGGGAACAAAAGTTTGTATTCTGGATGGATCAAAGGTGTACTTCGCGTTGGCAAGGATAAAACACGGGACTCGTTCTATGAGCATCTCAACTCGGTCCTCAGTACTGCCCCAATATCTGATAGGTGTGCCACCATGTCATTCTACGTGTTATTACCTCATATTTTTGTTTTTCCCATTGAAGTTAAGTGGCAAAGGCATATTCAAGTATGGTTTTAAGGATTACGTTAAATTAATCTATATGTGCATCTTAAAAAGAATCTATATGTTGCATTCTAACATTCTCTCATGGATTAATAAGCTAGTAGCTTAAGGAATTAGAAAGAAAGATTACATGAACATTTTGATGTTGGATTAGAATGAATATGCCATTGAGGTTTGCATGTATCATGTTCAATCTTAACCAAAATATTGATATTTCATAGTGCATTCCCCGTATGATCCTACATTTAAGATTCAATCAAGAGCATCGCAGTACTTGTTTTTCCTTTTGATAAGGAGATATCCTCGTTGTGTGTGATATGTGAAACTGAAGATCAGCTTATGTATGCAGGCTAGAGCTCAAAGGCAACAAATATGTTCTTGGAGAATTTATTGAATTCAAAGGCAAAGAAGAGGATCTACAGGCTTTAAAAAAGATCAAAAGGTCAAAGATTAGTCAGCTGAGCATTCAGAAGATAAGCATGTTTGGTTTGGGTAACTCCTCTAAATTTTCCTGGTTTGCAGTATCATATGCTTTAGAATTTGAGACAGTAATTTGCATTGCAGTTGTAATGTTTTGGTAATTCCTTAATTTCCATAACTTGCAGCTCATTCAACTGTCCAAGTTTTGTATGCTCCTCGTGATTATCGTGTTGAAGGGTCTTCCAAGGTTTCACATTGGGACGAAGTGACTGTTAGATCTAGCACGGAGATAGTTTTTCAACCTCTGAATTCTACTAAACCGCACAAGTACAAGCTGTCTTCAGTCATTTCCATGTCACTGAGTGCCTGAAATTACATAATACCTACATGCACAAGGCAGCAGTACGTATGAGACACAGCTTTCATGAGGTCAGCCCGTGTTTCTATAAGTTTATATTTTATATACTTGATTCTGGAATGACGCAGGATCATATTTTCATCTTTTTTTGTGGCCAAAGATAACCCGATCCTTGCTAATGATTGCTGAGTTTTACTTTGAAGCTGAACTTCTTGGCCACCATAACTAGGGATAATTAAGTATTAGCAGTAAAGATTATGAATAGCTAACATCTGTCAGCCGAAGATTTCACTGTATAGAACCTTATATATATAAAGACAAAGTTTTGTTGCTTACATAACTCAAGTGCTATTGGACCATCATAGAGTCTCTCGCAGGTAATAGATAAATTATCTACTGCATTTCCTGATATGTGTATTTCCAGGAGGGTGATTGTTTCCTTATTTGTACGATGATTTTATTTAAAATTGATAGTTACTATAATTACACGCCCCTGAATTGTATCATAATTCATCAAGGGCGTGGTAGAATGGCTCGACCAGCCTGCTAGTCTGAGTTGTTGATATGTTGTTGTGGACCTTGTGGTTTTGATGCAAGTGATCTGCAATAGCTTGCATAATAGCGATGAAGGTCTGAATAGAGACATAAGTGACGTTGGCAGCAGCCTCTTCTTTGAGCTCATACTCAATTGTTGTTCTTACGACACACTCGTTCTGCTTCCCCTCCTTATCTATCCATGCCAAACTGGCTACGATAGAGTGAAGCCTAGGTCAAGATACCCGCCTTCCAGCACCTCCACTATCTTGACTCGTTTCTCATCGTCCACCACCGTAAACTTCTCTTTGTATGATTGCAATCCACCTCGGCTCCTGTTTCTCATCATTAGCAGCAATATAGGGTACTGGCTACTAGCAAATAAGATATGCTATAAGAGGGTGTTTATTACTATATATGGGTGATAACTTAGATAAAAATAAGGGCAAATATCTGATTTTACTTATGTTTGAACTAATTTTATAAAATATTCCAACTTTTGAAAAATATCAATTTGACGTCTGACAAATCTAGCATAGGATTGAATTCCGACCACTTGAAAAATGACGTGTTTCATTCTTATATCGATCGCAAGCAATTTTTTCCACGTCATTAGTATGATTTGGACGAAAATACATGCATGTAGGATTCTGGCTGAACATGGCATTTTCAAGTGATAATTAGATTTGTTACAAGTTGAGTATATCAGGTACGGAATTGATATTTTTCAAAGGTTGACACATCTTTGAAAATGAGTCCAAATATCATGTAAGAATCATATACTAGTGTTTTCTTTAAAAATAATATAGGCTAGTATTTTTTTTTGAAGAAACATTACAAGAAATTTTAAAGGCCGCGTGACGGTGGACTTGAACCCGTGACCTTTGGTCCGAGCATTAACCACTCTACCACTAGGCTAACACATGCACACAATATAGATTAGTATTTATTGTCAATCTAATGTATCACCACAAAGTAAAGTAAATGCCCTCTAAGTCTATACCTTCCATGCTTCACTTGCTGCTACCTTCAACTCACACTCCGCTGAAACTCTTTCCAACATTTTTCCTACTTAGTTTCACTTGTCTCTACTCTCTAGTGATGGTGGTGGTGGTGGAGAAGAGACGCCATTTCCGTGTAGTATAAATAGCAGGATGGAGGGGTTTTTTTTTTCCCTTTCTTTTTATTTTCTAGAGTAGGGGCTAAATTATTATGACTGCTTATTTCTTTATTATGAGTTGGAAAATAATAATTAAGTGCTTGTATGGAAAACCGGAGTCTATTTTTAAGCGTGGTAAACTATCTGCAGAGTTATTGTTGATTAATTACTTTGATGGTCCATTTTGCATAAATGCATTTTCAACTTGTTTTCTTTTTTCCTCTTTTGGTGTGGTTGATACATAATAAACATCAAAGTGCAGTTTTACTAAACAACTGATATACTAGTTTTGAGCAATTTCTAATGTATTGATTTTGAAAAAGTCAATTTTAGAGATGAACATTAATTTCTAGGAGGCGGAAGTTTTTGCTGCTGCATGGAAGTTTGCCTCAGTATTTTCCCTAAAAGATACTCACTCCGTCTCAAGTTAATGTGGTTCAATTAATATTTTATTCCTCACAATAAATTAAATTTGCACCACATTTTTGGGGGATGGAGGGAGTAAAATATACTGTAATTGTAATTAATTAAGAATTTACTTTCACTATATTTGAAATCGATTGAGCCCCTATCTTCATTGACCTAATATTAATCAAGCCTAATCGTTCAATTATCCAAATTTTGTACTAATTAGCGTTAGATTATCACTTAATTTGTTAATCTTCATTGTGTTCAATAGAATTAAACACGGATTCAACACAATACAAAAAGTTAAGTAGCATCATATTGAGTTGATACACAAATACGATACAAATACGATAGATCTAAACACTAATCTATGGAGTATTTTTGTGTCTCATTCGTGCCGTACAATCGTATTTATATGAATAATTGACAACACTTACCGGTGGTATTATTGTAGTTGAGCGATGCAAGTAATCGGCAATAAGCTACTAAATAAATGTTTGAGTAGGTAGCTAATTAGGGTAAATAATGGGTGGTCGTGTAGTAATTCATTTTAAATGAATTTCTAACCGGAAATGCAACATTGGTTTTCATTGCGTGGTAATCATGTGAGAATAATTTTTACTCTAATGTCACGAATTTTCCTTCTTTAATGCCAAATCCTTTCATATTTTTTTATTACAAGAAACAGAATTGGATCAGTCTGCTGTGACCCCTTCTTCAATTTCGCTTTGGGCCGGCAAGTTAATTAAATTTATAAATATGGTATCATAAAATTTCAGCTTTCATGCGAGTGATTCTAAATGTAGGGGTGTCAAAAATGGCCCGGCCCGAAATTGGGTTGGGCTGCACATTTTCAGGCCCGAAGCATTTTCGGGCCGGGTCGAGCATCACATAGTTAGGCCTGAAAATTTTTCGGCCTGGTCCGGCCCAAAATGGGTAAATGCCCGGTGGGCTCGGGCCGGCCCGGACATATTACAGTACAAAATTATTTTCGGGCCGGGCTGGGCCGCACATTTTCCGGCCCGACCTTTTTCCTACAAAATTTTATGGCCTGGCTCGACCCGATTATCCCAAAAAGTTCTGCGGGCTCGGGCCGGGCCCGGGATTTTGACAGCCCTATCTAAATGTAGTGCACATTTTATTCTCTATAGCCTCCTAATTAAAAAAATAATTAAAATTATATTAATTATACTCCCTCCTTCCAGGTTAGTATGATTTAATTAATATTTTATACCTCATAACAAATCAAACATGCACCACCCTTTTGGATGACAGAGAGAGTACTATTTTACCTCTATAGCCCCATAATTAACTAATACTAACAGTAAAATGAACTCTATAATAATAATAATAATAACAGTAAAATGAACTCTATAATAATAATAATAATAATAATAATAATAATAATAATAATAATAATAATAATAATAATAATAATAGTTAATTTAATTTTTTGGGGTTATAGGATAAAATTGTACAATCAATATAATTTTAATTATTTTTTAATTAAAAGGCTATAAAGAGTAAAAATGAGGCTACATCTAGAATCACCCCTTTCATATTGATTAAGGATTAATTGGGTTGATTAATTTCTTCACATTAATAGCAAAAAATGTTGGGAAGAGGAGATGCTTCCGACTTCCGAGTATAAATAAATACAGTAGTACGATCACCAAATTATAAATTATTATTATTTATTTATTTATTTTTTTTTTGAAGGGAACTTAGAGCATCCACGTACAACCCTTGCGCCTCTAAAGGGTGTGATAGGATTGTGGCCCTACCATTGCGCCTGTTGCTGTAATGGTGGGCATGATGAAATTAATTAGTTTTGGTGTGAGATAAATAATGAAAATTAAGGGATATTTATAGGTGTAAAATAAATAAAAAATAAATAGAAACGGTCAAGTGACCCGCCGAACGGCTACAAAAATCTGGCCAAGTGACCGTTGTTGCTGCCATTTTGTTTAAATCTGATTTTTTTTAATTGGGGCTTGTGCATAACAAGTGCCCTTCATAAAACCATTTGAGACAGGCGCGATGGAAGGAGGCGGAGCGCGATGAGAGCGGCCCGACAACTGTGGGGCGCGATGCCAAGCCTTCTCGAGCCGGCAATTGCACCCACCGTTGTGGGTGTTCTTAGTTTATTGAGAGGGTAGGGGCCGGACTAAATTATATGGTAAGGGGGCGTTTACTTTGCGTGATATGATAGATTGATAAAATATAGGATTGACTATATGAAGGATTAGATGATCAAACAAGCTCAAAAGTAATCAATCCATCAAAGTAAACGGTGGATTAACCTATACTATTTTTATCTATCTATCCTATCGTTTAAAGTAAACACTCCCTAATTGTTTTAGGTAGGATTTGGAAACTAAGTAATGCTTGCATGAGAATCAAATAGTGGCATCTTGCAACTCTTCTTGCAATGTGAAACACGTTGGGAACCAGTATTTTTTACTTCCATTTTTCCTCACATCCTTCTTGTATGATATAATCCATTTTTCCTCACATCCTTCTTGTAAGCTACACCGATCAATTATCATTTTTATTTAGGGGGCGTTTACTTTGAAGAATATGATAGATTGATAAAACATATGATTGACTATATGAAGGATTATATGATCAAACAAGTTCAAAAGTAATCAATCCATCAAAGTAAACAGTGGATTAACCTATACTATTTTTATCTATCTATCCTATCACCCAAAGTAAACACCCCCTTAGGATTTTTTATAAATCCTGAATAGGACTATTATGGGCGTTTACTTTGCTTGATATGATAGATTGATAAAACATAGGATTGATTATATGAAGGATTAGATATCAAACAGCTCAAAAGTAATAAATCCATAAAGTAAACGGTGGATTAACCTATACTATTTTTATCTATCTATCCTATCACCCAAAGTAAACGCCCATGGATAAAATAGTATATTTTCCATATTGTTGTAAATATCTTATAGATATACATCATATGAGTGTTGACCAAGTAATTAACCCTAAAACCCTAGCTCTGTACCATTATAAATAGAGGCATTTGGTCCTCATATTGTACACACTTTCGACACGCTTTCAATACATCTGAATATACAGAATTCTGATCCTCTACTATATTATCTCTTTTCTCTTTAGTTTATAACACGTTATCAGCACGAGTCTCTAGCCCTGAGTCTCTAACCAATTGATGAATTAGATTGAAGGTATGCCCTAGGAAAGAATTGTGCATTTCCAACGAGGTACATGTATATTGTTCATAAATTCAAATACCTTTTAATTAGAATTTCTTCATGTCATATTGCGCTTATACTTTTATCATTATGATATAATAATCGATGTTTTTGAAAGAAACACGAATTTGCAAATAATCTTAAAGATTATATATTGATGCTATTGAAGTAGCACAATTAATATTTCTAAAGAATATTACATGCTTTGAAGAGCAAATGAATTAAAATATTTGGATAATATATGATTATCCATGATTTTTGTGCGTATATATTGCACAAATGACACATGGCTCCGGAACAGCTTGTATCAATTTATGATACTAAATTAACAATAGAAAAGTTCAATACTTAAGTAAGTCAAAATGAAACTTACTAAGTTTTGATGATATCCGTTACAACGGATTTCTATATTGAGACAGTAGCAGAAGATAATAATGAATATCTTTGCAAATATTACATGCAACAACATTAGTTCGTATATTGTTGGTTGAGAATCTGATGTTTCTCATCTACGAACTTTGGAATTCAAGTCTCAATTGCAACTCACAACATACAAAAGATGGGTTCCCAACAAAAGGTTGGAATATATGTTAGATTAAATATTCGCGTGATGAACTTAAAGTTCAACAAGTTATTACTGTCAAATGAGTGATCAAATCTCATATACATATTATATATGCACCATAAAGAATGGAAGTTATAACACATATATGATTGTTATATTTATTTATTGCAACAAACAGAATTGGATATGGTCTACTGGGCCAAAAAATTACCCTTTTCAATTTACTTTCGGCCGGTTATAGTATTACTTAATTATGGTTTGATAAAATTTCAAGTTTCATGCTAAATGGGCTAATATCTTCGATTCAAAATAATAATAATAATAATAATAATAATAATAATAATAATAATAATAATAATACAAGAGCGGAGATTTTACCTAATGCGCACATGAGCAGAGATTTTACTCAATGCGTATATTGGATAGCAGCTACAAGTTATCATTGTTATCAAAAAATAAAATTAAAAAATAAAATTAATACATTGTGGAAACAACATAACTTGCATAACAGACAATATTATAAATGAGACGAGCTACTCGGATATCCGCGTTGGAGCTTGGTTTGTAAATTTTATTACCTAAAAGAACCAAATTAGAGAAAACATGAGTGGAATGAAGAGACGTTAGAATGTCACCATATTTATTGGTGGGGGAAGAATAGTAGTTGCTTTATGATCCTTAATTAATGCAACCCTAAATTTGTTTGTAATGAAACAAGTAGATTGCCTCCATCATTGAAACACATGACCTAATCTTGATAAACATGAGACTCATAAAAACTAGCATATATAGTTGACACACATGACACAACAACATATATAAACCACCAAATTACACCAAGAAACTCTACTCTCAACTGTCATTTTCATTATCGTTGTCGTTGTAGGTTCGTTCCAAATGATGAGCAGCAAGTTGCATGATAGCGGTGAGTGGTTGAATGGAGACGAGGGCAGCATTGGCGGCGGCCTCTTGTTTGAGGTGGTATTCTATGGTAGATCGAGTTATACATTGCTTCTCATTCCCCTCCTCCTCTATCACTTCGAATCTAATCCGATACAGCGTGAACCCTAAATCCAGATACCCGCCTTCCACCACCTCCGTCTCCTTCACTCGTTTCTCACTATCCACCACCGTGAATTTCTCCTTGTACGACTTCAGTCCCCCCTCCATCCCTGCACCTCAATTAAATTCATTCCTTAATTCATCATCTCGTAAAATTCATTAATTATCGTCTCGTCTAGATCTGCAATTGGATTCAATTTTAGGATAAGAAATCCTCGTTTAAATCTAAGCGATATTGATTTTTCAAATTATCTGGTTCGAGGAAGAGATAAGATTATGTAATTAGGTAGGATGGAGAAAGCAATTATTAAGCACCTGGAGGAAAAAAGAGCTCGAGAATGGTGCCGGCGGCGCCGTCGCCTTGCACGACTTCGATTTTGCTGATGAGGCCGGGCAGCGCTTGTTCCACGATTTTCGCGAGTTGGAGAGTGCTGTACAACTTCCACGCTTCGCTTGCTGGTACCTTCACCGCTCTCTCGTCGGAGATTGTTCCCATCACCATCATTTTTTCTTCACTTCCGCTTCTTCTCGTCGGCGGCGGCGGCGGAGGAGGAGAAGTGAATTTACGATTTACGAGTGCAAGGTATGAAGAGGGTGGGATATTTAAAATAATTAGTGGTGGTTAAGAGTTTGGCAAGGGTAGAATATGATATGATGTGACAAATAAAAAGAGACGACAAATTAAGCAGGCAGAGAATACAATGCCGGAGATACCCTAATAATTAGTACTCCTATATTTTAAATTAAATTTCTGCATTAATAAAATATGAAAATTAGTACCCAGTCCTTTGGTGACTTCAATAGTGGTGGGTTACTCGAGGTGGTCTTTCACGAAATCCAATTACTCATCACGTACTAATTAATATTTTGTTCAAATCACATTAATATAGTTTAATTAAGTTCATTTAATTTTTGCGATTAATTGAATTGTTTAAAGTTTAATTAATACATGTACAGTTATTTTCTGATTAAGCTAATATAATATAATGAGGGCATAACGAGGCAGTTTCGTGTCAATGTACAGAAATCAGCACTAAGAATTCATTATTCAAAATATAAATATATATGCAATTAAATTACTTAAATTAAAATTACTTATGATGTGGGATTTACTTAAAATCCATCGCCAATCCTTGGAATTATATATATAGATGTCCAGCTTTCCTTTCCATTGGTAGTTAAATGTTGAGTCTTTTTTGGATACTAATGGCGCCACTCCACCACTCTATGTTATATATATCATGTCTCTTAATCACGTCATTCTTGAGCTTTTGTTCAATCTTAGAATTTCGTGAATAAAGTAAATTATGGGATATCTTTCATACTGTGCATTATTTACATTTCCGTTGTTTGACTTTTTGTGAGAATAAAAGCAAAATAAGCGAAAATATGAGGAGTATTTCAATAAGCAACGTACGGATCTAGAATCTAGACCTACACTATATTAGACGCGGGAAATGCTACATAGTTTTATTACTAATTATAAGACACATGGGCGGAACTATAATGTTAAGACTGGACGGGACAGACGTGATTATATTCATGTATATACTCAACAAATGGGTGGGGGCAAAACGTAATCTAAATATAGCAAATAAAGATAGTACATACTATCTGCTGCTCTCTCCGATCAAAAGGAGAGGTTGTCATCAATATTGCTTCTAGCGGAAGAGCTTCACTTTTATTACAGGAGGAAGAACAGCACATTCATGCTTCAAAATTCCAATCAACCCAAATGAAGATTCAACATGCAATATAAAACAGGGGAGCGACTTGGCTGATCTAATCATAAAGGCAAAACTAATTATTTGGGATGAGCTAGGCTCTTATGATGCACAAGTTTTGCTTTGAAGCATGGGATAGAACCTTGTGTGACATAATGTGCGCTTTTCCTCCCCATCTAGCAATGATGTTCCATTTGAAAGAAAAACAATTGTGTTTGGCGGAGATTTTCGACAGATTTTACCCGTCATTCCAAAAGGTACTAGACAAGATATCGTGCACGCGACAATTAATTCTTCATATCTTTGGAAAAATTGCACCGTCTTAAGATTGACAAAAAACATGCGACTTCAAAATGCTTGCTCGGATGATGAATCAATTCAATTGGAACAATTTGAAAATTGGATAGCAAGTATAGGAGATGGGGTAATCGGAGGTCCTAATGATGGAGAAGCAAAAATTGAGCTTCCACATGACATCCTCATTCAATATTCAGAAGATCCTGTGAGAGTTATCGTTAATGAGATTTATTCTTCATTACAAAATTACAATGACAGCTCAAAGTATTTGCAAGAACGTGCAATTTTGGCACCAACTTTGAACGTAGTTGAGTCGATAAATCAATACATGGTCTCATTGAATGAATGTGAAGGCAGGCAATATTTGAGCTCAGATAGTATGTGTAGATCATATTCAACTTTATCTTTGTTTCAAGACATACAAACACTTGAGTTCTTAAATAGTATAAAATGTTCTGGTGTACCAAATCACGAGTTATATTTGAAAGTTGGAGTTCTCCAGTCATGCTTTTGAAGAATATAGATCATGCAAATGGTTTGTGCAACAGAACGAGATTATAGTTGTTACAAGACTTGGGAGCCATATATTGGAAGCCAAAGTTATAACCGGTCAAAATGCTGGAAACAAAGTTCTTATTCCGAGAATGTCACTTACACCAGTTGATCCAAGATTGTCGTTCAAGTTTCAGAGAAAATAATTTTCCCTCATAATCTCTTATGAAATGACAATCAATAAATCACAAGGTCAATCATTATCTCGTGTCGGTTTATTTTTAAAAAATCTAGTTTTTAGCCATGGACAATTGTACGTAGCAATTTCACGAGTCACGAGTCAAGATGGTTTGAGAATCTTGCTCTGTAAAGATGACCAAGATCGTGATATAATTGCTACTACAAATGTTGTATATAAAGAATAGCTACAGAATATATAAGATTTCACTTAATTACTACTACATTGTTTTACCTACTTACTTACGTACATCACTTTTGGATATTAACGCTATGTATTTATTCTTTCTTTTTTAGGACTTTTATTTATTTTTATTAGTTAAAAAATGTATATCAATAAAAAGGTTTAAATTCGTAAGCAGTAGAAAAAAAAATCTCCATAACATTATACTATGATGCTTAATGAAAATAGAAATTTTATTTATTCAAACAGAAATAAAAAATATCATATAATATCTTTAAATTTTTAAAAATTCACAAATTATAAAATATAGAATAATTAATAGTAATTTAGAAATATTGCTTATTGAGAAAAATTGCACCCGTGCAAAGCACGAGAGCAAAACTAGTACTCCCTCCGTCCCACCGAATATGGCCTGTTTTCCATTTTGGGCCGTCCCACCGAATATGGCCTGTTTCCTTTTTGGAAAAGAATTAGAGCTTACTTTAAGCTAAAAAAACACTTTAGTAGTACATTGTTGACCAAAAAAATACTTTATTAACTAAAAAGTTACTTTATTAACACTTTATTACACCTAATTCCTTTTTTCTTAATCTCCGTGCCGAAAACAAATAGGCCATATTCGGTGGGACAGAGGGAGTAGTAAATAAAAATAGAAATTTGGCCAGGACTTGCTAGGAGCATCCCTCCGTCTCTGATAAGACATAGGATAACGAATAGTTTTAGGTATTATTGGTTTATTTTCAGTAAAACTAAGAAAATATTTTGATTGTTAATAATGAAAATATAATGTCTAATTTTATTTTGAGGGGTATAATATGGGGAGGAAAACAGGGCTACAAGTTGTTTTAGGACACTAATTAAGGGTGACTTGCGAAAATAGGACAAAAATTTTCGGGCTTGCAAATAAAGGACAATAAGTTTTTTGAGTTGCAAAAACATGACACAAGTTTTGAAAATTGCAATTTAAAAGCCCGAAAACATGATACTCACATGCTCTTGAAGAAATATTCAAATACACATTTAAGATAGAATAAATTATAAATACTCAAGGTTATCTAAAAGATCCACGCTTTCAAAATGGTATCAGAGCCCTAGGTTTATTAAGGTATTATATTTTATTTATTGCTTTAAGTATTATCCTAACGGAGGAGACATCAAGAAAAACATGGATCCGGACGAATGTCCGAGATGCGAATGTTACAGAAACTATCTCCATGATTTGGAGGTACAGAAAACAAGAACCCAGACTGCTCTTGCAATCTGGAAGAGAGAATTCCACTCGGCAGCAACAAGAGTGGATTGTGAATCCATTATCTCTTGCCACCAAGAGATGAGAAGGAGAGAAAACTTCATTGAGAAGTTGAAGTATCTCCATCTAAGGACGGAGAACGTGATGAGAGAAAACCATCAGAACCATACGGACTGATGGATCTAGAAGAATGTCCAAGGTGTGGACATTTCCAGGAACGTCTCCAAATCTTGGAGAAAAGAAGGATAAGATACCAGAATGTTCTAACACACTGGAGAAATATGCTGAATCACTTAGTTCAGCATAATCAGGAGAAATAATTAATTGATTCATGCCTCCAAGGAATCAAAAGAAAAGAAGATCTTCTCCATAGTTGTATCTGCCTTGAATGAGAGATAGAACATGCCATGAGAAGAGACCATTGGATCCTTGGGAGTAAATTGGAATCATCTCTAATGGAACCAAAGAAAGATAAAGGAGTATCATCTACTCTTTTATATCAAGAGATTACTCCAGATTCATCCAAGATATCGGAGGATCTGAGAGAAATACAGAAAACGGTACAACATTATGGTGATAGCCTGTATGGTGTACCACGCGATCTTTACAAGATTGCAATGAAACAGGATGAAATTTACAATATCCTGAAGGAGATCCAATTACGGATCGAAAAACTGGAACAACAACCTCGTTCCGATCAAAGGAGGAATCCTTTTGGTAATGAACCAACTTATCCATTACCAGTGGGAGAAACCAAGAAGGATCCAAACGTGGAGGCTTTGAAAAGGTGGAGAAAAGAAAAGATGAACAATCTCGAAAGAATCAATCTTGACGACCTCCAGGAGTTAGCAGAATCTTTTGCTAACATGACGATGGTTGATTTAAAAATGAACCAGAATGTGGTCCAAAACCCACAGCCGGTGAATCAACTTCCACAAGGAGCTATCATTGAAAATCCACAAGATTTTCAAAATGCACCCGGAGCCATTAATGTAGTCCAGGATTTTCAGACTGGAGCAAGGTATGATCAACATACCCCAAATGATGCATATATGGCGGCAAGAAGGACACAACCAAAGGTGCATGATACACCTTATGGTAAGGCGACCCTGGATCCAATCCATCCCTACGGAGTAATGCTCAAACTTGATGAAGTTAATTTCAAAGATCGAGAATCCGTAATTGATGAGTGGACGTCAGCTTTGAGAATTGTGGCAGCAACTCTCGATTTAAACAAGAAAGGATTCGTAAGAATCCTCAAAATGAGCCTTGCAGGAATTGCCAAGATAGAATGAGAATTCTTTCCTATGGATATCAAGAATGCATGTTTTGAAAGTGAAAACTTCACTGAACATGTTCAGAATATGGCAACGATATTTAAAAGCCATTTTTTGGGAGAAGGATATTTCGAGGGATTTGATCAAGAAAAGAGAAAGAAATACTTGATGGCATTGTATAATCTAAGACTTGCAGTCTTAGATCAACAATAACTTAACAAGTTTCTACAGCTCTTTACTCTTTATCAACATCAATCTAAAGTTGATGATAGAGTTGCACTGGAAAATTTCTTTCTAAAATTTCCAAGCCCATGGAAAGAAATGCTGATTCGGGATTACGAACCAGGAGATTCTGAAAATATCGCAAGAAGGATGTCATTTGTACATCGAAAACTCTCAGAGTGGTGTCAACAAGCAATAGCTCTAAGGAACATAAAGAAATTGAGGAGAATCAACAAATATGCTCCTCTAAACTGCGAGGATAATGATCTTCCAACGATCATTGGAGGAGATCCACCAAGGCTTAAAAAGAGCAAGAAGAATAGGTTTTAGCCCTATCACAAAGGTGGAGATCCAAAAAGAAATTCTTGGAGACCAAAAATGAGATGGCCAAGAGAGAAGGCTAGATCTTACAAATCGGGCCAAAGAAGTGGACCATCAAGGAACAGATATTCATTCCAAGGGTCTAATAAATCCCAAGGAAGGACATCGGCCAAGAAAACTTTCAGGAGAACTCACACTAGAGTTAATGAAAGTTTTAAGGATTGTAACTGTTGGACATGCGGCACTACAAAAAACACTGCATTTACCGAGGGCATTACCGACGGCTACCTTATCCCTCGGTAATTCCCGACGGATTACCGACGGAAAAAATAAGGATCGGCTGAAAATTATTTATCAGATTTACCGAGGGATTTACCAACCGAAATTCCGTCGGTATTATTACCGAGGGAAATATCCCTCGGTAAATACTTTTAAATTAATTTAAAAATAATGAATTAATTTACCGAGGGATTTACCGACGGAATTTCCGTCGGTATTATTACCGAGGGAAATATCCCTCGGTAAATGCTTTTAAATTAATTTAAAAACAATGAATTAAATTACCGACGGATTTTATCCCTCGGTATTTTTACCGAGGGATATTTCCCTCGGTAAGTTTATTTTCAAAAAATTTTAAAAAATATTTAAGTTACCGAGGGATTAGTTCCGTCGGTATACATATATTTTTAAATAATATTTTTTTATTTAACATATATATATACAAACCCTAACCTAAACTCCACTTTTCTTCCCTCACCTGTTGCGCCTCCCTCCTCTCTCTTCTCTCTTTTTCTTCTCTCTCTCTCATCTCGCCAGACTCTGCCATGTTGGCCACCGCCCATCCCACCGTCTTTCGCTCTCTCTTCCTCACTGCGGCACCACCCCCGTCATACCCTCCCCGGCCACCGCGGCTCCATCTTCGCCTCTCTTCTTTTTCTATTGTCAACCGCGCTAACGCCGCCGCCGGCCACCCCTGCGGTCTTCTTTCGCCGTCCGTTTCGCCTCTATTTGGCTCCGCTGGTAAGTAACCTCTCGTCTCTCTCTCATCTTCTCCCGTACTCTCTCTCATCCTCTTCTTTTTCTGCCTCTGTCAGCCGCGATACCGCCGCCGGCCACCCCTGCGGTCTCCTTCCGCTGCCCCTGCAACGCCGCCTCTCCTTGGTGAGTTCTCTCTCTCTCTCTCTCTCACTCTGTCCAGCTCTCTCTCTCCCCAACTACATATCTATGAAATCTGCTCAAGGCTCGCGGATCTGCTCTTAATTAGTTGTTGATAATAGGTACATTGTGCTGTTTATGTTGTTCTTTTGGATTAAGTATCTGGATTTTTATTTCTTTTTTGGAGTGAAAAATTTCTTGATTTTGTTCGCTGTACGGTTAGATTTCGATGAATTGAAATTTATGTAGCAATGTACCATAGAAAGCATTGAGGAAATTACTCATTTATCCTCGTTCCACCGACTAGATCATTTCAGAATGCTTAGTTTCCTTTTTTCTTTAAGTTGATCAATCACTTCTAATGATAAGTGAAATCTAACAAAATAGTCTAATCTCTTCACTAATTCTAATCAAAATGGTTGATTTTTTGATCTCTGCACTAATCTTATAAAATTTGATTGGCTCATCTGCTTGCATTTCATAAGATTTCATGCAATTATGTACTTGTTCTCATGACGGAATTATTGGAATAATTAGTCTAAAGAGGCTCAAGATGAGTTGCAGATATAGGCTAATTAATAATTATGTTTAGTTAATCAAGATTATCCATCTCTTTTTTTCTTGTTGCTTCTTGTTACATCATGACATCCTCAAAATCTTATCTTTGTGTCTGCTGATGGACCATTGCTAGCAAAGTTTAGTCATTGATCTCTTCTTTAATACTTCACAATTATGTTCCCTTCTTTCTATATGTTTCATTTCCTTTTCTCTTGGACGGTCAAAGTCAATCTTAATCCAACTATTGTTTTGCGTCTTTCTTGAATGGATGGATAAAGAGACAACAAATGGTTAAACGCCGTAGTATCTGTACATGAAGAGTGCATTTTTCAAACTCTTTCCATGCTGTCATGGCTTATGCAATCTAAATTCTCTCCCTGAATTTTCATTTGTTCATTCTGGTGGCTCAGCATAAAACAGAAGTTGTGGCAGCCTCTAATAATACCTGAAGATGAGCATGAAGTTCTAACTGAAAAAAATGGTGAGTTGTGGTTGCAGAAAATTATTCTAGAATTCGATTTTTCTGATGCAATAAATATTTCAAGTTTGAATTTGAAAATCTTTAATGAACTTTTCTTTTCATGTAAAATCTTATGTTTCTGCAGAGAGAAAAGACGAAAGGAAAAAGAGAGAAGTCGTTCTACATAATGGAGCTTATGGAGAGCCGTTTGAAGCGCTCTTCGGATGGTTCTGAGTAGTGAGTATGTTTTATTTGGAATATTAAAAACAACTTTGTAAGATTTGTTTATTTTGTCAACTTTGTATGATTTACTTATTTTGTAAACAACTACTATCTAGCTACATTAATGTTGTCAAAGAACATACTTTATTGTTATATATGACGCGTTATTGTATTAGTTGTTATGATATGCTTGTTTGGGAAGATTGAGCAAGTAAATGGGTCGAAAATGGATACAACTAATACATACTTAATATTAAAAAAATTACAAAAGAATACCGAGGAAATACTGACGGATGTTCTGTCGGTAGACCCTGTCAAGGAAAACCACAATTTACCGATAGAACAATACCCCTCAGTAATACCGAGAGAATACCGAGGGATTTTTCCTCGGTAATTACCGATGGAAATTACCCTCGGTATTCCCTCGGTAAATTTGTTCGGTTGACGAAATCCGAAAATGAAAATTTACCGACGGAAATGATTCCGTAGGTAATTACCGACGGAAAATCCCTCGGTAAAAGTGCTCCCGACGAATTCCATCGACAACAAAATGGTGACAGAATTATCCGTCGGTAATTCCTCGGTAAAATTTACCGAGGGATAAAATCCATCGGTATTCGTTTACCTACAAGCCATTTAGCAACACACTATCCGTCGGTAATTCCATCGGTAACTCATTTACCGACAGAAATTCTTAGGTTTATCGACGAAAATGTCCGTCGGTAAACGCAGTGTTTTTTGTAGTGCGGTGTGAAGGGGCATATTTCCACAAATTGCCCAGACAATGAAAGAAGGGGCATCAACAAATTCGAATCCACTCCAGATATCGAAGATGCCATCTACTACCAAGAACTGATACAAGTATATCAGTTCGAAGATATACCCTCGGATGAGAGTATATATGAACAAGAATATTTAGAATGGTCTGATGGAACTAGATCGGAGTCAGACTGATCCAGAAACTGTTCATCAGGAGAAAGAGGACATGACGGGATTTTCCAGTCACACAACTCTCTCTCAAAATCTGATTGACAAGATTATGAAGAAGAGTCTAAATATACAAAAGTATCAAGGCTTTTCAGCAAGTAACATAGATCAAGTTCTGAGGAACTTTAATCTAAGGAGCAGGAAACAATAAATCGTCTATGGAATCACTAGACGAGAAATGTCGCTTCCTATATAGCTTACGGTGAATCAAGTGGAGATGCAGTTGATTCCAGCTAGTGACATCAGGGAAGATCTATCAAAGATGAAGCCCGAAGTCGCTGAAAGGATGAACTGGATCCATATTGGAGCAATCCAGTTGATGTTAAAATCGACTCTCTTTACAGGAGTACATTCGCCGATTGATATCGCAATTTGCGATAAAAGAGTTAAAAACCTAAAGGATTCCGTATTGGGAACAATTGCGGGAGATCTTTGTGCAGGACAAGTGGTGGGAATCATCTATCCAAAGATTGTCTATAATCTTATTGAACCCATTTCAGCAAAGCTCTGACGCTTTATCAGGACTTTAAACGCAAGGATCTATTGGAGGAAGGAAATAGGTCTTACTCCATTACTTATCAGGTATCATATGCTCTTTCCAACTCACATCACACTGAGTCATTTCTGGGAAAGAAGCTCATTGAGATACCAGATATCTTCAACAAGATGACAACAACGGTTTGTCCCGATAGAGTGGAAATTACTCGGTTAAGAAACGTTGATATTCAAATCCGAGATAGAGAAGTCATGAGACACGATCAAAGTCTCAGGATAACTTCAGGAAGATTATCATTCCAAGGAGACAGAATTATGTCTTTACCATATGAGAGGAGTCAGAGTCTCATTCGAGAAGCACAACCTCAAACATCTCAGAGTAACAAGGTTCCAGTGAATCTAAAATGTCCCGAGGGGTGGAGAGAAGTGATAGTAAAATTTGACACTACAAGGTGGGAAACCAACTTCCCTTGTTATGTTCTTTACTATTTACAGCAGCCGGAGATCAATCATTACAAAGGTACCCTGGAGATTGGGAGAAAAGTGATGGAGATCAATGGCAGAGCTGGAAGAGTGTTAGTCTTGCTATTGGGTTTGGATTTTCTTGAGGATCACAAACCTTGGGGAAATAAAGAAGATGGAATGGAAATCACGATTAATGGGAGAAAACTATTAATCGAATGACAAGTCCATTCTCCATATACATCTCTATAGGGATGTTATATGAAAAATATAAGGCAGAATATTTTGCTGCTTATATTGATTCAGGTGTAGGAATTTGTACTGCAAAACGGGGAGTCTTTCCAGCAGAGGTAGAAGAGGATCTACCTCGAATTACAGGAAGAGATTTTTCAAAGAAGATTTTACTCTTGGCTAAATGAGTAAAAGAGACGGAAATTTTAATTGGCGGAGCCAGAGGAACACCTTGGTATAAAGTTAAAACTCCACCAATCTATTTCCATGATACAAGTGCAGACATTCTGTTAGGAAATAATTTTCCTACAGATGTTCAAGAGATACATGCAGGATAATGAAAAAAGGCAATTGGTGTTCACAACCATTTGCGATCACAAAATCATTGTCCAGAGGCTGAATGGGGCTTTTAATCGCCAGATACCATTAAGTTTTCGCAGCAAGCGTGGTGATGAAGAAAAACTTCGACACCCAAAGATGAAGGATCAAAGGAGATTCAGCGAAGCTGTCGCAGCCCGGCCTAGAATTTAGATGACAAAGCCGGTGGGTCCTACGACTTACACAATTTATGATTAACAAAAGGATTAAGATAGCGACCCTGCTATCATTTAAGAGCAAACAAGGCAACTCATGCTCGACAAATCATCAAACTTAGGATAATTATGACATGCGTAACTCGAGATTAATGAAACGAACATTTGATCTCTTTTTAAAATATGCATATCATCAAATACAATCTCAAATCAGCTCGGAAATCAATAATCTCATCAACCAGATTCATGGCAACAACCATGAAGGAAATGAGCTGATTTTCAGGATCAAGAAAGCACGATAAAATCAGTTGTAATATAGAACTTCCAATATAATGAACAACTATTATATAGATAATTAGATTGGCCAGACTTCAAAATAAGATAACAAACATAGTTCGAGACTTCAGACTTCAACACTTCATCAACTTATACTAATCTCAATATCATAATCTTGCAGCGGAAAAACGAGAGAATATATGTGTGAAGACATATATTCTAGGTTCTAAGCTCATCAAAATGACTCTTAACATTAATAAAATAATAATGACAACAACAAGTCCGCCAAAGACACGATCATCTTCATCCCATTAACCCGCACATTTTAGAAATAATAGGGGCTGAGTACTTCGTACTCAAGTAAGCACATGCCAAAATATTTTGAAACTTACTTCTAGAGTTAGATTAAACTTGCCATAAAGCATAAGCACAAGTAATTTTTGTTTCTCAAAAATAAACTGCATGCTCAACTTCTTCTTTCTCGTAAATCATGCTTGTCCGCCGTACATATACTTTAGGATGTATGTACCAGATCTACAATCACATAATGATAGTGTTGAGAAGGAGGCCTCTTCTCAAACACTTGTAATCGTCCATTCCTTTCGAAGGCTCCCGATTACAAAATAAGTGTACACAAATCCTACCTTGCGTGGAGACCGAATTCGTCTTGCTATAGTGTAGATGGTAACATACAAGAACTTAAACATTTGGCAAGTCAATCAATTTTAAAACATCTCATATATAATCATATAACTTCATTCGTCATTTCATTGGTTAGAAAGCCCACCCGATACACTTAAGCTTTTGCCTTAACTTTAACGCTCGCTAAATTTGTGCTTTACGCTTCAGCCTTCCACTTCCACTTGCCGTTTTAATCGAAATGGAAATACGAACTTCAAAACGAGAATAATTTCTATTGAATAAACAACTTTGATATTCTTAACTTAATTCGCTCGGAATTCTACGTCGAAACTCGAGAATTTCTAACTTAACTTCTTAAACGCTCTTAACTAACTTAATTAATGCTAAAATCATACTAATAACTTCATTAACCGCTTAAGCTTGCCATCTATCATACTATCGTATCATTATCACATAAACATTTCCTTAACAAATAAACATCTCATTTAGTCATATAAACATCTGATTAACACTTAAGCTTTTCATTTAATTATTTAAGCATAATATAAATGCTTAAACTTTTTGGATAATATTTAAACTTAATATTATATTATTATCAAAATATGTCTTTGATATATTAACTCATTAATGACGTATCATTAACACTTAATTCATCATTAGTGTGTCATTAATACTTAAAATCATCATTAGCTCTTAATCATTCACTATTCGAAAAGAACTTCTAAAGACATAAGCAAACATATACTTTACTTAACCCTTCCATCTTTTCATTAATATTTATTGACTTATAACTTATACTATTGTCAACATTAATCATATCATAAAAAAAATATTTCATTTCTTCATATAAGCATCTCATTAACCATTAAGCTCTTTCTTTATTTATTTAAGCACATCAAAAATGCTTAAGTTCTTTGATAACATTTAAGCTTAACATTATAACTTTTGAGTTTACGAAAGAAACAACCGAAAACAAGTTGATCAAAGATCACTGATAAATCAAGCTATCTGGAAAACCGAGTTATTTGGAAAACCGAATGGCCGGAACCGAGCCTTCGGAAAATCCGAGTTATTTGGAAAAACTGGCCGGAAAACCGAGCCGGCCGGAAAAACAGAGTTGGCCGGAAAAACAATTTCGGGCCGGAAAATCGAGTAGTCGGAAATCGAGCCTACGTGGACCTGAGTTAATCCAAATTGACCGGGTCTACTGAGTAAATCCAATTACGGGTCCAATTGTTAATCCAAATTGACCGAGTCCAATAGAAATCCAATGACTGGTCCAATTAGAAATTCCAAATTGACTCGAGTTCAGTGAGTAATCCAAATGACGGTCCACGGTAATTCCAATGACTGTCCAAGATAATTCAATTGACGTGTCCAATGAAATCCAAATTGACCGGGTCCAATGGGTAATTCTAATGACTGAGTCCAAATTGGTAATTCCAATTGATCGAGTTCAATTTGAGTTAATCGTTCGACTTGGTCCATTGGTTAATCAAGGAATTAAACTCTAGAAAACTCTCAATTTCAAAACTTTGTATTAAAATTCGAAAATTCTACATCACTTAATTTTTAACGTAGATTCCATTTCTATCATTATTTTCTTCATTAAAATCAAATACATGGCTTTATTGTACATATATATTTCGGTCCTTTTGATAAATTAAGAATTTAAAATCCAAATTTTATTTTAATCACTTCCAATCATGTTAATTTAAATTGAAATTTCTCAAATCTTAATAAATCAAACCATCAAACATGTTTATAATCATCATAAGAGCTCATAGAAATCATCAATTTGATCATAGGATCAAAGGATCAAAAACCCCTAATTTTAATTAATATTTTCGGCTATTTTGAAAATAATAGAAGGACTTTGATTCTTTGATTACTTCCAACATCAAACATGCTTAGAATAATTATCTAAGCTCAAATAATCAATTAATTTGATCATCCATCATCAAAATTTATAAACCCCTAATTCTTCCTTCATTTTCGAAAAATCTGAATTTAAAAATAAGATGATCAAAGCTTATTTTTAAGCTATAAACTTGAATTAAACTTATATCTAACCTTGATTAATAACTTGGAAATGATTTGGATGGAAACCTTGATCTTCGAGCTTGGATTATGAAGACTTAAATGAAGGATTTAAGTGTGTGAAAGTGTGTGAGTGTTCTGCCATTTGAGAGAGAAATGGCGAGAGAGAGATGAGAGGAATTGAGTGAAATGATACATATATATATATACATAGCATAGGTTAATTAATTAATTAATTAACACAAAAGTCAACAAGATAAGGTCATCACTTAGGTCATTAGTTAGGTCATTGCTTAGGTAATAATTAGGATTATTTAATTAATTAAATGCTTAATTTAATCAATTAATTACTAACTTGCTAATCATAACTTCAATCACTAATTTCTCACTTTAGAAAAATCAATTAGGGCCTCTCAAACCCTAATTCAAGTTTTGGTAATAAAACACGGAAAAACGAGTCATTTCCGAATAAATAAAATTATCAACTTAGATAATTAATTACTAATAAATTTAATTAAGAAAATTAAATTCATAGTTTTCTTAACTAAAAATCAAATATGTAAGCACATATTGATAAACATAAATTCTTCCTCGTTTCGGGTTAACCGAGACGAGACAAAAATAATTTAATTCCTTTTTACGGCAAAAATTAGGGTTGCAGAAGAAAAATTAATAAAAAGGAAATTTTCTTCTTCTTAATTTGCTTAATTTGATTAAAGAAAAACTAAGGCAATTTATGTAAGAAAAACGGGGTATTACATTCTCTCCCCCTAAAAATAAATTTCGTCCCGAAATTTACTTACTTCTTGGAATAACTGGGAATACTTTTCTTTCATCTTACTTTCTAACTCTCATGTGTCTTCTCTAAATCATTATGATTTCACTTGATCTTTACTGACACGATCAAATTATTTCTAAGTTGATGGACCTTTCGATCCAAAATCACTTCTAGCTTCTCTTCTTAACTTAGATCTGGATTAAAGATCACTTCTTCTAGATGGATAACATGCTTTGGTTCGAACATGTATCATCGCAACTGAGATACATGGAACACGTTATACATACTTCTAAAACTCGGCAATAAAGCTAGCTTATCCGCTACTTGACTTATTCTTTTCAGAATTTCATACGGTCTTATGTAGCGAGAGTAAATTTTCTTTTAACACCAAACGATGAATTTCTTTGCAAAGGTTTTCCCCTTCAAACTCTAACGTTGATCTTCACGTGTCTTAAAAAAAAACATTCCTGACGATCTTATGTATATTTTTTTTTTCTGACTTGACGCACAATCTCTATCATTTCTTTAATTACTTCGGCCCTAACATTTTTCTCTCGCTCACATTATTTCAAAGGAGCGGAGATTGACATTTTCTTTCATGAAGGCTTCATAGGGTGCCATGCCTATTGACATTTAATAACTGTTGTCATAAGCAAATTTAACAAGAGGTAAAATTTGCTCCCAATGATCTCTTCGATCAAGAACAATAATTCTTAATATATCCCCTAGGATTTGAATGGTTCTTTCTGATTGACCATCCCTTTGAGGATGAAGGCTGTACTAAAATTCAAAACTTTTCTAACCTTTCATCTTTTCTCTGAACATTAGAAATCCTTGTTCTGAAATTTGGAATTACTTCCATGGCTGCTATCATCTGCTCTGCAGATTGTGACGGCAGAATAATTTCTAATCTTGACTAGATGACTGAAAAGAGATTTATCTCTACTTGTACCGAATGGTTACAAAATTCTCGGTTAACTAATCCATTCCTAGAATGATATCAACATTTCACATTTTAATCTAGGTTAAGGCTTTGACTATCATTTAGAGAAGTCCTAATTCAACTCTAATTTAGGACAAACAAGAGTAACTGAGGTAGGTTCACCTATTGGAGTAATTATTCTTAGATTTCGCCTAGCACGTTCTACGTTTTAGATCAAGATTATTAACGCATGTATTTTATATAAATGAATGCGATGTACCCATAAGATTATAACAGGTACGCCTTTTGATTGACTTAAACCTGTTAAATTTCCTTGATCTTCAATGCACTACTTCTGCATAGATCAATACACTCTAACTGAGTAGCACGACTATTATTTCTCGACGTAGTCCGGCTCGAAAGAGCTCAGACCTTATCTTATCTGTGTCTACTTCATCTTAGGCGAAACGAGTGAGATCATAAAACTATCGATCAAACTCGGATACCGATTTCTTTCCTTGCTTAAGATTGGCATACTCATTCTTCTTTTATTTGCGATAACTTCTTGGGACATAATTCTTGAAAAGAGTATTCTTGAATTATTCTCTAGTTAAATCTTTAGCCGCTCGGATATACGTCTCCTGACGAACTTTTCACCAATGATCCGCAGATCCTTTGAGCTGGTAGGTCATGCACATAAGACGCTCTTGATCGATACAACGAAGAAACCTAAAAAAATTCTTTCTAACGATCAAACCCACTCTTCATCTTCTAACGAATTTTCTCTCCCGTCTAAAGTTGGGGATTTTGACAAAGAAAAAGTTCTTTTATCCTCTTTTCAGGCTGAGGAGACGGAAAAAGGTTCTTGATGTTCTTCTTTTCTACTTTATTTTTTCTAGAAGGCATTCTAATTAACACGCACAATGATTTTTCCGAAGAATTTTATTTTCTTTAAACGGAATAAAACTCCTTGATTTTTAAAACTTAATAAAATTCTTATTCACATCTTTAGCACATAACATCCTCATCATAAATAATGAATCAAACGATTCATTCTCATCATCATACAATCACATTATCAAGAATTTAACTTGAAAGTTTAAGCACTTTTCACATATTAAGCTTTTAATATAAAAGCAGTTATTTCTCAAAATAATAGTTCCAAACATGGAACTTAACATTCAAGTAAATCAAATCTTATCATAGCATAATCACTTTCATAACTTAACTCAATACTTAAGCAATAGCACAACAACTTAGCTTCATAACTTTTCTCATATTGACAATCAACATCAAAGCATTCAGATTCATAACTTTTCTTAACCATTCAAACAATTCGCAAAATAACCTAACGTACTTTTAACTTTTGGCAAAGCAACTTACTTCTTTCATACTTAGCTTATATTCATAAAATTCTTATTCTTTAAACTCTAACTTTATCTTGACAATTTACTGTCAACTTACTTTCTGCTTCACAAAGCATCATATCTTCTTATTTTTCTTAAGCATATAAGAACTCATCAACTGAACTTTATGACTGCTTTAGTCATTCTTTCATATACTGGAAGATTTTCCCTTTTGAGATCTCTTTAAGATAAGGAATCTATCAAAAGATAAATTATTCTTATCTTAATTGTGATGTTCTAGCATCACACTAGCGTAATAGTGACGGTACAGAATACTAATCTGTTACCGAAAAATATATGGTTAAACCATGCATCATATATTCTACTTAAAAACTCACATTTTCCGTATTTATACTACTTCTTTCTTTCACGTTCTCAAAATAATTAAAAAGGTCTACTCTCTATTGGTCGTCCTTGGAAAACTTTTCTTCTTTATTAAACTCATTATTGAATTCTACTCTATCGATTTCTACATCATCTTCTTCTGCTACTTCCTCTTTGACGATAATATCTCAGGCCAAGGTAAGCTTGACTTCATCTTCAATGTCCGCAACTGGTGTCGATGAGAAACTAGCCTTGAACTTGACTTTTGGAGAGGAACACGTTGATGTTAGTTAAACAATCCATCCTTTTAGTAGTTGGATTGCTGTCGAGGTCATTATATTATTATTCTCATGACACAGGGAGAATGATCCCGCTTCATACTCCCTTACTAGAACGGAGAAATGGAAACGGAAGAAAATTTAATATTCGGAGAGTTGAGAATATTAAGGATCCTCGGAAAGAGAGAATAAATCACCTCTGCGCGAAAGACTAAAATTAAATCCAATTCTTTAATAAAAATTTCTGAGGTCAAAACTGACGCATTTAACTGAATAAGGAATGACAAGATTAATAATCCGAGAAGTAGGTTGGGTAATGAAAGAATCCCAAACCTTAATTAAATCGGATAATCTGAGGTTAAATAAAATTTTAGCTCAGGTATTCCTAACAAAACAGAAAGGAATAACATTATCCCGAGACATTAATTTCATTGTTTACTTCTTTTGAGATATTAATTCATCTCGATCTCGTTCTAAAACATAACAAGAATGTGATTAACGACAGAAAAGAATAACGAACGATGGACGAAACAAACAAAGAACGAAACGGACGACGAATGATGAACGAACAACGGAATTATTATTTTTTTTATTTTTTATTTTTATATATATATATTAAGTTATGTTTTCATTCTTCATTACTTATTTTAAATCTATTCTTCATACCCATTTTTCTTCTTTTTCTTCAGTCGATTTCATCTCGTTGTCGCTTCCCAAAGATATCTCGTATTCACTTTACTATCCAAAAACGAACAATCGTCATGCTTGCAATTAATTCATCATCTTGCTTACTAAAGTTCGTCACATAAAGGATCTCAAGCTCATAATAACGAGCAAAATTTGATTTAGAAAGTTCCAAGAAATCAAAATAAATTGATTAAACTTGAAAGAAACAACTTGCAGAAAAATTTGCACAGCTGTATCAGATTCTAACTGGATTTCAGAACAGAATACTTGGAATCAGGGGAAATGCAGGGTACCATTAGAAAGCCACGGATGTCTAGTTTCTAACCCAATTTACGGATCTGAATTTCGTTAAACGAGCAGGAAGTTATGGCCTCCGGAGTAAAAAGTGGCAGAACAGCCGCCGCCCAGGCCGCCGGCGACCGCCGGGACTCGGCCCGCGGCTGACCTGCCATGGTCAGCGGTCTCTGAAGCTCAGCCATGGCTGACTTCAGGTTCCCGGGGTCAGCGACCGCTCGACCTCAGCGGACGCTGAGTTCCGGCGTCCTGCTTTCTTCAGCGAGCGCTGAGTCTAGGAGATGGCTGACTTCTCGCCCTGTATTATTTTTGAACGATCTCTGAGGTGTAGCCATCTCTCACTTTCATGGCAAAAAAAAAAAAATTTCTCCTTCGATTCTTTATGCGCTCAACGAACTTTCTATCTTTCAATTCTTGTTTTAACGTTTTTATAAACTTCATTTTACTTCAAAAATTCTTGTTTCATTAATTCATTTTTTAGATATAATTTCCGACATAAGTACAAAACTCGGAAATTTACTTAAAATGACCGCTTTGGCCATACTTCTTCTTATAACGGAAAAAAAAAAAATTACCTCTTCGAGGACTTTTTCAAAAACGAGGGATTTTTCTCTATATAAAAACTCCCCACGTTAACCGTGATTTTAGGGCATCACGCAAAACTACTTTCTCGGAGCGGAATTCTTCATCGCTACCGAATCTTTGAAAACTTAACATTTTATGCATCTTTATACGAAAACCTACTAAACAAGCGTAAAATTTGTTCGATTATTAATCTATTAAATTAACGCCACTCTCGAACTCTCTCTCTCTGCTCATCCTCTAATGGATCTTCTTCTTCTTTTTCTTCCTCACTTTCAGACTCGGTACTCTCCTCGGCTTTCTCCACTTCATCTAACGTCAAAGGGACAACACTCATGTCGACCATACCCGAAAAAGGTCTAAAACTAGGTTTGAAATCTTAAATGACTAAACGGCATACAACGAAGATAAAAATATCCTTCGGTTGCTCCGACCTCGGGGTCAACGATTTCCTCGTCACCGACATGAAGACGCGGTCCAGACGTACTCCTCTCGTGAAAATGAAAGAAACAAGCTGAGTTCCAAAGAAATAATCAAGCTCTGAAGAATTCAAACCTTGAAGAGTATCCATAGAAGGATTTAATGGAACTACATCAATAGAGGGAGCTGAACCAAGTTGTTCGCCGAAGCAGAAGGCTTGGGAACAGAAGCAAAACATTTGTTAAAGGTGGAGATGAAACATAGCCATTCAACAACGGCTAAGAAATAATTCTGTTTTTATCAAAACTATAATCATTAGGATGAGGAGAAACAACGGTTTCAGGGTTCTCTTGAGGAATGAGAAAAGAAATTGGGTCGTCTTGAATATCGAATCCTGCCATCCTACTTCATCCACTCGTCAGGAAGAAGAGGAACCAATTTTACTATTCCGAGTACCCCTGAAATATTACTCTCATTAATATTCATCTAAACACGATGGAAACGGCTCAACTCTGCTAATATCTACATAGCTCATATGCATTTACTGAAACTTTTTCATGGCCTCGTCACTTCGAGAAACTAATTTCCTTTCCATACGTGATACCAAGTTCACGATACTTTCCAAAAACGTACAATTGTCTTGCTTGCAATTGTTAAAACTTACTTTAAACAACTCAATCATAAAACAACCTCATTAAAATCTCAAATCCACATCACAATTTCATATTTCTCCAACTTTCTAACTTCATCTTATTAATTAACTCCGTTATGGAGACAGAAGACCATATTACTGAGTTTCTAGCTATGTGGGTTGATCAGGTCCACATAACAGTCCCTCAGTCACATGGAACTTCAAATTTTAAACTTTTTATCATAGGAAACTTTTAAATGCGTACCTGGTTTGCCGGATGAGATGAGGTGCTGGACTTTTGTTGTTGTTCAAATTTGACTAGTCTAGAACTCAAACCAGACTAGACTTTAAAAAAAATATGAACTTAGAGCAATAGACTTTGCTCTCGACTAGTCTAGGGATTCAAACTAGACTAGACTTTTAAGAAATAATGACTCAGAGCAAACAGACTGCTTCCGATACCACTCGTGTACCCGGCCTAGAATTTAGATGACAAAGCCGGTGGGTCCTACGACTTACACAATTTATGATTAACAAAAGGATTAAGATAGCGACCCTGCTATCATTTAAGAGCAAACAAGGCAACTCATGCTCGACAAATCATCAAACTTAGGATAATTATGACATGCGTAACTCGAGATTAATGAAACGAACATTTGATCTCTTTTTAAAATATGCATATCATCAAATACAATCTCAAATCAGCTCGGAAATCAATAATCTCATCAACCAGATTCATGGCAACAACCATGAAGGAAATGAGCTGATTTTCAGGATCAAGAAAGCACGATAAAATCAGTTGTAATAAGACTGAACTTCCAATATAATGAACAACTATTATATAGATAATTAGATTGGCCAGACTTCAAAATAAGATAACAAACATAGTTCGAGACTTCAGACTTCAACACTTCATCAACTTATACTAATCTCAATATCATAATCTTGCAGCGGAAAAACGAGAGAATATATGTGTGAAGACATATATTCTAGGTTCTAAGCTCATCAAAATGACTCTTAACATTAATAAAATAATAATGACAACAACAAGTCCGCCAGCACACGATCATCTTCATCCCAGCTAACCTGCACATTTTAGAAATAATAGGCGGGGCTGAGTACTTCGTACTCAGTGGGCACATGCCAAAATATTTTGAAACTTACTTCTTAGAGTTAGAGATTAAACTTGCCATAAAGCATAAGCACAAGTAATTTTTGTTTCTCAAAAATAAACCTGTGCATGCTCAACTTCTTCTTTTCTGTAAATCATGTTTGTCTGGCCAGACATATACTTTAGGATGTATGTACCAGATCTACAATCACATAATGATAGTGTTGAGAAGGAGGCCTCCTTCTCAAACACTTGTAATCGTCCATTCCTTTCGGAAGGCTCCCGATTACAAAATAGTGTACACAAATCCTACCTTGCGTAGGACCGAATTCGTCTTGCTATAGTAGATGGTAACATACAAGAACTTAAACATTTGGCAAGTCAATCAATTTTAAAACATCTCATATATAATCATATAACTTCATTCGTCATTTCATTGGTTAGAAAGCCCACCTGATACACTTAAGCTTTTGTCTTAACTTTAACGCTCGCTAAATTTGTGCTTTACGCTTCAGCTTCCACTTCCACTTGCTGCTTTAATCGAAATGGAAATACGAACTTCAAAACGAGAATAATTTCTATTGAATAAACAACTTTGATATTCTTAACTTAATTCGCTTCGGAATTCTACGTCGAAACTCGAGAATTTCTAACTTAACTTCTTAAACGCTCTTAACTAACTTAATTAACAGTTAAAATCATACTAATAACTTCATTAACCGCTTAAGCTTGCCATCTATCATACTATCGTATCATTATCACATAAACATTTCCTTAACAAATAAACATCTCATTTAGTCATATAAACATCTGATTAACACTTAAGCTTTTCATTTAATTATTTAAGCATAATATAAATGCTTAAACTTTTTGGATAATATTTAAACTTAATATTATATTATTATCAAAATATGTCTTTGATATATTAACTCATTAATGACGTATCATTAACACTTAATTCATCATTAGTGTGTCATTAATACTTAAAATCATCATTAGCTCTTAATCATTCACTATTCGAAAAGAACTTCTAAAGACATAAGCAAACATATACTTTACTTCTAACCCTTCCATCTTTTCATTAATATTTATTGACTTATAACTTATACTATTGTCAACATTAATCATATCATAAAAAAAATATTTCATTTCTTCATATAAGCATCTCATTAACCATTAAGCTCTTTCTTTATTTATTTAAGCACATCAAAAATGCTTAAGTTCTTTGATAACATTTAAGCTTAACATTATAACTTTTGAGTTTACGAAAGAAACAACTGAAAACAAGTTGATCAAAGATCAGCTGGATAAATCAAGCTGTCTGGAAAAACTGAGTTATTTGGAAAACTGAGCTGGCTGGAAAACTGAGCTGTCTGGAAAAACTGAGTTATTTGGAAAACAGTATTGGAAAACTAATTTGGCCGGAAAAACAGAATTGGTGAAAAACAGAAATGGCCGGAAAACCGAATGGCAAAACCGAGCTGGCCGGACTCAAATGAGTTAACCCAAATTGACTTCCACTGGTAATTCAATGACTGAGTTCAGCTGAGTTAATCAAGCTGACTTGGTCCAGCTGGGTTAATCAAGGAATTAAACTCTAGAAACTCTCAATTTCAAAACTTTGTATTAAAATTCTGAAAAATTCTACATCACTTAATTTTTAACGTAGATTCCATTTCTATCATTATTTTCTTCATTAAAATCAAATACATGGCTTTATTGTACATATATATTTCGGTCCTTTTGATAAATTAAGAATTTAAAATCCAAATTTCATTTTAATCACTTCCAATCATGTTAATTTAAATTGAAATTTCTCAAATCTTAATAAATCAAACCATCAAACATGTTTATAATCATCATAAGAGCTCATAGAAATCATCAATTTGATCATAGGATCAAAGGATCAAAAACCCCTAATTTTAATTAATATTTTCGGCTATTTTGAAAATAATAGAAGGACTTTGATTCTTTGATTACTTCCAACATCAAACATGCTTAGAATAATTATCTAAGCTCAAATAATCAATTAATTTGATCATCCATCATCAAAATTTATAAACCCCTAATTCTTCCTTCATTTTCGAAAAATCTGGAATTTAAAAATAAGATGATCAAAGCTTATTTTTAAGCTATAAACTTGAATTAAACTTATATCTAACCTTGATTAATAACTTGGAAATGATTTGGATGGAAACCTTGATCTTCGAGCTTGGATTATGAAGACTTAAATGAAGGATTTAAGTGTGTGAAAGTGTGTGAGTGTTATGCCATTTGAGAGAGAAATGGCGAGAGAGAGATGAGAGGAATTGAGTGAAATGATACATATATATATATACATAGCATAGGTTAATTAATTAATTAATTAACACAAAAGTCAACAAGATAAGGTCATCACTTAGGTCATTAGTTAGGTCATTGCTTAGGTAATAATTAGGATTATTTAATTAATTAAATGCTTAATTTAATCAATTAATTACTAACTTGCTAATCATAACTTCAATCACTAATTTCTCACTTTAGAAAAATCAATTAGGGCCTCTCAAACCCTAATTCAAGTTTTGGTAATAAAACACGGAAAAACGAGTCATTTCCGAATAAATAAAATTATCAACTTAGATAATTAATTACTAATAAATTTAATTAAGAAAATTAAATTCATAGTTTTCTTAACTAAAAATCAAATATGTAAGCACATATTGATAAACATAAATTCTTCCTCGTTTCGGGTTAACCGAGACGAGACAAAAATAATTTAATTCCTTTTTACGGCAAAAATTAGGGTTGCAGAAGAAAAATTAATAAAAAGGAAATTTTCTTCTTCTTAATTTGCTTAATTTGATTAAAGAAAAACTAAGGCAATTTATGTAAGAAAAACGGGGTATTACAGAAGCAGTGCTAAGCTGTATCAGAGAAAATGATCTTAAAGATGAAGAGGTCCAGATCCTCAAAGCATCCTTAATATCTCATCAACATATTAGGGAAGAAATGCAGGTGTCCCTAGAAGATGTCAAAAGGAAGATTAAAAGGAGTTACAATGAGAACCCTTTGACATGGTGGGATAAAAACAAACTCAAAGCAACCTTGAAGGTAAAACCCAATAAGAAGTATGAGTTTGTTAGATACATGCCAATCCTAATGAACCTAAAAGATCAACAGGATATGAAGGAGATAATCAATGAACACCTTGATTTAAAGTTGATCGAACCAGAGAACTCGCCTTACAACAGTCCCGGATTTCTGGTAAGGAATCATGGTGAGATCAAACGAGGTAAACCCAGATTAGTTATTAATTATAAAGGAATTAATGATATTCTGGAGTTTGATGGATATTTTATCCCTAGTAGGGAACACCTTATTAACTGCATTAGAAATGCTAAGGTATTCTCTAAGTTTGATTGCAAGTCAGGTTTCTACCAGATTCGCATGGAAGAAGGTAGTAAGAAGTTTACAACCTTCTTTACTCCACAAGGGCATTATGTTTGGATCTTAATGCCAATGAGGTTGGCTAATGCGCACCAAATATTTCAGAGGAAGATGGATAATCTGTTTAAAGATTATTTTTCTTTTATGTTTGTCTATATTGATGACATTTTAATTGCATCAAAAAATATGGAGGAACATATCAAACATCTTGAAATCTTTGCAGATGTTTGTTACAAAGAAGGATTAGTACTATCTGAAAAGAAGGCAGTCATTGCAACCCGGAAAATGGAATTTTTGGGTATCGAGATCGATGAAGCAGGAATTATTCTACAGGACCATATTGTTCAGAAGGTCCAGAATTTTCCTGAAGATTTGAAAGAAAATAAAAAACTTCAGAGCTTTTTGGGAGTTGTTAATTTTGCGGGATCATTCATTAAGAATCTCGCAAAACATAGAAAAGTCTTCAGTACATTACTGAAAAAGGATGTTCCGTTCATCTAGACAGAAGAACATCGACAAGGAACGAAGGAGTTAAAAGAGGTTTGCAGAAATCTCCCAAAACTCTCAATACCGCAGGACGAAGACGACTTGGTCATGTATACAGATGCAAGTGATTATTGGTGGGCAACAGTCTTAACTAAGATCACTCCGAATGGAGAAGAACCATGCAGATACTGTAGTGGGTTATTCTCAGAAGACGAAGCTGTGCGATGGCACATCAACGAAAAAAAATTCTTTGCAGTTCGAAAGGCGTTTAAAAAATGGTCTTTATTTTTATTAGCAAAGAAATTTACTTTGAAAGTCGATAACACACAGGTTAAAGCTTTCTTAAAAAACAAGATGGAATCTAAACCTGAAAAGGCTAGATTAATTAGATGGCAAGCTGAATGTCAATATTATATATTTGATATTGTCATTGTGAAATCTCACAAAAATGTTCTTGCAGATTTCTTAACAAGAGATGGAGCCAACTGATGTGAACTCCATTCTACTGGCCCATAGGCATCTCAGAGAAAATCTAGAGATGTTAACGGGAGAGTGAGACTAGTGCGTTCTGAATGCTGAACAAGCAGAAAGATTGCAAACTCTCGACAAGATGAAAGTCACCGAGAGAATACGAGCTTGCATACAGTCTCAGGGTCAACTCTGGGCTGCATGTCAAACATCAATCCTTCGGGTGGCCAAAGATCATTTGGTGAAAGAAGAGTTTCGAGTACAGGGTTCTAAACCTGTAGCAGAGGAGTTCAATACCTCTTGCCCGAGTTCTAAGGTGGTGGTATCTTCGGAACCATTGTCTCAAGAAAAAGATGATATTCAGGGGTCACACTCTGAACTAGGGGTGTGCATCGGTCGGTCGGTTCGACCGACGGACCAAAACTATATAAACCAAAAACCGAACCGATAGTATTTTTTTAACCGAACCGACCGAATTTTAGACTCAAACCGAACCGAAAACCGGACCGAAAAAATTCGGTCGGTTTTGGTCGGTTTTCCAAAAACCAACAAAATATGCTAATATTTAATTTTTAGCCTTCCTTTTGATTTTTGATTTCCCATTCCTTTTGATTTTCAGCCATTTATATTAAAAGAAGATGAAGAAATTTCATTCAAAAAAGACAACAAAGAGTATAAAAATATAAATCTTTTCGCATCAACACTACAACATAAATCATATCTAAAACAATACTATTATTATTTTACAGTTGAAAATTTTGAGTGCAAGGTGCTGGAAAAGTGGAAATGCTGGAAATCATATCTAATTAAATTGGGTAAATCGAAGCAACTCAAACTCAAAAATTCAAAAATATAAGAAATTTCCTAAATCTAACCGCTAAAACAATACAACAACAATTAATTAGAAGCAGGTGGGATATCGACTTATCAGCGAAGACAAAGGCTAGAGTGAGGGGCTGACGAGGGTGGTGAACGGTGATGGAAGGAGACGGCAAACGGCGACGGAGGGTGAACGACAGCGATGATGGAAGGAGGCGCCGAAGGAGGCGGCAAATGGCGAGGGCTCACAGTCATAGCAGAGGCAACGGCGACATCGACGACTCACATCAACAATGATGGGGGAAGATTTGGTCGAGAGTAGTGAGAGACTTTGAGGGAGGGAGAGAACTCAGAGAAGTGAGAATGCGGCTGATGTTCAGATGTGCTATTCTAGGGCTTTAAGTTTTAATCCTTTAAAATTAATATAAATTATATATTAATAAATGTATTTAGATTTCGGTCGGTTCAGTTCCCAATCGAACCTAATTGGTTGAACCGAGGACCGAACCGAAATCAATCGGTTATTCATTTTCACAACCGAACCGAAACTGATATAACTTTTGGACCGAACCGAACCGACCCAAACACGTCGGTTCGGTCGGTTTTTTCGGTTCGGTTTGGCTTTCGCACACCCCTACTCTGAACCATCATATCAACCCAACACCTCTGGGGTAAAAGAGGGAGAGATTAATCTTAGGCCAATGACTGACACTTCTAAGGTTAATACTGAAAAATTTGAAGTTTCTTCTTCTTGGCAGATGTATCAAGCTAACTGGGAGAAGCTCCATACAAGGACGGGAATCAACCCAGAAAAAATAAGGGTTGATGTCTCGGGGAAATATCCTAGGGTTTGGATTATGCCAAATTCAGATCCACACGAAGTCAAAAGATGGTATGAATTTGGAGCACTTGCTTCGGTTTATACAACATCTCCATCATTCGCCGAAATCAAGAATCTACCTAAATGGATTCAAGAAGCGGTGTATGATACCTGGGCTAACAATCCACAGCTTAGCCGAGGTGACATTTCGGAGCTGTATTTTATTAGTGCAGCCCCAGAACCAGCGGGAAAAGGAAACCATGAAGCCTTCCACTATATTAGGCTTCGAAGACCAGATGCACGTGCCCTCGAAAAAATCAAGGCGTCTACAGAGAAAGAGACTACTCTAGTCTCTACATTACCAGAAGACCTCATCTCCACCAGAAGAGCATGGGGATTATGGGACTGTCTCACAGAGATGGACAAAGTCAAGTTTCCGTTTAAATTCTTTCAGAATTCAGTAAACGGATCATTCCTGTTAAATACTATGACAGGAAAATTAACAAGATTTGCAGAGGAAGCTTTCGAAAGAAAGAGGACTTTGCTTTGGGAAAACAAGATTGCGACGAGCAAAGAAACTCATCGCAAATACTGCAACATGGCTCATTTTGGAAACTGGTATGAGCGCGTTTGTTCGGATTGCCAGAACCAGAAGGAACCAGAGTTCGGGAAAGGTTTCTTGCCCAGAAGGGGAAAAGAGAAGGTTCGGTCCAACGAACATCTAGAGCACAAGGCGCTGCCAAAAGCAAGGACGCCCAGGGCCCCGAAAAAAAAAATAGATTCCCGACACAAGTTGGTGGAGTCATGTGACTCTGAGCTGGAGAACCACCCACTAAAAATAAAACGACAACAGTGGGTGGATGAACAAGAATTACCCATAAGAATCCAAATGGGTAAAAGCACAGGAGGAACATTATCAATTAAAGATAATGCGGTATGATTCACAAAGGAGGTTGCACCGAAAGTCTTGCGTCCTTATTCAATAATGGACGACAGCAGTGGTCCTACTCTTAGTGAAATACAGGCTGGCTGCGGAACAAAGGGATCCGAGGCAATTATGGAAGAAGGAGGTTGATAATTGAGACCTCTATATAAACCAAGAGTCTGGAGAGCATGAGGGCATCGAAAATTCTACACTTCATCTTCTCGGCTCTCTCAAAATAAAATTTGTTATAATTCATATTCTAGTATAGTTTAGTTTATGTATTTCAATTCCGCTACCATAGGTAGCTAAACAAGTCTGTCTCCTCCATAAAGGAGATATACTTATGTTGTAATAAATATTATATAATTCCTAAATAAAGTTCGGGCTTTTGCTCATTCCTTCCAGTGTCTGATTATTCTCTGTATACCAAAATAATTACCCTACGCCTCGGGTAGGAAACGAACGAAGGCTATGCTGAGTGTTGCTGAAGGAGTCTGCTTCTGGAAACCATCGGTTGCGATCGTGTGGTTGGACGGGGTCCCTAAAACTTCCGACAGAAATACCCGGCAGTATTACGGTAAAAAATGTATGAACTTGGTATACGTATGATTTTTATACGGAAGAGTGATGGGCCTGATAGTTTTGCATGATTTATCTCCAAATTAAAAATTGGATTAAAATAAGAAGTAATGATAAACTTGAGTATTTTCTATGGATTTTAGCTTAAATGTGCCATTAATGGGCTTGGTGAGTACTGTTCGGGCCGAAATGTGGCCTATAAATGCAACTTTTAAATCTTATTGTCCTACTTTTACCTGCCCGCAAAAATATTGGCCTATTATTGAAAATAGAGAAAAGTTGGTGCCCTAAAAAAATGTCTAGCTCAAGGAAAACATTCTAGCAAAACAAAATAAACAACCAGTTGCCCTCTATGGTTTTGAGTAGAGCTGTCAAAACCGGGCCAGCCCGATGAAATTTCGGGCCGGGCCGGCCTGGAATGGGAAAAAGCCCGGTGGGCTCAGACCGGCCCGGTAAATTTACACTATAAAATGGGTTTTTGGGCTGGGTTGTGCTTCACATTTCTTAGCCCGGAAGATTTTCGGGCCGACCCGGCCCGGCCTGATTTTTCCAAAAAGCCCGGCGGGCTCGGGCCGACCCGGAAAATTGCCAGCTCTAGTTTTGAGTGGTTTTAATTTTTCTCTAAGTTAAAAGAGGTCAACCTAATTACCTTTCAATCATTTTTCTTCTCTGTGTTTCGCTCATGTTTAGTATGTAATTATGGGCTTTGCCTTCATATATATATATATATATATATATATATATATATATATATATATATATTGATTCATGTACAAATAATCCTTATCCTAAGAATAAAAAAAATTAGACACGCAAATGTGATGCATCTACTAATGCAATTCAGTGCATCAATTTTGTGCATGTAATGCATCAATTTTGAGCACGTGATACATCTCATATTTTGATTTATTTTAAAACCCTAAAATCAAATCTTTTTCGTCTTTCCTCTCGTTACCACCACCCATTACCACCATTACTAACTCGCCACCACCATCACTGTCGGTCGCCGCCGTGACCATCGCTATTGCATGCCACTATCGAACACGAAAGTTAAATAAAGTAAAAACTATCAACATAAATATTTTAGTGCATCACTTAGTACTGTCTGGTGCATCTCATTACACTATCTGGTGCATCTCATTACACTGTCTGGTACATCTAAATTTTTAAACATATGCACTGATATATAACCATTGATGCATCTCTCGCTGGTGCATCTCAATGCATTGTCTGGTGCATCCCATTATAATGTCCGGTGCATCTAATTTTTGAACCATATTAACCCTATTTAAGTCAAAAAAGCAGGTTTGACTAAAAAAAAGCGGGTTTGACTAAGAAAAAGCGGGATTGACCATAAAATTAAGTCATATCCATTAGATCTTGTAGGATGGATGGTTTAGATCTATTCTTATTTCTCACTTTAAGATCTATTCTTATATGATCTATTTCCTATATATATATATAGATATATATAATATAAGGTTTAGCTGTAAGAAAAGAAAAGGAAGCCCAACTATGCTCTATCTTTTATTTTCATGTCATTTATAATTGTTGTGTGTATTTGATGGCTTCAAAATATTACACTTATCATCTATTAACTCAAATATAACAGGAGATGAAACCCAAGCGCCAAAGTCCCTGAGGCGCCAATTGTGTGATCATCATTTTGGAAGCCTAAGCCCGTCCTAAAATTGGGCTTTTTGGGCTGGCCCATATTCTTGTCTTTGAATTGGACATAATTAGTCGACAATGATTGATAATAAGTGGTGGAGCTAGAATTTTAAAATTGAATGGATAAGATTACCTATAACGGACAATATTACAATTATGTGTATAAAAGTGAAGGAAAAAAATACGCCCGGCCCAGTGATGACCAGCATCAACAAGATTCGACTAGAAGCACATAAACATGCATGCACGACAGATATGACTGAAAATACACAATCAAACAAGAGAGACCTAATATGTTATGGTAGGACAGCAACTCAATCATCAACTACTATATAGGAATTAGTCATGCGGAACATGGGAAAACAAAACACACAGAGCAATGTTATATGCCACATATGTAATATCGACACTTAGTTGTTGCGATTTTTTGTAAAATTACAACCAAAATATATAGACTGCCCAATTGCAAAACAAAGAAGCATATGGCCAAAGATCGATGTTACGGTAATCTTGCATCATAATCAATCAATCCCATATCAATTCAAACCGAACCTTTCGTTCGTTTAGGGGAGTTTCTGTAGCATCTAGCGGTTCCTCCAACAGCAGAGGCCGCCACTCTGTATCAAACATTTCGTAGACTTCCACATTCACTTTCTTCAGATTAAACTGCCCAAACATACTTTGATCCGGAGTGACGAGTCTCTTGCAAAGAATATCAAGTGAGGCATTGTTACCATTCCTATCAAGGCTCAACCAATAATGAGTAATGAATTTGGGGCGACAAATCCCAAACAAACGAACCAGAAGAGCACAACAGAATGAAGATGGCACATCAATCATCAAATTCTCCATCACAAGAGCCTTTGGTTCAACGAGAAAAGCATCAACCTCATGCTCAGAGTCGCCAGACCACCTCCCACGCTTTCTAAACAAAGCTTTTAGGTTTATATACAGAGATATCCTTGATAGCCTAAACTTTGTCAAATACATTTGCAGGTTTAGGAACCAGGAAAGCCTATAAAACTGATTGCAACTTATAGAAATATCAAACTCCCATTCCCTTGAAGCTGCGGCTTTAATAGAAAGCTTATCAGATGGTAAACAAGAACCCGAGTAAGTGAAGTTTCGAATATTTGGAACATCAAAGTTGGCCCTCCACGATCCGCTCTTGGGCTTAAAGCTTATTTTTTGGAGGGAAGTGCTAGCAATCTGTATCTTTGTGCATTCATCGCAGTGATGAATGCTCAGATCTTCCAAGCTAGGAAATACAGAAGCGAAATTGGTGAAGAATATGCTGTCGAGAGACAGCTCAGACAGAAATAGACGCCTGAGCTTGTACATATTCGGCCCCCTCCATACACTAGTAATGCCAGTGCAGCCAGACAGTGATAGTTCCTCCATCGAAATGCTGCAACACATGATCATATCCTTAAACACATCAACATTTATGAATATAACAACCTCTAAGGTGAGGGATTTAAGGTTTGAACAGCTAATTACGGGCTTCCCATCAACTTTGCACCGTCTTAAAGATAGTCTGAGGAGGTTTTGGGATTCAAGCACCTCTTGCGGCAAAATTAAGAATGTAAATGATGAATAATGGGGGAAGCCGAGTGACAATTTCTCGAGGGAAATGCAGCAGCGCCTCAATATATGCTTCAACGCATCATCATTACCACTTGTGAATCTGACATCCTTTAAGGTGAGTGATTTAAGGGTTGAACAAGTAATTACGTGCTTCTTATCAACTTTGCACTTAGTTAAAGACAATCTTACAAGGGTTTTGGATCCAAGCACCTCTTGCGGCACAGTGAATGAGGAGGGCATCTCAAGTTCCACATCGGTAGCTCCGATTTTCATGGCCTTCACGATCAACTCCTCGGCCCATCTGTCAATCTTGAACCCGAATCTGTCAATCTTGAGCCTGAAACTGTCAATCTTGAGGCTCAATTCTTGGTACCTTTGCATCGTCTTCTTGGCGAATTCATTGAACTTGTCCCATGATTTTTTGTTCAAGTAGTGATCATCTAAATCGATGTTCGGACGAGTTAACCAGGCGCTGTACCATGATTTGGAAAGGATAGTGGTTCGAGCAGCTTCTTTTCCGCTCATGAAAGATTGTATGTGTTGAATCATGGCTTCCGGCAATAGGGTTTCGCCATTCACCCTTTTCATTCTTTTCTCCTTCTCCATGTCAAACAGATTAAATCAAATCACACGAAATTTCGACAGAATATATGGCGTTCTGCCGCAATTGCAACAAACCAAAACCAAAAAATCAAAACATATATACCAAATTTCGAGAAAAATATTGAAAGAACTAAAACCCTAGCTATATACTATATGCTTCTATAAGAGAAGATCTAGAAAATAAATAAATGTATTGATATTGATAGCCTAATGTCAACTAAATAACTGATCATGGGCTTATCACGTGTGGAGCCCACAAGAATTATAATGAGGGAATAATAATTAGTTCCGATCGATAGTTAAACTGTTATAAACTAGAAAGGAAAAAGAGAATATAACAGAGAATAATAATTTTGAGGCCTCTATTTATAATGGTACAGAGCTAGGGTTTTAGGGTTAATTATTTGGTCAACATTCATATAATGTATATCTATAAGATATTTACAACACCCCCTTGAATGACCAACCATAAAACAAATGTTGCCTCATTAAAACCTTACCACGAAAACCCAGTGGGACAAAATCTGGTCGAAAGAAAAAGAGTACAACTGCTCCGCTTGAACTTGAACATGAACATTGTAGTCTTTGAGTCGTTGCATGTCGATCTTGTGTACCAACTTTCTTAATGTTGACGTCGACAATGCCTTTGTGAATAAGCTCGCCAAATTGTCACTTGAACTAGTCTCCTTTGAAACAATGATACAAGTATAACATTTCACATTTGACAATATTGTTGTGATGTGCATGTCTTGTTAAAAACCTTTTCAGAAAAACCCTGTGAAAAAAAAACTCGATAGAGAAAAAAATATTACATAACATATACTTACTCATGCGTTGCATTAGTTGTCTCGTTAAAAACCTTGACTAAGAAAACCCATCGGGAGAAAAACTTAGTAAGGAAAAAAATACGAGTACAACCATTTGGCCTTTAGAGTATAATCTTTATGATTACTCAAAATTAACCTTCATGGCCAAATTTTTATGATTTCTCACTCCCCTGAAGATAATAATCTTCAAAGTTAACATATTTCACTACAATAAACGTACTTTCGTTTATAAATTAGGAGGAGATTTAGTGAATAAATCTTCAAGTTTATCACTAAACAAACTTTTGTTGTGCAACACAATTTAAATTATTCTCATAGAGAATAATGGGGGATACATCTCATATCATTACATCATTTTGAGATATTGTATTATGAGGATGAGATAAATAATCAACATGCTAGTAGCCATCAATGTGAATCTCGATCTTTTTCATAAAATAGATTAAGATCGTTTTAGCCTTAAAGATAATGAATGATATGCTTAATATCATTTCAATGTCTCCTTGTGAGAGCATTAAATCTTGCTAGCAAGTTAACTTTAAATGTTAAATCAAATTTGATAGAATATATATTGTTATCGGCACTTAAAGTAGGGAACTTCTGGCCTCATAATATAATCGTTATCTTCTATATTGACTTCAAGTCAAGTGAATAGAGAATAATTGGGTCTTACTAGATGTGATTTATAATAAAAATAAATCTCTCTACAACCTTTCAAGTAGGTTGACTGGTGTAAAAATAATATGCTCCTTTAGGAGATGCTCGATCTTCATATCGAGTCAATACTTAGATTTAGCTAAGTCTTCTATTCCAAACTCTTTATGTATGAGTTGGCTCTTTCATCAATATAAGTCATTCAAAGACTTTTGGATATGTACACAATTACATGTATCATTATTCACATATCTTTATTTCACAAGGATTAATTTATACTTGTTGTGAATTTATATTTCTCTATCGTAGAAATTTTGAGTCCATCAGAGACTTTCATATATATTCACGTACAATGACCCAACCAATATGCAGATCAATGATATCAATATTACTGCGATAGATATTAAATAACGGAACATGATGCCATATTAGGATAATATATATAAACAAAATCAATTTAGGATCTGTACCTAAATCTTTGAGATGTCGCTTTATTTCTTCTTTTTGTCATCAATTTCTTTTCTCTTAGTACAAATACTCATTTGTGTCAACATACTTTGACATATGTACTTCAGAGCAAAATATTATTTATTTAGCTAGTTAAGCTCTGCCTCAATTGCTTCTTTTAAATTTACTAAGTGCTAGCTTATGTCACTTCTGGATCCAGACTATCATTTCAAAATTGTATAAGCAATTTTGTCAAGGCAAAAGTATTGTCGACAATGATAATATTTTTCGATTTGCTCATTTTTCCTGTATTCACAGAATTCATGACATTTTCAATAAACCAGATTTTCATTATTTCTCAATGATATTTTCTTTACTGGTTGTTCCGTAATCCCAGTAATTTGATCTTTTGTGCACGTGCATATGCACTGGAATTTTCATCCTCAGGACGATCCTCTTTAGGAGATTGATAGAGTGATATAATTTCTCTATTCAATTTTGTATTCCGCGGATCATTATATTTAGCATCAATAGATCTCTCTCGCTTATGGCGTTAAAGAGCATCATTGAATTTATTTAGTTCATGAGAAACTTCAATTCTTTTTGGTGCATATACAATATGTATATGAGATTTGATCACTCATTTGGCAGTAATAACTTGATGAACTTCGCGTGAATATTTAATCCAACATATATTCTAACTTTTTGTTGGAAACCCATCTTTTGTATGTTGTGGGTGTGCAATTGAGACTTGAAATCAAAAGTTCGTAGATGAGAAACATCAAGTTCTCAACCAACAATATACGAACTAATCTTGTCTCAATGCAATATCCATTGAAGCGGATATCATCAAAATTTAGTAAGTTTCCTTTTTGACTTACTAACATTTTCTATTGTTAATTTAGTATATATCAAAATGATACAAGCTCTTCCGGAGCCAATTTGTGCAATATTTATGCACAAAAATCAGGGATAATCATATACTCCCTCCGTCCCATTTATATAGGCGGATTGAAATTTTCACAAGGATTAAGAAAAATTATTGAAAAAGTAAATTATATAGTAAATTTTCTAATATGCCCCTATTTATTATTTGACCATGTATTTTTTCATGGCTTGATAAAAAAAAATATGGATATATTAGTAAATGAGCTAAAAACTATTACTTTTTATGGAAACAAGCCTATATATTTAGGACATCCAAAAAAGGAAAACAAGCCTATATAAATGGGACGGAGGGAGTATTATCTAAATATTTTATTGCTCATCAAGGCATGTAATATTCTTCAGGATTATTTTTTGTGCTACTTCAATTGCATCAATAAATAATCTTTAAGATTATTCATAAATTTGTGTTTCTTCAAAAACAACGATTATTTGACAGAATAACATATTTCAATCATGTCTCGAAATCAAAGCATAAATATAAGAGAAATTGGCATACATAAACCGATTAGCAATGAATAAAAAGACTTGCTTTGATTCCCTTAATTTCTTCAAAAATAATTATATGAACACATTGACTAATAATACTATATTACTCCAAAAACGAATCTTTATAGATTAGGAAAGACAATTTCAAGTTTCTGAACAAATTAACAATATTATATTTTGATGCTTTAAATATTTCTTTATTCTCAACTTTGATGATTACGAAAATTATTAGAATTGAGATACTAGACTAAAAATAAATATGTACCTCGTTGGAAAGACACGATTCTTTCCTAGGACATACCTCCAATCTAATTCAATTGGTTAGAGACTCAAGGCTAGAGACTCGTGCTGATAACGTGTTATAAACTAGAAAGGAAAGAGAGAATATAACAGAGAATAATAATTCTGTGTATTCAGATGTATTGAAGTGTGTCGAAAGTGTGTACAATATAAGGACCAAAGACCTCTATTTATAATGGTACAGAACTAGGGTTTTAGGGTTAATTACTTGGTCAACACTCATATGATGTATATCTATAAGATATTTACAACATAAACTATAATAAAATAAGTTGCTAATTAGACTAGCTACGGATTATTTATTTAAAATTATACTTTCTCCGATTTTTTCTCTATTTTATTTGTTTTATTAAATTGTCAAAAGCATTTATTCTAATTATAAATTTATGAAAAGATTAATATTAGGATATTTCAAACATTTTTAAGTAATATTATATATTTTGTTTATGTTAAATTACTATTTATTACTAGCATTAATACTATAATTTTATTTTATTTAAATTAAGTTGTACCTAATATGTATACAACAGAAAGCTCCGCTTCAATATTTTTGTTTGAAACGAATAAATTATAGATCTGTGAATCTCAAATATAAACATAGTGTCAATTTCGATTATTTAATTAACAGTTATTCATAAAAAAAACTAACAAAAATGTATTTATCATGCTATTTTCCAGGTACTAATTTTAATGATAATTATATGTTACCTGTCACAATGGTCTCGGGAAATATATTCTCTACTAATGTAAAAGATAATATGAAATTGGGTGAGGAAGTAATTGTAGTAGAATTTAGGGTAGGGATTGATAAAATTGTGTGTCATAGATTAAATTTTAATTTAATCCATGTGTAAATAAAACGTTGTTCATTGATGTACTGTTCGGACATTGGAGTGCAGTTTTAAAATTTTAAGATTTTTTTTTTCTTTGCACTCAACTGTGATGCAGTGGCAAATTCACCTCACGTTAAAAGAATCGCGGCCAGAGAATGGGCGAGTGGAAGTGGGTTGGCTGGGGGTGGGATCGTGAGCGTTGGCCTTAATCGGTACGCACCGTACAATAGGTCGCACGAGAGTTTTTTTGTTTAGTACTCCCTCCGTCCCATGATAAGTGGCTACTTTTTTTTGGGCACGGATATTTAGGAGAAGAGTGTTTAAAGAGTAAAATACATATCTATAAACATGAGATGCCCGTAAAAATAAAAATAAAAAATAAAAAATAAAACATGAGATGAAGCCCAAGCGCCAAATAGTCCATGAGGCGCCGATTGTCTCTGATCATCATTTTGGAAGCCTAAGCCCGTCCTAGAATTGGGGCTTGGCTTTCAAATTGAATATAATTAATCGACATTGATCACAATGATGACCAACAGCATCAACAAGATTCTAGTAGAAGCAAATACACATGCACAAGAGATATGAACTGAAAAACACACAATCAAACAAGAGAAACCAGTTATATATGTTACGGAAGGAGTAGGAAAAGAGAAAACAGACTGCCCAATTGCAAAGCAAAGATGATTAAACTAAGCAGAAAAGTTGATCTTGCAGAGATGATTAATTTGGACATGTCTAAAACAAGTTATGATGTGTAAATAGACATATGATTCATCAGAAATCCTCCCATATCAATTGTGCTCTTCTCATTGGCGTGTTTGCCGGAGTTTTAGAAGCATCCAGAGGCAGCAACTCCACCTTTACTTTCTTAAGACCAAACTGCCCAAACATACTCTGTCTCTTGCAAAGAATATCAATGGGGGCGTCATTATAGTCCTGATAACGAGTTATGAATTTGGGTCGACAAATCCCAAACAGATGAACCAAAAGAGCACAACAGTATGGATATGTTGCATCAATCGTCAAATTCTCCAACACAACAGGTTTTGGTATAACTTCAACCTCAACCTCATGCTCAGTACTCCCAAACAGTTCACACTTAAGATGAATAGAGAGGGAAATTCTTGATAGCCTAAATTTTGACAAATACTTTTTTAAGTTGAGGAACCAGGAACTCTTATAAATAGATATTTCAAACTCCCATTCACTTGAACCCATGGAGATTGTAATAGAAAGCTGGGATGGTAAACAAGAGCCCGAGTAAGAGAACTTTCGAATATTTGGAACATAAAACCTGGCCATCCATGTTCCGCTCAACGGCTTAAAGCTTATTGTTTAGAGTGAAGTGCTGGCAATCTGCATTACTTTGCAGCTACGACAGTAAAGAATGCTCAGATCCTTCAAGCAAGGAAATCTAGAGGCTAAATAGCTCGAAAACATGCTCCCAACATCCACCGAACACAGAAACAAACGCCTAAGCTTATGAAGCACATACGGATTCATCCGCCTCCATGCTGAGGGAATGTGACCAGACACTGACAATTCCTCAAGCACGATATTATATTATCAAACACATCATCACTTGTGAAAATGACATGGTTTAAGGTGAGTGATTTCAGGGTTGAACAACTAATTACGCAGTTCCCATCAACTCGGCACCCGTTTAAAGATAATTTGCGGAGGGTTTGGGATCCAAGCACATCTCTCGGCACAGTGAATGGGTAGGGAATCTTAAGTTCGACATCGGAAGCTCCAATTTTCATGGCGTTCACAATCAAATCATCAGCATAATCTGCTGTTCGCTTATAGGCTGGGCACACACTCAATCTTGAGATTCAAGTTTTGGTACCTTTGCATTGTCTTTGTAGCGAATTCCTCAAATTCGGTCGATGATCTTTTACGGAAGAAAGAATTATCCAAATCAAGGGCCGGACGAGTTAACCAGGCGTTGTACCAAGATTTGGATAGGAGAGTGGTTCGAGCAGCTTCTTTTCCGCTCATAAAAGATTGAATGTGATGAATCATGTCTTCCGGCAATGGGGTTTCGCCATTCAGGCTTCCGATTCCTCTGCCCTTCTTCATGTCAACACACCACTAGAAGCAATGCTCCCACAATACTCACAATTCAAATGTTTCTTCTAAAATATAAGATTACAGTACATAAGTAAAAAGAAGAACAAGTGAAATCTTACTTGAAATTGCAAACAAGAACTTCGATCTCTCGTTGAGAACTTTTGACAAACAAAGATTACAGTACATAATGGAAAAAGAAGAAAAGGTGTAATCTTACTTGAAGATGCAAACAAGAACTATTGTGAACTTGGGTGTCTCGTTGAGAAGTTTCGACAAACAGGTGGTGTGCGTTGTCCTTGTTTAGCGATTTCAACCTTATTCCTCTCTTTTTTCGACAAACAGGTGGTACCGACACTGATTCTCCTTCTCTACTGAAAAAGAATTTGAAAAGTCTTTTTACTTTCTATAATTTCATTTCATATTGATCGAGACAGTAAGAGAGATGTTTCCGCAATGAACAACACAATATATCTCTCCTCCCCTTTTGGTATACAATAATGAGATATATTGGGATCTTCATTCTAGCACCGACAATTTTCTTTTTGTGTTTGGGCCTCTATTCCTTGTGTCCCTTACTCTATTTGTATTGAGAGCCTTCTTTTTGTATATATATTCGCTTCTATATTTTGGGCCTCTAACCCTCGTGTGCCTCTCCCCTATTTGTATTGGGCGCTTTTCTTTTGTATTTAAGTCTGGTTTTTGCTAATATATTGTGCCTTTCTTTTGTATATAACTTCTCTGGGCTTTTTTTTTTTTTTTTGGGCTTTGGTAGATTGATGTAAGCTTAGGATGGCAAACAAAAGAAAGGAAAAATAGTACTCCCTTACAGGTTAGTATGGTTCAACTAATATTTTATACCTCACGTATAATCACATACACACCATACTTATGGGGGACGGAGGGAGTACAAGAAAAAGACGAAGACCTAACCATTTTTAAAAAAATTTAAAGTCTGGCCTTGTTAAAACCCTCATAATTAAGTAATACACCAAAAGAGAAATTTTATGAGGAAAAAAGAGTATCCGTCAAATGAACAATTTTAGAATGAGAAAAATAGCACATGTCCAAGTTCACGAGATTACCAACACTATGGTGTGGCTCCGAGAGCACTGTAATACTACTACGGGCGGTCGAATGGCAAGGGCAGCTGGAGAGAGAAATTAGTGTTTGTTAAATGTGAGCTAAGCCATATTTTGATGAAGAAAAGATCAGATTCATTTCATTATCAATTCTCTATGATTACAAGATAGCTAAATCTGCTTAACTTAATCACCTAACGTCTTATCTGCTTTAGTAACTGACTTGATTCTAACTAACTCTCAACTGCATATAGTCTAATAGTGTTGCGGGTTTAACCGTCGCCCAAAAAAAAGGCCACTATGAAACAAGTTGGGCTATGAAATAATTTTTTTTATTAGAATTTGAAGTTTGGGGATCTAAGGATATAATAGTACATTTATTATTTAATTTATTACTATTATTTTAATTAGAGGGCTTGAGAGATTTGGGGGCTATGTCTTGAATTGAAGTCTTAACTATTATCCATTATAATTCTCCTATGCCTTTGGATTAGAGAATGTAATGGATAAAATATGATAAGATAAGATGGACTGTATTGCTTGGATTATTTTAATTTTGAGTGATTAAATAGTAATCACTCAAAATTGGAAGGATAAATTATCACTCAATTGGTGAAAAAGGTCACGGCCGAATTATCCATCAAAAGTCAAATAATTTAAACCAAATATTTGATTAGGTTGAATTATTTTATCAATTAAACTTTGTCAAGCCTTATCAATCATACCAAACGATACCGTAAAGTTTATAATCGTCACGTAGTTTTTTTATTAATATAATTAATACTCCATTAAATTTTATCTAATTGATGAAAGTAAATTATAATTGAGAATTAATAAATAATAACATAAGATTAATAATTAATTGGAATTAAAAAAAATTAATTTTTACTAACATATCCTAATTGAATTAAATTATATACTGTAAATAAAAATGGTAATCATTCTGCGCAATCACCATGGCCAATTTTTAGCTGCCAAGACGTTGAAGTTGTCAGGAAAATTGAGAATAGAAGAGCGGGAGATAATGGGTATTAGGAAAGCTCTTTCTTGGATTAAAGGGTTGTGTTATATACTCAGGCTTACATTGAATCAGATAGCAAAATTGCATGTGACGCAATCTCACGTGAGGTTAATGATACAGAATTAGGGGTTTATGCTTTGTTCTTTCGAAGAGAAATGACATTGCATCCAGGTTTTAAAGTTAAGTATATTAGCCGTGAGTTGAACGACATTGCTCATAGATTAGCGAAAGCTGCTATTGATATTGATACACTTCATGTTTGAAATGAACCCCCATTTTTTGTGGAGGATCTTCTCCATATTCTATATCCGTGTTCTTAATAAAGAATCTCTTTGATCTCAAAAAAAAAAAAAGTAACCGGTACGATACGGTCTACTTCGTACCCAAGTTTTGGCGTAATACTACTAGTAGTAGAAATAATAATAAGAGATAAAATAGCGTTGAAATAATAGAATCCAACTGTTAAATACGGCCCCGTTACGCCGACGATTGAAAGGAGATGTTTACCAAAGCATTTCAAAAAATAAGTTTTGCAAGTTGATAGAGCTAATTGGAGTAGATAACATATTAACGGGTAGAAATAATGTTACATCAAAAAGAGTTGATCCCAAAACAATTCAAACCGAAGCTTTCGTTTGTTAACTGAAGTCTGTGAAGCATCCAGCGGTGACTTCAACAAGAGAGGCCGCCACTGTGCATCAATCATTTCGTAGACTTCCACTTTCACTTTCTTGAGATTAAACTGCCCAAACATATTTTGATCTGGAATGGCGCTATTAGGAGTGATTACTTGCTGCATCAGTCTCTTGCAAAGAATATCAATCGACTCCTCCTTAATTTCATCACTCCAAATATGATGGCACCTAGCAGCACGGCGCCAATAATAAGTTATGAACTTGGGGCGAAAGATCCCAAATAATCGAACCAGAAGAGCACCAATGAAGGTAGGTGGTGCATCAATCGTCAAATTCTCCACCACATGAGGTTTTGGTACTACTTCAATATCAACCTCGTGCTCAGCCCTCCCACTCTCTCTACACACAAGATTTATAGAGAGAGATGTTCTTGATAGCCTACACTTTGCCAACAACTTTTTCAAGTTTAGGAACCATGAAGTGTTCTTATGAAACCAATGGCAACATATAGATATATCAAGCTCCCATTCCCTTAAAGCTCCATTGACAGAAAGGGCTGGTAAACCCGAACCCGAGTAACAAGTGAGCTTACGAATATTTGGAACATCAAACTTGGCCCTGCATTTCCATGATTCCTTGAACATCTTAAAGGGTATGGTTTTGAGTGAAGCGCTAACAATATGTATTCTTGTGAAGCCACTGCAGTAAAGAAGGCTCAGATCCTTCAAGCAAGGAAATCTAGAGGCAAACTGGGTGAAAAACATGTTATCAACATCCACCGCTTCCAACAATAGACGTGTGAGCTTGTGAAGCTCGTACGTATTCATCTGCTTCAATTCTATGCACCAGTGCAGTAAGACAGTGACAGTTCCTCCAGCGAAATGCAGCACGCAAATATATCCTTAAACACACTATCACTTGTGAATTCAACATCCTTTAAGATGAGGGATTTAAGCCTTGAACAACTTATTACGTGGTTCCCATCAACTTTGCAGTAACATACAGATAATCTGAGGAGATTTTCGGAACCAAGCACCTCTCGTGGCAAAGTATTCGAGATCAGCAACTCAAGTTCGACATTGGTAGCTCCAATTTTCATGGCGTTGGCGATCAAGTTATGGGCGGTATCCTCACTGTAATAATAACAGTGGCTGCGTAGTCTCAGACTGTCAATCTTGAGACTCATGTCTTGATACCTTTGCATTGTCTTAGTCGCGAATGCCTTAAACGCGTCCTCTTGTGGTTGAAAGCCAGTATCGAACTCACGCTCATCTATATTGAGCGACGGACGAGTTAACCAGGCGTTGTACCATGCTTTGGAAAGGATAGTAGTCTTAACAGCTTCTAGCTCGCTCAGAAAAGATTGTACATGGTGAATCATGGCTTCCGGCAACGGGATTTCGCCATCCACGCTTTCGATTCTTTTGCCCTTCTCCATTTCAACACACGACTACGGGCAATGCTCCAGAATACTTGCTAGTCAAATGTTAATTCAAAAATACTAATCTCTCCGTCCCCAAGCGTGGTGCATATTTGATTATATATAAGATATAAAATATTAGTTGAACACACTAACTAACCTGGGACGGAGGGAGTATAAGATTACAGTACACAAGTAAAAAGAAGAACAAGTGAAATCTTACTTGAAATCGCAAACAAGAACTTCGGTGAACTTGGGTCTCTCGTTGAGAAGTTTCGACAAACAGGTGGTGTGCGTTATCCTTGTTTAGCTATTTCAACCTTATTTCTCTCTTTTTTCGACAAACAGGTGGTCCGACACTGATTCTCCATCTCTACTGTTTCTATATTTTCATTTCATGTTGGTAGAGACAATAATGGAGACGCAGCAATGAAGGAATAACACACTATATCTACTTCCCTTTCGGTATCTTCATTCTAGCACCGATATTTTTCGTTTTTGTGTTTGGGCTTCTATTTCTTTTGTATATTTCGTTGATGTATTTTGGGCTATTTATATTGGGCCTTTCTTTTGTATTTCGTTCTGGGCTTTTCTGTTGTGTTCGGACCTGGGCTTTGCCATTAGGTTATTTTTTCAAATTGGGCCTTGCTATTAGATTGATGTAAGATTAGATTTCAGATTCGAAGCAAATCTACAAGCTAATTTTTAAAACTTGTGATTCTCTACGGAAGTAGTGTTATTTTACATTGTCTTACTCCCCATTTTGCAAAATTATAGGATATGTACAAACTGAAAATACACAGGCCAAGCAAGAGAAATTTAATCACGTTGACCTTAAAAGAGTGTTGTGAGAGACCGGCTCACGATACAAACACACTCAAATACGGACAAAATAAAAAAAGATATCATTGAATATGTAAGATAATAGAAGCAAATACACACTCCCTTACACCACTTAGTTGTGGCGATTTTTTGTAAGCAATCAAGTAAAAAAAATCAACAAAATAGACTGCTCAATTGCAAAACAAAGAATCGTATATAGGTCAAAGATCAATTTGGGGTGATTGATTGTTGCGGCATCAAACTCTTGCAAAGAATATCAAGTAGGGCATGGTTATAATAGTCCCAAGAATCAGTAAGTCGATAATGAGTTATGAACTTGGGTCGACAAATCCTAAACAAACGAACCAGAAGAGCACAACCGTGTGAAGATAGCAGCACATCAATCATCAAATTCTCCAACATAATAGATTTGGTACAACTTTAATACCAACCTCATTCTCACAGTTGGACCCCAACAAACCATTTAGCTTATAGGAACTAAGAGATATTCTTGATAGCCTAAATTTATTCAAATACTTTTTCAGGTTCAGGAACCAAGAACTCTGCAAGCTATAGATATATTAGTACTAACTAGCACTCCCTCCGTCCCAGGTTAGTGTGGTTCAACATATTTTATACCTCACATATAATCAAATACGCACTACACTTATGGGGGACGGAATTTTCTTTGAACTCTATGAAATATCTCATTATATATACATTTTATCTAATTGTGTTCATTTTAAATACAAGACAATATTTATATACTCCCTCCGTCCTGTTATTATTGTCTCATTTCTTTTGAGCACGAGTATTAAGGAGAAAAGAATTAGGAATAAAAGGTCTGTCCCGTTATTCTTTGGGTTTAATTTGCGAATTGAAGCGGACTTGTCCAAAAATATTATCGCATCTCCATCATTCTCTCCATGCGTGACATGAAACACATCAGACAAAGACGGAGTTAGGGGGATTGCTGGTAGTGGCGACCGTCCCCTCAAATTTTCTAATTTTTTGCATAATAATAATAATAATAATAATAATAATAATAATATATGTAGCTAAAATGATTTAAATAAGTTGGGCTCCACTTAATAAAATAATCCATAAAATTTAATCAAAGTATTTTAGACAAATTGAATCATCTCTTTTCTAACTTTTTATGCGCTCTACTTACAAAATTAAATTAAAATTGAAAACCTTTTGCCTCCTCCTTCCCGCAAAACATAAGAAGAATTAAGATATTTTCCCCATTTTTCAAAAGAACATAAGAAAGCAAAAGCATATGGTAGGCATCGGATTGCTCGTATTTGCATTATAAATTTGTGACTTTGTGTGATTGAACATGGCGGATGGCGGCAGCTTCATATTTACTGGAATTTAATTTGAATGTAATAATTTAATATTACTAGCAGGACATTACGTGTGTTGCACGTATAAACTCTAATTTGAAATAATTAATTTATTATATAATAAAATATATTTGTTAACATTTTTTTAAAGTTATAATATTATTAATTATTGATTATTAACTTCAACAAAATATTATCAAGTATATGTAAAGAGTAGAAAACAAATCAAATTTCTTATATAATTTCTTATGTACAATTATCAAATTGTATGGTACTGATAGTGACAGAGAAAAGACAGCATACATTTTGAGATTTTGCTAAAATTTATTATTATATTAATGTAGTTGTATACTATTAATTTTGGTATAAGTTTATATTTTTCATACTTTCAAAAAAAAGTTATCGTATTATTTTAGTATCTCTAGCAGTAAATTACGTGTGTTGCATGTATAACCTTTCATTTAACATGATTAATTTATTACAAATGAAATATATTTAATGACAATTTTTATTATCATAATTGTAAGGTACTGATAATAATCGTCTATTATTGTATCCTTAATCTAATTACGAATGAAGGGTCGTATATAAAAAAAAATGGTGAGTTAGGCAACTCTATTAGGCTTGAAGCCATCATAGTAATTTTTTTCTTTGAAAATTATTGCATACAATTAAACTAGAATAAAGTCTTTAATAAATGATTAGGCTTGTGTTTGACAACTCGACTAAAACATTAACAAATTCAACTCGACTAATTATTAACAACAAATAAGAATTGTAAAATATAATAAATTACATAAATAAATTAAATAAATAAAATATAAAATAATGTTTTATGAAGAGAGGTTTCAATGATAAAAGATCTAGAAAAGATTGAAATAAAAGTATAAAATATAAACTTAATAATTAGAGATAATAATTATTAAATTGCTAACTTAATAAAAATATAAAATTTATCAAAATTAATATACAACTATATTAATATCCTAATAAATCTTAGCACAATTCTCAAAATTTATGTTGTCATTTTTCTTTTACAGTTTTGAGTTATAGTAAGAGTATGATTATATTAATAATTAATTCATTAAGTTGAATTATAGTTTGAGTAGGACTATTATTAATTTATTAAGTTTATAATAAATTTAATATATACATTTAATATACAAAATCATGAAAATAAATTAACTAATTATTTTTAATAATCTTTCACAAATTACTGTTAAAAAACTTTTACGTTAGATGCCTTTTTTTCCCTTATACATAGAATATAATTGTTTTTTTTCATATTACTTTTCTTTTCTTTCCTTCTTCAAATTACAATCCTAATATAATTAGGATTCTTCAAGCTTCAATTCATCTATTTCGTTGGGCCACAAATTATTATTAATAATATTTTACAATATTGCCCTTAAAATAAATATAATAAGAGGGATATATTAGGCAAATCAAATTTTGTAAGAATCCGTTCTTTTATACTCCCTCCGTCCCATTTATATAGGCGGATTGAATTAAGAAAAATTATTAGAAAAGTAAATTTTATAGTAAATTTGTTAATATGCCCCTATTTATTATTTGACTATGTATGTTTTATGAGTCAATCAAAGAATTAAATAGGGGTATATTAATAAATGAGCTAAAAAACATTACTTTTTATAGAAACAAGCCTATATATTTGGGACATCCGAAAAAGGAAAACAAGCCTATATAAATGAGACGGAGGGAGTAATAGGTATAGGTATAGATTATTTGTATTTAATCTTAATGAGTTTCTTTATGGAGTTTACATAATCTTGTACTATATTTTTATAAATAAGTTCATAAATCAATGCGATGAAGTAGTTCGTTTTTGAATGATAACAAGAAATGTCAAGGGGTGTTGAGGAACGCTCAAGTTCTCGAATTTAATAAACTTCAATGGTTAATATGGATATTTTCGCAAATGACCAATCCTCGGACGCAAGCGAGAAGCAGTCGGAGAAATCTTGTCAACAATGTTTATCGCACTACTGTGCACCAGGAGATTAGAAAGTTGTGACGGGCACACAGTGTCCGCGAGGTAAGGTAGGATGTAGAAACATCTTCACGCTCTTAAAGTCAAATTGCCATATAGATGGAAAATTCAAAATAACACGACGGTCTACAACAACCAAGTTGTCACGTTGCACCCATGCGAGCTGATAAGGAGTCGGATGAACCTCAGTGGGAAGAGCAGTATCAACTCAGATAATATTTTCACAAGAGCCAGAGAGAGCTACAAACATCTGCATTGTAAAAAAAAAACATATGCATCTTCTGGTTTCCATGCATCGGAGGCCGCATCACGTATTTCTCTATATAAAGGGGAAGACTTGTGAATAATCAATATGTAATACTTATTAGAAAGCAAATGCAGACGGCCAAACACTTGTTTCTTTGTAACCAATCAAGTTAACATACCAACAAAATAGACTGCCCCATTGCAAAACAAAGAAACACATTATCATAGATCTTGCACATGCTATTCCTAGAGAAGATGAGGTGCTAGCAATCTGTACTCTTGTGCAGCCACGACAGTAAAGAATGCTCAGATCCTTCAACCAAGGAAATCTAGATTCGAAGTCGGTGAAAAACATGCTACCAACATCCACATAATGCAGAAATAGACGCCTAAGCTTGTGAAGCTCGTACAGATTCTTCCGGCTAATCGTAAAGTGAAAGCAGTAAGACAAGTGACAATTCCTCGAGCAAATTGCAGCACGTAATTATATGCTTAAGCTCGTTATCATCTGTGAGTGCGACAAACTTTAAACTGAGGGATTTAAGCCTTGAACAACTTACGTACTTTCCCTCAAGGCTGCTTTCGCATACAGATAATCTGACATGCGTTTCGGATCCAACCACCTCTCGCGGCAAAGTGTATGAGGACAACTGAATATCAACATCGGTAACTCCAATTTTCATGGCGTTGACAATCAATTCATGGGCCCATCTGTCATTACTGCCGCTACGTAACCTGAAACTCTCGATCTTCAGACCCAAGTCTTGGTACCTTTGCATTGTCTTCTTTGCGGATTCCTCAAACGCGTCCCATGTTGATGGTCGATTAGTGAAGTAGTGAACATCTAAATCCATTGACGGTCGAGTTAGCCAAGCGTTGTACCATGATTTGGATAGGATTGTCGTTCGAGCAGCTTCTTCTCTGCTCAGCAAAGATTGTATGTGTTGAATAATGGCTTCCGGCAATGGGATTTCGCCATTCGCGGTTTCGATTCTTTTGCCCTTCTCCATTTCAAGAGACGACTTCAATTGAAGCAATGATACGATCTTGTATCGATGGTGGAGCTTTTCGAGCAAGCTCAAACTCCAAATTAAGAAGAAAACACAGTAAAGAGAGAGAATCAAATAACTTTTATTTCATAATTCTGCAGAAGACAAAACTGATACCTCTTTCTATCCTATATGGCTACCACTTAGCTTTCAACTATGAAATTCTTAAACCTAATGGGCCATCATAATATTTTACTTGGTCTTTGCTCGGGTAGAATATCATGTTAGTTGTGATCCATCACATAAATATTTGGGCTTTATAATGGGTGTAACAAGCAATACCGCCATAACATTCAACTAGTGTTAATTCGAATAGATGCAAAAATAATGTTACAGCACAACAGATAAAAGAACAAGAAGTGAAATCTTACTTGAGAATTTGGACAAACAGTTGATGTGCATTCCCCTTGTTTAGCTATTTCAACCTGAATTGTTGTTGTAAATATTATATTGAACGTATCTCAACAAAAAAAATTAAACGAATTCCATGTAAAACTAAAACAATGGTTCCTTTCCTCTACTGAATACAGAATTTGAAAAGTCGATTAGCTCAACGGCCACCAATTTCAAAATTAGTTATTTCAACTTCGAATAAAAAAGGTCAGTAAATTATACTTCCTCCGTCTCCGAAAAGTTAATTTGTTATTTTGGGTCATTCCTTATAAGTGTGGTGTTTTCATATATGGAAATGATCCACTAACTTTCTAATATTTTATAACTCACAATAAATCAAACATGTGACTCTTTTCTCCTCTCAACAAACATTTACTTACACTTTCTTAAAACGCGTGTCAAACTTTCTGCACCACACTAACAACAAATCAAATATGTGACTCTTTTCTCCACTCAACAAACATTTACTTACACTTTCTTAAAACGCGTGTCAAACTTTCTGCACCACACTAACAACAAATCAAATATGTGACTCTTTTCTCCACTCAACAAACATTTACTTACACTTTCTTAAAATGTGTGTCAAACTTTCTGCACCACACTAACAACAAATCAAATATGTGACTTTCCCGGGATGGAGGGAGTAAATAATTTTGATGGTCCTGGAACGAGGTCTTCGGTGTAGAGGGGGGGTGAATACACCGAAGAGGGATTTTTGAAAACTTTTGTCAAGTTAAAACGGAGTTGAGTGAGAGCTCAGTTAAGAGTTCAACTGACTTCTAAAGAAGATGGTCAGCTGGACTTATAACTTAGCTGGCTGTGCGGAATGTGGTGGAAAGAAAAACTTAGCTCGTTCCTTTTACAAAAGCTCAGAAAAACTTAGTTTCAGTTTTCAATTTAAGCAGGTTTGAGAAAAATGCAGCTGGCTGGGTCACACAGCCAGAAAGAAGAAGCTTTGACAAACTTGTGCTGAGTGAATGCGGTTAGTTCTTTAAATAAGAATAAAGCAAAGACTTAATTAACGCAATAAAGAACACAGAATTTTAACGTGGTTCGGAGAGTAAACTCCTACGTCCACGACCAGGTTTTAGCTGGTAAATCCACTAAGGATGACCACTTGGTTTACGAGTACCAAGCAACTTCGCAGCTCTTCCTCGAGCTGTGTTCTAATAGTTTACGGAGCCTTTGTAGAAGCCTGCACCTTTTCAGTTTTCGGATACTGAATAACCTTACACTCGAATTTCGCGCTTCGAGACGGCGTAACCTTGACCTAACCTTTTCTGGGTAAAGGAGGGTTTGGGTTTCCAACTTTGAACGAGTTCTTACAATGAAGAACTTTGAAAGATGAACTCGTTCAGATCTAGGCTTTGGATTTACAATTATTACAGCCTATTGATCAGACGAAAAACTAAAACAGTTTCTGAAATTGAACACTTAATAAGTTAAGTGCTCTTTTAAAGAGTTAGACAAATGCTGGAGAGCTTTTTAAAATACTTGAGAGATTCAGAAAAGTTGTAAGCTTGCAGGGAGTTTTTCGTGTACCGATTCGAGGTTGAAGATCGGTATTTATAGGTAGAGATTCAAACTAGCCGTTGGAGGACCCGTTTGAATCTTACCTACTCTACGATCCGTCGATCCGCCGTTTAGTGTATCTTCACCGTCTTCATCATTGTGTCGGATCCTAGGTTCGCCTTTCTAGGATCTTTGAGTTGTCAATCCCTTATTGGTCGAGGTATATTGACTTCCTACGGCACCGGATTTACGTCTTTTGGGCTTGACTTTGAATTCGGAAATTTGGATGGGTAAGCGACTTGAAGTGATGTCTTCGCAGTTAGTTCGCGTGGTCGGCTCGGTGTCTTTCTTAGACTTTGATGCGGCTCAATTTATTCGCTCAGTTGGATCTCCTTGTTGGATCCATTCTTCGGCTTCTTGAGTCGGTCCGACTCGGCTCGGTCTGAGCTCGTTTAGCTAAGAGATCTTTCGGTGACTTTGGGTCCAGTGATTACTCGAGTAGGTCTTCTTATCTTCGACTTCCAAACCTGTGAACTTAGAAAATCTAAGACTCAAACAAGTGAGCTGGAAAACTTAACTTAGGTTTGTACAAACATCTACTAGGTTGGAGAACAGTTGGGTTTTGGAATCAAATCAAAACATTAGAATTTTCCCAACAATTTCCCCCTTTTTGATGATGCCAAAACCTAACTTGAGAAAAACAACCTGTTTCCCCCTATATGAGAAAGTGGGTTTAAAAGATTTCAGAAGAAGGTTAAATTCAGAGTTCAGTGCCTGGACAAAGAGTTATTGTCATCAGGGTGAGCTTGAGAGCAAAATATTTCAGTTTTATTAATCCACAAAAGATGATTACAAGAGTTACAGGATTAATGAATCGAAAACAAACAAAATTAAATCCCGATGCCGGGTCTTCATCTCTCGCCGCTTCGCCGATTCTTCGACGATCTTCTTCCACTCGCTCATCCGTTCTCAATCTATATCGGTTAAATATCATCTCGCTCCAAATTCCGTATTCTTCTTCGTTGTTTGCCTTGGAAATCTTATCACGATCGCCCATCCGTTAACTTCGGCGATAATCTTTGATTTGTCGGGAAGCCGAGTTCCGAGTATCAATGGAGGTTTGGATATGATACGGACTAGGGAGCGATGCCGGATCTTCACGGTATTTGCGGCGTTGAAGAATGTTTTTGCCGTCATCTGTCTTGATGAAAAAGCTCATTTAGATGCATCATGAAAGCAATATCTGAGAGCGTATTTGGGTAAGCTCCCAGATAATAGAAATCTTCGATGAACTCAAACTTTGTATGTTCCCAGTCGTCGTTTAGCTCTTCGGGATCCATTCATCAACTCTTCTCCGGTTCATCGGCATTCGAGACTTTTTCTTTGCGGCTCTTATGTTTGCTTTCTTTTCTTCGCCGCTTCTTTTCTTCGGCATTTAGCGGACTTTCTTTCTTCTTCTCGCTCATCTTGGAGGCTTTTCATCTCTTGCTTTTGCCGAGTTACAAAGTTGCGAGCCAATGAATATCATTGAGTCGTTCGGCGTGGCTCCGCTAGCTTTGGCAAGAGGGATGATCATTCGCTCCACTTCCCTTTCCGTCCAAATGTTCCTCTCCAGATTCAAATTTCAAGAACAACTTCGTCAATCTCTGACTGCATCACTTGGATTTCAGCTACAGCTTTTCCTTTGCCCGTCTTTGATGTTTTTCTCTTGTCATTACCTTCCCTCTTTTTGGCATTATCAATAAGAGTGGAGGTAAGGCTGACTACTGTCTCATTCAGCTGGGCCAAAGCTTTGTCAATGTCAGTGATTTTTGTTGAGTTGTCTGCTGTGACTAGGTTGAGCTTTGGCCGTGCCGTTCTTCTTCGCTTTGAATCCGATTGTCCAAATTCTCCTTGTAAAGATTGAATGTTGTGTGGATGCCGCCCGAAGGAGAGAGTTTGCTGTTGGAGAGCGTCCAGCTGGCTGGATAAATCGATGACGCGGCTTTCCAGCGGGGCTTGGAGGTTTGAGATGATCTCAGGGACTCTCTTCTCTAGATGATTTGAATTATCAATACGTTGAGAGACGAGAGACTGTTTGAGATCTCTGCTGGTGCTTTCTTGCAGATTCATAGCGAATCTGTGAACGTCGTCAATGGAAAGTCCATTGCTCTGGACTTGCGACTCTATAGCTATGATGCGCAGAAGGGTATCCACATTTGATTTGAGTCTATCCTGAAAAAGGATTTCCTCGACTTGTTTGGCAATTTCGTCCTTCATTGCATCAGAGCACAACGGGATCCGTCCGGGTCCCGGATTCGGCTTGGGTCTGGGTTTCTACCGCCTCGATCTCGACCGGTGAGCCGAGTGTCATCGGCAATTGGACTGCGTAGGGCGCCTTCGGTTGGCTCGGCTGATGCGACGGTTGGCTCGTCTTCAATCATCATTGCCTCATTTGTGTTGGCGGTACGGCTTCATTGGCGGTTTCAATTTGGAACGATCAGTGAGGTTGCGAAGGTAGGAGTTGGCTTTCGAGAAATGATTTCTCGAAGCGTGGTACTTCATCTTGTTTAACCTTCGAATGAAGATCCGGATCGGCTCGTCTTGATGCTCAAAAGCATCACGAAGACTTCCAAAGCCAAATGTCTCCTGCAGAGCTGCTTCTTCAGCCTTAAGCTTATCGAAAGTGAAGAACTCCACCATTTCTTCATTTGCGTACCAAGTGGCCATCTTGGTAGCCAAATAAAATTTAAAGTCGCTTACGGCGACTAGAGCAGCAGGGAGGGAGGCAAGAGAGGGATAGTGTTGCAGTGCGCTCTTTATTCCTTGGAGTCTGAGGTCCTCGACCCTCATGGCCGATCGTGAAGACGCGCAACGGCCTCGGACCGAGGATTTCGATTTCCTTAGAAGAAGTAGTAGGGCTTGATGGTTCGGCTTGGTCTTCGTCGTCAAATTTGCAAAGGAGCGTCAGTTTGGATGGGGCTCTTTGGGTGAGGAGTCTTTGAAAAGATGGGTGGTTTCGAGTACGAAGAGGTAGGGGAGGATTCTTGGAGAGGTACTCGAGGAGGAGGAGGAAGGAGAAGAGAGTGTTGTTGAGGAGGAGATCCGGATGATGTGAGATCAAGCGGAGCGGGTTGTGAGGATGCTTGTAGGATTTGGCGAAGTGGAATAGCATCCTCTACAGGTCGGGGTGGGGGACCACTATACGTGGTTCCTCGGCTTCTCGTGAAGCAACCACGAACTCCCTTCCTTGATCTGTCTTTGGAGGAGGAATCTGACTGTCTCCTCGGCAAGCCCGATCTCCATTCGGATTCAGTGGCTTATCAGTGGCTTCTCTCTTGTCTCCTCACTGGCTTCTTATTGCCTTAAATTTGAGCTTCTTTTTGGCGGTGGAGATCCGAGTGGTGAGTTTCCTCCATTTGGTTCCTTTTCCCAGTTTGAGAGGGAGAGGCAGTCTGCTGTTTTGCCTCCTGCATCTTCTTCTTCCCTTCAGGGCTGCTTTCTTCATCAAGTCAGAAAGCTGACTCTGCTTTTCAAAAGAACTTTGGACACAGGGAACTCTTTCTCGCATCTTTCCACTTGATTTGTCGTCCGGTGGTGTAGTGTTCTATTATGCACGCCACCTTGGTGCATAAGTAGATGGTTTCCCCAATTTGAACTTGGTGAAGGCTGTCATCTTCGAAGTGAATCTTCTTCGACTCCTTCTCCGGCTTTCCCATGAAGTAGGAGAACCAATCCACATGATCATTCCTGAGGATGGCTATCATGGGCTTCAACTTGGGTATGCTGATCTCTCCGAGATCCGGCAATACCTAGGATGCACTTACGGGTCACATCCGAAGTAGTCCGAATTTGGGCTTGAGCGGTAGCTTGGACATACTTGCCCGTAGGGTTCGGCTGAACGGCATCTTGTCTAGTTCGGCTCGGATCTCTTCTACGGTGTAGTTGTACGGGAGCGGTCCCCAAGAGTTTTCAATCCGAATAGCTTGTTCAAAATCCGGTTGATGTTGATGTCGACGTCCGGGGAGTTGTATGCCTGTCTTTTCTTTGAGTTGGAGGGTGATGTTGGAGCGGAGGCGTTCATCTCTGTTCGTCATCTCCATGAAGAACTCTGCTACTTCCCGGCGGAAGATGTTCTTCGGACGCGCCGTCGCCCATTGAAGTAGGCCTGCCTTATCGATAAGATCCAGCACCTCCTGGAACTCCGAGTTCTTGTAGTTCTTGAGAGTTAAGCAACTCTCAAAGTGCAATTTTGACATCAGGTTCTCCGATTGGTTCGCTCCCGGGGTTATCTTCTTTGGTGCCATTGTATTTCTGGATTGAAGAGTTAGAAGAATAGAAGAAACAAATTTTGCAGAGAGAGCTTGAAAAGCAAGAACTTGTTTTGCAGAAAGATTTCAGAGAAAATAAGTAAATATGGCGACGATTTGCATATCTTTGATATATATATATATCAACCGTCTATCTTGATGAACGGTTGAGATCTTTAGATTTGAATTCAAGATCTGCGGCTGGGAGAGATTTGCGCAACACGTTAAGTGACGTGCGTATGTCGAGTGTAGGTCACGCGCGCGTGAGGTAGTCAAAACGTTCTGACTTCTGCCTCGACTTTCCCGAGCTACAGTACCCTGCATGCTTTTCATTAAATGCGATGGGATACGATTTGATGGATGGCTTATTGACGAATCCTTCTAAGGAATGTCTGTGTATTTTGAATTTAAATTCAAATAATTTATCCTTAAATAGCATATTCCTCAGGGAAATAAGTGATAGACCGCAAACCTGTCAGCTGAACTTTGTAGTCAGCTGATACCTCGGCTGTGTTTCTTTGTGTTGAGTTACTCCTTCAGTTTAACTATCCAGCTGAGTTTGATTCTCCCTCAGCTGGTTTTCCTTCTTGAACTGAGTTCACGAAACTACTGGGTCTGGATTCTTCCATCTTGATATCCCAAAAAGGTTTCCAGCTGAGTCTTATTCCCCCTCAGCTGGATGAAGTTTCTTCATCAGGATTAAGCAGTCCAAGCAATCCACACAGCATTTTGAATCTTGCTTCCATCAGCGGCTTTGTTAATATGTCAGCTCGTTGAATATACCGTGTGAATTTTCTCAACAATGACGTCTTTCTTTTCCACGTGATCTACGATGAAGTGATGTCGAATGTCAACGTGTTTGCACCTTGTGTGAAGAAGCTGGATTTTCGAAGATTGCAATAGCACTTGAGCTATCACGAGAAGATTGGAACTTGACCGGTTTTCACTTCATAGTCATCCAGTGATGCTTGACGGAGAATTTGAGAGCGAGCGGCTTCCGGCTGCCATATACTCCGCTTGTTGTAGAGGTAGCGACACACGTCCGCTTCTTTGAAAACCATGATATCAACTTGCTTCCTAGGAGGCCCGACATGTTCCCGAAGTTGATTTTCCGTCAAATCGATCTCCGGTATAGTCCGAGTCCGAGTATCCGTCAGTGCAAATTATCTTGTTGGATACCACGTGCCCAACGCTACGAGTGCCTTTTAGATATTTGAGAATATTCTTGTTGCTTGCATATGTGCCTCCTTAGGATCAACTTGAAATCCGGCACATACTCCAGCCGCAAATGATATATACGGGCGGCAGGCGTGAGATACGACGGGGAACCAATTATCCCTCTGTATTTCTTTGGGATCCACCGATTTTCCTTCGGTTCCAGTTCAATCTTCCAATTTGTATTCATAGGGATCTTCACCGTTTCTTGGATTGAATTCCATATTTGGTGATCAAGTCTTTCACGTACTTGGATTGATTTATGAATATTCCTCCTGATTGCTTGACTTGGAGTCCTAGGAAGAAACTCATTTCTCCCATCATTGACATTTGGAATTGTTTTGACATCATCTCTCCAAATCTTTCACATAAGAAAGTTGATCTTGAGCCGAAGATGATGTCGTCCACATAAATTTGAACAACTAAAATATCTTCACCTAGCTTGATGGTGAAGAGAGTTCTGTCAACTGAACCTTTCTTGAAACCTTTGGATACTAGAAATCCTGACAGAGTGTCATACCAAGCTCGAGGTGCTTGCTTCAGACCATAAAGCGCCTTCTTTAGCTTGTAAACTTTGTTTCCTTCTTCTTCAAATCCTGGGGGTTGTTCTACATACACATCTTCTCTGATTTCCCCATTCAAGAATGCACACTTCACGTCCATTTGATATACTTTGAATTTGTGATGTGCTGCGTATGCAAGGAATAATCTGATGGCTTCCAATCTTGCTACTGGAGCAAATGACTCTTCAAAGTCTATTCCTTTCTGCTGTGTATATCCCTTGGCGACTAAGCGAGCCTTATTTCTGATTATTACTCCAAGAGTATCCAGCTTGTTTTTGAATATCCATTTCAAACCTATTATTTTGACTCCTCCTGGTTTATCGACCAGTTCCCAGACGCAATTTCTGAGAAATTCATTCAGTTCTTCTTGCATAGCATTTGTCCAGGGCACACTCTTTAAGGCTTCGACAATTGTTTGAGGCTCTGGAACTTGAGCTACATAACATGCCATGAGAGCTGTATCTTCGTTGTAGACGGTCAGATCTAGCTCTACTGCGACTTGAGCTTCATTATTTGCTTCTTGCGGATTTGATGTCAGGTTTTGAGCGATTGAATTTCTTGTTCTAACTCTGTCTGATGGTTCTCCAATGATTGCTGAAGCTGGATGATCTTCGATCCATCTTCGTCTTGTTCTAATTTCTTCTTCTAGCTCATTGAAGCTTGAGGTTGCTAGGTCACGTCTTGCTTGGAGATGATCTGGAGTCGTATCCTGAGACTCGTTCTGATTTGGATTAGAGTTAGATTGATCTTGGGGCGTAGGCTGAGTGAATCCAGCTGGAGAGGGAGCTGGGGAATCAGCTGGGTCTTGATTTCCAGCTGGCGGCATTCCCCCTTGATCTGATATTGGGGATTCCTCTAGATCATCAGCTGGTTGATTTGCCTCTGCTGAATTGATTTGAGGTTCTTCTGGTTCATCATCCCAAATCAATGGTTCAGCTAGATTCCGGATTCGAATTACTTGAGATCTTGTTTGAGCTGGATCGGAGCTTGATGTTCCAGCTGTGTTTCTTTGTTTGATCGACTCTCTGAATTCGAAGGATGTTTCATCAAAGGTGACATGAGGGGTCACTTCGACTGTTTGTGTTCTCCTGTTGAAGACTCTGTAGGCTTTACTTACAGCTGAGTAACCAAGGAATACTCCTCGATCAGTTTTGGCGTCGAACGTCTTCAGCTGGGTTTTCCCATTATTTAGGATATAGCATTTAGATCCGAAAACCTTGAAATACCCGATGAAGGGTTTCCTGTTATTCCATAGCTCGTACGGAGTCTTTCCTTGTCTTGATGTGAGTAGCGATCTATTTTGAGTGAAGCAAGCTGTGTTGATAGCTTCAGCCCAGAATTTCTTTGGAATGGCTGAGCTTGCTAACATTGAGGTAGCTGCTTCTTTGAGTGTTCTGTTCCTCCTCTCAGCTACACCATTCTGCTGAGGTGTGCGTGCAGCTGAGGTTTGATGTTGTACTCCGTTCTTCTCACAATAATCATATATGGTTTCATTCAGAAACTCAGTTCCTCGGTCTGATCTGATTGAGATAATTTTGCACTCCTTTTGAGTCGACAACCTTTCCAGTAGGGCCGGCAGCTTGGATCTTGTTTCACTTTTCTGGTACAGGAATGAAACCCAAGTGAATCTGGAGAAGTCATCCACTACGACCGAGTGTATTTCCCGCCGTTGAAACTTGGTGTTCTTGGACCAAAAAGATCCATGTGAAGGAGTTGAAGAACTCGATCGAGTTGAGGGCATTGTCTTGAGAGAGAATGAAATCCATGTTCGTTTTCCTTGTTGACAAGCCTTTGCATATGTGACTCTTGTCATAAACTTGATACGGAATTCCATTAGCGAGCTGATTTCTAGCCAGCTTGTTGATTGTCTTGAAGTTGAGATGATTCAGCCGTCTGTGCCACAGCCAGCTGACTTCAGTGCTGCTTTTTGATACAAGACATGTGTACGGAAATTTCTTGTCCCGGTCGGCAAAGTATATATTTGCTTCTCTTTTCCCTCTCAGTAATACCTGCTTGGTTTCTCTGTTTTTCACTGTACATCCATGTGCATCGAACTTGACAGAAAAACCATTATCGTAGAATTGACTAATGGAAAGCAAGTTATGTTTTAATCCCTGTACATATGACACGTTAGATATTTTAACATTGTAGGTTTCAAATGTACCGTAACCTTTGGTGAAACCTTTGGAGTTGTCACCAAACGTTACTTGAGGACACAGACGCTCTTCGTATTCTTGGAGTAGATGCTTTAGATGAGTCATGTGTTTTGAGCATCCGCTGTCCAAGTACCACAGTGTTCTTATTGATTCCTCTATGATGCATCTTTTTCTTGCAGCCTGTCACAGAAATCAAAATTTAGGTCCCCAGTTGTGATTGGGTCATCATGGGTTAGTTAGAGATCCCTTTACGATCCATATTTGTTTGATGACTACGATTGGATCGTTAGATCCGATAATTCTCCCATTGTGTCTATGAACACGTTCCTTGTGTTCTTAGTTTGACTCTGTTGGTTTGGGTCTTGATCTCTCGTCTTCTCCTGGCTTGATTTCTTGATAGTTCGGTTCTTCGTTGATTTCAATGAGTGTCTGGTGAGACATTTCTTTCGTCTCTGTTGTCTAACTTGGAATCTCGGTGGATTTGATAATCCGGTAATCATAAGGCCGATATCCAGTGGGTATCTTTTCGATATCTCGGTTTATATCTTGCCACTTGCCGCCGATGATCTTGGTGTCGACGTTGTCCATCGTCATTCCTTCGTTGTTGTTGAACCCAATGTGGTCTGATTTGAGCTTGGGGTTGCCTTACAGCTTGTCTTCTTGGACCTTGCTGTGTTTTCTGTTTCTCAGTCTTTTGTCCGGCTGGAATTGGATTCTCTTTTGCTTTCACAAAAGTTACCTTCGTTCCGCTGGTAGTTGCAACATTTGTTAGATCCTTAGATCCATCATAACCCAATCCCGTTTTTAATCTTTGCGGGTAGTTGTACGCCGATTATTTCATCCATCGTTGATGTAGCTTTGATGAGTGCTACCGGCTTTGTGGATAGTGTTTCTTCGATCTTTTTAACTCCGGGATCTCGAGTGTCTTTTTGCTCGACTGTTGTGGATTTTTCCAAATCGTCCATCACCGCTTTTCTCTCATAGTAAAACTCCTTCATCGTCGATCTGTTTGATTAACTTTTCCTTGAGCAACACTATTTCCTCGTTGAAATTTGTGTAACATCACCGCTTCGATGCTTCTTTCTTTTTCGGTTCTACCTTCACCAAAGATTTTCACACATTATGACATCAAGAATTTCTTGTAAATCCTTGAAGTCATTCATGACTTTCTCCACCGATTCCAATCGGGTTGTCCTTCCGATTCGAGACTGCGTAGAGTGTTCGTGTGATGGTGATGGGTTAGATATGTTACGAATTTTAAGTTACCTCATCATCATCGAGTCCTTCCGTCCGTCCCATGAAGCAAGCATCCCGCCTTGATCATCACGGGCCATGAGTGCATCTTCCTCTGAATCTGAGAAGGGCATATCATCATCTATTTTGTTGCACTCGGACTCTTCATCAGCTATATATGCTCTTCTTCTGTCAGCTGCCTTTACTTTCAGAAGATCTTTTTCTTTCTTAGACAGTTTGGGACAGTCCCCGTTGTAGTGTCCCGGCTCCTTGCAATTGAAGCAACCTTCCTCTCGTCCGTTTTGAGGTGTCGGTGATTTTTCATCACTCGTGTATTTGTCTCTCGTACGACTTGGCGAATTTCTTGTACTTGCCTTTGCTGGTGTTGAGTCTGTTATAATTTTTCACCAACATGGCAATCTCTTCGAGTAGCTCCTCTTTGCTCATATCCTTTTTGTCCTTCTTCTTCTTGGAGGACTCAGCTGACTTGACATGAGCTGACTTTTCAGAGTTGGCTCTGAAAGCTATTTCTTTTGAGCCGGGGTGAGTTCTCCGTCATTCTGTCTGCTTGAAGATTCTTCTTGAGTGATCTTCAAGTTGTATTCATTGGCCTTCAAGAGTAAGAACAACCTTTCTGTAGATAGATCACCCAAGTCACTTCGACTTTGATGAACTACCTTGTAAGTGTTCCATTCAGCTGAAAGAGCTGAAAGAACCTTTAGATTCTTTTCCCGCTGGGTATACTTCCCAGTTCTGATTGTCTCTATCTCAACGACTATGTTTGAGAACCTTAGCTCCATCGCTTCAATGGACTCTTTGGCTAGCTGCTTGAAGTTGTCGAATTTTTGGCAAGCTATTGTGAATTTGTTTTCTTTGATCTCTTCTGATCCTTCACATAGCTTGGCGAGTGTTTCCCACATTTCTTTGGCTGTCTCGCACTTGATGATTTTACTCAGGTAGGCGTTTGAGACTGTTGATGAGATGGTGTTCCTTGCGAAGCCGTCTAGTCCGGCCTTGCTTTCGCTCTTCTGAAGAGTATTCTTTCTTTGGCTTGAGAGTTGGCCGGTATTCTGGTTGTCCTCCATCATGAGCAGGTACAAGTTCATTTCCTTGTTTATAAATAAGGATGGGTCCGTCTGAAATGACGTCCCACATCATGTCGTGATGCGCACACAGGAAGCTTTTCAATCTGAATTTCCAGATTGCATAGTCATCAACTGAGAAGGTGGGAAGATTCCTGTTAAGATAGGAATCCATGAAGAGATGTACAGAATGCACTAGAGTGAGTTTTTTCTGAAAAACGGATCTGTTCAGTTGACCACTGACGCAGAGTTTCAAGACAAATCTCTTGATTCGAAGCAATGATCGATTGAACCACTGCTCTGATACCAATTGATGGTCCCGGAACGAGGTCTTCGGTGTAGAGGGGGGTGAATACACCGAAGAGGGATTTTTGAAAACTTTTGTCAAGTTAAAACGGAGTTGAGTGAGAGCTCAGTTAAGAGTTCAACTGACTTCTAAAGAAGATGGTCAGCTGGACTTATAACTTAGCTGGCTGTGCGGAATGTGGTGGAAAGAAAAACTTAGCTCGTTCCTTTTACAAAAGCTCAGAAAAACTTAGTTTCAGTTTTCAGTTTAAGCAGGTTTGAGAAAAATGCAGCTGGCTGGCTCACACAGCCAGAAAGAAGAAGCTTTGACAAACTTGTGTTGAGTGAATGCGGTTAGTTCTTTAAATAAGAATAAAGCAAAGACTTAATTAACGCAATAAAGAACACAGAATTTTAACGTGGTTCGGAGAGTAAACTCCTACGTCCACGACCAGGTTTTAGCTGGTAAATCCACTAAGGATGACCACTTGGTTTACGAGTACCAAGCAACTTCGCAGCTCTTCCTCGAGCTGTGTTCTAACAGTTTACGGCACCGTAGGCTCGCACCTTTTCGGTTTTCGGCATCCGAATAACCTTACACTCGAATTTCGCGCTTCGAGACGGCGTAACCTTGACCTAACCTTTTCTGGGTAAAGGAGGGTTTGGGTTTCCAACTTTGAACGAGTTCTTACAATGAAGAACTTTGAAAGATGAACTCGTTCAGATCTAGGCTTTGGATTTACAATTATTACAGCCTATTGATCAGACGAAAAACTAAAGCAGTTTCTAAAATTGAACACTTAAAAAGTTAAGTGCTCTTTTAAAGAGTTAGACAACTGCTGGAGAGCTTTTTAAAATACTTGAGAGATTCAGAAAAGTTGTAAGCTTGCGGGGAGTTTTTCGTGTCTGATTCTGAGGTTGAAGGCGGTATTTATAGGTAGAGATTCAAACTAGCCGTTGGAGGACCCGTTTGAATCTTACCTACTCTACGATCCGTCGATCCGCCGTCGAGTGTATCTTCACCGTCTTCATCATTGTGTCGCATCCTAGGTTCGCCTTTCTAGGACGTCGAGTTGTCAATCCCTTATTGGTCGAGGTATATTGACTTCCTCCGAAACCGGATTTCGTCTTTTGGGCTTGACTTTGAATTCATAGCTGGATGGGTAAACTGACTTGAAGTGACGTCTTCAGAGTTAGTTCCCTTGTGGTCACCGTTTGTCTTTCTTAGACTTTGATGCGAGCTCAATTTATTCTCGCTCAGTTGGATCTCCTTGGCCGGATCCATTCTTCGCTTCGAGTCGATCGACTCACTCGGTCTGGAGCTCTGTTTAGCTAAGAGATCTTTCAGTGATTTTGGGTCAGTGATTACTCGGGTCTTCTTCTATCTTCAGCTTCCAAACCTGTGAACTTAGAAAATCTAAGGCTCAAACAAGTGAGCTGGAAAACTTAACTTAGGTTTGTACAAACATCTACTAGGTTGGAGAACAGTTGGGTTTTGGAATCAAATCAAAACATTAGAATTTTCCCAACAAATTTCTTTAGTTAATTTATTTTCATGGTTTTCTTTTCTCGTATTTTTTCCTTTTCCGTTAAATTCGCTCTATATACGATGTGGGGATAAGTTCTCCTAGCACAGTGAAACATACCTTGTTATTTTGCAAATCCGAAATTGCTATTGAGTGTATACATGTAGTACACCCCTCTCACATTGTATTATTATATGAATATTACACTCAACTCAGAAAATAATATTATATTAATATAATTTATATTAATAAAATATTACTTTGTGAGGTGTGGGTGTATTACATGTACACGTTAATAAAATTTTCCATTATATTTATTATCTATTACATCCCCAGTTAAGAAAAAAAAATAGTGTAATACCGTATATCAAATTATATTTTTAAATTCATAAACTATACTCATTTTTCGATTTTCCCCGACATAAGTAAAGATCTGGTGCAACTTCATGAACCAATCTCAAATCAAAACTGACGTGGCAAAATCAAAACTTGTCACGTTTTGAAAATTTGGTTTCATGACGTTTTTTATTTGTGGATAATATTAATTTGTGAAATTAAAGTTCATGTATTCACACCAAACTTTTATTTATGCCCAAAAAAACGAGAAGAGATACAGTTTGTGGATTAGACTAGGGATGACAATGAGTCAGGTTTTTACGAGTACCCGAACTCTATTAAACTCTAATGGAACAGATATGAAAATTATTAAATCGTTTTGGGACGGATTTAGCTAGAAACATTCAAACTTGTGACGGGTTTGAGTCGGATTTGAGCAATTACCTACGGGTACCACCTAACCAAATCTATTTATATATATATAAGATAACAAAATATTATATATATAATTTATAATATAATTATTATAACTATTAGTATAAATATTAATAATTTTAGGATTTTATATTATTCTTTTTAACCCACATGTACGTGTAGAATAGTCATTACTACTACACTCCATAGATTTAGCCATTCCATTCATACCACCATTTCATTCATTCCCTAACTCATTCATTCATATCAATCACCTTTAAATGTAACATTAGAAGAAATCTAAAATGCAATAAATAATTTGAAAAATTGACATGTACAGGGCAAGACTTGCGGAAAATGTTTTTCTCCATTTAGACAAAAATAGGCTCCATTAGATTTATGTACATGGTAACAAGTAATCAGTTGCAAAGAAATAGTATTCATCTCTACCTGGCCCAGTAATATGAGTATCAACTGTGGTATAACCGTCTAGTGTCTGGATGAAGCAAATGAAGTGCCGATTAATCTTGATTTGATCAGAACAATTCTCGGCCTTCAAATTGAATACATGTAGTCGAAACTTGGACTATGACAGGATGACAAAAACTACAATGAGCAGGATGATCCCAACGATAACCAGCATCAAACAAGTCTGCAACAAAAAAGATAGTAACAAGTTCAATATATCAAGTCTTCATTCTCTACTCATTTTCCTACCATATGCTACAGTCTAAAGATGCGTAAGCATCACATGAAAGATCAGAATTGACCTTGAATGATGTTTAACATGCAAACTTGGGTCAACTAAATGACAATCTTGTATTTTTCCTGGGCGTAGATGGATATGCTTGTTCATCTTATTATGAAACCAGTTGCAAATAAGCAGGGAGTTTACAAAGATATTACCGTAGATGAAGAAGATCTTTGAATATTGGATGCTTTAACAAGTTGGTTAGCAGCTTCACCAGTTGCAGCTTGAGAACCATCAATATTTGAGCTTATATCACCTGGAAGAAGCATATAAGTATGTTATCACATTCGGGGGAAAAAAAAGAAGTTTGTTGATAGAAAAATAGAAACGAAGTGCTGGATGTCAATATTGACCAACCTATCAGAGCTCCTTGTGCACTAACCAACTGAGCCAAATCCCTGAAGATTTCATTGACCTCACCAATTTCCTTTTGAATTTCTCTAATTCCTTGCTCCCTTTCTTCAATAATGGCTTCATTAAGAACTATCTCATTATCCATATGCAAGACCTGTCTGTAAGATATCGTATAATTCACAACATACACCAAACAGGTTTTTTCAATTTAGTTTTGTTTTATTTATTTACGGAAAACCTTATGTCGTATATGAAACTGCAACTGAGAATATAAGGTTTAGCCAATCGACAGGTCATTCTTGATCAACTGCTGGGCCAAACTTTTGGCAGCAAGGATATGAAGTAGTTCAGAGTTGAACAAAATAAAATTAATTTTATAGCAAGTCAAATGAGTAGGTGATAGTATCAATTTTATGTACTTCTCCAACGACATCACTTCCGTCCTTCTCTAACAAGAACTAGATTCAATCAAAAGAACTAGTGGAGCTAGAAATTAAAAAAAAAACACACACACACACACAAACAAACAAAACTGAAACTTTTAAGAAAATTCATTCAATAAGGCCTAGCCTCATGCTCGTGGAATGGATCCATACCTGTTGGCTTCTCTAACAAGAGATGCCTGCATGGGATTTAACGAACTTATCTCCAGCTCACTGGCTCTATTGCTGCACCAAAGTAGCAAATGCAGAAAGAAAATCAAATTAAACCTCCTCAAACACGATAGTTAATTTAAGAGATCTCCAGTCTTTAATCTTTATAATAAATCAAGAGAGATGCTCAACACGAAATGTCTTTAACATCATTGGACTACGAGCCTTCAATTTAGAAGAGGAAACAGAATGCACAGTGAGATTTTTGCGCAAAAATTACCTGGACTGACGATTACCATTGGCAACAGGAGAAGGAAAAGCCTTTTCCTTCTGTGCTGCAAGCAGCTGAGCCTTCTCAAACTCTTTCAGAACAGATTCATAATCTTTTGTAAGCTTAGCATCAGCGATTTTCTTGCTGGCCTGAGATAAACACAGATGTTGTGCTGTTAAATAAAATCCCACATGGTAAGGCTGTAAATAATATTGACGCTTAAGATTTTCAAAGGACAAATCAAGTCAAGTGATGCACCCCCACCCCTGCTTCAAAAACGCATAGATGTCCAGTTGGATATCATTTCATCTGAGTTACGTAATGACTTATCATGATTAACAACTTCCTTTTCAAGCGATATCTCGTGTGCGATTCATCTAATTGACAGCTTTGAACTCTTTTCCTCAATTAAACTACCTGACCATTCATCTCTCTCACAGCTCAAATTCCGTTCAACTAAAAACACCAAAAAATCATGAATAATCCAAGCTTTTCGCAGCCAGTTTTAGTATGAGCAATTTATGAGTGCTCTAGCACATCGCAGATGCATCAATTTAGTTGTACTATTTCTACCAATTTAACGTACTCCTACAAATCAGAATAGTGTGCATTCTGAAGCAAGCTAGAGGGGAAGATCAAACAAAATGGAGCAGTACTTAAATATCCTTAGAATCTTGTCTATACTTAATGCAGAGACTTGAAGTACCAGGAAACTAGGATACTTAATACTACATAAACTTCACAAGAACAACTTTGACGCCAATCTATGTGCTTCAAACTCCTAATACATGATTGCTAAAAATTCTCAGTCAGCGGAATCGATATATGAAGGCCGATTATGAACAACTTACATCGACTTCACCAAACTTGTCGGTTTTCCGGACACGATCAAGCTCTGCTGAAGTCTCCTTCACCAATTGCCCAATCTGTGGCCTAGCTTTACGGCTGCGAACAACGAGATAAACGCATTGTATTAGAGGCTAAAGCCAATGAACTTGCAATTGAATCATTGAAAGACTCAAGAGCTTCAAATTCAAACCATAAAGGCATTAAAAAAGAAGATGCATATATTTGACCGGAAAGGCGGAAGACTGAAATTCACATCATCCCTATTACATTGAATCCAATTTATGCATACAGCATTTGTTTTTCTATTTCATCTTTTCCTCTTTTTTATCCATGAGAATTCCAATCAAACATATTAAATTAGAAATTATTCTTCTCGATTGTTGTCGAACATCAATCCAACAAACAAAATAATAATGATGAAATAAAAAAGTAGAAAATACCCTCTCTTGAATCTTGATCAAGACGAGAACTCAAGATAAGATAGTAGTTCGCAGAACTCACAGATTTTGACGGAGGTCGACGGTGTCTCTAGAAGTTCCGATGGAATTGACGAGGCGTTTATAGCCGGCGACGGCGGTGTTAATCCTAAAGACGCCGGCGGCGAGGGCTCGAGAGGCCCCCTGGTCAATGTGCCTCGGCCCGGCAAGCGGAGTCAAAGCCCGGCCCGATTCAAGGTCCTGAAAGCTCATATTCGGTAAATTGCAGTCAAACCCCAACCAAACTAGCACAATAATATCGTTTCCTATCAAGTCAGAAGGCGCGCATAAAATTGCACCGGAAAATCAGGGTTTGGCTGGTAATGATGAAGCCGACAAAAGGAGAAGGAGAAGAAGAAGAAGTTGTTTTGTTGGTTAAGTTTGAGCGAAGAAAGATTAAAGAATTAACAAAGGTTTGGTTGAAATTTGGCGGAGGAAATAATAATAGTAATAGAAGAGGAAGTTGAGTTGGCGAAAGAGTGTGGCGGTGTGACGTGTACGAAGTTGCCAACGACGTCGTTGTGGCGTTGGAATGTTGCCGCCGCTACCAATTTTCTCTGTTTTTAACTTTTTACAGACTTGGAGTTGGAGGTGCAATATATAAACTGGTGGATGGATAGATACGGAATTTAATAAGGATTAATTGAAGGAAAATTCCATGAGATTTTGGGATCTTATGATTTAGTTCCAGATTTTTTTACTTTAATAATCTTATTCATTATTACTAGTAAGTAGCCCGTCGAGATTCGACGGGAAATAACTTATGTTTTGATTTACGTATATACATTTTAAAAAAAATTATATTTTATTTAGAAGTTGTGATGTTGTTCGCATATAATTAGGAATTGGAATGTCCGTCTCAAATCCGTTGGTTAATACTCGATAAAAATCTGAACACTATAAAGTTAATATTAACTAAAATTAATAAAAAAAACTTCTTTTTATGTCTATTTGAACCGTCTCGTTGCTTTATGCTAAATTGATATCCCTAATCTTAGCCAAAAGGCCAAAAAAATAAAATATATAAATTAATATTGCACAAAATACAGAATTAAAGATAAATAGAAATAGCGAACCGTGGACGTTATCTGTTAATAATGCATGTCTCTATTATACTTCCTCTCTTGACCTCTGATGTACACAAACTTGGTGCGCTGAGGGTATTGTCATATTTAATACTCGATAAAAATATAAACACTACAAGTAATATTAATTAAAAATAGTAAAAAATCCTTCTTTCTAGTGTTATTTGAACCGTCTCGTTGTTTTATGCAAAATTACTTGATAAAAATCTAAACAAAGTTAGTATTAATTAAAATTAGTAAAAATCCTTCTTTCTAGTGTTATTTGAACCGTCTCGTTGTTTTATGCAAAATTACTCGATAAAAATCTGAACAAATTTAATATTAATTAAAATTAGTAAAAAATCCCTTTTTTTAAATATATTTGAACCGTCTCATTGATTTATGCTAAATTATATATCTAATCTTTGCCAAAATGCCGAAAAAAAAAATATTTACATCTCCAAATTTTTTTATTCTTTTTTTTTAAAACTATCTTTCCCACATTTTATGTATATTTTTTCTAGCAAACACTAATCGAAGTTTTTAGAAAAACATGAATGAAAATTGAAGAGGATTCCATGTAGACATGTTGATAAAAATATATATAATTAGTCTTCAGAGGGAATTCATTTACAAATTTTACATTGCGCTCTTAAAATGCTAATTTGTTTTTTTAAAATTTGTCAGTTACTTTAAATTTAATTATTAGCGCTACTTAGAGACTAACTTAAAAAATAATTTTATTTCTAATATCTAAACATAATTCAAAATGACAATTCTTCTAATATATAATATAGTGTCATAATATGACACATAAAAGTCTATTAGAATTCAACAACAACATGGATAGACCAATATTACAATGTTTAATAGTTTATTAGAAGTTAAGGACATTACACACGGAAAGATAAATACAAATAGATTACAAATATTAATTAAATACATGCTAATGAATATAATAATAATCATAATGATATATTCGAATTAGAATATATATATATATATATATATATAAATTGATTGACTAATACTTTTCGAGCACTTACAATTCTATGCATAATCTAATTGACGATATAATTTTATAATTGTATAATATAATAAAGGAAACTTTAATGAATATACTGCCACATAAGTCAAGATAGAAATGTAAAAATTTCTATAATATTACATATATATATATATTTATATGAATTAAGAATGTACTATAAAATAAGGGTTTATAAGAATGTATTCCGAAATTATTATTATTTTAATATGCATAATAGAAAAAATTAATTAAATAGAGGAAAAGATAAATATGAGATGTGATTAATAGATAAACATGTGATATTTCAAGAATATGAAATTAATAAAATTTTAATTAATAAAAATTATTGAATATGAAATTAATAAAATTTTAATTAATAAAAATTATAGAATATATATGAATTAAAATTAGACAAATTACCAGAATAAAGGAAATTCTGAACGGAGCACCGTGGATGGGGCAGCTTTATTTTCGTATTAGTAATAGATTCTTTTAGGTTTTGGACTCGATCTGAATAAAATACATAGGCTACCAAATTAGTGAATTACAAAAAAAAAAGGAAATTGTGAATTACAAATTATTTCTCGGTATTATAATGTGTATTATATCGTGTATTGGTTTCGTTGAAAATTATTAAAACTATTTTTTTTTTTACTTAAATTGTAAAAATATAACTAAGTTTGTGGTTTTCCCTGTGGTAAACTCAATTCATAAAATTTGCACTATAAGATAGTAGTTATGAGTACCCACAATATAAAAAAGGTTTACAATATTTAAACTTAAAAAAAATAATTTTTTCTATTTTGTACAAACTGTACGATTTATGTGTGTCAAATAATAGACGAAAACTTGCATGTGGCAGCAAACACTGTACAGTATGTGTGACCACATAATTATTCTTTACTTAGAATTTGATAAATTATAATCAAAATTTGTAATAAATTTAATAAGAATTCAGTAGTTCATAATTAAAATTCAATGATTCATAGTTAGACTTTAATAATTTAAAATTAAAGTTCAAAGAAATGTATAATTATTTGTTTGGCTACAGTCGCACAAACAACGGTCGCACAGGAATATTGCGGCTCCAAAGGCCATTATCAATGTTAACAACATACCTATAGGGCCATAGGCTATAGGAATTCGAATATGATTTTCGCAATATAATGAATGTTGCCAGACTCCGGAGAATTTTCAGGCGTCACGATTAAATGCAATATTTTATTAAATTTTTTGTCTAATGACAAAATACATCGTTGATTACCGTAAATGAAGCATTTTCTAGTCAAAGTATTAGAAGAATATTTGACTGTAACTTTAGGGGAAACCGCCGTTACTTTGTGCTTTAATCTATTATATTAAAACAGAATAATAATTGCCATTTTCATTTTCAATTCAATTTGAATGACAATTTTGTAAATAAATTTAAATTCAAGAATTAATATAGTTTTATTTTATAATTTCATAATAATAATAATAATAATATATATATATTAAAATAAAATAGTGGAATTACAAATTAATTATAAATCAATTTTGATGATAATTTTATATAAAGTTGAAGGTAATATATTCTACACAATATTCTGTATAAAACATATAATTAAAATAGAATTGAGATAATTTAAAATAGAGTATATTTTTTGAAATAAATCTAAAAATATTTTATATATATATTTTTTTGAGTTTCAACACACGCACACATGACTCGAACTTTCAACCTCATGGTTGGATGGGAAGTGTCTTACAACTAAGATGCACTTCGTTGTCAATATTTTATAATTTCAAATATGTGTGTTTTGAATTATTATTATTTTTGTTCTTATTGAAGTATTTTGTTATTTTCTTTAGATTTTTAACCTATTAACTCATTTTATCTTTAAATAAAATATTTTTATTATTCGAATTTATGACATATCTCTTATCCGTGTATCACACGGAGGGCAATACTAGTTCTAAATAAAAATAAAAAATTTGTGCACATGATTAACAATTCGAAAGAATATGATCGATTAAATAAACATTACTCCCTCCGTCCCGTCATAAGTGGCCACATTTCCTTATTGGGTTGTCCCATCATAAGTGGTCACTTTCCTAATATGGAAATACCCTCTCTCACACAAAAGATGTGGGTTCCACCACTTTTTATCTTTTTACCCTTTAAACACTCTACTCCTAAATACCCGTGCCCAAAAGAAAGTAGCCACTTATCATGGGACGGAGGTAGTACTATATAATTAAGTAATTATTTTATGGAGTGCAAATGGAATTCTATAAAATATTACTCCCTCCGTCTCACTGAATTTGTCTTCTTTTTCTTTTTAAGGTGTCTCATTGAACTTTTCTTGTTCCGAATAAGAAAATAATTAACTCTTCAAAAAGGTTTGGTAGGTGTTTGTTGAGTAGAGAAAAGAATCCACCTCTTTTAATTTGTTTTGATGTTTTAAATATAAGGAAGTGGGTGGGTGGGATCAAGTACAAAAAAGGAAAAACCATATTTTTTCAGGGGTGGAAAAATATAGTAATAAGAACATAATTTTCACGGAGAGTACAAAAATGGATGTAGAAAATTATGGGTACTGCATACATCAACATATTTTCATATCACTTTTCACTTTCATTATACAACTAATAAGATTCAATCTCAACATATTTATGTCATAAAAATTACAACATAGTTTATCAATTAAGTATGACTTTCACGTAAATAATTGAATTCTAGCATATATTTGTCAATTTGTTTAAGTTGATTCAGATCACGAGTGAAATTTGGAAATTTTCAATACTTTTACTCAAGCTTTGGCTAATAGCAAATAAGTAAAAACTGAGCTGGTCAATGCTTATAATCCTTCAAAAAAAAAGATGCTCGATAATTTTTTGGCTCAATTGATGAAGAGGAACTTGTACTTATAAAGTTTAAAATTTGAATATTCCACGTCCACATGATATATTAATATGTGTGGATTAGTTTTCAACTTTATATTGGTAAGGATTCCACGAATTTGTAGGCTATTTTGTCTATTTTCTAATTAGTTTCATAATCTTTACAGCATATAATTGTTTATTTATTTATTTAATTGGTTCAATTACCTTTATTGCTGTAGTCATGGTCAATAACCGACCTTAGCTCAGTTGGTAGAGCGGAGGACTGTAGTGAATTAGCAGATAAATCCTTAGGTCGCTGGTTCGAATCCGGCAGGTCGGATTTTAATTTTTCTTTTTTTTCAGTTTCTTCTTCCTATTATAAATACAGTAATATAGGCAGAGTGCTCAAATTCGACGGAATTATATATTGACATTCATATCATGTTTTTTGTTATTAAATATTAAACATACAATTAATTTTTATTAAAAATGTATAACTTTATTACTCCATTTATTATAATTCCTCGATGTAGACATATCAATATTAACTTTGGGGTAGGTGTGATCGCGAGGGATGCAGCAAATAATATTCTTTTGGCCGTCTCTCGTCGTGTTGCAACGTCTAGCTCAGTAATTGGTGCAGAACTAAAAGTTGTGGTGCATGCTATCACTACTTGTATTACAGCGCAATTGGGGCCGATTGAGATATTCACGGATTCATTTACGGTGGCTCGAGTTCTAAATGATCAAGATGAGGCAACAGAGCTACTACCGGAAAAGATTCAAGATATAATGGCAGATACTCGATGTGTGTTGGTTCTTGGAGTTTTTCATGCTTATAAATCTGCAATTAAAGCAGTTCATTTTTTAGCGCAATTTGCAGCGCGTATTTCTAGTCCGCTTGTTTGGACTACAGATTTCCCGACTTGGCTGTGGGATATTGTTATTTCTGATGTTTCGTGATCCTATTAATGAATTTTCATTTTCAAAAAAAAATGTTAACTTTGAAAATTACTCTCTAACTATTTAACTAAAAAATTAATTATTGAAGCCCATTGAAGGCCCATCAAATGCAATCCTGTTGTTAAGGAACTATTCTTTTTATGAACTATTCAAACACGTAACTGTGGGATCAAAATTTCATGTAGGAAAGAGAAAGCAAAGTTGATGTGTCACTATCAAATGGTTCCATGCCAACAATTTTCATGTTTTATTTAAAACATAGTTCTTCTCGTTGGCAATAATTTGTAATCCCTCCCATCTTCACCTCTTGCCACGTGGAATATATTATAATTGGCTGGAGCGCATAAATCTCAAATAATTTTTATTTTATTTTATATTTTATCCTCTCATTCAACAAAATTTTAATAAAAATTGTACTCAATTTTCTTGAAAATGGTCTAGTAGTGGATAAATATTCATGCTAAATTAAAAAAAAATACTATATTCTTTATTATTCATTTTGAGCATATTGTCAATTTACAAGTTAAAATATAGTACCTCCATCTCATTAGCTGGGAGCTTCAGAAACTAAATTGAATTTCATGCTCAAGAAAATAAATTAATTGTAGGTAATTAGACATGTTTAGTTATTTTTATTTTATTTAGGACTTAAGATTTAAGGTTATTTTTACTTACTGATTTTAAACATAGATTTTAATTGGGGTTGAGTTCTTATAATTGGTTTTATATATATATATATATTTTTACATGATAATTGGTTTTATTTTATATACATATTTTTGCTATTTTTCAATTTCCAGGAAAGGAGATTGAGCACTCAGTGATCCAAGTTGCCTTCAATATCACGGTACTGAATTAAACACCTAATTTGTTTATTTTTCTTCAATCATTTTCACTTGTTCATCGTCAATCTGGTCGATCATTGGTATCTAAACAGCATTATGATGAAGAATTGTTTCTATTCGTATCTGCTACTTTAAGTTTGTGGCGAATCAGTGAAAATCGAGTATAATCGGTTATCTTCTACAAGATCACATATTTTATTGTAATTCAGTATAAATTGGTTATAGTCTTAGAAATGGCATTTTTGTTGTTTGATTTATCTCTATTTCTCACTCTATATATAACTGTACGGCCGATTTTCTGCTCTTGAAGGAAGTATTAGGTTCTGGCAAATTTTGATAATTTTTTATTATATGTAAAAAGATTAAGAATGAGGATCAGCTCTCTGTTGTATATACTTATTTTGGTTCGGCCTGATAGAGATTGCTCTAAGCTTTTCCTGCATTAACTGTTTAATCATCGATTCAAACATGTGATTTTCTTATGTTTTTGCTGCAAGATTCAAAAGAGTTGAAGAATCGTTGAGAGTATATTTAGAGATCAGTTTCTGAAAAAATGAGTGAAAATTTGAAGGATAAAGTGAACCAATTGGGAGAGAGGTTGAAGATTGGAGGGTCTGAGGTGGGGCAAAAGATTAGTGCTGGAATAGGCTCAATGAGTTTTAAAATGAAAGAATTTTTCCAAGGCCCAAGTCAGATTGACAACCTAATCGAGGAAGCCACGGCTGAGACTCTAGACGAGCCCGATTGGACCACGAATCTTGAGCTCTGTGACATGATCAACAATGGCAGGCTTAACAGTGTGGAGTTCATAAGGGGTATAAAGAAAAGATTTATGTTCAAGAGCCCCAGGGTTCAGTACTTGACTCTAGTGTTGCTCGAGACTTTCGTGAAGAACTGCGAGAGGGCGTTCTCTGAGGTTGCGGCTGAAAGGGTGCTTGATGATATGGTAAAGTTGATTGAGGACCCTCTGACCGTGGTGAATAATCGAAACAAGGCTCTGATGTTGATTGAATCATGGGGAGAGCCTTCGAATGAGTTGCGTTATTTGCCTGTTTATAAAGAGACTTACAAGGTGATCCTGCAGTTTGAATAAGCCCAATTCATTTTATTCATGAAATGTTGTTCACAACTGTTTCCTTTTGTATTGCATTTGATTTTATAATGGACTTTCAACTTTTAGTTTATGCAAATGATCCTTATATACCTATTTTCACATTTAACCACCAGCACAGCCATTTGAACCAATAGCCTTAAAATATCAAGTGATTAGTTTGAGTTTTACTCTTTCATGGTGGATATAACTTAATAAGTTTATTTTAAACTGATATGTATTGTCAAATATGGGAATAAGTGTTTGGAGTACAATTAGTGTTATGTTGTATAAGTCGGGTAGTTTTCTTTGGAGAACTTAACTGTTCAGTAGGTTTATTACTCGTGCAGGACGCTAAATAGAAATGTCCTTTTACCTCTCTAATACTTTCAGCCATTATGTATGGAAATTCATAATTTGACTGCCAGTAGATGTGATCCTGTACACTGGCATGTTGCTAGAATAGAAACTTAGATATGTAAATATTTCCCTCAAATTTGGTTATAATTTCTTATATAAGGGTGTTTACAATTGAAGGAACAAATACCTTTTTTTTAATATCTATGATAATTTATGTTAGTTGAATAGTTGATTGATTGATAAATTGCAGAGACCTATGAAATTGGAGAAACTCAATAGTTATCTGGCTAAAGTGTTACATATAGTGAGGATTTTTGGGAAAATATGTTGATGGTATTGTTAATTTCAGATGAATTCAGCTTCTGATTCTCTTGTTCTTACTTTTTATAACATTTTTTTTCTCTGTCAGAGTTTGAAATCAAGGGGCATAAGGTTCCCTGGTTGCCATAATGACAATGTCTGTAATTTATTTACTCCTCCAAGATCAGTGCCAGTTTCTGAATTGCTAGAACCTCATCTCGAAATCCCTGCACAAAGATTTTCAGCTGAACAAACGAAGGAAGCATTCAATGTGGCAAGAAATAGTATCGAGCTTCTGAACACTGTTTTATCATCTTCCCCACCGGAGGATACTCTTCGGGTATTGTTACTGATTTAAACCACATATATTTTTAATTTATCACGTGAATGTTCTCCCCTTGGTTGTAGGTAGGAGCTTGTCGAACTCTGAGATTACATTAGTCCTCATTTTCGTGCATTCATGTTGATCATGGACACATTTAGTACAATCAGATGAAGCTTACAATTTTTTGGGCCTCTTCTCTCATTTTCATCTGTCAATAAATTTATCAGTAGTGGTAGTCTTGGTTTATTGATATATAATATCGTGCAGTAATTAGCTCGATCAAGGTTGATACATATGTTTTTTCCTCTATTTTAGAGGAAAATCTGGCATTATGAGCCGTTTTTGGCTTCGTGATATTATTTTTTGATTTCCTGTGCAGGATGACTTGACCATCACCCTTTCAAGGCAATGCCGCGAGTCTCAGTACACTGTTCAGACAATCATTGAAACTGCGGGAGAAAATGAGGCCCTGCTATTTGAAGCACTGAATGTGAATGATGAGATTCAAAAAGTTTTATCTAAATACGAAGACATGAAAAAACCTGCGGCGGTGCCTCAGGAACCACAGCCGGTTGTGAAACTTGTGAGTGTCGAACCGGATGATTTAACTGGTGCAGAGGAAGAAGAAGCTTTGATCAGAAAACAACACAGTGATCGGAGTGAAGTTCGTGGAAGGAGCAGTAACTTGATGGATGATCTTGATAAGATGATTTTTGGAAAGACGTCGAGTAGCAGCTCATCAGAAGCTGCAAAGGAAAAGCAGCCTAAGAAAGATGATCCCATTGCTAATTGAGTACAAGAGTACCTGATATCTGGGAACTCATGAGGCCTCTTACGTTCTTGATGTCAGGTCGGTGTTAACATTCTTTCATTTTTTTTTTTTTACTTCCTCTTCCTAACCTTTTGTTTTAGATCATAACTAGAGGAAGAATCACATTATTTTCTTTGCATCTATCTTTTTCTGTTTCGATTTTGGAACTGGGTTCTGTTGATGTCTTAGCACATTCATGTCCATGAGTATTGCCTTTTTTCCTAATTTGTTACCGGGTTTATATAATCAGAGGAGCTTAATGGCTGGTTGAGAGTATAGTTGTTTTGATTAATTTGGCAATAGTAGTGTCTTGCTATATGGACAGGAAATTGTTTACTTGGAATATGTTCATTGAATGAAGAGTGAGAGTGGAATTATGTTAGTTGTAAAGGTAATTATAGTAATGGATTTACTGTGTGATTTTGGAAGAGCCCAGGAAACAAAACGATATGGTGATGGTTTCCTTTATGGTCTGTTTGGAGTTGTGTGTGTGTGTGTGTGAGAGAGAGAGAGAGGAATATACTTGAATAGATGTGAATCTATATGTGTGGTGTGGAAACAATGATTGGTGGGAGAAGAGCGGATTTCATTCATTCAATCAGTAAGATTATGAAATATTGAATGTGTAGACAAGTTAGGGGTCTTAATTTGGTATCATTGAAAAGAATAAAATTATACTTTGTTAGGTGTGATGAAAGAAAATAGACGTGCCATGCATTATATCTCAATATTCTCACTGCTTAGTTGTACCTGTATAATGCACTCGCCGCAACAACAATACTTGCTCCCAACAATCAAGTCACCTCTCTCTCTCTCTCTCTCTCTCTCTCTCTCTCTCTCTCTCTCTCACACACACACACACGAATTTTGTTGACCAATGGAGATTGGAGAAGGATTTAATCAAATCCAGAATGTGATGAATAATGAGTCTCCACGTCGAATACTAAAATCCAGAATGTGACTGACAAGAAGCAACATGAAAAATAAAACAATTTATTATCATTCGAGATCATCATTATACTATATAATATTGATATACATTAGTCGCATTGTTGTATATACTTCCTCCATTTTTTAATAAGTGTCATTTTTAGCTCATTTTTTTGTTTCTCAATAAGTGTTCTATTTCAAAATTCTAGAGAAAAATAATGTAAAACTTCCCATTATATCCTTGTTATTAATGCAGATTATCAACTTGTTTATGTTTCCTATGCTATTAATTAAGGGTAAAGAGAGTAAATTATCAATTTTCTTAATATGTGTGTTTTGAAGGAGTAGATCACTTATTAAAGAACAGAGGAAATATTCATTACGTGCAATAGGAAATCAAATTAAATGCTATAATTCAAAAAATAATACGAACGGTGCCACGGTGGTAACCGGAAAAGCCACAATGTATATCATGGCACTAATTTGAATAATAATGAAATTTCCACCGGTACGATGAACACTATTTATTGCTATTTGCCTTGAAATTGCTATTTATGTACTGTATATCAAAAGTTAACAAAATTAGATTGTGAATAGAAGAAATAAAAAAAAAAAAACCAACGTTTGTACGAACCCCGGCCCCACTCATGGACTCGGTCAATTAGATCGAATATGTTCTAACTTGATCGCTAATAATTTATATATACAAACCAATAAAATGAAAAAATATTAAGATGCATCATCTTTTGTAAAAACAAATTTTCAAACCACAAAATTACCAAATGACATATTTTTGTTAACCTAAGTCATGTAGGAGAATCAGAACAGCAGTGATAGTGATCATTTTCCTTATATTTAGTAAGAGAATTTCTTCTTAAAAAAAAAAGTAAGAGAATCTTGGGTAAGACATAAGTCGTCCAATATTCAGATTCAAACTTATATTCAATGTTATATTTGTAATTTATATCAAATGAAATATTTATAATTATTTATAGTTTTTGTGATATTCATAAATATTGTAAGAGATTTGGCATAGGGTAAAAAGTGGGGTTAATTTTGATGGTGTTGCCTTTGCGCTGATTTCGCTTTAATTGAGACATAACTACCGCCGCCGCAAGTGATGGTGATGATGGTTTTGGTCTGTGAAATTAAATTATGAAATGCCATTCCAAACCTTTATAATGCATTAATTACGCATTTATGTGTGCACTCAATATCTAACTTTAATTACATTTTTAAAGCACAATGCGTTCATTGTATGTGTATGTATGATCTTGCATTATTCAGATAATAACGTTTATTTAAATGAAATTATTCGACAAATATTTAGCATTCAGACTATTAATTTATAGTGTTATTCTTAGAATCATGCACGTAGTATACTACTAATGTGTACGTAACCGATGATGTAACATTACTTTGAATTATCTGTCGTGTAATTAGGATTTCCTGTTAATTATTTTCTTGAATTTACATGATATCGATGTAGTAAATGAAAAATTATAAAGGTCTTGATAGACACATTAACATGCCAACTATATATGTGACGTGATATATTCTTTTCCGATAACAGTAAACAGAAAAACATGAAGACAGTATTTAAGAGTTTTCATTTAATTCAAAATTACCGATAATTACAGTTTACTAATATAACCCCATTATATCCTAGATATTTTGTGAATTTATCATTTCCCTACTTTTATATCGTTACCTAAAGTAATATTACGATATCTGTTAATAAAACCTTTCCCTCACCAAAGATAATCTTCTATTCCTTTTATTTATTTATTTATTTTTTACTTAAAATCCACTTTCCTTATTAAATATGCATTGGATTTTCTTTTCCTTAATATAAAAATACAACATTTACAATTTTTATTTTATTTTAGACTAGTAAACAAAAATATAATTAGAGAATTGACTATTTGTCTTACCTTTGTCGAAAACTTAAAAAAGGATAGTTTTGCCGATCACTGAAGTATTAGTTAGTAAAATATTAATTGCGATATAATGGTAAAAGTAAAAAGACACACACACACACACAAAAAGTAAAAGAAGAGTCAACAGAAGCAAAAAATGAGAGAATATAGAGTAGAAAGATGTAAGAAAAAAAAGGTTAGGCTTATTACCAGTTGTATTAAGTGGCAGCGAAAGTGTTTGTTTGTAATTGTACAGCAGAATCCCGCCTGTCAACTATATAACCCCTCCCTCGCACGCACATCGCTCAACACGCATTCATTCTGCCAATTTCTTATGCACACAATGTATATAACTTGATAGCCAACTTCTTCTCCAAAACGGAGAGAGAGAAACAGATAGAGAGAGAGAGAGAGAGAGAATTCATTCCGTATCTTTGTCTTCATCCTGTTTGAGGTATGATCTTCATCACGTGTGTGTGTGTGTGCGCGCGCGCGCGCGCTTCTGCGAAAAAATATGTGTGCAAAAAAACATTAACGATTGAGGTGGGCTTTACGGAATGGTAGTATCTTGGTAAAAATTGTGCTCTTTTTACTGATAATTTCTGTTACGTTTTATTTTTGTCTAATGAGTATTGATGCATAAAATTTTTGTTTGGGTGGTGTAATGGATTTCGAGTATCTTTGTCCAATTAGAATTGAGCAGAATTCTTTAATTTCTTGTATGAATTGTTCTGTTTTAATTCAAGTAGTCTATACTGTTGTAGTTGGTGGAACTGGAAATGGATAGCAATTTACATTGATACCCAAATTCTGTTTCAGAACAATTCATTTGTCTGATTCATTACACATATATTTGTTGCAGTCAGGCTCAAACTTGACCTTATTGGCTTCCCCTAAGGCTCAAACTTCACCATTTTTTGTGAGTGGTAATTAAGCTATTGAAATGGGATCAAAGCCATTTGAAACGAGCAGATCAGATCTATCAGCCACATCTGATGTGCTTGAATCACAGAACAGCAAGCCTCCGTTGCCTCCACAATCGCGTGTGACATTTGCACGAAGGACTTCCTCCGGGCGGTATGTGAGCTATTCTAGGGATGATCTTGATAGTGAACTTGGCAGCAGTGACTTTCTCAACTACACCGTGCAGATACCTCCGACACCCGATAACCAGCCTAGTAACGACCCCATCTCACAGAAGGTTGAGGAGCAGTACGTGTCTAATTCACTCTTCACCGGTGGATTCAACAGCATAACAAGGGCTCATTTGATGGACAAAGTCATTGATTCGGATGTTAACCACCCACAGATGGCTGGTGTGAAGGGATCATCTTGTGCAGTCAATGGTTGTGATGGGAAGGTTATGTGTGATGAGAAGGGAGACGACATTCTCCCTTGTGAATGTGATTTCAAGATATGTAGGGACTGTTATATAGATGTGCTCAAGACGGGAGAAGGGACGTGCCCTGGCTGCAAGGACCAGTACAAGACTACGGATTTGGATGAAGCAATGGAGAATTGGAGGTCTCTGCCACAGCTCCCGGGGCCAGGTGGGATGACCAACAACAAGATGGAGAGGAGGTTGTCGTTGGTGAAATCAACAAAGTCGTTACTGATGAAGAGCCAGACTGGAGACTTTGATCACAACAGGTGGCTGTTTGAGACGAAGGGCACGTATGGCTATGGCAATGCTATATGGCCTTCGGATAATGGCTTTGATAACGACAAGGATGGTGATATGTATGAGCCTGCTGAGTTGATGAATAAACCGTGGAGGCCGCTTACACGAAAGTTGAAGATTCCTGCAGCTATCATAAGCCCATATAGGTACATGTTCTCTTGCTTATTACTTTTCTTCTCATGCTGTAAAATTGCTCCTCTTTATGTTTTATAACGACTCGTGCATGTACCATCTCATCTATTGAATGAATACTATATGTGAAAATGGCGTCTCTAAATTGGAGTTGTATCATCATAAAAGTGAGCTATAAAGCCTATAATGTTTACAGTTCCAAGTTTAACTTGATCATTGTAAGATCTTATCTAGCATCTATATTTCTTTTTCATCGATCATAGTAAGTTAATTATGATTTATAATCACTATGCATGTATTACTTCATGATTATTGCTTCCTAGTCGCTTTTGTTCTTCTTTTCGATCAGCTCATAGTATTATGCATGTAAAATGATGTGAACCCAACAAAATCTTGTTATCATGTACTCTTGATAAAAAAACAAAAGAGGGAACTATGTTATAAATGCTGATCATTCTACGCTTACAGGCTTCTGGTCGTTGTTCGAATGGTTGTTCTCGCACTTTTCTTGACATGGAGAATCCAACATCCCAACACTGATGCAGTTTGGCTTTGGGGGATGTCTATAGTTTGTGAACTATGGTTTGCTTTTTCATGGGTTCTTGACCAACTTCCAAAGCTCTGCCCTATAAATCGGGCTACTGATCTCAATGTATTGAAGGAAAAATTCGATACGCCTCATCCAAGCAATCCTACGGGGAAGTCTGACCTCCCGGGCATTGATATCTTTGTCTCCACAGCAGATCCTGAGAAGGAGCCACCTCTTGTCACTGCTAATACCATACTGTCCATTTTAGCAGCCGATTATCCTGTCGAAAAGCTTGCGTGCTACGTCTCTGACGATGGAGGTGCACTCCTCACCTTTGAGGCCATGGCAGAAGCAGCAAGTTTTGCAAATATGTGGGTCCCATTCTGTCGCAAGCATAAGATCGAACCTAGAAATCCGGAGTCTTATTTCAGTTCCAAGAAAGATCCTTATAAGAACAAGATCCTCAGTGACTTTGTCAAGGACAGGAGGCGAGTGAAGCGCGAGTACGATGAGTTTAAGGTTCGGATCAATAGCCTGCCAGAGTCCATTCGCCGCCGCTCTGATGCTTATCATGCTAGGGAGGAGCTTCAAGCGATGAAGGAACAGAGAATGAAGAAAGAAGACGAAGCAATGGAGGTTGTCAAGATCAAGAAAGCTACATGGATGGCAGATGGAACTCATTGGCCTGGGACTTGGTTGAGCCCTACACTCGAGCACTCCAAGGGTGATCATGCTGGGATAATACAGGTGGAATTTCCATTTCCATTTCCATTTCCATTTCCATATTTATACATTTATCGTATATAATACATAAATGTGTAGAGTTTGCAAAATTATTGAACCTCTAATCATGATGTAGGTGATGTTGAAACCTCCTAGTGATGAGCCACTTTGTGGAGATGGTGAAGAGTACAGGTTGATTGATCTGACTAATGTTGATATTCGTCTTCCCATGCTCGTCTACGTCTCTCGTGAGAAGCGGCCTGGCTACGACCACAACAAGAAAGCGGGTGCAATGAACGCTCTGGTTCGAGCTTCAGCAATCATGTCTAACGGTCCCTTCATTCTCAATCTCGACTGCGATCACTACATCTACAACTCCCAAGCCATGAGAGAAGGAATGTGTTTCATGATGGATAGAGGTGGTGACAGAATCTGCTATGTTCAGTTCCCACAGAGATTCGAAGGTATTGATCCATCCGATCGATATGCCAACAGGAATACAGTGTTTTTCGATGGCAACATGCGAGCTTTAGACGGGCTACAAGGTCCGGTCTACGTTGGAACCGGATGTCTCTTCAGGCGAACTGCCCTCTATGGCTTCGATCCACCTCGTGCTAAGCATCACAGTGCTAGCTTCTTCAGCTTGTGCTGCGGCCAACGCAAGAAGCACGCTGCAGTTGCTCACACACCAGAGGAAAACAAGGCCTTGAGAATGGGGGATTCTGATGATGAAGAAATGACTCTCTCACTTTCTCCGAAGATGTTTGGAAACTCAAATGTGCTCATTGATTCCATTCCAATCGCGGAGTATCAAGGCCGCCCCCTCGCTGATCATCCATCCGTGAAGAACGGACGCCCTCCCGGTGCCCTCACCATACCCCGAGAACTTCTTGATGCATCAACCGTGGCGGAGGCGATCAGTGTCATCTCGAGCTGGTACGAGGATAAGACCGAATGGGGGCAGCGCGTTGGTTGGATTTACGGCTCTGTCACAGAAGACGTTGTCACCGGATACAGGATGCATAACAGGGGATGGAAATCAGTTTACTGCGTGACAAAACGTGATGCCTTCCGCGGAACTGCCCCCATCAATCTCACGGACAGGCTGCATCAGGTCCTCCGTTGGGCTACCGGTTCAGTCGAGATCTTCTTCTCGAGGAACAACGCCTTGTTAGCAAGCTCGAGAATGAAAGCTCTGCAGCGGATAGCATACCTCAATGTAGGAATCTACCCTTTCACCTCGATATTCTTGATCGTCTACTGCTTCCTCCCGGCTCTCTCTCTCTTCTCCGGCCAGTTCATAGTCCAGACGCTCAACGTGACGTTCCTGGTCTACCTCCTCATCATCACCATCACGCTCTGCGGGCTTGCTGTGCTCGAGGTGAAGTGGTCGGGCATCGAGCTAGAGGAATGGTGGAGGAACGAACAGTTTTGGCTCATCGGAGGGACCAGTGCACACTTGGCTGCAGTGTTCCAAGGGCTGCTCAAGATCTTTGCAGGAGTTGAGATCTCATTCACGTTGACATCGAAATCAGGAGGAGAGGACGAGGACGACGAGTTTGCTGATCTGTACGTAGTGAAATGGACGTCGCTGATGATCCCTCCGATTGTGATCATAATGGTGAACCTGATTGCTATAGCAGTGGGCATCAGCAGGACGATATACAGCGTAATACCGCAGTGGAGTCGTCTGCTGGGAGGAGTATTCTTCAGTTTTTGGGTTCTGGCACATCTGTATCCGTTTGCAAAAGGGCTAATGGGAAGAAGAGGGAGAACTCCTACTATAGTGTATGTGTGGTCTGGACTCATTGCTATCACTATCTCTCTCCTTTGGGTGGCGATAAACCCTCCTGCTGGGACTACTCAGATCGGTGGCTCCTTTCAGTTTCCTTAATTAATTACTTCAATTCTTTCCTTAAGACTACTGCTTCTCAAAGATTTGATGAAGAGATGGAAACTCCATTCATTTTTCGACGTCATAGGAAGCTGTCGAGTGAGTGTTTCCTCCAACCGGAGGAATTAAGCTCGTAGCAACATACTCATATATATTCAGTATGTTTGGCACAGGGTTGTTCATTCTTTGATTTGTTATATCATCTTTCACTTTTGATTTAGATACCCACAACTCTTCATGAAATGGAGAAAGTGTTGATGGATTTAAGGTCAGCTTTTTGTCATCTATATTATATTCTTTGAGTTAAAGTATTTGTTTCATATTTTTTTATTTTTTTGGTATACTGACTAGCGGGCTGGTACGTGCAACTGTGCAAGGCAAATAAAATTTATAAATTTAAGATATATATATATATATATATATATATATATAGGGAAAGGATCATATAATAATGGATCTTAACTTAAAAAAATAGGAATAGATCTCCATCATAAATCTACAAGGGATGGAGGGTCAGATTTGACCCAGGTCGGATCCGGGTCAAACCGGGTCGGATCCTGGTCAACCGGTCGGACCCGGTCAATCAGTTGACTTTTTAATGCATGGTTCCTACGTACTCATATAAAAATGAGTTCATATCAGATCCACACCCTATATATATATAACAGATTCTATATGTTTATTAGTCCAAGGTAAAGGGTTTTTCTTTAACCTTTGGAATAATAACTTACAATCTTGTGCAAGATCTTGGTAAAAATCACCAATATAATTTAGGCAACCAAGGAAGCGTTGTAATTGATTCAGATCAATTATTTTATCAGGAAATTTATCCGCAAATAAAATTACTCGTTCAATTGGAATAATTTTATTCTCAATATAATGACCAAGAAATTTAATTTTAGTCTGAAAAAGTTTAACCTTTTTTATATTTATAGCAAAACCAGTTCTTTTAGTAGTTTGTATAAATATATTGAGATACTTAACATGTTGTTCTATATTTTCTGAAAATATTAGAACGGCATCAATATAAACTAAAATAAAATCCATATGATGATTAGGGCTGAGATTTCGGTTGCCGGTTTTCGGTAAATTACCGAAACCGTCGGTTTTTCGGTAAAGCGGTAAACCGTTTACAGAAAATATACGGTACGGTAGGGTAATCGGTAAGGATTTCTGACAATTTTTGGTTTCGATAATTTACCGCCAATATCTCGGTAAACCAATTTACCGATATTAAATAATATAAATAAATAATAAATAATTTTTTATGTAAATAAAAATTTCTAATTCTAATTCTAACGCCACCCCACCCACCTCATCGCTCATAGCCAGCCATAACACTTCCAAATCCCTAACTTCACACCGGCGCCTCCACTCCTCGCCGGCTCGCTGCCAAAGCTCCGCCTCCACCTCCACCTCCGCCTCATTGCTCCAGCCTCCGACTCCTCCTCATTGCTCCAGTCTCCGCTTTCGCCTCGGTACCTCCGCCTCCGTCTCCACCTCCGCCTCATTGCTCCAGCCTCCGCCTCCTCTATCGCGTCTGCGCAACTCGTACGTATTTTTCTCTAATTTTTTGTGCATATTTTTTTCATTTTCTTGACGGTCGACTGGCGAGCTCGGTGATTTGAGCAATGAGTTTTATCATTTTACGGTCTTAAATCTTGACTATATTTACCAAATTCAATTGAATTGATTTTATGAATGAATAAAATAAAGACTTTTTTTTTCTTGGGTATTTGTCGTCGCCAATTTGGACTTTGGGGGAATTTTTTTTAATCCTTGTTTTAATGAATCTTCAATTCATATGTTTGGCAGTTTGGGACCTTTGGGTCATTGGGCAACCGGCAGGGTTGGGTTATTTTGTGGTTTTTTTAGGATTTAGTTGTTGAAACTTGATTATGTCATTTACTAGTTATTTAGTTATTATATGTTTCATTGTTTGAGTATGTGGACAGATTGTAATTGTATTGATTACTAATTGCTTATTGCTTTATGTATACTATTTTTAGATGGAAATACATATTGAGTCCCAAGCACATATAGGTCCAGAACAAGGTAGCAATAGGCTTGTGGATATTGATATTGAGATGGTTGAAGACGGCATAGTTGTACAAGAGAAAGAGGCAGGGGCGGGGTCTCATCATGCAGCAGTAACAACAGGAGGAAAACCACCCGTAAATCCAAAAAAACGAAAAAAAGACACGAAGGGTAAAGTTGAAGAAGCTGCCACAGAAAAAGTTCCAGTAAGAACATCATAATATTGGAAAATACTTCGAAGAGTTGACTATTATAGACGAACACGGAGAAAAGAAGACAAAAGGCAAATGCAAGACATGTGGAACCTTAATTGCAGCCAATACAGCTCTCAACGGGACTTCGGGTTTGAAGAGTCATACTAGGGTATGTATGAAGAGACAAGCAACAAAGAGAAATGATGGTCAAACAGTGCTCAGCTTGCAAGAAAATACTGATGGATCAGTGGGAGAGACGTTGACAGTTTGGAAATTCGATCAAACTGCTTGTAGGATTGCATTGGTCGAAATGATCATACTAGATGAGCTTCCTTTCCGGTTTGTCGAGCGAGAAGGATTCAAGAAATTCGTAGAAAAACTTCAGCCTCAATTCAGGATCCCTGGCAGACACACCATACGAGCTGACTGTGTGAAGATGTTTATGGAGCAAAAGATCACTATGAAGTCTTTCTTTCAAAGAAAAGGCATGGGAAGAGTGTCGATCACCACAGATTGTTGGACTGTATGCAATAACACAAGTTTTATTTGTGTTACAGCTCATTTCATCGACAAAGATTGGATCTTGCACAAGAAAATAATCAATTTTCGCAAGATTTGCAGTCACAAGGAGGATGATCTGGGTGCTTCGATCATCTCTTCATTGGAGGAGTGGGGGCTGCAAAGAGTCTTGTGTTGCACGATGGATAATGCATCGGCAAATGATGGATGCATTAGGTACATGGAGCCTATCTTGGAGAGGTGGAATACAAGTATAGCTGGTGGGAAGTTTCTTCATGTGCGTTGTGTTGCACATATTTTGAATCTGGTTGTCCATGACGATTTAGAGGAGATAAGGTTATCTGTGAGACGAGTTAGAGAAGCTGTGAAGTGGATTGGAGGCTCACCTGCTAGATCTCAAGCATTCAAGAATGTTGCAATTGCCGTCCACATTGATTGCTCCAAGTCTTTGTGTTTGGATGTGCCGACGCAGTGGAACTCGACGTATTTAATGTTAGAGTCAGCCATTCCGTATGAGGATTCCTTTAAGTTTTTCGGTGGGATGCAAGTAGACTTTGCAAATTATATGAATCAAAAGAGGTACAAAGACCAACCTCTTGGAATCCCTGAAGAGCAAGATTGGGTACAAGTCAAGAGGATGATGGAGTACTTCGAGAAGTTATATGATCTGACCCTTCTTGTCTTCGGCACCACGTATGTCATGTCGCATCAATTTTTCATGCAAATGTGCGATATTTTTTAGCTTATTTCAGACTTGGAGTGGAAAGATGATGAAGAGGTCAGTTCGATGGCAAAGAAGATGAAGTCAACTTGGGAAGTATTGGTTGGAGACAAATAAGTTGAATCCAAAGATCAACAAGATTCTCTACATCGCTGCACCATTGGATCCGAGGCAGAAGATGAAGCATATTGAGAAATGTCTGAAGACAGTGTATAGCGCAAAGAGGGCAGCCGAATTGGTGCAAGAGGTGAACAACTCAATGCATGAGTTGTTTGAGCTGTATAAGAAAGAAATGACTCATATTTCTGCACCAAGAGCCACTACATCCTCAAGCCGTACTACCATGGGTCGACGAGATCGTCGAGGTAAAAGTTCTAGCTCTTTATGTACTTTGTCGGTTGCTACTGATACAGAACCTGAAGCTTCAGATAACTAATAGATCACTCTCTACTTTACTGAAAAGCAATATGTGATGGCACTAGAAGAGATAGATAATTGGGATATTCTTAACTGGTGGATAAAGAACGAACTACGTTTTCCTGTGTTGAGTGAGATGGCTAGAGATATCTTAGCCATCCCCATATCTAGCGTTGCTTCGGAGTCTGTCTTTAGTACGGGAGGTCACGTTCTCTCTCAGTTTAGAAGTTCTTTGACTCCTGATATGGTTGAGGCTCTTATATGCGCTGAAGATTGGTTGAGATCTTCTTCAGTTGACCATCTTCTTAAGGAGAAAGAAGATGTCCCTGAAACCGAATTACAAAAAGAATTTGAATCAGGTAAGTTAATAAATATTGCATTTTTGTATCAACTATCGGTATATTATGCTAACTAACTATTTACTTGATATTTGTTACTTATTGATTTACAGTGATAGCCACTTTTGGACTTGGTGGAGAGCTTGGAGGCGACTCGAGCACTAAGAGTACGACATTTAGTGCTCCGACAAGTGATAGTGTTGTGTGAATCACTAATATCTATGTTTGCTTTGAACTTTAATTAATGTTTCATTTGAATATTTTGACTGTATGTTATTGGAGCCGCAATTATTGTGTGAGAGTTTTTGATATTGGAGTTCTGTTAATTGAATTCTATTTGAATATTGGATATTTGGAATTTGTTGAGTATTGGCTTGGTTGTTTGATACATTTAAGGTGTTTGGATGTTTTAGTATTTTAAGTTTTATGTTGTATGTCTGTATTTTAGGGAAGATTGTAATCTTTAAATAGGTGTTTCAATAAAATCAAATCAAAACAGGGAGTCAGATATAAAATCAAAGAATTAGAGATGAAAAAATTTTCAGTTTTTCCCGGTATTTTCGGTTAACCGGTTACAATAACCGACTCAGTTATCGGTTAACCAATAACCGAGTCGGTACGGTATCGGTAAACGGTATTTGAGATTTCGGTTTCGATAAACCGAAAATTTCGGTACGGTTTGGTAAACCGAAATCTCACCCCTAATGAGGATTATAAATTTGATTCATAATATTTTGAAATTCCTTTGGAGCATTTTTTAAACCAAATGGCATAACATTCCATTCAAAATGCCCAAAAGGAACTGTAAAAGCAGTTTTATATTTATCTTCTTCTTTCAGAAGAATTTGATAAAAACCAGATTTAAGATCGAATGAAGAAAATATATTTCCTTTAAACATTCGATTAATTAAATCTCTTTTATTTGATAATGGATGTTTTATCCATTTGAGATATATATATATATATATATATATATATATATATATATATATATATGTAGAGCAGATCTGGTATTAACACATTTTTATATGAGAACGTGAGAACAGTGCATTTTTATTACACAGGAAATCCAGAAAATGCAAAAATTAAATCCATAAATTTTTTAACAGGTCCAAATATTTTGGTACCAAAACTTAAAGAGTATAAGTTTTTTAACCCTAAACTTAAAACTTCAAATTTTCTACACCAAAATTGATTAAAAGACTAAAATATCCTTACTATTTTAAATTTTTTCTCTCTCTCTCTTAGTCAAACACATATCTCTCTATCGGTCCCCACTGGCCACTACCCTACCACACACCCCCACATTCTCTCTCTCCTCTCTCTCTGTCGGCCGAAACCCACAAGCATTTCTCTCTGAAGAATTGTCGGCACGAAGCACACTCTCGACGGAAGAATTACCGGCATGATGAGTTCGTCCGAGACACAATCTTGGGATCGAGATTGTAAAAGCGATCGAGGTTGACACGTCAGGATTGTATATGCTACTTTTCCCTAAAATAATTACTCTTGGGATGATTTTTTGGTGGAATGGAGAATGTTTGTGGCCAAAGTTCACAAGTTCAAATTTTACCGATAACTTATAGGTTGAATTTATCGTACAAAATTTTCTAATATCATTTATTTCTCTTGTGTAGCATGCTGACTGTGTTGAATGTGTAGCACCCTCATATACGCTTCCCTCATCATCATAAAAAGTAAAGGAAAAAATAACAATTTGCGAATAAAAAATGCATAAATAGACAAGAAAATTACACTATATAATACTTTCTCCGTCCTAAATTAGTGTGATTCAACTAATATTTTATAACTCACAACAAATTAAATATATACCACACTTTTGGGGGATGAAGAGAGTACTTAAATTGCCTTTTTACAATAATGTTCTAATTTAAGATAAAAATTAAATATCTGAACTATCAAGCTTTGCACCATTGTGGCATGGATCTCTATTTTCGGTAACAAAAAATACATGTGACATGTCGGAAGTTGACCTAAAATTTAACAAAAAACATAAAAATGAGTTGATATCAAAACAACATCATTTTGATACGCGCAATAATATTCATTTTGAGGCTATTATTCCATTTCATTCAAGCCGGATCCAAAGTATTGGCTTTAATGGGTAGAATAGTAGAGACTTAGGGGCACCAAGGTGTAGTGCACAAGCACTTTGGATGTGTGACACTTGTAAAGTATTTTAATTTAATGTGTTGTAAATTTAATTTTAAATTAAAACAATTTACAAGTGTCACACATCCAAGGTGCTTGTGCACTACACCTTGGTGCCCCTAAGTCTCTACTGGGTAGAATGCCTTCAGTTGTCGGTCATCAATCCACCTTGAGCATTGAAATGTACTATGTGGATTTTATTAATATATATTTTTGTATTTTCAGTATCAAGAGGACGGCGTTTTGATGCAGGCAAATGATATTTTTATTTTGAGGCTAATCTTCCATTTCGTTCATGCTGGATTTGAAGTTTTGGTCTTAATGGGTAGAATGCCTTTCTTTGTCGCTTATCAATCCACCATGAGTACTGAAATGGGCTATATATGTGAATTTTATTTATACATAAAAATATTTTTTTTTATTTCCAACATCGAAAGAGGATGTTGACCCGGGTCCGACCTGGTTCAGATCAGGCCCTCCATTCATTGTGGATCAAGAGTTGGGATTTATTCCTATTTCTTACTTTAAGGGTCTTTTCACTAGAACCACTTATTATATGGATTAGTGAAAAGACCCCTTAAAGTAAGAAATAGGAATAAATTCCAATCCTTGATCTACAATGGATGGAGGGCCAGATCTGAACCGAGTCAAGCCGTGTCGGACCCGGGTCAACCTGTTGACTTTTCAATTTTTTTTATATTTTCGATTTTTTTTTTATTTTTCGTTTTTTTAATAAAGTGTGGTGCATCTCAATACACTGTGTGGTGCATCTCATTTCATGTTGTGGTGCATCTCATTACACAGTATGGTGCATTTACCACATTGTGGAGCATCTCATTATACATGATGGTACATCTCATTACACATGGTGGTGCATCTCAAAATGCATTGTGGTGCATCTAATGCATGGAGGTTTATCTCATACACAATGTGGTGCGTCTCATTATACATGGTGGTATATCTCATTATACATGGTGATGCATCTCATACACTATGTAATACATCTTAAAATACATGGTGATGCATCTAAAAAAATAGTGAAAAAGAATATTAAAAAAATTAAAAAATGGTGCATCTCATTTCATGTTCTGTTGCATCTCATAATACATGGAGGTTTATTTCATACACTATGTGGCGCGTCTCATTATAAATGGTATTAAATCTCATTATACATGGTGATGCATCTTATACACTATGTGGTGCATCTTAAAATGCATGGTGTCGCTATAAAAAAATAGTGAAAAAGAATATTAAAAAAATTTGCATCTCAATACACTTAGTGGTGCATCTCATTACACAGTGTGGTGCATATCATTTGACCTTAAAAACGAAAAATAAAAAAAAAATTTGAAAAGTCAATGGGTTGACCCAAATCCGACCCGGTTTAACCCAGGTCAGATCTGACCCTCAATCCCTTGTAGATCTATGGTGGAGATCTATTCATATTTCTTAGGATAAGAGTGCTTCTTATATGATCATATTCCTATATATATTCCTATATACATTAAATGCTGGAAAATTTTATCATAGTTTTGAAGAATTCCAAATATAGTTTGAAAGGTTATCTACCTTATATCAGATAAATAAAATCTTTAAATGTAAAGTGATTTTTTTTAATTATTAAAACTAGATTTACCTGTGCACGTTGCGCTGCAGCATGCGATTGTATTTCAATTTTTATATTTTGAGATGTCAATAAAGCATTATTTAGGTATTATTATATCTATATAATCTAATTAAATAATTTCAAACTAATAAAATTTATGTTTGTGAATCTTCTTACACAAAATAATACATTTAGCAAATACAAAAAATTAATTAACGTGATAAAAAATAAAATAATTACTATATTTTAGTATAATAATGCAACATACACGTGATTATATAGTCAACTAAATTTCTTAGGCTTTAAAGTTTAATATTTAAATTTAAAAAATTAAAATGACATGAGAAAATGTACAATTTTGAATTTGCATTTGAAAGTGTACAATTATTTGTATATGGCATGCAAAATAGGAGGAAAAATTCATGAATGAGCGAGAAAGTGCATTGCAAATTATTTTGCTTTAATATACTCCATCCGTCCCATTTTAGATTGAAATTTTCACAAAGATTAAGAATTATTATTGCAAAAGTAAATTTTATAGTAAATTTCTTAATATGCCCCTATTTATTATTTGACTATTTATTTTTTATGAGTTAATCAAAGAATTAATTCGCTCATACATAACGGGTATTACCCGTTATGTATGAGCACTAAAGACCGACATATAAAGTGGTGATATAAAAAGTGCGCTCATACATAACGGTTAATGACCGTTATCTATAATACTTATACATAACGGTTTGATCACATATATAACGGTTATTCCCTGTCATCTATAGTCATTATACATAACGGTTTTTAACCATTATGAAATATACTTCATACGTAATATATTATTACTCTTGATAACAATTTTTTCTGCTTTAGATAACGGTATTTGAAACCGTTATGTATTCCCAAACTTGATTTCCACCTAATTTTTTCAATTTTCCTATTTTTAATTTCGAAAAATAAATAAATAATATTACTTAAAAACACAAAATGACACATATATTATCATCCAAACATAATTTACATATATTATAGTCAAAGATGATACACGGTAATGTTTCACAAAATGTTCTATCTATGAGATTATTTTCAAACATAAAACAAGCAGCTAAACTTTGCTAGTTCCAAACTCATATTCATCCACTTCTTCAACGACTCCACCTGCCCTATCTTCACCGCTACTGCGCCTCGGTTCATCGGTATCATGGCTAGCCACTTAGCTTATTTTTCCAGCAGATTTGAATGCAATCACACTGCAAAAGTATTGTAGTTAGAACTAAGAAACTTTCAGTCCTAAAATTTAAACTATATGCATAATGAAAATTCCCATAAAAGAGAAAATCGAGATTTCAAACTCATTTAAACAGAGATTTAATCATGAAAAAGAAAACGAACAAGTAGAACACATGATATCAAAACATACAATCTGTTAGTATTATATGGCAATAAAAAGAAACACAACAATCATTATAAAATCGATTGACCTGAAGTTATGACCCGACTTGGACCCCACAGCTGATAGTACCGGCCTCATCCTAGGCCTGACCTAAGGCTAATTGGGCCTATATATTAAAGCTCGGCCCACAGAGTTCGGCCCAAACAAAGTCAACATCTGCCTTGAAGACCAAGTAACGAGGTCCTATTTTGGAAGAAGATAGAATTCTACTATGAATGGGAATCGGATATGCATGTATTAAGAAACTAGATATGTAAAAGGGGTTCGAACCCTAGAAGGATTAGGGCTTAATTCAAGGCTTATAAATAGATGCAAGATTAGAGGTGTAAGGGAATTCAATACTCATTGTACTCTCAAGCATAATAAAAGCTCTCTATATTCTCTCCCGTGGACGTAGATCACATCGATCGAACCACGTAAATCCTTGTGTCATCGTGTTATTATCTCTTTTAGCTACTTTCGCAAACCCTAGATTTATCAACAGCTAATAAGCAAATTCCATAATCTAGTAGTCTTTACCAGAAACTGCAGTACCATCATTATAGATCAGGAGAAAAGCTTTACAAGAACTCAAAGAGAGTAATTTATTAAGTAACTTACAAAATGAAAAGCAATAATCATTGAGCTTGAAGAACACAAATCTTATCTTTCTACTTTCTCAAGTTTCGTCTAGCAGTTTTGTTTTTCTAATATCGAACACAAATCTTAGCCCTAATCAATAAAAACTCGATTCATATATCCTATTTTGCACCCGGAAACAATATTATTAGCATAGTATGTCTATCTTCTTTTATTGTCATTTCTTTTACTGAATTCTTCAACACAATTTCCAAGTACTCAATCCATAAATATGTTGTCATTCTACAAATTAGGACTAATCATTAGTTTGTTATTCAATCTACAGATCATATAGGATAATAAATACAACCAATCAAAATTAATTACACGATAAAAAAAATACTCAACAGCTCCATTTGGATCATGCATCAAATTAACAATCCCTATCAAAAGCATACCTTGCAAAAAAGAAATAGCCAAATCACACCGTCCGCAATATCTAAGCTCGACAGCTCTCCTATATCAGACAATTGCCTCTTCTATCTGTATAATCAGCAAATACTTTATATAGCTTGGTAGCAAATGAATGACAACATATCATAATCAGTATTTCAATAAATTAAACTGAAACAGAAAACACCAAGTTACACAACTTTTCTCGATGGCTGTAATTAGGAATTTTAATTACATGATTGTGCAGGATATATGTTTCTTAAGATGAGGTTTAATTAAATTAGTATCCCTTCCATTTATCACTATATGTGATTCATTTTTTCAAAGAAAAACAGGTAAGTACTAAAATAGTGAAGTTATAGCTATACCTTAAAAGCACTTATTATAACTAAAACTAATCAAAGTTTTCATATCACGTGAATTAAAACTGCATGTGTTTTATTTTCCTCTAATTAATATGCTTCATCCAACTCTCTCTCTCTCTCTCTCTCTCTCTCTCTCTCTCTCTCTATATATATATATATATATATATATCAAAAGAAACTAATCAATGTGTGTGTGTGTGTGTGTGTTGATATAAGGATGCAGATCATGCATATAAGGAAACTTTGTAACAAGTACGCAATAACAAGTTGAGTGTTCACAATGAGAAGTGATCAAATAAATCAGGCAAAAAAGTTAACACACCTAGGGAACCATGCTCCATGCTAGATCAAACCACCAACTTACATGTCAGGAGGAAAATTGCAACTCCACGCCCCTCTTGAAACATTCATACATGAAATTGAAGCTTCATATATATTTATTCAAACGAATTCATTTACTAGAAGCAGGCCTGTAGCTCTATCACCATCTATCTGCATGTACCTATTATCACTGCATGCACCAGAAATTATGATTTTCAACCATATCAATATAAAATCTCTAAACAGCAACAACTGATAGTTGAATGGCCTTCCTACGAGGAAGACTTGATTAACATTTTCATTATATTTGACCATCAAAATCTCTATCAAATGGGAGAATGATTCAAAAATATCTCTGCTGGGACCAAAAACTCAAATTCTTTTCTAATAAACTCATAATTAACAAGAAATGCACATAGACCATTCCTTAGTTTTAGAGATTCTAAAGAACATATCCTCAAATAAACAACTTTTATATCAGTTGTGCAAGGAATTATCATGAGACATGAGCACAAGTATCTTGATTTGGAATGTCTGTAATAATTACCTGAGAGCAAAACTGCTCTAGGAATTCCACCACATTCTTTAAAACTTTTTAGTAGTTTCAACTGTGATAAATACAGTGCTGCATCAAGACCAGGAACATAAAGAATGACCACATTGGGAATTAAGGGCTTGTTATGCAAATGACAATCACAAGACATGAAAATGATATACACTGAAATAGATATCAAAACATAAGCTCTTTATTTTAATAAAAAGTCATGATGGCATGAAGCCCTCAGTGAGCATCCATGTGGCAAGTCCTTGTACTTCCTGCAATAACAAAAGGAAACAAATAAATAATGCCACTTTAAACATGAATAATCTAGTTAGGGTTCAGACCATATCCAGAGATTCAAGGTTGAGTTAGATTCCAGCTGCTTCAGTTCAACATCTGCTCTCACCTATGCAGCTAAAAAGGCAACTATGAGCTTAAACCTCCACAAGATCAGTTGGAAATATCAACAACTTCATGATTAACAAACCAAAAAAATTCTCCACAAACAATAGAGCATTCGAAAAGACCAAATGCAAATAACACGAGCTAGCATAGTCAACAAATAAAATTGCAAGATTTATAAATATATCCCCTTAAATATAAAACAAAATTGTAAAAGAACCAGCTTTTCAACAAACCTATCATTAGCTCAAAAACCCATGTCACTAAATTGTCTAGAAATCCTTCTCTGTCCACTTTGCATACAAATTTTAACACTAAAATATAGCTCCCTACGATGCCCATTTATCACTATATATGATTAATTTTTTGAAAGAAAAGTAGATACGTGCTAATATAGTAAAAGTATTTGTTATAACAGAAACTAATCAAAATTTTCATATCACGTGAATTAAAACTGACTCTTATTTTCCAAATTCATAATCCAAACACCACATAGCATAACGGCAAAGAAAACTCCAAATTTCTCACAAGACCAAACTTACCATGCTTCGAGCCAAAAATTCTAACACATGCAAATGTAAAATCGGCAAAGATCATCACAATCTATATATGAAATCTAATGTAGAACCCTTTACACAGAAGCCCACATAAAGGACAAAACAGAAAAGTGAAAAACTCAATAAAATAGCACAAAATTTGAAATAAGCAAATAGGTTAGTTCTATTTACCAATTGAGAAGCACTGATAGTACCAATTTCTGATTTTCTTCCCAATATTTCAATTTTGAAGCTGATTTTGAGCTCCATGACAGCAAATAAATTCAGTCAAGTTACAACCCTTCCACACGCCGGTCGACGACGATGGTATTCACGGTGCCCTCGACAGTGTCGTTGCCTGGATTCAATAAGCCCTAATTCTCCTTGGTGTCGATGTCGGGCTTCACTTGGCATTTAATTTGGGGCGATGAAAATATGGAGAAGGAACGGCGATAAAGATTAGTAGTGGAGGAACAGAGACGAAGATTTGCGGCGGAGGAACGACGACAGAGATTTGCCGCGGAGGGTTTGGGATGAGATGCGCAGCGGAGGAATTGGGATCGACGATGATGCGACTCAATTTGGGGTAAACGGTGAAACATAAGAGTTTTTTGCCAATTTGATCTTTAATTTTAGCATTAAAAAAAATCAAAAAATAATAATAAAAAAAATAAGCTGAAACATAACGGTTTTCTTAAAACCGTTATGAATAGTATGAGAATTGTATGAGCATACATAACGCAATACCCTTAACCGTTATGTTTGCCAATTGATGCACGCACATACGTAACGGGTTTTTTAAAAACCGTTATCTATGCAGTGTTATGTATGAGAGAATTTCTAGTAGTGTATAAATAGGGATATATTAGTAAATGAGCTAAAAAATATTACTTTTTATGGAAACAAACCTATATATTTGGGACATCCAAAAAAGGAAAACAAGCCTATATAAATGGGACGGAGGGAATAGCAATAGATTCTCATAATTATGTTTTTTTAAGGTGATATAATAGGCAAAACATAGTATGTAAGAATAGACTCTTTTATTATAGTAATAATTGACAGATATGATCTGAACAACTTAAATAAATCTTGTAAGAAGGAATTTGGTGTGCCTAAACGAAACCAATCTTTAATAGTTTAATTAATAAGATCTAAAATGATGCACCAAGAATAACGATTAATTCATGCAAGAAGGATGAAGAATTAGTTGTTACAACATCAAGAATGCATGCTCAAGCTAAAAAAACATCAAATAATTAATTTAGGTTCCACAACAATATTTATTATCTCCTCATTACACTGCACACACACAACGAATGAATCATCAATGCAACCTAGTCCCACAATGATTCTAGTTCTTGTCCTAACGGCACTGATCATGATGATCTCATCATCATCATCAGCCGCCGCCATGAATGAAGAAATCCTCACTGCCACTCAAGAAATGCAGAAAGCCAACTACTTCACATTCGTCATGCTCCTAAACATGGCACCACCCAACACATTCCAAGGCAACATCACATTCTTGATGCCTAACGACAGGCGCCTCGCCAACGCCACCATCCCCGGGGCAACCGTGCTCGATTTCTTGCTCCGCCACTCCATCCCCTCGCCTCTGCTCGTTGATCACCTCCAACACTTCCCCACGGGGTCCAGGATCCCGGCCTCGAAGCCCGGGTTCGTGTTCGAGGTGACCAACGAGGGGCGGAGGCATTTCTTCCTCAGCAATGTTAGGATCACTAGTCCTAATATTTGTACACGAGCAGCTTCTGTAAGGTGCCATGGCATTGATGGAGTGGTGGAGCCTGCTATGCTGCCTCAGCCTAATATGCCCCCAACGCCCACTTGCGCCGCCCCTGTGGCTCCGGCGGCGCTGCCGCCGGATACTGACCACGTTCCGGCCATGATCGAAGCCCCTCCGCCGTCGGTTCAACAAGTTAGTCGCCAGAAATCTTCAAGTTGTCGTTCGACGGTTGTTGATTCGATGACGGTATTGGCGGTACTAGTGATAGTATGGTTATTTATCAATTGATATATATATATATATGGTAATTGTATAAGACATAATTAATTGCGTTTAATATAATATCGTCACCTTTACCGAATTTTGATTTTATGCATGATTTTTAAAGTCGCGGCACAAGAAAATAACAAAAATTGTGACATCAACAACCTAAGTAATTATAACAACGAAATTCATGAGCGAAATTAAAATTGATTTACTTGTCGGATAAATAATACGTCTATTCATTACTACATCGGTTTAAATTGCATTTCATATCATGAACTTCACATTTTTTAACAATATATATAATGACTTTAATTGTTAATTGTACCATGCAAAAATATATATCCTTTTAATTTTGAAACCAGTTTTTAATAAAGAAAGAAAGAAAGAAGGTTTTTTATATAGAAAAATGTTTTAACGTGCAGAGCTTGAGAAATTCGGAGATTTTGTGGACACTTGCAATGATTGAAGATAATTTTTGTTCAATTTAAAATATTAATGAAAATCACATAGTAATAAAGTATAGGGACCATTTTTTGCTGGTTTGGTTGATGAAAGAATTTGACTGTAACTTTTCATAGATCTTGGATGTTCGGCCATCTTAACCAAAGCGTCAATGATGAAAAGTAGATGCATTTTTAGAAATGTCAAATGTCATTTTTAGGGTTATAAATTAAAATGACTCGATCTTTCATTTATTTGTAAAAAAATCATCTTTTGCGAAAATTCAATTTTGGCATGCATGTGTTCGAGATTTCGACCTCGGAATACTGAATCAGTTCATCAGATTCTCGTATGCAATGTATAATTTTATTGTATATTCTATGTGAGAATCCTCTTCCGGAGCAGGCATCTTAAATGCATACCAAAATTGCTACTTATATATGGATTTTAAAATAAATAAATAAATGAAAGTTAGATCATTTTTGAAAATTACGCCAAAGTTGGGACAAGAAATTATATTTAACCTTAAATTAAAAATAGTACTAGTTCCATCTGGAGGGGCACGTCTTTGCATTTTATAGGGAAAAGATTTTTGGACACTAGGTGGTAAGCCACCCATGGCATTTTTGTAAATATTTAGACTTGTTAATTAATTTAATAAAAATCGAAAATTATGCTATATTATGGATTGTCTAATTTACCCTTTACCCCTATAATCTAGGAGATTAATTCAAATTTTGAATTTCAAATTTCAAAATTCGAAATTTATTTTATTTTAGGAATTCTTTTGTGATTGATTATTATCCATAATTAATTTTTGATTTTATTTCCATTATTATACCTAATTTCCACCAAATTAGGGATTCTTCAAAATTAAATCCATATTTCGAATTTTATTTTATTTTGGATATTATTTTGTGATTGATTTTTATCCATAATTAATTTTTGATTTTGTTTCCATTATTATACCTAATTACCACCAAATTAGGGATTCTTCAAAATTAAATCCATATTTCGAATTTTATTTTATTTTGGATATTATTTTGTGATTGATTTTTATCCATAATTAATTTTTGATTTTGTTTCCATTATTATACCTAATTTCCACCAAATTAGGGATTCTTCAAAATTAAATCCATATTTCAAATTTTATTTTATTTTGGATATTATTTTGTGATTGATTTTTATCCATAATTAATTTTTGATTTTGTTTCTATTATTATACCTAATTTCCACCAATTTAGGGATTCTTCAAAATTAAATCATATTTCGATTTTTTTTTCGGTATTATTTTATGATTGATTTTTATCCATAATTAATTTTTGATTTTGTTTCCATTATTATACCTAATTTCCACCAAATTAGGGATTCTTCAAAATTAAATCCATATTTCGAATTTTATTTTATTTTGGATATTATTTTGTGATTGATTTTTATCCATAATTAATTTTTGATTTTGTTTCCATTATTATACCTAATTTCCACCAAATTAGGGATTCTTCAAAATTAAATCCATATTTCAAATTTTATTTTATTTTGGATATTATTTTGTGATTGATTTTTATCCATAATTAATTTTTGATTTTGTTTCTATTATTATACCTAATTTCCACCAATTTAGGGATTCTTCAAAATTAAATCATATTTCGATTTTTTTTTTTCGGTATTATTTTATGATTGATTTTTATCCATAATTAATTTTTGATTTTGTTTCCATTATTATACCTAATTTCCACCAAATTAGGGATTCTTCAAAATTCAATCATATTTCGAATTTTAGTTTATTTTCGAAATTATTTTGTGATTTGTGAGGGAAATATAATCCTAATATAATCCCACTAATTCGTAGAAAGGAAAAAATATTATCCTAAAATAATCCCACTAATTTAGGAACTAATTCGTGGAAGGGAAAAAATATTATCCTAATATAATCCCACTAATTTAGGAACTAATACATGGGAGGGAAATAATTATTTAGGAGAGAGATATTTTGTATAGTATTTCCATGGAATATTATTTTTTTTAAATTTTAAATTCATTATAGTAGTCGGAATTTAATTTAATTTAAATTAAATACAATACTTTGAAATTGAATTAATCTACTTTAAAATTTCATTATATATATATTAATTGAGAAAAAATTATTTGATTTAATTTAATTTATTTTCTTTAATATTCAACTTGTAGTCGGAATATTATGAAATTTAATTAATGAAATTTCATTTGCTTTATAAATATTAATTAGAAAAAAATATATGTTGCTATATTAAATCTATAATTAAATATAAAATGTATTATAATTTTTTTAATTATTTATAACGGTAGGAATATTATGAAAATGATTTAATATAATTGTAATAGAATTACATATGTTAATTGACATAAAAAAAAGATTTTTTCTAAAATAAATATGTAGTAATTTTATAAATAAATTTCGATCATTTTGGAGGGGAAAAAAAGAGAGGGAGAAATAATGTATTGGCGCCAAAATGAAAGATTAAGGAGGGAATTTAGATTAGGGACATAATTGACACAAAAAAAATACTAAAAAAACCGACCAAAAATAAAAAAAGAACCGACCGGTTTTTGGCCAAAAAACCGGATGGTGGCTGGCCACCGGGTGGCCGAATATCACTACCCTTTATTTATTTATCCATTTAATTTCAATTCGTTGAAGCGTTAGTTCTCCTGACACCAGATTTGCACCGTTATTTTAATAATCAAAGAAAAAGCACGACCACACTTAAGCTGATTTGCAAAAATTGTGTCATTAACTGGCAGAGGAAAATTCAACAATTGATTTTTTTTTATGAAATTTAATAGTATAGAAATTCATATTATGACCTGCGATGCGAGTACGCCATTGCTGAGCATCAATTGATGTGGATCTGGGTAAGCCATTGTTTCACGTTCAATTTAATTAAGCCTATCAAAATTTATTCAGTATTTTATTAAAGGGAGAAATGGAATTTTAACACTTTTTATATTGAAAATACTAATAATAGCACTACTTTTTAAAATATATAAATTCTAGCATATTTGTATATTTTTACCCTCCTTTTTCATATCATTTATCAGATTTATTTTTAATAAAAAAATGCTTAAAAATTTATTTAGGAAGAATACGCTAAAATACAATATTTATGTTTTCACTTTTTACTTTCTACCATTCAGTCATTTTTTCATTCATCTCCCCAAACAGTCTTCGTCTTTTAGGAAAACCTCTCTTCCGCCGTCAAGCCATGGTCTCCGCCGCCGCCGTCAAGCCATAGTCGTCATCGCCGTCATATTATTTCGATCTAGACCGGCTCTTTCTCCTCTCCCAAAATCGATGCCATAAACAGGAAACCCTAGCCACCGCCGTCAAGCCATAGAGTCTGCCGCCATCAACCATAGTCGTCGCCGCCGTTATATTATCTCGAGCTCGATCCAGACCGGCTATTTTCCACCGTAAACCATGACAAATTCATCTTCGGTTAGTATCTACAGACACAAGAATATGTATGTGAATTCCCAAAAATATTGATGTGCTGTTAAAGATATATTCTCATGTTTGTTTATGTGAATTCTTATAATGTGCAGTATACAAAATCTGTAGCTTACCTTTTGATATTCATGATTTTGACATGGAGTATGCAGTTGGACGGGTATTTTTTAGTTCAAAAGCTTTTGACCAATAATTTAGCTATATATTTTTTCGCATAAAAGAATATGTGGATTCACAAACTTACTTCACACGTATATGTTTGTGAAAGAACACATAAATAAATGGGAAAATAAGTCGACAGACACAAGAATATGTATGTGAATTTCCAAAAATACTGATTTCACATATAATAATATGTGAATTCACATTTTTAAAAATGTGAAAATATTCACAGGAAATATTTTGGCCACCATATTCATCCCTACCAAAGCACTTGTAAATCTTCATCTAATGTCGAAAATAACAGATCTGGAAATTCAGATGTCGTACAAGATCATACTGAAATCGAATCTGACAGTGTTTAGTAGGAGGTGGAGGACGAAGTGAAGACAACGATGGTTGGATCCAATGGCAACTTTCGTTAGAAGGGGGAGGACGGAGTGAAGTCAGCGACGATGGTATCTGGTGGTTGGCTGGGCCAGTAGTACAAATTTTGCCGTCGGGGGGCGTGGTGGAGCGAAATTCATCGGAACTTAGTTAACATTGGTGGTAGCCGGCGAAGTACTGGTTCGGTGATGGTGGTTGCAGACCGCAGTTGGTGGTTGGTCTTAGGGTGGAAGCGATGTGGAAGAGGGGAGAGAAATGGAGATGAGAGAGAGAATGTGTGAAACCGTAAAAAATAAAAAGTGAAACCAGTTGAAAATTTAGTAATAGAAATACTCTTTTAATTGAAATTACAATGAATTAAAAATCAAAAATTCAAATAAAAGTATGAAGGGCAATAAAGTTAAAAAGTGCTATTTTTTGTATTTTTAAAAAGTGATGTTATTATTAGTGTTTTTTTCCTTAAAAATGTTATATTCCTGTATTATCTTTTTATTAAATCGAGTTCGAATTAGAATATCAATCAAGTTTCAGCCACCAACCCCCCCCCCCAACCCCAGCCCCCTCGGATCGAGAGGTAAAATAAAAAGTAAAAAAGTTATTTTAGTCGCATGAAAAAAAAAAGTGGAATTAGGTTGTAATCTGAATACTGAGAAATTTTTATTCACACACTGATACTGCCCACAGCAACTTCTATCAATTTAATCATTTCATATTTTTTAAATCCAAATCGAATAACTGGCTTAAAACTTAAAAGCACATTTTTTGCAAAATATATGACAGGTGGGTAGCATTGATAATAAATTTTGGTATGGAGATGAACGAGATATGAGGTACTTGAAAGATCAAAAATAAAATAAATAAAATAATAAAATAAAATGATTTTGGTTGAAAAGAAAAGTCAATAACAAATGGGATTTTAAATGATACTGGAGCTGGTAAACATACAGCTCAATCATTGCTCTGTCACTCAGATATGTGATGGGCTCCAAGCGAACACACCAAAATATTTATATGGAGTACTTCTCAACGACTATATAAATAATGTGAATTATTTTGCTTTCTCCATTTGCTAGTTTAATGTTATTGTATTTCCATTTTTGCTTTCACCATTTTATTATATGGAGCCCCTAAATAAAGCTCGGGCCATATTTGCAACCATCTTAAAATATGAGGATTTTTTCTTGCATATTTGAAAGGTCATGACATATTTACAATTGTAGTCAAAGATTAAAAGGTCGGGTCATAAACTATAATTAATTTTTCCTTCATTCAATTATAATGATTTTATTTGGATTTCATATATAATTATATTAAATAAATAAATAAAAAGCTATGCACATCTTCTGTATGGTTTATGCATTATGCAAGAGAACATTTTTAAATTTGTAATTTTACCAACCACATGCAGAAACTAGCCAACGCAAAATCTTAATTTACTCTGTTCGTCCCTAAATAAGTGTCACGAGCCGCTAAAATGTGTATATCAACTATTAAGATAGTGGGCAAAATGACTATTTATACCCTTAATAATTGCATGGGAAATGAAAAGATAATCTTCTTGTCTTAAGTCAAAGGATAAACATGGAAATTTGACATAACTTTTGCATAGAAATTTACGATACGATACTTATTCGAGGACAAATTTTTTTTCCAAGTACAACACTTATTCAGTGACCGAAAAAGTGCTTGTTAAACAAATTTTAAGAGGAGAGAGAAAGAAGAAAGAAGTGGCAGAGACACATTGCATCACATGTCCATCGAAGATTTAGCACGGTTGTCAAATGGGGTCGAAGTCGAACTACTGGAACACGTCACTTTCGATTTAGAGCAGGAATCAATATTTATTATTACTAGTACTATACCCACGCGATGTGTGGGGATCATGTTAAACAATGTCCGAACACTTTTTTAATAATGTCACATACATATTGGTACACCATGTTTTAATTTTTTTTCAATAATATATCATAAGCTCTAATTTATGGCGCCGAAAATTATATGTGACTCGTTGGGATTCCAGATGAGATCAAAACGACTTTGTTTTGGTCTGTACAAATTAAAACAACAAATATATAACTTTAATTGAAATCAAAGAAAATCTAAATCATAAAGTAATAAAAGTATACAGTAAAGTAATTGATGATTGTACATTATTCTCCATCTCTCGTCTATACCACCACTCGGACCACATTAACTCATTCATATTCTTCCCTTCTAACCCATGACATCTCTATAATAGTCTTATGCTCAAGAATATTTCTCACCACAAATAGCTCTCCATCGCGTAAATATAATAACATGTATGGTTGCTTCCTCAACAATAGTATGGTTGAATTACTCATTAACATATAGAAATATACATTTTAATATTAATGTTGAAATTTATGCAAAAATATAGTTGCATTTACAATATGAATAGTTTTTTTGTTTTATTTTATTATTTCTAAATATGTAAAATTACACACCTAATTTAAGTGAATAAAAAATTGATAATAATCATTTTATATTATATAAATAAATTTTGATAAAAAAAATTAATGATACAAAGTATTCATAATCAATATTTATTTTATTTTTTAAAAAGTAAATAGATCGAGAGATATTTCTTATTTATTTAAAATAAAAAGATATAAAAAATTTATGTCACGAATTTCAAAAATAAAAATTTTGTATGATCAATAATTTGTATTTTCATAGGCTCACAATATTAAAGCTGGTTGTCATATAGATCTCTAAGTGGCTTGTTGATATGCCACATGCGATTAAAACAACATTATTTTTGTCAAATGGGGTCGAAGTCGAACTACTGGAACACGTCACTTTCGATTTAGAGTAGGAATCAATATTTATTATTATTATTATTATTATTATTATTATTATTTAAAAAAATGTTGTGAGGAAAATAATGAATTTGTTTATATTTTTTAACATGCATACGTTTATTACTCATACACCACAAAAGCCACCAACCTCCGCCTTCCTTCCGTTGAATGTTTTACTACCCCACATTTTACATGACAATTGATTCACTCCATCACCATAAGATTCACTCTTCACTTACACCATGCCCCCAATGATGCAAATCCAATGTTTTTTTTTTTTTTTGGAAGTTTGATCATTATATTGTTTTAAACTTATAGTCAAGTGCTCGTTTGGTTCGAGTAGTGGAATGGAAAGGGAATTGAATCAAGTAGAGGGGAGGAATGGTAACAATAAGTGTTACTTTTATTGGGTGTTTGGTTCAACAATAGAAAGGAATCACCTTGTGAAATGATTCCGGAGAGGAAAGGATTTTGTTACCGCTCTAGTTTGGAGGGTAACATTTTGGGGGATTGGATTACCCTCAAGTAAGGATAATGGTTAACCCAATACCCAAACCAAATAAGAAGTAATGGATTCAATTAATTGAATCACTTTCATGCCCAAAAAATACTGAACCAAACATGCACTAAGTGCTCGTTTGGTTCGAGTAGTGGAATGGAAAGGGAATGGAATCAAGTAGAGGGAAGGAATGGTAACAATAAGTGTTACTTTTATTGGGTATTTGGTTCAACAATAGAAAGAAATCACCTTGTGAAATGATTCCGGAGAGGAAAGGATTTTGTTACCGCTCTAGTTTGGAGGGTAACATTTTGGGAGATTGGATTACCCTCAAGTAAGGGTAATGGTTAACCCAATATCCAAACCAAACAAGAAGTAATGAATTCAATTAATTGAATGTCTTTCCATGCCCAAAAAATATCGAACCAAATATGCACTAAATGTGTGAGGAAATATATTGATGTATGATAAGGAAAAGTGTAGAGTTGTTCAGTGGACAGGGACAGGCCCGACCCGATTCAGCAATGGTGCGGGCTTGCACTGATCCTTTTTCTTGGAATGACCTATATGAACTTGCATTCAAGCCCATAACTAAGTCCGGCCCAATCGAGTCTGCTTCAAATGAGTCTTTGGACTTATTTTTGTGAAAATTTGTCGTTGGTATCTAATAGCGTTCTGAGTAAATACCTTGTGTCATATTTACAATTTTTTCGAAATATAAGGATTTCTTTTTTTTTTGCATGTTTTATAGGTCGATCATTTTTCGCAACCCGACTCAAATATCAGGTCATTCATTGAAAAAGTTTAATTAAATAGACAAAATCAGTACTTGATTATCACACACCACTTGGGGTGGGGGTGGGGGGTGGAAGTGGTGAAATAAAGAGCAAATTAATGTGGAAAACTGAGCTTGGGGTAAGACCCATAGTTTTAAATGAATATTCTAAATATTTGACATACAATTAATGTGGAAAACTGAGCTTGTCCCCTTTGGATTAAGTATAAGCATGCATGGTAGCGAAATATCAAAGTAATATATTTAATTAAGAATTTCAGCATGTATATATAGTAGTATTTCATCCTAACATTTGGTCAAATATGTCTTCTCGCTCTTTAACATTTTGAAATGAAATTTTCTACTGTATTACGTTTCTAGTTTTAGTAATAATAAAATTAAAATAAAGAATAAATGTGAAATAAAAAAGGATAATGGAGATAATTACCTCAACCTTCTATTTTGAGTCCTTAATTTATCCCCCCTCTTTGGACTTGCATATTGCTCCGTTAAATGTGCATGTAAAATGGATCCATTCTTGAAAACTTCAATTCTTACATAACTAACTTAACCCAACACCCAACACCCAACAAATGTGTGTGCTGTGTGTAATACACGCACACACACTCTTTAGTCATCAAAAATATGTTTTTGAAAAAAATAAAACATATTCAAGATGTTTCATATATAAATTTCATTCACAAAATACAAGTTTGATATTTAGACTCACGAATCCAGTAAAATAATCTAATAACAACTAAAATGTGATCACTCTTATTTGTACGATCTTAATAAACCCGAGTAAAACGACATGTAGACTATCATGTGTGAATAGTGATGTTAAATATTGTGTGTATTATTATATTCCTTGTCCCTAACAAACGAGAGTAGGAGCAAGCCAAATCATGCTCACGCGTTAACGTTGAATTTTTCCAAAGTGACCATGCAAATGTGATGCAATTGCAATGCCACTCTGCCAATATAATATAATGCCCACTTTCCAATTATCACGGACAACAATTCCCAAAGCCACGCGACGAATGGGCCGGACACGATTTTGATGAATATTAAATACTACTCACTAATTCCTCCGTCCCGCTCGAAGTGACACACTTCTTTTCGGCATATTATTTATTTAGGAGAAGTGTTATTAACTTTTTCAAGAATAAAAAGATATGTAGAAAGTGGTGGAGTCCGCACATTTTTGTGAGAGAAAGTAGTTTCCTTTTTTGGACTGTGCCACTTCAATTGAGACGGCTCATAACACGGAGAGAATACAATATTAAATTAATTTCTTACCAAAGAAATTAAAAATTTAATATAATATGCGAATATGGTATTTTATATTTCTCAATACTCAACTCAACAACTACTCCATATTCATAGTTTTTTTTTTTAATTATGAGAAAAATGGTACGTATGATTTGTGGATGTTTTCGGTAAATTGTACTCTTGTGGCTCCATGATTGAGTAGTGGAAGGGAAATTCATATATTATTAAAACTATTGCGGATTCAAGAACTCTCTTTAATTCGAGGTCCTACGTGGTGTTCTCTCCTTTCGGTATTCTTATTTATTTTTAATCCTCATTTTGAGCATTTTTATTCATTTATTTTATGTATATTTAATATAGATTTTCTCATTCCACATTGATGCTTAATAAAACTTCATTCTTGGAGAACCTATATAAATACTCACAATCCATGTGTATTTTTCCATTCCGCAATTATTTTGCACAATCAATATAATTTGGCAAATTAATTTGTTGGCCAAATAAATACTTTATTTTTATTGACAATTTTAATTTGATCAATTATGTAGTTGTCAATATTAATATGTTTAATTTAACAAATTTTTAAAATGACGTAAATAAAAGAAAATTCTCAAAAATATGTATAGCGTGGATTTGTATATATATACACATAGGGATCATTCTCGAAATTTAACTTTGTGACGAGATGATCAGACGCATACAACAATTAACGAGGTATATAATGAAATATTTGAGACTTTGTGAAATAAAAAAAATAGTTTGATTTCTACTGATTTCTTGCAAGTTGCAACTAAAGAAAGTGAAATAAAATTAAAGAAACATTCTTTTTGATCAATTATCAAAATATTATCACTCCGAAATAATATTAAATTATTTTTAATGTTATACTTATATATTGCAAAATAATAATAAAAATAAAAATATTTGTTAAGGAAGTACAATAAAATCGAAGAAACAACCTTATTAATATATTTTATTTTAATAATATAGTTTGCCGTCGATTATTGACGGGATACACGTTAGTTTTATTGATTTGAATCTCATTAACGCGTTTTATATGCCGGTCTAACTGTTGTGAGTAATGTTAAATAAAGTTTTTTTTTACTATGGAATATATCTACAAGTCAATGATGAAGTTCATAGTGATATTCGGACACAAATCTATTAATTAAGTCCGTCATTAAGTTAATTAAATGGTACTTTGGTGTGAGTTGACCAGTTAAAGCAAAGGGGCACTCCGAATGTATGGAGATGGTCTTGTCAAAAATTAATATCTCAATCTGTATATCATTCCTGTTTAATGACCATTGAATTGTGGATCCAAAAATAAAGAAACCTTTGAATATTTAAAAGATATCATAATTGAGAAATCGATAAATATTTTATTTTTAATTTTCTAAACTTCAATTGACATCTAGTAATCTCAACTCAGTACACATTCATAATTGATATTGTATAATGCAAAACTAGACAGTAGGTGAAATAATTATATATGCAACACGTTCAACCATCAAATAAATAAAAATAATAGAGTATAGTATACAGGCAACCATTTCTAGAAGGAAAAGAAAAGGAAAAAGAAAATAGAAAATTGACTGGCCAAGAAAAGAAGAGTAGGTGGAGCGATTGGAAATGGGCTGCGTTGCGTCAGCGGTTGCAGCTACCTTTTCTTCTCTCACCTCCTCCTCGCTTGAATCTTAAATCTCACCTACCCAAAACACCCCCCTCCCCTTTTCCCCACGTATTTATTCTTTCACTCTCTCTTCATCTTCTTCCCTCAAATCAAATCGCCACCTCTCCCTCCCTCTCTCTCTCTCTCTAGCTCGATAACCATACTCTGTAACAGAAAACACACAGTACACGTGGCAGTTGAAGAAAAACAGGAATACATCAACCATGTTGTCGGTTGCCTCCGCCGAAACTCAGAATCCAGAGCTCTCATCTCACGCTCTGCAGCCCCAAACTCAATCATGTGAAGAAACTAATCATATCTTCGTCTCCAAATTACCCACCATTCCCATCTCCAACCACCTCCCTCTCCACACATACTGCTTTGAGAATTTCTCGCAGTACCCCGACCGGCCATGCCTCCTCGTCGGCAGCGACGGAAAATCCTACTCCTTCGCCGAAACACACCTCATCTGCCGGAAAGTCGCCGCCGGCCTCTCCAACCTCGGAATTAGGAAAGGCGACGTCGTCATGGCGCTTCTCCAGAACTGCGCCGAATTCGTCTTCACTTTCATGGGAGCTTCGATGATCGGCGCAGTCATCACCACCGCCAACCCTTTCTGCACCTCCAAAGAGATCTTCAAGCAGTTCAACGCCTCCAAATCGAAGATGATCGTCACGCAATCGATGTACGTCGACAAGCTCCGCGACACAGGCGATGATTCCCTCGTCTTCGGCGAGGATTTCTCCGTCGTCACGATCGACAGCCCGCCGGAGAAATGCCTGCATTTCTCCGTGCTAACGGAGGCCGACGAGGCCGCCGCCCCGGAGGTCGAGATCAATCCCGACGACGCCGTCGCGCTGCCGTTCTCCTCCGGAACCACCGGATTGCCCAAGGGAGTGATTCTGACTCACAAGAGCTTGATCACCAGCATCGCGCAGCAGGTCGACGGCGAGAACCCTAATTTGTACCTGAAGCCGGACGACGTCGTTCTGTGCGTTCTGCCGCTGTTCCACATCTACTCGTTGAATTCGGTGCTGCTCTGTTCGTTGAGAGCCGGCGCGGGGGTTCTGCTGATGCAGAAATTCGAGATCGGCGCGCTGCTGGAGCTGATTCAACTGCACCGCGTCTCGGTGGCGGCGGTGGTGCCGCCGCTGGTGCTGGCGCTGGCGAAGAATCCATTGGTGGATAATTTCGACTTGAGCTCGATCCGGATGGTGCTGTCGGGGGCGGCGCCGCTTGGGAAGGAGCTGGAGGCGGCGCTGCTCAGCCGTCTGCCGCAGGCGGTTTTCGGACAGGTAAGCTACTAATAAAGCCGCTCTCTTTGTGACGTGAAACTATCCAATTAACCTAACTAAATTTCATGTTATCTTAATGATTGTGATTTATTCCGGAAAACATATAAAATGAAATTTAATTACTCGACTAATTCGTAATTAACTTCGACGTGCGCATATTTCAGTTCTCATATTCGAGATGATAAGAATGCAAAACTAAGGGCTATATTTATTTTTAGAGTTTAGTTAGTAGGAAAATTACTTGGGTAGGTAGGAAGTGGGGGTAGGTGGGATGAATGATCTATTTCTTTGCAAGTGTTGCAGCTATAACTAACCGAATCGGCCTTCAATATTTAATTACTTTGTCAAATTTTAAATATAAAATAATAAATACTTATAGAATGAGTCTGGGCCTAAACAGGTTATGAAATAAAATTTTATTACTCATAATTTCCTTGTGGTCTATCTAATCTACCTGGATGACCCAGGGTTAGAAAATGTGAAACAAATTATTTTAAATGGCTACAGTTTAATTCGCAACCGTTACGTAAATTTATTTATTTATTTATTTTTAAATAAACCGTTCCGTAAATTTATCAACAACTATAGTATATTTAATTTGTTACAGTACATAACTCTGCGTTCAAAGTATTCACGTGCATGACAGCAACTCCAGGGTTGACCTTCCTACTCATTTTATAATTTATTAATCATTCTACGAAAAGGATCGGATTAAAATATCCTATTATCATGTACTAAAATGAGAGGTACACTGGTACATACTATTATACAACCTATTTGATGATAATAAAATTATTTTAAGCGACTAAATTATTAAAAATAGAGTTAGCCCTTTTAGTCGGTATAAGTAATATTGGATGGTAGCGCCAGCTAATTAACTTGTTTAAAATTTGATGCAATTTGTACCGTTGTCCTAAACATTGCTGGCATTTGATCTGGACATATGCTGTTACTATAAACATCCTTGCATTTACTTATATACACGCCAGTATAATTAATTTAGATGTCTTTATTTCCTTTGTTTCGAGATATTTTGTGATTAAATTTTGTTTGGCAATAAAAGGAATCCGAGTACTTGCAATCGCATAATTGGTGGGTCCCCCAATTATTTTACTATTAATTTAATTTAAGGTTGTAGTTCAACTACTCGAAATGTACTTGTGCACATGAATAATACGTCAATCTTTCTAAATATATATATCTTGGAGCACGTCAACTTGAAAATAGCCAAAACTATTTTATTAATTAATATTCATCAATCATCACCATTAGTCTCCTCAGCAAGAAAATATAATTTATGTGCAATATTTTTGCTGTTCACGCACACACGAAAACACACGGTAAGAAAATAATATATAGATAACAATATAGGAAGTGCAGTACCTTTCTCTTCTTTGGACTAGACCTGACGTTAGTAACATTATGTTCCCTTTCTTCGACAAACTTAATTTGTTTTCCTTATAAGAACATAAATAAAAAAATTATTTATTAAACCTAGGCACTAATTGTGCTTGTTGAATTTAACAAAAGTAGTAGTAAGTCCTAATTAAATGGTGTTTGTTTATGATGAATTAGGGTTACGGCATGACTGAGGCCGGTCCGGTTTTATCTATGTCTCCGTGTTTCGCAAAAGTGCCACTACCAACCAAGTCCGGGTCCTGTGGCAACGTCGTCCGCAACGCTGAGCTCAAGGTCGTCGACCCTGAGACCGGCTGCTCCCTCCCCCGCAACCAACCGGGTGAAATTTGCATTCGTGGACCCCAGATCATGAAAGGTACTTTCTAATCATCCGTACATCTGAGTAGTGATTTCTTTGGTGTAAAGGGCGAGGTATAAGGTTCCATCTCCGATCCCCCAACCCTACATATGCAAAAGAGAGATGTTTTGGGTTCAATTTCCCCGTCATACCCAACTAACAAAATAAAATAACTAGCTCTATCTACTTTATTGCAATTGGGTCAATAATCATGCAATATTGTTAATTTTGTAGCCTTAGCTAGGTTGTTGATTCATAACTATGTGAAATAGGGTACTTAAATGATGCCGAGGCCACTGCTAGAACCGTAGACGTCGATGGTTGGCTCCATACCGGCGACATTGGGTATGTGGATGAGGACGACGACGTTTTCATTGTCGACAGAGTCAAGGAACTCATCAAATTCAAAGGCTTTCAGGTACCACCAGCTGAACTGGAGGCTCTTCTCATCTCACATTCCCAAATTTCTGATGCTGCCGTTGTACCGTAAGTGATGACTGCAATGCATAATTTATTTATTTACTTTTTTCTTATATATGTTTTACTGCATGTCAAGAAATTTTATTTAACCATTTTTTTGTTTTCTTTTTAATTTAATAGTCAAAAAGACGACGCCGCTGGTGAAGTTCCTGTGGCTTTTGTAGTTCCGGCGAATGGATCGGAACTCACTGAAGAAGCTGTGAAAGAATTCGTTTCCAAACAGGTAAAAACCCTAAGAAAAATATTATTTTGAACTTTTCAATTTTTAAGTTATAAAATATATATCTAATCAAATGTTGCGTGTTAGGCCTGTATTTATCAAATGTGTATATTAACATTTTGCTAAAAAAAAAGTGTATATTTTACAACCTAATTTTGGCTTCTTTTTTTTTTTGGTATAATAGGTTGTGTTTTACAAGAGACTGCACAAAGTGTATTTTGTTCATGCCATTCCCAAGTCCCCATCTGGCAAAATTTTGAGGAAAGATCTGAGAGCCAAACTTGCTGCAGCTTCCTCCACCTCTTAATTTTATATTACATATATAAATTCACCCCTCGGAAATTAAATATTTAATTAGATTTATCATTGTTTATTGCCTCGTGTATTGCCTTTTTTTTTACCTTGTTTATATAATTTATTTGTGATGAGCAAACATTTTTCATCGTGTAATTTACTTTTCAGAGACGTCAATTGTTTGTATTAATATTTATTTTATCGACCGATTGAATATTCTGCGATTTTTGTGGTGATTTCTTTGGTTTTAAAATACAAGCATAAAGCGGCTCATGCAAGACACCTTTTTCTGTCGAGATTTTCGTTAAGCATTGGAGTAAATTAAAAGAGATAAAAAAGAGAACGTGATAAATACAATGTTTGGATGTAAAATCAACACATCCACAAGTATTCAAAAACAACACATCTATTAATATTTTTATTATTTTCTAAAATAAATGGCTATATATTACGGAAAAAGGGGGACTTTGTAGAATCATCCATCCATTTCAGCCATAATCCTCCTTTTTCGATCTATCGCGTCATCCCAACGCTTTTGGGCTACATTGACAGGGGGTTGATTATGTAAAATCATCCATTTCAACCGTAATCCTCCTTTTTCGATCTACTGGATCATCCCAACGTTTTTGGGCTACATTGACATCCGTAATTATCATACAATTAAGTTATAACCTATGTTGCATGGGTGCATGGGGGCGGGTACGGGGCGATACGATACGGGTACATAGATACAGAATTTTAAAATTACAGGGGTGCGATTCGGCAATGATACGTCTAGAATTAATATTTTATTATATGTACATAACACTTATAAAATAATTAGAAATATAAAATTTCATAAATCATATGTATGTAATTCATTTTCTTTAACCTAAAACTTAAGCATTTTCAATTATGTAATTTAATTAAGTAACAAAATATCATTTCAAATATTATTAGTCCAATAGAGAAGCCATAATTCAAATAAAAGGTATCAAAGTCAATCTCATACACTCACTTCACCCACGAGATTCGCGAATTTTATACACAGGATTCGTGAATCCGATTACTTTTTATTCTTTATTTGGAAGGATACGCCACGTGGTGAATCGGGTGCGAATCCCACGGGAATCCGACGAGAATCGCACCCTAACGAGAATCCGATACGGCAATATGATATTTTTAGAAGAATCCGTGCATCATAGGTTATAACTAATAATTATAGATAATTAGTTCTTAATGATGGTCTAGTGGTAGAATGAGGTGTCTGAGGCTAAAGATCTCATATTCAAACTCCACTAATACCTCTATAAGTCGAGTCTGTCACACATGTACTTGGAAAGTGAGGGTTACATGTCATGTGTGGTTTGCATACTGTTGTACAGGAACGGGAGTTTACCTAATGTACACCGAAGGTAGCGGTTAATGGTTTCAACTACATAAAAAAAATTGAAAGAAAGAAAACTAGAGATAATTAATAAATAATTAATTTTGATAACTAATGATGATAGTCATGCTATATTTACAATATTATTAAAATAATAAAACTCCTTTCCTTATCTACAAAACAGAAATTGGTTCGATACATTTTCCAACCTCCACATGGTTCAAAGGTCCAACCCCCCTCCACCTAATTTTCGGCCTCAGTCACTGTACAATAAATTTGATTATACCAGAAACGAATTTGAATATGAACTTAATTTTACATTCTTAATATAGGAAATTAAATTTGTACTAAGAATATTGTTTTGTGAGAATATTCAACACATCCGTCAATTTGACTATCGTTTTTTTTCTTTTTTTCTTTGAATTGGAGAAGGAGAGCGGTTCCACCGCCACAACAAATTGCTGCTACTATATATCATTCCATTAAAAGCTGCCAAGTATTAATATTGCAACAAGCATGTCTATAGTATTGTTATAAACATAACTAGATTAACACGCGCTTTGCGCTGCATAATAATAAATAATTAATGTGTTGTTTTGAAGTGTCTCAAATTTACATATATAGAAAATTTATATTTTACTATTATTTATATTGGATAATTAAAAAATTTAGGCCAACGCGAATTCAATTTGATATTTTGTTTTATATATATATAATTGGATATTTCCTTCAACTTATATGTAATTCAAAATAGATAAATGGTTATTTCGAAAAAAAAAGTTAAATGGTTTTAATTCGTGTTAAATACATACACATTACAAGTATCCAATTATTTAATTGAGTTTCTATAAATGGTACTCAAGAATTATTATTTTAAAATATCTAAAATAAAAAAATATTAATCAGAAATTTAGAATGACATATTTAACGTGGATATGAAAGTATTGAACTCGTCAAATCCTATTATTGAATAAATCAACATGGACGCATATTTGTAAATAATCGGTGAAAATTAAATATATATTATGTTGATTTTAGTTTGAAATATGAAAATATGTACAATTACCAATAAAAAAAGCTTAATTATTATTAATTTTGTAGCAGTGCTAGTAGCTATAGTCGGTGTGTTAAAATTTATAGAGGCGCATGAATTTATTAATAGGCTGAACATGCATGCATTTTAGGCGGGATAAATGGTAGTTTGGGCGGAAAAATGCATGCAGATTATTTTGCTTTAATATAGTAATAGATATACCAAAATGTTATATTTTGTAAATTTTGAGATAATTGGACCAATTTTTTCAATGAGGTCTAGCTCAAGTGGTAAAGTTGGGGCATCACAAGACTTTTTTTAGCGAAGTCTTTGGTTCAATTCCGTCTGCGTACGGTGTAATATATTTCCCAATTTATTTGGTGTTGTAGTAGTCCCACCTTTATGTGATTTAAAAATTCCACTAATGTAGTGGTATATATCCTATGTAATTTTTTTTTAAAGAAGATAATTGAACCAGTTTTAGAAGATGAAATTAACAATATTGTCAAATATAACGTGCCTTGCTGGACCACGTTTGATCTACTACTTTTTTTGCTTTTTAATGATTGTACAGGAGGTTGGTAAAGGTCATTGTGCCAATTTATTCCCTTTATATCCTTTTAATTTTATTGGACCATTATTCACATTTGATTTTTTATTATTTGAAAATCTTAAAGTGTCTTGTGATCTCTGAGTTCGTAGTTCGACTACTATATATGTACAAGAGAAAGAACAAAAAAGTTTGATACTTTATTCTATCTAACAATACGTGAAGTTTAACTTTAGCTCAATTTTATCAATAGAAAATAACTAATTATATAAAAATGACATATAACTCGAATTTCATCTGTATACCAGTATACCACTCGATATAATTTCTCCACGATTTTCTACTAACAAAACTAAGTATAAATATCACGTTTTGAAAGTACAATATAAATTCAACGAGCGAGAACGAAGGGACTATGTTTTGACCCGTATTAGATATATGTATCTCTAATTCAAACTTCTAGTCGATATGAAACCGAAACCAATTTAACTATATATATGTGTGTGATATTATTGAAAAAGAGTTCAAATATTGTTGAATTAAAATGATTCTCCATGTTTCGCATGGGTGTTAAACTAGTATCTCTAATTCTCAATTCTAGTCAATATGAAACCGAAAAACTCAAGTATAGTTTGAGGCCTCATGTTGATTCATTTATTATGCTTCAATAATAAGTAATAATCTATCATGATAAGGGTGAGAGATCTTGGGTTCAATCATGTCTGCATGTGTAGTATATTTTTACCTTGTTTGGTGGTGTTGTGGTCTCACTTTATGTGGTGGTATACTGTCTTACTTTTGTGTAGTGTAGAGGTCCTACCTATATGGGTAGTGTAGTGATTTATTTGATGATATATATATTTATATATATATATATATATATATACCTCGTTTAATTCCCTAAAAGAAATATTTATACAAATTTTCAAAAAAAATAATCTATCATGATAAGAGCGAACAATTTTATTATGTTTTTAAATGCGTGCTTATATATTATCAAAAAAAAATGCGTGCTTATAGCATTTTTGTCTAAATGAATAAGATAAATTTTGTCTCTTGAAAATAACGGTTTCATTCATCATTCAATCAAAACATGAATGTAATACGGTTTTTTTTTTTTTTTTTTTTTGAGAGAGAGAATTGACAAAACACGATTATTAGAGGGATATTTATGTTTATGACATGAGTACCGCTTGAACAAGTTTTAAAATGATTTGACTTTTAAAATATTTGTAGAAAAAATTGATTTTTGAACAGTGAAATATACATGAGAGCTATTTATTAGGAATGAAAATCTTACTCAAATATAAGGAGACAGGTGTGGAACTTTTTATAATTTCTGAAAAGGATATTAATACCAAATAGTCGAAGTCTTAAACATAACTAAGCTGCCTAGCGTAGTGGTTTACTTGAGCGCCTTCTACATACGGCCACGCAAGTTCGAGCTCCATTTCTACAAATCAAATTATTCGTTGTATTTTTTTTTACTTTTTATTTTCTTCTTTGTAGTATATTTTTCAAATAAATTATTTAAATATATATATTTTAATTTAATATTTAAGACACTCTTTATGAATAAAAATGACAATTCTTTTACTTTTTACTTTCTTCTCCATAACCAAAAATCAGATGATTCATTCATTGTTTTATTTTTTAACTTTTTATTTTCTTCTTTGTAGTAATTTATTTTTCAAATAAATTATTTAAATATATATTTATTTAATATTTAAGACACCTTTTATGAATAAAAACGACAATTCTTTTAAGTGACACTCCTTATGAATAAAAGTTTACTTTTTATTTTCTTCTTTGTAGTATATTTTTCAAATAAATTATTTAAATATATATTTTTTAATTTAATATTTAAGACACTCTTTATGAATAAAAATGACAATTCTTTTACTTTTTACTTTCTTCTCCATAACCAAAAATCAGATGATTCATTCACTGTTTTGTTTTTTAACTTTTTATTTTCTTCTTTGTAGTAATTTATTTTTCAAATAAATTATTTAAATATATATTTATTTAATATTTAAGACACCTTTTATGAATAAAAATGACAATTCTTTGAAGTGACACTCCTTATGAATAAAAGTGATAGTTGTTATGAATAAAAATGACAATTATTTTATCCTTTACTTTCTTCTTCGTAGAAATTGTTTTTATCGAAATAAATTATTTGAATTAATATTTACTTATTAAAAATTAAAACCACACGAAGAAAAATAAAATTGAATGAATGACAATTCTTATGATCAAAAGTGACACTCCTTATAAATAAAATAACACTTCATATGAATAAAAGAGACACCATTATGAATAAAAGTGACACTTGTTATTGATATTTTTTTGACAAATGTTCTTTTATTTTCAATTTCTAAATATATATATATATATATATATTAGTTATTAATAACTTCAGAAAAGATTAAGGATAATTAGAATTTATTAAATATTAAAAAAATTAATTCAAATATTTTATTTAAATTTATAAATACTTACAAAGAAGAAAATAAAAAGAAAGAAAAATAAAAAATCTATAAAGAAATGTCACTTTTATTCATAAGGAGTGACACTTTTGTTCATAAGGATTGTCATTTTTATTCATAAAAAGTGTCATTTTTATCAATAACGAGTATCACTTTTATTCATGATAAGTGTTACTTTTATTCATAAGGAGTGTCACTTTTGTTCATAAGAATTGTTACTTTTTATTCATAAAAATATTCACTTTTATTCATATGAAGTGTCGCTTTTATCAATGAGGAGTGTCAATTTTATTCACGAGAAGTGTTACTTATATTCATAACTCATAAGGGGTGTCACTTTAATAAATTAAGAAAAAAAAGAATTAAACAAAAACAATTTAAAAAAAGAAAGAATTAAGAAAGGATAAGGAAAGGAAAAAACAATAATGAAAAGGAAAAGGAGGAAAAAATTGAATTAAGAAAAAAATAATCAATGAGGAGTGTCAATTTTATTCACGAGAAGTGTTACTTATATTCATAACTCATAAGGGGTGTCACTTTAATAAATTAAGAAAAAAAAGAATTAAACAAAAACAATTTACAAAAAGAAAGAATTAAAAAAGGATAAGGAAAGGAAAAAACAATAATGAAAAGGAAAAGAAGGAGGAAAAAAATGAATTAAGAAAAAAATAATTAAACAAAAATAATTAAAAAAAGAAGAAACAATTAAGAAAGAAAAAACAATCAAGAAAAGGAAAAGAAAAAACAAAAAGATTCAGGTGCTTGGGGGTTAGAACCCGCATCATTGGAAGCACAAGGTGGCTAACAACCGCTAGGCAAGAAGTACATTATTGAAAAAAAATACAGTATGTTTTATATAATAGTTTTCGGGTCGGGTAGGATCCAGTTTGAATCAGACCGGTCCTATCCAAGTTTTTGTCTATTGGTAATTGAAATTTAAATTTAAGGACCACTCTATAGTGGACTCAAATCTGAAACCTTTTGATTTCATACATTAATCACACTATCGTTGGGTCAACGCACGCACACATAACTTTTTATAATTTCCATGTGCGTTTTCGTCAAATTGATTTAGTTTTTTGTTCTCAGAAGATATAACTCATTTCGCATTTGAAACTATGTCCAAATGTATGGATATTTTACAAATATTTTGGAAGTTAGGTCATTTTTAAAACCTGCACCATCAATTCATGTCATGAACTATAATATTTATCTAAATATTAAAACACAAAAACGTGAAAACGCAAATGAGGTGCCGACGTGAAAGGAAGCCAAACACGTCCGACTTTTGTAGTACTCGGATGAATATAATTATATGAAAATTATTGACATTGACATTTCACCCTAAACACGTCTAAAATTCTCAATAAATAAATAACACGTACAGTTTGCATTATTTTAGAAATGGTAGGAAAAATTTATACCTATATGTAAGTTGTTAAGTTGACCAAACTCCTTGTTAGTAGCACTCCCAACAAAATCAAATGTCTTATAAACAAAATCAAATGTCAGACAACGAACTGTCACAACTTAGGAGTTTGAGTCATACGTGTGTGCTGTAAAACTAAAAAAATATTAAATGCCTTGTTTGTTATGAACACAAAGTTAGAGATTTGATCTACAATTCTTCATCTTCTGTTTAAGAAAATAAATAAGAAACAAGTAATCACGAACATGTGGTATTAGACTAAGTTTGAGAATAAATTGTGACTGCTCCTAACTCAAAAAAGAAAGATGACAGAGGAAAAGAAGACCAATTACAATAAACACCTTATTTCACCCCAAATACTGCAAAAACTATCTTATCTTTTTTTTTCGAACATATTAAAAATGAGTATATATTTAATGTTTAAAATATTAAAATCGACTCACAGTTCTCTATTGAACACTTATCTACTCATAAATATATATTGTTAGTAATAAAGTATACCTATGAGAGTTCATTAAGAAGAAGAAAATTAACAAACTCATACTTTTAAGAAATAAAATAGACTATAATTTTTTAACTATAGAAATCAAATGGTAGGAGTATTTGTTGTTGGGTTATGGTTTGAGACTCTCATGGGTGATGAGACTTATCAACAAAGAGCCATAACATGCCCAAAAGTATTTTGGATTTTAATTTGAAGATGGGCCAAACCCCATAATATAAATAAGTTATCATATCTCCACTTCATATATGAGAGTGTCCAATATGAAAAAAATGAAGAATTTTAACTCTCACTTTATTTCATAGGGTTATTTATAAAATAATACAGAACCTTCACAAAATTTGTAATTTTAACACGATTTTTAAATTTTTGCAATTTATCCCCCACTTTTACTTTTTGTTACAATTTAAACACCCCCAAATTTTTCGATCACTGGAATCCTATGTAGCAATTACCGGTTAATGACGCGGATCTATTTTCACACATAAATATATGCCACATTATTTTTGTGATTTAAATGAAGTCAAATAATGCACAACCTTTTAACCAAATTGCAAATAACCCTAAACAATAATGTATATGTTTTAGTATCAGTTATTGCTCAATGCATTTCAAAAGTCATGTTTAAATTGGAATTTGGTTGAAAGGGTTGTACATTATTTGACTTAAGTTAACTTATAATTAAAATTGATGCGGCATATCTATGCTTGAAAATATGTCAACGTCATTAAACGGTAATTGCCACATAGGATTCTGGTGGTCAGAAAAATTGGAAGTGTTTAAATTACAATTAAATGTAAATGTTCCGTTTAAATTGCAACAATTCAAATGTCGTGTTAAAATTTCAAATATAATGAAAGGTTGTGCGTTATTTTACAATTAATCCTATTTTATAGTATAATAACAAATTTAGGATAAATTATACTATTGAGTAACAATATAGGTTTCCTTGGTTATCTAAAACATCATGTACTTTATTTGGTAATTGGGATATCAAAACAAATTATAGTAAATGTACAAATTGTCTTTCAAGGCACACAATTTCTTACAAAAATGTGTAAAATTTCGTTAAGCTGTACTTAGTATTATACTTTTTTCAACACGTATTTATATATTTTATATTGTCTCAATTATATATTATTATGAGTTAATCATGTTGACTAGTCAATATAGATAGTGGAAATTAATAGTTGGCCACCAACTTTATTTGTAGAAATTCTGGCCAACTTTGAGGATTCTGGACAAAATTACCCCTAATAATCTTGACAAATATGCTACAGACGGATTCTCTCTTTCAGAATTCATTTTCCAGATTCAAAAATTTTCTCTTTCATCTCCCTTCCGTCGAGCCGTCTACAACTTCCGGCGCCGTCTGCATCTTCCGTCGTCGTCTTCCTTACAAAGTGGCGCTGTCTACAACTTTCGGATCTGCTTCGTCTCACCCTTTCAGATCTACAACTTCTGTCATTTTGGAATTCAGATCTACAGCTTCTATCATCTGAAAATTTGTTCTTTGATGGTGTATTGTAGGTTGTTGGTTTTATGGTTGTAATGTAGCTTTGATCGTAATAACGTATATTGTATTTTGGAATTAGGCTTGTTTGATGGTTATATTGTAGGTTGATGGTTTTTAATCTAAGATATCAGTTTTGAATTTTAGTGTATTAATTTTATTGAGTTTTCTAGATCTAGTCTGTCATGTTCTTGTCGTATTTTCTAGATCTTGTTGTCCTCTTCGAGCATATGTGTTCTTTCTGCATTTTTCACGTCACTGCGCGTCGCGACTTGGCACATCTGGTACGAATGCAACATATTCGTACCAGGTATGCCAAGGCATACCGCGCCTAGACTTGGAACACCTGGTACGAATACACACAATTCGTACCAGGTGTGCCAGGTCTAAGCGTGGTATTCCTTGGCACACCTGGTACGAAGTTGCATTCGTACCAAGTGTGCCAAGGCATACCGAGATGCGGTTGACCAACGACGAACACCATCCATGACATTAGATCTGGAATGTGACGCCATGGATTCCGGAGAGAAAGCTGTGAATATGGCCGGATCTGGTACGGCGGCAGATCTGGAATATGACCGGCAGAATGTGAAAGTTCAAGTCGGCGCGGTGGACTGGACTGGACTGGAAGTATGAAGGCGGTGCGGCGGAAGGGAATGGAAGTACGACGACGCGGAGGCGGAATGAAAGTACGACGGTGGCGACGGCAAAATGAAAGTACGACGGCGGCGATGGAGAAATGGAGAAAAATAGGATTTCTAGAGAGAGAATATTTTGCAGAAACAGAGAATATGAAATTTGAAAAATGAAAAATGAAATGAGTAGATAGATGGTTATAAATAGTGGTTCCAATGACAAATTAGTCCAAATTTCCAAAAATTAGCCAAAATTTCTACAAATAAAGTTGATGACCAACTATTAGTTTCCACTATCTATATTAGTTATCCCAAATTTTGCCTCTATTATTATATTATATCTTTATATACATGTTACGATAGACATGTATATTAGATTTATTGGTAACGTAACTCTAATCTACTACTATTAATTAATGTATACATAGTTACATACCAATAATCAGATTGTCATTACATGTGCTTTTAAACATGTTCAAGGATGTAATGATTTATATCTTTTTTCATTGTAAAATTATTTTGTTGATGTTAGTATTTTATAAAAATATTAGTATTATCTTGAATTGAGGAGGGTGATTTAGGAATGAGCATTAGTTACTTTGCGGCCCAGTTAGAGCAAATGCTACGTGTTGAGCAGAGTCATAATTTGAAATGGACTTCATTTGGGCCCTTTCAAGCCCAAGATTGAGCCCGGTCTGGCCCGTTCTAAATAGATCCATCTGGGCCTACGTTGATTGAAAAGCTTGGTACATGCTCGACCCTAGGGCTGTACACGAGCCGAACACTAGCGTGCTCGAGCTCGGCTTGTTAGAAAATTCAAAGGCTCGAGCTCGACTCGAGCTTTGTGTTTCGAGCTCGAGCTCGGCTTGACATACAATAACTAAGTTCGAGCTCGACTAGCTAAATACTCGTTTAGATCGAGCTCGAGCTCGAACTCAACTCGAAAAAAAAGAAAAAATATAATAATTAAAAATTAAATTATTTTTATTTATTACTCCATATAGTAATTATTTTTATTTATTATCAAATTATCATGAGCATTAAAAATAAAAAATATATATAATAGTTAAAAATATTAATTTATTAATATATATAAATTAAATGTTGGTATTAAAAAATATTAAAATTATATATATATATATTATAATTAGAAAAATTCGTGAACATGTTCGCGAACATGTTTGTTTAAAAGGCTCGTGAACATGTTCGCGAGCTGACTCGTTTAGTATCGAACTCGAACGTGTTCGCGAGCTTTTCGAGCCGAATATAGGTAAGCTCGAGCTCAGCTCGAAAAAATTATCAAGCTCGGTTTGAGGCTCGAGCTCGGCTCGATTAGTAAACGAACGAATTTCGAACGAACATTTTTCGAGCCGAGCTCTGAATAGCTCACGAACCGTTTGGCTCGTGTACAACCCTACTCGACCCTCTTCACTGGTATGCTTGGGTCGGGCTCGGATCGACTCTACCTATATAAAAGTGGGGAATACAAAAATCAGGTATTTTTCAATCATATTGAAAATCTCATAAAAAACAAATCATATAAATTATAAAGGTGAGTCATGAGATTGTCATATCCCTTTATTTCCGTCCACATAAAATGTGGTCTTATTTCATTTTAAAAAATGACCTCACTAATTTTAAATATTTTATACTTCACGACAAATCAAAATAAATGAGTCTGTTTCTCCATTCAAATTATATCTACCATACTTTTTTAAAATCCGCACCACTCCCTTCAGATTACACTTTTCGTGAACGGAAGTATTATATTTGAAATCAAAGTGAACTTAGTGACCATATAATGAATTCATATAATTTGTAAATTATATTTATTGCCGCATAATCAAAACATTTTCTTATAACTACCGTCAATACTTTTTCAATGATAAGTCTTGACTTGAATGAGTGAAAAAAAATGGAGAGAGGGAGAGAGAGAGGTGTGTGGTGTGGAGCCGGACTCAAAAAGTCAAATTCCAACCGGTCTAGAAAAACCGACCGCCATTAGTCGAAAAAAAAAAACATGAATTAGCTCAAAAAAAAAAGAAAGAAAAAAGAAAATTATTCGCTTCAAAAAAAATAAAAATTAAAAAATATTTCGCAAACCCTTAAACTTAAACCCTGAAGCTTCGCTTCCTCAAGACCTACAATGGGCAATGGCGTCTTCGCCAATACTCTCTTTTCTTTCCCATCAAGAAATAATTTTTCACTCTTAATTTCATTTCCCCTTTCTGCATTAAACCACCAAATCAATCTTTTTAATTGAGTGAATAAAATCTTTGTCGAGACTATGGCTGGGCGTTTCAGTTTCTCACCATTCTCTAAGTCGGCTGAGGAACCGGCTAAGCCGCCGGAAGACGAGCCAAAACGAGTGGCTAATGATAACCCGAGGACGACGTCAGCTGGGTTCGACCCCGAGGCGTTCGAGAGGAGTCTCAAGACTGGTTCTTCAAATGCTATGAAGGTTTGAAATTTCTCTTTTCTTCTTGTATTATTACATTATTATTATTTTTTTCGGATTGGTACTCTGTTCGCATTTGTAATTTCTGCTGGAAGACTGGAACCCGAAATTTGAATGAAATTGCAGATTTTGTCATTATTTGCAATTTTGCATGCACCTAGTAATGGTGCCAGTACATTTAGTGGTGTTTAGATGTTTCATTAGCAATTTTCGTTTAAACATTAAAGTTTTGGGAATTTTGCACGGAAATTAATGTTATGATTTCCGGGTAACATGCCAAGAGAGCCCGCGTTTTATCTTTGCATTTATATCTGCCTACTGTGGGTTTATTCAAGGAATTTTGTTTGTGTAGGTGTTTGAGGAGATGAAGAAGCAAGAAGGAAAAAAACTGCAAGAATCAGGCTCAAAAGACATGGAAGATGAGCCAAAACGGGTTCGTAATATTCACCCGAGGACAACATCAGCCGGGTTCGACCCCGAGGCCTTGGAGAGGGGTGTCAAGGCTTTGGATGAAATCACTAGTTCTCCACATGCTAAGAAGGTTTAAAGTCTTCTCGTTTTGTATGAATTATTATTTTATTTTTTTCGAATGAGTACTCTGTTAGAATTTGTGGTGCCAGTACATTTAATATTTTGAAGTGGTTCTTGGATGTTGCTTAATCAAATTTTGTTGTAAGTCGAGTGAATTTTGCTTGGAAGTTGATGTTGCAATTTCCGGATAACATGCAAACAGAGCCAGCGCTTTATCTTTGAATTTATTCAAGGAATTTTGTTGGTGTAGGTGTTTGAGGGGATGCAGAAGCGAGAAGAAACAAAACTACAAGAATTAAGCTCAAAAGTCATGGAATTCAAGGCAATACAAGCTCAAGCCGAATCTGTAAGTTTTATCATTCTTGACATTGCTTGCTTCTAGTTCTAAATTACTCCTGATTCATACCAATTTGAATCAGTTTCAAGCCTAGATATTCAGATTTTTTTCCCATTCTTGGCACTTCTCGTAATTCAGTTTTGGTAGAAGATCTGTAGTTTGTCACTATATTGTTCTCATGACCTAGTTGCAAAATTTACCTTTTGAAAGCACAAGATTCTAAAGTTTGGCAGTGAATGTAACTACCTACCAGACTGCATATGTTTCTTGAATTAATGTCCTTTTGGTTGGGAGAATTGGGATTAAATCCGCTATAAAATGAGTTGTATTTTCTTGACTTGTGTGCAGAGAGATGTTTGTAGGTTGAGATTTTTCTTTGATATTCACTAATTAATTTTGCACGTTTTAGCTAAGTGACAAGGTCTTCACTGCACTATTTAGATTTGAGAAAGTTTTAGCTCCCATTTCTCTTTAAATGAATACTTTAACTCTATTTTAAGAATTCTTTTTGAAGAATCCCGTTCATGCCTCCAATGATCATGGAAATAGTATTAGGAAAAGTTTCAATCATTTCACTACATTTCAGTAATTCCTCTTCCAAGACTTGGAAACGGAAGATTTTGCAGTGTTTTGGGAGTTTTTATGGGTTTCAATCCCGATCATAGATGATATGATTATAGGAGCAAAAATTAATTATGGTTTCTAAATTTTCCAGGATAATCGATCTATAGTCCATGATGAAAAGAAAAAGCTATCTCAACAACAAGCACAAATAAAATCACAGATGGCTAGATATGAGGATGAATTAGCCAGGAAAAGAATGCAGGTATGTGATCCTTTCGGTTCATGTGCAGTGAAGCACAAGGGTTTTACCTGTATTTATGTACCATGTAATCTGGAGCTTTGCAGGCAGAAAATGAACATCAAAGAGCTAGAAATCAAGAACTTGTAAAAATGCAAGAAGAATCATCTTTGAGGCAAGAGACTGCTAGAAGAGCATCTGAAGAACAAATTCAAGCACAGCGTCGTCAAACTGAAAGAGAGAAGGCTGAGATGGAACGTGAAACTATTAGGGTCAGGGCTATGGCAGAAGCAGAGGCAAGAGCCCATGAGGCCAAGCTTGGAGCGGATGTTAGCAGACGAATGCTAGTGGAACGTGCAAATGCAGAGCGAGAGAAGTGGGTTGCTTCTATTAACACGGCATTTGATCACATTGGAGGTTATTTTTTCCTTGAATATTGCAAATCTTTTATTTTTTCTAGACATTGGATTATGCTAAGTAGCATTGATATTGGAATAACTCTTTATTTTTATTGGTCAATTTGTTGGAATACCCAATCTGCTGTTCATCTGTTCGCGCTTGTAAATACTACTTAGATTTTGAAGCTATATACTTTGTTGAACTTTTAGAGTGACGATCCACGTTCTAGCTTTTGTGGGGTCTAACGTTATTGGCAAGTTGGCTGTTGGCCCTAGTTTAGATGCTCAACTCATAACTGATTAGTCGGTTTTTGTTTATGGAAAGTATGGGCACAAAGTAGCCCTAAAGCCTCTATATACCATTTGTTGGATTTTTATGTCTAGCTGCGAGCGTCATTTCAATAGATGGTCTTGCACTTCATTGAATGTTACTTCTCCCAACTCCAAATGTTGCCCTAAATGCAGGGGGGTTGCGAGCTATTTTAACAGATCAGAATAAGATGGTTGTAGCTGTTGGAGGGGTAACAGCTCTAGCAGCTGGCATCTACACAACAAGGTACTACCATTTTAGAATGTCAAGTTGTCAGCCATCCCTGAGCTTTGTGGATTTTCATTACCTTCACCTTCAAAAACTTGCCAATATGGGAATACTGCACCTATTCTCAAAACATTTTCTATTTCAGTTTTTCTTGTCATTGTACATTGTTTCGTCATTTTTTTTTTCACACAGTGGTTTTGCGTAATTTGACTAAAAGTGTTCTTATATAAGAAGCAACTTATACTAATGAGCATGATATTTTAGTTGGGTAATGCTTTTTAAAATTGTATTTCTAGCATTTTGATGATTTGTGAAGAAATATAGTTTGTTAAAATGTCTGGTAAATAGAATCAACAACAACGGAAGTTGTATCCAATTGGCAATTGCTTCCCCTATTGGCTCCATGCTTTGGTGATGGCATTTATTTATTTTATTTTCAGCGCTTCAATAAACACTTATAATAATGTTTTGGATTTCAGAGAAGGCTCTAGGGTGATTTGGAGTTATGTAGACCGAATATTAGGACAACCATCTCTAATCCGAGAATCTTCTCGGGGGAAATATCCATGGTCTGGGCTGTTTTCACGCGGCATAAGCACCCTTTACGGAGGTGCCAATGCAGGTTCTGGCTCACAAAATAGAAAAGGTTTTGGGGATGTTATCTTACATCCTCTTCTTCAGAAACGGATTGAGCATTTGGCTAGTTCAACTGCACATACAAAGATTCATAAGGCACCATTTAGAAACATGCTTTTCTATGGTCCTCCAGGAACAGGGAAAACAATGGCTGCAAGGGAGCTTGCCCGCAAATCTGTATGACATCATAACCTTGTATAATTAGTTACTTTGATGATCATTTTAGTGCACTTGCTTTAGCTTATAGTAGGCATTTAGAAATATAAGTGCACTCTCAGAAGAAACCTTGGTATAAGATGGAGGTTATCTAGACGATTAAATTATGTGCTACCATGTAGAATTGGTCAGCTCTTCGCTAGATATTATTTGCATACTGTCACATTTGATTATGTGTATATTGCACCTTTTGTTTGTGTCCGATAATAAGTTTGAACTTAAGTTTGAACTTATTGATTGCCTAATGTAGTTCAGAAATTGTGGAAGAGAACATGCTGCCAAAAAATATTCCAGAAGTGCATGAGTATAAACTCTTGAACCCCTTGTTGCTCCACAATTGCTTATATATTTGCCTACAATTGTCTACATAAGAGTTAGGCATAGAGCGTGTCTGAAATGATTTAGCTTTTTGAGGATGAAATGGATCATTGAACCATGAACCATGGGTCGTTCACTGATTATTTTTTGTCAAGTAATTCTCTCGGGGGAATGAGAAATGAGTCTGATATGCATCATGTGTTATTTCATAGCTTAAGTTTAGAACAGGGGACTGAAAGAGTCGCCTTGATTATGTGCTTTACGGGCTTGACTTTGTGATCACTACTGGATTTCATTTTTGATATCGTCTTGTATGCTATGTGTATAGGGGCTCGACTATGCACTGATGACTGGAGGTGATGTTGCGCCTCTGGGCTCTCAAGCTGTTACCAAGATACACCAGATGTTCGATTGGGCCAAGAAATCTAACAAGGGTTTGTTGCTTTTCATTGATGAAGCAGACGCCTTCTTGTGCGAGTGAGTAAAATTTTCTTCCATTTTCTGCATGAGATTTTCTCCTTATGCAAGTTTTTCCATATTGTTATTGTCATCTGTTGTAATCTTGTCATGATCTGATTTCATGCACCTCCTTTTAATCAGTTGTGAGCTTTGTATGCAAACATTAACATAACATCTCCTTAAATATCAGGCGGAATAAAACCTACATGAGTGAAGCTCAAAGGAGCGCTCTGAACGCGCTTCTTTTCCGCACGGGTGACCAGTCCAAGGATATAGTCCTTGCTCTTGCAACGAACCGGCCTGGTGATCTCGACTCAGCTGTATCAGATCGTATCGATGAAGTATTGGAATTTCCTTTGCCCGGTGAAGACGAACGCTTCAAGCTCCTTAACTTGTATCTGGACAAGTACATAGCACAAGCAGGGGCAAGAAAGCAAGGGCTGTTTGCAAAATTGTTCAAGAGAAATCAAAACAGAATAGAGATAAAAGGAGTGAACGATGAAATTGTTAAGGAAGCTGCAGCGAAGACGGAAGGCTTTTCTGGAAGAGAGATCGCCAAGCTTATGGCAAGCGTTCAAGCAGCAGTGTACGGTAGTCAGAATTGTGTGTTGGATTCTAGTCTGTTTCGCGAAGTCGTCGATTACAAAGTTGCAGAGCATCATCAGAGGAAGAAACTTGCTGCAACTGAAGAGGAAGTTCAATCTGCCTAACCAATTCTTGAGATATATGTAGCATTAGACCAATATCTTTCCAGCCACTTTTTAAAATTTTGTAATGATGATTCTTTTTTCCTCCAAAAGAGAGGAAGTTTTGGTGTAGCTGTAGCTCAGCTTAGAATCCATGACCATAGTAATGTCGTAGCATCTTTTATAGAATATATGGGTTTTGCACCGATAATGAAAATTTTTACATATCAATTTCTGTTATTTCTACCTAAACAATGTGCTTAATTAATAAATCCACGGCTTATGATGAACACTGCAAAATAACCAAATGTTTATGGTAACAGATGTGATGCCAATGCTCCAAACGTTCAAAATGTGCAACGAAATCCTTATTTTGTGAGAGAATATTTGGCAGCAATGCCAAACACAATGATATCTGAAAATTACAGCTTAAAACAACTGTGATGGGGCTTTAAAGCAGCACAACCGCATCTAGTGATGATGGTCTTGCACATAACGCAGACCACAATACTTGCATACCGCTGGCTCGTTCTTGTCCAGGCATATGAATTCGACTGGATGGCCAAGTGCCGGGTTACTATCTGCAGCAAAGTCGAAAGAGTAAGACACCTAGTTAAACATAACATAATACAGGTGCAGATAACACACCATTATCACAAATTAAGCGAAATAGAGGGCTTAGCTCGACAGAAATAAATTTTAGCAATGCAGACCTCCTTCACAAACAGCAATCCTGTCTTGTACTTTAATCGGTGGAACTTCATTGATCAACTCCATTGGAGACTTTATGCTTGTATCCTGTGTCAGCATCCGTAAACCATAATTATAATAAGAGACTGCATTGTTGCTCCACATAGGTGCAAAGGTGACAGTTATGTAGAAAAATCATAGAAATTTTCATTATTATAACCTAAAAACAAGTAGCCATCAACCTAAGGATGTATGGATCCACATACATCTATTGCATATTTCCAAACTTGCTTTTGTACACTAGACCAGATAGAACAAGGAAACTGTTTCCTGGTAGCTTGGTATTGCCAATTCATGTAACGAGTGTGATCGTGATCTTCACAGCCTACTCAAACCAAATAAAAATTAAACACGAAAAATTCTCATTTTCCTCCTATTTAGTAACCTCATAGATTATTCTTAGCAAAAATTGAAATTTCAATGATCTTATCACTCGTCGTGTTTTCCTAAGCTAGGTATTTAAATTGCCTATACACCATATCTGCAACAGGAGTGCAAGTGCATAACGCTCTATAGCGTATAGAGTATTCAAGATAGAGTCTAAACCAAATTGCAAAAATTCATGTATCATACACTGCCTTCTCTTGGTTTTATACTACTTAATTCAAGGTGAGTGATAAGCAGAAACATCTGCAGCTAAATAAAGACTCAATCCAGAAAGAAAATATAGAACCGGACAGGTAAATAAACACAAAATATTTAACATTCTCTACCCTTTGCCCCTTTCAGTTTTGGGAAGAAAAACAATATTTTGAACTACAAAATAATCATAACAAAAGAGATATCAATTCTGGAGTTTTGCATAACATGTTTATCCCTTCAGACAATAACTAAAACAAACAGTGATAAAAAATCGAATACCAAGGAACAAAATACGCGATTACAGATCTTCAATTTAAATCAACAAAACCCTTGCATCGATATAAAGCAATCATTTAACGGAATAAGAACGGGAAGCTCAAAACAATTGGAAAATTATCATCATAAAAAATATATATAACACGAATTTCCCCATCTCGTGTCTAATTGAATACCTGCATCCATTTTGAGGTATGAGAGGTGACAACTTCGCTAGAGACGACGCCGCTGAGGCTTCTTGAAGATCCAGCTAGAGTTTTGATGAGGTGCGTCGCCATTATCAATCCATTCTTTCTCCCGAAGGACGCCATTGTTGAGGGCTGAGGTGTAGAGAGAGAAAGCTCGATTTAGTTTAAGACTGAGAGGGTGCTAAGCGGAATATAATAAAATGGGGTAATGGCCTAAATTCCTCAATTGACATCAATTTATGATTTTGTCACCTGAAAGCTTGTTAATGTAAATTCATCAACTTTCAATTGTTTTTTATTTTGCTTCTAGCGATGGGTGGCAAGAATAGTTTTGAAAATTTATAGACGTGATTTAAATTAATCTATGTGGCACTCTCATGCCATATATGTAAATTAAAAAAATAAAAAATATTTCATGTCATCATCCCCACACCTCTCTTAGTCTCGTTCTCCCCTGCTTTCTTTCATTCTTGCAGAGATAATTCAACCGAAAAAATACATATCATGAGCTAGAAGGCACCCATAAAATCACAATAATTTTAAATCCTACTCACACCCATACAATCTTGAATTCATCAAATCTCCAAATAGCCAGAACAATAATTTTCATATTCATACGAAGGAAAAACACTGACAAATCTAGCAATCTAATCTTGGAGAGAGAGAGAGAAAGTGGGTGGGTCGATCCGGTTCACCAATCCCGACGAGGAGTACCAGATCGAAGGCTCCTTCGCCTGCTAGAACTGCAAGGTGGACGCAACCAACAATGTTGTGCTCGGAGAAGACGTTTTTGATCTGGGACCCGACGATTTCACGATGGTGTTCTTGGTGAGGGGTTTGGGGGCAGTTTTGGTGTCGAAGAAGGCGATTATAGCGGCGGTGACAAAAGAGGCACATCGTGGTGATGGCGAATGAAATTTGGACGAGAATGGAGAGAGAGGGGGGAGAGATAAAGAGTGAGAAAATTTGGCAAGAAATCTAATTTATTATTTTTTATTAAATAAATTTCAAAACGACATCATTTTGTTCATTGGCCGAATTAGCCAACTCAATTTTTTTTGGCGGCCATGTCAACATTAATTTGGGGAAAATTTAACTTCGGATGCAAAATCAGAAATAATTAAAAGTTGAGGAATTTACAGGCAGAATCTTTAGGTGGAGAGCAAAACCAGAAATTGTTGAAAGTTGATGAATTTACAGGCAAAATCTTTAGGTGGAGAGCAAAACCAGAAATTATTGAAAGTTGAGGAATTTACATGGCATTAATCCTAATAAAATCTAAGTATTTGCGTTTGGCACCTACAATTTCCCATGTTGTTTCGTTCTATCCGTATATTGCTGCTGTTTGAGATAATTTTGTTAAGCCCACCCTATTTTTTTTTTTTTACCTTTATAAAATTTAATTAAATATAATTAGAGTTTATTAATTCAATTAAAATTTATTAATTTCAACTCAATGCAAAAACTCAGCCCATCCTATTTTTTTTATTTTTTACTTTTATATAATTATAGTTTATTAAGTTCAATTAAAATTTATTAATTCAATTGAAATTAAGTAAGTTCTAATTAAATTTTATTAATCCTCAAATATAATTGACTAAACATTGATTATTATTATTATTATTATTAATTTTTATAATTAAAGTTAATAAATTAAAACATAAATGTAAAAATATGGTGCACCGCACCAACTAATTGGCTCCGTGTTTTAAAATTCGAAATAACAAAATAGCTCCTTAAGTTAAAAATGTAGCCTAAAAATCCCTTGAGTATGTGAACTTTGTAACTTAGATGAAGAATTATCATATTATACATCAGAACTCACACTTCCATATCAAAATCCAATAAATAACAGTTAGAAACATAGCCTAAAAATCCCTTGAATGTATATATAAGTTTAGTAATTCAAGTGAAGAAGACCATATTATATATCACAACTCATATTTCCACATCAAAATCCAACAAATGACGGTCTCACGACAAGACACGTACAAAAGATTCCTCCAACGACAAAATTACAAACATGTCATTAGATGAGTTTGTATTCAGACCATTGACCTATCTCACCATGAGTCCATCTCTCGCAAGGCCTCAGATTGACATCATTGTGAAAACATTGTAAACATGGTGTATAAATTTCAAATTATAATTATTGAAAACACACTGAAGATATTTTTCATAGTGAAGTTTAATCCATAAAAATACAGATGGGCAAATGTGATATAGTGTTCATTAGCATTGTTAGAAAAAATATGATGCAAACGAAGATTTAGAAGGAAAAAAATTAAAAAAAAAAAGAAACGTGCAATGCATTTATTAAAAGTTACACTTCTACAGAAAGTTACACTTGGATCGTTCCGAATTTCAGAAAACACAAGTTACAATTTGAATTGTTCCGAGTTTCAGACCGTATACAGATTCGAACAACATGAAAAGGAGCATATGAACCTATACGAGTTTAGCTTCAATTTCTTCTAAGGTAAGCCCCTTTGTTTCAGGAATTTTAAAGAAGATGAAAATAATTGATAAGATAGCTATGCCTCCAAAGATGAAAAACACGGTCCCAGCCCCAAGCAACTCCTGCAACCACAATTAAACACAAGAAGATTTAACAATCAAATGTATTGAACATTAACTCACCTCAATATTGTTAAAAATTAAAAATCTATAGCAATCATTAGTGTGTGAGCACCTGCAGCGGAGAAAATGCAAATGTCACCAGTGCATTTGCGCCGAAATTGATAAGAACTGCAATACTCAATCCTCGTCCCCTTACCCGCAAGGGGAAAATCTCGGAGATCATCAACCAACCAATGGGCCCAAATGATAGCTGCAGAATACAAACTCCACATATTGACACATGACATAACAGGAAATAGTTTAACAAAATTAACCAAGATTTAAAGAAAACTAGACCATATGCTATGTCGCACTGATTTAACAATACATCCATCTTCAAAGAAGGAAATTATAAAAACATAGAGAGATATACAATAGCAGTTTTCACTACTTATTCACCAATCATAATCATGTCCATATGCTTAAAAAAAAAAAAACATGTCCCTTAGGTAAGAATCGCTTAATTATCTCAGTATTTTGATACTATTAAAAACCATAATGTAGATTGTAGACAACAAAGAGTGATTTTGAGGCAATAAAACAATTTGCATTACCTGGTAACATCCAACGTATACGAGCAAAGCAGTAACTGCCAAGGCAGGTACATCACCTAGGAAAGTGTAATAAGATCCCAGAAGAAACAGAGATATAGCCTGTCACACGATCCAAGTATGTCAGTAGAAGTGCTAAGAGTCCAAAACTACTTATGTATCATCCAAAAGAATGACTAAAAACTGCAGCAGTCCGAATAAGTAAAAATAGAGAGAACTAGAGAAATCACTTACAATACCAGATACACCTCCAAGTAGCAAAGGTCTCCTCCCCAGTTTATCAACAACCGAAACAGCCACCCCCGTCATAATCAGCTACAATTCGAAGGCAATAAATGAGTGGACAAGGATTAGGTGTAGTTTTACTATATCAGTAAATAGGGTAGAATAGAAGACTAAACAGGAAAGAGAAACCATTTAAATGTATAGCTTATAGTGGAGCGCAATGGGGTTAACATAGTTTTAGAGCACAATAGCAATACTAACACAGTGGTGTGAAATTTTTAAGTAGGAGATGTAAAGAAGGAAGAAGTTTCAATTGATAATAAAACCAATTAATTAGAAAGCACGATGAGCAAAGGATCCAGAAGCTGACCTTCAATAAACCAAGTAGAACAGACACCTTAGTTGCATCTGCTGCTGCAGGAAAACCTGCACTCTACCATACCAAAATTATCAGAATTGCAATGCAGCAGGGTAATTGCATTTACGGCAACCACATATGTTTAGCTTTCATGACTGATGCAGAAGTAGTACCTGAAAAATTGTTGCGGCATAGTACAACACACTTGGTTGTCCTGTTATCTGCCATGAATAGATAAAGGGTTATGAGCTCGTATTTAGATTGTTTTCTGGAAACTGAAATCCAAGTCTTCTGAACGAGGTACCTGCTGAAAGAGGACTAACCCACCACCAATGATAAGTGCTTTCAAGCACTTACCTTGGAATACCTCAGCTAATGTAGCTTCTTTCCCTTCACGCAAGTAAGAAAGCTCAGACAAAATCTCATCCACTTTCTGAGGAGCTGATTCACCAATAGCCACACCTCTCAACTGACATAAGCAATCTATGGCAGTCTCTCTTAAAACCCGAGCATCTCCTTTTCCCTGCACCACTCGTAGAAGTAACCATCTAGGAGATGCAGGAAGCCACCACATCCCAAATCCCATTATCAGTGATAGAGGTACACTAACTCCATACATGTACCTCCAACCACCAACAATGTCTACCAAAAGGTAACCAGCAACATACCCCACCTAAACAAAGTCCCTAAAAGTCTTAGTTACAAAATCCAAGTAAATTTCAAAGATACATACCAATATTATCACAGAGTTGAGACAAAAAAAAGAAAAGAAAATCAATCTATGATATTTATGGTAAATAAAATACATGATGTAATCAGAAATATGGAACTTTTCTTGTAAGGCAGGCTTACTTACTAGCATCCCAAGAACTATAAAGAACTCTTTAAGAGAAATAAGCCGCCCTCGTATTTGACTTGGAGCTGTTTCAGCAATGTACATCGGAGCAGCATGCATTGCCTACAATAAGCAGGAATGTAAAATAAGTCAATTTTTTTTTTTGCAAGAAATACCACACCTCGCTTTCATCACACAATTGTGCACTTACTCTGGGCCCATATCATTTTTCCTTTACAAATTACATATATCTAGATAAAGTTTGTTCGGACACTATCAGATAGGGCAGTTCCTCTGAAATTTCAGGAAATCTACCCAATCCTGCTACTTGTCTCATAACAATAAGTGCAGGAGAAAACAACTTGCAGTTGTAAAATATCAGCAAGTCCTCTAATGTATTCAGAAAAATGGTCAAGAAAGAGTTGCATATACCAATCACCATGATGACCACATACACACACAGAGGGGGAGGGAGGGAGGATTACAGAATGATAATCTTACCAATCCAATTCCTATGCCATAAATGAAACGTCCAATCACCATGAGAACAAAAGTAGGGGCTAAAGCTGTTAGAAGACCTCCGACAAGGTACATGACAGCAGAAACAACCAATTCCCTTCTTCGTCCTGCAGTGTTAAGAAATTAAAACTCATGCCCAAATTATGTGCTCAACAATACTAGTTGCAATCATTAGGCCTAACACTGGAAGTCATACTAACCTAGGAAGTCAGCAACATTAAATGCCAGAACTGAGCCTATCAGAGCACCATACAATGAGCCACTGGTCTGCCATAACCACAAGACAGAAACAAAAAAACATATGATCATCCCAGCAGAAATAGGTTACAGGAAAGCATGGCTTACTAGGGAGGAGCATATATATGTATGTGCGAGTGTGTGTGTGTGTATAGTAACTAGTAACAACCAGGAAGGAAGAGCTTGCTTACAATTAGACCAACTTGCAGAGAAGACAAACTATACCATGAAATTCCACTAAGTGTGGCTGACTGCAGAGGAAGAGAATACAGAAAGACATTAGCATCATGAATTAAGTTTTTTACGTATCTAACGGCATGTTTCACTACATTAAACAATTTGCATGATCAAAAGAAAGTAAATTTATCCTTATAAGTCTTTGTCCTCATCCGACATGTATTACTAGCAAGGTCTGATAATCATTGATCAATGAAACATGCACTAACTACTCTTGAATTAAGTTAAGCAACTTTTGCCTCTGAACCATTTTGAGTATATGTGTGTGTGAGTGTGTGTGAGTGTGTGTGTGTGAGTGTGTGTGAGTTTGTGTGTGTGAGTGTCTGTGGTGTTGTTTGAATGGTAAGAAGCACCTTAGACCTGAGTAACAGTTGCACAGAATTTTGTGATAAAAGAGTTCAACCAAGAGAACTAAGCTGCAGATGCAAGAGGCTTGAGAAAAGCTGAATGAGAATCCATTAAAGTAGAATCAGAATATATTTTACAGATCAACAAATCATTGTAAACTCTGGCCTGCTAAGAGTCCTCCAACCATATGTGCCATTCAGCTCTAGACTATGGTGAAAGAGTTGGAAATCTTATTGTTAAATGACCACACCACATATTGCCGTATAAAAACCTAGGTATATCGGCAGATTCTTCTATATTTTACTATATAATAAAATACATAAACATGTTCTGGAAACTTTGGGCAACAAACAGCAGAATAACTAATTACTCATCAATCACCCTAATCATTATCAAGACACTGTTAGTGAGTCCAATTAAAACGGAAAAACCATCACCTCCCATAAGCAATACCTGAATGGAAATAGTAGCAGAAGATGTAGCTCCAATGTCATAACCATACAGCAGTCCTCCAACAGCGGGGAACAGAAACCTGATTACTTATCAAACAATTAGTGGAAAAATTCGACAAATTTAAATAGAGTAAATATGCTAGAATGAACCAAGAAATTAATTCTCAAATAGAACGTATGAGAAGTTGTAAACTCACGGAAGAATCGCGGAAAGCACAGAATACTCCTCAAGTTCATGGCTTCCATTCTTCAAGAGAGGCTCTTGCACACTACCAATTTCACCAGAAGATGTTCCATTCTAACAATTCAAAATAAGAAAAAAGAAATTATCACAACGATCGCGAACTGCGGCATCATATTATCGGATTAATAACTAAAATAAGCAAGTCAAAATTTGGAACAATAACTACTACAGCAAGCGCATAAAACTATGCAAATAAATTATGCGATAAAAATGAATTAGTGAATGAAATGAAGAAGATTAAGTTGCCAAACTTACCTTCGAAATGGAGGAGAGCCTCGGTTGCCCGGCATCGGAAGCCATCGCAGCGTTGGGAAACAGGAGAAATGGTTGAAATTTGGAAAAACTTTATACATTTGCAAGGGACTGTCTATATTAATGAGTATATCTATCTAGCTGGAGTTCGCCAAACCAAACATATCTTTGATCTAATTATATTTTTCTATTGTATTTTCTAAATTATCTCAATATTTGCCGAAAATTTTAAGGATATCACAACTTTAAAAAAAATTATTTTGTACCCAAATCTTTGATAATATAATCAAATATTTTGAGTCTGATTTTTCAAGTTCGAAAAATCGACGTGGAGAGATGAGGATGGATATGAATCAACGTCTGTGTTGCAAGTTGAAAAATTCACATTGTTCTCCGGCATTCCGCTTTCGATTTTTCGATTTTCAAATATGAAATTCGAGACATTTTAAATTTTTAATTATCTATCTAAATTATGGGTATCAAAATAAATAAAAGTTAGGACACTTTTCAGAATTTCGGCAAATATTGACATATTTAAAAAAAATTATTATTGGTTTAATGGAGTCAACTTGGTTGTTGAAGTTTTAAATTGAATTTATTAATTTACATAAGAATTTGAGGGGGACATAATTACATCTGATCAACCAAAATTGGACAAAATAATGTACACAGTAAATCACGTTATAATTTTAACTAAATGACATTATAAATTTAAGTATTATGTCTTGAAACAATCCCCTAACTTTGTTAACAGTATGTCTGCAATTTCATGATTAGCGGCTAGTAATTTGGCAGCGTTGGGATATCTTAAGTCCATAAAAAAACCAGACGCAGTGACGCCTCATTGTTTCACTATCATACACGTGTGTATGTATATAGTATTATATAGGGTTAAGTATCAAATACACCACTACCATAGACACTCAAGTGCGGATTCACACCCCTAACAAACGTTAGGGGCTGCCAGCACCCCGACGTATCCATAAGTAATGCAGATCCCCCTTCGTCTTACGGGAGTGTTGACGCCGTTAACTGAAATTGAAATTTTTTTCCTTTCTGTTTCATCTCACCACCCCTTCATTGTTTGCTCTCTCTCTCTATTTCTCCATTTTCATTTTATCAACAACACATCAAATCACTCCAGTTAAATTTAATAAACTTTTTGTGGTGTTCGGCGATGATGCGAGTGTTGCCGCCGATGTAAGGTAGCTGATTGTTGTGGTTATCTTCTCTATCAAAATCGGACAAGCTTATTAATTTAATAAACTTTTTTGAATGCGATTTATAATTCACTCGAGAATATAATTTGAAGTGATCTATAATTAGCTCAGTTAAGTGAATTGATTATAAACAAAAAATTGGATTCTTTTTGTAGGATTAATATATATACACGTGTGTGTTGGAACTCGACTTTTTAAAACAAGTTGATCCTTATGCTTGATGAGAACTGATTTCATGTCGATCGATGAGATTGCTACTCCTTCCCTGAATTAATTTATTCTCAGATGGGAAGCTCTTCAAATGAAGAAATCAACAAAAATGTTTCAAATATAAACAAAGCAACACCAAGAATTCATGTCTGAGATAGAAAACAGTTCAGACAAGAAATCCGACGATTCGCAAGTCAATTTGTATAAAGAATTAAGTTATAATATTTTCAGGGCAAAAATGATATTCGGAACGTGGGGTTGACGCCACAGAATCGGTAGGTTGGAGTCGAGGTCGGTGAACGGAAATGCATGATGGTAAGTCTATGAATATAAAATGGAGAAATGAGAGAGAGACCCAGAGATGGAGCGGTGGAGATACATAATTTCAGACAACTGCAGGGACAGAGAATTTTTTGATTGAAAAATTGAATTTTCGTTAACCGCGTGAGCACTCCCATTAGACTGGAGAGGAATCCGCACCACTTATGGATACGTCGGGGTGCTGACAGTTCCTAACTTTTCGTTATGGGTGAATCCGCATTTGGGTGTCAACGTTAAAGATGTATTTGCTACTTAACCCATATTTTATATTGCTTGGACATATAACCTTCTCATATTGAAATAATTTAATATTTTATTTTTCTTACGACGAATCCACAACTATTACTCAAAGTGTACATTTAATAAGTTTCATTCATGTATGATAGTATATAAATCACACATAAAAAAATATACCCTACTAGAAAATTTAGGTGCGACATATTTGATCTATAAAGTATCAGCGTAAGTTTTATTTTTTAATTTTTAGGTTTATTTTAGTATGGTCACCTACCAGTCATAGGAGAATTGGAAGTTTTTGAAGCTACCATTACATTTAGTCTACACATCATATCCCAACAAACCTGCGAAATTCCAAAGTCCCCTTAGCTACCAATGAATCCAAAACGCCCCAAACAATAAAATAGATATCGCGCTTCACCAATGATTCATACATTGAAGCTAATCGTACAAAACTTTTATTAACATGATCTGCATTATTTTTAAAGGGTTATAGTTACTTTATGACCTCACCTTTGACCCATTAGTTACTTTATGGCTTGCATTATTTTATTAACATGATCTGCATTATTTTTAAAAGGTTATAGTTACTTTATGGTCTCACCTTTGACCCATTAGTTATTTTATGGCCTGACCTTTTAAAAATTACAAAAATGGCCTGACCTTTAGCCCTTATATCCATTTATGGCACGAGAGCAGAAAAGCGGTGACGGAATTCCACGTTAGATTGCCGGATTCTTACGTGGCATTTTCGCTCAAAATTAATTTAATACATGGAAATTCCACATCATTGATACATCATTCTTAGTTATTTCATAGCCTGACCTTTGAACTATTAGTTATTTTATAGCATGACTTTTAAAAAATTATAAAATTAGCTTTTATTCAGTATTTCGTTTGCAATGCCTGAATATTATGAAATTCAACAATGACAACCAAAAAAATATGCAAAGATGCAATAAGAGTTAAGCGACAAAACGGCGTACATGCACATATAGATGTTAATCATTTGCTTTTAAAGTTTGCAAAAATTACATATAGCCAAATAAAATACTAATCCTTCTAAAATACTCAGCTAAACAAGCATCATCCACAAAAACTAATTGTCTATCAATTGTTTGTTAAGCATATAGAAAACTCCTATGGTGGTGTAGGGTTAACAACTTGACTGCCACCATCTCATGCATCGTTCTTTGCCTTTCGAGACCTTATTTGCATCTTAATTGCTTGGGCTCCTGATACATAAATAGCTTTCCACCAGGAGGCTGCAACAACAGTATAGAACATCCTCATTAGTTATTTGAATTACATGAAAAACCCAAAAACATAGATGAAATATTCTTACTTTAAAAAATATATTCTCTGACTCAGTCTGTAGAACCCCAAACATAGATGAATTAACCGAAATATTCACTGACTCAGCCTGCAAATTCATTTAACTAACATTACTTGGATGTTTCTTGATTAAATAACATTAATTATTGATAATTAGAACATACCAATTTCTTATCCTTCCTTATTGTTCTTTCACTATCATTCGATGCATTAGCTCCAACATTTATCTTTGAGATTGTTGCATCCTTTCCCATTGATCTCTTAGTATCCTTTTTGAATCTCTTAGCATTTGAAGTATCTCCTGATTGACCCTACCAAAACCATATTGAAATAAGAATAACAATTAATTACATGTATATCAAACCACATTGAAATATTTGAGTAACAATGAAATAAATTACCACTTGTGTTGTTGCATTTGGCACTGCCTTGCAGGTTCTTTTATTGTGCACAAAACCACGACAAGTTTTGCATCTCATTCTTATCCCATGTCTTGTCATTTTATGAGCATTATGCTTTTTAACCTCATCATCACCCCTTTTCCTATTCTTTTTTGGCCTCCCAGGAAGTCTCCGAATTTTTGGGGGAAATATATCTGGCATGTCATCAGTAGGCCAATCTTCCTCCCCATGAAGTGGTTCCAGACTATGCTTATACAATTCAATAGCATTACTCTTCAACAATAAAGGGTCAACATACGCAATAATATCTTCTCTTTTATAGTGAATACATGCAAGTGTGTGACAACAAGGAATTCCAGATAAAATCCACGCTCTACAGCTGCATGATCTAGCGTTCAAGTCAACAACGTATGTATTTTCAAAGTAACGCACCTCATATTTATCACCAGCACAAGGAGTAATGTCACAAAATTTTGTGAATCTCTCAATCAAATAAATCTTTTTCCTAACATTATGACAAATTTCATCATCACACTTCTCCAAAGTGTTTGCAATATCATGATGCCTTCTCATTACTTTCATCCTAATATCTTGCAGCATGTGTAGTATTGGCTTATCTCTTGCTTGTAGAATGTAACTATTAAAAGACTCGCAAATGTTGTTGTCAACTGTATCTGCTTTTGTATGAGATGAGATCAAGGACTTACAGAAACTCTTTGGATTCTTGTTGCAGAAATCAGACCATGCTTCTTCTGACTCTGCTTTCAAATTCAATAGACAAGTCTTAAATTGTGTTGGTGTACATGCCTTTACACACGCCCAGAACAGTTCCCTATACTTCGGACCACCCTATTTTTTTCTAAAATTTGCATACACATGCCTAGCACAATGCCTGTGCTCTGCCTTTGGAGCCAATCTTTGAATTGCATTAATTAAGCCATGCAAGCATTTATATAAAATCAGTTAGTAAGTAGCCCCTGCAAGTATATGAAATCAATTAGCAAAAATTTTAAGATACCTTCTGTTTGTCAGACATGAATGACCAACCGATACCATCTCCTATCCCAAATTGTTCAAAAAGCAGTTGACAGAACCATGTCCATGTTGCTTCATCTTCTGCCTCAACTACAACCCAAGCTATAGGATACATTTGATAATTACAGTCTTTGCCAACAGCTGCTAAAAGAACCTCTCCCAATACAGTCTTTAGGAAGCATGCATCAAAGAAAATTATATGTCTACAACCATGGAGAAAACCTTTCCTAAGTGCAGAAAATCCAATGAAAATTCTTTGAAAGACTGTCTTCCCGTTTTTCTCTAAGAATGTCTTCAGTACAAATTTTCCTTCTACATCGGATTTCATAAGCTCAAGAACATATGATCTCAGCTTTTTGTATTCTCCATTGAAGGATCCTCTGATCTTTTGAAATGCAAGTGCCTTTGCCCTGTAACACATTTGAAAAGTGATTATCACGTCAAACCTTTCTTCCATCTCTTTCATCATTAGGGCGGCAGACAAGCTTGGATTCCTTTTAAGAAGACTCACTAGCTGTTTGGAAATCCAAATCCTATTTGCTTGTCTGTTGCGTTTCACTCTGATACAGTTGTGCGTGGGATAGTATGACTTAATCACAAATGTAGGCTCATCAGACAGCTTGCTTGCATAAAGCCTCCACTTACACTTTTTATCACATTCAGCTTGAACCCTTATTTTACTACTCTTTGTCCATCTAATGTTCCAACCATTAACAATTGCCCATGATTGAATTGCATCTTTGCACTCCACTCCATCCTTAAATTTCATCCCAAGTTCCCAGTCCATGTCCTTAAGATTGGAGTTTATTGCAAAAAAAAAGCTCTTATTTTTTTTTCTCTTAACTAGATTCTCTTCTTGGTCCACTCCAGTATCAAGATCAATACTATCAACATCAGAATCATGGACTTCATCTTCAATCATCTTTGCTTTCATTTTTCTCAACCTCAATTCTTTTCTAGCCTCTATTACTTCTTCATCATCGTCTGAAAAATCTGATCGTACTTCATCAGAATCTGATTCGAAACCATTATCGCAGAAATCAGTATCACTTGTGTTCATCATCTCCTCTTCACTCTCACTGCCCTCACACATCAAATGTTCTTCATTCTCTACAACTTTACCTTTGCCCTTATTAACGAGACATTTCTCTCCCGCCTTCACCCTCACACACTCAATATATAAGTCAACACATCCCTTCTCAACATCTACAGCTTTCTCAACAATATCTTGAACAGCAGAATCATCATCTGGCAAAAAGGTGAAAACCTTACTGCCAATTACCCTTACTCCACTTTTGATTATTTTATCATAACCTACTGCAGCTACTAATATGTCTCTATCACCACCCATGAAATCCCATTCATACTCTTCAATCTTGTATATTTCCCCCCCAACGTAGTCATAACCACCTATAAATTCCCCTCCATAATGTATGTGAACATCAACAATCTTGGGTATCATTTCTTGTTCTTAAGCTAAAACCAAAAAAATGCAACACGATTAGCAAAACAAAAGTAACTTAAACACCATGTTACAAAAGGCACCATAAAATCATTAGATCCCACAAATATATTTTTTCTAAGATTTTCTAGTTAATTTATTCCTTCTCATTCTTCTTCTTATGTTCTTGTGTCATATATATACCCACTTCTTATTCCTAATACTTTTGTTCTATTTTCATGGTTATGCAGAGAGCATGCTTCTGTTCGCAACTGAAACTCAAGATACATACAAAGAAATATTATTCATATGCACATTCTACAGGGTCAGAAATATCACAAATGTTTTTAGAACTAAATCCAAAAGAATTTCCTAAACCCTAATTTTTACTGTACAATAATCACTAGACACAAAAATCAATTTTTTAGCAATATTGTATTATGCTGAATATATTATGCATAATTAAATACTAATTTTTTACCTTAGATTCGGGTCTTCAATTTGGTCATGTGGTCCCTTCTGTCGAGAATTTTTGGGAGAAGGAGAAGAGAGGTAAAATTGTTCTTGAATCTAAGCAGAATACGACAAGAGAGTTGAGAATTCTTGAATTTGGTTGCGGCGCTGAGTATTTAATTTTTAACCTAGGAGTCAAATTGTCAATATACAATTATGTGGAAATATCAATGATGTGGAATTTCCATGTAATAAATTAATTTTGAGCAAAAATGCCAAGTAAGAATCCGACAATCTAACGTGGAATTCCATCACCGCTTTTCTGCTCTCGTGCCATAAATGGATATAAGGGCTAAAGGTCAGGCTATTTTTATAATTTTTAAAAGGTCAGTTCATAAAGTAACTAATGGGTCAAAGGTGAGGCCATAAAGTAACTATAACCCATTTTTAAATAACGAATGCGGATTTTTCATTCATCACCAAATAATACTCCCTCCGTCTCAATAGCAAGGTCTCACTTGCTTTGGGCACGGTTATTAAGAAACAAGAGGGGGCGTTTACATTGAAGGATATGATAGATTGATAAAATATAGGATTGACTATATGAAGGATTAGATGATCAAACAAGTTCAAAAGTAATCAATCAAGTTCCAAGTTCAAAAGTAATCAATCCATCAAAGTAAACAATGGATTAACCTATACTATTTTTATCTATACATCCTATCACCCAAAGTAAACACCCCTAAAAGGAGAAAAAGTGGAGAAAAAATGGTAGGTCCTACAGCTTTTGAAGAGTGAATTATTTCCATTTTTGGAATGAGACCTTGCTATTGGGACAGACAAAAAAGAAAAGCGAGACCTTGCTATTGGGACGAAGGGAGTAATAATCATCACGGTCGAGCAACTTTCAGACATAACTAACATGCCTTTTGAAAATAGAGCATACGCAAATGACACTACAAGTACAAAAATAATAAATTATATATTTAACCAAAATGTAGCTCCATATGGTTGAACATCAAAAACAAAACATTGAGCATCATACTAATATCAATTATAAAGTACGGCCATACAATAAATATATAAAAAATAATAATCTTCATATTATCAATAAATGTTTAACCATAGTCTATTATCAAGTAGACAGTTATTTATAGGCAACAACTTCTATATATCGGGCGATGCATGCATGTAATAAAGCGAATTAAGAAAAAAGACAACATTGTTTAAACTAATTGTTATATGTAGAGCCATGTATACAACAAAACGATTTTAGAGAATAGTCAAACAATATGCTCAAAATCACTGTCTTTTTAAAACATATAGTTTATTTTAATATATTTATATATAACGTTAAGAATTTTGATATGTTGGGCAACAAACACAAAACTTGTTTCAAGATACAAATATTTTGGTTGTTGTTTTAAGGTGATTGAATTAGTTTACGAACAAATCGAAAGCAATATTTTGGCACCTCTACTATCAAACACAATCACGTGAAAAATTGAAAGTAAACTAATAAAAATAGAGTTTGTTCGAGAAAATTTGTGCAAATAGAATGGCAATAAGAAACCGACAAGATGTTGCGATCAATATTTATTTGTCTAGAGTTTAGGGTTTAGGTCACGGTTTCAAGTCCAACATCACGCTGCCTTTAAAAATTTTTGTAATGTTTGTTGAAAAAAAGAAAAAATATTTATCTGTCTAGACTAAAGAGAGCCATGAGAAATAGAGAGAATGTTTTTGCCTTTTAAGTCCATATAATAGAGATGGAGAATCACATAAAAGAAAATAAAATATTTGCTGAGGCGCTCAGTATAGGCGCTTATATTGATTGCTCAACATATCAAAACTCTTAACGTTATACTTATACATATGAATAATACGAGTAGTAGGGATGGAGCCAAAAAAATCGTTGGCAGGACCGAGTAATTTAAATTTTAATTTCGAGATTTTGTAAGGATAATTTTTCTATTATTTGGTTTGATGACAAAGATTTTATGTTGTAATTCGCACAAAATGTCCACAATTTAACGATTTTGTAAGCCTATCCCTCTCTTTACTTGGCTCGGCAAGTAAATGATGGTTACATGCAATAAGGGCGTAATAGATATTTATGATAAACTAATATCACGTTTGATTCAAAAATCAAAACGAGCCCATACATATACAAGCCACAAGAGTATGTTACATTTATATAAAGAGAATCCCCATATGACATTTATATTACATAAACAATAGTACAATACATTAATAATGAACTCATTTATATACAGTATACTATTATATGTGAGTGCACGAATGTATATTATGTTTATTTATTTTACTTTTACACAACTCTTCTTTTTAGCTTCCTCTTTAATATTTTTTTACATGTATTGCATATTTGCATTACTCACTTTTTTTTTCAAAAGATCAGTCAAAATTTCACTTAAGCGTCTGGTCTGACAATCCCACCTCAACTTTCCGACGTCGTAAGAATTTTAAAATACTAGATTTACCCGCGCGCGTTGCGCTGCACCATTTGATTGTATTTCAATTTTTGCATTTTTAGATGTCGATAATATCAATATAATCTAATTAAATATTTCAAACTAATAAAATTTATTTTTGTGTATCTTCTTATACAAAATAATACATTTAGCAAGCAAACACAAAAATTAATTACTACTCCAAAGCTTAATATTTGAATTTGAAAAATTGAAATGCAGCATACATATCATTATATAGTGAACTAAATTTGTTAGGCATCAAAGCTTAATATATTTGAAATTGAAATGGCATGGGAAAACGTACAATCATTAATTTTCATTGAAAAGTATACAATTATTTGCATGTGACAACAAATAATTTTGCTTTAATATAGTAACAGATAATTCACCCAAGATTGGAAAGCAATATAGTATTCTCAAATTTTCTAAATCAGTTTAGCCCAGATTGATAACCTTCCGAGTCATGGAGCCCAGCCCATTTCTAAATAGTTAACGAATTTATGACATACACGCTCACAAGCACATATACACACTTTTACTCTTCCTTTCTCTCTCACACACACAATAGTATAAAATTAGAGGGAAGGGCTAAACCCATGTTTAAAATCTCTCTCTTTCTCTCTCTAAAATCCCTCTGCTTCAATTTGAAGCTGTCTTTTTAATTTCCAATTCAGTCCTCGTCACCCTCTCTCCCTCCCTTTTCTCTTATCACAAGATTTTGTAAATAGACTTGGTTTAGTCGTACACCTGTGCTCTAGGGTTTTTGCACAAGTAAGCTCTCTTGCCTAGGGTTTAAATTCGTGTGACCGGTGATCTCATCCATGGCGGCCGAAAAGCTTCGGGATTTGAGTCAGCCGATGGATGTCGCTTTGCTCGACGCCACCGTCGCCGCTTTCTATGGAACCGGATCCAAAGAGGAGGTATGAAGCATTTGCTTTTGATTTTACTGGGGTTAGCCTCAATTGTATTTGTCCGTGTTGATAGTACGATAATTTGATGGATTTTCTTACAAAAATTACAGAAACTAGTTTTTTTTTTTTTCTTTTAAAAGGGTTACCCCTCACACAACGTGGAATCAAGCTGCACCTTAGAAATTAGGATGATGCAATTAATCACTTAGCATATATTTGATATAGGGACTCGTGAATTTGTTTTATGCTGGCACGTAGTATGTTTGGTTCAAATGGAATTGGTTGGCAGCAAGTTTAATTGATTGTTGAGAATAGTGGCATTGTCAACTTACACAATTATAGAGGCAAGTGAAGAATTATTGTTCTCTGTCGAAGACATAGTAACTGCAAACTCATAAGACCAGGGACAATTGATTCTGAAATTATGGCATTGCTTTATTAAACATTTTATCCGGCTTGCTGTAAAAATAATATTCCTCTTTTTTAAAATATTCAAATTCGCAAGAGCTACTTAACTCTTCAAAACTGGATGACGATCATGTGTTCTAGTAATTTCTTAATAGTGCATGTAAAAAAGAAATTTTGTGAACATCAAACAAGTGACCGCATATGAAGTTATGCATCTGTTTTATGTAACTTAGCTCATTAAAACTGGATCAGGAACAGTTGTTATACTAATTGCTTAATAATGCATGTAGGACCATCCAAGCGGTGAACCTCGCATGTGTAAAGAGACAGGTCTAGGGTTCAATCCTCATTGCTCCCCTTTCCCCCATATAAAAAAACTTGAATAAGGAACAATTGGTATACTAATTGCTTAATAATGCATGTAAAATAAGTTTTTTAGTTAACATGAAACAAGAGACAACGCATGCAGAGTTATGCATCTGTTTTGTGTTACTATATGCAGAATTGACTCTTTGGTGCCTTTGTTTAGATGTCCACAAGATTGAACATAGAGAATATACTCCTTCCATCCTGAACTTGAGGAATTTTATTGATTTAAATTGGGGTTGGGTCTGAAATTATGTTAGTTAACTGGAGCAATGTTACCTTTAAGTCACTGATTTAGCATTAGTGGTATGGCATTATTGGTATACTGAGATATATGCAGTTTTATGATGTTAAGTTATGGAAGGTAACGGAGAGCAATAAGTGTTGGTTGGGGGGATATATTCTCTAATATGAAGTGGTTGTTAAGAGGGTGGTAAACCTTTAGGTGTTTAGGTGTAGGAGACCTTATTGTAATTGAGGTGAAATGCGAGTTCCAACATAATAGCTGGTTTTTCATGAAGTTGTATGTTCGGACTGTATCAGATGAATGGGAGATTAAATTGCTTCACCAGAAAGTACTATATGTAAGAGATCTAAGAAAATCATGGCAATGCGTGGATATCAGCGAACTGTTAACAGCAAGAAACTAGCAGTGTTACTGTTACATTTCTCTTCCATACTCTCAATTATCATTATGAAACCTAAAACTACCATGCACTCTAATAAATTGCCTTCAATAGAAGTCTTTTGCCTTTTTCTTGAAATAACCCTACTCGCAGCTTAATACTTTCGGCTTTCTTCTCTTGGCTTCTTTGACAGAGGACTGCTGCAGACAATATCTTGCGAGATTTACAAAATAACCCAGATATGTGGCTTCAAGTGGTTCACATTTTATCTAGTTCGCAGAATTTGAACACAAAATTTTTTGCGTTACAGGTATGTTAAGCATGCTCATTGTTGTAGCAAGTATCTCTTAGGCTGTGGGCTTGACTTTTCATTACAATATCTGCAAAAAATGTCTATTTTATCACCGCTCGTGAGTACTAATAAAGAGATACTGAACTTCCCTATACAGGTTCTGGAAGGTGTTATTAAGTATAGATGGAATGCTTTGCCTGTAGAACAACGAGATGGCATGAAAAACTATATTTCTGATGTTATAGTTAAGGTAATTGAATCTGCATATCACTGATTATGATCTGGAGTTATTTCTTAAAGTGGAAGTATGCGTACTTACAGTTTGACCTACTGTCCTTTTGTTAGCTTTCAAGTGATGAAGTCTCTTTCCGGAGGGAGAGGCTTTATGTCAATAAATTAAACATAATATTGGTTCAGGTAATTTTTTGGAAGACTTTAATCTTTATAATCACTATTGATATTTGTGTACCACTGTTTGGTAGAAGAATATGTGTCTTAGGTTCTAATAATCCAGTTTCGTGAATTTTCTTTTATATCCAGATATTGAAGCATGAGTGGCCAGCTCGTTGGCATAGCTTCATACCTGACTTGGTTGCAGCAGCAAAATCAAGTGAAACCATCTGCGAGAATTGCATGGCCATTCTAAAAGTAAGTCATTATGGTTTCTATGTGGGTCTTTTGATAGACATATGAATCTCTTTGACTTGAAGGTTTTACTTGTCAGCTTCTAAGTGAAGAGGTCTTCGATTTTTCAAGGGGTGAAATGACTCAACAGAAGATTAAAGAGTTAAAACAATCTTTGAACAGGTAATCACGTGAAAATTGCTACTGGCCTTCTTATGTATATTTCATTAGCTTATATCTCAAGGACCCAATATCTGGCATATATGCATCCTGAGGGCCATTTTACTACTTCTAACCCCCTTCTTTTTGGGTGAAGTTTTCCTGGTAGTTTGGCCTACATTTTGGGGTGTGTGTGTATTGTATGTATAGCTGCTTTAAAATCCTCGTCTTGTATGTCTTAAATCTTGATTATTAATTCTCTATTTGTCTTCAGTGAATTCCAGCTCATTCACGAGTTATGCTTGTACGTATTGTCTGCATCTCAAAGAGCTGAACTCATCAGGGCTACCTTGGCGACATTACATGCTTTCCTGTCCTGGATTCCTTTGGGCTATATATTTGAATCACCACTGGTTTGTATTCATCCCTTTCATTTGATAGGTTTTCCGATGAAGGAATGGAAGTGTGATCTGTTCTAGTGTCTTAGTTGGTGATATGTTCTTGCTTGCTTAATTAATTTTTGGTGTTCCCTGTTGTGATTTGTTTGGCAGCTTGAAACTCTATTGAAATTTTTTCCTGTGCTTGCATATCGCAATCTCACTCTTCAGTGTCTGACTGAGGTAGTTTTCAGCTCTTTTCTTATAACTGCTTGATAGATGCTTTGCCTAATTATTTGGTTGTTAATGAGTCTGTTTTCTCAGGTTGCTGCTCTTAGTTTTGGGGACTTCTATAACTTGCAGTATGTCAAAATGTACGCTATATTCATGATGCAATTGCAGGTAGTGAAGATAATGCTGCTCTGCTGTATAATCTTCATACTTGTAACCTGACATAACCAGTTTTGCTGATTTATGTTATGACCTTTTCTTGTGTATTAGGCTATTGTCCCATCAACTACCAACTTTGTTGAGGCATATGCAAATGGCAATAGTGAGGAACAGGTGAGTGCTTTATATCTGATTATGTTTTGTTTATTTCCTTTTGGGAAAAGGTGCCAAATACCCCCAACGTTTACCCTAAAGGGGTGAAATTCTAAAGTTTCTTGAAGCAATTATCACCATGAGTCCGTGACGTTAACCTGGCGGTGCTTGTCTCCCGTTGTCGCAAATATGCACTTTTTTTAACTATGTTAAAGACGATTGACGGAGTTTATTTTTTCACTTTTTTCCAGCATTTTCCAGCATTTTCCTTCCTAAAAACCTGTTCCTTTTTTTGTATAATTTCTCTTAATTACAGACCTATCATATCTACATGTCTATAATTAATCTTTATTTTATTATTATCAAGCTTGTACACTTGTAAATGGTGATTTTTTTGGGGGAGGGAGGGACCCACGCCTCCTGGAAAATGTTAGGGTGGTAATTGTGCCGAAATTAACTTTAAGGGGGGACCCGCCCCTCATGGTACACTATGGGGACTATTGCACCTTCTCTCTGTCTTTATTACCTTGAACTTACACTCATTTTGATATTTCTTCAGGCATTTATTCAGAACTTGGCATTGTTTTTCACATCATTCTACAAGGTAACTCACCTTCATTGGTTTTGAAATAATAGTTAAAGCAAAGAGAAGAAGGGATAAACTATCCAGTTGCTGCTTAATTTTGAATCACATGGCTAGAAAACTATGTGGAAGTGGCTGCCCTAAGGATTCAGTATGTGGACATAATGGCTAAAATGTGTGTACATATTTGAATTATTTGAAGATAGTTGTTGGATCGCTCGCTCTTTCTTTTCAGTAATTTATTATCTGCATAATTTGTGTTTTATATCAATATCTCATGTGATGAGCTTGTTTATTTTTATCTGATGACTGTTGTCAATTGCTTTTGGGTATCTTGGTTGTCTTAGGAGTAAATTTGTTTGTTCAATTGCTGTCGAGTATGATTAGTCCTCTGAAGTGTAAACTCAAGTATTCTGCTCAACTAGTCATGTGATTTCCTTCTATGATTTCCTTCTATTCTGCTGGTACTTGATCCTGACTAATCATGAAGCCTTCTTGCTTTCTTTTATGGCATATAATCAATGATTATGTTCTTTCATATTTCTTTCTTATTAGGCTTGCGAGATATAACTGACCTTCATTTTTTTTTGCGGACGCAGTCTCATATACGAGTGCTAGAGTCTTCGCAAGAGAATATAAATTTACTACTAGTGGGCCTAGAGTATCTAATTAATATCTCTTATGTGGACGACACTGAAGTTTTTAAGGTACTTGTATTGATTGATACTGTGTAAATTTGTATAGTTCTGGAATATTTTACCTATATCTGACTATTGTTATACTTTATGAAATATTTTACACAAATTCTGAGTACTATGCGCTGCAGGTTTGCCTGGATTATTGGAATTCTTTAGTTTCGGAGTTATTTGATCCTCACCACAATCTGGATAGTCCTGCTGGGACTGCAAACATGATGGGACTGCAGGTTGAATAATATTTAGGGGTCTTTATTTTAAATGTATCAGTTATAAGTTTTGTTTTGCTTGTGCATTATGTTGATAATTGTTTCTGCAAATAATTTTTGTTTTGTTAATCAAACTAAGTTGAGGTGTCATGATGTAATTGCTGCATTGATTGTTTTGAAGCAGATGCCAATGCTTCCGGGTATGGTTGATGGACTAAGCTCACAACTCCTGCAGAGACGTCAACTTTATGCTGGTCCAATGTCGAAGTTGAGATTGCTGATGATCTGTCGCATGGCGAAGCCAGAAGAAGTTCTCATTGTTGAGGATGAGAATGGAAATATAGTTCGTGAAACGATGAAAGACAATGATGTTCTTGTGCAGTATAAGGTCCTCAAGTATATTTGGAATTCATATAGCTTTTACACTGCAGTTCTTCATACAATGGGTTGCTTTATTTTTCTTCTGCTAGTTCTTGCTCTGACACTTGTGGTACATGTGCAATAATTTGAACTCACAGATAATGAGGGAGACACTGATTTACTTGGCTCATCTTGATCATGAGGATACTGAAAAGCAGGTAAGTCTTACCAGTTTTGTTTGTTTCTGTGCACTTCGATATGTGCTTGTCAATAATGTTATTCTCTTTAAATGTTTGTTGCTCATTTCATGGGATGTCTGAAAATAGTAAATATGTGATATGCCCTCTCTAGTTTGAAGATAATAGTCCAAAAGTTCACAAAACTTATAAACAACTATTTTTCAACTGCCTTTATATAGGATCCCCCCTTATGGAAATTTGTGATTATGAAGTATGTTGCGTTGTAGATTTATTTCAGTTTTATGAACTAGAATTTGCAAAATGCGAGTATTGGATCCTTAAAATTGACATGTTAGAAATTGATGAGGGTTTACTGTCAATCTTGGCCTCATAGCATGTTGGTTTTGAGTGGTGCACTGAATGCTTGATATTATGTTCTGCCTCTTCCTTTTTGTCGTTGAACTATTGGCTGATTACGCTTCGATAATATAGTGTTATATCATTCTTTTCTATGTTTGAGCATCAACTTATTATGCTGATTTTCTGAGAATGATTGTCATTGATGTTCAGATGTTCTTCATCTTGAACATTTACTATTTATATCCATTTTTTTTTGAAGTTGATATCCAGGTTTTTTAAAGGCACATTCAACTGCTTGTTGTCATATTGAAATCAGGGGTATTGATTGTATTCATGCTTTTGGACTGAACCATTGATTTTTATCCTGTGTGTGGTTACAGATGCTGAAAAAATTGGGTAAACAACTTAATGGACATGATTTTAGCTGGAACAACCTTAATACGCTTTGTTGGGCCATTGGATCTATTTCTGGGTCAATGGCAGAGGAGCAGGTATTTCAAAGCTTATCAGATTGCTTTTCTTTTATGATGTAATATTAGTATGTAAGATAATGACACCATAAGCTACACATACTTATATATTCTTCGGAATTTTCAGCACATGTGCATGAAATCAATATTATGTGATAATACTATTAGGGCTTGTTTGCTAGGGGTGATTAGGGTGTATAATATATATTATACATCCTAATATCTTGTTTGGTACAAAGTATGAGGCCCTTTATAAAATTCGGGCCCGTATGAATTATACCTATTGTTGTTATTATCTAATACCATCTATGAGGTGGTATAAATAATACTGCAACTAAATATAAGAATAAATTACTATAATTTCACCCTCTTACCATAATTAATATGTTTTGTAGAGAATTTAATACATCATACCAAACACAATATTAATTCTTTATACGTATTAAGATATCTCACCTAATTATATCAAGCCTTATATCATACTTCGTAGCAAACGAGCCCTTAGGATACCTGGCGCGTGTTTTTTGATTAAATGATTGTATTGTAGCTTGTGGTGTCATTGTCTTAAAGTTATCCTATTTTTCATGATAGTCCATTATGATGTTTTGGATGTTGAAATGTTGACTGATTCTAAGTCTATGTTAAGTTACATATAGTGTTTATATTACACACTCTATCAACAATGGATTTATCCTATTTCCTCTTTTGGAAGTCATTCATGATGTTAAAGAACATGGTAATTTCTGTCCATGGCACCCACATAATTGACTATAATGACACAACAATTCAACCTCTATTATATGGTTAGAAATGTGGAGCTGCTTTCTGCCTGTTGGGGTACATGTAGCAATAGTGACTGTACCAAAGATGAACTGAGGATGCAAAAAGAATGTACCTTATTTATTTTATTTTTTTTGGTATGAGAGGAAATTAATGCTCCCTCCATCTTGCAATAAGTGGTCACATTCTTTTTGGCACGGGTATTAAGGATAACGATGTTTAAAAGATAAAAAGATAGAAAGTGGTGGAGCCCACAACTTTTTATGATAGAAAGTACCTTATAAGGAAGGTGACCACTTATCCCGGAACAATCCAATAAGGAAATGTGGCCACTTATCCCGGGACGGAGGGAGTATTTTTTTTTTGTTTTGGTTGAAGAGAAACATTGCTATAGCCTATAGGTGTCAATTTAAGTTCCTTGTTAGAGGGTGAGTATTAAGTATTTGTGCTGAGAATCATAATAACTCAGGAGTAATGTTTGGTTCGATTCTGGTTAAGGAACAAAGTTATTGGATATGTGAACTCTGATACTTTTTTGTTGGGAAGGGGGAATATGTGATGAAGGGTCCCGACTACGCATCATCTCTCATCTACACTTGTGAAATACACATGATGCTATAATCTACATTCACTCTCTATCTGCATATATACACGTGGGCATATGTGTGTTTGTGTGCCTGTGAGTCTATGACTAGTGGATATTACATTAGGTGTACTTTATGTAGTATCAATAAAATAACTCAGACCCTTAAATGCTTTTTTAATACATGTATCTTCCATGTCATTGCAAATTTCAGCCAATTTTGAACAATTGACGAGTTTGTCAAGAATCAGATGACAATCAATTTGCGAGATCTATTGCTAAGCTGACAAATCTTGAAAGATTTGTCCAGTAAACAAAATGCTACAAAGTATTGGAATATTTTTGGCTGTTGGACCTTTTGAAATTTGGTTTTATGTAGTTCGATGTTCGATGTGCAACCTATTTAGGAAAATAGGTAAGGAAAGGGGGGAAGCATAGGGTGCTTCCCCCAAAATAGTCTTCCAAAAACGGCTTTTATTTAGGTGGGATTTACATACTTTTAAATTACCCAGATTATTACATTCTTTTGCTCCACTTCTCATATAAAATTGTTTGGAACTTTTAAATATAAGAAATTATGTTAGAAGAACGTAGTGTTATCCTCATTGAGGCATTCAGGTGCACTTATGTTTCTTTTGGTTTCTTGATATACTGTTTCAACTTTTTTTTTTCTTTAGCGTGATGTTAATTTACGTAATTATTCAGTAGCTTGGACATAACTTGCAATTGACATAACCATCAACTTTCTACTTTCGGCAGGAAAACAGGTTTTTGGTGATGGTAATTCGTGATTTGTTAAACCTTTGTGAGATCACTAAAGGGAAGGACAATAAAGCTGTCATTGCCAGTAATATAATGTGAGGATCTCAGAATTTATAAAACTAGTTATGATGATGTGGCCTGCATGGGAGTGAATTCCCGGTCAATATAACTATCTATTAGTATATTTGGTTGATCTGCAGACAAAAAGGTGGTGCTGTTTTTTTCTGAACTTTTTCCTTTTCTTTCTTTTGTATTTTGTTGCAGGTATGTAGTTGGTCAATACCCACGGTTTTTGAGAGCTCACTGGAAGTTCTTGAAAACTGTTGTGAACAAGTTGTTTGAGTTCATGCATGAAACTCACCCAGGAGTTCAGGTTGAAATCTTATATTCCTCTTAACTTGCCATGGATGGGCATGTTTCTTATATAATTTCCTTATGTTCTTCATCATCTTTCGCTTTTATTACCATATACTGCTTTTCTCAATGTCTGACGAGTCTATGCTTCTATTACTTGTCATTATTAAGCTCTTTAATTGGGCACTGATATGTTAATTCTTTCTGCTCATTTGTAGGACATGGCATGCGATACATTCTTGAAAATTGTCCAAAAGTGCAAGCGCAAATTTGTTATCGTGCAGGTTATGATACATTCTATTAGTTGTATTTGGCAATGATTTTCAGTCACAAATGGTGCCTTTCAAAACAAAGGAATTAACTGTCTCTCCCCCAAACTCAGGTTGGAGAAAATGAGCCATTTGTATCGGAACTATTAACAACACTTCCGACTACTATCATCGATCTTGAGCCTCATCAAATCCATTCCTTTTATGAATCTGTAGGTCCTACTCATACGGTTCTTACTAATTTAGAATATATCCTACCATATTCTAGTCATAAGGCTTTAGGATGGTCGTTACTTTATAATGTCTACTTCAATACTTGTCACCTCGTGTCTTGTAGGTTGGTAATATGATTCAAGCAGAAACTGATCCCATCAAGAGAGGTGAATATTTGCAGAGGCTGATGGGACTTCCTAATCAGGTTTGTTCCCACTGCTCCCACAATTTCAGAGGACCCTACAGTGTGCCTTTCCCCCAGCCCCACTTTCATCATATTTGTTAACCAACTAGGTTATATCCCATGCATTGCACAAAATTTATTGAAAGCGTATATATGTAGTTTAATAATTGTTGAAATAACTTAATTTTTTCCATGCAGTGTGATATTATTGTTTCCTCTAAAAAACGATATAGATCGGTGCATTTGGTATAGAATTCATACAGAATTTACTAATAATATATTTTACATTAGTTTAGTAGGAAAATAGCATATAATTATAAGGCGATTGGAAAATGCAAATAGGCAATTTATAATATATAGGGTGTACACAACAATTAACTGAATTAGCACAAAATTTGGGCAGAAATGTTTTCCACTTGGGATATTGGGTGGTTTCCTAAGAAGCATGGGGACGAATACGTAATACGGATACGATACGGGGACGTAAATACGTCATTTTTCCAAAAATCATGATACGATACGTCAAAAATACGTTTTAGTTTTTTTATTTAAAATATATTTTATATATATTATAAATTCATAATTCACCAATAATATAAGCAAAACACAACTAATTCATAATAAAGTTAACCAAACAGCAAATAAAACATAGTCTTAATAGTTAATACTTAATAAAAACACATTAAAATGTTAGCCCTCTTCACTCATCAGTCATCATCCTCATTCTCCTCCTCCTCTGTAATGATCTTGCTGAATTAAATAATATAAAATTGAGAGTTGAACTACAGATAAGAAATGGGGGAAAATGTAGAACTTAGAGAGAGAAAGAGAAAAGACGGTAGAAAGAGAATTTAGTTAATGCTTTTCTGCTCTCCAAAGTTGTTACCCCCAAACCCTAAATAACTTTCCTGGTCCCACAAACATTACGGCAACATAAAAAAAACAATAAAACAAGAAGCAATAAAGATAAATGCTCTCTCCCGATCAGCAACACGTGTACGGTGGCGATGTGGGTGTGAGCGATAGGATAAGCTAAAAAGGCTCAATCTTTCTTTTCTATCTTCAACGCAGTCAACGACTTCCCTTCTTTCTCCTTCCTCTTCTCTTCTGCAAAACCAGGCCCTAATCCCTCATTATTCAACTCAATGTTCACAACATCCTCCTCCTCCTCCTCTTCGCACCTTCAAAACCTTCAATAGTTCGCACCTTCGCGACGGCGAGAGGCGCAGGGCGGCGCGACGGCGAGCAGCGCAGGGCGGCGCGACGGCGGGCGGCGAGTGGGGTGGGTTTGAGGAGAACGGGAGAAGAGGGGCTATTGCTGAAGGTTTAGGGTTTAGGTTTTAAATTTATTACAAAAACGTATTTTAATAGTTAAATACGTATTTGACCGTATTTTAAACGTATTTCCGACGTATTTAATATTAAAAAAAATATTTTAAAAATCAATCCTAAAAATACGTCCCGGGGACGTATTTTACGCGTATTTCTCGCGTATCGTCCCCGGGACGGATACGTCCATATTTCTCACGTCCCCATGCTTCTTAGGTGGTTTCTCTATAGTAATTGTATATAGCTGCACCTGCATGGCTTTTCAAGCTTCAATGCTAATTAATGTTATACTACAGAAATGGTCTGAAATTATCGGACAAGCACGCCAGAGTGTGGATTTCTTGAAAGATCAAGATGTGATACGTGCAGTGCTTAATATCTTGCAGGTATCTTTTATTATTATTTTGGGAGCATATGTTTTTTCCCCAATGCAATTAATTTAACCTTCCGCATCTCACTCAATTCAATCTTAGTTCCTAATTATTGTTGAAGCAGAAGATCAGTCTTGTAGTTTGTCAGGATTAATTTTATTCTTCAGTGCTCTTGTATAGTTTTAATATTCTCTTCAAATTGATCCTCAATATGCTTTTGTCTTTCTTGTCATGGATTAAATTTTATGCATGCATTTTTTCTCCAGACAAATACTAGTGTTGCCAGCTCTCTTGGGATGTATTTTATGCCTCAGATTTCCCTAATCTTTTTGGATATGCTCAATGTATACAGGTTTGTGGATTTTGTTTTAGAATCACTGCCGTAAGTTTCCCTAAATATTCTTACACTTGTATCTATTTTTTCTGATGGTCGATTGCATGCTGCAGAATGTACAGTGAGCTAATATCCAGCAGTATTGCCCAAGGAGGGCCCTATGCTTCTCGGACATCTATTGTGAAACTCTTACGGTAGATTTCAAAGTTTAGAGCATTATTTTGCTTGTCCATTTTCAGTCTGATAGCTGTGTTCATCTCGTCCATTTTTAACAGTTCAGTCAAGAGGGAAACATTAAAGCTCATTGAGACATTTTTAGAAAAAGCTGAGACATGTTCAGATAAAGGTGAAGATCATCAACATATTGGGAAATCATTTGTGCCTCCAATGATGGACCATGTGCTGGGTGACTATGCCCGGAATTTGCCTGATGCAAGAGAGTCAGAAGTTTTATCTCTCTTCGCAACAATTATAAATAAGTAAGGTTCCTTTTTCTTTTTGGGTTTATGTTACAATTTGTTGTTTTGTCTTTTAGATATCTATAAAGGAGCAACTTCTGACCTCCTGACAACCTTCATGGTAGTATTGTGCATGTATGCAATGATTAGCAGTGATTTTACAGCAACTATGTTTCTAAGAATACTTTTTCACATTTATGGAAAGTACCATCATTACGCATGATGATTTACTGTTGATGTTTGACTCTGGGATTTTGTTGCGTATATGCTTAGGGTTGCTTTTGATCCTGCTGTTGTGCTAGGTATTAATTTTATTGTTCTTGCTCCACTTTGTGTAGGTACAAGGGAACAATGATTGAGAATGTTCCACGGATATTTGAAGCTGTATTCCAGTGTACTCTAGAGGTTGGTGAAGCCTTCGGTACATATTAGTTGCATATTATTGAATATGTCCGTTGATTAGTTTTTCAAATATTTGTTTTACTCAGGCTACAAGATGTTGAAGCTATTTAAACTTTGGTATCGCCATGCATAAATGCAAGTTCAGCTGCTAATAATAGATCTTGCTGTTTTAAATTTGTTAAATTTGTTGGAAACATCTATTATAAATTAGGCTAGTTCATTTGATGATAACCCTCTGGTTGATCTGCGTGTTGAAATTTCTGCTGCCATTGCTAGAGACTGGTAGTGATGAATAGATCCTGCAGTAATTTGTCCTAATTTTGGGCTTCAACTGCTATTTATGTGATGTAACTACTATAGGTTTTGGTGTTAACTATTAATTTCATTCAGATGATAACAAAGAATTTTGAAGACTATCCTGAGCATCGACTGAAGTTCTTTTCACTACTTCGAGCCATTGCTACGCATTGTTTTCCTGCTCTCGTGCATTTGTCAAGTGAGGTATGTATATTGTACTAATGTTATTGGCATTGCTTTGATAAAGTCCATTTTAATCATGTTGGATCTTTATCGCAAGATTGATAATTTCCTCCTGTCTTATTATTTATTTTGGTGTTTTACTGTTCAGCAACTGAAACTTGTTCTGGATTCTATCATTTGGGCTTTCCGGCATACTGAACGAAATATTGCAGAGACTGGACTCAACCTTCTATTGGAAATGCTGAAAAACTTTCAGGTTTCTTTAGTTTGTTAGTGCTAATAGCACTGATTATTATTTTTGCCAGTGCCTTACAGGTTCTTTTTTGGCTTTTCAGGTTTCTGAGTTTTGTAACCAGTTTTACAGGACTTACTTTGTGACAATAGAACAAGAAATTTTTGCTGTTTTGACAGACACATTCCACAAGCCTGGTTTCAAGTTGCATGTACTGGTGCTGCAACACTTGTTTTGCCTGGTAACACGATTTTTCTATACTCATTTCTGGTTGCTCTGTAGCTCGCCCTTCATACTCTCAAGCTTACTGACTGACAGGTCTGATGAAATAAGTGCTAATGGGATCTGCTTACTTTAAGCACATTCCTTAATTAATGGTTTATTCAGACTCAAATGGTTAAATTTCTTGTTAGTAAGCTTGGTAACAACTTTCCCTAACAATTACAGGTAGAATCAGGTGTGTTAACTGAGCCTCTATGGGATGTTGCAACTGTTCCTTATCCTTATCCAAATAATGGCATGTTCATCCGCGAGTATACCATCAAACTTTTGAGTTCATCATTTCCCAACATGACAACAACTGAGGTAGTCAATCAAAACTTCTGGATGTAGTTCAGGTGTTTAGTGTACCACCAGTACATTTAGATGTTTTGTGTTCTCTTCAGGTTACCCAATTTGTCAATGGACTTTTTGAGTCGAGAGCTGAAATTTCGTCATTCAAGAACCACATACGAGATTTTCTTGTCCAATCAAAAGAATTTTCAGCTCAGGTGAAGTATTTACTCTCTAGTTTGGTTTGGTGAATTTTCTGTTCTTTTAAGCTTCTTTAAGCTTGGTTTTTTTAGTGCAAATGTTATGGGGTCTATAGGAAAATTTTACCCAAAAATCAACCTGATTATTGAACCATCCCATAGACTAGAGAATCTGCATTTGAAATCATGTACGGATATCCTCGTTTTTATATTGCAATTCAGCATTTGATTTTTTATATTTATGATTCAGGACAATAAAGATCTTTATGCTGAGGAAGCAGCTGCCCAGAGAGAAAGGGAGCGACAGCGCATGCTATCAATTCCAGGACTCATTGCACCCAATGAGATACAAGACGAGATGGTGGATTCATGAGTGTTGGCAAATTTTTCAGCCAAGACTAGTTTGGATTTTTAACTAAAGATTAGGTTTGGGGACCTGAATTCTGCGTTCATACATTATTTGGAGTTTTCATCATCCGTGGTATGCCATCCGCCCAGAACATTTTGTGGATGAATTGAGGAAGCTGTTGACGTACTCAGGCTTTGGTGCTGAAGAAACCAGACGTTGGCTGTAGAGTATTTAGATTGTAATGTTAGGAACATGACAGCAATGTCACTGAAAAGGATTTGTGACATTGTAATTTGGGTCTTTCTCTCTCTCTCTCTCTATTGTGGGTTTGCCGGCACCCAGTGGCGAATAGGGTCTGATGTATACCTCATTTGGTGGGTTGTGCAGAAAATCCTCTTTTTTGCCGATTTGTAGAAGTATTCTTCTTCTGTATTGTGATTTTATAAAGAGGTTTATTCTTTAATTCTACTTTGCAGTTTGAATCATCACTACTTGCTTATATATATATTCTTAGCAGCAGACAGCATTATGAAGAGGAAAATTAATTGTTGGATATTTGTTGCGGTGGAAGACTATATAGTTTAGATGTCAATGCAATCCTTGTTTCTTGGGCTGCTGCTTTCATTTAATATATTTTTATATGAATTTTTAAAGAGGTATTGGGAACGAGAATATGTCAAATTTAAATGAAACAAGTTGGGAGGAATTATTAGGACATGGGGAAAATTTCATGTGGCAGTGGATGATATTCGAATCTCCAACTAATAATAGGTTCTGTGCTGTTCTGTTTAGACATGGAAAATTCTGTTGTACAACTATTACTTCTACATGTAATTAACATAATATAACATGCATGAATTCAATTCTCAAGTCGTTCAACAAACATATGCAAATTGTTATATTTTATAAAATGTTGAATCTATATGTGTGATGTTGTAAATGCTGGCTTTTGTTGGCTGTATTATATTTTTATAGAATGTATTTTTGGTTTTATCTTATAAAAATAAGATGTTATTGTTTGTAAAAGTCAACCAATCTACACGTTCTTTTTCTTCAATATAGAAAATAACACGTAATCGCTACTTACGGTGCATACTTAATAAAACTCTACTCATATGCAAACCACAAAAGTAATAAACTGTACTTAGAATTTATGTGCGACAACTCGAATTTCAAGGATTGAAGAAATTATATAAATATTTTTTTAGACAGACATGAACGCTAAATTACATCCATATTATCATATTTACCATATATATCCAACTATTTCACAAGGTAAATTATCAAAAGATAATTAGAAGAAACATAGTTGCTTAAAAAACTTTTATGGATAAATAGAATTAATGTTTGAACTGCGTCAAAATAAATAAAAAAATTAATTTAAATTTATTATTTATTAATGTAGAAGAAAAAAAGGTTTGTTTTTTGAGAGAAATAAAAAAGGTTAATAGTAATTGACTATTTCGAGCTCTGATAATGAAAAGCAAAAAAAGAAAAGAAAATTAAAAGCAGGAAACAACAACAACGAGCCCTTTCTTTTCTTCTTGAAGGAATCTCTCTCTCTCTCATAGATATTTCTTCTCTTTGTAAAAATTTCATTCGATCATTTTCTTCAATTCCAAATTTTGTCTGTTTCCAATACTATATAAAAGCTTACTACTTCTCCGATCGTTGATTTTCTCCTAGTTTGCGTAGTGAGATAATTGAAGGAGCGAGAAAAGGAGAAAGTTGGGGAATGGGACAAGCGTTTCGCAAACTCTTCGATACCTTCTTCGGCAACTCCGAGATGCGGGTAGGTACTTGCAGAAACGCGCTATCAATTTTTCGTTTAATCTAAAGTTGGATTTCCGAGAGCTGCGTGTTCTCATATTTCTTAGTTGTTATTTGATTCCGAAACATAATGAAATTTTTAGGAAGGAGCCAGCTTAGATTTTATCATTTCAAGCCTTTTCATAGGCTTCAAATTTTAATTTGTTCAGATTAGAAGTGATTATTAATATAACTGCATATCTGGTTTATGAATTGAAAATCGCGAGAGGTTGGTTGTTTATTTCCATAGTTGTTGGTTCTGACTCGACAATTATGTAAACAGCAATATACTAGTTCTTTTGATCAAGAAGTCGTTGCTAATGAGTAGAAATTTTGGCCTTCGTTAAGGTTTTCTGAGTTTCACATGCACTTGATTAGAATATGCACGGTTCATACTGGTCTTACAAATTATATATATATCGTTGAATATACTTTGTATGATATAATATATCCAATAAGTCCACTCACGAAGCATTCTTTTTTATCTTCGCGAAAATGAAATGTAAACTCCACAACCAGATGTGGGGCATCTTAGATAATATGACATCTTGGATTATTTAGTGCCAATGATATACAAAGTTTTGTGTATTTAATCTAGCTGAAACATGTAAACTTGGAAAATATTACATATTGTTGAGTTTGATAAACCAGCTAGAGTGGTGTATCAGCTGACAATTTTATTCATTAGTGCTCTAGGCAATCAAACAAATAGTACATGTGCTGAGTTCAATTTTGTATCCTTTTGAATTGTTATGTAGTGGATATACTTATTTGATCAGTGCATTGTATTATTGCTAATTAAAATGTGGAGGTGGGCCATTACATGTAGATTGAGGTTACTAGTTTGTAGTTGTATAATGAAGAGTGCATTCTCTATCATCAGATTCACCATCATTGTAGATTGTTGTCTTTCTTCCTTTCTATTTCTCCCATACAAAAATAAATAATATGAGCAGATGCTATGTTATTATGCTAGCTCTAAGTTTTTTTTTTTCATATCATAATTTTAATTGTCTTAGGTTGTGATGCTTGGGCTGGATGCTGCTGGAAAGACAACTATACTGTACAAGCTTCACATTGGAGAGGTTTTATCGACCGTTCCTACAATTGGTTGGTTTATCTTTTCTCTTCTTCCCTCTCTTTCAAATTGTCCCTTGATATTTCATTATAGTATATTTGAGCCATTATGTTGTTAAGCATTAAACACGAGACAGACTGAGCTAACAATGGAGGGGCTGGTGTACATTTTGATGATGAATTGATGATTATTAGTAATTTAGTATTATCAATTGTGAATAGTAGTGCATTCCCTTCTACTGCCATGAGCTTCGGGTATTCCTTTCATGCTGCTGCTGAAGTTAAGCATACCTTATAATCAGACTTACCTATGTTTGAACCATGTGGGTAGCGGATCCAAAATAAGCAGTAGGGTGGGATATATAGTAAGAGTCTCAGTTCAAAAAATAAAAAATTAAAAACTATTATGACGAGAAGAATTTTAATGTTCATTGAGATTTGAGACCTCAAACTATAAAAACAGTGTAAAATAAGCTTGGTTTGGTGTGCACTAAATTAGCATAAAATTAGTTCTAAACTTGACTAGAAATTCACAATAACCCCTATAAGTATAATGTAAAGAACATAAATTTCTCACTGGGCTCCACTGTTGGCCAATGGTACATCAGGTCCCCTGAGTCATTCTATAACCACATACATGAAGTATGTCATCTCATCTTTGTTAGCAGGACACAGTTGTGTTTTTTAATCCTACATGTTATTATGCATCAACTTGATGTACTCGTAACAAAACTTGGCTGCTTGTTCTTGGTTCATGATACCTTATAATCTATATTGGTTCTTTAAGACTTTACAAGTAATATGATATGCATAGGTACCTCACAGTTTCGTAGAATCTGGTCATGCATCAACATATGTGCATGTGTATTTTGTTTCTTCTGATGGTTTTTGGGGCTCTTAAGTCTTAAAGAAGAATTCAATATGATCAAAGTTGTTTCTATGATGCAGGTTTTAATGTAGAGAAAGTTCAATATAAAAATGTGATCTTTACAGTGTGGGATGTTGGTGGGCAAGAAAAATTAAGGCCCTTATGGAGACATTATTTCAACAATACTGATGGGCTGGTATGGTTTAATTCATTAGCATTATACTTCTTTTCACTTGTTCTATGTTGTGAAGCTCGGTGCATCTTGAAGATGCCAACAACATAAGTCATCAGATAACTGCAAATATAATCCACATGTTCTGTGGAGCAGCATGTTTGACCCCATATATGAACAATTCCTGGATAGCTTCATTGCTTGCAGTGAATTAGCGCCTGATACGCCACTCTATTGATACCGCTCCTTGCCCTTCTTGATCTGCCTAGTACTGCCAGCCTTGTCCTTAAAACTGCAATTTAGCAATCTTTATCTGCTTAACCTCTATTAAATCAAGTGGAGAAACATCATTTTTACACAAATGAATTATCCTTGTTGATGAAGATATTTTGTTAGTTTTATTTCTGATATTACGAGAGACAACTTACTTTCTGGATTAAGGATAAATATTAACTCTTGGAATCAGGGCCTAGTTCTCATTTGAATAATGTTGCAAACTATTCCTTGTCTCGTGGATGTGAAATTTTTCTGAAATGGTGTGGTCAAGACGTGAAGATATTTTATTTTCTATGAAATGTTCTTCACTTTATTTCAGTACGAAGTGTAATGATACAATTTATGTGATTATGTCTTCTCTTTCTTGGTCGTATGAACTTCATTCCCCAATTTTTCGTTGACTCCAACTCTTCTATTATGCAGATCTATGTTGTTGACTCTCTGGATCGAGAGAGAATCGGGAGGGCAAGGGCAGAGTTTCAGGTTTATTTTCTCTTGAATGATTGATATGTTTATGCCTCATATTCTAGTTGCATTTTTTAACTTGATTATTATATTTTCAGGCCATCATCAAAGATCCCTTCATGCTTAATGCTGTTATATTGGTCTTCGCAAACAAACAAGACATGGTACGCATATCTGTCAATCTCGTAATAGTGAATTTATGGCAGTGTACTATAGGTACCATGGCTTTTTGTTCATCGATCCTATTTTTGGTTTGGCTGCTAGAGAAAGAGGGAGAAGGGGGTGGCTGGGGGGGGGGGGGATATAGCCTAAATTCTTTTGGAGATAGGTGAGATATAGACCTAAATCTTCATATCTTAAAATTTTGAACGAGAATCAATTTTGATGAGTGATTGGGGTCATCTTCAAGATGAGGATGATTGATGATGGGACAAATTTAAAGTAAGACGAGTAAATTGGAGAACTTTTATTGTGATTATCTATAAACTACTACTAAAAGAAGAACCAACTACCATGTGTCACAATGAAGATGAGGAATATACACCCATTCACATGATCTTCCTTGATTGCTTTTCAATTACCTCTTCTGTTTGTCTTTGACAATTCTGCATTTCTGTTCAGAAAGGCGCAATGACCCCTATGGAAGTTTGTGAGGGCCTCGGCCTTTATGATCTTAAAAATAGAAAATGGCATATACAAGGGACTTGCGCTCTCAAAGGGGATGGGCTGTACGAGGGGTTGGACTGGTTATCAAGCACTTTGAAGGAACACAAGGCTGCTGGATTTTCTTCGGTGGGCCCTTCCTCGTTCTAACAAGGTTGGAACTCGATTGTAGATTCTTGTTCGTCCTACTTAGCTAGTTTGCTTGTTTCACACTTGATAGTTACATCACCCATATTCTCTATTTTGTAGGTTGATACCAGAAGGAATCAAATCTGTATATTGGAAAAGCCTGAGGTGCTTAAAGAAAATTATGCCCCTTTTTTCCATTGTGTTTCTGGATCTTTTTGCAGTGTATTAGGTGCTTACCTCAAAGCAACTCTTGGATTACGTGTTTGTATGATGAAAGAAAGAAACGCAAAATGCAGTAGTGGGGATTTCATGTTGTATCTCCATCAAATACTTTCCAACCTTATGGTTATGTAGAAATTTTTTGAGTTGTTTATAGCTATAATAGCATCTTCTATACTCTCTTTGGAATGTTTCTGTCCCATTTTAACCATAAATTCTTATGACGAGCGACACACTTTTAGGGCAAAGAGAACCGAACCACCCTCGACCTGAGAGATTGTCTCACACAAGGTTTTATCGCGACACACGTTACTTGTGTTTATCGATGATATAATATTATCCGAGTTTGAATTGATTGTATTCAAGTATCATCAATCAAATTGTAAACCTACAATAATTATGAATTATGTGCTATGTGAGACAGACACAATGATTGATACAAATTAAGCACTACAATATATTTACTTGTATTTGATGTACTTGACCTAGTTTAGGTGATGTTATGTTTAAAGCTGGATCTTGGTTAAGCTAATAAATGGCAGTATTTGATTAAGAATTTTGGAAAATTGAGAGAACTGATTTTTAAGGAAATTGGTCAATAGTAAAAACAAATGATAATTTCTTTACAAAAATATTATTTTTATCAGAGTTTGATGAAGAATTTAGACAGTAAATTTCAAGCCACTTTTGAAAATAATTTTTTACAGAATTGCTTAAAGTTCCAATATATATTTCAAAGTTATCTCTCAATTTCACCACCTCTCGAGAATAAAAGGAGCGTTTCGTACCAACACTAAATACAATTTGTGTAAAACTATTGTGGAAACATTTTAAAAGAAATATCCCAATTTATGTCGGTCATCATATATTCTCTACAATAACAATTACATCTAAATAACATAAATTATACGTTTTTCCAAAAATAACCTATACTATCGGTAGTATATAGAAATAATGCAAAATGACATCAGTTAATTTTTCATGAAAAGAAAACATCATTTAGATATTAGTAATAAGGTTAAATTTAAGAAATGTCTGATTCCACGCCGACGATTATGGGTTGAGTCAACCATTCTAATGATTTTGTCTATAAAAAAAATTAATATATGTTAGATTAGTGTAAGAAATTGATAATTTATGTTATTTATGTGTGATGCTGATAGTATGAATTATTTTTATGCATACGAATATAATTTAGATTATTTTGATGTATTTGCATTATTTACAATTAGGTCATCTGAAGAACATAATATACATATAATTAAGAAAATAAGACAGTTACGTCCTCGTTAATTTGAAAAACATAAACATTTGTATAACACGCTCTAACAAATGCGTCATTACAAATTTAGTCTTTAATTCGTTCCATAATGACGGAAAATTCTATTAGGAGTGTATATGTAGTACACTCACTACTCACATATAATATTTTATTAATATAAATTATAATAATAAAATATTATCATTTGAATGTAGCAATATATTAATAAAATTTTAACATGTGACATCGTGTCTCACGTAAAAATATTCCATTAAAAAATTGTCCAATTCAACTATTGGTTGGTTACAAAGTTACAACATACACAACACATGACATGAGTGATGAGGTGGCGCTCTCATCTTTAACAAAACTAGAACTAATAAATAATTCAGTAATTTTTAACTCAAATAATATTTCTCTCATTCAGTTTGTGTTCCCTTCCCAACCACTCGTTTCCCTCTTTCTCTTCACTCAAACAAAATATCACATCAATCCACATTCGAAGATTCTTCTGCTATTCTTTCTCACGATAACATGTAATTTCTTTGCCAAAATTACAACCACCGAAGCAAGCGATGTCTTCATGCCACACCTCCACCATGTTAATCGGCCCCAGAACTTCCTTTATTCTTCGGAAAAATCGTTTTTTCATCGGTAAGTCTGCCAAATTTCGGTGCGTTTTTGGTCCAATTATGCCGGAATTCGCGGTCACAGCGTCTTTGAGTTCAGTTCTTTCTTCCGGCAACACGATTGCGGCTGCGGCCGCCGTCGGATCGAGCTCGGCTCATGGAGCGGTGACGTCAGCGATCACGCAGGTGGCGGTGACGGCGGTGGCAATTGCTTCCGGCGCTTGTCTTTCCACTAAGATGGAGTTTCTGTGGCCCAAAGTTGATGAGCAACCTGGTAAAGTGAATCAGTGTGAAGTTTTTTATGCTTTTTGACTCTTAATAATTCACTTGTGAAGAAATACTGAATTTTTGTAGTGAACTGAATTGCAAGTCTATGATGATATTTATATGATCAGTTGAAGAATGAGTTCCTTGCCTCTATATTTAGTTCTAATGTTAATCTGAAGTTCTCAGTTTGTAACTTAAAATTTTCCGGTGGCCTGATAGTTTCACGAGCACTTATACCTGCATACAACTATTCAATTATGTCAAGTATCCAAAATATGTTAATTTTCTGAAATTCATTGCATATGCTGCAAGCAATTCTAATTTTAAGAGTTCATAAACTATCTACTGTGGTTACTCCTACTCGGCATGATGGTTGACATGTGGCAACTAGTACACGAAATGACTTTCTCTTTGATATAGCATTAAAATTGATAAAATGACCAATAAATAGAACACATTGGGTAGTAGAGAAGAGAAGTGAGAAAGAAAAAAGTAATTAGAGGATGGCTGACCACTGCAGTTGATAGAGAAACTAGAGAATGTTTTAGCTTTGGTTTATAGGAGATAACTTCAGAAATAAGTTGGATTATGAGACAAGAGGAATAAGAGAACCGGTTCCAGGAGAAAAGAGGCAGAGAAAAGAAAGCTGAAGGCCCACCGCACGACCTTGAGTCTGTTGCAGTTCTCAAGAAACTGACAATTATTTCTTTTCTTTTAGCTTGCCATGGTTCCAATCCTATATATGAGGTTTTTTTGTTAATTTGTACTGCCGTATTTGTCTGAAAGTAGTTTGTGTAATGTTGGATGATTATGTAAAACTAATTCATAGCCAAAAAAGGTCATTTCATACCCATTCGGTTGTGTTATAATTGATGAATCCATTAAATGAATTTTTCACCATTAGAAATTTATTTGTTCGTAGAATTAATGAATTGACTCGCTCAATTAACAACTCAAAATTGATATTTCAAGCTGTTCATTATGTTTAAGTGAGAGTACAACTTTGGTGCAGGATCTCATATTCTTGATGGAGTAGATGTTACTGGGTATCCCATATTCAATGATGCAAAGGTTTACCATCTTTACTCGTTTATGTTATTTGCACTCAAAATATTCTGCTACTGTAAGCCACTAAGATTCTGAACCTGTGAAGGCAGGTGCAGAAGGCAATTGAATTTGCAAGGAAAGCTCATCTTGGTCAGATAAGAAAAACAGGAGATCCCTATTTATCCCACTGTATTCACACAGCGAAAATTTTAGCTGTATTAGTCCCGTCAGATGGCAACAGAGTATGTAATCCTCATTCCTATACTTTATTTTGCATTTGGTTCTGCAAGATTATCTTCTTAATGATGCAATTTCCCTCAAGTAATGAAACTATATGGACAAGTAAGATGCATGATTTAAATTGTATCTGTATGATATAGATGAATCTCAAAACGAATTTGTAAACAACAGACAGCATGGTTCAACAGAATTGGATTTGAGACTTGTCAATTTTTTATATATATATTTTTTTGTGTGCGACTGTATGTCTGTCATTTTGTGGCCTGTAATTCATCTTTGTTTTCTATTGATCAAATGCTCTTTATTCAGGCCATTGATACAATTGTAGCTGGGATCCTCCACGACATAATTGATGATACTTGTGAAAGTTTGGACAGCATAGAGCGAGAATTTGATTCTGATGTTGCAAAGTTGGTTGCAGGAGTTTCCCGTCTGAGTTATATTAATCAGGTACATTTCTCTATGCACAAATCAAATCCCAAACTCCAGAGGGCCATCTCTGTAGTAGCAGGTCATCATATGCGAAAACATATCTACCTCTGCAGATATAGAGCTTGAGATTGTCTTACCAAATAGATGTGGACTGTGATGATAAATTAATACCTAAAATAGCCATTTGTCCTCTTACCAATTTTACCATAAAACATTCATTTTTATCACTCTTTATCTTTTTTTTTTTTTGTTCTTTATTTTCCTTTTTTATTGACTACCATGAGCACATTGACCAACACTGGCAGTTACTTGTTCTGCAGCTACTGCGTAGACGCCGCAGGATGAGTGTAGGTCAAGCTACACTCAACCATGAAGAGGTAAGCATGCAAATTTTCGTTGCTAAGTATTAGCTAAAGGGTCATCCTTTGGGTCAATGACTCTGTGACAGCTCTTGCATAATCACTTTGTTCATAGACGGTTATTAGAATGACTGAGATTGCAAGATGCGAGCTAAGCAAGCTCTCTTTGTTCGTATGGTGCCAAGAATAATAGCATGTTGAACATTTTCTTTCCTGACAAGGCTTGCGGTTGATAAAATATACCAGAATTGGTATCATGTTGTAGATATTGAGTTTTAAAACCAAACAGAGATAAGCAAATATGTGGTCAAGATGACTAAGAGCATCATCTCAAGGGGTCATTATGAAGATGGCAGTCATATTATTGTGAAATTTGCTTTTTTGTCATGTGCTTGATGTATGTAATGTCTACATATGTCTTTATATTATTCTTTGATGTGGCTTCCTGATAATTCAGATATTTACCAGTACTCGGTGCAGCATGATGGTTTTCCATCCCTCTTGTGACTACTTATACAAATATCAATATACCGGATACATTTTATACACAGTTTTGCATTGCTAACCTGAAGAATATAGTCTTGGTGAAATAAGATGCTCAAATGATAGCTTCTTATATTAAACCTCATTGAAATTGAATATTCATTCATATCTCATCTTTGTGTAGGCAAATAATTTACGAGCAATGTTGCTGGGCATGGTCGATGATCCACGTGTTGTTCTCATAAAGCTTGCAGATCGACTTCATAATATGAGAACAATGTACATATTTGAATATTTTTTCTTTTCTTTGTCTGTATGTTCTACCAGGCTTGACATCTATAGGAAAAATTACATTTATAATATACTGCTATTTTAGTTCTTGTGCTAGTTTTAGTTTTCTATTTTTCACATTTTCCTTAGCATAATGAAAGCTAGCCTTCCTGTAGTTTGAATTGTCCCATAAAAACAAAGGATTGTTACTTATATCCTGTGTAACTTATTTATGTCTTTTTCTGTAGATATGCTTTACCTCCCAGCAAAAGCCAAGCTGTGGCACAGGAGACGTTAGCTATTTGGTGCTCACTTGCTTCCAGACTGGGTCTGTGGGCTCTTAAAGCTGAACTTGAAGATCTGTGCTTTGCTGTCCTTCAGGTGAGCCTTAATTAATTATCTTTAAAATATATGATACTTTGTGAAAGAGGAGAAATCCAGATATTGATGCCTTTAATAGTCCTCCTCTAATAAAGGCTGTATATTTCTTCCTGTGCATGCAGCCCAAAGTGTTTCGTCAACTACGAGCGGACCTCGCCTCCATGTGGAGCCCTAGTAACAAAGCCAATCTAAGAAAAATATCTACAAAGTCAAGTGGTGTTGTACACTTTCAAGAATGTGAGGAACTTGGAGATTTGGATGAGGAAAATACGAGCATGAAGGTACAACTCTTGGGTGCTAAACCTAGATGATATAGAGAGTTCTTTTATTTCTTTGGTTATACTTGCATGAACTTACGGACTCTGGTCACAGACTCACAGTAACTTAAGGTCTTGTATTTCTTTTCTCGGGGATTCTCAACCTCTTCTTGGATCTTCCACTGCTTCCTTATTATACTTAATAGAACAATTATTTCTTGTCAATTTGAATCATTAGCCAGTGATGATCAGCATTTCATAGATTACCTAACCTACGGTACCTACCATACAATCATGAGGTATCTGCAAGTTTCGTTTGCTGCTATTGTCAAAATATTTCGACCTGTTTTATGTGGAATTAGTACTTTGATTGTCTTATCTACTTGCAGGTGTGCCTCATTGGTCCATTCTGCTGATCAGTCTTGTCTCAATCTGCAGGTTCTTTTGCAAGCTGTGCTTCCATTTGATCTCTTATTGGATCGAAAAAAGCGTGTAAATTTTTTTCACAATTTCGCAACATGCTCGGATACTGACAAAAAACCCAAAGTTGTGAGGGATGCTGGTGTTGCTTTGGCATCACTGGAAGTTTGTGAGGAAGCATTGGAGCGAGAATTATTTATTTCAACATCGTAGGTTCTATCTATTACTATAAATTAAAACATTTGGCGAATCTAATTTTTAGCGCCGTTTGTTAAATGCCAGAAGTTTACTTTGTCATCCATCCTATTCTGTAGTTATATTCCTGGCATGGAAGTAACTCTATCTGGACGCTTAAAAAGCTTGTATAGCATCTACAGTAAGGTATGGATCAGATTCTGGGATGTTACAAAGATACAACAAAAAGATATTCAGTCCTTTCTGAGGTTTAAGTTGCGAATTGCATGATGTAAAGGAAACATAAACTGGAAGTGGAACCTATGCTTCTCAGTACTTCCTGTTAGTTGTTCAGTTGTTCTTGTTGCTTTTCTTTAAGAAGAAAATGAACTGAAATAAATGCACGGATCGGTATTATAAGTTCTATATAAATTATTCCGTCTCCACTCTAAGAAATTACTTTTAAGTGGCAATTTATTTTAATCAGGTGTTCACATCTAGCTTTTAACCAACACTTGATTTTTTTTATTTTACTCCCTAGATGAAAAGAAAAGATGTCGGAATTAGGAAAGTGTATGATGCCCGAGCACTGAGGGTCATTGTTGGAGATAAGAATGGAACTTTACATGGGCAGGCAGTTCAATGTTGCTACAATCTACTTAACATCATACACAAGTACATATCTATACTTTACCTATCTTCTTTTCTGCCAACGCATTTTTTGTCATTGCGATGATTTTATGGCCAAAAGTGATACTAATTGGCCATTTTCATCTTTTATTTCCCAGACTTTGGGCCCCAATCGACGGCGAGTTTGACGATTACATTGTCAACCCAAAACCAAGTGGTTACCAGGTAATTTTTTTTTTTATAATAAAGTGTTTATCCTTTCTTCTCAGGTAATGCTTCTTGCATGATGTTTCTTTATGACTTCTCTTGCTGATGGATTTCCTGGATCTCAGTCGCTTCATACTGCAGTGCAAGGGCCTGACTCTTCTCCTCTTGAAGTTCAAATAAGAACACAAGTAAAATTCCCTCCATATACTTACTAAAAGTAGCTCATCTCAGGTTCTTACTGATGAAACGGCATTTCTTTATATTAGAGAATGCACGAGTATGCTGAACATGGGCTTGCTGCTCATTGGCTATACAAGGAAACTGAGAATATATTGCCGTCCAAGATCGGTTTAGATGATTCTGACATTGGGATCTCCTCAAATTTTTCTGGGGAAATCGAAGATCAAGCTTCTACTGACACTGATATGTTACTAAAATATAGCTCACTTAAAGTAGGTCATCCAGTTCTCAGAGTGGAAGCTGGTCACTTGCTTGCTGCAGTTATTGTCAGAGTCGATAATGCTGGAAGAGAATTGCTTGTTGCTGTGAGTTTTGGACTAGCTGCTTCTGTGGCAGTAGCAGAAAGAAGATCTCCTTACCAATTAAAAAGATGGGAAGCTCATGCAGATTTATTTAAAAAGGTGCACGCTTCAGTAATTATACACATTTCATTGTTAAATTAAAGGAAAGCATATATAGGGTCCTGTCCTTTCACTTTTTTGTTTTCTTTCAGTTGAGTCCCTAAACTTTTGTTTTGTAAAACTAAGTTCCTGGACCTTTTTTTTTATTAAAATTAGGTCATTGTTTTAGGGGCAGAACAAGCTCAATTTTATCATAAATCAAAGTATAGGGACATGAACTCAATTGGAAAAAATACATGCAAGGATCCAATTCAGAAGAACTTGAAAGTACTTAAACATGTATTTACGAATAGAAAGTGGTTTTGGAATTAACAGGCGTCGAGCCTAGAGCACCTCATTTCTAGACAAATCGAAAATAATAGATGCCTTTTTCAAAATTGTAAGGAGTTTGAATCTCGTTACTATGTTCTGCATCACATGTTAGATGCCTTTTTCTTGTGAATGCTCTAAAAATTGTTCTAGCCTAAATCCTATAATGCAAAATTCTTATATTAAGTGCCATCAAATTAACTGATTTTTTTCATTTTCCAGGTATCAGATCAATGGTGGTGTGCACCAGGACATGGTGATTGGTGTACTTGCTTGGAAAAGTACACCCTTTGCCGAGATGGTATGTACCACAAGGTATATCTCTTTTATCCTTTTTTTCCTTGTCCTAACGCTGTCTGATGCCGAAATGACTCGTTGTATTTTGACTACCTAAAGAAGAGAATAGCACTAAAACAGCAGTCTATTACTGTGCAGCAAGACCAATTTGAACGACTTTTACCTACTTTCATCCAAGTCATTGAGTTGACAGAGTGGGAAGAAGCTGAATACTGGGCTGTTGTCTCAGCTGTTTGTGAGGGGAAACCGGCTACTCCATCTGTATCTATCTCAAACACTGAGAAGCCTAGCTCTGCTTTTAATTCAGCTTTGCTGGACACAGGCATCAACAACAAGGTATCTTTGACGGCCATCATATGTTTGAAGTTATGCATAATCATACTGTTCTAAGAGAATGACTTATTTTGCATGTGTTGTTATGACTGAATAACAGGTACAGCTGCTGAGAACGATGCTTCAATGGGAGGAGCAACTACGTTCTGAAGCAGGGCTTCGACAACTAAAGTTTGATAGAAAATTTAGGAATGCAGATTCATTTTCTCTGGGTGAAGTTGCGGTTGTGTGCTGGCCGCACGGAGAGATAATGAGATTGAGCAGTGGCAGCACAGCTGGTGATGCTGCTAGAAGAATAGGATTTGATGGGAAGCTTGTCTCAATAAACGGGCAGCTGGTATTGCCCAACACAGAGCTAAAAGATGGTGATGTAGTTGAAGTAAGGCTGTAAATACTAAATAGTCTCACACTGAATGGCCATGTAAATTCTGGCAGCTGCTCTCTATGGCTTTGTCACTGTACATTGTAAATTTTTTGATATAATGAGAAAGGGGCAATTTCAGTTCAAAGCTGGTTGTGAATTTGTAATGAGAAAGTTGGGGGCAATTTGGCCATTTAATCACTATGTAATTAGATCATTCTTGTTGTGAGTTATGAATATCTCTAGTTTGACTTTAGTAGGTGAAATGAAAGCAAGCAATTCGAGAGCATATAGATAACAACTTAATATAAAATGTGCGTTCACTTTGAGTAATATAGAGGGTAATATTATTTTATTACCTTATATCTTATTTTTTAAAGGGGGATAAGCATATAAAAATTGTGATCTCACCATTAGCGATAAATTTATACCACGCTATATTTAATCAAAAGCAAACGGTTAAGTACTAAAATAGCAAAAGGAGATGATAACAATATATTAAGTCTGTAAGACTAAATATTTAGCGCACAACTTTTGACCTAGGAGTTTTATTCTTGCTTGACTTGTGAAATTTCAAAATATTAAATTTCTTGAATTTTACGAGAATAAATATTTTATACTACTATTATTTAGATTTCATTACAATTGTTTTATAAGTAATTGATCGTCAACAAAAAGTATGTGGGAGAGTGTTCAAAATTGCAAGGTTTATTAAGTATAAAATCCATGTGAATAACGACGTCTCAACTCGCACTGCATTTCATATCTCAGATAGATAGGAAAAACTTGTGCGCGATTTTGTGCAAATTACAACACTAATACTACAAATTGAGGAAATATCAAGACTCTCTCAACTCAAATACAGCCTCCGCTCCTCCATCCATCTCTTGTGAATTCACAATTCCATCATAATTCTCAGTGGTGCACGCACAGTGCACACTCTCTATGCTTTCCACCATCACTGGTTCTTAGGAAGGGCTTGCAGAGCTGTTCTGGGAAGTGCCTATTCGTCCAAAAACACACAAGATTATTTACATGTTAAGAATATTATGCAACAAAACAATGAAGAGAGAGAGAGAGAGAGAGAGAGAGAGAGAGGCTCACCTCGTTGCCATGCTTATTCGTGATCTCTAGCTTTTCCTTCAACATCTTAGTGAGCTTTGCCATGCTTAACTCATGCAGATTCACATTCTCACCACTGCTTTTAGCTGGCTTGATTTTCTCTTTCATCATAACCACTACTTCACTGCCACTGCCGATTATGTTCTCTTTGTTATCTGAATACCCAGCCATCAGTGTTGGTTGATCAACAACTTGCGAATCTAATCTTGCAAGGCCGCCACGATGGCCCAGCTCATCATCTGCGCCTGAAGATGGAATCTGCTCGCCCATTTCTACAGAAGCTGCGTGTAGAGGAGCATCCTCTACACCACCAACTGCATTGCCAGCTGCTTCTTCGCTGTTTGGCTCCTCCTCATCACCTGCTTTTTCGCTTTCTGTAACTTTAAGACTTTCCATTTCATCACTCTCAGTCTGCTTGAGCTCTTCAGGTTGCAGTCTGAGCTCTGTAAGCTTGTCTAAGGTCACATTGAAATCTTTAACATCTTCAGGCCCTATTTCCTGGTCATCCTCAACCACCTCATGATCAGGTACTACTACTGCAACCCCAAATTGATGCCGTTAGAAGACTCGACAATGCAATATGATTTAAGATGATGCACAAAGAAACATATTTTTATTACCTTTACTTTCAAGGTGAGCAAGTTCGACAAAGTCACTGGCCTCATCTTGAGATCCTGCACCTATCTCAATATTTACTTCTTTTGAGTTCTCAACTGTAACTTCAATTTCAGATGTGCAGACATCGACAGATCCTGTATTAGAGATTTCATTTAAATGAGTAAACAGCATAAATAAACGATTTAGCCAATGAATAACAAATCTAGAATCTGATGAAATATACCTTCACTCTGTTGAACTTCATCGCTCGCATTTACTGGCATTACCATGTCTTCATCACCAGGATATTCTGAGTTATCACATATCTCCTCCACAGGTTTAACTTCTGCTGCAAAATCAATGCACATTTCTCCTTCAGTAATGGTTATGTCCTGCTTTTCAGCTGAAACAACTTCAGATTTCTCCTCCATATTTTCAATTGTATCAATACCTGAAAAGGTACAGCTTAGATCATTATACAGCAAACAAATATATGAAAAGGTTAAAAAACATTTCAGTGCATAAATCTTTGAGAAAGAGAATCAAGACAGAAACATACCAGTAATTCCTGACATTTCATTACATTCGCCCAGGCCCTCTTTCAGATTCATCTCCTGATCTTCACGTTCTTTAGCAAACAATTCATTCTTGGAAGGCTCAGATTCTTCAATCTTCACATCATTCGTCATCTGCACACTTTTCACTGCCAACCTGACTGATCGCCGTGTCGTATACACTTTCTTCTCCGTCTCCTCCACTCTTCTTCTTCGGCTAGTAGCCCCCAGTGCAGCAGGGGTCATCAAAACGTCCTTCTTCTCGTCCTCCACGCATTCCTTCAACTGGGAATCCATTTTCAGACAAGCTGAGGCCATCTGAACCTTCCTTCTACTAGCCTGCGCCATTACTGCTGGAGTTTCCATTGTATCGACCTGTGATTCACCAGAGACCTCGGTAGCAGTTTTTCGAGTAGTACGTCGAGTCCTAGTCATTATTGAGGTCACAGCTTCGACGTCGTCTTTCAAGACATTTCTCCGACGTGTGCTCCTGCCTGCAGTTGTTGGAGGCACAAATGGAGATGTTACCTCCGAGCCTTCCACCTCCATGTATGATTGAGCACTTTCTGATTGAGATTGCTGCACAAATTCTTCAATTCCTTCAACCTGCAAAACAAAAATTTAGAATACTTTCTTCAACCTCAAAACATCAACGTATATATGCACTAATTAAGCGATCAAATAAAAACTTCAAAAATATGCAGCTCATTATTATGAAGTTCAGCAGAATGACCACTTTATTCCACCAAAAACTGTTGAAACGCTTTATTCTGAGTAATAAATTACTCAATTCACACATAAATCTTCTCATAAATATCTGAGCCACCAAATCAGATCTCCCCAAAAAACAAATAAAGTATTTAATGAACTCGAGTAAAACGAAAGTGATTCCAGCCATATCTGTTAATACAAAATAAATCCGTATCCCTACCAAAGAACTAATTCAGAAACGAAAATGAAGTCCAAAATTTCTAACGGTAGAGAAACCACGCCAGTAACCGGACTAAAACAATCCATACATTCCTAACAGATCCGTGATAATCGACAATGATTCGAACAAAATAACAATAAAAAAAGCTCTTGCCGAGAAGTAATTAGGTGACAAATGGACTTACGATCTCGAGAGCTTTGAGAGCGTCGGCCATGGCGGCATTTGTCATGTTCGCTGGGATTTTATTCTTCTTGCAGAAAGCCTGCAACTCTCTCCTTGAAAGGCTGTGGAAATCCATTGCTTCAGATAAGAAGAAGTACGATTAACGTATTCCGGCAGCTGAGAAATGTGCAAGGAAAATGGATGAGGCGGCAATGAATGAGGAAGGAGCGTGTGTGTATATATAGTGTGCGGTAGGGTAGGGTTGGAAATGGAGGAGATGGAAACCCTTGTCAAATACGACCGTTGGAGGTTTTGAAATTTGAATTTTGTGGGCAGTAGTAGGCCAAGTAAGCCGCGGCATTTTTTTATGTTTTAGTTTTTTTCAGATTTTAATTTGCTAATTAACAATGTCCCATAAATGCGCATCAGTGTCATAACTAATGTGACTTGATTATATTACCTTCAAGGTAATAAAAAGAGAGAGAGATACTCCCTCTGGAAAAAAGAAAAAAAAACCATTCTTTTTTTAAATATTTTCTCCACTCATAATACAAACAACGCTAGATATTTTAAGATTTGTGTCGAAAAGTTTTAGCACGTTTTTATGGGACAGAGGTAAGAATAATGGCAATGTTTTATGGCACTCATTAAACATTTCTCAAACCCAAACCCATCAAAAAAATTTCAATCAAAACCCGATTAAAAAATAATTTTAAAACTTGTACCCTTCCCAAACCCGTAGGGTAAAATACTCGCTAATTACCCACTAAAAATCTGAATACTAAAAAGTAAACATTTGTAACAATAGAAGATTTTATTAAAATAAATTTCAAAGCAAATACTCCATACTAACAAAATTTATGATGAATCAATAAACATCTTCCTCCATCGTAATATATTGCATCGTGAAATTTTGGAAACAGATTTTTAGAAGTAGAAAAGGTTTACGGAGAACTTTAAGAGGCACAAGAAATCTTGACGATTTCTTTATATGTGGGTTAAAAAGAATAATATAAAATTCTAAAATTATTATTATTTTAACTAATATTTATAATTATAAATTATATATATAACTAGATCTACCCGCGCGCGTTGCGCTGCACCATTCGATTGTATTTCAATTTTTACATTTTTAAATGTCAATAATATCTATATAATATAATTAAATATTTCAAATTAATAAAATTTATCTTTGTGAATCTTCTTATACAAAATAATACATTTAGCAAACACAAAAATTAATTAATGTGACAAAAAATAAAATAATTACTACTCCAAAGCTTAATATTTGAATTTGAAAATTTGAAATGCAGCATACACATCATTATTTAGTGAACTAAATTTGTTAGGCTATAAAGCCTAATTTTTGAATTTGAAAAATTGAAATGTCATGATAAAATGTACATTTATTAATTTTTATTGAAAATTGTACAATTATTTGCATGTATCATGCAAAATAAGCAGGAAAATGCATTACAAATTATTTTGCTTTAATATAATATTAGATTTTATGTATCAATATCAATATGTATTTTTTTATTGAATAAATCAATATCTATATATAAAGAGTAAGAGATTTGAAAAAGATATCATCACTAATAGCGCAACAACCCAATGCAACAACCCATGCATTTTAGGCGGGATAATAGTAGTTTGGGCGGAAAATTGCCATGCAGAAGATTCTGCTTTAATATAGTATAGATATTTTTTTATCTTATATATATAAATGGGTTTGGGTAGCGGGTATGCATAGGCAATTGCCCAAACCTGACCCAAACGTCACGAGTTTTAATGTTTCTACTCAAACTCATTCCAAAATTATTTAATAATTTTTAAACCTATCCCATTAGGATTTGGTAGAAGCGGGTACCTGTAAAAACCCGACTCATTGTCATCCCTAGACTAAGGGAGTAATAAATATACAAATCTGCAAAATTATTAAATTGATAAGGATTTCTTATTGAAACAATCAGTTCGAAGTATATTTAATGTTTTAACAATGCGTCGTTTGACTATAATCTTAAATAATTTACTGGCGTCAATATTTTTTCGAACAATGACGCAATTATTATTATGTACAGTCAATTTTTACGCCAACAGTCTTTAATTCATATTTTAATACCTAAATTTGTTGTTACTTTGAACAATGAAGTCATCTTAGACCTCATAAAATGAAGTCATCTTAGACCTCTCATAAAATGAGGTAATAAATATACGAAATCTGCAAAATTAAATTGATAAGGATTTCTTATTGAAACAATCAGTTCGAAGCGTATTTGATGTTTTAACTTTTAACAATGCGTATGAGTCTATGACTATAATCTTAAATAATTTACTGGCGTCAATATTTTTTCTGAATAATGACGCAATTGTTGTTATGTACAGTCAATTTTTAGCACAACAAGCACGGCCCACGGGCCTTTAATTAACTATTTAATTCATATTTTAATAAATAAATTTGTTGTTACTTTGAACAATGACCGCCCATAAAATGAAGTCATCTTAGACTAAAAGCTAAATTTAAATTTATAGTTACGAATAAATTCATAGTTATGAACAATGACCTACAATTTGTTGTTCATTTATAATTACGAATCACAAAATCTAAACTTAAATAATAATTAACAACTTCGTGAAATTAATCAAGAGACGAGGCACCATGGTAATAAAAATAAAAGTTCGCATTTTATATAAGTAAAAACTATTTATAATCAGGGGCGGATGCACCTTAAGTCAAGGGGAGTCATTTGACCCCTCTTGTATTTTATGTACCCCTAAGGGGGTGGCTGGTAGACATGAATGGAATTTAGTGGAAATGGAATGACCCATGTAATGGAATGAAGGTAGGAAATGAATGAATTAAGGAATAATATTCCTATGGCTGGTATACATCAGGAATGGAATGATCATTCCTTAACTAATTTTATTCTTACGGTTAATAATAAAATCCGTATCGCAATTCTTGATGCAAACTTTTGGTGGACAAAGGGAGTACTTATTATAATTGGCTTATTATTAATAATTTTAATAATATTAATATTAATACTAATACTAATACTAATAATAAATATTATTTTAGTTTTATTGTTTTTATTATACTTACTACAATTAGCTTAATAATAATATTTATTATTTATTATGATTTTACAAATTATTATTTTGAATTTAATTATTATAATATTATTATTTTAATTATTATTATAATATTATTATTAATTATTATTTCTTATTATTTTAATATTATTGTTTTTATTATAATTATTTTCATATTAATAATAATTAGTATTATTAATTATTATACCATTATTATTATCATTCTTGAAGATGGGGATTAGCTAATACCAGGGGGGAAGGAATGGCTAAACTCATGCTCATGGGATTAGCCATTCCTTCTGAAAAAAATACACCAACCGTGGGATTAGGAATGGAGACAGTAATGACCATTCCATTCCCATTCCATTCCAGCATACCAGCCATCCCCTAAATATTTTAGTGTACCCAAGTATATACATATACTCTTAAATACATAGAAAGAGATAAAATTGACAATGAAATTGCTTGAAACTTGAAGAACTTTGGTGTATCCAAGTTTATAACTTTAGCATATGTTGTAAAGGTTGCAACGGCTTCTTTGAAAAGAGCATTCTCGGCTATGAAAGTTGTGAAGGAACGGTTTCGCAATCGAATGGATAATGAAATGATTGAATGATAATTTTGTATTTTGTATCAAAAAAATATATTCAATTGTGTTCCTAATGATGCTATTACACATAAGTTTCAAAATATGGTAAATCGTTCGAGACCAAATATAGATTAGATTTTTATGGATTATTTGCATGGTACATTTTGTTACAAGTTTTATATTTAGTTTTGCGTGTTAAATTATTAAAACTCGTACCACTAAAGACTGTATATTTTAGGGTGACGGAGGGAGTATAATAATAATAATAATAATAATAATAATAATAATAATAATAATAATAATAATAATAATAATAATACTCCCCTTACTTGAAATTCTGCGTCCGCCACTGTTTATAATAATAATAATGGAGTTAAATACCAAGATCCAAAAAAGTGGATTCAATTCCAAAAGTGTGCTGTGGGATGATCTTTTTGAAGCTATCTTGGAGGCCAAAGAGGTGTGCGTTCTCTCTATGAATCATATGCGTCGAGAAGCTAACAAAGCAGCACACAAATTAGTTTGTTTTGGTAAAAGTTTAGATAAAGCTATATATTGGTTAGAGAAGTGACCCTCGTGACTTTTGAGTATAGTAATGTCTGATTCCAATTAATATTTAGTTTTTTCCCTTTCAAAAAAAAAAAAGTGGATTCATCAAAACTTTGACTTGGGACCAATTTGTGGCCAAGGTGTTTTAAGTTGGAGGTGGATTATACATTTTTCCTCTACAAATATACCACAAATAATAAAGCCCAAAATACTTATTCTATAAACATATTATGATTCAAGTCAAAAAAAGAAAGAAAAAGAAAAACATATTATGATTTTCACCAAATGTGAATGTTAATTGTTTCAAAAGAATCATATAAAAATAGAACCAAAGGCGAAGTGTTACTAAAGCCCACACAGCAAGCCCAACATAACCAATAGAAGAGGCCCAGTTCTTGGTCCTAATAAAATGACCAAACTACCCCTACGATTAGTAGAAGCCCTCCTTAGCAGCGAGGCAATTTCGTCTAGTAAAATCTCAACGGCTCTCTTCCTCCGGAAATTAGCCGTTGGCCGCTTTCAATTAAAAAAAAAACCATCACCTTACAATCTGCAAAAACCCTAATCACAAAATCGATCCAATATATAAACCTCTTCCATTCAACTAGTTTCCCACCAACAACCAATTCAATCATCTCTTTGTGCTCAAGCTGAAAAATCCGCTCACAATTGTCATTGCGATAAAATCTCTTATTGTTGCAATTTTGAACTGTTACAAACTGTTTCTTCTTTTGCAGGCTCCGATTTGACCTAGATTGTTTGATTATCTGTGAAATTTGTTTATTTATATCTGATTGTCATATATATATATTTGCCTGTTTCTGCTGTTGTTTTATTGCTAACAAATGGAGACAGGTATTAAGAACTCATCTTCTACACCAAGCAAGACGAAGTCGCAATGCCCACTGCAAGAACAGCTCCTGCAAAGAAGAAATTCCAAGGAGAATGTATGCTTCTTTTAACCCTTGAATTTGTGTTGTAATTAGGCATTTTTGGGGGATTTGAGTATGAATAATTCCATAAGAGATTGTTTGTAATTGTGGCTGTTCCTCCTGTTTTGGTGCAGTTGGATCGGTTCATACCAAATAGGTCAGCCATGGATTTCGACTACGCGAATTACATGCTTACAGGTAAGGAAGGTAAGGAAAATCCATCTGTAAGTTCTTCTCCATCCAGATCAGAAGCATACAGAAAGCAGCTTGCAGAAACCTTCAACATGAATAGAACTCGGATTTTGGCTTTCAAGAACAAGCCACCAACCCCAGTTGAAGCAATCCCCAATGATTACTCATCAGCTGCTCACCAAGTCAAATCCGCCAAACCCCGTCGACACATTCCCCAGGTTGGTGCTAAAGACGAGGCGAAAGCACGTACGTTCTACATTGAGTTTTATAAAAAAACTTGCTAAATTTGGATTTTGTTTGTGCAGACTTCTGAGAAGACACTGGATGCCCCTGACCTTATGGATGATTATTATTTGAATTTGTTGGATTGGGGCAGCAGCAATGTTCTTTCCATTGCCCTTGGACACACTGTGTATTTGTGGGATGCTTCTGATGGAGCTACCTCAGAACTTGTTACCATTGATGAAGAATGTGGTCCAGTTACCAGTGTCAAATGGGCTCCTGATGGAAGGCATATTGCTGTTGGTCTTAACAACTCAGAAGTTCAGCTATGGGATTCCACCTCTAATAGAATAGTGAGTGGAATCATTTCATTTGTTGTCTTTATCCTTCGAGGAATCGAATATTGACTGACTCTGTTGCATAATGGTGGTGGTGCTGCAGCTGAGAACTTTGAAAGGAGGGCACAGGTCGCGAGTTGGCGCTATGGACTGGAATGGTCACATATTGACAACTGGAGGAATGGACGGACAGATAATCAACAACGATGTGAGAGTGAGGGCGCACGTCGTTGAAACTTACCGAGGGCATGATCAAGAAGTATGTGGGCTTAAATGGTCTGCATCTGGGCAGCAGTTGGCAAGTGGTGGAAATGACAATGTCCTCCACATATGGGACAGATCCATGGCAGCAGCGAATGCTCCGACACAATGGCTTCACAGGCTCGAGGAGCACACCGCTGCTGTTAAAGCATTGGCATGGTGTCCCTTCCAGAGCAACTTACTGGCCTCCGGTGGAGGCGGTGGAGACAGATGCATCAAGTTCTGGAACACACATACCGGTTCGTGCTTGAATTCCGTGGATACTGGTTCGCAAGTCTGTGCTCTTCTGTGGAACAAAAACGAGCGCGAACTCCTTAGCTCTCATGGTTTCACAGACAATCAGCTCACTCTTTGGAAATATCCATCAATGGTGAAGATGGCTGAACTCACTGGACATACTTCTCGAGTTCTTTATATGGCCCAGGTACTGATCAGTGATCATATATAATAACATATTGTATTGTTTGTGTAAGATTGGCTTTAAGGTGTATCGACTTACCGTGATGTTGTTTGAATGTGCAGAGCCCGGATGGATGCACGGTTGCATCTGCAGCAGGAGATGAAACACTTAGATTTTGGAATGTTTTTGGAACACCTGAAGTTGCAAAGCCTGCACCAAGAACAAGTTCAGTACCATTTGCTCACTCGAACCGCATTAGATGATCATTGATTGGTGGCAATGGAGAAATAGTTGAGGCAGACGTATATCTGTATATATAAAAATTGGCATATATCTGTTGTAAATCATTGTAACTTATACATGTTTGTGCTGGCTTACTCAGTTGTCATCCATCGTGACAAATCTCAAACTTGTACTTGAAATATCAATAATATATTTTTATGAATTTCACATCTTCAAATCCGTTCATTATTCCAACAAATCAGCATAATCACAAGACTATGCGAACTGGCGCCTCATGTAAGTGTCCTCGTGCACGAATAGAGGATCTTGCGGAGGAGGAAACTGAGGCTGTCCCATTGCAATGTCTGCACCCCGTGTTATCCCATTGATTCTGTTCTTTGCTGAATTCAAGGTTAGGTAATAGATTATCCCCAAAATGACACTAGCAAGTGACAACACAGAAGCTCCAGCGAAAACGCCCCGTTTTACAACATAACAGTAGTAGTTGCCAAAGTACAAGTTCTCTTCACTGTGTTGTTCATCATTCAGAGCTGCCCCAGTTAGCAACAGAAGGAATGCTATGACAAATGTGAACCTGCACATGCTAAATTAGGAACAGAAAAGATTGATAATGTAAACGAACAAACAGTCTTCATAATATAGATGAAGCTTGAATTCTAATTTTTGATCATCTTATTGCTTGAATTCTAGTAATTTTTTCCCCTAAAGCTCATATATTCAACAATCCTGAAGATTTAATCTCTATTTGTTCATTTGCAAGAGCCAAGACTGTTGAAGAACTTGTAAATGATAAAATAATTACCAGGAAACAAGAAAGCAGATTAGCGCTGTAGTCCAATTAGAATTTGACTGATGGGGGCCTTTCTTACAACAAACGCATCGAGTTGCAACATTGATGATGATTTGAGCAATCATGAGAGCAACAGCGGCCGTTAATCCAAGGCCTAAGGCAGGACTCCTGTGATATACACATTCTTCAGGAGAGGGAAATCGGACCTGTTCACTCTACAAAACAAACATATAGTCAAATTACGGCTAATCTCACCTTATTACTGAAATTGGTTATGATAACTTACAGAACTGAAAGATTTGAAAACAATGTTACCATTAGTCATCATATCTTTATACCAAAGATCAGTCGCCTAAATCACAATAGAAACCCACTCGACTTTGCTATGCGAGTTTCCATATGTAATTAACTAATTTTTCAACAACTTATCTGATTAACAACTACTCCCTCAGTCCCATTTATATAGGCGGATTGAAATTTTCACATAGATTAAGAAAATTTATTGGAAAAGTAAATTAAATAGTAAATTTCTTAATATGCCTCTATTTATTATTTGACTATGTATTTTTTATAAGTTAATCAAATAATTAAATAGAGATATATTAGTAAATGAGCTAAAAAACATTACTTTTTATGAAAATAAGCCTATATATTTGGGACATCGAAAAAGGAAAACAAGTCTATAAATGGGACGGAGGGAGTATATATTTAAATCGTATGAAACAAGAAGCACTTCAGCTTGTTAACTTTTTAGTCAAGAGAAGGATGATGATACCAGATGACAATGTTTAATATTCGCAGAAAGTGGGACGACTGCAATGAAATTAGTCCTAGCCAGTGTTCATCTCTCTCTCTCTCTCTCTCTCAAATGTGTGAACTGTGAACATGTATCATCAATAAAACTCATGGCTCATAGGATCAAACAGCTCAGTTTGTGCGTTTTCAATCAACATTAGCATTTAATCTTCTGTTCGGCCTACACACGCGGCATTAGTATCATCCAACTAAATGCACACAAACACAATCTCAACCAGCAAAAATATTATAAAAAAAACAGAGAAAATTCATCGCTAAATTGATGCTTAATTGCTAAAACTAAGCAAGAAGTTGGACGCTCTCTTCCAGTTTGGGCGGATGCTAGTGATACAATTTTCTTAAAAATTAATACACTGAAAGAAGAATCCGAGTTTTAATGAAAGCCTTCGATTTCGTTTCGCCGATATGCAACTGATAGATCCTCGCCGGATATTTGTGTTCTGATTCAGTGAATAAATAATTACTTGATTAATCATGGGGATAACTGATAATCAAATCCACACCTATATACCTTAATCCTCTTCGCTTCCGCAGCAAAGCCTGTTGCAGCAGATAGCAGCCCGAGAAATCCCACGACACAGCATACTATAATCACCTTTCTTCTCTCCACCTCCATTTTCCTTCTCTCTCTAAATTTTCTTCTCTCTTATCTTATCACTCGTCACGGTGACGAAATGCCCAAGACATTGAATCGACGAAATTTCCGGTTTGCGCAAGTTGAGGAAAGTTGGAAGTGGAAGTGTGGAACTGAAGCAACTATTATTATTGCTGATACTATTTTTAGTTTTGAATAGGGTTAATTTGGCGTAAAATCAAAAAGAATTTTCAAATTCCGATTTTTCCCATAAATTTTTAATTTTGTTTATAAAATCATAAACTTTTAATTTTTTTGGAATTTCCCTAAAAGTCGGATTCCGGCCAAATCGAACATGACGTGGTGCCAGAAAGTGCTGACATGTATTTTTTTATTATTAAATAGTAATGATGTGTAATTAGGGCCATCTCCAGCAGTTCGCACCAAAATACAGCAATTTCAGCACAAAAATATAGCAAAATCAGTAAGTCATCTCCAGCAGTCTACTCTATATTTTTACACAAAAACAGAATATTCTACTTTTAGTCACGGTTGATGATCCTGAAACATGTGATTACTTCCGATCAGAGCAACAAGATATTATTTGAAAGCGGTAACAAGCCAAAGAAGTCAACACTAGTATTTCTGATATGTTTCAAAATTTATTTTCAAATGGGGTGGGACGTTCCGGAGATGACTTTTATTAGAAATTAAATGTATAGACTTTGTGTTTATGCTTTTATTATGTAATTGTATTTTTTTAAAAAAAATTGTTTATCTTGTATTTTATTTAAATGTATTTTTAAAATAATTTTATGTAATTTTAATGTAGGTATAATATGTTTAGAAATATAACTATAATATAATACTTTGGAACAAAATAATTAAAGAACACAAAAAATAATAAATATAACAAGGAATAATAATTACTCCCTCCGTCCCATTATTGTTGGCACGTTTCTTTTGGGCACGGGTATTAAGAAGAAGGGTGTTTAAAGGGTAAAAAGATATAAAGTGGTGGAGCCCACAACTTTTTGTGAGAGAAGAATATTTCCCAAAAAGGAAACAGGCCAACTTTCGTGGGACGGCCAAAAAAGGAATACAGGCCAACAATAATGGGACGGAGGGAGTATAACAATAAAATTAATTACAAAAAGAATAGAGCAATGAATAGTGTTGCTCCAAGTTTGAAGCAACATTATTCAAATCTGTATAATAGAGCAGGATTTTGGTGCTGGGCTGGAGAAAGAATTGCTCCAGATTTGGAGATATGTGAAGATATAGAGATGGGTTGGATGCCCTAAGAGATTATATCATTACTTAATTGAAATAAGAATGCCATATGTTTCCTTTATTTTTCTTCAACATTAATTGAATATATTTGACTTCCAGAGTATAACAAGGGTTTTGTCTGCACATTCCTTCATTTCTCGTTGAATTTCCAAAAGGTCACTGAAGAGGGAATCTTCAAATGCATCCATATTTTCTCTGCGATTTTTAGTAGTGAGATTAGTTTATCAGTTACAACTCTTTGAAGCACGTATTTTGCGGTATTTTGTCGGTCGAGAAGCCTCTTTGTGTTCTAGGTGGTCCACGACTTTGTTGCAACAATGGACGACAAGTAGGTCCCCCGTTTTAACCCTTTTGTATATTTTTTTGTCATTGTTAGATCTTCAATGCATTTGGGGTTAGGCTTTTGTTCTTTGAGTAAAAGTTGCGACAGAATCTATCATCTTGGAATATGAATCTGACATTTTGGAAAAAATATTATTGCAGTCACATTTTTTCCATACATATACATCATGGAGGTAAATTTTCCAGTAGAGGGAGGCATGATATTTATGTTGGGGGTAACTTTGTTTTGAAATCAGGGTTTGATGAAGATAGATTTGGATATTTTGACCTAAGGGATGAGGTTAAGAGTTTGGTTTATGTATCATGGGATGGGTTGTGGTTTAAAGTTCCTAACTCTGAAGTGTACAAACCTTTGAGAGATGACACTGATGTCATGCTAATGCTTAAGCATTTATCAATGGATTGCAGAGTACTCTCTATTTATGTTGACCATGGTAAGAATGTGGGAGAGAGTAAAGATATAGAGTTGTTCTACGTCAATGAGGATGTGGATAATATTGTTGGGGAGGTGGGCATAGATTGGAGTTCAGAGTCAGATGATTTGGATTATTGTCCATCTGAGGAAGATTTAACTGATGACGATTTAAGTGATACTGAACTAGCCGAGGACGATGATGAGTATGTAACCTCGAGGAAGATGATAAAATCTGATAAAATTCCTGTGGAAGTGTTTGATAAGTATGTGGGTGGCCCTAACTTCGTTGTGACTATAGAGGGTGATAACATTGAAGATGATGAGCCTGTGTCGGAGTATGATGAGTCAGATGGTGATGTCAATTCATCCTCAACTGAGGGTGAATTTGAAGATATTAAAATTAGAAAGAAAAAAAGGTTACTTATGGCCCAAAGTGTGATCACACTCAATTAGTTGTTGTGCTTGGTATGAGATTTGAGAGTGGATATCAAGCTAGAGAGGCACTCACAACTTGTGCCATTTTTAATGGGTGGCATCTTCGTTTTAAGCGGGTAAGTAAGTCTCAGATGGAGGCTAGATGCAGTCCACCATGTACATGGAGATGCTATGGAAGTATAATCAAAGGGTCTGATGTGTTTACTATTAGAACTATTAGAGGAAAACACAAATGCCCAAGAAAGATGTCCAACAAACTGTGTACCTCTACTTGGATTGCCAAACAGTATTTGAATGTTTTTAGGGTGAGGCCTGGTTTGTCTGTTAGTGATTTGAAGGAGGATCTGCTTCATAGATATAATATTTATGTTACTAAATGGAGGTTGTATAGTGCAAGAGCACTTGCTGGAGAAGAGTTGAGGATCGATTCATGAGCATTATTCATATATGAGGAGGTACATTGCTGAAATAAAGAGGGTGGATATAGACGGTAGATTTGAATTGTTGTTAGGTGAAGGGGCTGATTTTCGAGGTCTATACATAAGCTTCAGTTCATTAAGAAAAGGCTTTATGAAAGGATGTAGACCAATATTAGGGCTAGATGGTGCTTTCCTAAAGACATATTTGGGTGGGGTTTTGCTGAGTGCTATTGGGAAGGATGGGAACGATCAAATGTACCCAGTGGCTTGGGCTGTAGTTGAAGCTGAAAATGGAGAGAATTGGTCATGGTTCTTGGAGATATTACTAGAAGAACTTGGCATCCATGATGGAAATGGTTTCACTTTCATAAGTGATCAACAGAAAGTAATAGTTAAACCCTGAAATCTATTAAATAATTATTTATCATATCACCTAAATTGTGTTATTGCCTACAGGGTTTGATCAAAGTTGTGAGCCGACTTGCACCATTTGCAGAGCACAGAAACTGTGCTAGACATGTATTATGTAACTGGAAAAAACATCATAAAGGAGAAACTCTCAGTAAGATGTTCTGGAGAGCATGCAGGAAAGCCACTTATGTAGAGGCATATCAACTGGCATTAGAAGACATGAGACAGGAGAATAAAGCAGCATATGCGGAATTTGTTGAAAGAGGTCCCGAAAAATTCTGTAAGGCATTCATATCTTCTGTTCCCTCATGTGATATGATTAATAATAATAGTGTTGAGACCTTTAATGGGTACATTGTTAATGCTAGAGGGAAGCATATGATAGACATGTTAGAGGAAATAAGGACATCTCTTATGCAGAGACAAGTTAGGTTATTTGCTGTTGTTGCTTCTAATGTTGATACACTAGTTTCCAATGTTTTGAAAAAGTTAGAGAAATTGAAAGTAGAAAGCAGATATTGCATTGCACGTTCTAGATTGGGGAAGGGAAACAAATTTGAAGTAAGTTTACATGAAGACAGGTTTGTAGTAGTTGTGGATGATAAGACATGCAGTTGTAGGGGTTGGGATATTACTGGAATCCCTTGTGTTCATGCCATATCTGCCATGTCATTCTTGAATGTGGATCCAGAATGTTTTGTACACAATTACTTTCTGTCAGAAGGTATTTAGGGGCATACAAATACGGATTGAAACCTATGAATGGAAAAAAGATGTGGCCTCATGTTGATGGTTACCCAGTTCTGTCTCCTCCGGTTAAGAAAATGCCCGGAAGGCCCAAGAAGAAAAGAGTTAGAGACCCTGATGAGATAAACCCAAAAGATAGCTGCAAATTGAGAAAGAATGGTGTAACCATCACTTGTAGTAGATGTATGCAAACAGGACATAACATGAGGACTTGTAAGAATGAGACAGTTGAGAAGCCTCCAATAGAAAAGGTGGTTAAATGTTTTTTTGCTTCATTTTATTCATAAGAATGTATACAATTACTAACTTCAACTTTTATTTGTTTAGAAGAAAAAATGGAGACCTGCTAAACCAAAAGCTCTCATTTCACAAACTTCAGTTAGCACCATATCTGCTGCTAATACAAAGGATGTTGCGAAAGAAAGAGCTATAGCCAGAAAAGGATACGGTGTTATTATGTTTCCAGAGACCGGGAACATCTATGCTACGGTACAACCTAAACAATCACTATTTTAGTACATGAATAATTTTTTAATGTTAAATTTTGATATTTTTCCATAAAGATGCCATCCAAGGGCAGAGCAAAGTCCAGTTTGTCAATCCAAGATTCCAAAAAAGGAAGCCGCCGATTGCAAGAAAAACTACATCACCTCAGGATGCATCGGGTTCTAGCACAACTTACTTACTGATGCAAGAAAGTGGGAATTGAATCTACTCAATCTGTCTTTTTTGTAATTAGCAGAACAACTGACTTGCCTAATAATTTAATCTGCCTATTTTGTAATGGATGAATGTACTCCTACTCCATTTTGTGTTTTTGCAGACCTTATTATGCGAATCTTGTTTTCAGTTATGAAGAAGTTTCTTAGCTAGTTCAACTTTGTTACTGAATTAGATTGCACCAACCTAGAACATTGCAGTTGAAGTTTTTGCTTCTTACTCAATCAATGCAATTAAGCTGATAAAATAAATCCAACCATAATTACAACCACAAGAGATTAATCTTTCATTATTCTAGGCCTCTACTTTAACAAAGGATGACAAAAAGAAGCAAATAAACTACATTTATCCATACAATATTGTACATGTATAAGATACAAATTAACATGACAAAATCAATACACTTTGGTAATTAGCATGCAAAATCTATTTATTTTGAAAATTGTGATAAAACTTAAAGTTCATGGATTTAGAAACCAAAATTAAAAAGTTCATGGGAAAAACCGGAATTTTAGAATTCTTTATGGATTTATCCCAAATTAACTCTTTAAAAAGTATACATGTCAGCAAATTTCCGGCACCATGTCATGTTCGATTTGGCCAGAATCCGACTTTTGGGGAAATTCCGGAAAAATTGAAAGTTTATGATTTTAGAAACAAAATTAAAAGTTTATGGGAAAAACCGGAATTTGGAAAAAAAATTTGGTTTTACACCAAATTAACCCTTTTGAATAATAAAACATCTATCGCATGTTCGTTTGGTATCCATATACGTATATCAGATATGGGTATGGCTCATATCATATTCATACTTTGTGTTTGATATATCAGTATATGAATATCAAATTGATATCTTTGATATATCTGTTGGGAAAATTAATAGAGTTTTGATTGGATACCAAAACCCAGCTGACCCCAACCGAGTAGATGAATGTACAAACTTTGTGTTGTTTCCAGCTCACCTGTTTGAGCTTATAGAGTTTCTTAGTTTACAGGTAGATTCACTGAAGACTCGAAGACACGAAGACACGGCTAAGCATAGCCTTAAGAACTCAGCAGAGCAGACTCAGCAGAGCAAGACACAGCAGAGTCAAAGATCCTGCAGTATCAAGACCCAGCTCAGTGACGGAAGCCCAGCTCAGTGTCAAAGACCCAGCTCAGTGTAAAAGACCCAGCTTAGTGTCGATGACACAGCTCAGGTCTAAAACACAGCTCAGGTCAGTGACACAGCTCAGGATGAAGACACAGCTCAGGTTGATGATACAGCACAGGTCTAAGACACAGCTCAGAAGTCAAGACACAGCAGAGTCCAAAACGCCGAAGACACGGCGAGAGACGCTTAGCGGCTCGAAGACGAAGACCTTCTCCAAGACAAGATCCCGATGTCGAGAAGATCTTGTCGACGCGATCAAATCGAGAAGGAATAGCTTCTGCAGATACAGACCTACTTCGTAGGTAAAGGCCAGAAGTCAACAAGAGTAGGTAAGATTCAAACGGCTCTCTTCCAACGGCTAGTTTGAATCTTCACCTATATATATCTCTCCTCCACCATTGAAGAAGACGGTGAGGGGGCCGACAAGAGACGGCCGAAGAAATAGAAGAAAACGAGAAAAATGAACAACGATCTTCAAAGCCAAATCTTTCAAGAACACCCGCTCGTGTTCTTAGTTGTTCACATATTCAGTCATAGGCAGATTAGATCAGATTAAATATCTTAAGCCTAGTTTGAACGAGTTCATCATACTCCTTGTTCTTCATTGTAAGAACTCGTTCATAGTTGGAAAACCATACCCAAACCCAAACCCAGAAAGGTTAGGTAAATGTACGCTTGCTCGAAGCGTGTAATTCGAATGGTTAGGTTCTTCAAGACCCGCAAAGGCGAAGGTGTAGGCTTGACGCTGCCCGCAACCGTTGGAACACGGCTCGGGTTAGAGTTGTGAAGTTGCTTGGTACTTGGAAACCAAGTGGTAGTGAATTACCGTTGAATGCAGTCGTGGATGTAGGAGGGGTTACTCCGAACCACGTTAAAGATGCTCTTGTTATTTATCGCTTTGTTTTATGCATGTTACTAACTCTCATAAGCATACATTTCAATCTGCATAAACTGACTAACTGAAAAGTGAAACAGAGCTTTGCAATATAATTTGAAGCAACAGACGGACTTTCCAAATCCACCACATTCCGCACACAGCCAGCTGTGTCGATCAAGCTGTCATCCAGCTGGATCGAACACAGCCAGCTCACTCAAAAGAGTTTTAACTTGGAAAAGTTTTTAAACCTTGGTGTATTCACCCCCCCCCCTCTACACCAAGGTATCCGTCTTGGGACCAACAATATCTTATATCCTAATTTTCAACATTCTCATACACCAATTTTTGTTAGGGTATGACTCATATCTCTTCTTTCCTACCAACTTCATATACTGGTATATGGATACCAAACAAGCAAACTCTATAATTGATCGTGGTGGACTTCTACAATTTCAAAATTATTTGCAATATTTATTCGAATTTATAAGCTTTCACATAGTTAAATAACATAATTAAATATTTTCTTTTTAGGAATGAAATATTAATAGTATGACAATCAAAAATGGAAAAATGAAACAAAATTAATGGGAGGGAGTAGTATATTTTTTCGATTATAATGTTCTTGATTTTTTCAACAAAATTTATTCGGTACTTACGTACTTTATAATGATGTCTTTTACTGAACATTATGAGAATGTAATTTTTTTTACTAACACGTCATAATAATTTCTGGTGGAATATTTCTTCAAAATAAAAATAAAAAAAAAGAATCTGATGGAATATCCTCTCTATTCGATCTTCAACGCTGGCCGTGGATTATGTCGGTGTCGGAAGGGTAAAACTGACTTTGGCATGATTCTAAGAAAAAACCTCCAAATATGCTTTTGATATTTTGACTTTTCGTTGTCTCTCAATTTATGTGCTTCTTAAAGGAATCAATATTGCATTTATGAAGAGATAGAGATAGAGAGAGTGTCGGGAAATCGGAATCATCTAGTAATATTTTAGTCTAAGTTTATATTCGGTATGGAGAAATTCTATTATGAGTGTACATTATAAATTAATATAAATTATATAATAATAATAATATTTTATTAATATAAATTATATTAATATAATATTATCATGTAAGAAGGGATGTACTACATGTACACCCATAATAGAATTTCTCACTCCGCATGATACTACAAGGAAACCGTTAGTAAAGGCTGTAAAACCCAATCACGCATTATTTATTTAGTTATTTATTATTTCACAATATACGCATAGATGACTCAAAATCTTAATTTTAAGATTGAAACAGAAATATCTTATCAAGATCTTAATGTTAAAGGAAAAGTGACTTACCAATTGAACTGCGTTTTGTTGTCATCACTTAGTATTTTAAACTATGTTTATGTATGACCGGTCAAGGCCAAAATCAGAAGAAGACAAAGAAGATAGAAAACAAAAAAGAAAAAGGAAAATATCAAGACAACAGGTTATGAAAATGGTTGGCAGACTCGCGGACCCAAAACCATATCAATTCACTTTTACACTTGTCACCTCTTTATTGGTGGAATCGATTTTTTACATAAAATTAAATGTCTATTATTGAAATTATTAATTATTTATTAAAAATTATATCATCATCCAATATTTTTCATTCTCAATAAATACTTAAATAGAGTCTAATATTGATAATTTTTCTGAGAAAACAATCAAATATTCCCCCTTTTCACACTTATCTTTTGGGATCAAGTATATTTTATTATTTAAGCTCAGAAAAGAATAGCGTTTGAGCCCGAGTTTTAATTTCTAAAGAGTCAACTAATTCGTTCAAAAACAAAAGAGTTCAACTAATCAAATTCAAGCAAAATATATATATATATAGATATATATATATATATATATATATTTATATAGGGGAGAGTTCAAATAGAAACTAATTATTAGAAAGAAACTAGAATTTTTTTTAACCATAGATTTAAGTAGATCAACGGTTACAATATTAAGGAGATTTTTAATAAGTATTTAAGATGACAGGATTTAAGGAGGATCGTTGTGTAATTTACTCTTAAATAGTAACTGATTTTTTCCTTAAATCATGGGATAATGAATCGGTTAATTCATGGAATGTGGTTTGTTTAGAGAACTGGTGATTTATTATTGTTTCTTTCGTTTCTTTCGGCTATTCTCATTAGTCAAAATTAATTTTATTTCTTCTTTTTTTTCCTGCATTTATTATTGCAATTAATGATTATGCATTATGTTTGCGATTTTTATTTTTCTTTTTTTCTTCATTTTTCGGCTATCTTCATTTCACTTTTTTTATTTAGAGTTTGTCTTTCACGATAATATTTACTAAATGCATAATTATTTTGAATGTTATGCATTATGTTTGTGATTGTAATGCATTATCGTTGTGAACTAAATGCATTATCAATTGTGATTGTAATGCATTATCGATGTGAAATAAATGCATTATCAATATATACGAAATGCATAATTTATATACGTATGAATATACAAAACATGAACGACATACAAAATATGCATATTTTAATTTTTATTATGCATTTACTTCATCATAATGCATTTTAAAACATTTGTTATGCATTTAATTTATTGTTGAAATATTTGTTATGCATTTAAATATCCCAAAATTGTCAATCAACCAAAATTAAGTGTTTATGCATTACAATACGATTAAAATGCATTACCCATAGATAAATAATTTATAATTACATAAATTCTTATTCAATTATTGCTTATGCATTTTATAAAGAGACAACTAAATGTTGATTCCTAGAAAAATTGAGAATACTGGATAATTTAATGGGTAATGCTTCCGATGATGCATCTACATGCTTTCAGTTATGCATATAAAACCAATTCTATATGCATAAATTTTAAACTTATTCGAATTAGATTTTTTTTGGTAGATTCGATGAAAATAAAATTAATTTTATGTCAGACAAATAAAATAAAATAAGTAGAACAACATTGATTTTGATTCTTTTGGAGGTAAATATTTGTGATTCTAATACATAAAATCAGGTTTTGGAAATAGATTTCTAATTTAAGGAATGATAATTTTGTAATCCCTTAAATTGTGGAAAGAGAGATCATACGGTTTTGAATTAAACGTTGATACCCTTTTATTCATAAAAAAATCGATTAAATAAAATTATTTAATCCAATCATAACCATCCATCTCCTTTGAGGGCTCGTTTGGTAGGGGTGATTAGGGTGTATAATATGTCTATGACACCCTAACATCTTGTTTGGTATGAAGTATACGGCCCTTTATAAAGTTCGGGCCCGTATGAATAATACTTACTTTTGTTGTTATGTATACTACCTATGAGGTGGTATAAATAATACTGCAACTAATTATAGCAATAAATTACAATAATTACTATGTGTTGCAGAGAATTTAATACATCATATCAAACGGAATATTAATTCTTTATATTTATAAGACATCTCAGTCAAACATATCAGGCTTTATCCCATACTTTGTACCAAACGAGCCCTAAATCTATGAACAATAAAAGTTTCTAGTTTCTACACTAAAATAAGTTTCTACATGAACCTAACCCTATATTTATATTTCTCTAGCCCATTTGATATTTGGAAGCCCAAGTATTTAAATCTGATCCACGATTATATATATTGGTTGATTCTATGTACAGCCCAAGTATTAATCTTGCGCTTGTGAATGATAAATATTTTTCTGCAACTGCTAGTAAAGGATATTTTGGTTTGGAGGATCTAATGCAAAAAAAACGAAAATAAAACTGATTGAAATACATCAATTAAAAAATCTATTATTTCTTAAAAAAATTATTTTAGAGGCAATAGGATAAAAGAGTACATCAATTAATATTTTTGTTAATTTTTAATAAGGGGTCATGGAGCGTAAAAATGAGACTACGTTAGAATAATTATAGACATACAATGTTTGTAAAAAAAAAATTATTATAGAAATACAATAAATATGATTGCAAGAGACATAATTTATGAGGATTAATTTGCCTAAAATACATAATCTTTTTCAAATTTTGAAATTTCATATGACTTTTAAAAAATCTATACTATCTATATCTATACTATACTAAATAATGGAGTTTTGGCTCTATTTACATATGTTGTCTTTTTCCCTCCAAAACCAATTTAGTGGATAATAAGTCTTGACCTTTAGTTATATTATGAATGATGAATAATATATGTTGGTTAATTACTATATACATCTCCTTTCATGTTTGAGCTTTAAAAATTGAATGATTATGGATTTTGGCTTATTTATTGAATTTGGGATTATGTAATTGAATTTTCTACTTTTTATATTTATTATTTATATAATAAATATTCTAATTTAACACAACACTATTTTGACTAAGATATGCAATTTTGAAAAGAGAAAAAAAAAATAAAAGATTAGCACAATGAATAGTTGCCAAAATAATTTTATTATTTAGATTCGTAATATTTTAAAAATATAATAGTGAAAAATATTAAAAAGATAATTAAAAATATATATTTCGATATATTTAGAAGTTATCAAAAATGAAGAATTATTAAAAATACCAAAATTGGTTGAAATTATTGTAATGGTTGTTCATCTTTGATTCTAATGGCATTTTGAAATGAGTTTTAATTGAAATTGCATTTTCAAATATATATAAAAAAATGGTTGTTTAGAGATGTTTAGAAGGTAAGCGTTATGCTAATTTTTTAAAAAAATGTTTCTTAAATTATTAATGTAATTAACTATTTTGTATTTTATATTTGGATTATTTATAAATATTATTTAGATATTTATATGTAATGATAATAGTGTATTTAAATTTATTTAATTATATTTTACGAAATAATTTTTATACTTTATTTTTTTAGTAATATTAAGGATAAATTACCAATTAAATAGTTTTTTTAGTTTACACACGCACATATGACTCGAACCCCCAACCTCTTGGTTGGGCCCGTTGGGGTAGTTCGGATTATTTTTTAAATTTCTTGATGAGTATGCTTATATATTAGTGTAGGATATTCTTATAGTGTAATGTTAGTTGTATTGATTTAAAATTTTCTCTATTTTATTGTATTGTAAACTGAAAAATAAATGTATAAGTTTTAAATACTTATATATTCTAAATGAAGACATATACAAAATATTGGTTACTGGAAATATTATGTACAATGAAGTATATCATAATATAAATAAAAAATTTAATATGTCATAATTATTAATGTTATTTTGATTGAATGTTTTTTTTTAAGTATTGATGTAATGCATGAATTTTATATTTTATTGTGTTATTCCATAATTAATATATTAGATGATTAATGCATTTTATATGTGATAGATAGTTTTTCAACAATTTTATATGGATATAAGAGTTGCAAATTGGAAAGGTTTGAAGATATTGGTATGTGGTGTTGTGTAAAAAGAAATTTTTATAATGTTTGATAATCTCTCCGTCCACGAAATATATAGCACAACTTTAGTGGCACGAGAATAGCATGAACCAAATGGACATAATATACATTTCGTGGACGAAAGAAGTATGTTGTATTTGTTAATGTTATTCTTAAAAATGTCCTTATTAATTTATATACTGAAAAACTAATATATTATTATTCTCTTTTATTGCTTGAAATTTTATACTCCATCCATCCATGAAATATAGGTCAGGTAGGGTGTGACAAGAGTTTTAATAAATATTAGGTAGATAGTATTTGAGTAGAGAAAGGGACCCACTAGGTGTGAGGTATAAAATAATGAATGTGTGTAAGGTATTATTCCAAAAGAAAAGTGGTATAAATATGGTGGACACTCAAAAAGAAAATTGTATACGTAAACAATTTTCTTTTTTAGTGTCCACCATATTTATGTGAAACCTCCTTATTATTTATGTGATTTGATAATTTATATATTACATATTTTTAAAATGCATTCTACCGTGCAACGCACGGGTGCAATACTAGTATTTGTAAATACATCACCTTTATATTTGTTTGAAGTTTGACATAATTCTGAAAATCCCCAAATTACACTTAATGTGGTTGTCGAAATTTACGTGGAATTTCTTTCCTGCGAGAGAAACGACGACATTTTTTTCTTGATCACGTGTAAAATTCTCATTGGAAAAAAAAAATCACGTGTAAAATTCCGACAATCACGCTAAATGTAATTTGAGGATTTTCGGAATTATATCAAAATTCAAATAAATATAAAGATGATGTATTTACAGAAATTTTTTTCAAAATCAAGTCAAATTTCAAAATCCAAAAAGATGGTGTATTTTAGACAAATTAACCCATTTATCATAGTCTAGATTAATAATAGGCACTTGACACTTGTAGGTGGGATTAATTTGGATTTAGGCCAGAATTTGTCATGTGACTATTGTGCTTTAGTATAGTAATATATTGCATCTGAAAAAAGAAAGAATATAGTACTCCCTCATCCGTCCTATAATAAGTGACATGTTTCTTTTCTTTTTATGAATAAAAAGGAAAGAAACAAGTTACTTATTGTGGGATGGGGTGAGTAATAGATTGGGTTTTCATAAAATATATTAAGGGAAAACAATGTTTTTTTTTTGCATTATGTCAGTTCATTTTTATTTGAGAAACGATAAATTGACATGTCTTAGTCATTTTTAGTATTTTACTTTGTGAGAAAGGAATCTGCTCTTAAAATTTCAAATGAAATAAACAAGTTTTTTTTTTTTTTAGCGTAGAAATAAACAAGTTTTACTTCTCTCTAGATTTAAAATTTCCTTTAATACGTCCGAATATTCTAGCATAACTATTCGAGTTTAACATGATTAGGAATGACAATGGGTCGGGTACCCATCCATTAAGCATTTCCCAAACCCAAACCCATTAAAATTTTATCAACCCATACCCGTCTCAAACTCGATTAAAAAATCATTTCAAAACCCGTACCCGACCCAAACCCGTTGGGTAATACCCACTAAAAACTCGCTAAAAACCCATTGTACTAGAACATAAATATCAATATTAAATTTAGTAGAAATAACAAAATATTATAAATATAATTTTAACATGAGTATAAATAGAAAATTTCATTAAATTAAAATATATGTGGGTTAAAAGAATATATAAAATCCTAAAATTATTAATATTTATACTAATATAAATTATATATAATATAAATATTTAATTACTAAACTTATTAATTCTTTATATGCAGTTTAAAAAGAATAATATAAAATCCTAAAATTAATAATATTTACACTAATATCTATGATTATATTATAAATTATATATATAATATTTTGTTATCCTACATATATATAAATGGGTTTAGGTAGCGGATACCCGTAGGTAATTTCCCAAACCCGACCCAAACCCGCACGGATTTGAATGTTTCTACTCAAACCCGTCCCAAAACTATTTAATGATTCTCAAACCCGTCCCATTAGAGTTTGGGAGAGCCGAATACCCGTAAAAACCCGACCCATTGCCATCCCTAAAGGTGATCAGGTGGAGCGGCATGGGAAACAATATAAATATTCTGTAATTAATGTGCGGAAAAAATAGGTTTAATTTGATTATTATAAATATAAATCTGAATGCAGCCTTCGTCACATGTCATGATCCATGCTTACTTAGAAAGAGCTTTCACCGAGTCAAAACACTCAAATCTAAATATTCACAAACAAATGTTCTATTCATACATGATGCGTTCGTCAATATTTGGGAGCTTGACATTATATAGTTTAAATAAATAAATAAACTTGCGATTATATTGGCAGATTTACTGATTAATTTTATAAAATATTTTGAGCTCATATTATAATATTTATAGTGTCAAATCATTACACCGGGAATATCATATGAACCTGCAATCCAAATCTTTAAAATTAAGAGAAGATAAATGAATGACATGTGGGTGCTACGTAAAAAGGTATTCTTTTGGTCCTCGAGGTGTGGTTAATTTATTATTTTAGATCGTCCCTTATAAGTGTGGTATTTTTATAAATGAAAATGATTCCAATAACTTTTTAATATTTTATATCTCACGACAAATCAAATATTTAAGCTCCTTGATCCCCAGTCAACAAACATTAATTTATTCACTTTTTCTTAAAATGCGTGTCGCACTCTCCCACTACACTAATTTGGGATGGAAGGAGTATCATATTCTCAATAGTGTTTTGATTTTATTCGTGTTTTTAAGGGAAATCTTTACTTTTTCTTCAATTTTGGGGAAATTAAAGTGATTTCTTAAAGCAATGTCTTGAAAATGAGTTTTGACCTTCAAAATATTTTTAAAAATTTATGATTTTTCAATGGAATTTTAAATACAACACGAGGCGTATTATTGGGACTCAATTCGACGGAAATCGTTGTTGTACTCATTCAAGTTCAAATAAGAGGTTTCTATCATTTTTATATGTGTATTCGTCGAGTTGAGTCAAATTTCCGTACTCATAAATTACCTCGCTCGTGTGTCATATTTGAATATGTCCGAAGATTATAATTTTTTACAAATATTTTGAAGGCCACTATCTTGTTGCCAAATTTGAAACTTTATTCGAACAATTAAAATTTTTTACAAATATTTTGAAAGTCAAATTACTTTTTAATTTAAAAATAAATGGCTTCGATTCCATAATTGCAAATATTTATTATGCAAAACAAAAGTACAAATGCGATTTTCATGCAAGTCGCTAAACAAGCAACACTATTACAAAAAATATTAGGACATTCATTCTAATTCCCCGATTTTTTTTCATGATTATTCTAATTCCTTTCACAAACCAAACACTTCCTAAATTAACTTTTCAAGTAATAGTTCGATTAATAATGTCCGAGCATATCCTTTGCTTAGTTAGAAGAAGCATAATACTTGTCATTAATTTGTTAAATGCCCAAGTCTCGAACTAAAACCGAGAAGGTTTTAGGTCGGTCATGAGATGTTAATAAGTGTGACACGTATTGCTTTGAAAATGATCAGATGCTTTCAAATTTTACTGATTAGATTAATATACGTGTTTGATTTAATATTTTATAAATATAATACGTTAATGTTTTAACCGTAGTTACGTAGCATGTGTATATTTTCAAACTTTTATAAAGGAATATAAATTTTATTAGGGTAATTAATAGTTTGTGGCTCCAACTTTGAGCGTTTTTCGATTTATGACCGTAACTTAAATTTATTCAAAAAAAATATTCCAACTTTGAGCTTTTTTTTATTTATGGCCTCAACTTAAATTTATTTGAAAAATACCTCAACTTTAAGCCTTTTTCGATTTATGATCTCAACTTAAATTTATTTGAAAAAATACCCCAACTTTGAGAAATTGTTGAAAAATAGCCCGTGTTTTACTTTCCGGTGATCGGATGCTAACTCAACATCTTAAATGTATGATGTGGATATTTAGACGCCATGAAATGGGAAACAACATCGTTTCTTATTTAAAACTAAAAAAAATGATAAGTAACCTCATACTTATCTCCAGTATCAGGATTATATCACAAAATCGTGTCTATCTATCTAACTTATGCAATTTCTTCATGACACACCTAGATAATTTTATTTATTTTAATTCTAAATAAAAAGTCGTTTCCATTACGTGGTATTTAAATATCCACATCATACATCCCAGAGTCTGAGAAAACGTCCGGTTGCTGGAAAATAAAATGCGGGTCATTTTTCATCAATTTCTCAAAATTGAGGTATTTTCCAAATAAATTTAAGTTGAGATCGCAAATCAAAAAATGCTCAAAGTTGGGATATTTTTCAAAATAAATTTAAGTTCAGGCCATAAATCGAAAATCGTTCAATGTTGATGTATTTTTCCAAATATATTTAAGTTGAGACCATAAATAAAAAAATGTTCAAAGTAGGATCCACAAACTATGAATTACCCATTTTATTATTATAAAACTAATTTTATTGGAGCTATGTTTGAAATAAAAGCATAAAATGTTCCGTCTATCCTTGAACGAATTGTGATATGGATATTTGATACCAAGTTGAAGCTTCGAGTTAGCCGATTTTAGGAGCCAAAAAGATTAACTCAAATGTAGAGGGACAGAAATGTAAGTTTGTCATTAAATCCAAACCGAAAAAATAGTTAAAATACGCCCAACGGATAACGTCGTTGTAGGATCCACGTAATCCTACCATACTTTTGATAATATGGGTTTATTCGAATATTCCCACTCTCTCCGGATCTTGGATTTCTGCTGCACATTTTACAAGCTAGATTATAATCCCAAAAAAAATTTTATATTATGAATATTAACTACACATCGGGTCAAATATGATGTTTTTTAAGATTTGAATATTCAATTTGTATCCAAAATAGTAAATGTGATTTCTTACAATATAAAAAAAGAGAGTATTCTTTCATTTCCGTTCGAAGTGACACACTATTTTTCGGCATGATTATTTAGAAGAAAATTTATTAAAGAATAAAGACATAGAAATTGGTGAAGCTCACACATTGTTATAAGAAAAAATGATTTTTCTTTTTAGATTATGTTACTTCGAATGAGATAACTTAATAAGAATGCATGTTACCTTGAGTATGACGAAGGAAGTATTATTGATCAAATTAAGTAAAGTAGTATTCGCACAACATACACAAAAATGGGAAAAAATAATTTCAGAAAATAAAACTACAAAATTCGGCATACCACATAAGACCAACTTTGTTGCAAATGAGAAGGACATATTATACTATATTCCAAAAAGGTTTGATTTCCACAATCCAAACAGTGCCTTTCTCAATTCCGTTAACTGCGACGGTAGCCGTCAAATAGGCGGTCCCCTTCCATACCATAAATTTGACGGAACTGGGCCATCCGTGGTACGGGGTAGGTGCCAACCAGGGGAAGCAAATAAACAAAGGCAATATCCTGAATGGCTGTGGGAAAAAATAAAAATGAAATTGCAAAATAGCGAAGAAATATACAGTAAGGTGTTCTACGCTGAAAGTACCCTCACATGTCACACCCACCCCACCTGCATACTATAAAAGGGGTCCTTCTCCTTCACATTTTGAGCAGTAATTACTTCAATTCATTCTTCAGGAATTCTTCTTCAACTTTTCTTCTCTCTCTAAGACAGAGTTTGTATTCTTTGTATGGCAGCTAATTTGCAGAGTTCCAGACTGGCGAGCTTCGGAAAGCGATTCTTTGGCCAGATCCGTTCTGTCGATTCCGCCGTTATTCCTTCTCTCTCAATCAGGTCTGTGTATGTGTGTGTGTTGTGCTTTTTTTAGCTACTTTAGTAGTCGGCTACGGAGGATTGTTCTGTGACTTATGTTTCTGTGTGCGCGAAATCGAATGTGTTGGTTGGAACTGTGAAGAATTTACAGTCGATATATATGCTTAATTTCTATATTTTGCATGTGGATGATTTGTTTCCTGTTAGGATTTAAGTTCTGATGGGAGTTGTGGTGGAATTCTTCGCTGAGGAACTCGTGATCTAAACATTTAATTACAGTTACGATTCATCCCTAAAACTGCTTGCTAAATTGAAACTTGATTTTTCTGGATTTGTTTCAAACTAAATGTGGCATGTTTTTTAGTTCAATATTTGCGCGAAACATATCAATGCACTGCTCATATAAAGTTTTATGGAGAAGTTGAAAATCAATATCATGCAGATGTGTAAACTCAAATCGAATAACATCTCATGACGTAGAGATATATGATGTCGGTAACAGAAAGTTTCTTGTTACATTTGTTGAATCGCAATAGTTTCCACTTATTTATTAGTAGCTTAAAGAAAAAGAAAACAAATTAAGAGAATCAATGTATTAGTTCAAATCTGCCGGCTGAAAACATCGATCTTAAATTTAAAATAATTGGTTTGGTATCAGCTAGGTAGGTTAGTTCGGATAAGGACATCACATAAGCCGTAAATTGCCCTCTATATATGATCTCTAGGTGGGGGCATTCTAGTGATTGAACTTTGAACGTAACGACCCTTTTTTCTGGATTTTTCTACTCATCTTTAGATACATATCTTCTTAATTAAGTTTTTATGAATTAGTTTTCCATAGTTTGTATCGAATAGCTTTAATTGTAATTCATACACATACGCCTTTATAATTAATTGCTACCATTTCCTGATTTGGTAGTCCATCCCATGTTAGGCACTTATCCTGACTTTGATCAGATCCAAGATCTCAAGTCTAAATTTGACTGGCCTCTTATTTAATTATCCGTGGGCTGCTTTGTCTCGCGTTGCTTCCAAGACCAGAGAAAAATTAAGATATATACTATTATGCATGAAAAATGAAGAGGCGTAATTACTTTTATATTCCTTATTAACTTGTCCGAGTTAGGGGTGCAGCAGCTGCAATTGTTATCAATTAACCATATTTTTATACTTGAGTGGATATATATAGATGAGAGAGTGTGATGGTAATTAGTGATTGAAATATATGCAGGAGAAGTGTCCACGTGTCGGTGTACGACAAGAACCCGGAGGAGCACTTCCGGCCAAGTGTGGTACCGGACCATGTAATTCCGCCCCAGCCTGAGCACTACTGGTCTCCCCACCCTCAGACAGGAGTGTTTGGTCCTGCAAAGGATCACAAAGTACTGGCTCTTGGTTCGGACCGTGCCTTACATGCCAGCACGACTGCAGGCTCTGTGTTGGAGCAGACGGCCTTCTTCCGCCCTCTAGAGGACCTGGACAAGCCTGTCCACCATTGAGGCTAGCCTGTAGAAATAAGCACCACCTTCATGCTATTGCCACCCCTATATAAAATACTATATATAATTAAATAGGCCAATCACTCTTTCTAGTATTTAAAGTGATGAAATGGAATAACTCTGTGTTGGTGGATATGTAAACTTGTTTGGGTGGGCGAGAAGTTGGTTGTAGTAATATGTTGTTTCTAGAAAGAGTTGATGTTGTTGTGTTACCTTCATCCCTCTCTATTGTTATGAAAGAAGTTATATTATTGTTTCTCTCTCTCTCTACTTGATGTTAAACATTGTGGATTCTCCATTTCTTTTCACCAAAATTAGGTAAAATTTGGGATCAGAAAAGGTGAAAGACAGTATTCACTGTTAACTCACAAGGAACCGTCCACTTCATATTCTCTTATGTTTGCCTTCTGATGGTGTGATACTTTTTTTGTCTTACCAACTCAGATGTGTTTCGTTATAAGATAAAATGTTGATATTAATACGATTGCTTGTGTTTGATCTCATACTTATTACTTCATTTGTCGTTTATATTAATTGTTAATAATGTGATTTAAATTTGAAATATATAGTGTAATGCCATAACTAACTTCTCTACGTAATATAAGGATGGAAGCACTCAATGGAGCTGAAGATGCTAATGATGTAACGGAATTGATGGAAAACGGTATCAACAAAATTGGTGTTTGTTGTTTCCTTTTTTGAGAGAGAGAGAGAGAGAGATAGAAAGACGTGTGTTCAATCCCCTTCGCTTTACACGAACTAAATGTGTAACATGTGATTCTTGGTATTCATCAAACCATATAATAGTATAAAAAAAAAGGAACATAATTATTTACTAGATATGAAAATTGTTTGAAGTTCTTGATACTTTGTTGGTGACCAGTACAGATCACTTCAAATTTAAGCAAAAAGTTAAACATGATTTGTTGGTGCCAATAGATCAGATCACTTCAAAATTAGGAATGACATATCGATCTCGTGTCAAACTTAAAAGGAGTCATAATGTCATACTCCAAACAATTTTCATATCTAGTACAGAGAATCTAAGTATTGTATGGCTAATACTTGGAATAATAGAAAAGATTATCTAATTTTTTGTTATATTCATAATATTTATAGTGTGTATGTGAATAATAAGTCCATTTGATCTGAATTTTGACCCGTTGAAAACTGACTAATCTGCTAATTAATAAGTTGATATTTAGCCAGTATTAACTCGAGAGCCTCATTGTTTGACTGAACTTAATCAAGCTTTAAGAAAATGCCAGTTGTGCAAAAACGTCGTTGTTTAGACTTGGGCGACTTTAAACTTGGCAGATTGTGTTGACCCATTTTACTACAAATCTATGAGTGTTGCCTATAGACTCGGTGTAGAGCCAGTACGTAGAGAGAGCTGTCATTTAATTATTCACGTCACCTCCAAACCGATCAGCTTAGTCAACATTCTGATACCGAAAAAAGGGTGGGCCTTATTTAAATAATTTCGTAAAGTTCAAGGTTTTTTTCAACAAAGTTAAAAGTTCAGGCCATAACTTAAAAAGTGATGAAAGTTGGGGACAAATTATAATTTGGCCAAGAAAATTTAGACATAAAATACGAAATGTGTAATATTTGTATTGAAATTTAATAAAAGAATATAATAAATCTTTTACGATAAATTAAATTTGTAACTACTCCCTCCGTCCCATTTATATAGACTTGTTTTCCTTTTTCGAATGTCCCAAATATATAGGCTTGTTTCCATAAAAAGTAATATTTTTTAGCTCATTTACTAATATATCCCTATTTAATTCTTTGATTAACTCATAAAAATACATAGTCAAATAATAAATAGGGGTATATTAAGAAATTTACTATGTAATTTACTTTTCCAATAAATTTTCTTAATCCATATGAAAATTTCAATCCGCCTATATAAATGGGACGGAGGGAGTATTAATTTATTAATTTACTAGCTGACTCATGAAACTATCAGTTGAATTTTATATTCACTCATGAATTAAGCAAGTCATAGCTCCGAGCAGCTCATGAGTCGAACTAAACTAATTGCAAGCACCCCTAATTTTTGGAGGGTATGAGATATAATATCAATACTTACATATTTATAATTTTTTTCCTAATAATTATAATTTATAAATGAAGAAAATTAAAACCACAACTAAAAAAAAAAGAATATTAAAACCAATTAAGTCCATTTATTCCATGTTAGGCACTTGAGATATTCTAGGCTCATGTAGTCCAATTTAATATTATTGTGGTAACTTTCTTAAATTTCTATGAACTTCAAATAAAATTGGGCCCAGTAAAAAAACATAAAAAAAATAAAATAAAATTGGGGTCCCAATCCTCTGCTAGATATATTGGGCCTTCTAACAGCCCACATTTCCTGCCCAGTACACAATGAAGTAGGGTTTTTCATTCGCTGTATGTATTAAAGAGTCGCCATTCTAAACTAGAAGCAGAGCTCCATTCCTTCCGCCACGCTCCGCCGTCGCCGCTCCCTCCTCCTCTCCGCCGTGAGTTCAGCTTATTATCTGAGTCGTTTCTTTCGTTAGCTTACATGTTTTATGGAATTGAAACTTATAGAATGAAATATCCTAGTTCTAGATTAATGTCGTTTAAATCGCTTTATATTACGAGCTTGAATTATTTGATTGTTCCGCTTCTTTATTCTCCGAGGAGCTTATTACCTAATTTGATGCGATCTGTTGCCAGTGCAGCTAAGATTTTTAAATTTATACGTTTTTTTTTAGTTATTCCATTTCAATTTTCTGGAAGGTCATTTTGTGCGGCGTCCTTGTTTGTTCGTTGGCTGCTTTATACTTAGTTTTAGAATTAGGCTTCAGCAATGATGAAGTTGATAATTTGGAACCAGATTTTGAAATAGTTGATTTGTTTATCTTAAAATTCTGCAACAGTATATGCGTCTTTGGACCTACTAGATACGAGCTTCGCCTTTTAGCTTAAGTTCACTCTTTCTTAAGAATGTTGCTTATGTCGCGCTCCAGTGATTTTTGTTTCATATAATTGAACCGAGACAACGAAATGTGAAACTTGAAAGCGTAATTTGTTGGCCTTTTTCATGGTTATTTTTTCTAGATTAATTTTAGCGTGTGTATGAACAGATTGATTATATTCATTAGAATCATTAGACTATTTAGCGTGGAAGTTATATCTATTTTATTCATATACATTTTTTTTGCCAGTTCTGTGATTCTCATTAAACTTCATATTATATCTTTTTGTGGTATGAATGTACCGGTTTTAAGTTAATGTGTTAGATACCGTGCTAATGGGGGGTCTTGTCTTGTTTGCTTTAGGTAAATCATGAAGCATAATAATGTCATCCCAAATGGTCACTTTAAGAAGCACTGGCAAAACTACGTCAAAACCTGGTTTAACCAGCCTGCCCGAAAGACCAGGAGAAGGATTGGTAATATCATTTCTTCTTGTCTACCTTTATTTTTTATTTGATTGGTTTGGAATATAAAATCTGTTAAATTAGAGCATTTTATTCCATGTTCTCCCCAACTTATCCATGTTGTCATCTTGTATCATATGATTGACCTTGTTTGATATGTTTATTTTGCTGTTTGCAGCACGACAAGAGAAGGCTGTGAAGATTTTCCCTAGACCTACTGCTGGTCCTCTTCGTCCCGTTGTCCGCGGGCAAACACTGAAGTATAACATGAAAGTCAGAGCTGGCAGGGGATTTTCTCTTGAGGAGCTTAAGGTGAGCTCCTCTCACTGTCTGTTGCATGATTCTCTATGTGATTGAACCCATTGCTATCTAATTTCCTATGTGATTGAACCCATTGATTCTCTATGAGATTGAACCCATTGCTATCTAATTTCCTCCATTATTGATAAATACTGCATATGCCCTTATTAGCTGATGATTGAAGCAAGTGATGTGCTAACACTTGTATGATTCTCTATGTGATTGAACCCATTGCTATCTAATTTCCTCCATTATTGATAAATACTGCATATACCCTTATTAGCTAATGATTGAAGCAAGTGCTGTGCTAACACTTGCAATCTTAGTAATGGATGTGACTTTTTGGTTTTGCTAAATTTGCTTGTGTTATATTGTGTCAACCAGGCTGCAGGCATTCCTAAGAAACTTGCCCCAACTATTGGCATCTCTGTCGATCACCGGCGTAGAAATAGTTCATTGGAGGGTTTCCAGACTAATGTCCAGAGACTGAAGACATTCAAGGCTAAGCTCGTCGTCTTCCCAAGACGTGCTCGTAAAATCAAGGTAAAGTTGGCCCTTAAATGAATGAAGCTTTTGTCCTAGTCATTGCCGATCATCTTGAGCTCACACCCTTCTCTCTTTCAGGCTGGTGATTCTACTCCAGAGGAGCTGGCTACAGCCACACAAGTTGCTGGGCCTTACATGCCAATTGTTAGTGAGAAGCCTACTATGGATCTTGTTAAGGTGACGGGAGAGATGAAATCATTCAAAGCGTACGATAAGCTGCGTCTGGAGAGGACAAATGCGCGCCATGTTGGTGTTAGGGCCAAGAGGGCGGCTGAAGCCGAGAAGGAAGAGAAGAAGTAAAGCAAATAGACGATTTCAGCGGCAACGAATGGTTGGATTTGCACTGTTCCTTATATTTACATCTCAACCGAGTATCTTTTTAGTTTTGCCTGAATTTTGACTCTAGTTGCAATTTATACTTTTGAATGTATGAATTTGTTCTAGTTAAGTTTTGTCTGAAATTTGACATAACGTGCAGCCAGGTCCATGTTCAGTACTATTTCAGAGTTTGTAGTTAAAATCATTATTCTAATACGAATCGATGTGTTTGCCAGGTCTGTGATTTAATCATGTTTAGCCAACTATAATGCAGGCTTAATTTGATAATCCTAGTATATTAAATTTGATCATTTTTAGACGTGCGAGCATGAAATTACTCTCCACAATATAGATTATATTTATTGAAAGTTTCAAATAATGTGATTAAGGTTGTCACCGTTTAATTAGCTTTAGCTGTGACGCAAGTATTTTAATGTGGAAGTGGCATCTGAAGATTTTAAAATTATATTATGTCCAAATGCTTGACTGGTCTAATTCAGTATTCTAATTAAGTCAGATCTTTAGTCATTAATTAATTCGAAAAAATGGGTTAATGAAGTAATTTGTCAATGATAACATGAGATTCGTCGTCATCTGCCAAGAAAAACAGTAAGAACGTGAGTAATTTTCCTAGGGAGAAATTTCAATCTAAATTGTCACAAAAGCCTTAATGTGACGCTCCAAAAGAAGTTGCCCCACTTACCGACCTATTGCACTTGTGTTGATCAAAAGAAAATATCTTGAAACAATACAACAATGTAAGGTACATATGCACACTTTACTTTATAAAAGATGCAATATCCATATAATGATGATCTAGAGCAACAATTCATGTTATTAAATCTAATAGTAGTTTGCGTGTTTTCGAGATATCCAAGCAGTGTAAACCTTCCTGAATTCAATATATATATATATATATTTTGTCTTAGATTATATTTATGATCTGTATATGCATACATAATAAATTGACAAAGGAAGTTTCTCCTTGTTACAAAAAGAAAAAGGAATAGATTGAAAATTGACCTCTTATCTTATCCTTAAATCTAGACACATCTTCTTGAACTAAATCAAACTCATTTTTCCTTTCAAAAAAATAAATTAAATAATCAAACTCATTTTTAGTTACAGTTCCCTAGTATTATATAGAAGGTTAAATATAAAACCAAAATAATTCGATCTTCTTCATCAAAAAGTGAAATTTATGACATCCTATATTCTTGCATTCAGATTCGCTTTATATTTTTCATGAATTAGCAGGTTCCGCCTAACAAAATATATACGACTCTATGAAAACGATATTTTTAATCTTTACTTGCCAATATATCCAATTTTCCGAAGTTTCCCAACCGCCCTTCACTATCAAGATCCACATATCATAACCCCTCAAATTTTGTAAATTCTCGCACCTTATGAGGAACTCCAACCGTTAATTCCTGTCCGAAAAAGGGCAAGAAGAAAAGCATATATTAAAGTCAAGTTCTTGCAGATTTCTTCCGCTGGCCGCTTAAAAAAAATTAAAAAATGGCCGGTAATTTTGGGTCGTTGAGACAGAGCTTTGTAGAGAGAGGGAAAGAGAGGCTGCTGTCGAGAAAGTACTACTCCGAGGTGGAATTGGACGAGTACTACGTGAGGCATGAGGGCTGCTTCCACCGGATTTTTCGAATCATGGGAGAGAGTTTGTCGAGGTGGTGGCATAGTCTCGAGGCTATTGCAGTTAGTGCCTACGAGATGGGAAGATCCGACCCGAGAAAAGCCGTCTTCGCCGCCAAAATGGGCTGCGCTTTGTCTCTGGTTTCTCTGCTCATCTTTTTCAAGGAGCCCTCCACTTATATCACCAAGCATTCCATCTGGGCCATTCTTACCGTTGTAGTTGTTTTCGAGTTCAGCATAGGTATGTATGTCACAATTTGGTTTTGGTTTTTTTTTTTTTTGGTGTTGAACATGTGTGTTTTTAGTTTGATGGTGTGTGCAAGTTGTAATTTTGTTTCGATTTAGGTTCGATTGTGTGCGATTTCTTTTTGTGTGAATCGATCGTTTCGTATGTAGGGGCTACATTAAGCAAAGGGTTTAATCGAGCGTTGGGAACCTTCTCTGCTGGTGCACTATCAATTGGGATTGCAGAATTGGCAAAGCGTGCTGGGGAATTCCAAGAAATTGTGGTTGTGATCAGTATCTTTATTGCAGGTCAGTTTGTAGAAACAAATATTTTCTTGCATTTTGTTATCATGCACAAGTATTTTCAGTTTTTGATATTTCGGATGGATCATGGAAGGAGATCTGAATTGATTATGTTGGGAGAGATGGACCTAATGCAAAGTAGTTGCAACTTGCAAGCCTCCATTTATGTGCCTGAACTTGATAATAAGCGATTCTGATTGATGATTCAGGGTTCTTGTCTAGTTATTTGAAGTTGCACCCAGCTGTGAAGCAGTACGAATATGGATTTCGGGTGTTCTTGTTGACCTTTTGCATCGTGCTGGTGTCTGATTCATCGGAATTTTTTCAAACTGCTGTCTCTAGATTGGTGCTGATCGCCGTTGGTGCTGGTGTTTGCTTGGTTATGAATTTATGCATTTTCCCCATTTGGTCCGGTGAAGATTTGCACAAGCTGGTCGTGAAGAACATTAAAGGGGTTGCCACATCTTTGGAAGGTGAAAATTTGCTTTGTTGTCGAATGATTTCATATGCAGATATATCAGATTTAATCATGTTCTAACTTCTAAGCTCGTGGCCTGATTCGTTTTCAGGTTGTATCAATATGTACTTGCAATGTGTTGAGTATGAAAGGATACCGTCAAAAATTCTCATCTACCAGGCTTCTGACGATCCTCTTTACAAGGGATATAGAACTGCTGTGGAGTCCGTTAGCCAAGAGGAGACTCTGGTATGCCTTCTTATTTCCTTTTACTTGATGCTCAGCACGACAATGATCAGGGGATGACATGTTAATTATAACTGTCAATTTTTACAGTTAGGGTTTGCTGTATGGGAACCGCCTCATGGCCGTTATAAAATGTTAAACTATCCTTGGGGTGAATACGTTAAAGTCAGTGGTGCTCTGAGGCACTGTGCTTTCATGGTGATGGCGATGCATGGCTGCATTCTTTCGGAAATACAGGTATTTTAGTTTGTAGGTTACCATCTTCTTCTTTAGAACATTACTATTGTTTCTTTATAGTAATGTTTTTGCTCAAAGTTTTAAATTTTTGCAAATCATGTTGGCTTATTTTGTATGAGTCCATGCTTGTATTGATTGTGAGAGGAAGTTTAGTTGGTATATTACTGAATTAGTTGTTTCGGTTGTGATAGAGAAAGAGGAACAATTAGTCGACTTAAGAAAAAAAAAATTACCTAATAGAATGGGGGAGAACAATTAGGAAGACTATATTGGCATAAATTATGCATATGATGTAGCAGAATTTTTTTGGACTTCTTGATTAGCTAAACTGTCTATTTATTTTTTACAATAAACACCTTGTTAGAAAACGGGGCGCATGCAGAAATAATCGGAAAATTAGTCTTAGACTGAGGGACCAGACTATCTTTTGGGGGGATTTCAGTCCTTAAAATATTATTTCTTTCTTTGAAATTATCATGTTCTCCTTTTTAATATATTTAACTGGTTCATATTTTAATATCATCCATGATAGAGAAAGAGCAACAATAAGGGGAGTTGGGAATAGAATGAGCTAATAGAAATATAGTTGACTAATAAGTGATGGTTCTGAATCGTAGAAGTAACGCAGTGGGATTACAGAAAAACTCATGAAACAACAATAACTAGAAATTAAAAATACTGATACAAAATTTTCTCATACCGGTTGGTTAAGTTTGCAAAGAACTTCTGGCTCCATGGATGAGAAGTTATAATCTAATGAATTTCATTATATTTTTCATGAAAAACAATTTTGCAATATTTTGAATTGGATCTCATCCCATCTTTTGGTCTAGCTTTCTAAAGTGTTTAGCATGAGTTACTGTTAACATTTTCTGGGACTAATATCTCCAAGACTGCCCTTATCTGCAAATGTAGCTGGATCGAGTTTCAGCAACTATTTGGTTACTGATGATTTTGGCCGGATTAAATTATGAATGTCGGTACATTGCATGGTTTTATTTTGTCAATTCCAATCTGATTTTAAGTTCAGACTTCTCCTTATATTTTGAGTAGGAAAGAAAAGTGATGAGATCTCGGTTATCTTCGTATCTTTACATTTTGTGGTGGCAAAAACCTTTTAAAGATGCATTAGGATTCTTCAGAATGTTATCTGCAATCATATTTTAGTTGTATTTCTTTCGTTTTCAGACACTCAGTACAAAAGAACATCACTGTAGTTCGTGCAGAATCGTGTTGAAACAAAGTTCATAACTCTTCAAATCTTTTTGAGGATATGGCTTCAAATACATTATTGTAAATGACTTATTATGATAGATTTGAGTAGATGACCTGCTCGATCCCGCACTTGAATTTGTTGTCGCTTAAGCCTCGTACATTTGCAGGCACCTTCTGAACTAAGGCAGGTATTCAAGGAGGGAATTCAGAGAGTTGGAACTGAAGGAGCTAAAGTTTTGAGAATGCTTGGTGAAAAAGTAGAAAAGATGGAAAAACTGAACCCAGAAGACCCTCTTGAAGATGTTCACGACGCTGCGGAAAGTTTGCAGATGATGATTGATCAGAAATCCTATCTTATGGTGAATGCAGAGAGTTGGGAAATCGAGAGACGGCCTGAGAATCTCGATCCAGAAAAGATTCGGGAACTGAAAGAGAATGAAAACAAGCCATTTTTGATCAAGTCCCTTAGCTCAATCAATCACCAATCCACTCAGACATTAAGGAACTACGATCCGGTACACGCAAACACAAACAGGAGCATCAACTTCTCTCGTTCCGAACTGGGTTCTGGAGAGGATGTGTTTAAACAGCAGACAATGTGGCCTTCGCGCCTCTCACTCGTCGGTGATTCCATTCTCAACGAGCGTGAAGTCCGGACATATGAAAGTGCGAGTGCATTATCTCTCGCGACTTTCACTTCTTTGTTGATCGAGTTTGTGGCCAGGCTTCAGAATCTTATTCACTCGTTCGAGGAACTCAGCGAGAAGGCCAAGTTCAGGGAGCCGTTCGAGACGACAGAAACAGAAATGAGCGTTGGTTTCTACTCCAGGCTGCTCAAATGCTTTTGCTGCAAAGACTGATGATTCAAGATTATTTACATCTAGTCCAATGGTTATACTTCCATTACCCAGAAACAATCAGATCAAATCTAAAGCAATTTTTTGAAATATGGCATAACATAGCTTTAGGTTAATTTATTGATTTCCTCCTGCCTGGAGAATAATTTGCCTATATAAGTCATCTAAGTGTATTGCTGTATCTAGAACTGTGGGAAGCAGGTATTTGAAGGAAGCTTCCAGAAAGTTCAAGAAAATGTAACTCTTTATCCCTTTTCTGCAACTTTTTATTGAATCAAGCAATGAGAATGGTTTTCTGTTCATTCCAAGGTTTGATTTTTGCACATAATGACACTTTTTACAGAAAATATGCCTTCCATTGGTGAATAAGGTTCAAGAACTACATGAAGATTGGGGTGTCACAAACTGTTAAAAAAAAGGAATACATGCATTCTTCTATATTTTTTAGAGAGAACAAAACCAAGAATATCCACATGAAGGGGAGGTAACTCACGGCCTCATAGAGATCTCTGGTCATTTCTCTTCAAATTCAACGTCGATGATGTCTGGTTGGGACTTTGACTTTGACGAGGAAGAAGGACCTTTACCGCCTCTTGAGAAGAAGTCGCCTTGTGGTTGCCAAACAATATTTCCGCAGCTAGCGCATCGTACAGTTTGGTTCTTGTATCCCACAAATTGCTTCCTACAAGCTGGGCACTCACCCTGTGCCACAGATGATTACAAGAATTTAAATGAGGGGGATAACTAAAATCTCCAGGCAATGCCAGGATTCAATCAAGCATCAAGTAAAATAGAGCAGAACGAGTGAAAATGTGATGTAAAAGAGGGAAGAAAGCAAAAGGAAAAAGAAGAAAAAGTTGCAGAACCCCAGGCCCTAGTATAGAAGGTTCTTACAAAACTTTCTATCACAAAATTATTTCACAATCTGAACACTAACGCATTTAAGACTCGAAAAGAGAAAAGTAAAATTAGACTTCAAAGCAAGAAGAAATTATCCAAACCATAGCGACTACGCCAAAATAAAATCAGCAATAAACATATGGTATCTAATTGTCTAGCGTAGCTTCTGGCATTTGCATGTAGCTCCAAATTAGCTATTTTGGAAGTTCCATACATTCATCTAGTTAGTATAATCTACAGTATTTCTGTACTACAGACAGCATAATATAATACATCAAATTATATTGAAGAATACCAAATATGGAATTATAGTCATCTATCAAAGAAGGAAATAGCAGTAACCCAAATAACCTATCAACTTGAGACGAAGAAACATCTTACGGATATTAAATATTAGTCATTCAAGGTCTTCCATAGAAGACAATAGCTGAGCACGGATCCTTAAAATAAGGAAGAAGGAACATCAAGAACAAAAAAGTTTACCTTAATGACTAGATTATTTGCCACGGCCCCAATTAGGAGAGGACCAGCAAATGGCAGCACCCAAGTAGCAATAATAAGAATTCGGAATAGCCATCCTGACAAAGCAAACCATAGAAAGAAAAGTGTCTGCAAGAATACACGTTCACCAATCACAAGTCAGAGTGCAGAGGTACAACAGCAAAGGATTTACACATCTAATATTTCCACAACATCCAGAAAAGTGTGCACTTATTGATATTTGATTCTAACTGTAACCGTGTTTTTCATGCAAAGATTGAGAAATAAATTGAAATTTTTTCAATATGAAACTCAACTAAGTGAAAAGCAATGAATATCAGAAGCAACAAAACTTACGTATAAATAACATTAGACGAGTGACAAACGATTGCAACAATACTGCTTCATCAAAGTATACTATCGCCCGTCTAGACTCTAGATGCCAAAATTGCACATATAAATTAACTTCCCTAACTTCAAAAACCATAGAAACTAGTAAATGACTACAGAACTAAGCACTGCATTTCATCTTTATTGTTTTACACAATAAAATGGACATAAAATTCAAATTTCATGCTTCATTCTGAATTCCAACCTTTTGAAAATTGAATTACACCAAATAAAAATGTTAATATAAAGTGTTAGGTGATGCTTACAGCGAAGCTCCGCCCCAACGGAGTATCGAGAAAATCACTGAGCTGCCTCCTGTACTGCAAAAATTGAATAGAAAAATACAATATTACTGAATAAAATTCTATTTTCATCGCCTTTACTCGAAAAATAATCTCAGAACCCCAAAATTCACCGAGGCAAAACAAATTGCTTCATATAAACAAACTACTCGCAGTAAGTTATATACCCTTGGAAAGTTTCTTCTAAAATCTAGCGAAAACGTCCGCCACCGCTGGGTAATTTCAAATTCACGATCAAACTCACGCGCTCTGCCGGCGGCAGACTCCGCCACGGCGGAGGCCCGCCTCTTGACGTCGTATCTTCGGTCGATTCGCTCCGCCGTCTTCCGCGTCTCATATACGAACAACTCGAAGCCGTCGTTGGCTCTCCTCCAGGCGTCGCGCCACAGCTCGCCGGACTTCACGCGCCTGGCGAATCCGTCGATGTCGCTGCGCCCGAAAGCGCGTATACTCGCCCGGCGGTTGATGGAAATGGGAATTGGTCGGATAAATAGACGTTTTTGGGGCTTCGCAGCCAGTAGAGGGTGCCATGGCAGGCTCGACGCCATGAATAAGCTAAGACGACGAGCTAAGGTCGGAATGAAGGTTTTTTGGGTTTTTCTTTTTCCTTTTTTTTTCGTGGTTGGCCTAGAAGGTTACGTGCAGTTGCACAAAAAGTTTTCAAATATTATGATTTCACCCCTTAGCTCTATGATAATTGATTTTAAGGCCGGATTTCTATGTAAAGTTGTAAACATAATAAATGGCTGGAAAATAGATTAAATATTTTTGACCCAATATTGTTTTTATAGTTTCAATCTCGTTACTAGATGTATAAATATTTTTGTGGGAAAAAAATTATATAGTTATTTTTCATAAAAATAGAAGTTATATAGTTATAGGTGTAATAGTAAGAGTTATATAGTCTCACACACTAGTAAGAGTTATATAGTCTCACACACGATCTTACAACTATCGCGTACACCATCGTACACTTCCAACCATCGTGTACACGATCGTATCCAAAATGGCCATATAACTACTACTCTTTAAACCTATAGTTATATAATTTCTATTTTTATGAAATGGTTATTTTTTAGTATTCTCACAATATTTTTTATCTTTGAATCTTTGGATTTACTACTAATATTGAGATTTTTTTTTTTGCAGTAATTTTGTGACACAATTTTATTTTTTGTCTTGCATTTAATACTAATATTGAGGATTTTAGTTTTGGTTTTGAATTATTCGTTATGGATCACGATCGTTACCTCATTTTTCTTTTGTTTTTGTATTCCATGTTTGTAATTTGGTCTATCTTGTTAGATATATCAACCCCCGAATTATAATAGATTTTCTTAACAGGAAACCAATGTTTATTTTAGGGTAAATTGTCTGTAAATTTCTGAACTTTTCACAAATTCTGGTTTTGCTCCCTACAAAAAAATTCTGCGTGATAATTTCCAAACTTTATATTTTGTCTGATTTTACATCCAAGGTCGATTTTATCCAAATTGTGTACTGACTTGGCAGCCGAAAATCCTACGTGTCCTAGTCGGCCAACGAGTAAATAATTATCCAAACAACGAATTGCCTATAAATTCCTGAACTTATGTGAAATTCTTTTTTTGCTCTAAAAAAAATTAATTTGTGCAACAAATTCCCAAACTTTTTAATTTGTCTGATTTTACATCCAAGGCCGGTTTTCCCCAAATTGATGACACAAATTAGAGGCTGCAAAATAATGCAAAAAATTGCAAAAGAAGATGAGTACAAAATGCAAAAGACTGTAAAAAGTATCAAAACAAACTTCTATCACTTCCATTCATTACAAAATACCCCTATGTTCCAATAGCAATGTCTCTCTTTCATTTTTCGTCTGTTCCAATAGCAAAGTTTCATTCCAAAAATAGAAATAATTAACTCTTCAAAAGACTTGAGACCTACCACTTTTTATCTTTTTACTCTTGTTTGTTAATAACCGTGTTCAAAAGAAATGAGACCTTGCTATTGGAACAGATGGACTATGTTGCAAGGTGCATACAAGCATATAGTTTCTGTTCACATCACTAAGCCAAAAGCAAAAATGGCATGCAAAATAGGACTTCGGTTCATGTGTGTCATCCTTCAAACAATTTGTGGGAAACCGACTTTGGATGCAAAATCAGACAAATTAAAAAGTTTGGAAATTTGTTGCACAAATTAATTTTTTTTTAGAACAAAAACAGAATTTCACAAAAGTTCAGGAATTTATAGGCAATTCGTTGTTTGAATAATTATTTACTCGTTGGCCGACTAGGACACGTAGGATTTCCGGCTGCCAAGTCAGCACACAATTTGGAAAAAACCGACCTTGGATGCAAAATCAGACAAAATATAAAGTTTGGGAATTGTCACGCAGAATTTTTTTATGGGAAACAAAATCAGAATTTATAAAAAGTTCAGGAATTTACAGGCAATTTACCCTTTATTTTATAAAAGGAGAAGTAGCAAATACATCCCTAATATATACCCCTATCATTAGGGGTGAGCAGAGCAAGCCGAAAAACCGAACCGACTGACAAACCGTACCGAAACCGTCCCAAAAATATGGTTAACCGAACCGACGGTTAGGTTTATTTTTCTAATTTTAAAAAACCGAGGGTAGCGGTTATGTTTTTATTTTTATATAAAAACCGACGGTGGCGAGATACGCTTGGTACGAATATGCATATTTGTACCAGCGTACCACGTCCGCCTCCAATTTCGCCACGGCGGCGAGTACGCTCGGTACGAATATTCATATTCGTACCAGCGTACCACCGTCCATCTCTCTCATTCTACCACCGCCACCACCACCGCCACGGTGGCGAGATACGTGACAAACATGGTTTTTCTACACTTTTAAAGGCTCTTTGATATAGATTTCATGCTAGAAAACCATAGTTTGAATGAGTTTGCACTTAGGTTTTGTTATTTTATGAAATTTGATACTCCTATGCAAGTTTTGATCAATTGGCAGGAAAAATGAGTAATAATGGAGAGGAATGAGCATAACAAGCTTGAAGTTCAGCTTGATAGGAGTTCGTAGGTTCAAACGGATCCAAAATCGGAGCTATAACGAAGGAAAACGAGCCAAAACAAGAAAATTGTCAGACTGGTGCCATCCCGGGCGCGCCAACACCAGAGATAGCATCAGATTTCGGCCATTAAGAGAATTTTTCCTTATTTTACAATTCTTTTTATTTTTGGTAGTATTATAACCCTAGGATGCAAACTTGTACCCCCACCTATATATGTCCTCCAAAACACATCTCCTATCATCTATCATCTTTCATCTATCTTATCATCTATCTTTTTCATCTTTCATCTATCTCATCATCTGTCTTTTTCATCTTTCATCATCTTTTATTCTCTTTTATTATTTTTAGCATAGTTTTATTTTCTTTTGAGCTTTGGGAGATTTGAAGACGAGATTCAAGAGTTCAAGATTGGAGCAAGCAAGACTTTAGATTTCTTCTATAGTTTTTCTTTGTTTTCAATTATGAATTTCTTTTCTTTTGATTTGTTGTTTTCCATGACTATGAGTGGCTAGTTTTCTTATATCCTAGGGTTAGAGAGTAGATGGATGATTGAATTTGAATCTTAATTAATTGATCAATTACGACCTTCTCTTCTTTCTTATGTTCTTGGTTTGATTGTTTGTTTAATTGCTTAGCTACCAATTTTGCATGATTTGATGTGTTAATTTGAGATCGGAAGAAGATAATTAGCACGTGATCTAGAACATAGGACATACTTTACAATATAGCCGGAAGGTCTTGAGTCTTGTGTGAGATCATTTAATCTAATCAATATTTTTGGAGTTGCATGCATATGATGTTAGTCGGGAACGATGACCCTTGTATGTGATCAACGGTTAATTCGCCACGAAAGTGGGTTTGAACTAAATTTGTGATTGTTTTAGGAAGAGTCGAGTCTTTGTGTTAATGGATTGATTGATGAAGGTTTGAATTTAATTATCCATTGAAATCAAAACCCTGTGATATCCTTTCTCTTATTTAAAAATCCAATTGCTTCATTTTACTTGTTTTTATTTATTTCTTTATTTTAGAATTAAAACCAATCTCACCTTTCAAGAGTCTAGATAGTAGGATAACAATTGAAAGTGGTACTTGCTTGAATTAATACAATCTCTGTGGAATACGGCCTTGCTTCCCTGAACACAATTGCACCCGTGCACTTGCGGTGTGAAAGAAAATAGCGAACAAGTTTTTGGCGCCGTCGCCGGGGATTGTTTTTAATTCTAGTGATATTACGATTAGATTGTTTGATACTAGTTTAGACATATATATTGTTTAGTTTTCTAATTTTATTATTTATTTATTTTTCTTGCAAGGGGGAGTCATATAGTGCATGAATTATGACTTCTCGATGGGATGCATTGATGAAACTAAGGTGGAATGCTGAGGTTTTGAAAGATAACGTGTTAGAGGAAATTTCTACTCTCCATCAAGAAGACGAAGAATTTGACAATCTAGTACTAACAAAACAATATGATATTTTGAAGGGAGTATATTCTGCCATAAAACAGCTTGATGCATTGATCTCAACTAAATTTGAATATTCGTATGAAGAGCCACCAATGCCAAGTGAAGAGCCTCAAACAGTCAATGAAGAGCATGAAATTGAAAAGAAAAAGAAGTGCATGGATGATCAAGTCTCCAAATTCCTTCAAGATGAAAGCCAAGATTTTTCTATCCACCAACCTCTACAATTTCATGAGGATGAAGAAGTCAAAAGTGTTGAAGAGTGCAAGATCCTAAATATGGCCGATCCTTACCTTGACATGGGTGATACTTTAAAGGCTTGCTTCTTTCACTTTTATTTATCTCCACCTTTTAATTTTATGTTTGGATTTTCTAATGTGGAGTTGTTTGAGTGTGGTAGTATTTTAGATCATGCACAGGTTTACTATGATACCCAATATGTTTCAATGATTTTCAAGCCATCTTATCATTGGGATGCGACGGATGGAACACTCAAATTTGATGTGGCCGCCGTCTACACATCTACCCTTTTGGTGAGTTCGAGTCTATCAATCTCATCTTCTACTTTTTAAACTTATTTTTCCTAACCGTTGAATAAGTTTGGGGGTGGAAAAGGGGTTGATTGCCTCTTTACATTGCTTTCTAGTTAGTTTTTCTTTTTAGTTTTAATTTGTTTAATGTTTTTAAAGTTGATGAAGTCTAGAGTTGCCTTAATTTTTAATTTATTTTTATTTAGTATTTTCTTATGCATATTCAAAATGAAAAATAATAGCTAAGTTGGTACCTAATTTTTTTTTATTTTACTGCTTCTTTTTCTTGTTTAAAAAAAAGAGAAAAAAGAAAACATCAAAAGAAAACGAGAAAAAATAAAAAACAAAAAAAAAACTCATAAGAAAAAAAACAAAAGAAAGATAAAAGTGGGAGAGGTGCCCAGGTTAGTGCGTTCCTTGATGCCATCCAGCCCAAAATTCACGTCGGTGCTATCCTTAGCGCCACCATAGGTGTGCCCGCGCCTCGTTTTTCAGCAATTTTCGCAGCAAAAGCCGAGGGGCTTTTTTTCGGTGCGTTTTCAGGCGCTATCCCGAGTGCTGCAGCGCCGCTGCCGGCGCTATCTCCGCCACCGTTTCCATATCGACGCCTAGATTGCTACTACCACTGATGCTACTTCTGGTGCGGCAGCGCCGCAATCTTCGCAGCAGCTTGTCCAAAGACGTATATTTCTTTTTCGGCGCCCTCTTGGTCGTGTTTCCTGCTGCTGCAGCGCGTTCTTTGTTGCTGATGTTAATGCTGCAGCATCAACACACTGCCCAGGCCTTCTTTTTCCAGCCCAGCCCGCGATGTGATTCCAGCCCGCCAGGTAAGTATCCCTCTTCTTTTTCTTCTTTTATTTTTTATGCACCTGTTTTTCCACCTCTCGTCTCCTTCTTTCTTCTTCTTCCATTCACCATTCTTACACCAAGGTCCCATGTAATTCTTCTGATTTCTTTCACTTTTCTTCTAGCTTTTCATTCCTTGCATGATTTCGACGCTTTCTCTCCATGAATATGCATGTGCTTCTTTTCTCTTGTTTATGTGTTGGTGAACATGGGTATTAGCATATCTCTTGGACTCTTTGGGGTGCATTGTCATATTTATTGGAATTATTTGACGTAAACAAGGGCCTGCTCTAGTTTGTGTATAATGGAGATTTGATTTTGCTCTTTGTTTTTCTATCCTTATCTTTATTTATTCATGTTGGTGGAGAGGTGTTGCACCATGGAGAGCTATTTGGTGTATAGTATGCACTTGTTGTTCTAGATTGTGGGATTTTTGGTTATCATAGTTACTATTTGTTGATGTGCTAATTACTTTGTGGCTTCCGTTTCGAATTAATTGGTGGAAGCGTGTTATTTTTCTCTACAATGGGAGGCGTGGTGTCGGTTTTATGATGCAAATATGGGGGGCGAGGGGAGTCAATTTTGTTTTGCAGACTCTGATATTTTGGAGCTAGAGATTCGTTCATTCCATGTTCAAGTGACCTCCTTCGCCGTTTTCATCTCAACTTTGATACCGTGGTGAGTTCGAGACAATCAAGCACTCTTTCTTTCTTTCTTTCAAACTAATTATTTTCATAGTGCCAAATAAGTTTGGGGGTAGAAAAAGTGTGATTTGATTGTCTACGTTTATTTATTATTATCTTATTTTATTTTATTTGTTTTATGTATTTTTTTTAGCTTTATGATTTGTTTTCAAGTGCATGATTTTGGTGATTATGATTGATGAGGCTTATGATGAAATTTTGATTGATCTTTGTTGAAAAAATTGCATGATGGCATTATATGATTAGTGAAGCATGCTTTAATGAATTTTGATGTCTAGCCTCTAAGAACTTGAACCAAGCATTGAGCCTTTTGTGAGGATTTTGAGCCATTGACTATTTATAGTCTTAATTTCTTTCTTGTGTGATTATTCAAGCATGTGTGTATATCTCTAGAACTTGCATTGGTATCTCTCTCAAGGTTGCGTTGTGTGCTAAGAATTAGGAGATGATTTAAGGCCGTTTTTGTTAGCCACTTTGCCAAAATAATTGTCCAAAATTTATGTACTCTCCTAGTTAACCCTTTTGAGCCTTTATCCATTTTCTTTGAATTTAACCAATGATGAAAGGGTAGAACTTGTGAGAAGATGTTGTGGGATAAAATTGGTTTTAAAAGTTATATCAAGTTTTATTTTGTAAAAGTAATATCCATATGAGCTCAAGAAAAAAAAACAAAAGAAAAAAAAGAAAAATATAGAAAAAAGAAGAAAAAAAGAAAGTTTGAAAAAAAAAAGGGTTGGAAAAATAATTGAGCATAAATGGGTAGCTGTTTGAAAAAAATTTGGTATGTGATGCTTGATTTGTCAATGAAAGAGTTGGGAATGATTTTGTTCTTATTATGGAGATAAAAGTGTTGGAGATTCTTATTTGAAAAATCACTTATCATAAAATTTTCCCTACCTTACCAAAGAGCCTACGTTACAACCAAATAAAGTCCTTTTTTATCTTTGTTTGAGGCATACGTTTAGTGATGGAGAGATGAGACGATTTGCAAGCTTATGGTAGATTGCATGAATTGTTTTGAATTGAGTGAAATACTTCCTTTGTTATACACTTGAGAGTTGAGAGAACATATGATATATCCTGCCATGAGGGTTTATTGTTTGAGGAGGCTTGATGTTGAAGTTTGTTGAAGTTGTGTTGATCTTTGAATATGATGTTTTCATGTGATGTTTTATTTTGAAAAATTCTGAAGCCATGAATCGTCATCACTTCACCTTTTCATGTTTGTTATTTTCTTTTCTTTTCTTTTTATTGTTTGGGGACAAACAATCGTTCAAGTTTGGGAGGTTCACAAACATGGTTTTTCTACACTTTTAAAGGCTCTTTCATATCGATTTCATGCTAGAAAACCATAGTTTGAATGAGTTTGCACTTAGGTTTTGTTATTTTATGAAATTTGATACTCCTATGCATGTTTTGATAAATTGGCAGTAAAAATGAGTAATAATTGAGAGGAATGAGCATAATAAGCTTGAAGTTCAGCTTGATAGGAGTTCGTAGGTTCAAACAAATCCAAAATCGGAGCTATAACGAAGGAGAACGAGCCAAAACAAGAAAGTTGTCAGACTGGTGCCATCCCGGGCGCGCCAGCACCAGAGATAGCATCAGATTTCAGCCATTTAGAGAATTTTTCCTTATTTTACAATTGTTTTTATTTTTGGTAGTATTATAACCCTAGGATGCAAACTTGTACCCCCACCTATATATATGTCCTCCAAAACACATCTAGGGATCCTATCATCTATCATCTATCATCTTTCATCTATCTTATCATCTATCTTTTTCATCTTTCATCATCTTTTATTCTCTTTTATTATTTTTAGCATAGTTTTATTTTCTTTTGAACTTTTGGAGATTTGAAGACGAGATTCAAGAGTTCAAGATTGGAGCGAGCAAGACTTTAGATTTCTTCTATAGTTTTTCTTTGTTTTCAATTATGAATTTCTTTTGTTTTGATTTGTTGTTTTCCATGACTATGAGTGGCTAGTTTTCTTATATCCTAGGGTTAGAGAGTAGATGGATGATTGAATTTGAATCTTAATTAATTGATCAATTACGACCTTCTCTTCTTTCTTATGTTCTTGGTTTGATTGTTTGTTTAATTGCTTAGCTACCAAATTTGCATGATTTGATGTGTTAATTTGAGATCGGAAGAAGATAATTAGCACGTGAACTAGAACATAGGACATACTTTACAATATAGCCAGAAGGTCTTGAGTCTTGTGTGAGAACATTTAATCTAATAAATCTTTTTGGAGTTGCATGCATATGATGTTAGTCGGGAACGATGACCCTTGTATGTGATCAACGGTTTATTCGCCACGGAAGTGGGTTGAACTAAATTTGTGATTGTTTTAGGAAGAGTCGAGTCTTTGTGTTAATTGATTGATTGATGAAGGTTTGAATTTAATTATCCATTAAAATCAAAATCCTGTGATATCCTTTCTCTTATTTGAAAATCCAATTGCTTCATTTTACTTATTTTTATTTATTTCTTTATTTTAGAATTAAAACCAATCTCACCTTTCAAGAGTCTAGATAGTAGGATAACAATTGAAAGTGGTACTTGCTTGAATTAATACAATCTATGTGGATTACGACCTTGCTTCCATGTACACAATTGCACTCGTGCACTTGCGGTGTAAAAGAAAAATAGCGAACAATACGCTTGGTACGAATATGCATATTCGTACCAGCGTACCACGTCCGCCTTCTATTCCACCACCGCCACTACTACCACCGCCGCCGCCACGGTGGCAAGGTACGCTTGGTACGAATATTCATATTCGTACCAGCATACCACTGTCTGTCTCTCTCATTCTACCACCGCCACCGCTACAGTGGCGAGATATTCGTACCAGCGTACTACGTCCGCCTCTCATTCCACCACCGCCACTACTACCACTGCCGCCGCCACGACGGTGAGGTACTCTTGGTACGAATATGCATATTCGTACTAGCGTACCACAGTCCGTCTCTCATTCTACCACCACCGCCGCCACCACTACGGCGGTAGGGTACGCTTGGTACGAATATACATATTCGTACCAGTTTATCACCGTCCGTCTCTCTTTCTGCCATTGCCACCGCCACATCCATTGCCACAACGGCAAAGTACGAAATGATAATTTTGTGTCGGGATTACCATGTTGTAACCTAGTAAGGTGTTATGAAATGATAATTTTGTATTGGGCGTATCCGGTGGCAACTGTTTGAAATGGTATCCGGTACGAAATGACAATGTCGTATAAGGTTACCATGTTGTAATATGGTAAAGTTACCATCATGATCTGAAACTATCAATAGTGTCAGTTAAATGAGAATGAGAATGCGATATATTGAACAATTTTTTTATTGCTCGGAATGTGTAAAATGAGAATGAGTACGATGTTGATGATGATGATGAATTACGTATCAACGTATTTTTATTTGGTGTCACGAATGGTACGAATTTATTTAATTTGTGCCAGTCGTTCTGATGCACAACGATACAATTTATAATATTCGTACCGATGTTACGTTGTGATGTGCGAATGGTACTCATACCATGAATTGTAGGTACGATGGTATGAACTATAAATATCGTAGCATTCATACCTTTTTTAGTAGTCATAACACATAATAACACATCACATACATCATGATATCTCAACGTATTTGAACGCTCTGTAACAAAGTCCACATGATTTTTCAGTGAGAAAAGTGAGAGTATTATTCAGTGTATAGAATAGAAGATACAGACACATATATATACTAAACTACTAGGGCTAGGGCTACACTCTAAATAAGGTAAGATACATATATACATTAAATGTTTGTAACACTCATAATTTGGAGCATATATGTTGATCATATCCAAGCAGTTCATAACTCGAAGAACCGCTTGCCTAACGACGGTTTAGTGAAGATATCCACTTTGATTAGGCGAAGTAGTGAATGGAGTAGAAATAGTGCGATTCAATACACCTTTCCTTTATGAAATGGCGAGTCAACCTCGATATGTTTAGTCCGTTCATGGAACAACTTGGATTGTTAGCAATGTAAATAGGCTTTGTTTGGTTGTCACGGTGCATAGGTAATGGTTCGTTGAAAGTGAACCCCAATTCCCACATGATTCTTTTACACCGATCATCTCGGTGGCGGTATGAGCCATAGCTACATGCTCGGCCTGCGCAGAAGATCTAGCAACGATTCTTTGTTCTTACTCCGTAGTGTTACTAAATTTCCACCCAAGTAAGTGCGGTACCCGAGAGGTAGATTTCCGGTCGGTTTTAGATCCGGCATAATCGGCGTCGGAGTATCCTTCAATCTTCAAGTGATCGGTCTTCTTAAAGAACAATCCTGAGAGAGATTTCTTGATATATCGAAGAATTCGAATAGCGACATCCGATGAACTTGTTTAGGCTTATCCAAGAAACGGCTAACCAGACCAACCGCAAAAGAAATGTCGGGTCGGGTTCTTGTCAAGTAGATGAGTTTTCGACAAGTCGTACATATACTTAGCCTTATCATAGAGAAATCTTCACTGTCATCCCGGACATTCGGATCAACGTCCATAGGAGTATCAACCGGCTTAGTCCCGGCAATCAGTTTCTTTAAGTAAATCGTAGCATATTTCGCCGAGACGAGAGAGACTCATTACTTCTTTGTGAGCAATTTCAATTCCTAAGAAATACTTAGGACGTCCCAATCTTTAATAACAATACATTCTTGCAAGTATTTCTTTGTGTCCTCGATCGCATCTTGCAATACGGCATATAAGAATGTCATCAACATATACAACGAGAACGACAATTCCGGATGTTTGATGGCGTACAAAAACGCAGTGGTCGGACTTGCATTGCTTAAACCCGATATGACCAAGAACAACTGCTTTGAACTTGTCGAGCCGTGCCTTGGGACTTTGCTTAAGGCCGTAGATAGCCTTCTTAAGACAACAGACTTTAGTAAATCCGCCACTTGAGCAACAAATCCGGAGGTTGCTCCATATAGACGATGCGAGACAAATCACCATAGAAAAAGCATTAACCATCAAGATGATACATAGGCCAAGAAAGATTGACGACGAGGAGAACAAAATACGAATAGAGTTCAAAGCAAGCGATGGGAGAGAAGTCTCCAAGTAATCAACTCCATAAGTACGGTAAACCCTTTAGCCACAAGACGGGCTTGTCTTAGGTCAATAGTACCATCGACAAGAAACTTGATCGCGAATACCCCGACGACAACAACAGCAACCATGACAGAAGCAGCGAGTTGTTAGGACCCAAAGTACGCGGGATAAAAGAGCACGCTGTCCTCTGCATGCGCAGCCCGCCAAAGAGGATGTTTGAGTGCGCTCAAGGTAAGAAGTTGGAATGACATTGACAAAAGACAAGAGCAAAAGCACGAAAAGAAAGACTCGAACATGCGAAAAGAGACATAATTAGACACTGAGTGTTTAGTGGTGCAAGTACGTGTACCTTTGCGCAAGGCGATAGGTAAATCATCAGTGTTGGCAGGTGGGGGATCTTCAGAATCTGCAGGAGAAGATGACGCGGGCTGAGAACATGAGGCCGGTACGGAGACGGAGTTCGACATGAGGCACGGGTCGAGGACGACGGGTATAGACACATGGGGTCGAACATGATGAGGCAGTGATGTAGATGCAACGGAGTAGGGAGTCTTGGAAGCGAGGAGGAAGAGGGTGCTTAGAATGAGAGAAGTATGGTTGAGACTCAAGAAAGTAACATCGGCACAAACATAGTGTCGCTTGGTAAGTGGATCAAGACATCGATATCCTTTTCATGTGCGAGAATACCCCGAAAAACACGGCAATGGAACGAGGAGACAACTTATCCAACCCGAGTGAGATCATGAACAAAACAAACACATCCAAAGATGCGAGGAGGAACATGGTACGAGGGTTTATCGGGATGAAGACACGAGAAAGGAATATCGCCATGAAGAACACTTTAGAAGGCATTCTATTAATAAGGAAACATGCGGTAAGGACCTTAACACCAACCACTTAGGAACATGCATGTGAGACATAAGAGTATGAGCCACGTCAAAATATGACGGTGTTTGCGTTCGGCAATACCGTTTTGTTGGGAAGTATGAGAGCGGGAAGTTTGATGAATTATGCCTCGGGAATCACAAAAAGAAGAAATAGACTTTTGAGTAAATTCGAGCATTATCGGTGCGAAGAATACGTAAGTCGACGAGAATATTGAGTTTTTATTTCTTGATAAAAATAGTTTAGTACGGTAAGGGACTTCGGTTCTCTTTGTAAGCAAATACAACCATGTCGTACGAGAATAATCATCGACCAAAACGAGAAAATATCGAAGGCCACAGACTCGACTCGACTCGACCCCGAACATCGCAATGAACAAGCTCGAAAACGAAAAAGAACTACGTTTATCTGCTCTAGAAGGAAACGATGTGCGATGGTGCTTGCGGCTCGCAAGACTCGCGATAAATTCAACGGACGAAACGGGAACTAAACGTTGAAGGCCCAGAGGAAGATGGATGACCAAGACGACAATGCCGATATGGAGACACGGTGGCGAGAAAAGAGCGCGCGAAGAAATTTGGAGGAAAAAAATCCAAGTAGTAGACACCGTCGTACTCGTGTCATATCGCCAATCGTCGTAGCCGTGCGGATCACGAAAGATAACATAGGTAGGAAAAAAACGAGACGAACAATTGTGAGTTTTGGTAATTTGACTAACGAGACGATAAGCTAACGGGAAACTTAGAAGCAAACATGACATTTTCAAGGGTCGGTTGAGAAGTGGGGCGAGCAACGACCAATCCGTCACCGAAGAAGAGGTGTCAAATCGGCGACACGAACGAAGGTAAGGAAACGGGCGTAAAAGATGTCAAAAGAGATTTAGTGCCGTAATATGAACGAGCGCAGAATCAGCGACGAGGCTTAGACTTACCATGAGACAACTATGACAACGCACCTCGAAGCAACGATAGGAGAAGGTGCACTAGTAGATGGAGGCTGCGGCGATAGATGGAGCGACCTTTAGTAGATGCGGCAATGGATGACAAATTGATTATTTGGATCGGATTGTCATATTGAGCGCGTGACATTGAGACCACATTATTATACACGGACGGGGCTCGAACGATTGCATTCGCCCGACATAGTTGACAGTTTTGTCAAAAGTTTCCCAACGGTTCTCGAAGTATGATTGGTACGATGGCAATATTCACACGACGATCGAACCGCGACCTGCGTCCGCGCGGCCACGTCCGCCTCCGCCTCGGCCACGACCGCGACTACCGTTGAAATTCGACCAAGTGAGCATAATTTTGACCGTGGACGGCCGTGTTGGAAGGTAAGAAACGAGCCGGTAACATTAAGATTTTGTCCGGCGCCATGGGCGGGGTGGGAGGAACAACATCGTACGCACGACCGATTGACACGCGCGACACGCGAGATAGGGCGATTGGATAATGAGGGAACATTATCACTAGATAATAGGCTATCGAGGCGATCGAAGATCAGCATCCAAACCGGACAAGAACTTGGCAACCATGAATTCTTACATTGAGTTGCTTTCGCTCGGTGGCGAACGGGATAGTGGATGGTAGACGAGGATTTCATCGGCAAGTCCTTTGAGTGTAGAGAAGTAGTCGTTGGTGATTTAGTATGAGTATGAGAGAAAGTTTCTCGTATAATTCGAAGACACGAGAGACATTTTTTTCGTTGGAATACATCTCTTTCAATGTATCACATTTCTTTAGCGGTTTTAAGAACATGATGTTCTTACTAACGAGAATCCTCAAGGCTATTCAAAAGCCATGTCATGTGACGAGCGCAATCATCGGCACGCATCATACTTGGCATCCCGAGAATCGATAGGAGCGTTGAGGACATGTATCTTTTTCTTCGAGAGCCTAAGAACGGTAGAAAGACACGAGACCATAGAAGATAATTGGAACCATTCAATTTGATGGTGGATTCACAGAGCGACGGACTTTGAATCGGCCATTGATGTAGAAAGAGTAGGATTGAAAATCAAACCACAGGAGAAGATAATATGTAGTAGGGAATGGAGAACGGCGATTGTGCATTTGGAGAACGGAGGGTGGCGGCGCGCGAAGAGAGTGGCGGCTCGCAAATTAGGGTAGAGAATCAAACCACAGAAAGAGATGCAACAGGTGGAGAACGGCGGGGGAGAGAGAAGGCGGCGCGGCGGCGGTGGCGGGCGGAGAGTGGCGGCGCCCCGAAAAATTAGGGTTAATTTTTTTTTTCGATCGGCGGTATCGTGGCAAAAGAGAAACGCGGGTCGAGCGAGGAATCGTTCCCGGCTACGTGCCATGTAGAGAAAAGAGATATCCAACATATTGGGGAGAAAAGTGAGAGTATTATTCAGTGTATAGAATAGAAGATACAGACACATATATATACTAAACTACTAGGGCTAGGGCTACACTCTAAATAAGGTAAGATACATATATACATTAAATACTGTAACAGTATACACCAAGGGCTGTAGTCATTGTATTTTTACTATTAAATATGGCACCAATAACGAGTTCATTTATCACAGGCTCAGATGGTATAACTAAATCCTCCGATGTAAGAGAGGCTTGGTGTGCTGCACCATGAATCACCCACCGACAAGCTTTTTCATGTTTTTCTTCATTAGTTTCATTAGAAATATCTAATGAGCGCATGGTGTTGCAATCTCTACCACCATAAGCATGAAGATCATCACAACCATCAAAATTGTCATCCCTTCTATTAACTGCATCAGAATTGCTATCATACATATCGTCACAATCAAAACCAAATGAAGAATCGTGATCATCATTTTTCTGATTCTCATTTTACACGTTCCCAATATATGAATTCCGAGCAGTCAACATATCCATCCTAGGTGCACGCTGGTTGGTTCTACGACAAAAGGTCACATATACGGTAGGCAATTCTAATAAATCCATCAAACAAGACCATTCAAAATCATCCGTTATCTTCATTCTCATAGTTTCACCTTTAGGACACTGAACTAACCCATCTATATCAAACATATACATGCTCTTATCCTTCTTCAATCGCATCTCAATCTTACTCAATAAATCTTCAAATGTAATACCAATAGGCGGTATAGGAATATACTTCTTTCTCCCACCCTCATATATAGTTTCATTCCAATCTCCTCCATGCGCAACAATTAAACAAGCTGGCCTCGGCTGCATAATACAAGTATGACACAAATCAGGTTTGCAACCAATAGAAAGAAAGCTACGAAATAAAACAATTCGTGCCTAGATGAGGTACGAACATACAAATTCGTATCAGCGTACAACGCCATGTTTGCACTAGTACTCTGTTACAAATACAGATAATCGTAACCGACTATTTATACAAGTAACCCGCGTACCATGGTGTGTAACCCACCAACATTGGTACGAAGATACGACTCAAGTAATTCGTGACAACTATAAATTCGTACAACATCATGAATTCAAATAGAAAATTGTATCTCAATGTATTCTATATTCACCAAAACATGGAAAATGAAAAATAACTCGAAAAAACCGACATTACCTCCATCAAGATAAACAATCACACAATAATCAACGCCTGAGATAAATTCCAATAAGATTCGCCGGAGAAACCTTCAATCACTACAAAAAAAAGTAAAAATAACGACGGAACCTATTCCGTCACTATTTAACGACGGAATTACGAAGGTTTATTGACTGAACATGTCGAAAGGGATTAACGACGGACATGGCGACGGAAACGCCGTCATCACGGGTAACGACGGAAGTATTCCGTCGTTATGTATTAAATTTCAAATTATTTATTATAATTTACTTATTAACGACGGAAATATTCCGTCGTTAGTGTATTACGAATATTTTAAATTTTAATTTATTTATTAACGACGGAAATATGCCGTCGTTAGACTATTACGAATATTTTTTAATTTTAATTTATTTCGTAACGACGGAATTATTCCGTCGTTAAAATAGCACGAAAATTTTAATTTTAATTTTTTAAGTAACGACGGAATCTTCCGTCGTTAGTTCCGTCGTTATCTTATTAATAATAATTTTAAATTTAGTTTTTTATCGGGTAACGACGGAAGTTTCCGTCGTTAGTTTTAATATTTAATTTTATAATTTTTATTTTGTATTAAGACGGAATTGTGACGGAATAATTCCGTCGTTACCTTTGATTATATTTCAGTTCAAATCTCCTTCCCGCTTCAGTTTAGAATCCCTAACCATAGAAATCCACAAATCGATCCCGTCCTTGGCCTCTCACCCGACCGTCGTCGCTCCGGCCAGACGTTGTCCACCGCCGTCGTTTCGACCCGTTGTAGCTCCGACCCGCCGTCTACTGTCTCTTTTCGGTGTCTTTTTCACAGTCGTCATTCCGGCTATCGCCTCGCTATAGGCGCCGTCATCTTCTCGCCATTTCGCCATTGTTAGTTGCTCCTCCTGCCCGCTATCGTCGCTCAGTCCACCGTCGCAGCCTCCGGCCCCCCGTCTCCGCTCCGGCCGCGGTTAGTCACTCTCTCTCTATCTCTCTCTTTCATTTTAAATCTCTTACAGACTCCATCTACTGCTCCGGCCGCCGTCGTCCCTTCTCGGCGTCGCTCTGCTGTTGTCGTGTTGTCTCTCCCACCATCTCTCTCTCACCAGCTGCTCTTCTCGATCTCCCATCAGCCGCCTTCGTCTTTTTAGAGCCCTAGCTCAATCTCATGAAATTTGTGTCTTTATCGGTCTGGGCATGGATGTTCTTATTTGGACATCTTGTTTGGGCTACTGGATTTATGTTCTTAATCTCCTGGCGGGGATATTGGCAAGAATTGATTGAAACTTTAGCATGGGCTCATGAACGCACACCTTTGGCCAATTTGATTCGATGGAGAGATAAACCCGTGGCCCTTTCTATTGTGCAAGCAAGATTGGTTGGATTAGCCCATTTTTCTGTAGGTTATATATTCACTTATGCAGCTTTCTTTATTGCCTCTACGTCGGGAAAATTTGGCCTGTAAAACTTACTATCGCCATTTTCACTCCAAAGGGCGACTTTCTTCTCGGTTAGTCCATTTCTCTCTCTGAATGAATGATTCATTAGGAAAACTGACTTGTGCAGATGTATTGAATTTAATTATGTTTATTGTTTTGATTGTGAATTCAACTTTTGTGCTAATCTGCTATGATTTGTAGAGTGTTTTTTTGTATGTTTTGCTTGTGTTATTTATGCAGAGTGATATTTTGTATGTTGATTGCTTGAGTTTGAACATGTCATATTTTTGGCCTCAATAAACAAGGAAACATTGATGCTTCAGAGAACATTAAACTTAGAAAAGAGTAAGTTTTGTGCTTCTATAAATTAGATACGGTTAAGTGTTTCCACATCAAAACTATATTTGTTATTTGTTGAAATCAAATTCTAGGTAGTTAATCTGTTGGCTTTCTTTTTTTTATTTTTTATTCTTTTCTTTTTCTTTTTTTGAGAGGTGTTCTTTTGGCTTTCTTATTCTACAGGAAGTTTCGGATAGAGGGAAAGGAAGGAGAGTTCTGACAGTGTCAAGACTATTAGAATACTAGTTAGTACATTTGTGTGCTAGTGGAACTTAAGAAGTTGAATGTTGAATTGATGACTTTATGTATTAAGTTACTAAATGTATACTACAATTATGTAGCGCCGATATATAATTTCTCTTTACTGTTTAATGTTTTGTTATTTTGTTTTTATTTAGTTTAGCCTAAATAAAATTTAAAAATCAGCAGGAAAAAATAATAAAAAAAATAAAAAAATAAAAAAAATTATAACAAATAAAAACAAATAAAAAATAAATAAATAATTAATTAAATTCCGTCGCTAGTCCGTCGCGAACGATTTAGAACTAGCGACGGATTCTCCTTCCGTCGCTACTAGTGACGGAATATTCCGTCGCTAATTCCGCCGCGGACACGACGACGAACTTGACGACATAACTTTTGTGACGGCAATTCCGTCGCAAATTTTGTCGTTAACATTGCGACGGATCCTAAATTCCTTCGTTAAATGTTTTAACGACGATCTATTTCGCGTCGCCCGAAATCCGTCACTAGAAGCGTTTCACGACGGAAAATGATGATTTAGCGACGGATTTTTCCGTCGTTAAAATGAGATTTTTTTGTAGTGAATATGATAAAAATCTCCCATCCAACAAGTATATCACCGCCGATCGAGAACTCGATGCTTAACTATATCTCGCCGGAACTGTGACGTGCGACGACAATAGAATATAGATGGAGAGAATCCGACGCGAGAGATAAATAGATACAGCAGAGAGAAGAATGATTGAGAAACCATCGATATGGTAAAAATCTTTGATCCAGCAAGTAGATCGCTGCCGATCGAGAACTCGATGCTTGACTATAACTCACCGGAACTGCGACGTGTGACGGCAATAATGGAGGTACCGACGCGAGAGCTCAATAGATGCAACAGAGAGAAGAGTAATTTTCAACTGAAAGAGAAACACACGAAAGGTAAAACAACAAGAGAGAGAAAAAAGGTAGCTTAGGCCAAAAGTAATGGCATTTTCATCCAAAAAGGCAAAGTATTGTTATAATTTGTACAAATTAAGTTCCTGACAACTATTGATTTTTACTAAGTGAAGTAGCTATGTGACCCAATTAACTCTAAAATTATTATACCAACTAATTTTATGTTATAAATTATAATATTAACTAACTTATTTTTACTACTTTGACTTGAAAACATGAGTGTTCAATTTATTATTCATACTTCTTTAAATATATATTTCGAATCCACATTTAAAGATATGAATTTTTATTTTTCATGTTATGAAATATAAAAAAAATTGAAACTTTTCTTTCTACATGGTTAACCGTTGAATAACGGTTAACCGAACCGATTTTTAGGTTAACAGTTATAGTGGTTTTTTATTTTTATTTTTATTTTCTACATTTTAGCGATTAACCGAACCGATTAAAAATTGTATGGTTTGTTTTTTATGTGGCAAACGGTCGGTTAACTGAACCGTGCTCACCCTACCTATCATATTTATCTCTCTATTTTTTGATTTGGAGCTGCCAACATCCTAACATGTCATAAATAGTGCAAAAATCTCATCGCCTCTAACGGATGACTAACACCATTAACAATTTTTAATTCTTTAATTTTCTATTTTTTTCTATAATTTGTCTCTCAACACCGTTAATTTTCTATATTCTTATTCTATTCTTATTTTTTAATTTTGTATTTTCTTAATTTTTCATCTTTTTAATTTTCTATTTTCTTATTGAGTCCCGCTTGCAACGGATTATTGTTTATAATTTTTTATTTTCTTAGTGGGCCCCACTCAACTCCACTCAAAATATATCTCTCTCGAGAAAATACCAATAAAAATAGTAGAAAATTGTTGGTCCCAAGACGGATACCTTGGTGTAGAGGGGGGGTGAATACACCAAGGTTTAAAAACTTTTCCAAGTTAAAACTCTTTTGAGAGAGCCTGCTGTGTTTGACTCAGCTGGATGAGAGCTTGAGTGACACAGCTGGCTGTGAGAGTGTGTGCGGAAGTTGGTGGGTTTGGTAAGTCCGTCTGTTGCTTCAAATTATATTGCAAAGCTCTGTTTCACTTTTCGGTTAATCAGTTTATGCAGCTTGAAATGTATGCTCATGAGGGGTTTGTAACATGCATAAAACAAAACGATAAAGAACAAAGCAATTTTAACGTGGTTCGGAGTAACACCTCCTACGTCCACGACCAGGTTCACTGGTAATTCACTACCACTTGGTTTCCAAGTACCAAGCAACTTCACAACTCTAACCCGAGCTGTGTTCCAACAGTTTGCGGGCACTGTCAAGCCTACACCTTCAGTTTCCAGGTACTGAAGAACCTAACCACTCGAATTACACGCTTCGAGCAAGCGTACCTTTTACCTAACCTTTCTGGGTTTGGGTTTGGGTTTGGGTATGGGTTTTCCAACTATGAACGAGTTCTTACAATGAAGAACAAGGAGTAAGATGAACTCGTTCAAACTAGGCTTAAGATATTTATTCTGATCTATTCTGCCTAAGACTGAATGTGTGAACAACTAAGAACATATCTGACTGGCTGGGTGTTCTTGAAAGATATGGCTTTGAAGATCGTTGTTCATCTTTTTGTTTTGCTCTTTTATTTCTTCAGTCGTCTTGCCAGTCCACACCTTTCTTTAATGGTGAGGAGATATATATAGGTGGAGATTCAAACTAGCCGTTGGAAGAGAGCCGTTTGAATCTTACCTACTCTCATTGACTTCTGGCCTTTAACCTACGAAGTAGGTCTGCATCTGCAGAGGTTAGTTCTTCTCTGAATTGACTGCGTCAGATAAGATCTTCTGACATCGGGATCTTGTCTTGGAGAAGGTCTTCATCTTCGAGCTGCTAAGCTTCTCTGCTGTGTCTTGACTCTGAGCTGTGTTTTAGACCTGTGCTGTATCATCGTCCTGAGCTGTGTCACTGACCTGAGCTGTGTCTTAGACCTGAGCTGTGTCATCGACACAAAGCTGGGTCTTTTACACTGAGCTGGGTCTTTGACACTGAGCTGGGTATCCGTCACTTAGCTGGGTCTTGATACTTCAGGATCTTTGACTCTGCTTGGTCTGCTTAACTGAGTCTGCTCTGTTGAATTCTTTAAAGCTGTCTCCGCTTCATTGTATCTTCTGCAATGTCTTCTGTTGTCTTCAACTGCTACCTGTAAACTAAGAAACTCTATAATCTCAAACAGGTGAGCTGAAAAACGCTTAGGCTTGAGCAATCATCTACTCGGTTGGGGTCAGCTGGGTTTTGGTATCAAATCAAAACTCTATTAATTTTTCCAACAAAAATAAAAAAATAAAAAATTATAAACAATAATCCATTAGAGGCGAGGAATCTAATAAGGAAATAGAAAATTTAAAAATAAGAATACAATAAGAAAATAGAAAATAGAAAATAAAAAAAAATAGAAAATTAACGGTGTTGCTAGTCAAATTATAGGAAAAAAATATAAAAATTAAAAAAATTAAAAATTGTTAACGGTGTTAGTCATCCGTTAGAGGCGAGGGGTTTTTGCACTATTTATGGCACGTTGGGGTGATGACAATTCCAAATCATAAAATGAGGAGGTAAATATGATAGGAAAGTATATGTTAGGGATGTATTTGTTACTTTTCTCAAAAAAAAAAAAAAAAGCATTCAACTCTTGAAGGGGGAATTGATGTCCACGTCACCATCTTAATACAAATTAGGCAAAAACATCTAAATCATCCCACAATTTGCACACCAATAATCACAAACTGCTCTCTTGCAAGTTCATAGTTTCCTTAACTCCTCATTAAGGAATGATAATGTTTATGCCACTGTGTTTGACGAGGCTGGAATCTTCTAGATTGAGACAATATTTATATCCATAGGAATAAACATCAAAAGAATTATGAAATTCTCTCAGTTTGGCGCGATTAAGTAATTCTATTTTTTTTTGTGCCATCACCCAAGAAATACGATGGTATTAATATTAATGCAAGCTATGTGAATTAGGTTATATATGTATTATTTTTTTTCTTTTTTGTGCCATCACCCAAGAAATACGATGGTATTAATATTAATGCAAGCTATGTGAATTAGGTTATATATGTACGTATAAAATCGTTTTTTGGCCAAAGAATTTTAAGTTATTCTTCCTAAAATTTGTAAACTAATAAAGAAAAGAATATATTAATATAAATTATCGGAGCTCCTATTATATAGTATTATATATATTAGCGAATTTGATGCATAAAATTGTGACATTGAAGTTGATAGAATTTACAACATTAACATTCAAATCAATTTTATTTGTGTTTGCCCTTTTATATCTACATAGTATATATATAGATATCTTTTCTAAAATTTTATAATGAGCTAATAATTTTTAGACATCAGATGTGTGTTTAGAAAATCTTTAACTATTGATTCAAATAGTTCCAAATATAAATAGAGATGTCTAACTTTATTTTTAAAAAAATAATAGAGTTTAATATTTTTCGAATCCAACACATATATATAGATTTAATATGTTAGCTAAGTCTGAAATGATCAATTTAAATACGTGGTAAGGATTGATTTTTTCGATGTTCTCTTTTTTTTTAGAGTTTACTTGTTTCTTCGTAAATGTCCTACATCATTTCATATATATATATAACCGAATAAATGCACAATGAATAAATAAAATTGCATTCTTACCAACAAAATGCATAATAATGGAGTAAATGCACATGAAAACTAAAATATGCATAATGAATGACAAACAAATGCATTAATATATAAACTAAAATAATGAATAAGCATTAAAAATGCATTATATGCATAAAAAAATTATGATCAATTTAATGCATATTGATTGAGCAAAATATGCATTATGTTATAAGGTATTTTTATAACTCTACACCTGAATTTAACAATATAATAATAAATTAAAATATAATGTAATGTAAATCTTCCAAACAAATTGTAATGTATCTACACGATATATTCAATGAATTATATTGAAGTAAAATTCAATTACAATTAAATAGAAGTTGACATATGTCTATACATGTAAAATGAAAGAATAAAAAAACATTGGAAATGAAAAGCAAACTAATAGAAAATTCGGTGCAAGGAAATAATGGTTATTGGTAAAGATTTACTCTTCCTTGATTTATGGGACGGTTACAAATTATAAATAATTAAAGACAAAACAAACCCTCTTAATTCCAAAAAAACTAAATAAGAATAAAAAATTTAGTTAATTTACAACCGTTGATGGATTGAGATCTACGGTATCAAAAAGTTTCTAGATTCTACGGGAGAATTAGTTTCTATTTGAATTCTCCCCTATATATATATATTATTTCTTTCCATATTATTTACACAAAATATAATCTTATCTAGATCAAGGTTATTCTAACATTTCAAGATATAAGGTCTCATTTTCCTTTTTTGTCATAACTTTTTGTTTTAAATAAGAAAATAATCAACTCTTCAAAAATAATGAGACATACCACTTTTTTATTTTTTTATTCTTCTCCTTAATAACCCGTACCCAAAAGTTATGAGACGTTATCAATGGGATAGAGGGAGTACTGAATTTCTTACATTTTTATCGACGAAAAAAATAAAAGAGAATGTCATAATTGTTTTGTCGGATTCAGAGAGAGATTTTTTATGGAAAGATGACAGTGAGGGAAAGAAGCAGTGAAGGAGTAGGTTGTGAGCAGTAGAGATTTAGAGGCACCAAGGTGTAGTGTACAAGCAGTTTGAATGTGCGACACATGTAAAGTATTTTAATTTAAAGTTTAAATTTACAACACATTAAATTAAAACACTTTACATGTGTCGCACATCCAAGCTGCTTGTGCACTACACCTTGGTGCCTTTAAGTCTCTACTGGGTGTGAGCCACACTGGGTCAGGGAAAGAGAAGGAGCCGCGCAGGGTGGCGGAGGGCGACGAGGCGACACACTAGTTCAACTGCAAAAAGTGCAGAACTGTCGGACTGATTTGTCTAGAGAAAGGGTATTGAGAGAAAAATATGATTAGAGTTAAAAGTCAAAAATTTATCGCTAAAAAAATTCAAGCTAACTAAATAGTTTTTGAAATCGAATGGGTGGTGGAGTTCAATACAATTAGAAATAAAGGATTAATTCAAGAAGACCGAGAAAAATAAACTATGCCCCCGTTTGGTAGCTATGATTGGCCAGACTAAATGCAAGATAGGCATGTATATCATGTTTGGTTAGCAAGAAAAATTTACACAGGGGTCCAAGACTCACTCTCGAGATAAAAAAGCCCGGTACTAATCCCTGATTTTCAATCGGTGCCTACACCCTGTGACTAAAGAAGTCTTGAGCACAAAAGACCATTTTAGACTTGAGATCTTCTTTCTCTTCCATAAACAAACAATACATTCGCGCACAGGCGATTTTGCAGCGTCTAAACTCATCTCTCTCTTTCTTCTCAACTCCACGGCGTAGATCCGAGGAGTTTTTGCCCTTGTTCGCTGCAAAAATTAACCCCTAAATCATTGTCTTTCTCTTCCGATCTCTCTCTAATCAAGTTTTCTATCAGGTAAGTTCATCGTAACTTTGTTTTGGCGCTTTAAAATTTTGTATGATCCGTTTTTCTGTGTTCGTTGGATTGGGTGGATGTTTAGCTGCCTTGTATGTTTGATCCGGATGGATTGCTTTTGTTTCTTTTCTGTTTTGATTCGAATCGATTGTTTTATGAAACTTGTTTATTCTATTTTCTGATAGGGTTTTGATTTTATTTTTTCTGGGATTTTGTTTCTGTAGCAAGTTTGAATATGCATCTTTGTCGTGTTTTTGCATCTACTAGTTTTGCTGCTGAAGAGTGATTATTCGACTTTGCTGAAATGAACTAAAAATTTGTACTCTTGATATGGTAATTGAATTTGATTCTTCTTTGATATATTTACCTTTTAAGGTTCGTAGCTTTTGAAGCTTCAATTTTTAGCTTGTTTTGGTCTGGTTCGATCTTGTACAACTACTGTAATCCAAAACAGTTGCAGATTTTATTAGATTAGTCTATCACAAATTGCAGAATTAGCTTTGAGATTAAATGAGTTAGATGATTTTGTGAGGCTTGTGTTACATCTTTTTTACTAATTATGTTATTTGAAATATATGTGTAGGTATTGAGAACCTGCAAATGTGACTATGGACTCATCCCAAAAAATACTTGTAGCTTTGTTCTTGCACCATTTAATGTGGCAAAATTCGTTTTTCTTTATGATATTGCTTGCTTATTATTTTTATGGAGAAGAGATTTTTCTACTAGGTGAAGGGAAAACTGAAATTACATATAGCTTAATAAAACGCATCCCTGACCAAAAAAGATTTTTGCACAATCTTATTGAAAGTAGTGATGTTATATGCATCAATATTCTTTGTATGGATCGTCGTTGTTTTAGTAGATTGTGTAAGTTACTTCAAACTCATGGTGGGCTTCAATCATCCAAATATGTTTCCATTCAAGAACAAGTAGCTATTTTTCTAAATGTTATAGCTCATCATACGAAGATTAGAGTAATAGGTTTTCACTACATGAGATCTGCACACACGATAAGTAAATATATTAAAAATGTTTTGCGTGCTGTCATGATTGTGCATCGTTACATGTTAGCCACACCCCAAGCGGTTGAGGAGGATTCTGAAGATAGAACATGGAGATATTTTCAGGTAACATTAATGAGCATTTTTAGGATTGATTAGAGGTATTTCTGGAGGAATGTAGGAGAACTTAATTCGTGATTTATTTTTGGGTTTCTTAGGGCTGTCTAGGTGCACTCGATGGTACATACATCCCAATACAAGTTCCAGCTATAGATAAGCCTAGATATCGTTCAAGGAAAGGTGATATTGCAACCAATGTTTTAGGAGTATGTGATAGAAATGAGCGTTTTGTATATGTATTATCGGGATGTGAAGGGTCTGCAGCCGATGAACGTGTATTAAAAGATGCAATTAGCAGGGAGAATGGTTTAAAAGTTCCGACAGGTAAGTTACTAAGACTCAACATTAGTTATGTACCTTACAAATAATACTTTTGGATGGTAACTATACTAACTACTCGCCCTATGTAGGTTCTTATTATTTGTGTGATAGTGGTTACACAAATGGTGAAGGATTTTTAACCCCGTACCGTGGATATAGATATCATCTTCGAGAGTGGGAGACGGGCAATAGGTTAGCTCAAAATTATCAAGAACATTTTAATATGAAACATGCTAAGGCGAGAAATGTTATTGAGCGAGTGTTTGGACAACTAAAAAGTCGATGGGCCATTTTACGTAGTAATTCTTATTATCCAGTTCAAACACAGAACATGATAATAATGGCTTGCACCTATTTACACAATTTTATTAAGGATAACATGGATTATGATCCCGTGTTTGATGATGAAGAATACATCAGTCAACTTGAGCAAGTCATGACAGCTAATATCCAAGAACATGGAGAGTATATTGAAGTTGTCGAACCATCACAAGCTTGGAGTGCTTTTAGAGAACAACTAGCACAACAAATGTGGCAAGATCGCTAGAAAATTTCTGCATTGTACTTGATTTGTAATTTTATATTAAGACATCGTTGGTATTATCTCTATTAATTATTTGATTTGTAGTTTGGACTTGATTTGTAACTCACTATTTATTGCAAATTCTGTTAGTTTTCATCTACTTTTTATGTTCATTTGTATCAAATTATTATTGTCGTTCAAATTACTATTATAATGTTAATTATATTTTTCCAGTTTATATTGGTGGTTTTATTTATCATTCAATCTCTAATTTTCTTTATTTTACTTGGTTATTTGTAGAAGCTATGAGTTCATCACATAACAGCAACTCCTCAAGGGCACCAACTCCGACTCCGCCACCGCAACCACCCAATTACCCGAACAAGCAAAAACGACACTGGAGCCCTGATGAAGAAGATGCTTTGATTGTAATTCTTAAAAAATTGGTGGCTGACGGATGGCGCCAAGAAAATGCATTTCGCACGGGTTATCTAGATGTCATTGAGAAAGAGCTACAAGTACGATTTCCCGGAATTGATTTAAAATCGACAAATGCAACATCTAAGTTGACGGTTTGGAAAAGACAATACTATGCAGTGTTGAATATGATTAACACAAGTGGATTTGGTTGGAACGACTCAAACAACATGATTTCTGTTGACGATGACGTGTGGAAACAATATGTTAAGGTAAACATTTGCTTATGCATTTAGTTTGCTGCCAATTTTTTAGTTTTTTTGTATGTCTATCAACACATGTCATTCATGTATAGGTCCATCCACAAGTTAAAATTTTGCGGTTCAAGTCATTTCCATATTTTCAAGATTGGGTCGAGATATTCGGAAAGGACCGCACAATTGGAAAAAATGCTCTGGGTCCAGAAGATCTTGCTAAAGCTGCAAATCAGGAGCCGTATGTACCTTACTTTGATGCAGATGATTTTCCTCAAAACTAGGATGGACACGTTCAGAATGACTTCCACTCTACTCATGATGAACACTTTCACAATGAGTTTCATGTTGAGGAGGACATCGAAGACATCCCTTCTCCTGGTGAATGCGACTCGGTTAACATGAAAAAAAAAGGATGCAGACAAGAAAATTCCATCCACTAAAAAATGCAGCCGACTTGACTCAACCTCGAAGCAACCGGTTTTTACTGATCTCATGGATGAATTCTTCAAAGCTCAAAAAGAATCCATTGGTGTTCTTGTCGACAAACTCGATAGGCGAGATGAACATCCAACCAACAACAAACCTGAAGTTGTTGACAAAACAAAACTCGTCCTTGAAGCCCTGAGAAAAATAGGTACACTTACTGAGGAAACTCGGCTATATTTTACTTATAAAATTGCGATGGATGCAAGTGTGATGGATTTATTCCTCAATTTCTCTGAAGGCGAACGAATCACATTTGTAAATATGATGTTGGCAAAGAAGGTCTTGTCGTGAATTTTATGAGCTGCTTATTAGATGCATATGTATGTAGTAAACTTATGTAATGTTAAGTCACGTACTGACGCCAAGAGTTGAATTGTTATATCTTGGTATTTTTTGGTTAATATGCTAACAGACGTGATGGTGATTTAGGATGTTTTTGTTGAATGTATATAAGCCTAGCTCATATATGAAATCGTTTAATATTTCGTATTTTTCATTTGTTATTTCATTTAAATTATGTTAATTTTTTTTCCAAGTTAAACATATATATTGGGACGTGAAGTTACGTTTTTATGCACCTTTTATTTGCATGAATTTGAGGGGTATATATGGAAAAAAGCAATAAATTAGTAAGATTCAATCCTGCAAACCAAACATGTTTTTAATTAAGTCTTGGTTTAAGAGTCCAACCAAACAACTTTTTTCTAGTCATGACTAAGTCTTGGTTTATCCTATATTGTATCTTGCCATTATTTTGTCTTGAGAACCAAACGGGCCCTTAGCATTATTCTTCTTGAGCCACTCCCTATTAAACACCTCTATATATAATATAGAGTTAATCATGTTGACTAGTCAATATAGTTAGTGGAAATTAATAGTTGGCCACCAACTTTTTTTGTAGAAATTCTGGCAAACTTTGAGGATTTTGGACAAAATTACCCCTAATAATCTTGACAAATATGCTACAGATGGATTTCTCTTTCAGAATTCATTTGCAGATTCAAAAATTTTCTCTTTCATCTCCATCCTTCTTCTCCCTTCCGTCGAGCCGTCTACAACTTCCGGCGCCGTCTGCATCTTCCGTCGTCGTCTTCCTTACAAAGTGGCGCCGTCTACAACTTTCGGATCTGCTTCGTCTCACTCTTTCAGCTCTACAGCTTCTGTCATTTTGGAATTCAGATCTACAGCTTCTGTCATCTGAAAATTTGTTCTTTGATGGTGTATTATAGGTTATTGGTTTTATGGTTGTAATGTAGCTTTGATTGTAATAATGTATATTGTATTTTGGAATTTGGCTTGTTTGATGGTTGTATTGTAGGTTGATGGTTTTTAATCTAAGATATCAGTTTTGAATTTAGTGTATTAATTTTAATTGAGTTCTCTAGATCTAGTCTGTCATGTTCTTATCGTATTTTCCAGATCTTGTTGTCCTCTTCGTGCATATGCGTTATTTCTGCATTTTTCACGTCATTGCGTGTCGCGACTTGGCACACTTGGTACGAATGCAACATATTCGTACCAGGTGTGTCAAGGCATACCGCGCCTAGACTTGGAACAGCTGGTACAAATGATGTATTCGTACCAGGTGTTCCAAGTCTAGGCGCGGTATGCCTTGGCACACCTGGTACGAATGCAACGTATTCGTACCAGGTATGCTAGGGCATACCGCGCTTAGACTTGGCACACCTGGTACGAATGTTGCATTCGTACCAGGTGTGCCAAGTCATACCGGGATGCGGTTGACTAAAGACGAACACCATCCATGACATTAGATCTGGAATGTGACGCCATGGATTCCGGAGAGAAAGCTGCGAATATGACCGGATCTGGTGCGGCGGCAGATCTGGAATATGGCCGGCAGAATGTGAAAGTTCAAGGCGGCGTGGCGGACTGGACTGGAAGTACGAAGGCGGTGCGGCGGAAGGAAATGAAAGTACGACGACGCGGCGGCGGAATGAAAGTACGACGGCGGCGACGGAGAAATGGAGAAAAATAGGATTTCTAGGGAGAGAATATTTTGCAGAAATAGAGAATATGAAATTTGAAAAATGAAAATGAAATGAGTAGATAGATGGTTAATAGTGGTTCCAAGGGCAAATTGGTCCAAATTTCCAAAAGTTGACTAGAATTTTTACAAATAAAGTTGGTGGCTAACTATTAATTTCCACTATCTATATTGGTTATCCCAAATTTTGCCTCTATAATATATCTAGTAAGTCCGTCGAAATTCGACGGCGAATCGAGAAGGAATGTACGTTTATTTTCCTATTATTAATTGTTAGAGTTAAAGTCCTTTTTATTTTAAGTTTTTATGCTAAAAGTAGCTGAGTCAGCAAGTCAAAGAAGTTAGTAGTAGTCATTAGGATAACTGGCTAGTTTCCTCTCTTGTATTTATAGCAAGTAGCTCTCATTTGTAAGCAGTTTTCAATTCTGGAATCTATAGAAAATATCTCAACTCTCTCTTCTCTCTCTCTCATCTTCTTCCTCTAGTTTTCATTCTGTTTAACACTAATAGATATTTTTTTCTTCCAACAAACAAATATTACATCCTTTCACAATATATATATATAGATGGGTTACTATAAAAATTATTCCTCCGAGAACTTGAGAACATGCTTAAATCAATATATAGTCATACTTAATGAGATTCATATTTTTTTTGTGTAAACAATTGTGCTTATACAAAATCATGCTTAAATCTATATATATTCACACTTCGAATAATGACAACCATAGATTATACAAAAATCAACTGTTCAGATTGGTTCCTAGTTTCCACACTAGGAATAGTTTCTATATGAACCAATCCATATATACATATATATATATATATATATATGTATATATATATGTAGTACTCAGTGGTAGTATTGAACAACCTTAACATTAGGGTGGCGTTTGATTTGAATGATTAGATTTGATAAGACTTGATTGATAAAATAATTCAACTTAAAAATATTCGGTTGGAATGATTTGGCCCGTGATGAAAAAGTAGACTCTTGATCATATTCACCAATTGAGTGATAATTTGTCATTCCAAATTTGGATTGATTATTAATCAATCATATAATCATATCACATGTTATCAATCACCTTCTCCAAACCAAATGCTATAATATATCATAAATGAAATTCGTGCATCGCATAATTAATAATACTACTTAAACAAAGCTTAACACGCCATAATTTAAAAAAACAACATTATGTATTCAAATATACCTGAAATTTTGCGATTATATAACATAATACCTGAAAAATTACACATAATATATATTGAAACTAATAATCTTTATGTAAATAGATGAAAAGAATAAACATTTTAATCGTATTGGTTTATGAATTGATTTGTTATTATATTTTGCTACCATTGCATGTCAGTTTATGTAAAATCACAACTTTAATTTCTAATAAGATCGTTATTAGTTTCTACTTCTTTTATTCCATGTTTATATTTTGGTAAATTATTTTAACACCGAATCTCTATAGGTACGATTGATTAATTATTTATCAATATTAGATTCCAGAACCTAAAGTGACATTTTTTCACAACACAGCACTTCATTTTGAGAGTTATCCCAAATTATACGTTAGACAAGAACAGTTATTAATTAATTTAATAATCTTTATTACACACAATATTATTTCATGACTATACTTTAATAAGATTATCAATATCATATTGATTGAAAACCAAACTTAAATATAATTATTTTAAAATTGAAGCTAAAATTTTCTATTATGAAAACGGTGGCATCAGCACATTGACAAAGAATTGCATACAGGCTATACAGCCGCCGCACAACGCATCGACCACAGATTTATGAAACTAGGAGATTATTAGAAAATAATTAGAAAGTACTCCCTCCGTTCTTTTATAAGTGTCCCCTACCGTGAAATTACACATACCAAGGAAATAAAGAAATTTACCTATGTAACCTTATTAATTACCATCATTAATGTATACATGCAACTAATTAACAAATTACGAGAAGCATTAAATAAGGATAAAATAGGAATAATGCCATCATTTTACTATCAAATTTTGAAATAAGACATTTATTTGAAAACAAAAAATTGAGCTAAATGGGACACTTAAAAAAGAACGGAGGGAGTAATAGAGTTAATTACGATTGATTAGGGTTACTTAAGATAATTATAATTAAATAATCTTTAATTAAAATTAATATTTATAATTACGGTTTATGATCATAATTAAAGTTAAATAATGCAAAATTAAAATATAATAATTATAATCAGAATTTAGTATTAATTAAATTAAAAATAAAATAAAATAATAAAAAATGGCACTTGGGGCGCGCACCCAAGTGTTCATCGTGCACATCAATGTTCATCAAATAATGTGACAATGTTGGTATTATGCACATATAAGTATTTATGATGCATAATTGATGCTAGCTATCACATTATCGTTTGCGCTGAATTTTGTTAATTACGCAATTGGCTTATACTTATTAAAATACTTATTAATGAATTAGATTTGTACAGATTTAGGTCGGAGGTACTGCCGCAGTGTAGGCACAGAAAACTGTCTCAATTAGCACCATAGCCTGCAAGTTTTAGCTAATTAAGAAGAACACATTATGCCATGTTTGGCCTAATTTGTGAAAACAATCTTTGTTATTCTGCTTTCCAATAAAAATATTTGAATTATTAAGGGTGTTCCACGCTACAAGCCTCTGTATCATTTTTAATGTATGTTTTCATGTCAGCGTGTCTAGTCTTTATTTGAAAATATATCTACATAATTTGTGTTAAATAATATAATCTCTCATTCATTTCAACTACTAAGAATATGTTTCCTCCATTCCAACAATTTAGTTTTTAAAGGTTTTGATATGAATTGTAAAAATGAATTATTTTTAATAAAATTAAAAGGAAGAAATAATTTTTCTGAAAATATTTTCAAGAGTTGAAAAGAAAAAATAACTTTTTTATGTGATATAATGTGTAATTTAGGAATTATATTGATTGCGTCTATTATATATTTATGGAACATTATTATTTTTATTTTAGATATAAAACTAATTTGTTAGATGATTAAATAAGAAAATTGAGATTAAATTATTGGGGTTGAGTATTAAATTCGAAATAAACAAACGGCTTCTCTTCTCTTCCACTTGAACCTAAAGAGGTGACCCCATCTTGAAAGTTAAAATCCTTCTCTCCACCAGTTTTTCCAATTCCCATAAAAATTAAATATAAAAACCCAAAATTCAGTGCTCAAGAAGCATCCATTTGTGTGTCTGGCCTCACTATTAACAGGAGAAAAAGGCAAGCTAAAACACATTTAAATCCACCGGATTAAATCTGAAATCTCGAATCGGCTCATCGGACGGCCAGCGTCATCCGATGGGGGACTCGCCGGGAGAATCATTAGCGGGCGGCGGCGGCGGCGGCGGCGATTTTTCGAGGCTTGTGGAGCAAGCAAAGGAGTTGCAGGAGGCGGCGTCGTCGCTCATCTCCCGCACCTCCCGCGAAGAGGATGCGCTCCGCCAGCGGGTAGCGTCACTTGATTCTAGCATAAACTCGCTGCGCGGCTCCAAACACGACGATACAGTATGTTATTGTAGATATTTTGCACGCGCTTGCGACTGTATCACTGCCTGTCATGCGTTTTGAAGTTTTTCTTTTTTAATTTGCAAGTTGGAGGAGGAGTTGGTGAGAGCGAGATATGTGTTGAGTGAAGGAGATGCGGCAGCGTTTCTTCCGAACAAATCTCACGGTTTGTAGTTTTGTTTACTCCTTTATTTGTGTTTGTGTGTGGGGAAATTGATTGATATAGTGGTTTAATTTGAAATGTGAATGTAGGGAGATTTTTGAGGATGTTTTTGGGACCGATTAATGTGCGGGCGAATAGGAAGGATGTGCAGTTGAAAGTAAAAGAAGAATACAATAACTTCAGAGTATGATCTTATACGCATCTTCTGATGTCAGTGTGTGTGTGTGTTACTTAGTTTTGCTGTAGTTGCACTTAATTACTTGCTCGAGTTCTTGTTTTCAATTTAATCGGATATTTGATTGTGATTATGCATCAAGTTTGTTAAGTTTGTGTGTTCCAGGCTATGATCTTAGCCAGTTAAAGTTATGAGTGTTTGAATGGCAGGATAGAACGGCGTATTTGTTTCTCTTTTTTCCGTCTTTGCTGCTCGTGCTGAGATCACGGCTTTGGGATGGATGCCTACCTGCATTGCCAGTTCAACTATACCAAGTATTATTATTATGGCGAGATTTTCTTTTTGCATCTTGTGGAAGCTCAGAACTTATATCGAACTGAATGTCTTCATCCAGGCATGGTTGCTGTATCTCTACACAGGTTTGGCCTTGAGAGAAAACATCTTGAGAGTTAACGGAAGTGATATACGTCCATGGTAACTTAAAACATGTCTGACCTTCTTCTCTACTATTATGAAGTTGTGATTGAGCTGAAGCATCTTATAAGGTGTTTAGGAAGTAATGCCTTTTTCTGCCTGTTTCTGTGTCTTTTGAGGAAGAATCTGGTTGCTTTCTCTGAAAGAGTTTTGTTTGCTTGTGTCAACCTCCTGCAAAATATACTGGTTTACTACATGAATAAACTGCCTATGTTAGGAATAGTTGGATGTACTAAACAAGGTGGGAAGACCTGCTTGAACAGAAGCAACCATGAAACTTGCGGCTAGTTGCGACATACAAATCTGGCGCTTGTGAATGTAGTATGCAGACTTTCTTATAGATTCCGCTAGTTGGATGTGCCTTGCTACACTTTTTGATGCTCAAGTAATGCTTCCTATCCAAATGGTAGCTCAATACTCCACAATTTGAGGGGAAAAAAAAATATGTAAATAAAAAATTAACCTGCTAGTTTGTCTAAACTACTATGTGCTACATCCTTATTGGTCGTCTGACTTGGACATTATAAAAAAACCCCAACTGAAGAGTTGTTGCAGCTCTCGGATTTTCTTTTTCTGTGGGAATGAGGCTTGTACTTTGTGTTATTTAGCAGTAGATGCAAGAAAGTGCATATTTGATAAAATTAAGGCTTTACTTATGCAGGTGGATTAAACACCATTACTGTGCTATGACTATGGCTCTCATTAGTCTTACTTGGGAGATTGAGAGAGGACCTGATTGTGCTCAGAAACAGGTGATTTATGCATTATCATCTTTATCCCCACATAAACAGAAATGCTCAACAACCAGCCAACTGGAAAATTAAACTCGCTTAGATACATTGTCTTGTTTATCTATCTGGTTCTTTCCTCTGCTCCATCTCTACATCGTGTGATCAAAAGCAAAATTGTTACTGCAGAGAGGCGTTGAGCTGTTTCTGCAATGGGCTATTATGCAAGGAGTTGCAATGATTCTTCAGAATAGGTATCAGAGGCAGAGACTTTATACACGTATTGCACTTGGCAAGGTAACAAGTTTCCCACTTTTGAGGATTTTTGAGTTCCTCTGCCATTCACTATCTCCCACAAGTTCCCACACGCATTTATTCTTAAATGTGTATGCACTTTTGCATTCTTAACAATTTGTTGAGGCATGTGATTTTTAAAACATTCTTGCATAACCAACCATCCTTTTGTGTGATGTCATAGACTCATTTGTTTGTTTCAATATTGGCTAAAACTATCAACTTCTTTATCCATTCTGTCTAACTTCCCAAGGAAAGATTATGACCTTTTCATCTCTCTGGAAATACCAGTAGCTCTCCGTCAAGCTATCGATTATGGAAAAAATATCACATGAAAATTACTGTTGCCTATGCGAAACAAACATGCACTTTAATTATTTATTTTTTTCTGTGTTGCGTTTGCTGTAGGCAAGGAGAATGGATGTTGTTTGGGGAGAAACTGCTGGAGTGGAGGGTCAGTTATTACTGCTGTGCCCTATACTTTTCGTACTGCAGGTATTCTGAATGACATCATATCCTCTTCTCTCTCTTGTAGTAGCATGGTTACCCCTTTCTCTTAGGCTAGCCACTCAAAACCATCGTTCTAAATTAGCAATGTTTTGCTCCCTGTTTTCAGGGTTTTGAAGCCTATGTTGGGGTCTTGTTGCTTAAAACTGCATTTGCTGGATTCAGTTTAGATTGGCAGGTAGAGTATTCGTCACATGACCATTTGTCTTTGTTTTGGAAAATTTCCTGGCTTGCTAACTGTATTGTCTGATTCTTGAGTTAGAGTTTATATCATATGCAATCAGATGTTGACGCACACCTATTTCAGGTTATTACGTGTGGGATTCTACTGATAATCATGGCTGTTGGGAATTTTGCTAACACGGTGCAGACACTCGTGACTAAGTCAAAGGTTAAGGCAAAAATAAAGAAAGGTAAAAACAGGCAAGAATTAAACCATGGATCTGGTGATAAGAGTTTATGATGAAGAAACATGCTCTTATTTCTTCGATGCTGTAATAATGAAAAGAAGAAGCTTAATTTGCTCCGTTTATATCTAGCAACGGCATTTTGACCTTTGTGCATGGGCTGTCAACGGGTTTCTGACACTGACAGCAAACTTGGATTTTAAGAGTTGAGAAGTTTTTTTTTTTTTGAGAGGGAAAGAGTTAGAAGTTGACTTATATTGTCTGATACCAAATCTGCCTTATAATTTATTATGCGTTTTTTTCTTTTTTTTCTTTTTCACTTTCTTGGGATCCGAATCTAAGTTGAAGCCGATTTCGGAGCGATATAAATATAATGAAAGATAATATATTTTATTTTTAGGTTAAATTCGATGTTGTCCATGAGGGACGATTTCTTCTCTTTTAGATTGCAGCCAAATTAATATAATATATTCAGGTGTTTATAGGTGTGGTATATTTTTTTAATGATAAGAGCCTATTTTGAATGTCATCCTTAAACTAATAAAACATTAATCATCCAGCTTCAAATATGGGGGGCATGTTTTGTAAGATACAAGCAACATCTGAAAGAAAAAATCATCACAAAAGGCTTGGATAAATATGATATTATTGAGATTTTATTTTACCAGGAGTAAATAACATTTTGGATAATAATGTTGTTGGGGACAAGGGTGGGTTGTTTAATTGGTTACCATTTGGACTTCTAAATAAAACCATTAATTGTGAAGCCAATATAAATGTCATTTAATCTTTTCAAATTTGGAGCCTCCCACTCATATTGTCTTCCTTTTCTTATTGAGTTGTTCATTCAAATTGTCTTGTTTTAAATAAGAAGAAAATTAACCCTTCAAAAGTGATGGACCTACCCACTTTCTATCTTTTTACCCTTATTCTTAATCTCTGTGCCGAACCATAACAAGACAATATGAATGGGATGGAGAGAATAATAAATAAGCTTGGGACTTACTTGTGCGGAAGTAACAATGTTTAATAAGTAGTATCCACCCAAATATAGCACCAAAGTTCAAGATTAATGTCTATAACTCATGAAGGACACTGTGTATGTTCTTCAGCTCCTCCAACTCTTTCCCACTTGCGATTCCAGGATCAATATAGCACAACTGTCGAAGAAACCGATATTACTTGTAAAATCCGAGAAAGATTGGCGGAGTTGAGCATTAAAACATTCCAAACCTGGTATTGCGGCTTCTTCAGAGTGTGCACACCTCTCTTTAATAATTTCTGCCAACCAACATTTTCCCTGAGAGATTTCTCCAGAGCTCTTGTTCTCTAGCAGAAAATTATTTTGGAAATCAAAATTTGGAGAGTTTTCAGCAAGTATCTGGCAAGTTCTAAACTGAATTTACAATAAATATGGTGTATGCAACAAAATGTTCATAGAGTGAATAAGAATCAAAAGTTTGCAAATGAATCAAATCCTCTTAAAACTTGACTCTGGCTCAATTAGACTGGAACAATTTGTTTGAACATACAGCTTCAGAAATGAGATCCCAGGCTACAGTAGCCACAATTAGGTTAGCCAAGCTCGAGTTCAACAATTCAGCTCTTATGTAGAGGATAACAAATCTATGCTTGTAAAACCTCAAAGTAGTGATCAAATTTCAAAACTTCCAAGTATTTACTATTGAAGCTGGTCATCTCCACCAAGAGTACTATGGTTGAGGCACTGATGAGCAAGTTCTCAAGTTACTTAGCAGTTAAATTACTCTTTTTACTAACTCAAGCTGTACACAACTTTTTACATGCCTACATCTTATGCGCTAGCATAATACTGCCGTACAAGGGGGGAAAAACATAATCAAAAGTAACCAATCATAGCAACAAAGTTAAGAAGTCATGCATCATTGTCCTAGGGACATAGGCCTGGTAACTAACCCATCAATAATATCCAAATACTACTTGTTTGCACGTAGATTGTTAGATATACACGCACACACAGACACACACATATATAGGGAAAAGAAAGAATCTATGATTAAATATAGTCAACCTAGAGTCACGAAGGTGATATCTAAATTTGCAAGATGATGGAGGCCAGAAACTCCAGAATTATGAATGGTAACAGTATCTTATTCAATGGATTATGCATGCAAATGAATTTTCTTACTTCACCAGGATCCAGAATTAGCAAGTTGTACTGCTGCATCCCATCCTTTTGAGGCTTAGCTTGAATGCCAACAATGGTTCTTGAATGGCCATCATGTTGGAAGTACAGTGGCCTATTTGGGAATCCTCAGCATAAGTTAAGATTGTCTCACACATATTAAAATTAAAACAGGTCGTAACAAAAGTACCTAAAGTTCTTTTTTTTCCCCCAAAGAAAAAAAGATATGCTACTATGAGGATTTTTAAGTTAAACACAGAATTTACTTACGATTTCTCACTACGAATAACAGAATGATTGCCTGATCTGTCCGCATTGCTGCAAGAAAAGTAATTCCAAACCCATTGAGCAAGAACCTGATGACCCTTACCCTTCTCAGAGGATACTGCAACTGACGAGTCAAGTTTCCCCTTTGAAAGAAACCTGTCCATTGGTCCATAAACCTCTGAGGTTTTCTTAGTAGAAAAATCCACTATTCTGGCACGCAGACCAAAGGAACGGAAAAGTGTAGCACACTCCGTGGTTCCAATCCAATTACTCTTGCCATATATTTTACGATCAAAATCATCCGAGCCAGGAGGATCAAAACCTTCTTCCCAGGCAAGTTCAAGCCATCTCTGAATTGATTCAATATTAGGTACAAACCCAGAACCACCATAAAGGACTTCTCTTGCTTCTTGTCGTTGTCTGATCAAGTAAGAACTGAGCATCTGGATATTACGCCACCCACATCCCCAACCAACATCATGGGATACAGTGCTCTGGAAATGATCAATATACCCACACAACACTGTTGTGGAGCTTCCTGATTCTGATTCTAAACATTTTCTCAGCATTATCATCAAATCACCTTCAATTTTGTAGAATACCTCCTTTATCTGTGAGAGGAATAACGAAGCACGTGATTCATCATTATTGTTCCCTCTACTAGCAGCTGCAGCTACCTTAGCATCACTACCAGAAGAACTGCTCGGACCTAGCCCACATGTTGAAAAATCTTTATTCTGCATACAAAATTTATTTATTTATTTTTCCATCAATGGAGAAAATACCTATTGATATCGAAGTAAAATGCCTAATCTCATCTTACCGCAATTAAGCAAAAAAAGAAATACGCCAAATTGATACAGCAAATCATAATAATCATTTACTTATTTTCAATTTGCAAGGTGGCTGACTTCATCTCAAATTCTCAATCCAACAATTAACAAACAGCAAAGTAAAAATAACATAGTAACGAATCAGCAGGCACAAAAATCAAACAATCGCAAAAATCGAAAAGTGAACCAAAAATCTAATAGACATAGAACACACCGTTCGAGATGGAGTAGCCGGAAGAAGAGCGATTCGCCGCGCGAACTCGATATCTCTCGCCTCATCTTCATCTTGGAAATGCTGATTCGCATGTCTGAAGAATTGATTAAACTTGAAAAATCAACAATAATTAACAAAATCAGAGGGAAAAAATCACGCTAACATATACGCAGATAGAAATTATCAAAAGAGATTAGAGAGAATAGCTACCTCTCTAGTTCGTGAGACGGAACGCTGAAATTACAAATAGGGCAAGCTGACAAATCCATGAATACACCTGAGTTTTTGAATTTCTAATTTCGTTAGGATTAAGCGCGGAAAAGGGGGCATTTGTATGCTAATATTTATATTGTGGTTTTTCGGGGGATTTATAAAGACGCACATTTTTATTTTCTTCCTTTCCAAGTTGAAGATATACTTTTAATTGTATTTTAATGTAATTTAGATTTTTGGATATTTCTACAATCAGTTGACTATATTTCTGCAATCAATCAATTAATTAAGAGCAGTATACTCCTTTCTAATTGTCTTTTTTATTTTTACATATTGCGCTATCAAACGATAATATTTGTGCAATCAATTGCTTTAGAATATATTTATATTACACTATATATTAATTAGTTGAAATAAGTAGTTAGTGAGCCACTAACACCCTGCCTTGTTTTAACTTTTAATTATGTTCTGGCTCATCAATTTCTATCCCCACCCCCCAAAAGTCAATTTTACTACAGTCAGTAAATTATTTTTAACTTAATAATTCTAATTGACTTTATTTAGTTCTCCCCTTAGATAAAATATACTTGTATATATATTTGGATTTCTGGGATTTATTAACAGTATTTGTAGGATAATTTATAATTGCTTTTTCTCATTAGTTGAAGACTTAAATAAAATTAGAGAGCTTTAACTTCTTTTAGTGAGGCACAAATTTTGGTATTATACGGATTCGACGTATTGTTGTTTTTATTAAATATAACTATCACAACTAGCTGCTCTCCTCTCAACCTCAACAATTTGTAATTTTGTTGGATTATATTATTCATGTAGTTTCTCGAAGGTCAAAAAACACAAAACAAGATAAAAAAGAAATGAAAAAAAAGAATAATTCTAAATGTGTAGCCCCAAATATACTCTATAGTCCCTCATAAAAAAAAAATTAAAATTAATATGATTTTACTATTTTACCCCTATAACCTGAAAATATAATTGGCATAGCCCCAACATAAAAACGTACAATTACTTCTTTGCATAACATAAACCCCAAATTAAAAATTAGAACGGAAAAGTGACTGCCGGAGCTTTGGAATTGGAGGTGCGCCATCGAGGACGGTCCCGTTTGTTTCTCAGACGAGGAAGTTCATTAAATCAACGAGTTTGAGTTATGTTATTCAAATTAATCTTGTGCTTGATTGCTCTGGTTATGCCATTTACATTTTTCATACAGAAATAGAGGGGGAAACTTTCTTTCTCTCAGAAAAAGGGGGTGGGGGTAGCTTTCTATATTATTGCAGATTACACTCGCATATCAGCACTGAAACCCAAAATTGTTTTGTTGATTCTCTTGTTCCATCCTTCATTTGGATATGAAACTAATATGCATTGGGAATATCAGAATATTAAGCAAGAAGAAAAAATCATGAACATAATAAGATAGTGAATAGTGAAGATCATAAACATGTTGGAAAAATTGATTTTATTAAATCAATTTGCGGATAATATTTATTTTATTAAATATTAAATATTTAAGTAAAATAAATATTGAATGGTTTAAATTGGGTGTTTGGTACTTATGTTCTCAAAACCATTAAATGGTGAGGGAGAAATGATACATTTGAATTGTGTGTTGAAATTGAATTTGTTGGAGGCAAATTCATTAACATAGTTATTCTACGTTGAAGAAAACGAGCTCGAGCCCGAGCCGATGGCATTGGGCCTGGATCTGACAAATTGACTTTGAGCTTGAACTTAGATTAATTCTAAAATTTGAGCTAGATGAAATTGTCAGTTTTATAAACTAATTAAACATTCACTATGTTTAATTATTTAGAACTCTCGGCTATGTTGTACAACACACAAAACAAAATCAATTAAATAATTTAATGTTTAATTGATAGAATTTAAAGTCACAGCCATATATGACTTTTCAAATGGAAGAAACGGTCAAATTGATTTTAATCAATTGTGTAACACACCCGTAATGGCTGAATTGATAATGATCAATTGTAAATTGTTTAACATCAATTTTTGAAAACAAAAAACCGATGAAACATCAATACAATGATGTATTTACACTTTAAGGTGTATTGAATCTCCCACAAGTGAGTTTGGCTATATATAGGGTGAATTTGCATGGTTTTAGATAGATAGAAAATCGGCATCTCATCATCATACGAAAATCATATTAGTTTGCTCTGTTTCTCGATTCTTGTCTAGTTCGCCGGAGCTCGCCGGATTGTGGTGCTACATCCGTCGAGACAAAGTCATTTTACCTTTGGAGACGAACCGCCAAACCGAGAGCACTACCAGGGCGTTATTCGTCTTGCGGGGAGAAGAATTCCTTCGACTCGACTTATCTTTGAGTTTGTTATTTTATTTTGTAATTTCAATTTTAGTTCATTTTGTAATCTCATTCTCTTACATTTCTTGTTTCATATTGTAATCAAGAAAGGACGTGTACACCGGTTCTAACAATCGCAAGACGAATAATTACGTTGCACGTCCGTTTTGAAGGAGATCGAGTTTGAACTAATAATTTTGATTAAAAACTTTCGAAACTTTAAACCTTTGCTTGGAGAAATGGCGTCAACCGTTCCAGCCAACGAATCAATTACCATGGGCTCCACCAACTCCGCAACTGTTGCTGCCACTGTTGTCTCCTATCTGTTTGGGCAAACAGAAAACTCAATTATTGACTCTGTTGTCCAGCTGTTTGGGTAAACGGGCGGATTCCGGTCCGTGATGGCTCCTCTCCATACATCGGTAAGGATGCCTGTTGTCGAGAAGCCTCCGAACTTCTCGGGGACTGATTTTAAAAGGTGGTCCCAAAAGATGTTGTTTTACATCACCACTTTGGGACTAGCCAACTACCTCCGTGATGACGAGGTGCCTCCGCTTAGTGAGGGCGAGACGAATATCCATGGCTTGTGGGATATGACACTTGGAGGAAAGACGATTTCACGTGTAAAATCGTCTTATTGCACAGTTTAGTGGATTGTCTCTATTCTGTGTACTATGGTATTAAGACATCCAAGTTGATTTGGGAGGCGTTGGACCGGAAATATCGGATCGACGAGGCCAAAGCTTTTATGGAAGCTAAGGCAAACATGGTCAAGGAAAGTGTTGGAACTTCCAATAAGCGATCTTGCCCAAGTACTGAAAACAAAGGCAAGACTATTGATTATGAAGAACCAAATAAGAAAAAGGCTAAGAACAGTGTCTACAATATCGAGAAGGACTTCGACGAATGAGACGAAGATATAATTGTTGTTTAAAGTGTAAGGACATGTGTCCACAATAAGCAAGTGCTAATAAAAATTGCATCTATTTTTGTTCTTAAAGTCAATTATATCTTGAACAAGATTACACTTAAAGGGAAATATGTGATTCCCTATGAGCTATGGAAAGATGGAAAACCTTCTTGTAAATACTTCAAAGTGTGGGGGTATTTTGAAGATGGTACATGTTGAATAAAGTCAATATCTTTAGTGATTTTTCACTATGATAACTGAACGACTATTGATTGTACGATGGTAAATCATGTTATATATATCTTCAACATAATACCCATGACATTTGATCTCTTAGTGAGGTTATCACTATTGATTGTGTGAAGTCAATAAATAATCTAGCGGATCCGCTAACCAAAAGGTTAAATCAAGATCAAATGGTCAAAATTGGTAGGGGGAATGAGATTAAAATCCACATCTTAAGGATGATTATAGTGGAAACCCAACCATGATGACTGGAGGATCCCAAGAACTTGGTTCAATGGGATAACTAAGCTATATGACTCTGTATGAAAACACTCAAAATCACATATTCCCTAGAGAGCAATGAGTGTTTGGAAACCTGCACGTGGTGAGGTTAAGTCTTTTGATTTTTAATGATTCTTGGATACCTCGGGGAGGTCAAGTATAGCAGGATACTTGAAAAAAAAAAGAATCACCTATGTAAGTGTGAAGTGTGGGCCGCTTCGACGATGCACTTATGAATCCAAAGGGTGTTCCATGGCCTGTAAAGGACACAAACGTGAGAACGGATGAGGATTGAGGCGATATTGTGTCAATGTTGTTGTCTCGGTATACACCAAGGAGGACTAGTTCAAGGCATCGCGTCCACTAGGCCGCCAGTATACTCGATGATATTGACTATGGAAGGTTCAAGGTCACAAGCCACCTATCCAAATGCAATAGCGTCTCTTGAGGACTAAGCTTTGTGTCTGCATACATTTACATACGGCTTTCTCACTCATGTGGGGGATTGTTGGAAAAATTGATTTTATTAAATCAATTTGCGGATAATATTTATTTTATTAAATATTAAATATTTAAGTAAAATAAATATTGAATGGTTTAAGTTGGGTGTTTGGTACTTATGTTCTCAAAACCATTAAATGGTGAGGGAGAAATGATACATTTGAGTTGTGTGTTGAAATTGAATTTGTTGGAGGCAAATTCATTAACGTAGTTATTCTACGTTGAAGAAACGAGCTCGAGCCCGAGCCGATGGCATTGGGCCTGGATCTGACAAATTGACTTTGAGCTTGAACTTAGATTAATTCTAAAATTTGGGCTAGATGAAATTGTCAGTTTTATAAACTAATTAAACATTCACTATGTTTACTTATTTAGAACTCTCGGCTATGTTGTACAACACACAAAACAAAATCAATTAAATAATTTAATGTTTAATTGATAAAATTTAAAGTCACAGCCATATATGACTTTTCAAATGGAAGAAACGGCCAAATTGATTTTAATCAATTGTGTAACACACTCATAATGGCTGAATTGATAATGATCAATTGTAAATTGTTTAACAGCAATTTTTGAAAACAAAAACCGATGAAACATCAATACAATGATGTATTTATACTTTAAGGTGTATTGAATCTCCCACAAGTGAGTTTGGCTATATATAGGGTGCATTTGCATGGTTTTAGATAGACAGAAAATCGGCATCTCATCATCATACGAAAATCATATTAGTTTGCTCTGTTTCTCGATTCTTGTCTAGTTCGTCGGAGCTCGCCGGATTGTGGTGCTACATCCGTCGAGACGAAGTCATTTTACCTTTGGAGACGAACCGCCAAACCGAGAGCACTACCGGGGCGTTATTCGTCTGGCGGGGAGAAGGATTCCTTCGACTCGACTTATCTTTGAGTTTGTTATTTTATTTTGTAATTTCAATTTTAGTTCATTTTGTAATCTCATTCTCCTACATTTCTTGTTTCATATTGTAATCAAGAAAGGACGTGTACACCGGTTCTAACAAAACACACATTATTTCCTCTTTAAGCATTGATTTCGTTCTTCCATGTCCGATGTTTCCATGATTTTTAGTGTTGAATTGGGGTATGATTTTGGGGCTATCAATGGATTAATTATAATTTTTTGGAGCTATATGGTAAAATAGTAAAATTATATTAATTTTAATTAATTGTTTTATAGTAGGCTATAGAGAGTAATTTGGGCCGTATTTAAAATTACCCAAAAAAAATACTACTGTATGGAAAGAAAATTTCAAACAAAATAGTTATGATTCGTTTTGGGCGTCGGCGAATAAAGAAAAATCTTATACTAACGGGCCTGATATTTGATATTCTTTTCCATTGTTCTTATAGCCTAATAGCCTAGCCCAATTGTATTTTTATAGCTATAAATGTGGAGTTTGGACTTCGGAGAGTTCTAGTTTAGTTAAGAGTATTGGATATCAATAGTAATTAGAGTTTCTTTTACGATTGAGAAAGCAATTTTTTAGTAAAATGATCATGTTTTGTAAAATTGAGAGTAATGCTTTTGTAAGAATTACAAAGTAGCGGGAAATTGTAAATGTCAAAGCATACTTGGAAATTGTTGAGACTTGAGAGTATTGCCTTTTCAGTTTTCAATCAAACTATATAATGGGAGTTCAAAATTGCTAAGTTCAGAAGCAAAGGTAACTAAGGACAACATTTGCTCTGTTTGTCTAAATATTAAATACAAAGCCAATTCATTGACAATTTAAGCAAAAATTTACTCCCTCCATCCATAATTAGTATGACAACTTTTGGATGGCGCGAGTTTTAATAAAAGTTTGATATTACTCCCTCCGTCCCAATATTCATGACCTATATTTCTTATTGGGCCGTCCCATATAACATGACATGTTTCATTTTTGGGCTAAGTTAGAGCTTACTTATGTCCTAATTAGAACATTTTATTGACGAAAAAAATACTTTATTGACTAAAGGATTAAATATTGAATAAAAAATACACTAAGCATGTTGTTCACACACCTTTTGATCTCTAATTTCCTTTTCCTTAATACATGTGCCCAAAAGAAATAGATCATGAATATTGGGACGAAGGGGAGCAGTTGTTAAGTGAGTGGAGAAGGGATCCACCTTTGTTGTATTATGTGGTTAAAAAGGTAGGTGAGTATGTGGGGTCATGTACTAAAATGGAATATTCATACTTTTAGTGGACGGACGAAAAAAGAAAATTAAACGCATTATTTGTGGAAGGAGGGAGTATCTTTTTATGCACTGATATTATATAATACTTTTTTGTATAATACGATCACCTTAAAAAAAGAATGTGATGCACTTTGCAAATACGGTTATCGGGCCTCATTGTTTTTATGGAGACATCCAAGTGGTGACGACCTCTTTTGTATAAAGAGAGATCTAGAGTTTAATCTTGCTTCCCATCCCACAATTATTTAAAAAAAATAGTTAAAAAAAACTGTTATTGGGCCTTTTCTGAGGTAAGATTTAGATATGAAGTGGATTATATTGTTCTCCTCAAAAAAAAAAAAGTGGATTATATTGTTAAGAAATTGAAATGGACATATATGGAATCTCCAATAGAATATTCCATTTTGAAACACCATCACCACTAATTAGAATATAGGAAAGAATACTTGTTCGTCATACAAATAATTTATATACAAATAAATTTGTATGGCCACCATCGTCTGTTTTGCTCTTTTCCTCATCAGCATTTTCACCTTTCTTTCCAAACTTCATTCATGTTTTATTTTTCACACTCTGCATTTAATCTTTTCATCTGATCTATAACTAGTTTGAGTTGATCGATCAAAATAATATTTTAAAACTTAAATCAGCGTCTTTTACAATTACAAAGAAACTTAAATCGATGTAATTTTAAAACCATTTTTTAAAATTATGTGAAATACCAAATCACATATAAAATTCGTGTATTTTAAACCTGTTAATTCTATCAAATATAATATATTAACATCTCAAATATCAAATTCAATTATTAGGCATAAAGTACAAATTTTTAACAACTCAAAAAAAGTGAAAATCTTTAAGATTTAATCGATGTGTATCAATTTTCGAGTAGCAAATTATTCACCCCATGCCCCTTAAAGCATTTCTAGCAAAATTCTCAAAATTTTGTTCTTAAATTATCTTCTAATGCTTCCCTTATATTATATATTCCTCCTATTTTAAAAATGCATACAACAGTTTTCCTATTTTCATTAACATTTTATAAAAATGGTGGCCCAACTAAATTTGTAAGATAAAAGTAGATTTAGGTAGGTGTAAATTTGAGGAAAAATTTAAGGATTTGTAAATATTTTTGTGGGGTCTTCTCAATTTAGGAGATCTATTGGATGAACTTTTTATATTACTTTTTGTTATTTTAGCATAAATTTAGAATTAAAAGTGATTATAAGTGACCTGTTGTGAGTGCTCTGATCTCTACATTCTTTCTCCCAACATTTATATATAGGGTCTCTATTTCAGTTCAATAATAATAATAATAATAGTAATAATAATGGGAAAGAGAAATCTCCCAAATATTCAAAAGATAATTATCTTGTTTAATTCGTTATTCCTAAAAAAAATCTCAAAATTGCGTTGAAATTGAGATTATTGGTATAAAATCCCTAATTAAGTTTATGTTTTCAAAGTCTTGAAAATTATCGGAAAAAGATAAAATAATCTATATCCCGAAGATAAAAGCTCATGTATGACTAGCCATATGCATGTGGTTGAATTTGGGTCGGGTTTGATTTGATCTGCACCTGACCCGGAGACTGCCTTCATATAGGAAAAAACTCATGTGCGCTTTAGCGACGGAATGATATGATGCTGGGCAATTTTTTTTTTCCTTTTTTATTAATTAAAAAGTAATTAAGGAATAATTACAGTTTATTAATTTTCAATTATGGTTTTTAATCTCTAATTCGGGTTAATTAAATATTAATTAATTAAAAATAAAAAATACTTTGATTAACGACGGTTATTCCGAGCACTTGGATTGGGTGCGAGTCAAATTAGACCAACCTGAATCTGGCTACATGCATGTAGGGGTGTAAACGAATCGAATCAAATCGAATATCATTCTAATCGAATCGAATTTGTAATTACTATTCACGAATCCGAATCGAATTCGAATCGTGGTCGAATATTAAATTTGATTTGAATTCGAATACTTTAATAATTTCACGAATTCGAATCGAATACTCGAATCAATATGAAGAATGACTCGTCGCAAATTTGTGAAAGAAAGTGATGAAGAACGATAGTAAGAACGATGGAATAGAAAGACAATGTAAACTAGGGAGAGATAGAGAAAAAAAGAAAGAGATTGTGACTTACATTTTTACCACTCGAGATATTAGAGTTAATGCAATACACATCTCTTAAGGAAAATGTTAACCTTATTTTGGAATGGGCTTGGAGATGGACCAAATTAACTTCTACACATTTAACATATATTTAAAGATTTAAGTATATAATCCATAATCAACTTAAGCAAGTATATTATATAAATATATATTAAAATTATATTATTATTTAAATATTTAATCGAATATTTACGAATATCAAATTGAATATCGTAATTACTAATAAGTATTTGAAAACTAATCGAATCAAAAAAAATATTTGAATTCGAATTCGAATCGTAAAATTTCGAATACGAATATTAAAATTCGAATACGAATCACGAATCGAATCAAAATATTTGATTTGATTTACACCCCTACATGCATGTGGCTATCTACAAATGAGAGCACCTCTATTCCTAATAACCGGTTGAATCCAAGTGACGGACTTATTAAAATTCCTCAATATTAGTGTTTAATTCAGAAATAAGGTGAAATCCCTACAGATTAACATTACGAAATTCAAAAATAATGCTTGTGAATATTTCACTTTGAAGATTTTGAAAATGGTTAAAAGATCAGAAGAGATGAATATATGATACATTATAGATTATGACCTACACATATACATTTTCATCCAAAAATATTATACAGATCTGTTACATTTGTACATTTTATATTTCATTAAATTTCAATAAATAAATTTTGTGTTATAGATTTCTTCACGCCCGGTTACAATTAAGATGTTTGCTACCACGGAAGAGCAAATTGCATTTTTTTTTTTTAAAAAAAAGAAGAAGAAGAAGAAGAGCAAATTTTAAATTTGACGAAGTTTGCTGAAAAACTCATCAAACAAATTAAATAGCAAAACACAGAAATTGCAAAGTTGAAAAATATAATGAATTGCTGAGATTTTTATAAAGTGGCGAGCAGCAGAAGAAATTAAGAAGAAAAATTCAAAACTGGGAAGTTATCAAGTTTGTCGGTTTAGCAATTGGGTTAAATTAATTTAAAATTAATGTTGTATTAGAAGTCTTTTAAGATACTTCTAGAGCAAAGAAAGTTGTATATGCTGCTGAGGGTCAAATCCCTCAAAAAAGGTAAAGAAAGAAAAAAAAATCTTTTATTCTCAAAATAATAGAAAACCAAATTAAGCCAAAGGGTCAGGATAATTTTCGATTATTTTGGTAATATCTTGGATAATAAATTCACAATTTATGTGGTCTGAATTCGTTAAGGGAAATAAAGTCAGAATTCAGATGTGGGAGAGAGTTTATTTATACTAGTAATATAAAATAAGTCTTCTATCAAAAAAAGGAAAATATAAAAATCTAGAAATACGGATCAACTTTCACGAGATCTAGTTTTCTTGGTAACGCAGGTGCATTGAACCTGGACAACCTTCCTTAAAAATATTGAAAGGAACTAATGTAGTACAATTGACATTGACATTTATTTAATAAATACTCGTATGTATATTATTTGCACGGAGACGAGAGAGATGATGTAATTTATCGATTTCAATATTTTTAGGAGTTACAAGAGTGTAGTACACGTAAACTCTATTTTTTATATGCTAACATATTATACAAACGGAATTTGCACCCTTCTCTACTTTAGGGTAACTAGTGATCGAGTGGCTTTTATATTTTAGGTTCGAATCCGATCAACATCTCAATACTGGCACATTTAATTTTTCAAGTGTGGTTCACATTTTCCATATGATTTGCAGGCTATTGTTCAAAAATATAAAAAAATAAAAATAAAAAATAAACCCCACTATAGAGTCCATCATTGTTAAAGTTAAACATAAGAATTTTATATTGGTAATGCAATGTAAAAATCTAATAATGGATTGAATATTTTAGTGATCAAATCTTAAGTTCAAAATTACTAATACCTTACATATTGAATATGTCACACCAAATTAATGAAATCTTTGGTCATAAAAAAAGAAAATAGGCCATCCCTGGGGAACATAAAGTAGTTTTATTGGATGTACATTTAGGGCTGGTTTGATAGGTATGTTAAGATAATGCAAGATAGATAATGTCAAGATAAATATAGTGAATAAGGGATGATTGTTAATGTATCTTTGTGTTTGGTAGATAAGATATGTAATGTAGATATAATAAATTCGTTGTTTGGTACCCTAATTTAAATTCAAGATTAAGTTAAAAATGACAATTCTACCCCTAATTAAAATTAAATAAAAATAAAAAATAAAATATTATTATAATTTAATTTTATTAACAATTTTACCTAAACTGGAATAAGGGCCCACAACTTTTTGTTTCTTAAAATTTTCATCCCAACTTTCCCATTTTTCTTATAGCCAACTTCTTATTCATCTCCTCTGTAATTTTTTTTGAGAATGCTCTTCTTCACTTCAGCTACAGAGCCATCAAATTGTTATACCCAAAATCGGAGCAACATAAATTCCTCAAGGTTTTGGGAAGACGCAGCTGAGATTGAGGATTCGTGTTGGTGGCGGAAATCCAGATGAAGGCGGTGGTGTGATGGTTCGAAGCGTGGCCGGAGACAGCGCGGCAGCGGCCTCTCCGCCATGGCCTCGAGGGCGAAATCAAGGCGATGAGAGAGAGATGCGACAATTCTTGGTTCGAGAGAAAGGGCGAGACGCTGAGATTGAGGATGAGAATGGTGGAAAATCATCCATGACGGCCGCAGCGAGGCTTGCCGGAGAAGACCGTCGCCGTTCTCTGGGCTTGGCTGTATGAGCACTTCCTCCACCCATAATTTTCGATCTGCTTATCTCTCTCTCTGCAATTATTTTTTTCTTTTCTTTTTCATCCAATGGGAAGGGTAATTTGTATTTTCAATCATAATCTTGTGGCACTGTTGAAGTAAACATACTTATCTAAAGGTGGGGGAGAGATTTATAAGCTAAAGAGGAACAATACTTTTGCAACGGGCTTTGTTTAATCTTGGGCTTTAGAGATTAGTTATCTAACCTACCAAACAATAATATAAGGGGAGATAACCTATACAATAAGGCCTTATCTCATGTATCAAACATGGCCGTATGGTAAGTTATAAGGGATTGGTGGGAACTCAACATCCATTTATATCTAAATAACTGAGATTATTATTTTTTAAACTATACCAAATTTGTATCCACACATGGTGCAATGTGATGATGTCGTAGTCCACTTCTAAGAAAATCTCTCTATAAAAAGGCCTTTAATATCTAACCTTATACTCGGCAAATTAAGTTCATCACTGCCCCCATTTCTTGCCTCTTTCATCACTCCTTTCTCTCTCTTCTTCGTCCAAAGAATATAAAAATGGCTCCAACCATCGCCGTGCCGAGCTCCAACCACCGCCGCGAGGAGGCGGCGCAGACGACGGAGAACCAGGAGACGCTGAAGAGGAGCAACGAAGAGCTGCAGAAAGAGCTGAGGAATAGCCTAGAGAGGGAGGAAATAATGAAAGCGGAGCTGCAGAGGACATGGGAGCGGCTGCAGCTGGCGGAGGAGGCGGAGGAGAGGCTGTGCAGCCAGCTCGGCGAGCTCGAGGCGGAGGCCGTCGATCATGTCAGGGAATCTAGGGCCCAGATTACACTTCTTGTGGAAAAGCTTTCTCTTGCGCACAAACTTTTGCAAGATGCTTCAATCGATGCTATCTCTCTCTCTCTCACCACTTCCTAAAACTCATTGCACTCATGCAATATATATATTCATCTCTCTCTCTCACTCTCTGCTTTTAAGATATTTTGAGATGTAATTACAGAATTAACAACTTTGTAATTTATTGTTTTATTTCTGTTTGATAACCAATTTGGGTTTTAAATCCTTGGGATTTTCGTTAATTTTTGTCCCACACTTTGGGATTTTCCTGGGATTCTGTGAAGATTTCTCTAGTTTGGAAGTGTGAAATGATTTTTGTGACGTTCTTGTTTTGTAATTAAGTTGTGTGATGTTTGTAAATTAATGATATATTCTTCGTTTGGCATTTGAGTATTATATACTTTTCTGATTATGAATAATAATATATGGATGGATCGATCTCTAAGCCAAAACTTTGGTACGACTCGAGTTGAATGAATCACACTGCTAATAGTATCTTTTTACGTTTATTCATAAGTCGACGATATTAAATGATTGTTTAATTTATTTCTCCGACATAGATAAATATTTTTCTTGACATCTTCCGCTAAATTAATCAATTTATGAGCACCTATGTATGTGTGATTATGTGTAAATTTATGGTGGACACTGCACCCAGACTCAATAAAATGTACTTATTTAATTGAGACCCTAAATAATTCATTGTGTTGTCAAGAATCGTATACTAATATAGTAGATAATTTACTCTTTTCACCCTTAATTATTGCTTGAGAACCAAACAATTATAGAAGATCTCATAATGTGCATTAAGGATAAAGATAAAATAAACTAGTTTGACATCATTTTTTTAATAACATTTCTGAAATAAAACACTTATTAGGTGATAAATTGTATTTTCAAATAATTAGGACATTTATTCGAGGACGAATGCACTATTTTGTTAAGTCCGCGCAAAGAATTCTCTTTTCTTGATTAGACAGCTTCGATAGGTCAATTTAACCACGTCCCTCTATTGGAAAACTTCAAAATTGGTCCTCGTATGTACGTATATATATATATATATATATCGAATGAAAATTTTGAACCTATGAAATCAAATGATTTGACGTCGAAGATTATTACAAACTTTGAAGTAGCACATGCCAATCCCCAAAAGCCACAACTTTATTTCTACTAAAAATGCGGAGAAACGTAAGTTTGGTTCTATTCACCGTACACAATCACTATAATAATAATAATAATAATAATAATAATAAATAATAAATAATAATATTGCGTGCTGACTTCTTATTCGCCAACAAAATTCACCAATAAAAAGGGGGGGCTATATACCTCACTTAGTCACTTATAGGATGATTTTTTCATTTCAATTCTTTGGGCAGATGTACTAAATGTAGCTAGATGGATGTTTGACTTAAGTGGTTAAATTAAATACGTTATTTCTCCTGATTTTGCAAGAGCGATGATGATGTAATTTTGACGTCTAAATCTAGTTAATTAATTTGAGCGTACCATAAGCCATAAATTTGTGGAAAATGAATTTCGAGCTTATATATACATTTTCATGGATTTTATTTGTGAGCATACCATAAACTATATATAACTTACATACATAGCAGTACTCTAGATAGAAATAAAAAAGTCCATGATTATTTCCAACCTAGATAATTATTTTTACGTTTCCAGGTGATCAAATCTTATTGTACTCCGTCAATATTAATGAATTATTTCGTCGCTTTCAAAAGGAATAAAATAAAAATAGCAGACCAATAAATTTCAAGGGAGGTGGGCCAGTTTTGTAAAAAATAATTTATTTTGTATTAATATATATATATATAGGGGTTGGTTCACGTACAAAATACTTTTCCCGTAAAAAATAATAATAATAATGCATTTTGGGGATATTTACTTTGAGTGATAGGATAGATAGATAAAAATAGTATATGTTAATCCACCATTTACTTTGATGGATTGATTACTTTTGAGCTTGTTTGATCATCTAATCCTTCATATAGTCAATCATATGTTTTCTCAATCTATCATATCACGCAAAGTAAACGCCCCCTTTATGTACTAAAATAATGTATTTTATGTCTTTTTACAATGCACTGTCATAATAATGCATTTTTTATTTATTACAATGCATTTTATGTTCAATTGTAATAATGCACCGATCAATGACAACCGTAGATCTACAAAGATCAATGGTCCAGATCGCTTCTTATTTCTTATGGAAAAATGGTTTTACATATGATCTCTTTCATATATATATATATATATATATATATATATATAGGGAGAGAATCATTATATAGAAACTTATCTTTATATGAGTTCGTAGGAACCATGCATTTTTATCGCATATCTTAATGCACAAATTGCATTATTTTAATGCACAAATTCATGTTAATGAAAAAATTGAACCGCTAATCTATTTTATGTATTGTCGATATTCAATCTGTGCATTATATCATTGTAGGTTGTGCATTAAAAATGTATTAAATCATTCGCCATATTTGTGCATTAAACTATTGCATTTTGTGATTTCCGAAGTGATGTAAATGCATGGTTTTCTACGTACTCATATAAGGATGAATTCATACCAGATCCATGATATATATATATATATGTGTGTATATATATATGGGAGCGGATCTGGTAAGAACACATCTTATATAAGAACGTAAGAACAATGCATTTTTATTACATCGGAGATGCATAAAATGCAGAAACTAAATGCATAAATATTTTAATGCATAAACTACAATAACTTAATGCATTAGCATTGAAATGCATAAATTAGAGTAATTAAATGCACGGTTAAATCTGGACCATAGATCATCAAAGATCAAGGGTCCAGATTTGTTCTTATTTCTCACATAAGAAAGTGTTCTTATTTGATCCGCGCCCTATATATATATATATATATATATATATGGAATGATCAAATATAGAACTTTTCATTGAGTAAAAACCATATATATAATATATATATAGGGGTTGGTTGACGTATAAATTACTTTTCCCGTAAAACATGAGAATAGTGCATTTTATGTACTAAAATAATGCATTTTATGTATTATTACAATGCATTGTTATGATAATGCATTTCATGTTCAATTATAATGCATCGGTCAATAACAACCGTAAATCTACAAAGATCAATGGTCCAGATCGCTTCTCATTTCTTACGGAAAAATGGCTTTGTATACGATCTATATATATATCCAGGCGGTGAAGACCTAAAAAATAGATGACATAACATATGTTTTGAAATTATTAGATTCAATTAGAGATAAAACAATTTGAACATATACTATGAAAAGGATTTCTTTGAATGACATTCAAGCGGTGAATATCTCATTTGTTGCTGTCTATGGGTTCAAGCTCCACTCTGGCCCTTTTTCCTACTCCATTTTTTTAAAGAGAAAATCAAAAAAAAAAAAAAAGCAAGAAGAAAACGTTTAATCCTAATATTAATCTACATATTATATTTATTCTGGAAACAAATTATAGCATTACTTGTGTATATAACACAAAGATATTGTATAATGTTGAATATCTTCTTCTACCGCAAAGAAAGTCATCAGGATCTGCCGATCTGGAAAGTGATCTCACTATCTTTATCTTCTATAGGAGGTAACCATTATCATTAATTTCACACCTCCTTTTTTTTTTTGGTGTGTGGAAAATTCGCCTCCAAGCAATAGAAACTAGAACTTGTCGGCCCTTAATTTTAATTTATATATTAAGCCAATAAATATTTAAGTGAAAAAGGAGCCGATTATGAGTTTGAATTTTAGATGCAACCACGTTTTGATTATTAACTCTTCGAATTCGGAGAGGGTGCTACAATTTTTCTACAATTTTGAATTTTGATATGAATCTCGACAGCTGGGGTCAAAAAATATTGAAACTTTTTTCCTTCTTTAACCGTTTTGTTATGTTAATTTTAGTGTTTTGAACTTTTGATGAGATAATACTTCCCCGGAACAATGCTCTCAAATACCGTGTTTCTGTGATTGGGATCAGAAGTATGAAGAAGGAATAATAATTTGGAATTTTATTTTTTCAATTAAAACAGTTCAGAAATTTTTGAATTTTATATGGTTCAAGTTTTATCAAGATGGTACCGTGCGCGGTGCGGTGCATCTTCTATGGTTGATATTTTACCAATATATATGTATATACATTTTTTTTTACTGGAGATGATTTTTTTTGAAGAGGAAAAAGCTTTCATAAAACTAGGCCAAATCGGCATAGACAATGTCAAGAAGCCAAGACGGAACGTCCGACTTCCAAATCATTACATTTTGATGTTTAAAAGCGTTTGCTAAACTATGAGCTGCCATATTTGCCTCCCGACGAACATGCAAGAAGTCGATATGTCATATATTTTTTCCTTTATCGAGTTTTTTTCCCACAGAGTTTTTCTGAGGATGTTTTTAACGAGACATGCACATCAAAGCAATAATGTCAAATGTGAAGTGATATACTTGTATCATTATTTTAACGGAGACTCGCTCAAGTGACAATTTGGCGGGCTTATTCACAAAGGCATTGTCGACGTCAATATTAAGAAAGTTGGTATACAAGATCGGCATGCAACAACTTAAAGACTACAATGATCAAGTTCAATCGGAGCAGTTGTACTCTTTTTCCTTCGATCAGGTTTTGTCCCGCTGGATTTTCTGGCAAGGTTTTAATGAGGCAACATTTGTTTTAGGGATGGTCACTCAAGGGAGAGTGTTGTAAATCTTGTGAACCAACTTTCTGAATGTTGATGTTGGTAATGCCTTCGTGAATAAATCCGCCAAATTGTCACTTGAACGAATCTATTGAATGTTTATATCGCCATTCTTTTGGAGATCATGTGCGTAGAAAAACTTGGGAGAGATATGCTTCGTCCTATCACCTTTGATGTATCCTTCCTTGAGTTGCGCGATGCAAGCAACATTGTCTTCATATAAAACAGTTGGATTGACCTTTGATGAAGCTAATCCGCACGACTCTTGTATATGACTTGTCATATTTCTCAACCACACACACTCTCGACTTGCTTCATAGATTGCAATAATTTCATAATGATTTGAAGATGTTGCAGTCAAGGTTTGCTTCACAGATTTTCAAGATATAGCAGTTCCACCACATGTGAAAACGTAGCTAGTTTGTGACTTGGCTTTATGTGGATCGGATAAATATCCTTCATCCGCATATCCCACTAGAGAATTATTAGAATTCTCTGGATAATATAATCAAAGGTCAACAGTACCTTTTAAATAACGTAGAATGTGTTTAGCACCATTCCAATGTCTCAAAGTGTGAGCAGAGCTATATCTTGCAAGAAGATTTACAGAAAAAGCTATATCTGGTCTAGTGTTATTAGTCAAATAAGTCAATGCTCCAATTGCACTTAGATATGGTACTTCAGGACCAAATATCGTTTCACCATCTTTAATAGGTCGAAATGGATCTTTAGTTGTATCAAGAGATCTAACGACCATTGGTGATGCTAATGGATGTGTATTATCCATGTAAAAGCGTTTTAACACTTTTTCTGTATATGTCGATTGATGAATAAATGTTCCTTCACGGACACGTTCAATTTGCAAACCAAGACAAAATTTTGTCTTTCCCAAATCTTTCATCTCAAATTCTTTCTTCAAATATTCAGCAGTTTTATTGAGCTCTTCAGGAGTCCCAATTAAATTTAAATCATCAACATAAACTGCTATAATTGTAAATCCATTTTCGGTTTACTTTATGAAAACACATGGGCAGATATCATCATTCTTGTATCCTTCTTTTAATAGATACTCGCTCAGTCTATTATATTAAAATATGCAATTTTATAACTGAAATGATAATCAATAAGTGTTTAGAGAAATTAACCAATGAGGCCAAACTCAAGTGTCTAGTTAAAGCACCACAAATTTCTCTTTAATGAGAGGTTTTGGATTTAATCCCACCGCCTGCATTTGATGTAGTGGTCCTATTCTGTATGGTAGTGTAGTAGTCCTACTTTTGTGTAGTGTAGAAATCTCACATATATGATATATTGATTTATTTGATATTATATATATATATATATATATATATATATATACATGTGGAAGATATCATATGTAAAAGCTTTTTTTCTCGTAAGAAATAAAAAGCGATCTGAACCATTGATCTTTATAGATCTACGGTTGTTATTGACCGGTGCATTATAATTGAACATAGAATGCATTATCATAACAATGCATTGTAGTAAATCAAAAATGCATTATTATAACAGTGCATTGTAATAATACATAAAATACATTATTATTATTTTTTACGGGAAAAATATTTTATACGTAAACCAACCCCTATATATATATATCATGTCATTTACCCCTATATATATATATCATGTCATTTCATGAAAAAAAGTAAAAATTGAAAATATCTCTCAGAAAAAAAAAAGTTGGAATTTGAAAAGGATAAGGAAGCATTGGTTAAGAGAAAAAGAGAGTTATTGCGAGTAGAGAAGAGAAGTGACTCAACTTCCAAACAGTTAAAAGGGGGCCCCCTAATTTAGACTTCCAATTTCAAGTCTTGATCACCTCATTAACTTCTACTCCTTCATGGCCCTCTTCTACTATTGCTTTGGATTGTTATTATACCTTATAATTTCATATTTTTCAATTATTCAATGTGTAGAGTTGGAAAGTAAATAATTAAAATGGGAGACATTCACATTTACCAATCGTTCAATATTTACGTTCTGCACTGCAACGAAACATAGTTAGAAAGTCGTATTTTAGAGACGATTGTATTAGACAATTCACATTTTATATGTGACAATTTTGTCTTGCAGGAAGATAGTCTAGCTCTTGTTGCCTGTTGGGCTTTACTAATTATATTATTTACTCCGTTCGCGAAAAAGAGTCAAATTGTGTGCTAGGCACGAATTTTAATAAATTAATTGAAGTTATTATGAGTGGGATAAGTGTCTCACTTGTTGTGAGTGAAAAAAGTGAAATGAACGTTGAAATTGTTGTGAGTGGAATAAGGATTTCACTTGTTGTGAAAGACAAAATAAAGTGAGAGTTGTGAGTAGAATAAAGACCCCACTCGTGATTGAAAAAAGTGAATTGGAAGTTGAAGTTATTGTGAGTGGAATAAGAGTCCCACTTAATATGAGTGGAAAAAGTGAAATGAGATTTTTTCGTGGACGGAAAAAAACAGGTAAATGAGATTTTTTTTCGTGGACGGATAAGGTATATTCAAGGCCGTGTAGTATTTTCAATTTTTATGGAGTTGTATTTAGATTTTATGTAAACGTGAATTATTACTTATATGTGTTAGAATAGGAACGTACTTGGTAGTTGGGGTTCAACTTAAATTAATTCATAGAAATAAAGAAGAATATTTAAGTAGTAGATCAATAATAATGACATATAATGGTATGTGGTAATGATTAAGTACAACAAGAAAATAAGAGAATTTCTGGGCAAATATGATTTAGTTTTTTGAATAGTAAAAACTTAAAACTAAATAAAATGCAATTGTTTAAAAAAAAAAAAACGCCTAACTCGTTTTGAAAGAAGGAGACTGGCTTCTGCAAGGCCCATCACCGAAAGATGTGTCCCATAACGCATTACGCGATCCATGACGCTAATCTCCTTACTTAATTACCAATTTCATTGACCGATGGGGAAAAAAAAAAACAACATTATTATTATTATTAAAAAATTCGTTACCAATTTTACGAGTTTACGCATCAAGTCGGCTAACACGTCTTATATGGCTGATGGTGATAGCACATACAACATTATCGTGCCAATTGTCCCAATACTCTTCAATTACTATGAAGTTTTTGTATATTGTATTTTGATCGTTAGATTACTTTGTATATTGTATTTTGATCGTTAGATTACTTATTTCAAGATTTTGACATAGTTTTTATGATCCTTCCCATTTAATATATACACATCTTGTCAAGACTAAGAAAAATATACCCATCCAAATAATTTTTTTTTATTTGAATTGTGGGAAGGGGAATGGGAATTGAACCCGGGTCCCTCGCCTTTAAATGGGTGAGGAATACAACTAAACTAATTGTCTGTGGTATACCCATCTAAATAGTTAATTTATATGATTATAAAGAGATTAAAAGTAAAATATAATGTATTACCAAAAAAAAGTACTAAAATGTAAAATGCTAAATTGGTCAAGAGGCCGATGAAGCAGTCAGATACATTGAACCTAGACGCACCTATTCTCATTCTTTTTTATTTAATTTTATTTCTCCCATCTTGCATATAATTAACCGCATCCTGCATGCAACAATTTCATCCACATTTGCAATCTAGCCGAGAAAAAAAGTCTCTCTCTCCAATTGCATAAAGTAATAAACAGTGTACTAATTAATTAATTCTGATGGATTCGATAGCTGCAACAATGTTTTCTGCAAAGGCGGATCACGGCGACGACGCGGAGGCGCTGCGGTGGAGGAATGAGGAGTTGGAGAGAGAGGTGAAGAAGAGTTTGGAGAGAGAAGAAAGAATGAAGGAGGAGTTGATGAAGGCGTGGGGGCGGCTAAGAGTGGCGGAGGAGGCGGAGGAGCGGCTTTGCTGCCAGCTAGGCGAGCTGGAGGCGGAGGCCCTCAATCAGGCCCGAGAGTACAGGGCCCGAATCATGGAATTGATGAACCAGCTTTCTCTTGCTCACACACTTCTTCCAGAATCTTCTTTTCCAACAATCATCTCTCAACAATCCTTTAATCTATGTAATTGATTTTTTACACGCATTTCTTTTTAACATCAATATTGGGGATTTATTGTAAAATTCATTTGCATCCCCATTTTATAGTTCTTTTTTCTATCATGGTACAGTTTCTGTTTATTTATTGTAATTTTAATGAAGTCCAAATACTTTTATTTGTTTGTTTCAATACATCCTTAATACCTTATACCAATTTTTGTTGCAGTATAATTGATTGATTTCGATGTTAATAGCTGCAGAAAATCTTGCGCACCAACATTCTCTTCATTCTTCTTACAATCGCCACCGTCGAGAGTTGATTTTGTTATGCTAGTTTATCAAATTTGTCATTTTATTACACATCAAAATCAATTATATAATAATCAATTAATCTTAATTAATATTACTCCTTTCTCACAATAATTAGAGTAATATTTTAACTCTAATTATCAAATAATTAATTCTCACAATCAATTACCCCTCTATCAGGCTAGTATGGTTTAACTAATATTTTATATCTTACAACAAATCAACATGCACCACATTATTTTGGGGAATGGAGGGAGTATTGTTTTTTTTGAACACACAATCAATTATTTATTATACTTGAAAATCATTATAAACTCTGATTGAGTATTAATAAACCATAATTAATCATTACTTAAAAAAAAACTGAAATTGCAGAAAAGGTTGAAGAAAAACTTTACTATTATGATTTATATAGAAATCTATGTAATAACATCAATCGGTGATCTAATAGTGTAGTATATATCTTGTAATATCAAAAAAATAATACACAAAAATGTGGATATAATCTGCAGCGTTAAAGTATTTGCGTCGAAAACAAGCGGTGAGGAAAGCAGAAAGTTGCCGGATATTCACGCAGACGAAAGAAAAAGATACGAGAATCCGAATTAGATTTCCTACTTTATAGTTTATTCTATTATACCTCTTGATAGACTACATGTTCAACTACTGCACAACAAGTTTCAATATATCTCTTGACAAATCTGAGTGGACTTTTTAGCCCGAAAACTCCGGGATTTTGGGCCTGAGGCCCAACTAGATTGGTGATAATTTGGGCGTGCTTTTAGTTATAAACTAGAGAGAGAATAGATAATATAGTAGAAAATAAGAATTCAATATATTCAGATATATTGAAGAAATTTTAATTAAAATCTATTTGAATTTATAAACAATATACATGTACCTCATTGGAAATACACGATTCTTTTATAGGGCATACCTCCAATCTAATTCAATTGGTTAGAGACTCAGGACTAGAGACTCGTGCAGATAACGTGTTATACACTTTCGACACACTTTCAATACATCTTCTACACACTTCAATATATTGAATATACAAAATTTTTATTATCTACTATATTCTCTCTTCTCTCTCTAGTTTATAACACTTTTTACATTTTTTCTTTTTTCGATCGCTATTTTTCAAGCTCAATCTTTTTATTTCGAATACTCTGAGCTGGCCCATTGGTCGAACCGATTTTGCCAGCTCAATCTTTTTTCTTTATTTCGTAATGTTTGATTGAACTTTAACATTTGCAGTACGTAGTAATTTGAGTAACTAAATCTTTATCTGGTCTAATTGTTTTTAAAAATTTGTATGTTCTTGTTAGTTGGAAGAAGGGAGAACAATAGCAATTGAGACCGAGAGTCATATGACTTTTGTTTATGTTTGTTGTTGTAATTTAAAAGATCCCACAATTGATAATCAAATCTTGAACAGAAAATGAGATATTCCCCTGTTCATGTACTTGATACATCATAACTTCTCCAATCCCTTTGTTTTTCATCAATTTGATTTCTGTATAAAGAAGCTCATATAATATAACAACGTATTAAAGTAATAACCACAAATATCTAAAGCTCTCTAACATTAGGCTAATTCTATTAACATCGATAAATTAGGCAAAACCAATTTCAGAATTTGTCAACGTGTAAAAATTACCTAGATTGTCACGATTTTCACAAAAGTAACCCGACCTAATTTGTCCTGATTAATCAAATCATTGCAGTAAAATAACAGAATTTTCAGGATTATCATAAAAGCAGCCCGAACATATAATTTCTCCACATTTGCAACTTTTCCAACAAATTTGGGACTCCACACTGAATTTCATTTTTCAATCTTCATCTTCTTCAACTATCACACCATCCATGACCTCCAACCTTCTAAGACTGAACATTGTATATATAAATATACTATATATATATATATATTCCAAGACAGCAACAATGTCAATTCATTCCCGTAGGTGGTAGTCTCACAACTAGAACTTGCATATAACCAAAAGGTGAACATTTGAAATCCATAGAAATGCATAATCGTCTGATGATACAGAAACATACACGAGGGATGATCAAACTTTTCATGCAAAAATGATTGGAATCGAGATGACATGTATATGGCTAAGTATATAAACAATATCTATAAGTCGCAAGTATCACCTACAATACCTCTTCTTCAGGTCGAACTCCAGGTTAAGGAGAACTGTTCCCCACTAGAAAAATCATGCAAGTTTGTGATGCCATCTCTTTCCACTTCCCAGAGTCACAAGCATCGTCATCCTTCAAAGAAAGGGCTGAGTCGAAGCATAGAAAATTGCAAGGACTTCAAATGAGACAAAAATCAACATCAGGATCCAAGAGTTCAAATGGACAGGATCTAGGCCAAGAGTGAAGTCAAATTAAGAGAGAGCACGAGAAAGCACAAATATCTTGAACCCCATATGGACTAGATTTCTAAATAGGGACAGAAGGCTGCGAAGTTACTGAAAATGCTCGGACATGAATCCAAAAATCCTGGTCGGTTAAAGTCACCTGATGATCAAGTCAATGGCAGAATATCTGCAACTCGTGGACACACAACCTTTCTCCTGTATGAGAGAATTTTAGTTAGAAGCTGCCACAAGATATAACAAGAAAATTTCAGAAACATGACACGAGATTTACAAAGCATCATGTGGTTTATATACTTAAGCCCCCTGCAAAAAATGCCATGATGTTAGGATAAAAAGGGTAGATCAACCAGAACAAGAAAGCAAATTAACAAATAAAGCTAACTGATCAACTATGTGCTTCTTCCTTGACCAGCAATGTTATCAAACAAATATAATTTGCAACAAGTTTCCTTCAACAAACAAAGTATAATTGCTCCTCCTGACGAGAGAAACAAAACAACCTTCATCAAGTGAAAGGAAGTTTTTAAATAGAATCATCACAAGCATCTACAGATCAAGCAAGCATCTGGATCATAAAATTGTGCAGAAACTATATTCCGGACACTTTAGCAATCATTAACCAAAAGTGATCAGATTAATGCCCAAGGAACTCGTGAAAAAGACAATGAGTAGGAAGAAAGAAAGAAAGCCAGGAGAACAAAGAAGTAATATAAGTTAGATAGTTAAGGAGGCACCACAGCAGCGCATCTTCATATATACAAAATTAGGTTCCACCTTCCTTTTTCAATAATAAGCAAGAAATACTGAATAAAATGTTTTCCTAATTAAGGCCGGATGGTCATGTCCGCCACCGAATTAATGACCAAGTTCACATAGCTAGTCCTAGGAAAAAGTAAAGAAAGAGAGGGGGTGGAGGGGGGAGGGGGTAGGAAGGCCAACAGCAGCAAGAAAATAACAGATATAGCATCTAGCTCATATCCATGCTATCTCCAATCTGACTGCAGATGGGGCTAGCAGCAGTAAATGATCTCTCAAATGGTGAGGGATGATGCTGTGCATCCCTTCTGCGTTTTAAAGTATAGCTCTCTGTGGAGCAACTCTCAGCATCGAGCTTCCTCCGGACACCTCTCACGGCTTGTTCTTCAACTTGTGTTAAAGGAAAAATCTGCTTGCTCACTCTGCAGAGTGAGCTATGGTTATCATACAAAATTCTCTGATTACAGTTTTTGTCACAAATATGCATCTGTCCGGTTAGCCTGCAGCGATACATATTCCCACATACAAGTTCGTTTTCACATTTCCAGTCACACTTGTGAATAGGGTTAGGCCCATCTTGGCCCAGAATACTTGCTAAATAAATAACATTTGTAGGTACAGTTACCATAGATTTGCCAAATACCTCCATTCCTTATCTTGACAAGCAAATCTTAACCCTTCAAAGAATCCCAATCCCAACTCCTCAACAATATGTTCTGCATACCCAAAAGAAGATGCGAGTTATTAAGTTTTGATAGCAGAAGCTAGAAATGATTGATTATTTTGAGTATGGCTGAAATCTGCTTACATGAAACAAAGAAACAGTGGCTCAGCTACTAAGAAGCTTTTGATAGACAAAATCAAGAAAAGAGTTCCAAGGGATATAGAAAAAAATAATCATTTACACTAGGAGCAGTTTTTCACTCTTACCCATTCATCCTCATGACCACACTCTTTGCCCAGGCCTAATTTGCATCTACAATATGCAAAATACTAAAAACTCAAAACAGGCTTTGTAAAACCAAACACGATGCAAGAAGACAGTGCCAGGTGTCAGTTTACATAAATTAGCAAGCATGAAACACAACTGTGCTTTACACCATCTCAAAGCAGCAACAAATGTTTTTTTGTGCTATAAGAACTCCCGAAGTCGAAATGATACTCAAAACATTCAACTCATGAAGAGAGTGATTTGAGCATAAACAACAATTATATGACATTAGAAGGCATAAGAAAGACCTGACCTACTAAAGAAACGAGCTACTTCAAGAGCTCTTACATAAAAGCTTAAGAACTATATCTTGCAGGATATAATGAGTTACAATCTGTCACACAAATTCCACAGAAATGTAGTCTATCTTGTAATCCCATCATATTTCTTTACTCTAATTCAATTTACATCGTACTTATTTTTCACTCAAATAGCAATCTCTAAAGCACACCTTTAGCATAAGAGACTGAAGATGTATACAGGCCTATAGTCATCCACTTGCAGCATTTCCTATAAACTCCACATAAATGTGATCTCTTCATAACATAGCATTTTTTTAGCATCTTCGCTATTTTACAATACGAAGAGACCTGCACGGATTTTGTACAGATCCTTGACGTATATTAAGATAATTATAAATGCGCATTTAGCTGATGTAAATTACATTGACAATCTCCAAATCCATGGTAAAGGTGCTGTTATCCTTCTTTTCCATTCAAAAACAAATGTATGGGCTTTTACTTAATTTCTTTTTCTGCAATGCAATTGTTTTATTTATTCTTCGAAATCACACAAAATAGATCAAACTACAATCAGATTCCACGAAAAATAAAAATAGAAATGAAAATTAAGACTTGCTATAACATCTAAAAATCTCCACACAAAGCACAAACAACAGTAATATAATCTCTTACGTAGGTAACCAAACGCAGGCCCAAAACTCATCCGTAATAACAACACCACAAATACAAACGAAAGAAAAAGAAAGCTCCACAGGAATGAAATAAGAACCAGAGAATTCCAAGGGGAAAAAAAGGGGGAGAGAGCTTACACAGTAGACGGAATCCTCAGCGCAACCAACAGTCAGTAACTTTCTCTCTTATACCTCTCTCTCTCTCTCTCGCCGACACATATACAAAACAAAACAACAGTTAGTAACAAAGAAAGTGGGGAGAGTGGGATATCATATTTATAGAGCACAAAGATAAGGTGATCCGATTCTCGGGTACTAGACGTTAGACTTCTCCACATTTTTTTTTCTCATTAATTAAAGGGTTATTTATAGTCTATCGTCCGAACTTTCATCATTTTGTCCGGTTATGGTCTGTACTTTAAAATTTTCTAAAATTTTTTTTATGTATTTTATGATTTTATCTAAATAAGATCCGTCTTTATTTTCCGGCATTGGAATGATGAGTCATCTGGCCGACTATCTAATGTAGATATTAAAATGTCAAGTGTACCGAAACAATGTCATTTCAATTTGAGCAGAATTAAAAATTGATAAGGTCATACAACCTATGGCTTGTACGATGGAACCTAAATGTCTTTCTATTTTCTCCCTAAACTCTTTTATTCCCTAAAAGTCGACACATAGTTTAAAGAGATAATAGAAAGACATTTAGGGTTCATTCGTAAAAGCTATGCGTCCTATGATTTTGTCAATATTTAATTATGTTCAAACTGAAACGACGTTGTTTATTTCGGTATACTTATCATGTTAATATTCACATCAGCTAGAATTAAGGTCAACTGATTCATCATTCCAATGTCGGAAAATAAAGACGAGTCTTTTTTAGATAAATTTCTAAATTACAAGGTTTTTTTTTTAAAAATTATTTTAAAATACATGCCACAAATAAAAAAGTGATGAAAGTTGGAGCAATGAACTATAAATAGCTCTTAATTAAATGTAAATGCATGTTCTTATATAATTAACACTATTATTAGTGCAAATTTAGGTGAAACTTGGGCGAAATGCAGGTGAAATTCTAATTAATTTGAGGCCAAAATTTTGTCGTATCCGGGAGTATATAATTTGAATCCGAGTAAGGCGGAGGTGCGTTCGATCGGCACGTGATCCCGGCACGCTCATCTCTTTGTAGTCCCAATTCTATTAACATAATTATTCTCTATCTAACTGTATTTCTTTTTTTTTTCACATGTGAGTTTATGACAACTGCTCAAATCTTTTCCCTCATTGCTCCTCGTAGTAGAAGATATGCCAAGAATTAACGTTGAATTATTTATATTATTTCCATTTTAAGACTAAATTTAAAATTTGCAATATGTTACAGACACAAGTTTGAATTTTTGTTAATGATTGAAAAGCCCACTATTATGAAGTTTAAAGTGAATAATATAATTCAAGTTCAAAATATATGAAGAGTGAGTAACTAGAGTTCATAAAAAGTAGTGGGATATTAGAGCACCTTCAATAGGAAGATGCTTGTGTCCACTTGGCAATGGGATACATTTTTTGGGATCATTAAGAGACAAACAAACACTTGGAATATTCTACAATTTCAACAGGATCTTACTTTTATTGAATAAATCTATACAGTTATATTATGGCTAGATTGAATAACAAAAAAATCAATTTATTTAATTTTTTTAAGTTTTAAATAACTTATAATATTTAATTTGTACAAATTTATCTTGATATATCTGGATTTGGATGTAACATAAATCTTAATAGATATAATAAAGGTAATACAAAGATTTTTGTAGAAAAACTAAGAAAGAAATATATTTACACTAATCATGATAGAATTTAAGTAAAAAATATATAAACACTAACATAAAATATATAATCATACTTTTTATATGAATCAAATATCTAACAAAATTAAATAATTTTTACTTAATCGATCAAATTATGGCTAACCATATTATAACTGAATAACATTACTCTATTTTATTTTATTTCATTCGAGCGTGGGAGATGCAAGCGTAGGGTCTTTGAAGGCCATGATTGGTGCGTCTGGGATTCAGGGACGTGTTGTCCCCCCCCCCCCATGTCCCCCCCCCCCCCCCCCCCCCCTTTTTTTCTATTTCTTCTAGTTTTTGAAAGTTGTGCTTTCTTTCTTCTTTTGTAGTAAAAATTGTCTACGGTCATTTACTTAAATATTTCTCTAAACAAAGGGGTGACCGCTGTCATCTGCTTCAATTTAATTTTGTTACTTTTTCATAAGTTATGTTAATTAAAATATATTCAATTTTATACAAGTTAACTAACTTGAGTCAAGTTTAGTATTTCGTTTTCAAATTTAATAAATTGAGTCGAATTTTCGATACATAATACTTAGGTTTTCCATTCCAAAACAAATTTCACATGAATTTCAAAGCCCAACGCGAGTACGCGACTATTCGGTACAAAAAAAAAAAAACCAATTCACTCTAAATTTTATACGAATTACATTTATTGGGTACTTATATATCGAAATCGAAAGTGTTTTATATTTCTAAAATTGAAAAAACTTTGGGTGTAAAATTGTAATTAACCCTTCAAATATATATAGTAGTTTATCTATTTGTTGTTTATTGTTTAATTTTCCAGTATAATTTGTGTGCTATTATTGCACACAAGCAATAATCATATGATCATGAGTAAATTATGGTCGTGTGCAATAATAGCACAAGTTGATACATACTGCATCCTCAAGAATCATAGCAAAAGATGTGGTGCAAATATAATCACAAATTAAGGAACATCTTCCGTCTAATTTGAACTTGAAACAGTATCTCCCAAACGTATGAAGGATCCACAGTCACCAGTTTCAAGAGCAGATTCACTTGCAACAACTCTTCTCTATTTATATAAAACAACACGAGAGCAGATTCACCAGTTACGCCTAACTAAATAAATACACTTCCATTTATACAACATGAGAGCACAACAGAGCAGAGCAGAAGAAGAGAGATTACTCGCGAGGGCGAGCCAACCAAAGAGAGCTAAGGGCTCTAAGTCGAGAGAAGTAGTCGCTCAGTGCAAGAAGAGCTCGAGCTGATTGTCGAGTTGTTAATATCCGCTGCATTTGTTGGAGACTCCGCTGCCGAAGATTATCAGCCTGCATTTACACATTTCAGTTCCCATTCATCACAAACAACACACAACAACTAGGAGCCAATCTGGACCATTGATCTTTGTATGATCTACGGTTATCATAAAAACAAGCATTATTGTATATATAAAGAAGCACGGTTCCTAGATTCCAACACCAGGGATGGTTTCTACCTGACGAATGAAGCCCTCAAGAGTTCCTAACTTCCCCATAGCCATAGCCATCTGCCCCATGTAGTTAGCCACGTTTCCAGAAGAGCCCGACGGAGATAGAGAACCAGCTAGCGTCTCAGCCAGAGATTGCTGCAGTGCTTCCATTCCATGCGACAGAGCATCTTCAGCCTCTTGAGATGACTCCTGCAAGTTGTTGATGGCCAGCGACTGCTGTTCTGTCACTGGCTCTAACTGATTCATCAGAAGCTGTAAACACAACACCAAAACTTTTAACTCTAATTTGACCAGCACAAAATGGCCTAAAGTCAAACAGTGGAAACAAAAGGCAAGCAATGTGCATTTCGCATCAATCCAGAAACTGGGATTGAACAAATGGAAAAGGTGGGAGGAAGGACTATGGAAAAGCTACACTATCTTGATATAGAATGTAGATGAAGCTGGTTTGAGCTCGTTATTTTACTCGTTTTCATTAGCTCAACATAGAAGAATCAAGGAAAAACATATATCAACGGGCAGGCATAATTTGGTATTGAACTAGATTAGGTATCTCATTCTATCGAGTAGAATCTCTTCTCATCCGGTCAACTCACCGCCACCGGGAGTTGTAGGAGCATATATTATGTGTTTAATTTGCTCTTTTGCAACTTCCTTTTAGAGCTATGAGATCAAATGTCAAACATTGTTTTTACACTCTGTCGAGTTTGTAAACACCAATATGCCTTAGATAAAGTGGAAATGGAAAAACGAATTTGGCAGATCTGTAACAGAACAAATATGCATCCGGGCATCTACAAGAAGGTAAGAATCCAAATTAATCCAATCACGTAACATGGACGTGCGGAACTTGAAGCAATTGAGGGTGACTTGCCTTAAGCAGCTCAGACGAACGAAATCCACCAAGCCAGAGGAAGCACCTTTCCGCAGGTGTCCTCCACATGCCCGACAAAATGTGAAACACATCGGCCTTTGCAGCATCCCCTTTTATCCTAAAAAGCTCATCGTAGTGTGCCACAACTCCCTCCACTATTATGCGAAGTTCAGCATCGCCCGCATGAGAATTTACAGCGCCTCTCAGCTCATTAATCCGCCGGTTGTGCTCCTCCAGCCACCGTGTATATTCAACATCAAAGGCCAAGGCACCTAGAAACATGGGATTTACAAGTGCAAATTCATGAAACTCGGAATCTCCCAAACAAGTGTTTTTCAGAGGAAGAATATTAAAGTTGGCTAAAAGTATCAATGTTGACAATAACATAACAAGTATTCACAAGAAACCGCAATTAAAAAACCGAGGAAATTTTATTAACCAACACAATTCATACTCATGGTCAATGTCTTCTGAGAAGAAGTTCGAGTATTCTACTATTGCACGTAATTGCATCATTCAAACAGGACCTAGGTTGCTTTGACCAATTCCAGACCACATTTTTCATGTATATAATACACCAGCAGGTGAACCGCCGACACTCCAGAATATTGACCCTCTTAGGCTCTGTGCTTTTCAGAAAAGGTTCGTAAAAAAAAAAAAAAAGAGCGCCAGAATGTCTAGATATCCGTACCATTTCCACCAATGGACTGAGATTGATCTCCAGAACTCGAGACAAATATCCCCTTCAGCGAAGAAAACCACATTCACTAAATTGAAAGGGAATAAGAATTCAACAGAACTGCATTTATGTCAATTGTGTGCAGTAAGAAAAAAGAACAGAACCTGCTGCCTAGCTCGTTGGAGTTCTTGCTCAAGTGTTGTCAACTTCATTCTGCTGCTTTCGAGCTGTTGAACATATGCCTACGTGGAATACATGAAATGAAACAAAAAATTTAAGATATTATTAAAATTGGTTCTTAGAAGACATGAATCAAAGGCCAACAACAGTTTCCAGATTCACAAGCTTTAAAAACCAGGCAATCCAAAAAGGCAATGAAGCATAGCTAATGGAGACTGATAGCTGGTATATCCAATTGAATCAAATATAGAAATCACGGCACGACATGATTTGCTTCAGTAGCAGGATGTATGATTATACTGAAAATGCATATAGTTGTAAATGCAAGCCCATGTAGAGAACATCCGAAAGAACTCATGGTGGTCATATACCACGTACCAGTTTCATGAATCATAAAAACTGCCTAGATGCTAATAGAACTATGCTTTAATGAAGAAATGAAGCATCAATGAGATATATGCAAGAATATGAAGTGGGCATATTAGGTACAAGATGCCTGTTATAAAATATATACCTTTTTCCTCAAGCGGCTTTTTCTTGCAGCTTCACGATTTTGAGCAAGCCTGCGCAGTGTCTGTGAGAGGTAGTTGAGATCATACACTTAAATAAGAACAAATGCATGTGCTAACAGCTGAAATCGATAATTCAAATACCTTTTGATCTCTGGACTTATCACTGCCATCCGAAGCAACTATACCCTGTAGCTGATTGTTTAAAAAATGCAGAAGGAACAACCAAATTGTTATTCAGTACTCAACTAACTTTGTCTTGCTAAAAAATAGAATTCATGGATACTGTAAAGCATATTGTACTGTGAAGCATTATAGATTACCGTCAAATTCTTATCTTCTGTGTCAGCATCAGTCGAAGTATCTGTTCTAGGACTGTCATCCCCCATTTGGATGTTATGTTTCTTTTAGATCACTGCTTCAAACCAAAACAAGACATGCATTCAACATTGACAGAATCAGCATCCTTTTCCAGAGGCGACAGTCACAGAAAAGAATATAACTAATGATGCAAGAAGTTGAACTGTTGAACTATGAAGCATTCTTTTGATTGTAATTGTATTCAGAAGCTCTGTGGTTCATATGCTGACAACGAGGCATGACATACAAATTCGGATATCTCAGCTTTAGCAATTTATTATCTTACTATGTTTGTAGAACAATGAAACTGCTTGTATTCATATTTCAACCAAAATTTATGTTCTTTAGAAGGATTAAGTGCAAAAAATGTCAAACCATTAACATTTTATGCGATTCAATCATATGTTTCTAATTTTAGCAATGGTAATAATAAACTCTCATTTTCTTTCAATTTGAGTATTTGACGCATGATCCTATATTCCTAATATCAACAAAATTAAACTAATTTTTATTTTTTTTATTTTGGCATTTGTAAAATGATAACATGACATCAGAATCGATGCATTTCATAGTCATATACATATATTTTGGCTTAATTTCATTTAGGGATCGAAACAAACTTAAAGTACATTAATAACATAGGTACAAGTCAAAAAACGTGATTAATTGCAAAAATAACTGAAGATCACGAATTATTTTTCAACTAAACATTCTTAAAACGTCTCAGTCAAGATTGATTGCATGACTTGTAAAACATGAAATGTAAATTAACTTCAATTAAGTAAGTTAAAAATATTGTCTTAAAAAACCAACATTAATCGATAAATAAATAGCAAAGTGTACAGCAATCAGCCGAGAATGTGTTTACCAAGATAAATTAAGACCGGAAATCACTTTGAGTCGAGAAAGTCAGAAGCTAACATTTGGATTGCGAGCAGTATGCTGCCACAGAGTTATAGAGTTCTAAGCATTCACTTTCAAGTAACTCATTCACTTAAAGTCAAGCATAACTATTCTAGCCAGAAATTTCACCTTACCCAATCATTACAAGCAATTCACCATGTTTACTAATTACTTATTGATACCATCCAAAACCTTTTTCATATTTCAAGAATGATTCGAATTTAAATCTCAAATCAGTAACTTCCATTTGACCTCAGATGTGCAGCTTCTAAAATTAATTTGATTCTCTATTATGAATATTTCTATACAGTTTCTCGCAAGAAACTAAATGTTTCTCAACAGGATCATTACTAAGGCTTCCGATAGTTTAGTGCTAAGTGGCCGCGAACTCGAGAGTCAATAAATCATACTTGCAACAGATACCTACAGCAACATACGCAGAACGACAAATTTGCCTTAACTTTGCAAACCAACCCCTGATTAGCAGTATATTTCTGTACTGGTACTCTTTTCCTTCTAATTTGCCTCACATATTATCATCTATATGCTCTTCTCAATGAATCAAAACAAAGGCATTCATATATTACTACTTTCTGCATATTTTGCTTGAACCAAATAAATCAAGATATAAACACCTCAAAGAATTGAGATTAAATATAACAATTTGTTAGATCTCGCCCAACCTGATATTTTTGCCGCTCCAATAGATTTCCCAAAGAATCGCTAAGAGTTGAAGCTCAATCTACATTGAGCTAGCTTCTACTTCACATCAAGCAATTCCCATTATCCCACATAGAAAAAAAAATCACAAATCATCAATAAATAACAAGTTCCGGAGATAATTTCTGAAAAAACGTAACACACCCACCAATTAAAATTAAAACTTTACCTATTTTGTTCAAACGGGCCACTGAAATTCTTCGAGTCGGGACAAAGAGTAAAGAATGGGCAGAAGATGAACTTAATTGGTTGAAAAGAAGGTACTCGAATTCGACTTTCTTGAGTTGGTTATTCATTTAGGGATTAATTTAATTTAATTATGTTCCGACATTCAGTAGTTTACTGAGAAAGAAAGAATGTGGAGATGGAGGCTGGAGCTACAGTTCGGACTTTTCTGTAGAGAGTGAAATTAGTGAGCGTAGGATATACGAAAACTGGTGGCCATTAATGACTATTTAATTTAATTTTCTTCTTCAAAAAAAAGTTCTAGTTTCATCATGTTCAAAGTTTATTTCGGTTCAGCAAAGTCATTTCCACGACAAAGTTATCAGAAGTGGGGATTCTCATAAACCGATTTACTGTTTTGGGTAGGTGGGGAGGAATTAAATAATATTTCATGCGTCTGTTGAACTTGTCGTTTACTCATCGTCATGATTATTAAAAGGAGAGGTATAAAAAAAAAAATAGACAAGTTGACTAAAAAAGAAAGAAAAACCAATTCAGTAGAATATATGGAGTAGTTCTTGGTGCCATCAAAATTTCCGCAGTATGGAATCCATTTATTCAAGTATATTTTCATTTTTTATATATATTTCAAAGGATATTAAGTGGTAATGTTTTTCTACATGTTAATTGTGTTTTATTAGTTTCATTAATGAACGCTATATACTAATACTATCATTTAAGATAAGACTTTAGTTACCCTAAATTATAAAATAAACGTCATTTAAAATGTATGATCTAAAACGTGACCACAATAAAAATTGAATGCTATTTTAAGTAAACTCAAACCGTGCAGCCTGCCGGCGACAATCATAAATAGATACGATTATCTCTTTCCGATGAGAATACTTATTTACCCGCCAATAAATACATTCGATTATCTTTTCTCGAGTTTTTAATATCAATGAAACTCATACGGTGGTTTAGTTTTCAATTTAAAATTTGTTAATATCACTTCTAAATAATAAATATATGGTAATTCTAATTCTTATTCATACATTCTTGGCCACGTCGTTGGCACTATCAAGTAGGAAATATTCCCCCCTTCAAATTATTGTCATAAAGTTTGTAGAACATAACAATGATTTATGACGATCAGACATGAAGGTGAGAGCATACATTTTCACATGAAAGTCGAACTCCAATTGTTGGATCAATAATTCGATTCATTCATCAGTATAAGTAAGAAGGCCATTTTCTTCATTAATGCTTATAAACTGAAATTCTCAACTCTATTCTCGTTATAGATCACACTCGCACATGATTAATCAATATTATAAGTACATGCAAGAATCGGATTTATGAAAATGAAAGTGTTGAAGTCAACAAAAGAATGTCAAATTACTGGTTGACAACCAAAAAACACCACAAACAACAAAGATTGAGAGAATTGTTAAAGAGGGAGATCACCATCAAAATTCATCATTTTATATATCAAACATATAATCTCTATTAGTAATATTTAGCAAGCTTGACGCCATAAAAAAAAAGGAACTCAACCATGATTCATGAACCAAACAAAGAGTTTTTTATTTTAATTTTTATTTATTTATTAAACTGCTAAATTTAACACAAATTTCTAACAAGAAAAGAAGGCAATGATCAAGATAGCAACACGGGCAAAGCTACTAAACTTTGAAATAATCAAACTCCACAATTCACACTACACATCTTCTTTGCAAATTATTCAAACTCATAAACAACAATCAAAAATATGATATTTTCAGAAACAAATATTTATGAAACCACAAGAATTACTTAAACACAAAAGAATCTGAATCCCTCCTTCACTATAAAGAATACAATTAAATCCGAAACAAATACCCTCATATTAGTACATAATAAATCGCGAAAATTAAGAAGATACAAAGAATCAGAATTAAATTCTAACCTAAGAAAAGCTTGAGGCGAAAGAGCTCCGATCAGAGAAGGCCAAACAAAACAAATATCCCGAGCAATATTAGCCATATAATGTGAACCAACAAAAGGGCCTGGCCAGCGGGGCCCGATCCGCCATTGCCGACTTCACAGAACCCGACTTTCTTGACACGCGCTCCCGCACATTGGGCCTCCGCGCAGCCGCACCAATAGGTCACGCCGTCGGCCCCGCAAACCGGGTCGGGCCGGAAGCATTTCACGGGGCACATATCCGATTCCGAATTCAACGGGCAGACGTCGTTTTCTGGCCGATCGGACGGCAATTTGAGCAAACTAGGGTCGGATCGCACGGTGGGGAGAAAGATGGTGAGGACAACGGTGAGGATGAAAATTGAAGGTCGTTTGCCGGTGAATAAATACATTTCTGCGACCTTCAATTGGACGATCTGAGATGAAGATCGCCTCTCCAAGATTCCTTAATCGATCTATCTTTTTTATTTTTCGTGAAATCCTGTTCCTATTTGGACAATAAACAAAGGCTTTGGGCGCAAGAGAATTCGAATTTTAGGGTTTCTTCGCGAAATCCGATTTGGGGGGTTTTTTTTTTTTCTGTTTTCTTGAAAGAGAGGAATTTCTTGTTTTTAGAAGATGGCGTGACGAATCATTGTTACAGTTGGACTGATTCCTTTCTTCACTTTATTTGGGTGAAAATTAGGTAATTGTTCAGAAAAAAAAAAAAAGATGATTTTATTTTTCTTTCCTTTTTTGCGTCGCTTAATTATTGTCCTATTTAGTATTTACCTTACAAGTTCTCTATTTTTATGGAAGTTTTGATATCTACCGAATCAAGCAAGCATGTAGTAATATTGCATTATTTACCAAATTAAGAATATTATTTTTCACCAGCGAAAATGGGCAAAACAATTTATTTTTAATATTAGTTTGAAATAAAAGTCTCTTAAATATTTTCCATTTTTATACCTAGAATATGTTATTTTTAATTGTGTGTGATGGTTAGTAATTAGTATTAGGTGGGCCGTGGGGGAAGATGTGTAGGTTATCCACCGTTATTATAGTGATTATTTTCTGGCTTCCAACCTGTTAGGCTGCTAAAGTCTTTATAAAACTGTAAAACTCTGTCCCAGTGGGGATGGCCTAGTGGTGGAGTGGTTGCCTGTTGACCAATAGGTCAGAGGTTTGAGTACTCTCGGCCACAAAAAAATCCTAGGTGGGGTGTGTGAGTATTAATATTTGTAATGATATTCAAAAAAAAAAACTGTAAAACTCCCAATGATTTGTAATAATCTAATAATACTCCCTCCGTTCATGAAATAAATCTTCATTGTGTGTTACACACGAAGATTAAGAAAGCTGGTGGAGTTGTTGTGAGTGGAATAAAAGTATAAATTGAAGGGTAGTGTTAATAACACTTTTTGGATGAATTGTGTTGGGTTAATTGTATGAGGTGAGTCCATCAATGACAAAAATAGGTAAGTATGAAGGGTATTATTATACATAAAGTAAAGTAGGATTTTTTTTGTGGATGAATGAAAATGAATAAGTAGGGCTTTATATCGTGGATGGAGGAAGTAGTACATTATTTTTCCGCAATACGTGCATTAATCACAAACAATCCTCATATAATTCGGCTTAATTTATGGTCACTTTACAATCCTCATTATGTGTTTATTCTAGATTAATATGTAATTGCATATATTTATGTGTGTAGTAAACTATTGTAATTATGTTTTTCATACAAAACTCCGTCAAAAAATTGTTACAAGTCATATGTAATGTACTTGAATAATATGAAGTGATCTATTAAATTACCAAACTATTTAACCATATTAATCACGCTTTTTCGGCCATTATTATGAGCATGTTCTTTGAAAATGGTTAAATTCATGAAAATAAACAATTATTGCAAAAACTTGCGTGAAACCGCCGCACAGTAAGTGGCGGAGCCCACGCGCGGGGCGCGTGTAAACCACGCGCTTGACAAATTTTTTTTTAATCGGCGCGTGTGTTATACGCGCCGAACTTTTTTAATTTTTTTTTTCGATTTTTTTAATTCTTTTTTTCAGTTTTTCTTTTATTTTTTATTTTTTTAAATAGTCGAGCGAGGGGAGCCGAAGGCATCGGAGCGAGCTAAAAAATATTAATATTGCCACAATCATTATCTATAAATTAAAATCGGAACCAAAGGTGGGGAAGAAAAATAAATTAAAAAAATCAAATTAAAAAAAATAAAAAGAACTGACGGGTCGGGTTGACCCGTTTTGATCGGGTCAGGTCAAAAGGATCCGATTTCAAATAGGTGACCGTCGCATAGGAGTGTTGCTCAACAATTATTCGCTCAATTTATAAAGTTTACTGTGGTAAGAATTATTCTTCCTCGCATACAATCTCAGCTCTTTGTTAAGCCCCAAATCAAGAATAATGCAAGATACTAATTTACTTTTTTTTTTTTTGGGTTATGGCTCCATAATTCACCATTAAATTTGTTAGGTTATGTCTAAAGAATATTATCTATCGAGACTGAAATAATAGTTTGGATATTTTTTACATAACTATCAGTGGACATACTAACTTGCTCGTCTATAACATGATAGTATCATTTGAATTATTTTGCACATAATATTCACACGGTGAATTAATAAAGTCTAAATTATTAAAAGTCAAGTGAACAGAAATTAGAAAATAATTTAGAAGCTAATTAAATTAGTCTTTAACGACTATATTGTCTTCATTTGAATATTCACTCATAATACTATAACAAGCACGATTCACTATATACTTCCCAACATTAAATCTCCGAGACATGATAACTAGATATTATAGAATGTATATATATTACATTCTCCAATTATACAATAACCTACAAAGGATCCAAAATTTATGTGTAGTACTTGAAAAAAAGTAGTAATAACAGAAAATATCCGCCACTTAAAATGAGAATCTTATTATAAAAAACAAATAAGTACATATTTTATCTCATGTGCAAAATATACCGCACGCAATGTGCAAACATGCGAAATAAATTAAATAAAAGAATATGATCCTTTCATTATATTTGATGCATGTATAGAATCTCATGTATATTTCAAAATATTGCATAACATAGAAGTACACTAGATGATGATATTACCTATAAATGAAGCGATTAAATTAAATTAATTCTTGTTCTTGTTCAATTCCATCCTGTACATGCCAACAGCCAAATATTTGTCTTTTTAACGGTCATAACTAACCTGTAAACAAGGCCTCCCACTTGTGGAAGAATATGCGAAATGGCAACTAAATTTAAGGAGTGCCCACGATTAAAATAAGGTCAACACAAACAGGTATGCATGTTTGGATCAACTTCTTTCCACCTCTACATAGTCCCTCTACTTGTTATTCATATCTCAAAACAGACGAGCAAAAAAAAAGGGGGCCATTTTGAAATAAAGAAACAACCTTCAATTGTTTGTAGTTTCTCATCATCCCTTGTCCAGTCTCGCCTAGCTCCGTTGTTTCGAAGCTAATCATGGGAGGCTGCGCGAGCAAACCCAAGGACTCCGACTCTAGGAAGGTGCCTGCTCCTGCTCTCAGGAAGCCACACGCCCCGCCTGAGATACCCGTCGACTCACCCAAGGCTGCAGCAGAGACAGTGCCACAAGTCAGAATTTTATTGTTATTTAGTTGTCATATCAAGAAATGACGACACATATTTCTCATTCTTGATTTATGTCTTTTTTTTTTGGATGGATTGTTTCAGGAGAAGAAAGATGGAGATGAAAACAAGGAAACTAGCTCTGAACCAGCTCCAAAGACGAAGGAACCGGAAACCACAGAAGAGAAACCAATCACTGTTCCGGTTGAGGTAAACCCAGCAGAAGCTAAAGTTGAGACTTACGAGCTAACAAAGGAGGAGAAAAAAGAGGTAGCAGAAACTGTTGTACCAACGGAGGTGGCAGAAACTGTTGTACCAAGGGAGGAGCAAAAAGAGGTAGCAGAGAATGTTGTACCCAAGGAGGAGAAAAAAGAGGCAGCAGAAACTGTTGTACCCAAGGAGGAGAAAAAAGAGATAGCAGAGAATGTTGTACCATTGCAGGATAAAAAAGAGGTAGCAGCAGCATAATGTTGTACCAAAGAAGGAGAAGAAAGAAGCAGCAGAAACTGTTGGCGCCGCTTAGCTTAGAAACAAGCAGCTTCAAAATGTGAGGTTAAAAGTTAAACCGCCGTTAGTTATTCCCATCCTATTACTGGGCTCAAGGGATCAAATTTCTAGCAATCTCATTTGTTTGTATTCATTCTAAAAAAAAAATTGAAATGATTTCCTGTTTTTGGATTTTCGTAAATTCTATTTTCCTTACCTTTATTCCGCCTTCCGTCCTTTCATGAATCGGAAATTACATATCCTCAGTAAAATTGGTAGCCAAATTATACATTTTTGGTTGAAGGGTGCCTGAGACGTCGATGATTACAAGTAATATGGCTTTCACCATTCCCAATCCAAATATATTCAAGCTACGAATTCATTGTCATGATTTTGAACTTGACAAACACACCAACCTTTTAAACAGTCATGGATGAAATTTTCCATCCATTCTCACAAAAGATTTGTATTGCTATTCTTAGATGTATAAATAATAAATCGAGAGTGCAATCAATCCTATTATATGAGCATAGCATGCTACACTAAGCTACAATAATAGGAACAACATATCATAATGAAAACAATTAACATTCGAATCTAGTCCGTCAACAACAATTGACGATTCAGATTGCAATGTATAAATTTCGGAAACATCCACGCTATAAATTTTAAAAATAATAGTAAAAGACAATTCGTTTATGCTATGAAATAGCCATTACCAGCATACCGCTAGCAAAAACACAAGGATTAATTAAGCAAAAATTCGCAAGATGCAAACTTATGAATTCATCTTCAACTATGTCTATAGGCGTCCCAAGAAACTCATAAAACATAAAATTCAGAGGAAAATTCCAAAAATTGTAAATTCCATCCCCAAACAGACTATCTATAGAAATTAACAAATCTAAAATAATACCAACTAAAATGAGAATTTGTCGATAAAAGAAACTATCAAAACAAAATGCAACAATCATACTAATTATTCTTCCTCAGCTATAGCCCCCTTTTCACTTACGTAGATACCATCAAGGAACTTCCGAATATCCTTGTTCTTCACATGGCATTTCTGTACAACCAAAAACAAGTATTAGCTTCATGTGTATGGTGGTATGAGCGACATGCCTTCGGCCCAATTACATAGTATTCAACTATTACTTATTTGGGTTTAGCCCCATTTACACCCATTTTAAAATATACCCCTCTTCAATCTTGGCAATTTGAAGTGTCGAAACGCTTTGCATAGAGCCACAACGCATCAAATAAGGACATTATTGTAAGAAGTTTATTTGTATATCTTGCTTTTATAGCACAAGTCCTAATCGGGAGGAAGATCAAAGTAAAACAAATAATTGTGATACAAGGAGTATCTAAAATGCTTCCAAGCAGAGTGTTGTATTTTCTTTGGGGGATAATAATTCCAATTTCACCTTATCGGTAAACAATGCTAAAGATGTGTGGTACCTGGTTTATTAATGCAGCTGAACGAGAAACGAGCTCAATGTCGTTGCCCTCAAAAACCAGTTCATCCTTAACCTTCTCAGACCGCACAATGGAAACACCTTCAAGCATGTCAACCTTTCTCACCTATTAATTTCAACAAGGATACAAATGTTATTAGATGAGTCACTGCTGCAAACTTCATAACTAAAATAACAAATTTAAGATAGCAACTAGTATTTTATTCAAAAGATACATAATACGCACCCACATTATGCGAATCCATTCAAATTAATCTCATTGACGATATATCATTTAGAAAGCAAATTACATCATGTCGAGATAACTGGAAATTCAATGTTCATGAATACTTAATAGCATTTCAAAAATCATTTAACATAACAAAGTTCTACTCAAATTCTATAAATCGCAATGCATTACGTAACTCTGTATACGAGAAAAATACTCTACCATTTCTAAAATAATTTAGTACATGATGGCCACTGTCAAGGGTTCTGGCAGCATTAAAACGTATGAAATGAAAAAAATGCATCGCACAAAGAAAATTAGAAAACAATAAAAAGAACATATTTCAACTACCTTCTTCTCGCCAAGGAAATTCCGTATCTCGATCGCGGTGCCGTTATTGGTGATGGAACAGTTGATAGGAAAATGAGCATAAACCATCCTCATTTTGTAACGGTAACCCTTGGTAACACCATTAATCAAATTCTGGACGTGGCTGAGCGCCGTGCGAATGGCGGCGGTGGTTTTCCGGCTGCCGAACCAGGCGTCAATCTTGAGCTTCTTCTTTCCGGTGTCTTCGTCGGTGATGAGCTGGAAGTCGAGATTTAAATGCTTAAAATTCCGGGAGAGTGTTCCCCTGGGGCCTTCGACCACGATCACTTTGGCGTTCACCTTGATCTTCACGCCGTCAGGGATATCCATGGTGTCGGATGACAGAATCGTCTTCATCTCTGCGCGCGCTTGTGAAAGAGAGATGAACAAAAACCCTGCCGGATTTGATGTGAAGGGGCAAAGTAAAACCCTAGTTAGGTTTACTGGGCTGTTATATATGGATGACGTAGAATGGGCTGATTTTTCACCAATGCCATCGCTGGTAACTGGGCTTGTGAAGGAGTGCTAATAATTTGTAGTGTTGTTATTTATAGTTCGCGGCATGCATTTTATTACCGTTCAGCTTTTATTTTACTGTTCTATCAGAATGATGAATCAACTGGCCTGATAAGTGTTGTGGCTTTTTAATTAATTTTAAATTAAAAAAATAAAATAAAAATCCAACTCACACTACCCTTGATTCATCATTCCGGCCAGTTGATTCATCATTCTGACACTGAAAAATAAAGATGGGCATTATTAATACAAATTCGTAAAGTATAGAGTTCTTTTGGAAAAATTTAAATTACATGTCACAAATTGAAAAGTGATAAAAGTTTAAGCCGCAAACTATAAATAACCCTAATTTTTAATACAAATTAGTTTATGAATTTCATTTTCGAATTTTGTTATTTAAAATGCCATTAATTTACTTCACATTTTTCTTTTGTTAATTGTAACATTAAATTTGAATATCGCGCCATGGTATACTCGAATCTGAGATCTTTTGACTTCAGACATTAATCATACTACCACTAAACCAACACACGCATCTGAGATCTTTTGACTTCAGACATTAATCATACTACCACTAAACCAACACACGCACACAGTTTATCTCTAACACTTAATCATGTGCCGTGCTTCTTCCTAAGATCACTTCCAACTATGTTACTCAATGTTAAAATACATCTTTATTGTAATAAAAATTTGATGTTTAGTCTTGCCCCAACTCTTAATTCAATTAATATGATACGTGTGATACGATCAATGGCCCAAATTTAGCTGACTCCATATTGATCAATCTCTGTACAATTTAACAACTAATCTCAAGACCCCTTCTCATTTGTGATGAAAAAAACTTCCACCTCGGGCTGAGGGTTCTGCTAGTCTGTTACGCCTGTACCAGTAAGTACTAACACGAGTCACTGCCTACTTTTTCTTGTACATTTTGTGAGAGAAGTGGAGCGGTATTAGCTTGGAGTTGGCTCAGAACTCCTTTACAAATCTAACACATCGTATCTCAGCTGAATGCAAATGTGTCCTTGTGGGGACACGTTAAAAAAAAAAAATCTTGTTTGTGAAACCAACTTCTACAAGAAATATGTTTCAACACATTTCTTGCATTAGTTGGAAGCAAATATTTCAAAAACAAAAGAGTTGGGCTGCTTATCACTGCACATCAACAATGGCACCAACAGTGTGTATGATATGTGGATATGCATGAGGTCCAGAAAAAGCTTATAACTAAACAAAAAAACAAACCTAAACATGTCAAATTGGATTCAAATTGGATGACAATCAAATTTATCAGCAAATATCCGAGACAAGATTATCCAACAGAAGAAAGAGTATCAAGGCCAAAACTTAGGTTGTTACACATAAACTTGCCGCAAAACATCCTATAATAGCACAATGATGCCATCATATAGAACTACTTCAAACACAAATTTAGAAAGATATGCATTTATCTACTAAGCTGTAGCAGCAGATTGAGCCTGAAGCCTCTTCCTCGCCTCCTCAATAATTGTCAACTTAATGCCCTTACCCTTCGGAAGAGATATCCATGGCTTAGTACCCTTACCAATTGTGAACACGTTTCCCAATCTGGTAGCAAACTCATGGCCAGTAGCATCCTGAATGTGAACAGTCTCAAAGCTTCCCTTATGCTTCTCACGGTTCTTGAGTATTCCAACACGTCCCCTATTTCTACCACCAGTCACCATGACAACATTGCCGACATCAAACTTGATGAAATCAACAATTTTGTTGCTATCGAGATCAAGCTTGATAGTGTCATTAGCCTTGATAAGAGGGTCTGGGTAGCGAATGGTCCTCCCATCATATGTATTGATGTAAGGAATACCTTTCTTTCCAAACTGAACTGAACGAACTTTGCACATCTTAAACTGCATGTCAAACATGAAATTACTGACATTTCTAATAACGGTGTAACTAGTATCATATAATTACAAAGCTAAAGGTATTCAAAGTGAAATTCTGAAATTTAAAAGATAATATGTTTATCTTGTTCATAGTCTCTCCACAATTTTAACCAAAATACGCATGGTAAAAAACTCCTAGCATCTACAAACATGCAGTTCCCACAAACATAATTCAATTGAAACAAAAGAACCGTTCAGAAGTACCTTAGCCTCGTCATCCCGAATGGAGTGCAGCCTGAACCGACCCTTGGTATCATAGAGTAGGCGGAAATTCTCATTGGTCTTTGGAATAGACACGACATCTAGTAAAGGGACCACTCATTAGTCATTAATTATGGGAAAAAATTCATTACAAAATATGCTGGCAGTGTTAGTATATTATCCAACAAGTAAAAGAACAGAACCAGCAAGCTCAAAATTATATTAAACATGTTAATATTAATTATTTTTATCAAAAAAATTATTAGAAGTACCAAAATAACCTAATAGTGGTTGAGAAATAACTGTAAATAAAAGTATAGATATGAGTTCATACCCATGAAACCAGCAGGATAAGTCTTGTCAGTCCTGACCTTTCCGTCAACCATAATATGACGTTGCATCAAAATAGCAATGACCTCACGATAAGTAAGAGCATACTTGAGCCTGTTTCGCAGAATCAGAATCAATGGCAGGCATTCTCTGGATTTGTGAGGTCCAGATGATGGTTTGGGGGCCTGTGCCAGATAAGTTGAGAATGATTAAAAATCAACATTGCCCACTACCTGCACACTCACAAAAAAAGGGAGCTAACAATTACTTACAAAAGCACCACCAAGCTTGTCCAACATCCAATGACTAGGCGCATTGAGCCTCTTCAGATGTTTCTTCAAACCTCTCGCCTGATGTTCAAATAGCATCACAAAGCAATAACAAGTATTAGAGAGGACTCAACAGACAATAAATGTGCCAAACTCAATAGATTTAGGCAAGTTTCTAGAATCAGAAGTGTACTATATCAATATAAATATAGAAAATTCATAATGTACCTTGCCATGTACATTTTACGTTTTTTTTTTTGGCTAACAGACATTATATATCATAGAAAACCCTAAAATATACTCCCTCCTATTCATATTATATGTCATCCTAAGCTTGGGCACATCTATTAATAGAAAAATTTGTTTCCCTAATTAACCTTATTTATTGATATCAAGCGTTGTGGAGGAAAAAAGATAAAGTGATTGAATAGAGGAAATGTGCATGAGATGTAATCAATACAAGAGATAATTGTTATGGTCAATTTGGGAAGAAGAATGCAAAACGACATTTAATAAACAAAAGATTGAAAAGCTCTAAACAAATTATAATTAAAATAGGAGAGTGTACTACATAGTTGAATATAATCAAGTAAAACAACAACTTTATTATTTGCATCTTAATTTTGGATCAGCGAATGAGGGAATCTCAGAGTGACTTACGACACTCAGTTAATCCCATCAATTGGCAGTATAACAAAACCATTACAGTTATCCGTACAATAGGCTCATAAAAATTTCAATACAATGCCAAACTATTTCAATTATCGCTCGCAAATCATACCCTTCAATTTACAATACCAAACTAATTTCAATTCGAATTACCATACGCGTTTTACTGATAAACTCTAAGAAAACAGAGGCCAAAAAAAAAATTGCAATACTAGCAAAGATTAACGTTCTGAAAAGTAAATCAGCACATAAACCAGCTACACAAATCTAAAACCCTAACGCGGAATTCCGAAACCATCAAATCATCAGGATTAGCAAATGTTTAGGCATGCGGAAGATTTAGAGATGATCAAGCTACGACACTATCATTTTATGTTGTGAGAAACTAACCATGTTGGAGACGACGGATGTGAGAAGCTACGGCTGCGCCTATCCTTGACGGTCTCTCTCCTCACTCTCACTCTCTCTCTGGTGTGTTTGAGCTGCGGAGGAATTGTTAAACCCTAGAACCTTATATACGAGTGCGAAGAAGGGTAATTACGGATACTCGAATTTAAGGTCAGTAGTTAGTGGGCCGTGGAACGCTTCCCGGCCCATCATAAAATATATTTACACAACTATATTTTGTCAATCTCCAAAAACCGAATGCGCTATGGGCCTGAGGTCAATTTTTATTTTGTAAAAGAGTTTAAGAAAATTTATTTAATTAATTTTAATAAATCCTAATTGAGGATAAATAAATTCTAATAGAAAAGAATTAAAGAAATAAACGAAAATAAAAAATGCGGATGCATGCGCACGCACCTAGCAAAAAGAATAAATAAAAAAAGGTGTTTACAGCCCTCCGTTTAAGTGCGTGAGATGCATGTGCCCGGGACCGCACAAGAGTTTTAATCATTTTATTTGTTTGTTTTTTTTTTCTTTTTCCAATGATAACAATATTGAAATTCATCCAAACTAGGAAGGGGCAATTGTGAAATTTCGACTCTTATTTCCAATGACCGATATTCAAAATCGCAACTTTAAAATTTTGTATTCTGATACATTAATCTTTCTTTTACAGTAATTTCAAGGAAATAGACAAAACAACCTTATAAGAATCTAACCTCATCCTAAAGGGGCGTTTGGTTTGCATGATAAGGAGTGATTGATAATATAATCCCACCTAATCAAATGTTTGGTTTAAATGATGAAACCCGTGATGAATAACTAGGCCCGTGATCCAATCATTCAAATGGATGATAACTTATCATTCCAAATTTGGGGTGATTATTAATCCTTGTCTAATCCATGATGCAAAATTCCAAAATAATCACACATAAACACACACACACACAAAACACACACACACTGCACATAGTAGCACACACACTCACACACCCAACACATAGTAGCACACACTCACATAGTCCTTCAATTATCCTACACCACAATCAAGCAATCCAAAGACAAGACTAATAATCTAAATAATCATCCTACACTATCCTATCCAACATTATATATCACATCCATCAAACCAAACGCTCCAAAAGAGTATAAAATCATCATCGTTCGAATTATAAGTAACCCATATTTTAATTTAAAATATGACCAATTTAATGATAATTCTATGCAAGCATAAGATGTACAGTGTTATTCTTTTCATTATCAATGAGCTCCACCTAAAAGTTAACGCTTCAAACAAATCTGACTAAAACTCAATTACACAAAGTAGCACACTGCTAAGAGGAAAAATTGTAACATATATACAACTAAAAAAGACATCGATGAATGCATGCAAATATTGTTAATTTTTTATAAAGCACATTTTTCTTTTAATAGTTTTACTTCATGACGAGTGAGTGTGTGTCGTTTTATCCATATATTATTAAAACGATTGCAGATTCGAAACTTCTCCTTAATTCGAGATCCTACGTGGCGCTCTCTCATTTCAGTATTCTTATTTATCTTTAATCCTTATTTTGAGCATTTTTATTCTTTTATTCTATATATATTTAATATAGATTTTCCCATCCCACATTGATTTTTAATAAAACTTCATTCTTGGAGAATTTATATAAATACTAACAATCCATGTGTATTTTTTCATTCCGCAATTATTTTGCACAACCAATATAATTTGGTAAATTAATTTATTGGCCAAATAAATAGTTTTATTTTTATTAACAATTTTAATTTGATCAATTATGTAGTTGTCAATATTAATTTGTTTAATTTAACAAATTTTCAAATTGACGTAAATAAAAGAAAATTCTCAAAAATACGTATTCTCAAATATAATTCTTGGATTTGAACACGTAGGGATAATTCTCGAAATTTAACTTTGTGACGAGATGATCAGACGTACGTACACAACAATCACAACAATTAACGATGTATATAATGAAATATTTGACAGATTGTGAAGTAAAAAAAAAAATTATTTTGATTTCTTGCGACTAAAGAAAGCGAAATAAAATCAAAGAAACACTCTTTTTGATCAATTATCGAAATATTATCACTCAAGTAATATTAAATTATTTTTAATGTTCATGCTTATATATTGCAAAATAATAATAAAAATAAAAATATTTGTTAAGGAATTACAATAAAATCGAAGAAATAACCTTATTAATATATTTTATTTTAATAATATAATTCGCCGTCGATTTTCGACGGGATACACACTAGTTGTACTAATAGTCATTTCAAAATTTCATATTGCGCATATGCATTCACTAAAAAAAATCCATTTGGTGTGCGTGTGTTAGCCTAGTGGTAGAGTGGTTAATGCTTGGGCCAAAGGTCACGGGTTCAAGTCCACCATTATGCGGCCTTTAAAATTTCTTGTAATATTTGTTCAATATATATATATATATATATATATATATATATATATATATTCGGTTAATGAATGTGCATTTAATTCAGTTAAATCTTGCAAAATACATGTGGACTTTTGGATAGTTTGAGTAAAGAAAAAGGTGGGGAAAATAACTTTTATATAACTTTCATATATACCCACCCTCCCAAATGCAAAGTGTTATCTAGCTAACTAAAAAACAAGGAAAATTGATAAAAAAAAAAAAAATCGATATATTAATCATAACATAAATTTAGGAAACAATAATAATTGATATCTGGACAAAATGTTATTGGCTTATATCAATCGATTTAGATAAAAATCACAGGGTTAAATGCACTTGCTAATGAAATTGTTAAGCTATCCCCAAATCCCTTTTTTGTCATCGAATCTCTTGATTCTATCCCTATATCGATCGCTTTGGCGACTTGCTATATGCAGCCACTCTTTGATATCATTCTCACAAATAACGCCAAAAAAAAATCTTAAATATACTATCTAAAATAAAACAGTTGTATAAATTTTATTTCAATTTTGCCACTATAATATCACAAATTTGATGGCAGGGTGCAAGTTGTGGAGAGATGAAACAGCACGCGATTCATATTGCGGAAAATTTGGCCACATGAAAATGCCAAGATTTTCGACTACAATAATTATTTCAACGAACAAGAAACACACACACACACACGACAAAGCCACAGACCATCATTCCTCTCTCTCTCCTCCTCTAACTTTTTACTCCTCTCTCATTCTCACATAAATAAAGCCACCGCCACGCCACCACCACCACCACCATTCTGAGGAGAGCTGACAACTTCTTTGTTTCGTTGATTGCATTCCGTTCATCGCCACCTGCGAAGCAAACACAATATTAATTCCCCTCATTCATCCTCCCTCTCTTATCTCTGCATTATTAGCTCGCGTTGCACAACTTGAATTTTACGTATACGTATTAATGGGGAGGAACAACAATGGCAGGGTTTCGAGAATTGGCAGTTACGCGATAGCTTCATCGATTAAGGACGCCACTTGTTTTTCTTGCACGACTTTCAACATTCTTGCTCCTATTTACAAAAGACTTAGTCACGAGGTATATGTTTAAAAGAAATGCGCGATTTTCGTCATTTCTAGCTGTAGAATTTGATAAACTTGATTTTTTTCTTCTTGCTTTTTTTTTATGCTTCCTGCCCTTTGCCCTTTTTTAAATTATACGCAGATATCCGCGTACGTTGTAAGTTTATGTTGTTTTCTTCGTGGGTGGTGTGTGCTATCTGCGTGTTTTAATTAATTTATTCATTTTTCGACGCATTTTTGCTAACTTTGTTTGAAAAAATGCGAAATTTTGATGGGTTTTTTTGCAATGTTGATATGGGGGTGAGAGCAGGATCGTAATTGTCGAGAAAGTGACGTTAAGCAAATTTGGCTTAAGAGAAACAAGAGGATTTTGGATTGGTTACTGTGCGAAAGATCTTCCATTATATGCCTTCAGGTTTTGTTTTTCCTCCTTTTTATATTTTAAGTATATGTTTTTTAGCTTTTAAACAAATGCGAGGTTGGTTAAGATGTTTCAATGATGATTTGTGCAGGAATTTTGGGTTGGGAATGAAGAGCTTGTGAGTATATATGATAAGAGGCTTGGAGATGCTGGTTATGACAGTTTCAAGCTTGCAAGAACAAATAATCGAGGCGACGGTATTCTAACATCCTTATTGTGGGATTTTATGCTTTTCTTTTCGTTTTGTTGCTTTAATTTGCTAGATTGTGAAATGCATAATCTTTTATCTCTTATATATATTGATGTCGTTTTTATGTACTGTATGTATAAGCATGGCTAATAATACCTAGGTTCGGCATATATGTAGAGAGAATTGATGAAACTTATCATCTTAAGCAGTGTACTTAATATGAGTATATGTATATTGGCTAATGATCAAATAGAGGTGAATCCTTCCTCAATTCTTCCCGTTAGAGGAAACAGAGTTCAATTTGTAACGTTCCTTCCGAATTATAGGACATGCTTTTTGAGTTTGCACAAAATGTGTTTCATGCTCTACTTATTCAGCGAAAAAGGAATTAAGTTTGTTGTCTGTTATGAAGTTTTTCTTTCTTGAATTTGGGAAGGTCTTTTGATTGCTGTACATAAGGACTACTTTAGGGTCATCTGCCACAAAGAGTTGCTCTTCAATGATTTTGGTGACCGTGTTGCTCAGCTACTCCACGTTGAGCTAATTCCTCGCTTTTCTCAATGTCGAAGCAATTGTATACGCCAAGAAATTCTCATAGTGAACACTCATCTGTTGTTTCCACATGATTCGAGCTTGTGCTTGGAGCGACTGCGTCAGGTATGTTAAAAAAACTGAATTTGCATGATTAGATTGAAATCAGCTATTGGCATAACTGAATTGGTTGTGCCGTGATTTGTTTGATAGATCTACAAAATATTGCAATATGTGGAGTCATACCAGAAAGATAATAAACTCAATCCCTTGCCTATCCTACTCTGCGGGTATGTTTGTTATATGTTATTTTACATTTAAAAGGTCATGTCCTAATATGAAAGGATAATGGAGTTATTGGTGTATCTCTTTGATTTGTATAGTGATTTGAATGGAAGCAAGAGTGGACATGTTTACGAGTTTCTAAGGTCTCAGGGATTCATATCCTCATATGATGCTGCTCATCTGTATACTGATGCAGACGCGCACAAGGTAATTCATGTTTATTTTTCTATTCTCCCATTTTGTAGCGATAAACGAATCCTGTTTGTGATGCCATTTTCTTTTCTTGCAGTGGGTGAGCCACCGTAATCATCGTGGAAACATTTGTGGTGTGGATTTTATATGGCTCCTTAATCCTAATAGATATAAGAAACTACTTAGAACAAGCTGGGGTGAAGCATTGTCAGGATTGCTCAAGGTAAGACATGCAGATTAAAGTGTTAAATTCTCTGGTCTTCACAGAAATTTCAGCTTGATTTCTTGACACACTGTGGTGTAGTTGCTTGGATTACTTGTCTATACTTGCTTGTCCCATGATAATACTTGCAACGAGATTCAATATATATGTATTTAGATTTTGGATTTAGTAGTTAACTTCACTTATATGTAACGTTTGACAGTTTCATATTTGTCTTTCAGCACCAACTGAAGCAAGCCTTACGCGCAGAGGACAGTGCATTTGCGTTCCTAAAGGGGAATGGGCATGGCCATTGCATCACATACTTTGACTTCTGTGAAGCATTGCAGCAGGTAGGAGCATTTTCAACTAGGTCAGTTTCCTTCATATTTTAATTTCTTATATTGCATGTAATGTGATGGAAATAGACATGTAATACATCTTCTTCTCACACTCAGCTAAAGTTAATTGGCCACTGTTATGGGCTGCATACTGAAGATATACGAGAACTCTGGGTGCAAGCAGATATGGATGGAAATGGTGTCCTGGACTATGAAGAATTCAAGGTACTAAAAATGCTGCTTTTACTTAAAAATCTGCTTAATAGGTATGATCTTGGTTTTTCTTTGGTATTTTCTTTATAATTTACTTCGTAAGTGTGATTTTTCAAGTTGGAATATGATGTTATCTACGAAAACAGAGAGGGAAATGTCATTTTTAAGGCCTTCTGTTCAACCAGAAGGTAATCTACCAGTTGATTACAAGTTATGCTTATCTCTCCCGTGGTTACATTACAGCAGCGGATATGGAATGCATACTCGGGGCAAGGGGAAAAGGTGAGTGATGGGGTCTGGGACGACTCTATCTTTGGCACGGAGCAAACAATCGGATTCAGTATCAAGAATGCAGTTCTCTTTCCTACGGAGGTAGAGAAAGGGTTGTGGCCTGAAGATTACTCTCTCTCTGATCATGCTCGACTAACAGTGGTGTTTTCACCGGTGAGAATGCCACGCTCTCGACTGGCATTGTGATGCTTGCTCGTTGCTGCTGGAATAGGACACAAGTATTTGAGGAGTTATGAGAGCGATTCATGGATATGCAGCAAATGCTTATTAGATCAGTGGAATGGCGGCATTGATGATCAAAGAGAAAGATTGTGACTTTGGAGTGCCCCAAATTCGGAGGGTGGATGTGATGGGTAGAATGTGTTGGCGATCAAAGCTTCTTTAGGAAGGTATTTTGATCCCTAATATCTTTGTTGGCTGGTCGTACGGAAGGACTGGAGCATATAAAAGCATGCACGACCTATTTAAAGTGTATTTTTAGAAAAGTACGATAGAGATTGAAGCATAGTTAGTGGAGTAGACGAACAGATATGTTTTTTGTAGTCAAGTTAGACTGTCGTTGGAGGGAACTCAAACTTGGTTCCTCATGTGTTACAAGTGTTAGTGGTATAGTAGATGTTGATAGATTATCAATAAGCTTCTTTTTTTGTTGTGTGTAAATAATATGTCAAGTTGGAGGAGTATACCAAACTCATGTAATGTTGTGGCTCTGAACTTCAGTCCCATACAAGAACAGTTGTAAACCGTGCAGTTGCGAATATGTATTCCACTTGTGGCAACTGATGTACGAGTTTTTTCCTCTCTCTCTCTCTCTCCATTAGATAAATTTAAATTAAAAAATATATGTATCAAGTGGCCCTTTTGAGAGTGAATGTGGCCAGAACATTAACGGAAAATATCTTTTATCTGCAAAGTGGGTAATCCCTTTTGTGTTAATTAAACAATTCTTGATTCTTAAAAAAATTGATAATTGGGGTGAGAGAGGCTCGAACTCTCGACCTCAGGATCACTCAACAAAGCTATGAGACCTACGCGCTAGCCAACTGCGCCACCACCCCTTGATGATACTAATCAGAGAAACTACATCTATATATATCTAAAAGTAAAACCAGATCCCTAATTCACTTTCCCGCCCATTTTATCTAGTTTATAGCACAGTAGAATATATTTTATTCTTTTCATCAGAATTTGAACCGTTTTTATCGATATTAACAAAAAATAAAGTAAACCTCATCCACTTACATTTTTTCTATCTCCTCTTTACCTTTCTTCTCCAAGTTATCATCGGCCTTTGAATTCATACAAACATGCATACAACACAATGAAAAGATATCCTAATTAACTCCTATAATCGCATGTTAATTGAAAACTGGAAGAGTTTCGATGAACCCAGAAGATGAAATAACCCAGATTTTGAAGCCACTAGATTGTGAGGATGATTTTCTCTCGATTCTCTCAATTTTCTGGGTGATCAGTTGAACAACCACCGCGTCACAGATCCACCGATGCATCACTTAATTCCGGCGAAAATTCAAAAGAGAAAAGACTAAAAGGCATGGAAAAAATGAGGCTGGTAGAATGACGACGCCGGTGGGAGTTTTCGGCGCTGGGTGATGGTGTTGACCGACGAGTATTTGCCGATTTTGTGAGGAAGAAGAAGACGGAGATTCTTAACTGAGAGAATTACTTCCCGTCAACTTAGAGAAGAAAGGTAGATTTGGGAGGATGATTTGGGAAAAAATGATTTTTAAAATTTTAATAATCAAAATGACTTTCTCTTAAAAAAAAAAAGAAAAAAAAATCAAAATGACTTGGTTTTGATTATTATATTTGTCACCTCAATTTTAATTTTGCCATGTCAATTTCAATTTGAGGTAAATTTTAGAAAGCATTAAAATTTATGTATTTATATAGGGTGTAGTTTATGATTTAGTTCCAATTAATCCAAAAATACACTTTTTTGCAGGCTTAAGTTTTGAATATCTATATAATATTTCTTCAAAAAAATAAAGAACTATATAATCTCCGGCCTATTTCTGATCCTTTAGAAAAAGAAAAAAAAAATGGCCTGTTTCATTTTGCAGTTTCTCAGAAACAGTTAAAACTTATAGTAAAAATTGAATAATATTAGAAATCTAACTAGTAAGTAGCCCGTCGAAATTCGACGGAAAATAACTTTATGTTCTAATTTATATATATATATATATATATTTTAAAAATAATTTTATATCTTATTCAAAAATTGTGATACTGATATTGTTCGCGTTAATTATTAATCAAACTTAGAAAATTAATTATTTCACGTATCTAAATTTATAATTAGGAATGATAATGGATCGGGTATACTCATTCATTATATTTTTTTTTAAATCTAAATTTGTTTAGAATTTTTCTTCATGTTCGTTCTAATCTCGGTTAAAATAGTGACTTTACTGTACATACTCGTCTCAAATCCGTTGAGTAGTACTCGATAAAAATATGAATACTCCAAGTAAAATTAATTAAAATTAGTAAAAATCATTCTTTCTATGTTATTTGAACCGTCTCGTTGGTTTATGCTAAATTACTTGTTAAAAATCTAAACAAAGTTAATATTAATTAAAATTAGTAAAAAAAATCTTTTTAAGTATATTGAACTTTATCGTTAGTTCATGTTAAATCAAATATCTCTAATCTTTGCCAAAATACGGAAAAAATATAATTACATCTTCAAGATTTTTTGTTCTTTTCTTTAGCTACATATCCCACATTTGATTCAATGTATATATTTTCTAGAAAACACTAATCGAAGTTTTTAGAAAAATATGAATGAAAAATTAAAAGGATTCCATGTAGACATGTTGATTAAATATATTTATTTAGTTTTCATAGGGATTTTCATTTACAAATTTTCTATAGATTATTATACATGAATTAAGAATGTATAAAATAAGGATTTATAAAAATGCTTTCCGATATTGTTATTATTTTAATATGTGTAATAAAAGAAATTAATTAAATAGAGGGAAAGATAAATATGAGATGTGATTAATAGATAAACATGTGATATTTCAAGAATATGAAATTAATAAAATTTTAATTAATAAAAATAAAAATTAGTATATATATGAATTAAAATTTGATAAATTGCCAGAATAAAGGAAAATCAGAACTGAGCACCGTGGATGGGGCAGCTTTATTTTCCTATTAGTAATAGATAGATTATTTTCGTATTAGTAATAGATATCCCATATTTGATTCAATATATTTTCTAAAAAGCACTAATCAAGTTTTTAAAAAACATGAATGAAAAATGAAAAGGATTCCATGTAGACATGTAGCCCATCAAAATTCGACGGGAAATAACTTTATGTTTTAATTTATATGTATATATTTTAAAAAATAATTTTATATCTTATTTAAAAGTTATGATATTGTTCGCGTTAATTATTAATCAAACTTAAAAAATTAACTATTTCACGTATTTAAATTTATAATTATGAATGATAATGGATTGGGTATACTCATTCATTATATATTTTTTTTTAAATCTAAATTTGTTTAGAATTTTTCTACACGTTCGTCCTAATCTCAGTTAAAATAGTGACTTTAATGTACATACTCGTCTCAAATCCGTTGAGTAATACTCGATAAAAATATGAATACTCCAAGTAAAATTAATTAAAATTAGTATAAATCATTTTTTCTATGTTATTTGAACCGTCTCGTTAGTTTATGCTAAATTACTCGATAAAAATATAAACAAAGTTAATATTAATTAAAATTAGTAAAAATCCTTCTTTTTAAGTAAATTTGAACCGTCTCGTTAGTTCATTTAAATCGAAGTCTCTAATCTTTGCCAAAATGCGGAAAAAAATGTTTACATCTTCAAAGTAATATTAATTAAAATTAGTAAAAATCATCCTTTCTATGTTATTTGAACGTCTCGTTGGTTTATGCTAAATTACTCAATAAAAATCTAAACAAAGTTAATATTAATTAAGATTAGTAAAAATCCTTCTTTTTAAGTATATTTGAATCGTCTCGTTAGTTCAGATTTGTTCTTTTCTTTAGCTACCTATCCCACATTTGATTCAATGTATATATTTTCTATAAAGCACTAATCGAAGTTTTTAGAAAAATATGAATGAAAAAATGAAAAGGATTCTATGTACACATAAAAGCCTATTAGAATTCAATAACAACATGGATAGAAATATAAATAAATTACAAATATTAATTAAATACATATATAATGAATATAATAATAATCATAATGATAGATTCGAATTAGAATATATGAATATATATATATATAATTAATTAAATTGATAGACTAATACTTTTCGAGCGCTTACAATTTTATACATAATCTAATTGATAATATAATTTTATAATTGTATATAATATAATAAAGAAAACTTTAATGAATATACTGCCACATAATAGGAACGTAATTTTTTTTATAATATTAAATATATATATATATATTATGTATGAATTAAGAATGTATAAAATAAGAATTTATAAGAATGTATTCCGAAATTATTATTATTTTAATATGTGTAATAGAAGAAATTAATTAAATAGAGAGAAAGATAAATATGAGATGTGATTAATAGATAAACATGTGATATTTCAAGAATATGAAATTCATAAAATTTTAATTAATAAAAATTAGAATATATATGAATTAAAATTAGACAAATTACCAGAATAAAGGAAAATCTGAACGGAGCACCGTGGATAGGGCATCTTTATTTTCGTATTAGTAATAGATAAATAAAATACACACGAACATCTAGATAAGTATATATCACAAAATTGTGTATACTACATGTTTATATTTGTCGTCTCACGTTTGTACATTTTTTCAAAATTTGATTATTTTTATTAGTAAATTATACTCCCTCCTCTCACAACAAATGAAATTGCACCACACTTTTGAGAGACATAGAAAGTAAGTTATAGTAGAACATTATTTTGAAATTCTTTGTATCATAGAGGTTTCCCAAAATTAGTAAAGATTAATTTTGCTATGGGAGAAGCCAATACTCATCATATGTGGCAATATCACGAGACTAAGTATCAAATTTAATTTATGCAATGGAACAACATTTATGAGACAAAGTCCAGTCTAATCCATCCAATTGATATATTTTATAAATGAAAGAACATACATATCTCTCGTGCATCGCACAGGGCGAGTACTAGTTATAGTATATGTTAAAATATGCAATCAAATTATTAGAGCATATGCAACGGTGGGCGGCAGGGGGTGGGCGCGGCTGGGCGGGGAGTGGGCGCTGCTGATGGCGCCCAGGGGAGGGCGGATGGGGTGGGCGGACTGGCTCCCGGGCGGGCTTGCTGGGCGGGGAGGGGGGATGGCCACGTGGCGGCTGGTTATTAGGCAACGGTTTAATTTTTTTTAATTTAATTTAATTTTTACCTATAAATACTACACCTTATTCCATTCATTTTCACCCAATTCTCTACATTTCTATCTCAATTTCTTCTAAATTATCTCTACAACTTCTTATATTTTTGTGCTACAAATGAATCCCAATCAAAATTGGTCTTGGTTCGGTTCTAGTGATGCAAGTTTCGATCCCAATAATCCAAATTTCTACGGCAATTTTCGACCTCCATCCTTCCAAAACGTTTTTTTATGTAATGTATTTTTTTTAATTTATTTTTATGTAATGTTTTTATTTTCAATTCAATAAAATTTGCATTTAAAAATTAATGTTATTTAAATTATGAAAATAAAAATAAAATTGAAAAATAAAATCATTAAAATAATAGGTGTGTCCACCTTAATTTGTGCCCACCAATGTAGCCAACTTTTTTGTGCCCACCCTACCCCACCAATACCCCACAAATACTAATTAAATATTGGTGGGCACAACTTTTTTGTGCCCACCAATGTGAGTGCTCTTATAGACCTCTATATTAAGTAAAGGTCAAAATGCATAAAAATTCCTGATCTTTTCTCAAATTCTGGTTTAATTTCAAACCTTTTAATTTTTGCAAAATAAATCTCCACCTTTCAATTTTGCTTAATGTTCTCCCGACGACGAATTTGGGTGAAATTCAAAGTGACGTGGCGTTCAAAACGACGTCGTTTTGAATAAAACGACGTCGATTTGATTTTAAATTTAATTTTTTTTAATTAAATGACACATCTATAATTATTGCCACCTCATCATCTCTAACACCTTTCTCTCTCTCTAATCTCCCGAAAACGGCTGCTGCCGGAATCCCATCACCAAGGGTCGCCTGAAATACGATTGGGCAGCCCCGCCGCGCGCCTGAAAACGCGCTGCTCTCTCCGACCTCGGTTTCCGTCGATTGCGCTAAAGCCGCTGCAACCCATACCCGCTCAAGTCGCCGGAAAACGCGACCAATCAGCCACCCCGAACTGCTGTTGATGCTGCGCATCGAACCAGCTCTCTGGCGCCTTCATTTGCGCGCCACCGCAGCAGATCCAGTGCTGCACCATGCTTCGCCGGGAACGCGACAACGAAGAGCCACTGCCCTCCTTCGTCCTTGGTTGTCGTTGCCGGAAACGCGCTGCTCGCGCCACCGCGCGGATCTCCTCTTCAGCAGGAGCTATTGTAGCCGTTCGCCGCCGCCGGAATCTGCAGATCTAGCGCCTCTGCTCCGAACTGCTGCTGCTGTTCGCGACATTGCCGTCGACGGAAATGAAGGAAGTCTAAGCTGCTGCTGCTGTGCAAAAACGACATCCACACCCCCTTTCCTCCATCTACTCCGACGCGGTCCAGCGTACGGCTGTGAGAGAGAAGGCCGGCGGTGATGCTGGGCGGAGGTCACGACGACGGTTGGATCTAGAGCAGCGGTGACATTAATTGTTGATGGAGGGCCAACAGGAGAGATGGAAAAGAGAGAGAGCTTCGGCAGGGAGAGAGAGAGAGATATGAGAGAGAGACAAAGGGGAAGAAGAAGATGATGTGGCATTAATTGTTGATGTGTAATTTATTTGTTTTATTTTTTAAATCTTAAAATCAAAACGACGTCGTTTTGAACGCCACGTCACTTTGAATTTCACCCAAATTCGTCGTCGGGAGAACATTAAGCAAAATTGAAAGGTGAAGATTTATTTTGCAAAAATTAAAAGGTTTAGAATTAAACCAGAATTTGAGAAAATGTCAGGAATTTGTATGTATTTTAACCTTAAGTAAACACATACACACGTACGTTACGTGTGAGAACCGATCTTCTTTGAGTTACGCTTGGAGTTGTCGCCACAGCATATTTAATTGTTATCTGTTTTCCTAAGGATAATTAATACTTGTACAAAACCTAAGTACTCCTTAATTGTGTCCTCCAAATCGGCTAGCAAGTAAGCTAGGTGCATATAAAAAATATTTGATGAAGTCTCTGGTACGTGGACCATATAGTACTATTGGTGTGATCAATTATTGTGTATATATTTTTATTTAAAATTTTAATTAATGAATACTTATTTAATTCTAATTGGAACTTAATAAATCTTAACTGATATTAATAAACTTTAATTATAATTATTATATCTCAATTGAACTTAATAAAATTTAATTATCTTGTAATTATCCCCCTAATCCCTTTAATTTGACCAAGCGCATGGTGCAGGTTGCTTGTACACAATTTTTTGTTGAAAAAGAAATCCGAAAAATATATACTGCCTCCGTTCCCAAATATGTATTATGAGCCACCAAAATGCGTATACTAAAAAGAGGGCAAAAATGGTTATTTATACTCCTAATTATTGAATGGAAAATTGAAAAAGTAAATTTTTTGATGCGAGCAAAAGGGTAAATATGACAATTTAACTTAATATTTGCTTAGAATTATAAAATACGACACTTACTCAGGAAAAAGAATTTTGGCTGCTCGTGACACTTATTCGGATACAGGAGTATGATTTATCCAAAATACAATGATTACACATTTACGCGTAAATTATTTAACAAAAAAGCGAAAAGTGTAGAACGAATCGTTAATACGGATAATATGAACATCGTTGAATTAGTTGGCGAGCACATGAGAAGATAGGGCAGTAGTCTGAGAATAAATAATGATGTCACATAATGAAGTCAAAACCAAATTATTCTTAGGCACGTTACATAATAAAACCGTCAACTTTTAAGCAATCTCAATCCCCACAGAGAGAGAGAGAGAACTTTCTTCAAAGCTTCAAAACCGTCAATTTGCAAGCAATCACCCACCCCCGCTCCCTTATATTATACAACAACCGATTCGAATTGTGCCTTGTGTGTGTGTGAGAGAGAGAGAGAGAGAAGATGATAAAAGTTGGGAAAATGGTGGAATTGATGGAAGAGTACAGTTGGATGATGTTGAGAATGAGAGATCAGTTGCATTCTTTTCATTTTCAAGGGCGTGTGGGCGTTCAGCTCCTCAGGAACCTTCATTCTGCTTCAACTTCTTCTTCTGCAGATTCTTCATTTCTCCTATATTTCTAGCCACATATATGATCGATGTGCAAACCGGCCAACAGTTAATTTATTTAATCTTTCTGATTAATTATCAATATTTCAATAAATTGCTTTTGCACTTAGTTTTTGCCATCTCTTTTTGTTGAAATTATATATGGGTTTCTCAGTATTCAAAAGATCAATAAATAATATTTTATTCAATTTTGTTTTTCTTGTAATACAATGTCATTTGATTGCATGAGAAGGGTAAATTGTCAGAAATTATCTCGGATGCGACCACGTTTAATTTGTTTATTGTAAATTATTGGACAGAAAAATGATGATTATTTTGAGTTTTAATGATATACGTATATATTCTTTTATATATATATATATATTGAGAGAGAGATTTGACATCCTGGGCGATTAGGGTGTCTCCAACAGTGGGTTCCAAATTTTGAAACCCACCAAATACACCATTGTGTAAAAAATAAACCAGCTTCCAAATTGGAAACTAGAATTCAACTCCCAAAATGAAACTGGCTTCAAGAGAGAAAAGGTGGGCGGCTTCGCGCGTCACCCACGGTGCGTGCACGACACGCGCGCGCTGGTTGGCGCGTGCAGTCCACGCGCGCGTGGGGCGCCGCCACTTTTGACTTTTTTTTCCTGTTTTTTCGCCTTTTTCATTTTGAGTTTTTTTTTATAGTTTTCTTAAATACGGACCTATTAGCTTGTCTAAAACATATCGAACATATATCTTATATTAAAGATCACGACGAGAGCTTTAATTCGACATAAAAATCGTAAAAATCCGATTTGAGACGAGCAAATAATGACATTTTAAAGTTCAAAGCTAATAATTTATAAATTATATGTATAGATATATAAAGGTAATGTGTATTATAGTGGGACCCTTTAAATAATAGAAACTAGTTTCATTGTTGTGGAAGGTGTTTAGATAAAAAAGTAGGTGGGTTCCAAAAGCTGACGTGGCGCTGATGTGGCAGTTTGGAAGCTGAAACTGGTTTCTACTATTGGAGGCACCCTTAGGGTCTATAATTGTGGCGCCCAGCCCAACCCGAAACCGGACCGGCCCGTCGGGTCAAGCCTTTTTCGACACCCTTAAATACTGCCATCTTGTCTGCACATCAAAACATACAAATTGAGGAGTACTTAGGTTTAATAATTTCAATTGAAATTCATTGATTTCAATTAAGATTTATTAATTTTGATTAGAATTTTTTAATCTTAATTATTATTAAATTTTATAAATAATAAAAAAAAGTTGTATTTGAAATTTGATCATTTAAAACTTCAAATATATGCAATCGATATATTTTTCACTCCAATCTATTGTCCAAAATAAACGTCCCTTTCATATGTCACGATGAATTAGGTCCAAGAATGGAATTCTTTGTTTTACGGGCCTACTTAATTTATGAATTTAGTCAGAATATTGGGTTAGTTGGGCTTGGACATTTCCAATTATTAATACATTTCTAGGGCTTAAAAAGCTTTTGTACATGTTCCTGGTAGCCTTAATTTAAGGGTGTGGGGACATGCCCTTTATGATAGTATATTGGAAAGTTTGTTAATATATATGGTGATAGATATAGTTATCTACTATTCTTCACCAATCTAGATGATCCAAAGTGATTGTTGCCAAAAGTATCCTTACAGATGATCCAAGAATGGGTTGGGTGAGTCGTAGGCAGTGCAAATTAAGGGTGTCTCCAACGGTGGGTTCTAAACCAAATACACCATTGTGTAAAAAATAAACCAGCTCCCAAAATGAAACTGGCTTCAATAGCGAAAAGGTGGGCGGCTTCGCGCGTCACCCACGGCGCGTGCAGTCCACGCGCGCGTGGGGGCGCCGCCACTTTTGACTTTTTTTTTTTCGCCTTTTTCATTTTGAGTTTTTTTTATAGTTTTTCTTAAATACGGACCAATTAGCTTGTCTAAAACATATCGAACATATATCTTATATTAAAGATCACGACGAGAGCTTTAATTCGACATAAAAATCGTAAAAATCCGATTTGAGACGAGCAAATAATGACATTTTAAAGTTCAAAGCTAATAATTTATAAATTATATGTATAGATATATAAAGGTAATGTGTATTATAGTGGGACCCTTTAAATAATAGAAACTGGTTTCATTGTTGTGTAAGGTGTTTATATAAAAAAGTAAGTGGATTCCAAAAGCTGATGTAGCGCTGATATGACAGTTTGGAAGCTGAAATTGGTTTCCACCATTGAAGGCACCCTAAGTGATGTGCTCATGTTGGCTTTTTAATCGTGATATGGAGATACCTATCTACTAGTATTATTCCTCATCATTAATTACTCTAACCTTTATTCACTAACCATAAGGTTTGGTGAATGAATACATACTTGTGTTATTAACTTGATTTTCATATTCAACATTGTCACTGAAAACTGAGAGTGCTAAAACATCACTTTCACATTCTTATCGAGTGAATAGTGAACGAACAATATATACACTCTTTCTTCCGTTATTAATGACTTACTTTCTTTTTTGAAATGCCCCGTTATTAATGGTTCGAACTCAAAATGACAAAAATGAATCCTTCAAAAAGTAAACACACATACCACTTTATTATCTTTTACACATTTTTCTTCATTTTTGTGCCGAACAGTAATTAATAAGTCATTAATTCCCGACAGTAACGAGTAATTAATTTTCTTAAAAAGGGATTAATTTCCCGACAGTAACGAGCCATTAATTCCCGTGCCATTAAAAATATAATTCATCATTACTCCTTCCGTCCCGAATAAGTGTTCTGAACCGTCAAAAAATGTATACAAGACAATAGATAAAATGACACATTTTACTTTAATTATTGCATAAAAATTGAAAAAGAATTAACTTTTTGTCTTAAATCAAAGGATAAATATGACAATTTAACTTAAAATTTGTATTGAAAATTATGATAGAACACTTATTTTGGAACAAAATTTTTTGACGATTCGACCGGAACACTTATTCGGAGACATAGATAGTAATTTTATGTAGTTGAGGCTACCCAGCGCACACTGACACAGTCACTGTCGCATTGTGTAGATGATTTTTCAACATCACATCTCATTCATTTTGGGCCTACGTTGTTTTTCATTTTTGGAAAAAAAAAAGAATATAATTAAAGAAAGAAGAAAGAAAAACCAATCTGCGCACAACAAATTAAATGAATGGATTGAAGCAATAAAATTAGCAGACCGAACATGGCTACTTCAATGGAAGAATCTGAGGAAGATTGTGGTTTCGTAATGGCGATGAAATTAGCCACAGGTTCAGCTCTTCCAATGGCGTTGAGATTCGCCGTCGAGCTTAATCTTCTTCAACTTATCAGAAACGCCGGCACAAGAGGAGGAGCTTCTGCTTCCGAACTTGCTGCTCAGATTCCGGCAGCAATGAATCCTCAAGCAGCCGCCATGATCGATAGAATTCTCCGACTCCTCGCCGCCAATTCCATCCTCACTTGCACCCTGCAGCCCCTCGGCGACGGCGGGGCTGAGAGGCGCTCGGCGGCGCCGGTGTGCAAGTATTTGACTAATAATGATGATGGAGTTTCCCTGGCCCCTCTCTCTCTCATGGCTCAGGACAAGGTCTTCAATACTCTTCTTCATTGACACTTGGTAAGTGGAAATTAAATAAATGATGTAAAACTACATTACTCATAGTTTTTTTTTTAACGTGCTAATTAATAATACTAATAATACGGTAGTTCATAGTTTGTGGTTCCAACTTTGAACGTTTTTTAATTTATGGACCCAACTTCAATATATTTGAAGAAATACTTTAACTTTGAGAAATGTTTGAAATATGTCCTGCGTATTATTTTTCGACGACTGACCGTTGACACATTTCTTGGAAATATGACATGGATTTAAGCTCATCAAGAGGTTTAACATGAATGAATAATATGGATAAGTACAACTTGTGTTGTTACTTGTTAAACATAAAGTAAACTGCATGAACAAGATGAGAAGAAGAAGAAGAAGAAGGTGCAGAGTTTAGGGAATTTTTTCTGTATTCATTTTCCAAAACTGAACTGCAACAGAGGAACAAACGAGCTATAAATACACAAAAAACAAGCTAACTACTCTAAACAATTTTGACTAGCTAACCGCCTTTGTCTTGCTGACTCATCACAAAATATAACAGAAAACAAAAAAAGCTATCTAACTGACTTCAATATACTCCCAAGAAAGATCTCCTATCCCGGAAACAGAAGATTTAGCTTATCTCGAAGCCTTAAAAATCTGGAATCTGCTAATGGTTTGGTGAAAAGATCAGCCAATTGATCTTCAGCAGGAATATGACCAACTTCTATGAACTTGTCACTGACCTTGTCACGCACAAAATGAATATCAACCTCAATATGCTTAGTGTGAGCATGAAAAATGGGATTGACAGACAATGCAACAACACTAAAGTTGTCACACCATATTTGATGAGGAGGAGAGACAAGAATACCCAACTCATGACATACAGTTAGGGATGTCAATTGAGCCCGAACCTGATGGGTCGACCCGAATAAACCGAACAAAATAAAGGGTTAGGGTTGATTTTTTACGACCCGAATACATAACCGGGCTATTTGGGCTGACCCGCTAGGGTTGAAGAGTTATCCGGGCTAGCCCGATCAGGGATAGGGTCAACCCGAATAACCCTGATGTATTTTTAAAAAAATAAAATAAATAATACATAATACTAATTACTTGTAGTAGTTTTATGTCGTGCCCTCTTTTGTTGTACACAGAAATCATAGAAGATGAATGTCATTCAAGTGTTTAGTTTCATTTATGAGATAATGAACTAATGTTAAATATTATTCTTATTTTTCATGTTGTGTAGTGCTACTAGACTTGTTTTGTTGGATACTATTTTTTGAATTTAATCAAGTTTCTATTTTTTGGGCCACTCGTATTCTTGTTTTGTTACTTTTTCATTTTTTTGTGTGTAGTTTTTTGCGACAAATATTGAATAGTCAAGAAAATATATACATATTAATTTTTATTTACAAACTTTGTGACCCGACGGGCCAGCCCGAAAACCGAAGGGTTAGGGTTAGGGTTGAGTTTTTTCAACCCGAAAAAAAATCAACCCGATTTAACCCGGACCGAATAGCCCGATAGGGCTGACCCGAAACCGAAAGGGTTGGCCCGATTGACATCCCTACATACAGCATCCAACCAAACCATTTCAGTGGTAACATTAGCAAGGGATCTATACTCAGACTCAACACTAATTCTTGAAACCACCCCTTGCTTTTTCGAGCTCCAAGCAACGAAATTGTTGCCTAAAAACACACAATGACCCCCAGTGGATCGTCGATCATCAGGACAACTTGCGTAATCTGTATCTGAATAGCCTACTAATCTCTGAGATGAAGACTGTGTGTTGGTCCCAAGACGGATACCTTGGTGTAGAGGGGGGTGAATACACCAAGATTTAAAAAATTTTCCAAGTTAAAACTCTTTTTAGAGAGCCTGTTGTGTTCGATCCAGCTGGATGACAGCTTGATCGACACAGCTGGCTGTGTGAGTGTGTGCGGAAGTTGGTGGGTTTGGAAAGTTCGTCTGTTGCTTCAAAATATATTGCAAAGCTCTGTTGCACTTTTCAGTTAGTCAGTTTATGCAGCTTGAAATAATGCTCATGAGAGGAGTTAGCAGAATGCATAAAACAAAGCAGTAAAGAACAAAGCAATTTTAACGTGGTTCGGAGTAACACCTCCTACGTCCACGACCAGGTTCACTGGTAAATCACTACCACTTGGTTTCCAAGTACCAAGCAACTTCACAACTCTAACCCGAGCTGTGTTCCAACAGTTTACGGACACTGTCAAGCCTACACCTTTCAGTTTGCGGGTACTGAAAAAACCTTACTTACAGTTTTCGGGTACTGTAAAACCTAACCACTCGAATTACACGCTTCGAGCAGGCGTACCTTGACCTAACCTTTCTGGGTTTGGGTAAGGGTTTTCCAACTATGAACGAGTTCTTACAATGAAGAACAAGGAGTATGATGAACTCGTTCAAACTAGGCTTAAGATATTTCTATTCTGATCTATTCTGCCTATGACTGAATATGTGAACAACTAAGAACACAGCTGACTGGCTGGGTGTTCTTGAAAGATTTGGCTTTGAAGATCGTTGTTCATTTTTCTGTTTGCTCTTTTATTTCTTCAGTCGTCTCGCCAGATTCTCTCACCCTCTTCTCTTTCTCTTCAATGGTGAAGAGATATATATATATAGGTGGAGGTTCAAACTAGCCGTTGGAAAAGAGCCGTTTGAATCTCACCTACTCTCATTGACTTCTGGCCTTTAACCTACGAAGTAGGTCTGCATTTGCAGAAGCTATTTCTTCTCTGATTTGACTGCGTCAGATAAGATCTTCTGACATCGGGATCTTGTCTTCTGCTGTGTCTTCAGCGTCTTGGACTCTGCTGCGTCCTGACTCTGAGCTGTGTCTTAGACCTGTGTTGTATCATTAACCTGAGCTGTGTCTTCAACCTGAGCTGTGTCATTAACCTGAGCTGTGTCATTGACACTCAGCTGGGTCTTTTACACTGAGCTGGGTCTTTGACACTGAGTTGGGTTTCCGTCACAGAGCTGGGTCTTTGACACTGAGTTGAGTTTCCGTCATTGAGCTGGGTTTTGATACTGCTAGGTCTTTGACTTTGCTTGGTCTGCTCTGTTGAGTCTGTTCTGCTGAATTCTTCAGCTGTGTCCGCTTAGCTGTGTCTTCTGCTATCTTCAGCGACTCTACCTGTAAACTTAGAAACTCTATAAGCTCAAACAGGTGAGCTGAAAAACACTTAGGCTTGTGCAATCATCTACTCGGTTGGGGTCAGCTGGATTTTGGTATCAAATCAAAACTCTATTAATTTTCCCAACACTGTGTGAAATGTAAAGAGAGATTAGGGGTACCTTTGAGATACCGAAGCAACCTCTTGCAAGCATTCCAATGCAAATTTGTAGGAGCATGGAGAAATTGACTTAGCTTGTTGACTGTGAAGGGTATGTCAGGCCGAGTAAGAGTCAAATATTGCAGAGCTCCTACTGTACTTCTATATAAAGAAGGATCTTCAAAAGCTATTCCTTCCAATTTATTGAGCTTAGTAGCATGAGTCATTGGTGTTGAACAAGAATTACACTCACTCATGTTAGTTTTCTGTAGAAGCTCATGTAGGTACTTTTGTTGGCATAAAGAGAAAGAAGTACCAGATTTGGTAACCTCAATACCAAGAAAATAATGAACTTCTCTCAGAGTTTTCAAAGCAAACTGATCGTGAAGTAAGCCAATTAGCTCCAAAACCTCTGCTTGCCTGTCACATGTGATAAGAATATCATCCACATCTATGAGCACAATGGTGATGACTCCATTTTGTCTTCTATGAAATAAAGAGAAATCTGAATCGGATCTTTTAAAGCCCAACATAACTAGGTTTCTTTTCAGTTTCTCATACCAGGCCCTAGAAGCCTGTTTTAATCCATATAAAGATTTTTGAAGTTTACAGACCCAATCTGGATGATCCAGATCTTCAAAACCTTTAGGCTGAGTCATGTATATAGGTTCTTCCAAATCACCATTGAGAAAGGCATTGTTGATGTCGATTTGTTGAATGGACCAATCCTAAGTGGCTGCAAGAGCAAAGATAAGTCTAATAGTTGTGTGTTTTACCACTGGACTAAAGGTTTCAATAAAATCCACACCTGCTAGCTGCTCAAATCCCCTAGCCACCAACCTTGCTTTCAATTGATCTAACTGTCCATCGGATAGAGTCTTGATCCTGAAAATCCATTTGTTAGAAATAACCTTATACAAAGGTGAGGGAGAAATCAACAACCAATTTCCTTTTCTTTTGATGGCCTGAATTTCCTTATCCATAGCTGCAAACCAACCATCATGTTGCAATGCTTCATCATCATACTTAGGAAGAACATGCAAAACACAAGATTTCTTATTACCAACTGGAGAGGAGATGGCTGAAATTTTAGGCAAAACTGAATCTTGAGACTGCTGCCTTGTAAGAACATAACTCTTGGGCTTAAAATCTCATGTTTAGCTCTGGTGACCATGGAGTGACTGTTAGTATGAACAATTGGTAGAGGTGATGGTGATGAATTATCTGAATGAGATGTTATGTTGTCTGAAGATGAGGTGGTGGAGTGGTGAGAAGAAGGTGATGAGACAGTAGATGAAGAGGATGAAGAATTTGCAGGTCAAGAGTTATTTCTTGAAGAAGATGATGATTGATCTGGCTCTGGATTTGGGACAGGAAGAGAGAGAATAGGCAATTGACAATGACTAATGGAAGATGAAGATGAAATATGGGTAGAGGCAGGAAAGTGAGATTTATATGGAAATTCTTTTTCATTGAACTCAACAATGTCAGCTATGTAAGTTTTCCAGTGGCACTTAGACATTTGTACCCTTTATGGTTCTCACTATATCCTAGAAAGATGCACTTGGTGGATCGAAATTGCAGTTTGTGAGAGTTATAGGGTTTGATGTAGGGAAAACATGCACAACCAAAAACTTTGAGAATTTTATAATCTGGTAAAATATGAAACAATGACTGATATGGAGTTTAATTTGTTGTGAGGAGTAGGAGTAGGGAGTCTATTTATGAGAAAAGTGGCAGCGAGAAAAGCATCCCACTAAAATGAAAATGGAAGAGATGACTGAGCTAACAAGGTAAGGCCAGTATTAACAACATGCTAATGTTTTCTTTCAACTCGTCCATTTTGAGAATGAATATAGGGACACAGATGTTGGAAGTGAATACCCTTGGTTTGAAGAAAAGAAACTAATGGTCTGTACTCCCCTCCCCAGCCATATTGAAATGCTTGAATAGTAGTATTGAACTGACACTGAATCATGTTAATAAAATTTTGAACAATGGCAGTTGTTTGAGACTTGACAGTCAAGGGAAAGATCCAAGTGTATCTCGTGTAATCATCGACAAATATAATATAAAATTTATATCCTAAAGTGGATGGAGTGTGAGCAGGCCCCCATAAGTCTGAATGAACAAGTTGGAAGGGTTTTGAAGTTTTAACATGTTGAGTGACATGAGGTTTCTGATACAATTTACCATGTTTTCTTTATTGAATGGCAAATTCAGCAGTTTACAAATGTGAGCTAAAACAGCAGCACTAGGATGGCCTAAAGATTGATGTAACACATTTAGATCTGTATTACAATTTGCTTGAAAAACAGAAGGAAGACTATTGGAAACAGTTAACTTGTGAGTGCTAGTGTTTACATGATGAGCAGAAGAACTAGTAAGAAAGGCTCTATTGCTGAGATCTTGACTTTTTGAAGCTGAAGATGATGGTTTCGTCTTGGAATAGAAGGAAAAAAAGGTCGAGTTGATACAATCCATTAGTGAGATGGCCCTTCAGAAGAATCTGGTGGCTGAATTTGTCCTTTACAAAACAAAAATCTTGGTTAAATTCAATGATGACTTTGTTATCCCTAGTGAACTGAGATATGCTTAAGAGGTTTTTGGTTATTTGAGGGACATACAAAATGTTATTCAGAAGCAAAGAGTGAGGAGAATTTTTAGCAGACATATGTAGACGAGAAGAACCAACAGAGGAGATAGGAATAGTCATACCATTGCCAACCATGAGATTTTCAGTTCCATAGTAGTCAGTGCTTAGCTGTAGATTGGCCATATCATTTGTGATATGAGTGGTGGCTCCACTGTCAACATACCAAGTTGGATCTCCTTGCTCAGATTCCTGCATAATGTTCTGAGGCAACACATCAGTGAGAAGAGCTTGTTGGTGATTAGCAACTATGTTGTCAGTGAAGTGTATGTCAAACCGTTTGTAGCACTTTATTGCTACATGTCCTGTGCGACCACACAATTGACAAACAACCTTACTAGTTGATGCTGAGCGATTGAATCCCTCCCTAGGAGCACCACGACCTGCATTACCTCTGCCAAGACCACCACGGTAAGCAACATTTGCTGAAGGTGAAATGAGAAGAGCAGCTTGGTGTTGGAGGAGGCGATTCTCATAGGCTTGAAATGCAAATTGAACTTCCTGAATAGATTGATTTTCCTTGCTTTGCATCACATTAACCACCAATGCTTCATAGTCCATACCAAATCCAGCTAGAATATACATAATCAATTCTTCATCTTAAACAATATGACCAACCGCCGAGAGTTGATCGGCGTACCCTTGCATTTTTAGAAAATATTCCTCCATATATGTATCGCCTTTCTTCGCGGTTTGAAGCATAGATCTGAGCTGCATAATGCGAGCTTTAGATTGAGACATAAAGAGCTTCTCCAGAACTGACCAAAAGTCCTTCGCATGAGCGCAGCGCACCACGTGATCTAGCATTGATTCCCCTACCGATGACAGCAACCAGCTCAACAAATATTGATCACGACGATTCAACTGCGCATGAGCAGGATTTGGAGTAGGATTAGTGGCGGTGGATGGAAGAAAAGGAGGTGGAGCGATGGCATCTGCGATGATAAATTCGTGAAATCCATGAGCGCGAATAGTGGCAATAGCTTGTGCCCGCCAGAAAGTGTAGTTAGATCTGTCAAGTTTGATGATCTGAGGAAAGTGCAGAAGATGTGAATCAGAAGCAGCGGAATGTGAATAAGACATGATTTGCAGAAATTGATTTGGATCTGAAGAAATTTGGGATGAATTTGCAGAAATTTATTTATATCTGAGAGAGGATCGCAAGAGAAAGAAGAAAAATCGAGATCGATCCGCGGGAACAAATTCAACCGATCAAAAACTGCTGAAGATCTTCGAACATGAGAATCTGGATGCAGATCTTCATTTTGCTAGCCTCGGATACCATGTTAAACATAAAGTAAACTGCATGAACAAGATGAGAAGAAGAAGAAGAAGAAGAGAAAAGAAGAAGAAGAAAAAGGTACAGAGTTTAGGGAATTTTTTCTGTATTCATTTTCCAAAACTGAACTGCAACAGAGGAACAAATGAGCTATAAATACACAAAAACAAGCTAACTACTCTAAACAATTTTGACTAGCTAACCGCCTTTGACTTGCTGACTCATCACAAAATATAACAGAAAAAAAAGCTATCTAGCTAACTGACTTCAATATTACTTGATCTATATATTAAGTCGTCATAAGCTTATACATAATTCAGTTTGGTTAGCATTCGAGATTAGTTCATATATATGAACCCCACTCCAGTGATGGTATATTAATATATAGCTAAGCTATGCCAAACAAATGAAATACAAATTAAATTGAGGCAACTAGCATATATTTTAAATATGATTTAATTAATAAGTAGAATGCATGTCAAAATTATATCTGACGCCTAATTTTTGTAGGATATAGTTTGTCTTACACATGATCTAAATACCTCAATTATGTGTGTCATAGAATTACAAGGTATATATATATAATCTAATCAAGCACTACACCACCATATAGGTGGGACCTCTACGCCATATAAATATGAGACCATTACACCACCATTCAGGGTGGGACCACTACACCACCAAAAGGTGGAAAATACACTACACCGCACGCAGGCGGGATTGAACCCAAGACCTCTTGCTAAATAGAGTCTTGTGATGCCTCAGCTAGCCAATTGAGTATTATTACTATTATTGTTGTTTATCATTAGCATATTTGCCCACACGACACATGCACACACAAAATATCCATCAAAACCGAATATGGATCCAACACTATATAGACACACTCATCGAAACTATTTCTATTTACTCCTATATCTCATCTCGGAACTTTTATGTATATAAACTTAACAAATATAAACTATCAAAAAATATATATATACACACATACATACATAAACTTAACAAACATAAACGATCTAAACATCATATTTGAGATGTTTAAATATAATTTGATTTTCGAATTAATATATCATATCTAATAGGGAAAACTACTTTTTAATACTGACTTTTTCACTAGTACATCTCAATCTAAAGAGTATCGATTAAATAAATGAATTATACAATTTTTCACAATTATATCTTGTGCTTAATTTCCGCTAACCGGAATTCGAAGTAGCTTGCCGGAAGTTGACTTTGAATTTAAGAAAATAAAAAATCCAAAATTAATTACAACAAGGCAAAGGTAAAATAAAAATAGAAAAAAAAATAAAAATAAATAATGGAGGTAGATCAAACCAAAACACAAGAATCATCGCACGTTGCGGATGAGAAATGGGTGTACGATTCTTTTGTTGATCATAAAGGAAGAATTCCACTCTGAACTTCTCTTTTCATATAGGTGACTAACAAATTTGATGAACTAGATATTGTTAATATTTTGCTCGTTTCCAACAAATTTTGAATCCCATCAATCAAATAACGAAGACTCTGCATGTTGCAGCGGTATAATTGTGTAGATTTCAGTCACGCAATATCACAAACAGTTGGCCTGCATTTTCTTATAAATCTGTTTCAATGTCTGAATTTTAATTTTTCATGCAATCTAACATGCAAAAGGATAATAAAACGTTGCGTTTTGTGTTGTTGGATGCATTGATTCACAGAAGGCACTAGGTCGCCACCAGGGGCAAACGAAGAAGACGACTAAGGCATTTCAGATTTTTTTTTTTGTTCTTTTTCATATTTTTTTTTGTCTTGTTGTAATTAGTTTTGGATTTTTTATATTCCAAGTCACCTTCGTGCGAGCCACATCGAATTCCGTCGCCGCAACTTAACTCTAGGCTGTAATTATGAAAAATTGAATAGTTCCTAATTAATTGTTAAACTTTTTAAATCGGGATGTATTAGTGAAAATGTCCATTTATACAATAGTTTTCCTTATCTAATTAATATTAATAAATAAATTTTTAATGATGTAAAGTACTTAATAGTTATGGATGATTCATATAGATCTCATTTTATTCTCTATAACCTCCTATCTTAAAAATATAATAAATATATTAAGAAATTTCCTATTATACCCTTTTTAGCACCCTAATTAAATTCTTAGCCACCATTCATCTCCTTAACCATTAGTTTAACAACCCAAGAAATTTGAAGAATCCTTTTTTCACAGCTTAATTTATTTCCTCTCAAATCCTCCTTCTCTCGAATATTCAAGCAAGAAAGAATAAAACTGAACCCTTTGAAATTTTATTGATATGGATTGATTTCGAGCAAGCTAGCGACGAGCCGACGAGTGGTGGTTCATGGGTGCCAGAAAATTCGCGGAGACTGCAACAACTTCATTTACCGTTGCTTAAGGAGATTAAAAAAATGTGCATTAATGAGAATTTAATTTGTGCTATGAAAATATGAATCTCAATCCCTTTGAGTGAGTTTATTCAAATTTTTGCATCAAGATTTTGAGTTTATTATCTGTTTTCAAACAATTAAGGTGATAATCTTTATTATTTGTCATCCCTCAAATAAGTCCAATCCACTTTAGCCTATTATGCTGATTAAAAATTATTCATAAAATTGAATATTTAATTTAACTTTGGTCAGCAAGAAAATCATATTGGAGTATGTTTCCGGCGGCTCTTTGGCGATAAGCTCAAGATTTTGGGAGGATTTATGGAGCTTTTGGCTTAATTCAATTTCCAAAAGGGATTTATGGAGAGTTATTTAGTTATGATTCTAATTTTTCCCTCATTTTGATGTTTGATTTCTTATTCTGATTTATCCCCAATTTCGAATAATTGAGCGAGCATATATTAATGTTATTTCTCTCCAATTTTAATTTAATGGCTATAAGAAGTAAAATGGGCTATATTTAGAATTACTCAATATTAATAGTTAATAATATCCGGTGTGCGTAAGTTGGCCTAGCGGTAGAATTGTTATTCTTGTGGCCAAAGGTTTCAGGTTCGAGTCCACCGTGACACGGTCATTAAATTTAATATTATAGAATTCAAAAAAAAAAACAGTCAATAATATCCCTTTTTTATAGGAGTACGTACGTTCGAAACATATTTAATAGTTACAATAAATGATGTCCCATGTCCCATTTTTCAAGAGTATGTGCGCTTCAAGACATATCTATGCTTATTATAAAATAGTTTTGTTCACAAAATTTGATTTGTGTTATAAACTAGAGAGAAGAGAGAATATAGTAGAGAGAATAAGAATTCTGTATATTCAAGTATATCGAAGTGTGTAGAAGAATGTACAATATGAGGACCAAAAACCTCTATTTATAATGGTACAGAGCTAGGGTTTTAGGGTGGATGATTTGGTCAACACTCATATGATGTATATCTATAAGATATTTACAACACTCCCCCTTGAGTGACCATCCCTAAAACAAATGTTGCCTCATTAAAACCTTGCCAGGAAAACCCAGTGAGACAAAACCTGATCGAAGGAAAAAGAGTACAACTGCTCTGCTTGAACTTGATCATTGTAGTCTTTGAGTCCTTGCATGCCGATCTTGTGTACCAACTTTCTTAATGTTGACGTCGGCAATGCCTTTGTGAATAAACCCGCCAAATTGTCACTTGAACCGTTGAACGAGTCTCTGTTGAAACAATGATACAAGTATAACACTTCACATTTGATTTATTGTTGTGATGTGCATACCTTGTTAAAAACCTCTTCTGAAAAATCATGTGGGAAAAAACTCGATAGAGGAAAAAATATTACATGACATACATTTACTCATGTGTTGCATTAGTTGTCTCGTTAAAAACCTTGATTAAGAAAACCCACCGAGGAAAAAAACTTAGTAAGGGAAAAAACTCGAGTACAATCATTTGACCTTTAAAGTATAATCTTTATGATTACTCAAAATTAACCTTCACGGCCAAATCTTCATAAATATGTAGAAGTTCCTCACTCCCCCTGAAGATAATAATCTTCAAAATCCAACTTATTTCAATACTATAAACATAATTTCGTATAAAGATTGGGAGGAGATTTAGTGAATAAATCCACAAGTTTATCACTAAACAAACTTTTGTGGCCATAGTTCATATAGAACTCATTTGTGCAACACAAGTTGAATTATTCTCATAGAGAATAGTGGGGGATATATCTCATATCATTACACCAATTTGAGAAATTATATTATTAGGATGAGATAAATAACCAACATCCTAGTAGCCACCAATGTGAATCTCGATCTCTTTCATAAAATAGACTAATGTCGTTTTAACCTTTAAGATAACGAATGATATGCTAAATATCATTTCAATGCTTCCTTATGAGAGCATTACTAGCAAGTTACTTTTAAATATTATACCATATCTGATAGAATAGTGCTATCGGCACTCAAAGTAGGGAACTTCTGGCCTCATAATATAATCGTTATCTTCTATATTCACTTCAAGTCAAGTGAAGAGAGAATCATTGGGATATCACTAGATGTGATTTATAATAAAATAAATCTCTCTAGTACAACCTTTCAAGTAGGTCGATTGATGTAATAATAATATGCTCCTTTAGGAGATGATCGATCTTCATATCGAGTCAATACTTGAATTTAGCTAAGTCCTCCATTAAACTCTACCTTTATGTACGAGTTGACTCTTTCATCAATATAAGTCATTCAAAGACTTTTGGATATATACACAAGTACATGTATCATTATTCACATATCCTTATTTCAGAAGGATTAATTCACACTTGTTGTGATTTTATATTTCTCTTTCTTAGAAATTTTGAGTACATTAGAGACTTTTATATATATTCACGTACAATGACCCAACAAATATACAGATCAATGATATTCATTACTGCGGTAGATATTAAATAACGGAAGGTGATGACATATTAGGATAATATATATAAGCAAAATCAATTTAGGATCTCTGCCTAAATCTTTGAGCTATTAACATCGCTTTATTTCTTATCATCTCATCAATTTCTTTTCTCTTAGTACAAATACTCATTTGTGTCAATATTATTTGACATGTGTACTACAGAGCAAAAGATTATTTATTTAGTGAGTCAATCTCTGCCTCAATTGCTTCTTTCAAATTTACTCAGTGCCTCTGGAACTTCTATTTTCTTTGATATGGATCCAGAATATCATTTTAAATGATATAAGCAATTTTGTCAAGGCAAAAGTATTGTCGACAATTATAATATTTTACTATTTCTCATTTTTCTTGAATTCACATAATTCATGGCATTTTCAATCAACCAGATTTTCATAATTTCTCAATGATATTTTTCTTTACTGGTTATTCCGTAATCTCAGTCTTTTAATATTTGGTGCACGTGCATATGCACTGGGATTTTCGTCCTTATGACGATCCTCTTTAAGAGATTGATGAAGTGATATAATTTCTCTATTCAATTTTATATTCCGTGGATCTTTATATTTAACACCAATAGATCTCTCACGCTTATGGCGTTAAAGAGCATCATCTAATTTATTTAGTTCACGAGGAACTTCAAGATCTTTTTGGAGCGTATATAATATGTATATGAGATTTGATCACTCATTTGGCAGTAATAAGTTGTTGAACTTTAAGTTCATCACGCAAATATTTAATCTAATATATATTCCAACCTTTTGTTGGGAACCCTCTTTTGTATGTTGTGGGTGTGCAATTGAGACTTGAATTCAAAAGTTCGTGGATAAGAAACATTATGTTCTCGACCAACAATATACGAACTAATGTTGTCTCAATGTGGTATCCATTGTAGCGGATATCATCAAAATTTAGTAAGTTTCTTTTTTACTTACTTAAGTATTGAACTTTTCTATTGTTAATTTAGTATCATAAATTGATACAAGCTCTTCCGGAGCCATGTGTCATTTGTGCAATAAATATGCACAAGAATCAGGGATAATTATATATTATCCAAATATTTTATTGCTCATCAAGGCATGTAATATTCTTTAGAAATATTAATTGTGCTACTTCAATAGCATTAATACATAATCTTTAAGATTATATGTAAATTTGAGTTTCTTCAGAAACAACGATTATCATAACATAAGAATTATAAACATAATATATCACAATATATTTATGCAGTAATATATTTCCATCAAGTCTCAATATTGAAGTACAAATACAATAAGAATTTGCAAAATAACCGATAACAATAATCTTTATAAAAGAAAATACAATTGTTTTGATTTGCTTAAATATAAGCGATTCGTCATATTAAGAAATTTATAGCAATTGATATGAACAAATTAACAAATATTATATTTCAATATTCCAATATATTTGACTAAAGACATACACATGTTTCGTCAATTCATATAAATCAATCTAATATCAAATTTAGATTACAGAGGTCATTATCTTGATCACACGTATGGTCGTATATTATAAATATATATGGGGTTTGCTTTAGAATTAAAAGCCAATGAAAATTGTATGAATTGAGATTTTAGACCGAAAAGAAATTCGTACCTTAATGGTAGACTAATCTTTTTAGGATCGAAGAAGGAGGGGTTGAACAATCGTGCTGATAACGTGTTATAAACTAGAGAGAAGAGAGAATATAGTAGAGAGAATAAGAATTCTGTATATTCAAGTATATCGAAGTGTGTAGAAGAATGTACAATATGAGGACCAAAAGCCTCTATTTATAATGGTACAGAGCTAGGGTTTTAGGGTGGATGATTTGGTCAACACTCATATGATGTATATCTATAAGATATTTACAACAATTTGCCTATTATACATTATTATAATATTTTATTATTAATATCTATTATAAGATGATTATTTTATGTTTGACATATATATATTATTAAAATCTATCAATATTACGTGCATCGCACGTACCACCCTACTAATTTAGTAGAAAAGATTATAGATCTCTCACAAACCCCAACATCATGACATCAAGAAAACTAGAAAAGGGCAAAGACCATGCTGCCTGAGAAGGCATTGCCACCTCACAGTCTCATACCTTGTCTAGATAATTAATTTGCCTATTTGCAATGAAACATGCTGCTGGTTACAGTATAATTAACCATTAACCATAGTTGATAAATGTATATTAATAACACGTACAAAAATTGGCGGAGTCAACCATCTGGCTATATCGGCTCATACACATAAATATCCGTCAAACGATTGATACACAAACAACAATTAATAATTGCGGAAAATTGCAATTTTCTGAAAAATATGAATCATTCATCATCTTATTCATCAGAAGCAGATCTAATGGCCATGCAAGTGGTTACTGCTTCTGTAGTTCCAAGAGCACTAAAAATCGCCATAGAACTCAACCTACTTGAACTTATGAAGAAGGCCGCTGGTTCCGTTTCGGCGGCGGAACTGGCTGCCCAAATTCACACCACTAACCCGGAGGCCCACCTCATGATTGACCGGATCCTCCGCCTTCTCGCCGCCAACAACATTCTAGAATGCACCATCAAAAACCGCCCCCACGGCGGCGGCGGCGTTGACCGCTTCTATTCTTTGGCTCCTGTTTGTAAGTCGTTCACCAACAATGCTAATGGAGTTTCCTTGGCCCCTCTCTTACTCATGAGCCAAGACAAAGTCTTGGCGGAAGCCTTGTACGTACTACTACTTAATTATTTGCTTTAATTCCTTTTTTTCTATATATATCAAATAAATATAAGTCACCTCCTATATATATATATATCATGATCGAGTGGACTTACATATATAGTTTAATATTTGTTTGTGATCGATGTATATTATTTATAGTTATCATTTAAAGGATGCAATTGTTGAAGGAGGAATCCCATTCAATAGAGCCCATGGAATGAGTGCATTCGAATACCCAGCTACAGATCCCAGATTCAACAAAGTTTTTAACCAAGCTATGTATGAACAATCCACCATGTTTATGCATGAGATTCTTGAGAAATACAATGGATTTGAAGGTGTGGAATGCCTAGTGGATGTTGGAGGCGGAATTGGAGCTTCACTTAAGATGATCCTCTTCAAATATCCATATATCAAGGCCAGCAATTTTGATTTGCCTCACGTTATACATAGTGCTCCATCTCATCCGGGTAATTTTTCTACCACGTACCCTACATCATTTTACATTGTCATGCAACAATGCAATTTTGCACTGTTGCATGCACCAACATGTATTCTGCCACAGTAAGGGCTACTCTTGATATTTTGGTTTGAAATTTTATGGTTTATAGTTGAAATAGAAAAATGAAAATCTCTATACAAAGATGCATGTTGAAAATTAATTTACCTCTGAATATTAATATACATTATGGCAAATCAAAAAAATACTGCAGGAGTGGAGCATATTAGTGGAGACATGTTTGTTAGCGTGCCTAAAGGAGATGCCATATTCATGAAGGTATATTATATTATTTCATTAGTGCAACATATCTAATCATGAAATGGCGAAATTGATCGAAATTTGTTTATTAGTTTAATTTTATAAACTGATTTACTAGCTACATTGTTTTATTTATTTAATTAATTAGTGGATTTGCCACGATTGGAGCGACGCACATTGCTTGAAAGTTCTGAAAAATTGCAATGAAGCACTTCCAGACAATGGAAAAGTGATAATCGCAGACCGCATTCTTTCAGAAATCCTAAATAAAGAGGGATCAACGTCCATAGATCTTGCGACGGACTTGCTCATGCTAACATACAACACAGGTGGAAAGGAGAGGACAGAAGCGGAATTTCGAGCTCTAGCAAAAGCTTCTGGTTTCAAACAATTTCGAAAAGTTTGTTCCGCTTTAAGCACCTGGATTATGGAACTCTACAAATAAACTAATAAATCATTTTTTTTTCTCTATTGTGATTTTACCTAAAGTGTACCCTCGAGTAGCAGGTGTTGCTCGTCATCCAAAGAATAAGATATTATTTATATTAGAAAAAAAAAAGAATTCACATTTTTACAAATTTGAATCCTTTGTAAGATTTTTATGTCATCTGTACCGGATGATTCATTATACATGTGGTTTCGAGTAAACAGATTTTGCATCTAATCTTAACCTTATTTTAAAGGAATTTAATTATACATTGGTTTTAATTGAGAACACATCTTTGAAGCAATTAATTTTTACACGGTCCTTTCAGTATGCACTACATGCACTTGTATTATGGATATCAGCGTCGATAATAGATCGAGTTAAAACTTAAAATTTATCTTAATTCGTGAACAAATCAATTAATTGCATGTATGTATATATATATATAGGGAGAGGATCAAATATGAACTCCTATTTATATGAGAACTAGGAACCAATCCAAGTCATTCATGCTCTAAGATTTATGGATATGATTTAATCTCATAACTAATTGATCAAACCCGCTTTAGTTGGTCAATCCCGCTTTTTTTTACTTAAGTAAGGTTACTATGGTCATTTTCATTGTTTTATCCTGTGCAAAATTGAGATGCACAAAATAGTGTAAAGTGATGCATTAATTAGCGTAAAACGATGCATCAATATCACATTTTTTATGCATCTATTATTTTTTTATTATTATGAAACAAATAATATTTTTTACACGATTAATAAAGAACAAACAAGTTATGTAAAGTGTGTGTGCTTATAGAATTAAAGTATTACGTATATCATATTCGTATTTATTACTTGATAATCTGGGCACAGTTTTATGATGCATTAATACGATTTACTTGATGCATCAATATGAAAATGTAAATGTACATAATAGAAAAGGACTTATTACAACAATTAATGCATTACATATATGGTATTTGTGCATTACATTATTTAGATTTATGCATTACATTGTGTATTTTTTTTTTACATATTACAATTAATTATTATTATTGCTTTATAATGCTTCTTATTTATTTGCTAATTTCAAACAAGATTATAGAGTGTATACAAATAATGCATTATGCATATCGTATTCGTATTCGTATATGATATCACAATTAATGCATACGTATAATGTATTCGTATTTTTTGATATTTTGGCACAATTTTATACTGCATTAACACCATTTACGTGATGCATTAATATGAAACTTTAATGTACATAATTGACAAATACCAATTACTACAATTAATGCATTATGTATATGGTATTTGTGCATTACATTATTTAGATTTATGCATTTCATTGTGTATTTTTTTATCGTACAAATATTTCAAAAAAATATAACTTATTGCAAAGGCTCTTGGTAAAGCTATTGAGAATAGTTACGATGTGTTTTTGTATCCAATTGAGTTAGTGTGACTTTATTGGAATGAATGAAAAATTGATTGATGATAGGTGAAACGATGATGTATTTTATGCATTAGGTGTATAAAGTTGATGTATTGTGTATATAAAATTAATGCATCAAATCCACAAAACTGATGCACAAACACACTATCTACTCCAAGCCCCTCCATCTTCTATCTCTCATACACACGCCATCTTCGATTATTTATGCTAAGGTTTTGCATTTTGTTATATATTGAGTGAATTAAGGATTAGGACCAAATTTTAGTTCATACAAAAGCAAGGTAGCTGGGAGCATTGAACCCCTTGAAGCACCAGGAAGGTCAGATCCTTCGACGATTCCATCGGTTGCGAAACAAAAAAAGTTGAATTAATTCCCTTCTCCCAATCAATTGATCAAAATTGAATTATATAGCTATCTATTATCGACTACTCCCTAAAATCCAACATTTCTTCTGTTGGAACAAATTTAAACCCAATTATCATAAGCTTGAGAGAGAGATATATATATGATTGCAGTAGTGTGCACGGTGACGAAGGCGGTGGTGGCAGCAGCAGCGGCGCCGATCGATGATGGCGACGACAACGGTAATGGTAGGTGATAGTGGTGGTAGAGATAGAAAGAGATGATGGAGGAAGAAGCAGAGATTGAACGAGCAGAGAGAAGATAGTGTTGTGGATTTTTTGTTTCCCAAAATGGCCTTCCTTTCCTTATTTTCAATCCATGTTAGATATTTAGATTTAATTCTAGCCACACATTATGTACAAATGAATGGTCAAGATTAGTTCTTAGTTCTCATATAAGGAGTGGTTCTCACCACATCCTATATATATATATATATATATATATATATATGGAGTGGTTCTAGTAAAAAAAACCTTAAAATAAGAATTAAGAATGATCCTACACCATAGATCTCATCTTAATGGATGGTTAGATTTAATCCATAATTTTTAATCCCACAAAATTGACAAACACGCTTTTATGAAGACAATGGCAAAAAGGTAAACTAAATTTCATTCCTCTGTACGGAGTATTCAACCCACATCTCTCATTTCATTCAATTCTCCAAACCCACAACTAAGATTCACCCACCAAAAAACTTGAATCTCTGCGATTCAATCGGTTAGAAAATACAAAAAAATGAAATTGAAGAAAAATCGAGAAGCAAAGTCGGCTTTTGTGTGAATTTCGAGCACCAAATCGAGCTAGGGTTTGAAACCAAATTGTCTGATACTGAAGAACAAAATTGAAGAAATCAAATTCAGCTGAAGACAATGTCGACATCACCATCGACTGAAGGTTAGTGATTTTCTGAATAAATTACTGTATTTATCTTATTACTTACTTGAGAACTCTGTGTTGATGAGATTAAATCCAATTGCACTGCCTCCATTCAAATTTCACCCAATCTGTGTGCATTTGAGCAAATAACCTGTGTTTTATAAATGTTATGCTTTGGATTTGGGATATTATATCTAGAATTTGATGTAATTGGGAATATATGAATTATAATATTGCAAAAGTAGTAGATTGTGGAATTATGAATTTGCAGTTGCATGTAGGAGTCTCGTGTATAAGAATTTGGGGATTTTTACATCATTAGAATGTGCATTGCACTATAGTGCATCTCATAATTCAGTGTGGTGCATCTAATAATTAAGTATGATGCATCTGAACTAGGTTTTGGAATTGTAATCTCCGTTGCATCTTTCTGAATGTAGAATTGCACTGTGATGCACCTCATAATTTAGTGTAGTGCATCTGACTGCTAAATATGGTGCATATGGGCAAGCATTATGGTGCATACAAGTATTCCATAGTAATGGATAAGACATATAATTAATACAACATGTGTTCGTCAGTTTGTAGAAAGAGTGACAGCTAAAGTGAAAAGCTACAGATACGATCATGTTGAAGAAATCGATATGGTATTATAGGTAAAGTATATTTTATAATTGTTCAATATAATATTCATGTAATATTGATTATCCTGGTTATAATATCTAGGGCTCGTTTACTACGATGTATGGGATAAGGCTTGATATGATTAGCTGGGATATCTTAATCCGTATAAAGAATTAATATTGTGTTTGGTATGATGTATTAAATTCTCTGCAAAATATATTAATTATGGTAAGAGGGTGAAATCATAGTAATTTATTCTTATATTTAGTTGCAGTATTATTATACCACCTCATAGATGATATTAGAAAATAACAACAATAGGTATAATCCATACGGGCCCGAATTTTATAAAGGGCATCATACTTTATACCAAATAAGATATTAGGATGTATAATATATATTATACACCCTAATCACCCATAGCAAACAAGTTCCTAGATGTATTATTTATTTTATGGAGTTTTTCTTTCCTATATACATATCAAAACAATTCTTTTTGATTGGTATTGATGTAAGGAAAGGTAAAATTTATGTGGTTAACCACACAATCGATAGGGAATCAAAATATCATGAAGATAAATATAATGATATTCTTAGTGATCTGGTAAATTATTCTATTATACCTTTATTTTAATTATTATACATTTTCAATATTTGACTAATATGTGATGTCTACTGCAGACGAATGTTTTTACTTATTTCTTGATGGAACAAGATCTGTCTGAAATCAAAAGGATGCTGAACAATGCTAAGTTCAACATTGTAATTAGGGGTGCATATCCGGAAAACGGGTTTTCGGGTAACCCGTACCCTACCCGTACCCGACCGGGTATCGGGTACCCTATACCCGTAATTTTCGGGTACGGGTAGGGTACGGGTATGAGTTTTCAAAAATTCCGGGTATCGGGTACCCGGTCAATACCCGATCAAATAATTATTTTATTATTTATATAATATTTAGTATGTTTAATTATATTTAATTATTTTTATATAGAAAAATAAAATAGAATAGTATAGAATTATTATTTTATTAATTATTTTTATATTTAGTATGGATTTTATTTGTTTGCTACTTTGCTTTGAATATTGGAATATTTGAAAATTTGTACTTCATTTTATATTGAAGTTGAAGTGTTTAAACTACGTATTTGATATTGATTTGTTGTTGTTGTTTAATTGTTGATGGTTATTTGCGTCGTTGAAATTGTAAAAAAATTGAGCTGAAAATAGGTGGAAAATTGAAAAAACACAATTTTCCTTTTGTTTTTTTTAAACGGGTAGACCGGGTACCCGTTACCCGGATCGGGTATACCCGGCCGGGTATTGGATACCCGGTTGGTTAAAACAGATGGGTACGGGTATTTATTTTAAGCTTATTCGGGTACGGGTACCCGAAAAAAATGGGTAGGGTACCCATGGGTACCCGTTTATGCAGCCCTAATTGTAATCATGAAATAGTGATGAGGAAAATAAAATCGACAGCAAATACTTACAATGATGCATATGGAGATTTTCATAGGTGAACCAATCACAAGATGGATGACAGGACTGATGAAGAAATCAAAGAAACAGATGAAGATGCTTAGTGTTGGGAAAATTCTAAAGTTTTGATTTGATTCCAAAACCCAACTGTTCTCCAACCTAGTAGATGTTTGTACAAACCTAAGTTAAGTTTTCCAGCTCACTTGTTTGAGCCTTAGATTTTCTAAGTTCACAGGTTTGGAAGCTGAAGACAGAAGAAGACCCAGCTGAGTAATCAGCTGGACCCAAAGTCATCTAAAAGATATCTTAGCTGAACAGAGCTCCAGAACTGAGCTGAGTCAGACTGACTCAAGAAAAGAAGAATGGATCCAGCCAAGAAGATCCAACTGAGCAGAATAAATTGAGCTGCATCAAAGTCTAAGAAAGACAGCTGAGCTGACCAAAAAGGGAACTAACTCTGAAGACGTCACTTCAAGTCAGTTTACACATCCAGCTCTAAATTCAAAGTCAAGCTCAAAAGACAGAAATCCCGGTTTCAGAGGAAGTCAATATACCTCGACCAATGAGGGATTGACAACTCAGCATCCTAGAAAGGCGAACCTAGGATCTGACACAGTGATAAAGACAGGTGAAGATACACTCAACGGCAGATCGACAGATCAGAGAGTAGGTAAGATTCAAACGGGTCCTCCAACGGCTAGTTTGAATCTCTACCTATAAATACCAGTCTTCAACCTCAGAATCAGACACGAAAAACTCCCCACAAGCTTACAACTTTTCTGAATCTCTCAAGTATTTAAAAAGCTCTCCAGCAGTTATCTAACTCTTTAAAAAGAACACTTAACTTCTTAAGTGTTCAATTTCAGAAACTGCTTTAGTTTTTCGTCTGATCAATAGGCTGTAATAATTGTAAATCCAAAGCCTAGATCTGAACGAGTTCATCTTTCAAAGTTCTTCATTGTTTGCCTTGGAAATTTTCCTCCTGATCGCCCATCTGTTTACTTCAGCGATAATCTTTGATTTGTCAGGAAGATTAGTTCCAGGAAGATTTATTTGATACCAAATAAATTTATCCTTAAATAGCATATTCCTCAGGGAAATAAATGATAGATCGCAAACCTGTCAGCTGAACTTTGTAGTCAGCTGATACCTCGGCTGTGTTTCTTTGTGTTGAGTTACTCCTTCAGTTTAACTGTCCAGCTGAGTTTGATTCCCCCTCAGCTGGTTTCCCTTCTTGAACTGAGTTCACGAAACTACTGGGTCTGGATTCTTCCATCTTGATATCCCAAAAAGGTTTCACCGAGTCTTATTCCCCTCAATTTGGATGAAGTTTCTTCATCAGGATTAAGCAATCCAAGCAATCCACACAGCATTTTGAATCTTGCTTCCATCAGCGGCTTTGTTAATATGTCAGCTCGTTGAATATCTGTGTGAATTTTCTCAACAATGACGTCTTTCTTTTCCACGTGATCTCTGATGAAGTGATGTCGAATGTCAACGTGTTTACACCTTGTGTGAAGAACTGGATTTTCAGAAATTGCAATAGCACTTGAGCTATCACAGAAGATTGGAACTTGACCAGTTTTCACTTCATAGTCATCCGTGATGCTTCGGCAGAATTTGAGAGCGACGGCTTCCACCGCCATATACTCCGCTTCAGTTGTAGAGGTAGCGACACACGTCTGCTTCTTTGAAAACCATGATATCAACTTGCTTCCTAGGAACTGACATGTTCCTGACGTTGATTTTCTGTCTAATCGATCTCCAGCATAGTCTGAGTCTGAGTATCCGATCCGTGCAAATTATCTTCAGCTGGATACCACAGCCCAACGCTCTGAGTGCCTTTTAGATATTTGAGAATATTCTTGACTGCTTGCATATGTGCCTCCTTAGGATCAACTTGAAATCTGGCACATACTCCAACTGCAAATGATATACCTGGGCGGCTGGCTGGGTTTTACTGTCTCGATCTCGACCAGTGAGCGAGTGTCATCGGCAATTGGACTCTGTGGGGCAGCTTCGGTTGGCTCAACTGTTGCAGCAGTTGGCTCGTCTTCAATCATCATTGCCTCAGCTGTGTCGGTAGGGACAGCTTCATTGGCAGTTTCAACTGGAACGATCCAGCTGAGATTGTGTAGGTAGGAGTGTTGTGCTCTCTGATGCAATGAATGACGAGATTGCCAAACAAGTCGAGGAAATCCTTTTTCAGGATAGACTCAAATCAAATGTGGATACCCTTCTGCGCATCACAGCTATAGAGTCGCAAGTCCATTGACGACGTTCACAGATTCGCTCTGAATCTGCAAGAAAGCACCAGCAAAGATCTCAAACAGTCTCTCGTTTCTCAACGTATTGATAATTCAAATCATCTAGAGAAGAGAGTCCCTGAGATCATCTCAAACCTCCAAGCTCCGCTGGAAAGCCACGTCATCGATTTATCCAGCCAGCTGGACGCTCTCCAACAGCAGACTCTCTCCTTCAGAACTGACATCCACCAGCTGTTCAATCTTTACAAGGAGCTGGACAATCAGTTCAAAGCAGGAAGCAGCAGCACAGCACAGCTCAACCTAGTCACAGCAGACAACTCAGCAAAGATTGCTGACATTGACAAAGCCTTGGCCCAGCTGAATGAGACAGTAGTCAACCTCACCTCCACTCTTATTGATAATGCCAAAAAGGGGGAAGGTAATGACAAGAGAAAAACATCAAAGACGGGCAAAGGAAAAGGTAGCTGAAGTCCAAGTGATGCGATCGAGAGATTGACGAAGTTGTTCTTGTTGGATGCAGAAGGAACCAGTGGACGGAAAGGGAAGTGGAGCGGGATGATCATCCTCTTGCCAAAGCTAGCGGAGCCACGCCGTAACAGCTCAATGATATTCATTGGCTCGCAACTTTGTAACTCAGCAAAAGCAAGAGATGAAAAGCCTCCAAGATGAGCAGAAGAAGAAAGAAAGTCTGCTAAATGCCGAAGAGAAGAAGCAGCAGAAGAAAAGAGCAAACATAAGAGCTGCAAAGAAAAAGTCTCAGATGCCGATGAACTGGATAAGAGTTGATGAATGGATCCCAGAAGAGCTAAATGACGACTGGGAACATACTAAGTTTGAGTTCATCGAGGATTTCTATTATCTGGGAGCTTACCCAAATACGCCCCCAGATATTGCTTTCATGATGCATCTAAATGAGCTTTTTCATCAAGACATGATGACGGCAAAAGCATTCTTCAACGCTGCAAATACCGCGAAGATCCAGCTCACTGCTCCCCAGCTGTATCATATCCAGCACAAGTTTTCAAAGCTTCATCTTTCTGGCTGTGTGACCCAGCCAGCTGCATATTTCTCAAACCTGCTTAAACTGAAAACTGAAACTAAGTTTTTCTGAGTTTTTGTAAAAGGAACGAGCTAAGTTTTTCTTTCCACCACATTCCGCACAGCCAGCTAAGTTATCAGTCCAGCTGACCATCTTCTTTAGAAGTCAGTTGAACTCATAACTGAGCTCTCACTCAACTCTGTTTTAACTTGATAAAAGTTTTTAAAATCCCTCTTCGGTGTATTCACCCCCCCTCTACACCGAAGACCTCGTTCCGGGACCATCACTTAGAGTGAAGTACTGTGCATCTATTGTTGGTTGCAAGAATAACAAACTGCAGGAGAAAACAGAAGCACAACACTACTACAAGGAAACATGTGAAAATCAAAATTTTAACGCGGAGAAGTGGCTGATAGATTGAGTTAAGAGGTGTCCGTTAGTTAGAGCAGAATGGATATGATATGTTTTGGACAAATTAGATATGTTAGAAACTGAAAAATGCACGAGACATGATATACTTGAATGTAATGTTTTGAAATAGTTTGTTCAATGCATTTTAATATACCTTAATATTCTCTGAAATTTCATTAATTTCCTCTGCTTCTCTCTTGACAATATTTACTCTCGACAAAACTCTATCATCAACAAAATATGTATTATGTGAAATTAATTATACCTTTTTATAAATTGTGCAATTGATTATGCAAATTAAACACATAATTATTGGGGAAAATTATGATGTATTTTGTGATGCATCTCTTAATGGTTTGTGGTGCATCTAGCAATGAATTGTGGTGCATCTAGTAATGTATTAGTGATGCATCTCTCAAAGCTATCCAATGCATCTCCCATTGTTATGAGATGCATCTCCCAATTATTTTTGATGCATCAGTACCGGTTGTACAATCTATTAAGGCAAGACATTCGATCACAAATCAAAATATTATTAAGTTAATATATGAAATAAGTTTAGACACTAGTTATTATTTATCGAAACAAAAAGCACAAACATAATCAAATTATGAAATATATCAAGACACAAGCAAAATACTGCAGCAATTATAAGAGATCCAAAAAGTGAATAACAAATAAATGTCAAAAAAATAATGAAAATGTTATTTCGAACACAACAACATTATAAGAAATCCGAACGTAAAAAGCAAATAATAAAAAAAATACACTATTTATTTTCCCTATCACAATTTTGTGCATCACGATTCACTATTTCCTTACAATTCCTGCATCTTCTCTTTGGTTTGTTTGGCTTTCGTAAGGCCACCTCCTTTCTTGACTTCAACATATCCTTGACTGCCAGAAAACTTGAAGACAACACAAGCCATACACGAGAATCTAGTTGACATCCCTTTTCTTCACTTCTTACCTCCATCATGTACAACTGCAACACCATCACCCTCACAATTGCATAAGATATATCTAAATATTTCAAAATCTATATTTGAACTATTTCTGTCAAACAACAACTTGCAAACAAAAGCACCCAAGTAAATGCATCAAAAAGAGGATGAGATAGTAGACATATGTGCAAATAGATTCAAATATCGATCAATAATTAAAATGTCGACTCCTACAAGATTAGGTAACAGACTATCTATAACACAAAAAATCAGCCACAGCAAAAACACCAAAAATCTCAGTCAAGAAATTTCTATGCAGGGTAGGAGTACTTAAACGAAGCAAATGTTCTAATCCTCAAAAAGGGATAGTAAGTAGAACAAAAATCGAGCACAACAAGCTTACTTTTGTGTTTGATCTCAACTTGTTTCGCATTTGATATCTAACCACTTGTTGTAATACATACAAGTAGCAGGGGAGATGACCTCATCAAGCGTGTACATGAAAATCATGGACACATACCACAAGGAATCGAATCAAATATGTTCTTGTAATCAAAGTCTTTGTAGCCCCTCCTGCTGCACTCGGAAGTCTGTAACAGGTTTCTCCAACTGGAATACGAAAACACTCCCAAACCATTGCTCTTCACCTCTATTATTTCACTGTCCAGTACCATTGAATCCAGTAACTCACCCAGTTGTGGCTTAGAAACTTCAACGCTTCAAAGTGCTAAAATAATGTCCAACAGAAGCTTCATATCATCATTACATTCTGGAAAATAAAGAGAAAGTTTACTTTTTATTTGAAGATCACAATTGGCCAAAAACATAGTACATGCTGGAAAAAACATATAATAAACAGCTTAAATCTAAAATATAAAGTTTCATGACGATTATTTTGTAAATTTATTAAGTATTGATAACGAATTATACATAATAACACCATCAGGAAATGAAACAAATACTACAAAAATTAAGAGATAAAATTAAAAATTTCCTTTGAAATTCAGCATAGTTTCTACACCCGAGCAAACCAGTGCCAAAATCATCAAACGAAACAAAAAAAGAAAAACAGAAGAAGAAAAATCAAAATCACAATTAAAACTTTCAATAAAATTGAATAATAATTCACGAAACATAAAACTCACCGGAGAAGAATAATTGCAATGAAAGAAACAAGAATAAGCGCGATGATCGATTGCAAATCGAGATGAAAAATCTTGAAGAAGATCGGTGTTGAAGAATCACGAACTGGAAGAAATGAGATGAAGAATGAAAAACAACGACAATCACTAACTTTTTAAAGAATAATGACAATAAAAAAGGAAAATAATTTCTAAATTACTATTTTGCCCTTCTTTACCTTAAAAATGTGGTACTTACTTATTAGATGCATATTAGATCTCAACCATACATGTTATAGGATTTAGGGTGGGGATCTATTCTTATTTCTTAGTTTAAGATGTATTCTTATATTATCCTTCTCCTATATATATATATAGGAAAAAGATCATATAACAATGGATCTTAACCTAAGAATTAGGAATATATCTCCACCATACATCTACAAGGGATAGAGGGTCGATCTGACCCAGGTCAAACCGGGTCGGATCCGGGTCAAATCGGGTCAGATCCGGGTCAACGGGTCGGACCCAGTCAGTTTTGATAAATCTCCATAATGTATGAGATAAATCTCTATGTATTATGAGATGCACCACAAGGCATTTTGAGATGCAACACTATGTGTAATGAGATGCACCACCATGTATAATGAGATGCATCACAATGTGTAGATGCAACACACTGTGTAATGAGATGCATCACAACATAAAATGAGATGCACCACATAGTGTATTGAGATGCACCACACTTTATTAAAAAAAATTCGAAATTTTTTTTTCGAAACATAAAAAAAAAAATTGAAAAGTCAACGGCTTGACCCGGGTCCGACCCGGATTCGACCCGCTTCAAATCTAGTCATCCATTTATTGTAGATAAAGTGTTGGGATTTATTCCTATTTTCTTAATTTAAGGACTCTTTTCACTAGAACCACTCCCTATATATATATATTTGTGTAAAGTACTTATAGTCAAAATTGATATCCCAACTTTCAAGACTATGCACATTCAAAACATGTTTGATAGTAGAAAATTAATATTGTAGATCTCTCACGAACGCCACCATCACATCTAGAAAAGGCCACCAATTATATAAAGTCCATCACATATGGACCTGGCAGTACTACTTGTCCAGATAATTCTTTATTAATTTGTTCTGAAAGAAGTTAATTACTGTAAACCATAATTAATTAGTACTACTTCCGTCCACGAAAATGTTCTATTTGAGAAAAAATTACAAACATCCTCGAATAAGTGTTTTTAAATTTTGTATGAATCACTTCGTGAGAATGGAAAAGTGATTGTTGGCGAAAGTATCCTTCCGGAGGATCCAAAGAATGGTTTGGGTGAGTCGTGGGCGGCTCTTATTCCTGGTGGGAAAGAAAGGACAGAAATGGAATTTCACGCATTGGCTACAAAAGCCGGCTTCAAGCGGCTCGTCAAAGTCTGATGTGCTTGCGATATTTGGATCATGGAATTTCATAAATAATACAACTGCAGCATATACATATATATGTGGCCGGCCTAATTATGATGGCATGCATTTCAAGAATTTGGCTGCCCCTATCCTATTTGCGATCATTCTATAATTTGTACACTTTAAATTCAATGAATCAAAAAATATTTTTAGGAGATGCATCGATGATCGATCTACCAACCATATGTTGACGACGTATGATACGTTTATCAAAAGAAGAGCTCTTAGAGTGAGCTTTAACTCCAGAAAATAAGAAGGATTAGAGAGAGGAAATAGAGAAAGCAAATTGGTTCATTTCATTTTCTGATTCTTACAGAAGGAAAATACACTATTAATGGCCAAGGGCCTTGAGGTACTACTGCAGGGACAGACCTCTGCACAAACAGATTTCCTAACAACTTGGGACCACTTCTAGATATCTCCTTAGCCGACTATGTAGTCGTTAAAGTTGCTGGGCTTCTTGATTTCCCTCTTGGGCCTTCCCTCTCGCTTTTTGATAGGTGGGCTTGTTTGATGATTGTTGTTGTGGAGCCCAACAATTTCCAATTCGGGTGTAACACTCTTCCCTCCTTCAGTTTGCACCTTGTCCTCAAGGTGCAGGTTTGGATAGTCACGATTGAAGTCCTCCACATCTTCCCAGGTGGCACTTTCTGGAGGTTCCCCCATCCATTGAATCAATACCTGTTGCCGAGGTCCCTGAGAAGTTAATATTTGACGACTGGAACAGATCGCTAAGGGCACGGCGATAGGACTCCCTTCATACGAATCTGGCGGCAGAGCACACACAACTTCAGAATTGCTCCCTTTGAATGGCTTGAGAGCAGAGATATGAAAAACAGGATGGATGCGACTGGAGGCCGGTAGCTCGAGACGGTATGCGACAGGTCCAATCTGCTCTGATATGGTAAAGGGCCCGTAGTATCGTCGAGCTAACTTCGGAATGACTCGGCCTGAAACAAGTCCGTCGGTGCATTTGTAAGCGCACGAGAACTTGATCTCCCACCTGAAGTTCCAATTCTCTCCTATATTTATCAGCCTTCTGCTTCATGCGATGTTTAGATTGACGGAGAGTCTCTTTTAGTTGCTGCAAGAGTTGATCACGCTCAAGGAGTAATTCTTCGACAGCCTGAACTTTAGATGCTCCTTGTACATAAGGAGGAATGCTTGGAGGTAACCGGCCATAGAGGGCTTGAAAAGGGGTCATGCGAATGCTGGAGTTGTATGAAGTGTTGTAAGAAAACTCAGCCCAGCTAAGGTATTTTGACCAAGATGAAGGTTTCGCACTGTGCGAAGGCTCTCAAGTATTGCACCAGCTCCGATTGACGACCTCCGTCTGCCCGTCCGTTTGCGGGTGATAGGCGGTGCTGTGGTGCAACTTGGTACCAGAGAGTTGGAATAAGCTCTGCCAAAATTTACTCAGAAAGATCGGATCGCGATCGGAGATGATAGTAGTTAGAAACCCGTGATGCTTAACCACTATTTCCACGAACACTCTTGCGACCATGGTAGCGGTGAAGTGCCCTGGCAGCGGACTGAAATGGGCAGTCTTTGTAAGTCTATCCACAACAACAAGAATGGCGGTGTAGTGGTTACTCGGAGGCAGTCCGATGACGAAGTCCATAGTAACCGCCTCCCATACTTGATTGGGAACCGGAAGGGGTTGGAGAAGACCTGCCGGGGGTTGAGTAGAGTATTTAGTTTGCTGACAAATTAGACAAGTGGCCACATATTGCTCCACAGAGGTTCGCATCTTGGGCCAGTAGAAAGTAGTTGCTAATCTGATCAAGGTACGTTTAATCCCACCGTGACCAGCAGTCGGTGTGTCATGAGCTTCTTGGAGTAATCGGGGTAGCAAACGGGAAGCACTGCTAATATAGAATCTGTTGCGAAAAAGCAAAATCCCATTGTTGACGGAATAATTCTGATTCAGCTGACCGGCAACGAATTGCTCGTGGAGGCGTATCAAATCAGGCAACGAAGTATTTTCTGCTCGTAGAACAGCGTGAATCTCCGAAACTGGCATGCTGGCTACGGTGAGGGCCACCAACTGTGGAGTAGCAATGTCCAGGCCCTCCGGTAGCCTAGATAAGGCGTCTGCTGCACGATTAGAGCTCCCTGTACGATATTCAATGCGAAAGTTATAGCCCAACAATTTGCTCACAAATCTCTGTTGCTCCGGCGTCTGGATAGTCTGCTGGAGTAATTCCCTGATGCTCTTATGATCCATTCGAACCACAAATGAGCGTCCCAACAGGTAGTGACGTCATTTCCGGACAGATTCAGTTACAGCATACAACTCTTTAATGTAAGCAGAAGCAGATTGCATACGTTTTCCCAATTTTTTACTGAAATAGGCTAAAGGATGTTCGAACTGCATCAAGACAGCGCCTATACCCACATTTGAAGCGTCAGTTTCAACAACAAATTCCTCAAAGAAATTTGGAAGATGGAGGACGGGCGCGGTGGTCATCGCCTTCTTGAGAGCATCGAAAGCTATCTGTGCTTCTTCCGTCCAGATAAATGAATCCTTGCATAAAAGATCCGTGAGAGGGGCTGCAATTGCAGCATAGCTCCGAACGAACCGTCGATAATAGCCCGTGAGGCCAAGGAAAGCGCGTAGTTGCCGCGCGATTGCGGAGCGGCCAAGATTCCATAGCCGATAATTTTCCAGGATCGGGTTTAACACACCCCTCAGACAAAATGTGACCCAAATAATCCACTGAGAATTGGCCAAAAACACATTTGGAGAGTTTCAAATGGTATTGGTGACGCGACAAGCAGTCAAAAACAATTCGAAGATGGGAAAGATGTTCTTCGAGATTGGGACTATAAACTAATATGTCATCAAAAAACACTACCACAAACTGGTGTAATTGAGCAGCAAAAATTCGGTTCATCTCAGCTTGAAAGGTAGAAGGAGCATTACATAGTCCAAAAGGCATTACCAGAAATTCATAATGGCCGTCGGTGGTACGAAACGCGGTTTTATGGACATCCCGGCTATGGACCCGGATCTGGTGATAGCCGGAGTGTAAATCAAGCTTAGTAAAGATTCGTGCCTCTCCCAAATCGTCAAAGAGCTCGTCGATTGTTGGAATTGGAAAGTGATCGCGCACGGTGACTACATTTAGGGCACGATAATCAACGCAAAATCGATATGAACCGTCCTTCTTCCGAACTAAAAGCACCGGCGATGAGAAAGGACTACGACTAGGGCGGATCGTCCCCTGAGCCAGCATTTCCGAAACCAAGCGAGCTATTTCCTGCTTCTGAAATTGGGGATAACGATAGGGTCGAACATTAACGGGAGCGGTGTTTGGAACCAGATGTATACGGTGATCGATTTCTCTGTGAGGGGGCAATCCCGTCGGCGGATTGAAGAGGTGAATATACTGTGCGATCAATGGGTGTAGAGCGGCTGGGCCTTGAATCTCAGATAAAGTTGGTGAAGGCTGTTGGGCCTCTGTTGGGGGTGGTTTGGGCCCAAGTATAAAAGTAGAAGAAGTATTGGGCTGCTCAACCAATTCTGTGGGCCTGATGTAAACCTCAAAAACGGCATCTATTAAATTGTTTGCGTACAGAGCCTGTAATTGGTTGAACGAGATGACCGGAGTCGACGGCGAGGGATCACCGTGAAGATGCACCGTAATGCCTTTATGCACAAATTCCATAGTTTGGGCTGCGTAATCGTGCGTGACCGGCCCTAATTACTGCAACCATTGTATTCCGAACACCACACTAGGACCTTCAACGGCAAGGACATATAAATCGATTTCAAAAAAATTACTCTGAAGTTGGATGGGCACCGCCGAGCAACGATGTGTGCACATCAAGAAATCACCGTTGCCGACATAAACACGGAAGGGTGGGACAGGGTGAAGCGGCAGTTTCAAGGTTTCAACAATGCTGGGTTGAATGAAGTTGTGTGTATTGCCACTATCGACGAGTACTCTGACGGAAAAATCACGAACAGAACCAGTTAATTGCAACGAACGAGGAGCATTTGGACCAGAGAGAGAGAGTGGAGGCTGGAAATATCTCCCACCATGGTGTCATCACCGGAATCCACCGGAAAATCCTCCAGAGCATCCGATTCCACCTCTTCATCTGTACCGACTAATAAAAAGAATTTGTTTCGACAACGATGGTTTGAGGACCACTTTTGATCGCAATTGTAACAGAGACCGCGATCTCGTTTCTCTTTAATCTCGGCAGGACTTAATCGCTTGATAGGAAGTGTTGGTGTCGGAAGGAGAGGGGCGGACGTTGGCAGCAGTGGAGGAGTAAATTGTTGTCGTGGAGTAGTGTGCGACGATGAGGTGGTAGTTACTGTGGGTGACGGCGGGGAGACAGCGTGGAGAGGAACAGCCTTAATCGGCCAGCGAGGAGCAGGACGAGAGTCGGATTTAGCCTCCTCAATACGTGCTTCATATGCTCGTGCCAGAGCAAAGGTCTCCATGAGAGATGACGGACGGGAAATACTGAGCTCCCGGCGAATATCAGATCTCAATCCCGTGATGAAGAAGCTGACCAAAAGATGTTCCGGCAAGCCGGTGACCTGGTTCATGAGATCTTCGAAGGAAGATTGAAACGCTGCAACTGTGCCAGTTTGGGTAAGCTTGGACAGAGAGCCTTGAGGATCCGTAAAAAGCGTCGAGCTGAAACGCTCCTTGAGACGGGAGAGAAACGTCGGCCACGTCGAGAGCAGGTTATTGGCTTTCGCCCACTGAAACCAAGAAGCTGCCTTACCCTCCATGTGAAAGGATACGATGCGGAGGCGGAGAATGTCCGGCGTGCCATGAAAATCGAAGAACTCCTCGATGCGAAAGATCTAGCCATGGGGGTCGGAGCCATCGAAGCGAGGCACGTCCATCTTCATAGAACGCAGAAGTGGAGAAATATCGGTATGGCCAACGACTTCTGGAGTCCGTTGAGTCGGAACCCGGGAAGAACTCTCTGCAAAAGTGTGGTGTGGAAGCTGGGACTGGAGATCTACAAAACGAGTGTCAACCGAAGTCATAAACTGCTGAAGGGTGGTGTTGGTGTTTTCCAGTTGAGCTTGGAGTGAGTTAATGGCAGAAAGAATGTCGGAGTCGACCATGGCGAAACAAGAAAGCAATGAAAGCACCAGTTGATACGTTTATCAAAAGAAGAGCTCTTAGAGTGAGCTTTAACTCCAGAAAATAAGAAGGATTAGAGAGAGGAAATAGAGAAAGCAAATTGGTTCATTTCATTTTCTGATTCTTGCAGAAGGAAAATACACTATTAATGGCCAAGGGCCTTGAGGTACTACTGCAGGGACAGACCTCTGCACAAACAGATTTCCTAACAACTTGGGACCACTTCTAGATATCTCCTTAGCCGATTATGTAGTCGTTAAACTTGCTGGGCTTCTTGATTTCCCTCTTGGGCCTTCCCTCTCGCTTTTTGATAGGTGGGCTTGTTTGATGATTGTTGTTGTGGAGCCCAACAATTTCCAATTCGGGTGTAACAACGTATATAAAGACAATGGAATATTTTGCAGTTTTCATGTATAGCTTGTTTTTGTTGTTTTCTATCACCATCAATGTAGATGTAAGCTTTAAATTCAACAAATCAAAAAATATTTTTAGGAGATGCATCGATGTCGTAATTGTTTTGTTTTCAGTGGCTATTTTCCGAGTAATTGTTTTCCACACAGAGAGAAAAAAATTAAGTAAAATTGTATTGGTAAGTCATATTTGATGAACGCTTGGAAACGGGGAAAAAACATTAATTTGTTAAGGAGGAAATTTGCAAACAAAAGTCTTGACATGATGCTTAGATGTAAAAGAATAACGTGATTTGTTGACGAGTCAATTTCTGGAGGTGTAGTGTATATATATATATATATATATATATATATATATATATTGTTTAGTTTTGTTTTGGAAGGAAGATCTGAAATTAAATATTTTTGGAGATGTAATATAGGAGTATATATATATATATATATATATATATATATTGTTTAGTTTTGTTTTCGAAGGAAGATCTGAAATTAAATATTTTTGGAGATGTAATATAGGAGTATATATATTATATATATATATATATGTTTATTTTTGTTTAGCATCTCCGAAAACGATGTCGTGACTAAAGGAAACTTGATGCTCACTAAAAAGTACCTACTACCCCACCATTTAATCTCAATTTATTCATCTACTTGATATACTAATCTCAACCATTTCTTGCTAAGTTCATCCATATCTCCTAAAATCAAAATTTAAAAAAAAAAAAAGGAGAGAGAGAGAGTGGTCGCAGTATTATGGATGAGAGAGAGGAAGAAGGTGCATGGTTTTTGGCGATGGAAATAGCTTCAGGCTCAGTGCTTCCAATGGCAGTGAAATCCGCCATAGAACTTGATCTGTTGGAGCTTATAAAAAAAGGTGGAGAAGCAGGAGCTTCTGCTTCTGAACTTGCTGCACAGCTTCCCGCAGCCGACCCAGAAGCAGCTGCTGAAATGATAGACAGAATTCTCCGACTCCTCGCCGCCCATTCCGTCCTCGCTTGCTCCCTCCAAACGCTGCCGGACGGCGGAGTAAAGCGGCGCTACTCCTTGACGGCCATGTGCAAGTTTTTAACTAGAAATGAAGATGGGGTTTCTGTTGCTCCTGTTTCTCTCTTGCTTCAAGATAGAGTCTTGATGGAGTCTTGGTAAGTACTTTTTTTATATACTTTATTTTCCATATATTTCAATAAAAAAATTGAAAATATTTCGATTTTTTGAGAAATATCAAAAATAATATGTCCTTTCTGAATTTGTTTTCAATTTTATTATCAGAGCAAAGCTTCTGGGCAAGAAACGTGAAAATAACAATTTTTTATTTGCTTCTTGGTTCAAAAGCCTTGTGGATATATAATTTATCAAAATTCGGCGTGTCGTGGGCTTGCTCTAATGGTAGAATTACAAGAAATTTAAAAGTTGGGCTATTTTTTATATTTCTCAAAGTGGAGATTTTTGAAAACAAAAATGGAAAAGTGGGGACAAAAAGTATAATTATTCCGATATTCATTTACATATTTTTGCTTCAATTATGTGTTTCTTGTATTAATTATAGTGGAGTTTGGTTGAAGACATCACTTTGTGATTATGCTTTTGACTTTATTGAATAATTAGTTGAAGAAGCATATATATATGCTGCAGATGTATAATGACAACTACTTGAGACGAAAATAATTCTTTTGTTCGGGTTATTTATGCCACGGATAGGAATGACGATGGATCCATTGCATTTTCCAAATCCGAACTCATTAAAATTTCCTCAACTCATACTCATCCAAAATCCTATTAAAATATCATTTTAAAATTCATACCCGACCCAAATCCATTGAGTAATACCCGCTAAAAACCCGAATTCAAATGTATTAAATAGTAAAAATAACATAATATTATAAACACAATTTTAACATAAGTATAAATAGAAATTTCATTAAATTAAATTATATGTGGGTTAAAAGAATGATATAAAATCCTAAAATTATTAATATTTATACTAATATAAATTATATATAAAACAAATATTTAATTACTAAAATTATTAATTCTTTGTATGCGGGTTAAAAAGAATAATATAAAACTCTTAAATTATTAATATTTATACTAATATCTATAATTATATTATAAATTATATATATAATATTTTGTTATATATATATAATTGGGTTTGGGTAGTGGGTACCCGTAGGTAATTTTTCAAACCCGACCCAAACCCGTTATGGGTTTGAATGTTTACCAAAATCCGTCTCGAAACCATTTAATAATTCTCAAACTCATTTCATTAGCGTTTGGTAAAGCCGGGTACCCATAAAAATTCGACTCATTGTCATCCTTAGCCACGGATCAACACCATTATTCTCTCTTCTTCTTCTTTTTTTTTGGTATTATTAACACCATTTTCTTAATTACACTTCAAACCGACAAAAATAAAATATATTTCTGAATTTTTTTAAGAGGGAAAATATATATATTAATTAACCAAATTAGAGCGTACAATATCTTGAAGCTAATTAGAAGGAAATTTTGACATCCAGAATAAATTTCTAAAAATTAATAGTCAATAGTTTGAATTGCTCAAAGAAAAATGAACAGTTATGTATAACTCACTAAAATTGTGGGAATGTACATTATATATGGTTGCAGCAACAATTTCGGGTGGAGCTAGGATTTTAAAAGTGGCTAGGCAAAATTACATTTATGTATTTAGGCACAAATTTAGATGGACGAAATTACAATTGTATATATAAAAGTGAGAAAACATAAAAAATTCAATCTAAATTGATTGGACGATCGCCGGGGTTGCCTAGCCTTTGGATCTTTATTGTCAACTCATGATCATGATATTGAAGAAATTATATATTGAAATAGTACATCATGTTGTATTGAAGGTACCATCTAAAAGATGCAATTCTTGGAGGAGGAGTCCCATTTGACAGAGCACACAGCATGCATGCATTTGAATATCCGGCTACAGATCCCAGATTCAACAAGGTTTTCAATGAAGCTATGCATCAACAGTCGACTATTTTTATGAAAAGAATTCTTGAAAAATATAATGGATTTGAGGGTGTGAAATCCTTGGTTGATGTTGGTGGTGGAACTGGAGCTTCGTCAAAGATGATTGTATCAAAATATCCATCAATCAAGGCAATCAATTTTGATTTGCCCCATGTTATTCAACATGCTTCGCCTCATCCGGGTAAATATTAATTTATAACTTTAATTATGTGATGTTATCTTTTAGAATGACATCCGTCACTAAATTTAGAGGTGGACTGTAAATATGTTGCTAAATATGATACTGACGGACGAAATAGAGTCGGATTACGACATCTTTAATTTGTCGCTAAATAAACTTATTAACGACATATATGAAACTTATGCGTGCAGGAGTGGAGCACATTGGTGGCGACATGTTTGTTACCGTGCCTAACGCTGATGCTATTTTTATGAAGGTAATGATATATAAAAACAGAAGATACAATAACATTGAATCTTTTTATGCACTATTTGATCTAACAGGTCGGAATTGTCTATTTCGAATTAATATTTCATCTTATATTCTTATGTTCTAATCATAAGATCATGCTAACGAAATGGATTAATTTTTAAAATAGATAGCAATAACCACTTTTACTACAAAAATATGAATGATATAAAAATAAATAGGAATCCAATTATTAATAGAAATAGAAAATCAATAGTTTTTTTTTTTTTCATTGAGGATCTAGCTCGTATAGTAACACAGAAATTAGTTCAGGCGTAATCTTGTACATGTGTATTAGTACAAAACATAACACAAGATTTAATCGTGTTACCGTAGTTGAGTTTTACGAAATGTAAATTAATACATACTACTATTTGCTTACAATAGAATATTTTAAATAATATGCATTGATAAAAATGAAATTCACGCTCTTTCTTTAATGTTTTGGTGAAAAAGACTATATTACCCTATTTATGGTTGCAGTGGATTTGCCATGATTGGAGCGATTCACATATTGAGAAATTGTTGAAGAATTGCTATGAAGCACTTCCTGAGAATGGAAAAGTGATTGTTGCCGAAAGTATCCTTCCGGAGGATCCAAACAGCGGGCCGGAAACGTTGCAGGCTATCAAAGGAGATGTGATTATGTTAACCGTAAATCCCGGTGGGAAAGAGAGGGCAGAAAAGGAATTTCGTGCATTGGCTCAACAAGCTGGCTTTAAACGACTCGTCAAAGTTTGCGTAGCTTTTAATATTTGGATCATGGAATTTCATAAATGAGATGTTATGTTGGGTTGTTTCATTTTCCTTGTTTCTGGAAACGTGTGTGCTCTAAAAATAAAAGAATGATTAGAGTTTAAATGGATATACTAAGATAATTTAGAGTCACGGATTTTCATTCTTTTTTCAAAATTAAATTGAAGATATTATACAAAGAAGTCTATATAAATTGAAGCACACATCATACTAGAACAAACTTAAATAAAGTGGAAATACAAATCACAATTAGGTAAAACTTGAACCAAAAAACTGTATATATGGATTTGGACAAGGTATTCACTCTTCCAAAATCAATATAATGCATTATCATCAAACAAACACAAGATAAACATGCAAACACTTGGTGAGAGAAACTGAATAAAGTGAGTAATTGTGCAACTATGAACACTCAACCTTCCCAGATAAATAAACATCTCATTATAAGCTATAGGAGTATGAACCCCAAGACATTCTCAAAGTAGCCACAAAATTCAAGCAATGTATAAACTTTCTGGCTTTGAATGGACAAAGCCAAGTATCCTGAGAAACAAGCAAAAATTAACAGATTTAAGACCAATCACAATCACAATTCTAGAAACAGATAAAATTGAAGACTACATGAATATATATTAAATCACTCCGCCATATCATCATCAGATTCCTCCTCATCAGCAAGATCGAGCTCTGCAAGCAGCTCGTCCAAAGGAACAGAAGGAACATCCTCACCATCAGTCACGGAAGCCATTTCTGATGGCTGGTATTCTTTGTTGCGGTACAGGGAAAGATTGAATCTCAAATCAGGATTTTCCTCCAGATCTCTCAAGAACTGTTCGTACTCAGAGTTCATCTTCTCCTCGTGTTCTTTACCTCTAACACCATCATCAACCTCCATGTTGAGAGACTTGAGCTTCCATGAACGAGACTTGCCCTTTCTCTTTTGACGCTTCTCTTCATAGCTCTTCTTAATTAATACTACATCCGGGATATTAAGACCTCTGTATTTGTCCAATTCAATATCATTACTATTAGCACCATACAGGTCGTAGCCAAGAGCATAGTCCCCAGGACTCAAGAGATGCCCCAAATGTGTTCTCACAATGAACTGTCTGTCATTCTTCCCAAAATCCGACACACGAGCAACATGGGCGTCCGCCATAACATATTTTAAGCCGCCAACGTTCACTTCAGAGGACACCGGCTCCATATCTAAAACTATGTATTCTTTGAGCTGTCTGCTTGACAATAAGGGCTTAAAAGATGATCTATAATACTGATCAGCATCTAGGAAGCAATGCCTAAGGGTGAGTGGATCTAATAGAGCTATGTTGTTGCTTACTTTACTGCATATTACTAGTGGCCCAAGATTTCCCAAACTGACAGAAACTTTAGGTGGAAGGCAAATCAGATCTTCACGACAAACAGGAACAATCTCAACGGAGAAAGTGTACTTGTAAATGTAGTTATTGCTCTTTTGGTCTTGAGACACAAGTTTCTTATCATGACGACTCTTAATTGGAGCTACTTTACCAACAAACTCAACAAACTTCACACCATGACTACGCTTACCAAAGAAGAAATCAATACCCTGATCCATCTGCTTGATTCTGATTGCATCTTTAGCAGCGTCATGTTTGAGGATAAGCTGCTCCAGGTAGAAAAAAGTGCGCCTGTGAGAAACATGCTGTCGCAGTTGTACTGCAGCAACCCACTGATCCGGATTAGCTGAAACCCTCGCACAAGATTCACACAACTGATCTTGCACAACGTATTCAATAGTGTAAGCTTGTTCGAGTATTGCTCCATGAAGAACCTCTTTTTGCACCCTCAACTTGATCTTAATCCTCTTGGAATGAGGCTCCGTCCAAATGAACTCTGCATGCACCATTCGAACGGTGTTCAAATTCTTCAGCCTCTTGACGCAAAAGGTCAGAAGCTCTTTCGACTCGAGCTGTGCTTTGATCCACGTCCTCGGGGGTTGCAGATAGCACTCACATTCAGGGCAATAGCAGATAATAACATGCTTCTGAAGACCTTCTGTAATGTCAACTTCAGAGCGCAGGCAGTTGGCACACATATTTGCAGCATTTGGCTGCATCAAGATGCCACATTTGCAGCATAACACGCTGCCGATAGTCTGTGGCACAGTAAACATACCCGCTCCTTCTGCCATAGCTGCATAAAAGATGCATATGATAAGGTCACAAATCAAAAAATCACAAGACTAGTAAATAATTTAGCAAAAGGATTCTGCAGTTCTCGCAAGACAAGAACAATTGGTAACCATTACAAGAATTAAGAGTTTTATAGTGAGACAATTTCATATTTTAGATTTCCCTAACATAAACAATACATTTTCTAAATTCCTTGAAATTTAGAAACTCTTACTATAAGAAAATATCCAAGAATATAACATAGAAAACTAGTAAAATTGACCAAAGACAAAATCCCAGAAACATGATTACATAATCAAATTGCTGCTGCAACATAACAGAGACTTAAAACAAAATTCCCAATCCATTTTGAGAAATCAATGAAGAATAAAAACATAAACAAAACAAATAAAAATCTAGGCAATTTGCAATTTTTGTAACAAACAAAGATGCACGTATGATAACTCAACAAAATAGAGCAAACCAAGACATGAGCAAAAAAAAAAAACGAACAAAGAGAGAGACGATACCAAGGTTCATGTGTGTTGTGATTGGTAGGTAGCGAAGGAAAACGAGTGCAGCAGGTTATAGAGAGGGATAGCGTCGACAGAACACCAAACCCTACTAAGAGAGTAAAATTGGGAAGCGGCGATGCAAAGTGTTTGCACACCGGCGCAAAGCAAACAGAGAGAGGGAAAGATAGACAAGGTTTAGAAGAAAGCAAAGCTCAATTTGTTATTAGGGTTGGATTGGGCTGAGCTGAGATCAGCCTTTCTTAATCCACTTTATAATTATTGGCCCATTTTTAGTTTTTTCGGCCAGACCTGACCTATATATATTTTAACGACTTAACTCACTCCACCAGGATATTTTTATGGATTATTTTTAACATGGCATCCATTTTACGGGAAATTTCACATGAAATATACACACTTTTCATATAATAATATTTTAAAAATAAATTTTATTTTTAAAATATTGTGAGTATAGTACATATTCTCGGGGCTCGTTTGCTACGAAGTATGGGATAAGGTTTGATATGATTAGTTGGGATATCTTAATACATATAAAGAATTAATATTGTGTTTGGTATGATGTATTAAATTCTCTGCAAAACATATTAATTATGGTAAAAGGGTGAAATTATAGTAATTTATTCTTATATTTAGTTGCAGTATTATTTATACCACCTCATAGGTGGTATTAGATAATAACAACAATAGGTATAATTCAACGGACCCGAATTTTATAAAGGGCTCTATACTTTGTACCAAACAAGTTATTAGGGTATATAATATATATTATACACCCTAATCACCCATAGCAAACAAGCTCCTAGTATAGGATTTCTCCCATTTCACCCTCCATAACCTCTATTTAAAATAAAAATAATAAATATATTATTATTACCCATATGCAATAATATATGACTTTAGACAATTATTTTATTCTTTTCTTTTTTTCTTAGGTACGGAATTTTAAATATATGGGCTCAGCCCAGCCCAAATAAAATACTACCATAAATTGTCACCGGAAAAATAATACAACCACCGCAACCGCCGGCGCTATGTACGCTTTCACCACCGTGTAAAGAGTCTTGAACACTTGTTTATTCCTCCACTGCGCCGCGTTTGTCGGTAAAAACCCTTTTGGCTCTCTGTATGAAATCTTGGTAGTTTGAATGGACTATGGAGAGTTGACAATTAAATACAAAAGTTGTCAAAAGAGAAAGCAGCAGCAGTAAATACATTTTCATTTTTCAGCCTTTATATCTTTTCCTTTTTTTCACTTTAAGAATCTCATTAAGTCATTATGAACAAACTACAATAAGAGTTATAGACTAATATCCTCCTGCCGCGCGTTGCCTATATTTTTTTCTATTACAATTTACAAGCATTTTTATTATTATTATTATTATTATTATTATTATTATTATTATTATTATTATTATTATTATTATTATTATTATTATTATTATTATAAACAGACCGCATATTAATATTAACAAATACAAATTGCTAAAGTTAAATACTATTGCTTTGATCTTTATTTTTCCAAAAGTTCACCAAAAAGGTATCAAAAACCTGATCTTTATCCATCACATATGTGCATGCAAAGCTCACTTAAATTCTTTTGGATTGGCCTACTGATGAAGTGAGTGTGCTTGTAAATTTCAAGTTCAAATCTCACCAATTATCTTCTGTAAATTTGATTAATGATCACTTGTTATTTTATGCTACATACAGATTCTATTAGGCAATGAATAATTATCAGAAAAACAGCATGATATTCTTGATAAACTCCAAGTCATATGATCATATATATATATCACAGTGAATTGAATCATTCAAATCGAAGTAGAACACAGTGTGCCTTGTTTGGAAGTTGAAACTTTACGTCCCAACGGCGAAACAGTTATACAATCTACATTGAATCTATATCTCCGCGAAATCCAATTCCCCACTTTCCACCGGAGGCAGCCGGTAACCTTGAAATCCAAGGCCAGTTCTCCGGTGGCCTCATCACGATGAAGTTGGTAAGCTAGAGGTGGATCCAAGGGTTGGTGGTTTCCAAGCAACGACGCGCTGAGAAGTTTCGTTTCTCGATGATCTTGATAGAATGGGGGGATGGAAGTTTCTGGAGTGATGACGTGGCTGCTGTAGGAAGCGTGTAGGAGGAACGTGTCGTAGCAGATTCCGACATTCTTGTTTGGATTGGTGGATAGGAGAGTGAGGTGGATGGAGGAGTTGAGGAATGTTGATGTTATGTTGAGCTGATTGATGTAAGCTTGTGAGAGAGAGAAGCGTGGATTTGTTGGATGGAGGAAGAACCAGAGGAGGAGTATGAGAGAGAGGATGGAAAGGAAGAATGTTGAAACGTAGAAGAAGAGCTTCTTCTTTGATTTCTGGGATTTGGTTGCTTGATTCTCTGCACAGTGTTTGGGAGATTTCTCATGGATTATGGACATTGCAAAGAGAGAGAGAGAGTATACGATGGTGAGGAAATGAGGAAGTGGGAGATGAAGGGGGTAAATAAAGGGGTTGGTTCATCAACAATCATGCAATGCAGAGAAGAGAAAGAAAGCAGCAATTATTACACTAAGTTGCTTTTGAGTGGCAGTTAAAATTACTGGAGGGAGCTATAAAATTAATCTAACCTTTAACTAGAATTATTTGAATGAAAAGTTAATGATCACTCTGTTTCTGTTAGTGCTTAGTGAGAGAGAAGGTGATAGAACTTCTCCAACTGAATAAAGTGAGTAATTGTGCAACTATGAAAGGGATCTTTCTCCAATCCCTGTCTGGTTCAATTAGTGTTATATATGTACAAAGAAAATTTAGCATGTGGGGTAGAATATTATGAAATAAAATCAGAAATTAAGGTTAATCTTCAAAAAGGGAGGGCCAACACAAGATTGAGTGTAGAAAGCAGTCTTAGTGGTAGCCCCCAACACTGAGACCAAAGTGCCTAAAGCCTTTACTTCTATGTTAAGAAAATCTGTATATAAGCCCATAGATGAACATGTTCATCTCTCTCTCTCTCTCCCCAAAATAGCTACAGAACTCTGTAATTTGTGATGGAATAGTTGACCCCTGATTAAATGTCCTAAAAAAAATCCATGATATTGATGCTAGCTGGAAGAGAAATGGAAATTCATTGACATGAAATGCTGTATTTCATTAATGGATGCAATGTTTCGAGTTGGCGAGAGAGAAGCATAGATCATTCACTATGTTACCATCCTATGGGAAGTTTAGAGCTAGCTGGTCTTACTAAAAAAGAACTGCCTCAAAATAGTTCAAGAAACAGCAAAAACATCACCTTTTCCCCCAAAACCAAAATCAAGTAAATTACAGTATAACATAGCTCATAATCCCTCACAATACAAATGTGTGATCAGACGTAAATTTACCTATTGGCATCATCAGATGCAACTGAATTTAAAAAAAAAAATGAAACTCAGTAGCAACAGCTCTACTAAAATATGGCTATCAACTAACACATCTATCTACACATCAAGAGGACAAGAGAACAGACGCCACTTGTCAATCTAGTGAACGCAGGGAAAATTATATACAGAAATTACATGTGTACCAGCCATTTTACATAGCATAATCATTTTCACTCCTCAGCCGGAGAGCCCTTTGTTCACTGATCTTTTTTTCGAAGCTATGGATACAGGCAGCCACCACAATATAACTGATCACTCTAATTATTTTCACAAAATCTTTCAAATTTTAGAGGATGTTGAGCTAACCTAGCTCCCAGGTTGAGAATCATCAGCCATTTGACGCACAAACTGTCCTTTCACACGAGGACGCTGCTCAGCCAGCTTCCTTCTGCTTTCATACCGCACCTATCAAACAAAGCCCAATTTTGATTTGAAGTAAAAATAAACCAGAGTTTTCCTATGTTATTTTTTCTATGCATAACACTGATATCATACTGCGTTCAGGTATATATTAAAGATCCAAAGTACGAGAATCAACAAACCTTCTTATCAAAGCATCTCTCTTTCCTCTTCATTCTGAATTTTGTTAGAGCCACTTCTCTTTGCATGGATCGAGTAGAGGCACTCTCAAGAACCTGGAATCCCTCTTCACCGGCAGCATCTGATGTGGCCTTCACAACTGAGATCGGATTAATCTTGTCAAAGTCACCAGAACCGATGCTCTGACGGTGGCTTATATAGCCACTATAGAAACCACTGTTAGAACTCTGATCATTGGCCGAAGAAACATGTTCTCGATCCTCCAAATTTTCATGCTTCTGGCCTTGTTTATTATCAGTCTGATCCATGGTACAACTGATCCTTTGATCAAGAAGGTTATGGAAATTCTGAGAATTTGTGGGTTGACGGTCTGCTGGATGGAAAGGATTCAAATAGGCAAAAGACTGTGAGTGGCTAGCTGTGCCTGGACTAGGCAAAGGCGACAGGCCAGATTGTGCACGATGCAGTTGAGGCGTCGCAGCACCAAATCCATTGCTTACATTTTCAAATCTTACACCTTTAACTGGAATTGGTTGAGATGTTTCTCTTAGCTTAGGGTAAGAAAATGGAGTTTCAGGTAGTCCTGGTAGGATCCCAGTCACGGAAGCATATTTCTGTGAGCTTATTCTTGAACCATGTGCGTCGGAGTTATACTCGGGGGTATAATTGGATTGTTGTTTCTCAGAATTAGTTTCGAGGTCTTTCTGTTGATTACAGGTGCTTTGAGATGTGGAGTTTCTGCGCTGCAATGGCTTGTTCACATACCTGCATGAGTTTATATTCATCAGACTTCCAGTTGTAAAATTTTGTTGAGGTTGTTTAGAATAAGATTACCATTCACATGGATTATAAAAGTCAGAAGGAATATATAAATAAGAGGGGGGGGGGGGGATGAAGGCTTAATTTAAAGTATTGAGACCTTAGATGAGATGATGCTGGTGGAGGCACCATAATGAATAGAATACTATACTCATATATGAAACAGAGATTGATAACAATTTACTCTTCAGTGCAAACTCACCGAGAAAATGCTGATGCGTCAGAATGGTTTAACCTGCGGGTTTCATCATTTACTTGATTCACAGAGCCACAAGGATGAGATCTTCTCAAAGACAGATCCAACAGAGGAAAAATATCGAACTTATTTGTGCTAGCATTTGAGGCAGGACTGTCCAAAGTGCCTTTACAACAGTTTCTGAAAGCTCCAATCAAGTCGATTGCCTCTCTGACGTTATTATCCTTGGAATTCTGACCAGTGACATTAACTTTTTCCCAGGAAGAGTTCTTGTCCAGTCCTCTTGTTGTTCCATAATTAACATCTATGTTAGCCACAGTCTGCAGCTCTAATTTCAAAATGACAAAAGAAACTGTTAAGCATTTACCTAAATCCATGGAGCTGAAAGGGTAAATGGTAGACACAAGAAAGGCAATGAGAAATTACCTCGCGCCTCATTATCATGTGCTCTTGTTTTTCGAATTTCTTCTTGACATTCTTTGTGCGCGTAAATATTTACGTTGTCTGAAAGGCGGTTATTGGTTTTTGGATATGATGGGGACTGTGCATGCTCAACATCCGGTTCATCAGTTTCCAGCTCCGGTTTTGTGCATGAGCTCTGCAGATATAATCGACAAATTCTATTAAATCTTGACTCACAGGATTCTTTGAACTTGTGTTAATTCAATTCAACTAGGCTTTGAAAACTAAAAATTGATGCTTTCTTCAGCAGTATACTCAGGGTTGATTGGCGGAGGAGGCGAGGTTGCTTAGAGTTTTGTGTGTCCAGTGATGCATTAGTTCCCAGAGAAAAGAGAATGCATACAGACTTGAACTTACCTGGGCGTCAGTTCCTTTCTCGATGCACTCCCTATTTCTCTGAACACATGCCGCCATATAACCACTTGAATGATTACTAGTAGCATTGTTCTCAGCTGTGGCTTCGATTTTCTGTTGACTTGAATGATTACTAGTAGCATTGTTCTCAGCTGTAGCTTCAATCTTCTGTTGAGCCGTACTCTCATCTGGAGGTCCAAGGCCAGCACCAATCGACTGCTTCAAAATTTAAAAACACAAGGAGAACAGAAAGATAAGATTCCTTGATCATCATGAAACTTTGTTCCTAAAGGGAAAGAAATAGCAAAAACAGAAAGGGAAGAGCAAATTAGTTAAGAAAAAATGGTTATGAGCTTACAGCTTGTTTCCTCCAAACATGTTGCCACAAGTTCCTGAGCTCATTTTTCCTGACAGGCTTTACAAGAAAATCAGCTGCACCTCTCAACATGCATTTGTAAACTATGCTGACCGAGTCATATGAAGACATCACTGCATTATCAATGAACAATCGACCATAATTAAAACATATTGGAAGAAATATTTGAAGAGACAAAAAAGGTCCATATATATAACGCACTTATCACTGGAATATTTTTGCAAATATCATGCTCCATCATTAAGCTGAGAAGAGCATATCCAGAGATTGATGGCAGTTCAACTTCTGTCAGAATAAGGTCGATGTTCTGGGATCTCGCTTTCAATACCTCCCATGCTTTTAAACCATCAGAAACTGCCGCAACTGCTCAAAAGAAACAACCAGAAATGTTAACTTTCCCATACAGTGATGTAAACTAAACAAATCCGGCCCAGCCAGGCAACAGTAAAATCGTTGTGTTTATATGTAAGTAAAGCTCTCAAGAATTTCCTCCAGGCCAAAATCTCAACGGTAAGGAAATTGCTAAGCAGACCATTTCCCTCATCCAAACACATACAGGTTCTGATCACCAAATTTACATCATCTCATTATTAATAAAGCGAATAATTATTTGGAATTCAACTATCATGGGGTTTACTTGACATTATGTGAACAGTAATAGGGAACTATCTAAGTTGCTTATTGAGCTGGTGAACGATAAAGGGATGCACAGAAAAAGGACCAAATTTTCCCTTTCAGTATTTTACAAACAGGACGTGATTTGCATCTTTTACTCAGGTATTGCCTGACCTGAACTTAGCAAGTTTCGAGCAGATTCTTTTGCTGGTGATTGACCATCAAACAAACTCCATAAGGGCAGATAGATAAATGTATATAATTCAGGTCCTCTCGTCTAAAGGAATGAAAGGCCGTATTTCAAGATTAAAGGTGGCAGGCCAAGACAAATTCAAGGTTGATTCATAGTTTACCTCACCACCTCAACCAAGCTGCTGCAACTTAGAGATTAGCCTCTTTGCCACACATAAAGCTCCTTAAATGCTAGCAGAATTTGAAAGCATATAAATATATACTGTGAATTTGTTACTAATTTCAGTTGACCGAGTAAATTCAAATGTCCAAAACAAGATTTTTAGTTATATGTATCGGTATGAGGGATCTAAGTTTGGTTGTGCCCACATATAACCACACAACAGAGAAGAATATGAAAAGATTGGGGTAGCAATGATGATATAATCAAACAATCAAGCCTAGCTTCATCTATAATTAAATTAAATTAGCCGATCAACAAAATATCCCAACAATCACCAAGAGAAAATATCCTCACGAATCAAGATCCATAAACATCTTAACAATAAATATCCCCAAAACCCAAGCATATATATTCCCAACATACTGCTTTCCTTTTATCCAAGGTATCAAAATCTCAAGTCTCTTAAGCTAAAAATTATGCAAGACCTCAAAACCAACCTTTATAGCTGCATTTTCTGAGAAGGGCAGCAATAATCTGCCTAGTGGAATCATCAGCTTCCACCAACAGCACTCTCACAGACAATTTCGGCAGAAACCTCTCCCACCTAACCAGAGATGAACTGCTGGCCACCTCCGCCGCCGCAGTGGGGCTTTCGCCGCCGTCGGAAGTAATCTTCTGCTGCTGGTTAATTTCAGCTACGTCTGTCCTCGCCGCCATTTCTTTGACTTGAAATCCTATTCCGTCTTCACTGCTCAATACAACTTCTCCCATTTGTTTCAAGATTGATGCTGCTTTCAGAGGAGTAGCGCGTGAGCAACAGCTGTAATCTGCAGCGGTTCGATATTAGCTCTGAAAAATTCCTGGTTTTCTCGTCGCTTTTTGGCAGTTCAGCACCATTTTTCAACCCCAAAATATCTCAAAATGGGCCCATTTTCCCCTCACAATTTCATCTTGCGATGGCCTTTTACTGTCCACTTTAACAGTGCCTCTCATCTGATGGCTCACAATTTTTTTGTAATAAATTAATTATTGTGATTGCAATGTCTTTGCAGACTCGCCCCCAAATAAATGAAAATAGTGCTTTTGCACCCCTAAATTTGACAATTGTCATTATTGGAACGGAACCCTATCATTAACTCACGGACAATTTAACCTCAGTAGTTAACATTCTCTTGACCATTCATGTAATCATATCGTGATTCATGTTGACATGATATGATAAGTTCATATACTAACATGACCCGATAAGGATCTACCTAATACAAAAATAAACATTTTGGATTGTTACGACATGTTAAAATAGAATTAGTTTTATTAAATATTTTTTAAATATATTAATATTATATTATGTTGTGCGATAAAACATGATGAGAAAATTAGACAGTGTATAAAAAGACTAGATGAAAAGTAAAGATTGTCACTTCACCTATTCATTTTAGTATATAGTTTCTATATATTAATAAATAAATTTATATTCCCTCTGTCCCATTATTCTTGTCTCATTCTTTTGGTCACGAGTATTAAGGAGAAGAGTGTTTAAAGGATAAAAAGATAGAAAGTGGTGGAGCCTACAACTTTTTATGAGAGAATCATATTTCTTTTTATGGAAACAGGACAAGAATAACGGGACAGTCCAAAAATGAATACAAGACAAGAATAATGGGACGGAAGGAGTATTATAGTTTCCATAATACATAATGCACAAAGGGCAATACTTGTAGTATGAAATTGGAACGATCTTTATTTTGTACTAAGAAATTGCTAGTGAAAAAAACTTATAAATCGTCTCCAACTTTTGCGGTGTAAAATGTAATATGGCAAAACTTTAGGTGTGAGTTTTGCAAATATGCTGAGAGGGGTCAAGTGGCTGAAGATATGAATATCTGGAGGACTCCAATGAATGGCCCAAAAATGCCACGTCCTCAAGAAAACACACACACACACACAACCCCACCCGCCAACTATTAAAAAGTAATGACTCAATTGGCATTTGCCCTCATTTTATTTCCTAATACGAATATACGATATTTTGTCACATTCATTTTAATGAGGGGCAAGACCTAGATTGATGGATTACATCAATTATCAATCCAACCACTAATCTTTTGCTACTTTTTGATATTTTATGTGGGCCCAAAGAGTAGATATTTTGTGTCTGATGGATAGGACCTTGACACGTGGACACTAACACTAGCTATCTTAAATTTGTGGCATTGAAGTTATTAAAATATACCGAATAAGTGTATTTTTGGCAATAATATTTGTTTCTTAACAAGTATTTTATTATCGATTTTATAGAAAACATTGTCCATTTTCTCACTTTATTTTTGTCATCAATATAAATTCTTTACTTGTTCGATAATTTAATATAAGTCCATCAACTTCTTTGGATAAAAGTTTTAACAATATATGACTTTTTTTTAATTTCACAATATAAACACACATAAATTTAAGAGTGATGTTATTCGGACATAAATGTCCGGACATAAATTTTGTAATTAAAAGAAAATATGAAAAAGAAAATAATAATAAGTAATATGAAAAAGAAAATTGGGTAGATGCATATTTGAGAATTTTATCAGTGGTAATAAATTAATAATATTAAAAAAGATTAATCGTGAAATAAGGTAAAAAGTTGCATACGTTTGAGTAGAAAACGAAGCGGCAATAATGTAAAATGATTGATGATAAAAGGTATTTATGAAAATATTAGATAAAATGATTGATTTTAAAATGATTTTATTAGATAAATCTTAAGTTAAAATTATTAATATACCTTTTTATGTCCGGACATATATGTCCAAAAAGTATTATTGTAAATTTAAACCCTCAATCTAAAAGTTGGAGTAAAGAATCTTGTTTCCTTGTCACAACATATGACACTTCACAAAGGATGGAGTATTATATTTGGTTTCCTTACACAAACTATCATAATTGGGATTATACAAACCTCAAAACTCAAAAGCTGCTGCTATTTGTTGGAAATTTGTGGAAATTTAGAGGAGGCTAAATTTGGTGGGATGGAATATCTGCCGCTCATTCCATTTCTTTTTAAATTGCTGCTGGTGGAAGACGATGGTAAAAATTATTTTGCTTTGTGGGATGTTTATCTATAATATCTAAGTATTTGAGATGTTTTCAATGGGTTTATTTTTCTTAAAGTGTTGTGATTTTGCTAATTATAATTCGTTGTGTTTAGGGGAGAACATTGATGAAAAAAAATATCTAATATATAATTATCTTAGGCAAAAAATCCGGTACGGCCAAACACACCATACAGTTGATCGTAATTAAGTGTCAATTAAAAGGATTTGAACAGTGATTTGAGGGTAATAAGAAAATAGTTTGAATTTATTAATCTTAATTAAAATTTATTAATATTTAATTAAAATTATTAAACATTAATTAATTAACAAAATAAAAATAAAAAATATGATGGACCGCAAGGTCCAATCAACCACACCAGAGTCCATCCTAATATCTTATACTTTTAGCTATTATGGACATAAATCGTAATTTTAACTTTTGCGATTCATTCATGAACTTTTTAATTATTGTAAACGTAACGTCATATATAAAAATAAAATAAAAACTCAAATCCCCATAAAATAAACGCAACTTGCATGGATGGATGGATGGCATCCACTTTTTGATTGAAATTTCATTGATTTACATGTCATAGTATTGCTTTTAAGTTCCAGCAGTAAATGCCGAGTACTTTTTTAATTGTGGTGGGGACTATAGCTGTCAACCGGGCTGGGTTGGCCCGGTTCGGCCCAGACCACGTGGCACATCCCATGATCAATTGCGAAGTGGATTGGGCTGGTTTTCTTATTCTTTTTACTTATTCCATCCGTTCACGAAATAACTTCATAAAAGAGTGGTACGGAATTTAATAAAATGATGGGTGAAAATGTATTATGAATAGAGAAAGAGTCTACATTGAGGATAGTGGAGTATTAATTAATTGAGACAGTAGTGGGTCGTGTGGTAGTGAAATATTAATTAATTGATATAGTGGTGGGTCATAACTCATGACTGGTATTTAGGAAAAAAGTTTATAAAGTAAGGGTAAGGAGGAGATAAGTTGTTGTCATAAAATAGGTAGGAAGTTATTTCGCGGACGGCCTAAAAAGGAAAGTTAGAAAGTTATTTCGTGGATAGAGTGAATATTTAGGACCGGTAAAATTCAAAATCATGTGTAAAGTAGGTTTGAGCTTGGACTGGATTTAGTGTGGTAGACCAATGATGGTGGAACAAAATGGGGTGGAGCTGATGGGCTTCACGTGAATTTTGCATAGTCTTTTATTAATTTCTCTCATAATTTTTATTTTATTTTATTTTATTGTAAACTCACATAATTAAGTAAAAATACCTCAATTTTATTGGACATACATATGAAATACTGGAACACTCCTTGTGTGGCTGTGTGTCTTTTTCGTGTGTGTGAGTTATATGTGAGATAATGAAATAAGCAGCAACGCATACAAGATTTTGGAATTTAGATTAATCATTAAATTTTATTATTAACATGTATTATAGGTTATTGGCGAATATATAATAAATTTTTATTACTCAGGGCTACTAGGATGGGATCAGACTAGTTCTGGGTGGCCTGGGTCGTACTAGTGTTGTGCTGGGCTGAGGAGGGCTTGGTTCTAGACTAATCTTAGATTGAGGAAAAGTCCCAACAAACCCACCTATTATAGTGCGCTGGGTCTAGGTCGGTCCATATGGGGTTGAGTTAGCCCAACCAGTTGACAACTTTAGGGGGGATTGATAAGAAAAAAAAAATTGTATATGTATATATGCGATATCACTAGGAATTTATGATTTAAATTTTTATATGAAAGTAAAATTTATTCAAATACATGTGATAAATGTAATCTAAAATCGAGATACACAGTTCAAGAAAAACCACACATGTATAGCTGATAATATAATGTTACAAAATAAAACAAGACATGTAACAACACGCTTCTAACGGATAATAGGGGAAAAGGTGTTTTGCAACTTCAAATAGCAATGACATTACAAAAACACCCTTGGGAGATAGATTTCTCCTTATGGTTATGGATAATATTTGTATTTGTTGGCAAGAATAATGATGGTGAGATATGTGCTATAAATTAAATATCTCCTAGATATTATCATATGACCTTTTTAACCTAATTTTCCAATTGAGGATTTAACTTCCACCCACTCCTATGTCTAAGTCTAATCAATTCCACGGTCCCCTTTTCTTACTAGTTATTAACTAATTCTACAAATTTAAAGGAATTATAAATCAATTAAAATTATGAATAACATGATTCCATATATACCAAATGAGGATAATATTTTTCTTCACAAACAAAATAAACAGTAGACATAACAACTAAACTAAGGAACTTCGTTAGCAAATTTCAAAACTGTCAACTCTCATTGTTCATGATTTGTTGGTAAAGTAAAATTGTATGCGAATTTTGGATATCAAGCCTTCAAATTGTATTTCCTATTTCCAAAGATGATGTAATATCTATAGTAAAAACGTATTTTCCATGTTTAGAAACATTTTTTTTTTCAACAAGTCCATCGCAAGAAGACGAAACTACAATTAAGATTTCAATTTAATTTTTTAGCTAATATTATCTTAGATGGCAATCAAAATACTACATAGGCTCCCAATTTAAGTTGAGTCATCAAAAAACTTTGCCATATCAAATTCTAATAAAAATTAAAAAGAATAAAAATACAATGCAAGCATTAAATCTGTAAACTCTAGCTTTCTCTCTCTCACCTAGACGTGCCCACGGTTCAAGGCCCGCCGGTTCCGAGCCTTGAACCGTCGGTTATGGTTTTCCCCGAGGTGAACCGTAACCGGCCCGTCTACACTATTCTTGGTTCCGGGCTGGGCCAAAAACCGGTGGTTCACGATTCGGCCAGCCGGATTTTTTTTTTTACTTTTTTACATTAATATACTAATATAAATGTATTATTTTGATTACGAAAAAGAACATTACGTAAATGAAGTACAAAACGAACATTAAAACAAATGAAGAAAATTAACTCATTTTTTATTACACTACAAAAAACACATATTTAACGACGGAAATTTCCGTCATAGCCACCTAAATTCCGTCGCCGATTTCACGTCCCGACAGATCGGTGACGGATCAATTTCGACGTCGATTTCTTGGTCGCCGGTGAAATTAACGACGAATTTCGTGTCCGTCGGGAGATGGGACGACGGAAAATTCTGTCGTCGAGAACGGTCACCGATTTGGTCGTCCTGGAATCTGCGACGGATTGGCGACGGACCGGTCTGTCGTTAATAGACGACGAACAACATTCCGTCATTAATCGACGACGAACAACATTCCGTCGGCGATTTAAAGGGAGTAACGACGGAATGTCGATCGCCAATCCGTCAGCGATCGACGACGGAATTTATCCGTCGTTAAATTTGAGCTTGTTCGTACTGTTACTTTCCGTCGCCAGTCCGTCGGGAATTTTTATTTTTTAGGTCAATAATTTGTTTTATTTTATTTCCAACCACCTGTTCATATCAGACCCAATCAAAAACACATATATTATTTTCAAAATACAAATACACAATGAAATAACAAAATTCATATATAATAACTAGTGTTTGAATCTGACATTCTTCAATCAACCAACACAACAAAGTATCTAATATTTAGTTTTCAAATAAAAACTACAGTTAAGATGGTGGGTGTCCTGATCTCATGTACTGCTGCATAAGCATGTCGAGTTGTTCCTTCATCCTAGCTGACTCAGCAGCCTGTCTCTGCATTCGCTCCTCCAACTGCAGCCGTTGTTCACGCTCAGCTTGCATATGCTCCATTATCCGGACACGCTCACTCCTCTCTTCCTGCAGCTTGCATCAACTCCATTCACGATGATTTTTACACATTCTCTTATCCACTTTGATGGCTCCTTCCCACTCTGTAAGAGCACATCTTGATTTATCGATGCTAGCTGCGACAAATTCTGCAATATAATTTGTAAAACTCGTAATTTTCTGCCTTAAAAAATATAAAAAATTGACAAGCTAACAATATATATGCAGATAGTCATCTAGATTGAATTGATTAAATCCAGAACTTGAGATTCAGTCAGTTGATTACTAGAACCATTTTATATACAGTAGAATTCAAGTTCAATAATTAACAACCAAAATCAAAATGGAGCACACATTTTAATCAGTAATGAGAATAGTCAAATAATGATATCAAATTATTAATTAGAAACTTGAGCATCGGAATATGATTCAAATTTACTATACTGGATCTAAAAGAGGAGAAAAACTTTACAACAGATCAAAAGTGGCATACCTTGAAAGAGAAAAATTTATCAATGAAAGGTCAAGAGGTGAAGAATCAAACTCGGCAAGATCTCCGCATTCATCCATCTTCTAATACAAAAGAAACCAGAAACATTTCGTATGTCAACATTGACAGCTGGAAAATCAATTCTTCCAAGAAAAAACTCTCATCATTGACTCACTTGGACTTCCAATTTTGGATCTTAAATATCAGCCTCAATTTCTTATTAAACGAGCAAGAAATTATACTATTCATGAAGTGAACTGCTCTCAATTTCTAGCATCTTCTATCAAGAGACCTTTTTTTTAACAATCATGTTTATTCTACTAGAACGATATGCATTAATGTTGCAAAAATATCAAGAGTGAGCAAAGAAGCCACCAACATGCAATAAGAACTTTGATGCCTATTATCTTTGTACTCCACCTATATCAAGAGTTGGACAAAATCCACGCAATATAAATCATCCAGCAAAAGACTAATTATGATTAAGTGATTAGAATGCCTTAGAAGACCAAAGATTTCTTAACTTTGAATTAATCATGAACAGAAACTGTGTCAACCACCAGATAAAGATTAAAAGATAAAGTCAGCAATCACAAAGTAAAAATAGAAAGAAAAGAAATAGTTCACCTCTCCGGAATTTGCATGCAATTCAGAGCCATCGGAATCTGAATCCACATAAGTTTCATCAATCTCCATTCCAGCTGAATTATACCGTGACACAAAGTAACTCGTATCATCCATACGCTCTGGTTGTGGTACAAATACAACATTGAGAAACATCAAACGCCAAATTCACCATAAAAAAAATGCTCACTATTTATCATAATTAGGTCATTTCCATCTAATACACGTAGCATATATTGGAAATTGATCTCCAAAACAGAGAGGAAATTTATAATATTTAGGGCAAAGAATGATGTAACACTAATTAGAGAGAAATTGAAGAAATTTGAAAAAATAAAAATTAGAGAGAGAGAGAGAGATGGGCTGACCTACTAGCTACGGTAGAGTTGTCGGTCAGAAGACTGACGACAGGCGGCGGCGCGGCAGAGGCTCCGGTGACGGGCTCACTATGAGAGAGAGACAATACAAAGATAGTGAAGGCGAAAGAGAGAGAGATGAAGCCTGGCCTAAGGAGCAGCTGTGGTGAGGCATCGGCGGTGCGGCGTGAGCGGGCGGCGTACAGTGAGAGAGAGAGAGAGACACTATGAGAGAGACGATGTAAGATAGCGAGAGAAAGAGACACTGTGAGAGAGAGAATGGGGCAGACGGACGGAACCCGACTTACTAGCGGCAACGAACAGTGACGTAGGATGGCAGCACGGCGGTAGGAGAAGAGCTCGCACAGAGAGACGGTGAGTGAAATGAAATTAGGGCTTGTTTTGAGAGAGGGCCGATCTGATATGGTATCAGATATCCGGCGACGGACGCCTCCGTCACCGATCCGTCACCGCTTAATTAAAATAACTAACGACGGACACTGTTCCGTCGCCAAAAAAATAGGGTTAACGACGGACTGAAATTTGTCGGCGTTATTCGGAAATTCCAGATAAAAAATGGAGAAAAACATTAACGATGGAAAAGAGTCTGTCGTCGCCCTTAACGACGGAATTTCCGTCGTCGAGTTCGTCATCGATGATGGCGTGAAGAATTCCCGCCACGATCCGTCGTTAATCCGTCGCCAATTTCGTTGTCAAAGATGGCGTCTTTTGTCTGTCGTTGGTCCGTCGTCAATGGGCGACGGAGTGTATTCTGTCGTAATTTTGATGTGTTTTTGTAGTGTTAATCTATACATATTATAAAAGAGCATTGTTTACAAAATTTGATTTGCCTATTAAACCGTTGTATAGTATTTTATTATTAATATCTATTATCATATGATTATTTTATGTTTGACATAATATATATATATATATACATATATATTATTAATTAAAATTTATCAATATTACGTACATCGTACGTACCACTCTACTAGTAGTTAAAATGAACATTACATAATTTATAATTACATTTGCATAAGTTCCAATGAATGCTTGAAAAGAATGAAAATTTTAATAAAGACAAGAAGATAAAGTGTAGAGAAATGGTGTGGAATAAATAAATTATCAAAGGAATATATATTTATAGATATACATATGAGGTAATTAAATACAAAAATAATATTATAAGCTGAAAATCGCCGGTTAATCACATAAACCGCTGGTTAGCCGGTTTTATAGGCCCGCCGGTTCCGGTTACCCATTTGCTTGAACCGTAACCGGCCCTTCTACCGCCGGTTTCGGTTACGGTTCGGAACCGTTGACCAGCGGTTCGAACCGGTTCCGAACCGCCGGTTCATGAAAAATGGGCAGGTCTACTCTCACCCATTCATTTCCTATCACACCATGCTCTTAGCCGCTATCCATCACTCCTCGAAGCTAGACATTTCAATAGAATCTGTAAATTCAAGAATCTCATTCCCACACCACCAAGAAAACAAAGAGGACACGACTTCTGTTTCAAATTTTCCATGGTTTCTTCATCAATGCAATGTTCAGCTCCCGATCGGGACTAGGGGTTAGGGGAGAAAATTTGTGTTGTTTTCTTCTGCAGAAACAGATTAATTCCGGTTTACATGGTGTCGCCGGTAGTAACCTCGGACCTCCTCAAAATCGGGCTCCTGATTTTCGACGGATGAAGAAAAACCCTGCAAGAATTCGTTGTTTTCTTGATGATTATGCTTATGCGTATGGTTGTGTTCTTTTTCTTTGCTGCAACTATGCATGGTCGTGGAGGTGAATGCAACAATTCTTTGTGGTAGAAGTGCGATGACTTGCAGATGAGAGAGAGAGAGAGGTAACAAACGGCTGACGGAAAATTGGGAAAAGGGTATTAGGGGTTTTTTTGTTTAATTAAACTTATTTTAACTATAGAGTGACTTGGCAAAAGTTTTTAATGACTCAACTTAAATTGGGGAGCTATGCGGTATTTTGGTTGCCATCTAGGATAATATTAGCTAAAATATTAAATTGAAATCTTAAATGATACAAAAATGTAAGTTGAGTGACCTTTTTTATACAAATTATAGTTTAGTTATCAATTTGATACAAGTGACATAGTTGAGTAACCTTTTATGAAATTAATCCTATCTTAATAGTTAATACATTTAGGGGGTTTACTTTGGGTGATAAGATAGATAGATAAAAATAGTATAGGTTAATCAACCGTTTATTTTGATGGATTGATTACTTTTGAACTTGTTTGATCACCTAATACTTCATATAGTCAATCCTATGTTTTATCAATCTATCCTATCACGCAAAGTAAACGCCCCTTTAATACATCCCGTGAGAACTTGCGAGACATGCTTAAATCTATATATAGTCATGTTTAATAATATTTTTTTCAATTCATGCTCTTTTGTATAAACAATGATTCTTATATAAAGTCATTCTTAAATCTATATATATTTGTGCTTCGAATAATGACAACAGCAGATTATACAAAGATCAATGGTTCACATTGGTTCATAGTTTTCACACTATGATTGGCTTTTATATGAAACAATTCCTATATTTAATTATGTATTTAATGTCATAATTTTGTCTCAAATTTTCTTTTTTTATGATGAGAATAACCTGCAACAACTAATCAAAGTGTGAATTTAGTAAAATCCACTCGTATGTGATAATGATTCGAATTTGAGAATCACTCCACCACGAAGCCATCATCAAATAAACATCGTGTCAAAGTTTCTAAATTAATTTATAGTTTGTATTCCAATAAAACCATCTTAATTGACAATATTAATGTTTTAGATAAATCCTTTGTTAAATGACATCTCTAGATAAAATAAAGAAGTACATATCTTATTAAAACAATAAATAGTACTGACAGATAATTGGAGGAAAATCAACAACTCGATGACACACTTAAAAAACTAACATCTAATTGTTCCCTAGCCTAACTTCTTGAATTGACAAACACTAGAACACTTAAACAACTAAGAACCACATAAATAGGCATTATATTCCAAAAACATTTACGTGGAAACAAATAGAAAAAAACATTTTTTGCTGATAGTGGCGAGGCCAGTATATAGGCGTGAGCAAAATTAGGTTAAAACCGAAAAACCGAACCTAATCGAACCGAAATTGTTGGGAAAACAATAAACATGTTTTGAAGTGATACCAAAACCCAGCTGAACCCAATCGAGTAGATGAATGTACAAACTTTGTGTTGTTTCCAACTCACGTGTTTAGAGCTATTAGGTTTTCTAAGTACAGGTTCAGCACAACAGAAGACACAGCTAAGCGGACACAGCTATGGAATTCAGCAGAACAAACTCAGCAGAGCAGACCAAGCAGAGTCAAAGACCCAGCAGTATCAAGACCCAGCAGTATCAAGACGCAGCTCAGTGACGGAAACCCACCTCAGTGTCGAAGATCCAGCTCAGTGTAAAAGACCCAGCTTAGTGTCGATGACACAGCTCAGGTCTGAGACACAGCTCAGGTCTAAGACACAGCTCAGAGTCGAGATGCAGCAGAGTCGAAGACGCTGAAGACACAGAAGAGACGCTTAGCAGCTCGAAGACGAAGACTAACTCCAAGACAAGATCCCGGTGTCAGAAGATCTCATCTAACATGGTCCAATCAGAGATGAGGAATAGCTTCTACAGATGCAGACCTACATCGTAGGCGAAAGGCTAGAAGTCAAAGAGAGTAGGTGAGATTCAAACGGCTCTCTTCCAACGGCTAGTTTGAATCTCCACCTATATATATCTTCTAGTCGTGGACGTAGGAGTAGTTTCTCTGAACCACGTTAAATAACTTTGTTCTTTACTGCTTTATTTATGCATTCAGCTAACTCATCATAAGCATTCTTTCAAGCTTCATAAACTGACTAACTGAAAAGAGAAACAAAGCTTTTCAATATATTTGAAGTAATAGACGGACTTTCCAAAAACTCACCACATTCCGCACACAGCCAGCTGTGTCGATCCAGCTGCCTTCCAGCTGGATCGAACACAGACAGCTTACTCAAGAGTTTTAATTGGAAAAGGTTTTAAACCTTGGTGCATTCACCCCTCCCTCTACACTAAGGTATCCGTCTCGGGACCAACAATTGGTATCAGAGCAGTGGTTCAAAAGATCATTGTATCTGTGTCAAGTCAGCCTCTTTGCTGATAGTGGTCACCTGAACAGATCCTTCAAAGTTTCAAAATATTTTTAAAATCATTATATTGCATACTGTCATGGAATCTTTCTTGTGCAGGAATCTTCCGACATTCTCTGTCGATGATTATCAGATCTGGAAGTTCCGACTCAAAAGCTTTCTGTGCGCACGATACGACATGATGTGGGATGTTATCACTAACGGACCCATCGTCATCATGAAGTCAGAAAGAGAAGCAGAAATCACACCTGGAGCTGAACCAGTACTTCGGCAAGTTGTGAAGCCCAAAAGGGAGTACTCTCCAGAAGAAAGAAGACAAGCTGGATTGGACAGCTACGCTCGCAACGTCATCTCCTCAACGGTGATGGACGCTTATCTCAGCAAGATCATCAACTGCGAGACAGTTAAGGGGATGTGGGACACTCTAGCCAAGCTGTGTGAAGGCTCAGAGGAAATTAAAGAGAACAAGTTCTCAGTTGCATGCCATAAATTCGACAATTTCAAGCAACTCCCCTGTGAGTCCATCGAGCAAATGGAGCTCAGATTCTCCAATCTCGTCATCGAGATCGAGACGATCTGAACTGGAAAATATACAGTTCGAGATAAGAACTTGAAAGTTCTTGCAGCTCTATCCTTAGAATGGTGTACACACAAAGTGGTTCACCAAAGCATAACTGATCTTGGCAGCATGGAGACGGAAAACTTGTTCTCCATCTTGAAAGCCAACGAATTTGATCTGGGGATCACAAGCAGAGAATCATCCAGCCGGATGAATGAAACAGAGCTTACTCCCAAGGCAAAAGAGACAGCCTTCAGAGCTCAATCAAGAAGATCATCTCAATCAGCTCAGCTTGGAAAGACCAACAAGGAGCACAGAAATATGAGCAAAGAAGAATTGCGTGAAGAAGTTGCCATGCTCGTACGGAGCATCAATAGGCTGGATCACAGCAAGGAAAAGTACAAGAAGATCGTGAAGGTTCATCACGACAAGGAACTCGACCCAAAGAGAAACCTAGCTGACTCATCTTCCCGGAGAAAGGATAAAGGACTCGAAGCGAGCGAAATGGATGATGATCAAATCTCCTTCTCCGACTCAGATGAGGATGATTGCTCTGATTAAGATGTCTGAAACATCTTATTGAATCAACCGATGAAGAAAATAAAGAAACCCAGCTAGCTGACTAAGACCAGCTGTGAAATAAAGACAGCTGGATACAAAACTATAAAAAAAAAAAAAAACTCAGCCAGTCTCACTGCTGAGTATAATGGTCTCAATAGATGAAAGAAGAAGCAGCAGATTACCCAGCTGGACATGGCACAACTGACTGCATGCTAAAGAGACCTCATCGAAGAAGTGCTCAGCGACTTCAAGAGATTGCTAGAAATCCTCGAAATTAAGTCAGCTGAGAAAACACAGCTGATCATGAAGCTAGAGATGGCCAAAGCTGAATCAGATCAAAGACTGGCTCCAGCCAAAGCAAACACAGCTGGAACCAAGCCAATGATGTACCAAAGAGGTCGGACATCATCAAGCCAGCTCTCCAAGCTCAGCCCTGCCAAAGAAGCAAACTGCTCGGCAATCTCAATTCTAAGAAACGCAGCGACTCCCAGCTGGACACAAAGCTTAAAGGCAGCAGATAAATCCAGCTGACTGGAATCAAAATCAATGACAGAATGTCATCCAGCTCAGACATCAAGGTCAACCAAAAAGACAGCTGAGAAGGATCTCAGCTGATTATAAAGCTGACAAACTCCAGCTGAAAAATGGACATTATCAAAGAAAATGGAGTTCAAGCAGTCAACAAGGTCCAAAGAAGAAATGACCCTTTCAAGGACCAACCAGAAGTATCACTCACAAAAGATAACAACAAATCTGGGTTATTAATGGAACCCTCAACAACAAAGCCGGACCCAATCACAATTGGGTGCCGAAGGAGTGATAACAAGTCAAGGAGGGACATGAGTTTTTGAGGAGTCATCAAGCGTGCTGTGAAAGAAAGACAGCTGGTGATCAAAGCTCATGACTCACATCAAAGCTCTTCAAAGAATATGTCAAGCGTTTTGGTCCCAGGTAACCTTTGGTGATATCTCGAAAGGATACATCAAAGGATTTGGCTCATTTGAGACAAATAATAATAATATCAAATATCTCGTATGTTGATGGACTTTAGCATTATCGGCTGTCCATCAGCCAATTGTTGTGATAACAGTTTTCCTGGTGAGTTCTATGCGCAGGAATGCAATGAAAAGAACATGAAATCGAAAGATTCTACCTCGCAAAGCAGCAGTGAACTCAACTGATCATGGAACAACTGACTGTCTTCTCGAGATCAGAGATCAAGTTGACAGATGAACGTAATTGTTGAGAAAATCACTGGCTCAAGTGAAGTAGGAAGCAGCTGAGAAAAGACAACCACCTACTATCAAATTCAGGGGGAACTCCACCGAGCTGGAAATCGACACAACTGTGATATCAGCTGAGGGCAAAGTCAATCCAGCAGAATATTCAAGTAGAGAATCAAGAGAGAAATCCAGCTGAACTATCAAATATCAAACGTGGATCGCAGAATCCAGAAGAGGAATCTAGCCGATGAGGAACTCAGTTCAGCAGATTCACCAACAATTGGTATCAACAATTGGTCTCACCCCAGTCCAGCAGAATCATCAAGAAGAGCATCCAACAGGAAATACTCAGCTGGATCACCGTGTGTCATCAAGAAGAAATCAGACACAGCTGGACTAACTCAGCAGGAACCTCAAGGACTTCAAAATGAAGTTATCAAGTCAGAGGGAATCTAACCATGCTGATAAAACTCAATTGGAATATCCAATTGAGGGGGAACCTTGCAAACGGAGCCTTCCCTCATAGGAAGAAGGTCAAGATGACTCACTCCAAACTGAGTCATACAGCTGAGAATGACCATCAATTGGTATCAGCTGAAAAAGAAGAGCCAAAGTGCATCGATTGGGTTTAACTCCAAGCTGACTGGAGTTGCCTCAAACGGGAAGAAATTTTTGCCAGAACGCCGCCACCAGACCTCTACACCCCTCCCTCCCAATATCTTTTTGATGAACCAAAAAGGGGGGAAAGAGTAGGAAAGAATAGGACAGAAAAAGGGAAAGGAAAAAGGGGAAAGGTTAGATCATCTAACTGGAAAGAAAAAGGGAAAAATTGAAGAGAAGCTAATGGCGAGCTGGAAAGGCAACTGGAGAAAGAGCGCAAACTCTTGTCAAGGCATGCGGAGCAGCCAGGAAGAGTTTAGTTAGGGTTTTTTGTTTCGTGTTTTTCTGTAAAAGTTTGTAAAAGTTTTGGCATCATCAAAAAGGGGAAAATTGTTGGGAAAATAATAAACATGCTTTGAAGTGATACCAAAACCCAGCTGATCCCAATCGAGTAGATGAATGTACAAACTTTGTGTTGTTTCCAGCTCACGTGTTTAGAGCTATTAGGTTTTCTAAGTACAGGTTCAGCACAACAGAAGACGTAGCAGAAGACACAGCTAAGCGGACATAGCTAAGCGGACACAGCTAAGGAATTCAGCAGAGCAGACCAAGCAGAGTCAAAGACCCAACAGTATCAAGACCCAGCTCAGTGACGGAAACCCAACTCAGTGTTGAAGACCCAGCTCAGTGTAAAAGACCCAGCTTAGTGTCGATGACACAGCTCAGGTCTGAGACATAGCTCAGGTTGATGATACAGCTCAGGTCTAAGACACAGCTCAGAGTCGAGACGCAGAAGAGTCGAAGACGCTGAAGACACAGAAGAGACGCTTAGCAGCTCGAAGACGAAGACCAACTCCAAGACAAGATCCCTATGTCAGAAGATCTCATCTAACATGGTCCAATCAGAGATGAGGAATAGCTTCTGCAGATGCAGACCTACATCGTAGGCGAAAGGCTAGAAGTCAAAGAGAGTAGGTGAGATTCAAACGGCTCTCTTCCAACGGCTAGTTTGAATCTCCACCTATATATATCTCCTCCTCCAGAGACTGAAGAAATAAAAGAGCCAACAGATAAATGAACAACGATCTTCAAAGGCAAATATCTCAAGAACACCCAGCCAGTCAGTTGTGTTCTTAGTTGTTCACATATTCAGTCATAGGCAGAAAAGATTAGATTAGAACTATCTTAAGCCTAGTGTGAACGAGTTCATCATACTCCTTGTTCTTCATTGTAAGAACTCGTTCATAGTTGGAAAATACAAACCCTTCCACCCAGAAAAGGTTAGGTTAAGGTACGCCTGCTCGAAGCGTGTAATTCGAGTGGCTAGGTTCTTCAGTACCCAGAAACTGAAGGTAGGCTTCAGCTGTGCCCGGAAACAGTTGGTTACGTTTTGATACAGTACGTGGAAACTTGTATCCAGTTCGAGGAACTGAGCTGCAACGCTTGCTGACTGCGTGTAAAGTCAGTGGTATCCTTAGTGGATTACCAGATGGTTTTCTAGTCGTGGACGTAGGAGTAGTTTCTCCGAACCACGTTAAATAGCTTTGTTCTTTACTGCTTTATTTATGCATTCAGCTAACTCATCATAAGCATTCTTTCAAGTTGCATAAACTGACTAACTGAAAAGAGAAACAAAGCTTTGCAATATATTTGAAGTAACAGACGGACTTTCCAAAAACCCACCACATTCCGCACACAGCCAGCTGTGTCGATCCAGCTGTCTTCCAGCTGGATCGAACACAGACAGCTCACTCAAGAGTTTTAATTGGAAAATATTTTAAATCTTGGTGTATTCACCCCCCCTCTACACCAAGGTATCCGTCTCGGGACCAACAGAAATACTAATTCGGTTCGGTTTATTTGGTATTCGGTTCGGTTTCGGTTTTGAAATTTTAGTTTTTCGGTTCAGTTACAGTTTTTGAAAAACAAAATTCGGTTAACCGAAAATCGAACCGAATTAATAATTAATTTAATAATTTATTATTTTATAAATAGTATTATACTAGTATTTAAAAATAAAAATAAATACAATAGGCTATTGTAATTTGTAAAGCTCGGTCAACTTAAAATAAATGAAGTAAAAATTTAATCTTAATGTTTTCAGATTTAATGTTTTGGTTAAGATGTTATAACTTATACAACTTATATAGTTTAGCATATTTAGAGTTTAATTATTTGTTTATGTTTTGGTTAAAATGTTTTGAAATTATGGATTATTATTTTTGCAGATTTGGAATCTTGAATATTGCATGTTAATTAGTTATTTAAAATATAGAAAATATATTGTGTATTATTTCGGTTATTCGGTTTTAACCGAAACCGAACCGAAATATTTCGGTTCGGTTATGTTCGGTTTCACCAATTTTCGGTTCGGTTTCGGTTACTTACTTTATAATTCGGTTTTAATTCGGTTATTGCAATTGGTTCGGTTCGGTGATCGAATAACCGAATGCTCACCCCTACCAGTATAAGATCTATAATATTTGATAATAGTTTACATAAATATGTCCGGCTTCTCACAACGCACTTCTTATAGCAGCTATGTATTTTTCTCATCATTAAAAAATATTAATATATTTGGCACATATCCACTTATACATAAAGCTGGCAAAAGTATGGACCAGCTCGAGCCCGTCGGGCCAAGAGCAAAAATCGAGCCGGACTAAAATTCCAATTAAGCCGAATTTTATACGGTCTAGCTCGATTCAAAAATATATTTATAGTGTTACTTCTTCAAATCGGCCGAAGCTAATGAACCAAATACACTATTCGGGTCTAGGGGTGAACAAAAATAACCGAAAACCAAACCGAAAAATAGAATTTGGTTTGGTTTGTTCGGTTTGTTTGGTTTGTTTGGTTTTATTTTTTTAAAATTTAATTTGTTTGGTTTGGTTTGGTTTGATGCTTTGGCAACCAAACCAAACCTAAAACCGAATTTATATATATATATTATATATATATATATATATTAATTTTTTATATAACATATATAGATTAATTATATTTATATATAACTTTTCTCAATAATGAAAAATAATTTTGTAAGAATTTAGCGGAAGAGCTTGTTGGACCCAATAGAACTTGAAATAAAGCAGGTATATCAATATCATGCAACAAGGTAATGGACCGATCTTTTTGTTGCTCGTTTAACATATTTGTCTTTTCCTATAATATGTGTGTGTGTATATATATGTTATGTTAATTTTTTAAATTAAAAGACTATTATTGTCTTATTGTATTAAGTATATTTTTGTTGATTTTGGATGAAATATTTAGTACATACATGACCGTTCGGTTTGTTTGGTTTGGTTTGATTTTAACTTTTAAAAATTTGGTTTATTCGGTTTGTTTGATTTAGTTTGATTTTAACTTTTAAAAATTTGATTTATTCAGTTTGATTTGGTTTAGACCAAAACCAAACCGAATAACCAAATGTTCACGGGTCCGCCTAAATTTCACCCGATCAAAAATTTTGTAACCCGGCCCAAAATCTAGCCATACCGTCAGGCACCTTTGCTAGTTTTGGCTATATGATTATTCGAATCCGCCGAAATTTCACCGGGCCAAAAATTTTGTAGCCCGGCCCAAAATTTAGCCAAACATTCGGGTCGGGCCACCTTTGCCAGCTAGATTTATACATTTTGTCGCATAACTAGTTTGTTTGTAATGTCGGACCGAATGAGCAATTTTTAAGCAGCAAAGGAGTAATAGTTATCCATTTGAGGTGGAGATGCAGACAAATGTAGCCCCATAAAAAGGAACAAATTAAAATGAAAACCATTCTGATTCTCTGAATAAACAATACACTCAAATATCCCCACATTCTCTCTCTACATTGCCACTTTTACAGTTTTTTACTGTTTCACTTTTTCGCAAGAACTTGCTTCAGTCTTCCACGAACTCTCCTAGTTTCGTCAACCAAAATTGAAGGAAAAAAAAAAAAAAAGCAAAACCAGTTTTTACAAACCGAAAAATTCCAAGAAAAATGGCTACACTGTACAGACCATATTTTGTGCATGAGAGCTTTAATCATAAGCAGAGCATTTCTTGTTTACCTGATTGTTCATCATCAAGAAGACTTCAGTCCATATCGGTTTCTTTCAAAATGAGCAGTTTCATGGGTTTAGGCTTCAGATCTCATGAAATTTGTTTCCTCAAAAAAGGGAGCGAAAATACTTTTGGGATCAAAATGTCATGGGGTGGTCCTCTCTCTTCTGTCAAGTTAATTATCCAAGGCAAAAATTTTGAGGTACCCTTTTGTTCTTTATGCCTAAAATTCTATTTTCTTGGATAGTTCGCCTTCTACTCAAAGAGAGAGAGAGAGAGAGGAATATGGTGATCATTGAATTATTGATCTTTTCTGGTTGCTGGTTTGAAAGAGGAAATAACACATCTTCTTTGCTATTTGCTTTCAAGAAACCTCTCACATGTTTTATTTTTAAATGCATATTAATTTTTATGTCCATTTTTTATCTTACCTGGAGGGGAAAAAAATAAAAAAATCTCTGTGATGGAGCCCTGCAGCAGAAGATGTTGATTAGGTTGTTGCGTGTGTGATGTTGTTTCATAATTTCAAGAAAATTAATGAGAGTTCTATACGTAATTCACAGTTGGCTCCCAATGTGAAGAAGCATATAGAAGAGAAGTTAGGTAAAGCAATTGAAAAACACACTCATTTAGTGAGAGAGGTGGATGCTAGATTGTCTGTTCGTGGTGGAGAATTGGGGAGAGGTCAGAGATTAAGAAGATGTGAGGTTTGTTTATGCTCATTAACTCAAAAATAAATAAATAAATAAATAATTTGTTTCATCTGTATCAAATTGTGTTGCATTAGTAAGTTGTTGAAAATTTAGGTGACTCTGTTTACAAAAAAGCATGGAGTGGTTCGAGCAGAGGTGGATTCAGATTCACTCTATGCTAGTATAGATTTCGTGTCGTCTATCATACAGAGAAAGTTGAGGAAGATCAAGGAGAAGGATTCGGACCATGGTCGCCATATGAAGGGTTTTAGCAGGCTGAAGATTACAGACTCCGGTTCTCTGAGAGTGGCCAAGGATGTGGAGGAAGTTCCTCATGAAGGCGATGATAAAGAGGAAGAATTGATCAATGAGGTTACCTTCTACTTCTACTTTGTTACTATTATCTTAGCTGTTAGCTTTTAGCTTTCTTTGAAATTCTTATGTGCTTCGTGCGTTGGAGGAGAAGTTTCATTGCGCGCTCTAGGTTTCGACTCTTGGTAGGCTTTGTTGTAACTGTGAAGAATTGGATCTATCATATCATATGCATATGGTTATCCCATCATATAATCAAACAAGATTATTAGATTTGCATTCACAATGCATTGCTTGAGGTTGAATTGTTCGTTGCTCCAATGCATTGCATTCATTTACTGGAAACGAATCACACTGTCTGCGACTTGGGATAATATGGTTTAAATTAGTCGAAGCATGAAGATGAATGGAGACTTGATTTGTACAAACTAGAGTAAGCTAGGCTGGTTGCTAGATGCTATGAAAGGATAAATGGTTCATGTTTGGCATATAATGCATTTTTCTATGTTAAACAAATGGATTACTCTATGCTTGTTTAGCAGATTGTTCGCATAAAGTACCACGAAATGCCCCCTTTAACCGTTGTGGAAGCGATCGAGCAGCTGAAAAACGTGGATCATGACTTCTATTGTTTTCGGAACGAGGAAACTGGTTAGTGCCTTGTTCTGGTTTTTTATGTTAGTCGTGCTTTTCCTTACATTGGACTCCAACTCATTATAGTGGTGGTGGTTCTTAACTTCTTGTTTAGCTGAGTTTAACATTGTCTACAAAAGAAAAGCTGGAGGCTACGGACTTATCATTCCCAATGGACGCGACCATGCCCAGAAACTCGAAAGCTTCTCCGTGCTTGGTTCCTCGATAAGCTAATTCTTCGATAATGACACTGTTTTTTTGGCTTATAGAGTAGCTCTGGTTCTAAAGATCAATGCATGAAAGTAGATTTTGTGTTATATAACTACGACTACGAGACCTCGAGTTTGATGTGTCTTGCACTCTTATCTTAAACCAGAAGCTTTTGGTTTTAAGCTGACAATCCATGCAAGCATATATGTTAGTATAATGTTGAGTTACTTTCTTCACATTTGTTGCCAGAAATGAACCTAAGTTTTCATCTATCCCAATATTTTCAACAATGTAGGTAGATAAAATAAATTCTAGCAGCAATATGTAAGAAGCATACATATCAAAGAATCAAAAGGGAAACAGCAAAAAACCTCGTGTTCAAATTAATTTGACCAGGTTATAGATTTACAGTTTCTGCATTCTCTCTAGCAGTAGCAGCATCTCAAAAATCGCCATTCTCGTCATAATCTTGATGCCAATTACACAACAATTATGTCACCAAATCCTTACCAGCATGCAAGAACAGCAAGTAGATCTAACCGTGATGATTTCATCTTATTTTGGCACAAACAGCATTTAGATCTCTGAGTATCAACACCCATGTGTGAATATCATCAATAATCATATTCCCGCCTTTTGATTTGGGCAATGGATCAAAGAATCCAAGTCATCTTTCTGATTCAGGTCATGAATCAAGTTTAAGCTGTGCTTTCTTCTTCTTCTTCTTTTTGGTCGAAAATGTGGCCACTGATACACTTAATAGCTTGTTGATAGACATCCCCTCACCCAAAGTCTTTCTCTTCTCTTCATACCTATGCTTGATTCGACCATCAAGCTTGTAACCAAGAAACGCAGGAAAAGACAACAACTCTCCAACTTCGCGACCCATTTCCTCTATCAAGTAATCCAGCTTCTCCTCCAACGACTCGTGGTTATATTGCAATACCTGCGGATGTTTCTTGCTCATATCCAAAATATCCTCACAAGTCAATCCATAGTTCAAGAACACCCCAATCGCCTCTTGTAGATTCTTGCAGCTGCACCTCGTCACAGCTCCCATCGCCATAGCCAATTCCTTCGTTCTGTTCCTATAACCAATCTTCACCATGATAACCAATTTATTAGCTAGATTCTCCTCAAATGACAAGCTCAGAAACAGAGGTGCTTTCATCAAGAACTTGTACACATCCTGTGAACTCAATCCACACTCCTTGAGAAAATCAATCCTCGGTTGCAACTTCCTCTTCCTGCTCGCACTGAACAAAGCTGGATAAACAAGAACAATCCTGAAAATCTCTTCATAGCTCAACCCTGCATATGAATTCAAGAACTTGACGTGGTCTTTTAAGTGGTCCACCGTGTAAGCCAGTACGAAGGGGAACTTATGCAAGACTATGCTCGTAGCAGCCTCATCACCTCCACTCAACTCTAGAATGAACCCGATTCTAGGGATCAACTGAGAGTCCAAATCATAGTTAAGAACAGCAGGCCTACGGAGGATCAACTCGACACCCCCAAAACGCTGCAGAAAGGCAAGCACTCTCTCCATTTCTTCCAGAGATTTAAGGCACAATGCCTTGGTCAAGTTCACATTGTTAAGCACACGAACAAGCTTTTCTTTGGAAATACCAAACTGATGCAGCAACTGCACTTTCCTCTCGAATCCCGCCAGAAATCGAGGGTCTGTTGCATTCAAGAGGCGTTCGATCTGGGCCGGCTCGATTTTCCCCTTGAGTTCTAGATTATCATTAGTAACAACCAAGCTCAATACTCCATTAATTTCTTCAGATGTTAATAAATCCGGCCTTTTAGATATCAATCTAGAAAGAGCAGCACCATATATTCCAGCAGACTGCAAAAGTTGAATTCTACTACGAATAGATTCAAAAGGCGTTAATCTAAGAGCTGCATTGGCATCCAATATTGCTTCGGTTTCTTTCTCATTCAATCCCATTTCTTGAAACAACGAAAACAACATTATACCTGACAAAAAAAAAAGAAGCCCATTTTAAATTAAAAGAAAGAAAGAACAAAAAAAACAGAGATAAAGTTGGACACAGAACAAAGTCACCAAATCAAATCCAAGAAAATAAAGCACCGATTATTTTTATATTTTGATTCTGAATTAATACAATGGGTCATCAATTTGGAAAGCGCTAGACTTAAAAAATGGAAACTTATATATAATTAGGTTGAGATTACCGGAATCGGAGGACGTGGAAGTAGAGTGAGGGTCATTGATGGCGAGAGCGCCGCAGCGGCAGCTGAGAAAAAGACGATTGTTTACGAATTTATGACGAATAGAAGAATTAGAGAGCGGAAAAACGGTGAAAGCAGAAGGTGGAAAGTAAAGCGACGGCGTTTGAAGTGGATAGTTGGAGGGTAGAGTGAAGAAATTGGCAGCCATGGATGAGAAAGAGGAGGAAGAGGAATGCAAATAACTGATTGAGAGATGGATAGGCATAGCCAGCCTTCAAGCCGGTTCTTTTCTACGGCGTTTTTACAAGGTTATGTTAAACCGGACCAATTTGAGTGCCAATTTTTTTGTTTTAATACCTTTACAAAAATGCAGTTTTACTATAAATATTATCTCTTCCTAAAAATCAACGGCTTTTTTATGGAATGTTTGAAGGAAAACTTCCTTACAACGGAGGGAAACTATCATCTATGTACTACTCCATCCCTCCTAATTCAGTAAGTTAGAATGCTCCCGCATGAATTTTACGAAAATAAGTTAATTATAATAAAGTTAAAAAAAGAAAATAATTTTGGAAGGTAGTCAAAACCAAATATCAACCCTTAACAATATTAAATTTAATTATATTTTACCATGCTCTTAGCTTTCGTAACTATAAAAATATCAAAACGCAATCTTGGCACATATACAAAACATTAGAAAATTGGACAAAATATTATGGTACATTTGACACTTTCCATTTGTGAAATTTTCAGAGTTGTCTCTGTTTATCCACGTGAAGTACAAAAAAATCTACTATAAGACTGTTGCTTTAGGATTATTAGTAAAAGCGAATAAAGTATAAAGTACGGTTAAGTGATAAAAGGGAGATGAAATGCTAACATATGTGCCCATAACATATTATGATGTAAACGTGAAATGAATATCAAATCTAATCCAACCAACAATAAGGAAAAGTAGAGCAGTATATGAGATGATATGCTTCTTACAAAATCAACTTCCAAGTAAATTAATAAGTCAACTTATGAATATCGATCAATCTGCAAATGTGAAATTGTGTCTAGTCACCTACAATACCATAGTTACAAACTTACAATGCAACGTTTATATTCACAAAACAATGAGGCATCACCTTTTAGTAAATGCCTGAAAGCCAACCCAATTAGCCCACAATAAGGGCATGGTGGTCAATGCACTTTGAATCATGCAGAAAGAGAACTGCTTGATAAATGATAAGTTTGGCATCTGCGAGGAGTCATGACCTAAAACCCTCGATGATTGCTTATCGCAACAGATTATCACCATCGAGTATTTTGCAGGTTCAGCACCAGAATGACCAAATTGCATCCTCAGATTTTCTTTTGTTTGAACTTCGGACAGCTTTTGGAAATGCTTGTTTTATTTTTCTTACCGTCATGTATGCTCTTAATGAGAATAACAGATGAGGTCCCATTTTCTAAGATCCTGGAAAGCCATGAGATACAAGCCGTTATATAAGATATATGTGAACGTGTTTATGCAATAGACACAGGAATGGGAATGCATTTTCTCTTACAAGTCTGATTGCTTCTTTTTGTTAGTCCCTACAACTTTGTTTGAGTGCTTATCATGAACTTCTGATACGTTGGTCTGATGGTACACCTGTGGAGCAAATCATAAGCCATGGATAAAGATCAAAGATTGAACTGCAGAAACATACTTGTCAGGTCAATAAAAGCATGCAACACTATAATTTATAGTCTATAATAACCTGAGAAGAACAAGATCAACATGACACTTCTTCAAGGATCAACAATAATAAATCTAAAAACATGAAGTCTCAAGAGGTGTAGAGCTGAAGATGTCAAGACGTAAAGCTGAAGAAGACCCTGTGATAGGAAAAATGGTATACACAACTTCACACAATAGTGCAACCACAAAAAAGAATTCCATCATGCAGTGTTGAAGATAATTTCCATGAAGAACAACATAATATAACAACCAACACAAGACTGGTGACACAAATGCTCAGATAGGACTACAGCCGAAGCATGGTATAGAACCGCAAGTTCTGGCTCCAAAGTAATCCACATATTTAACAGTTAGACTGATTATAGCATTCAACCTTACTAGATATATAAACATCTCATTATAAGCCATAACAGTATGAACCCCAAGACATTCTGAAAGAGCCCCCAAAATTCCTGCAATGTATAGCTAAGGATCACACAACTTTCTGGCTTCAAATGGACAAAACCAAATATCCTGATGAACAAATAAAATTAACAGATTAAGACCAATCACAATCACAATTCTAGAAACAGATAAATTGAAGGCTGAATACATGAATACACACACACACACACACTCTTCAAGTTTTATCACATTGAGCCAATTAATAAGCAAACATACAACCTGCATGCATCAAGATAATGATTGCATATAGCATTAGTATAGATGGCTCTAATCACCACATAGGATAGAGTCCTACTAAGGCGTACCAATTTCATACAACTGATATAAAAATCATTGAGTATCCTTGTATGATGATATCCCTTCTCTGTAACAAACTATCAAATTCCACAAGATACAAACTAGAACTACTGCTTATAAGACTAAACAATGGATTGTTATGCCATTTCAATCAATAAACAACCTATGGTCAATACCAGTTACTTAGCCTCTCTTGAATCTGTGAATCAAACAATCACATATTCCTTATAATTCTAAAACAACACATTATCAAAGCAGAAACAATCAAGTAGAAACATAATAACAAAGTGTAATCAACAATAATTTTCCAAACATACTTCATTCAATGGTGGCAAAGCGCACTGCTCTCCACCCCCATCCTTGATATCAACCTTCCACTTCTTACCTCCATGTTGATGACCCTCATCACTCATTTTCCTCTTCTTCTTACCCCTCACAATCTCACTCTTTCCCTTCTTATCCCTCACTTTCCACACATTTTTCTTCCTGTACAATAACTTCTCGAACTTCCATGACTCGTAGCTCGTATCAATAACCGTTACTTCCGTCCGAGAAAATCCCACCAAATTGGCCTCCCTCCCAACCCCCTCCCCTTCAGTTTCCCATCTATCCAACACTTTCACTCCCTCCACTCCACTGTTGCTGTCGCCACTCCTCAACAATGTCACCTTCCCCGGAACTGCATCGCCGTTTTCACGACTCCCGTTACCGGAAAATGCACAAATTCTAGGGTTTGTCTGTTTGCGGGCGGATTTTTTGAACTTAGTGGAATCGCTGCATTTATCCCCAAAATTGAATAGCTCGTTGAGAACATCACTCATTATATTGATCAATTGCTTATCCTCATTTTGAGACGGAGCGCAAATTGAGATGGGATTCGGTTTGGGGCCGAGTGTTTCGAGTGGTGAAGAATTAGGGTTGTGGAGGAAGTTGTCGAGGCCGGTGGTGTCGACGGGGAAGCCCTTAGCGGACCGCAACCGGTCCAGCCATGTCGAGCCGGATTTTCTGCATAGCATGGCCGGAGGGATTAGAGAGAGAAAGTGAGAATGTGTTTGTTATATAATCAGAGTGCGGAAAACACAAATTAGCAGAAAGCTTGACGATAGCGATTCCCATTCCCACAGTTTAGTTGAAATTTTATTTACTAAATAGGATTAATAATAGGTTTAAGATATACCAACTATTTAGGGGATGGTTGGCATGCAGGAATAGAATATAGTGGAAAAGAAATTAACTCAGAAATAGAATGAAGACAAGAAAGGAATGAATCAAAGAATAAAATTCATATGGTTGGTATCGACAAGGAATGGAATGGTCATTCCTTATTTGATTCAATTCCTATGGTTGGTACTGAATAATGAAAGTCATTAAGGAAATAAATTCTTTTTTTTTTTTTGAAAACTCAAATAATTTCTTCTTCTTTTATCCCTTACAATATTTGTTGCAGAAAATTATCATTGTATATGATATAAATTATGGTTAATTTGCCTAAAATACACCACCTTTTTCGAATTTTGAAATTTAACATGACTTTTAAAAATTCTCTGTAAATACACCACCTTTATATCTGTTTGAATTTTGACACGGCGAGAACCTCCGGCGACAGACGTGGCAATTTTTATTTGACGTGTCATTTTTTAGTTGACGTGGCATTTCATGTTTGACGTGGCTATATGAATAGAATGGAACAATATCGTTTTAACAATTTGAACATGGGCTTTAAATTAGGGTTCATTTCGTTCACCATCGTATAATTTTCAGAATATTTATGGTCATTTCATTCACCATCGTAACAATTTTAAAGACATCATTTTTCTCATCAGAAAGAAATTCCACGTGTACAATTTCGGCAGCCACGTCAAATGCAAATTTGGGGATTTTGGAATTCATGTCAAAATTCAAACGGATGTAAAGATGGTGTATTTACAGAAAATTTTTAAAAGTCATATTAAATTTCAAAATCAGAAAAAGGTGGTGTATTTTAGGCAAATTAACCCTATAAATTACACCATAATTATAGTTACAAAAAATAAAAATACAAAATGTAAGCTTATTAAAAATTAAATTATTTTTAATTTTACATTAGCAACAAAATTGATTAATAATTCTAACACATAGACACCACCAATTGAACTATACCTTTATCAAGAAAATAAGAAACAAGAAAAAACTAATTTGAAACAAACGTAGAACATAAACAACTAATTTGAAATAAAACAAGATAAAAAAATATAACAACTTTAATTAATGTATCCAACATAAAAATCCCACAAATTCAACGTGAAAAACTAAAACAATCCCAACAGTTATATTAATGTGTTCAACTAAAATAGTAAAATGTAAAAAACGAGAATATTAATCCGCAAACACAAACTTCAAACATCACCATTTAAAATAGCTTGAACCAAATCCTCCTTGCCATCCATATCCATGCTAAAAAACATGTCAATCAAGTCATCGCACTTTCCTATTTGGCAAACAACTTTGATAATTTCTCCTCTACTAAGACCGGGTATCTTCCTTATCTCCGAATCAATTTTTTGTCTCTTCTCCGAAATCTCAGCATCAACTCCAATTGCTTTACTAAAAACTTGACTTGATTTTGAAATTTCATTCCCAATAATTGAAGCTGCTTTTTCAATATTAGCAATCAAACTGTCAGCTTGAACTTCTTTTTCTCTTCTTTTGAATATGAACCCCTTCAGTTCTAGGAGATTGTAAAGGAGAAAATGCTTCACCAAAATCATCAAGACCATCTTCTATATTGTCATCTATATCATCATTAGCACTTTGTTTTTGGATTTCTTCCATCATATTGCTGGGACCTTCGGCATTAGTTCCTGTAGCTCTATCTTTGCCAAAAATAGTGATAAGTTCTTCATAAAAAGGAAATGACTTGTTTCGCCACATCAAATGATTAGGATGACTCTGCAATATATACATTTATATTAATACAAATTAATAAAAAAATAAATGGAAACATAGATCAGTATAATAATTTGAAAAGCAAACCTTCAAATATGCATTCCATACAGGCTTGTCCGTTGTAACACATTTTTTAATTGGATCCATTCCAAAACCACTCGTATTGGGGACATTCAGCATGTCATAAACAATAGTAAAATCCTTTTTCAAAGTTTTGATTCTTGACTCAATGTGTGGCTTAGCTTTCAATCCCGATTCAGGCAAACTTGTTAACAATTTCTCCTCCACATAATTCAAGTAACCAGGTTTGAATTCATTTTCGGCTTTGAATTTCCAATGATTTACCATATCAAGAAGTGCTTCAATGAGCTTGGTATCTTCCTCATGATTCCATTTCCTCTTATTTCTACCAGGACCTCTTGTATCTTGATTGCTTTGAGTTTCCATTATTTACAAGATATAAAAAAGTCATTAAATAATCAATAATCAAGAACATGGACAAAATATAAAAAAAAAATATTATAATCAATCACCAAAAGTACATCGAGCTATACATAAGAGATTCTGGGTTCGATCTATCACTTACATAACTAGAAATTAGTTAAGGTATATATCATTCTTCCATAAATCGACTCCGTGGCCCAATGGATAAGGCGCTGGTCTACGAAACCAGAGACTCTGGGTTCGATCCCCAGCGGAGTCGAATTTTATTTTTAAAATTTTGCTTCTTTTATAATATTAAAATTAAATGTAATCCTTGTTAACGGTATAAGCGGACTCCGTGGCCCAATGGATAAGGCGCTGGTCTACGAAACCAGAGATTCTGGGTTCGATCCCCAGCGGAGTCGTTTGGTTATTTTTTTTTTAATTTTTCTTCTGTTTTGGTTTTACAGATATGAGAACCAAATGCTAAGAAAATATATCCGTCAAATTTTAAACGTCATAATATTATTACAAAATATACATGGTATTTGTCCTATTATCTATATAAAATAAAACGATTACGCATTTAAAATCTCACCTTAATTTTAGGTCTATGTGGCGAAATTTGTCGATAGAATCTTTGAAAATATATTTATAAGATCCAATATGTTGTTAAATGGCAAGAATATTTGATAATTTGGCGTACCTAATAAATTCTATAATATGACTATTGTTATTGTAAAAAAGGATTCCAATTATGGAAATAAACATGACAAGAAGGAAATAATATACTCTAATATTATATTCAATATTTATTATTTCAAAACTTTCATATATAATACTTCCTCCGTTCCATGATAAGTGGCCACATTCTTTTCGGTACGGGTATTAAGAAGAACGATGTTTAAAGAGTAAAAAGATAGAAAGTGGTGGAGCCCCACAACTTTTTGTGAGAGAAGCATATTTCCTTATAAGTAAAGTAGCCAATTATCCCGGGACAAAAAAAAAATGTGGTCACTCATTGTGGGATGAATGGAGTAATGGATTGCTATAAATATATTTACTATTTAGTAACTTCCATAAATTGGTTATTTTTGTCAAATAGTTCATATTATTAATATATTAATTAATATTACTTAGTATTATCATTTTGCGAGAAACGTAATTATCTTTGATGATTGCAATGTTAATGCAAAGAATTTTATAAACTGAAATTTTTTTGTTAGACTTATAATTAATATATTTTATTATATTTAATACAAAATTTTAATTCGAGATTCTATGTGGCGCTCTCTCTTTGCAATATTCTTATTCATCTTTAAACCTCATTTTGAATATTTTTATTTATATATTCTATGTATATTTAAGAGTTAATTGGGTCATATAGCTAAATCACTTAGTAAAAATCAATAGTTGTCAAGGAACTTAGTTTGTACAAATTATAGTAATATTTTGTCTTTTCGGACCCTTTTGCCCTTATTTTGACTTTTCTCACCTAACTTTATATACTCGAAATACGCTTGCTACGAATATGAATATTCGTATCGGCGTACCACGTCCGCCTCCTATTCCACCACCGCCACTACTACCACCGCCACCGCCACGGCGGCGAGTTACGCATGATACGAATATGAATATTCGTACCAGCGTACCACCGTCCGTCTCTCTCATTCTACCACCGCCACCACCACCGCCACGGTGGCGTGATACGCTTGGTACGAATATGCATATTCGTATCATTCGTACCAGCGTACCACCGTCCGTTTCTCTCATTCTACCACCACCGCCACGGTGGCGAGATACGCTTGGTACGAATATGCATATTCGTACCAGCGTAGCACGTCTGCCTCCCATTACACCACTACCACTACTACCGCCGCCGCCGCCACGGCGGTGAGTTACGCTTGGTACGAATATGAATATTCATACCAGCGTACCACCGTCCATCTCTCTCATTCTACCGCCGCCACCACCACCACCACGGTGGCGTGATACGCTTGGTACGAATATGCATATTCGTACCATCGTACCACGTTCGCCTCTCTCATTCTACCGCCGCCACCACCACCGCCACGGTGGCGTGATACGCTTGGTACGAATATGCATATTCGTACCAGCGTACCACGTTTGCCTCTCATTCTGCCACCGCCACTACTACCGCCGCCGCCACCACGGTGGTGAGGTACGCGTGGTACGAATTTACAGTTGTTACGAATTACGTAAGTCGTATCTTCGTACCAATGATGGTAGTTTACACACTTTGGTACGTGGGATACATGTATCAATATTCGATTACGATTATCCGTATTCGTAACAGAGTACCATTACATTTTCTACTAGTCGCAAGCTTCTCCTTGGCATTCATGGTGGCTTTGTGCTCCAGATCTACAAATATATTCATAGATTCGGATAATTTCTTCTTCTAATTCTCACAATTTATGCTTATTTAGGATTTTTAAACTTTTGTTGTATTTTTTTAAAAACTTTTGTTGATATAGGGCTTTTTCGTGTTTGTTTTTTATGACTTATGAGATTTTCATATTGTTTTAGTGATTTTTGATGTATTTGGCTTGATTTTTGGGTGATTTTCGGGATTTGTGCTTGATTTGGATTGAATTGTTGGAGAATTTTGGGTGGTTTGATGCTTGATATTTGATTTCTGGTCCACTAACTTGATACCCCAATATGAAAATGGTGTATTCGTACTGTGCATACCACACCATAACCTGGTATTTGGTTACGAATATGAAAATTTCATACCGAGATACCATGTTATGTTACGAACATAGATATTTTCATAAGTCATCAAAACGTAACATCGGTACGAATATTATAAATCGTATAGTTATGCATCAGAACGACTGACATGAATTAAATAAATTCGTACCATTCTTGACACCAAATAAAAATACGTCGATACGTAATTCATCATCGTCATCAACATCGTACTCATTTTCATTTTGCACATTCCGAGCAGTCAAGAAATTGATCAATATATCGCATTCTCATTCTTATTTAACTGACACTACCGATAGTTTCAGATCATGATGGTAACTTTACCAGATTACAACATGGTAACCTTATACGAAATTGTCATTTCGTACCGGATACCATTTCAAACAGTTGCCACTGGATATGCCCCAATACGAAATTGTCATTTCGTAAAACCTTACCAGGTTACGACATGGTAACCCCGACACAAAATTATCATTTCGTACTCTGCCATTGTAGCAATATATGTGGTGGTGGCAATGACGGAATGAGAGGCGGACGGTGATACGCTGGTACGAATATGCATATTCGTACCAAGCGTACCCTACTGCCGTAGCGGTGGCGGCGATGGTGGTAGAATGAGAGACAAACAGTGGTACGAATATGCATATTCGTACCAACTACCAAGCGTACCTCGCCGCTGTATAGAATGAGAGAGACGGATGGTGGTACGCTGGTACAAATATTCATATTCGTATCATGCGTAACTCGCCGCCGTGGCAGCGGCGGCGGTAGTAGTTGTGGTGGTGGAATGGGAGGCGGACGGTGATACGCTTGGTACGAATATGCACATTCGTACCAAGCGTATCTCGCCACTATGGAGGTGGTGGTGGTGGCGGTAGAATGAGAGAAACGGACAGTGGTACGCTAGTACGAATGATACGAATATGCATATTCGTACCAAGCGTATCTCGCCACCGTGGCGGTGGTGGTGGCGGCGGTAGAATGAGAGAGACGGACGATGGTACGCTGGTAAGAATATTCATATTCGTATCATGAGTAACTCGCCGCCGTGACGGTGGCGGTGGTAGTAGTGGCGGTGGCGGAATGAGAGGCGGACGAGGTACGCCGATACGAATATTCATATTCGTATCATGCGTAACTCGCTGCCGTGGCGGTGGTATTAGTGGCGGTGGCGGAATGGGAGGCGGACGTGGTACGCTGATACGAATATCCATATTTGTAGCAAGCGTAACTCGAGAATATAAAGTTAGGTGAGAAAAGTCAAAAGTAAGGGCAAAAGGGTCCGAAAAAATAAATATTGCTATAATTTGTACAAACTAAGTTTCTTGACAACTATTGATTTTTAATAAGCTATTTGTTTATTTTATATCTCATCTCTATTTAATATAAATTTTTCCATCCCACATTGATTTTTAATAAAACTTCATTCTTGGAGAACCTATATAAATACTCACAATCCATGTGTATTTTCCTATTCCACAACTATTTTGCACAACCAATTTCATTTGGCCAATTAATTTGTTGGCCAAATAATTAGTTTTATTTTTATTGACAATTTTAATTTGATCAATACTATGTTGTCAATATTAATTTAACAAATTATTAAATTGACGTAAATAAAAGAAAATTCTCAGCAATACATAGTCTCAATTATAATTCTCGGATATATATACATATATATATTTACACACGTAGGGATAATTCTAGAAATTTGAATTCGTGATGAGATGATAAGACGTACATAACAATTAACATCGTCTACAATGAAATCTTCGATAGATTGTGAGGTAACTACAAAGTTAATTTTTCATATTTTAAAGTATGTTTTGTTTGTACAAAAAAAAAATAGTTTGATTTCTATTGTTTTCTCGCAGCTAAAGAAAGTGGAATAAAATCAAATAACACTCATTTCGATCAATTATCGAAATATTATCACTCCGAAATAATATTAAATTATTTTTAATGTTCATGCTTATATATTAGTACAAAATAATATGATAAAAATAAAAATATTTGTTAAAGGAAGTACAATAAAATCGAAGAAACAACCTTATTGATAGAGGTGGCCAAAAAAACCAAAATCGCCGGAACCGAACCGAAACCGGCTGTTCCGGAACCGGAACCGAACCACCGGTTCCGGTCAGGAACCAAGAACCGCATCGACGGCGGTTCGGTTCCGGGTCCAAAATTGCGGAACCGAGAATCGCCGGTTCCTCCTATTTTTATTTATTTTTTACATTTTTATCTATGTTTATGTTACAATTCATATTTATTTCACCTAAATGTTATGTTAGAATGCCCAAAATTACAATTAAACAAGAAAAAGTAGCAAAAAACATGAAAAAAATTTGAACCCCAAAATATGCGGTTCCGGTTTGGAACCGCCGGAACTGCGGAACCGAACCGAACTGAAACTTGCGGTTCCGATTTGGAACCGAAACCGAAGTGGTCGGCGGTTCGGTTCCGATTCCCTTGGGATGGAACCGAGAACCGCCGGTTCGATTCCGGTTCCGGTTTCGGAACCGAACCGAACCGCGGCCACCTATACTTATTGATGTATTTTATTTTAATTTCATCACTTTTGTAGGACTTTTTTAGTAAATTGTTGAAATAATTTTACTCATAATGTATTTAATGCTGACAATGCTTCTACTTAACTTTTCAGGAGTTAATGTTGATTATGTTGGAGTTACTGTAACTGCAGTTGCTGCGAGAGAATCTAACAATGAGATTTATGAATTTATGGAAAAGGTGCACAAAGTAGTACTCCCTCCGTCCCAATATTTATGACCTATTTTTTTGGGCACGGATATTAAGAAGAAGGAAATTAGGGATCAAAAGGTGTGTGACCACATGTTAAAATTTTAATGTAGTTTTTATTCATTATTAAATCATTTAGTCAATAAGTATTCTTTTTAGTCAATAAAGTGATTTAATTAGAACCTAAGTAAGCTTTAAATTAGCCTGAAAAGGAAACAGATCATGTTACATGGAACGGTCCAAAAAGGAATACATACCATGAATATTGGGACGGAGGGAGTATTAATTCCTTGAAATTGGTGTTGTATTTAAAATTGAGCTAGCCTACTAGAATTTACTTTCTATTGAATTTAAAATTTCATCATTTTTGTGACTTCTTATAGTGAATTGTTGAAATAATATTACTATCATATGTTTAATATTCTATTATTTTTATAATTATATACTTATAAATTACAACAAATTGTAGTTCGCCATCAATTTTCTACTGAGTACATTTATATTATGTGCATATATTTACACATAAAGTGTCTAAAAGGTACCTATTTAACTTTTTAAAAATTCACTATTCAAGTAGATGAGTTTTCATATTATATTGCATACATAAATAATAAGGTAAAAAATATCATTGAATTGATGACGTGTACTAGAAATAGTTATGCCGTCTGCCCAAGAATACTAGTCTATGTTGGACTTCAATTTATGGATAATTATTAATTTAAATCACCAATGCCTTTTTAGTGGGTTGGCTTTCGTATTAGGACCTGTTTGGTAGCCCTGATAAGGCCTAGATAGGATATGTATCTGGCCTTATCAGGACGTTTGGTATGTAAGATTAGTATCATGGACGGCCCGTTATTATACCAGGCCCTAGGGTTGTATACGAATCAAATAATTTTGGTTCGGTTCAGTATTCGATTCGAATTTTTGATATTCGGATTCGAAAATTTACGATTCGAATTAATTATCAAATACTTTTTTCGATTCGATTAGTTATCTAATACGAATTCAAAATCATGATATTCGATTCGATATTCGAAAATATTCGATTATATATATATATAAATATTCACAAATACATATTTTATATAGATATATATACACAAATAAATAAATAAATAAATACATATTTATATAGATATATATACACAAATATATATATATTTAAAAACAAACTACAATTTAAACTAAAAAATAAAATTAATACACAAAAGTAAAGTAGTAAACTCCCACTTTTAGTCTTCCCAGTTCCCGCTCCCAGTCCAGATGGCCAAATTCCCAACTCAACTCTCAAACCCTAAGAAAATGTCGTCCAACACCAAGCAAGCAGTAGTCCGCCGCCTTCATCGAAACGCCGCCACCGGCCCACCGCAACCACCGCGCGTCCCGCTCGTGCTTGCCGGACCGCCGTTCACGCCCGCTGTAGCCCAGTCTCTCCGGTTACATCTTTCTTTCTCTCGATTTAAAGCGCTTCCAATACCAAGCAGGCAGTAATTTGCCGCCTTCACCGAAACGCCGCCACCGGCCCACCGCTAGCACCGCACCTCCCGCTCGTGCTTGCCGGACCGTCGTTCACGCCCACTGTAGCCCAGTCTCTCCGGTTACATCTTTCTTTCTCTCGATTTAAAGCGCTTAGTGTGAATCGGTGTGCAATCGTTTAAAATCATTTGTTTGTGTTCGATTATGTCATTATTTGTTCGAGACTACATCAAGGGTTCTCTATCTCCTTCTTTGTTTATTTTAGGGAATGGGCTTCAAATTTAGGAATTTGTTGATGTTTCTCGATTCCTGTTATCTATTACTCCATGTTTTATGTTTTATGTTTTATGTTTCTCGATATTTCTGCACATTTTGGAACAACTCATCATTTTTCACAAATGTACTTGTATAATTGTCTTTAAAATTTATGCTTTTTGTGCCGTCATCAATCCATGGGAAAATAATATTGGTGTTAATTTATAAGGAAATATTATTTAAAGTTTTTACTAAAGGATCGATTACAAAAGTATGGGGGCTGGCTGGATGGGTTATTGATGCTTGCAGACTATTAATTCATTGCACAAATTGCTTAAGAGATTAAGGGTTTTAATTATAAAGATGTGATATTACGAAATATTGTTGATGTTTCTAATACATATAAAAAAATCGAATCGAATATTCGAATCGAATCGAATATTCGTGATTATCATTTCGAATCGAATACGAATCAAAAAAAATATTCGAAGTCGAATCGAATATCGAATCGAATATGTCTCTATTTTTTCGAATCGAATCGAATACCACAGTATTCGATTCGTTTACAACCCTACCAGGCCCGTGAAAAAAAAACTGTTTCACCTTATAATACACAACTCACCGTTCATGTCGGATACAAATATTTGAATTGAACAGTGTCCCACATTAATTTACAAAAAGACCAAAATACCCTCCAATAGTACTACAATAAAAATCAAATATTGTAGCCCTAGTTCTTCCTTCTCTCTCGCTGTGTTCTTGTAGCCTCCACCACTCACCTGCAAATCCCTTTTCTGACGGTCACCACTGCCACCTCCGGTGATAGACAATTTCTGGCAAATTTATTTTTCGACCGTCGCCACTGCCACCTCATGTGATAGAAGAAGTCTTCAACGGTGCGTTCAGTTTTTATTCTTGCTTGTTACCATTGTCGTCGCATTCTCTTCATCATCACCCCACATTTTCCGTGCAGCACGCCGTATTTTTCTTCGGATCCTATGATCGCCGTTTGACTGTTTAGACAGAGAAAAGTATGAAGTAAACGATTTTTGCGTAAGTGGCTTGTTAATTATCTGTGTATACTGGTAATCTGCTCTGGTATTAATTTTTTTTTTAATATTTTGGCTTTCCCATTCTGTTTTAAACGATTATTGCCAAGATTGAGGGCTGCCCTGTTGGAATCTCCTCGATCTTTTTTTGCTTAATTTAGTTTGGCAAAACTCTCCTACATCTATGCATAGAGCTGAATAGACAAGAATCTTATATTTCCAGGACTTTCAGAACATGCTCATGTTTGTAGACTTGTATTAGCATAATAACATCCACATTGTCTTCATAGAATCTATTCTTACATACATATTCATAATTTTTTGTCTACTGATTATAGAAATTATTGCCTAGTGAGCTATATTTCTTCCCCCAACAAAAGTTGCGTGAATCAAGCGCATTTTTATTGCATATATAGTTGCAAGATTATGATGAGGAGCCTCAATCTTGTACTCTTTTACACTGCGCTAATCTTCACCTTCTAAGATGAAAATTCACATTAGTAAGGTTGCAAGTAAGAATTGACATTTTTACTCTGATATATTGTTGATTCTATGTAAACTTCAAAAGTTAGGAGTAAGTTTATATTTCATGACAATTGAGAAGTTATATAAAGGCTAGTAAAAGAGAAGAATTCTGATAGATTTTGGAAGGAATTATTTTGCATATTGATATATAGTAAAAAACCAGTAAACTTTTGTGATGTTCAAACCTTAAACTGTACTAGCCTAGAAGTCATATACAGTAGTAGAAGAGAAAACTTGATATAATTGTTTTAGCATTGAGTTTGATGTTACTAAACATGAATAAGTTAACAACTATTTTTTTGGCAGAAGTAATAAGATATAGAATGACTGAATTGAACCTGTTTAATTTAAACAGTTTTAATAACCATGATTTGGAACTCTTCTATATCCTTAAGTCCATGGTTCAGAATGAAAGAAAGCCCCATGGTACTAAAAACAAGCACTTCCATGTACATGGTTTACTACAATCATCTTTTATGTAGTGGTTTTATAAGAATATAAAATCTTTTGAAAAACCAGTTTTACTAGTTTTATATTTCAAACATAAGTATATTGTGAAAAGACCAGGCTGAACGAATTCCTTATGGATAAGAAAGTTGAAAATAGATGATTTAGAATTCCTGTGGGGTATAGTTTTATTACTAGTTGTAGTACCTCATGAATTATTTCTTCATTAATCTTTTGGGTGGTTATAAGAGTTGGAAATGTTTATTTTATTTCTGTTTGTAGTTTTTGTTAAAAATAAAAGATGCATAATATTAATTATTGTAATGTGCTGGATTATGGTAAACAAGTAAACTTGTCTGATTGTACTTTATGAATCTTTGCACGTATTATGGTAAACAAGTAAACTTATCTAATTTATATGCAACAACTTGCTTAGGTTTGTGCTGGAAACATGCCGCATAACGGTGGAAAAAATGCATCCATTTACTTATTCATAGAGGAGATCATGCACCAATACTTGCTACAATTATTTATAATAATTCACCTCATTGTTAGGATTAAAAGTAGAAAAAGAAAGCGTAGTGAATTAGTTCAGGCATATTGTATGATCGAGAGAATCCCTGATCAGGTTAAACACCTCAATAGAATTATAGGGGTCAGTGATACTGATTGTATTGTAAATCTTCGAATGGACCACAGCACCTTTGGTAGACTTTGTCTATTATTGCGACAGCTAGGAGGTTTGATTGACGGAAAATACGTTAGTGTCGAAGAACAAGTTGCAATCTTCTTAGGTATCCTTGCCCATCACAAAAAGAATAGAATTGTGCTATTCGATTATTGGAGGTCCGGACAAACAGTGTCGCACTATGTCCATATTGTATTAAAAGCAATTTTAAAGCTTCATGGGATATTGTTGGTGAAACCTGACCCTGTGCCAGAGAATTGCAATGATCCGAGATGGAAGTGGTTCAAGGTAAAACATATTACTGAATTTGTTGTTGTTTATCTAACATCAGGGTTTTAAAGTGTTAACTAAACGGTTATATTTACTAATTTTCATGTTATGTTTGTCGTTAGGGTTGCCTAGGAGCTTTAGACGACACTTATATTAACGCTGGCATACACTAGTCTCATCGGCATCATCTTCGAATATCTCTTCAACATTGACATGGTACTCACCATCAGCTCCCGTGGCAGCTTCGGCTTTATTTTTCTCTTGAAGCAGCTCATTCACTGCATCCATTATGTCCTCAGCACCTTCCTATGTAGCTCTATCTTTGCCAAATATTTCTTTCCGGACGTCGAATAGTGGCCAAGACTTATAACGCATAAGTCTTGCATTACTATCCATCTGCACCACGGTAATGAATTAATCTTATGGAATCAAAAATCAGTAAGATGTATATACTCACCAATGCTTATATACCAATATACATGTTGACACTTTTTGCTATAGATGACAAAGGCATAAACAATTACATGAACGTGTCATATACCTTAACGATTTGGTCCCACTGTTCATTATTGCAATCGATCATGTAAGTCCCTTTTAAGTTGAAGCCAACACCTGATCGACTCAACATCGCCGTAAGGGAGTAGTAGTTCTTCTTCCATATGCTAAGCTTGGAGGTGATATGTGGCATGACCTTTATGTCTGTATCCGGAAACTCCTTTTTCATGGCTTCGTCAAGCTTGTTCAGGTATCCGGTACGAAATCCATTATCAGATTTCCATCCTTGAGCTACAAGCTCCTTTAGAGATGCAACGAGGACCTCTTCCTCTTTCGAAGACCAACTACTCCTGGTTTTATCGGTTTTGTTAACCCGTTCGCGCCTAGGATCATTGCTATTGCTACCTGTTTCCATACCTTGCATTTAAATGTAGATATCAGTCATGCAAAATAATGAAAAATAACTATTTTGTTATATAATAATGCATCACACAAAAAGTAGTTTAACTACAAAAAATATGTCATCTTGAATGCATACTGTGTTCTGTATTGATGATTACAAAAGTAGCCATTCATTTTCAAGCAACTATGGGTGGGCACACATTTTTATTTTTATTTCCAGTTAAATCAGCAAATTAACATTTTTCAGTAATTGCAGCACCAATTTATAACAGGACATGCCATTTTTTCTACTCAGAGGCAATTTGTTATGCATATATATACCAATATAAATGATCTCTACTATTTCTAATGATAGGGTAACATGATTATCTCAAAATGCAACACGATATATGTACTTGGAAATTTCCATGGGTAAAAAAGAAACATAAACACAATTTCAAGGATTTAAGGCCACAAATTGTTCGAAATTGTTCCAAATATCGACAGAATTGTTCGAAAATTTAGTTATGTTCAAATTACCAGTAAACAATTGTTCGAAATATTAACACAATTTCAAGGATTTAAGGGTAGAAATTGGCGTTTGATTCATGGAAATTGCATCGCGATATTCAAATCATAGAAATAATAAAATAACCGACCTTGAATCGCAGAACTCATTACTTCAACTACTATCTCGTCGGCGAGCTTCAACAATCTTCAAATCTTGGAGTGTTTTGGGTCTTCTGTTATGGATTTTCAATTTTAGGTCTTATGTATTTTATTTGTTTTGAGGCTCTGACGGTAATACCAAGAGTCTTTTGACTCATTTATCAACTTCACCGACCATGTTGCACATTGGTTAATTTAGTAATTTTTTAATTTTTAATAGGGGTAAAAGTGGAAAAGCATAAGTTAATCTAGTCTTATAAACTAGGATACCAAACATCGACATATCTTATCTAAACTTCAATCTTATCTACCAATGTAACGACCCGGCTTTTGGACTGACGGCTGGCCCCACAAACCATCACAAGTCCTTTCTAGCGTGCTTTGTCCTCACTCACACGCTTCCTGAGAAAACTTCCCAGGATGTCACCCATCATAGAATTGCTCCAGGCCAAGCACGCTTAACCTTGGAGTTCTTCCACAATGAGCACCAGAAAAGAAAATGCATCTTGATGGTATAAGTAGCCCAATCAATTCCTTTAAGCTCTCCTCGAATATGTCGTCCCATTCCGACATATTCTCGGAATCCCTCTCATTCGGGTGTGTTCCGGTTCGTTCCTACCCCCTCCGCTTTGAAGTCTTATCGGAGTCGCTCCTTGTCCGTGCTTCTGCACCGGCGATCACTCCTTACTTCTGCCCCGAGTGTCACAGGCCCACCAGCTTCCGCTTGGTTCGTCCCCGAACCACACCATACTAGAAGAGGTTCGGCTCTGATACCATCTGTAACGACCCGACTTTCGGACTGACGGCTGGCCCCACAAACCATCACATGTCCTTTATAGCGTGCTTTGTCCTCACTCACACGCTTCCTGAGAAAACTTCCCAAGAAGTCACCCATCATAGAATTGCTCCATGTCAAGCACGCTTAGCCTTGGAGTTCTTCCACAATGAGCACCAGAAAAGAAGATGTCGTAAAGATATTGCATGCTGCTTCACAACCAAACACAGGAATTGGATACCAATCATCCCATATCTTTCAAAACATATCTTGACTTTATCTATCTAACCACATCCTAACTTGCTTACCAAACACTCCCTTAATGAATATCACGTGTCAAGGAGTAGAACAAATATATGTAGAGCTGCAATTGGATGAAATAACTCATATTTTGCAATTAAGTTTAGTAGACTCTAGACTCACAGAAAATTAATGTTTAGAAATAAATTAAAATAAAATGTCAAAATCCTAAATATTACTCCGTCCACAAATTTGATTAGCTTGACTTGACACAGGAATTAAAGAAAGAGTTGACTTAATTGATAGAATGTATTGTATAATTGGTAAAATTTATGAGTTTGAATTTCACCGATCTACTATAATTAAACATTTTCCCACATAACAATGTGTTCCACTTGTCATTTAAATGAAAAGGATAGAGTTTGTCATCCATTTTTTTTATCATATTGGAGTTCATATGTATTAGTCAAACCCCAAATTCAATTTTTATTGATTTTAATAGAGTCCTATACTAGTTCGTATCATTTATATCTGAATTTTATGAAATGGCTTAGAATTTTAAAGCATATATGCAAAGTTCAATAAATTATTATCCTCGACACTTGGATTGATGATCCCACAGTAAATTATAGATTCAACATAATTTGATGTTTAATGGCATAATAGAATGGGGATCAAACAAAGAAGAAAAAGAAAGCCGTGCGATCAAGTCAAATTATAGTTACCTATACAATTATGTGTGAGTCACGAACATTAAGATTCATTTATTATTTAAAAAATATATATATGTAAGCTCGTATCAAGAACATTGTTCAATACGCAAATTATTATTTTTGCCGAAAACCTTATTCTAAGCATAAGAATTAAATCCTCACGGAATATCCTCCAAAATAACAAAGCATCTGATCTTAATTAATTGAAACACTTGCACCAAGTTAGGCATACTTTCCCCCAAACCTATCCATATCCATTATGCAATAAAACAAGAATTATTCTATTGGTTTAATTCAGATTATTTAATCCTAATAGAAAAAAAGAAAAGAAAAAAACTAAATTTTGCCAACTGTCCCCACTAAGTGAAATTGTTGGCATTATTTCTTTTTCAGTAACTAAAAAAACCTGCAGCTTCGAAGTACTATCCCATTTGATAGTATTACTATTAATAATCGTTTCCCATGAATTTAAAATTGAGAAAAAATTTTGAAACAAAAAAAGTCGTGGTCGCGGAAACGCGCCGCTGCTGCGTATTTAACGATGAAGAAAAATAAGTGGCGCAAAATAAAATTGGAAGAGCAGAGCAGTCAACACAGAGACGGAACAGCTGGCATCTCCTCGCCGTCATCAATCCAAAACCACTGGTTGTTTGGCGGTGCAATTCGATAACCCCTTTTTTGTTTTTTTGTTCGTTTCCATATTTCTATCTTTAGTTTCTTTCAATCTCTTTCATTACAAAACAAAAGAGTTTTTTTTTTTCCTATAATTATTAAAGGAACGACTTCAACAACAAAAAGAAATGACGCAGAATCAATATTTCCCACAAACCAAGTTTCGGCCTTTAATTGTTTGTTCATTCTTATCCGTTACTCTCTGCAAACCCTTTTGATATCCTCTTCATATTTCCTTTTCTGGGAGGAAAAAAAAAATATTTTTTTCTTATATTGAGGTTTTTCTTGGTAACGGCCGCCTGCTATTTATTGATTATTGTCTGCAATAATTAGTAGTTATGGCGGTGGCTGAGGCGTTTTTGGAGATTTTGAGGATGCCGATGAGTTGGGCGATGGTGATTGGAATTATACAGTTTCTGGGGCCTGTTTGGATTGCATTTCTTTCGGGCGTAATGGTAGGATGGATTTGGAAACCTAGGTGGGCAACTTTGGGGAATTGTAAATTTGATTTTTCGGCTCCGTCTTCGCCTTCTGCTCTTTTTAAAAGCTTTGGTTCAGCTCAGAGTTCGAATTCTTGCAAGGATGGAACTGCAAATTGTCGTTTGGATGATGGATTGCACAAGGAGATTGATAACTCTATTTGCAGGTGTGGATTTTGTGTTTGATATTCGAAAAATCATTATATGCGTTTGAATAATTGTATTGCTGTATGATTCTTTCATGAGCCTGTCATGTTTCAAGAGTGAGGTTTTGTGCTGCTGTATAAGTAGGTTTTATGGTGAATTTGAATCCATGAATAATAGACTTCAATTTCTTATGCAGTTTCGTTCAGGTATTAAGTATTTATCACGTTTTGAACAGTTAATCTGTTAATCTGAAGTCTCGGTATCATTTTGAGTGATTGCAATAACAATTGCAGATAGCTATGCTCGGTTTAGGGCAGACATATTTTCTTGATAACGCAACTTGGTGATAGTATATCTCATCTAGTGTAGCTTTATTATGTCATTCTCGTATTCCATTACGACCTGCAAAACACATGCATGTTTCGAACTTTGATGCCGTTTTGATAGAAGAATGCGAGTTGTTTGCCCCCTGCTGCTTGTTATGTATGTATTTTCAAAACGATGTACCTATCACTCGGAAGTTGAAATTGCTATGTGGTTTATACTGTAATAAGCAAACATATTTGTGATGAGAATATACTTGATTACTTAGTTTTATTGGTCATATTCAACAAGCATTAAGTAAATTTATTGGCCATGACTTTCTAATGAAATGTATATTGCTTCTTTAGTCCATCCGAAATGGGCAAAGAAGACCGTCCACTTATCACAAATGAGGATTTGGAACATTTATGTCATCTTGTTGAGAGGAAAGATGGAGGACCCCCTTGGAAGCATATGATGGATCGTTCTGTCCAGAATATGAGCTACCAAGCATGGCAAAGAGATCCTCAGGTACGGCCAGAATGCTTCTGGATTCGTCTTCGTCAATTTGTTTTCCTTTTAAGTGTATAGATATCCAATGCTTTATAATAGTAATTGTTCTTTTTCTGGTGTTTGTTAAGAGTGGCCCCCCTCAATATTGTAGCAGAACTGTTTATGAAGATGCAACCCCAGAATTATTAAGAGACTTTTTCTGGGATGATGAATTCCGATTAAAGTGGGATGATATGGTTACACATGCATCGATTTTAGAAGAATGCCCCACCACAGGGACCATGGTGGTTCACTGGATACGCAAGGTCGGGAATAATATATGTATATATTTTTCTCGTTTAGATGATGTGGGTGGTTATATTTACATTTTTCTCCTAGCATTGAAGCTGACCATTTTCTTGCAGTTCCCTTTTTTCTGCAGTGACAGAGAATACATAATCGGGCGTAGAATATGGGAGTCGGGAAGATCATATTACTGTGTGACTAAGGTAAAGCTAGAGATATATTTTGGTTCTTTTGTTTCTTCTGCCAAATATAGTTTGTGGCTCAGTGGGATGATTTTAATTGACTTGCGAGAATTTAGATTTTATTTTTCTATGTAAGATCTACTTTACGCTAAACATGTTAAATGAGTATCTAAGGTTGCTTAGAAGTTGTTTATATATCCAAATGAGATTTGTAGGACTGACCAGATTTTATACATAACATCCTCACCGAACAGATACAGTGATGGGGAATAATAAATGATTTTCCCGAGCATTTAGTTGCATCATGTAACACCCTGTCTACTTATGCACTAAGACTGACAACACCAACCTTCTTCTGAAAGGATTAAGAAATTAAACGAATGTATTTTCCATTTGTAGTTTTTAAAGTTGTGTATCTGTTGGTGAAGTTGTTATTTTAGCTTGATAGAATTGAGTGGCCTAATTTTTTGGTTTTGAGCCAGGGGGTTCCCTCTTCTGTTCCCAGGCGAGACAAACCTAGACGTGTTGATCTTTTCTACTCAAGTTGGTTCATCCAAGCAGGTAAAGAGTTCATGGTTCCTTACTTGTTTCAAGTACCCGATCTTCCCACATTCATCGACCTTTGCAGCTTGGTAGGTGGCACGTATAAATGGATAACTTTCGTCTGAACCTGGTGGAACTCATATAACTCGATTTCCTTTTGAAAATTGAGAAACAAAATGTTCAATTTCTCGAGTGTTGCTTCTCTAAACTCTTCCTTTTGGTTTCAACAGTGGAATCAAGAAAAGGCGACGGGCAGTTATCTGCTTGTGAGGTGATACTCTTCCATCATGAAGACATGGGCATCCCTTGGGAGATTGCAAAATTCGGGGTGCGCCAAGGAATGTGGGGAGCGGTGAAAAACATCGAGCGTGGTTTCAGGGCTTACCAGAAACACAGAGCATCGAGTGCACCCCTGTCTCGCCATGCGTTCATGGCTCAGATCAACACGAAACTCGACCCCGACTATCTGAAAACATTAGAAGATGATCAAGTATCGTCAGCAGTGACGCCGTTGGTAGCTTCAGCTGATGACAGGGCAAAGGGTGTGAAGATATCGAAGCTTTTAATAATCGGGGGTGCCATCGCTGTTGCTTGCAGCCTGGACAGAGGACTCTTGACGAAGACACTCATATTTGGCGTTGCAAGAAGGTTCGGAAACATGGGAGGACGAGCTTGCAGCTGACCGTTTTAGCTTACTATTTTCGTTTTTCGTCTTCATAAGCAAGTTTACAATGTCGTTGGTCTCCGTCACAGCCATACATTCAGGCAGATAATGCTTTCGGAAAGATCAAATTTTCGTTTATAGTTGCAGTAATATATCGGAAACCTAGCTTAAGTTTCTTGTAATTTTTGGCTCGAGTAATTTATGCTCCTTGTTCTGCCCTTTTCCCTCTTTCTGCAGTGGTAGATTGATTGTATGTAAACTGTACTCACATCGGTCTCGATTAAATCCAGACTGCCAACTCAATCGCAAATGTGTTTTTGCTGCGGTTGTATCAATTAGTGTTTTCGTTGAAAATACGAGCTCGGATTTCGTCTTTCGAGCAAGCGAGGATCCTTGGTTATGGATGGAATGACTGGTGTTATAAAAAAAATTTACATTCGTTCATGTATGTTGTTAAGGGATGGAGGGGCTCGATTGTGTTTCTTTTTTTAAAACAAAAACTCGAAATTTACTTTAGGTGTATGGTCATATTTGAGTTTACATATATAATATATTCACCTTCTTTGTGAAAATAAGAGTTTTAGGTTACGCATATAATTACGTAAATCACAACCAAACACCAACAAATTAAATATGCGACCGAATTTGAATTTGTGATCCGGATATTGTATTTTCTTATGCGTCTTGATCAATATCAGTGAGATGATCTCACATAAATTCTTTTTATAAAATATAATAATGTATATATGAAGTCTTGGATGGCCTAGGACCTCCTAGGCTGGTTCCAGTTCTACCTTATATTCGAAGATTAATATTATTTAGGTGCTTCTATTGATTTGGACCTTTAAAATGATCATAAAATACCGAAAAAACTACTACATTTTCTCGAAGCTTTTCTAAAATATGTTTGCAAGCTTCTAGCTACTAAAATGTAAATGTAAAAATTGAAGGCACCAAATTCAAATGGGAAAAGGTGCAAATACCCCCCCTCATTTTGGCAGCGATAGACAAATATTCTCCTAAACATTGTTTATGCGCAAATTCACCATTCTCTAAAATTTTCGGATGCAATTACCCCCTCGCCGTGACGGAAACAACACTTCCGTTGGCAAAAAAAATATTTTTGATTCATTTTTATTCTTGTGGAACCCTTACAATTTCCAAGAATTAATTGGTGCTAAAAGCTGAAATTAGGAAAAAATTTATTTCAAATCCTAGCTCACAACTTTCAAAGCTCAGGCAAAGTTCTCCGATAATTTGCAATTCAAACCAACTATTTGTTGTTGTTAACATTGATGATCTCATATTCTTCAAGTGGCTCGTCATCCTTTTTCGTGCAAATTATCGGAGAACCTCGCCTGAATTTTGATAGTTGTGAGCTAGAATTCGAAATAATTTTTTCCCTAATTTGAACTTTTAGCATTAATTATGTAGTATATAACCGTTGGTAGTTGTGAGGGTCCCACAAGAATAAAAATAAATTAAAAATATTATTTTTGCTAACGGAAGTGTCGTTTCCGTTACGGCGAGGGGTTAATTGCACCTGAAAACTTTAAGGAAAGATGCATTTGCACCTAAACAAAGTTCAAAAAAATATTTACCTAACGATGCCAACATGATTAGAGTATTTGCACCTTTTCCGATCCAAATTGCTAGATCCGGAGCAGTTGGAGTAATAAGTTGAAGTCAATTAAATTAATGATGACCTACAAAATTTTCAATGTCTGCTTCATAGAGACAAGAGAGAGACAGACAAGCTGATTTATACAAACGATGTTTGATGTTTCTCCTATTCAAACATCATATCACTACACTATGACTATAATCTCATTCATTAATTATTTAATTATAAGATAGATACATACATCATACATGCAACACTTTGGACATACGAAGAAGCAACTAGCCAACTAGCGCCGAACAATGGTCTCAAAACAATTCAAACCATCAAACTGCGGAGCCAATTTTGGTGCATTCCCACTCCCACTCCTCCCATCTTTCTTCTCCTTCGCCAATAATCCCGTTGCCAGATATTCATCACCCTGCCCATAATTATAATTTTATCATTTCGGCTTTCTCAAAATTAAACAAATTCAAAATAAATAAATAAAATAGGAAATTACATGGTTAACGGAGTTATTTTTTCCCAAGAAATAGAGCCCCATCGCTGCAGCTGCTGCCGGCGCTGCAACGTAAACACTACCAAGAGCCATTTTTCTTTTTTCTTTTTTTGCAGCTCCAAACTTTGTTATAAGAGTTTATAGGGAGAAATAGAACGGTGTTGGAAGATGTATAGCTCGACGAAAATGCCAAGCAAAGAATATCTCTAGACAAAGAATGAAGGCAATAACAAGATAGATAGATGGTTATAACTTTTAAGAATAAAGATTGTATAGATAAGCGCGTATAACGGACCGCACTGTATGTTATGTGGCCTAAAAATTAACGCATTTCGCCATTGGTTTTTATAGATTTCAATATCCATTAACCAATTCCAACGCCACAAAACATTTCAGTTATTTCGGATTAAGTTTTTTTTCTCCCCCCGTTTTCGAAAGATGAAAATTTTCACTATAAATTAGTGATAACTGGTAAAGACTAAGATTCACAAAGAACACTTCCGAAAAAACTATCCGAATCTATACTAATACTCCCTCCGTCCCAATAGCAAGGTCTCACTTGCTTTGGCCACGGTTATTAAGAAACAAGAGTAAATGGAGAAAAAGTAGAGAAAAAGTGGTAGGTCTTACAGCTTTTGAAGAGTTAATTATTTTCATTTATGGAATGGGACTTTGCTATTGGGACAGCCCAAAAAGGAAAGTGAGACCTTGCTATTGGGACGGAGGGAGTACTAAATAAGAGAATTGTAACAATATTAACAAGTTTGTCATTTTCCCTCCAAAACCAATTTAGTGGATAATAGGTCTTGAACTTTAAGTTATTTCATGAATGATGAATAATATATGTTAATTCTATACATCTCCTTTCTTGGTTATCATGTTTGAATTTAAAAAAAAAAAGTATTTAATAAAATTGAATGATTATGAATTTTGGCTTATTTGGGATTATGTAATTGAATTTTCTACCTTTTATATGCTAAATATTCTAATTTAACACAACACTATTTTGACTAAGATATTTAATTTTGAAAAAAAAAAGTAAGCACAATGAATGGTTGCCAAAATAATTTTATTATTTTCATTATTTAGATTCGTAAATATTTAAAAAATATAATAGTGAAAAAATATTAAAAATTAAAAATATATATTTCGAGATGTTTGGAAGTTATCAAAAATGAAGAATTATTAAAAATACCAAAATTGGTTGAAATTTTTATAATGATTGTTCATCTTTAATTCTAATAGTGTTTTGAAATGGGTTTTAATCGAAATTGTATTTTCAAATATATAAAAAAAAATGGTTGTTTAAAGATGCTTAGAATGTAAGCGTTATGCTATTTAAAAAAAATCTTAAATTATTAATGTAATTAAATATTTTGTGTTTTATATTTGGATTATTTATAATTTATAAATATTATTTAGATGTTTATATGTAATTATTTAATAGTGTATTTAAATTTATATACAAAGAAGTTTATCATAATACAAAATTTAACATGTCATATTTATTAATGTTATTTGGATTGAATGTTTATTTTAAAAAAAAAATTGATGTAATGTATGAATTTTATATTTCATTGTGTTATTCCATAATTAACATATTAGATGATTAATGCATTTTATTTGTGGCAGACAGTTTTTCGACAACTTTATATGGATATTTCAAGATTTGCAAATTGAAAAGGTTTGAAGATATTGGTGTGTGATAATGAGGAATACTCTTCAAAAGCTATTGTATAAAAAGAAAATTTTCATAATGTTTGAAATGTAATACTCCTTCTATCCACGAAATATGTAGCACAACTTTAATGACACGAGTTTTTATAATGTTTGTAGATTATTTGTTAAGTGGAGAAAACAGACCCATTACTTTTGAATCGTTGTAAGGTATAAAATATAAGAAAGTGGGTGGAATTATGTTCAAAAATTGACATGATATACATTTCATGGACTATTTCGTGAACGGAGGAAATATATATGCTGTATTTGTTATTGTTATACTTAAAAATGTCATTTATTAATTTCTATACTAAAAAATTAATGTATTATTATTCTCTTTTGTTGTCTGAAATTTTATACTCCCTCCGTCCACTAAATATAGATCATGTAGGACGCGGCAAAAATTTTAATAAATGTTAGATAGGTAGTGTTTGAATGGAAAAAGAGATTCATTATATTGAATTGTTGTGAGGTAAATAAATGTGTGGGATATTATCCCAAAAAGGAAAGTAACATAAATATGATGACACTCAAAAAATAAAATTGTGTCCTAAATATCTTGAACGGATGAAAGTAATTAATACATTTTACTCATTATTTATATAATTTGAGAATTTATATGTTACATATTTTTAAAATACAACACCGTGCAATTTAGTTTTAACTTAAAAAGCGACTTGCACTATAAAATTTGATGCTTGCCAACTAAAAACCAAGTTAACTATGGTTCAAACAGAGGATAAAACCACAAGAAATTAAACCAACAGAAACAAAATACTAACAATATTGGCAAAATCCAATTAAAATCTAGAAAATTATTATATCCCTATGATGTATGAGAAACAGTAAACACATAAAAGCATAAATCATGTGGAAACGAGTAATCTCTTTTTATGGTCAGTATAATGCTTACCAGGAACACTGACATAAGATGAATAATAAACCTTCATAATACTAGTACTCAAAATCGAGAACAGAAATGTCATAAAATGGATATAACCCTTGATAATACTCAAAATTCGAGAACCGGAGCAGTCAAAAGATACATGCAGTAACACTGCAAACTACTAGTAATAAAGAGTATCTGAAAGAAGTTCAAATTAGGCCAACACCTACAAGTATGCAAATAGTAGAACGAAATGCAAATTCAAAACAATTTTTCTTAATCAAACAAGCCGAAGCCCATGTCATCATCACTCTCCTCCTTTTCCTCCTCCTGCAATGATTATATAAAACGCAACATTAACTCACTTCATAAAAAATATCGACAAAAAACACAATTACGCTACACATTGAGCGAAGGACAATCCAAATTAGAGTTTAATTAAAATCTCATTCATGATCCAAATCCATATCAAAACACTGACACATCAATGGATTTAAAATGTTTCAACAAGTTACTCAATCCAAACACATCCTCACAGAATCTGCCTTCTCTTGAATTTAAGATGTGTGACCACAGTTTCTATCGTAACAATATTAAGTCTATTCAGAATGCCACAAAAATTCGGATCCAACATTTTCTGGTAATTAAAATTGTCTATGGTATTACACTCTTTAATTTCTACTGTCAAAATCCTAATTAAAATAGCTTAAATCGTAACTACTTCGAAAAGTGAATCCATACCTTTTTCTTCTCTTCTGCAGCAGGGGCAGCTGCGGCAGCGGCACCACCAGCAGCGCCACCGACTGGACCAGCGACTGCGACGGCGGCACCGCCACCACCAGCGCCGACGTTTACGATAAGATCCTCAACATTCTTCTTCTCGCAAAGCTTAGCGAAAAGACTGGGCCAGTAGGATTCCACAGACAAATTCGCCTCCTTCAGAAGCGTCGAGATTTTCTCCGCCTAAAGAAAAAAATGTGAATAAAATAAGTACAAAAATATCTCTATAAATATGAACATAGGAAATCCGATCAAAAACTAAAAAAAGCGATAAGAAAGTGAAAAATTGTTACAGTGATGGCGATTCCATCGTCGTGAAGAATCAAAGCAGCGTAGGTGCAAGCGAGCTCGCCGACCGACATTTTTTTTTCTTTAGGGGGTGAACTGGCTACGATAAAATTAGGGTTTAGGAAAACGGTGATGCTTTCTGCGGCTTATCTAGGGTTAGGGAAACAATTCTTCTCAATATGAATATATAAAGCTAAGTATTTGCGCCGCACTCCAAAAATTATTAATCATTCACCGTTGCTACCCTATAACTTGGGTTCATGACAAAAACACCCCTCTTTCGTCAAAATGTTTTTTTAAAGGAATAATATATATAGCTCAAACAAATAAATTGGAGATTCATTTCCAAAATATTAAGTTCTGATAGCATTATGCAGTTGTAAAATCCTTGTGGTATTTTTCTCTCAATTAACTTAATATTTTTTGAATTTTCTCGATTTATTAATGGATTATGGCATTATTTAGATTCTTGAAGAGAAAAAGTAATTTTTCAGAAGTTAATTATAGTTAAAATTTTGCTTTAAAAATGAAAACACAATAATTAAGATTAAAATTTGATATTTCATCATGTGGTTTTTAAGAATTTTTCAAATAAAGTTACTTTATTCGAGAATCATTATATAGGAAAAAATGTCCGTGTATTCTAGCAAAAATTGTGCCCGTGGGTAGGGATGGCAATGAGTCGGGTTTTTACAGGTAGTCGGCTCTCCCAAACCCTAATGGGACGGGTTTGGGAATCATTAAATGGTTTTGGGACGGTTTTGGGTAAAAACATTCAAACCCGTGACGAGTTTGGGTCGGGTTTGGGAAATTACCTACGGGTACCCGCTACCCAAACCCATTTATATATATATATACAAAATATTATATATATAATTTATAATATAATAATAGATATTAGTGTAAATAATATTAATTTTAGGATTTTATATTATTCTTTTTAAAGTGCATACAAAGAATTAATAATTTTAGTAATTAAATATTTATTTTATATATAATTTATATTAGTATAAATATTACTCCCTCCGTCCCAATAGCAAGGTCTCACTTCTATTAATTAATACTCTCATCAATTAAAGAAGTGAGACCTTGCTATTGGGACGGAGGGAGTAATAATTTTAGGATTTTATATTATTCTTTTAACCCACATATATTTTAATTTAATGAAATTTTCTATGTATACTTATGTTAAAATTATGTTTATAATATTTTTTTTACTAAATTTAATATTGATGTTTATGTTCTAGTACATATGGATTTTTAGCGGGTTTTTGGTGGGTATTACCCAACGGGTTTGGATCGGGTACGGGTTTTGAAATAATTTTTTAATCGTGTTTGGGACGGGTATGGGTTGAGAAAATTTTTATGGGTTTGGGTTTGAAATATGCTTAATGGGTGGGTACCCGACCCATTGTCATTCCTACATGTGGGTGTCAAATTTTCATTCTCTTGCTTTTACATCAAAATTTCTTTTTCTTTTTAGAAAAGATAGGTCTCAAACTTAACCTTTTTTAGCTACCTATCACAAATATCACATCCTTCAAATAATAACAATTCGTATATACGGATTTTAAACATAAATTACAAAAATATAAAGGTAAGACCTTGTACAAAAATGCAGTCATTTCCTTCAGAAAATAAGATATTCAAAATCAAATTTCAATTTTAAGCTGCTTCTACCCTTTATTTTTCATAATTATTTTCATTACTTGTGTCTAAGACAGTAGAATTTAAAACAATTAATACCACAATTCATAATCAAATTTCCTTTCAACAATGTAACGCGAGACTTCAATTTTGGTACCAATTCTTCCAGTTATCTACGCAGAAAGTTTTATGCCCATCGAGACCTCAACTTAACCTAGTCCAGACAATAGCAGCAGAAAATTTTCAGCAAAATACTCAAATCAACAGTCGGGATGCCTAACATATCATAATTTCAATACCATAATTCCTCAATTTCCATAACAAAGCAGAACATCTATTCAAGAACAAGTTTGTTTTTATCTAATGACAGAAAATACGAACCATAACATTTCAACTCAACCGACGTGTCCAGATACTAATTAAAAATGCTAATGTTTAACTAGTCGCACAAATCATAACCAATCAAATATCCTGCACCGACAAACAAATTGAGAGCAATTTGTGAATTAACCAGATCTCTAAAACGATCACAACAAACATTTCCAAGTACTAATAATATTCAATATAGAATGATAAGTTCCAGTCTGAAGCCGTCATCCGACGCCAAATTATGGCCAACAAACTTTTGCATCACCTAACCTTACATTGGATGTGCACTGAAAAAATCAGGCACTGCCAGACCTAGCCTGCAATAAAATTAATTTTAAGAATATCAATAACTGTGTTATTTGATACACCCGAGTATTTTACTTCTTTTAAATTTATAAAGGGCAGTTTGAGAGAGAAAACTACTAATGATTTGATGAGCACAGCATTACCGGATGTGGGGATGCAGACCTCGATTTGGACCTTGACCTTGATCTGGACCTTGACCTGGGTCTGCATATTTTAGCAGCAAAGCCCAAGAAGATGAATCAAGATGTTAAGACGGTTCGACAAGCAGAGCAGAATCAGGACAGTATAAAATAACATCCACCAACATACCGGGATGGTTTAACAGGAGATGCCGAGGGTGATCTCGAAGCTGATCTGTCCATTGACCTGCTGCAAAAAGAACCATTATTTTCAGACTGGAATCAGATATGTCATATGAATACTATGCCCCATGTCCTGCAGTGAGTTCGACAAGAGGCATGTTCTGGGCCTGCTTCTAACAAAAATTTATGCGCATACCTTCTCCTTCTAGGGCTTCGGCTTCTGCTTCTACTGCGACTCCTACTTCTGCTTCTTGATGGGCTGCCCTTGTATTCCTTCACCTAAATCAAGTTCAGAGCAGACAAACCAAAATTAATAATGATGCAACAACCATACAATCATGAATACTTTCAACAAGTTTTAAAAGTAACAACAAAAAATCCAAGACCGAATTGCAAAGACATATATACAATCACTTCTGACTTTGTGTTTATCAAGGGCTATCTTTAAGGTAACAACTAACAACAGACTAAAACCAATGATAGAAAAGAAGCATGAGATAAAGCAAAGAATACAAGAAATATAGGATATACCCGTATATAAGTTCTGGTCCAAGGATTTCTGAACTCGCTATCATCAAGTTTACGCATCTGATAATTTCAAAAAGTTTTAGCAGCAATAAAAAAAGTTGAAGTTTAAGCAACCCAGCAGCATAAGTGCACACTAAACTTACAGCATATTTCATGTCCTCATAATTAGTATAATCAACTAGGCCATAAGTTCCTGCAGTCAAGAAGTTAAAGATCAGCAACCATTTAAAGCAACTCATGGCTTTAATGGAATGGAAAACACTTGACTGTCAAGAAAACAGCAATGTGGAACACAAACATGAATGTGTTATCTCTGCCGTAAGCAAAAATAATACCTTCACTGTCACGAGAAACTTCAGCAAAACAGACATCACCAGCTTTCCGCATATGATCCTGAAACATTTCTTGCAAGGATTAAAAAACAAGTCTCGCCAAGCATAAATTATCTTACTAGAAAACCACCTACTTAACTAACCTTTAAATCCTGCCACGAAGCAGAAGAAGGAAGCCCACGGACAATAACTGTTGCACAACGGAACCAAATCAAGGGAATTAAAAAAAGAAAGAAAGGTAAGATAAAAAAAAAAAAGACATATGCAGCCAAGCTGAAAACATAATCAAGAAGAATCAGAATACCTCGATAATCTGAATGACGGGATACACCAAACCTGCCACCACCACTGCCGCTGCCTCCACCATCCCCGCCTCCCCCTCCACCTCCACCCCTGCCACCACCGCCGCCGCCGCTACCACTGTAACCACCACGTCGATCACTGGAGGATGATGGTCCTCGGCCACCATGTGCAAGCTCAACCTAAATTGAGTAGCAATCCATTAGCAAGAAAGAAATGGAGAGTACACTAAGCTTTACAAATGAACAAAATAAAGGGGAAGGTATTTGAGTTTTATAAAACGCTCTCACCCTCAAACGACAACCATCAAAGTTATAGCCATCTCTGCCCCTTATTGCATCTTCGGCATCCCGAGCATTCTCAAACTACAGATACGCAAGATTAAACTAATCAGGAATCAATTATTTCATACCAAATTCTCCAGGGGAAATTAAAAACACCAAAAGTGAGACTACAAATGCTCCAACTGCATGGACACATCCTACATTTTTTTCATGAAAAAATCTCTTGCACAAAGCAAAAACCCTGTATATGAAAGTAGAATACCTCCACAAAACAATAGCAAGGAGGACGAGGTGGAATCTTCAGTTCAATATCCAAGATACGGCCATACTACAAGTAAGAAGAATGAACAATTATACTAATTACAATGCACTTGGACAAGATAGATATAAAATCACACAAATACCAAAAGACAAACAGAAATCTGGAGGTTCCCAAAATTTATAATTGAAGAGATTTAAACACATATGGACTATTATCAAATATAAGAAAGAAGCTATCAAAACATTAGCAAATAAACTGTTTGTTGGCAAGATTCAGAGCTGCTTTCTCAAAATACATTGTAAATGAAAGTCTATTCTTAGAATGAACTTTTCAAATATGGACTCTCTGGATATGTTTTTGAATATTTTCAAATATCTAATAATGCCCATTAACCAGAAATGCTAGAAAACGACATTTTGTAAAATGTAATTGTAAATAAGCTATTCCCGTAACAATTTCAGTCATAAACTTTTAGTAATTTTCAATTGCAATATTGATAATATTACTGCCCAAACTTATTCATGTGGATATTTGATCTTGTCAGTTGCTATCACATAGATAAATAGCTGTTGCATTTTTTAAGATAAAAAAGGCACACTCTCAAGGTTAAAAATAGATAATTCATTAATGACACAAAATACAGATCCATATATTACTTACTATGTAATCCAAATCCATATATAACAAGGTGAGTTTGGCTACCAGAAAAATACCTAGACAAATTTGATCAAACCAAAAAAAAAAAAAAGAAACACAATAAAAATCCCAAACCTTGTAAAATAAGTCTTCAACTTCTGATTCCCTAATATCAGCAGGAAGGTTTCCAACATAGATAGTGCGAGAGAAACGGCCACTCATTCTTGATCCTTGAAGATGAAGTAAATGGGATATTCTGCACATAGAGAACACTTATTAATGGGGAGACCATTTAAGCAGTCATACAAATGCCAGCTTTGGTAATCCTATATGTCTTCTGTCAACATCAGAATGATTTGACAAGCAGACAAAAATCAAATAAGAACAAAACTTATGAAGCAAACCAAGAGAGCAATCCTTGAGGTGAGCGGTGCTCCACAAGCTCCGTTGCTCATATGCTCCAAGATACTCCAAAGCTATTATTTATTTGAATTAAAATATGATCTCCTCATCCTCTAATTTTTTGCCAGATCAAAAGCTCTTCAGAGAGCGAGCAAGTACTTCCAATTATATAAATATACCAAAAAGTCCACCCTGACTTCTCCCACTCCCATTCTACATCCCTACGTATGATTGCAAAGCTCATATTTGTCCAAGCGCTTGACATCTATCATAAACAAAGCATTTGTGTCATGAAATGAGGCAATATTGTCATATACTGATGTATTCACCTTATTCAGACTTCTTTACACTGCGGAAAAATGATCCCGGAAAATATGTAAAAACTCAGGGGTCCAGTGGTGATAACCTTTGTTTGACATGTTAAATTTATCAATAAGTGGTCAAATGTTTTTTAAAAAAGGGGGAAATAAAAAGGTCCTCAAAGCATTTTAAGAACTGACTTACTACCAAACAAGGCTAACTCAAGATTTTAGCACTAGCACTATGCCTGGTTATCCACCAGTAAGCCATTCATGGAGAAACGAGATGCATCAAGACAAATTAACCACCCAATGAATGAGCCTTGACAGAATAAAAGCAAGGCGTTTACAAAACTATCAGAGAACTCATTTTCCTAACACTTTCTCATGGAATTTTGTCAGCTCGAAAAGAGAAATTACCCTCAAATATAAGTGTCAGTACTGTTAAAAAATAATCCAGCATAATAAAAAGTATATCAGCAAAATAAGGACATTGCTACAGTTCATTAAAATTAATTTAAAGAAAACATGTTTGAGGCACATGGATTTGTATTCACACGAGCGAGTATTTTGAACCCGATACATTTTGATGCATCCAATCATGATACTGTCCATCCTTGTAAGGCCACTAATTTTTCAGAGTCAAATCAGAATAAACAGTTTTAATTGTGTGCAAGGAAAATATATTTACTTCAAGTTCTAATAAAAATAACTTGCAACTCTAGATCAGCTCCAACATAGCCCACTCCAGGGGAGCATGAAAAACAAATGCCTGCATTCACCAGGTAATGGTTTTTACACTTGAACTTGTAATCTATCTTTAAAATTTTCTTTCCAGTTAAATTAACGGGTGATACACAATATACATAAATGATAAATTTACTCTCATGTTTGTTTAGAATAAAATGACGAAATGCCTGTGCATGCATCTTAAAAGAATTTTTCATAATGTTCCCTACGACAGTCATTATATTTTAAAGAACACTGACATACATAGGTTTAGTATCCAAAATTAGAAGTGATGTAATATATCTTCAAATGCCAATGCTTTACATATTCGCCACTAATTCCTAGATCTAAACTGATATCGACAAATTGAATGTAAATAGATTTTACTGATACAATTAACATTGCATTTCAGAGCTTAGAATTGAAAATTGGAGAATAAACCGAATTGAAATTACCAATCAGAATGAAAAAGGCCCAAATTCCATTCCAGAGCGAATATAATACTTGGAAAAAAAAAAAAACCTCATAGACCCTAACTGGAGAACTAATTACGTGACGCATACAGAACACATACCAGAGCAGAAAATAGCAACTCCTCGCGCAAAATCAACTTTCTGAAGCAGAAACTCCAACGCCTCGTATGGTTAGGGTTTCTTCAACTTAATCTGATTACGCAGTCATCAAAATCGTGACTTCAGCGTGAATTGAAATATGAATGTCAGGAATTAGGGCAAAAAAAAATTTAGAAACTGCGCGATTTCTCAAATACCTCTTTTGTAAATTAGGCGGCGCTTCTGCAAGTTTTTCAAGCTGCTAGCGTGCTTTAGGGCTCACCTTGTGTACCTATTATAATTATTTTTCAGGTTTTGCAGGGAGGGTGCTGTAGTTTTGTAAAATTTTATATCACTACGTTCGCACCTACCTTTTTTTTACTTTTGTGTTTTGAATTTTTCAGAATATAAGACGCCATAAAAGACACAGACATAGGGAAAAAAAATGCAATATCTCCAAATTTATTGATTTTTTAAGACCTCTCAAATTTAATTTTTTATAAGACTATTTCACACTTTATTTCAAAAAATAAGACTATTTCACACTTCTAACTAAAAAGTGATTCGGCCAAAATTTTAAAAAATTCAACATTGGTGTATGTGACGATGTGAGATGCCACAAAAAAAAATATGTAAGATTTATTATTATCTATATATATATATATATATATATTAAAAATCAGTTTTTATTACCAATCAATTTCAAATTAATTTAAAACGATTTGGGTGGCAATTCCAAATCCCAATAATCGAAGGTACAAATAGAGTACGAAAGAGGCACTATGTATAGTTAGGGATGACAATTATATCCGCGGATACCCATCCCATATGGGAGCGAAATTTCGGGGTCGAGTTGGGATTCGGGTATGAAGATTTAAACCAGAGAGTTCGGGTTGGGTACGGGGGTATAAATCCCCGTCCCGATATATAATACTCTTAATAAAATTACGTTTAATATTATTGATAAATTTAAGGGTCTAGTAAACACATTTGTATGTAATTGTATTAATTTCCTGCTTTGCATTTTTTGAATTTAATTTTCTGGTTTGCATGTATTAATTTAATGGGTGATGTTAGTATTTAATATAATTTTTTTGACAAACAAACTTTTAAACTCGTAGAATTTTTTAAGCGGGTACCCTTCCCCACAGGGTAATTTCCGTCCCGATTTAAACAGGTGTGGAGGATGGTATGGGGTGAATTTTTGGTGCCTAGTATGAGGGTGGAAAATCACTTCCCGCCCTGTACCCGCTCATGTTGCCATCCCTATGTATAATTAATAGAAACAAACAATATATAGTATATTCCAAAATGAGGGAAGGATTAAATAAAAATAATATTCGTATAAGAATAAGAAATGATTTATGCGGTTATATGGTATGAGGAATAATGTTGTCATTTATTCTTTGAATCTAACCGATCATTTCAGTAAATCATGGGGTTTAGGCGTTTACATAGTTAATAATTTATTTTTCGATTGATTTTTTTTAAATGTATTATGACTGATTTTTATTTGAAAGTTTTCTTAAGATTTTATGACGCATTCTTTTCCTTTTATGTAGTAATTTTGGCAAGATTAATTATTTATTTTTTAGCTACATTACTTTTCATATATTAGATGCCACTATTAATGCATTATCAAATACGCTTTAATGCATGGCACGAAAGTTTCATATAATGCACTATCATAAGCAATCTTGAAATATAATGCATTTAATGCAATATACATATTAATTTGGAAAATATAATGAGTTATATAATAAAATTGAAATAAAATGCATTATATATAGAAAACAAACTGTAAATATAATAAAAAAATTATTAGTATTGGATTTGAATTTATCGTTGAATTGTATATTGTTTCATGGTGTAGTGCATTAAGAAATACTCTTTGATGCATTATATGGAAGTTCATAGCCAATGAGATCTTATATATTAAAAAGTGAAACAGAAAAAAGAGTTCAAGAATACGGAAAGGCCAAAATATCCTATCAATCTTGTGGATAATAGGAATACCACACAAGACCGGACCTCGTTAAAATCTCTTTGAAAAACTCACGGGAAAAAAAGCCATGGAGGAAAGAGCATCTGTCTAGTACACCGTTCTTATAAAAGGACTAAACATGTCTCGCATCACACAATAGTAGTTAATGAAATAATAAACGATGTTTAAATAAATGGATATTATAAGGTTTAACTAAAACCCACAATTTATTTATTTAGCAACGCACATTATTATCTTAATAAACTTATTTTATATATTTTGTTATATTAAGTTGTTCTTTAAATTTGTTCTGATGTCGTTGCCAAAAAGATGTGTATTAATAGTAAATTAGATTACATTATGAATTGCCAAAAATTAGTTGTACATAATAATAAATTAAATATATAAGAAGCTATAAAGACCAAATTCATCTGAACATAATTTTACACAATCATACAAAATAATTTTGTTGGAAGCTCAAACAATTATCAAAATAAATTATATATCCAAAAACGGGATGATAGTATTATGATTCCTGTCGAATACGTGAAAAATCTCACATTTACATTAACAAATTACATTAAATTACAGAGTACTAAAAAGTATCTAAAATAAAATAGTCCGAGCAGTAAATATATTTATTTAAACTGTGTACTTCTATAACATGTGAAATAATATAAATACAATTGTAATCATATCCGATGGGCAATTCACCAACGTTAGCAACGACGACGAATCGGAACACATAAACTACTTCCCTCATACACAATTAGATTTACATTTGTAGATGCTAGCCTCTTGTATAATAGTTTTTTCGCCATTTCGTGCTTCTTTTGATCGAGAAAGGCGAATTCCTTGATTGGAAAAGGAGAAATGAAAGAGCGCAAATCATATGAAGCTTGTGTGTTTTTTTGTTGCGGAAGTTTGAAGCATATAGGCACAACACAGTGTGAAAATTGAAAAGATATTTATTTGGTTCCATCAATTTTGCATTTGTAACGTACAATAATAATTAATTGATTGGAAATTATTAATGAATAATAAAGATGATTAGAGTAGTAAAGATGAATTGAGATTTTAGATAAATAAAAAAGAAAATTTCTAGAAATGCCACATAAGCATGGAGATGAATGTGGTGTTTACAATATGTTTTACTATTATGAATTGATAATAAATGTAGCCATCAAATTTCTCTTAATAGCTCCCTATAAAAAACAATAATTAAAATTAATATAAAATTACTAGTACCCCTACAGTCTCAAAGAATTATAATTCATTAACAATATTCTAAATAATCAAGATAAAAAAACGTGAATCTGTGTAATTGGCATAGCCCTAAAAATCCCAATAAAACGCAGAATACTTTCTGCATAACATAACCCCAAACCAGAATACAATGAAAGAGTGGTTGCCGAAGCTCTAGAATTGGAGGCGCACCACCGACGAGGAGTAGGACGGCACCGTTTGCTTTTTCGACGAGGGTTCTTTCAATTTTTGATTCTTCTCCGCCGTCTGAGATCTAAATTATGCTTCTTATTTTCAGTCGATATGCGAGAGAAAGAGAGAAGAGGCATATTTCATGTTTGTTAGTGAATCTAATGTTTTCAATTTAAATTGACTCATGGTCTCTATTCAGAGCTTATATATCAAAGAGAATCGCTATCAGCTTCAATTGCAGAAGAAATGATCTCTGGAGGTTTGATTGTTGTATTTAAAATGTATTTCCTCTATTCATTAATTTATAGTTACAGAGACATGACCCATTTCCTTCTACCCAATTATAGTATCGTGCTTTCACTTTTGTGTATGTGGGTACTTAGAACTCTTGAAATGGTAACAATGATCTCAGTAATTGTTTTGCCCGTTTGTGGTAAAGAGCCCTTATTTTATGTATTGGTGGAAAATTACAGGAAATATATATGGTTTAATAATAAAAATTGCAATGATGAGTGTTTGAAGGTTTACTGTTCCTGGTAGAGCTCGTGTTGTGGCATTGGATGTCTGTAGATGTAAATTTTCGTGGCAAGGAAAAATTGGGCCTTTGAGTTAGAAGATTGTGAGCCCATTGTAAATGCAAATGGTTAGAATATCATCATTTTCTTGATCTTCTCTTTTCTTTAATCTCTTTTCATTAACTTATTAGTGATGGTTTTGATTGATGAGCAGGTTGGATATCTTATAGCTCACTGGATGAATATCTTTATTCGTTTTCAGCATCTTGCTAGTTTGAGTTATGTTATTCAACTTAATCTGGTGTTCGATTGCTAGTTTCAGCATGGTATATATGTGTTGTTCAATGATTTGTGTGTTGGGTTGGGACTATAATTTTGGGGGCTATATTATTGATGGATTATTGTTATTAGTTTAGAATTTTTGTAGTTATTAATTAATTATAATTCTTTGAGGACTATAAGAGTAAAATAGTAAAATTATATTAATTTTAATAATTATTTTTTATACGGGGCTATATATAGAGTTGGGGCTACATTTAGAATTAACCATTACAAATTATGAATCTATTTTTTATTTTTAATAACATAATACATATATAGTCCAATTAAAAATTGTTGCCTCTTTTGTATATACATTCCTTTCTTCCCGAACCTCCCCTATAAATTAAGGGTGGTTATAGAATTGAGGTAGAAAAATATCCGCCTTCGCCTTCGCCTTTCTGTTGTCGGTGGCTTTTGTAAAGTATAGCACAAATCCAAACTTTTCCAAGTATTTAGTGCAATTTCTGGGCCACAAACACCTACTGTAATACATTACACCTTATTTGCAGGTGGCAAGATGCTTTAAAGAATTTTCCTCCAATTTTTGTGGATTTAAATTTACTAGATTTACCCGCGCGCGTTGCGCTGCACCATGTGATTGTACTTCAATTTTTACATTTTTAGATGTCAATAGAGCATTATTTAGGTATTATTATATCTATATAATCTAATTAAATAATTTTAAATTAATAACATTTATCTTTGTGAATTTTCTTACACAAATAATACATTTAGCAAATACAATTAATTAACATGTTAAAAAATAAAATAATTACTAATATTTTAGTATAATAATGCAACATACACATGATTATATATATAGCGAACTAAATTTGTTAGGCTTTAAAGTTTAATATTTGAATTTAAAAAATTGAAATGACATTAGAAAATGTCCAATTATGAATTTGTTACTTTGAAATATATAAATTAAGAAATTAATTTATATTGAATGTATTTCTAAACTCGTTCCTCTATTAAGGATTAATGAATAATAAAATAAATCAATATTAATATAGACTTTGTGTATCAATATCAATAATATGTATTTTTTTGTTGAATAATCAATATCAATATATAAAGAGTAAGAGATATGAAAAAGATTTTGTTTGAGTCAATATCAATATAATTATGTATATCTTATCTCAGCTCGTTCTTGTATTATTAAAAGATTGATTAATAAACAAACCACTACTATGGCGGAGGATAGGGGATTTGAAAAATGGATTATTAAAATCAGATATGCAGAATACGAAACAATGAGAAATATTGTAAATTTTCAGCATTTCAAGAAATATTATCTAGAATAATATAATATTATAAATCAAAATAAATCATATATCAGAAAATCAAAACTAATACATATCAATATCAATATCAATATGCATTTTTTACTCATGCATTTTAGGCGGGATAACAGTAGTTTGGGCGGGAATTTGTCATGCTGAAGATTCTGCTTTAATATAGTATAGATTTGGCTTAAATATGAAAGATTGATTGATATAATCGACGAAAAATGAAAACTAGGACTACTCGAACTCGCTATGCATAAAGTTTATTTTGATTCGATCCGGTTGACGCTGATGGAAGTTGATATGATATATCATTTCACTGAATTTGTAGTAATAATAATAATAATAATAATAATAATAATAATAATAATAATAATAATAATAATAATAATAATAATAATAATAATAATAATAATCTTGTCTTTAGTAAACCAAATAAACAAATTATTACATATGTAAGAGAAAAATACGACTATATATTTGAGACAAGTACAAAAAAAAAAGAAACAAAAAAAAACTATATTTATTGGACAATCTATTTAGTTTGATTTAACTTGTGGACGACCATAAATTACAAAAGAAGTGCACAATTTTTTTTTTTTAGAGAAGTGCACATATATAATAACATAATACATATATAGCCCAAAAATTGTTGCCTCTTTTGTATATACGTTCCTTCCTTCCCAAATCCTAGGCGGCATATGAATCCTTAACTAAAAGGACTTGGATTCGTATTGATCCTAATCCCTCACCCAATAAATTAAGGGTGGTTATAGAATTGAGGTAGAAAAATATTAGCATCCGCCTCCGCCTTCGCCTTCGCCGCCGCCGCCATGGATGGAATTGAAAACAACACAGCTACTTGTTATCTTCCACACGATATCATAGAAAACATCCTGTGCCGATTGCCGGTTAAGTCTCTCCTCCGATTCAGATGCGTATGCAAGCAGTGGAAGGCCACAATCTCCGACCCCAAAGTCGCCAGAACTCATCTCCGACTATCCAAAAACTCATCATCATCATCATCATCATGTCTACTTAACCTATTTGGATATAAGACAGCAGTTGAACACGTGGATTTCGCGAAGGACGAGTTTCGATTGGTCTCAAGCATCGATTATCCATCTGTAAAGGACCCTGATACCGGTATCCTGTGCCATTGTGATGGTTTATATCTCATCCCGTGTCTCCTTGATCATCCATCTGCGCGAGCGCGAGACTATGCTTTGTGGAATCCATCACGTAGATCGTACAAAAAGTTGAACGGATGTCCAATAATCGATAAATATGTTACTTGGATAAGCGGGATTTGTTACGATCCATTGGTAAAGGATTATAAGGTAGTGATCGGTGAGGGAAACAGTTACGCAGTATTTAACTGTGGAAACAATTGTTGGAGCGAGTTGAAAGAGATGACGAATATCGATATGGAGGAATCGACTGGATGGAGAGGTAACCATGCCGTCAGTTACAACGGATCCGTTTATTGGATTTGTTATTCAGTAAAAGAACATGATCGACTTAAAATAGTTTATTTCGATGGAAGAGATGAAGAGTTCAAGAATCTATGCAAACTAGATGTGGGGGCTGAAGTGGCCCAGATGATTTCTTTAGAAGATGAGGGTTTGTGTTTGTTCACTTATTATAAGTTTCGTGGTTGTTGGAGAAGTCGTGAGATGGTATTTATGAAAAAATTAGTTAATGGAGTTGGTGAAGAAGAATGGAAGGAGGAGGTTAAGGTGGAGCTGCCGGCTTATGATTATAGGAGTTGGCGTTGTGTATGGCCTGTTTGTTGCACTCATGGTAACAAGATTGTGGTTCGACTAGAGTATTCTCATAGTGGACAAGATTATCTGCTTTACGATGTCACCAAAAGATCCTTCGCAACAATTCAGAATGCTCCTCCGGATTCATTAAACTATTATAATATGTTCCCTTATGTGGAAAACCTGGCTACATTCGCTTAGCTCTTGTTTAATTTAATTATATTATAGGGGCTCGTTTGGTAGGGGTGATTAGGGTGTATAATATGTCTATGACACTCTAATATCTTGTTTGGTATGAAGTATACGGCCCTTTATAAAGTTCGGGCCCGTATGAATAATACTTACTTTTGTTGTTATGTATACTACCTATGAGGTGGTATAAATAATACTGCAACTAATTATAGCAATAAATTACAATAATTACTATGTGTTGCAGAGAATTTAATACATCATACCAAACGGAATATTAATTCTTTATATTTATAAGACATCTCAGTCAAACATATCAGGCTTTATCCCATACTTTGTACCAAACGAGCCCTAGGAGTAATATATATCCATTCAATTTTTATTTTTATGCGTAATACTAGTATATATTTGGGGCCAAAAATATGTTGTTCCTTCATCCCAATAAATCAATTTATTCCTTAGTCACTTAAGCTGGTTTGGTATGGTGATCGAAGTGTAAAACATGTCTATGATACTCTAATATCTTATTTGGTACAAAGTATACGACTCTTTATTAAGTTCGGGTCCGTATGAATAATACTCCCTCTGCCCACCATATTTATACCACTCCTTTTTGGGACAATACCCCACACATATTCATTATTTTATACCCCCTCCATCCCGTCCATTTTGAGTCTTTTCTATTTGGCACGGAGATTAAGGAGAAGAGTAAAAAGATAGAAAGTGTGTAGGTTGTAGAGTTAATTGTTTTCTTTTTAGGAAATGAGTCAAGATGAATGAAATGTTCCAATATGAAAAGAGGCTCAAGATGAATTTGAATGAAATGTTCCAATATGAAAAGAGGCTCAAGATGAATTGCAACTCAAACACTTTCTGCCTATAACATTTATTAAAACTCGTGTCACACCCTATGTGACCTATATTTCATGCACAGATGGAGTACCGTTTTTTGTTGTTATGTATAACAGCTATGAAGTGGTATACTACAATTAATTATAGCAATAATTTACCATAATTACTATGTGTTGCGGAGAATTTAATGCATCGTATCAAACGGAATATTAATTCTTTTATATGTATAATATATTTCAGTCAAACATATCAAGCATCATCCCATATTGCGTAGCAAACCAGAGTATATATCATAGCTTATGATCTCATTATGCATAGCCCCTGAAATTATGCAATCTATTATCTAATAATCCTGTTTCATTTTAATATAGCCAATAAAGATGGTTGGATTTCGCCATCCTTATGCTTCAAGATTTCATCAAGTATTATTAAATATATGAAAATATTTTAGTAAATGGAGATCTTAGATTACTGGGCCTGGTCGTTGGTAGGATTATGCGGGCCCAATCGAGCTAGTAGCTGGCCAGAGCCCAAAATTGTGCGAGTAAATGTATTGTCCAGATGGAGGGCAATACAGTAAAAACCATTAAATTGTTTTTTACGACGTATTAAATGGGTTCTTCGAGTACAATTTCATTTAGACAATAATTTATTGTAAGTTTTTTTTTTTATTGTAAGTTGTCAGAGTCGCTTTACATTTCCATACATTTTTCCATCATCGAGACTAAAATCTATAAATTCGAATATGTAGAATATATGGATTAAAGAAAGAAATTGTTAATTAGCTAAAAATACACAGATTTTTATCTGTTTTTTATTTACCTAACACTAACTAGTAATAACCTCCAAAAAAAAACAAAAAAACAAAAACAAACAAAAAACTTGTGACATTTATCTTGGAACTTCTTTTTTTTCGTGCAGGCCTATGTCATTATTAAATTGATAAGAAAAATGCACCCTATTATTATCAGGAATGCCCATTTTGTAGCATAGTAGAAACTATGTGAAAAGATTTAAAAAAAAAAGATTATAATATATATATAACCGTGTTATTTTGTTTATGTAACTAATGAATTGTTGTTTAAATGTTATCGATACTATTTACAAACATCAAGTAAGTTCGTTCAAAAAAACATCTATATAACAACTTCCAATCGATCTATAGAATCTCTAACGCAACTTCCAATCTAGCTATATGATCTAAAAGCGCACTAATTTCCAATCAAACAAGTCTTGGCATGATTTGATTTATTTAGATCGCTTTCACAATTTTTATTTTGCTTTGTGGCAAATCCATGCAATTAATTATTATTGTTGTGGTGTCAAGAAAAAGACCTTTTGCCAAATTTATGTTAGTAACTTTTCGTCGTGCCCAGTGAAACGGATGGTCCTTTCCAATGTCCAAATAAAAAGTTGTTGGGTCATGCTGGACAAGTGGGATCCACTTTAAATTAATCGAAAAATATGGAGTAATATTTTTGCAAAATTCTATCGAACTATTTTTCTTAAAATTATTTAGAGTACCTTAATCGAATCTAAGCGGGTCAGATAAGAATGAGGTTCGGATAGCTTATAATTGTGTAGAGCTTATTGATTAAAATATATACTTTTCTTGAAAGGAACAAGCTTGATTAAGACTTTAAAGCTAGTCAAAAAGTTGGGTAATTTTCACTTAAATAGACAAACTATTCAATTTTTCACAATTATATTTCAAACTATTAAAAATATCAATTAAATGGCCAAACTATTAAAACTTTCACAATTGTATTCCAAACTATTAAAATATCAATTAAATGGCCAAACTATTGAAGTTTTCACAATAATTTTCTAAGTCAAACTTTCGGCGACGAAAATTCAAGGTGTCATGCCGGAAACATATTTAGAATTTCAAAATTCTAAATCCTTCAAAACTCAACCAAAATAAGTTTCCGACGTGACACCTTGGATTTTCGTCGCGAAAATTTGACCTAGAACACTATTGTAAAAATTTTAATAGTTTGGCCATTTAATTGATATTTTTAATAGTTTGGAATACAATTGTGAAAATTTCAATAGTTTGGCCATTAAAATGATATTTTTAATAGTTTGGAATATAATTGTAAAAAGTTGAATAGTTTAGCTATTTAAGTGAAAATTACCCCAAAAAGTATAACATATAAATTGTGAGATTTATGGTTCAAACCCCGTCACTCTTCCTTTGCCCAAATAAAAATAAAAAGTAGAATACGTACTTAAATTACTCTGTAACTTAAGATATAGAAAAAATATTGAGTAATTAGATTCGTGTTTCGGTATACAATTAATTTTGAATAATAAACTAAAGTTGTATGGTTTTAGACTTTTATATGTGCATCTATTGTTGAGGATGGGTGTGATTGTTCTTCTAACCATTTTGGGAAGATTCTTTTGGAATGTACAATTTTTGTGGGGGTTTACAAATAAACAAACAGACAGAATACCTTGATATATGAAAAAATGACTAGAAATATTAATTTCAACTGTGTTCTTTTATATAGTTTTCATGTAGTTGATTTAGTTTAGGTAGGCAATTGATGGAACTATGGGTAGATTCGCAGTGCTAGTAATTTTTTACTATTATTTTCTAATCTATATTTAGTGTTTTAGGTGAGAATAAATACTTTTAATACTCAAATCATGATCGCTTTAGAGAATATATCAATAATACAAATAAAAAAATCAAGTTGAATAATCGACATGATATAAATTAAATATTCATATAAAAATGACATATAAGGTTCTTCACAAGTTATTCATAATGGGTGAGGATCAAATTAGCGTGTCTTAAAAATGAGTTGTTATAAACGTTGTGCTTGTTCGATGGCAATATGATCTAAATTGATTAGGTCAATTTATTAAATTTTCTTACGCCTTAGTTTTCAGTTATAGAAAACTTTTAGTTTTGAAGTCGGATTAAGACGATAATATATTTTTGTAAAATATAGGAAATCGATAACATTAAATATGAAAGAATTTAAATTTAAAATACAGTAGACAGTTCGAGAGGCGGCTTGCACGACGACCACGTAACGACACGGTGGCGGTGGCGGCCGAGGATTACTTGGCCCCTTTGAATTGTTTCTCTTCTGCTGCATTAATCCATAACATTTTGGATGTAGTTCTGCTTCAATTTCGAATTTTTGTGCTATATGATGCTGACGCGATTATGACGTCACTTTTTTCCTTTGAAAATAATATTTGACCGACTCGGAATTTTAAAAACGGAAGTTTCTTTAGTTATTTAGTTGCGTACAAATTTAAACATTAACCAAAGGAAAATGGACATTAGGACTTACGATTTTCATTATGAAGGGATTCATAGTGTCGGGATTACCAGGATTACTTAATTATAATACGGATTCCTTAAAACAGAAATGTCGAGAATGTAAAACACTACATACCTCTAAAAGTTATATTCATTCATAAGAGATTTCAATTGTATTAAGAATGATTAATAATTTTAACAACAAAGTTATTGGAATTGGACTATATATGGAGTAATTTAGAATAGAGAAAGAAAAATAAATACCAGCTAGCATAATAAATAACACGAAACAGTTGGTTTTAACAGAAAACGGGCAAATAAGTAAATTACAAAATGATTTAGAATAACACGATCCCATATTATATGAATTACTATACAATTTTATATTTAGGAAAAAATATATTATTGTTAAATTTTTTCAACGAACTTACGAGTGCATACGTCTAAGAATAAAAATTTGGAATATAAAAATAAATGTTGAAGATGAACAATACTCAATACTATTTCCACCAGAAATACAGTATATGATATGATATATCCAAGATTTTTTCTTTTTTTAAAGAACCCACGAGTGCGCAGAAGCAATTCAAACATAAACCTTCATACAAAGTTGTGGGCCCGGGAAGCTAATTTAGCCTTATTTAGACAACGTAGAAATCGAGAATCGTGTGGCTATTGTCGTGTGCCTGTGACCGGTGACCGTAGCAGTAGCACTAAAGATTTTGGGATCGACATCAATTTCACAAATTAAATTTTTCTATGAGTACTTAAGATCGTTACACGTGGCGCATTTTAGTGCATTTACCTGCAAATGCACGCGGAGAATAGTGACATCAAGTTCATGCACCACCTACCTAGCTAGCTAGCTACCTCTCTCTCACTACATGGTTCTTGACTTCTTGTGATTCTTGATATCTTTGTACATAATTTGATGTAGTAATTATTTTTTATAATTTGATACTAAAATAATTTGACATAATTATTTTTTAGTTCAGTCTAAAATAAAATTCTAACTCACGAAAAATGTAGTATTATTATCATATTCTTTTGTCCTAACAAATTATAATATTTTCTTTTTTGTATATGAGCTCAAACATTCCTTATATTTTAAATATTACTAAAGAGATGTGTCTATTTTTCTCTACTAAACCAACATCTATCAAGTATTTCTTAAAATACGTGCTACACAAACTGTACCATACTTATTATGGATGGATGAGATGGAGTATATTTTATATAAATAAGAATACTTCAAATATACATTTTAATTATATATGATGCGACCTATCCACAATTATTTATTTTTCCCCAAAGATGATTGTTTTCTTTCACATATTTCGAAGGTTATTATATTTTTTAGTTGCGAAAAAAGTCGATCTGACCAATTATACAGAAATGGAAGAGTAAACACATAAGGTTAATATTCTAGTTTATACTTCTGTAACTAATTTCAAATTTGACAATATAATTTTAGATAATAAACATGCATTTCTCACTTAATCAATTCAACACCATTGCCGCCCTCCACCATATTCAAACACATATAAAAAGTTCCAAACAAAATCACTTTTCCTCCTACAAATTAAATCTCATTGTTGATTCTTTGATTCTATCTATCCAAATATATAATATGTTATTTAATTAAGCAAAACCCAATCTATTTAAATTAGAAATTTTAAATCATTTTGAGATTGAGCTTGAATAATGAACTTAGAAACTTCTTTATAATTAGTCTTATAATATATATATATATATATATTTTTTTTTAATTACACAAATTTATAAATATTTATAATATGTACATATATATAAGTAAATTAGAAAATTTGAGGGGGGCGGCCGCCACCACCAGCCATCCCCCTAGCTCTGTCTCTGGTACCACCCATACCCACTTTTGGTGACACGTATAAGCCATAACCACTGATAACTTTTTGAGATTCCTTTTGTACTTTTCGGCTATTTTAAAATAGCTTCATTGTCAAATTCATGCATTGTTTTCCGTGTGCATCATTGCTTAAATAATTGTTGACTTGGTTTGAAAGTGAGGACAAACAAAAACGTACAGATTCATTTGGTTTGAAAATGAAGACAAAAATGTACATATTCATGTTCTGAATTTTTTCATGCCAATGTACGAAATGAAATAGTGTCAATGCACGCGTAAAATTTTATCGGTACATCTATTTAGTTTCATTAATTCTTCAGTTTATATATCACACACACAAGCAGATGAAATTACAGTTCAGGGAAAAAAATGAAAGAGATAGAATCACAATATCACAAAAATAATTAAATATCACTCACGTTTGCTAGAGAAATCAAAGAGCAGAAGTCATTTATTTTGCAAAGTTATTATAGGTGACTAGGTGAGTTAAATTTTATTTTTAACGATGGTATCGAAGAGAAAAATATTGTACCGCTCGTATTTTTAGTGTACCGACCGTACACATCACCTATCAGTACACATAAAATAGTCATCGGTACAATTTTTTTCTCCACACATTATTTCATTCAACCCTCTTTCATTTTATGTTTTTCTTAACCATATCATCGTTGTTTTGTAGAAACGAAGTCACACACGTACCGATATTTTCAGTTGGGGTTAATCGAGATATAGAAGGAATTTTCATTCGCAAATTCAAAAGGTCAGTTCAAATAAAATTTTAAATGAGATCGGAACGAGAAAAAACTTTACCAATCGGTATTATATGTGTACCGATCGGTACAGATAAATTATCTGAAATACTCTATCGGTACTCTATGTTTACCGAGCGGTACATTTTTTTTAATAATATTATTTTTTTGTAATAATATTGTATTTTTGCAGATGGACTGTAAGAGATTCATAGTTCAATACAACGAGACATGGGACGATTATGTGTATAATGGTGGGAAGAACGAACTTTCTACCTTCCGGTGGATACGATAAGTTTCTCTAGCATTAAGGAATATATTGATTTCATAATGATGTCGAAATCGTTAAGTCTTGAGTATGAAATATTCTATTTATTGACGTCTAAAACTGGCCGAAGTGTTAAACATAGTTTGAGTAACGATGAACAACTTCGTCAGTTGTATGTTACCGAGCCTGAGCCTACATTGTATGTCGTGCATATTGACGCTGTGTACAGACTGTCATTTGATTTGAATGAATCTTCGCCGTATGTCTATGACGATCAAATCCCTCAGTACTCGCAGTACGATTAGTCGTTCGCACATTTGGCTTCATCTGATTGGCTTGGTGATACTCAATGGGGTGCTAGTGGTATGAGTGGGTATGGCTTATACGTGACATTAAAACTGGATATGAGTGGTACACACTATCTTCATACTGGATAGTTTTATTTTTCTCTTAAAGAGTAATTTATTAACTTCCCTATGTAGTTTTTGACGGCCGAGAACACTTATTTAGTAATGAATAGAATGACGATTTCGCTGCCCCAGCAAGAGCTGCAATGAGTTCACCGATAATGATGTAATTAGTGATGCTTTTTGGAAGAATGCGTATTTAACGATTAACTAACGAGAAAGATCGGTGAGTAATAATGAGAAATCATCAGTTTTATAAGCAAACTAATATGTAGTATTTCAATAAAAATTAATAGTGTTACGATATAAATACATTTTCTAATGAATATTTTTTGGAAGGAGACGAATTAAAAATATTACTCCATCATTACCAAATATTCATGTCTTATTTTTTTTGTCACGAGTATTAAGAAGAATGAAATTAGGGATCAAAAGGTGTGAAACCCACATGTTTAGTATAGTTTTTATTCATTGTTTAATTTTTTAATCAATAAAGTATTTTTTTTTCAGTTAAAGTGCTTTAATTAGTATCTAAGTACGGAGTAAGTTCTAAATTAATTAGCCCAAAAAGAAAACAGACCATGTTATATGAGACGGTCCAAAAAGGAATACATGCCATGAATATTGAAACGGATGGAGTAACAATTAGGACTGCTATTAATTGACATATAAACTTCTTAAAGCATGAGATATACTCTATTTAAGTATTGATTAATTTATGTAGATAAATGTACATCCGAAGAACAAATGTTGATACATGTGCTTTAGTCTGTGATTAGAGTAGAACCTAGTAAAATTATTTTTTAACTTATCTTATCTGTGCAAGATTTGGGGGATTTTTTTTCTATACAATCATATATGCTGAAAGAAACGATCAATTAAAAGGTAGATAATTTGAGTACTCTACAATGTTTATCTTAAGGAAGATTTCCTACTTCTAGGAAACGTATTTTGCAAAGGCGATGGAAATTATTTACTAGGGTTTTCAAGTGGTCCTACAAATGCATCTACACAAATACATTGAAGATGATCGTTCGTGATTTAATTATTTCATACATAAGACAAGAGTGTTTTGATTTATTGATCATATAATTTCTAGAGAGAGAGTATTTTTATTGTTTTCATAAGTGAGATGTATTCTCTTTGTTCATGAGAGCTAGGTGTTGAATGTAGTTCAAACTTAGATTGTGAGTGGTACGCTTATAATCAATAATTCAAGGGTGTGAGCGAAATGGTGACAAAAGCTAGGAGATCTGTTTGTGTAAAACCTCTAAAGTCACAACTTCTAATAATTGATTATTTCTCTCTTGAGCGTGCCCCTAGACGTAGTTTGTTGGATCGAACTGGATTACTAATCCTCGTGTTCTTTATTTTTGCGCAATTTTTGTCTCTTGTGTTATGATTTGAACTACGTCTCCCTATGTTTATATTTTCTATAACAAATACATGGCCCATGAAATTTCAAAACTAATATACCATCAAATCAAAATGAAAATCATAAAAAAAAAAAATTTGCACATTTATTAACCATCTCTTATTATCACTTGGGCAAGTGCTCGTTAGTACCCTTTTTTTTAATTATGATGAATGTAACTCACAATCGTTATTCAAATTATACATTGGATAAAACTTTGTTTATCCGCAATAGCCTATAGAGTACACATGAGAGACAATTATAAGAGATAAACTTGAGAACAAACTCAATTTATAATATGCTGGTGTGACTGTGATTTGAATCTCAGACATTTGATCATAAGAATATCACTACATCAATAGACCTATAATACTTTTTTATGTCGTGAAAACCTGCATATGATATTTTTGATATATGACAATAACCTACAAATCACACAAAAATATAAGCCACGCACACTTAAAAAAGTTGGTGTGGCACCCTCACCCACAAAAATATTAATAAGATTAGAACGTGAAACATTTGAACTTAATAATAGTTATTAAGAACTATTTGTGGCGGCTACCCTGAACCCATAATTTTATTAATTATGAAATCGTCTACTTTATTATTATACCAATCTATGGTTCATCTCATAGGTGCTTTTACAAAAATATACTATAGTTTAAAGCGACATTTAAGTTGACATACGATATTTGGACTTGTTGGGTTGATAGTATGAAATAAAACTTTATATGTTTGCCTGTGATATCTTTTACGTATAATGTATTAATATTATGTTTGATTAGAAGTATTAAATTATCTATAACATATATTAATTATGGTAAGAGGGTGAAATTATAATAATTTATTTTAATAATAAATTTATATATGGTATAATTAGTTGCAATCATTAGTAGGGGTGACAATCGGGTCGGGTTGGGTCGGGTTCGAGTCGACCCGATCTGTTAAGGCCCAACCCGAACCTGAAATGTTAAGGATATGCTCAATCCGAACCCGAACCCAACCCGAAATGACTAAACTCGAACACGACACGAACCCGAAATTGACACGATAAAATTCGGGTTGACCCGACACGATAATGACCGAACCCAAATTTAAATGATTTAATAAGAGAAAAAATATTTTAAAATAAGATTGAATAAAAGAAAACAATATTTTAAAATAAAATTTAATAAGAGAAAAATAAATAAATATTCAAAAATTTAATATGTTTTGATGACTGGGAAGGAAAAATAAATATGTCATCAATTTAAAAGCTTGATTTGAATTAAATAATATAATATTAAAAAATATAATTCCTTATCGGGTAACCCGAACCCAATAAGACTTGACCCAAATCCATTAATTTCGTGACGGGTTATCGTGTAGTGTCGAGTCGAAAATTTTCAGCCCTAATCATATGTATACCACCTCTTAGGCAGTTGCATCGTGTGACCGCTTGCACATGATTATGTCTCATTATAAAATACTCGGGTGACCAAGCAATAGATCTTATCGTGCCGTTAAATAAATAGCAATACTTATCGTGAATAAAGTTATAATTATCATTAAAAAAAATTATTATCCTTTTACCTTATAACTATCTCAAACTAGTTAAAATACCACGTGACAATATCTTAAAGAAAAATAATAGCTCGAATCCGATAACACGTCAGATGAACTGCACCCAAATCCACCTCCATTACAAATTACAATTAACGAATATCTATTTTTTTTAAAGAATTAATAAATTATTCACCAACCAAAAGCAATTACTGTTTTCAGCAATTGCTTTTGGCGGAATGTGATTTATTCAGCTACGAAGCCCGAGGGGCCAAAAAAATAAAAATAAATAAATCAATGAGAGATCATCAATATCGAGTTTAAATGCAAATATAGTTTTTTTCCGACCGGATATGAATTACCCTCAAAAGTTTAAGAATTTTACTAATCAATTAAAAAAAAAATTATCAACCCAATCAATTGAAAATCGTACAAGAAACCTCTCACTGTCGCACATATTTCTTTGGGGGGAACGGTATTAACATAGAATTGAAAATTATTATACAGATATTTGATAAGAATTGAACCCATATCTTATGATCATCGGAGCAAGATCTCATCGCCAACAAAAATATACTTATATTTATAACATAATAAAAGAATGGAAAGATGAAATAATCCTGCAATTGCTAACCACATTTCCAGTAATATTTTATGATTATAAAATTATAATATATACTACCTCTGTCTCATGATAAGTGGTCACATTCTTTTCAACACGAGTATTAAGGAGAAAGATGTTTGAAGGGTAAAAAGATAGAAAGTGGTGGAGCCCTTAACTTTTTGTGAGAGTTGCATATTTCCTTTTAAAGAAAGTGGTTACTTATCCGAGACAACCTAACAAGGAAATGTGGCCATTTATTGCGGGACGGAGGGAGTATTTATTTTTAGTGCTATTATAGTAAAATACACACTATTCCTTTTGCAAAATGAAAATTACACACCATCACCAAGACAAATGAAATATACACAAGATGACTATTATACCCCTCTGTTTAAACTATTGACAGTTCAGAATTGCTATGGACAGAAATGGCTATGTATTTCTTTATTATACGAACCATTTTTTCGTACATTCTGTTGTTCCTAATCCACGCTTTCAAAATGGTATCAGAGCCTTAGGTTTATCTGGGAATTATATTTTATTTATTGCTTTAAGTATTATCCTAACGGAGGAGACATCAAGAAAAACATGGATCCGGACAATTGTCCGAGATGCGAGTGTTACAGGAATTATCTCCAAGATCTGGAGATAAAAAGAGAAAGAAACCAGATGTTATGGACATTCCGGAGAGAATTGTTCGACTCTCGAGTCGTACGAGAAAGAAGGCTCGAATATATAGAGCCTTTCATCCAAGAGATTGAGGAAAAGAGGAGATGCGATGCAAATCTGAGCGCTCTCCAGTTCGAGGTGATAAAGACCATGAGGAGAAACCATCAGAACAATCATATCTGATGGATCTAGAAGGATGTCCAAGGTGTGGACATTTCCAGGAACGCCTCCAAATTTTGGAGAAAAGAAGGACAAGATACCATAGTGTTCTGACACACTGGAGGAATATGTTGAATCTCTTGATTCAACATAATCAGGAGAAAGAATTAATTGATTCTTGCCTCCAAGGAATCAAAAGAAAAGAAGATCTTCTCCATAGTTGTATCTGCCTTGAATGAGAGATAGAACATGCCATGAGAAGAGACCATTGGATCCATTAGGGAATAATTTGGAATTAGCTCTGATGGAACCAAAGAAAGATAAAGGAGTATCATCTACTCTTTTATATCAAGAGATTACTCCAGATTCATCCAAGATATCGGAGGATATGAGAGAAATACAGAAAACAGTACAACATTATGGTGATAGCCTGTATGGTGTACCACGCGATCTTTACAAGATTGCTATGAAACAGGATGAAATTTATCATATCCTGAAGGAGATCCAGTCACAGATCGAAAAACTGGAGCAACAACCTCGTTCCAGTCAAAGGAGGAATCCTTTTGGTAATGAACCCACTTATCCATTTCCAGTGGGAGAAACCAAGAAGGATCCAAACATGGAGGCCTTGATAAGAATGATTCGAGAAAAGAAAAGATGAATAATCTCGAAAGAATCAATCTTGACGACCTCCAGGAGTTAGCAGAATCTTTTGCTAACATGGCAATGGTTGATTTAAAAATGAACCAGAATGTGGTCCAAAACCCACAGCCGGTGAATCAACTTCCACAAAGAGTCATCATTGGAAATCAACAAGATTTTCAAAATGCACCCGGAGCCATTAATGATGTCCAATATTTTCAGACTGGAGCAAGGTATGATCAACATACCCTAAATGATGCATATATGGCGGCAAGAAGAACAAGGGCAAGAAGGCCACACCCAAAGGTGCAAGATACACCTTATGGTAAGGCAACCCTGGATCCAATTTATCCCTACGGAGTGATGCTCGATCTCGATGAAGTAAATTTCAAAGATCGAGAATCTGTAATTGATGAGTGGACGTCAGCTTTGAGAATTGCAGTAGCTAACTCTCGATTTAAACAAGGAAGGGTTTGTGAGAATCCTCGAAATGAGCCTTGCAGGAATTGCCAAGATTGCTTGAGAATTCTTTCATCTGGATATCAAGAATGCATGTTTTGAAAGTGAAAACTTCACTGAACATGTTCAGAATATGACAACGATATTTAAAAGCCATTTTCTGGGAGAATGATATTTCGAAGGATTTGATCAAGAAAATAGAAAGAAATACTTGATGGCATTGTATAATCTAAGACTTGCAGTCTTGGATCAGCAATCGCTTAACAAGTTTTTACAGCTCTTTACTCTTTATCAACATCAATCTAAAGTTGATGATAGAGTTGCACTGGAAATTTTCTTTCTAAAATTTCCAAGCCCATGGAAGGAGATGCTGATTCGGGATTACGAACCAGGAGACCCTGAAAATGTCGCAAGAAGGATGTCTTATGTACATCAAAAGTTCTCAGAGTGGTGTCAACAAGCAACAGCTCTGAGGAACATGAAGAAACTGAGGAGGATTAACAAATACACTCCTCTAAACTGTGATGATAATGATCTGCCAACGATCATTGGAGGAGAACCACCGAGGCTGAAAAGAAGCAAGAAAAATAGGTTTCAGCCCTATCATAAAGGTGAAGATCCAAAAAGAAATTCTTGGAAACCAAGAACCAGATGGTCAAGACAGAAGGCCAGATCTTATAAATCAGGCCAAAGGAGTGGACCATCAAGGAATAGGTATCCTTTCCGAGGAGATAATAAATCCCAAGGAAGGACACCTGCCAAGAAAACTTTCAGGAGAACTCACACTAGAGTTAATGAAAGTTTCAAGGATTGCAACTGCTGGACGTGCAGTGCGAAAGAGCATATTTCCATAAATTGCCCTGACAACGAGAGAAGAGGTATCAATAAATTCGAATCCACTCCGGATATCGAAGATGCCATCTACTACCAAGAACTGATACAAGTATATCAGTTTGAAGATATACCCTCAAATGAGAGTATATATGAACAAGAAGAAGTCTTCAGCGGAGAAGATTCAGAATGATCTGATGGAACTAGATCGGAGTCAGACTGATCCAGAAATTGTTCATCAGGAGAAAGAGGACAGGACGAGATTCTCAAGTCATACAACTCTCTCTCAAAATCTGATCAACAAAATCATGAAGAAGAGTCTGAATATACAAAAGTATCAAGGCTTTTCAGCAAATAACATAGATCAAGTTCTAAGGAACTTTAATCTAAGGAGCATGAAACAACAAATCGTCTATGGAATTTCTAGACGAGAAATGTTGCTTCCTAAAGAGCTTACATGGAATCAAGTGGAGATGCAGTTGATTCCAGCTAGTGACATCAGGGAAGATCTATCCAAGATAAAGCCCGAAGTCGCTGAAAAGATGAACTGGATCCATATTGGAGCAATCCAGTTGATGTTAAAATCGGCTCTCTTTACCGGAGTACTTGCGCCGATTGATATCACAATTTGCGATAAGAGAGTTAAAAATCTAAAGGATTCCGTATTGGGAACAATTGCGGGAGATCTTTGTGCAGGACAAGTAGTGGCAATCTTAATGATACCCATTTTAGCAAAGCCCTGACGCTTTATCAAAACTTTAAACGCAAGGATTTACGGGAAGAAGGAAATAGGCCTTACTCCATTACTTATCAGGTATCATATGCTCTTTCCAACTCACATCACACTGAGTTATTCCTGGGAAAGAAGTTTATTGAGATACCAGATATCTTCAATAAGGTGACAATAACTGTTTGTCCCGATAGAGTTGAAATTGCTAGGTTAAGAAATGTTGATATTCAAATCCGAGATAGAGAAGTCATGAGACACGATCAAAGTCTCAGGATAACTTCAGGAAGATTATCCTTCCAAGGAGACAGAATTATGTCTTTGCCATATGGGAGGAGTCGGAGTCTCATTCGAGAAGCTCAACCCCAGACATCTTAGAGTAACAAAGTTCCAGTGAATCTGAAATGCCCCGAGGGATGAGAGAAGTGATAATAAAATTTGACACTACAAGGTGGGAAACCAACTTTCCTTGTAATGTTCTTTACTATCTACAGCAGCCGGAGATCAATCATTACAAAGGTATTGTGGAAATTGGAGAAAAAGTGATGGAGATCAAGGGCAGAGCTGAAAAAGAAGCAGTTTTGCTATTGGGTTTGGATTTTCTTGAGGATCACAAACCGTGGGCAAATAAAGAAGATGGAATGGAAATCACGATTAATGGGAGAAAGCAATTGATCGAATGACAAGTCCATTCTCCATATACATCTCTATAGGGATGTTATATGAAAAATATAAGGCATAATATTTTGCTGCATATATTGATTCAGGTGCATGAATTTGTACTGCAAACGAGGAGTCTTCCCAACAGAGGTAGAAGATGATCTACCCCGAATTGCAGGAAGAGATTTTTCAAAGAAAATTTTGCTCTTGGCTAAAGGAGTAAAAGAGACGGAAATTCTAATTGGTGGAGCCAGAGGTACACCTTGGTATAAGGTTAGAACTCCACCAATTTATTTCCATGATACAGGTGCAGATATTCTGTTAGGAAACAATTTCCTACAGATGTTCAAAAGATACATGCAGGATAATGAAAGAAGACAATTGGTGTTTACAACCATTTGCGATCACAAAATCATTGTCCAGAGGCTCAAAGGGGCTTTTAATCGCCAGATACCATTGAGTTTACGCAGCAAGCGTGGTGATGAAGGAAAACTTCGACACCAAAAAATGAAGGATCAAAGGAGATTCAGCGAAGCAGTGCTAAGCTGTATTAGGGAAGAAGATCTCAAAGATGAAGAGGTCCAGATCCTTAAAGCATCTTTAATATCCCATCAAGATATTAAGGAAGAGATGCAGGTGTCCATAGAAGATGTCAAAAAGAATATTAAAATGAATTACAATGAAAATCCTTTGGCATGGTGGGATAGAAACAAGCTCAAAGATACATTGAAGGTGAAGCCAGATAAGGAGTATAGGTTTGTTAGATACAAACCAATTCTGATGAACATCAATGATCAACAGGAGATGAAGGAGATAATCAAGGAACACCTTGATTTAAAGTTGATCGAACCAGGGAACTCGCCTTACAGCAGTCCTGGATTTCTGGTAAGAAATCATGGTGAGATCAAACGAGGTAAACCCAGATTAGTTATTAATTATAAAGGAATTAATGATATTCTGGAGTTTGATGGATTTTTTATCCCTAGTAGGGAACACCTTATTAACTGCATCAGAAATGCTAAGGTATTCTCTAAGTTTGATTGCAAGTCAGGTTACTACCAGATTCGCATGGAGGAAGGAAGTAAGAAGTTTACAGCCTTTTCTACTCCACAAGGGCATTATGTTTGGAAAGTAATGCCAATGGGGTTGGCTAATGCGCCCCAAATATGTTGGGAAAATTAATAGAGTTTTGATTTGATACCAAAACCCAGCTGACCCCAACCGAGTAGATGATTGCACAAAGCCTAAAGCATTTTTCAGCTCACCTGTTTGAGCTTATAGAGTTTCTTAGTTTACAGGTAGAGCAGCAGAAGACACAGCTGAGCTAGACCCAGCCTAGGTATTCAGCAGAACAGACTCAGCAAAGCAAGACCAAGCAGAGTCAAAGACCCAGCAGTATCAAGACCCAACTCAGTGACGGAAACCCAGCTCAATATCAAAAACCCAGCTCTGTGTAAAGGACCCAGCTTAGTGTCAATGACACAGCTCAGGTCTAAGACAGCTCAGGTTAATGACACAGCTCAGGTTGAATCCACAGCTCTGGATAAAGATACAGCTCAGGTCTAAAACACAGCTCAGAGTCAAATCACAGCAGAGTCCAAGACGCTGAAGACACATCAAAGACGCTTAGCAGCTCGAAGATGAAGACCTTCTTAAGACAAGATCCCGATGTCAGAAGATCTTGTCTGACGCGGTCAAATCAGAGAAGAAATAGCTTCTGCAGATGCAGACCTACTTCATAGGTTAAAGGCTAGAAGTCAATAAGAATAGGTAAGATTCAAACGGCTCTCTTCCAATGTCTAGTTTGAATCTTCACCTATATATATCTCCTCACCATTGAAGAAAAGTGGGGGGAACCGACGAGATGACTGATGAAATAAAAAAAAAGAGCAAACAGGAAAATGAACAACAATCTTCATAGCCAAATCTTTCAAGAACACCCAGCCAGTCAGCTGTGTTCTTAGTTGTTCACATGTTCAGTCATAGGCAGAATAGATCAGAAAAGAAACATCTTAAGCCTAGTTTGAACGAGTTCATCATATCCTTTGTTCTTCATTGTAAGAACTCGTTCATAGTTGGAAAACCCATACCCAAACCCAGAATTGTTAGGTAAAGGTACGCTTGCTCGAAGCGTGTAATTCGAGTGGTTAAGTTTTCAGTACCCGGAAACTGAAGGTGTAGGCTTGACAGTGCCCGCAAACTGTTGGAACACAGCTCGGGTTAGAGTTGTGAAGTTGCTTGGTACTTAGAAACCAAGTGGTAGTGAATTACCAGTGAACCTGGTCGTGGACGTAGGAGGTGTTACTTCGAACCACGTTAAAATTGCTCTGTTCTTTATCGCTTTGTTTTATGCATTTAGCTAACCTCTCATGCATACATTTCAAGCTGCATAAACTGACTAACTGAAAAGTGAAACAGAGCTTTGCAATATGATTTGAAGCAACAGACGGACTTTCCAAACCCACCAACTTCCGCACACACTCACACAGCCAGCTGTGTCAATCAAGCTGTCATCCAGCTGGATCGGACACAGCAGGCTCTCTCAAAAGAGTTTTAACTGGGAAAAGTTTTTAAACCTTGGTGTATTCACCCTCCCTCTACACCAAGGTATCCGTCTTGGGACCAACAAAATATTTCAGAGAAAGATGGATAATATGTTTAAAGATTATTTTTCGTTTATGTTTGTCTATATTGATGACATTTTAATTGCATAAAAAAATATAGAGGAACATATCAAACATCTTGAAATCTTTGCAGATGTTTGTTATAAAGAAGGTTTGGTACTGTCTGAAAAGAAGACAGTCGTTGCAACTCGGAAAATGGAATTTCTGGGTATCGAGATCGATGAAGCAGGAATTATTCTACAGGACCATATTGTTCAGAAGGTCCAGAATTTTCCTGAAGATCTGAAAGAAAAGAGACAACTTCAAAGCTTCTTGGGAGTTGTTAATTTTACGGGACCATTCATTAATAATCTCGCAAAACATAGAAAAGTTTTCAGTACATTACTGATAAAGGATGTTCCGTTCATCTGGACGGAAGAACATCGACAGGGAATGAAGGAGTTAAAAGAGGTTTGCAAAAATCTCCCAAAACTCTCAATAACACAGGATGAAGACGACTTAGTCCTGTATACAGATGCAAGTGATTATTGGTGGGCAGCAGTCTTAACCAAGATCACTCCTAATGGAGAAGAACCCTGCAGATACTGTAGTGGTTTATTCTCAGAAGATGAGGTCGTGAGATGGCACATCAACGAAAAAAAATTCTTTGCAGTCCGAAAGACATTTAAAAAATGGCATTTATTCTTATTAGCAAAGAAATTTACTTTTAAAGTCGATAACACACAGGTTAAGGTTTCTTAAAAAACAAGATGGAATCTAAGCCTGAAAAGGCTAAATTAATTAGATGGCAAGCTGAATGCCAATATTATATTTTTGATATTGTCATTGTGAAATCTCACGAAAATGTTCTTGCAGATTTCCTAACAAGAGATGGAGCAAACTGGTGTGAACTCCATTTTATTGGCCCATAGGCATCTCAGAGAAAATCTGAAGATGTTAACGGGAGAGTGGGACGAGTGCGTTCTGAATGCTGAACAAGCAGGAAGATTGCAGACTCTCGACAAGACGAAAGTCACCGAGAGAATACGAGCTTGCATATGGTCTCAGGGACAACTCTGGGCTGCATGTCAAACATCAATCCTTCGGGTGGCCAAAGATCCTTTGGTGAAAGAAGAGTTTCGAGTACATGACTCTAAACCTGTAGCAGAGGATTCAAATACCTCTTGCCCAAGTTCTAAGGTGGTGGTATCTTCGGAACCATTGCCTCAAGAAAAAGATGATATTCAGGGGTCACACTCTGAACCATCATGTCAACCTAGCACCTCTAGGATAAAAGAGGGAGAGATTAATCTTAGGCCAATGACTGGCAATTCTAAGATTAATACTGATAAACTTGAAGTTTCTTCTTCTTGGCAGATATATCAGGCTAACTGGGAGAAGCTCCAAACAAGGACGGGAATCAATCCAGAAAAAATAAGGGTTGATGTTTCGGGAAATATCCTCGAGTGTGGATGATGCCAAATTCAGATCCACACAAAGTTAAGAGATGGTATGAATTTGAAGCACTTGCTTCGATTTATACCACATCTCCATCATTCGCCGAAATCAAGAATCTACCTAAATGGATTCAAGAAGCGGTGTATGATACCTGAGCTAACAATCCACAGCTTAGCCGAGGTGACATTTTGGAGTTGTATTTTATTAGTGCAACACCAGAACCAGCAGGGAAAGGAAACCATCAAGCCTTCCACTATATTAGGCTTCAAAGACCAGATGCACGCGCCCTCGAAAAGATCAAGGTGCCTACAGAGAAAGAGACTACTTTAGTCTCTACATTACCAGAAGACCTCATCTCCACCAGAAGAGCATGTAGATTATGGATCTGTCTCACAGAGATGGACAAAGTCAAGTTTCCGTTCAAATTCTTTCAGAATTCAGTGAACGGATCATTCCTGTTAAACACTATGACAGGAAAATCTACAAGATTCGCAGAGGAAGCTTTCGAAAGAAAGAGAACCTTGCTCTGGGAAAACAAGATGGCGACGAGTAAAGACACTCATCGCAAATACTGCAACATGGCTCATTTTGGAAACTGGTCTGAGCACGTTTGTTCGGATTGTCAGAACAAGAAGGAACCAGAGTTCGGAAAGGGGTTCATGCCCAGAAGGGGAAAAGAGAAGGCTCGGTCCAAAGAGCATCTTGAACAGAAGGCGCTGCCAAAAGCAAGGACGCCCAGGGCCCCGAAAAAAAAGTAGATTCCCGACACAGGTTGGTGGAGTCATGTGACTCTGAGCTGGAAAACCACCCACCAAAAAGAAAACGACAGCGGTGGGTGGATGACCAGGAATTACTCATAAAAATCCAAATGGGTAAAAGCACAGGAAGAGCATTATCAAGATAATGCGGCATGATTGAGGCTGCACCGAAAGTCTTTTGGCTTCACTTGATAATTGAAGACAAAGGTGGACCAAGCTTCACATGAGAAACAGGCTGGCTGAGGAAGGTATCCAAAGCAATAATGCAAGAGTAGGGGTTATCTAAACCTCTATATAAACCAGGATTGAAGAGAGCATTCGATATCAGAAAACCTACACACCATCTTCTCTGCTCTCTCAAAAATAAAATTGTTATAGTGATAGTTTCTATTCTAGTATAGTTTAGTTTATGTATTTCAATTCCGCTACCATAGGTAGCTAAACAAGTCTGTCTCCTCCCTAAAGGAGATATACTTATGTTGTAATAAATATTATATAATTCCTAAATAAAGTTTGGGCTTTTGTTCATCCCTTCCAGTGTCTTATTATTCTCTAAATACCAACTAAATACCATACGCCCCGGGTAGGAAACGAACGAAGGCTGTGCTGAGTATTGCTGAAGGAGTCTGCGTTTGGAAACCATCGATTACGATTGTGTGGTTGGACAAAGTGTGTAAAAAGAACTTTGTCCCTTATTTTTACATGAGATGATTCCAGTATTAGTATAGTCTAACTTACTACAATCTGTAACATGAAGACAGACAAAAATAAAGGTAAAAAGATGGGTTCCAAATTCTGGTTACAAAGTAAGTAGGTAGGGCCCCCTCTGTCCTCACCAGTTCCTCATCATATATTTTGGGGCGTTGTGAACAAAGTCCAGTGAAACAATTAATGAAGGAAAATCACGAAAACAGAAAAACAAGAATTAATAAATAAATGTGTACGAAATAGTAATATATATTCGTATGAATAATTGTTTTCCTATTTCTCTCTCTCAGATAAAAACATACACTATTATGCTAGACTAGAACTGCTTCTTTTCTTTTCTCTCACTATATATAATATACAGTACATATATAACTTCTCCTTGCAGACTCAGTAAAATATTCTTGCAAATAGAATAAAATAATCTGGGAAAAAGGTAAAGCTGCACTCTGATTTTCCTTCTTTTTTTTTTTTTCGTTTTTGATATTTTGTTCGTGCTCAATGGACACCATTTAATCACTCTATCAGGTAAAAATTCTATCTTTTTGGGCATAATTTCCAGCAATTGAGATTCTTTAAGCTTTGATCCGTTAACTAAAGAATTAAATTATGGTTTTTCATTTTGTTTGTTTGTTTTGTGATAGACCCTTTTAGGAATTAGAAAAAATAAAACCGGAAAAACCAAAATCTCTAGCGAAAGGTTTTTGCTTGATCATGGCGGTGGTGGAGAATGGCAGGGCTAACGCGATGACGTCATCGAATTGCGAAAACGACGTTGCGGTGGATCATCGTCACCACCAGCAGTCAACAAAGGCCACCGCTAACGGCCAAAAGTCAACGACGCCGACCGATCAGAATTTCCACCTGATTCAGCAGAAAATACCCAACGGCCATCATCCGCTTCCCCAGCTCGCCGTCAACGAAAATGGAGTGTCGCAGGAGGAGAAATCGGACGGTGAGGATGATGGAGGGGAGGGGTTTAAGAGGGAGATGAGAGATTTAGAGGAAATGTTATCGAAATTGAACCCCATGGCTGAGGAATTCGTGCCGCCGTCGCTGACGTCACTTGTTGGTGGCCTGCAGATGGTTGCGCCCCCTCATGGGGCGGCCGCGGGGCATTTTGGGTATAATGCTAACGGTTTTATGATTCAGCAGCTCCTTAGTTCAGGTGTTCCAACTGACAATTCTTTTAGAAGGGTTAGTATTTTTATTTTATCGGATAATTCCTTTTCCTTTTCAAGCTTATTACATATTACCAATCCCTTTTCTATATATATTTGCTTGTTTGTGTATATAAATTTTGTCGTTTGAGAATTCTGAATATGTTTAGGTTGTTTTGTTACCATACTGGGTTAAATATATATATACTCAATGGTGTAATCTCTTTCATTTGCATATTTATGAGTTAAAAATGTTGTTTCCTTTTGGATAGAGAGACATATTTCTTCAGAGTTCTCTTGATTCATTTTTTCTGTTGATTTCTCCATTTTTTGCTCTCTTTGTGCCATTTGGTTTATGAACTGCTGTTGGTTATGTGGATGGTTTAATTTGCAGAAGAAAAATGGTTATACCCATGGAAAGCGGAGGATGAATAGTCGAACAGGCATGGCTCAAAGAGATGATGTGATCAGGAGGACAGTGTATGTTTCTGATATTGATCATCAGGTATAAGAGATTCTACAGATTTGGATATACATATTACTTTATTCTGACGAGTAAACATTCAACTTTGGCCATTGTTATAATGACTGTAGGTTACAGAAGAGCAACTTGCAGCACTTTTTATTGGCTGTGGACAGGTATGTATTTGTCAAAACTCAGTCCCACTGGTTCTGTATCCACCACTAAATTATTCTAACGGTGTCTTTGACGATCTACTTATGATGAAGGTTGTGGATTGTCGTGTTTGTGGTGACCCTAATTCTGTACTTCGCTTTGCCTTTGTTGAATTCACTGATGAAGGTATGTGGACAATATTCATTTGGTTGTGTAGTTGAAATGAAGTCGTGGGGGATGTATCACATTTTATTCTCTCATGTGAGTGTAGAAGGGGCAAGGAATGCCTTGAGTTTGGCAGGAACAATGCTCGGCTATTATCCAGTAAGAGTACTGCCCTCCAAAACCGCAATTGCTCCTGTTAACCCGACATTCTTGCCTAGGGTGAGAAAAAAAGCTTGCAACCATTTACCTCATTGCGACATATATTCTAGCTCCATTTGTTCCAAGAGTGTAGACTAATTTAATTTTCTTACTGAGATGTTAGTCTGAGGATGAAAGGGAGATGTGCGCAAGAACTATTTATTGTACAAATATTGACAAAAAGGTAGTTTGTAGTTTTGCACTCAGCTTCTTTTTGACATGTTGTTAAATGACCATTTGCTATACAAGCATTATATATTTGTTTATTTAATACAGGTCACTCAGTCAGACGTCAAACTCTTCTTCGAGTCCATTTGTGGTGAGGTATGTAACTGCTGATACGAAAATTTTGAATGATTTTATGTTTTTCTAAAGAATTTTAATCCCATCGATTGCCATTGGCACCTCTTGAATCAGGTTCGTCGCTTGAGGTTGCTTGGTGACTATCAGCATTCTACTCGTATATCTTTTGTGGAGTTTGTAATGGTGAGTTCTACAGTTTCTTGCTCATCTTGTTTGATAATAATCTTTCCAAGCAATGATGTGAGCTAATAATTCAACCCCTCTCTAAATTTATTTTGTCTATGCAAATTATTTTTGGCATATGCTAACAGTAGCTTGCTAGTGTGATTTAAACAGTCTCTCTGGCACAGATAAGGTTCATATTCTGAAATGTAAATCTTTTAAAAATGCCTGTTCGAACTTCCAATATACGTAAAACCCACCTAGTTCACCTTTTATCTAACCCAGCAGCACAGTCAAACAGTATGTTGGTATATATGAGTTTATTTTCTAATATGTTTGACAACCCTTAAATGAAGAATGGTAATTCCTATGTAAAATAGATGTACGATTTTACCTTTGTATTACTTATCCTGAGAGAAACTTTATTTGCATTCCTGGTTTTGTTTTTGACATTCATTTAATGCAGTTATACTATATGTATAGGATGGCGAATAGAGCTTTTGCTGATCTGTAATGTTCTCTGAATTAGTCCCTGGTCACCAAAAAGTAATGGAGTAGTAACAAGTTTAGTAGTTTACCCATTTTTTTTGTTACACACATTACTTTACAATTTACTCCTAGGTAGACTGTACTTGGATGTGCTATTATACACGTGGAAGATATTTCCCTCTAAATGCCCTCCTTGGCCGCATCTTTTTTTCAATTGATATTTATGGTATAGAAGATTTATTTGGAGTTTGTACATCATAATCTAACTACCTCTGAGATTTGGTTGGTCATAGAGGTTCATAGAATATAAAAAATGTGAGGCTTGCAATAGTGGGTTCTCGTTTTCTTTTTCTTTCCATACTAATATATTTTGCTAGTATTGTATAAGCAAAACGTGAAAAGATTACAGTATTGCCATTCTCCATGTGAGCGTACTAAGCTGCATAGTTACTTAGAGAGCCTCGAGTGCTTTCGAGAGACCTATTTTTCCAAAATTTTATCGCTTAATCATTCCATTCCATGATAGAGAGGTATGAAAAAACTCATCTAGAGAATATATATAGCTTCTATGTGGAGGCATAAATTTGAGATTTTTTGTTATAACGTGCATCATACTTTAATGAGATAGGCAGTGTTGAGTTCATTTTTGTCCATATCATGGAGATACATAACCTTGCTGACAGATGCTACACTGAAAATGGTGTGAGAGTCTTGATTGTTGGAAGCAATTTACATGTGGAGTTCTTGATTGAATGGTGAAATTCAGTGAATCTTTGTTTGGCCTGTATCATGTATTGTGTTATGACTAGGGTCACTCTGAAGACAAGACGAAAGAGCAACTTGCCACTGTAAGAATGTGTGTTTGCTGAGGAAGATGGATATACTTCTACTCATATATGTTTTGCATAAAGAATATACTATGTTAGTTATTATCTTAGTCTCGCTATCTTAATTTTTTCAGTTCACAAACTTCCCTCCAATTACCAAGGCTACATTTAGCTTCATGCTCCAACTGCATTCTCATCTTCACATGTCCTCTAAGAACTAAACCAGCATGTTTCGTGTCCTTCCACGTCTTTTCCCACTAATACATCCATATGGTCCAAAATTTATTTTCAAAATACATCTTCCCTAGATAATTTGACAGAAACACCCACGATAAAGCAAAAGATAATATGACATTTACGTTGTTAATTTCTCAGAGGAGTGTGCAGTGCTTTTAAAGTTGGCCTTTGCATTATGCTTAATTAATATCTAAAATTAATTGAAAAGCTTTACTCAGATTAATGCTTCACTAAAAGGCCATCATGGCCTTTTCCCCATATTGACTTGATTCCTCTCATTCTGTATTCGATTCCATGGAGATTTCAAGAGATTCAAGTTGATGACTTATGTAAAGTTTCTCTAATGTAAAGTTTCTCTAGTTTGTATTCTTTTTAACTTTGTGTGTGATATTCTGAGGAAAGTTTCGAATTGTCTGTGGCGTGAGGTCTCTCTGGTGATGCTGATATCTTTTTGAACTTTGAAGATTGATTTAAGCCAGAACTCGGAATTTTTCACCTCTACATTGTATAATACTTCTCTTTTCTCGGCTTCTGAAATCGACTGAGGACGTCATTTCTCAATTTCTTTTGATTATGTTTGTGTTGGAACGGGGAGGGGTATTACCTTAGAATCAAAACTTCAATTGGAATGTTTTCCCCTTGGCAGGCTGAAAGTGCGATTGCAGCGCTGAACTGCAGTGGTGCCGTCTTGGGATCCTTGCCTATAAGGTATCATCCATTCCCTGCACCCATTTTTGTAGCCCTATCTTATCACAATTGATTAATTATGTAATTCTAACTTTTCCAGAGTAAGCCCATCAAAGACTCCTGTACGGCCTCGCGCTCCTCGCCAATCCATGCACTAAGTCTCTTGATGATCTATTCTCTCTTATATATACATAGTTACATGCTAGTTGCTGATACTGTGTGGTATCTATGTGTTAATCCTTTTGCCCTCTGTGTCTACGCTACTCGTGTCAGCTGTATTGGATATTTATGACCAACTGTTAAGCTAGTAGAGTATGACCGTTTTCGAGGCTTAAGCTGTCAATTATGCTCCATTTTATGTGGACTACAGCAGTCAGTGTCTCATGGTACTTCACATGCTTGTGACCTTGAAGGGAAACTCCTTTTTCACATTGCACTAACTAATCATCATTAGCTAGCTATCTTCTTTGCCTTGCCTTGACTTTATTTTATTGCACTTACTTTGTTTATGGGGTCATGATAATAATGAGCTCTGTTTTCACATTACTGATTACTCTTTCACATTTTTGAGGTATCTGCAGTCTAGTATTGTACCTATTAAGACTTGTGCTCAACCACGAATTGTTGTCCTCTTCTTCTAACTTTCGTTTGCCTTAGACGACGAGTGTATCATCCTCCACAGAGACTTTTATTTTGTGTGTTCCTTTGAAAGTTGGGGCACATCAAAAGGCATTTTGATTTCGTTTTGTTTTCTTTTCGCCTTTGATTTTGCATGGTGCTCGTTTCTCCTCTCTGTTCGCTCGAAATACCCTGTCCATGCCTCCATGGCGTCTAGCTTTTGGCGCATCGACAGGGGATCTAGTAAACCTGCAAATTTAGCTTTCAGCGTTTCTAATTTGTTGCTCGATTTTCACACACAAGCTCGAGTTTTGGTGTTATATACTGTATTTCGTAAAATGTTATCAACCACACATGCCAAGTGTACGAGTTTAGTTACCAAAGGAGAGAATTCTAGAGCCAAGGCAGTAATGATAGAAATAAATTATTATAATTAATTAAAAGATTATTATTTTTAGGGTCATTATATCACATTCTAATTTGGCTAACCAAGTTCTAAATTAGCAACGAAATTTCCACTTCTTTATAGGTTTTGCATGTGTAGTTAGGCTTGCTATATCAAATAATGCTAAAGAACTAGGGAAATAGGCCAAAGAGATTAAAGGTAATTGATGATATTTAATAAATCAAGTTGGCTAAGTTATATTGCTTCGTATCTTGTTACCCGATATTTTCGTATTTCACTATTAAATTTATTATTTCAATAATATTTATTTATAAATAATCAATTCTATATATTCAGTTATTATCTAAATAATGAAATTAAATGCTAAAGAATATTATATGCCCTAATTGGATATGATAAATCATAATAATTACAAAACTATAATAAACAAATAGAAATAGAAATTGAAGAGAAGTGGGACATCAGATCTTATGTGAAATTATAGAGATAGATAACAAGATTATTGTCTCCAAGTTTAAAGAGGGATTCGCTTTTTTCCTATGACATGGAATTTACCAGGCCACTATCTTCTTTGCGTACTATATAAATCTTCAGTCTTGTGCAATAGATAGCAAACCACATAAAACTAGAATAAGTAAATCACGTTAGGAAAACCAATTGTGATAAGTGAGTCGCTCAAATTTTGTTATGTTTGGTTACTCCTCTCTGCGGCAAAGTCGAAGCTAGACTTCTTTGAGTCCTTAATAAGTCTAGTAGACATTTACAAACTTCTTGAGTGGATGTTGAAATAAAATGAAAATGATACTTCAATACTAATTGTTTGCACTCTATTTTCCGGCATGTTAACATTTGAACCCAAAAATCGAAAAATATAATGTGATAAAAGAAGAAAATAGAAAATCAAATAAAAGACGAAAAAAAAAAAAAAAAGTAAGATGTTGAGAGTGGGATTTGAACCCACGCCCTTTCGGACCAGAACCTTAATCTGGCGCCTTAGACCAACTCGGCCATCTCAACTTTGTAATATTTAACAGAATTTAATATACTTAACCTTTTACTATGATTTCCCATTAATTTTGGTAAGAGCCCAACAAGTCTACAAGTTTTTGGCAGAAGAATTTGATGAAAGAAATCGTCTTTAATTCTTTGGTTCCCCTCCATTTTAATTTCTTAATATACCAACTATCTTGAAAAAAAATTGTAATGATCGACCCATCCTAAACGTAACACAACAGTACAGACAAATAAAATAAAAAGTGTCTAATCAGTAATCACTTAACCCCAAAATTTGCTACTCCCTCCCTCTCCCTCTCCCTTTCTTTCTCTACAGTATAAATATGCATACATCCATCACCCATTGCAAGCATATACTACATGATACATATGCTTTTGCTATCATATATCAAAACGCCTCAGCTTTTTCATTTATATTCGTAATTCTAATTTCTATTACAGAAAATACTATATTTTCTTTTTGTTTTTTATATTCTAAAGCATTTTTAGGAACATCTGCTTTTAAACAACAAGCAGGAGTTATTTGTACATTCAATAAAAATGGACGGTCATAAATAAATTGGAAAACCACGCACACAAATAAATTAAAAAAAAGGTACGTGCCTTTTAAAATTAGAAATTAAAAAAATGAATCGAATGATCTTGGTCATAGATAAATCAATGCATTTCCTGATGTTCAAATTAGCAATACTACAAATTAATGCTGGCAAAAGGACGAGAATTATATACATAGGCTACTTAATATAAATAATCCACACATAATATATAGAGGTTGAAAAATTCCAAACAGAAATAAGGCGAGAAGAATGAAAAAATAAATAAATATTGGAAATTTGGGAGTAGATATTTTGTGGAGACACTTGCCTTACTTAGTAAGGACAGAATGTCCTCTTGAGTTGCCCCTACCCACACAACTGAGTAATACGTTAATTAACTTTTTCAACTGTTGAAACAATCAATTGATCAAACACCAAACATCCAAAAAAAAATACTAACATCAAATTCAAAAGTAGATTAAAACAAGAAGCAACAGATTTCAATTAAGTGCACAAAATACGATTAATCAAGTAAACAATCATTAGTTCCCAATCAGCCTAAACGTGCCAGTTGGGCTATTACACACACTGCCGTCGGAATGCGAGAAGAGAGTCCGGTGAAGAACGCCGGACGGCGACGAAACGCTAGTTGAATTGTACGGCGACGCCGGATTGGAGGATCCCGGCTGCAGCGCCTCGGCGAGCGGCCCTCCCCCTCCCCCTCCCCGTGCAAATGGCTCCCAACAAGCAGGATTTAGCCACATCGAATCCATATCATCATCACCCCCTGTCTGAATGTTCTTCATCTGCTCGTCCAACAAGTCCCCTACCGCCATAGCCATTGATAGATTGAGGGAAGGTGAGAGAACTCCCTCGCTGGTCAATGATTTAGCGCCGATGAATCCAGCTGGCAGGTTCATTTCTTGGGAGGGGAGATTTGGATAAGAGAACAAATCAAGCGGCGCATAATCCTGATCGAAACTAGATCTGTAATCGGATAGTCCTTGATTTGCCATTCCCATCTCTGCTGCTTCCATCGGTTCCTCCCATGGCTGCTTCATCACGCCCAAATCCCTTCAATATCGCACAACACAAAAATCATGAATAATAAAGCAATTAGCAACAAGAGATATGAACATATATATAAACCTGTTAGTTCCGTTGAAGTATGGCGGAGAGATGGTAAGATGAGTTTTAGGTTTGAAAATCGGAAGGGGGGGAGATTTGGTGCGAGTTTTCTTGTGATTTGGGGCAGTGTTGTTGTTGTTGTTAAGTTCCACAGGCTTTCTTGAACGGGGACGGCCTCTGTGGAGGTGGCGGTCGCAGTATTTCTGCAGCGGCGCCACCTCGCGCGAGCACCTCCACTTTTTGCCGTCTGTCCTTTTACACCGCCCGGGCTCCAGATCTCCTTTTCTGCTGTACCTAGCGCCGCCGTAGACTGCTGAAAAAACACCAAAATTTAATTTCAAAAAAGGACAGTATATATGTTGGGATTGGGAATTAGGGAATAATGATTTATTTAATGGGATGTAAATTTATATACAGGGGAGTGGGAGTGGGACGGAAGGGAAATTCGTTGAGAGCGAGAGCGAGAGCGGTAAGGGGAAGAGAAGATGAGGAGGCACAGGAACAGAGGAAATCATGCATTTGTAGATCATAGCTTGTCTTTCCAGCTCTTTCCATTGCTCTGCTGTGAACGCAAAATCCCTCCCCATTTCTCCACCTGCACAATCACTTCTAAATTATCAACCATATTTTATTTTCACAAAAAAAAATATTCAATCAAACCTCATATCACATCATATCCTAAGAGAGAGAGAGAGAGATTAGCCAACCCGGGGAGTAGTCAAAAGGATTGTTGCCAAAATTCTCCACTCCGCCAGCGCCACCGTCACCGTCACCGCCACCGCCAGATGAGAGTTGGTGACGGTATATATTGCTCGCGGCGGCCTCGTAGGCTCCGTCGCTTTTGTTGGTAGGCCCCACATCAGCAGCAGCACCACCACCCGCAGTAGCAGTACCGCCGCCGCCATCATCATCTGGAATAAATGGATGGTCGGGATTAGTTTGTTGATGATGAGGAGCCATGATTGAAACCTTGGGTCCAGTAGTACAAGTGGTCTGCTGCTGCTGCTGCTGCCGCTTCATCCAACGAAGGAAATCACTGTTGGTTGGTGTTTTCTTGTCTAAAACGTTAAACCAACTGCAACTATCCAACCCTTCTTCCATATCGCTTTTTTTAATTCCTTAAACAAACGAAAAAAACACCATTTCTATCCATCCAAATAAATCACTCAAACCAAAATTGCAAATACTATAAGTAAACAAACACAATATATTTACCCAAAAAATAAACTAAGATTTGAAACGTCGAGAAAGAGTAGAAATAGCAAGGTTATGGTAGCAATGAGTATAAAATAAATAAGAGGAGAGAGATTGTTTGGTTTGGTGTTTGTACTTTGTAGAGTGTGTGCGTGTCGGGTTGCAACTTTATCGCAAACGGTTACGGGTACGGGCTGGGCTTGGAATTTACTAATTAATAAAGGGCTTTGCTAAATGATCAAATTATGACTGACTATATAAGATTATATAAGTAATTGTATATTAATTAAATTATTAATTTACATGTGTACTCTTATTATTATTTATGAAAAAAAATTAATTCAAAATCATTCTAAAAATACATTCCTAATCAAATCTTTATCGTTACCAAATTTTTCTATTTCTAAATTTTCAGATCTTCAAGTGACTACCTTTCCCTTTCTCTCTTTTCTGGATCTTCCATTTTCTCATGTGGATTTCACTCTCTCTAGAGTTTCATCATCTACCATTTCAGATTTGTTTTATTGACTTAGAGGGTGTTTGGCTAAGCTTATTTTAGCTAAGCTTATTTTAAAGAGCTTATAAAATGTTTTGCCTCAAGAGCTTATAAGCTATTAAAGTGTTTGGATAAGATAAAAGAGAGAGAGAAAAAATTATAGGTATAATTTAGAAAAAAAAGTAATTTTTTTATTTATTTTATATTATAAATTAAAAAAATAAAATAAAATGAAAAATGGTGAAAATAAGGAAACTGAGTGTTGTTCATAACATCTTTACAAAAAAAAAGTTGGAGTAGAGGTACTTTTTTCTTTAGGAGCTTATAAGCTCTTAGAGTTTTTTTTTTGAGCTTATAAGCTCTTGAAAAGCTTCTTTTGCCAAACACTTTACAACAACTTATAAGCTGTTTTAAGGAGCTTATAAGCTCAGCCAAACACCCTCTTAATGTCAATTGTTTTGTTTTTTGTTTTTGTTTTTTCTTCTTTGTCTTTTTTTTATTAATAAAGATGATTTTGCTTTGTATATGAGTGTAGATTTAGTCCTTTTGGTTTGCGCAATTAATTGTTTGATGATTAGCTGAACAATGGAATATAAATTATTATTTTCATAAAAATTAGAACAATGGAAAATATTAAAAAGGAAGCAAACATTTAATTTATCGTATGAAGCTGAATAGCAGAATGGTTGAGGAAGAAGTATTGATACTTTGGTGCAAAGATCCGAAATTACATGTGGAAGAAGACGAGGAGAGAGAGAGAAAAAAAGGTTAAAAGATCTGTGATTTGGACGAGAAGAAAAAAAAAAGCTTTTAAACAAAAAATTGAGTGAAGTATGTGTTTTCAAACAAATATTGAGGTTTATGATTTAAAATAAAAATTGACGTATATAAATGGTTGAATATCAATCAGGAATACCAAATCATCTTGTGCATGTATGTATGTATTGTCAATTCAAAAAATAAAGAAACTAAAATCTTTTTTTAATTGAGTAGGATTTATAAAAAAAATTAAAATTAATTTAATGATCTTGTTGCCAAACATAAAAAAAAAAATTGAAAATCAAGTAAGAAAGAATCAATGATAAATTTAAAATCAGGGGCAATCTAGAAATATAAAATTATACTAACCGGTTTAAATTAAAACCAAAATTATTAGACCGATTTTTAAGAAATACTCACTCCGTCCCAATAGCAAGGTCTCACTTGTTTTGGGTACGGTTATTAAGAAATAAGAATAAAAAGATAAAAAGTGGTACACCCATAACTTTTGAAGATTTAATTATTTCATTTTTTGAAATGAGACCTTATTATTGGGACAGACGAAAAAATAAAACGAAACCTTACTATTGGGAGGGATGAAATATAAGGGTATTATGATCGGCCATATTATGACCATTTAAATTTATCCATTAATAATTTGTTTTGCCGCCATTCTCGCCCTTTGCTTTGCTTCCATGCTTCCAACATTCGCACCGTTGGCGACTACTCTCTCTTAATTCTCTCTCTCTCTCTCTTAATTAATACATCTATCGTTTTCTGCACTTGACCACCGTACTGCAAATATTTAAATGGTAGTATGTATGTATAATACAACAAGAACAAGAGCAAAACCCTTCTTGTTTGTAGTGATAATTAAAAAAGAAGAACAGCCCCTTTACGAGATTTTCAGGCAGACATCCTCCATCACTCTTATACTTTACACATTTATTTATGTATTGTTCTAACTTCCAAGACTAATATTTTACTCCAATTTTTTTCTTTTCTTTTTTTCTCAAGAATAAAATTAGAGGATTACTAGTACTCTAAATTACTCTGGATCTTCTATGGTCAATTTGTGTAACATTTTCTATTAATACTTTCTTTGGATTAATGTCATTTGGCAATTTAAAAATTTAAACATTGTAAGTAGTAGGGTTTATTTCACCCAATTAAAATATATAATTATTTTTAAATAATAATATGTCATTAATTCAATGTAAACAATAGAGGATGTCACACAAATTAGCAATTCAAGATCTGAATTGATTCGAGTGTATAATTGTGGAGCGCCGTTAAATATTGCATTTAGATATTTATTTTTTTGGAGTGGTTTTTGGCCTTTTGCTAATGTGATACTGCAAGATTAAAAGTAGGAATGTTAAATAATTTTAAAAATTGATAATATCAAAAAAAAAAAAAAACTGGCGCATTAAAACTAACTTAAATTGACAATAGGATATTTTGAGAAAAATGAATAAAGTAGACTAATTAAATTGGAATTTTCGAAGATTTTAAATATCAATTATTCGGGTTTAAAAAAATATGAATTATAGATTATTTAAAAGTGAAATATCTTATGATCAAATTCATAGAGTGTTTGTAGAATATATAAAGAGTAATATTTGTATATAACCAGTATGGGGATAGTGTGTACCGTCCATAACGACTTTTGAATGCATGTATAAGCCATAACCACTAAGCTTTGACTTTTCAAATTATATCTATTGTGATACTTTGAAGTGTCCTATTTGTGTAATATGGGAAAATTTGAAATAGTTAGCCAAATAACATGTAATTACCCTCCTATTTTAGCCATTCAAAAGATGGCTACGTATTTCTTTATTACCTATTTTGCTAAGACCATCCACACTTTCAAAATGTTATTACCTATTTTATTGCTTTAAGTATTATCCTAACGGAGGAGACATCAAGGAAAACATGGATCCAGACAACTGTCCGAGATGTGAGTGTTACAGGAACTATCTCCATGATTTGGAGGTACAGAAAACAAGAACCCAAACTGCTCTTGCAATCTGGAGGAGAGAATTCCACTCTGCAGCAATAAGAGTAGATTGTGAATCCATTATCTCTTGCCACCAAGAGATGAGAATGAGAGAAAACTTCGTTGAGGAGTTGAAGTATCTCCATCTAAGGACGGAGAATGTGATGAGAGAAAACCATCAGAACCATACGGACTAATGGATCTAGAAGAATGTCCAAGGTGTGGACATTTCCAGGAACGTCTCCAAATATTAGAGAAAAGAAGGATAAAATACCAAAGTGTTATAACACACTGGAGAAATATGTTGAATCTCATAGTTCAACATAACCAGGAGAAAGAATTAATTGATTCCTGCCTCCAAGGAATCAAAAGAAAAGAAGATATTCTCCATAGTTGTATCTGCTTCGAATGAGAGATAGAACATGCCATGAGAAGAAATCATTGGATCCATTTGGGAGTGAATTGGAATCACTGGAATCACCTTTGATGGAACCAAAGAAAGATAAAGGAGTATCATCTACTTCTTCATATCAAGAAATTACTCCAGATTCATCCAAAATCTCAATGGATCTGAGAGAAATACAAAAGACGGTACAACATTATGGCGGAAGCCTATATAGTGTACCAAGAAGTGTATACGGAATCGAGAAGAAACAGGAGGAAATTTACAACCTTCTGAAGGATATTCGAGACCGAATAGAGAAGCTGGAACAACAACCTCGTTCCAGTCAAAGAATGAATCATTTTTTCAACGAGCCCACTTATCCATTACCAGTGGGAGAAATCAAGAAGGATCCAAATGTTGAGGCATTGAAGAGAATGATTCGAGGAGAAAAGAAAAAATGAGTAACCTCGAAAGGATAAATTTGGATGATCTCCAGGAGTTAGCATAATCTTTTGCTAACATGTCAGTAGTGGATCTAAAGATGAACCAGGATGTGATCCCCAGACCACAACCGGTAAATCAATTTCCACCAGGAACTATCATTGGAAATCAACAAGATTTTCAAAATGCACCAGGAGCCATGGGTTTAAACCAGGAGTTTCAAATCGGAGTAAGGTACGACCAACATACTCCGAACGATGCATACATGGCAGAGAGGCGGATCAGGGCAAGAAGGCCCCAACCCATAATACAGGATACCCCCGTTGGTAAAGCTACCTTGGATCCAATCCATCCATACGGAGTTATGCTTGATATTGATGAAGTCAATTTCAAGGATCGTGAGTCCGTAATTGATGAATGGACATCAGCTATGAGAATTGCAGCAGCAACTCTCGATTTAAACAAGATTGCTTTTGTAAGGATCCTCGAGATGAGCCTTGCGGGAGTTGTCAAGATAGCATGAGAAAACATGTCCCTTGATATAAAAAATTCATGTTTTGAAGGTGAAAATTTCACCGAACATGTTAAGAATATGGCTGTCATTATTAAAAGCCATTTTCTGGGAAAAAGATATTTTGAAAGATTTGATGAAGAGAAAAGAAAGAAATACTTGATGACATTGTATAATCTAAGACTTGCAGTCTTGGACCAACAATCGCTTAACAAGTTTCTACAACTTTTTTCTCTCTATCAACATCAATCTAAAGTTGATGATAGAGTTGCATTGGAAATTTTCTTTACGAAATTTCCAAGTCCATAGAAGGAGATGCTGATTCGAGATTACGAACCAGGAGATCCTGAAAATGTTGCAAGAAGGATGTCATATGTACATCAGAAGCTCTCAGAGTGGTGTCAACAAGCTACATCTCTGAGAAACATGAAGAAATTGAGGAGAATTGACAAATACGCTCCTCTAAACTGTGATAACGATGATCTACCAACGATCATCGGGGAAGAACCACCGAGGCTAAAAAGAAGCAAGAAAAATAGGTTTCAGCCCTATTATAAAGGTGGAGATCCAAAAAGAAATTCTTGGAAACCAAGAACCAGATGGTCAAGACAGTAGGCCAGATCTTACAAATCAAGCCAAAGAAGCGGACCATCAAGAAATAAGTATTCATTCCAAGGAGCTAATAAATCCCAAGGAAGGACACATGCCAAAAAAACTTTCAGGAGAACTCACACTAGAGTTAATGAAAGTTTTAAGGATTGCAACTGCTGGACGTGCGGTGCGAAGGGACATATTTTCACAAATTGCCCAGACAACGAAAGAAGAGGTACCAATTATTGGTCCCAAGACGGATACCTTGGTGTAGAGGGGGGGTGAATACACCAAGGTTTAAAAACTTTTCCAATTAAAAATTCTTTTGAGTGAGTTGGATGTGTCCGATCCAGCTGCTTGATCGACACAGCTGGCTGTGTGCGGAATGTGGTGGATTTGGAAAGTCCGTCTGTTACTTCAAATATATTGCAAAGCTTTGTTTCTCTTTTCAGTTAGTCAGTTTATGCAGCTTGAAATGTATGCGTGAGAGGAGTTAGCAGAATGCATAAAACAAAGCAGTAAAGAACAAAGCAATTTTAACGTGGTTCGGAGTAACACCTCCTACGTCCACGACCAGATTCACTACCACTTGGTTTCCAAGTACCAAGCAACTTCACAACTCTAACCTGAGTTGTGTTCCAACAGTTTACGGGCACTGTCAAGCCTACACCTTTAGTTTACGGGTACTGAAAAAACCTGACTTACAGTTTCCGGGTACTGTAAAACCTAACCACTCGAATTACACGCTTCGAGCAGGCATACTTTGACCTAACCTTTCTGGGTTTGGGTTTGGGTAAGGGTTTTCCAACTATGAACGAGTTCTTACAATGAAGATCAAGGAGTATGATGAACTCGTTCAAACTAGGCTTAAGATATTTCTATTCTAATCTATTCTGCCTATGACTGAATATGTGAACAACTAAGAACACAGCTGACTGGCTGGGTGTTCTTGAAAGATTTGGCTTTGAAGATCGTTGTTCATTTTTCTGTTTGCTCTTTTATTTCTTCAGTCGTCTCGCCAGCCCATTTTCTTCAATGGTGGAGGAGATATATATAGGTGGAGATTCAAACTAGCCGTTGGAAGAGAGTCGTTTGAATCTTACCTACTCTCATTGGCTTCTGGCCTTTAACCTACGAAGTAGGTCTGCATCTGCAGAAGCTATTTCTTCTTTGATTTGACCGCGTCAGACAAGATCTTCTGACATCGGGATCTTGTCTTGGAGAAGGTCTTCGTCTTTGAGCTGCTAAGCGTCTCTGCTATGTCTTCAGCATCTTGGACTCTGCTGCGTCTCGACTATGAGTTGTGTCTTAGACATGTGCTGTATCATTAACCTGAGCTGTGTCTTCAACCTGAGCTGTGTCTTCAACCTGAGCTGTATCATTAACCTGAGTTGTCTTAGACCTGAGCTGTGTCATTGACACTAAGCTGGGTCTTTTACACTGAGCTGGGTCTTTGACACTGAGCTGGGTTTCCGTCACTGAGCTGGGTCTTGATACTGCTGGGTCTTTGACTCTGCTTGGTCTGCTTCTGCTGAGTCTGCTCTGCTGAATTCCTCAGCTGTGTCCGCTTAGCTGTGTCTTCTGCTGTCTTCAGCGACTCTACCTGTAAACTTAGAAACTCTATAAGCTCAAACAGGTGAGCTGAAAAATGCTTAGGCTTGTGCAATCATCTACTCAGTTGGGGTCAGCTGGGTTTTGGAATCAAATCAAAACTCTATTAATTTTCCAACAATTTTCCCCTTTTTGATGATGCCAAAACCTATCTGAGAAAAACAATTTTACTTCCCCCTTAACAGGAAACGGGGTTTCAAAACGAATAAACATTCACAGCAGATAATCAAATTCAGAGCCTGGACAAAGAGAGATTGTCTTCAGGTTGATTTTGATAAAACGAACTTTTCATTAATACGAAATTTTACAACTTTAAAATTACAAAAGTTCAAAAGAAAAGATTCCCAGTAGGCTGGGTCTTCATTTCCGCTTCTGCTGCTGATTCTCCTGTCTATCTTCTTCTAGTTGCTCATCCGTTCTCAACCTGTACCGGTTGAAGATCATCCGTTCCAGCTTCCTGTACTCTTCTTCATTGTTTACCTTGGAAATTTTTCTCCTGATTGCCCATTTATTTACTTCTGCGATAATTTGCGATTTGTCAGGAAGATTGGTTCCAGGTATCAGTGGAGGTTGGAGACGATGCAGCTGGGGAGCAGAGAATTGGATCTTCGCGGTCTTTGCGGCATTGAAGAATGCTTTAGCAGTCATCCTATCTTGATGAAAAAGCTCATTGAGGTGCATCATGAAAGTAACATCTGGTGGCGTATTTGGGTAAGCTCTCAAATAGTAGTAATCTTCAATGAACTCGAATTTTGTATGTTCCCAGTCGTTGTTTAACTCTTCTGGGATCCATTCATCTATTATTCTCCAGTTCATTGGCATCTGAGACTTTTTCTTCGATGCTATGATATTTGCTCTTTTCTTCAGCATTGAGCAAGCTTTCCTTCTTCTTCTGCTGCTCTTGAAAGCTTTTCATCTCTTGCTTTTGTTGATTTACAAAGTTGTAGAGCCATTGAGTATCATTGATTTGTTTTGGCGTGGCTTCGCTTGCTTTGGCAAGAGGAATGATCATTTTGCTCCATTTTCCTCTTCGTTCAGCTAGTTTTTCTGCTTCCAGCTCGGCAACAACTTCATCAATCTCATACTGCAGCACTTGGATTTCATTTTCAGCTACAGCTTTTCCTTTGCCTGCCCTTGATGTTTTTCTCTTGTCATTATCTTCCCCTTTTTTGGCATTATCAACAAGGGTGGAGGATAGGTTGACGATTGTCTCATTCAGCTGGGCTAGTGCTTTGTCAACATCAGCAATCTTGGCTGTGTTGTCTGCTGTGATGAGGTTGAGCTGTGTTGTGCTGTTACTTCCAGCTTTGAACTGAGTGTCCAGCTCTTTGTAGAGGTTGAACATCGTTTGAAGTCAGTTCTGTTGGAGAGCGTTTGCTTTTGGAGAGCTGCCATCTGGCTGGATAATTCAGTGACGCTATTTTCCAGTGGAGCTTGGAGTTTTGAAATAATCTCAGAGACTCTCTTCTCTAGATGATGTGACTGATCAATGCGTTGAGAGACGAGAGATTGTTTGAGATCTCGACTGGTGCTTTCCTGTATGTTCTGGGCAAAAGTGTGAACTTCATCAATGGACTGTCCATGACAATGGACTTGCCATTCTACATCTGTGATACGCAGAAGGATGTCAGCAATTGATTTGAATCTATCCTGCAATAGGATTTTCTCAACTTGTTTCGCGAATTCGTCCTTCATTGTATCTGAAAGCATGGCATCAGGATCCGTTTGGATTCCGGATTGGCTGGGTTTGTCTGCCTCGATCTCGACCAGTGAGCGAGTGTCATCGGTAATTGGACTTGGTGGGGCAGTTTCTGCGGGCTCAACTGTTGCAGTAGTTGGCTCGTCTTCAATCACCATTGTCTCAGCTGTGTCGGCAGGTGCAGCTTCCTTGGCCGTCTCAACTGGAACAATCCAACTGAGAGTGTGGAGGTATGAGTTGGCTCTTGCGATTACCTCCTCAGACAGCAGTACTTCATCTTGATTAGCCTTCTGGATGAGAGTTTGGATTAGCTCGTCTTGATGTATGAAGGCATCCTGAAGACTTCCAAATCCAAAGATTTCCTGCAGAACAGCTTCTTCGGCTTTGAGCTTATTGAAGGAGTAGAACTCCACAAGTTCCTCATTTGCATACCAAGTAGTCATCTTGGTAGCAAGGTAAAATTTGAAGTCGCTGACGGCGACTAGTACGGCGGGGAGTGAAGTAAGAAAAGGGTACTGTTGCAGTGCGCTCTTTATCCCTTGAAGCCTGAGGTCATCGAATCTCATGATAGTGGCAGCACGTGCAACGGCTCTGGGACTGAGGATTTCAAATTCCTCAGAAGGGCTTGTAGATTCAGCTTGGTTTTCATCATCCAGCTGCAAGGAGCTTCAGCTGGATGGGGTTCTTTGGGTGGAGAGCTGGGTGCTGAATTTTGGAGTTGAGCGGTTTCAGGTACTGAGCAAGTGGGTGGGAAATCTGAGAGAGGTACCTGACAATGAAGAGGAAGGAGAGGATAGTCTTGTTGAGTGGTTCCAGCTGATGTGGGATCAGCTGGAGCGGGTTGTGAAGATGCTTGAAAAAATTCACGAAGGGAAATAACATCCTCTGGGTCAGAGTTGGAGACCACTATTTGTGGTTCTTCAGTTTCTCGTGATGTAATCACGAACTCCATTCCATTGTCTGAGCTGGAGGAGGACCCCTGAGCTGTCTCCTCAGTGACTAGTCTCCACTCAGTTTTCTTCTTTTGGATTGGGGATGCTGTAGGAATGGACTCAGATTCAGCTGGCTCATCAGCTGGTTTCTCTGCTGCCTCCTTAGCTGGCTTGTTGGCTGCCTTGAATTTCAGATTCTTTTTGGCAGGTGGAGATCCAGCTGGCTGTGTCTTCTCCGGTTGCTTCCTTTTTCCCGCTTGAGAGATGCGATCGCTTCTTTCTTGCCTCTTCTTCTTCCTTCGTGTGCTTTCTTCAACAAGTCAGTGAGCTGACTTGGATTCTCAAAAAGTATTCTGGACACAGGAAATTCTTCTGTGTCATGCCACTTGATTTGTCTTCCGGTAGTATAATTTTCTATTATGCACGCCACTTTGGTGCATAAGTAGATTGTTTCTCTGCAGCTGTACCGAGTGAAGCTGTCATCCTCAAAATGAATCTACTTCGATTCTTTCTCCAACTTTTCCATGAAGAAGGAGAACCAATCCACAGGGTCATTCCTGAGGATGGCTATCATTGGCTTCAGTTTGGGAATACTGATCTCTCCTTGAGATCCAGCAATACTAAGGATGCACTTCTGCGTGTGTAGTACCCCGATTTCTCGCGTAATTAATTCTAAAATTCTGTAATTAATTAAAGAGAATTAAGAAGAAGAAAAATTCCCTTTTTAATAATTTTTCTTCGGCAACCTTAATTTTGCCGAAAAAGTAGAATATAATTATTTTTGTTTCGTCTCGGGTTATCCGAAACGAAGTAGAATTTTATGTTTATCAATGTGCGCATTTATACTTGATTTTTAATTGAGAAAATTATGAATTTAATTTTCTTAATTTATTTTATTAGTGATTATTTTCTAAAAATAATAATCTTAATTAATTCATAATCAATTCATTTCTTAGCATTTTCTTATGAGAATTTGCATTAGGGTTTGAGATGTCCTAATTGATTTTTCTAGATCGAGAAATTAGAGATTTAAGTTACGATTAGCAAGCTTAATAATTAATTGATTAATTAAGCAATTTATTACTACCTAATTATGACCTAAGCATTGACATCATGGATGACCTAAGGGATGACATAATAAGTTTGACTAATGTGGTTAACTAAGTGTGTGTGTGTTAGAAGCTAATGACCAATATTATCACATTTCCATTTCCATTTTCACACCAAAAACAGAGCAACAGCTCTTACACACACACTTCACACATAAATCCATATTTGATCAAGTTTTAAGCTCAAATTTAAGTACCAATCATATCCAAATTAAGTATTAAGGTAAGTTATATGTTTATTTCAAGTGTTTAGCTTTAATTCAAGCTTAAATCCTCCATTTAATTATTTTAGAAAATTTTGAAAATAATGAAGAATATTAGTAGATGAGCTTGAATTTAATTTATGATGTTTAATTCATGTTTAGGATGCATGATATGTTATTAATTCATGATTTATTCAAGCTTTATTCATATTTTCAAAATTTCCGAGAAATGAGAAAAAAATTTGAGAATTTTATTGTGATGTTATATGATTAATTTGATTGATTATTTGAGCTTATATAATTATTCTAAGCATGTTTTATGTTGGAAGTAATTAAAGAATCAAAGCCATTCTATTTTTTTTCTAATTATGGCCGAAAATAATGCTTAAAAAATAAGGTTTTATGATTTTGATATTCTTTGATTAAATTGATGTTCAAAATGATCTTATATGATTATGATAATGATGTTTATGTATTGAGATAATTGATTAAAGCATAATTATGCCAATTATAGAAATTTTCGAACAATTAGGCTTTGAAAAATTGAGGTTTTAGATTTTGATGTTGAATGATGAAATTGATGATAGAATTGAGCTCATGGTATTTAATTAAGCATGTGGGAATTTTGCTAGAATTTTTAGAGCTCAATTTCATAATTTTTGAATATTTTCAGATTTTTAATAAATTAAAAATAATTATTTTAAAGCTTAAATTGATTAATTGAGATTATAATTAATCTTTAGAATATTAGTGAAGCATGTTGTAATTTGAAAAGTATAGAAATAAGTAAATGTGCTATATTTGTAGAAAATTTCGAAATATATATATATATATATATATATATATATATATATATTAAAAATTAGATTTCTATCCAATTTATTAAAGTAATTAAACTATAAATATAGCTTATAAATTAAATTAAGATGTTTGGAATTATTTAGATTGAAATTGGATAATTATTTTCTAATTTCCAAAAATACCGAAAATAATTAAAGGAAATAATAGTATTATTTGATTTTTAATCAAGAAAATAATGTCATATTTGAATTCTATACGAAAAATTAAGTATTGTAGAATTTTTCAGAAATTAATTGCCATGTATTAAGAATTTTCTATTTTTCGGCTATTTTTCCAAGTCGAAGGTTTATACGTGTATGTGATCTGAATGTGTAATCTGATTGAGTAATTGTGTTTATTATGCTAAATGATGTAAGTAGAATTAATTTCATAATTTTTGAATATCGTTTGACGAGTCGAAAATGATCTGAGTTGAATGTTTTGGATAAAGTGCAATGTTGATAATTTGTTTTAAATGTTTAAGTGTTTAAATATTTATATGCTTAATTTTGAAAGTTAATTAAAAGCTATATTAGAATTTTAGAAGTAATTAGAATGTTTAAGTGTTAGTATTAAGTTGAGCGGTAGAAAAGTCGAAGCGAATTAGGAATTAAATTGATAGAGATGTCGTATCTCTTCGCATGTCGTTTGTTTCTCGCTCTGATGGTTGATAAACCAATTTCAAATGAAGGAACAAGCGGGAACTCATGTGGGCTTTCTAAACGAATAAAGTGGTGAATGCATGAATATATATATATATATATATATTTATGTGATGATTTAAATTAATTGACTTGCCAAATGTTTTAAGTTTTGTATGATACCGTCTACCAAAGGAAGACGAATTCGGTCCTACGAAAGGTGGGATTTGTGTACACTTATTTTGTAATCGTGCGTCTTCCGAAAGGTGGGCTAGTTACAAGTGTTTGAGAGGGAGGCCTACTTCTCAACACTAATTTATTATTGTAGACTTGGTACATACTCTGATATATATATATTGTCTGCGCAGACACTCATGCTTTTAAATAAAAGAAAACATTTGAGCATGCACATGTTTGATTTTTAAAACTTATACTTGTGCTTTGCTTTGAAAGGCAAGTTCAATTTATAGCTGTAATCAGCAAGATTTTAAATTATTTTGGCATGTGTCCACTGAGTACGTAGAACTCAGCCCTGCATGTTGTTTTCTAAAATGTGCAGGTTAGCTGGTATGAGGATGAGGGTGTGCTTGGCGGACTTTTGTTGGTTCCAATGTAATTAAAAGAAGTCGGTCTAGAATTATATGTCTGCATACATATAATTCCCTTTTGTTATTCCGCTGCAACACTCTGAAGTGTGTTTAAATTCTGAAGTATGAAGTCTATACCTATGTTCTGAAGTCTTTGACGTTGATGACGTATCTTTTGAATGATATGTTAGCCTGTCTTATTTGGAACCGTTGTTGTTTCTATCTTAAGTATTTTAAGTCATGCGACCTCTTTAACGTGCTTTCTTGATCTGATAAACTTCTTATTTGGCATTGATCTTTTGGTACTTTTGGTCGTATGATTATTCTGTTGAGCATGATTCCTTGGAAATGTTGAATTTAATATATTTTGATCAATTGATTCTATTGTTGAGATCGTTTGGTATCCATTGTGGATATTCAATTTTTTGTTGGAAATGTCGAGCATGATATTGATATTGAATTCTTGTTATGCATGCTCGATGAAAAGTTGATCAAATCTTTATTTAATTCCCGGTAATTCTAAATATTGAGAATGTTTGATGTATGATTGGTTTTGTTAGATAACTGGGTCGTTATCAGTTCTTTGGTTAATCATAAATTGTGTACGTCGTGGGACCCACCGGCTCGGTCATCTTAATTCTGAGTCGGGCTGCGACAGAGTGGTATCAGAGCAAGACTGTTCATTTGTCTGCTCTGAGTCTAAATTTTATTTTAAGTCTAGTCTGGTTTGAATTGCTAGACTAGTTGAGTATTCTTACAACAAAAGTCCAGCACCTCATCTCATCTCATCCAGCTATTAAGGTATGAATTTTTAAAGTTTTATAGTTTTAAAGTTCGAAAGTTTGAAAGTTTGATTTTAATATTTTTGATTGCTGGTTTTGAGCTTCTAATGAGGTTGTTTTATGTGATGATGGTTGTAAGCGAGACGATGGAACTTTTGTGCAAGCAAGTTGGTAGTTTGTCGTTGGAAAGTAACATGAGCTTGGTATCACCGTGGGAAAGCGATATTGAGATGGCGTCGCCGCGTGGTGAGGCAGCTATGAGAGAATTTCAGCATATCCGAATGAGTTATCGAGAAACTTTAGCTGAATTTCTGGCACGTTATCACCGAGTCTGGATTGATGTTCATCTGATGGATTTGACAGGAGTGGACGGAATTATGCATTTGATTCCTCTTCTTCCAGAAGCATGGCGCGAGTGGGCTTATCCTTTGACACCTCGTTTTATATCGCCGCAGCTCTGGAGAGACGATCTCCACGGAGATTGCAATGGATTCATAGCAGAGATCATCTCCCTATTTATTCGTTATGCTAATCCTCCACCTGGCCCTTACGATCCGTCATCTCACTATTATCTAGAAGGAGTGCAGGAAGAAAATGTGCAACAAAATGATCATATTCATCTTTTTATTCCTCTTGTGGAACCTGAACCTGCTGTTGATCCTCATCTAGATAATTATGGCCTTGATCAGGGATTCTTTGATCCCAATCCTGTTCAGAATGGTTATTATTCACCATCTTCTCAGCCTGATGCCTTAGCTTTAGTCCCTGAGCTCTTTGCTCCGCAAAATAGTTTGGCCACAGCCCCTTCTTCCGAGCTAGTCCCTTATGATCTCAATGATATTCCTCAAGCTTTTAATCCTTCAGAGCTTGAATCTTATTATCATTTTAATAATAGTTCTGTGAGACCAAATGAGGCTAGTTCGTCAGGACTTCGTCGTTTTGATAATGAAGAAGAGGAGGTTGACCCTGCTGCTAATGCTACAGTTGGGTATGGTCAGCTTTGGAGTATTCCGTATGGCCAGCTTGGTTTTCAGCCTGAGTATCAGCCGTCGTTTGGTAAAGAATACGGAAGTGTATCTTGTCCGAATGAAGAGGGTGAGGAGAGAGTTGCTGAGAGTCCAGAGTGTGAGAATGAGGAAAATCAGGGAGAAGAAGATGAGCCGAGTGAGGAAGAAGATGCCAGTGAGGATGAGCAGTGAATCGTGAGAGAAAGTGAGAGTTGGCAGTAGTAGTAAATATGTAATATGTTTGGCAAGAGATAATTTATGTGCTTTATGCTTGTATGCTGTAAATAGATGCATAAGTATAACTCTTAGGTGATCCGGTAATGGTCTAGTATGCCATACCGTTAGAAGTGCTTTTTGTGTGACGTTAGAACATCACAACTGACGTAGGGAAAATTTTTGTTGTAGATAATTCCCCATTAGGATTGTAAAAGCCCTCAGAGAGGCAATTTTCCGATGTTTATATAATGAAGAATGGCCAAAGCGGTCATTGTTTTAATTAATGAGTCCTTTATGCATAAGTTGAAAAAGACTTTAGATGTAATGTTTAAAGAAATGAGGAACAAGATGAAAAGAAAATATGAAGATAAGGTTTTTAGATTGCAAATTTTATAAGTATAAGATATGTGTGAAAGTTCTTATCCTTATTATTTGTTGCTTAATTGTTGAGCTGTTGAAAAATATATATATTATATATATATATATATATATATATATATGAATATGATATATGTATATATATGATATAGTTAAGGTTGAAATTATGTGGTTGCAAGATATGATTTATTTGAAGATTGCAATTATTTGAATTGCTTGATTTATAAAGTTTATGATTAAATGATGAGCTTTATGAAGAAAATGTTTATATGTTCAAAAGTTCAGTTGAAAATTTCTAAGTCTGGAATTAAATTCTAGTTTTGCTTAAATAAGAGAAAATTTTCGTTAAAATTCAAATTTGGTTAATCAGAATGCCTCTGAGAAGAGAAGATATAAATGAAGAGCAAGAAAGAGAACCAACTACACCTCTTCAGCCTGAAAGGAGAATAGAAGAGTTTTTTCTTCGTCAAAATCCTCCTACATTAGACAGAAAAGGGAGTCCGTCGGAAGCTGAAGAATGGGTTCGTGCGTTGGAGAGAATCTTCAAATTTGTCCGTGTAATGGTCAAGAGCGTTTAACGTGTATGTTCTACCAGCTGAAAGGATCGGCAGATTATTAGTGGGAAGCTCGTCAGAAGACGTATACCCCAGAGCAATTAGAGAATCTCACCTGAGAGCAGTTTAAAGATGCTCTTTTTGAGAAGTACATACCAAGAAGCTACCGTAAGCAGAAAGAGAACGAGTTTGCAAGTTTAAAGCAAGGAAAGAAGTCTGTGTCGGAGTATGATCGAGAGTTTTACGACTTAGCTCATTTTGCCCCAGATAAGGTGGACACCGACGAAAAGATGTCTGATCTTTTTCGTGCATGTCTTCGGCAAGACATAAGAGTGGTTCTTGCTAGCCAAAGTGTGATGACGTATGCAGAGGCTTTGAATCGAGCCTTAGACATGGAATTGGCTATGCAACCAGAAAAGCCAATCCAGTTTTCAGTACCTCCTTCGTTGCAAGTTTCAGCCCCAGCTGTTGTTAATCCCCAGCCTTAAATTTAAGTCAAGGGCAATTTCAGAAAGGAAAGAGAAAGTGGAATTCTAGTTCTCAGCCAAGTAAAAAGCCATGGCAAGGTCAGAGTCAGCAGCCACATCAGTTAGGTCCAGGAAGGTTTAGACCGTCTTTTGTCGGTCAGGGCAGTTCGTCTCAGGGTTTTCAAGTAATTCCTCCGTGCCCTAAGTGCAATAAAATGCACCAAGGAGTCTGCAAAGCTGGAAGTAATAGCTGCTATGCGTGTGGGCAAGTAGGTCATTTCTCATACCAGTGTCCGAACAAGCAGCAAAGTTCGGGAGGAGGAAGACCAAATCAGTTTCAGCCTCCGCGTTTGAAGGCAATGGAAGTATTTCCACAGCCGCTGCAGCAGCGCAATCGTCCAGTGCAGCGACCTCAGCAGCATCAAAAGCAGCAGCAACCGCAGCGAGAGCCTCAGCAGCAATATCAGATAATCTTTGCTCTTGAACAGAAGCCGGGCATAAAAGATCAAGGTAATCTTGCAGGTATGGGCCAGTTAAGAGGTGTACCTGTTATTATTTTATTTGATACTGGTGCATCGCATTCATTTATATCAAATGCATGCGTAAATACTCTTGGCCTTAAAATAGAAAAGTCAACCCAAAATTTAAGAGTAACTACTCCAGTAGGTAAATCTACAATAGTTACTCAAGTTTGTCCTAATCTAGAGTTTGAATTAGGATCTCTTAAGATGTCATCTAAAACTCTTAACCTAATTCAAATGTGGGACGTAGACTTAATTTTGGGAATGGATTGGTTGACGGAAAATTTTGCGTCGATTAAGTGCGAGCAAAGGCAAATTTCTTTTCAACCTCCTGGAAGAGAAGCAACTCAATTCTTCGGAATTGATCAAAGTTGTAAAAGAGTTCCGATAATTTCGGCCGTTCAAGTAGAAAGATTGTTAAGAAGAAAGGATACGCAAGCGTATCTAATTTATCTTAACAGAGAAGAAGATCAAGAAAAAAATGTTGTTGATGTAAAGGTTGTCCAAGAGTTCAAGGACGTTTTTCCAGAAGATTTGCCAGGATTGCCGTCAGATAGAGAATTGGAGTTTACCATAGATCTTGAGCCTGGTTCAGCTCCAATATCAAAGGCACCGTACAGGATGGCCCCTAAAGAGTTGCAAGAATTAAAAATTCAATTGCAAGAGTTGTTAGATTTGGGTTTTATTAGACCTAGTGTTTCTCCTTGGGGAGCGCCAATTTTGTTTGTCAAGAAAAATGACGGTAGTCTGAGAATGAGCATAGACTATCGAGAGTTAAATAAGCTGACGTTAAAGAACAACTATCCTTTGCCAAGGATAGATGATTTGTTTGATCAGCTTAAAGGAGCCAGTAACTTTTCAAAAATTGATTTGAAATATGGTTATCATCAGTTGAAGATTCGGCAAGAAGATATTCCGAAGACAGCTTTTCGAACAAGATACGGTCACTACGAGTTTGTAGTAATGCCGTTTGGATTGACAAATGCTCCAGCAGTATTTATGGATCTCATGAATCGAGTTTCCCATGAATTTTTGGATAGATTTGTCATCGTTTTTATTGATGATATTCTCGTGTATTCAAAGAATGAATTAGAACACGAAGAACATCTCAGAATTATTTTAGAAAAGCTAAGAGCCGAAAAGTTATATGCCAAGTTCGGTAAGTGTGAATTTTGGCTACGAGAAATAAATTTTCTTGGACATATTATTTCTTCTGAAGGAATCAAGGTTGATTCAGCAGAAGTGCAAGCAGTTCAAGAGTGGAAGACCCCAGCTTCGCCTTATGAGATTAGGAGTTTCTTGGGTTTAGCAGGCTACTATCGGAGATTCATTGAAGGATTTTCCAAGATACCAAGGCCAATGACCCAACTCTTAAAGAAAGAATCAAAGTTCAAGTGGTCTAGTGAGTGTGAAGAAAGTTTTCAAGAGCTTAAGAAAAGGCTAACCACTGCTCCAGTTTTAGCAGTTCTAGAAGAAGGCAAGGACTATATCGTTTATACAGATGCATCAAAGAATGGACTTGGTTGTGTCCTGATGCAAGAAAGAAAAGTCATGATGCTTATGCTTCAAGGCAACTCAGACCTCATGAGCAGAGCTATCCAACTCATGATTTAGAGCTAGCAGCAGTTGTGCATGCTCTGAAGATATGGAGACATTATCTTTTTGGAGCTAAATGTGAGATCTTCACAGATCATAAAAGTCTCAAATATTTCTTCGAGCAGAAGGAGTTAAATAGGAGACAGAGAAGATGGCTTGAGCTAGTAAAGGACTACGATTGTAAAATTTCCTATCATCCAGGAAAGACAAACGTAGTAGCTGATGCTTTGAGCAGAAAAGGAAAATCTGAGTTAGGATTTCTTCTTACTCAGGAAAAAGAGCTCATAAGAAATTTTGGTGAATTGAGATTAGAAGTGGTTATACCCCCGCAATCGATAGAGCATTTAATTGCAGCTCTGGAAATAATCCCAGATTTGAGATCAAGAATTGCAAGTGCTCAAAGAAAGGATGAAAAATTAGAGAATTTGCGTCTCAAGATTCGTGAAGAAAAAGTTGAAGATTTTCAAGAAGTTGGAGATAATGTTATTTTGTTTAAAGGAAGGCTTTGTGTGCCTAATGATGAAGAGTTAAGAGGTGAGATCATGAGTGAAGCTCATGACACCCCTTATACAGCTCATCCTGGAAGCACCAAAATGTATCAAGATTTGAATCAGAAATTTTGGTGGGAATGAATGAAGTGAGATATAGCTTCGTTTGTAGATCGATGTCTAGCTTGTCAGCAAGTAAAGGCATTGCATCAAAGACCTTATGGAAAGCTTCAACCGTTGGAAATCCTAGAATGGAAATGAGATGATATTACAATGGATTTTGTAACCCAGTTACCTAGGTCCAAAAGAGGAAATACGACTATTTGGGTGATTGTGGATAGATTGACAAAATTTGCTCACTTCATACCAATTTCAATTTCACATGGGTCAGATAAGTTAGCCCAGCTGTATGTTCGTGAAATTGTGCGTGTGCATAGAGTGCCTAAGTCGATCACGTCAGATCGAGATTCTAAGTTTACTTCCCGTTTTTGGAGAAGTATGCAGAATAAATTGGGCACTAAGTTAAATTTCAGCACAGCGTTTCATCCACAAACAGATGGTCAATCTGAGAGAACCATCCAAGTTTTGGAAGATATGCTCAGAACTGTTGTTTTAGATCGAGGAGATAATTGGGAGCAAATCTTACCTCTCATTGAATTCGCCTATAACAACAGTTATCAAAGGACAATCGACATGGCCCCTTATGAAGCTCTGTATGGAAGAAAGTGTAGATCATCGCTTCATTGGGATGAAGTAGGTGAAAGAAAAGAGTTAGGGCCCGATTCTGTTGATGAGATGATCTTGATCGTTCGTCAGATCAAGCAGAGAATGAAAGAAGTGCAAGATCTTCAGAAGTCTTATGCGGATTCCAGGAGATCAGAATTAGAATTTCAAGTTGGAGATAAAGTATTCCTGAAGGTTTCACCTTCAAGAGGAATTCACAGATTTGGTGTGAATGGCAGTCTTAAGCCCAGATATATTGGACCGTATGAAATTCTCGAGAGAATAGGTCAAGTTGCTCATAAGTTAGTGATGGTCCCTGAGCTGGGTCTTTGGTGTAGAGGGGAGTGAATACACCAAAGATAAAGTTCTGAAAACTTTTGCAAGTTTAAAACAGAGTTGGTGAGCTCAGTTATGAATCCAGCTGAGGAGAGTCAGCTGGGCAAATAACTCAGCTGTCGGTGCGGAATGTGGTGGTTTGAAAACTTAGCTCGGTTGGTTAGAAAAACTCAGCTTGAAAAGATTATCTTTACGTTTTCGGCTTAGTCAAGTTGTGCAACTTTCAGAAAGACACAGCTGTCTTTGGAGAGCAGTTGTGTATGCAGTTTTAATAAAATATGCAATGAGATGATAAAGTTAGTATTAAAACTGAAGATAAAGAGAAATAAAGAACACGAGATTTTTACGTGGTTCGGAGTAACACCTCCTACGTCCACGACCAGATTCACTGGTAATTCACTACCACTTGGTTTCCAAGTACCAAGCAACTTCACAACACTAACCCGAGCTGTGTTCCAACAGTTTACGGGCACTGTCAAGCCTAACCTTCCAGTTTACGGGTACTGAAAAAATCTTACAGACACTTGAATTTCTCACTTCAAGCAAGCGTAACCTTGACCTAACCTTTCTGGGTAAAGAGGGGTTTGGTTTGGGATTCCAACTATGAACGAGTTTTTACAATTAAGAACTTTAGAGTTAGATGAACTCGTTCAAGATCTAGGCGTAAGATACACAATAAATTCTGCCTAGGGATCAGACGAAAAAACTAAGCAGTTTCTGGACTAGAAACACTTTAAGATAAAGTGTTCTTTGAACTACGTAGAACTGCTTGAGAGCTTTTGAAGGCTATGAGATTTTTCAGAGAATGAAAGCTTGTAGAGAGTTTTTCGTTATTGATCCTAAGGTTGAAGACGGGTTTATATAGGTAAAGATTCAAGACTAGCCGTTGGAAGAGCCGTTTGAATCTTACCTACTCTTCTTAAATTCGATATCTGCCGTTGGGCGATTCTGCACCTGTCTTCATTTGTGTCACATCCTAGGTTCTGAAGTCTAGGATGCTGATTCGGCAATCTTTCATTGGTCGAGGCATGTTGACTTCCTCTAACACCGGGATCTTCTGCCTCTGGAGCTGGCTTTCAGAATCACAGCTGGATTGGGCAAACAGACTTGAAGTGATGTCTTCAGAGTTAGTTCCCTTTGTTCTATACAGCTGGACGAGCTGTCTTGAACTCAGCTCGATTAATCTTCAGCTGGATCCTGCTCCGTTTTGAACTCAGCTCAGCTGGAAAACTCACCGATAGCCGACTTCGGTGTAAACACTCTGGTAGGTTGTCCGTCGCCTTCTGCTTCCGCTGTCTTCCGCTTCCTGAACCTGTAAACCTAGAAAATCTAGAGCTCAAACAGGCGAGCTGGAAAATACTACTTAGGTTGAAGCGATCATCTATTTGGTTGGAGAATCAGTTGGGTTTTGGTATTAAATCAAAACTTCATAATTTTCCCAACAGTTAGCTTTGCCGCTCAGTTTTGGAAGTTCGTATAATGTGTTTCATGTTTCCCAGTTGCGAAAATACATGTTTGATCCTAAACATGTTATTCGTCAAGAAGAAGTAGCTTTAGAGCCCGATCAAAGCTATGAAGAAAAACCAAAAGCGATTCTGGACCGAAAGGTTCAGCAGCTTAGAAATAAGCCGATCGCATTGGTCAAGATCAAATGGAAGCATCATAGTCTTGAAGAAGCGACATGGGAATTAGAAGATAAAATGAGAGAGAAGTATCCCGAGCTTTTCGAGGTAAGAAAATTTCGGGACGAAATTTATTTTTAGGGGGAGAGAATGTAGTACCCCGATTTCTCGCGTAATTAATTCTAAAATTCTTTAATTAATTAAAGAGAATTAAGAAGAAGAAAAATTCCCTTTTTAATAATTTTTCTTCGGCAACCTTAATTTTGCCAAAAAAGTAGAATATAATTATTTTTGTTTCGTCTCCGGTTATCCGAAACGAAGTAGAATTTTATGTTTATCAATGTGCGCATTTATACTTGATTTTTAATTGAGAAAATTATGAATTTATTTTTCTTAATTTATTTTATTAGTGATTATTTTCTAAAAATAATAATCTTAATTAATTCATAATCAATTCATTTCTTAGCATTTTCTTATGAGAATTTGTATTAGGGTTTGAGATGTCGTAATTGATTTTTCTAGATCGAGAAATTAGAGATTTAAGTTACGATTAGCAAGCTTAATAATTAATTGATTAATTAAGCAATTTATTACTACCTAATTATGACCTAAGCATTGACATCATGGATGACCTAAGGGATGACATAATAAGTATGACTAATGTGATTAATTAAGTGTGTGTGTGTGTGTTAGAAGCTAATGACCAATATTATCACATTTCCATTTCCATTTTCACACCAAAAACAGAGCAGCAGCTCTTACACACACACTTCACACATAAATCCATATTTGATCAAGTTTTAAGCTCAAATTTAAGTACCAATCATATCCAAATTAAGTATTAAGGTAAGTTATATGTTTATTTCAAGTATTTAGCTTTAATTCAAGCTTAAATCCTCCATTTAATTATTTTAGAAAATTTTGAAAATAATGAAGAATATTAGTAGATGAGCTTGAATTTAATTTATGATGTTTAATTCATGTTTAGGATGCATGATATGTTATTAATTCATGATTTATTCAAGCTTCATTCATATTTTCAAAATTTCCGAGAAATGAGAAAAAAATTTGAGAATTTTATTGTGATGTTATATGATTAATTTGATTGATTATTTGAGCTTAGATAATTATTCTAAGCATGTTTTATGTTGGAAGTAATTAAAGAATCAAAGCCCTTCTATTTTTTTCTAATTATGGCCGAAAATAATGCTTAAAAATAAGGTTTTATGATTTTGATAATCTTTGATTAAATTGATGTTCAAATTGATCTTATATGATTATGATAATGATGTTTATGTATTGAGATAATTGATTAAAGCATAATTATGCCAATTATAGAAATTTTCGAACAATTAGGCTTTGAAAATTTGAGGTTTTTAGATTTTGATGTTGAATGATGAAATTGATGATAGAATTGAGCTCATGGTATTTAATTAAGCATGTGGGAATTTTGCTAGAATTTTTAGAGCTCAATTTCCTAATTTTTGAATATTTTCAGATTTTTAATAAATTAAAAATAATTATTTTAAAGCTTAAATTGATTAATTGAGATTATGATTAATCTTTTGAATATTAGTGAAACATGCTGTAATTTGAAAAGTATAGAAATAAGTAAATGTGCTATATTTGTAGAAAATTTCGAAATATATATATATATATATTAGAAATTGGATTTCTATCCAATTTATTAAAGTAATTAAACTATAAATATAGCTTATAAATTAAATTAAGAAATTAATTGCCAAGTATTAAGAATTTTCTATTTTTCGGCTATTTTTCCAAGTCGAAGGTTTATACGTGTACGTGATCTGAATGTGTAATCTGATTGAGTAATTGTGTTTATTATGCTAAATGATGTAAGTAGAATTAATTTTATAATTTTTGGATATCGTTTGACGAGTCGTAAATGATCTGAGTTGAATGTTTTGGATAAAGTGCAATGTTGATAATTTGTTTTAAATGTTTAAGTGTTTAAATATTTATATGCTTAATTTAGAAAGTTAATTAGAAGCTAAATTAGAATTTTAGAAGTAATTAGAATGTTTAAGTGTTAGTATTAAGTTGAGCGGTAGAAAAATCGAAGCGAATTAGGAATTAAATTGATAGAGATGTCGTATCTCTTCGCATGTCGTTTGTTTCTCGCTCTGATGGTTGATAAACCAATTTCAAATTAAGGAACAAGCGGGAACTTAAAGCCGGGAAATCAAAATCCGGAAGGGTAATTAAAGCAGCGTACGACAGGTGTGCTTTCTAAACGAATAAAGTGGTGAATGCATGAATATATTTATATATATATATATATATATTTATGTGATGATTTAAATTAATTGACTTGCCAAATATTTTAAGTTTTGTATGATACCGTCTACCAAAGGAAGACAAATTCGGTCCTACGAAAGGTGAGATTTGTGTACACTTAATTGTAATCGTGCGCCTTCTGAAAGGTGGGCCGGTTACAAGTGTTTGAGAGAGAAGCCTACTTCTCAACACTAATTTATTATTGTAGACTTGGTACATACTCTGATATATATATTGTCTGCGCAGACACTCATGCTTTTAAATAAAAGAAAACATTTGAGCATGCACAGGTTTGATTTTTAAAACTTATACTTGTGCTTTGCTTTGAAAGGCAAGTTCAATTTATAGCTGTAATCAGCAAGATTTCAAATTATTTTGGCATGTGTCCACTGAGTACGTTGTACTCAGCCCTGCATGTTGTTTTCTAAAATGTGCAGGTTAGCTGGTATGAGGATGAGGGTGTGCTTGGCGGACTTTTGTTGGTTCCAATGTAATTAAAAGAAGTCGGTCTAGAATTATATGTCTGCATACATATAATTCCCTTTTGTTATTCCTCTGCAACACTCTGAAGTGTGTTTAAATTCTGAAGTATGAAGTCTATTCCTATGTTCTGAAGTCTTTGACGTTGATGACGTATCTTTTGAATGATATGTTAGCATGTCTTATTTGGAACCGTTGTTGTTTCTATCTTAAGTATTTTAAGTCATGCGACCTCTTTAACGTGCTTTCTTGATCTGATAAACTTCTTATTTGGCATTGATCTTTTGGTACTTTTGGTGTATGATTATTCTGTTGAGCATGATTCCTTGGAAATGTTGAATTTAACATATTTTGATCAATTGATTCTATTGTTGAGATCGTTTGGTATCCATTGTGGATATTCAATTTTTGGTTGGAAATGTCGAGCATGATATTGATATTGAATTCTTGTCATGCATGCTCGATGAAAAGTTGATCAAATCTTTATTTAATTCCCGGTAATTCTAAATATTGAGAATGTTTGATGTATGATTGGTTTTGTTAGATAACTGGGTCGTTATCAGTTCTTTGGTTAATCATAAATTGTGTACGTCGTGGGACCCACCGGCTCGGTCATGTTAATTCTGAGTCGGGCTGCGACAGGGTGACATCCAGAAGTAATCTGAACTTGGGCTTGAGCAGGAGCTTGGACATGCTCGCCCTGTAAGGTTCCGGCTTGAACAACATCTTATCCAGTTCGGCCTGGATTTCTTCTCTGGTGTAGTTATCTGGGGAGCGGTCCCCAAGAGTTTTTAAGTTGAATAGCTTGTTCAACATCCGGTTGATGTTGATGTCGACATCCCATGGAGTTGTATGTCCTGTCTTCTCCTTGAGTTGCAGAGAGACGTTGGAGCGGAGTCGATCATCTCGGTTAGTCATCTCTAGGAAGAACTCTGCGACTTCTCTGCGGAAGATGTTCTTCGGTCTTGCAGTCGCCCACTGCAAAAGTTCGGCTTTCTCGATAAGATCCAATACCTCCTGGAATTCTGAGTTCTTGTAGTTCTTGAGAGTTAAACAACTCTCGAAATGAAGCTTTGACATCAAATTCTCAGTCTGGCTTGCTCCTGGTGTCATCTTCTTTGGGGCAATGATCTTCTTCTGTCAGCTAATCATTGTAGTCAGCTGATACCACGGCTGTGTTTTCTTTATGTTGAATGAGCTTTTCTTCAGTTTTATTATCCAGCTGAGCTTGATTCACCTTCAGCTGGTTTCCCTTGTTAAACTGAGTTGAAAGATCCAGCTGGGTTTGAATTCTTCTACCCTGATGTCCCATTAGTTTTTCATTATCCAGCTGAGTCTTGTTCCCCCTCAGCTGGATGAGGTTTCTTCATCTGCATCCTAATTTCTTTTATCGAGCGAAATTTCTCAACATTGGCTCATTTCTTTGATAAGTTCAGTTGTCCCAAATCCAGCTGATTCTTCTGTTGCTTCTGAATTCTTTTCTTGAGACCAATGTACTCAGCAGGGAGACTGGCTGAGTTTTTAGTTTTGTATCCAGCTGTCTTTATTTCACAGCTGGTCCCAGTCAGCTAGCTGGGTTTCTTCATTTTCTTCATCGGTTGATTCAATAAGATGTTTGACATCTTAATCAGAGCAATCATCTTCATCTGAGTCGGAGAATGAGATTTGAACCTTTTATCCTCTCTCCGGGAGGATGACTCAGCTGGGTTTCTCTTTGGGTAGAGTTGCTTGTCGTGATGAACCTTCACGATCTTCTTGTACCTTTCCTTGTTGTGTTCTAGCCTATTGATGTTCCGTACAAGCATAGCAACTTCTTCGTGCAATTCTTCTTTGCTCATATTTCTGTGCTCCTTATTGGTCCTTCCAAGCTGAGCTGATTGAGCTGATCTTCTTGATTCTGCACTGAGAGCTGTCTCCTTTGCTTTAGAGGTCAGCTCTGTTTGAGACATCTGGCTGGATGATTCTCCGTTTGTGATCCCCAGATCAAATTCGTCGGCTTTCAGGATGGAGAACAATTTTTCCGTCTCCATGCTGCCAAGATCAGTTCTGCTTTGGTGAACCACTTTGTGTGTACACCATTCTAAGGAGAGAGCTGCAAGAACTTTCAAGTTCTTATCTCAAACTGTATATTTTCCAGTTTGGATCGTCTCGATCTCGATGACGAGATTGGAGAATCTGAGCTCCATTTGCTCTATGGACTCACAAGGGAGTTGCTTGAAATTGTCGAGTTTCTGGCATGCAACTGAGAACTTGTTCTCTTGAATTTCCTCTGAGCCTTCACACAGCTTGGCTAGAGTATCTCACATCCCCTTTGTTGTCTCGCAGTTGATGATCTTGCTGAGATAAGCGTCCGTCACCGTTAAGAAGATGACGTTGCGAGCGTAGCTGTCCAAACCAGCTTGTCTTTTTTCTTCTGGAGAGTACTCCCTTTTGGGCTTCACAACTTGTCGAAGTACTGGTTCAGCTCCAGGTGTGGTTTCTGCTTCTCTTTCTGACTTCATGATGATGATGGATCCGTTAGTGATAACATCTCACATCATGTCGTGACACGCGTTCAGAAAGCTTTTGAGTTGAAACTTCCAGATCAGATAATCATCGACAGAGAATGTCGGCAGATTCCTGCACAAGGAAGATTCCATGACAGTATGCAATATAATGATTTTAAAAAGATTTTGAAACTTTGAAGGATTTGTTCAGGTGAACACTATCAGCAAAGAGCTGACTTGACACAGATACAGAGATCTTTTGAACCACTGCTCTGATACCAATTGTTGGTCCCAAGACGGATACCTTGGTGTAGAGGGTGGGTGAATACACCAAGGTTTAAAAACTTTTCCAATTAAAAACTCTTTTGAGTGAGCTGGCTGTGTCCGATCCAGCTGGAAGGCAGCTTGATCGACACAGCTGGCTGTGTACGGAATGTGGTGGATTTGGAAAGTCCGTCTATTACTTCAAATATATTGCAAAGCTTTGTTTCTCTTTTCAGTTAGTCAGTTTATGCAGCTTGAAATGTATGCGTGAGAGGAGTTAGTAGAATGCATAAAACAAAGCAGTAAAGAACAAAGCAATTTTAACGTGGTTCGGAGTAACACCTCCTACGTCCATGACCAGATTCACTGGTAATTCACTACCACTTGGTATCCAAGTACCAAGCAACTAAGCAACTTCACAACTCTAACCTGAGTTGTGTTCCAACAGTTTACGGGCACTGTCAAGCCTACACCTTTCGCCATGGCATCGAAAAACATGACTTACAGTTTCCGAGTACTGTAAAACCTGACCACTCGAATTACACGCTTCGAGCAGGCGTACCTTGACCTAACCTTTCTGGGTTTGGGTTTGGGTTTGGGTAAGGGTTTTCCAACTATGAACGAGTTCTTACAATGAAGATCAAGGAGTATGATGAACTCGTTCAAACTACGCTTAAGATATTTCTATTCTAATCTATTCTGCCTATGACTGAATATGTGAACAACTAAGAACACAGCTGACTGGCTGGGTGTTCTTGAAAGATTTGGCTTTGAAGATCGTTGTTCATTTTTCTGTTTGCTATTTTATTTCTTCAGTCGTCTCGCCAGCCCATTTTCTTCAATGGTGGAAGAGATATATATAGGTGGAGATTCAAACTAGCCGTTGGAAGAGAGCCGTTTGAATCTTACCTACTCTCATTGACTTCTGGCCTTTAACCTACGAAGTAGGTCTGCATCTGCAGAAGCTATTTCTTCTCTGATTTGACCGCGTCAGACAATATCTTCTGACATCGGGATCTTGTCTTGGAGAAGGTCTTCGTCTTTGAGCTGCTAAGCGTCTCTGCTGTGTCTTCAGCGTCTTGGACTCTGCTGTGTCTCGACTCTGAGCTGTGTCTTAGACCTGTGCTGTATCATTAACCTGAGATGTGTCTTCAACCTGAGTTGTATCATTAACCTAAGCTGTCTTAGACCTGAGCTGTGTCATTGACACTAAGCTTGGTCTTTTATACTGAGTTGTGTCATTGACACTAAGCTTGGTCTTTTACACTGAGCTGGGTCTTTGACATTGAGCTGGGTTTCCGTCACTGATGGGTCTTGATACTGTTGGGTCTTTGACTCTGCTTGGTCTGCTTCTGCTGAGTCTGCTCTGCTGAATTCCTCAGCTGTGTCCGCTTAGCTGTGTCTTCTGCTATGTCTTCTGCTGTCTTCAGCGACTCTACCTGTAAACTTAGAAACTCTATAAGCTCAAACAGGTGAGCTGAAAAATGTTTAGGCTTGTGTAATCATCTACTCGGTTGGGGTCAGCTGGGTTTTGGAATCAAATCAAAACTCTATTAATTTTTCCAACATCAACAAATTCGAATCCACTCTGGATATCGAAGATGCCATCTACTACTAAGAACTGATACAAGTATATCAGTTCGAAGATATACCCTCAGATGAGAGTATATATGAACAAGAAGAAGTCTTCAGCGAAGAAGATTCAGAATGGTTTAATGGAACTAGATCGGAGTCAGACTGATCCAGAAATTGTTCATCAGGAGAAAGAGAACAGGACGGGATTCTCCAGTCACACAACTCTCTCTCAAAATCTGATTGACAAGATTATGAAGAAAAGCCTGAATATACAAAAGTATCAAGGTTTTTCAGCAAGTAACATAGATCAAGTTCTGAGGAACTTTAATCTAAGGAGCAGGAAACAACAAATCGTCTATGGAATTACTAGACGAGAAATGTCGCTTCCTATAGAACTTATAGTGAATCAAGTGGAAATGCAGTTGATTCCAGCTAGTGACATCAGGGAAGATCTATCAAAGATGAAGCCCGAAGTCGCTGAAAAGATGAACTGGATCCATATTGGAGCAATCCAGTTGATGTTAAAATCGGCTCTCTTTACAGGAGTACTTGCGCCGATTGATATCACAATTTGCGATAAAAGAGTTAAAAATCTAAAGGATTCCGTATTGGGAACAATTGCGGGAGATCTTTGTGCATGACAAGTAGTGGGAATCATCTATCCAAAGATTGCCTACAATCTTAATGATACCCATTTCAGCAAAGCTCTGACACTTTATCAGGACTTTAAACGCAAGGATCTATTGGAGGAAGGAAATATGCCTTACTCCATTACTTATCAGGTATCATATGCTCTTTCCAACTCACATCACACTGAGTTATTTTTGGAAAAGAAGTTCATTGAGATACCAGATATCTTCAACAAGGTGACAACAACTGTTTGTCCCGATAGAGTGGAAATTGCTCGATTAAGAAACGTAGATATTCAAATTCGAGATAGAGAAGTCATGAGACATGATCAAAGTCTCAAGATAACTTCAGAAAGATTATCTTTCCAAGGAGACAAAATTATGTCTTTGCCATATGGGAAGAGTCGGAGTCTCATTCGAGAAGCTCAAACATCTCAGAGTAACAAAGTTCCAGTGAATCTGAAATGTCCCGAGGGATGGAGAGAAGTGATAGTGAAATTCGATACTACAAGGTGGGAAACCAACTTCTCTTGTAATGTTCTTTACTATCTACAGCAGCCGGAGATCAATCATTACAAATGTACCCTGGAGATTGGGGGAAAAGTGATGGAGATCAAGGGCAGAGCTGAAAGGGAAGCAGTCTTGCTATTGGGTTTGGATTTTCTTGAGGATCACAAACCTTGGGCAAATAAAGAAGATGGAATGGAAATCACGATTAATGGGAGAAAACTATTAATCAAATGACAAGTTCATTCTCCATATACATCTCTATAGGGATGTTATATGAAAAATATAAGGCAGAATATTTTGCTGCTTATATTGATTCAGGTGCAGGAATTTGTACTGCAAAACGAGGAATCTTCCCAGCAGAGGTAGAAGAGGATCTATCCCGAATTGCAAGAAGAGATTTTTCAAAGAAGATTTTGTTATTGGCTAAATGAGTAAAAGAGACGAAAATTCTAATTGGCGGAGCCAGAGATATACCTTGGTATAAGGTTAAAACTCCACCAATTTATTTCCATGATACATGTGCAGATATTCTGTTAGGAAACAATTTCCTACAGATGTTCAAGAGATACATGCAGGATAATGAAAAAAGGTAATTGGTGTTCACAACCATTTGCGATCACAAAATCATTTTCCAGAGGCTGAATGAGGCTTTTAATCGCCAGATACCATTGAGTTTTCGCAGCAAGCATGGTGATGAAGGAAAACTTCGACACCAAAAAATGAAGGATCAAAGAAGATTCAGCGAAACAGTGCTAAGTTGTATCAGAGAAAATGATCTCAAAGATGAAGAGGTCCAAATCCTCAAGGCATCCTTAATATCTTATCAATATATTAGGGAAGAAATGCAGGTGTCCCTAGAAGATGTCAAAAGGAAGATTAAAAGGAGTTACAATGAGAATTCTTTGGCATGATGGGATAAAAATAAGCTCAAAGCAACCTTGAAGGTAAAGCCAAATAAGGAGTATGAGCTTATTAGATACAGGTCAATCCTGATGAACCTCAAAGATCAACAGGATATGAAGGAGATAATCAAGGAACACCTTGATTTAAAGTTGATCGAACCAGAGAACTTGCCTTACAGAAGTCCCAGATTTCTGGTAAGAAATCATGGTGAGATCAAACGAGGTAAACCCAGATTAGTTATTAATTACAAATTAATTAATGATATTCTGGAGTTTGATGGATATATTTTATCCCCAGTAGGGAACACCTTATTAACTGCATTAGAAATGCTAAGGTTTTCTCTAAGTTTGATTGCAAGTCATGTTTCTACCAGATTCGAATGGAAGAAGAGAGTAAGAAGTTTACAGCCTTCTCTACTCCACATGGGCATTATGTTTGGATCGTGACGCCAATGGGGTTAGCTAATGCGCCTCAAATATTTCAGAGAAAGATGGATAATCTGTTTAAAGAATATTTTTCTTTTATGTTCGTTTATATTGATGATATTTTAATTGCATAAAAAAATATGGAAGGACATATCAAATATTTTAAGATCTTTGCAGATGTTTGTTATAAAGAAGATTTAGTATTATCCGAAAAGAAGGCAGTCATTGCAACTCGGAAAATGGAATTTCTGGGCATCGAGATCGATGAAGCAGGAATTATTCTACAGGATCATATTGTTCAGAAAATCCGATATACTTGTTGTCTTCAACTTGCATTTGTTAAGCGTGTAAGGTCCAGAATTTTCCTGAAGATCTGAGAGAAAAGAAACAACTTCAGAGCTTTCTGGGAGGTGTTAATTTTGCGGGATTATTTATTAAGAATCTCGCGAAACATAAAAAAGTTTTTAGTTCATTACTAAAAAATGATGTTCCGTTCATTTGGACTGAAGAACATCGACAAGGGATGAATGAGTTAAAACAGGTTTGCAGAAATCTCCCAAAACTCTCAATACCGCAGGAAGAAGACGACTTGGTCCTGTACACAGATGCAAGTGATTATTGGTGGGCAGCGGTCTTGACCAAAATCACTCCTAATGGAGAAGAACCATGCAGATATTGTAGTGGTTTATTCTCAGAAGATGAAGTTGTGCGATGGCACATCAACGAGAAAGAATGTTTTGCGGTTCGAAAGGCGTTTAAAAAATGGCCTTTATTGTTATTAACAAAGAAATTTACTTTGAAAGTCGATAACACACAGGTTAAGGCTTTCTTAAGAAACAAGATGGAATCTAAGCCTGAAAAGGCTAGATTAATTAGATGGCAAGCTGAATGTCAATATTATATTTTTGATATTGTCATTGTGAAATCTCACGAAAATGTTATTGCAGATTTCTTAACAAGAGATGGAGCCAACTGATGTGAACTCCAGTCTACTGGCCCATAGGCATCTCAGAGAAAATCTGGAGATGTTAACGGGAGAGTGGGATGAGTGTGTTCTGAATGCTGAACAAGCAGGAAGATTGCAGACTCTCGACAAGACGAAAGTCACCGAGAGAATACGAGCTTGCATACGGTCTCAGGGTCAACTCTGGGTTGCATGTCAAACACCAATCCTTCGGGTGGCCAAAGATCCTTTGGTAAAAGAAGAGTTTCGAGTACAGGGCTCTAAACCTGTAGCAGAGGATTCCAATACCTCTTGCCCGAGTTCTAAAGTGGTGGTATCTTCGGAACCATTGCCCCAAGAAAAAAATGATATTCAGGAGTCACACTCTGAACCATCATGTCAACTCGGCACCTCTGGGGTAAAAGAGGGAGAGATTAATCTTAGACCAATGACTGGTACTTCTAAGGTTAATACTGATAAATTTGAAGTTTCTTCTTCTTGGCAGATGTATCAAGCTAACTGGAAGAATCTCCATACAAGGACGAGAATCAACCCAGAAAAAATAAAGGTTGATGTTTCGGAGAAATATCCTCGGGTGTGGATGATGCCAAATTCAGATCCACACGAAGTCAAAAGATGGTATGAATTTGGAGCACTTGCTTCGGTTTATACAACATCTCCATCATTCGCCGAAATCAAGAATCTACCTAATGGATTCAAGAAGTGGTGTATGATACCTGGGCTAACAATCCACAGCTTAGCCGAGGTGATATTTTGGAGCTGTATTTTATTAGTGCAGCCCCAGAACCATCGGGAAAAGAAAATCATGAAGCCTTTCACTACATTAGGCTTCGGAGACCAGATGGACGCACCCTAGAAAAAATCAAGGCGCCTACAGAGAAAGAGACTACTCTAGTGTCTACATTACCAGAAGACCTTATCTCAACAAGAAGAGCATGGGGATTATGGGTATGTCTCACAGAGATGGACAAAGTCAAGTTTTCGTTTAAGTTTTTTCATAATTCTATAAACGGATCATTCCTGTTAAATACTATGACAGGAAAATCAACAAGATTTGCAGAGGAAGCTTTCGAAAGAAAGAGAACTTTGCTTTGGGAAAACAAGATTGCGACGAGCAAAGAAACTCATCGCAAATACTGCAACATGGCTCACTTTGGAAACTAGTCTGAGCGAGTTTGTTCAGATTGCTAAAATCAGAAGGACCAGAGTTCGGGAAAGGCTTCGTACCCAGAAGAGGCAAAGACAAGGCTCGATCCAACGAGCACACAGCAAAAGAGTCACTCCCAAAAGCAAGGACGCCGAGGGCCCCGGGGAAAAAGTAGATTCCCGACACATAAAGGTGGAGTCATGTGACTCTGAGCTGGAAAAACACCCACTAAAAAGAAAACGACAGCAGTGGGTGGATGAACAGGAATCACCCATAAGAATCCAAATGGGTAAAGGCACAGGAGGAGCATTATCAATTAAAGATAATGCGGTATGAGTCACAAAGGAGGTTGCACCGAAAGTCTTGCGTCCTTATTCAATAATGGACGACAGCAGTGGTCCTACTCTTAGTGAAATACAGGCTGTTGCGGAACAAAGACATCCGAGGCAATTATGCAAGAAGGAGGTTGATAATTGAGACCTCTATATAAACCAAGAGTCTGGAGAGGAGAAGGATATCGAAAAATCTACACTTCATCTTCTCTGCTCTCTCAAAATAAAAATTTGTTATAAGTTCCTATTCTAGTAGAGTTTAGTTTATGTATTTCAATTTCGCTACCATAGGTAGCTAAACAAGTCTGTCTCCTCCCTAAAGGAAATATACTTATGTTGTAATAAATATTATATAATTCCTAAATAAAGTTTGAGCTTTTGTTCATCCCTTCCAGTATATTATTTTCTTTGTGTACCGACCAAAAACCATACGCATCGGGTAGGAAACGAGTGAAGGCTGTGCTGAGTGTTGCTGAAGGAGTCTGCATCGGGAAACCATCAGTTGCGATCGTGTGGTTGGACGGAGTCCCTAAAACTTCCGGCAGATATTTACCCGGTAGCATTACGGTAAAAAATGTATGAAATCGGTATGCATAGAATTTATTTATACGGAAGTGTGATGGGTCTGATTGTATTGCATGATTTATCTCCAAATTGATAAAATGGATGAAAATGAGCAGAGTAGGTAATAGAGAAATTCAGTAGAAGGGTAAAAAAAAAATTCGCATGTTTATAAGGCCGACTGGATATATCAATATTTTTCCTTATTTTCTACAATATTTCATACACAAAAATAGATATAAAAATATTTATTGATGGATCAGTGGATATGGCTTATACATGCAATCAAAAGTGGGCGTGGGAGGTACGCATTCGTATGAATTTCCTCTCATATACTACCTCCGTCCCGTCATAAGTGGCCACATTTCTTTATTGGGTTGTCCCGTCATAAGTGGCCACTTTCCTAATATGGAAACACCCTCTCTCACACAAAAGATGTGGGCTCCACAACTTTTTATCTTTTTACCCTTTAAACACTCTTCTCCTAAATATCCGTGCCAGAAAAAAAGTATCCACTTATCATGGGACGGAGGGAGTATAAATTTGCTAGCATAAGTCAACAAAACAATAATAGAATGTCACAAAGTCGAACTAATTATTTGAAGAAAACAATGAATGTTGATGTTGACAAGACAAAGAAAAAGTAATGTTGAAATGACAAAGGATTAGAATAATATAGGGCGGTTACTCGTTTCATTCCTCACTTAAAAATTCTTTAAGTTAGCTCGTTGAGCGACATTAAATATAAATAATTACTAATTTGCTCACGAGCTAAATTATTGCGTATTGTAGAACTAAAATTTTAACATATTGTGTTCATCATTAAATCTCACAAAACAAGTATTTCTTAAATTCAAATCGAACATCTCATGAAAATCAACTAGTTTACAACTCTAATTTTAGCACCTTTAAATATGTTTGATGCTTGAGTCGAAATTAATTACTCAATTAATGAGTGAAGATAAAACAAGGCGCCAGTTTTATCTTCCTTTCTATCATAGCTAGCATAATGATACGTGGGACATATAGTTGTGAATTTGAACAAAAATACTTAAGTTAAATGGAGTATATGAGTAGATAAAATTGTCACTATTTTGATACATTTTAAATATAAAAGAATCCTTATTTTGTACATCAAGTATATAAAATCCATATATATGATTATTAAATTGTCTTCATAAATATAACAATTAAAATGGTTATAAATAATATCAAATTCTGTAAGAATACTTCTACAACTAGAATACATCCCTTTCCTAACATGAAATAATGTTTTTAAGACCTTTGTCGACAGATTTTTCACTATCATATTTTATGAGTAAAATTGGTTAAGGAACAACGTTGTTCTATATATTCTAACCGCATATAGATGCTATCTTTACTACAGCGATAGTTCCTTTTACTTCTGATCTGATTTGGTAATGAACTAAAGTTCTGATCGTGTGCATGTTAGAAAGATGTATTACGCATAGTCAACGTTCACTTTAATTTCTAATGAATTAATAATTACTTCCTCCATCCCATTCATAGCGGCTCAACATTGTTCGGCACGAACAGTAAGAGAAGTGTGATTAAAGGAGAAAAAAAAGAGAAAGTGGTGGAGTCCACAATTTTTTGGTGAGAGAAAGAGATTTATTTATTAGGATCGAACCATTATGAATGGGACAACCCAAAGTAAAGTGAATCATTGTGAATGGGACGGAGGGAGTACTACATAAAGGAGTCTTGTACCAGATTATATAATTAATAATTATCTTCTAATCGTCACATGTCATTAATCTAACTGATGAAATAGATGATGAAATACAACAAGAAATAGAGGATTCAAATTGATCAAAAAAATATTAAATAGAATAATATTCTGAATCTAAATACTACTTGCTACTAATTAACAAGATTATAATTACACTATCTATCAAATATGTATTTAAATTTTTTTATAATTATAACTCGTCAAACAATCTGATAAAGTTTGTGTTATCCTAATATATATACTTTAAAAGTAAGTTTAATCACATTCATGTGATTATGATATACTAATTTGGTAAAATTTAGTAATGACATTGGGGAAATTTTATTAAGGGGCGTTTACTTTCCATGATAAGATAGATTGATAAAACATATGATTGACTATATGAAAAACTAAATTAACTTATACTATTTATATCTATATTCTATCACCTAAGGTAAATGCCCCCTAAGGGTGTAAATGTAAGATACCCATCTCTGACGTGATAATATTTTAATAATATATTATTAAAAAATATTACCAACTAGCATTAGAAAAGTGTAATATTTTTATTTTTATTTTATTTTTTTAACTTTTTTTCTTCTTTAATTTGCAATTGCAACATAAGTACATAACGTTCCAAAAAAGAAACAAAAGATTAGGGTTTGGTAAGAAATTAAGCTAATAAAAATTGAGTTAAAATGAAGAAATTGAAAGGACAAGTAGGAAAAACATTAATGAAAAGAAGTAAAGGTGGGGGAAGAGACAGCTGTCTCATTAAAGATAAAATGAGATGAGAGATGAGACATCAACTCTTCCATCACATCACATGCACTACCAGACAAAAACTATGAAACATACTGAGCAAATTATTACTCCATCCGTCTCCTAAAAGTGTGGTCCAATTAATATTTTATGTCCTACATATAATCAAATTTGGACCACATTTATACCTAAAAGTGTGGTCCAATTAATATTTTATACCTTACATATAATCAAATTTGGACCACATTTTTTAGGACAGGGAGAGTAGTTTTCTAGTACATGCAAAATATCTTTTTTGGTATTTCTAAATACATGCAAAAAATCTCACTACATTTAATTTAATTTACTCTATCACAAGATTGCTCAAATGGAGACACGATTAAAATGCAGTGAGTGATTGTAAATTTAAATTTGGAAGCACTTTGTTTATATTTTCACAAACGCTTTCTATTTATAAATTTCATGTTGAAATTGCAATGACACTTTTCATATCAATAATATTTCTTTTTATAAGACGAGCGACTATTTCTTGTTATGGTGTAAAGGGGTGCAAGCCATAAACTATTACTAATATTTAATTATTTATGGTGAACGGACTAAGTTTCAAAGACATTTTTATCCACATTTAAAAAAAAAAAAACATTTTTATCCAAAACTTGGTATTCGTTCGTCCGACATATACTGCAATGGGAATGCGGTACTTTTTTGTTTTTCTACCTTTTCTATCGATTACCTTTTGAATTTTAGTTATCTTTTGAAGGGAAATCGGTACCTTCTTGCTCATACATAATAGAGCTATTAATTAGTTTGTCAATTAAATAAATAAAAAGTAAATAGAGATATTAGGATAAGTACATTAATACATTGATTAATACCTACACTAGTGTTTGCTTTAATTCAGGAGATTGGATTTGTAATCCATCTCTTTGTCTCGAGCTTTTGTAATTTTGCTGTCTGATTTGTTCTTCTTGATTTTTGTATCTCGTTGTTGGGTTGCACTCCTCGTACGTGGTTTTATAAATTTTTATTTACCCAAAAAAATGGAAACATGTACGGATAATTAAGAGCTAATTTGGATCCTTAAGATAATCCATGATTATCGTCAACATTAAAGAAGAATTATATAAAAAAACATTATCAAAGCATTATTATATAATAAAACATTATTCTATTATCTAAACAAAATTATTGTATGTATAATGAAGTATAGGAAGAGGATCATATAGGAACTCATCTTTATATGAGTCTGTAGGAACCATGCATTTTTATTTCATCGGTTAATGCATAATTTGCATAATTTTAATGCACAAATATATATTAGTGAAAAAATTGAACAGTTGATCTTTTTTATGCATTGTCAAGGTTAATTGGTGCATTAAATTATTGCACGTTGTGCATTAAAAATGTATTAAATATTTGTGCATTAAGTACTGAATTTGTCCTTTGTCATGTTTGTGCATTAAAAAAATTGTGTTTTGTGCATTTTCGAAGTGATAAAAATGCATTGTTCCTACGGACTCGTATAAGGATGAGTTCCTACCAGATCCACACCCTATATATATATATTAAGGACGAGTTCCTACCAGATCCACAACCTATATATATATATATATATATATTAAGGATGAGTTCCTACCAGATCCACACCCTATATATATATATATATATTAAGGATGAGTTCCTACCAGATCCACACCCTATATATATATATATATATATATATATATATATATATTATGTTTTAAACTTTTTATGATGAGAATAATCCGCAACTGCTATCTGAATCGCGCACTAAATAAAATTTGTTCATTTGTAATAGTTTGCAAACCATATAATAGAGGTAAACTATATTTGAAAAATTAAGTGGCACGTGCTCGATCCATAAAGTATTTATATGATTTGAATTATGCTTATGTACATTTTTTAGGAGTTGTGGATGTGGATTTATATTTTAGTTATGGGTAATTTACGGAAGGAAGAAGAATATAAATACAAAATGGACCACCAACTCTGAGATACGTTATGATTTGAAAGCTACCACCCCCAAGGAAACAACAAGTCTTGCCACCCCCACAACTTTGTTTGAATTTCTATTCTTATTGAATATTAATGAGCCCTTTCTATTTTATAATCTTCTTCTTCCCTGTATATTTAATCAGTTTATTTCCTATATTCATAAACTCTCTTATTTCATTTGATGTATCATTATAAATATATTTCCCCACCGAAAAGTGAGAGGATAAATAAAGTTAAATCTCTATCAATATATACATGTACTATTTTACTAATTTTTTTTATTATTTATATATTTTTTAACCTACAAATTATCCAAGTTTCTGCATTCTTGCTTCTTTTAATAATGTGAAGATGCCTTTTGTGGAACTTATTGCTTGCTTGGAGATATAAAAAGATATAATTATTTGGGAAAATCATCTCTAGCCCATCAAATATTTTCACTATTGTAAGATTGTCACTTCGTTTTTTATTTTGTGTTTTTGCCACTTCAACTCTCTTTCCTTCGTTTTTATATTTTCCAAATCTACTTCTTCTTTCCGCTACAAATTCGCTTCAACTATAATATAGTACATTTTTTTTTGGATTAATAATATGCATACTTAAATGTTTTCCCTATTCAAAAGTCCCAAAATTTGAAAACTCATACCCCTTATTATGCCTCCAAGTCAACAAATTAAGCCCGATTACGAGATTTGCATTTTGAAGCTCACTATTTGTGTGTATATATATATATATATGGAGTGGATCTGGTAAGAACACATCTTATATAAGAACGTAAGAACAATGCATTTTTATTACATCGGAGATGCATAAAATGCACAAACTAAATGCATAAATATTTTAATGCATTAGCATTTAAATGCATAAATTAGAGTAATTAAATGCACGGTTAAATCTGGACCGTAGATCAACAAGGACAAGGGTCCAGATTTGTTCTTATTTCTCCCCTAAAAAAAGTGTTCTTATTTGATCCGCACTATATATATATATAGGGCTCGTTTGGTAGGGGTGATTAGGGTGTATAATATGGCTATGACACCCTAATATCTTGTTTGGTATGAAGTATACGGCCCTTTATAAAGTTCGGGCCCGTATGAATAATACTTATTTTTGTTGTTATGTATACTACCTATGAGGTGGTATAAATAATACTGCAACTAATTATAGCAATAAATTACAATAATTACTATGTGTTGCAGAGAATTTAATACATCATACCAAACGGAATATTAATTCTTTATATTTATAAGACATCTCAGTCAAACATATCAGGCCTTATCCCATACTTTGTACCAAACGAGCCCATAGGGGATGGTTATAATAGAAATACTCTCTCTTGTATTAACTAGAAATACATCTATACCATATATTTGAAAGATTTGGATGGTTGTGATTGATTAGAGATAAATAAGCAATTGCCATGATAATAATTAAAGAGGGATCTGTGGTAAAAGGGCAACAAATATATATCTTTCAAAGATTTGATTTTATTAATTAATTTGTATGTATGCGATGCAACTTTATTTTATCTTACAGCTTTTTTTGGACAACAAATGCGATCCAATTATGGGATCAAATGTACATATATTCTTTTGAATATATGCTTTTTTATTTTAATATAAAATGTGATTTTTTTTAGCTTATAGTTTATTATAAAAAAAATTAACAGAATTGTATAATTGTTTGAATTGTCAGCGTGCATTGTTTAAACTTTTAGTTCCATATTACTTACATGCTCACAATACAAAATCAATGTAAAAAACAATGAATTATACCAAAAAAACAATATGAAACTATAATAAAATGCAATGAATTGTACCAAAGATATAATTATAACAGAAAGTAATATATACCAAAATAAAATAAAATGCTCATAATAAAAAGCAATGAATTATACAAAAAAAACATTTAAATATAATAAAAGCAATGAATTATACTAGAAAAAATAATATGAAAAAAATAATAAAAAAACAATGAATTATGCATAAACACAATATGAAAATCTAATTAAAAACAAATGAAAAATACCAAAGAAGGCAAATGTACGTAATAAAAATTAAGCATTGAATTATGGTATGAAAATATAATAAAGAACAATGAATTACACCAAAAAAAACAATAAAAAATATAATAAAGAACAATGAATTACACGAATAAAAGCAAAAAGAAAATATAATAAATAACAATGAATTACATAAAAAAACAATAAAAAAATATTATAAAGAGCAATTAATTACACAAAAAAATAATAACAAAATATAATAAAACAATAAAATATACCAAAAAATGCACATAATATTACACGATTTAGTGATTGTGTGTGTATGTGTCATGTGTGTGTGAGAGAGAGAGGTGGGATTTTGCAGTAATGGGAAAAAATCCCACCAATTGAGGAAAAAATTAGTTATATTTTTTTGTTAAAATACTTGTATACCCTTAATACATGGATTTAAGCGAAAATAAAACTTCAATCCATCCAATTAATCTAGGCTATTAATTTACGCAACCGACGTCTTAGATTTATTTTTAGTTAACACATATGAAAATATTTCTATTTGATATTTTCTCCATATATATATATATATTTGGACTCTTCACTCTTTATATAGAAAAGTAGATGTTTGGGACCTCATATCAACATCATACTTAAACGATCGAGAACATACTACATAGCCAGTGGGTGGACCCCATTTTAATATTGCATAATTGGGCTAAAGTTGCATAATTCTTAATCAGTCTCGATATATCAGGCAAAACTGGCCCGCCCGATCCGCCTAACATATCAACTTTTTTTTGGGCTGGGTTGGGCCTCGATATATTAGGCTCAATGAATTTCGAACGAATTTGGGCCCATCAAAAAAGAGCCAGAACCCGATGGCTTGGCCCGACCCAATTGTTTTGCACTATGGACAAAATATCCGACCCAACATGATTTTAGCTCACCACGATTTTTTCAAAAGTCCAATGGCTCTTGCTCGGGCTGGTATTCTGCCAAACGTAGCGACTAATAGGGGTGCTCGCGGTACAGTTTGATGCGGTTCGAAATTAAAATCAAATCGAACCTTAAAATACGGTTTCGTAATTTTTCGAAATCAAATCAAACTGTTTTAGTATTGAAACCGGACCAAATCAAACTGTATTGTTACGGTTTGGTGCATAATAAAATAAGAATTCATAAAGAAGATACCATATACTCCCTCCGTCCCCATTTTAATGCCCTGTTTGCTCTTCAAATTTTGTCCCTAATTTAAAGCCCTACTCTGCTTTTTGGACACCATTACCCTTATTTTTCTCCCTAAATTACTACCCCTTGCCACTAATGGCCCCACCCCACTCTTTAACCCAACCTAATTAGGATCCCTAATTAAATCACTAATCCCACCCAAATAACACCAGCCCACCCACCCCACTTCCACACATGTGATTCATTTATCTCTCTTATTCAATACTCTGCAATTGAATTCCCCTATCTTCAAAACCCTAAACTTGTGTCGCTCCTCTTCGTATCTCTCTCATCCATTCTCTCCTCTTCGTATCTCTCTCATCCAATCTCTCCTCTTCGATATTCTCTGTGAATTCGTATCTCTCTCATAATCTCATCTCTTCGATGATGAGTTCCTCCGAAATGGAGTCGAGTTCCATCGAAATCGTTCCTGAAACCATATTCGATTCTTCTCCTCTTATCTCGTCTGTGACGCCGGCCAAGTCGGCAGAGATGTTCGATTCAGCCACCGGCGCCGATTGGGTGATTCCACCCTCTGGATCTGAGATGTTCGATTCAGCCACCGTCGCCGATTGGGTGGTTCCACCCTCTGGATCTGAGATGTCCGATGGTAGATCTGCCGATTTTGGTTCATTGGTGCCGGAGAAATCTGTGGGAGTTGGCGATTGTGAGATTTCTCCATCTGCTGTTATGAGGATGTATGGTTCATTGGTGCCTGAACCTCCATCTGCTGATTCTCTGATGATGGTGCCAGATACTCCACCTTCGCCGGGTGAGAATTTAGAGCAGATAGTCGCAGACTTGCTGCCTACAGATGATGCCTATTTCCTGCTGAGTGAAGTCTTAAAATTTCGCAGAAAAAGGAAGGTCGAAGAAGCTATGGAACACGCTGGAATCAGGTGATTGAGTTCTACTCTGTATAATTATTTCGTTTTAGTGGGTGGGCTGGTGATGCCATTTGTGATTTGTTGGTTAATTTTCGGATGAATGTGATTCATGCGAAATTGCTGATGTGTTGGTTAAATTAGCATATTTACATGATGATGCATGCAAAATTACTGATGTGTTGGTTAATCTTGACCCGAATGTGATTCCTGATCTGCTTGTTGATAAATGCATATTTACATGATGATGCATTTGTGAAATGATGAATTCTGATGGTGATTTCTAATCTGCTAGTCCATGTGATGACAATTGAATTGATATTGTCTGAGGGTTATATATGCTTCATGACTTAATGCCTTGATGCCTCTGTTGTGTTTGAGTGGTGGGCTGGTGATGCCATTTGTGATTTTGTTTGAGTTCTATGCTTGCCTTATTATGCCACCACTAGAGTTTCCTAGTTTTGGAGGTTGACTTAGGCAGCTTAGGAGTCAAATTTCAGTCAATGATGCAAAAGTAATGCTGAGACTATTTAAGCAAATAAATCAGTCATAAAAACAGTTTACATTCCAAACATTTCAAAAATATGGATCACAATGTTTGTTCCTGTAAACCTGATAAAAAAATCATCCCCTGTCTTGCCTTAATCTTGGATTGCCACTTGTTGCAACCCTGGATTGCGACTTGTTGCAACCCTTGAGCTAGATCATCTACTTGAAATCTTTCATCTTCTTCATCTCTTTGGCTGTTTAGGAAGTCTAAGCTTTCCCTTACAAGCTCCAAGTCCACTTCAATGCATTCTGGCAGAAGTCCTTCCCTTTCTAGTTGTTCCTTATTCATGTGAGGAATTTTGTACCTATTGTCTCCCTTAATCTTTATGATCTCTCTTAGGCAGCCTTGTAGAGTTAGAAAGACATGATTTAACTTCTGCGGTGAGTACTCTTCATATGTAGTCTTCACATTGTGTAGTAGCTCTTCTACATTTTTGGCTGGTTTCTGATCCTTAAGGGATTGTATTGCTCTAAAAAATCCTAGATCATTTACATTGGTGTCTGGAGAGTTAGGTGGTTGACACATTAGCTGGAAATGAAAGCCATCAGTCTGTGCTATTGCTAGAAAATCTGGATCATCAGCTTTTATGTGTGGTTTGGCATTATCTTGTTGGATAAATATGTGTTTGCTTAAAACGGTAGTCCACTTAGCTTTAAACACTGGAATCATCTGCATGAATTAAGGTTACAAGCTAAGTGATGAATCTAATAAGGTTTCTGATAGCAAGAAAAGTTAAAAACACTTACCTGGTTGAGTAGGCTGTCCTTTGTGATTGGTTTTGTGACTGTTGCAATTGGTTTTACTTCCATGGTCCCTTTTGCTCTGTTCTTTGAATTCCTCTGAGCAGGTTCTTCTGTTATGAATGGAAATATTCCAAACTTTCCATCAAACAGAACAATTCCCTCTTCATCTATTATAGGCCTTGATATTGCACAGTTAAACATAATTTTGGGAATGTATCTCTTGGATTTACAGCTCCTATGTGGTTCAATCTCACCTGGGACAAGGTAGTATCTGTCACTGTTTTTTGACAAGTAGAACCATTTCTCATCTATGTGTATGGTGTTGAACATGGTTTCGAACTTGAAACCACCAGCCACAGGTTCTGAACAAAGCTGACTAAGACTCCACCTAAGTCTACACAGCTTATTCAAAGGGGTTAAATATGGTTTGATGGTATTGGTGTGTGGTTTAAGCTTCTTCTCTTGCACCCACCTGTGAATTACAGACTTTGAAATGCCCAGATCACCTGCCATCACCCTCAGTGATGTTCTTTGCTGCAAGGGCAGACTCTTCACCTTTTCTTCATCTAATTGTTTTTTATTCTTGTATTTGATGCCTATTCTTTTTTATTGCAGATGCACAAGAACTCCAAGGGCTTGCTGAGCTGCTACTGCTTGCCAAATCCTCCATATTGTCTTCAAATCAAGTTGGAACTTCTCTGCAGCTTCCTGTTTTGCACCGTACAGAAGCTTCACATCTGAGCTATGTTGGAGTAACCACTGTGCCACTAAGTTTTTGGCTTCTCCAGTCAGTTTCCTCCTAGATTTAGGAACTGACATTCTCTTAGACTCTTGAATTTTCTGCTTGTTTGTGGTTGAGAGACAATTGAATGAGCTTTGAATGCATATTTATTGGACTAATAGGGTGATAGGTGTAGTTTAAATTCCCCTCCAGAATTTTTCATCACATCAGTGTACTTTCTATGCTTATTTAATGAATGAAATGTGGTTTTGGCTCCAAATTGAATTTGTTTTGCCTCCATAATTTTAATGTGATGCTGCCTTAATTTTAATTTGTTTTTACACACTTTCCTTCCAGCAGCTTTTTAGCTTCATTTGTCTTTAATTCCTTGCTTATTTAATTTATGCTTTATTTATTGAATTAATACGATTTCAGTTTAATTTCTTCTCTTTAATTGCTTACGAACATTTAATTTCCATAACATGATTCAATTCTTTAGCACGATTTAATTCCTTAGCAACCGACTTCAAATATGTAATTCCCTATCGCACATATGAATTTAATTAATCAAAAGAAAAAAAGAAGTGTTGAAATACTTATGAACAAAAATCAATTGGAATTAATAAACCGAGTTGCTATGGGCTCCACTCTATTTATTTTAATGTAAAGTAGTCTTTCTAATTCAAAAATTAACAAAACTAATCCAATATCATTAACACTACCCTTTTCTCCCACCCACTTCAACTTTATCAGCTTTCTTAGTTTCCGTATCCAGCACCAAGTAGGGCATTAAAATGGGGACGGAGGGAGTAGTATTAAATTGTTATGATTAACTTGTATTAGCTTATTTTCCTTAATTAATCTTCTCCGACTCCCAAAAATGGGAGGTTAATAGAAATTAGATAATCATGCAAATTTTTTTGTTTAAAATAATAAATAAATTAATAACTACTATAAATATATTACGAATTTGCGGTTTACGGTTTGATTTGGTTAGTATTTTTTGAAAAGCCAAACATATAACTATAAACTACTACCTCCGTCCCATTATTCTTGTCTCATTTCTTTTGGGCACGGGTATTAAGGAGAAGAGTGTTTAAATGGTAAAAAGATAGAAAGTGGTGGAGCCCATAACTTTTTGTGAGAGAAACATACTTCCTTTTATGGAAACAGGACAAGAATAACGAGACAACTCAAAAGGGAATACAAGACAAGAATAATGGGACGGAGGGAATATAATTTATTAAAAATCTAAACCAAATCATATTTTTGAAATCATAAACTAAACCAAACCAAACTATACAAATACGGGTTGATTCGATGTGGTTTACGATTTAAATCAAATTGTGAACACCCTCTAGTGGGCTAATATGGGGACAGTGAAGCAAAGATTCAAGATTTCGTTCCGCAAGTTATTTTTAATTTTTGGGATTATGGGTAAACGAAAATAGTTAACGAATAGCGACTCAATAAAAGTGAGTGCTTAAGAAATGACTAACAAATACTGTGATATTTATTCAATTAAGTTAATGGACGTCTTTCTCCGTTTAAAGAAAAAGTGAGTGCTTGAAGATAGTAACGAGTAAAGAAAATGGATACACAAGGAGTAACAAATAAAAAATTATTTAGAAGAGAAAATAGAAAGTTAAAAGATTATTTTAAAATTTTCTTTTGGACATAAAGTCAAAATATTCGACGGGTCATTTTAAACTTTAATCATTTAAAGTGATTAATATACTTCAATTGTTTTAGAGATAGTTAAAAAATTATTTTATCATCAAAATAATGAAGAAATAAAAATGAATCTCTTGGGTTTTTGGTTGCTAAAACTTTGAAAATTTAGTTTTTTTGACTCATTCTTCTCCTTATGTTGACTTCTGTAAGCTGTCCAAAAAATTTTAAGTACTTTTCCTACTGCAATAAATTCCATACCCGTAATTATTCTTTTAATAATTAATTCTGATCGTACTGAATATTTTATTTCAGAAGTTATGATTTATACAAATATTATTAATTTATAGAGTAGAGAATTTGATTTTGGAATTCCTACCTGAATTCGGAGCTCTTAGGGTTTATGTTTTGGGGGGTTTAGGAATTTGCTGAAAATTTGACAAAACAAAGCGAAAAACAAGATGAGCAAAATGCAGCAGCCGGCGCCTCAGACGACGAACGCGCCGCCGTCGGCGCCTCTCAATCTCGTCTCCACCGAGCAGATTCAGAAGGTACAATTCTCACTTCTGTTTGTGCAACGCTTATCTTATTTTCTCTGCCGCTGAAAATTGTTCTGTGTGTTTTTGTTTGTTCATTCATGTTTTATCATCCTTTAGAAGTTTCATTTTGTATTCAAGATCATAGGTTTCTATGAACTTATGTTGTTTCTTGGATTTACTTGCAGATTTCTTTTTCTTTTTTTTTGTATTTTTTTTTAAGATTCAAATTCATCTGTGTATCCACCATTGTTTCTGTGTTTGTACAGGCTTTAAGTTTGATTTTCCATTTGAAATAGAAAATTTATCAGAACAAATTAAATTTCCCATATATAATTAGCGAAGATATCATCTGAATGGCGTTTGGGGGCAAGCACAGATTTAGCTAATTACTTTGAAGTGGATCAAAGGGAAATCCTTTTCTTAGTGTCATAGGGCCTTGAGTTGATTTTAGGCTCGCTGGAACATGCATTTGTTGATGCAGTTCTCGAAATCTTAGCAAAGTTCGATTCATTCGATTGCTTGTGTACATATCAATTATCCAAATGTGTTGTTATATGAGTTTGATTATGTGTCTTTGTGTGTGCGTTTGAGTTATAGTCTTGATCTATATTAAACGATACTAATTCTATACCTACGGTTACTTACGGTTCGATACAGTATTTGGACGAGAACAAAAACTTGATAATGGCAATACTGGAATCTCAGAAAATGGGAAAAGTGGCTGAATGCGCACAGTAAGTCTGTTTTATTTTATTTGAAGACTATTTTCACTGCAGTAATAGTTTAATCTTATAATTACTAATTACTAGTGCTTTGGTTGCGATATCTGTTGTCTTTATGTTGCTCTATTATATCATTTGTTTATAGATAAGAAACTTCAAGCAATGATCAGTGAGGTTTCGGTAAGTGGTAGGTTTTAAATAACGTGAAATCACTGACCAGAGGTACATAAATCATCCCATTAATATGCTCTTGGGTGAAGAGCTTTGATGAACTGAAATATTTGTCTGCATGTTGAATATCTTGATACAATCAACCTACGAACTGTATCATGCTTCTGGGCGTGAGTGTGTGGCTAAGTGGTGACTTCTTGATTTATTGGTAGTTCAATACCAGAAGATTGTCTATTTTCACAGTTGTCTTCATTTAATTAATAATTGTGATTAAAATGACCAAGTTGTTGTGAAGTTAGAATTTGACATCTTTATGAGCAAGGGTAATGATTTTTGGCCTTAAGTTGGGAAGACTGATGATGAATGTCTAAACCAACTTAAAAACTTTCGAACTCCTGTATTGATTGTGGTTGGTGAACAACTTGTGCGGCTCCTATATTTGATTTACAGGACAATTGAAACTGCTATATCTTACGTAACTTTTATATGTATGATTTCTTCTGTTTCTATATTTAAATTTCTTCAGGTGAATAACTTACATCTGAGATGAAGCCATGGGTTTCAATGGTATCAGAATATATTGTCATTTTATCTGGATCATAAATAGACAGTGGGAATGATTAAAATCTTGGCTTGGCAGAACATCATTTATGACACAGAAGAGGTTATAAGAAAGAAGGGGGAACTCGAAGAGAGACAAAATTCATGGTTCATGGAAGGACACTTTGTTAGAAAATTTATGACCTTTTTTTGCCTGGTTCTGGGGTGTTTTATGCATCATACTATATTTGTGGAAATAACAAGGCATCTTTCATTATCCTACTGGTTTCTCCTGATCGAATGTGGAGTACTTCCTTTGGAGTTAATGGGAAGTAGCATTACATATTTATACAATGAAGTTTTGATAATCGTGGCGCTTTTTAACATTTCATTTTAGGTATCAGGCCATCCTTCAGAAAAATTTGATGTATTTAGCAGCAATTGCTGATGCCCAGCCTCCAGGATCTTCAGCACATTCACAAGTATGTAAAATATCTGAGAGTATATGTAGGGAAATATCAGCTCTTCCTAACATTTAAGAGTAATTGCAGATGCCAACTAGTTCGGTCGCACCACAAGGAGAATCACATATGCAGCAGACTCAGGCTTCGACGGTGCAGCAGCAACAGCAACAGCAACAGCAGCAACCCGTTGCCAAGTTGCCTTTCCAGCTGAATGCGCTCCGTCCTCAAGATCAGCAGAGTCAACTACTACAGTTTCAACAACAGCAGTTGCAAGGGCACTTCAATCTTGGAGGTGGTGCTAATAATGGTATGCATTTGCTTATGCACCCTGGCCATGGCAATATGATGGACATGAGAGGAAACCACCCCGGGGCCTTGGAGTCTAATTCCGGCAATGGCCAAGGAAACTCAGCTTTGGGACGAGACGGCAGAGAATGACAGTTGTATGATTTAAAACCTGAACCAAAACACTGAAGAGAAATTCGGTTTCTGTTGTTATTTTATAAGTTAAATCGTTTCTCGCAGCATGTTCTCTGTGAGTCACGCAGTATTGCGTTTTGTCATGCAGATAGCGAGCATGTTTTTGATACGGAAATCGTGCCCGTTTATTAGCACAACTGAAGGTGCAGAGCGTGAAGGAAGGCTTATATATATTCAGTGGAAAATTGTGTATTACTGTCTTGAAATACTTACTACTTTTTAATTTGCAGCTCTTTTTACATGCAACATATAATTAGAGCATTCAATGTATTTGACTGGGTCTAATTTTTCTCCATAATTTACGTATAGTGATAGTTCACTTTGTCAATATGAACTTGCAAAAAGCAAATGAATGGTGTATCTAAGACACCCTTTTGTAGGAATCTTTCTTTGGACAAGTCCCAAGTGTTAGTGTTGTCGCCACAACTGCACCCATCTTTTAATAGCAACAACTCTCGCATCAGTCATCTGTCTCTTGACAAATATTCATCAAACGCTGCTCAAACTTGAATCCAAATTTATAATCAAATCGAATTTGATCTATTTGGTGAATCTTAACTTGTCACACAACTAGTTCATCTATTTATTTAGGATGCCTCAAAACTCTACATCCAAGCATGACCATACGGTACTAGTACTACCAATAAAATAACCCATTTACCTTTGAAATTGTTTGTTCTCTTTTTCTTTACTAATCTATACTAATACTAAATAAGAGAGTTGTAGCTTTATTAACAAGTTTACCATTTTCCCTCCAAAACCAATTTAGTGGTTAATAGTGCTAACTATATATTATTTTTGGGTTAATGCATATTATATTATGGTCAATCAATTTTCTATATTTCTATCTAATACAAAAAGAGAGAGTTGTGGCTATATTAACAAATTTGTTCTTTTCCCCCTCAATCCAATTTAGTGGATAATAGGGTATTGACTTTAAGTCATTTTATAGGTAATGAATAATATATGTTGGTTAATTACTATATACCTTTTTGGCTTAAAAAAATTGAATTGTTTAATAAAATTGAATGGTTATGGATTTTGCTTATTTAATTGAATTTTTGGGATTATGTAATTAAATTTTCTACTTTTTATATTTATTATTTATATAATAAATGTTCTAATTTAACACAACACTATTTTGACTAAGATATGTAATTTTAAAAAAATTAGTGGAATGAATAGTTGCCAAAACAATTTTATTATTTTCATTATTTAGATTCCTAAATATTTTAAAAATATAATACTGAAAAAATATTTAACTGAAAAAATATTTAAAAGATAGTTAAAATATATATTTCGATATGTTTAGAAGTTATCAAAAATGAAGAATTATTAAAAATGCTATCATTGGTTGAAATAATTATGATGAATGTTCATCTTTAATTATAATGGAATTTTGAAATGGATTTTAATCGAAATTACATTTTCAAATATATAAAAAAAAATGGTTGTTTAGAGATGTTTAGATCGTTCTCTATCAAAAGTGTGAGAAACTAATAGTAAGTTTTTTAAGTTATAATTAAATCTATAATTATAGTGTCTTTATGTTTACTTATTAAAAGATTTGATATATTAAAATTATAATTTTTTTTGTCAGACTATGGATGTCGTGTTTCTAATTTCTCAAATGATTCGAAAATGAAGAATATTGATTTGTTTCATTCCTTTGTTTTAGGAAAAAAAAAATATTAATGTAATACATTTATATTTTTTTTTACTCTCTTTTAATCCTATAATTTGATATTATATAAATTTATAATGTGTTCCATCCGTGCAACGCAAGGGTATTAATGATGAGCAGTCCTCAACAATTACGGAATATGTTGTGTACAAAGAAGTTTTTCGAAATGTTTGAAATGTAATATGTTGTAATATTTGTTATTATCATTACCGAAAATATCGTTATTTCTGTACTGAAAATCTAATATATAAATATTATTATTCTCCTTTGCTAAAAGAATAATATATTTTTCTCATTATTCTTGTAATTTGATAATTTATATATTACATATTTTTATAATATATTCCATCGTGCAACGCACGGGTGCGATACGCACTATTGCGAATAAATAACAAGGCAGCTTTATTTCGTTTCCTTTTCTTGTTTTAATAGTACTCGTAAATAATCCTGAGGATAATGGTCACATTTTTTTACCAACAATATGCGACCAGCCATTGATCAAACACCTCATATATAAATTTTAGTGACTAATTCCCAGACAAGAATCACAAGTCAATTCGACAAGTAGAAACTTCATCCTATATAAACATTAATCCGAAAAATGAGAACTAAGATGCCCAACAAGTTAGACAAACTCTGCTTCTTGAGAGTTACCAGCAAGAAAAGAAGAGTCTGGGGTAATGTAATAGTTCCCATCATGAAAAAATAGCACCGCTTTGCTTTTCCATGAACCTAAAAACTGATGCTCTGGATGGGTGCACCAGATCTTCAGCAACGCAGTTCAATGCACTCTCAACAATTGGTTACCATTAGACAAAAATATAGTATTAAGACTTCTCCAAATTTCAGAGAATAGATTTTCTAAATAACAAGTATCTTGAATCGATTTGCTCAGGGGTAAAAAAATAACTGGACAATTTAAGTTTTTAACATTTCAAGGCCTTCTGCCAGTCATCCTCTCCAGTTCTTTCCCCAGAACTTGATGCCAACAATCCAGTAATAATGGCATTGCCTACAAAAGCGACTCATAGCATATCCTGCAGATTAAAGGAAATGACTCGATAAGAAACCGTTCAGAGACTATCGAGACATGAATTTAGCTAATTCACAACTGCTAATTTTCATATTTTGATATCAGTGTATGTTTGAAAAACAAAACTTGTTTTGAAAGTAGAACTTCCTCATAATGGCAACCACATGACATTTCAAAACTAAAGAGGTTGAGTGCCTTCAAAGAAGAAACCAAACAAACAATCTCTAGCTACCGTTGATGAAAACTTAGTTGATACTGTAGATAAATTTTCAAACTAATATCAGAAGGTAGAATATATAGGTACTAACAACCCCAGTAAACTGAACACACTAGCACCGAACATAACATTTCATGTTTAGAATAAAGGGCATTTCACCTAGCTCTTCTACACTTGTAATTTGTAATAAGAGTGTTCGGTGTCAAGAGATGGGTTGGGGGGGGGGGGATCCCCACTAATACATCAAGTAGAATATCCAGCCCAAAGACATGGTATATAAATAGAATTAGTTGAATGACTAGTCAAAACCCAAGTTAACTAGCTGTTTTTAGATGATAAAAAAATGATTTGATCATGATGATGTAGTAATGAAACATTAGATGATTTCAAACAACAGAATAGTGGACCTCGAAGAAAAACAAACTGCTGAAGACATACTGAACAACAATTGATGAAACTTCAGTTTCTTTGTAATAAGAAAACATGAAAGACAATACAAAGACAGTAACAATCTTAAATTTCACCAATAACATCACATATTCCAAAGCATAATAGGACTTACTATCTTCTCACATTTGACACTGCCCCAACTGCCCTGAAAATATCAAACAAGATTATATTCAGAACCAAGGAAATGACAGAAAGTTGTGGAATACTCGAGCAAAAACCTAAAATACCTGTGTTGTTTCCCAACTGAACTCATTCCAGGCCTCCCATGAGTTCCACCCTTGCTTTGAGAAAACTCAGTCTTATCTCTGTTTCCAACAGGCTGCAGTGTAGAACGGCCAAGTCCAGTTTCATTACCATTCAGCTCCAAGTTATCTTTAGCTTTGCTCAAAATTTTGACATTTGATGTTCCTCCAGGAACACGAATCGAACCACCATTTATGTTCTGGCTCTGCACTGCTGAGAACTGAGAAGGATGGTCATCCACATTCAAAGGTCTAGGACCACCGAACTCATTAAAACTGCCCTTATCAGCATTCACATAAGATGAGTCAAGAATTATGGCTTTCTTCAGTCGGTGGGACTGAGCCATGGGAGTGACAGCTACAGAAGGCAACAATGATGAGTATGATGATGGAATTGCAGCAGTGGCAGCAGCAACTTTAGCAACAGCTGCTGTGGCAGCTATGGTTTCTTGTGCCCCTTCACGAAGCTGAATGTAGTCACCCTCAATAAAAAACAACTAAGATAACCCAAAGAGAAAAATCATTAGCATATACTTTAAAAAAGTCACGATTCAAAAACAAACAAGAAGAAAGAGGTATACTTCAGGATGACCAGCGATAAAATCATCAAGCTTTCCATACTTCTTTTTATAATCATGCCAGTGAAGTGGGGCAAGCATTTTCCCAAGTCTATTTGGAAGCTGTTCCAGGCAGGCCACAACGATCAAGTATCATTATTGATTTATCATAATCCATTATCCATTATTTAATTTAAAACCAAACAGGCAACTATTAATTTACTAACCGTTGAACTAATCCTAATTCTGCCACCAGACCCTATTGTACGAGCAATAGAAGCCAATAATGTTCTTTCATCCAGTAGATAACTTTCCAAAGTCTTTGCTGTGATATTTTTCTGTCCAGAAGAGACAAAGGCATCAGCCACATCAGTACTAGAGCCATTATCCGTGGTTTTCTCACTGAAATTCTTAGCATTAGCAACTGTCTCTGATGATGTCAGGCCAGCAAGATTAGAATGTTCCATTGTTATCTTGTTATCCGTTCCATGGTCACTGACGGGGTTAACTTGCTTCTCCTGTGGCTGTATAAAAATAAGACGAACTCTTAATCCATTATGACCAAAATAGCATCAGTTTACAAGCAGAGAAATATCGGTGAAGAAAAACCGGGGGTGGGGGTGGGGGGTTGCTAAATCAGTGCTCTCGAGCTTATCCCAAACCTTATTGCCATTGCCATGTTCAAGATTATCCAAACTAAGCGCATCTCGGAAGTGGGATGATACTTGCTGCAATGTCTCTGGAGATTGTGTATTGTCATAACTCTTCTCAATGGATTGGAGAACCTGTAAGAGGTTGACTTATTGTGATAAAGCAAAGGACTTCAAAATCAGTAGAAGAAGCAAGTTGTTTTAAGTTATCATTGTGAGCTGTAAACCTTTGCATCTCCATTTGCTGATGGGACTGAATCAGCGTCTAGTCCTTGACTGATATTTGAATCCAAATCATTAACACGAAGAATCTGCCCATTCTCGGAAGCTTCATAACCATGATTTGAGACAGTTCTCACCAAATTTTGTTCGGTTTCCTGAGCATAGTGATTATTGATAGGCACATGTTGGCCATCTGGTTGACCCTTGAACATATTAACACAAAGAAGAGCCCCAATTAACTAACTGTTTCAACTCTTGAAACCGAGGAACAGCAACAGAATAATATAACACTTACCTGCTGCCAGTTTTGAATAGCAGGCATTGCTGATACTGAGTGAAAGTGAGATTGCATAACATGTGATGGGTGAGGAACACCTTGTTGATGCATTACAAATGGATGCAAAGCAGTCACCTGTCCAGGTGGAACATAGTGTTGCATGCCAAGAAGGGATGAAGGAGCAAAGGCAACAATATGAACGTTGTCAGCCTGGTAAGGAAAAAACAGGGTAATGAGGAACAAAACAAATATTAGACTGTGGTAAGAAGTTCACAAGAGGGTCCTCCACATAGTGGAATTATACATCCAATATGGTAATGTCCTCCAGGACATTTCCACAAATTCAGGAAAAAAAATAATTAAAAATCCCAAAATCAGTTACCAATACCAAAAAGCAACAAAAACAGCAGAGACCAAGTTACAAAAATGATATCATATCTGCACGGATGAAAATTAAGCATATCTTACAGAGAAAAAAAGGACATCAGGAAACTGAAAACAGTAGTAGTTCAAATTGTAGATCAGTTTACAGACATGAGACATCAATATATTTATGGTGCAGAAAAGGAGCACAAGCATGAAAGATCCCGAGTGCAGGGAACATGATACAAGGGTAACAATGGCATTTGATCCCTATGGCTTAATGCTAAGATAAGATAAACTCTAAGATGAATGCCCGTAGCCACACCACAAACAACAACAGAAAAGATTTATTAGGGAAATTGGACCTGTGTTGATGTGTTTCCACCAGAAACACTTTCAGAATTTCCATTTTGTAGGCTGCCAACATCTGCACTCTGGAAACCATTACTATTCACATCCTGTTGGCCACCATTGCTCTGTCCAAGTTCAGAAGAATCATTAAGATTTTTCTGGGAGATATTTGAACCATCCATGTTACTTCCAGTCTTCTCTCTAACATCGGCCAATTCAAGCTGGAGCTGTTGTATAAGCAAATGAAGCCTTTCCATCTCGCCAAACTGAGAGAATGAGAAAATATTACTCTCTGATGAAAACAAGAAACAACTAACAGCCTAGTATCTGGATCGCTCATTGATGGTTAATGGGTGTGGCTTAATCACCTGTCTTTGACAAGCAAGCCAAAGCTGATTATAATGTTCCGTACGTTCCCGCAGCTCAGCTTGTAAAGTGTGGTTAGTAGTTGATTGCAAAGCATCCATTTCTTGTGCACGAGTCATCCAGGCTTGTGCCTCTCGTAACTGCTCATCTTTAAAAGCAATGGTTTCTTGAGCAATCCTATGCTGAGCAGAGACAGAAACCATAAGCATACATCAAACCAATTTGTCCACTGCAAATATATTTTGCAGGGCACAGTAACCCACTTCCAACCATGAAATTATCACTCAAGAATAGTGTGTTGCACCAATGCAAATGATATAAATTTGTAAGGCATACAAAGATTGTCCTTTATATCTCTTTTGTTTTAATGATCGTAATGTATATAAGCAATTATCATGAGATCTAATAACTGTCAGAAATTTGATTAATCAACAATACTGGTTTAAAAACAAAAAATGGATGAACCTGTTCTTGCAACTCCATGAACAAGCGATCTTTCTCTTGAATATGTTCCTGAAGTTCACGGATCTGGTTGATATGCTGCACCCTTTCAGCTTCAGAGTTGTCCCTTTCCCTCCTACAAATGAAGCATGGATATCAATATATCATGAACTCCAAAATCCTTAGAGAAAAGTTAAAGAAATCATAAAAATGTTCTTATTTAGTCCAGGGCACAGCGAACTGGCAGCAGGAGAAGACAGAAAATTATCTCAAGCAATAGCGCAACAGGAAATTCTTAGTTTACTAAAAAAAAAAACAAAACCCTTAGATCAATCGATGGAAACATACTACAAAATAAAACCACTTTCTCATTAAGTCACAGCGTTACAGATTTAGAACCTAAGTCAAGATAACAACTATAATGCAAAGAGATACCTGTAGCTCTGGAGCTCTTTGCTTTGTTCCCTCAAAAGATCCTCTTTGGCCCAGGCCTGCAAAAACAAATGAAAATGATTTATTCAACAAAACAGACAAATGACAATATAAATGAGTAGTGAAGATCCATCATCAAGGGAAGTAAAACATAATAGATTGTCAAGCTAACCGCTTCATTGTCCAATCTAATAGCATGCAACTCTCTATCCTTCTCTTCCATCTTCCTATCCAGCTCACGCATCTTCTGTTCCTTTTCATGCAATTGCTCCTAAAATATAGATGACTCCTATATTATTAGTAAAAAATCATCATAAATGGGCATGTCCATGTATACACTTATGCAAAACCTGCAGCTTAACATTAGCATTTCCATGCTCTTTTATCTGAGCATCAAAGCTATTCTGAATTCTGGCAATCTCGGATCTCACAATGTTCTGTGCACGAAGCTCAATTTCCATGTGCTGCAACTCCTCCCTTTGCTTTGTCAGTGCATGAAGTCTCTGCTGCAAAATATTGTTGTCCAAATCCCCGTCGATAGTTATAGAGCAAAAATCAACATCCGCTGGTTCCCTTCCATGCTGTACCTTAATAAAACACACACATACCAAATCACATTACTTTTATTTGCATTCTGAAACAACTAAACGATTACAGCAAATCACCCTAGGTAGCAACACATTTACTACCTCGTAAATCAATCTCTCATCAGATTGAACTAGTTTTGAACGCTCCAACTCCTGCATATTACCACATCAAAACCTAAGATGCGTCGGTAAACTAGGAAAACCCTAAACTTCAAACAAAAAATCTATAAAACAAAATCTTCCCAACAATAGATTCAAGAATCGGAAAATTCTTAAATCGATAAATGTTGATGCGAGCAGGTATGTTTAGAATAACCCCGTAAATTTTCTATTAAAATATAAATTGCAAAAAAAATATCAATAAAAAAATATAATCACAATGCAAGAAGATATTTCCACCTCGTTACCGGAGTTTCGAACCGAATGCTCGGAAACGACGCGCCACTCCTTGCGAGAAGGGTGAGGCGAAGATGACGACATTGGCGGCATCGTGAATCCGCCATTTCGCGCGGCAGTCGGAGCAGGGGGCGGCACCTCCATTAAGGCAAAGATAAAACCACTTTTTTCTCAAATAAATTCCTAATTCCTCATTAAAACCCTAATGGAAAAGGAAAAGGAAAAAGAAAAACAATAGCAACAAAAAAAAATGGAAAAGAAAACCACAGAGGAATAGCGGTCAACGAAGAGTTGAAATCGAGTGATGAAATCTTCGTACACTTTTTGACAGTGGAGTTTCGGAGATTGGTTTTTTGGGGTTGTTCGGTGAATTAAAGGGCTTTAAAGGACTTGAAGTGAAATTATCAGAACTCCTTCACGACAAGAGAGAGAGAGAGAGAGAGAGTTTGGCGAATAAAATTTGGACTTAATTATGCTCCCGCCATTTATAGTGGAAAATAGTGGACATATTGTTCCATCCATAAACAACCGAGTGATTCCGTGATTTAAAACAATCGCAGCCGTAGAAACAATACTTATCGTAAGATTGATACTATTACAGCTCAGAGTGCAGGAAGTCTCAGTGGCGGCGCAATGGACAGTGCCGCATGGTAGCGAAACTAGATTTGGAGCGGGAGAAATATGAATTGGGCTTGTGATGAACGTATAGATTTTGGCCCATTTAATGCTCAAATTCGGCCTATGAGGAATTTGAGCAACAAAATTTGAGATTATGTAAAATCAAAATTAGTAGGATCTGGGCCCAGCCCAGTGGCATATGAGGCCCGTGCCTCCACAACGAAAAGTTTATTTGCAAGTATAATTTATGTTTTTCCAAATGCAAATTTAACTTGACTAAAATATGAAAATAAATCACTCCAGCTAGTAATATTAAAGCATTAAAATACTTTGAATTTGATAGTGAAAATTACTAATTTTCCTTTGATTCCTTAAACTTACTGCAATTCCTTAAATGTTGAATTATTTCCATAAAAATGCTTGAACATTGAAATAAAATTGTAATGTCCTAAATATATAGGACTCGTGCAAGAGCTAGAAGTACTAGTGTACCGGACACCTTAATATCCTCACGTGCCGTTTATTTTGGATGATAGGATAGATAGATAAAAATAGTATAGGTTAATCTGTCGTTTACTTTGATGGATTGATTACTTTTGAGCTTGTTTGATCATCTAATCATTCATATAGTCAATCATATGTTCTATCAATCTATCCTATCACACAAAGTAAACGCCCCCCATTGTTTATAGTCGTATACATATCAATTTACGTTAGAATTTTTTCATCCTGAAATTAAAAGGCTAAAGTAATACTCTCTTTGTCCCATAAAAGTGTGCATAATGTTCTTCTTTTGTCCGTCTCATAAAAATGTGCATATTCCATTTATAGTAATAACTTCCTCACTTATTATCCTCACATATTCCTTATATTTACACTTTCTACCACATTTGGCCCACCAATTCTCCACTCACAATCCATTTTTCACTACCACTAATGTGCGACCCTTTCCCTACTCATGATTTTATTAAAATTTGTGTCGTCCCAAACTATGCACATTCCTATGGGATGTAGGGCGTGACTAATTAAATTTAAAATTAATTTGTGATATCTCTGTGTTAACTCTGGCCGAACCCAGAACTAATAGGACTAACACTATTAGTTTGATCAAATCATATTCATACCAATATTTAACAAGTTGATGGGCTAATAATAACGAAATAAACATTAGTGGTTAAACATCTTATCACATCGAACTAGCACCACATCTATAATCGGCATAGCATAGAGTAGTTAGCATTTGAGGAATGCAATTAATTACATATTTTAGTTACTCTAGATGTATCACTTTCCAGTTTAAACTAAATAACTAAATAAGTAAATACTATATTCCACGCATATTCATGATAACTATCCTAGTACTAAGGGGGTGATTCCATTCCCACTAAGTGCTTGTTTGGTTCATGTAGAAAAATGGAAAGAGAATGGAATCAAATAGAGGGGATGAATGGTAACAATAATTGTTATTTTTATTGGATGTTTGGTTCAACAATAGATATGAATCACTAGTAAGGATTCCCTTTCTTGGAGGAAAGGATTTTGTTACTCCTCTAGTTTGGAGGGTAACATTTGGGGGTTTGGATTACCCTCAAGTAAGGGTAATGGTTAACCCACAACACAAACCAAACAAGAAGTAATGAATTCACTTAATTGAATCCCTTTCCAACCCCCAAAAAATTCCAACCAAACATGGGCTAAATTTCATTCTCATTCCCATTAAATTTCATTCATGCCTACCAGTCATCCCTAAATGTATATTTCAAGTTTCATGTCATGCCAATATTTAATTACGAAAGGATTCGACTGCACGTACCTTCTGTTAATAGATAATAAATTTCGTTCTTGAGATATGATCTGTCTTCGGAATTTTGTGGAGGGGGTAAATCGTGTCATGTGTTATAATAGACGCGTGTATGATATTTTGTATTTATATATAAACACACGTTAATTTAACTCCATAATATGATTAGCCGAAATTGATATTGTTGTTATACGTAATAAAAATACTATTTTTTTTAATAGCATCTTTAAATTTGGCAACTAATTTGGTTGGCTCAAAGGTAGATTAAAGTTGATGCAATATTTTTAATGTATCAATAATTATGATTTTTTTGAAGGTACTGCAGAATTAGTTTTATTGAAAGTACAGCAATAATGCACTCACTGTAGTGAGAACACAAGGTCATTGAGTTATTGCATTAATAAATTCTCCAACCCTAATTTTTGGTATTAAAAAATCACTTAAATGTGCTCTCTCGTTCCAGTATTACGGCCTCCTCCTTATTTTCGCCCATTTTATGAAATGATATTTAGCATAACTGAAAAAGTAAAATGGACACACGAATTCTTTATTATGGTCCATTTACTCACACGGCATAAAATATTTCAACTTCCAAGATCGCTAAATAAGAGTATATTAAGGAAAATGATAGTTCATTGACTTTTATAATTAGATGCGGCCGCAGTTCGGTTCGGTTCTGGAATCGGAACCGAACCGGCGGTTCTCGATTCCATTCCAAGGAAATCGGAATCGAACCGCCGATCACTTCGGTTTCGGTTCGGTTCCGCAGTTCTGGCGGTTCCAAACCGAAACCGCATGTTTTGGAGTTCAAATTTTTTTCGTTTTTTGCTACTTTTTCTTGTTTAATTGTAATGTTGTGCATTCTAACGTAACATTTAGGTGAAATAAATATGAATTGTAACATAAATATAGATAAAAACGTAAAAAAAAATAAAAATAGGAGGAAACGACGGTTCGGAACCGAAACCGGGGTTTCCGGTTCCGCAACTTTGGAACCGGAATCGAACCGCCGTCAATGCGGTTCTCGGTTCCGAACCGAAACCGACGGTTCGGTTTCAGTTTCGGTTCGGTTCCGGCGGTTCCGGTTCTTTTGGCCACCTCTAATTATAACAACACCACCAAAAAAAAAAAACTAATAATCTCGTAACAGACAATAAAATAATACTCTTTTCATCCCCCAAAAATGTGGTGCAAATTTGATTTGTTGTGAAGTATATAATATTAGTTGAACCACACTAACCTGAAACGGAGGGATTACGAGACTATAATTTTAGAATTCATAAGGAGTCTAATATTTGGATTTTTCCCCTCTCTTATCTGGTTAATCTTTTCACCACATAAAGAAATACTAGAAACACTAAAAATTAACCCCCTTGGAGACGACCTCAAAACTCAAAAGGCATAGGTATAATTTTGTTTTATTTTAGAAATTTTGAGAAGTCAATTTTTATGAGAGTAATTGAGCCCTCCTTGCCTAAGTGGCTCCACTTCAAAATGACCTACAATTTGAGATAATTATTGCAATACCATATAGGATGAGTCAATTACTTCTAATTTGCATAGTGGAGACTTATATTTTTAATATGGTTTGTAGGTTATTATATATGAATAAAATTTACCTAATACGCATCTCGATTAGTAATTACGGTCAGTAATCACGGTTACCCACTTACCCTCATCATAAAAAATGAAAAATTAGAGTTAATTTATTTAGTGATTATGTGTGAGTATTTTTAGGACTCGTTTGGTATTTATATACTAGTATATCAGATATCAGGTATCGGTATGAGTATCAGATATCAAGTATGAGATTGATATTTAATATTTGTGTTTGGTACGCTGAAGATATCAACTCATATTATGTGGGGAGGAAATGAGATGTATGAGTCATACCCTAGCAAAATTGGTATATCAAGTATATCAAAGATATTAATTTGATATACATATACCCAAAAATTAGTATATCAAAATATTGAAAATTAGGATATCAAGTATATCAAAGATATTAATTTGATATCCATATACCCAAAAATTAGTATATCAAAATATTGAAAATTATGATATCAAGTATATCAAAGATATTAGTTTGATATCTATATACCGATATATCAAACATACGGTATGAATATGAGTCATATCCATATACATACCTGATATATGTAGATGGATACCGAACGTGTCGTTACGTGGTAAGGGCATCTTAGGCATATTAGGTAGTTTTGTTTGTAGAAAAAGAGTTGAGCTACTCGGTTCCGTTGGCCATTTAAGTGTCGGAATAAATGTGTCATTACTGGGTAGTTGAATTGCCACACTGCACGCGGCCCCCATTTAATGTCTCTCTCTCACTCCAATTTTTTTCACGTTACATACTTAATGAAAAATAGAAATAGGTCAGTTACAAATTACAAAATTACAGGGCAATAATACTTCAATCTTTTATTTGAAAGAGGTTATATTTCACTCTTAGAATAACTATTTTGATGCGGGATTATTTTGGGGAAAATTGTAGTTATTTGTATGATTTTTGGGTTCAATTGTAAATATGTTATGACCTTTAAAATATGTAAAAAGAATAGTGACATTTTTAAAAAGTATCAAATATGATACCGGCTCACAATTTCGAACTCGACATTACTACGTGAAACTTGGATGTTATTTTGTGAGATTATGTGAAAAATATATTTTATACATGAGCATCAATACGTTGTGTCCGACTAAAAAAAATGAAAAAAGAAAGCAATTAGAAAATTAAAACCAAACATTAGTATTTTTGTAGAAATAAAAATTAGAAAATGTAAAATACTAATAATAATAATAATATTAATAAATTATATACCTTGTGAACTCATGTCATATTTGTAACTTTTCTAAAAGGAAAAGACTTTTTTGATATATTTTAACGGCCATACTATATATATTTGCAACCGAAACCAAAAGTCATTATATAAACTAGTAGTACAATTTTCTCATCATTTTTTCAAGGGTAAGTTTCACTTAAATAGTTGAACTATTCAACTTTTCACAATTGTATTCCAAACTATTAAAAATATAAATTAAATGGTCAAACTATTAAAATTTTCACAATTATATTCTAGGTCAAACTTTCGCGACGGAAATTCAAGGTGTCACGTCGGAAATTTATTTTGGTTGAGTTTTGAAGAATTTAGAATTTTGAAATTCTAAATATGTTTCCGGCGTGACACCTTAGATTTTCGTCGCCGAAAGTTTGACCTAGAATATTATTGTGAAAACTTCAATAGTTTGGTCATTTAATTGATATTTTTAATAGTTTTGAATATAATTGTGAAAAGTTGAATAGTTTGGCTATTAAAGTGAAAATTACCCTTTTTTCCAAAGGGACCTCACTCTCAGCTCGTGATGTCAATCACGATTAATTCCATTATAAACATCCATACAGTAAAACATTTCTAAATTAATATTCGATCAATTAATAATCTCTACAAGATAATAATTGTATCCGGTCACGACTGTATTACTGTCCCTTAAATTAACACTCGATAAATTAATGACTTCTATAATTAAGATAATAAATTTTCTCCGATCCCCAATGTATTAATTTATAAAAGTAATACTTTATATAATTTAGGTAAATAATTGAACAATAAAATGCACCCATAATTATATAAATTTTTTTTTTGACAAAAATGGCCATTTTAAATGATTTTGCTACGTTGACAAAACTCACTTGCTCCGAAGACAAGTTTCCGTCAAACTTTGGAATAGTCTGAAAATTACGTAGTTTGGACAAATCCTCCAAATATAAAACCAACTGGATGCGCATAAATAGCGATGTAACCAAAGAAAAATATTAATTCTTTCGAGGAATCTTAAAGTTCGACTCATTCAAATTTTATTTTATTTTTGTAGAATCATTAATTTACGTGTCGTGATGAATTATGTGATCTGTATCGAAAGACTATGAGTACTATTTTGAATACATATTTCCGTTAGGAATTGTTTTTTATTTACGAAATATTGTTTTACATTTATCGAAATACTCATTCCATTATTGCTTTGGTCAAATAGATACTAAACAATTATTGACTACGGCAAAGTATTACTGACGCTTAAAATTTAAAACCTAAAGATATATTTCTATAAGACTAATCGTTTTTCAAATGTTTCTGATCATATAAATATAATAAATTTTATATTATTATAACATTATGTATAAACAACTCATCTAAATTATATGTTTTCCAATATTCCATTGTCAAAATTTCCTATTGGAAATATTGAAGGAAAAATATTATGCCGAACATAGCAGTAACATGTCTAGCATTGTTATATAAAGTAACGGTTCCGCTCCCCTACCCATCGTGGGCTCAAATTAACGTGTCCACCGATGATGTGACAATGTCATGTAGGTAGGAGAGTCAACATATTTGACTATGATTTGTTTTACTATTTTTCATTCCTTATTTAACTCTTAATTAGTATTTTTAAACTTATAATATATTGCCTTAATTACCATATAAACAATCCACTTTAAATTATTCATAATTACGTCTCCACCAATATTTTTTCTAGGTTGCATTTCTTTCCTAATTTTATTTCGAATCTTCACATTTAATTACTATTTTAAATTATTTTTAATTTTATGTTGAGAGACAATGTCCTAAATTTTTTAATTGGTGTTTGTTGAACAAAAATAGTTATTTTGATATTGACAGTTATCCTTCTATCTAATATCGACCATTAATAAATATTAAAGAAGTGATTGTATTTGGGTGTGTTCATTTGATTTTCATTATGAAACAATTAGTGCCAGTCTGATGGGCATAATCTGTTTCACATAAATATAATTATATATATATAGATATATATTATATATAATATCAATAATATTTTTAATTTATTAAAATTTTAAGAATTTTACGTTATAAACAAGATTAAGAAATTTGTTTGTTCGCATAAAAACTTAAAATATTTTAATAAATCAAACAAAATTGAAAATAATGCAATTATGTTGGTAGAGACTAGAGACGTAAAAATAATAATTAAGAGTTAAATAAAGAATGAAAAATAGTAAAACAAATCATAGTCAAATATGTTGACTCTCCTACATACATGGCATTGCCACATCAACGGTGGGCACGTTAATTTGTGCCCACGGTGGGTAGGGGAGCGGAACCGAACCGATAAGTTTAATTGGAAACAAAATACTGGTAATTTTGTACTGCTAATTAAATAATAAAGTAATGAGGCAGAATTAATTGGTATGTGTACAAAATCTATAGATTTTTATGTTTTGATACAACCAATAATCGTAGCGGACCACGGTCGATGATCTTTAATATTTCAAGGATTAAATTTACTAAATTGGTATGTGCACGAAATCTTTTTTTTAAAAAGGATACGTGTACAAAATATATAGTATTTCCAATTTGGATTCGACCAACTGGATATTCGATGATGGTGTTAAATTTTTTAGTTTGATTTTTCAATTACATTTTGATATTATGTATCAGTGGAAGTATACTACCATTTGTTGTAATAAAAGGAAAAGGAAAAGAAAAATGAGGTTAATTTTGATTGAATGATATTTAAAACATTTTGTAAATCAGCACGATTGAAAAAGGCACATACTAAATTCCATTAATTACGAGAAATTGCTCATCTCGCATCAAAATTTACGAAATGGTGACGTTACTTTCATCTTTGGGAAAGAGAATATAAAGGCCGGAATTCTACTCTACTCGTCTTGCCCCGCAAAAACTGTTACAGCATATACATATACATATACATATACATATACGTATATACATATACATACTCTATATATAAATATAAAATCTATTCTCCTCCAGCAAAATCTTGTACTCCACCGTAACGTAATCTAGCCGGAGTTTGAGTTTGAGTTTTGGGTTGACCGTTGGCAAAGCGGGCGCTTGACTTTTCGTTGATGGGAACAGCAGATTTTGAGAAACAAATGGTGGGCTTCTTTCAGCGGAGAAGTTGAGGTCTCCGTCAACACGATACGACATCGTATTTCATCTAACCGGAGCTTACAAATCTACTTTCTGTTGACCGTCCGATGAGTAGACTTTCTTGAGTTTTTTTAATTTTTCTTTTCCCGCTGATCGGAGACGAGATTTTGAATTTCCGGCCGTCAAAACATGGGGCATTGCTGCAGCAAAGGCGTTTCCGTTTCCGTCGACAAAGAGGACTTCACCTCCACTTCCGCCTCCGCTAACCACCGCCGCCAAACCCCCGCATCGGGATCACAGACGCCGTCCGCCTCTGCCAATGGGGCGGCGCGTACGCCAGCTCATTCTTTCACGGCCAGCCCATGGCAGAGCCCCTACCCCGCCGGCATCGCGCCTTCTCCGTCTCCGGCGAGGACCCCGGGGAGGAAATTCCGGTGGCCGCTGCCCCCACCGTCGCCGGCGAAGCCCATCATGTCGGCGTTCTTGAAACGGCAGCCAACTCCGCAGCCCACGAAACCGATACCGGAGGAGGTGGCGGGCGGCGGCCGCGGAGAGGGGAGCGAGCGGCCGCTGGATAAGAGCTTTGGGTATTCGAAAAATTTCGCGGCCAAGTATGAACTGGGGAAAGAGGTGGGGCGAGGGCATTTTGGGCATACCTGTTGGGCTAAGTGTAAAAAGGGAGAGATGAAAAATCAGCAGGTGGCTGTCAAGATTATTGCCAAAGCTAAGGTTCGTGCAATATATAATTGCAGATTTTGATATTTTATGTTCCGTTCTTGAAAATCCATTTCTGTTGAAAGATTTTATCTCTTCTTTGAAATGGGATCATTGATCTGAAAAAATGGAGTATTGTCAGCTCACACTTACAATGCATTTGTATTATTGGTATTTTGTTGTTTTGTTATGTTAGTTTTTGGCAAGAAAAATGCTTGCTTGCCTAAGGGCTAATTAAGGGTAATGCTTTTGCTTTGCCAACATTAGTTCAAGTTTCTAAATGAGTTATCATGGCACAAAATATTTCCAACATTATTTTATAGTAGTATTTGGGAAAGAGAGGTGAGATCAGATTCGACATTGTGTAATGGAGGATTACTCAAAGCGAAATGCATCCAAGAACGAATGACAGTGTGCTGGATGAACCCTAAATCATCATATAGTTCAAATTTGAAGCTTATTAGTAGGTTCTACACTAAAAAACGGGGCACGGCTATAGCAGAATGGTGAGATATAGGATTTCTTACATTCGGCATATTATGGGAAAATATGGTATGCTTTTATGTGACAGGGTATCTAAATTGCAATCTAGATGTCTGGTGGTTCAGCTATTTCACTACATTCTTAGTCTTTTTCTTCACGAGCGTCACAAAGAGTGCCATGCTTGTCATCACAGTGCATAAAAACATGCTTTAATATATGAATGACTGTCAGTATTTGTTTCAGAAAATTAAGTTGCTTATGAACTGATGATTATTTGGCAGATGACAACAGCAATATCAATTGAGGATGTTCGTAGGGAGGTGAAGATATTGAAAGCTCTGTCTGGACATAAAAACCTGATCAAGTTTTATGATGCATTCGAAGACACACATTATGTCTATGTAGTTATGGAGTACGTACTCGTATTTAATACTTTTCTTTCTCCCATGTGCTTCTTGCAGTTTCTTTTTCTGAAAACTTACATCAAGTTACTGTTAGATACGTTCTTCTCAGATAAATTTCAAATGCCATTTTATGCCGTGGAAGTCTCTTCAGTATAGACTTTCTTTAATCTGCAGTCATCTTCAATAACATTTTTGTCCTCTGTACATATTCTCCTGTGATGTTGCAGACTTGTATCTACGCTGTATTACTAAACAAATTGTGTTTGAACAGATTATGTGAAGGAGGTGAGCTGCTGGATAGGATTTTAGCACGGTAATTCAGGACGAATATTCATCTTATGTTATATGTTGAGGAGCTTGAATATAATTTGTTCTTCTACATTGCAGAGGCGGACGATATACTGAAGTGGATGCAAAGAAAATAGTCGTGCAGATGTTAAGTGTTGTTGCCTTTTGTCACCTACAAGGCGTTGTACACCGCGATCTGAAGCCCGAGGTACTGCAAACTTGCATTTCATGTAAATAAAGGAGGAATGATCTATTTATTTGGAGGTTTGCATCCATTATATATACTTTTGTATATCCTTGCAGAATTTTCTATTTGCCACAAAAGATGAAGATTCTCCGATGAAGGTCATTGATTTTGGTCTATCGGATTTCATTAGGCCAGGTAAAGGTCACATCTTACATTCAATTTCTCCCACCATTGCGATAAGAATCTAGAACATTATATCTCAGCATTCTACTTTTTTAGTTTTCCGTGTATTATATACTTGTCTGCCTTGATGTATAATAATAGTGTATGCTTCAACTTTCTGTATAGAACTCTCTGGATATTAAGATTTTGGTTGCGGTATTATAACTTAGTATATTGTTCGTGATCTATTCTATCTAATAAACTTTTTTTGTACCCTCTTTAGGGTTGCTTTTGCCTGCAAACTCTTTATTGTTGCAGAACAGTTATATCTCTTTATCATGCGTGCAACTTATGTCAAAATGTTTTAGAGAAAATGTTTGATATTAGGTTTACATCTTAACTATAGATGTCAATAACGTTCCCAAAACTATCATAAGATCTCCATTGGATTACATAGCAATCTGTTTTTTTTTTTTAATTGCAGATCAACGTCTCAATGATATCGTTGGCAGTGCATACTATGTTGCACCAGAAGTACTTCATAGATCATACAGCAGTGAAGCAGATATATGGAGTATTGGTGTAATAACATACATCTTATTATGTGGAAGCAGACCTTTTTGGGCACGCACGGAATCAGGAATTTTTCGTTCTGTTCTACGAGCTGATCCCAACTTCCATGATGCACCATGGCCGTCAGTATCTCCAGAAGCCAAAGATTTTGTGAAAAGGCTTCTTAATAGAGACCATAGGAAAAGAATGACTGCTGCCCAAGCACTTGGTAAATTATCGATTATTACTCTTTAACGACATGCGGGGATTCATAGTTTTTGTTGTTTCATGCAAGAATTGCAGTTTTGCTAGTCAAAACACTAGTTTCTAGGTGATGAAGTCGATAAATTTCCCTCTGTCTGCAGCTCATCCATGGCTAAGGGACCTAAACATCAGAATACCTTTAGATATGATGATCTACAGATTTGTGAAGTCGTACATTCGAGCTACTCCTTTGAAACGTGCTGCCTTGAAAGTATGTCCACATTGTATAATTTTTATTTAATTTTCATTGCTCATCTTGGGTGAAAACGCGTTGATGAGTAAAATCCATGTGCAGGCACTTTCGAAAGCTTTGACAGATGATGAGCTCCTTTACCTTCGATCTCAATTCGAACTTCTGGAACCAAAAGATGGCTGTGTCTCTCTTAATAATTTCAAAACAGTGGGTGATTCCTTTTAAATTTTTCATACTATTTCATTTTCATTTTTCACAACCAGTTCCATTTACTATTGTCTCTCCTTTCAGGCTCTTATGAAAAGTGCAACGGATGCCATGAAGGAATCAAGAGTTGCTGACATATTGAATATGGTGAGAGGTTTTCTTCCAACGGAACAATTTTCACGTTACCATGCACGTAATTCTGAATGAATTAAGATATTTAGGGTGTCACGTTCTAAATGTTGGTTTTTATTGTTGAATTGAAGTTGGAACCTCTGTCCTATAAAAAGATGGATTTCCAAGAGTTCTGCGCCGCCTCAATTAGCCCTTACCAGCTTGAAGCGGTTGAGAAATGGGAGGATATTGCGAGTGCAGCATTTGAGTATTTCGAAGAGGAAGGAAATCGGGTTACTTCTGTCGAGGAATTGGCTCAGGTATGTATTAACTGTAGCAAGAAAAGAAGAAGCGTAATTCTGTTTTCTCATGCAACCACTAAATATTTGTATTATTTCAGGAGTTGAGTTTGGGCCCTACTGCTTACACTCTACTCGCCGATTGGATCAGACCATCGGATCGGAAACTCAGTTTTCTTGGCTTTACCAAGTTCTTGCACGGCGTTACCATCCGCTCCTCGAATACCAGACACAGACAATAACCATGCTCTCTCTCTCTCTCTCTCTCTCTCTCTCTCTCTCTCTCTCTCTCTCTCTGGTACTTCAACTGTCTGTCGTCCAAGATTGGTGTATATTTGTTCGATTTTCGGCTTCTCAAAGAAGCTCATGTGGCCTTTGGGAACGGAATGAGAAGATTTACGAGAGGTCATGCTCTAAAGTTACGAGGAATATTTGATTTACACGATTTTTCTGCAGATTGTTTGCTGCCTCCTTCCTTTACCCTACCTTAGTACACTTAGGTTTGGAAAATGTCGAAATATTCTTTTTTTTTTCTTTTTAATTTTTATTTAGATGCTGTTACGCTCATGTCATGAGATGCTATTTTGTAACGTCAGATTTTTGGAGCACAGCATTTGTTATTCTCTTATAATCGGAATATGTGGCTTTTAGAAGCTTTGTAGTGGTGTTTCAAATACATGAAAGATGCCTAGCTTCAACATTAACCTTTACTCAATTGGTGAGCAAGATGCCGAGTTTGGTTTGCCAGTTTGTCTGAATAACGTGGAACGTAAGAAATATCGAGACTCGTATGATGGTACTCACACCCGTATTATAACATAGTCATACTATGGTACTGAATATGAACTTGGATTCGGATATGGATACTACGACTATCCAACTCAATTTGATTTTAAAATTAGGCAGGCACACTTAGATCGAACTTGGGGTGCAATGAAAATGTGAAATTTTGGATTGTTTCTCTACTTAACTTTTGATTATGCTCTAGGAATTAAGTTAACGATTTAAAATAAAATTTAGGTGGTGAGTAGTGATAGTAGATTATTTGATTTGATATTAAAATATGCAAAATTAATTGATGGAAGGTTGAAAAATATGAAGTAAGTGGGGTAGAAAAGTGGAATAAATAAAGGGATTTAGTGCAGGAAATGATGATGAGAAAGAGTAAGCAATAAACAAAGTTGAGTTGAGTTGAGGCGGTGTGGTGTCCATCTAATAATCCTTTTCCCACTTCCATGGGGATTTGTTAAAAAATATTTACTTTACATAATTAAGGGCAAAGTCAAAAAGCTAATCCCTTTTCTTTGGAATTATGCTAAATTTGGTTGATTGCACATGCTAAAATTTTCATTTTTTTCCCAACTCCAAACTGGCAATCCACATTCATTTCTTTGAATTTCATGTTTCCCGAAATCGAAGTACCCCTTACTAGATCCTTTTTTACCCTTTTTCTTTTGAGAGAAGCTTCTTACTACTCCCTCCATCCCGCACAAGTATGTTGTGGAAATGTTGGCACATATTTTAAGAAAGTATTATATGTTGTGAGATTTAGAATATTAGATGTACTGTAGTTTGAGTGGAGCAAGAGATCCATATATTTGATTTATTGTGAGGTTTAAAATATTAAAAAGTTAGTGGGCCATGTCCCAAAACGATGAACCATACTTTTATGAAACGTCTCAAAATAACAAATTAACCATATTTTTTGTAGGATAGAGGGAGTAATTTTTTTTTTTTAAGTTGTGTTTATTTGAGAGTTACCGCAAACCAAAGTTTATTTGCTTCAAATTTGCTCTATGATTTGTTTGTTTGCATGGAGACATGGGGAAAAATCGTAAATTAAATGGCGTGATAAGCACACCAATAGAAGTGAAACATTATTATTATATTGGAAAAATAAATAAATTATACTATGATGGATAGAATACATACTTACAAGTTACAATAAACCTTGAAATATTCAAATTTTCTTTCAATGGACAAAAGAGGGAGAAAGGAAGTACAGCTGGGAAGCTCTTAATCTTTTTGTTATTTTTACTGTTTGCATTGATCCTATAACAAAATCAAATTCAAACTGAGTTTTCGATGTTTTATACAAAAATTTAAGGTGGTCTAATTTAAACCTAAATTTTTTGCCGCACTCGTACCGTACGTATGTGTAGTGTAATTGGTATCCTATTCCTTGCTTAAAAGTCTAAAATTAGACTTCTTCACTTTGTAGAAATCAATTTTTTTTTGAAAGCCACTTAGTAGAAATATTAATCAAATAACTTCATGTATTCAATTCTATCACAAACGTAAGCATCTATTACTAATACGAATATAAAGATGCCCCCTCCACGGTGCTTCGTTCAGATTTTTCTTTATTCTGGTAATTTGTCTAATTTTAATTCATATATATTCTAATTTTTATTTTTATTAATCAAAATTTTATTAATTTCATATTCTTGAAATATCACATGTTTATCTATTAATCACATCTCATATTTATCTTTATTTCACATATCTAAATTTATAATTAAGAATGATAATGGACCGGGTATACTCATTCATTATGTATTTTTTTTAAATCTAAATTTATTTAGAATTTTTCAACATGTTCGTTCTAATCTCGGTTAAAATAGTGACTTTATTGTACATACGCGTTTCAAATCCGTTGAGTAATACTCGATAGAAATATGAACACTCCAAGTAAAATTAATTAAAATTAGTAAAAATCATTCTTTCTATGTTATTTGAACCGTCTCGTTGGTTTATGCTAAATTACTCGATAAAAATCTAAACAAAGTTAATATTAATTAAAATTAGTAAAAATCCTTCTTTATAAGTATAATCATTCTTTCTATGTTATTTGAACCGTCTCGTTGGTTTATGCTAAATTACTTGATAAAATCTAAACAAATTTAATATTAATTAAAATTTGTAAAAAATAAATATGCCCCCTCCACGATGCTCCGTTCAGATTTTCCTTTATTCTGATAATTTGTCTAATTTTAATTCATATATATTCTAATTTTTATTTTTATTAATTAAAATTTTATTAATTTCATATTCTTGAAATATCACATGTTTATCTATTAATCATATCTTAGCCCGTCGAGATTCGACGGGAAATAATTTTATATTTTAATTTATGTGTATATATTTTAAAATTAATTTTATATATTATTTAGAAGTTGAGATGTTGTTCTAAGTTAATTATAAATCAAACTTACGAAATTAATTTTATTTCACGTAGATCGGGTACTCATTCATTAAGTATTTTCTAAATTTAAATTTGTTTAGAATTTTTCTACATGTTCTCGTCCTACTCTCAGTTAAATAGTAACGTTATTGTACATACTCATCTCAAATCCTTTGGGTAATACTCGATAAAATTCTTAATACTGCAAAGTTAATATTAACTAAAATGAGTAAAAATCATTCTTTTTATTCATATTTGAACCGTCTCGTTGGTTTACACTAAATTGTCTATTTGTAATAATTGCTTAATATAAAAATATTTATGTTAGAAGTATTGTCCGATTATAACTCTTGCTCCTACAAAAATATAGGCCTTTTAAAGGGTAATACTCGATAAAAATCTGAACATTACAAAGTTAATATTAACTCAAATTAGTAAAAATTCTTCTTTTTATGTCTATTTGAACCGTCTCGTTGGTTTACACTAAATTGTCTATTTGTAATAATAACTTATTATAAAAATATTTATGTTAGAAGTACAATATAGTCCTATTATAACTCTTGCTCCAACAAAAATATAAGCCTTTTATAAATTTGTTATTACTTTCGTGATTTAAGTAGCATTAATATTGTCGACGATCAAAATTGACATAGTTAAATTGGTCACATAAATAGTTCTATATTGCACAACTGAATATTTAGGGTAGCTTGATCCAATTATATTAGGATAAATATAGGGTACAAATTATGTGAATTTGTGCAAAATAGCTAATTATGGAAATATTTAATTATATGGAAAAATTATTTAATCGGCCAAAATTAATTATTATTTGGCCAAAATATGTTTACACCTTCAAGTTTTTTTGTTCTTTTCTTTAGCTACATATCCCACATTTGATTCAATGTATATATTTTATAGAAAGCACTAATCGAATTTTTAGAAAAACATGAATGGAAAATAAAAATGATTCCATATAGACATGTTGATTAAATATATTTATTTAGTCTTCATAGGGATTTTCATTTATAAATTTTCTATAGATTATTATATATGAATTAAGAATGTATAAAATAAGGGTTTATAAGAATGCATTCCGAAATTGTTATTATTTTAATATGGATAATAGAATAAATTAATTAAATAGAGGGAAAGATAAATATGAGATGTGATTAATAGATAAACATGTGATATTTCAAGAATATGAAATTAATAAAAATAAAAATTAAAATATATATGAATTAAAATTAGACAAATTACCAGAATAAAGGAAAATATAGATTATTATATATGAATTAAGAATGTATAAAATAAGTATTTATAATAATACATTCCGAAATTGTTATTATTTTAATATGTGTAATAGATCAAATTAGTTAAATAGAGGAAAAGATAAATATGAGATGTGATTAATAGATAAATATGTGATATTTCAAGAATATAAATTAATAAAATTTTAATTAATAAGAATATATATGAATTAAAACTAGACAAATTATCATAATAAAAGAAAATCTGAACGGAGCACCGTGGATGGGACATCTTTATTTTTTACTCCCTCAGTCCCAATAGCAAGGTCTCGCTTTCTTTTTTTGTCTGTCCCAATAACAAGGTCCCATTCCAAAAATAGAAATAATTAACTCTTCAAAAGCTGTAGAACCTACCATTTTTCTCCACTTTTTCTCTTGTTTCTTAATAACCGTGCCCAGAGCAAGTGAGACCTTGCTATTGGGACGGAAGGAGTACAAATTTTAACTAATATTAACTTTGTTTAGATTTTTATCGAGTAATTTAACATAAACCAACGAGACGGTTCAAATAACATAGAAAGAATGATTATACTTAAAAAGAAGGATTTTTACTAATTTTAATTAATATTAACTTTGTTTAGATTTTTATCGAGTAATTTAGCATAGACCAACGAGACGGTTCAAATAACATCGGAAATTAAATCTAAAAATCGATTTAATGAAAATTATACTTTTACCTGTAAAAAAAAAGAGTAGGATTGATATACGTTTGGTCTTTTTTTTGGACCCGTTCCAATCTTTTCGTTCCTAGCTAAGCATAGTGGACATTAACAAATCGAGTCCAACTACGTCATTTTGTAAAATTTAAATATTGTGATTTGAGATTTATATAAATAATTATCAAGTATAAAACACAAACGAGTTGTAAAGTTTAGTCGAATCGGAATACAGATCTAATGGAAACGCTTGGAACTTTTATAATTAATCATCACCAAAATTTGTTCAAAAAAAAAATCATCACCAAAATTTGAAATCTAGCGAAACTAGATATCTGAAAAGAAGAAGGATCATGGACACAATTTCAATTAGCAACACCAATCCTTAATTAATTCTAAAAATCTGCAATACGTATACACCTTCAATCCGATCGATAGGATTAACCCTAAGTCGAGAAGAATGAAAAGGAAGAACAACAAGCAAATCAGAAATTAAAACCACAAAACATATATCGTCAAGCTTTGAAGCACAAAAACTGGTGGTGGTGGGTGTGGTGGTGGTGGTGGACGTGGTGGTGGTGGTGGAGGTGGTGGTGGTGGTGCGAGGTGGCCTCCTCATCGATCAAGCCCCTGACCTGACGAAACTCCTCCACGTGGCAGGGGATATTGATAGGGCCTTTCTGATCGAAGCCGTACTCCTCCTCCGCCTCCTTGAGCAGCTGCGTGAACAGCGGGTGGTTGACGTACATGACCGGGATGACGAAGCGCTGCTGCTCCTCGCCCTGCCCCACCGTGATCGCCACGCATCCCTTGGGAATGGTCCGGCGCCCGCTGCCGTGGTGGTGGAGATGAATCTGAGGCATGTGCAGATGGAAATTCAGGTGACCGCTCTTATCTCCGCTTCCCATCTGAATTAATTGAATTAAATCGGTATATATGTACAATTTGGGGAAAGAATAACAGGTAGCAATGAAATGAAATCAAGAGGAAACAGAAAAGGGCCAAGGATCGGAGGCGGAGATGGCGAGCTTGAAGCGGGTTAAGGCGGAATCGGTTAGAGATTTGGGGATGTTGGTCATGATATAGGATTTCCAATAGAAGATGCGCAAAGCATATGAAATGTAATTGTGAAATTGATGGAGGAATCTGGAGTTGAAAAATGAAACTTGTATTTATACAGAGAGATTTGGATTTGGATGAGCTGGGGTTGAAGATTTCTTACTTTATACGCGAAGCGAGTGGGGTGTATTGTGGTGGTGAAGAAATAATAGCTTAGCTGGGAAGGAGCTGACAAGTGGAAACGGGGAATTGGCGTGTCAAAATATGATATGGATGTTCAAAACGTTAACATTAAGACTACCATCTATAGGTAGAATGGTTAATGTCCGGATTAAAGATTACGGGTTTAAATTCACTATCATGCGACCTTTAAATTTTTTGTAATGTTTGTTAAAAAAAAAAACTACCATCCTATAATTTCGCCGGAATTAAATTACCAGTATTTTTTTAATCCACCATCTTTGTAAACAAGAATATTATGTTTATCACCATGCCAATATGGCATCCCCATCCTTCCTCCTTCCTGCAAAAAGTCTCAGCTTCGAAACGTACCAATGCATTGTAATACCGTTAAAACAAAACTAAAATTATTACTTACTTTTTCTACTCCTGGGGGCAGAGAGGCTGCCTATGACTAAAAAGATATTAAGTTCAAATTTTCATCGCTTATAGGATAAACTTGTTACTACATTTCAGTGGCCGATCATCTCTCTCATCAGAAAAATAAAATAAATTGTTTTGAGTTCAAATTTAACGTAAGTATCCGGCGATCCACAAATTCAATTTTGGGACATATTATTTAATAGTTTATCTATTTTTATTGCAATTATCAATGGTTTTAAGACATCTTTGTCATGTGAATAATTTGAATATTAAACAATAATTTTCTCAAAAACTTTAACATAGCACAAAGAAACTAAATCATACTAGAATACGTGCGACTGGTCAATGCTCGGAGTTGACTTTTAAAAAATATATATTTATTTATTTTTATTTTTATAAACCTCAATTAGAATTAATAAATTCTAATTGAGGATTAATAAACCCTAATTGAGGATTAATAAACCCTAAGGGATTAATAACTCTTAATTGGAGATTAATAAACCCTAATTAGAGATTAATACACACTAACTGGAGATTCATAAATCATAATTGAGAATTATAAACCCTAATTGAAAATTAATAAATTCTAATTGAGATTAATAAACTCTGATGGACAAGAATTAAAGGAAAAATGAAAAATTAAAGAAATTAAAAATAAAAAATAAAAATTGAAAAAAATAAAAAAATTCAATAAAAAAAGTGAACGATGCACACACCCCACCTTCAAAAATTGAAAATGGGCGTGTTTAAGCATCTGATGTGGCACGCGCCTGTATACTAGTCTTTATAATTTTTAAATTATCTTAATCCACCTATGCACTGGGGATGAAGACACACTTTATGACAAATTGTTTATTTAGGAAAATAAGTCAAAATTGATATCCTCACAACTATTATTTTGAAAATCTTGTATATAGGTATTTACTGCAAATCTTTAATATTAAATGAAGGATTGCAATATCGAAAGGCGGATAAGGATTAGGGAAGAAAAAAAATCAGAATTTCAATCTAAAATTGGCAACAATTTGAATGTGATAGCTACGGCCTTAGGGAAAAGGAAGGATCGGTCTAATTAAGTTAAGGTTTTACAGCTGCCACGGGACTTTGATATTTTGAGAAGGGAAAGGGCAGGCAGCATAAACCTATATATTTGACTGATTAAAGGCATTTACTTTTTCAAATTCTAAATCAATACTTTAATTGTGGCCGACAGAAGCTAATTTTGTTGTGATTTTTTTTTTGTTAACAAGAAATAAAGAATTCGACCACAACATTAAGACTAGGTTGTTCAATATTGATAAATTACACAAGATAAAAATATTATCAAAACTAATTTGACAAGAACAGAGTATATTCAGGGCCAAATTCTCGAATAGTGGTTATGCTCCCTTGTTAAAATTAGAATCGATTTAAGTAGTTGACATATTAAAAAAAAAAAAAGATCTGAATAATTCGAACTAGATCTATTGATGGTTGACCTAAACTAAAGTTGATCCACGATTTAATTGGAGGGATCGAAGAAAAATATACAAAAATACTATTATTTCAATTCAACAGAAAGCGATTTTTTTGAGCATGGAATAATCCAAGAAACAACTTTTTTGGCATTTGTTTTAAGTATCTAGCTAGTTGCGGGAAATACTTCGAAAATTAGAAGACTACGTACGATGAAATAACTATTGGATATTTCGAGAAGGGAAATGATATTTTGCCATAATGGCTTAGCCATAATGCCCTTGGATCGGATTAGAGAACCGGCTTTTTGATATTTCCGATTTTCTACAATTAATTAATTTGCATGGTGACTAATTTATCCCTAATCTATTTTTAGTTGTAGGTAATTCTAAATTAATTTGTTCCTATAATAAAGGATTCAAATATGACATTTATTTTAATTTATTCAAAGAATGGCAGCAGTAGATACATTTAACAAGCATTCGAATTTATATTCCTCATGTACAAGTAAGAAGTAAGAACACATTCATCAACAACCCAAAGATCACATTGCAACAACTGATTAGCAATTAGTTACTATTAATTAACCCCATAATCGAACTCGAAACAGCGAAAATGCATCAAATGCAGCTAACTCAACTCTTCCAAACCTTAACATTATGGCAAACCAATAAAGCAATAATCTTCAATCCCTTCACATAAAACTAATACTCCCAACACCAAATCCGCCATTTCTTTCCCCAATCGAGCTATTAACATAACTTCTCGGGATATGGGTCTCCACAGAAACACAACGATGAACAAAAATCTCAACAAAACAATCAAGAAATTGGCCAAGTAAATTACATCAAGTATAAAAAGAAAAATTTCGCAATTAGCGAAGTAACCCCTTGATCAACAATTGGCGCCCCAACCCTATACGCTCCACGACCGGGCACCCCACAACACACAACGCCCCGACTAGGGGTGAGCATTCGAGCGGTTCGGGCCCAACCCGAACCGAACCAAAATCAACCGAAAACTGAATTGTATTTTTTTTTCCAAACCAAACTGAACAGTATTAAATGTGTAACCAAACCATAATTTGCGGTTCGGGTTCGGTTTAATTCGGTTTTAACCGAAATATTTTACATACTTTTAAGTGCATATATTTTTCACCTTTTGCACCTATTTTATTTCCTATTTTCTAACACTTTTGCACCAAAAATAGCAATTTACTATTAGTTTAACCAAAGCAAAATAATATTGAGGATAATTTCATAATTCAACCAAAACCCCACTACTATTTCAAGCAAAAACCCACAATTCAAGTTCCAACAAAAAGAGATTTTGTACCTAGAAAGATAATATATTAAAAAAATAGTATATCCACAATTTTAAATTACTTTTAAATATTAAAATATAGATATAATAAAAATATATAAATAACATATACAATTATTTCGGTTATTCGGGTAGAAGCCGAAATTTTTTGGCTCAACCCGAACCGAACCGAAATAATTTCGGTTTTCTATTTCTAAAACCGAACCGCACCGTTATATTAAAAAATTGAACCGAACTGCAAATTTCGGTTTGGTGCGATTCGAATTTGCGGTTTGGTTTGGATTTTGCTCATCCCTAGCCCCGACCCCAGACACCTCACGACACACGCCGCGCGACCTAGTGCGCGTCACGCCACACGAAGCCTCGATACCGTGCGCCCCACGACAAACTATATGATATTGTTACCAATTTTTCATCGATTAACTATATTAAAATTGAATTCAAGAAATACTCATTTAAATTTGTCACCGATTAACTATATTAAATTTGAATTAAAGAAATACTCATTCAATTTGTCACCGGATTAACTATATTAAATTTGAATTCAAGAAATAGTCATTTAAATTTATCACCGATTAACCATATTAAAATTGAATTTAAGAAATAATCATTCAAATTTATCACCGATTAACCATATTAAAATTTGAATTCAACACATACTCATTCAATTTTTTCATTGATTAACTATATTAAAATTAAATTCAAGAAATACTCATTCAAATTTGTCACCGATTATCTATATTAAATTTGAATTCAAGAAATACTAATTCAATTTATTAATACTAATTCAATTTATCACCAATTAAAGATATTAAATATGAATTCAAGAAATACTCATTCAAATTTGTTACCGATTAACTATATTAAAATTGAATTCAATAAATACTCATTCAATTTGTCACCGATTAACTATATTAAAATTGAATTAAAGAAATACTTATTCAATTTGTCACTGCTGCATCGTCTCGCTCGCACATACCCCGTCAACCACAACCTAAAATTGAACTCTCATCCAGACCCTCTTATAATATTATCACACAATTAAAAAAAATTGGCTAATAAAAATTGAACCTCACATCATAGTGTTACATATATATATATATTAAAATTGAATTAAAGAAATACAAAAAAAAATGGCTAATAAAAATCGAAGCTCACATCATAGTGTTACAAATAAATATTCCCTCCGTCCCATTTATATAGGCTTGTTTTCCTTTTTCAGATGTCCCAAATATATAGGCTTGTTTCTATAAAAAGTAATGTTTTTTAGCTCATTTACTAATATATCCCTATTTAATTCTTTGATTAACTCATAAAAATACATAGTCAAATGATAAATAGGGGCATATTATGAAATTTACCTATATAATTTACTTTCCAATAATTTTTCTTAATCCTTGTGAAAATTTCAATCCGCCTATATAAATGGGACGGAGGGAGTATATTAAAATTGAATTAAAGAAATACAAAAAATTGGCTAATAAGAATCGAACCTCACATCAAGGAGGATAGAACCTTAGGCATCTAGATTATTTTGAATGTAATTTGCCACTGAGGTAAGCGGCGGCCCGCGAAATATTTTGAGGTAAAAATTTATTTAACTATATTTCTTGTCACAAAATATTCTACACAAAAATATATTCTACTGCCAAGATTTACACATTAAGTGACAAAAACTAATTTCTTGAAACAACATCTTCCTTGAAACATACAGTTTTCGATAAATCAATATGAATTTATTTAAACAAGTAAAAAGAAAAAAAACTAATTAAATCCCTCCAATATATTGAAACAACAGCATCTACGTAATTAAATTTTTCCTTACTAGGCCTATCAAAATTTAAATATATTTGAACCGATTTGCATGCTTAATTATAGGGCATGATTTGAATAATTTATGGTAATATAAATCTCAATTATTTATAGAATTGATATGATTAGATATTCAAATTTTGAAATCAAATATTTTCTTAATTTTTTCTCCTAAAATTGTGTGGGGTAAATATGTATAAACATAATTAAGGAAATATTTATTATTTTAATTAAAATTAAAAATGGTCCAATTTTACTAAATTAACCCCATTATGGCTAAAGCCATTATGGCACGACTCTTTCGAGAAATGATTATGATGAAATAAGTAGTCATGAAAATTACGAACAGTAATTAAATTTTGGGTCTGTACTTGTTATGATCCGAAAATTAATGTATCTATTAATTAATTATGACCATAAATAACACTCCCTTTAACTAGGGAAAGATGGAGACTATTAATCTAAGTCTACAAAGTCTCACCTTTTCTATTAAAAAGGATTTTTATTATGTTTTGCATCACAGTAGTACTTACAGTAATTTTATTGAAAATTATTTAAAAATAAGAAAAAAAATTCAATACGTTATATTCATGATTCAATCATTCAAGTCTCATGTCATACTTTATTTCCTTTAGGTTCTAATCAAGGAATAGTCATATTTCAGTCCCTTGATAAAAATATTCATTAAATTTTTTTTTGTGTGCATCCAACTCGCTGGCTTTAGGGTCTAAGTGAGAAAAAATAGAAATAATCACGTTACTGAAAACTTTCTCTGCAATAAAACAAAAACGACAAAAAAGAAAAATATCCCTGCAAAATATTATATGATCAAACTAGAAGAAATGACAAATCCCTCAAGAGTGAGAGAGAGAGAGATAAGAGGGGAGACTATAATATAATCCAGAATCAGAGCTCTTTCTGAATTATATATATATTCGCAAAAAGAAGTCTCAACTACTGAAAAAGGGATAAATATTCGAGAGAATGACAGAAAAATTATGTTATGATTTTTATTGGCAAAATAATCACTAAATAAATGATGAAATTTACATGTAATTTAAGTTTCGCCATCATTAACAAGAAAAGATTGCCTCAATGCATAAAAATAAAATATACTGTATCACGATTAAAAAAAAAACAATTAATTAAATTTGCGGAAAAGTTTCATATTATGATATACATATATCCTCGGAGAATTGGTGCCATAAATCAAAAGTGGCAAGAGTCGTTTGGATGAACAAGTGGGGAAGGAGCCGATTTCCCGCCGTTTTTATATAAAGAAATGGACGGTCAAGATTAGAGGAAAAGTTAGGGAAAGAAGTAGCTAGGGGCGGAAGTCACGTTGGTAATGTGGGAGACTTGCTGATTATAAGGTGTTATACGTTTTGTTGGTGGGAAAGGGAAAGTGCATTAATCCTATTCATGTGCTATTCTACTATAGTATTCAATTATGACCTTTCCATTTTGCTTAACTTCAATCTCTCTCATCCACTTGCAATTTGCAAATGGCCTCAACATAAAACCAACACAATCACCCCTAAATATTTTATTTTTCCGACACACGCATATATGGCTCGAACCCCCAACCTCATGATTGGAGGTAAAACGTCTTACTACTGAATTTGCGCTTCGTTGTCAATCCCCCCCATGTTGAGCGGTACTAAATGTAGGCGAGCCAAATAAAAAACTGTCATGTTATTATAAAGCCGATATACAAACTTGTTTTAAGACTCAGATCTTAACCTAGTCTAAATGAGCTTTCTAAATTTAGGTTCACACTTAAAAGATTAATTATTTTTTTAAATATAAGTTATTTAATTCACTATAATAAGATATATTTACTAAAATTATGTCAGATAAATTTTAAAGACTTAATAAAATTATTACTAATTATAGTATATTAATATAAGTTGTGTCTAGTTGATAAATTTTATATTACAAAACTAAATCACTTAACAAGCTTGCTCATAACTTAATGAGTTGTTTAGCTAACGAGCTTCACTAAATGAGTTCTAACAAGTTTTTGTCGAGCCGAGATCCGAATAGCTCACGAATAGCTCGAATTTTACCCTAATTGAAGGAAGGAACAATAACTTTGGGACGGGGACTCTGAAACTGAAATATCATGAATCTGAATTTTGATTAGTAAAACTTTATAGGAAGATATTTGTCCTAATGTAAGGTTTTGACAATTTTCATGAGTCTCCAAGCTAGTAATATACGTATTTAAGTACTTCCCTACAATTGTGGGTTTTGTTGATCGAAATACTAGAGAAAAAGATGATTTGAATTGTAATTGTTGATTACAAAGTTTTTTCTCAGAAAGTGCGGTGCATAAATTTTGATTTATTATTGGCCGCATGATTTAATTCAAAATAATATGCGGAAAGTTCATCATATCATAATTATCATTCAATGGTTGGCTCATTGTGGTTTTTATTTTTATTTTTTTTTCCCGCTTCTTCCTTTTTTTCTTTATATTCTCTAGTTGGTGCAGGTGGATTAGAGAATACTGATACCCCATCATTCATATGTAAATGAGTTGATGTAACTACACCCAGGCAATGCGTAAGAATCATGTTAAACAACGTTCAAACACTTTTTTCATAATGTCACATACATATATTGGTACACCACGTTTTAATATTTTTTTCCAGTAATATCATAAGCTCCAATTTATGGTGCCAAAAATTATATATGGCTTGTTGGGAATTCAAATGAGATCAAAACGACGTCGTTTTAGTCTATATAAATTAAAACAACAAATATATAACTTTTAATTGAAAGCAAATAAAATCTAAATTCTAAATTAATAAAAGTAGAGTAGAGGAATTGATGATTATACATTATCTTCTCCTGTTGGGAAAATTCTAAAGTTTTGATTTGATTCCAAAACCCAACTGTTCTCCAACCGAGTAGATGTTTGTACAAACCTAAGTTAAGTTTTCCTGCTCACTTGTTTGAGCCTTAGATTTTCTAAGTTCACAGGTTTGGAAGCTGAAGACAGAAGAAGACCCAGCTGAGTAATCAGCTGGACCCAAAGTCGGTGAAAGATCTCTTAGGCGAACGAGCTCCAAGCGAGTGAGTCGACCGACTCAAGAAAAGAAGAATGGATCCGGCCAAGGAGATCCGGCCGAGCGAGAATAAATTGAGCCGCATCAAAGTCTAAGAAAGGCAAATTTGGCCGACCAAAAAAGAAAACTAACTCTGAAGACGTCACTTCAAGTCAGTTTACACATCCAGCTCTAAATTCAAAGTCAAGCTCAAAAGACAGAAATCCCGGTTTCAGAGGAAGTCAATATACCTCGACCAATGAGGGATTGACAACTCAGCATCCTAGAAAGGCGAACCTAGGATCTGACACAGTGATGAAGACAGGTGAAGATACACTCAACGGCAGATCGACAGATCAGAGAGTAGGTAAGATTCAAACGGGTCCTCCAACGGCTAGTTTGAATCTCTACCTATAAATACCAGTCTTCAACCTCAGAATCAGACACGAAAAACTCCCCACAAGCTTACAACTTTTCTAAAACTCTCAAGTATTTAAAAGCTCTGGCGATTATCTAACTCTTTAAAAAGAGCACTTAACTTCTTAAGTGTTCAATTTCGTAAGCTTCTTTAGTTTTTCGTCGATCAATAGGCCGTAATAATTGTAAATCCAAAGCCTAGATGCGAACGAGTTCATCTTTCAAAGTTCTTCATTGTAAGAACTCGTTCAAAGTTGGAAACCCAAACCCTCCTTTACCCAGAAAAGGTTAGGTCAAGGTTACGCCGTCTCGAAGCGCGAAATTCGAGTGTAAGGTTATTCAGTACCCGAAAAGCGAAAAGGTGCGAGCTTCTACGGTGCCGTAAGCTGTTAGAACACGGCTCGAGGAAGAGGCGCGAAGTTGCTTGGTACTCGTAAACCAAGTGGTCATCCTTAGTGGATTTACCAGCTAAAACCTGGTCGTGGACGTAGGAGTTTTCTCTCCGAACCACGTTAAAATTCTGTGTTCTTTATTGCGTTAATTAAGTCTTTGCATTATTCTTATTTAAAGAACTAACTGCATTTACACAGCATAAGTTTTCAAAACTTCATCTTTCTGGCTGTGTGACCCAGCCAGCTGCATATTTCTCAAACCTGCTTAAACTGAAAACTGAAACTAAGTTTTTCTGAGTTTTTATAAAAGGAACGAGGTAAGTTTTTCTTTCCACCACATTCCGCACAGCCAGCTAAGTTATCAGTCCAGCTGACCATCTTCTTTAGAAGTCAGTTGAACTCATAACTGGGCTCTCACTCAACTCCGTTTTAACTTGATAAAAGTTTTAAAAAATCCCTCTTCGGTGTATTCACCCCCCCTCTACACCGAAGACCTCGTTCCGGGACCATCAATTGGTATCAGAGCAGTGGTTCAATCGACCGCTGTTTCTGAATCAAGAGATTTGTCTTGAAACTCTGCGTCAGTGGTCAACTGAACAGATCCGTTTTTTAGAAAAACTCACTCTAGTGCATTCTGTACATCTCTTCATGGATTCCTATCTTAACAGGAATCTTCCCACCTTCTCAGTTGATGACTATGCAATCTGGAAATTCAGATTGAAAAGCTTCCTGTGTGCGCATCACGACATGATGTGGGACGTCATTTCAGACGGACCCATCCTCATTTATAAACAAGAAAATGAACTCGTACCTGCTCATGATGGAGGACAACCAGAATACCGGCCAACTCTCAAGCCAAAGAAAGAATACTCTTCAGAAGAGCGAAAGCAAGCTGGACTAGACAGCTTCGCAAGGAACACCATCTCATCAACAGTCTCAAACGCCTACCTAAGTAAAATCATCAAGTGCGAGACAGCCAAAGAGATGTGGGAAACTCTCGCCAAGCTATGTGAAGGATCAGAAGAGATCAAAGAAAACAAATTCACAATAGCGTGCCAAAAATTCGACAACTTCAAGCAGCTAGCCAAAGAGTCCATTGAAGCGATGGAGCTAAGGTTCTCAAACATAGTCGTCGAGATAGAGACAATCGGGCGGGAAGTATACCCAGCGGGAAAAGAATCTAAAGGTTCTTTCAGCTCTTTCAGCTGAATGGAACACTTACAAGGTAGTTCACCAAAGTCGAAGTGACTTGGGTGATCTATCTACAGAAAGGTTGTTCTCACTTTTAAAAGCCAATGAATACAACTTGAAGATCACTCAAGAAGAATCTTCAAGCAGACAGAATGACGGAGAACTCACCCCAGCTCCAAAAGAAATAGCTTTCAGAGCCAACTCTGAAAAGTCAGCTCATGTCAAGTCAGCCGAGTCCTCCAAGAAGAAGAAGGACAAAAAGGATATGAGCAAAGAGGAGCTACTCGAAGAAATTGTCATGTTGGTGAAAAATTATAACAGACTCAATACCAGCAAATGCAAGTACAAGAAATTCGCCAAGTCGTACAGAGACAAATACACAGCAGCTGATGAAAAATCAGCTGACACCTCAAAACGGACAGAGGAAGGCTGCTTCAATTGCAAGGAGCCGGGACACTACAAGTAGGACTGTCCTAAACTGTCTAAGAAAGAAAAAGATCTTCTGAAAGCTAAGGCAGCTGACAGAAGAAGAGCATATATAGCTGATGAAGAGTCCGAGTGCAATAAAATAGATGATGATATGCCTTTCTCAGATTCAGAGGAAGATGCACTCATGGCCCGTGATGATCAAGACTGGGATGCTTGCTTCATGGGACAGACAGAAGGACTCGATGATGATGAGGTAACTTCTAAAATTCAGAACATATCTAACCCATCACCATCACACGAACACTCTACGCAGGTCTACGAATCGAAGGACAACTCGATTGGAATGCGGTGGAGAAAGTCATGAATGACTTCAAGGATTTACAAGAAATTCTTGATATCATAATGTGTGAAAATGCTGAGCTGAAGGTAGAACTGAAAAAGAAAGAAGCATCAGAAGCAGCTGATGCTACACAGCTCAACGAGGAAATAGTGTTGCTCAAGGAAAAGTTAGTCAAACAGGATCAGCTGATGAAGGAGTTCTACTATGAGAGAAAGCAGCTGATGGACGATTTGGAAAAATCCACAGCTGAGTCAGGCAAAAAGACAGCTGAGATCTTGGAGTTAAAAAGGTCAGAGGAAACACTATCCACAAAGCTGGTAGCACTCATCAAAGCTACATCAACGATGGATGAAATAATCAGCGTACAACGACCCGCAGCATTAAAAACGGGATTGGGTTATGATGGATCTAAGGATCTAACAAATGTTGCAACTACAAGCGGAACGAAGGTAACTTTTGTGAAAGCAAAAGAGAATCCAATTCGGCGGACAAAAGAGCGAAACGAGAAAACACGGCAAGGTCCAAGAAGACAAGTCAGAAGGCAACCCCAAGCTCAAATCGGACCACATTGGGTTCGGCAACAACGAAGGAATGACGATGGACAACATCGACACCGGCATCATCGACGGCAAGTGGCAAGATATCAACCGAGATATCGGAAAAGATACCAGTGGATATCGATCTTATGATTACCGAGTGGATTATCAAGTCCAACCGAGAATCCGAGTTAGACAGGCAGACGAGGAAGCAAAGAAATGTCTCGGCGGTACACTCATTGGAAATCAACGAAGAACCTGAACTATCAAGAAATCAAGGTAGGAGAAGACGAGAGATCAAGACCTAACAGAGTCAAACTAAGAACACAAGGAACGTGTTCATAGACACAGCTGGGAGAATGATCAGATCTAACGATCCAATCAGAGTCATCAAACAAATATGGATCGTAAAGGGATCTCTAACTAACCCATAAGGACCCAATCACAACTGGGGACCTAAATTTTGATTTCTGTGACAGGCTGCAAGAAAGAGATGCATCATAGAGGAATCGATGAGAACACTATGGTACTTGGACAGCGGATGCTCAAAACACATGACTCATCTAAAGCATCTACTCCAAGAATACGAAGAGCGTCCAGGTCCTCAAGTAACGTTTGGTGACAACTCCAAAGGTTTAACCAAAGGTTACGGTACATTTAAAACCTACAATGTTAAAATATCTAACGTGTCATATGTACAAGGATTAAAACATAACTTGCTTTCCATTAGTCAATTCTGCGATAATGGTTTTTCTGTCAAGTTCGATGCACAGGGATGTACGGTGAAAAACGGAGAAACCAAGCAGGTATGCGAGAGGGAAAAGAGAAGCAAATATATACTTCTTGACTGGAACGGCCCTCCCGACACATGTCTTGTATCAAAAAGCGACAATGAAGTCGGTAGGTCAGCACGAACATTTGAATCATCTCAACTTCAAGACAATCAACAAGCTGGCTAGAAATCAGCTCGCTAATGGAATTCCAGATCAAGTTTATGACAAAAGTCACATTTGCAGTGCTTGTCAACAAGGAAAACAGACAAGGATTTCATTCTCTCTCAAGCCAACGCCCTCAACTGATCGAGTTCTTCAACTCCTTCACATGGATCTTTTTGGTCCAAGAACACCGGCAAGTTTCAACGGCGGGAAATACACTGCGGTCGTAGTGGATGACTTCTCCAGATTCACTTGGGTTTCATTCTGTGCCGGAAAAGTGAAACAAGATCCAAGCCGCCGGCCTGTGGAAAGGTTGACGACTCAAGGAGTGCAAAATTATCTCAATCGAGATCGTACCGAGGAGCGAGTTTCGAATGAAACCATATATGATTATTGTGAGAAGAACGGAGTACAACATCAAACCTCAGCTGCACGCACACCTCAGCAGAATGGTGTAGCTGAGAGGAGGAACAGAACACTCAAAGAAGCAGCTACCTCAATGTTAGCAAGCTCAGCCATTCCAAAGAAATGCAGTGAAGCTATCAACACGACTTGCTTCACTCAAAATAGATCGCTACTCACATCAAGACAAGGAAAGACTCCGTACGAGCTATGGAATAACAGGAAACCCTTCATCGGGTATTTCAAGGTTTTCGGATCTAAATGTCATATCCTAAATAATGGGAAAACCCAGCTGAAGACGTTCGAATCAATTCAGCAGAAGCAAATCAACCAGCTGATGATCCAGAGGAATCCCCAATATCAGATCAAGGGGGAATGCCGCCAGCTGGAAATCAAGACCCAGTCGATTCCTGCCTTCCTCTCCTGAATTCACTCAGTCTACGCCTCAAGATCAATCTAACTCTAATCCAAATCAGAACGAGTCTCAGGATACGACTCCAGATCATCTCCAAGCAAGACGTGACCTAGCAACCTCAAGCATCAATGAGCTAGAAGAAGAAATTAGAAGAAGACGAAGATGGATCGAAGATCATCCAACTTCAGCAATCATTGGAGAACCATCAGACAGAGTTAGAACAAGAAATTCAATCGCTCAAAACCTGACATCAAATCCGCAAGAAGCAAATAATAAAGCTCAAGTCGCAGTAGAGCTAGATCTGACCGTCTACAACGAAGACACAGCTCTCATGGCATGTTATGTAGCTCAAGTTCCAGAGCCTCAAACAATTTTCAAAGCCTTAAAGAGTGTGCCCTGGACAAATGCTATGCAAGAAGAACTGAATGAATTTCTCAGAAATTGCGTCTGGGAACTGGTCGATAAACCAGAAGGAGTCAAAATAATAGGTCTGAAATGGATATTCAAAAACAAGCTGGATACTCTTGGAGTAATAATCAGAAATAAGGCTCGCTTAGTCGCCAAGGGATATACAGAGCAAGAAGGAATAGACTTTGAAGAGTCATTTGCTCCAGTAGCAAGATTGGAAGCCATCAGATTATTCCTTGCATACGCAGCTCATCACAAATTCAAAGTATATCAAATGGACGTGAAGTGTGCATTCTTGAATGGGGAAATCAGAGAAGATGTCTATGTAGAGCAACCCCCAGGATTTGAAGTAGAAGGAAACAAAGTTTACAAGCTAAAGAAGGCGCTTTATGGTCTGAAGCAAGTACCTCGAGCTTGGTATGACACTCTGTCAGGATTTCTAGTATCCATAGATTTCAAGAAAGGTTCAGTTGACAGAACTCTCTTCACCATCAAGCTAGGTGAAGATATTTTAGTTGTTTAAATTTATGTGGACGACATCATCTTCGGCTCAAGATCAACTTTCTTATGTGAAAGATTTGGAGAGATGATGTCAAAACAATTCCAAATGTCAATGATGGGAGAAATGAGTTTCTTCCTAGGACTCCAAGTCAAGCAATCAGCAGAAGGAATATTCATAAATCAATCCAAGTACGTGAAAGACTTGATCACCAAATATGGAATTCAATCCAGCAAAACGGTGAAGATCCCTATGAATACAAATTGGAAGATTGAACCTGGAACCGAAGGAAAATCAGTGGATCCCAGCAAATACAGAGGGATAATTGGTTCCCTGCTGTATCTCACAGCTAGCCGCCCAGATATATCATTTGCAGTTGGAGTATGTGCCAGATTTCAAGTTGATCCTAAGGAGGCACATATGCAAGCAGTCAAGAATATTCTCAAATATCTAAAAGGCACTCAGAGCGTTGGGCTGTGGTATCCAGCTGAAGATAATTTGCAGCTGACTGGATACTCAGACTCAGACTATGCTGGAGATCGATTAGACAGAAAATCAACTTCAGGAACATGTCAGTTCCTAGGAAGCAAGTTGATATCATGGTTTTCAAAGAAGCAGACGTGTGTCGCTACCTCTACAACTGAAGCGGAGTATATGGCAGCTGGAAGCTGCTGCTCTCAAATTCTCTGGCTGAAGCATCAGCTGGATGACTATGAAGTGAAAACTGGTCAAGTTCCAATCTTCTGTGATAGCTCAAGTGCTATTGCAATTTCTGAAAATCCAGTTCTTCACACAAGGTGTAAACACGTTGACATTCGACATCACTTCATCAGAGATCACGTGGAAAAGAAAGACGTCATTGTTGAGAAAATTCACACTGATATTCAACGAGCTGACATATTAACAAAGCCGCTGATGGAAGCAAGATTCAAAATGCTGTGTGGATTGCTTGGATTGCTTAATCCTGATGAAGAAACTTCATCCAGCTGAGGGGGAATAAGACTCAGCTGGAAACCCTTGGGATATCAAGATGGAAGAATCCAGACCCAGTAGTTTCGTGAACTCAGTTCAAGAAGGGGAACCAGCTGAGGGGGAATCAAACTCAGCTGGATAGTTAAACTGAAGGAGTAACTCAACACAACGAAACACAGCCGAGGTATCAGCTGACTACAAAGTTCAGCTAACAGGTTTGCGGTCTATCATTTATTTCCCTGAGAAATATGCTATTTAAGGATAAATTTATTTGAATTTAAATTCAAAATTCACAGACATTCCTTAGAAGGATTCGTCAATAAGCCATCCATCAAATCGTATCCCATCGTATTTAATGAAAAGCATGCAGGGTACTGTAGCTCGGAAAAGTCGAGGCAGAAGTCAGAACGTTTTGACTACCTCACGCGCGCGTGACCTACACTCTACATACGCACGTCACTTAACGTGTTGCGCAAATCTCTCCCAGCCGCAGATCTTGAATTCAATTCTAAAAGATCTCAACCGTTCATCAAGATAGACGGTTGATATATATATATCAAAGATATGCAAATCGTTGCCATATTTTACTTATTTTCTCTGAAATCTTTCTGCAAATCAAGTTCTTGCTTTTCAAGCTCTCTCTGCAAAACTATTTTCTCTTGTATTCTTCTAACTCTTCAATACAGAAATATACAATGGCACCAAAGAAGATAACCCCGGGAGCGAACCAATCGGAGAACCTCATGTCAAAATTGCACTTTGAGAGTTGCTTAACTCTCAAGAACTACAAGAACTCAGAGTTCCAGGAGGTGCTGGATCTCATCGACAAGGCAGGCCTACTTAATTGGGCGACGGCGTGTCCGAAGAACATCTTCCGCCGGGAAATAGCAGAGTTCTTCATGGAGATGACGAACAGGGATGAACGCCTCCGCTCCAACATCACCCTCCAACTCAAAGAAAAGACAGGGCATACAACTCCCTGGGACGTCGACATCAACATCAACCGAATATTGAACAAGCTATTCGAATTGAAAACTCTTGGGGACAGCTCCCCAGACAACTACACCAGAGAAGAGATCCAGGCCGAACTGGACAAGATGCTGTTCAAGCCGGAACCCTACAGGGCGAGTATGTCCAAGCTACTGCTCAAGCCCAGATTCAGACTACTTCTGGATGTGACCCAGAAGTGCATCCTAGGTATTGCTGGATCTCAAGGAGAGATCAGCATACCCAAGTTGAAGCCCATGATAGCCATCCTCAAGAATGATCCTGTGGATTGGTTCTCCTACTTTATGGGAAAGCTGGAGAAGGAGTCGAAGAAGATTCACTTCAAAGATGACAGCTTCACCAAGTTCAGCTGTAGGAAGACCATCTACTTATGCACCAAGGTGGCGTGCATAATAGAACACTACACAACTGGACGACAAATCAAGTGGAAAGACTCAGAAGAGTTCCCTGTGTCCAAAGTTCTTTTTGAAAAGCAGAGTCAGCTCTCTGACTTGATGAAGAAAGCAGCCCCTGAAGGGAAGAAGAAGATGCAAGAGGCAAAACGACCGCCTCTCCCTCTCAGCGGGAAAAGGAAACGGCGGAGGAAACTCGGTGAGGAGACAAGAGAAGCCGGTGACAAGCCGGTAGGCCCGAATGGAGATCGATTCTTTGAGGAGACACTCGGGGATTCCTCCTCAAGGCCTGAGACCAAGGAAGGGAGTTCGTGATTGCTTCACGAGAGGCGAGAACCACGAGATAGTGGTCCCCGCACGACCCGGAGGATGCTATTCCTCTTCGCCAAATCCTACAAGCATCCTCACAACCCGCTCCAGTTGATCTCACATCATCTGGATCTCCTCCTCAACAACACTCTCTTCTCCTTCCTCCTCCTCCTCAGGTACCTCTCCAAGAATCCTCCCCTACCTCTTCAGTACCTGAAACCACCCATCTTTCAGCACCCAGCTCACCCAAAGAGCCCCATCCAGCTGACGCTCCTTTGCAGCTGGATGATGAATACCAAGCTGAACCATCAAGCCCTACTACTTCTGAGGAAATCGAAATCCTCAGTCCCAGAGCCGTTGCACGTGCTGCCACAGTCATGAGGGTCGAGGACCTCAGACTCCAAGGAATAAAGAGCGCACTGCAACATTATCCCTCTCTTGCCTCCCTCCCTGCTGCCTTAGTCGCTGTAAGCGACTTCAAATTTTATTTGGCTACCAAGATGGCCACTTGGTACGCAAATGAAGAAATGGTGGAGTTCTTCACTTTCGATAAGCTTAAAGCTGAAGAAGCAGCTCTGCAGGAGACATTTGGCTTTGGAAGTCTTCAGGATGCTTTTGAGCATCAAGACGAGCTGATCCAGATCTTCATTCAGAAGGTTAAACAAGATGAAGTACCACCTTCTGAGGAAATCATTTCTCAAGCCAACTCCTACCTACACAATCTCAGCTGGATCGTTCCAGTTGAAACTGCCAATGAAGTTGTCCCTACCGACACAGCTGAGGCAATGATGATTGAAGACGAGCCAACTGCTACAACAGTTGAGCCAACCGAAGCTGTCCCACAGAGTCCAATTGCCGATGACACTCGTTCACTGGTCGAGATCGAGGCAGTAAAACCCAGCCAAGCCGAATCCGGGACCCAGACGGATCCTGTTGAGCTTTCTGATGCAATGAAAGACGAGATTGCCAAACAAGTCGAGGAAATCCTTTTTCAGGATAGACTCAAATCAAATGTTGATACCGCCACACGCATCACAGCTATAGAGTCGCAAGTCCATAGCAATGGACAGTCCATTGACGACGTTCACAGATTCGCTCTGAATCTGCAGGAAAGCACCAGCAGAGATCTCAAACAGTCTCTAGTTTCTCAATGTATTGATAATTCAAATCATCTAGAGAAGAGAGTCCCTGAGATCATCTCAAACCTCCAAGCTCCGGCGAAAGCCGCGTCATCGATTTATCCGGCCAGTGGACGCTCTCCAACGACGGACTCTCTCCTCAGAAGCCGACATCCACCGTTTGTTCAATCTTTACAGAGAGCTGGACAATCGGTTCAAAGGCGGAAGACGACGGCGCGGCACGGCTCGGCCTAGTCACAGCAGACAACTCAGCAAAGATCGCTGACATTGACAAAGCCTTGGCCCAGCTGAATGAGACAGTAGTCAACCTCACCTCAACTCTTATTGATAATGCCAAAAAGGGGGAAGGTAATGACAAGAGAAAAACATCAAAGACGGGTAAAGGAAAAGCTGTAGCTGAAGTCCAAGTGATGCAGTCAGAGATTGACGAAGTTGTTCTTGTTGGATGTAGAAGGAACATTTGGACGGAAAGGGAAATGGAGCAGAATGATCATCCCTCTTGCCAAAGCTAGCGGAGCCACGCCAGAACAGCTCAATGATATTCATTGGCTCTGCAACTTTGTAACTCAGCAAAAGCAAGAGATGAAAAGCCTCCAAGATGAGCAGAAGAAGAAAGAAAGTCTGCTAAATGCCGAAGAGAAGAAGCAGTAGAAGAAAAGAGCAAACATAAGAGCTGCAAAGAAAAAGTCTCGAATGCGATGAAGCTGGAGAAGAGTTGATGAATGGATCCCGAGAAGAGCTAAACGACGGCGGGAACATACAAAGTTTGAGTTCATCGAAGATTTCTACTATCGGGAGCTTACCCAAATACGCCCGAGATGTTGCTTTCATGATACATCTAAATGAGCTTTTTCATCAAGACGGGATGACGGCAAAAGCATTCTTCAACGCCGCAAATACAAAGAAAGATCCGGCTCAGCTCCAAATTTGTATCATATCCGAACCTCCGTTGATACAGGAACTCATTTTCACGACAAATCAAAGATTATCGGCGAAGTAAACGGATGGGCGATCGGGAGGAAAATTTCCAAGGCAAACAACGAAGAAGAATACGGAAGGAGCAGATGATTTTTAACCGGAATAGATTGAGAACGGATGAAAGCGAATTTGGAAGAAGATCGGCGAAGAATCGAGAGATGAAGACCAACTACTTGGGATTTAATTTTGTTTGTTTTCAGTTCGTTAATCCTGTATCTCTTGTAATCATCTTTTGTGGATTAATAAAACTGAAATATTTTGCTCTCAAGCTCACCCTGATGACAATAACTCTTTGTCCAGGCACTGAACTTTGAATTTAATCTTCTGCTGAAATCTTTTAAAAACCCACTTTCTCATTTAGGGGGAAGCAGGTTGTTTTTCTTGGTTAGGTTTTGGCATCATCAAAAAGGGGGAAATTGTTGGGAAAATTCTAAAGTTTTGATTTGATTCCAAAACCCAACTGTTCTCCAACCGAGTAGATGTTTGTACAAACCTAAGTTAAGTTTTCCTGCTCACTTGTTTGAGCCTTAGATTTTCTAAGTTCACAGGTTTGGAAGCTGAAGACAGAAGAAGACCCAGCTGAGTAATCAGCTGGACCCAAAGTCAGCTGAAAGATCTCTTAGGCGAGACGAGCTCCGGGCGAGGCGAGTCGACCGACTGAAAAGAAGAATGGATCCAGCCAAGGAGATCCAACTGAGCAGAATAAATTGAGCTGCATCAAAGTCTAAGAAAGACAGCTGAGCTGACCAAAAAGAAAACTAACTCTGAAGACGTCACTTCAAGTCAGTTTACACATCCAGCTCTAAATTCAAAGTCAAGCTCAAAAGACAGAAATCCCGGTTTCAGAGGAAGTCAATATACCTCGACCAATGAGGGATTGACAACTCAGCATCCTAGAAAGGCGAACCTAGGATCTGACACAGTGATGAAGACAGGTGAAGATACACTCAACGGCAGATCGACAGATCAGAGAGTAGGTAAGATTCAAACGGGTCCTCCAACGGCTAGTTTGAATCTCTACCTATAAATACCAGTCTTCAACCTCAGAATCAGACACGAAAAACTCCCCACAAGCTTACAACTTTTCTGAATCTCTCAAGTATTTAAAAGCTCTCCAGCAGTTATCTAACTCTTTAAAAAGAGCACTTAACTTCTTAAGTGTTCAATTTCAGAAACTGCTTTAGTTTTTCGTCTGATCAATAGGCTGTAATAATTGTAAATCCAAAGCCTAGATCTGAACGAGTTCATCTTTCAAAGTTCTTCATTGTAAGAACTCGTTCAAAGTTGGAAACCCAAACCCTCCTTTACCCAGAAAAGGTTAGGTCAAGGTTACGCCGTCTCGAAGCGCAAAATTCGAGTGTAAGGTTATTCAGTACCCGGCGAAAAGGTGCGAGCTTCTACGGTGCCGTAAGCTTGTTAGAACACAGCTCGAGGAAGAGCTGCGAAGTTGCTTGGTACTCGTAAACCAAGTGGTCATCCTTAGTGGATTTACCAGCTAAAACCTGGTCGTGGACGTAGGAGTTTTCTCTCCGAACCACGTTAAAATTCTGTGTTCTTTATTGCGTTAATTAAGTCTTTGCATTATTCTTATTTAAAGAACTAACTGCATTTACACAGCATAAGTTTTCAAAACTTCATCTTTCTGGCTGTGTGACCCAGCCAGCTGCATATTTCTCAAACCTGCTTAAACTGAAAACTGAAACTAAGTTTTTTTGAGTTTTTATAAAAGGAACGAGGTAAGTTTTTCTTTCCACCACATTCCGCACAGCCAGCTAAGTTATCAGTCCAGCTGACCATCTTCTTTAGAAGTCAGTTGAACTCATAACTGAGCTCTCACTCAACTCCGTTTTAACTTGATAAAAGTTTTAAAAAATCCCTCTTCGGTGTATTCACCCCCCCCCCTCTACACCGAAGACCTCGTTCCGGGACCATCATCTCCATTCCTCGTTTTTACTACCACTCGGACTACATTAAATCATTCATATTCTTCTCTTCCAACCCATGTCATCTCTATAATAGTCTTATGCTCAATGATAAAAATGAAAAACGGAAAATACTAAAAAAGGAAGACCGGCCTTGCTATTATAGTGTTAAGATTTTATTATTATATTATCGAGGGAGCATCTAATGCTTATTAATCCTTCTTCTAAATACATAAAAAAATCCTAAAACAATATACCTTAATTATACAATATAATATATATATATTTACTTTAAATACTAATCCAAATTTTTGGCTTCTGATCTATGATATGAATAAAGAAAAACTATTAGTACTTATTAATACAAATAAAATTTAATTATATTTATTTATATTTATGGAAAGATGGAAATGATTGAGAAAATTATGAAATATTTATACATATTTACATATAATATATATTTATATGAGATACAATGCTCTATCTGAAAGCAAACATATAATAATTCATTTATATATATATATATATATATATATCTCGATATTGAAATAATTCTTAAATATATATAACATAGTAATCAATATGTTTATAAAAATAATTTGGGTCGGATTAAATAAATTGCCATAAAAAGTAAGTAAGTGTCGTTTATTCCATTACAAAATACATAAGCACCAATTCTAACAATAATAAATACTCCCTCCGTCCCGCCATAAGTGGCCACATTTCTTTATTGGGCTGTCACATCATAAGTGGTCACTTTCCTAATATGGAAACACCCTCTCTCACACAAAAGATGTGGGCTCCACCACTTTTTATCTTTTTACCCTTTAAACACTCTTCTCCTAAATACCCGTGCCCAAATGAAAGTAGTCACTTATCATGGGACGGAGGGAGTATCTCTTTTTTTTTAAATTTATAAAACTGACTACATAAATACAACAACGTATTTTTAGGATTCAAGAGTCTTGCATCTTCTTCTTCTCTCAGTGGTGGATATATCAAACTATCTCACCCATCTTCATATTCATCTTCCATTCTACAAAATTCATGAATTGAGTTTTCTTCTTTTCAACTTAGTAAATCTTCATCTTCGACCTATCTTAAACCTTATAAAAAAAATCTACTATAATCCACGACATAACATTTATGTCAATGCTCTTAGTATATCTCTTTCTTATCAATCATGTTTCCTTTAGTCGGAATGAAGGAGCACAAAAAATGTGAAATGTGGATGAGATTAGTTGCAGAATTCTAGAATTTATAGGTAGAAAAATATCATAAAAATGGAAAATTTATTATTATAATTAATTTTTTACCACAAATTATGCTTTTGTAACGTCCATATTAATTAGTTGATTGCTAAATATTAATGAACAATTAGAATTATATCATTATGAAAATTATTTCTAAAAATGGAAATATTAAAAAAAACTGAAAAATAAAAGTTTCTAAAAACGGGAAGCGGCCTTGCTATTATAGTTTATAAAGATTTTTTTTCCCGCTTCTTCCTTTTTTTCTTTATATTCTCTAGTTGGTGCAGGTGGATTAGAGAATACTGATACCCCATCATTCAATTTTATAATTAAGGTTGGAATATCACTAAATTAGTATAACTTACAATATCGTGGTGGCTTGAATATTGGTTTTAATAGTTGATAGTGTAGTTCATACATTATAAAAGTCGTGGTGTAATTATAAATTAGGGTAGATAATATTACAATATTTAGGAAAATATTAACTAATCATATAAGTACACCTATATTTGAGCCCCGTATGGTTATTGAAAAATATATTTTTTTAAGAATTGTTATGAAATATTCAACTTGTGCATTTTAAGAATCGATGTTATTGGCTTCACGTCTAATATATTTAAACTAAAAAAAGAATTATCCTTCTTCGTATGTTGAGAATGAACCTCCGGATACTGTTGTGGGTCTTCTTTGTGCACCATGCGTTTGTGAGCAATAATATTGAGCTATTTTTATCTCCAAAAAAAAAAATCGATGTTATACAAACATGTGCAAAATGATTTGAATTTAAAACCTCGAGTTAATGCATAAACGATAAGCACAGTAACATTAAGTTAGAAAGATGAGAATGCATTCATATTCTATTATTCCTACATAAATTGAGTATATATAGAATACTAAAATCAAGATAAAATTACGTGAGGGTCCAAAGTACCCTGAAAAATATGTATGTTAAATTTTAACGTAATCGATTCTATTTTTGCACTGTTTCGGATAACGATTAGTTTTCGTCCCTAACAACCATAGATATAGAATAAAACTGGATAAGTATAGATAGATAGATATCTATATTCACCATCTATGAGTAAATTTTATTAAAGACTTTATTTGTTGTGAAGGAATTAGTTTCGTGGAGTGCAAAATAAATATGATTTAATTTGAGTAAATTATTGGGTGAAGTAGGAAATCATACATATTTGAGATCCTTTAAATGATTTGTGGCCGACAAAAGCATATTATCCCCCCGAAAAAAGGCATTCAAAACGCAATATTTATTTTGACCCATTTGCTTCTGTTGCATCATTTTGTTTGGACACGTAACAACATTTCTTTCTTCATTTTCAATGCCCAAAAAAATTGATTCTTATTTGAACAGAATAGAAGAAATCAAGAGTCGGTCAGAAAAAGCAAAGCATGAACAATCATATATCTTCAAAAGTGAGAAAGAAATAAAAATGTGAAATATCTATAAGACTATTACCCAAACGTGAATTCAATAGTTCAAACATTAGTGAGTTATGCCGCATGACTAAATAATATTCCATCTCACGCGAATAATTTTAAAAATCTACGTAATCAATCCTCCATTTTTTGGTAGCAGCTGCGAATATTTCAAGAAAAAAAATATATATATTTAATAAAACAATAGATAGAGGGCATGATTTGTAAAGCAAATGAGTCCCCGCACTTTACGTCTTAAATGAGCAAAGCTTATCTGTTAATAATTCATGAGAAATTAATGGCCTGGTGCAGGTATATGGAAGTTTATTCTGTGAGACTTCTTATTTGATCACTTATTCATATAATTAAGCTATAAAGGGAATTAAAATTAAAAAAAAAAAGGAGAAGGTACAAAAAGAACAACTAGCATTATCATTGTATTTGGTTAATTATCATCTTACAAAACAAAAACTATAGAAAATAGATTAATTTGAAATATATGGTGGCATGATTTATGTTGTATTCAACTCAAGATGATTATCTCAAAAAATATATATATAATCGAGATGAGTTTCATCTGAATTTCGAGCCAATCCCAAATATTTAAATACTCGAACGGCTTGAATCTAACCGAAAAGGCATAAAATGTGCATTAAATTTGACTAACGCGGAGACGAGACGACTCATTTAGTGTCTTATTTTTTGTGCGTAAAAAAAATCATATTAAGGTGTTAATAGTCATATTATGATGAATTTTGGTTCTAAGAAATCATAATGTTGAAACTAAATATTGGGCTCAATTTCCCTGACAAAACCAACTTGTAAAGGAGAGCGAAATTAGGTTTCAAGAATAAGCGTTAGTATAATTTTTTAAGTTACCTTAAATTCTAAAAACAATCCTGAGTTATTATTTTTTATTATTCTAGGGTCAATTTCTTCCAAACCTAATCCTTTAAAACTTCTGATTTTAACTTAATTCCTCTGAAAAAGTAGAACTATTTTACAGCTCCATTCTTTTAAAGAATTACTTAATTAAGAGTAATTTTACGACTAAGCAATGGCTTCAAACTGGTATGGTTTGATGAGATGGGTCAGTTATAGACATGTTGCACCGTAAACATACAAATTCTACCAATATCTTCTGGGTTAGCCATCTATAAAATGTTACATCAATCAAATAAATGGTTTTTTTACCTGATGGTTACATTTTCCACAATTTTACCATAACATATGAAAAATTAAAATCATGTACAAGTGCTGGCTTAGCAGTTACCACACTGAAAACCACGTGGATAATTAAGTAGGATTTGTCCCAAATTTCCCAACATGTTAAAGTACACTTAGCCACCAAAAATTGATCATATCGTAAATTTGAGAAAAATTATACACATTACGATAGAATTGCAATTTTACATATTAAGTATGATACTCAATTTTGGACAAACATACTTGGGTCTGTAAGGAAGATATGAGGGATTGGTGTATTTAAGAGTGGGTGGGACAGTGGGTTGGGTGACTTGGGTCTGAATCAAGAACATCAAATAATCATCTCCTAACTATTGGTCATTTATATTACTAAATTCAATTATGAAAGCAAAAGCTACAAAATCAGCACATGTTACTATTACTTACAAAAATAAAACGGTTGCACTTAGAAATTTTGTCAATCCATCAAACATAACATCAAGAGACTCGGTGGTCAGTGCACTTAATTTAATCTGGCAAATAACACATGCGCTGATAATTCAAGTTTGGGTTTTCTCATTGTAAATGAACCAACGCTACATCATCAAAATTCTGAAATGTATCAGCAAAAAGCTACATTATGTAGTTCAAAGACATTCATCCAACAAAACCAAGCAAAGAAACTGACCCACCTGGGAATCTACTTGATCTTCTTCTTTGGCCTCAACTGCAAGAAAAATAAGATAGTTAGGACTAACAAATAATAAACCTAATAATTTGTTTGATGCCTAAAATCATATGTGATGAGGCCTCAAACCTGGTTGCTGTGTCCACACTTCTTCTTCCTGCAGTTGACAGCACGAGGGTGCAAGCGAGCATAGCATCTGCAGTTCCAAGTGTAAAGATCATTAATTAAGGTTCACATGTATGACCAAACGGGTGTTTGACTAAGCTTATAAGCTCTTAATGAGATGTTTTAAGTGCTTATAACACGTTAGACGATAATTTAAAAATAGGTTGTTGGTTTGAATTAATTGATAGAGGTTACAAGAACTACTAAAACATAGGGGTAATTTAAAATAAGATTTTTTCTTCAAAAAGAGTTGGGAGAGTCCTTACTCTTTTTAAAATAACTTGTAAGATCCTAAGGTGTAATTTTAGAAGATAGAAGCTCACCCAAACACCCTCAAAAACTCAGATTGCAGTAAATCATATTCCTATATTTGAATTATCTGCCAGTTAAAATCATATAGTGTGCACTAATTCGACTCCCAACCTAATTGTAACAATGGACAAATTCTGCAGCTACTCAAGAAAATCATTACCATTCACATATTGATCACATAACATTTAAAGAAAATCAATACTACTCACATACTTAATCCCAACATTTGAAAAATATATACAGCATTCATCCAAAATGCAGGGATCACACAGAGTCAATGGACTCTGGACATAACCAGGTAAACAACTGAAAAACTTACTTGCGGCAAATCATCTTGTCCTGGTTATATTTCCTAGCCAAAGCCATAAGAGAGGGCTCGATAATTCCACCCCTAAGCCTCAGAACCAAATGCAAGGTAGATTCTGCAATATAAATCCAAAAACAGATAAATGATTCACTATCTAGTATTTAAGCAATAACCATAAGCTTGCTTCTTTCCCCCCATTTCGACTCCACATTTTGAGGAGTCGAATGAGTTTGGGTCGTGTGATTCATGTTTGCCAGTACAAGAAATTATAGGGGTCAAAATATAAAAATTTTATTTACTAAAACCCGCAACCCAAAACCCAGAGACAAAAATAAGGCTACTAAGATGATAAAACCATAAAATTTAGGGGAAAAAAAAAGACCTTTCTGAATGTTGTAATCAGCAAGAGTTCGGCCATCTTCAAGCTGCTTTCCAGCGAAAATCAGACGCTGTTGATCCGGAGGGATTCCTGAACAAGATAAGTAACCAAAAATACAAAGAAATTATTTTGTTTCAGCACAAATTGATGGAAAAATTGGGGGGGGGGGGGAGAGATTTTGGAAAACACTTACCTTCCTTGTCTTGAATCTTGGCCTTGACATTGTCGATTGTATCACTCGACTCAACCTCGAGGGTTATGGTTTTTCCAGTCAAGGTTTTCACGAAGATCTGCATTTTCGCTCGCCGAATTAACCTACTCTCCACCTCGCGTATTTGTACGCAACGGCGTGAATTTATACGTGGAGGAGAAAATGCAATTAGGGTTTTTCCTTATGACGACCAAACGACGACGTTAGCAGCTAGGAGGTGGTCACTGCCAATAGTTGGGCTCGAACCGAACCGTGCTCAACCGTTCCGCAGCTATGGTTCGTCTTAAGTAAGTATTGCTTCGGTACAACATATTTTACGTACCAATATTGCAGGTCGGGCTATCATTCGGGTCTTAAGAATATTGGCTTGGCTCGACTCGGCTCAGCTTGTGCCCGATCTAAAATAAGATTTGGCTCAAATCACATCGTGATGTCAAATTGTGTATATTTTTTAAAGAGAGAATGCATGTTTTAATATCAAAGAATAAAACATAGAAGTTATTCACACTCATTCATAAGAGTAGGAGTTTTTCATACCAAAATCAGTAAAAATACTAAAATATCCATAACTTATCATTTTTGTTTTTTTTTTCTTTTTTTTAGTCATCATCTTCATCAACAAATAAAAAAATAAATAATAAAAAACTAAAAACTAAAATACATTCAATTTGTCGTCGATCACAACCCCTACAACAACATTTATTCAATATTTTGTAAGAGAGGTTGTTTACTCATTAATATCACAACAACTAAATACATTACATTTGGGACAAGAAAGAAGAGAAAAAAGATTGAAGAAAAAACGTGCGATTTTTTTACAAATGGATCTCTCAAAATCCTTGTAAAAATCACAAGATTATTCGAAAAAGAGGAGTTGAAGTCCAAATAGGACCGCCGATAAGTGTTTCTGGGTTCATAAAGAAGGTATGAAGCTATATTTAGCCCGCAAATTTTTTTTTTTTCGCGAGTTCTACACCATACGGTCATGCACACGGTAGTTCACACAGTGGCTACCACCGTGCACACGGTGGTGGCATGCACCGTGTGCACAAGAACACAATTAATTTTGCATTAAATGCATGACAAATCACTAATTTACGTATTATTGAGTGCGTATGAACGATTATTATGAACAAATATGTCTATTTGTATCATTATAGGATTGCATGAACGAAATCCATTATGTATTGTGTATAATTCTTAGATTAGGAAGATATTTGTAATATACTTTGACATCTTGTTATTGAGAAAGTACCTCTTACACTAGTGAATTACACAAATGTTATATGTACGCGTTCGATTGAGGTGTTAAGTGGTTATAAATGTTGAAATAAGCTTTAGAGAATCGCTAAACATCTAAATCGATAACACATGGAAAGATAAGAGGCCTAAATGAAATGTTCTTGTGCACACGGTGCATGCCACCACCGTGTGAACAACCGTGTGGTGCGACCGTGTGAACAATTAGGCCTCTTGATTGTTCACACGATCGCACCACACGGTGGTAGCCACCGTGTGAACAATTACGCCTCTTGATTGTTCACACGATCGCACCACACGGTGGTAGCCACCGTGTGAACCACTGTGTGGTGCTACTGTATGAACAATTAGGTCTCTTCCGATCGATTTCCGCTCATGGTGCCGTCGAGGGTTGGTTCACACGGTGATGGCGTCGGGTTGAGAGAGAGAGAGACGAGTTTGAGAGAGAGAGACAAGTTTGAAGAGAGAGAAAGATAGACAAGTTTTTTTATACTCCCTCCGTCCCTTTATTGTTGACACGTTTCTTTTGGGCACGAGTATTAAGGAGAAGGGTGTTTAAAGGGTAAAAAGATAGAAAGTGGTGGAGCCCACAACTTTTTGTGAGAGAATGATATTTCCCAAAAAGGAAACATGCCAACTTTCGTGGGACGGCCCAAAAAGGAATACAGGCCAACAATAATGGGACGGAGGAAGTAGTTGTTTTTTTTTATTTGTTTTAACCTTTATTTGTTTAATAAGGGTAGTTTAGTCTTTTTACTGATTTTGGTATGAAAAACTCCTACTCTTATAAATGAGTGTAAATAACTTCTGTCTTTTATTGTGCGGTATTTAAAAAGAGTTAGACCCTTTTTAAAATTGGTTCAAGATGACTTAAACCCATATTTAAATGAAGGTTTCGAGTCAGACCGAAATTTCTTTGATTATTAGAGTATACCAATGCTGACTATGTCTCTTTTGACAACTTTAGTTCTTTCATTTAATTTATACCTCAAACGATACATAAATATAATTTTTTATACAAAAATGTAACAATTGAAACTCGAACAAAACTATGAAACTAAAATTGTCATAACCTAGTAGTAGAGTGGTTAATGCTGGGGCCAAAGGTCACGGGTTCAAATCCACCGTCACGCGGCCTTTAAAATTTCTTGTAATATTTGTTCAAAAAAAAATTGTCACTAGCATGTTCGACTATGGTCGGCAATTTGTTAATAATGGTCATTTATTGGGCCTATATCTTTACATTCCACAAACACAATTTGGAACAACAAATCTAGATTTAAGCAGCTCGATACATAATCGGATTGGATGGACCAAATCTAATTTTAACATCTGCCTAATAGGCTTATACCGAAACTTTTGCCAGCTCTACTTGTACTCATGGTATGGCGAGGCTAGGCAATACATGTCGTACATAAAGATGTCAAAACAAGTATTGTTCAATATGATCCAATTTTTGTCTAAAATCCAACTCTTTCCACACCTCCACTCGCGCCATTGTGCTTAGAATGAATATTTAACTCTAATTGTGATCTTTATTATATTTTCCATCACATTATACAATCAAAGCTGATAACTAGAGATGTTAAAACTTTGTCTGGCCCGACAGAATGGTCCAAAATTGAATAAGTATGGACTATGATTGAATTTTTGGCGGATCCGAACAATTTTGCACTATATTTATTATTTTGAGTTAGGTTGAACTGTTATTTTAGCGATTGGATTGATTTTCGAACCATCCCAAAAATTACCGCAGGCCTATTGGCCTGGCCAACAAATTTGACAGCTCTATTAATAACATATTTAGAGAATCAACCCGTGACTAAATTTTGAAATATTCACTTTTTATGTATTAGTTTGACTACTTTCACTAAAATATACTACCTCCGTCCCATTATTCCTGTCTCATTTCTTTTGGGCACGAGTATTAAGGAGAATGATGTTTAAAGGGTAAAAAGATAGAAAGTGGTGGAGCCCATAACTTTTTGTGAGAGAAGTATATTTCCTTTTATGAAAACAGGACAAGAATAACGGAACAACCCAAAAAGGAATACAAGACAAGAATAATGGGACGGAGGGAGTAGTAGATTTTGTCCGAAAGATAAAAATATTCTCATTAAACATTTGTATGTAATCTATATAAACTATAATAGCAAGCCCGGACTATTTTTAGAAACTTCTTTTTTCATTTTCTTTTTCATTTTTTTTCAATATTCCATTTCATAAAATTATATATTAAATGTTATATAATAATTGTACATTTACATTTCTAATCATCTAATTAATTTTTCATTTATGATTTTCAATCATATAATTAATATAAAATGTTACTAATGCTTAATTCAAGGTACAAACGGTTTAATTTTAGGCTACAATGCTATTTTTAGAAACTTTTTTTTTTCATTTTTTTTCAATTTTTTTCAATATTCCATTTCTGAAAATTATATATTAAATCTATATAAACTATAATAGCAAGCACGGGCTATTTTTAGAAACTTCTTTTTTCATTTTCTTTTTCATTTTTTTCAATATTCCATTTCATAAAATTATATATTAAATGTTATATAATAATTGTACATTTACATTTCTAATCATCTAATTAATTTTTCATTTATGATTTTCAATCATATAATTAATATAAAATGTTACTAATGCTTAATTCAAGGTACAAAAGGTTTAATTTTAGGCTACAATGCTATTTTTAGAAACTTCTTTTTTCATTTTTTTTCAATTTTTTTCAATATTCCATTTCTGAAAATTATATATTAAATATTATATAATAATTGTACATTTACATTTTCAATCATCTAATTAATTTTTCATTTATGATTTTCAATCATCTAATTAGTATAAAATGTTAGTAATGCATAATTCAAGGTACAAAAGGTTTAATTTTTGGCTACAAAAGGTTTAGCAACAATAATATCACACATCTTGTGCTTCCCCCGAAATTAATTTGAGAGAAATCTTTTATTTTACGTATTTTTTGCATAACACGTAGTTATAGTTTGTATGACAGTGTGTAAATCAGTAATTAATACCAATATTTCAAATATATATATTTTTAAATAGTACAGAAACAACACATATATATGACGTATCTGTCATTATTCAGCAAAATACGTTTAATGTACTGTCAAAAACCTAAAATATATTAAAAGGAGATCTAATCATACACAATGTCATACAAATTCAAGCCTCAAAATCATAATTTCGGTTAATTTCGTTTACAAAATCCAGGTATAATATAATTTTTTTAGAAACAATAAATAATTAATATTTGTATTAGAATTAATAAATAATGAAGATTGTAAAACAATAAATAATTAATATTTATATTAGAATTCATAAATAATGAAGATTGTAGTATAGTTAAACTGAGGCCGGTGTATTTTAGTAATTTATTGGACGGTCAATTATTATTCATAACCAATTAGTACTTATTGACTAACAATCCCAAATCAAAACATGACATCAGTCAATGCTTTCAGTTTACCAATTTTCTTAGACCTATATATATATATATATATATATATATATATATATATATCATTGTATGTGTAGATTATATCCAGGACTTCTGAATCTGATTACAAATGTTAATTTAATAGGATATAATAAGTATCTTATATTCTTATTGTGTTCGTCAAACTATAATAGCAAGCCCGTGCTATTTTTAGAAACTTCTTTTTTCATTTTTTTCAATATTCCATTTTTTTAAAATTATATATTAAATGTTATATAATAATTGTACATTTACATTTCCAATCATCTAATTAATTTTTCATTTATGATTTTCAATTATCTAATTAATATAAAATATTACTAATGCATAATTTAAGGTACAAAAGGTTTAATTTTAAGCTACAAAAGGTTTAGCAACAATAATGTGTGAATATCACACATCATGTGCTTCCCCCGAAATTAATTCGAGAGAAATCTTTTATTTTAAAGTTTGATTACATATAAGTTTTATTTGAAATATTATTACGTGGGTAATTTATAGTTCGTATTGTGATCAAGTTATTTTTTATTTTTATTTATTATTTTTATATAGTGCGATTTTCATATTAAAACAATATTTAATAATAATAATGTTTCTCTTCATGTTTGATATACATTTGACTGAAGAACATATGAAGAATTATGCACTGGCAGAAATCGAGAAGATTATGCGCAAATGTGGACGCAGCTTGCGAGATTTTAATGAGATACAATACCCCAATCCAGAGTATTTTTGTCAGCCGTATAATAGTTTGATAACTGACGAGTTGCGTTATAATCGATCAGATATGGAAGTTAAGCATGCTTCGTTCATGTGTGATATTACCGAAGAACAACGCCAAGTCTATCAAACGATTATTGAGAGAGCACAATCAGAATCAAGTGGTGTCTTTTTTGTATACAGATACGGGGGGACTGGAAAAATATTTATTTGGAGGACATTATCTTCTGCGTTACGATCAAAATGAGATATAGTACTCAACATAGCATCGAGTGAGATAGCATCTCTATCACTGCCAGGTGGAAGGACTGCACATTCCCGATTCGTTATCCCGATAAATCCAAATAAAGATTCATTGTGCAACATCAAACAAGGAAGTCAACATGCTGAACTCCTTATCAGATGTAAGCTCATAGTATGGGATGAAGCACCGATGATGCATAAATATTGTTTTGAAGCCCTGGACAGAACCTTGATGGATATAATGAGGTTTAAAAGTCCGGTGAATTCTGAATCACCATTCGGAGGTAAGACAATCGTGTTCGGAGACGACTTTAGACAAATATTGCATGTCATACCCAGAGGAAGCAGACAAGAAGTAGTCAATGCAAGTATCAACTCTTCTTACATCTGGAAGGACGTTCAAGTGCGCAGGCTTACAAAAAACATGAGGCTGCGACTCATAGATTCAGAATATAAGGCAAAAGAATTAAAAAAGTTTTCTGATTGGGTTGCAGCTGTAGGTGATGGACTTTTGGGTGATATGAATGACGGTCATGCAAAAATAGACATACAGACGATATTCACCTTAAATTCTCGGGAGATCCAATAGAAGCAATTGTTAAGGATACATATCCTTCAATCATGGTTGCTCCAAATGACTTGAGTTACCTTCAGGACAGAGCCATACTCGCTCCCACACTCGATGTAGTTGAATTAGTTAATGAGTACATGATAGACAAGAATATTTCTGTGAACAAATAATATTTGAGTTCAGACAATACATGCAGCTCTGATGCAATTATTGATGTAATGAACGATGTCCACACACCTGAATTTCTAAATGGTCTGAAATGTTCGGGAATGCTTAACCACGAGCTCATTCTGAAGTCGGCACGTCGTTTATGTTGTTAAGGAACATTGATCATTCTCTTGGATTGTGCAATGGAACACGTTTGGTTGTCACGAGAGTTGGTAATCATGTTTTGGAGGCCAAAATATTGACAGGAAATAATTTCGGCCATAAAGTATTGATTCCGAGAATGTCATTAACTTCATTAGATTCACGTCTTCCATTCAAGTTTCAACGAAAACAATTCCCTCTAATTGTTTCGTACGCCATGACAATCAACAAAAGTCAAGGACAATCTCTATCACATGTGGGACTTTTTTCTCAAGTATCCAGTGTTCTCCCATGGTCAATTGTACGTCGCTGTATCGAGAGTACGGAGTCGAAGTAGTTTGAAGATCCTGATATGCGATAAAGATAAGAAGAGCACTGCATGTATCACGAATGTTGTTTACGAGGAAATTTTTCAAAATTTATAGATGTATAATTTTGAATGAAAATTTAATTTATATTGTTTCATACTTATCTTTTTTTTATATATATTTTCCTTTACTCATACTTATGTTATTTTATAAAAAAAATTAAAATTCAATTTACCCCGTGCATCGCACGGGTGTAATACTAGTTAGTATATAAAAATAAAAGACTAATATAATTTTTTTTATAATTATAATATTAAATTTTATAGATCGCAGTATTTTGAACTCGTGTATTAGTCACATCACCATAGAGTCCGACACTCTTTAATTTTTTATGTAAACAGATTGTCATAGTATTAGGGATCCCCATCCCCTCCAAAATGCTCCACATTGCACCCCGTCATTATCCTTTTCTGTACGTAATTTAGCAATATTTAATAATTTATAAAGAATAAAAAAAAAAAAAAAGCAAAATTTTCAATTGAGGCCACAAGCAAACAAAAATTGAAGGGTTGTAAAAATGGCAGAGGCACCACGTGTCGGCTGTCTTCCTCACACCAAACCCCACACTCTCACCAACTACACTAACCGGTTACTCCCTCTACTCTACATCGCCGATTCTCTCCTTCCTCTATATATATTCGCGCATGGCCGCCTCCTGCCGCGCTCTCTCCGCTGCTCTCCCCAATCCCTCTTTTACCCGATCGCCGCCGCGCTTCCCCTCGACTTCGCGGTTCTTCCCCGTTAGAGGCGCCTTCACTTCTCTCAGATTGAATTCGGACTCCTCGAGGCTGAGGCTGAGGCGTGGAACAATCAAAGCGTCGATGGCTGAGATTGTGACGCCCAAGAGCAAAGGGAAAGTCAAAGTGTTTGACACGGAGGAAGATCTGGCGGTGTCGCTCGCCGAATACGCCTCCGATTTAGCCTATAAAATCTCTCAGGCGAGAGACTCTTTTACGGTTGTTCTCTCCGGTGGTTCCCTCGTTAAGTCCCTAAGGTAGTTGACTTGCCTTTTCTGCTTTTTTCAGCCATGTTTAAGAAGTTCAATTTATTATGGTTATTTTTTGGAATGATCGATGATTCTTATCTTTTAACTGTTCCTCTTCCTTCTCAAATCGACTGTTTGCATTTCGAAACTATGTTTAAAGGGGTGATTGCAATGATTTGTGATTCTCTGTTTATTATTATCGACTGTTTGTTATAATTTAAAGTGCACCGTGATGTTTATGTTTTTTGGTTTAATTTTTAGGCTTATCACGTTGCTGTTATTTAATTGAAACCAAGTGACTTGTTTTTCGCGTAAGTTAGCTTGATTTTGAACCTCGCATTTCATGAAGTTTGATGTTGGCCAATTGCAAGGATAATGATTTTAATCTGAAAAAGTAGAAGATGCTTATTTTAAGTATTTATTTTCTGATATTGTGTTTGGTGATGGAACCATAGGAAATTACTGGAGCAGCCGTACATTGATTCAGTTGATTGGTCAAAATGGCATGTGTTTTGGGTAGATGAGAGAGTGGTGCCTAAGGATCATCCTGATAGCAATTATCTCCTTGCTTACAATGAGTTTCTATCCAAGGTACTAGTTTCTTTAACTGACAATCACTCTTTTGTGTTTTATGGATGTGGGAATGATTATTTGTGGGAGTGATTTTTCTTACTGCAAGACTGTGGCTGCTAAATAGATTTTAGGCAAACGTGGTTATAATTTGGCTTAAAATTTCTTAAAATGTTTATTCTGATGTTGACATTTGGGGCCGGCTTCGAACTTTGCAAGTATGTGGAAACTATATAAAATTATTTTAGAGTATAAAGTTCGTTTATGCTTGAGATTATCTCTATCAATAGCAGCAGCAGCATTTCAATTTCAGCAATTTATAGTATTGACACAAGCGAGTGTGGCTGTATTTATCCAATGATCTGACTATTTGTATATTAGCAAGATTATTTTAACTAGTATATCTTTTGTTAGCATGGAACTTGAATCATCTTAGGAGGAACCAACACCGATAATTTGGTAGTTGCAGAGTATCTCCTGCCCTTAATGATGGAATGTATACAGTGGGATACTTTGGAACGCCTCAAAATATTCAAAACATGGAAACGTCACGATAGTGGAACTTGTGCAAATACTTTCTTTTTTTTTTAATAAAAAAAGGATCCCGCTGACATATATAAGAATTGTATCGGATATATTACTTTGAAAGATCCTTCAAATTAATTATTAGTTGCCATAATGAAATTAGTTTGAAGGAATGACTTCAGAAGAGACGCGTTAAAAATGATTATATGTAATCTTCAAATTATTTCCATATTGAAACAGTGTGGCTTATTCAGTATTTAGTTTTTTTTTTACTGCATATTACAAGAGCATATTTAGTTTGTTATATCCATCTGTCTTTCCTGCTGCAGGTGCCAATTCCTACGGGCAACGTGTATACCATAAATGATGCATTGTCAGCAGAAGGTGCAGCAGATGATTATGAGACCTTTCTCAAGCATTTGGTGAAAACTAAAACAATAGATCAATCTGAGAGTACTGGGTTCCCCAAATTTGATCTGATGCTAATGGGAATGGGACCTGATGGTCACATTGCTTCATTGTTTCCGGGACATCCTCTCGTTCAAGAAAATAAGAAGTGGGTTGCTTCTATCAAGGATTCACCTAAACCACCTCCAGAAAGGATCTCCTTCACTCTCCCAGTCATAAATTCGTCAGCGAACATTGCCCTTGTTGTAGCAGGTGCTGGTAAAGCCAATGCAGTGCATGTGGCTCTAAGTGATGTTTCTAACTGTGATGTGCTTCCTGTCCAACTGGTTGCACCAGAAGGGGAGTTGTCATGGTTTTTGGACAAGGAGGCAGCTTCCAAACTCTAGCTTCGAGCTTTGGTTGATGAATCGGCATGGCTATGTTGTATCTGTTGGAATTGGAATTGGAATGTTGATCTATCAATAAGCGCATACATGGAATTTTGTAATCCACTAATATCTACAGTATCTGGATTGAGTTATTTACCCAGTACGTGTGCTGCTGCTGTGAAGGCTGTATTTTAATAAGCTGTGTATTGTGTATTTGCGTTTCTAGTTTGTAATCTATATCTTGGTATTATGTTGTTGTTTCTTAAAAAGAAAATTACAGTTTTTTAGCAATACATTGTCTGCAAAGAATATTATTAGGTTCAACTTGAAATCAACCATTTATTGGTTGAAAAACAGAAATCTTGGTATTTTCTTCGTTAAAAAATTGAGAAATAAAAACCTGAAATTGATCAAGATCCGACCAGATTAGTTCTATTGTAAATATTAATTTTTCTTTTTTTCCCCCTAGAGAATTGGGGATCGAATCCAGGTCTCTCACACCCTTAAATGTCAGTGTTTTAAATACTAGTTTCATTCATATTAGATAATTGCTCAAGATATCTGGTTTGACCTGAAAAACCAACTAGGAGTAAACATGTTTTCCTAGTGATTGCAACTCATTTTGTCTCTCGTCTCTCTCAAGGCCTCAACTGCATGCTAATGTTATTATCTCCGAAGTTCAAAAAGTAAATTGAGAAATCGCGCGCAGAATCATTAGAGCTGTGGTTTTTCACCAAGAAGATAACATTAGAGCCCTACAACGTACAACAGGCCAACCAAGGAATCACAGCAAGAACAAGTTTTATGAGCTTGCAAAGGAGGGCATCAATTAGGAAAAATAACCGTAACAATGTAACTTTATTGTTCTAATCCCTCATTTCTCTTTGGTGTAGCTTCGGACAGCAAATGCCAATCCCAAGATCAGGAGAGGCACAAGGAACTGCAAGATCTTGATCACAAACTCCGGAGTCTTGTCTGGATTGTATGATGGTTGTTGTGGTGCAACGTAGCTTTGTTTTAGGGGCACCGTTGCCATGTCTATCTCCCCAATGTAGTATTTATCCATCATCTCTCTAGCAGAATCACTGTGCCCGACATCCTCAAAGTCATTGGTTGCATCTTTTCCTAGAAAGTGACGATGTATTCACAGGCCAATCTTGATTCAGTCTTCCTTTTACATAATCATCTTCATTGAAGAAAAATAAAATAGATCATTGCTAAGTTACCTGTGGCGGATAGCAAAACTTCATCACCTCCAGGATGATCCTCCATGAATGGGGTCACATCATAAACCTGCAAAGATAATATACTATTAGTGGATATCAAAGTCTATGAAAGACCTAACGTGAAACCCACACAATGGATAGAGCCATTAATTTTCAGATTGCACAGTGGAGCCAACATATTTCATTTCTCCATCTCCAACTATTTGCACCATAATATTGATTTTGGTATAAAATTTGAATCAAATAAAATGTAACTGCAACCATCAATTCAAATTGGTACTCCAAAAGGAAAACTCCTCATATTCCTAGATTTATAATAATCACTGTAATTTGTTTTTGTCATTTACATTACAATTTCAACAATATATGAATAAACATAAACACGTTCTGTCCGTAAAAATAACAAATGATGAATTAATTATGCAATTAAGAAAAACAGAATAAATAAACAATGATCTTTTGTCTCTTGTTATCCAAAACCAGTCCAAAACCATTGGCCTAGTCAATCAGCCAGTTGACCGAGGTACGGCTCGGGTAGCAAAAGCATCTCGCAACCATCTTTACTTGAGCATCATCCTAAAGTTATTGTTTATCACTTTACATTTATTTATCATGTTTGCAAGTAATTTAAAATAATCAGTTATGGCAATTAATTATAAATTTTAAAATAAATATTTTAATATTTTTAATTAGTTATATAATCTATCAAAAATACAACCTTTTGGAGTTGTACATAATTCAACATTTCATGAATACTGTAAATAATACAGTAAGATTATTGATGTAAAATATTTATTAATAAAGATAAATCTTAGCAAGTGAAAGTAATTGAAAATGGCTTAGTATTACAACAATTTCCCACTTCAAAAACTGAAGAAAAGAATGGATTTGTTTCCCTAGTCCATGCAATTTGTGCAGTGAATCACTAGTTAGAGTCAGGGCTATCTACCCTTGCTCTGGAGAGACAGAAATGCGCAACGCAACTGCCCTCTTTATTGATGTGTAATCTAGCAACACTTCTACTTCAAACGAGTGAACATAAAAATGAAAAAGAAAAAGAAACAGTTCTAGAGCTTACGAACAATTAACCGCCATAATCCCTATTCCAAGAAAGTGAAACATTTCTAGAAAAATCAAACAGCTGAAACAGTTCTGTAAGCTAGAAAGTGACCGAAAAGAACACTATTCAAAATTATACAACATATAAAGTGATATCGTTTTACCAACAAGCTTATGAACAATTAACCGCCATAATCCCTATTCCAATTCTAGAGCTTCAGTCAAACCAAATTGACTCCAAAGTCACTATTAGATAACGAATCATACAACACAACACACAATCAAAACAAAATTATATTATAATTCTCATGAATCATGATCCAGTTCTCGTCAGCACAAAATTAAGGTTTAACTGAGAGGGAAAATAAGATCTTACCTTTCCGCTGATAATCAGCCAACAGTCCTTAGTCTTATTGTGCTTCGCGACCTCCTCATATGTGTGAGCTTTCGGATCTGATGCCATTGTTGATTGCTCCTCGCCACTAAATACACACACACCAAAAAAAAAAAACAAGGAAAATAGTTTGAAAATCGGAATGACTAGTGAAAATATACTCAATCAACAAATGAGAGCGTATGCAAAAGAAAAAAGCGAAATTAATTCGATCAGAAAGCTTACATGGAGAAATGGAGTCTGAGAATTTTCTGTGTCGCCTGCTTTCAACAAAGCCACTTTTAGTTTGAGACTGAGAAAGAGCGATTGCTGAAATCGTCATCATATAATAACAATTCTGTGGTGTTGGATGCAAGGACAATTTGGCCCCTACAATAAAGAAGTATATTACAGCTCTATCCATTTCCGATCTCCCATCTTCGGCTTTTTACATTTTTTTATTACTATTTGGAATTCGGAATTCCACTTTTTTATGTACTTAATTAAATTGTTGGTTTTTTGTTCATATTGATCAACTATAAGAATAAACAACAAACAATTAATTCCCTAAAAAAAAAAGAATAAACAATTAATTAAGGTTAAATTATTATCTGATTAAATTATATTTACCTTAGTAAATATTAATTACTCTACTAAATCAGCTGATACAGATCAAGTTTACTGCTTCGATTAATTTAAATTGTTTAAAAGATAATTTTAGATTTAATTAGCCGAATCGAGTTGGACAATATTATTTCTTATTTTAAACTTAAATATAGCCACGATAATTTTCGTGATTGATTTGTTCTATGAATACTTTTTTCGTGATTTTAATAAACATATATATAATTCACTTCCTTTATTAAGTTTTCCATTTTTCACTGCGAAATAAGACGATAAACACGTTTGGGCTAATTGCAATTCAAATAAGTACAAAGTAGTAGATGCCGTTTTTGACTTGGAGGTTGGAAGTTGGAAAAAAAATACTCCCTCCGTCCACAATAAATTTGCCACATTGTGGATGACACGGGTTTTAATAATCTGTTGGTTGATTGTATTGTGAGTGGAATAAAGGTCCTTCTTTTATATAGTTTTAAATTGTGTTGTGAGTGGAAAAGTAAGTGAAGTGTGTGGGGTCTATTACCATAAATGGATGTGGCAAATTTTTTGTGGACGGACCAAAAAGGAAATTGTGGCAAATTTATCGTGGACGGAGGGAGTATTAGTTTGATTTCTATTGATTTCTTGCCACTAAAGAAAATGGAATAAAATCAAAGAAATACTATTTATGATCAATTATCAAAATATTATCACTCTGAAATAATATTAAATTATTTTTAATGTTCATGCTTATATATTGGAAAACGACATGATAAAAATAAAATATTTGTCAAAGGAAGTACAATAAAATTGAAAAAAACAATCTTATTGGTGTATTTTATTTTATTTTCATCACTTTTGTAAAACTTACAGTAGATGCAGTTGCTATGAGAGGAGAAGCTAACAATGAGATTTTGAAATTTATGAAAAAATTACACAAAATAATAGTTCCTTGAAATTGGTGTTGTGTTTAAAATTGAACTTACTAAAATTTACTTTCTATTGATTTTTCTTGGAGATAAAGGAAGCGGAATAAAATATTTTTTTTATTATAACTACATCACTTTTGTAAAATTTTCTTATAATGAATTGTTACAACAATCACCACTCGCCCACCGGAATTTTAACCACTTTCCTTCCTTTTATTCCAAATAGATCATAAAAACACATATATGTACGCATATGCGCATTTCTAAAGAGGAGAGGTTGCCCATATTTGCAAATTACATACTTTTCTGGTGCAATTATTGCTGTATTTAGAAATAATTATGACAACCCTATTTCATTTATCTATTTAAATTAATTTTGTCATAATTTTTAATTAGTAATTTTATTATATTATTCCAATATTACTATATCATTTGGAAAAATTTGATTTGATTATTATAATTTTATTTCCAAAAAAGATAATATGTCAAGTTATTAATCAATTAAATTGTATTTAATATTACTTGGAGTGTTCATATTTTTATCGAGTATTACTCAACGAATTTGAGACGAGTATGTACAGTAAAATCACTATTTTAACCGAGATTAGGATGAATATATAAAAAAATTATAAACAAATTTAGATTTAGAAAATACATAATAAATGAGTATACTCAATTCATTGTCATTCCTAATTATAAATTTAGATACGTGACATAAAATTAATTTGTTAAGTTTGATTAATAATTAACGCGAACAATATCACAACTTCTAAATAAAATATAAAATTATTTTTAAAATGTATACATATAAATTAAAACATAAAGTTATTTCTCGTCGAATTTCGACGGGCTACTTACTAGTATATATATATAGATGTTCGGACTCTTAAATCCCAATAAACTATAGTATCTCGTAATTATTGATGTATGGTGTTTACAAAATTTAAAATTAATATAAATTACATATGATTATACCAAGTACATAAAAAATTATATAATTAGTATATTTATAGTACAAGTTGAAATTAATCAACTTATTTGACTATGATTAATTAATATAATTACTGTATGTGTTTAAAGTCAGTAAACGTATTTGAAATCCACCAACCTATTTAGTGAGTCAAATCAATTCTTGACTATGTAATTGGTGCTAGAGATTTCAAATTAAAACTCCTACTTTGGGACTAAACTATGAATTTACCATATTTTACACCCAAATCAACTCAATAATAATTTTAAATGAACTGGTCCATATACGCCGCACCATAATTTTCTATGTTCATTTTTTTTTTATTTTTCAGACTTTAGTCGTTACTAATAAACATATCTTGTTACTTTGTTAGTTTGTCTTAAAACTTAAATTGAATCATGCTATTTATGTATGCGTGTAAAATGGATCAATAAGTTGACATGCAGAAGATTTTCTTGAGCCCATATTGGCGCTCGCCCATTTGGACCACTACTACTAGAGCTGGCAAATTTCCGGGCCGGGCCGGCCCGAGCCCACCGGGCTTTTGCCTATTTCGGGCCGGGCCAGCCCGGCCCGAAAACAGGCCGGCCCGCCGGGCCGGGCCGGGCCTGTTTTGACAGCACTAACTACTACTACTACTAGTATTAGTATTATTATTATTATTATTATTATTATTATCATCGCATCAAACAACCCATGTCATGTGGCTTCCATCCTAACAAACACTTTCATCAATAAAAATATAATGATTATCATATTAAAAGTAAAATTATTTCTGAGTGATATCGATAGTATGAGTCATTTAAATGTATTAATGGGTATAGTTTAAATTATTTAGATACATTTTGTCCTGTATGAATTTTTCATTAGAAGCCGATGAGGCCCAGTTCAATTGGCTAGCTGAGGCACCACAAGACTCTCATTAGCGAGAGGTCTTGGGTTCAATCTCGCCTGCGTGCAGTGTAGTATATTTCTCACCTTGTTTGGTGGTGTAGTGGTCTCACCCTGCGTGGTGGTGTAGTGGTCCCACATTTATGTGGTATAGATATCACGTCTATATGGTAGTGTAGTGTTTGATTAGATTATATATATATATACCTTGTAATCCTCTTTTAAAAAAAATCCTTAGAAGACACGCGCACAACAAGTTTGTTTTTTTATTTCATGAAATAAAAAAATACAACATTCAATAGTTATTTGAGAACTCATTCAAATGAATTTTTAAATATTCTTAACTCAAAAAAAAATATTAGATATTCTCTGGATATTTGCAAATCAAATGTTAACAATAAATGGCCTAATAGCAACAAAAAAAGACAATTGTTACTAAGCTTTTTTGGAAATTTAACTATCATATTTCTATCAATTAATAAAGATTGTGAACAAATTGTTTTGGTCAAAATTAGATGATGTGACAGCACATGTTGATTTGGTTGAGTCCCCGTCTCTCCATGAATGAGTGTGCAAACTACTTGTCACACCTCTAATTAGAAATTGTGATTTACCTATCATGTATATAATTTAAAGATTATTACATACGGATAGAGTTTATTCAGTATAAACTGAAAATAGCGATTGCGGGTTCCACAACATAAACAATATGCATTTCTCATAAAAAACCGATTTAATATGTCGATATATAGTTTATTATTAGAAAACATTAAGGAAATCATTCTCCAAAGATACTAAAATTATCCAACTCTATACTATATACAATATTGATATATAAAAATCATTTTTTCTATGTTATTTGAACCGTCTCGTTGGTTTATTCTAGATTACTCGATAAAAATATAAACAAAGTAATATTAATTAAAATTAGTAAAAATCCTTCTTTCTATGTTATTTGAACCGTCTCGTTGGTTTATGCTAAATTATTCAATAAAAATTTAAACAAAGTTAATATTAATTAAAATTAGTAGAAATTATTCTTTTTAAGTATAAGTGAACCGTATCGTTGGTTCACTGACATAATTTTTATTTTTATCAAAACTAGTACTTTTTATAATATGTTTATATTTTTTAGGTTTTTCATAATATCCATATGCTTGTGGTGTATAAATTGTTGTTTTACAAAAAGCCCATGCTTGACTTTTAATTTGTTCTTGCATGACAGCTTCTTTGCACTTTTCTTCTAATTTATGAAAAACAAAAGACACTCTCGGCCCAATTCCTAAATTTATAGGTTTTGGATCAAGTTTTTTCCATTCTTCATGGAGACCTTTTCCTAAATCTCCCGGTAATTTTATAAAATATTTATCACATAACTCATCTTCCATAGCCCTTCCGGTTTGTGATATTATTATAGTAAAATCTGTACTAAATTCTCTAATATATTTAAAATGTGAAATACTTAATTAATTGTCCAAGATTTCTAATTGCAGTATCTTGAATAAATGTATTTTCTTTTGTAGGATCAACTCCTAATAATAATATTCTAATTTGACTTGTGAAATTGTAGGGATTTTCTCCTAAAGATTTAATTTGATTAATTTGTTCAGGAGCTTGATTCTTTTTACTTTGCCACAACCCTAGAGCAATTGGTCCTAGCGTTGTTTCTAAATAAGCAAACATATCTATATCTGTTCTTTTATTTGTTTCCCAATTTCTAACTACATTTTGTTCCCATATTAATATTTCATCTGGCCATAATTGAGGACTTTGTTGTTCTAATAATAACATTTTTTTACTGTATAATTTTCCAATAGGCATTCTACTTCCTTTTCCTTTTATATTGAGATTCTACATATATATATATATATATATATATATATATATATATATATATCTTAACTTTTATAGGATAGATTGGAATTGTCGGCCAATTTTTGGCTATAAAAAGAGCTTTGCTCTTTCATTGTAATCACACCGAAGAAACAATACAACCCTCTTTTATTCTAAATCAATAATGAGTTTCCAGAAAAGGGCAGCACTCCAGGTTGATCTTTGAGATGGAGAAGAGTTTACACAGCGAATTTTTTTTTTTTTTATACTGGGATATATTATATGAACTAGGAAGGAATAACTATCTGCTAAAAACTAAGAAGAAGAGAGTTTAGAAACTCATTCTTGATTTAGAATAAAAGAGGGTTGTATTGTTTCTTCGGTGTGATTACAATGAAAGAGCAAAGCTCTTTTTATAGCAAAAAATTGGCCGACAATTCCAATCTATCCTATAAAAGTTAAGCTACCTAGTCTAGAAAAAACCACAAAGTCTTACAAGTAATAATCAAAGAAAAGACTAAAAAAGAAAAGAAAAGACTACACTAAAGAAAGATAAAGCCGGTAATTGTGGCCAAATAACAATAATCGTGGCCAAAAAATTCAAAAAGTAAGAAAAACTTTTTGACAAATGTTAATGACAATTGATAAATTTTCGTCATTGCATTCGTCATATCCTTTCTAGAAATCCCTGTGAGTTTCTGGAATTTCTTCATCATTTTCTGTATCACTTTCTTGATGAAGAGCAAACACTTCTTCAGTATTGATGATGTGTTCTTCGTCTTCTAATTTTTCGCCTTCACCGCTGAATGGTAAAAGCATTTTCCAATTTTCTGTCCCAAAGATCTGGGTGAAATGTCCTTCTCCAAGGAGTTTGTATTGGTTCCAGAAAATTAGTTCGAAACCCATATTTTCTTGATAGTATTCATACACCTTGGAATTTTCAATTTCTTTGAAATCAAATGATGTTGAATCATGATTTCTTAATCTGTCTTTTTCTTCCATAAAAATCCTCTTTCTGCTTGGCACATAAGAGCCATTTATAACTTGTGGAAGAGAAGATATAATTTTACAGAATACCTTGCATTTTAGGGATTTTGATGCAATATTCCCTCCTATAAGCAAGAATTTTTCTCCCAATTTTTCCAAAATGTCTTCAATTTTTGAGCCTTCTTCTTCAAGACGGAACTCAATAAAATCAACCATGCCATTGTGATAAAATTTTAAAATGTTTTCACAATTCATGTCTGTTGATCAATTTAGGTCAACTTGGAGTTTGAAAAGTCCAGGGACTCCATCTGGAAATTCTTGAGAATCAAAGTAGTATGTTGACTTTTGTACTACTTTTACTCCTTCGAAATGAAAATCTCCATATATATATATATATATATATATATATATATATATATATATAGCACGGATCAAATAAGAACATTTTCTTAGGTGAGAAATAAGAACAAATCTGGACCCTTGATCCTTGTTGATCTACGGTCCAGATTTAATCGTGCATTTAATTACTCTAATTTTTGCATTTAAATGCTAATGCATTAAGTTATTGTAGTTTATGTATTAAAATATTTATGCATTTAGTTTCTGTATTTTATGCATGTGTTTTACCAGATCCGCTATATATATATATATATATATATATATATATATATGAATGTATAAAATAAGGATTTATAAGAATGTATTCCGAAATTGTTATTATTTTAATATGTGTAATAGAAGAAATTAATTAAATAGAGGGAAAGATAAATATGAGATGTGATTAATAGATAAACATGTGATATTTCAAGAATATGAAATTAATAAAAATTAGAATATATATGAATTAAAATTAGACAAATTACCAGAATAAAGGAAAATATGAATGGAACACCGTGGATGGGGCTAAAGGTGTTCACGGGCCCAAAACTGCCGGTTCCGGTTCGGAAAAGTTGGAACCAGAACCGACCCGCCACAGCCCACGGTTTCGGGTCGGAACCGGCCCGTATTGGATGGTTCCGATTCCGGGTCGGAACCGCCGGTTTAGGGCCCGAACCGTCTAATTTTTATTTTTATTTTTGAACATATAAATTATATTATCATTCAAACTCATAAATCATTAATGTAATGTATAAAATCGATATAGAACAAAATATATCTTCATTCATAATAATATATGATCAATTACAAATGAAAATATATAATTATTCAAAAACGGTTCCACGGTTCCGAACCGGAACTGCCGGTTCATGTTCGAATATTATTATTATTATTATCACCATTTTTGGCATTTTTCATTCAATTTACCATTGTAATTGTCATTTTTACTTTCTATGTGATATAATTAATATGGATTAACACAAAATATAATTTAAAACTAACAAAAATGCCGGTTCACGGTTCCTAGCCTTTGGAACTGGAACCGACCCGTCCCAAGCACGGTTCCGGGACGGAACCGGCCCGTTGACCGCGGTTCCGGGCCGAAAACCGTTGACCACGGTTCCGGTTCCGAGCCGGTTGAACACCTCTAGATGGGGCAGCTTTATTTTCGTATTAGTAATATATATATATATATATATATATATATATATATTAAAACACAATAGTAAAACAGTTTTTAATTTTGACGTCATTTTGGAATTAACAATTAATTTCAAATTGATTTGCAATCAATTTTGATGGAAGATTAAGGATAAAGTAATATTTTTTATTGGTAATTGAAAGTTTTTTTTTTAGAATTACAAGCTATATATATATAATCAAATTAAGCACTACACCACCATATAGGCGGGACCTCTACACCATCACGCAACTTGGAACAACTACACCACACAAAGGTGAGATCACTACACAACCACGCAGGGTGGGACAACTACACAACTAGTGCTGTCAAAACAGGCCCGGCCGGGGCCTATTTGGCGGCCGGCCGGGCTCAAAGAATTCAAAGCCCGACGGATTTTTGGCCGGGCTGCTGCCCGGCCCGTGTAAAATGTGCTATAAATTGATTTTTCGGCCGGCTGGGCTCCATATTTTCCGGCCCGGTGAATTTTCGGGCCGGGCCGCCCCGGCCCGATTTTTCCAAAAAGCCCGCCGGGCTCGGGCCGGGCCGGCCCGGCCCGGAAATTTGCCAGCCCTATACACAACCACGCAGGGTGGGACAACTACACCACCACGCAGGGTGATAATTGAAAGATGATTATGTAAATTTCATGTAATGGCGGCTGGTGCCTATTTTTTAGGATAGTGGGATGTAGTTTTTTATTTATTTGTTATTATGCATAAATGAAGGAAGCAAGTGAAAAAGAAAAAAAAATCATAAATTCCTACGTTAATCATAGGAACGAAAAATTCAAGTACTAAATTTTAATATTTTTTTTGGAATACTTAAAATTAAAATTAAAATTAAAATATAATAATGCATAAAGTGAAAAACACTGATGGTATTGGTAATTCACAGAGGTTAAAAATTAATTAATTTTTATGTAACAACAATATAAAGTTAAAAATTAGATATGTATGCCTATAAAGTTTATCGTTTTAATCCAAAACTAATTTATCTCAAAATAAAAGTTGAAAAAATATACATTATACTACATAACTATATTATTGTTTGATTTTTTTCATAAAAAACGTGAAAGACTAATTTATACATGTCGATCGTAAATTTTAACTAAACACATTATATGAGGTCATGACATGAAGGAGGTTGAATTCACATTTTTGAAAATGTGAAAACGATATGATATGAGGTAATTAAATAAAAGAATAAGGGACAAAAAAAATATTAAAAAGTGCTATTTTTCATAGTTTTAAAATTTTTTATTTCAAAAGTGCTATTATCCTACAATTCCTAAAAAATAAATACAACAACTAATATTATATTTTGAGTGCTAAATGTAATTTTACTTATAAAACATCTAAAATAATGATAATTATAGTTACCATTGCATTTGCAGTATTAGAATTATTGAATCTTATACATTACATATTCGAGCATCGCTCGGGTCGGCGTACTAGTGATTAAAAAAATGGAGTTTGGGATCTAGTTGTCTTGCCTCGCCCTAATTACTTCAGAATGTAATTTCAAAATTTGATTTTAATTTAGTTACATGTTACTCCTCCCGTCCCACTCAATTTGTCTACTTTTTCATAAATGAATGTTCTACTCAATTTGTTTACTTCCAAATAAGGAAAGAATTAACCATTCAAAAGTGGTGAAACCTATCATTTTCTATTTTTTTACCCTTATTCTTAATATCCGTGCCGAATAGTAGATAGACAAATTGAATAGGACGGAGGAAGTATAATTTATAGGGATAACTATACACCATTTTCTTTTTCAACACAATATTTTAAAGCCTTTCGAGAAATACACAATTTTTAAAATGTCACATCAATATAAACTAACAAGTTTATGCAATTTGCCTGTTTGTCTCGCTTTTTCATAGTTCAAGAATCGAGAAGCTAAAAATTCGTTATTGGGCAGCTCCATAGCCTCCATTGATCTTTGTAGAGGATAGGTCAAATTAACACTACATATAGCACAACTCAGAGAAAATTGTAGAAGTAATTATTTAATATTCCACCCCCCCACCCCCCTTTTATTCGTTTTCATTTTATGTTTTATAATGTGCAACTACAAGTCATGTTATTTTCGCATCATTGGAAAACAAATAAGGTTTGTTACCTTTTTTTTTCTATGTCGTATCAATCGCTATCTTTGGTGTACACTAGGTAAATTTCTATTCCTGTTCAATACCCTGCAAATTACACACGATAAGTAAACCATACTTTCCAAGTACTGTTGTGACAGACTCGACCTACAGAAGTATTAACAGGGTTTGAACCCGAGTCCATTGGCCTCAGACTATGATGCACAGATTCTCCGAAAAATACTACAATGCAGAATCCGATACGCGTAGGGTGCGGGTGCGGGTGCGATTCGCGTCGGATTCGCACCCGATTCGCCACCTGGCGTATCCTATTAAAAAAAAAATTGGATACGCGAATCGGATTCGCGAATCTCAAGAATACGGTGCATTTGGGGTTATTTTTTATAAACTTTAACTTTTTTGGCCCTGTTTTGTTTCGTGATGAATGAGAAGTACCAAGTAATTCTTAGATGTGATCATGTATTAAGCATTAACATATGTTATTTGACTATTTTAATTGAAACTTTTATTTTAACTTATATTTGCAATGCAAAATTTAATTTATGAATATATTTTTTTATAAATTTGTTAGGTCGTATATAATAAAATATAAATATAGCAGACGTATCCTTCACGAATCGCACCCTATAATTTTTGAAAATCCGTATCCCCGTACCCGTATCGTATCGCCCCCGCACCCGCACCCTCGCACCCATGCAACATAGGCCTCAGATAATCCACTTTATCACTAGGCTTGTTACTTCTTGTTTTAGAGAGACAAAAAGTACTTCTGAAGGACTCATAGTGTTGTTATGTTTTTAGCTTTTTATACAATGTTGTACTTTCATGAACGAAATTTTTTTCTTTTATTACAAGTTTGAATATGGATATGAATAGTTGAATACTCTTTGGTACCACAAGTGTTATAGGATGAGCATGGGAATAAGACTAGGGGTGGCAAATTGTGCATTTCGTGTTAATATGATAACGACACGACATGATAAGATCAAATAAGAATATGATTCTTAAATGATTTGCTTGACACAAACACAAGCACAATTTTGTATCAATATGAACATGACGACGACACAATTTTATTCGTTTGTACATATACAAACAGGACAAAACTCAACACAATGAATTCAAGCTCTAATTAAGAAATACTCCTATATAATAATACAAATAAAAATTATATTACTGATAAAAATATATAAATATTATCGTGTTATATATGTATACAAAGACGAACACAAACAAGAAACAAAATTATTATTGCGCGACATGAACATGACACGTATATCTGATACGAAACATGACATGACACAAAATTATTATGGTGTCATTTTATCATATCGATACGATAATGACATGAGTAGGATAAAACTAGACATCTATATATTATTAAAACGATTGCGGATTCAAGACATCTCCTTAATTCGAGTTCCTACGTGGAGCTCTCTCCTTTCAGTGTTCTTATTTATCTTTAATCCTCATTTTGAGCATTTTTATTCATTTATTATGTATATTTAATATAAATTTTCTCATCCCACATTGATTTTTAATAAAACTTCACTTTTGGAGAACCTATATAAATACTCACAATTCATGTGTATTTTCTCATTCCGTAATTATTTTGCACAACCAATATAATTTGGCAAATTAATTTGTTGGCCAAATAAATAGTTTTATTTTTATTGACAATTTTAATTTGATTAATTATTGAGTTGTCAATATTAATTTGTTTAATTTAACAAATTTTAAAATTGATGTAAATAAAAGAAAAATCTCAAAAATACATATTCTCAATTATAATTCTTGGATTTGTATATATATACACGTAGGAATAACGAGATGATCAGACGTACACAACAATTAACATCGTATATAATGAAATCTTTGACGTACACAACAATTAACATCGTATATAATGAAATCTTTGACAGAACATCGTATATAATGAAATCTTTGACAGACTGTGAGGTAAAAAAAATAGTTTGATTTCTATTGATTTCTTGCAAGTAAAGAAAGTGAAATAAAATAAAAGAAACACTCTTTTTGATCAATTATCGAAATATTATTTTGAAATATTATATCTCTAAAATAATATTAAATTATTTTTAATGTTCATACTTATATATTGCAAAATAATAATAAAAATAAAAATAAAAATATTTGTTAAAAGAAGTACCATAAAATTAAAGAAACAACTTTATTGATGTATTTTATTTTAATAATGTAGTTCGCCGTCGATTTTCGACGGGATACACACTTGCAAATCACCATACCAATGCCGCGCCGCTCACGTGATTAGCACGCGCCTTTTTGGGCTTATGATTTATGAATAGGGCTGGCAATTTTCGACACGACACGATAACTTGACACGAAATTAATGGGTTTGGATCAAGCCTTATTGGGTTCGGGTCCTTATCGGGCTGACCCGATAAGGACCTGAAAATTTCGGGTCGGGTTCGGGTTACCTGATAAGGTATTAAAATTTTTAATATTATATTTATTTAATTTATATCAAGCTTTTAAATTGATGACATATTTATTTTTCCTTCCAAGTCATCAAAAGATATTAAATTTTTGAATTTTATTTATTTTTCTCTTATTAAATTTTATTTTAAAATATTTTTTTCTCTTATTAAATCTTTTAAATTTGGATTCGGGTCATTATCGTGTCGAGTCAACCTGAATTTTATCGTGTAAATTTCGTGTTCGTGTCGTGTTCGGATTTAATCATTTCGGATTGAGTTCGGGTTCGAATTGAGCATATACTTAACAGGTCGGGTTCAAATTTGACCTTAACAGATCAGGTCGAACCCGACCCGACCCGATTGCCAGTTTGCCACCCCTTATGAAGGCGTTGGGAGAACGCTAGTAGACGGAATAAATAAAAGATATGGTCAGCTAACATCGATTTGTCGTTGATGAAAAGAAATTCGAAAAGGTGATTGATGAAACCTAACAGTTTCAATTTGCATCTGTTCGGATTTCCGCTTGCAGATAATGAATGTCAATTCGAATATCCGTGAAGCATTTAATTAATTTTTTTTGTTCTTGATTCTTCAGAATCTGTGTATAACTGATAATGTGAGGATTTAGCCTTGTCCATATTTCAGTAAAATGTTTAAATTAGTTGAACTGCGTCGCCTTTTTTTATTTTTGTTTATCCGTTGAATTTAGTGAATAAATGTCATCCTATTCATCTGGAATTCTCTGCATTTGTAGATAGATTAGATTGAATTTTGTTAATGGAACTGCTACCATTATACGCAGATTGTATTTGTGGTCCTAACTTTTGTTTGACAAATCACTTGGTTGTAGATAATCTCATATTTTCTCAACTCCCAACCACTTAGTCTTACCATGGTGTTAAATCAGAATCTCTAAAATGAATTCTTGGGTGCTAGTGCTACGACCTTGACTATTCAATCTATAAAGTGAATTTTGTGTGGTCTGTGACTTGTTGATCTTGCTTGTTCGATGCGTATGGTGATTGATGATGAACTATCTATGTGCAGTAGCACTGCTTTCCGAATTTCTTTTTGGGCTATGATGAATGAATTCAGCATATATTAATCTTATTATGTGAGGTTAACATGTAGTTCGGGTACTGGAGATGCTATTTGGGCATCTTAGGACGTTGGTGTTGTGTTTACGAGTCAATTATGTCATTCGAGACCTTTGTTTAGTTGTGTTTGGATTCGGATATGGGTACTGTTTAGTCAGAGTTATTTTTGCTGAAAATGAAGTATGTAGAGAAATCTGGTAGTTGGCAAATGGCCATCTTAGTATCCTATTAGTGAGTAGCTAGTGATCAGAAACCTTCATTTTTATAATCCCTTTTGTTAATATCAATCAATATATCATCAAGGTAATTTCTACTCTTATTTTTACTCTGTTTTTCCTTTTGAAGCAATAGAGCTACTAGTTAAAACTAGCACTGCTTTCTTTACAATAACTGCAAGTTTATTTCAGCAATTGGAATTTGGTTCTACTCTAAATTATACACCGGACAAAATTGAATGTAACAATTACATCTTGCTATGCTACTACTACTAGGACTAATACTAAATATTTTGGTTTCTCAGGAGCTCTTTGTAGGAAAGAAGCTCATGCAGATTGGAGGATTGATCTTTGCTAAGGCAAGAATGGAAGAAGGAAGAATCCACAATCCATCCCCACAAATTAGACCCGATGCTACAGCTGGGATCATGAGGCCTGCTTTTCTGCTATCAATCCTATGCCAAAGATATACAATTAAGCTCCCAACACACATATCAATTGCAAAGTAAGCTCCCACAAGAAATGGTACCGCCATCGCCATAGGCAGAGGAATCCATTTCCCCAACTTCTCTGGCATGATATCTCTCAACAAGTTGGCCGCCACAGCAAATGCGAAAAATCCATAACAGAGCTGCAAACAGTGGTGAGGTAGCGCAGAGAAGCCTTCGACTCCAAGGATTGCCATGTTTCTATATATCAGTGCATAAGGCGCTTTGTACTCCCCATCCGGATTTCCCACATCAAAGGCTTTGTAAAAGAGGAAGAACGAGAGAGGAGCTACTATGCAGCCAATGGCAGTTCCAATTCCTTGGCTAATCAGCATCGATCTAGGCGATGTTAGGGTGAGGTGGCCCGTCTTGAGATCGTGCATCAAGTCGGAGGATATGGAGACGATGGACTTTATTAGACCACATCCAATTAGTCCAGCAACTACCCCGTTTTCCTTCCCGGACATAGCTGCAAGCACGAAAAGAGCCACTTTGCCGTAGTTGTATGCCATGTTCATGTCAGTGAGGCCGGCGCCATAGGCATTACAGAAGCTTAATGATGGTGCAAGAATGTAGGCAACCACAACATAGTACCACTTAAGCTGAGGAAACATGATTGGGATAATAATTATGGAAATAACGGAGAAGATCATGTAGCCCACACATGCTACCCAAATGGGAATGCTGTCTCTGATGAATACTTCATTCCGACGAAGATCATCTAAGCTCTCATTCTTGTCTTCTGAAAAATGATAGTAAGTTTTTTTATTGTCAGTAAAATATAACTGAAAATTCGAACAGATGTGTCTTTACTCTTTACCACGTTTAACAGAATCTCGCATTTGAAAATCACGGTGATGAGCCTAATGATTGAAAGGGTGCATGCTTTTTTTTGGTCACAAATTGATAATAAAGTAGACTTTTAGTGGGCATATCCCTGTGAGCAACTTCTTGACATTATAATTTAGATTCTTATTTTTATTATAAGTAGATTCTTATCTTTATCTTCTCTTACAACACCATCAATGCATGTCATGTATACATTTACGACGTCTGCACACACATATGTACAGTTATCTGATGGTTGCAATAGAATATGGAAAACATGATACTATGATGTAATAATGCATGCATCTTGTTCAGAAAAATTTCTATAGTTTCAAAAAAAAAAAAAAAAAAAAAAAAAATAATAATAATAATAATAATAATAAAATTACAAAAAGTTGCTTATTCATGCACCTGCTTTGAGATTCTTGTTGTAGAATGCACTGTGCATGCTTCTGACCGTGAAAAACAGGGTCTTGAGAAAATTGTAAAGACCATCCCCAAGAATTAGAGCAATCGAAATGAATACCTGCAGATGAAAATGAAGTGTTTTAATTCATTCTTCAAATAAAATTGATCGATAACCAAGTATGAAGACATGTTTTTAACCCTAGACACACCTTGTAACCATTTAGACTCTTCATACTAGTTTCCTTGATGTTCTGGGGGAACCAGTCCCCTTTCTTGTCACTTATTAATGGCCACATGACTCCCCAAGAAAGCACGGCACCCACGAGCAGCGACAAGTTAACCAGGTGGGAGCAGATCATCCCTGCTCCAACATAAGTCATGCTGAAATCAAAGAAAAATCTGCAAGATTCAATTCACCACGTTAGCTATCAACATATATAAACTCTTCAAAATTGAGGAAGAACGAACGAACGAACGAACGAATGAAGGTAATCTAGTCTGAACCGACGTTTGTTTCCAAGCTTTCAACCCTAACGTGGGGAAATTGATGAATCCGCAACTCTCTCCACCCGAATAGAACCACTGGAAGAAACTCCATATGAAACTCAATGTGAAGAACTTGGTGAATCCTTGGACCTGTTTCCTGAATTATGCAAAATCAAGGGACCTATAATTAAGCAAAACTCCAACCAACATATATTTATATACATGCAATCAAATCAATTCTTGTTGGTGTTGGTGTTGCATACTTGGCCATCTTATCTCCTTTAGAAGTGTGAAATCCATTGATAAGAACAGCAGTAGCAGTTCCACTTGGATAAGGTAATTTGTAATCTATGACCATAATCTGCCCAAAAGAAGATGCATCAGTTTGAGCACTAATAATTAATTAAACAGTCAAAACCAACATATCATATATTCATATCCACCTTCCTGAGAGGAACCAAAGCTAACAATCCAACAAAGCTAACAACAAACAGAAATCCAATCATCCAATCAAGGCCAGGTTGTTTGAAACTCCCAGGTGGATTCCCCTGCGTCTCCACCCCGGCCTGCTCGTACGTCTTCTTATCCAATCCAAGAAGATAAGACCCAAATCCACCTAATACCAACCAACCAACCATCCATAAAAAAAAACTGCCCTCGCTAGCTAATTCAACACAGAAATGAATTGTTTGTGGATGGTACCTCCGACAGCTATGCTGTAGCAAGCAACGGCACAAGTCTGAATGATTGTGTTCTCCTGTCTGGTGAAAGGAGCTGCCACAAAATTGGCCTTTTCAAGGATTTTAGTCCAGGTTGAGATGAAGACGAATGCGAGAAGAGCGGCTGATACATTCAGGTTTGGAACCAGGCCTGTTGTCAGATTCAGCTTCATCACTATGATGCTGTAGATGCTTCCGATCAACCAACTCGCTACGATTCCGCGAATTGTGATCTGATCTCTCCATGGAGGAATCCTCTTCATCTCATCATCATCTCTCATCACCTCTTCCATATCCGCTCTCTCCTTTTCCATCTCACTGCTCCCCATTTCCTGCACATGCGCAATCATCGATATCTAAAAGTGGGAAAAAAGTTATCCAGCTTTTTGCAATCATATGATTAATAATACTACTATATTTCTCTCTTTTTTACCTGATGAAATATGATTTATTCCTTATTCTAAGTTGAATTTTTGCACTTCCTTCAGAAACTACCAACTGCTTAATTCTGGAGGAGTGAGAGCTGAGAAATGAAGACCAAATTTAAAGCAGAGGAATTGTGAAAATTGTGACCAAAACCAACCATGGTTGAAAATCTAGAAAGGGAGTGTTAATTGTACTACTCAGTAGTACAAAAATGAGAGAGAAACTTTTTGTACTACGAAAAAGGAAATCGAGAAGAAAAGAGAGTCAAATATTCAATTGGTGATTCTTCAAGAGATGGTGGATAGAAAATGCGTCTCCTTTCTTCTAGTTGACCCACCTCTAATCTTCCCCTCTCAAATCATTAAACAATTATTCGTTTCTCAAATAGATATAATCACTCACTTTTCTGTTAAACTTTGTCACTCTCCATTGAAATAGTAGTAGTTGCTTACTTGCTCACTTTTTAGCAACACACACAATTAGTAAAGATGAAATTTTAGTTATGATACAAAAGGGGACCTCTCTCTCTCTTTCTCTCTGTTGGCTCTTAGTAGCGTGGCGTGTGGTTGAAGCATGGAGCCACACTTTATCAAGAATGTAAAGTGAGCGATTTTTGATAGATCAAATCTGGAATTTATTACAGGGATTGAATGGAATTATTTGAAAAGGGCATTAGATTAGAGTTGACAAAGGCATCATAAGTTTTTTTCTCTCTCCTTTTTCTTTAATAGAATAAGATGAAAATTAAAGGGGTGAAGAAATTCCAATCCCATTTGGAAAGGTGTGGTTGCTTTCACTTCTGTTCACGCCTTAATGTTTCATGAAAGCAATTGTTTCTTTCATTCGATTATTGTATCATTATTTAAAGTGCAACTTGGGCACTCAATATTCAATAAAATACACGCAGGAAATGGATATTTTCAGAAGTTTATTAGTTGAGTAGTATTTCTTATGGAGCAGGAGCAATTTCGGTTTTGGATAAAATATACATCCAATTATTTGCGCATAATTGTTATTTTTCATTATCATACCAATTACCATGGGCCATGGGGTTCTGAAATATCAGGTCAGTAGGAATAAGCACAATCTTGTGTTGATAAGGAAAAAAAGAAAAGAAAAGGAAGTAATCGTAAAGGAATTTATATGCTTCCAACTCAAAAAAAGGGAATTTGTATGCTTCGTAATACATTTTTGTTGGATATATATACTGTATTAATATGTATAACAAAAATTACACGACAATACAAAATAAATTAGGCAAACTAGTCGAGACCATTAATATATTGAAAAATAAAACACGGGAAGTTTTCAGAAATTAAATAAACATATAGAATTGGATTTTAGAAAAATAGTAGCTCCACTAAACCATCAACTACTGAAAAAACAACGCCCCTCCGTTGAACCGAAAACGGTAGTTATGGTCACGAATAACATCCAAATTATGAATCCAACAATGTTCCGAAATAAAAGAAGTGCTAGTCCAATTGTAGAGGATGACTTGTAAATTATTGCACACGAACATAATTTACTCAATACGCATCTCAAATAGTGTATAACTCGTCATTGAAAAAAGAAGCACTAGTCCATTATAAAATTAAACAAGTCGTGTCGATGGTACAACCAATTGAAAAATGAACCGAAGACGATGTATGTTGCTACAATACATTAACTCCCCGCAGCTGGCATTCCATTTTTAATAGACCGACTCGTTATTTACTAATTTATTTTTAATTTGTAAAATGTGCAAACATATTTTAGATAACACAAAATTTGTATGAGACAGTCTATGTCAAAAATTTGTGTGAAACTAGGATGAGAAGAATTGAATAAACTATTAGGGAAATGAGTTAGTTCATATGGTTTTGCACGATCAATTTAATTTATTACTCATTGACATTTTTTAATCCATTTAGTGCACCATATACTAATATTTAACACAATAGTGTAATAAGATATTTTATCCTAATTGTTATATGCACCTTTACATGTAGTTACATAGTTTCTACTTTAGGCAGTATTAATACATCTCCCTTGAAAGGTAAGATTTTTCTTCAAAAGATACACTAGCCAAAAAGAATATCCAAGTATAAGTGGTGTGTATAATAATGTATTTTACTATGTTGTACTGCATATGTATACTAACTAATAAATAAATTGATACTTCTTACCTTTTCTAATTAGTATTATACTATAGCATTTACATGCATGGGTAATAGAATATATCTAATAAAATTAATTGTTGTGCTTCCTTTTCCTTTTCCCTTTCCTTTTGCTTTTCCCTTTGTGGTAGGGGAATATAATATTTAATCTTCTCACGTCTCCCCACTCGATCGCGAGGAACCGAAACTTCTTAACGTGGAATCGCAATGGATGGCTGTCAATTCTTTTTCACAATCACCACAATTAAACCGCCTCCTTTTTGCTAATAATTATTTATTATTTAATGGCGATGATGATTTCTTTTCTTAAATTAATGATTCGTTGCTTGCTTTTAAGATTGCATTTTAGGAATGAATTCTTGTATACGTATGTATATGGAGAACTGTTTTAAACACTAAAAATATTTTATATTGTCTTTTTCACAAATATCTATATTGTCGGTAGATGTGTCATATAAAGAGAGTCTATGTTCTAACTTCTTTGTACCAAGAAAATACTATCTTTATTTTTACAAGAAAAATCTTGTTTAGGCTCACAAAATGAAAGAGTTTAATCTCTTTTATATTTCTGTGCCTGTATAAAGTGTCAAACCTCATAATTGAGGGGGGAGTTGGGAGAAAATAAGTGAGTCATCTCAATGCACCTGTCGCTTAGAGTAATTTCATCACATTATATTCCGCACAACATATTCTTTATCTAGTTTTCATAGATTGTGAAAATGTATGATTTTTTGTATTTAATTGTCGTTTGAGACGTTATAATTTAATAGAGTTAGAAGTTGTTATTTTTTCTAGTTGTATTTTTTTGTAATTCACAATCATTATTGTGAATTGTCTCGTCCTGAAATATCCACAAAGTATAGTATAGTATAGTATAGTATATAAGTATAAGTATATATATATATATCTAGATATATATATATATATAATAGGGAGATGATCAAATAGGAACTCCTATTTATATGAGAACTAGGAACCAATCCAAGCCATCCATCATATAAGATCTATGCATATGATTTAATCTCATAGTTAATTGGTCAAACCAGCTTTAATTTGGTCAACCCATTTTTTTCACTTAAGTAAGGTTAGTATAGTAATTTTCGCTGTTTTACTCAGTGCAAAAACGAGATGCATAAAATAGTGTAAATTAATGGAGTTCAAAATTTGTTTGGGCCACTATATTAGGGCGGTTTGCATTTTTGGGCCACATTTTTGCGGGCCGACCAAATTGGGCCATTCAAACTTAAAGTCCGGCGGTCATAGGCCATATTTCAGCCCGATCGGGCTATTTAGCACGTGAGTCGTGCGTGACCTGCCATGTGTAGCCCGATCGCTGAGGTGGCTTTTATTATAATTTTTTTTCCTTGGACCTATATTGCAGAAACGAGGGATTTAAACACCCCAAATTCCTAATTGAAGAACCCTAAATTATAAAAAAATCCCCAAATTCAAAAGAACCCTAAATCGTAAAACCCACAAGAGCAGCGAAAAACCCTCGCCGGAATGTCGTTCTTGGCTCAAGATAACCCTTCGCCGGTATGTGTATGTGGAAGATTGGCATGGATTCGAACATCATGGACCGCAGCCAATCCTGGGAGAAGATACATTATTTGCCCAAATCGAGTAAGCTTCTCTATTTTTCCTCAATTTTGTTTAATTCTTTTCATTTTTGTGATTGTGGGTTGTCGAATCATGTAGAATTCTTAATTTTGTTTTAGTTGGCCACTTTTCAGTATGATGGAGGGTTAAAAGTTGGTTTCTTGGTGATCGAGTTAGTGTGTTATGTCACAAATTGCCGCATTTGGATTTTTTTAAGGAACTGGAATTTGTTTGAGCAAATTGTTTGGAATAATTTGAAAGAAAGGTCAGGGAGCTTCGTTTAGCATTGTACTATACATGGTTTTAGAGTAATTTATTATTTGATCTATTTTACATTTGCAGCGTCGTCCATGCGTGTTCTGGCATTGGCATGACTCTCCGATGTGTTATCGAGCTAGGGCAATTATTCCGGGACTGCTACGAAGAATGAATTTAGCAGAGGCAGAGGTTAATAAGCTAAAAGCTAGCAACAGAAATCTGAAGATAATAGTTGTAGTTTTGATTCTCATCTGTGTGTGGTGTTTTAATTCTAAGTAATGTATTGTAATGACATTTAGCAGAATTAGAATTAGCTCTCGTGATTTAGTACTTGACATTTTAGAATTATTATTGGTAATGTACTGTAATGACATTCAGAAGAATTATCTTCTTTTTTCCCAATTAAGTGTTATGATAATTCTTCTTCATTGTATATTGTATTGAATTATGTTATCATCTTCAAACTAGATAACAATGCTGAGAAAGTATACACCAAAAATGAACAACAAATGAACACCAAATGATCATAAATAAATTAAAGACTAAATTAAAGATGCAGCTATACATACTGTTATCATAAACAACCAATTAGATGCAGTCAACAATGTGAATATCATACAATTTCAAACTACAAAAAATAGTGGCTGCATCAATCTACAAAAAACATGTCCCAGAACCATCATTCTTCATTTATCATTCACTTGTTGATCATTTTTTGCAATTCAGCTAAGGAGACAAACTTCTTTGGATTTTCCAAGATGATTTGGCCTTGTCTGAGTTGAGTAAGCATTGAAGGACCAGGTACTTGGGATTCTTGAGTTGGAATTTGGGTCAAGACTGCATTAGATGTCTCACTAGAACTTAGAATTTCAGATTCTTGAAGAGGCACTTCAGATTGGTTAGGAGGTACCTCACTTGTACTTGGATTAAACACCTACACAATATGAATGATACATGTTCAATAATGTTACAATAAATTGAAATATGAATGAAACTTGGATTAACATGTACAGAAATACCTGGTGCCTTCCACATGTGATTGAGTTGTGACCTTCACCACCACAGTTTCTGCATTTTATGATGCTTTGTCTCCTTCTTAGTTTGGTTTTCTTCTGTTTCAATTCATCTGCTTCCTTTCTTCTGGCCATATTTTCTTTTCCTCTTTGCATCAATGGTGGCAGAGGTGGAATGAATATGTTGTCACCCCATAATTGTTGGCCATTTATTCCAAAAATTGTGGCAGCATAAGTCCTCTTAATGGTTTCCACAGAATAACACTCATGCACAAAGTCTTCCTTGTTTCTCTTCTGGTGATTTATAGCACATATGGCATGCTTGCAAGGAATGCCACTCAAGCCCCACATCCTGCAACTGCATGTACACAATGAATAGAACAAAAATAGAAATCAAATAGTGGCTGTAACAAAATAGAAATCAAATAGTGGCTGTAACAAAATAGAAATCAGTAATATAAAATAAAATATTAACAAAGAAAGTTGTTAATATACCTGCAGCTCCACACATCCAAGTCCACAAGGAACTGACCTCCATCATGGCATTGGATCTGATAGTGGCTGTTATTTCCCTTAATGGGAATGCAATCACCTGCCTTATCAGCATTTTTCTCTAGAATCCTTTTGATTCTAGGGCAAAGTTTGCCCTTCCACTTCACTTCAGCCATATCTCTATGCTTCTGAAATCTAACCATCAACCATTCCCTCATCCACTCTAGCATTGTTATGATAGGCATCTCCCGAGCATTCAAGATTGTGGCATTAAACACCTCACAAACATTATTAAGGAGCATGTCACACTTTGGTTGTTCAGTAAAGTGAGACCTGCTCCATTGTTCTGCAGGTTTCACCTCTAACCATTTCCATGCTGCTTGATTCAAATCCCTCAACTCATCCATTCTTTTTTTCCATTCTCCAACTGTAGAGGCCTGTGCAGCATTCCACAAAGCAGTTTTGAATGACTGTCCCCTATAACCTGCTTGTTTCATGTTATTGTGAAGATGTCTCACACAAAACCTATGAGCAGCCAAATGAAACACCTCACCCATAGCTTGAATAAGGCCCTTCTGCTTGTCACTCATGAAAGTGTAAACACTGTCATCCATAATCCCCAAGTCCTGCTTTAGGACAGCCAGAAACCATTCCCATGTCTCTCTTGTCTCCCTACTAACTACAGACCAAGCAATAGGGAATATATTGTTATTAGCATCCACACCTACAACAGTCAATAATATCCCTACGTGTGGCCCTTTTAAATGACAGCCATCAACACCAATTATAGGTCTACAACCCAATTTGAATCCCTTCTTCACAGCCTCAAAACACACATAAAACCTGTCAAACCTGCCATTCCCATCATCATCGTCTAACATTCCTAGAATCACAGTAGAACCAGGATTGGTCCTTCTCAGCTCATCAAGTATTGCCACAGTTTAGAATACTGGGCTGCATGATCTCCCTCAAGCAATTTCAGAGCATATTTCTTAGCTCTATAGGCTTGTTCCTTAGAGATTTCAACTTGAAGGTCAAGAACAACATCCTTCCTAAACACTCCTACCTTTCTCTTCCTATCAGTCATGAACTTACTAAGGAACTTCTTACCCAACCATCTTGACTTCATATTCTTGACATGGTAGGTCATCTGACAGTCATGTTTGCTTACATATGTTGTAATCTGCCAGCTTTCTTCATCTTTGATCTTATTAAGATGTATCATCCAGTCACAAGCTTCATCTCCACATTTTACATACATTCTTAATTTAGCATTCCTAGTAAAATTCAAGGTTCTTCTAGTTCTAATAGCATGTGACTGCACAGCCTCTTTAAACTCATTTTTAGAACTAAATAGCATCCCTAGTTCAAAGTCAGGTTCAAAGATGACTTCAGGATTAAAAACTGGAAAACCATGGTTCTCTCCCTCACCATCAGAATCCCTCCCCTCATAGAAATCAGCTGCATGTTCATTAATACCATTCATTTCTATATCACTATCCTCCCTTCCATCAGGCACTTCATTCTCAGGCACTTCAATCATCATGTTATCATCCCTCTCACTTTCTTCTTGCATGTTATAATCACTATCATCAAACTCCTCTAAGTCAGACCCCTCATCTCTAGACTCTCCCTCAGGTGCTACAGAAGAACCCTCACCTGCAACTCTGTTTACTGTAACCCACACTGACCCAAGTTTATCAATGACTTCTGGTGATTTACCCCTAATTTCTTGTGATTTACCACTTTCTTTAATTGTTTGAGAGTTCAATGGCCCTTCTACTACATAGAAATGAACCTGCCTACTTCCCAAATTGTCTACAATGAATTCTCTTACTTCTTCATCAGAGGTTAGTAGATTCAGGTTGTTGTTAACAAAAGTATACAACATAAATTCACCATCAATTAACAACCAATCACACAGGCTATTTTTTAAAGATGCTAAGCCAACTTGCTTAGCCACAACATAGTCTAACACAAACCTCTTACCCCCACTATATTTTGGACTAGGAGTTAAAACAAACTTCCCACCATAATGAAAGATAACAGTCAAATACTCACCAGGTGGTTCTGCACAAAAAAAAAATATATACATAATAAAAAAACAGCCACATAAATAGCCTCAACATTCAACAACTCACGTTCATTAAATCCTCAACAACTCACAACCAGAAACAATAACTCACTGAACCTCAATAACTCACAGTACCTACATACAAACATGCTTTAATGCTCATAAAATGCAGACATATGTAGAGTATTTAAGGTCGAATTACTTACTGTAAATAGGAGGTGGGCGATTCACATTTTTCGCATCTCTCACATTCACCATTTTCAGACTTATTTCACCAGCGCAATTCGATGTTGAACCTTCCAATCGAGACGCGACGACGATTGCTTCTGATTTCCCGGCAAGATTCAAGTTTTCTTTGGTGTAATTGGGAAAGGATTTGTGAAATTAGGGTTCTTTCATATTTTAAGGAAAGATGAAATGTGATGAAAGGAGGGCCTATTCTTCTCTCGTTTCTGCAATATAGGTCCAAGGAAAAAAAAATTATAATAAAAGCCACCTCAACGATCGGGCTACACCTGGCAGGTCACGCATGACTCACGTGCTAAATAGCCCGATCGGGCCGAAATATGGCCTATGACCGCCTGACTTTAAGTTTGAATGGCCCAATTTGGTCGGCCCGCAAAAATGTGGCCCAAAAATGCAAACCGCCCTAAGATAGTGGCCCAAACAAATTTCAAACTCTAAATTAATGCATTAATTAGTGTAAAGTGATGCATCAATATCACATTTCTGATGCATTAATTTTTGTTATTAATCTGGAACAAGTTATATTTTTTACACCTTATTTATGATTTATAAAGAACAAGTAAGATTTATAAAGTTTGTGTTTATACAATTTAATCATCACATATTCTGTATTTGTTATTTGATGCTCTTGACACAATTTTATGATGCATTAACACGATTTACGTGATGTATCAATATGAAACTGTAAATGCACATATTAGGGAAAGACCTATTACCATAATAAATACATTACATATATGATATTTGGTATTACATTGTTTAGATTTAAGTATTAATGTGTTTCTCCACAGATTACTAAACCAACAACAAAATCTTTATTCTTTTGTTCTAATTTTTGCATTTAAAACATAATATTATATCGAATTCCTATTTGTTATTTGATATTTTGGACACAATTTTTTAATGCATTAATATGATTTATGTGATGCATCAATATGAAATTGTTAATGCACATAATAGGAAAAGACTTATTACCACAATTAATACATTACATATATGATATTTGTGCATTACATTGTTTAAATTTATGCATTAGTGCAATTGACCACGAATTACTACACCAACGTTATCTCAAGAATTCTACGACGTATGATGTGGCGCAAGTCGTCTCTTAATTTCTTCCTTGATTAAGAAAATATTACAAGAATTCACAGTTTTAACTCGATTGATGTCCCTATAGACTCCCTACTCGAATTGAATAATCACAAAAATTTTAAAAAAAAATTGAAAAGAAAAAAATCAGAACAAATTAACAAAATAGAAGGATTCATCAGAAAGAAGCCTAGCAAAACATAACAATTGTTGATTAGATCAGGTTACGTTCACCATCACTCTTCAATTTTGTTCATCACTTTCGTCATCTAGTACATAATCAAAATCAAAATGAATTTCAAAATAGAGAGAGAAAGAGAGAGAGGAGGGAGAAGAAAATTGCGATCTTTATCATTGTTGAGGTGTTGCTGATGTGGGATGATGATGATGATGAGCTAGTGTACTTTTCTCTGTATGTGAGTATGTGTTTGTGTGTGTGTGAGAGAGAGACTATGGTGGGTGGTGGTGATAAAGAGAAACATGGAAGATGGAGGAATATGACTGTATCTAATGAGAGGGGGGGAGAGAGTGTGTTGCTGAAAAATAATTTCCCAAAATAACTCTCCTTCCTTATCTTTGAATCCATGTTAAATGTACACATAACCAGTTAACAAGAAAATATACTGTATAATAGAATTTTTAAATCGTTGGTAGTGTGGTAGGCAACGTTAACATTGTCAATAAAAGCTTTCTAACTGCTTTTATAACTTTTAATTTAATATCCTAATATCATTATGACATCCAATTTATGCAGTACAAATTGCAGCGACTTAATATATAAACATTTAATGCACAAACTGTAATAAGTTAATGCACCCATTAAAAATTTGGACCGTAAATCATCGATCCAAATTTGTTATTTCCTATATAAATGTGCGTTCGTATATAATCTTGTCCCTACATTGCTAATAATGAAAAATGAATATGGTATTACAAAAATTAAAAAAAATTCATAATTAATTAAAAGCCCATGGATACCTGGGCCGAGGCCCAATATCAGCCCTTAAAAGAATAGAAAAACAGCAGAAGGTGAAGGGCCCAATAAAAAACACGAAAGGGTAGAATCGTAAAAGCAGAGGTAATCTGGTATAGTCTCGTGTCGTCGCCCCCAAGTTTTCTTCTACTGTTTTCATTCCCAAGCACAGATTACACATCCGAAATCCCTACGACAAAAAAGGTAGAATCAAAATCAGCAGAAGTCATTCGCAAAAAGAACAATGAAAAACAATACAGGCGAGACGAGACTCGTACAAGAGTTGATTCTATACGCGGCGAGCGCCGCCCTCAGCTGTCTGGTGCTGTTTGTCGGCCTGAAGCAGCTGGACCCCAACCGCGAAGCCGCCAAAAAAGCCCTAGAAAATAAGAAGGAGATCGCCAAGCGTTTAGGCCGCCCTCTCATTCAAACCAATTCTTATGAGGTTTCCTTATTTATTTGATTTTTCTTAATTATTTATTTGTTTTTTCTGCTATTTTTGACGCATTTTGTGTTCGTTTTCTCGTAAATTTTAGTTTCGAGAATTATTTGATTGTTGTGCGTAGAAGTATGAATGCTTTTGGTCTCAAAATGGTTGGAATTGAGTATGTCTCTCAAGCTCTTTTACTTGAATTAGTTGAAGTAGAATGTGTTAGAATTGACATATATGGATGCGGTTGAGCTAGATGATTTTATTGAGTTTTCTTGTTTAGTCTCGTTGTTAGACATGGAGCTTATTTGGGTTATTCAGTAAATTTATTAATTGTAGGTACTTTAGGGATATTAATAACGAAATATGGTTTTAGGATGTCCTTCGGTTGAGTTCAATATGTAAGAGTTGGGTGTGAAGAAAACGTCGGTACAATCTGCCTTTATTTGGCTTGGGCTAGTTTTAGAGATGGTATGCTTGATGCTGCTATTCAAAATAATCTGCAGGTAATAAGGTGTAAATTCTGAAGCCTTTCTCTTTCATGTTTTCATTGAATAGTTCATGATTATGTTGAAGTGAGATTGGAATTAGCCCGTAGGCAGAATATCTAAATGTTGCCACGTGTGTGGATTTTGAATCGCTCGCGGTTATGTGGAAGTGAGATTGAAATTAGACCATATGCAGTAATAACTAAATGTTGCCATGTGTATGGATTTTGAAGATTCTCTTTGTAATTAAAATTGCACTCTCTGCTAATGTCCGGCTTCTCAATTGCTGCAAGCGTGCATTTTATTCTTAATGCTGGGAGTGTATGTTCCGACCTTACAACTCATATACTCAAATATTTGTAGGATATTGTGGCTTGTGATGTAGTAAACCCAGAGCATATGGATGTGAAGTTTGATGGCATTGGAGGATTGGATGCCATTAAACAATCATTATATGAATTAGTTATTCTTCCGCTGCGAAGACCTGAGCTATTTTCTCAGGGGAAGCTTCTTGGTCCTCAAAAAGGAGTTCTGCTATACGGACCACCCGGCACTGGGAAGACAATGCTTGCAAAAGCAATTGCAAAAGAGTCTGGAGCTGTCTTCATTAACGTCAGAATAGCCAATTTAATGAGCAAGTGGTTTGGTGATGCACAAAAACTAGGTGCGTGAACTCTATTCATGCCCTGAAGTTCTTTCTTGTTGTTGCATCTTTTAGATGACGACGACGGCGTACTTTTATCTATCTGAAATTGAATGATGAAAAAATGTTGTGATATATTCTTCCTTTGATTTTGAATGCTCTAGTTCACCTTGCCCTATTATTAGCATAATTCCATGCACTTAACTCGAACCTCCTGGCAATATCTCATACAAACAAGATTTGAACTTGAAATGTCTATCCAATTTCTTGTAATGATTTTTTCTATTCTTATTGATCTCCAGTAACTGCTGTGTTCACCTTGGCATCCAAACTTCAGCCGGCGATCATTTTTATTGATGAGGTGGACAGTTTTCTGGGTCAGAGAAAATCTTCAGACCATGAAGCTCTAACGAACATGAAAACTGAATTCATGGCTATGTGGGATGGTTTCACCACAGACCGTGAGTTTTCTGTTGATCACTCTGGATAATATTTCTATGTTTTCTGCTTCCTCACGACGTTCTTAGTTGAACTCTCAATATTGGTTACGGTGAAACCTAACGTGTTGATTCTTTTATATTAAAGTTAAACTCAATAAGGGAATGGTATGGCTTTTCTGTGCAGAAAATGCTCGAGTTATGGTACTAGCTGCAACCAATCGTCCATCAGAACTTGATGAAGCAATTCTTAGACGCCTTCCTCAGGCCTTCGAAATTGGGATGCCTGATCGTAAGGATAGGGTTGCAATACTGAAGGTGATATTAAAGGACGAGAGGGTTGAAGATGACATTAATTATGACCACATAGCTGGACTATGTGAAGGTTACACCGGTTCGGATCTTCTTGAGCTCTGTAAAAAAGCTGCATATTTTCCAATTAGGGAGGTTCTTGATGATGAGAAAACCGGAAATCCATCAAAGGTAATTATTTGTATTTCATTGTGTTTTTCCATTATTATTGACAAGAATACTCATAAAGTTGCGGATCCCCTCCAAACCTCCTTATATTTCAAATATCTCTTAAATTTCCATGATAAACAACTATTGCAAGAAGATCCATTTAGTTTCCACAAAACATGTGTGAGATGCCCTCACGGCAAGACGGGTCATAGATCCGGAATTACAAATATGCCATTGGATATGGGTTTGGATCCGGATTTTTGACCCGTGTCACTGTGAGATTGTCTCATACTAGACTTCCCCTTTTAGTTTCCTTCACTTGATTGCCCCTTGTGTCTGTTGTTATGACTTGATTATCCTATATCGTTCCTTTCCTTTAGTTTCCTTCACTTGATTGCCCCTTGTGACTGTTGTTATGACTTGATTATCCAACTATATGTCGTTCGTTTCCTTCACTTGATTGCCCCTTGTGTCTGTTGTTATGACTTGATTATCCAAGTATATGTTGTTCCTTTTTGGTGCTGTCATGAATGCATTAGGTTCTAAGTAGACAGGATATTGAAAGTGATTCATTATTGTGGTGGTGCTCGTTTCTATTTTAGGAGCCTAGACCACTATCACAGTCGGATTTGGAGAGAGTTATTTCTACAAGCACCAAGACAAACGTTGCTGCAATGGAATTCGGCAGATTTAGCTCACAATCATCAGGATTGTATCAGCAAAGAGACTCAGATGATTATCAGGTCCAGGCCGCAATTAGCGAGCTGTCTAAACTTGTCGTTTCACAAATTCTGAACCTTCAGTCAGGCGACCAAGATCCTTGATTTTGAAGGCTGATGTCCCGTCCATGAGGCATATGTGAGTGTTTATCATATAGTTGGTTAGAAGTATTGTTTTAGGATTGATGGATGAGATTGTTGAGTTGCAGTCGACCCCATCCAGAGCATCTTGGAAAATTCTTGGACTACGACCAATTTTGGTGTCGCTTGTTAATATATTCCAGAATGTTACGTGTCTTTGTATTTTGTGGGGGATTATTTATACTGCACGAAGACTGTTAGCTGTGGGGGATTGCAATTTTGTCATTTTTTTGCTCAACCAATCACTCTCTCAATTTAGGGCTCGATTTTAGTTTGGTGTTGGCTCTTTTGGGCAACATATGCGGTTGTCAATCATCATATAAAACTAGTGGCGAATCTCCGGATTGATGATCATCGGTTGTCGATCGAGCCAACACAAATTGGCTCGAATAACAAGTGTTTTTAGTTTGATCAACAGCCTAACCTAACCTAAACCTAACCGTGAGTATTCGTATCTTCTCTCCTAACTAATCATGGTTTAATGAGGCTAATTCCCTCACTCTTTCGCCTATTTTATTTTTATATTTATAATTATAACATTAAATTTAAAGACGGTACCACGGTGAACTCGAACTCGAACATGAGACTTTTCACCTTGTATCACAATAGAGAGCAATGAAGTCAACATTGCCTAGATAACGAAATTGTAAACTAGTAGCAAATGTTAAACTAGCAATTTAAATTTTTGTTTACCCTTTGTTCAATGTTCAATACATGTCGGAACTAAGAATTTTAGAAAATAGTAACAAGTAAATTAATGTAATGTAGTCTAGCGTCGCCCAAAAGCCCAGTAGGACTTTGTTACTATAAATTATAGAGAGAAAATTCATACTAACAAATAGTGCTGTCAAAACCGGGCCGGCCCGATTTCGGGCTAGGCTGGGCTCCACAAATTCAAGCCCGCTGAAATTTTGGGCCGGCCGGCCCGGAATGGGTAAAAGTCCGGTGGGCTCGGCCCCGGTAAATTTACACTATAAAATGGTTTTCCGGGCCGGCTTCACTTTTTTTGGCCTGGAGGATTTTCGGGCCGGTCCGGCCCGACCCGATTTTTCCAAAAAAGCCCGGCGGGCTCGGGCCCGGAATTTTTCCAGCCCTACTAACCAGTATGAAGATAGTGCGTACCTCCCACGTCTACTTTTGGTTGCATGTATAAGCCATACCCAATGATCCACTAATAAATATATTTATATCTATCTTTGTGTATAAAATATTACAGAAAATAAGGGAAAATATTAATATACCCAGTCGGCCTTATAAACATGTGATTTTTTTTTACCCTTCTACTGAATTTCTCTATTACCTACTCTGCTCTTTCATCCATTTTCTCAATTTGGAGATAAATCATACAAAACAATCAGGCCCATCACACTTCCGTATAAATAAATTCTACGTATACCAATTTCATACCTTTTTGACCGTAATGCTGCCGGATATTTCCGTCGGAAGTTTTAGGGACCTCGTCCAACCACACGATCGCAACCGATAGTTTCCAGACGCAGACTCCTTCAGCAACACTCAGCACAGCCTTCGCTCGTTTCCTACCCGAGGCGTATGGTTTTTGGTTGGTACACAAAGAAAATAATATACTGGAAGGGATGAACAAAAGCCCAAACTTTTATTTAGGAATTATATAATATGTATTACAACATAAGTATATCTCCTTTAGGGAGGAGACAAACTTGTTTAACTACCTATGGTAGCGGAATTGAAATACATAAAACTAAAGATACTAATATTAAAACTAAGAACTATGACAATTTTATTTTGGAGAGAGCAGAGAAGATGTTGTGTAGATTTTTCGATGATGAATCCTCTCTTCACTTCTTGTTTATATAGAGGTATGGAGTGACCTCTAATCTTGAAATATTTGCCTTGGATATTCTATCCTTGGCCAGCATTATCTTCACGTGAATCAGGTCCACCTTGTCTTCCATTATTGCTTGAAATCAACTTTCGGTGTGGATTTTTTTTTCCCGTGACTTGTGGATCACTTTCTTCTGTTGATAGTGGTCCTCCTGTTTATTTACCCATCTGTCTTTTAGTGGATAATTCTTGTTCATCCACCCATTGCTGTCGTTTTCTTTTTAGTGGGTGATTCTCCAGCTTAGAGTCACATGACTCCACCAACTTGTGTCGGGAATCTACTTTTTTCCCGGGGCCCTGGGCGTCCTTACTGTTGGCACCGCCTTGCGATCGGTATGATCGGTATACTCGTTCGATCGGGCATTTTCTTTCCCTTTTCTAGGCAAGAAGCCTTTCCCGAACTCTGGCTTCTTCTGGTTTTGACAGTCTAGACAAATGAGCTCTGACCAGTGCCCAAAGTGAGCCATGTTGCAATATTTGCGATGAGTTTCTTTGCTCGTCGCAATCTTATTTTCCCAAAGCAAAGTCCTCTTTCTCTCGAAAGCTTCCTCTGCGAATCTTGTTGATTTTCCTGTCATAGTATTTAACAGGAATGATCCGTTTACCGAATTCTGAAAGAATTGAAACGGAAACTTGACTTTATCCATCTCTGTGAGACAGACCCATAATCCTCATGCTCTTCTGGTTGAGATGAGGTCTTCTGGTAGTGTGGAGACTAGAGTTGTCTCCTTTTCTGTAGGCGCCTTGATTTTATCGAGGGCGCGTCCATATGATCTCCGAAGCTTGATGTAGTGAAAGGCTTCATGGCTACCCTTTTGTGCTGGTTCTGGAGCCGCGCTTATGAAGTACAATTCCAAAATATCACCTCGGATAAGTTGTGGATTGTTAGCCCAGGTATCATACACCGCTTCTTGAATCCATTTGGGTAGATTCTTGATTTCGGTGAATGATGGTGATGTTGTATAAACTGAGGCTAAAGCCCCAAATTCATACCATCTCTTGACTTCGTGTGGATCGGAGTTTGGCAACATCCACACTCGAGGATACTTCCCCGATACATCAATCCTTATTTTTTCTGGGTTGATCCCCGACCTTGTATGGAGCTTCTCCCAGTTAGATTGATAAATCTGCCAAGAAGAAAAAAACTTCAATTTTATCAGTATTAACCTTAGAAGTGCCAGTCATTGGCCTAAGATTAATCTCTCTCTTTTTTACCCCAGAGGTGCCGGGTTGATATGATGATTCAAAGTGTGACCCCTGGATATCATCTTTTTCTTGGGGCAATGGTTCCGAAGAGACCACCACCTTAGAACTCGGGCAAGATGTATTGGAATCTTCTGCTACAAGTTTAGAGTCTTGTACTCGAAACTCTTCTTTTACCAAATGGTCTTTGGCCACCCGAAGGATTGATGTTTGGCATGCAGCCCAGAGTTGACCCTGAGACCGTATGCAAGCTCGTATTCTCTCGGTAACTTTCATCTTGTCGAGAGTTTGCAATCTTCTTGCGTGTTCAGCATTCAGAACGCACTCGTCCCACTCTCCCGTTAATATCTCCAGATTTTCTCTGAGATGCCTTTGGATCAGTAGAATGGAGTTCACATCAGTTGGCTCCATCTCTTGTTAAGAAATCTGCAAGAACATTTTCGTGAGATTTCACAATGACAATATCAAAAATATAATATTGATATTCAGCTTGCCATCTAATTAATCTAGCATTTTCGGGCTTAGATTCCATCTTGTTTTTTAAGAAAGCCTTAACCTGTGTATTATAAACTTTCAAAGTAAATTTCTTTGCTAATAAAAATAAAGGTCATTTCTTAAATGCCTTTCGAATTGCAAAGAATTCTTTCTCGTTAATGTGCCATCGCACAACTTTATCTTCTGAGAATAAACCACTACAGTCTGTGCATGGTTTTTCTCCATTAGGGGTGATCTTGGTTAAGACTGCTGCCCACCAATAATCACTTGCATCTGTATACAGGACCAAATCGTTTTCGTCCTGTGGTATAGAGAGTGTTTGGAGATTTTTGCAAACCTCTTTTAACTCATTCATTTCTCGTCGATGTTCTTCTATCCAGATGAACAGAACATCCTTTTTCAGTAATGAATTGAAAACCTTTCTATGTTTTGAGAGATTCTTAATGAATGATCCTGCAAAATTAACAACTCCCAGAAAGCTCTGAAATTGTTTCTTTTCTTTCAGATCTTCAGGAAAATTCTGGACCTTCTGAACAATATGGTTCATGCAGAATAATTTCTGCTTCATCGATCTCGATACCAAGAAATTCCATTTTCCGAGTTGCAACAACTGCCTTCTTTTCAGACAGTACTAAACCTTCCTTGTAACAAACATCTGCAAAGATTTCAAGATGTTTGATAAGTTCTTCCATATTTTTTGATGCAATTAAAATATCATCAATATAGACGAACATGAAAGAAAAATAATCTTTAAACAGATTATCCATCTTTCTCTGAAATATTTGAGGCGTATTAGCTAACCCCATTGGCATAACGATCCAAACATAATGTCTCTGTGGAGTAGAGAATACTGTAAACTTCTTACTACTTTCCTCCATGCGAATCTGGTAAAAACCTGACTTGCAATCAAACTTAGAGAATTAATAAGGTGTTCCATTCTAGGGATAAAATATCTATCAAACTCCAGAATATCATTAATTCCTTTGTAATTAATAACTAATCTGGGTTTACCTCGTTTGATCTCACCATGATGCCTTACCAGAAATTTAGAACTGCTGTAAGGCGAGTTCCCAGGTTTAATCAACTTCAAATCAAGGTATTCCTTGATTATCTCCTTCATATCTTGTCGATATTTAAGATTCATCATGATTGACCTATATCTAACAAACTCGTATTTCTTATCCGGCTTTACCTTCAAGGTTGCTTTGATCTTGTTTTTGTCCCACAATACCAAAAGATTCTCATTGTAACTCCTTATAATCTTCCTTTTGACATCTTCTAGAGACACATGTGTTTCTTCCCTAATATCTTGATGAGATGTTAAGGATGCCTTAAGGATCTGGACCTCTTCATCTTTGAGATCCTTTTCTCTGATATAGCTTAGCACTGCTTTGATGAATATTCTTTGATCATTCATTTTCGGGTGTCGAAGTTTTCCTTCATCACCACGCTTGCTGCGAAATCTGAGTGGTATCTGGCGATTAAAAGCCCCATTCAGCCTTTGGACAATGATTTTGTGATTGCAAATGGTTGTGAACACCAGTTGTCTTCTTTCATTATCCTGCATGTATCTTTTGAACATCTGTAGGAAATTGTTTCCTAACAGAATATCTGCACATGTATCATGGAAATATATAGGTAGAGTTTTAACCTTATACCAAGGTGTACCTCTTGCTCATCTAATTAGGATTTCCGTCTCTTTAACTCTTTTGGTTAGAAGTAAGATTTTCTTGGAAAAATCTCTTCCTGCAATGCGGGGTAGATCTTCTTCCATTTATGCTGGGAAGATTCCTCGCTTTGCCGTGCAAATTCCTGCACCTGAATCAATATAAACAGCAAAATATTCTGCCTTATATTTTTCATATAACATCCCAATAGAGATGTATTTAGAGAATGGACTTGTCATTCTATCAGTAGCTTTTTCCCATTAATCGTGATTTTCATTCCATCTTCTTCACTTGCCCATGGTTTATGATTTTCGAGAAAATCCAAACCTAGCAACAATACCGCTTCTCTTCCGGCTCTGCCTTTGATCTCCATTACTCGTCCACCAATCTCCAGGGTACCTATGTAATGGTTGATCTCTGGCTGCTGCAGATAGTAAAGAACATTACAAGGGAAGTTGATTTCCCATCTTGTAGTGTCGAATTTTACTAACACATCTCTCCATCCTTTAGGACATTTCAGATTCACTGCAACTTTGTTACTCTGAGATGTCTGAGGTTGATCTATTTGGCTGATACTCCTTCCATATGGTAAGGACATGATTTTGTCTCATTGAAAGGATAATCTTTCTGAGGTTAGCCTGAGACTTTGGTCATGTCTCATGACTTCTCTATCTCGAATTTGAATATCTACGTTTCTCAAACGAGATAGTTCCACTCTATCAGGACAAACTGTCGTTGTCACCTTGATGAAGATATCTGGTATCTCGATGAACTTCTTTCTAAGGAATAACTCAGTGTGATGTGAGTTGGAAAGAGCATATGATACCTGATATGTATTGGAGTAAGGTCTGTTTTCTTCCTCCAAAAGATCTTTGCATTTGAAGTCGTGATATAGCGTCAGGGCTTTACTGAAATGGGTATCATTGAGATTATATGCAATCTTCGGATAAATGATCCCAACCACTTGTCCGGCACAAAGATTTCCCGTAATTGTTTCCAAAATGGAATCTTTTAGATTTCAGACTCTTTTATCACATATTATGATATTTATCGGCGTATGAACTCCTGTGTAGAGAGCCGATTTTAACATCAACTGGATTGCTCCTATGTGGATCCAGTTCATCTTTTCAGCAACTTTAGGCTTCATATTTCCCAGATCTTCCATGATGTCGCTGGCTGGAATCAACTGCATCTACACTTGATTTCCCGTGAGCTCTATAGGAAACGACATTTCTCGTCTGGTAATCCCATAGATGATATGTTGTTTCTTGCTCCTTAGATTGAAGTTCCTCAGAACTTGATCTATATTGCTTGCTGAAAAGCCTTGATACTTCTGTATATTTAGACTCTTCTTCATGATTTTATCAATCAGGTTTTGTGAGAGCGTCGTATGACTGGAATACCCAGTTCTATCTTCTCTCTCATTATGGATAATCTCTGGATTAGTCTGACTCAGATCTAGTTCCATCAGACCATTCCGAATCTTCTTCTTCACTGAAGACTTCTTCATGTTCATATATACTCTCATCTGAGGGTATATCTTCGAACTGATATACTTGTACCAGCTCCTGGTAGTAGATAGCATCCTCGATATCTGGAGTAGATTCGAATTTGTTGATGCCTCTTCTCTCGTTGTCAGTGCAATTTTTGGAAATATGCCCCTTTGCACCGCAAGTCCAACAGTTACAATCCTTAAAACTTTCATTAACTCTGGTATGAGTTCGCCTGAAAGTTTTCTTTGCAGGTGTTTTTCATTGGGATTTTTTAGACCCTTGGAATGAATACCTGTTCCTCGATGGTCCACTTCTTTGGCCTGATTTGTAAGATCGGGCCTTCTGCCTTGACCATCTGGTTCTTGGTCTCCAAGAATTTCTTTTTGGATCTCCACCTTTGCGATAGGGCTGAAACCTGTTCTTCTTGCTCATTTTCAGCCTAGGCGGTTCTCCTCCAATGATCGTTGGCAGATCATTATCCTCACAGTTTAGAGGAGTGTATTTATTGATTCTCCTTAATTTCTTCATGTTCCTCAGAGTTGTAGCTTGTTGACACCACTCTGAGAGTTTTCGATGTACATATGACATCCTTCTTGCGACATTTTCAGGATCTTCTGGTTCGTAATCCCGAATTAGCATCTCCTTTCATGGGCTTGGAAATTTTAGAAAGAAAATTTCTAATGCGACTCTTTCATCAGCTTTTGATTGATGTTGATAAAATGAAAAAAACTGTAGAAACTTGTTAAGCGATTGTTGGTCCAAAACTGCAAGTCTTAGATTATACAATGTCATCAAGTATTTCTTTCTTTTTTCTTCATCAAAACCTTCAAAATATCCTTCCCCAAGAAAATGACTTTTAATAATAACAGCCATTCTTCTGACATGTTCGGTGAAGGATTCGCCTTCGAAGCATACGTTCTTTATCTCAAGAGACATGTCATCCCATGCTATCTTCACCACTCCTGCAATACTCATTTCTAGGATTTTTATAAATCCAACCTTATTTAGATTGAGAGTTGCTGCTGCAATTCTCATTGCTGCTGTCCACTCGTCAATCACTGATTCTCGATCTTTGAAATTAACTTCATCGAGATCGAGCATAACTCCGTATGGATGGATTTGATCCAAGGTGGCTTTACCAACATGAGTATCCTGCATTCTTGGTTGTGGCCGCCTTGCTCTAGTCATTCTCTTCGCCATATATGCATCATTTGGTGTATGATGATCTAATCTAGCTCCGGTCTGAAAATCCTTGGGATTTCCAATAATAGCTCCTGGTGGTAATTGATTTACTGGTTGTGGGTTGTGAGCCATTATAACTTGTTGTTCGTTCTGATTCATCTTCAGATCGACTACGGCAAGATTAGCAAAAGATTCTGCTAACTCTTGGAGATCATCAAGATTAATTCTCTCAGGATTGCTCATTGTTTCTCCCCTCGAATCATTCTTGTCATTGCTTCAATCTTTGGATCCTTCTTGGCTTCTCCCATTGGTAATGGATAAGTGGACTCATTGTCAAAAGGATTATTTCTTTTACTAGAACGAGGTTGTTGTTCTAGTTTCTCTATACGGTTTCGAATATCCTTCAGGATGTTGTAGATTTCCTCATGCTTATTTTCAATCCCGTAGAGATTCCTTGGTACACCATATAGACTGTCCCCATAATATTGTACCGTCTTCTACACTTCTCTCAGATCCATCAAAAATTTGGAGAAATCTGGATTAATCTCTTGATATAAAAGAGTAGATGATACTCCTTTATCTTTCTTTGGTTCCATCAGAGATGGTTCTAATGATTTCTTCGAAAGACATATATATCTCCCATTCGAGACAGTTACTTCCATGGAGGAGGTTTTCTTTTCTTTTGATTCTTTGGGCACATGAATCAATTAATTCTTCCTCTTTGTTTTGGTGGACCAGGAGGTACAACTGCCTTCTCCAGTGTGTTAGGACACTCTGGTATCTCGTTCTCTTTTTCTCCAAGATTTGGAGAAATTTCTGTTGCTGTCCATACCTTAGACATTCTGTAAAATCCATTAGATATTGTGATTCTGATGATTTTTTCTCATAACGTTCTCCGTCATTAGATGAAGATACTTCAGTTCCTCAATGAAGTTCTCTATCATTCTCATCTCTTGGTGGCAAGAGATAATTGCTTCACAATCCACTCTTAATGCTGCAGAGTGGAATTCTCTATTCCAGATTGCAAGAGCAGTCTGGGTTCTTATTTTCTGTACCTCCAAATTATGGAGATAGTTCATGTAACATTCACATCTCGGACAATCGTCCGGATCCATATTTTTCTTGATGTCTCATCCGTTAGAATAGTACTTATAGTAATATATAAAATATAATTCCCAGATAAACCTAAGCCTCTGATACTATTTTGAAAGCGTGGATCGACTTAGCAAAATACGTAATAAAGAAATACGTAGCCATCTTTTGAATGACTAAAATAAGAGGGTAATTACATGTTATTTGACCTCTCCGTTCGTATCCCTTTTTCCAATTTAACTAGTTCGAATTTTTCCATATCACACAAATAGGACACTTCAAAGTGTTTCAATAGATATAATTTGAAAAGTCAAAGCTTAGTGGTTATGGGTGGTCTCTATTTTCAAAAGTGGTTATGGGCGGTACACACTATCCTGGTTATATACGAATATTACTCTAAATTATATCGCAAATACTCACGGTCAACTTTCTTTTTTTTTCCTGTTTGAAATTTGATTAATTATATTTAATTAAATTCAATTAGAATTTGTCAATTTTTTAATTTTAATTAGAGTATCAATTTTAATTATTCCAACTAAGATTTACTAATCTCTATATAGACTTAATTAAATATTAATTCAATTAAAAAATTTAAAAACAAATAAAAAAAATTAATTATTGGGTGGACCGTCAGAAGAGTTCAGTTCTGTTGAGGCCGTTGTGTACATCATAAATTCTCCCTTTAGGGAGCGTTTACTTTGCGTGATAGGATAGACTGATAAAACATAGGATTGACTATATAAAGGATTAGATGATCAAACAAGCTAAAAAATAATCAATCCATCAAAGTAAACGGTGGATTAACATATACTATTTTTATCTATCTATCCTATCACCCAAAGTAAACGCCCCCTTAGAATTTTGACTATCAGCAAATATGTGGGGGAAGAGACTTGCATCACCTAATATTATTTAAAAAAAAAAAAACTATTAACTATTCAAAGCTAAAATTTAAAAATCACAGCATTACTCTAGGGTGGTCATCATTAGGGTTTTACGTCATCACTGGTTTCTCAAGACAAGGCAGCCAGAACTTGTTAATAATTGTTTACGTATAATGCATATAATTTTTTCTTCGATCATCTAAAATTCATGAGAGGAGTTGGTGCCTAAAATTCAGTTACACGTCATCCAAAATCATTAGTTCATTACAGCCCCGAATATACATAGACAAATATTGGAGTGTTGTTATTAATGATACAGTACATAGTATTTACATTGGCTATTGAATATATATATATGAAGAAGATCATATAGTAACTCATTTTATATGAGTTCGTATGAACCATGCATTTTTATCACATAAGTTAATGCACAAATTCATGTTAATGAAAAAATTAAACCATTAATCTTTTTTATGTATTGTTGATATTTAATTTGTGCATTACTATCATTGCAAGTTGTGCATTAAAAATTGTACATTAAGTTACTGCAATTTATCATTTGTCATATTTGTGCATTAAAGTATTGCATTTCGTGCATTTCTGAAGTGATAAATATCCATGGTTCTTATGAACTCATATAAAGATGAGTTCTTACCGGATTCACACCATATATATATAGAGAGAGTATAAATGATATGCGATGATGCTCCACCTTTGACTTTGGATGGGTAAATATGACATGGGTTAAAGCTAATAAAAGTTTTCAACTAAAAGTTCCGACTACATAATGAATGGGGTATGGACGGTCGTCAGGAAATATACATTAATAAATAAATAAAAATTCAAATAGATATAATAGCATTTCATATATTTTAGGATAATAATACTCCCTCCGTCCCATTTATATAGGCGGATTGAAATTTTCACAGAGATTAAGAAAAATTATTGAAAAAATAAATTTTATAGTAAATTTCTTAATATGCCCATATTTATTATTTGACTATGTATTTTTTATGAGTTAATCAATGAATTAAATAGGTTTATATTAGTAAATGAACTAAAAATTATTACTTTTTATGAAAACAAGCCTATATATTCAGGATATCCGAAAAAGAAAAACAATCTTATATAAATGAGATGGAGGGAGTAGAAGAAACCATACTTCCTTTTTGAATCTGAAACCAAACTTTCATACTATATATTACTATACATGTTATGATTAATAAATTCAGTTGAATTATCCACACTCTGAAAAATGTGTCAGGTCATTTATTTGTTTTCATGTAAATACACATCTCTTTACAAACGTACTTCCCATATACTAGTACTTATTAATTGTAAAGTCGCCAGTTGTGCTATAACATAGATTAGGGCAGCAGTAAAATTTATTTTGTTTCTGTTTTGGGGTATAAACAGTCAATCATGTCATGCAGTACGCCAATACATTAATTACTAACTAAATAGAGTCCATAATTTAATATCTTCACATGCAGATACTCTCTGGGACAGAAAACAATTATTTCTCTATAAACGTAAATTAATGTCTAAATTTTCGAAGAGCTCAAACACGTTGATTCTTAACTATTAACGGGTTATGTGAACATTAGGGATATGAAGAGACAAAATATATACATTCTAAAAAAGAAGAGACAAAATACGTGTTTAATATGCGTGAAATATATATAGAATATAAAATAAAATATTAGATTAACATTAAAATAAAAGGCCTTTTGGTGTTCCCATTAGACTTCCTTTCATAACAAGCTGATTGTTTGTCGCTGCAGTCAAATTGAGTGAGGGATATTAATTAAAGAAATAGTAGGAAATAGGAATGAATTATTTGACAATTTCAAAAGCCAACGTTCAAAACTTGGACTGCGTAGGCACTAAAATGTTGAAGCCTAAATTGCCCATCTTTTTTGGGGAATCAAATTTCTTCTCCTCACTTATTGCGGAATAAATAAATGAACCCTCATATGTCGTTGTATTTGAATCTGCTCACTATCTTTGGCAGCATAAAGAAAAAGCTGCAAAAAAAAATATCATCTTTTTCTTTTTTATTTCTCAGAAGGAATTCGCTTAAGAATTTCTTTTCCCATAGATGGTAATCATGATATATGTATTCAAAACCAATTACAAAAACATTAAAAAAATGTTATCCCTTGTTAGTTTTTCAGAAAACGGGGAATTTTTTTGAGAAGATTATTCTGGGAGGAAAATTTGTTTTGAGATTTAGTTCTTTTCTAATAAAAAAGATAAAAATGGGCATATATTAATTACTCGAAAACTCTGTAGCCGCTCCTTCGATTTAATTGTTTCTGACGTAATAATAAATAAACAAGGTAGCTGTCTTATAATGAAAGCATAATATTGTTAATTTGGATTAAACTAATACCTTTAACGCTTTCAAAAACCAAAAAAGAAAAAGAAAAAGAAAGAAATTGGTCCATCACAATTCACAGCTTAACAACAACACAAGCTGTTAGGCTCGTGGTCCTACAAAAGAAACAAAGATTAATTAAACTATTAGTATTGCCTATTGAAACCTCAACGTCCCATTTAAATTAGTTTTTTTAGGGAATGTCGATTTAAATTAATTATTACAGTCTATATTGACTTAAGATCATGAAAAATAAAAACATTAGAAAGTTTATTCAGCAAAAATATACATACTTCATGCATGTTCATAACCGCATAATTAATTACATACATGCTTGACTTATCTAACCGGAAATCCGCGTAAATGCAGACAAAAAGCAATTTTTCTTTTTTCTTTTCTCCAAGTAGATAAAATCGTTGCGGTACATAAATATTATTTATTTTAATTATACATTTATACTTTATTCTTGTGTTGTATTTCATTTATATCATACGGTATGATTTTTTTTAGATGGATACAAGTTACATTATCAATCACAAATTTCATGATATTAAAAATAATTCTATATTAACAACAATACTATCACAAAATACCTACATATATAAGAAATAGTACTTTTTTTGTAACAATACTAAAAAAGAAGTGCATATACAACATTAACGGCACAACTTTTTACTAGCTTAGAGCCTTAGACCAAACTAGGAAGGAAATCCTATATTATGTCCTTTTAAAAAATAAAATAAAAAATCAACCTGCTTAAAAAAAGTTGGATTAGTTAAAAATATCAAATAAATCTGTATTATTATTATGAGAAATTAAATCTATCTTCTTCCTCAAGCACAGAATAAACACAGTCAGACAAAAACAGCTACATGTGCGTCAGAAAATTCACACACACACGCACACATGGAGACTTATTTCACCTAAAATAATTTGACTAATTAAGCACTCATAAGCCCAGCAATTGCCGTGTACCGACTATAAAGAATTGATTTCCTAAAATATTTTCATACCCAAAATCAACAAACTCAATAAATAGACTTATTCAACATTCTTCTTTCAAAATCAACGACTAAATTAGTTTTTTTTCCTCTACTTCCTCCCTAAAGAAACCAAATATATTCCCTCCTCCCAGGCATCTTCATCATCATTTGATTCACCTTTAATGTTGATTCCCACCCCCGATTCCTTTGCATCTACAACTCTCATCACTTTATTATAGTTTTTGCCTTCAATTACCCTCAAATTCTTTTCCTTTTTTCTCGTCTAAATCGGCCATGTTTAGTTTTGGGAATCTCGCCATACTTATTTTCTCTATCGTTTTCCTGGGCGTAGCTTCCAGATTCTTGTCCAGAACAAGTTTATTCCATTCGTTGAAGAAAATATGGCGTTTGTTGCAGGAAAAATGCTATGTCTACCAGTTCTACAAGGTGCCGAAATTCAACGAAAACATGCAGGAAAACCAGCTGTACCGAAAGGTTTGCACGTACCTTAATTCTCTGCCGTCCGTTGAAGATTCAGATTTCGCGAACCTCTTCGCCGGCTCGAAGCCGACTGAAATTAATCTAGTTCTCGACGAGAATCAAATCGTCACGGACCAGTTCCTCGGCGCCAGAGTGTTTTGGAAGAACGAAGACGGCGAGAGAGAAGGCGAGAAGTCGCTGGTTCTCAAGATTAGGAAGAACGATAAACGGAGGATTTTAGTGCAGTATTTGCAGCACATTCATCAAACGTTTGATGAGATTGAGCAGAAGCTGAACGAGGTGAGATTGTTCGTCAACGTAGACGACGGAACGCAGAGAAACGGACGGTGGAGATCGACTTCGTTCACGCATCCGGCAACTATGGAAACGATGGTGATGGACGCGGATCTGAAAACGAAAATCAAATCAGATTTGGAGAATTTTTTGAAGTCCAGGCAGTATTACCACCGATTAGGCCGTGTCTGGAAGAGAAGCTACCTGTTGTACGGGCCGGCAGGAACCGGAAAATCCACGTTTGTAGCTGCGATGGCCAAGTTTCTGAGCTACGATATTTACGAGATCAATCTGCACAAGGTGCAAAACGACGCCGATTTGAAGTACCTCCTCCTCCAAACGACGAAGAAGTCCGTACTAGTGATCGAGGATCTCGACCGTCATTTGGAGGACAAATCGACGGCGCTGAGCTTGTCCGGAGTCCTCAACTTCATGGACGGGATATTCTCCTGCTGCGGCGAGGAGAGAGTCATGGTTTTCACCATGAACAGTAAAGAAAACGTGGGCGCGTCGATCCTACGCCCCGGCAGAATCGACGTCCACATCAACTTCCCCCTCTGCGATTTCACCGCCTTCAAGAATTTGGCCAACAGTCATTTAGGGTTAAAAGAACACAAATTATTCTCGCAAGTAGAGGAGATTTTCCAGATCGGAGCCACGTTGAGCCAGGCCGAGATCGGCGAGATCATGATATCGAACCGGGGTTCACCGAGCCGGGCGCTGAAAACCGTAATCACTGCGCTGCAGGGGAATCTCGCGTCTCGGGTCGGAAAGAGACTGACCGGATCCGGGTCGGGTCGGACTCAGGATGAACCGGAAGAGTCGGTGAAGGAAGGGCAAAACGGGATACACCCGATGAAGGATATCAAGAATTTTTACGGATTTCTGAGGGCCAAGAGTAGCAGAAAGGCTTCGTTTGATAAATTTGAAGTCGACCCGAATGATCGAGAAAATTCAATTCATGCCCATGATACTTGAGTCCGTTTCTGAAATTTGAAACCCTATCTCTCTTTCTGTATATTATTAATTTTTTTTTGTCAGGTCCTTTAGGTTCTAGTTCTACATTTTAAGATTAATTTAGCACAGGATTTGATAAAGAGCTTGTAGATGAAATTCTGTAGAAAGGGTCATTTGATCTTTTTCTTTTAATTCAATTTCATATGATTTTTTTATATATTAGGAAGTTAATTTGTTAATTAGCATATGCAGTGTATCTTTTTTTATTGTTCTGCTTATTGCTTTAACATTGTTTTATATTATTGTGTTATCAACAAGTACACAATTTCAAAGATTTCTAATTGTGTATGAAATATATTTGATCGTGTGATTTAGTTGCTTGTCAATAATTATTCATGTGGAAATATTTTTTTTCTCTGATCCATCATTTAAATGATCTATTTTTTAAGAATTGCATAATTAATGATGGAGTTATGGATGCTGCCACCATTAGCGAATATGAATTAGTTTTCTACTCAAATGTCCTAAAAGAATTAAAACTGCTAAATTAATAGTGTCGTATACAAAGAACTTGATATAAAACTCCACGACTATTTTAATTGACAATCCAATGATGTGATTGATAATATTTGAATGAAAACATTGACATTATTATTCCTAAACACACCAATTTCTACCATTTTCCACTTTTTTTACTATTTTTTCCCCATAAGCTACCAACTTTCTAATATAGAAAGCTTATCAACAGTTTATATTTAATCAAATCACTTGTGAAGAATAGCAACTTTTATTTTATTTTTCAAAACACTTACAATAATGATTGAAGACTTGGAGTGAACGTGTGCTTTCAACTTGCCCAATCTATGCATCTGGACTATCAAGATGCCAATCGAAAACTCCATCTCCTTCTGCAATCTCTTCCACTCCTTGGAAGTGGCGCCCCCCCTTCAATGGGTCGTGTTTCCTTTTGTTCTCTGATGCTTCTATTGGCCCTCCTGGTAGTGTCGAACTTGGAGGAGTTTTTCGTGATCACTTTGGGACTCTTCTCATGCCGTTGGCTTCTTTGCAGCCACTCTGCCTTGATGTGGAAATTGTAGAAGGTTTAGTTTGATTTAAAGGAATTCGATCAGCTCGTGAAGAAGGTTTTTCAGACTTGGCTGTGGAAATGGACAATTAAAGCATTATCCTTACTCTTCAAAAAGGTGTTGTTCCTTAAACTCCGGTTGGAACTATTATTGCAGCATTCTGGAATTTGCCAAAGATTTTGAACGCATTGAATTCCAGTGGATTGGAAGACATCAAAATAAAGTTATTCATTACTTAGCGTCTTGTGCTAGGAATCATGTTTTCTCTTTTGATGATGACAATCTACTTTTTGTAGCGCTTCTGAGTATTTCCATGGACGTTGGTCCTTTTCGTCGAATGAATTGCTTGTTTTTCTCTAAAAAAAGGGAGGATCACTGGAATATATTTTCTACAGTCATACCAAGTATTTTGATTTCGTTTGTGGCTTAAATCAAATAAAGTACCCTTGATTTCTCAGCTAGGTGAAGGATAGAGATGTGTATGCTTCTTTTAAATTCATATTTTACATTACACGAGTACCTGTTTTTCTTATTAAGGGTGAAAACCGTGAAATGAGAAAATAGTTGAGTGTTCGAATAATAATGCACAACATGATGCTATTTTAGTGGTTTGCAATGTCATTTGGAAAAGAAATTAATCATAGGACATTTTATTCATAGCCTCATATTTAATCTATCTATATATATATTAAAATAAAATAGTGAAAGATTAATTTTGCCGGCTGATGAACCCATATTTTGTGTTGATTTTGTGTGTGTTTAGGTAGTCTAGATCGAGTCTTTTGTTGTCTTTTTGTATTGTTTCAGTGCTTGGAAGGGCACTATTTGGGCAACAGGTCTATCTGGCAGGTAAAGAACATTAGAGGGCAAGACAAGGTTGAAATCTGCTTAAATGGTACGAGAATCGATACAAGGCAATGAGCAATCGATGAATCTCCAGCTTGAGCAAGAATGATAGCATCAGACGCGTAGCTGTGAGGAGGATTCGCTGGCTCAATCTTAATACCAAGAGTAGTGTTGGCCTTGTCTGGCATTTTGGGCAGGAAGCAGAGCAGAAGATGTGCTGACAAGAGAAGGCAAGATGGCGGGGGCAGCTGGCGTGTTTCTCTCCGAAGCCTATTAGGAAAAGGAAAAGAAGATCTAACCTAAGTTTCTTTCCTAATCCGATTAGGTGGAGAATTCGCAAGGGATCTTGAAGATTGACGTGATATGCCATGTTGAGGGTCGTGCTTATCAAGTAATTACTTGGAGTTGTAAGATCGTTTGGGCCCTTATCTTAGGGTAGTTTGCAAATTTAGGCCATAATTCGGCGGGCTTGCAAGAAAAGGGCCTTCGGGCTTGAAAGATATGAAAATTTGGATTTTGGATTTGCAAAATTAGGCCACTGTATTTTATAAAAGTTGCAATTTTGGGCCAAAATCGTTAATACCCACTTGCTTTGGAACAAATCATAAATACACATCAAGATAAGAATTGCTCAAGGTTACAAGAGATCCACGCTTTCTAAAATGGTATCAGAGCCTTAGGTTTATCTGGGAATTATATTTTATTTATTGCTTTAAGTATTATCCTAATGGAGGAGACATCAAGAAAAACATGGATCCGGACAATTGTCCGAGATGCGAGTGTTACAGGAATTATCTCCAAGATTTGGAGATAAAAAGAGAAAGAAACCAGATGTTACGGACAATCTGGAGAGAATTGTTCGACTCTATAGTCGTACGAGAAAGAAGGCTCGAATATATTAAGCCTTTAACTCAAGAAATTGAGGCAAGAAGGAGATATGATTCAGATCTGAGTGATCTCCTGTTCGAGGTGATAAACACCATGAGGAGGAACCATCATAATAATCATATCTGATGGATCTAGAAGAATGTCCAAGGCATGGACATTTCCTGGAACGTCTCCAAATTCTGGAGAAAAGAAGGACCAAATACCAGAGTGTGCTAACACACTGGAGAAGGCAGTTGGATATCCTAATCCAACAAAAACAGGAGAAAGAACTAATTGATTCCTGTCTCCAAGGAATCAAAAGAAAAGAAGATCTTCTACATAGTTGTATACTCCTTGAATGGGAGATGGAACATGCTATGAGAAGAGATCATTGGATCCATCTGGGATTTAATTGGAATTAGCTTCTATATGCTATTTCGCCCTGATGGAACAAAAGAAAGATAAAGGAGTATCATCTACTCTTTTTATATCAAGAGATTTCTCCAGATTCCTCCAAGATATCGGCGGATCTAAGAGAAATACAGAAGACAGTACAACATTATGGCGATAGCCTGTATGGTGTACCACGCGATCTTTACAAGATTGCTATGAAACAGGATGAAATTTATAATATCCTGAAGGAGATCCAATCACGGATCGAAAAACTGGAGCAACAACCTCGTTCCAGTCAAAGGAGAAATCATTTTGGTAATGAACCCACTTATCCATTGCCAGTGGGAGAAACCAAAAAGGATCTCAACATGGAGACCTTGAAAAGAATGATTCGTGAAAGGAAAAAATGAGTAATCTTGAACGAATCAAGCTTGACGATCTCCAGGAGTTAGCAGAATCTTTTGCTAACATGACGATGGTTGATTTAAAAATGAACCAGAATGTGGTCCAAAATCCACAGCCGGTGAATCAACTTCCACCAGGAGCCATTATTGGAAATCAACAAGATTTTCAAAATGCACCAGGAGCCATTAATGCAGTCCAGGATTTTCAGACTGGAGCAAGGTATGATCAACATACCCCAAATGATGCATACATGGCAGCAAGAAGGACAAGGGCAAGAAGGCCGCATCCAAAGGTACAAGACACACCTTATGGAAGGCAACCCTGGATCCTATTCATCCAAGTAAAATTTGACACTACAAGGTGGGAAACCAACTTCCCTTGTAATGTTCTTTACTATCTGCAGCAGCCGGAGATCAATCATTACAAAGGTACCCTGGAAATTGGGGGACAAGTGATGGAGATCAAGGGTAGAGCTGGAAGAGAAGCAGTTTTGCTGTTGGGTCTGGATTTTCTCGAGGACCACAAACCTTGGGGAAATAAAGAGGACTGAATGGAAATCACGATTAATGGGAGAAAACTATTGATCGAATGACAAGTCCATTCTCCATATACATCTCAATAGGGATGTTATATGAAAAATATAAGGCAGAATATTTTGCTGCTTATATTGACTCAGGTGCAGGGATTTGTACTGCAAAACGAGGAGTCTTCCCGGCAGAGGTAGAAGATGATCTACCCCGAATTGCATGAAGAGATTTCTCAAAGAAAATTTTGCTCCTGGCTAAAGGAGTAAAAGAGACGGAAATTCTAATTGGCGGAGCCAGAGGTACACCTTGGTATAAGGTTAAAACTCCACCAATTTATTTCCATGATACAGGTGCAGACATTCTGCTAGGAAACAATTTCCTACAGATGTTCAAAAGATATATGCAGGATAATGAAAGAAGGCAATTGGTATTCACAACCATTTGCGATCACAAGATCATTGTCCAGAGGCTCAAAGGGGCTTTTAATCGCCAGATACCATTGAGTTTTCGCAGCAAGCGTGGTGATGAAGGAAAACTTCGACACCCAAAAATGAAGGATCAAAGAAGATTCAGCGAAGCAGTGCTAAGCTGTATTAGGGAAGAGGATCTCAATGATGAAGAGGTCCAGATCCTCAAAGCAGCTTTAATATCTCATCAAGATATTAAAGAAGAGATGCAGGTGTCCATAGAAGATGTCAAAAGAAAGATTAAAAGGAATTACAATGAGAATCCTTTGGCATGGTGGGACAGAAACAAGCTCAAAGCTATCTTGAAGGTGAAACCAGAAAAGGACAGTGGCGGAGCCAGGCCCCCGAGTATATGGGGGGCAAAATATTAAGAGTATTTAAAATAATTTATTTAAATACAAAATTATATAATATCCTAAAATATTACAATAATTACTTAGAATTTATAATTACATAAGATCATAATCGGTGATTGATTTTCTCTTTGATTTGTCTCTTTATTTATCGTTGATTATTTTCTAATTACAAATTTATCCATTCTAAGGTTCGTGGTACAAGACCTACCAATGTCCCATTTAATATATGAGATTTGCTCTAATTTATGCTAGTTTGTTTAGTACATGAATGTATAGTATTATATTTTTTTTAAAGTACACATAATAATATTGTAGAATTTATATATTTTTTTAAGGAATTGTATATAATAAAAAATAAATATCACATTAAAACAAATTTATTCACTCCTATGAATACCATACTCAAGAATTTATCCATTCCTACAATTTCAGAGAAACAATTATTTAATTGAAACGAATATACTTCATTCCTATGATTTTACAGAAACAAATATGTTAAAGGAGAGATAAGGAGAGATACAAGTTTTAATTGAAGTCTATTTATTTCTCTCTTTTTTTTGACACGTTAAAACTAAAATTCAGAAAATTAAGGAAATAAATCATTTATTTATCTTTTTCCTTTGCCCATGTCTTTATAATTTTTTGGTGGGGCAAATTTCTTTATGTTTGTAAATATTATGCAGAAATAAGTATAGTTAGGGGGTAATTCAACAAAATTGAGGGGGGCAATTGCCCCACCCCTCTTGAATGTGGCTCCGCCAATGGAAAATGAGTACGAGTTTGTTAGATACAGACCAATCCTGATGAACCTCAAAGATCAACAGGATATGAAGGAAATAATCAAGGAACACCTTGATTTAAAGTTGATCGAACCAGGAAACTCGCCTTACAGCAGTCCTGAATTTCTGGTAAGGAATCATGGTGAGATCAAACGAGGTAAACCCAGATTAGTTATTAATTACAAAGGAATTAATGATATTATGGAGTTTGATGGATATTTTATCCCTAGTAGGGAACACCTTATTAACTGCATTAGAAATGCTAAGGTATTCTCTAAGTTTGATTGCAAGTCAGGTTTCTACTAGATTCGCATGGAGGAAGGGAGTAAGAAGTTTACAGCTTTCTCTACTCCACAAGGGCATTATGTTTGGAAAGTAATGCCAATGGGGTTAGCTAATGCGCCTCAAATATTTCAGAGAAAGATGGATAATCTGTTTAAAGATTATTTTTCTTTTATGTTCGTTTATATTGATGATATTTTAATAGCATCAAAAAATATGGAAGAACATATCAAACATCTTGAGATCTTTGCAGATGTTTGTTATAAAGAAGGTCTAGTACTGTCTGAAAAGAAGGCAGTCGTGGCAACTCGGAAAATGGAATTTCTGGGTATCGAGATTGATGAAGCAGGAATTATTCTACAGGACCATATTGTTCAGAAGGTCCAGAATTTTCCTGAAGATCTAAAGGAAAAGAAACAACTTCAGAGTTTTTTGGGAGTTGTTAATTTCGCGGGACCATTTATCAAAGATCTCGCGAAACATAGAAAAGTTTTTAGTACATTACTGAAGAAGGATGTTCCGTTCATCTGGACAGAAGAACATCGAAAGGGTATGAGGGAGTTAAAAGAGGTTTGCAGAAATCTCCCAAAACTCTCGATACCACAGGACGAAGATGACTTGGTTCTGTACACTGATGCAAGTGACTATTGGTGGGCAGCAGTCTTAACCAAGATCACTCCTAATGGAGAAGAACCCTGCAGATACTGTAGTGGTTTATTCTCAGATGATGAGTCCGTAAGATGGCACATCAACGAAAAAGAATTCTTTGCAGTCCGAAAGGCTTTTAAAAAATGGCCTTTATTTTTATTAGCAAAGAAATTTACTTTGAAAGTCGATAACACACAGGTTAAGGCTTTCTTAAAAAACAAGATTGAATCTAAGCCTGAAAAGGCTAGATTAATTAGATGGCAAGCTGAATGCCAATATTATATTTATGATATTGTCGTTTTGAAATCTCACGAAAATGTTCTTGTAGATTTCCTAACAAGAGATGGAGCAAACTGATGTGAACTCCATTCTACTGGCCCATAGACATCTCAGAGAAAATCTGGAGATGTTAACGGGAGAGTGGGACGAGTGCATTCTGAATGCTGAGCAAGCAGGAAGATTGCAGACTCTCGATAAGACGAAAGTCACCGAGAGAATACGAGCTTGCATACGGTCTTAGGGTCAACTCTGGGCTGCATGTCAAACACCAATCCTTCGGGTGGCCAAAGATCCTTTGGTAAAAGAAGAGTTTCGAGTACAGGGCTCTAAACCTGTAGCAGAGGATTCAAATACCTCTTGCCCAAGTTCTAAGGTGGTGGTATCTTCGGAACCATTGCCCCAAGAAAAAGATGATATTCAGGGGTCACACTCTGAACCATCATGTCAACCCAGCACCTCTGGAGAAAAAGAGGGAGAGATTAATCTTAGGCCAATGACTGGCACATCTAAGATTAATACTGATAAGATTTAAGTTTCTTCTTCGTGGCAGGTTTATCAAGCCAATTGGGAGAAGCTCAACACAAGGACTGGAATCAACCCAGAAAAAATAAGGGTTGATGTCTCGGGGAAATATCCTCGGGTGTGGATGATGCCAAATTCAGATCCACACGAAGATGGTATGAATTTGGAGCACTTGCTTCAGTTTATACTACATCTCAATCATTCGCCGAAATCAAGAATCTACCCAAGTGGATTCAAGAAGCGGTGTATGATACCTGGGCTAACAATCCACAGCTTAGCCGAGGTGACATTTTGGAGTTGTATTTCATCAGCGCAGCCCCAGAACCTGCAGGGAAATGAAACCATGAAGCCTTCCATTATATTAGGCTTCGAAGACCAGATGCACGCGCCCTCGAGAAGATCAATGCGCCTACAGAAAAAGAGACTACTTTAGTCTCTACATTACCAGAAGACCTCATCTCTACCAGAAGAGCATGGGGATTATGGGTCTGTCTCACTGAGATGGACAAAGTCAAGTTCCCGTTCAAATTCTTTCAGAATTCAGTGAACGGATCATTCCTGTTAAACACTATGACAGGAAAATCTACAAGATTCGCAGAGGAAGCTTTCGAAAGAAAGAGAACCTTGCTCTGGGAAAACAAGATTGCGACGAGTAAAGAAACTCATCGCAAATACTGCAACATGGCTCATTTTGGAAACTGGTCTGAGCGTGTTTGTTCAGATTGTCAGAACCAGAAAGAACCAGAGTTCGGGAAGGGATTCATGCCCAGAAGAGGAAAAGAGAAGGCTCGGTCCGACGAGCATCTCGAGCAGAAGGCGCTGCCAAAAGCAAGGACGCCCAGGGCCCCGGGAAAAAAGTAGATTCCCGACACAGGTTGGTGGAGTCATGTGACTCTGAGCTGGAGCACCCAGTAAAGAGAAAACGACAGTAGTGGGTGGGAGGGAAAAGTGATTACCCACTAAACGACAAATGGGTAAAAGCACAGAAGGAGCATTATCAACTGAAGATAATGCGATTTGATAAAAGTAGCACCGAAAGTTTGGCGTCCTTTTTCAATAATGGACGACAGCGATGGTCCTACGCTGAGTCAGATACAGGCTGGCCGCGGAACAAAAGTATCCGAGGTAATAATGAAGGGAGGAGGTTGAGAAATTGAAACCTCTATATAAACCAAGAGGCTGGAGAGCAGAAGGGCATCAAAAATCCACCAGAAATCATCTACACCATCTCCTCTGCTCTCTCAAAATAAGTTGTAATAGTTCCTAGCTTAGTATAGTATAGTTTATGACTTTCTTTTCCGCTACCATAGGTAGCTAAACAAGTCTGTCTCCTCCCTAAAGGAGATATACTTATGTTGTAATAAATTTTATATAATTCCTAAATAAAGTTCGGGCTTTTGCTCATCCCTTCCAGTGTCTAATTATTCTCTAAATACCAACTAAATACCCTACGCCCCGAGTAGGAAACGAACGAGGGCTGTGCTGAGTGTTGCTGAAGGAGTCTACGTCTGGAAACCATCGGTTGCGATCGTGTGGTTGGACGAGGTCCCTAAAACTTCCGGTGGAAATACCCAGCAACATTACGGTCAAAAAGGTATGAAGTTGGTATGCTTAGGATTTTTATACGGAAGTGTGATGGGCCTGATTGCATTAAATGCTTTATCTCCAAATGGAAAAATGGATTAATATTTTGATTGTAAAATTGAGTAATTCTTGTTAACTTGATGTGTAATCCTTATAAGCTTTGTGGGTATGCTGTTTTGCACTTATCGGGCCAAAAGGTGGCCTTTGACCGCCAATCGGGCCGAGAAATGGCCTAAGATCGCCAAACTTTTAAGATAATGGCCTAATTTGAACGACCTGAAGAAATATGGCTCAATATTGCAAACCGCCCTAAGATAGAGGCCCAGAAAAACTTTAAACTCTAATTACTTGCACTCCAAGGTAGCTCATGGACTTACCATGCAAAGGACCGAGGGTCCAAACCCTAGCGCATCTCAGCCTATAAATATGGTGCATGACCGCAGCCATCACCATACACACTTAACAATTCAAGTTCCTAATCTTTGACTTCTGCTTTGCTTTTATTTTCGAGAGATTTGTGAGGAAGAAACAAGTCCCCTAGGGCAATTCAGTTTATGTTTTTAGTTTCCAGTAATTATTTCCCGATCGGCTCTTTTGGTCGATCATTACATTGATCTTTCGTAAGTTTACTTTTAATATAGTTCTTATATTTTTCTCCCAGATTTATGTTTGCATGATTTACTTTATGTGTAGCTAATTTTCTATACTTGATCTGGAAACAACTAGTTGAATAAGAACCAAAGCTCGTGAGGTCGAATTGGATGAATTAATTGCATGTTGCATTCTAGATCTGTTTATGAGCTTGTTCCAATATGATTTAACTTGTTGAGGTAGTTAATAGGCCGTTAATTACTTAGATAATATTAGATCACTAAATTGACTAAGAGGTTTAGGGAGAATTTTCTCAACTTACCTTGGTCTGGATTAATAAGCAGTGAGTGAAGGTGTTTGTCTTGGGCGAGACAGGCGTGATTATTCCTTGTTGGGCCTTTTTTGTGATTAATGCTCTCTGGGCAAGAAACTGGACGATGACTCAGGGACAGAGGTATTGCCCAGAGTAGGGAGCCGACGGTGCGTCGCCAACTAAGTAAGGATAGGTAAGTGAAGGGTTTGTAGAGAGCGTGACGATTAAAAAAGGGATCTCGGCATTCAAGTCCTATAACCAACGATGCATGCATGTAATGAAGATTAATGCACCAATGATCGAGCTAGTATTTTTATTTAATTAGTTTGTCCAGGTCAAGTTCTTTTTATTATTAATCAAGTTACTTGTTTAGTTTCAGTTTTAGTTTTGTTTACGTATTAAGCAAGATAGACCCAGTGACCAGCACCAACCCCAAGTTTGAACCAGGTTGTGGAGGATTAAAGAGATAGTGGCAATCAACTCCCTGAGGATCGACCCTGCCTTCCAAGCACTGTCTATAGTATTGTGAGCATAGGACAAAATATAATTATTTTGCCGAGTGTCAGCGACAGCGCTCGTCACCGGCAAAATTCAATTTGTACAGTTATTTCCTACAAACATGGAGCGGTTTTATTATTCAAAAGAACATGGAGCAATTTTTAATCCGTATGGTTTCTTTTCCTATTGAAATAAGAAGATTTTTACTTAGTGATTGATTTAAAGCTTAAACATTATCTCTTATTTAAAATATATATAAAAAAATGTGATTTCATATAACCTCTCCCACGTTTTAAGTGTTTGAGAAAATATATGAAAAAAAGTTTATCTTTAAACCAAAATCTTTTAGTATAAATTATTTTTCTTATCAAAATCAGTTTTCTCATACGGTGAATTTCTCAAATGCAGATTCAAGGTAGTTATCCTCAAGTTCTCTCGAAGTTTTCTTCAAATATTTCACAATCTGCAAATTTTAATTTTTATTCTCAATCTATGTTTTAGGCTTTTCTAATTTCCAAAGAATTTCTTCCATTTCTGAATTCACGCAGCTTTCGGAATTTACATCTTATTATTTGAGGAATTGCTCTCAGTTTTTACAATTTGAGTACCACAATTTTTTCAATTTTTAATTTTCTAATTAGCTTTAATATTCTAAAATGTGATAAAGATTTTAATTTGCTTTCTTAATTAATAGAAATTATGAAATATGGAACAAGTTGTTTTTGTTCATCATAGACGATAGATATATCTTTTGGATTTCTTGAATTGTAAATAATTAGTATTATCTATTTGAGTTACAAATAAGATAATCAAGTATATTATTTCAAATTTATAGAAAAGATAAAATATAAAGAAAAAAAGAATAAGAAGTTTATTGTTCAACACTACAAAATGAACATGTACTATATAGAAAGTGGAGTAACACATTTTTAAAATAATCAGTTGATTGAGAATTATTCTAATAATACATCATTTTATTATGTATGCATATTGATATTTTTTAGTATTCATTCGGTTAAAGTAGCATGTCAATTTGCATAAGGATTATAACTAGACACTTTGAGCCATCTCTGCTTCGTGAAAATCATTAGAGATATACAAAATTGGATCTACAATAAAAGTTGGGCAAAATCCCAGAAATATATTACAAAGTTCTATGCATATATAGAGAGAGTTATATTTACACCTTTCAAATTAAATTACATAAAATATTAAAATAATAAAAGTTGGAAAAAAGTCCCATCATTGTTGTATTTTAGAAGTCATTTAAGAGGGTTTTAAATTATGCTAAAATTTAAGTTTACCATTTTTATTGTATTTTTACTTTTTATATTATGAGTTAATATTTGTATTTATAATTAAAAAAAGTATAATGTGCTTCCGTGCATCGCTCGGACCACAATATTAGTTAAAATATTAAAATGCATGAGTGGAATTGCACCAATTATTTTATAATTCTGACTTTTTTGCGCTAAAACAATCTTCAAGGCTACTTGATAGTCACTATAAAATATAAATGCAAATTTTTTTTTTGTAACTTATTCCAATTTTTAATAAAGGTAGAGTAGGAGCTGTTATTTTATTTAAGTTATATTTATATGCAAAAAAAAATAAAAATCTAAAAGACATTATATTTTAAGTTTTTAACTAAGTATGGGGGTTTTGGAGAGAAATAAATAAAAGGGACCGAAAAGAATTGTCCTTTTAGAACAAGGATAAATGAGAAATATGAAATTCTACATTTCCAAACAAACCAATTTTGCTTTCCTTTGGATTCCATCCCCCCTAACCAAACGCCCCTTCTCAATAGTCAGTCGGCCTTGCACTGTCATCGCATTACTAGTCGTCTCAGATCACTGTCTCCGATCTTCCATTAATACATCTTATGAAAATCCTAGGTATGAATTTGATTTAAAAATTTTCTTTTTTTATTTGTGTTAGAATCTGAAACTGTAAAAATAGATCGTTTTAGGGTTTTGTGTGGAATTAAGTTCGTATAATTTACGGGACGAGATGTACACATTCAAAACTTTTAGAGATCTGCTTGTGATTTTTGGATTAGATCATTCGTAGCTATTCGAATGTAATTATAAATGGGGTTTGAACTGTGCAGGTGCTTCAATTAAGGGTTTGAATTAAAACAGAGTCGAATTTCTGAAATGGTGAAGTTCGAACGCTTTCTGACGATATTGATTATTGTTTTTGTAGTACTTGTTATGTTCTGAGTTTCTAGTACTGATGTGAATGCCTGTTTTGGCATTCAGAATTATATAATCGGAGCTTTTAAGCCGGCATGCAGCATTACCGTTTCATTTGCTGATGGGAAATCTCGAAAGCAGGTTTGTTTTCGGCTATGATTTCGCTGGACCTTTCTATTATTTACAGTCGATTTTCATGCATCTGCATATGTTGATAAGGAAATTTGAGAAGGACCATGTTTAGCTCTAGCTTGTCGTTATTGTTAGTTTCTATGATTACTTAAAAGGAAATGAAATGATGTCGTAGTTTTGCATCCATGATGCTTGGCTAGAGCACTTAGTTTTATGTAGCGTGTAGTGGATGTGGATCGTGTGGGTAAATGCCGGCATTGACTTTCTTGTGTTAAGTTGGATGCCAGTGTGCTGAAGTACAGTTTTTTGTCTGTATGATAATATCACAACATAGGTGGCACTGAAGAAGGAGAATGGTAAAACAGTACCAGTCCCCATCTTTCATAGTCAAGAAACCATATCTGGGAAGGTAACAACTTTAGTGGGATTCATCAATTTTGGTTTGAGCTTTGTGCTTGGATTTGACTGTTTGATCATGGTGGTGTACACTATGTATCATGTTTTCAGATTTCTGTGGAACCAATTTCAGGAAAGAAGGTGGAACACAATGGTATCAAGGTTGAGCTGCTTGGTCAGATAGGTAAATATATTCTCTTGTGTTATTGTTGTAATCAATTCTGCACATTCAGTTTTCATATCTACATTATTAGGAGCCAATGCTTTATCACAAGTCAAATTGGGTAGTTAACTTTTTGCCAATCAAAAGACAATGGTGTAATAAAGAAGTTATCGGAAATCCAAAATAAGTTTATCACTTTTGACATCCTCAATTTCTTGGTCTCAACATTTGTTTGTGTTTGCAGAAATGTACTTTGACAGAGGCAACTTTTACGACTTTACTTCCCTAGGTAAGCACATATGCTGTGGTTTAATCTTTGAAGCATTTTCTTCTTGCTTAGTGCGTCATCTTCAACTCAATCTATATTACAGCTTATCATGTATGCTATATTTTTGCAACTCTATTAGTTATATTGGAACACAAATTTTCTCATTTCGCTGCTCTAAAATCCAGACAATATTGCAATCAGCATTATGTCATGATATCAAAAGCTTGTAAGCAGGAGCATTTCGCCATTGTATATGCTGTATAATTTTCTTTTATTGTACACAGTTCGTGAGCTGGATGTTCCAGGAGAAATATATGAGAGGAAAACATTTCCATTTGAATTTTCAACTGTGGAGATGCCGTATGAGACATATAATGGGGCAAATGTGCGGCTTAGGTGAGTTCACAGTTGACAATAAATTGTTCAACATGACTTGCTTACTGTCTCCACTGTGCATGCAACTGAGAAAAGAATCCCTGCTTTCATACTTTGCTCTCTGTTCTAAGGAAGTATACAACTAGCTTGGGGAAAAGAGCAAGTATACTTTGGTCTCTCTATCTGAGACATACGATTTTTTTTTTTTTTTTTTTTTTAATCTTCATCAACCCCCCCGCTTGCTTTGTTGACTGATGATCATATAGCTTATCTGCATGCATTTTGGGTTAACTTCTGAATGGTACATCACTTTTATTTCAGATTTGTGCAGCCCTTTAGGTTTTTAAGTTGTTAATATTCAATGATTAAGGTATTGTCATCCGATAAAGTTATTGAAGCTTTTGCATGTCAAAGCTCTCAAATCAACTATGTTGCAACAGAGAGATTTGTCATAGAGATCGTATTCTGGTGTTTGAGTAGTTTACATGGTCTGTATTTTGCCTTCATGATTTCTTATCTTTCAAGTTTCATTCATTAGATATCAGCTCAATTTATTACAAATTCTGTGTGTATTTCAGGTATGTCCTAAAAGTATCAATAAGTCGGGGTTATGGTGGGAGCATAGTGGAATACCAAGACTTCGTGGTAAAAACCATATCCTATTGCCCTACTAAAACATTAATGTTACCATTGTGGAATGTCTTTTAATTTTCAGGGACAATAATGTTCATGTTTTCTTTTGAAATTTATTCAGTTAAATAATAAGTCTGGATACAGTATCATGGAAGTATTGACATAATGTAGTTAACTAGCACTGAGAATAAGTATCTTTTGAAGTGACACACAAGTATCAAAATCTAATTGAAGTTTATATTTTCTCAACTTGCATCTTTCAAAAGATATGCTACTCTTTACAATTGCTTGCTGTGATATCATCATAGGTGGATCTTTTACCCCCTAGGGTAGTGGTATTGTTATGATGTATATTGAGCTCTTCTCGTCCTAGTCCTTAATTACACTCTGATTGTCCATAAAACTTGGAAAAGTTCATTCTCATAGAGGCCATTGTTGCAGGAAATAGTCTCCCATTTCCTATGTTCTTTTTTGTTTTGATCCCTCTTTGTCATTGAGGTTTTCATGTGATCTTAATTGCCGATTTGCCGTAATCTAGTCTAGCTGATTCCCTTATCACTTAACATGGTTCAGGTTCGGAATTATAGCCCTCCTCCGTCTATCAACAACAGCATTAAGGTATTGTTTTATTATACAAATTTACATTATTTGCTCTGCTAGTTATGCAACTTTTTTAAGATTAAACTTTGGAAACCAGTTTGAAATCATTACTAAACCACTTTTATGTTACAATATGCGTCACTCGCAGGGAGTTTCTCTCAGGATTTGTTATTCTACTAATCGGTAATGTAGTATTAATTCTTTTCTTTTACTTTTAGATGGAAGTTGGGATTGAGGACTGCCTTCATATTGAGTTTGAATACAACAAGAGCAAGTAAGTTCCTGCCCTCTTTTTGTTCAACTCTGGTTTATGTCTCTTTTATGGGCAAAGCTATATAAAAAGGTCAATTACAAATATCTGTGATTTTGGTTATTTGTAGTCATGCTCTAGTCTCTTGCATGACTTGCCTTAATTCTAGTCCTTTTTTAGGGGGTGGGGGTAGGGAACGGGATCAACCAAAATATGGAATATACCTTAATCTTTCACCAAATAATCATTGTTTATATTTGTGTGACTTCTGCATTGATGGCTATAACAAGTAGATAATGATAACCTGCTGACTAAAATTTTGAATATCCAGGTATCATCTGAAAGATGTCATTGTAGGCAAAATATATTTTCTTCTTGTGAGAATCAAGATTAAAAACATGGATCTTGAGATCAGACGCAGAGAATCAACAGGATCAGGGACGAACACTCATGTTGAGACCGAGACACTTGCAAAGTTTGAACTGATGGATGGTGCTCCAGTCAGAGGTATCGTAGTTGCTATTCTTTATTTTGTCGCATGCTTGTGTATATAGGCAGGTAGACTCAGTGCATTTGTTTCTTCTGTTCTTGGCTCGTATAGGGTATGTGAGAGTTTCCTGGTCTATGCTCTTGCTTAGAAGCAAAAGCCGCTGGTCTATGCTCTTGCTTAGAAGCAAAAGTTTCACCAGTTACATTCAGTTTCTTAAGATTCAACTTTTGACTGCGAATAACATATCCTAATTATTTTTAGTTTAAATTTAAACAATCAGGGGATTTACATGTTGGCCATTTGCTTTGGCAGGTGAATCTATTCCTATCAGATTGTTCCTAAGCCCATATGAGCTAGCTCCGACATATTCAAATATCAATAACAAATTTAGTGTGAAATACTATCTGAACCTTGTCCTTGTTGATGAAGAGGACCGTCGATATTTCAAGCAACAGGAGATCACAATGTACCGGCTTAGCGAAACCTCCTGATTTAACTCTTTAAAATATGAACATTGACTGCCTCTTGATGCTTTGTTGAGTCTTGATATCCGAGGTAGGTTCAGATAATGATCCAGCTTCTTGTAAAGGACGAGAACAACCGTGTCTTTTTTCTATTTTTTTTTTTTAGTTATCAGGTAGTCTGATCTTTGAGCAAAATACATAAAATTGTATAGAGGAAGAATTCTGTACATGGAGTTTTCTGCTGATCTCTGGGTGATGTTTTCAGAATTGGGATAAGTTGTGAGACGATGATGACGTTAGCTTAGGCAGTTGTACTTTGGCAGGAAGGATTGTTCAGGCTACTTGTTGAGGTTAAATTTAAGTACTTTTGGATTTGCTAATTTTTGTTCTGCCTATGTTTTGGGAACCTCGCATTTCGTAGTTTGACAGTGTTTGCTGTGAAGTCTCTCTCTCCCCCTCCCTCCCTCCCTCTCCCTAAATGATGAGGGTAATCTGTAGCTGCTACCTGAGATGAGTATTGTATTGAGTTAATCTTGCTTCTGTGCATTAGTCTGTAAACTACACACACAAGATTAATTGTACTTGGAAAATTAAGTGTGATATACTCGATTTATTAGGTGTTGGTGGTATTCGAAATTGTGAGAGATCTTTGGCATCAAGCATACACACATTCCAGGGACAATACAAATTATCTCTTTATTGTAATTATCTCTTTATTGTATTTTAACTGGTTGAGGATCACAATGAAATTGGGTGCAAAGGCAAAAATTTGAGTTCAACCAATCCTACGTATGATTGGTTGTAATTAGGGTTAATTAAGGGGTAATTAAGAAAATTAGGAGTAATTAGAGTGCAATTAAGGGAAAATTAGAGTTTATTATTAATTTTAAATCAGGATTTATTGATTCCCAATTAGAATTTAATAATTCTCAATTAGGGTTTATTAATCTCTAATTGGAGTTTATTAAGCACAATCAAAGTTTATTAGTTCCAATGAAGATGTATTAATCTACAATTAGAATTTATTAAGTCTCAATTAACGTTAATTAAGCTCCAATTAAAATGAATTAAATATAAATTAATTAAAAAACAAAGCAAAACAAAACAAAATAAATATGAAAAAATAAAATTAAGAGTGCAGTGCACTGTACACAAGTGTTGCTCTTGTGCAATATTACTGAAGCTCTATGAATAGAATAGTACTGCAGATACTGCATTTCACAAATAAATGAGAGGTGACATTTGATTCATACAATAATTAAAATTTATGAAATTAGAATTCAACTTTTTGTAACGTTTGTAAAAATTCAAATATTCACAACGTGAAGAACAAAAATATAAATAATATTGAAATATTGAAAAGAAGATCTTAAGGGCATAACTGACATTATGGAGTATATAAGATATTGGTGTCCAGAATCTGAACACGGGACTTTTAGGAAATATTTTTAACTAATTTTTTTTGCTAATTTGCAAAAATATGAAGATTAAATTTGTATTGCTGTTGTATGATTTGCCTCTGGATACCATCTTAGTGACGTTGTCTCACAACGCACGAATTTTTAAACCTTACCTTTTTTTTACAACAAATTTTGTGTGTGTAGGGTAATCCATAGCTGATTATCATTGATGATGTGGGATATTTATTAGCAAAGGATTTTTTATAACAAGAAGGTAGAGAGAGGAACGAGAAAAGGAGAGGTTAGTAAAAGGAAAAGATATTGGCCCAGATCTGACAGAACTGATGGATTCTAGGAACTGTAGCAGATAAGGAGCCCGGAAGAGGAAAGGAGCTCAGCTCTGACAGAGCTGGTGATTTAACATACAGGCTCGAAGGTACTGTTTTGCTAAATACACGCGATCATAATGAATGAGTTAAAAAAGACGTCGCTGTCATTTAAAGAAACAGAATATCATGTCAGAAGATCCTTTATGACCACGTGTCATTCTAACATTCGTGGGCTTTTTGGAAAAGACCCATTTCTCCTCAGATATCTTGTAGAAAGGCTAAATTGCCCTTGAGCAACTAGTATAAATAAGGTAACGGGTATCTTTTAATGAGGGTTTTTTCTTTCTAATTCTTATCTAGTTTGGAGAGGAAATCATTTTTCTTCGTTCATATTCTAACTTGTTCGTGGGAGGGCCTTGGCCGGAGACTCCCTCCGGCTCAGTAGGCTTTTCTTTTGCAGGAAAACCTTCATCAAAGTCAGACGATTTCACATTCAACCGAAGGTATTGCAAATATCTCCAAACTCTTGCTGTAGGAGCTTAACCCAACTCTTACAACTGGCGCCGTCTGTGGGAAAACTTGAGCTGTGACGTGATTTTTGTTTGTTATAATAAATCTTGTAATAAAATTTTTGGGATCTGAATGTCTTGTGGTGTGATAGTAGTTTTGAAAAGAGGAAGTATGAAAGGTAAGGGGAATAATGTTTCTTACCGAAAGGTAATGAGTGCTGACCCCGTTCTCATATTCTCTTCAAGGAAAAACTAAAGAAAAAAAAACTCTACTAGGAGAAACATTTCTTTTTGATCTGATGATTATCTCCAAGGAAAAGGAAATAAATTACGCACTTAAAGAGTTCAGGATCATTAGCCTTCGGGTAATAAAAGGCCACTCTGTGCGATGCATTAGGAGATTTTCAATTATATTTTAAAGTAGCTTTGATAAGAGATCGTTTTTTGATGATGCCATCTGCGGAGAAAGAAAAACTAGTTAATAAGCATTATTAGTAAAAGTCTAGTAGTAACTTATGGGAGTGATCGAGGTGCTTTTAAATAAGGGGAATTACGGCTTCGACTTAGCGCCCCAAAGATGAAAAAATCAGGAGCTGAATCCCTGCCGGACTCCTGTGCGGAGCAGGAGTGATCCGAGCATCTTCTCTCCGAGATCTGATGATAAGGGGAATTGCGGCTTCGACTTAGCGCCCCGAAGATGAAAGAATCAGGAGCTGAAGCCCTGCCGGACTCCTGTGCAGAGCAGGAGTGATCCGAGCATCTTCTCTCCGAGATCTGATGATAAGGGGAATTGCGGCTTCGACTTAGCGTCCCGAAGATGAAAAAATCAGGAGCTAAAGCCCTGCCGGACTCCTGTGCGGAGCAGGAGTGATCCGAGCATCTTCTCTCCGAGATCTGATGATAAGGGGAATTGCGGCTTCGACTTAGCGCCCCGAAGATGAAAAAATCAGGAGCTGAAGCCCTGCCGGACTCCTGTGCGGAGCAGGAGTGATCCGAGCATCTTCTCTCCGAGATCTGATGATAAGGGGAATTGCGGCTTCGACTTAGCGCCCCGAAGATGAAAAAATCAGGAGCTGAAGCCCTGCCGGACTCCTGTGCGGAGCAGGAGTGATCCGAGCATCTTCTCTCCGAGATCTGATGATAAGGGGAATTGCGGCTTCGACTTAGTGCCCCCGAAGATGAAAAAATCAGGAGCTGAAGCCCTGCCGGACTCCTGTGCGGAGTAGGAGTGATCCGAGCATCTTCTCTCCGAGATCTGATGATAAGGAGAATTGCTGCTTCGACTTAGCGCCATGAAGATGAAAAAATCAGGAGCTGAAGCCCTGCCGGACTCCTGTGCGGAGCAGGAGTGATCCGAGCATCTTCTCTCCGAGATATGATGATAAGGGGAATTGCAGTTTCGACTTAGCGCCCCGAGGATGGAAAAATCAGGAGCTGAAGCCCTGCCGGACTCCTGTGCGGAGCAGGAGTGATCCGAGCATCTTCTCTCCGAGATCTGATGATAAGGGAAATTGCAGCTTCGACTTAGCGCCCCGAGGATGGAAAAATCAGGAGCTGAAGCCCTGCCGGACTCCTGTGCGGAGCAGGAGTGATCCGAGCATCTTCTCTCCGAGATCTGATGATAAGGGGAATTGCAGTTTCGACTTAGCGCCCCGAGGATGAAAACATCAGGAGATGAAGCCCTGCCGGACTCCTGTGTGGAGCAGTAGTGATTCGAGCATCTTCTCTCCGAGATCTGATAATAAGGGGATATGAGAGATATGAAAGGCAAAGTCTGGTAGTTAATTTTTGAAAATCTGATGATAATTAAAATATTGTGAGAGTGTAGTGATCTGATTTTGATATGATTAGCCAAAGCACTTTTTCAGAAGCATTTTTTCTCCTTAATAATGACATGAGAATGGTTAGGGAAGATAATGCTAGAGTGGAGCCTCAGGAGGAGTTGGAAGTAAGTGATGATAGGGAAGGGCAAGTGGAAGGTATCACTCCAATCATAGATAAAGGGAAAGAAAAAAACATTGAAAGTGAGGGCGAGCTAAAGCTGCAGTTATCAGCCCTTCAGTTGCAAGATCTGCTAAGTAAAGCCGCCAAGGATGCCGTGGAAGCAGCCATGGCAGCCATGGGAAAATCTCATATCCTGGTACCTAAAAACCTTTCCAAGAATTTGGAAGAGGAAATGGAAGCTAATTCTGGGATAAATGTAAGTGAGAATGAACAGTCTGATGCGTTCGGTCAGACCTCCCGATTGGAGGGGAGGAGAAGATCTGAGGGGCGGAACGCAAATATACGTCGAGAGGAGGAGGGAAGTGACAGCTCTGAGAACATGGAAACAGAGATGAAAGGAGAAAATGATAAGAAATGGCAGAGAGCGATAGTTAAGGAATTAGCAGCCATGAAGGAGAAGATAGAGGGAAAGGGTATAGGCCCTCGCAGAAGCCGGAAAACACCGTTTTGTGCTAATATCATGAATGATCAACTCCCTTGTAATTTCAAGCAATCGGACTTGACTTATGATGGAACTTCTGATCCCCAAGATCACTTGGACAGATTTGAAAATTTGGCGCTGTTGCAGGGATATTCTGATGGCGTTAAATGTAGGGTATTGCTGGCAACACTAACAGGAATGGCGCAGCGATGGTTTAACCAGTTGGAGCCTGAAAGTATTGAGACCTATGATGATTTCGCTTCGCAATTGGAAAGTCAGTTTGCTAGTGCTAGAAGGCAAACGTATTCTGTCATGACACTATTAAGTTTTAAACAAGAAAGAGGGGAGAGCCTAAGGAGTTACGTAATTCGTTTCAATGCGGCAGTTCTGCAGGTCCCTTCAGCTTCCGAGGAGATCAAGGTTAATGCTCTGATACAGGGATTGAGGAGCAAGGAACTTTTCCAGACCTTAAACAGAAAATCCAGCGAGGGATTTGACAAATTATTGGAGCGAATTGACAAGCAGATTGTGGGAGAAGAGGCTTGGGAAGCCAAGCATATTGCAGATCATGGCAGGAGTGATGGTGGAAAGATTGAGAAAAAAGATATGGAAAGGAAGGTAGACAGAGCAAAAAGAGAATCTTATGATCGCAAATCCATTTCGTCTTATGAGCAACTTGCGCGGAGATCAAGGATCCCTCGCTTTGGTTTATACCCAACTCCGCCAGAGTCTGAATCCAAGGCGGGATATTCGAATAGGGCATGGGGCAAGGTGTCTCCTGTGTACACGGATTTAGTGGTGCCGCCTTCTGAAATACTAAGTATAGCTCCCAAGATGTTTCGTCCTCCTTTTTCTGCAAAGGCAGGACCCAAAAACCCACCGTCTGAATTGTTTTGCAGATTTCATAGAGATTATGGGCATGACACAGATGATTGCAGGCATTTGAAAGATGCCATAGAGAGATTGATAAGTGATGGGAACTTTGCTGAATTTGTGCGAAGAATGAGTGACAGAACGGGAGGATGGAAGAGAAATGATAAGCGAAAGATGAATGCTGGCCAGGGGGAAGGACAGGTTGGGCCAGATCAGAATTTAAACCTGTTAGCGCTCGAGGGGCCCGAGGAAGGAAAGGGAAAAGAGCAATTCCCAAAGAAGCAGAGGTCTATTAATATGATTATAGGGGGCTTAGCACGGGATCACACGAATAACGCACAGAAAAGATATGTAAGGGAAGTCAGAGATCCAGATGTGAGGAATGTGAACCTGATAGAACGAAGGAGGAGAAGCCAGAACTAGTTTTCAGCGATACTGACTTGGATGAGGTTGCTGCCCCGCATAATGATGCATTAGTTATTACAGCAGAAATAGCAGGGCATGATGTGGCACGTGTGTTAATTGACACTGGGAGCTCAGCGGATATAATCTTTTGGGATTGTTTTAAGCAAATGGATATTAATGAAAAACTAATGCCTGTGGACACCATCCTGGCAGGATTTTCAGGAGGAATTGTAACACCAAAGGGAGTGGTCAAATTACCTGTGGTGTTAGGAGAGGGAGCACTGAGAAAAATGCGTATGGTCCAGTTTTTAGTAGTGGATGCAGTAAGTTCTTACAATACTATCTTGGGAAGGCCTGCATTGAATTCGTTCCGGGCGATAGCATCAACCTTCCACATGAAAATTAAATTCCCGGTGGGAAAGGAAGTGGGGGAGGTAAGAGGTAGCCAGAAAAGCTCTAGATCTTGCTATGCGAATGAGGTGCGACGAATCTCCAAAAGCAAAGTAAGCAGGCCTCTCAATTCTGTAGAGAAGGCAGAGGAAAGCGCTAATAAGAGGAGGAGGGACGCGCCTATGATGGAGGTAAAGGTGGAGGAGCTGAATGAGGCCGATTTTGAAATGGGCGATAGCTCCACACCTGTGATGAGACCAATGGATGAAACCATGACGGTGGAACTCTTTGAAGGGAAGGAGGGTTATACTACCAAGATAGGTACTCAGATGAGCGAGGAAGAAAGGAAAGAAATAGTGGAATGTTTGCGGCGCAATTCTGACGTATTTGCTTTTGATACTTCAGACCTTCTTGGAGTAGATCCCCAAGTGACAATGCATAAGCTTAATATAGATGCTAGGGCCAAGCTTGTAAAGCAGAAGTTAAGGCCATTTGATGAGGAAAAAGACAGGGCCATCCGAGAGCAGGTGGAGCAATTGCTAAAAGCATGACATATAATTCGGATACAGTTTCCTAGATGGTTGTGTAACCCTGTCATGATTAAAAAAGGAGGAGGAAAGTGGAGGATGTGTAATGATTTCAGGGATTTAAATAAGGCTTGTCCCAAGGATCATTATCCGTTGCCCAGAATTGATCAACTGGTAGATGCTACTGCTGGATCAGAGCTGATGTATATGATGGATGCGTATCAAGGATATTATCAGATTCAGATGGATCCAGATGATGTAGTGAATGTTTGTTTTATCACATCTGTGGGGATTTTCGGGTTCATAAGAATGCCTTTTGTACTCACGAATGCTGGAGAGACATACCAGAGAATGATGGATACTATATTTGCCGGGCTACTGGAAAGGCATACAAAGGTGTATGTTGATGATATTTTGGTGCATAGTGTCAAGTCATCAACCCATGCGGCAGACTTGGAAGAAGTATTCAGAGTAGCCAGGATTAACCGTTTAAAGGTGAACCCTACTAAGTACACGTTTGGTGTGAAAGAAGGGAAATTTTTGGGTTATGTAGTTACCTCTGAGGGAATAAAAAGTTAATGAGGCCAAGGTGCAGGCCATCCTGGAAATGTCGTCCCCGAGAAATATGAAGGAGGTGCAAAGCTTGATTGGGAAGATGGCAGCGCTGAGTCGATTCATTTCCCGGTCAGCAGAAAGGAGTTATCCTTTTTTCCAGATCTTAAGGGAAGGAAGTAGGTTTGATTGGACCAGTGAATGCCAAGGAGCTTTTGAGAATTTAAAGCAGCATTTAGCTAGCTTACCTCTGTTAACCAAGCCGAAGCCTAAGAAAACGTTGTTCATGTATTTCGCGGTGGGGGAGCACTCCCTAAGCTCAGTGCTGATAAGAGAAGAAGGCGCGAAACAGATGCCCATTTATTATGTGAGCAAAATGTTACAGGTATTATTTATTAAAAAAAATGGAAAATCATGATTGTAAGTTTTTCCCTTTTTTCGGAAAAATATATTTATGAGTTTCATTTCGTTTAGGGAGCGGAAATTAGATATGCAGAGGTGGAAAAAGCAGTGCTGGCGGTGATGATGTCAGCCCGAAGATTAAGGTGTTACTTTTTTGGCACATAGGGTGATAGTCAGAACCAATCTTCCATTCAGACAAATCTTGAGCAGGCCTGACTTGTCTGGAAGAATGGTGAAGTGGGCTGTGGAATTGGGAGAGTATGACGTGGAATTTAAGCCCAGAACGGCCATCAAAGCGCAGGTATTGGAAGATTTTATTCAAGAAACCACCCGCATAAAAACATCGGGTGTATGGGTAGCGCATGTGGATGGAGCAGCTAACATCGGCAGATGCGGCGTTGGAATTGTCATCACAAAGCCTGATGGGGAGGAAATGCAATTTGATATCACCCTGGAGTTTAGGGTTTCGAATAACGAAGTAGAGTATGAAGCCATGATTCGAGGACTTAAGATGCTTTGGAAAATGGGAGCTCAAGAGGTAATTATAAAATCTGATTCCCAGTTGGTCACTCAGCAGACTTTAGGGATGTTCGAGATTAGAGATGAAAAGATGGCCAAATATGCTCAGCAGGTTGAGTGGCTAAAACTTAGGTTTACAGAGCTGAAAATTGAACAAATTTCCAGAGATCAAAATATGAAAGCAGACTCTCTGGCCAAGTTAGCAAGCATCGCTGAGGATGGAGAAGGTAGAATCGTGCCAATAATATCCTTTTAAATATAAAAATAAAAGCGTTATGATAATATTACAGGGCAATAAATTATGTCAAATTCTTGTAATAGGGAGCGCAATTGTGATGTTGAGAACGAAGAAAAGGTTCGGGGGGATCGATGATGGAATTATCGAGCTGAGTCAGAAACAAGCAGGCACCACTGACAGTGTGGAAGGTAGCGTGTAAATGCACATGTAAAAGAGATATATATATATTGAAAGTTATGCAAGCTGGCATATAGGATGACGGGTTATTTTGATTTTTGTAACAGGAAGTGAAAATGATGTTGTGATGCTCAGAGCTGAAAGGAAGTCAGAGATACTTGAGGCGGGAGTTGTAGAACAAAGTCAGAACTGGAGAGCGCCTATCCTATATTTCTTGCAAATGGGAAAAAAACGGCAACAAGAGGGGTCAAAGGAAAAAATAAACTATGCCAGGTATTGCATGGTGGGGGACCACCTTTTTCTCAGATCTTTCACGCATCCTTACCTGAAATGCCTAGGTAGAGAGGAAGTCAATTACGCAATGAGAGAAGTGCATGAGGGATCCAAAGGCAGTCATGCAGGGTACAGGGACACGGTGAGAAAAATCATTAGGGCTGGTTTTTATTGGCCCACGTTGGCAAGGGATATCAGGGATTATGTGAAGAAATGTGACAAGTGTCAGAAGAATGCGAATACAATCCATATTCCGGCAGAAACCATGGGTGCAATGTATGCCTCTTGTCCCTTTGATAAATGGGGAATTGATATTGTGGGCCCGTTTCCAAAGGTGGCCAGAGGCAAGAAGTTCTTGATCGTAGCCATTGACTATTTTAGCAAATGGGTAGAAGCAGAGGCTGTAGGGAGGATCACAGAGACATCGGTCATGAGCTTTGTCTGGAAAAACATATGTTGCCGATTTGGAATCCCCCGTGTTCTAGTATCTGACAATGGATCTCAGTTTAACGGAAGAAAGATGATTGTCTGGTGTAAAGAAATGAAAATCGCCCAACGCTTTGGAGCGGTGAACCATCCGCAGACCAATGGGCAGGTAGAGGTGACGAACATAACCTTGGTATGGGGAATCAAAGCCCGACTCGAAAGTTGTGCAGGAAATTAGGTTGATGAATTAGATTCAGTACTTTGGTCCTACAGAACGGGGGTTCGGTCAGCTACGAGAGAGCCTCCATGCAACCTGGTGTACGGAGCCATGCCTGTCGCTCCAGTAGAGATAGGGGCAAATTCGTATAGAGTTCTGGCATATAAGGAGGATGATAATGAGGGTCTCAGAAGAGAGGAGTTGGATCTTGTAGAAGAAGTACGGGCGGCGGCGAAAATGAAATCTGATACGTATAAGGAACAAATTAAAGCTGGGTATAACCGGAGAGTGAAGGTGAGAAGATTTGATGTGGGAGATCTGGTTTTGCGCAGAGCTGATGCGTTGAAGTCTAACAAGAAGCTGGATTTAGCTTGGGAGGGCCCATTTAAGGTAGTTAAGGTCTTAAAGGAAGGCTATGAGCTTCAGGATAAAAATGGGAAATTATTACCTCGACCATGGAATGTAAACAATCTGAAGAAGTACTATGTATAGAGAGGAGACTAAACAGAAAGAAAAGCAGTAGTCATCTTAAGATATTAAATCAAGCGTCCTTTGTCTTTTTTGCTAGAACAGAGGGTGGGTCTTGTAAGCCTTGTTTTTTTTTTTCTTTGATTTTTCAATCAAGTGTCTATGAACATGAATCAATGTACCTTTTGTTTCAGATGAATGAAGAAGCAGTGGTATTTCTTTAACTTGTAATTCTCTATAAAATGTGATCGAGTTGTTAAATCAATGTTTTCTGGAGCATTTGATAGATTTGTTCAGGATTGCGTTAAATCAGGGAAGAAAGTGGAATTTACATGGGTTGGTGGAAATTAATAAAAATCAACAGATTAATCTGTTGATATTTTGAAACCAATTCAAAAGGCACGCGAAAGAGTCTAAAGTTAAGAAAGTCAGATCCTTGTGATAAAAGCATATAGTAAGAAGACGGATTTGAATTGGAAGTAGGAATATTAACGGGAGCAGACAAAAACATTCATAGACTAGTAAGAAAAATTATAACTAAATCAGAAAGGCAAAAATTGTTCAGGAATGGAGGTCTGATGCGGCAGCCGCTGTGTACGATGGTGAAGCGGCCTTGGGCTCTGGATGAGTTGAGTCTGGCTTTCCAGGAGCAGAGCTGGAAGCTATTTCCCCTTGCACGCGGAAGGTGGGATTAAGAGATGGAGCCAGTGTGATGTCAAATTCCTCATCACTGAGGAATTCATCAACAATCTTCTCAACGGGACCTATCCACCCGGGGGAGGTCTGATCGGAAGAGGTATTTCCATTCCAACCCGGAGGATTGCAGGGGGTCTTGGCTACCATATCTTTTTGGACGGGCCGAGCTCCTCTCAGAGAAAGGGCGTACTTCACTCCTTGGGCATATCCGTCCTGAGTAAAGTAGCGAGTGAAAGGGAACATGTCTTTAAGGTATTGGGAGCTGTTACGGTAGGATTGAATCAGCCCCTCCTGGAGTTTGGTAAAGAAGGTCTGACCGCGGTCAGTTAAGAAAAGGCGACGAAAACACTTCCTGATTCCTGCAGCTTTCCCATCGGCAAGACTCTTGGCCATGGCTTCGGGTAGCCTTCTCTCCAGATCTCTGATACGAGTGGTTAGGTTCCCGATGGTAGTCTCAAAATTGCTTTTTTCCTTCAGAAAAGCATGGTTAGATTCTTTCAGAACAACATTTTGATCTTCCAGAACTCTGATGCTGCTGGTCAACTTTTGGAGCTGGTCAAGGTGGCGTTTACCAGACTCCAGTGCTTTAGATTGCAGATCTGAGATCTGCTGTTCTTTGCGGATTAGCATTTGCTCCAAGACATTGCTATCCTTGCGAGGAGACAGATCTTCGCTCAACAGAGTCAAGGCCTTGAAGGTACACAATAAAGGAGGCAAGAATGGATAAGCGGAGATAAAATAATAATAATCGTGGTGTGTGAAATGGGGAAAGTATCAGTAAGTTTACCTGAACAAGGCGATGGGCAATGCCGAGATGACGTGTTTCGGAGGGCATAATCTGGAGATCTTTTCTATCTTCAGAAGAGCCGAAGTTGCTCAGAAGTTTTAGGCATTGTGCAGGAGGAAGCTCCATGTATTTCACGCCCTCTGGTTCCGATGGGAGTATCCTTAGAACAGAGGCCTGCGGAATAGCTGGGGGAATAACCGGAGGAACTTCAACCATTTTCTGGAGGTCCGCTGCAGGGGTGCGCTTCTTTCCGACAACAGGAGGAGCTGATGTTTTGGGAGAAAGAACTGATGTATGAGAAGAAGGGAGGGCAATTCTAAGTCTTTTTGGAGACTTTTCAGTGATAGAGTCATGATGAGGTTTACGACGATTCTCGGATATTTGATTCTTTGCGGGAGAAGTAGAAGAATGTTTTTTGGAGAGTTTCTTTTTCTTGGAAGAGGAGGCAGAAGGTTGATTCTTCAAAGAGGCCAGAGGAAGAGCTGCAGAAGTATCAGCAGATGAGGCCTGGGAGGGAGGAACCGTTATAACTGGGTCAACGCTTAGGGGGCCCTCCAAGGGCAAGATCGCCTCTGCAGGAATCTCAGCGGAAGGCTGTGTTACCTCTGGGATGTCAGACATCAATTGGTCGATGTCAATGTGCAGTTGAAATTCACGAACCCATTGCTGATCCGCCATAGCTGTCAATACAGAGGATAAAGAGAAAAGATCTAGGTTAAAAATAAAGTAGATGGATCATAGAATGACAATTAATAAAAACAAAAAGGGGGGAAAGTAAACAACTACCGGATTTGGCTAAAGGAAGAGGGCCTAGAGCATCATCCCAGAAACCAAAATGATCTAGAACAGAGGGAGACCTCAATATTTTACTAATGTTAAAGCGGTTAACTTTATCATTAGTAGTATCTATGGAAAGTTGGCTAAGCCTTTGCATAGCGCGGATATCTAAATGAGAGATCTGCTTAACAGAGGATCGGCTTCGAGGAGATCTGGCATTGGGATTCCAGTGTTCAGTACTAAAATTCCATCTGCCTGAACAAGGAAGTACATCAAAGTAGTACTTAAGCCAGTCTTTGTCTATACTCTCCTTGGAGATAGCAAATTGTGCAAGGCTCCCAGCCCTGGTGCGGAAGCAGTAGAAATGACCCGTTTTTTGGACATCGAAACAGGTAACAAATAGCTCTGCTTCAGGAGGGTAGCGGTAGTTGGAAAAGATGATGTAGAACCCGAAAATGGTTCGAATAGCTAAAGGAGTCAATTGATTGGGCATAATTTCTATCAGATTGCAAACCCTAACTAGAAATGGGTGAATGGGAAATCGAATACCGGCTGTAATCTGATTAACCCAAAAAACTAGGGCAGGATAAGGAAGTTGATTAGCACTAGTGGAAGGTCTCACCATGGAAAACACGAAATCCTCAAATTTCACAAGTTTCTTCACAGATTTGAATTCATTTGCGAGAAGCAGGGAATTATCGTCTATTTTCGTAAGAGAATTATTTGCAGGAACATCTAGTAAGCTCTGAAGCAAGGCTTTGCCTTCATTGATGCTATTCAACACTTCAAGATTGGAATACTTGGAGGAGGAAGATGAATTTGTAGAAATCGAGGGGGAAGATACATTAACTGGAGATTTACCCCCAGGAGTATGTCTAAGAGAATTGTTTGTGGATTCCTGTGAAGAGTACGAAGAACTAGCAGACATGGTGAAAATGCTGAAATTAAAGAGAAGAAGAAGAGAAGATACCTGAAGAAGGAATTGAGAAATGAAACGACGAAGATCAATGGCGGAGGAAAGGGAGAAGATGAATGAAGAATGAATTTTGGGGAAAAGAAACTCGAAGGATTGCGAAGAAAGAGGGGAAGAGAATGGCGGCGAGAAAGGTAAAAAGGTATATAAAGCGTCTGTTATAAGTTAGAGGGCAGAGTGGCGCCACGTGTAAAGGGTAAAGGTATTTTATTATGAGAAGTTAAAACGAAAGGTTGTGATAAAGGGAGATGAGCGGTTTTTAGAATCTACGGATGTAACTACATAAGGCAAGGAAAATGGCGCGCAAATATAGAAATCAAATATTTTTTGAAAAAAAAGAAGAGAGAGAGGAAAATTGTTCTTTACTCCAACCAATGTTCCAGTGCTGAATCATTACTCGGAGTAGGGGATGGTGGTTGATGTGGGATATTTATTAGCAAAGGATTTTTTATATCAAGAAGGTAGAGAGAGGAACGAGAAAATGAGAGGTTGGTAAAAGGAAAAGATATTGGCCCAGATCTGACAGAACTGATGGGTTCTAGGAACTGTAGCAGATAAGGAGCCCGGAAGAGGAAAGGAGCTCAGCTCTGACAGAGCTGGTGATTTAACATACAGGCTCGAAGGTACTGTTTTGCTAAATACACGCGATCATAATGAATGAGTTAAAAAAGATGTCGCTGTCATTTAAAGAAACAAAATATCATGTCAGAAGATCCTTTATGACCACGTGTCATTCTAACATTCGTGGGCTTTTTGGAAAAGACCCATTTCTCCTCAGATATCTTGTAGAAAGGCTAAATTGCCCTTGAGCAACTAGTATAAATAAGGTAACGGGTATCTTTTAATGAGGGTTTTTTCTTTCTAATTCTTATCTAGTTTGGAGAGGAAATCATTTTTCTTCGTTCATATTCTAACTTGCTTGTGGGAGGGCCTTGGCCGGAGACTCCCTCCGGCTCAGTAAGCTTTTCATTTGCAGGAAAACCTTCATCAAAGTCAGACGATTTCACATTCAACCGAAGGTATAGCAAATATCTCCAAACTCTTGCTGTAGGAGCTTAACCCAGCTCTTACAATTGACCAAAGAGACGGCTATTAGCAAATGGAGATAGACCAAGTGATTATATATTGTCCATGTTTTCAGTTTAAACAATATTCTCAAATCTCGAGTAAAATGCCTGAAATTTTTGTTGTACTTGTTGAGAGAGACATCTTCTTATACTATTCTATCTTATCAACACAAGAGATATGCAACCAAAAATATATATTTATATCCCAAGAGAGATCTCGCACATATATTTCACATTTAGGGGTTGACTTCCTCTATCAATTGTTATTCAACTTTGTGCACATTAAGATTCTGACTTAATTTCCCATGCATAATTTGACATTCTGAATGGCACCAATAACACAAGTTGATAGAGAACAGAATATATACTTTGAGCGATAATATATACTATTTGTTAACTACAAGCTAGATTTTACACCCTTCTAATTTTAACCAGGAAGAAATTGTGTTCTGATTAATTTGTAACTACTTAACTATATATATATGCCGAAGTTACTTGAGTCCCCTTTTTGAAAAATATTTAAAAAAAAAATGAACTATTTTTGTCTCATATAGTGCATGCATGCATAAAGACATGTTTAAGAATCTTTGGTTCCACCCATTCTCACCATTCAGAATCCATTGTCCCTTGATAATTCTTGTCTACACCTAATCACAATCTACCTCCTACCAAAAATAATACTCCTGCAATACTCAATTCCCATTTCTTAACCTTAAAAAATAATTAATTAATGTCTGGTGAGAGTTACGTTGATGCATCAAGATTTATATCATCTGGTGTGTGGACTGTGGAAAATCCAAAATTAAATAGATTGTGAGATTCGTTATTCTTGATCCGGTAACATTATTCAATTCGTTCCACTTACAAAAGGGTTTCTTTTTTTTGCTATATAATGGGGGGAGAGCACGGATGCAGTTATCATTACTTAATTAGTCAAGTGATATATCATCGATATTAATATATAAATGGAGCAGTAGACATGGTGTGATATTGCTTCCGGCTCAGCCCCGACCATAAACTCCAGTTGGGGCTGAGCCGAATCAATATCACCTTTGTATGCTTCTCCGCAAATAAACATGCGGAGGAGACGACACAAAGGTGATCTTAATTAATTAGCAGCAGCTCATAAATTAATCACAGGCGAGGCGACCCATTGTCTATCTCGCAATAGACGTACGACTTGTGTTGTACGTACATTCTATTGTGAGATAGACAACGGGGAAATATTGCCGTTCCCACTATCGTCTTTCTTGCTATTTTCAGCTTTGCATTTTAAATTTTTACTATTTTGTTTGCATATTTATGAGTCTAAATCGTATAAATTACTATTTCGATGTGATCACAGAAAGAAGCTGGAGCAAATTAATTAACTCAACGTGTTCTCTATCAAGGCGGGCAGCAGCTTCAGTTTTTAAGCACGTGAAGTTCTTCTATGAGTTTCTTAAACGATCCTGCTTCAGGAACGTAACGATAATCCACAATTAGCATTTCTATGATCGTATCAGTTTCACTGCTGCCTTTGTTGGTTAATCAAATTAACAAAAAGTTGGTAGTGACATTATTCCATTTATAATTAATGAAGTTGACTTGCTAGCTGCAGCATGATTTCTGTCATTTTGTGCTCACCACTTTGTAGGCATAAATCTCAAAAATTCCACAGGCAGACTTTTTGCCCTTTTATTACATTAAATTACAGAGACCTCTCATGCATCCTTTTTGGCTATCGTAGTTGTAAAAGCATACAATTTTTTTTTTGTCCAAATATTAATTAGACTTTTAAGGGAGCGTTTACTTTACGTGATAGGATAGATTGATAAAATATAGGATTGACTATATGAAGGATTAGATGATCAAACAAGTTCAAAAGTAATCAATCTATCAAAGTAAACAGTGGATTGACCTATACTATTTTTATCTATCTATCATATCACTAAAAGTAAACACCCCCTTACAAAAAAGAATCGTATGACGAATAATACACATGATGACAGACAAGACGATGTTGACCAAGTTGTGGCGAGGACTACTCTTGATCATGACTGTATACTTATGTGAACAACCTTAATTTGCACAAGCTAGCTAGAGTAAAACTTGTGAAAAATATGGTAATTAAATATATCCTCGACTAAATTTAACGATGGATTTTTCTTAGGCAATAAAGATAGGGCAAAAAGTCTTTGGAGATTGGAATTGAGAAGGGGAAGAGGAAATGTTCAAGAAAAAACAAATTTTAAAATAATAAAGAAAAATACTAAATATATGCTACATTACGACAACTTCAACTACTCATAAATGACGTGTGACATATCAGTCTTCTATCAAAAATGAAAAAAGTTTTGGAAGAAATATGTTAATCTTATACACTCCAAAATCTTGTTTGTACTTGTACACATCATTTTCTAAATGTGAAGAAATCTGTTATACACTCCAAAGTTTTGCACGTGTACATGTCATATGACATTAAGTTAATAGAATTATTTCCGTGTTTTACTAAAAAAATCGCAAGATTGGAAGACGAAGTCGCATACATTTGCTTTAGCGCCATAGTAAGCACGGAATAAAAAGAACCACGTCAGCGTTTACTCCGACGTTGACTCCATACATGAGAGTAGCTACTGACCTTCTTCAAACACTAATTTCCAATAATTATAAAAAATTAAAAAAAACACACACACCTTCTCCAAAACCGCGTAAGCTAAGTTAGCAATACAATTTCTCAGAAATTCTATAGTTGACCCAATTGTCACCATTGACTGTCTGATCGTAGAAGTACATGATTTTGCTTATGCTGTTACAAGAATCTCTCTCTCTCTCTCTCTCTTCGTTTTGTTGTTGATATTGTAATACAATTTCAGTGTGTTATTATTGTCTACTGCTATGGAAAACCACACGGCTCTTGTGGATACAGCTAAATCCGTGGTTGAAGCAGTAGGGCTGACAAAACAAGTGTTGGTGCAAAAGGATAATTTCAAAAAAATGTCATCTTTACTGGAGAAAACAGCACTTTTTCTGCAAGAGCTCTGCAAATTCAAAGTGAAAAACCTGGAGAGCGTGAGTGGGGCCCTGGAGAATCTGAAACTGGAGGTTGAAGTAGCGAAGCAGGTGAGTTCAGAGTGCAGCAAGGGAAACAAAATTTACCTGCTCTTGAGTTGCAAGAGGATTGTAGACAAGTTGGAGACAAGTAGTAAGAGCATCAGTCGGGCTCTGTCGCTTTTTCCGTTGGAATCTCTGGATGTCCCCTCGGAGTCGGAGACGAATGAATGGCTTCTGAAGCTCTGCAAGAATATGGAAGAAGCTCAGTATCAAGTCTCTGCAATGGAGGAACAGATTCTTCACAAGATCGAAACTGGACTAGAAGACCGGACCACTGACCGATCTTACGCAAGTAATCTGCTCGTTCGTATTGCTGAATCCGTGGGAATCTCGTGTGAAGAATCCGAGCTGAAGATGGAGTTTGAGAAATTCAAGAATGAGACAGAGCATATTGAATCAAGAAATGAGGCATTGCGAATGGAACAGATCGTTCTACTGCTACAAAACGCAGATGTGGTTACTACTCCAAAGGAGAAGGAGATGAAGTACTTTACCAAACGTAACTCGCTAGGGAGACAGCTGCTCGAACCCCTCCAGTCTTTTTACTGTCCGATCACTGCAGATATCATGATGGATCCAGTCGAGACATCATCGGGTTATACGTTTGAGAGAGAAGCAATCGAGGAGTGGTTAGCCAAGGGGAATGGCTTATGTCCCTTGACTAAGACCCCCTTGAGCAAAATGTCTCTACGGCCCAACAGAACTCTCCGACAATCCATCCAAGAGTGGAAGAACAGGAATATCATGATCACTATCGCTTCCATGAAACCTGAGATACAGTCCAGTGATGAGCAAGAAGTCCTTCATTCTTTGAACAAACTTGATGAATTATGTCAAACAAGTGAGCTTCATAGAGAATGGGTGGTTATGGAGGATTACATACCGATTATCGCAGGTCTTCTTTCTAATAAAAATAGCGAGATAAGACTGCATGCTTTAGCCATTCTTTGTTCCCTAGCAAAGGATAGTGATGATAACAAGGTAAGATTGTCTCCACGAATGGTTGATTAAGTTTAGAAATTAACTGTCACACTTAGTTTCATTCAACTGATAATTATGTCAAATCTAGATTAATTTTACTGATAAATACTCACAGCATTGCAATTTACTTGTCTCAGGAGGTGATTGCTAGTTCTAATGACAGCATTAGGTATGTTGTTTGCTCGCTTGCACGCAAAGTTGAAGAAAGCATGCTGGCACTGCAGTTGCTTTTGGAACTATCAAGAATTATAAATGTTCGGAATCTGATTGGAGGCGCGCATGGTGGCATACTTCTTCTCGTCACTTTAGCAAACAGTGATGACGCTCAAGCTTCAAAATACGCCCAAGAGCTTCTGGACAGTCTTGCTTTTCTTGATCAGAATGTTGTGCAGATGGCAAGGGCAAAATTCTTTAGGCCTCTGTTGCAGCGTCTTTTTGAAGGTACGGCTTCAAATTAGACTCTTGCTACCTGCTAGAAACGTAGAAAATAACCACAACACTTTTAATAATTTTTTATGAGCTCACACACATATAGGACCTGTGGCCATACAAGTGATCATGGCAGAAACATTAGCTGATCTTGAGCTGACTGATCACGACAAGCAATGTCTTTCTAGAGACGGAGCACTAAAGCCTCTTCTTCAGATGCTTCAGCTTAACGATACAGAGGTTAAATTAGTAGCTGTTAGAGCTCTTGAGAACCTATCGGGGGTGGCATCAAATGGCCTGCAATTGATCAACGAAGGAGCTAAAAACCCGCTGTTTGAACTGCTCTTTTGTCATGCTTTATCCAAATTACGCCATCATATAGCAAAGACAATCATGCATCTAGCAATGTCCACAGCATCTCCAGAAGCTTCTGAGGATCAGATTCGACTTCTGGAAACTGAAGAAGATGTTTTCAAATTATTTTCTCTTGTTTCATATACCGGGCCAGATACACAGGAAGCACTTCTCTTCACCTTCCTTGCCTTGTGCAGATCGCCATCGGGCTCTGACATCAGGAGGGACTTGAGACAGGTAGACATCCATTTTTGAAATGAGCATGAAAACCATATTGCTTCAACAAAATCACAACATAGTCTGATGTCTCTAGTTTCTTCCACATTAAAATGTATGATTTGCTATGTATGTTGAAGCCAGCCAATGCGCGGTGCTGATTGTATAGCTTCGTTTTACATTGCCATTCCATTTCAACAGATCTCTGCTGTAAAAATACTGGTCCAATTATGCGAGCTTGATGACCTTGCTGTGAGGGCAAATGCTGTGAAACTGTTGTACTATTTAACAGAAGATGGTGATCATCCAACTTTTGAGGAACATGTGAGCAAGAGGTGTATAACAACACTGATCAGAATCATCAAAACTTCTGACGACAAAGACGAGAAAGCTGCTGCTGTGGGCATAATCTCTCACCTCCCACACAATTCCCAGATGTCTGAGGACCTTTCGGAGTGTGGTGCACTTGAAGTCATCTTTGACTGTCTCAAAAACATTCATGCTTCTCATGAAAAAGAGGTGGTCGGAAACGCTGCTGAAGCCCTTTGCCGCTTCACACTCCCATCAAATCTTGAATGGCAGAAGAGGGTGGCTGAAGCAGGCATTATTCCTGTTGTAGTAAAACTGCTAGCCTCTGGAACCCATTCTATAAAAAGAAATGCAGCCATTGCTCTAAAGCAGCTATCAGAAAGTTCAAGAAACTTGACCGTACCAGTCAAAAGCAACCGTCTTCTGGGGTGTTGCTTTGCACCTCCTGAAAGCATCTGTGCTGTTCACATGGGCATTTGCAGCATGGAAACATCATTCTGCCTTTTGGAGGCAGGAGCTGTGAGGCCACTAGTGATGCTACTTGGGGAGCAAGAAGCTCGGGTTTGTGAAGCTTCGTTGGATGCAATCCTGACCTTAATTGAAGGCACGCAACTGCAAAATGGATGCAAGGTGCTGGAGGAAGCTGGTGCAATAGTTCCAATCATCAAGCTGCTAAATTCGTCTTGCAGCAGTCTGCAGGAGAAAACGTTGGGAGCGTTACAACGGATATTTAGACTTGTGGATTTCAAGACGAAATACGGGAAATCAGCACAAATGTCCCTAGTGGATATCACTCAGAGAGGAAGCAGTAATACAAAATCTTTGGCTGCCAAAATACTTGCTCAGCTGAATGTACTTAATGAGCAGTCTTCTTTTTTTTGATGGAAATGTATGAAATGCAGAGCAGAAGAGGATCTTAGAACCATTTATTTACTTGTAAATAAATTGTTGTGTCCCTAATGATGACTGATTTTGCCAGCATGAAACATCATTTCTTTTTGCTCGTATTCTGTTATTTAAGTACAAATTACATTTATATTTGCATTTTCTTTATCTTCCTTTTTCATATCCTTCTTTTCCGATATACCTAGTTCTAATTTTCTAGAACACTACAATTTGGCAAGAGAAAAACGCTCAGTGATATATTTGTTGGTTGAGAATTGTGGTAAGCTGGGATTTCCAGTTTTTTGAAAAAGTGGGTCTGGGGAATTTTTCAGAAGATTAAAAATCAGTATTTGCTTAGACGATTGACAAAAGAACACTTAGTAAACATCAAATTAAAAATTTACAAAAATAATGGGAGTCCAAATTAAAATTTATTTAAAATGGCCTGGAAAGCAGTCCCTACAGTAGTTCAGTAGATGTCAAATTGACTTATAATAGACCCAGTTGAGAATTCATACAGATGTAATTGTTTCATCAATTTAGAGTAACCTTGGATTGAGTAGTACTCCCTCCGTCCCCCAAAAGTGTGGTCCAAATTTAATTATATGTGAGGTATAAAATATTAATTGGACAACACTTTTGGGGGATAGAGGGAGTAGTATATTGGAAGATAAATTTTGAAATATCAGTATCCATCCGCACAGCCAATCATGCAGGTAGCTGAAATGGGCCAATCATACGATAATGAATATTTATAATTTATTCAAACATTCATTCACAATGAAATATCGTTATATCAAAAATTTATTGACCATTTCCGACATTAATTCTTTCAATCCATTGTATAACAAACCAGTTTGGATACCCCAGGAGTCTTCTTTTCATATAGTAATCCACCTACAAATTGCCACAAATTCACCCCATATATAACAGTTCCAAAAGTACCATACACAAAAACCATCATCAGATTGATACAGTGAGAAGAGTCACAATTACTGCCAAGATTTAGTCCTGCAGAAATCATTAAGAACCTTGCTTATCTATGATGCTATCTCTTGAAAATAATTGGGAACATTATTCTCAGAATACTTGAAACTTACAAATGGCTTACTTCATGTGCTGTAACTCAGATCATAATTGCATTCTCAATCTAAAATGATAACCATTTTCCATAACTAGCATACTAAAGAAGCAATAACACTGAACCATAACCCGACGTAAAGGTCTCCAACGAAAGCTTAGCTTTCAACTTCCATTTGTGATGCGCACTATAATTTCAAAAGAAGAAACAAAATAACCTCTATGATGTTGAGGTTCAATCAGACGGACTTCACGAACTGTGATGTTAAAAGTGCAATTCATTTTCATACCAACATTAATAGGAACAGAAGGATTTCCTTTTGGCATACTGCACAACTAAATTCAATTGTGTCTGGAACCTCGATAGTGATGCAGGAATTGGTATAAGTAATTATGCTTATAAATTATTTCCAGCTATGTGATCTAATAGAAACAAAAGAATCCTAGCAGCTGATCATCCCAGTCACTTTCTCCAAGGTGCATTATAACTGCTGAAAGTTTATAAAGCTTGAAGTAGACATCTAAGATCTTACAATATTCACGCTGTGAGCATGAACTCCATGGATCCACATAGCTTTTTCATATAATTGAGGAACCTGGGGAATCCTAGAGACTAAACATTTGGTATAAAGAGGGAAAAACTTAAAACAGGGATACGAATGCATCAATGCTACCTTAGCCTTGAGCCTAAATCCAATTTGAAGCTTTATCTTAATGACATTTTTAGTAAACTGCCCAATAGAATGAAAATTTTCAGGACTCAGATCGAAAACCAGAATGAACAGTGCCATGATTCAAGTTAGAAGACTAGACCTAAAAAGTGAGAAAGTTGCATCCATAATTACAGGTTTCTCATGACACAGCGTTTATTACTCCCAAAGAACAGGCCTACGAGGGGCCGAATAATTATCAAAATGACCTGTTTGGATCTATATATAAAAAAAACTAAATTCCGAATGCGGGTCAGACTGTCGTTTGATCACACTATTATCTTCTGGTGCAAAATTGAATGTGAGTCAGACTGTTGCAAAACCAAAAGACCATCAACCACAAATTACAACCCCACCGATTCATTTCCAAAATAATTTCTTTAGACATCCTTTACATTTCCACTTCATTCAGTAGAGATTAAGTTCTGAGATAAATAATCCTAGATAGAAGGAAGAAAAGTTAAGGTCTACGAAACACCAAAAGATGGAAGGGCTTATTATAGAACTATTTCAGTGTAGCCTTATGATTTAACCACCCTACCAAAAGAGGAAAAAGAAGGGAGTGGGGAAACATGGGCCAAATAAGAAGCAGATTATGCAAGACCATAAAGCTGGAGAACGACACGCGTTAAATATCTTTCATCATGTACCAAAAGTATGATAAGATGTTCGCTGATGAAAGAGGTTCTCAAAATCCCATACTCTGTTAAAGTTCTACAGAGTCGCAAAGCTAAAACAGCATATTGTATCCCCAAAATAGTTAGAGATTGGAACCAATAAATACACCCAGATATTTAAATAAGAAAAAATCTGAAACCACAAAAGAAATTGCAAGACACCAGATCACAGCTGTTTCTACTATTCTAACTACACGGAGCTGGGTTGGAAGTAAGAACTCCCACAGTTGGAAAATCAAGGTACTTGTAGGGCTTAAAGATGATATTTTACACTGACGGACACTATTACACCAGCAGTCCTCCTAGGAGGTAGCCTCGAAATTAGTAGCAGTTGGTAAAACGTAGTTAAACATAGCAACAACATAGTACTCTAATAAAAGGGAAATGTTAAAGGCAAAGAGCCTCAAACGCAAAACGTCCCGATTGGCGCATACCCACTGGGTCCTAAGCAAAGCATCTGCAAGTATCTCACGAAACTCCGATGCTGCAATCGACACAATGTCTAAATCACCTCACTCGGTGGGTCCTACACAGAAGTGTTGTTTCACGTTTAGAGCATTTTATTGATCATCAACGACTTTCAGTAAAACCCCGACGGCCACTAACAATAAACGGTCAAGCGCGGATAAATAGTATTTTCACCTGTCCGGCCATAATTTCAACGTTTCCCACGATGCCCACCCCCTGACCTTGCACCAGGATAGCGAGCAAATTGGAGCCTTAAGTGGACTGAGTCGCGATCATGCTCATCAAATTTGTAACCTGCAAGATTAGCTTGATGTTTTATGATGCCAGCGTCGCTTTGAATTACAACGAAACCAAGGACGTCAGAGTACAGGTAGTACACGGGTTCGAATATTGCTTAATTTTCACACCGTACTTCTCGAATTTGTCCATTTAAGCTATTAAAAAAGTTGAATCCAGTACCACTTAATTTAGTCAATAAACCATGTTTGATTCCCCTCTCATAATTCAGGTAAAATATGTCAGTACTTCGATAATAAAAAAATAGTGATATTGTGGTGAGATTATAATGTAATGCAAGATTAATATGAATTTTAGTACATCATAAGCCTAAAATTAAAGCAAGAGTTTTCTTCAGTTTACAGATTGTAATAGGTTTTCACTAATTTATCAGAATGCATCACTGTGACAGCTAGAAAGTCTAAATTGATAAAAACCTTAATTTAAAGTAACACTAGTAATTAATTGAAGACTAAAAAATTTCTGTGGTAAAGATATGCATGGATAAACTGACAATCTGACAGCACTACTAAGTCTACTATTTAAAGATAAACAAGCTATATAAGCATGACAGCTTTTAGCCAATTATTTGATTTGGTCATTACGAATTGTTGGGTAATAGCCACATTAAAACCATCAAATACGCAGTAGTAAGTCCACCAAAGCGAGACAATTTGTAGAATGACTTGCCAACGATTGTAACACTTTTTTTCCTAAAGAAGTGGTTCTTTGAATAACCAAGTCCAACCGGCTCCATTTTTTTCCATACTGAAACAGAAAGCTCACTCAAAAATTCTAACACCCAAATTCAACAAAATCCAGCATTATCTTCACTTTGATCTTAAATCCACATAACCAACTTGAGAGGTGATCCAAATGCTTAGGTGCATTATCTGGTGTCAGACAGAAGCTTGGCTGCTTTGTAGAGGCTAGCACATTGAATACATCAAATCTAGATTATCCTTCGCATCTCAGTATTATAATCCAATTTCATAACATACAGACCTCAAACCATGACAAGTTGACAACTCAAAGGTGCTGCGGAATTCAACTATTTAACATTTTCACTTCGGCCAGACTAGGGCTTATAAGAGCATTACGAAATAAAAAGAGTTCCACAACTTCAATATGTCGATCTTCATGCAGAAGGTGTAGTCGTCTACTAAGTCGCAAGTGCTCGACTCATACATGATGATTCCAACATGGCATCCTTTTAGTCAGGAAATAGTCAAAGAATCAATTTTATTACGAAACGTATCGAGGGAGGAGTAAGAAACCGTGCGAATGATGGTTCCGGATAATTACGAGGCTCTACAGTCAGCCTATTTGAAAGGAACTTGTTATCGAGTCAACAAATAGGTCATTAGGCAAAGTTGTTCAGGCCAAAATCGATATCCCCCAGGTTCCCATCAAATTACATTCCCCTAAAAGCTAAAAGAATCCTGGTTGTGTAATGGTCAATTGCCACAACTCCTACACCCACAGTACAAAATGTCAAAACCAGACTCCCTCTCTTTAAGATTCATCCTCCCATGGACTGAAAAATAATCCCTAGCTAATATATGAAGGAAAGGAAGGTGATGGACCAGACTAAGATGCATCTAAATCAACAAAGGCTTTATCTCGGGGAACTAATGAGTCAATCTTACCTTGTAAAGCATCCATTGCTGTGGCTGCATGAGCTGGACTCTGAAAATCAACGAAGCAAAGCACCAGGGGATCGCCACTAGACTGCACAGGTTCAATTATAAATAATATGATTAGAATATAAAAAATAATGGAGATAAATACAACATTCTGGTATAAAATAAAGGTATTCTCACATGTCTTGATTCTTTAGTTACAAGCCTTACTTCCTTATAGCCTACAAATGGACGAAATATATCTGCAAACCAGAGTGAAGGAAGAAACTACCGACATATAATAAGTGAACATACTATCGAACAGAAAGGATACGAGAAACTTCCCTGCGAGTGCAATTCGCAGGCAAACCCTCCACAAACAAAGTGCTGCTAGCATCAGGAGGAAGAGGAATTTCAGGCCGTCCTCCAACTCCGATAGGTCGGCCTTTTGCAGCTGCTGCTGGGTCTGACGCCCCCATTCCAAACACACGCGGATCGTCAATATGATGATGTCCACTGAATCCGCTGCTCAAAGATCGTCCAGACTCATTGTTGTATGACGACATTTGCTGGTATTTTCAACCAGAATGTTTAATATATTCAATGCAGCACTTGAAGGTTAACAAATTAACAGCTTTAACCGCACAATCTATATACTAAGAAGGGAAAAAAAGTGGATACCGCACTGCGAAGGTAGCGATCATATGATGCATTAATGGAGTCGGTATCCCTAGTAACACGCAGTCCCGCCCTCTCATCATCTCGGGCATAGTAGTTGGCCATGTCAGGTCCACTAGGCATCTCTACATAATAAAGATAGACCAGTTAACAAGCATACATAGGGCAAACCTAAAGACATTACATAGATCAAAATTATAGATTGTAAACATTGTAAGTCGATTGGCAGTTATATCATATCTTGTTAGTTAAGTTATTTCCTACACCTCCATACGTATAAGATCAGAATTGCCACAAACAATGCTGGATAGTTTACAACTTCTCTTCAATGTATCACTCGCATATACCAACACCCAATTTTACAGATTTCAACAATCGAAAAAAAAAAGGGCAGAAAAAGAAGGTGCATTAATAAGAAAATCGACCCCTAGCTCTGCCACAAACTGGAAATAAACGATCGATTCGCAAAACGCACACAGCGTAAAAGGGAAAAGGTACTAAATAGAGAAATACCATAATCAGTACGGGGTCGTTTTACCACATGAGGGGGAAGCGCAGCCGCCTGCTGCCTACCGTCTCCGTACCTCCAATACGCATCCGCCATATTTGTTCAAGCTTAATGAACTGGAATAAATAGACCAGATATCAAAATCTCTATGCAATTGATAGAAAGTAGGGTTTTGGATTCTGAATTTTCAATTTAACTTTGAACACCACGAAGAATAAAAGTAGCCCTTTTTTTAAAATCGCAAGCGACTAGAAATCTTTATGGTTATTTTTCCTTTTTTTTTTCTGTTCTTATTTTTATTCTTTTGTTCCCATTATTCCCCCATTCTCATCATTAAAGTTGGTTTATTTTTTTGGAGCGGATATCTGCAACCGTTTAATTTTGAAACCCAAATAATTTTTAACCACCATGATCTTTTAGAATTTAATAATCTTCTATATATATATTATTAAAACAAATGTTGATTCGAGTAAGGCTGGCAATTTTCGACACGACACGATAACTCGACACGAACCGACACGAAATTAATGGATTTGGGTCAAGCCTTATTGGGTTCGGGTCCTTATAAACCCTGAAAATTTCGGGTCGGGTTCGGGCACCCGATAAGGAATTATATTTTTAATATTATATTTATTTAATTCAAATCAAGCTTTTAAATTGATGACATATTTATTTTTCCTTCCAAGTCATCAAAAGATATTAAATTTTTGAATATTTATTTATTTTCTCTTATTAAATTTTATTTTAAAATATTTTTTCTTTTATTAAATCTTATTTTAAAATATTTTTCTCTTATTAAATCATTTAAATTTGGGTTCGGGTCATTATCGTGTCGGGTCAACCCGAATATTATCGTGCCAATTTCGGGTTCGTGTCGGGTTCGTGTCGTGTTCGGGTTTTGTCATTTCGGGTTGGGTTCGGGTTCGGGTTCGGGTTGAACATATCCTTAACAGGTCGGGTTCGGGTTGGACCTTAACAGATTAGGTCGAAATCAGGTCGACCCTAACCCGACCCGATTGCCAACCCTAGATTCGAGTCTTTCTCTTATTTTTAGGTCCTACGTAGCGCGTTCTCCATTCATTATTCTTATTTGTCTTAAATTCTCATTTTAAGTATTTTTATTTATATATTTATTATATTTAATATAAAATTTTATATCCCACATCGCTTTTTAATAAGACTCTACTCTTTGAGAGCCTATATAAATACTCAAAACCCATATCTATTTATTCATCCCAAGATTATTTTGCATAATTGATTTTATTTGACCGATTAATTAGTTGGCCAAATAAATAGTTTTTTTATTAAAAAAATAATTTTGAGCAATTATTAAGTTGTCTATTGTAATTTGTTTAATTTGATAAATTATTAAAAAATATAATTAAGAAACCGATACATAATAATGATGATATCTATATAATAAACATAATCTTCACGGAAATAAATAAATTAATATAGTAATAGTTATCACTTTGGTATCTCTATAAACTAATATGACAAAATAATAATTATTAATCTGAATCTCTCTTAATTTGAACATTTTATATTTATATATTTTATTATTATATTTATATATTTAGTACTTTTCATCTTTCCAAAAACAATGGATGGAAATACTAAAATTCAATGTATATTTTCTCATTTTGCAATTATTTTGCAGTACTAGCAATTTAATTTGAACAATCAATTAGTTGTCCAAATAAATAGTCTTATTTTTATTAAAAAAAATAAAATTTGGCCAATTATTAAGTTGCAACTATATTATCTATATATTTATAAAGTATTATATATTCGAATTCTATTATTTGGTATTTAATATTTAATATTCTTGAATTCCACATTAAATTTTTAGTGATCTTCACTTCTTGGAGAACATATATAAAAAGATTTCATTTTCCAATCAAAATATATTCTTATTTAATTTAACCAAATAAAATTAATTTTGAACAAATAAATAATTTTTTCATAAGTATTACAATAATTAATGTGGGACGAGATGATAAAAGCTAAACATGGTCAATAATACGTTGCAATCTCATGAGTACACTAGCGAAAGAGATCTCAAAATTTTAATTTGTGACGAGATGATTAGACGTACAAAATAATTAACATCATATACAATGAGGAAAATAAAATGGAATAAAATTCTGTTTTAAGGTGGTAAATAGAATAAATTCTTACTCTAGAAAATTATTAAACAAATCTTCAATAGTTCCATCGGCAAATTGGGTTGGCCAAATAAATAGTTTTTTTATTGAAAATTTTAATTTGGTTACATAATCAATTTGGTCAATTATTAAGTTTGTCAAAGTAAAAGAGAGAGAAAGAAATAACAAAAGAAACTAAAAAAATTTTAAATAAAAAATAAAAATATTTTCAAAATGTGGAATGTTAAGATAAAATTTTAATATTTTTTTTTTCAATACGAGATAGAAAATTATAATTTTGAGACAAAAATAAAACATAAAATTAGGACAAATGAAGTACACAAAAAATGTGTTGAATTTTATAATTGAATAAAAAAGAATTCACACCAATTTTTTTAGTAAAGTGAATGACATCTAACCTCACTATTTCAATTATTTAACAAAAGAAATTAACAATTTTCTTAGTTTTATTAGAAATTAAAGTTTTTAATCTCTAAAAAAATTCCGAACTACCAAACATATTTAATTTGCTTATTTTATTAAATAATGAACCCCCGTCGATTTTCGACGGGCTACATGCTAGTTATATATATAGAGGTAAGTATATCATATATAAAATACTTTTCCCGTAAAAATAATTAATAATAATGCATTTTATGTACTAAATTAATTTATTTTATATATTATTATAATGCATTATCATAATAATGCATTTTTTGGATACTATAATGCATTGTTATGACAATATACATTCTATATTCAATTATAGTGCACCGGTCAAAGACAACCGTAGATCTACAAAAATCAATGGTCCAGATCGTTTCTCATTTCTTACGGAAAAGGTGTTTTGTATATAATCTTTCTCATATATATATATATATATATATATATATATATATATTCATAAATTGCAAACGGATTCTTATTAAAATTTACATGTTATATTTTTAACTTCATATGAGAAGGAAATTTTCGGGAAAAAAAAAAATCGAAGAATTTCGCATCAAATAGATTGCACTAAGGCTGATCGGCATTTTCTCCTGATTGAATGATTTCAACTTAGTAAAAAACATCAAGCCAAATTATTAATTTCGATGAATGATTAATGTGTGTTATTTAAATTAAATGTTATAATCTATTACTAATACGAAAATAAAGCTGCCCCTTCCACGGTGCTTCGTTCAGATTTTCCTTTATTCTGGTAATTTGTCTAATTTTAATTCATATATATTCTAATTTTTATTTTTATTAATTAAAATTGTATTAATTTCATATTCTTGAAATATCACATGTTTATCTATTAATCACATCTCATATTTATCTATCCCTCTATTTAATTAATTTTTTATTATACATATTAAAATAATAACAATTTAGGAATGCATTCTTATAAATCCTTATATTATACATTCTTAATTCATATATAATAATCTATAGAAAATTTGTAAATGAAAATCTCTTTATGAAGACTAAATAAATATATTTAATCAATATGTCTATATAGAATCATTTTCATTTTTCATTCATGTTTTTCTAAAAACTTCGATTAGTGCTTTCTAGAAAATATATACATTGAATCAAATGTGGGATAGGTAGCTAAGGAAAAGAAAAACTTGAAGATGTAAACATATTTTTTTCCGTATTTTGGCAAAGATTAGAGATATCGATTTAACAAGAACTAACGAGACGGTTCAAATATACTTAAAAAGAAGGATTTTTACTAATTTTAATTAATATTAAATTGTTTAAATTTTTATCGATAATTTAGCATAAACCAACTAGACGGTTCAAATAACGTAGAAAGAAGGATTTTTACTAATTTTAATTAATATTACTTTGAAGATGTAAACATTTTTTTTCTGCATTTTGGCAAAGATTAGAGATATCGATTTAGCATGAACCAACGAGACAGTTTAAATATACTTAAAAACAAGAATGTTTACAAATTTTAATTAATATTAACTTTGTTTAGATTTTTATCGAGTAATTAGCATAAACCAACGAGACGGTTCAAATAATATAGAAAGAAGAATTTTTACTAATTTTAATTAATTTTACTTGGAGTGTTCACATTTTTATCGAGTATTACTCAACGGATTTGAGACGCGTATGTACAATAAAGTCACTATTTTAACCGAGATTAGGACGAACATGTAGAAAAATTATAAACAAATTTAGATTTAGAAAATACATAATGAACGAGTACACTCGATCCATTGTCATTCCTAATATTTAGATACGTGAAATAAAATTAATTTTTTAAGTTTGATTAATAATTAACGCGAACAATATCACAATTTTTAAATAAGATATAAAATTATTTTTAAAATATATACACGTAAATTAAAACACAAAGTTATTTCCCGTCGAGTCTCGACGGGCTACTTACTAGTTGGTTAAATATAGGTAATCTAATGGTCTGAATTGGTTTATATAAAAATAAATAAAAAATCGTGATGCCGTTGTAAAATAACGCAAAAATCTATATGTAGATCCTCGTTGTTATGCATTACAGCATTCATAATCTCTTGGTGTACAAATTCGCTACATTTACAATATTGTCCAGCATTTCAACAATTGTAGATTTTTTCCTATTATTCTTCCTCAAAATAAAGATACAAATCACTTGCATGCAGTGAGCTTTAGATTAATTATGCAATGTTGCTACCTAAACTTCGAAAAACATATTATCTCTTAAAGATGATTATCATGAAGTTCATCGGTGGACATAGGTCTTTTTGTTTGCTTGATAAAGCATGATAAGGATTGATTGATAAAATTATCCAACTTAATTACATGTTTGGTTTGAATGATTTGGCTTGTAATGAAAAATATGACCCGTGCTCCTATCCACCAATTGAGTATCATAATTTATCATTACAAATTTGGATGGATTATTAATCACTCAAATAATCCTATCAATCATATCCTATGAAGCACATGTACGAATACGAATACGAAATACGAATACGATACGATACGAAAATACGCTAATTTTTAAAAAATCAAGATACAAATACATTAAGAATACATTTATATTTATTTATAATATTTTTATATTTTAATAATAATAATAATATTATGAAACTCATATAAACACATTTATCTCAAACAAATAACTAGAATTAATTCAAAGTCTAAGAACTTAATTCAATTTTAAAGTGAAAATTAATTTTCACCCTTAGAAGTTAGAATTTAATTCAATTTTAAAGCATTAATTCAATTTTAACCCATTGGGCAAACCCACCACTGCCTGACCCGCTGACCGCCTCACCCAAAAAACCATATAATTCATCCCACTGGAGATGCGGATGAAATCATTAGCAGCGGACGAAGTATGCCAATACTCTCAGCTGTTCACTCTTGATCGAATGGTTTCCGGCGCCTATTCCCATCACATACTCAAAATCAAACACATTCATTCTTCAATAAGCAAATCACGACCCAAACAAAAGAAAAAGAAGAATCGATCGCGAAACAAAAACCACAAATTTGAACCCAAATCCTATTTTCGAACCTGATGGGTTAGCACCCAGTGCTAGCGACCGCCGGCGGCGTCGGGCTGGACGGCGGCAAAAAACTTCAGGTGGCGCAGATGGAGAGGCATCGTGAGTTTTGTTTGTGCAGATAGGTTAGAAATTTTGTGAAATATAACATTTTCTCTTGAAATACGTATTTTGACTTCTAGAAAACGTATTTTGATCGTATTTTTTTCATATTTAATTTAAAAAAAATAAAAATAAAATTAAATAAATAAATACATTTTTAATATGTATTTCTACCATATTTTTTTCATATTCATATTTAATACGTTTTTTGTGAATACGTTGCACCCCTGGAGCGTATCTATGCTTCATAGATCATATCCTACAAACCAAACGCCACTCATTTATAAAAGGGAGAAGGAAGACCATAAAATCGTAAGCATCAAATTAGGGACACTTTCAACTTAAGTAAAGAATATTTATTTATCTCGACTTTCTTTAAAAAATTATTTCGACTTTTTAATAACGTAACATCCACAATTTATATACAAGTCATAATAAGTACACCTACCACACAATTCTCCGAACTTAGCCATCACAATAAGTTTCAAATCTAGTAAAATCACTCAATAAATAATTAAAAACATAAATATAGTCATTTGGGACATCCAAACGGTAATACATATATATGTATCTGAAATAGAGAAATTTTGGATTCAATCTCTACCACTCTCCTTCCCCATGTAAAAAACAAGAACATAAATGTATAATATTATTTAAATAAAATTATCAAAAATAAATTTATTGAATTAAAATATTTAAACCGTCTCATACAAATATTTATGAATTAATATATAATAATAGTATAGCATATATCATCAAGACGTCAACAATTAATTTATAAATACATATTTAGCTATTGCATAGAATAAAATTTTATTTAGTATGAACATCGAATAATAACTACGAATTACCATGCCTGTAATATGAAAATTGATTCACAAGAAAATCCATAATTTATTCTATGACTTCGGTCGTATTGTATGACATTTTCCGGACCCACTAAGCTTGTTGGTCACGCTACGATAATGTCTATCTCCTTTGTCCTTTGTTGGCCATAAAAGTAATTCATAAAAAATATTCAATTAACTTCCATATTTCAACGTTTATCTTCTTCTCACCAATAGCTTAGTCGTCTATATAATGGAGTCGTTTATTTTATTTTATTTTTTCTTTTGACAGAATAATGGAGTAGTTTATAACAGCCATTGTGGAGACTGACAAAATTAATCAGTCTGTTGAAATAAAACTATTTTTGGGGATAGGGATTGTTTGGCAATGGGCGAAACTGCAGAGCACCCGCTCTATAGCTGCAGAAAGTGCAGGAATCCTATTGCACTACATCATGATCTCGTTTCCAAAGCCTTTAAGGTGATTCTTTATTTATTTATTTTTATTTTTTCCCCATTTTTTGAACTGGATGAAAAGCGAATATATATGTTTGAGATTTGAACTGATCTGCCTCGCATTTCGTAACGAAATATACTACTATAATTTATCAGATTGATTAGATGAAGAGACGAGCTAGGGGGTGGCTGGCGGCGGCAGCCGCCCCCTCAAATTTTCGAATTTACTTTTATATATATATATATATTATAAATATTTATAAATTTATGTACTTAAAAATATATATTTACATATATAATATAAGACTAATTATACAAAAATTTCTATGTTCATTATTCAAGTTCAATCTCAAATGATTTAAATTTTTTAATTTAAATAGATTGAGCTTTACATAATTAAATAACATACTACATCTCTGGATAGATAGAATCAACAACGAGATTTAATTTGGAGGTGAAAAAGTGATTCTGTTTGGAACTTTGTGTGATTGAATATGGCGGAGTGCGGCAACGGTGTTGAATTGATTAAGTGAGAAATGCATGTTTATTATCTAAAATTATATTGTCAAATTTGAAATTAGTTACAGAAGTTTAAACTAGAATATTAACCTTATGTGTTTACTCCATCGTTTATGTGTAATTGGTCAAATTTGGAATTAGTTCTAATTAATTATTACTAGGTAATTTATCTTTATAATTTTTTTTGAATGTTCATGTATAAAATATGTATATATTGTACGAAAATATTATTAATGCTTTGAGAAAGTTCGCCCCCCTATATAAGATTTCTGGCTCCGTCCCTGATTTATTTAGATCAAAGTATAATATCATGATCAAACTGGTAATTGATTATTTCCAGAATTTCAAGCTGTCTATATACAACTGCACTATATTATATATACAATTTTTATGCAAAGGGATGAATAACAATGAATGTTGAATGTTGAATGATATGACGATACAGGCAAACTCTGGGCAAGCTTATCTATTTAGACACGCAAAGAATATTGTGATAGGGGCAAAGGTGGAGAGGCAGCTTATAACTGGTCAATACACAATTGCTCACATATTCTGCAGCAGATGTGGCGACGAAATGGGATGGACTTATCTTACTGCTTTTGATGCCAGACAGAGATACAAGGAAGGTAAATTCATTCTCGACAAGGCTAAGATTGTCAAGGAATATTAATTGATTCACACCAACCAAATATATATCTCAAAAATAAACACTACCATATATATATATATATATATATATATAGGGATGAGTTCATGTGGAAACTTTCCCTAGAGTAAAAACTAGAAACTTTTGTAGGTCATAGCTAGATCATAAATAGATAAATGGTCTAGATGATTACATGTGGATGAAGATTGAATTTAGATAATTTTTAATTTATCAAATTTAATTGTGTAAAAGATAGGAAAGTAAAATTTACATCTAAAATAAATCTCACTTTCCTTATTAACGCCAACAAATATGGGACGCAATATCTCATTCTATAACTTGTGAATTAATTAACCAAAATTAAGTGTTTCAATTCAAAACAAATTGTTTTCAAAATTCATATTTTTAAGTTTACGATGCCATTGATTGTTTCAGGGAAAAAAAATCTTTGGAAGACTTTAGAGGTTCAATTATACTAAAATGATTCATACACTTCCTTATACATGTATTTATACTCAATTATCGAAAATTGTATTATCACCGATAAAATGTCATTATAATGAAGTAAATGCATAACAAAAACTAATATATGCATAATAAAAATTAATATATGCATAATGAATGACAAATAAATGCATTATTGTATGAACTATAATTGTGCATAAATAATCTAGGATTCAACATAAAAAAAATTAAATGCATAACAAACGCCTAAAAAATGCATTATGATCGAATAGATGCATACTAAATAAACAAAATTGCATTATTACGTACAAAGTACATTATTATAAAGAAAATGCATAATAAAAAACTAAAATATGCATAATGAATGATAAACAAATGCATTATTAAATAAACTGCGATTGTGCACAAGCATGTAACCATAAATATTGCGGTCAATTTAATGCATATAATAATTGAGCAAAATATGCATTAGTTGTGAGGTAGTTTTAATAACCTTACATCTAATTTTAGCATTTTAATCATATTTTAAAATATAAATACAAAGTAAATGTGGTATAAATCCGCCAAAAAATCAAAATGTACATATGATGCGTTGAAGTCAAATAAAAATAAAAAATAAACCTCTAGAATCCATGTTCTGCAATACACATAAAACTAAACGAAAAAAAAATGTAAAAAAATATAGCCATCATATTTTGAATCCCGAAAAATTGATACTATAAAAATATAAAATGTAACTTACACCAAAAACTACATAATAATGATGGAATCATATCCCATAAATGAAGCAACTCAGTTACAAATAAACCGGAAGACAAATTTGAAATCAAGGAATTGACGGTTATAAAACAATAATTAAAGACAAAACCACCCTTTTAACTCCAAAAAAATATGAAATAACAAATATAAAAATCAATTAATCTACACCATTGATTAACTAAGATCTACGGTATAAAAAAGTTTCTAATTTTCATGGGGGAATTAATTTCTATTTGATCTTCCCCCTATATATATATATGTCTATATAATGGGGGAGTACCATCTCACGGTAAGATGAGTAAAAGATCTGGATGAAATAATATATTGTGTATCGTCACTAAGAGAATCAAGTATTTGATTGTATTTCAATTCGCGACGTGCATGTCGGTGTATGTTTGCACGCTTTCATTGTAAGATATTATTATGAATATTGAATAAAAGTTATATATAGCCATTTTGAACCTAAGCCCGATTTAATTTGAATTAGTTCCGCCCTTGAACCAAGCCGCTTTCTTCAATGGGCCAGAAGGCTGAATTACATGGGTAGCCAATAGCAATATATCGAGTCCACTCTCGTAATTCTACCGGAATATATACTAATTTAAACATAACATAACACTACTCGTTAAAAAAACAAATAATAATAATAATAATAATAATAAATAAATAAATTACTCGTTAATATTGATTCTAGGGTTCGTTTAAGGAATATAATGCATAGATACTTTTTTTATCATTTAAAATTAGGCCAAATAAGCCTATTTTGCTTAGTTGAAATTACAAGATAAAAAAAAAACTAATTATCTAGAACCTGCAAACCACAAAAAACGTAAACTACACTTGGAGTCATACATCTATTCTCTGTCACTCCACCATTATGCCACGGTCCAAAGGAGCTACCTAAATTCATCCTCAACAATCGACTTCCATCGCCTCAACTGCAAATAAAATACTATCATGTACGATATGCATAAATTAATGCGTGTGTCGGTGTGTGTTTGTGCGTGAAATAAATAAAAAAATGGTGGTGGGCATGCCAGAACATGAAGAAGAGGATTTTGTTGCGTGGGGAAGAATAATTTGTTGAGCACGCTTGCCGGAGGGAATGTTTGTACCTGGCCCCACATATTATTATTATTATTATTCACAAATTAAAATATAGTACTGCCTCCGTTACACACACATTCGTTTCGGCACGGATATTAAGGAGAAAAATATTTAAAGAATAAAATGAAAGAAAGTGATGGATACCACAATTTTTTTTTTCGAAAGATGCATATTTCCTTATAAGAGGGATGGAGGAAGTACTAATTCTTAGCCAATTAAAGTTATCAATTAATTAATCAACCAACGTAACTGTTAGTAGTTTTCTGCATCTTCTCTTACGGTATTTTCTACACAATGAATCAATCTTGCGTTTAATTCAGAGCTTAAAAATAAAACCAAGCACATACCATGACTTACCTAATAATTATATCGCGATTTATCATTCCGATCTATGTCGTGATTTTTTTTATTTAATTAATTTTATTTTTTCTTGTAAATTTAATGGGGGTCGCCGTCGTCACCACCACCTGTCGGTTTCTCTAATTCAACGACTGTAACCTCAACTGATCAGAATTAATACTGTAATTAGAATCATTAATCAATACTCATAGCAATTAGTTTTATTAATCTCTCGACGCATTAATTATTTAGACTACTTACTTTATACGAGAAAGTCGTAATGCAGACTTTCATTTGTGCATATCATTACAACAAAATTAACTCGCTCCTTAACTAATTAACTTAGCCCTCATAAAAAATAAAAATAAAAAATTGATTTTTTATTCAACATATTAATGTGCATATAGATTTATTTATTTATTTGAAGAGAAACTGTGCATATAGAATTTTAAGTCCAAGACAATCACAAATTCACAATTAATGATATCAAACTAATTTGGACATATATATCATATTAATATTGTTAATGATGCACATGATTTGTTCCATTTTATAGAGGAACACGCTGCGTGCATTAATGAAGTAAAAACGAAATATCTTTTAATTTAAAGAAACAGTTTTAAACTGCATGTGATATTTCACAAAATTAGTGTCCCGTTGGCTTTTACCATCAACCATGTGATGTAAAGGTATCATGAAATATATGGGCCAATCAACCAATCCAATCTATATAGTGTGTATATATATAGGACATGAATTATATGAGAATCAATTTTAGCGTGAGAACTAGAAATCAATCGATCTGAACCATTGATCTTTGTATTGAATTATGATTGTTATTATTCGAAACATGAATATATATAGATTTATATAAACATCATTGTTTATACTAAAAAACATGAATTAAAAAAAAACATCATTAAACATAACTATATATAAATTTAAGCATGGTTCGCAAGTTCTCACAAAATGAATAGTTTCTATACTAACCCGTCACTATATATATAAACACATATACATACACACACAATACCACATGTTATACTTCAATTATTACAGAAAGTGCTTTTTTTTAAAAAAAAATTAAGAAATCTTTACAGAAACTTAGAAAGCTGACAGTCCTCATTTGCTCCCCCGAAGAGAAGAAATTGATTTATGAACTAAGTAAATAAATCAAGATTAAAAATGTATCGCTCATTTTTGTTAATTACAGGAATAAATAAATGCTAGAAACTTATCTCCAAGGCCTAATAAAAGACTGATGCAGGCTAAACTAGCAGAAAGCAATTTTTTTTGGGCAAAATGCATTACAAGGTTCATGTAATTTAGATTTTTGTTTCATTAGATCCCGTACAATTTTTTGTTTTGATAAATCCTTCTACTTATCGCTCTACTTTTATTTCTTATCTTGGTTGGTCCTTATTTAACGAATGTTAACTCTTCCTTTATCTATATCACACGTCACAATTTATTATTAAATTAAATTCCACATTATATCCTATTTTACTAAAAATAACAATGATATCATAAGAAAATGAGAGAAGAAAGAAGAACCAGCAACAATATTCACGTCATTTATTAATCGACAACTAATAAAGAGTCCTGCAAATTTGCTAGATCATAAGAGGATGATTCAAAAAGCTTCAAGAAGCAACAATAAATGAATCGGTGTAACTTCTATAGCAAATTAAATCTAAAAAAAAAAATCCCCAAATTTTCCGATTGTCGGAGATTTCTTCCAGGCGGGGAAACCTGCCTCCCCACACGGCGGCGCTCCTAGGCGATCTAGAATTCGTTAAGAAACTACTCATTGTAACCCCCAAGCTATCAAAATCGTTGAATTCGAATGGGTCGTATACTAAGCGCGACACTGGGTCGTAAATTAACATCGTAAACGCATCTATAGATCAATTTCTGATGCAAAATTTTCGATGGTTTTTCTTTGCTTCTCTTTTTCACTTTGTTTTTTGCATTCATTGTTCAGGATTGTGGTTCTTTGTTGTCTGTGAATTGGGATTGCATAGATTTGGTATTCTTGCGTGTAATACCTCGTTGTTCTTTAATTTAGGTTATATTGGCAAACCCATTGATCTTATTCTCTCATTTTGTTTTGATGTCATTGTTATTTTTAATATATAAGATATGACGCGAAATTTGATTTAATAATAAATTGTGACGTGTAATATTGATAACGGAAAAATTAACATTCCGTTAAATAAGGACTGACTAAAATAAAAAATAAAAGTAGAGGGATTTATTAAAATTAAAAAATTGTACGAGAACCTAATGAAATAAAAATTTAAAGTAGAGGGAACTAATAATGTATATGTTTTTTATTTTTTGGAAAAGTAGAGAAACATTGCTTAATTATTACATGATCATAATAATAATTAATATCATGGCATCAATTGGATATTAAATATATAATGCAAGTACAAGTGATTAATTAACCTCCTGCAGATAATATATAATCATGATAAACTAATTAGAAGAATCTGAATGTGCAAACCAATGAGTGGTAGCAAAGATTGAACAATATATGCACAGAAAACAAGGATAAAAATAGTAGAAAAGTGGTGGCTTTTACATTTTGACACGACAAAACAGAAGAACACCAAATACCAAAGAAGCAAGTGGGAATTTTTCTAGAAACAAAAAGAAGAAATTAAATGTGATCATGGATATGACATGCAGGAGCTAGCCATGTGTTTGTACTCTCAGCTGATGTGGTCGTACTCCGGCAATCAAACAATTTAATTACTCGTCATCACCATGTAAATCAAGAAGAAAACCATAGATCGACATCAATACAAATTACTTAACTAGTCATTAAAATTCTCAAGAGAGGAGGATGATTACGTAATTTTACCAGGAATCCCCAGAGAGCATCCCACTCCAAAATCCATTAGAGTCGCGTTGCAGCCCTCTATCAATACGATGCTCAAATTCATAATTTGCAACTACCCCCGTTTCTTCAAACGCAGCTGGCTCGTCTTGAACCGCTGCTTGCGAATTTCCGAACCGGTTTTCGAGCGAGAAACCCAACTGAAAGCCGGATGAGATGAGCGAGTTGGAATTAGAAACCGGACCGGAAACGAGCGAACTCAGCCCGCCGGTCCTGAAAAGATCAAGATTAGGGTTTTGAAGGTTGAGATTATGCGGTAAAGGTAAAGCCAGTAGGTCAGATATCCCACTGCAGAGAGGCGGATCGTTGTATGATAAATATAGGTCTCGCCCATCGTGGATCTTAGGGTTTTGAGGCGAAACTTTTGGTGGGCTGAGATCTGGGATCGATTTTTGTGTAGAAATTGAAGGAGAAGATGAATTGTATGATGATGTTTTGTTTTTTTTTCTTGAGGTTCCACCCACTGGAACATTTCTGAGAGTTCCACCGGCAGTCCAATACCTTCTACAGCTCTTACAAAAGTACCTAGGTTGAGAAAGACTGTAATTGTTGTAATAACAAAACTTTGTGTTGGTGGAATTGCATCTTGGGCAGTTCAAAGCTGCAGCAGCTTCTTCCTTTTCTGGTCTTGCCTTCTTCTTCTCTGAATTAATTCTTGAGCTTTCAGTTTCATCAACTCTTCTCACAGCTCCAATTCCCTGATGAAATAAATTAATGTTTAAGGTTAAAAGGGGGGCAAGAAAACAGCAGGTTATCTGTGTATGATTTGATTAAAAGAATCTTTGCAGTATATGTATCACTGAAATCTTTGCAATATGGGGATTAAATTAAAGAAAGAAGAAAACAAGCAAATTAAATGAACATTTCTTTTGTCTGATCAATCCCCTTTTGAGAAGAGATGATGGGGAAAAAGAAAAAGTAAGAGAGGTGGGTAGTTAATTACTTTAGACATGAAAACATAAGCAAAAACCTAACAATTAATTAAACTCAAAGTAAAAGGGAAAGTGGCACATCTTCTGGTAAAGTTATCAGCTTTAAAAAGGTCTTGAAGAAAGATACACAGGAAAAGAACAAGTAAATGTATTCTCCAAGACCAAATTAATTAAAGCAAAAAATCCCAAAACGTAGCAAGATGTTGATGTTGTCATGATATATAATTAACGTTGCGAGAGAGAACATATATATTTTTTCTGCTTTACCTGTGGCCACTGAGCAGCATCCATTACACAATTAGAGGCAGAAAAGAGAGACGCAGAGAGAGAGTAGAGAGAGAAATTAGGGATTGTGTTTTGGGGGTGGGAATATCAATCAGCTACTTTTGGGCAGCCGGTGTTAAAAGAAAGAAAGCTACATGTGTTTGGCGGTTGCAAATGTTGGGTTGCTGTAGTAATGTGCCCGCTGGTAGTGGGCGAAAAGCTAAAGGAATCCCCCGGTGGGATGTTGCTTTTCTCCATTTGTCCAAATAGTTTATCAATTTATATTTATATACATGAGGCCATGTATTTTCAAATTGAAAATTTAATTTATCAAATTTGTATACGTACATGTTGAGTCGTCACGTTTTAATCTCAACATACGAATTTATATAATAATGGAATGGTATTAAAGCTTTCGATGGTTGATTATGGCTTTTTTAATAAATAAAAAAATCGAGATCTTAAAGCTTTATCGCGTCCTTTCCATAATTGCAGCGAAGTTGAGCCAAAAGTATAGGTTTATGATAGATTTTATAGTGAAATATGAAAAACTTGAAACAAGAAATTATTGAATGCTAAAAAAGAGAACGTGGAGAATTTGAATTTAAATAAGAATTTATGGTAATATTAACTGATAGCGTATGTTTTCATGTGTAGGAGAGACCTATTTATAGCCATTAATTTTACATTGAGGGTAAAATAGTAAATTCAGATCTGCGAGTTGGAGGGTAAATCTGTTCTTTCAAGCTATCATGCACACGAATGTCTATTAAAGTGTTCACGCGAAGCATGCAGGCGATCCACGTCAGCACCGGGTGTATCTTGTAGATCTTCGTGCATATGAAGGCGTTTAAAATATTCTTTAATGTGGACGAATGAGAAATGACCACGTATAGAGATCCACGTTAGGTTTGCCAGATGACTCCGGACTTGAAAATTTGGCCTTCGTTTGGCATTAATTAAGCACACAGGTCTGGCTCGCCATAGATGGAAGATGCTGTCAGATTTGTACTGCTTGATTTCTTGTATTTCCAACTTGATTTCTTGAGCAAGCACGTCAATTTCGCCCTTTAGCTTTCATCTTCGATGTTCCTAAGCATAGACAAATATTTTACAAGTATTTCGGGATTAGATAATTTGGGTAATAACTAGGTCAGTTTTGTATTCTTGGGTCAAATTCCCTATTATTAAGTATTTTGATTTTATTGGGCCCAATCCAATACGATAAATATGAAATAGTCCATATCATTACATATATCATATCAGTTCATAATTTAAATATAAGTGGTAGTTAAATCCATTATTTAATTTGTTCAACTGTACAATCAATGAATTAGAGTCATATATGTACTTTATAAAAAATTTCACTTTTTGGTGTCATATTATAAGAAATTGAATTTGAAAAAAAGAAAAGGAATGAAAAAAATATCTAGAGAAATTGAAAGTGAGACACAAAATATTGAAATAGGATATCTCAAATGCTTTCTAAAGGATGGCAATATAGAATGGTAAATTATACTTTAACACAAAATGTTCCTATTTCAAAAAGTGTAAATTGCATGTAAATTCCTAAACTTTTCACAAATTCTGTTATTGCTCTTCACAAAAAAAAATTGTGCAACGAATTCATATTCTTTTTAATTTGTCTGACTTTTTATTTTGTATGATTTTGCATCCAAGGTCGGTTTTCCCCAAATTGTGTGCTGACTTGGCAGCTGAAAATCCTACATGTCCTAATCGGCCGACGAGTAAATAATTATCCAAACGATGAATTGCCTATAGATTCATGAACTTTTGTGAAATTCTCTCCACAAAAAAAATTTGTACAATAAATTCCCAAACTTTATAATTTGTCTGATTTTGCATCCAAGGTCAGTTTCCCTTGTTTGAAGGATGACACAAATGAACCGAAGTTCAATTTTGCATGCCATTTTTGCTTCTGGCTTAGTGGAGTGAATAGAAACTATATGCTTGTATGCACCTTGCAACATATTTTGTAGTGATAGAAGTTTGTTTTGATACTTTTTTTGCAGTGTTCGATGTTCAGCTTCTTTTGCATCTTGTTCTCGTCTTCTTTTGTAATTTTTTTGCATTCTTTTGAAGCCTCTAATTTGTATCGTCAATTTGGGAGAAACCGACCTTAGATGTAAAATCAGATAAATTCAAAAGTTTGGGAATTTATTGTACAGTTTTTCTTTTGTGGAGAGAATTTCACAAAAGTTCATGAATCTATAGGCAATTCATCGTTTGGATAGTTATTTACTCGTCGGCCGATTAGGACATGTAGGATTTTCAGCTGCCAAGTCAGCACACAATTTGGGAAAAACCGACCTTGGATGCAAAATCATACAAAATAAAAAGTTTGGGAATTATCACACATAATTTTTTGTGGGGAGCAAAACCAGAATTTGTGAAAAGTTCAGAAATTTACATGCAATTTATCCTTTTAAAAAATAGAACATATTGTCTTTCGCCTTATCAAAACTAGATCAAAATAATATTTCTAGTACAAAATAGCCATGTTGGCAATCTCAACTCCACGTTATATTTGTATTACATATAAAATAATGCCATGAATCTATCATAAGGATCTTTCCCAAGATTGAAGTGCTACACACTTTTTATGAGCACCTTTCGTAAGCACCACTTTCGTTTTGTCTACATCAGCATTAATCTATTTAATTTTTTATATTGTATTTTATTCTAATATTTTAAAAATTATTATTGAAATTATTAAATTTACAAAATACATAAAAATTAATTCCCGATTTGTTCAATTATTTGAAGTTAAAAGAAAAAAGAATAAAAAAAATAGTCAAATACCAGGAATCCACGTGGATACACTTGGAACAAGCGTGTGAACGAGCATGAAACATCACTAGTTTTCAAAAATTATAGTTTCCCTCCGTCCCATTTATTTTATCATGTTACTGTTCGGCACGGTTATTAAGTAGAAAGATATATAAAAAGAAATAAAATGTGTAAGTCCCACCATTTTTAAAGGGTTAGTTAGTTCCTTTTTAAAAGCAAGACAATTTAAATGAGACAGTCAAAAAAGGAGAGGAAGACAATTTCAGTGGGACGAAGGAAGTATTACAGTACTTAATGACATGTGTCATGTAACTAGAGTATTATGATAAGAGATAATAATATACTTTAGAATAAATACTCCACTTATACATATATTTATTTCCAAATAAGTACTCCCTCCGTCCCGTTATTCTTGTCTCATTTTTTTTTGCACGGATATTAAGAAGAAGGATGTTTAAAGGATAAAAAGATAGAAAGTAGTGGAGCCCACAACTTTTTGTGAGATAAGCATATTTCCTTATATGTAAACAGGACAAGAATAACGGGACAACCCAAAAAATAATACAAGACAAGAATAACGGGACGAGGGAATATATAATAATTATTATATTATGGAGTGGTGTTCATGTCAGACTATCATACCCTGATTATTTTATTTTAGGATTATTTGATGGATTTAACACATATATTTTCATTCATTTATAATTACAACACTATATTTCAACTTTTTTACAATCAGAAGACCCCAAAAATTTCAAGTGAGTACGTAGAATCCGACGTGTAAAGTTGTGTTGTAATTATAAATTCGACTAAAGATTGTGTTGAAAGTTGAAACCAACAAATTAACCCTTAATTTAATCATGAACGTAGTAAGTTGAGTCATGTTAACCAAAATCTGTAATTTTTGTTTTCTTTTTTTTTTTCTTTCGCCGTATATAGCCTCCATGCTGGATATGTATCGTGCCGTGTATTTGGGCCGCGCCAAGGATTGCGACTTCTAAATCAGAATATCAATAATACTATTACCAACGTATATAGTCTTTTAGATCGAGTCTTGGGCTTTTAATAGGGCCCACCTTAAAGGCCCAAAAAGCCCACATGAGATTTAGTGTGAGCTACAAAAATTTTGGACACCCTAAAATCTGATATAATGTCTCAAGGAATAGATTATATAATTCAATAAAATTCTCTTATAATTTACGTACTAGACTACATTTTTCTTTTCTTTTCTTTTATTGGATCAAGGTACTAGACTTGTAGTAATTAGTGCTTTTTTTGTATTTATGTTTTTGAAAAAAGAAAGTAAATGTACCTCAGATCCGGAGGCATATATGCAGTAGGGGGCTCAGATTGGCAGTGGAGAGGCAACAACTTTTACCTTATATTTACGAATTAACCAATCAAAAGGACCACCCTATCTCCACCACCCCTGTCCAAATATGTTCAATTTCTTAGGGTGGTCCAATTTACCAATCCTTCCATTACCAACACACCAACCCTAGCTACAATTTTATCCCCGTCTTTTATTTTATTTTACTCGTGCACGTCATGCATACAGGCATATAAATACATTAATCGTACACTGATAAAATGAATAAAGAAAAGTTCGGTGGATTTCACGGGATCCATATTCCACAATTACATTGTCGAAAAGGATATATTTTATTATTCGATAATTGATATCTTCTCTTTCTTGAACGATCGTTTTTGCTATGAAAAAGAATCATGTGATTATTTGGCCTTGTCATAAGATAACAATTTGAATCAGATCTTTGTGGGTGTGTTTGGGGATTACAAAGTGTGACCACAATTTGACAGAGAGAAAGTTGAGTGAGCATAGATTTTGGGTCCAGAAACTCGGATTCCTAGGGATTCATCCAAACACAACTTTGTGTTTTTCATGGGCATCGACTATTTTTTTCCATATACGGTACTAATGTTTTTGCTTATTTTTACTGACTTTTTCTACAAGTACTTTCTCTCGACTGAATATTAAATGAGTAATTATTCCATGTTTGTTGCTCATTTTCTAAAATCCAATTTCCCTTTATTTTATTCCGGTCAGTGCGCCGATGATGCTTAGCCAAATAATTGTTAAGGTACTATAAGACTCTCTTTAAGCAAGAGATACTCCCTCCGTCCCATCGAATATGGCCTATTTTTCATTTTGGACCGTCCCACCGAATATGGCATGTTTTCTTTTTGGGAAAGAATTATAGCTTACATTGTTGACCAAAAAAGCACTTTAGCCGTACATTGTTGACAAAAAAAACACTTTATTAACTAAAAAGTTACTTTATTAACCCTTTATTACACCTAATTCCCATTTTCTTAATCTCCGTGCCGAAAACAAATAGGTCATATTCGGCGGGACGGAGGGAGTATATGATTCAAGTTAATACTGTGATATGCATTTGTTTAAATCTTTTCGGGGAATGAGAATTTTCCTACTTATCGAAAGTAAATTGTCAATTTGATAATTCTACGATAATTTTTTGTTATTTTCTAATATTCTTTATTACTAGTTAACACACGTTATTTATGTATTTTATTCAATACATCATATATAAAAAAATACAAAATCACGATGTATAATATATATATATATGTATGTATAATACTACTAATTGGAAGGGGTACTAATTAGGAGGAATAGGGGGGTATCCAACCGACACCTATTCCAATCAGTGGCTTTTTTCAACTGCATACTATGGATAAAATGTACATGCACATGTTGTTCAAAATTAATTTGATTAGTACACGCACAAGAATACACCACATTTTGGAAGTAATATATATCTATACCTATTATAAAATAATAGCATTGTTTACAAAATTTAATTTGTCTATGATATCCTTATTATTATAGTATTTTATTATTAGTATTTATTACCATATGATTATTTTATTGTTTGTGTTGGGAAAATTATAAAGTTTTGATTTGATACCAAAACCCAACTGACTTCAATCTAGTAGATGATTGCATTAACCTAAGTAGTGTTTTTCAGCTCGCCTGTTTGAGTTCTAGATTTTCTAAGGTTACAGGTTCAGGAAGCTGAAGACAGCAGAAGATCCAGCTGTGTTAACAGCATGAGTCAACTATCAGCTGAGTGTTCCAGCTGAGCTGAGTTCAAGACAGAATAGGATCAAGCTAAAGAATAATCGAACTGAGTTCAAGACAGAACATGATCAAGCTGAAGATTAATCGAGTTGAGTTCAAGACAGAACATGATCAAGCTGAAGATTAATCGAGCTGAGTTCAAGACACAACTGATCCATCTGTACAAAACAAAGGAATGTTAACTCTGAAAGCATCAGTTCAAGTCAGAGTATCAGATCCAGCTCCAAGATTCTTAAAACAGCTTGAAGACAAATCCCGGTGTCAGAAAAGAACAATCTATCTCGACCAATGAGGGATTGCCAAATCAGCATCCTAGACTTCAGAACCTAGGATGTGATACTGATGAAGACATGTGCAGAAACGTCCAACGACAGATTGTGAATTTAAGAAGAGTAGGTAAGATTCAAATGGCTTCTCCAACGGCTAGTCTTGAATCTCTACCTATAAATATCCGTCTTCAACATCAGGATCATATACGAAAAACTCTCTACAAGCTTTCATTCTCTGAATTTACCAAACCTTCAAAAAGCTCATTAGCAGTTCTAAATAGTTCAAAGAACACTTTATCTTAAAGTGTTTCTAGTCCAGAAACTACCCAATTTTTCGTCTGATTCCTAGGCAGAAATCATTGTATATCCTAAGTCTAGATTTTGAATGAGTTCATCTAACTCTAAGTTCTTCATTGTAAGAACTCATTCACAGTTGGAACCCCAAACCAAACCCCTCTTTACCCAGAAAGGTTAGGTCAAGGTTACGCTTGCTTGAAGCGCGAAATTCAAGTGGTTGTAAAGTTTTTTCAGTACCAGCAAACTGAAAGGTTAGGCTTGATAGTGTCCGTAAACTGTTGGAACACAACTCAGGTTCGAGTTGTGAAGTTGCTTGGTACTTGGAAACCAAGTGGTAATGAATTACCAGTGAATCTGGTCGTGGATGTAGGAGGTGTTACTCCGAACCACGTAAAATCTCGTGTTCTTATCTTTCTAGATATTTTCAGTTATTTTACTAACTCCATTGGCACATTGCATTTTATCAAATCTGCATACTCAGCTGCTCTTCAAAGACAGTTATGTGTTTTCTGAAAATTGCACAACTTGATTAAGCTGAAAACGTAAAGATAAAATTTTCAAGCTGAGTTTTTCTAAGCAAACGAGCTAAATTTTAAAACCACCACTTTCCGCACCGCCAGCTGAGTTATTAGGCCAGCTGACCTTCCTCAGCTAGATTCATAACTGAGCTCACGCACTCTGTTTTAAACTTGTGAAAAAGTTTTTAAAAGTCTATCTTTGGTGTATTCACCCCGCTCTATACCAAATACTCAGCTCAAGGACCATCAGTTTGACATTTATATATTATTAAAATCTATCAATATGTCTCATTTCAAAAAAAAAAAACTATCAATATGACGTATATCGCACGTATCACTATACTAGTATCATAAAATGTTGGTATTACGACATCATCGTTTATTTTCTTCCTTTTAGAAAATTGCAAACTTCCCAACCTTACATAGTTGTCCCATATTTGGGACAATTTCCATCACTCGTTCACCCTTCCATGCAATTTCTTGTTTATATATAGTATTTAAATGTCGCTACTGATGATGTATTCTCGATAAATCTTGTTTATGTACGATTTATTTTCTTCTCTTTTTGAAAGGTCGGATTTATGTACAATTTTTTACAAATTAAATCAGAGATGTAAACTATACTGAGAAAACCTACTTTGTACGACTGACTCGATCTGAGTGAAATTTGAATCTTAAACCTTTTTTACCACAAAATTGTGTGCTTTTTAAGCCAAAAATAAATAGATAGCAAAATCATCAGCCTTAAATAGTTTTTTTTTTTTTTTTAACACGGAAATAAGGAAACGAGTGAAGGTATTATTAATGTAGCAGAGTGTACAATAATTAGAAAGGAAAAGGTTGAAGAGCATTGAAAAGAAGGTGGTGGCGATGCTTAAAGACAAAGTGGTTAGTGGGTATAATGGCGCCATCAACGGCCCACTCTCCACCAGCCTGTTTGGTGCTGACTGTCTCTATTTTGTATCTAAATATCTGTATTTAGGGAAGAGATACTAGTACTAGAAATAAATCTCGATCATTGATCTTTGTAGGATTGATGATCTAGATTAATTGGTGCATACAAAATAATGAATCAATCGGCTCAAGATCAATCTTCAGTTCTTGGCCACCTATTTATTTAAGATCTGTGAATCAAATTTAATTTATTTCTTACAATAAGGATGGTTACTCCCACTGACTCGGTATTGATTATATAATATTATGTATCATTTGTGATTTACTACTGATTTATAGTAGTATTAATTTACACCACCACCTTTTTGTACAACACGCCTCCTTGTTAGATTGTGTACACATCCACCCACCCGTGTTACCTTCACTAATCCCTATTTCTATATTAAATAAATTCAAAATATCATTTCGTCTCTATTTATTTTGTTTTCATGTTTAAAAATTGCGAAGTCGTCGCGAAATTCTTCTCATCATCTAATATATATTATATTTTTTTCTGATTAATACACACACACACTTGTCGATCGATCAGTTTGTCTGTACTATTAAACCCATCCACTAGATCTATATTGATTAAGTGGATAATTTTGCATTGAGGAAGATGTTGAAGTCGATACAAATGTATGGAGAAAAATGAGTGTACGTATATTCGCTTTGGAAAGAGAATTAATTGGGTAATTAAGGTAAATTCACAAACCTTAATTAATGCCAATGTATAATTATTATGCTTCCTTATTGTGTTTGCTGGCTAGTTGGTGGGAACCGAAAAATGACGAAGCACTCAATTCGACCTATACTTTTTCATATCGAGTTTATATTATTTATAACACACTACGTGTGTATTGTCCTAGCGGTAGAGTGATTAATGTCCGAAGTCAAATATTTTGGGTTCGAGTCCACCGTAGTCACGGTCTTTAAATTTCATTACTAATTTATCCATAACACACTATATGTCTGTATAGTATGAATTAATTAAATATTGAATAATTAGAACCCCGAATTTTGGTAAGCAAACGAACAAGGGTTCTATTTGGATAATCATTGCACTAATTTCTTAATAATTATCAATGATATATTTGTTGATGATTTTTTTTATTTATAGCGTATCATCATGCATGCTGTAATGCTGCAAATTGCACGTTCATTAACTTTAGGGGTTAGGTTTCAATTAACGGGGACTTTTAGAATATTAATTAATTAGTATAGCATTCATATTTTATTCTATCAAAACCATTGCATGTATATCAGTGGTTTCTTATACTGTAGTTTTAATTTTTAAGACAACAACAAAATACTCGACACATGAATATGATCATATACTATTGTATACTAAAAATAAAGGCAAAACGACATAAATAAATGCATCCGCTCCCAATCAAATTCGTATGCCATATATATACTATATATATATTCCCAAACTTATATCGAAGAAGTCAACTTTGATCATTGCCAGCACTTAGCTGATTAAATGTTCAATGCATCTGATCAATGTCTTCAACCTAAATTTACATAATTAAAACTCGGAAAATAACATGTATATATTATGGTTCGATTCATCTAATATTTGACAAAGTTTAACCTATCCATTCCTCGTCCGTTTGCGACCGCACGCACGCTTACTAATTTAAACATATAGTCTCCCTTCATCTCAAATTGACTACTCATTTTTTTGTCGTTTTGAGACGATTTTGATATAAATATTAGGATAACAACATTATTTTTGACGCCATCTGTTTTATTATAATTATTCTCAGAGGAAACTTATACACACTAGATAATCTAAAGCCGTAGAGTTTTTATGAATTGAAGTTTTATTTTAATTAGGCATAAGTGAATTTGATTGCATGCCATATGCGTATTGCAGATGTCTATGAATATCTTCAATCTTAAATCTAGCTGTAATTAACAGAATAATTGTATGGAATACTAGATAAGGAAAGATAATATATACTAATCTGATCAACTACTTTTAATCAACTTACTTAATTTGAGTTTTATCTAATAAGGAAACAAGAGAATCCTTTCTTATCTTAATATATACTAATATTCTTCTTCTAATATATGTATTGGTCTCAACTCTCAAGCTCATCTCTTGAGATGAAATATAATATTCAAATAATGCTTTTGGGCTTAAATATATATAAAATTAAAGATAATATTTTTACAAAGGTATATATATACACTTGAATCTTTCATCTCACGATTTCTCCGATCTCACAAGAGATCTACTATACTGATCATGAACATCAAATTTATTCACAACTCACAAGCTAGGGTATCGAGAGATGAACAGCTTGTAAGGATAAACTACGTAGTATATCAAAATTATACGTTTGTTTCAAGTGATGTTATTAAAAGAAAATTAATTATATAGTATAGAGATCAAATAAAAATGAACCTTAAAGTGAGAAATATGAATATATTTGGACCATTAATCTTTCTATGGTCTACGTCCATATTAACGGATGCATCCAATGCATCAAAGTAATGCATAAAATGCATCATCCATCGTGATAATCAATCTCGGCCACACATTTAATCAAAATTTATGGACCAAATTTATTTTTATCTCTACAATAATAATAGTTAATTTGCCAAATTAAATGAATTCTTTTAGCTCTTTTAATTAACATCCAATTCAAAATGAAACATGATGGAAGCACGTACGTAGAAGGATAAGGTGTCAGTCTTTTAGTAATATGGTGAAGTTGATAGTTGTGAAAAAGAAGCATGGAAAATACGAGAAAGAAAATTATATTGATTTTACTTGAAAATCTGACAATTCAACATGCCCGACTCTTGTGGCTGGATTTCAATATTGATTTTCTATCATGTAAAAAGAATTCCTCGTTAATTGAATTTTTTTCATTTATTCTTGAAATTATAGTTACATCGACGTAGACTGTTAAATGTCAAATTCTGTACATGTGAATATGTGATCCGTTTTAAAAGTATGGGTATGGTTCGTGTCACGTCACAGGCCCTGCATTTTCATAAGGCGGAATATCTGGATTGTGATTAATTTTATTTTATATTCTAATAAACTGTATTTTATTCATTATTGTATATTATAAGTTTCAAATTATATAATTATGCAAATAATTTATTGGTAAATAAAATAAAAATTAATTAAATTTAGATACCATGCAATGGAAATATCATATATAATTTTAGTTTGGGCTCTAATTATTATGTTACCATTTTTTTAATATAAAATGTATAGCGTTTTAATGGTAACCAGAATGTAATTGTCAGTATATTAAAATTTTCACCTGTATGCTGTTTTGATGTTGGATCCCGGATTTCGAGTAAAACATGTCCGAAGATATGCAAAAGTTGTGGTTTATAGACTTATTAGAATTTCTAAGGATTTTTTAAGGGAGAAATGGCATAATAGTACTTTTAAGATTAAAAATCTTAAATAGCATATGTTTTTAAAAAAATACAAATAATAATACTTTTGGACATATTTATCCCTCCATCCCACCATCTCTCAATCATTATGCGTGAATTCACGAATTAGAATTTGAGAATTCACAAATTTAAATTTGTGAATTCTTAAATTTTAATTTGTGATTTACAAATTTAAATTTGTGATTTCATGCTACATCTTATTCAAATTTAAAATATTAATTCGAGAATTGACAAATTCACAAATTCTAATATGTGAATTCACGAATTTTAATATGTGATTTCACGCATAAGAAAGGAGGTCGCCGAAAGGGAGATGTCGACGATGACTAGGCCATATGAGTCGGTGACGACGACTTTAAAATCCACGGCGGTGGCGCAAAAATGGTCGACATGTATGAAAAAAATGAAAAAGATACGTATAAACAAATAAAGAGATGAAAATAGATTGAGATAAAAAAAATTAGGGGAAAAAATGTCCAAAAGTACTATTATCTGTCTTTTTAAAAATTGATACTATTATTTGTGTTTTTTCCCCTAAAAGTGCTATAATCCTATATTTTCTCTTTTTTTTTTTAATTTGTATGTTTGGGATGAACTTCCAACTGTTGTGGAGGAGGATCTTCTACATATGTCATGCATGCGTTTGTTCGTAATAATATTGTGACACAATTTTTTATTTTTCCAAAAAAAAAAAAAAACACACACACACACAAAGGCCAGAAGGATATAGTAGTTTCTCTATCACAAATAGATTTGGCAAAATATGTACGAAAAAGTTTGAGAAATATCTTAAGTAGGGACAGGATGTATTTTCCGTTAAAACATATCTAGCTAGCTCGGACTATATTGTTCCAAATATGTATAACTTTTTGCGAATGCCCAATTTATAGTTCTTAGAGTTCATTTTTTTTTTTAGGATATCCAACGATTTCGTTAAGTCAGCAAAAAAATAATATATGGTGTTAGATTATGATTAAAAAAATTAGTACTCTTTGATTATTATTGATACTATATAAGTATCATTTTAGCATATAAGCATATGTAGTATATGTTGGGAAATTATAAGGTTTTGATTTGATACCAAAACCCAACTGATTCTCCAACCGAATAGATGATCGCGTCAACCTAAATAGTGTTTTCCAGCTCGCCTGTTTGAGCTTTAGATTTTCTAGGTTTACAGGTTAAGGAAGCGGAAGACAGCAGTCGACCCAGCTGTGTTTACAGCAGGAGTCAGCTAGCGGAAGACAGTAGTCGACCCAGCTGTGTTTACAACAGGAGTCAGCTAGCGAAAGACAGCAGGCGTCAACCTTCAACTGAGTCCTCCAGCAGAGCATGATCAAGCTGAAGAGAATTCGAGCTCAGTTCAAAACACAGCCGGTCCAGCTGTACAGAACAAAGGGAACTAACTGAAGACATCACTTCAAGTCAGTCCAGCTCTGAATTTAAAAGCCAGCTCCAAAGGCAGAAGATCCCGGCGTCAGAGGAAGTCAACATACCTCGACCAATGAGGGATTGCCAAATCGACGCATCCTAGACTTCGGGACCTAGGATGTGATACAAATGAAGACAGTGCGGTCGCCCAACGGCAGATCTTGACTTTAAGAAGAGTAGGTAAGATTCAAACGGCTCCTCCAACGGCTAATCTTGAATCTCTACCTATATAAACCCGTCTTCAACCTCAGGATCAGATACGAAAAACTCTCTACAAGCTTTCATTCTTTGAAATCATCAATCTTTCAAAAGCTCTCAAGCAGTTCTACATAGTTCAAAGAACACTTTATCTTAAAGTGTTTCTAGTTCAGAAACTGCTTAGTTTTTCGTCTGATCCCTAGGCCAATCTTTGTATATCTTAAGCCTAGATTTTGAACGAGTTCATCATACTCTAAAGTTCTTAATTGTAAGAACTCGTTCACAGTTGGAACCCTAAACCAAACCCCTCTTACCCAGAAAGGTTAGGTCAAGGTTACGCTTGCTTGAAGCGGGAAATTCAAGTGTGTAAGGTTTTTCGGTACCGTAAGGCGAAAGGTTAGGCTTGACGGTGCCGCATGGCTTGTTGGAACGCAGCTCGGGTTAGAGTTGTGAAGTTGCTTGGTACTTGGAAACCAAGTGGTAGTGGATTACCAGTGAACCTGGTCGTGGACGTAGGAGGTGTTACTCCGAACCACGTAAAAACTTGCGTGCACTTTACTTTCTCTTTATATTCAGTTTTGTACTAACTCTTTCATAACATTGCATATTTGTTCAAAACTGCATACGCAGCTGCTCTCCAAAGACAGTTGTGTCTCTCTGAAAATTGCACAACTTGACTAAGCTGAAAACATAAAGTTAATCTTTTCAAACTGAGTTTTTCTAAGTAACCGAGCTAAGTTTTCAAACCACCACTTTCCGCACCGCCAGCTGAGTTATTTACCCAGCTGATCCTCCCCACCTGGATCGATAACTGAGCTCACCAACTCTGTGATTTAACTTGAAAAAGTTTTCTAAAAATCTATTTGGTGTATTCACCCCCCTCTACACCAAATACCTAGCTCAGGGACCATCAATTGGTATCAGAGCAGTGGTTCAACAGACCACCGTTTCTGTATCAAGAGATCTCTCTTGACAATCTGTCAGTGGTCATCTGAACAGATCCTCTTTGTGAAAAACTCATATTATTACATACTGCATATTTCTATGGATTCTTATCTTAACAGGAATCTTCCCACCTTCTCGGTAGTCGATTATGCAATATGGAAGTTCAGACTGAAGAGCTTTTTCTGTGCGCATCACGATATGATGTGGGACGTCATTACAGACGGACCCATCATCATCTACAAATCAGGGAACGAGCTTGTCCCAACTCAAGATGGCGAACAACCAAGATATCAGCTCATTCCCAAGCCCAAGAGTGAGCACACCTCAGAAGAAAAGAAGCAGGCTGGACTAGACAGCTTCACGAGGAACACCATATCTTCAACGGTCTCCAATGCCTACCTTAGCAAAATCATCAACTGCGAAACCGCAAAGGAGATGTGGGAAACCCTAGCAAAGCTATGCGAATGGTCGGAGGAGATAAAGGATAATAAATTCACGATTGCATGCCAGAAGTTTGATAACTTCAAGCAGCTGGTCAACGAGTCCATCGAAGGGATGGAACTCAGATTCTCCAATATTGTGGTGGAAATAGAAACCATCAGAACTGGGAAATACACCCAGCGAGAAAAGAATCTAAAAGTTCTTTCAGCGCTCACAGCTGTATGGAACACCTATAAGGTGGTACACCAAAGTCGAAGTGACTTAGGTGATCTTTCAACTGAAAGATTATACTCCCTGCTCAAAGTCAACGAGTACAACTTGAAGATTACAATGAAAGAATCTTCAAATAATCAGAATGATGGAGAGCTGACACCTGCAACAAAGGAGATTGCGTTCAGAGCCAACTCTGACAAATCCGCATACATGCGATCGGTGAGTCATCGAAGAAGGATAAGAAGGACATGAGCAAGGAAGAGCTACTTGAAGAAATAGCCATGCTGGTCAAAAACTACAACAGACTCAACACCAGCAAGGGCAAATACAAGAAGTTCGCAAGAACTTACAGAGACAAGTACGCAACAGCTGATGAGAAGTCAGCTGACAAACGAACAGAAGAAGGTTGCTTCAACTGCAAGGAACCAGGACACTATCGGCTAGATTGTCCAAACCTGTCCAAGAAAGACAAAGACCAACTGAAAGCCAAGGCAGCTGACAGAAGGAGAGCTTATATCGCCGATGAAGAATTAGAGTGCAACAAAATGGATGACATGTCATTTTCAGACTCGGAAGAAGAAGCCCTGATGGCCCATGATGAACCTGATTGGGATACATGCTTCATGGGACAAACAGACGGCATCGATGAAGATGAGGTAATGTCTCGAACTCAAAATCTATCTAACATCTCACCATCACACGAACACTCTACACAGGTCTCAGAATCTGGACTACCTGATTGGAGTCTAGTAGAGAAAGTAATGAACGATTCCAAGGAGCTTCAAGAGATCCTTGATGTCATTATGTGTGAGAATGCCGAGCTGAAGGCGGAACTGGAAAATACAGAGGTATCAGACGCAGCTGATACAACACAGCTCCAACATGAAGTTGTTTCACTAAAAGACAAAATAGTAAAACAGGATCAGCTGATGAAGGAATTCTACTATGAGAAGAAACAGCTGATGAAAGATGTGGAAAAGGTCACAATTTGAATCGAAAAGAAGTCGTGAGATCATTGGTGAAAAGCACCGAAGAGGTACTATCTAAGAAGATAGTAGCTCTCATCAAAGCCACGTCAATAATGGACGAGATCATTAGTGCTCAACGACCAGCAGCACTCAAAGCGGGACTGGGATACAACGAATCAAAGGATGCCTCAAACATTGCCTCCACAAGTGGAACAAAGCTAATGTTTGTACGTGCAAACGAACATCCAATCCCAGCAACTCAGCATCAACAGTTGAGGACACAGCAGGCGTCAGGAAGACCAGCTGTGAAACATTCTCAAGCTCCGTCGAGAACACAGCAGGCATCAAGAAGGTCAGTTGTGCGACAACCCCAAGCCCAACTCAGACAGCAACGTGCTCAACCCCAAGAAAGACAACTGGCTGGACTGTACAGATACCAAAGAATAAAGACCGACGTTGATCGATATCAACCGAGATATCAGAGATACCCAGCTGGATATCACTCATATGAGTACCAGCTGGATAATCATTTCCAGCCACAACATCACATGAGACAGCAGAGACAAAGGAACGTCTCAGCTAGGCACACAGCTGGAAACCAAAAGAAATCAAGACATCAAAACGAGAAGACACGGAGATCAAGACCCCGCCAGCAACAACCGAAGAACACAAAGAATGTGTATATCGACTCAGCTGGGAGAATTATCAGATCAAATGACCCAATTCGAGTCATCAAGTAGATCTGGGTCATCAAAGGATCTCTGTCTAACCCACAAGGACTCAATTAAAACTGGGTACCTGAATTTTAATTTTTTGTTTAGGTTGCAAGGATTCGACGCACCTAAAGCATCTACTCCAGGAATATATCGAGCGTACATGTCCACAAGTAACATTTGGTGACAACTCCAAAGGCCTAACTAAAGGTTATGGTACATTTAAAACTAGAAATGTTATAATCCCAAATGTTTCTTATGTACAAGGATTGCAACATAACTTGCTTTCCATTAGACAATTCTGCGACAACGGTTTTTCTGTCAAGTTTGATGCACAGGGATGCACAGTGAAGCACAGGGAAACCAAGCAGATACTCCTAAGAAGGAAAAGAGAAGTAAATATGTATTTTGTTGGCGGAATGGCCCTCCGGAGACTTGTCTTGTATCGAAAAGCGGCAATGAAGTCGGTGGCCGTGGCACGTACGGGCCGAATCATCTCAACTTCAAGACAATCAACAGACTGGCTAGGAACCAGCTCGCTAATGGAATTCCAGATCAAGTATATGACAAAAGTCATATGTGCAGCGCGTGTCAACAAGGAAAGCAGACAAGAATTTCATTCTCTCCCAAGCCAGTTCAGTCAACTGATCGAGTACTTCAACTCCTTCACATGGATCTTTTTCGTCCAGTTACTCCAGCAAGCTTCAATGGCAGAAAATATACTCTGGTCGTAGTGGATGATTTCTCAAGATTCACATGGGTATCATTCTTGTACCAGAAGAGTGAAACCAGGACTAAGCTGCCTATCATGCTGGAAAGATTATCAACACAAAAGGAGTGCAAGATAATGTCAATAAGATCAGATCGTGGAACGGAGTTTCTGAATGAAACTATTTATGATTACTGCGAGAAGAACGGAGTTCAACATCAAACATCTGCAGCACGCACACCTCAGCAGAATGGTGTAGCAGAAAGAAGAAACAGAACTCTCAAGGAAGCAACTACCTCAATGCTAGCTAGCTCTGCCATTCCAAAGAAGTTCTGGGCTGAAGCAATCGACACAGCTTGCTTCACTCAGAATCGCTCTCTACTCACATCAAGGCAAGGAAAGACACCGTATGAGCTATGGAACAACATAATACCATACATAGGGTATTTCAAGGTATTCGGATCCAAATGTCACATCCTCAACAATGGGAAGACACAGCTCAAGACGTTCGACGAGAAGACAGATCGAGGATTATTCCTTGGTTACTCCGCTGTGAGTAAAGCATACAGAGTCTTCAACAGAAGAACTCAAATAGTCGAAGTAACTCCACATGTTACCTTTGACGAATCCTCCTTCGAATATAGAGATTCTATCAAACGAAGAAACGAAGGAGAATCTTCAAGACTGATTCAGACAAGAGCTCAAGAAAATAGAATCAGGAATCGGGCCGAACCATTAATTTGGGACGATGAGCCAGAGGAGGAACTTCAAATCTACCAAGAAGCTCCACCAGCTGGAAATCGAGAAGAACCTTCAACGCCAAATCAAGGGGGAACATCATCAGCTGGAAATCCAAACACAGCTGAGTCCCCAGCTCCATCTCCAGCTGAGCCTCTACAGAAGTCTCCTCAAAATCTAAATCAAAGAGAACCAAGCTCTCAAGACTTAACTCCTGAGCAACTCCAAGTCAGACGAAATTTAGCCACGTCAAGCATCAATCAATTGGTAGAAGAAATTCGTAAGAGGAAAAGATGGATTGAAGATCATCCATCATCAGCAATCATTAGAGAACCATCTGACCAAGTCAAAACCAGAAGCTCAGCTGCTCAAGCTTCATCGGATCATCAAGAAGCAGCTGACACAGCTCAACTCTCAGTAGAGCTAGAACTGACGGTCTATGATGAAGACACAGCTCTAATGGCGTGTTACGTAGCTCAAGTGCCAGAGCCTCAATCAATTCTCGAAGCTTTGAAGAGCGTGCCTTGGACTAACACCATGCAAGAAGAGCTGAACGAATTCCTCAGAAATTGTGTCTGGAATTGGTCGACAGACCTCAAGAAGTCAAAGTCATAGGACTCAAATGGATATTCAAGAACAAATTGGATACCCTGGGAGTCGTCATCAGAAACAAAGCTCGACTGGTTGCCAAGGACTACACTCAGCAGGAAGGAATTGACTTCGAAGAATCATTTGCTCCAGTAGCACGATTGGAAGCAATCAGACTCTTTCTCGCCTATGCAGCACATCGCAAATTCAAGGTCTATCAAATGGATGTGAAGTGTGCATTCTTAAATGGAGAAATCAAAGAAGATGTCTACGTTGAACAACCTCCAGGATTTGAAGTAGAAGGAAATAAAGTCTACAAGCTATAAAAGGCTCTTTATGGATTGAAGCAAGCACCTCGAGCTTGGTATGACACTCTGTTAAATTTTCTCGTATCCAAAGGATTCAAGAAGGGCTCAGTAGACAGAACTCTCTTCACCATCAAGTCAGGAGAAGATATCCTGGTTGTTCAAATCTATGTAGACGACATCATCTTTGGATCAAGATCAAGCTTCTTATGCCAAAGATTTGGAGAGATGATGTCAGAGAAGTTCCAAATGTCCATGATGGGAGAAATGAGTTTCTTCCTAGGACTTCAAGTCAAGCAATCATCAGAAGGGATTTTCATAAATCAATCCAAATACGTGAAAGACTTGATCGCCAAGTATGGAGTTCAATCCAACAGAACTGTAAAGATTCCAATGAACACCAACTGGAAGATTGAACCAGGAACTGAAGGGAAGTCAGTTGATTCCAGCAAATACAGAGGGATAATAGGATCCCTGCTGTATCTAACAGCAAGTCATCCAGACATCTCTTTCGCAGTCGGAGTGTGTGCCAGATTTCAAGTTGATCCAAAGGAAGCACACATGCAAGCAGCCAAGAACATTCTCAAATATCTCAAATGAACTCAGAATGTTGGGTTGTGGTACCCAGCTGAAGATAATCTACAGCTGACTGGATACTCAGACTCAGACTTCGCTGGAGATCGGTGTGACAGAAAATCAACTTCAGGAACTTGTCAGTTCTTAGGAAGTAAGTTGATTTCATGATTTTCAAAGAAGCAAACGCGCGTCGCAACTTCCACGATAGAAGCAGAATATATGGCCGCTGGAAGCTGCTGCTCCCAAATTCTCTGGCTGAAACATCAGCTGGATGACTATGAAGTGAAAACTGGACAGGTTCCAATTTTCTGTGATAGCTCAAGTGCGATTGCCATTTCAGAGAATCCAGTACTTCACACAAGATGCAAGCATGTAGACGTACAACATCATTTCATCAGAGATCACGTAGAAAAGAAGGATGTGATTGTTGAGAAAATTCACACAGACATACAGCGGGCTGATATTCTCACAAAACCGCTGATAGAAGCAAGATTCAAAATGCTGTGCGGATTACTTGGACTACTCAACCTAGACGATGCTTCACCCAGCTGAATGGAAGCAGACCCAGCTGAATGCAAGCAGACAACTGTAATTCAGAATCAACGTCACTGATATCAGCTGAGAAAGAATCCAGCTAAACCAGATGTTGAAATTGAAGGATTATTCAGCTGAGGGGGAACCAGCTGGAACCACGATGACCTAGCACAGCCACTCAACCGAGGTATCAGCTGACTACAATGATCAGCTGAGAGGTTTGCAACAACATTAATTACACCTACTCAATCTGTTTTTCAGTCAACTCATATCATGTCATATCTAATCAATCTTAATTAAGAGTCTGCAAAGAATTGAATCATGGGAGTTTCGAGGCAAAAGTCAAAACGCCTCAACCGTTCTCTCTCGCGCATTAACTCACATCTTCTAATCAAGAAATTGACATGACGCGAGAATCACCCCTAGTCGTAGATCTTCTTATCAATAGACAAATCTTGATCGTCCATTCATCAAGAAAGCTCTTTAAATATGCTAGAAGATATACGTAAAGCATTGCATCAACCCTAAAATGTTTTTCGGCATTCTTTCTTATTTCCATCAATTGGTATTATTTGTTTCTACTAACAAAAGTTGCAGAAGAAGAACATGGAATCCAGAAAGATATCTCCCGAAGCCCATCAAACTTGAAGAATCTGTCAAAGCTTCAAGATAAGAGTTGCTTAACTCTCAGGAACCTCAAAGAAAATGGAAGTCTAGAAGAAGGTGAAGCCCATCGACAGATCCAGGCCAGCGCAGTGAGAGACTGCAAAGCTCAAGAACGTTATTCACCAGGAAGGTGCAGAAAATTTCCTGGAAATGTCAAAGGAAAAAAACCTCCTCATCCCCACTGTTTCTCTCAACATAAAAGAGAGAACGGGACATACAACTCCCTGGGATGCAAAAATCAACGTCAACAGACCTGGACCAGATGTTGATAAAGCCGGAGTCTTCAAGAGCAGTCATGTCAAAGCTCTTGCTCCACCACAGGAGGCACAGAAAAAGATGCAGGAGACAAAGCAGCATGCATCTATCTCCGTCCCAGCTGGGAATCGGAGACAACTTGAGGAGACAAAACATGCTGAAGCACCTTCTTCAAACATAAGACTCAAGTCAAAGGTGCTCAGTCAGTCAGCTGAGAAGCCAGCTGACATTACGAGAGAATTCGTAATTACTCTCTGAGGAGCAGAAGGCCCACAAGCGGTCGTTTCTTATGGTGGAGGAGAAGTTCATGTGCCTGCGTGAACATTATCGTCACCAACACCGCAACGGAGTATTCCAGCTGATCAACCAAGCTTAAACCCCAAGACAGATGGAATACTTCAACCGCCTTCTCCTCAGTTTCCTTCAGCTCCACAGGGACACCAGCTTCGAGATCTTCCGATGAAAGATGCTCAAGCCCCTGCACCAAGCTCAAATGAGAAACATCACCCAACCAATGATCACGCAATTTGGATGATGATGATATGAGCTGAACACAAGTCCTCGAAGTCTTGAATCAGACTTTCTCATTCAATCTAAGAAGTCTGAAGAAGCAAAATTTGCAAGGAATGAAGTTGTGCTCGACTCAGAAGATGCTATCTCCCGTGCCAACTCATCCCTCCAAGCACTCAGTTCGGACCGCCTGAATCGAGCCAAGGACGCTGTGTCTGCAATCACAGCTGAGGCTAATGCTACTGAAGAAGAGCCAGCTAATACAACAGCTGAGCCACTTAGACTCCAAACCTCGTTGCTCAGAGCTGAAGACCACAGTTTCGCCAAACTAAAACATCGCAATAGCCGATGGTGTATCTCTCCCACCCTGTTTGATCATGCCAAAAAGGGGGAAGTAAGGGAGAAGAGACAAGTCAAAGAAGAGGCAAACTGTTGAGCTAGAGGAACCGAATTTGAATCGAATCGAGTGAAGAGACGAGTCAAAAGAAATAAGCAACGGATGCAGAAGAGAAGACCCAGCCAACTGGGATTGAAGACTGAAGAATTGAAGACGGAAGATTTGAAGATTTTTTTTTCCTTCTTTCTTTTTCCTGTGTTATAATGTATATTCTTACATTAATAAAACACAAGTTTTTCTGCATCATAAGTTGTCTCAGTTAGGTTTTGGCATCATCAAAAATGGGGAAATTGTTGGGAAAATTATAAGGTTTTGATTTGATACCAAAACCCAACTGATTCTCCAACCGAATAGATGATCGCGTCAGCCTAAATAGTGTTTTCCAGCTCGCCTGTTTGAGCTTTAGACTTTCTAGGTTTACGGAGTTAAGGAAGCGGAAGACGACGGTCGACCCGGTGTTTACGAGCAGAGTCGGCTAGCGGAAGACGACGGTCGACCAGGTGTGTTTACGAGAGTCGGCTAGTGAAAGACGGCGGGCGTCAACCTTCGGTGAGTCCTCCGTGAGCATGATCAAGGCGAAGAGAATTCGAGCCGAGTTCAAAACACGGCCGGTCAGGTACGAGAACAAAGGGAACTAGCGAAGACATCACTTTAAGTCGGTCCGGCTGCGAATTCAAATGCCAGCTCCAAAGGCAGAAGATCCCGGCGTCAGAGGAAGTCAACATACCTCGACCAATGAGGGATTGCCAAATCAGCATCCTAGACTTCAGGACCTAGGATGTGACACAAATGAAGACAGGTGCAGATTCGCCCAACGGCAGATCTTGACTTTAAGAAGAGTAGGTAAGATTCAAACGGCTCCTCCAACGGCTAGTCTTGAATCTCTACCTATATAAACCAGTCTTCAACCTCAGGATCAGATACGAAAAACTCTCTACAAGCTTTCATTCTCTGAAATCATCAATCTTTCAAAAGCTCTCAAGCAGTTCTACATAGTTCAAAGAACACTTTATCTTAAAGTGTTTCTAGTTCAGAAACTGCTTAGTTTTTCGTCTGATCCCGAGGCCAAAATCTTTGTATATCTTAAGCCTAGATTTCGAACGAATTCATCATACTCTAAAGTTCTTAATTGTAAGAACTCGTTCACAGTTGGAACACCAAACCAAACCCCTCTTACCCAGAAAGGTTAGGTCAAGGTTACGCTTGCTTGAAGCGGGAAATTCAAGTGTGTAAGGTTTTCGATGCCGTGGCGAAAGGTTAGGCTTGACGGTGCCATGGCTTGTTGGAACACAGCTCGGGTTAGAGTTGTGAAGTTGCTTGGTACTTGGAAACCAAGTGGTAGTGGATTACCAGTGAACCTGGTCGTGGACGTATGAGGTGTTACTCCGAACCACGTAAAACTTGCGTGCACTTTACTTTCTCTTTATATTCAGTTTTGTATTAACTCTTTCATAACATTGCATATTTATTCAAAACTGCATACGCAGCTGCTCTCCAAAGACAGCTGTATCTCTCTGAAAATTGCACAACTTGACTAAGCTGAAAACATAAAGTTAATATTTTCAAACTGAGTTTTTCTAAGTAACCGATCTAAGTTTTCAAACCACCACTTTCCGCACCGCCAGCTGAGTTATTTACCCAGCTGACCCTCCCCAGCTGGATCGATAACTGAGCTCACCAACTCTGTGATTTAACTTGAAAAAGTTTTCTAAAAATCTATTTGGTGTATTCACCCCCCCTCTACACCAAATACCTAGCTCATGGACCATCAGTATATAACGTCTTAAAATACAAGCAAATAGTTTAGTACTGTGCTGGTAGCCAAACACTAACGAATATCATTATGATAAAATACTAGTAAGTAGCCCGTCGAGATTCGACGGAAACTAACTTTATGTTTTGATTTACATGTATACATTTTAAAATAATTTTATATCTTATTTAAAAGTTGTGATATTGTTCGCGTTAATTATTAATCAAATTTAGAAAATTAATTATTTCACGTATCTAAATTTATAATTATGAATGATAATGGATCGAGTATAGGTGGATTTAAAAATTAGCTCGTTTGCTTAGAAAAACTCAGCTTGAAAATTTTATCTTTACGTTTTCAGTTTAATCAAGTTGTGCAATTTTCTGAAAAACACAGCTATCTTTGAAGAACAGCTGAGTATGCAAATTTGATAAAATGCAATGTGCTTATGGAGTTAGTATAAAAACTGAAAATATGGAGAAAGATAATAACACGAGATTTTACGTGGTTCGGAGTAACACCTCCTAAATAGTGACTTTACTGTACATACGTGTCTCAAATCCGTTGAGTAATACTCGATAAAAATATGAACACTCCAAGTAAAATTAATTAAAATTAGTAAAAATCCTTCTTTCTATGTTATTTGAACCATCTCTTTTTCTACATGTTCGTTCTAATCTCGGTTAAAATAGTGACTTTACAGTACATACTCGTCTCAAATCCGTTGAGTAATAGTCGATAAAAATATGAACACTCCAAGTAAAATTAATTAAAATTAGTAAAAATCCTTCTTTCTATGTTATTTGAACCATCTCTTTTTCTACATGTTCGTTCTAATCTCGGTTAAAATAGTGACTTTACAGTACATACTCGTCTCAAATCCATTGAGTAATACTCGATAAAAATATGAACACTCCAAGTAAAATTAATTAAAATTAGTAAAAATCATTCTTTCTATGTTATTTGAACCGTCTCGTTGGTTTATGCTAAATTACTCGATAAAAATATAAACAAATTTGATATTAATTAAAATTTGTAAAAATTCTTCTTTTTAAGTATATTTGATCCGTCTCGTTGGTTCATGCTAAATCGATATCTCTAATCTTTGCCAAAATACGGAAAAAAATGTTTACATCTTCAAAGTAATATTAATTAAAATTAGTAAAAAAAACATTTTTTCTATGTTATTTGAACTGTCTCGTTGGTTTATGCTAAATTACTCGATAAAAATCTAAACAAAGTTAATATTAGTTAAAATTAGTAAAAATTCTTCTTTGTAAGTATATTTGAACCGTCTCGTTAGTTCATGTTAAATCGATATCTCTAATCTTTGCCAAAATGCGGAAAAAAATATGTTTATATCTTCAAATATTTTTGTGCTTTTCTTTAGCTACCTATCCCACATTTGATTCAATGTATATATTTTCTAGAAAGCAGTAATCGAAGTTTTTAGAAAAATATGAATGAAAAACGAAAAGGATTCCATATAGACACGTTGATTAAATATATTTAATTAGTCTTCATAGGGATTTTCATTTACAAATTTTCTATAGATTATTATATATGCATTAAGAATGTATAAAATAATGATTTATAAGAATGCATTCCGAAATTATTGTTATTTTAATATGCATAATAGAAGAAATTAATTAAATAGATCGAAAGATAAATATGAGATGTGATTAATAGATAAACATGTGATATATATTTCAAGAATATAAAATTAATAAAATTTTAATTAAGAATATATAGCCCATCGAGATTCGACGAAAAATAATTTTATATTTTAATTTATGTGTATATATTTTAAAATTAATTTTATATCTTATTTATAAGTTGAGATGTTGTTCTAAGTTAATTATAAATCAAACTTACGAAATTAATTTTATTTCACGTAGATCGGGTATTCATTCATTAAATATTTTCCAAATATAAATTTGTTTAGAATTTTTCTACATGTTCTCATCCTACTCTCAGTTAAAATAGTAACGTTATTGTACATACTTATCTCAAATTCTTTGGGTAATACTCGATAAAAATCTAAACACTGCAAAGTTAATATTAACTAAAATGAGTAAAAATCATTCCTTTTATTCATATTTGAACCGTCTCGTTGGGTTACACTAAATTGTCTATTTGTAATAATTGCTTAATACAAAAATATTTATGTTAGAAGTATTGGCCTATTATAACTCTTGCTCCTGCAAAAATATAGGTCTTTTAAAGGGTAATACTCGATAAAAATCTGAATACTACAAAGTTAATATTAACTCAAATTAGTAAAAATTCTTCTTTTCATGTCTATTTGAACTGTCTCGTTGGTTTACACTAAATTGTCTATTTGTAATAATTACTTATTATAAAAATATTTATGTTAGAAGTACAGTATAGTCCTCTATTATAACTCTTGCTCCTACAAAAATATAGGTCTTTTATAAATTTGTTATTACTTTCGTGATTTAAGTAGCATTAATATTGTCGACGATCAAAATTGACATAGTTAAATTGGTCACATAAATAGTTCTATATTGCACAACTGAATATTTAGGGTAGCTTGATCCAATTATATTAGGATAAATATAGGGTACAAATTATGTGAATTTATGCAAAATAGCTAATTATGAAAATATTTAATTATATGTAAAAATTATTTAATTGGACAAAATTAATTATTATTTAGCCAAATTAAATAACAAACTTTTATATCTAAAAATGTAATGTGGGATTCAATATATTAGATAAATATCATGTAGAGGTTTGGTTTGGACATATATTAGATATTAATATATCTAAATAGATAAAAATTATTATTAGATTAAAATATATGAAAATAAATTAATTATTGCACAAAATACCATAATAAAGGAAAATCGGAATGGAAAACCGGAAAATTATTTTATGTTATAATTTATATAAAGAAATTTAAAAGTAACTAAACTAAACATATTATTAAAAAGTAAATTTACATTTATAATTTCCGTCTAAAATGTATATGCTCGTACGTGTTTCAAACCCGATTTAAAAATGATTTCGATATTGTTCTCGTCTCAAACTCATATACTAATACCCCATAATAATCTAAATCTATTAAAATTTATAAACATAAGTTGTTACAATCACTGACTGAGTATCCATCTCAATAAAAACTCGAATATTATAAAATAAATATTAATAATAAATATTATAAATAACAAAAGATAAAAATGCGAAAAAAAATCACCAGACATGTCGATTATTGTTCAGACGATCCATTTAGAATTTATATACTCTTACATGTCTCAAACCTGATTAAAAAGTAATTTTACTACTCGTTCTCATTCCAAACCCGTATAGTAATACCCACTAATTATTCAAACCCGTTTAAATTTATGAAATATCTAAATAATCAAAAGTTGTTACAAAATATAATCGGTTATTCGTCTCATTAAAACCGGAACTATACATAATAAACAATAATAATAAATAGTATATTTAATGTTAATTTATTCAAAATAATTAAGAAGATAATAAAACTGAGATAAGGTAAATTTAGTTATAGTATTTATATTAAAACATATTCTCAATATAGTATTAATTAGGCCAATTCACTCGATTTTCGGGCTAGCCTTGTAAGATTCGGGTACTTTTTTGGGTCAATCAGGTTAGATTTTTTCGGGGTCGAAATTTTCGGCCACAATACTCCTTTTTTTCTCGGTCTATTTAGGTTGGTCCGTCGGTTTCGGATTAAATTGACATCCCTGTACCCAAACATTTCCAACCTGAATTAGAATTTCTTTACTCATACCCATCTCAAATCAAATTAATAAAGAGACTTTACTATCCTTACCCATCCCAAATCCGTTGGGTAATATCTGCTAATTATCATCCCACTCAGTCAGTCATGTTAAATTTTTTCTAGCTATAATTTTTCAGTCGTAACCCTTCTTATTTCTCGGTCTATTCGGGTCAGCCCGTCGATTTCGAACTAAATTGATATTATTCTATATATATTTTCATTCCATATTCCATAAGTTCATTAGTATATGCATGCATTTTTAATTATTTATCAAATTATATAGGCTCTCCGGTCTTTGAGAACTACTAAAAATTCGATGTGAAATTCAAAATTTAAGAAAATATACGAATTAGATAAACTATATAAATATATACACATAATTGATGCGTGAGGATTGAGATTAAGAATTTCATATTATATTATTATACCTAAATAGTGTATTAACTTTAGGTTGATGAGTATAAATCGATAGAAATCAATTTTAATTTGATGAGTAATATAATATCTTAAGCACCGATTCAATTGCTTAATTATTATTATTATTATTGTTATTATTATTATGTGTGAGAATTGAGATAGAATTGATATATACAAATAGACGTTGATATGTGGATATATATAATAAAATAAAAATTATAATTAGAATATATGAATATGAATTAATAATGCACAAATTATCAGAATTAAGGAAAATCTGAACGGAGCACCGTGGATGGGGCAACTTTATTTTCGTATTAGTAATAGATGCGGAGTATATGTATTATTAGGATATTATTGATAGTATAGAACGTCTTAAAATACAAGCAAATGGTTTAAGATATTAAACTAGTTTATTTGTAAATTAATTATCATTTCGTTGGCAAGTTTATTTTATCGTGTAATTGGAAAAGAAAGAACATAAGACCAATATATAATCAATTGATAATTCATCCTTCCAAACATGTCCCACCCAATCAAAATTTCCTTTCTCCATGGGTTAATATAAATGGTTTCATGGTCCCATTATCAATATTTGAAATAAATTATCGATAATTAAAGATAAAGAAAAAATAAAAAAACAAAAGAGTGAAAAAAAAATGAGGGTATGTATCCAAATGTTAGGAATAAGACGGAAATTTTTTGAAAACACAATAAATAAAGCACATGAATTGTTTATCCAATTAGTCACAATGTAGCTACATCTGGGAGCTCTGCCAATTCATAAGAGAATTTCTCATGAGATTGTATCTACAAGTATGATGGTGTGGTGCTATTGATATGATCCATCACATTTTTGTGCGACTCTCATCTAACACATAGTAGTGATATTCTATAATCTACTCTGATCTAGCACGTTATGGTGTTATTCTGATTTACTTTGGTATGTTCCAATATAGGAGTTTAGCATATCTTACGCTTACAAATGATGTGAGCTATTTAATTTATAACAAGATAAAAATTCTAACTAATTAATATTATCCTAATCTTAATTAGGATTCCACCAAGATTAATGACTTATTTAATTTAAGTTAGATGGTTAGTATATTTAGCTTTTACTTATCCTGTGTCACTAGTTTTCAACATTGACACCATAATAATTTATATGCTACAGATATATTAGGCATCTTTATTGCAAAATTAGCCATTGAAGAATTAACAGTAGCTAGCTATATTTGATATAATGTTGCTGAAAAGTTGATTGCATAATTTTAGGGTGTCGGCCACCCAGAATGCATGCATGGACTTTGATCTAATACAATGCTTATATTAGTTATTAATTACTACAAACTTAGTAAATTAAACTCTCTAATTTATTCAATTAATTAACCACGAACAATTAGTCGGCAACAACTGGTCCATGATGAGACTTTTTGGAAAGAAAATCCTCACGTAAGCCATGACACCTTAATAATACTTTTCAGAATTAATTACAGAAATAAATAATTTAATTGTACGATACCCTGTGAGACCTTTTTAAATTTTAATTATCAATAAATTGATTTCTCTCTCAAAGGAGTCTGTGTACTGTATGCAAATTGACAACATGGTGGTTTTGATTGAAAAAAAAGACTCTCGATCGATTAATTTGTCCCTTTTAACTTAAGATACATACTTATAAGATTTCATGTTTTTTAAAGTTTGGGCATGCATGATTTATATAATGACAAAATATTTTTAGTCTAACGTTTGTATTAGATGTTATATTGAACGAAACACAATTAAAACATAAGAAGTTAAAAACTCGTCCAATAATTGAATAATTTGTAGTGGTAGGTGGTGAACACACTCTGTAGAGGTAAAATTAATTTTCTCATTATTGCCGCTAGTTATGAAGTAATTATTGCAACCCAGTAAAACCCTTTATTTATTTATTTATTTTATAAAAACCACGAAAATCCGGTCTAATTTTGTACAATTAAGTCCTTTTAGATTATTTAATTTAATCGAAAAATGTTTTTATATGCGATTGATATGTAATCCTTCTAGTTAATTATTTACTATTCCCTCCGTCCTATTTGAAAAACATATAATTTCAAATAGGACAATCCAAAAAGAAAAATAAATTATTTTAAATAGGATGGAGAGAGTACTTTGTTAGATGTTAGATTGGAATTCAAACGGTTGACTAAAACTCTCAATATTCAACTCTATCATATATATATGTGTGTGTGCCTATTTAATTATTTGGCTCTGACTTCTTAATTTGCTTAATTTGGAATTTAAGTGCAAACAATAATTAAATATAGGCATCGGACACACATACGCATACGTAATCACGTAATTTCGTAATGAATGGAAGGGTCAACAGTTAGTTAAGAGAATCTGGTTTCTGTTTGAGATAAATTCCATGAACTGTAGAGGATAGAATATTTAGTTCTCTGAGAGAATGATTTCTTTCTTATGAACAACGCAACCCCCTCATCCTAATTAATTTAATTACTATTTAATATGCAAATATACACGTATATGTGTGTGTGTGTGCATGCCATCCCTTTTTTATTTTTGTCTCACTTCCATGCATGTTCGCAGTACTTAGTAATTTACTAATTAATTTTATTAATTTAATACATCGACATATCTTAAGCTAACTTAAACCCAATATAAAACGGTAAGTAGATAGATATACAACTATTATAAATATAGGTAAATTAATTCGAACTAGCGGATATGTACACCGTTGCCATCATATTGTTTATGTTAGGCCCTCTCTTCAAATTAAACTCATTAATTATACAGATAATATATTCCAGTCCACTAAAAAGTTATATAGACGACGATATTATTATTTTAAAAAAAAAATAGCAAATAATTTATATTAAATTGCTTTCTTTAGATACACCGTTGGATTTGTATGAAGAATATTCTTTGCCAGTGCAGTAGAATATTATGGTCACATCGTGTCATCGTGAGAAGGATATACACGTATAAAATTTTCAGATCCATATTTCCAAGTACGGGGCTAACCAAGTAATTAAGGCTTGTTTCATTAATTTAGTTGTTGGGATGCTCACACTTTTTTTTTTTGAAGTAAAAAATTTCAAACCACGCATAAAGGGTCCAATCCATAACGAATTACAAAGTTTAAGAGAGAACAAAAAAACAAGTGTTAACTATCTCAACAAATTATTAAAGTTGTGCTCCTTAAAAAAAAAGAAAGTTGTGAGTTGGATTGCAAATTTAATCTCCCAAACTTAAAAAATAAATACTAGCTAGGTTTATTATTTGAATTCTAAAACCAAAACCTAATTTTAATTGACTCAATTAAATCTTGATCACACTCTTGAAGACTACCTTATTTTTATGATTCCAAATATTCCATGCAACACAAACCCACAAAGCCTAGCTTATACATTCTTTTCTTTCTTACAAGACTCAGGTATTGCTCAAAATGCAAAATTGGATTCACATGACCAACGTAATTGATGAACTGAAACCAATTCCAACAACTAACCCAGATTTCTACGACGCTCATATAATTTTGTTTTTATTCTTTCTATCTTGAAGAACATCTTATCTATTTAATAATGACAATATTCGTATCTAAATTATCTCCCATAGAATTAGGGGATAATTAAGAAAAATTACATGGTAATTAATGGAATTATGAGTAATTAGAAGGTAATTAGAGGTAACTAACTATAATTAAATTTATTAAACTACAGTTATGATATATTAAATTCTAATTTAAATCAATTAAATATTAATTAATTAAAAATATAATAAAATAAATAAAAACAGAGTGGACGACACCATAGAGTGGTGCGGGCCATCGAACCAGAGACGGCTCACAATTATAATAATATAAACTCAAAAGCACTCTCATTTAATATGGGTAGTACGACAAACAATTTAGCATACGACTACCAATCTAAAAACTTACGATTTTTTATTTTTCCAAAAATAAAATTCCTAAGAATATCTGATGTCCGGTTAAGATCAATTGCGCTGATCATAAATTTGAGACTATGGGTAATTTAAATCATGCACACTAATTCCATCATAAATTACTGAGTATATTGCAATATCATATTTGCGTAGGGTGCGAGTACGATTCACTTCATATTTACACTGGATCGTCACCTGATGGATTCCCAAATAATAATAATAATAAATAAGATACGAGAATCCGGTGCGTGGAGGGTGCATATGTGGTTGTTTTTTATAAATTCATTTTTTTTTTTGTTGAATTTTTGCAATTTAACAAGATTTAATGAATTCTAAAATGTGCTTAAGTAGATTTCTTTATTGAAAATGCTCCATTTTTGGATAGAGAAAAATGTGAAATACATATATTTAATTTATTGAATTTTAAAATTTTTATATGAAATATATATTAAATTATAAATAACAGGTGCATCCTTAATTACTGAATCACACCACTCGTATTGTATCGCCTCCGCACCCCCACACCTATGCAACATAGTATGTGGTTTAGCTAACTTTGAGTCAAAAGTTAATGAGGATCACTCGTGTACGATCCACTTATTTTTACTTTTTATTTTAATTTATTTAATCAATATTTAATTATTTTTAATTCAAGATTAATAAATTCTAATTGAAATTAATAAATCTAATCGATTTTTTTAATAATTAAATTTATTGTCCACTAGTATAATGCATGATTTCTCATCGACACGTTATCATAGATAGGGCTGTCTAAACGGGTCGAGTAGGGTACCCTACCCGAAAATGTCGGGTACCCGATCCCGATTTTTTCAAATTTATAATACCCGATTCCTACCCTATATTAAAAATCAGGTATCCAAATACCCGAAGCGGGTATCCCAATCGGTATTAGGGTACTCGAATTACCCGATATTATTTTAATTTATATTTTATATTATGCCTAAAATAAATTATTCAATATTATTCAATTTATGTCTCACACTATATTGTGTATAGGCTAATATATATATAAATAGAATACAACAACACGATATATTCACATTATATCAAATCTAAATTATAAACTATTAAACTCGTAGCAATAACCATAACAAGTTGTAACCAAAAGAAACAAAAAATGTATAACAATTTAAAATTAAAAAAATATCACCAACACCATTAATCTATAAACTAAAACCATAAACAACCTAACCAAACGAAACAAAATATGTATAGCAATTTAATATAATGTAATATAATGTAGAATCAAATATATCTCATAGATTTGTTTGTATCCTAATTCCTAAAATAATATAATATAAAGTAATATAATATAATATAAATTAAAAACTCGGATAAAAATTTTCAACCCGCATCCCGACCCGTTTATTCGAATATACGAGTATCGGGTACCCAATACCCGTAGGGTATCGGATCGGTACAATACTATCCGATTACCCGTCACCCATTTAGACAACCCTAATCATAGAGACCGGCCTTTTGCACGTATATTAGGTCGATCAAATAGTTACGTTTTCATGTGATAATTAATTGAGCCAAATCCAGTCGTACTGTTGTACCGAAAACCTTGCCAAAAATATATTACTTCTTACTTTATATTTTTTTTTTTGAGGAAAAAAACAAATGCATTAATCAATCTAAATCATAAGAAATTACATCTAAAAGCCAAGAAGGCCAACTATATCATGCCAATGCCATAAGACAATAGAGTAACTTATTCGCTAGACTAGCTAGCTCATGTGTCACTTTATTTATAATGGGCTTATAAATGGGGAAAATATTACTCCCTCCATCCACGAAGAGTGTGGTCATATTTCCGTTTTGGTCCGTCCACGAAGAGTGCGGTTTTTTTATTTAAGGAAATAACCCCACATAATTTCTTATATTTTAAACTTCACACAAATTCAAAATGATAGACCTCTTTTTCTACTCAAATAACATCTACCTTACTTTTCTTAAAACTCGTACCACTTACCAAAAACCACACTCTTGATGGACGGAGAGAGTAATACAAATTAAATAGTACAAATTAGAGAGTGGTTAATGCCCGGGCCAAATTAAGGGGGTCACGGATTCAAGTCCACCGTCATCCAGCCTTTAAAATTTCTTGTAATATTTGTTAAAAAAAAAAATTAGATACAAGACAAAATATTTAGGACCAACAACATTAATGAAGTCATAGAAACACGACTTTTTTTTAACCTAATTTGTTGGAAATTTGTCTGTACTAAACACTCAGGCTGTAATAATGTGGTCGGGAATAACTAAAGAAAGAATTGTTAAAATAATGTTATGAAGAAAGCATCAAAGTAAGTTGTTTGATTTAGAGGTAACAAGCACAATAATCATTTTGACTTTGTTAACCCATCTTTTTAGCTTTTACTACTCCTTGACAAAAGTAAAGTTTGCACACTTCCTACTATATCGAAGTTATAAATTCCTTTTTTCACTTATTTTTATTTACTTTTGAATTTGTACTCACAATTCGGGACACCTTGTATAAAGTACTTTCGAGTTCAGAGTATGACAAAAAATTTAACAATTTTATAATTAGGTTTAGATAAGAACAATTGATCAATCCCATGAATATATAGTATAGTTCTATAAACGGTATAATTCATTATTATATTGTAATACGTACAATGCATGCAGGAGTCATGACTTCATCACTTGGAGTCTTGAAGCAGAGTTATATTTACTGAATTGAAGAAACAATTCAGAAATAGAACCAAGAAATGGTCTAGTTCAGTGCAAAATAAATAAGTTGGTTCAATCGAATAGAATAATAAGCATAAGTAGAAGGACCACAAAAAGTAATGCAATATATATATAGGCAAAAACTCTTGTACATCATGATGTACCATACATCCGGCTCAACCCGACTCGATCCGCCTGACCCGCCTGGTCAACGTTGATCGGTCAATGGTCAACATTGACCGGTCAATGGTCAACATTGACCGCGTTGACTTTTCCTTTTTTATTTTATTTTTTTTAATTTTTTTTTCAAGAGTCGAGCGAGGGAGCCGAAGGCCTCGGAGCGAGCTAAAAAATATTAATCTTGCCACAATCATTATCTATAAATTAAAATCGGAGCCGAAGGCGGAGAGGAAAAAAAAATGAAACAGTCAACGGTCAGACGTTGACCGTTGACCGGTCAACGCTGACTGGGTCAGCGGGTCGGGTTGAACCGGATGTATGGGTACATCATGATGTACCCAAGTGCAACTCATATATATATGTATGTATTCGTGTACTAATTGAAGTTAGTTATGTAGTATATGGGTATTTTTGTACAAAATAATTGAACAAATAAAAGTTTTACTTAGTAATTTTATAACACAAAATAAAAAATATTAGTATTTGGTAAGTTATTTATGCGGTGGAATATTTAATGATAAAGTGTCACGTGACAGATGATTTTTACATCAATGTTCTTTATGCAAAGAAAATATTTCATTAATTACAATGTTTTCCCAAAACTTCCTTTCACAGACAATATATGTGAAAAAAAAAAAAACTAAAATCCAAATTGAGTTTTCAAAATCCCTAATTTTAATCAAATGATTGTAACTTATACCAGAAATTATCTGTTCGCACTTCCAAAAATGAAATAGAGAAATAAGTTTCCAAAGTCTTTTATATAGTATCTACGAATCTGATAAGCGAAAATTGAAGTTGCTGAAGCAAAGCATTCCATAAAGACAAAAACTTGTGTACAACATCTGTACCGTACATCCGGGTCAGATTCGCCCCGACCCGATATGGTCAATGTTGACCGGTCAATACTGATGATTTTTTTTTCAAGAGTCGAGTTAGGGGAGCCAAATACAGAGACAAAAAAAAAATCAAAAAGTCAACGGTTGACCGTCAACATTAACTGGATTGGGTTGCGGGTCGGATCTGAATCGGGTCGACCTCGAATGCACCGTGGAGATGCTCCACGGGAGTGCGACTCTTTCGAAAATTGGATCATTAATTGTGTCCGATGAAAGGATGCTCAGAAATCGAAAAAAGAAGACGAAGAAAAAGAAGAAGAAGAATTATATTCATACATATATAGGGAGAAAATTGTATTTATTTAGGCCTAGTTGCAAATATAGTATACTTTAAAATATGCACCAAAACACTTGCCCTTTTATAAAGTCGCAAATATGGTTTGGGCATATATTTTCGAATTCAGGTTGGAAATCCACCTGGAGTTAAACAGATGTAATTACGATAAGAATAATTAAAAGAAGGAAAACATTAAACAAAATTAATAATTAATAATTATTGAGAAAATAAAGGAGAAAAAGTAACAAAATAAGGAATTATTTACCCCATTATTCCATATTCCATAAGATCGAGGAAGGTGGAAAGAGGAGTTGGTTTTGGTTTGCACTAGTATATCACCCCATCATTTTATATGTTGTAAGTAATTTTTGCTTAATTTACAATAAAATTTCTACATTATCAATAATTTTACATGTCTATAAATTATAACTAACTGTAATAATTTTACATTTTATATGCTGTAAGTAAAATTTAAAATAACTATAAAAATTCATTGTCCAAAATGATCATGCTTTTTATTTAAAAACTAATTTATATCACACAAATATATATTTTGCTATCAAAGAATGAGAATGACTAATAATTACATTAATTTAAAAACAAAGCAAACCGTATAAATGTATAAATAAGTTTACAACAAACATAATAAAGTAGTAGATTAAAGTAGTATTATTCATATTGACATGTTTAAATATATATTTCCATTATATCCGGATACGTTTGTGTGTAATTCCATGTGATCAAGAGAATAAACATGATCATTAATTCATAACGGAATTAAAAATTGAGAATATGAGGCGTTGCTTTGAAAACTTAAATTGAATTAAAAATTGAGAAGAACAGCTTAATGAACACGGCTACGTAAAATCAATATTCAGTATATTTTTTATTTTTCAATATAACTTTCAATACCCCCTCAAAAAAATATAAATAACTTTCAATACACAATTTTTTTAGAATAAACTTTCAATACACAGTTTCCAACAAAATTTAATTTAGTACTATGAGAACAAAAATGTTGGTAATCGAAATACTCCCTCCGTCCCATTTATATAGGCTTGTTTTCCTTTTTCGGATGTCCCAAATATATAGGCTTGTTTCCATAAAAAGTAATGTTTTTTAGTTCATTTACTAATATATCCCTATTTAATTCTTTGATTAACTCATAAAAATACATAGTCAAATAATAAATAGGGGTATATTATAAAATTTACCTATATAATTTACTTTTCCAATAATTTTTCTTAATCCTTGTGAAAATTTCAATCCGCCTATATAAATGGGACGGAGGGAGTAATAAATTGAATGAAAAATAATTAATTAATACATAAAAGTTGGAGTACAATTTAGATGGGAAAATTTCCCTTAGCTACTTTGTTTTAGTATAATATTTAGATTTCTGGTGCGGCGACAATAATATTATTATAATTTGGTGAGGTATTATTTCGATTGAAAGCATTTGAGAACGCTCTAATTTCTATTATTGGTGTTAAGATATAAACAACTAGTATTAATATGAATCATAAATGAGTGAAATTGGACGGCCACTATTTGTATTTGTAGCATTAAATTGTGAGAGAAGACATATGATTGGAATTGGAGGGCGGGAAGCAATGACAACCCATACCCTCTAAAACTGAAGAATATGTCAGATAGGTTTTCACCTCCCCTCAACATATTCTGGGCATTTTTGGAATTTTATCCAAAATTGTCGGCTTGTCTACCTATTTCTTACCAGATGCCCATTCTCTATGGCATCTAAATTCTTACCGTCAAAATTAGGATCAAATAAATTCCTCTAAAATCAAATAAACCCATCTTTAAGCAATTTAAATATTCTAAGTACAGATAGGTCCTTAATATTGACAGTTTCTGTTTATTTATTGCTTTTCCGAAATAACTATATGCCAAATTTCTTCTATTTAATTTTATTTTACAATCCATCTCCGAATAATATAAGTGTATAGTTTTTTTAAATATTATATTTATTTATAACATTAATGACTTTTTAATATAAATTAAAGTTATCTTTATTTATATAAGAGATAAAAATAATGGAGTCAGAAGGATGTATTGTATAGTTCATTGTAGAAAATTTGAAGGTATGACTAACAACAAATTTAATTCAATATATATAGATAGGTAGAAATATAGATATATAGACAGACTGACATAAAGAATACAAATTATGATATTTATACCTACCTATATTGACAACTGCACTTATCTACAAAATTTTTATATATATGTATCTATACAAATTTGTGAGGAACATACATTTTTAATCATTCTTACTAATATTATTAGAACTTAACACCAAGTATTTTCTTGGTATCGAATTATTTCTCAAAATGAGAGATCACTCACTACATGAAAAATATCTTTCGTAAAACATGTGCATATTTCATATGCCATAATTCTGATCTAAGTTTGGCATTTTGAACTCGTGCCTTTTCCATTAATTTCATTCAACTAGCAATTATTGGAAGTATCATGAGAGCGATATGGTCCTAAACGGGATATTTTCATTATAGAGTGATTATAAATTGGTAGAAGCAATATAATAGTTAAAAAATAACATAAGAGTTATCTTGACAAAATTATCGAGGATGTATTTGTTCTCGAAATATTGGAGTTTGGTAAAGCCGGATACTCGTAAAAACTCAATCCATTGCCATCCCTAGCTGACATATTTCGATTTGGGCGTAGAAAAGAATAAAAACTTGTTGATTCTTTGGATACTTAATTGCCACTTGGGTTATTAATATTCAATTATTAGATACTAGCATCAAACAATTTTATTTTTTTACATGTACAATTAAATTATTATTGTTTCAAATTATTTATTTTATACGGACACTCTTTTCAGCAGCTAAATGACGTAGTTTTAGAGATAAATATCAAACAAATTATGATAAAAAAAAATTAGCAAAGAATGTTGTAAACTTGTAATTGCAACATCTTAAAAATTTTGAGAGAAATTTGCAATTTCAAATAAATATTATGTTATTCCGTTTGTTAATTAACCCGATTTAAAAATATATAAATGTAAGTTGTCTAAACTTTTTTACACATCATACCATTATACATAATTTATCACATAAACAATAATCGGTAATTTCATCTATTTTCAAAAAGTTTTATCAGTCAGTAATATTACTGAGTAGAGTGCTTTTTTGAATAGTTGGACTGTTGGAGAATTAACACCATTAAGTCATGTTTATTTTATGAAAATAAAGTTATTGCGAGCATAAGTGTGAAAAAAAAAGTAGATTTGGAAGTTTATAGATTGGAATTCTACAAATACTTTTCCTAAATACACACCATATGATTCTAAAAAAAATAAAAATACACAACATATGAATAACAGGACTGCAAGTATTTGAAAAAAATAAATAAAAAAATAGATATTTTATTTTGGGAAAATAGGTACTTGTAATAGGTCAAAAGAAGAAAATAAAGTTAGTTTACCAAATATTAAAAGAAAGTCCTTATTACTTATTTGCCTTCAATTATTAAGAATAATATTGTCACGTAATTTTCTTCGACGCATCGCGTAATTTATTTGTTTAAAAAAATTAAATCTTAAAGACTTCAAAAATTACCTTTCAAAAAAAAAAAAGATTTCAATAATTACGAAAAATACAATTATAAAAAAAATTCTTCGAAGAGTTTAGAAGAAATTTGTGTCGACGGTAGTTGGCCTATTTAGTACGCACCCAAATTGAGCTCAATATCTCGTTTCTCGGGCCATCCATTCACGGATATCGAGAATTTATGCTTTTTTGCCTTTTTACATCTCAATTTTCATCCTCACTACAATTCAGTCCTTCAATTTTCCATTAATTTCAAATTCTCCCTTTTTACCAATTGTTTTTTAATGGTCACTCGTCTTCGTTGCTTCCGTTGTAGAGAGCCACTCCCTCGATCTCTCTCCTTCACTCTCTCTGCAATCATCTTCTATCAAACTGCGCATGTGAGCCAATATTTTTCTCTCTAAACTTTCCATCTCTTCGTTTCTAGAATTTGTCGTGAATAATGAGGATTGTCGCTTATTATTTGTCAAAATATGACCCCTTTACTTCTTTTTTTTTTTTTTCGTAATGAGCTTTCAAATATTCGCGATAAATTTTTGTGGGTGTTAATAGTTGTTTCGTGGAAAACCCGAAGTTTTTATTTTTCAGGCATAATATAAAAAATAATGTAATCAAGTTCGCTTATTTGATGTGAGAAGATATCTATGTGGGACACCAGGTTCAATGTGTGTGGATTGGGATCCATGTTGGATCTATTGCTTTTTTTCCCCTCTTTTTTATTGTGATTATTAACAGTAGTTGTGCTTGTTTTATGTTTCTTGCTGGACCAAAACTTTTATTTGTTTATTTGTGTTATTGCAGAAACCTTGGTTGTGGTGCATCTTCCTTTGTTTCTTAGTCATTTTTTAACTCTCAGTTGTGTCTCTTTGTTGTTTAAAGGTTCTATCTTGGAAGGGGATAAGCACATTGCCTAGGGCTTGAAAATTTGGTGTCCTTGAGTTTGGTTTAATAATTTTTCATGGGTTGAACTCAAGAGATCATGGAAAACTTCACCAACGATGAAGAATCTCAATTTTTCGACGCGCTAGAGCACATTGGTCAACAGCCTGATTTGGTTTCTCATTTCCTTCCAAGTGTTAGGAATTGGGAATATGATATGTGGACTAGTGCTCCACAAAGTGTCGGTGAGCGCCGTGAGAATTTTTTTAGAAGGATTGGACTCAGCCTAGGTGAGGTGGGAGAAGAAGTTGAGGATACTTGTGATAATAGTAAAGGTGATTATATGAGGGGAGATATTCAAAGAATTATGGAGGATGGTGGAGCCGTGCTAAGAACTTGTGGTATTGAAGATGAATTTTCTTCGAGCCGTTCTTCTGTGTCAAGTTGGGAAACTGATGATCTGGGATTGTATCGGAGAGTGGATTTGTGCGAGTGTAGAGAAGGAGATGTGAATCTTAGTGGTGGATGTGAATGTGACTGTGATATGGGTGGGATGGTGGAAAATGAGAGGCAAGGACATGCTCGATTAATGGGATTGATAGATAGTGCTCGTCAATTGTCTCCCACAGCTCAGGAAATCGTGGATAGGGAAAATGAGGTTAATGTAAATACACCAAAAGCACAGAGTAAACTGAAAAAGAGGTGGTTGCGTAGATTGCGGTCCATGACTTGTATGATGAGTAGGGGTGTGAGAGAAGAGAGTGTTGGATCTTGTGGTTTTGGGCAAGTTCAGGGGACAAAGATCTCGAGAGTTACGGTTCGCCATTGTCAGAGAAGGTTGAAGGAGCTTTCAGCCCTCTTTACTGGGCAAGAAATCCAAGCACACGAGGGGTCCATCATAGCAATGAAATTCAGTGTTGATGGACAATACCTTGCTAGTGCTGGTGAAGATAAGATTGTTAAAATCTGGCAGGTGGTGGAAGATGAGAGATTGGACACAGTTGACATTCCAGATGCAGATCCATCATGTGTATACTTCTCAGTCAATCATCTGTCTGAATTGGGACCTTTAATGGTGGAAAAAGATAAAGTTAACAAATCCAAAAGCCGAAGAAGAACACAAGAGTCAGCATGTATAGTCTTCCCTTCAAAGGTCTTTAGAATTTTTGAGAAGCCATTACATGTGTTCCAAGGACACAGTGGGGAGATCTTGGATCTTTCATGGTCAAAGGATAATGTATGTTATTGCTGGATGTGCATATTATTGTGTTATCTTGTGAATTATATTGAACTAAAGTTTTTTTTCTTTTCCTTTGCAGCATCTGCTGTCATCATCAGTTGATAAAACTGTTCGTTTGTGGCGGGTTGGAGTTGATCAGTGCCTCAAGGTTTTCCGGCACAGTGATTATGGTACATTACTTGCTGCATTACTCTGTTTCTGAACTAATCAAAATAAGCTAATTTGGGAGGGCACAAAAATTATAAAGTAAGTTTGGTATAGCACTTCTGGTTTATTTTGCTAAAATGACAAATTCTGATGCTATGCAGTGACCTGCATCCAATTTAACCCCGTGAATGATGATTACTTCATCAGTGGTTCAATAGATGGGAAGGCTCGAATCTGGTCAATTGGTGGTTGTAATGTTGTCGACTGGATCGAAACAAGGGACATCATCACGGCTGTTTCTTATCGCCCTGATGGCCAGGTCTGTTAAAACTGCTCCTTAAATTTTATTGTTACAATGTCAGAAGGCAAGATATATCAATTTGGTATTTCCTTGCTTGTAATGCAGGTTGGCATTATTGGTTCTATTGCAGGCTCTTGCCACCTTTTTCACATATCAGGTACATTTTCATTGAAGTCCGTAACAATTTCTTCTTGCACTATAATTCAACACGTTGGTTCTCTAATCTTTAAAGTCTATATAGTGTAAGTCCCACCTGAACATTGTATATCACGATTGAGGAGTAACCTGTTTAGGCATTTGTTTCTTGAAGCTTTGGGTTTCTCAATTGACGTGGGTATACTTTGTGTCCTGGATGAGTAGAGAATGTGACTTTTGTCTGATTATAGTGCTTATGGCTATCTTATATGTCACTGAGTAGTTCTTGATTAAAAAACATCGTGATAAACTCTGAAGCCTTAACTTCCTTATATGGGTCTTTTTGCATGATTTTTAAGCCATAATATTAGGGGAAGTCCATGTGCTGTAGTCAAGATTACATTGTTGATTGACGTGTTACAAAATGGAGACGGGGGTTAACTATCATTTGGCGGCTTGTGTTTCTTGCATCAGATAATCACTTCCATTTGGGAGCTCAGATGTGCTTAACAAGTAAGAAGAAGTCAGCTTGCAAAAGGATAACTGGCTTTCAGGTTACTTCCTAGTGCTTCATAAGATTGTAAATTGCTTTCAGCTATTGGTTTTCTATTTCAATGGAATTTTTTTTCTTACATTGTTATGTTGTAATGCAGTTCTTACCACAAGATACAAGCAAAATATTGGTCACATCTGCTGATTCAAAAGTCAGAATTATTGATGGGGTGAATGTGATTGGGAAGTACAAAGGTAAGGTCCAGAAAGTTCTGGTTTAGTTATCAGAAAACGTTTTTTATAATTAAAAACCATCGTTATGTTTGATTTTGCTCTGAATGTTGTACAACATGTTGAGATGGTCAGTTTTGTGATAGTTTATTTGATTCAGAGGTCATTATTTGCCAAACTTTGACATACGCTTTTAGAAAGTCTTAAGTTATAGTATTAGCTGTTACGAAATGTTTTTGCTTTTGACCAATTTTGACGGTATAACATAATTGCCTTATATAAGTGACATTTCATATCTGTGCTGTATTCAGGCCCTCGAAATGCTGGGAACCAGAGTGCTGCTTCATTTACTTCTGATGGAAACCATATTGTCTCAGCGTCAGATGATTCCAATGTTTATGTTTGGAACTACTCTGATAAAGGAGAGTCTTTGTCACAATCAAAAACCATTAGGTCCTTCGAGTGTTTCTCCTCTGATGCCTCTGTTGCCATACCGTGGCCTGGTTTCAAATCTGGGAACTCAGAAGATCCAGATGTCTTGAAACCGAACCAACTACATACAAACTCATTACCTTTCTTATCCTCATCCTCTCTCACGTTAGGCCAGGAATATTTACTGGACTCAAGCTCAAAGGGCTCTGCAACCTGGCCAGAGGAAAAGCTTCCCATCTCTAGCCCCCAAGCTGTGACATCACCCATCAGTAAATCTCAGTACAAACTGTTGAAGACTTCTTGTCAGAGCGCGTCGAATTCTCATGCATGGGGTTTAGTCATCGTCACCTCAGGGTGGGATGGACGAATTAGATGGTTCCATAATTATGGGTTACCATTGTCCCTTTAAGATGAGGGCGGCCAAGTCGTTGAGAAAATGGATATCAAAGGAAGCAGGCAGGTTTAGAAGAGTAATTGAACGGAGTGGGGGTGTGTGCTGAAAATTCATTGCATGCTAGGCTGGCACATAAAGCCATGTGTGGTCATATTGGTATTGTTGGAATGGCAGGACCCATTACAATCACTATTATACATCGGGAGGAGTATTTGAGGATCACCATCGTTTTGGTCCCTTTGAATTCTCTCTCAAGTTATGGGCAGGGACAGTTGGCAGGTGGCAAGATTGTGAGGAGAATTGCAGAGGTAGGCCTCTCTCTCATTGATGGGGTTACTTAGCATAATTATTTGATGATTCTTGGTTAGTTTCTTGATGGAAATTCTAATTTAGGGAGTGAGATTGATGGGGCCTCATCAAATTTCTTCCAATATTGGTGGGGAATACCTTCATGGTGATGTGTTTTCTGGTCTGAATGATTGATTTACGTCCTCCGCTGTTCGGATTTCATAAAACTGAGCAAATATTCACAAACAAGGATGCCCTGCTGGAGATTGCTTCTTCTACCTCCATGAGAGGTCGTTTAACTGGTGAACGGAGTCGTTTCGGATGACAAATGCTGGGGCTGTATTCGCTTCGAACAGCTGCTTAACTCGCTGTGTGGCGATGCAGTTGAGCATTGCAGAGATCCATAGAGTTGATAACTTTTTTTCTTATTAATCTCTGGGATGTGCATAAGTATAGATGTTAATAGCTTAGTGCTGTATAGAATTAGCTAAATTATATATCCTATATTATACTATATTTTTTGCGGCTTTGTACACTTTCTCGAGTTAAAAAGAAATACGAGCAATACTGAGTTTTCACATATGGTCTCTCTCTCACTCTCTCACAACAGAATGTAAAATGGAGTAAACCCTTTGTTGCGAGGAAAATAAATAAAATTTGATAGGTAAATGAAAGTTGCATGCTTAACTAATTAATAGTATTACGAAAGAATATTCTTGAATTATCATTTGGTTTTCATTAATTTCATTTGACAGATGAAAAATGATTACTCAGTTTAAAAGAACAGCAAATTAATTACTCATTCCGTTTTAATAGTAAGGTCTCACTTCTTTAATTGATTAATTGATGAGAGCTTATTATATGATAAATTCCATTTTCTAAATTGCATATTTAACGCACATTTAGAAAATTGAAGGCACGAATTTTCAAATTTGGGAAGTAGAATCATTCCGGTGAAGCTTTTGGTAAGTTGCAATTTTCTTCACATTTGCAAAAGACCCGTCGTGTTCATGGAAAAGAAAAATTAAAAATCAATTGCGAATTCTAACATTTCAGGTGGACTTGAACGAATTTGAAATTAAGAAACCTTTATGATCCTTGTCAAACCAAATCTGTCTCATGACCAGAAATGCAGAAAATAATTGATTCAAGGAGAGTAAATTTTCAAATTCCACAACCAAAGTTGTGGATTATAAATGTGTATAAGGAATCCATTATTAATGGATTGGGATTAGTAGAGGTACGAACAAGCCTGCTCTCAAATCTCAACAACAATATAGCAGAAGCTTCCCATCCCTAATAGGCTAATACATATGTACAACATTTCTCTACAAGAAAAGAAAAAGCCCTAAATTCCGCCACTTGGACGAGACCCAATTCGCAACCCAGATCTGTCTCTCCAATCGCGTTAAATTCCACAACTCGATCAGGACAAAACTGCATATATACACAAGCATTTAAAATTTGATCTTACCTACAAACATGTAGAGATGAACCCAAATTGATGGCGATCAGGCGTGGACATTAGAGGAGGTGGAGGCAAAACTGCTCCCATCTCCGCTCTGGCTGGCGGCATTGGAGGAAGAGGCGGTGGAACTGAAGGAATAAAAGGTGGTGATCAAGAGAGGATCGTCGTTGGCCTCGTCGTCGTCTTCTTCTCCGTCGGCGTCGACGTTAACGCAGGAGCACCGCTCCAGCGACGCGAAAAAAGCCGCCACGACGCTCGTGCCGAACCACTTCGCCAGGTTATCCACTTTCCCGTTGGATGACGCCGATGCGTTGGTATCCTCCATCGCTTCGGCTCTGCTTTCCTTTCGGTTGTTCAAACTGTTGAGCGTCAGATAATTTCTAGAGAGAGAGAGAGAGAGAGGAATATGATCCCGGATTGGTTTGTCGCATCAGATTTTTATTTTTAGAGGGGAAATTGCCAAAATTAGGTAGTTCAGTTCCCCGAACTATTCTCTTTTGTGGGTATTAATTTTTCATAAGGTTGATCAAATTATGACATTTTTAGTGATTCATTCATCATTGTCAATTCATTGGATTGGGAATTACTTTTCTTTTATATTAGTTTGTGAAAATACAGTCACTCACTGATCCGTCCAAAATAAATCTTACAAGCTAATAGTAATTCGTTAGACGAGTAGTAGTTTTTAACTTTTTATCTTTAATCTAATCGTTAAAGTTTGACATGTCAAATATTATCTACTTCATGAGAGGAATACATATATTGAGATTATTAAATTGTTTTACGTGGGCGATGGATTTTCACCATAAGTTGGATAATTTTGAGTGTGATTTTGACTTTTTTATTTTTTTCATATCTTGCAAGACTTTTTTGCATTGGAGAAACAGTACATTTGTTACGACTTGCTACAAATATACCCGCAGTATATACCATCTTCTTTTTTTAAGCTACACCTTCCAATCCATTTAACACTTGATATTGCCACGTCACAGAGAGAGAGAGAGAGAAGCTGTGTCAGGAGTGAGATGGATAAGTAACCAATGACTTGAAAACAAAATCCACAGATAGATAATGGCGACTCTCTCGATTCACCTCCAACAAAGAACTTTTTCTCTGAGGAATTCTTCAGCCAAACCCAAGTACCCTGCATCCCCTCTTCAATATCTTCACTTGCCTGCCCAAATTAGATGCTCTTGTAAGTATACGCATACGTTGCCATTCAAGTTCATGTTAAATTTTGACATGATTATATGCTCAGTATGATGATTTTAATGTTGAAAAAAGTAACTTTTTGATTGAAATTCGTCCACAGCAACAAGGGATGGTTCTAAATCCGAGGAAAGTTTGTCCCAATTTAAGGAGCTCAGGAACGTAGCTTGTGGGATTCTTGCTGTTTGGGCCGTCACTGCTGTTTCCCCCGTGATTGCTGCAAGCCAGGTTCACATTCAACAACCCTTTTTGTCGTGATTTGTTTTCATATTTCTTTAATTTTGGTCAGGATCCATATACTAAATTAATTCATAAGAGTTGAGGTATTTGATGCTTATTGTACTAAGTTATATTAACACATTGTAATAAAAGTGTGGGATTGGTCTTGTAGCGGCTGCCGCCGCTGTCAACGGATCCAAAGAGGTGTGAACGTGCATTTGATGGTAATACAATTGGACAAGCAAATGGGGTTTATGATAAGCCGCTTGATCTTCGATTTTGTGACTACACCAACGAGAAATCCAACCTCAAGGGGAAGTCTTTGGCTGCAGCTCTCATGTCCGGTGCCAAGTTTGATGGAGCTGATATGACTGAAGTGGTGATGTCAAAGGCTTATGCTGCAGAAGCTAGTTTCAAGGGTAACTTTTCCTCACATTCATGACCTGAATTCTTATGCTAGTATTATCTGTAATCATGTTCATGTGGAGGGTGTGATGATTTGGTTATTAGTAGGCTTACGCTCTTGTCAACTCTGATCGCCTTTAATGGAGCAAGTTTCTCAGATTCTCCGGCTAAGTTTAGTCGGGCATTGGTTTACATAAGCTCTTTGTCTTGGCATTACTATGACTAATATATGTTGTGTGTAACATTTGGGTTCTTGGATCGATTGTGCCATTTGGATAAGTAAGAAACAGTTGCTCTACCTAAATATGATCAAATATAGCATAGTTGGAATCTCTTAAGACTGCCAGTATGGATCTCGCCTCACATTTAGACAAGGGAACGATAAACTAATGTAACATCTATATATCCACTTTCACTTTGCATCTTGAACTGGAGAAACAATTTGCACCCACTTTGGAAGGAAGTAAAATACTTTGAAACTCATTAAGCATCTCCGTTGCTTTCTCAATTTTTTTTCTGGAAACCATAGATTGGCATTGGCTAAAGCCAAGATCGAACATCTTTTAGAGTGACAATAGTTCCTTTTCAAGATAGTTTCACATCAGAGTCTTTATTTGTTTTACATGTAATGTAGTTCTACAGTTCAATTACTTCGTCTATCTCTCTTGCTACCTATGATATGATGTTCTAAGTGGAGTCTGCCTCGTATTCACAGAGAGTATAGTTTTTCCAATTCTTTTACTGAACTAATTTGTAACAATCTGCATACATTGCTTTGCATTTACACGAGATAATGATAAAACTATTTATATCAAAATTTCACAGAAAAAGGCCATTTCTTGATGAAGTGCTGCATTTTTCTAGCAATTATAGATCTTTACTCACTAACACAGTGTCTCGATTTTGGTTGCAGGCACGGACTTCACGAATGCTGTTCTTGACCGTGTGAATTTTGAGAAAGCCGATCTCGAGGGAGCCTTGTTTAGGAACACAGTGCTATCAGGTTCGACGTTCAACGGTGCTCAACTTAAAGATGTGGACTTCGAGGACACCATTATTGGTTATATTGATCTCCAGAAGCTTTGCGTTAACAAGACTATTAATGAAGATGCAAGAGTTAACTTGGGATGCCGATAACTCTTGTTTCTTTAATTTTCCCTTTTCACCCGAATTCTGGTTGTATATCTAATGTTCTTGTAGGTGATATTACTCTTTTTTTGTCACTTCTATTTGGAATAAGATATAGTATTGCTCGTTCAAGATTGTGCTTTGTCGTACCCTTTGATAATTCGTTTGTATTGAGGAGTTTATTTACGCGACGTAATTGGAAGTCGGAGTAATTGGTATATTATTATTTGTTATTACTTAGTTTCCAAAAAAAAAAGTTTACTTACACTTTTAGATTACAAAAATGTCTTGAACTATAAAATGGGTACTAAAGCGCATCTGGTGTAGTGGTATCATAGTACCCTCCCACGGTACTGACCGGGGTTCGATTCCCCGGATGCGCAATTTGCTCTCTCAAGATCTATAAATTTGTCCACTTGTTTTTTTGAGTTGGGGAGGAAAAATTTTGATCGAATTTCGGCCATTTTTATCCTTCATAAAAATGAAGAATACAGCCACTAAACTATAAAATTTAACGTCTCATTCAATCTACTGTTTTATATGAACATTAAGAATAAGGGTAAAACTATAGAAAGTGGGTTCGTCACTACCTGAAACGATAGAATGTGGGTCGGTCACTTCTTTTGAAGGGTTTCCAAAATTTTTGGACAGTTGGTCTTTATGGTAGTGTTGAAAATATGGCTAGTTGAGAATAAATTATAAAACATCCGCATGTGAGATATGATTTAATTAATTAAAAAAACATGTGGGTGGGGTGTGGTAACTGGTTACCCAACTTGACGGGCTTGCGCCGGGGGTAAGTCACCAAACTAGTGTACCATTAAAGGGTTGGGATTTTAGGTAGTTGGCCCATGAATTTTAACTGTCATTCTTATATAAGAGATACAGAACTATAATTCCATCATGAACTAACTTTCTCACATTCCCACTCATCAACCTAGCTAAATAGTATTCCTTCCGTCTCTGGTTAGTGTGGTTTAACTAATATTTTATATCTCACAACAAATCAAATATGTACCACACTTTTGGGGATGGAAGGAGTATTATTTTAATTGTTCTAGGGTTATTTGAACTGCTATTCTTGAGTTGTCATGCTCTTTATAAAAAAAAAAAATAGAGTTGAAATTTTGCCGAATGGTTTCAGGCAGAATTAATTAGTTAGATGATGAAAGACACGCTCACTCATCATCTTACTTAATTATAATTAAGCTTGTTTAAAAAAATGTAATTATATAATGCACCGGCATGACTGATGTAGCTAGAGAAAGGTGGTTAATCCTAGTTGAAGAACACCTACTTTCCTGGACCCTGATCAATATTATCGACCAGTTATATATACTGTATACTATTGACAAATCTTTTTCCATCTATTTATATATCAAACACTTCCACTGCTAGACATATATTATAAGATTTGCAGAGACGACTTCATTGAGAGGGCCGGGAGAAATTAAGAGTGTTGATTAAATCCTCCAAATAAGATTTCTTGCTCAAATGAGTATTCCAAAGAGATGTTGCTAGCTCAAATGGTTTTATTCATATGTAGAATATTAGTAATTCTTATTTTCTGATATTTCAACTGCTGGTGGATGCATCTGCTTCTGAGATGCTCATTTGGGCAAGAAATGTTACAGCTGGAAGGTCTCATATGATCAATTCTTTTATTTTTAAAGAAAAGCTACGCTTTTCTTGTTATACATCTCTCTCTCTCTCTCTCTCTCTTCATCATCAAGTGTCAACCTTCCAAGACTAGAAAAGTATCAACTTCATTCTCAACTTGTTATTTTCATAAATTTTAAACTGCTTAATTAGTTTATTTTGATAGTTTCTTAATTTACTATATACTGCATATCCCGGGAAGAAAACAGAATCTTCACATTGCAACAGTGGCGTGATTCAGATTCTCGGCCAACACAAGGAAATACTAAATATCTCATATTTCTCAAAATTATTTATCATATACTATCTCTCTGTGCATGAAATCATATATGCGGAATTGAATTAAATTTAACTGTAGCCATATATATCCGAAAAAATTGATCCATAGATCTGTGGATATATAGGTATTGAACAAATCTATTTCATTTTCCCTTAGCTTGTGCTGTGCAAGAAAAGCTTACTTTATTGTAAATGAAAATTATGATCGAGCACTTTGAGTTTAGATGCAGTTCCCTCAATATTCGTTTTCCAAATCTCACTCAATTAATTAGTATCTTTTAGTATTCCCATACACAAAGAAAGAAAAGTATCTCCTACATGCACTCTTTAATTTCTTCTTGCTTACCTAATTTCCCTTTAATTTGTCGCACAAGAAATGGAGACAAAACTCAGCATTTCCTTGGTTTTCAAAATCACAAAATTAGTAGTATTATTGCTGCCTCTACTAGCTCCAATCTACATCCAAGGTACGTACGTACGTACAACACCCTGCAGCCCACGCTCCGATCCATATATATGTACAAGTACAACCTTGTTATGCACATTAATCAATCATATGCAAAACATAAAAAGTAGTTGTGGATCGAAATATTCTTGCAGTTGCAGGTGATGACAAGGGACTAATCGGCGTGGACTACGGCACGGTGGCGGACAACCTCCCTCCACCGCTACAGGTGGCGCAATTCTTGGTGAACTCCACCATCATCAAGCGTGTGAGACTGTTCGATTCCGACCCACAAATGCTAAGAGCATTTGCCAACACTGGGATCGCCATGAGCGTTACTGTTCCCAGCTATGAAATCCCCCAACTAAGCAACCTCTATTTCGCCCAACAATGGGTGAATACCAACATCCTACCTCACGCTCATGCAACCAACATCATCCGAATCCTGGTTGGAAACGAACTGCTCTCCACCGCAAACAAACTCTTGATCCTAAATCTGGTCCCAGCAATGCAGGCCCTCCACACCGCCCTCGTCCAACAATCCTTGGATCATAAAATCAAGATCTCCACCCCACATTCCTTAGGCATTCTGTCCCACTCCACCCCGCCGTCCACCGGGAAGTTCCGACAGGGCTACGACGTCTACGTCATCAAACCTCTCCTTACCTTCTTGAGAGCCACAGATTCTCCTTTCATGATCAATCCCTACCCTTTCTTCGGAAGCTCCGACGCCACGTTGGATTACGCGCTGTTTAGGCCAAACCGCGGGATGCTCGATGCCAACACTGGTTTAACCTACACCAACATGGTGGATGCGCAGCTGGACGCGGTGTTCTCGGCCATGAGCCGCCTCGGCTTCCCCGACGTCGACGTCGTGATAGCCGAGACGGGGTGGCCATCGGAAGGGGATGCAGGGCAAGCAGGGGTGGATGTAGGCAGCGCTGCGGAGTACAACACCAAGCTCATGCGGCACGTCACGTCGGGGATTGGGACGCCCCTCATGCCTAATAGGACTTTCGAGACGTATATTTTTGCGCTTTTTAATGAGGATTTGAAGCCCGGCCCGACTTGCGAGAGGAATTTCGGGTTGTTCCGGCCCGACCTTACGCCCGTGTACGACGTCGGGATTCTCAAGCCAACGCCAGCGAATGCGGCCGAGATAGTTCGACGTAGTACTAGTAGTGGTGCGTGTTTGGTGATGATTTTGTTGCATATTCTTGATGGTTTTTTGTTGGAATACTTGGGTTTGGCAGGGTGAAGGAATCTCAATTAGTGATGAGAGGATTGAATCTTGATTGTGTGTATGGTTTGGGATCCGATACGAGGGGAGGCCCGTGCTTTGATCCGAGCACGATTCGGGCCCACGTGGTGCACGCCATGAATGAGTACTATCAGACCATGAGGAGGGGACTAGAGCTGTTAAAGTGTCCGATTCGGGCCGATCTGGCCCACTGGGCCAAGTGTATGGAATTGGGGGGCTGACCCGGCCCGAAAATCATCCCTGGACCAAGTATGTTTATTTTTTCAAATTTCTTATTTTTTGTTTGAGAATGAGAATTAAATTTGAAGATCTTAAATTTCTAAGGCTGTGAACATTTTTCAGGTTATGGAGATTGCTAATACAGAGGGAAATTGAAACATTGGAGCCAACAATCCTGAATTGGACATTACTATTGGATTAAAGTTTGTGAGACACTTTTTTTTTTTTTTGAAGGGAAGTTTGTATGAAAGTATTGACTACAAATTTACTAAATTTAGGATTATTCTTTTAAGTTGTAAATGCGATGAATATTACTATTATTATTTTATTTCGAAGCCAATATTAAAAAATTCATAACATTTATAATTAATATTTTTAAGCAACTCCTTTACTTTTTTTTAGGGAAGCAACTCCTTTACTTAATTACAACTTGTGGTTAGTTTCAATTTTTTGTTATCAGTTTTTTTTCAGCAGATAACTCAACACATGCATTAAGCATGGTACAAAATTTGTTAACTTGTTGAGAGAATGTTTGGATGATTGATCAAAACCCAAAATAATTAGTTTATTAAGTATTTTCAATCGGAATATTCTTTTTGCATCCAAAATGGTAGTAAGTTATTATAGAAATTAGGGTTAATTGCAAATTAATACTTAATCTTTATAGTTTCTCGTAATTTAAATCCAATCTTTGAAATGTGGTAGATAAATACCCAATTTTTACAAATTCAACCTACCATATTTTTTCTGACCTCTGACAAGATGATTTGACACGTTCATTAACGATGTGACTAAGATTTCATTTTGGAAAAACTATATTGATCAACAGACATCGCTTTGCATGATTTGTAACGTTATAGAACATGTCAAATCAACTTCCAGAGGCCGAAAAAATAGGACTTTGCAAAAATTGTAAAAGTCTGATATTTATTTGTAACATTTCAAAAATTGAGTCTAAATTACTAAAGACATCAAAAATTGGGTATTAAATTACAATTACCCTTAGAAATTGTTGTGTTATAACGCTTATTAATTTATTGGTTTAAATTCTACAGATGACTGCATGATAGCGAGCACAATTAATATTTTTAAGCAACTCCTACATGAATACCTACACAAGCTGGATACCAAAAGAAGTTAACCGACTTGAATACCTACACAAGCTGGATGCGGAGTTGGTTAGTTAAGATATGCTACGAAATTCGAATGGATACGGAAAGTACAGCTATAACCGTATAAGAAAGAGATTTGGTAAAATGTACAGGAAGAAAAAAAATAAAAGATTTTGGTTAAATGTACATAATTAATTACATGCTTTTCAATAAAAAAAATCTTAGGAGATTAAACATCTATTTTCCACAACTACCACCTTCCCACTGGCACGCAAATAAGCACCAGAGGTAATTCTCGTCAAGAAATAAACAAAGTAATTGGACAGGATTCTAGTAGAAAGCAATATAATTTATTTATTTTTATTTTAGAAGAAAGCAATATAATTTCTAAGACGAGCATTAAACCTCAAGTTCCGATAACAACTAGGCATTAAATTCATAGTGATCAAAATCCAGAGTACTCAGAAAATAATACATCGAATTCACAGTGTCAACTCCATCCCAAACCCATTCCCTCGACAAATCAAAAGAGTTGATAACCCGGTGCATTCTACCAGTCCTCATCAAAACTTTTTTGCAAAAAAAATAAATGCATCAAAGTTACTTCACCATCCTCTCTTATCAGTGAAACTTAAGATCTTAAAAACCTATAAACTCTCTTACAGTTCATCATGGTCATCAGCCTCTTCATCTTCAGCTTTACCACCAGGGGCGCCACCTGACCTCTGATAGACAGCAGTTATGATAGGATTGCACACTGCTTCAACCTCCTTCAGCTTCTCATCGTATTCCTCCTTTTCAGCATTCTGGTTGTCGTCCATCCACTCGAGGGCCTCCTTGGTTGCTGTCTCGATCTTCTCCTTCTCATCAGACTCCAATTTGTCCGCTAGCTTGTCTTTGTCATTAACCTGGTTCCTCATGTTGTAAACATAAGTCTCTAGGCTGTTTCGGGCATCAATTCTTTCCTTCACCTTCTTGTCTTCATCAGCAAATTCCTCAGCTTCCCTGACCATCCGTTCGATCTCTTCCTGGCTCAAACGACCCTTGTCATTGGTGATTGTGATCTTCTCTGCTCGCCCAGAAGCCTTGTCTTCAGCCTTGACGTTCAGGATACCATTAGCATCAACTTCAAAGGTAACTTCAATTTGAGGGGTTCCTCTGTTCACAGAATAAAGTCAGAAACAGTCCACAAAGTTTAAGAACTCTCTAATAGATTAAAGCAAAGAAGATGCGAACCTGGGGGCTGGGGGTATTCCTGTCAGATCAAATTTCCCGAGCAACCTACAGTCCTTTGTAAGGCTCCTTTCACCCTCAAACACCTTTCAGGTTTCAAACAGCACGGATTACATGTTATTTATTAAATTGAAGGAAAAAAAAAAAGTGAGGCAGCAAACAAAATGATGGACTTTTTCAATGAATGATCAATATACCTGGATTGTGACAGTAGTTTGTTGGTCCTGGTAAGTAGTGAAGACTTGTGATTTTTTGGTTGGAATGACAGTGTTCCTTGGAATCAATTTGGTCATCACTCCTCCAACAGTTTCAATACCAAGGGTCAATGGTGCCACATCCAAGAGAAGAATATCTGACACAAAAATGACACAGTTAGTAAAAAAAGCTTCAACGGCAACTATCTAGAAATTACTTTCTAATTTAATCAGTAGTAGTTATAAGGGCAGTACCTTTAGTCTCATCACCTCCCTCCCCGCTCAAAATTCCTCCTTGGACAGCAGCACCAAAAGCAACAGCCTCATCTGGGTTGACACCCTTATTGGGCTCCTTGCCATCAAAGTAGTCCTTGAGAAGCTGTTGAATCTTGGGAATCCTGGTACTTCCACCAACAAGAACAATTTCATCAATTTGGCGCTTTTCAAGACCAGCATCATCCATGGCCTTCTTAACAGGACCCATGGTCTTTCTGAATAGATCATTGTTCAGTTCTTCAAAACGAGCCCTTGTAAGAGGCTCAGAGAAATCTACTCCATCAAAGAGAGACTCAATCTCCACGCGAATCTGGTGCTGACTACTCAAAGATCTCTTGGCGCGCTCACATTCTCTCCTCAACTTGCCAAGTGCTCTGTTATCCTTGCTGATGTCCTTACCATGCTTCTTCTTGATCAATTTGATGAAGTATTCCATGATCCTCTGATCAAAATCCTCACCTGAATGTGTAATAAAAAATTGTTAAATGTGATATATAGTGCATTGAAAGACCTTAAAATTCTCCTAGAAATTTGAAAATTAACTAGAATGCAGATTTAAAACCACAGAGTAATTGGAAGAAAACTGGCTCATAAAATACTATGGTGTTCTTATGCATAATCATTTGGCAAGGAGTCTCTTTTCAACAAGATCAGATAACTTATGGAGAAAAAACTTAATCTTTTTATCACTATTGATATTTCATAGAACATAATGAACAATTTCCTTTATATGGATACTTTACAATGGAAAAAACAGTAATGTTGCATTATAAGTTGTAAGAATGCAAATTGACCTTATAAGAACCACATTTCCAACATTTTATGCCTGGATCATACTCTGATTGTAGGACTACAATGAACAATTAGTAAAAGATTCAATAATCAGCTTACCTCCCAAATGGGTGTCTCCATTTGTTGAAAGAACCTCAAACACACCGTTATCAATGGTTAAGATACTGACATCAAAAGTTCCACCACCAAGATCAAAGACAAGAATGTTCTTTTCGCCACCCTTCTTGTCCAAACCATATGCAATAGCTGCTGCGGTTGGTTCATTAATAATTCTCACAACATTCAAACCAGCTATCATTCCAGCATCTTTAGTAGCCTGCCTCTGAGCATCATTGAAGTAAGCTGCATGAGAGTATCAAGAGGAATCAGTAATGGCATAAAGTTCCCCAACCCACCAAAAGGAATCTGGCACAATGTCTTACCGGGAACAGTAACAACAGCATCCTTAATTTTCTTCCCAAGATAAGCCTCAGCTGTTTCCTTCATTTTTGTCAAGATCATGGCACTGATCTCTTCAGGGCTGAACACCTTAGTCTCACCATCCTTAATCTTGACCTCAATGTAGGGTTTTCCATCCTTGTTTACAATCTTGTATGGAACAAGCTTCATGTCCTTCTGAACTTCTTTATCTTCAAACCTGAAGAATAGCAATGGTTTTGTCACTATAACTATATATAACAACAGATCGTGAGAATAAAGAAACGGAAGGAGAGATTACTTTCTGCCAATAAGTCTCTTCACGTCAAAGATGGTTCTCTCTGGATTAACAGCTGCCAGATTCTTTGCAGCTTCACCTATCAACCTCTCATTATCGGTAAAAGCAACCCACGAAGGGGTGATGCGGTTACCTTGATCATTCGCGATAATTTCAACATGTCCATTCTTGTAAACACCAACACATGAGTAGGTTGTACCAAGGTCAATGCCAATAACTGTTCCAATTTTAGGTGCCTCCTCCGCTGCTATGGAATATGAAAATAAATTCCCTGTTCAAAGATCAAACATGACATGTGTTAATTTAAGTGATCCTAAAATCAAATACCATAAATCATATCATGTTTCACTCACATTACTCGCCGGACACATTAAATATAACTGTCAGTCCACGCATACCAGCTTCTATTAATTAAGTAGACCAAGCTAATTTATTGCATACAGCACTATCATTTATCTCCGTTCATTGAAGGGAAAAATACTAACTGAGCATCATCAAATTCGGCATTTTTTAGCACTACAATGCTAAGATTATGTTAGTTGAACATAAACAAACAGTAGTCTCCTTCCACACTTCAGATAATCACATTATTGTAGTAAATCTAAACAAAGAAACAGGAAATTGATTTCTCCGAACTCGTTTCAGGAATATATCAGATCTAAAATGAAAATCACCACCATGTGAACTAAAAGTAGAGTCTAGATGCAGAGGATCATAACATCGGCAAGCAAAAAATAAAGCTAAATAATTTCACCTAGAATTCGCTATGAATTCTCGTAAACATATTGTCCAAAATGTTAACGAAATGAAAGACGAATAGTTAAACGAAGAGAGAGGGACAGCATAAATATAGCATTCTAAGTACACGGAAATGCTAAAATCTCAGCTATAAAAGATAAATCTGAATATGAAAAAGAACCAGAGAAATTCTGACCTAGCAAAACGATCCCGAACACAATCCAAGATGCGCGCCTCTTCAACGCACCAGCCATAGCTGCGAAACGCAACAGACGGATTCGCCTCCTTTGTCCTTAAATATATGTGTGTGGGCGCGTCTCTTTTTTCTTTTCTTTCGTTCTCAGTTCTTCACCCTTTTTTTTTAGTGTTAATGGAGTTCTGAATCTGAATAAACGGTAGAGAGGAGGAGCGCATTATATACCAACTTCGCCGCAGAGTTAACTCGTCATCGAAGATGACGTGGACCAATCATCTCTCGAGTATGAATCGTTTGTTTCCCTCCGTCTAAAATGGAGCTTAAGCTGTTGAAATCGTGTCACTCATGCCTACGTGGACCAATTGCAGAGGACCTTCGTGTCAATTGAGATGACGTGGACCAATAATATCTAGAGAAGAACGTACCACCCCGATTGGGCTCTATTTCCAGCTGGCAAAATCGTCGCCGTTGGGTTATTGCCCTAAAATCGTGATTCTAGTTTCTTTCTTCCATCAAGTAAGGAAAACGTAAAGCGCTTAACCATGGACACCTGGCCCATTCCAGAAAGTTCTGGCAGTTAGCAGGGCAGCATTTTCTTTTTCTTTTTTTTTCGTTGAACGACAGCATGGTATGTAGGGTAGGGCAATATGATAGTGTTATTTAAACCAAAAAAAATTCGTCCGTCTTAATAGCAAGGTCTTGATTTTCTTTTTTTGTCTATTCCAATAGCAAGATTTTATTCCAAAAATGAAAATAATTAACTCTTCAAAAGCTGTAGTACCTACCACTTTTTCTCCCTTTACTCTTGTTTCTTAATAACCGTGCCCAAAGCAAGTGATACCTTGCTATTGGGACGGAGGGAGTAATATATAAAAGCAAGTCCGGCTTCCCGTTTAATTATAGTAACTTTTATTTTCAATTTTTTTTTCTTTTTAATATTTCGTTTCTAGAAATGATATATAATTGGTATATCATAATTGTATATTACTCCATCCGTCCCAATAGCAAGGTCTCACTTTTCTTTTTTGTATGTCCCAATAGCAAGGTCCCATTCAAAAAATGGAAATAATTAACTCTTCAAAAGTTGTATGACCTACCACTTTTTCTCCACTTTTTATCCTTTTACTCTTGTTTCTTAATAACCGTGCCCAAAGCAAGTGAGACCTTGCTATTGGGACGGAGGGAGTATTAATTTTCAAACAACTAATTAATTTTGGACGTTACAAGGCATAAATTACGACAACAATATAGTTCTTTCCTATTTTTATAATTTTGTGTGCCTATATATTGATTTAAGCAACAAAAAACATACACACATTTCAATTATTTTGTGTTTTCTTCATTTTGCATTTCCTCTCTAAAAGATGCACGGTTGATATGAAGTAGTATTGGCTTCAAGATTTTTCGGTTTGGATTAAGAAATTATTGCACGGTTGATATGAAGGAGGTAGTATTGGCTTCAAGATTTTTCGTTTTGGATAAAGAAATGATTGCGGCAGGTAAATAAGATATTGGAGCAAGGGGTTGAGAATCGGATGTAATGATCAATACAAATTACTTAAAATTTGATTGTGCAACAACTCTTAGACAAGAAGAGGCTAGCATCTTCGGCTGTCGATATTGTTATACTTGGTTTAGCAACTAGATAAGTAGACATGCTAATCAAATTTAAGAATTTAGATTTCATCTATTCATTTTAATTATAAGTTCTGCTATTCAATTCGTTCACATTGTATGTAACTATTATATATGTCCATGATTTCAAATACTATGTTATTTTTTATAATCTTTTATTCATTTTCATATTTTGCCTCTAAATCTATCAACATCATGCCCAAGACGACATCAAATTTTTAAAGCTATAAGATCAAGATTAATTTTTTATGCTTGAGGAATAATCGTACGTACAAGTTATCAATTCTGAACAAAAAGTACCTCTAAAGTGTTAGGTTTTCGTTGGCATTTGTGTTACTCTGGTTGTTGGTAACATGTGTTACCAACATGACTGATGACAGTGAAAACCAATATCTAATTAATTGTATATTATTTTCTCGTTTCTTGCTTTTCTTTTGCACGTGTTTTGTGCAGATAAAAGAATGGTTGAAGAACGGTTATTAGAAGAAAGAGTGGAATTTAAAGTGAAGTACACGGAGGTTTTATCCCTTGGCATGATAGAAGATCATGAGAATAACTACCTTGTGTAACCGCCTTGTACCACTACTTTCTTAACCGCTGGAATGAAGTGGACAACAGATTATGAACGTCCAAATGATGAGAGGGTAGAAATAAACTGCTCAGCATTTGGAAGAGTATAAATATTGCACGAGTTCCATTTTCAAGGTTGCGCATTTTGATCCAAGAATTTACTTTGCAAATTCCAGTTCGCTGTTCGCCATTCTGCCTACTGAGTGTTAGCGACATCACAAACCAACACAAGTTCTGCAGCAGATTGTGAAATCTGCAAAGCCTTAGAGGATTGGGTTGTGAAGGAGCGAATCACGAAAGTAGGTAGTCTTATCTGGATTAATCTTGTATTAGATTAGTCTCGTTTAGATGTTCCGATACTTAGGCAGATCTAATGGCTGTAAAGAGATGTTCATCTTACTTAGTAGATTAGTCTAGAATTAGATTTAATCTTCTAAGGTATTCAATCCTTGAGCAGACCTTGCTGCGAAAGGTTGAATGTTATTTCGTTTTCTGTATTGTAATATTTGGTTTCAATATAGTATTTAGCCGTAAGGCACCGTCAGGTTTAATCACATGCCAAAAAGTATTTCATTTGTGTTCTTTACTTATTCCGCTGCATGTTAGATTGAATGTTTTTAACACACGATCTAACGTTACTCTTTTGATACACAATGTGAGTTCTTGTAGTAATTCGGGCACCGAATTCTTTCATAAAGTAAAACAACAACATGTAACAATTGACAAATTTTTCAAGAACATTAACTTCAACCAAAATATATGGGAAAGAAAGAAAAATTTGCGATCAACAAATTAATCCAAAATTTCATTGACATTGAGATAAAAACAAACAAAACAATTAATACAAAATCCTAAGCTAGCCTAATTATATTGAACTAGAAAGAAATTAAGAAAATGTAAAGATAATTAACAACATATTGCAAATAAATATTGATTCTTGAATCAAAACCCGAACTCAATTCATATTTTCATCAGGGCAATACCCAGAAATAAAATTGATTTTCGACGAAACAAGAGTAGAAGAGAATAATTTGTCTTGATTTACCAGGGCAAATGTCCAGAGGAGGGCTTAATTGTCCTCGATTTATTGATTGCTTTCCCATTTTTGCCTATTTGATCGGTGGCCGAATTCTATAAAATCCTGATCTTTTGGTTTTGGAGATGAGAAAGAGAATGAGAGATACGGTGGAGAGAGAGAATAATAAAAAAATAATTAATAACCGATTATGAAAAATAATTAATAATATCAATTTGTTACATCATGCAATAACATATGATTAATAATTGTTCAAACTATATATAATTAATAATAAAAATATTATTCAATGTAATGAACAAGCTTAATTAAAGAAAATTATAAACAACTAGGAAAAAGATTTTTTGCCATAATGGCAAAGCCATAATACCTTTAAATTTTTAAAAATCGGTTCAAATAATTTCTGGTTTTTTGTAGTAAATTAATTTTATATGTTGACTAATTTACCATTATTCTATTTTGGATGAATATATTTTGATATAAAATTATTCCTACAATCATGAAAAGAAATCAATAAACAACAATTATCCTAAGGAAGATATGTATTCATCTAGATCATCACTCACATGGAGTGTCAATCACATTAAGAATTCGTCCGACTATACTATTTCCGATGGCACTCTTGCCATTTCATCCAACTAAAACCACAGTCCTAACGTGTGAGGCTAACTCCAAAAATATGATTGGAATCCGTTTTGAAACAGAAACAGTTGCAAGATTCTTGCTCATTCCAACCGGTCAAAAGAGATTAAAGACGATGCCCAGTGCCCCACGGCTCCCCGCCCGCGGCGAGCGCCCCACAGCTCCCCGCCCATGGGGCCTAACGCCCCACGACACCCAACGCGTCCACGGCTCCCCGCCCGCGATGCCCAGTGCCCCACGGCTCCTCGACCGCGGGCGCGCCACGACATCCTGCCCCCAAGCGCACAACCCATGGCGCCCCGACCCCGGCACACATCCCGCCACAACGCCCTCCTCGATTAACTACACTAAATGAGTCGAGACAAATACATATTGAACCTAGTTAAAATTTGAAATAGGAAATTAATTAGGTATAAATTGATCTACAATGGACTCAATATATTAATGAGAAACTGAATCCTATAAATTAAACTATAGTATCTCAAATTTTATAAAATTAGTTTATAATTCAAAACGTTATACATGTTCTTCGTTATTATCCTCATTCTCCTCATCGTTTTGGTTGGATAAATTATGACCAAAACCGAACAAATCATCATAAAAAGAGTCCAAGTCCATACCATCGGCCATAAAATTGATATGAACTAATGAAAATATATTTTTCTGAAGTGAGATCACGTTACAAATTGATATTAGAATGATAGGTTTACATCTGTTAGTTTTATATATGATGAAGCAACAAATCAATTAATTTTCATATATTCATTGGGATTCTTTTCCTAACTTAGGATTTGCACTAGACTAGAATGTTCTCCATGTCTTCATTTCTTTGTAAATACCGCCTCGTATATGTTAATGAATGAAGGAAATCATTATGCGACATATTATGCTTTTTCCGGGCTGTGTGACTGGAGGAGGGGCGCTCGAGGACGGGAAGCCATGGCGCGAGAGGCGTGCCAGGGGCCGCGGCGGGGAGCCGTGGGGCGCCGAGCGCGCTATGGCTCACGGACGGGGAGCCGTGATGCATCGGGCGTGCCAACAGCCGCAGGAGGAGCCGTGGCACGTCGGGCGTGCCAGGGGCCACAAGCGGGGAGCCATGGGGTGTCGAGCGCCACGGCTCGTGGGTGGAGAATCGTGAGCCGTGGGGCGCCAGGTGTCGGCGGGTGGTGAGTAGTAAGGTTGATTTGCAAATGTTAGTTCATGGTGTGAAGAGTTGCAGAAGAAATATGGTAAATTAATTCCTCGTGTGAAATATTTCATGGCGTCAGCAGGTGGTGAACAGCCATGAGTGTGTGTATTAATAATAAAAAAAAAGATTTTGATTATAAGTTAACCTGAATTATGGAATAGATTGAGTATTTGAAATTGGAAAGTCAAATATACTCCTAATTTTTATCCTAAAATAACATGAGGGTAATATGGTATAAACATATTTTTAATCATTATAATAAATTAAATAAAAATTAAAAGAAATGTAACATTACCAATTTAACCCTTTTATGGCTTAGTCATTATGGCTCAAAATCATGACTCAAATAATTAATAGTGGTAAACGACATGCTAATATTTATGCTGCAATTATTAGAATGTGTCATGAACTAGCCATTAATTTTGAAATTGGGGATGAGATTATGGTTCCTTGCCCGATTAGGTAATTAGATAATGTGATTATGATTTTGGCTTATACATGAACATACTTATATAACATAAAATATATTTACCTTTTTTTGATTGACATATATTTTTACTTTTATTAATCAAGGTATAGCTAGAATATACATAACAATGTTATCACATAAATTAATATCTAAATAATTTAATTAACATAAATTTTTATGCTTAATTTGTTATTCATTAACAATTATGTTGATTGCTTTAATTATGCAGATTTTTATATAAATATATTCTATATATTGATAATATATAATTGGAGCTCCGAATTGCCCTTTTTTTGAAACTTTCACTATCAGTTTATTTTTAATATTTCATTTTTTTAAAATAACCTATAAAATATCTCATAGCAATTACAAATTGAAGTTTTTAGTAACTTTAATTTTCTACATAATAATGGTAAATCACAATTCTACATTAAAAAAATCAAATAATTAATATCAAACATTACAAAAACATAAATGAAAATAACAATATAATTGCATGTTATATTGTAGAGATGGATGATAGTGATGAGATAAGTGCTTTAACTCCATTATTTTTAGAAAAATAAAATAAAAATACTTTTTGCATTTCAATGATGGTAGTTTAGATATTATACAGAGGCTTTTAACGTGTAATCTTGGAAGACTTTTAGTACTAGAAGCCTCTGTAAATAGTATGTAGCTACTTATTCTTTCGGTCTCCAAATAAGTGTAATCAGTCCTATTTCAACAACTAAAAACTTTATACTAATAATAAGATTAAAATAAGAAGTTCGTTGTTATTTTAGTCTAAAATTTTGAAATAAAATATTTAATTGAAGATAAATTTTATTTTGAATAGAATATTTACTGGGGACCGAAGGGTATTTGAAAAAGGAAAGGTTCAAAAGGATGCAGATGCAGGAGCGGAGATGAAATTTATCATGTGAAAGAGAAACCCACGTAAATACTTGACGTTGTTTTCGGGAGTGTTTTGTAAGATTATAGGTCAGCGCAACACCCAATTATCTCCCAAAGTTTAATAAAATAACTATAGAAGGCAGCAGGGAGCGGGAGGTGGTAAACTGGAAATAAGAAAAAGAAATATGATTATTGCAGATATATGAGATTTACACAATTCAAGTCCAGCTCAACATCCGCTCTTCCCACTCTCTTTCTCAGCATAACACAGCTTGTCTCTTTCTCTCTTCGAAAGCTCTTCGGCTAGGGTTTTTCCCAAGCGCCGCTTTTGGATTATCCGATCCAGGAGTAAATTCCTTTTCACTCTTCTTTGCTCCTGCGAAATCTTCGTTTCCCAGGTAATTTGGTTTTAATCGCTACAATTTTGTATCCCCTTTCCTACTGTTGGCGGATGCATTTCTCTTTGCGTTGCGATTGAGTGAAGTTCTGAGCAACTGGAGGATACTTGATCTACTTATAGGATTGATCTGATTAATTGTCAATTATTTGAAGCTGAAAAACTGATGATCAATTGTGTTGCTGATTCAATTTGGTTTTTTCAACTGTAAATTATTGAGACCACGTGGGAGATCGAGTTACTTTGCGCAGTTCTTTTTTGGAGTGTAATTGGTCCTCAGCAGTTGATGTAATAGTTTCTTGTGGATTGAGCTGTGCATTTTTCAGCTGATATCGATTTTTGTTATTTTAGTTTGAGTTTATTTCGGGGTGAGTATTTTTGTCCTTTTGAAGATTGAGAGAAGACTGCTATGACCAGTCAGGCCTTATTTGATGGTTACAAATGAAGGTTTTCTTGAATTTTAAAAGATTTGACTTTTAATTTGCTTCAGTTTAGCCTAATATTGCATACTTCGTGTGGTGCTCTGTAAATGAATTTATATTTTCCAGTCGTCAAAACTTGTTCAGTTGTTTGAAACGAATATGTCCGGACATTTGTAGTGGTTCTTGTGAGTAATCAATCTTGTTGTATAACAAATAGCCAAAGATGCTACTTATTCAATTCCTTTTGTCGTAGCCTTGGTTTACTTTTTTATGTTTTTTTGTTTGCACGATGTACTCTACAAAAATATTGAACACGACTTACATTCTTGCTGATTTTGGGGATGTAAAAGGAAATACAGTCAATATATTAGATAAGATAATATATCATTTATGTACTGACTATCTCTTCATTTGCCTCGTGGGTTCTATTTCTCATGCCCTCATTAGTAAGTGCCTTGGTATTGTAATTTTATGCACATGTGGGCTTTTGCAGGGAGAATATGGCTATGGAAGTCACACAAGTTCTTCTGAGTGCACAAGCTGTTGATTCAACAGTAAGGAAACATGCAGAAGAAGCCCTGAAACAGCTTCAGGAGCAAAACCTTCCTGCATTCTTGTTATCACTTTCTGGAGAGCTTGCTAGTGAGGAGAAGCCTGTTGAAAGCCGTAAACTAGCAGGTTTGATTCTTAAAAATGCATTGGATGCAAAGGAGCAGCACAGGAAGTATGAACTTGTGCAAAGATGGCTATCTCTGGACATGGCTGTGAAGAGCCAGATTAGGGCATTCTTGTTACTGACCCTCTCCTCTACTTCATTGGATGCCAGATCAACTGCATCACAAGTCATTTCAAAGGTTGCAGGTATTGAACTGCCTCAGAAGCAATGGCCTGATCTCATAGGTTCCCTCTTGTCGAATGTTCACCAGGTTCCTCCTCATGTTAAGCAAGCGACCCTTGAAACACTTGGGTACATGTGTGAAGAAATTGTTCCAGAGGTTCTTGACCAAGATCAAGTGAATAAGATACTTACTGCTGTGGTTCAAGGCATGAATGCCAATGAAGGTAGTACAGAAGTTCGACTTGCTGCTACCAGAGCTTTATATAATGCTCTCGGATTTGCCCAAGTTAATTTTTCTAATGATATGGAACGTGATTACATAATGAGAGTTGTTTGTGAGGCCACACTCTCACCAGAGGTTAAAATTCGGCAGGCTGCATTTGAGTGTTTGGTCTCTATTGGGTCAACGTATTATGAGAAATTAGCTCCATATATTCAAGACATTTTCAATATCACGTCCAAAGCTGTCAGAGAAGATGAGGAACCAGTGGCTCTCCAGGCTATTGAATTTTGGAGTTCAATATGTGATGAGGAAATTGATATTCTAGAGGAGTATGGTGGTGATTTTACAGCAGATTCTGATGTTCCTTGCTATTATTTTGTCAAGCAGGCACTCCCCGCACTTGTTCCAATGTTATTGGAGACACTTCTTAAGCAAGAAGAAGATCAAGATCAGGATGAAGGTGCTTGGAATATTGCAATGGCTGGTGGGACGTGCCTTGGATTGGTGGCCCGAACAGTTGGTGATGACATTGTACCACTTATAATGCCATTTATCGAAGAAAATCTAACTAAAGCTGATTGGAGGCACAGAGAAGCTGCCACATATGCATTTGGTTCAATATTAGAAGGTCCGATACCTGACAAATTAACCCCTATTGTGAATGTTGCTCTAAATTTTATGCTCACTGCTCTGACTAAAGATCCAAATAGCCATGTGAAGGACACAACTGCTTGGACCCTGGGTAGAATATTTGAATTTATTCATGGATCAACTGTGGAGACACCCATTATTACACCAGCAAACTGCCAACAGATAATCACTGTTCTCCTCCAGAGCATGAAAGATGCTCCAAATGTTGCCGAGAAATCTTGTGGTGCCATCTATTTTCTAGCCCAAGGATATCAGGATGTAGGTGCAACATCACCTTTGACACCTTATTTCCAAGAAGTTGTTCAGTCCCTTCTCAATGTCAGTCACAGAGAGGATGCTGGGGAATCACGACTTCGGGCAGCTGCTTATGAGACTCTAAATGAGGTAGTGAGGTGCTCTACAGAGGAAACAGCCCGCTTGGTAGTGGAACTTGTTCAAGTCATCATGACTGAACTTCACAATACTCTTGAGGCACAGAATCTTTCATCTGATGGGAGAGAAAAGCAGAATGAGTTACATGGCCTGCTTTGTGGGTGCTTACAAGTCATAATTCAGAAATTAGGGGCTTCAGAGCCTACTAAATATGCCTTGATGCAATATGCAGATCAGATTATGAATATTTTCTTACGGGTTTTTGCATGTAGAAGTGCCACTGTCCATGAGGAAGCGATGCTTGCCATTGGTGCACTTGCCTATGCAACAGGTCCTAACTTTGCAAAGTACATGCCAGACTTCTACAAGTACTTAGAAATGGGACTTCAGAATTTCGAGGAGTACCAAGTTTGTGCTGTCACTGTTGGTGTTGTGGGGGATATCTGCAGGGCACTGGAGGATAAGATTCTGCCATATTGTGATGGGATAATGACCTTGCTTTTGAAAGATTTGTCAAGCAGCCAGTTGCATCGGTCTGTGAAGCCTCCGATTTTTTCTTGCTTTGGAGACATTGCGCTAGCTATTGGAGAAAATTTCGAGAAGTATTTGATGTATGCCATGCCAATGCTCCAGAGTGCTGCTGAGTTGTCTGCTCACACATCAGGTGCTGATGATGAAATGATGGAGTATACTAATCTTCTGAGGAATGGGATTTTAGAGGCATATTCTGGGATATTTCAGGGTTTCAAGAACTCGCCGAAAACCCAACTCCTAATTCCATATGCTCCTCATATCATGCAATTCCTTGATAGCCTGTACCTTGAAAAAGATATGTAAGTAGAATCTGATTTTCTCAATGCTAGGTTTATCTTTTCTACAACTCATCTCTTTAATTGTTTCATGTTGTTACAGGGATGATATTGTGATGAAAACTGCTATAGGTGTCCTTGGAGATCTAGCAGATACTCTGGGAAGTAATGCTGGTTCTCTTATTCAGCAATCTCTATCAAGCAAAGACTTTTTAAATGAATGCTTATCTTCAGAGGACCATTTGATTAAAGAATCCGCTGAGTGGGCCAGGCTGGCCATTAGTTGTGCCATATCTGTTTGAGGTGGTGCCCGTTTGGTGCATAATATTTATCTGCATGCATGTGGTCGTGTTGAGTCCGGGTCGAAAGTTAGACATTCAGTTGTGTCATGTGTGATCATTGCAATTATCAGACAAGAGAAGGCTTTTTACTTCTTGTTGTCACTAACTCATGCATCAACATCATGGGGTTGTGTTCCTTTCATTTACCTTGGGGGGATGTGGAACATTGGTGGTGATGGCATCTTCATTAAGAAAGTGACGTGACATTTGGCTGGTGGGTGCTGATCGGAAGGTGATGTCTAATTTGCTGAATATACAAGTGATGCTGCATGCTTGTCCCAATATCGGTTTGACTATTGTTATTGGGTGTTGGTGATGAGATGAGCCCCCATCTCTCTGCCTGTTTGGTTGATGGTAACACCCTTACACCCATGATTTTAGTAGCCAGCCGCCACACCAATTTTTCTTCTTTTCCATATTCGCAATTTACTTTCATTTTACATATTTTTTGAACCAAGTTTGTCCATGTCTTGCATTGTTCCAGACCATCTAATATTGCATTGGGTTGCATACAATCATTCATCAATTTCAACTAGTACACTCTTGTGGGGGTGCTGCCATAATATTTTGTTTAGGGCATTCCATTTGCATTTTCAGACCTCAGTTTTTGTTAGGTGTTTCACAGGTGATTTAGTCAAATTATACTACCACACATTTTGGAACTTGCTTGTTGCTTCTCTGCTCACAAAGGTACAGGTTTGTTCTTCACTCTTGCTTTGGGAAGTGTAATATATTCTGTTTGAATCTCCAAGCATGGTTTGTTAGGATGTCTTGAATTTTTGATGACATTGGATGGATTGAGAACAGAAGAGATGTTCTTGTTGTCTAAGGGCAAATTTATTTGTGGTCTTGCTTAGTAGTTTTCATCGCTCAAAGCAATACATAATCTATATGTTAAAATGAGTTTCCCCTTGTATAGTATCATGCTCTGCTAGAGAAGTTTCCTTTGTAAAGCTTGTGAATGGTCCCTCATGTGAAGTCTTATTTCTGAATTTGTTGTAAGTTTGAGTTTGAGCAAACACTATCTTATTGCATATGCTGCGAATACTATGAGTTTGTGGCTCAGCGGCACCAAGTACCGAGTACTGTGGAAACTCGTGGTTCAAGAGCGGCAGCCATGACAAAAAATTAGGGCATTTCATCTTAATTATGGCATGAGTTTGTGGTTCATGAGCAGCAGTCAATTATGTCAGTTATGTCAAAAATTAGCTAGGGAATATCATCTTAATTCTGGCTCTTTTTAGGGAATTTCGATATTTCACTGGCTCTCCTGGCTTATGGTATTATTAGTTAGCATATGAAATTCCTACTCCTGGGTGATGGGATGAAACTGAAATTCGAATAATGGAAGAATACATGACGAAATTTGTTGGAGAAAAGTAGAGTGTAGAAGGCATAATAGAACAGTAGTTTAGTGACCTCGAGTTTCGGTTGTCACAGCCATTCCAATATTGTCATGTTGCATCAACTGTTTATGGTTGCACATTTATGCTAGCTTTCAAAACGCCCTCTCAACTTAGGCCACCCTAGCAGTTCGCACCAATATACAACAGTTTCAACACAAAAATACAGCAAAATCAGCATGTCATCTCTAGCAGTCTGCTCTATCTTTTTGCACAAAAACATAATATTCAAGAATATTCTGATTTTTTGTTTAATAATTAAAACTATAAATTATTTATGTCAATTAATGAAGAATAATAATTAAAAAATTATTAATAAATAAATAAAATTACAAATCTAATGAGCCTTATTAAAAACCCTTCAATTTTGATGATCAATTTGGTCAGGATTGATCCGAAACATGTGATTACTTCTTATCGAAGCCATAATAAATTATCCGGAAGCAGAAACAAGCAAAAGAAGCTAACGTTAGTACTTTTGGTATGTTTCGAAATTTATTTCCAGATGAAGGGGTTCCGAAGATGGTCTTTATTAGAAATTAAATGTATCGACTTTGCTTTTATGCTTTTATTATGTATTTGTGTTTATATTTTTATTTCTTTGTAGTTTGTCTTGTATATTACTATGTGATTGTGTTTTTTTAGAAATTTAGGTAATTTTAATGTTAGCATGTTTAGAACTATAACAAAAATAAAATATTTTGGGATAAAATAATATAAGAATACAAAAAAGAACAAATATAATAAGAGAGAAAGAGAAAAAAAAAGTAGAGCAATGAATAGTGTTGCTCTATTTTTGGAGCAATACTATTCATATCAACAAAATAGCGCATATAAATGGCGCTGGGCTGGAGAGGCTATTTGATGAAAATTTGACATAAGACGCAAGAAAGGCGCCGGGCTGGAGATGCCCTTATCTTTTTCTATATTCTTTAGAAGACGCAGATTACACACACACATTATTATTATTATTATTATAATTATTTTATTTTTTTTATAATATTCTTGAAAGCAATTTGTACAAGTTTCTATCTTGTAGTAATAATTATGAGATTTAGAATTGCAGAATGACAAATAAATGCCATGAAATATTAATAACAGCTGAGATTATGATACTTGTACGAGTAACGAATAGCTTTTTTTCCTGTTAGCCGACAACCTTAAAACATTGTGAGACTTTACAGTCTCGTAATTACTGCATCAAAACACTACTACGAAAATCCTCATCATTGCATTGATTTGCGTCTCCTAGTAATCAACAGATTATATTACGGGGAGGGTATGTAACCAGCAATTGCTACTCAATATGCCCACTGTTTATGTGCAATAGCTTAAAAATTACACATCAGAGGTAAAGCACACTAGGAAAATTTAGTGGGACTGGTTGTAGTTGGTCGAATACCCACTCTACTAGTAGACCGTCGTCGACCCAATAAGGACGTGTGTATATATCTTATAACTTTAGAGGAGTTCTCTGCCTTTTGGTAGTGCTCCCACTTATTGCTTTCAAAGATCGAACCACTTGAACCTGAACAAATGAGAGCAGGAAATTCAATCACATTGATTTCGTTGGTAGGTCACGATCCATATCTGTCTCCTTCCAAATTCATCATTTGTGAGGAGGAGGAAAGCCGAAATATAAGGATCAAAGGCGCCATGGGATTATGTTGGGTCATTTGAGAAGGTCAATTTCTACTAAACAGTTTCATTTTTTATTTTTTTTTGGAAGGAATTTTACTAACAGTTGAGAAGGTTGAATGACCCATTTTTAATGGTCTTGTAGGATTTAGCATGTACGAAATCATCATTAAAGAATTTTTCATGGAAGTAGTAAGGCATAATTTCTAACCTTCTCTCCATTCATTTCGTTAGTGCATACAAACGCAAGCACATATTATTATTAACAAGTAATTGAATAATGAATAAACTTTTCAAAAATGAGTAATGAATAAAATATCGTTACCATAAGAATTAAAATTATTAGGTATGAAATCAGATTATTTCAAAATTTTATTTGAACAATCGAATAATGAGAAAATCCAAGTAGATAGTTGATATTCATTACCCTTGACCAAGATCTAAAAAACCTATATATTATACCTTCATAAAAAAAAAACCCCTATGTATTATCTATTGAATTCAATTTATCTATTACTAATACGAAAATAAAGTTGCTCCCTCCACGGTGCTCCGTTTAGATTTTTCTTAATTCTGGTAATTTGTCTAATTTTAATTCTATATATTCTAATTTTTTATATATAGTTAATATTGCAATATTAATACATATTTATCTATTCTAATATTGCAATATTAATACATATTTATCTATTCTAATTCTAATGTCATGTTTATCTTTTCTTGATAATTTATCTATTCTAATTCTACGGTTTCTGAGATTGCCGATATGCCAACATGTAAATATGTAATAGTTATATAAAATTGTTGTGGACGTAAATCGTAACATCATATTTTTTAAATCAAATTTGACATTAAATACATATATATATATATATATATCTTAGATTTTCTACCAAAAAAGTATATATATATTAGAGTTAATAAAACACATTCTATTATAATTGCGGGCGCCCAATCTATCTATCTATTACTATGTGGGTTACTAATAGGAAAATAAACAGTGCCCCTCCTCGGTGCTTCATTCCGATTTTCCTTTATTCTGGTATTTTGTGCCATATTAATTCATATATAATATTTTATATTATTTAATATTCATATAAATATATTTGTATTTATCTTATATTATTATGTGCATCATGAATTCATATATTATAATTCGATCTTATATATATTTAATCAATAAATTGGTAAACTCGATAATTACAAATATAAAAGAAACATATATCTAATAAAAAAATATAAGACTATGAATATCTTTAAGCAACAAATTTTGAGTGCTCAATTCTTACTCAGATAATTATCATGGGAGTAAAATTAATTAATCAATAACTTTTTGAATGCCATTATATTTATAGAATAGGAATTAAATTAATTATAATATTATTTTTAGGGTAATTCATAGTTTGTGGCCCCAACTTTGGATGCTTTTTAATTTATAGTCCCAACTTCAATATATTTGAAAAAAATACCTCAACTTTGAGAAATGTTTGAAATATGTCCGCGTATTATTTTCCGACAATCGGCCGTTGTAATCCTTATTTTTAAGTCTATTTGAATTTTAATTCATATATTCATCTATTCTAATCTAATAATAATTTTTATTATATATATATTTATATATATATATATATATATATATATATAGTTTGCATTGAATATATTAACATCTATCCCAATTCCTATATATATATATATATATATATATATATATATATATATATATATATATATATATATAGGGAGTTGTTCTAGTGAAAAGAGTCATTAAACTAAGAAATAGGAATAAATCCTAACCCTTCATCCACAATAGATGGATGGCCAGATCTGAACAGGGGCGGATCCGGGTCAAACGGGCCGGACCTGGGTCAATCCGTTGACTTTTCAATTTTTTTTTTAGTTTCGAAATTTTTTTCGAATTTTTTTTCCGTTTTTTTTAATAAAGTGTGGTGCATCTCAATACACTGTGTGATACATCTCATTTCATGTTGTGGTACATCTCGTTACACAGTGTGTTGCATCTACACATTGTGATGCATCTCATTATACATGGTGGTGCATCTCATTACACATAGTGTTGCATCTCAAAATGCATTGTGGTGCATCTCATAATACATGGAGGTTTATCTCATACACTATGTGTGTGTATAACTATATCAAAATGAGGGAAAATCTTGGAGTGATTTGGTATGATGAAATCAAACTACTTTTCAAATCATTGTATTCATACCATATCAATAAGCAAGTGTTTGGAATTTTTTTTGCCTCCGCCTTCGGCTCCGATTTTAATTTATAGATAATGATTGTGGCAACATTAATATTTTTTAGTTCGCTCCGAGGCCTTCGGCTCCCCTCGCTCGACTATTGAAAAAAAATCAAAATAAAAAATAAAAAATAAAAATAGTGAAAAAAATATTAAAAAATTGTGCATCCCAATACACTTAGTAGTGCATCTCATTGCACAATTTGGTGCATGTCATTGCACAGTGTGGTGCATATCACCTGACTCTTAAAAAAAAATAAAAAAATCGACCCGTTGACCCGGATCCGACCCGGTTTGACCTGGGTCAGATCTGACCCTCCATCCCTTGTAGATCTATGGTGGAGATCTATTCCTATTTCTTAGGTTAAGATCCATTCTTATATGATCATTTTTCCTATATATATATATATATATTATTTTATAATCAATCTAATAAACTCTTAATAAACGTACATCGAAAGGCCGAATTCCTATATATATATACACACACACACACACATATATATTCTCTATTTTATAGTTAATCTAATAAACTCTTTTTCCATTCATAAGAATCCCATATTCTATTCTCTTGGTTTATCTATAAGTTAGAATTGTCATAGGAGGAGTAGGAATATTCTGTATTTTTGTGCAATATTAAATAAAATCAAGGATGAGTACATCATATTTCTGAGAAATATCCGATAAATTATGAACGAATTTGGTTTCAGAAATTCATAATGAATTGACATTAAACCCATTGTCATTCTCAATTATATACTTAGAGTATAAGTAAAGCTAATAATTAAATTTAAAAGCAACAAACAAATTTTGAAAAAACACATTAGCATTTTAAGAGGCCAATAAAAACTTTGTAAACAAAAATTCATGCGAAAACTAAATAAATATATTTAATCAACATGTCTATATGGAATTCTCTTCATTTTTCATTCCTATTTTTCTACAATCTTCGATTAGTGTCTGCTAGAATATATATATATATATATATATATATATATATCGCATTGAATCAAATGTATGGATAGATAGCTAAAAAAAGAAGCAAAAAAAAAAGATTTGAAGATATAAATATATCTTTCTCGGCTTTTTGGCTAAGATTAGAGATATCAATTTAGCATAACCAACGAGACGATTCAAACAGACATGAAAAAAAGGATTTTTTTTTTCTAATTTTAGTTAATATTAGTCTATAAATAGCGCTAATAATTAAATTTAAAGCAACAAATTTTTAAAAGACAAATTAGCATTTTAAGAGGCCAATAGAAAATTTGTAAATGAAAATCCCTATGAAGACTAAATAAATATATTTAATCAACATGTCTACATGGAATTGTCTTCATTTTTCATTCATATTTTTCTAAAAACTTCGATTAGTGCTTGCTAGAAAATATATACATTGAATCAAATGTGGGATAGATAGCTAAAAAAGAACAAAACATTTGAAGATGTAAACATATCATTTTCGGCGTTTTGGCAAAGATTAGGAATATCGATTTAGTATGAACCAATGAGATGGTTCAAATAGACTTAAAAATAATGATTTTTACTAATTTTATTTAATATTAACTTTGTTCAGATTTTTATCGAGTAATTTAGAATAAACCAACGAGACGGTTCAAACAACTACTATAATTAACATTACTTGTAGTGTTCATTTTTTTATCGAGTATTACCCAACCAATGAGACGGTTCGAATATACTTAAAAAGAAGAATTTCTACTAATTTTAATTAATATTAACTTTGTTTAGATTTTTATTGAATAATTTAGCATAAACCAACGAGACGGTTCAAATAACATACTAATTTTAATTAATATTACTTTGAAGATGTAAACATATGTTTTTCCGCATTTTGGCAAAGATTAGAGATATCGATTTAACATAAAAAAACGAGCTGTTCAAATATACTTAAAAAGAAAGGATTTTTACTAATTTTAATTAATATTAACTTTGTTTATATTTTTATCAAGTAATTTAGAATAAACCAACGAGACTGTTCAAATAACATAGAAATAAGGATTTTTACTAATTTTAATTAATATTACTTGTAGTGTTCATATTTTTATCGAGTATTACTGATGGTCCCTGAGCTGGGTCTTTGGTGTACAGGGGGGGTGAATACACCAAAGATAGAGTTTTGAAACTTTTTCACAAGTTTAAAACAGAGTGTGTGAGCTCAGTTATGAATCCAGCTGAGGAATGTCAGCTGGGTTAATAACTCAGCTGGCGGTGCGGAAAGTGGTGGTTTTTAAGACTTAGCTCGGTTGCTTAGAAAAACTCAGCTTGAAAATATTATCTTTACGTTTTCAGCTTAATCAAGTTGTGCAATTTTCAGAAAGACACAGTTGGCTTTGGAGAGCATCTGAGTATGCAGATTTAATAAAAATGCAATGTGCCAATGGAGTGAGTATAAATCTGAAAATAAAGAGAAAGAAAAGAACACGAGATTTTACGTGGTTCGGAGTAACACCTCCTACATCCACGACCAGATTCACTGGTAATTCACTACCACTTGGTTTCCAAGTACCAAGCAACTTCACAACTCTAACCTGAATTGTGTTCCAACAGTTTACGGGCACTGTCAAGCCTAAACCTTTCAGTTTGCAGGTACTGAAAAAACCTTACAACCACTTGAATTTCGCGCTTCAAGCAAGCGTAACATTGACCTAACATTTCTGGGTAAAGAGGGGTTTGGTTTGGGGTTCCAACTATGAACGAGTTCTTACAATAAAGAACTTAGAGTTAGATGAACTCATTCAAAATCTAGGCTTAAGATATACAATGAATTCTGCCTAGGAATCAGACGAAAAACTGGGCAGTTTCTGGACTAGAAACACTTTAAGATAAAGTGTTATTTTAACTATTTAGAACTGCTAATGAGCTTTTGAAGGCTTGAAAAATTCAGAGAATGAAAGCTTGTAGAGAGTTTTTCGTATCTGATCATGAGGTTGAAGACGGGTATTTATAGGTAGAGATCCAAGACTAGCCGTTGGAGGAGCCGTTTGAATCTTACCTACTCTTCTTAAATTCATAATCTGCCGTTGGGCGTTTCTGCACCTATCTTCATCAGTGTCACATCCTAGTTCCCGAGGTCTGGGATGCTGATTTGTTGATCCCTCATTGGTCGAGGTATATTGACTTCCTCTGACACCGAGATCTTTGTCTTCAAGCTGTTTTACGAATCTTGGAGCTGGATCTGATACTCTGACTTGAACTGATGCTTTCAGAGTTAACATTCATTTGGTCTGTACAGCAGGATCAGATGTGTCTTGAACTCAGCTCGATCCTGCTCTGTTTTGAACTCAGCTCAGCTGGAAAACTAAGCTGATAGTTGACTCCTGCTGTAAACACAGCTGGATCTTCTACTGTCTTGAGCTTCTGCTATCTTCCGCTTCCTGAACCTGTAAACTTAGAAAATCTAGAGCTCAAATAGGCGAGCTAGAAAATACTACTTAGATTTATGCGATCATCTACTCGGTTGGAGTCAGTTGGGTTTTGGTATTAAATCAAAACTTTATAATTTTCCCAACAATTACCCTACGGATTTGAGACGGGTATGTACAGTAAAATCACTATTTTAACCGAGATTAGGACGAATATGTATAAAAATTCTAAACAAATTTAGATTTAGAACATACATAATAAATGAGTATACTCGATTCATTGTCATTTCTAATTATAAATTTAGATACGTAAAATAAAATTAATTTGTTAACTTTGATTAATAATTAATGCGAACAATATCACAACTTCTAAATAAGATATAAAATTATTTTTAAAAATGTATACATATAAATTAGAATATACAGTTATTTCCCGTCGAATTCTTATAGACTACCCTTTATTCTGGTAATTTGTCTAATTTTAATTCATATATATTCTAATTTTTATTTTTATTAATTAAATTTTTATTAATTTCATATTCTTGAAATATCACATGTTTATCTATTAATCACATCTCATATTTATCTATCCCTCTATTTAATTAATTTCTTCTATTATACATATTAAAATAATAACAATTTCGGAATGCATTCTTATAAATCCTTATTTTATACATTCTTAATTCATATATAATAATCTATAGAAAATTTGTAAATGAAAATCTCTCTATGAAGACTAAATAAATATATTTAATCAACATGTCTAGATGGAATCATTTTCATTTTTTCATTCATGTTTTTCTAAAAACTTCGATTAGTGCTTTCTAGAAAATATATACATTGAATCAAATGTGAGATAGGTAGCTAAAGAAAAGAACAAAAAACTTCCTTTTCATTGATTGTGATTGCAAGCACAACTTACTTGGCTTATTCAGCTGGGGCGGTCCAGCTGAGTGCTTGGAGGCATAAGTACTTGTTGGGAAAATTAATAGAGTTTTGATTGGATACCAAAACCCAGCTGACCCCAACCGAGTAGATGATCGCACAAGCCTAAGCGCTTTTCAGTTCACCTGTTTGAGCTTATAGAGTTTCTTAGTTTACAGGTAGATTCGCTGAAGACAACTAAAGACAGCTGAAGACAGCAGAAGACACAGCTAAGCAGACAGCTTAAGAACTCAGCAGAGCAGACTCAGCAGAGCAAGACCAAGCAGAGTCAAAGATCTTACAGTATCAAGACCCAGCTCAGTGACGGAAACCCAGCTTAGTGTCAAAGACACAGCTCAGTGTAAAAGACCCAGCTTAGTGTCGTTGACACAGCTCAGGTCTAAAAACACAGCTCAGGTTGATGATACAGCACAGGTCTAAAGACAGCTCAGAATCAAGACACAGCAGAGTCCAAGCCGCTGAAGATACAGCAGAGACGCTTAGCAGCTCGAAGACGAAGACCTTCTCAAAGACAAGATCCCGATATCAGAAGATCTTATCTGACGCAGTCAGATCAGAGAAGAACTAGCTTCTGCAGATGCAGACCTACTTCGTAGGTAAAGAACAGAAGTCAACAAAAATAGGTAAGATTCAAACGGCTCTCTTCCAACGGCTAGTTTGAATCTCCACCTATATATATCTCTCATCCACCATTGAAGAGGAGAGGCTGGCAAGACGACTGAAGAAATAGAAGAAAATAGAAAAATGAACAACGAACTTCAAAGTCAAATCTTTCAAGAACACCCAGCCAGTCAGCTGTGTTCTTAGTTGTTCACATATTCAGTCATAGGCAGAATAGATCAGAATAAATATCTTAAGCCTAGTTTGAACGAGTTCATCATACTCCTTGTTCTTCATTGTAAGAACTCGTTCATAGTTGGAAAACCATATCCAAACCCAAACCCAGAAAGGTTAGGTAAAGGTACGCTTGCTCGAAGAGTGTAATTCGAGTGGTTAGGTTCTTCAAGCCGGAGCGAAGGTGTAGGCTTAACGGTGCCCGCAACCGTTGGAACACAGCTCGGGTTAGAGTTGTGAAGGTGCTTGGTACTTGGAAACCAAGTGGTAGTGAATTACCGATGAATGCGAGTCGTGGATGTAGGAGGGGTTACTCCGAACCACGTTAAAAATGCTCTGTTATTTATCGCTTTGTTTTATGCATGTTACTAACCTTCATGAGCATACATTTCAATCTGCATAAACTGACTAACTGAAAAGTGAAACAGAGCTTTGCAATATATTTGAAGCAACAGACGGACTTTCCAAATCCACCACATTCCGCACACACACACAGCCAGCTGTGTCGATCAAGCTGCCATCCAGCTGGATCGAACACAGCCAGCTCTCTGAAAAGAGTTTTAACTTGGAAAAGTTTTTAAACCTTGGTGTATTCACCCCCCCTCTACACCAAGGTATCCGTCTTGGGACCAACAATTGGTATCAGAGCAGTGGTTCAAAAGATCACTGTATCTGTCAAGTCAGCATTTCATTGCTAATAATGGTCACCTGAACAGATCCTTCAAAGCTTCAATTTAAAAAAAAATCATTATATTGCATACTGTCGCGAAATCTTCCTTGTGCAGGAATCTCTCAAGAGAGGAGCTCTTGAGAAATCATGAATCCAGATAGTTGTCCGAGATGCGAATGTTATAGGAATTATCTCCATGACTTGGGGGTACGAAGAACAAGATATTAGAGTATCTTGGATCACTGGAGAGAGGAATTTAATTCAGCAGCAAACCGGAAAGACTCCGATGCAATCATCTCAAGCCACCAGGAGATGAGAAGAACAGAAAGGCTGATTGCCGAGCTCAACCTGGAAAGACCTTCGAGGAGCAAAGAAGATGAAGAAATCCAGCTAGCTGACTGCGACCAGCTGTGAAATAAAGATAGCGGGATGCATAACGGAAGATGCAGCCAGTCATACAGCTGAGCACATTGGTCTCAATGAAAGAATAAAGAAGCAGCAGATGAATCAGCTGGATTTGGAACAGCTGACTACCTGCTATACAATCAGAGATCTCTTCAAAGAAATGAGCCGATGGTGAGAAGATCCGTTCATTAGAAGGAAGTAGGATGCAACTGAAGAAAAAACCACCTACTATCAAATCGAGGGGGAACTCTACATAGCTGAAAAGAATCAGCAAAATCAAGTAGAATACCCAGCAGGATGCACTCACCAAGATAGACTCAGCTGGAGTCACCAACTGAGGGGGAACAAACCTAGATGGATCCCAAAAGCTCAGATCAGAAGGATTATCCAGCTAAAAGGAAATAAAGCTCAACTGGACAACAATCGAAGAGCTAAAGAGAACTCAGCTGAAGAAGCTTCAAGCTAATCACCAAGATACTCAGCTGAGGAGAACCTTCAATCTAGCAGAAGAGAATACAGCAGTGGTATCAGCTGACTACAATGATCAGCTGACGGGTTTGCAGATTTTGTTTATTATATTTCCTGTTGTAACACATTGTAAGGATAAAATTATTTGAATTTAATTCAAACATCCAAACATTCCTTAAATGGATTATTCTGCAAGCTATACATCCCATCGCATTTAATGAAAAGCATGCAGAATACTGTAGCTCAAGAGAACTGAGTCAGAAGTCAGAACGTTTCGACTTCCTCACACGCGCGTGACATACACTCAATATTCACACGTCATAGGACGTGTTGTGCAAATCTCTCTCAGCCGCAGATCTTCAATACAATTGCCAAGATCTCAACCATTAATCAAAATGGGCAATTGATATATTTATCAAATTTTTGCAAATCTTCGCCATATTTACTATCGCTCATACTTGTCTGAAATTCATATCTCAGATTCTTGATTATCTTTTTGCTAATACGCTCTTCGAGTATCTTCGTCTTTCTAATCTCTTTCTACAGAAGAAAATCATGGCACCAAAGAAGACTACACCAGGAGCAAGCCAGACTGAGAACTTGATGTCAAAACTTCATTTTGAGAGTTGTCTGACTCTCAAGAACTACCAGAACGCGGATTTCCAGAAAGTTCTGGATCTCATCGAAAATGCCGGACTTTTGCAATGGGCGACTGCAAAACCGAAGAACATCATCCGCCGGGAAGTGGCAGAGTTCTTCTTAGAGATATCTAACCGAGATGATCGACTCCGTTCCAACGTCTCTCTACAAATCAAGGAGAAGACTGGACATACAACTCCGTGGGACGTTGACATCAACATCAACCGGATGGTGAACAAGCTGTTCTGCCTGAAGACTCTTGGGAACCGCTCCCCAGATAATTACACCAGAGAAGAAATCCAGATCGAATTGGATAAGATGCTGTTCAAGCCAGAACCGTACAGGGCGAGCATGTCCAAGCTCCTGCTCAAGCCCAAGTACGGATTACTTCGGATGTCACCCGAAATGCATCATCGGTATCGGCTGGATCTCAAGGAGAGATCAAGATACCCAACCGAAACCAATGATAGCCATCCTCGAAATGACCCCGTGGATTGGTTCTCATACTTCATGGGAAAATTGGAAAAAGAATCTAAAAAGATTCATTTTGAAGATGACAACTTCACCTGCATACCAGAAAGAGACGATCTATCTATGCACCAAAGTAGCGTGCATAATAGAAAGTTACTCTACTGGAAGGCAAATCAAGTGGCATAACGCAGAAGAATTTTCTGTGTCCAGAATACTCTTTGAAAAGCCAAGTCAGCTCACTGACTTGTTGAAGAAAGCAGCCCCTGAAGGGAAGAAGAGGGCGCTAGAGGCAAAGCATCAAACTGCCTCTCTCTCTCAAGCAAGAAAAAGGAAGCAATCAGAGGAGACACAGCCAGCTGGATCTCCACCTGCCAAGAAGAAGCTGAAATTTAAGGCAGCCATCAAACCAGCAAAGAAGGCAGCAGAGAAACCAGTTGTTGAGACAGCTGGATCGGAATCCACTCCCACAGCCTCCCCTGTCCAAAAGAAGAAAACTGAGTGGAGACCAGTTACTGAGGAGACAGCTCAGGGATACTCCTCCAGCTCAGAAAATGGAAGGGAGTTCGTGAGAACATTACGAGAAGCTGAAGAATCACAAATAGTGGTCACTGACCCAGACCCAGAGGATGTTATTCCCCTTCGCCAAATTCTTCAAGCATTCTCACACCCCACTCCAGCTGACTACAAATCAGCTGGAATTTCTTTTCAACAATCTCTTCTTCCATCCCATCCTCAGGTACACATCTCTGATTCACCTTTCAATTCTTCAGTACCTGAAACCTCCTTGCTTTCACTCACCCAAGTTTCAGCACCCAGCTCTCCTCCCAAAGAACCATCTCCTTTAAGAGAGCTGACAGACATTCAGTTGGCTGAAGCGCCTTCACAGCCAGCTGACTCCCAAGCTGAACTATCTTCTCTTCCCAGCTCACCTAAAGAGCCCCGTCTAGCTGATGTTCCTTCGCAGCTGGATGATGAAAACCAAGCTGAACCTTCAAGTCCCACTACTTCTGAGGAAGTTGAAATCCTTAGTCCCAGAGCCGTTGCACGTGCTGCCACCATCATGAGGTTCGATGACCTCAGGCTTCAAGAAGTAAAGAGCGCACTGCAACAATACCCGTATCTTGTTTCACTCCCCGCCGCATTAGTCGCCGTAAGCGACTTCAAATTTTACCTCGCTACCAAGATGACTACTTGGTACGCAAATGAGGAACTTGTGGAGCTCTACTCCTTCAACAAGCTCAAAGCCGAAGAAGCTGCTCTACAGGAGATCTTCGGATTTGGAAGTCTTCAGGATGCCTTCTTGCATCAAGACGAGCTTATCCAAACTCTCATCCAGAAGACTAAGCAAGATGAAGTATCACCATCTGAGGAGGTAATCGCAAGAGCCAACTCCTACCTCCACACTCTCAGCTGGATTGTTCCAGTTGAGACTGCCAAGAAAGCTGTACATGCAGACACAGCTGAGGCAATGGTGACTGAAAACGAGCCAACTTCTGCAACAGTTGAGCCTGCAGAAGCTGCACCACCTAGTCTAATTGCCAATGACACTCGCTCACTGGTCGAGATCGAGGCAATCAAACCCAGTCAAGTCGAATTCGGAACCCAAACGGATTCCAATGCCGTGCTTTCTGATGCAATGAAGGAGGAGATAGCCAAACAAGTTGAGGAAATCCTATTCCAGGATAGACTCAAATCAGATACTGACACCCTTCTGCGCATCACAGCTGTAGAATGGCAAGTCCATTGTCATGGACAGTCCATTGATGAAGTTTACTCTTTTGCCCAGAACTTACAAAGAAGCTCCAGTGAAGATCTCAAGCAATTTCTCGAATCTCATCGCATTGATCAGTCACATCATCTAGAGAAGAGAGTTCCTGAGACCATTTCAAGCATTCAAGCTCCACTGGAAAGCAGCTTCAGCGACTTATCCAGCCAGCTGCAAGCTCTACAACAACAAACCTTCTCCAACAGGACTGACATTCAAAAGCTGTTCAATCTCTACAAAGAGCTGGACACTCAGTTCACAGTTGGAAGTACCAACACAGCACAACTCAACCTTATCACAGCAGATAACACAGCCAAGATTGCTGATGTTGACAAAGCCCTGGCCCAGCTAAATAAGACAATTGTCAACCTATCCTCCACCCTTGTTGATAATGCCAAAAAGGGGGAAGATAAGGGGGAAGGAAATGACAAGAGAAAAACATCAAGGGCAGGCAAAGGAAAAGGCAGAATGAAGATGAAATCCAAGTGTTGCGATCGAGATTGATGAAGTTGTTCTTGAGACGAGAAGAACCAATTTGGACGAAAAGGAAAATGGAGCAAAATGATCATCCCTCTTACCAAAGCTAGCGGAGCCAAGCCAGAAGAAATAAATGATACTCAATGGCTCTGCAACTTTGTAAATAAACAAAAGCAAGAGATGAGGAACTTTCAAGAGCAGCAGAAGAAGAAGGAAAGTTTGCTCGATGCTGAGGAAAAGAAGCAGAAGAAGAAAAGAGCAAACATCAGAGCATCAAAGAAAAGGACTCAGATGCCAATGAACTGGAGAAGAATAGATAAATGGATCCCAGAAGAATTAAACGATGACTGGAAACATACAAAATTCGAGTTCATTGAAGATTACTACTATCTGGGAGCCTACCCAAATACGCCTCTAGATATTGCTTTCAAGACATATCTAAATGAGCTCTTCCATCAAGATAGGATGACTGCGAAAGCATTCTTCAATGCTGCAGAGACCGCAAAGATCCAATTTTCTGCTCCCCAGCTGTATCATCTCCAGCCTCCACTAATACCTAGAACCGATTTCCCTGACAAATCGCAAGTAATTGCAGAAGTAAACAAATGGGCAATCAGGAGAAAAATTTCCAAGGTAAGTAATGAAGAAGAATATAGGAAGCTGGAACGGATGATCTTCAACCGGTACAGGTTGAGAACGGATGAACAGCTTGAAGAAGAAAGACTGAAGAATCAGCAGCAGAGGAAGCAGAGTTGAAGACCCAGTCTTCTGGGAATTTTTGTCTTTTGAATTTTTGTAAAATGTAAAATTATAATATTATCTTTTATTAATGAAAGATTCGTTTTTGCTCTCAAGCTCATCCTGATGACAATAACTCTTTGTCCAGGCACTGAACTCTGAATTTAATATACCTGCTGTGTATGTTTAAACTTTTGAAAACCCGTTTTCTTGTTAAGGGGAAAGTAAATTGTTTTTCTCAGTTAGGTTTTGGCATCATTAAAAAGGGAGAAATTGTTGGGAAAATTAATAGAGTTTTGATTGGATACCAAAACCCAGCTGACCCCAACTGTAGTATCCCGTCTTTCTTAAATAATTAAAATAATTAATCTTCTGTGAAAGACAAGAATTTTAGTAAAATAAAGATTTTCTTTCCGAAAATTTTAGCCGGCAGATATATTCTACTGGAAAAATGAGTTTTAATTAATTTTTATCGTCTCGGTTAATCCGAAACGAAGAAGTTTTTACATTTATCAATAGATGATAAATGTTTAGTCATTAATTGACAAGAAGAAGAATTTAATTTAATTACGTGAAATTTTACGTAATTAATCGCTTAAAAATTTAGTTTCGGTCGATTTGAAAATGCTTCAAATCTCCGATTCTTTCTGTGAGATTTTTATCTAAGGTTCGTGAAACCTTAATATTAATTACTGTGTTGAGAAATTAGAGAGTTATTAGAAGATTAATTAGTTATTAATTAATTGAATTAATAATTAATTAATTGAATTAACCAAAACTTAGCCATTAAGTTTTAATAAAATAATAACCTACCCTATAATTCTAAACCTAGGTTGTTAGATTATATTTATCTAACTCTCTCATCTCTCATCTCTCACCACACGCACACACACAAGCTGACTTCTCTCTCTCCCTCTCGATCATCTCTTCTCTCTCAATACACACACTCACACACACTTAAGAACACCATCTTGATCTTCAAGCTCAAAGATTTCAACTTCTAGCAATCCTCTCAAGTAGTCAAGTAAGCTTAGATTCTTCTCTTCCAAGCTCTTGATTCATGTCTTTGGTGGAAGAATTATATATATATATATATGTGTCGAAAATTTGTAAGAAATATGAAAAAGTAGTTAGATGATCTTGATTTCTTAGAATGATGTTTATATGATGATTTTATGATCAAATATTAAGCTTAAGATGATGCATGAAGAATTCTAGTTATGAATATATATATGTCGATTATTTTGGGAGAAACCCTAGAAATGATTAGTAAATCTTCATGTTTTAATATGATGCTTATATCATGATTATATGATGAATTGTGTGATTAAATTAGAAAAATCAAAACCCTAACCCTAAGTTGCATGAAAATCGAAATTTAGAAGAAAATGCTAAATTTTAATTCATGCATTGAATGATGATTTGTTCTTCATGAATTATGCTTAGAATATGATTATAAGATCAAATATGTAATTAGATTTAAGCATGGAAAACCCTAGCTATCAATTGGTAATTTTCGAAAATGAGAAGAAAATAGGAAATAATGAATACATGAATTGTATGATTGATTTAATGATATAAATGAGTTTAGTTAAGTATTTTAAGAATGTTTCATGTTGGAAATACTTAAAAATTTCCAACCAATTTCATTTTTGAGAAAATAACCGATTAAATAAGAATATAAATTAGGGTTGAAAGATTAATACTTAATTGAATGAAATTAAATGAAGAAATGAGCTTAAGATGATAATTAAGTATATTAGAAATTAAAAAGAAGAGAAAATAATTAAAGAAATATTAATTTTAAAATAACCGAAAATTTAAAATAAATAAATAAAATATTAATAAAATTTTAATTAAGAAATTAATTGCATTTATGGACTTCTTAATAAAAATTAAGTATTATATAATTTTATGGAAATTTAATTCAAAGAAATAAAGATTTTTCTATTTATGGTTGATTTTCCCGATTTGGGAATTTATATGTTTAATTGAGTTAATGTGTGTATTTAAAGTATAATTATGTTTGTTATAATTAAATAAAGGTATAGAATTAAATTGAAAATTTTACGAATCCGTTAGACGGATTAAAATCGATTTAGTTAGTTGTGATGAATAGTAGTTTATAAATATTATTGTTGTATGAGAATTGATTAATATTGATGCTTAATGAGGAATTTAGATAGATTAAGATAGATTAAGAACGTTTGAAAAGTTAAGATAGGAATTCTCAAATTTCATCAAGTTGCGACATAGAAATTCGAATAGAATTTCGTTAAGGATATCGAAGTCGTTAGTCGATAAAAGCTCTCGTTCTAAAATCGTTATTCCGTTTCGATTAAAGGAGCAAGCGGAAGCGGGAGCAGAAACGTGAAGTAAAAGGGCTACAAGCGTTAAAGCTTAAAGTTTAAAGCTTAAGTTTATCAGGTGGGCTTTCTAAACTAAAATATGTGAAAAGCATGATATCGTATGTTTTACAAAGTTTTGATACTTGCCAAATGATTTTAAAAATGTTTAAGTATGTTACCATCTACTTCAGAAAGACGAATTCGGTTTCACGCAAGGTGAAATCTGTGTACACATTAGTAATCGTGCGCATTTCTTTGATAGGCCGATTATTCATAATCGTGAGCCTTTCCTTGATATGCCGATTACAAGTGATTGAGAAAGAGGCCTCTTTCTCATCACCATTATTTATTTGTAGATATGGTTCATACTGTTATAAATGTCTGCAGACAAATGAGTTTTGAAAAGAAAATATTTTTAGCATTTTACGAGTTGTTTTCAGAAAATCCTCGTATTATGTTTTCTGGCAAGTTTTCATATATAGCTGTATTCAGCAAAGTTTTCAAATGTTTTCGGCATGTGTTCACTGAGTACCTAGTACTCAGCCCTGCATGTTATTTCTAAAACGTGCAGGTTAGCAGGGATGAAGATGATGAGTACTGGATGGACTATTGTTGTTGTTAAATGTTGTTATGTAAAGAAAGTCGTTTTTGAGAAGTTGACCTAGAATATATGTCTTCATACATATATTCTCATGTTTTCCGCTGCAAGAAAATGAAGTTTAATGTTGTTATAACGTTTAAATTCTAAAGTCGAACTCTTTTGCTAAGTTCTCTTGAAACAGTTTTCTTTATCTTGTTTTCTTGATCCTCAAATAAATTCATCATCTTCTTAATCAATTGTCGGTTATTTGGTTGATCAGGTCTTTTGATTCCAAGTGATTTGAGTTATGTTTATTGATATGTATGTCATATTGATTTCAGTTGATCGTCTCGAGTCATATATGTCACATTATTCTAAAGTGGTAAATCCAGTGGTAGATCCAGTGAAGTAAATCCGAATGGTAGGTCGTGAGTAAATCCATTAAATCCAGTGAGTCAGGGTAATTCAGTGGCCAGGCCCAGTAGGTAATAGGTTCGAGGCTGCGACATGTTAAGTATGGTTATTAACTTTTGAACGATAGCCGGGTCGCTATCTTAATTTCCTTTGTTAATCATAAATTGTGTAAGTCGTGGGACCTATCGGCCTTGACATCTAATATCGAGGTTCGGGCTGCGACAGAGTGGTATCAGAGCGGGTCTGACTGCTCTGAATAATATTTTCTAAAACCTAGTCTATTTGAAACCCTAGATTAGTTTAGAGCAATGTCTTCTGCTCCAAGTTGTTTTCTGAAAGTCTAGTCTGGTTTGAATTCCTAGACTAGTTAGTTTTTAACAACAAGCGAAGTCCAAAGATCTCTCATCTCATCCAAATTTATCCAGGTACGAATTTCAACCGTTTCTAGTTATAAAGTTTGGAAGTTGAAGTATATATATATTTGTTATGTTTTAGCCTCTAATGTGATTGGTTGTTGATGATCGATCATAAGCGAGATAATGGATCAGTTGTGCAAGCAAGTTGAGTATTTATCTGTGGAATGTAACATGAGCCTGGAACACCCTTTTGGAAGCGACATTGAGTATGTTGAGACAGTGGATTCTCAAAACTATTCGTAATTTCAGTTTAGTTAATTATTTAAATTTTCTTTTATAGGATGTCCAACTCTAGAAGCGTAGCAGCGATGATTGAATTTCACCACATACATATGAGCTACACAGAAACCCTAGCAGAGTTTTTAGCTCGGTATCATAGAGTTTGGATGGACATCCATGAATCAAATATCTCGGGAGTTATTGGTATAGTTAGGCTAGTTCCTCTGCTTACGAGGATTGGCGGGGAGTGGGCGACATCGATTCTTGCAAGGTACGTTACTCCCCAATTTTGGGATGGTGTCTTGTTTGGAGATTGCAGAGCGTTCATAGCTGCAATTAGTACTCAATATATGTGTTTTTCGTACCCACCTCCTGGACCATATCAGCCATTGATTCTGTTGGTGAGTTTGGTTTACAACATCTCATGCCCCAAGATTACCCTATTACGGATCGAATCCTCCGGAAAATCCCGAACCTATTGCTTCTCCCATCCATGGAAATAATGGATTTGATGTTAACTCTTTTCTTGTTGAGCCATTGGCAAATGGCTATGTTTCGTCTCCTCCCAAATCGAGACTCAAACCTTTGTTCTGAGCCTTGTTTTGCCTAACGGCGTAGCCTCAGCTTCTTTTGTTGAGGAAGTTCCAAATGATCCTTCCGTTGAAACATTGCAAGCTTTGAATTCTTCAGAGCTTGATGCCATAGTTGAAGCCCAGCCTATTCTATTTGACCCTAATGTGGCTAGCACCTCTGGACCACGTCACTATGATAGTGACGAGGATAACGTTGATCCAGAAGTTGGACCAACCGAAGGATACTTCCACCTCCGTAGAATACCATTTACTCATTTAAGTTTTCAGCCTAGCTTTAGGCCGTCGCCGGGAGAGGATATTACTTATGCCCCTCGTGTGACTTTGGACGGAGTGGAGAGGGCAGAGGAGAGCACGGAAACGGAGGAAGAAGATCCAAGTGAGGAGGATCCGAGAGGCGACGAAGAGGAGGAAGAAGAAGAGGATCCGTCAGAGGATGAGCAGTGAAGGGAAGTGTCGGGAAGTTAAAAAAATAAAAGATAATGATGTAAATATATGTAATAGACTAGTAAGCGAACAACTTTTAACATTATGTTGTAAATAAGTTCTTGTAAATAGAAGCATAATATGATAGAATAGCGAATCGGAAGCGACGTAGAATTCCGCTCCGATAAAAACATTTTGCGTGATGTTAGAAAATCACGGTTCATATAGGGAATTTTTGAGTGTAAATAATTCCCTACCTTTTGTAAAAGTCCTCAAAGAGGCAAATTTTCCTACTAAATGAAGAAGTAAGTTGAGCAAAGATCAGCTGGAAAATCAAAGCTAGCTGGAAAATAAAAAAAAAAAAAAAAAAACCGAGCCATTGTTGGAAAAAGCCAAAATTCTGGAAAACGTAGGAAAAAACTAATTCAAGCTGAGAAAATTTGAATCCAAAGTAGTAAAGTCAGTGGTAAATCAATAATTTGAGTAAATCAGTAAATCCAGTGGCCAAGTCAGTAGTAATTCAATGGCCGAGTCAATTTGATAAATCCAGTGGTGAGTCAGTGAGAAAATCAGTGGCCAGTTCAGAAGGTAGTCAATTGGGTAATTCAATGAAATTTGGTCAATTGCGGAAATCGGTGAGTTCAATTTGGGTAATTCCAGCTGAGTGAATCCAGCTGCCTGAGGTTTAGATAATAGAAGTTAAAGTAAAGAAGTGAGGTTTAAGGAATGGAAAAAGATCGATTAAAAGCTCGGACGAAGAAAACAAGACAAAGCGTCGAACCGGCACCGGCGCGACCACAGCGCGCGGCGCGCCAGCCCCACGACAATTTCAGCATCGGGCGCGGGTTGGTGTAGCGCGGGACAATCCGCCGGAGGTCAAGTCGCGCGCGCATGAAGGAAATCTCTTCTTGGCCGCGCGACGTCTGCGCGCGGGACGGCGATCTTGGCGCGGGATAGTTCGATCCAGCGCCGGGGTTTATTCGTCCATTCCGTTGTCGTTCGTAGTTGTTCATTCTTCGTTTATTTTGTTCGTAGTTCGTTTCGTTCGTAGTTGTTCATTCTTCGTTTATTTTGTTCGTAGTTCGTTTCGTTCGTAGTTGTTCATTCTTCGTTAGTTTCGTCCGTTAATCGTTTCGTTCATTATTCGACTATCATTAGTTTAGTGCGTCGTTCGTTTATTCGTTCCATTAGTTATTCGCTATCGTTAGCTTAGTTAGTAATTATTTTGTTAGAAAAAAAAAATGTTGAGATAAATTTAAAAATCTCAAAAGAGATTTATGAGGAAGTTTGTACATCAAGATGATATTATTCATCTCTTGATTATAAAGAATGAAGAGCTAATTAAATTTAGCAAATAAATAGGTATATATATAAAAAAATACTACTGGAAAATTTTTTTTTGTGATTATTTGATGATAAGCGTGAATCTTTTGATTCATTAAAGTTATGATAAAGTTTATATGCCAAGATGATGCAATTATTTCCTTGAAATATTAGGAATATATATTAGCTAAATTTTTTTTTTTAGCAAAGATAAGTATGAAAAATATGTGTCCTTGAAATATTTTTGTGATTATAGTAATGAATGAATTGTTGATTCATTATCTATGACAATAGTGAATTGTTTAAATTGTTCATGATGATAATAAGAAGTTAAATTATGGGATTACAATGTATGATGATGTTTGTGAATCTTTGATTCATTAAATAGTATGAGCCTGTTAGATGTAATTGAAAGTTTTGATAAGCATGAATGGTGTGATTCATTAAAAGTACGATGAGTATATTATGCATTACAGAGGTGATAAGAAAATTTTTCTAAATTCTAAAACCTAGAAAAATTTATTTCCCTTAAAATACTTTTAAAGAAAGAAGAATTTTTATTAAAGAATAAGACTTTGTTAGAAAGAAAGAATAATTCGAATGAAAATCCTGGTTAATTAGAAAATGCCGCCAAGAGGTAGACCAAGAGGCCGAGGTCGAGGAAGGGTTGAAGATGAAACCGAAAGAGAACCTACCCCACCTCCTCCTCAACCTGAAAGGAGAATAGAAGAATTATTTTTGCGGCAAAATCCTCCAACTCTCGATGGAAGAGGAAGTCCTTCAGAAGCCGAAGAGTGGATTCGTCTTATTTGGAAAGAATTTTCCGTTTTCTTCGATGTACGGATCAAGAACGTCTAACATGCATGTCTTATCGGCTCGAGGGATACGCGGATTACTGGTGGGAAGCTCGTCAAAGGGCATATACCCCTGAACAACTGGAGAACCTGACGTGGGAACAATTTAAGGATGCTTTGTTCGAAAAATTCGTTCCTCGAAGTTATCGAAAGCAGAAGGAGAATGAGTTTGCTAATCTCAAGCAAGGTAAGAAGTCAGTAGCCGACTATGATCGCGAATTTTGTGATTTGGCACGTTTTGCTCAAGATAAGGTGGACACAGACGAGAAAATGGCTGAACTTTTCCGAGCAGGTCTTCGGCAGGAAATAAGAATCGTTCTGGCCAGTCAAAGTGCATTATCGTATGCCGAGACTTTAAACAGAGCTTTGGATATGGAATTGGCAATGCAGCCAGATAAGTCTTCTCAGACTTCAGCAGCCACACAAGTTCAAACCCCAGTGACAGTGACAAATCCGCAGTCGTTCAACCAAAGTCAGAAACGAAAATGGAATTTTGGAAGTCAACCTAGTAAGAAGCCCTGGCAAGGACAGCAAGGACAACAACGTCATCAACAGCAGCAATTTAATCAGGGACGATTCAAACAGCCTTTCGTCAATCAAGGCAGTTCATCTCAAACTTATCAAGGAATGTCTCCATGTTCCAAGTGTGGCAAGATGCATCAAGGGATATGCAAGGCTGGAAGTAATAGCTGCTATACTTGTGGTCAAGTTGGTCATTATTCGTATCAGTGCCCAACTAAACTGCAAGGAGCAGGAGGGAATAGAACATTTCAGAACCAGCCTCAGAAATTGAAGGCAATAGCAATTGTTCCTCAGCAACGGCAACAGCAACAAAATCGCCAAGGGCCGCGATTCCAGCAAAAGCAAAAGCAACCCCAGCAATTGAGAATGGAACCCCAGCAGCAATATCAAAGGGTTTTTGCTCTTGATCAGAAGCCGTTCGACAAAGATCAAGGAAATTTGACAGGTATGGGTCAATTAAATGGCATACCTGTTATAATTTTATTTGATACTGGTGCATCGCATTCATTTATATCAGATGTATGCGTAGATAATCTTGGTCTTAAAGTAGAACGTGCTAGTCAAGACTTGAGAGTAACAACACCGTTAGGTAAATCTACCTCAGTTACTCGCATCTGTCCTAATATAGAGATTGAATTAGGATCTCTCAAGATGTTAGCGAAAACCCTAAATTTAATTAAAATGTGGGATATAGATATTATCTTGGGAATGGATTGGTTGACCGAGAATTTTGCAAGCATTCAATGCAAAGGCAAATTTCATTTCATATGCCTGGTCAGAAACCAACTCTATTTTTCGGGATAGAAAGAAGTTGTAAGAAATCGCCGATTATTTCGGCAGTTCAAGCAAGGAGAGTGTTGAAAAAGAAAGATGTGAAAGCATATCTTATCTATCTCAACAAGAAGGAAGATAAGGAGAGCAGCATTGAAGATGTAGCTGTAGTAAAAGAATTTCAAGACGTATTTCCACAAGTTTTGCCAGGATTGCCACGGATAGGCAAGTAGAGTTCACAATAGATCTTGAACCGGGATCGGCTCTGTTTCCAAGTCACCATACGAATGGCTCCAAAGGAGTTGCAAGAATTGAAAATTCAAGCTGCAAGAGTTACTTGACCTAGGTTTCATTAGACCTAGTGTTTCTCCGTGGGGAGCACCAATTACGTTTGTCAAAAGAAGGATGGTAGTTTGAGGATGTGCATCGACTACCGAGAATTAAACAAATTAACCTTGAAAAACAAATATCCTTTGCCGAGAATAGATGATCTATTTGATCAGCTCAGAGGAGCAAGGGTATTCTCGAAGATTGATCTGAAATCTGGTTATCACCAATTAAAGGTTAAGCAAGAAGATATTTCCAAGACAGACTTTCGAGAACAAGATATGGCCACTACGAGTTTGTAGTAATGCCATTTGGTGTGACAAATGCTCCAGCAGTATTTATGGATCTCATGAATCGAGTATTTCATGAATTCTTGGACAAGTTTGTCGTAGTTTTCATTGATGATATTCTCGTGTATTCAAAGAATGAATTAGAACACGAGGAACATCTACGAAGCTGTTACGAAAAGGTTGAGAACCGAAAGATTGTATGCCAAATTTAGTAAATGTGAATTTTGGCTAAGAGAAGTACATTTCCTTGGACATGTTGTATCTCCGAAGGAATCAAAGTTGACCCTTCAAAAGTACAAGCGGTTCGGGGAATGGAAAGTTCCAACCACACCACATGAAATTAGGAGTTTCTTAGGTCTAGCGAGCTACTATCGGAGATTTATCGAGGGATTCTCCAAAATAGCTAAGCCAATGACCCATCTCCTAAAGAAAGAATCAAAATTCAAGTGGTCGAGAAGAATGTGAGGAAAGTTTCCAAGAACTTAAAAAGAGATTGACCACTGCCCCAGTGCTATCAGTTCCAGATTCGGATAAAGATTTTACACAGATGCATCAAAGAACGGACTAGGTTGTGTCTGATGCAAGAAGGAAGAGTTATTGCATATGCTTCTAGACAGCTTAGACCTCATGAAATAAACTATCCAACTCATGATTTGGAACTAGCGACGGTAGTACATGCTTTAAAACTGCGGAGACACCATCTTTATGGAACGAAATGTGAAATCTTCACGGATCACAAGAGTCTCAAATATTTCTTTGAACGAAAGAATTAAATATGAGACAAAGAAGATGGCTCGAGTTAGTTAAAGATTACGATTGTAAAATTTCCTATCATCCGGGAAAAGCAAATGTAGTTGCGATGCGTTAAACGAGAAAAGGAAAATCGGAATTTGGATTTCTTCTAACTCAAGAGAAAGAACTCATTAAGAGTTTCGAAGAACCGAGGTTAGAAGTAATTCTACCTCCGCAATCTGTTGAGCAAATGGTTGCAGCTATGGAAATAATTCCGGATTTAAGATTGAGAATTTCCAATGCTCAAAGAAAAGACGAGAAATTGGAAAAGTTACGAATGAAAATTCGTCAAGAGAAAAATGAAAATTTTAAGGAGACAGGAGATAATGTTCTCCTGTATCGAGGAAGAATTTGTGTGCCGAATGATGAAGAATTAAGGAATGAAATCATGAGCGAAGCTCATGAAACTCCTTATTCAGCTCACCCTGGAGGCACCAAAATGTATCAAGATTTGAAACAAACATTTTGGTGGGAAGGAATGAAAAGAGACATAGCTTCTTTTGTGGAAAGATGTTTAGCCTGTCAGCAAGTAAAGGCATTGCATCAGAGACCCTATGGGAAGCTACAACCTTTAGATATTCCAGAATGGAAATGGGATAAAATTACCATGGATTTTGTAACTGGGTTACCTAGATCCAAACGAGGAAATACAGCGATATGGGTAATAGTGGATAGATTGACAAAATCTGCACACTTTATACCTATTCCCATAACTTATGGCGCAGATAAGTTAGCTCGGTGTACGTACGAGAAATTGTGCGATTGCACGGAGTACCTAAGTCGATCACTTCGGATCGAGACTCAAAATTTACTTCTCATTTTTGGAGAAGTATGCAAGAAGAATTAGGTACCAAATTGAACTTCAGTACGGCTTTTCATCCTCAAACGGATGGTCAATCAGAAAGAACCATTCAGATCTTGGAGGATATGTTGAGAACTGTTGTTTTAGATCGAGGAAGTCAATGGGAGCAAATTTTACCTCTTGTTGAATTTGCTTACAACAACAGTTATCAAATGACGATTGGCATGGCGCCCTACGAAGCCCTTTATGGAAAGAAGTGTAGATCTCCGCTCCATTGGGATGATGTGGGCGAGAGAAAAATATTAGGGCCTGATTCAGTGGAAGAAATGATAAAGATTGTGCGTCAAATCAAGCAAAGAATTAAAGAAGCGCAAGACCGTCAGAAGTCTTATGCTGACATCAGAAGATCAGCATTAGAATTCAATATGGGTGATAAAGTTTTCTTGAAAGTTTCGCCTTCAAGAGGAATTCAACGATTTGGTGTTAAAGGAAAGCTTAAGCCTCGCTACATAGGACAATATGAAATTCTGGAAAGAATAGGTCAAGTAGCATATAAGCTAGCTTTACCGCCAAGTTTTGGAAATTCACATAACGTGTTTCATGTATCTCAGTTGCGGAGATATATGTTTGATCCTAAGCACGTCATTCGTCGAGAAGAAGTAGTCCTTGAACCAGATCTCAGTTATGAAGAGAAACCTGAAGCGATTTTGGATCGGAAGGTCCAACAGCTTAGAAATAAGTCGATCGCGTCAGTAAAAATCAAATGGAGGCATCATGGACTAGAAGAAGCAACATGAGAGTTAGAAAGCAAAACGAGAGAAAAGTATCCGGAACTCTTCCGAGAGGTAAGCAAATTTCGGGACGAAATTTATTTTTAGGGGGAGAGAATGTAGTATCCCGTCTTTCTTAAATAATTAAAATAATTAATCTTCTGTGAAAGACAAGAATTTTAGTAAAATAAAGATTTTCTTTCCGAAAATTTTAGCCGGCAGATATATTCTACTGGAAAAATGAGTTTTAATTAATTTTTATCGTCTCGGTTAATCCGAAACGAAGAAGTTTTTACATTTATCAATAGATGATAAATGTTTAGTCATTAATTGACAAGAAGAAGAATTTAATTTAATTACGTGAAATTTTACGTAATTAATCGCTTAAAAATTTAGTTTCGGTCGATTTGAAAATGCTTCAAATCTCCGATTCTTTCTGTGAGATTTTCATCTAAGGTTCGTGAAACCTTAATATTAATTACTGTGTTGAGAAATTAGAGAGTTATTAGAAGATTAATTAGTTATTAATTAATTGAATTAATAATTAATTAATTGAATTAACCAAAACTTAGCCATTAAGTTTTAATAAAATAATAACCTACCCTATAATTCTAAACCTAGGTTGTTAGATTATATTTATCTAACTCTCTCATCTCTCATCTCTCACCACACGCACACACACAGCAAACAGCAGCTTCTCTCTCCCTCTCGATCATCTCTTCTCTCTCAATACACACACTCACACACACTTAAGAACACCATCTTGATCTTCAAGCTCAAAGATTTCAACTTCTAGCAATCCTCTCAAGTAGTCAAGTAAGCTTAGATTCTTCTCTTCCAAGCTCTTGATTCATGTCTTTGGTGGAAGAATTATATATATATATATATGTGTCGAAAATTTGTAAGAAATATGAAAAAGTAGTTAGATGATCTTGATTTCTTAGAATGATGTTTATATGATGATTTTATGATCAAATATTAAGCTTAAGATGATGCATGAAGAATTCTAGTTATGAATATATATATGTCGATTATTTTGGGAGAAACCCTAGAAATGATTAGTAAATCTTCATGTTTTAATATGATGCTTATATCATGATTATATGATGAATTGTGTGATTAAATTAGAAAAATCAAAACCCTAACCCTAAGTTGCATGAAAATCGAAATTTAGAAGAAAATGCTAAATTTTAATTCATGCATTGAATGATGATTTGTTCTTCATGAATTATGCTTAGAATATGATTATAAGATCAAATATGTAATTAGATTTAAGCATGGAAAACCCTAGCTATCAATTGGTAATTTTCGAAAATGAGAAGAAAATAGGAAATAATGAATACATGAATTGTATGATTGATTTAATGATATAAATGAGTTTAGTTAAGTATTTTAAGAATGTTTCATGTTGGAAATACTTAAAAATTTCCAACCAATTTCATTTTTGAGAAAATAACCGATTAAATAAGAATATAAATTAGGGTTGAAAGATTAATACTTAATTGAATGAAATTAAATGAAGAAATGAGCTTAAGATGATAATTAAGTATATTAGAAATTAAAAAGAAGAGAAAATAATTAAAGAAATATTAATTTTAAAATAACCGAAAATTTAAAATAAATAAATAAAATATTAATAAAATTTTAATTAAGAAATTAATTGCATTTATGGACTTCTTAATAAAAATTAAGTATTATATAATTTTATGGAAATTTAATTCAAAGAAATAAAGATTTTTCTATTTATGGTTGATTTTCCCGATTTGGGAATTTATATGTTTAATTGAGTTAATGTGTGTATTTAAAGTATAATTATGTTTGTTATAATTAAATAAAGGTATAGAATTAAATTGAAAATTTTCTGAATCCGTTAGACGGATTAAAATCGATTTAGTTAGTTGTGATGAATAGTAGTTTATAAATATTATTGTTGTATGAGAATTGATTAATATTGATGCTTAATGAGGAATTTAGATAGATTAAGATAGATTAAGAACGTTTGAAAAGTTAAGATAGGAATTCTCAAATTTCATCAAGTTGCGACATAGAAATTCGAATAGAATTTCGTTAAGGATATCGAAGTCGTTAGTCGATAAAAGCTCTCGTTCTAAAATCGTTATTCCGTTTCGATTAAAGGAGCAAGCGGAAGCGGGAGCAGAAACGTGAAGTAAAAGGGCTACAAGCGTTAAAGCTTAAAGTTTAAAGCTTAAGTTTATCAGGTGGGCTTTCTAAACTAAAATATGTGAAAAGCATGATATCGTATGTTTTACAAAGTTTTGATACTTGCCAAATGATTTTAAAAATGTTTAAGTATGTTACCATCTACTTCAGAAAGACGAATTCGGTTTCACGCAAGGTGAAATCTGTGTACACATTAGTAATCGTGCGCATTTCTTTGATAGGCCGATTATTCATAATCGTGAGCCTTTCCTTGATATGCCGATTACAAGTGATTGAGAAAGAGGCCTCTTTCTCATCACCATTATTTATTTGTAGATATGGTTCATACTGTTATAAATGTACGAGACAAATGAGTTTTGAAAAGAAAATATTTTTAGCATTTTACGAGTTGTTTTCAGAAAATCCTCGTATTATGTTTTACGGCAAGTTTTCATATATAAATTTGTATTCGGCAAAGTTTTCAAATGTTTTCGGCATGTGTTCACCGAGTACGTAGTACTCAGCCCTACATGTTATTTCTAAAACGTGCAGGTTAGCAGGGATGAAGATGATGAGTACTGGATGGACTATTGTTGTTGTTAAATGTTGTTATGTAAAGAAAGTCGTTTTTGAGAAGTTGACCTAGAATATATGTCTTCATACATATATTCTCATGTTTTCCGCTGCAAGAAAATGAAGTTTAATGTTGTTATAACGTTTAAATTCTAAAGTCGAACTCTTTTGCTAAGTTCTCTTGAAACAGTTTTCTTTATCTTGTTTTCTTGATCCTCAAATAAATTCATCATCTTCTTAATCAATTGTCGGTTATTTGGTTGATCAGGTCTTTTGATTCCAAGTGATTTGAGTTATGTTTATTGATATGTATGTCATATTGATTTCAGTTGATCGTCTCGAGTCATATATGTCACATTATTCTAAAGTGGTAAATCCAGCTGGCTGAGTCATTTGAGTAAATCAATTTGGTAGGTCAATTTGAGTAAATCCAATTGTTGAGTCATTAGTAATTCCATTGTGGGCCCAGCTGGGTAATAGGTTCAGGCTGCGACATGTTAAGTATGGTTATTCTTTTGAACGATAGCCGGGTCGCTATCTTAATTTCCTTTGTTAATCATAAATTGTGTAAGTCGTGGGACCTATCGGCCTTGACATCTAATATCGAGGTTCGGGCTGCGACAGAGTAGATGATCGCACAAGCCTAAGCGCTTTTCAGCTCACCTGTTTGAGCTTATAGAGTTTCTTAGTTTACAGGTAGATTCGCTGAAGACAACTAAAGACAGCTGAAGACAGCAGAAGACACAGCTAAGCAGACAGCTTAAGAACTCAGCAGAGCAAGACCAAGCAGAGTCAAAGATCTTACAGTATCAAGACCCAGCTCAGTGACGGAAATCCAGCTTAGTGTCAAAGACCCAGCTCAGTGTAAAAGACCCAGCTTAGTGTCGTTGACACAGCTCAGGTCTAAAAACACAGCTCAGGTCAATGACACAGCTCAGGTTGAAGACACAGCTCAGGTTGAAGACACAGCTCAGGTTGATGATACAACACAGGTCTAAAGACAGCTCAGAATCAAGACACAGCAGAGTCCAAGCCGCTGAAGATACAGCAGAGACGCTTAGCAGCTCGAAGACGAAGACCTTCTCAAAGATAAAATCCCGATATCAGAAGATCTTATCTGACGCAGTCAGATCAGAGAAGAACTAGCTTCTGCAGATGCAGACCTACTTCGTAGGTAAAGAACAGAAGTCAACAAAAGTAGGTAAGATTCAAACGGCTCTCTTCCAACGGCTAGTTTGAATCTCCACCTATATATATCTCTCATCCACCATTGAAGAAGAGAGGCTGGCAAGACGACTGAAGAAATAGAAGAAAACAGAAAAATGAACAACGATCTTCAAAGTCAAATCTTTCAAGAACACCCAGCCAGTCAGCTGTGTTCTTAGTTGTTCACATATTTAGTCATAGGCAGAATAGATCAGAATAAATATCTTAAGCCTAGTTTGAACGAGTTCATCATACTCCTTGTTCTTCATTGTAAGAACTCGTTCATAGTTGGAAAACCATACCCAAACCCAAACCCAAACCCAGAAAGGTTAGGTAAAGGTACGCTTGCTCGAAAAGTGTAATTCGAGTGGTTAGGTTCTTCAGTACCCGGAAATTGAAGGTGTAGGCTTGACAGTGCCCGCAAACTGTTGGAACACAGCTCGGGTTAGAGTTGTGAAGTTGCTTGGTACTTGGAAACCAAGTGGTAGTGAATTACCAGTGAATCTGGTCGTGGATGTAGGAGGGGTTACTCCGAACCACGTTAAAAATGCTCTGTTATTTATCGCTTTGTTTTATGCATGTTACTAACATTCATGAGCATACATTTCAATCTGCATAAACTGACTAACTGAAAAGTGAAACAGAGCTTTGCAATATATTTGAAGCAACAGACGGACTTTCCAAATCCACCACATTCCGCACACACACACACAGCCAGCTGTGTCGATCAAGCTGCCATCCAGCTGGATCGAACACAGTCAGCTCTCTGAAAAGAGTTTTAACTTGGAAAAGTTTTTAAACCTTGGTGTATTCACCCCCCCTCTACACTAAGGTATCCGTCTTGGGACCAACAGTACTTGACTCTAGAGATGACATCTTCTGAGATGAAGGCGTCACATACAACTGTTGAGGGACTTAAGTATTCCCCTTCCACTTCTGGAGTGGGGGTTAGGGGTTCAGCTCTTGTTTTCATCATCCAGCTGCAAGTGATCATCGGCTGGATGATGCTTTCCACTTGAGCTTGGTGCATGGGCTTGAGCTCCAACTTACATAAGTTGATCTTGAAGTTGGTATCCCTGTCGAGCTGAAGGAAATTGAGGAGAAGACGGGTGAAGTATTCCATCTGTGAGGTTTAAGCTTAGTTGATTGGGGTCTAAGCTTAGATGATCAGCTGGAATACGTCGTTGGGGTGATAGCAATGATGATGTCCACGCTGGCACATGAACTTCTTCTCCACCGTAAGAAACCACCGCTTGTGGGCCTCCTGCTCCTCGGAGAGTAGTTATGAATTTTCTCTCAATGTCAGCTTCCTTCTTGGCTGACTGACTGGGCACCTTGAACTTGAGTCTTCTCTTTGAAGACGGTGCTTCAGCTTGTTTTGTCTTCTCATGTTGTTTCCTCGTCCCAGCTGGAAATGGAATAGATGCATGCTGCTTTGTCTCCTGCATCTTTTTCTTTGCCTCTTGTGGCGGAGCAAGAGTTTTGACATGTTTGCTCTAGAAGGCTCCGGCTTTATCAACATCTTGTCCAGTTCTGACTGGACTTCCTCTCTGGTGTTTCTCTCTGGGGAGAGATTCCTGTATGTCTTTAGGTTGAATTCCTTCGTCAGGATCCTGTTGATGTTGATCTCCGCATTTCAGGGAGTTGTGTGTCCCTTTCTCTCTTTTATTTTGAGAGAAACCTTAGATCGGAGTCGGTCCTTTTCCTTTGACATTCTCAGGAAGAATTCTGCAACTTCCTGGTGAATGTTGTTCTTGGGCTTTGTAGTCACCCACTGCGTTAGACCGGATCTATCGATGAGCTTCATTATCTCCTGGAACTCCGTCTTCTTGTGGTTCCTGAGAATTAAGCAACTCTCAAAGTAAAACTTTGACAGACTCTTCATGTTGATCGGCTCCTGGAGATATCTTTCTAGATTCCATGTTCTTCTTCTGCAAATTTTGTTAGTAGAACAGATAATATATATAGGGGATGAAGAAAGAGTACCAGATCAAAACTTTTTAGGGTTAAGGCGAAGATTTGCGTATCTCTTCTAGCATATATATATATCAATTTTCTTGATGAATGGACGATCAAGATTGGTAGAGTGATATAAAGATCTACGACTGGGAGTGATTCTCGCGTCATGTCAGTTTCTTGTTTAGAAAATGCGATTTAATGCGCAAGTGAGAACGGTTGAGACGTTTTGACTTTTTCCTCGAAACTCCCATGCTTCAGATCTTTGCAGATCTTTAATTAAATTTGATTGGATATGACATGATATGATTTGACCAAAACTGTCGAAAACAGAATCAATAGGTATGAATTGATGTTGCAAACCTCTCAGCTGATCATAGTAGTCAGCTGATACCTCGTTTATGAATGGATGAGTTGAGTAGGCATTTTTCCAGCTGTATTTTGAGTTGGTTTCCTCCTCAGCTGAATAATCCTTCAACTTAGGTGTCCGACTGAGCTTGGTTCTTCTCAGCTAGGTTCTCATTTGAGGTTGATTCTGAATTACAGCAGGGTCTGCTTCCATTCAGCTGGATGTGGCTTCATCTGGATTAAGTAAACCAAGTAATACGCACATCATCTTGAATCTAGCTTCTACCAGCGGCTTTGTGAGTACATCAGCACACTGTATATCTGTGTGAATTTTCTCAACAATCACATCCTTCTTTTCCACGTGATCTCTGATGAAGTGATGGCGCACGTCCACATGTTTGCATCTTGTGTGATGTACTGGATTTTCTGATATAGCGATAGCACTTGAGCTATCACAGAAAATTGGAACTTGTCCAGTTTTCACTTCGTAGTCATCTAGCTGATGTTTCAGCCAGAGAATTTGTGAGCAGCAGCTTCCAGCTGCCATATATTCTGCTTCTATTGTGGAAGTTGCGACACATGTTTGCTTCTTTGAAAACCACGATATCAACTTGTTTCCTAGGAACTGACATGTTCCTAAAGTTGATTTTCTGTCCAACCGATCTCCAGCGAAGTCTGAGTCTGAGTATCCAGTCAGCTGTAGATTATCTTCAGCTGGGTACCACAGCCCAACATTCTGAGTTCCTTTGAGATATTTGAGAATGTTCTTGGTAGCTTGCATGTGTGCTTCCTTTGGATCAACTTGAAATCTGGCACACACTCCGACTGCGAAAGAGATGTCTGGACGACTAGCTGTTAGATACTGTAGGGAACCTATTATCCCTCTGTACTTGCTGGAATCAACTGACTTTCCTTCAGTTCCGGGTTCAATCTTCCAGTTGGTGTTCATTGGGATCTTACCGTTCTCCTGGATTGAACTCCATATTTGGCGATCAAGTCTTTCACGTACTTGGATTGATTATTGAAAATTCCTTCTGCTGATTGCTTGACTTGAAGTCCTAGGAAAAAACTCATTTCTCCCATCATAGACATTTGGAACTGTTTTGACATCATCTCTGCAAATCTTTGGCATAAGAATGTTGATCTTGAGTTGAAGATGATGTCGTCTACATAGATTTGAACAACCAGGATGTCTTCTCCCAACTTGATGATGAAGAGTGTTCTGTCTACTGAGCCCTTCTTGAATCCTCTGGATACAGGGAAATTTGATAGAGTATCATACCAGGCTCGAGGTGCTTGTTTCAATCCATAAATCGCCTTCTTTAATTTGTAGACTTTATTTCCTTCTACTTCAAATCCTGAAGGTTGTTCAACATAGACATCTTCCTTGATTTCTCCATTTAGAAATACACACTTCACATCCATTTGATATACCTTGAATTTGATGTGTTGCATAAGCGAGAAATAATCTGATTGCTTCAAATCGTACTACTGGAGCAAATAATTCTTCGAAGTCAATTCCTTCTTGTTGTGTGTAACCATTGGCAACGAGTCAAGCTTTGTTTCTGATGATGACTCCAAGAGTATCCCGCTTGTTCTTGAAGATCCATTTAAGTCCGATGACTTTGACTCCTTCAGGTCTGTCGACCAATTCCCATACACAATTTCTGAGGAATTCATTTAGCTCTTCCTGCATGGCATTTGTCCAGGGTACGTTGTTTAAGGCTTCTAGAATGGTTTGAGGCTCTGGAACTTGAGCTACATAGCACGTCATTAGAGCTGTGTCTTCATCACAGACAGTCTGTTTTAGTTCTACTGAGAGTTGAGCTGTGTCAGCTGCTTTTTGATGATCCGATGTAGCTTGAGCAGTTGAGCTTCTGGTTCTAACTTGGTCAGATGGTTCTTCAATGATTGCTGATAATGGATGATCTTCGATCCATCTTCTCCTTTTACGAATTTCTTCATCTAGCTGATTGATGCTAGACGTGGCTAGATTTCATCTGGCTTGGAGTTGTTCTGGAGTTAAGTCTTGAAAATGAGACTCTACTTGGATTGTGTTTTGAGGTGACTTCTGTAGGAGCTATGCTGGAGATATAGCTGTGGATTCAGCTGTGTCTGGATTTTCAGCTGATGGTATCCCCCCTTGATTTGGCGTTGGAGGTTCCTCTTGATTTCCAGCTGGTGGAAATTCCTGATTGATTTGAGATTCCTCCTCTAGCTCATCATCCCATATTAATGGTTCGGCAAGATTCCTGATTCGATTCTCTTGAGCTCTTGTCTGAATTTGCCTTGAGGATTCTCCTTCATTTCTTCATTTGATAGAATCTCTGTATTCGAATGATGATTCGTCAAAGGTAACATGGGGAGTTACTCCTCGGTCAGTCTTCGCGTCAAACGTCTTGAGCTGTGTTTTTCCATTGTTTAGTATATGACATTTGTATCCGAAGATCTTGAAATATCCAATGTATAGTATTATGTTATTCCATAGCTCATACGACGTCTTTCCTTGCCTTGATGTGAGTAGAGAGCGATTCTGGGTGAAGCAAGCTGTGTTAATTGCCTCGGCCCAGAACTTCTTTAGAATGGCAGAGCTGGCGAGCATCGATGTGGCCGCTTATTTGAGTGTTCTGTTTCTCCTCTCTGCTACACCATTCTGCTGGGGTGTGCGTGCTGCTGAGGTTTGATGTTGAACTCCGTTCTTCTCGCAGTATTCATATATAGTTTCATTTAGAAACTCCGTTACCCGATCTGATCTGATTGACATTATCTTGCACTCCTTCTGAGTTGAGAGTCTTTCCAGCAGGATTGGTAGCTTAGTCCTTGTTTTGCTTTTCTGGTACAGGAATGACACCCATGTGAATCTTGAGAAGTCATCCACTACGACTAGAGTATATTTTATGCCGTTGAAGCTTGCTAGAGTAACTGGACCAAAGAGATCTATGTGTAGGAGTTGAAGAACGCGATCAGTTGACTGTACTGGCTTGAGGGAGAATGAAATTCTTGTTTGTTTTCCTTGTTGGCATGCGCTGCACATATGACTCTTGTCATATACTTGATCTGGAATTCCATTAGCGAGCTGGTTTCTAGCCAGTTTGTTGATCATCTTGAAGTTAAGATGTGACGTGGCCGTCGTTTAACCACGCAAAATGAATTTATATTTCCTATACCCACAGCAAGCTTAGCAAGCGGCAAGTATAGGGTCGAACCCAAGGAAGTTGATTGTAACCTTTTCTTCATCACCGGTGTCGCTAAAAAGGTGTTTAGTGTTTAGTCGTTATTTGGATCGTTTTTAGGTGTATAGTTCGTCGTATTTTTGTGCTTGCATTTATGTTTCCCATGTATTTTATTCGTATTTTGACTTTGTTTTATTCTTTTTTGGTTTTTCTTGTCATAAGTGCAGGTTCTCGAGTTTTCAACACAAAAATCATACAAAATGTGAAAGAAGCTCGTTGACAAGGATAACGTACAACGATCGCATGAAAGTCAGCCATCGTTGGAAGCTTGACCGCTTAATGCGAGCAGCTGGGGAAGAACCACAGTAGCTGCACTCACTAATTCTCCCGCTGAGGAGACGAGCAGTACACGAGCAACTCTCCTGGACGCGGAATAGCAGCTCTACGATCAACAGCAGCAGCAAGGGAGCACGACATCGGACATGCACGAGCAGCTGGAGGAGAAGTCGAGCAGCAGCAGCAGTCGTTGCAAAGCAGCCTGCGCTGGAAATGAGCGATCGTTGGAGTGGAGAGAGCGCTGGAACGCCGTCGCCGCTGGTTTTGAGCGAGCGCTGGAACAGCCAACTCAGCGACCGCTGGAAGAGGGAGACGGCTGGAAGTGTGTTCGTAGATCTTGATCCGGCGAGCGGTGGACTTGAGCGAGCGGGGGACTTGAGCGAGCGGTGGAAGTTGGCGAGCACTGGACGGTGACTTGTAACGCCTACTCCACGCGCAATTACATATACATTCAGCTAGGGCTAGATTAACGGACACGGCTACTCTCTCATTCTCGACAACAACATTTCACGAGCAGGCTATTTCATTTTCTTTTCTTTTTGATTGTCTTAAAAATCGAAGGATCATCATCAAGGATTATATCCGTTTTATTGTAAGGATTTCCTCACCGTTATTTCTTGCAATATTATCGATGAATTCTTGTAATTGTTGTCGGATGAATTATGCGATGTTGAGCTAATTCTTTAATTAGGGTTTAGATATTCGAATCGTGTTCGAACCATGCTTGTTAATTATTAATTCCTCCGTTGATCGAATTGATTTTATTATATTGAATAATTATTCGTTATTTGATATTGCTAAGTGATAGATGAGATCGATAGATGATTCTATTGCTCGATCATGATTCTTTCAACATTAGATTGACCGGAAACGTATATCTAATAATTAGTTGTGATCGTGTAATTTAGTTTTTTGGGTTTAACGGGTTGAAGCGAAAGTAATTGATGTTAACCCTATGTTGAAGTTGATTACGCGTGATTGATTAATGGAATTGATTAGAAACAAGTTAGGTGAGAATTCGAGGAGAAGATTCTAAATCCTAATATATTTATCCTATTTCATTGTCCAATTTATTTATTCGTTTATTGTTTTGATCTCATTTGTTAGTTTAATATTTAATCTCTCAAAATCTTGGTTTAGAATGTTTAGGATTATTTTCTGTTCTGTGTAAATAATACGATTTGCATTAGCCCTGTTGAGCCTTCCTTGAGAATACGACTTGGGTTAGCTTGACGCCCTACATTGACCTCGTTCTCTTGTGTTGGGAAAATTCTAAAGTTTTGATTTGATTCCAAAACCCAACTGTTCTCCAACCTAGTAGATGCTTGTACAAACCTAAGTTAAGTTTTCCAGCTCACTTGTTTGAGCCTTAGATTTTCTAAGTTCACAGGTTTGGAAGCTGAAGACAGAAGAAGACCCAGCTGAGTAATCAGCTGGACCCAAAGTCAACTGAAAGATCTCTTGGGCGAACGAGCTCCGGAAGCGAGCTGAGTCAGACTGACTCAAGAAAAGAAGAATGGATCCAGCCAAGAAGATCCAACTGAGCAGAATAAATTGAGCTGCATCAAAGTCTAAGAAAGACAGCTGAGCTGACCAAAAAGGGAACTAACTCTGAAGACGTCACTCAAGTCAGTTTACCCATCCTGCTTTAAACTCAAAGTCAAGCTCAAAAGACAGAAATCCCGGGTTCAGAGGAAGTCAATATACCTCGACCAATGAGGGATTGACAACTCAGCATCCTAGAAAGGCGAACCTAGGATCTGACACAGTGATGAAGACAGGTGAAGATACACTCAACGGCAGATCGACAGATCAGAGAGTAGGTAAGATTCAAACGGGTCCTCCAACGGCTAGTTTGAATCTCTACCTATAAATACCAGTCTTCAACCTCAGAATCAGACACGAAAAACTCCCCACAAGCTTACAACTTTTCTGAATCTCTCAAGTATTTAAAAGCTCTCCAGCAGTTATCTAACTCTTTAAAAGAGCACTTAACTTCTTAAGTGTTCAATTTCGAAAGCGCTTTAGTTTTTCGTCGATCAATAGTAATAATTGTAAATCCAAAGCCTAGATCTGAACGAGTTCATCTTTCAAAGTTCTTCATTGTAAGAACTCGTTCAAAGTTGGAAACCCAAACCCTCCTTTACCCAGAAAAGGTTAGGTCAAGGTTACGCCGTCTCGAAGCGCGAAATTCGAGTCTAAGGTTATTCAGTACCCGAAAACTGAAAAGGTGCAGGCTTCTACAGTGCCGTAAGCGGTTAGAACACAGCTCGAGGAAGAGCTGCGAAGTTGCTTGGTACTCGTAAACCAAGTGGTCATCCTTAGTGGATTTACCAGCTAAAACCTGGTCGTGGACGTAGGAGTTTTCTCTCCGAACCACGTTAAAATTCTATGTTCTTTATTGCGTTAATTAAGTCTTTGCATTATTCTTATTTAAAGAACTAACTGCATTTACACAGCACAAGTTTTCAAAACTTTATCTTTTCGGTATGTGACCCGGCCAATTGCGTATTTCTCAAACACCTTAAGCGAAAGCGAAACTAAGTTTTTCTGAGTTTTTGTAAAAGGAACGAGCTAAGTTTTTCTTTACACCACATTCCGCACAGCCAGCTAAGTTATCAGTCCAGCTGACCATCTTCTTTAGAAGTCAGTTGAACTCATAACTGAGCTCTCACTCAACTCCGTTTTAACTTGATAAAAGTTTAAAAAATCCCTCTTCGGTGTATTCACCCCCCCTCTACACCGAAGACCTCGTTCCGGGACCATCAATTGGTATCAGAGCAGTGGTTCAATCGACCGCTGTTTCTGAATCAAGAGATTTGTCTTGAAACTCTGCGTCAGTGGTCAACTGAACAGATCCGTTTTTCAGAAAAACTCACTCTAGTGCATTCTGTACATCTCTTCATGGATTCCTATCTTAACAGGAATCTTCCCACCTTCTCAGTTGATGACTATGCAATCTGGAAATTCAGATTGAAAAGCTTCCTGTGTGCGCATCACGACATGATGTGGGACGTCATTTCAGATGGACCCATCCTTATTTATAAACAAGGAAATGAACTCGTACCTGTTCATGATGGAGGACAACCAGAATACCGGCCAACTCTCAAGCCAAAGAAAGAATACTCTTCAGAAGAGCGAAAGCAAAATTTGGACTAGACAGCTTCGCAAGGAACACCATCTCATCAACAGTCTCAAACGCCTACCTGAGTAAAATCATCAAGTGCGAGACAGCCAAAGAGATGTGGGAAACACTCGCCAAGCTATGTGAAGGATCAGAAGAGATCAAAGAAAACAAATTCACAATAGCTTGCCAAAAATTCGACAACTTCAAGCAGCTAGCCAAAGAGTCCATTGAAGCGATGGAGCTAAGGTTCTCAAACATAGTCGTCGAGATAGAGACAATCAGAACTGGGAAGTATACCCAGCGGGAAAAGAATCTAAAGGTTCTTTCAGCTCTTTCAGCTGAATGGAACACTTACAAGGTAGTTCACCAAAGTCGAAGTGACTTGGGTGATCTATCTACAGAAAGGTTGTTCTCACTCTTAAAGGCCAATGAATACAACTTGAAGATCACTCAAGAAGAATCTTCAAGCAGACAGAATGACAGAGAACTCACCCTAGCTCCAAAAGAAATAGCTTTCAGAGCCAACTCTGAAAAGTCAGCTCATGTCAAGTCAGCCGAGTCCTCCAAGAAGAAGAAGGACAAAAAGGATATGAGCAAAGAGGAGCTACTCGAAGAGATTGCCATGTTGGTGAAAAATTATAACAGACTCAACACCAGCAAAGGCAAGTACAAGAAATTCGCCAAGTCGTACAGAGACAAATACACAGCAGCTGATGAAAAATCAGCTGACACCTCAAAACGGACAGAGGAAGGCTGCTTCAATTGCAAGGAGCCAGGACACTACAAGCAGGACTGTCCCAAACTGTCTAAGAAAGAAAAAGATCTTCTGAAAGCAAAGGCAGCTGACAGAAGAAGAGCATATATAGCTGATGAAGAGTCCGAGTGCAACAAAATAGATGATGATATGCCCTTCTCAGATTCAGAGGAAGATGCACTCATGGCCCGTGATGATCAAGACTGGGATGCTTGCTTCATGGGACAGACAGAAGGACTCGACGATGATGAGGTAACTTCTAAAATTCAGAACATATCTAACCCATCACCATCACACGAACACTCTACGAAGGTCTCTGAATCAGAATGACAACCTGATTGGAATCTGGTGGAGAAAGTCATGAATGACTTTAAGGATTTACAAGAAATTCTTGATGTCATAATGTGTGAAAATGCGGCGAAGATAGAGCGAAAAAGAAAGAAGCATCGAAGCGTGATGCTACACAGCTCAACGAGGAAATAGTGTTGCTCAAGGAAAAGTTAGTCAAACAGGATCAGCTGATGAAGGAGTTCTACTATGAGAGAAAGCAGCTGATGGACGATTTGGAAAAATCCACAGCTGAGTCAGGCAAAAAGACAGCTGAGATCTTGGAATTAAAAAGGTCAGAAGAAACACTATCCACAAAGCTGGTAGCACTCATCAAAGCTACATCAACGATGGATGAAATAATCAGCGTACAACGACCCGCAGCATTAAAAACGGGATTGGGTTATGATGGATCTAAGGATCTAACAAATGTTGCAACTACAAGCGGAACGAAGGTAACTTTTGTGAAAGCAAAAGAGAATCCAATTCCAACCGGACAAAAGACTGAGAAACAGAAAACACAGCAAGGTCCAAGAAGACAAGCTGTAAGACAACCCCAAGCTCAAATCAGACCACATTGGGTTCAGCAACAACGAAGGAATGACGATGGACAACATCGACACCAGCATCATCAGCAGCGAGTGGCAATATATCAACCGAGATATCAGAAAAGATACCCAGCTGGATATCAGTCTTATGATTACCAGCTGGATTATCAAATCCAGCCGAGATTCCAAGTTAGACAGCAGAGACAGAAGCAAAGAAATGTCTCGATTTGTACACTCGGCGGAAATCAACGAAGAAGCGAACTATCAAGAAATCAAGGCGGAGAAGACGAGAGATCAAGACCTACCAACGAGTCAAACTAAGAACACAAGGAACGTGTTCATAGACACGGTGGGAGAATTATCGGATCTAACGATCCAATCGAGTCATCAAACAAATATGGATCGTAAAGGGATCTCTAACTAACCCATAAGGACCCAATCACAGCGGGGACCTAAATTTTGATTTACTGTGACAGTACAAGAAAAAGATGCATCATAGAGGAATCAATGAGAACAACGTGGTACTTGGACGGCGGATGCTCAAAACACGTGACTCATCTAAAGCATCTACTCCAAGAATACGAAGAGCGTTCGAGTCCTCAAGTAACGTTTGGTGACAACTCCAAAGGTTTAACCAAAGGTTACGGTACATTTGAAACCTACAATGTTAAAATATCTAACGTGTCATATGTACGAAGGATTAAAACATAACTTGCTTTCCATTAGTCAATTACTGCGATAATGGTTTTTACATCAAGTTCGATGCACGGGGATGTACGAGTGAAAAACATAGAAACCAAGCAGTATTGCGAGAAGGAAAAGAGAAGCAAATATATACTTTCTTGGCGGAACGGCGGCCCTCCGGACACATGTCTTGTATCAAAAAGCGGCAATGAAGTCGGTAGGTATCATGTACGAGCCGAATCATCTCAACTTCAAGACAATCAACAAGGCGGCGAAATCGGCTCGCTAATGGAATTCCGGATCAAGTTTATGACAAGAGTCACATTTGCGTGCTTGTCAACAAGGAAAACAGGACAAGGATTTCATTCTCTCTCAAGCCAACGCCCTCGGCCGATCGAGTTCTTCAACTCATTCACATGGATCTTTTGGTCCCGTAACACACGACAAGTTTCAACGGCGGGAAATACACTCTAGTCGTAGTGGATGACTTTTCCGGATTCACTTGGGTTTCATTCTGTGCCGGAAAAGTGAAACAAGATCCAAAGTGCCGGCCTGCTGGAAAGGTTGACGACTCGAAAAGGAGTGCAAAATTATCTCAATCGAATCAGACCGAGGAGCCGAGTTTCGAATGAAACCATATATGATTATTGTGAGAAGAACGGAGTACAACATCAAACCTCGGTACACGCACACCTCGGCGAATGGTGTAGGCGAGAGGAGGAACGAGAACACTCGAAGAAGCGACTACCTCAATGTTAGCAAGCTCGGCCATTCCAAAGAAATTAAGTGAAGCTATCAACACAGCTTGCTTCACTCAAAATAGATCGCTACTCACATCAAGACAAGGAAAGACTCCGTACGAGCTATGGAATAACAGGAAACCCTTCATCGAGTATTTCAAGGTTTTCGGATCTAAATGCCATATCCTAAATAATGGGAAAACCCAGCTGAAAACGTTCGACGCCAAAACTGACCGAGGAGTATTCCTTGGTTACTCAGCTATAAGTAAAGCCTACAGAGTCTTCAACAGGAGAACACAAACAGTCGAAGTGACCCCTCATGTCACCTTTGATGAAACATCCTTCGAATTCAGAGAGTCGATCAAACAAAGAAACACAGCTGGAACATCAAGCTCCGATCCAGCTCAAACAAGATCACAAGTAATTCGAATCCAGAATCTAGCTGAACCATTGATTTGGGATGATGAACCAGAAGAACCTCAAATCAATTCAGCAGAGGTAAATCAACCAGCTGATGATCCAGAGGAATCCCCAATATCAGATCAAGGGGGAATGCCGCCAGCTGGAAATCAAGACCCAGCTGATTCCCCAGCTCCCTCTCTAGCTGGATTCACTCAGTCTACGCCTCAAGATCAATCTAACTCTAATCCAAATCAGAACGAGTCTCAAGATACGACTCCAGATCATCTCCAAGCAAGATGTGACCTAGCAACCTCAAGCATCAATGAACTAGAAGAAGAAATTAGAACAAGACGAAGATGGATCGAAGATCATCCAGCTTCAGCAATCATTGGAGAACCATCAGACAGAGTTAGAACAAGAAATTCAATCGCTCAAAACCTGACATCAAATCCGCAAGAAGCAAATAATGAAGCTCAAGTCGCAGTAGAGCTAGTTCTGACCGTCGACAACGAAGACACAGCTCTCATGGCATGTTATGTAGCTCAAGTTCCAGAGCCTCAAACAATTGTCGAAGCCTTAAAGAGTGTGCCCTGGACAAATGCTATGCAAGAAGAACTGAATGAATTTCTCAGAAATTGCGTCTGGGAACTGGTCGATAAACCAGAATGAGTCAAAATAATAGGTCTGAAATGGATATTAAAAAACAAGCTGGATACTCTTGGAGTAATAATCAGAAATAAGGCTCGCTTAGTCGCCAAGGGATATACACAGCAAGAAGGAATAGACTTTGAAGAGTCATTTGCTCCAGTAGCAAGATTGGAAGCCATCAGATTATTCCTTGCATACGCAGCACATCACAAATTCAAAGTATATCAAATGGACGTGAAGTGTGCATTCTTGAATGGGGAAATCAGAGAAGATGTCTATGTAGAACAACCCCCAGGATTTGAAGTAGAAGGAAACAAAGTTTACAAGCTAAAGAAGACGCTTTATGGTCTGAAGCAAGCACCTCGAGCTTGGTATGACACTCTGTCAGGATTTCTAGTATCCAAAGGTTTCAAGAAAGGTTCAGTTGACAGAACTCTCTTCACCATCAAGCTAGGTGAAGATATTTTAGTTGTTCAAATTTATGTGGACGACAGTATCTTCGGCTCAAGATCAACTTTCTTATGTGAAAGATTTCGAGAGATGATGTCAAAACAATTCCAAATGTCAATGATGGGAGAAATGAGTTTCTTCCTAGGACTCCAAGTCAAGCAATCAGCAGAAGGAATATTCATAAATCAATCCAAGTACGTGAAAGACTTGATCACCAAATATGGAATTCAATCCAGCAAAACGGTTAAGATCCCTATAAATACAAATTGGAAGATTGAACCTGGAACCGAAGGAAAATCAGTGGATCCCAGCAAATACAGAGGGATAATTGGTTCCCTGCTGTATCTCACAGCTAGCCGCCCAGATATATCATTTGCAGTTGGAGTATGTGCCAGATTTCAAGTTGATCCTAAGGAAGCTCATATGCAAGCAGTCAAGAATATTCTCAAATATCTAAAAGGCACTCAGAGCGTTGGGCTGTGGTATCCAGCTGAAGATAATTTGCAGCTGACTGGATACTCGGACTCGGACTATCTTGGAGATCGATTATACAGAAAATCAACTTCAGGAACATGTCAGTTCCTAGGAAGCAAGTTGATATCATGGTTTTCAAAGAAGCAGACGTGTGTCGCTACCTCTACAACTGAAGCGGAATATATGGCGGTTTGGAAGGCTGCTGCTCTCAAATTCTGCAGTGAAGCATCGAATTTGGATGACTATGAAGTGAAAACTGGTCAAGTTCCAATCTTCTGTGATAGCTCAAGTGCTATTGCAATTTCTGAAAATCTAGTTCTTCATACAAGGTGTAAACACGTTGACATTCAACATCACTTCATCAGAGATCACGTGGAAAAGAAAGACGTCATTGTTGAGAAAATTCACACTGATATTCAACGAGCTGACATATTAACAAAGCCGCTGATGGAAGCAAGATTCAAAATGCTGTGTGGATTGCTTGGATTGCTTAATCCTGATGAAGAAACTTCATCCAGCTGAGGGGGAATAAGACTCAGCTGGAAACCTTTTTGGGATATCAAGATGGAAGAATCCAGACCCAGTAGTTTCGTGAACTCAGTTCAAGAAGGGAAACCAGCTGAGGGGGAATCAAACTCAGCTGGATAGTTAAACTGAAGGAGTAACTCAACACAAAGAAACACAGCCGAGGTATCAGCTGACTACAAAGTTCAGCTGACAGGTTTGCGGTCTATCATTTATTTCCCTGAGGAATATGCTATTTAAGGATAAATTTATTTGAATTTAAATTCAAAATTCACAGACATTCCTTAGAAGGATTCGTCAATAAGCCATCCATCAAATCGTATCCCATCGCATTTAATGAAAACCATGCAGGGTACTGTTGCTCGGGAAAGTCGAGGCAGAAGTCAGAACGTTTTGACTACCTCACGCGCGCGTAACCTACACTCTACATACGCACGTCACTTAACGTGTTGCGCAAATCTCTCCCAGCCGCAGATCTTGAATTCAAATCTAAAGATCTCAACCGTTCATCAAGATAGACGGTTGATATATATATATCAAAGATATGCAATTCGTCGCCATATTTTACATATTTTCTCTGAAATCTTTCTGCAAATCAAGTTCTGGCTTATCAAGCTCTCTCTGCAAAATTTGTTTCTTGTACTCTTCTAACTCTTCAATACAGAAATACAATGGCACCAAAGAAGATAACCCCAGGAGCGAACCAATCGGAGAACCTCATGTCAAAATTGCACTTTGAGAGTTGCTTAACTCTCAAGAACTACAAGAACTCAGAGTTCCAGGAGGTGCTGGATCTCATCGAGAAGGTAGGCCTACTTCAATGGGCGACGGCGCGTCCGAAGAACATCTTCCGCCGGGAAGTAGCAGAGTTCTTCATGGAGATGACGAATAGAGATGAACGCCTCCGCTCCAATATCACCCTCCAACTCAAAGAAAAGACAGGGCATACAACTCCCTGGGACGTCGACATCAACATCAACAGGATATTGAACAAGCTATTCGAATTGAAAACTCTTGGGGACCGCTCCGAACAACTACACCGAGAAGAGATCCGAGGCCGGGCGGACAAGATGTTGTTCAAGCCGGAACCCTACAGGGCGAGTATGTCCAAGCTACTGCTCAAGCCCAAATTCAGACTACTTCTGGATGTGACCCAGAAGTGCATCCTAGGTATTGCTGGATCTCAAGGAGAGATCAGCATACCCAAGTTGAAGCCCATGATAGCCATCCTCAGGAATGATCCTGTGGATTGGTTCTCCTACTTTATGGGAAAGCTGGAGAAGGAGTCGAAGAAGATTCACTTCGAAGATGACAGCTTCACTAAGTTCAGCTGTAGGGAGACCATCTACTTATGCACCAAGGTGGCGTGCATAATAGAACACTACACCACTGGACGACAAATCAAGTGGAAAGACTCAGAAGAGTTCCCTGTGTCCAAAGTTCTTTTTGAAAAGCAGAGTCAGCTCTCTGACTTGATGAAGAAAGCCACGAAGGGAAGAAGAAGATGCGGAGAGGCAAAACGACTGTCTCTCCCTCTGGCAGGGAAAAGGAAACGACGGAGAGGAAACTCAGCCAGTTGGATCTCCACCTGCCAAAAAGAAGCTAAAATTTAAGGCGACGACAAGCCGGTGAGCAGACACGGAAAGCCGGTGACAAGCCGAGCTGGGCCGAATGGAGATCGATTCTTTGAGGAGACAGCTCAGGATTCCTCCTCCAGCACAGACCAAGGAAGAGAATTCGTGATTGCTTCACGAGAAGCTGAGGAACCACAGATAGTGGTCCCCCACCCTGACCCGGAGGATGCTATTCCTCTTCGCCAAATCCTACAAGCATCCTCACAACCCGCTCCAGTTGATCTCACATCATCTGGATCTCCTCCTCAACAACACTCTCTTCTCCTTCCTCCTCCTCCTCAGGTACCTCTCCAAGAATCCTCCCCTACCTCTTCGCACTGAAACCACCCATCTTTCAAGACCTACCACCCAAAGAGCCCCATCCACTGACGCTCCTTTGCGGTGGATGATGAATACCAAGGCGAACCATCAAGCCCTACTACTTCTGAGGAAATCGAAATCCTCAGTCCCAGAGCCGTTGCACGTGCTGCCACAGTCATGAGGGTCGAGGACCTCAGACTCCAAGGAATAAAGAGCGCACTGCAACATTATCCCTCTCTTGCCTCCCTCCCTGCTGCTCTAGTCGCTGTAAGCGACTTCAAATTTTATTTGGCTACCAAGATGGCCACTTGGTACGCAAATGAAGAAATGGTGGAGTTCTTCACTTTCGATAAGCTTAAAAATTTGAAGAAACGGCTGCGGGGAGACATTTGGGTTTGGAAGTCTTCAGGATGCTTTTAAGCATCAAGACGAGCTGATCCAGATATTTATTCAGAAGGTTAAACAAGATGAAGTACCACCTTCTGAGGAAATCATTTCTCAAGCCAACTCCTACCTACACAATCTCAGCTGGATCGTTCCGATTAAAGCGCAATGAAGTTGTCTGCCGACACGAGGCAATGATGATTGAAGACGAGCCAACCGGCAACAGTTGAGCCAACCGAAGCCGCGCCGAGTCCAATTGCCGATGACACTCGGCTCGGCATTTGGTCGAGATCGAGGCAGTAAAACCCAGCCAAGCCGAATCCGGGACCCAGACGGATCCTATTGAGCTCTCTGATGCAATGAAGGACGAGATTGCCAAACAAGTCGAGGAAATCCTTTTTCAGGATAGACTCAAATCAAATGTGGATACCCTTCTGCGCATCACAGCTATAGAGTCGCAAGTCCATAGCAATGGACAGTCCATTGACGACGTTCGCGGATTCGCTTCCGAATCTGCAAGAAAGCACCAGCAGAGATCTCAAACAGTCTCTAGTTTCTCAACGTATTGATAATTCAAATCATCTAGAGAAGAGAGTCCATGAGATCATCTCAAACCTCCAAGCTCCGCTGGAAAGCCGCGTCATCGATTTATCCAGCCAGCTGGACGCTCTCCAACAGCAGACTCTCTCCTACAGAACTGACATCCACCAGCTATTCAATCTTTACAAAGAGCTGGACAATCAGTTCAAAGCTGGAAGTAGCAGCACAGCACAGCTCAATCTCGTCACAGCAGACAACTCAACAGAGATCGCTGACATTGACAAAGCCTTGGTCCAGCTGAATGAGACAGTAGTCAACCTCACCTCCACTCTTATTGATAATGCCAAAAAGGGGGAAGGTAATGACAAGAGAAAAACATCAAAGACGGGCAAAGGAAAAGGCATGGCGAAGTCCAAGTGATGCGATCGAGAGATTGACGAAGTTGTTGCCTTGTTGGATGCGAGAGGAATCCACCGGACGGAAAGGAAGTGGAGCAGAATGATCATCCCTCTTGCCAAAGCTAGCGAGCCACGCCGAACGGCTCAATGATATTCATTGGCTCTGCAACTTTGTAACTCAGCAAAAGCAAGAGATGAAAAGCCTCGAAGATGAGCGAGAAGAAGAAGAAAGAAAGTACGCTAAATGCCGAAGAGAAGAAACTGAAGAAGAAAAGAGCAAACATTAGAGCTGCAAAGAAAAAGTCTCGGATGCGATGAAGCTGGAGAAGAGTTGATGAATGGATCCCGGAAGAGCTAAACGACGACCGGAAACATACTAAGTTTGAGTTCATCGAAGATTTCTATTATACGGGAGCTTACCCAAATACGCTGATATTGCTTTCATGATGCATCTAAATGAGCTTTTTCATCAAGACGGGATGACGGCAAAAGCATTCTTCAACGCCTGCAAATACCGCGAAGATCCACCATCGCTCCACTGTTGTATCATATCCGGCCTCCGTTGATACTCGGAACTAATCTTCCCGACAAATCAAAGATTATCGCCGAAGTAAACGGATGGGCGATCGGGAGGAAAATTTCCAAGGCAAACAACGAAGAAGAATACGGGAAAATTTGGAGCGAGATGATTTTTAACCGGTATAGATTGAGAACGGATGAGCAATTTGGAAGAAGATCGTGAAGAATCGACGAAGCAGTGAGATGAAGACCTACCATCGGGATTTAATTTTGTTTGTTTTCGATTCGTTAATCCCGTATCTCTTGTAATCATCTTTTGTGGATTAATAAAAGCGAAATATTTTGCTCTCAAGCTCACACGATGACAATAACTCTTTGTCCAGGCACTGAACTTTAAATCTAATCTTCTGCTGAAATCTTTTAAAAACCCACTTTCTCATTTAGGGGGAAGCAGGTTGTTTTCTCAGTTAGGTTTTGGCATCATCAAAAAGGGGGAAATTGTTGGGAAAATTCTAAAGTTTTGATTTGATTCCAAAACCCAACTGTTCTCCAACCTAGTAGATGCTTGTACAAACCTAAGTTAAGTTTTCCAGCTCACTTGTTTGAGCCTTAGATTTTCTAAGTTCACAGGTTTGGAAGTTCGAAGACGAAGAAGACCTAGTGAGTAATCACCGGACCCAAAGTCAACCGAAAGATCTCTTGGCCGAACGAGCTCCGTAACCGAGCCGAGTCGACCGACTCGAAAAGAAGAATGGATCCAGCCAAGAAGATCCAACTGAGCAGAATAAATTGAGCTGCATCAAAGTCTAAGAAAGACAACTGAGCTGACCAAAAAGGGAACTAACTCTGAAGACGTCACTTCAAGTCAGTTTACCCATCCTGCTTTAAACTCAAAGTCAAGCTCAAAAGACAGAAATCCCGGGTTCAGAGGAAGTCAATATACCTCGATCAATGAGGGATTGACAACTCAGCATCCTAGAAAGGCGAACCTAGGATCTGACACAGTGATGAAGACATGTGAAGATACACTCAACGGCAGATCGACAGATCAGAGAGTAGGTAAGATTCAAACGGGTCCTCCAACGGCTAGTTTGAATCTCTACCTATAAATACCAGTCTTCAACCTCAGAATCAGACACGAAAAACTCCCCACAAGCTTACAACTTTTACCGAGATCTCTCAAGTATTTAAAAGCTCTCCGGCGGTTATCTAACTCTTTAAAAGAGCACTTAACTTCTTAAGTGTTCAATTTCGAAGCTTGCTTTAGTTTTTCGTACGATCAATAGGCCGTAATAATTGTAAATCCAAAGCCTAGATGCGAACGAGTTCATCTTTCAAAGTTCTTCATTGTAAGAACTCGTTCAAAGTTGGAAACCCAAACCCTCCTTTACCCAGAAAAGGTTAGGTCAAGGTTACGCCGTCTCGAAGCGCGAAATTCGAGTCTAAGGTTATTCAGTACCCGAAAACTGAAAAGGTGCAGGCTTCTACAGTGCCCGTAAACTGTTAGAACACAGCTCGAGGAAGAGCTGCGAAGTTGCTTGGTACTCGTAAACCAAGTGGTCATCCTTAGTGGATTTACCAGCTAAAACCTGGTCGTGGACGTAGGAGTTTTCTCTCCGAACCACGTTAAAATTCTATGTTCTTTATTGCGTTAATTAAGTCTTTGCATTATTCTTATTTAAAGAACTAACTGCATTTACACAGCACAAGTTTTCAAAACTTTATCTTTATTTGTGTGACCTACCGCATATTTCTCAAACCTCGCTTAAACCGAAAGCGAAACTAAGTTTTTCTGAGTTTTTGTAAAAGGAACGAGCTAAGTTTTTCTTTCCACCACATTCCGCACAGCCAGCTAAGTTATCAGTCCAGCTGACCATCTTCTTTAGAAGTCAGTTGAACTCATAACTGAGCTCTCACTCAACTCCGTTTTAACTTGATAAAAGTTTAAAAAATCCCTCTTCGGTGTATTCACCCCCCCTCTACACCGAAGACCTCGTTCCGAGACCATCATCTTGCGAGTCAATTCTAGGTGTTTAGAGTTGAAACATTTAGTCGGAACAGTCTTCGATCTGGGCACAGTGCTATATAAAATAATACTGAAAACTAAAAGTAGATCTGGTCAAATAATAAAAGGGCAAAGCCCGGATAAGATTTGAATCATTAAACATGAATATAAGCTCGATCATAGGTCTAAATAATTCCCCCACATGCACACATCAATCGGTTATAGCCCATAAGCAAAGTCGCCCCCATTGTCACGGTGTCACGTGCTCCTCTGCCCAGAACCAATATATCATTTCAGTGTAAAATAAGTAAAGTTTATGACGATTACCTATTATCTAATCTGACCAACTATCCTACGATGGCGTTTCGACAGGGCCTTTGCCCAGACAGCATTTCGATTTAGACAGACCCAATATGGCCAAAAGCATGCACAAAGACATACGACCACTCGCCCATACTCGTTATACTTTCGGATGCATGAGGGCATCTAAAGATTTATTCCGAAGTTATTAGAGATCTGATTTTATCCGAGTTGTTAACGGCCTATTAACAACTCAAATTTGACAAGACCATTTTGGAATCAAACCTAGTATTTCGGGAACATATGCATGCAGATTGATACTCCCAGAGCAGACCTCACTAGTATTTAAGCATTCATGTTCAAATCATCTCACCCTATCCAGGGCCTTGATGATTTAGCTAGACATAAGTGAAATAACAATAACAATAAAAGAGATAAAAGAAAATATTACTTGGAATTGAAATTAAGTACTTAAAGTATCCAGCAGAAAGCTATGGCCAAAGCGGCCAAGTAAAACATGTGCAGAAAAATAAATAAGTTTGCCCGTAGGCTTTGTTCTTCCTCATGCTGAAGCGCCAAAATTTGTGCACCCTTCCTCCTTATATAGATGAGCATTTTTGGGCTTCATGGGCGGTTTGGCCCATGGAAATTAGGGTTAGCCACTTTCCTTGTAGAGATCGAAATTGATAGAGATCTCCTTCCTTATCTTCAAATATACAAATCTGGTGTATATTTTCTAGATAAGGTAAGAAATCAACCCATCCTTATCTCTTGCTTCGGATAAGACTCGCGCTCCGTTATCTGCCCAAAGCATGTCTTCCTTTGCCCAAATGGTGTACTGCTCTGCCTCTGTTCTGCCCATAGTATTCCACAAAGGTCTGGATCCCGCACGGTATCAAGTTGGGCTACAACACCTTAGCCTGAGAGCTTCAATGTATACCTCCCTTTGCCTCTTATCTGTACTCGTGCCTCTTTTACGGAATGCAGCCTGTTTTGCCCAAAACTTCACCTGCTCTGCCCTGAATACGAATTGTGTCCTCCCAGACACGACTACGACCAAAAAGATATGAAAAAGACTCGATCTAACCTATAAACAAGATACAAAATGAGCACAAAATATGGGCTCATCAAGATGATTCAGCCGTCTGTGCCACAGCCAGCTGATTTCGTTGCTACTTTTGGATATAAGACAAGTCTCAGGAGGGCTGCTGTTCCAGTCAGTGAAGTACATATTTCCTTCTCTTTTTCCTCTTAGCAGTATCTGCTTGGTTTCCCTGTGCTTTACTGTGCATCAAACTTGACAGAAAAACCGTTGTCGCAGAATTGGCTAATAGAAAGCAAGTTATGTTGCAGTCCTTGTATATATGAAACATTAGAGATTTTAACATTTTTAGTTTCAAATGTACCATAACCTTTGGTTAGACCTTTGGAGTTGTCACCAAACGTTACTTGTGGGCCTGGACGCTCGATGTACTCCTGGAGTAGATGCTTTAAGTGGGTGATGTGCTTTGAACATCCGCTGTCCAAGTACCATAGCGTTCTCATCGACTCCTCAATGATGCGTCGTTCCCTTGCAACCTATGACAAAAATCAAAATTTAGGTACCCAGTTTTAATTGGATCCTTGTGGGTTAGACAGAGATCCTTTCACTACCCAGATCTGCTTGATGACTAGAAATTGGGTCATTTGATCTGATGATCCTTCCAGCTGAGTCAATGTACACATTCGTTGTGTTCTTTGGTTGTTGCTGGTGAGGTCTTGATCTCTGTATTTTCCTTGTTTGATTTCTTTGTTGATGTCCGGGTCTTTTTCGGTATCCAGCTGAGACGTTCCTTTATCTCTGCTGTCTCTTGTGATATCTCGGCTGGGACTGGCACTCCAGCTGGTGATCATATGAGTGATATCCAGCTGGGTATCTCCTTTGATATCTCGGTTGATATCTCTCGACGTGCTGTTGCTGATGCTGGTTTCTGAACTGTCCAGCCTGCTGTCTCTGTTGAGTTTGAGCACGTTGCTGTCTGATCTGTGCTTGAGGTTGTCTCACAACTGGCCTTTTTTATGCCTGATGTGTCTTCAATGGTTGTCGCTGAGCAGCTGGAATTGGGTTTTCTTTTGCTTTTACAAACATTACCTTTGTTCCACTTGTGGAAGCGATGTTTGTAACGTCTTTAGTTCAAGTATAACCCAATTCTGTCTTGAGTGCTGCTGGACGCTGAACACTTATGATTTCGTCCATTGTGGTGGTAGCTTTGATTAGTGTTACCATCTTCATGGTCAGCGCCTCTTCAGATTTTCTCAACATTAAGATCTCAACTGATTTTCTTTCTGATTCAGCTATGGTCTTTTCCAGATTTTCCATCAGCTGTTTCTTTTCGTAGTAGAAGTCTTTCATCAGCTGATCTTGTTTCATTATTTTGTCTTTAAGTGAAATAACCTCCTCTTTGAGCTGTGTTGTATCAGTTGCTTCTGATACATTTTTCTTTTCCAGTTCCACCTTCAGCTCGGCATTCTCACACATTATGATGTCAAGGATCTCTTAAAGCTCCTTGAAATCGTTCATAACTTTCTCTACTAAACTCCAATCAGGTTGCCCTGATTCTGAAACCTGTGTAGAGTGTTCGTGTGATGGTGAGGGGTTAGATAAATTTTTGAGTTCTTGATATTACCTCATCCTCTTCGATTCCGTCTGTCTGTCCCATGAAGCATGTATCCCATTCAAGTTCATCATGAGCCATCAGTGCGTCTTCTTCTGAATATGAGAATGGCATGTCATCCTCTATTTTGTTGCACTCCGACTCCTCGTCGACGATGTAAGCTCTCCTTCTGTCAGCTGCTTTAGCTTTCAGTTGGTCTTTATCTTTTTTGGATAGCTTGGGACATTCTAGCCTGTAGTGTCCCGGTTCCTTGCAGTTGAAGCAACCTTCTTTTGTTTGTTTGTCAGCTGACTTCTCATCAGCTGCTGCGTACTTGTCTCTGTAAGTTCTTGCGAACTTCTTGTACTTGTCCTTGCTGGTGTTGAGTCTGTTGTAGTTTTTGACCAGCATGGCTATCTCTTCAAGTAGCTCTTCCTTGCTCATGTCCTTTTTGTCCTTCTTTGAGGACTCAACTGACTGTATGTATGTGGATTTTTCAGAGTTAGCTCTGAACGCAATCTCCTTTGGCACAAGTGTCAGCTCTCCATCATTTTGATTGCTTGAAGATTCTTTCATGGTAATCTTCAATTTGTATTCGTTGGCTTTGAGCAGGGAGAATAATCTTTCAGTTGAAAGATCACCCAAGTCACTTCAATTTTGGTGTACCACCTTGTATGTGTTCCATTCAGCTGTGAGCGCTGAAAGGTCTTTTAGGTTCTTTTCACGCTGGGTGTATTTACCAGTTCTGATGGTATCAATTTCTACCACGATATTTGAGAATCTGAGCTCCATCCCTTAGATGGACTCGTTGACAAGCTACTTGAAGTTATCAAACTTCTGGCATGCAATAGTAAATTTATTCTCTTTTATCTCTTCTGCATAGCTTGGCTAGGGTTTCCCACATCTCCTTTGCGGTGTTGAAGTTGATGATCTTGCTGAGGTAGGCGTTGGAGACAGTTGATGATATGGTATTCCTTGCGAAGCTGTCTAATCCAGCTTGCTTCCTCTCTTCTGAGGTATATTTATTCTTTGGCTTGGGAATGAGCTGATACGTTGGTTGTCCACCATCTTGAGCTGGAACAAGCTCGTTTCTTTGTTTGTAAATGAGAATGGGTCCGTCTGTGATGACGTCCTACATCAGGTCATGATGTGCGCAAAGAAAGCTTTTTAATCTGAACTTCCAGATTGCATAGTCATTAACCGAGAAGGTGGGAAGGTTCTTGTTAAGATAAGAATCCATGAAGATATGCACATTATGAAATAGTATGAGCTTTTCAAAAGGAGGATCTGTTCAGTTGACCACTGACAGAGTTTCAAGACAAATATCTTGATTCAGAAACAGCGGTCTTTTAAACCACTGCTCTGATACCAATTGATGGTCCCTGAGCTGGGTCTTTGGTGTAGAGGGGGGTGAATACACCAAAGATAGAGTTTTGAAACTTTTTCACAAGTTTAAAACAGAGTGTGTGAACTCAGTTATGAATCCAGCTGAGGAATGTCAGCTGGGTTAATAACTGGGTTAATAACTCAGCTGGCGGTGCGGAAAGTGGTGGTTTTTAAGACTTAGCTCGGTTGCTTAGAAAAACTCAGCTTGAAAATATTATCTTTACGTTTTCAGCTTAATCAAGTTGTGCAATTTTCAGAAAGACACAACTGGCTTTGGAGAGCAGCTGAGTATGCAGATTTGATAAAAATGCAATGTGCCAATGGAGTTAGTATAAATCTGAAAATAAAGAGAAAGAAAAGAACACGAGATTTTACGTAGTCCAAAGTAACACCTCCTACATCCACGGCCAGATTCACTGGTAATTCACTACCACTTGGTTTCCAAGTACCAAGCAACTTCACAACTCTAACCCGAGCTGTGTTCCAACAGTTTACGGGCACTGTCAAGCCTAAACCTTTCAATTTGCAGGTACTGAAAAAACCTTACAACCACTTGAATTTCGCACTTCAAGCAAGCGTAACCTTGACCTAACCTTTCTGGGTAAAGAGGGGTTTGGTTTGGGTTCCAACTATGAACGAGTTCTTACAATAAAGAACTTAGAGTTAGATGAACTCGTTCAAAATCTAGGCTTAAGATATACAATGAATTCTGCCTAGGAATCAGACGAAAAACTGGGCAGTTTTTGGACTAGAAACACTTTAAGATAAAGTGTTCTTTTAACTATTTAGAACTGCTAATGAGCTTTTGAAGGCTTGAAAAATTCAGAGAATGAAAGCTTGTAGAGAGTTTTTCGTATCTGATCCTGAGGTTGAAGACGAATATTTATAGGTAGAGATCCAAGACTAGCCGTTGGAGGAGCCGTTTGAATCTTACCTACTCTTCTTAAATTCATAATCTGCCGTTGGGCGTTTCTGCACCTGTCTTCATCAGTGTCACATCCTAGTTCCTGAGGTCTAGGATGCTAATTTGTCGATCCCTCATTGGTCGAGGTATATTGACTTTCTCTGACACCGGGATCTTTGTCTTCAAGCTGTTTTACGAATCTTGGAGCTGGATCTGATACTCTGACTTGAACTGATGCTTTAAGAGTTAACATTCCTTTGGTCTGTACAGCAAGATCAGATGTGTCTTGAACTCAGCTCGATCCTGCTCTGTTTTGAACTCAGCTCAGCTGGAAAACTCAGCTAATAGTTGACTCCTGCTGTAAACACAGCTGGATCTTCTGATGTCTTGAGCTTTTGCTGTCTTCCGCTTCCTGAACCTATAAACTTAGAAAATCTAGAGCTCAAACAGGCGAGCTGGAAAACACTACTTAGATTTATGTGATCATCTACTCGGTTGGAGTCAGTTGAGTTTTGGTATTAAATCAAAACTTTATAATTTTCCCAACAATTACCCTACGGATTTGAGACGGGTATGTACAGTAAAATCACTATTTTAACCGAGATTAGGACGAATATGTATAAAAATTCTAAACAAATTTAGATTTAGAACATACATAATAAATGAGTATACTCGATTCATTGTCATTTCTAATTATAAATTTAGATACGTGAAATAAAATTAATTTGTTAAGTTTGATTAATAATTAACGTGAACAATATCACAACTTCTAAATAAGATATAAAATTATTTTTTAAAATGTATACATATAAATTAGAATATAGAGTTATTTCCCATCGAATTCTTACAGACTACCCTTTATTCTGGTAATTTCTAATTTTAATTCATTTATATTCTAATTTTTATTTTTATTAATTAAAATTTTATTAATTTCATATTCTTGAAATATCACATGTTTATCTATTAATCACATCTCATATTTATCTATCCCTCTATTAATTAATTTCTTCTATTATACATATTAAAATAATAATAATTTCGGAATGCATTCTTATAAATCCTTATTTTATACATTCTTAATTCATATATAATAATCTATAGAAAATTTGTAAATGAAAATCTCTCTATGAAGACTAAATAAATATATTTAATCAACATGTCTAGATGGAATCATTTTCATTTTTTCATTCATGTTTTTCTAAAAACTTCGATTAGTGCTTTCTAGAAAATATATACATTGAATAAAATGTGGGATAGGTAGCTAAAGAAAAGAACAAAAAAACTTGAAGATGTAAACATATTTTTTTTCCACATTTTGGCAAAGATTAGAGATAACGATTTAACATGAACTAACGAGACGGTTCAAATATACTTAAAAAGAACGATTTTTACTAATTTTAATTAATATTAACTTTATTTAGATTTTTATCGAGTAATTTAACATAAACCAACGAAACGGTTCAAATAACATAGAAAGAATGATTTATACTAATTAATTTTACTTGGAGTGTTCATATTTTTATCGAGTATTACTCAACGGATTTGAGATGAGTATGTACAGTAAAGTCACTATTTTAACCGAAATTAGAACGAGAACATGTAGAAAAATTCTAAACAAATTTAGATTTAGAAAATATTTAATGAATGAGTACCCGATCTATTGTCATTCCTAATTATAAATTTAAATATGTGAAATAAAATTTATTTTCTAAGTTTGATTAATAATTAACGCGAACAATATTACAAATTAAAATATAAAATTATTTTTAAAATGTATACATATAAATTAAAACATAAAATTATTTCCCGTCGAATTTCGACAGGCTTCTTACTAGTTTTATATAAATTTGATTAACCACTTTTATATATTTGGTTCTATAGGTCTCATCTAGCCACTTCAGAAACCATACAAGTATATTCCTATTTTAGATGTTACTCGTCTTATTCAACGAACTAGACACATAATTAAACTCTTAGCTCTTCACCGATGATAAATCAACAAGTTGGTGATTAGACAATTAGAGACATTAAAAATAATGTTAAATACTTAATTAGGAACAATAAACATCCGTTAAATCACTAGAAAAGTTTTCAGAACTTAATTGATAATTAAGCTACATCATAACATAGTCAAACCGCGCGCCTTTCTTTCACCTCCAAGATACTCCAAAATGGTGCCTTAATTAGATTGTTTCTTAAGTAAATTAATCTCTTTCTGGTCCTTTTAAATTTGTTTATTTACTTTGTTAATCTCTTTCTGGTCCTTTTAAATTTGTTTATTTAATTACTTTCCTCTTTCATCTCCAAGATACTTCAAAATTAATGTGTTTTGAATTATTTATACAGTTAATCTCATCCTAGCTATTTTACAGTTAAGAAACCTTACCTTTTAGTAGGTTTTGGTGTTTATGTTAAGCAAAAGGTCGGAGTAATTTTATTTTAATAAGATTTCAGGGATATAGGGACAAATTTTTTCACAATTCTAGTATACATTGAATTTGGGTTTGTTTTCATTGTCCCAAATCAAAGCTTAAGAACGTGCTTTGAATATTGGAATACGAAATAGTTGAAGAAACATGCATATATTCAAAATCCACGTAAGACTTGTGACATTTACAATTAATGATGAAAGCATCTCCAATGCAAAACACTATTTTGATGAGGCCAAAATTGTGTAATTTTAGTTTCACATCATAACGAATATTCTCCAAACATTTAATTTGCGCCTCTAATTATATGCAAATTAAGAATATTTTCTAAAATAATTCATTCCCATCAACAGCAAACTTGGTGCGGGATTTTGCAGCATTGGAGTTGGGTTGGTTTGTAAATGAGTTTATAAATTAGTAACTGGTGTATTATTTGAAATTGGGTGCATGCTTTAAAATTGTATTATAACTCTTTAAGAGAGTCTCGCTAATATGAATTATAAGACAAACTTGAACGTCAAAATACTAACTGATCATTAGGTTGTGAGAAAATATTTGTGAACTATATAAAGCGACTAATTAAATATTTTTATTAGCAATAATTATATTATTATCTAATAAAGAATCATTTATTATAAAAGTAGTTTTTTTTAAAAGAAAAATTTAATTCTATTTAGAATCAAATTATTTTGTTCTTTTTGGAAATGATATTCGGATTTAAGTATATATTTTATTAAGTTTGAATTCGACTCGACTCAATTTGGTTGGGTGCTGCAGACTGCAGTCACACGCAAATGAAGATTTGTAGCCCAAATAGAGGTATCTTGTATATCAACGGACTTCTATCAACTCAAATGGTCAACTCCAAATAGGGAATTGGATTTTCGATCATGTCAAATATCAGAGCCTACATATCTTGATAGGGTGACCGTCGATGATCTCCACACACAAGTTCATCGTCACCGTTGATTATTGAACAATATATAAATAACAAGACTTGATCAGCGCATGCACTACTTGAAGAGATCGAAGATATCTGACATGATCTATTTGCCACAAAAAGCAAGAAAAATAAAATAAAAAGATAAGCGGAAAATAAAAATGCAAGTGCTTAGAGCATGATGTGTGCACTGTTTATCGTAAATTTGATGTAACATGCTATTTGTATATATAGTTGACTTAGATTTTGGTAATATAATGCATCATTTTATCATGCATCTGTTGTGGGGGTGGGGGTGGGGTGCACTAGAAGCAGCGCCTCTCATGGGCATGGCCATTTTCTGCTTATAAAACCACCCCTTTCTCACTCTTAACCTTGAAAACTGTAAGTTTTTAAGTCTTAGCCGCCATGAATCCGATGATGAAGATTTGCGTGTTGTGTTCAGTTTTGCTGTTTATGTTGTTAAATGCAGGTGGTCGATTAAGCTTAATTAATTTCCATCATAAGCTTTGAAATCTAAATCATGTTGAGGAATTTCTCATGTTTATTAATTGTGATTAATTAATTGTTTCTGTATAGGCACCATTGGTTGTTCTGGCATTCGCACCAATACCTTTCCCTCTGATCATCACAAGGTAAGATGGATATTCGTCGCGACTTTAATAATTTACTGATTCATTGTTGAGTAACAGTATTGAAACGGAAATTAACACATAGAACAAGCATCACAAGATAGCTGAAATTAATATATATATATAGCTTAATTTTTGAAATTAAATATAATGTTAATAAAACTGCAAATTAATTATGCAGGCTGCAGGAATCCATGCAAATTCAAGAAAGGTCCTTGAATTCAACATGGTGCTAGATTACGACTATGCAGGCCCTAATCCAAAGCATGAAAGAGGGAGGAAAGGTGGTGGCAAAAATCCCTAATTTATCTTAATTCAAGGCCGCCTATGGTTGGACCTGGAAGTATATTATATATATATATATATATATATATATATATATATTTATGCCATAAATATATAAAATTTTGTATTGCGTATGCTAGCTAGGAATTGTATTAATGCTAATTAGTACGAGTTTTCTACAATAAAACAATATCCCTACGATCATTAATTAGGGACATTCCTGAATGCTTTTATATTTTACCTTTTTCCTTCTACTATACGTACGTACCTTAATATATCTAGCATCGATCATGATGATATGAGTTTTTCGTTTTTACCAACGTGAAAGAAAGAAAATTAATTAATCTGTTGTATTATTCTCTGTAGAAGAAGGATGCGGATGTAACTAAGTGATGATTAAATACCATAATCAGCATCAACTATCAAGAAAAGGTTTAGAGATAATCTGCAGTTTGCATGGATGGCGTAAAATCATGTGCATATTACATATATAATTCCGTCTGATGCAAACACCACTCACCTCTTTGATTGATTTAAATTACTTTTAGACACGTAACGAATTAATTTAGACATATATCTTTAATTAATGATAATCAGTCACATCCCACTCCCGTGAAATATAAAGTCAATTTAATTCCAATCAATAATTGATGAATGAGCGAGTTTTCCTTATTGGTAGTGATAATTAATTTTCTAGGTTGATTGCGCTGAGCCTGAGATATTGTTTTCTTCAACTTGATTAATTTTTGTTCTGACCTCACTCATTCATCCTATTATATCAATTTCAACACCAAATTCTCTATACGTGCTACTCGGATCTCTTGTCGACAACTTTTGGCGCGTTTTCCACATATAGGCATCTTGCTATGGAAACTAAAGCTCCACTGCGCCAAAAAGTTTTTTTTCTTTTTTCTTTTTTCTTTTTCTGCATCTGTAATTCTGTATCGGATAAGGGCACGTCTGTTAAGTCAATACAAAATGATGCCAACATGGACCTCAACTCCACCCACTACTTCCCCAAATGAATGTTTGTCTAATTCCTAAATACCGATGCACTCTCTCCGTCCCTAAATAAGTATTTTATTTTAAACTCTTATTCAAAAATAATATCAAACTTCTCATTTTGCCCTTGTCCTTAAATGCAATTTTTTAGTTAATTATTCAAATTTTCATGCAATAATTATGGATAAAAGAGTAATTTTTTTCACTTTTTTGGCACACGAGATTTGACAGTAGGGAGGAAATATAACTCAATATCAGGAAGAGACGTTGATGATTAATTTTCTTGTTTGGTGTTGAGATAAATGAGGCTTGATTTTTACAAAAGCACATGATTGTTATTTTTTTCACTTGTAATAAATAGAGTCTATCTACAGAATTACTACAACTGGTGTTCATGATGAGATCAAAGTTGACATCCATATTCCAAGTGACACTAAACTGATTGTAGCTACAGCTTGGACCAATTCCAACACAACATTTTGTTTCTGCACAGGTAGATTTTGCCAGTCTGTTCTCCTGTGCATAGACACCAACACAAAATACTTAGCCTACTCCAAACCAAATATGATCCATCACTATATATAAAAATGGTTATGAACAAGGAAATATATGCTTATCTACCTCAGATCAGCAATGATGATGCTGATGTTATCTTGTGAACATCGGTCCTGCAATATACAATTTTTTTATTTTATTTAAATGAGTCAATAGCGTCTTTATCCTAGGCGCGGAAATGGGAAAAATGGAATTTGTACGCAATTTATTACCAGAGCCATCTGTGCAAGAGCTTCAGAAGCCATCTGCCAAAAAGAAGGAGAAATGGATTTAAACTAGTTTAGGAACATCGATCATTAGTTACTCAGCTATGGCTCATTGCTAACCTGAACATCTCCATGTTTACGAAGCTGATTTCTGATGAAATTTATTGCATCTGAGCTGAAATAATGAAAATAAATTTAAATAAGGCTATACTATTGAAGAAGTTAAGCAAGCACAAAAATAAATAAAGATTAAGGCCTTAATTTGTTTGACCTGCTCATGTAATCCCACAAGCCATCAGAGGCCAATACTATAAACTCAGCATCCGGTCCGAGAGCTGCTTGGTAAACATCAGGAGACGCGGTAACTAAGTCTCCAGTAAATTTTATGCTGACAAAAATAATAAATACTCAACTTCCAAAAAAGAAAATGGGAAAAAAAAAGAGAAGGAAACAAACAACAGTTATTTGAAAAATCTGCAGCAGTTTAAGAATGTAGCAAAATATTCAGTTAATTAGACAAGACAAGCCAGCATAATCCTAGGTGATTTTGCCAACATTGTTGCTTATGTTACCACAGCTTGCACTCGTTGCCTTACCGTGAAGCAAATTTTTCAGTCCATCGCCCTTCCTCGACTCCCTTCCTCAGCATCCTTTATAAAAAGGAAAGGTTAACAAATGAAGATGTAATGAGCTTTAGTTTCAGAAAATTTATGGGAGCCAGAAAAAGATTACTCATTTTTCTTGGTCTTAAATCGTATGTCACCAAAGGCACGAGATACAGAGATGTCTCCACAAATCCTTCCATTCACAATCTGCACACACGAACAACAAGATTCATTGCAATCCATAAAAGCACTATTTCAATTTCCAACATAGAATAAAAAAAACAAAAAAAAAGCATAGAAACACACACCCAACCACCAGCCTCTTTGATTCGCCTTATTTCTTGCAGAGAAACTTGTTTCGTCCCATAGGGCCGGTGAGAATCAGTCAAGACTTCTGCTCTTCCTGAGCGTGAGAGTGACTGCATTTGGTGATAGAAATTATAAGAATCAAAATCCACAATTTTAAGTACCTCAAATAAAAAAATAATAATAATAATCATGAGGAACTAGTTTCTCCAGAATCACGACAGCATACATACCAAGCATGAGTCACCAACATGAGCTACAAACAGCATATCATCCCGAAGAAAGACAACAGTAGCTGTTGCACCGGACTCGTCTTCTTCCTCGCTCTCTTCAAGCCTTTACAAAATAAAACCTTCAATACAATGCATGTATAATCCATATTCAGACTAGGCAGATGTTTTATATATTATTCTTCCCAGTTCGCATACACATAGACACTAATTTCTTTACCATTTCAAGAGTTTGGCATCTGCACTTTCAAAAGCGTCTTGTAGCGCCTTCTTGATTGCATTGAAATCCTTCCCACTTAATAATTTCTTGCCTTGTAACGCAGCATAACATTCTTTGTATAACTCTTTCCTACACAACACTAATATGATTTAACGGCACATAATCTATTACAAAAGCAAGAAAAACACACGAATCGTTTACCCAGTTTGTCACGATATGACTACGTCTACTGTATGATTTTCTTTTCGCATATAATTACAAGGGATAAGACGGCTATTTAAACTAATAGAAACAGGTCTAATCAAACTTTGATAAGGATTCGGCCAAAACTGACTAAAACACCCTTAATGAAAAACTGACCAAACCGGTGTTGAGTACTTTCAGGCTCCACAACTCAACAATTAATCTAGCGATCCCAAATGAATCCAATGATAGAGCAAGAAAACTGCTAATTCTCAGGTATGAAAATGAAAGGAATTCATTGCAAAATAGCAACTAGGTGGAATCAATAAATAACACTAGCTAATTAAGAGACAACAAATTAAAGAAGAAAATAATTAATTAAGAAAAGAAGAAACCTGAGGAATTGAACAGAAGAGAATCCAGCATGGCCATCAAAAACAGCAGCATAGGAAAATCCATCAAGGTCGTCGGAGTGTATAATTAGGGCATCATCCTCCATCTCTTCGCGAGCTCCCTTGAGCTGAACCGAGCCCCATCGGATCCCCGACACGCTTGCGATTGAAGCCGGTGCGTCTATTGCTATGGCGGAGCAGAGTCTTCTTCCCTCTCCGCCCTTTACTATCATGTTGCTTCTCTTGGAACTCTCACTGTACCCATAGTTGCCGCAGATTTTGTTCAACAAAAATTTCTGTAGTTGTGGACTGCATAAGCTGGCCATATCTCATTAATGGAAAATCAAGATGGCTGCGAGAATCAATCTAATGCCCAAATTTGTTGCTCCGACTATATTTTGATTGGTTGTGCTTTAGTGAGAGATGATAGAAGTGAAGTGAGAGAAAGACACGCCTCTAACTGAATTAACGGCTTGGATTTCCTTGTCTGTCCACGTAGCTCAACACCACCATAGATGCTATTGGGCCGAGCTGGGTTATTGGGCCTCCATCCATTTTATGCTGGGCTTGGATTATAGAGAGAACTCAATTAAAACTTGATTGGAATATTTAGACCATCTCCAATAATTTACACAAATATGTACCATCTTCAACACAAAAATACAACAGAAATAGTAATACATCTCCAATGGTTTACACAAAAATACAGCAAACAATGAATATTCCATAATATTATTTCTTTCTTTGCTTTGATTAATTTTAATATTATGTAAATTTATATCATCTAACGAATAAATCAAATTTAAATTCATTAGATTAATGTTCAAAATCAAACTATGTTAATAAGTGTTGCGCTGGAAATGCCGCTACACTATTCCAATCTCAATTTTTGGTGAGCTATAGCGCCGACCATTGGAGGTGTAATTGCATCAAATAAGCACTCAGTGCTATAATAAGACTATCATCGGAGATGGTAGAAACTTGAATGATTCCTAATAATAATAAATTCTATTCATATTTGTTCAAATTTTCGGCCTTTTACATATACTTCTCATCTCATTTGGGTCTCTTATTCATTTGTTTACTACAGAAATCAACAAAACCCAGTTCATATATTAGTGAGATAGACTTTTGTCACTTTGCCTATAAATGATTGATTACATTCACTTTGTTTTTATAATTTCTGAAAAAGATGCAAGAAATTCAAAATAATAGAAATGGTGATTATTCTATTCATACAGCGCAGGTTCCTAAGACATCAAAAACTAAAAATAAAATAAAATAAAATAAATTGTAAAAGTTAAATACAGTGAATAAAGAGAAAATGGTCAAATAAACCCTTAATGTTTACCCCAGGGTACAAGTAAGTCCTTCATATTTTTTTAGGTACAAATACACCCTTAATGTTATTTTTTGGATACAAATACACCCTTAATGTTAGTTAATATTGATATTCAAGCTCTTCCTAGCTATAATCAACTTAATATATAGATTTTCATTATATTGAATATTGTGAGACTAATATAATATTTATTTATCAATATTTTAACACTAATTTATCTAATAAAATTATAACCTAGCAAAATAACAATAATTCCAATGTTAATGCGTAAAGATTATATATATCAACACAAGATATGGTTTGGCTCTGCCTAATTGTGAAAATACAATAAGAAAAAATGGTGATTATCAAAATTAATTAAACCAAATCAATATTAATTAATCTCTTAAACCAAATTGTTCATATTTTTTGTCAATAAATGCACAATGAACAATGCCACAATATTGTTTAAAAAAATACCACAATATTAATTTATTACTCCATAACTAATTAAACTATTGTACTTTATAAATGAATTACGGAATAAATTTATATATTTATAAATGTATTTGGGACGGCTTAGTTTCAATAAAAAATTAAATTAAAACCATTCCCAACTATTTCTAAAAAAAGTAACTGATTAAAATTTTCGAAAACTTTCTAAAAATTCGAGCCAAGCCATATATATAGGTAAATGAGTGTTAAAATACATAATTATAAATAAATATTATATTATTCTCACAATATTCAATTTAATAAAAAAATCTAACTACAATATTAAGTTGTTATGGTTAAGAGGGCATGGATATCAATATTAATTAATATTAAGAGTGTACTTGTACCCAAAAAATAACATTAGAGGTGTATTTGTACTTTAAAAAATATGAAAAACTTATTTGTACCTTGGATTAAACATCAAGGGTTTATTTGACCATTTTCCCGTGAATAAATTATGAGGAGAAATAATTCGGTACATAAATTTAATCTTGACCATAGTGGGTATAAATTGTATTTCTTCCTAATTTGAGTAGCCGAAGTATATTCACGAGCTGAAAACCCAGGTGCCAAAATTTACTAAACTAACCCTCCACTCGGAATGAGTGCTTAAAGCCCTTGCCCTCGGCGCCGCTCACTGCCGCCGGCATTTGCGTGCCTGATAGTGATATTCGTTTATCAACAAAATCCTCTTCCTCATACGGCGGAGAAGATGGCTTATCTGCAATACGGAAGAAATGCGATGCGGCGGAGCACGATGCACCACCCGCTGTTGTTCGCCGCTCAAGGCGTTCGTTATCGGAAGCTGGAAGTTATTCTGACAACTGTTAGCACCTCAATTTTGCCCTAATTTGTTTATTTTTCCCACTTTTAATCAACGTGTTAAATGCCTTTTGTCTTGGTTATCTAGACGATTGGTAAGCTCGGAAAAGCTGGTGAAACTGTAAAGGTTGCTCCGGGTTATTTCCGGAATCATTTGATGCCGAAGTTGCTCGCTGTGCCGAATATCGACAAATTTGCGCATCTCATTCACGAGCAGCGCAAGGTATTTTCTTCCTGTGGTTTAAGTGATGTTTTGGACTGTTGGTTTTTCATTTATTGTGTAATTATATCCATGATTTGCTTTCAATGGCAATATGAACATATCGAATGTCTGTTAGGTGATCATTTTATTTGACTTTCGAACTTTTGAGAGAATTGTTAGTTTGGTCGTTTATTGTGGGTTAAAAGAAGTTTTAATTTGTAAAATTGCTGAATCAATTGTCACCTTTAATTGGCGTCACATGAGATTACTTCTAGATCTTAAACTCTTGTTATGCTGCTCTATAGATTGTTCCCCTGTCTGGTTAGATACATATTCATGTGCATTGATAAGAGAAGTTCAGTTGCCAAAGAGAAGTGGACAAATAGTCTTCTTGTGTACATCATTGTTAATTTCGATTCTCATAGTGTTTTGAGCTACTGCCACAAAGACCTTCTTGTTATTTATTTGATGCATGAGGTCATCTCAATTTGCATTTAATATGATGATGATGATGTTTGTAATCCTTTTGATTGTATTATTTCCATCAGATTTACCAGCCTAAGGAAGTGGAAGAGGTCAAAGTAGTTATAAAGAGTGACAAAACAAACACTAAAGAGTACGAGGCTGCAGCAAACCGCCTAGCTAAAACAAGAGTGGTTAGTAGTTCTAGTTTGAAACTTTACTCTTTCAACATGTAATGCTGGAGAAGTTTTCCAGCAAATGGAAATCTCACATTTTTTTTTCTTTGAACTTTGAAGTATTCCTGCGAAATTATAACTACAATAAACTAGTTCAACTTTATCATATTGATTCTTTTCCATCCACTCTCACAATGCTGGATCTAAATATGAATTTAGGTCTATCATTAATCTCTTGATGATGCACTACGGAGTATTGAAAAGCTATTCAATGATAGGTTCATGGTTATCTCACAAATGAGAGAATTGTACTACAAAGTAGTGTGCTCTTAACACTTGTAATTTTCAATCCCATCGTTTAACATTTAAACCCTTGGCCTTAAGGAGTGAACTCTTAACACTTATAATTTGCAATCCCATCATTATGCTTTTTTAAGCCCTTGATTAGTTCTATGCTATGTGTAATTTGGTTCTGCCTTTTGTCTTTCTAGAATACTCTCTTTGTGTTTGCCGTTCTTATGCCTAATATAGGCTGAGGAGCAAGTTTAGAGTTGAAATGTGTTGTTATCTCAACTGTTTATTCATAATGAAATTCTGCCTCAAGATTTTCTCGTAGATGTTAATTCATTGGATTATGGAGTAACAAATGTTTTCCTTTTTGTCAGAATATACGGAAGTTCATCATAGAGGGAAAAGGAGATGAATTGCGCGAACCAGTAACCAAAGAAGAAGTCTTGGCTGAGGTATGAGTTTATTCTTTTGATACTGAGATTCAGAGAGGAGCCTAAGCTTTGGTTTATGAATTAAAATTATTGTTTGCTTGAGTGTGTGTGCTGTTAATTATCTTATTGATTTAACGTTATGCTTAAATTCAATTGCTTCAATGCTAGTTAAATGATTTTGGAGCCAGTATAAGGGGATAGAACAGATTGTTCAGGAGCTGGTCTATTTTTCATTCAATTAAGAAATGACAATGTGAAGTGTTGCAAATATAGCATCATTCAATTTTGAGCTCTGCCATATGCTTTGTTGATTTAATATGATAGTTTCTTTATTGCACAATAGTGTAATAAAGTAAAATCATCTAAAACATTTGAGCTAAAAGTTGATTTAGGAGCTAAAAAGAAATTTAAATTGATGAGCGTGCTTATAACTTTCTTGGCGGTGGAGAGAATTTCACCAATTTGATATTGAAGTGTGCCTGCTCGTTTGCCATCCTGTCAGATGCAGCTTCATCTTTTTGTTTCTGTTGGCTAATTAACTGAGTGCTTCTATAGAATTTGGTTTATTGCTGCATCAGTATATCCTTGAAGGAGTGCCTAACCATTTTTAAATCAAATTGCTGGAATCAGAATTCTCTTTATTGTGTGATTTGCAACTTACTTTGTCCTATCTGTCTGCTTTTGATGTTTCAATTAATTCAATAAAATGACTCAACTTTAGTGGCGAAAGGTATATTCATATAATGATATACATTGTTGGTTCTGGTTGTCACCTTGGATCAATACTTGAACAATGATCATCTAACTAATTCTTTTTTTCTTTCTGGAAACAATCAGATTGCGAGGCAGCTTCAGGTGCATATTGAACCTGAAAATCTGCACTTACCAACTCCGTTGTCAACTTTAGGGGAGCATAAGGTGCCACTCCGCCTGCCAAAATCCATTCCTAAACCGGCAGGAGAAGATTGGATCCTTAATATCAAAATTAGGAAAAGATAAAGGAGGACTAGGTGCTATCTGCAGTTGAATGCTTCACGTAGACATCTTTTATGTCTTCCTGGATATGATAATTGCGAAGAATCGACAGATGTATTACTGTAAGCATATTAGTCATTTAGTACCCATTTTGATCTTGCATCTTTGGGTGCAGACATAAGTCTCGTTGATGTGAATCAGGAAACACTTGCAGATGAAACTCGTTTCTGCTAAAATCCTATGCCCAGCAGTTTATATCTAATTTATTTCCCGAAAAAAATACTACTATGATTAACCCATCAACTGTTCTAGATCTATGCACGTAAATGCTTTTTTTTTTTCTGTTGCAATTTACACCCCTATGTCAATTTTGGCAGAATATCACTTAGGCCGCTGGCATTGGAATTTACCTGCCAAAATTCCACCGTGACCGTTAAACATGATATTGTGAGGGTAATTGCAATCCTATTGCCATTTAAAGTTTAAACTCACGAGTAAAAAACAAAAAAAAAAAGTTTAAACTCACGATTAAAGTAGTCTGAAACAACTAATTCATTGCATTTTGGTACAAGTAAAGAATAAATCTAATTTTCTTAAGTCACGTTATCTATTTCGGTTGTAGTTCAGTCACTTCGTGATTTTTGGCAAAATGTTTGTACGCAAGTCACATTAGATAAGTTTTACTGTATAAGAAGATCGATTTAGAAAGTGTCGTTTAAATTTTAATTTCTTTTTTATCTTTAGACAAGTCTTCGTCCATCAGGTAGAAATTATTGGGCTTTATTCAAATTTCAAATTTCAAATTTTCAATAGTATCTAAAGTTTGATTAATGCGTAAAGCGACTCCCTCGCTCTCGCTCATTGACTCGCTCTACGTGAAACTTAGTTGAAAACGCTACTTACGAAGACGCGACTTATATATGCCACTAGATGCAGAAGCACCGCAAAATACTTCAAAAAAAAAGAAAAAGGAAAAAAAAAATCTAAATCAAAGAAAACTGAACTTCATCAGTTCATCTGTGCTTGAGTTCGCATCTCCGATCCTCCTAAAATCTTTCATTCTGAGAAATTTAAAGTAAAATCCCGCTGGCCATGCTAGTCGAGGTATTCTCAGGAATTTCATTTTTCTTTCTTATCTGCAATTTGAAAATAATTATCGGTAATCATATTTTACAATGATTAAATTTTTTTTCTCAATTTTGACGAATTTATAATATTTCAGTTGTGATCGGTTTATATTTTTCATGTATTGATTATCTTCTTGGAATTGGGCTGTTTGAAGAGTTTTCTACCAAATTTGCAGTATGAAACTATGGATCGTTTTACAAAGATCGACTATTGTGAAGATTTCGATCTTGATGATCCTGTTCTCGTTTTCTTATTTAATTATCAAATATTTGTTTTATAAAATAAAATTTTAGCAGATTTAATTTGACTTTTGTTATAAGCTCTTAATTTAACTGAATTTGATGTCAAAGCCGAGCCTCGGAGTACTCTTGTAGTGAAATGTGGAAGTTTTACTTGTCAATCTCATAACTCTACACTGTAATATTCAAGTGATGATTAGGATACCTATTGCACAAAACCAATCCTATCCGATCATTTTAGGCTAACTTGAAATTATAATTTTGCGAATGTCAGAAAGCTCTGAAATTACTGGGTGCTGGATGAATCATAATGACGATGTTTTTCTTGATGAAATTTAATTGGATCTTGATGTGGCCGGGTTTTTATTTTTTCTTCATTTTTTTTTGGTTTCTGCATATCTTACAATCTGAAATTTTGAGCTTGAGTCCATTACAATTTCAATTTGAGTCGTATGCCTTGCTTGGCCTTTTTCATACCAGTGAGTTCTGACAGTTATCCAAATTTTCCAGCTTACTTTCCTCAAAATGATGGCTACAGCTGAATGAGGGATTGTGCCGAAGTAACTGTGAATTGTTCTTTTTCATCAGACCACTAAGATTTGATATAACTTTATTTCTAGCTTTCTGCTCCATGTCTACACTAAAATCAGACTGTAGTGGAAAATCCAGTGAGTCAGTTGGATCATATAGTTTCATCCATGATTATAAACCTCGTAATGGCAATTCTTCCAATCCAGATTTCGTGCCTGATGCAAAATGGTGGTTAAACCATCATGGCCTTGAGAAAGGTTACTACCTAAATGTGTTGGACTCAGATGCAAAACTTTATGCTGCTAACTACCTCAATGAAAATTCAAAAACAGATGGAGAAAGCAAAATTATTGAGGGATATTGTAGTATTGGCTCCAAGAATGACCCTGCTTTTTGTTCAGAGCACTTGAAGCATTTATATTCTCACTGCAAGAGTAATGGAGATAGCTGGTCGCTCGGATTTGAATCTGCGATTAATAATAATGATTTGTTCCCAAATGCTAACTTGATGGGGTTGGACTCTTGCAATTGCTTCCTGTTTGAACAGCCAGAGAAGCTTTGTTCTGATTCGGACTCACACTGGATTGGAGTTAAGAAGATTCACCCATGGTGGCATGCAGTTGATAAAGATGATTTAGCATCCTTGACTTCTCAGAACTCATCTCACCAGAATAGAAATTGCAAGCATCTAGGGGTTCAGTCCATGCATAATGTAAAGGTTTCCGAAAATTGTTTGTTTTGTTCCGAAGAAAAAGTGATGGATAAGCAGACAAATCTCTCTTATGCTCCCGAGTGTACTCAAGGTAAATTTGCTGCAGCGAACATTGCAAAACCACTGGGTAAACAAGGGCTAAAAGATCCTATGCTGCAAGAGTCAGATAGAAGTTGCAGGTATTGTTCTACTTAGTCGTATGCCTCTGATTGAAATGATTTAAGTCTATTTATTGTGAGTTCCATGAACTATACAAAAAGCCGTTGCTAGTGCATGGCTAAAAGGTTGCATCAACTTTTCATGAAAGTAAAGTAACTGTTCTTTCTTCAGCCATATAGCCTAAAAGCTTTGTTTACCGCAAATTGCATGCTTCAGATTGTCTACTTCTGTTGTAAATTGCCTGATCGACATAAAGTTTAGTTTAACTTTTTTCATTTCAGTGGTAGTAGCCACAAAAAGTGGTTCTCGAATTTTCTAGAATTTTCTAGAATGGTTCTTAACTGAATGAGGTTTGGATGGGGGTGACTGCAATTAACTATAAATAGAGCTATTTGGCTACTCTTATTCACGAAAGAATAGGTTAAAGCTTTATAATTCAAAATCACTATTCGAATATACATGAATTTCCAATCAGAATGCCATGATCCTCGCCAAACCAACTGTTCTTTTATATTGACTGTGTAAAAACCTTATTCCTTTTAACCCAAAAGCTATTTTGTTTTTTGAGTATGTACGTGCTTTGTAAAACCTAATGTTATACATTTATAGAAGTTGTTTTTACATGATTTACAATTAAATCAAGTCGCTAACTAAGTATTGTTGATGCTCACATGGAAGAAATTTATCTTTGTTTGATTTTTCTTGCTCTATCTTTCTAATTAGGACTCAGGTAGTGCGAAAATATCTCTTCCTTGGACTCAGGCAGTGCTAAAAGTGGGTTTTCACTTTCATTCTTGCAAATTGAATTTGAAAAATGATTATTTGATTTGTGGATCATCATGTTTCTTTATAGTGACTTCTTAGAAATCAAGACTGTACACGTATTTGGGTAAATTCAAGGAGTAACCTTTGAATCAAGATAAGTATTTTTGCTGGGAAAACAATGAAAAACATCTTTTACAGAAGTAAAATGTTTCTCTGCAAGAACAGAGCTTGTAATCTAGATTAAAGTGCTTTTTTCATCACTGTCACAGTTTCATACTAACTATGCATGTTTTACTTCAGCAGCAAAGTTGGTCACGATGCAGCAAAAGTAGATTCATTGGATACTCAGGTATCAAATGGTGATCTCAGCAGAGCTCAATTGTTAGAGGCACTCTGCCATTCTCAAACAAGAGCAAGAGAGGCTGAGAAGTTGGCACAAGAAGCATGTGATGAAAAGGACCATGTTTTCGATCTCTTCTTCCAGCAGGCCTCGTGCCTGTTTGCTTATAGGCAGTGGCTCCGCATTCTTCAGCTAGAGACATTATGCCTTCACCTTAGAAGCAAAGATCATCACATCACTTCTTTTGCCTCTCCATATCTCTTACCTTGGGTGAGAAGTAAAGGTGTGAATTTGAGGAAAAGGGCTGCCAGAAAGAAGGTAGAGAGACAGAGATGTAATATTAGCAAATTCGCCGTTGCCTTTGCAATAGGTTTGGGTCTTGCTGGTGCTGGTTTACTCGTTGGTTGGACTATTGGATGGCTCTTTCCTGCTTTTTAAACTGCTATTTTTGTGTATAATAACTAGGGATTTTTATTTTTTATTTTCAGTCTTGTGGGGTATATATCAGTTTACTTGTTAGTTTAAACTTTTAAGAGGGCTTTTTTTTTTTGAGCATTTAACTTTTAAGAGGTTGTTTTGTAAAATGATTGTGAAATTTGGGCACAGATGGATGGTTGCTCTATTATCCTGTATATATATATTCAGTGCAGAATGCACTTGTACATATTATTGTTGTATACCTCCCTCCCTTATATGTTGATATTAAATTTAAATAATAATTCTATAAAATGTTAAAATAATAATCACAGTCCCTATGAGGCAGGTTTATTCTATTTCATTACTCCAAATTATTAGTTTTAGGATAATCTTTCAACCTCGTTAATTGTGCACGACATTCTGTTTTTGTGTTCTCCAAAATATTTGGAAAGAATCATACATGTGATAAATACTTATTCGTTCCACTTCCTTTTCTTTCTTTTTTTTCAATCCAATATTAACCGTTTTCTCCCTAAATATTCTAGGGCTTTTGTCATTCTATTTTTTTTTTTTATAAAAGCCTTATTTACGATAATTTTATCAGATAACATGTCTATATAGGAAATTAAATTCGTTGACATAATAAGTTGTGAATCATGTAATGCACGTACAAACTTAGTGACAATCTGTTGTTTAGATTATAGAGTTTTACAAAAATTAGTTTTATATGTTTTAAGCTTACTAGCAGGACATTACGTGCGTTGCACGTATAAACTCTAATTTGAAATAACTAATTTATTATATAATAAAATATATTTGTTGACATTTTTTTAAAGTTATAATATTATTAATTATTGATTATTAACTTCAACAAAATATTAGCAAGTATATGTAAAGAGTAGAAAAAAAAATCAAATTTCTTATATTATTTCTTATGTACAATTATCAAAATTGTATGATACCGATAGTGAAAGAGAAAAGACAACATACATTTTGAGATTTTGCTAAAATTTATTATTATATTAATGTAGTTGTATACTATTAATTTTGGTATAAGTTTATATTTTTCATACTTTCAAAAAAAAGTTATCGTATTATTTTAGTATCTCTAGCAGTAAATTACGTGCGTTGCACATATAACCTTTCATTTAACATGATTAATTTATTACAAATGAAATATATTTAATGACAATTTTTATTATCATGATTGTAAGGTACTGATAATAATCGTCTATTATAGTATACTTAATCTAATTACGAATGAAGGGTCGTATATAAAAAAAATGGTGAGTTAGGCAACTCTATTAGGCTTAAAGCCATCATAGTAATTTTTTTCTTTGAAAATTATTGCATACAATTAAACTTGAATAAAGTCTTTAATAAATTATTAGGCTTGTGTTTGACAACTCGACTAAAACATTAACAAATTCAACTCGACTAAATATTGACAACAAATAAGAATTGTAAAATACAATAAATTACATAAATAAATTAAATAAAAATTAAATAAATAAAATATAAAATAATGTTTTATGAAGAGAGGTTTCAATGATAAAAGAGAAAAGATTGAAATAAAAGTATAAAATATAAACTTAATAATTAGAGATAATAATTATTAAATTTCTAACTTAATAAAAATATAAAATTTATCAAAATTAATATACAACTATATTAATATCCTAATAAATCTTAGCACAATTCTCAAAATTTATGTTGTCTTTTTTCTTTTACAGTTTTGAGTTATAGTATGAGTATGATTATATTAATAATTAATTCATTAAGTTGAATTATAGTTTGAGTAGGACTATTATTAATTTATTAAGTTTATAATAAATTTAATATATACATTTAATATACAAAATCATGAAAATAAACTAATTATTTTTAATAATCTTTCAAAAATTATTGTTAAAAAACTTTTACGTTAGATGCCTTTTTTTCCCTTATACATAGTATATAATTATTTTTTTCATATTACTTTTCTTTTCTTTCCTTCTTTAAATTACAATCCTAATATAATTAGGATTCTTCAAGCTTCAATTCATCTATTTCGTTGGGCCACAAATTATTATTAATAATATTTTACAATATTGCCCTTAAAATAAATATAATAAGAGGGATATATTAGGCAAATCAAATTTTGTAAGAATCCGCTCTTTTATAATAGGTATAGATAGAGTTTTACGAAATTCTATTTTAAGTGCGAAAACGAAAAGGAGGACCCGAAATTGTTTGAATAATATATCTTTCTTGGTAGTAGTAGTAATAGTTTGAAGAAATTAATTACAAAGTCTAAGTAAAAGTATATAATTATGGCAATATAATAAATCCTCATGCTATCCTAATCCTAATATACTGTGTATGAAATCTGTTGATATAGCGTGTTGACCTTGTTTTCTGTTCCCTTTGACCATTTTTCTTAATGTGAAAGACAAACAGCACTATATACTATACCAAATCAATTCTCTCCGAATTTGATTTATATATTTGGCTATTGGGAAATTAAAATACAGTAAATAAAAACAGCATAATAATAATAATAATAATAATAATAATAATAATAATAATAATAAAATAATTGACAGCAGGGATGGAATAAATATTTTTTTTTGAAAGGAGGGATGGAATAAATATTAGAAGACTGATCCTTTAATTTAAAAAATATGAAAAAAAAATATTGAAATACGAATATGCATACATATGAAATTCTTTTTTTTTTTGAAAAGCATACATATGAAATTCGTTAGTATAAATTTTGATGAATCATTAATTTAGTTTAATATGCACACGCGCAGTATGATTCTTTGTGCGGATGCAAATACATGATTACCATAATAAAAGCATTATTAATTACGGCAATTCATGATTCAGCCCCCATTATCTGTGATTGGTAATTGTTCTGTAATTAATGTATTAAGTGTACTCCATAACAATTCTACTTAATATTTCGTAACTCCCATAATCGTGTGCACGAACTTCAACCCATTTTTTCTCCTCATTTATTAACCTTTCCCCCTTAAAGACTATATATAATCCGAATCTGATCCCATTTTCCCTAGATTTTATTTCCAACCAGAGAAAAAACACTTTGCTCTAAATTTTCAGCTTTCTATATGCAATATAATATAATGGCTTCCACAGGTATTAAGTTGGCGAATCAGAATGATGTTGGCTGCTTTTTCCTTGAAGAACCAATTTCCCCCTTCGGGTAATCAACCTGTAAATGCATACTTTTATTCATTCATAATTCTCTCTCTCTCTCTCTCTCTCTCTCTCTCTCTCTCTCTAAATTATTGTGACTAATTTTTTGTAGGTCATGGGAACAACAATTTGCATGCGTCGAGGGGTTCAACTTAGGGTTACATGGCTTTCTTGAATATGAATCATTTCCATTAGCTCATCAAACGAGCAAGACTTCAAATGTGGAGCTGAACGATTTCGAAGATTTTGCTGGTGATTTGTGGGTTTTCGACGATCAATTATCATCATTCCACAATGATCACAACAACATTGTTAACCCTATTACCATGCAAGACTTTCACAATCCTAAAGAGGATGTTCGTACTAGGATATTTGATTCTAGTCTCCAAATAATGAATAATGCAGTAAATCAAGAGCAGTCTGAGTCTCTGACGTCGGACGGCGGCGGCAACGTCAGAAGAAATGGGAGGCACAAATCTTCTGCGCTGCAGTTGGAAGAGATTCAGAAATACTTTGATTATCCGATAACTAGGGCTGCAAAAGAGCTGAACGTGGGTCTCACCGTTCTCAAGAAACGATGTAGAGAGCTTAGTATAGCCAGATGGCCTCATAGAAAGATCAAGAGCTTGAAATCACTCATTCATAATGTTAAGGTATTACTATATAATTTAATTATTTTTATAAGTAATTACGAAAAAGTGCTGCATATATCTATATATATATGTTATAATTAATTAATAGGGGGGAAAATGCAGGAATTAGGGTTAACAAATGAGATAGAGATGCTGGAGGAACATAAGAAAATGGTGGAAAGGATACCGGAAATGGAGTTGACTGAGAGAACTAAGAAGTTGAGACAAGCTTGCTTCAAAGCCAATTACAAAAAGAGAAGGTCTCTTCAACACACTGTTTTTCCTTGAATAAAAATAATAATAATTTCTAGTCCTAGTATTTTGCTTTTGTTAATTAAGAGATGTGGATGAAATGTAACTTAATTTAGATCTTGTTTTTGTATCCGAATGGAATCGCTTTTTAATGTCTGGTTGAATGAATATAATTTGCTAAGTTAATGAATTAAATTCCCTTGAAAAAAAAACAAAAAAAGTTTGTGTATTCGTGTTTCTTGTCTCATTATGGATATTGGGCCCGGCCCGATCTCACCTGAACTTTTTGGGCCGGGTTTTCCCCCCCTTTTTTCTCATGCAAGTCTGGTCTATTTATGGTAAATAGGAGTAACTGGTCATTCCATTTGATATTTCAGAAAAATTATTGGGCCTTTTGCGTATAGGTCTTAAGAATTGAAGAGTGTGTGTGTGTGTGTTTTTTTTTTCCAGAGAGAGTAACGCAATTTTGAATTACTTTACAGTCCATTTGATTTTTTTTTTTACAAGAAATGTATTAGGTTTACGATTGACTATTTATGAGTCTATGACCTTAATTTCTGTTTTTCATTTTGTTGACAATAACCGAATTTTTTTTACATACTGAAAGATAATTAAGTACCAAAGAACAGCCTAAAAGAGCGCAATTACATTGGAACGTGCCACTATGGGAATGAGTTGCAAAAGAAAGAGTTTGGCAAGTTTAATACCAAATCTTTTAACTATTGTTCTATATTACTTGTGTTTGTATACAACTTTCGTTTTAAGCGGACAAATAATTTAACAGTCACATTAGTAGTTTTTCACTTAAAATATGGATCCATATGCCCATCAAATTAAACGATATACAACTCTTTTCATCTAAGAATAAGTGTCCTATTTGAAAATAGAATAGTGAAAATAAGTGTAGACCTTTACAAATATCATATTTTAGAAATTTAATAAAAAAAAAAGGCTACAAAGAATAAATTCATCCATTTCTTTGGTATAACATGTTTGAACATCATATGACATTTATTTGAGAATGGAATAGAGGGGTATTTGTTAAGGCCGAATCAGTTAAATATTCACTGGAAATATAGCGAATTACTCCCTCCATCCCTGATAAGTGTAGTTCACTTTTCTTTTTCGTCCGTCTCCCATAAGTGTGGTCCTTCTTTAAATGGATATGACCCACTTAAAATTTTACCCTTTTACCCTTTAAAAGTAACTAACACTACAATAAAGTGGGTCTCATTCTCCACTCACTACACATCTACCTAACATCCTTCTTAAAACCCGTGCTCCTTCCTCCGGACCATACTTATCAGAGACAGAGGGAGTAGTTGATAATGTGAGGTTTTGTTCTTTGGTGGTTGCATTTTTTTTATGAGAAATGGAGTACAATCACATGAGTCATAACTAGCTCATAAATATTCAGTTTTTCACCCTTCATAATTTTTGGCATACTGAACATTTACTTACCATTCGTAAGTATTAAATAAGTAGCATTTTGAAGTTAATTTTAGAGTAGGCCTGGGTCAACAAATTCTATTCAATTATAAAAGCGTTACAGCTACTCTAACCAAATACTTAATTCCTTCAACATGTTCTTATAGTAATTACTATTAACACATGGCTAAACCCACCTCAGTTTGATGACGAAATTATTAATTACTATAGCTAGATCAATTGCAAACTAATTATACATCTATAACAAGAACTTGCATGTGTGCGGCAGCCACAAAATCCGTCCCATCTAATTAAGATTTAATAATTCAAGGAGATATATATGTCTACTCAAAATACATCCTTAACGGGTGTATTTGACCATCACCTTCGTCAATCCAGAGCTAAGACTTTATATTAATTTAAAAAAAAAAAAAAGCAACAGTACGTATGAATCCAGGACGTCGTTGTCCTTGATTTCGTTTCTTAATATAATTTCCTTTTTCTCTAAAAAAGGAGAGAAAAGAAGCAGCGGTAGCAGCAAGTGCTCATAAACATGAAGGGCTTCAAATCACAAAATAAGTGTCGTTGGCAATAATTATTAATTACAAGGAAGAAAATTAGATGTATAATTTGAAATGAAACCGTGGAAGAATTCAAATCCTTAGCAAAAATAAACATTTTTTAGCATTCCTTGGCTTGATCATCATTTCACGGGCTACGCCTCCACGGCACCGCCTGCTTAAAACTCGCATAAATGTCAGCCTGCCATTCATTAAATTTTAAATTATTATTTACTCAACTCCAACTGCATATATATATGCCTCGCAGGTTTCACACACCTACACCTCCAACTGCGTGATATATTTATAGTTCCAAAAATCTATAGCAACTATATATATATATGGTGATATTATTATCAATGCATACATGCAGAATTTCTGATTATATATAAAAATGATTTAATCTCATAAAAATACGATTAAAATGGTAAAAATAGAGAGAAAACTTACTGACCCACAAGTACTTGGAGTTGATAGTAGACAAACTGAAGAGACTTCTCCTCCTCCTCCTAACTCCTGTGATCTTCACCTTATCCTCACTCCTAAAAATATCTCCAAGCGACTGCGAAAAGTCAATACTATCCCTACCACATTTCCTCTCCTCCCTGAAGCTCCCCCACCTTCCCGAACCCAAATTCCTCTTGCCGTCCTCCCGGCCCGGTACCAGCCCTTTCCTGAACGAAAACGTGCACGCTAGGGACAACGACCGCCCCACATAGGGCCCGTCCAGCACGGTTGTCGGCGAGGGCATCATCGTAATCTTGGCGTCTTCATGCAGCAACCTCGGAGGCAGGTCCAGACACCTGGCAGTCTTGCTCTTGGAAGATGGCGGCGTTCGCGTTGCAGCAGCGGCGGACGGCGGAGCACCGGCCTCCGCTGTGTCCCTAGGCTTTCCCGGCGCCTCCTCCCAGTGGAACGGAATCGAAACCGATGGGAGGAGCGGCGGCGTGTGCATGTGGCGCGGTGGCTCTCTGGGCTTGCAATATGGAAGTTTGGATAGAGAGAGTTTAGGTGTTGAGGTAGGTTGGGTGTGATCTTGTACATTGACAGTAGCCATGGCCATGGTAATAGCTAGTCGATCGGTTGAATATATACATGCATCGATCGGTTGGGGGTGTTAAATGTATTTCAATATGAGGCTCCTCGGTTCAACTCCTCACGAGACTAAACTAGTGGAGGTAACGGTAACTTCTTATTCATGTGTTTAAATTTACTATAATGGCCTTTAAATATGACTTTGGTCAAATTAAATAAATGACCTTCAACGTTAATAATGCTTCAACAGAAGACCAAACATGCACTTCTTCTATTGTTCGGGTCTTTGTTTGAAACGTCTAAATTATTAATCCTAGGTGCATGTTAAGGTTTGGAGACTATTATGGTGGCGGACTGGTTTGTATGTAAGGAAAAAATTAATTACCTTTTCTGAGTTTCACAACACACGCATACATGGCTCGAATCCCTTATAACTTATAGGATGGAAGGAAAATATCTTACCAACTGACCTGTGCTTCGTTGTCAGGAAAAAAAATTACTTAAACTAAATATTAATTTATAAAATTATAAGTAAAATTCTAAAATACAATAACAATTTAGTACAAAAAAACTAGTATATAGTATTCCTCCGTCCCCCAAAAGTATGGTGCATATTTGATTTGTTGTGAGGTATAAAATATTAGTTGAATCATACTAACCTGGGGCGGAGGGAGTATATAATATTGTTTAAAGCTCTACATAATAGTTTCATTAGCAATTATGCAAGAACTACATATAATTTTAGAATTAACAATTACGATATCCTAATAATTTTTTTAATTAAAAAATAGATGTAATTATTTATAAATAAACTTGTCTTCCTTTTTCATCTATGGATCAAATTCTAATCAACTAGATCATTTTTAATAATATAACATTACAAGTATCAAGGTGAAAAATAAAAAGAAGCAAAAAAATTGGAATTGGGAATTTTTATGATAAAGAAAAGAAGATAAAAAGATGTAAAAAATATCACTTAAAATTCAAAATATCAACATATTTAATATAAAAAATTAAAATATTAAATATAATATATATACTACTACTAAAAAGGAAAAAAAAAATTTGCAGGGCCCATGGCCCCCCATGCTTGTAAGGGCATCTCCACGACTCCACCAGGTGCGCTAAAGTTCTCTTTACGTTAAAATAAGGGTAATTCTAAACATAGCTCCCATTTTACTTTTTATAGTTTCATAATTAGTAAAAAATAATTCTAAAATATAGTAGATATACTATTTTATCCCTATAGCCCCAAATTAAAATTCTATACATCATCCTAACCGATGAATCTTAATAAAAAGAGTTTAACAAATTTGATGGAGTTCATAATGGAATTTGGCAGCGGTAACTTGAACACTTTTTTCAAGCACTTCTTTCCCCTATTTTATTGAGGGGTAAGTATTGATCTTTCTTCATTTGAATTTTTTGTTGTTTAGATGGTATCCTTTTTCATTGTTTTTTTTTTTTTTTTTTTTTTAGAATAAACTTTTTTCATTGTTTGATGACTGTTGTGGATGCCTTTCTCAGTTAGGCTTAGAAGAGCAAGGCTATCTGAGCTTCCAAGAGAATACTATGATGATGTATATATTTGCTCTGATTCAGTTCTTGCGATTCTATTTGCTCTCAATTCTCATCTAGAAATATTCTTTCCACGTACTAATTGAGAGAGAGAAAGAGAAAGTTCAGATTTAAGTGAAAAAGTAATATCTAGAACGAAAATTATGAATTCCTTCTCTTTCAACGAACCCAAATTACACATATTTAAAAATAAGTTTGATTGGAAAACTAATTAAGATAAGAGTTGCTGGAAAAAAAAATTAAGATTTACAGACGGGAGAAGATGAGGGGAAAGAAGAAGAGAGGCGCAAAAAAATTTGGGAGCTACAAGGAGTCAAGACTCAAGGATAGAATAGTATATTCATTAATATTTAATAATTATTTTAAATAAGGTGGCTATATGGAAAAAAAAGAGGCTATGTTTAGAATTAATAAGTTTCATTTTGCTCCCGGGATGCGCTATAATTTGACTCTATTTTTAAGATATGAACAGCGTTGGGCTACATGTATTGCAACACTGTTCATTGTTGTATCTTTCTTTTTTTGTTGTTGTTATTGTTTAACTCATTTTCTTGTATTTTTTATTATAAATTAATATTGTAGTATATAATAAAAAATGGATAATAAAAGTGACACTAATAATATGATGTACTTAAATATAGAATTGCACCAACAATAAATTACATAGAATTACTAAAAACAAACACAATTACATAATATACGAGGCAAATTAAATATTTTCTCATTTTTTAAGGATTCTTTGGTTTGTATTTAATCTTATTTATTTATAATATAATCTTCTTTCGTACGATATTAATGTAATGAATTTAGATTATTATTCTTTATTAATTGAGATAGATTATTCATATTTTTAGAACTAAACAAATAGAATAGAATATTATGGAATAATCATTTTACTGCCTAAAAAATAAAGTATGCGCTATATTTTTACATCATTCGGGACATTTTGATTTTGAGATGAAATTTATGAATTATGGTTACGGAAGCAAAAAAATAGAGCAAATCTTAACATGTCACTTGTCATTCGGGACATTTTGGAGCAATTAACTATGAATTCAAATATTTGATTCTTCAAGTTTATGTACTACTAGATCTGTCCAAACTAGGAAAGACAAGTAGTAAGACATGCAGTATCATGTAGTAAGGCTTATTATTATACATGATCTTGACTAAGAAATCTCTGAAATTGAACATCAATATCCTGCATCATAAGATCTGGCCTTAATTTCCTGAATCAACAATGTGAGGCTTAAATAAGAAGAACCCCCTTGTTGGAAGGCCATGTTTGCCTTCTCCCTGAGCTGTCTCGCCCTTGTTCTCCTTTCTGCAGCTTCTCCTCCTTGCTCCATCAACACCTCCAAAGCTTTCTTGATAGCATCCTTCCTCACGAATACCCCAGCCTTACCCTCCTCTCCCCACATCACACGAACTTCGTTGCCAACGCTCACTCCAACTCTTAGTATTTCCACCACTAATTTCTCATTAGTAAATTGATCCCCCACAAATGGCCATGTCGCCAGTGGCACCCCCGCCGTGATCCCCTCCAGCGTCGAATTCCATCCACAGTGCGTCAAGAATCCCCCAATCGCAGGGTGCGACAGGATCGCTACCTGGGGCGCCCAACCACGAATCAAGAAGCCTCTGTCTTTAGTCCTCTCAGAGAATCCGCTCTCCACAAACAATTCCTCCAATGCAACAGTGCAAGCTCCTCCCAAGCCCCAGATAAAGGGCCTACTTGATTCCTCCAGAGCGAGCGCCAGCTCCATCATCTGCTCCGGGGTGGGGCGTGCTAACGACCCAAGAGCCGCGTAAATTACAGATCCCGCCTCCTGCAGATCCACCCATTTCAACCAATCTTGCACATCAATGGCGGACCTATTCCCCCTCCCCGAGCTATCCGAATCGCACAAGGAAACAGGGCCGATGCACCAAACTTTTTCTCCTTTCAACGTGCTGTATTCCTTCACGTACTCCGCCTCCAAAGCCTCGAAGCTGTTCAACACCACCCCGTACGACGTCGTCTCCGCCGCTCTCACTTTATCCAGCACATCCTTCATCACACCTGACTTCTTAGCTTGTGCATTAAACTGGCCTTTCCTGAACACGATGCGATCGGGCAGGTTGGGAACCTCGAAGCGATCGGAGTCGGAGCTCAAGGTGTCGAGAATGGCGGAGGCCTTTATGTGGTGCGAACACAGGAGGGAGGTACAGCTAGTCCCGTGAAATACTATTCTGGGAATGTTGAACTTCGCGGCAATTTCAGTTGTCCACGGCAGGCCCATGTCGGAGATGAGGCAGCTCGGCCGCGGCTGCAGTTGCTCGAACACGCGGACGACGTCGTCTTGCATCATATTGAGCGCCACCATGAACTTGTGGCTCATCTCTAGCGACGGAAGAGAGTCGATATTCTCGCAGCCGTCGGGCAATCCGGCTTCAACGGCGGGGAAACGGATTTGAATAAGGTGGATTTGCAGGCCCGATGCTACGGCGGTGTGGATGGCGGAACCGATCCGGGTGAGGTTTCCTGGAGTGGTGATGATGGAGACGATGAGGCCGCGGCGTGCCAGCAGTTTGGCGATGTCCATGATGGGGTTCATGTGGCCTGGAGCCATCATCGGGAACAGCACAAAGTGGAGGTGCTGCTGCTTGGTTTCAGTGGCCATGTTGATTGATTCTGGATTTTGTTGGAGGTGTTGGGGAAGACGATGGTGAATCAGGATAAGGATTTATTCTAATTTAAGTCTTTGCTCCTACTACTGTTTGGAATTGCTTTGCACTGCAATTATTAGGCATGGAAATTGGGCTATTTTTTATTCGTATTGGATTCGATTTTTTTAAGTGTATTATAAACATAAAAAAATTGAATATTCAATTCAAAATTTTCTTATTTTTTAGACGATTCGATTCGAATATATTCAATTCGCAATTTTGAAGGAAAAATTTCTAAACAATATTTTAAATGAAATTTCCTTTGTTTATTTTAATTTTTTTAGTTTAGTTTTATATATATATATATATATATATATATATGAGGAATGATTGGTTTTTCACCTTCCGTGAGCACCGATCACCGTTCTTCATTTTAGCATTTGTGAATATCAAATATATATTTATATAAATATATATATTTTTATATATATAATCGAGTATTTTCGAATTCCGAATCGAATATCATGATTTTAAATTCGAGTATTTGATAACTAATCGAACCAAAAAAAGTATTTGTATTTATATTCGAATCATAAATTTTTGAATTTGAAGATCAAAAATTCGAATCAAATATCGAACCGAACCAAAATTATTTTATTCATATACATCCCTAGCTGTGGTTCAGTTTGGTTTTGGAATCGGAACTGAACCGAATCGCCTATTACTTCGGTTTTGGTTTCAAATCGGAACCGCCGGTTTCGGTATGGTTCGGTTCCTTGATTTTGGCGGTTCCAAATTGGAACCGCATGTTACAGGGGTACCAATTATATATGTTTTTTTTCTTTTCGTTTTTTGGTTACTTTTTCTTGTTTAATTGTAATTTTTGTGCATTCTAATGTAACATTTAGGTGAAATAAATATGAATTGTAATATAAATATAGATAAAAACGAGAAAAAAAAATAGCAGAACCGACGGTTCGGAACCGAAATCAGCAGTTCTCGATTCCACAGTTTTGGAACCGGAACCGAACCGCCGTCGATACAGTTTTCAATTCCGAACCGAAACCGACGGTTCTGGAACCGATTTCGGTTCAGTTCCGATGGTTTCGATTCTTTTGGCCACCTCTAATTAAAAGAGTGCAAAATTGCAACTCAGCAACTACACTCGTCATTCTTGAACTCTCAAATTTCTCAACAAGTTACAATCCATACAGATACAGAGTGCAGTAAGTTAGTGACTTCCGTCAATCTGTACACATTTTTCAAATAGAAGCCCTGCATACTCATATCTTAATTTCTCTTGGATCCATTATTCACAATCTTCGCCATGCATTGAAACCATCGCGTGCCAGAGTTCCTTCAAGATCTCCTATAATTCGAGATATCCGAACTTCAAGCCCCCTCTGAGTTTCCCGGAAAAGTGTTTTCAAACTCTCACCAAATCGCTCAATGTCAATGTCTGCTGCCTCAGCAACAAGACTAGAAGCAATCTTGGATTGTACTTCCATTAATTTTTGCCCTGTTGCAACTATGTACCTCTGAAGTTGAAATGTTTCTTCAAGAAAATGCTCCATCCTCTTCGTTTCTTCCTCTGCCCTTGCAGCTGTGGAACCTCCACACTTGGAATTCACCTTCTTCTCTTGCTGCAGTTCATGCACAGAAAAAAAAAATAAAGAGTGTAAGCAAAATTGTACAAGAAATTTCTATTGCATTATTATGCCTAATAAAGATTTCTTGAACAGCATGAGTACGTATACCATTCTCTTGGAAAGTTGATCGATTTTTCCTTGAAGTGAGTTGTAACGATCTGCTTGTTTGTTGAGGAACGACATGAGTGCGTAGAATCCTTTCACTCGTTCGTTACATTCACCATTTTCAGAACTGTCTTCCTTCTCTATCAGCCTCTCGAGCACGGAAAGCTGTTGCTTAAGTCTCTTCACCTTGAGTGAGACTCCAAGAGCATGAACATCCATCTTCCATTGGCCTGCAACTTCCTCTGCCTCGATTCTTTCATGTCGAATATGATCCAAGGCAGCAGAATCTCTCCCTTCTTTTATCACCTTACTTGGTTTTTCAAGTGTGAAAACTATATCCTGCAGTTCGTTCCCTGCAGTTTCATCTACCTTATCATTCTCCGAAATTTCCTTCATTTCCTCTGCTTCTCTCTTAACGACCTTTACTCTAGACCAAACTGTACCATCACCTAAGTCTGCATCATGTAGAGGTGAATTGAACTGAGGATTTGGAGCCACAAAACGCATCATCTGCTCCTGCAGTGAATGCAATTTTGCTTCGCGATTCAATAGTATTCCTTCCAACTTTGCGTTATCCTGCCTGAGCTGCGCAATGTCGCGATCAAGCGCTTCAATATGCGACTGCAATCTCCTTGATTTCAGTTCTGTGCTCATCAATCTCCAGTTATAAGCTTCGAGCTTCTCATCTTTCTGCCTCACTTGCTCCATAAAACCATAAATTTCAACCTTATGCTTTTGCTCAACTTTTTCTGCATCAGCTGTTGACACTGAAAAATGGAGAATCACTTGGCTTAATTAGGAGAAACAAACAGCTTGAACACAATAAGAGGGTGTTTGGCTAAGCTTATTTTAAAATGCTTATAAGTTCCAACATCTTATAAGCTCCTAAACACCTTATAAAATTGTTTTAAGGAGCTTATAAGTTGTTTAGGATCTTATTTTGCCACACTTTTCAAGAGCTTATAAGCTCCTAAACATGTTATAAGATGTTTTAAGGTGCTTATAATCTTATAAGAAGGTAATCTTACTAAATGCTTCATTTGAACTTCCATCAGCCAAGAAGGAATGCTTATGATTCCAAGCATCCAACGACGTGGTAGCATCTGCACGCAGCGATTTACCATTGACATGCTTCAAGAACATATTCTTTAACGAAATTCTGTCATGTTTGGACTCAGAAACAGCCCTCCACCTTGCTGCCTCAACCTCAGCTTGCTTTCTCTTAGCCTTCGATGATCTCACTTCCTTCAAAAGCATCTGCTTCTCAGCTGCATCCAACCTTGATCTCCTCTCCAAATCCTTGTGCATTCTAACAATCTCCACCGACAACCTATGATTCACCAAAACCACCTTCTCCTTCTCCTCCAACATAGCATCGACTTCTTGCTTTGCAGCTTCGACTTGCCTAAGAGTCCGCCCCATCTCCGCTTCGAGCTGGCGCTGGTTAGACACGAGCTCTATGAATGCAGTCTTGTGCTTTGAAATCTCAGCTGAATGGCGTTCAGTTTCACTCTTGAGATTCTCTCTCAGCTCCTCAGCAAGATCTTCACCCGCCTTGAGCTTCTCATCGCTTTCTAACCTCCGCCTCTCTGCTTCCTCGATCATCTTATCCTTCAACTGCAGAATAACTTCCATCTCCTTCATTTTATCAACCAATTCAGAGACGGATCTTTCCTTCTTCGCCTCCACGACTCTCAGGTCGTTGGTGAGAGCGGCTATTTGGTGAGCGAGCTTCCGTCGCTCACCGAGCCAGCTCTGCTCTCTGGCGGCGAAGATGCTCACCACTCTCTCGTTGGCTTTTGCATCTTCGCTTCTTTGTTTCTTTAATTCGGATATCTCCATTTGTGCCTTGCCCAGATTTTGGAGAAGCTTTCTTTTTTCATTTCGTTGAACTGCCCAAAAAAGCAACCCCAGAAGGGCGCTGCCGTTGAGCATCCTATTCCTTATTTCTGACCATTTCTCGTCGCGGATTTCAGGCGCCGGCAGTAGTCTCAGAGCGAAATACGCACACGAAACGCCGATGAACATCGGATACAAGCTGTCAGAATTCTCCTCCGATATGACAATGAAGGAACCGGAAACACCGGCCTTTTCTTCCATCACTCTCGCGAGTTGCAATATCAGCCTCCTCTCCTCTGAATTTTGACAGTGATTATCATTATCATTATCATTATCATGATCAAATGAAAAAGTAGGCCATCTTGAGAAAAAATTAAATTATGAATGTAGAAACAAGAATAGGCAGAGTGAGAAACGATTATTGAACAGAAACAAAAAAACTTACAAGAATGTGGGGAGACAGTCATGGGAGTAGAATCTCACTCAGCTAAAACAACAACAATAATTTGGGATTAAAGCAACAACCATAAAATTTGTCTCAAGAGAAAAAAACAAAAGCACTGAAGAAACACAACTGAAAGCTGGTAGAATCTGCTGGTTGTTGCAGGCTAGCTTGCTGTTATGTTGTAGGAGTATTAAATTGTCAGGCAACAACTAAAGCATGGACTTTTACACGTGTAAAATCGTTCAAAACCAGTTCAGCGGGTATATATTATCAAGTTTATGACTCATTCATTATAAAGAAAGACTCTCTAAGGGAGAAATCATTTTTGTTCCATGAATTTTAGTGCTGAAAATAACCTCTCTTTTTGTCTACTTTTTCTTCCTCGTTTTTTTTGGTTGTGAAAATGGAGGCATATGGGCTTGATGCCAGAAAATTTATGTCACTGTTGCTAGTTTGAAATTTGAGGTATGAACCCACAAAAATAAAATAAAATAAAAAATAATGCGACATCTCTATCAAAGAATCAATATTTTTTCATAGTAATAATACAAAAAATACTTTCCAGGTCTGATTGGCTTTCCATCTCTTTGGTGTAAATAGGCCCACAACCTGGATACAATTAATTATTTACATGCAAAAGGAACTATGCAATTGCCACAGCCATATCTGCATGTATAACATCAGTTAAACTAGTAATCTTGAAACTTTTGTTCAAGTGTCAAATGTCTCTTTTCTTGGATAAGGATGATTTTGCCTCTTAAATGGCAGTTCTACTGAAGTAGGTGTCTTTATATGTTGTTATTTAAATTAATGAAAGACATCATTTTGGAAAATCAATATTCTATCTTTAGCATTTATACTTGAACAACAACATAACATGATTGTACTCCCAAATCATGTTTAATTTGCTCAAAATTTGTGTGTGTGTACATGTGTATGCATATATTGGTTGAGAGTCTGTTGTGCTTTTGTTTCTCTAGAAATAAGAACCACATGAAAAGATTTGGTTTGATAGGGCGAGTGTGAGTGTTACCTACTACCTCAATAATTTAGCTGGGAATATACTCATTTATGATAATTAATGATAAACCACAAAGAAAACAAGAAAAATAAACCCTAAATTTGACATGGACCACAATACTATAACATGCAGCCTACCAATATTACACAGTCACCCCCAAATAATTGTGGATAAATTATCCAAAAGATCAGGTCCCGGGAAGATCCGGCTCGTAACAGAGAACGATCTGTGTTTAGTTACCATATTCCAGCCTCGTATTTCATTTTCCTAATTATATAATAGGATGGTCTTATTATACGCGTGATCTATATATATGCATCGAAAAATTTCTTTATCGAAACAAGTTTTTGTATTAGCATCCTGAAGTCCAGTATATATATGTTTGAAAATGAATTTATATTTTCTTTCTTAATTTGTTTATGTAATTTTCTACTTGAATAAATCTTATAAGTAATTCGAATTTAATAGACAAAGAATTTTGGTGCATGTGGGGCAAAAAGTTCACAGCAATCGTTCTCTTTGAATTCTTGAATGAATTAAAGATTATATAACGACTTGTTGAATATTAGATAGAGCTATAGAAATTGGATTATCACAAAAATAACATTTGGTCCCAGAGTCTACACCCATCACAAACTCTTTCTCGTATTGATGTTCAATTTCAACGGTTTTTGGAAATTAACCAAATCATGATGACACCAGCTTTTTATGGGTCCCATTTCTGGATTATATAGTAATTAATTATTGATCAACTTTTACTACACAGCTAATAATTAATATCCGAAACCTGCAAGGAGGGATTTTTGCTATACAAATCTAGAAAAACTAGTGGCCCATTGAAAAGATTTAATTTTTATTACTAATCATTTCTGCATTTTATAATTCTAAGATGTTAAGATCTCCCCTTGGAATCTGTGTTTTATGGGATTGCATCTCATGCAAACCCCCATTAAAAAGTTACTTGCTTCAATATGATTCTCAAGACCTGTTCCACCAATGATCCTCTCAAGGACAAAAAGAAACAGAAATGATCCTCAATTAGAATGCATCTAATTTCTTCCATGCTGGCTCCGGCTCCATGAAGTGATGAATTCCATTTTTTTACTATTATTGTCTAAACTTTTATATATTTATTTTTTGTATACCGTCCCTGTATTTAGGAGGAGAGACCGGGTACAAATATCAATCCCTCATTTCTCTACTAAAAAATAAAGACCTTTAACCTCAAGTACCAATTGCAATCATTATTCCGCAGTGAATTATAACTTCGTTATTCGTATCGTATCATATTGTTTTGGCTAAGATAACTATCTAATTAACATTGTTTTTGTACTCATAAAAAAATGGGCCCAAGATATATGTTTATCATGTTCATATACAAGGTTTAAATTGATATAAAGTTATTTCTTCTAAGACAGAAAGTATTTTTGAAGTTATTTTCTTCGTTTTCGAAATATATATTGGCTAGCTGTTTGTTCCTATAAGATAATTCTATAAAGATTTTCACACACAAAAGTATGCACTAAGACAAAGTTTTGCAGCTTAGTATATTCAATTTATGGGGCACACTTTTATGTGGCTAGCCACATGCATGTGGTAGGATTCGGGTCTGGTCTGATTTGACTCGCACACCCAATCGAATCAACACTAGGAGTTGACTTTAATAAATAATAAAGTAAAATTATAATTGGGAATAAATAAATCCTAATGGAGAAAATAAAAAAAAAGGAAAAATTATAAAAAAGGACAAAATCGAATTAAAAACAAAAAAAACATTGAAATAAAAAAGGTGGGCGCGTGCAGTACACACGCTCGTCAAAAATCAAAAAATAAAAAAGGCTCCACCAGATGCGCCTGTAATGCGCGCTCGTCGTATTGATCGTGAGCACGCGCGAATCAGATCACATCCGGCCACATGGTGTGGCTAGCTAACACAAGAATTTGTCTCCTATATGTAAGGCTCAAATAACATGATATAAATCTAATTCCTTCATCCTCATTGCTCAACTATTACAAAAAGAAGTTTGCACTAATTTAATATTATTTGAACAAACCAGAATTTGAGGCTAATTTCTAGTTTTTACTAAATTGTTGAATTATAGCAAGTACAAGTGTAAAAACGTCATTTAGAGAAAAATTATTGTAGTTTAATAGACCCAAATAAAAATTAAAGAAAGCCAAATATTACGATTTATCTAAAGATATATCTCAAAAACAATTATATTTCACTCAAAATTTTAGGCGTTGATGATAACAATAATGTATTTAAAGTATTACTACTAATTTATAATATGTGGCATTACACAAATTCTTCCAAAAAGATAGGCCGATTAATACGACAGGTTGCATGGGCCGATCAATAAAATCGCAATGAAAGGGCCCAATTAAATCAGAATTACTTGGTTAGAGCTAGGGTTTCAGAAAGGCATGTTGCCCTGCCGCAACGTCTTCGACAGATTATAAATCGCACTGCAGTTGTTACAAAAGCATACTTAAAAATATGAATACCTAAATGTTTATATTTTATGTTTATAAAATCATGATATTATGCAATGGGTAATTATAAACATAGCCCTCATTTTACTCTTTATAGCCCCTTTAATTAAAAGAATAATTAAAATTATAGTGAATGTACAACTTTATCCTTGTTGCCCCCAATAATTTAATTTACTAATAACTACAAAATAAACCCTAAGATAATAATAATTAATCAGTAGATTATAGCCCCCAACTCAACACATAAATCATAGAGTCACACACGTACTTACCCTCCTACTGCAAATGAACATGGAAATCAACGTGATAAAAGAGCTCCAACAGCATGCTCCATAAATGAAATAATGTTCATAATCGTATATATTCACTATCTTCACAATCTTTATAATTAGTCTCGTCTTTGTCATACAAGTTTTTCTGATGGATTTGAACTTCTTGAATGATGCTGCAAAGAATTGTGCCTGAAATTGATGACATCGGCAAACTTGTCATGATACTGCAAAATAGAAGTTCCAAATTATATTTCCTTTTCTTGGATCAAATTGAAAAAGCTTCTCATAAGCAATTTTGGCTAAAACCATATTACTATGAATTATTACAAGCAATTATTCCTCTTTCTCAGTGTCGGCTGTAAATAAGAATCCTAATTTTTGGATTTGGGGGTTTTGGGATTATGTTATGCAAATTGCAGAAATCGATTGTTTTGCTGGGGGTTTATGCAATCTTTTCTATTTTCTTTTATTTAATTATTAGTAAATTTTAATTATTGGAAGCTATAGAGATAAAGTTGTATACATTCATTATAATTTTAATTAAAAAGCTATAGGAAGTAAAATGTGGGCTATATTTAGAATCACCCTTATGCAATAATAAAATCAATTTATAAAACTTAATAGGTTCGAAATTAAAAATAACATGTGTAGAATTCATATTTGCTAATATGGGCCCGAAAAGTTAAAGACTGAATTGTAGGGCTTTACCCAGTAAAGGGAGCCCTTCCAGAAATTCTCGACGGCCCAAGTCAAGCCCGGGCCTAAGAGGGGGTTTGGAAATAGTTTTCAACCAGCAATAGACGCGCCTCGGTTAGAACCTCACTAGCTGCGTCATTGCCCCAAGCGCAAAGATACCTCACAACTTCTTCTTAGCTTCCCTTTTATACTACTTCTCACACCTACTAGATATATCTCATCATCGGTGTGGGATGGAACGTACCCATCTTTCTCTTATTTTGTTTTTTGTTTTTTTCCTTTATTTATTTTGGGAATATAATATTGCCAGTAATACTTTTTTTTAATCTAATAATACTATTTAATAACTTTCCCAAGTTTTGACTAAAAGCGTAAAAATAAAAAAATTGGCATTTCGTACTATTTGGTTGGTATAAGCAGAAACGTAATTATTTGAATTTATCAAATATACACAGTAATACTAGGACGTATAATTATTTTGTTATAAATATTTTGTAGTATTTAATTCAAATTTTAATTTATATTATTATGGTTGATTATTCTATAATTAATGTACATATTTTTTAGTAATTAATACTATTAGTTAAGATTCATTATATTATTATTAATATTATAAATATTATTGAAATCTCCTTATTTATAATCCGCCGTCGCACATTGATTCCTCTAGTAATCCTACTGTCTTATGCCGTCAAAACTCATATATCAAGAAAGTTAGTAAAACCCTTTTTTTACATATAGTTAATGCATGAGAATCGATCAACTAAATAATTTGCATTAATAACAATGGATCAAATTTAAAAATAGTGTCGTTTACAGACACTGGAAAAATATTCTAACAATAGATTTGATAATTTAAATATCTATATATATATATATATATATAGAGGTAAAATCATTACCAATTTACCATCATAATATTCCCGCTCATTTCCAATCTTCTTCTAGAATCCTCCTTAGGGAAGTAAACGGGTCGGGGCGGGGGCGGGTATTGCTTCCCCATCCCCATACCCGCCTGAGAATTTTATACCCGTCCCCATACCCGTTTAAATCGGGGCGGGGCGGGATCGGGGATTACCTGGGGTGGGGAGGTTACCCGTCGGGTACCCGCTTAATATAGAATTCAAAAATTTAAACTAAATATTAAATTATAATTCTAAATTTATTTTCTTACCAAAAAATCAAGGAAAAAATAGTAAAAGTTGATGAAGTTAATCTTATTGAAGACAAGTCTTATTTATAAGCCAACTCCTATCTTATTTTTCTTTCATTTTCGATGTGGGACAAAAAATATTGAGAGAGGAGAAATAAATAAAGAGAAACAAGTTGTCCCACATTGAAAATTGATGGAAGAGGAGAAGGAGAGTTGAGTTATATAAAGGAGGAGAGGAAACAATGTACATATGTCTATCTAATTTGGATTATTGGTCAACACCAAAAATCCAAATTTCCATATTAATAATTTTTTTAATTAAATAATACAAGTACAATTTAAAAATATATAATATAATATTTTTTCGGGGCAGTTTCAGGTTGGGGACCTATACATCCGGCCTCGCCCCGAATCGTCCCGGATTTTCGTTTTCGTCCACATCCCCGCCCCGATACCCAAAATGTAGTCCCCATCCCCGCCCCATTAGGGACGGGTACCCGCGGGTATAATTGCCATCCCTAATCCTCCTCCCAATTCTATTTTGCGACTTTTGGCATTCCACAAATAATTGTTCTCAAGATTTGTATTGGATTGTGCAAGTTTGTTTTGTCATCCTATTATGTTGGGAGATGAAATTTAGGGGGGTGTATTCAATAAAGACTCTGTGGGAGTTTTAAAGAGTTTGGAAAGTCTGTGGAGTTTTGAAGTTGATTGACTCCGCATGGAGTCTTGAGGAATTTCTGATGGAGTTCGCGTGGGATTTGGACGACTTTGTTGGAGTTGAAGTCGATGGAGTCCAGCACCGGCTGGACCCCAGCGGTCGCGGAACTTAATGCCAGCCAGCGCTGGCTCACCGCCGTCGCTGGGCCACGACGGGATAAATACCCAATCAGTTCACGCCCAAATCAGAATTACAAGAAACATAACACAAATCCATACACATATAGTACACAAACAAAATTAAATAGAAAAAAATAATGGAAAACAAGTTGAAGAATAGTACCTTTGTTGGTGGAAGAAGAATGAAGGAACTGCACCAAAGAAAAATGAACGAAAAGAATGATAATACGTCAAGTCTGGAGAGTTATAACTTGGAGACCTTTCAAATTTCAGTTGGGGCTGGGTTCCAAATTCCAGCCGGGGCTGGGTTCCAGCCAAGGGCCGAATATAGCCCAGCCGTTTTTGGGAAGGCGTTGGAGGATCATGGAATCTCAAATTCTCGTGGTTGAAAGTCAGAATTCGTTCAGTACAAAAAATGCTTGAAATCAAGATAAATTCCACCAGAGTTCACAACTTTAAAAAGTCAGTGGAATTTTGAATACCACCAAATTTTTAGGGAGTTCAGAAAGTTGTGATTGAATACCACCAGATTTTTAAGGAGTTTGAAAATTCTGGATTGAATACACCCAGACTTTCAAACTCCTAAAAAATCCCACGAAGTCTTGATTGAATACACCCCTTTAATAATTCAAAATTATAGCTTCTCTTGAATTCAAATATATATATATATATATATATATATATATATATATATAAAAGTAAAACCCTTACGATCGAAATTTTTCCGCCCATTTCCCCATCTTCTTCTAGGATTTTCCTCCTAATTCTATTTTGCGACTTTTGGCATTCCACGAATGAATGTTCACAAGATTTGAGCAAATCACATACCTTTATCCTACCGTATTTTCGGTATACCTTACTGAAATTCCGGTATATTGCTATACCGAATACTATATCCGTCCTAGGTTAGTGTGATTCAACAAATATGATGGTCCCGGAACGAGCTCTTCGGTGTAGAGGGGGGGTGAATACACCGAAGAGGGATTTTTGAAACCTTTTACAAAAACTCAGAAAAACTTAGTTTCAGTTTTCAGTTTAAGCAGGTTTGAGAAATATGCAGATGGCTGGGTCACACAGCCAGAAAGATGAAGCTTTGAAAACTTGTGCTGTGTAAATGCGGTTAGTTCTTTAAATAAGAATAAAGCAAAGACTTAATAACGCAATAAAGAACACAGAATTTTAACGTGGTTCGGAGAGAAAACTCCTACGTCCACGACCGGGGTTTTATTTGGTAAATCCACTAAGGATGACCACTTGGTTTACGAGTACCAAGCAACTTCGCGACTCTTCGAGCTGTGTTCTAACAGTTTACGGGCACTGTAGAAGCCTGCACCTTTTCAGTTTTCGGGTACTGAATAACCTTACACTCGAATTTCGCGCTTCGAGACGGCGTAACCTTGACCTAACCTTTTCTGGGTAAAGGAGGGTTTGGGTTTCCAACTTTGAACGAGTTCTTACAATGAAGAACTTTGAAAGATGAACTCGTTCAGATCTAGGCTTTGGATTTACAATTATTACAGCCTATTGATCAGACGAAAAACTAAAGCAGTTTCTGAAATTGAACACTTAAGAAGTTAAGTGCTCTTTTTAAAGAGTTAGATAACTGCTGGAGAGCTTTTAAATACTTGAGAGATTCAGAAAAGTTGTAAGCTTATGAGGAGTTTTTCGTGTCTGATTCTGAGGTTGAAGATTGGTATTTATAGGTAGAGATTCAAATTAGCCGTTGGAGGACCCGTTTGAATCTTACCTACTCTCTGATCTGTCGATCTGCCGTTGAGTGTATCTTCACCTGTCTTCATCACTGTGTCAGATCCTAGGTTCGCCTTTCTAGGATGCTGAGTTGTCAATCCCTCATTGGTCGAGGTATATTGACTTCCTCTGAAACCGGGATTTCTGTCTTTTGAGCTTGACTTTAAATTTAGAGCTGGATGTGTAAACTGACTTGAAGTGACGTCTTCAGAGTTAGTTCCCTTTTTGGTCAGCTCAGCTGTCTTTCTTAGACTTTGATGCAGCTCAATTTATTCTGCTCAGTTGGATCTTCTTGGCTGGATCCATTCTTCTTTTCTCGAGTCAGTCCGATTCAGCTCAGTTCTGGAGCTCTGTTCAGCTAAGAGATCTTTTAGTTGACTTTGGGTCCAGCTGGGTCTTCTTCTGTCTTCAGCTTCCAAACCTGTAAACTTAGAAAATCTAAGGCTCAAATAGGTGAGCTGGAAAACTTAACTTAGGTTTGTACAAACATCTACTAGGTTGGAGAACAGTTGGGTTTTGGAATCAAATCAAAACTTTAGAATTTTCCCAACAATTTTCCCCTTTTTGATGATGCCAAAACCTAACTGAGAAAAACAACCTGCTTCTCCCTAAATGGGAAAGTGGGTTTTTAAAAGATTTCAGCAGAAGATTAAATTCAGAGTTCATTGCCTGGACAAAGAGTTATTGTCATCAGGGTGAGCTTGAGAGCAAAATATTTCAGTTTTATTAATCCACAAAAGATGATTACTAGAGATACAGGATTAACGAGACATTTCTTTGCTTCTGTCTCTGCTGTCTAACTTGGAATCTCGGCTGGACTTGATAATCCAGTTGGTAATCATAAGACTGATATCCAACTGGGTATCTTTTCTGATATCTCGATTGATATCTTGCCACTTGCTGCTGATGATGCTGGTGTCGATGTTGTCCATCGTCATTCCTTCATTGTTGCTGAACCCAATGTGGTCTGATTTGAGCTTGGGGTTGCCTTACAGCTTGTCTTCTTGGACCTTGCTGTGTTTTCTGTTTCTCAGTCTTTTGTCCTATTTGGAATTGGATTCTCTTTTGCTTTCACAAAAGTTACCTTCGCTCCGCTTGTAGTTGCAACATTTGTTAGATCCTTAGATCCATCATAACCCAATCCCGTTTTTAATGCTGCGGGTCGTTGTACGCTGATTATTTCATCCATCGTTGATGTAGCTTTGATGAGTGCTACCAGCTTTGTGGATAGTGTTTCTTCTGACCTTTTTAACTCCAAGATCTCAGCTGTCTTTTTGCCTGACTCAGCTGTGGATTTTTCCAAATCGTCCATCAGCTGCTTTCTCTCATAGTAGAACTACTTCATCAGCCGATCCTGTTTGACTAACTTTTCCTTGAGCAACACTATTTCCTCGTTGAGCTGTGTAACATCAGCTGCTTCTGATGCTTCTTTCTTTTTCAGTTCTACCTTCAGCTCAGCATTTTCACACATTATGACATCAAGAATTTCTTGTAAATCCTTGAAGTCATTCATGACTTTCTCGCTGATTCCAATCGGGTTGTCCTTCGATTCGAGAGACTGCGTAGAGTGTTCGTGTGATGGTGATGGGTTAGATATGTTCTGAATTTTAGAAGTTACCTCATCATCGTCGAGTCCTTCTGTCTGTCCCATGAAGCAAGCATCCCAGTCTTGATCATCACGGGCCATGAGTGCATCTTCCTCTGAATCTGAGAAGGGCATATCATCATCTATTTTGTTGCACTCGGACTCTTCATCAGCTATATATGCTCTTCTTCTGTCAGCTGCCTTAGCTTTCAGAAGATCTTTTTCTTTCTTAGACAGTTTGGGACAGTCCTGCTTGTAGTGTCCCGGCTCCTTGCAATTGAAGCAGCCTTCCTCTGTCCGTTTTGAGGTGTCAGCTGATTTTTCATCAGCTGCTGTGTATTTGTCTCTGTACGACTTGGCGAATTTCTTGTACTTGCCTTTGCTGGTGTTGAGTCTGTTATAATTTTTCACCAACATGGCAATCTCTTCGAGTAGCTCCTCTTTGCTCATATCCTTTTTGTCCTTCTTCTTCTTGGAGGACTCAGCTGACTTGACATGAGCTGACTTTTCAGAGTTGGCTCTGAAAGCTATTTCTTTTGGAGCTGGGGTGAGTTCTCCGTCATTCTGTCTGCTTGAAGATTCTTCTTGAGTGATCTTCAAGTTGTATTCATTGGCCTTCAAGAGTGAGAACAACCTTTCTGTGGATAGATCACCCTAGTCACTTCGACTTTGGTGAACTACCTTGTAAGTGTTCCATTCAGCTGAAAGAACCTTTAGATTCTTTTCCCGCTGGGTATACTTCCCAGTTCTGATTGTCTCTATCTCGACGACTATGTTTGAGAACCTTAGCTCCATCGCTTCAATGGACTCTTTGGCTAGCTGCTTGAAGTTGTCGAATTTTTGGCACGCTATTGTGAATTTGTTTTCTTTGATCTCTTCTGATCCTTCACATAGCTTGGCGAGTGTTTCCCACATCTCTTTGGCTGTCTCGCACTTGATGATTTTACTTAGGTAGGCATTTGAGACTGTTGATGAGATGGTGTTCCTTGCGAAGCTGTCTAGTCCAGCTTGTTTTCGCTCTTCTGAAGAGTATTCTTTCTTTGGCTTGAGAGTTGGCCGGTATTCTGGTTGTCCTCCATCATGAGCAGGTACGAGTTCATTTCCTTGTTTATAAATAAGGATGGGTCCGTCTGAAATGACATCCCACATCATGTCGTGATGCGCACACAGGAAGCTTTTCAATCTGAATTTCCAGATTGCATAGTCATCAACTGAGAAGGTGGGAAGATTCCTGTTAAGATAGGAATCGATAAAGAGATGTACAGAATGTACTAGAGTGAGTTTTTCTGAAAAACGGATCTGTTCAGTTGACCACTGACGCTGTTGGGAAAATTAATAGAGTTTTGAAGTGATACCAAAACCCAGCTGACCCCAACCGAGTAGATGTTTGCACAAGCCCAAGTGTTTTCCAGCTCACCTGTTTGAGCTTATAGATTTTCTATGTTTACAGGTGGTCGCTGAAGTCAGCAGAAGACCCAGCTGAGTACGCAGCAGGGTAAGCCAAGTCGAAGTGTTAAGCAACGTTATCCAGATCCAAGACGATAAAGTTCTTCCAGACACAGCTGTAGGAAAGACCCAGCTCGTATGACAACTCAGCTCAGCATCAAGACCCAGCAGAGTTCAAGACTCAGCTCAGCGTCAAGACCCAGCAGAGTTCAAGACAGCTCAGAGTCACCAACACAGCAGAGTCGAAGTGAACTTTAGATAAAGTCAGATACGATGCGGACCATCGGAACTCGACACCTCAGCACCTAGAAGTCAAACCTAGGATTGCTTTACGAGGAAATCAAGGAAGAAGACAAGTCAATCCTGTCAGAAGTTAGGTAAAGATTCAGAACGGCTCTTTCCAACGGCTAGTTCTAATCTCTCCCTATATATAGAGGTCTTCTTCATCATCAGAAAGAGAGTAGTGACGAGAGAATATATTCAAGAGAGATCAACATACTTCATTGAAGGAAGTCTAACCAAAGATCAAGAGATCTCTCAGAAAAGCTTCAAAGATACAGCAGCCTTCATTCTTATGAGTTAGTATTTATTCTCAGGCTGCTGAAGCTCTCTCCCACAAGTACCTAGGCATATAATCCTTCCCATCTTAAGCCTAGTTTGAACGAGTTCATCATACTCAAAGTTCTTCATTGTAAGAACTCGTTCATAGTTGGAAAACCCCAAACCCAAACCCAGAAAAGGTTAGGTAAAGATACGCCTGCTCGAAGCGCGTAATTCGAGTGTTGGTTCTGTAGTACCATGAACTACGGAGTTAGGCTTCAATTTGTGCCGTAAACGATCTGGTTACGTTTCGATACAATACGCGTAAACTTGTATCCAGCTTGAGGAACCAAGCTGCAACGCTTGCTGACTGCGCGAAAAGTCAGTGGTATCCTTAGTGGATTACCAGAGGTTTCTGGTCGTGGACGTAGGAGTAGTTTCTCCGAACCACGTTAAATAGCTGTGTTCTTTCATGTTTATTTATGCATCCAGCTAACCCTTCATAAGCATTATTTCAAGCTGCATAAACTGACTAACTGAAAAGAGAAACACAGCTTTGCAATATATTTAAAGCAACAGACGGACTTTCCAAAAACCCACCACATTCCGCACACAGCCAGCTGTGTCGATCAAGCTGTCTTCCAGCTGGATCGAACACAGCCAGCTCACTCAAAAGAGTTTTAATTGGAAAAGTTTTTAAACCTTGGTGTATTCACCCCCCCCTCTACACCAAGGTATCCGTCTTGGGACCATCAATTGGTATCAGAGCAGTGGTTCAAAAGATCACTGTATCTGTCAAGTCAGCATTTCTTTGCTGATAGTGGTCACCTGAACAGATCCTTCAAAGTTTCAAAATCTTTTTAAAAGTCATTATATTGCATACTGTCATGGAATCTTCCTTGTGCAGGAATCTTCCGACATTCTCTGTCGATGATTATCAGATCTGGAAGTTCCGACTCAAAAGCTTTCTGAGTGCGCATCACGACATGATGTGGGATGTTATCACTGACGGACCCATCATCATCATGAAGTCAGAAAGACAAGCAGAAACCACACCTGGAGCTGAACCAGTACTCCGTCAAGTTGTGAAGCCCAAAAGGGAGTACTCTCCAGAAGAAAGAAGACAAATGGTTTGGACAGCTACGCTCGTAACGTCATCTCCTCAACGGTGACGAATGCTTATCTCAGCAAGATCATCAACTGCGAGACAGCTAAGGGGATGTGGGACACTCTAGCCAAGCTGTGTGAAGGCTCAGAGGAAATTCAAGAAAACAAATTCTCAGTTGCATGCCAGAAATTCGACAATTTCAAGCAACTCCCCTATGAGTCCATTGATCAAATGGAGCTCAGATTCTCCAACCTCGTCATCGAGATCGAGACGATCCGAACTGGAAAATATACAGTTCGAGACAAGAACTTGAAAGTTCTTTCAGCTCTCTCCTCAGAATGGTGTACACACAAAGTAGTTCACCAAAGCAGAACTGATCTTGGCAGCATGGAGACGGAAAAATTGTTCTCCATCTTGAAGGCCAATGAATTTGATCTGGGGATCACAAGCAGAGATTCATCCAGCCGAATGAATGAAGCAGAGCTGAAGATCAAGCCGGGAAAAGAAGCTCAATCAGCTCAGCTTGGAAGGACCAACAAAGAGCTTAGATTTATGAGCAAAGAAGATTTGAACGAAGAAGTTGCCATGCTTGTACGAAGCATTAATCAGCTGGAACAAAGCAAGGAAAAGTACAAGAATATCGTGAAGGTTCATCACGACAAGCAACTCTACCCAAAGAGCAACCCAGCTGAGTCATCCTCCCGGAGAGAAGATAAAAGGATCGAATCGAGCGAAATGGATGATGATCAAATCTCATTCTCCGACTCAGATGAAGATGATTGCTCTGATTAAGATGTCTGAAACATCTTAGAGAAGAAAACCCAGCGAGCTGACTGGGACCAGCTGTGAAATAATGACAGCTGGATACAAATCTGAAGAATCAGCCAATCATACAGCTGAGTACATTGGTCTCGAGAGAAGTTTAGAGAAGCAGCAGATGAATCAGCTGGATTTGGGACAGCTGACCTTATCAAATGAATGAGCCAATGATGAGAAAATCCGCTCAAAGGAAGTAGGATGCAGCTGAAGAAAAAGCCACCTACTGACAAATCAAGGGGGAATTCTACTTAGCTGGAAAGATTTAGTAAAATCAAGTAGAATACCCAGCAGGATGCTCTCTCCAAAATAAACACAGCTGGAGTCATCAGCTGAAGAGAAACCTGATCCAGCAGGAAAAACAAGATGATCCTCTAACCCAGCTGACGACATGAAAGCATCCAAGAGTTATCTCAACATCTGAAAGAATCCATTGTTGAAAAAAAAAAAAAAGTCACACAAAAGCACAACATGCTGAAATCTAAATCAAGATGATGTGTGGATCACTTGGACCGCTCAATCCGGATGAAGAAAAGTCATCCAGCTGAGGGGGAACAAACTCAGCTGGATCCCAAAAAGGGAATCAAGCTCAGCTGGACATCAGTCGAAGAGATAAAGGGAACTCAGCTGAAGGAAATTCAAGCTAATCTCAAAATACTCAGCTGAGGAAAACTGTCAATCAAGCAAAAGAAGAAGACCGCTGTGATATCGAGTGGATTCGTGTCCAAGCCGACCGTCCGCATCTCGTACAATAAATGCTACGAGGAATATGCTATATAAAGTCCAATTATTTTGAATTCATATGTTAAGTGGACGGACATTCCTTGGTTAAATTGTTTGATAAGTTTCCTTTCCCATCGCATTAATTATAAAGTACGCATAATCGTAGCACGGCGGGATCGAGGCCGAACGTCAAACGTTTGAAATACCTCACGCGCGGTTGTAATACACTCGCCGAAAGCACGTCAGCAAAACGTGATGAGTGAATCTCTCCCAGCCGTTGATCAGAATATCAACTGTTTCAATCTTAACCGTTGATCCGTTATGACAGTTGATATATATGGAAAAGATACGCAGATCCTTTCTTCCTTCATCTTTATCTCTGCAAATTTCAAAGATTCAAAATCTTCATCTATTATCTGCAAGTTCTTCGCACAATCAAATTCTCCAAGTTGCAGAAATGGCGCCCAAGAAATCAATCGCAGGGATGAACCAGTTTGAAGCCCTAATGACAAAGCTGTCATTTGAGAGTATTCTGTCCACCTCCAATCTCCATGTTTCTGAGTTAAAAGAGATGGTGGATATAGTTGCAGACTCCGGTCTCCTGCTGTGGGCAACCTCCATGCCCAAGCTTTTGCTGAAGAGAGATGCCGCACTGTTCTACCTCAACATTATCGACGAAGACGGCTTCTACTCATCTTCGTTTGACATGAGCGTCAAAGGCGAAGACGGAAAGTTTGATACAGCAACCGTCACCATCAAACTCAACAAGATGCTACGAAAGGTGTTCAACCTTCCCAGAGAAGGAGGATTCATCCCAGATGATTACAGTCGGGAAGAAGTAGATGAATTCCTCAGCAAAGAAATGCTCATCTCCCCAGAGCCGTATAGAGCAAGCATGTCAAAGCTCCTGCTCAAGCCAAAGTACAGGCTGCTGCTGGATATTACTCAAAAATGCATCTTAGGGATAGCTGGATCTCAAGGAGAGATCAGCCTTCCAAAGCTCAAGCCAATGATTGCCATGATCAAAGGCGCAAACGTCAACTGGTTTGATTTCCTACTCAACCGACTGGTCAAGGAGTCAGAGAAGATAAAGTTCAACTCCACCAGGACGACGTTTTCAGCTTCAGAGCCACTGTATCTCTGCTCCAAAATTTCTTTCTTAATAGAGCAAGCAGTGAAATGGCACACAGTAAAGTGGGCTGATTCAGAACCGTTTCCAGAAACGAAGATTCTTTTCCAAAGAATGAATCAAATCAATGATCTTCTGAAGAAGCAGCCCGCTGTGAGTAAGGGCAAGAAGCAGCTGGAAGGAACAGAGGCAGAAGTTCCAGCTGAGAAGAAACAAAGAAAGAGGAAGGCGGTGACCACAAGCAGTGGAGGTCCAGTGAGAAGAAAAAGAAAACAGCGTCATTCCCGATCAAGCAATGGTGATTCTCTCCCACGCGGTGTCGGCCTTCGATCAATACGGATCAAACATCCCGGCCGAGATGGGATTGAATGACGGATTGTCATCCAGCTCGGAAGGACGAGCTGGATAATCCAAGAAGCTCACCCCGCCCCTCACCTCCTCTCGCCTCTCCGCCGAAACCTTCCCTCCACTCCAAACCTCTCCAACCAAAGAGCCATCTCCCGCAAGAGAGCGAGAAGACATTCAACCGTGAAGCTCCTTCACGGCCTACCGACACCCATGCCGAACCTTCTTCCACTTATCCTACCACCCCCAAAACGCCCATCTCCCGTAGCTCAATCTCCCACATTGGATACTTCTTCACGGCCCAATTGTGAACCCTTTTGAACCTGCTCCTCAAATCTCCACAGAATCAGAGGAGAGTGATTCTACTACCTCTCCTTCTCTCAACTCTACTGGCTCAGCCTTTATGGAAGCCATGTACGAGGACTTGCGCATTACAGGGGTCAAGAGTTGGAGACCTCAAGTTCTATCTGGCTACCAAGATGGCAACTTGGTACCAGAATGAGCAGCTGATAGAGACTTTCTCCTTAGAGAAACTGAAGACTGATGAAGCACGCCTCCAGCACACTTTTGGCTTTGGAAGTCTGGAGGATGCATATTTGCACCAGAATGATCTCATCAGCGGAATTATTGAAGTGTCTCAGCAGTATCCCAAGCCGCACCCAGCTGAAGTCTGGGAATCAGCTAATCAACTTCTAACAGCTGCGGGGTGGGAGACACATTCTGGAGCTGACAATTCTAAAGAAGTCTCAGCTGAGATTACCAAGGAAGCTGTACCTGTTGAAACAGCTGAGGTAATGATCATTGAAGAACAATTGCGCATCAACCGAACCGAGAGGAAGTCGCCCTACGAGTCCAATTGCCGATGACACTCGCTCACTGGTCGAGATCGAGGCAGTAAAACCCAGCCAAGCCGAATCCGGAACCCAGACGGATCATGTTGAGCTCTCTGATGCAATGAAGGACGAGATTGCCAAACAAGTCGAGGAAATCCTTTTTCAGGATAGACTCAAATCAAATGTGGATACCGCTCGCGCATCACGGCTATAGAGTCTCAAGTCCAGAGCACTGGACTGTCCATTGACGACGTTCACAGATTCGCTCTCAATGCGGGAAAGCACCGGCGAGAGATCTCGAGCAATCTCTTGTTTCTCAACAAGTTGATCAGTCAATTCTTCTAGAGAAGAGAGTCCCTGAGATCATCTCAAACCTTCAAGCTCCACTGGTTGACGACATTGCAAATATTTCAAGCCAGCTGGAAGCTCTCAAAAAGACCACTCTCTCCAACAGCTCTGACATCCGCCAACTCTTCAACTTATATAAAGATCTGGATGCTCAGTTCGTAGGCTGAAGAAGAATGCCCAGCTGAATCTCGTCACAGCTGACAACTCAGTCAAGATCGCTGATGTTGAAGGTATTCTCTCCAAGCTCAGCGCAACAGTTGCCAACCTCTCTACCTCCCTTGTTGATAATGCCAAAAAGGGGGAAGATCAGAATGAAGCTGGAAAAACAAGTGAGAGGAAGGCTGCGGCTAAGGGGAACTGTGCGGCAAATACGAGAGGAAATCGACGATTTTGCAAAAGAAATTTGGATGAAGAAGAGACGAGCTAAGCTTTCCAAGCCAAAGTGTCAAAGAGACATGGAGAGAGAAAATGGTCGCTCTTGCCAAAGCATGTGGACACAAGCCTGAAGAATACAAAGACTATCACTGGCTGTGTAACTTCCACAACGAGCAAAGAAAAGAAATGCAAGAGCTGGATAAGATTGTTAAAAAGAAAGCTGAAGCTCTCAAGCCTGCTGAGAAAAAGCAGAAGAAGAAAAGGCAGAGCTACAGACAAGCAAAGAAGAAAATCCAAGCAGCCTCAGCTGATAAGAAGAACCCAGATGATATCAATGAAAACTGGGAAAGATGCAAATCAGAATTCATCAAAGAATTCTACTACTTGAATCAGTTCAAGGGCATGGATCCAGAAGCTGTTTTCCAGGACTATTTCCTCGAGCTTCATGAGACAGATCCAATGATGGCAAGGTCAATCGCCCTCTATGCCAAGAGCAATAACATCCAGCTGAAGGCTCCCAAAGTCAAACAGCTAAAGCCTCCATTTCTAGCTGGAACAAACCTTCCTGACAAGGCCCAAATCATCAAAGAAATTAATCACTGGGCTGGTGAAAGAGGAATTTCAAAGTCAAAGAATCAAGCTGAATGGAAGGAGCTGGAAGAGTTCATCTTCAATAGATATGGTCTAAAGACTGACCATCAAATTGATGAACTAAGGAAGCAGTCAAGCTGAAGACCCAGCCAACTGGGAATTTTTATTTTGAACTTTTGTATTTAGATAATTGTACAAATTCTTTCTATTAATGAAAAGTTCATTTTATCAAAATCAACCTGAAGACAATCTCTCTTTGTCCAGGCTCTGAATATGTTAACCTGCTGTGAATGCTTAATTCGTTGAATCCCCGTTTCCTGTTAAGGGGGAAGCAATTTTTGTTTTTCCAACTTGGGGTTTTGGCATCATCAAAAAGGGGGAAATTGTTGGGAAAATTAATAGAGTTTTGAAGTGATACCAAAACCCAGCTGACCCCAACCGAGTAGATGTTTGCACAAGCCCAAGTGTTTTCCAGCTCACCTGTTTGAGCTTATAGATTTTCTATGTTTACAGGTGGTTACTGAAGTCAGCAGAAGACCCAGCTGAGTACGCAGCAGGGTAAGCCAAGTCGAAGTGTTAAGCAACGTTATCCAGATCCAAGACGATAAAGTTCTTCCAGACACAGCTGTAGGAAAGACCCAGCTCGTATGACAACTCAGCTCAGCATCAAGACCCAGCAGAGTTCAAGACTCAGCTCAGCGTCAAGACCCAGCAGAGTTCAAGACAGCTCAGAGTCACCAACACAGCAGAGTCGAAGTGAACTTTAGATAAAGTCAGATCTGATCTGGACCATCAGGAACTCGACACCTCAGCACCTAGAAGTCAAACCTAGGATTGCTTTACGAGGAAATCAAGGAAGAAGACAAGTCAATCCTGTCAGAAGTTAGGTAAAGATTCAGAACGGCTCTTTCCAACGGCTAGTTCTAATCTCTCCCTATATATAGAGGTCTTCTTCATCATCAGAAAGAGAGTAGTGACGAGAGAATATATTCAAGAGAGATCAACATACTTCATTGAAGGAAGTCTAACCAAAGATCAAGAGATCTCTCAGAAAAGCTTCAAAGATACAGCAGCCTTCATTCTTATGAGTTAGTATTTATTCTCAGGCTGCTGAAGCTCTCTCCCACAAGTACCTAGGCATATAATCCTTCCCATCTTAAGCCTAGTTTGAACGAGTTCATCATACTCAAAGTTCTTCATTGTAAGAACTCGTTCATAGTTGGAAAACCCCAAACCCAAACCCAGAAAAGGTTAGGTAAAGGTACGCCTGCTCGAAGCGCGTAATTCGAGTGTTGGTTCTGTAGTACCCGCAAACTACAGGTTAGGCTTCAGCTGTGCCCGTAAACAGTCTGGTTACGTTTCGATACAGTACGCGTAAACTTGTATCCAGCTTGAGGAACCAAGCTGCAACGCTTGCTGACTGCGCGAAAAGTCAGTGGTATCCTTAGTGGATTACCAGAGGTTTCTGGTCGTGGACGTAGGAGTAGTTTCTCCGAACCACGTTAAATAGCTGTGTTCTTTCATGTTTATTTATGCATCCAGCTAACCCTTCATAAGCATTATTTCAAGCTGCATAAACTGACCTAACTGAAAAGAGAAACACAGCTTTGCAATATATTTAAAGCAACAGACGGACTTTCCAAAAACCCACCACATTCCGCACACAGCCAGCTGTGTCGATCAAGCTGCCTTCCAGCTGGATCGAACACAGCCAGCTCACTCAAAAGAGTTTTAATTGGAAAAGTTTTTAAACCTTGGTGTATTCACCCCCCTCTCTACACCAAGGTATCCGTCTTGGGACCATCAGACGCAGAGTTTCAAGATAAATCTCTTGATTCAGAAACAGCGGTCGATTGAACCACTGCTCTGATACCAATTGATGGTCCCGGAACGAGGTCTTCGGTGTAGAGGGGGGGTGAATACACCGAAGAGGGATTTTTGAAACCTTTTACAAAAACTCATAAAAACTTAGTTTCAGTTTTCAGTTTAAGCAGGTTTGAGAAATATGCAGATGGCTGGGTCACACAGCCAGAAAGATGAAGCTTTGAAAACTTGTGCTGTGTAAATGCGGTTAGTTCTTTAAATAAGAATAAAGCAAAGACTTAATAACGCAATAAAGAACACAGAATTTTAACGTGGTTCGGAGAGAAAACTCCTACGTCCACGACCAGGTTTTAGCTGGTAAATCCACTAAGGATGACCACTTGGTTTACGAGTACCAAGCAACTTCGCAGCTCTTCCTCGAGCTGTGTTCTAACAGTTTACGGGCATTTTAGAAGCCTGCACCTTTTCAGTTTTCGGGTACTGAATAACCTTACACTCGAATTTCGCGCTTCGAGACGGCGTAACCTTGACCTAACCTTTTCTGGGTAAAGGAGGGTTTGGGTTTCCAACTTTGAACGAGTTCTTACAATGAAGAACTTTGAAGATGAACTCGTTCAGATCTAGGCTTTGGATTTACAATTATTACAGCCTATTGATCAGACGAAAAACTAAAGCAGTTTCTGAAATTGAACACTTAAGAAGTTAAGTGCTCTTTTTAAAGAGTTAGATAAATGCTGGAGAGCTTTTAAATACTTGAGAGATTCAGAAAAGTTGTAAGCTTATGGGGAGTTTTTCGTGTCTGATTCTGAGGTTGAAGATTGGTATTTATAGGTAGAGATTCAAACTAGCCGTTGGAGGACCTGTTTGAATCTTACCTACTCTCTGATCTGTCGATCTGCCGTTGAGTGTATCTTCACCTGTCTTCATCACTGTGTCAGATCCTAGGTTCGCCTTTCTAGGATGCTGAGTTGTCAATCCCTCATTGGTCGAGGTATATTGACTTCCTCTGAAACCGGAATTTCTGTCTTTTGAGCTTGACTTTAAATTTAGAGCTGGATGTGTAAACTGACTTGAAGTGACGTCTTCAGAGTTAGTTCCCTTTTTGGTCAGCTCAGCTGTCTTTCTTAGACTTTGATGCAGCTCAATTTATTCTGCTCAGTTGGATCTTCTTGGCTGGATCCATTCTTCTTTTCTCGAGTCAGTCCGACTCAGCTCAGTTCTGGAGCTCTGTTCAGCTAAGAGATCTTTTAGTTGACTTTGGGTCCAGCTGGGTCTTCTTCTGTCTTCAGCTTCCAAACCTGTGAACTTAGAAAATCTAAGGCTCAAATAGGTGAGCTGGAAAACTTAACTTAGGTTTGTACAAACATCTACTAGGTTGGAGAACAGTTGGGTTTTGGAATCAAATCAAAACTTTAGAATTTTCCCAACAAAATATTTTATACCTCACAATAAATCAAATATGCACCACACTTTTGGGGATGGAGGGAGTACTATTTCATGTTGAAATTTCATTGTACATCAGTTTAATGCCGGTTCATGCCGAAAATTTATATGTTTAAAAAATATTTGCATACATATACAATAAAAATCCTAACAATTAAACTCCCAACAATATTTATACCAAATGTGACGACATGAAACAGTATAATAAGAAATACAGTATTATTTATTAATTATAATAATTATAATTAATAATTAAATATTTCTTATTAATTTAATACATCATGGTATTACGGTATATACTGTTGGAAATTTGGTTTTTTTAAATAAATTATATTTAATTTATTTATTAAATTAAATTATATCTCACAATCGATTTTTTGTGAGTGATATATTGTAACACCCTATTTTCTATTTAACTAGAATGTTACAAGACAATTTATATTACAAATTATATCATAATGCGGATAACCTAATAATGTATAATGTATAAATAACTAAAGATGCTTTATTTATTTTTACTTTTCAAAAAAATAGGCAACAACCTTCACTTTTAAATATAATACTTATCTTTAATAGGAGGTGATCAACAATCCTTACAAACATACATACATATATATATATATATATATAGTTACCATACAACTACATGAAAAAAATAATTATATATACGTATATATATAACATATAATATAGTTATCAATTTTCCATACCTATAAGAATAAATACACGATGTCAGTTTTCTAAAATAGTTACTCACAAAATCATGCAAAGAATATAATAATCAACCTAAAACAAAACAATTTTCCATACTCTTTGATAAATAAAACTGAATATTCACTTAAAAGATAATGATGTCTTTAACACAAATAAATATATATATATACATATATCAATAGTAAATAAAATAAAATCCTTAGCTAACTAGAAATTATAAATTTTACGGAACTCTTAGCTAACAAAAGTCTCAAAAGAAGAATACGATCCTATTACTTGAAATAAAATAACTAAAATCATTGAATCTTCGCTCTAGTCATTCTCGGCCTCCACGAATGCTTCAACTACGAATTCTGAGAAGTGAAAATCTAAAAGGGGTGAGCATATCGAAATATACTCAGTGAGAAAACATGCAATTATCTATATATATTTAAACATGTAAATAAAACATATAATCACAAACATATGAAATTTGATGCATGACATGTAGGGTTGTATCCCTTTAACTTGACAAATAGGGTTGTATCCCTTTCACTTGAACATATAGGGATGTATCCCTTTAACTTGAACATGAACACGTTAATCAAACATGAGATATAAACACATTAAAGTACATACATAGATAATTAATCAACGTGCATAAATTCCCTCACCTTAACCTTGTCTTGAAAAAAAAACTTGATGAATCTTCATTACGTATCTCCTCTCTAAACTCTTTTAATTGCTCAATCTAAATTTTTGTGGGTTCCTCTCTAACGCTAACTTACCCCCTATTTATACATGTTGTCATACTAATAAAGATAACCATGTTTTAAATTAAACTTCTTTCCAAGAAAATCTTGAACGAGAAAATATAAGGCTAAGTAAATCATATCCTATCATAATTCTTAATTTGTGTTTTGAAATAATACACTTCATCTCAAACAAGGAGATATGCTTTTGATTTTATTAATATATATTTATATATATATATATATATCTAATTATTTTAGTACATTGAATCCTAGGAATTCACTGACGGAACTTTGATAGATATTAAGATTTTGATTATTTTAATATATTTAACTTTAGGAATTATAATTACTTTATAAGTTCAATTAGACGAAAATCTCTCCACCTTTTAATCTATATTCTTTAATTGCATTTTAGGGACAACAATAAATAATTAAAACTATTAATGCTCCTAAAACACTAAAACTCTCGTAAATATATATAATTTTTCATGAAAAATAACTTGCTATATATGTACCAACTTTAACTGGAAAAATTTAGATTTAAGGCTTACTATCGAAATATGTGTAAAGTAATATACTTAATAATAATAAAATAAAAACTAAATTGTCCATATAAAAATTGGGGTGTTACAATCTACCCTACTAAAAAATAATTTTCGTCCTCGAAATTTCTCCAAAGCTTGTAACATTATAATACAACAACATAAATAAAAAAATTACGTATGAACTTCGTTGATAATAAATTATAATTTACGAACTCCGTTGATAATAAATTATGCCGGTACATCCGTTGATAATAGATTATGCCGGAATACGAACTCCATTAATAATACATTATGCCGAAATACGTAGAATAAGAGTTAATCCGTTGATTCAAAGATTAATACCAGAAGAACACAAGAGAAAAGAAATAGACCTTAAAGTCCGTCTCATCTTAATTTAACTATCGTAATCAACTAGTCCTTAAAATCACAAAGGCGGTTGCGTGATAATACTTACCCATAAAAAATCATAAACATAAAAACATCACAATGACATAAATTTGTATAGATAATCATTATATACATGCCATGAGTTTTCATAGAGAAAGTTTCTTGAACTTGTATAAGCAGTTTTCCAATTAACAAGGATGTGCATACGTACCTTGAAATCGAGGCAGCGCAGGGGTCTTGAATGACTAGGCTCTTTATACTTTCATAAATTATTTAATCTCATAACGAGTCTACATGAACGTAGACCCGCTCTGATACCACTAAATGTAACACCCTATTTTCTATTTAACTAGAATGTTACAAGACAATTTATATTACAAATTATATCATAATGTGGATAACCTAATAATGTATAATGTATAAATAACTAAAGATGCTTTATTTATTTTTACTTTTCAAAAAAATAGGCATCAACCTTCACTTTTAAATATAATACTTATACTTTAATAGGAGCTGATCAACAATCCTTATAAGTATGCATATATATATATATATATATATATATATATATATATATATATATATAGTTACCATACAACTACATGAAAAAAATAATTATATATACGTATATATATAACCTTATTATTTAACAAACATGAATAATAATTTATTGATCAAATGTCAACCGATTTGATAAAGAACATATAATATAGTTATCAATTTTCCATACCTATAAGAATAAATACACGATGTCAGTTAATAGTTACTCACAAAATCATGCAAAGAATATAATAATCAACCTAAAACAAAACAATTTTCCATACTCTTTGATAAATAAAACTGAATATTCACATAAAAAATAATGATGTCTTTAACACAAATATATATATATATATATATCAATAGTAAATAAAATAAAATCCTTAGCTAACTAGAAATTATAAATTTTACGGAACCCTTAGCTAACAAAAGTCTCAAAAGAAGAATATGACTTAAATCCTATTACTTGAAATAAAATAACTAAAATCCTTGAATCTTCGCTCTAGTCATTCTCGGCCTCCACGAATGCTTCGACTACGAATTCTGAGAAGTAAAAATCTAAAAGGGGTGAGCATATCGAAATATACTCAGTGAGAAAACATGCAATTATCTATATATATTTAAACATGTAAATAAAACATACAATTATCTTGATGCATGAGATTTGAATCTCAACTTGAACATATAGGGTTGTATCCCTTTAACTTGACATGTAGTGTTGTATCCCTTTCACTTGAACATATAGGGATGTATCCCTTTAACTTGAACATGAACACGTTAATCAAACATGAGATATAAACACATTAACACATACATAGATAATTAATCAACGTGCATAAATTCCCTCACCTTAACCTTGTCTTGAAAAAAAAAACTTGATGAATCTTCATTACGTATCTCCTCGCTAAACTCTTTTAATTGCTCAATCTAAATTTTTGTGGGTTCCTCTCTAACGCTAGCTTACCCTCTATTCATACATGTTGTCATACTAATAAAGATAACCATGTTTTAAATCAAACTTCTTTCCCAAGAAAATCTTGAACGAGAAAATATAAGGCTAAGTAAATCATATCCTATCATAATTCTTAATTTGTGTTTTGAAATAATACACTTCATCTCAAACAAGGAGATATGCTTTTGATTTTATTAATATATATATATATATATAGCCCTGGGGCTATTTATAACTAGCCAATTAAGAATTCTCAGATGTATTAGCACTGCATCTTTGATGCAGTCATCGATTCTCCCGAGAGTTCACAATTGCCGCGAGCAAACATATTAACGACGTGGAAGTTTGTTATGCTACTAATAGAAGAGTTACGGGGCGTAAAACAAAAAAAAATACGCCGATGGGCCGGGAGCATACTATGTGTAATGATTCCATCATTCACGATAAATAAAAAGAAAAAGCCATTCCAAAGACCCACACCCAAGTTCCATAGCTTTTGGTCCGCTATCCCGATCATGATTTTCCTACCCCCAGAGGGAAAGGTACTTCCCTTTGGGCCGGTTGTGGGCGAGGAGGGATTCGAACCCCCGACACCGTGGTTCGTAGCCACGTGCTCTAATCCTCTGAGCTACAGGCCCCACCCCGTCTCCACTGGATCTGTTCCCGGGAGTACCCTCAAAAAAAGTACAACAAGAGAACATCCCTAGCCCGGGAAGACAATCTGACAACTAAACCTGAATGAGTTAGTTGATGAGGTTCTTGTCATTCGAACTCAACAACAGGGCCTTCGGAACCTTTCCCAGGCAAGGAATAAAAGAAAAGGAGATACACCGGCCGAAGGAGAAGCTGCTCATACTCTGATTTAGAAAAAGGAGATTCCAGGTCTGCTTCTTCCTTTTCTATTGCATATCCCCGTAAAAAGGGTTATACATTCGCTCATTAACCGATTTAGCAGCCGGGCCTTCCATAGGCCTCATTGAACAACGGGGCTATATATATATATCTAATTATTTTAGTACATTGAATCCTAGGAATTCACTGACGAAACTTTGATAGATATTAAGATTTTGATTATTTTAATATATTTAACTTTAGGAATTATAATTACTTTATAAGTTCAATTAGACGAAAATCTCTCCACCTTTTAATCTATATTCTTTAATTGCATTTTAAGGAAAAAAATAAATAATTAAAAATATTAATGCTCCTAAAACACTAAAACTCTCGTAAATATATATAATTTTTTTACTAAGCAAAACTTTTCATGAAAATAACTTGCTATATATGTACCAACTTTAACTGGAAAAATTTAGGTTTAAGGCTTACTATCGAAATATGCGTAAAGTAATATACTTAATAATAATAAACTAAATTGTCCATATAAAAATCGGGGTGTTACATATACGAAGTGGTAATGATAAGTGTTTGTGTAAGGAATTTATGTGTTTGAGTTGAATTTGTTGTAAGCAAATTCGTTAATGTGGTCATCTCACATTGAAGAAACGAACTCAGGCTCGAACCGTGGACATTGAGCCTTGAATTGACAATTGGGTTAAATGTTTTTGAACTTGAATTAATTCATTTGCACTGAATTAATTTTTAAATCAATATATATAAAAAGGGTAATTTTAAACACAACCCCCAAATCTCTCACTATAGCCCCTAATTAAATATAATAATAAAAATATTATTAAATGTACTATTATACCCTTATAGTCCCTTAATCCACCTTCTTCCACAACCGTATCAAATTAATGTGCAACCCCCTCTTATTATTTTCTCACAATGTCACTACCATCTCCGGTCGCAGCGCTAACCAAAAATTTAATCAAAAATCAACATTCACAATTCGACATTGAAACAGAAAAAATCAAATATTTCATGAAGATAAAGATCCCCTTTAACAGACTACGCTTCACCCACTCCTGCCAAATTTCGAGGTGAATTTGTTTGAAAAATTGACATTGAATCTTAATTTGTAGAAGAATTCAAAGATTCATGGACACAAAAATCCCAGAATATTCCTCATATGCCAATCAAATTGGGTAAACATCTTTCATCTGCAGCGCAAAGATCTTTTATCACATTAATCAAATTTTCCCGAGCGTCATAAACAAGTCATTATTTTCATTAAATAAGACTTGAATCAGTCACTTAAGAAAATGGTTTCTTGCTTACTAATCTATTTAAAGAACTTGGATTAACATTAGGAAATTTCGAAACCTATGCCACCAGCTTCCGCGTCACTGACCACATCTGATCATCTACTATGTGATCTCTCGCAATGAGAAACAAAATTCTTCGCTAAAATGAAGAATCTTTCATACTTTATCTTTTGGGTCCCACTTATGGTGGTCGAACGGCGGAGTACTTTTTTAGAACTATCCGCCTGCAACGGTGGGTCAGTTCTATGCGGTGGCTCTGCAATAAGATGGGATTTGGAGGCTATAAGGATATAATAGTAAAATTAATAATATTTATATTATTATTTTTAATCAGGGACTATAGTGAGAGATTTAGGGGCTACGTTTAAAATTACCCATATAAAAATTTGGCTACACCCAATAATCAATTCATGTTAATCTTCTCGGCCCATTTGTGAAATACACCAACAAATTCAATACATTACATGTATTAGTCTTGGAATTAAAATGTTAATTTTTAATTCAAAGAAAACGTCAATTTTGACGTTACACGTTAGTATGTGGCATCTATATATTATTAAAACGAATGCGGATTCGAGCCCTCCCCTTAATTCGGGGTCGTCAGATCCCACCATCATTCGAACAATTAACGATTGGAATAGAAAATGGATATAACAATCCAAGAAACACCATCCTCATTGATCTATTTTTTACATATTCCACATACCTTTGTTTGTTGCAAAAAAAGATCCGTTTTAGGATACTATCGAATCACTTCAGGGGTGAAACATGTCATATATGAAGATTTTCATATGGTGGATGGATAACAAAAAGATAGCTACAAGTATACTACGCAATGAGTTTGTGAGACGATAAAGAGTATATATATATATATATATATATATATATATATATATATATATATATGAATGATATGCCGCTCACCTTCCGTGAGCACCTTTCGTGGGCACTGATCACCGTTCGTCCATATTAACATCATTCTTTTTAATTTTTTAATTGATTTATATTTTAATACCCTAAAAATTAATATTTGAATCATTAAATATATGAAAATACATAAAATTAAAGCTCGATTTGTCTTATTATTCATTTCTTTGAAGTTAGAGGGAAAATGAACAAATTGGGCTTTGATTTTTATGTATTTTGTATATTTAATGATTCAAATATTAATTTTTAGGGTATTAGAATATAAATCAATAAAAAAATTAAAAAGAATGATGCTAATATGAACGAATCCATGATCTATTAAGGAAGGTGAGCGACATATCATTCCTATATATATATATATATATATATATATATATATATATATATATATATTATGTGTCTTTAATCCGATGCATTTGATGAATGAAAAATGACGCAAAATAATTTCATTAATTTATAATAACATTTAAATCACCGGACGAATTTCGACGGATCTTACACTAGTGTGATATATTTGAATTATAAAATCAATACATGGTATAACAGCCATGCTATTTGAATGGTATTAATTCCATTAACGTGAAACATCCATTGAGGCTCATTAGTGCACTTAACTGAGATTGATTTCCCACATTGGTGATTTAGCCTATAAATAGGTATTTTGAGCTTTGCATTGTGTTACGACTGTGGGGATACAAGGCCCAAGGAATTGACAAGAAAAGCCCAATTCAGAAATGCTGCAAAGCCCAAGTGAAGATAGGTTCAAACGAGATACAAATATCCCATTAGGTTAGGTAGTTGTTGTAGTTATAAAAGTGTATTGTAGTCCCAGTGGGGATGGCCTAGTGGTGGAGTGGTTGCCTGTTGACCAATAGGTCAGAGGTTCGAGTACTCTCGGCCACAAAAAAAGCTCTAGGTGGGGTGTGTGAGTATTAATATTTGTAATGATATTCAAAAAAAAAAAAAAAAAAAAAGTGTATTGTAGTTGCTTTCTGTAGATTATGAACGGAATGAATATTTTAGTTGTGTCTTTAGCTTATTTCCGTCTTCTTCCTTCTTCTGGAGTTTGAGCTTACTCGAAAAGCTCCGCCATTGATACAAGTTAGTATCAACTGGTGTTTTAATTGATTTCTCCCTCCTCGTTTCTTTCTCTGTGTTCTCATGTCTAAATCCTAAATTCTCACTGCCATTAATGAACTACAAACCCACTTTGACAACTATTTCCTCACCATCAATACTACCCTCCACGATTTCCAGACATCCATGGCAAACTATACTGCCAAGCTTCGACTTCAACCCATCAGCCCTCCTCCGTTTTCCTCGCCTCTGACACCCCCCACCACCGCAGCTACGCCTTCGTCGTATCCCTACTTGTGTGATTGTGTCCATCTCCTCCTCCACCACCAACAACTCCGGCACTCTTCTTCTCCACTTTCCTCGCCGCCGACACCCTCTGCCTCCGCGGCTACTCATTCGTCGCTTCCGTACTCATTTCCATCTCCTCTACAACTACCACCGGTATCGCCGACTGCTCCTACACCATCTGTCCTCATAGATCTGTCCGTTCAGCGCATTACTCCTTCCCCTCCACCGTTGCCCGTCCCGATCGATTCCCGGGCCACTACCCTTCCACCGCCTTTGGCTGCACCTCCGTCTCTGTCCCTATCTGCTCCATGTCTTTCATTGCCGCCGACACCCTCTGCTTTCTCAGCTACTCCGTCGTCATATCCCTGCTCATTTCCATCTCCTCCAACAAATTCTTCACCATTAACAATCACCGCCTTCCGCCGTGCGCCGCCATTCCCTTAGCCTTTGGCTGCACCTCCGGCACTACCCAGATCTGCTTCTATTGGCGATGTTATTCCCGTGGGTGGCATTTCCAGCCTTCAATTGTCACCGGTGCCATATGTAGCCCCTTAACCACCACCCCCTCCAAGGCTCCATCCTCCGCCGCCGACAACACTTCCACCACCAATACCACCTCCACCCACAGAACCCCCACCAAACTCACTACACATCCAAGCCCCTCCACACACTACTCATATTCAGCCGTTGCTACAAGAGAAATTTCCACCAGATCTACCACCCAATTTCACCGATATCTCTCATCTCCTCGGCTCGATGACGATGGTACCACCAGATTTACCGCCTGTCTCTGTAACCTCACCGCCAATTTTCTCTCCAACGTAATCCACCCGCACCACCAATTTTACATGGCTTCAAACCATCATCTCCCATGGTGGAATTTGAGTTCCTTCGAGCTGACGAGGCGCGCTTTGAGGATGTTGCTACCGTGGGCGTTGTTTCCAGCTTTTACACTTTTCCGACTGTTATCGACGCGCTTATTGTCGTTGGTTATCAAGTCCAGCTGTGCGGTGAGTCGCCGCCGGAGACTCATCTGGTCTCGCTTTTGCAACTACAGACTATGGCTTCTGAAGATTCCATTGCTGAAATATTTGAGATTGTTATTTGGCCCAACTCTAATGATGTCGAGCCCAATTCATTTTTGATGTTGGGGCCCAATATGAGCGGCCCTATTTCGGCTATCCAAAGCCCAAGTGTACTGCATTTCCATTTTTGTCCACTTCGTCAATTTCAGAAATTAGAGTTTGTTAAACCGGCAACAACAATTGTGGTGCGCAGTAGCATACTGTGCATTTCACTCAAAGCCCCCCAACTTACACCCTCTTCTGCAACAGTACGCTCATCCCTTTCAGCCGCCGACAGGACTTCCTCCCCACCGCAACATTGATCGCCAGATTCATCTTCTTCCCAATACAACTCCGGTTAGTGTAAAGCCTTACCACCTTGAGGACAAGGTGGTTGTCGAAGAGGGTGAGAGTGTTATGACTGTGGAGATACAAGGCCCAAGGAGCTGACAAGAAAAGTCCAATTTACGTGGCCGTCGTTTAGCTCACGCAAAATGAATTTATAATTTTCTATGCCTACGGCAGGCTTAGCCAGCGGCAAGTATATGGTCGAACCCAAGGGAGTTGATCGTAGCCTTCTATTCGTAACCGGTGTCACTAAAAAGGGTTTGGTTTGGTTGGAACAGATCTGTCTCTGGTCTGAGCGTTATGTAAATAATAACTGAAAACTAAGAGCAAATAAATCAAATAAAAAGGCAAAGCTCAGATATGACTTGAATCATCAAATATGAATATGGATTCGATCATAGATCTAAAGAATCCCCCACACACACATATCAATTGGTTATGGCCACAGAACAATTGTCACGGTGTCACGTGCCCCTTTGCCCAGAACCAATCTGTCATTTCAGTGTAAAATGAGTAAAGTCTATGACGATTACCTCTTATCTAATCCAGATGCATTACCCTATGATGGCTTTTCGATAGGGTTTTGCCCAGACATCATTCAGATTTAGACAGACCCAATATGGTCAAAAGCATACGCAAAGGCATACAACCACTCGCCCACATCAGTCGTACGATCGGATGCAAGACATCCATCTCAATATTTTCTCCGACTTTACTTGTGATCTAAGCCTATCAATTAATTAATGGCCAGTTAACTAACCGATTTTCCCAGACCGTATTTTAATCAGACCTAATGCTTCGGAAATATATGCATGTGGTTTGATACGCCCAAATCAGATCTCACGAAACTCTACATATTCATGCTCAAATCATCTTATCATATCCAATCCTTGATTAAATTAGCTAGACATAATTGAAAGAAAAATAACAACAAAGGTAAAGAGAAACATTACTTGAATAAATCGGAATGCTTAAAGCAAATAACAGTGCTATGGTCAAACCGACCATGGAAAACATAAACAGAAAATAAAAGACCTTTGCCCGTAGACTTGTTTCTCCTCACACCTCTCAAATTTCTAAGCAAAATACGGCTGCTAATGTGTATCTCAATTGGCTTGCAAGCATCTCTTTATATAAGGAATGAGTTAGGTTTTCGGATGGGCCCAGCCCAAAAGATGGGCTGCTGTGGACTTCCCTTATTTAGCATGATCTGCCCTGATCTCTTTCCTTATATGGATAGGGATGGCAATCGGGTACGGCGGGCACGGATAGTGGATATCCATACCCGTACCTGCGAGAAAACCCGTACCCGCCACCCGACCCGCCACCCGTGACGGGTAATTTTCTCTGCCCATACCCGTCACCCGTCGGGTATCCGCCAACCTGCCACCCGCGGGTATCCATCTACCCGCCACCTGCGGGTATCTGCCAACCTGCCACCCGCGGGTATCCACCAACCCGCGAATCGAAATTTAATCAAATAAACGATAATTTAATACAAATAAAAAATTAACCAACGGTATCCACAAAGTCTATAAAACATAAAATTCAAATCCACAAAGTTTAAATCCATACCCGATATCCAAATAAATCAACTAAAATTCAAAGTTCAAATTTAAAAATAATAAAGTTACATTATTCCAACTCAACGGTTGAAATAGAGCAATCTTCCTTCAACTCTTCTTCTTCGTCTTCAAGACATGTCCAAAAACTTCCATTCTTTCCTTGACCTATGAAACAAACAATTATTTACATTAGAAATTGAACATTACATAAAAATAAGATTAATAGTAATTATAAATTTACCTTCAAGTTGGTTTCGAAGCCAATCTTGACAACACATTAATGCTTCTAATAGCTTTGGTGTGAGACGGCTATGATGTTCACTTAGAACCCTCCCGCTAGTGCTAAAAGTTGATTCTGAGGCCACTGTGGTTATTGGGATAGCAAAGATATCACGAGCTATGAAGCGAAGTGTAGGATAATGTGTTCCAGTCACCTTCCACCAACCAAGTATATCAAAATTTTCATCAACACAAGGCAGATTTTCTGCTTCTAAATAACGATCTAACTCATTTTTTGATCTCATAGCACTATTACTCTTCTTTCTTCCAGTATGTGTTTTGAATATTGTCAACACTTCAGAAGAGTTGCTCGAACTTCCACCAACACCAGATGAAGAGGTCAAACTCACACACCCTTCTTCACTTTGAGATTGGTATTGATCCATCAATCTAACTAGCATCTTTTGACTCTCATTAACATGTGACTCATCATTATCATGACCAAACAGACAAATATAACAAGCTTCCAAAAGATCAAGCTTGCCTCGGGGATCAAGAATAACAGCAATAGCCATCAAACCATGAATTTCATTCCAATATTGATCAAATTTAGTAATCATGGTAGCACACATCTCTTGAATTACGACCATCTCACTTTGACACCATGCATTCATTTTTTATTTCACCTCACATATTTTTGGAAAAAAAGTATTGGCTGTCACATACTTTGTCCCAGAAAATAGTTTAGTGACCTCATTAAACACACTTAATCTTTCACAAACATAAGAAGCAAAATTCCAATCTTCAATACTTGGGCAACAAACAAAGTTCTTGTCAAGTTGTTTCAAACGATCAAAAACCTTCTTATATGACAAAGCAACACTAAGCATGTCATAGGTTGAATTCCATCTAGTTTTGCAATCAAGACATAATGTCTTAGTCAATTCAACCTTTTGTTGTTGTGCAGTTTTCTCAAATCTCTCATACCTCTTTGGTGTAGCAATCCAATAAGCACAACTATCACGAATATTTTCAATAGACTTTGCTATGACCCCTAATCCATCCCTCACAATCAAGTTGAGAATATGTGCACAACAACGCATGTGTAGAACCTCCCCACCCAACAAAAGATTAAATGCCCCAATCTTGCTTTCCATGTACTCAACCATTTTATCATTTGTAGAACAATTATCAAGAGTGAAAGTTGATACCTTGCAATCAAGATTCCAACTTTGAAGGCTTTTATACAATGCTTCAGCCAAAACTTCTGCTATATGCGGGCACGGCACATACACAAAGCTGCAAAATAAAACAATGGAAGTTCATAATAATGCGTCAGAGATTCATAAATAATTTGAGAAAGAAAGAATTAGGAAATCACCTCAAGATAGTGCTTCTAAGCTTCCAAGACTCATCAACAAAATGACCAGTGATTGTCATGTATCCTCGTTTTTTATTATCGGCTGTCCAAAGATCAGTCGTAATCGCAACCCGACCATTGTTCTTTTGCAAGTAATTGAGAGCTCTCTTTTTCTCTTCCTCAAAATGATCTAATATATCCTTTCTAATCGTGTTTCGAGTAATCATTTTGAACAAAGGTTGCAGTGCACTAACAAAGTTACGAAACCCAACATGATCAACAATAGACAATGGATACTCATGAAGGATAATCATCGAATAGAGTGCTTTCCTTGCAATTTCTGGATCAAAGACATAATTTTCAACAGAAACTTGTCCCTTCTCACTAGCTGCAAACCTCAAACTAGACTGCACTTTCCCACCTTCTCTTTTTTTGTAAATGCAAGTCTTCAAATGACTAGACAAATGAGACGTACCATTTTTTGTTTCACCTGATAGAAGCTTGCCACAATGGAGGCACTTGGCCTTCCAAGCTCCATTCACTTTCCTTCTTACGAAATCCTCCCAAACTGGTGAAGTCAGCTTCCTCTTTACTCCACGATCTTCTTCTAGCTCTGGCATTTCCTCCTCATTTTCACCTTCTACATGCTCACTCTCCCCTTCATCCCTTTCTTCAGTTTCCGGCTCATTTGTTGGAGTAGGAGCTGAAGCTTGTGAGGTAGGCCCAACTTGTGAGGTAAGGGGCCTAGGGACGCTGCTACTGCTTCTCGGAGTGGACATTGGCGGATTCCGGGCTGCTGTATATAAAGAGGAGAAACAGGGAAATAAATTATATAAAATTAACCCGACTTGCAGTTGCAGACTCTTATCCAACTTCGATCCCAAACATATTAAAGTACCAAAGTTTTAGTTCATTTATTGCAGCAATCTTTCTATTTATATTGTTAGAAACAGCTAGAACGTTACTTTATTTTCCAATTGTTTCAACTTTCAAGAAAATCATATCATATACATATATACTAAGTTATATCCAAAAGTAGCACACACTACGCAGTCTACGCTAATAGACAATATTTTCACTTAATTTCCTAATTTCATAGTAGAAGAACAACTTAGGATTACTAATTAGGTAGTGATCGATTGTTAATTAGCTCGTGGATTTTCAAGAAACCGTTCGAGTTATAGCAAAATCAAGAACCTTGTGTTTATACTTCGACGAACAGAAATAGGAAGAGTTTACATGGAAAGACAAAATGAATTCCAACTATAGAGAGATCGAGAGCATTTGGCAACAAGGAAAGTGTGATTCCGAAACAAAAGGAGCGTATTATTATAAAATTTGGGAAGAAATTAGCTCAAGCTCTGGGGAAAGCTGGAAAATTTGTTTTTGATTCTGCTGAAAATCACAACAAGAAGGCCAAGATAACACCGATAGTCCGTGGAAATTGGGATTTTCCATTACCAGAACAATCACGACAGAGAAACATATAATAATACTGTGACAGAGAAGCATATAATACTACCTAGAGCTGAATTTATTCAATTGGGATTTTCCATTACCAGAACAATCGCGTTAGGTAGTAGCTGGCGTCGTTCCACGTCACCGGTGAGAGGAGGCAGCAGCGCGGCGGCGATGTGGCGGGGGCGGTAACAAGCCCTACGGCGACGACGGTGTGAGATGCGATGTACAGAAGAAAAGAATGAGAGAGAGGCGATGCGATGCGATGCGGTGAGATGAGAGGAGGCAGCAGCGCGGCGGCGATGTGGCGGGGGCGGTAACAAGCCCTGCGGCGACGACGGTGAGTGACAGAATGAGAGAGACAAATTCATGGAAGAGGTGCTGCAGTGCAATATAGGCTATTAGGTTAGAAATTAGGTGAATGTGTGTGTTTCAGAGTCAGACTTTATGTTTTGAATTTTGAATAAATTGGTCTCGGTGGTGAAAGGCTAGAATGTTAGTGGGTTTTGGAGTATGGTTTGGGTTGGGCTTTTTTGGGCCAAATATATATATATTTATATTAAATAATATTTGGCCAAATATATATTACATATATTAAATAATAGTCGGGTAATAATCGGGTATTTCGTGGATATTTCGCGGGTATTTTTCGCGGGTAAACGGGTTTCGCGGGTACGGGTAGTAACTATCCATACCCGTACCCGCGAACTAAATGGATAGTATTTTCTAACCATAAAGCTATCCATGGATATCAAATGCTCCTCAAACCCGCACCTATTAGGGTCGGGTACCCGCGGGTATCGGGTATCCGCGGGTAAATTGCCATCCCTATATATGGACCATATCTGATTTGATGGAGATCTTCTATATAAGGATGAAAATCCTTCCATCCTTATCAGCTGCTGCTCTCACAAAGCGTCCATTCCAATGCCCTTAGCTGGCTATCCTCTGATCACAACGTCTTCTCTTTGCCTTGGTTCAGCTATGCCCAGATGATCGTCCTTCTCTAGTTAGGAGTTGAATCAGCTCAGCTAGAGTAGGATTTGAGTTAGCTCAGCTGGATTAGGATTTGAGTCAGCTCAGCTGGAGTCTTCATATCTTGACCCTTTCTCTGCCCCTTAGCTAGTTCCCTGCTGCTCATAGCTTGCACATTATGTCTTGCACTTGCTTTGCCCATATCAATCTTCAAAGGTACGGATTCCGCACGATACTTGGATTGACTCTTCCACTTTCACTTTAGGCTCAAATGGTTGGCCATTTGCCTCGTATCGATGACCTTACCTTTCTTACGGAATGCGCCCTTTCTTTGCCCAAATCGACATCTGTTCTGCCCTGAGCAACTTTTCTTCCAAAAGTGTCATCCCAGACACAACTAAGGCACAAAAAGATTCAAAAGACTCGATCTAAACCTAAGAAAAAGACACAAAATGAGCACGAAATACGGGCTTATCACCAATTCAGAAATGCTGCGAAGCTCAAGTGAAGATATGTCCAAATGAGATACAAATAGCCCATTAGGTTAGGTAGTTGCTGTAGCTATAAAAGTGTATTGTAGTTGCTTTCTGCAAATTATGAACGAAATGAATATTTTAGTTATTTCTTTAGCTTATCTCTGTCTTCTTCCTCCTTCTGGAGTTTGAGCTTACTCGAAAAGCTCCGCCATTGATACAAGATCGTATCACATTGTGTGGCAATTTTCCATTTCTTCTCTCTCGCTAACATAATTTTTGCATATTAGAGTTGCTCAGTTCTCATCCTACTTACAGTTCGTCGGAGCTCAGTTAGTTTGCGGTGCTGCTACTTCTAAGACGAAGCCATTTTATCTTTGGGGACGAACGCCAATCCGAAAGCACTACCGGGGTGTTATCCGTCTTGCGGGCAGAGATTCAGTTTTTTCGACTCGATTATAATTTGAGTTTGTTATTTATCTTGTAATTTCAATTTATTTATATTTTTTGTAGTTCTCACTCTCTACATTTCAATAGTCCAGATTCTATTTATTTTTGTAAAAGCAAAAACGTATAGCCCGATGTTAACATATACCGGTATTACAGTATATACCGAATTTTCGGTATGGTACGGTATATCTCCGATATCTGAAAATCAATACCGTTACCATACCGAAAAATTTTGGTACGGTATCATACCTTACCGTAAATTACGGTATACCAAAATTTCGATATATTAGGTATTTTTTCGATACGGTAAGTGCAGTATAACGGTATTCAGTATTTTTTCACAGCCCTGTCATTTCCATCTATAAATAAAAACCAGCTTCAGCTGAATAGCAACTCTTTAATTATACATATGTTCAAGGTTCAGTATCATTTTCACATCAAATTTGTAATCATGTTACTATTGTCTTTTAGTTTGAGATTAGTAATTTATAACATTAAGGGCTCGTTTGGTAGGGGTGATTAGAGTGTATAATATGTCTATGACACCCTAATATCTTATTTAGTATGAAGTATACGGCCCTTTATAAAGTTCGGGCCCGTATGAATAATACTTATTTTTGTTGTTATGTATACTACCTATGAGGTGATATAAATAATACTACAACTAATTATAGCAATAAATTACAATAATTACTATATGTTGCAGAGAATTTAATACATCATACCAAACGGAATATTAATTCTTTATATTTATAAGACATCTCAGTCAAACATATCAGGCCTTATCTCATACTTTGTACCAAACGAGCCCTAAGAGAAGAACAATCATAAACAAAAAACATTATAGTATGTTGTTTAGCTTTTATTATTTCATGTTTAGTTGTTGAACTTTTTTATGAAGTAGTAATTATATAGAAATCTCTTATCCTAACTCACTACGTTTGTTGAGTATTTTTCAACAATTATCTTAAGTTATTTCTCGAATCATTTTAGTTTGAATTGACATTCAACTTTCAAATCAACCCATTAATTGAAACTTCCATTAGTTAGTAATTTAGTATACAAATTCTTACTTATATGTATACAATCGCAATTTTTATATAAAAATGAGAAAATATAAAAATATAAAAATGGGAAAATATATCAATGATAACCATATTTATATCCGTAGCTATTTTTATTTATGTTTTCATGTAAGAAATAGAAGAAAATTTTCAATTTGAAGTTAAAAAATAAAATGATAATGTGAAAAAAAAGTTAAGATGAATTATCAAAATCTCTACTTGAAATTTGATGTTAAATTGTTGGAGAGTTCATGAATTTTTAAAAAAGTATTATCCGTGCATCACACAGGTATGACACTAGTTTATCCAGATGTAAGAATGATAAAAAAATATGATATTAATACTTATTTTTATTTTAAAATATTACACTTTATTTCGGCACAAAATTTATTTAAAAATACGAAACATTTTCCGTGAGGAGGGTTATGCGTTATGCCGTATGCTTAAAAAACAAATACACACCAAAATATAAAGTGATAAAGAAAGGAAGACAAAAAGAAAGAAAAAGAGTTAATTAAGCGTACGAGCACTTTATACGCGGCGCGTTCAGTAATTGTGCACCTGTGCTGATCTCTCACTCTCTGGGAAACGCCGCACTCCGACTTCCGACGATGTTCGGTGGCGGCGGAGGAATGCCCTTTGACCCGTCACTGCAGGTACTCTTTGGAAACATTTTGCTTCTCCAATTGAATTGCTTCTCTTTTCCGCGATTGTTTCTAAATTAACAATTCAAAGTGGTGGTTTTGGGCTTTCTGAAACGTTTTCCATGTTTGTGGAAGTGGACAAAGCTCTGAAGTTGAACATGCAATTTTTTTTTCTTCCCTTTTTGGTATAGAAGAAATTGAAGAACACAGCAATGCAGCCACGGAGATAGACAGGCCGTGAATTATGAGTTTCTGATAGTGATTCCGTTTCAATTTTTTACGCACGTTCCTTTTGATTTATTGAATTTGATAAAGCTAGAAGTTTCCGAGGAAATCGTGTTGATTTCAGTTGTTTTGCCAGACATTTTTATTTTTGTGTGCACAAGGCTAACTATTTTGATTACTGTATGTTGGTGCGTATGTTTATTTTATTTGGGAAGCGGAGTAATATACATACATACAGAATTGCAGTATTCAGCTTGGAATTCGCTTTTAGATTATGACATGCATGGGTGCTTTCGGTCTACAAAGTAAGATCCATTGTGGATTTTCTCTAGATTAGTTTATTTTGGAGAAAGTAATGGTAGATATAGATGCAGGTGCTTGAGAAGTTCGCTTACAATTCACTAACGCATAATAATACAATATTTTCATTTGTCATATGAAGCAGAAAACATGTTAAATTGTGTAGCAAAACTTGTGCCTGTGTATGTGTTTATATGTGTATATATTTTTGAGTGATTTTCTTGTGGGATTGTTTTCTGAAAAGTGTGAGTTGGTTTTACACGATTGATGATTCTTTGCTACTCTAATTGAATTCTTGAGGTGCTGCTTGTCTATTCCGTTGCTGGCTTTTGAAACTATGTTTTCTCAGGAGCAAACATATTAAGCTAGACGATTTGTTGTTCTGAGTTCACGTCCCGTGCATCCACATCCTTGTCCACAGAACCTTCTACTCTCGTAAAACTTGTCTATTTGTAGCCCTCTCTATGCTAGTGGTACTGAATGCTTCTCTTTCCTTTGCAGCTGTCATATAGTCCCAGCACATTGGTCGTTTCTGACCCTTCTGCCCTTAAGCATGTTAGCACGAATTCCCTTGATACAGTAACAAGTCTGGACAAGCAAAATGGAGGGAAATGTCAGCAGGTTGAGTCAATTGCTGCCCATTCTAAGGTTTGTCACTTAATGAATCCCATCAATATGCTCAATATCAGTACTCTCTCTATAATCTGGATATCATTTGCTGCTCGAGGGAAAATATGACCTAGCTAAATGTAGTTGATGCAATTTTGCAGAAACTTCAGGATGATTTACATGAAGTGGGTCTGAAAATTAAGCATCACGAGGACAATGTTAAATACTTGAAGACTTTAAAGAGCAATTTAGATGGATCAATTCTAAATATGCAAGGTTAGAGCCTTAGAAATTTTGCTTCACTCTTTCCACTATTCGTTCTATTCTGTATCTAGTCCCATTCTTGCTGAAGAGGAAATTAAGGATGCTTAAAATTGCAGAATAAGTTGCAAATTTAAGGGGAATATATATATATAAACTCATGGATATTCTAAAATTTGAAATATATCTGATAACTTGATCATTTTATCATCTTTCAGTTTAGCTACTCATGTATCTCACTTTATTGTTATATCCTTATTAGCATTTGATTCACTTCCTGATCATCCTTTTCTTCTAGTTGCTTTTGGGAAGTATGATAAAGCAAATCTCTTTCAGACAAAGAAGGAAGGTCCTGCACATGTGATGAGTGAAGGAGAAACAATTAAGAATATTCTTAAGCATGAGAGCTCTGGGGCTGCTATTTTGTATAAGATGAAAATCCAAGCAGAAGCTCTGTCTTCTGAACATTCACTCACGAAGGATGTAGTTGGCATTGTAGCTACACTTGGAAAAGTTGATGATAACAACCTTAGCAGGCTGGTCCACTTTACCTATATTCCTTTTCTTCCAGTGAATCTATAACTGCCTGAAGTTTGGATGGACAAGAACTTTCATAGCATCTGCTGCATGAACGCGGAATCTTTGTATGAATTGTATAATAATATTATACCTGGAGATGAACTGCTTACAGAATATTGTTTCTAAAGCTCGTTTATAAATTGATTCTCATTTGTTTTGGTTTCCTGTCATGGAACTGGATACTTTTTTTCATGTTTCTGAACCATCTAACCATTTTTATTTTTTTTTATCTGCAGCTAACTTATTACTTTTTCTTAATTATGGGACATAGGCTTCTTTCTGAGTATTTGGGCCTGGAAACCATGCTTGCAGTGGTTTGCAAGACATATGAAGGTGTCAAAGCCCTGGAAGCATACAACAGGGAAGGTTCAATTGACAATAATCTCGGCCTTCATGGATTTGCAGCATCTATTGGGAATCCCCTGGCCGATCGATTTCTTGTAATCTGTCTTGAAGATATAAGGTGTGCTTATGGTTGGTTTTGGTTTTTGTCTTTTTCTCCCTTCTCATTTTCTCTTTTATTCTCCATATTCCGTTAACAATTTTTTATTTTGATGCCTTTCTGGTCTCTGCTTAGACCATATGCTGGTGAATTCATAGGTGACGATCCTCAGAGGAGGCTTGCTCTTCCAAAACCAAGATTACCTAATGGAGAAACTCCTTCGGGCTTTCTGGGATTTGCTGTGAATATGATCACTATTGACAGTCGTAACTTGTATTGTACCTCAAAGAACGGGGACAGCCTAAGAGAAACACTCTTCTATCATCTTTTCTCAAATCTGCAAGTATATAAATCAAGGGAAGACATGATAAAGGCTCTCACTTGTATAAAAAATGGAGCCATATCTCTAGATGGAGGAATGATGAGAAGTTATGGAGTATTCTCCTTGGGCAAACATGAGTAATGATTCTAACCTTAATTAACCAATCAATAACTTTTCACTTGAGAACCTAACGTATGTCTGTCTATATAGATTCAATTGATGGCATTCGCTGTATTTTATTACTTACTATGCTGATTTTACACTTGTATTTCTAATTTAAGGAAAGATATAGATGTGAAGTTCCCAACTGGCTCTGAGATGTTCAACCTCCCTGAGGGCTACCTTGAGATTGAAAATGGTATAAAGGAAACAAAATGGAAGAGAGACCGAACATGCGAAGATATCAAGAGAGAGCAAGATCTGGTCACGCGTGCTAGGTTCAACTATGAAAAAAAGAAGCAGGAATTAATCCAGTTTCTCGCTAAAAGCTCATCCAATGTATCTCAGGTAATACAACAATCACGTCCCATGAGTATCTGAAAAGCTGTGTGCGTGCTCTGATAGTCTTTTTCTTGATATCAAGTAGATGAAGGACTGAAGAGTTTTCTATATCTTGATCTTGATATAGGTAGATTATTTTGCACTTTATAAAAGGTTACTTTTCCAGAGAGAAATGAACTGAATTTATGTGGCACTGGCTGCAGCTCCCTCGTAACGAAGGGGAGCTAAGGCAGCCCTTCAAGTGCCACTTGTGCTTGAATATGATAGTGCCTGAGTGTTACCATGGTTCAAAAGAATTGATATAGGCACTTGTATGTCTTAAAAGCAATCATTTGAGAGTTATAAGACCCTAATGGCCTTAACATAATTTTTTTTAATTTGTTCCTCTCTTTTATCTTGGTGATTTCCACTTTCAAGACCATAACTTTTTTCCTTTGTTTGTGTCATCAGTATCCAGTGGGATGCGGATCAACTCCGAGATGATTTCGTACAGGCAAAATAGTTGACGTTGAAGAGCTTCACAGAAATTGCTAACTGATTTCATCTTCTGTCTAGTCTAGTTTCATTTTTAACCCTTTGATATGAAACTGGAAACGCGGGTTCAGCTTGATGGCAACCGATAGATTGTGTAGTTGAACATTTATGTAGTATGTTGTACAAGTGCTATGCTTAATGCTTTGTAGCCTAGCAATGTGCTTTCAGCTGAAAGTGTTTGCTTGTGATTAAATTTGCTGTATTTTCTTAGAGGTTGCAGAAAGTTGCAGTTAAGTTTTGATCTCTGTTTAGTTTGGCAAATATTAACACAAGATTAGGACGATTGAAACTCAAAACGTATTGATTCGAGTCTTATTAAATCAAATCGGATTAAAGAAATGGCAATTTGCATCTCAGTTATTTAATTTGTAAAAGAAGCGAGTGCTTGGTAAATAACGAAAAAAATATTAATAATTTAGGTTCCACCGAGACTTGAACTCGGGTTACTGGATTCAGAGTCCAATGTCCTGACCACTAGACCATGGAACCACTTTTATTAATTGTACTCCATATAAAAATATAATTATGTTCAAATAAAATTTTACAGGATTATACACAAATTTCAACTACTCGGCGCTGAGTTTATCACGACGCGTTTTATTAAGTAAAATATAATTTCATTTTTGTCTTCTGTTTCGTCCTTAAAATTTGGCGTCACGCTGGCCGAAAATAAGTTGAATCTGAATTCGGGCTAAATTTCAAATCCTACTAAAGTTCGTATATTTTTAATTTGGAAAAAAATTTGAGTATCTTAAAAAAACAAAATTCGGTGATAGTTTGTGTATTTTCATGCAATTTACCCTTTTTAAAAAAATGCATAAAAACTCAATTTTTAATAACAATAACTTCGAGTAATAAATTTGGAATTTTTTTATTGCTGGCGAGAAATATATATTGTATTGATGAATAGATTGAAAGTTGTGTATAAAATTGTCAACCTTGAATAACTTCGAAGTCGTCGGGAATATTTGATTCTCTAATTCTTTTCAATCTTTTAATGGTTCGGATTCATCGCATGATTTGCTAAAATTAAAGTCTATAATTAAGTATTGTGCATTTTCATCAAATTAACGAATTTATTCGGGTTTACAAAAAATTGCAATCAAACACCTAAATCAGTCCAAAGACTTAACAATTAAATACAAATTGACTTTTGCTTTGCCATAACCATTCCAACTGTTAATGAAAAAATTGATCTAATAAAAAAAGAAATGCACAAATCTAAGATGCAAAAGATAATTTGGCATGATTTCATTTGTTGATGCATGTACATAGCTGCTTTTTTTAAGTGTATTTTCAAAAATATTTTAACGCGTTTATGTTTTTTTTTTAAATGAAAGTAAAAAATAAGTAAATAGAGTATACTTTTTTCCCTCCAAGAAGCTTTTGAAGCAGTCAAAATGAAAACGATGTTTCTCCAACCTCCAATAATTTTTCATGTCATCCGATATTCATAATCTCTGTTTCAACTTTCGAATGAATTTAACTCTCCCTTTCTTAATTCTTACACAAGAAACTACATTAATTTTATCGAATGAAAAAGCTTTTCCTTCAATTAAACACCACCACCTCTCCACATATATAAAATCCAGCTTTTTAGAAAGGCCTTTGTTATGATGGAGACAGCAAATAATATTGTTGTTGAGGGTGGTCTGTTCAGTAGTTCAACCAGAATTAGCTGTTTCTGAGCATACCTTTTTTTGAAAGGTTTTATGAGGGACATGATACAGCTATAAAATTCTAATTTTTCGAGAGATAAATCTGTTTTTTATTAAGTTTAAGTATAATTTTTTTGTTAATTACTTTAAGGGATGGACATTTTTTCTTTGACTAAAGAAATCTGCAATTGTTGGTGAGAATGCACTTAACATTCTATTCATCTATAACATTCGATAAACTATACGATAATAAGTTTGACTAACTATACTCCTCAAAAAAAAAAAAAAAAAATTTTGACTAACTATACGATATAATTGTCAAACTTATGTTGGTCTATAATTTTTTCCTCAGATTCTTTAAAGAGAAGGAAATATAATATTTGAATGCGTTGACATCATGCCATTATTATGTTAAGATATCTCAATTAGTTCTTCTAAGATAAAAACGTCTACACTATTTAGATCTTCAACTAATCACAATTTTGCTTAAGGTTGAAATGTTGAACGTAGTCAATGAATTAGCCCTACATACAAGGCACCGCAAGTAGCTTCCTAAGACTATAGTGAGACGGATTTGGTTCAATTTCCATCAAAGTATAAATTGTCTTCCTATTTATATAGGTGTATTTTAGGAGGAAGGGTAAGATTTTGCTCTTTTTTCTATTATAATGCCACCATCTATTTTTATTAAGTTTATTTTACATAAATATATTGTTTATGAATAATAATAGCATTTCATATATAATGTATTTTAGCGTTACATATGTTGTACTGTTATATTTCTAAAATAATACGACTATATTTACGATAATGCCACTGTAAATTTTTTTTTAAAGATTTTTGGCTTCAATAACATTGTATGTGGATAATAATAATATGTATAGATTGTGTTTTAGAATTATATAGTATTGCAACATTACCTATTTTATAAAATAATCTGATTTCTCTCAAAATAAAATAAAATAAAATAATCTGACTAAATTTATGTTTACGCCATGTCATATATGTATGTCTGCCCTTCTTTTTTTTTTTTTAAAACAATCTTCCCGAACCTGCAATTACCATCTAAAATAAATAAATAAATAACAAATACCATCTTTACAACCGTTGATTAACATCATAGCATCAATAATTTCAAATTCAACGGTGATCCTCATTTCTCTCTCCTCACATAAGCCGCGGATAGAGAGAGAACCACCTTTACAGGATATGATCCTTTCGTTCTGTTCTTTTTGAATCCATTTTTTTCCTCATTCTCTCCGCCATTTTCTTTCAGATTCTTTTGATTTCTTCTTTCTCCGAAAAGAAGAAACAAGAGAAAGTGAAAGGAAATAATCAAACAGGAAACAGGAAAGTAATGGACCCATAAATCGGTTTAAGGGCTGGATTATCGGAAGCGACCATCTCAGATTTCCGTCAGAGATCGCAAATTTTCTGTGTCAGGATCAGGTATCTACGCGCATTATTAAATTTTTGGAAATAGGTTGTCGAGATTATTGAAAAAGATCGTTTTTTGGCAAGAAGACATCGCGTTTCTGTCCCAAAGAATTTGTATTTTGGTAGCGGGCATTTCCGGTTTGGGTCAAAGATCGAGCTTTCAATGTGGGATTCCCGTGAATGATTGAATTTTTAGAAGTAGGATCTTGGGGATCGCGATTTATTGAATTGCGAATTTAGGGCATCCCATTGTTCTGACAAAGATTAACTTTTAGAAGTGGCCTTCTTGTGATTTGGGGGAAGCAAAGAAGGATTAAATTCTTGGGATCAGGTCAGGGATAGAGGAAGAAAGGGTGTTCTTTAAAAGTGGGAATTACTATCAATTACTCCAAAATGGCTGCAATGGAAATGGATAGCTTGGAGTGTGTATCTTCAATAGATGGAATTGAAGATGAAGAGATGCAGTTAGCAGTTTCTCATACCAATCAAAATGCTCATCCCCATCAGTATTCTTCGAAGCCTCATGGCCTCGTCGCGGCTGGACTGGCGCCCACTAGCGTCCATGAATTGCTTGAATGCCCCGTTTGTACTAATTCTATGTACCCACCCATCCATCAGGTCTGCTCTATATATCTTGCTTTCTTGCATTTTATGATACATTGCTCTCAACTTATATGCCTTGATCAATGTTATATGCAGTAGTGGTTGGTCATTTCATTTATGCTCCCCTCCCTAGGTTGAAGGGTGGGGGAGTGAGTTTAGTGAGGGAATGGTGGGTTGAAGATGGAGTTTTGTTTGTGCGTCATCAAATACAAGCTTTTCTTCAAAACGGAAATATTAGTCGAACTGTTTGTTTGGATGCTTTGGTTGGCTAGTAAAGCTGATTTGTAAGCAATGAAAATTAGGCTTTACTGGAAAATGTTAGTTGAATAAATAAGTAGTGTACATTACAAGGGAAATCCCTAAACTTTGTGGTTCACAGATATAGTGTCCCAGCAGTGTATGTATTAGGCTTGCTACTTTTTCTAATGAACGAGAAATGCAAGGAAGAAGCCTCCATAATATGGGTTATCTAATAGGATACTTAATATTGGTATTCTGTAACGATAGTGTAAGTTGATAGTTCACAGAAGCAGAATTAGAAGTAGTACTTTTCTCTGATGGAGATTCTCATTAAGCTTGCGCTGAATGACTCTAGATAAATATATGCTTTTTGCGTATTTCCTTCATCATGGTGTCTGCATCTTTTGTTGCTGAGTCACTTCTGTGGCTTGTAAATAAAGGAACTTAATCTTTTGTGTGGGGGAAAAGAACATGTAGCATATAGTGCCTAGCTGTTGGATAAATAGCTTTTACTTCTATGAAGATATGGAGTAATATAAGGAATGGCTGATTAATCATTTTCTTTCTTACAGTGTCATAATGGGCACACGCTCTGTTCCACTTGCAAGTCGAGGGTGCATAATCGCTGCCCTACTTGCAGACAAGAGCTTGGAGATATCAGGTGCTTAGCACTAGAGAAGGTTGCAGAGTCACTAGATCTGCCCTGCAAGTACTTCTCTTTGGGATGCGGAGAAATTTTTCCGTATTACAGCAAACTCAAGCACGAAGCACTTTGCAACTTCAGACCATACACTTGTCCATACGCTGGATCAGAGTGCTCAGTTACAGGAGACATTCCTTACCTCGTTGCACATTTGAGAGATGACCACAAAGTGGACATGCACACAGGATGTACCTTCAATCACCGCTATGTTAAGTCGAATCCCCGTGAAGTAGAAAACGCAACATGGATGTTAACGGTAAGTTACACATTTTCTCTTGTGTGCTTTCATTATTATTTGTGCATGTTGTGATGTTTCTCTTTATGCTTGACTAGATTTTACATTATACTAATTCTTATTTTAGTTGACTTTTTTCTCGAGTTTAGAAAAAACCAACTTGCTAAAACATTGCAATGCATAACAGTTTAGATATAGGCATCGAGGATATTGATGATATGTAATTGGTGTTTGATTAGGTATTCCATTGTTTTGGGCAATATTTCTGCCTTCACTTTGAAGCATTCCAGCTGGGAATGGCACCCGTTTATATGGCGTTTCTTCGTTTTATGGGCGATGAAGTTGAAGCGCGTAACTACAGCTATAGTTTAGAGGTAGGAGCAAATGGGAGAAAGCTGATATGGGAGGGGACGCCACGCAGCATTCGTGATAGCCACCGGAAGGTGAGGGATAGTCACGACGGGCTGATTATCCAACGAAACATGGCGCTGTTTTTCTCAGGAGGAGACAGGAAGGAGCTTAAGCTTAGGGTTACTGGAAGAATCTGGAAGGAACAGCAGAATCCGGATGGTGGGGTGTGCATACCAAATCTTTGTAGCTAACTCATTTAATTTTTCTTCTTTTGTCTTTTGTTTCGTGCGTGCTTGTATGTATAATGTATAATGTATAATGTATGTATGATAATTGATATGGACCAACTTGTGCTTGCTAATTTGTATCCAGTTCGACTAGTAGCTTTGTAACTTTGCCCAAAATTTAATTCCACTTCTCTCTCTAACACCTTTGCTTCCAATATCATCTTCCTACTTCATTCAAACTCTATTCATTAATCACTAAACTTGCTAACAATTTCATTACACGCGCAACTTGTCAGCAAAATTTGATTCTTCAACTTCATTACTACTTTCATATTCTGCAAATGACCATCCATGTTTTTGTGCAAGAAAAATGATAATCCCCCCGTCCCCTATAAGTGTGGTGTATATTTAATTTGTTGTGAGGTATAAAATATTAGTTGAAGTATACTAACCTGAGACAGAGGGAGGATTAAGTATATAATATTTCATTTGCAATTTCATAACTGCAAATGAGTACACTACAAAAATTAAAAAGATTCTGGCAAAGTCTGCGGAGCAGCGGAACTGGGGAAGAATCAAGAAAGAAAATTTCCGAAGACGTTCATTTAAAAGTTAAAGTATTCTAGAAAAAAATTAGAATCCTTCCAAAATATATTACTCCCTCCGTCCACAATAAATTTGCCACATTGTGGATGGTACGGGTTTTAATAATTTGTTGGTTGATTGTATTGTGAATGGAATAAGGGTCCCACTTTTATATAGTTTTAAATTGTGTTGTGAGTGGAAAAGTAAGTGAGGTGTGTGGGGTCTATTACCATAAATGGATGTGGCAAATTTTTTGTGGACGGACCAAAAAGGAAATTGTGGCAAATTTATCGTGGACGGAGGGAGTAAAATTAAGATACAGATTTAGGTGCGACAGGTAGGATCGAACCTATGCGCGCGGGCGCGTGCATCGACCGTTAAGTCGGGCGCGTGCGATACACGCGTCATTCCATGCGCGTCCAAGCGCCTGACAATTTTTTTTTATCTGTGCGTGTATGACACGCGCCTGACTCTTAAAATTTTTTTTTCTGATTTTTTTATTCTTTTTTTTCAGTTTTTTTTAATTCTTTTTTTTAAAAAGTCGAGCATGGGGAGCAGAAGGCTTCGGAGCAAGCTAAAAAAAATATTAATATTGTCATAATCATTATCTTTAAATTAAAATCAAAGCCGAATGCGAAGAAAGAAAAATTTAAAAAAAATAAAATAAAAAAAAGAAAAATCAACTGTACTGGGTTGACCGGATTTGACCGGATCGGATCAACCCGATCCGGTCTTACATATGAGAGTCCGCCTCTAAAATTAAATTAGAGTCTCTTTCTTGCAGTCGGAGAGAGTGATACTACGCGCCGCACTTCCACTAAAACCGAAAAGGTTCCTTGCTTCGTCAATTCATTTCCCAAATCTTCATTATCTCCCCCTTTCATATTGTAATTGTGATTTCACGAAATCCTAATTCATCTTTTAACCTTTATTGCCCGATCATCAGACCCAGGTCAGAATCTGAATTTTGATTTAAGTATTATGACTGATTAAGTTCTTGATTACGACTATTCAGTCAATGCACTAAGATGGACATCACTAATTTCTTGATAATTCTCAGACTGTTGCATTGCTGCGTTTTTTTTGCTTTTCATTATTCTCTCTCTCTCTTTTTATTTTTTTATTTATTTTTATTTTTTATGCATGCGTGTGTTTATGCGGCAGGTAAAAAAGGAAAACTTTGTTTTTGCGCCCATTTCAGTTGCAAAAAAAAGTTTGTAGAGGGGACGGGAATAAGCAAAAAGAAGCTCGATGAAATAACTGATTTAAAATTTTTTGTTTAAGCTTGATTAAGTTGAAATTAGCAATTGGTAACTAACTGTTTTCTCACTGAAAAATATAATCTGGTTTTCATTGTACTTTCCTAAATTTTTGTTTCATCTCGTTCACTGTAATATGTTTCTTAATTTTTTTTAATTATGAAAGACTTTGGCTTTTGATCATGCTGAGCGTTCCGTGAACGCGCAGAGACGCATATTGTGTTTTTGTAAAGGCAATGTTTATGCTTGGATGTCCGAATTTATGTTTGTGTTATAACAATTAACAGCTAATTGATTAATATAATATCCTTGCATTTTTGTTCAGTATGTGGGCATTGTTCCATCCAATCTTTGGATAAATTTGTAACGCAATCAATTGATGATGGTGAGAGAGGCAGAAATTGAATGTTTTGAGATCATTTCCTGACGAGATGCCCGTAACAGATTCATCTGCTGAAAATGTTCTGCCTGATTGCACTATGTTCCCTATCGAAGAGATAGTGCAATACCCGTTGCCAGGTTATGGAGCCCCAACTTCAATTAGTTTTAGCCCTGATGATAGTTTGATAGCATACTTGTTCAGTCCTGATCAGACTTTATACAGAAAAGCATTTGTTTTTGATCCAAATAGTGGGAAGCATGATTTGTTATTCAGCCCACCGGATGGTGGGCTGGACGAGAATAATCTGTCTGCCGAAGAGAAGTTGAGGAGAGAGAGGTCAAGGGAGCGTGGATTAGGTGTGACACGCTATGAATGGGTGAAGATGAGCTTAGGGAGAAAAAGAATTACGGTACTTCTACCAGCCGGGGTATGTTAAAGTCACCCATCTTCTTCTGTGTAAGATTTTGAATATTATGGACAAGTGTCTGTGGTTGATGGAAGTATAATACTTTGAATATCTGAAGACTGCATTACCCTCATGTTTTGATTGGAAAATATTGTTACTTTAGTGCTGCATGCACTTGTTACAATGTCTAATTCCGGGGTTGTAACCATTTTACTGTTTGGAGACCCAACGATATATTACAATGTTGAAATGGAAAGCTCGACCCAATTTTAGAACTTAAATAGGTTCTTCTGTGGGCATTGTTACGAGGTCAAGTAGAAACCATGAGACATGTTGTTGATAGCTTAAAATCACAGTTCTCTATTTATTTAGTAGTCTCTACTTGTGGACACGAACAGAAATACCACTTCTGCTTGCAAGTCCTCAATCCTTTTATATTATCCCTTCAAGACACTAAGATTGCAAAACCTTTTTGAAGATTTTGTGCGATTAACGTCATTAATAATCTAATTCCATGATCATTTTAGTTCTTTTATTAAGTGCGGAAACCATTATTTTTACCTTGGTGGTTCAAGTTTTAATCAAGGCTGTTTACTTTACAAGGCGTGATAAGCTTATATAAGGAGTCTTCTTGTCGAATTAATATAAGACCTGAAATTGCTGCATTGACTAATCAATGATGGTGCATGTGCGCAGATCTATGTTCAGGACACTGGTGCTCAACCGGAGCTTAAACTTTCAACTGCTTCCTTCTTGCCAATTATTGACCCACATGTCTCCCCGGATGGCTCCATGCTTGCTTATGTGAGAAATAATGAGCTGCACGTGTTTGACTTCCTCTACAACATGTCAAAGCAGTTAACTTACGGTGCCAATGAGAATTCTTTAGTAAGCATCAGTTCCATTTTTTTGCTTGGTTTATATTCTGTCTTCGATATTATGTGCTGAGGTCATCCTTCATTAAGCTGTAGATGTTCTGTAGTTTGATCCTTGCATCGAGTTGCCTCATGTGGAACCAAGCCTCAACATCTGAAAGAACCTTTTATTCCGTTCATCTTTGAAATTCTTTCTCCAATCTCAAATTGTTCCCTGACTCAAAACCGGAAAGTTGATTATAGGAAGTCAACTGTTTCTTATCGTTCCTGCCTTTCGGCAATTTGAAATTGTCTGAAACTAAACCGGATTTAAATAAGCCTGCTACACAATAGCTGATTGATTTAATTTTTTAGTAGTATTTCTTGTGTGTATATCATGTAATTGTTTCTTAAAGTTACAACTCCATAGATAATTGAAGAAGCAAACACTAATTAAACAAGACTTTTATTGGGATACATGTTTTCTCCCTAACCCTCCAGCAAAGTTTCTTTGTTACAGCATCACACAAATGTAACCCACTCGACTCGATTGACCACATGAAATGTAGTTTCTCATTCTAGGCCAAATTAGTTTGATTACTCGAGCGATTATTTTAGGAGAATCTTTTTCCACATCTCAAGGATGCATTTTTAACACACTGAAAATGATTTTTTCTTAACTATTTAAAGCATACAACTGACATCTTTTCACTTGCTTTTTTCAGACACGTGGCCTTGCTGAGTACATAGCACAGGTGAGGTTATAGCTATAAATCTGGTTTGTCTGTTCTTGTTTGACCTTTCAAGAAAGATGTGATCCCCCCCCCCCAATACAATGAGCAAGACCTCAAATGTGTTTTATATCTGAACAATGCTTAATGTTTTCTGGCTGTAGGAGGAAATGGATCGAAAGAATGGCTATTGGTGGTCCTTAGACAGCAAATATATTGCATTCACCGAGGTTGATTCATCCGAGATGCCTCTCTACAGGATAATGCACCAAGGTAAAGACTCTGTGGGTCCAGATTCACAGGAAGACCATGCCTACCCTTTTGCTGGCAGTTTGAACGTAAAAGTTCGTTTGGGGGTTATTTCTGCCACTGGAGGACCAGTAAGTTGGATGGATCTTCTCTGTGGCGAAGAGGGCCAGGCTGGAAATGAGGAATATCTAGCAAGAGTCAATTGGATGCATGGAGATGTTCTAACCGCTCAGATTCTAAATAGAAAACATACTAGACTAAAGATCCTTAAATTTGATATTAAAACGGGTCAGAGGAAAGTCATTTTGGAAGAAGAACACGAAACATGGATCAATCTGCATGATTGCTTCACTCCATTAGAAAGGGTACCATCTAGATCATCTGCTGGATTCATCTGGGCAAGTGAAAACACAGGATTCAGACATTTATACTTGCACGACCTTGATGGAAGGTGTCTGGGGCCGATCACTCAAGGTGACTGGATGGTTGAGCAAGTTTCCGGTGTTGATGAGGCTTCTGGTGTTGTTTACTTTACCGGAACTCTAGATGGTCCTTTGGAATCTCATCTTTATCGCACCAACATGTTCCCAGATGCTGGCGACCCTTTACAGATTCCCTTAAGATTGACACAAGAAAAGGGAAAGCATCTGGTTGTGCTTGATCATCAATTGCAGAGGTTTGTAGATATCCACGATTCTTTGGGTTCACCTCCCAAAATTACTGTAAAATCTTTGGTTGATGGAAGCTTGATTACGTCATTATATGAGCAGCCAGTTAATGTTCCCCGATTTAAGGAACTCCAGCTTGAGTTTCCTGAGATAATTCAGCTAGATCGTGAAGACGGAACTACTTTGTATGGGGCGCTTTACAAACCTGATGCAGCAAGATTTGGACCACCTCCATACAAGACAATGATTCAAGTATATGGTGGTCCTGGCTTACAGCTAGTTTGTGATTCGTGGATATGCACAGTCGATATGCGAGCACAGTATCTGAGAAGTAAAGGCATTTTAGTTTGGAAGGTAGGATCATCTTTAAAAGCCTCACTGAATATTCATATTAGATTTTTTTGCTTGAATTCTTTTCTGATCCACCAAGTTGAGTAGGATATTCTCCGTCCCCTTCAAATTTAAGACCATGACGTCCGAACCTTGTTCTTATTATATTTTCTTTTATCTTTTTCTAGGAGCCCTAATATTCTGTATACTTATTCGTTGCATGTTGATTGCTATACCTTCCACAGATGGATAATAGAGGAAGTGCTCGACGTGGACTCAAGTTTGAGGGAGCCCTCAAGTACAAATGTGGCGAGATTGACACAGAGGATCAAATGGGTGGAGCTGAATGGCTGATGAAGCAGGGGTTAGCTAAATCTGGTCACATCGGATTGTACGGATGGAGTTATGGTGGATATCTTTCGGCTATGATGCTCGCGAAGTTTCCAAAAGTTTTTAGGTGCGCGGTGTCTGGGGCACCGGTGACATCATGGGACGGATACGATACCTTCTATGCCGAGAAGTACATGGGTTTACCTGATGAAAATGAGTCGGGGTATTTGCAGAGTTCCGTAATGCAGCATGTTGAGGGCATGAAAGGGAAGTTGTTGCTGGTGCATGGCATGATCGATGAGAACGTGCATTTTAGGCATACTGCGAGGCTAGTGAACGCGCTCGTGGACGCTGGGAAGCCGTACGATTTGTTGATATTCCCAGATGAACGCCACATGCCTCGTCGGCATCGGGATCGTACGTACATGGAGGAGAGGATATGGGATTTTATACAGAGGAATTTGTAGATTACTACCTACTTTTATAAGAAGCTATTGCGTTATGCTCAGGAAAATACAAATTTGAATTGAATTTAAATGCACCCTGTATCCAAAGAATATTTGTATTTGATCACATGTAGGGAATATAAGAGGGTGAAAAGAAAAGGTTATCTATAGAATAACTTTTACTATATTTTTGTATGATTGTTTTAGAGTTTATCATGCCAAATAGTTATATAGATAATGGAAAATAAAAAGTGTCCAAAACTTAATTTAACATAAATTCTGTGAGATTTTAAAATGAATAGACCAAAATAATCATTAAACAAATTAAAAAAAAAAAAACCTACTACACTACAACCATCACCCACCCCACTCACTTTTCTCTCTCCTCTCACACTTTCTCTCCCCGTATACTCTCTCCCTCTATATTCCTGCTCTCCCTCTTTCTATTCCTACTCTCACTTTTACAGCCACCGCCTTTCAATCATTGTCGTCGCCGCCCTTTTGCCATTGCCACTCTCTTTTTTGACATCGCCGCTGCCACCGCCTCCTTCTCCGAACAACTTATCGTCTTCTCCGCCGCGATCCTAACAACCACCGTCTACCATATTTGTTACTTTCTTCTAGATCCACCAGCTTCCATGGTATCAGACGTCGGCTCCAGATTTAACGAATACAACGATAATGCTTCACAAATAAAATTATTTAGATGTATTTTTCTTTTAAAATTTATCCAGATTTGTTATTTGGTTGCCTCTTATCGTTTTCTAATTGTGGCTAAATTTCTGATTGAAGTTGAATTACACGTTGTTTGATTTCTGTTCTTGGGAGGAGGGTTGTTCGTGGGGAGTTTTTGTTGCTATTTATGCAGCAGTTATGTTGATGCTCGTTATTTGGAATATCAGCAGATTTTAGCGAACTTGGTACAATAGGTACAAATGAATCCATTCGTTCCGTTCGTACGAATTAGTTGTGATATGTTACTTGGTACGAATGAACGCATTCGCCCCGTTCGTACAACCAGTAGTGCACCATAACTTGGTACGAGTGGTACGAATGAAATAATTCGTCACGTTCATACCACCTAGTTGCGCACTGATGTGTATGTTTTTGGTTGTTCAGAAGTTGGGGTTTTCGATCATTTTATGCGAGTATAATGCACGTTTTAGTGTGTCTTGTGCAGGATTTTGGAGAATTTGTGAGTGCGGAGATTTGGACGAGAGAGATCGAGAATGGAGTATATTTTGCACTATTTTGCTGTGGATTAAGGGTGCAAGGAAGATGGGCTGTAATTAGTTTCAGATAGTTATTTTGTTATTATTGGGCTAATTAAAAGTGTCATAATTAAGCCCAAGTCCTTATTTTTGGTGGAGCAGTTGTTATCTATTTAGTATAGGTTTAGGAGTTTGTTAGATATATATACACCTTATTTCTCTTCCAACCGGAGTTTGGAGGGAATTAGTTTATATCATATACTACTTTTGACCATAGACTTAGTATTTTTTCTTTTCAGCCGCTGACTATTAGACTTTTGGGAAAATTTGGTTCTTGTTTTTGGAGTTGGAAGACAGCCGCATATAGTAGAGACTTTGTGGAGCTAGAAATTCAATTTTAATTCTATTTTCATATTTTAGCTTTGGAGTTTAGCTTTTGCGTAGCAATTGAAGATTGATTCTGGTGACTGATTGCATCCTTTTAATTTAATATAATCCGTTTATGCTTTCTTTTAATTATATGATTATGTTTAGTTTCAATATTATGAGTAGCTAATTTTTTAATTCGGCGAGAATAATGAAGCACTAGTTTAATAATCTGTGAGATCTAATTGTTCATATAATTAATTTCCTAGGGTTTTGATTTATTCCTTGTGTTTAAAGTTAATTCCGATTTTATTTAAGCCTGATCAACTTAGATTTAATTGGATTACAGTCAATTAGTTCCCCCAATTCGTAATTGTTGGAATAGGGCTAATTAGTGATAAAGCTACCATGTTCGTAGTAGGAATAAATTGGTAGACGGGTTATTACTTGCGTTCTTGGGTAATTCGTCTAAATTGGGTTCCTTCAGATCTAAAAGCTATTAGAGCATTAAATCTAGGTCTGGCGTCTCCAGCTAGGTTGTGTTTTAATAAGGGAAATAGTTAGGTATGGCGTCTACAGCTAACTGTCGATAAAGTACGTAGGAATTGGGGTATGTCCGCTGCGTTCACGGTACCCTATAACTGGTTGGTTCTTGGGAATTAATTAATATTTGCATCGATGATCAGAGTCTAGACTAGTGTGGATTTATTCGAAGCCGGATTACTTTTCTTTTGATTATATTCTCGTTTGCTATTTTAGTTAATTTCTTTGTCTTTTTAGTATTTAATTAATTTCTGTCAATTTAAGGTGTGGTGGCTACACCAAAACTAGATTTATAGGAAAAATAGGTGAATTCCCGTTCTCTATGGTTCGACCCTGCTTATTGTTATACTAATTTAATTCTGAGCGAATTGCAGGAATTATTTGGTGGTAAACGACGTCCACTACGCACCATAACTTGGTACGAGAGGGACGAATGAACGCATTCGTCTTATTCGTACCAACTAGGGGTGCACCATAAATTGGTACGAATAAATCCACGTACCAATCTCACCAGAATTTTGGCTCTCGATTTTCTAAACCGGCGCCGTCGTGACTGGATCTAAACTTTTGCTTTTCTGTAACAACGGTCATCGGATCTATGTTTTGGTGTTTGAATTGGGATAAGATCTAAGGTTTTGTGGTTGGGATCGACATTTTGTGAGGCGGCGCCGTTGCCGGAATGTTTGGATCTAATTTCAGCGCCGGCGCCATCGGGATGTATAGTTGACGGCGGTAGAGAGGCGGAGGTTAGAGTTTTCAGTGAGAGAGAGAGGACAAAGAGAAGAAATGAGAGAGAGAACTTTGACCGTAAAGGAGGATAAGGGTAAATTTATCCAAAAATTCCAAAATCTGACAAAATTTATGTTAAATTAAGTTTTTGACAACTTTAATTTTTCACTATCTATAATAGATGTTTGACATTTTACTCTTTACATGACCAAAATTTGGATGCAGCCGGCCGCACCTTTAATCCTTTAAAAATTAATAATAAATTCTTAGGGCAAATTCGTCCATAATTAGAAGTTTATTTATAATTAATTTAATTAGACTTTAATAGATATTTAATTAAAGTTCAGTAATTTGGGCTGAGCTCTGAATTTTGTTGAGAACAAATTTATGTTGGCTCGATGACCAGTACTGTGTGGCTGTGGCAGCTTCTATTATTGAGGAGCGCAAATTAATGCGATTTTATAGATAGGCATAAGAAGAAGCTGTATGTTGATCATATGTGCATCACTAATATATGTTTGGCATATATATATGTGTGTATTAATTATTTATATATTATCCCACTCCCACCTGTCTCATGACTTGCTTCACATGCTGCTGATGCTGCCTAATCAACTCACCTTACGATGTGGGTCACGCCATTCACAATATGTTGAACTCAAACCAAACTCCCACCGACGAAACCAAACGCCTTCAAACATACTATATATGCCTCATATTTCACTACGCACTGCACTATTAAAAAAAGTCAACGGACAGGACAAGTCACTCCATCTATTGCCCAACCAATCCTTCTCAACATTAATTAATTCAAACAAATATATACTATATATGTATTACGGCAATCAAATTAATTCGAATTTCAATTTCATACAACATCTGTATGCATTATTACATTTCATTTCGTGACTCATTCCCTTCTTCTTCTTCTTCAATATTAATACAACACTTTTCGAAATCCTATACCCAATTAATTAAAGACCAAGAATTAGCTAGACTCAATTATTCAAACACTTTAGACTGATTAGAGCGACCTCGACGTTGAAATCCTATCCAAAATGTTGCTATATCGAGTATATATATAATATAAAAAGGAAAATTACTATATACCACCATAAGAAGAGAACCTTAATTAGCCCCATTCCATTACTCCTATATATGTATAGGGACCATGCATATGGGTGATTCAAGCGGAGAGCCCCGCCGAGAAAGCGACTCCGGTCGACGGCAACCACGATGACCCATATATGAACTTAGCCACCGTGAACTTACTCGCCTCATCCGTCGACGTGATGACGCGATACCCCGGCCACTTCACGCGCCGCCCTAATCCGGCCCCGGGTCCATAATTCATGTACTCCCCGTAATACAACGTGTCTAACGCAAACTCTCCATTCCACTCTAGCCACCCTTTGGGATCAATGTGGTCGCCCATGTAAGACAGCATGTACACAGTCCGCGCGTAGAGCTTCCACGGCCGCCCCAAGTAAGTCGGAAACTGTCCTTTCGACGCCTCGAGATCGGCCTCCGCCACTATCCGACAGTTGTGGATGGAGATGCCCGTGTTCTGATTAGGGTCCTTGCGGTTTTGCGCGGTGATGGTGTTCTTCTGCTGCTGCATGGGCTTCCGGGCGTGAATGACGCAGTTCTGGAAGACGACGGCGGCGTTGCCGAAGATGAAGTCGACCGTGCCGTAGACGTCGCAGTCGCGGTAGAACTGTCTCTGGGAGTGTGTGTATAAGGTGTCTTGGTATCCGATGATGTTGCAGCGGTAAACCACCGCGTGGTCGGCGCCCACGCGGAGGGCCACCGCTTGATGCGTGCTCGCTCCGGCGTAGTTCTCGAATGTTATGTCCCTAGCTATGAACCCCGACCCCGTTGCAGCTGTATATATAAAGATAAGATAAGATAATGTGTGGAGATATATATATATATATATATATATATATATATATATATATATAATATATATATATTTAATTTGAAATAAAATTAAAAGGCGTCTTTAGTAAGAGAGAGAGAGATATGATAGAGAATTTTGCTTGGCATCCCATGTTAAAGTAATATTCTAAAGAATATTAATAAAAGTTGAGCATAAAGTGTACGTCTAGATAGAATCACTTTGCTTTGCTGGTGTGTGTGACGAACTGAGACTGAGGATGAAACTTAGTCCAAGATTGACATATCTCAATGAGGTCACAAATATTAATTAAATCGAACAAAATCGAAGGTAGAAGAATTTAAGAGAAAACGCGTTTTGGAGGTTAAAGCCGTCAATTTGATAAAATAAATGCGAAGGAATTGTGGACATCAAACATGCTATACGACAGCCACGTGCAACGTGCATGTTCATTTGTTCAATTACATGCACCGCCAAAGTGAGGGCCATTTTTCTGAGCCCAAATAAGAATAAACGAAATAATGCATGACCAAAAAGAGAGATAAAAAGAGTTAGTAGATGGAATTTTACCGAAGGATGCGGTATGGAATGTCGTCAACTTATCCTGCACGCTTTTTCGACCTGTAATGACCGTCTTGCCCTTCCCATCTCCAATGAACATTATATTCGTCTTCTTTCTTCCCACCTTCAAGTTATTCTCCTCATACCTATAACCGTGTCCATTCTATCACTATAAGTCTCCTTTTAAGTGAAATCCAATTCGACCTCAAATCATTTTTCTCAAGTTATATAGAAAAAATATATATTCTACAAAAGCTATATTGACAATAGAGCATCAAAATAACTTTCTAGAATCTTAATTATAAAAAGTGAGAAAATATCGTCATAGACTCATAGTATATATTACATATAAAGTATAATTATTACTTAATACCACCACTTTTTAGAGTCAAATCATGATCGATCTCCAATCAGCATCGATCGATCCTAATTAAGTGGGTAAATAGTAATAATAACTCACTTTGACAAGTAATTACGAAAACATAATGACAGGGACACGAGAGTCATTTAGATTATCATGAAAAAGCCATTAAAAAGCTGTACCGACCAAAAAAGAATTTACACTTTTCCGAATCTTTTTTAAACTACGAGTCAATTAATTTACCTTCCTGCCCTCACGTAGATGATAAACCGCCGGCTACCGTGATCGGGCGCCTTCTTGATCGCCTCCGCAATTGTTTTGACCGTGCCGTTTCCGTCCTTGGACACGATCACATCGGCATTAATCCCCGACGCCGGCATATCCAGCAGCATTCGCTCTCTCCGCGACATCCACACCGGAAACTGCTCGCGCTTTTTCTCATCGCTCAGCAATCGCCGCCGCCGATTCTGTATCGGAATATCGGAGAAATCGTCTCCGGCGGAGGAGTATATAGCGAGAGAATTACTCACCAACTCCGACAAATCCTTTATCCTGTCGGACATTTGATTCTTCACGTCGCCGTTTAACTCATCGAAGCCTTCTCTGCAAGTGTCCTGGTTCGTTAACGCGGCGCTGAGCCAGGTTAACACGTCCTGAGTTGACCCGGCCGGCTCGCCGGCGGAGGTGATAGACTGAGAGAGGAGATCCGCCGAGTGGTCGAGGAGTTCTAGGCAGTCCACGTATGCAGACCTGCGATAATATTAGGTATATTTAATGAATACTACTAAAATTTAAAATATAAATAAATGTGGAATTAAATTAATTGGAACGAACCTAACATGAGGATCCATGTCGAGATTGGTGATCTCGGAGGCGCCGTAGAGGGAGCGGCCGACTTTAGAAAGAGTGAGGTTGAGGGAAATGTGTACGAGGTCTTTGTCGGAGGCGGTGAGGGCGCCGGGGAAGTCGAGGAGCGAATCGAGGCAGAGAGCTGGGTACAGTGTGCGGCTGCATGCTCGCGACATGGCTTGAGACGGCCGCCGATTCTGCAGCCTCGAATTGGCTTTGCGTCGTATCACCACCGCAACGGTGGCGGAGACGGCGGACACTACCATTAGTGTGGCGGCGATGATGAGGAGAAGCTTGAATTTCGAAACTTTTGGTTTGGGGGTGAGGTCGGTGGATTGGATTCGGGTGGAGGCGCCACCTGGCTCGGCTTTCCCGAGCCTGCCATAATCCATGCTTTTTTATCTTTTATTTTTTATATTTTTTATTTCGATAAAAAGTAGAGGAGAAGAAAGCAGGGAAGAATGTGGGCGTTGCTATGGGAGAGTGAGAGTGGGGTTTGAGTAATATATATGGGCTGCGTAGCCGCGTAGGTGTATTTCAGTCGACGGAATCCTTTATACATTTCGTATATCGATAAAAAAATTTAGAAGCTAGTACGGTAGTATCCTCTATTTTGTAGTATTGTTTTATTTTTTAATATTTTTTTAATAGGAAATATTAGGAAAATTTGGTAATAATAAATTTAGTTTTCATTTGGAATAGATTATCTTCCTTTTGTGGATACATTAATGTTTGCAGAATCTTCTAGTTAATTTATTACTATATGTTTAGTTTTGGTAAAAATTTAAATTATATTTGTCATTTATGAAACCTTACGTAGAGTCGTAGTAACACAATTTATTAAGCGGGGCGGGGGAGATCATTTATGTCCTTTCTCTCTCAAACCGTATATGAATTATCTTTATGCGTCATGAGTATATAAAAAAGTCGTTTCCTAAAGTTTTTGTATCCGTCCTTAAAAAAAAATTTATTTGTATCCTTTTTTAATAGGAGTCGATCGAGTTAGACAGAATAGGTGGGGCAAACTATAAGATTCTTATTCCTCTTTGGCAAAAAATTGTGTATAACCAATCCTATGGTATTGGTTGTAACTAAGTGGTAATTAAGGGAGATTAGGGGAATTAAAGAGGATTGTGGACAATTAGGGATAATTAAAGAGTAACTAATGTTTAATTAAAATTTATTAATCATGCTTAGGATTTATTAAATTCAATTAGAATTTATTTATCTTAATTAAAGTTTATTAATTATCAATTAAATTTTTTTAATTTCTAATTAGGATTAATTAAGTCTCAATCAAAATTAATTAAATTTCAATAAATATTGCACCGCATACAAGTCCAGCTCTTCCTTTATATAATAAGCTCTTTCAACTCAAAATATATTAATTAGACAAGAAGGGTATGGATTTTTATCTCTCTATGACTTCCACCCTACTCTCCTTTGAGGGAAGTGACTCACGTGTATGTTTCTAATTTATAAAGAAACTTGTAGCCCGTCAAAAATCGACGGGAGCTCATTATTTAATAAAATAAATAAAATTATTAGACGCAAATATGCTTGGTAGTTCGAAATTTTTTTAAAGGTGAAAATCTTTAATTTCTAATAAAACTCAAGAAAATTGTTAGTTTCTTTTGTTATATAATTGAAATAGTGAGCTTATCGGTCGTTCAATCTACTTAAAAAATTGATGTGAAATTATTTTTTATTCAATTATAAAATTCAATAAATTTTTTGTGTACTTCATTTGTCCTAATTTTATGTTTTATTTTTGTCTCAAAATTATAATTTTCTATCTCTTATTGAAAAACAAATATTATATTAAATTATTTTTATCTTAACATACTACATTTTGAAAATATTTTTATTTTTTATTTAGAAAATTTTTAGTTTCTTTTGTTATTTCTTTTTCTCTCTTACTTTGACAAACTTAATAATTGGCCAAATTGATTATGTAATCAAATTAAATTTTTCAATAAAAAACTATTTATTTGCTAACCCAATTTGCCGAAGGAACTATTGAATATTTATTTCATAATTTCCTAGAGTAAGTATTTACCTCGCTCCTTAATATAAAAATTAACTTTGTAGTTACCTCACAATCTGTCACAGATTTCATTGTATATGATGTTAATTATTTTGTACGTCAGATCATCTCGTCACAAATTAAAATTTTGAGATCTCTTTCGCTAGTGTACTCATGAGATTGCAAAGTATTATTGATCATGTTTATCTTTGATCATCTCGTCCCACATTAATTATTGTAATACTTATGAAAAATTATTTATTTGTTCAAAATTAATTTTTATTTGGTCAAATTAAATAAGAATATATTTTGATTGGAAAATAATTTTTTTTATATATGTTCTCCAAGAAGTGAAGATCACTACAAATTTAATGTGAAATTCAAGAACATTAAATATTAAATACCAAATAATAGAATTCAAATATATAATGGTTTATAAATATATAGATAATATAGTTGCAACTTAATAATTGGCCAAATTATATTTTTTTGATAGAAATAAGACTATTTATTTGGACAACTAATTGATTGTTCAAATTAAATTGCTAGTGCAAAATAATTACAGAATCAGAAAATATACATTGAATTTTAGTATTTATATAGGTTTCCATCAATTGTTTTGGAAATATCGAAAATACTAAATATATTAAATATAATTATAAAATATATGAATGAAAAATGTTCAAAATAGAACAAATTAATTTTTATTTAGTCAAATTAAATAAGAATCTATTTTGATTGGAAAATGAAATCTTTTATATATATATATATATATATATATATATATATATATGTTCTCCAAGAAGTGAAGATTACTACAAATTTAATGTGGAATTCAAGAATATTAAATATTAAATACCAAATAATAGAATTCGAATATACAATGCTTTATAAATATGTAGATAATATAGTTGCAACTTAATAATTGGCCAAATTATATTTTTTTTAATAAAAATAAGACTATTTATTTGGACAACTAATTGATTGTTCAAATTAAATTACTAGTGCAAAATAATTGCAGAATGAGAAAATATACATTGAATTTTAGTATTTATATAGGTTTACATCCATTGTTTTTTAAAATATAGAAAATACTAAATATATTAAATATAATAATAAAATATATGAATAAAAATGTTCAAAATAAGAGAGATCCAGATTAATAAATATTATTCTTTTGTCATATTATTTTATAGAGATATCAAAGTAATAACTATTACTATATTAATTTATTTATTTACGTGAAGATTATGTTTATTATATAGATATCATCATTATTATTTATTGGTTTCTTAATTATATTTCTTAATAATTTATCAAATTAAACAAATTAATATAGACAACTTAATAATTGCTCAAAATTATTTTTTTAATAAAAACAAAATTATTTATTTGGCCAACTAATTAATCGGTCAAATAAAATTGATTGTGCAAAATAATCTTGGGATGAGAAAATAGATATGGATTTTGAGTATTTAGATAGGCTCTTCAAGAGTAGAGTCTTATTAAAAAGCGATGTGGGATAGAAAATTTTATATTAAATACAATAAATATATGAATAAAAATACTTAAAATGAGAATTTAAGATAAATAAGAATAATGAATGGAGAACGCGCCACGTAGGACCTAAAAATAAGGGGAAAGCTCGAATCAACATTCGTAAGATAAATAAGAATAATGAATGGAGAACACGCCACATAGGACCTAAAAATAAGGTGAAGGCTCGAATCAACATTCGTTTTAATAATATATATAGATAGATAGATTATACATTTTTTTTCATTAATATTTTTAATTTATTTTTAATAGTAGAAATGCATGATCTTGAATCTAAGTCGCACACTTTTCTATAAATAGACCACGCACACTAGTCCCAACTAACTCCAACCAATATATATCTCCAAACTAACGTTCTTTTTTGCTAAAATCCAAAGTTAATTAAACATAATATGGATGCCAATTTTCTCATATTACCACAACAATTCAACCCGTTTTAAATGATTCAACGTTTGCTTCAACTTCTCGTTTACATGAGATTATTGGAAAATTAGTATAGCATTTTTTTTAGGATAAAATAGTATACATCGTTACCCATAAATCGGAAATAATAATTTGGACAAATTTCAAAATAAAATTTCTAGAATCCGTTACGTCTTTACGACTACACAAGCAGGTGAAGCGCCAATTACTCCATACAAAAAATGATTAATGATTACATTAAAAAATACAATAATACTTTTTGGACATATATGTCCGGACATAAAATGAATATATTAATAATCTTAACTTATAATTTATCAAATAAAATAATGGTGTTGGTTAGTACTATAATGTATTTACTTAATTAATCTAAATCGCCATTTTTAAAGAGAGAAATATGAATACAAAAAATACGAAATTAAACTAATAAAGTTATTTTGTGATTTTCACTAATCTTTCGGAAATACTATTACTTAATATATATTTATGCATTCACTTGAATTAGATTACTCACAGAATAATAAATTGAATGAATGTGGAGAAATTACAAAATTAAATAAATAAGTTAAACGGATCAAACCGATTCATTTACCTAAACTAGCTAGATTATGTCCGGACATTTATGTCCGAATAGCATCACTCTAAAAAATATCGCACAATAATCAATAATCAATTAATATAATAGGAAAATAAATGTGCCTCTCCTCGATTCTCTAATCCGATTTTTCTTTATTTTGATAATTTGTTTAATTTTAATTCATATATTCTCTTCTAATAATTTTTATTTTATTATTTATATATTAACATATCAGCATCTATTTGTATATATCCATTCGCACGCTACATCGCTTCATCTATTGTATTCTATATTTATATTTATCCCTATTATACTTTTTTACGTATATCTATATGGGTTATTAAATCTTAATTCTTAATAATTTATTACGCCTATATATCATATTTATATCTAATACTCCCTCCGTTCAACAAAATTAGTCCCTTATTCCTCTTTGGGATGTCTCAATACATAGTCTACTTTCCTAATTGAAATTTGATTAAAATATCCTTTTACTAAAATAACCTTATTTTAAAAAATGTGAAAATGATGTATGGAATATTAAATAAGGGTAACATAGAACAATTACATATAGATTATGATTTCCAAAGCAAATTAAATGCATTTTCTTAAGTTGTGTGAAAATTGGAGGGGGACTAAATTTGTGGGACGGGTGAGTATATATCAACAGTTCATCAATTCTTGTTTATCAAAATTTCAACGCTTATATCAAATTGACATCTTATATATATATCAAAAGTTCATATATTATAAATTCTAATAATTCAACATTAAATGTAATTACTATGTCCCATATCGCTTTTTAATTAGTGTCCACATTAAATTTAAAAGCAACACTACAACATTTAATAGTTTACTAGAAGTTAATATTAACTTTGTAGTGTTCAGATTTTTATCGAGTATTAGCCAACGAGTTTGAGACGGGTATGTATAGTAAAGTCACTATTTTAATCGAGATTAGGACGAGAACATCTAGAAAATTTCTAAACAAATTTAAAGTTGGAAAAATACTTAATGAATGAGTACCCGAACCAATTCCTAATTATATGCGAATAATATCACAACTTCTAAATTAGATATACTAAATAAGATATAAAATTATTTTAAAATGTATACGTGTAAATCAAAATATAAGTTAGTTTCCGTCGAATCTCGACGGGCTACTTACTAGTTATAGACTTATAGTCATATAAAGATTTTTTTTTATATCGTGGGAATCTGAAACCGCTAGCTTTATCCTTAGTGTGCTCAGAGCCCATCCATGTGGTTGCATGCAAATCAATACTTATTAATTAAGGGAGCTTGAGTGTATTATTAAAATAGTTATACAGATAATAAGCTCATAATTTTTTTTTGAGAATATAATAAGCTCATAAATTATTACTTAAGGAAAGTGTATATTATTATATAATAAGGCAAAAACTCTTGTAACCCATTTTTTTAATTTGATTAATTTATATTTAAAATAACTTAATCAGAATTTATTAATTCAAAATTAAGAGTTATTAATCACAATTAGAATTTAATAATTTCCAATTAAAATTTATTAATTTTAATTAAATTTAATAAAAAATTTAGTTAAAAATAAAAAATAAAAAATAAATTAAGAGATGACTGACTGACTGTATCATGTGGTCAACGGCACGGGAGTCCATCCCATAAAATAAGGATAAATATGATAAGCCCATAATATTGGTGTAATTAATATTTGTAGCTGAATTGCGGTTGGGTAAGAGGTCGATGTCGAGTGGGATTAGCTGGCCTCTACTCAAACCCATTCTCACTGGTCGACTATACTATTACTACAGCTGATTGTGAAGTTTGAGTATTTTCTTTTAAATTAGCTTTCATTACTTATCTTTTTCATTTTTTCTAATTATACCACTCACTTTCGTGTTTCTTATTGGGGTGTAAAGCATCATCACTCACGTCTTCATAATGGAATTTTCTATATTAGATGATATTTCAATCTACTACATTCCAATTACTAATATAATTTTTTTTTTTGAGAATCCAATTACTAATATAATTACCTCAAGCTACAAACTGCATAAATAATGTTATTAGTATCCATTATTTCCCCTAAATAAAGAAATATCTAATATTCGAAATAAAACGACATAGCACATCTACGAATATTGAAGACTACATTAAAACTTGTTTCAAATTTTCAATGGATTAAGATACGTCAAACGGTGCACATGTACTGATCTAGGCCTATATTTGTTGTTAAGTTGTATTTTTGAATATCATAAAATAATACAGACTCTACTATTTATGCTAGCTATTTAGGCCAATTACGTAATTCTTTAACATCAAGAGTTAAGTATTCTGGTTTTTTCAGAGATAACTAAGCGGGGAAGATCTCACCTATAAACAGAGATCTAGATGAATATTCTGGTAAAATTAATATGTAGATCTAATTGGTTGGTCGGACGACGTAGTAAAACTTTAATGGCATACAAATTTGTTTGTTTTAGTCATGGGAAACAAACCTAATCCCGTTAGTTAATTAAAATTATATTAGAGTAACTTGAGCAAGGTAGGTTCTGTTTGGAAGATATAAGATTCTTGCATAAGGTCACATCAGTTAGTTATAGGATAGGGGGAATAAGCACTAAGCTTAATTAGTGACTTTAGTTTGCATAATGACTCGCTAAAGTCGAAGCTTTCAAAGTATGGTGTGATCTACTTATAGATTAATTATTTTGCGTTTTATTATACTATATATAACAAAAGTTGGTGCACTTAAAGCCATGGAGTTGGATGATGTAAAAGCCTTTCAGAATTCGACTAGGAGAAAAGTCCAATCATATGAAGTTTATGACAATTTAAGTGATTTCATTGTTTAAGATGCATTTCAAATATGCTCCAAACAAACATTTAACTGAAAATAAAAACTATCAAAATTATTTATCATTGTTAAAGTTTAGTGTTGCAAACAGTCTATATATTTCTCCCATTTAAAAGAGTGAGAAATCTGAGTATGAATCTCTATCTCCCATCGTCCTTTCAAAAAAAGAGTTCATCACCAATATATTCAACAATAAGCTGCATACACCAATTAAAAACTCTTCGGGCATCACTCGGTGAAAATCTTAGTCTTGTCAAGGTTGATAGGATGCGATTCAATTTGTACTAGGGGTGGCAATCGGGTCAGGTTGGGTCGAGTTCGGGTCGACCTAATTTCGACCTGATCTGTTAAGGCCCAACCCGAACATGACCTGTTAAGGATATGCTCAACCCGAACCCGACCTGAAATGACTAAACCCGAACCCGGCACAAACACGAAATTAAACGATAAAATTCGGGTTGACTCGACACGATAATGATCCGAACCCAAATTTAAAAGATTTAATAAGAGAAAAAATATTTTAAAATAAGATTTAATAAGAAAAAAATATTTTAAAATAAAATTTAATAAGAGAAAAATAAATAAAATTCAAAAATTTAATATCTTTTGATGACTTGGAAGAAAAAATAAATATGTCATCAATTTAAAAGATTGGTACGAATTAAATAGATATAATATTAAAAAATTTAACACCTTATCAGGTAACCCGAACCCGACCCGAACCAGACCCAAAATTTTTAGGACCCGAACCCAATAAAGCTTGACCCAAACCCATTAATTTTGTGTCGGTTCGTGTTGAGTTATTGTGTCGTGTCGAAAATTGTCAGCCCTAATTCGTTCTTATCCAATTTGGAATCGGATGTTTTGTATACTTACGTGATGTAAGAGTTCATCTTTTTTCTTTTTTTATTAACTGCATCTCAAAAGTTCAAATCTTTTATGTAACAACTATATATGAAAGTTGAAATCAAATACATTAAACAATGTGACAGTACATGATGTTGATCATTTTGCTTTGTTGTTGTTGATCATTCATTGATTTTTAAAATGGGAAGAACTTTTAAAATAACGTCGCCATCAATTTCCACGTAGAGACAACTCAACTCATTAAGTGGCTTAGTGCCGTAAAAATTAAAGAAAAGAAAAGGATAATCGATATTGTCTGACGAAATTAAGCAAAGGCACTCAAATTAGATGTAGAACAAGATTACAATTTACCGTTAATCAAGAATCTCGATTCGTGGAGGTTGGTGAAATCACAAATTGAAGATTATATGATATCAATCAAGAATAAGTGATCATGTAATTATTAGATATTGATTAGTGGTTAAAAGGCAATTAAGCAAATCTGATGTGGTAATTAACTAGAGAAGCCCATACCCTAGGCCCGGCCCGTATGGGGCGAGCATGGGCGACGGCCCATGGCTCAACATGTTAGAGATTTAAAATTATATTATAATTTGTTATTGTTGGGCTTTAACAACTTCAAACATTAAATTTAAAGATTGCGATACGGTGGATTCAAATTTGTTTAACTACTTCAAACACATGTTTACGCCAATGTCTTTTTTATATTTTGAGGGGCCATGTTTTCTTTTATTTCTCTTTCATTGTGAGGTTGCAATTTACAATATATTACTTTGGTTTAGATACAACTATATGGACAGTTCGTCCATATTTTTTACTTTTGCTAATTTGTTATTGGAAAATAAAAATGTGCATGCAACGAAAATGGATTGAAAATGCAACATAAAACAAAGAGAATAAGAAGAACATATCTAATTGGCTTGCTAATTTTGTGTATTGAAAAAATATTTTAGAAAATCTTGAAACAAATGATAAAATTATAAATGATTTTGTAAGTGAGAAACTATAACAAAATCATTCTATGATTAATAGAATTTATGTTTTATTTTTATAGAAGTGTCATATTGGGTCTTTATATATATCAAAAATAAAATAATTAAGATATATAAAAAATAAATAAATCATACCACAAATTTGAAGAAATTTAAATACAAGAGGATTATTAATTATCTGATATCAAATATAATTATTATTTATACTATTTTTTGAGTTGGTACTGAATTATTACGCAATTCCTTAAAAATTAAAATAAGTCAGGATATTATAAGTATAATCTAATAATAAATAATAGATAAATATAGTATATGATAATACGATATAATCTAATAATAAATAATAGATAAATATAGTATATGATAATACGATATAATCTAATAATATATAATAGATAAATATAGTTTATGATATTACACTATTGCCCTTATATTAATATATAAATATATAATAGGGATATAATATGCAAATCAAATTTTGTAAACAATGTTTTTTTATAATAGGTATAAGATAACCGATGGATAAAAGACCTAGTTTTATTGTTTTGTCCTTCCTGTTTTTTCGTCATGACCGAACCTGCCTATAACTAACTACTCTTGCATCCTAAGTAATTGAAAAGAGAAGAGTGTGTTAAGTAAAAAAAAAAAAAAAAGAAGAAGAAAGAGTTAAGTTTTCTTAGGAGTTAAGAAAAATTTTATTGTATGGTGATTTGGGATTTGGGTAAAGGGTTGTGAGAAATTTGCTTTTATAAAGATTATAAATACCTTTGTCTTGTAGTAAAAATCAGCAACAAACTCTGTGGAGTGAAGGAAGCCTTTTCGGGTGAAGTAGGTAAATTTGTTATCCAGGCTTTACTTTTTAATCACGTTAATTTTCTATTTTTGTCAATTTTTGAATTTAATATCAAGGAAAATTCAGTCTATTTTCTAGCATATATTAATTCGGCAAAAAAAAAAAATTGTTAAAATAGTCGAAATCAAATAATGGATCGCGGGCGAAAGCTTGACGGAGTAATGCAGCGTGGAGGTAGAAGGCCCACAGGTATATTGTCCTAACATGAATTGGAAAGCTTGGAAGAGCCAAGTTCTTGTCGCATTTGTTGCAATTTATGTCAACTTTTTTTCTTGAGGCGGGTCATTTCCGTCTTTTCCACGAATTATACGAATTACACGATTTTCTTAGTTTCTAATAGATCAAAATTAATGAAATCTCTTTCAAAATAATAAAATAAATTAATGAAATCGTATGATAAAGAAACTTGTCGTTCTGTTGAGTTATAGTCTTTCCAATTCAAATTTAGTATAGTTTTGAAGCGTTTCACTATTCATTTGGGCTTGTTTGCTTGGGGTGATTAGGGTGTATAATATATATTATACACCCTAATATCTCGTTTGGTACAAAGTATGAGGCCCTTTATAAAATTCGGGACGAGTTATACTTATTGTTGTTATTATGTTATACCATCTATGAGGTGGTATAAATAATACTGCAACTAAATATAAGAATAAATTACTATAAGTTCACCCTCTTTCCATAATTAATATGTTTTGCAGAGAATTTAATACATCATACCAAACACAATATTAATTCTTTATACGTAATAAAACATCCCACCTAATCATATCAAGCCTTATCCTATACTTCCTAGCAAACGAATAAATCAATATATATCTAATAAATTCAATTACTATATGATGGAATTCTTTCATGGTATCTGTGACTTGATGGGTCTCCTCACAAGAGGGTAGAATATGGAATGAAAAGAGAGAGATTACTTTTTTTTATTGTTCTACAAAAAATTTTAAAGTCGTGTGATGGTGGATTTGAATCCGAGACCTTTGGCTACGAGCATTACTACTCTATCACTAGGTTAACACACTGAAAAAGATTACTTTTATTACCTCAAAACTGCCAATGGGGATATAAATTAGGAAGAAAAATAAAAAAATTACGTAGAACTAAAAACAGTATTCAAGTTAAGAGATGATAATTTTTTTTTTGTTATAATACTTATTTTAATGTTATATACTCCCTCCGTCCATCATATTCGTGTATCTAATTCCTTTTTGAGACGTCCATTAAAAACGTACATTTTCTATTTTGAAAATGACCCCCATAATCTTCACCCTCAATCTATTCACTTATTTATACAAAATACCACTCCATAGCCCACCAATTTTATTTTAACCCAAGTCATTACCCAATATTTTATTCACCAAATAATGTGGGATCTTTGTTCTGCTCAACTTACACTCATAAAAAAATACGTAAAATTGGTACCACCAAAAGCAACGCGCAAATATGATGTACGGAGGGAGTATATATGCAATATAGGTGAAAAGAAATTATGTGGCTCACGTATTGAATCGGATGCAGCAGTGACAAAATAGTTTGTGTCGTAATCTAACTGCCTGTCAGAATTAATATATTGTCCAACGTGGTGTTATGCCAAAGTCTTGCAATTTATTTAGTTTGACATTTGAGAATTGAGATTGAGGAAGCCTTTGTACGCTGACACTCTACCTGTTACATGGAGCCGACGTGTACAGTAAAACTTGTTTGTAGTTATTTCAATATTTTTCTCTTTTTATAGTTGGTTTCAACAGAGAATGTCATGAAATATATTACATGTAAACAATATTTATCTATTGGAGATGGATACATTAAATTTTCTATCGATTTGTTTGTTGTTCAATATATGGAAAAAAAAAAATATTCAATCGCTTTTGGCTTTAGCTTTTTTTCTTATGTTTTTTCAGCTATATATATAGCTGTGTAAATATGCTCTTTTATTATCAAGTTTTTACAATGTATATGTATGTATATCGAGTTTATATCCTTGGATAAACTTTTTTTAGTAAATATATATCTTCCCTATGTTGAAACAGATAACTGTAACTTTCACATAGATTAAGAAAATACTCCTATATTAGCAATTCTTGTTTTTCTGTGAGACGGATTTAATAAACATTGCAACCAAAAATTATAGATAGGGGTATATAGGAGAAATGACTCATAATTAATACTTTAACATGGTATGTAGACCACAGTTCAGGACAGATTTGAAAGTAAAACATAATTCGAACTATTAATTGATAAGTGTTTAATTATTAATAATGCTTCCTGAATCTGATACAATTGGGGTTGACATATTTAATGCGCCTCAGCTGTAAAAAGATTATTCAAAATGTTTTAATTCTTTTTCGATCGAGAGTAACTAGAAATTTTTTGATTCCGCGGTTTTAGCCTACCCCAAAATCCGGCATATCCCCACCCCATATATATGTCACTACAAAAAAACCAAGATTTACCAACGAAATTACTGACGGATTCAAAATCCCTCAGTAAATACCGACGGATTAGTGACGGAAAAAAAGTGGGTCGGCTAAAAAATATTTACCGACGGATTTCTGACGGATTTCTGACGGACATTTAGAGGGGTAATTCGCGCCGCAAATACTGACGGATTTTCCCTTGTTAAAATTACCAACGGAAATATCCGTTGGTAAAGTTCATTATTTATTTAAAAAAATAAAAAAATAAATTTACCGACGGATTTCCATCCGTCAGTAAATATTTTAATTTATTTTTTATTTAATTTTTTTTAAGTTATGGATTTAGTAACGGATTTACCAACGGATTAGTGAGGGAAAATTAGTGACGGATTATGATCCGTCAGTAAGATTGTTAAAAAAATTAAATAAAAAAAATTACTTTTACCAACGGATTTCGCATCCGTTGGTAATATTTTTTTAATTTTTTTCGATTTAATTTTTTTTATTTATGGATTTAGTAACGGATTTACCAACGGATTAGTGAGTGAAAATTAGTGACGGATTATGATCCGTCACTAAATTTGCAAAAAAAAAAAATATTTTTACCAACGGATTTATCATCCGTTGGTAATATTTTTTTAATTTATTTCGATTTAATTTTTTATTTATAGATTTAGTGACGGATTTATCAACGGATTAGTGAGGGATAATTAGTGACGGAATGCAATCCGTCAGTAAATTTAATAAAATTATTTTTATAAATAAAAAATAATTACTGTTACCTAGGGTTTACCAACAGATTCGAAATCCGTCACTAAAGCCGTCGGTAAATAGGTAAATTGTGACGGATTTCGAATCCGTTGGTAAACCCTAAATCAAAAATCGAAATTCTATAACAAACGACTTTAACAATGTTCCGTGTTGATCAACAAAATCGATAAGATTACCAAGTAACTTACTAATTTATACTCGATGTACGCTCGTTTCTCGAATAATGGCGATGACTAGTTAACAAGCGTCCGAGAATCAGGGAAAACGAAAGGATTAAGTTATATATCCGCTTCATTAAATTTTTGAAATAATGTAGGTGATTAGTTAATTAATGAATGAAGAGATTACCAAGTAGCTGATTAATTTGTACTCGATGTACGCTCGTTTTTCGAAGAATGGCAGTGAGTCGTTGACTAGTGAACAAACGTCCGAGAATCAAGGAAAACGAAAAGATTGAGTTATATATATGCTTCATTAAAATTTTGAAATAATGGCGATGATTAGTTAATGACGTCCGTGAGAATTTCGTCAACGAAGAGATCGAGTTAGATGTTGACTAATCTCGACTAGGGACTCGTTCTCGAAGAATTTTATTACATATTTAATTTTTTTTAATTTATTGACGAAAATTTCCGTCAGTATTTTGTATTTACGAATTATAAATTAAATTTTTAATTTACAGACGGATAAATCTCTCTGTAAAATACTGATGGATTACAATCAGTCGTTAAATTTTTACGGGTCAGATTTTACTGACGAATGGTATCTGTCGGTAAAATTGAATGGTTAATTCACATTCACAGTCGGGCTCCTTTTTCCCTCACTTCCTCTTCACAACTCGCGATCTCTCTTCTGCTCTCTCTTCCTCTCTTCATTTCTCTCTCTCTAACAAAACCATCAGCAACAGCACCACCTCCCTTCATCTTCTTCTCCGGCGAGACTTCGCCGGTCGCCGCCTCTCCTTCACACCGCCGTCGCCGCCCTCTCTCTCCATCCCACTCTCTCATCTTTCTCCTCTCTTGCCTCGTCTCTCTCTCTATCCGACGGCAGCTGCAGTAGCATGACTCCGGCTTCTTCTCCGGCGAACCTCACCGTTCGCCGCCTCTGTCCCGTCGTCGTCGTCTCGATTTTTTCCTTTGCTCAAGCCCCCAGCAAAAAGCCCCAAATCAAAAACCTAGATCCCCAAATTGAAAATCCTAAAATTACAATCTAAAATTCTCCTTTCTCTTGCTCTAAATTCCGGCGAGGAAAACACCAATACCTTGTGTCTTCGACTGGAACGCCGTTGCCTTCCCTTTGGCCAAACGGGAAGCCAGAAACCACCACCGCCATGTAAGCTCTCTGCCTCACTCTTGTTCTCCGTCCCGGTCTACTGGCTGGTGGGGTTGAACCGGAGTTTCATGGCATTCCTGCATTTTTTATCTTGATTTGGTTGATTCTCTACACCGCCAATTCGGTAGTGGTGTGTTTTAGTGCGTTAGTTCCGAATTTCATCGTTGGGAACTCGGTGATCTTCGGTTTTGGGAGTGTTTATAAAGGTAGCATCAAGCCTGTTGAGGAAAAGGGAAAGGGAAAGGTTGATTCTATTGTTGTTGCTATCAAGAAACTCAACAGGGATGGCTATCAGGTCTCTAATTTGCTTGCTTATAATTTTCGTTTTTTTGTCTTTTGCTCATAGATTACTCACTACTCACCTCTTTTAGCTCGTACTTGTGGTTTAAGATTCTTATTTAAGTATTGATTTTGATTAATTTTTTGTTGGTTTTGTCCTTATGTTGTTCTACTGTCTTGTCTTGGCCACTGCTGTCTGTATGCGATAAAATTTAGCTTCTTTGCAATGTATATTGAGTGTTAAAGATTGGTGGTGCAGTGTTTTATTCTTGATTACGGTTGAGAATCACCAGATGAGGACTTAAATTGAGGCTTGGTAGTATGGAGTGCTTAATTCTCATAAAACAAATATACATTGAGAATTAAGTAATGGCTGGATTTTTGGAAGTAAGTGCATCAACTTCTTGACAACATTTTAGTTAGTTATTATGGTAGAGAATTAATTACTCTAAAGGAAAAAAGAGCCCTAATAATTACTCTTAAGGAAGAAAGAGCCCTAATTAATGTGTTAATTAAACCATCAAAATTGATTTACTATCATTTGGAGATTGCTGCTTTAGTGGTTGCAAGAGAGGGGCTCAAGTGTCACACTCAATAGAAAACATATAGCAGTAAGTCTATTTGCACTTTATAGCATTATCTTACTTCTTACTATATTTGGAGGAATAAGTCGGTCTATGAACTAAGATCTTTCTAGACATGTAGTTTTGATGCAGTTTTAATATAATATGTGATGATATCATGTTTGTTGTGCCAAATTATAGAAGTGGATGATGGAATATGAACTATTTGTGGCTGACGAGATAGCTAGAATCAAATTACATTTACAGCTCCATTATCCTTTTGTCTTGATCAAAAGTATATTTTATGATAAGGAATTTAAAATTTGGCTAAGCTGCAAAATAATATATATGTTACTTCTTTAAAGATGATGATTACTTTTGTTCTCTCTCAGCTGTGAACAGATTTAGTTTCAGAACATGATGAGTGAGTGTAGATGTTTACAGTTGTTTACTTCACTGTGAAGGTTATATATCGAGATTTCAAGTCATCAAATGTGCTGCTTGATGAAAACTTTTAAGGCAAAGCTTTTGGACTTTGGGCTTGCCCGGGAGGGTCCTAAAGCTGGTCATAGTCATGTTTCGACTGCGGTATGTTTGCTTTGATGATACGAAGAGTCTCTCGTAGTTGGAGATTTTGAATAACTCGTTGTGCATGTAGGTTGTGGGAACATACGGATATGCTGCCCCGAACTACATAGAAACGAGGCATCTTACCTCAAAGAGCGATGTTTGGAGTTTTGGCGTTGTCCTGTACGAGCTCCTAGTCCTCCTAGTCCGTGACTTTTAGTTAGTGTAGAACAAACATTCTTTTACTTTAATGTTTCTTTCATTTTTGTACGTACTTTGTTACCAAAAATATCAGATTCTTATTATTATATTACTTAGCGACTTTTATATTATGTTTTATATTATAAATTGCTTGTTTGGTATGTTCAAAATTGGGGCTAAAGTATTAATAAATTAATGAGTAAACATCGGGCTAAAATATTAAATAATTAAATATTCCAAAAATATCAGAAAATTAAATTAAAACAAAATAATTATTAAATTAAAACAACAATTATTACCGACGGATTTTAATTCGTCGCTAAAATACTGATGGAAATTCCGTCACAAAACCGTCACAATATTTCCAACTTGACGAAATTGAGGATGTCAAATTTTACCAACGGATTTTTTATCCGTCAGTAATTACCAACGGATTTTAAATCCGTCAGTAATTACTGACAGAAAAATCCGTCAGTAATTCGTTAATAAAATCAAAAATTGACGAAATGCAATTCGTCAAACATTATCGACGGATTCGATTCCGTTGGTATTTACCAACGGATTTTTCGTCAAAAATCCGTCAGAAATCCATTTGGGAATTAGTTCGTCAAACGAGAATTTGCTGACGGATATTCCGTCACAAATCCGTCGGTAATTTGCTGACGGATAAGATTTCCGTCGGTAAATCCTTTAGCTACGAATGAAATCACGAGGGAGCATTTCCGTCGGTAAATGAATTTCCTACGGATTTTAATGACTTTACCGACGGAATTATCCGTCGGTAAAGTGCGAGATTTTTGTAGTGTGTATTGCATTTAGATGTAAGAACAAAACTTGTGTGAGTGCGTCCGCACGGTGCAGACGTCCTTAATTAATTATTTCAAATCAAAGATTAGAGGATAATTAAGGTTTTAATCAAAACTTAATAATTTACATTATGAATTTTTAATTTATAATTAAAAATTGTAAATTCATTATTTGGATTAGGGAATGGACACTCACCATACAGTCGGCCACACGAGAAACTATTTCATGATGCAAACCAGTCTTGAATTATAGACCAAAATATTATATAGTATTACTACTTACAGTATGTAGTACGTGATACACTGAACAAAAGCGATGCTTAATTTGAGCATAACCCGGGCAGTGTGCAGTGAGAATGTTGAATTAATTCATTATCAATTGCCCTTTGAATATGATTAGGTTCTTTCTGCCTAGTAATTTCATTGAAATTAATGTCATTTCTAAACTCATTATTTTGAGTAAAAGGAGCCAGTGAGTGCTTAGTGGGACCAATTAATTAGCAATTAAATGTGCACGTGTACGACACTGTTTAGCAATTGACATCCGAACTTCTCTCTGTATGTATGCATGTGTCGTAAAAGCTGCATCATTATTAACGAATTATTTGGTGTCTTAACAAAAAAAAATCGAATATTTGGTGTTTTTCGAAGTAGGGTTTAGTAAATTTGTCACGATATGAAATAAAAATAAATAAAAATTGTCACGATATATATATATATATATATATTACGTATTGGATTGAAATAAAATCCTTTAAATACGTTCTCTTCCTTTATTTATTTCTTCTAGATCGCACATGATAAATAATCAAAATAATTACGAGAAAAAAAGGCCTGAGAAAAATATTTGCCATAAATTTGAAGTTGAAGGGAAAATTAATTAGATTTTTGGGTTTAATTAAGCTTTCCACGTACAAACACAGACGAAAAGGAAATGAGGATGGTGACAAAGTATTAAAAAACATAGTATTATTTTGACAATTCCTATACAAAGAAACCAATTCATTGTCAACATAGAGTGATATATATATAGATCCCAATTATAAGACCAGTCATTCACATTTACATGTGCCATCCCTTGTTTTTTTGTGGAAAAAAGAAAAGGGTATGAACAGCTCGAATCGTTTATTTATTCCCAATAATTATTTGGCTCGTATATTAATATAGACAGTTTCAATCTCAAGCCTAACGTAAAAAGCTGTTCAGTCACAATTCATAATAAAAGCTTCCTGCACCTTGCCCATAATTTGGTTTATTTATTTTTATATATTTTGCAATTTTACCTTGTATGAGTTGAGTTCTATAGTTCTTAATTATGAGTAGAGTAATGATAAACGGATAAATTTGATCAGAATTAAAATTAAAGTACTAACTCATTGTAGTTCAACTATATTATTCACATTTTTTGGCTCCAAATCTTTTCTCTATTTTCTATTATCTCTTAATATCGACTTGTGGGTGATAAACTCAATATATATATATATATATATATATATATATATATCTGTAAATTGTTGCATATTTTTTAGTACATCTTTAAAGAAAAATAAATTTGTTATGAAAGTTTATAAATAATGTGTATATGATAATTACATAATTTTTTTGAGAGAATACATAATTTTTATTTAAGGTGCAAAGCATATAGTTAGAGACTTAGGTGTAAATGGAATTATTTGAAAAAAGGAGTTCATTGAATCTGAAAAATCTATACAGTACAAATTATTGATGAATAGAGCTCTATAATTCAATAATAGACAAATTAATATTGGACCTGTAACTGAAGCTCCCTTGTAAAGGAATTTTTAACTCAAAGTACCATTTGAGTTATATATCAAAGGATGGAAAAGGATTGGAATATTGTGTAATGTATTTATGTGCGACAGAAATAAAAATTTTCACATGCAAATGAACTCGACTTATATGTAAGACGTTAGTATACATGATTCGACAACATGAACAATCTCAATCCACTTATACGGCACTAGACAAAAATGTAGAAACTTAGGACCGCTGGAGCCGCTCTATCACCACAGAGACGAGGGAGGGGAAAAGGACTTCTGAACGGTACGCTATTTAATTTATTCTCTCCTATTCATTTTATATGTCATTCTAATTACTCCATTCGTTCTTTTATAAGTGTCCTCTACCGTTAAATTACGCATACCAAGAAAATAAAGAAATTTTACCTATGTAACCTTATTAATTACCATCATTAATGTATACATGCAACTAATTAACAAATTACTAGAAGCATTAAAGAAGGATAAAATAGGAAAAATGTCATTAATTTACTCTCAAATTTTGAAATATGACACTTATTTAGAAACAAAAAATTAAGCTAAATAAGATATTTAAAAAAGAACGGAGAGAGTAAATCCAGACACGTTTATTATTAAAAAATATTCTCTCCAACATAGCTTTAGTTAAATAATGTTTTCTTAATAACACAGGCCTTATTTGATGAAAAAGATGAAATAAGAATAATCATAATTTGAGTGATTAATGAAAGAGGAATTGAATAAGGATAAATTTATCTAAAAAATTCAAAACGTCAAAAAAAAATGCAATTAAATGGGACTTAGAACGACATTCACTAAGGATAGGAGGGAGTATAAGATAAAATTAATGAGAAATCCCGCACCTATACACATTGATGGAAAAGGAGAAAAATGATTAATTTCATTAAAAAGAACCGATTTTTGTCGGTTTTGCAACGTATATGAAATTTGGCAATGTTCGTCATGGCTGAATATCATTGGCTAAGTCACATTAAATTTAATCCACGCCAAATCTATGAACAGTGCCCTATTGACAAAAAAACTAGGAATCAATGCTATAATTACGAGACCAACCACTGTTAAGGATTTTTAAGGCAATTAACAATTTTAAGAAGGAAATTAGATGAATGAGTATGAAATATTAGTAATGGCAAAATTGCAATTGAAGTAGAAATTGTAGGATTTTTTTTTTTTTTTTAAGCTGTGATATTTTTCACTAGAATGTGTTTACTTTGATGGAAAATGGTGAAATACAAATATTTTCACACTTTTTCCATCCTTTTTATATGTTTACACTATAGTTGTTGATTTTCCCTGGGCAAGATGTATAATTTCCTGAACAATTCATTTTCCCTTCTTTTCACTTTAATTGTGGAAAATATTAAGATGGGAGATAGATGTGATAATATTTTCTCATGGACAAAAGGCATAAAAATGGGGAGGGGTGGAAGGGCCATGTGATATAATTTTTTTTTCCATACTAAATATGTGATAAAAAAAGGTGGAAATAATAACATTTTCTTACTTTTTTATATTCCTCATTTTCCAATGATAAATTGACAATTAAAGTAAACACACCTAAAAAAGAAAAGTGAACCCTGTTACCTTTTTAAGAACTTATAATACTCTTTCTATTTATTTATTTTTTGAGGAATTCTAGTATTTATTTTAAGGGCATACATGATCTTTCTTGTTTCTAATGGTAGCCAAATTCGCTTTTTGTAAAGCATAATGACACACTTTTAAATAACTTAACAAATTTTAAGATATCTAATAAAATAAATATCGTTTAATTGGAATTATTATCATGTGCATGTTGTTTGTTTTCTTGCTTTATAGTTATTACAAAAATTAAATATCGTTTAATTGGAATTATTAGTATTATGTGCATGTCTTTTTCTAACGTTAGGATGAGAGCAATATATATCACAATGACGACGCCCCGATTGTCGTTTTATCAAGTCGGTCAAAATACATTTATAAATTTTCTATGCCTACAATAAGCTTAGCAAGCGGCATGTATAGGGTCGATTCCACGAGGAGTTAAGTGTAGCTTTCTCTTGGTCACATGGTGTCACTAAAAAGAGTTTTGCTTTGGGCAACAGACAACACGCTTTGGCCAAAACGAAAATAAAAACATAAAACAAATAAAATATGAATCTGGGCTAAGATTTGAATCGATGAGCATAAACTCGACTCGGACATAAGTACAAATATTGTCACTACATGAATGCATCAATCGGTTATAGCCACAGAACAAAGTTGCTCCCATTGTCACGATCTCACGTGCCCTTTTGCCTAAAACCAATATATCATTTCAGTGTAAAACAAGTAAAGTCTATGACGATTATCCATTATCTAATCTGATGACATTATCCTGATGGCTTTTCGATAGGGCTTTGCCCTGACAACATTTCGATTTAAATAGACCCGATATAGCCAAAGGCATGCTCAAAGTCATACGACCACTCGCCCTCAGTCGTGTGGTCGGGATGCAAGACATTCATCTCAATATTTTCACCGACTTTACTTGTGATCTAAGCCTATCAGTTAACTAACCGTATTTTAATCAGACCTAATGCTTCAGGAACACATGCATGTGATTTGATACGCCCAAATCAAACCTCACGATTCTTAGTTTAAGTTCATTTCATCTTGCCCATAACCAGATTCATAAATCTACCTAAGCATAAAGTAAAAACGAAGGCAAAAGAAATATAAATAAAACTTACTTATTATCCGGGAAAAGCGCCGAAACAAAAATACAAAGATCATTTGCCCCCGAAGGGACAAACTCTAGAAAACACCAAACTAAAATCCTAGGCTAAGTGTTTGAATGAAAAATGAATTCTAAAGTGTATAGAATTAATTAGGCATGATCTTTAGAATGATACGCCCAGATCTCTTTCCTTATCAACACAAGATTCGAATTTGATGGAGATCTTCAAGATAAGGATGAAAATTCGTCCATCCTTATCGGCTGATGCATACACGCTCGTCTGTTCTTCTGTCCTTAGCTCGCTCCCTTCAGCTCATAGCGCACCTCACTTATCTTGCTTCAGCTCTGCCCAGACGATCATCCTCATCCATAGAGAGTTTAAATTTGGCAAAGATCTTCTAGATAAGGAAGAATATAAATCCATCCTTATCCGCTGCCATGAAGAATATTCGGTCGTCCTTCTGCCCAAAGTTTGCTCCATTTCTGCTCATAGCGAGCATCTTCTGTCTCAATTCTGCTTTGCTCATAGCTTTCCTCAAAGGTATGGATTATGCATGGTACTTGGATTGACTACTCCATCTTCACATGAGAGCTCCAATGGATGTCCATTTGCCTCGTATCGATGCATTTGCCTTTCTTGCCGAATGCAACATTTCTTCGCTCAAATCAGCACCTATTCTGCCTGAGCAACCTGCCTTCAAAAGCGTCCTCCTAGACACTATTAAGATACAAAAAGGACTCACAAGACTCGATCTAAACCTAAAAATAAGATATAAATGAGCACTAAATACGAGCTCATCTGTTGGGAAAATTAATAGAGTTTTGATTTGATTCCAAAACCCAGGTGACCCCAACCGAGTAGATGATTGCACAAGCCTAAGCGTTTTTCAGCTCACCTGTTTGAGCTTATAGAGTTTCTAAGTTTACAGGTAGAGTCGCTGAAGACAGCAGAAGACACAGCTAAGCGGACACAGCTGAGGAATTCAGCAGAGCAGACTCAGCAGAGCAGACCAAGCAGACTCAAAGACCCAGCAGTATCAAGACCCAGCTTAGTGACGGAAACCCAGCTCAGTGTCAAAGACCCAGCTCAGTGTAAAAGACCCAGCTTAGTGTCGATGACACAATTCAGGTCTAAGACAGCTCAGGTTAATGACACAGCTCAGGTTGAAGACACAAATCAGGTTAATGATACAGCACAGGTCTAAGACACAGCTCAGAGTCGAGACGCAGCAGAGTCCAAGACGCTGAAGACACAGCAAAGACGCTTAGCAGCTCAAAGACGAAGAACTTCTCCAAGACAAGATCCCGATGACAGAAGATCTTGTTTGACGCAGTCAAATCAGAGAAGAAATAGCTTCTGCAGATGCAGACCTACTTCGTAGGTTAAAGGTCAGAAGTCAATGAGAGTAGGTAAGATTCAAACGGCTCTCTTCCAACAGCTAGTTTGAATCTCCACCTATATATATCTCCTCACCATTGAAGAAAATAGACTGGTGAGGCTGGCGAGACGACTGAAGAATTAAAAGAGCAAACAGAAAAATAAACAACGATCTTCAAAGCCAAATCTTTCAAGAACACCCAGCCAGTCAGCTGTGTTCTTAGTTGTTCACATATTCAGTCATAGGCAGAATAGATTATAATAGAAATATCTTAAGCCTAGTTTGAACGAGTTCATCATACTCCTTGTTCTTCATTGTAAGAACTCGTTCCTAGTTGGAAAACCCATACCCAAACCCAAACCCAAACCCAGAAAGGTTAGGTCAAGGTACGCCTGCTCGAAGCATGTAATTCGAGTGGTCAGGTTTTACAGTACCCGGAAACTGTAAGTCAGGTTTTTTCAGTACCCACAAACTGAAAGGTGTAGGCTTGACAGTGCCTGTAAACTGTTGGAACACAACTCAGGTTAGAGTTGTGAAGTTGCTTGGTACATGGAAACCAAGTGGTAGTGAATTACCAGTGAATCTGGTCGTGGACGTAGGAGGTGTAACTCCAAACCACGTTAAAATTATTTTGTTCTTTACTGCTTTGTTTTATGCATTCTGCTAACTCCTCTCACGCATACATTTCAAGCTGCATAAACTGACTAACTGAAAAGAGAAACAAAGCTTTGCAATATATTTGAAGTAACATACAGACTTTCCAAATCCACCACATTCCGCACACAGCCAGTTGTGTCGATCAAGCTGCCTTCCAGCTGGATCAGACACAGCCAGCTCACTCAAAAGAGTTTTTAATTGGAAAAGTTTTTAAACCTTGGTGTATTCACCCCCCTCTACACCAAGGTATCCGTTTTGGGACCAACAATTGGTATCAGAGCAGTTGTTCAAAAGATCACTGTATCTGTGTCAAGTCAGCTTCTTTGCTGATTGTGGTCACCTGAACAGATCCTTAATTTTTCAAAATCTTTTTAAAATCATTATATTGCATACTGTCATGGAATCTTCCTTGTGCAGGAATCTTCCGACATTCTCTGTCGATGATTATCAGATCTGGAAGTTCCGACTCAAAAGATTTCTGTGCGCACAACACGACATGATGTGGAATGTTATCACTGACGGACCCATCATCATCATAAAATCAGAAAGACAAGCAGAAGAATGAATGATCAGGAGCTTGAAGATGAGAAAACACAGCTGATCAAGAAGCTGAAGATGGCCAAAGCTAAATCAGATCAAAGAATGGCTCCAGCCAATGCAAACATAGCTGGAACCAAGCCAAGGATGTACCAAAAAGGTCGTACATAATCAAGCCAGCTCTCCAAGCTCAGTCCTATCAAAGAAGAAAACTGCTCGGCAACTCCAAGCCTAAGAAAAACAGCAACTCCCAGCTGATCACAGAGCTCAAAGGCAGCAGATAAATCCAGCTGACTGGAATCAAAATCAAAGACAGAATGTCATCCAGCACAGACATCAAGGTCAACTAAAAAGACAGCTGAGAAAGATCTCAGCTGGTTATAAAGCTGAAAATCAACCGAGCTTCACATCAAGATTCCAACAGACGGGATATCAAGCTAGATATCAAGCTGACAGACTCCAGCTATGAAATGGACCTCATCAAAATGGAGTCAATAAGGTCCAAAGAAGAAATGACCCTTTCAAGGACCAACCAGAAGTATCAGTCACAAATCTGGGTTATCAATGGAACCATCAACAACAAAGTTGGACCCAATCACAACTGGGTGCTGAAGGAGTGATAACAGGTCAAGGAGGGACATGAATTTTTGAGGAGTCATCAAGCATGTTGTGAAAGAAACACAACTGGTGATCAAAGCTCATGACTCACCTCAAAGATCTTCAAAGAATATGTCAAGCGTACTGATCCCAGGAATGCATTGCAAAGAATAGGAAATCGAAGATTCTACCCCGCAAAGCAGCAGTGAACTCAGCTGATCATGGAACAGCGGACTGTCTTCTCAAGATCAGAGATCAAGTTGACATATGAACGTAATTGTTGAGAAAATCACTGGCTCAAGTAGGAAGCAGCTGAGAAAAGACAGCCACCTACTATCAAATTCAGGGGGAACTCCACCAAGCTGGAAATCGACACAGCTGTGATATCAGCTGAGGGCAAATTCAATCCAGCAGAATATTCAAGTGGAGAATCAAGAGAGAAATCCAGCTGAACTATCAAGGGTCATCCTCTGGATATCAAACAAAGTTGGATCAAGCGTAAATCGCAGAATTCAAGAAGATGAATCTAGCTGAGGGGGAACTCAGTTCAGCAGATTCACCAACAATTGGTATCAATAATCGATCTCATCTCAGTCCAGCAGAATTATCAAGAAGAGAATCCAGCAGGAAATACTCAGCTGGATCACCGTGTTTCATCAAGAAAGAATCAGACACGCCCGGACTAACTCAGAAGAAGCCCCAAGGATTTCAAAATGAATTTATCAATTCAAGGGGGAACTCTACATAGCTGGAAAGAATCAGCAAAATCGAGAAGAATACCCAGTTGGATGCATTCACAAAGACAGACTCAGCTGGAATCACCAGCTGAAGAAAAACCCGATCCAGCGGAAAAATCAAGCTGATTATCCAACCCAGCTGACGACATGAAAAACACCCAAGAGATTTCTCAACATCTGAAGGACACCATTGTTGGGAAAATTCACACAGAAACACAACATGCTGAAATCTAAATCAAGATGATGTGTGAATTACTTGGACTGCTCAATCCGGATGAAGAAAAGTCATCCAGCTGAGGGGGAACAAACTCAGCTGGATCTCAAAGCTCAGTTCAGAAGGTTTACCCAGATGAAGGCTAATCAAGCTTAGCTGGACGTCAGTCGCAGAGCTCAGGGGAACTCAGCTGAAGAAAAATCAAGCTAATCTCCAGATACACAGCTGAGGAGAAAATTCAGTCAAGCAAAGGAAAAGACCGCCGTGGTATCAGCTGACTTCTATGTCCAAGCTGACCAGTTTTGGGTCTCATGCATTTATTTCTCTAAGGAATATACTATTTAAGTCCAATTATTTTGAATTCCTATTTTAAGCGGACATATGTTCCTTAGTTAAATTGCTTGATAAGTTTCCTTTCCCATCGCATTAATTATAAAGTTCAGAGTACTGTAGCACGGTAGTATCGAGGCAGAACGTCAAACGTTTGAACTGCCTCATGCGCGGTTGTAATACACTCTCCGTAAGCACGTCAGCAAAACGTGATGAGTGAATCACTCACAGTCGTTGATCAAAATATCTGTTGCTTCAATCTCAACCGTTGATCAATTATGGCAGTTGATATATATGGAAAAGATACGCGGATTCTTTCGTCTCTCATCTTTATCTCTGCGAATTTCAAATCTTCAAAACCCCTATCTATTTTTCTGCAAGTTCTTCGCACGATCAAAATCAACAGATTGCAGAAATGGCACCCAAGAAATCAACCGCAGGGATGAACCAGTTTGAAGCTTTAATGACAAAGTTGTCATTTGAAAGTGTTCTGTCCACCTCCAACCTTCATATCTCAGAACTCAAAGAGATGGTGGATCTTGTCGCAGACTCCGGTCTCTTGATGTGGGCAACCTCCATGCCCAAGCTTATGCTGAAGAAAGATGCTGCCCTCTTCTACCTCAACATCATTGATGAAGACGCCTTCTACTCATCTTCATTCGATGTGATTGTCAAGGGCGATGACGGAAAATTTGATTCAGCAACCGTCAACATCAAGCTCAACAGAATGCTGTGAAAAGTATTCAATCTGCCCAACAAAAGATAATTCATTCCAGACGATTACAGCCGTGAGGAAGTGGATGAATTCCTCAGTCAAGAGATGCTTATCTCTCCAGAGCCGTACAGAGCGAGCATGTCAAAGCTCATACTCAAGCCAAAGTACAGGCTGCTGCTGGATATCACGCAGAAGAAGTGTATTCTTGGGATAACTGGATCTCAAGGAGAGATCAGTATTCCAAAGCTCAAACCAATGATTGCCATGATCAAAGGCGCAAATGTCAACTGGATTGATTTCTTACTCAACCGACTGGTCAAGGACTCAGAGAAGATCAAGTTTGACTCCACCAGGGCGATATATTTAAGCTCAGAGCCCATGTATCAATGCTCTAAGATTTCATTCTTGATAGAGCAAGCTGTGAAAGAGAACACAGTAAAATGGGCTAATTCAGAACCGTTTCCAGAAACGAAGATTCTCTTCCAGAGAATTAGTCAAATCAATGATCTCTTGAAGAAACAGCCTGCTGTGAGCAAAGGCAAGAAGCAGCTGGAAGAAACAGAGGCAGAAGTTCCAGCTGAGAAGAAACAGAGAAAAAGGAAGATAGCTGACCCCAAACCAGCTGGAGGCCCAGCTGAAAAGAAAAAGAAAACGACTGTCATTCCACCAACTGAGGCGAGCTCTTCTTCAGAAGAAACTCCAAGTCAAGCAATGGTGATTCTCTCCCCACAGCCAGTATCAGCCTTCAATCAATTCGGATCAAACATCCTGGCTGATATGGGATTGAATGATGGATCGTCATCCAGCTCAGAGGACGAGCTGGATAATCTAAGGAGTCAGATACTTCTTCCACCTTCCCCGACCCAGGTTATCGCCCAAGTACTTGGCGATGTTCCTGTTCATCCCAGCTCACCCCAGTCCTCACCGCCTCACAGCTCACCGACCAAACAACTTTCTCCTCCACCCAACTCTCCAACCAAAGAGCCATCTCCTGTAAGAGAGCAGACAGATATTCAACTGGCTGAAGCTCCTTCACAGCCAGCTGACATCCAAGCTGAACCCTCTTCTGCTAATCCCAGCTCACCCCCAAAATAGCCATCACCCAAAGTTCAATCTCCTACGCAGTTGGCTGATGCTTCTTCACAGCCTACTGTGAAACCAATTGATCCAATTCCTCAAATCTCCACAGAATCAGAGGAGAGTGATTCCACTGCTTCTCCATCACTCAACTCTACTGGCTCAGCCTTCATGGAAGCCATGTACGAGGACTTGCACATTGCAGGGATCAAGAGTGTTCTAACTCAGTATCCAATCTTGGCGCACCTGCCTATCGCCCTCGTCAAAGTTGGAGATCTCAAATTCTATCTGGCCACCAAGATGGCAACTTGGTACCAAAATGAGCAGCTGATAGAAACCTTCTCATACGAAAAGTTAAAGACGGATGAAGCATGCCTCCAGCACACTTTTGGCTTTGGAAGCCTGGAGGATGCATACTTGCATAAAGATGAGCTCATTAGAAGTATCATCGAAGTATCTCAGCAGTACCCCAAGCCGCACCCAGCAGACGTTTGGGAGTCAGCCAACAAGCTTCTTACAGCAGTGGGATGGAAAACACCTTATGGAGATGACATATCCAAAGAAGTCTCAGCTGAGATTACCAAGGAAGCTGTACCAGAAAACACAGCTGAGGTAATGATCATTGAAGAAACAGCTGATGCAACAGCTGAACCAGAGGCAGCAGCCCCACCAAGTCCAATTGCCGATGACACTCGCGCACTAGTCGAGTTCGAGACAGACAAACCCAGTCATGACAAATCCAAAACGGACTTAGCTGTCGAGCTATCAACCGCTATGAAAGAAGCAATCTCTAAAGAGGTTGAAGAAATTCTTTTTCAGGACAGACTGAAGTCTCAAGTTGATGTCATCTTGCGATTCACAGCTCTAAACTGTCAAGTTCGAGAACAACAGCGAGCAATTGATGAAGTTTATAATTTTGCTCAAAATTTACAAGAAAGTACAAGTCTAGATCTCAAGCAATCTCTCGTCTCTCAAAGCATTGATCAGTCAATTCATCTAGAGAAGAGAGTTTCCGAGATAGTAACAAGACTTCAAGCTCCACTAGTCGACGACAAAGCAAATATTTCAAGCCAGCTGGAAGGCATCAAGAAGTCCACTCTCTCCAACAGCTCTAATCCGCCAGCTCTTCAACCTTTTCAAAGAGCTGAACACTCAGTTCAAAGCTGGAAGCAGCAGCAATGCTCAGCTGAACATCGCCACAGCTGACAACTCAGCCAAGATCGCTGATATTGAAGCTGCTCTCGCCAAGCTCAACGCAACAGTCACTCACTTCTCTGCCTCCCTTATTGATAATGCCAAAAAGAGGGAAGAAAAGAATGAAGCTGGAAAAACAATGGAGAGGAAAGATGTAGCTCAGGGGAACCGGTGCAGCCAAATCAGTCAGAAATCGACGACTTTGCTAATGAGCTGGATGAGAAAGAGCCAACTGCAGCAGCCAAAGCAGTCAAAGAGACATGGAGAGAGAAAATGGTCGCTCTTGCCTTGTGGACATAAGCCAGAAGAATACAAAGACTATCACTGGCTGTGTAACTTTCACAACGAGCAAAGAAAAGAAATGCAGGAGCTGGACAAGATCATTCAGAAGAAAGCTGAATCGCTCAAGCCTGCTGAGAAAAAGCAGAAGAAGAAAAGACTAAGCTACAGGCAAACTAGGAAGAAACAAGAAGCTTCAAGCATTCCAAGATCTGACAAGAGGAACCCAGATACAATCAATGAAAACTGGGAACAATGCAAAACAAAATTCATCAAAGAATTCTACTACCTGAATCAATACAAAGGTATGGATCATGAAACCGCGTTCAAAGAATACTTGCTCGAACTTCATGAAGAAGATCCAATGATGGCAAGATCATTAGCCCTAGCTGCTAAGAGAAACGACATCCAGCTAAAAGCTCCAAAAGTCAAGCAATTGAAGTCTCCCACTCTACCTGGAACGAACCTTCCCGACAAGACCCAGATTATCAAAGAAGTTCATTACTGGGCTGACGAAAGAGGAATCTCCAAGTCTAAAAATCAAGATGAATGGAGGAACTTGGAAGAATTCATCTTCAACAGATATGGTCTCAAGACTGACCATCAAATGGACGAACAGAGGAAGTAGCACAGCTGAAGACCCAGCCAACTGGGAATCTTTTCTTTTGAACTTTTGTAATTTTAAAATTGTAAAATTTCGTATTAATGAAAAGTTCGTTTTATCAAAATCAACCTGAAGACAATCTCTCTTTGTCCAGGCTCTGAATTTGACTATCCGCTATGAATGTTTATTTCTTTTTGAAACCCCGTTTCCTGTTAAGGGGGAAGTAAATTGTTTTTCTAAGTTAGGTTTTGGCATCATCAAAAAGAGGGAAATTGTTGGGAAAATTAATACAGTTTTGATTTGATTCCAAAACCCAGCTGACCCCAACCGAGTAGATGATTGCACAAGCCTAAGCATTTTTCAGCTCACCTGTTTGAGCTTATAGAGTTTCTAAGTTTACAGGTAGAGTCGCTGAAGACAGCATAAGACATAGCATAAGACATAGCTAAACGGACACAGCTGAGGAATTCAGTAGAGCAGACCAAGCAGAGTCAAAGACCTAGCAGTATCAAGACCCAGCTCAGTGACGGAAACCCACCTCAGTGTCAAAGACCCACCAGCTCAGTGTAAAAGACCCAGCTTAGTGTCGATGACACAGCTCAGGTCTAAGACAACTCAGGTTAATGACACAGCTCAGGTTGAAGACACAGCTCAGGTTAATGATACAGTACAGGTCTAAGACACAGCTCAGAGTCGAGACGAAGCAGAGTTCAAGACGCTGAAGACACAGCAGAGACGCTTAGCAGCTCAAAGACGAAGAACTTCTCCAAGACAAGATCCCGATGACAGAAGATCTTGTTTGACGCAGTCAAATCAGAGAAGAAATAGCTTCTGCAGATGCAGACCTACTTCGTAGGTTAAATGCCAGAAGTCAATGAGAGTAGGTAAGATTCAAATGGCTCTCTTCCAACAGCTAGTTTGAATCTCCACCTATATATATCTCCTCACCATTGAAGAAAATAGACTGGTGAGGCTGGCGAGACGACTGAAGAATTAAAAGAGCAAACAGAAAAATGAACAACGATCTTCAAAGCCAAATCTTTCAAGAACACCCAGCCAGTCAACTGTGTTCTTAGTTGTTCACATATTCAGTCATAGGCAGAATAGATTAGAATAGAAATATCTTAAGCCTAGTTTGAACGAGTTCATCATACTCATTGTTCTTCATTGTAAGAACTCGTTCATAGTTGGAAAATCCATACCCAAACCCAAACCCAGAAAGGTTAGGTCAAGGTACGCCTGCTCGAAGTGTGTAATTTGAGTGGTTAGGTTTTATAGTACCCGGAAACTGTAAGTCAGGTTTTTTCAGTACCCGCAAACTGAAAAGTGTAGGCTTGACAGTGCCCGTAAACTGTTGGAACACAACTCAGGTTAGAGTTGTGAAGTTGCTTGGTACTTGGAAACCAAGTGGTAGTGAATTACCAGTGAATCTGGTCGTGGACGTAGGAGGTGTAACTTCGAACCACGTTAAAATTATTTTGTTCTTTACTGCTTTGTTTTATGCATTCTGCTAACTCCTCTCACGCATACATTTCAAGCTGCATAAACTGACTAACTGAAAAGAGAAACAAAGCTTTGCAATATATTTGAAGTAACAGACGGACTTTCCAAATCCACCACATTCCGCACACAGCCAGCTGTGTCGATCAAGCTGCCTTCCAGCTGGATCGGACACAGCCAGCTCACTCACAAGAGTTTTTAATTGGAAAAGTTTTTAAACCTTGGTGTATTCACCCCCTCTACACCAAGGTATCCGTCTTGGGACCAACATCATCACACAACTAATCGGCTAATCTGAAAAATATATTTCGCTGTATAAGAAAAGAAGAAGTAGTAAAGAAGATACAATATACTAAATCTAAATTGTTGAGGTTAAATTTTATTATCTTATTTTACTGGCCATATCCTATACAGGTTCTATAAATTTGTTGGATGCAAATTATATGTAATTATTTTTGGTCGTGTATAATCCTCCCAAGATTTGATGAGATCAATTTCCCTCCACAATATCGAGTCCATATGAATAAACTGAGAATGGGCCTTATCTAGTTACTTTTTCTGGCCCAAACTAATTGAGGATTGGTCAATACAAACGTTGACAAACCGGGCAAAGAATTTTATGGGACGTCATCTCAAGTTAACCTGATTCCACTTCTAATATACACTCAACCCGGTTATACCATCAACCGGGTCAAGAATTGTTAGATGATATGAATATTTATATCCAAACTCATATTCAGCAGTATATTTGTATAATACTTATATTTCGTTATATTTCATTATATTATGATACTTTTTTTTTGGCACAATTATTTAGGAGAAGAGTATAAAGTAGTATGACCCATAACTTTTAAAGAGATAATTATTTCTATTTTAGGAAACGTGCCACTTATAATGAGATAATCAAATATGAAATACGTGCCACTTATAATGGGATGGAGGTAGTACTAATTTTGGAGGAAATTCTATTAAGGGTGTATGTACATGTAGTACACTCATCTCTAACATAATGATATTTTAATAATATAATTTATATTATTAAAATATACTCACGTGAAAGGTGAGTAAATTTCTCCTAATTTTGGATGGGTGTTGACACGGTTTGACATAACACTTTTCCATTATGATAGAAGATAAAATAAGGGCCAATACATTGTGCATCCAAAATAATATTCCAGACACAAACTATTTCAGATCTTGTTGTAAAAATAATACACAAAAACAAACTATTTCACATCTTGTTGTAAAGATAATATTTTTAATTTTTTAATGATAAAATTGTTAGATATTTTTAATCCCATAATTTTTAATCGCACATTAGAAACCACATTCTCTAGTAACTTTTAATTATTGGCAATTATACTACAAAATAAAATAGGTTGAATTGTCTGTTCTATATGCATGTAAATACGAACATGGATAAATTAATTTTTTTATCGGTAAAAGAATTTATATATTGATCACAAAATGTATAAAAAGGTACAACACCGTAATAACCGACCAACAAAGAACTACGGAATGCAAACACCCGATGAAGAGAGGGCGCGGCCTCATTAAAACCTTATAAGCAAAATTCCTTGTATAAAAACCTCATAATCTGGATTAATAATTTTTAGCACATAGAAAAGTCAAGTTGATTTGCTCTTTCATTTCATCTAGTTTTCTTCAAAATGTAGCTTGTTCCACAATTTTCAGTAACGAAGGTTGTTCTGGTTGATATGTTGATTGAATTTCTGACCTGTGATCAAATGAGATGAAATCAAAAGACGAACGCTGTCCACAAAAACAACAGTGAAGTAGTTGCAGAGTTACGTTCATTCAGGTGCTGCAAATTAATTAATCACCTGTACAAATTTTTAAAGCCCATATAAAATGACAAATTAATTTACCTTTAATGATGATCTGTTCATCTTCTGGAGACAAATCTTGATACTACTATTAGATTAAAAATAGCTCAATTAGGTGTTATCATAAGTAAAAGATGCACATAAAGAGACAAAACTCTAAAGAAAGTCAAGCTTCGCCAGAAAACAAAAGCAAGTTCCAACTAATGGAAATAATAGATCTGTTGACACAGATGAGGACAAATAAAGTCAATGGAAGTTTAAGATTAGGATATATATCCTCTTGTACTAAAAAAAGATGGAACTGGGATTATGAATAATTTATATTCCTCAATATTAATTCCTATGACTCAGTCCACCACCAACCTATGAAACTGGGATTGGAGAACAATATTCATTTGGATCTGTGACTCGGTCCACCACCATTATTCTGTACTTAATACAACAAAATATTCCAATAATGACATAATTTTTGAAGAATTGTGAGAAAATTGTGACATCATCTTGTAATAGGTAACTATTATGTTTGTCACAAAAATAAAATGAGTATTTTGTATTGGTCAATAATATTCATTTGTTGATTCTTCGTGATCTTATTTATTTTATAATCAACATAAGTAGTACAAATGACGTTTATTTGTTATGTTTTGGCATATATGCTTGATGTGCCAAAAAATAACCAGAGACCTGTTTTGAGCTATCCCTTTTGCTTGATTTGACTCCTAGAAGGTGTAGGTCTCTCGAGGAGATAGATCTCAAGATTAACTGTACATCTCTCATCGATGATTGATCCCGTCAAGAATGGCAATACAGCTCGAGGCAGAGTCGGCCATCACTCCCAATGAGGGAAGCGAGGTGAGGTGGTCTAAAATATACAACACTCTGTGGAGACCTGAACAGTCACGACAAAACATAATTGAAGCCCCTGAAGAGATATCTCCGCGCTTTGAGAGAGAACCTATCTAAACTCATAATGTGTAACTAGATCAACACCTGAAAGAGAAGGTTTTGCGAGTAAATGACACCTCTCAAAATCCTGTTTGCTCAGAGACTTGAGCATCAGTGAGAGGGACCTCGAAGTGGTCTCCGACGTCGTTTTATCTTCATCACTCGACAACACATGTGAGATGTTCCAAAATAACTTAAGGTCTCCATTGTTATTTTGGAAGACCTAGCCTGAAGGAGAACTCGGAACTGAGATCAAAAGATTTAGAAAGAGGTCGCTGCGTGGACCTAGGAAGAAAAGAGACCTAATTAGGTCTCCCGCATCCTTCCTCACCAGACTGACAAAATCACCAGTAGCTGTCTGCCTTTTATAATTTTGACAGGATAGTTGTTTTGTACAAAAGGTTAGGAAGAACCAATAGAATTGTGCCATCTGTCTCGTCATTAATGAAGATGAAGACATTGCTGGCTTGCTGCTACTTTACACACAAGAAACCCTCTACACTACGCACTATATATATAAGGAAGTTATATTCATTCTCTCTCTCCTCAAGCATTCTCTGTTTTTATCATTTCTTCTTAAACAAAAGAAAGACACTAACTTAGGCATCGGAGGATTTACGCCGGGATCATCCCCGGCCTCTATTTTGCAGGTTTTCCGACAAGATTCCAATGGAGAGAGTCGTAAATATTATGCCCAGCGGCGAGGAACGAACGCAGCTCGTCGTATAAAACTGTTCTTGATGATGAGATAATTTTGGTCTCATTAATGCTCAAATGATGTTGAACCTTTATTTGAATGGCTTTTCTCTGTCCTTATTGATAAGCTGCCGATCTTTGCAATGTGCCAATGTCTATTGTAAGCTTTATGGTGAAGAAATAATAAAACATGGAAATGTAATTGTAAAGAATTGTCCCTGCCATGGATATGAATCTGTGTATAACTCATGCGCATGCTCAAAATCAAATTACACCAACTGTTTGGAGAAAAAATATATATATATATCCTCTGAATTAATAGGCTCAAATAAAATCAAACAACATTAACTTGTTCGACCTTAAATCATACGCATGCATTTTGCTGCATGACATGACATAGATTTGAAAAGAAAAAAAACAGCCAAAAAATGAAATAATAAAAGGATTTCCACTTTTCATGACTTGTGTTGGTAATATCTGTAGTCGAAGTGCACATCTTGGTTCCACCATTGATGAAGGCCATGAGCTTCCTTAAAATTGAGCGGAGGCGTAACGTTGACAGTTAAATAAGCAGAGGGAATAAGATGCACTGCTTCACAGTCCTTCTTCCCTACAGCCGATGACAAAATTGTCCCAATTGAATGCTGAGTAGCAAGCTTCCCAATCTTACCAGCACCGATCGCCTCCATATCCTCCCTATGCTTGAAATAACCTACATATTCCATCGAAATGGGATCGAATGGGTTGATAAACAAGTACGGAATCCACGTAGACAGCACGACGAACGGGTCATCTTCCCGAGACTTATTATTATTTTTCCCTGCAGCAGCAGCAAAGCCAGCAGTGAGAATGCTGTTTGCCAGCCTGAGGCCGAGCTTGAGCTTGTCGTTGCTGAGCCGTTCGATTGGGGGAGAGATGAAGGGTGGATTGAACAGGTAGGTCTCGAGATGGAGTCCGAAGTGCTTCGCCATTTCCCTTCCGACAACCAATGCCAAGGATGATCCTAACGAATGCCCAGCCAGCCACACGTTTCCCGGGCCCACGTGCTGCACGATCTGGCTGGCGGTTTCTATTCCGATCTGGAAGCGGCTGCAGCTTTGAAGGTTGTTGATGACGAGGTGAAGATCCAGCTTGAAATCCTCCTCGCGGTTTCCGGCCTTAGGGATTGTGCCGCGGAAGGCAATCACGTACTGTGGAGGCCTTTGGCCGCCAGTGTGGTTGGGATGAGGGTAAAATGGGAAGTTTACGAACTCGTAGACGGCCCCGAAATGCGAGACGTCGTGGTTGTCTACGAGAATCTGGACTAGCCTGAAGTTGAAAAACTGCCACCATGGAGGAGCCAGGCCTTGAGGGCCTTGCTGATTTTGTTGGCGGTCGCGTTCGAGGGAGTAAACGCCTTGAACTAAGCTTGCAGCAACGGATCTTCTGTGGTGTGAGTTGTTCCTGTCATTTCATTTGTATATATCAATCTCTTTAGCTCTTTTATTTTAATCTATTCTCTGTATTGTAAATTAAATCTTTTTTAATAATTTCATGCAGGTGGAATGTGGTCTCACCAATCAATAGCAGTGAGAAATGAAGGTCCATTGGAGCTGAAAATTTCCATATCAGAGGCCATCGCTAGTTTGTGCCAATACCAACTGCACAAATTAATTACATTACTAGCTCTTCAAGATCCATCTTGTTTCACATTTAAAAGAGAATGTGAAAAAACTGTCTTTTCATGGTTAGATTGTTGATAAGATTTGTAGCAAAATATATATGGAATGACAAGTCATCAAAAGACTAATTAATAACGATGAAGAGGTTGCAGAATTTATGCAGATCGTACAAACTAACCGGAAATTAAGTTGAAACAGATAAAATTACCTCAACCGGAATACCGAAGTTTGTCTCCAGGGACCAGGAAGACAAGTCTTGAATATGTTCTTAGCATTCATAACAAATGTACATCAATATATGCGTAGAGAGAAACATTGAAAAATGTAAAAATTAACTTTTTTTTTTAATTAGACCAAGTTGCTCGCAATTCAAGTTATACTTTTTACTCTCTCGTAAAGTCAACTCCGATTATCACATGTACGATGTCCTTTCGCAAATGAAAAACAAAGTCAATATAATGAGTTGTTCGAATATTCCCAGTGTTTTCTTGAGAACACGAAAATGGCATTGCTCTTTAAGAATGATTTAATTCAATTTAACAATATCAGTAGATTAGTCAAGGATAGAGGTGTCAAATTTTCAGATCGTTTTCAAAACTTATCTGGCCTAAAATATAGTCCAATACAATCCCCAAAATAGTGGCGGGGCCACTAAGGAGCAGGGGGAATAAGCCCATTCAAATAAAAAAAAATCACCCTATAAAATTATTAAATTATCAACATTTTGTGTGAATTACTGTGAAAAACCTCCGCCACCAAATCGAATTGCATGAAACATTTAAAATTTAAAACAAATACAAAAATTCATTTATTAGAAATTTTTACTGGCTACGCCATTGCCCAATATAGAGCCATATTTTAAGGGTTGAGGCAGGCCCATGAGACGATTGGACAATTAAGGCCGAGTCTGTTTTGACACCACTAGTCTAAGTGTAATAACGTCTTTCTAAAAAAAAATGTGGTCACTTATCATGGGACGGAGGTAGTACCAATATTTTGGTCGGTTAATGTAGTACAATCTTACAAATGATAATACAATTTCGACTAAACACTTTCAAATATTTGCACGCTGATCAATTATTTGGGTAAGTGATAAGTAGGATCAAATTTTGAAATTTCGGGCGTCATGTTCGAACGTGAAAACCACATCCGTACTTCTATAAAGTAGTCATAAATAAAAACAAATCTGTATATATGTTAGTTGGACGAATGCGAAACCATTTCTTAACTGATTTATTAATGGGTAATTTTAAACATAGCCCCCATTTTACTCACTATAGTCCCCAAATTAAAATAATAATAAAAATATTAATAAATATACTATTTTACCCTTGAAGCCCTCAAATTAATTTCCTAATTTATTACTATAGCCTCCAGAAAAAAAAAACACGCTATTTATTTTAGAATTTTAGTTTTTCTGGTGATACTATGAACATACATTCATATATTGCTATTGGCGGGTCTTCTCTCGCAGGCGCGAATAACTCGCTACAAGGCGATTCTCTCTCTCATTTCATTGTATATTTTGCTTATTCTTCTTTCCTTTTATAATTTGAAGGGAGAGAGATGATTGGGAGAATGTTGTGTGTGAATACATGAACAAGTGAAATTGGATGGAGAGGAATACGCGAACGCCCTACCTGGGAAATTTTGTACATCAACAAGAATTGTGAAATTGCTTGATTTAATAATCGAAAATTGAACATGTGGTTGTTGTATTTATTTATTTATTTGGAATTTTGGTTGTGCATAGTGAAGCATTTTGATAGGGAGTATTGCGAGAAGAAAGGGGTCAGAGGCTACCATGTCCCTACATCAATCTTCTACATTTAATTTGCTCTTGTTACTGTTGGTGAGAATAAGTGAGAACATTAAAGCAGGTTTGAAGAAAGTTGAAAAAAAACCCTAACGGTGGCTATGGAGTAGAAAAAACAGTTTCCGGTGACTATTGGTTCGAGGATTAATAAAGATTTACTCAACAGTGTGGCTATGGAGTAGAAAAGGAAGCGATCGGTGAAGAAGGAGAGATTCAACAGTGGCCATAGAGCAGAAAAAAAATTATTTAAAATTTTAAATGGGAGTGTGGCTATGCAGTAGGAAAAAATATTTTAATTTTTTTAAATGAGAGATGAATGAAGAAGAGAAAATTCATCCGTGGCTATGGAGTAGAAATGATTTTTTATTAAGTTGAGGCTTCGAGGATATAATAGTACTTTTACTATTTAATTTACTATTATTTTAATTTGGGGGCTATAGTGAGTAAAATAGAACCTATATTTAAAATTAGCCTTTATTAATGTATCTTTATTAACTTTACATGGAATGTCAATAGAGCTGTCAATCTGATGTGCGCGCGAGTCCAAAAATTGTTCACGCCTATTCTGGTGAAGTGTAGGCCCGCCCAATGCGGAGTTTTTCATGCCTAGCGTGGGCTCACGGCATAATCTTTTGAGTCAGCTGGGCCCGTCCTCAATACTTATATATACATGGGGCCCAATCCCATCAACAACCGGGGATGGATCAAGTCAGTTTTTACTACTCTACATGTGAAGTGCATGTCAAAGAAAATAGCAACTCAAATTAAACATGACGAAAAGTTTACATGGCATAATCAAACTTTACAGCGGCTTAGGTGAAGTGAGACAACATTTATTAAAGAAAAAGCTCAAATAGTTACACAAGGTTTTTACTTTTCATGACCTGTGTTGGTAATATCTGTAGTCGAAGTGCACATCTTGCCTCCACCACTGATGAATCCCATGAGCTTCCTTAAAATTGTGGGAAGGCGTAACGTTGACAGTTAAATAAGCAGAGGGAATAAGATGCAGTGCTTCACAGTCATTGTTCCCCACAGCCGATGACAAAATGCTCCCAATTGAATGCTTAGTAGCAAGCCTCCCAATTTTCCCAGCACCAATCGACTCCATATCCAACATATTCCGAACAAATGGGATCGGATGGGTTGACAAACAAGTAGGGAATCCACGCAGACAGCGCCACAAAACGGTCATCTTCTTGCCTTGTACCTGCAGCAGCAGCCAAACCAGCAGTGAGAAAGCTGTTTGCCAGCCTGAGGCCGAGCTTGAGCTTGTCGTTGCTGAGCCGTTCGATCGGGGGAGAGATGAAGGGTGGATTGAACAGGTAGGTCTCGAGATGGAGTCCCAAGTGCCAAGGATGATCCTAAGGAACGTTTCCCGGGCCCACGTGCTGGACGATCCGACGGGCAGTTTCCAATCCCATGTGGAAGCGGCTACTGTTGTGAAGATTGTTGATGATGAGGTGGAGGTTGAGCTTCAAATCCTGTTCTCGGTTTCCAGTCTTGTTGATTGTGCCGCGGAAGGCAATCACGTACTGTGGAGGCCTTTGGCTGGGATGAGTGTAGAATAACTCGTAGACGGCCCCGAAATATGAGACGTCGTGGTTGTCTACGAGAATCTGGACTAGCCTGAAGTTGAACAACTGCCACCATGGAGGAGCCAGAGCTTGAGGGCCTTGACGATTTTGGCGGCGGTCTCGTTCAAGGGTATAAACGCCTTGAACTAAGCTGGCAGCAACGGATCTTCTGTGGTGTGAGTTGTTCCTGTCTCAGGTTATGAATTGCATTGTAAAATCTTTTCAAAACTCAAACTGTTGATTGTTTCACTTAATTAGTAGAATGCCGTCTCACCAATCAAGAGCAGTCAGAAATGAAGGTCCAGTCAGGCTGAAAATTTCCCTCTCGGAGGCCATTACTATTTGCTGATTAAAATGTATATAAGAAATTATTCATATCATTTTCACATCAATCCAATATATATACTTGAAGAAAAAAAATCATGTTTGAAACTGCTACATTAGGTCAAGTTGGCCAGGTTTCAAACTGGATCAATTATGGAGACCTGCATTGAATCTATTTTCACACACACTGCACGCGCGCACAAAACTGGTCAGTTGACTTGCACTCTTAATTCCATTTTAATTAGGATTAGTTTTCTTCAACATATCCATCTCGTTTTACATTTCAAAAAGTACTATGGTGAAAAACGAACAATCGGAAAACAATGCCCTTTTTTTCTGGTTAGATCGTTGATTAAATTTCTCGCCACATATATGAGATGACATGAAATCAAAATACTAACACAGGCCGCAAAAAAGTGGAGGCTAACCCAAAAAACAAAGTTGCAGAATTTATGCCGATCCAGAAATTATTTTTGAAGCAGATAAAATTACCTGAGCCAGCCAGCAATTAAGAAGTGCGTCTCCAGGAAGGCAAGTCTTGAATTTGTTCTTAGCATTCTTATGAATACATCAATATATGCGAAGAGAGACACATTGAAAAATGTAAAAGCTTTTTTTTTTTAAAACCAAGTTGCTTGCAATACAAGTTATATATAGAGAAGAACATAAAAAATATACTTACGGGTACTACAGAACCTGAACCTTAACCTAACCTTTTTCTGGGTTTGAGGGTTTGGTTTTGGGGTTTCCAACTATGAACGAGTTCTTACAATGAAGAACTTTGAGTATGATGAACTCGTTCAAACTAGGCTTAAGATGGGAAGGATTATATGCCTAGATACTAGTGGGAGAGAGCTTCAGCAGTCTGAGAATGAATACTAACTCATAAGTATGAAGGCTGCTGGATCTTTGAAGCTTTTCTGAGAGATCTCTTGATCTTTGGTTAGACTTCCTTCAATGAAGTATGTTGATCTCTCTTGAATATATTCTCTCTTCACTCCTCTCTTTCTGATGATGAAGAAGACTTCTATATATAGGGAGAGATTAGAACTAGCCGTTGGAAAGAGCCGTTCTGAATCTTTACCTAACTTCTGACAGGATTGACTTGTCTTCTTCCTTGATTTCCTCGTAAAGCAATCCTAGGTTTGACTTCTAGGTGCTGAGGTGTCGAGTTCCTGCTGGTCCAGATCAGATCTGACTTTATCTAAAGTTCACTTCGACTCTGCTGTGTTGGTGACTCTGAGCTGTCTTGAACTCTGCTGGATCATTGACGCTGAGCTGAGTCTTGAACTCTGCTGGGTCTTGACGCTGAGCTGAGTTGTCACACGAGCTGGGTCTTTCCTACAGCTGTGTCTGGAAGAACTTTATCGTTTTGGATCTGGATAACGTTACTTCTCACTCGACTTTGCTTACCCTGCTGTGTACTCAGCTGGGTCTTCTGCTGTCTTCAGCGATTCCACCTGAACTTAGAAACTCTATAAGCTCAAACAGGTGAGCTGGAAAAACACTTGGGTTTGAGCAAACATCTACTCGGTTGGGGTCAGCTGGGTTTTGGTATCACTTCAAAACTCTATCAATTTTCCCAACAATTTCCCCCTTTTTGATGATGCCAAAACCCCAAGTTGGAAAAACAAAAATTGCTTCCCCCTTAACAGGAAACGGGGATTCAACGAATTAAACAATCACAGCAGGTAAACATATTCAGAGCCTGGACAAAGAGAGATTGTCTTCAAGTTGATTTTGATAAAATGAACTTTTCATTAATAGGAAGAATTTGTACAATTATCTAAATACAAAAGTTCAAAAAGAAAAAATTCCCAGTTGGCTGGGTCTTCAACTTTGCTGCTTCCATTGTTCATCAATCTGATGGTCAGTCTTTAGACCATATCTATTGAAGATGAACTCTTCTAGCTCCTTCTATTCAGCTTGATTCTTCGACTTTGAAATTCCTCTTTCACCAGCCCAGTGATTAATTTCTTTGATGATTTGGGCCTTGTCAGGAAGGTTTGTTCCAGCTAGAAATGGAGGCTTTAGCTGTTTGACTTTTGGAGCCTTCAGCTGGATGTTGTTGCTCTTGGCATAGAGGGCGATTGACCTTGCCATCATTGGATCTGTCTCATGAAGCTCGAGGAAATAGTCCTGGAAAGCGCCTTCGGATCCATGCCTTTGAACTGATTCAAGTAGTAGAATTCTTTGATGAATTCTGATTTTGCATCTTTCCAGTTTTTCATTGATATCGTCTGGGTTCTTCTTATCAGCTGAGGCTGCTTGGATTTGTTTCTTCTTTGCTTGTCTGTAGTCTGCCTTTTCTTATTCTCGCTTTTCTCGCAGGGCTTGAGAGCTTCAAATTTCTTCTTAACAATCTTATCCAAATCTTGCATTTATTTTCTTTGCTCGTTGTGGAAGTTACACAAAGGATAGTCTTTGTATTCTTCTGTGCTTGTGTCCACATGCTTTGGCAAGAGCAACCATTTTCTCTCTCCATGTCTCTTTGATGCCTTTGGCCTGAGTTGGCTCTTTCTCTTCTTCATCCAAATTCTTTTGCAAAATCGTCGATTTCCTCTCGTATTTGCCGCACAGTTCCCTTAGCCGCAGCCTTCCTCTCACTTGTTTTTCCAGCCTTCATTCGATCTTCCCCCTTTTTGGCATTATCAACAAGGGAGGTAGAGAGGTTGGCAACCGTTGCGCCGAGCTTGGAGAGAATACCTTCAACATCGCCGATCTTGACCGAGTTGTCACCGTGACGAGATTCACTCGGGCATTGCCGTCGTTCAGCTCGAACCGAGCATCCGCATCTTTATATAAGTTGAAGAGTTGGCGGATGTCGAGCCGTTGGAGAGAGTGGTCTTTTGAGAGCTTCCACCGGCTTGAAATATTTGCAATGTCGTCAACCAGTGGAGCTTGAAGGTTTGAGATGATCTCGTGGACTCTCTTCTCTAGAAGAATTGATCGATCAATTTGTTGAGAAACAAGAGATTGTTTGAGATCTCGCCGGTGCTTTCCGCATTGAGAGCGAATCCGTGAACGTCGTCAATGGACGTCCATTGCTCGGACTTGCGACTCTATAGCCGTGATGCGCAAGGCGGTATCCACATTTGATTCGAGTCTATCCCGAAAAGGATTTCCTCGACTTGTTTGGCAATCTCGTCCTTCATTGCATCGTAGAGCTCAACAGATCCGTCTGGGTTCCGGATTCGGCTTGGCTGGGTTTTACTGCCTCGATCTCGACCAGTGAGCGAGTGTCATCGGCAATTGGACTCTGTGGGGCAGCTTCCTCTGGTTCAGTTGATGCTACAGCTGGTTCTTCAATGATCATTACCTCAGCTGTTTCAACAGGTACAGCTTCCTTGGTAATCTCAGCTGAGACTTCTTTAGAATTGTCAGCTCCAGAATGTGTCTCCCATCCCGCCGTAAGAAGCTTGTCGGCCGATTCCCGTACTTCACCGGTGCGGCTTGGGATACTGCTGAGACACTTCAATTATTCCTCTGATGAGATCATCTTGATGCAAATATGCATCCTCCAGACTTCCAAAGCCAAAAGTGTGCTGGAGGCGTGCTTCATCAGTCTTCAATTTCTCAAAGGAGAAAGTCTCTATCAGCTGCTCATTCTGGTACCAAGTTGCCATCTTGGTAGCCAGATAGAACTTGAGGTCTCCAACTTTGACGAGGGCAATGGGCAGGTGCGCCAGAATCGGATGCTGAGTTAGAACACTCTTGATCCCTGCAATGCGCAAGTCCTCGTACATGGCTTCCATAAAGGCTGAGCCAGTAGAGTTGAGAGAAGGAGAGTAGTAGAATCACTCTCCTCTGATTCTGTGGAGTTTGAGGAGCAGGTTCAAAAGGGTTCACAATTGGCTGTGAAGAAGTATCAGCCAATTGTGTGGGAATTTGAGCTTTGGGTGATGGCTGTTTTGGGGGTGAGCTGGGATTCGTGGAAGAGGGTTCAGCATGGGTGTCAGCTGGTTGTGAAGGAGCTTCAGCCAGTTGAATATCTTCCTGCTCTCTTACAGGAGATGGTTCTTTGGTTGGAGAGCTGGGTGGAGGGGAAGACTATTTCGGCGGAGAGCTGAGAGGAGGTGAGGGCTGGGGTAAGCTTCTTGGATTATCCAGCTCGTCCTCTGAGCTGGATGACAATCCATCATTCAATCCCATCTCGGCCAGGATGTTTGATCTGTATTGATCGAAGGCCGACACTGGCTGTGGGGAGAGAATCACCATTGCTTGACTTGGAATGACAAATGCTTTTCTTTTCTTCTCAATGGACCTCCACTGGTTTAGTGGTCACGTCTTCCTCTTTCTTTGTTTCTTCTCACTGGAACTTCGCCTCCGTTCCTTCCACTTTCGCTTGCCTTTACTCACAGCAGGCTGCTTCTTCAGAAGATCATTGACTTGATTTATTCTTTGGAAAAGAATCTTCGTTTCTGGAAATGATTCTGAATCAGCCCACTTTACTGTGTGCCCTTTCACTGCTTGCTCTATTAAGAAAGAAATTTTGGAGCAGAGATACAGTGGCTCTGAAGCTGAAAACGTCGTCCTGGTGGAGTTGAACTTTATCTTCTCTGACTCCTTGACCAGTCGGTTGAGTAGGAAATCAAACCAGTTGACGTTTGCGCCTTTGATCATGGCAATCATCGGCTTGAGTTTTGGAATGCTGATCTCTCCTTGAGATCCACTATCCCTAAGATGCATTTTTGAGTAATATCCAAGAAGAACATGTACTTTGGCTTGAGCAGGAGCTTTGACATGCTTGCTCTGTACGGCTCTGGGGAGATAAGCATCTCTCTACTGAGGAATTCATCTACTTCTTCCCGACTGTAATCATCTGGGATGAATCCTCCTTCTCTAGGTAGGTTGAACACCTTTCGTAGCATCTTATTGAGTTTGATGGTGACGGTAGCTGTATCAAACTTTCCGTCTTCGCCTTTGACACTCATGTCAAATGAAGATGAGTAGAAGCCATCTTCGTCAATAATGTTGAGGTAGAACAGTGCGGCATCTCTCTTTAGCAAAAGCTTGGGCATGGAGGTTGCCCACAGCAGGAGACCGGAATCTGCAACTAGATCCACCATCTCTTTTAACTCTGAAATATGGAGGTTGGAGGTTGACAGAATACTCTCAAATGATAGCTTTGTCATTAGAGCTTCAAATTGGTTCATCCCTGCGGTTGATTTCTTGGGAGCCATTTCTGCAATCTGTTGATTTTTGATCTTGCGAAGAACTTGCAGACAATAGATGGAGGTTCTGGAGATTTGAAATTTGCAGAGATAAAGATGAAGGATGAAAGAATCTGCGTATCTTTTCCATATATATCAACTGCCATAACGGATCAACGGTTAAGATTGAAACAGTTGATATTCTGATCAACGGCTGGGAGAGATTCACTCATCACGTTTTGCTGACGTGCTTTCGGCGAGTGTATTACAACCGCGCGTGAGGTATTTCAAACGTTTGACGTTCTGCCTCGATCCTGCCATGCTACAGTACTATGCAGACTTTTTAATTAATGCGATGGGAAAGGAAACTTATCAAACAATTTAACTAAGGAATGTCTGTCCGCTTAACATATGAATTCAAAATAAATGGACTTTATATAGCATATTCCTCAGAGCAATTATTGCATGAGATGCAGACCGGTCAGCTTGGACATAGTATCCAGCTGATATCACAGCGGTCTTCTCCTTTGCTTGATTGACAGTTCTCCTCAGCTGAGTATTTGAAGATTTTGCTTGAATTTTAGTCAGCTGAGTTCCCTTTAGCTCTTCGACTAATGTCCAGCTGAGCTTGAATCTCCTTCATCTGGGTAATTCTTCTGAACTTAGCTTTGAGATCCAGCTGAGTTTGTTCCCCCTCAGCTGGATGATTTTTCTTCATCCGGATTGAGCGGTCCAAGTGATCCACACATCATCTTGATTTAGATTTCAGCATGTTGTGCTTTTGTGTGACTTTTCCCAACAATGGATTCTTTCAGATGTTGAGATATTTCTTGGATGCTTTCATGTCGTCAGCTGGGTTAGAGGATCATCTTGATTTTACCACTGGATCAGGTTTCTCTTCGGCTGAAGACTCCAGCTGAATCTTCTTGATGAGTGCATCCTGCTGGGTATTCTTTGCACTCTTTCCAGCTACGTAGAGTTCCCTCTTGATTTGATAGTAGGTGGCTTTTTCTTCAGCTGCATCCTACATCCGTTCATTTCTTTGATGAGATCTCAGTTTGTATAGCAAGTAGACAGCTGTCCCAAATTCACTCGATTCAAATGTCGCTTCTCTAATCATCTCGAGACCAATGTACTCACCGTATGACTGGCCGAATCTTCGCTTTGTATCCAACTCGTCTTTATTTCACTGTCCTGGCCTAGTCGGGTTTCTTCTCTAAGATGTTTCAGACATCTTAATCAGAGCAATCATCCTCATCTGAGTCGGAGAAGGAGATTTGATCATCATCCGTTTCGCTCGATTCGATCCTTTTATCCTCTCTCCGAGAGGATGACTCAGCTGGGTTGCTCTTTGGGTAGAGTTGCTTGTCGTGATGAACCTTCACGATATTCTTGTACTTTTTCTTGCTTTGTTCCAGCTGATTAATGCTTCGTACAAGCAGGGCAACTTCTTCGTTCAAATCTTCTTTGCTCATAAATCTGAGCTCTTTGTTGGTCCTTCCAAGCTGAGCTGATTGAGCTTCTTTTCTCGGCTTGATCTTCAGCTCTGCTTCATTCATTCGGCTGGATGAATCTCTGTTTGTGATCCCCAGATCAAATTCGTTGGCCTTCAAGATGGAGAACAATTTTTCCGTCTCCATGCTGCCAAGATCAGTTCTGCTTTGGTGAACCACTTTGTGTGTACACCATTCTGAGGAGAGAGCTGAAAGAACTTTCAAGTTCTTGTCTCGAACTGTATATTTTCCAGTTCGGATCGTCTCGATCTCGATGACGAGGTTTGGAGAATCTGAGCTCCATTTGATCGATGGACTCATAGGGGAGTTGCTTGAAATTGTCGAATTTCTGGCATGCAACTAAGAATTTGTTTTCTTGAATTTCCTCTGAGCCTTCACACAGCTTGGCTAGAGTGTCCCACATCCCCTTAGCTGTCTCGCAGTTGATGATCTTGCTGAGATAAACGTTCGTCACTGTTGAGGAGATGACGTTGCGAGCGTAGCTGTCCAATCCAGCTTGTCTTCTTCTTCCGAGAGTACTCCCTTTGGGCTTCACAACTTGCCGAGTACCGGTTCGGGCTCCAGTGTGGTTTCGCTTCTCTTCGACTTCATGATGATGAAGGGTCCGTCGCTGATAACATCCCACATCATGTCGTGATGCGCACTCGTAAAGCTTTTGAGTCGGAACTTCCGCATCCGATAATCATCGACGAGAATGTCGGAAGATTCCTGCACAAGGAAGATTCCATGACAGTATGCAATATAATGACTTTTAAAAAGATTTTGAAACTTTGAAGGATCTGTTCAGGTGACCACTATCAGCAAAGAGGCTGACTTGACACAGATACCGTGATCTTTTGAACCACTGCTCTTATACCAATTGATGGTCCCAAGACGGATACCTTGGTGTAGAGGGGGGGGGTGAATACACCAAGGTTTAAAAACTTTTCCAATTAAAACTCTTTTGAGTGAGCTGACTGTGTTCGATCCAGCTGGACGGCAGCTTGATCGACACAGCTGGCTGTGTGCGGAATGTGGTGGGATTTTGGAAAGTCCGTCTGTTGCTTCAAATATATTGCAAGGCTTAGTTTCTCTTTTCAGTTAATCAGTTTATGCAGCTTGAAATAATGCTTATGAAGGGTTAGCTGGATGCATAAATAAACATGAAAGAACAAAGCAACTTAACGTGGTTCGGAGAAACTACTCCTACGTCCACGACTCGTAAACCTCTCGGTAATCCACTAAGGATACCACCGACTTTTCGCGCGACAAGCGTTGCAAATTAGTTCCTCAAGCCGGATACAAGTTTACGCGTATCGTATCGAAACGTAACCAGCCGTTTACGGGCATGCTGAAGCCTAACTCCGTAGTTTACGGGTACTACAGAACCAACACTCGAATTACGCGCTTCGAGCAAGCGTACCTTTACCTAACCTTTTCTGGGTTTGGGTTTGGGGTTTTCCAACTATGAACGAGTTCTTACAATGAAGAACTTTGAGTATGATGAACTCGTTCAAACTAGGCTTAAGATGGGAATGATTATATGCCTAGATACTAGTGGGAGAGAGCTTCAGCAGTCTGAGAATGAATACTAACTCATAAGTATGAAGGCTGCTGGATCTTTGAAGCTTTTCTGAGAGATCTCTTGATCTTTGGTTAGACTTCCTTCAATGAAGTATGTTGATCTCTCTTGAATATATTCTCTCTTCTCTCTTCTCGATGATGAAGAAGACTTCTATATATAGGGAGAGATTAGAACTAGCCGTTGGAAAGAGCCGTTCTGAATCTTTACCTAACTTCTGACAGGATTGACTTGTCTTCTTCCTTGATTTCCTCGTAAAGCAATCCTAGGTTTGACTTCTAGGTGCTGAGGTGTCGAGTTCCCCGCCGGTCCGCATCGTATCCGACTTTATCTAAAGTTCACTTCGACTCTGCTGTGTTGGTGACTCTGAGCTGTCTTGAACTCTGCTGGATCATTGACGCTGAGCTGAGTCTTGAACTCTGCTGGGTCTTGACGCTGAGCTGAGTTGTCACACGAGCTGGGTCTTTCCTACAGCTGTGTCTGGAAGAACTTTATCGTTTTGGATCTGGATAACGTTACTTCTCACTCGACTTTGCTTACCCTGCTGTGTACTCAGCTGGGTCTTCTGCTGTCTTCAGCGATTCCACCTGAACTTAGAAACTCTATAAGCTCAAACAGGTGAGCTGGAAAAACACTTGGGTTTGAGCAAACATCTACTCGGTTGGGGTCAGCTGGGTTTTGGTATCACTTCAAAACTCTATCAATTTTCCCAACACAAGTTTTAAAATTATATCTTTGCTACACTTTTTTCAATGAAATTACTAAGTTATCCTTACTAAAAAACCCACATTTTATTCTATTTTCTTTTATTATTCTAAATCAATTTAATTTAAAAACAAATTATCTCTCCTAATATTAATTCAATACACCCACCCACCCATAACTCTTTTGTCTCTCATCTCTTTTCCTCTCACGCTAGTCTGCTGCATACTCTCTCAATTCATCAACAATCTCTCTCTCTCTCTCTACTTCATTAATAACACCACAACGACATTAATTCTAAGATAAAATCGGTTGTTAACAACATGACTACAATTCTGAGAATTCAAAACCTCATTTAGTTCGATTCATCCTCAAATCGAAGAAAAAAAATGCTTAAAAGAAAAACTCAAGAAATTTTTGAAATATCCGTAAGAAGTTCGATTCTCAAAGAAATTCGTTTATGAATAGGTGTTATCAACTGTATTTTTCATTTTTAAGGTAATTTTTCTGCTAGATTTAACTCTCTGTATTTGATTAAATACCTGCACTTAATGTTCTTATGTACACATTCGAGACCACAATTGTATTTATATAGTAGTCTATTAAGAAATATATAACATAAGATGCTAATTTTTAAATGATAGGCTAGACGGTTTACAATTACTTGAGAAATTACCAAAAATAATAGTACACAGTTAAAATAATTTTATATTGTTCTAAAATACACTGTCGATACTACTATTTGGTTTATAAGTACACAGTTGAAGTATATTTGAATTATTATGCTCACTCTTAGAAGGAAGACTAAAATTATAAGTTATTGCATATTACTTCTAGTTTGAAGTAAATATTATTACACAATCAACCAGTACATAATTGAGCTTTCATGGTTTATAAGTACACAATTGATCTAATTGGGATTTTTATTTTTTATTTTTTGGCAGATGTCATTACAACAGATCATCATATGTCACAATGATCATTGGGAGAGATTATAGTACATAGGCGGCAATGCAATTCTGGTACAAATGTCTGTTAATAATTTGAATCATCGTAGTCTAATGCGAGAGATTCACGAGCAATTGGCCAGTGATAGGGAAATATGATTATATGTTGTACTTCTTCACGAGCATGGCCGATGAGCGGAAAATAACGACATCTTTGAAATATACGTACTTGCACAGAACAAATACCACCATGTGGATCGGATGGACAATCATCAACAATAAAGATTCGATCGAAGAAAAAATGCAGCATTTGTGGTTCCACAAATCATATGAAAAGAAAATGTTCTGAGTTTATGGTGGATTAAAAACATTGCTTGAGCAATTTTGTTGATAATAGACTATGACACAATTGATATAATATCAACTTTGTTCTATTTTGTCGATTGTTGACCATGGAACTGTGTTTTTCTGAACTAGTATTTTAAAAAATTAACTTTTCAATTTTTATTTGTTTTATTTTGTGAGTTTTGAGATGATCAGGTTTTGTTCAAATATTTAAAAAATTTAAATCAAAACAGTCATAGACACAGTTGACTATACTACTATGTCCAGTTTTCTCAATTGTGTTCCTTGGAACTGTATCACAGCCATATGCCTACAATAACATGTGATTTATTCAAATTGATAAAATTTCTTCTAAACTAATAGTTTTGAAAACTAAATTTTGATGGAATTTTTTATTATGAAATTATGTTATCATGAAATTACACTCATTTACTTATTTTTTGCGGCATATGAGACATTTAAAAATTAGAGTTAATATGCATGTTATTAGACACTAAAAAATACGTTTGAATGTCATAAACACCTCTAGAATTAAAAAAATGTGAAGTTATTTTGTACACAGTAGAGTGCTATTTCTACTGTATATAGCACACAGTAAATATAATCTTGTACTGTGTACACTAAAACTTTTGATTTTTTTCAATAATCGGAGTGTTTATGCCTTTGGTATGTCTAGTTTAGATGCATTAGAAGGTAACTTAGTTAAATACATTGCATTAGATAGTTTCTTAATGTATTTTTCATATGGAATCAATAAGTTGGTTCAAGCCGCATCTTAAGTTGAGTACTAGAAATAAACTTGTGAACTTTATAGAAGTCATTGAAATCTATGTAATGGAGCATCAATCACTCGTTTACTTATTTTTATGCGACATATGACTCGTGTAAGAAATAAGTATTAATATGAACGTTATTACATACCAAACAACACATAACAAAGGTATAAACGCCTCGATTATAAAAAAAAAGTCAAAAGTTCTTGTGTACACAGTAAGGTACTGTTTCTACTGTGTAGTATACACAGTAGAAATAATCTTGTATTGTGTACACATGAACTATTGATTTTTTTTTTCAATAATCGGAATGTTTATGCCTTTAGTACATGTGGTTTAGATGCATTAGAATGTACCTTAGCTAAATACATTGAATTAGATAGTTTATTAACGTAATTTTCATATGGAATGAATAAGTTGGTTCAAGCCACATCTTAGGTTGAATACTAGAAATAAACTTGTGAACTTCATATAAGTCATTGAAATCTATGTAATGGAGCATCGATCACTCATTTACTTATTTTTATGCGACATTGACTCGTGTAAGAAGTAAGTGTTAATATGAATGTTATTAGACACAAAACAACAAGTAACAAAGATATAAACGCCCCGATTATCAAAAAAGGTCTAAAGTTCTTGTGTACACAATAGAGTACTGTTTTTACTATGTATTATACATAGTAGAAATAATCTTGTACTGTGTACACATGAACTATTAATTTTTTTTCAATAATCGGAGTGTTTATGCCTTTAGTACGTGTGGTTCAGATGCATTAGAACAGGTGATTAAATTATATTTTGGAGCATTTATGTATTGGAAACGACTATATTCATGCAAAATAACATTAGTTATTACTAGAGCTTCGTTGCCGCCTTCTACTACTAAAAATATCAATTATGTCCAATTTTTCAAATTGTGTACCATGGAACTGTGTCACTGCCATATGCCTACAATATACATAAGAACATGTGATTTATTCAAATTGATGAACATTGATATAATTGAAAGGGCTATATTCATGCATTATAGTACTTACTCTTTGTATTTGAAATAATTGGTATTCTTGACTGTGTACCCTACACAGTATAAATATTCTTATATTGTGTACACAAGAACTTTAATTTTTTTTCAATAATCGAGTTATTTATACTTTTGGTATGTGTTGTTTAGTGTCTAATAGTAACATTTATATTAACTTGTAGTCCTTGAATGAGTCATATATCACACAAAATGAGTAATCAATGCTCTATTATATAGATGTTAGTGACTATTGTAATGTTTACAAGTTTATTCCTAGTAGTTAACCTAAGATGTTACTTAAACCAAGTCATTCATTGCATATATTTTAAATACTTGTTTGGATTTATATACATCAATGTATTTAGCTAAGCAACGTTACAATGCCTTATTATATGTATTCCAAGGGCATAAACACCCCGATTATTGATATAAATCTATAGTTCTTGTGTACACAGTACACAAATATTTGTATTTTGTTGGGTACACAGTATAAATATTTTTATACTATGTACACAAGAACAATAGATTTTTTTTCATAATCGAAGTGTTTATGCATTTGGATACATATAGTAAGGCATTGTAACGTTTCTTAGCTAAATACATTGATGTATCTAAATCCAAAAAAGTATTTAAAATATGTGGCAATTAATGACTTGGTTCAAGTAATATCTTAAATTAACTACTATGAATAAACTCGTAAACATCTCAATAGTCACTGAAATCTCTGTAATCGAGCATCGATCACTCATTTACTTATTTTGACAAATGTATGACTCATTTAAGAACTAAAAGTTAATATAAATGTTATTAGACACCAAACAACACATACCAAAAGCATAAACACCTCGATTATTGAAAAAAAATCTATTGTTCTTGTATACACAGTACAAAAATATTTATATTGTGTAGGATACACAGTCGAAAGTACCAACTATTTCAGGTATAATGAGTACTGACTACTGTTATTATACATGAATATATACTATTCGAATATAAAAATGGTCCAAAATATGATTTAATCACATGTTCTTATGTACACTGTAGGGTATACAAGTTCTTATGTTCTTATATTGTACATTATTCTTGTGTACATTGTAGAATTACATGTTCTTATGTTCTTGTGAACATTGTAGAATCACAAAACTCTAGAAACAAAACTAATAAAATCGCAAAGGCTAATTTTTAAAATTATAAATTCATATGAACACAGTTTGCTGGGAAAATTATAAGGTTTTGATTTGATACCAAAACCCAACTGATTCTCCAACCGAATAGATGATCGCGTCAACCTAAATAGTGTTTTCCAGCTCGCCTGTTTGAGCTTTAGATTTTCTAGGTTTACAGGTTAAGGAAGCGGAAGACAGCAGTCGACCCAGCTGTGTCTACAGCAGGAGTCAGCTAGCGGAAGACAGCAGAAGTTCCAGCTATGTCTACAGCAGGAGTTAACCTTCAGCTGAGTCCTCCAGCAGAGCATGATCAAGCTGAAGAGAATTCGAGCTGAGTTCAAAACACAGCCGGTCCAGCTGTACAGAACAAAGTGAACTAACTCTGAAGACATCACTTCAAGTCAGTTTGCCAAATCCAGCTCTGAATTCAAAAGCTAGCTCCAAAGGCAGAAGATCCCGGCGTCAGAGGAAGTCAACATGCCTCGACCAATGAGGGATTGCCGAATCAGCATTCTAGACTTCAGGACCTAGGATGTGACACAAATGAAGACAGGTGCAGATTCGCCCAACGGCAGATATCGAATTTAAGGAGAGTATGTAAGATTCAAACGGCTCCTCCAACGGCTAGTCTTGGATCTCTACCTATATAAACCCGTCTTCAACCTCAAGATCAAACACGAATAAACGAACGAAAAACGAAAAACTCTCTACAAGCTTTCATTCTCTGAAATCATCAATCTTTCAAAAGCTCTCAAGCAGTCCTACATAGATCAAAGAACACTTTATCTTAAAGTGTTTCTAGTTCAGAAACTGCTTAGTTTTTCGTCTGATCCCTAGGCCAAAATCTTTGTATATCTTAAAGCCTAGATTTCGAACGAGTTCATCATACTCTAAAGTTCTTAATTGTAAGAACTCGTTCACAGTTGGAACCCCAAACCAAACCTCTCTTTACCCAGAAAGGTTAGGTCAAGGTAACGCTTGCTTGAAGCGGAAAATTCAAGTGTGTAAGGTTTTTTCAGTACCTGTAAACTGAAAGGTTAGGCTTGACAGTGCCCGCAAACTGTTGGAACACAGCTCGGGTTAGAGTTGTGAAGTTGCTTGGTACTTGGAAACCAAGTGGTAGTGGATTACCAGTAAACCTGGTCGTGGACGTAGGAGGTGTTACTCCGAACCACGTAAAAATTGTGTGCTCTTTACTGTATCTTTAATTTCAGTTTTGTACTAACTCTTTCATAACATTACATAGTTGATCAAAACTGCATACGCAGCTGCTCTCCAAAGAGAGTTGTGTCTTTCTGAAAGTTGCACAACTTGACTAAGCTGAAAACATAAAGTTAATCTTTTCAAGCTGAGTTTTTCTAAGTAATCGAGCTAAGTTTTCAAACCACCACATTCCGCACCGCCAGCTGAGTTATTTACCAAGCTGACCCTCCTCAGCTGGATCAATAACTGAGCTCACCAACTCAGTGATTTAACTTGAAAAAGTTTTCAGAAATCTATTTGGTGTATTCACCCCCCCTCTACACCAAATACCTAGCTCATGGACCATCAATTGGTATCAGAGCAGTGGTTCAACAGACCGCTGTTTCTGTATCTAGAGATCTCTCTTGACAATCTGTCAGTGGTCATCTGAACAGATCCTCTTTGTGAAAAACTCATAATATTACCAACTGCATATTTCCATGGATTCCTATCTTAACAGGAATCTTCCCACCTTCTCGGTAGACGATTATGCAATATGGAAATTCAGACTGAAGAGCTTTCTCTGTGCGCATCACGATATGATGTGGGACGTCATCACAGATGGACCCATCATCATCTACAAACAAGGGAACGAGCTTGTTCCAACTCAAGATGGTAGACAACCAATATATCAACTCATTCCCAAGCCAAAGGGTGAGCACACCTCAGAAGAAAGGAAGTAGGCTGAACTAGACAGCTCACCATATCCTCAACGGTCTCCAACGCCTACCTCAGCAAAATCATCAACTGCGAAACAGCAAAGGAGATATGGGAAACCCTAGAAAAGCTATGCGAAGGGTCGGAGGAGATAAAGGAAAATAAATTCACGATTGCATGCCAGAAGTTTGATAACTTCAAGCAGCTGGTCAACGAGTCCATCGAAGGGATGGAACTCAGATTCTCCAATATAGTGGTGGAAATAGAAACCATCAGAACTGGGAAATACACCCAGCGAGAAAAGAATCTAAAAGTTCTTTCAGCGCTCACCGCTGAATGGAACACTTATAAGGTGGTACACCAAAGTCGAAGTGACTTAGGTGATCTTTTAACTGAAAGATTATACTCCCTGTTCAAAGCCAACGAATACAACTTGAAGATTACCATGAAAGAATCTTCAAGCAATCAGAATGATGGAGAGCTGACACCTGCAATAAAGGAGATTGCGTTCAGAGCCAACTCTGAAAAATCCGCATACATACAGTCAGCTGAGTCATCGAAAAATGATAAGAAGGACATGAACAAGGAAGACCTACTTGAAGAAATAGCTATGCTGGTCAAAAACTACAACAGAGACAAGTACGCAGCAGCTGATGAGAAGTCAGCTGACAAACGTACAGAAGAAGGTTGCTTCAACTGCAAGGAACCAGGACACTATCAACTAGATTGTCCAAAGCTGTCCAAGAAAGATAAAGACCAACTGAAAGCTAAGGCAGCTGACAGAAGGAGAGCTTACATCGCCGATGAAGAATCAGAGTGCAACTAAATGGATGACAACATGCCATTTTCAGACTCGGAAGAAGAAGCACTGATGGCCCATGATGAACCTGATTGGGATACATGCTTCATGGCACAAACAGACGGCATCGATGAAGATGAGGTAATGTCTCGAACTCAAAATCTATCTAACCTCTCACCATCACACGAACACTCTACACAGGTTTCAGAATCAGGGCTACCTGATTGGAGTCTAGTAGAGAAAGTAATGAACGATTCCAAGGAGCTTCAAGAGATCCTTGACATCATTATGTGTGAGAATGCCGAGCTGAAAGCGAAACTAGAAAAGACAAAGGTATCAGAAGCAGCTGATACAACACAGCTCCAACAGGAAGTTGTTTCACTAAAAGATAAAATAGTGAAACAAGATCAGCTGATGAAGGAATTCTACTATGAGAAGAAACAGCTGATGGAAGACTTGGAAAAGGTCACAGCTGAATCGGAAAAGAAGTCAGCTGAGATCATTGAGCTGAAAAGCACCGAAGAGGTACTATCTAAGAAGATAGTAGCTCTCATCAAAGCCACATCAACAATGGACGAGATCATTAGTGCACAACGTCCAGCAGCACTCAAAGCAGGACTGGGATACAATGAATCAAAGGATGCCTCAAACATTGCCTCTACAAGTGGAACAAAGGTAATGTTTGTACGAGCAAAAGAACATCCAATCCCAGCAACTCAGCATCAACAGTTGAGGACACAGCAAGCGTCAGGAAGACCAGATGTGAAACATCCTCAAGCTCAATCAAGGACAGAACAGACATCAAAAAGGCCAGCTGTGAGAGAACCTCAAGCCCAACTCAGACAGCAACGTACTCAACCTCAACAAAGACAACAGGCTGGACTTTACAGAAACCAGCAACAGCAACAGCACGTTGAACGATATTAACCGAGATATCAGAGATACCCAGCTGGATATCACTCACATGAGTACCAGCTGGATAATCATTTCCAGCCACAGCATCACATGAGACAGCAGAGACAAAGGAACGTCTCAGCTAGGTACACAGCTGGAAACTGAAAGAAATCAAGACATCAAGACGGGAAGACACTGAGATCAAGATCCCGCCAGCAACAACCGAAGAACACGAAGAATATGTATATCGACTCAGCTGGGAGAATTATCAGATCAAATGACCCAATTTGAGTTATCAAGCAGATCTGGGTCATCAAAGGATCTCTGTCTAACCCAAAATGACCCAATTAAAACTGGGTACCTAAATCTTGATCTTTTGTATAGGTTGCAAGGAATCGACGCATCACTGAGGAGTCGATGAGAACGCTATGGTACTTGGACAGTGGATGTTCCAAGCACATGACGCACTTAAAGCATCTACTTCAGAAGTATATCGAGCGTCCAGGCCCACAAGTAACATTTGGTGACAACTCCAAAGGCCTAACCAAAGGTTATGGTACATTTAAAACTAAAAATGTTATAATCCCAAATGTTTCTTATGTACAAGGATTGCAACACAACTTGCTTTCCATTAGCCAATTCTGCGACAATGGTTTTTCTGTCAAGTTTGATGCACAGGGATGCACAGTGAAGAACAGGGAAACCAAACAGATACTCCTAAGAGGGAAAAGAGAAGGAAATATGTATTTTGCTGACTGGAACAAAGACCTCTCCGGAGACTTGTCTTGTATCGAAAAGCAACAATGAAGTCAGCTGGCTGTGGCACAGACGGCTGAATCATCTCAACTTCAAGACAATCAATAAACTGGCTAGGAACCAGCTCGCTAATGGAATTCCAGATCAAGTATATGACAAAAGTCATATGTGCAGTGCATGTCAACAAGGAAAGCAGACAAGAATTTCATTCTCTCTCAAGCCAGTTCAGTCAACTGATCGAGTACTCCAACTCCTTCACATGGATCTTTTTGGTCCAGTTACTCCAGCAAGCTTTAATGGCAGAAAATATACTCTGGTCGTAGTGGATGATTTCTCAAGATTCACATGGGTATCATTCATGTACCAGAAGAGCGAAACCAGGACTAAGCTGTCTATCCTACTGGAAAGATTGTCAACACAGAAGGAGTGCAAGATAATGTCAATAAGATCAGATCGAGGAATGGAGTTTCTGAATGAAACTATTTATGATTACTGCGAGAAGAACGGAGTTCAACATCAAACATCTGCAGCACGCACACCTCAGCAGAATGGTGTAGCAGAGAGAAGAAACAGAACACTCAAAGAAGCAGCTACCTCAATGCTAGCTAGCTCTGTCATTCCAAAGAAGTTCTGGGCCGAAGAAATCAACACAGCTTGCTTCACTCAGAATCGTTCCCTACTCACATCAAGGTAAGAAAAGACACCGTATGAGCTATGGAACAACAGAATACCATATATTGGATATTTCAAGGTATTCGGATCCAAATGTCATATCCTAAACAATGGAAAGACACAGCTCAAGACGTTCGACGAGAAGACAGACCGAGGAGTATTCTTTGGCTATTCTGCTGTGAGTAAAGCATACAGAGTCTTCAACAGAAGAACTTAAACAGTAGAAGTAACTCCACATGTTACCTTTGAAGAATCATCTTTCGAATATAGAGATTCTATCAAACGAAGGAGAATCTTCAAGACATATTCAGACAAGAGCACAAGAAAATCGAATCAGGAATCTAGCCGAACCATTAATTTGGGATGATGAGCCAGTGGAGGAACTTCAAATCAACCGGGAAGCTCCACCAGCTGGAAATCAAGAAGAATCTTCAACGCCAAATCAAGGGGGAACGCCATCAGCTGGAAATCCAGACACAGCTGAATCCCCAGCTCCATCTCCATCAGAGCCTCTACAGAAGTCACCTTAAAATCCAAATCAAGGAGAATCAATCTCTTAAGACTTAACTCTAGAGAAACTCCAAGACAGACGAAATTTAGCCACTTCAAGCATCAATCAACTGGAAGAAGAAATTCGTAAAAGGAGAAGATGGATTGAAGATCATCCATCATCAGCAATCATTGGAGAACCATCCGACCAAGTCAAAACCAGAAGCTCAGCTGCTCAAGTTTAATCGGATCATCAAGAAGCAGCTGACACAGCTCAACTCTCAGTAGAGCTAGAACTGACGGTCTATGATGAAGGTACAGCTCTAATGGCGTGTTACGTAGCTCAAGTGCCAGAGCCTCAATCCATTCTCGAAGCTTTCAAGAGCGTGCCTTGGACTAACGCCATGCAAGAAGAGCTGAACGAATTCCTCAGAAATTGTGTCTGGGAATTGGTCGACAGACTTGAAGGAGTCAAAGTCATAGGACTCAAATGGATATTCAAGAACAAATTGGATACCCTGGGAGTCATCATCAGAAACAAAGCTCGACTGGTTGCCAAATGTCTACGTCGAACAACCTCCAGGATTTGAAGTAGAAGGAAACAAAGTCTACAAGCTAAAGAAGGCGCTTTATGGATTGAAGCAAGCACCTCGAGCTTTGTATGACACTTTGTCAAATTTCCTTGTATCCAAAGGATTCAAGAAGGGCTCAGTAGACAGAACTCTCTTCACCATCAAGTCAGGAGAAGACATCCTGGTTGTTCAAATTTATGTAGACGACATCATCTTTGGATCAAGATCAAACTTCTTATGCCAAAGATTTGGAGAAATGATGTCAGAGCAGTTCCAAATGTCCATGATGTGAGAAATGAGTTTCTTCCTAGGACTTCAAGTCAAGCAATCAGCAGAAGGGATTTTCATAAATCAATCCAAATACGTGAAAGACTTGATCGCCAAGTATGGAGTTCAATCCAGCAGAACTGTAAAGATTCCGATGAACACCAACTGGAAGATTGAACCAGGAACTGAAGGGAAGGCAGTTGATTCCAGCAAATACAGAGGGATAATAGGTTCCCTGCTGTATCTAATAGCAAGTCGTCCAGACATCTCATTCGCAGTCGGAGTGTGTGCCAGATTTCAAGTTGATCCAAAGGAAGCACACATGCAAGCAGCCAAGAACATTCTCAAATATCTTAAAGGAACTCAGAATGTTGGGCTGTGGTACCCAGCTGAAGACAATCTATAGCTGACTGGATATTCAGACTCAGATTTCGCTGGAGATCGGTTGGACAGAAAATCTTCAGGAACTTGTCAGTTCTTAGGAAGTAAGTTGATTTCATGGTTTTCAAAGAAGCAAACATGCGTCGCAACTTCCACAACAGAAGCAGAATATATGGCCGCTGGAAGGCTTCTTGCGACAAATTCTTCCGGTGAAACATCGACTTGGATGACTATGAAGTGAAAACTGGACAAGTTCCAATTTTCTGTGATAGCTCAAGTGCGATTGCTATTTCAGAGAATCCAGTACTTCACACAAGATGCAAGCATGTGGACGTACGCCATCATTTCATCAGAGATCACGTGAAAAAGAAGGATGTGATTGTTGAGAAAATTCACACAGACATACAGCGGGCTGATATACTCACAAAGCCGCTGATAGAAGCAAGATTCAAAATGCTGTGCGGATTACTTGGATTACTCAACCCAGACGATGCTTCACCCAGCTGAATGGAAGCAGACCCAGCTGAATGGAAGCAGACCCAGCTGAATGAAAGCAGACCCAGCTGAATGAAAGCAGACAGCAAGAATTCAGAATCGACGTCACTGGTATCAGCTGAGAAAGAATCCAACTAAACCAGATGCTGAAATTGAAGGATTATTCAGCTGAGGGGGAACCAGCTGGAACAATGATCACCCAGCACACCCACTCAACTGAGGTATCAGCTGACTACAATGATCAGCTGAGAGGTTTGCAACAACATTAACGACACCTACTCAATCTGTTTTCAGTAAAATCATATCTTGTCATATCTAATCAAATTAAATTAAAAGTCTGCAAAGAACTGAATCATGGGAGTTTCGAGGCAAAAGTCAAAGTGCCCCAACCATCCTCTCTCACGCATTAACTCGCAATGTCTGAACAAGAAATTGACATGACGCGAGAATCACTCCCAGTCGTAGATCTTCTTATCAATCGATAAATCTTGATCGACCATTCATCAAATCAGCTATATAAATATGCTAGAAGAGATACGTAAAACATTGCATCAACCCTAAAAAGTTTTTCGGCATTCTTTCTTATTTCCATCAATTGGTATTATTTGTTTCTACTAACCTAAGTTGCAGAAGTAGAACATGGAATCTAGAAAGATATCTTCCGAAGCCGATCAAACTTGAAGAATCTGTCAAAACTTCAAGATAAGAGTTGCTTAACTCTCAGGAACCTCAAGAAGACAGAGTTCCCGGAGAAGGTGAAGCCCATCGACAGATCCGGTCCAATGCAGTGGAAGACTACAAAGCTCAAGAACGTCATTCACCAGGAAGGTGCAGAAATCCTCCTGGGAATGTCAAAGGAAAAAGACCTCCTCCGCCCCACTGTTTCTCTCAAAATAAAAGAAAGCACGGGACATACAACTCCCTGGAATGCAAAAATCAACGTCAACAGAACTGGACCAGATGTTGATAAAGCCGGAGTCTTCAAGAGCAGTCACGTCAAAGATCTTGCTCCGTCACAGGAGGCATAGAAAAAGATGCAGGAGACAAAGCAGCATGCATCTGTTTTCGTCCCAGCTGGGAATCAGAAACAACTTGAGGAAACAAAACATGCTGAAGCACCGTCTTCAAACAGAAGACTCAAGTCAAAGGTGCTCAGTCAGTCAGCCGAGAAGTCAGCTGACATTATGAGAGAATTCGTAATTACTCTCCGAGGAGCAGAAGGCCCACAAGCGGTGGTTTCTCACGATATAGAAGAAGTTCATGTGCCAGCGTGAACATCGTCATCATCAACACCACAACGACGTATTCCAGCTGAACAACCAAGCTTAAACCCCAAGACAGATGGAATACTTCAACCGCCTTCTCCTCAATTTCCTTCAGCTCAACAGGGACACCAGCTTCGAGATCTTCCGATAAAAGTTGCTCAAGCCCCTGTACCATGCTCAAGTGGAAAACATCACCCAGCAGATGATCACTTGCAGCTGGATGATGATGATATGAGCTGAACCCATTACCCACCACTTCGAAGTGGAAGGGGAATACTCAAGTCCCTCAAGTACTGAAACAGACTTTCTCTTCAATCTAATGAAGTCTGAAGAAGCAAAATTGCAAGGAATGAAGTTGTGCCCGACTCAGAAGATGTTATCTCCAGTGCCAACTCATCCCTCCAAGCACTCAGCTGGACCGCCCCAGCTGAATCAGGCTAAGGACGCTGTGTCTGCAATCACAGCTGAGGCTAATGCTACTAAAGAAGAGCCAGCTAATACAACAGCTGAGCCATCTAGACTCCAGACCTCGCTGCTCAGAGCTGAAAACCACAGTTTCGCCAAACTAAAACATCGCAACAGCCAATGGTGTATCTCTCCCACCTTGTTTAATCATGCCAAAAAATGGGAAGTAAGGGGAAAGAGAATGAGACAAAGAAGAGGCAAACTGTTGAGCTAGAGGAACCAGCTGAATCAGAACCAGCTCGAGAAGAAACGAGTCAAAAAAAAGAAGACTGGATGCAGAAGAGAAGACCCAGCCAACTGGGATTGAAGAAATGAAGAATTGCAGATTTTTTTTTCTTTCTTTCTTTTTCCTGTGTTATAATGTATTTGCTTACATTAATAAAACACAACTTTTTCTGCATCATAAGTTGTCTCAGTTAGGTTTTGGCATCATCAAAAAGGGGGAAATTGTTGGGAAAATTATAAGGTTTTGATTTGATACCAAAACCCAACTGATTCTCCAACCGAATAGATGATCGCGTCAACCTAAATAGTGTTTTCCAGCTCGCCTGTTTGAGCTTTAGATTTTCTAGGTTTACAGGTTAAGGAAGCGGAAGACAGCAGTCGACCCAGTTGTGTCTACAGCAGGAGTCAGCTAGCAGAAGACAGCAGAAGTTCCAGCTGTATCTACAGCAGGAGTTAACCTTCAGCTGAGTCCTCCAGCAAAGCATGATCAAGCTGAAGAGAATTCGAGCTGAGTTCAAAACACAGCCGGTCCAGCTGTACAGAACAAAGGGAACTAACTCTGAAGACATCACTTCAAGTCAGTTTGCCAAATCCAGCTCTGAATTCAAAAGCCAGCTCCAAAGGCAAAAGATCCCGGCGTCAGAGGAAGTCAACATGCCTCGACCAATGAGGGATTGCCGAATCAGCATTCTAGACTTCAGGACCTAGGATGTGACACAAATGAAGACAAGTACAGATTCGCCCAACGACAGATATCGAATTTAAGGAGAGTAGGTAAGATTCAAACGGCTCCTCCAACGGCTAGTCTTGGATCTCTACCTATATAAACCCGTCTTCAACCTCAGGATTAAACACGAATAAACGAACGAAAAACAAAAAACTCTCTACAAGCTTTCATTCTCTGAAATCATCAATCTTTCAAAAGCTCTCAAGCAGTTCTACATAGATCAAAGAACACTTTATCTTAAAGTGTTTCTAGTTCAGAAACTGCTTTGTTTTTAGTCATATCCCTAGGCCAAAATCTTTGTATATCTTAAAGCCTAGATTTCGAACGAGTTCATCATACTCTAAAGTTCTTAATTGTAAGAACTCGTTCACAGTTGGAACTCCAAACCAAATCCCTCTTTACCCAGAAAGATTAGGTCAAGGTAACGCTTGCTTGAAGCGGGAAATTCAAGTGTGTAAGGTTTTTTCAGTACCCGTAAACTGAAAGGTTAGGCTTGACAGTGCCCACAAACTGTTGGAACACAGCTCGGGTTAGAGTTGTGAAGTTGCTTGGTACTTGGTACTTGGAACCAAGTGGTAGTGGATTACCAGTAAACCTGGTCGTGGACGTAGGAGGTGTTACTCCGAACCACGTAAAAATCGTGTGCTCTTTACTGTATCTTTAATTTCAGTTTTGTACTAACTCTTTCATAACATTACATATTTGATCAAAACTGCATACGCAACTGCTCTCCAAAGACAGCTGTGTCTTTCTGAAAGTTGCACAACTTGACTAAGCTGAAAACATAAAGTTAATCTTTTCAAGCTGAGTTTTTCTAAGTAACCGAGCTAAGTTTTCAAACCACCACATTCCGCACCGCCAGCTGAGTTATTTACCCAGCTGATCCTCCTCAGCTGGATCAATAACTGAGCTCACCAACTCTGTGATTTAACTTGAAAAAGTTTTCAGAAATCTATTTGGTGTATTCACCCCCCCTCTACACCAAATACCTAGCTCAGGGACCATCACAGTTCCAAGGTACACAATCATAATTAATTATCACAACCTGCTACACATTATCAGCACTACATAGTCAATATAATCCCACATAATCAATGTGTAACAAAATAGTAAAATTTATAGTAAAACATCATGATGGGATATAGCCTATATAGTAAGTAGTGTGCCAGAGGATCCGAACCGAAATTTTACGAGTAATTTTCATTTATTTTTGTGGTGGTTATTTTCTGGGAGTAGTGATGACCACACCCCATCTAATAATAATATATTCATCTTTTGTGAATTATGAATGAAGCATATGCATTGCACTCTGCTGTTACAAACTTCACTAGATAAGCATTTTACACCCAGCCGGAATCTTCAATCACATTCGTCGGAAAGCCCGAACTACGTTAATTAAATGGGCCATCTTTGAGATTGCAAGATATATACTCCACAAAATGGGTGACAAAAAAATAGCAGAAACGATCACTCATCCACAGAAACACCAACACTGAACCAAGCCATCGCGCTGATTTCTTCACCGATAACTCATTTTTCTCTCTCATTCTATCAAAGACTTCTCAGCAAAATGGTAGACTATTCGATACAAATTCGATGAGCTTTTCTCCAATCTCACTGCCATTGATCACAAGTGGGAATCCGCAGACAATTCCTCGCTCTCGTCTGTTCTACACTCAATCTTAGCCACTCTCAACAACTGCGATGAACTCGCCAAACATTGCTTGTACCTCTCATACACCAGAAAACTGCTTTTACAAAGTGCTCTCGATATTGTTTCCGCACAAATTGACATTCATATCAACAACAATTTCGACATTTATGCTGTTGAGTTGCTCGCACGCAGCGACGCCATCATGGTGTCTCGGCCTATCGCGGCCGCTTCGAGGGACAACACCAAATTCTCAACTCTCTCTCGCCAGACTATGCTTCGTTTGGTGGATTGTTGGCCTCTTCCTCTCTCCTCGTCGCTGCCGCCGAGTTCACCGTCGGAGGTAGACTCTGTTGTCGTTGTTCAGTGTGTTTGTCGGTGGAAGATGTTAGACTGTGTGCTTACGACTGTGTATTTCGTGATTGTGTATGTGTGAGGTGGGTGAGTCGTCGGCATCATCGTCGTTTCCGATATCATTTGGATCATACATATTGTTGATGACAACAATGGTTTTGAATTGCAATTTGGGGAAGAAGTGGAAGGGGGTGTCACGGTTGCTGGGTGGGGGAGCGGGGGGGCCCTTTTTTAAACTTTTTTAATTCCTTTCTCTAACTCCTTTTTTATTTGAGAAGAACACCAAAAATACACTACCAATACAGTTGTATATGATATATACACCACAATTTAAATGTAGATGTTTCCTACACTTTTTTGAATGAAAAGACACAATTACCCTTACTAATAACCCCACCTTTTATAATATTTTCTTTACACTTTTTATATTCTATTTTCTTTTTCTTTCCTATCTAAAACATTTAATATTAAGTCAACCACCACCAAATCTTTCTCTCTCCAAATCTTTCTCTCATATCTCTCGCTCAATCTCTCTCGCTCTGCTATGCTCGTCTGCTACTACCTACGCCTCACTATTTGTCTCTTAACTACCACTTCATTTATAACACATCATTAAATTCTATTCTAGGTAGACGAAATTGTTAGAGCATTGAATATTATGGGTTAAATAACACAGAATTCATATTCTGCAAGAAACGAGTGAAAAGAAATGCTCCAAAGAAAAAGTCATGAAATTTTTGAAATATTTGTAACAAGTTCGATTCTCAATGAAGTTTGTTTCTGAATAGTTTTAATCGTCTGTATTCGTCATTCTTAAGGTATTTTTCTTGCTAGATTTAACTTTCTGTATTTGATTATATACTTGCACTTAATGTTCTTATGCACACAGTTGAAGCCACAGTTGTGTTTATGTAGTAGTCCGTTAAAAAATATATAACGTAAGATGTTATTTTTTAAATGAAAGGCTAGTATTTTAACAATTTCTTGAGAAATTGCCAAAAATCATAGAACACAGTTAAAAAAATTTACATTGTTCTAAAGTACACAGTCGATACTATTATTTGGTTTATAAGTACACAGTTGAAGTATTTTTGAATTATCATGCTCATTCTTAGACGTAATGCTAAAATTATAAGTTACTACATGTTAATTTTAGTTTTTGGTAAACATTAATACAAAATGATCAGTACACAGTCGGGGCCACTATTGTGTTTTATTTAGGGTTTATACGTACATAATCAACCAGTACACAATTGATCTTTTAGGGTTTATAAGTACACAGTTGAGCTAAAAATGATTTTTTTGGTTCTTTGGCAGATGTCATTGCAACGTATAGTCATATGTCACAGTGGTCATTGGGAGAGATTAGAGTACATAGCTGGTGATGAGATTCTGGTATACATGCCAGTTGATCATTTGAATCATCATAATCTAATGCAAGAGATTCACGAGCAATTGGGGAGTGATGGAAAATCCGATTATTTGTTGTATTACTTGACGAGCATGCCTGATGGAAGGAAAATAAAAGCATCTTTGAAGTATGACTCAGATTTGCTCCAATTGTTTTTGGAGCAAAAGGATAATTCAGTTGTCTATGTGATCGAAAAAGGAAAGCAAGCAACTGATGGAGGAGTATCTGGTTCACAACAGTTTACCATATTTCCCGATGTCAATTTTAGAGGTACGAGCTCCACAGTGGAAGATGATAAAGTGTCTTCAGAAGAAGAAAATAACCATCACAAAGAATTGTTTGAGTCGCTGGAAACTGAATTTAGATCGTGGATTCGCCAGTCGGGGCAGATTGATAGGTTCATCGGGGGACGCAATTTCTCGTCCGATGATCAGTCTTTTGGTCAGGGCCATGATGCAAAACATACTGATCTTGGAAATAGGATCATTCCAATAGTTGATTGTGAGAGTGCATTACCAGTAGATTGGGTCAAACCTTGTCCTCCAGGTTCTGATCAAGTATTTGAGGGGTCCATATTTACAAGTAAGGAAGAATTGATAATTTCTGTGGGATGTAGCATATGGAGAATCTAGTAGAATACTTGGTGCTCATATCTGATAATAACCGATGGGCATATCTTTGCAAGCACAGTATGGATTGCTTGTTTAAGCTTCGCGCTATTCAGAAGGGCGGAATTTGGAGAATCAGTAAGTTTTCCTCTCCTCATACTTGCCAAATGGAGTTGGATCGAACTGCTAGGCGACAAGTTCCTACTAAGATTATGGGCATATATTATTCACGTAAATTGGTAGACGAAAAAAAAGCCTTGAAGCCAAAACAAATGATGGCAGAGATGCTTAGTAAATATGGCATTGATATGAAATACTGCTTTGCCTTGCGCGCGAGAAACATTGCTATAGAATTGACATATGGAGACTTTGAGAAGTCTTTTCAGCAGCTCCCGGCATACTTGTATTTATTGAGAGAGCGAAGTATCGGGACTATGTATGATATAGAGACGAAAAGTAATGACGAGTTACACTATATGTTCCTAGCTTTGGGCCTATCTATTCATGCATTCAAGCAGTAATATTTGTAGCCGGTCATTGTTGTAGATGGGACCCATCTTAAGGGAAAGAACAAAGGAATTCTATTTGTCGTCGTTACAAAGGATGAGAATGAAAGAATATTTCCTCTTGCAATCGGTGTTGGTCCGATTGAGAATGATGAATCATGGATTTGGTTTCTGAGTAAGGTGCGTTCGTGCTTAAGTACACGGGATGATTTATTGATTGTGTCTGATCAACACTTGAGCATCAAGAAGGCCATTCAATTTGTATATCCGAATGTTGCACATGGTGTGTGCTATTTTCATTTGAAGAAGAAATTGATACCATATGGTGCCATGTTGCTGCCATTTTTAAAGAAGCAGCGTACACTTATTCTGAAGCAGTTCTCCAGAAGAATATGTCTGTACTGGAAGCTATTGACAAAGATGGAGCTTACAAGCGACTTTCCGAAATTGGTGTTGAGAGGTGGACATGATGTAAATGTCCCGTGCATCACCTTTTTTAGGTCGTCTAATAAGGTAGGTGTAAGCCCATTTCAGTTACTTGACATCAAATGCAGCTGAGGTTGTGAATGCTCATTTATCATGGGCTAGACGTTTACCTATTTGTGCAATGCTCGAGACTTACCGCATTGTTGTGGAGGAATGGTTTGATGAGCGACGACCAGATTATGTAAATAGGGATCATTCATTAACGGAAAATAGCGGACAAAAACTAGCAGTCGCTGTGGAACTGGGACGCCGTCTTACTGTCCGTGCAACCACCATATATGTACATGATAGATGGAGATAAGAAGTTATCTTACTTGGTTGACCTTCAGAATTCAACATGTGAGTGTCGTGAGTTCGAGTTGGACTTGATCTCGTGTCGTCATGCTTGTGCTGCCATTAGGTATGGTAAAAAAAATATTTTTATGTATTTTATTTTTTTATACTAATTTAGGTCGTTTATCTTAGATTTACAGGTTTTTCAGTATATGATTACGTCGACCACTATTTCAAACAAGAAGTCCTTGTACAATGTTATGCTCCTCGCATTGTGTCGTTACCACATCCGAATTCATGGTTTGTACCATTATATGTGTTGGTCCCAAGACGGATACCTTGGTGTAGAGGGGGGGTAAATACACCAAGGTTTAAAAAACTTTTCCAAGTTAAAACTCTTTTCAGAGAGCTGGCTGTGTTTGATCCAGCTGGAGGGCAGCTTGATCGACACATCAGGCTGTGTGTGTGTGCGGAATATGGTGGATTTGGAAAGTCCGTCTGTTGCTTCAAATATATTGCAAAGCTCTGTTTCACTTTTCAGTTAGTTAGTTTATGCAGATTGAAATGTATGCTCATGAAGGTTAGTAACATGCATAAAACAAAGCGATAAATAACATAACATTTTTAACGTGGTTCGGAGTAACACCTCCTACGTCCACGACCAGGTTCACTGGTAATCCACTACCACTTGGTTTCCAAGTACCAAACAACTTCACAACTCTAACCCAAGCTGTGTTCCAACAGTTTGCGGGCACTGTCAAGCCTACACCTTCAGTTTCCAGGTACTGAAGAACCTAACCACTCGAATTACACGCTTCGAGCAAGCGTACCTTTACCTAACCTTTCTGGGTTTGGGTTTGGGTATGGTTTTCCAACTATGAATGAGTTCTTACAATGAAGAACAATGAGTATGATGAACTCGTTCAAACTAGGCTTAAGATATTTATTCTGATCTATTCTGCCTATGACTGAATATGTGAACAACTAAGAACACAGCTGACTGGCTGGGTGTTCTAGAAAGATTTGGCTTTGTAGATCGTTGTTCATTTTTTTGTTTTCTTCTATTTCTTCAGTCGTCTTGCCAGCCTCCTCTTCAATGGTGGAGGAGAGATATATATAGGTGGAGATTCAAACTAGCCGTTGGAAGAGAGCCGTTTGAATCTTACCTACTCTTGTTGACTTCTGACCTTTACCTACGAAGTAGGTCTGCATCTGCAGAAGCTAGTTCTTCTCTGATTTGACTGCATCAGATAAGATCTTCTGACATCGGGATCTTGTTTTTTAGAAGGTCTTCGTCTTCGAGCTGTTAAGTGTTTCAGCTGTATCTTCAGTGGCTTGGACTCTGCTGTGTCTTCAACCTGAACTGTGTCACTCACCTGAGCTGTGTTTTAGACCTGAGCTGTGTCAACGACACTAAGCTGGGTCTTTTACACTGAGCTGGGTCTTTGACACTAAGCTAGGTTTCCGTCACTGAGCTAGGTCTTGATATTGCAAGATCTTTGACTCTTCTTGGTCTTGCTCTGCTGAGTCCTTTAAGCTGTCTGCTTAGCTGTGTCTTCTGCTGTCTTCAGCTATCTTCAGCGAATCTACCTGTAAACTAAGTGTTGGGAAAATTATAAGGTTTCGATTTGATACCAAAACCCAACTGATTCTCCAACTGAATAGATGATCGCGTCAACCTAAATAGTGTTTTCCACCTCGCCTGTTTGAGCTTTAGATTTTCTAGGCTTACAGGTTAAGGAAGCGGAAGACAGCAGTCAACCCAGCTGTGTTCACAAATGAGTCACTAGCAAAGACGATCGACCCCGTGTTTAATGGAGTCACTAGCAAAAGATGCGCGTGTGATCCAGCGAGCTCGATCAAGGCGAAGAGAATTCGAGTTGAGTTCAAAACACAGTGGTCCGTGTACAGAACAAAGGAACTATCTCTGAAGACTCCACTTCAAGACAGTCCAGCTCTGAATTCAAAAGCCAGCAATAAAGGCAGAAGATCCCGGAATCAGAGGAAGTCAACCTACCTCGACCAATAAGGGATTGCCAAGTCAGCATCCTAGACTTCAGGACCTAGGATGTGACACAAATGAAGACAGGTGCAGATACGCCCAACGGCAGATCTTGTATTTAAGAAGAGTAGGTAAGATTCAAACGGCTCCTCCAACGGCTAGTCTTGAATCTCTACCTATATAAACCCGTCTTCAACCTCAGGATCAGATACGAAAAACTCTCTACAAGCTTTCATTATCTGAAATCTTCATTCTTTCCAAAGCTCTCAAGCAGTTCTAGATAGATCAAAGAACACTTTATCTTAAAGTGTTTCTAGTTAAGAAACTGCTTAGTTTTTCGTCTGTTCCCTAGGCCAAACTCATTGTATATCTTTAGCCTAGATTTCGAACGAGTTCATCATTTTCTAAAGTTCTTAATTGAAAGAACTCGTTCATAGTTGGAACCCCATACCCAAACCCAAACCCAGAAAGGTTAGGTAAAGGTACGCTTGCTCGAAGCGCGTAATTCGAGTGGATAGGTTCTTCAGTACCCGGAAACTGAAGGTGTAGGCTTGACAGTGCCCGCAAACTGTTGGAACACAGCTCGGGTTAGAGTTGTGAAGTTGCTTGGTACTTGGAAACCAAGTGGTAGTGGATTACCAGTGAACCTGGTCGTGGACGTAGGAGGTGTTACTCCGAACCACGTAAAAACTCGCGTGTTTCTTACTCTCTCTCTTTACTTTCGCTTTATATTCAGCTGTGTACTAACTCCTTCATATCATTGCATATTCGTTCAAAACTGCACACACAGCTGCTCTCCAAAGACAGCTGTGTCTCTCTAAAAGTTGCACAACCTGACTAAGCTGAAAACGTTAAGTTAATATTTTCAAACTGAGTTTTTCTAAGTAACCGAGCTAAGTTTTCAAACCACCACTTTCCGCACCGCCAGCTGAGTTATTTACCCAGCTGACCCTCCCCAGCTGGATCGATAACTGAGCTCACCAACTCTGTGATTTAACTTGAAAAAGTTTCGAAAAATCTATTTGGTGTATTCACCCCCCTCTACACCAAATACCCAGCTCAGGGACCATCAATTGGTATCAGAGCAGTGGTTCAAAAGACCACCGTTTCTGTATCAAGAGATCTCTCTTGACACTCTGTGTCAGTGGTCAACTGAACAGATCCGTTTTTCAGAAAAACTCATATTATTACATACTGCACATGTCTATGGATTCTTATCTTAACAGGAATCTCCCCACATTCTCGGTAGACGACTATGCAATCTGGAAATTCAGATTGAAAAGCTTCCTTTGTGCACATCACGACATGATGTGGGACGTCATCACAGACGGACCCATCCTTATTTATAAACAAGGAAATGAACTCGTACCTGCCCATGATGGAGGACAACCAGAATACCGGCCAATTCTCAAGCCAAAGAAGGATTACTCGTCAGAAGAACGAAAGCAAGCTGGACTGGACAGCTTCGCAAGAAACACCATCTCATCAACAGTCTCAAACGCCTACCTGAGTAAGATCATCAGGTGCGAGACAGCCAAAGAGATGTGGGAAATACTTGCCAAGCTATGTGAAGGATCTGAAGAAATCAAAGAAAACAAATTCACAATAGCTTGCCAAAAATTCGACAACTTCAAGCAGCTAGCCAATGAGTCCATCGAAGCGATGGAGCTAAGGTTCTTAAACATAGTCATCGAGATAGAGACAATCAGAACTGGGAAGTATACCCAGCGGGAAAAGAATCTAAAGGTTCTTTCAGCCCTTTCAGCTGAATGGAACACTTACAAGGTAGTTCACCAAAGTCGAAGTGACTTGGGTGATCTATCTACAGAAAGGTTGTTCTCACTCTTAAAAGCCAACGAATACAACTTGAAGATCACTCAAGAAGAATCTTCAAGCAGACAGAATGACGGAGAACTCACCCAGAAATTGCTTTCAGAGCCAACTCTGAAAAGTCAGCTCATGTCAAGTCAGCTGAGTCCTCCAAGATGAAGAAGGACAAAAAGGAAATGAGCAAAGAGGAGCTACTCGAAGAAATTGCCATGATGGTGAAAAATTATAACAGACTCAACACCAGCAAGGGCAAATACAAGAAGTTCGCAAGGACTTACAGAGATAAGTACGCAGCAGCTGATGAGAAGTCAGCTGACAAACGAACAGAAGAAGGTTGCTTCAACTGCAAGGAACCAGGACACTACCGACAAGATTGTCCAAAGCTGTCCAAGAAAGACAAAGACCAATTAAAAGCTAAGGCAGCTGACAGAAGGAGAGCTTATATCGCTGATGAAGAATCAGAGTGTAATAAAATGGATGACATGCCATTTTCAGACTCGGAAGAAGAAGCCCTGATGGCCCATGATGAACCTGATTGGGATACATGCTTCATGGGACAAACAGACGGCATCGATGAAGATGAGGTAACGTCTCGAACTCTAAATCTGTCTAACATCTCACCATCACACGAACACTCTACACAGGACTCGAATGCGGTCTACACGATTGGAGTCTAGTAGAGAAAGTAATGAACGATTCCAAGGAGCTTCAAGAGATCCTTGACGTCATTATGTGTGAGAATGCCGAGCTGAAGGCGGAACTGGAAAAGACAAAAGTATCAGACGCAGCTGATACAACTCAGCTCCAACAGGAAGTCGTTTCACTAAAAGACAAAATAGTGAAACAAGATCAGCTGATGAAGGAATTCAACAATGAGAAGAAACAGCTGATAGAAGATGTGGAAAAGGTCACAGCTGAATCGGAAAGGAAGTCAGCTGAGATCATTGAGCTGAAAAGCACCGAAGAGGTACTATCTAAGAAGATAGTAGCTCTCATCAAAGCCACGTCAACAATGGACGAGATCATTAGTGCTCAGCGTCCGGAAGACTCAAAGCGGGACTGGGATACAACGAATCAAAGGATGCCTCAAACATTGCCTCCACAAGTGGAACAAAAGTAATGTTTGTACGTGCAAACGAACCTCCAATCCCAGCAGCTCAGCATCAACAGTTGAGGACACAGCAGGCGTCGGGAAGACCAGCTGTGAAACAGTCTCAAACTCCGTCGAGAACACAGCAGACATCAAGAAGGTCAGTTGTGCGACAAGAAGCCTTCAACTCTACCAAGAACGTGCTCAACCTCAACGAAAACCACAGCCGGATTTTACGTGATACTACCACAAGACCAAAGACGTTCGATCGATATCAATCAAGATATCGTAGATACCCAAATTAGGTACCACTCTAACGAGTATCACCGGATAATCATTTCCACCACAAGATCATACGAGACATACAGAGACAAAGGAACGTCTCAGCTAGGCACACAGCTGGAAACCGAAAGAAATCAAGACATCAAGACAAGAAGACACTGAGATCAAGACCCCGCCAACAACAATCGAAGAACACAAAGAATGTGTATATTGACTCAGCTGGAAGAATTATCAGATCATATGACCCAATTCGAGGCATCAAGCAGATCTGGGTGGTCAAAGGATCTCTGTCTAACCCTCAAGGACCCAATTAAAAATGGGTACCTAAATTTTGATCTTTTTTCTAGGTTGCAAGGAATCGATGCATCTCTGAGGAGTCGATGAGAATGCTATGGTACTTGGACAGTGGATGTTCCAAGCATATGACGCACTTAAAGCATCTACTCCAGGAGTATATCGAGTGACCAGGCCCACAAGTAACATTTGGTGACAACTCAAAAGGCCTAACCAAAGGTTATGGTACATTTAAAACTAAGGTGACATCAAGAAGGTCAGCTGTGCGACAACCTCAAGCCCAACTCAGTCAGCAACGTGCTCAACCTCAACGAAAACCACAGGCTGGATTTTACAGATACCAGCCACAGCACCAGCACGTTGATCGATATCAATCAAGATATCAGAGATACCCAGCTAGGTACCACTCTAACGAGTATCAGCTGGATAATCATTTCCAGCCACAGCATCACATGAGACAGCAGAGACAAAGGAACGTCTCAGCTAGGCACACAGCTGGAAACCAAAAGAAATCCAGACAACAAAACAAGAAGACACGGAGATCAAGACCCCGCCAGCAACAACAGAAGAACACAAAGAATGTGTATATCGACTCAGCTGGGAGAATTATCAGATCAAATGACCCAATTCGAGTCATCAAGCAGATCTGGGTCGTCAAAGGATCTCTGTCTAACCCACAAGGACCCAATTAAAACTGGGTACCTGAATTTTAATTTTTTGTTTAGGTTGCAAGGAATCGACGCATCTCTGAGGAGTCGATGAGAACGCTATGGTACTTGGACAGTGGATGTTCCAAGCACATGACGCACCTAAAGCATCTACTCCAGGAGTATATTGAGCGTACAGGTCCACAAGTAACATTTGGTGACAACTCCAAAGGCCTAACCAAAGGTTATGGTACATTTAAAACTAGAAATGTTATAATCCCAAATGTTTCTTATGTACAAGGATTGCAACATAACTTGCTTTCCATTAGCCAATTCTGCGACAACGGTTTTTCTGTCAAGTTTGATGCACAGGGATGCACAGAAAACCAAGAGATACTTCTAAGAGGAAAAGAGAAGGAAATATGTACTTTCTTGACTCGGAATAGCGGCCCTCCGAGACTTGTCTTGTATCGAAAAGAAGAATGAAGTCACTGGTTGTGGTACGTACGGCCGAATCATCTCAACTTCAAGACAATCAACAAACTGGCTAGGAACCAGCTCGCTAATGGAATTCCAGATCAAGTATATGACAAAAGTCATATGTGCAGCGCGTGTCAACAAGGAAAGCAGACAAGAATTTCATTCTCTCTCAAGCCAGCTCAGTCAACTGATCGAGTTCTTCAACTTCTTCACATGGATCTTTTTGGTCCAGTTACTCCAGCAAGCTTCAATGGCAGAAAATATATGGTCGTTGTGGATGATTTCTCAAGATTCACATGGGTATCATTCTTTGTACCGGTAAGAGCGAAACCGAACTAAGTCGCCTTATCCTGCTGGAAAGATTATCAACAGAAGGAGTGCAAGATAATGGCAATAAGATCAGATCGTGGAACAGAGTTTCTAAATGAAACTATTTATGATTTTTGCGAGAAGAACGGAGTTCAACACCAAACATCTGCAGCTCGCACACCTCAGCAGAATGGTGTAGCAGAAAGAAGAAACAGAACTCTCAAGGAAGCAGCTACCTCAATGCTAGCTAGCTCTGCTATTCCAAAGAAGTTCTGGGCTGAAGCAATCAACACAGCTTGCTTCACTCAAAATCGCTCCCTACTCACATCAAGGCAAGGCAAGACACCGTATGAGCTATGGAACAACAGAATACCATACATTGGATATTTCAAGGTATTCGGATCCAAATGTCACATCCTCAACAATGGGAAGACACAGCTCAAGACGTTCGACGAAAAGACAGACTGGGGAGTATTCCTTGGTTACTCCGCTGTGAGTAAAGCATACAGAGTCTTCAACAGAAGAACTCAAATAGTCGAAGTAACTCTACATGTTACCTTTGACGAATCTTCCTTCGAATATAGAGATTCTATCAAACGAAGAGACGAAGGAGAATCTTCAAGATTGATTCAGACAAGGGCTCAAGAGAATAGAATCAAGAATCTGGCCGAACCATTAATTTGGGACAATGAGCCAGAGGAGGAAATTCAAATCAATCAAGAAGTTCCACCAGCTGGAAATCGAGAAGAAGCTTCAACGCCAAATCAAGGGGGAACATCATCAGCTGGGAATCCAAACACAGTGAGTCCTCACCTCCATCTCCACCGAGCCTCTACGTGTCTCCTCAAAATATAAATCAAAGAGAGCCAAACTCTCAAGATTTAACTCCTGAGCAACTCCAAGTCAGACGAAATTTAGCCACGTCAAGCATCAATCAATTGGAAGAAGAAATTCGCAAGAGGAGAAAATGGATTGAAGATCATCCATCATCAGCTATTATCGGAGAACCATCTGACCAAGTCAAAACCAGAAGCTCAGCTGCTCAAGCTTCATCGGATCATCAAGAAGTACTGACACAGCCTCAACTCTCGCAGCTAGAACTGACGGTCTATGATGAAGACACAGCTCTAATGGCGTGTTACGTAGCTCAAGTGCCAGAGCCTCAATCAATTCTCGAAGCTTTGAAGAGCGTGCCTTGGACAAACGCCATGCAAGAAGAACTGAACGAATTCCTCAGAAATTGTGTCTGGGAACTGGTCGACAGACCTGAAGGAGTCAAAGTCATAGGACTCAAATGGATATTCAAGAACAAAATGGATACCCTGGGAGTCGTCATCAGAAACAAAGCTCGACTAGTTGCCAAGGGCTACACTCAGCAGGAAGGAATTGACTTCGAAGAATCTTTTGCTCCAGTAGCACGATTGGAAGCAATCAGACTATTTCTCGCCTTTGCAAAGACATCACAAATTCAAGGTCTATCAAATGGATGTGAAGTGTGCATTCTTAAATGGAGAAATCAAAGAAGATGTCTACATTGAACAACCTCCAGGATTCGAAGTAGAAGGAAATAAAGTCTACAAGCTAAAGAAGGCTCTTTATGGATTGAAGCAAGCACCTCGAGCTTGGTATGACACTTTGTCAAATTTTCTCGTATCCAAAGGATTCAAGAAGGGCTCAGTAGACAGAACTCTCTTCACCATCAAGTCAGGAGAAGATATCCTGGTTGTTCAAATCTACGTAGACGACATCATCTTTGGATCAAGATCAAGCTTCTTATGCCAAAGATTTGGAGAGATGATGTCAGAGAGGTTCCAAATGTCCATGATGGGAGAAATGAGTTTCTTCCTAGGACTTCAAGTCAAGCAATCATCAGAAGGGATTTTCATAAATCAATCCAAATACGTGAAAGACTTGATCGCCAAGTATGGAGTTCAATCCAGCAGAACTGTAAAAATTCCAATGAACACCAACTGGAAGATTGAACCAGGAACTGAAGGGAAATCAGTTGATTCCAGCAAATACAGAGAGATAATAGGATCCCTGCTGTATCTAACAGCAAGTCGTCCAGACATCTCTTTCGCAGTCGGAGTGTGTGCCAGATTTCAAGTTGATCCAAAGAAAGCACACATGCAAGCAGCCAAGAACATTCTCAAATATCTCAAAGGAACTCAGAATGTCACGTGGTACCCACTAAAGACAATCTACAATGATCGGATACTCAGACTCAGACTTCGCTGGAGATCGGTTGGACAGAAAATCAACTTCAGGAACTTGTCAGTTCTTAGGAAGTAAGTTGATTTCGTGGTTTTCAAAGAAACAAACGTGCGTCGCAACTTCCACGACAGAAGCAGAATATATGGCCGCTGGAAGCTGCTGCTCGCAAATTCTCTGGCTGAAACATCAGCTGGATGACTATGAAGTAAAAACTGGACAGGTTCCAATTTTCTGTGATAGCTCAAGTGCGATTGCCATTTCAGAGAATCCAGTACTTCACACAAGATGCAAGCATGTAGACGTACGACATCATTTCATCAGAGATCACGTAGAAAAGAAGGATGTGATTGTTGAGAAAATTCACACGTACATACAATGGTGATATTATCACAAAACCGCTGATAGAAGCAAGGTTCAAAATGCTGTGCGGATTACTTGGACTTCTCAACCCAGACGATGCTTCACCCAGGTGATTGGAAGCAGACCATTGATTAAACAGACCAGTGAACGGAACAGACCCAATGATTGGAATCGGACCACTGATTGGAAGCAGATCCAATGATTGGAAACAGAACTGACTGAACGGAAGAGACCCAAATTGATTGGAGACGACTGAACAGTGAATACCCAACTGAATGCAAGCAGATAACTGAAATTCAGAATCAACGTCACTGATATCAGCTGAGAAAGAATTCAGCTAAACCAGATGCTAAAAGGAAAGGATTATTCAGCTGAGGGGGAACCAGCTGGAACCACGATGACCCAGCACACCCACTCAACCGAGGTATCAACTGACTACAATGATCAGCTGAGAGGTTTGCAACAACATTAATTACACCTACTCAATCTGTTTTCTGTCAACTCACATCTTGTCATTTCTAATCAATCTTAATTAAAAGTCTGCAAAGAATTGAATAATTGGAGTTTCGAGGCAAAAGTCAAAACGCCTCAACCGTTCTCTCTCGCGCATTAACTCACATATTCTAATCAAGAAATTAATATGTAGAGAGAATCACTCCTAGCCGTAGATCTTCTTATCAATAGACAAATCTTGATCGTCCATTCATCAAGAAAACTCTTTAAATATGCTAGAAGACATACGCATCAACCCTAGAAAGTTTTTCGGCATTCTTTCTTATTTCCATCAATTGGTATTATTCGTTTCTACTAACAAAAGATGCAGAAGAAGAACATGGAATCCAGAAAGATATCTCCCGAAGCCGATCAAACTTGAAGAATCTGTCAAAGCTTCAAGATAAGAGTTGCTTAACTCTCAAAGAAGACGGAAGTCCAGAAGAAGGTGAAGCCCATCGACAGAACCAGGCCAGCGCAGTAGACTGCAAAGCTCAAGAACGTCATTCACCGGGAAGGTGCAGAAAACTTTCTGGGAATGTTAAAGGAAAAATACCTCCTCAACCCCACTGTTTCTCTCAACATAAAAGAGAGAAAGGGACATACAACTCCCTGGGATGCAAAAATCAACGACAACAGACCTGGACCAGATGTTGATAAAGCCGGAGTATTCAAGAGCAGTCATGACAAAGCTCTTGCTCCACCACAGGAGGCACAGAAAAAGATGCAGGAGACAAAGCAGCATGCATCTAACTCCATCCCAGCTGGGAATCGGAGACAACTTAAGGAGACAAAATATACTGAAGCACTGTCTTCAAACCGAAGACTCAAGTCAAAGGTGCTCAGTCAGTCAGCAGAGAAGCCAGCTGACATTATGAGAGAATTCGTAATCACTCTCCGAGGAGCAGAAGGGCCACAAGTGGTCGTTTCTTACGGTGGAAGAGAAGTTCACGTCCCTGCGTAAACATAATCATCACCAACACCGCAACGGAGTATTCCAGCTGATCAACCAAGCTTAAACCCCAAGACAGATGGGATACTTCAACCGCCTACTCCTCAATTTCCTTCAGCTCAACAGGGACACCAGCTTCGAGATCTTCCGATGAAAGATGCTCAAGTCCCTGCACCAAGCTCTAATGAGAAACATCACCCAGCCAACAATCACCTGCAGCTGGATGATGATGATATGAGCTGAATACAAGTCCCCCAAGTGCTGAATCAGACTTTCTCATTCAATCTAAGAAGTCTGAAGAAGCAAAAGTTGCAAGAAATGAAGTTGTGCCCGACTCAGAAGATACTATCTCCAGTGCCAACTCATCCCTCCAAGCACTCACCGGATCGCCCCAAATGAATCAAAGCCAAGGACGCCGTGTCCGCAATCATAGGCGAGGCCAATGCAACGAAGAAGAAGAGCTACTAATACAACGAATGAGCCGTTAGACTCCAAACCTTGCCGCTCGTAGCCGAAAACCACAGTTTCGCCAAACTAAAACATCGCAACAGCCGATGGTGTATCTCTCCCACCCTGTTTTGATCATGCCAAAAAGAGGGAAGTAAGGGAGAAGAGAGACAAGTCAATGAAGAGGCAAACTGTTGAGCTAGAGGAACCAGCTGAATCAGAATCAGCTGAAGAGACGAGTCAAAAGAAAGAAGCAACGGATGCAGAAGAGAAGACCCAGCCAACTGGGATTGAAGACTGAAGGATTGAAGACTGAAGATGTGAAGATTTTTTTTCTTCTTTCTTTTTCCTGTGTTATAATGTATATTCTTACATTAATAAAACACAAGTTTTTTTTTCTACGTCATAAGTTGTCTCAGTTAGGTTTTGGCATCATCAAAAAGGGGGAAATTGTTGGGAAAATTATAAGGTTTCGATTTGATACCAAAACCCAACTGATTCTCCAACTGAATAGATGATCGCGTCAACCTAAATAGTGTTTTCCAGCTCGCCTGTTTGAGCTTTAGATTTTCTAGGCTTACAGGTTAAGGAAGCGGAAGACAGCAGTCAACCCAGCTGTGTTCACAGCTGGAGTCAGCTAGCAAAAGACAGCAGGCGTCAACCTTCAGCTGAGTGATCCAGCAGAGCCTGATCAAGCTGAAGATAATTCGAGCTGAGTTCAAAACACAGCTGGTCCAGCTGTACAGAACAAAGGAACTATCTCTGAAGACTCCACTTCAAGACGATCCGGCTACGAATTCAAAAGCCAGCACTAAAGGCAGAAGATCCCGGAATCAGAGGAAGTCAACCTACCTCGACCAATAAGGGATTGCCAAGTCAGCATCCTAGACTTCAGGACCTAGGATGTGACACAAATGAAGACAGGTGTAGATACGCCCAACGGCAGATCTTGTATTTAAGAAGAGTAGGTAAGATTCAAACGGCTCCTCCAACGGCTAGTCTTGAATCTCTACCTATATAAACCCGTCTTCAACCTTAGGATCAGATACGAAAAACTCTCTACAAGCTTTCATTATCTGAAATCTTCATTCTTTCCAAAGCTCTCAAGCAGTTCTAGATAGATCAAAGAACACTTTATCTTAAAGTGTTTCTAGTTAAGAAACTGCTTAGTTTTTCGTCTGTTCCCTAGGCTAAACTCATTGTATATCTTTAGGCTAGATTTCGAACGAGTTCATCATTTTCTAAAGTTCTTAATTGAAATAACTCGTTCATAGTTGGAACCCCATACCCAAACCCAAACCCAGAAAAGTTAGGTAAAGGTACGCTTGCTCGAAGCGCGTAATTCGAGTGGATAGGTTCTTCAGTACCCGGAAACTGAAGGTGTAGGCTTGACAGTGCCCGCAAACTGTTGGAACACAGCTCGAGTTAGAGTTGTGAAGTTGCTTGGTACTTGGAAACCAAGTGGTAGTGGATTACCAGTGAACCTGGTCGTGGACGTAGGAGGTGTTACTCCGAACCACGTAAAAACTCGCGTGTTTCTTACTCTCTCTCTTTACTTTCGCTTTATATTCAGTTGTGTACTAACTCCTTCATATCATTGCATATTCGTTCAAAACTGCACACACAGCTGCTTTCCAAAGACAGCTGTGTCTCTCTAAAAAGTTGCACAACCTGACTAAGCTGAAAACGTTAAGTTAATATTTTCAAACTGAGTTTTTCTAAGTAACTGAGCTAAGTTTTCAAACCACCACTTTCCGCACCGCCAGCTGAGTTATTTACCCAGCTGACCCTTCCCAGCTGGATCGATAACTGAGCTCACCAAATCTGTGATTTAACTTGAAAAAGTTTCGAAAAATCTATTTGGTGTATTCACCCCCCCTCTACACCAAATACCCAGCTCAGGGACCATCACTAAGAAACTCTATAAGCTCAAACAGGTGAGCTGAAAAATGCTTAGGCTTGTACGATCATCTACTCGGTTGTGGTCAGCTGGGTTTTGGTATCCAATCAAAACTCTATTAATTTTCCCAACAATTTTCCCCTTTTTGGTGATGCCAAAACCTAACTGAGAAAAACAATTTACTTCCCCCTTAACAAGAAAACGGGTTTTCAAAAGTTTATACGTACACAGCAGGTATATTAAATTCAGAGTTCAGTTCCTGGACAAAGAGTTATTGTCATCAGGATGAGCTTGAGAGCAAAAATGGATTTTTCATTAATAAGAGATAATATTACAATCTTACATTTTACAAAAATTCGAAAGACAAAAAATTCCCAGATGACTGGGTCTTCAACTCTGCTTCCTCTGTTTCTGATTCTTCAGTCGTTCTTCTTCAAGCTGCTCATCCGTTCTTAACCTGTACCGGTTGAAGATCATCCGTTCCAGTTTCCAATAATCTTCTTCATTACTTACCTTGGAAATTTTTCTCCTGATTGCCCATTTGTTTACTTCTGCGATTACTTGCGATTTGTCCGGGAAATCGGTTCCAGGTATTAGTGGAGGCTGGAGATGATACAGCTGGGGAGCAGAAAATTGGATCTTTGCGGTCTCTGCAGCATTGAAAAATGCTTTCGTAGTCATCCTATCTTGATGGAAGAGCTCATTCAGATGCATCTTGAAAGCAACATCGGGAGGTGTATTTGGGTAGGCTCCCAGATAGTAGTAATCTTCAATGAACTCGAATTTTGTATGTTCCCAGTCATCGTTTAATTCTTATGGGATCCATTCATCTATTCTTCTCCAGTTCATTGGCATCTGAGTCTTTTTCTTTGATGCTCTGATGTTTGCTCTTTTCTTCTTCTGCTTCTTTTCCTCAGCATCGAGCAAGCTTTCCTTCTTCTTCTGTTGCTCTTGAAGGTTCTTCATCTCTTGTTTTTGTTTATTTACAAAATTGCAGAGCCATTGAGTATCATTTATTTCTTCTAGCTTGGCTCCGCTAGCTTTGGCAAGAGGAATGATCATTTTGCTCCATTTTCCTTTTCGTCCAGCTGGTTCTTCTGCTTCCAGCTCAGCAACAACTTCATCAATCTCAGACTGCAGCACTTGGATTTCATCTTCAGCTACAGCTTTTCCTTTGCCTGCCCTTGATGTTTTTCTCTTGTCATTTCCTTCCCCCTTATCTTCCCCCTTTTTGGCATTATCAACAAGGGTGGAGGATAGGTTGACAATTGTCTCATTTAGCTGGGCCATGGCTTTGTCAACATCAGCAATCTTGGCTGTGTTGTCTGCTGTGACAAGGTTGAGTTGTGCTGTGTTGGTACTTCCAACTTTGAACTGAGTGTCCAGCTCTTTGTAGAGATTGAACAGCTTTTGAACGTCAGTCCTGTTGGAGAGGGTTTGTTGTTGTAGAGCTTGCAGCTGGCTGGATAAGTCGCTGAGGCTGTTTTCCAGTGGATCTTGAAGGCTTGAAATGATCTCAGGAACTCTCTTCTCTAGATGATGTGTCTGATCAATGCGATGAGATACGAGAGATTGTTTGAGATCTTCACTGGAGCTTCTTTGTAAGTTCTGGGCAAAAGAGTAAACTTCATCAATGGACTGTCCATGACAATGGACTTGCCATTCTACAGCTGTGATGTGCAGAAGGGTGTCAATATCTGATTTGAGTCTATCCTGGAATAGGATTTCCTCAACTTGTTTGGCTATCTCCTCCTTCAATGCATCAGAAAGCACGGCATTGGAATCCGTTTGGGTTTCGGATTCGACTTGGTTGGGTTTGACTGCCTCGATCTCTACCAGTGAGCGAGCGTCATTGGCAATTGGACTAGGTGGTGCAGCTTCTGCGGGCTCAACTGTTGCAGAAGTTGGCTCGTTTTCAGTCACCATTGCCTCAGCTGTGTCTGCATGTACAGCTTCCTTGGCAATCTCAACTGGAACAATCCAGCTGAGAGTGTGGAGGTAGGAGTTGGCTCTTGCGATTACCTCCTCAGATGGTGATACTTCATCTTGCTTAGTCATCTGGATGAGAGTTTGGATTAGCTCGTCTTGATGCAAGAAGGCATCCTGAAGACTTCCAAATCCGAAGATCTTCTGTAGAGCAGCTTCTTCGGCTTTGAGCTTGTTGAAGGAGTAGAGCTCCACAAGTTTCTCATTTACGTACCAAGTAGTCATCTTGGTAGCGAGGTAAAATTTGAAGTCGCTTACGGCGACTAATGCGGCGGGGAGTGAAATAAGAGACGGGTATTGTTGCAGTGCGCTCTTTACTTCTTGAAGCCTGAGGTCATCGAACCTCATTATGGTGGCAGCACGTGCAACGGATCTGGGACTGAGGATTTCATCTTCCGCAGAAGTAGTGGGACTTGAAGGTTCAGCTTGGTTTTCATCATCCAGCTGCGAAGGAACATCAGCTGGGCGGGGCTCTTTAGGTGAGCTGGGAAGAGAAGATAGTTCAGCTTGGGAGTCAGCTGGCTGTGAAGACGCTTCAGCCAACTGAATGTCTGTCAGCTCTCTTAAAGGTGATGGTTCTTTGGGAGGAGAGCTGGGTGCTGAAACTTGGGTGTGTGGAAGCAAGGAGGTTTCAGACACTGAAGAATTGAAAGGGGAATCTGAGATGTGTACCTGAGGATGGGATGGAAGAAGAGATTGTTGAAGAGAAATTCCAACTGATTTGTAGTCAGCTGGAGTGGGGTGTGAGAATGCTTGAAGAATTTGGCGAAGGGGAATAGCATCCTCTGGATCTGGGTCAGAGACCACCATTTGTGATTCTTCAGCTTCTCGTGATGTTCTCACGAACTCCCTTTCATTGTCTGAGCTGGAAGAGGATCCCTGAGCTGTCTCCTCAGTAACTGGTTTCTCTGCTGCCTCCTTAGCTGGTTTGATGGCTGCCTTAAATTTCAGCTTCTTCTTGGCAGGTGGAGATCCAGCTGGCTGTGTCTCCTCTGATTGCTTCCTTTTTCTTGCTTGAGAGGGGGAGGCAGTCTGATGCTTTGTCTCTAGCGCCCTCTTCTTCCCTTCAGGGGCTGCTTTCTTCAATAAGTCAGTGAGCTGACTTGGCTTTTCAAAGAGTATTCTGGACACAGAAAATTCTTCTGCGTTATGCCACTTGATTTGCCTTCCAGTAGAGTAACTTTCTATTATGCACGCTACTTTGGTGCATAGATAGATTGTCTCTTTACGGTATGCAATTGAAGCTGTCATCTTCAAAATGAATCTTTTTAGATTCTTTTTCCAATTTTCCCATGAAGTATGAGAACCAATCCACAGGGTCATTTCTGAAGATGGCTATCATTGGTTTCAGTTTGGGTATGCTGATCTCTCCTTGAGATCCAGCGATACCGAGGATGCATTTCTGGGTGACATCCAGAAGTAATCTGTACTTGGGCTTGAGCAGGAGCTTGGACATGTTCGCCCTGTACGGTTCTGGCTTGAACAGCATCTTATCCAGTTCGATCTGGATCTCTTCTCTGGTGTAATTATCTGGGGAGCGGTCCCCAAGAGTCTTCAGACAGAACAGCTTGTTTACCATCCGGTTGATGTTGATGTCAACGTCCCAAGGAGTTGTATGTCCAGTCTTCTCCTTGATTTGTAGAGAGACGTTGGAACGGAGTCGATCATCTCGGTTAGATATTTCTAAGAAGAACTCTGCAGCTTCCCGGCGGAAGATGTTCTTCGGTCTTGCAGTCGCCCACTGCAAAAGTCCGGCATTTTCGATGAGATCCAGAACTTCCTGGAACTCCTCGTTCTGGTAGTTCTTGAGAGTCAGACAACTCTCAAAATGAAGTTTTGACATCAGATTCTCAGTCTGGCTTGCTCCTGGTGTAGTCTTCTTTGGTGCCATGATTTTCTTCTATAGAAAGTGGTTAGAAAGACGAAGATACTCGGGGAGCGTATTAGTAAAAATATAATCAAGAATCTGAGATATGAATTTCAGATAAGTATGAGCGATAAAAAATATGGCAAAGATTTGCAAAAAAATTTGATGAATATATCAATTGCCCATTTTGATTAATGGTTGAGATCTTGGCAATTGTATTGAAGATCTGCGGCTGAGAGAGATTTGCGCAACACGTTCTATGACGTGTGAATGTTGAGTGAATGTCACGCGCGCGTGAGGAAGTCGAAACGTTCTGACTTCTGACTCAGTTCTCTTGAGCTACAGTGTTCTACAAGCTTTTCATTGAATGCGATGGGATGTATAGCTTGCAGAATAATCCATTTAAGGAATGTTTGGATGTATGAATTAAATTCAAATACTTTTATCCTTACAATGTATTACAACAGGAAATATAATAAACAGAATCTGCAAACCAGTCAGCTGATACCACTGCTGTATTCTCTTCTGCTAGATTGAAGGTTCTCCTCAGCTGAGTATCTTGGTGATTAGCTTGAAGCTTCTTCAGCTGAGTTCCCTTTAGCTCTTCAATTGTTGTCCAGCTGAGCTTTATTTCCTTTTAGCTGGATAATCCTTCTGATCTGAGCTTTTGGGATCTATCTGGGTTTGTTCCTCCTCAGTTGGTGACTCCAGCTGAGTCTATCTTGATGAGTGCATCCTGCTGGGTCTTCTACTTGATTTTGCTGATTCTTTTCAGCTATGTAGAGTTCCCCCTCGATTTGATAGTAGGTGGCTTTTTATTCAGTTGCATCCTACTTCCTACTAATGAACGGATCTTCTCACCATCGGCTCAATTCTTTGAAGAGGTCTCTGATTGTATAGCAGGTAGTCAGCTATTCCAAATCCAGCTGATTCATCTGCTGCTTCTTTATTCTTTCCTTGAGACCAATGTGCTCAGCTGTATGACTGGCTGCATCTTCCGTTATGCATCCCGCTGTCTTTATTTCACAGCTGGTCGCAGTCAGCTAGCTGGATTTCTTCATCTTCTTAGCTCCTCTATTGAGAGATTCCTGCACAAGGAAGATTTCACGACAGTATGCAATATAATGATTTAAAAAAAATTTGAAACTTTGAAGGATCTGTTCAGGTGACCATTATCAGCAATGAAATGCTGACTTGACAGATACAGTGATCTTTTGAACCACTACTCTGATACAATTGTTGGTCCCAAGACGGATACCTTGGTGTAGAGGGGGGTGAATACACCAAGGTTTAAAAAAAATTTCCAAGTTAAAACTCTTTTCAGAGAGCTGGCTGTGTTTGATCCAGCTGGAGGGCAGCTTGATCGACACAGCTGGTTGTGTGTGTGTGCGGAATGTGGTGGATTTGAAAAGTCCGTCTGTTGCTTCAAATATATTTTAAAGCTCTGTTTCACTTTTCAGTTAGTCAGTTTATGCAGATTGAAATGTATGCTCATGAAGGTTAGTAACATGCATAAAACAAAGCGATAAATAACAGAGCATTTTTAACGTGGTTCGGAGTAACACCTCCTACGTCCACGACCAGGTTCACTGGTAATCCACTACCACTTGGTTTCCAAGTACCAAGCAACTTCACAACTCTAACCCGAGCTGTGTTCCAACAGTTTGCGGGCACTGTCAAGCCTACACCTTCAGTTTCCAGGTACTGAAGAACCTAACCACTCGAATTACACGCTTCGAGCAAGCGTACCTTTACCTAACCTTTCTGGGTTTGGGTTTGGGTATGGTTTTCCAACTATGAATGAGTTCTTACAATGAAGTACAATGAGTATGATGAACTCGTTCAAACTAGGCTTAAGATATTTATTCTGATCTATTCTACCTATGACTGAATATGTGAACAACTAAGAACACAGCTGACTGGCTGGGTGTTCTAGAAAGATTTGGCTTTGTAGATCGTTGTTCATTTTTCTGTTTTCTTCTATTTCTTCAGTCGTCTTGCCAGCCTTCTCTTCAATGGTGGAGGAGAGATATATATAGGTGGAGATTCAAACTAGCCGTTGGAAGAGAGCCGTTTGAATCTTACCTACTCTTGTTGACTTCTGGCCTTTACCTACGAAGTAGGTCTGCATCTGTAGAAGCTAGTTCTTCTCTGATCTGACTGTGTCAGATAAGATCTTCTGACATCGGGATCTTGTTTTTGAGAAGGTCTTCGTCTTCGAGCTGTTAAGTGTTTCAGCTGTATCTTCAGTGGCTTGGACTCTGTTGTGTCTTGATTCTGAGCTGTCTTTAGACCTGTGTTGTATCATTAACCTGAGCTGTGTCTTCAACCTGAACTGTGTCACTCACCTGAGCTGTGTTTTAGACCTGAGCTGTGTCAACGACACTAAACTGGGTTTTTTACACTGAGCTGGGTCTTTGACACTAAGCTAGGTTTCCGTCACTGAGCTGGGTCTTGATATTGCAAGATCTTTGACTTTTCTTTGTCTTGCTCTGCTGAGTCCTTTAAGCTGTCTGCTTAGCTGTGTCTTCTGCTGTCTTCAGCTGTCTTCAGCGAATCTACCTGTAAACTAAGAAACTCTATAAGCTCAAACAGGTGAGCTGAAAAACGCTTAGGCTTGTGCGATCATCTATTCGGTTGTGGTCAGCTGGGTTTTGGTATCCAATCAAAACTCTATTAATTTTCCCAACAATCTGTCTCAGCCTACAACATCCATCCACCAGTGATTGAACGTCAGACGAGAATGAGTAGGGCTCGATCAGCAATTGAGAGACCGACTACAAGAGAGAAACCTACTTGCACTGGGTGTCACCGTGAAGGTCATAATAGACGAACTTGCACGACACAAATACCATCCGAAGAATCGGATAAACAGTCATCAGCAACGAAGACTCGAGCAAAGAAAAAATGCAGTATTTGTCAGTCCACAGATCACACTAAAAGAAAATGTCCAAGATTTAGGGTGGATTAGAAACATTGATGAGTACTTGAAGAAATATAGATCGTCTTGGGAGCGAAGATCTTTTCCTTAGCATCAGAAATATAATTTTTTTGGATAGGTAATATTTAACTGTGGATTTTAGCTATTTTCAGAAATTTAGTTTTTTGTGCTCTGTGGATTATTTCGACTGTATGGTATTTCATCTTATTGATCCGCAGGCTGTGACACAGTTGAGCATACAATCAATTGTGTACTAATGAACGTAGAGTCAACTATGTACTATTTCATCTTACACATTACAATAATCACTAAAATAGATGACTCATTTATGAATTGCAGGTTAATATGATTATTATTAGACACTAAACAACTTAATAATGGCACAAGCATCTTTATTATTGAAAAATTCTATTTTTCTTGTGTACACAGTAGAAGAATATTTTAACTGTGTACAGTACACAGTTAAATTAGTCTTCTATTGTGTATAGAAGAACATCGCAATAATCAATGAAATCTTTGTAAATGGGCATTGATCAGTGATTTTGTGAAATAAATAACTCATTTATGAATTGAAGGTTAATATAAATGTTATTATACTATAAATAACACTTAATAATGGCAAACCCATCCGTATTATTGAAAAATTCTATTGTTCTTGTGTACACAGTAGAGGGCTAATTTAACTGTGTATAGTACACAGTAGAAATATTCGTGTACTGTGTACACAAGAACAAGAGTATTTCTTCATGAATCCGGGTGTTTGTGTCTTTGCAATACATATATTAAGGCATTATAACGTTTTTAGGTAAATACAATGTTTTATATAAACCCATACTTCGTAATTAAAATATATTCAATGAGTGACTTGTCTCAAGTAATATCTTAGTTTAACTACAAGCAATATACTTGTAAACATTGCAATAATCAATGAAATCTTTGTAAATGGGCATTGATCAGTGATTTTGTGAAATAAATGACTCATTTATGAATTGAAGGTTAATATGAATGTTATTAGACTCTAAACAATACTTAATAATGGCAAAACCATCCGTATTATTGAAAAATTGCAATGTTCTTCTGCACACAGTAGAAGACTAATTTAACTGTGTATAGTACACAGTAGAAATATTAGTGTACTGTGTACACAAGAACAATAGAATTTTTCAATAATACGGATGGTTTTGCCGTTATTAAGTGTTGTTTCTAGTCTAATAACATTCATATTAACCTTCAATTCATAAATGAGTCATTTATTTCACAAAATCACTGATGAATGTCCATTTACAAAGATTTCATTGATTATTGCAATGTTTACAAGTATATTGCTTATAGTTAAACTAAGATGTTACTTGAGACAAGTCACTCATTGAATATATTTTAATTACGAAGTTTGGGTTTATATAAAACATTGTATTTACCTAAAAACGTTATAATGCCTTAATATATGTATTGCAAAGACACAAACACCCGGATTCATGAAGAAATACTCTTGTTCTTATGTACACAATACATGAATATTTCTACTGTGTACTATACACAGTTAAATTAGTCCTCTACTATGTACACAAGAACAATAGAATTTTTCAATAATACGGATGGTTTTGCCATTATTAAGTGTTGTTTAGAGTCTAATAACATTCATATTAACCATCAATTCATAAATGAGTCATTTATTTTACAAAATCACTTATCAATGCCCATTTACAAAGATTTCATTGATTATTGCAATGTTTACAAGTATATTGCTTATAGTTAAACTAAGATGTTACTTGAGACAAGTCACTCATTGAATATATTTTAACTACGAAGTTTGAGTTTATATAAAATATTGTATTTACCTAAAAATATTATAATGCCTTAATATATGTATTGCAAAGACACAAACACCCGGATTCATGAAGAAATACTCTTGTTCTTGTGTACACAGTACACTAATGTTTCTACTGTGCACTATACATAGTTAAATTAATCTTCTACTATGTACAGAAGAACATTGCAATTTTTCAATAATACGGATGGCTTAGCCATTATTAAGTATTGTTTATAGGCTAATAACATTCATATTAACCTTCAATTCATAAATGAGTCATTTATTTTACAAAATCACTGATCAATGCCCATTTACAAATATATCATTGATTATTGCAATGTTTACAAGTATATTGCTTGTAGTTAATTTAAGATGTTACTTGAGACAAGTCACTCATTGAATATATTTTAATTACGAAGTTTGGGTTTATATAAAACATTGTATTTACCTAAAAAAGTTATAATGCCTTAATATATGTATTGCAAAGACACAAACACCCGGATTCATGAAGAAATACTCTTGTTCTTGTGTACACAGTACACAAATATTTCTATTGTGTACTATACACAGTTAAATTAGTCATCTGCTGTGTACACAAGAACAATAGAATTTTTCAATAATACGGATGGTTTTGCCATTATTAAGTGTTGTTTCTAGTCTAATAACATTCATATTAACCTTCAATTCATAAATGAGTTATTTATTTCACAAAATCACTGATCAATGCCCATTTACAAAGATTTCATTGATTATTGCAATGTTTTTCTGTACGCAGTAGAAGACTAATTTAACTGTGTACTGTACACAGTTAAAATATTCTTCTACTGTGTACAATATTTCCATCTGTGATAATTCCAGTATCATGAATCTCAGTACATAGTACACAATAAGATGAAATACCACACAGTCGAAATAATCCCACAAAAAAAATTCCACAAACAACTCCATAACAAAAAAAATTCCACAAAAAACGCCACAATTCCATATCCACAAAAACTTGTTCCATAGTTCCACATTTCCATATTAACTAATTGTTCCATATCCATAAAAAATTAAATTTTTGATGTTAAGGAAAAGATCTTCGCTGCCAAAGACGATCTATATTTCTTCAAGTACTCATCGTCCACAGGGCATGTATGTATACCTGAGAGTACACGGTCAACGTACATGCAAGCAAAGACACCACAACTATGCCCATCTGGTTGAACAAATTTTTGATTCCTATGCATCATCTTGATCTTCAATTCGCTCTTTTTTGTTGGTCCTGTAATCTTCTCCCAGTAGCCTGCCTTGATCAAAAGTGGAGGTATCAAAAGGGTGATAGGCCTAAGTAGGCGGTCACGTGTCAGAAATCTTGTCGGATGATTTCGATCATCATCACGATACAGAAGAGAATCATAGAACTCCACAGTCCAAGAATGCAAATCCAGACGAACGGTAACCCAATGACATTCTTCAATATTCCAAATGGACATGACCTTCAACCAAAAATATTGGAAAGTAAAATTTAACAATATACACGAATTCACCAAGGTATAATACACAAATGGATATGGCAGTCAACACAGCAACCTGAAAAATAATTAATAAACTTACATATCGAGCATTCCACCAAGGTATAATACTATCACCATCTGTCCCATCAACCAATCGAATGAGATTCTTTGGTACTTTCCACTGTCGGTTATTTTTGCGCACATAAACTTGATGTCCTTCATCTTCTTCGATGATATGTTTATACTCACGCTTCAAAGATTCCTAAATATCAACAATTATTAGTATTATTTACTGCAGCGGTGAATGACTGACGACTAAGATAATAGGCTACCCTCTTTGCAAACCACTCAAACCAACTCTCCTCTGCCTCATCTAATCTCCGTCCAGGGAAAGCGTGCTCACAACAAACATGATCACTGGAGGTCTTTCTTTGCCGCTTAGACTTTACTACATTCTCCGGTTCCGACACCGGGGATTTTTCCCTTCGACGCTTAGGCTTAACCTTAGCGGTCTTCTCTGGTTCTGCTGCCTTCAATCGTAAATCCACTGGAGGTCTTAATTTTTTGAATGCATGTATTGCTGAAGGAACGAATGAAACAAAGGATGGTGGTCCACTCTCCGCTAAGGTCCAGAATAGTTCATATTTCTCTTTTACAGTAGGGGTCAATGTCTCGCTACAATCAAGCTGTAAACAAACTAACAAAATATGTGTGATGATTGAATGATTTAAACAAAATTAATTAACTACTTAATTGAATGATTGAGAAAGACTTACCTCCTGGTTGAATAACTGAGTAAAGTCAGTTGTAGCATTCCCAGTGGACCAACTCAAAAGTCGAGGAACTTTTGGTTCCTTGTCACGACACCCACACATTTTTTCCAAATCAGGAATAGCCTCGTATGCCCAAATCTGAAGAGCCCAGACAGGTCTAAAGAAATGATATGCTCTCTTCAACTGTGCTACTTGAGAAGGGTCCTTAGCTAAGAGACCCATATAATGAACAAGGATTTGAAATGTGTGTGAGCCCCATCCAAACATTTCCCACTCCTCTGTATTTTCAATTAAGGCCCAAATCCAATCCTCAATCTGAACTTCAAGTTCCCGACAATAGAGCATCCCATAATACATGATGATGTGGGCCACCTTCAAGTAGTCGTCCACATGTTCTTTAGTTTTGGGCAGTTTTGTCTGCTTCTTCTTATTCTTATTCTTATTCTTATTCTTTTCTTTAGAACCATGCAGTTCCCCTTTCTTAAAGGCATCCAGGACGTCCTTGAACGTGGTACGTTTGCCACCAAAGCATCTATGATAGAGGCTGCCGGGTGCAATCTCATGACGAGCATTCGGATCAAACTTCGAATTACCAAAATTTAATCCAGTCACAAGCACATACTCTTGATATGAAAATTGGATGTTCTTTTGACCAATACAAAACCATCTCTCGTATTTTGGAAAAGAGACATCATGCAGCTCTCGCTCCATAAGCTCATGTAGAGCATTATTGGCGCTATTATTCCGTCTCAAACCAAGTAGATGGCCGAAGCATCCACTTTGAAACTTCTCTAGACCTTCGTTGCCACCTTCTTCTAATAAACGGGACCTGATGTCCTTTATCACACTATCTCGCACTTTGAGGTTGATGCGTCCTCTCCATCCTTGCATTGTCTCTCGCATCCATGTAAAAGAAACCTGCAAAATAATATTGTATAAAGGCAATTGTGTCTTCATTGTGTACTATATCAGAAATATGGACTGTGTACTCTCTACTGTGTACTATCTACTATCTATTGTGTATCAGAAACATGGATTGTGTCTCCCTGCTGTGTCTGCCCACTGTGTTCTTCATACTATTTATTGTGTATCAAAGAAGACTGTGTACAGAAGAACTACTCTCTACCGTGTACAGATAAACTACACCAACTCAAGTTAATCAAACACGTATATAGCATCAAATCAAGCCAAATTCAAACATATATATACCAACTAACTTAGACATGAGATTAGCAGAGTTCATCCACCTCTCTAATTTATGCTAAGTGAGATATTATAAACCAATTTTCATCAATGCTCAATTCTCGTAGGCAGAATGTACATCAATGCTCAATCAAATCGACATCAATGCTCAAATGGTAAGAGTGAACTCACTGAATCAAAGCAGCAGCCGTCCTCGTCGTCGGAGATTTCACCGGTATAGAAATAGTTGTATCGCCGGAGTCTCTTGATTCTCTCTCGCCGGCAGAATGTGTTTCTTCGGAGTCAACACCGGCCTATTCCTCCCTCCTCGACGTCGGAGATTTCACCGGTAAAGAACCAGTTTGGTCGCCGTCGTCGGAGTCTTTCGACTCTCTCTCGCCAGAATGTGTTTTGTTTGGCGGATTGCATGCATCTTCTTCGCCACAGGAGAAGGGCTCTGCCGCCGCTGTATGCTTGACTTGGGTGAGTCGTCGTCCTGCACTTGAAGTGGGTGAGTCGCCGGCATCATCACTGCTGTGTGCTTCACGTGGGTCAGTCTCCACCGCTGCGTGCTTGACGTCGATGAGTCCACGCCGCTGGTACACCGCATGTGTGCTTGACTTGGGTGAGTCGCCGTCACCGGATCGGTCGCCGTCAGACATATCGCCGGCAGAAATTAGGGTTTCGATTTGGGGGTGGAGCGGCTGGTGGTGGGGGACTGGTGGGGGGGACCGAAATTTTTTTTTAACTTCTTTTTTTTTACCTCATTTTTTATTTTATGTTTCAATTTTTAACTTTTTTTTAATATATAATAACTCATTTTTTATCTTTTATTTATTCATATTAAAAGTGGAGGGTAACTTAGTCTTTTTAGTGAAAAAGTGTATGAAACATCTAGTTTTAAATTTGAGTGTATAATTTAACTACTACTATTCTTTTAGTGGTATTTTTCAAACTCACTCAAGAAGATATGTATTTTATTTATTCATTATTAAAGGGTGGGGGTAATTTTGTCATTTGAATGAGAAAAGTGTAGCAAATATCTACTTTTAAAATGTAGTTTATAATTTAACTATTACTATATGTTTGATGGAGTGAGTTTCAAAAATACCACCAAATATTTAGTAGTAGTTAAATTATAGACTAAGTTTTAAAAGTAGATGTTTGGTACACTTTTCTCACTTAAAAGACTAAATTGCCCTCATATTTAAAATTAAATAAATAAAATACATAAATGTTATATTAAAAGATAAAATAAATACAACCCTACCCCACTAAAAATTGAATCTCGCTAACCCCCCTACCTCATCTTTCTCTCTTTCTTCTTCGGCAAAATACACACACAGCTGCAACTTGTCACCTCCGGCCGACACACACTGTCGGCGACGCACACACACATTTTCGTTGCCACTCTCTCTCACACACACACGCACGCACCAAATCCCAACCCACCATCTCTCGTCTCAACTCTATGATGGAAAAATGCACACATTGTAGCCTTACTGATGAAGCCACGAGCGAAAAATAATGAGATGACGATCAGCCAGATGACTTCATTGGTGAAGGCGGAGAAGATCACGGCGAACGGGAGCGTGCCTGTGAGGACGGAGGCGGTGAGGCTAAGGAAGGCCCATGCAGCGACGGGAAGGGGGCTGAGGACGAGGCCAACAATGGTGGAGAATATGAGAGCAGCTGCCATGCTTGAGGGGTTAGTTCGGAAGGCCTTGGGATGAACATGTAGAGTATGGTGCCTACGGAAAGTAAGATTATTAATGGGATTGATTTTGTGCCTTTTTGAGGTGGAGGTTGAGATTGCGGCGGCGGCGCAAGGCTGGTGGTGATGGATTTGGAGGTGCGGAGGAGGAGGAAGAGACCAGAGGGGTGATGGATTTCTTGTGAGCTTTGTGGAGAGACTGGAAGAGGTGAGATTTTCTTGTGGTTGTGGTGGAAGAGAATGATAGAGTATAAGTGTTAAGGAGTGGTGGAAGCGGTGCGGCGGCAACAGATGTGAGAGGGGGAGAAGCAGAAGGAGGTGGGTTGACGAGAGAGAAAGGAGGCCAAGGTAGCCTTCATTGTTGTAGTGAGGAAAAAGCATTACTTCACACATCAATGGTTGACTGTGATTTTTGTGTTGAATGGAAAATACAGAGCTTCTAACAGTGAAAGCAAAAGGGGGATTGTATAGACAATTTTTGTGTTTCTTTTCTTCGTCATTTTTTTTTCTAAATAATAAATCAAAAGAGTTTGAACTTTTAATTTTTGTGTTTGATTTTGACTTGCGATTATGATAGCAAACATCACATTTTGTCAACCCAATATTTTTGTCTGTTATTCTGGTAATTACTGATTCAATTAAAATTTAAGCATTACTACACTTATTAGAGTGTATGTAGCTTTGATACAATATGTTCGTGAAATTTGCACAAAAGAAATTGACGGTTAGCCTTTCCCGTTAATATTTAGCTTAGTTATCAACTGTGTACAAATTTATCAATAGTGTACATTAAAACTGTGTACCCATATGTCTAAAATGTACATAAGAATAAGTGCTTGAATAATATTTTTGAGCATTTATGTATTTAAAAAGTATATATTCATTAATAATAACATTAGTTATTACTCCTGATATTTGAAATAATTGGTACTATCAATTGTGTACCCTACACAATGTAAATATATATATATATATATATATATATATATATATACTATGTACACATGAAAAATTAATAGACTTATACAAATATTTGAGGTGTTTTGACTTTTAAAATATATATACTAATGCATCAGAATGTAGCTTAATTAAATACATTAATGTATATAATTTCTTAAAGTATTTAAAATATATCGGATTTATGTGATGAAGATTTAATTTGTTGATGAAGATTTCTATATAATTTTGTTTTTGGATTTATGTGATTGTGAGTTGTTGAGCAGGTGTTTATGTCATTTAAGAGATTAAAGTTTTTGGAAAAATTTAACACAAATAGGCTGTGATACGGTTAGTTCTCAAGTGTGTACTATTTATCAACAGTGATCCTTTTAACTATGTACTCATATGTATGTCGATAATGTACAAGAACAGATGATTAAATCATATTTTTGAATATTTATACATTGGAAACGACTATAAATATGCATAATAACATTAGTTATTACTCTTTGTATTTGAAATAATTGGTAATCAAGACTGTGTACCCTACACAATATAGAAGTATGGCTATTGTGTACACAAGAACTTTAGACTTTTTTTTAATAATCGGAGTGTTTCTACCTTTGTTACGTGTTGTTTGGTGTCTAATAACATTCATATTAACTCTTACTTTTTACACGAGTCATATGTCGCACAAAAATAAGTAAATGAGTGATCAATGCTCCATTACATAGATTTCAATGACTTCTATAAAAATCATAAGTTTATTTCTAGTACTCAACCTAAGAAGATGTGGCTTGAACCAACTTATTCATTCCATATGAAAATTACGTCAAGAAACTATTTAATTCAATGTATTTAGCTAAAGTACGTTCTAATGCATCTAAACCATATGTAAAGGTATAAACACTCCGATTATTGAAAAAAAATCAATTGTTCATGTGTACACAGTACAAGATTATTTCTACTGTGTATACTACACAGTAGAAATAGTCATCAACTGTGTACACAAAAACTTTAGACTTTTTTTATAATCGAGGCGTTTATACCTTTGTTACGTGTTGTTTGATGTCTAATAACATTCATATTAACACTTAGTTCTTATACGAGTCATATGTCGCATAAAAATAAGTAAACGAGTGATCGATGCTTGATTACATAGATTTCAATGACTTCTATGAAGTTCACAAGTCTTTTTTTAGTACTCAACCTAAGATGCAGCTTGAACTAACTTATTCATTCTATATGAAAAGTACGTTACGAAACTATTTAATGCAATGTATTTAACTAAGGTACGTTTTAATGCATCTAAACTAGACGTACCAAAGGTATAAACACTCCGATTATTGAAAAACATTAAAAGTTTTAGTGTACACAAGAACTATAGATTTATATCTATAATCGGAGTGTTAACGCCTTTGGAATACATATAATAAGGCATTGTAACATTTCTTAGCTAAATACATTGATGTATTTAAATCCAAACAAGTATTAAAAATATATGCAATGAATGACTTGGTTCAAATAACATCTTAGGTTAGCTACTGGGAATAAACTTGTAAACATCACAGTAGTCACTAAAATCTATATAATCAAACATTGATCGTTTATTTTGTGCAATTTATGACTCATTTAAGAACTAAAAGTTAATACGAATGTCATTAGACACTAAACAACACGTACCAAAAGCATAAACACCTCGAGTATTGAAAAAAATCTAAAGTTCTTGTGTACACAATATAAGAATATTTATACTGTGTAGGGTACACAGTCAAGAATACCAATTAATTTAAATACAAGGAGTAAGTATTGATGTTATAATGCATGAATATAGCCCTTTTTTTCCATTATATAAATGTTCCACAATTTGAATAAATCACATGTTCATATGTATATTGTAGGCATATGATTGTGACACAGTTTTCGGGTACACAATTGAGAAAAAAAGACACAGTAAATATTATCAACTGTGTCACGACCTATTATCAACAAAACTTACTCATCAATGTTTCTAATCCACCCTAAACCCAGAACATTTTCTTTGTATGATTTGTGTATTGACAAATGCTGTATTTTTTATTCGATCGAGTCTTTGTTGTTGATGATTGTCCATCCGATCATTCAAGAAGGTATTTGTGTCGTACAAATATGTATATTGTGACCTTCATATTTACACCTAGTACAAGTCGGTTTACGGGTTGTAACCGGCTTCTCAACTGTCGATCGAGCCCTAAACACAAAAATGGTCACGACTGTGTACTGATCATTATGTACTAATGTTTACCAAAAACTAAAAGTAACATGCAGTAACTTATAATGTTAGTCTCCCATCTAACAATAAGCATGATAATTCAAATATACTTCAATTGTGTACTTATGAACCAAATAGTAGTATCGACTGTGTATAATTGTGTACTATTATTTTTGGTAATTTCTCAAGTAATTGTTAATTGCCTAGCGCATCATTTAAAAATTAGCATCTTAAGTTATATACTTGTTGGGAAAATTATTAGAGTTTTGAAGTAATACCAAAACCCAGCTGACCCCAACCGAGTAGATGTTTGCACAAGCCCAAGTGGTTTTCCAGCTCACCTGTTTTGAGCTTATAGAGTTTCTAGTTTCACAGGTGATCGCTGAAGACTGCAGAAGACCCAGCTGGGTACACAGCAGGGTAAACCAAGTCGAGTGATAAGTAACGTTATCCAGATTCAAGACGATAAAGTTCTTCAAGAACACAGCTGTAGGAAAGACCCAGCTCGTGTGACAACTCAGCTCTACGTCAAGACCCAGCAGAGTTCAAGACTCAGCTCAGCGTCAATGATCCAGCAGAGTTCAAGACAGCTCAGAGTCACCAGCACAGCAGAGTCGAAGTGAACTTGAGATAAAGTCATATCTGATCTGGACCATCAGGAACTCGACACCTCAGCACCTAGAAGTCAAACCTAGGATTGCTTTACGAGGAAATCAAGGAAGAAGACAAGTCAATCCTGTCAGAAGTTAGGTAAAGATTCAGAACGGCTCTTTCCAACGGCTAGTTCTAATCTCTCCCTATAAATAGAAGTCTTCTTCATCATCAGAAAGAGAGGAGTGACGAGAGAGAGAATTCACACAAGAAAGATCAACATTGAAGGAAGTCTAACCAAAGATCAAGAGATCTCTCAGAAAAGCTTCAAAGATCCAGCAGCCTTCATTCTTATGAGTTATTATTTATTCTCAGGCTGCTGAAGCTCTCTCTCACTAGTATCTAGGCATATAATCCTTCCCATCTTAAGCCTAGTTTGAACGAGTTCATCATACTCATTGTTCTTAATTGTAAGAACTCGTTCATAGTTGGGAAAACCCCCCCAAACCCAAACCCAGAAAAGGTTAGGTAAAAGGTACGCCTGCTCGAAGCGCATAATTCGAGTGTTGGTTCTGTAGTACCCGTAAACTACAGGTTAGGCTTCAGCTGTGCCCGTAAACAGTCTGGTTACGTTTCGATACAGTACGCGTAAACTTGTATCCAGCTTGAGGAACTAAGCTGCAACGCTTGCTGACTGCGCCAAAAGTCAGTGGTATCCTTAGTGGATTACCAGAGGTTTCTGGTCGTGGACGTAGGAGTAGTTTCTCCGAACCACGTTAAGTTGCTTTGTTCTTTCATGTTTATTTATGCATCCAGCTAACCCTTCATAAGCATTATTTCAAGCTGCATAAAGCCGATTAAGCGAAAAAGAAACTAAGCTTTGCAATATATTTGAAGCAACGAGACGGACTTTCCAAAATCCCACCACATTCCGCACACGGCCAATGTGTCGATCAAAACTGTCTTCCGAAATTTGGATCGAACACAGCCAGCTCACTCAAAAGAGTTTTAATTGGAAAAGTTTTTAAACCTTGATGTATTCACCCCCCCCTCTACACCAAGGTATCCGTCTTGGGACCATCAATTGGTATCAGAGCAGTAGTTCAAAAGATCACTGTATCTGTCAAGTCAGCATTTCTTTGCTGATAGTGGTCACCTGAACAGATCCTTCAAAGTTTCAAAAAAAAATTTTAATCATTATATTGCATACTGTCATGGAATCTTCCCTGTGCAGGAATCTTCCGACATTCTCTGTCGATGAATATCAGATCTGGAAGTTCCGACTCAAAAGCTTTCTGAGTGCGCATCACGACATGATGTGGGATGTTATCACTGACGGACCCATCATCATCATGAAATCAGAAAGACAAGCAGAAACCTTACAGAGGCCGAACCGCATTACTCCGGCAAGTTGTGAAGCCCAAAAGGGAGTACTCTCCAGAAGAAAGAAGACAAGCTGGTTTGGACAGCTACGCTCGCAACGTCATCTTCTCAACGGTGACGAATGCTTATCTCAGCAAGATCATCAATTGCGAGACAGCTAAGGGGATGTGGGACACTCTAGCCAAGCTGTGTGAAGGCTCAGAGGAAATTCAAGAGAACAAATTCTCAGTTGCATGCCAGAAATTCGACAACTTCAAGCAACTCCCCTATGAGTCCATTGATCAAATGGAGCTCAGATTCTCCAACCTCATCATCGAGATCGAGACGATCCGAACTGGAAAATATACAGTTCGAGACAAGAACTTGAAAGTTCTTTCAGCTCTCTCCTCAGAATGGTGTACACACAAAGTGGTTCACCAAAGCAGAACTGATCTTGGCAGCATGGAGACGGAAAAATTGTTCTCCATCTTGAAGGCCAACGAATTTGATGCAGGGATCACAAGCAGAGATTCATCCAGCCAAATGAATGAAGCAGAGCTGAGGATCAAGCCGAGAAAAGAAGCTCAATCAGCTCAGCTTGGAAGGACCAACAAAGAGCTCAGATTTATGAGCAAAGAAGATTTGAACGAAGAAGTTGCCATGCTTGTACGAAGCATTAATCAAATTTGGAACAAAGCAAGAAAAAGTACAAGAATATCGTGAAGGTTCATCACGACAAGCAACTCTACCCAAAGAGCAACCCGGCTGAGTCATCCTCCCGGAGAGAAGATAAAAGGATCGAATCGAGCGAAATGGATGATGATCAAATCTCCTTCTCCGACTCAGATGAGGATGATTGCTCTGATTAAGATGTCTGAAACATCTTATTGAATCAACCGATGAAGAAAATAAAGAAACCCAGCTAGCTGACTGGGACCAGCTGTGAAATAAAGATAGCTGGATACAAAACTGAAGATTCAGCCAGTCATACAGCTGAGTACATTGGTCTCAAGAGATGATTAGAGAAGCAGCATATGAATCAGCTGAATTTGGGACAGCTGTCTACTTGCTATACAAACTGAGATCTCATCAAAGAAATGAACTGATGTAGGATGCAGCTGAAGAAAAAGCCACCTACTATTAAAACAAGGGGGAACTCTACGTAGCTGGAAAGAGTGCAAATTCAAGAAGATTCAGCTGGAGTCTTCAGCCGAAGAGAAACCTGATCCAGTGGTAAAATCAAGATAATTCTCTAATCCAGCTGACAACTTAGAAAGCATCCAAGAGACTTCTCAACATCTGAAGGAATCCATTGTTCGGAAAATTCACACAAAAGCACAAACTGCTGAAATCCAAGTCAAGATGATGTGTGAATTATTTGGACTGCTCAATCCGGGTGAAGAAAAACCATCCAGCTGAGGGGGAACAAACTCGAATTTGGACATTAATCGAAGAGCTAAAGGGAACACGGTCGACTAAAAATCAAGCAAAATCTTCAAATACTCAGCTGAGGAGAACTGTCAATCAAGCAAAGGAGAAGACCGCTGTGATATCAGCTGGATACTGTGTCCAAGCTGACCGGTTTGCGTCTCATGCAATAATTGCTCTGAGGAATATGCTATATAAAGTCCAATTTTTTTTGAATTCATATGTTAAGCGGATAGACATTCCTTAGTTAAATTGTTTGATAAGTTTCCTTTCCCATCGCATTAATTATAAAGTCTGCATAGTACTGTAGCACGGCAGGATCGAGGCAGAACGTCAAACGTTTGAAATGCCTCACGCACGGTTGTAATACACTCGCCGAAAGCACGTCAGCAAAACGTGATGAGTGAATCTCTCCCAGCCGTTGATCAGAATATCAACTGATTCAATCTCAACCGTTGACCCTATATGGCAGTTGATATATATGGAAAAGATACGCGAATTCTTTCTTCCTTCATCTTTATCTCTGCAAATTTCAAAGATTCAAAATCTTCATCTATTCTCTGCAAGTTCTTCGCACAATCAAATTCACCAAGTTGCAGAAATGGCGCCCAAGAAATCAACCGCAGGGATGAACCAGTTTGAAGCTCTAATGACAAAGCTATCTTTTGAGAGTATTCTGTCCACCTCCAACCTCCATATTTCAGAGTTAAAAGAGATGGTGGATCTAGTTGCAGACTCCGGTCTCCTGCTGTGGGCAACCTCCATGCCCAAGCTTTTGCTAAAGAGAGATGCCGCACTTTTCTACCTCAACATTATTGACGAAGACGGCTTCTACTCATCTTCATTTGACATGAGCGTCAAAGGCGAAGACGGAAAGTTTGACACAGCAACCGTCACCATCAAACTCAATAAGATGCTACGAAAGGTGTTCAACCTTCTCAGAGAAGGAGGATTCATCCCAGATGATTACAGTCGGGAAGAAGTAGATGAATTCCTCAGCAGAGAGATGCTTATCTCCGAGCCGTACAGAGCAAGCATGTCAAAGCTCCTGCTCAAGCCAAAGTACAGGTCTGCTGGATATTACTCAAAAATGCATCTTAGGGATAGCTGGATCTCAAGGAGAGATCAGCATTCCAAAACTCAAACCGATGATTGCCATGATCAAAGGCGCAAACGTCAACTGGTTTGATTTCCTACTTAACCGACTGGTCAAGGAGTCAGAGAAGATAAAGTTCAACTCCACCAGGACGACGTTTTCAGCTTCGAGCCACCGTATCTCTCGCTCCAAAATTTCTTTCTTGATAGAGCAAGCAAAGTGAAAGAGCACACAAGTAAAATGGGTCGATTCGGACCCGTTTCCGAAACGAAGATTCTTTTCCAAAGAATAAGTCAAGTCAATGATCTTCGAAGAAGCGACTCGTGAGTAAAAGCAAGAAGCAGCTGGAAGGATCAGAGGTAGAAGTTCCAGCCGAGAAGAAACAAAGAAAGAGGAAGGCGGTGACTTAAACAGTGGAGGTCCAAGTGAGAAGAAAAAGAAAATACCGTCATTCCAAGTCAAGCAATGGTGATTCTCTCCCCACAGCCAGTGTCGGCCTTCTATCAATACGGATCAAACATCCTGGCCGAGATGGGATTGTATGATGGATTGTCATCCAGCTCAGAGGACGAGCTGGATAATCCAAGAAGCTCACCCCGCCCCTCACCTCCTCTCACTCTGCCGAAACAGCCCTTTCCCCTCCACCCGCTCTCCAACCAAAGAGCCATCTCCCCGCAAGAGAGCGGGAAGATATTCAACCGGCCGAAGCTCCTTCACAGCCACCGACACCCATGCCGAATCCTCTTCCACGAATCCTACCACCCCCAAAACAACCCATCACCCAAAGCTCAAATTCCCACGCAGTTGCGATACTTCTTCACAGCCAATTGTGAACCCTTTTGAACCTGCTCCTCAAAACATCTCAGAATCAGAAGAGAGTGATTCTACTACCTCTCCTTCTCTCAACTCTACTGGCTCAGCCTTTATGGAAGCCATGTACGAGGACTTGCGCATTGCAGGGATCAAGAGTGTTCTAACTCAGCATCCGATTCTGGCGCACCTGCCCATTGCCCTCGTCAAAGTTGGAGATCTCAAGTTCTATCTGGCTACCAAGATGGCAACTTGGTACCAGAATGAGCAGCTGATAGAGACTTTCTCCTTTGAGAAATTGAAGACGGATGAAGCACGCCTCCAGCACACTTTTGGCTTTGGAAGCCTGGAGGATGCATACTTACACCAGAATGATCTCATCAGAGGAATTATAGAAGTGTCTCAGCAATACCCCAAGCCGCACCCAGCTGAAGTCTGGGAATCTGCCAACAAGCTTCTTATAGCAGCGGGATGGGAGACACATTCTGGAGCTGACAATTCTAAAGAAGTCTCAGCTGAGTTTACCAAGGAAGTTGTACCCGATGAAACAAGCGAGGTAATGATCATTGAAGAACCACCGTTGCATCAACCGAACCAGAAACGCCCCACGAGTCCAATTGCCGATGACACTCGCTCACCGAGTCGAGATCGAGGCAAGAAACCAGCCCAAGCCGAATCCGGAACCCAGACGGATCCTGTTGAGCTCTCTGATGCAATGAAGGACGAGATTGCCAAACAAGTCGAGGAAATCCTTTTTCAGGATAGACTCAAATCAAATGTTGATACCCTTCTGCGCATCACAGCTATAGAGTCGCAAGTCCATAGCAATGGACTGTCCATTGACGACGTTCACGCATTCGCTCCGAATGCGAGAAAGCACCGATCAAAATCTCGTGCAATCTCTTGTTTCTCAACAAATTGATCAGTCAATTCATCTAGAGAAGAGAGTCCCTGAGATCATCTCAAACCTTCAAGCTCCACTGGTTGACGACTTTGCAAATCTTTCAAGCCAGCTGGAAGCTCTCAAAAATACCACTCTCTCCAACAGCTCTGACATCCGCCAACTATTCAACTTATATAAAGATCTGGATACTCAGTTCAGAGCTGGAAGTAGCAGCAATGCCCAGCTGAATCTCGTCACAGCTGACAACTCAGTCAAGATCGCTGATGTAGAAGTTATTCTTTCCAAGCTCAGCGCAACAGTTGCCAACCTCTCTGCCTCCCTTGTTGATAATGCCAAAAAGGGGGAAGATCAGAATGAAGCTGGAAAAACAAGTGAGAGGGAAGCTGCAGCCAAGGGGGAACCTGTGCAGCAAATTCAGAGGGAAATCGACGATTTTGCCAAAGAGCTGGATGAAGAAGAGACAGAGCCAACTGCTCCAGCCAAAGCAGTCAAAGAGACATGGAGAGAGAAAATGGTTGCTCTTGCCAAAGCATGTGGACACAAGCCTGAAGAATACAAAGACTATCACTGGCTGTGTAACTTCCACAACGAGCAAAGAAAAGAAATGCAAGAGCTGGATAAGATCATTAAGAAGAAAGCTGAATCGCTCAAGCCTGCTGAGAAAAAGCAGAAGAAGAAAAGGCAGAGCTACAGGCAAGCCAAGAAGAAACAAATCCAAGCAGCCTCAGCTGACAAGAAGAACCCAGATGATATAAATGAAAACTGGGAAAGATGCAAATCAGAATTCATCAAAGAATTCTACTACTTGAATCAGTTCAAAGGCATGGATCCAGAAGCTGCTTTCCAGGACTATTTCCTCGAACTTCATGAGACAGATCCAATGATGGCAAGGTCAATTGCTCTCTATGCCAAGAGTAACAACATCCAGCTGAAGGCTCCAAAAGTCAAACAGCTAAAGCCTCCATTTCTAGCTGGAACAAACCTTCCTGACAAGGCCCAAATCATCAAAGAAATTAATCACTGGGCTGGTGAAAGAGGAATTTCAAAATCGAAGAATCAAGCTGAATGGAAGGAGCTGGAAGAGTTCATCTTCAATAGATATGGTCTAAAGACTGACCATCAGATTGATGAACAAAGGAAACAAAGAAAGTCAAGACCCAGCCAACTGGGAATTTTATTTTTGAACTTTTGTATTTAGATAATTGTAAAAATTCTTCCTATTAATGAAAAGTTCATTTTATCAAAATCAACCTGAAGACAATCTCTCTTTGTCCAGGCTCTGAATATGTTTACCTGCTGTGAATGTTTAATTCGTTGAAATCCCCGTTTCCTGTTAAGGGGGAAGCAATTTTTGTTTTTCCAACTTGGGGTTTTGGCATCATCAAAAAGGGGGAAATTGTTGGGAAAATTAATAGAGTTTTGAAGTAATACCAAAACCCAGCTGACCCCAACCGAGTAGATGTTTGCACAAGCCCAAGTGGTTTTCCAGCTCACCTGTTTTGAGCTTATAGAGTTTCTAGTTTCACAGGTGATCGCTGAAGACTGCAGAAGACCCAGCTGAGTACACAGCAGGGTAAACCAAGTCGAGTGATAAATAACGTTATCCATATTCAAGACGATAAAGTTCTTCAAGAACACAGCTGTAGGAAAGACCCAGCTCGTGTGACAACTCAGCTCTACGTCAAGACCCAGCAGAGTTCAAGACTCAGCTCAGCGTCAATGATCCAGCAGATTTCAAGACAGCTCAGAGTCACCAGCACAGCAGAGTCGAAGTGAACTTGAGATAAAGTCAGATCTGATCTGGACCATCAGGAACTCGACACCTCAGCACCTAGAAGTCAAACCTAGGATTGCTTTACGAGGAAATCAAGGAAGAAGACAAGTCAATCCTGTCAGAAGTTAGGTAAAGATTCAGAACGGCTCTTTCCAACGGCTAGTTCTAATCTCTCCCTATAAATAGAAGTCTTCTTCATCATCAGAAAGAGAGGAGTGACGAGAGAGAGAATTCACACAAGAAAGATCAACATTGAAGGAAGTCTAACCAAAGATCAAGAGATCTCTCAGAAAAGCTTCAAAGATCCAGCAGCCTTCATTCTTATGAGTTATTATTTATTCTCAGGCTGCTGAAGCTCTCTCTCACTAGTATCTAGGCATATAATCCTTCCCATCTTAAGCCTAGTTTGAACGAGTTCATCATACTCATTGTTCTTAATTGTAAGAACTCGTTCATAGTTGGGAAAACCCCCCCAAACCCAAACCCAGAAAAGGTTAGGTAAAAGGTACGCCTGCTCGAAGCGCGTAATTCGAGTGTTGGTTCTGTAGTACCCGTAAACTACAGGTTAGGCTTCAGCTGTGCCCGTAAACAGTCTGGTTACGTTTCGATACAGTACGCGTAAACTTGTATCCAGCTTGAGGAACTAAGCTGCAACGCTTGCTGACTGCGCCAAAAGTCAGTGGTATCCTTAGTGGATTACCAGAGGTTTCTGGTCGTGGACGTAGGAGTAGTTTCTCCGAACCACGTTAAGTTGCTTTGTTCTTTCATGTTTATTTATGCATCCAGCTAACCCTTCATAAGCATTATTTCAAGCTGCATAAACTGATTAACTGAAAAGAGAAACTAAGCTTTGCAATATATTTGAAGCAACAGACGGACTTTCCAAAATCCCACCACATTCCGCACACAGCCAGCTGTGTCGATCAAGCTGTCTTCCAGCTGGATCGAACACAGCCAGCTCACTCAAAAGAGTTTTAATTGGAAAAGTTTTTAAACCTTGATGTATTCACCCCCCCCTCTACACCAAGGTATCCGTCTTGGGACCATCAATACTCCATCTGTCCACGATAAATTTGCCACAATTTCCTTTTTGGTCCGTCCACAAAAAATTTGCCACATCCATTTATAGTAATAGACCCCACACACTTCACTTACTTTTCCACTCACAACACAATTTAAAACTATATAAAAGTGGGACCCTTATTCCACTCACAATACAATCAACCAACAAATTATTAAAACCCGTGCCATCCACAATGTGGCAAATTTATTGTGGACGGATGGAGTATTTCTTAACGGATTACTATATAAACACAACTGTGGCATCAACTGTGTGCATAAGAACATTAAGTGCAAGTATTTAATCAAATACAGAAAGTTAAATCTAACAAGAACATTACCTTACGAATGATAAATACAGACGATAATAACTATTCAGAAACGAACTTGTTTGAGAATCGAACTTCTAACAAATATTTGTATAATTTCATGAGTTTTTCTTTTAAGCCTTTTTTTAGTGATTTCTTGCAGAATTCGAATGGAATGAATGATATGTTATTTGAGTCATATATTCAATGTTATAATAACCTTTTCTACCTAGAATTTAATATTGTTGTGTTATAAATGTAGTAGTTAGATATAGAGAGATGGGGGAGAGAGAGCTGCGAAAAAGAGCTGGAAGAGCAGCAAAGAGAGAGAGAGAGAGGATGGAAGAGAGAAGAGAGAGAAAAGAGTTGAGGTGAGTGACTTTAATTTAGGAGAGAGAATTTATTTTTAAATTTAAATTGATTTAGAAATAGAAAATAGGTAAAGAAAATATGAAATAAAATGTGGAGTTATTAGTAAGGGTAATTTAGTCTTTTCATTCAAAAAAGTGTACCAAACATCTAGTTTTAAAACTTAGTGTATTATTTTATATTCCTAGTGTATTTTTGATAATCTTCTCTTTTAGACAAACGCATTTTATAAGCGCACCCCCCATGGTGCGTTCAACCCTAAGCCCTTAATTATTTATTTTATTTTTAATTAATTAATTTTAATTAGAGACTAATAACTAATAATTAATCTTAATAATTCATAATTAAAGATTAATAAATATTAATTGAAATCAATAAATTTTATTTAGGAATAACTGATAAAAAAAGGAAGAAAATCCAAAAATAAATAAATAAATAAATAAAGCAAAATTACGTGCCAATATGAACCATTGGTTAGGCACATGACTAGAAATAGCAATGGGTCGGGTACCCATCCATTAGGGCATTTCCCAAACCCAAACCCATTAAAATTTTCTCAATCCATACCCGTCCAAAACCCGATCAAAAAATTATTTTAAAACCCATACCCGACCCAAACCCGTTGGGTAATACCCATTAAAAACCCATTAAAAACCCGAATGTACTAGAACATAAACATCAATATTAAATAGTAGAAATAACAAAATATTATAAACATAATTAACATAAGTATAAATAGAAAATTTCATTAAATTAAATTATGTGGGTTTAAAAGAATAATAAAAAATTATAATATTTATACTAATATAAATTATATATAAAATAAATATTTAATTACTAAAATTATTAATTCTTTGTATGCGGGTTAAAAAGAATAATATAAAACCCTAAAATTATTAATATTTATACTAATATCTATAATTATATTATAAATTATATATATAATATTTTGTCATCTTACATATATATATAAATGGGTTTGGGTAGCGGGTACCCGTAGGTAATTTTCCAAACCCGACCCAAACCCGTCACGGATTTGAATGTTTCTACCCAAACCCGTCCCATTAGGGTTTGGTAGAGCCGGGTACCCGTAAACCGACCCATTGCCATCCCTACACATGACATGCTCAAAGGGTAGGACAAAAGTTGCATTAACTTATACTCGTATAATTGCACTTGGATGCCTTAAATGACTGTAATTAAAGATAATTAAGATTTAAGATTAGTTATTCCTTAATTCAAATTTAATAATTCATAATGAAAAATTAATAATCTAAATAGATTGAATTAAATTCTAATTATTTTTTAAATTAGGTTACCGCACGTTGGTCCCGAGTAGGGGTGTGCACGGACCGAACCGCACCAAAAAAACCGACCGAACCGATAAGTTTTGGTCGGTTCGGTTCGGTTTTTAAGAGTGTCGGTTTTCGGTTCGGTTGCAAAAATTGGGAAAAATCGATTTCCGGTTTTCCTAAATTGGTTCGGTCGGGAACCGAACCTACCAAAACCTTTATTACATAAATAATAAATAATGTATATACTAATTTAGCAATAAAAAATTAAAACCTAGGTTTCAATTCATTCAACAGTCACACCCACAACAACATCTTTCTCCCTCCCCTCACTCCTCAACTCTCATCTCTCACTCCACTGTTCTTCCGTCACGGCGTCGCCGTCGCTGTAAGTCTGTGAGCAGCGGCTTCCGATCCATTCAGCCGTCATCTCTACTCTTAGGAGGTGATTGGTATGATGGAATGGAATGAGGTAGGAATTGAATGGATGTAGGAATGGAATGAAGGTAGGAATGGAATGATAAACCTTGGTTGATTCCTTTGCTTGGTATGAACAAGAATTAAAGAAAGGAATGAAATCATTATTTGTTTAGCATTTTATATCATTTTCTTCTATCTCAAAATAATATTCAAAATAATATTAGATGAAAATTGTTAGAGATGGTAAATTTTTTAGAGAGAGAAAATTTTTAGAGATAGAAAAATTCTAAAGATAAGATAATAAAGAGAAAAATTTTAGAGAGAGAAACTTCTAGAGAGTGAAAATTTTTAGAAAGATGATTTTTAGAGAGCAAATTCTTGAGAAAGAAAATTTTAGAAAGAAAATTTTTAAGGAGAGAAAAATCTAAAGATAGAAAATATCAGAGAGAAAATTATTATAATTAGTATCATTGTAATTTTTTCTCGATAGCACTTTCCCTCTCCAAAATTTTCTCTATATAGTTTTTTCCTCTCTCTAAAAATTTTCTCTCTCTAGAATTTTTCTCTCTCCAAAATTTTCTCACTCTAGAATATTCTTCTCTCTAAAAAATTGTCTCTCTAGAATTTTTCTCTATCTAAAACTCTCTCTCTCTAAAATTTTCTCTCTCTAGAACTTTCTCTACCTAATAGTTTCTCTCTCTAGAACTTTCTCTCTCTAGAAATGTGCTCTCTCTAAAAATTTTCTCTCTCTAGAACTTTCTCTACCTAATTGTTTATCTCTCTAGAAATTTTCTCTCTCTAGAACTTTCTCTCTCTAGAATTTTCTCTCTCCAAAAATTTTCTAACACATTCTCTCTCTAAAATTGTATATCTAAAATAATTTGTTGAAATAAAAAAATTTAAATGAATAATTTGATCAAATAATATATTAATGCAAATATATATGAGAATTAGGAATGGCTAATACCATGAGTTATGGATGGAATGGCTAATCCCAATGGGAAAGGAATGGTAATTCCTAATGGAATGTTGATTCCATTCCATATGATTTACCAAGCAAGTGAATGGAATGGAGGTAGGAATGATCATTCCATTCCTGACCTCATTCCATCATACCAATCACCTCCTTAAGGTATGAATTCTCGTCCTCTACTCTATCTCTCTCTCTCTCTTCAAATTGCAGCAAATGGGTTGCAATTTCTGTCGAATGTTTCTCTATTCAGTTTGTATAGGAGAACTTGATACACTAGATAGTTCAAAATTAAACCAATTCACCATTTATGAGAGAGAAAAGAAGGCACACTTAATGAAAATTACTTTACAGGACGAGTCAAGTTGATTAGATTGATCTATTTAATTGGGTGAAATAATTGCTTCTTTCCTAAATTTACGATGATTAGTAATTGATGGGAAAAAGAATTTTTTTGACAAAAATTTTAGTTGGATTTTGAGTTTCACCGTTTGCTCAGTTGCGTTGCAGTATGATTACTCACAAACCCAACAAAAATGAATATATGTAAACGTGAAAAGAAATTAGATAAATAAATCTATATGCATCAGGTTCTCAATATTTAGTCGGTTTTTATTAAAACCGACCGAACCGACCGAATTTTTCGGTTCGATTTTTGGTTCGGTCCATAAAAAAATTCGGTCGGTTCGGTTTCAAAAATATATAGTTAAAATATTTTATTTAAAGATGACAATGAGTTAATAGTTTAAATAGTACTAAAGTAAATACAAAAATAATTCAATAGGAAAAGTCAAAAATAATAATCTAGAACATAGGTGTTCTAATTTAAAAATATTTTTAATTAAAAATAGATTTATTATTTTAAAACAATCAAAATAAAAAAATATAGGTTGATTTTTTTATTTTGAGAACGATTATTTTTTGTTGAGAGGAGACCTAAATTATGTTATAGTTTCATTATAAAAAAAGCTCTAATTCGCTATATTTACCGAAATAAACATAATACATGATTTATTTACCTAAATAACATATTACATACATTATTTTACATTATGCGTGGTGGACAAAAAATAATTTCGTGAAATTATTTTTTTTATCTAATTTTATTATTATGTAGGAGTTTTTTTTTTAAATCATGAAATTTACCCCTAAAATTATGGGTAGTGGACAAAAATTGATTACGTGAATTTTTTTAATAATCAAATTTATCCATAAATTGTGACCTTAAAATTAACTCAATTTACAAAATTGTCATTCAAATTGATTCGAAATAAAAAACTGGCTCTTTAATATATAATAATAAATAGATTAATTTAATTTACAGTAGTAGCACTAAGCATGTATGCAAATAAAGCTATTACACTTACACAAGTGAATAGTGAAATATCTATAAAGTGCCTGTTCGGTTTTATGGACAGGATAACAGTCAGATACAATATGGGATAAACCAAGACTGTATCATGGAATAAGAAAAGATGTTCGGTTAGACTGTCAATTTTTATACATTTTAAAATCATGTTTGGTTTGCAATACTATATAGTACTAATTTATTAGTCATTGACGGATATACCCCTATATTTTATCTTGCAAAAAAAATGCATAATATGTTAGTTTATGAATTTCACACCCAAATTTATTACTTTAACTTGAAAAATATTTTATTATAAATTAATTAAAAATTAAAAGACAAATTAAATTAAATTATAAATCATAAACATAAGATAAACAACCATACGCCAAAAAACACTCTACTCTTTGGTCATTGTTGCAGAAAATTCAGAGGGATGATTGAAGGGATTTGTAAACCAAGTCACTGACGACAAAAAATGAAAAATTTAGTTAATACATTTTAATAAATTTAGTTAATGCATATTAAGTGTCTCTTTTTTGTTACATGTGAACTCGTTTGTTAGAAATTCAGAACAAATGATACTATGAAATTAATTAATGCATTTTAATTGTCCAAACATATGGATGTTACTCATATTTGTATTCACCTGTTGTTTGTTTTATTACATAGCAGGAAAAAGATCCCAAGTCTGATTCAAAATTCAATGAGAGATCCATAAAAAAACAGAGCAAGGGAGACTAATTATGGTGCAAGAACTGAGGTATAATTTTCAACATTCCCAGCAACAAGGATCCAAATATCCAATGACAGCAAAGAACACAACTTGCCACAATTCCAACAATTAAATAATGAATCCAGTCATAAATAGCTAAACACAAATACATTTTTAGCATAGAGGGGCCTATATTCATTCATAGCTCCTAGAGAAGAGGTGGTGGCGGTGGCGGAGGAACTGAAACCCTAGAGAAGTTGATGTTATGCGAGGAACTCATAGTTCCTACATTAACAAGGTAAAAGTAGCAAAGAGAATAATGTAATTAATATGATAAAGTAATAAAATGGAATAATGTAATTAATAAGACAATATTAATTCGATAAAGATGAACGTAAACTAGTCAGGGTACGTGAACAATTGAGAATGATAATTAGGTACAAACCAGTAACGTCTTAATATAAGTTTACAAATCAAGTCCAAAGTACAAATTTCATAGATTATTCTAGCGATCTAGCCACATTTGTTGTGCGAGTTGTTCCCTAAAAGCACTCCAAGCTTGTGATGGTTCGACAACTTCAATATACTCTCCATCTTCCTCGTTATTAGCTATCATTATTTGCTCAAGCTGAATGATGTATTCTTCATCATTAAATACGGGATTGTACTCCATGTTATCCTTAATAAAATTATACAAATAGGTGCAAGCCATGATTATCATGTTCTGCGTTTGAACTGGATAATATGAATTACTACGTAAAATGGCCCATCGGCTTTTTAGTTGTCCAAACACACGTTCAATGACATTTCTCACCTTAGCGTGTTTCATATTGAAATGCTCTTGATAATTCTGAGCTACTCTATGACCGGTCTCCCACTCTCGAAGATGGTATCTAAATCCACGGTACGGAGCTAGAAATCCTTCATCATTTAGTGTAACCACTATCACACAAATAATAGGAACCTACATAATGCGAGCAGTCAGTGTAGAAATCCTTCAAAAGAAATTACTATTTCTAAGGGACATGACTATTTTTAAATCTTAGTAACTTACATGTCGGCACTATTAAACCATTCTCCCTACTAATTGCATCTTTCAACACACGTCCATCAGCTGCAGACCCTTCCCATCCCGACAAGACGTATACAAACCGCTCATTTCTATCACATACAGCTAATACATTTGTTGCAATATCACCTTTTCTTGAACGATATCTAGGTTTATCTACGGCTGGGACTTGCATTTGAATGTATATGCTATCAAGTACACCTAGACAACCCTAAGAAACATAAAATAAAATGAAATACTAATTCAATTTTTCCTAACAGGAAAAATATGTATTAATTTCTTACTAAAATGGTCATAGTTCTTACCTGAATATATTTCCACGATCTATCTTCAGAACCCTCCTCAACTGCTTGAGGTGTGGCTAATATGTATGGATGCACAATCATAATAGCACGCAAGACATTTTTAATGTATTTACTTATCGTGTCGTATGACCTCATGTAGTGAAAACCTATTACTCTAATCTTAGTATGATAAGCTATAACATTTAGGAAAATAGCTACTTGTTCTTGAATAGAAACATGTTTGGATGATTGTAGCCCACCATGAGTTTGAAGTAATTTACACAATCTACTGAAACAACGATGATCCATACGAAGGATATTGATGCATACAACATCACTAGTTTCAATAAGATTGTTGTTGGTCCCAAGACGGATACCTTGGTGTAGAGGGGGGGTGAATACACCAAGGTTTAAAAACTTTTCCAAGTTAAAACTCTTTTGAGAGAGCCTGCTATGTCCGATCCAGCTGGGTGACAGCTTGATTGACACAGCTGGCTGTGTGAGTGTGTGTTCGGAAGTTGGTGGGTTTGGAAAGTCCGTCTGTTGCTTCAAATTATATTGCAAGGCTCTGTTTCACTTTCAGTTAATCAGTTTATGCAGCTTGAAATGTATGCTCATGAGGAGTTAGCTAAATGCATAAAACAAAGCGATAAAGAACAAAACAATTTTAACGTGGTTCGGAGTAACACCTCCTACGTCCACGACCAGGTTCACTGGTAATTCACTACCACTTGGTTTCCAAGTACCAAGCAACTTCACAACTCTAACCCGAGCTGTGTTCCAACAGTTTACGGGCACTGTCAAGCCTACACCTTCAGTTTGCAGGTACTGAAGAACCTTCCTTACAGTTTACGGGTACTGTAAAACCTAACCACTCGAATTACACGCTTCGAGCAGGCGTACCTTTACCTAACCTTTCTGGGTTTGGGTTTGGGTATGGGGTTTCCAACTATGAACGAGTTCTTACAATGAAGAACAAAGAGTATGATGTACTCGTTCAAACTAGGCTTAAGATATTTATATTCTGATCTATTCTGCCTATGACTGAATATGTGAACAACTAAGAACACAGCTGACTGGCTGGGTGTTCTTGAAAGATTTGGCTTTGAAGATCGTTGTTCATTTTTCTGTTTTCTTCTATTTCTTCAGTCGTCTCTTCACCAGTCCCCGTTCTTCAATGGTGAGGAGATATATATATAGGTGAAGATTCAAACTAGCCGTTGGAAGAGAGCCGTTTGAATCTTACCTACTCTCATTGACTTCTGGCCTTTAACCTATGAAGTAGGTCTGCATCTGCAGAGGCTATTTCTTCTCTGATTTGACTGCGTCAGATAAGATCTTCTGACATCGGGATCTTGTCTTGGAGAAGGTCTTCGTCTTCGAGCTTGCTAAGCATTTCTGCTGTGTATTCAGTGGCTTGGACTCTGCTGCGTCTTGACTCTGAGCTGTGTTTTAGACCTGAGCTGTGTCTTCAACCTGAGCTGTGTCATTAACCTGAGCTGTCTTAGACCTGAGCTGTGTCATTGATACTAAGCTGGGTCTTTTACACTGAGCTGGGTCTTTGACACTGAGCTGGGTCTTGATACTGCTGGGTCTTTGACTCTGCTTGATGCCTTTCTGTCGAGTACCTCGGGGTCCAGCTTAGCTGTGTCTTCTGCCATGTCTTCTGCTGTCTTCAGCGACTCTACCTGTAAACTTAGAAACTCTATAAGCTCAAACAGGTGAGCTGGAAACAATACAAGGTTTGTACATTCATCTACTCGGTTGGGGTCAGCTGGGTTTTGGTATCACTTCAAAACATGTTTATTATTTTCCCAACAATTGTGCAAAAAGTATTTTTGGTTAGACATTCGCTTTATTAAGCTATACCTAATTTTAGTTTTCCTTTCACTTAATACAAAAGCCTCTTCCCCATAGAAATAATAAGTAAGCAATATCATTAAAAAAAACGAATTTTGCCACATTAAATTATGCAAAAACAAGGTTACAAACATTATTTTGTATGGATCCATATGTCACTACTGGCCGATTCTGAAGTCCTACACATATATTTCAAAGATCATAATCAGTAGAAGAAATAGACAAGATAATTGAACCACTACACTAGAGCACAATAAAGTGGTTATTATTGTTCCAAGGTCCATATGTGCAAATGGTTTAGGAGGTTTTAACATGAATGCAGGACTAATATCTCAAATATCAAACTTTTGCTGCAAACAAGTAAAAATTATGAACAAAGTAAAATTCATTTCACAAATATTATGGTTTGCGTAGATAAAAATTGTAATGTAATTCCATGATACCTATGCACATAAGCAAATATCTTGACAAGAATACAACAATATTCGTATTCCTTCAATTTTTTTTTTTCCTTTCATTTGGTATCTATTCTGCACCTCTCTCTCTCTATGTTTCCTATCACGAGTGATGGGGTATTTGAGGACCCTTCCATATTTTTGGAGCAAATCAATTTCTAGAAAATATGCTTTTAGATTTCACCACTTCAAAGGAAAATGATAATACTAAAAATGGTGTGGGATTAATGAGTCATCTGCTCAATACATAACTTTCATCCCAACCAAAAACAGACCTTGACACCATTAATTTGCATCAGCAAGCCATATTATTTGTTTGATGCCTCAACTTGCAATAATAAGACCAAAAAGTACGAATTCAAATATTAATAAACCCAAAACAAGAAAAAAATTTACCCACCATGAAAAAAATATCGAACTCTTTTAATCCCAATTAATTTTATGGAAATTTATCCAAACGATAAGAACCCTAAACAAAGATTAAGTTTTGTAGGATTCTTACTGAGATTTCAAGCTGCAGACGATGAAGAAGTATTGAAGATGCAGAGGTGCAGAGATAAAATATCAAAGATGACAGAGGCGAGAGAAAATATTGAAGGATAAAATGGTATTCTTCGCTTAAGACTATTTTGTCGCTGGGGGTATGCTCCGATCTGCAATCACGCTATTAGTACATGGCCAGCTAATCATGGTATTGAGTATTGGGCTTGCTTGACAACGAATCTGATGATCCGAACATAAGATTATATCTAATATGGGTTTTAGTCGAGCCCAATCTAAGGAACCGAACAAGCCCAAAGAATATATGAACAATTATATACTTTCTACAATGTCTTGATAAGTATTTATGAACAATTATATACTTTCTATGGTGTCTTGATAAGTATTTACTTATATACTAAATGTTTGGCAAATTCTTGTCACGAGAGAAAACTTTAAATTTGTATCGATTTCTCTATTAACGTCATCTCAAAAAAATTCCTTAATATAAGTATATTCTAATTTTTTTTTTAAACGTACTCTATATTCTAGACTGTTCTTTAGTTGGAAATCTTCCAGAACCCGCCCAAAACTGATGTTTGATCAAAAACCCTAAAGCTCGTAGTTGTGTTCAATCTTTTTCTGAATACCTAATGGCAATACTCTCCGATTACGAGGAAGAAATCCAGAAGAAGGCGGCGCCGTCAGTAAAGAAGCAGTTTAGCGCTTCTCTCGATCCGTCGAATCCATTAGGATTTTTGGAAAAGGTTTTCGAGTTCGTCGCGAGGGAAAGCGATTTGTTCAAGAGCGATTCTCTGGAAAACGATGTCAATGCAGTGGTGAGGATGGTGAAGGAGAAAACTGAGGCGGAGGATAAGAAGAGGAAAGAATTGAAAATCGAAGAGGATGGCAAGGCGGAGAAGAAGTTTAAGGAGGAGGCGACCCCGCCGCACGATCTGAAGAACAAGAAGGTTGATGAGGAAAAGGAAGGGGTTAATGAAGTGCAACAGAATAAGGGGCCTCTAGGTACCTTTTTCTCTCTTTATTTTTCTTTTGTTTTCTTCTGATTTCTCGTGCTATTATTTTATTCATTGTTTTTTTTTTTTTAAAGCATGCTTTATTTTAAGAGGGTTCAAATTGTATGTGGTGAGCTCTCCCTGAATTCATGTTCGACAATCTTAGAGCTCTTAGGCGGTGCATAATGTGTATTGATCAGAATCATGATCTTCACTACCTTCGTGCAAATGTGATTATAGATTACAGCCTTCCTTTTTCCTACCAATAAGTAACAATATTTCCTCTTTTGCTAATTCAAACGAAAAATATGGTATTAGAGGTAGGAGTTTGTTCTGTTAATATTTTTAATTGCCTTTTGGATCTGCAATTCATCAGCATTCACGTTCATTTGTTGTTTTGGAAAACTCTTGCTAGATCATCTTACCCCCGATTTTTTTGTACCCTTGATGCCATCTTTGATTAGTAAATCACATTGTATAGAATCTTTCTTGAGGATATCTCTTGTTGATATGACCTTACTGCAATAACTCTTCTGTGCTTTTGAGATTTTGCTAAGGACACTGTTATTTTGATTGCTCACAGTTTAATGCTTATTCATATCTAAGCAGCTCCTAACCAAGGCAATGGCCTTGATATGGACAAATACTCTTGGGGTCAATCATTGCAAGAGGTTAACATCAGTGTTCCCGTCCCTCCTGGTACAAAATCAAGATTCGTCGTATGTGAAATAAAGAAGAGTCATCTTAAAGTTGGAATAAAGGGTCAGGCACTGATTATTGATGTAAGGATGATCTATCTATTGTGTTTCATTGTTGTTATCGTTCTTTCTTTCTTTTTTGTTTTTTTTTGGTAATTGCAGAACCACCAAGCACTTTTTGTTGTTCAATACTCGGTTCTTTTTTATGTAATTGCAGGGTGAACTTTTCGAACCGGTCAAGGTTGATGATTGCTTCTGGAGTTTAGGTAGGTGGAGCTTAGCTGAAATAGAGTTAGATAAGAATGATTTTCATTCTGTTGGTTTTCTGTCATTTATAGGAGTGCTTTTACATCTATTACAGAATCTGTCCATTTGTTGTCTTACAGTTAACATCAAATGTTTTCTGAATGAAATGGAACAGTATCCAACTAATAAATTCAAATGCTTACAGAGGATCAGAAATCTATATCCATTCTCCTAACAAAACAAAACCAGATGCAATGGTGGAAGTACATGGTGAAAGGTGAGCCAGAGATCGACACGCAGAAAGCAGAACCTGAACGCAGTAAACTGTCGGACCTGGACCCTGAGACACGTTCAACTGTGGAGAAAATGATGGTGAGCTTGCTTGCATTGTTTGTTCAGCTACTCCCAGGGATTTTTCGTTCAGAACTCTGTCTCTGAAACATTACTAACATTCATTTTCTCCATGCATTTTTCTAACATATACACCATGCTTCCCTTGACACTAGAACCCATAAAAATAAACCAAACAAACCCTTAAGTATTTCTTTAATCTGCTTCAGAGACTATGTTTAGCAACATCTGTGATTGCTGCTTGATATAACAACCTACTATAGCAAGTTAGAATTGCATAGCTGTCCTGGACACACACTGTTGTTTTGGTTTTGATTCTTGTAAGTTTAGGTGCGGTAATTAAGTTTCAGTTTTAGGCCAAGTATGTCTTCTCCTATTAAAAAAATGTCAAGTTCGATCACTTCTGTGGTTAAAAAATTTAGATAAGCTCATGGTATATTCAACTGTGGGTAGGCCATGGGGTTTAGAGAGCACCAGTTTTGTTTCTGGGGATTCAGATCTCATCTAATCATTTGAAGATATATCTTCAAGCAAATTTAAAGTTTTACATTGTCCAATATTTTTGGCCTGATATTTTCTGCTTGTGGATTCCTCTTTGCTTTTCTGAAGTAGTGGCGCAGTCCTGGCTATAAATTCATGATCTCTTGTTAATAACTTACCTAATTTGGTTAGCAATAAACTAATCTTGTTAATGTAAAATGCACACCTCAGTTTGACCAACGGCAGAAACAAATGGGCCTTCCAACTAGTGATGAGATGGAGAAGCAAGACCTTTTGAAGAAGTTCATGGCTGAGGTACACACTGCCTCGGGATCATCTCATTGCGCCTCATACCTTGTTTAATTTTTTTTATTGATTTAAACCTGTTTTTTATTTTATTTGCAGCACCCTGAAATGGATTTTACAAGGGCAAAGATCAACTAGAGAAATGACGTTCCTGTAAATTTTTACGTCGAACATAGGCGGGGAGACTAGCATATTTTGAGATGTCTTTTGCAGTGAAATCGAAGAAAGTGGTGAAATTTAAGGATGAATTACAAAATTGTCACTGACTTTTAGCTTAGGATCGTATTGTTTCACTTCAAATTTTCCAAATACTGTATGCCAAAAATAGTGATCTAGTTTTTAGTTCTTTAGCTCCTTCATATTTTTGAACATTGGAGTGCAATTTAACCATCATTTTCAGAGTTGCTTTCACTAAAAAGTGTAGTAATGACTAATGGTCCGCTTCCTTCTATACTGTCAAGCTGTATGGATGCCACGTCTTTGGCTTGATTTTGGATTTATCATTTCTTTCTTGCCTACTTCCCAAAATTAATTTGAAGTGATTTTTCTTTTCCAGAAATACAGTTAATTATTATTAAATTTTTATATTTATCAGGGCATTATATATCTTTTGGATGATTCAACGGTTGTCGTTTAATTGTTTCTGAATATTATTGAGGGCAACCATTACTGATTTATGAGAGTTGTTCTTAATTTTTTTCCTATAAAATCATAATATTTAAGTCTAACAAAAAGTAAAAAATAGCTTTCAGGTTGAGTAACAACAAATTAATCTAAGAACCTAAAAATTAGCGAATCACTGGTAAAGTGTATATTGAAGGGGTTAATGATTAATTTGTGTACAATCCAGACTGAAAGATATTTAAATGATTAATTTGACATATACTCCCTCCGTCTCATTTATATAGGCTTGTTTTTCTTTTTCGGATGTCCCAAATATATAGGCTTGTTTCCATAAAAAGTAATGTTTTTTAGCTCATTTACTAATATATCCCTATTTAATTCTTTGATTAACTCATAAAAAATACATAGTCAAATAATAAATAGGGGCATATTAAGAAATTTACTATATAATTTACTTTCCAATAAATTTTCTTAATCTATGTGAAAATTTCAATCCGCCTATATAAATGGGACGGAGGGAGTATATTATTCGAACAGTTTTTTTTTTTTCTTTAATCTTTTACAAAAATCTGAAACGACATTAATTGATGCTACTATCACCAGTAAACTGAGTTAAATGCCTCACCCAACTTCAACCTTCTGATTGAAAATCACAACATCCTCCATTAAATTTCCGCATATGGCAGCCGCCCGCTCTCATGAAATAACATATGAGAGTTTTTTTTTTTTTTAGAAGTAATAACACATGCACTTTGAAAATCAAAAATCAAGTGATAGGTTTGATCAGGATTCGAACCTGAAATTTTCAATCCTTAGAATACTCACTCTACCAGTAGGTCATCCCAAGAGGACTTATTTCATTGTGTTTCCTAAACATTAGTTTCTCCAGCAATATGCATTTTCTTCAATATATTTATATTTAATTAATTTTTTATCTTGTGTAATTTTTTCCAATTGGCTATTGGGTATTTTCATTGTTTTTCTATTAGACAGGTCATTAATTTATTTTTGTCGTATTTTTCAACGACTTTAATTAGTCGATCGGAAAAGGATTGAGAGTGATTGTGGCTTCCAGGTATGTTTAATTTAGGAATAAATTAGTTTCCGATTATTAATCATAACAAGATAGTTGTTGGGGTGGACTCAGTTTAAGGAAATGAATATCATTTTATGCAAATAAGACCTGACTCGAATTTGATTCTCACAATAAAATTCTAGCATATTACTCCTCCACAACTCTATATTTGAAAACTCTATATTTGAAAAGGCTGGAGATATTTGATGAGTAGCTAGGGAGAAGATTTTAGATTATATACCACTTGAGATCCTCTGCACATTATTAAACTCATAAATTTAATAGTGAGATATGAAAATATTGGGATAGAGGATCCGAATTTATTCCAAACACGAAAATGCTTGTTCTTTTCTCTTCCCAATTATTGTAATTACCACAAATATTTGGACAGTGCGACTTTAGCACCATAATGTAAATTGTTGAGTGGAGAAAACATAGAGATATCTCCCACAAAGCAAAATTTGTCTAATTGAGGGCCAAAATTTCTCAACACTGTCTCCACAAATTTGATAGAAGTCAAGTCAATATATTTATACAACAACTCATCAACACAAAGTTGCAATTGTTACAGCACTACTTTACACAGCAGTATAAACATCCCATTTATGGTATGGCAATTCTCATCAGACAAGTATGCTCTTTTAAACAATCAACAATTAATATATACTCCCTTCCATCACTATTATAAGTCTATTAAATATTCTCTTAATAATCCACCATGAAGGGTTTTGATTTTTTTGGATAAATAAAAATAACTTCAATCACACACGAGGGGTGCAACCCATAGATGAGATACAAAGTTCAACAATATAAATCAAGCAATAAAATCACAACTCATTGCAACAAAGATGGATTACAAATTCAGTCTCCCTATAATGCATAACCAAGCAATTTTCTTTCAAAAATTCTACGCAAAAACTCATGCGCGGTTGGCCACACAGTATGATCGGTACGATCAATCTTATTTTTTATTTTAATTAATTAATATTTTTTAAATTAATGATTTATTAATCACATCAATTTGAACTGATTTGGGATTTTATTTACCTATAAAAGCACACAATGAAGTAGCATATAATCTTTCTTTCTTTTAAACTAGCATATAATCTTGTTAGTATCATACAAACGAACAAATAATCACTCAATTAAAATCAGAATCGGATATTTAATTATAGCATCAATCTAGCGACTTTCTAATATAGTCTTGTTAGCAATCGCTATAATACTAAAAAATTAAACTTGGTTTTCACAATTGTTCATCATTCAACTTTGTTCATCATTCAACGAGTGAGCTAGGTTCCACTCATTCATCATTCAACTTTGTTCTCAACATCCAAATAATTACAAATAAGTTTTTTTGTCCCTTTTCGGGCCCAAAGAAAAAAGTAAAGATAAAACATTTCCATAATCTTCCTTTATGTTCATAGACAATGAACCAATGCACTACGAGACCAACCCACTCACACTTATTTTTCCTTAATTTTTTTTTATCGTTTTTTGTTTCATATTATATGTAATTAATTAAGTATTTTAGACAGCTTCTGCTAAAAAGCAAATTTTATAAAGTCGAAACATTCTAAAGTCCTGAACTTGTGAAGTCTCGTTTATGTAGTGGCCCAATTGTTAACATCCGATCGAGTAGGGGTGAGCATTCGGTTATTTGGTTTGGTTTTGGTCTAAACCAAACTAAACCGAATAATTTAAATTTTTAAAAATCAAAACCAAACCAAACTAACCGAATAATCGAACCGAATAAACCAAATTTTAAAAGTTAAAACCAAACCAAACCAAACCAACCTAACGGTCATGTATGTTCTAAATATTTCATCCAAAATCAACAAAAATATACTTAATACAATAAGACAATAATAGTATTTTAATTTAAAAAATTAACATAATATATATATATAAACACACATATTATAGGAAAAGCCAAATATGTTAAACGAGCAACAAAAAGATCGGTCCATTGCCTTGTTGCATGATGTTGAAATTCGTGCTTTATTTCAAGTTATATTGGATCCAACAAGCTCTTGCGCTAATTTCTTTCAAATTATTTTTCATTATTGAGAAAAGTTATATATAAATATAATTAATCTATATATATTATATAAAAAATTAATATATATATATATATAAATATAAAAATTCGGTTTTCGGTTTGGTTTGGTTGCCAAAGCATCAAATCAAACCAAACCAAACCAAACAAATTAAATTTTAAAAAAATAAAACCGAACAAACCGAACAAACCAAACCAAATTCTCGGTTTGGTTCGGTTTGATTCAGTTTTCGGTTATTTTTGCTTACCCTACAATCGAGCCATTTATCCACTATGCAAACTCTTCATATATATTCCAAATAGTAGCTCGACCTAAGATGTTCATATTAATCTCATTTCACGAAATAAGTATATGAATGTTTTCAAAAAAATTAATAAATAATGATGAATCAACATCAGAACTAACTTGGTCTTATCAAAAAATGAATTCTCTAACTAGGTAAAAGCAAATTCATTTGATTGATTTCTTTCTACGAATGTCCACATGTCAAGAAACTTGGAGAGTTCCATTTGAGTGTGAAAAGAAGTGATTAGTGAAGAATGATTGGCTGCCAACACTTGTAAGTGGGGATGACCAAAGTGATCATTTAATTTGTTGGGTCAGAACTTGGGAAAATTGGGACTCGATTCATTTCATAATTCATTAACTTTTGTCCCTTTCTTAATTCAACTTCTACCAAATGACCAGTTGATTTTTTTTTTAATTTTTTTTTATCAATCAATGAGGACTATGTTGGCCATATATATATATATATAAATATATATATATATATATATATATATATAATAAATTCATTACTTACATTTTAGAAATCAAGCTAAAATTTTTGTTTGGAATATTCTCATTCTTGTCTTGTTATTTGAGTTGGAATTGGGGTTCATTAAGACTAGGGCTGTCTAAACGGGTTGGATAGGGTACCCTACCCGAAAATGTCTAGTACCTGACCCCGATTTTTTCAAATTTATAATACCCGATCCCGACCCTATATTAAAAATCGGGTATCCAAATACCCGAAGCGTGTATCCCAATCGGGTATTAGGGTACCCGAATTACCCCATATTATTTAATTTATATTTTATATTATGCCTAAAATAAATGATTCAATATTATTCAATTTATGTCTTACACTATATATACACAGTGTGTATAGGCTAATATATATAGAAATAGAATACAACAACACGATATATTCACATTATATCAAATCTAAATTATAAACTATTAAACTTGTAGCAATAACCATAACAATTCGTAACCAAAAGAAACAAAAAATGTATAACAATTTAAAATTAAAAATATCACCAAAACACCATTAATCTAGAAACTAAAACCATAAACAACCTAACCAAACGAAACAAAATATGTATAGCAATTTAATATAAAGTAATATAATGTAGAATCAAATATATCTCATAGATTTGTTTGTATCCTAATTCCTAAAATAATATAATATAAAGTAATATAATATAATATAAATTAAAAATTCGGGTATACTCGGGTACCCGAATCGGGTGTCGGGTATACCCGATACCCGAAATTTCTAAAAATCTCAACCCGCATCCCGACTCGTTTACCCGAATATGCGGGTATCGGGTACCCAATACCCGTCTGGTATCGGGTCGGTACAATACTATCCGATTACCCGCCACCGATTTAGACAGTCCTAATTAAGACCAAAGTAGTGAACAAAATGATCAAGGCACACAGAGTGTTTCCATATCTGCACAAGTGTTATAAATTCATGAAGGGTAGTTGATGATGGATATTCAATAATGATCCAAGTGGCTTGCTCTACAATTTTATTTTCTCGTTTTCAAAATTTCACCAATTTTATTGGCATTCATATAGCTATAGCCAACTAACATTGTATTGGTACAATTCTTAATTTGATTTATTGGAACGTTCAAATCGAAAATAGAGCAACATGACGAGAACTTGCCACGTGTTTTATGGCCATTTCTACAAATCAAACTTTGATGATATAAGGCGTCAAATTGTGACACGTGACAAAAAAGTTCTTAATTTGTTTTCACAAATCTGTCACTTATCTCATTATTTCCCACTACGTTACACGGACGAAATTATGTGCGCTGAAGTGATATTATATCTCTCCATCCGAAAAATTCTATTATCGGTGTACATATAGTGCACCCACTACTCACATATAATATTTTATTAATATAAATTATAATAATAAAATATTATCATATAAGTGGAGTAATATATTAATAAAATATTAACATGTGAAAGAGATGTACTACACCCCTAATAGAACTTCTCCATCTGTCCCTACTGGAAAAAAGTAAAATGAAGAAAAAAAAATACTGATATTCTGTTTCTCGTGTTTATATCGTGAAAAAGTTCATTAAATTTTTTACATCTAGTTATTCAAGTAACAGTTTATACAATTTCTAAGACATACACAAAGAATGAGCTCTTACTATCTTATAGAAGGATATATAATAAGCTAAGGAAGACCGGACCTTTTTCTTTATCTCACTATTATAAAACACCCTAGTTACTCCCATGTCCCTTAATAATAAGTGCTCCAATTAAAAAAAAAAATCATGTTGGGGATAAACGTCTCGAACAAGAATGGTGTTATAGGTGACCGCGGTTCGGTTCGATTCCGGAATCGGAATCGAATCGTCGACCACTTTGGTTTCGGTTCCAAACCGTAACCGCAAGTTTCGGTTTGGTTCGGTTCCGGCGGTTCCAAATCGGAACCGCATATTTTGAGTTCAATTTTTGTATTTTCTTTTTCATTTTTTGCTATTTTTTCTTGTTTAATTATAATTTTATGCATTCTAATATAACATTTAGGTGAAATAAATATTAATTGTAACATAAATATAGATAAAAACATTAAAAAAAAGAGGAACCGGTGGTTCGGAACCGAAATTGAACCTAAACCGGCGGTTCTCGGTTCACAACTTTGGAACCGAAACCGAACCGCCGTCAATGCGGTTCTCGGTTCCGAAACCGGAACCGCCGGCTTCGATTCGATTTCGGTTCGGTTCGGTTCCGGCGGTTCTGATTCTTTTGGCCATCTCTAAATGGTGTTAAACTATCCAATGTACTGTTGGGAAAATTCTAAGTTTTGATTTGATACCAAAACCCAACTGACTCCAACCAAGTAGATGATTGCACCAACCTAAGTGGTGTTTTCCTGCTCTCCTGTTTTGAGCTTTAGATTTTCTAAATTTACAGGTTAGGAAGCTGAAGACAGCAGAAGATCCAGTTGTGTTACCAGCTGGAGTCAAATATCAGCTGAGAAGTTTTAGAGCTGAGTAGAGTTGAAGACTGAGCAGAATCAAGCTGAAGGGAACATAGCTGAGTTGAAGGAAATACAATCAAGCTGAAGAATGACCGAGCTGAGTCAAAGACAAGAAAACATAGTTGAACCAATCCAACTGTACAGACCAAAAGAATGTTAACTCTGAAGACATCAGTTCAAGTTAAAGCTTCAGATCCAGCTCCAAATTCAAAAATCAGCTTGAAGTCAAAATTCCCGATGTCAGAGGAAGTCAATATACCTCGACCAATGAAGGATTGCCAAATTAGCATCCTAGAGTGTAGAACCTTGGATCTGACCTTGATGAAGTCAGGTGAAGATACGTCCAACGGCAGATCGAGCAGATCAGAGAGTAGGTGAGATTCAAACGGCTCTTCCAACGGCTAGTTTTGAATCTCTACCTATAAATACCAGTCTTGTGACGACCCGTTTTGAAATTTCTTTTATATTAAATTATTTTAGTTGTGAAATTCTTTATTTTCACTTATATTTCTTAAATGTGGAATTAATTGCTCTAACTATGACATAGTCTAAATCGAGCCCTAGAAGAACTTAAGTTTCATGATATAGTATAATATAGCTATATTTAAATTTTGGAATATTAAGTTTGATCAAGTGCATAAGCATCCATACATAAATTTTTCCTTGGTATATATATATATATATATATATAATTAAGTTCTATTATGAATATATATGTTTACATACGCATACACATTATATATAAAAAAAAACTATTTTTTTCAAACTAAGATTTATTAAAGAAGTGAAGTTTATAAGTCAACCTTTCAATTTTGTCAGCAATTGAATTTGGCGTAATTAGGGAGATGAGAATCAATTTCTAAAAGTTTTCCAAATCCCAGATGGTGTAGAAAAGGAAAAATTTTAAACCCTAAATACATGTATAAATACAAATGGTGCAGAAGTGATCTTTTTTTTTAAAAAAAAAAAAGAAGAAAAACTAAGTCTGCTGCTTCCGTAAGGATTTCACAAAGTTTTTGAGTTCCTCTTCTATTACTGCAATTGGAATAAAGGTATGAATTTAATATGCATTTGTACTATGTGTATTCTATTTGACAGTCATGTTTTCTTTTCTTAAAATGTTGTAATTATTAGTATGATTCTTTCTTGATTTTGGTTCTTTAAAATAAACGAGCGAAAAGGAAATCAAGGTTGTTGATATTTTTTTTAATGTTAAATCCGCAAGATAATAAATTTTAAATTCTTGATTAGGATTATATAAGTAGATGAGGTTTTGATGGGGTACGAAAATATAAACATATATAGTATGGGTTATATGAACATTTGATTTGACTCTAATTAGATTCAATACTATTTGAACAAAATTTTGGGATCTGAGTTGGAAATTTGTAATATGTATGTGTTTATCAATTAAATTCAAAATGAAATTTAATTCCTTAAATTTAAAAAAAAAATAGCACTTAGATTGAGGATTTCTGATTATTTATGTATTCATTTTTTTTTTTAATTTTTTGAGGAGTGAATAAATCTATATATTTTATATACATATTTTTCGAATCATATATATATATATATATATATATATATATATATATATATAATACAAGGATCTTTTATTAGTAATCATACATGCATCTAAGTATAATATAAATATATATATACACGCCGTATACATGGCCTAGAAAATTTGCTAATCTTATGAATATTATTGATCTTATATATAAAGTATATATGTACTATCAAAATATATATGAATATATTACACATGCAAATTAAGGAAAAACAAACATTTTTTTTTATATACCATGCAATCGGTTCACCTTTGCATTTAATTTTCGATCATGCATTTATAGATTTAAATTTATACGTTTAGGTGCGGCGCGACTAGGACTTTACGTTTGCCTTGAGTTGCTCGACTCATCTTTTTAAGTAAATTAAGGTGTGGGATCTTACTTAACTTTATACCGTTAATTTGATTTTATCCATTTTAATATTTTGTGACTTGTAGTGTTATTATTTAACATTTAGTGTTGAGCAGGACCGTGCTAAGTTGTCCATTGACTTTGCTCTCACTTATTTGCGTTCAATTAATTTGATATCATACTAGTAAGTAGCCCGTCGAAATTCGACGGGAAATAACTTTATGTTTTAATTTATATGTATACATTTTAAAAATAATTTTATATTTTATTTAGAAGTTGTGATATTGTTCGCGTTAATTATTAATCAAACTTAACAAATTAATTTTATTTCACGTATCTAAATTTATAATTAGGAATGACAATGAATTGAGTATACTCATTTATTATGTATTTTCTAAATCTAAATTTGTTTAGAATTTTTCTACATGTTCGTCCTAATCTCAGTTAAAATAGTGACTTTACTGTACATACTTGTCTCAAATCCGTTGCGTAATACTCGATAAAAATATGAACACTCCAAGTAATATTAGTAAAAATACTTCTTTCTATGTTATTTGAACCGTCTTGTTGGTTTATTCTAACTTACTCGATAAAAATATAAACAAAGTTAATATTAATTAAAATTAGTAAAAATCCTTCCTTTTTAAGTATATTTGAACCGTATCGTTGGTTCATGTTAAATCGATATCTCTAATCTTTGCCAAAATGCGAAAAAAAATATGTTTACATCTTCAAAATAATATTAATTAAAATTAGTAAAAATCCTTGTTTCTATGTTATTTGAACCGTCTCGTTGGTTTATGCTAAATTATTCAATAAAAATTTAAATAAAATTAATATTAATTAAAATTAGTAGAAATTATTCTTTTTAAGTATATTTCAACCGTCTCGTTGGTTCATGCTAATTAAATCGATATCTCTAATCTTTGCCAATTTTATAATATTATATATATATATATATATATATATATATAGCGCGGATCAAATAAGAACACTTTCTTAGGTGAGAAATAAGAACAAATCTCTAATTTATGCATTTAAATGTTAATGCATTAAGTTATTGTAGTTTATGCATTAAAATATTTATGCATTTAGTTTCTGCATTTTATGCATGTATTTTACCAGATCCGCTATATATATATATATATATATATATATATATATATGAATTAAGAATGTATAAAATAAGGATTTATAAGAATGTATTCTGAAATTGTTATTATTTTAATATGTGTAATAGAAGAAATTAATTAAATAGAGGGAAAGATAAATATGAGATGTGATTAATAGATAAACATGTTTTATTTCAAGAATATGAAATTAATAAAAATAGAATATATATGAATTAAAATTAGACAAATTACCAGAATAAAGGAAAATCTGAACGGAGCACCGTGGATGGGACACCTTTATTTTCGTATTAGTAATAGATGATGAGCAGGACCGTGCTAAGTTATCCATTGACTTTGCTCATATTTATTGACGCGTTTGACTTTAATATTCACTACGTGCGTCTATTTTATTAAATTGGACAATTTGTTGGTATAAGTGCCCACAGTGAGTATATTCGTGTATACTCATCCCCAAATTAAACTTTTCAGATACTTAAAGTTGGAGGCGTGGAGTATCGAATGACGAGTCCTAATAAATTGAATTTACTTTTGTTTCTTTTTGGGCATTAACCGTTTAGACAATGAATTATATTTGCTTTATTTTCTTTTGTTTAAATTGGTTTGGCTACTTATGGTTTTTATTTAATAAGATGCCACATTTCTAGAAGTTAGGTTTTATTTATTTAATTATTTCAGAAAATCTTTCTTTTTCGTGTTTTATTTAAGAAAAAAAAATATTCATAATTCCGCATTAAATATGTATTTAAGTATAGTTTTAACACTTTAAATAGATTAGGGTGTTATAAGTCTTCAACCTCAGGATCAAATACGAAAAACTCTCTATAAGGTTTCAACATCTTTAAATCTCTCAAGCATTAAAAAGCTCTCAAGCAGTTCTCAAATCCTTCGAAGAACACTTAATCTTCAAGTGTTTCTTTTCCAAAAAACTGCTTTAGTTTTTCGTCTGATCCCTAGGCAGAAATTCATTGTATATCCAAAAGCCTAGATCTTGAACGAGTTCATCTAACTCAAAGTTCTTCATTGGAAGAACTGTTCATAGTTAGAAACCAAAAAACCAAACCCCTTCTTTACCCAGAAAGGTTAGGTACGCCAGCTTGAAGCGCGAAATTCAAGTATTTATAAGGTTTTTTCAGTACCCGGAAACTGAAAGTTTCAAGCTTCTACAGTGTGCGCAAACTGTTAGAACACAGCTCAGGTTCGAGCTGCGAAGTTGCTTGGTACTCGTTAAACCAAGTGGTAGTGAATTATCAGTTTTATCTGGTCGTGGACGTAGGAGGAGTTTCTCCGAACCACGTTAAATATCGTGTTCTTTTATGCTCTTTATTTTCAGTTGTATTCAGTTAAAGAACTAACTCCATCAAGCATATCATATTTATCAAACTGCATATCCGGCTGCTTGACCCAGCCAGCTGTGTTTTTCAAAAACTGCACAACTTGATTAAGCTGAAAACTTAAAGATAACATTTTCAAGCTGAGTTTTTCTAAGCACACGAGCTAAGTTTAAAACCACCACATTCCGCACCGCCAGTTGAGTTATCAGTACAACTGACCATCTTCGTTAAGAAGTCAGCAGGATCTATAACTGAGCTCTCACTCAGTTTTAACTTGTGAAAAGTTTAAAAAGTTTTTATCTTTTGTGTATTCACCCCCTCTACACCAAAAACCCCGCTCAGGGACCATCATGTACTCTTGTCATCAATGCAATTTTTTACTTTTTCAAATTTTCATATAATGATTAGGGTAAATTAGGAAAATTTAACTATTTGCTTGGTATATGCATGTATTTTGACTATAGACACTTATCAATCTCCCCTATTTATTTATGTTTCTTTCCATATTCCCGCAACATTTTTTTTGGTTGTTAATTGTTTGACCATGCACGATATTGTTTATTTGTTTCACCATCATTACACTTATACTAAGTGAAATCACTTAATTAGTGGGTGCAACAAAGTCAAATCATTTTATTGTTATCCCGTAAAAAGATATTCCCTCCGTCCATGATTTTATTGTCACAAGCTAACTGACACAGATTTTAATAATTTGATTGATTAAGTTGATAGAATGTGATGTGAATGAAATAAGGATCTCATTGTGTTGTGAGTAGAATATGTGTGGGACCTATTACTAAAAATGAAAGTAGCAAAAAAGTTATGAATGTACCAGAAAGAAAATCATGACAAAAATATTGTGGACGGAAAGAGTAATTAATTTAACTAACCAATGGTCACTTCTTTCTTTTTCTTTTCTATAATGGAATAGTGTGTTTATTATTATATTAATCCTCCTAATTAATTCCTTCCGATGATCTAGAGGCGATACCGCGTCAATACTCAACAGTGGTTTAATAACAGTCTCTTAATTTATAATTATATTATAATCTATTACTAATACGAAAATAAAGTTGCCCCTTCACGGTGCTCCGTTCAGATTTTCCTTTATTCTGGTAATTTGTATAATTTTAATTCATATATATTGTTATTAATTAAAATTTGATTAATTTCATATTCTTGAAATATCACATGTTTATCTATTAATCACATCTCATATTTATCTTTTCATCTATTTAATTAATTTGATCTATTACACATATTAAAATAATAACAATTTCGGAATGTATTATTATAAATCCTTATTTTGTACATTCTTAATTCATATATAATAATTTATATTTTCCTTTATTATGGTAATTTGTCTAATTTTAATTCATATATATTCTAATTTTTATTTTTATTAATTAAAATTTTATTAATTTCATATTCTTGAAATATCACATGTTTATCTATTAATCACATCTCATATTTATCTATCCCTCTATTTAATTAATTTCTTCTATTATACATATTAAAATAATAACAATTTCGGAATGCATTCTTATAAATCCTTATCTTATAAATCCTTATTTTATACATTCTTAATTCATATAAATTAGAATATAGAGTTATTTCCCGTCGAATTCTTACAGATTATCCTTTATTCTGGTAATTTGTCTAATTTTAATTCATATATATTCTAATTTTTATTTTTATTAATTAAAATTTTATTAATTTCATATTCTTGAAATATCACATGTTTATCTATTAATCACATCTCATATTTATCTTTTTCTCTATGTAATTAATTTGATCTATTACACATATTAAAATAATAACAATTTTGGAAAGTGTTATTATAAATCCTTATTTTATACATTCTTAATTCATATAAAATAATATATATTTTTCTTTATTCTGGTAATTTGTCTAATTTTAATTCATATATATTCTAATTTTTATTTTTATTAATTTCATATTCTTTAAATATCACATGTTTATCTATTAATCACATCTCATATTTATTTTTTCCTCTATTTAATTAATTTGTTCTATTACACATATTAAAATAATAACAATTTCGGAATGTATTATTATAAATCCTTATTTTATACATTCTTAATTCATATATAATAATCTATAGAAAATTTGTAAATGAAAATTCCTATGAAGACTAAATAAATATATGTAATCAAATGTCTACATGGAATCCTTTTCATTTTTCATACATGTTTTTGTAAAACCTCGATTAGTGATTTCTAGATAATATATACATTAAATCAAATGTGGGATAGGTAGCTAAAGAAAAGAACAAAAAACTTGAAGATATAAACGTATTTTTTTCTGCATTTTGGCAAAGATTAGAAATATCATGAACTAACGAGACGGTTTAAATATACTTAAAAAGAAGGATTTTTACTAATTTTAATTAATATTAACGTTGTTTAGATTTTTGTCGAGTAATTTAGCATAAACCAACGAAACGGTTCAAATAACATAGAACAAAGAATTTTTACTAATTTTAATTAATATTACTTTGAAGATGTAAACAATTTTTTCCGCATTTTGACAAAGATTAGAGATATCTATTTAGCATGAACCAATGAGATGGTTAAATATACTTAAAAAGAAGGATTTTTACTAATTTTAATTAATATTAACTTTGTTTAGATTTTTATCGAGTAATTTAGCATAAACTAACGAGGCAGTTCAAATAACATAGAAAAAATGATTTTTACTAATTTTACTTGTAGTGTTCATATTTTTATCGAATATTACTCAACGGATTTGAGACGGGTATGTATAGTAAAGTCACTATTTTAACCGAGATTAGGACAAACATGTAAAAAAATTCTAAACAAATTTAGATTTAGAAAATACATAATGAATGAGTATACCCAATCCATTATCATTCCTAATTATAAGTTTAGATACGTGAAATAAAATTAATTTTCTAAGTTTGATTAATAATCAACACGAACAATATCACAACTTTTAAATAAGATATAAAATTATTTTTAAAATATATTCACGTAAATTAAAACATAAAGTTATTTTCCGTCGAACTCCCCCCTCCACAGTGCTCTATTCAGATTTTCCTTTATTCTGGTAATTATAATGAAAAAGAAGAGTTTTTACAAATTTTAATTAATATTAACTTTGTTTAGATTTATATCGAGTAATTTAGCACAAACCAACGAGACGGTTTAAATAACATAGAAAGAATGATTTTTACTAATTTTAATTAATTTTACTTGGAGTGTTCATATTTTTATCGAGTATTACTCAATGGATTTGAGACGCATATGTACAGTAAAGTCACTATTGATGGTCCCGAGACGGATATCTTGGTGTAGAAGGGGGTGAATACACCAAGGTTTTAAAACTTTTCCAAGTTAACTTTTTTTTAGTAAGCTGGCTGTGTTCGATCCAGCTGGAAGACAGCTTGATCGACACAGCTGGCTGTGTGCGGAATGTGGTGGATTTTGGAAAGTCCGTCTGTTACTTCAAATATATTGCAAAGCTCTGTTTCTCTTTTCTGTTAGTCAGTTTATGCAACTTGAAAATATGCTTATGAGGGGTCAGCTAGATGCATAAATAAAGCAGTAAAGAACAAAGCTATTTAACGTGGTTCGGAGAATGACTCATACGTCCACGACCAGAAACCTCTGGCAATTCACTAAGGATACCACTGACTTTACGTGCAGTCAGCAAGCGTTGCAGCTTATTTTCTCAAGCTGGATACAAGTTTACGCGTACTGTATCGAAACGTAACCAGTCTGTTTACGGGTACAGCTGAAGCCTACATTCAGTTTACGGGTACTGAAGAACCTAACCTGTAGTTTACGGGTACTACAGAACCTGAACCTTAACCTAACCTTTTTCTGGGTTTGAGGGTTTGGTTTTGGGGTTTCCAACTATAAACGAGTTCTTACAATGAAGAACTTTGAGTATGATGAACTTGTTCAAACTAGGCTTAAGATAGGAAGGATTTTATGCCTAGATACTAATGGGAGAGAGCTTCAACAGCCTGAGAATGATTAAGTACTCAGAAGGATGTAGACTGCTGGATCTTGAAGCTTTTCTGAGAGATCTTGATCTTTGGTTAGACTTCTTTCTCTGTTGATCTCTCTTGTATTTTTTCTCTCTCTCGTCTTCTCTCTCTCCACGTTTTTCTGATGATGAAGAAGACTCATATTTATAGGGAGAGATTAGAACTAGCCGTGGAAAGAGCCGTTCTGAATCTCTACCTAACTTCTGACAAGTTGGTCTTGTCTTCTTCCTTGATTTCCTCGTAAAGCAATCCTAGGTCTGACTTCTAGGTGCTGAGGTGTCGAGTTCCCGATGGTCCAGATCAGCTCTGACTTATCTCAAGTTGACTTCGACTCTGCTGTGCTGGTGACTCTGAGCTGTCTTGAACTCTGCTGGGTCTTTGATGCTGAGCTGAGTCTTGGACTCTGCTGGGTCTTTGACGCTGAGCTGAGTTGCCACATAAGCTGGGTCTTTCTCACAGCTGTGTTTAAATGAACTTGATCGTCTTGAATCTGGATAACGTTGCTAACCACTCGACTTGACTTGCCCTGCTGTGTACTCAGCTTGTTCAGCTGTCTTTCTTCTTTTGTCTGTTGTAGTCTTGTACAGTTTTGCTGGGATTCACTGCTGTGGTAGTTCTGATGAGTTACTCAGCTGGGTCTTCTGCTGTCTTCAGCGACTCCACCTGTAAACTTAGAAACTCTATAAGCTCAAACAAGCGAGCTGGAAAAATACTTGAGCTAGTGCAATCATCTACTCGGTTGGGGTCAACTGGGTTTTGGTATCAAATCAAAACTCTAATAATTTTCCCAACAACTATTTTAACCGAGATTAGGACGAACATGTAGAAAAATTCTAAATAAATTTAGATTTAGAAAATAAATTAGTATACCCGATCCATTGTCATTCCTAAAAATAAATTTAGATACGTGAAACAAAATTATCTTTCAAAGTTTAATTAATAGTTAATACGAACAATATCACAACTTTTAAATAAGATATAAAATTATTTTTAAAATGTATACATATATATAAATTAAAACATAAAGTTATTTTCCGTCGAGTTTCGACGGGCTACTTACTAGTATTCTAAATAAATTTGGGGTCATAAGATGGGTGGTACTAAATAAAGTCTTTAAATTGATGCAAACCTCAATACAATCAAGAATTGTGGATTCAGACCCTAAAAAGATGACTTATATATATTCAGTTATTACAACACTATATTAAACTCTAGGATTGTTCTACATATGATCTATTTCCTATTTGATCATTCCTTTGAAAAACTGCCTAATAGATTAGCAATAATGTAATATTATAAATATTTAACAGGATTTCCAAATGAGTTTCATGATTAAAAAAAATAGAATTGATTGTTCATTGACAAATTTGTATCTAAATAAAACTGTTTCCCTTAGAGCTAAAATATATAGTAGAACAATTCAATATAAAAAGTAGATTATAAGTCTCAATGTAAAGAATATTTATGAAATTCAAATTTTGACTTTTATGTACACATTACAAATTAATCCACAATGAACCCTAATCTAAATTTAACCCTATGACTAGAAATAAAAATATTATTAAAAATAAAAATATCACTATAATTCAAAAAACACAATAGAAAATTGTTTATTGGTACTTTTTAAGTAAAATTATTATAACTTAAATTATCACTAATATATACTCCCTCCGTCCCATTCATAATGTCTCATTTCTTTTGGGCACAGTTATTAAGGAGAAGAGTAAAAAGATAAAAAAGTAGTTGGTCCCACTACTTTTGAAGAGTTAATTATTTCCTTATTTGGAAATGGGGCATTATCAATGGGATAGACGAAAAAGGAAAATGAGACGTTATGAATGGGACGGAGGAAGTATTTATTTATTTTAAATTAAAGGGGACCGATGGAATTCGTGGCATTATTGTGGCTCCGTCTAGGAACGATCAAATACTCCATCCGTTCCTTAAAAGTGTGGTTAATTTGCTATTTTGGGTGTCCCCCATAAGTGTGGTTCATCTATTTTAGTACATGATTTTTACTCTTATACCCTTAAAAGCTCTAAATATTTACCCTTATTCCCCACTAACACTAACAATTGTGGGTCCCTTTCTCCACTAAAATACCCTTACCAAACATTTACTTACCTTTTTTTTAAAACCCGTGCTGCACTCCTTGAACCGCACTAATGCGGGAAGGAGGGAGTATAAACTTTTCGCTTGTAAATTAATATATATAATTGCAATTGGCGCCAAAGAGAATCGTTGATAGGTTGCTGTTGCCGATATATGTGGCCAATGAAAATAGAGGTTCGGTGAGGAAGAATTTTACATCATGCCGGGAATATTATGGGCTTCAAGCGTGAATCTTTTACCATTAATCACTAAAAAGATTGCTGCTTAGAAGAGTCATTATATTCCTAGATTTTTTTTATACTTAATTAATTAGCGTGATCGCCTAATGAAGTTTAATCCATAAGTTTGTGGCTTTTCCATAACTGCAAAAACTACATAGTTAATGGCTTCGATTCACTTTATTTTCTCTCTCAGAAATAGAATAGGACAAATATTTATTTAATTATTTTCGGGACTGTGTGAATTTATACACATTTCTAAAGTTAGTAGCATCGTGCAACAATGGAGAATAATGAACTTGACCAAATTTGAAAACAGAATCCTAGCTCTATCTCCTCTTTTGGAACTAATAACTTTATAGAACTTGAAATTTTTACTTTTTTTTTTCAAAAGGTTTTTTTTTTTTCAAAAAACATTTTTGAGATATACAAGATAAATAACCAGATAAAATAAGATAACCAATGACCTCTCATTAAAAACTCAAGAAAGACTTGTGGTGGTGCCTCAACTTTACTACTTGTATAAGGTTTTCTCGACATATCAAAAGCCGTTTAGAATAGTTAAAAAAAATGAGATTTTAGCGGTAATTTCTTTTTTTCATTTCGATTATTTTTTTCATTTCGATTATTTTTTTTCAACCGGAAAAAAATAAACTTGAAATAACAACTTAGCAAGATTAAGGAAAAACAAGCTTAAGAGATGTATTAGTATGTATAGAGTAATACATTACTTAATCAATTGCTTCTGCCATTAATTTACTTGCTAATCAATCATTTATATTTCAATTATCGTCCGTTCGAGCTGTGCACCTTTATAACTTGAAATTCAAATATTATGATTTAGACTACACCTAATTACGATAATTTGATAATTGTCATGTACTTAACAAATTCTTACCTGCCCACACCGCGACGTAAACTGACATATATGTAATTTAAGGCTTTTAATCATATGAAACTATAGATTAAGATAATTTGATATATGTTAGGTATAGCTATGTAAATGTTTATTTAAATCCATGTCGGCACTACATTTCTTCAATCTCAAATGTTTAGCTAATTAGAGTAACAAGTGCAATGATTATATAGTGATTGATGCAGGTTGTCAATAGTAGCCTTGCATATTTAAGCGATGTGGGACATCCTCCTCAGGCTTACCTGAGTCCTCCTCATTGCCCATTGGCAGAATCGATACCTTTCCGCATCATCCACCCTCCCTTGAGGACCAAGCCCATACCCGGGCTCTGATATCAATCTGATGCAGGCTGTCAATAGTTGGGTCTAACTTCGCCTCAAAACCATGCATGGTTAAAAGAAAAGGATTGTCCATACTATTTAAACCTCAACAGACTTGCATATTTAACCAATGTGGGACGTCCTCCTCAGTCTTATCGCAGTCAAGTGAGTCATCCTCACTTGCCCAGAGGCTGGATCGATGCCCCTTCATCAGTGATTCATAAAAATATTGATAGCATGAAGCGTTCTTGCCGACTATATCTCAATGGTTAATAAATTTATGCCATATCCTTACAAATTGGAAATAATAAAAAATAAAAGTTTATTGAGCACATAAGAAAGAAAAAGAAAACTAGTGAGCACATAATTGTATGTGTTGATCTCAAAATTGACACATGAAATTTGAGGTAGGAAGGTTTTGACCCACATTATGTACATGTATATGTTGCATGAAAACTAAAAATTATAAGCAAATAATATAACAAAGCAATAGAGGCACATACTTCCTCAAAAAACATGTAGACACACACAATAAATGAAAAGGACAGACCGCCAACATGATGATCAAAACTTGTCCCGGAGCCAAATAATTTTTTGAGCAATTTTAATAACTTTTATTATAATTCACGACTTGGAGAAGCCACTAATTATTGCAATTTGTCGCTCTTCAAAAATGACATCTAGGTATATGTTAAAATGCCATAACGTTTTAAAATGGATAGTTCAATATATACAAATGTAAATAGATAATGTTTCGTCGCTCATGTTTTTACCAAATAAATCGGATTAAGTTTGAAGTTTGGGGTTTTTTTTTTTTGGAATTTTTTTATTTTATTTTTGGAATTTGGGTTTAATTTCCATCAATCACACAACTTTTATCTGAATTTGTAATCACAATTTCACTTTTTTTTAACAATCAGAGCATCCTCAATTTTCTAAGTGGTAAAAAATGCATCATTAATTTATAAGTAAAATGTCATTGTTTTGGCGGTATATGTGATAAATTTTGATGAAAAAAATTGGAGATGCAATTGCAAAAATTAAAAGGTGATGTAATTACAACATTTGAAAAGTCATGCAAAAATTACAAATTAAGATAAATATTGTTGAGTTATTTAGGTAATTAAAAATTATTCAAGTATTCAACCCTTGCTACTATTAAAAAAAAGATATTCTACACTTACTTTTAGGCTCTGTTTGGTAGCCCTGATAAGGCCAAGATATGATACATATATGGCCTTATCAGGGTGTTTGGTATCCTTGATCTGTATTAAGAGTGGCCCGAGATTATAGACGGCCCGAGATTAAAACACTGTTTCTCTTTAGAAACCATATCCCACCAACTTGGTCCGATTCCTAAGCTAGATTCAATAGTAATCAAGATTATAGAGTGAAATGACATTATTACCCTTCCAAACGAGCCCTCTCTCTTCTCTCTCCTCCCTCTCTTTCTCTTTCCCGTCCGACGAGATGATGAAGGTGGAACCTTCTCCGGCCGCCGCTGCCACCGTCACCACCACCGCCCCTCTGGAAAAACACCACCTTCGATCTTCAAAAGCCCCAACCGCCAGCAGGCTGCTTTATCGTCGTCTTCATCTTCTATCCCGGCATGCCCTTCGTCTCCTCGCGACGGTGGAGGAAGGAGGTCGCTCTTCGCAGCGGCGGCAATAGCTATTCGTTTCCAGATGGGGAAGGTTCGTTTCTCTGTGAGAGAGGAGATGGTGGCAGTCGGGTTGTGGTCGGCGGTCACGGTGGTGGAGGTAGGGCGGTGGTGTGGACGTCGGCGTTGGTAGAGAGAGAAAGAGTGAGAGAAAGGGAGAGAGGGGAAATGGGTGAGGAAGAAGATAGAGAGATGGCTGTTGCAGTGGTGGTTGCGGTGGAGTTAGGTGGTAGGTGGGGTGGCGGAAGGAATGAGAGAAGATAGAAATTGCAGAGGAGAGAGAGATGAGTGATATAATTGAAGAGAGAGAGAGGTGAGATATTGTATAGAGAGGTGAGAGAAATAATAAATTTATATTAGGGGTAGAATTGTCATTTCCCACTTAATCTAGAATTTAATATAGGGTACCAAACAACAACTTATTATTCACTATATTTATCTTGGCATTATCTTATCTACCAAACACAAAGATACACTAACAATCACCCCTTATTCACTATTTTTATCTTGGCTTTATCTATCTTACCTTATCCTAACATACCTACCAAACGAGCCCAGTATCTACCGTGCCGTATAGCTCTCATACCTTTTATTAAAGATAAATTAAGTAATTAACAAACAATTATTTGCTAAATTTAAGGGACGTTTCATTCAAATTCACTTTAATTAATTGATGAATTAGGAAATAGTTAATGAAAATGGGATAACTATACAGCTAATTTTGATTCGAAGTTTCGAACCATACAATGGAAAGATCGCTCCTAGTCTAATAATTCATTAATTACGTTTTGGATAAATCTAGGTGGCCATAATATGGCCAGCCATAATACCCTTTAAAATTTTAAAAAACCGGTCGTTTTAATTTGAACCGGTTAGGAGAATTTTTTTTGTACTAATATGTCCCTGATATTATTTTTAGCATAGATTCTCCTATTAAAATTTGAAAATATTTTCTTTTATATATTTGGTAACAAGATTATCCTACTTAAATTTGAAAATATTTTCTTTTTTATATTTGGTAATAAGATTATTAAATTGATAAAAAATATTATAAAAATAAAATCCAAGTAAAAGAAGGATTACATTTCTTAAATGCACAAAAATTGGAACCAGGTTCTTAAAATAAAAAAAATCGCAGACACCTAATGATATCTAGTAAAGGAAAGATATTCAACTCCATCACTACTTCAGAGTTTCATGTTAACTTCCGGTTGTATGAATGGGAACGCTGGAGTCTCAACACCTAATGATATATGTACAGTGGAATTGCAGATGATCAGCTGCGTATAAGTTTGTTAAGTATGGTGGATGTGAGATGATTTTCGGCCGATAATGGAGGTGGCGGCTCCAAACCCATAGATGACAGATAATGAATATATTATGACCCGAAATTATGGAAAAAAAAATTGAACATTAACGATGGAGAGAAAAAAAAAATGAAAGATGAATATGAGATAATTTGGAAAGATAATGATTGAAAAAAAAATTGAAAATGTAAATTAGATTTGGATTGCAATTGTCTAAATTGAGCAGCTACCTAGTTTTGATTATTTTTATGTACTCGGGTGGTAACAAATAATTAATTTCAATTTTGATTGAAAAATATAATCTCTAATTGATGTAATTAATGATTTGATTTAGAATGTAATATTAGGAATGATCTTGGATTGATTTTTTCTATAAATAATATCAAGGGTACACCAAGTAAATTAATAATTCAAATAAAATTTATTAAATTATAATTATTATGCAATTACTTATGTAGCCCTATATGGCTAGCCATAATGTGGCAATTTAGCAAAGCCCTTATGTTTTTAATCAAATTTAGTTCCCTCATTTGAGCAGAGCCGCCGTCTAGATACATTCACCAATTCCTTACTGAGCTCCAGAAGTGGAAAAATTTCCCTAATTAGTTTAATTAGATGTCGCAGTCAGTAATTTGTTGGCTTCAGCAGTATATCATTTACTAAGGTTCAATTATACTGATTAAATAATTAATAGTGATTGTGACTAATTTGCAGTATAACGCATAATCCGATCATTGGCGCGCCTTTCTCATTTCTCATTATTCAAATTTTAATTTCTCTTCGATCGCCATATTTTTTTTTTAGCTAAATAAATACTTCATTTAAACGTAAAACTTCTCTAAATATTAATCACCCGTTCAAGTTAGTAAAGTATTCACATCCTTTTTTTTAATATCGTATAAAATGTTTATATGGTTCAATTATGTCGGCTTTTTTAAGAGAATTATATATATATATATATATATATATATAATGTTAAAAAAACACTATACCACCATATAGGTGAGACATTTACACAAAGTGCAAATACAAATAAAATCTAACAGTTTTTGAAAGCACATTCGTATAATTTGCTTAGATTAGATGGCCCAAACGTTATAAACATTAAACAGGTCCAATTAAATATAAGAGATATGTTCATAAAATATAAAGTCAGAATTACTACACATGCATGACGCTTCGAGGCCTCAAGGGGGTAAAAGGAAACTACTTATAAGTTTGACTCTTAGTTTTATTCGATACTTTTGACTATATTTTTTAATTTAATAAACAAACAAAGTTGAACATTAAAAATTAACTCATAAGGTTGAAGATGAAGAAGAAAACCCTCGAGGTATAGCCAATTGGAAATTGTGAAAAAATGATCATAAGCTGGCTACTCAAAAATGTATGAATTACATTATAAAAAAAGCTAAATTATGTAGATCATATTATATTCCAGTATATACTCTCTTATATAATTATATTCTAATGTATGAAAAATTACAATTCTATTCTAACATATACAATTTTTTAAGAGTTAATATATGATTATAGCACTTTCAGGGAAAAAAAAAACTAATAATAGCATCATTTTTTTAAAAATACAAATAATATCACTTCTTGACTTTTTTACCCCTCATTCTTTTCTTTTCTCCCTTTTTTTTCCTTTTTCTTAAAACATCATATATTCTCTCTCTCTCTCAAAACGAAACGCAGCAAACACCCTCTCCTCATTCCTATCGTGGTCACAACCTCCACCTCTCTTCCTCCTTTTCCGGCAGAAATCGACCGGCGGTTGTCGCTGTCCCCCCCTCCCCCACTATACACCTCTCAACTCTCTCTCTAACTCTCTATATCGCTGCAATAGTCGGGCGTGAGACCCAGCAGTCCGCCACATATCATTGCTGCTGCTTTTTTCAAGCCGTCAGATCTGCTCATGTGCGTACGCTGCCTCCTCGCCGTCGCCGCCATCGCCCTATCGACTACAACAACCCAAATTTCTTAGTCTATAATTTTTCCTCTTTTCCCTTGACAGTAAACCCTAATTCATTAAATTTTTCCTCTTTTTCACTTTTTTCATTTGAATTCCCATGTGAATTCCCATTTTTTTTTCATGTGAATTCCCATTTTTTCCACGTGAATTCACATTATTTTTCATGTGAATTCAAGTTTTTTACTTTTTTCATTTGAATTCCCATTTTTTCACGTGAATTCCCATTTTTTTCACGTGAATTCACATTATTTTTCATGTGAATTCGATGAAAAATAGAAAAATAGAAAAGAAAGAGGAGGGGTAAAAATGTACAAAAGTGCGAATTTATATATTTTAAAAAGTAGTGTTATTATTAGTATTTTCAATCTAAAAAGTGCTAAAATCTCATTTCTCCCATTTTTAAAACTACTATACAATTCAGTTTCCGGCGGTTAAGTGCTGATAGGCTCGGCATGTCGGATATCCCCATATTTTTTCACCACGACGTGCATTTCGCAATTCTACTTTATATTTCACGTCATATCCACATGGATTTTCGGAGTGTTGAGCCAACATTCAGCAACTTAAGTTATGAAAAACGTTGTATACGTTAGAGTAGGATTGTAATTTTTATACTTTAGAATATAACTGTGAGCAAATGTAAATGTTAAGGTATGTATAAAATTATGTGTTTTTTAGAGAGTATAAAATTATGTTACCAAACATGTAGGTTAAAAACATTGGACGTGATATAAGAGGATGTTGGACATCTCCTCTCAAAACTTGTAAATCATATCACCATTATCTCGACCCATCATATGAAAGAGATAAGGAATCAACTTCCTGTTTACCATAATATGTGCCACTTACAGATTCTAAAATTCAATCTTTATTCAACTAAAAAAAAAGAAAAAAATTCAATCATTATTACTCTTATTTTTGTCCAGTAAATATGCTTACGTTTATTATTCAATAAAATTAATTAAATCATATATTTACTATTTCGCGACGTTATCACGAAATAGAGTCTTGCGAATTATAACGGCTATAGTAAAATTTCATGTTCCCCAAAATTTGAAATTTTCCTATAGCATTAGCACATTTCACCGTCTCCCAAAAGCGCACAAAAAACATATGAGCATCAGCCAACAGTTAATTATTTTTCACTAAATATATGATTAGATAACTATTTTGAGTTCTCTCGCTTTATTACTTTCTTTTAACCTTTTCTACTCACACATTTCCTGAAAGAGTCCAAGCCAAGACCCAACCAAAATCAGATTCCCTCTCTCTCTCTCACTCTCTCTCTCTCTCTCCTTTTCGGCTGTTACTGTCGCTGCTCTGCTGCTTCTGGTGTTATTTTTCCTACTGTTTGACACCTATAAAATGACCTCGCCTCCATTAAAGCAATTCTCCTCCATCTATACATACACTTAGATACAGAGTGCTGTGTGTTTACTTTCTCTTACTCTATCTCCCCCCTCTAATCTTCAAGTGAGAAATTTCAGAGAAACAATTGGAGTAAAATGTATGCAGAAAGTGGTCTTGTGTTCCCCTACTTCCAGAACTTCTCTCATGAAGTTCAGCAGATTGACGACTTTTGCTGCTCACAAAAGCTTAATTCGTCATCGGTAAATAATTTTTTGGTTTATTGTTTCATGATCGGCTGTTTTTTTTTCTTTGTCAAAATATCAGAGGTTTTGACTCTTCATCTGTTTATTAGTGATACTTTTCTCTTTTCATATTTTATTCGATGTAGTAATGATCTTCATCCTGAGTTTTTCTATAATCCCTTTTCCTTTCCAGCAAGATGGATTTTGCTTATAATTTCGTGGGTTTCTTTATTTTTTTTCCGATTTATTTTATGAATTGTTGTTTGATTGTTCACATTAATTGGGGCATCTCAAAAAAATCTTTTGTTTCCCATTTCAATCATGAATTTTGATTTCTGGCCATTTTTCTTTTAAATGAAAGTCATCATTATTTCACATTTGACTGCTGGAGAAGTTACCTAATAAAAGAAAGTACTATAAAATTTGGTTTCTTTATCTCAAAGTTTAGATTTTTATTTTAATGTATTTCCTCCATAGCCATCAAACTCAAACAGAGCATAAATGGTTAGCACTTTGAGTTCTATCTATGGAGAAAGAGGAAAATATTGTGACATAATCTCACAATCATTAGTTCCGTATTCGTTACTAATTTATCCATTTCTTCTTCCATTCGAAAACCCATAATTAGGTTATGATTTAATTTTCTACATTTCTCATCTTTTCTAAGTTCAAAAAACTCCTTTTTTGCAAAGGTCCCTTTTTCTCCTCTTCAATGCCAATTTGTTAAGGATTTTCACCTTTTCTTTTGCACTGCTGTTTGCTGATCAAAGAGAGAGAAGTGGGTAACGAAGTCCCCTATTATTGGTAGTTATTTTTTAAGCTCCTTGTTTTACTGTGGGATTTATATTTCTGTTGTATGTATTTAAAATTTACCTAAAATGGTTAGTCTTGATCTCCCTCTAGAGTGTTAAGAGCTTCTTAGTCAAATTAAATATTAAAAAAAAAAACCAGGCATCTTAGTTGGTGACTCATGTGATTGTGAACAGACAATATTAATTTTAATTGAAAATTTAGTCTTCACTTGTGAGGAAATTGCATCTGCAGATATTTATGGACTCCCCAATAATTATTAATTTTAAATTAACAGTTTGTCTGAAATCTAGTAGAAGATATTTTCTGGTGACCAATAACTCACTCAGTTCATGTATCCTTCCTTCTCCCTTTGTCTGTAGTGTAGCAAGGTGAATTATCTGGAAAATCCGCTTAATATTTTAGCTACTCCGGAATATATGGTTTATACTTGGTTTTTCTTGGAAAAATTTAACTATCTTACCATAATTTTTATTTCTTAATGCTGACTTGGCCCCAAAACTATAGTGCCATTTTGTCCTAATATGTGATTAAATTTGCAAGCTCGAGTTAAATATTTATGTCGATGTGGGCTTCTTTGTTTGTTTTATAGGTTGTACTGATATATATTGACCATCATGTTTTGACAAAAAAAGCTTATTTGCTAGATATGTGCCCACACCTCATAATTTTGGCAAACCACTTGCCACCGGGAAACCTGCACTTTTGTTGTTGTATATAAAGAAATATGGCAATTTTGAGCATTTCACATATCTTTAATAATATATAATCTCAAACAGTTTCAAGATTGAGCCTTATTTGTCACTCTGTTTCATGAAATATTTATTATAAATATTTTAGAAACAATTTGAGATTTTTCAAAAGATTGCAGTGCCTTTGATGATTAGTCCTTTCGGCATTGAAGATAAAAAAAAAATGACTTTTTTTGCTTCCGAATTAAAATATAGGGCATTCCGAACAGCCTCATCCAAACAACCACCATATCGGATTACAACCTTGGGGGAGAAGGTGATCTCTTCAAGGCACCTGAACCGGTAATTGGAGAACCATTAATGGGGGTGGATCCAATGACGGCTGCTATCTCGATGATCTCTTGTGGAGAAGACGTGATCTCCCCCCAGTCTCTAACAGTATCTGATATTGAATCATCTATTGAGTGTGGACAACTCCTTAGTGAAGTTTTCTACGAATGTAGAAAGGATCTTTTGGCAAAGCAAGGTAATGAAATGCCACAATGTGAAGCCATGAGCATCAAAATTCCCTCTTTCGAGATAGATGAAAACTTTATTGTTGATGAGAAGCTGCTTGCTGAGGGTGCATTCCAGAAAAGTATCAGTTCGAGTTGTCTAATGTCTATGGACAGTGTGCACAAGGCTCCACTGAGACCAAGATTTCTGGATTTTCCAGTTTTGGATTTCGGGGCTTTTAATGGGATGCGGAGAGCGTTTAGTGAAGGAGACATTAAGGTCAACTCTTCTATCCATCTCATGCACATTTTGTTAGTCCCAATTCTTCCTTTATGCTCTCATACAATGGAGTTACATATGTGTGTGTGTATCATGCACCCTATCCTATTAGTTTGTTTTTACATATATGTCATGCTATATAATCCGACAGTCTTGCAATAAAATAATAAATGGAGGATAAAGACCTTGGGACTTTGGCCTCAGAATTGGATATTTTGATTATATACCTAATCTGTATCTTGAAACACCTCTATACGGACTTGTGGCGAATGATTCTCATTTTACCTCTGCTCGTGACTACCTTATGCACTTATTGGTTCTACGACAATGTGTATGAACTGAGAAATGGTTAGATGTTTCTGAACTGTTGGACAGGATAAGGATGGGTGTGATTGATACTGAGTTTTTATGACAGACTCTTGATAATGATGGTAATATAAGTCTCGAGCAGTCCTCAACGGTGCAACCTAGGAATACGAGCAGCTGCACTTCTGATGAACGCAGGGAAAAGCTCTCTAGATACTGGAATAAGAAGTCCAAGAGAAATTTTGGCAGGAAAATCAAGGTGAGATTCACATCTTTCTTCAATTTCCAAAGTAGAAGCTAATCGTTGTAATGGCTCTAACTAGATCTTGAATCCCACTCAAATTATCATATTCTGTATAAGTGCATAAGGGAACGAGACTAATAATGCGTCACATTTCAGTATGCTTGTAGGAAAGCCCTGGCGGACAGCCAGCCAAGAATCCGCGGAAGATTTGCCAAGACCGAATAAGTAGACATAGATCTAATTAAGATGCAGTAACTGTTTGTATTATGGCCGAGAATAAGTAGAGGTAAGTGAAGCAGAGGCAGGATCAACTCTGCTTCCAACCTACCTAGCTAGTTTCTTTAGCATCTGTGATAATGTCAATTATGGTTCAAATGCTCCACTAGACTAGATTTGTACATACTGTTTGTTTACTGCTAGACTAATAATATTATCTCAATGATTTCATAACTATGTACCTACAATTTCCCTTTTCATATTCCAAACTCTTATTATATTACACTGGCTAGTCTATAAGGGCATTTGTCTTCCTTTTTCTGGTTTAAGTTTATTTGGATATCATAATTTGGGTTTTAGAATTTATCGAGGGCTCAGAACTGAAGCCCAATTATTAGTACTATTTAATAATCGAATTGATTTTTGGGTTTGGCTCAAAACTTGGTTTGAGGTAGGTTTCATTCATACTCTATAGGTTTGAACATTTTTTTCTTCTTTTTCTCCGACGGCCAAAACCATGATGGATGCCAATAAGGATTGAAGAAGGTGACGTCGTTTTGCTAAAGCCCTCAAATGATGTTTTTGTGCATGAAGCACATAATTGAGGTCGAACCTCCTCGACAAATTTCTAATTTTTTCTGCTTTAATTAAGCACAAAACAACATTGTTTAAGAGCTTTAGGACAAACAACGTCGAAATCTTAAATCCACGTTGGCATCCACATTACCGTTCGGGCTACTGAAAAAAGTGGGGAGGTGCCGATTGTAAAAATTACAAAATTCGTGCTTTAATTCGTAAAGTTTTAAAAGTCTAAGTTGAAATTTCAAAAACCACTAAAGTTGGTAATTTATTTTTGCCAAAATCTCATTTTTAAATATCATACTATTACTATTAGGCCACGTTTGGTAGGCATGTTAGGATATGATAAGATAGTTTAAAGTAAGATATGTATTGTAGATAAAGTAAGATTGGTATTGTATCTTTGTGTTTGGTAGATAAGATATGTATTGTAGATATGATAAATTGATTGTTTGATACTCTAGTTAAAATTCAAGATTAAGTGGGAAATGACAATTTTACCCCTAATTATAATTAATTATTTTAAAATGTAATGTGTGGACCCTCTCTCCTCTCTCCCCACTTCAATTATTCTCCTCTCCCCTTCTCTGCAATTATTTCTCCTCTCTCCTCTCGTCTGACCACCATCCGCCACCACAACCATCCCATCCCTTACCACCATCCGCCACCACCACCATCCCATCCCTTCATCTCTCTTCTATCTTTTCCATCGCATCTCTTTTCTTTTCTCTCTATATCCGCATCTCTCTCTATATTTTTTTTCTCTTTTATCTGCATCTTTTTTTTAAAGATTTTGATGTGGGTTTTTATTTTTATTTATTAATCTTGTTGAATAGGAAGAGGGTGTGGCTGTGGACATTCATCTTTCTATATCCTCTGGTCTTCATCTCTCTCCTTTCTCTCTCTCGCGCTCAACAACCATCCATGAATGGAAGTAGATGTTCGAGTTCCGACCCACAAAATCGTGCCCAAAATCTGAACTTGTCCATCTCTCCATTAAAATGGTAGATTGAGGATGAAGGGGTTTAATTGGGTGTAAGAAATTATATGGATTGTTTGAGAGAGAAATTGCAGATGGATTGCTTTCTCCAGTTCAAAAGAAATATATATATATTGATGGTCCCAAGACGGATACCTTGGTGTAGAGGGGGGGGTGAATACACCAAGGTTTAAAAACTTTTCCAATTAAAACTCTTTTGAGTGAGCTGGCTGTGTTTGATCCAAATTTTAAGACGGCTTTTGATCGACATAAAATGGCCGTGTGCGAATGTGGTGGGTTTTTGGAAAGTCCGTCTCGTTGCTTTAAATATATTGCAAAGCCGTGTTTTCTTTCGCTAAGTCGGTTTATGCGGCTTGAAATAATGCTTTATGAAGGGTTAGCCGGATGATAAATAAACATGAAAGAACACGTTTATTTAACGTGGTTCGGAGAAACTACTCCTACGTCCACGACCGTAAAACCTCCGGTAATCCACTAAGGATACCACCGACTTTTCGCGCACAATAAGCGTCGTGCTTGGTTCCTCAAGCCGGATACAAGTTTACGCGTACCGTATCGAAACGTAACCAGCATCGTTACGGGGCGCTGAAGCCTAACCTCGTAGTTTGCGGGTACTACGTAACCAACACTCGAATTACGCGACGAGCAAGCCGTACCTTTACCTAACCTTTTCCTCGGGTTTGGGTTTGGGGTTTTCCAACTATGAACGAGTTCTTACAATTAAGAACAATGAGTATGATGAACTCGTTCAAACTAGGCTTAAGATGGGAAGGATTATATGCCTAGATACTAGTGGGAGAGCTTCAAACCGAGAATAAATACTAACTCATAAGAACGAAGGCCGTCGTATCTTTGAAGCTTTTCGAGAGATCTCTTGATCTTTGGTTAGACTTCCTTCAATGAAGTATGTTGATCTCTCTTGAATATATACTCTCGTCTCTCCTCTGTTTTCGATGATGAAGAAGACTTCTATATATAGGGAGAGATTAGAACTGAAGCCGTTGGAAAGAGCCGTTCGAATCTTTACCTAACTTCCGACAGGATTGACTTGTCTTCTTCCTTGATTTCCTCGTAAAGCAATCCTAGGTTTGACTTCTAGGTGCCGAGGTGTCGAGTTCCCGATGGTCCCGCATCGATTCGACTTTATCTAAAGTTCACTTCGACTCGCCGTGTGTTGGTGACTCGAGCCGTCTTGAACTCGCCGGATCATTGACGCCGAGCCGAGTCTTGAACTCGCCGGGGTCTTGACGCCGAGCCGAGTTGTCACACGAGCGGGTCTTCTACAACCTTTGTGTCGGAAGAATTTTATCGTCTCGGATCCGGATAACGTTGCTAACACTTCGACTTGGCTTTACCCCGCCGTGTACTCACTCGGGTCTTCTTGTCTTCGCCGATCACTCGTAAAACGAGAGAAAATCTATAAGCTCAAAAGGTGAGCCGGAAAACACTTGGGTTTGTGCAAACATCTACTCGGTCGGGGTCACCGGGTTTTGGTATCACTTCAAAACTCTATTAATTTCCCCAACAATTTCCCCCTTTTTGATGATGCCAAAACCCCAAGTTGGAAAAACAAAATTGCTTCCCCAACAGAAACGGGGATTCAACGAATTAAACATTCACAAAGCAGGGTAAACATATTCGAGCCCGAGACAAGAGAGATTGTCTTCGTGTTGATTTTGATAAAATGAACTTTTCATTAATAGGAAGAATTTGTACAATTATCTAAATACAAAAGTTCAAAATAAAAATTCCCATTGGTCGGGTCTTGATATTTCTTAGTTCATCAATTTGATGGCCCTCTTTAGACCATATCTATTGAAGATGAACTCTTCACTCTCCTTCCATTCAAACTTGATTCTTTGACTTTGAAATTCCTCTTCACCCCAAGTTGATTAATTTCTTTGATGATTTGGGCCTTGTCGGGAAGGTTTGTTCCGGCTAGAAATGGAGGCTTTAGTCGTTTGACTTTGGGAGCCTTCACTGGATGTTATTGCTCTTGGCATAGAGGGCGATTGACCTTGCCATCATCGATCTGTCTCATGAAGCTCGAGGAAATAGTCCCGGAACGCAGCTCTTCGGATCCATGCCTTTGAAACCGATTTAAGTAATAGAATTCTTTGATGAATTCTGATTTGCATCTTTCCTGCGCTTTTCATTTATATCATCTCGGTTCTTCTTATCACTCGAGGCGCTTTCGGATTTTCTTCTTTGCTTGTCTCGTAGCTCGCCTTCTTCTTCTCGCTTTTCTCGCAGTCGGAGAGCTTCAAACCTTTCTTCTTAACAATCTTATCCAACTCTTGCATTTCTTTTCTTTGCTCGTTGTGGAAGTTACACGGCCGGTGATAGTCTTTTGTATTCTTCGTGCTTGTGTCCACATATGCTTTGCGAAGCGACCATTTTCTCTCCATGTCTCTTTGACCTTTGGGTACAGCTGGCTCATGTCTCTTCTTCATCCAGCTTTCTTTGCAAAATCGTCGATTTCTCTCTCGTATTTGCTGCATTGTGTTCCCTTAGCCGCAGCCTTCCCTCTCACTTGTTTTTCCAGCTTCATTCGATCTTCTCCTTTTTGGCATTATCAACAAGCGGAGGTAGAGAGTGCGATTGCGCCGAGCTTGGAGAGAATACCTTCAACATCGCCGATCTTGATCGAGTCGTCACCGTGACGAGATTCTTGGCAAGAACATGTCGGCTCTCCGAATCGAGCATCCAGATCTTTGTATAAGTTGAAGAGTTGGCGGATGTCAGAGCCGTTGGAGAGAGTGGTCTTTGAGAGCTTCCACCGGCTTGAAATATTTGCAATGTCGTCAACGAGTGGAGCTTGAAGGTTTGAGATGATCTCGTGACTTCTTCTAGAAGAATTGACGATCAACTTGTTGAGAAACAAGAGATTGCCCGAGATCTCTCGCGGTGCTTTCCCGCAGTTGAGAGCGAATCCGTGAACGTCGTCAACGGATGCTCCATTGCTCGGACTTGAGACTCTATAGCCGTGATGCGCGTGGCGGTATCAACATTTGATTCGAGTCTATCCCCGAAAAGGATTTCCTCGACTTGTTTTGCAATTTCGTCCTTCATTGCATCGAGAGCTCAACATGATCCGTCCGGGTTCCGGATTCGGCTTGGCCGGGTTTTATCGCTCGATCTCGACCAAGGAGCGAGTGTCATCGGCAATTGGACTCCGCGGGCGCTGGCTGGCTCAAGTGTTAGCTTGGCTCGTCTTCAATCATCATTGCTCACTCGTGTTGGCGAGACAACCCTTCATTGGCACACTCACCGAGACTTCCTTGGAATTGTCGGGCTCAGAACGTGTCTCCCACCCCGCAATGTTAAGCTTGTCACCGATTCCCGTACTTCACCAGGTGCGGCTTGGGATACCGCCGAGATACTTCAATTATTTCTCCGATGAGATCATCTTGATGCAAATATGCATCCTCCGTACTTCCAAAGCCAAAAGTGTCTTGGAGGCGTGCTTCATCGCCTTCGCTCAAAGGAGAAAGTCTCGATCGAGTCGCTCATTCTCGGTACCAAGTTGCCATCTTGGTAGCCGCATAGAACTTGAGGTCTCCAACTTTGACAAGGGCAATGGGCGGAGTGCGCGCCAGACCGGATACCGAGTTAGAGCACTCTTGACCCCCGTAATGCGCAAGTCCTCGTACATGGCTTCCAAAGGTGCCGAGCCAAGGTAGAGTTGAGAGAAGGAGAGGTAGTAGAATCACTCTCCTCTCGATTCTCGTGGAGTTTTGAGGAGCAGTTCGCGGGTTCACAATTGGTCGTGAAGAAGACGCCCAACCGCGCGAGAGTCGAGCTCACGGGAGATGGCCGTTTTGGGGGTGAGCCGGGATAAGTGGAAGAGGGTTCGCATGTGTCACTGTCGTGAAGGAGCTTCGGCGGGTTGAATATCTTCCGCCTTCTCTTGCGAGAAGATGGCTCTTTGGTTGGAGAGTTTGGGTGGAGGAAGGTTGTTTCGGCGGAGAGAGTCAGGAGGAGAGGGTGAACAGCTTCTTGGATTCTTCACTCGTCCTCCGAGCCGGATGACAATCCATCATTCAATCCCATCTCGGCCGGGATGTTTGATCCGTATTGATCGAAGGCCGACACCGGCCGTGGGGAGAGAATCACCATTGCTCGGCCGGGAATGACATTGTTCTCTTTTTCTTCTCGCCTGGACCTCATTTGGTTTAGGGTCACCGCCTCCTCTTCGTTGTTTCTTCACTGGAACTTCTCTCGTTCCTTCCACTGTTTCCTTACCCTTACTCACAAGAAGTCGCTTCTTCGAAGATCATTGATTTGATTCATTCTTTGAAAAGAATCTTCGTTTCTCGGAAACGGTTCGAATCACCACTTTCTTGTGTTCTTCACCGCTTGCTCTATCAAGAAAGAGATTTTGGAGCAGATAGATACGATGGCTCAAGCTGAAAACGTCGTCCCGGTGGAGTTGAACTTTATCTTCTCCGACTCCTTGACCCGGCCGGTTGAGTAGGAAATCAAACCGATTGACGTTTGCGCCTTTGATCATGGCAATCATTGGCTTGAGCTTTGGAAGCGCTGATCTCTCCTTGAGATCCGGCCTATCCCTAAGATGCATTTTTGAGTAATATCCCGCAGCTTTGTGCACTGGCTTTGAGCAAGAGCTTTGACATGCTTGCTTCCGTACGGCTCGGGGAGATGAGCATTTCTTGCCGAGGAATTCATCTACTTCTTCCCGACCGTAATCATCCGGGATGAATCCTCCTTCTCCGGGAAGCGTTGAACACCTTTCGTAGCATCTTGTTGAGTTTGATGGTGACGGTAGCCGTATCAAACTTTCCGTCTTCGCCTTTGACACTCATGTCAAATGACGATGAGTAAGCCGTCTTCGTCGATAATGTTGAGGTAGAACAAAGGCGGCATCTCTCTTCGGCAAAAGCTTGGGCATGGAGGTTGCCCACGCCAGGAGACCGGAGTCCGCAACTATATCCACCATCTCTTTTAACTCGAAACATGGAGATTGGAGGTGGACGGAATTACTCAAATGACAGCCTTTGTCATTGTGGCTTCAAACCTGGTTCATCCTCGCGATTGATCTCTTGGGCGCCATTTCTCGCAACTTGGAGAATTTGATTTTGAGAAGAACTTGCGCATAATAGATGAAGATTTTGAATCTTTGAAATTTGCGAGAGATAAAGATGAAGCGAAGAAAGGATTCGCGTATCTTTTCCATATATATCAATCGCCATAACGGATCAACGGTTAAGATTGAAACAGTTGATATTCTGATCAACGGCTGGGAGAGATTCACTCATCACGTTTTGCTGACGTGCTTTCGGCGAGTGTATTACAACCGCGCGTGAGGTATTTCAAACGTTTGACGTTCTGCCTCGATCCTGCCGTGCTACAGTACTATGCAGACTTTATAATTAATGCGATGGGAAAGGAAACTTATCAAACAATTTAACTAAGGAATGTCTGTCCACTTAACATATGAATTCAAAATAATTGGACTTTATATAGCATATTCCTCAGAGCCTTTATTGCATGAGATGCAGACCGGTCAGCTTGGACACAGAATCCACTCGATATCACAAATGTCTTCTTCTTGCTTGATTGATGCTTTTCCTCACTCGAGTATTTCGAGATTAGCTTGAATTTCCTTCAGCTGAGTTCCCTTTATCTCTTCGACTGATGTCCAGCTGAGCTTGATTCCCTTTTTGGCTGGGAAATCCTTCTGAACTGAACTTTGGGATCCAGCTGAGTTTGTTCCCCCTCAGCTGGATGATCTTTCTTCATCCGGATTGAGCAGTCCAAATAATTCACACATCATCTTGACTTGGATTTCAGCAGATTGTGCTTTTGTGTGATTTTTTTTTTTCAACAATGGATTCTTTCAGATGTTGAGATAACTCTTGGATGCTCATGTCGTCAGCTGGGTTAGAGGATCATCTTGTTTTTCCTGCTTGGATCGTTTCTTTCACCGATGACTCAAATTTGTGTTTATTTTGGAGAGAGCATCCTGCTGGGTATTCTACTTGATTTTACTAAATCTTTTCAGCTATGTAGAATTCCCCCTTGATTTGTCAGTAGGTGGCTATTTCTTCAGCTGCATCCTACTTCCTTTGAGCGGATTTTCTCATCATTGGCTCATTCATTTGTTAAGGTCAGCTGTCCCAAATCCAGCTGATTCATCTGCTGCTTCTCTAAACTTCTCTTGAGACCAATGTACTCACCGTATGATCGATCGATTCTTCGCTTTGTATCCAATTGTCTTTATTTCATACTGGTCCTGACTAATTGGGTTTCTTCTCTAAGATGTTTCAGACATCTTAATCAGAGCAATCATCCTCATCTGAGTCGGAGAAGGAGATTTGATCATCATCCGTTTTGCTCGATTCGATCCTTTTATCTTCTCTCCGGGAGAATGACTCAGCTGGGTTGCTCTTTGGGTAGAGTTGCTTGTCGTGATGAACCTTCACGATGTTCTTGTACTTTTCCTTGCTTTGTTCCAAATTTGATTAATGCTTCGTACAAGTATGGCAACTTCTTCGTTCAAATCTTCTTTGCTCATAAATCTGAGCTCTTTGTTGGTCCTTCCAAGCTGAGCTGATTGAGCTTCTTTTCTCGGCTTGATCTTCAGCTCTGCTTCATTCATTCGGCTGGATGAATCTCTGCTTGTGATCCCCAGATCAAATTCGTTGGCCTTCAAGATGGAAAACAATTTCTCCGTCTCCATGCTGCCAAGATCAGTTCTGCTTTGGTGAACTACTTTGTGTGTACACCATTCTGAGGAGAGAGCTGAAAGAACTTTCAAGTTCTTGTCTCGAATCGTATATTTTCCGATTCGGATCGTCTCGATCTCGATGACGAGGTTGGAGAATGCCGAGCTCCATTTGATCGATGGACTCATAGGGGAGTTGCTTGAAATTGTCGAATTCTCGGCATGCAAGCCGAGAATTTGTTTTCTTGAATTTCCTCCGAGCCTTCACACTTGGCTAGAGTGTCCCACATCCCCTTAGCCGTCTCGCAGCTTGATGATCTTGCCGAGATAAGCGTTCGTCGTTGAGGAGATGACGTTGCGAGCGTAGCCGTCCAAATTGTCTTCTTTCTTCGCAGAGTACTCCTTTTGGGCTTCACAACTTGACGAGTACCGGTTCGGCCTCAGTAAGGTTTCGCTTGTCTTTCGACTTCATGATGATGATGGGTCCGTCGGTGATAACATCCCACATCATGTCGTGATTCGCACTCGAAAGCTTTTGAGTCGGAACTTCCGGATATCCGATAATCATCGACGAGAGAATGTCGGAAGATTCCCGCAGGGAAGATTCCATGACAAAGTATGCAATATAATGACTTTTAAAAAGATTTTGAAACTTTGAAGGATCTCGTTCGTGACCACTATCGAAAGAGTGACTTGACGGATACTGATGATCTTTTGAACCACCGCTCCGATACCAATTGATGGTCCCAAGACGGATACCTTGGTGTAGAGGGTGAATACACCAAGGTTTAAAAACTTTTCCAATTAAAACTCTTTTGAGTGAGTTGTGTTTGATCCACGAAGACGCTTGATCGACATACGGTTGTGTGCGGAATGTGGTGGGTTTTGAAAGTCCGTCTGTTGCTTTAAATATATTGCAAAGCCGTGTTTCTCTTTTCGGTTAAGTCGGTTTATGCGGCTTGAAATAATGCTTATGAAGTGGTTAGCCGGATGCATAAATAAACATGAAAGAACATATTTAACGTGGTTCGGAGAAACTACTCCTACGTCCACGACCGAAACCTCTGGTAATCCACTAAGGATACCACCGACTTTTCGCGCACAAGAAGCGTTGCGGCTTGGTTCCTCAAGTTTGGATACAAGTTTACGCGTATCGTATCGAAACGTAACCGATCGTTTACGGCACAAAAAGCCTAACTCGTAGTTTGCGGGTACTACGTAACCAACACTCGAATTACGCGCTTCGAGCAAGCGTACCTTTACCTAACCTTCGGTTTGGGTTTGGGGTTTTCCAACTATGAACGAGTTCTTACAATTAAGAACAATGAGTATGATGAACTCGTTCAAACTAGGCTTAAGATGGGAAGGATTATATGCCTAGATACTAGTGAGAGAGCTGTACTCGAGAATAAATACTAACTCATAAGAATGAAGGCTGCTGTATCTTTGAAGCTTTTCTGAGAGATCTCTTGATCTTTGGTTAGACTTCCTTCAATGAAGTATGTTGATCTCTCTTGAATATATACTCTCTCGTCTCTCCTCTCTTTCTGATGATGAAGAAGACTTCTATATATAGGGAGAGATTAGAACTAGCCGTTGGAAAGAGCCGTTCTGAATCTTTACCTAACTTCTGACAGGATTGACTTGTCTTCTTCCTTGATTTCCTCGTAAAGCAATCCTAGGTTTGACTTCTAGGTGCCGAGGTGTCGAGTTCCCGATGGTCCGGATCGGATCCGACTTTATCTAAAGTTCACTTCGACTCTGCTGTGTTGGTGACTCTGAGCTGTCTTGAACTCTGCTGGATCATTGACGCTGAGCTGAGTCTTGAACTCTGCTGGGTCTTGACGCTGAGCTGAGTTGTCACACGAGCTGGGTCTTTCTTACAGCTGTGTCTGGAAGAACTTTATCGTCTTGGATCTGGATAACGTTGCTTAACACTTCGACTTGGCTTACCCTGCTGTGTACTCAGCTGGGCCTTCTGCTGTCTTCAGCGATCACCTGTAAACAGAGAAAATCTATAAGCTCAAACAGGTGAGCTGGAAAACACTTGGGTTTGTGCAAACATCTACTCGGTTGGGGTCAGCTGGGTTTTGGTATCACTTCAAAACTCTATTAATTTTCCCAACATATATATATAGAGAGAGAAGAGGACAGAGTGAGAAGAAAATGATTTGCAGGGATAGAGAAAGAGAGGAAGGACAGAGAAAAAGAAAGGGAGAGAGAGAAGCGAGGCTAAAAGGGTCTTCAACTATCTTATCTGGGTTACTGTTCAAAGAGAGGAAAATAAACTCCCCAAATTCATAGGATGCCTATTATAAAGAGAAATAGTAAAATAGGATCGGGCCTTCTTTAAAAAGCGGGCCTCCAAATTTAGTAATATAAGATAGTAAACAGTTAGATAATTGCAGATAACTTATCTATCTTGGTTAATATGGGTTACCAAAAGCACCCTTAGTTTATTACGGTGAGAAAACCAAAGAATCAAAAGCAGAGATTGGGCTCCCTGGTGTCAAGGGCTAGGCATGCTGATCTCAGCCAATATACTTGGGCCAAATTCGTTCGGGGGAAGCGCCAAGCGTGTATCTTCCTAGGTCCAGCACGTCGTCGTTTCCATCACCGCATATGCTCTGGCTGACCAGCCGTCAGATCTCAACAAAACTAACCTCGTCCCAACTTGTCTCTGTTTTGAGCTTCGTCGTTCCAGTATCGCCGCCAGGAAAAAAAAATCCAAGACACCAACAAATGGCGAGCAAACTGTACCGACTATTCTCATCGGCGATCTCTCGATCTGAGTTGTCCAACGCGGCGAATCGCAGATTCATCGGCACGACGGCGCACCTCCTGCAAAATCAGGAACCAGAAACGAAGGACTCACCGACATCAAACGATAACGATAATATCCACAACCTAATCGAGGATGAGAGGAAGTTCGATTCTAAAGACGCAGAAGATGACGGCGGCGATGAGTTCGTGAATAAGGGTACTGGTGAAGTCGGCGGCCCCCGCGGCCCGGAACCGACTCGGTATGGCGATTGGGAGAAGAACGGTCGGTGCTCTGATTTCTGATTTGCCATAAATCTAATAATTATGCTGTTTATTTTTGTTAAACCTTTTTGTACCCTATCAAATTAGAATAAATAAAAATTGGGAAAATTTGTCGCCATTGTAACCTCTTTCTCTCTCATGATCGGTTTATAGATGCTAATCTCCAATTAATAGTAGAACTCATTTGAGGGTTTTACTGATTATGTATTTTTGCTAACAGAAGTCGATGTATGTGTTTATAGATATATGAATTCCATTGTTAATGCAACATTTACAGATTCTAGATTATAGAATTCCGCCCAAACTACAAATCATAAATCTTAAAATATTACTTCCTCCGTCCACTAAGCATATCCTTTACTTTTGAGTATGAAGATTAAGAATAAAATGAGTATGAAGATTAAGAATAAAAGTAAAAAGATGAAAATTGATAAAGTTTGAATGGTTAAGTGTTTCCATTTTGGTATGAGACATTACTAATCACTAAATAAGAAAAATGGGATATGCTCACTGGGATGGAGGAAGTATTTATTTGTCGAGATCATTTTGTAATGGTGTTTTCCAATTTCAATACATAGATTCTTCTTGCTTTTATTTTCGTAAATATATTTTTAGAGAAAGTATGTTAAATGTGGCCAAAAAAGACGAAATGGGCGGAAACCCCTGTTTCTCTCGGTGCAGGAAACAGGGATGTGGAAAACATGACAGGAATTCTCTACAATTATTAATTTTACTTTGTGAGTGTACTCGAATACAAGGTAAAACAAAAGTAATGGAAACATGCATCTATCATTTTTTCTTTGTTTCTTCTTTGTACTTGTAATTATGCACTTAATTGGAACGTGATGTGAAGCTGGAGGATATTGGAGCACTATGCTTTTGAACGAGGCGATCATCTTTCACGATAACTACTTTATTGCATTTGCATGTCAATGGAGTAGTAAGAAAGAAAAGTTTTGGACTATGTCCAATTATTCCATTATTGGGGAGAAGTTAAATTTAGATCATTTGACCTTTGAACATATTATTGTATAATATATATATAGGTCTTTGAGTTACACTTTTTATAATTTGATTCATGTTACGTTACAATTGAGTCTTTAAGATGAATAAATCTCAATCAGTCAGTATATATGCTTGTTGAGCTGCTGCTGTACATACTGGATGATCCAGTGGAAGATGAATTTGTATCTGCAGGTACAGGTACTGAACCAGCAAAAGGATTTGGCGGCATGAGGGGCATCTTTTCACCTTCGAGCATCTGAATCATGACTTTGGTAGACGGCCTATCTACCGGATACCACTGTATACACCACAGTCCCACTATTATTAGCCTCTTTACAATCTCACTCTCCTCCACATTTTCAACTTGGATCTCCACTTCTTCTCCTTTCTCCAGCTGATTGTACATCCATTCCGGGAAGTAAACTTCGCTGCTGCTGTCTTGTCCTGCTGCAGCGAACTTCTTCCGTCCACCAACTATATCCAGCAACACCATCCCGTAGCTATAGATATCCGATTTGTACGACACTTTCCCAAAGTTCCTTGAGAAAACCTCAGGTGCAATATACCCTATTGTCCCTCTAGCAGCAGTCATGGTCACCACACTTTGCTCCTTGGAGCACAATTTCGCTAGACCAAAATCAGCAACCTTCGGGTTGAGGTTATGGTCTAGCAAGATATTGTGCGGTTTAATGTCAAAATGAAGGATTCTCTGGTTGCAGCCTTGGTGGAGATAATCAAGGCCTTTAGCTATGCCTAATGCAATCGCGTGCAGTTTCTCCCAACCGAGCGTGCTGCTCTGCTTGCCCGATGAAATGTACCTGTTGAGGGAGTCGTTTTCCAAGAACTCGTATACTAAAGAACGCCTGTAGCCATCCGCGCAATATCCAACTAGACGGACCACGTTGACATGGTGGATCTTGCCAATGGTTGCTACTTCATTGATGAACTCTTCGCCGTTTCCTTGGATGTTGTTCAGGACCTTCACTGCTACGAGAATGTCAGTCGAGAGCTTCCCTTTGAACACCGTTCCGTAACCTCCCTGCCCTAATTTGTACTTGAAACCGTCCGTTATCCTCTTGATATCAGAGTAGGTGTATCTTGTTGGCCTCAGATCTTTGTAATCCTCCAGAAAACGCTCTATCCTTCGCTCGTTCCTCTGTTTTCTCTTCTTCGCTCTGTAGACGTAAAATAGTGCAGCAAACACTAGTGCCACCATGAAAACACCAACTATAACAACTGCAATCACTGCATTATCCGATATACCTGCATGGAAGTAGAAACTGTAAAAGCAGTGTAAAAAGGGAGGAACAAGAACAAAAAGGAATTTGTACCTTGTTTCTTTTGGTGAGGTGGTTTGGGTATGTCGAAGCATTCAGTTTGGTTATTGGTGGAATTGGGTTTCAATCCACAATACTTGCCATTGGCTTCACAGTTGCCGCAAACGGGCTCGGGCCAATGCAGATAGGTGTCATCTACTGAATAGTCTCTTGGCCCGCGGAAGAGCACCTCCGAAACATCGGACACATTATACATCTTCACACATGTCGACAAACGCAGATCAGTAACCGAAGAAGAAGATGGGTAGGCATAAACTCGATAATTCCCTCGACCGAGGCAAGAGATCGGGCCCAAAGCCCATAGCGTGTCGTCGAGCTCTCCTGAGCAATTGAAAAGCGTGTATCCGGTGCCTGCGCCAGCGTACACGATCTTGATGTAGAATTCAAAAGGAGAGGGAGAGGGAGAGAAACTAGCTTCAGGAACCCGGGCCGGGAGGCAGGACCCGTTAACCACGCTGATCCGGATGACTTGAGATGCGTAGTCAATTTCTTCAACGGTAGCTTTTGCTGAAAGTGGGAGGACTACATTTCGGGCCGAGGCCCGGAGCGGGAATTGGAAGTCGAATTCGGTGCGGTTGTTGGTGGGGTTGCAAGAAAGGTCGAAACCGGGATAGCCGCAGCGCTGGGGATGGCGGGCCTTTAGCCGGAAAGGGAAGCGGATGATCGGGCCTGACGGGCTGCAGCTTGTGGGCTGGCATTCGTCCTGCCCTGCTGCGAATCTCGGTTGTTGGAAATTTACTGAACAAATCAACAGAATCAAGAAAATAATCATTGTGCGTCGATCTGCAAAATATCCTCAAAATTTCGATGACGAGATGAAATGAGAAAACGAAAAAAGGAAGGTTAATTGTAGTTTGTGGGTTGTGTTTTATCTGAAATACTGCGTTATAGGAGCTCTCTCTCTCTCTCTCTTCCTGCTAGAAAAATAAACACAATCGCGTTGATAATGTTGACTTCAAAGTTTCAAGCTAAGAAAATGTCAGCTGCTGAAGACGGCTTTCAAGCTGGCGTTCCCCCACTTGCGGTGCACGAGGATCAAGACAAGAAAAAAAAGTGAGTAAATGAGCAATAACCGAACACTAATACTTTTTGGACATATATGTCCGGACATAAAATGAATATATTAATAATTTTAACTTATAATTTATCAAATAAAATAATAGTGTTGGTTAGTACTCTAATGTATTTACTTAATTAATCTAAACCGTCATTTTTAGAGAGAGAAATATAAATAAAAAATACGAAATTAAACTAATAAAGTTATTTTGTGATTTTCACTAGTCTTTTGGAAATACTATTACTTAATAGATATTTATGTATTCACTTGAATTAGATTACTCAAAAAATAATAAATTGAATGAATGTGGAGAAATTACAAAATTAAATAAATAAGTTAAACGAATCGAACCGATTCATTTATCTAAACGAGTTAGATTATGTCCGGACATTTATGTCCGAATAGCATTACTCATAACCGAAACCTATGAGTAAGTATCACTACAAATCCTATATTATGTGTTTTTTTGCAAAAATGTCCTAGAATCTGAATATATTGATATCATTCGCTTGTATCTTTTCGATATTCATATATGCTTTGTTATTTGATGGTAAAATAAAATATATACTCTCTCCGTCCATTAAATAACTTTTTAAGAGGGAGTGGCACGAAATTTAATAAAATAGTGGGTGAGTATGTTGTGAGTAGAGAAAGAGTCACATAAAATAACTTCCTAAGAGAGAGTGATATGAAATTTAATAAAATAGTGGGTGAGTATGTTGTAGAAAAAGAGTTACACATGAAATAATGGAGTATTAATCTATACCTATTATAAAAGAGCGGATTCTTACAAAATTGGTTTTACCTAATATATCCCTATTATATCTCTATTTTAAGGGCTATAGTGTAATTTAATTATTACTCATAAACCACATAATTATTTTGTAAATTATAATTATTTTAAAATTTTGTTTCTCTATTAATAAAGGAGTCTTTTGAATCCTAGAGGCGTACATCCATATATATCCGAGATTTGATTTTTGGAGAAGAAGAAATAAAACGTTGATAATTTTTTCTATTGATTCATTAATCATTATTATGTTGAGATTAAGATTTGATCATTACTCATTAGCTGATTTAGATATATATAAACAAATCGAAAGAATTATTGGAGTTTTGACTCATGTTAATTTGTTTCAGTACAAATCAAAATTACTAACTCAGGAACATCTATCTTCAATATCAAAGACTCATTAACTTGTCTCTAATTAGACTAGCATTGGGAAAAGATTGAAATATAAAGTATGAAAATAATAAAGATGACATATTAATTATTAAAGATAATAATAATTAAATTGTTAACTTAATAAAAATTTAAACTTTTACCAAAATTAATTAATATATAAATATATTAATATCCTAATATATAAATTGTTATGTTTCTCTTTCACTTTTGATACACTTCTCATGGATTTAAGGAAATATAATTTATAAAATTATACATAAAATAGAGTATATATTTAAATTATAAATTGATTTGGTTCTTTTAAGGTCTACTACTTACACCTACTTACTAATAATTTGTTGAATTAACCCGAGTACCATCAAGCTCAAGTTTAACTCATTTATTAAAGATAATTCAAGTTTAATTGCATAAAATAGCTTTCTAAGAAAAAAAAATTTAAAAATGAGAGAGAGGATGAGGGGGAAGGGGCGCGGTTGATAGCCGCAATCGGTTATAGTATTTGAGTGGTGGTGGTGGTGGTTGTGAGAGGGAGAGGGAGGGGGCGGTGGGTGATAGTTCCAATTTCAAAAGTCATGTGTAAAATATAGATAAAAGTCACGTTATTTTTTTATAATTAAACCTATATTAAATGTATAATTATGCATAATAGAAAAATTTAGGCTTTTAATGGTATATCACTATATATAGTAGCAACCAAAGGCATTCTAATATACTCCTCCGTCCACGAATAGTGCGACTATTAGATGATGACACGACTTTTAATAAAAGTTTGGTCGATGTTAATGAATGCAGAAAGGGTCCAATTTGTGAGTGGAAAATGAATAAAAAAAATAAGATAGTGCAAGTGGAGTCATTTCTAAAATGAAATAGTCATACTTTTATGACAACGGACCAAAACAAAAAATTAGTCGCACTATACCAAGGGAGTATTAATTAATATATTAGTGGATATTAATTTAATTTATAACTATAGGCATATATGTTATTCGTATTATTTAGAATCAATATGTTAGATTATTCAAAAGACAAATGTATCTCCTCTGATTTTATTACAACACTAAGTTTGTCGTGTGTTAACTTAAGAAAAGAGCTTAAGGTCTTCAGTTAACACGCGAGACGGTGTAAGATAAACGCTCTTCGTACGAAAGATAAAGTTAAATAATATAGCTTACAATAATAATATTAAAGACTGTTTCACAATACATCAAGAGAACATATTTAAAGACCTAAAAAATAAACTTTAATACGATAATGAAACAAAATTCTAATAAGAAACTAATAAATAAAAATTACTTATCTAAACTAGAATAAAGGATCAAACGTGCCACCTATATCCTTGCTCGCCAAATAATTACTAGCAAATTATCCCACGTCATAGAGTTGAAACAAAAAGTATTTGGATGACAATCCACAAGAAAACTAAGAAGAGAATTCTAAAAAAGTTTTTCTTGATAACATTACTTCCCTTCACTTTCGAAGTATGAATAACATATGGAGAACCCTCTCATTTTATGATAATTGTAGTAATTGAAGTCATCATAGTAATTACCTTTAAGATTTATAAGATGGTAGCAATTTAACCACATTGTAATAAAAAATATATAATATGTATATACTTTTATTTCTTCTAAGGGCACTTAATTAATTAGTGAATCCATAAAGGTTTTAATGATGTTCGGCTCTAAAGCATAAAGTTTGTTATACCCAGAGTTTTGGTTCTAAAACTCTCTGTTCTTTTATAATAGGCATAGATATGACCCTTCATTCGTAATTAAATATTTATTATAACAGACGATTATTATCGCACTATACAATATTGATAATTATACATAAAATATAGTATAAAAAATTTGGTTTCATTTTTTTTTACTCTTTACACATACTTGCTAATATTTTGTTGAAGATAATAAAAAATAATTAATAATATTATAACTTTAAAAAATTATCATCAAATACATTTTATTTGTAATAAATCAATCATGTTAAATGAGAGTTTATACGTGCAACGCACGTAATTCCCTGCTAGTTAATTAAAATTGTGGTGAGTCATGTAGAGCATTAATTAATTGAGTTAGGGCTGATATGTAGGTAAATAAATTTATAAAGTATGGGTAAATAGAATAATTTGTTGTCCTAAAATAGATAGGAAGTTAGGAAATTATTTAGTGGACAGTCCAACAAAAAAAGTTAGGAAGTTATTTTGTGGAGGGATGAAGTACAATGTTTTGTAAAGAAGATAATTATATGGATATGTAATTAATATAAATAGAAATAATTAAGTATTTAATATTTGTCATATCATATGTTAATTGTTGGGAGTGGCGTAAGATTGGATGGGTGTAGGAACACCGGAAGCAGGAATGCAGGATTCCCTTCTCCTCTAGTGGTTTATATCTTTTTTTTACTAGTGGTTTTTATCTTTATTGTTTCTTTAAACCTCATCGTTGAATAATGCCTAATTGAAAGTTGACTCCTTTTGAATGTCAAAAATACTACTCACACAAACACAATCAAATCACGCGAAAACATTTCACTAAGAAGAATAAGTTGTGCACATATATTGAACTTTTCCTTCTTTCCGCTTTGATTATAATTGAGAATAAAATCGAGAAAACAGAGGATATACATTCTATCGCCTTCATCAGACTGGTGAGCAATGAGCATGTCAGAAAAGAGAAACTTGTTTGCAGTTTCAAGAATCTCGATTTTCCTGCTTTTCTTCTTCACTCTGAATTCTGTAGCTCAGAGTCAGAACTACAACAACAACAACAACAACAACTGCGCTTCTTCATCTTGTGGCAATATCAGAATCAGCTACCCTTTTAGATCAACATCTACCCCCAAATCTTGTGGCTACGACGACCCCAGCTTCGAGCTCGAATGCCACAACAATCAGACTATTTTCAAGGGGAGATCAACACGGCATATCGTGCAAGATATCAACTATGAATTATACTCCATAAGGCTGGTTGATCCCAGCATCAACAGGGCAAATCTTTCTGCTTGTCCTCTATACTCCAACGACTATGATGTTTGGCCATCCATATTCAATTTCTTCTTCCAGTCGAATATACCAATATCTTTTATCTACTGTCTGGCTCCAGTGAATTCTTCCAAGTACGTGGAAGGTCCTTTTTGTGGCAACAGGAGTAGAATTTTCTCCAATTCTTCACAAATTTACAGTTACGTTATGGTGGGAGATAGGGTTATGGTATCTGATGTGGTGGATTCGTGTACGGTTGATAGGGTGGTTTGGGCATCGGGGCGTAGGGGTATGAACGACAATTCTTCTTTGGCAGGCATCTATGATTATATGGCTTATGGCATCGAGCTGTCGTGGTTTCGTGCTCTCTGCGGAGAATGTGAGAGGACCGATGGCGCTTGCAGCGTGGAGGGGAATCGGATTACTTGCAAACACTACTGCAAGGAGGATACACCTCTCTCCCAAAAAAGTTTCAAATGTAAGTCGCATCTTGTGTTGCTACTTTTTCTGTGCTTTTACTGCCCAATCATATTGTAGGTGTTGATCAAAATATGCTCTGCTTTTTCAAATTGCTTCACTTTGAGATTGATTAATTTTATGGAATAGTAACAATTCTTGAGTATTTTCTAGCAACGAGGATTGCTGCAGTCATGCAGTGTAGAATTGAGATCAGACATCATGGTCTACTGGTTAAGATTACCAAAAGAATGTATGATTGTAGGATTCAAACTTCATTAGTGTCAAGTGTGAACTAGTCTTGATAGAATAGATTTCGTGGAAGCTGAGTATATTCTCATGTTTGTCTCGATGCCTAAATTTGAGACTTGTTAACAGAGTTCAAAGTTCAATTGAGTTCAATGCAAACGTATGGATGAATAAACTGATAATTTAATGTTGTTTCTGCAAGAACTTTTAGATACTAGAACATGTCTGGACTATTTCTTGGATTTGGACCCCTTGTGTGTATCGCGTGCTGTGGGCAAAAATAAGGGTGTAGAGTGGCAGCACTTTCATATATTTTGCTGCGTGGAGTCGGGGATGCTAATCAGGGGATATGGTTTTCTTATTCTTCTTTCAATCTTGCATATATGATGCATCAACTCATACCAACTTCTGTGATCTGTGCCTCTAGTGATAAGTTCTTGACTTTCTCATTTGGCGACTTCTTGTTTGCTGACGCTGCTTTCACTTGAATAATGCAGGTAAATTCGAGTACTGGGGAGGTGAGTACTCCATCATCTCAAACCTTCATTGTCTTTGCCAAATTTTCCTTTGAATTTTTTTCATATGGTAGTTTCTTCTAACATCTTAGCTTTTCTGACAGTTTTTGTCATAGCATATGGAGTCATTGCAATTGGTAAGATTAGAACCTTCATTCAGTTACTTTTCAATATTGGGTTGGCTTCTGAAATAATACTACTTGTTTTCAAGCTAAATTGTTCATTGCCATCTCTGGCAGAGAAAATAGAATTCGTTGAATTTCAACTCTTTCCATGTCCTAATACAACTGTACTTTTGAGCTGACAATTCTTCTGTTTCTGCTCATGCTTATACAGCTGCACTTGTTGCTCTGAGATTCTTGATTGGCTTCCCATTCCTTGTCGGACTAGTGGTGCGCAAATGGAAAAGACGGCATTTAGCAATGGATGAGACCATTGAAGAGTTTTTGCAGGGTCAGAACAACCTCACGCCTATAAAATATACTTACTCCGAGATCAAGAAAATGACCAACAATTTCAACCAGAGATTGGGCGAAGGAGCCTATGGAACTGTATACAAAGGCAAGCTTCGAAGTGGTCCATATGTTGCAGTAAAGATGATGGAACAATCTATGTCTAGTGAGCAAGAGTTCATCAGTGAAGTCGGCACAATTGGCCGGATTCACCATGTCAATGTAGTGCAACTCATCGGCTTCTCAGTCGAAGGCTCAAAGTGCGCTTTGGTGTACGAGTTTCTGCCAAATGGTTCCCTAGACAGGTACATTTTTAACCAACAAGGCTTGGAGGTGACTGCGTTGCGGTATGAGAAGATGTTTGAAATCGCACTCGGTGTGGCTCGTGGAATCGACTATCTACACCGTGGTTGCGACATGCAAATCCTGCATTTTGATATCAAGCCTCACAATATCTTGCTGGATGAGAAATTCAATCCGAAAATATCTGATTTCGGGCTAGCAAAATTGTACCCGGCTGATGGCAGCGCTGTGAATCTGACGGCCGCAAGGGGCACGATGGGTTATATGGCGCCGGAGATGTTCTACAAGAACGTTGGAGGCGTCTCCTACAAGGCTGATGTTTATAGCTTCGGAATGCTGCTCATGGAAATGGCGGGAAGGAGGAAGAATATGAACCCGTTTGCGGAGGACGAAGGGCAGATTTACTTCCCGTCGTGGGTGTACGAGCAGCTTAGTGGTGGGAAGGAAGTGGAGGTGAAGGATGCGACGGAGGAAGCAAGGAAGATGATGAAGAAGATGATGATAGTGGCATTGTGGAGTATACAGATGAAGCCTTGTGATCGGCCTCCTATGAATAAACTAGTTGAGATGCTTGAAACAGATTCTCAATTGCAGATGCCTCCAAAGCCTTTCATGGCTCCACGATGATCATGCAATAACTAAAATTTTGCCACTCTAGTTTCAGATCAAATTTACTATTGCCTACATTAGATTAGTGATATGTATCGATTTGGAGAATTTATATACCCTAATTGAATGGAATAAATCTTGGTTCCTATATTTAAATTTTCAAATTACCACATGTCATTCATGCAACGAAGGCAATAGAAAATGTAACACGATTAGACAATAGAAGATCCGATTTGCTCTAGTTTATGTTGTTTCGTATGTAGGTTGTATCATGTAATAATGTAATTTTTTCAACGTGAAGTAATTCAAATTGATAGAATTTTGCGTGGTTTTAGTTTTCATGTACAAAACAACGAAAACCAAGTAAAATGTAGTACTCCCTCAGTCCACAAAAAAATTGCTTCATTGCGGTTGATACAAATTTTAATAAAAACTGATGGAAAGTTGTGTGAGTGGAGAAGTAGTCCCATAATAAAGTTGGTAAGAGAAAGTTGGCTGACACAAATTTTAATAAAAACTGATGGAAAGTTGTGTGAGTGGAGAAATAGTCCCATAATAAAATTGGTAAGAGAAAGTTGTGTGAGTGGAGTTGTGAATTCAATAATGGTATTTAATGAGGTATGAAATGTGAGGTCTATTACTAAAATAGATGTGGCAACTGGAAAATAGATGAAATAATGGACAGGCCGAAAAGGAAATTGTGACAAATTTTTCATGGCCGGGTGGAGTATTAGAGATCCATAATAATTAATCACTTTCCGGTCACATCGCGAGACTAAAGTACATTTCGGTCAACTCTCATCCATCCACTTTTGAAGGGTAATTTTCGCGTATGTGATTAACGTTTTTATGAAAAACTGGTATTTTTACACTTTGGTTATGAAAAAGTGGGTAGTTTATATATTCACAATTCTGCATTTGTTGGAATTGGAAATATTGAATTATTAGACGCGTGCGCGTTAGTTTTTTCAGACAGAGAAATGTATGCTTTGGTTGGAGAAGCCTATCTTGACTTTCAAACCATGAAAATGTCAGCAACTTGAGACCAATCTGCTTTTCAATTTAGAAAAAATCTTATCCAGTCAAGTGCTCTTCAATTTGTGGTGTACGAATAATTGAACATCAACAACATGAATAATTTGAGCTGTAAAAACTATAGGCGCGTTTTCAATATTTCTCAAACTTCATTTCTATTCAAAAATTAAATATGTAGAACTAATTATACAAACTGCATTGCGCATCGATCGATTTGCACAAAATTCGTAAAATATAAATCTCGTTAACGAAGTAAATCTAATACATGAAGTTATTTGCACATACTAATTCTATTTTATTTCTTCCAAGTGAAAATGTATAACCACTATTTTCGGTAGGCTGCTTGTGCGGTCCAGTAGACGTTGTCCACTTGATTGCATTAATGCATTCCACATTCATTTTTCGGACCCAAGATGAGATGTATAATAATCATTTCAAGGAAACGTCAGATACGCGCTCGCGGGTGAATATATATATGTTGTTCTTCTTTCCGGATATATTATACAATACAAATTCATAAAAAACCAGATCCTATCCCTGGCTAGCATGTCGTCAAGCTGCAATATCTTGATTCTGCTGCTTTTCTTCACAGTTAATTCCACAGCCCATAATAACAACATTAACTGCGCTTCTTCTTCTTCTTCTTCATGCGGCAAAATCAAAATCAGCTACCCTTTTCGATTATCAAGTTCCCCCAGATCTTGTGGGCACGACGACCCCAGCTTCGAGCTGGAATGCCGCAACAACGAGACTATTTGGAAGGTGAGATCAAAAGGGTATATCGTGCAAGACATCAATTATGAATTATACTCCATGAGGGTGGTGGATCCCAGCATCATGATTGCAACTGCAAATCATTCTTCTTGTCCTGCTGCTACTTATTCCGACGACTTATATGGTGCTTGGCCCTCTATCTTCACTGCTGGCATCTCCCAAAAGGATATGCCGGTATTTTTTATCAACTGTGTGGCTCCGGTTAATTCTTCCAAGTACGTGGAAGGCCCTTTCTGTGGCAACAGGAGTAGCATTTCCTCCCCAATTTATAGTTATGTTATGGTGGGAGATGGGAGTACGGGGGTGTCGGAGTCTTGTGCGGTTGATAGGATACTGTTTTGGAGCTCGGGGCGTAGGGGTATTAGTGACACTTCATCTTTGGCAGCCATCTATGGTGATTTGGGTTATGGAGTGGAGCTCTCGTGGTTTCGTGCTCTGTGCGGAGAATGTGAGCATGTTGGATATTGCAGCTTCGATGGCACTCGGATCACTTGTGATTACTCCTGCAGGGAGGATACGCCTATCTCCCAACATACTTTTAAATGTAAGTTAGTTACTAATTAATTATTGCATGCATGTATGTTTCTATTTTACTTCAACTGTTCCAAGATTGCATCACTAATTATATTATTTGCAATGTGAAATCATATATATATATATGTGTGTCTTGATTGGTAGATTTGGGATTTATTATTTGAATTATATATCTCAAAGCAACCTAACGTAACAGCTGATATTTTCTTCTTAAAAAAATTTGTTGCCAAGACATGCATGCATGTTGATGTGGATATATAAGGTGTCTGTTTCAGTCTAGGATGCAATAAATGATTTGTAGTGTTTGCTGACACTGCTTTTTCTTTTGAAAAATATAATGCAGGTAAATTGGAGTATTACGGAGGTGAGTAGTGAGTAGTGAGTGGAAGTACATCTTTCTTGTCTATAAACTTTGTTTCATATGTGGATGCTCTCTTCTAACAAAATATATATTCTTTTGTTTTTGCACAGTTTTTGTCCTTTGGTATGGATTGATTGCAATCGGTAAGATTCCCTACCTTGTTTTGTTAATTATGAGTATATTTTATAAAAGGGCGTTCAATTTGAGGAGATTGCTAATTTTGTATTTAATGTGATGTATATGTATATATATGGTTTGAGCTGACAATTGAATGTTTTGATGATGAATTAAACTGCAGGTGCAATTACAGGTCTGAAATTCTTGATTGGCTTCCCCTTCCTGGTGGGACTAGTGGTGCAAAAATGGAGAAGACAGCATTTACCACTCTAATTTTATCATTCTTTTCGACATTAATTGTATCTCTCACTAAATCTGTAATTTCTTTGAGCTAGCTACATTTAACATGCTTTTCTCTTTTTCTTGATTCAAATGTGTCGATCGAGTGTATATATATCCTTAGTTAATGTTAAATTATTGTTGCATTGGATTGAAAGAGCCTTGTCTTTATTATTTAATTAATACATTAATTGTTGGAGGGTCTCAACTCTCAAGTCAGCTTGTTTCTATCCTTGCTTGCTTTCTCCAAATCTCCTTGATAATGAATGATTCATTGATATTAGTAGTCAACAACGCGTATACATTAATTTAATGATACAATTTGGAGGCATAATAACCTTCAATTCTGCTGATAAGTGATTCAAATTCCTCTTATTTTTTTGTACTGAGATCAAAAGGATTTGGAGGAATAGCAGGCATGCTTTCTTGTTCAAGCATTTTGATCACTGCTTTCATGGATGGACGATCAGATGGAAACCACTGCATGCACCATAACCCAACTATTAATAATTTCTTAACTAATTCATTTTCCTTGCCTTCTTCTTCTTCTTCCCCCTCCTCTATCTTGATTGCTCCTCCTCCTCTCTTCTCCACCTCACTGAAATACCATTCTGGAAAATGGACTTCACCGCTCTCCTCTCCCTGACTAAAACTCACCCTTCTCCCTACCATACCCAGCAATAGCTTGCCAAGACCGTAAGCATATGCTTTCTGTGGTATGACGTTGAAGGAACTTGACAATAACTCAGGAGCATTATATTGCAATGATCCTTCATCAGCAGACGTCGTAGCAACTACGACTTTGGGATTGAAGTTGTGGTCTAGCAGGATACTGTGAGGATTCCAGACCAAATTCAGATTTTTCTGGGCAGATTCTTGATGAACATACTCAACTCCTCTGGCTATGCCTAGACCAATTTGCTGTAGCTTCTCCCAACCAAGTGTGTGGTTTTGTGTTTCTGAAGATATTAGCGTATCAAGTGTTCCGCCTTGCAAGAACTCGTAGATGAGAGCTCTTTTGCGTCCGTGTACACAATATCCAATCAATTGAAGGATGTTTGCATGTTGCATTCTGCCTAATATCTCCACTTCACTGATGAAGTCCTCAAGAGTTTGACCGGAGCCGTGGAGAAGTTTGACAGCGACGGGAGTTCCATCGGTGAGCTTCCCTTTATGCAGTGATGCTCCATGGCTGAGTTTCTCCTTGAAATCATTTGTAAGTCTCTTTACATATGCATAAGTGTATCTTCTTGGCCTCATATCCTTGTGACTCTTTAAAGCATTTTCTATCCTTTTTTTATCATCTTTCTTTCTTTTCATCGCCTTAAACATGAAAAATGAGGCAATCACAGTAAATGCTAGGAGGATTATTCCGGCTGTTATCCCTATAAACAGAGCATTTCTGTCAAAAAAATTATCTTTAAATATATGAGTTGTTGAGCAAGAAGATTGATAAAATTACCTGCAGTAAAAGGTTTGTGGTTCTTTGATGCACCTGTAAAATATCAATATTCCCATTAGCTAATAATATGCTGCCAAATTCTTATTTAATATAGAAATTTTTAGTATTTATCTTTTGTACCATGTTGAGGGCTGAAGCATTCAGTTTCTTCTGCAGCACCAACATTTTGCAACCTACAATAATCCCCTTTGGCTTCACACTTACCACAAGAAGGCCTACTCCAACCAAGATAAAAACGAGTGCTATATTTATCGTCTCTTCCAGCCAAGGCGCCGTCTGGAACATATGAAATGTTGTACATCTTAAAACAAGACGAGTACGGAGGCAAGGATGTGATATCATACATAGAGGCAAAAGCAATAACTTGGTGACGACGGCTGCTAAGGCAAGTAACTGTCTCATAATCTCTAGCGTTGGAACAATTGAACAAAGTGTATCCTTCACCATATCCTATTGCCTCTACCTCAAATGGAGAGGCTGGTGAATACTTTACAGTTGGAAGCTTCTCCGGAAGACATGATCTTGCTCTGGCATAACCAACCACCATCTTTTGTGCCTCGTAGTCGATATTCCATACTGCAACTGTCATCTTCAATGGAAGGATGATGTTGCTGGCTGATGCTGTCACCGGAAACTGGAGATCGAGATCTGCTCTGCCACTTTCGTTGCATGATAATCCGAACCCCGGGTATCCACAACTCTCCGGTTGATGACCTTTTAGCCAGAATGGGAACCGGACAACGGGGCTTGAAGGGCCACATGATGTTGGGAGGCACTCATTTTGGCCTAATGCAAGGTAGAAAATGGAGATGAAACTAAAGAGGAAAATCTTCATGTTCAACTTGGATTTTTTTTTCCCCCTGTGAAATATGATGGATGTTTTACTGCTTTCCATTCATCATGATCTTCATCTTACTTGACTCCTTTTCAAGATCATTTCTTTCAAGAATAATGTTGACTTTGTGCTCTTTCCTCCATACTGATCAACATGTGTTGACTATTAACAAAACGCGTAGAATGGATCAGGACAGATTAGTTATCTGATTTTCTAAGTGTCTGACTTTGAATGAAATGCTTTAAGCTGACACATCTGGAAGAAAAAAAAAAAATGGCATCCAGTTCAAATAAGATGATGATTGAGGATTATGATATAGCTTAATGAATGTTATCTTTCTGTACTCTCATATTTCAATATGGATTCTTGAATTATTTATTACCCAAATGGAATAATTAGTGCCTAGAATATCACATATCCATGATTAGTCTAGTCAACGCACTAATTCATTCCAACTGAAGCAATACAAGAAATCACTCCAAAACGTCCAAGAAACCACCAATTTACATACATACTAATCTTAGGCAATCTTTAGCATAAAATTATTCTTTCATGGTTCAAATCTTGTCCTCATCATCTGTGATCATGTCGAACGAGCGGCTCTTTTCTTCATATCTAACCCTTACAATTCTGCTCCTATGTTGTACAGAAAGGTGCAGAGCAAAAAACAGCTCATTTTGCATCACTTCTTCCTGTGGGAATATCAACATTAGCTACCCTTTTAGGCTGAGAGGCGATCCTGCAAATTGTGGCCATCCAGACCCCATTTTCGTGCTCGAATGCCAGAAAAATCAACCTACACTGCTCACAGGATCCAGAAGATACCATGTTGAGGCAATTACTTACAGCAACTTCTCCATTCGTATATCTGATCCAGGTCTAGACAGCAAGAATATGTCATCCTGTCCGATTTATTCATACATTAATGATGATATATACTCAAGCTATGTGTATAGATATTATTATACTAACACCACTTGCATAACATATATCAACTGTCTAAGTCCTGTAGCTAATAATACATTATATGTTGAGAATCCTCTCTGTGGCAACACCAGTTCCTTGTCCAACTCCTCGAGAATTTACAGTTATGTTACGGCTGAGAGGATATTGGTATCAGATTTGGAGGATTCCTGCACCTATGACACCATGGCTCAGGCTTCTTCATCAGTACTCTGGCCTTCCACAGATCAAAACTACTACTCGTATGCGCAGATTCATGATATGCTTGCTTATGGATTTGAGCTATTATGGTATCCTGCGTTGTGTACAGAATGTGATGAAAGCAAGGGAACTTGCAGTCTGGAAGGCAACAAAATCAAGTGTCGCCATTATTGCTATGAAAGCACCCCTCTAGAAGACCGTACTTTCATCTGTAAGTTCCAAAATGCTTAATTTCCTCAAAAATAATGATCAATTTCTAAGTAATCAATGAATTAAATTAGATCGGATTGCTTTACTAACATTAATTCTTGACTGGGGAATGCAGGCAAATTGGAGTATTATGGTGGTAAGTTCTCATTGTGCTAGCTTCATTAGCTTCTTAATATAAAATTAAAACCTTTTCTTTTAGCTATTTGTCACATATATTTACCAATTATCATCATATCTAATTCTTACCTGTTTTCTCCATTCAAACAGTTTATTTGTACATTGCGGCCTTAGCAATTGGTAAGTACTTCTCACTACCCCTCAGCTCAGAATAATTAATTAATACACAATTAATATTAATCCATTTTCATATATATGTTCGTTAATTATATATATGGTTTCTTCTTTGATTAATTTTCGCAGGAGCAGTTATAGTAGTGAGATTTATACTTGGGATGTCGTGTCTAATTGGATTAGTAGTGAATGATAGGAAAAGGCAAAGTTCATCCATTAGTGATGAAAACATCGAACAACTGTTGAGAGAGCAAGTTAATCACATGCCAATAAACTACAGTTACAGGGAGATTAAAAAGATGACGCAAAATTTCAAGGCTAAATTAGGCGCAAGTGGAAGTGTTTTCAGAGGCAAGCTTCGGAGCGGTCCTCTGGTTGCAGTGGAAATGCTGAGTAATTCTTCAGCTAGTGACAGAGAGTTGATCATGCACGCATCATCAATCTCAAAAATCAGCCATGCAAACGTCGTCAAACTTTATGGATTCTGCATGCAAGGCACGAAAAGAGGTCTGGTGCGTGAGTTTGTGCAGCGTGCATCTCTTGACGAATACATCTCCTCGCAGGAAGGGAAGAAATGTGATCCGCTGAGTTTCAGAGAGATGTTCAAGATAGTCGTTGGAGTAGCTCGTGGGGTCCAGTGTTTACATGCTGCCAACATCCTCCATCTTGCAATCAAGCCTGGGAACATTCTGCTTGATGGAGATTTGAATCCCAAGATATCAGATTCTGGGATCATACATAAGGGGATGATGGGATTCATGGCTCCAGAATTGGTGTACAAGAATGTTGGAGAAGTGTCTTGCAAGGCTGATGTGTACAGTTTTGGGATGGTGGTGCTGGAAATGGCGGCGCGGCTGCAGTCGCTGAATCCACATGCTGCAGGGCAACTGTACTTTCCCTTGTGGATTTACAAACAATTGTGTGAAGGAAAAGAGTTGGAAGTGAGAGGTGGTGAAGAAGAAGAGGAGAGAGAGATGATGAAAAAGATGATAGTAGCAGCGTTGTGGTGCATTCAGATTAAGGGTGGAGATAGGCCGATGATGGATCAAGTTGTTGGCATGCTTCAAGGAGAAATTGAGTTGCTGCACATGCCTCCAATGCCTTTCCACAGAGACATCATCATCAGTTATGAGGAGGAATTCATGGAGATTTAATTTAACTTATTAATAATTTCTAGTATGAATTTAGTGTTCTATAGTAGCCTCGATCATGTCTATTAATTTATTTACTTACTTTTTAGAGTTAATGTTCCAAAATGTTACTTTTCTAAACTAAAACATAAATACTAACCATCAAAACTTAAAACACAAATAATGATTCTCCCTTACTCTTATATCCTTAGGCCATGTTTGATACATGAGATAAGGCCTTATTGCATAGGTTATCTCCCCTTATATTGTTGTTTGGTAGGTTAGATAACTAATCTCTAAAGCCCAAGATTAAACAAAGCCCGTTGCAAAAGTACTGTTCCTCTTTAGCTTATAAATCTCTTCCCCACCTTCAGATAAGTATGTTTACTTCAACAGTGCCACAAGATTATGATTGAAAATATAAAATTACCCTTCCCACTCTTCCACATCTTCTCTCCCGTCTGTAGACCCAACCACAATTACAATCTACCATCCATGGACTTTTGAAGGAAAAATATAGATGAGATAAGAGAGAATGTGGTGGAGATCATTGGATGAAAAAGAAAAGAAAAAAAATAATTGCAGAGAGAGAGATAAGCAGATCGAAAATTATGGGTGGAGGAAGTGCTTATACAGCCACGCTCAGAGAACGGTGACGGTCTTCTCCGGCAAGCCTCGCTGCGGCTGTCATGGATGATTTTCCACCATTCTCATCCTCAATCTCAGCGTCTCGCCCTTTCTCTCGAACCAAGAATTGTCGCATCTCTCTCTCTCATCGCCTTGATTTCACCCTCGAGGCCATGGCGGAGAGGCCGCTGCCGCGCTGTCTCCGGCCACGCTTCGAACCATCACACCACCGCCTTCATCTGGATTTCCGCCACCAACAACAATCCTCAATCTCAGCTGCGTGCGTGTCTTCCCAAAACCTTGAGGAATTTATGTCGCTCCGATTTTGGGTATAACAATTTGATGGCTCTGTAGCTGAAGCAAAGAAGAGCATTCAAAAAAAAATTACAGAGGAGATGAATAAAGAAGTTGGCTATAAGAAAAATGGGAAAGTTGGGAATCAATCCGGCCAATAACTGGGGTTTCTCAGCTACTTGAATTTGTTATTCTTCTGGGTAATTAATTAATATATATCATCGATATTGTTAGATTCGAGATGGTAGCTCTTTTGAAGTTGGCAAGTTTATGCAGAAGCAAAAGTGACTGAAGTGTGTTGAGCTGTGCAAGAAGGTTTCTGAGCTAGTATTTTGTGGAACAGAATTGAGGATTCTTTCCTTATCTATGCAGATTTTGTGGAGATTCTTTCCATATCTTGTTGACGCGGAAAGATCTTTATTTTGAGAAGATATATTCTATTGTTCCACGGTGATTATCTTGAAGATAGTTTCCTTGCATAAGGAGACCAAGGCACGTGACGGTGGAGACAATATCTAGGGTTTCTCAAGACTTATATATTTCGACACCATTTCAATTTTCCATTGTATTCTTGAAAGCTTTTATTTCATATAACACTTGAGTGAGGGGTGAGTGTCAAGTTGTGTGAAACGCCCTTATGCATAGCGAAACAATAATCTCGTTGTAAGCACGAGAGGAAGCTCCTAACCTTACGATCACGCAAGGAAAAAACTGAAGTTTCTTGAGAAAATAATTTGCATAGATAATAAAATAAAAGGAACTAACCCTTATTTATATAGGGCAAAGTACGACCAATCCTAAAAGGTTAAGACTTTCTTAAGGAAAGCCCAAAACCAAACGGAAATAAAAATAGTTATTGACTTTAACTCAATAACCAAAAATTAATACTAATCTAATTAATAAAATAACTACCAACTAAGCAAATTACGCTAAACATACTCTGCTATGTAACAATGGCGCGATAGAACTCTTCGAGGCCGCCCTTTCTGTCGTTTAACTGATCGACCCACCGCGCGCCTCTCTTCACTTCCATCGTCGATCTCAATCGTATCAACTCCTATCCCATCGACCAACACCTTGTCCTCAAGGTGAAATTCTGGATAAGTCTAACGAAAATCCTCCAGACACTCCCATATAGCCTCCTCAAGTGGACGCCCCTCCCACTGAATAAGAACTTGAGGTTCGCGGATTCCATTACGGAGTATAGTGCGATACGAGCAAGCAGCTAATGGCATCAATGACGACAGTCCCTCGTCATCAATGAAAATAGGGTGAATAGGTGCCAATGTCGACCCCACAAAAGGCTTATATAAGCAATGAAACATGGAAAATTGGATGAACTCGGTACCATTCCGGCAACTCCAGTTTATGTGCAATTGCTCCAATTTTCTGACTGATGCAATACGGACCAAAGTAACGCCTGGACAACTTGGGAGATGCCCTTCGAACTACTGTAGATTGCCAATATGGCTGTAACTTGACCCATACCCAAGCCCCAACTTCAGAGCCCACATCTCTACGCTTTGCATTAGCCTTTTGAGCCATTCGGTGCTGCACATTTTCCAGATTTTTCTTAAGGTCAGCCAAAATCCTATCACGATCCAACAATAAAGCTTCCAACGCATCCACCGTAGTCGACCCTAGAATATGGCGTGGTATGGTGGACGGAAATTGCCCATACAAAGCCTGGAATGGGCTCATCCGAATACTTGAATGATAGCTAGTATTATAACTAAACTCTGCCCAGCCTAAATAATCTCTCCACTTATCAGGTCGCTCAGATGTCATTGCACGGAGGTATTGCTCCATCCCTCGGTTCACCACTTCTATTTGCCCGTCAGTTTGCGGATGATATGCGGAACTATACTTCAACTTGGTTCCGTTGAGCTTGAATAAATCCGCCCAGAATTTACTTAAGAAAATGGGATCACGATCCGAAATAATAATAGAAGGAAATCCATGCAACTTGATAACCATGTCTGTGAACAATTGAGCCACTCTCGCCGCCGTAAATCCCACAGGCAAAGTCCCAAAATGAGCTGCCTTTTTCAAACAATCCACAACTACCAAGATTACTATGCACCCCTTCGAAATCGACAAATGTGTAATAAAATCCATAGTCACCTCATTCCAAACTAAAGCTGGAATGGGTAATGGTTGTAACAACTCTGCTGGTGCAGCAGTTAAATACTTAACTTGTTGGCAAATCACACAGCTCTTAACGTACTTCTCCACGTCGCGCCGCATACTAGGCCAGTAAAATAATGATGATATCCCGACCAGGGTTTTCTTAACTCCTCTATGACCAGCGGTGGGTGAACAATGAAACTCTTGTAGTAACTTTTCCTTCAACTCAGAATTTTCGGCTAAGTGGTAACAACCCTTATAAGTTAGCATTCCTTCGACAATGCGATACTCATCTGCCAATTCTCCAAAAGTACATCTCTATAGTAAGGTGCTCAACTCTTGATTGTTTTGGTTCTCCTCACGAACTTGCGCCAAAAATTCTGAAGTGGGATAACTAGCAATTGTTGCACAAACTCCTATATGGTCCTTAGTCTCACTACTATCCGGAACTCGGGACAAGGCGTCAGTCACAACATTCAATTTTCCCAGTTTATAGTCGATGGAAAAATCATAACCGATTAATTTTCGAAGATATTTCTGCTGCTCAGGGGTGTGAATGGCTTGTTGTAAGATCTCCTTCAAGCTGCGATGGTCGATTTTTATTGAAAAATGTCGCCCAATTAGGTATTGGCGCCACTTTCCTACCGCTTCGACTATAGCATATAATTCTTTTATATAAACTGATGCCTCATGCATTCTTTTGCCCAACTTCTTCCTAAAATAAGCAATCGGTCGTCCTTCCTGCAGTAATACGGCACCTATTCCCTAATTGAACGCATCGGTCTCAATCGTGAATGGATGCTCAAAATTCGGCAAGCATAGTATCGGTGTGCTAGTCATGGCCTATTTGAGTGAAAGAAAAGCTTCTTCTGCGTCTTCATTCCACACAAAATTATCCTTCCGTAAAAGTTCTGTCAAAGGAGTAGCCAATGAGGCATAGCCCTTAACGAACTTACGGGTAATATTCTGTGAGCCCTAAAAACCCGCGAAGCTGCTTGATCGAGCTTGGCCTCGGCCATGCCACCATTGCCTCAATCTTCTTCGGGTCAGCCTTTACTCCCTTAGACGAAACAATATGACCAAGATATTCAATATATTCTTCACAAAAATTGCACTTTGTTAGTTTCACAAAATATTTAGGGTAATTCATAGTTTATGGCCCCAACTTTGAGGTCTTTTTGATTTATGGCCCCAACTTCAATTTATTTGAAAAAATACCCCAACTTTGAGAAATGTTTGAAATATGGCCCGCATATTATTTTTCGGCAATAGGCTGCTGACTCAGCTCCCGGAAATATGATGTGGATTTTTGAACGCCACGTCACAATAAACGACCTTGTTTCTTGTTTATGATTAAAAAAAGAATAATTCATAGTTTGTAGCACAACTTTGAGCAATTTTCAATTTATGGCCTCAACTTAAATTAAGTTGAAAAAAATCCTCAACTTTGAGAAATTATTGAAATATGGCCCGCATTTTATAACTTCATCGAAGATTTATTATGACACGGTTTTGTGATATAATTCATCGAAGATTCATTATGACACGGTTTTGTGATATAATTCACAAAAATGAATCTTCGATGAAGTAATAAAATGGGGGCCATATTTCAATAATTTCTCAAAATTGAGGATTTTTTTTCAAATTAATTTAAGTTGAGGCCATAAATTGAAAAATGTTCAAAGTTGGGGCCACAAACTATAAATTTTTCTTTTTTAATCATAAACAAGAAATGACATCGTTTCTTGTGACGTGGCGTTCAAAAATCCACATCATATTTCTGGGAGCTGAGTCAGCGGCCGGTCGCCGGAAAATAATACGCGGGCCATATTTTAAACATTTCTCAAAGTTGAGGTATTTTTTCAAATAAATTGAAGTTGGGGCCATAAATTAAAAAACGCTCAAAGTTGGGGCCACAAACTATGAATTACCCAAATATTTATTAGTCAATAAACAAGATAAAACTTGTCGTAAATGCTCCACATGTTCATTCTCAGAACGACTATATATCAAAATATCATAAAAAATACCACCACAAAACGACGAAGGAACGGCCTGAGTAATTGTGTCATTGCTGCCTGAAACGCTGAAGGAGCATTGGTGAACCCGAATGGCATGACGAGAAATTCATAATGCCCCTCATGCGTTCTGAATGTCGTCTTGAATATATCTTCCTCATGAACACAAATTTGATGATAACCTGCTAGCAAGTCAAGTTTTGAGAAAATTCGTGAGCCTCTCAATTCATCAAGCAACTCATCTACTGTTGGAATAGGAAATTTATCCTTAACAGTGACTGCATTAAGAGCGCGATAGTCCACACAAAAATTATAAGTGCCATCCTTCTTTTTTTACCAATAGAACCGGAGATGAGAACGGACTCTGACTTGGACGAATTAATCCTTGTTCAAGCATCTCACGCACTAAATTCTCCATCTCACTCTTTTGAAGATAGGGATACCGGTACGGTCTTACATTTACAGGTTGACTTCCTGTTTGCAAATAAATTTGGTGCTCTATCATTCGGCGAGGTGGTAATGTTGTTGGATTAGTAAATACCTTCCGAAAGTCCTCTAACACCCCCCTAATGGCAGCCGAATTAACTTCTGAAAATTCTGGTTGCTCTTGTGACTCCTCGGTGGACTTCGTTGGCATCACACGTAGTTCAAACAACTCTTCTATTTGATCTTGTATAATGATTCTTTGCAACATCTTCATGGTTATAGCCTTACCTCCTAGCCCTACTTCTCCCTGCAAAACTATCTTCTTTCGACGCCAGGTGAATTCCATTCGAGATTTAGCATAATCATGTGTCACTCTCCCTAATTGTTGAAGCTATTGCACTCTTAATATGACATATGGGCCTTGTATGGGCAAAATAAACAAGTCAAGGTGAAAAAGATTACCGTGCTTCAATAGGCGACTACACACTGATGGCAGCAAAGTAATGAGTCGCCGTTTTCAATATACACACGAAAACTAGTTGTGGGTTGCACCTCCAACTTGAGTCGTTCTACCAATTCGGGTTGGCTGAAATTATGTGTGCTTCCATAGTCTATCATTATGATGGTCCCTGAGCTGGGTACTTAGTGTAGAGGGGGGGGTGAATACACCAAGTAGATTTTTCGAAACTTTTTCAAGTTAAAACACAGAGTTGGTGAGCTCAGTTATTGATCCAGCTGGGGAGGGTCAGCTGGATAAATAACTCAGCTGGCGGTGCGGAAAGTGGTGGTTTGAAAACTTAGCTCGGTTACTTAGAAAAACTCAGTTTGAAAAGATTAACTTAACGTTTTCAGCTTAGTCAGGTTGTGCAACTTTTAGAGAGACACAGCTGTCTTTGGAGAGCAGATGTGTGTGCAGTTTTGAACAAATATGCAATGATATGAAGGAGTTAGTACACAGCTGAATATAAAGAAAAATTAAAGAGAGAGAGTAAGAAGCACGCGAGTTTTTACGTGGTTCGGAGTAACACCTCCTACGTCCACGACCAGGTTCACTGGTAATCCACTACCACTTGGTTTCCAAGTACCAAGCAACTTCACAACTCTAACCCGAGCTGTGTTCCAACAGTTTGCGGGCACTGTCAAGCCTATACACCTTCAGTTTCCGGGTACTGAAGAACCTAACCACTCGAATTACGCGCTTCGAGCAAGCGTACCTTTACCTAACCTTTCTGGGTTTGGGTTTGGTTATGAGGTTCCAACTATGAACGAGTTCTTACAATTAAGAACTTCAGAGTATGATGAACTCGTTCGAAATCTAGGCTTAAGATATACAATGAGTTTGGCCTAGGGAACAGACGAAAAACTAAGCAGTTTCTTAACTAGAAACACTTTAAGATAAAGTGTTCTTTGATCTATGTAGAACTGCTTGAGAGCTTTTGAAAGAATGATGATTTCAGATAATGAAAGCTTGTAGAGAGTTTTTCGTATCTGATCCTGAGGTTGAAGACGGGTTTATATAGGTAGAGATTCAAGACTAGCCGTTGGAGGAGCCGTTTGAATCTTACCTACTCTTCTTAAATACAAGATCTGCCGTTGGGCGTATCTGCACCTGTCTTCATTTGTGTCACATCCTAGGTTCTGAAGTCTAGGATGCTGATCTGGCAATCCCTCATTGGTCGAGGTAGGTTGACTTCCTCTGATTCCGGGATCTTCTACCTTTAGAGTTGGCTTTTGAATTCAGAGCTGGACTGTCTTGAAGTGGAGTCTTCAGAGATAGTTCCTTTGTTCTGTACAGCTGGACCAGCTGTGTTTTAAACTTAGCTCGAATTCTCTTCAGCTTGATCAGGCTCTGCTGGATCACTCAGCTGAAGGTTGACGCCTGCTGTCATTTGCTAGCTGACTCATTGTGAACACTTGGGTCGACCGTCGTCTTCCGCTTCCTTAACCTGTAAACCTAGAACATCTAAGGCTCAAACAGGCGAGCTGGAAAACACTATTTAGGTTGACGCGATCATCTATTCGGTTGGAGAATCAGTTGGGTTTTGGTATCAAATCGAAACCTTATAATTTTCCCAACAATTTCCCCCTTTATGATGATGCCAAAACCTAACTGAGACAACTTATGACGCAGAAAAACTTGTGTTTTATTAATGTAAGAAAATACATTATAACACAGGAAAAAGAAAGAAGGAAAAAAAATCTTCAAATCTTCAGTCTTCAATCCTTTGCTTCTTTCTTTTGACTCGTCTCTTCTTCAGCTGATTCTGATTCAGCTGGTTCCTCTAGCTCAACAGTTTGCCTCTTCATTGACTTGTCTCTCTTCTCCCTTACTTCCCCCTTTTTGGCATGATCAAAACAGGGTGGGAGAGATACACCATCGGCTGTTACGATGTTTTAGTTTGGCGAAACTGTGGTTTTCAGCTCTGAGCAGCGAGGTTTAGAGTCTAAGTGGCTCAGCTGTTGTATTAGCTGGCTCTTCTTCAGTTGCATTAGCCTCAGCTGTGATTGCAGACACAGCGTCCTTGGCCTGATTCAGCTGGGGCAGTCCAGCTGAGTGCTTGGAGGGATGAGTTAGCACGGGAGATAGCATCTTCTGAGTCGGGCATAACTTCATTCCTTGCAATTTTGCTTCTTCAGACTTCTTAGATTGAATGAGAAAGTCTGATTCAGCACTTGAGGGACTTGTATTCAGCTCATATCATCATCATCCAGCTGCAGGTGATCGTTGGCTGGGTGATGTTTCTCATTTGAGCTTGGTGCAGGGACTTGAGCATCTTTTATTGAAAGATCTCGAAGATGGTGTCCCTGTGGAGCTGAAGGAAACTGAGGAGAAGGTTGTTGAAGTATCCCATCTGTCTTGGGGTTTAAGCTTGGTTGTTCAGCTGGAATACTCCGTTGCGGTGTTGGTGATGATTATGTTCACGCAGGGATGTGAACTTTTCTTCCACCGAAAGAAACGACCGCTTGTGGGCCTTCTGCTCCTCGGAGAGTGATTACGAATTCTCTCATAATGTCAGCTGGCTTCTCTGCTGACTGACTGAGCACCTTTGACTTGAGTCTTCGGTTTGAAGACAGTGCTTCAGTGTATTTTGTCTCCTCAAGTTGTCTCCGATTCCCAGCTGGGACGGAGTTAGATGCATGCTGCTTTGTCTCCTGCATCTTTTTCTGTGCCTTCTATGGTGGAGCAAGAGCTTTGACATGACTGCTCTTGAATACTCCGGTTTTATCAACATCTGGTCCAGGTCTGTTGACGTTGATTTTTGCATCCCAGGGAGTTGTGTGTCCCGTTCTCTTTTTTTTTTTATGTTGAGAGAAACAGTGGGGCTGAGGAGGTCTTTTTCCTTTGTCATTCCCAGAAAGTTTTCTGCACCTTCCTGGTGAATGACGTTCTTGAGCTTTGCAGTCTCCTACTGCGCTGGCCTGGTTCTGTCGATGGGCTTCACCTTCTTCTGGACTTCCGTCTTCTTTGAGGTTCCTGAGAGTTAAGCAACTCTTATCTTGAAGCTTTGACAGATTCTTCAAGTTTGATCGGCTTCGGGAGATATCTTTCTGGATTCCATGTTCTTCTTCTGCATCTTTTGTTAGTAGAAACAAACAATACCAATTGATGGAAATAAGAAAGAATGCTGAAAAACTTTCTAGGGTTGATGCGTATATCTTCTAGCATATTTAAAGAGTTTTCTTGATGAATAGACGATCAAGATTTGTCTATTGATAAGAAGATCTACGACTGGGAGTGATTCTCGCGTCATGTGAATTTCTTGATTAGAAGATGTGAGTTAATGCACGAGAGAGAACGGTTGAGGCGTTTTGACTTTTGCCTCGAAACTTCCATTATTTAATTCTTTGCAGACTTTTAATTAAGATTGATTAGAAATGACAAGATGTGAGTTGACAGAAAACAGATTGAGTAGGTGTAATTAATGTTGTTGCAAACCTCTCAGCTGATCATTGTAGTCAGTTGATACCTCGGTTGAGTGGGTGTGCTGGGTCATCGTGGTTCCAGCTGGTTCCCCCTCAGCTGAATAATCCTTTCCTTTCAGCATCTGGTTTAGCTGAATTCTTTCTCAGCTGATATCAGTGACATTGATTCGAATTTCGTTATCGCTTGCATTCGGTTCTTTCCATTCTTGGTTCTGCTTTCGTTCGGTTGGTCTCGTTTCACTGGTCTCTGCTTCCATTCAAATGGGTGAAGCATCGTGGGTTGAGAAGTCCAAGTAATCCGCACAAAGGCATTTTGAATCTTGCTTCTATCACGGTTTTGTGAGAATATCACCCGTTGTATGTACGTGTGAATTTTCTCAACAATCACATCCTTCTTTTCTACGTGATCTCTCGATGAAATGATGTCGTACGTCTACATGCTTGCATCTTGTGTGAAATCTTGGATTCTACGAAATGGCAATCGCACTTGAGCTATCACATAAAATTGGAACATGTCCAAGCTTTTACTTCATAGTCATCCAAATGATGTTTCGACGAGAATTTGCGAAGAAGCCTTCCAGCGGCCATATATTCTCGCTTCGTCGTGGAAGTTGCGACGCACGTTTGTTTCTTTGAAAACCATGAAATTAACTTACTTCCTAAGAACCGACAAGTTCCCGAAGTTGATTTTACGTCCAATCGATCTCCAAGAAGTCCGAATCCGAGTATCCGCCGTAGATTTTCTTCAGCTGGGTACCACGGCCCAACATTCCGAGTTCCTTTGAGATATTTGAGAATGTTCTTGGCTGCTTGCATGTGTGCTTCCTTTGCATCAACTTGAAATATGGCACACACTCCGACTGCGAATGAGATGTCTGGACGACTTGCTGTTAGATACAGAGGATCCTATTATCCCTCCGTATTTGCCGGAATCAATCGACTTCCCTTCGCCTCGGTTCAATCTTCCAGTTGGTGTTCATTGGAATCTTTACAGTTCTGCTGGATTGAACTCCATACTTGGCGATCAAATCTTTCACGTATTTGGATTGATTTATGAAAATCCCTTCTGAAGATTGCTTGACTTGAAGTCCTAGGAAGAAACTCATTTCTCCCATCATGGACATTTGGAACTTCTCTGACATCATCTCTCCAAATTTTTGGCATAAGAAGCTTGATCTTGATCCAAAGATGATGTCGTCTACGTAGATTTGAACAACCAGGATATCTTCTCCTGACTTGATGGTGAAGAGAGTTCTGTCTACTGAGCCCTTCTTGAATCCTTTGGATATGAGAAAATTTGACAGAGTGTCATACCAAGCTCGAGGTGCTTGCTTCAATCCATAAAGAGCCTTCTTTAGCTTGTAGACTTTATTTCCTTCTACTTCGAATCCTGGAGGTTGTTCAACGTAGACATCTTCTTTGATTTCTCCATTTAAGAATGCACACTTCATATCCATTTGATAGACCTTGAATTTGTGATGTGCTGCAAAGGCGAGAAATAGTCTGATTGCTTCCAATCGTGCTACTGGAGCAAAAGATTCTTCGAAGTCAATTCCTTCCTGCTGAGTGTAACCCTTGGCAACTAGTCGAGCTTTATTTCTGATGACGACTCCCAGGGTATTCATTTTGTTCTTGAATATCCATTTAAGTCCTATGACTTTGACTTCTTGAGGTCTGTCGACTAATTCCCAGACACAATTTCTGAGGAATTTGTTCAGCTCTTCTTGCATGGCATTTGTCCAAGGCACGCTCTTCAAAGCTTCGAGAATTGATTGAGGCTCTGGCACTTGAGCTACGTAACACGCCATTAGAGCTGTGTCTTCATCATAGACCGTCAGTTCTAGCTCTACTGAGAGTTGAGCTGTGTCTACCGTCTTCTTGATGATCCGATGAAGCTTGAGCAGCTGAGCTTCTAGTTTTGACTTGGTCAGATGGTTCTCCAATGATTGCTGATGATGGATGATCTTCAATCCATCTTCTCCTCTTACGAATTTCTTCTTCCAATTAATTGATGCTTGACGTGGCTAAATTTCGTCTGACTTGTAGTTGCTCAGGAGTTAAATCTTGAGAGTTTGGCTCTCTTTGATTTAGATTTTGAGGAGACTTCTGTAGAGGCTCAGCTGGAGATGGAGCTGGGGACTCACCGTGTTTGGATTCCCACTCGATGATGTTCCCCCTTGATTTGGCGTTGAAGCTTCTTCTCGATTTCCAGCTGGTGGAGCTTCTTGGTTGATTTGAATTTCCTCGTCTGGCTCATTGTCCCAAATTAATGGTTCGGCCAGATTCCTGATTCTATTCTCTTGAGCCCTTGTCTGAATCAATCTTGAAGATTCTCCTTCACTTCTTCGTTTGATAGAATCTCTATATTCGAAGGAGGATTCGTCAAAGGTAACATGTGGAGTTACTTCGACTATTTGAGTTCTTCTGTTGAAGACTCTGTATGCTTTACTCATAGCGGAGTAACCAAGGAATACTCCTCGGTCTGTCTTTTCGTCGAACGTCTTGAGCTGTGTCTTCCCATTATTGAGGATGTGACATTTGGATCCGAATACCTTGAAATATCCAATGTATGGTATTCTGTTGTTCCATAGCTCATACGGTGTCTTTCCTTGCCTTGATGTGAGTAGGGAGCGATTCTGAGTGAAGCAAGCTGTGTTGATTGCTTCAGCCCAGAACTTCTTTGGAATGGCAGAGCTAGCTAGCATTGAGGTAGCTGCTTCCTTGAGAGTTCTGTTTCTTCTTTCTGCTACACCATTCTGCTGAGGTGTGAGAGCTGCAGATGTTTGGTGTTGAACTCCGTTCTTCTCGCAGTAATCATAAATAGTTTCATTCAGAAACTCCGTTCCACGATCTGATCTTATTGACATTATCTTGCACTCCTGTGTTGATAATCTTTCCAGCAGGATAGGTAGCTTAGTTCTCGTTTCGCTCTTCTGGTACAAGAATGATACCCATGTGAATCTTGAGAAATCATCCACAACGACCAGAGTATATTTTCTGCCATTGAAGCTTGCTGGAGTAACTGGACCAAAAAGATCCATATGAAGAAGTTGAAGAACTCGATCAGTTGACTGAGCTGGCTTGAGAGAGAATGAAATTCTTGTTTGCTTTCCTTGTTGACACGCGCTGCACATATGACTTTTGTCATATACTTGATCTGGAATTCCATTAGCGAGCTGATTCCTAGCCAGTTTGTTGATTGTCTTGAAGTTGAGATGATTCAGCCGTCGCGCTGATGCCACCGACTTCATTGTCGCTTTTTGATACAAGACAAGTCTCCGGAGGGCTTCTTGTTCCGATCGGCGAAGTACATATTTCCTTCTCTTTTCCCTCTTAGGAGTATCCGCTTGGTTTCCCCGTGCTTCACCGTGCATCCCCGTGCATCAAACTTGACAAAAACCGTTGTCGCGAATTGGCTAATGGAAAGCAAGTTATGTTGCAATCCTTGTACATAAGAAACATTTGGGATTATAACATTTCTAGTTTTAAATGTACCATAACCTTTGGTTAGGCCTTTGGAGTTGTCACCAAATGTTACTTGTGGACCTGTACGCTCAATATACTCATGGAGTAGATGCTTTAGATGTGTCATGTGCTTGGAACATCCACTGTCCAAGTACCAAAGCATTCTCATCGACTCCTCAGAGATGCGTCGATTCCTTGCAGCCTAAACAAAAAGTTAAAATTCAGGTACCCAGTTTTAATTGGGTCCTTGTGGGTTAGACAGAGATCCTTTGACGACCCAGATCTGCTTGATGACTCGAATTGGGTCATTTGATCTGATAATTCTCCCAGCTGAGTCGATATACACATTCTTTGTGTTCTTCTGTTGTTGTTGGCGGGGTCTTGATCTCCGTGTCTTCTTGTTTTGTTGTCTGGATTTCTTTTGGTTTCCAGCTGTGTGCCTAGCTGAGACGTTCCTTTGTCTCTGCTGTCTCATGTGACTTTGTGGCCGGAAATGATTATCCGGTGATACTCGTATGAGTGGTATCCACCGGGTATCTCCGATATCTTGGTTGATATCGATCAACGTCTTTAGTCCGTCATTGGTATCCGTAAAATCCGGGCCCGTGGTCTTCGTTGAGGTTGAGCACGTTGCTGTCTGAGTTGGGCTTGAGGTTGTCGCACAGCTGACCTTCTTGATGTCTGCTGTGTTCTCGACGGAGTTTGAGACTGTTTCACAGCTGTTCTTTTTGACGTCTGCTGTGTTCTCGACGGAGCTTGAGAATGTTTCACAGCTGGTCTTCCCGACGCCTGCTGTGTCCTCAACTGTTGATGTTGAGCTGCTGGGATTGGAGGTTCGTTTGCACGTACAAACATTACCTTTGTTCCACTTGTGGAGGCAATGTTTGAGGCATCCTTTGATTCGTTGTATCCCAGTCCCGCTTTGAGTGTTGCTGGACGCTGAGCACTAATGATCTCGTCCATTGTTGACGTGGCTTTGATGAGAGCTACTATCTTCTTAGATAGTACCTCTTCAAAGCCAAATCCTTCAAGAACACCCAGCCAGTCAGCTGTGTTCTTAGTTGTTCACATATTCAGTCATAGGCAGAATAGATCAGAATAGAAACATCTTAAGCCTAGTTTGAACGAGTTCATCATACTCATTGTTCTTCATTGTAAGAACTCGTTCATAGTTGTAAAACTTATACCCAAACCCAAACCCAGAAATGTTAGGTAAAGGTACGCTTGCTCGAAGCGTGTAATTCGAGTGGTAAGGTTCTTCAGTACCCGAAAACTGAAGGTGTAGGCTCGACAGTGCCCGTAAACTATTGGAACACAACTCAGGTTTGAGTTGTGAAGTTGCTTGGTACTTGAAAATCAAGTGGTAGTGAATTACCAGTGAACCTGGTCGTGGACGTAGGAGGTGTTACTCCAAACCACGTTAAAATTGCTTTGTTCTTTACTGCTTTGTTTTATGCATTCTGCTAACTCCTCTCACGCATACATTTCAAGCTGCATAAACTGACTAACTGAAAAGAGAAACAAAGCTTTGCAATATATTTGAAGTAACAGACGGACTTTCCAAATCCACCACATTCCGCACACAGCCAGCTGGATCGAACACAGCCAGCTCACTCAAAAGAGTTTTAATTGGAAAAGTTTTTAAACCCTTGGTGTATTCACCCCCCTCTACACCAAGGTATTCATCTTGGGACCAACAATTGGTATCATAGCAGTGGTTCAAAAGATCACTGTATCTGTGTCAAGTCAGCATTTCTTTGCTGATAGTGGTTACCTGAACAGATCCTTCAAAGTTTAAAAATCTTTTTAAAATCATTATATTGCATACTGTCATGGAATCTTTCTTGTGTAGGAATCTTCCGACATTCTCTGTCGATGATTTACAGATCTGAAAGTTCTGACTCAAAAGCTTTCTGTGCGCACAACACGACATGATGTGGGATGTTATCACTAACGGACCCATCGTCATCATGAAGTCAGAAAGAGAAGCAGAAACCACACCTGGAGCTGAACCAGTACTTCGGCAAGTTGTGAAGCCCAAAAGGAAGTACTCTTCAGAAGAAAGAAGACAAGCTGGATTGGACAGCTACGCTCACAATGTCATCTCCTCAACGGTGACGGACGCTTATCTCAGCAAGATCATCAACTGCGAGACAGCTAATGGGATGTGGGACACTCTAGCCAAGCTGTGTGAAGGCTCAGAGGAAATTTAAGAGAACAAGTTCTCAGTTGCATGCCAGAAATTCGACAATTTCAAGCAACTCCCCTGTGAGTCCATCGAGCAAATGGAGCTCAGATTCTCCAACCTCGTCATCGAGATCGAGACGATCCAAACTGGAAAATATACAGTTCGAGATAAGAACTTGAAAGTTCTTGCAGCTCTCTCCTCAAAATGGTGTACACACAAAGTGGTTCACCAAAGCAGAACTGATCTTGGCAGCATGGAGACGGAAAAATTGTTCTCCATCCTGAGCCAACGAATTTGATCTGGAGATCACAAACGGAGAATCATCCAGCCAGATATCTCAAACAGAGCTCTCAGTGCAGAATCAAGAAGATCAGCTCAATCAGCTCAGCTTGGAAGGACCAACAAGGAGCACAGAAATATGAGCAAAGAAGAATTGCACGAAGAAATTGCCATGCTTGTACGGAATATTAATAGGTTGGAACACAGCAAGGAATGTACAAGATGATCGTGAAGGTTCATCACGACAAGCAACTCTATCCAAAGAGAACCCCAGCTGAATCGACCTCCCAAAGAAAAGATAAAGAGCTCAAGTCGAGCAAGATAGAAGAAGATCAAGTATTTTCTTCCGACTCAGAAGATGAAGCATTTTATTGAAGATGCCTGCTTCATGGGATTCTCAAACCCAGTTGTTGAAGAAACTGAGCTTACCCAACTAGCTGTCTGGGACTAGCTGTGAAATGCAAACACAGCTGGACATACAACTGAGTAAAATGGTCTCAAGATATTAAAGAAGAAGCAGCAGATGACCCAGCTGGTCATGGCACAGCTGACTGCATGATAAAGAGACCTCATTGAAGAAGTACTCAGTGACTTCAAGAGATTGCTAGAAATCCTTGAAATCTAGCCAGCTGAGAATTCGGAGCTAAGGAATGAACACAAGTAGAAGAATGATCAGGAGCTTGAAGATGAGAAAACACAGCTGATCAAGAAGCTGAAGATGGCCAAAGCTGAATCAGATCAAAGAATGGCTCCAGCCAATGCAAACACAGCTGGAACCAAGCCAAGGATGTACCAAAGAGGTTGTACATAATCAAGTCAGCTCTCCAAGCTCAGTCATATCAAAGAAGAAAACTGCTCGACAACTCCAAGCCTAAGAAAAGCAGCAACTCCAGCTGATCACAGAGCTCAAAGGCAGCAGATAAATCCAGCTGACTGGAATCAAAATCAAAGACAGAATGTCATCCAGCACAGACATCAAGGTCAACTAAAAAGACAGCTGAGAAGGATCTCAGCTGGTTATAAAGCTGGAAATCAACCGAACTTCACATCAAGATTCCAGCAGACGGGATATCAAGCTGGATATCAAGCTGACATGCTCCAGTTTGAAAATGAACTGCATCAAAGAAGATGGAATTCAAGCAGCCATCAAAAGTCCAAAGAGAAGTGGACTCATTCAAGGACCAACCAGAAGTATCACTCACAAAAGATAAGGACAAATATGGGTTATCAATGGAACCCTCTACAACAAAGCCGGACCCAATCACAACTGGGTGCCGAAGGAGTGATAACATGTCAAAGAGGGACATGCGCATTTTTGAGGAGTCATCAAGCGTGCTGTGAAAGAAAGACAGCTGGTGATCAACGCTCATGACTCACCTCAAAGCTTTTCAAAGAATATGTCAAGCGTACTGGTCTCAGGAATGCATTGCAAAGAACAAGAAATCGAAGATTCTACCCCGCAAAGTAGCAGTGAACTCAGCTGATCATGGAACAGCTGACTGTCTTCTCAAGATCAGAGATCAAGTTGACAGATGAACGTAATTGTTGAGAAAATTACTAGCTCAAGTGAAGTAGGAAGCGGCTGAGAAAAAACATCCACCTACTATCAAATTCAGGGGGAACTCCACCGAGCTGGAAATCGACACAGCTGAGGGCAAAGTCAATCCAGCAGAATATTCAAATGGAGAATCAAGAGAGAAATCCAGCTGAACTATCAAATGTCATCCTCTGGATATCAAACGAAGCTAGATCAAACTTGGATCGCAGAATCCAGAAGAGGAATCAAGCTGAGGGGGAACTCAGTTCAGCAGATTCACCATCAATTCGTATCAACAATTGATCTCATCCCAGTCCAGCAGAATTTTCAAGAAGAGAATCCAGCAGGAAATACTCATCTGGATCACCGTGTGTCATCAAGAAGGAATCGGACACAGCTGGACTAACTCAGCAGGAACCCCAAGGATTTCAAAATGAATTTATCAAGTCAGATGGAATCAAACCCAGCTGATAAAACCCAATTGGTTTATCCAATTGAGGGAGAACCTCGTAAACGGTGTCTTTCAGCAGAGAAAGAAAGACAAGATGACTCACTCCAAACTGAGTCATACAGCTGAGAATGACCATCAATTGGTATCAACCGAAAAAGGAAGAGCCAAAATGCATCGATTGGTTTTAACTCCAAGCTGACTGGAGTTACCACAAACGGGAAGAAATTATTGCCAGAACGCCGCCGTCAGACCTCGACTCCCCTCCCTCCTAATATCTTTTTGATGAACCAAAAAGTGTGAAAGAATATGACAGAAAAAGAGAAAAGAAAAGGGGGAAAGGTTAAATCATCTAACTGGAAAGAAAAAGGGAAAGATTGAAGAGAGGCTAATAGAGAGCTGGAAAGGCAACTGGAGAAAGAGCGCAAACTCTTGTCAAGGCATTCGGAGCTGCCAGGAAGAGTTTAGTTAGGATTTTTGTTTTGTGTTTTCCTGTAAAAGTTTGTAAAGGTTTTGGCATCATCAAAAAGGGAAAAATTGTTGGGAAAATAATAAACATGTTTTCAAGTGATACCAAAACCCAGCTGACCCCAACCGAATAGATGAATGTACAAACTTTATGTTGTTTCCAGCTCACCTGTTTGAGCTTATAGAGTTTCTTAGTTTACATGTAGAGTCGCAGAAGTCAGCAGAAGACACAGCTGAGCGGACACAGCTGAAGTATTCAGCATAAGCAGACTCAGCAGAGCAAGACCAAGCAGAGTCAAAGACCCAGCAGTATCAAGACCCAGCTCAGTGACGGAAACCCAGCTCAGTGTCAAAGACCCAGGTCAGTGTAAAGGACCCAGCTTAGTGTCAATGACACAGCTCAGGTCTAAGACAGTTCAGGTCAATGACACAGCTCAGGTTGAAGACACAGCTCAAGTTAATGATACAGCACAAGTCTAAGACACAGCTCAGAGTCGAGACACAGCAGAAACGCTTAGCAGCTCGAAGACGAAGACCTTCTCCAAAATAAGATCCCGATATCAGAAGATCTTGTCTGACGCAGTCAAATCAAGAGAATGAATAGCTTTTGCGGACAGACCTACTTCGTAGGTTAAAGGCCAGAAGTCAATGAGAGTAGGTAAGATTCAAACGGCTCTCTTCCAACGGCTAGTTTGAATCTCCACCTATATATATCTCATCTCTATTGAAGACTAGAGAGGCTGGCGGAAAAACGACTGAAGAAATAAAAGAGAAAAACAGAAGAATGAACAACGATCTTCAAAGCCAAATCCTTCAAGAACACCCAGCCAGTCAGCTGTGTTCTTAGTTGTTCACATATTCAGACATTGGCAGAATAGATCAGAATAGAAACATCTTAAGCCTAGTTTGAACGAGTTCATCATACTCATTGTTCTTCATTGTACGAACTCGTTCATAGTTGGAAAACTCATACCCAAACCCAAACCCAGAAAGGTTAGGTAAAGGTACGCTTGCTCGAAGCGTGTAATTTTTTGGTAAGGTTCTTCAGTACCCAGAAACTGAAGGTGTAGGCTCGACAGTGCCCGTAAACTATTGGAACACAACTCAGGTTCGAGTTGTGAAGTTGTTTGGTACATGGAAACCAAGTGGTAGTGAATTACCAGTGAACCTGGTTGTGGACGTAGAAGGTGTTACTCCGAACCACGTTAAAATTGCTTTGTTCTTTACTGCTTTGTTTTATGCATTCTGCTAACTCCTCTCACGCATACATTTCAAGCTGCATAAACTGACTAACTGAAAAGAGAAACAAAGCTTTACAATATATTTGAAGTAACAGACGGACTTTCCAAATCCACCACATTCCGCACACAGCCAGCTGTGTCGATTAAGCTGTCTTCCAGCTGGATCGAACACAGCCAGCTCACTCAAAAGAGTTTTAATTGGAAAAGTTTGTAAACCCTTGGTGTATTCACCCCCCTCTACACCAAGGTATCCGTCTTGGGACCAACATTCCGCTTGAAATTTCTCCACGGATCCTTGTTATGACAACTTAGCTAATTGCCCTTCATGATCGTCGAACGGAGAAGACCCAAATCTCAACTTAATTTTCGGTAAAAATTGGGACCATGAAATTTCCCGTAACATTCCATTATTTTTCAACCATGGAAACCATGCAGATGCTTTGCCATCTAAATGAAAACCGACGATTTGAATACGTTGAGATTCTGGAATGCTATGGAAGGAGAAATATTCCTCTATTTGAAAAACCCAACTATACGGATCGTCTCCATCTAATCGTGGAACATCCAAGCGTAACGAGGGACCTCGAAATCCATGTTCCAAATTTCGATCACCTTCAGTTCTATCGTATAGATCTTGCTTGGTGGATGTCTCTAATTTGAGCCCACTGTTCTAAACCGCATCCATTAGCATGGAGATCTGCTGCTGCAATTTCTCCTGATTCAACTTCGCCTTTTTGACGAACGTATCAACTTGAGCGCTCAACGCACCAAACGGTTGTTTCCAATCGTCCATAATGAGCTCTGGATGAAAGCACCAATGAAACTCCCTTCTGCAGAGCGAAACAATAATCTCGTTTTAAGCACGAGATGAAGCTCCTATCCTTACGATCACGCAAGGAAAAACCTGAGGTTTCTTGAGAAAATAATTTGCATAGATAATAATAAAAGGAACTAAACCTTATATAGGCAAAGTATGACAAATCCTAAAAGGTTAAGACTTTCTTAAGGAAAGCCCAAAACCAAACGGAAATAAAAATGGTTATTGACTCTAACTCAATAACCAAAAATTAATACTAATCTAATTAATAAAATAACTATCAACTAAACAAATTACGCTAAACATAATCTGCTAGGTAACAAGGGCGCGATAGAACTCTTCGAGGCCGCCCTTTCTATCGTTCAACTGATCGACCCACCGCGCGTCTCTCTTCACTTCCATCGTCGATCTCGATTGTATCACTGCGACTTGAACTTAGATTGTGAATGGTGAACTTACAATCATCAATTCAAGCTAGATCGGGAAGGGTGTGAGCGAACGGCTATCATAAGGTCGGAAATCTATATGAGTAAGATCCTCTGTAGCTACAACTTTCGATAATGGATTGGTTCTCTCTTGGACGTGGCCTTCCAGACGTAGGTTGTTTAATCGAACTGAATTATCATATTGTGTGTCATTTTATGGTTCAGTATTTACTTTCTGTTTTACTTTCCGTGCAATGTATAATAGTGACAGAATCAAATTATATGTACCATATGCATGTTTATTAATTTCAGATATCTTAAGTAGGTCGTGATTAATTCTTCTGTGTTCTTCTGCAGCCATGAGATTCATGAGATTGTGATCGATATGTAAGTAGGTCATGATTAATTCTTGTGTGTACATTTTGGGAATAACGAGGCAAAGCTATAATAAGCATATGGTCTGTGACTGATGTCAGAGGAAATTGAGATTGAGATTAATTTGTGGCCGCCGCGCTCTCCTCCAAACTTCTGACTCCACCGCTCCATCAACGAGTGCCAACTCATTTATATGATAGGACCAAATTTCTGGCTCCATTTTTTATATATGCACCCACCGAATACTAAATTCTTAATTAAATAATATTTGTATTTGATTATTTCATCCCAATGAAAGAGGCCCGTGTACAATTGAGAAGGGGACAAGGCCGGCCGGTTTTGTCGAATGATGGCTCATGGACAAAAAAAATAAATAAATAAATTGAAGGGAAATTGTAATTTATGATCTGATTTTTCGCTCGAGTTGGATATATGATCCGACTTTTAAAATGTTAAAGAAGTTTTGATTTTTATAAAATTTATAAATATGTCATAATTTCGGGCTCGATATTATATGTGGAGGGCTCAAATTTGATGTGGAATTTCAGTCTTATTTTATGAAAAGTATCAAAACGATTCACTTTGATGTTCGGGTGGAAAAAATGAAAAAAAAAATGCTAAAAAACAGATAAAAAAAATAGCATTTTGATCAAAAACTAAAAAATGCAAAAATTAAAATGAAATAAAGGCATAAATGAGGAGTTCGGGATAAGTTTTTTTAAAATGGGACGATATTTCCAACTGGCTCGATCATAAACTACAAGTAAAAAAAAGAAAAGATATTTATTGTATGGAGAATGGAGTAAGCATATTTGGAAGGTTAGGAGCGAGACATTTAGGGCGGAAGTTTGAGTGGGTGCCATATTGGAAATTGTTTAGTATTCCCTCTGTTCCGTGATAAATGGCCACATTTCTTTTTTGGGTTGTCCCGGGATAAGTGGTCACTTTTCTTATAAAGAAATATACCCCTCTCACAAAAAGTTATGGACCCCACCACTTTATATTCTTTTTACTCTTTAAACACTCTTCTTCTTAAATTCCGTGCTGAAAATAATGTAGCCACTTAGGGTGGGCCGGCGATTAGAAGATACTAAATGTAGGAGTTGCGGAGTCCCGGAAACATGACCAATTAAGTTAGCTCCCACGTGTCCCGCTTCCTCTTGCTTCATCAATTCCAGCAACACCCACTTGCATGCATGTTGAACTGTTGCATCTACATATACGTTCATCTACTTTCTTCTCCATCACCTTTTCCTTTCATGTGATCTGCTATGACTCTCGATAGCTGCCCCGCCCACCGTACGCCGCCGGAGAATACTTTTCGCCGCCAGAATTCATGGTTAGGCTCCAAATCTGGCGAATCTCAACTCAAAGCTAGCAAGTTAGCCAAAGATGCTCGCCGGAGAAGAGTGGAGCTCCGCCGAATTAGGTCATTTTCTCAAGCGTTGTCCAACGCGGATTCCGCCCCTAATTTAGTCGGAATGCAAAAGGAGGCCACTACTGAAGGTACACCAATGGAGAGAGGGGTGAGACGTAGTCGGTCACACGGTAAGATATCCGTCGTCGGCCGGCGGAGGGAAATGGATGACGCCGTGGCGGTGGAATTAGGTTTCCTGAAGAGATCAGGAGGGGAAAGCTACGACTTCTTCGGAGTGTTTGATGGCCGTGAGGGGCGGCGCGTGGCACGCGCCTGCAGCCAGATGCTGCCTCGGATGCTAGCTGAGATTGTTGAAGAAGAAAGTAATACTAATAAGAAAGAGATAGATTGGGAGGAGGTGATGATAGAGGGTTTTCATGAGGTGGAGGCAATGATGCACGAGAATGGTGCGGAGGCGGCGGCGCTGGCGCTTATAGGGTCGGCTGCGGTGGTGGGGGACAATGAGGTGGTGGTGGCAGGTTCGAAGGCGGTGCTGTGTCGTGGAGGAGTGGCGGTGCGGTTGTTGGACGTTGGTGAGAATAAGGCAAAAGGTGGTGAAGGAGAAGTGCGATTAAGAGTTGCATTTAGAAGGCGTGCAGGTGCAGACGACGAGTTCCTGATTTTGGGGAGTGATGGATTCTGGGATGTCATTTCCGATGAAGTGGCTTGCCAAATCGCCGGGAGGTACTGCGCATGCGGCGATGGCGATGATAGTGTAGATGATACTGGAGCTGAGGCGGCAGCAGCTTTAATGGCGGAGTTGGCGGTGGCTCATGGTAGCAAAGACAATGTCAGCATAATTTTGGTGGATTTGAGAGGTGCAGCAGTTATAAGTGACTCCTCATCGGTTTAAGCTAAGGGATGTCTAGGTTTAATTTTTAATTACCCCTGTTGGTTTGTTTACCTCATTAATTCGCATGTTAATTACGGCAGAATATTGTAAGCTTCCAGTTCGGCTATAATATAGCTTCAACACAAGAAGCCTACCTAAGTTGTAACGTAACTTAATTACTGTTATTTCTTACCACTTACCACTTACCACTTACCTCTACTCTATATATAATCGACTTGAGTTTTTGTTTTTTTTTATCGCTAGCTAATTCCCCTTCAGATTGTATGGGGCCAATGTTTCGAATGTAAATTAAAGGCAATTTGGTGGTAACAGAGAGACAAAGCATGACCAGAAAGATGAAGGGATAGAGTAAAGGATGACATCATCATATTTTATCTTGCTACTATTTATAGCATATACTATTTGTCTCGATTCTACAAAATAATTTTTAAATAGAGTAAAAATCATGTCAAATAGCTATTATGGATAGTCAAAATTATTAGTTGTCCAAAACTTAATTTATAATAAATTTTGTTAGATTTGGAATTTTGGACAAATTTGCCCTTATCCCTCATTTCACTCTCCTCTCTCCCCTCTTCGTCTTTTAAAATCTTAGATTCAAAAGTCGACGATTCACAAATAGATAGCCGAGATCTGGTTGAAATTGGTACGAAATTAAATGAATTCATTCGTACCACTCGTACCAAGTTATGGTGCTCCATTAATTGGCACGAACGAGACGAATGAGTTCATTCGTACCATTCATACGAAGTTATGGACCACAACTAGTTGGTGCGAACAAGACGAATGAGATCCATTCGTACCACATTTGTTGTAAGATGAAAAAAAGTCACGCCGAAGAAGATGATCGGAGGTAGGGATGGCAATGGACTGGACCTGGACCGGATCCTATTGGATCCAGATCCGAATTTTTTGCTTAGATCCGGTCCGGATCCGTCGGGTCTGAAAATCTGAGATCCAGATCCAAATCCATCAGATCCGCGGGTCTACGATCTGGACCCGGATCCGTATTAAAAAAAATAATAAAATCAGATAAAATCAATACAACACAATAATAAGCATCCAAATTTCCAAAACAAGTCAGACTCACAAGTCAATAACATCGATATTCATCTTAAATAAAACATTACATAAACATATTTATCCAAAATAATAACACAAAATAAGTCATTACAATAAACTAATATTGAGTCCATGAGAACAAGTCTTTCATCTTACAGCTAGAGTTCCATGTTACAACTACTTCCATCCTAAAAAGTGTGAAAGATCATTAGTAACGCAAACTTATTTCAATAATAGAAGTATAAAGTGATGTAAATTAATTACCATATCAATAATATCAATTTGTTCTTCCCCATCTTCATCATAATCTTCATTAACTGTGGAACAAGCATGTGTGTCATCCAATTTACCTTGACCAACAAAAAGAAAATATTATGAATAAGGATATATAGAGAAAATGAAATGTAAAGTAAGATAAAAAAAAAAACCTATTACCTTTAACATCATCAATCATCCAATTTTGTAAACACATTACGATGAGCACTAACCACTCGTCCACATGTGCTAAAAGCACTTTCCGAGGCCACTGAAGATACGGGAATAGCAAGAATATCCTAGGCAATTTCTGTAAAGTAGGATACATTTGATCCATTTTTCTACCAATCAAGAACGTCAAAAGCATCATTCTCAGGTATAGGGTCATCATCTACAAAAACAAAGATAACGTACCTAATTAACAAAAAATAACTGAAAAAATGGTCGTTTCACCTAATGCTACAAACACTTGTAATTCTTCTACAAACTTCTTTGTTCTTCGTTTTTCGTTTTCTTTTTTTTTCTTAATTTTTTTCCTCCAAAATTGCTTGAGAGAGAGGGAGCAAAAAACCCTCTTTCCATAAAAACAGTACCATAAAATAAGCATTATCATATATTCCCCTTATCTGAAAATTCCAAAATTATTTTGATTAATAAAACAGTACCATAAAATAAGCATTATCATATATTTAAAGATGCAGTATCATGGAATAAGCAGTATTCTACATACAAAAAAAAAATGTAGTATATTATAGAGCTAATGATGTTGTATACTTTATTAGTTTTCAATTAGAACCTAATAATACAAAAATAAATAATTTATCATTTTCTACCTATGATATACGTAGTTTTGGAATCTAAGAAATTAAAGCGCAACAGTTTCATACTTTCATTTGAATTAATTACGATAGTTTTTTCAATATATCAATTCTATAATTTCCAAATAAGAAATCAGCTTAATTCCCATCCATGAATCCATAAAAATTAATTTCCAGTAACAATCAACAGGCACTACACACACTGAATAATTTCTGGCAAATTCTTTCGGCACAAAACCAAAACCAACCGTTCAAGAAAACACACACAACATCCAAAATTCTGCTGAAAATTCTGGATGAGTTCGTTTTTCTCCTTTAAGTACTAAGTAGTCCATAAATTAGAAGCTATGAGAGAGATAAATACGAACCTTTGAAGCAGAGGCAGCCATGGAGCTTTTCTAAATTCTAGGTACAGAATGGCGACGGTGACAGACTTGAACTCGCGTGAGCAACGACGGTATAGACGGGTTGAACTGGTCTGAGGACGGTAGAGATAGAGGAGAATGGTTGTGCTTCGGATGAGAGGCTGGACGGTGGACGGCGGACGACGGGACAGCGGGACAGCGGGAATGGAAGAGAAGATGATTGTGAGACTGTGAGAGAGAGCGAGAACCGTCTCTCAGACACAGAGAGGCGAGAGACAAAAAATTGAAATTTTAGGGGGGTGTATTCAATCAAGACTCTGTGGGATTTTTTAGGAGTCTGAAAGTTTGGGTGTATTCAATCCAGACTTTTCAAACTTCTTAAAAATCTGGTGGTATTCAATCACAACTTTCTGAACTCCATAAAAATTTGGTGGTATTCAAAACTCCACTGACTTTTTAAAGTTGTTGACTATGATGGAATTTATCTTGATTTCAAGTTTTTTTTGTACTGAACGAATTCCGACCTTCAACCACGAGAATTTGAGATTCCATGATACTCCAGCGCCGGCGCCTTCCCAAAAACCGCTAGCTATATTCGGCCCTCGGCTGGAACCCAGCCGCCGCTGGAATTGGAACCCAGCCCCGGCTGGAATTTGAAAGGTCTTATTAACTCTCCAAACTTTTATTCACGTATTATCATTCTTTTCCTTCATTCTGCTTTGGTGCGTGCAGTTCCTTCATTCTTCTTCCACCAACAAAGGTACTATTCTTCAACTTGTTTTTCATTATTTTTTTTCTATTTATTTTGTTTGTGTGCTATATGTGTATGGATTTGTGTTATGTTTCTTGTTTAATAATGATTGTTTGGAGGTATGGAACTAGGTTTTTCCCCATCTTTTGCTAGTTGTTTATTGTTTTTGGTTATAGATGTTATGGTTTGGATTCAGGTATTCGTTTGATTAGATTTCACGTGTATTGATTTGGATTCACTATTTTTTCCTTGCTTTCTGTATTAACTAATATGCATATATTATATAATATTCGTATTATCTAATATACGTATATTATATATATAATATAGAGATATATCATGGGGGATTTACAACAAGATTTGAAAAGAAAGCCATCCTATGAGCAATGGACTAAGGATCAAAGCGACTTGTTGTTAGAACTTATGGTTGATGTTATGAGGGGATGGCGTGATAATAGTGGTATCTTTACCAAAGCAACAGTGGAAGAAAGAATACTTCCCATTCTTAACGAAAGACTTAGGTGTAATAAGACATATAGCAATTACCAAAGCCGCCTCAAATGGTTTAAAAGTCGTTGGTTATCTTATTCCAATCTTATGAGGTTTAGCTCTGGTTTTGGATACGACCACAATACTAAAAAGTTCACGGCTTCTGATGAAGTGTGGGATTCGTACTTAACGGTAAGCTTCTTAAGCATTACATTATAGAATAATTTTTTTAAAATAATATAGTGTTTACTTTATTTTGTTTTCTGTTTATGCTAGGCTCACCCAAAAGACCTTCACTTGCGCTATGGGGAATGTCCTGATTATCAGGATTTGGAAATTGCTATAGGAAATGGTGTTGCTGTAGGAAAAAGCTCAATTGGGTTGGGTAGTTCTACTGATGCAAGAACACTAGGAGATGAACAAAATAGAGAGGCTCGGATAGAGGAATTGAATTACGATGCTGAAACGGAGATGTTTGAATGGAGTGACGGAGTGGGAATGGCCGAGGTCGGCGGCGGCGCGGCGATAGGTAGGGGTGGAAAGGTCGGCAGCGGCGCGGCGATAGGGGTTGGAAGGTCCGCTGCAATTCTGATTTGGGCGAAGTTTTGCCCTAATTCTGATTTGGGCGTGAACTCACTGGGTATTTATCTCGTCGTATCCCAGCGACCGGCGGGAGTCCGCGCTGGACTCCATCGACTTCAACTCCAACAAAGTCGTCCAAATCCACGCGAACTCCATCAAAAATTCCTCAAGACTCCACGCGGAGTCAATCAACTTCAAAACTCCACAGACTTTCCAAACTCTTTAAAACTCCCACAAAGTCTTGATTGAATACACCCCCCTTAGATTAGGGTTTCCTGTTATTACTTATTAAAAAAGAGTATATTTATTTATTTTAATTATAAAATAAAATATAGATATAAAAGTATATATTATTTATATAATAGTATGGATCCGCGGGTCGGATCCGGATCTAAAAATTCAAGATCCAGATCCGGCCCGAATTTTTTATCTGGATCCAGATCCGGCCTGGATCCATCGAATCCAATATTTTGAGATCCAGATCCGGAAAAATGGATCCGGGTTCAAGATCCATTGTCATTCCTAATCGGAGGCAACCAGATAACAGATCTAGATAAAAATTTGAACAAAAAACTTATATGAACGACTCTCTGTTTGTGAAGCATTATCGTTGGATTCTTTAGATCTGAAGTAGCAGAGCAGATCGCGGTCGGAATAGATCTGAAAATAGAGAGATTACGACTGAGAAAATGACGATGGCGAAGGCGGCGGTGGCGGTGGCAGAAAGCAGCGGAGAAAATCAGTGGTGGCGATGGAAAACAGATAGATTGCGAGAGAGCGAGAAAGAGAAAAATAACACACTATGGAGATGAAAGTCTGTCGAAGAAGACGACCGGAAGCGGTGGCGGTGGCAGTGGCGGTGACGATGGCGGAAAGGAGACGAAAGAAGAATAAGATGATGATGATGATGATGATGATGGCAGAGAGAAAGAGTACGAGAGAGATGAGAGAGAAAAATGAGAGTGGGGTTGGTGGCTGTAGAATGAGTGGTATAGGGTATTTTTTTTTTACTTAAAAGTTTATTTTAGTTTATTCATATTAAAGTTGGATAAAATTTATAATAAAATAAGTTTTTGACAACTAATAAATTTAACAATGCATAGTGCTATTTCACATGATAAACTCTTTTAAATATCTATTATAATTAAGAATTGATTTTTTCTTACGTTTTATTGAAGAAATCAAAGTATTACTAGCAGAATAAATATAAAGAATAAGATTTATGCCTTTCAAAAGCAATTATATAAGCTAAGCGAGAAACTCAAACCATAAACCTTTTTTCACAAGGTAAAACAATTAATGTTATTAAGTTATGCAAATTAGTATATATTTTTAAAATTAAATACTACTATTATAAAATAAAATTAGAGAAAAAATAAAATTTTAGTTATATATCATATAGACATATATACAACAATTAAAATTTAATGTTTAGATGGTAAATATGTTGAGGTCATTCGCGTTTTAATTGAGACTAGCAGAGATGTCACGTGCGTTGCACGTGGTACCAATACCAATATTTTATTTCATTTTCTTTGGTACAATGTAAAGAGATTATATTTTAACATTTTCAAATATAGCTATTATTATTATTATTATTATTTTTAAATATTTTTATTTGGATATGTGATGAAATGTAAACTTTCTCGTGAAAAACGATCATTTTTGTGGATGATTACTTCTGGCGAGTCGTGGTTTCTATTGTATTTTATTTCTTCGAGAAAAGATTTGAAGGTCTTTTCTCTTGAGCATCGATTACAGGTGAAATATTATTTTTCATATTATTGTTATATTGTTGTGGAGATAAATTTTCTAATTTCATTTTATTGAAAAGATGACATTTGTTAAAACATTAATAACACATACATTATTTATCCAAAGAAAACATACTTTAGTGATGAACATGTCAAGCTTAGTTTGATGCTCCTATAATAGTGTTGCATCATTAATATATGATTTAAAACATAGTTAGCAAACATGTTTTGTTTGTGAATTCTATAACTGTTTTTGCTTGTGTGATCAAGTAATTCATGAAGAAATCTATTTGAATCAAATTTATTTCCTCTAAATATTTCCAGTCCCAAGTGAGTCGATCCTACAAATTAAGTCCATAATGATTGGAAAAGATCAAACTTAATAAGATTGGATCACGCACAACTTGACATGTAATATTTCCAATTCATATTGAATGCGATACTCAATATTCTGATAGGAAGATTATTTTGAACACAATTTATAAAAATTACTTAATAAGTTTTACGGAAAGTTATATATTCTTTAATAGAGTAAAAATAGAAACTAACTATCACATTGATAATATGTGAATGATCTTAAATTTGAATCTATATCTAAATTAAATCTTTTCTTTCTCCATCAAATGCTAATCTCCAATCATAAGCTAAAATTAATTAATTAATGTCTGAAAGAAAAACATAGAAGTAATGTACAAGAAGCTTGTTGGAAAGTTGGGAGAGTATGTTTCCTATGATGGTGATAATAAAGGGTGTAAAACGTGTAATATCTAGAAAATTTGTTCAAATAGATTAAGTGAATGTACTAATAATTACTATAACAAATCACAATTAATCAGAAAGCTATGAGTTTTAGACTGTGTGCATAAAATATACTACTCCCCCCGTCCACGCTAAGTGTTGTGTGGAGAGTGTGGCACAACTTTTAAGAAAAGTTTAGTAGATGTTTGCTTAGTGGAGAAAGGGATCCACCTATTTTAAAATATGAGATTATTTTTCAAAATGAAAACATCACACTTATTGTGGATGACCCAAAGACATAATAAGACCACACTTATCGTGGACGGAGAGAGTATATTTTAAATATTGTAGGCCATTTTTTCTTGTTTGGTTTCAAAATATCAAAGAAATTAAGGAACCAAATTAATGACTGTTCCATTATTGTGTTACCTGAATCGTGCTCAAATCCCCTAAATTGGTTTAAATTTATAATTTAAACTACAAATATATAAATCATTTCTTAAAACTTCACAAGTCACACAATTTAGCACTTGCCATGCCGCTTAAAACTTCACATATAATTATTTTATTCATATGCATTTAGATATAAGTATCATGTAAATAAAATACTTATAAATAAATCAATATATAATCTTTTAGAATGAACATTAATATTTGTAAAAATTATCTTAATTTTATTCTTCAAATAAAACTTTATCTTAATATTGTTGTAATATAGATTTCTTTGTTGACAAAAATTAGTATTTATCAATAAAAATAATTGTATAGTACATTACTACTTTATTGCCTCATTTTGACGGACTATAATAAGTTGGTTGATTAAGTTGGTAGAATGTGAGTGAAATAAAGGGTCTCACTTTTGATGTAGAATGTGTTGTAAATTGTGTGAGCCTATTACCAAAAATGAAATGTGGCAAATCTTTTGTGGATGTACCGAAAAGAAAATTATGATAAAAATATTATGAACGGGGAGTAGTATTTATCGTTGTACTATTATTATTAAAATTATATTTCTCGATATTTGATTGGTCAGATAACTATTTTCGAATTTTGATTGTTCAGTTAGCAACCATCTCATTTAAATATTTTAAATATTTAATTATTCGGTGATTTTGATTACAAATCATGACAATGTGATTGAACCTCATTTTATATTTCAAATTTCACCAAGGCATACAAGGATAAAAGAATTTAGTTTATTTGTTGATATTTTGAGGAAGTTTTCATTTAAAATTTCACGTTATAAAGTTGTTAACTCTTGCCTTTTCTTTTATATCCTAATTCATTTTGGGCGAGAAATAAAATTTTGTATTTGTACTAAGATTCAATGCCCTTATGAGCTTTCTAATTTGTTCCTTTTCAATAGTGATTCTTGATATAAGTGACCTTTTATTTTTATTTCATAAATATATTGTATTCTTCTTTATTTGTTACAGTTTTTCTCTAAGTATTCTTTATAGTATACAACATAAAAATGCTTTAAGAGTTACAATGTTAATTTCATATTGTATACTATAAATAATTTTTAATTGAGCTTCATTTAATTAATAATTAGTTTATCTACTCCATGATCTCAATTTCCAAGAATTTGTTTTTTATATATTAAATACTTTGTACAGAATTTTGAGATTGATATTTGCTCAAATTCAGTTGTATCATGAGTTTTTTTTTGGTCTCCGGCTATTATTTGTAATTTTAATTTTTTGTTATCAACTTATTCCTCTATTCTTGTTTGCGAATTTGATGATCATGTGATTAAGTAGCTAGTATCAAATTCAATTGTGTTACTTTTGTCATCTCATCTAGAAGATCAATTATTTTATTTTTTCTTTCATAGTAATTAGTTACTATATAATAGTTGGTGGAAGAGTTTTATTAGGAGAATGATTCTTATATATGTGTTGAGTTTATATATAAGTTCAATTAAAATATAAATTTAATATAGATTTACAATATTGCCCTTAAAATTAATATTATAAGATGGATATATTAGGCAAAGCCAATTTTGTAAGAATCCACTCTTTTATAATAGGTATAGATTATTAAATTGCTATTGTAACTTGTTTTGTCTCATAGCCTAAATTGGGCCGTTTAGACCAAAACCCATGAAAATGAAAACCCAAACCCCAAGTAGGGTGAACCAAATTAATTACAGCATGCAGCATGGCCTAACTTTGATGCCAATAGCTGTCCAAATCCAAATACACATTTAGAAAAGCCTAAACATATAATATACACAAATTAAATTAAGGCTTCTATTTATATCTTAGTTACTCCAGTACTTGTCATTTGTCTTCCCCAGTAAAATCTGGCTCAGCTGGCTTCTGCAGAAGTATAGGTGATATCCTTGTCTTTCTACCACCATTGCGTCGCAATGCTCGTAGGGCGTTGGCTGCGAATCTCGATGCATAAATGGTTGCTCCCAGACTAGGAGAACTCCCACCTTCTTTCGCCAATGCATTCTGCAGTCTATTTTCCTCTTCATTAAGAGCTTCCTCCATTTTCTTCCTCGCACAACGTCGCCATGCTGCTTGTATAAAACATGCTGCCCAAGTCCTCCACTGCTGCGAGTAGAACCTAAACGTGTGACGGAGCTGCTTGCTGTGCAGCCGTCTGAATTGGGATGCCACGAACTTGAGATCATCAGCCATCAGAGCAAATGCTTCTACTTCTCTCAGGGCCTGAACTGTTCTTGTTGAGATGGGGAGGTTGGATGACGAATGGGGGTCTAGAGCCCAAGTCAAGAGCTCCTCCCCACAAAAATCACCTGCTTTTAGAATGTCTGAGTTGAAGAAGCCCGTCCGCCCTCCATTGGTGGTCACGGTTAACAATTTTCCACGCATGACAAACAGCATCTCGTCTACTGGATCTCCCTCCCGCACTATGTAGCTATCCTCGGTGTACAGAACTGGTTTGAGACGATCACACATTGCATCCAAGAGCTGATCATCCATTTTCTCAAACATTGGCACCTGCATGATGGCTTCGATTATCATTTGCTATGGTTAGAGAGGAAGGAACTAGTGAATGAGCTTTAGAAATTACCCTCTTAAGCAAAGCTAAACAGAGATGTTGCTTTATGTCTCTTCTGAGGTCCTTGGGAAGATTACGTATCAGATTATCTTCATCGACACCCCTAGTTTCCTGCCATTTGTATTGCTCGTATCTCCTGATCCGCTGCCTCAAACTCTCAGGAAGCAGACGGTGAGACATCCATTGCTCTGCATCTCGTCGTTTTACCCTCATCTCCTCCAATCTCAGTGTTGTGGACTGCAGATATGTCTGCAACACCAATATTCAGATTTCAGGAAAAAATCTTGCATTTACAACTCGCCATCCCATTACTTCTTCGAAATATCTAATTTAAATCGAAGCCATTTTACAGAAGATATTGGAGAACCTATTGCTAATAATAAAAGAAAGAAGATTACAGATTTATATCCTATTGGATAAAGATTTCTCTTACCTGCATATTTCCAATCAGAAATGAAAATAGGACCAAGCCAGATATGGATATGAAAATTGCGAAGCAAATTTCCCAGACATAGGTACTTGTTTTGAGGTTCTGGCCGAGAGAACTGCAAAGTTAGATAAGTTAAATATCATGTACTAGAAACCCTGAAAAGAATTACTCCATATATCAAGCACAGTTATTAAATTTTTCGGACAGGATATTCTAAATCCATTACAGATGGGGAAGGAAGATGACAATCCACAAGCTTAGAAGGCCAAAAGTTTCTTAAAGCCTCAACCAGCAAGTGTCTAACCAGTAACCAGCAATACTTTATTTTTAAGTTTCTTAACGCATGTATAACGGACTGACTTGAGAGCGACAACACAGTATATTTACAGCAGAATTTTCTTTTCAGATATTAAAAAAAACGATACAATGTGGTTAACAATCAACATTATACTTTGTCATGTCTGCCTCAACACGTGAGTATGTAAGGCACATCAAATTAGGAAACATACCTTAGATTCTGCAGTCCCCACCAGAAACAATAAAAGAACTTCTGGGGAAAATCTTGTGATTCAAGAACACCAGATTGAAGGGCATTAAGGAATATCCCAAAATCAAAAAGGGTGGCATTAGGTGTCTGAATAGGGCAAGATTGGTTCAAAGTTTGACCCCATCCAGTATGATCAGCCTGGCAATCAAATGAAGCTTCCCTACAATCAGAGTGATCCCCACAAGCTTTTAGCCAGCAGGTAGTTTCCCGTTGTATTGAGAGCAAATACCAACAGGCTCCAACCATCTAACAGAGGAGCAAAAAACCCAGTGATCAAAGAAAAATTCATTAGCACAGTAAGACTATTGGTCACGTCAAATGTCTAGGAGAAGATTCCTAGCCCCTGGCCAACCAGCAAGAATCACCCAGAACTAATCCCACCCAATCCCTATGGTTCGAAGTATCAGCCTTGAGATGCATATACCTATCAATGTGCCAACAATAATATATTTGCATATTCCTACGTCTACTAATACTTGTATATGGAACACCAGACCACATTTACACATCTAAAAGGCGTGCAACATATTTGCATCCAAGGTTCCTGCCCCATTTTGGCCGAAGTACAAGATGCAGCTACTTCCATGATACTTCACCAAGACTTTTTTAGGAAAGAAAGATAAAGGAAACCACAAAAACCATAAATAAATAAACAAGTGAGGCTACTTACAATAAAAAGAAAGAAAGAAGAAAACAATGTTACAAATAATATAACCAAGCTTCTGATCCTCATAAGATCAATGGTTTTAAAGATAAAACAGGAAAGAAGCATAATATAAGTGAATACACATAAAACCTCCTAATGATACTTACATGACTGGCGAGCATATAGAGAAAAAGATTGAGAGCGGCTCCAGCCCATGCTGTTTCAGTGAGTATACCAGAGCTTCTTGTCACCTCTTTGTATAGAGGACGGATTCGAAGAACCCTTGGAATGTATTGAAGGAGCACCACAATTTTTAACAAATTCTTTGTGTTCAGAGACCTTGCACCTTCCAATTTGGGTACGATAATCACTATTACAATCTGTGGAAGCCAAAGAATGATTATTTAGTTACATGCCCTATTGCAACTACTGCAGTTTGCCGAGCATAATATGCATTACGCATAAGAAATCCACAAAGAAAAACATGCATCGAATAGTACTGTCCTGTTTGACTCAGAGTTGAAAAAGGATTTTGGTGTATACTTGTATAATTCTAAAAGTACAAATGAGAAGGCAAATTAGCAGGAGAAGAAAATGCATTTGGGGAGATGGAGCTTTACATGGAATATCTTATAACGGAAATAAGCATCATTATTTATGACTGAAAGAATATACTTAATACAGCAGAAGTTCGCAATGTTTAAATTTTCCTTGCATGCATTATATGCATCAAAATCATGAAAAATGAGGCATTATATTTTATTTGTTCATTAAAAAACTAAGTTCCAAGATCAATAAAGATATGCTATTCTACTTGTAAAATACAGCTGCATGCAATCATCTTATATCTATGTACATAGTGATTTTCTCCCTTACCTGTGGAAGTGGAAGAACTGCAAGAATATCAATTATGAAGTAGGAAGACAGATATCGCTTTGCAATTTCCCAAGAATTTTCAACAAGAACACCTCTTCCAAACACACGAGAAGAAGGGGCAATAAAACCAGTACGGAATTGAAAAATGATATGGATGAGGTAAAAGATATCCGTAAAGGTCCGTAAAACACAAGCTATAAGTTCCAATTTCCAGTCCAAATCAAGGCACCTCTTATCTCCATTTATGATGGGTATGTAGAAAAACAAGGGGTCCAACGAGACTGCAACCACACATGACAGAACAAAAATTTTATTCCACTTCTGAAGAAATGATCCTTGAGGATCCAGAATTTTCTTCCTAGATCCCTCATCATCTGCTTTCAACTTTCCCAAAGAAAAGGATCTTAGTGACCCTGTGAATCTTTTAATTCTTTCAGAGCCATATTCAAACCCTCTCTGAAACTTGTCGGAAACTGAGTACGCTGCTGATCTAAGTCTACCTAGTTCCACCCCACCTTCAGCAGAGGATTTTACATCAAATCTTTTGTGTGATCTCCAATCTTTAAACCTGAAAGATAAACACTATAAGAACAACAGCAAGTTCAATGAATACTTATGAAACAGAAAGCAACAAAAGCAGGATAGCCCTGCTTAAACATGATGCAAATTTTCTCTTCGAGAAAATGGAGGTTGTTCAAGGGAGGGTGGCTCCAAGTAGTTTACAGGAACTCTTTTTAATTATTGTTTTCTTACTAGAAACTATGAAATCATATGTAACAAATCCTCAGTTTGCAGCATATAAATATTGTGAATTCCATGTACAACTCTAACTATCTCTAATGAATGAACATGACAATGATCATGAGAATTAAGAACAAACCTGACAATCTTCTCTTGCTGGTAACTCATAATCCAGCTCGCACGAGAAGTGCAGAATAACAGAATATATAACTCTGGTTAGGTTAACAAGAAACTCGAGTAAAAATTCGCTCCTGCTAGCTCCATATTTTCTAGCAAATCAAACCCTGGAATATGCCCAACAACCCACTGTTACACAATTTGATACACAAAAAACTGAAATGTAAACATCCTACATCAATATCGTAATTCAGATTCCAGACTTAACCCACACATTTTAGTTTGTGAGTTTAACGTCTGACCAAGTTTTTTTTGTTTTCAAATCAGAAAAACCCCATAGTTTAGACTATGATCGGACAAAAAAAGCGTCAAATCCATAAACGAAGAAGAAGAAAGCCAAATGTAACAACGTTATCCAAAAAACAGCAAATTAAACAGATAATCAAACAGAACGCTGAAAATCCACTAAACCAGAACTCACCAGCTTTTCACATCAACAAAGCACACACGTTGATAAGTACGGACTTCATTCAATTTCTTTCGCATCAATAAATTGAAAATCCAGAACCAGAAACAGGACCGAGAAAAAGAAAACAACGCTCCGCCTATCATACATATGTAGTCACGAGTCGCGTACACCACTGCTTGCACTTTGTGAAAGATAAAGAGAGAGAGGAAGAGAAGGGGCAGGAGAGAAGTTTCCTGGATGTTTCCAATTTTGTAGTTCTTGGTTATGGTAAAAACTAGAAAGTATTCTGCAGTTTCCAGTTTGGATTAAACGCAAAAATCTGCAGTTTTGGCAAATAGATTGTAGAGAGAGAAAGACACGGGACTTCTCGCATTGGATTGGAGTCCACCACCCATCACACTTCAAAAAAATGAAGTGGAAAAGAGGGAAGTCGTTGGTGGGCCCATTACTTTTCTTCTCTAATTTCCCACTATTGAGAAATTAGTATTTTATTTTCTATAATTTGAGATAATCTTTTTTTTTTTTAAGAAATAATTGAGAGATAATCTTGATTGTTATATAACTACTCGCACCTGCTAGCCAATGTTTTTATTAGAAAAAACTTATTTCGTGGAATAATATGCAAACAACATAAAAGAGGGCAAATTATTAATATATATATATATTGCAATATGTTTGACCAATAAAATGTTTGGGAGACTCAAAGTTAAGATTTTTGGTCTTAAGAATATCCACTATATTCATATATAAACCAGGAGTATGATTGGAATATTAATTATACATAGTTTATACGGTCTTCTAATTGTATAATATAGCATATTAAATTAAATGTCGTATCACTGACATGTTTATTGTTAGATAATATATTTTTATCGTTACCCTTCCTAATCAAAATCACTTAGTATGTCTTTTTAAATTTAAAGTATTTTTTATAATAAGAAATTATTTCATAAAACGACTCGTTTGCCTTACATTGGAGTTTCTTGTGCCCTGTGATTTTCAAATAGAATTTAAAATATGTAAGATGGTGAGCATTAATACAAAGACAAATAAGGTGTTCTATTATGCTTTTATTGCGTTATCTGAAATTCCTGCAATTATAAAGCCATTTATTTCTCTCGCAGAATAAAATATCGTGGTTCTTTAAAAAGAGAGAACAACAATTTTGGGAGCGTGTGAAAGTTATATAATCGAAATTAAACTTAGCTAGGTCAGAAACTTTACTATTGCTTGGTCGGAAACTTTATTCCTTGATTTTTTTAAGATTTCAAATAAATTAGATAAATAAGTCGTATGTATATTGAATAGGAATGATAATGGATCGGGTACCCACCTACTAAGTATTTCTCAAATTTAAATTCATTAAAATTTCTTCAACTCATACCCATCCCAAATCCGATTAAAAAATTATTTTAAAATTCGTACCCGACCCAAATCCGCTGGATAATACCCACTAAAAATCCGAATGTACTAAAACATAAATATCAATATTAAATAGTAGAAATAACAGAATATTATAAACATAATTTTAACATAAGTATAAATAGAAAATTTCATTAAATTAAATTATATGTGGGTTAAAAAATTAATATAAAATCCTAAAATTATTAATATTTATACTAATATAAATTATATATAAAATAAATATTTAATTACTAAAATTATTAATTCTTTGTATGCGGGTTAAAAAGAATAATATAAAATCCTAAAATTAATAATATATTTATACTAATATCTATAATTATATTATAAATTATATATATAATATTTTGTTATCTTACATATTCTTAATATATATGGAATCTATGTAAAATAGTCACTTAAGTTAATAAAAACAAAATAGTAGCCACTATAACTTAATATTATATAAATTATAGTTACTATTTGTGTGATAAGACTAGTTTACTCTTTAAGTTGACCCACAACGTGAACATGGAGCGAACGTATTTGCATGCGTTGTTCGTTCCATCATAAAAGTGGTGCGAATAAGATCTACACGCTCCATTCACGCCTTTCGTTTTCTAGTGCATGTCGTGGAGCGAGTGGCGCAAACGGTGCGAGTGGAGCAAACAATGCGAATGGAGCGAGTGGAGGTGGTGCGAACGGAGCGAGTGGAGCGAACAAAGCGAGTGGAGGTGGTGCGAAAGGTGCGAGTGGAGGTGGTGCCAACGGAGCGAGTGGAGTGAACAATGCGATTGGAAATGTTAGGACGGTGATGGTGTGAATGGTGCAAATCGGAAAAAGGGTATTTTCGTAAAAGTGACTAGTATATATATTTTTTTAAGCTAATGATTAGTATTTTTATTTTTACTATCTTAAGTGGCTAATATAAATTGTACCTCTAATATATAAATGGTTTTAGATAGCGGGTACCCGTAGGTAATTTTCCAAATCCGACCCAAACCCGTCACGAGTTTGAATGTTTCTACCAAAACCTGTCCCAAAACTATTTAATAATTTTCAAACACATCCCATTATGATTGGTAGAACCGGGTATCCTTAAAAACCCCGACTCATTTCCATCCATAATGTTGAATGACATTTATACCTTCTAACTTGATGAAAAAACTACTTGCACTTATTCAAGTGAAAATTAAAATTAGAAGTTGGGACATTACTATCATTAGGCTTTACTCACCCCGTTCCCGAATAAGTATCTCGAGTCATCAAATTTTTTGTTCCCAAATAAGTGTCTGGTTGTAGATATTAAAATTTTAATATATTTTTATTAATTTTAATAACTTTATTTGATTATGAAATCTTATAAAAATCATATTAAATAGGTTATTTAATTAATAAATATGTATTTATATGGTGATAAATATCTATTTCTTTGGCAACAAGTTAAGGATATATATCAATTTCTTAGAGCTAATGAAATCGTGTCACCTCACCTTTATAGCCCATGATAGAGCTCAAAAGCCCACTTAAATCTCTCTATCTACAACTATAAATAAGGGTCTTCATACCACTTCAAAATCACACCAAAAAATCATCTTCAAGAGCCCAAGAATTGAAGAGAAATTCTCTAAGATTTCTCTCTCAATATTCAAGGTGTCCCGCGAGATTCAAGATGTTCTTCGTGGAAGCAATGTGTTCTTTGTCGGAATTGTCCCAAAGTGGTGTTTGATCCAGAAACAAGGCGAAAGTCCTCCATGTCAACGTTATAAAGCCCAAAGCTCAATGTTTACTTCGGAAACACGGCAAAAGTCCTCCGCATCAACGTTATAAAGCTCAAAGCTCAACGTTTACTTCGGAAACAAGACAAAAGTCCTCCTCGTCAACGTTCTAAAGCTTGAAGACCAAGTTCAAAGAGATCAAAGAGACACTAAGAGGGTATTTGGCTGAGCTTATAAGCTCCTTAAAACAGCTTATAAGCTTTTGAAGAGCTTATAAGCTCTTGCAAAGACAAAAGAAGCTCTTCAAGAGCTTATAAGCTACAAAAAAAAACTCTTAGAGCTTATAAGGTCCTAAAAAAAAGTACATCTACCCCAACTTTTTTTTGTAAATATATTATGAACAACACTCAATTTCCTTATTTTCACCATTTTTATTTTTTAATTTATAATCTAAAATAAATTAAAAAATAATAATTTTTTTTAAATTATACCTATAATTTTTTTCTATTCGTCTTCTCTAATTTTTTCTGTCTCTCTCTCTCTCTTTTTGTCTTCTCTCTCCCCTCTCTAATTCTCTCTTTGCTCTCTAATTTTCTCTCTCTCTCTCTTTTCGTCTTATCTCTCTTTCTCTTCTCTCTAATTTTTTTTCTATCTCTCTCTCTCTTCGTCTTCTCTCTCTTTCTCTCCTCTCTCTCATTTCTAATTTTGTTTTCTCTCTCCTCATTTTCTTCTTCTTTCTATTTCTTCTCACTAATATATTTATCTCTCTTCTCTTTCTCTATCTATCGTCCCTTAAGTTGCAGCAACACAAGTGATATGTAAATTATCTATAATATGTTTATGCCACTAAGGTTTGTCGATTTGACATAATCTATACTAATACTAAATAAGAGAGTTGTAACTATATTTACAAATTTGCCATTTTCCCTCCAAAACCAATTTAGTGGATAATAGGTCTTGAACTTTAAGTTATTTCATAAATGATGAATAATATATGTTGGTTAATTCTATGCATCTCCTTTCTTGGTTATCATGTTTGAGGTTTAAAAAAAATCAAATTATTTAATAAAATTGAATGATTATGGATTTTAGCTTAGGAATTGGGATTATATAATTGAAAATTTTCTACTTTTTATATTTATTATTTATATAATAAATATTCTAATTTAACACAACACTATTTTGATTAAGATATGTAATTTTGAAAAAAAAAATTAGCACAATGAATGGTTGCCAAAATAATTTTATTATTTTCATTATTTAGATTCATAATTTTTAAAAAAAATGTAATAGTGAAAAAATATTAAATATTAAAAATATATGATGTTTGGAAGTGATAAAAAATGAAGAATTATTAAAAATGCCAAAATTGGTTGCAATTTTTATAATGATTGTTCATCTTTAATTCTAATAGTATTTTGAAATGGGGTTTTAATCGAAATTGTATTTTTAAATATATAAAAAAGGTTGTTTATAGATGCTTAGAAGGTAAGTGTTATGCTATTTTTTTAAAAATACTTCTTAAATTATTAATGTAATTAAATGTTTTGTGTTTTATATTTGGATTATTTATAATTTATAAATATTATTTAGATGTTTATATGTAATTATTTAATAGTGTATTTCAATTTATGTACAAAGAAGTATATCATAATACAAAATTTAACATGTCATATTTATTAATGTTATTTGGATTGAATGTTTCTTTTTAAAAAATATTGATGTAATGTATGAATTTTATTGTGTTATTTCATAATTAACATATTAGACGATTAATGCATTTTATTTGTGACAAATAATTTTTCGACAACTTTATCATGTGGATATTTCAAGAGTTGCAAATTAAAAAGGTTTGAAGATATTGGTGTGTGGTAGTGAGGAACACTCTTCAAAACTATTGTATAAAAAGAAAATTTTCATAATGTTTGAAATGTAATATTCCCTCCGTCCACGAAATTTATATCATAGCTTTAGTGGCACAAGTTTTTATAATGTTTGGTAGATTATTTGTTAAGTGGAGAAAAGTAACCCACCACTTTTGAATTGTTGTGAGGTATAAAATATAAGAAAGTGAGTGGAATTATATCCAAAAATGGACATGATATACATTTCGTGGACTCTTTCGTGGACGGAGGAAATATGTTGTATTTGTTATTGTTATACTTAAAAATGTCATTTATTAATTTCTATATTGAAAAATTAATGCATTATTATTCTCTTTTGTTGCCTGAAATTTTATACTCCCTCCGTCCATGAAATATAGGTCACGTAGAGTGCGGCAAGGATTTTAATAAATGTTAGATAGGTAGTGTTTGAGTAGAGAAAGAGATTCATTATATTGAGTTGTTGTGAGGTATAAAATAATGAATGTGTGGACACTCAAAAAATGAAATTGTATCATAAATATCTTGAACGGATGAGAGTAGTTAATACATTTTACTCATTATTTTTGATAATTTATATGCTACGTATTTTTAAAATATATTCTACCGTGCAACGCACGGGTGCAATCTAGTTGTGTAAAAAGAACAATTTAAAATAAAATTTGATTATGACCAAAACCGGAGAGAGAGAGAGGTGACAAACATTGATTTTTCATGATGTTTTGGGCGCATTCGATGCCAATTGTTAGTGAAAAACCATGTCGTTTAACCTTTTTCTCAAGTTAAACCTTGTTTTGTCGGTTTTTACGCTTGTTTTCTTGTTTTGAAATGATTGTAGGAAAATGGATGTGGAATTACAGTGAAAGGAGCTTGGAATGAGAAAGAGGAGCTCGATACGAGAACGTGAAAAAAAACGGAGGTCAATTCGGAGTCCGGACAAGGGAGAACGGGCCGAAACAAAAAAGATGCACAGCCGAGAGCGGGTTGGGCACGCGGGCGCGCGAAACATGCATGAAAATCGCCTCCGGGCGCGGGATGCACGCGCGGGACAATCCGCCGGGGCTCATGTCGCGCGTGGAAGAAGGAAATTCCTTCTTGGCCGCGCAACCTTCGGGCGCGGCCGCTCGTGACGGTGCCCCCTTCGCCAAAACACGATTTAATCCCATTTTTCACCCCTATTTCGGATTTTCTCTCCATAACACTTTTCTCCCACATCCTAAACATATAAATAGGTCATTTTGGCACACAACCCTAGTTATCTAGCATCCTCCCACCACCCATACACACTACACCTTCCACCATTGGAGCTTGAAGAGTTGGAGCTTGAAGAGGGGGAATCAAAGCTACATCATTGGAGATCCAAAGTTTCTAGGATTTGTCTCTTCATTCTTCTTTGAATCTTTGAAAATGTTTGTTTTTGATTTGGGATTTTTGTTAGGCATGAAGATGCTTGGCTAAATTTCCATATTCTAGGGATTAAACTAGTGGGTTTGTGATGGATGGATTTTGATTTGACCAATTTATGGATGAGTTCTCTCTTATTTCCTTGTGTGCTTGATTTGAATTTGTGCTTGATTGATTGACCATCTTTTGGGCATTTTTAATTGGTGTTGAATCAAGAATCGAGATATGAGATTTAATGCTAGAATAGGCACCCAATGCACGTCTTTTCAACAAACCGAGAGGTTGAGATTAGGAGTGAGGGCTTTTTGATCCTAGGAGCCGTTAGGAGTTGTAGGCTAACTTAGTGATCGGAGACGGCATAATTGGCTTATAATCCACGACTTTGGTCGTCCGAGAGGAGGCTAAAGTGAAATCGAGATCGCCCTAAATACGTCGAACTTCGTCTTGAATTGGTTAAATTAATTGAAGTCTAATTATGAATCCACCTAAGTTTGATCTCTAGGATAGCTTCCTTATCGAGTTCTTCTCCCGTTTTAATTGTTAACTTTTGGTATTTATTTAATTAATTGAATTTAAATTGTTTGTTTGTTTAATTTAGTAATTGCCCCTCAAAAATCGATTAGTCTAAATAGGTTAGAACGACATAGTAATAGTATTCATAAGTGTTAAAAATTAGTCTCCGTGGATGCGACCTTGCTTGCCATTATCTACATATACATCGTACACTTGCGGTTATTATTTGCATAATTAAAAGGGCGAACAAGAGGTATAAGAGTGAGAGAGATGAAGTGGAACTTATTAGTACAATTATCAAAACACTTTAATAGCTTATAAGCTCTTGATGCAAAACATCTTATAAGCTCTTTAAAATCAGCTTAGCCAAACACCCCTCTAAATCTCTGAAAATATCAAAGACTAATTTGAAGATTGTTTGAGGGTTAACTTAAAAGAGATCAATGAGACATTAAATCTAACTTAAAGAGAAGAATCAAATGATCAAATAGAGATTTTATTCCGAAATTCTTATATTTGTATCAATGAGACACTAAATCTCTGAAAATCTCAAAGACTAATTTGAAGATTGTTCGAGGATCAAATTGAGATTTTAATCCGAAATTCTTATATTTGTATCAATGAAGCACTCAATCTCTGAAAATCTCAAAGACTAATTTGAAGATTGTTCGAGGATCAAATAGAGATTTTAATCCGAAATTCTTATATTTGTATAAATGAGACACTAAATCCACACACGAGATTGAACTCAAGACCTCTCATTAAGGAGAGACTTATGGTATCTCAGCTAGCCACTTGAGCTATGCTTCATCCGTAGTTTTCTTATTTTATTTTGTATACAATAACTTGTACAAAACTCTCAACTGTGAATTATAATTCATCTTTCACCTTAAAATTATTAATCTCTTTAATAAACAATATTATCGTAATTACATATTACTCGAGAACTATATATATACGCACGGCATAATCCAATATTCCAATTATATACGACAGAATAGGCAACATCGATCTAGTCAGTTTTGTATTGAAATGCGAAAGCAACTTTAAGGATTGCTTAGGTATAACAATAATGGATAGTTTAATTTGACAGCAATGGCTTATCATTTGAGATTAAACGATTGCACTGAATCATAGTCGGACGAGCCAATAAATGTCTTTCCGTCTTTTTATAAGTGTCCTTTGCCCTAAAAAACATAGATTAAAAAGTATATAAATTTATCTTTGTACCCTTTGTTATTGTTTTTTAGGCACCATGAAGTTCCAACTTTTGATGTTATTAAATAAGGGTAAAATGGAAAATATTTCACTATTTTGCTATTTTTTCTTCTTTTTTGAAATATAGTAACACTTATGAGGGGACAAGAACAAAATCATAATGAAGAATGAAGATGGATGGAGTATATAGATAAATAATTAATCAATTTAGCGTTGAATTATTGATGCGGTCTAAATAATAGAAACACTATATAGATTTATAGGACAGACATACAGAGATAGTGCATTAAAGAGGCACAAAACACAAAAGTATATGACGGAAATAATTAGATAGTGAGTGACTTTCATGTGAAGACAAATACAGCAAATTAGAGACCAACTAGGTTGCAAATTTAACAACTATATATTCGGGAAATGTCGTTTTCACCCTATTAAAATCGTATTAATAGAATTCGATGAGACTACGATAGCCCCCTTGCGACCTTTAAAATATTTTTTTCTTTTTTCTTTTTCCTTTTCATTTGTTTACATTAATTACATTAGCATACTTCATGAGTAGATGGTCTAGAAAGAAACTTTTAGAGCATCTCCAACGGAGCGCATATATATCTCATTTTGTAGTAGAGATTTTTTCCCAACCCATTTCTGAATATTGCAAGTAGATCCAATTAATTTTGTCCCTTTGTGTTTCCTCGTTTATGTAATATTGTAATACTATTATATGTATAGTATAATATATTTTATATGTTATTTATTCATTTTTAGGAAAAATTAACATAAATATAATAGTTCATTAAGACGTCATTAGAACCATATCTCATTGACAATCGAGAAAGTCTAGAGTTCATTTCACTCGTCGCAAGTTAGTATGGGCCTAATAAACTACGAAATTAGTACTACAAATCTACGATATATTTTTCGTAGTAATAATAAAAGGGAAAATTGTTCGGCATTATTATGTAGAAGATCCAAACTTGACGTGGAATTTTGGTGTTATCTTATGAAATTATGTGAAAAATATACTCTCTTCGTCCCAGCTTAGTGTGGTTCAATTAATATTTTATACCTCACAACAAATCAAATATGCACCACACTTTTGGGGGACGAAGGAAGTATATTCTTCCTGGTATCAAAATGACATCATTTTGATGTCCGGATAGGAAAATATTTAAAAATATATATATATATTCAATTAAAAATTAAAAAAAATACAAAAAGTTAAAAAGAAAACATTCTGAATTTTTTCTAAAAATAAATAAACATAAATTGTGAACTCGTACTATATTTGCAACATTTTTTGAAAGGTCGGAAGACACTATATGATGCAACACTACGCTTCCGCATGTCATGGGTGAGTGGGATTTGGGTTCTTAATGGGCTGATGATTGTAGTTAAACTTAACAATATCAATGATTGGGCTAGATTCACTTAGTAGAGTGTTGTAGCTGAGTTTATTAACTCTCTAAATTAGTTTATAAAATACTTTAGAGTTTATATGTTTTTTTACTGTGTTTGACAATCATTTTCAAAAAACTTATTTGCTTCCGAAATAATATCCTCCGAGCTTAATTATAAGTTGTTTTCAATAAGGTACTTTAAAAAAAATCTTATTTCATTTGAAACATTCCTTGTACTTTAGGCATTAATTTTTTTCATTGTTAAGATTTTATAACCAATCTTATTCATACATTTTTAGGGATGAAAGCCCAATACAGACTATGATAATCTAGTATAATGTGAATATTGTCACTTTATAAAAATGATTGCAATTTGATTTGATCTAGGTTTTTATGTAGGGGAGAATACATGGGGAAAGACAATGCAAATTGCAAAGAGTCAAATAAATTTGAGTTTATGTTTTTTTTTAATTGATTTTGTATTTAGAATTGCTGCATGCATGTTGAGCAATTTGTGGACCTCAATGCATTCCATACAGTATCTTTTATTTTCATTTGATCCAACTTGCACCTATTGGTTGGAATTTGGATGGCGAACACGTGAATTTCTCTAGATCGCAACTCAAATCTGGAGTGATGGGTCATAAGGGATATTTATCTATTACTAATTCGAAAATAAAGTTGTTCCCTCCACGGTGCTCCGTTCAGATTTTTCTTTATTCTGGTAATTTGTCTAATTTAATTCATATATATTCTAATTTTTATTTTTATTAATTTCATATTCTTGAAATATCACATGTTTATCTATGAATCACATCTCATATTTATCTTTCCCTCTATTTAATTAATTTCTTCTATTATACATATTAAAATAATAACAATTTTGGAATGCATTCTTATAAATCCTTATTTTATACATTTTTAATTCATATATAATAATCTATAGAGAATTTGTAAATGAAAATCCCTATGAAGACTAAATAAATATATTTAATCAATATGTCTATATAGAATCCTTTTTATTTTTCATTCATGTGTTTCTAAAAACTTCGATTAGTGCTTTCTAGAAAATATATACATTGAATCAAATATGGGATAGGTAGCTAAAGAAAAGAAAAACTTGAAGATGTAAACATATTTTTTTCTGCATTTTGCCAAAGATTAGAGATATCGATTTAATATGAACTAACGAGACGGTTCAAATATACTTAAAAAGAAGGATTTTTACTAATTTTAATTAATATTAAATTGTTTAGATTTTTATCGAGTAATTTATCATAAACCAGCGAGACGATTCAAATAACATAGAAAGAATTATTTTTACTAATTTTAATTAATATTACTTTGAAGATGTAAACATTTCTTTTCCGCATTTTGGCAAAGATTAGAGATATCGATTTAGCATGAACCAACGAGACGGTTCAAATATACTTAAAAAGAAGAATTTTTACAAATTTTAATTAATATTAACTTTGTTTAGATTTTTATCGAGTAATTTAGCATAAACCAACGAGATGATTCAAATAACATAGAAAGAAGGATTTTACTAATTTTAATTAATTTTACTGGGAGTGTTCATATTTTTATCGAGTATTACTCAACGAATTTGAGACGCGTATGTACAGTAAAGTCACTATTTTAACCGAGATTAGGACGAACATGTAGAAAAATTCTAAATAAATTTAGATTTAGAAAATACATAATGAATGAGTATACCCGATCCATTGTCATTCCTAATAATAAATTTAAATACGTGAAATAAAATTAATTTTCTAAGTTTGATTAATAATTAATGCAACAATATCACAACGTTTAAATAAGATATAAAATTATTTTTAAAATGTATACACGTAAATTAAAACATAAAATTATTTTCCGTCGAATCTCGACGGGTTACTTACTAGTTTACTATTATATTACATCAACTTTATTTATTCCTATCCCATATTGCAAATGTAAGGAACACGTTATACATTGAAAGTCTAGGATGCATCATTTCTTAATGAAAAAAAAATAAAAATAAAAATGAACTAGGATTTTAAATCTAGAGGACGAAACTTAAAATCTTTATCCATTAAGAAATTAGAACCACGAAATACAAGTTCGTCTTGATTTTACCTGCAAATTTTCACGACACCGAAAAGTAGGATAAGTAGTTTGAAGGAATGGATACAAGATAAAGAAATAAAAACAAAAAATTGTTTACTTTATTTGCTACATGGCTGCACCAATGGCGTTTTCGTAGGCCCCAAGAGAAAAATAGAGAAAGAGAGAGACCGCACTCACCATCAACGGAATTGGGCCGAGGCTGAGCCTCCATCTTGAAATGGGCCCCAATTGAACTATTTTTAGACCCGGTCCAAACTTACTATAAGTGGGCTCAAATGGACCTATTTTTGTGTAAAAATAATTAAGAAAAAGAAGATTGAATGAATTACGTAGCCCCTAATCAGAACACACGATTTTTGCAATTTTCATAACATAACCCCCTAAATCCCCAATCCAAAAATTTGAGGAAAATAAAATAAAAAATGGATACTTTCGTTGGAGGCGCGTCACCGGCGATGAGTAAAAGGGCAACGCTTGGGTCTTCGATATGAGTTCTTGCAATTCTCAATTCTACTCCACTTATTGAAATTCAAATTAATTAAAGTTCTTCTCTGCAGCCGTCAACTAAGAAAGAGGGAGAGAAGAGGCATATATCATGTTTTATCCAAAATTGTTTCTGAGAAGCTTCTGTAATTTGATCCAAGAAAAAGGAATCTATAATATCTAATTTTTATTCACTATTTTGCATGCTTGGGCAATATGAAAATCTAATTTATGAATTCTATTTTGCAGCACCATCATAAGTTTGTCAATTGTCATCGATTTTAGGCACAATTCTTTGCAACACCATTCAAGAAGTTCAAATCCATCAGAAAAGTTGTTCTTCCATGTTCAACTGCAGAGGAGCATACCTACATGTGTAACTCTAAGATTTTTATGTTGAGTTGGGGCTAAAATATACCGATTAATTATTGTCTTAGGTTTATTTTGTAGTTATTAATTAATTATAATTATTGGGGTTATGGGGTAAAATTGTACATTTATTATAATTATAATTTTATTTATTTAAGAGAGCTATAAAAAGTTAAATGGGGCTACATTTAGAATCATATAGAGAGTAGGTATAGTTTTGTTAAATTAAACATATTATTTGTTGAGTCCATTCTAATTGGAGCCAAAATAGAAAAAATGGCGTTGGCCGTAAATTATTAATATATAACTAATTTATTATTTTATTTTATGGGCCCCTTCTGACCTTGGCCCTAGGCGGTCGCACTCCTAACCTAGGTCCAGGCCAGCCCTACCAGGCCTCGTCCAGACCGATTCGATTAAATACATTTAACATATATTTTAGACTTATGTGATTGATATGTACTTTCACATCATATTCGTGACAATCTTACTTTATTTTTAGGTATCAAAAAATTTATTTGATGATACTTTGCATCATTTCTCATAAGTTAAGATACAATTAATTAAAATTAATATTTCACGATAGAAATGATAAATATAAATATATTTGACTATATTAAACTAAACACAAATATTTGCTCCAAGTTAAATTCAGATGATATGATTTGGCTTCGCTCATTGCATGAGAGGCAGGGGAATATCTCTCTTATTGTCGAAGCTCAATGATTCTGCCACGTCGCCTCCTCTTCTTCGGTGACAAACGGATTCAGCATTCTCGCTGTCTCTCTCTTTATCTCTCTACCCTCCGCCACTCCACAACATAATTCATTTTCATCCGCTCCACTAATAGCAGTGCAACCAACAACAGATCACTCTGTCTAGGGTTTCCTGATTCTCAGAATATTCTTCTCGGATTTTCATCATGAGTTTGGATTTTTGTTTGTTTTTTTGAAAGAAAAAAAAAGAAATTGATTTCATTTTCTGAATGATGCAACCAGGATCTTCGGCGATCTTATATTTGATCCGATTCATTGTTCCATTTTAAACTGATCGATCTGTTATTATTTGATTGGTAATAGTCATACTTTTAGAATTTTCATTAAATCGAATAAAGCGTGAAATTCTTATGTAAAATGCTCGTGGATCTGCATCTCGGCATGTAACTTTGCGGCTCGACGAATCAACTATATTGAGTGTAAGAGCTAGTATTTCTTTAACTGTTTTTATGTGTGTTTCCCCTTTTTCTTCACTCAGTATTCAAAGCTGCTGTATTGCAGCTTTTTGTAGGATGTAAAAACTAAAAATTGTTAAAGATATATTAGTAAAAAAACGGAAGACTTCTAGTTTGAACGTAACTTGTTTGTCAAATTAATGAAGAATGTAAGTGAAATGAGATTTCGTCTTGTGAAATCGATTCATTAACTGCTACCTTTTCATAATAGCATTTATAAAAACGCAGAGGCATACAAGGTTTTCTATTGTTGAATGACTGAATCCTATAAAATTAGCTTTTTTTAAGTGTTTACTGTACGATGTAAACTAGAATGAATAGAAGCTTTGGTGTGCGTGTGTGTTTTATAAATATTTTTAGCCAAAGTAAAAAGAAAGATTTGCTTATGGATTAACAATTTCATTTCAACTTGATTTGATGGATTACAAAAGTAGTGTACTCTGTCGTCACTCAGGAGTTAGCAGTAATGAAATGTATAAATATCCCTAGTAGATGTATGACGGATATATCAGATACGATGCGGCTGATTCCTTCTCCCTGTTATTATTATTATTATTTGCATTTCTTTTGCTGGATTGTTAGATTCGATTTTTACATCAAGGTATCTGCTTTAGATGTTATGCAGCAGTGTTTTGAGGGCTGTAAATCTTTGGGCGGGACATATTGGGAGACACGCTGAGGTCAGGAGACTAAGATATATCTGTGGAGGTTCAAATTCCATTGACTGCTGCACTTATTTGTGGAACTATAAGCTTGGATCAACAAGAACAATGATGGTGGATTGTGGAGCTACTGCTAAAGGACCTACAGTTGATGTTTTACCTGAGAAGGATGATGATGGCAGCTATGCTAGCGGAGGATGGAAGAGGTGATTGGATTTCGACTTTAATAAGTTTTTTCTAAGAGTTTCAATATATTTGTCCACAATGTTTCACGAGTATATACATTGTTACGTATATTAGTTCATTTTGAAAGTGATGCATGCAAGTATTTAGATAGGTTTTCTTTTGCCATTCCTTGTTTTCTTTTGTTGCAAAAGAATCAGAAAAAGATTGAGTTGGTGAACTTAACGTTTCTAGTTTCACTGTCCTGTACAAGTTTTTAAGTTGATTACTGATAATGATGTGGCCTGTATATTCTTGCAGTTGACATTTGTTCGTGAAATCAATATTTTTCCATTTTTGGTGAAATATGTGATTTTTGACATTATGTATGTTCCTTTTTTGCCACGTATAAAATGTTCCTTTTATAGTCATTAACTTGAGATTCAGTTGTCCTGTATCACGTGCTTCTTTTGCACCGTGATCTCAATTATTAAGATAGTGAATAAATTTGTGCTGAATTCTTTTTCTTCCTTCCTTTAGATCAGACAACCAATAGTCTTGGTCTGTTCTTTGACTTCAGTCATCTACACTTGTTAGCTAAATTCTTTTGGTGCTTTACTTAATTTGTAATGAAAATCAAATTTACCCATTTCCTTTTAAAAGGGAATATAGTCTAGCAAGCCGCTATTTGCATGAAAACAACAGCAAGGCTGCCCATGTCCTTGTTCCAAGCACGAGAAGCTTGAGATAGCAGAGGAGGGAACATTTAGCATCGTAATCGTATTAATTATCTAGTAAGAACAGGATTTGCGTCCGTGGGACCTCTTGTTGCTCTCCGAGAACTACTGTGAGGTCTTGCTCCATAAACATCCATGCATGAAAACAACCTGTTCTGTATTTATTAATTGCTTTTCTGGTGTCATTATTTCATTTTATATGCAATCTATTCTGATTATGCTTTGAGGGATTCTCTGTCCTAGAGGAATCAGTCTCTGAGCTGAAGTCCTGGTATTGTATTTCATGAGAGACATCTTACCCTGCATGGTATTAATTCCTTAAGAGATGTAAAGTAGTCAACCAGAAAATGAGTATCCATCTAGTCTTCATCACTTCTTCTTTCCCATGGTTGAACCAGTTGAATGTGTATGATAATTGACACATGCTCAACATCATAGCCTTTAACTATTTTTATGTCTTTTGTCATGGTTGAAGTTATGTGCAAAATGTTTGGTTTATGAGCTTTTTTTGTCTGCTAGTCCAATTGATTCTGCTGACTTTGTTGATATTTTTTACATTGCTTAAATTTGTTCTGATGTGACATGTTTGAAGACATATTCTCATTTTATTTCCTGATTATCAGTGAAGATGGACGGTTAAGCTGTGGATATGCCAGTTTTAGAGGAAAAAGGGCTAGCATGGAGGACTTTTATGACATTAAGGCTACCAAGATTGATGGGCAGCCAGTCTGCCTCTTTGGGATATTTGATGGTCAGCTCTTGTCCTATAAGTATATACATTTATCTTGATGTTTGCATTCATAGCCAAAAGAATAGGGTACACACTGGAGGGAGCAAATCCTAATCTAAGTGGTCCATTTATAGAGACAACTGAGTATGAAATTGTTCGTATCGTATTTGTATAAATGAAAACTAATCATGAAACCATTTTGAATAGTATCTTCAACATTTGTGGTGAAATGAAGGGGAGGTGCAGAACAGACAAACTTAAACAGTTGAATATAATACACTTGTCCATTTCCAGCTAGTTCAAAATAATTTGGTTGAGTGAATAAAAAATTCATGAAACTGAGAAAAAAAATCTTTTTACTTGAGTTTGTTCATGAAATCTCTTAGTTTCTATAAATTTTCATATCAATTTGAAGTATTATATAAGATTTAAATACTCAATTTGATGCATAACCTCTAACATTTATTGCAAAAAACATTGAATTTACAATGTTTAATGCAAACTGTCTTTTCTTTGTTAATCTGAGTATAATGGTAAATTGTTTGATATTTTCTGCTTTTACGAGGAGAGAGAGAATATTACTCTTATATTGATTTGGGTCACGCAGGTCATGGTGGCTCCCGCGCTGCTGAATTTTTGAAGGAGCATCTCTTTGAGAATATAATGAAACATCCAGAATTTATTGCAAACACAAAAGTGGCGATAAGTAAGTTGAAACACACAATATTAAGTCACTTTATATAACCAAATGTTCATCTGCGATTGCATGCGAGGTTCTTTATTTTTCCCCTCTCCTTTTTCCTTTTTGGGTGCACACCAGAGTTTGTTGGTAATAGTGGATACTTTGGCAAACATTGTAAACAATAATCAGAAATCCAGGCTTTGCCCAATTGAAATGTGTTCTTGCCTTGTTTCGGCTACACAAGGGATCAGTTGAAAACTTGAAATGTGTTCCTGCCTATCATTTTATGTTGTTAACTTCCAATGTTATACTTTCTTCCTTTGCATCTTAGGTGCTGCACCTATGATGCATACTGTGACTCGAAGAATATTTAAATTATGGGTGATTAGATATTGGTGTGGAGCATAATTTGGAAGTTTGGAACATGATTGTGATTATCTGTTTCAATTGCCTCCAAATTTCGTAAGACTTAAAAAGTTATGGCACTAAATCTATCGGGCGACCGCATATTCTCATGTTCACTCTGTCTGATCATTGTGATGTGTCCTGTACTTATGCTTTTGTACGGTTTGCCTAAATAAGCTTGGTTGCCTGGTAAGAAATCCTTTAGCTTAGAAGACTAGGTGTAGTGGCTGGTCTATAACGTGTGTCTTTCAATTTAGTAGTGCACCCTGATAAATAATACAAAACCACAGGTGAAACTTATCGGAAGACTGACAAAGACTTTTTGGATTCTGAAAAGGAGACCTTCCGAGATGATGGCTCAACAGCTTCAACAGCAGTTCTGGTTGGCAATCACCTTTACGTTGCTAATGTTGGAGATTCTCGAACTATTATATCAAAGGCTGGAAAAGGTACTACATGATCATATTTGCTTTCAAACCACCTTCAGGTGTTGTGCAGCAAAGAATCATTTTCTTCTGGTTAGCTTTTCTGTTCTCTTATGAAAATTGAAATTATAGTAGTATATGATTACTACTCCGAACTGGTAATATATTTTTGTTATGGGATATAAGTACTTTATAATAACCGTTGGACCCACGTTGGCATTGGGAATGGGATGTTGGACCAACTTTTTCTCAAATTGACCAATAAGAAGTAATACCTCGATCCATTATTTTCTATTCTGCTTGGGTCAACCATATTTTTGGCCATGTGATACATCAATAAAGCATTGAGGCCATATTGTTTTCAACTAATCTTCTGTTTTCCATGTTTGACAGCAATTCCACTCTCAGACGATCACAAACCCAATAGAAGTGACGAGAGAAGAAGAATTGAAAATGCTGGAGGTGTTGTAATGTGGGCAGGTTTGGCCATTTTATATATTGTGCTTGTTGAGTATCATGCAACTGTAGCAAGAATCATTGTCCTCCTGAGAATGGTGTCCAAAGCTTCTGTGGGGAAAATCATTCCCATGCTAATATAAGGAGTTTTTGTATAGTGCAAACACTGCATTCACTAGAGGGTCTAATTGATGGACTAACTGACACTTGTTGTTTATGTCTAATTCTTTTTTATTTTTCTTTTTATTTCATATTCTGCCATCTGGTAGGCTGATTATTTTGTAGAGAGATGTAGGGTGCAAGAAAAGACAGGTGGTTTGAGTCAAATATCTTCTTGAAAGTTCATGCCTTGCCCATAAAATGTTTTATTGTTCCATTTGACAGTTGTTGATAGAGATATTTTATGCTCAAAAGTTAGAAGCTAGAATGATCTTCTATAAACGCTTTTGTATCAGGTACTTGGAGGGTTGGAGGTGTCTTGGCCATGTCTCGTGCTTTTGGAAATCGTATGCTGAAACAATTTGTTGTTGCTGAACCTGAGATTCAGGTACTTGTAATAATGTCATAGAGGTTTTGAATTAATGGACTTTGCTGGTAATGGATTAGCCTGAGAGATTATACAATTTTAATCGATCTATTTTGAACTCTCATCAGTTGCATTGATAATCTAAACTAAAACATGTTATCTGAATTACAACGTAATGGAATGTCACTAATCATGGTCAGGTAACTTTAGTTGCGATTCTTGGTTCAAAACACACTATTTATCTTTTTAATGCTACAGGATCAGGAGGTTGATCAAGATCTTGAATTACTTGTGCTTGCCAGTGATGGACTTTGGGATGTTGTAGCCAATGAGGTAATCCTTTTCATGGATTATTTATCGGTAATTTTCATATATTGGCTATCAGAACATTTAGTATCTTTGAGGCCTTCGTATTTTGCTTTTTTATGCATAAAATGGTCACCGACAATTCAGATGATATAAATTCTGATAACTAGAGAAACACATATTCAAAGAATTACAGGAGAGGGTTCAACAATTTTTTAAGTTGTCATGCTAGTCACTTTTTTATTTTATTTATTTATTTATTTATTTTTGAGAGCCATGCTAGTCAAAATTGAAGGTGTTAGTTTAGTTTAAATTCAATATTTAGGATTTTGTAATGTTAATTGAGGGACAATCACAAATAATGAAGCAAGAAGAGAAAAACAAAATCACAACTGAATAGTTGGCTATACACCATAGAAATACTGCTAACGGCACTGAGTGAACATCATTTATCAGGATGCTGTTTCGATAGCTCAAACAGAAGAAGAGCCAGTGGCAGCTGCGCGGAAACTGACAGAGACTGCCTTCACTCGTGGTAGTGCGGACAATATCACCTGCATTGTTGTCAAGTTCCACCATGAGGAAGTGGATCCCATTGAAACCAACCAAGATGTTGAAGTCGAAACACACACAATGGGCTGAGCAGAAAAATCACAGACAACTTCAAATGAAGAGCCTGAGAAAACCCAAAATAGTTGATCAATCGCCAACTCGTGGTCCGTTGAGGGGAGTGGCTGTGATTTGTTCATTCATTGGTTTGTTTCTTGTATTTTCTTTTGTAAGTTGTGGTGGTGGTGCATGTGTAAGTTGATGCTCATAAAAGGTGTTTTTTCTTGGTAAATTTCAATTGGTGGTGTAGTTTTGTTTAATAAACAAGGTTGTTGGAATCTTTCTTCGTGTGTTCTCTCTTTCTTTGCTACTGACGATGGTCATGACAACTTTTGCAGTCAAAATGGTCAAGTCAATGATTTTTTACTTTCGATCTACAAAAAAATGGTCGGGTAGACCAATGATTCTTTTAATTTAGCGTACTATCATTTTTTTGTTTGTTTTGAGATAGTTCCTATATTTAATTGCAATGATCAATAATTCAGAATATTTTCGTTAAAAAGCCAATAATTTAGGTTTGAAACTATAATTTATCCCCGTACAATCATTGATATATGTACTGAAATTTTATACGTATTCAAAGTAAAGCTAATTTATATTGGTTGCATTATTTCGAGAAGCCAATATGTTGATGATGCCGGGTGAATAGATAGTATTTTGCTGATTGTTTTTATTTTCCCCAATTTTGTTTAATACTATTCCTCTATATTTGGCCATAGTTTGTGGTGGCACAGGTTTTAATAAATTTGAGGTGAGTAGAGTAAGAGTCACACATGTTGTGAAACGGAGTAATGACCAAAAATGGGAAATGACTATTTTTGGTGGACGTTCAAATACTATGATCAAATATGATGGACGGAAGGAGCAGTATTTTTGTGGTTGCGAGGAATAAGCTATTTTTGTTTGAATCATGAAAAATCCCAACTACATTGCTACGTGAGATGATTATGCAATGAAGTCGCTATCTCAAATTGTTATCAATCAATGCATAATTTACTTTTACCATTTAAGAGTATTAAATATAAGTACGTAATATAAATTTGCATGTATTCGTTGTATTTACTATATGATGAAGTATTATGAATTACTAACAATAATAAAAACTTAAAAAGTGAAGACCGACATTTGACGTCTAATTATAAACCATTAATGTACCATCTATCATTTTTCAAATGGTCAAATGCTAATAACTTTTGTCTTCATCAAAACGCTAATAAACACCTCAAAAGCTTTTACGACTTATATATTTATATATATCAGAAATATTTAACCGTTAGTTTTTGTAATCAATTGGATATTTTACATATTTCAAATTCTATTTTCCGTTTCAACGACTTGATTTGAATGCCATTATAACAACTATAAAAAGAATTCATAAAATATCTTGAGATTGAGAACATAATTGTGTAATGCCATTGCACTAATACAACCACAATATTAAAGTTTCAATAAGGGACAAAAACAATAAATATTAATATCAGATAATACCTGTTGAAATTATTAAATTTATATGATTCAAGTCAGATGTAGTAAATGCTGAATACCTAACACACGTGATTCGATTTTGTGCTCGTGATATAGACAATCCTATCCTCAAAAGTTAAAAGAGTAACTATAGTTAAGCTAAAATGTATGTCTAACCATGGTTAGTTTCCAACTATAGTTAAAGAAATTTCAAGTATAAAACATGGTGAAACCCTTCAATAGTGACCACCTTTGTTTTCCCAATTAGAGATAAATTAACATTTCCAGTTTTCTCATTTTTCTTTGTGGGGTTTTGACTTCTCGTCTTCTCCCCGCATTTCAATTTGGCGGTGTAAAAAAAAAAAGAGATAAAATCACAAAGCAAGAACTTCCAACTCCAGCTGATTCAAATTCTCACATTTTATGGGTAATTCTTCATCTTATCTCTGTGTTGCATCTTTGATTTTAACGTGGAACTTGTCACCTCTGGTACTGAATAATACTAATGGGTAAAATTGAGAAAAATAGTTGATGTGTGTGTTTAATCATACAGATCCATTGCTTGCGCTCGATGTGCTATCATTTTGGATTCCGTTTTTGTTTTTTAGGGTTTTAGCTGGTTTTGAGTTGTTTCCACTGTTTTTAGTTGCTTGAAAAGATTGCTCTTTTCAATTTACTGCTATTGAGATTAAGTCTGTGCTGTGATTAGGGTTTTTTTGCGGAAGAATTTACTAATGTGGTGTAATGGGCTTTTTCGACGTGTGCTGAGTAATTCTTTGGTCAATTATGTTTTCAATTCTTTGCATGTTCCTTTCACGTCGGATTGATGTTAAAGGAATTCAAGTTGAATTTGGCGTGCTTGGAAAGGGAAAAAAAAAACATATCAGTTCACATTTTCATGTTCATGCAATTTTAGATGCAGAATAAACATTTTTCATTAAATGGATTACTATTTGCAGATGAAATTTGAACAGTTTGAGTTAGCCGTTATAAAATAGTTTAGTCACACATATAATGAGTTGGTGAAATATTTAGTCGCGCGCATAAGTTCATATTTTCACATTCATGCAATGTTAGACGCAATTTTTTTTATTACTATAATTGGATTATTGCGCGTAAAATTTGAAATGTTGAGTTGCCGTTATAGATTATTCGCGCGTAAATAAGTTAGTTGCACATAAATAAGCCGTTATCAACACGTGTTTAAAACAGTTTGCTGTTTTGGCCACTTTGGTCAGTTCAGTAATTGTTCGAAAGTTGATACTAGTCAACTTTCGACACGTGTTTGAATTAAGCTGGTGATAAGCTGGCATATAAATGTTGTGCGTAATTAATTAAATTTATGTAATCTAAACGTAAAAGAAAATACTCGTCTATCACACATCGGACTAGTTCCTTTTCACGATGCCCCAAAATAATATTCTTGTCTGAAATGACAAAACTTCCCCCAAACGTTCGATCTTTTCTGAGTAATGGCCGCTATCACTTTGGCATTATCAGTATGGCATTGTTACATAAGTATGAAAAGAACTAGTTCCAATCTTATATTGTCTAAACTTTGGTGCTACCAAAAATAAGTCAATTGAATAGGATTGATTCAGCAACATATAACTTATTAGCAAAACAAAAGTTTTGAACTCGTGTAAATGTTACTCCAAACATTTTATAATGACCGAATAGTGTTGGTTTTAGTTATTCGAAGATCTGGTTAATTTCGAGCATTCTTCTTAACTTGTTGGTTCTATTTGAAATAAATATAGAATGAGGATATATTGATGATGGGTTATACCTAGTTCAACAGTGGTGGGTAGAACTGTCTTTTAATCATTGTCCTCAGGAGCACAATATGGTATCTTGCACGGTATGTTGTAGCTTGATGTTTGCAACTGCTTTATTTTATTATTAACCTTTCTTCAAACACAAAGTTATATTTTGGCAAAAAACTTTAGGATTTCTTCTATTAGTGAAATTGAAGTAATAAGATCCTTATTTGTGCTCATATCTCATCTCATGTGGTTTTGCCTAGATTATTTAACTTTTAATTCTACAATATATATCATCTAACTCGTTTTCACTAGGCCTTTTTGGTCAAAATTGATATAAAGCTACACGGATAATAAATATTACTCATATTTCATTGAAATATGCCTTTTCTGTTGCCTGATTTTTCTTTGCTGTAAATCAGGTATTTTTCAAGATTAGATGCCTATTGCTTCTGGAGACACTTGGTACTCAACTTAATTTGTTTTCAGTTGCCAGGTTGGTTGCTTCACCTGTTGTCATGTTATGCTAAGTGCTCCGAGTAACCTGGTTAAGATTTCAATATGGAGTGCAATAAAGATGAAGCCACCAGGGCAAAGTCAATTGCTGAGAGCAAGTTAGAGCAGAAGGATTTTCTTGGTGCAAAGAAGTTTGCCCTGAAAGCACAAACTCTGTATCCAGGGCTTCATGGTATTTCCCAGATGTTGACAACCCTGGATGTGCATCTCTCTGCAGAGAATAAGACAAGTGGGGAAATAGATTGGTATCGAGTGCTAGATGCGAACCCTTCAGATGATTATGATACCATAAGAAAGCAGTACAGGAAGCTGGCGCTCATGCTGCACCCAGATAAAAACAAATCTGTTGGGGCAGAGAATGCATTTAAACTCATTTCAGAGGCCTGGAAGTTGCTATCAGATAAAGAAAAGAGGGAGGCATATAATAGGAGGAGGGGATATAGGGGACTCCAACAGAATGTCCCAACACATACTGGTGGTCCATCAGTACCATACAAACCACATCAGCAGAAAGTTCCAGCATATACTGGCGGTCAATCAGTACCACCTCGGCCAAGTCAACAGAAAGTTCCTTCAGCATCACCCCATCAAAGTAAAAAGAAAGTTCCATCGGCACCATCCCGGAAAAGACAACAGAAGGTTCCAGCACGTACGGGTGGTCCTCCAGTACCACCTCGGCAACAGAAAGGTTCAACATCAACACCGTCCATGGCAAATCAAGATTTCAATTTTGCAAGCAGTGGAACTTCAACCCCAAAGTCGCAGAATGGAAGTGCAAAGATGCCAAGGACTAAAAATCCTGCTCCCTTTCATCAAAGACCCGATACCTTTTGGACTGTTTGCCGTGGATGCAATACACACTTTGAGTATCTTAAGATATATCACAACCAAACTCTTCTTTGTCGCAGTTGTGAAACGCCATTTTTGGCTTTAGAGATAGCTCCACCAGTCAAATTTTCCAAATCAGCCAAACCGGTTCCTTGGCTGCGACGGGAGCATTCATTTAAAAATGTGCCTAGTCAAAATGCTTATGATTCAAAAGGAAATGTTGCAGCTGCTCAAAAACCAGGAGCAGGCCAAAACAATTCTTTTAAGTACACAAACTATCAGCAGGGTCCCCTTCCTGAAACAGCTAATACTGATAATGGGTGTTCATCTACTGTAGAAAAACCGGACAATGTTGTTCAGCAGGCACATGGTAACTTGAAGAGATCACATGCTGAATCACATGCCTCTGCTGATCTGGAGGGATGCTTTAAAAAGGGAAAACTAAATGATGATAGTACTAATTATGGATCAAACCACTATATGGCCCGGGGAAATAGTGATTTTGGGACTGGAAGTGCATTTGAGATGGGTTCTTACGGATTTTCTGGCACTTACAGTCAGCAAAGCAGTACCGGAGAGATGACACCTATTGAAACCCGAAATTTTCTGGTGCTTAAGACTCAAAAGGAGATTCTGAAGAAGCTAGGTGACTCCGGGTTATAGACCAGTAGAAAGAAAACAAGATCAAGTAAAGTAACGAGGAGAAATATAGGCAGAACAACAATATCCAAAGGACATGATGGTAATAGAAGTTAGTTTTGTTATTAGTAGTGTTGTCCTGACCTGTGTATCCTTGCTGTTCATCTAATTTCTTTAACAAAAAAGCCGTTTCATATGTTTAGTAATGAATGTGTGGTGACAATGAATGTGTACCTCCATTGGCATGTATAAAAGATTCATTTGTCATTTACTTGAGGATATGGTTGCCCGAAGCACAAGCTCCTTCTGCAATGTGATTTTTGATTTTATCAATGAAAAGAAAATGTGTTAGCGTAGTGGTGGATTGGCTTTCAATTGAAGCACAACCAGTAGCTTTGGGCTGTCCTTGCCTTCAGTTATATGCCTATTGTTTTCAGGTGAAGTACTTTTGATGCTTTTATTTAACTTATCCCAAGAAGGAAATTTCACTCTGTTCTGTTTGCCTGGTGTCCGTTCATTTTTATGGAACTTCCTATTCTGATTTTGCTCCAAGGCATTCCTCATTAAAGATGAATCAGTTTCTAAGTTTTGGAAGTTATTATATGATGTCCTGACAAATATCTGCCTCTGCGTCTTTCTTTTTCACTCTTTAAAGGATGTAGAAGGACTAAACTATGTTGAGCTTGGTGTTTTTTGAAGTACCAAAACATAAGTATCTGTGCTATCTTTTTGCTTGCTAATCCCACCCATAGTTGAATCAATTGAGTACATATAACACGCACTTGATTTTTATAGGCCACCTTAATTATTTTGCCATTCTTTGGCATGATTGAAGTTACATGCAATAAATTTATTGTCTGCTTTATTGATTAAAAATCTAATTGGTGCTGCTCACTGCTGGTGCCCTTTTCGTGTTGAATTAATTTGTTTCTGATGTGATGTGGTTGGAGTCATCTATATCTTATTTCCTAATTGACTAGGAAAATAAAAGCTTCTTAAGTCATGGATACTCTAATTTTGGAGGATGAAGAACTAGCATGGGAAGTTTCTATGACGTTGTTAAGGCTACCAAGGTGGCTGGATGGTTGCACAGTCTCTTTGGGATATTTAATGGTCACCATCACTTTTACTATTGGCATTGTTCTTGAAGTTTGCATAAATACCCAATAGAATAGGATATCTTCTGGAGGGAGAAAATATTAATGTAAATGGTCCATCTAAAGTGATGATTGGCCATATAAAGGTCTCGTTACAAATTTTGCATGCCTGAATGAAATCTAAATTTTTTTGTCTTTAACTGTACACAAATTGCTTTAGAACTCGGCACGTAAAGGTCTTTAAACATGAGTCTGTTTACTAATAATTTCTCCTTTTATTTGAAATCTTTTTATTAACTTGAAGCCTTACATGAGACTGACTGTTGGATTTCAATGCATGACACTGAAAATAGTTTGCTTATATTAAGTTTGGAGTTAGAGACCTCTTCTTGTTCATTTGAATGTTATTGTTCTAGTTATGAGGGGGGAGGACAAAATTGCTCTCTTCATGATTATTTGCAATGTGACAGCCACAGGTCATGGTGGCTCCTGGCTGCTGAGATTTTGAAGGTACATCTCTTTGAGAATCTCATGCAACTTCCAGAATCTATTACGAAATTGGCGTTAGTAAGTTAATATATATGGTTCCGGACTAATTAACTGCGTTGGAGGTTTCTCTTGGGTGTGTTCCAATTTGTGAATAATCGGGTGTGCTTTATACAAACAACAGTAAGAAGTCTGAGCTTTGACCAAGTGAAAATTTTCCTTTGTCTAATTCCTCTCTTTCATATGTTCTATTATTGCTGACTGATGTTTCTTCATTGAGTATGGGGTTTAATAAATAAGACAGATTACTTGGGTCAGAGATCTTCGTGAGTGTTCATACTCTATCCATAGAATGTTATTTTGTTCCATTTGATAGTTATCAATAGACTTTGGATTCTCTGAAGCAGGAACTGCAATTATTTTTTGTATCAAGTATTTGGTGGGTTAGAGCCTTAGAGGTTTCTCGACCAACTCTCATGATTTCTGGGATTGCACGCTGAATCAATTCCTTGTGGCTAAATCTGAGATTCAGGTACTTATTATCCTCGTCACCAACAGTTTGGCTTTGCAAATTGCAATATGATGGACAGTGTTGGTCATGGATTAATCTAAACTTATGTTAACTAATCTAACTAGTGAAGTTTCATTGGTCTATATTGACTAAATCTAAGCTAGAATATGTTATCTGTATTATCTGGTCACATAGCTCTACTTTACTTCTGGTTGGACACATTAGTCGTATTACTTGGTTTGAAATGAATTCATTTTTGTTTTCAATATCAATTCTACAGGAACAAGAGGATGGTTACGATCTAGAACTGCTCGTGATGAGGTAAACCTTTTCATGGATCATTATCACTTTCTTTGCATGTATCAACTGTCACAGTCTTGATTGTGCTATCTGATTTTGATTTTCTGCATTAATGATTTCATACAATTATAGATGATTTACTATTTTCAGAGGCTAGGTAAGCCTGTATGCAAGAGATCTCTAAAAACGGTTTCTGCCAGTTTGTGAAGTTGTTTAGAAATTCCATCCTGAACCAAAGCTAGTAGTGGATGCTTTGAGATTATTTTATGTGAATGGAGGGACAACTGGAATTAATAAACGGAAAGATAAAAACTTTGCCACAATTGGTTATTACCATAGTAATGTTGCTGAAGGCACTAGTTATAAGCTATTTTCAGGATGCTGTTTGGATAACAAACACAAAAGAGCTGGTAGCAACTGTTCATTAACTTTGGGATATTTCTGAGAGAAGTTTATCAATCCTTCATACTCAGATTTTCCATTATTCCCAAATATGCGCATACGCTGAGCCATGCCAGCTGAGGGGATTGTGATTTGTTCATTTATTGTTTTTTTCTTAGTACTTTTATGTAAGTTGACACTCTAGAAGGAATTATTCTTGGTAAAATCTCAATGGGAGCTGTTTTGTTTAATATAAGGTTTCATGGAATACTGGCTTGATTTTGGAGTTGTTGGAAGCTACAATTCACATAGGCTGCTTCATAATCTATTGTTGGAATTTTCTGAAATGGAGCATCAAACTGGGGATGGAGATGAAATGCTGTTTTCATCTCCTTGTATCAGCATATGTTGAGTTATTGCATGCTGTATAACCTGTCTTTGTTACCAAGCAGCTTCCACTTTTGCCTCACTTACTTGCAGATTAGGAATGGCCAATGGAGTTTTGTTTGTAACCTTAGAGTGGGTGAGTTGTGATTTACACTAGCTGTTCAACGGTTCCAAACCATCGGTTTACGGTGTGGAACGACGGAAACCTAACCGTCATATTGGCGGTTTAGGTTCTGTTTTAAGAACAGCTAGTTCCGGTGGTTATTTTAGTATAGGAAATAAAAATTCTATATTTATGACTTTTTCTAGAAGTGCCTTATTGTTTAAAATGCAGTATTATTTTGGTACCCAACGTTTAGATATTGTAACTAAAACGTCTTGAGACAATTTTCGGGATCAAAAAATCTATGTTTACGTTGGAGGTCAACGACATGGAAATAAAATTTCATTTGTCGTTTTTCTAATAACTTGGAGAGAAGGATCGACGTCGTTCCATTAGATAATATTTTCTCTGTCATTTTCATTATCATAAGTATAAATTTATGTTACTCCCTGATGAGCGGGTATGGCACGCCGATTTTCCGAGACCGGAAAATTTGACTCGGGCACTTTTGTAACACTACTTAACATCGGGACATTTTTGGAAAGTTCTTAATTTTTCATTATTACACGTTAATCCATATCAACCTTTGGCGTGATATGTCGAATCGTCGATATTATGTTCCCATGAATTGTGATTTCGTACATCTTAATTATAAATGTCGAGACGAAAGAATCATAAAAGTTGGGAGAATACATTTTTATTTTGCTTAATATTATATTCAAGTTTTCTTGTTTTGTTTTAGAACATTGTAAACATAAAGGACATCATGAGATCAGTTGAATAAAAAACTAAAGTGATCGAGCATTTAAAAAAAAGAAAAAAAAAAAACTAAAGCTCTAGGTTTTCTAATCGAAGATATAGTTTAGTTTGCAGCATAAGAAAATGACATTTTTTTTTTCTTTTCTAAGAAAGTTATTGAAACCTAGTGATTAGTTAGAAATGTTGAGTAGAATAATGTAGTGGTACGTTTCTAATTGTAATTGGCAGACGCTCGATCTCCTTCCTTGTCTACTTAGTCTGACAATCAAGTTCGTAATGATTTTAGGTAAAAAAAAAAAAAAAAGGATGGCTTTATTAAACATGTTTGTCAACAAAGAACAATGACAAGACGTTTACCAAGACATTGTGATTGGTTAATAATTGCACGATAACTAAATGCTAATGTGGGTGCAGGAGGTCTTTAATCAACTTTCGTCAATAAATGGGATTTAGGGCTGATCCAGTTTCGACCGACCTCTAGACTCGATAAATTTCGAATCGGGCACCACCTCGAAATGTCTTTTAGCTTGGTAGTCTCTTGATTAAGGCCGAATTTCATTAAATATCTAAGTCTGTTTATACATGTCATGAATCCAACTGTTTAATATGTCAGTATTGAGGTACCCGTTGCCTTATACAATTTAATTAAGACATGTACATGAGTAATGAAAGTTGCATTGCTTGATTATTAACAAAGAGAAGAGAGAAATTCAACAATATAGATATTTATTTTACCTTTTTTTCTTTAGAAATAGAAAATATCTTTATCCACTTTGACGAACTTGCATTTTGAAAAAAGCTCATTGTCAAGCATATATAGAATATAAAAAAAATCAATGAGAGGGACGTCTCTCTCTCTCTCTCCTCTCTTTCTCTCTCTGTTAAGAGGGGATTGATAGATTTGTTATATAAGTGGTATATCCATTTCTGGAGAAGCATTAATGGTGATGAAGCGGCAGCCAAATTAGTCGTCGAGCTACTTAAATATAGCGGTGCCGATTCTGTACCTAACCTACTGAGTCAATTCGCGAGTAGACTCGTATGCGGTGGGCGACTCTGCGCCTCTATCCGCGTGCGTGATCAGAGGCGAAATACTCCTCCATAATTGATTGAAACACAGAAGACGATGACGAATGTGAAAGGATTTAGCCAAGTGGAGAGAGAGCATATAGTGAGGCACCACAAGCACGAGATTAAGGATAATCAATGCACTTCTGTTCTCATCAAGCACGTTCAAGCGCCTCTTCATCTCGTAATTTTTCCTCTTTCTTTTTATGATTACGTTTCTCGTGCTTTCACCGTTCCTGAATGTCCGCCAAGTTTGGTGCGTGTTTGGGAATTGGATCATTGGATGGATGTTTATTGAGTTTACTTGATTTTGATGACAGTTTGTGGATTTTTTTTTAATTAAATTTGTTCCTCGTTATTAGTTGTGGCGGTAAAATATGATGGAGTCGTTCATTTCATTCGTAGCTTTCTTTATCAGCAGTCGGAAGTTTGGATGATTTCCGCATTTCTTTAACTATTTTCTGCTGCATTAAGATTTACTAGTAGGAAAATATTTTACTGATCGTGTTGAAGGGTGATGTTATCTCCTAATGAAATAAAACTTCTAATTGATAGTTCTCTTTTTTAGTGTTCTTTATGCAAATCGTGATGTTATCTATAAAACGAAAAAAAAAAAACTTGTGTTTGAGGTTTGTGTGTTTCCTTTCTGTTCTTCTTTTCTGCAAATTGCCAGTGGTTCTTAAATATCCGCATCGCCAAATTTCCTAACTTCATTAAGTAGAAAAGAAAAAAAAAGTCCATTCATAATCATTCCTATATTCCTCCTAGTTATATCTATCAAATTTTGATAATTATGAGCATTAGCTGGGTTTGAAGTTGTTGGGTGATGTGATTCTAGATCCGGTTTTGGTGGAATAGCTTTACAGATATTTTGTTAAAGAAACTGGCAATTTTTGCATTTTCAAAATCTCATTTGTTATAAACAACAAGCTGAAAATCTTAGACCTCATTTTTATTCTTAACCGTTTTTCAGGTCTCAACTTTCTGTTGCGAGCCTGAATTTTATTGATGGTTGTTATCTGAATTTTTGTGTAGCTTAATCTATCCAAAGTAACTGTTAGTGTGTTGTTCTGTATGCTAGGTTTGGTCTCTGGTAAGGAGATTTGATCAACCACAGAAGTACAAGCCTTTTGTCAGTCGGTGTTTTATGCAGGGGGGTCTTGAAATTGGCAGTCTGAGGGAAGTCGATGTCAAGTCTGGTCTTCCTGCTACTACAAGCACTGAGAGACTAGAGCTTCTTGATGATAACGAGCACGTACTCAGATTCAAAATCATTGGTGGAGACCACAGGCTCAGGGTACGTCGCAATTCTTCTTTTTCAGTTAGTTTCAAGCCCTTCCTCTATTTCTTTATCTTATCCTGCAATTAGATTGGAAATGGTTTGATAAAGAAAACTGGATTTTGTTTCTTATGTCCAATCGCATCTTTAAATTTTAGTGGTTTCCCATTTTCCTGGAGTCCCGTTGTGAGAAGAGTATGTGATCCTTAAATGACAGACATGCATGTGTGCCCGTTAAGTCTTTATGAGGACTAATAGGTAATTTTTGAGGTTTTGTAAATGAACCATGAAGATATCCTGGGAGCTTCATACTCATATGCGATATCCTAGAAAATCTGTTATCATCATTTCCAAATTTTACCAAGAAGCATTCGATCTCTGGTTCTCTTATCTGTACAGGGGGGATCTTGGTGAACCTCGCGTGGAATTCATGCATTTCAGATTTGATCGCTTCGAAAAAATTCTGGTCTTTTTTTACTTCTCCTTCCTTTGAAGATTTTAGTTTGTTAGCCGTGCAATATGATGTCTTTTTATCTCTTACACAACCCTTTTACATGCGTCAATTATTTGTTTCAAGTCATAGAGATGAGACCCTTCACACAGTCTCTACAGCATAGTTCTGGTGGCACTCTTTTTCCCTTTTTCTTTTTATAAAGTAAGACTCTGTTTCATAATTGGGGGTGGGAAGTTTAAAGTCCAACCTCTTATTGACCTTGATCTAGGTTTTGTAACATGTTCAATGATCATTTCATATGAAAATTGTTAAAGATGAGAGACGTTTAATTTTTGAGATAAGCTACAGAGAGAGATAAAAATTTAAGAACCGAGTCTGACCAAGGTAGCATTGAAAGGCTACAACTATGACTCCATATTACAGGAAATTCACTGTCTGTAGCAACAAGTTTACGTGACCGATGATCTCCTTTAGGTGCATACCTGTAGAGAATAATGATCCATAGCGTCTTGGTATCATATATCATATTGACAGAACAAACTCTAGTTTTTTGTTGTTTCATTTCAAAATTCAAACAATGCACATCTAATGGAACATAATTCCTCATCCAATCATTCTTTGCAGAACTACACTTCCATCGTGTCTCTCCATCCTGAGGTCGTTGAAGGGAGACCTTGGACCATGATAATTGAATCTTTTGTGGTGGATGTTCCAGAAGGGAACACAAAGGACGAAACATGCGACTTTGTTGAAGCACTGATCAACTGCAATCTGAAATCACTTGCTGATGTTTCAGAGAGGCTTGCTGCACAGGACACCACTGATCCCATTGATCATGTATAGAGTGATAAACACTTGTCACGGAGAGTTATGGTCACCATGGATGAAGCTTTATATCCATCCAGAGTCGCCATTCTCCTCGATTCTTGCATAAACTTCTGCATGGATTCTACATCTTGTCTTGATGTCCAATGTTGCATCTAGAGCTCAAGGACCACAGGATGTGTATTAATCTCTACTTTCTACTTCTTGTACCTATATCTCATTTGCTACAATTTTTTAAATTCTGCTTCCAGTCCTGCATATGTCGTCTGAAAAATTCTGTATACTCAAAACGATAATCTTTTCATGCACTTGTTTAATTGAAATTTTCATTGAAAAACATCAGTACAATCCAAAAAAATACACACTATACAAAAAAAAATTATCTGCTTTTTTTTCTTCATGGCGGCAAGCCGGCAATTGATATTGCAAAATGGGGATTGAAGCACGCATATCTCAGCAAATAGAGGTCCCTCGAAACACAGTATTCTAATCTGTATTTCATATAAATTGTATCCAAAATTTTCCCAAATACAGGGTACAATTTCCAATGTCTTTGACCTAACTTCCAATTTTGTATAATTTTAGTTCATCGAACTTTGACTAGAAAGAAAAAAAAATTCTGGGATGAGATTAAAATGGCTACATTACGTATGATGAATGCTAATGAGCTAATTAAACCCTGTACAAAACCCTCCCATCGGAGATGCTGGCTTAAGCCAATACGAGCTCCGCTTCCGCCTGTTGCTGCTCCTGGTCTGCATATAACTCTGCTCCACTGTATGGTACAAGTATGCGCTTTATCTCTTCCGCATTAAGAGTCTCGTACTCCAGAAGTGCATTTGCTAGAGCATGTAATGCCTTCTCATGCTGCAACGAGTATTTCAGAAGATTCGGCAAGATAAGACCATTGCAGCTCATACAAATGTGAAATTTAACTTATGGCCACTAAACAGATTAATGAAATATACACATCTAATCAAGTAAATTTGCAATTTATTTTTTCTCTAGGGGTGCTATTATAAGTTCACATCATAAGCAAATATGATAATGTCAGTTATCTTAGCATGAATTCAAATGATTTTACAAGTTCTATGTAAGAAGAGTGACCCTTGGAAAATAAATGAAATAATGATGCAGTTCCCAAGACTATACCAAATCAGGTAAAAAAACTATGGCATAACATGTTGACGTCCATTCCGATCAAATTCAAAATTATGTTCTGCTTGGCAAGAATAACTGATATGTTTAGCTACTTTGCTTAGGTACTCTACGACAGCCAAATCGAGGATCCTTTTAGTTAAGGTCCCATTAGGCCGACTTATCTTCGGAGTACTAGAAAATAGGACATTGCATGTAACTGCTAATATTTCAAGTGTTCTGTAGCCTCATGGGGAAAAATGGATGTTAACAAATAAAGCTCTGCATAATCTCTTATCCAGATAGCATCAACTTTTATTTTACCTTATTTTATTTTTATCTTATTTTTATTTTTATTTTTATTTTTTGGTGGAGGGAATATAAATTTTGATATAAGGTACAAACTTGAACCATTGACTGCCGCTATATTAGAGGAAGCTAAGAACCAAGTATTACAAACAGTATGATTATGTGAATCCAATAATCTTACCTTTTTCAGCAGGGCTTTTACGCGATTATAAGCATCCCTCAATAGTTTAACAACCTAAGAAACCAACAGAAAAGTTAATACGGGTACGTTATATTATACTAATTGTAACTGTAAGAGATAACGGAAGCACACTTCTGCATCAATACGAGATTGCATTTCTGAACCAGGTCTTTCCTTAATATGAACTGGTCCAATTTCATCACTCATCCCACAAGATGACACCTGGAAACAAAAAGAATAACACATTATTACTCCCAGAACAGTCGTCAGAACTGTATATCGTATAAAACTACACAGTGAGAAAATCTGAAATTCCTCTCAAGTAATGCATACAAGCACATTTCTGGCTCTAATGCAACAATATATTCAACTTCAAAATCCCAAAAGAGCTCTCCTATTGATCAAAATTTCAAGTTGCAAAAATAAATTGATTCAATGTTCAACTTCCCAGAATAGCAACCCAAATGTCAACATAAATCCAAAACAGCAAGTCAAAAGATTTGACTTGTCACAATGAAGATAAGAAATATTACATCCAACTATGTATAATCTCGGCCTGGGTGATTTATTACAGGACATACCATATACTGAGCGAGCTCGGTTGCTGTGTTAAGATCACTACTTGCTCCAGTAGTAACATGTTCCTTGCCAAAGATAAGCTCTTCAGCCACTCTCCCCCCCATACAAACATCAAGACGCGCCAGCAGTTGCTTCTTGCTGATTGAAGTCTCATCACTAGAAGGAAGCTGGGTGACCATGCCCAAAGCAGATCCCCGTGGCATAATTGTTGCTTTGTGAATTGGATGTGCACCTTCAGTGTTCAAGGCAACAATAGCATGGCCACTCTCATGATATGCAGTAAGCTGAAAGCAACTAGGTCAATTAGACGAACTAACATAAAAAATATCACAAAGAGAGCATTTAAGATAAGATTACACAATTTCCAATATCAAGTAATAGTATTGCATTTAATTCCACATGCAAAACGAACTTGTTTCAAATTATAACATGAATTCGTTGGCTCTTCTCCAGAGAAAAGAAGGGGGACAAATGAAAAGGACGAAGAATCTTCGTTTTCGCTACGTAAAGAAATTTATTCAGCATATAGAGAAGAAAGTTCATTTTCAGTGTTTACCATTGATAGTGTACAATAAGAAACAGGATGAGACAGAGGTACTCATATACTGTGAAAGGTAATAAACATAAGAATTTCATCGAGAACACACACAAACACTACTTAACAAACAGAAAGAAAATTAGACAGCACACACGCAGAGATGGAGAAAACCTTCTTGGAATCTTCTGATAGAAACATTGTCTTCCTTTCTGTTCCCATTATTATCCTGTCTTTGGCAAACTCTAACTGTTCTGCATTCAACTTCTCAGCACCTTCCACTGCAGCTTTAATGGCAGCAATATTTACCAAATTAGCAAGATCTGCACCAGAAGAAGAAATAGTTGGCCAGAAAAGACTCAAGTCAGGTCTCATAATCAATAACTTCATTAAAAGACAATAGAGCATCAATCCTACTAATTTCAAGATCGGGTTATGTCCATTTCTTATATTTTCGTCAATCAAAGCAAACAAGAAAACGATGTACAAAGAACCCCAAGCAACCTCGAGCAAACTGGTGAGAGGTATTGTTGATACATTTTAGACGTATCCTAAAGACTAAAGTGAAAGGAAAAACAAAACAGGAATAAACGAATCTTTGCTTTATGTTTCCGAGCTATATATCCACGATATAATCTAGTCATTGAATTAATAATATATTGAAAAACAACTAACTAAAACTTGCCTGCCCCATTAAATCCTGGAGTACCACGAGCAATTGAATTTATATCAACATCATTACTCAAAGGTTTATCTTGTAAATAGAGCTCCAATATCTCTTCACGACCCCGAACATCTGGACTAGGAACAACAATCTAGAAACAGGTCTTTCAGGTCAGATTCAAGGCATGAAAACATTCCCCAGCATAATACACGTATAACATTTCTAACGGAATTGTAATGCACTTGAAAAACAAAATAGAAGCAAGAAGTTTGAAAAGAAACAAAAATCTGGCCTGACATCAACATAAAGAAATAAGCTTTTTAACAGTTCCTTAAGTAGTAAAAATGCTATATCTAATATCTTTTAGTCAGGTGGCATCCTTCTTTTCTTTGGTACCATAAAAACAATGCTGTCTATATCTTCAGAAATTATGTTCTTGGAAATGTTGAGATCTACTAGCAAGGTTAGAAGTTGGTACGTCTTTCATTTAATTTCACAAATATACTTGAGAATTCACAACTTTGGCTCAATGGATAATGATGAACTGACTCCAGTGTCAAACAAAGCAGTGTCTAATACGAGAAAAATATACTTACATGCCTGTCAAATCTACCAGGTCTTGTTAAAGCTGGATCAAGTATATCGGGCAAATTGGTTGCAGCCATTACAATAATTCCCTGTACGATGTTCATATTTCGATCTAATTAGAAAGTGCAGGAGGAAGTTGGAATTTATTGCCCTACCTTATGTGACTTTACCTCATTCTGTTCAAAACCATCCATTTCCACGAGTAATTGATGCAGTGTTTTCTTTGTATGACCTTCCCACTGCTTACGGGTAGACCCAACAGCATCAATCTCATCAATGAATATGATGCATGGAGCCTAAATGCATAAAGAAACTCAGTAATCCGGATATATAAAACTATAATACATTTCATGATATACAATGGAAAGACACTGTCAAGTATTATTTAAATTTGTTAAGTGATCTCACATTATCACTTCATCTATTCTACAAGAAGATCCATGTTCAGACTGAAAAAAAATGTCTTTCAAACAAATTAAATATAGATCTCAAAACGTTTAATCGCCATGAACTCAAAATTATGAATTTGATTACTTTGTCCGATGAAGACATCCAGTGCCAACAGAAAAAGTATGATCAATCCATAAAACAATAATAAAATTAACTAGAGTATTTGACATGAAAAAACACCAGATTCATTTGCAAAATCTATCTAATGAAGAGAAAAGTTTCAGCCCTGAGGGCAAGATTAGATGACCAAAGCCATGGAGAATAAAATTTTCAATGAAGTATTTACTTAGGACCAAAACTTGTCTTCATCTAGCATAACTCACAAAGAGAAATATCATTGTGATATTCATATTCAACGACCAGAATGAACAGGATAAATAAGCACTGTACCTTCTTCTTGGCTGCCTGAAACAAGGATCTTACACGCCGAGCACCAACGCCGACAAACCTAGCATGTAAATAGAGTGGTAAATTTTCTACCCAAGTATCAAGATTAGGTAATCTGATATCATAAATTGGTAAAGTATTGGACATATAAAACCCCATTTTATTGCTAGCTTCATCGGAAAGTAAGAAATATCAAATATCAAACAACTTATTTGAATCGCTAGCCTAATGGCTACAAAGATAAATGTCAACAAGACAATGTATGATTATTATTCTATTTTTCTACTCAATGAAATAAATCTCACTGCTTTCACAAGTCCTTACATTTCTTCAAACTCAGAGCCTGCTCTGTAAAAGAAAGGTACCCCTGCCTCTCCAGCTATAGCCTTCAAGTTACAAGAAACATAGTAATTAGAAAATAATAATGCCAGTCATACTCAGTCCATCATTGAAAGGGCACTTTGGGTTGCTTGGTAGGAGGAGGATCGAAGGAGCAAATAGATATTTTATCACGACAGACTGGCATACCTTGGCAAGTAGAGTTTTCCCAGTTCCAGGAGATCCAGTCAGAAGAATTCCCTGAAATTCAAAGGCCTCTTAAAGGATGCATCAGGGATAATGAGATTTAAGTAATAATTAGATTTACTCAACCAACAAACCTTAGGTAACTTCCCTCCTAATCGAGTGAACTTTGAAGGATTTCTTAGATACTCAACAACCTCCTCAAGCTCTTGTTTAGCATCATCACAACCTTTAACATCTTTAAATGTCTTAACATTCTGCCACATTACTATTTAAAAGTTATGTTGTGTTAAACAGCTCAATGAGAGAAATGAGAAGAAATTTGTGGTTATATCAAATAAAAAACAGTCGCACATTTTTCAAATAAACCTAACCTTCAGCTGCACAACTACAGATTTTTTTTTTTTTTGGGACGACAACGAAAGAGTTATCTGAGCAATTTTCAATGGTGACAAAACACGCTAAAATGCAATATAAATCCACTAATGTATCATATGCCAAGAAAAAATTGAACAGCAGAAGTCACATGATTGGAAGTGAACCAAAAAGATTTACCTTCTCCGGCGTTATTTCTTTATTCAACTCTTTTGGGGCATACGAAGAACTAGAACCAACTCCAGGAGTTCCTATCCCACCTAAGCTGCCAATATACTTCTGAAGTGCAGCTGCACCCATTATCCTAAATAACCACAAACATTTCAATGTCCGAAGAATTAAGAGTAAGATAAACATCTAAATTCTACACTTGATCATATCCACCTTTTCTTTCAACAAAAAAGTGAACCAGAAACAAGCAATGCTATCAAAAGCAAACTCATGAATGCAACAAGTATTGAAGTGCAAGTAGAGTTCATACCAGACAAGACCAACGGCAACGGTGAACACGATAGTTGATATAACTTCTTGTGCAAAACGTGATGATCTACTTGACATTTTTGGGTCCACCTACAGTTGAGAAGAAGATGCCGAGAGTTAAAAAAGCATGCATCATTGAAATCTGAATTAGCAGAAGGGAGTATTCAACATTCTAGCAATCAATCCCTTGATATTTGGAAGGTCTCTTTCTGACTTACCATCACAACATGTAATGGCTGTTTCTCGGACACCCCAGGATTAACAAAAGGCTCATCAACATTCTCTGATGCACGCTGTTTTAGCTCTTGCAACTATGAATAATAATCAACAGTTAGACAATAAAGCTAGAATTTTTTGGAGAAAAACAATGCTCCAAGACATTCTACAAAACTAAGAAGAAAGGTATTGCTTTAGCAACAATGTAACTTCAATACTCTACTAAACATTGTAGATTTTAATGTCAAATGCATTCCACAAACAAGATAATAAATTAACAATCAGAAATTCAAAACTCGGAAAAAAACTAATTTTTTTCTAACCAAATCTTCACATTCCAATACAGATGAACTATATTTGTTGAAGTAAAATAAGATAAATCAATGAAACTCCTAATTTACACTAGTGGAGAAACCAGAGACTACACCATACTTGTCAAACTGAGAAAAATGAATAAGATGTGTACCAGAGAAGGAAGACTAGAAGGTTTTCCAGATTGCTCATCAGGCAAATACTCAGCAATCGCATTAGTGGCAACTAGTGCTCGAAGATACTCCGCTACTCCTCTGCTGTCTACAGCATGTGCCCTTTGTTCGAAACGGTGGATGACAGACTCGGGACTAAAGAAAGAAAAATTTTGAAAAATTCATCATAACTTGTGGAGCAAATTATCAATTTCATAAGTTTATCTTACACAAACAAAAGATTCATCAAAAAGCTAAATATGCAAGTGCAGAGCTTATACTTCACTTTCAGGATATGGCTTGACTTAGACTCCTACCCTACTGATAACAACGGAAACAATATAATCAAATACATTGGAAGTCCGACTACAGTTTATTCGTTCCCATCCACCCAAACCTAACCCAAATTCACAAACCATGCACACACGACATCAGTCACATTGAACATCAAACACGAAAATCTAATCGAGAAAGCTACTGTCAATCAGTTCTCTTGTTTCCACACAATTAAAAGACAATTCTTGAAAGAATGCACCCGATTAGTAATAGCAAAATCATAATGACGACCTGTGCTTATTGAGTTCCGCTAGAAGAGCACTCTGTTTAACAGCATCCTTAGGATTGGCATCGGCCTCCGCAATCAACCTCTCCAACCGCTTCTCCTGCCTCCAGAACGGCCACCAACTGAACCAATCCGAATACAGAAACTTCTCAAACCCATCTCTCAACCTCGCGAAAACTCCCATCAGAAACAACATTATCGGCAATCTTTTCTTTACATCCCCATTCTTCACCTCTTCCTCCACTTGTACTTCGCCAGAGGTCTCATTGAGCACAGACCCGTTACTCAGCTCAGCTATTTGGATATTCTCGCTGAAAGAATTACCGCTAGTCGATTCGCCAGCTGAGTTTAAATCTTCAGAATTCAATGTACAGCAGGAACGATGCCGTAAAAATCTTGACTTTAAGGGGAATGAGTTGCTCGACCCACGATTTATTCTTCTGGGTAGAGATAATTGAGGGGACATATAGGAAAGACATGGTTTTAGAGAGAGAAGAAGAGGGTTTAATTGGGGGATTGAGGGCTTGCAGATGAGAGAAGCCTGAAGTGTTATTGTCATTGTAGATACTTGAAAGATTCAAGAATCAATAGTTTCAAGATTGCAGGATTTAAAAAGAAGAAGGGCTTCCAAATTGAGGGTTTTGTAAGATGAAGAAGTCAGCCACCACGCACAACAAAGTGTGCCTTGTACTTCTCTCTTCTTCCCTACCACAAGATTGGATTTTTATTTTTTACAGAGACACCGGAAGAGAGAGAGAGAGAGAGAGAGAGGGGTAACCTTATCCATGGTAACCTCTATAATTATGCGGGATTAGATGGTAACTATCCTTAATTACTAGTAGTAATTTAATAATTCTTAGTTAATTTGCTACTTCTTTATGGTGTGATGCACTTTTTTCTATCCTCGCATCATATTGGAAGTTCCGAAAACAATAAAATATAAGATTAATTCATTCTCTGAAAAATGAAAATTATATCAGCTGGTGCCTATATTTAACTTATAGTAGTAATTTATAAAGGAAACATAAAGTATGTTCTTCTTCATGATCAATTAACTCCGGTGAGTATTAAAAAACAAAACACACTAAGCAAATCATGTGCAACGAGTTCAACCCAAATTCATTGGTGACATGAAAATTCATGACATTTGCCTATAGACTCACTCACACTATTGTTAGGAACCCTTTCTTATATAAAAACGTAAAAATTATCCATTTTTATCATGTCAGATAATACATAAATTGCAATAACTTAATGCATAAACTGCACTAACTTATTGCACCGTCAAATCTGGATCACTGATCTTTGTATCGTCAAATCTGAACCATAGATCAACAAAGATCAATGGCCAGATTTGTTTATATTTCCTCTCTAAAAAGTGTTCTCATTTGATCATTATTATTATTATTATTATTATTATTATTTAAGAGAAACTTATAGGTAAAAATAAAATAAAAAAACGACAAATTATACATGTCATAAAAATAATATTATTATTAGTTCTAAAGACTTTTTAATTAAGAAAAATTGATCATATAAATTATTTATTCAATCAATACGATAGAAATAAAAGCAACAAGTATTATTTTATCGCTTTCTCATTCCAAAAGCATACATCAACATGTTAAACAAAGATTGCGCCAAAATTAGAAATGTTAGGTAAGGATGTTGAAAAAAAAAACCGTTAAATTGCTGGAAAGTGACAATCGCATGCATTTATGAAGTAATATCAATAGACAACGCAGCAAAACCTGCATAAACAAGGCAATTTCATAGGAATTAATTTTTTTTTAATACTAATATTGAATTAAGAGCAATTTGTTTCTACTTTCTAGGGCTGTTAAAATATAATCAATAAATAAATTTCATCCATAATAATAATAAAAAATATTGAATACCATCCCTGCAAAAATACTTTAATACTTGCGAATAAAACTTCTCTTCGAATAGTGCCTGCACTTACCCTGTACTCCTAACATAAATAAATTAATTAAACAGGCACTCAACTCAAATCAAACAAGATCAAACCAATAAACTAGGCATTCAGATCCGCAAACTGCACTTGCTCTTTTGAATTTATATTCAGTTAAACTAAGATGTACAGTCATAGAAATTACAAAACAAACGACGAAAAAAGATGGCTGTCAACATTCCATGGAATACCACCCCATCAAGGATGAAAGCAGAATTATGTCCTCAGACTACCAGAATCTTGCTTTTTATAACCGAATTTAAGAAAATGTGGGGTGGAAAGATGAAGCAGTTCCCATGTCCAGTCCTGTGATCTTGCACAATGTTTTTGTGACCAGATAACTGTGCTATTGATGATGATAAGGGCGCATTGGAGACGAGTGTGGTTGCCCGTTTTGGAGGTGAGATGGTACTGCCCCAGAGCCCATTGATGGGGGGCCTCCAGGAGGCCCATAAGGGTAATTATGCATTTGCATTTGCATGGACTGAGCCATTGCTGGGCTCCAGCCCGTTGAAGGAGGTGCCTGCCCTGCATGAGGATCGTGACCTTGAGCATATTGTGTTCCACTGTAAGCAGGAACACCTGGGCCTCCAGTATATGGTTGCTGTCCTAAAATTGAGGGTTGAGAATTCAGAACTGGAGTATTTGGGATGGTGTAGTCTCTGCTTCTATCATTATTAACCTGAAAACATGATTTAGTCATGGTCAATACACAAGTCCAGAAAGAAAGAGCATGTTTGTTCAATTTGACATTCTACTGAGTCTCACCTTTATGCTGAGATCAGTGTGCCGAGAATATGAGATATGAAGCTTGCAGTATCCTCCGTCATATATGCAATGTCCTTCTAAGGCTTCCTTTGCAACGACAGCAGTCTGGACATCTGCAACATGAAGATCCATTTATGAAGGAACAAAGCAAGGACAAAATGCCAGGACACTTGAAATCAACCGGGATTAACCTCCTACAAGCTCCTTCATAACTATGCATTGATTAAGTGTCTAAATACTTTCAATAAACAGTTGGAGATGGTGTATCCTCGATTGCTCTTTCATGCTTTTAGTTCATCTTGTAGGTTTTTCAAGAAATTCAATAATTTATTCAAAGATCAACTTATGTTTAAAAAGCAACGAATAGCAATTAAATTAATCTTACCAGGATACTGGATCAATGCTTGAAGACCGCCATTCTTATCAAACATGGCAATTTTTAGGACAGGCCCAAATGATGAAAATACCTAAAGTGCAAATAAATTACAGCAAGTCAGTAAAGAAAGGGCCAATAACTAATGTCTAAAGGCTTTCTAAAGTTTCGAGGCAGGTACCGTTTGCAAAACATCCAAGGTAACTGCATATTGCATGTTTTCAATAGAAGCAAGTAGAACATTGCTCTCAGGCTCCATTTTTTTCCCATCAACTCCTACACTAAACTGCAAGAAAGGCAGCAGCTCGTTGTAAGTAATGAATCTTAGCCACAGTTTCACTTTGCACCCAAGTGAATGGCTTTTTTAGCATGTCATCACCAGGTTAAAAAATTATCTTGCAAGCTACTAAAAGAAAGGAGCCTTGAAGAGAAAGAGAGCAGAAACTGGAAAAGGTAGATACATCAATCATGATCTCTCAGATATTTTCAGTCACACAAAATAAGGAGCGACCAATTTCTACACATATTAGTGAATCAGCTAGTGCAGTAATTTACCTGTCCACTTGCATCTATAGCTGATGGAGCAACAGGGAGCAGAGGATTGGTATAGTCCCTAAATTTAAACATAGCACAAAAGAGAAGAATGCTAAATTAAGATAGCTTTAAAACAGAAGGGACACATCAAATAGATAAAAGTTCCAAATATGAATTCATAGAACTAATGATAACAGTATTATGATACTATTCAGTCTATAATAATGCAATCTGATAAAAATGAACCCAGCTTACCTACTACGATGGCTCTGGAATTTTACACTCAAGTCTGTATGTGCGGAATATGTTATCCTAAGGGAACACGGCCCCAGCTCTGGAATCAAATACCTGACACAACCATGACAGAAGCAGAATATTGAGACAAAGGCTCGTTACTTAAATATTACTAGTGCAACACACATATATAGACTCTTTCACAAGTAGAGAGTAAAAATAACTTATACATCCTCAAAATTGAAGAACATGGATAGCAGGGTCATTGAATCAAGTTATGTAACAGACAATTCTACATGTTGGAGAGCAGCATTGTCATCTCTTGATACAAGCCAAGCAGGTAAAATTTCTGTAGGTTATTTAGAATACAATCAAGTAGGGCCAACTACAAAAGAAGCAAACATATTTCATTTCTTTATGTCAATATTTCGCCTGTATTGGTCATGACTCGTGAGTCAACTCTCATGCCTACTTCAATAGGTTTGTACACTTGTCACCATCTCTCCCAGATGACTCATTGCAATAAGACACCCAGGACCATCAAAAGAAAACATTATCATAGTCCTGTACTCCTATTAAAGGTATAGTAACTAGAAACGGCTAAACAGTGAGAGGTAGAGTGGGGTGAGGAACATGCGAGTACCCCTTTAGCAGATTCTTAATAATGCTTCTGAAAAATGTCCGTCCCCAATGTATTGATAACAGTTGGGGATCCCAAGCCAAATTTAAAAACCCAGATCACCTTGGAATGCTTCTCCCATCAAGAGCATCCTTGGCAGCAGAGGCGGTCTCGGAATCTGAAAATTGCACCAGAGCCTGATGGCAGAGAAAGTCATTAATATCATGCACTGACAAAATTCCAACCATTAAGAAAATAGTGCCATTGGAATAAAGATCTATTGAAGATACATACCTGAAACCCAGCAGTCTTCTCAAAAGTAGTTATTTTATGAACGAACCCAAAGGCTGAAAATACCTGAAAATTAAGAAATATTAAATTAATGCAACAGAAAAGGTACACACTAATTCAAGATTATGTTTATTTCCCTTTGAAATGTTAAATAGCATACATCAACAAATGAAAAAAGCAAAGCAGCCTCAACATTCACAGAGCAACTCTTTTTCCCAAGGGAAAAATGCCAGAGAATAAAATTTTTTGAGATGACACAACACACAATTTTAATGATTAACTAAATAAAATCCCGGCTAAAGTATGAAGAACTGAATATCAGTAAATATGCTATGGAAATATCAATGAAAGAAAAAGGATAATAGAAGTTCTCACATCATGTAAGATACATAGAGCCAGCAAAAATAAAGTGAAAGGAAGTAAAGGACAAGACTGGGTAACAGTTTAAAGACTATGAAAAACTTCCTAGCATTGTAGAAAGGTCGTTGTATTATGCATAAAATACATAAACACAATAATAAGAGGGTCAAATTTATATTTTTACCGAGCTTTAATATGGTGAACCAATCCAGACTGGGAAATTACAAGGCAACTTCCCAGAGAGTAGCAAGAATTTCTAATAATTTTTTAATTCTAAAGTATTCTAAGGCATCAAATTGTTTTAAGCTGGGCCAAATTTCAGCATTGTTGTGATACCAGAGACTCCCGGAAACGTTAGTAAAAACTGGTTAGAAGATCTCCTTTCAAAATTTAAAGATTGGAAAACATTTATTAAAGTATAACAAACATGAATAGCCAAACTTAAATATAAATGCTTAAATTACTGTTAAGTATGGTTAAAGAGAAAATCATAAGAGTGGTACCAAAAACCAAAAAGAAAAGGGGAAAAAAGAATTATGAGGGGCTTCTTAAGAAGCTAGGGGTAAGCGGAAGAAGGGAAGAAAGAGCGAGTGTTAAGGAAGGAGAAAGAAGACAAACACACATGCGCTCTTTCTCCCAATGCAATAAGCTGCCATCGAAGATATTTCCTTGGCATGTTCCTGCTGATTCATTCAGACTCTTGTTAAATAAAGCTTAAGCGGGACATACCACAATCTAGACACAATAATATCAAACAGAACATCCTTATATTGCCACAAATTGCATGCTTTGAGTTCGTGTCGGGATGCTCAATTGCTTACCAAGTGTAGGACATCAATACTGACAAGACGTGCATCATTTCCCTCAATTGTTACCAAGAGTACATTTCCAGCAACATCTGCAGTAGTTTTGTTGTTCACTATTTCTTGCCTGTTTGAATATTGTAGGTAGACGGTTTTCCCTCGTACCTGAGCGGGCTCAGATGATGATGCATAATATGATATCATAGCAATTGCTTGATTTAGCTCTGCCTGTAAATCATGAAAAAATTAGAACCACCACGTCATAGCATAGAAATTATCAAGGATTCATAGATCAAGCAAAATTTTAGACATACAAACTCAATAAAAGCTTGGTTCCGATTTGCTCCAACATTACACTTTGTGTTGACAACCTTCCCAAATGGCTTCCCCAGCTCGATCAATTCCTCTTCAGTACATTCCCATGGTAAGTTCCTTAAATGAAGAACCTTGGATGGAGGTTGGGTGTACCGAAACTGCGGCTGGCTAGAAACGGATGACATTCCGAACTGTGATCCAAGATGCAAAATGCAAACTCAATTATGTTGTTTACAAATCGACCACATTACATGACTTCAAAAGTTCGAATAGGAAATTTGGATCACGAAGAAATATCTCAAACCGATTGTACAGGGCAACTGATTCAGTTCAAAAGCATAAATCCGGAAATATAAAATAAGCAACTCTCACATGACAACAGGTGAAAAAAAAATATCCCTAATAATCACGGAATCAAAAGCAACCAGCCAGCAAAAACAGATCTTCCAAAATTGAAGTAATTTAAATGAAAACAGCCCTCACACAAGTACCTAAACTGAAGAACCCTAAATAGAAAACTAAAGGAAAAGTAACCGGAAAAGGAAGAATTGAGAATGAGGCATAAAGGTAAAAGGAAGGAAAAACGACGAGTACCTTGAGATAAGAATCGTGAATTTAGGGTTCGGAGAGGGTAGAATAGCAGATCGAAAGCGAGAAAAAAAGACTATTTATTTATTTCCCTCTTAATTTTGGGGATTATTAGTGTTATCGCTGGCCTGGCCGCCTGTGTGGGATGGAGTGTACAGTTAAATAAAGTAAGCACGCCCTGCGGAAGTTCGCAGAAAGGGATAGATTTTGCGCGGCTGTCATATTTTAGTGTTTTGGCCACGGACACCTATTTCTTATAATGGGCCTTATTGTTTGGCCCATTTTGACTGCGGTCTTATTTTCACTGCAATTTTCACTTTCATTTATTTTTTAAATTCGAATTTGTGCTGCACCAATAATGCGCCCTCAACATTTCTCAAACCTCAGAAAATCAGTGAAAATGGCGGTCGAGCCATCTTTATTTTCCTCCACCTGGAAGCACCAGCGCTGGAAAGAGAATCCCATGCATCCAACAGAATCAGACGTCGTCTCCACAAACAAAGAGATAACGTTAAGCTGCCGAACCGGGGACCTAGATCGTGCCCGCAAACTATTCGACAAAATGCCCCAACGAACAGTCGTCTCGTGGAATACCATGATTACCGGATACTCCAAATGGAATTTGAATCCCGACGCTTTAGGCTTGATCTCGCTCATGCATCACTCCAACGTTAAGTTCAACGAGACTACATTTTCCATTTCATTGAGCGTTTGTGGGCGGGCGCAGTCGTTGATCAACGGGAAGCAGGTTCATGGGTTGGTTCTGAAATCGGGACATCAAAAGTTTAAGTTTGTGGGAAGTGGATTGCTATACCTGTATGCTAATTCTTGCCATATTGGCGACGGTCGGAAACTGTTTGATGAGTTATACCAATTGAACGAGTTATTATGGAGTTTGATGTTAGCTGGTTACGTTGAGTGTAACTCAATGGTTGAAGCTCAGACCATCTTCTATCAAATGCCGAGGCGCGGTGTGGTGGAGTGGACTACATTGATTTCGGGGTATGTCAAGAGTGAGGTCGGGTGCAAGAAGGCATTGGAGGTGTTCAAGATGATGAGAGAGAATGGCGAGGCTGCTCCGAATGAGCTCACTTTGGATTGTGTGGTGAGGGGTTGTGGTAGGACAGGGGATCTCACTACTGGAAGGGTGATTCATGGGCTTGTAATAAAATTCGGGTTTGAGGATGAGTGGTCTATTGGCAGTACGTTGATTTTCTTGTATTGTAGCTGTGAATCTATAGATGATGCCAAGAATGTATGCAGTTATATGTCTAGTCGATCCGTGACAGATTCGAATGAGTTGATCAGAGGGCTTCTGAAGCTGGGTAGGACGAAAGAAGCTGAGTTGATTTTCAGTAACATGGCCGAGAAAGATCCAATTTCTTACAATCTGATGATCAAAGCTTATGCAAGGTGTGGTCGAGTTGAGGACTCGGAGAGATTGTTTATGCAGATGCCACACCAAGTCTTGAGTTCTCTGAATACAATGATCTCCGTTTACGCGAGGAATGGTGAGGTCAACCGAGCTTTGGAGCTTTTCAAGAAGGCAAGATCAGAAGGAAGCCCCGTTAGTTGGAGCTCGATGATTTCTGGATATATTCACAACAATCACCATGAGAATGCATTGAAACTTTACCTAACTATGTGTAGATCATCGATAATCCCGACTGCATCTACTTTTACTGTGCTGTTCTATGCATGTGCCTGCTTGGGATCTCTTCAGCAGGGACAAGTAATTCATGGCAATCTGGCAAAAACTCCATTCTCCTCCTATGTCTGTGCTGGAACAGCCCTCATTGACATGTATTCAAAATGTGGAAGCATTGCAGATGCGAGGGAGGCATTCGGCTGCATTTCTTCTCCGAATGTAGCAGCTTGGACGGCATTGATTAATGGGCACGCGCACCACGGCATTGGCTATGGTGCAGTGTCATTATTCAATCTTATGCTAGAGAAGGGAGTGACTCCAAATGCAGCAACTTTTGTGGCAGTCTTATCTGCTTGTGCAAGAGCAGGTCTAGTAGAGAAGGGGATGAGGCTTTTCCAGTCGATGAAGAAGCAATACGGTATAACTCCAACAAAAGAGCACCTGACATGTGTAGTGGAGGTTCTTGGCCGATCAGGCCTTGTACATGAAGCCGAAGAGCTTGTTGAGTCGATGCCAATTGCAGTGGACAAAATCGTTCTAACCACGTTGCTCCATGCTAGTTGGTCCTGGATGGAGATGGAAGTAGCTGAACGAGTGGCTCTGAAGATACTCGCTTTGGATCCTAACTCGTCTGCTGCTTCCATTATCATGTCAAACATATTTTCAGGATCGGGGAAGTGGGAGCAGAAGCTGAAGGTGAGGGACGTGTTGAAAGAGAAGGGGTTTAAGAAGGATCCTGGGTGTAGTTGGATTGATATAAACAACAGAAGCCATGTCTTTTTTGTGAACTCTGTAACTCATCCTAACTCTGATGTGATATATGCAACTTTAGAGTCTCTGAAATTGAATTCACGATCCACCATTGTCTCTCCTCTCTCTCTCTCTCTTCGCAGCTAACATAATGTAGCATACATGATGTAAAAAGCCAAATCTTTACTGAAATATTCTTTCATTTTTATCGTTCTCTCTCTGGTAGAGCTTATTATCATATTGCTGTGTCACAAGAACGTTAAAGAATATTCTATAATATATATACCCAGATGCCAAGGCAAACACTAAATAAAAGGGATCGTAATTTCAAATAAATTACACTGTCACAATTTGTATTCTGATGGTATCAACTATGATCTTCTTCATCACCTGAGGAAATATATCAGATTAAAGATGAAAACTCCGAGGCAAATATACATGCAGAGCCATGGCACTCCAGCCACAGAAAAATGGGTTATACTAATACATGTCAACTGATATTTACGTACAAGTAATGCTAAACTATGATACAAACAATTTATAGACAATATTGCGGTATGCAGTAGCAAAATTCATTTTAGATAGTGTCAGTTCATTTGAAAATGTAGCGACGAAGGTAATCAGTTCGAGCTGGATGCTTGAGCTTCATGAGAGCCTTCACTTCATGCTTCCTAACCATTTCCCTGGAAATGTTGAGGTTTCCTGCAATTTCTCCAAGTGTTCTATCTCCTTTGCCATCAAGCCCATACCGTTGTCTGATCACCAAACTCTCCTTGGGCTTCAGAGAATCAAGCTGCCATTACCACCAAAGTTTTGGTCATTTATTTCATATTAAAAAAATAAAATGCACTTACTCACGTTTTCAAGGAGATTTCAGAAAAGTAAATAACAGAAGAAGCTGATAGTAAAAAATTTATCATACCAACAGGCAAATGCCATATATCACATCAAACATGCCAGACCAACTAAATTCGGGTACTAATACCTATTTTTCTAAAAGGGTGCATTGGCAGAAGAACCTTAAGCTCAACATATGTATATATATGTGTGTGTGTGTGTATATATACATATACCCGCAAAGAAGCCAATGAAATTCTATAAGTTGGTTATTGTCAGCCTATATATGAGAGACTGATCATCATTAACAAGAAAAGGGATCAGAATTGTGGAGATAGATAAAATCCAGCACAGTTATAACCACAAGTCCTTGAAACTAGTAGGAGAAGTAGTCTTACAAGACAAAAATTATGATACCAAACAAGAGAAAGTTATCAGCTAGTATCATCGCAAAGCAAAGGATGCCAACAAATGCAGTTGTAGTCTGTTGTAGAAAATGCTAGAATTTACCACATCGTCTAGAGCGAGCCTGAGAAGTGCAGATTGCCTTATATTATCTCCTCCAACACCGTCTACATCTTTGATCCCATTGATGAGCTCTTCCTGGGTCACTGCATGCTTTGCATGCAGTGAAAGGATAGGCTTTGCTACCCTCATTACTTCGTGGAATCTTTCTGCTGAGATCCCAACTCGATCTATAATTTCTCCGACAGTCGGCAATCTATGAAGTTCAAACAACAACTGTAGCTTGGCCCTCTGAATTTCAGCTCGGACCTATATCAAGATAAAGTTCAGTTATACCATGCTTTATATTGCAAAGAAATGTTTCAACAAAACAATTCGAGGAGCACATGATCTGGTATAGAATCAGAAATAAACTTTTGATCATATTTTAAGATAATGAAAAGTGGCAAGAGAATGAGCTGCTGTTGAAGCTTACCGACTCAAGGCCAAAGGAGACCTTTGTGAAGCTTGAAAGAGTCATGGAACGAACAATGGCATGCCTAATCCAAAAGAGGCTATATGTTGAGAGCTGGAACTTCCTTTTTGGCTCAAAACGGTCAATAGCTGTTATAAGACCCTTTACACCAGCTTGACACAAGTCTTGGAACCTGGGCCCACTTGCAAAGTCTTGAAAATACTTATTCATGACGAACAAGATCAGTCGCAGGTTGTGCTACATGAAATCAAAAACATTTTGTCTTCATTTCGACTCTTTTGATGCTAATATGCAACGATTCCCCATGTACATTGTAGTTAAGTAAATCTTGGTCAAGAACCAAGCTGATGGCAACATATACCTACTGACAAATGAAAATCAATTTAGAACCTATTTCAGCCTTTACCCGAGCTACACTATGCAAAATATTAGGCCATTTTTAATTATTAATGTTTCATTTATTTATTCATCACTATATGTGTTTGCACCAACTTTTCATTAGTCGACATCCCCAGTTGCATCTTAGTCCCAAGTTCTCAGCTGAAACTTAGTTGGAGCTTTCAAAATTACCTCTACAAGCACAAATGAAGCCTAAAGATGCGGTAGAACAGTCAAGCTTGTCCCACATTGACAAGGAAACATTTTCCATTCTAGCAGGACTCGAGAGCATGGATAGCCTCTGCACTCACTGCCAATGGTTTCCACATAGATTGCTTTAAAACCCGACTATGACCATAAGGTAAAATGAGACGCAGACTGATTTATAAAACTAAATTTATACTTAACCAGGCAACTACTAATTCTTAAACAAATTTTGATCCTCTATCACAAAGTGTCGTTATGCCAGCACAACTTCCCCATTGTGGGAAATTTTGGCCTTTTTCAATTCTGGAGGTCAAGAATTTAGATTAATTAATGGAACTTTTGCCAGAAAATCCTGCATATCATTGCCTTGTCTTTTCCGAAACAAAACAGCAAGATATAATAGGAAGAAGTGGAAAAAGGAAAAGGCTGCTATCCATGCAAGTGGAGCTCGGTACAAACAGATTTCTAAGAGTTAAACAACCCCCTCCCAAGAAAATGTGGAGAGAGAACATAAATTACCTTGATTAACTTGTTTCTGGCAGCTCGACCAACCTCCAATTGTTTCCTCAGCTGAACAGTACCCATATTTGTAGCTTTGGCTAACTCGTCATCTGTAAGCTCTTTTCCTAAATCATTCTGTATACTTTCCTTTAAATGGAGAATTTCCTAATGATGACATTCCAAATTAATCAGACGAAAAGTAAGACTATCAGCATATTTATTTTTTAAATGATACATCACATTTTCTGATTTCATTGAATATTTTTAGTGGCTTTCTGTGAATTAAACATTAACTTTGAAACAAGTAGTTTATTCACCTTCATAGGTTGCATCAGCTTAAACAGCCAGGCATGCTCAGATGAAGGAAGAACTGGAGGGATCTTCATTTTCTTCCAATCTAAGCTAACCAAGTCAGTGGAAGATGAATAGTCTCTGACAAGCCTATCAGTCTTCTCGTATTCATCATGATTTCTGTGTTTTATTTTCTGAGATGATGGAACAGATTCACCTGCTTTCTTCTTCCTCAGAGCAATCCTCTTTTCAAGAGTCAACCTTCTCTCCTTTTGATTCCTTACAACATCGTCGGCAGTTTTTTTCTCCGTCTCCACAGTTTCACCAGTCCTTTTCCTTCGTGGCTGCCTTCTCTTTATCCTATGATCTTTAACCTCGTCAACAGAGATAACCACTGTAGGGATTTGTTTAAATATATATTCCAGCTTTGCAGCAGCTTCATTGTAATCCAAATCTGATGTACTTGGAGATGCTTGATCCGTTAAAAGCACTTTTACTCGTTCTGGCCGCTTTTTCGCCTTTCTTGACCTCGTTTCATTTCCATTATTTGCCTCCAAAGGTATAGCTATAGATTCCCTAGGCGCAATTAGAGCTACCTTCTTATTTTTATCCTTTTGAAATGATAATGTAATTGGTCTTCTAGATAAAGGTTCACGAGTCAAATATTTTGCACCTAATTCCAAGGGAGTTCGTGCAGCAGAACTAGAAACAGACACAAATTCCATGCCAAAACTTTCTGCTCCAAAAATTTTCTGCCAAAATTAGAGAAACGCTGAAAAATCAATCCCACGGTACTAAAAAAAACTGAAAAACCTAAGTGAAACGTTTAAATTTCCCCCCATCATTTCATACACCAGCAGATATCATGTATCATACAGATTCTATCACGAGTCATTAATTTATTATATGCGACCGCTGCTAGATAGCAGAGTATTGCAGAAGCTAATGCCGCCCGATCATGAAAAACCATATTGAATTCAGCAAATTTGCTACGATGCCAAAATCATACAACTTAAGTCATTACGTAATCTAATCAGCAAAGGTGATATACATTCCAACAAACAATTGACATAGCAAAGGAGAAACATTGGACTAAAAACGAATCAATCAGTCTAGAGAGAACTGAAACGAACTAAAGAAGATAACGGCATTTTAAACTGAAGGATGCCTCGATCTCATTTCCAAATGAACAAAATACCAATATAGAAAACACTACCTGAGCAAGTTCAGAAGAGCGATCACAAATCCGATCAATCGAGCGGACAGGAAGATTCCTTTCGCCGACGACGGAATATTTCGGTGATGAAATGAAAGAATCTCAGTGGAATGGGAGATTTTTGTTTAAAAAAAAAATTGAAAAAACATGAACACCCCCAGAATTTCGGTGTCCACAAGCTTTGTGACGTAAATATCTATGGTTGAAACTGAAAATAGCTATACAGTACGTAGATCGACGAAGAGACAAATGTCCACGTCAGCAAGTACAGATGAAGTGGTGACGTGGCTGATACTCCAGCAGAAAATAATATGAGTGAATTTCTAACGTGGCAAGCTGAGAGTGGAAGGAGAGATATTTTGCGGGTGTTTGTGGATAGTGTTTTTTTAGCCACGGTCTATGTCTATTTCTGTTTCTTCAAGAAAAGAACAGACACGTATTTGATGGACAATTGTGGGTAGGAATGACAATGGAACGGGTACCATCCATTAAGCATTTTCTAAATTAAAATTCATTAAAATTTCCTCAACTCATACTTATTTCAAATCCGATTAAAAAATTATTTTAAAATTCGTACTCGATCCAAACCCGTTAGGTAATGCCCGCTAAAAATCCATTAAAAACCCGAATGTACTAAAACGTAAAGTTTCGTAAACATTAATATTAAATAGTATAAATAACAAAATATTATAAACATAATTTTAACATAAGTATAAATAGAAAATTTCATTATATTAAATTATATGTGATTAAAAGAATGAATCCTAAAATTATTAATATTTATACTAATATAAATTATATATAAAAAAATACTTAATTACTAAAATTATAAATTCTTTGTATGTTGGTTAAAAGAATAATATAAAACCTTAAAATTATTAATATTTATACTAATATCTATAATTATATTATAAATTATATATATAATATTTTGTTATCTTACATATATGTAAATGGGTTTGGGTAGCGAGTACCCGTAAGTAATTTCCAAACCCGTCACAGGTTTGAATATTTCTACCCAAATCCATCCCAAAATCATTTAATAATTCTCAAACTCGTCCCATTAAAACTTGGTGGAGCAGGGTACCCGTAAAAATACGACCTGTTGTCATCCCTAATTGTGGGGCCACGACCTATTGTGGTTACATTTCCATACAAAGTCGTCTCTCTCTCTCTCTCGATTTTTTCAAAAAAAAAAAATCTCCCCCTTCGGCTCTGATTTTAATTTATAGATAATGATTGTGGCAACATTAATATTTTTTAGCTCGCTCCGAGGCCTTCGGCTCCCCTCGCTCAACTCTTTAAACAAAAAATTAATAAAAAAAAACTGAAAGAAAAAGAATAAAAAAAACTGAATGCGCGCGTGGGCTCGGTCGTACGTACGACCGGTCGTATGGAAGTCTTTGTCTAAAACGTATAATAACACCAGACTATATAAAAAAAAAATGGATAAAAAATCTTATACTAGACAACAAAGTACTGTATGCAGTAGCACATTATTTTGCCTACACTAATATGTGAAAATTTTCAAAAGAACTGGATGAAAATATACGACTTGCGCAAATTTGAATATTACATCTGGTGCTATTGTCTCGTGAAATAAAAATATAATAATTGGAAAATGTAAAATAGAGTTGGAGAAATTTGTAGGAATTACAGCCATCAGTGAATTTTTTTTTCCAATTTCTTGTCAATTGTTTTCTCTCGTTTTCAATTTTCTAAATCCACAGATAAAAATTTAACTGTTGCCTCACAGCAGATCCGACATAGAAAACCATATCAATACACATTTGAGGTTTAAACATGCAAATTTGACGGGCTCATAACAAAATAAAAAATAAAATTTGGTCATTCATCTCATATGAACACAGCAAAATTATGGTAAAACCCTAAAAGTGATAAGAAAACAGAAAAACTAATTCAAAAGAAAAGAAAAGAAAACAGAAAAACTCACGCATTGGACCAAGTTTCCCACGGACGGCGTTGATGTGGCCCAAATAAGAATCGCATTAATAATTATCTGAAACAAGATCATGCTCTTAGGCGTGTCATATGGAAAAAGTGTTACGTTTCCAAATCAAATAAAGGTTATTTTATTTATAGTTTGTTCTTCTTTGAAGTTGGGCCAGACCAACTTATTTTTATTTTAGCATTGATAGTCTTGGCTCATCCCGCCCGACCTACGCTATTCGCCGTATATTAACGCTCGCCACGTAGTTCGGCCCAAACAAAGTCCACATCTGCCTTGAAGACCAAGTAACGAAACCCTACTTTGGAAGAAGATAGAATTCTACTACTAATGGGAATCGGATATGCATGTATCAAGCAACCGGATATGTATAAGGAGTCCGATCTCTAGAAGGATTAGGGCTTGACTCAATACTTATAAATAGATGCGAAATTAGAGGTGGAAGGGACATTCAATACTCATTGTACTCTCAAATATAATAAAAGCTCTCTGCATTCTCTCCCGTGGACGTAGATCACATCGATCGAACCACGTAAATTACTGTGTCATCGTGTTATTATTTCTTTTAGCTACTTTCGCAAACCCTAGATCTATCATTGGCGCCGTCTGTGGGAACCTCATCAACGGTTCTTACGTAGCTGATTTACGATGGTAACGCGATCACAAAGCATGCGGGAGGCCCAAAGCCAACGAGGGAATCCTAACGGCGTAAAGGCGCCCCATAAGCCAAGAGAATCGCCGAGAAGGCAGTTCGGTCCCAAAGGAGAGGCACGCCAGGGACCCAATAGAAGGAAATCCCTCCGAAAGGATGCCCGCGCTAGAGATCAACGACGAGTCGGAGCCGAAGGGATCCGAGTTGAAGGAGGATGATCTCTCCAGAGACTTTGATCTTGCCACCACCTACGCCGCGGCCGGGTTCGCTAAAGCAAACAAGGAGCGTTTCAAACGCTTTCTTGCGACAACCCGGATGTCTCCCATACTTGAAGCCAGGGAGAGTTCCACGCAAAAATCTCTGCCTAAAGCTCCTCACTACACCGAGAGACCGGGACCGGAGCTAAAGGAGAGGCGTGAGCCCCGGCGGGGTTCGGATCGACGTCGGAGTCCAAGCTCGCAGAGTAGCCCCAGGCGACATCATACCCAAAGGCGACCTCGGAGCCCCGGAAGGTATCGAAGCCCGAGCTATAGCGAGAGTCGCGATCCCACGAGGAATCGACACCGACATGAAAAGGAACCAGCTCGGCTGATCAGCCCGTTCACCGACGAGCTGCTTGACACCAAACTCCCCACGGTGTACAAATTGCCAAACATACCGGCCTACAATGGGCTGGACGACCCCCTTAACTTCCTAACGCGTTTCCGGTACAGCATGCACAACCAGGGTCTCAGGGAGGAACACATGTGCAAGCTACTCCCGAGATGCCGATCGATTATGCCCGAGCTTGGTTTGACAGCCTTCCAACTGGCAGCGTGGGGTCCTGGACCTATTTGGAAAAAATATACAAGCAAAGATTCCATACGAAGGTTCAGGCTCGCCGAGACACAGCATACCTCCTATCGGTGAAGCAAAAGGACAAAGAATCTATAAGGGAGTACGCTTCCAGGTTCATGCAGGAAAGCTTGAAGGTCGATAAAATCGACGACGTCTTCCTCATCTCGGCCTTCCGAAATGGAGTTGCCGGGTCCCCGAACCAAGAGCTCGCTAAGCGGAAGCCCGAGACGGCCCGAGAAGATGTGGAAGATTGTATACCGGTTCGCCGATGGCCGGGATGCGGACCGGCGAAGCGGGAGGAGACCGAGAAGAAGAAGGCGAAGGGGATCGAGGTCGGAGCGATCGTGATCGGAGAAGTGCCCACGAGCCGCCTCCAAAGAGGACCTATCCGGTCCGGCTCGGATCCGGACCAATCCGGTCCGGCTTGGACCTCGGGTGGGACGCAGCCGTCCCAACGACCTCCTTTTATAAAGACGAATGCCGAGATCTTCGCACTCCACGAGGATCGGTTCGCTAAACCACGTCCCATGTCAAAATCTAAACCTCGGGACCAAAACAAGATCCGCTCCTTCCATGATGACCATGGGCACCACACGGAGGATTGCCGCGACCTCGCGGAACGGATAGAGAGGTTAGCCCAAGAGGGAACTGCGAAGAGATACGAAGCCGGGGGAAGAAAAACACAAAAGGAAAACGGAAAGGAGGACAAGGTCGGCGTCTTCCCCACAATAAGTCGAGCTAAGGTCGATCACGACGAGGAGGATGACGACCCTCCGTACGACGCACCACGGTACGACGGAGTGGTCTCCACCATCACCGGGCTACCCCTGTGCAAGACAAAAACCAGGTTGAAGGCATAAGCTCGCAGACCACCGGTCCCATCGGGTGAGGAGCAAACGAAAAAGAGATTCAAGAAGGGGGAAACCGTCACATTCTCCGAGGATGACCCTGTGCCTACCGCTACACCACACAACGACGCCCTGGTTATACAGGTCGGAGTGGCCAACAAGATGGTCCATCGCGTATTCATCGATGGTGGGGCCAGCGTGAGCATCATCTTCCAACACCGGCTGGATAGGATGGGCCTCGACCCGGCTCGGGTGAATTCCACACCCTGCCTCTCAAGAGCTTTACGCAGCAAGAGACGCGACTGAAGGACCATCGCGGCTCGACGTTGCGATTGGCAGCCCGCCGACCAGCGTCAATAAGCTCGTTCAGTTCTATGTGGTTAAAGCGAACTCCCCCTACAACATCATACTAGGTCGGGATTGGCTGAATGCAGTCAGGGCCATCATTTCGCCCTACCACCTGCTGTTGAAGATACCGACCTCGGCTGGAACCCTTACGATCCGAGGTGACCAGATAAAGGCCAAGGAGTGCATGCAGGTTGCTCTACGAGGTCAACCCCAAGCATAGCAATCAAAGTATCCCAAGGAGCCGGATGAAATGACGTCAATCCCAGACACCCCGGCGGAACAGGTTACCCTGTCCGGCGTATCCGGCGAAGGTTGTCAAGGTCGGCTTTGCCGGGGACCTCAAACACGCATGCAAGTAATCCGGCTCCTAAGGAGTATCTAGACGTCTTCGCGCGGTCTCCAACGGACATGACGGGGGTGTCGTCGGAAATCATTACGCACAAGCTTAACATTAACCCGAACTCGACCCCGGTCAAGCAGAAACGGCGATCATTTGCTGCCGAACGAAATCAAGTTATCTACAACGAGGTGCAGCAATGGTTGAAAGCCGGGCTTCTGTTTGAAGTCAGGTACCCGATTTGGCTATCTAATCCGGTAGTGGTAAAGAAAGAAGAAGGAGAGTGGAGGATGTGTGTAGATTACACCGACCTCAACAAAGCTTGCCCGAAGGACTGCTATCCTCTCTCCAACATCGATGAAAAGATCGAATCCTTGGTGGGACACGAAGTATTCTGCTTTCTCGATCTCCACAAAGGATACTATCAGGTTCTAATGGATGAGGGGGATGCAATCATGACAGCTTTCGCAACAAGCTTCGGGATCTTTGCATTCAAGTATATGCCTTTCGGGTTAAAGAATGCCGGAGCGACCTACCAGCGAATGGTCGATTTCCTCTTTCGAGATCACATCGGCAAGATTGTCGAAGTATACGTAGACGACATTGTCGTCAAGAGTAAAGAAGAGGCCTCGGCGGTGAGCGACCTGCGAACCACGCTCCACATACTAAGGCAGGCGAACCTCAAGCTGAACCCGAAAAAGTGCACATTCAACGTGCGATCTGGAAAATTCTTAGGGTGCTGGATCTCGCCAGAAGGTCTCAAAGCCAATCCACTGAAGATTAGAGCCGTGCAGGAGATGAAGGTACCTCGGACTATCCGCGACGTGCATAGGTTGACAGGGTGCATAACCGCGCTAAGTCGTTTCCTCTCCAAGGCTGCCGAGAGCAGCCCCATTCTTCAAAATTCTCAAGAAGGCCCCGGAATTTGGATGGGGACAAGAGCACGAGCTAGCTTTCGAGGAGCTCAAGCACCACCTCGAGGACTTACCAACCTTGTCAGTTCCCCAGAAGGAAGAATCTCTCTCTTTATACCTCACAACATCTGAGGAGGCAATAAGTGCAGTGTTGGTCCGAGACGAAGGAGATCGGCAGCTACCGGTGTACTTTGTCAGCCGAGTTCTAAAAGACCCAGAGACGAGGTATCAGCCTCTCGAGAAGGTCGCTCTAGCCCTCATAAACGCAGCTCGGCGCCTAAAGCCCTACTTCCAAGCTCACCCGATACAAGTTCTGACCGATCTACCACTTCGACAAGTTCTCACTAAGCCAGAAGCTTCAGGAAGAATCGCGAAATGGGCGATCGAGCTAGGAGAACATTCTATATCGTACGGTCCCCGTCGAGCTATAAAAGGACGAGTGCTGCGCGTACTTTGTAGAAGCTCTGTATAAGGACCTCATGGAGCCAAAAGAAATCAAAGCCAAAACCAGGCTCCAAGAAGTCCCAGAGAAGACACCGGAGCTGGCAGGAGATGTACGTGGATGGAGCTTCAGAAAGAAAGAAAGTGGAGCCGGCATACTCCTCATCGGCCCCGGAAAAGAAGGAACTAACATATTCGCCGCGATTCGAGTTCTCCACTACGAATAACGAGGCGGAATATGAAGCTCTCATTGCCGGATCGCGCTCGCCCAAACCCTACGGGTACGAGTTTGTCCAAGCCCATTGTGATTCCCAAGTCGTGGTCAACCATGTGTTAGGGAAATACGAAGTAAAGTGAGAAGGCGAAGAAGTACCTAGAGAAGGTCAAGCTCCTTGGACGATCTTTCCAATTCTTCAAAATAGTCCGCATTCCCGAAGCCAAAATACCCGAGTCGACGAGCTGAAGTGTTCTGGCCGACCTCCCCATCCAAATTCGACGCTAGTGGAAGAAGTCCGCAACGGGAGTATAGAAGAGGCGGAAGTCAATGCAATCATAGAGGACGACCCAAATTGGATGACCCCCCTAATCAAATGTTTGGGAAACGGGGAAGTGCCGAAGACAAGATGGAGGCTAGAAAAATTCTAGCTAAATCCACGCAATATGCCTCGAGGAGGGGTCCTCATCGAAAGTCTTACTTACTGCCTCCGCTCGGATGTGTTGGACCAAAGGAAGCGGACTACATATTAAATGAAGTGCACACGGGATCGTGCGGAAGCCACATTGGAGCTCGGGTGCTAGCTCAGAAAATCATGCGGTGGGGGTACTATTGGCCAACAATGGCAAGAGATGCGGAAGATTTCGTGAAGAAGTGCCTAAAATGCCAGCTGCATGCCAGAGTGACGAGACTACCCCAAACCGACCTCTCTACTATTCAAAGTCCGTGGCCATTTATGGAGTGGGGCATTGACATCGTAGGGCCTTTCTACCCGGCACCTAAGCAAAAACGGTTTCTAATAGTCGCCGTCGACTACTTCACCAAGTGGGTAGAAGCTGAACCTTCCACAAAAGTCACAAGTGATAAAGCCGTTGACTTCGTGCGGAAAAACATCGTGTGCCGGTTCGGGGTACCAAGAGCACTCAATCTCGGATAATGGAACGCAATTCACGAGCGGGGGATTCAGAGGTTCTGTGAAGGACTCGATATCCAGCAAAAGTTCACCTCGGTCAACCGACCTCAAACTAATGGCCAGACTGAAGTCACCAACAGGACGATAGTGAACGGACTCAAGACCCGCCTAGAGAAGGAGAAAACAGAGTGGATCCACAATCTCCAAAATGTCCTGTGGTCGTACCGGACTACGCCCCGAACTCCAACGGGAGAAACCCCGTACCGTTTAGTATACGGGTCTGAAGCGATCATACTGTCGAGATCGGAGCACCCACCCCCGAACTATCAACTTCTCCGCCGAAGCTAATGAAGAGCGGCGCCGAACCGACCTAGACTTATTGGAGGAAAAAGGGAACTAGCCGGCATAAAAGAAGCTCGGTACAAACAACAATGGATGGCTCGGTATTACAACCAAAGCGGTCAAACCCCAATGCTTCCGGGTCGGTGATCTTGTGCTTCGAAACAATGAGATCAGCCTCTCAGAGAAGCTCGGCAAGCTCGAAGCTACGTGGGAAGGGCCCTACAGAGTACACGAAGTCCTCGGCAAAGGAGCTTACAAAATCGCCTATCTTTCGGGCGAACTAATACCCAGAACATGGCACATCGCCCATCTAAAGAGATTCTTCGTATAAGCGACAAAATCTTGCATATAGAGTCTTAGGTTTTTTTTTTGTCTTTTTTGTCCTTAATGTTTTGTTTTTAACGAGCTCGTCAAAACTCTTTTTACTTTGTTTTTTGGTCATTTTTTAAAATTTCATTTTTGTCTTGCATCTCGTGTCTTTTGATTTGCTTATACGAAATATCCATCATATCAAAATCCCCTCATAAGGTCGAACTACGGTTCCCTTGCGTGGTCAGTAATGACCCGACATGGGGTAACAAATTCCTATAATGCGCAAAGGAAACCCTTTCCGAGGTCCGAGCTCGTCTCCCTCCAAAAAGGAAGATCCCACGAGGTCCGAGTCAAACTCCCTCCGAAGGATAAGTAGTTCTCAACTGGGGTCGGAACCAAGTTCCCCCGGGAGAATAAAATACAAGGTCCGAACCATGGTTCCCTTGTCAACACAAAAAGGTCTGAGTCCAACTCCCCCAAAAGATGCAACATGCAGAAAACCAAGGAAGCAATCTTCACGAAGAACAGGAAAGTTCAAAAACTCAATATATATATTTTTATTTCTAACTATTTGGAACAGTTGGGTGTACATAATTACAGGCAGAAGCGAGCTAATCTAGGGGGAAGGATGTTTCTTGCTGAAGCTAAGCCAATCTTCCTCAAATGAGGAAGGCCCTAGGAGATCATCAATTGAGATTCGACCTCGTCCCCGACCTCGACTTCTTCCAGCAGGAAAACTTCGACCTAGCGGGGCAGCCGAACCGCGACAAACAGCTCGCCTACGCTGGCTCGGACCGACCTGATGTCCCCGCGAAGTCGTTTTCACCTCGCGAGCAGGCATTGTCCGAACAGAAGAAGAAAGATCTGCGCCGGACCACGTGCCAAAAGGGCCCGTAACTTAGGTCGGCGGTCCAAAATGCACTTATACCTGCCCGCACTCTCCTTCAGCATTTCAAAAGCACCCTGAAGCCCAAAAGACTCGGACCCGAGTGCTTCCTTTAGCGCGATATACTGTTCCAGGTCCTCTTTTGCCTTTAATTCCGCCTCGGCGATGGTGATACCACCCCCGCGACGGATAATATCTTCATACTCGGCATGCTCCTCGACGATCATCTCGTAGTCTTTGGGAACGCGGCCAGCTTGATCTCGGCAACTTCCAACTCCTCCTCGGCTGCGTAAGCTTGGCACCGAAGCAAGTCGGTACTCTCTTGAAAAGCGAGACGCTTAACTTCGACCTCCTCACAAAGTGCCTCGAACTTCATCTCGCCATCTCGTCGCCTCGGCTTCTTGAGATTTCAGCAGTACACTTATGGCCGAAAAGCTCCTCGGCTCGGCGGCATTTGTCCTTCCATTGCTCAACAACGGACCGTTGGTCAACTGAGTCTTGTGAAAGGAGAGCTATTTGTATGCGCAAAGTAGAAACACCGACAGAATCCAAGCTCTACACTCAAGAAAAAAAAAACAAATTCATTCATTTGAAGATATTCCGTACAGATATACAATGAAAAGAAAAAAAAAAAACCAACTACACTAGAATATCGCCGACCTCCTTGTCCTGAGAAGGTGGCTGTTCGGAGGGGGAACCGTCAAAGTCCTTGTCAGCGGCCGGATCTTCACCCGCCCCAGCCTCCTGCTCTTCCTCCACTTCCTCTTCAGGGCCCGCGCCTTCTTCTTCCTCGTCGCGAAGGGCATCGAAAGCAGAATCCAGGTCGAGGTCCCGGTCTACCGAGCAGCCAGCAATTTGCTCGACGGACAGCAAAGTGGACGAGCTGGCCAGAGTTTCCAGGATAGGAAAATGATCGAGGTGATCTCGGACCACTCTGGCGTACCGGGAAGGGAGGGCTTCATCCCCTAGCCGCTCGAAGCCGTACTTGGAGGCATCCAGGCCGGGGAAGTCCTTAGCGGCCCTCTCCAAGGCAGCCACGGCGAAGTTCCCGTTGATAAGCATGGCCAAGTCATTAGCGAGCTCGGAGAAGCTCTCCGACAACAGGAACCTCCTTGTAAATGCCCGCAGAAGTTCGCCTTGGCTAGCGGCAAGGCGACCTTCCCGGTCCCTCGCCGCGTTCAGCTCGGACTCCAGCTTCCGAGCTCTCTCGGACTCCACCTCGGCCTTCTCGAGCTGAGCGGCCAGCTCGGATCGGACAACTCTCATATCCTCGCCGGCCTTGACCAGCTCGGCCTCAACCTTCTTCGCTCGGGCATTGGCCGACATCAGCTTTTCTGCGTATCGGCTCTTCTCGTCCTCGTGATTCGAGGACATCTCCCCAACGCTGTTCTTCAGCCATCCCACGAACATATCAAGGCCCTGCAAGAAGGAATACAGTTAGCTACACCGGCAACAATCAAGGGAAACTGTATTACTAAAAAGTAATTTTTCACCTCGGAAAAAGGCAGACCAGCCAGCTTGTTGGAGGGAGCTGCCGGGCTCGCATCACTACCCGTGACATCAATGATGTCCACTTCGAGCTGGTCCCCGACCTTCAACCGTTTCTGGGGAGGTTTGGGGGAAGGAGAGCGAACAGTTACAGCCCCCCGCGAGCCGACCTCGACGGAGGAGGAGCGGATCGCCCGGATAGCTTCGCTCTCTTAGCCCCGCGAGCTGTAGCCTTACCATCAGCCCCCTTGATCTTACCGAACTTCACTGCACATACAAATCCCGAAAGGAGTCAGGACGATAAATAAACACAGCACAACTATCCTAATAGCACTAGCGGGGCCTCACCCGTCGCCGGATCCACCATATTTTGAGGCTCATACGGGCTCAACCCCGCTTCAGCTAGGGAGTCTTCATTGTAGCTCGCTTCAAAAGGACCGTGGTCCCTCATCGCTTTTACAGCGGACTCCAAATCCTTATCGACCTCTTCTATTACCCACTCGCAAGGCTTTTCTAGCCTCCAAATCAGGTCGATGAAACTACTGTGGCGACAAAAGAAATATTTCTGGTGCCACTTGTCCACCTTATTTTGAGTTCGCCCCTTGAACTCAGTCCGGGCTGCAGCGTAATACCAGCCCCCCGCCTTTTTGAAGACAAAGAGCTCGTGAATGAGCTCGGCGGATATTTGGTGACCCCTATCTACTGCTGCCACACCCAAATCCGTAAACTGCCTAAACGAGTTCGGCATTATCTGCCCTAACGCTAAGCCCAGCTTTTTCTGGAGTTCGGAATAGGGCTCAGGGAGGGGTAATCGAAGACCAGCGTGCAGACTGTCCTCATAAATAGTGACAAACCCCATCGGGGGAGAGCACGCCCTATCCTCTGGGCGAGGTTCTATTAATTCCGCCTCGTTAGGAAAATTGTACGTTTGGGCAAGAAACCTAATTCTAGCCTCATTTAAGGTCGAGGGGTAATCAGCCACTTTCCCCTTCACACACGGGGGCACTATTAAAGATTCGACAAAAGGAATAGCAGATCCTAATGAAAAAATGCTAAAGGCAACACTTCTACTCGAGCCGACTGACGGAGCCAGATCGATATCACTACTACTAGACTGAGAAGGAGAGGCCATACTTACTTGTTAAAAAGAAGGTAAATGCTCCGGCGGATGATTTGAAACTGGGTGCAGAAGAACAATGGAGTGAACACCGGCGGTATAAGAACAGTAAATTGGGGGATTTTTGGGGAAGAAGAAACTTTTCTGCGCAGGAACTTTTTTCTCTAAATGACGGCGGATGTGAAATAGTGTGATATGGGCAGAACGTTTCCGCTTCTGAGAATATACGTTTGAATCCCACCGTTGCGTCTGACACACGTGTGACGGGGGCCCGCCTTTCTCGAAACATGAACCGTCCCTCCACAGAATTCAAACGGCCCATTGCTTTCCCCGCCCTTTAAATTTTATATGGGCCGCGCCTATTGATCAACCTCAAGAACATAACAAGCCCCTGATACTCAGATCGCTCATCTAATTATGCCTGCTACTTCAGCTCGGATTATAAGTTCGGTAATTCAGTTCGTCCCAGTGATTTGCGCGATCAATCACCTCGGCAATTCGACCTCGCAGTCTGCGTCTACAACATGTCTTCTTTCCTCTTTTTTGGGGGGGGATGTGATAGTGCTGGCCTCATCCTGGGCCCGACCTAAGGCTATTTGGGCCTGTATATTAACGCTCGGCCCACAGAGTTCGGCCCAAACAAAGTCCACATCTGCCTTGAAGACCAAGTAACGAAACCCTACTTTGGAAGAAGATAGAATTCTACTACTAATGGGAATCGGATATGCATGTATCAAGCAACCGGATATGTATAAGGAGTCCGATCTCTAGAAGGATTAGGGCTTGACTCAATACTTATAAATAGATGCGAAATTAGAGGTGGAAGGGACATTCAATACTCATTGTACTCTCAAATATAATAAAAGCTCTCTGCATTCTCTCCCGTGGACGTAGATCACATCGATCGAACCACGTAAATTACTGTGTCATCGTGTTATTATTTCTTTTAGCTACTTTCGCAAACCCTAGATCTATCAAGCATGGACTAGCTTTCATCCTATTTGGCTCAATCAGGTATATATGAAAGGATAATTTTAAACATAGCCCTCTTTTTATTTCTTTGTAGCCCTTTCGTTAAAAAAAATAATTATTATTATAAATGTACTATTATACCCTATACTGAGATTGCCCACTGAGAATTCTCCTTGAATATTGTAGATCATTATTTAGTACAACCAAATAAAAATTAAAAATAGGGAGGAGTTCGGTTTTTTTGACTAATTTGTGATTAATTGTCTTTAAAGATATACTGTTGCACTTGTATTGGAGGCTTCACTTTGACTGACGTGTTTCTATAATTGCTTGGGATTCGCTGCTCAATATTTCACTGTTCCAATCATATATATAAAGCCACGCAATGTATATAGTGTTTCGGAAAATTCGACAAAGACGTCATATTGTGATAGTTTGTGAATAAGTAAGATGGCGGTGACAAGGAATATTGTGTAATGGTTGACGACGTGCTCCGGCATATTGTTGTTGCCGCCGGTTAGGATGTGTTGGACTTCCCAAGATTTCGGCGTAGAGAGTCAAGAAATGACAATCTCATTAAGACATTTTCACAGACACCTCTCATTCACATGAACAACACCACCAAATAACCAAAAATGGCGTTCATCCCAAATTCTCGCCGTGCTATTGTCAATTAGTTGCTCTCTCTCTCTCTCTCTCCACCTCCAATAGGTGGCTGTGGTTTTCTTTTAGGGTTTTTGTAGGATTATAAATTGGGGGTTATAGGGTATAAAAGTACATTTATAATTATTTTTTAAATGAAGGGGCTGTAAAGAGAAAAAAGGGGACTATGTTTAAAATTACCCTATATGAAATAGTTAGTCCAGATTTGGTGCAAATTATTTTCCTTGACGACTTGGAAGAGAAAACGCAAATATAATTAAAAAGTCCAAATATTAATTTAAGACTAAAATATAAATTGTCTCGTGAAAACTTATGTTTGTAAATTGTCTCAACTGAACAAAATTAATACTCCCTCCGTCCCATTTATATAGGCTGATTGAAATTTTCACATGGATTAAGAAAATTTATTGGAAAAGTAAATTATATAGTAAATTTCTTAATATGCCCCTATTTATTATTTGACTATGTATTTTTTATGAGTTAATCAAAGAATTAAATAGGGATATATTAGTAAATGAGCTAAAAATATTACCTTTTATGAAAACAAGCCTATATATATTTGGGACATCCGAAAAAGGAAAACAAGCCTATATAAATGGGACAGAGGGAGTATGTATTTTTATTATTAAAAGTGGGGTAATTTGCATGTAAATTTTCAAAGTTTCTCATTTTCTGACGCAGATTTTTTTGCTGGAATGCAAAACCAGAAAATGGGAAAAGTTGAGAAATTTACTAGCAATTTTCCCTTAAAATTAATGCTTATTCTACACAAAATGCAATTCTACTCATAAAAGATGGCACATTTGTTAAGGTTAGTCTTGGTTATAAATATTAGCTTACCTTTGATTCGTGAAATGGCTTTAAACAAGGTCTTTCCAATTAAAGGATTCAGATTCTCTGTCCCATTATTATTTATTTCATTATTAAATTCACTATTTCTATAATATTTACTATAAAAATAGTACTATTACGAATTTTAATTAATATTTACTACTAAAAACTGAAGCTTTAAAAATTATATAACCTAATGATAGAATAATTAAATAATGAAATGAGCCAACGTATTACGTATGGAGTCATACATCGTGGATATGTGGGTTGTTGTTGATGGAAACAACACAAATGATCCCGGTAATTAAATATTAATAGAAAATAAGTGTAATAAGACGAATCTCAATTAACATAAATAGTATTCCCTCTAACCCAAATTAGTATGATCCAATTAATATTTTATACCTCATAATAAATTAAAAGTATAGTACACTTTTGAGGGACGAAATAATTAAATCCGATAGTCAACTATTAACTAATCACACCACAGATGAGAAGAGCCCATGCTGGTTTGAGGCCGTAACGCATGTCCATTCCCGGATTGACCATTGACAGTATGATACGACCAGCCCGTCCGCATCAGCTGCATTAGTGGATTCTGGCCCATGCAGAGAATTACTCCATCGAAGACCCATGCGAGAAACTAGGAGGCCCAACAAATTCAAAGAATACATTCTAGGTTAACAAATATCTCAAAGTGGTCCCTGGGTTGTTAGAGAATCATATCAGGACGTTGCTTTGTTGTTAGGGTAGCAGAAGGCATGTGGCCATTAAATAGGACTACCCTTGTATTTGCATGTTATGGAATGAAAAAATGATGTTTCCCTCTTATCATCTTGTCTTCTTCTCTTCTTTTGGAGTCTGGGTTCACTCAAAGAACTCGTGCTATTTCAAGGGTGTATCAATTGGTGTTTTCATTGATTCCATTTCTTTGTTTTGTTTTTTTTTCGACATGGGTGAGTCTGAACTTATCTCTACTATTAACTCCATGGAAACTCAACTTCTCGCCACAAATTCCACATTACAGAAATTCATCTCTTCTGTCGATTCCCGGTTTCCGACCTCAATTCCTGTCTTCCACCTTAGGCATCATTTTTCAGCTCATCTTCATCTCGTACGATCGGTCGCCCATCTTCAGATCCAGTTCCACATACGGATATCTCTCCCTTGCTGCGCTCCATAAAGATGGATATTCCCCGATTTGATGGATCTGACCCTCACGGGTGGATTTTTCGAATTGAAGAATTTTTTGACTTCCATGGCACTCCCGACGACATACGGCTTCTCATAGTTGAGCATCTCCTAATTAGTTTTTTCATCACTGGGTTACGAGCAGATATTCGCCGAGAGCTTAGCATATCACGCCCTTCTACACTTACAGAGACCTTTGCCTTGGCTCGAGCATATGAGGCTCGTATCGAGGAGGCTAAGAGCGAGTTCCGCTCGTCGCATCGTTGGCCGCTCAAAATTTCTCCTTTGCACTCTGTACCACCAGCGAGCTCTATTCCTTCACCCACATCACCGACGCCCAGTGCACCACCTAGCATACGTGCTCTGCCGCCACCATCGCAGGTTACAACATCTCCATTGCTTCCAACGCCGTCTTTGCTAGTTAAGCGCCTGAGCCCAGCTGAAATTAAAGACAAACGGGATAAAGGGTTGTGTTATAATTGTGACCAAAAATGGTCTCCTAACCATCGTTGTCGCAACAAATTTTTTCTCCTTATGGGTTCAGAGGAGGATGACGACAGTGACCCTCTCGAGCCATCTCCGGAGGATATTGGCGTTGCATCCATGGTGGGTGACATCTCTAGCCTTCAATCTTTCTCGGGTTCAAAGACTCCGCGCTCTCTGCAACTCATGGGTTTCATTAGGAGCAACCAAGTGCGCGCCCTGGTGGATAAAGGCAGCTCGCACAATTTTATGCGACCATCAATTGTGGAAGCACTGAAATTGCCGTTACAAGAAAAATTCCTTCTTTCCGAGTGTATGTCGGCAATGGTGATTTCTTGGTTTGTACTCATATATGTCCGGCGGTGTCCCTAATTCTACAAGGACATAAGTTTGACGTGGATTTTCATGTTTTAGCCATCGATGAGCCCGACGTGGTCTTAGGGATTCAATGGCTCGAGCAATTAGGTGCTGTCACTCATTATTACGCGCGACAAGAGATGGAGTTTGATTTTAACGGCACTCGTATTCTGCTTCACGGTGACCCGCCATCGGCGACGCCTCTCATCAACTTTCATCAGTTGCAGGCCTTGGTGTCGTCGGATGTCGTTGACCAAATCTTTGAAATATTTATTTGGCCTGTCTCGCAAGGGGGTGAGCCCAATACTATTTTTTCCCTGGAGCCCACTACGATATTGGGTAGCGGCCCAAACCCAATTCCTTCTTCTTCGGAATTCCAAAGCCCAACAGAATTAGAAACCATACTACAAAAATACTCCAATCTCTTTCAATCTCCTTCCGGGTTACCACCTCACCGCTCTATCGATCATCGTCTCCATCTGTTTCCTAACACCGCTCCGGTGAACGTGAGGCCGTACCGCTACCCATAATTTCAGAAGGTTGAAATGGCCAAGCTCGTTGAGGAAATGTTACAGCAAGGAATTATTCGCCCAAGTCGTAGTCCATTTTCGTCTCCAGTGTTACTCGTGCGCAAGAAAGATGGAACTTATCGCTTTTGTGTTGACTACAGAGCTCTCAATGCGGTCACTGTGCGCGATCATTTTCCCATTCCGACGGTCGATGAGTTATTTGATGATTTAGGTACTGCCCGAGTTTTTTCTAAGCTGGATTTGCGATCCGGCTACCACCAAATCCGAGTAAATGGAAAGGACGTCCACAAGACAGCTTTTCGGACGGCCGACGGCCACTATGAGTTCCTCGTCATGCCATTTGGCCTCTGTAATGCTCCGTCCACCTTTCAGGCTGCTATGAATCAGATTTTTGCTCCCTATCTGCACAAGTTCGTGGTGGTGTTCTTTGACGATATATTGGTATACAGCTGTGATTTGGGTTCGTATATTTCTCACCTCCCTACTATTTTCGATTGCCTCGCTACTCATCAGTATTATCTGAAATTGTCTAAATGTGTATTCGGTCAATCCTCTGTCGAGTATTTGGGACATGTTCTTGCAGGTGGTATTCTCAAACCGGATCCGGCCAAGGTAGCCGCCATGACTGAGTGGCCGGTGCCTACAACAATCCGTCAACTCAGGGCTTTTCTGGGTCTCACAGGGTATTATCGGAGGTTTATTTGTGGATACGCCGGCATCGCAGTCCCGTTAACGGACTTGCTCAAGAAAGATTCTTCTAAATGGGACACCTATTCTCAAGAAGCTTTTGTGGCCTTTAAGAAGGCCATGACCACAGCCCCTGTATTGCACCTCCCTAATTTTGAGTTGCAATTTATTGTCGAAACTGATGCTTCAAATGTGGGTGTGGGGGCTTTCTTAATGCAAGAAGCTCACCCCATCGCGTTTTTCAGCAAAAAGTTGGGTAAACGTCTTCAAGAAGCATCCACTTATACAAAAGAGTTGTATGCCATTACAGAGGCTATACTCAAGTGGCGACAATACTTGTTGGGTCGTTTTTTTGTTGTTCGAACCGATCACAAGAGCATTAAGGAGTTATTTCAGTAGGTTATTCAAACGCCGGACCAACAACGCTATGTGAGTAAACTGCAGGGCTATCACTTCCACATTGATTATCGCCCCGGAAGTTCTAACAGGCTGCCGATGCCCTGTCTCGGCTGCCGGAAGGGTCGCACCCGGAGGCACAACAGCTATTATCACTACATGTAGCCAGCATGCCGATATCTGAGTTAGGCGACGTTCTCCGACAAGAAAACAACACCTTATCTGACCTCGTGGAGTTGCACCAACAATTTAGAGATCAGAAGTTAACGTCTGAATATGCAATACGCAATGGAATTCTGTTTTTTCGCAATCAGTATTATCTCAGCTCGGCGTCATCTCTGATTCCAAAGCTGCTACAAGAAGCACATGACACGCCTACAGCGGGTCATGGTGGTGTGAAACGCACGTTGGTTCGTTTAGCCAAAACTTTTTTCTGGCAAAAAATGCACAAAACGGTGGAGGATTATGTTGCGACTTGTCTCATATGTCAACAAACTAAATACTCCACCCAGCCTCCTGCTGGTCTCTTAAAGCCCTTGCCGATTCCTAGCCAAGTTTGGGAAGAAATTACTATGGACTTCATAACTGGACTTCCTCCCAACCGACATTACACTGTCATATTCGTCGTTGTTGATCGCCTCACCAAATCAGCACACTTTGGCCCTCTTCCGACTCAATTTACAGCTTCTATGGTTGCCACTCTTTTCATGGAAATGGTGGTTAAGTATCATGGTTTCCCGGCGTCTATTATTTCGAACCGCGATCCAATTTTCTTGAGCAAATTTTGGCATCAGCTGTTCGTCCTATCGGGAACTAAGTTACATCATAGCATCGCTTACCACCCACAAACGGATGGTCAAACGGAGGTGATTAATCGAGGCATAGTTCAATACTTACGAGCTTTCACTCTGTCAAAGCCAACTTCATGGTTACAATATTTGAATTGGGCGGAGTTGTCATACAACACATCTTACTGCTCCAGCATAAGAATGACTCCCTTCCATGCTTTGTATGGTCGCCTCCCACCGAGCATTCCACCTTATGTTCCAGGGACGTCTAAAATCGAAGCTATTGAAGATTTGCTACTGGAACGTGATGACCTCCTCAAACAGCTGAAGACTAACCTGAAACAAGCTCAACACCGCATGAAGCAGAAAAGTGATCCCGAACGTCGCGAGCTGGAATTTCAAGTTGGAGATCAAGTCCTGGTCAAGTTACAGCCCTACCGTCAATCGTCAGTGGCCGGACGAACTGCACCTAAACTTGCTCGACGTTTCTATGGGTCGTTCACAGTTTCAGAGAGGATTGGGTCTGTAGCATATCGGCTCGAACTACTTTCTACCAGCCGGATACACCCGGTGTTTCACGTGTCTAATCTTAAGCCGTTCAAAGGTGCTGGAATAGAGCATGTGTGTCAACTGCCCACTGAAGCGAATGATGCCCGCCCACTGATTGCTCCGTTGGCAGTCTGCTCTTCACGCACGATTCTCTCTAAAGGTAAGGCGCGGCAGCAGGTTTTGGTTCAATGGCGTGGCGAGCCCCCGGAGAGCGCTACCTGTGAGGATGTGGACGAATTCCGACGAGAGTACCCTCAATTCCACCTTGAGGACAAGGTGGCTTCCGAAGGAGACGGGAATGATACGACCAGCCCGTCCGCATCAGCTGCATTAGTGGATTCTGGCCCATGCAGAGAATTACTCCATCGAAGACCCATGCGAGAAACTAGGAGGCCCAACAAATTCAAAGACTACATTCTAGGTTAACAAATATCTCAAAGTGGTCCCTGGGTTGTTAGAGAATCATATCAGTACGTTGCTTTGTTGTTAGGGTAGCAGAAGGCCTGTGGCCATTAAATAGGACTACCCTTGTATTTGCATGTTATGGAATGAAAAATTGTTGTTTCGCTCTTATCATCTTGTCTTCTTCTTTTTTTTTTTTTTTGGAGTCTGAGTTCACTCAAAGAACTCGTGCTATTTCAAGGGTGTATCACAGTAGCTCAGTTCGAGGAGGTTGGACATTCATTCATTACCTCAAATGCCATTTTGTGTCCAAACATACGAGTTGTGGCTTCATCAAAATTCTGAGCAACATTCTCATTCTGCCATGCCATGCACAACTACTTCAAAGTTGAAAATGGTGATTATCATGCACAAGAAGATGATGGCACGAATTAATCGAGATTCGTAATTCTTCTTTATTCCATTTTTTTTAAATACTTTTAGTATTTTTTATTTCATGTAATTACTTTTGATAAACAATTTAATGTATATATTTTTAAATTTGATTTAACTTTTACATGTTAATATAATCTACCCAAGTAAGTATATATTTTAATAACACGCATATTATATATATGAAAAAATAAATATTCCCTCCGTCCAATTTATATAGGCTTGTTTTCCTTTTTCGGAAGTCCCAAATATATAGGCTTGTTTCCATAAAAAGTAATATTTTTTAGCTCATTTACTAATATATACCTATTTAATTCTTTGATTAACTCATAAAAAATACATAGTCAAATAATAAATAGGGGCATATTAAGAAATTTACTATATAATTTACTTTTCCAATAATTTTTCTTAATCCTTGTAAAAATTTCAATCCGCCTATATAAATGGGACGGAGGAAGTATAAAGAGGCAAAATTTGGGATAACCAATACAGATAGTGGAAATTAATAGTTGACCACCAACTTTATTTGTAGAAATTCTGGCCAACTTTTAGAAATTTGGACCAATTTGCCCTTGGAACCACTATTAACCATCCATCTACCCATTTCATTTTTCATTTTTCAAATTTCAGATTCTGTCTCTCTCTAGAAATCCTATTTTTCTCCATTTCTTCCGTCGCCGCCGTCGTACTTTCATTTTGCCGTCGCCGCCGTCGTACTTTCATTCCGCCGCCGCGTCGTCGTACTTCAATTCCCTTCCGCCGCACCGTCTTCGTACTTCCAGTCCAGTCCGCCGCGCCGCCTTGAACTTTCACATTCTGCCGGCCATATTCCAGATCTGTCGCCGCACCAGATCCGGCCATATTCACAGCTTTCTCTCCGGAATCCATGGCGTCACATTCCAGATCTAATGTCATGGATGGTGTTCGTCTTTGGTCAACAGCATCCTGGTATGCCTTGGCACGCCTGGTACGAATGCAACGTATTCGTACCAGGTATGCCAAGGCATACCGCGCTTAGACTTGGCACACCTGGTACGAATGGTGTGTATCCGTACTAGGTGTGCCAAGTCTAGGCGCGGTATGCCTTGGCACACCTGGTACGAATACGTTGCATTCCGGTGTGCCAAGGCATACCGCGCCTAGACTTGGCACACCTGGTACGAATAGTGTGTATTCGTACCAGGTGTTCCAAGTCTAGGCGCGGTATACTTGGCACACCTGGTACGAATACGTTGCATTCGTACCAGGTGTGCCAAGTCGCGACGCGCAGTGACGTGAAAAATGCAGGAATAACACATATGCACGAAGAGGACGACAAGAACATGACAGACTAGATCTAGAAAACTCAATTAAAATTAATACACTAAATTCAAAGCTGATATTTAGATTAAAAACCATCAATCTACAATACAACCATCAAACAAGCAAATTTCCAAAATACAAGATACATTCTTACGATCAAAGCTACATTACAACCATAAAACCAACAACCTACAATACACCATCAAAGAACAAATTTTCAGATGGAGATGATATGATGACTGGAGAAGAAAGTCGCAAAATAGAGGAAAGTTGCATCGGCGCCGGAGAGATTGGCCTTGTTGAATTTCTTCAGATCTGTCGAGAAATTCTGTAGTTGAGAGAGAATCGTGGAACTCAAAGACAGAGAGAGAAAATACATAGATCTAGATCTAGATCTGGATGTTAGACGGCGCCACTTTGTAAGGAAGACGACGACGGAAGATGCAGACGGCGCCGGAAGTTGTAGACGGCTCGACGGAAGGCGGAAGGGAGAAGAATGATGGAGATGAAAGAGAAAATTTTTGAATCTGAAAATGAATTCTGAAAGAGAACCGTGAATAGCATATTTGTCAAGATTATTAGGGGTAATTTGGTCCAAAATCCTCAAAGTTGGCCAGAATTTCTACAAAAAAAGTTGGTGGCCAACTATTAATTTTCACTAACTTTATTGACTAGTCAACATGATTAACACAAGTATAAATATATACGTGTCAACTAATTTTTTCAAGACAGTTCAATTGGTTAAAGTCGGGTCCCAATAATCTACTCAAACGACCGGTTCCATGTTTGGTTCGGTTGGAAAACATTAACGAAAATAGAGTTTGGAGCTATTATGCAACTAATGTAATTAAGCTAAGTCTCAACTTTGTGAAGCTCATCTGATCTCGTCCCCTTACATAGTTACATTAACACTATTATCTATGTTAATTTAATGAGCAGTGACGAGAAAATTCAAATACAATTTTGAAGGGTATGTAAACTAGTGGTCCCGCAACCTATCATTAAGATCGAATTATTATTATTATTATTATTATTATTATTATTATTATTATTATTATTATTATTATTAGATCCCGCCCTGATTAATATTATTAAGTAGTTTGATAGATTTTAGAGTTGAAAAGAACCTCAACAATGCTAACAGCCTAAGGCGAAAGAATTTTATTTAGGCAGAATGAACGAACAAACAAAAACATCTAATGTAACCTAACTTGTGTCTCATCCCCCGTGTTCTAATATTAATTTTATTATTTTAAAAATCTATTACTAATACGAAAATAAAGTTGTCTCATCCACGGTGCTCCGTTCAGATTTTTCTTTATTCTGGTAATTTGTCTAATTTTAATTCATATCCTTTTTATTTTTCATTCATGCGATTAGTGCTTGATATAAAATATATATATTGAATCAAATATGGGATAAATAGCTAAAGAAAAGAAAAACTTGAAGATGTAAACGTATTTTTTTCTGTATTTTGGCAAAGATTAGAGATATCGATTTAACATGAACTAACGAGACGATTCAAATATACTTAATTTTTACTAATTTTAATTAATATTAAATTGTTTAAATTTTTATCAAGTAATTTAGCATAAACCAACGAGACGGTTCAAATAACATGAAAGAAGGATTTTTAATAATTTTAATTAATATTACTTTGGAGATGTAAACATTTTTTTCCGCATTTTGACAAAGATTTCTATGTTTTGGATATATTTACTTATTGAAAAGATTTCTATGTTTTGGATATATTCTCATTCCACATGTAAAAATATATCCAAAACATAGAAATCTTTTCAATAAGTAAATATATACAATGGAGTAATTAGCTTCAATTCCGAAAAACTTATCTAATTAAATCATATATATATATATATATGTATATTAGGTTATTAAGATAATATATACACACATATATATAAGATATAATATATACCTTCCATTTCTACTTTTTTAATCTTTGATCTATATCATCTTAAAAATGTCCCACATCAAAATCTCAAAATTAAGCGTGAACATGTAGTAGAAAATAAAAGAATAATATTGAAGATATGATTGAGCTTAACTTTCTCGGCCTGAAATTCAATTTACAAGTCACAATCTAATTAATTAGTTGGCCAAATAAATAGTTTTATTTATTATAAAAAAATTAATTTGGTCAATTATTAAGTTGATTCAAGAATTGTTAAACTTAAATAAAGTTCAACAATTCAATTAACTTAAAAAGTCCGAAAAGTTAATGGTAATATTATACAATTAAAATTTAATACTCTACAATTAGATTAAAATTATTTTTTAATTATTCTTTTTAAAAATGAATCGATCATTTTGGTTTGTAATTAACTATGGTTATTGAGGGGTACAAAAAAATATTTAATTGTAATTTATACATTTTGGCATGTATAATAAAAAAATATATATGTATATTATTAATAAGAATATATGTTTATCTATTTAATATAAAAAATTTATATCCCACATTATTTTTCAAATAAAACTCCACTATTGGGAACCTATATAAATTTTCAAGATCAATGTATATTTTCACATCCCGGAATTATTTTTCTTAGTTATTTTATAAATTGCTTTTGGATGCCGTCATTTAAAATAATCGATGAAATTTTCGTAAATGAAATTTCTTTGTTAATTGTAACAAATTGATACATTCCACACCAAATAAAAGTAATGATGAAAACAATAAAAAAATATTTCGTCACATCCTAAAATGGGAAAATATATAATATTAATTAATTAATTAATTTTTTTTCAAATAAAAGCAAAAATATGATTATTTTAATAGAATGGACGAGATAATCCAAACAACGGGTGATTGAAATATGTAATAGGTACAACCATCAGAGAAACGTTACCTCTCGTTGACCTATTCTTATATGAATCTCTTCTTCAGATCCCACCATCGTTCGAACAATTGACAATTGTAATTAAAAATGAATATAACAATCCAGGAAACACCATCTTTATTGATATATTTTTTACATATTTCACATACCTTTATTTGTTGCAAAAAAGATCCCTTTTGAAGATACTATCGAATCACTTCAGGGGTGCAACATGTCATATATGGAGATTTTTATAAGGTGAATGGAGAACTAAAAGACAACTACAAATATGTTATGCAATGAGTTTGTGAGACAACAAAGAGTATATAATATATATATATATATATATATATATATATATATATGTGTGAGTGTGTGTGTGTGTGTGTGTCTTAATCTGATGCATTTGATGAGGGGAGGAATTCCCCATCATTTTAATAATATATAGATAATTATGTATGAATCTTAAGATAAAAATCATGATATTTGTAACCAATTATCTACTGTAAGGCTCATAAACTCCGGCAATTAATAATTCCAAAAATATGGTATCATAATTTCAGATTTAATTATGGAAGTTTTGATATAAATATTGAATGATATAATTTATGAATTAAAAATGCATAAAATGAGGATTTAAGATAAATAGGAATACTGAAAAGAAGTTGTGCCACATATGACCTAAAATTAAGGAGATACTTCAAATGTATAATCGTTTTAATAATATATTGATGATGCAACATAATTTCATAAATTTTTTATAATAACATTTAATCACCGTCGAATTTCGACGGGTATACACTAGTATTTATTTAAAAATAAAATTTTAATAATATATAATGAATCTTAATTAACATTCAATATAAAATAATTGGAATTTTAAAAAAGTTATATACCCTAATTTTGGAATAATGAACCCTATCATCAATTAAAAATTTTAAAAATATAAATTATATATATAGGTAATAATTATAAAATTATACTAAAACATTATATATATATATTCAAATTGAAGAAAAAAATTAATTAAATATAGATTATAAAACATGGGTGGAACATCAATCTTTGAATAGAGGATCCACTTGAGCGAGTGTTTATTTAAATTGAAAATACATCACAACATAATTAACATTGAAATTTCGTATATTTGGATATAAGCATGAAAACTGCGCGCGTTTCTAACTAATTCCAATATTTTCCAATGAACACTGCACTTAAACAACAAACACTATAGAGGAATGAATAATAAGATAAATTGAGTTTTGATTTTAATTTATGTATTTTATAGATTTAATAATTTCAATATCAATTTATTCTAGCGTTTTAGAATATAAAACAATAAAAAAATTAAAAGAATAATGCTAACATGAATAAATGGTGATTGGTGCTCAACAAATCTGCTCATTGAAGGTGTGCGACATATCATTCCTCTATATATATCATTCATGAATATGACCACTTATTAGTAATATATATATATATATATATATATATATATATATATGAGTTAATCGTATAGAATGTCACTTTAAGTTAGTGAATAATAATAGTTGTCCACCTACTTTTTTTTTATAAAATCTGTCAAACTTTGAGGTAAAGAGACCAAAATACCCTTAATTTCACCTCTCTCTCTTGTCTAATATCCAGATCTAGATCTATGTATTTTCTCTCTCTCTGTCTTTGAGTTCCACGATTCTCTCTCTCAACTACAGAATTTCTCGTCCAGATCTATGTATTATCTCTCTCTTCGGCGTGGGCAGCTTTCTGCGGTCATCTTCTTCGGCAGATCTGTGTATTCTCGACTCTCTTCTTTCTCTCTCTTCTATCAGTCACAGCTCGACAGATCTGAAAAAATTCAACAAGGCCAATCTCTCCGGCGCTGATGTAACTTTCCTCTATTTTGCATCTTTCTTCTCCGGTCATCATATCATCTCCATATGAAAATTTGTTCTTTGATGGTGTATTGTAGGTTGTTGGTTTTATGGTTGTAATGTAGCTTTGATCGTAAGAATGTATCTTGTATTTTGGAAATTTGCTTGTTTGATGGTTGTATTGTAGGTTGATGGTTTTTAATCTAAATATCAGCTTTGAATTTAGTGTATTAATTTTAATTGAGTTTTCTAGATCTAGTCTGTCATGTTCTTGTCGTCCTCTTCGTGCATATGTGTTCTTCCTGCATTTTTCACTTCACTGCGCGTCGCGACTTGGCACACCTGGTACGAATACAACGTATTCGTACCAGGTGTGCTAAGGCATACCGCGCCTAGACTTGGAATACCTGGTACGAATACACACCATTCGTACCAGGTGTGCCAAGTCTAGGCGCGGTATGCCTTGGCACACCTGAATGCAACGTATTCGTACTAGGTGTGCCAAGGCATACCCCTAGACTTGGCACACCTAGTACGGATACACACCATTTGTACCAGGTGTGCCAAGTCTAAGCGCGGTATGCCTTGGCACACTTGGTACGGATACGTTGCATTCGTACTAGGCGTGCCAAGGCATACCGGGATGTTGTTGACCAAAGACGAACACCATCCATGACATTAGATCTGGAATGTGACGCCATGGATTCCGGAGAGAAAGCTGTGAATATGGCCGGATCTGGTGCGGCGACAGATCTGGAATATGGCCGGCAGAATGTGAAAGTTCAAGGCAGCGCGGCGGATTGGACTGGAAGTACGAAGGCGGTGCTGCGGAAGGGAATTGAAGTACGACGACGCGGCGGCGGAATGAAAGTACGACGGCGGCGACGGCAAAATGAAAGTGCGATGGCGGCGACGAAAGAAATGGAGAAAAATAGGATTTCTAGAGAGAGACAGAGAATCTGAAATTTGAAAAATGAAAAATGAAATGGGTAGATGGATGGTTAACAGTGGTTCCAAGAGCAAATTGGTCCAAATTTCTAAAAGTTTGCCAAAATTTCTACAAATAAAGTTGGTGGCCAATTATTAATTTCCACTATCTATATTGGTTATCCCAAATTTTGCCTCTATATATATTTATTTATACTAATTTAATTGAAGAATTGAGCAACCGATATGATCCATCAAAATTGCTAATGAAGTGAAGGGAGAAATTAATTAAAGGTCAATTGCCTGATTGCCTAAAAGAAATCAACTAACCTAAACTACATATTACACTTGTCAACAACTAACGCGATACAGCAACAGTGGTTAGTCTATGCTTCCCCACATTTGCTTAATTTATTCCCATCTCCCACTGCAAATGCTCTCTCTCTCTCTCTCTCTCTCTCTCTCTCTCTCTCTCTCGTATACAGACGACTAGCTAATTAGTAGTAGAGAAGAATGATCCCAGTAGCTAGCAGAATGTCTGCTGAATCTGCTCGGCCAAATCTTCCGCACTGAGTTGGCATTGAATTCCAATCTACCAATTAAACAAGTAGCAAAATATATAATTAATCATCAGTTGTATTCCAATGTGAAATATGCATGAGGTCTGCAACAAAACTACATGATTGCAGATCTGTAATAAATCAGACAGTAAGCAGTAGGTGGAGAAGTTATTCATATGGAGTATAAGATAAAACAGAAGTCTGTTGTTGTTTTCAAGAGGAAAAAGTGGCCAAACTTTACCATTAATTTAGTACAAACAGATCTAGCCACACCATATATATATAATGTCGCATATATTTATTTTTACTTTTAATTAATTAATTATTAGTATTATTTGATATTATTATAATACTATTATAGTAGTTTGTATGTAATAATAGTACACAATTATAGTAGTATATTTCTTCAACAATAGCAATAGCTGCAAATTAAATTAAATGAAATTTAGTAGCAAACATAAATAGTGGAGTATTCTTTTTGTTAGTTACCTTAATAGTGAATGAATTGAGCATGGTTTCATCGACGGTGGTGATGCTGACGTGGAGGATTTCGAGGGCGAGTTGTTCGAGAGCAGAAACGATCTTCATGACCTGGCCAGGGATGCGATGCGACACCGTTTTGAGCAGCAGATTGGGGCCCGAAAACTTGACCTCGACTTGAGCTAGGGGTGAGTTGGAGGTGGCGACGAGCTCATTGACAGCGTCGTTAATGGAGGAGGAAGTTGAGGAATTGCAGGGAGAAGGATCCACAGGGCTGGGAAGAGATGCTGCAGGTACTTGCATCCAGCTGGCTTTGTAGGGGCTGCTGCTTGCTTGCGGGGTCCGAGGGCTTATGGGCAAGCTCAATCTCGGGCTCAATGGCGGCAGTCGCGGGCTCACAGCCGAAGGCCTCGGGCTTACAACTACTTCGTTATATGCTGCTTTCCGTTGCTTCTTCGCTTCAAGGGATTGCAGAACCTGCTGCAATTCATTGATGTAATCCACCACTCCACCTATTATCGATGCTTGGTCACCCTAATTACACACATTTAATTAATTAGAATAAATTTAAACAGTAGAATATATATATCGATGATCTACTTAATTGCTACGTACTCTTTTGACATAAAAGCAAGGCATCAACGAGCGAAGCACAGAGAGATGCTCATTCATTTGCTTTCTGCGGTTTCTCTCTACGGTGATGTGAGAGATTCTATTCTGACCTTCTTCAACCTGAGAAGCAGAAGCAGAAGCAGCATTCGTCAGCTTCTGACGCTTGCACGTGTGAGCGGCGTCGAGCTCCGTCTCAGATTTTTGGAAAGCAGCAGCACCACTCATGAGGGGCGGCGAAGAAGCTGCAGACTTTTGAAACTGGAAGCTCTCGATCTCGTCTGCATCGTCTTTCAACGCCGTCGGGGATGTCGTCAGATTGTTATAATCGGAAGCAGCGTTCTCCCATGCTTCCAGAACGCTGAAAATATCATCTGGTGAGGTCGACAAATTTGCCGTTTCTTCAAAAAATCCAGATAATGTTTCACCATCCATCAGCCTCGCTCCAGAAGAAGAAATTAAATTTGTTTTTGAACGAGAGAAGAAAAAGAAAAGGAAAAAAAAAAAGGAGATAATCTAAGGATCTGTAAATTACGATTGTTAAATTGAGAGGATTGTGGAAAGGGACCGAACAATCAGCATCAAATACTATGTGTAGAGTAGCGTGTGTTTGATAAGGCTGAAAAATTAGGGAAAGTGGGGTTGAGAAAATCACATGGAAATGTGAGAAGAGAATGACAGTTTGGAGTGATAGAAAGAATGGGCGCCGTATAGAGAGATAGAAGATAATTAAATTGTAGAGCCGTTAGAGAGAGAGAGTATTGATCGATCGAATTTAGGTTTATGGCAGCTGAATAAAGTCTATATATGTATGTACGTATATGATCTATATATGACTGTGTAGTGTGTACGTATTTAATTTACTGTATTACTGGAGTTGTAGGGAATGAAAACTTCCAGTTGTTTTAATTTGCATGCAGCTACCTTCAATTGATCATATGGTTGGAAAAATTAATCTTGTCTGTGTTGGAATTTGCGGATTTAAATTTGGATGAAGGTAGATGCGTGATGTTCTAGAAGGTACGTACGGTACTCTAATGCTTAAATTAGTTTTGTATGATCAATTAATTCGACCTAAAATTAATACTTCGAATATGTAATTGATCGATCGATGATATGTTATACGTTCTGACTTAATTGCTAGCTATTTCAATAATAAATGAATTATATTCATATAGCTAGCTAGAATATTCCTTAGGACTGTACATGTTATAGTACTGATGTATGCAAAATCAATCGAGACTATAGGTTTTCTAGAATTTTCAAAAGTACTGCACGAATATTATTATGTGAAGGCTTTCTTGTTTGGTAATTAATTCAACTTTCCATGCCAGTTAGACTTCAAAACATAAAACAGTTTTAGTTGGCTGTGAAAATACTGATCATATTACACAATAGGGTGTATATATACACATTAACGTATTACAATAGATTGTACTAAGCCTCAAAAAATAGCCTTTTCGTTCCAAGTTCTGGCAATTGATTGTAATAAAATTCCCTAAAAAACAATTATTAATTGTGATCTGCAGTGAAGTTGATTGTTCAACTGTGTATTTCATGCATGTGTACGTAGATCTTCGAACTATGCCTGAACGGCTGAACCAGATACCAAAAAAAATAAAAAAGAACTGAACAATATATGTATTTTGTTTAAAACGAACCAATTAATGAATAATATTTGGAAACAACTCTTCTTTCATAAACGAAATACAAATACCATTCAAATCCTTCGATTCAAGAAATCATGATTATAAGATGTGATTGCGCCATTCATTCCTTAATATAAAATTTCAAGATGATTCTTGCATCACTAACCAATTTTTCACTATTAAAACTTTAACCAGAAAAAAAGATCATAGGATGAAACTGTTGATAATAATGTCTTCTGAAATTAATCTCAAAAAACAGATCAAAAGTAAAAAGAAAATGAAGGGAATGAGGAGATCGCTGCGATATTGAGCCCGAGATTCAGATAATTAAATGCATCATACCATAGCAACTTTATATACAACTTAAATTAAAGCATTGATTTTTTGAAAATCAAACTTCTTTATTTTATTTTAATTGACATATATAATTTGTTGAATCATTTTTGTCCATAAAAAGATGGAAGTGCTTCAGCTTTGGAATATGACATTGCATATTTAGGAATGAATGTCTGGGCCGACATATGTACTGTTAGGTTAGATATGTAAGAAAAAGTTACCAAAACAAAATATAGAAACTAGATCTACCAATACAATAGTGGATCCCACATACATGCACATACGGGTTGAATTTCAAGTTTTCAAAAAGAGATATATAATTATAATATCATGCGGCAAAAAATAAAATTTAAGAAATTCATTTCCAAATTTCAAATTGCTGTAAGTTCAAGGAGGGGACAGTTTTGGCTAATTAATTTAAGCTCGGAAGAAAAACTTTGAAGCATTTGCATAATTCACATTAATGCAGCTGCATTTAAACACCATATTAAATTCTAACAAAAATGAAAAGGAAGAACCTTAAAACTGTGGCTCCATGTTTGTCTTTCCTATTGATATATCATATATCATAAGAGAAAATATCAAATACGGCAACTGTTTACAATGAGTGCCTGCAAAATTCACGGCAGCCCATATTTGTTTTTTGGCCCTTAATAGATAAATGTTTGTTCCATTGGTATAACAACTCATATCATATTTAAAGTGCATATATGGCTCATATGAAATGAATCACTTGAGATTGAGTGCCCCACATTTTGATATTCTATTGTATACCTTTTAACTCTGTACCTTTTAATTAGGGTAATTTTATACCCAATTAAGGTATATAATTATTTGGGGTAATGACCTGTAAATTCCTCAACTTTCAGTAAATTCTGGTTTTGCTCTCCACCTAAAGATTCTGCCTGTAAACTTTTCAATTTTCAATTGTTTCTGATTTTGCTTCCGGCGACGTAATCCGGCAAGAACAGTTTTGGGGATTTATAGACATGGCTTAAATTAATCTATGTGGCACTCTCGTGGCATATATGTAAATTAAAAAAATAAAAAATTTTCCATGTCATCATCCCACCCCTCTCTCAGTCTCGTTCTTCCCTGCTTTCTTTCATCCTCCGCAGAGATAATTCAATCGAGAAAATACAGATCATGCGCTAGAAGGCACCCATAAAACCACAAGAATTTTAAATCCTACTCAAACCCGTATAATCTTGAATTCATCAAATCTCTAAATAGCCATAACAATAATTTTCACATCCATACGAAGCAAAAATACTGAAAAATCTAGCAAACTAATCTTGGGGGAGGGGGAGAGAGAGAGAGTGGGTGGGTTGATCTGGTTCACCAATCCCGATGAGGAGTACCGGATCGAAGGCTCATTTGCCTGCTAGAACTACAAGGTGGACGCAACCAACAACGTCGAGCTCGGAGAAGATGTCTTCGATCTGGGGGCGGTTTCACGATGGTATTCTTGGTGAGGGGTTTGGGGGCAGTTTTGGTGTCGAAAAAGGTGATTGTGGCGGCGGCAATGAAAGGAGCAGAGTGTGGTGACAGTGAAGGAAATTTGGACGGGAATAGAGAGAGAGAGGAGAGAGATAAAGAGTGAGAAAATCTGGCAAGAAATCTAATTTATTATTATCTTTATTAAATAAATTTCAAAACGACGATGTTTTGTTCATCGGCCGAATTGGCCTACTCAAATTTTTCGGCGGCCATGTCAGCATTAATTTGGGAAAATTTTGACCTCGGATGCAAAATCAGAAACAATTGAAAGTTAAGGAATTTACACGCAGAATCTTTAGGTGAAGAGCAAAACCAGAAATTGCTGAAAGTTGAGGAATTTACAGACCATTAACCCTAATTATTTTTTACCATTAAATTTCAATTTCATTAGTTAATAATTTATTATTAGAAGTGTTAAATTTACAATTAGGTATATAATTTTTTAAACTTCAATTTTTAGTAATAAATATTAATTTATGATTCATTATATTATAATTATTTTTTTATTCTTAAAATAAATATTATTAAATTATAAGATTTTATAGTGGAAGACGAGCACAAAATATTGGAACGCGGAATCTCAACTCTGAATGAATATGCATGAATGATTTCATTCATAAAGGATAGTTAATGTGAATTCAACTTGCAATGCAAGTTGTGTGACCTGAATGCCACAATAAGTAACATAGCCAAAATTAAACTCTTCTATTCTGAATAAGTGTGTAGTATATGCTACCGAAGCTCATATACCTAACCTAAGCAAATTTACTTTATTTTACCTCTAATTATTGCATGAAAATTCGAATTATTTGTATTGAGTTTGACATCATTTTTATTTAGAACTTCGAAATACGGCACTCACACATAAATAATTTTATTTTCGAATAAAACACTTATTCGAAAAATGAGCTAAATAGTAAAGAGTATTTTTTTATACCACCCACGCACACACATAATCAGAAAGTAATCATGTTTCGTACCGCGAGGTATAAAGTTGAGAGAAATAGACGTACACATTTGTTTATTTTTAACCAGATCATTGTGCACAACTTGATGACTAAAATATTAAGGGATAAGGTGCTAATACAACCCAAGGTCTTACGCGTTTTGCTATTAGGTACTCAAAGTTCGATTTTGGGCACCCCACCCCTCAACGTTCTAAAAATGGTACAAATTGATCCTGTCGCTAACGGAAATATTAACTTCCGTTAAATTACATCAAACGACGTTTTATTAAAATGTAAACTAAAAAAAAAGATAAAATTAAAAATTGAAAAATGAAATTGCAGAAAAATGAAATTTCGTTTCTCTCCTTCATCTGCACCATCTCTATATCCATCTGCGAGTATACTGACACAAATTCACCGATCGCCATGCTACAAGCACCGGCGAAAAGGCCTGCAAAACCAGTGAGAATCATAGCTGTGACGTCATCTTTAACGGCTCCGACTCCCATCATCAGCGATGCAATGGAGACCAACCCATCGGTGGCTCCGAGCAACTCGGCTCGGAGCCACTGTGCCCTTTGAGAGTAGTCAATTTCTTCTTCCATTTTAGGAAGAGTAGTACTACTGGTTATGGTATTTTCTTTAGGGATGCTGGTTTGGGGCAGCCGTGGAAGATTAGAGAGAGAGAGAGATTAGGGTTTGGTTTGCAAGAAATGGTTAAGAATCACCAAATTAATGTTACGGCGGAGGAGTGAGATGGCGGCGGCGGCGGTGGGGTTTGTTTTTAAACTTCATTTTTCTGCAATTTCTTGCAGACGAGGGAGGGGGGAGGAGAGAGATAGTGAGATGATGTGGCTTTTAATTTTTTATTCTTATTTTTTTTATTTATATTTTAACAAAACGTTATCGTTTCACGTAACTTAACGGAAGTTAGCATTCTGTTAGCGACCAGACCAAGTTGTACCATTTTTAGAACGTTGAGGGGTGGAGTGCCCAAAATCAAACGTTGAGCACCTAATAGCAAAATGCGTAAGACCTGTATTAGCACCTTATCCCAAATATTAATATCTCCAATATTACATTAGTCCTCAAATTTATGTTGGATGACAGCAGCACATTTAAGCATACATAAAAATTACTACTTCTGTCCATATCCCATTTTTCTTTTTGGTTTGTCTTATCCAAGTGTCATTTTCTTATTTGAAACCACCTTCTCTCATAAAAAAAGTGTCGGTTACATCACTTTCTATCTCTTTATCATTTAAATCACTCTTTTCTTTAATTCTCGTGTCAATGAGAAATGAAATACTTATTGTGGGACGGTTATACTAGTATAAAATATCCAAAGTAGTCCCAGTGGGGATGGCCCAGTGGTGGAGTGGTTGCCTGTTGACCAATAGGTCAGAGGTTCAAGTAAACTCGGCCACAAAAAACCCTAGGTGGGGTGTGTGAGTATTAATATTTGTGATGATATTGAAAAAAAAAAAAAAAAAAAAAAATATCCAAAGTAGTCCTGGGGATGGCCACTATGGTGAGTGGTTCTTGTCAATTAATGAGTCGAGAGGTTCGAGTAAACTCGGCCACAAAAAACCCTAGGTGGGGTGTGTGAGTATTAATATTTGTGATGATATTGAAAAAAAAAAAATCCAAAGTAAACACAAACAAACAAATGTCAATCCACTTAATTTGTTGCAACTCAAGAAAAAAGATTCATCATTAGTCATTAGCCTTTGAGAAACAATCTTTGCTAAACAATCTTTCCAAAGAATGCATAAACATGAAAGGCGTAAACGACAAGAGAGAGAGAGGGGGGGGGGGGAGGGAGAGAGATAAATAAATAGAGAGACAGACATGCAAGAAAATGTAGGATGGGTGAGAGTAGTAAATGAGGAAGGAAGGGAGGATAAGGACTGGCAGCCTCTGCAACTTGTGTCTGTAAAGAAGGGAGCTTCAAGAAGATGGCTTTTAATGCGCAGCCACAGACACGGTATCTCCGTGCCAACCCTCTATATTCAATTTTCTTGACATGTTAAAATGGGATGCAATTAATTATTTACATTTACTCCCTCCACACACACTGGGTGTCACTGCGTGCCTTTTCTTCTGGGTTGGGTTGGTGCTTTGTCTTTGTGGCATCATGCATGAGAGAGAGAGAGCAGTAGTTGCCAGAAATATTACTCTGCATGGGAGTGCGTTCTGAATCAACGTCATCAATTGTGTACGACTTGATTAACAGCATTTACTTCTACTCTGCTGATTCAACTCCTCATCATTCTTGTCTCCTCCTCTAGTCCTCTTTTGTCATCACTCTCCCATATAAGATGCCTACAAAACCATAATAATTGCAAACCCAAATTATCTCAAATATGCAAGTCACTGCCCTAATGTTTAAGGAAACTTGATGATTTTCAAATTACCCACATTATTCAAATTTGAATTTGAAGTTCAGAATAAACATCATAAATCAGACAAAGTTCAAATTCAGACACCTGGGCTATGAATTCACAATCTTTGGAATCAGTAAATTACCCTCTTACTATTGTCATTTACGAATTCAATTATTCAAACATTATTGCCTGTTCTTGAATGATAAAGTGGCGCTGCAGAGGATATTTACAACACATACATATATACCAAGTTACAGTATACTATAATATATTTTTCCCAGCTATTGTCAGGAAATATAAATGGCAATCAATCCAACCCTCCTCCAAAGAGCAGCCCCATGGAAGAATGAATAGAAATATGCATACTATTTCTTTAAATTTATGTTACTAGTGTGGGACAAAATTCTTAACGAAAACTAAAGTAAATAAGGTGGGGCCATCCATTCATTACTCAGTCTCAGAACACCATTAATAGCAGATCCACAAAATGCATGAGACACATAATTAAATCCCGAATAACAATTTTTACCACATAGTTACCAGTTACCTCAGTTTGTGGCCTTGTTTCACACGCCGGTAAGTTGTTAATCCATGCCTGGAGCAGGATTTCCGGGCGATCTCAAGTGTGATCAGAGGCTATAATGGGGCCCCACCTCCTTCATTGCTTAGATTTTCCTTGGCCCATTTTTCTGTCACGTCCCATTCCAACATTATATATAGCAGTTATGATGCAGCCCCCCCAATCCCAATATGTTTAATAATATATATCTGTGCATAAACATATTTGCTAATGGGGGCTGCATACATATATAAACATATAGAACATGATATGCATATATGGAGGAGGAGAAAGAACTTCAAAAGGTGGAACTAGTGTTGTGCACTAAGAATCAACATTGAGGCAAAGATAGATAACAAATGCAGTGCAGACAACTGAATGTTTCCTGTCCAAATAACATATGCTAAGCACACAACTGTTTGAGAAGTCTCACTGAACACATAAAGCAGTAGCAAAATAATAATGTTAACTATCTCATTTCTTAGAGGACAACGAAGAATAATCGTATGTCAATAGCAATAACTACTAATTCAAAGCATTGGGCAAAGAATGGCCGAGCAATTAAACATTTCAAAGTTTTTCCTCTTCTAGATGTGTGGGAAGTCGGGTGCAGGATGCGTGCATGTGTAATAGAACCACAGAAGCGGTAGAAAACACAGCATAAGATTCCGTCCATCACTGACATATTTTGAGTCTTATCACATAAACACACACACCCACACACTGAATGTCTTGCCTTTCCCTAACAAGAAGAAAGGGAGTGGTGGAAAAACGAGGAGTGTTGATTACGCAGTGCAGATTAAAGCCATAGGCTGTTGATGCAAAATAATTTAACACAGGAATATTCTAAAAGACTTGAGGTTAGTGAGAGAAAGACATTCTGTGGTACGGATGGAAAGTAGTAAAAAATAAATTTAACATCTTCGTTCCTGTGTTGTTCAAACTGAAAACTTCAGAGGCGTACACACAAGTTATGATAAGTAGTTGTACTACTGCTTTTAAGATTCCGATTGGTTGGCTTTCACACATGCATAATATGATAAACCAAAAAATAAACTTAGATAAACAACATACTGTTAATTGCCACTTAGAAGCTCAACCATCTAATTTAAATAAAGATATTAACTTTGCATTAATAGACGACTGCAGGTGTTAGGTGAAACTACAAAACAATTGAGATAAAGCAGTTGACCACACAATCTTTGGGTAAATGGTGTAAATGTGTCGAGATATATGAAGATGCGACCAAGCAAGCAGTCTTCATGTGTTTTGATTGCCCAATTTTACTCTTTTTTTTTAGTGTCATAACTTGTATAGCGAAAACTGTAGTATACAGTACAATGTTAGCTAGCTTCAAATATTTTTGAGGATGTGGCATTTCTAACACCAGATATTATGGAAAGACAAAAAAACAAGGAGAAGAAAGAAGAATAGACTTAACAAACTCCCTGTATATTTTATCCATTTCTAGAATAAGAGTAGAGTGATATAAACAGGAAGCATTACACATCATTTGCCCAATTATGGCCTGTGAAATCCACATTTTAACTGCCATAAGGTCTTTTTCTCTTTTCTCATTAGCAGGAAATCAGACAACATTATTTTCTCTGATGCCTGCTGGTTAGAGAGTTGGAAAAATGTCAATAAAAGCCATAATCAGTAGCAAGCGCATGTAATGATGTAATATTTCAAGAATGTGTAGCATCTTCTGGATCTCTTATGTTTATCATCAACCTAGTATGTTTCAAATTTTCTTCCCGAATTTCAGTCAACTAATTGGACCATTTCAACTTTTTATCGTCAACTCTACTATATTTGGATTGGACCCATGTACGGTATGGACCATATTTTCTACTACCTGATACCTATAATTTCTCAAATGTACAGGATAACTATCCAATAAAATGGCCCATGTTGAGTTCATTAATGGATTCAAACATGTAAATAAGTGTCCATATAACTCAGAAGGTAAAATGATGTTGTGTTCTGCAACATGCCTCCAAGGAGATATAGACAAAAGTAACAAATCACCATAAACAGTTCTTAAAAACATAAAATAAAACCTTCTAGACTACTAGTATCAAGGGACTTCATTTGGCAATCCAGCTGAAATAAGGGAAAAGGGAACTCGATAAGGAAGACAGATGTAACAAACGAAAAGAAATCACCTCAAAAATAAAAGGGGAAAAAAAAAGGTCAGTGAACATTCAAAAGCATACCAGAGAAATTGAGCAACTTGCAAGAGAAACAGTACTAGGAGGCAGTACAAGAAGTAGGCCCCACCCGTATAAGCATCTTAAAATTGGCCCTTCAACTACAACCTGTAAACTGAACAGCCAGCCAGTCTTTTAAAAAGAAAAAACTCGAAGAAAATTACTGCCTTAAAATTTTTGCTAAGCTTAGAATCAATCCAATGCCATATGAGTACGGAACACGGATAAAAGAATACCAAAATTTTAAGCAAGCTATTGGCATGACATTATTTCGAATTTAATTTTGCATCATGAAAAGACATCTCATTTAACAGGGTGCAAAGATAAGATTATGCACAAGAAAATAAAGCTAAAGGGGGGCCTTTCTATCAGAGCAATACTAATCAATTTTGCCATTTGGCTTGGAATTAAATTGTAAGGTTTTGATACCTCCTGTTCAGCACAAAAATAACCAAAAGCATGACTTTGATAGCCAAATTTAAAGCCAGGTCTTTGACAACATGGGTGGAGCCCTCAAACCAAATTTTCTTTTAGAGAAGTATATTTAACAAACTCATGCTTCAAGACGACCTAAAACTGCTGAAACAATATGCAAAGATCCAGTGACTACAATTATCCCACTTCTGATAGCAGATTTTGCACCAAGGACCTCATATCCGAATCTAACTGAATCCATTAATGACCCCTCCACAAATAGGATAGATTTACATCCTATATTTCTAGAAGATTCAGGATGCTGATCCTCAATCAATTCATTATTAGCAGTTCCGCTATCCATCTCTCTACAAGCTTTGATCCAAGAACATTTTAATGAGGATGATGAAGTTGTACGGGATCTGTCTCCAGCAATATCAACTTCGGTGAAACATACAGCTTCCAAACATCCAACTGCAAGAAGGACACAAGTTTATATACCAGTAATTGCATCTCCATGTATCATATAACAGCCCCCTCTCCTTCCCCCCACCACAAAGAGAGAAAAAGAAAGGAGCCAAGTTAACGAGAGTTAATAATGCCCTGCAAGGAAAAGTTTATGTAATAACTTGCAAAGAATATAACCGTCTTTACTGTAATTGCATAAAGTACACAATGAACATTCTCATGGTCTTCGTTTCCTACATATGTATATAAATATCTCTGACTTACCCTATAAACCCTTTAGTCACTGTTCACAATACTAAATATACATGCATTCATGTCTGCATCCAGGAATAGAAATAGCTTACTGTATTTAGTTTTACAGCTACTAGAGTAAATAAGCAAGATATTCTCTCAATTGTCGTGCAAATAAACCACTTAATTAGAACAAGAAAATCAGGGGAATCAAAGAAAAAATTACCACCTGCACCCCCAACTTTTCCATTAGGTCTCTTCTACTCTGTGATATAGTCAGAATATTGCTGTTTATCACATGTATACAAGAAAGGGTAAATATATGTGATATGAGAATAGCTAGGGAATGTAAACGGAAGGAATATATCGGTATTTCCATGATATCCACCACCTAACAAAACATCTGAGGTACATTATTTTTTTGACTCATAAACCTAGGTAAACTAGGAAATGCGAATGTATCTATATTCTTGATTTCCTCCTCTCCTCTCTACAGGACATATATATTAAGGGTGCGTTTACTTTGATGGTAAGGGAAAATGAGAGAAAAGAAAAATTACTCCCTTTAAATCTCTCATTTCTTATCCTTCCTTTTCTATAGATTAGAATTTCACCCTTTCTTATTCGACAGGAAGCTTTTGAAAACACAGTGCACCCAGATAAATAAGGAACGAGCGTCCTGCCTTTAAGTAACGGCTTGCCGTCATTGACGATGCAGTCGTTGAAGCAGAGGCGCTTGAAGATGTGGGGGTTGACCAGGCGGGCGGTTCTTTTAGAATCAATTTCAAACCATCTGCTAGAGGTTGTAACAATCCAAACGATCCCACTACATCAGGACCCTTTCGACGTTGCACAAAAGCCATTACTTTACGTTCAGCTAGCACTAAAAAGGCATCTCTCCCTCGTTACGAACAAAAAAGTGGGGCGCAGCCCCAGTTGTACACTCCCTTTGTTCTACGAACCCTTGTTGATTCTGAACTTCGTTCGCGAAGAAACCGGACTTTTGACGGACCAGCCCTTTTTTATGCGCTTGGAGTGAAAAGAAGGAATAAGAAATGGTAAAATTCTAATCTATAGAACATGAAGGATAAGAAATGAAAGATTTAAAGGGAGCAAATTTTCTTTTTCCTCATTTTCCCTTACCATCAAAGTAAACGCACCCTAATAAAAAATTTATAACTTTATCAAGCCATTGAAAAAGACATTGACAAATTCTTCTTATGAAGGATAATAAGACTTCCACTATATATGAAAATGAAAGCAAGTTCAGTTAGATACTTAACGTGAAAGAAGAGCTCTAGCAAATCCAGTATGGTCTTTGTCATTCGCCATAGCAACAGCAAGAACCAATCTTGCATCAGGAAATGCCATCTTAATCATGTTCACCAGCGCCTGGGCAGATTCCTTGGTATGGGCTGAGATTTCCAAGTAAAGAAAAATATTAGCACAAACCCGTCATCAACTATATTGATATCTGGACAGAAGTCAGAGTTCGCCAATATTGAATAAGCGTAAAGAGAAAGATCTAAAACTTATTTTCATTCTAATTGTTTGGCTGCGGCAATGAGTCGATGACCCACACCAGGGGCGGATGCAGCTGGGGACAAGGCTGTCCCCCCAGATTTTTTTTTTTTACTATATATATATATATAATATATATATATAATAATTTAATATTATTAGTATTAATTAAACTTTCATTCTAGTAACTCCACCCAGAATTAATATAATTCAATAGTTTAACATAATATTTTAATAATTTAATACCCAATTCACAAGGCCCCACTATCTTTTCCTATTTTTCATTTACGGTTGTCTTGTTCTTTTAAAGAATCGAATTTCTTCTTCTTTCTCTTTTGAAAATGTCATGGATCGATTCCTGATAATGAAGGCTCGTCGGCTCGGACTCGAGTCTTCAGTTGTAATTATTGAATAATATTGTTTTTGAACTCTATGAATATCTCTTTATATACATTTTATCTCATTTTTTGCATTTTAAATTATTTTTATTATTGGATAGCTCAAAAAAAAAATTCAGGGGCTTCGCCCCCGAACCCCCAAGCATGAAGGCCAGCCCCCTGCAACCCCCCAATCAATTTCGTACCCCCATATTTAAAATCCTGGGTCCGCCACTGACCCACACCTCTTTGTATGTTAAGCAAAAGACAGAACCAAATACAAATGGATGAACAACCAAAGAAGTTATAATCCTTAAAAGCCTATAAGGTCATGGTGTAATGTGGAAATGGAAATCCTGAAGCAATGGAACCAAACCTCCATCAAGAAGTATAGTTGCTCCCGGTAGTCCTAGCAGATCAGCTTCCTTAGATGTCAAAAATTGGCTTCTACCAACCAGATATGCATTCTGTAGACCAGCACGAATTGATGTATCCGTTAACTTCCATCCTACAATAATTACGGGCCTAAAGAAATCAAATCATCAAGAGAAGCATAACACGGATTAGAGGCATTCAAACTGTTAAATGATAAAATAAGTAACGTTATAGTCCGCTTAGGCAAATCATAATAGAGGACATAACACCAAAGCTCAAAGAAACATTTCCAGCTAACATGCAACGTGTTCAAAATGAACATGCTAGATGCTTTGTAGCATGAGGAGGTACCTCTTGAAGCAATAAGAGTCCACTTTGTTAGCAAAAAACACCAGAGACTGTTATTTTTTCAAGTTAGCATTACTTGAATAAGTGAAGCAGGATATCAAAGATCACTGTGCAGTCTGAGCTTGATCTCTTAAAAATTGAAGGCTAGAAGGGGATTGGATATAAATATAATTATATAAAGTCAAATAAATTGATGTTTTTGACAAGCTTCTGCAAAGTGAGTTTGGGGTATATTATCATACAGACAACCAGCATACACCATATGCCAATCCACATCGCCTGATTACAAAAATCAAAATCCAAGATAATAGGGAAGGCGTGCGTTATCAATCAAATAGACTGAACAACAGTCGCCATTATGGATTTCACTGATATAGGGCCATTCTCTTCATTTGCCATTAGTCCTTTAACTTTCCAAAAAGACTGAGGTACGGTTTAATGAACTGCTCAAAGGTAGAAAAACTTTCAATCAGAAAGTAAATGCTCATGTACAGTACACATATGCAATCCATGTCAAAGCAATACTCAATTATTAGATATGAGTGATAACAAGTTCTCTTTCCACACCTTGTTCACGAAGACAAAGTGCCGCGCAAGTAGCGGTTACAGCATTCTGGAGCTGGTGAGAGCCAAGCAGGCGTAATTGTAGATCGAACAACTCTATGAACTTGTATATGACAGATTCACAGCGAAATTGCGTTACAATTAAGAAATAAAAGTTTTCTGCATAACAAACTCTGAACGAAGAAACTGTATAATATTATGCAATTACATACCACATGAAGATCCCCCTCAATCAGGAGCAAAATATCACATAATTGCCGAGGCACCTGACATACTTCAGAAAATCCTTTGAGAACGCTTCTATTTCCAGGGTCTGATGCTGATATAACAGGTGAACATAGAGACAATGCCTTGTCACGAATCATTCCCTCAATATGTGGAAGGAATGGCCCACCCAAAACCAGCTAAAAGATTTTAGAAACAAATCAGAACTGCAGAATCTGCAACATATCTCAATGTATGTATACCTTTCTAATTTCCTTCAATGTTGATTTTTCAAATTTAAGCTTGATTAATGTGTCTGTGGTCTATTTGTTCCTCTCCCAAGGGGAGAAAGCAAAATATGACTTCAAACATATTTACGAGGATACACTGATATTTGATGGAAGGAATGTACAGAACCACCTAACTGGACGTTGTTCTTTAATTATTCCTGATTTAGCCACAGCAATACTCTCCAGAGAGCCTCCGAGTGCAGCTAGATGCTCTTCTCCTATATTTGTAATGATTGCCGCTGCCAAATCTGAACTGGTAAATACATTGGTTGCATCCCGAGCACCGCCTAATCCCGCCTACAGGTTGTTGACATAAGAAATCAAATATTATCTATTACATGATGCGACTTCCACCTTTTTCAACTAAAGCTAGATTACACACAGTGAAACACAGATTACACCCATCAAGGAGCCAAGAAGAGGAAAAAGATGAACAAGTTAATAGTGAATTAAGTTTCCAGCCTGGATAGAGAATCCTGAAAATCATACGCTACTAATTACTAAACAGATCAACCATAAATAACTCGGACACCAAGATGAGAGTAAAGAATGAAAGTCTAGTCAGATATATTTAAAGAGATTTCTCATATTACTAATTTTTTTTGCCATTTATGATACATTGTAAATTGAAAAACAGGGTTACTTCAAAAAAAGGAAAAAAGAGAGGAAATTGTAAAACAGGAAGCTTGGTTTGTTTAGTAAAATGGGTCAGACAAGAATAGTTTACCTCGATGACTGCAAATTGAACTTTCTCTTCGGCAAATAAGCTCAACGCTGTAGCAGTGAAAACCTTGATTTCAACAATCAAATAGATTGAATTGCAAAAAGATTAGTATCACGGATAGATTGAAGTAAAGTAATTACACAACAGACATGTCAACCAGAAGGCATACCATCTTCAATTAAAATAATAGCAAAGTATATCCATCCACAAGCATACCTCAAACTGACTGAGATGCCCTTTTTCACGTTCAACTGCCTTTTCAAGCTCGTCCTTTATTTTGTGGAAGTGCAAACTCAATGATTTTCCCGACACTGCTTCTCCACTCGTTCCTAGCGTTATACGCTCTCTAATAGTACGTATATGCGGACTGAAAGACGTAATTCCTTCAGTCGTTTGTACGCATAAATAAGCAGCTAAAGTTTTATGATAAAGAAATCGTGATTCCACCATTATATAATTTGAAACAGAGTGAATTACAGAAGATACCTAGTATAGCAACCAACAGAATACCCTTGGGCACGTAAAATGCTGGAAAGAAAAGCAGCAGTTGATCCTTTCCCTTTTGTACCAGCAATATGTATAGCCTAAATCAACATCAAATGTTTTAAACTAAAAAATGCAACATGAGTATTAATACTAATAGAATACACAAAACCTCACCTTGAATTTGGATTGAGGATTGCCGAGATTGTGCAACAGCCGCCGCATCCTACCTAAATCGAAACCGTCGGAGGAATCGGTACCGGCGCCGTTAGGAACACCGGTTTTTTCGTAGTTGTTGAGTTTCTCCATGAATGCATCCATTTCCGGGGCGTCTGTAGAAAGACGCCGGCACGGAGCGTGGAGCAATGCTCTGGATTTAGCAAAAAGTGGATTACATGATCGGAGCAAGAGAGCAGAGAGACAAGGCGCAGTGCTTGGGATTTTCATTCGAAGGAAATTTGAGGAAATAAAGTGAAGACGGAGTCGGAGTGAGAAAGAGGAGCACCGGAGGGTTGTATTGTACCACATGCATCTGGAGCAGTTTGAAGGAAGCTTATTATTCTTTTACATTTAATAATTTAATAATAGAGGAAATAACCCTACACATATGTACTGTGTATCTTAGTTTTGTAGATATCAGATTCTGTCAGAATCGAGATAATGGAAAAGAGAAGGTATTGATTTAATTGATAATTTAACGCACTAAACAACCATTCATTCAGAAGTTTTGGGCATGACTGAACAAGAGTGGGTAAGAGTGTCACTTGACTTGTGTGCAAGTCAGAAAGTTTGACTGTATATTGACTTGTATTTTTAAAGTTTCAATAACATTCATCTTTCATCTAAAATAATGAATCAATCAAATCCGCCAAGAAAAGTGAGGGCAATTTTACGATTATGATAAATAGGTAGCAACACTTTCGTCTCTCTCTCTCTCTTTCTTGAACTTCCATGAACAAATCCATTGTTCCTGTAAAATTGTTGAAGTTCCAAGAAACAATTCACAGCAGATTTGTCCTGTAAGATATATTTCCATTTTGTTGTTACTGTTCGATTCTTCAACAACCCAAACCCGTCATCTATTCCAAGAACATAGTCGATAATCGGCAAGCATAATCAGTAATGGCTACAAGGTAAAACTGGGTATAATAATCGATCCAGATTAAGTTGAATTGAATAAACTCAATGGGACACTTAATAGTTAATACATTGATAGTCCGCATTCTTCCATGTTATTATTCCTTCACTCGCTCCAAACCGAATTTTGACCGGCTGTATGCTTATTTTACAATATTTAAAATAGAAAATTGCATAGAAATTAAAAGTAGAACATGTCTGCTTGCTGCAACATTCCCAAAGCCAAAACTGGCTAGGGGCTTTATATAAAAGAACTGACAGCTACTCGGCAAAAACTAGCTTCAGTTCCAACAAAATTCCTCTATAAAAATCTCTTCTCAATTCAAGTGACAACTGATTTAACTAAAACGCTTGAATCGAAAAACTAAATTGGGAAGAAAACTTATTAATTGCCATATGGAAAAAATTTCAGATAGAAATTATTTCCTCGTGTATATAAGTTTTCAGATAAAATAACCTTCAAAACTGTGCAATCTACGCCTATTCATCGACCTCACCATGTGCCTCGGTGCAACGTCAGGAACCTTAGTCAGCTATAGTCAGCAGCCACACTTCATGGCAAAAAAAAAGGACCGGAAATGCCTCTGGTTGATCAAGAAGTATCGTACCGACGATGTAGAATGTACTTTACAACTTCGTAGAAAGAAACTACAATCCCAACTGAAGGGCCAGCACGGCCAACACGTGGCCCAACACCAGCAAACATGCCCTTCATCCCTCCATCCCTGAAACATTACAAGTATATCAAATCTCATCCGGAGTAAAAAATGCAATTTAGACAAGAAAACAAACATGTTGCATGGTATATAGACGTCGTTTTAGTCACCAACCAAACGTGAGCACAACTTTGAAAGCTTCATATAAAAGAAGCAAACATAGAAAGCTACAGATGGACGGAAAGTTATACCTATTCTAAGACTAACTGAGAGATTTATTGAAGTTAATGTGTAGAAATGAAAAACTCGGAACTGCAGCCCACTGTTGCTTGTAGTCCAGAGTGGAAGTAGAGTATTCAACCACAAAATAGCTATGTCGCCCATACAGGTACATATCCCATGCAAATATACCATTATTGCTATCATACCCAAAGGACATGGGTACTTCTTTAAGAATGAAGTGTCGATTGAGCATCACAGCAAAACATAGAAGGGAACATTGAGCTGAAGACACAACATACATTTATACCCCAAAGTTTAGTTGATAAAAGTTTAAGAACTTATGCTGAGAAAAGGCAGAAACTACTTATTGATGCAACTGAATATGGGGTTATGGTTCTTAATTGTAAACACATTCAAAAACTGAACAAAACAAAAAAATTGATAGCTATAAGCACCTCCAATTTTTTGAATAGTTGAGAACTAAAATTATAGATGGGCATAAGTACCTCCAAATTTCTATAAGCGTGCGCCTTGTGGTCATTCTCAGTGCCCTGGTTGGGTCTTGCTGCAAAATGACAAAGCAAACAAGCTCAACAACTATAACTGAAATAATGAAAATGAAATATACACTGGTAAAACCATCCAACTAAGATAATTTCTATAGAACCGTATTCGATTTAGATATGAATACCTCAATCTGCCTGCGGGTCTTTGCAACATCAAGTGGACATGTAGCAGCAGCAGCAAGGCTCCCAGCAACAAAACCAGCAGAAAAATTTGCCCCAAGGACAGCGACTGCATTAGCTTCATCACCAATCACGCCTAGAAGCCGCCTCCTCACCTATAATCATTGAGCGATGAAAGCTCGTTACAAGCATACAAGGATTACAAAAATTCATTGCATAAGATGGGATGTATAATTCAAGTTATAGAAAGCACAGATAATGGTGCTCACTGGCTCAAGGGTTGACCAGCAGATTGCAGAGAAAGGCACATCACGAGCAAGCTGAGCCCCCAGGCCAGTCCACAAGAAACGATAATTTTGCACTGCACCAGAAAAAAAAAACATGGAAACAAAAAAATTAAGAAGATGCTAAAATGGAATATGAGAAGGGAGATTTCCTTAGTGACCACCAATAGCTGCAAAGTTTTTAATTCCCCACCTCACTAAATTTAGAAAGGATTATAAAATCCAATTGTAGACAAAGAGTTATCATGTTTTGGATCCATGAAATCCCAACAAAAAGAAGGAAAAAAATCATAAGTAATTATCGTATTCAGCACTGAACTAGAAGGCAATAGAAGAACAAGGAAACAGCTCCTACATGTGGTGAATGTCTAAATGGAAGCAAAGATTAACCTTTCATAAAAAGATAAATTTCGTAACCAGTAGATTAAGAACATCAACTTACAGCTATTATTTAAGCTGGTTGTTCCTTTGACCTGGGAGATAACATCAACTAAAGTCTTCAACACTCCTGGAGGCCTTTTATCGCCATGGTGACGCTTAAATGCCTGAATACCCGGAGATTATAATAAGATTAGTTGAAAACTTAGATGCATAACAATAAAGAACGAGCTAATAAAATGCAGCTAAAGTAAAGCACCTGCATTCGTGTTCTTGCAAGTTCAATAGGATAACAACTAATGCAAGCTAAGGAGCGTGCCATACCACCAGCAACTAAAGGTGCATAAGGAGTTAATCCAGGAGCATTCCGTGCAGTAAACTCCTCTAAGTGGTTGCGAAAAATATCATAGCATGGCAAGTAAATACCAACCTGTTTGAAAACGAATACTGATCATCATTCAAGCTGTGCATAGTGGAGTTTATTTACAAAAAATCAACAATGATAACATGGTATGCAGATGCCTCATATTTTAGCAGTCACCAATCAAAACTTACAGTGGGAACAGCAAGTGCTAAGCCAGCATTAGTTCCTCTCCAGAGTGCAGAAAATCCTTCCTGCACAGGACATAAGAATAAAAGATCGAGCAGCAATTAAAAATATAGAAAAAGTATGTCAGTCTGTCTTCTCGTTTAACTGTCAACAACTAACCTGTCGAACGATTTTGTAGAAAACATCCAGTGTGCCCTTATAATGGAAACAATCAGGCGGGCAAATTGCTACAGTACCGTGAACTCCAGCACGTGCGCATGAGGGAGAGCACCTTAGATCAGCAAACATCTAGCAACAAATTGCATAGGCAAGTCAAAACTTTATTACTTCAGATACAGAGAATCTGCTGTTGCTATATTTAACACCAAAGTTGTACATAGAAACCATGACATATACACGAATGCTGCATATAATCACTAAAACTAAAGCCATTATAGAGTATCGATCCTATTCAACAAAACACAGCACTCTACTTGAATAACATAAAGGTTTCTGTGTGATACTGCTTCAGTTTTTGTGCCTTGGGAATTCTGCAGTTTAATTTACTGACTCACCTACAGAAATAGAGACACAAAAAACCAAAGTCAAAACAACTATCTTTTAGAGTAATGATTATGGAATGCTAAGAGAATAAGTTAAGACCAAAATGGAACCGAGACAACAGTAAAATGGCTAAACAATTTAATATTAAGTTCCATCTGTTCAGGAAGAAACAAATCTCAAATAGGTGTCGAGATGCACTATCATTTATGGGATTAATCTCTACAAGACAAGATAACAATCAGGAGAAAATTTTAGGGGGGAAATAGGCCTAGACTAGCATTGATGATCATAAGAAATAATAACAATATAATTACAATAAAGAATACACAGATTATACATGAAACACAGTGAAACTAGTTCTATGGAAATGCATTGAAGCTAGTTCTATAGAAGTGCATTGATCCGGTCACCTTAGGCTCTACTCTTAGTGATTAATTGAGACGAAAAATCCACTAAGATGCTTAAATTAAGAGAGTAATCAAATGAAATGAAAAGGTTGAAATTAATAACAGATCATACAGATACCATACATACCATGTGTGGTCCAAAAACTCCCATGCGAGTGGTAAGATTACTTAATGGATGAGAGTAGGGGACTCCAGCAGCTTGTGCCTGCAATCTTGTCTGATACATTATACGAAAAGCAAAAATAGTCAGATGGAGGAAAAGTAAAAATTGATACTTTTAGAATTACAAATACAACTCCGTGAGCACTAAATTGATTACATTACAAAGGCTGAATAGGTAAGTGAACCACTTTTTAATAGCTAAACCTTTTTTTTTTTTTTTTGCATTCAAAAAGTCTACTAGACAGTTAATTAGTTCCACTAAAGGACTCGAAAACCAGCAACCAATTGGCCAATGATTGAAGGAAACTCTCAATAGCATATAAGCCACATGAACAGAAAATTAGGGAGTCTATATCCCTTTACTGAGAACAAAAGCTTAAGCTTAATTAAAAATATCATTAATATAGAAAAACACTAACTAACGACATAATATGCACCTTAGCCACATCAAGAGGGTTGACCAAAATGGCCGATAGAAATGCTGCACCGGCCGCAGAAAAAGCCCGCTCAGTCAACCCCAATTTTCCACCTGAAGAGATATCCACATCCCGATTGCTGGTCTGGGAGATTTCAGATGCCTCAATGCCATCAACAATGACCGTTGCTCCCGACATCAATGACACGTCCTTATTAAATTCAGCAATCCTTGAGGACTGCTCAGCAGTCCATGGATTTACAGAGTGCTTCAGTTCTCCTGTCATCCTCTCTGCTACAATTAAACACGTGTGACTGTTTAGTTTCTAACTAATTACTTCACTCGTCCTATTCCTACAATCCGCTCGTTATCAAAAACCAGGCAACAAAATGGAAACTAAACCCTAAAACATAGAAGGCTCACACTATCCAAAAACACAGAAAGGGAACACGCACGCGCACACATGGAGTAACAGAAGGCAAATCAAAGAAGATGGGCATTGAGGCACCCCAAAGCGCAAAATTATTGAAGGAATATCCATTCGCATTTAATCCTTATATTCTAAGCTTCAGTTATGACTGATAAAAAAAATCGAAAAAATAAATAAATATACGATCCGGCATACATAATTCGGGAGTCAATTCTTATAGAACAAAACAACGTGCCCTAGAACAATACATAGAAATGGAAACAAATTAGAAAAAAGTATAAACCTTTATGATTGCCCGGGATTGGATTCGATGTTATTGCGTATGACAAGGCATGATATTTCTTATTTGTTTCCTTACCAGTAGCCCTTCCTCTTCTTTTCTTTTTTTTCTTTTCCCCTTCTGGTCGGCAAGGGGTTGTTAATTTGAGGTGCTGAAAAGTCTAAGCAGTTTGTTTCCGACTTCTTTGGAGAGAGAGAATGACCTTAAGCCCCACCGCTGTAAGAGAGAGAGAGAGAGGCAGTGAAGGGTGATATAGAAGCCTCTCGATTTTGAGGTTTATTGCGTGCACCACATCATTGATGACGTGGCTTGGTTTCCATCACGGCGCCGCTCACTGGACCTGTTTCATCGAACAGCCCCACCTCTAATTCAATTAGGTAGGGCGACGTTTCCGCGCCTTCCAATTAGCAAATTTCTTTTCTTTTAATTTTCTTCTCCTACAAGTAAACTTTTAGAAGGTGATTAGTATGATGAAATGGGGTAAGGAATGAAATGATCATTGCTACTCACATTCTATTCACTTGCTTGGTAAATTATATGAAATAGAATTAATATTTCATTAGGAATCACCATTCCTTTTCCATTGGGATTAGACATTTCATTTATACCTCATGCTATTAGTCATTCCTAATCCTCATATATATACATATGTATTAATATATTATTTGATCAAATTATTCATTTAAATTTTACTATTTCAACAAATAATTTTAGATATAAAATTTTAAAGAGAGAATGTGCGAGAAAATTTTTGGAGAGAGAAAATTTCTAGAGACAGGGAAAAACTATAAAGAAAAAAATTTGGAGAGAGAAAGTGCTATCGAAAAAAAATTATAATGATAATAATTATAATAATTTTCTCTGTGATTCTATCTTTAGATTTTTCTCTCTCTAAAAATTTTCTCCCTAAAATTTTTTTTCTCAAGAATTTGCTCTCTCTAAAAATCCTCTTTCTAAAAATTTTCTCTCTCTAGAAGTTTCTCTCTCTAAAATTTTTCTCTATAATCTTATCTCTAGAATTTTTCTATCTCTAAAAATTTTCTCTCTCTAAAAAATTTACCCTCTCTAACATTTTTCATCTAATATTATTTTGAGATAGAAGAAAATGATATAAAATACTAAGCAAATAATGATTCCATTCATTTCTTTAATTCTTGTTCATACCAAGCAAAGCAAAGGAATCAACCAGGGTTTATCATTTCATTCCTACCTTCATTCCATTCCTACATCCATTTCATTCATACCTCATTTTATTTCATCATATCAATCACCTCCTTAGGCTATTAGCAAATTAGCTAGTGATGCCAATAAAGATTGAATTCAATAGATTGATCTGAATAGTCGAAAAATGAGTGTTATAATTGAAACTTTTTAATTTGAAAAAGAAATTCAATTCTGATTGGCCCAGATCGAAAAAAAAGACCGAGCTCATAAAAACTAATCCAAAAATCTATTGAGTTGATCTAATTAACCGAAAATTTTCTTGATATTAGGTTGCCAAGCTTCCTTACATCAATTCAAATACTCTTATCGCATTTTGTGTTTATCCTCTATTGCATTTGCTTGATCCAAGACATGTGGCGATTTTATAATAATTATACACCCTAATTTAGGTGGAATAAACTCTACTTACCATTTTTATATTATAAAATTGTCACATATCATAAATCCAAAATATGCAATAGAAGATGAAATATAGAATCTTATTTATCCTTACCTACCTTATGAATTTGATAATAAAGATATATTTGAGATATTTATGGAATATTTTTTGATCTTTTATCTTAGAGTTGTATTCATTATGTTTACTTATCTGTGATTTTTAATTGAAAATCGATGTGAATTTTTTTCATAATAAAAAAATTTACGGAAAATTTGTGTGACACGAGTTTTAAAAAATGTTTGATAGATGTTTGTTGAGTAGAGAAAGTGACTCACCTTTTTTGATTTATTGTGATGTTTAAAATATAAGGAAGTGTGTGGGGTCATGAACAAAAAAGGAAAGACCACAATCTTTGTGAACGAACAAATATAGTAATAAGATCACACTTTTCGTGGACGGAGTGAGTACTTATGTTAGTTGGAGTTAAAATGACACTCAATTTTACATCTAATATGAAATCAAGTAGATATTATTTATATATATAAAAACAACATGATATTTTTTTTGTAAGAATATGATTATTAAGGGAAAATTTTACTTCAATTTTTTTTAGTAAACGTCATGTTCCAACGTCGAAAATTAAGGTGATGATCGACAATTTATAGTCAGAAAAAAAAACCCAGACTGATTGCTTTGAACCGAAAATAGTTCAAAATCGATAGGACTTGCTCCAAAATTGAATAGATTACCTATTTGTCGTGCTTAGCAACAACTAATTAATATTTTGTAGAAACAAACTTAGGACTGATAGAGCTAACAAAAGTGGTCTACAATTTCAGTGCGGCCAATTCAAATTGCAAATTTAATTTGAAAAATAGACTAGCTCGACCCAATCCAAATTGAGAGCTCTTTCAATTTTTTTATGACGTAGGAACTTGCAATTGCTACATTCGGTGTGCACGATTGATAAACACTCATTTTGCATGGTTTTCAATTGTTCTTATATGCACGTTTTCATAAGATTATGCGCTTGTGTGACGTCTTTTGGTTTGTTTTCTTAATTATGCTATGATATCACGTTTGGGTATAGTTTTATGTGTTTTCTGTAGATTTGAGTGTTTTGGATTAACTAATGTTCAAAGGGATAACTCAGGATCAAAATGGAAGAGTATTGGACTAAAGAATCGAGCAAAATAAAGTAAAAGATGGGATGAGCCGTGAAAACTAAAGTACATGTTTTGCAAATTAAGCAATGTAGGAATGAAGTTCAGCACATTAGAAGTTCGTAGGTAAAAACGGATTCAAATTCGGAATTATAACGAAGGAGAACGAACCGAAATAAGTTTATTGAGCAAGAGATGCAAAAACGGCGACCCAAACCCTTGGGGCGCCGATTCTACATATTTAGCCTATAAAAATGGTGACCAGGACAATGACCGTTGGCTGGATCGTCGGAAATCTCTAGGAGGTTCCGAAAATTGTAAAAACGGCGATAAAATTGGCGATCCAGCCCTTGGGTGGCCGTTTCTATCAATTTCAGAGTACAAAGTTTTTTTAGGCCGGTAAGTATAGGCGTTTTGCAATTTAAGGACAATCTTTTGTGAGCTTGTAATTATAGGACAAAGTTTCCAAAATTAAGCATCCGCAGGCCAAAAAAGGCCCGATCGGGCTAAATCGCACGTGTTTTGCACGTGATTGTACTTTTCTCGGGCCGATGCTGATTTGGCTTCCAACTAAGCAATCTACTCGGCATTTACATACTAGTCAACTATTATTAAAGTCCTCTTATTGCATATAAATCGTAAAAATTGAGCTATCTTCATTCTCCCAAATTCTATTTCAAACCCTAGCTTTCATTGAAGCACTTCTTCCATGGACAGCCGAGCAAATGATCCGGTCATGTGTATATGTGAAATACTCATGTGAACCATAAGTCGCACACCGTGGATGCCCAATAATCCCGGATGAGGTATCTGTGTTACCCCAAATCCGGTGTAAGTATCTTGATTTGCGTTTTTTGTTGGATTTGCGTCTCATATTTTCCCTTTCTTTCCAGAGTGCTAGATGCTCTTTTTGGACATGGGAAGACCCTCCGATGTGTGCTTGAGCAAGGGCAATAATTCCGAGATTATTACGAAGAATGAATGAGCAAGAGGCTGAGATAAAGAACCTCAAAAAAAGCAAGAGAAAATGGCAGTTTGTTGTATTCCTGATGGCGTTGTTGTGTTGCAGTAAGTGGTGGAAGATGTAGTGTTGTTGTAATGTAGAATTGCAGTATTTTTTTGCCTATTTAGAAATGCTATTTGCAGGTTGTTGTAATGAAGAATTGCACTAAGTGTTTTTACATTAAAAAATGTTAGGTTGTTGTAATGAAGAATTTCAGTTTTATTGGAGAAACTCTTAATGATTTAGCAATGCAATTCATCCTAACCTTGTTTTTGTTGTGAATTCTATTTTTGTGTAATATTTCAGAAAATTACCACCATGTGCACAAGATAAAAACAGTAAGGGATAATTCATTTGATTATCTCCTTGTTACTCATAACATTAAATACATACATATTTGTGTCTGGACATATTTTCATAAAAATAAAAACAGTAGCTCTAGCAAACACATGTAGCAAATAAATCTGAAAACAGTAGAAGAAAACATTTGATTTCATTGGCAAAAGTTGAATCTTGTTCACATTGTCTACAGTACAAAATATGGCCAGAAAATGTAGCAAATTAATAACAAAATATGGCTATAAGTTAAAGCCTAATATTGGCCAAAACATAACATTGTCTTGTAGCAAAAAACAACAAAATAGCAGTAAACATTGTTTCTGGACCATTCACCAATTGTTGGACCACTTAGAATTGAGATCAGCAAGGCGCACAAATTTCTTCTCACATGCCAGAATCAGATGACCTTGTCTCTTCTTTTCATTATGATGGAGTTGTTCATACATGGATGGACCTAATCTGATACGATCCTTGTTGATTGTGATCTTGAACACGCAAGCGGAAGACTCGATCAATGGATACGAACGATGGAAGATCCCAAAACCTCTGAATCTAACCACGAAATGATCTAGGAGAACGGATCCCTAAACCCCAAGGTGAAGTTGATACAGCAACTCGGGGACGATGAATGACACACGAACGAGGGATGGTTGTCTTGTCGATTCGTCGATAAATGAACTCGACTTGGAATAACCAAGAAGAAATTCGAAACTCTCAAGAGAGAAGTGAAAACTCACGATTTAATTATGAATAAAGTCTGCTGAAAATCGTCCACAATATAGCCTTATATAGGCAAAACCTAATCCTAGTCTAGATAGGAAACAGACCTAAATAAAAGCCCAACTAAACTAAACAGATAATAAAGCCCAAACACACGAAAATAACATAATTAATAACTAATGGGCTATTAAAAACGAAAATACATAAAGTCTTTAAACAAATAAAGTCTTCAAGCTTGGACGGCCCACTCGCACGTAATGAGATTAATTAAACACGGGTTGTCCAATCTACCATCTCCAATGGGCTTCTTCATCTATTCTTGATCCCACACATCTTGAACTAAACTCATCAAACTCTCCTTGAACTTCTTAGCTCGTGCTCTCGTAATCGGCCCAACTGGAACATGTACGTGATCTTGCACCAATGAACCTTGGGCTGCATCATTCCCCTCCTCTTCAAGAGGATTTGTCCTCAAATCCAATGCGTCACCTACATCAAACAGACTCAAATCAGTAACATTAAAAGAAGCACTCACATTATACTCACCTGGTAAGTCCAATTTGTAGGCATTATCGTTGATACGCTCCAAAACTTGAAATGGACCATCGCCTCGAGGAAGGAGCTTGGATCGCCGCTGCATTGGAAACCTTTCCTTGCGCATATGCAACCAAACCCAATCACCACAAAGCTTTTGTTTTCAATCCAAGGTACTGTAGGGATAGGCAAAGGTGTATACAATCCATGAGAACTCACTCTAGACTTAGCTTGTTTACAAGTAACACATCGTCCACAAATTCTCTCAACATCTCGTTTCATATGAGGCCAAAAGAAATGCTCTTGCAGAACAGCTAAAGTCTTAGCAATACCAAAATGTCCCATCAAGCCCCCACCATGTGACTCAAGCAATAACAAATCACGTAGAGAACAATTAGGAACACACAACTTATTCTTCCTAAAAAGATAGTTATCATGCCGAAAATACTCTCCACTACCCGATCTCTCACATGCTCGATACATGTCACCAAATTCAGCATCACGCTCATATAAACTCTTAATACACTCAAACCCAAGCAACTTAGCATCTAAAGTAGAGATCAAGGCATACCTCCGAGAAAGGGCATCAGCCACTACATTCTCTTTACCTTGCTTATACTTGATGACGTATGGAAACATCTCAATGAACTCCATCCACCTTGCATGTCGCTTGTTCAACTTATTCTGCCCCTTTAAATGCTTCAAGGACTCATGGTCGGTGTGAATAACGAACTCTCGAGTCCACAAATAGTGCTTCCACGTCTTGAGGGCTCTCACCAAGGCATACAGCTCCTTGTCATACGTGGGATAACTCAACGTTGCTCCATTGAGCTTCTCGCTGAAATACGCCACAGGCCTTCCCTCTTGCATCAGAACTGCACCAATACCAACACCAGAAGCATCACATTCAATCTCAAAAGACTTAGAAAAGTTAGGAAGAGATAATACCGGGGCGTGTGTCAGTTTATGCTTCAAAAGCTGAAACGCCTCGTCTTGCGCCTTCCCCCACTTGAACTCTACGTTCTTCTTGATGACTTTGGTTAATGGCGCTGCAACACTGCTGAAATTAGGCACGAAGCGCCTATAAAACCTAGCAAGTCCGTAAAAACTCCGGACTTCTCCAATACTCTTCGGAGTCGGCCACTCTTGGATAGCCCGTATCTTCTCCTCATCAACCTGTACACCCTGTACACTAACAACAAAACCAAGAAACACGATTCTATCCGTACTGAAAACACACTTCTTAGGGTTAGCGAACAACCTTTCTTTCCTAAGTGCAACTAGAACAGCCCTCAAATGCACAACATGTTCTTCATGATTCTTACTATACACAAGTATGTCATCAAAATAAACAACCACAAATCTACCAATGAAAGCACGCAAGACATGATTCATAAGACGCATAAATGTACTAGGTGCATTAGTTAATCCAAAAGGCATAACCAACCACTCATACAAGCCAATTTTCGTCTTAAAATCTGTTTTCCATTCATCTCCTTCCTTTATCCTAATCTGATGGTATCCACTATGCAAATCAATCTTAGAAAACACACAAGAACCATGCAGCTCATCAAGCATATCATCTAAACGAGGGATAGGATGACGATACTTTACCGTAATGTTATTAATAGCTCGGCAATCACAGCACATCCTCATAGTCGTATCCTTCTTAGGCACAAGTAGAACGGGTACTGTGCAAGGACTCAAACTCTCCCTCACGTGCCCCTTGGCTAGCAAATCGCCAATCTGCCTCTCCAATTCCTTTGTCTCCTCCAGATTGGTTCGGTAAGCTGGTCGGTTTGGCAAGACAGCTCCAGGCACAAAATCAATTTGATGCTCGATCCCTCGAATCGGTGGTAAACTAGGGGGTGTATCCTCGGGAAAGACATCATCAAATTCCTGCAAAACAGAACGAATAGAAGGGGGTAGAGAAGAGAGATCAATATCAATAATCAAGTTCTCCTTGTACAGCAACACTATCATCGGCCTCTCCTCATTCACAGCCTCCTTCAAATCACTAGCCCTCGCAAGAAAGGACTTCTGCATCAACCCATTCACCTTTTTATCGATGATCAGCTCCTTCGGCTGCTCCTTGGACTTCACCTTCTCTGCCTCTTTTTGCATCTGTACTTGATCCTCATAAACTTGTTTAGGAGTAAGAGGAACAAGTGATACATTCTTCTGCCTATACTCAAAGGAATACTTGTTGGTGAATCCGTCATGGGTAACGCATCGATCAAACTGCCACGGACGACCTAACAAAATGTGGCTCGCCTGCATAGGGATCACATCACACAACACTTCATCCTCATACTTTCCAATGCGAAACGGAATCTTCACTTGCTTTGTCACTTTGATGACGCCAGTCTCATTCAGCCACTGCAAACGGTATGGCTTGGGATGCTTCACCACGGACAGCCCTAATCTCTGAACCATGGATGCACTTGCTACATTCGTGCAGCTTCCTCCATTAATGATCACACTACAAACCTTATCTTGAACATGACATCTCGTGTGAAAGAGATTCTCCCATTGCTCTCTCTCATCAGGCTGAATCTGAGCACTCAAAACTCGCCTAGCTACAAACAGCTGCCCATCCGGTGCTAGAATCTTCTCAGCTTCATCTTCTTCGTCGGGATCAACTCCGGATCAGTTTCCTCTTCATCAGTCACAACTTCTCCGTCATCTCTCATGATCATAATTCTTCTATTCGGACACTCACTCATAATATGCCCGAATCACATACACTTGAAACACTTCTTATCTCAATTCCGACCATCAGGAACTGTTGGACTGCCCTGATTCGCTGAACTCGAATTCTCTGGCCGTCCCCTAAAGAACGGTTTCTTCTGATCTCTCGGCGACGCCTCCTTTTTCCATTGGTTCCCTTTTGACGAGGAACCACTAGCAACTGACTGAGACTGCCTCCAATTGGTCTGATTCTGTCTCTGGTTGCCGTTGTTGTTGCCCCTCCTCTTGAGTTGATTCTCTATCTTCACAGCAATGTGAACCATATCCTCCAACTCAACATAGTGCTGCAACTCCACCTTATCTCTAATGTCCCAATGCAATTCAGCTAATAATCTCGCCATAGTAGCCTCTCGATCCTTCACAATGTTGGCCCGAATCATGGCTATCTCCATCTCCTTGAAGTACTCATCCACAGTCCTACTTCCTTGTTTCAAATTTTGCAACTTGTTGTAAAGCTCTCGGTAGTAATGATTTGGCACAAATCGCTTCCTCATCACTGCCTTCATCTCACGCCATGTCTGAATAGATGGCTCATTGTTTCTTCTTCTACTGGTAACCAACTGATCCCACCAAACAAGTGCATAATCTGAAAACTCCACTGCCGCCAACTTTACCTTCTTGAGCTCTGAATAATTCTGACAATCGAACAAGAGCTCCACTTTTCTCTCTCATTCAAGATACAATTCTGGATCGTTTTTCCCTTGGAAGGAGAGAATGTTCATCTTGATGTTACCCAGATTGTTATCTTGTCTGTCTCCACCTCTATGCCAGCTCCCTGCATCATCTTCATCATATTCTGTATCATCTAAAAACTCCTCATAATCAGCACGTCCACCTCTACCACCACAGCCTCTACCACCACGTCCTCCTCTATTACCTCGATTGGTATTGGTATCTCTAGTATTTCTGGTCTGAGATTGCTCTATCTGGTCTAACCTATCATGCACCACCTCCATCTCTGATTTCATCATCTTTCTCAATTCTGATCGAAGTGCCTCCATCAGGAACTTCGTCTTTGGATCCACAGTAGGATGATCCTCTGTATCAGAAACCTGTTAATCTCTTTTTGACATAGTGACACTTAAAACAACAAAAAAAAATATTAGTAACAACAAAACAAAACAGAACCTCACCACCTCACAAACACTCGTGTCTCACTCAATAAGGTATCACTCAACACTCGTGTTTCACTCAAATATGGCTTTTTCCACTCTAATGATCTCACTCTCTCTTGACTTTTTTCACTCTGAATTCTCTTTCAAGGAATCGAACCCTCTCAATCTACCACTTTGAATCCAGCACCAACTAACAACGAAACAACCAAAACAACGTCCGCCGAACACTGCTCTCCAAGGAGATGAATTAACACACAGAACAAAGAAAACGGACACTGGACTCCAAACACAACGAAAACAGGAATACGAGACACGAAAAATGTGCTACACAGAAACTGACTCAAAACGCTCTATACTACCCAAAGAACCCAGAAAACACTACGAGACTCAACTGAAAAGTCGGAAAAAGTGCACGCAGAAACTGCCCCAAATGACTCTACACGACCCAAGGAATCAAAGGAAAAAAATTGCTCACGGCGGATTTCAGAAATTTCTACTTTTTTTTTGTATCTTCAGAATCTCAAGATCTCAGATATGTCACGAATGAAACGAAAAGATGAACTATGCGGCTTTGGCGACCAGTTTGAATCGAGAATGGATTTTTGTTGTGTAGGGCGTGTAAGAGATGTATTATGATCTTTTAGGGATGTATGTTATGGCACTATGAAGTCTGATGAAAATCTCGTAGGAAAATATGGATATTTCGAATAGTATGAAAACAATATGGATTATTATGAGCAGTATGGTAAGTTCAGATTTAATGATATGGAAACTATGGAATATATATGGTAGGAACGGATCCGTACGCGGATTACGATACGTAATTTGGATCTGACAATTCCTTTTTTTTTTGACACAGCACGACGAAACAAAAACAAATCGAAACACAGAAAAAGTGAAACACAAAACGAACGAAACAAGCAGAACACAGAAGGTCGAAATAGACACAGTAAACAGATGGATGAATGAAACCCTAGATACGAAACTTTTAACAGATGCGAAACTGAAATACAGAAAGACGAAACAACAAAAGCAGAAAGACGAACCCTAAAACTCTACCCTTGACACGAAGAAAGAACACAAAACCTGGATACGAAACGCGGCTCTAGTGCCAAATGATACGATTCTTGTTGATCGTGATCTCGAACACGCAAGCGGAAGACTCGATCAATGGATACGAACGATGAAAGATCCCAAAACCTCTGAATCTAACCATGAAATGATCTAGGAGAACGGATCCCTAAACCCCAACGTGAAGTTGATGCAGCAACTCGGGGACGATGAATAACACACGAACGATGGATGGTTGTCTCGTCGATTCGTCGATAAATGAACTCAACTTGGAATAACCAAGAAGAAATTCGAAACTCTCAATAGAGAAGTGAAAACTCATGATTTAATTATGAATAAAGTCTGCTGAAAATCGTCCACAATATAGCCTTATATAGGCAAAACCTAATCCTAGTCTAGATAGGAAACAAACCTAAATAAAAGCCCAACTAAACTAAACAGATAATAAAGCCCAAACACACGAAAATAACATAATTAATAACTAATGGGCTATTAAAAACGAAATTACATAAAGTCTTTAAACAAATAAAGTCTCCAAGCTTGGACGGCCCACTCGCACGTAATGAGATTAATTAAACACGGGCTGTCCAATCTACCATCTCCAATGGGCTTCTTCATCAATTCTTGATCCCACGCATCTTGAACTAAACTCATCAAACTCTCCTTGAACTTCTTAGCTCGTGCTCTCGTAATCGGCCCAACTGGAACATGTACGGGATCTTGCACCAATGAACCTTGGGCTGCATCATAATCTTGATTGTACTTGAGACACCTGAATAGGTATTTTCTCTTGCATAAAGTGGTTGTCTTCATCTCCTTCTTCATCAGGTTGTTGACTATTGCTAGGTGGGAGCATTGAATCATGGATTGATTGCTCTTCAGGTGTACTGCCACTTGTAGAATTTTGAGGCACCTACAAATATAAATTTTATGAGTTAGAAATATGACATAGTATAAAATGACTGCATAGATGAACAGTTGTTGTAGGATACTACATTTTTTCTATCACAAGTTCTAGCATTGTGACCTTCAGTTCCACATACACTACATCTGACAATTGATTGTGCTCTCATCAGCCTTGTTTGTTTCTTCTTCTTCAATTTCTCATCTATTTTCTCATCTGATGACTTTCTAATTGCTTTGGTTCTTTTGCCTTTATCCATATGAGGTGGAAGTGATGGAATAAACATTGTTTCCTCCCAAAGTTGTTCACAATTCATTCCCTTAATTGTCTCAGAGTAGATCTTCTTGAAAGTATCTACTGTATAGCAATATGCAACATAGTCATCTCTCATTTTCTTCTGGTGGTTGATTGCACAGATGGCATGATTGCAAGGTATTCCACTTAACTGCCAGTTTCTGCATCTACAGGTCATTTCATCTAACTTCACTACAAACTGCCTCACATCATGGCATTTGATCTCAAACTCACTGTTATATCCCTTGATTGGTATACATTCAGCGTGGCTCAAGCTTAGATTGCAAGAGGTGCTCTAGCAATCATCAATTCACGAAGTTAGGAAGTGAGTGAGCGAAAATGTGACATAAGGTGGAAAGCTTGTGTGTAAGATCCTCTGTAGTCACTTTCTCTAATAGTGGATTGGTTCTCTCTTGGACATTGCCCTCCAGATGTAGGTTGTTTAACCGAACTGGGTTACCATATCGTGTGTTGCTGTTACTGTACTTAGTTTTGTAGTAACAATTGCACTTTATATGCATAAAGCTCTTGGTTTAGAAATTACACAAGACCCAATCCATTTGAGCATGGTCAGGATTGGCATTTCTCTGGCCTCTAAAATTATTGAGTTAAAAATCTCACAAACATTGTTGAGCAGCATATCACATTTGGAGTCCTCACTAAAGTGAGACTTACTCTATTGATGAGGAGATTTTTCATCCAACCAAGCCCATGCTGCCTCATTTAACATTTTCAACTCCATCATTTTAGTCTTCCGCTCCCTTACTGTATGGTCATTTGCAGCATTCAAAAGAGCGGTTTTAAAGCTCAATCCTCTGAAACCTGCTAGATAAAAGTTGGCATGAAGATGCCTGACACAAAATCTATGCTGAGAGTTTGGAAATATCTCATCCATTGCTTGTATTAGTCCTTTGTGCTTGTCTGACATGAAGGTGTAATCACTATCTACATCAAGCTCTAAATCCTGTTTGAGAACCACTAGAAATCACTCCCAAGTATCCATACACTCCCTACTCACTACAGCCTATGAAATAGGGGATATATTGTTGTTTGAATCTACCCCAACAACAGTGAGCATAATACCCTTCACTAGACCTTTTAAATGGCAGCCATTAATCCCAATGATAGGCCTACACTCATTCTTGAACCCTTTTTTCACAGCCTGAAGACAAATATACTACCTATCAAACCTTGATTACCCATTTTCATCCTCTAAAGAACCTATAATGACAGTGCTCCCAGGATTAGACCTCCTTAATTCCTCAGCATAGTCCCATAATTTGCCAAACTGTGCATCAGGATCTCCCTCAAGATTCTTCTGAGCAAGCTTCTTAGCCCTATAAGCTTGGTATTTGGATATGTCTACATTAAGGTCATCTATGGCATCTTGCCTAAAGACTTTCACATTTCTATCTGACACAAACTTCTTTAAGTATTTATCACATAACCAATGAGACTTCACATTCTTAACATGGAATGTATCATCACAGTCATGAGTGCCCACATATTTCCTAATCTGCCAACTATCCTCATTCTTGAGCTTTACCAGATTTATGTTCCACATCATTGTCACATTTGACATACACCCTAGTTGGATCAATTTTTATAAACCTGACACTGCTCATACTATTAATGGCTTGTAACCGAACTGCTTGCTTAAAGGCTTTTTTTAGAAGTAAACAACATGCCTAGTGCAAATTCAGGTTCAAATGCAACTTCTGGATTAAAAATTGGATAGGTTTCACCATTTTGCTTACCATCAGAGTCTTTATGCTCATCAAAATCATTCTTATCTAAGTGCACAACATCTAAATCTTCTTCACTCTCCTCACCATCAGAATCTGATATGATTGTGTCAGCCACATCCTTTAACACATAGGTATCAAACAATGTATCATCATTATCAGATTCCTCATCTAAAGTTTAATCAGAATCACACAAGTCATCATCATCACTAGCCACAGTTTCATCATTATATACCCTTTTTACTTGCACCAGAACTCCCCACATTATCATCACCATCATTATCAAGATTAACCATAATCACAAAACATGATCCTAATCCTAAGTTCTTGTTTAGATGCTTACCATAGCTTTCTTGTACAATGAAAACAACTTGTCTCATGCCTAGGGAACCTAAACAGAACTCCCAAACTTCCTCATCAGTCTCCATTTGCTTAAAAGTGTTATCAATTATGATATAAACCTTTATTTCTCCAGTCATTGACAACCATTTCACAATGCTATTTTTCAAAGATTTTAGGGTGATTTGCTTAGCTTCAACATAATCTAAAATCAATTTACTACCACTAACATATTTTGCAGTAGGGCTGCAAATCCTAGTGCCTCCATATTTCAATACAGCTGTTAAATAAACCCCCCAAGCTCTGCAGTAATAAAAAGATAAAGAAATCAATGTCAAACCCTACAAAATGCAAGCAACAGTAAGAATAAAGAAAACATTAAAGGGCCCACCTACCAAACCCTAAATATTCAAGTCATACAACTCTCATTTCACCTTTGCAGAAAACAATAAAGAACATTTCATTTGAATATACACAAAAATCCCACTTCTGCAACTTTCTATATAGCGACAAAATCCTTTATATTCTCAAAACCCAACATAAAAATCCCACATCAACACCCCACAAAAGCATAAAATATCCAAAAATACATCCACCAACCAAACATTTCACTATAAAAGACCACAAATTTCAGAAAACTTATTGTACATAAGCGGTGGTCTATTTAATTTCTTCTTATCACGCACGGTCACCATAGTCGGCCGATTTGCGTTCATCTTGCTTCAAATGCGATTATATTACTTAGATTTAGGCTGGGTCATATGGATTCATGTGTTTGCTATAGATTTCTGCCAAGGGTTCTTCGATTTGGAGGGTTGCGATTTGGATTTTTTTTGTCTAAGTAAATTGTTCATCTCACTAAGTATATGTAAATGCCGACTAGATTGCTTATTTGGAAGCCAAATCAGCACCGGACCGAGAAAATATAATCACGTGCAAAATACGTGTGATTTAGTCCGATCGGGCTTTTTTTGGCTTGGAGATGCTAAATTTTGGAAACTTTGTCCTAAAGTTGCAATCCCTCAGAAGATTATCCTTAAATCGCAAAACACCTATACTTACTGGCCTAAAAACACTTTGTACTCTCAATTTCACATACAAGAATGGCGATCCACGGGCCGGATCGCCAATTCCTTCCGATACTTGACCCAAAGTCCGATTTTGTTACCTTTTTAGTCTAGGATTTGGTCTCCATCTATAAATAGGCCTTCATAGATTAGTTGGAGGGGACCCTTTTACATCTTTTTACATACTTTGAATTACTTTTGCTCTCTAGATTTCTTTTCAAGTACTTATCTAGTTTTTTACTTTTTCTTGGGGAAGATTCAAGATTGAAGAGTGAAGATATTCAAGACGAGATCAAGGATCCGAACCTCGATTTTTCTAGTTAGTATCTTTAATTATGTTTTTCTTATATTTATTTGTTGAAACCTTAGTTATGAGTAGCTAATTTTCTTGTTGATCTTATGGTTTGTAAGACTCAAAATTGAGATGATGTTTTTGATTTATTGATTCCAATTTTTTCTTTCAATTTATGTTTTGTAATTCTTGGTGCTTTATTCATGTTTAGATAGTTGACCACTATTTATGGATGCTAATTGTTCGATTAAATTCTTAGCAGGTTTAGTTGATCAATAAAAATCAAGAATGCATGAAATGAATGATTATGAGACCTAGCAGGGATTAATTCGTTCATAGGAGGTTATAAATCTTTTGTGCTTTTCAGAGTTAGTAAATTATCTTGAGACCTGGTGTAGATAGGTAACTTGTTAATCTACTTTTGCATGACTTGTCGAGAGAGAGATTGTGAATATATTTGTGATTGTTTCACCTAAATTGAATTAAAATTGGTAATTGGGTTAATAGTTTAATTTTGTTGTTGATTTTGAGTCGATGCTCACTGTAGGATCAATCCTTTATTCCTGAATTTTATAAATATTTTTCTTGCTTTGTTTCTATTAATTGTTTTCTTTCAATTAAGTAAAAAATTCCAAATCAAAATAATCAAGAGCTTGAATAGTAAATAGGTTTCTAAATTTTATTTCCTACTGTATTTTCGATTTACAGTCCCTGTGGATACGATACTTGATTTACTAACTATATATCTACAATTGCACCGTTCAGTTGCAGTATATATTGCTACGATTTTAGTGATCAACGATACATAAACTCTCGCTCATATGCAATAGCATGTAAACTTCAAAAAAGAAATAAGCAATACTTAAAAGATTAGATGTGACATGTTTTACCTATTTAAGATATCTAATATTCAAATGTGACTTGCTCGAATCCTTTGACCTCATAAATACCCACTTCAACACTAAATAATACTCAAGAGGTCATGTCAGCGTTTTACGTGCAACTACAAAATTGGGGATTAGGGTTTGCTTTTTGTTTTTCATTATTTATTTTTCAATTTTTCTTATCTTCTTTTAAATTACATGTATTCGAGTCATGTCACTCAAAAAATGACTAGAAAAACATAGTCATAACTATCTTGAGATGCAAATCACATGTTACTCTATATACTTATAAAAATATTCCGTCATATACTGGAAAGCAAGTAACATTTTGGAGGTGGCATATGAGTTGAGTACTAGCTAGATATATATATGTCCTGAAATTTAACCACCCCCACGGCCCACATGATCGCTCCATGATTAAAAAAAAATTAAAAAAAAAATCCGTAGCAGCGTATACTATTGAAAGAAGAAGCATGCATGGTTGAAAATTGAAATAAAGCGGTTAAAAACAAAACAAAATAATAACAAAGAGGCAGCCAGATTAAAGGACAGTAAAATACAAGATTGATATATATAGTTTGAACTGAGATATATAATAATTAATATCAATCCATCTGGCGATCATAGGTTGGACTGATGGGCTGAGCCGAAGAAATGAATTTCCCACCAGAAGCTAGCTGTAGTTAGCTATTGCTAATATAATTAATCATGAAATAATTTTAATTGACGTCCACTATAAATCCAAATGGATATCCTGGAGAGAGATACCACATCCACATATCAATTTCTTCATTTCTTGTTGGAATACATCGTTTTAAACGACACAAATTCCACCTCCATAATTAAGTTGTCCGCTTATACAAGTATAAAAGCGATGAGGGGCCATCATATTCATATATCATACAAACACAACAAAATTAGTCAGTGAATCAATCAATTAAGCCATGGCCTCAAACAGCATCTCCGTTCTGAACGCTCTCGACAACGCCCGCACGCAGTGGTACCACGTGACGGCGATCGTCATCGCCGGAATGGGATTCTTCACCGACGCGTACGATCTCTTCTGCATCACCACCGTGTCGAAGCTATTAGGGCGCCTCTACTACTACGACCCCACCACCGGCAAGCCCGGGAAGCTACCCCACAGTGTCAACAATATGGTCATCGGCGTTGCGCTCGTCGGAACGCTGACGGGCCAGCTCTTCTTCGGTTATTTGGGCGACAAATTGGGGAGGAAGAAAGTTTATGGCATCACTCTCATTCTCATGGCGTCCTGCGCCATCTGCTCCGGCCTGTCGTTCGGATACAGCCCCAAAGCTGTCATGGGGACGCTCTGCTTCTTCCGGTTCTGGCTCGGATTCGGCATCGGCGGCGACTACCCGCTCTCCGCCACCATCATGTCCGAATACGCCAACAAGAAAACCCGCGGCGCCTTCATCGCGGCGGTGTTCGCCATGCAGGGCGTCGGGATCATCTTCGCCGGCCTGGTTTCCATGATCATATCCAGAGTCTTCTTAGGCATGTACGGAGGGCCGTCGTTTCAGAGCGAGCACGTTTTCTCGACGGAGCCGGAGGCCGATCATGTGTGGAGAATCGTGCTGATGCTCGGCGCTCTCCCGGCGGTGCTGACCTTCTACTGGCGGATGAAGATGCCGGAGACCGGACGGTACACGGCGTTGATCGAGGGGAACGCGAAGCAGGCGGCGTCGGACATGGGGCGGGTGCTGGATATCGAAATCAACGCCGAGCAGGAGAAAGTTTCTGAGTTCAACAAAGCGAACGAGTACAAGCTGTTCTCGAGCGAGTTCTTCGCCCGGCACGGGAAGCATTTGATCGGGACGGCGACGACGTGGTTTCTGCTGGACATCGCGTTCTACAGCCAGAACCTAACGCAGAAGGACATCTTCCCGGTGATGGGGCTGACGCAGGACCCCGTCAAGGTTAGCGCGCTGCGGGAGATGTTCGAGACGTCGCGGGCGATGTTCGTCATCGCGCTGTTCGGCACCTTCCCCGGCTACTGGTTCACCGTCGCCTTCATCGAGAAGATCGGCCGCTTCTACATCCAGCTCGTCGGCTTCTTCATGATGTCGGTCTTCATGTTCATCATCGGGATCAAATACGAGTACCTCAAGAACCCAGACCACAAGTGGACGTTCGCGGCTCTCTACGGCCTCACCTTCTTCTTCGCCAACTTCGGCCCCAACAGCACCACCTTCGTTCTGCCGGCCGAGCTCTTCCCCACGAGGGTGCGCTCGACCTGCCACGCTCTCAGCGCAGCGTCGGGGAAGGCGGGGGCGATGGTGGGCGCCTTCGGAATCCAGAACTACACGCAGGACGGGCAGCTCAAGCAGATCCGGAAGGCCATGATTATTTTAGCGGTTACGAATTTGATGGGATTCTTCTTCACTTTCCTGCTCACGGAAACCAAGGGGCGATCGTTGGAGGAGATCTCCGGCGAGGATGCTGGCTATGGGGACGCGCAGGTCGCCGGAAGGTCGGAGAATTGGGAAGATCATCATGACTCCAGGAACGCTTGATCGAGCTTGCATGGATTGCCGGCAAGTCTGTCACTTGAGCTTCAACAAATTATATTGCTACTGTTTCAAACTCATCAGAAATGTAGATTAGTTTACAAGAAGAAACACTTCGAATAAAGGTGGCGCCAAAACTAAAATAAGAGCTTTATGAATTATGATGCGCTACTACATATCATATCGATCTCTCTCGCCCCTCCAACACACTAGATTAGTAATTTTATTTGCTTTTCCTCTTTTGTAATTTTGTTTCCTTCTCGTGCCCTTTATTGAAAAGAAAATTTATTTATGAATTAATGTTTCGGTGTAAGATAAGAAAATTTTTTGTTTTTTCAAACTAACCACGACACCTAGCTACTCATATGGATAATCTTAACAGTTCAAGTATAATTCCAACTTATATATAACCTTTCATTTATTTAATTAATCTATTATTTCACCGACTTATAAATCCTGCGATGCAGGCAGGCACTCTCCCAATTTTGTTTTTTTTTTTTTATATATTGGGCTGGGAATTCGGTTACCGGTTTTCGGATAATAACCGAAACCGGTACTATCCGTCGGTTATCGAATAACCGATAACCGGAAATTCTCGGATCGGTTCGGATGTCGGATATTGGATTTCTGAGATTTTCGGTTTCGGTTATTATCCGATAACCGAAATCCGAAACCGGAAAACCGAAATATTACTTAATATATATTAATATATTATTATTTTTAATTTAAATAGAACCCAACAACCTCTACTGTAGGCCTAATTCCATTTTTTCCATTCCTCTCTCTTCTCGCGACTCCCGTCCGCCGTCCCTGTCTCCCGTCCAATCCAACCGGTGACCGACGACCTTCTCTCGCTCCTACACTCGGCGCCGCGTGTCGACGGTCGACGGCTTTTTGCTTGCCGTCGATGTGCAGCGCAGCTGCCCAGCCCAACTCAGCTCCTATCGCTCGCGATCTCTCTGCCGTCAGTCGCCGTCGACGAGCCGCATCCACAGCCCACTCTCTTTCTCTCTCGTCATTCCAGTTTGGCGATTGTGCAGAGAGGTAATTTACTAATTTTCATTTTTCAAAGGAGTGGAAGTATATATATAGATCTAGTACCTTTTGATTATTGTTGAGTTTGTTGGTGGAGTTGATGATGAAGCTGTCGTCATGTTTTGTTGAATGTTGATCAACTGAAGCAAGTAACGGGAGAAGATTAAAGAGGAGGTCATTAACCAGTTAAAGAAGAGTTGAATTTCAATTTTTTTTTTAATTTTCGGTTTTTTGGTTAAAATCGGTTAACCGATGTCATTAACCGACCGGTTTTCGGTTATCCGGCAATCTGTCGGATTCGGTTTCGGTTTCTAAATTTTTGAATATCCGGTTTCGATTAACCGCGATTAACCGAATTCCCACCCCTATATATAGGCGAGTATATATGTTATCTATTACACATCTTACTTATAATGTTATGATTAATATTTCAGTCACGAACACCAAGTCAACTAATGGGGCACTCCGATCCCTCGAATAGTTCAATTTTGTCCTGATCATGTTTTATTACACAAATACACGTGTACATTCATAATAACGAAACACAAAATATCAAAAAAATAAAATAAAATACAGTAACAAAAAATGTAATGTTAATTAGACATATTAAACTAAACACAAACCCGTATAAAATGGGAATACAACTCATATTTTAGTAAGATTTAAAGCATAAACCCTCTTGCTCAATGAGAGACATAAGATGCCTCAGTTTTATCACTTGGTTAGTCTTCAAGTCTGGTCTACTAAGTTTATTTTTCTTCTTTTTGCATTTGATACGTATAGTAGTGGAACAATAAATGTACAAAACACAAACCAACACTAGCTAGGTCAAATCAATTGAAAGCCATCAAATTTTGAGTTTAGGGCGAAATTCAATTGTTTTTAGTAAACTAATTATTAAATCTAAAATAAATAACAGATAAATTAGATAAAAAATGATTTAATTGTTTTTATTATCTACAATTACATGCGTCGAGTTACTTTGTGAATGAGAGACTTTACAAATGCCCTAAAATAGTATAGTACAATAGTCGAAATTTAAGTTTTAGCGATATAACCATTTCTAAAAGCTTAAATGCATAGCATACTTGATTGTATACTAGAACCCCTACATATACTAGTCTCAAGTCCATTGTAAAAGCAAAAGAAAGAAAATCACTGAAAAATGTATTTTATATACTTCTTCTTCATGGATGTGGTGAATATAAATGATAAAATAATCTTGATAATCAATAAAAAGTAGTGATGATCATATATAATATTTTACATCTGCAATACCAATATTTTATTTTTATCAAGACTGTAGAAGTGATAAAATTAACAATACTCAAAAACTCGAAACGTTCTTTTTGTTGGGGGTGGGGTGGGAGGAAAATTGTGGTCCCCCGCCATAATCAAAATTGTGCCAACCCAAAATGCGGCAGAATTAAGCTTTTAAAAATATATTTATAAAAACTCCACAAATGGGGCAGTGAGCAGTCATCACGTCCTCCTTCTCCACTGCCTTTTCCTCCAATTCCTTGCAGTGAGTTCCTCTGAACAAACGCTTTCATTCGTAAATTCGCATTTAGGTATCAGACAAAAAAGAATTGCTCTAACCCTAGAAGTTTCTTGTTTCCAAATCTCTGTTTCTCTTTTGCATTCATTTCCCTCGATATACTTTCCCTCCGAGCGCACTCAAAGCGCACCTTGCCCTTTTTTTGACCGAAAATTTCCTCTCAAAATTTCTCATCTTCATTTTCCCAAATGAAATGGGAAATGGAGGTAGACGAGATTGAAGCCGTGCTCGAGAAAATATGGGATTTGCACGACAAGCTCAGCGACGCCATCCATTCTATTTCTCGAGCTCATTTCCTCAATTCTATTAAAAATCCGGCCCGGAAACCCGATGAGTTTTGTTTCCACCGAAAGAAGAAATCACCGGACGATGATCCGGATAACAAAAGCGGGCCGGGCTTTGTATTCGTCAAGGAGTTCCGGGTCGATGATGATGATGACGTGGCGGTTCTGGAGGCCAAGAGCTTGTACGCTATCCGGACCGCTCTGGAGCATCTTGAAGACCAGCTCGAATTCTTCCATGTGAGTGCCCAGATTGTGATTTTGCAGATTATTTTCCGCAGAGTTTTTTTTTTCCTGTGTGTTTAGCACTTAGTGAAAGATTAGTGAAATTTCTGCTGATATGGATTCGTGTTATGCGTATGCTTGGATTTAGGGCAGAATTTTGGTGTGGATTTGCAAGCTTTTTTAATGACACTGTTTGGTAAAATGCTAAGCTGAAATAGACAAATTTGAATGCATTACCACGTTTCTCGAATTCGCGGTGCATATTTTGGTTCCTATTCCTTTCTTACTAGAGTTTGGGTGTCGTTTACATCATCCGCCATAATTTCAATTTCTCTGTTTGGGTGCTAAGTTTTCAATTTCTTACTAGTGTAATTAATACATGTATTTGTATGTATAGATCTCTTGCGGTTGGTTTCTGGCAATGCTTTTGTACAACAATGTTAAACTAAGATTGTTGTTATGTGATTTTGTTCTGGTATAATAAATCATTTAGTTCGATTTCTAGGGTCCAATTTTTTAGTCCCAAAAAGATTGATGCGTATGAAACTTCTCATTGATTTATTGTACTAAGACGTCGTGAGATAGCTTTTCTGCGGCTGGAGATATCAGTTTTATAGGTTGTAACTAGTTGGCATTTATGTCTGAAATTAGCTTACTATTGATTCTTTAGGCTTTAGAAAAAGGTTTGATCTGCATGCCTTACTGAGCATGTTTATGTTTAAAGCTGTTATCGTAAAGAATACTGTTTTGATGTGCTCAATATAGATAACACCTTTCACCTTTGAAGACGTTTGAAAATTCATTTTATTCTCAAGTAAATTTCTGTCATCATTTCTGTATAATTTGTTTCCAGCTTTTATGGATGGAGAAGAAAGGTCAAAGAATTAGATTCTGTGTCAGCTGTAAACTGCATTGTCATAGAAAAATCTTGCATTAGAGCTGTGTAGTTTGACATGTACATTGTTTATGAAAACGCAATTCTAAACATTCCATCTAATGTCAATTTACAGACTGTACAATCTCAACAGAAGGCAGAGAGAGATGCTGCAGTAGCTCGTCTAGAACAAAGTCGTATTATCCTTGCAATGAGATTGGCTGAACATCAAGGTAAGAAATACAAAGTCATTGAAGAAGCACAAGCCTTGGTAGGTGATGTGCGTGATGCTAATCGTTTTGTTGCATCTGAACATCTCTATGGTTCAACACCATATCCTTCCAGTGATACCTTTCTACCAGAGAAAGGAAAAAAGTCCAATGCAGTTGTCAATTTCCTCCTTTCTAGCTATGCTTTTGTTTCAAAGTCCCTCAAATTGGATCACACGGTTGGGATTATGGGGAATGCTGCTTTGCTTGCTATAAGCATGCTTGCATTCCTGCATCTAAATCAAATCGGTCACAAGATGCAAGATTCTCCGAGATTTGGCCGAGATCGCAGAAAAGTTCCTCACTCGCGTGGTTCATCATCTGGTGATGGTTTAAAACACTTGGACGTTACGTTGGCTAGGGGTTAAACAACTGTTGAAGATTTGTTGAGAAATTTTCTGTGCTTGAGCAGCCTTTGATTTTCTGAAAATAATGATTGTTTGCTGCTTTGATGATGAAGAGGAGATCCAATGAGCTATTGTATCTCCTCACCTTTTGGTAGATAGGTATTATGTGTGATTTCTGTTAGCCTTAGGTTAGTAGTATGTCTTTTTGGTTCTTTCACCTTCAAATTCTCACTTCCTTTGGTGGAAGGGGTATTTTGAGTCTTGATACACTTCAAAAGATTTGATATTGTATAGTGGAGATTTCAGTGTTTTTTTCTTCTTTTTTTTCTTTTTTTAATTTATAAGAGAGTAATATTGCCACTTCTCGTGAGTCCGGACTTTTTATGCATTCTTATAGGGGGGTGTTTTGTGTGAGATTCTTACTTCTAAATATGCTGTTGGAAAATAGATTTGGATCTGGATTTTTTATATGCCCCTCTGTCTCATATAAATTTATGTGTTCCTATATTATTATATGACATTTTATATAACTTTTAATATGTTTGTAAGTTTGTTGATGTAGAAGATCCACTTGTCTATTTTATCTAAGTTTTAGCATTAAATTAAATGAACTCATATTTTCGACCTTTCGCTGCTCACTTAGTTTACGCACTTTCTGCATATTTATTTGAATGATATGCAATCGTGTCATGATATGAATTTAAATTATTTTATTTTTATTACGGTAGTGAAAGTTTGTTTTTGCTTATTTTGTGGCTAGAGCTGGATCATGCCTTTTGTGAAGAAAAGAGTTTAGGAGATGCGATTTAAGATTTCGTAATGATATTATTTTCATAAAGAAAATGTGAATTATTCATTAAATTTTAAAACGTTCATAACTTAACATTTCAGTAATATTTGGGCTAATAATTAACAAATTATCTTGAAATCTCCCAAAATTCAAATGATTTTACTGAGTCGTATTCAAATTCGGTATTTGATTTTAGCATCCAGCCAAACAGCTCATAAACATGAAGTTGCAAACAAGTCATGAAATAGTACGAAATTTGGTTCTCCACTATTGGTTACAATATTATAGGGAAAGAGGAAATTTCCTTAAAATTCTAAACAATAAGGTGTTACAGAAGAATAATTCGACCTAAAGAAATCTTTTTAATCATATTTTGCATTTGGGGTCCATAACTAATAACTCCATATTTCATACGAGATTGTTGGGCCAATAAATGATTTTAGACTCTTAGTATTGGGTTAGGCGGAAGGACAATGTTGTGCTACACTAAATGTAATTCTACAACTTTTAATAGTTGAAATCTAGTGATGCACTATAACTAAATTTTGTTTTCGTGAAATAACATGGAAAGATAGATTGTACTAAGGGGGTGTATTCAATCAAAACTCTGTGGGATTTTTTAGGAGTTTGAAAGTCTGGATATATTCAATCCAGACTTTTTAAACTCCTTAAAAATCTGGTAGTATTCAATCACAACTTTCTGAACTCCATAAAAATTTGGTGGTATTCAAAACTCCACTGACTTTTTAAAATTGTTGACTCTGGTGGAATTTATCTTGATTTCAAGCATTTTTTGTACTGAACGAATTCCGACCTTCAACCACGAGAATTTGAGATTCCATGATCCTCCAGCTCCGGCGCCTTCCCAGAAACGGCTGGGCTATATTCGGCCCTCGGCTGGAACCCAGCCCCGGCTGGAATTGCAATTCTGATTTAGGCGTGAACTGATTGGGTATTTATCCCGTCGTGGCCCAGCGACGGCGGCAAGCCAGCGCTGACTGGCATTAAGTTCCGCGACCGCTGGGGTCCAGCTGGCGCTGGACTCCATCGACTTCAACTCCAACAGAGTCGTCCAAATCCTACGCGAACTCCATCAGAAATTCCTCAAGACTCCACGCGGAGTCAATCAACTTCAAAACTCCACAGACTTTTCAAACTCTTTAAAACTCCCACAAAGTCTTGATTGAATACACCCCCTAAGACTCTTGGTGACTGACTTTATGCAATAGCTTGCAAGTCATATTGAAAGACAAATCACACTATAAAACAAAAAAATTTGTATTCCAGGCACGACCCAGATATGAAATCGTAACATATAACTACAAACTCATCTATTTCATCAAGTGCGGGTTGATATTTTCTAATCTTTGATCTTTTTCTCCATTTTCAATTTCTAAATCAGTAGTACACGGAATGGACATTATTATGACTGTAAACTTAATGTAAAAAATTTTTTACTTACATTTTGGACAGTATGATTAGAATTTTGAAGAAAAATTATAAAATTGTATCTAATGATTTTTTTTATTCTATTTTATGATTTGGGCGGATAATGAAATCCATTCATTTCAAATGGGCTATCATGACGTTTCTTTAAAATATGATTTGGGCGGACGTTAAAATCCATTCATTTCAAATGTATCCTTTAAGGTTTTCTTTTTTTTTTTCTTTTGTTTTCAATTCTTATATTGTATAGATATATATTTAAATTTCTTGTTTTAAAAAGGCCATTGGACTTGAGTCATTCTAAGCTGATTGCCGTAACCGGTGGTACCTCTTGGCTCAAGGTGCATAATGTATGTACTAACCGATTAGGGTGTATTAATCCATGAATGAGGTACAAACAAAGCTAATCATGCACCCACTCAATCACCCATTCAGTAAACTTTTGTAGGCAAAAGTCAAATTATATTATCAGCAGCATTAATGAAATAAATCTAATTACTAACCGCGCAACACTTACATTGATATACACTTAAAATTCTTCACCCATATATATCACACTATGTTTGAGTGATAATTAGAATTGATTTTGAACCCGCTAACTTAAAATGGATATGAATCTATTCAAATTCCTTAATTCAAATGCAATAACAATTAGCTAGATCACAGATAAATCTGAAAAATAGTTACAGATTTTCTTTTGCCATCTGTAAAAGTAATACTCTCTAGTGTGGTTCAACTAATATTTTATACTTCACAACAAATCAAAAGTACACCACACTTTTGGGGGACGGAGGAAGTACTAGTTTTGTTGATTGTGCAATGAACACACCAGTGAGATATTTGGATGTATAATTTTTAGTGTGGACTTTATAAGTCCATTAGTGATTTTTTTAAGTAGAATGAAATCATACAAACTAATTAACTATATAACTTGAAAAGGAAAAAAAAAAAAAACTGGGCATGGGGCTAACAATTTTGGATGCTTCGTAAAATATTAATTTGATGTCATCAGGCAGTGTAGTTCTGTAATTTGTGTAAATTAATTGTTTGGAATGTACTTGACGCATATTAGGGTTGATGGCCTAAGCCAAATCCCACTACAACACCAACATGTTGTCCACCAAAAGCTCTATTCTTCAGATTATTAGACTATGATTATTTGGCTTTTAGCATCGACTTATTAATGTGTTTGACTTGAAAAGGAGAAGACAACACCATATTTTAAGGAAAAGAAAAACAAAATAAAAGCTGGATGAATAATTTATTAGCCTATATGCAACTGCTTTTTTTTCTTTTGAGATCATATACAGTACATGTACTGCTTAATATACATATATATGTGTATACAAATTATGTTATAACTTTCTTAAGAGGAAACCTATGTACGTATATGTAAATAGAAATGTTATGGAGGATGTTAACTCAAGTTTTGATTTATATATATATATATATATATATATATATATATATATGTTTTAATCAATCAATATGAGATGCAACCCTTTATGCAATAAGAGTATCAAAGTGTTTCTTTATATGAAAAAGGCTAAATAACAATTTATGATCTGACTTTTGAATCGAGTAACATAAATGACCTAACCTATAAAATATGCAATTTGATTTTTTATCCCTTGAGAGAAGTTGGTTGCAAATATAGCATGAGACAAAATGTATGGGCTCGAAATTATGACATGGCTGGCCGGAATCATACGTGAATATTCGGAAATGTGATGCAGAAGTAAGTCGGCCTTCCACGTTATATATATTCCCAAGCCCATAAATTTTGTCACTCTCTCATGCCATATTTACAACTTTTCCAAAATGTCAGAATTTCTTTTTTGCATATTTTAAAGATCATGCCGTTTTTACAACTCGTCCCAAAAGATTATGTAAAAAAGGATCAGAATTAACAAAAAGAAAATATAGTATTATGTAGAAACTCGGGTTACAAAGAAAAAAGAAAGAAAGGATTTGAAGAAACAAGTGCTTAGAAATCCTCAACGAATTAAATATGTAAACGTTGTTCTTCCCCATAAATTATAAATTAGATTATAAAGCTACTGGTAAGTATCTAACTCCCATAATGGACAGTACTATAGCATATGGTGACCCATGTCGTAGTATATATTTGCTTTATATTTCAGTATTATCCAATTTATTTTAAATGGGACAAAAGTGTCGTGCCCACGAGTGGTGGACTGCATGACCCTGAAATTACGCCTAATTTAAGAGTTTATGTTAAACCTAATGTTTGTATTTAATTTAGGAAAAATAATATAGAGTGAGTTTGTTTTGTTTTGTAGTTGAGACAAGATTGAGAATAACAAGTTGACTCCCACTTCAGATGTTGAGTTGAGTGGCGGTGAGGTGGTTGAGCTGCCACCCAGCCGCCGCCGCTGGAAAGCCCAATTATTATTCTTTTAATTATTGCCAAAACTTATAGTAGTATATAATTCCAAACTAAAATACGTACATTTAATTTATTTCTGTGTAATCTATACTAATGCATTCCACATGCATATTAATAATGCGTGATGACACAAAATGTTCAACCGATAGAAGTTTTAATAAATGATTTATATATGCTCTTCTAACAAATAATTGATATCATTCTAATTAACTGTTCCAAATTAATCTACGTGATTAATGAAATCCATAAGATTCAATTTGACTGCTATCATTGCCTTGGTTTTACAATTGATCAATAATACACACACATCTTATATTAATTGTTGAAAAGTTGTGGTCGACCGATAAAACATTGTGTTTATATTCATTATAGGATATTGGTTTGTCCTATGACTTAGTTCATGAATCCAAAAATATTTATGACTTTTAATAATAAAAGTGACTAGCTAGAAAAAATATTACCTCAAACAAAAAGCTAGAAAAAAAATATTTTTTTTTTGTTATAATGATTAGAAAAAACATTTTTATTATCCAAAATGACTAGTCTCATGCAGTCCCACAAAAAAATATGACTAGATACAATACAAACTTAAAATTTTAATAATAAGATATGTATTGTCGTTCCAACAAGGAAGCCACCCAAGGTTTGCAAGCCTTAGTTTGTTTATTTTCAATTAAGCACACAACAAAAAATGTCCAACAATTGTAGTCGCGGCAGTATTGAGAAATTATTGACGCATGTAGAATTCTAAATTTCTAGTCGAATAATTACTTCAAAAAATTGTATGTCATATATCATAAAGCATGATATGATATGGCTTGTAAATGAGTCAAGCTACTCGGAACATGGCTCGATAAAAGCTCATTCGAAATTATAATGAGCTTGAGCAAGCTCATTAAGTGATTTAGCTTGAAAATATAAAATTATAAATTAGATATCTTATATTTTGTACTATAATTAGTAATATTTGAATTAAGTATCTAACTAACTTGTTTTATAAGAAAATAGTAAATATATTATATTATCGTAAATAACATAATTTATAAATAAAAAATAACTAGTATTTTACATGTAAGTTAGAAAGATCGTTTAATATAGGCTTGATTATACTCAAATTAGTTCGCGAGCATCGAAATACTCAGTAAATAAAGCTCGATGTTTGACTTAAAAATAAACGAGTCAAGCTTGAGCCTGACAGTATGCAGTTTAGCTCGACTTGATTACACCCCTACATATGACATGAAGATGTTTGCATGAGTATGACCGAAATTTATATAATTTTGTCTGTATGTTTCATATAACCTTATTACACTTGCCTAACAAATATTCATGCTTCTGCATGTAAAATGACATGTAATGCAAAAACGAAATATAGGGAATTCTATTGTATTTTAATTTTTAAAGGTTCAGCGAAATGGGTATATAATGAATTTGTTTCTTCAAATCGAGATAAACTATTAGTTGGATATTCAATGCACGTATAATATGTGCGTCCAAAAGAAATACATAGAGTATAGAGTTAATCATGATGACTAGCCAATCAATTTAGTGCAAATTAATAGTTGACCATCAATTTTATTCTAATAAATTGTGGCCAACTTTGGGCTGAAGTGACTTAAATGCCCTTACTTTAACTTTATCTATCTCTTTCTCTCTTTATTATCTATCAGATTTGGTTCTATTATCTCTTTCTCTCTCGTTCGTTTTCTGCTAAAATTTCTTTCTTTCCCAGCTCGTATTCTCCGCAGGCGACGGTGAATTTCTATGGTGACGTGGTTTTTTTCTCCGTTCGACGATATTTCTCACAGCTTTGTGTTGACGGCTTGGTTTCTTCAATAAAATTGAGGAAATTTTACTGTATAAATTTTAATTGAGTTTTCTAGATCTAGTCTGTCATGTTCCAGATCTAGTATGTCATGTTATTGTCGTATTTTCCAGATCTTGCCGTCCTCTTCGTGCATATGTTTCTTCCTGCATTTTCCACGTCACTGCGCGCCACGACTTGGCACACCTGGTACGAATACTGTATTCGTACCAGGTGTGCCAAGTCATACCGTGCCGAGACTTGGAACACCTGGTACGAATACACACCATTCGTACCAGGTGTGCCAAGTCTAGGCGCTCAGTGACGTGGTACAACTGGTAAGACTGAATCTGGTGAAATAAGGCAACAAGATCTGGAAGAATCTGGTGCGCCCGCAGATCTAGAAGAATCTGGTGCGGTGGCAGATCTGGAATATGGCCGGCAGAATGTGAAAGTTCAAGGCGGCGCGGTGGACTGGACTGGAACTACGACGATGACGTGGCAACAAAATGGAATGACGACGGCGGTGCAGCGGAAGGGAATGAAAGTACGACGACGCGGCGGCGGAATGAAAGTACGACGACGGCGACGGCGACTGCAAAATGAAAGTACGACGGCGGCGACGGAAGAAATGGAGAAAAATAGGACTTCTAGAGAGAGAATATTTGCTGGAAAAGAGGGAATTTGAAATTTGAAAAATGAAAAATGAAATGGGTAGATGGATGATTAATGGTGGTTCCAAGGGCAAATTGGTCCAAATTTCCAAAAGTTTGCCAGAATTTCTACAAATAAAGTTAGTGGCCAACTATTAGTTTCCACTATCTATATTGGTTATCCCAAATTTTGCCTCTAGAGTATATTGCATTGAGATCAGAAAAATTAGAGAATATATACGAAATGCAACAGAATGATCATGTGCAAATTCGTTGAATATTTACATGAATAAATCAAATTATGGAACTTATATTATCTTATAGAAAAAGTTGACTATTTCTTAAGGATGTAGTGCTTTTTGAACCCAAAAATATGGTAGGCAAGGCAAGCACCAAATTCAACAGCCTTTTCACCACAAAACAAAAATTATAGTCCCCATTTCACCTCAATTTATGGATGATCCATGAAAATTACACAATATATTTGAGGAAGATCTATGAAACATATATAGATGTTGTTCTTAAAATATTATACATTAATATTATAAATTTCCATGACTACCTCAATTTTGTTATAAGAAATACGGATACCAAAAACCACACAATCTCTCTCACACCTAGACCTGCCCAAACTGGAGGGCCCGGCGGGCCTAACCGGAACCGGCCCGCCGGTCAACGGTTTTTTAACCGGCCCGGTAGTCAACGGGTCGGAACCGTAACCGGAACCGTGAGCTCAAGGGCCGGTTCCGGGCCTGCCTTCGTTCAAACCGTGACCGCCGGTTAAAACCGGCGGTTAACCGGAATTATTAAAAAAAAAAAAATGTGACGTGGCGCCGGTTCGAACGGTCAAAACCGGCGGTTAACCGTTGGAACCGCCGGTTCCAACGGGAAGAAGACAGCAAGCACGACGGCACGGCGAGCGTGCGTCAATGACGACGGCTCAACGGCTAGAAAAATAGCCGTTCTTCTTCCTACTCCCTCTCATTCCGCCCATTTTACCCTATAAATACCACACTATAATCTCTCAAATAATCACACCAATTCTCATATCTCTCAATTTAATTTCAAGCATTCAATCTATTATTTGTTGCTCAAATTCTTCATTTTTGTGTTAATTTTGTGCTCAAGTTCTCAACTTCTCTCACCACACACTTCACCAATCCATCCATAACAATATTCCATAATGTCGACCTCCTCTCGTGTCGATAAGGGCAAAGGCGTTGCCGAAAATCAAGATGATGCTCATCGTCGATCCAAAAGAGGAGGAAGATCGGCTCGGCAAGCTCGAGCAATGGCCGCCGAAGAAATATCAAGGGCGTATGCGGAACAACTTCAACAACAAGAGGATCGAGAGTTTGCCGAGCAAGTTCATCGTCAAGAGGAGGAGATGCTTCGGCAATCTCAAGAACAATCCAACGAAGAAGAAGAAGAAGAAGAAGAAGAAGAAGTCGAAGCGCCGCCAAACAAACCGACGGCTCGACCTCTTGTGTCGGATATCTTTACTAAGCATTTTAAAAAAATGCCTAGAGCCCCGGCACCTAGCGACAAGCCCGGAGATCCTCCAAAATACAACGCCTATTGCAACTATTGCAATAACGTCTACAAATGGACGCATGGAGGAGGCTATGGCACACTAAGGCGACACATGGAGACGTGTCATCCGGGAGAATACGGGATTGCATCAACACAAACTCAAATTCGTGGCACCGCTTTCTCGGCGACGGGTACGTCTTCTCACCCTTTATTTAAATATGATCATCCACATGCCGAAGATGTTATGGTTAGATATTGTGCTATGGAAAAACAACCTTTTACATTTGCCGATAAAATAACCTATCAAGAAAGTATAAAAGATGCATATTGTCCCGCCGCTAAAAAAATTAGTAGAAGTAATATGCTTAGACGAATTAGAAGACAAGCTTTTGATAAAAAAATGGAATTAATGAAATATTTGATAAACTTAGACCATAAAGTTTCTATTTGTGCCGATATTTGGACGGATTGTTTTCATCAAAATAATTACATGGGAATAACATGTCATTGGGTTGATGATAAATGGATACTACAAAAACGTTTAATTGCATTTAGGGAGTTCGATGATCCACACACGGCCACTAATATTGCTTTAATAATTATAACCGTTTTAAATGAATACCAATTGATTAATAAAGTATTTTCGGTTGGTTTTGATAATGCATCCGCCAACACCGCTAGTATTCCCGAACTCATTGAAGCATGTAATCCATCTTTCCAAGGAAAATATTTTCATAGTAGATGCATTTGTCATATTTTGAATTTATGTGTTCAAGATGGACTTGAAATTTTTAATGAATCGGTTATGCCAATTAGAAAAGCCGTTGCCCTTTTGCATACAAATATAACTTTAGGTAAAAAATGGCAAAAATATTGTCGTCATAAGAATATTCAACATAGGAGTTTTGTTAGAGATGTATCACATCGTTGGAATTCCACTTATTAAATGCTTAATTCTACTTTAGAGTATAAAGATTATTTATGCGAATTTTTTAGAAAAGAATTTGCGACGGTTCAATTGACTTTATTACTTTCTTATTGGGACCAATGCATGGATTTATATCAATTGTTAAAGGTTTTTAATAATGCCACCGTTCAATTATCGGGTGTTTATTATTGTACTTTCGTTCGTGTGTTGGAACATTGCATGTATATTGCACTTAGCTTTAAAAATTGTTTTAGTAAACCCAATTTGCAAGGTGTGATTTATTTTATGGTTCAAAAATGGCTAAAATATTTTAGAAATATTCCGGATGTTTTTCTAGTAGCTAAGTGCTTAGATCCTAAATGGAAATATGATGGTGTTTGTCAAATGTTAGATATTTATTATAATGCTTTTAAGCAAATGGACTTTTTAAATGTACGAATTGATGGAGAAATAATTTTCTTTGATATTCCTAATGTTACTCAAATAAAAGATGATTTAGAAAGAACTTTAAGATCTCTTTTTGCCGAATATAGGATGACTATGGTATTGATCTTGACATGAATGCACCTATTTCTTCTACTTCTACCTCTTCATTTATACCACTTGATTTAAACTCCTTAGATCCTTAGTTCAACAATTAAGTAGCATGTACCAAGATAGATCTTATAGACTCCTAGGGGCCAAGGTAATAGTGAATTAGATATGTATTTGGGTTGTCGTTTTATTTTTGGTGTTGAAGATAGTGCTCCACAAATCGACGTGATGAAGTGGTGGTCAAAGAGAACGGAGTATCCCGTACTCTCATCATGGCAAAAGAGTTGTTTGCCGTCCCGCATCCACCGTCTCGGTCGAACAAGCTTTTAGCATTGGCGGACTCATGTTGGACCAAAGAAGATCAACGATGAAACCAAGAAACATTGAAGCCACAATGTTGCTTGATGATTGGTCGAGGGCCGACCTTAGAGCTCAAGAGCTCGATTGGGATGATCGCGACGAGAGCCCAAACCGAAGAGTTCACCGAGAGTGATCGATCGGTGGACGAGAACTACTAGGGAGTAGAGAGTAATGTAATGTAATCGAACTACGTGGACTTTGATTCCTCTATGAGGATACGTAGGCAACTCAATTTTAATATTAAAATTGAGCTCAAGTCTTTTTTTCCCTTTTTTTTCATTTCAACTTTCAAGTGTTGTAATTTCAACAATATTAATGAGAAATGATTTAATATTTTTATTCAATGACTACTAAGTAAAATTTAATTTTTTTTGCTTATATTGTCTTAAGATATATATATACAACAATTAATTACAAAAAAAAAATTACAAAAGTTGAAAAAAGTGCTCCAAAAATACAAAAACAATCTTTAATTTAATTTTCAAGTACTTGTAATTTCTATTTAGTCATGTTTATTTTAATTTTCAAGTATTAATGAAAAACTAGTTCATTTTCATTTATGTTTCATTTTCTTAATTTTCAATGTTATATATATATATATATATATATATATATATATATATATATAAGAAAAAAAAATTAAAAACCGGGCCGGTTTTTAACCGGAACTGGCGGGTTTTACACGGGCCCGGAACCGCCGGTTAAAAAGCCCGGCCCGTAACCGTGTACAGTGTACACGGGCCGGTTACGGTTCACTCTCCGGTGAAACCGTAACCGGCGGGCTCGGGCCCGGAACCGCCGGTTCAGGGCCCGTGGGCAGGTCTACTCACACCTAGTAATTGTACCCATTAAATCAGCAAAAACATTCCGAAAATAAAGAAATAAATTTGCAAATTAGAGCTACACTACTTGACGTCTTCAAGCAAGGAATGTGATACATATTTTTTTATAGTCTAACACGCTTCAATGATATAATCTAGCAAAATTCTAATAAAGTTTAAGGGGCCGGGCCTACACTCACTTATTAAACTCATAGGATTTACTTGAACAATAATATAGTACATAACAATGTAAGAGTTCATACAATCTACGTAGAATATTTTATTTATTAAGAAATACTTTTCCATCCTTGAGAATTGAAGGAGTAACATATATAATTCTTGTGGATCGAACTCCCACTTCCTCCATCAACAATATTACATCAATGCGATTGGATACGTGACATCAGAATTCCTTTTTCTTTGTTGAGGATTGAGTTATGTTTTTGAAGAGGGATCGAGTTAGAATAATAGTCACATAGAAGATACATAAAGATGGAATTAATTTCTGAAAGAAGATAATTATATCCGCAAACTTCCGTGTACGTACTCACACTAAAATTTGCTAATTAGAAAAGTATGTGTTCGAAACTTTATAATTGTTGGGACGACATATGTACGATCACGATCTTACTACATTAATAGACTACATATCGTGCATGGTTATTTATGACTACATGTCGATATACATACATTCATCTTATTTTTGTCTTTTTGAATAAATGAGTTATTTGAACGTGTATTATTAATTTAGTAAAATTTACTTCTTATATTCAATCTCAATGGAGATATTCTCATAAGCACAAATACACACACTACTCTATATATATATATATGTATGTATACATCGTTCTATGTTTAAAATTGGGAGGAAAGTTAAAATAACCAATTTGAAAAAGCAAAGATAAATTCTAACCATTAATCTTTAAAAGATAAATACTAACCAATATTTTTACATCTTTACTATTTTGCCCTTATACATGAAAGTATACATGACATGTATACATGACATATACGAACACATACATGAATACATACATGATAGTCAAATATTTTTTCCGGTGACTTTTTCCGGCGACATTTTCCGGCGGAAATTCCGACGACTTTTTCCGGCGAAAAATTTCCGGCAATTTTTTCCGGCGACTTTTAGAGAAAAACAGATTCAGAAAAAAAAAATTCAGGCGAAAAAAATTCCGGTGACTTTCCGGCGGAAATTCCGACGACTTTTTCCGGCGAAAAATTTCCGGCAATTTTTTCCGGCGACTTTTAGAGAAAAACAGATTCAGAAAAAAAAAAATTTCGGCGAAAAAAATTCCGGCGACTTTTCTAGCAAAAAATAGTTTCAGGAAAAAAAAACTTTTCCAGCGACTTCCGGCGAAACACATACATAAGGAAAAAAACACACACACATACATGTATTCGTGTATGTCATGTATGAATTCATGTATGTCATGTATGGATTCATTTACACACACACACACACTTACATGTATTCGTATATGTATTCATGTATGCCGTGTATGGATTCATGTATGTCGTATATGGATTCATGTATGTCATGTATGGATTCTTGTATGAATTCATGTATGGAGTCATGTATAAAAGGGCAAAATTAGAAGAGTGGACATTATTTATCTTTTAAAGATTAGTGGTTAGAATTTATCTTTGCTTTTTCAAATTGGTTACTTTCGAACATTGTTTCTTTAAAATTTGTATAGGAAATATTTTATGCTAAGTTTAAGGGTACACCCGACTGTACATTATATTATTAATAAATTTATCTTCACTTAACTTTTTTTTTAAATTATAAATTTTGAATTTTGGGTAGATTGAATTAGACAACTTAAGACTTGCATACAACGGTTTTGATATCTTTGGGAGTGAAGCCACCAATCCGCCACCACGTGCGAACGACACGTGTCAGGTCGTAGCAAGGTTGAGAAGCGTGGAGTTCGCCGGGCAACCGTTTGCTCGAGGAGGCAGGTAGGGACCACATATATAAGAAGGCGGAGCCCAGTGTCGTCAATTCTCGAGACAATACAATCTCGCGCTCCACTTACCAACATGCCTTCTATAATTCTTTTTCCCAAATTAAAGCTGAGCCCTAATTTTTTTTATTTAATTAATTAACTTTTCCTTGCTAATGCACTTCAGTCAAAGCACGAAAATTGTATTTTATACTATATACACACTAAAAGTAGATTAAAAAAGGTCGTGTTTCCATGAATGTGACTTTTGTCATGTTCCGGATATAGTATTTTAAATTTTATGCACTAAAAAGTTTCTAAAAAACCTAATCTTTTTATGAATGATACTATTTCACAAATATTCAAAATTGCATTTCTACACATTTTATGCACATAATACTTTTAAGATTTTGATCAAATATATTGAGGGTGTTCACCTTAGGTAATAAATTAAAAAGACTATGTATAGATCAAAACAAGCTCAAAATGACTCAATCCTATATTATTTTTATTTTCTCAAGTTATTAGTCAAAGTAAACATTTTGTGAATAAATTAAATTCTAACTACTAATATTTTTCGGATTTTGGGTATTGTTTTTGTTTTGGCATTTTGTTTCAAACTAAATGATTGCCCACTTCTTTTACACGATTGAGGATTATCAATTTGCAACTGCAAATTTACTAAATTATTACTCGTTTATCAGATTCAAGCTCTGCAGATCATCAATATGAAACTATCGATCAATCTATAAATGATGCTGGTATATATCGTAATTAACTTATTCAATTTATAAAATTATATTCCGCATTTTCTTTTTATAGTCTAGCTGCACGAGTGAAAGTCTATATCAAAGGGTTAAATTGTTTGTTCAAATAGCTTAATAGTCAAATTAAATCATATCTTCTGAAATATATATATAGAAGTTCATCATTCTGGAACCAACCAACAATAACAGTGGATCGACTAATGATTAATTATATATTTGTTTTGGGTGTATACACACACACATTTACCACATATCCCAAAGGTAATCAATCATATACATATTGTAACGATACAACACAATTTGTTTTCTACACCCATGATTAATTAGAAGAGGAGATTCTATATGGATTGGAAAATTAAATTAACAAATTAAATATATTAAAACAATGGTACAATAGCCTTGGAGTTTGGCCTCCATTTTCATTGAGCCAAGTGAGATCATAAAACAAACAACACAAGTAGATCGATCGAGCTCGATAAATACAACTTTGATCTACGGTTTCAACTGATGATTCGGTGATTTATATATATATAATCAGATGCGAAAATCTAAAACTATATATTTTGATTAGGTATCGATTTCAAAAGGCTAACAAACTATATATGGATATGTTCACATGATAAAAGCTAGTTCTCATTAATCTATAAATCATGCTTATTTATGCATACAATAATATGTGCCTATTTATATAATTATATATACAATAATGTTTATTTTATAATATTGTGTCTTTATATATGTAACGATGCTTATTTGATGTCACTACTTATTTAAACATAAATAATACTTATTTTCACAATAACCGTAGGTTATACAAAATATCAACGGTCCAGATTGATTATTGGTTAACTCATGAATATAAGTTTTTATTCCGCATATATTTCTGTGTGTATATAATATTCTAGTGAGAGAATATGAACATGTTTTTTTTACATACACAATCATATTTTATATATAAATAATTATATTTTTCTAGTATCATGTTTTTTACTATATATTACAATGAGGCTTTTTTTATCATGCTTTTTATCTAATATAATTATGTTTTTTTTCCTAACAACTGTAGATCATACAAAGATCAATCATGCGAATTAATTTCCCATTGTTTTATTGATTCGGTGTGTTGGCGCGAGTGTATTATATGATTCGTACGTGTGGTAGAAAAGTTGGGGAATAAGTCAATGATCATCAAGTTCAAAGACTTTTATTTATTAGTTAATAGTAGTGATCATCAAGCCCTAGATGCCCTTGTTTAAGTGCGAAAAACAATGAATTATATGATTATTTAATTAATTATGTCCGTCATGTCTTACGCAACGAGGCTTATTGTGTTATGTTTACATCGTTTATATCCATGCAGCCTTACTAGCTATATCACTTGTTTCATAGGCTTTTTCATATCTAGCTAGGTCAAAATTCATATCTTCTGCTTGTTTCATTCTTTTAACTTATTGAGTTTCGTCAAGTTTATTACTATTATTATTTTTTTCCGACTTATACATATATATCTTTAATTAACAAGATGAACCACATTATGTGGCTGTGGGTTTCCATTGTCTCGTTGATCATTGGCTTTGTGAATAAGGTAACTCGTGGGATGTATTTCACTGAATGTCGAGGTCTTGATCATTTACTTGTTACGCTCCTAATATCTAGACTTTGAATATGATATTTTATTACTCCCTCCGTTTTTTTATAAGTGTCCTGTTGAGAAAAAATTCTTGTTCCTTTTTAAGTGTCCTATTGCGAAATTTGAGGTTAAAATAATAACAAAACTCCTATTTTACCCTCACAATAGTTATTGGAAAATGTAATTATTAGACTTTGAAAATAATAAATATGGGTATAAAAGTAATATGTCATGCTTCCTTAATTTTTGTAATTTTTCTTAATAGAACACTTAAAACAAAACAGAGGGAGTAAATCATTATAAATTTAATACGAAGTCATATCAAATGATACAACAAAAAGCAAGTTCTATAACTTATTTTAAATATTTATAGTATCGTGCATGACGATCTCATAGTGAGACGGATCAATGCAATTCAAATTTATATCTAGTTATATTTTGTAGAAGTGGTTTTTAATTGTGTTAGATTTTATATCTCCAAATACAAATAATTAGGGTTATAAATGAGTCGGCATACTCTTTAGCTATTCAAAGCTCGGCTTGGTAGAAGCTTGTTTGAATCATTTGGCATAATTTTATTCGTGAGCTTGTAAACAAACTCGTTAAGTGATTTAGCTTGAAAATATAAAATTATTAATTATATTTCTATATTATTAATAATTTTAATAATAATTGTATTAAATGTCTAACTAACTCTACTTATTATCATAAAATAACAAATATATTATATTATTGTGAACAAAAAAATATTAAAAAAAGTTAATATTTTAAATATAAATATAATTAGAAAATTTGTTTATGTTCAATTAAGATGTGAACCTCAAAGTATTCAGTAAATAAAAGCTTGACGCTCGTCTCGATAATAAACGAACCAAACTTGAGCGAGCATGACAGTATTTGGTTCGGTTCGACTCGATTCAATTATACACCTACAAATAATAACAAGGCAAAAACTCAGGTATGAATGATGGACCAAATCGTACGATTAGTGCGGTCCACCTTATTTTTCATTTAATAAAGTAATATTTAATTAAACACAATCAAGGTTTTTCAATACTCAATCAGAGTTCATTAATCACAAGTAGAGTTTATTAATTTCAATTAGAATTTATTAATTTTAAATAATATTGATTAATCATATATAATTATAGTTTATTAATATAGATTAAAATTTATTTATTCTAAATTAAAATTAGTTACATATTAATTAATTTTAAAGGAATAGAATGATGTGGTTCAGATATTATAAAGTGCGGAATCTCGTATTTTGATGTGAAATTATAACACTATCACCTCTCAAATGAGAATATTTTAATAATATAAATTTATATTATTAAAATATTCATTATATTATTAAAATATTTTCATGTGAGAGGTGAGTGTAGTATGTGTACACCTTAATAAAATTTTTCACACTATCACTCTTCATTATTACAAGAAGCGTGGGGATCGTGAGAGCGCTTATTAACTCGAAAATCAAAACGAATTAACGAGTCATAATTAATTAAGGCGTCTAATACAAGCAAGAGATGTGTTGGTCAATTCCTTTGCTGCACTTATTTTCACGGCCTTCAGAAAAAACATCATCAATACACGAACGTAACATAAGATGATCAAATTATTGTCTAAACATAAATTAATTTAATTTACGGCATCAATAGTTTTTATAATATTAATTGTCTTTGTAAGCATTCTCTAGATATGAAGCGGCCGCATATCGAAATTTTTCTTCACAAGGTTCGAAATAGCAAATGCAAGTCATGCATTTTCAATTTTTTTTAAGGAAAAATAGCATATACAATCCAAATGTGTTATTCTTAATCGCTTTTACACCCCTAAAGAAAGGGTGGGCTGCCAGAACCCCAACATATAAAAAGTAGGGGCAAATAACCCCTCTCGTCTAACAGCTCTCTGACGCTGTTTGAATTTTTTTTTTCATTTTTTTTCCTCGCGCAGGCCCTTTTAAGTGTTTTATAATGTAATTTTTTTACATACATTTTTTTACGTCTGAGCGAAAGCGGAGATCGAAATCGGAGAGCATGATATTGCCGTCTTTCACGGATTAGAATGTTTCACGGTTTGAGATCGCGGTAGACGATTCCTTGGGCGTGTAGATATTAGAAGGCAGAGAGGATTTGGGCCTCTGTCTGAACGTCGGCGAGTTTCTTGGGAGTGAGGGTGTCGCGGTCGACGACTTTGAGGGCCTTTTTTTGCGTGATCGTAGTCGCGAAGGCGGGAGTGGAAGACGTGGCCGAGGTTGCCGGAGCCGACGAGGCGGAGGAGCTTGAGGTGGTGAACGTGGAGGGCGCCGTCGGAGGAGAGGGTGGCGGCATTGATGGTGGCCCATGGGGTTGTGGTGAGTGCAGTGGGGGTGAGGGTGGGCGCTAGGGACGACGGTAGAGTGGGAGGAGAGGCGAGGCGAGACTCGTTAAAGCTAAGGGTTAGGCTGGTGTGGGCGAGTCTGCTGCGGGCGGAGTGGGTGCGGTCGGTGGTGGTGGTGGTGATCACATGTCAATCTTCGATTTCAATCGATAAAGAAGGGTTTGGTGTTCTTCATATGTTTCTTCTTTGGAGAGGGAGTTTGCTATGTGAAAGAAGCAAAATAATCCTTTCAAACTCCTCTAAAACACTTACAAGGGCCCTACACGAGAAAATTAAACGTTGGGGTTATGTGTCCCTACTTTTTATACGTTGGGGTTCTGGCAGACCCAACCCTTTCTTAAGGGTGTAAAAGCGATCAAGATTGATACGTTAGGGTTGTATATGCTATTTTTCTCATTTCTTTATAGACATGATACAAAAGTGTTATAGGCATGATTATTAAAAACATAAAGTATTTACATTAATTTGTTTACCCGCTAACCCGTTTACCTATTCACTAGCCCGTAATTCCACTGTCCGGTGAACAGATTTATGAAGTAAAAAAAATCAAAAATAGATTTAAGTCGAACAATTTCGGTTTTTCCATTTATTCGGTTCGTTTTATTCTAATAGGATACTCAGAAATTAGATTGACTAATTTTGCTCGAACATACTACAAAACCGAATGTAAATAATATTTATATATATAATATAATCAAAATTTGACGTATATAGTCGAGGTGAAACAATATGCTAGTCACTTTCCGTGAGCACCTTTCTTGAGCATCACTCTCATTTTGTCCACATTAATAAAACAATATTAATGTGGGCAAAATGAGAATGATGCTCACGGAAGAGGACTACATATAATAATAATAATAATAATAATAATAATAATAATAATAATAATAATAATAATAATAATAATAATAATAATAATAATAATAATAATAATAAGGTTGATTACTAAAATGGAAAAAATATGAAAATAAAAAAAATATCGAAAAAGTTGAAGATCGTTGGGTTAGTCAAATCATATTTGTTTTTCATGCAATTCGACAATTTTATTTTGGGAGTTTTCTGGCAAAATTAAGCAGATACTATCCCTGCCCTGCCTCCCCTTTTCACCAACCCACATTGGCTTTTGCCAGTTGACGATAGAATGAAGAAAATAATGGAAATTTTCAGGTGGTTAAAAAGTAAAAACTTAACATCTGCATTTTTTTGTTCTTATCCTGAAAATATATAAGTGTTGAAAATTTAAAAAAAAAAGTATAATTCAATAATATTGAGTATGTTTGTGAGAAGTTCAAGAAAAGTTAATTGTTGGGTTGTCGAAAAAAAAAAGGAAACAAAGTTTCAAGGTTTAATGTGAATTGAAATTTAAAAAAGTTATATATGTGCAGTACATGGGTCGTATTTCAATGGAAAACACGGTATTTTTTCCTATGCGTTAGCTTTTGGAGTTAATTAGTTTTTTCAAAATTCAAATGGCTAACGATTTTTTTTTTCTTTTAACGAATTTGAAGACAATTCCAACTCATCGGATTCTTATCAAATTTATTGTTAACAATTGGAAAGGAAAACTACCATAAATTGTACTGTCCATGATATAATATACTACTAGACGGTTACCATACAATTAAATACTAATAAATTTATTTCCATGTATAGGGACCTCTTTCCTTCGACGAAGAAACAAAACGAAGCAACGTTTTTTATTCTATTTCCAACAATTCTTTCTTCCCGTTTCAACTAATTAGCGGACTATTTTTTAGTGGAAAAAAAAATCCCAATTCAAATAAATTAAATTAAATTAAATTAATATCATACAAACGTTACCTCCAATTATACACAGCAACACATAATAAGATATTCAATTTAGTTGAATATATTCTCCAACTGAACCGGCTAAGCTCAATAAAACAACGAGAAAACATTTAAAATTTACTTGAAATCTCCTAGAATTTTTAAATAAAAGGAATTTTCATATCTCGAAGAGAAAAAATTATCCTGACATGAAATCTCTATATTTTCCTTTATTCTTTTCTTCTTTTTATTTTTTTAATTACTTAAAGAATTCAAATACTAAAAGTAACACTAATTTATATCACCATAAACCTTAGTGATATTTCTTTCTTTTTTTTCAAGGAGGAAAATTATGGTACGAATTTCAATCCCCCATTCACCAACTAAAAAACGAAAATATTTATTACACGCACAACATATAAGTGCATGTGAAATATACATTCATCTGGTCACAAAGTGGTTTTGCATCGGAGCACAGTCTATTCAATTAATTAAAGTTCTGTCAAGATCCCTTAGAAAATAGTAGGAAGCAAAGCAAAATATTGTTCTTGAACCGTGACCAAACCTAATAATATATCATGAGATACACGATACACACACACACATTGCGTTACATACGACATGTGAATCACCTTATAATCTTTTTTATTTCTTTCCCAAATTAAGCTGTTACATTTAAGCGTGCTATATATGAAGACAACCAGACTAGCTAGGCTTTTACGACTTCACTCTCTTTGCTGGAAATGTAGCAACTCATCATCCTTCACTTCATCAAACTTTCTCTACTGCTAAACACTGTTTTAACTACACAACATATACTGTCAATTTCAGAAGATTGGACTCAAAACGAACACATTTTAACGACTATTCACATAATTTAAAACCTCGCTCGCATTCATCAATATATTTCATCTATTATTATTTACCTTTATGCGGACAAATATCATCTTAATAAAATTACAGTAGTAGGGAACTGATAAACATTACATACCCTTTAGTTACTTTCTGGTCAAGCAATTATTTAATTATGTGGAAGAATCTGTTTATATATCCCACTCTAAACAATTACTCAAATTTTGTAAATTTATATTTCATATATACCAAATATACACGATAAAAAGAAATATTAAATTGTAATCGGAATTCTAAAGACTTTAATTTGGATTGTGGGACCAGATTGTGTTGAGCATAGATACCTCTTTAAACTAATCTTAATTAAAGAGTTGATTTTATGGCTGCCGCCGTACAACGTTTCAAGTTCAAGTTACCATAAGAGAGTGAAGAGTATAAGTGGTGTGACACTAATGATATGACAAATTATGTAATTTAATTTTAAATTGCAGATATTTAGTTGTGTTTACAGTATTATAATAGAAAATTCAGATTTTGTTGTAAATATCTTATAGATATACATTATATGAGTGTTGATCAAGTCATCCACCCTAAACCTTAGCTCTGTACCATTATAAATAGAGGCTTTTGGTCCTCATATTGTACACACTTTCAATACACTTTCAATACACTTTCAATGCACTTCAATACACATAATTCTTATTCTATCTACTTTATTTTCTCTTCCCTCTCTAGTTTATAACACGTTATCAGCATCATTGTTCTACCTCCTAAATTCGATCGTAGAAGGCTCCAAATTAAAGGTACGACTAAATTTTAGTCTAAGAACTCCATTCATATAATTTTTGAAATCTTCAAATTTAAAGCAAGATATATGTATATATGTAATATACGAAACACATGCAAGTTTCTAGATTTTAATTATGAGCAAGAAAGTTTTTTTTTTCGTCTATGTTTTATCAACCTTCGAGATTGGTTGTTATTTAAAAGATTATGCCTTTAATTAATTGTCGTTGATAGTAAATTATTAATGATAAATGGTTTCAACTAATATCAAAATGTTGAACTTTAGATGAATTGCAAAAATCATGGCGTCTTTAGTTTCTTTGATATATTTGTTTATTATATTTGTTATTATGATTTATTATGTCTATATTTCTTATGATATAAGAATCGTTGTTTCTGAAGAAACACGAATTTATGAATAATCTTAATAGATTATATATATTGATGCTATTGAAGTAGCACAATTAATATTTCTAAAGAATATTACATGCCTTGATGAGCAATAAAATATTTGGATAATATATGATTATCCTGTGCATATATATTGCACAAATGACAAATGGCTCCGGAAGAGCTTGTATCAATTTATGATACTAAATTAACAATAGAAAATCTCAGTAAGTCAAAAAGAAACTTACTAAGTTTTGTGATATCCGCAACAATGGATATTGCATTGAGACAAGATTAGTTCGTATATTGTTGGTTGAGAACTTGATGTTTCTCATCTACGAACTTTTGATTTCAAGTCTCAATTACACACCCACAACATACAAAAGATGGGTTTCCAACAAAAGGTTGGAATATACGTTGGATTAAATATTCACGCAGATGAACTTGAAGTTCAACAAGTTATTACTGCCAAATGAGTGAACAAATCTCATATACATATAGTATATGCACCATAAAAGCGTGAGAGATCTATTGGTGTTAAATATAAAGATCCGCGGAATACAAAATTAAATAGAGAAATTATATCACTCTATCAACCTCCTAAAAAGGATCGTCCTGAGGACGAAAATTCCAGTGCATATGCATGTGCACCAAAATATCAAAATACTGGGATTACGGAACAACCAGTAAAGAAAATATCATTGAGAAATGATGATAATTTGGTTGATTAATAATGCCATGAATTCTGTGAATTCAGAAGAAACGAACAATTGAAAAATATTATAATTATCGACAATAATTTTGCCTTGACAAAATTACTTATATCATTTTGAAATGATATACTGGATCCAGAATCAAAGAGAATAGAAGTGTCATAAGCACTGGATAAATTTGAAAGAAGCAATTGAGGCAGAACTTAAATCGCTAAATAAATAATCTTTTGCTCTGTAGTACATATGTCAAAGAATGTTGACACAAATGAGTATTTGTACTAAGAGAAAAGAAATAGATGAGATGAGAAGAAATGAAGCGATGTTAATAGCTCAAAGATTTAGGCAGAGATCCTAAATTGATTTTGATTCTCCTAATATGGCATCACGTTCCGTTATTTAATATCTATCGCAGTAATGGATATCATTGATCCGCATATTGATTGGGTCATCCTAAATTGATTTTGATTCTCCGAATATGGCATCACGTTCCGTTATTTAATATCTATCGTAGTAATGGATATCATTGATCCGCATATTGATTGGGTCATTGTGCATGAATATATATATGAAAGTTCTTGATGGACTCAAAATTAGAAAGAGAAATATAAATTCACAACAAGTGTGAATTAATCCTACTGAAATAAGGATATGTGAATAATGATACATGTATTTGTGTACATATCCAAAAGTCTTTGAATGATTTATATTGATGAAAAAGCCAACTCATACATAAAGAGTCTGGAATGGAAGACTTGTTAAATCTAAGTATTGGCTCGATATAAAGATCGAACATCTCCTAAATGAGCATATTATTTTTACACCAATCGACCTATTTGAAAGGTTGTAGAGAGATTGATTTTTATTATAAATCACATCTAGTGAGACCCCAATGATTCTCTCTTCACTTGAATTGAAGTGAATATAGAAGATAACGATTATATTATGGGATCAGAAGTTCCCTACTTTGAGTGCTGAAAGCACTATTCTATCAGATCTGATATAACTTTTAAAGTAACTTGCTAGCAAGATTTAATGCTCTCACAATGAGACATTGAAATGATATTGAGAATATCATTCGTTATCTACTTATCTTCATGGTTAAAACGACCTTAGTCTATTTTATGAAAGATATTGAGATTCACATTGATGGCTACTGGATGTTGGTTATTTATCCCATCCTCATAATACAATATCTCAAATTGGTGTAAGGATATGAGATATATTCTCCATTATTCTCTATGAGAATAATTCAACTTGTGTTGCACAAATGAGTTCTATAAGAACTATGGCCACAAAAGTTTGTTTAGTGATAAACTTGTAGAATTATTCACTAAATCTCCTCCTAAGAAAGATACGTTTATAGTAGTGAAATATGTTAATTTTGAAGATTATTATCTTCAGGGGGAGTGAGAAACTACTACATATTTATGAAGATTTGGCTATGAAGGTTAATTTTGAGTAATCATAAAGATTATACTCTAAAGGCCAAATGGTTGTACTCGTATTTTTTCCCTTTCTAAGTTTTTCTCCCGATGGATTTTCTTAGTCAAGGTTTTTAGCGAGGCAACTAATGCAATACATGAGTAAGTGTATGTCATGTAATTTTTTCCTCTATCGAGTTTCTTTTTCCCACAGGGTTTTTCAGAAGAGGTTTTAACGAGGCATGCACATCAAAACAATAAAGTCAAATGTGAAGTGTCATACTTGTATCATTGTTTCAACGGAGACTCGCTCAAGTGATTATTGGCGGGCTTATTCGAAAAGATATTGCCGACATCAACATTAAGAAGTTGGTACACAAGATCGGCATGCAACGAATCAAAGACTACAATGATCAAGTTCAAGCAGAGCAGTTGTACTCTTTTTGCTTCGATCAGATTTTGTCCCACTGGGTTTTTCTGGCAAAGTTTTAATGAGGCAACATTTGTTTCAGGGATTGGTCACTCAAGGGGGAGTGTTGTAAATATCTTATAGATATACATTATATGAGTGTTGACCAAGTCATCCACCCTAAAACCCTAGCTCTGTACCATTATAAATAGAGGCTTTTGGTTCTCATATTGTACACACTTTCAATACACTTTCAATGCACTTCAATACACATAATTCTTATTCTATCTACTTTATTTTCTCTTCCCTCTCTAGTTTATAACATATTTCAAAATGAATATTTATATATATAAACATATAATATTTTCTAGTATTAACGAAATCAGAACAAAACAAGAATTAATTTATAAAAAGTAACATATCTTTACTAAATAGCAACGATAGTGAGTTTCGAATATAAAAAGTAAGAGTGAGAGAAAGAGAGAGAGAAATTAGGAAAATGATCTCAATGTACGCAAAACTATTCACAACTTCTTGAATCCGTCAAGCGTCGAGTAGTCGGGATGTTCCAAAAATTATGTAGTAAGTATTAGTAAACGAGTATACTCATAAGTCATAAGTATTTACCGAGTAAAAAAGGCGGCAGATTATTGCCACGAAAATCTCATATACATTGCAACAAAATCTAACTCTTTATTTAGTTTTTGAAATATATCTAAATCTCTAAATAAAAATATTAATCACGTGTGCTGTTACTGGTCACGTGGATATTATCAAACTTTATCAGAACGACTCATGCTGTTCCGAACAGTTACCCACAATATGGTAAATATCATGAATTTTACCATAATCGGACTCTAAGAAAGAAAACAAAAAAAATCTTTCTTTTTTTTTTTTTAATTTTTGAGTTGGCTGACTCTAGAAATTTTATAAACGCAAGAGACCATAAAACTATACTCTAGCCACAGAATTTATAACCCGGTAAAATTCAAATAGAGAATTAAGTTCCATTTCGATGTACGATTTTTCTGTAATACCCATACCTAATACTCCCCCTGATCCGCTATTTCTGGCTCATTATTTTACTTTTTGTCTCACAAAAAGTAAAATAATGAGACAGAAATAGCGGGACGGAGGGAGTAATATAGTACTATATATGATTTCCAAAATATTTATTTTATATTCTTTTCACATAATATATTTTCTTCCATAAGGTGTCCATAACTAGAAGCCTTTACAGTCAACGTACAAAATTGCTTTAGTAATGCTAAATGTTTTATTAACACTTAAATATTTCGTGCTAACCACAAATTGAAGATATGTGACACAAAAAAATTACATTGAATTTATTTCAAAATTTTAACATACAATCATCTAATTAAATAAACGAAAGCAATACGTCGAATGAAACCATACAAGGCATTGTAGCCTATATAAGTATAATTATTGTGTGTGTGTTAGCCTAGTAATAGAATGGTTAATATTCGGGCCAAAAGTCACGGGTTCAAATCTATCGTCACGTGGTCTTTTAAATTTTTTTTGTAATGTTAGTTAAAAAAATAAAAAAGTATAATTATTTACTTTTTATTTTATTTTAGAATGCAAATCTATCTACAGGAGACTTGGTAGTTTGATGCTTGATATTTCTTGAGAGGTGGGATTACTGGAAATTACTGGAAAAGAAGGTAAAACCCAGAGCCATACATAACGGAATTAAAAATGGCGGCGAATCCGAGGTTGTTTCTGGCTGTCAAAAAAGATTTGTTTTAAAATTAAAAAATATATGTGCCGCAATTAGAAATGGTAAAAATACTGTGAATTGACAGATGTAGCCCTCCTGCTTGTTAACAAAAGGGTAAATTATCTCGGTAAATATGGTTACTTTATAGCCTATTATGGTTGGTCAAAGAGGTGATTTGCTGCCAATGACCGACATATATTAACTGGGCCGAGCATCCTGGGCCTCACGTGACCGAGCACACGTACTTCGAGATTTCTTTATTTATTTTTTTTCTAAAGAGAGAAAGGTTATAACTGACTCGGCAGCGTCTCATGCTTATTCATTGGACCTACTCCAACCATGGGTCCCACAGAGTCCACGTGTCCGAATCCCACGACTTCATTATGCGGCGAGCCGTGCTTGGCCGTCGGGGATGGCATCCTCAGGCCCACCGCGGCGTTGGCCGGTGTCCATCCCCAGTAGACTTAGTCGAACCATAAGGAAACAGTAATGACTATTAATACTAATCTGTTCCGACTTATGTACAGGAGAGGAGATTTTTACAAAAAGGTAACAGAATATAATATATATTATAATAATAAAATAATTTACGAAAAATTAGTATCCGCATTTTGAGTATACCAATTTGGGAGATCCTATAAGACAGCGATTTCATCGTTGTTTTCTGGCCCTCCGAATACTCACGATAATCTCCTCTCAGTCAAAGATTTCCATTCATTACCTCTTTCCTTGTGAAGGTTTTCGAGGATTCTTGTACCACACCAAAGAATCCAGATATTTACTTATTTTTTGCCTTATTCACACAATTATTTCCAATGTTAAATTCCCTAACACAGACGCATACACACAACCTCCTTTTGTATCCCACCCATTCAATGAACAGTTTCTCCCCTATTTATGCTTTCTTCTTCATTATTATTATTATTGCCGGACTCTGCCCTTGAAATCCCATCTTTTCATGTGTCAGATTTTTTTGGTGTTTTTATTCTCTGTGTTTGCCGCGTCTTCTCACTCAAGACTGCCTCCACTTTTTCATCGTCTTCTCTCAAAGCAATCTCCCTTTTGCTTGCTTACTCTGTATGTTACCGATCATTTTTTTCCAAACTCGATAGCGATGGATGCAATTTTACGGCCACTCAAACAAACCCAACACAAGAAAATCGTTAAAAAACTCGTCCACCCACTCCTCCAATCAAGGACGGTCAGGATTTCTGTTACCGATCCCGACGCCACCGATTCCTCCAGCGACGAAGACGAGTTATTTCCACGCCGCCGCGTCAAGAAGTATGTCAGTGAGATAAGAATAGAGACGGCGGCCGCCGCCGCGGTCAACAACCCCAAGAGAAGTGCAGTAACTACTCTCCAGTCTAAACCCAAGCAAGCCAAGGTCAAGGAGGCGGCGCTGCCAGAAGGTGAGTTCCGGAAGTTCCGAGGAGTGCGCCGGCGGCCGTGGGGGAAATGGGCCGCCGAAATAAGGGACCCGTGTAAGAAGGTCAGGCTTTGGTTGGGAACATACGACACGGCGGAGGAGGCGGCTATGGTTTACGACAACGCCGCCATTAAACTCCGAGGTCCGGATGCCCTGACGAACTTCGCCGTTCCGAGAACTAAGGATGAATTGCCGGAGCCCAATGCGATGTCGGGATACGATTCTTGCGACGATTCTCACAATCTTTCTTCGCCGGCGTCTGTTCTCCGCTTCCGTAGTAGCCTCAACAGCGCCGAGGAAGGTGAGCAGAGCCACCACAGCTCTGTCAGCGCTTCGAAAGCGGAAGACGAAGTGTGCGGCGAGATGAAGGGCTCCGCCTCCGTCGACTCCCTGCTCGATCGGAGTGATTTGGTCTGCGCCGCTGTGGGGTCGGTTGATCGGACGGCGGAGGATTGTCGAGCCGAGATAAGTTTGTTGCCGGCTTATTCCCCTGGCTCCTTGCCTATGGACACAGCCTTCTTGAATGATTTCTTCAACTTTGAAGTCCAAGATCAGACATTGGTGTTTGATGCAACGGATAGCAGTAATTTCAGTGATCGTGTAATGGCCGGAGATTATTTTCCGGTTGGCGGAGATGATTTTCCGGTTGGTAGCAGTAATTTCTGTGATGGAATAATGGACGGAGATGATTTTCTGGGTGGTGACGAAATAGGGTTGGGTGATTTTAACGATTCGCCTCTTGACGAATTAGATTTTGGAGAATTAAAATGTGAATTTCCAGGTCTATTTAAGGATTCGTTCCAAGATAAGTTCCCAAACAACGAAGTTGATTTAGGAGAAGTTAAATATTCAATTCAAGACGAGTTTGTGGCGGTTGAGTTCGGAGATTTTAATGATTCGTCGCTACAAGAGTTTTCCTCCGGTGATGAATTAGGCGACTTTGATTTAGTTACACGACGTAGTTGTGTTCGAGTTGAAGATTATTGCCAAGAATATATATGTGATATGTTTGCAGATGCAATAGAGGTATCTTAGTAGTTTAGTTACTTCTACCGAGTGTGTTGCTTTTTCCTTCGCGGCTTGCTGATTAATGGCAAATTTTGTTTCGGCTCGCTCTGTGTTTTTATTTTTATTTATTTATTTATTTAAATTAGTGCATAAGCTAAAAATATGTATAATAGCTTCTTGAAACTATTAATAAAATAAATTCTTTCGAGTAAATGGGTAAATGCATGCATCAACAACGAATTTTATTAAATATTACTCCGTCCCAACAATAAGGTCTCACTTGTTAAGGTATTATTAAGAAATTAGGCTAAAAAGATAAAAAGTGGTAGGTCCCACAGCTTTTGAAGAGTTAATTATTTTTATTTTTGGAATGACACTATGCTAATGGAACAGATAAAATGGAAAGAGAGACCTTACTATTGGGACGCATGGAGTAATAATTATAGAAGAAAAAAGGATTATAAAAGGATATTGCTAAATTCCCTTAAATATTAATTATAATAAAATAAAAAATTATAATCGGGAGTATTTATTTATGGGTTATGTTGTAATGCAGAAGTGTCATTCCATATTGTTTGTTCATATTGCCACGGGGGATGGCGTAATTTGCGGTTATATATTTGACCACAAAATTCAAATGAGAAAATTATGTTAAAAATCAAATCTTTTTCTCCCATTGCTCAGATTTTGATACGATAATTGAGCCAACGACATTAAAACCTCTATTTTAGATTTGGGGAGTGCCGAAAGCAAAGGGTGGCTGGCCACGCAATAATTCAACAAAATTATGGCTTGTGTATTTAAGGTTGAAAAGATATGTTTGGAATTGGGTCGCATTTACTTGGGTATAGTACGAATATCTAATGATTGTTGTTTGAATTGTACTAGTATTGTAGTATTTGTATCTACTAAATTTAAATGTGGATGTAGATTTTACAAGGTATAGATGGAGTAAATAATTCCGGCGATATAAATATAATTGAGTTTCGAGGATCACGACGGATCGGTGATGGCTGATAAGGCTCCAATTAAACGGTGCCGGTAATGCTAATTTATGGTACACATATATATTAATATTACACCTAATATATTATATCACATTTATTTTTGGTTTGTACAATGCATTTTGCCCAATGTAATGTTAATACGCACGCGGTGTTTGGAGCATTGATGATTGTTTCAGAATTTTAAAATCTATATATATATATATATATATATATATCTATATATCTATTACTAATACGAAAATAAAGCTGTCCCTCTACGGTGCTCCGTTCAGATTTTCCTTTATTTTGGTAATTTGTCTAGGTTAATTCATATATATTCTAATTTTTATTAATTTCATATTCTTGAAATATCACATGTTTATCTATTAATCACATCTCACATTTATCTTCCCCTCTATTTAATTAATTTCTTCTATTACACATTAAAATAATGACAATTTCGGAATGCATTCTTATAAATCCTTATTTTTTACATTCTTAATTCATATATACAATCTATATATATATATATATTTAATATTATAAAAAATTTTACGTTCCTATTATGTGGTAGTATATTCATTAAAGTTTCCTTTATTATATTATATACAATTATAAAATTATATCGTCAATTAGATTATGTATAGAATTATAAGTGCTCGAAAAGTATTAGTTAATCAATTTAATTAATTTATATATATATATATATATATATATATTCTAATTCGAATTTATCATTATGATTATTATTATATTTATTAGTATGTATTTAATTAATATTTGTAATATATTTGTATTTATCTTTCCGTGTGTAATGTCATTAACTTCTAATAAACTATTAAATGTTGTAATATTGATCTATCCATGTTGTTATTGAATTCTAATAGACTTTTATGTGTCATATTTTGACACTATATTATGTATTAGAAGAATTATCATTCTGAATTATGTTTAGATATTAGAAATAAAATTATTTTTTAAGTTAGTCTCTAAGCAGCACTAATAATTAAATTTAAAGTAACAGACAAATTTTAAAAAATCAAATTAGCATTTTAAGAGGCCAATAGAAAATTTGTAAACGAAAATCCCTATGAAGTATAATTAAATATATTTTATCAACATGTCTATATGGAATCCTCTTCAATTTTCATTCATATTTTTCTAAAACTTCGATTAGTGTTTGTTAGAAAATATATACATAATCAAATGTGGGAAAGATAGCTAAAAAAAAGAAAAAAAAATTGAAGATGTAAACATTTTTTTCTTTTCTGTATTTTGGCAAAGATTAGATATATCAATTTAGCATGAACCAACGAGACGGTTCAAATATATTTAAAAACGAAGGATTTTTACTCATTTTAATTAATATTAACTTTGTTTAGATTTTTATCGAGTAATTTTGTATAAAACAACGAGACGGTTCAAATAACACTGGAAAGAAGGATTTTTACTATTTTTAATTAATATTAACTTTGTTCAGATTTTTATCGAGTAATTTTGCATAAAACAACGAGACGGTTCAAATAACACTAGAAAGAATGGTTTTTTACTATTTTTAATTAATAGTATTACTTGTAGTGTTCATATTTTTATCGAGTATTAAACATGACAACACCTTCAGCGCACCAGGTTTGTGTATACCAGAGGTCAAGAGAGGAAGTATAATAGAGACGTCATTAACAGATAACGCTCACGGTTCGCTATTTCTATTTATCTTAAATTCTTTATATTGTGCAATATTAATTTATATATTTTATTTTTTTGGCCTTTTGGCTAAGATTAGAGATATCAATTTAACATAAACCAACGAGACGGTTCAAATAGACATAAAAAGAAGGATTTTTATTAATTTTAGTTAATATTAACTTTGTACTATTCAGATATTTATCGAGTATTAGCCAACGGATTTGAGACGGGTATGTACAATAAAGTTACTGTTTTAATTGAGATTAGGACTACAATATGTAAAAAATTTATAAACAAATTTAAATTTGAAAAATACTTAATGAATGAATATGCGTTCTAATTCCTAATTATATGCGAACAACATCACAACTTCTAAATAAAATATATATATTTTTAAATGTATACACGTAAATCAAAACATAAGTTATTTCCCGTCGAATCTCGACGAGCTACTTACTAGTATATATATATAACAGAATAGTAACCGCCATTTTCAATTTCAATTTAATTTGAATGACAATTTTGTAAATAAATTTAAATTCAAGGATTAATATACTTTTATTTTATGGTTTCATAATAATAATAATAATAAAATATATATATATATATATATTAAAATAAAATAGTGGAATTGCAAATCAATTGCAATTCAATTTTGATGACAATTTAAAATAGAGTATAATTTTTGAAATAAATCAAAAATATTTTTTATATATATATTTGTTTTTAGTTTCAACACACGTACACATGACTCGAACTTCCAATCTCATGATTGGAGGGGAAGTGTCTTACAAGTTATAACTAAGATGCTACATATCTCTTATCCGTGCATCGCACGGAGGGCAATACTAGTTTTTACTAAAGTAAGAAAAGTTGAAATTTTAAAGAAAAATAGGAAAGGCGATAGATTCTCTTAAAATTAAAATAAATATGGGGAGTATTTACATGTTTAATAGTAGGAGAGAGAGAGAGGAGAACGAAAACTGTTCGTAACGATGCGTCAGTAAATTGCATCCCCTTTTTTGGGTTATGCTATAGGCATCTTTTTACTGAATTAAAAATACGTACTATATTATTTTGTTCATCCAAAATAGGCAAAAATTGCGTTAATTATATTTCTTTTTTGTGTTTTCTATCATTATTTCGTACAGATAGTACTTTTGCATGATAAAGTCTGTTTAAAAAAAAAAAGACTATTAAAGAGTACCTGTTTAAATTTTAGTAATGTTTGGTGTGACTAATATGTATGATGGTTGAGTATTTCATTTTAACAAAAAAAATATAATTAAATAAATTACATAAGAATGTAATGAGTAAATTATGATATTAGTGTATAATTAATTCTCTCAGAAAATGGTCAAGAACCAAATATAAATGATGTCCATATATACCTTCCTTCAGTATGAAAATTTTATGTGCGTTTTAGCAAATTAAGGCTCATATTTTGTAGGTCTATATTTTCTAATTACTCTTTTCACCTAACGTACGTATTTTTACCATCAATCAAATAATGCAGGAATTATAGTGTGCTTTTCTTTTTTTTCTTTTTTTTTTTTTTTTTTTTTGAATATCATTACAAATATTAATACTCACACACCCCACCTAGGATTTTTTGTGGCCGAAATCTTCGAGCCTCTCGACCTATTGATCAATGACAACCACTCCACCATTGCGCCATCCACTGGACGTGTGCTTTTCTTTTCCATATAAGCTATCGTCTTTATAAGTAAAAATTGTAAGTACTCACGTGTACCAATTAACATTATTTGCGTATTTATTGTAATATTTGGACAATATATTAGTAGTATTATTTTTGTTTGCAGATCTTGTAACCTTTTTAAAGAAGTTTTCAAATTGCCATATTTCTTCAAGGATATAATTTGAAGTGATTTTTTTTTTAACAAGTGAAATCTTATTGAATGGAAAGAAAAATGCAACGAACGATATTTGTTAGTAAAAAAACATGTCAATTTTTTTTTATTTACTTTGTTTTTTTGCACAAACTGTTCTTAAAAAAAATTAAGTTTTTGGTATACTGAAACAACTATGAAGTATTCAGAATCTCAGATCAGCCCATGGAAATTTGTCGAGTAATTTTTCTCCTTTTGTAAACGTCATCAGTAACGTATAAGAACCAGTGTGCGGGTACGGACATCCACAACCTTTAATTAGCAATAATTAGGGGTTAGACTTTAGCAATTCATAACTAGAGTTTAATAATTTATAATTAAAAATTATCAATTTATTTAAATATATAATTATAGATTAATTGGTGATCCTCACCATGCTGATGCATGCACGGGAATCCCGCTCTTTAATACTCCCTCCGTCCCGTGATAAGTGGCCACATTTCCTTTTTGGGTTGTCCCGGGATAAATGGTCACTTTCCTTATAAGGAAATATACCCCTCTCACAAAAAGTTATGGGTCCACCACTTTCTATCTTTTTACCCTTTAAATACCATTCTCCTTAATTCCCGTGCCGAAAAGAATGTAGCCACTTATGGTGGGACGGAGGGAGTATATATACTAGTATGCTCAATTAGATAAATACTAGTAAGTAATCCGTCGAAATTCGATGGGAAATAACTTTATGTTTTAATTTATATGTATATATAATAAAAATAATTTTATATCTTATTTAGAAGTTGTGATATTGTTCGCGTTAATTATTAATCAAACTTAACAAATTAATTTTATTTCACGTATCTAAATTTATAATTAGGAATGTCAATGAATCGAGTATACTCATTTATTATGTATTTTCTAAATCTAAATTTGTTTAGAAATTTTCTACATATTCGTCCTAATCTCGGTTAAATTAGTGACTTTACTGTACATACTCGTCTCAAATCCGTTGAGTAATACTCGATAAAAATATGAACACTCCAAGTAATATTAATTAAAATTAGTAAAAATCCATCTTTTTATGTTATTTGAACCGTCTCGTTGGTTTATTCTAAATTACTCGATAAAAATATAAATAAAGTTAATTAATTAAAATTAGTAAAAATCCTTCCTTTTTAAGTATATTTGAACCGTCTCGTTGATTCATGTTAAATCGATATCTCTAATCTTTGCCAAAATGTGAAAAAAAAATATGTTTACATCTTCAAAGTAATATTAATTAAATTAGTAAAAATCCTTCTTTATATGTTATTTGAACCGTCTTGTTGGTTTATGCTAAATTATTCAATAAAAATCTAAACAAAGTTATTTTTAATTAAAATTAGTAGAAATTCTTCTTTTTAAGTGTATTTGAACCGTCTCGTTGGTTCATGCTAATTAAATCAATATCTATAATCTTTGACAATTTTATAATATTAAATATCCTTCTTTCTATGTTATTTGAACCGTCTCATTGGTTTATTCTAAATTACTCGATAAAAATATAAATAAAGTTAATATTAATTAAAATTAGTAAAAATCCTTCCTTTTTAAGTATATTTGAACCGTTTCGTTGGTTCATGTTAAATCGATATATATAATCTTTGCCAAAAATATGGAAAAAAAATATGTTTATATCTTCAAAGTAATATTAATTAAAATTAGTAAAAATCCTTCTTTCTATGTTATTTGAACCGTCTCGTTGGTTTATGCTAAATTATTCAATAAAAATCTAAACAAAGTTAATATTAATTAAAATTAGTAGAAATTCTTCTTTTTAAGTATATTTGAACCGTCTCGTTGGTTCATGCTAATTAAATCGATATCTCTAATCTTTGCCAATTTTATAATATTAAATATATATAGATTATTATATATGAATTAAGAATGTATAAAATAAGGATTTATAAGAATGTATTCCGAAATTGTTATTATTTTAATATGTGTAATAGAAGAAATTAATTAAATAGAGGGAAAGATAAATATGAGATGTGATTAATAGATAAACATGTGATATTTCAAGAATATGAAATTAATAAAAATAAAAATTAGAATATATGAATTAAAATTAGACAAATTACCAGAATAAAAGAAAATCTGAACGTGGCAACTTTATTTTCACATTAGTAATAGATTTGAAATAACTGAGATAAATATTTAATCAAATAACTACTTTTTTTGACAGAAATTTGAAATAACTACTTGAAAATCATGAAAATGATGCAAAATCAATCAGTCGCGAAACGTAATTATCTTCAATTATATGCATTTTACTGTCTATAACAATTAAATTATTGATTTCACGAACTGAAATATAAAACATCCTTGTGTTCATATATGCACGTTGAAGTTAATTACTAGTATAACTTTACATATTGCCTTCTTAATTTGTTTTATTTTACCATTTTGTATTTTTATCTAAACGAGACACCCTCATTCCTATAAAGATATACAGTGTAACAACTTCGAACGAGACTTAAAATTATTTTTACTAAAGGAATGATCGTGGTGTTTTAATATTGCAGGCTTAAAAAATACAACAACTTCCATTTTACTCCAACTAAAAACAACAATATTTATTTTCTAAAAAAAAAACAATATTTATAGAAAGAGTCAATCACTAATAATCATGATCAAAGCACAAGTTATGTCCCCAGTGACATTCTTTTTGCTAGAGTATTTTTCTATCAAAAGATTTTTTTTTTTTTGGCGGATGTATGAAAAGAAAATTAATATAAAATCAGAGGTACGAGATATATAGATTTGATAAGGCCAATCTGAAAACACTAGCCACGCCCACACGTTCCATCAGCCGTGGAGAAGCAACCAAACACTGCTCCAATTATTATGTCTCAAAACCTTTCTGCCCAATTAATTTACTGTACATTTGAAAGGCTTTGACTAATCCACGCTGGAATTAATTTGTATCGAGTTATAATAATTAAAAAAAAAAACCCTCAATTCAATTGTCCTCAATTTTATTTTATTTTTTTATGAAGAGTTTATCTGCAGCTGCTACTATGCTACATGATGTGCGCACTATATAAATTCGTATTTATATACATTATTTACGAATCACACAAGAAATATAATTTAATTATATTAAGAATACTTGATACCCTCTCAGTTCACGATAAATGTAGCATAATTTCTTTTTTGCGTATGTTCACTATAATTGTAGCACTTTCTATTTTAGCTAGCAAATGACCCACCAACTATCAATATTTTAAATCTCTCAAAACCAAACTATCAACAATTTCTTAAAACTTATGCGGAACCCAAAATGTTACACTTATTGTGGACTGAAAGAGTATATAATTTCAATAAGATTCGAACTGATATATCAGGTAAATTGAATCACTGACTCACAAGAATATCCAGCATGACTCCAAATGAGACATTGACTTAATTTTACAAAACAGTAATCGGAAAAAGCTACGGTTATTAGCAGTCAAGTCATCAATCAAACAATCGTATGTGTTTTTTCGAGCACTAATTTCTTTCAAACTTCGCAATATTAAATTGCCATTAAATAAAATATTCACTTCCAAAACTCAATTAAATTAATTATAACTTCTTATGTGATGGCCACTTGTGATCAAACAGGGAAGGCTTCAAAATATATGCTAAAATAATTAGGAATTTTGCTGTCTATTAAAGAAGATGTTTTTCTACAGCTAAAAAATCAACACGATTTGGACTTTTTTTTCCCGTACGGTGACAAATTATGACACGAGTAATGAGTTGTAAAGACTAAAGAGAGAGCGGGAAAAAAAATCACCCAGAGATATAGTAACTGTTCGAAGTGATTGAATGATGATACCCAGAAAATTAAGATGAAATTTTTACTTTGTATTTCGATTCATTCTGTTAGTCTCGAACTCGTACTCCATCCTTTCCGTTCAATATGGACTTATTCTTTTCGGCATCAAGACTTAGGGGGTGTTTAGGGCTGTAAACGAGCCAAACGGTTCGTAAGCGATTCGGAGCTCGCCTCGAAAAAAGTTCGTTCGAAATTCGTTCATTTACTAATCGAGCCGAGCTCGAGCTTACCTATATTCGACTCGAAAAGCTTGCGAACACGTTCGAGTTCAATACTAAACGAGCCAGCTTGCGAACATGTTCGCGAGCCTTTTAAACGAACATGTTCACGAACATGTTCACGAATTTTTCTAATTATTATATATGTATATATATATATATATATATATATTTTTAAATATTTTATAATACCAACATTTATTTTATATATATTGATAAATTAATATTTTTTATTTTTAATGCTCATGATAATTTGATAATAGATAAAAATAATTACTATATAATAAATAAAAATAATATATTTTTTAATTATTATATTTTTTATTTTTTTCGAGCCGAGCTCGAGCTCGGTCTAAACGAATATTTAGCGAGCCGAGCTCGAGCCTTTGAATTTTCTAACGAGCCGAGCTCGAGCACGCTAGTGTTCGGCTCGGCTCGTATACAGTCCTAGGGGTGTTTGGCTAAGTTTATTTTAAAAAGCTTATATCGGCTCGGCTCGTTCGAGTTCAATATTGTTCAATACTAAACGAGCCAGCTCGCGAACATGTTCGCGAGCCTTTTAAACGAACATGTTCACGAACATGTTCATGATTTTTCTAATTATTATATATGTATATATATATATATATATATATTTTTTTTTAAATATTTTATAATACCAACATTTATTTTATATATATTGATAAATTAATATTTTTTAACTATTATATTTTTTTTATTTTTAATGCTCATGATAATTTGATAATAGATAAAAATAATTACTATATAATAAATAAAAATAATATATTTTTAATTATTATATTTTTTATTTTTTTCGAGCCGAGCTCGAGCTTGGTCTAAACGAATATTTAGCGAGCCGAGCTCGAACCGAGCTCGAGCCTATGAATTTTCTAACGAGCCGAGCTCGAGCACGCTAGTATTCGGCTCGGCTCGGCTCGGCTCGTATACAGTCCTAGGGGTGTTTGGCTAAGTTTATTTTAAAAAGCTTATAAGCTCTTGAAGCTTATAAGTTCTTCAATGAACTTATAAGATATTTTGCCTCAATAGCTTATAAGTTATCAAAGTGTTTGGATAATTGTACTAATAAGCTCCACTCCACTCCATCTCTCTCACTCTCATACCCTTCTCTCTCCAGTTTTGATCATATATAATAAAATTTTATTCCGAACCATTCTTTTTACACAATTGCACAAAATCGACGAACTTCAGTGGCGTAAACATATCAGATAATTTACATATCACCTGTGTTGCTCAACTTAAGGGACGGTAGAGAGAGAAAGAGAAGAGAGATAAATATATTAGTGAGAAACAGAGAGAAGAAGAAAAGCAAGAGATAGAAAAAAATTAGAAAGAAGAGAGAGAGAAGACGAAAAGAGAGAGAGAGAGAGAATTAGAGAGGAGAGAGAGCTGAGAGAAAAAAAATTAGAGAGCAGTGAAAAAGAGAGGAGGAAGAGAAAAATATTACAAAAAGAGAGAGGAGAGAGACAAAAAATTATAGGTATAATTCAGAAAAAAAATGTTGATTTTTTATTTATTTTAGATTATAAATTAAAAAAAATAAAATAAAATGAAAAATTGTGAAAATAAGGAAATTGAGTGTTTTTTTTAACAATAAGGAAATTGAGTGTTGTTCATAACATGTTTACAAAAAAAAGTTGGGGTAGAGGTACTTTTCTTTTTAGGAGCTAATAAGCTCTTAGAGCTTTTTTTTGGAGCTTTTAAGCTCTTGAAGAGCTTATTTTGCCAAACACTTTGCAAAAGCTTATAAGTTCTTAAACAACTTATAAGTTGTTTTAAGGAGCTTATAAGCTCAGCCAAACACCTTCTAAGAAGAAGGAATTAGGTATAATAAAGTGTTTTTTAGTTAATAAAGTGTTTTTTAGTCAATAAAGTACTAATAACATGTTTTGCCTAAAGTAAGTTCTAATTCTTTCCATAAAAGGAAACATGTCATATTGAATGAGACGGTACAAAAAGAAAAACAAGCCATATTGAATGGGACGGAGGGAGTATATCATATCGATGATAACTATTTTATTGTTCTATTTTAATATGATTATCAATTTAAAAAAAAAAATCATATTCGCATAACAACTAACTCAAATACAATGCCTCCTAGCCTTAAAAAATCAAAAATAGCACCCTTTCATTTATCACGCAATTAAGAAAGTATATTTAATTTTCTTAAAAATACATTATTTTATGTGACTACTTAAGGAACACAACAATGTGAGAGAGAGTGAGAGAGAGAGACTATTTGGATTGAAATGGAATAATATGAAACTGGGTTATGACGCATGAGTTTACAGAGTGTGGAAATTTTTTGAGCCTGTGCAACACGTCTGAAGACTACGTAGTATACTATATAAAGCAACTTTATTTGAGTTGACCTACTTATTCACATATGCTCATAATTCCATTAAATTGTAAACAACAACATTTCTTATTTTATTTATCATGCATTCTTATTGAGCTAAAATATATAGTAAATTAAATTATAAAATATTACCACGTAGGTCCGGGGTAAATATTTTTTCTTAAAATGATAAAAGGGTATGCTATTTTTCTATCTGTTGCTCCTTTAAAACTTATTTGGCGGACTCCTTTTTTCTCTAAAAAGGAACAAATTAAATAATTAGTGGATGTACATGAGGAGAAATGATACCGCTCACCTTCAATGAACACCGATAATCATTTGTCCATATTAGTATTATTTTTTTAATTTTTTTTATTATTTTATATTTTAATATCCTAAAAATTAATATTGAAATCACTATAAAATACATAAAAAGCAAAGCACAATTTGTTCTTTTTCCCTCTAATTTCAAAATTGAATAATATAGATAATCAAACTTTAATTTCTATGTATTTTGTAGATTTAATGATTTCAATATTAATTCTAGAATATTAAAATATAAAATAATTAAAAAATAATGCTAATATTAACAAACGGTGATTGACACTCACAAAATGTGCTAAGGGAAAGTAAGCAACATAAAAATATTATCATTTCTATGTACGAGAGTATTAAGTATACGTACCAGTATACGGAGTAATGAGTAGTGATAGACATACAGATTGATATGATGATGTAATGATTTGTTGAAATAATTAATGTTATCGCTATTCTATTTTCTGTACCTTATGTCTGCCCAAGAACATTTAATGCTACACATCTTTCACAGTTTCAGTATTGATACTTTTCTTCACATGATTTTTTACTTTTTCTCGGAAGGTCTATTTTAATAAATACTTACAAACTACTATCATATGATCATATCTGTTTCATTCTTAATTTGTCTTATCACAATGTTTTTACCTACTGTTTTATACTTATTTTTATGTTTACCGTCATCTTTTTTACATACCCTCTCGGAAGCTCTATTTTTATCTCCGTGTACCAAAGAAGTGAACAATTTTAGTTTAATTTCCTGCCTAGTATTTGTATGAGAAGCTGTAAAAAAATGATAACAATTTGCATTATTTTTTCATAGAATTTTGAAATAAAATACTTATTCGAGAATAACTCTTTTTTTTAAGGTAGGAACACTTACTAGGGAACAAAGGAAGTATTACAATGATGTTTTTTTTTCCACGACAATTATAGATCATATGTATCAAAATCAATGATTCAAACTGATTCATATATAATTTGTAGAGTATGATCTGTTTTATACGAATCATTTTGTATATACATTAGTATAGAAAAGCCTATGAAAGGCGACGGTGCAATGAAAGCTATGGTAATAATTACAGTACTCTTTTTGAAGCAGAAATGGAAAAGAGACCTCTTTGTCAACTTTTTCACACATTGCAACAATTGTCACTTCATCAACACTGACACCACACAACATTTTCTATTTCATTTTTTTAACCTTCTTTTATGGGTGATGTCAACTGGTCAAGTCCCATACACTCAAATACATTTTAAATACTAAAAAAATTCCTTCACATTTTCTTACATATGATATTTTGTATGTGTGTAGTACATCAACCAAAAGAAATAAATTATACGACAAATTTTGCTGCAAATTCATTAGGATAATTTTCATATTCATTAGTTATTTATTAGGTTTTGTAGTATTAGGATCGATCCTTAATTACAGAGATAGAAGATGTATTGCACCAAACAGGAGGCCAGAGGAGAATTATGTTTTATCCCATATATTTTCTAGATTTTTTTAGGATAATTAATAATGAGTAATCATCAACAATCGCTTCTACGAAGTTTCTTTATTTATGTTTAAATTAATATTTAAGTGATAACATTAATTTCCTTCTGATGATACTATATATAGCCTAAGCAATCTTCAAAAGTCAATAATGAAAATTAAATGAACTATGCTCATTATCAGCGAAGATTTCATTCCAAAGACACGTTCTCAAACAATCATAGTATAAGATAAAGACTACAAAGAGAGACTGTAAACCATTTCATTAAAATTGTACAGTTTACCAGACTAAAGTGATATAAATCTCACAAAAGCAAATGCCATATACTTAATCATGTTTGTGTGTGTGGGGTTTTTTTTTTTCTTTTTCTTTTCTTTTTTTTGTATAGACAATCCAAAGTCCAAACCCCTTAATGTTGAGTGAGTATAATTATGTGAATATCCATATACTTGTTTTATGATGATAACTTGATCCGTTTCTAGAAGTTGGAAGGCAGATTTGGGCAGAGAAAATGCACGCGTGCGATCCCATTACCGTTAGCAATAATCGACTTATGAATTTTAAGAATAAAAAAAAATTATGTCGATGGAACCCGCGTTGGCACTGGTAAGTTCCCGCTCCTGTGTAATACTTCCTCCGTCCCGTTCAATATGACCTAGTTCTTTTCGGCACGGAGACTAAGAAAAAGAGAATTATGTATAATAAAATGTTACTAAAGTAACTTTCTAGTCAATAAAATGTTTTTTAGTCAATAAAGTGATAATAAAGTAACTTTTTAGATTAAAGTAAGCTCTAATTCTTTCCATAAAAGAAAACATGTCATATTGAATGGGACGACTCAACAAGTAACACATGCCATTTTGAACGAGACGAATGGAGTATATGCTTGTAAAGTGCAAGCCGCGCTTATAGCGTACTATGTAAATTATCCATGTGACTGACTTATCTATTTAAAGAGTTGGTGAAATTTGAACACGAAATCTTTAACTTGAAATGCTTACTCCACCGCTCGCCCCTATAAAATGTATTTTTAATGAATGAATTGTTTATGGGCTTACTGGCTGCTGCACCGTGTTTGTTTATAATTAGGCACGTGATTTGCGTCAGGAGTTGAAAAAAGAGTTGGTGTATAATGTATTCATGGGCTGTTGTGTAGACCAATTTCGTCGGTCAACTAACCGACACATATATGATGGGCCCATATATATATAATACGAGGACTAAACAACTTCCGTATATCAAGTTTTCTACTTGTATTCTTTCAATTTTTGTGTCCCACTATTTTTTAGTTTCTTTCATTTTATTTTTTTAGTTTTAACTAGTAAGTAGTCAGTCGAAACTCGACGGGAGATAACTTTATGTTTTAATTTATATGTATACATTTTAAAATTAATTTTAAATCTTATTTAAAAGTTGTGATATTGTTCGCGTTAATTATTAATCAAACTTTGAAAGTTAATTTTATTTCACGTATCTAAATTTATTATTAGGAATGATAATGGATCGGGTATACTAATTCATTATGCATTTTCTAAATCTAAATTTATTTTGAATTTTTCTACATGTTCGTCCTAATCTCGGTTAAAATAGTCACTTTACTGTACATACGCGTCTCAAATCCGTTGAGTAATACTCGATAAAAATATGAACACTCCAAGTAAAATTAATTAAAATTAGTAAAAATATTTCTTTCTATGTTATTTGAACCGTCTCGTTGGTTTATGCTAAATTACTCGATAAAAATCAAAACAAAGTTAATATTAATTAAAATTTGTAAAAAATCTTCTTTTTAAGTATAATCATTCTTTCTATGTTATTTGAACCGTCTCGTTGGTTTATGTTAAATTACTCGATAAAAATTCAAACAAAGTTAATATTAATTAAAATTTGTAAAAATTATTCTTTTTAAGTATATTTGAATCGTCTCGTTGGTTTATGCTAAATCGATATCTCTAATCTTTGCCAAAATGTGGAAAAAAATGTGCACCGTGAATGGGGCAGCTTTATTTTCCTATTAGTAATAGATAATTAGATATATGAATTAAAATTAGACAAATTACCAGAATAAAGTAAAATCTGAACGGAGCACCGATGAGGGAACACGTTAAAAATGAAGAGTATTCCATGTAGACATGTTGATTAAATATATTTATTTAGTCTTCATAGAGAGATTTTCATTTACAAATTTTCTACAGATTAATATATATGAATTAAGAATGTATAAAATAAGGATTTATATGAATGCATTCCGAAATTGTTATTCTTTTAGTCTATATAACACAAGAAATTAATTAAATAGAGGGATAGATAAATATGAGATGTGATTAATAGATAAACATGTGATATTTCAAAAATATGAAATTAATAAAATTTTAATTAATAAAAATAAAAATTAGAATATGATATATATATATATGAATTAAAATTAGACAAATTATCAGAATAAAGGAAAATCTGAATGGAGCACCGTGGAGGGGGGAGTTCGACGGAAAATAACTTTATGTTTTAATTTACGTGTATATATTTTAAAAATAATTTTATATCTTATTTAAAAGTTGTGATATTGTTAATCAAAATTAGAAAATTAATTTTATTTCACGTATCTAAATTTATAATTATGAATGATAAAGGATCGGGTATACTCATTCATTATGTATTTTCTAAATCTAAATTTGTTTATAATTTTTCTACATGTTTGCCCTAATCTCGGTTAAAATAGTGACTTTACAGTGCATACCCGTCTCAAATCCGTTGAGTAATACTCGATAAAAATATGAACACTACAAGTAAAATTAATTAAAATTAGTAAAAATCCTTTTTTTCTATGTTATTTGAACCGTCTCGTTAGTTTATGCTAAATTACTCGATAAAAATCTAAACAAAGTTAATATTAATTAAAATTTGTAAAGATCCTTCTTTTTAAGTATATTTGAACCTGTTGGGAAAATTAATAGAGTTTTGATTTGATACCAAAACCCAGCTGACCCCAACCGAGTAGATGATTGCACAAGCCTAAGCGTTTTTCAGCTCACCTGTTTGAGCTTATAGAGTTTCTTAGTTTACAGGTAGAGTCGCAGAAGTCAGCAGAAAACACATCTGACCGGACACAGCTGAAGTATTCAGCATAAGCAGACTTAGCACAGCAAGACCAAGCAGAGTCAAAGACCCAGCAGTATCAAAACCCAGCTCAGTGACGGAAACCCAGCTCAGTGTCAAAGACCCAGCTCAGTGTAAAGGACCCAGCTCAGTGTAAAGGACCCAGCTTAGTGTCAATGACACAGCTCAGGTCTAAGACAGCTCAGGTCAATGACACAGCTCAGGTTAATGATACAACACAAGTCTAAAATACAGCTCAGAGTCGAGACGCAGCATAGTCCAAGACGCTGAAGACACAGCAGAAACGCTTAGCAGCTCGAAGACGAAGACCTTCTCCAAAATAAGATCCCGATATCAGAAGATCTTGTCTGACGCAGTCAAATCAAGAGAAGTAATAGCTTCTGCGGATGCAGACCTACTTTGTAGGTTAAAGGCCAGAAGTCAATGAGAGTAGGTAAGATTTAAACGGCTAGTTTGAATCTTCACCTATATATATCTCCTCTCTATTGAAGACTAGAGAGGCTGGCGGCAAAAAGGACTGAAGAAATAAAAGAGAAAAATAGAAGAATGAACAACGATCTTCAAAGCCAAATCCTTCAAGAGCACCCAGCCAGTCAGTTGTGTTCTTAGTTGTTCACATATTCAGTCATAGGCAGAATAGATCAGAATAGAAACATCTTAAGCCTAGTTTGAACGAGTTCATCATACTCATTGTTCTTCATTGTAAGAACTCGTTCATAGTTGAAAAACTCATACCCAAACCCAAACCCAGAAAGGTTAGGTAAAGGTACGCTTGCTCGAAGCATGTAATTCGAGTGGTTATGTTCTTCAGTACCCAGAAACTGAAGGTGTAGGCTCGACAGTGCCCGTAAACTGTTGGAACATAACTCAGGTTCGAGTTGTGAAGTTGCTTGGTACTTGGAAACCAAGTGGTAGTGAATTACCAGTGAACCTGGTCGTGGACGTAGGAGGTGTTACTCCGAACCACGTTAAAATTACTTTGCTCTTTACTGCTTTGTTTTATGCATTCTGCTAACTCCTCATGAGCATACATTTCAAGCTGCTAACTGAAAAGTGAAACAGAGCTTTGCAATATAATTTGAAGCAACGGACGGACTTTCCAAATCCACTAACTTCCGCATACACTCACACAGCCAGCTGTGTCGATCAAGCTGTCATCCAGCTGGATCGGACACAGCCAGCTCTCTGAAAAGAATTTTAAACTTGGAAAAGTTTTTAAACCTTGGTGTATTCACTCCCCCTCTACACCAAGATATCCGTCTTGGGACCAACAATTGGTATCAGAGCACTGGTTCAAAAGATCACTGTATCTATGTCAAATCAGTTTCTTTACTGATAGTGGTCACCTGAACAGATCCTTCAAAGTTTCAAATTTTAAAAAAAAATCATTATATTGCATACTGTCATGGAATCTTCCTTGTGCAGGAATCTCCCAACATAGGAGCTCTTGAGAAATCATGAATCCGAGCATGTGTCCGAGATGCGAATGTTACATGAACTTCTCCATGACTTAGGGGTACGAAGAACAAGATACCAAAGTATCTTGGAGCACTGGAAAGAGGAATCATCTAGCCAGATGAATGAAACAAAACTGACTCCCAAGGCAATAGAGACAGCCTTCAGAGCTCAATGAATGGAAGTAGCTCAATCAGCTCAGCTTGGAAGGACCAATAAGGAGCACTGAAATATGATCAAAGAAATTGAAGAAACCCAGCTAGCTGACTGGGACCAGCTGTGAAGTAAAGACAGCTGGATGCAAAACTGAGGATGCAGCTAGTCATACAGCTGAGCACATTGGTCTCGAGAAAAGAAGAAACAAGCAGCATATGAATCAACTGAATTTGAGACAGCTGACTACGTGCTATACAGACTGAGACCTCATCAAAAAAATGAGCCGATGGTCAGAAAATACGTTCGTTAAAAGGAAGTAGGATGCAGCTGAAGAAAAAGCCACCTACTCTCAAATCAAGGGGGAACTCTACTTAGCTGGAAAGAATCAGCAAAATCAAGTAGAATACCCAGCAGGATGCACTCACCAAGATAGACTCAGCTGGAGTCACCAACTGGAGGGAAACTTGATCCAGCAGAGCAATCAAGATGATTCTCTAACCCAGCTGACTACATGAAAGCATCCAAGAGATTTCTCAACATCTGAAGGACTTCATTGTTGGAAAAATTCACAGAAGCTCAGAATGCAGAAATCCAAATCAAGATAATGTGTGAATTACTTGGACTGATCATTCCGGATGAAGAATCAACCAACTGAGGGGGAAATCAAGCTCAGCTGGATAATAAAACTGAAGAAGAGCTCATTAAACAAAAAGAAAACACAGCCGTGGTATCAGCTGACTACAATGATCAGCTGACAGGTTTGCAGATTTTCTTTTCCCTGAAGAATATGCTATTTAAGGTTAAAAATATTTGAATTTAATTCAAATACCCAGACATTCCTTAAATGGTTTATTCAGTAAGTCATCCATCCCATCGAATCCCATCGCATTTAATGAAATGCATGCAGAATACTGTAGCTTGGGAGAACTGATGCAGAAGTCAGAACGGTTCGACTACCTCACGCGCGCGTGACCTACAATCTATATACACACGTCATGGGACGTGTTGCGCAAATCTCTCTCAGTCGCAGATCTTCAATTCAATTGCCAAGATCTTAACCATTCATCAAAATGGGCAATTGATATATACATCAAGATTATGCAAATCTTCGCCATACTTTCTATCGCTCATACTTATCTCTGAAATTCATATCTCAAATTCTTGATTATCTTTTTGCTAAATACGCTCCCCAAGTATCTTCGTCTTTCTAACCTCTTGCTACAGAAGAAGATCATGGCCCCTAAGAAGAAAACACACCAGGAGCAAGCCAAACTGAGAACTTGATGTCAAAGCTTCATTTTGAGAGTTGCCTGACTCTCAAGAACTACCAGAACTCAGAGTTCTAGGAGGTGCTGGATCTCATCAAAAATGCCGGACTTTTGCAGTGGGCGACTGCAAGACCGAAGAACATCTTCCGCCGGAAAGTGGCAGAGTTCTTCATAGAGATGACTAACCGAGATGATCGACTCCGCTCCAACGTCTCTCTGCAAATCAAGGAGAAGACTGGACATACAACTCCGTGGGATATTGACATCAACATCAACCGGATGTTGAAAAAGCTGTTCGGCCTGAAGACTCTTGGGGACCGCTCCCCAGATAACTACACCAGAGAAGAAATCCAGGTTGAACTGGATAAGATGCTGTTCAAGACAGAACCGTACAGGGCGAGCATGTCCAAGCTCCTGCTCAAGCCCAAGTACAGACTATTTCTGGATGTCACCCAGAAGTGCATCCTCGGTATCGCTGGATCTCAAGGAGAGATCAGCATACCCAAGCTGAAACCGATGATAGTCATCCTCAGGAATGACCCTGTGGATTGTTCTCATACTTCATGGGAAAATTGGAAAAAGAATCTAAAAAGATTCATTTTGACAATGACAGCTTCACCCGGTATAGCTGTAGGGAGACTATCTACTTATGCACCAAAGTGGCGTGCATAATATAAAGCTACACTACCGGAAGGCAAATCAAGTGGCATGACACAGAAGAATTTTCTGTGTCCAGAATACTTTTTGAAAAGCCAAGTCAGCTCACTGACTTGTTGAAGAAGGCAGCCCCTGAAGGGAAGAAGAAGGTGCAGGAGGCAAAGCAGCAGACTGTCTCTCCCTCTCAAGCGGGAAAAGGAAGCAACCGGAGGAGACACAGCCAGCTGGATCTCCACCTGCCAAGAAGAAGCTAATTCAAGGCAGCTAGCAAGCCAGCTGAGGAGGCAGCAGAGAAACCAGTTGATGAGATCGGAATCCACTCCCACAGCCTCCCCAGTCCAAAAGAAGAATGAGTATAAACCAATCACTGAGGAGACAGCTCAGAGATCCTCCTCAAGCTCAGACAATGGAAGGGAATTCGTTATTACATCACGAGAAGCTGAAGAATCACAGATAGTGATCCCTGACCCTGACCCAGAGGATGATATTCCCCTTCGCCAAATTCTTCAAGCATCCTCACAACCCGCTCCAACTGATTTCACATCAGCTGGAATTCCTCAACAACAATCTCTTCTCCTTCCACTTCATCCTCAGGTACCCTTCTCAGATTCCCCTCCCACTTCTTCATTACCTGAAACCGCCCTACTCCCTCACACCCAAATTTCAGCACCCAGCTCTCCTCCCAAAGAACCATCTCCTATAAGAGAGCAGACATATATTCAGTTGGCTGAAGCTTCTTCACAGCCAGCTGACTCCCAAGCTAAACTCTCTTCCATTCCCAGCTCACCTAAAGAGCCCTGTCCAGTTGACGCTCCTTCACAGCTGGATGATGAAAACCAAGCTGAACCTTCTAGCCCCACTTCTTCTAAGGAAGTTGAAATCCTCAGTCCCAGAACCGTTGCACGTGATGCCACTATCATGAGGTTCGATGACCTCAGACTTCAAGGATTAAAGAGCGCACTGCAACAATATCTGTCTCTAGTTTCACTCCCCGCCGCACTAGTCGCCGTCAGCGACTTCAAATTTTACCTTGCTACCAAAATGACTACTTGGTATGCAAATGAGAAACTTGTGGAGTTCTACTCCTTCAATAAGCTCAAAGCCGAAGAAGCTGCTCTGCAAGAGATCTTTGAATTTGGAAGTCTTCAGGATGCCTTCATGCATCAAGACGAGCTGATTCAAACTCTTATCCAGAAAGCTAAGCAAGATGAAGTACCGCCGTCTGAGGAGGTAATCACGAGAGCCAACTCTTACCTCCACACTTTCAGCTGGATTGTTCCAGTTGAGACTGCCAAGGAAGCTGTACATGACGACACAGCTGAGGCAATGGTGATTGAAGACGAGCCAACTACAGCAACAGTTGAGCCCACAGAAACTGCCCCACCAAATTTAATTGCCGATGACACTCGCTCACTGGTCGAGATTGAGGCAGACAAGCCCAGCCAAGTTGAATCCGGGACCCAGACGGATCCTGGTGTCGTGCTTTCTGATGCAATGAAGAAGAAATAGCCAAACAAGTTGAGGAAATCCTTTTCCAGGATAGACTCAAATCAAATGTTGTCACATTTCTGTGCATCACAGCTGTAGAGTGGCAAGTCCATTGTAATGGACAGTCCATTGATGAAGTTCACAGATTTGCCCAGAATCTTCAGGAAAGCACCAGTCAAGATCTCAAGCAATCTCTCGCTTCTCAACGCATTGATCAGTTAACTCATCTAGAGAAGAGAGTCCCTGAGATCATTTCAAAACTTCAAGCTCCACTGGAAAGCAGCTTCAGCGACCTATCCAGCCAGATGACAGCTCTACAAAAATAAACGCTCTCCAACAGAACTGACATTCAAACACTGTTCAACCTCTACAAAGAGCTGGACACTCAGTTTGAAGCTGGAAGTAACAGCACAACCTCGTCACAGCAGACAACACAGCCAAGATTGCTGATGTTGACAAAGCCCTGGCCCAGCTAAATGAGACAATCGTCAACCTATCCTCCACCCTTGTTGATAATGCCAAAAATGGGGAAGGTAAGGGGGAAGGAAATGACAAGAGAAAAATATCAAGGGCAGGCAAAGGGAAAGCTGTAGCGGAAAATGAAATTCAAGTGCTGCAGTCTGAGATTGATGAAGTTGTTGCTGAGCTGGAAGCAGAAGAACCAGCTGGACGGAGAGGAAAATGGAGCAAAATGATCATTCCTCTTGCCAAAGCTAGTGGAGCCACGCCAGAAGAAATCAATAATACTCAATGGCTCTGCAACTTTGTAAATCAACAAAAGCAAGAGATGAAGAGCTTTCAAGAACAGCAGAAGAAGAATGAAAGATTGCTCAATGAAGAAGAAAAGAAGCAGAAGAAGAAAAGAAGCAGAAGAAGAAAAGAGCAAACATTGAAACATCGAAGAAAAAGTGTCAGATGCTAATGAACTGGAGAAGAATAGATGAATGGATCCCAGAAGAGCTAAACGACGACTGGGAACATACAAAATTCGAGTTCATTGAAGATTACTACTATCTGGGAGCCTACCCAAATTCGCCTCCAGATGTTGCTTTCAAGATGCATCTAAATGAACTCTTTCATCAAGATAGGATGACTGCGAAAGCATTCTTCAATGCTGCAGAGACCGCAAAGATCCAATTCTCTGCTCCCCAACTGTATCATCTCCAGCCTCTACTGATACCTGGAACCGACTTCCCTGACAAATCGCAAATTATCGCAGAAGTGAATAAATGGGCAATCAGGAGAAAAATTTCCAAGGTAAATAATGAAGAAGAATATAGGAAGTTGGAACGGATGATTTTCAACCGGTACAGGTTGAGAACGGATGAACAGCTTGAAAAAGAGAGAGTGAAGAATCAGCAGCAGCAGCAGAGTTGAAGACCCAGCCATCTGGGAATTTTGTCTTTTGAATTTTTTTTGTAATTGTAAAGTTGTAAAATTTCCTTTTATTAATGAAAAGTTCGTTTTTGCTCTCAAGCTCACCCTGATGACAATAACTCTTTGTCCATGCACTGAACTCTGAATATGTTTACCTGCTATGAATGTTTAATCTTTTGAAACCCCGTTTCTTGTTAAGGGGGAAGTAAATTATTTTTCTCAGTTAGGTTTTGGCATCATCAAAAAGGGGGAAATTGTTGGGAAAATTAATAGAGTTTTGATTTGATACCAAAACCCAGCTGACCCCAACCGAGTAGATGATTGCACAAGCCTAAGCATTTTTCAGCTCATCCGTTTGAGCTTATAGAGTTTCTTAGTTTACAAGTAGAGTCGCAGAAGACACAGCTGAGCGGACACAGCTGAAGTATTCAGCATAAGCAGACTCAGCAGAGCAAGACCAAGCAGAGTCAAAGACCCAGCAGTATCAAGACCCAGCTCAGTGTCAAAGACCCAGTTCAGTGTAAAGGACCCAGCTTAGTGTCAATGACACAGCTCAGGTCTAAGACAGCTCAGGTCAATGACACAGCTCAGGTTGAAGACACAGCTCAGGTTAATGATACAGTACAAGTCTAAGACACAACTCAGAGTCAAGACGCAGCAGAGTCCAAGACGCTGAAGACATAGCAGAAACGCTTAGCAGCTCGAAGACGAAGACCTTCTCCAAAATAAGATCCCGATATCAGAAGATCTTGTCTGACGCAGTCAAATCAAGAGAAAGAATAGCTTCTGCGGATGCAGACCTACTTCGTAGGTTAAAGGCCAGAAGTCAATGAGAGTAGGTAAGATTCAAACGGCTCTCTTCCAACGGCTAGTTTGAATCTCCACATATATATATCTCCTCTCTATTGAAGACTAGAGAGGCTGGCGGAAAAACGACTGAAGAAATAAAAGAGAAAAATAGAAGAATGAACAACGATCTTCAAAGCCAAATCCTTCAAGAACACCCAGCCAGCCAGCTGTGTTCTTAGTTGTTCACATATTCAGTCATAGGCAGAATAGAAACATCTTAAGCCTAGTTTGACCGAGTTCATCATACTCATTGTTCTTCATTGTAAGAACTCGTTCATAGTTGGAAAACTCATACCCAAACCCAAACCCAAACCCAGAAAGGTTAGGTAAAGGTACGCTTGCTCGAAGCGTGTAATTCGAGTGGTTAGGTTCTTCAGTATCCGGAAACTGAAGGTGTAGGCTCGACAGTGCTCGTAAACTGTTGGAACACAACTCAGGTTCGAGTTGTGAAGTTGCTTGGTACTTGAAAACCAAGTGGTAGTGAATTACCAGTGAACCTGGTCGTGGACATAGGAGGTGTTACTGCGAACCACGTTAAAATTGCTTTGCTCTTTACTGCTTTGTTTTATGCATTCTGCTAACTCCTCATGAGCATACATTTCAAGCTGCATAAACTGACTAACTGAAAAGTGAAACAGAGCTTTGCAATATAATTTGAAGCAACCGACGGACTTTCCAAATCCACCAACTTCCGCACACACTCACACAGCCAGCTGTGTCGATCAAGCTGTCATCCAGCTGGATCGGACACAGCCAGCTCTCTGAAAAGAATTTTAAACTTGGAAAAGTTTTTAAACCTTGGTGTATTCACCTCCCCTCTACACCAAGATATCCGTCTTGGGACCAACAGAACCGTCTCGTTGGTTCATGATAAATCGATATCTTTAATCTTTGTCAAAATGAGGAAAAAATTGTTTACATCTTCAAAGTAATAGTATTAATTAAAATTAGTAAAAATCCTTTTTTCTATGTTATTTGAACAGTTTCGTTGGTTTATGCTAAATTACTCGACAAAAATCTAAACAACGTAAATATTAATTAAAATTAGTAAAAATTATTCTTTTTAAGTATATTTAAACCGTATCGTTTGTTCATGATATCTCTAATCTTTGTCAAAATACGAAAAAAATATGTTTATATCTTCAAGTTTTTTTGTTCTTTTCTTTAGCTGCCTATTATATATTTGATTCAATGTATATATTATCTAGAAATTACTAATCGAGGTTTTAAGAAAAACATGTATGAAAAATGAAAAGGATTCTATGTAGACATGTTGATTAAATATATTTATTTAGTCTTCATAGGGATTTTCATTTGTAAATTTTCTATAGATTATTATATATGAATTAAGAATGTATAAAATAAGGATTTATAATAATACATTCCGAAATTGTTATTATTTTAATATGTGTAATAGAACAAATTAATTAAATAGAGGAAAAGATAAATATGAGATATGATTAATAGATAAACATGTGATATTTGAAGAATATGAAATTAATAAAATTTAAATTAATAAAAATAAAAATTAGAATATATATGAATTAAACTTAGACAAATTACCAGAATAAAGAAAAATATAGATTATTATATATGAATTAAGAATGTATAAAATAAGGATTTATAATAATACATTCCGAAATTGTTATTATTTTAATATGTATAATAGATCAAATTAATTAAATAGAGGAAAAGATAAATATGAGGTGTGATTAATAGATAAACATGTGATATTTCAAGAATATGAAATTAATAAAATTTTAATTATTAAGAATATATATGAATTAAAATTAGATAAATTATCATAATAAAGGAAAATCTGAACGGAACACCATGGAGGGGACAACTATATTTTCGTATTAGTAATAGATTTTTTGACAACTTTAATAGATTTAGTAATAGATTTTTCGTATATAGACAACTTTATTTCAACACTATGTGTCGTGCTGTGCAAGATTGTTTGGCCTTATAGTAAATGTGATAAGAGTTAATGTTAATTAACACTTTGTACAAAAATAGCATTTCCACGATTATACAATGTATAGGAGTTGACATTTGACCTCCTCTGTTTGGCCTCGTTCAAATATTACTCGATTATAATCACTCAAAACACACAAACATGGAGAATCAAATATAAATTTTTACCTTCAAGTAACTACTAACTAGGAACTAATTTGGACTTTTCATCTCTATATGTTCTGCGATGTCCTGGCAAGAAGTATTATTTTAATATATAAAATATATTATTGTAATATCTATCATGCTATAAATAAGAATTAACATATGCGTAGTTCAATTAATTTGATTTAATTAAAAATATTTGTCACATACTTCAACAATCTCTTTTTTCTAAAAAAAATAGAAATTTTATTAAGTGCACGTGCAAGAATTAGAGAGAGGAGACCACCTGCAGCAAACAAGGGTTCATCTCATTCATTAATTATGAGGGAACGAAAATTCCTAGATAATTTAGCAATTCAATGAGCTACAAAGTTAATATCCAATTATAAAATGAAACCACTATAAATGAGCTAAGAGTAGAGAGATACATGATGATGGGTAGAGGTGTTCGCCGTACCGTAGGATCAATCCATTGTTTTAGAAAATTTGGTTAATTAATATTAGATTTTAATCACAAATTAAAATTTATTAATTTTAATTAAATTTTATTAATCTTTAATTAAATTTTTTTATTAAATCCTAACAAAATTTAATTAATTAATAATTAAAAAATCAATTAGGGGTGGAATGTGAGGCGCACGAGTTCACCCTTTATTCTTTTCGGTTGCAGGGATGATTCATAATGATGCCCGCCGGAATCGAAGTCCGGTTGCCGGAGCAAATCATCCGACTGGATTTAGAATCGATCCACATCCATAATTTTTACTTAAACACACTAAATTCCTCTACATTAGTTGTCGTCGTCTTATCCTCCTTAATTAATTTATTCTAAAATGAAAGGTGTGGGGTTTACTGTTTAGAGGAAAAAGATTTTCAATTTTGCACGTTTTTTCATAGCAAAAAAAGACATGCACTTGTGCGAAACCAAACCAATTAAGCGGGAAAACGTGTTTTCTTCTCTCCCAGTGTCGTCAGGCTGGCTAAGGAAGTTGATTTCCATTTTGTCTTTAAATAAAGAAATTCAAATTTGGGGTGCCGCTCCATAACAAAATAAACAAAAAGTAGTTGTGTGTCACTCTAATTAGATTATATGCATGCGAATTCAAATATGATTTTTTTTTTGAAAGAAGTTTCAGTAATTTTGTAATGCTGTTATACTCTAGTTTGATGATTGATATAGCATTCTAACAAAATTATTTTGCCAAGGATGCACCATTTTAATCAATTAGAAAGGACTGATTTGAAATTTTGGTTATGTTGAGCTGGCATATAAGTTGGCCCACTAAAGATGGTAACATGTCTTAATCTGCTATTTTCAGAGCCCAAGGCCCATTGGACTATAATTGTATGGATTATATAATATATATATATATATATATATATATATATATAACGTCATTCAAATTTTATTGGCCAAGAGGTGATGTGCTACACATCTTTCATGAGTATTTTTTATGAGCACCTCTCTCGTTTTGTTTATGTTAACATTATTTTATTTTATTTTTGATATTGTATTTTATTCTAATACCTTAGAAAATGTTATTGAAATCGTTAACTTCACATATTAATAAAAATCGAAGCTCGATTTATTCTTTTTCTTCAAAGAAATTAATAAATAGGACAAATCGAGTTTCGAGTTTTATTAATTTGTGAATTTAACGATTTCAATAACAATTTTTAAGGTATTAGAATAAAACACAATATCAAAAATTAAATAGAATAGCGTTAATATGGACAAAATGAGATAGATGTTCACGAAATATGCTCACGGAAGGTATATAGCACATCACCTCTTTATGTTGACCAATAAATTTAATCCAGGTTATAGATTATTTTATTTCACCTTTCGAAAGAAGATTAGATTATTCCAAACTTAAACTCAGGGAAAGTATTACATCTCAACCCATAATATGAAACTAAGCCGACTTATGATGGGCCATATTGGATTGGATTACGATATTTGCTTTTTCTTTTTCCTTTGTTTTTTTTCCCTCAGCTGCACTGTATGATCTGTATCGACACTGAATATGATTTTTATTTATTTATTGAAGTTTTATTTTGGTGTAAATACATAAATTTTGCATCGAATTTGGTATTTAACATGAACTTTCTAATTTTTTTTGTCAAAATATATGAACTTTCATTTTTTCAATTTTTAACATGATTGTCATTTTGTCCCAAATTAAAATTGACATGGCGCCGACATGACACTTCGCCATTCAAACGAAGTCGTTTTCATTACAAAAATTTTAAAAAAATGAAAATGAATTTTTTAATTCCACCTCATTACCATCTCTCCCTCCTCTCGTTCAGTCGTTCGTCTTCGTCTCTCTCCCAAATCAATTATTCACAAATATGATCAACAAAAACTCATTTTATTTATTTTTTTAATTTTCACAATCAAAATCACATCGTTTTGAATATTGGAGAAGTGCCACATCGGCACCGTGTCATGTTTAATTTGGGACAATAATGACAATCATGTAAAAAAATGAAATGTTTAATTTGGGACAATAATGACAATCATGTAAAAAAAATGAAAAAAAGGAAGTTCATGTATTTTGGCAAAAAATTAAAAGTTCATGTTAAATACTAAAATTGATGCAAAGTTCATGTATTTACACCTAAATAATCCTTTATTGAATATATGAAAATTTCTTGATAATGTTTTCTTTTGAGGGAAGACAGAAAGTTATCGTAGATGGGAAGCGAGAATAATTTTTCAATTCACTTTTACATCGTTTTAGAATAACTAAAGTTAAAAAAAGAAAAATACTAAAGTTACATTGGAAGATAGATTCTATCTATAAACAAATTCGTCTGTAGTTTCTCAAAGAAGTTTACTTTGTAAAGGATTTAAAATCCAAAATATTCACATCTTTAAAACTATTTTTGTGTGTTTTGTTGCTGCAATTAAAAAAAAGAGTGTTGAAATATTTTTGTGGATTAAGTCCACTTCAATATCGTGTCTTATGAAATCATCCATTCATTCAGCTTTAAATCATTCAATTCGCCAATCAATAGACGAATGCGAGTGTCACTTCAAAAAAACAAAACAAAGAAAGACAATTATTAGTGGGACAGAGAAAATTACATATTATAATATATTAGTCGTGGGCATGGGCATGGGCGTGGGCTAGGCATTTTTTGCTTCCTATAACTGATGAGAAATCTCAAAGATCGAGACCTACTCATATTTGGATCCACTCCACACTTAATATTTATAATTTTGTTAGTATATACATTTGAGCCTTAATTAACAATCATGGCCAAAAATCGAAAAAGTGTATGCGCTGGACATAGTAAGCAATGCAAGAAGAAAATTGGGATAACACTCAGGAGATACTATTAACTGGTAATGTTTTGAAGTTGAATAAATAAAATATACAACACTTAAAAAACAATATTAGTCTTCTTCCCTTTCTCATCAGGGCACCCCTCTATTACGTCCAAATTTAGGACTTGAAAGACAATTAGACTATTTCACACTTCAAATTTAAAACTTCAAAAAAAAAAAGAAAAAGAAAAAACCAAGTAGTTAAATTTAAGACCATCTGTTTCTGGCCATAGATACCAAGACAAGACACCATCAGCCCATGGCGTATTTCTGGGTCCAGCTCCTTGCAGTTGTCTCATACTTGGTCCTGTCCGTTTTGTACATATGGGCAATCTCAGGCACCAAAGGGTCGTCGGGGTTTGGGTCCGTCAACAACGAACAAATAGACAGCAACACCTGCAAATATAAATAATCTAAGATATCAACAGACTGATATGAGAGATCCACTCAATCAGAGGTTTTCTGGTAAAATTTAAACCCGATACATTAAAGAGGTTAGCCATAATGAGAATGAACCTTGGAAATCGTTAGTGCAGGGCTCCATTGTTCCTTCAATATGTCCAGGCATATGCTCCCGTTGCTGTTAATATTTGGGTGGAAAACTTTTGTCCTGAAAGCTACCTGCAGAATTGTTGAACATGACTACGTAAGAAACACATAGTTTGATACTGCTACTGAAAAGGACGATACTAGAATTTATGATAGGCACCAATATGAAGAGTATAAACTAGTGATATTGCAGTCTTTGGAAGACAAAAAACTGAGCAGGCAAATTAGGTAAAGTGGTGCACCTTAGGAGGCTTGAAAGGATAATCTGGAGGAAAATGAATGGTGACTAAGAAAACACCGCCTGCATATGGACTATCTGGAGGACCCATGATGGTCGCTTGCCAATGAAACATGTCCTCAGCAACAGGACCTGAAATATGCAGAGTACACATAAGTCGTTAGAAAAAAGACAACACGGAATTACAGATCTGATTGGTAGAACACCCCACAAACATGGTAAGAGCATAAATCAGATAGGGGTTGGGTAACAATATATCTCTAGAACAAATAATTTAAGGTTAACTGATAGGTAAAGCATGCCTTTCATGTTTAAATTCTCAAGACAATGATTAACTTTCAAGATTAACAAAAATGGCCGTTGCATAACACTTCATTTTCCCCTATGAAACATTTGCCACAGCCAGAGAGCACTATATTACAGGGATTTTCATGAAGGCCAAAATGTCAGAAGTATAAGTTTGCAATTAAGGTTGATTCCTCTTCAGAGAATCATTTCATACATTTTTATAGTTCCTCTCCTTCTCCTGTAAGATTGCAAGAACTATACAAAAGACATACTATATTTTAACCTAGGGGGGTAGAGTGGAAAAATCAGCAAATGGTCTACATCCAACTATGCTCATTCAAAATTAGGCGTGATTCTAAGAAAACCAAAATGATTGTTTGAAAGCTTAGTTCAGAAATTAGAATCTTATGTGCACATCTAAATATGAGCACAAATTCCAAAATTGCAACCAATCTCGTTAAATTGCACCAAATGCATACTTGAAATTGTACAAAGACAATAGATCCTAACAATTCAAAGCAGTAAATTATAGTATATTTTTAGTTAATGAAGCTTTCTATTAATTTTGCCACCTGAAGGAACCCTCTCGCCTAAATCCTAAAACAGGAATAAGGCAGTTCCGATGCCGTAAGCGGATAAGATATTTTAAAAAAAGGAAATATACAACCCTGAGCAAAAATATAGCAAACAGCCCCAACGAAACCTAAAGCCCTGTACACAATGAATGGATTTTCCATGCCAAAACCACCTAGGAAAAGGCTAAGAACTATGAACCGGCAACTAAACACCAAATTCAAATAAAACAAACTAAAATCATATCGCAAAGATCTAGCCAAAACCAATTATTTAACCCATTATAAATTTCCAACCCGCAAAGTAAAATTTATCAGAAAACAATATAAGAAAACGCAGATTTCGCACCAAACAAATGCGAATTGTGCGTTTTTGTCTCCGTTTCTCCTGACCTCCAAACATTAATATTTTCGTTAACAGAAATAAAAATATACCAGCGCTGCAAGAGGTAGGAGGATCCTTCTGAAGATCCTTGAGCTCCTTCAAGATCCTCTTCGATGCCATGAGCTTTTTTTGCGATCCAGCAAAACAGACTCCACAGATCAGTCATATTTAACGAAAATTAGCCATATTAATTCTCTAAGAAAAAATGCACAGATTAATCGTAAATAAAATTAACGGAATCGATTAGTTCGACGTAATACCTTACAACGGCTCTCCCCGCTGAAGATAAACAAATTTATTGTTAAGCAAATAGAATGAGAAATGGTGAATTTTTTTTTTTTTTTGCAGAAGATTGTTTATGAGCTGAAGAAAGTGGTTTTATATAAGCGTACTCTTTGATGGATTATTAAATTCTTTTCCCTAAAAAGTTTTTTTTTTTTTAACAATTTCCCTAAAAAGTTACATTGGAGAACAATTTTCTCTCGCTCTCGCTCTCTCTCTATTTTTTTTTTTTGGGATATTCAGTATGTCGACATCCAGTTAACCCCTCTGATTGGTTGATTCCCTATGTTATCGTGTGGGGGCTCCATACACAATCATTTCCCACTATCGCTGAAAGCTTGCTTAATTTTACTGAGATATTTTTATTTACTAGTATTGCTGCATTTTAAAAATATTTAATATATAAATTATCAAATTACATAAATAATAAGGAGTATTAATTACTTCCTCTATTCACGAAATTTAGGATACAATTTTCTTTTTGGGTGTCCACCATATTTATACTACTTTTCTTTTTGGATAATGCCCCGCACACAATCATTATTTTATACTTCACAAATACTCATTATAGTGGGTCTCTTTCTCTACTCAAATACTACCTACCAAATATTTATTAAAACCATTGTCGCACCCTACGTAACCTATATTTCATAGACGGAGGGAGTATAAAATTTCAAGCTAGCAACAAAAGAGAATAATAATATATTAATTTTTCAGTATAGAAATTAATAAGAACATTGTTAAGAATAACATTAACAAATTCTCCCTCCGTTCCATTCAAGAATTCAGGTATGTAATACATCTTCCAATAAATTTTAAATTGAGTCTGATTTCGACGTGCTATCAGAACTCAAAATGTGTGTTCACAAAAGAGAGAAACTATATGTAGAGTATCAACCTTATATCAATAAATCCATCTCATATGATCATATTGATATATTTAATAAATTATTGTATTAACAATAAATCATGAATATATTTAAATTTTGAAATATATAAAATATCTTAAACTATTTATTAGTAAATATCATATAATTTACTTTTTTCGAATATTAATATTTGTTGTGTATATAGTGTACATTTTATTAATTATATTCATTTGAAGAGATACATTTTATTTTATTAATTATTATAAATCAGAAAAATAATACAATTTCAAAATTATTCGGCCCAAATAATGAGTCTTACAAGTCTTACAAACATTTAATAAAGCCTAAATTGTAATCAAAACAATAATCAAGCCAACACCACGATCTATGCTATTCACATTAAACAATATGAACAAAAAGTAATACAATGGGGGTAATTTTAAATACAGCCCCCAATTTTCTCTTCATAGCCTCTTAATTAATAAATTAATAAAAATACAAAGTAAAATACTATTTTACCCCTTAGCCCCCAATTTTATTTCCTATTAAATAATAACCGTAAAGATGAATAAATAAATCCCCCATAAATTTGAAGGAAAAAAATGGAGTTGAACAACCATCTTTTTCGACATAGCAGAATTAGAAAAAAAAAATCTGAAACAAATTTTATACGACAAATCTGTAATTGAAGAACCTTTCCCCCTTCTATAAACCCTAATTGAATGAATCCCACGAAGCTTCACAAGCGAACGACGAGAAATTCTTGAATATTTGTTCTCTTCCGTTGGTTCCTACTCAACACTATCCGATCACATAGAAAATGGGAGTTATGAGCAGTGAGAGAAAATCGTCTCCTAATCTCGGTATTTGTATCCAAAACTTGAAAATGGAGTGCTCAAATCAGAAGAGGATTGGTATTAAATTAGTTTATTAATTAATTCTTGGGAGCATAGCATAAATTCTGATTAGACGCAAATATTCTTATATTTAAGCTAAAACCATTTAATGTCCACCATGGCCACCCATCACAGAAAGCTTCACGTTGAAAAAACATCAGAATGGCTACCAACTTTTATTTTCTTCCTAGTTTTTACGATTTTTTTTACTCAAATTTTTGGGTTCAGGGGTTATAGTATACTGTTGTGATTTTATGATTTATATTGTAATTATTGTTAAATAGAAAAATTAAGGGTTATAGGGATAAAATAGTACAATTGATATAATTTTAATTATTTTTTTAAATAGGGGGCTACATGAAGTAAAATGGGGGCTACATTTAGAATTACCCCTCTATTAATATACATCAGCATTTCAAAAGCAATTTGGCCCAAGTTAAAGCCCAAACGAAAAATAATCTTTATCTTTATAAACTATAATAGCAAGGCCGGATTACTCATTTTAGAAACTTTTATTTTTCAGTTTTTTTTTTTTAATTTTTGACTTTCCGATTTTGGAAATCATAATTAAAATTGGTACATTACAATTATTATTAATAATTTACAATCATGCAATTAATAAAAGACGTTACAAAATCAAAATTCATGGTACAATTTAATTTATTTCCTAATTTGATTGATTTTGTGCCTATATAATTTAGAATTCTATAAGCAAAAATACTCAAACACTCCATCTTCTTTTATAGATATACTCTTTTGCTAGCAATTGATTTAGGTTGTGCAAGCATGATCAACAAGTTTCCAATTGTCTCTATGCTTCTCAATTATGGTAATTCTAATAACTTCCGTCGTTTAATCCGCCTTCATTTTGCCTTCCAAGACGAAAGAAAGCACAATTGATATGAAAGAAGCTTCAAAAGATTTATATTGATTGTATTTATTTAAAAAAAACTACTAATATTTTAACATACGCAATATAAATCTCCACGCGACGCATCGCGTGGGTGTAAAACTAATTAAAGATAAACTAAAGCCCGAAAGAAGGGAGCCAGTCATACTTTTATTAAAAACCCTGATATAAATACCGAAATATCTGCTTTTAGAGATTCATAACACTTCCACAGCGGCAAAACACACCACACACACAAATCGTCTCCATCTGCAATGTCCGTCACACACATCGCTGCAGCCGAACCGAGTTTGCGCCACCACACATTTTCTCAAACGTGCAATCTTCTACAAACAACTATTATCCCTCCTTCATATCTTTGCCTTCCTCCTTCAAAAAAAAAAAAATCGAGGCAATCCCAACAAATGTTAATCAACCATCCCCCTTAAATCTTCTTCAAAAACCCAACAAATGCTAATTAACCTCGCCATTTTCAGTTAAACCAAAAATCACAGTTTATTTCTCCCTAAAAAGTGCATGGCTTTCAGAAAGGGTAAAATCAAGGTATTAAAAGCTTAATTTTGTATAACCTAGTCTTTTTCATTTCACTGTTCTAAACTATGTTCTTTTATATTTTCTGCTAAATGTAAACTATTCACTCTTTTGTTGCAGGAGACCCGGTCATGGATAAATCTAAGTTGATATTTCCGATCTACAATGTTTCAAACCACAAACTTAGAATGTATTGGCAATGACAACTAAAATAAAAAAATATAGGCAAATTAATCTCGATTTCTGGAAGATATACTACTTTGTTAACATATACATATTGTATTTTTTGGTTAACTTTTTTAATTGTTGAAATCCTTATAATTGAAAATTAGATTTTCTTGCTGCTAGAACTTGGGCAAAGCCCTCTTCGTTCAGCTATATGAAAATAACTGTAATAAAATAGCATTTATCACAACATCTTTTTTTATTCTTAAGATAGCACCTTTTATTATTTCTGAAACTGGTAAAAACTTAAATTTTTTATTGAGTGTACAGATATCGAACTGGATTTTTTTTCTTATAATTTATTTGTTATACAGATTTTTGACGATTGAGCACAACAATAACTATGTTTCAACAAACTCTAGTGAAGAGAAAATGTAAGTCAAACTCTCTTTGTTGGTAGAGGCGGTCGCCGTTCGGTTCGGTTCCAGAACCGAAATTGAACCGCCGACTACTTCGGTTTTGGTTCCAAACCGGAACCGCAAGTTTCGGTTCGGTTCCACGGGCATGTTTGGGGTTCATATTTTTTTTCATTTTTTTGCTATTTTTTCTTGTTTAATTATAATTTTGTGTATTCTAACGTAACATTTAGGTGAAATAAATATGAATTGTAACATAAATATAGATAAAAACGTAAAAAAAAAAATATAGGAGGAACCGACGGTTCGAAACCGAAACCGAACCGAAACCGGCGGTTCTCGATTCTGCATCTTTGGAACCGGAACCGAACCGCCGTCGACGCAGTTTTCAGTTTCGAACCATAACCAGCGATTCGGTTTTGGTTCCGGAACCGCCGGTTTCGGTTCGGTTCCGGTGGTTCCGGTTTTTTTGGCCACCTCTATTTGTTGGTCTCACTTCTAAATAGTAGCCTGTATTGAAGTGGTGCCTTAATAATCTGTTGAAGCACATATAGAGAAAATTAGATCTCAGTCGTTCGAATTAATTATATGAATAGGTTTAGCATTTAATGCTGCAAGAACAAAGAGAAAAAAAAGAGAATTGTTAAGATTTTGTGGAAAGTATAGAATTTTCTTCTCTCTGAAAGTTTAAAGTAAAATACACTAAAATGCATAATTCAGATTGATGTGTGTATTCTTTATAACAAATTATTTTTTGTAATAAAGCTTATCTTTTAGCTACTCTCTATATGCTTTCTGATGACATGATTTTTGGTTAGTTATTTTTTATTTTATAAATCTATGATAGTAGAAAATTCCAAATGATGATATCTTCAAAAACCTAAAATAAACTATGAATCTAAAATTAGTAGCCTGATTTCTTTTTTTCTCAAGAACAATATATGTTGATCTGCATGACTTAATTGTTATGTTAGTGACAAATTGTTTTCTATATAAAAATAATACTTGTAAAACATACATCTGGATTCATTATGCTCATTAAACCTTTTTTTCCTACACAAAGATGTATATTTTGTTAGTTTTCTCATTTGAAAAATCTATAAGCAAAATTAAAAAAATTAAAATGAATGTTAGATAACTTGGAAGAAACTATGTTCATGCTCACCTGATTTGTGTTTTGTAGCTTTTCAATTGTTATTAAATCAAATAACAATTATAGCTCTAATTTGCATATGCTAAAGTCGCACATAAAAATGAATATAGTAAGAGTACATTGAAGAAAACACTATAGAGTAATACATACGTTGCCTTCAACACCAACTCAAATCTTTTTTGTCTAACATTGTCTTAACATCTTCTATCTTCTTCTCTTCCAGCTTTCTTTTCTTTGTGTAATCTTTTCTCTGTCATATTTGCAGGTGTAATATCGTGGACTGCAGTAATTTGTGATGCCATTTTGCAGCTGCAATGAAAATGAAAACAAAGACCACAGCCTCGAAAATTTCTAATCTTCTATTTTAACAATTTTTTACACAGAAATTACAGTTTTGAAGCTCACAAATAGCTTCAATGTACTTCAATGTAATAGAACAATAATAGTCTAGTCTAAAAGAAGAATGAAGAAAACATAATAACTACTAAAAAAAACGTAAACAGAAAAAGAAGAGAGAAAATATGTTCATTCTTTTGATAAAGAAAAAGAACTTGAAAATATGAGGGAAGTAATCTGGTATTTATAGAAACAACCTCAGTAGATGGATTTGAATTTCAAATTTTGGCTCCACGTTTTAGAGCTAAAAACTGGTATTTAGTACTAATTAAGTTCTAGATATCTGGTATATGTATTAACTGAAATATTATTAGCATATACCAGGATAATAGTATCACGACATGATAGTTATCAGTCTGAACAAAGAACTATCAGCCCATTTCTAACATTGACCAAAAGATAAATCAAAATATGTGAATACCCGAAAAAAATGGTCAACTTTAATTTGAAAACTGCAATGCAAATATTAATAGTGATTCCAAAAAATAACAAACAGTTAAAGACTTAATATCCACTTAGCTGGTTTTAGCGGGAAAGTGGCACAATTGGTAATTTCAGTCATAACTCTCTTATTGTATTAGTATAAATTTGTTTTTTTTATTTGAAAAAATGGTAAACAACATGTTTGAATCTAGACATCATTACTTATAAATTAAAATACTTCATCGCTTGGATGTTCCTTGGAAATATTTTGCGTTCTAAGATGTGAAGAACGGTGTGTAACAGTGAAAATTAATGTTATTTATAATTTAAAAAAGCAAATACTACACAATAAATGTAGGATCATGTAAAATTCTCAATTGCCGCAGAAAATAGATTACCACTTCAATTTCAAACTATAACTTTAGAATGTTAAAAGTATTATATTATTTTTAATTTTTTGTATTTATAGTATTCTTAATTTTTTTAGTAGTATAATTGGGTGGTTTTCGTGATATATGTCTGATAATCTTTGCCAAAAACATTCAAAATGTTATAATTACACAAATAAAGTGTAATGATGTACTCCGTAATCATGCAACTACAACTTATCATGTTGTAAACGTTGCAATTGCACAGAATAAATGTGGTATTATTTTACGACAATCAATGTTAAACTTTGCTGTATAATAAAGTTTATTACAAATGTCGAACTATGTCTAAAATGTGATATTGCTTAATAAAAAGGGTTAGTTCAATTTTTTTTAAATAAGCACAATTTTAAACGGAAGGTTACAAAATGTTTTGTTATCGGAAACGGAAAAGACAGTTAGTAATAATGGTCGGTGTAAATTTGCTGTCAATGTATATATCCATGTTTTGTTAGGGTAATGTATCTATGTATTTATAGGTGTAATGTATCTATGTTTTTATTCTACATTGTAAGGTCAAAAAATAAAATATAATCCGAATAATATTTTTATGTAATTAAATGCAAAGATTGTTACTCTTGTATTAAAGGTAATAAATATGTTACTGTTATTATTTGTATTTTCAGATTTTAGAATGGAGGATTGAGATTTATAATCGGACCTTTCATCCTTACAAAGGAAATGATAACAACCGAACTGCTTGTGATATATTACTGTTATTATTGTAATCGAAGATGAAAGATAATTGTTAGAAAATAACTCGTGACATATCCACTTTCAATAACCCTTTCGTTGTAGCTTAACAAAATGTGTAAATAATTTTTTCCATGTCGTGAGAATCTATAATCACTATTTTCAGTGTGCACTGAACAAACTTCATTCATGTGCAATAATATGCAATTCATATCCGATATCATCCATTCGTAACAATTGCTACTAATCAATGGTAGAGCTACATGTATCTTGGGTGGGGCTATTGCTCCCCCATCCCCACCCACCCACACACACCCAACCTTTTTTATCTACTATGTATAATTTCAGAAAAATTATGTACAAATTTACATAAATATTTAAATCTTGCATCACCAAAATTTTAAAAAAATTGAGACAGAGATAAAACTAAATATTTTATCCTCACCCATCCTTTGGGCCTTGCTCCGCCACTTCTATTGATCATTGTGGTCTATCTAGTTGTGATCATGCAAGACATTAATGTTTTAAAAAAAATGTATAAAGTTTTTTTAAGAAAAAAAAACGTATAAAGTTATGCATAATAATAATAATAATAGTAGTAGTAGTAGTAGATGTTTTATTTTTATTTTTCATCCAAATAAACTCCCAAGTTAGCTAATGTGGTTGACATAAAATAAATGAAAGTATATACTCCCCGTTCATGAAATACATATCACATTGGTATCGGCATGAGTTTTAATAAATGTTAGGTAAATACTTTTTGAGTAGAAAAATGATCCCACCATAATAAATTATTGTGAGGTTTAAAATAATGAAGGAGTGTGGGGTGTTGTTCCAAAATAAAAGGTGATATGTTTTTGGTGGACACCTCAAAAGGAAAATTGTGATATGTATTTCGTAGACTGAGGGAGTAATATAAATGTCGAGACATTCTATCCTGTGTTTATATTATTAAAATATTATCATGTGTGAGGTGGGTGTAGTACATGTACACCCTAATAAAATTTTTCTATAAATGTCTTAATGTTGAGTTTTCTCATGTTCGTCCAGAAGCAATATGGCAGCTCATAGTTTAGCTAGTTATGCCTTTGAGCATTCCGATATTAAAATATGAAGATCAGACTTTCTATTGTGACTTTTTGATATTTATCACTTCGATTTGGCTAATTAATGGAGCGGTTTTCTATCACTTTGTTGTGATTTTTGTACATACTACTGTTCAAAATTTGTTATAAGATTTTTTTGACAATTTCTTTGTATCTGTTTTTTTTTATTATAAGAAAATTAAATACATAAATTAAATTGAGGTAATATAGTGAAATGACATTATCCCTCTAAAAAACACAATAGTTAGCACAAAGTTGAAAAAACACAAAAAATTGCACTTTTGAAAATTTTTGGACCCTTTTACCCTTACTTTCCACCAAACTCACATTTTTCTCTCTCCTCCCACCTACATGATACGCATTTAATTTTTTTCTTCCACTTTTTTCTCTCTCCTCTCTCATTTCTTCTCTCTTTCTTCTCCTTTCTCTCTCCTCCCTCCCCGCTCACGTCTAGCGTCCATTTTTTCTTCATTTTTTTTCTTCTTTCTTCTTCCCGTCGCGAACTCTCGCTCGATATCGGTCATTTTTTTTTCTTTGCTCTTCAGTGTTCGACAGATCCGACGATGATGTAGTTTTTTCGGTGATGTTGATGTAATTTTTTTTCCGACAACGTTTGCTAATATTTCTTGTATTGATTGCGATGGAGATAATTGCTTTATTTTTGTAGTTTATTATCTTTCTTTCGTGATCTATAGGACGAATGATTGAATTGATGATACATTTAGATCTAGTTTTTCGTCTGAAATTTCTGGTTATACAGTTGGTACGATCATACATTTTTTCGTACCGCGTACCAATTGCGGCATACTCCGATATGAATATGTAATTTCTTACCTCTTATTGGTACGAATATGTATATTTGTACCGCGTAGCTGGTACGAATATATATTTTCGTACCGCGTACCAATCAACCAAATATGCCATACGTGGGTACGAAAATATATTTTCGTACCGAGTAGGTGTAACCTGTGCGGGACGAATATGCATATTTGTACTACTTATTGGTACGATTTTGATCATTTTGCAACTTGATAGTCAATATTAGCAAAGCTGATTGTCTCTTAATTGTATAATGCAGGCTAGACCATAGAGGAGAATGGAATAACAACACATACCACCTAGTGGTATAACATTCGATGATTTATTGAGTAAGCTTGAAGTGCGACTGAAGAAATATAAGAACATGTATATGATTGAAGAATAATAAGAGCATGTATATGTTAGATCCAGTTTTTCGTTTGAAATTTTTGTTGATGTAAATATACTTTTGCTACTAATGGCTAACTTTCGTTCCAATGTTGTGAACTGACTGGATTATGCATATCAGTACTCTGGTACGAATATCCATTTTCATACTGCGTACCAGTGCAACACGGCGCTGTACGCGGATACAAATATGTATGTTCGTACCGCTTTTAGGTACGAATATACATATCCGTACCCGCATACAACACCGTATTGCACTGGTACGCGGGTAGCAGGTACGAATATGTATATTCGTACCGCTTGTAGGTATGAATTATGTCATTTCGTACCTCGATTACCAATATTATCAAACCTGACTGTCTCGTACTTAATTAATGCAACCGAAACCATCTTCTTTAGTTGTTATCCATGGAGGAGAATGAAATAACAACATATACTAGAGTGGGAGAAAAGAGTTAATAAGAATGAAGATAACGTATGATTTTGTGGGCTATTTTACTTTTAATTGATTTTGAATATTTACACCCGAACTTGGCGAATATGATATATTGATTATTTGTACCAGTTAAACAAACTATTGGTAAAAATTTGACACATTGCATATCTAAATTACAGCATACGTACTAATAATAGTAAGTAGTAACAAATTGTTTACAAACCAGAAATTGTAGCAAATTATACAATATTCACTACTATCTACTCCAACTCAATCCCTACTGTAAGTAATCTTTTATCCGTGCTGAAAGAATATATGCTCCTAGCTAAAATATTGATTTTTCGAGTTCTTGAGTTATTTCATACCTCTTGTAGTTCCATTGTACCTTGACAAAAAAAGACAAAAAACAGTTAGGATATGGTACTAATATAAATCATTTGTACCAACATATCTGGTACGATTGGTACGAAAACACAATATTCGTACTAACATGGTACTCTGGTACGAATATGGTATTTTCGCACCACCTTACCACGATCTTACCTGATACTCTGGTACGAATATAGTATCTTCGTACCATGCTTTAACGTGGTTGCGACACAGAAAATAAAATAAAAAATAGAGAGATGAACACACTAATTCGTACCAACATATCACGACAACGTGCTATCAACATGCTAATTCGTACAGGAGCACCACGTTAAGGCGTAATACGCCGGTACGAAAACACTATATTTGTACCGGAGTACCACGTTATGGCGTGATAAACTGGTACGAAATATCATATTCGTACCGGAGAACTACGTTAGGGCGTGGTATGCTAGTATGATTCATACCGAAGTTTACGTGGTACTCCGGTACGAATATGGTATTTTTCGCACTAGCATACCATGCCCTAACGTGATACTCCGGTACGAATAAACCATATTTGTTCCAACTTACCAATGCATGGTACGGTGATACGAATACATCCGAACATACCAACAATCAAGCACGAAAATTACCCAGAAATACAACCAAATCAACAATATATAATCAAATTATCAAAAAATGAACTATGCAAACACGCAAAGCAACTATAAATCAAGCATGAAAAATAACCAAAGCACGAAATCAAAACAATTGTACCAGCGTGCATGGTACGCCAGTACGAATTAACCATTTTCGTTCCAACAAGTCAATAATGGACTGCGCGCTACTAGTACGAGTTACTACTGGTACGAATTCACTCATTTCGTACCAACTGGTTTTTGACAGCGAATCGAAATTTCCTGCAAAAACACAAACGAACCATAAATCACCACAAAAACACCAAAATCAACCAGAAATCAACCCAAATATACCATAAAATTACTAGAAACTATATGAAAAATACATAAATCATTAAAAAACGTACAAAAAAATCATAAATTAACGAAAATTAAAAAAATCATTAATCACCAATTTTAGATCTATTTGAAGATTTTGAACATGAAAATGCCATGGATTCCGACGAGAAGCTTGCGAGCAGAGCTGTGGTTTGTGCGGGGCGGCGGCGGCGACGACGATGGCGGTTTTCGATGAGATCCAAGATTTTCTAGAAAGAGAAAGAGAGAAATCGAGGTAGCAGCGGCGACGGTTTTGGTGTTGCGACTGTTGGTAAGCGGTGGCGGTTCGCGGTGGCTTGGATGGCGAGGATGGACGGTGCTGCGACTGATGGTGAGCGGTGGAGTTTCGCAGTGGCGTGGGCGGCGAGGCGACGGTGCAACGGGTCGGTGATTTTTTTTAGTGGAGAATGTGAGGGGTCGGGTGAGAGAGAGAGAAGAAGAAAGAAGAGAGAAGAATGTGAGGAACCGTTTGAGAAGATAGAGAAAATAAAAATTAAAATGGAGGTAAAAACTGATTTTGACCTTTCACATGTAGTAAGGGTATAATGGTCCAAAAATTTTCAAAAGTGCCATATTTTGTGTTTTTTTCAACTTTGTGACAACTATTGTGTTTTTTAGAGGGATAATGCCATATCATGAGTTCCCTTAATTAAATTTTAGCACTCTCTCCGTCCTAATATTTTTGGCCTGTATTTCTTTTTGGGCCGTCCTATATAATATGACATGTTTCCTTTTTGAGCTAATTTAGAGCTTATTTTTATTTAGGGGTCCTAATTAAAGCACTTTATTGACTAAAAAAAAGTATTTTATTGACTATAGAATTAAATATGAAATAAAAAATACACTAAATACATCACACAACTTTTGATCCTTAATTTCATTTTCTTAATATCCATGCAAAAAAAAAAAAAAATAGGCCATGAATATTGGACGGAACGAGTAACATTTACAGCGTTGACAACAATAATATATGAACATAACTACATAACTATTATATTAATATTTCCTTTACTACTATTATTATAAAGGCCAAAATGCATACAAATTCCTAACATTTTCTCAAATTCTGGTTTAATTCCAAACCTTTTAATTTTTGCAAAATAAATCTCCACCTTTCAATTTTGTTTAATGTTCTCCCAACGACGAATTTGGGTGAAATTCAAAGTGACGTGGCGTTCAAAACGGCGGCTGTTCTTCGCCTGCTTCGAATCGAGATTGTCGCGGATCCCTCCGACGCTCGACCCCGAATCCAACGACGTCGTTTTGAACGCCACGTCACATTGAATTTCACCCAAATTCGTCGTCGGGAGAACATTAAGCAAAATTGAAAGGTGGAGAATTATTTTACAAAAATTAAAATATTTGGAATTAAAATAGAATTTGAAAAAAGGTCAGGAATTTGTATGCATTTTGGCCTATTATAAATATTAGACATTTTATTATCATTGTTCTCCTAACAGATCGGCGTTTACGGCCAGCGAGAGGAGACACAGCTCACCGCTGCCTAGCGGTTGTGCAGTTCAGCTTTTGAAGATTTTCTGATTGTTATCAGAACATTCTGCAAATGTCGCGATTGAACTCCAGCCGTCGGATCCAAATCGATACCCCCGAACCTCGGTACGATGACGGCGACGACGAAACCCTAGATGATGACAACGACGGAGACGGCGGCTTGAAATTGCGGCCATCGAACAGCAATGTGACGGACGATCTAGAGCCCTTTATGGGAGTCAAAGTTAGACGGAAAGCCTCTCGCCTTCGGGATTATCAGGGTGATTATATCGATGTTCAGTCCAGACCTCATCTTATGAAGATTCTCGAGAAACAAGGTTTGATATCTCCGGATATTTTGTGGATCTCTGGGTTGATTGATTGGTGTTTCGTGGGTGCTTGCGTTTAATGTCATTTTATTTTGCATTTCTTTATTTTCAGAATTTGAATTCTCCATTATTAGAATTTGCAAGGGTATTATTTTGCGGGTTTTCTAGGGTAATTAGGTTGCGGAAATTGAATTTATTGTCCAGAGATGAGCTTAATAACATAATAAGTATTATCACGTATGCCAAAAGTTAATGATTCTCGGAAATGTATATGGCGTAACTGAAATAACGACAACGATGCTTCAGTAATTCATAATTGATGATGGCTGATGTGTTATGCATCTGTGATGAAGAAAAATACAAAGCGTTGGAACCACTTTAATCGGCTCTTCTTTGCATCACGCTGTAGTGCAATAAATTCGTTCATAGTGGACATGAACTGATGTTGTTCAATTGTTTGCTATTTGTTAATTAGGTGCTTGGATTTGGCTTTTTCGTTCATTTTTCTAAGTTCAGTACAAGCATTTTTTTGCCTTAGTTGCTTTCTCTGACAACTGTAGCTGTCTAGACGAAAAAATAAAGATTTCTTGGAGAAAAATAAAAATATTACGCGTAAACATGCTGGTGCTTGTGGCAATATTGGTGCCCTTTTGAGTTGCTGCTGATTGCATATTGGGCTACCAGTAATAGGTTTTCTTGTTATAGTTGCTAGGAGATATGGGGTAACAAATAACTATGTCATATTAGCATATCCAGCCAGTTAAAGCTTCAATTTTATTCACTGTGTTTCAGACGTGTATGTAAGCGTAGATTATATGTCTATGTGCCTTCGTACTTATGTTTACCAAAAGTGTTATGCCTCTATTGAATCATCTCACAGGTGACAGAAAAGTCCTGTTTGCGGATAAAGTTATTAAGTTCACTGGCTCGGGCAAGATGAAACGCCGTATACTTCTCATAACTGATTTTGCCATCTACATTGCGGATCCAGATACTGATGCACTAAAAAGAAGGATAGCCCTAGCTGCTGTTGAGAAACTGTGTTTAAGTGAACTAAGCGACAATTTCTTTGCCATTATTATTCCCACAGAATATGACCTACTCATGGCTAGTACTAGAAAGATGGAAATAGTGACAGTCTTAGTGGATGCTACAAAGAGCGCGTCGGACTATGAGCTTGAGGTTTCCTTATCTAACAGGTAGTCTAATCAATTTATCTTCTTTTATCTGTTCTTATTTTTTGGGTAGCTCTTTTCATGTTGTCAACACAGAAGAAACAGATTAGGTCTTTTACACAATTGGAATAGTATATGGACCTCTTGAGAATTCACCACTTTCCTACCCTTGGAAGATGTTGGAGACTCCCTTCAATTTTTTTTTTCTCTTTTGTTTGCTTGTCCAACACTGAGGAAAATCATCATTCTTTCGAGTCAAGAAGTACTTCTTGCCACTGCTTTATGTTGCCTTTTCTTTCTTGGTACTCTTAGACGTTAGTTATGACTTGACATGCCATAGCATTTGTAATTAATAGACAAATGGCATGTTATGCATGTTCTATGGGTCATAAACCCTGAAATATAGGTTTATTTGTACCCTAGTGCCATAGAACATGAAAATATGCTCCTAGGAGTAAGACGCATTGCTTGATTTTAGTCATTGTCAAATTAATCTTCTCTGATATTTTTATGCCCGGGATCGCTGAAGATTGGTTATGTTCTAAACCAGATAAATGTAGAAGTTCAATTTCCCAAGCACTATAAAAGAAAGAATGAATGATAGAGCTTCTAGCTGCTTCTGAGCTTTGCCTAACTGCAGTTGATTTCAATGCCTGCAGATTTGAGTACAATGCAGCTGCAGAAGTAGTGAAGGAAGTCCGATTTGAGGAAGTAGAAGGTTTGTTTTATTTTACTAGTCCTATTTAATGTACTAGACTTTGTGTGGTATTATGCTTTGGTTCTGCTTAGTAGTTGGTGACACCAACCAATCTTTTCCTTGCACTATCTTAGGTGGTGTTAAAACAAGAATTGTTCAGAGATGAGTTGCCCATTCGGTGTGGATGCCTTATCGTAGGGTCCGTAGGGAGTATGATTGTTGCTGCAGAGTCGTAAACTGAGATCACCCAATCAGGAAATTAGCGTTATTGAATTTTTTTTGTGTATCTTGTTTATTTTTAAACAAATGTTTTCTCTGCTTTCTGACATGCAAGAAATCAGAACTCGTGTGGTATATACTATATAGTATATTAATATAGAAACAAAGATGCTCATTTTATTATTTGTTGTACCTAAATAATACGATTGGTTATTGATATTGCACATCATTTCTCTGTTTTGAAGTATGTTGTCTTGTGTATTGTGGAGTTGAGAATAATTTGTGCTAGTTTCAACTGTCAAGCTCTGCATCAAAGAGTTCTTGTCTGTTGAACGTTATAAAATGAACATTTATAAAATAAGTTGGTGAAAACTGAAAGGTAATAAGAACAAAAAGGCATAGAAAAGTCTGGACTAGAAGAGACTTTTTGACTGTCAGGAAAACAGACAAAAATCTGTTCTAGTTATTTGTCCAAAAGGTTTGTATTTTTGATGTATTAACAATAGGAGCTGTGTACATTATTTACATGTGCAGAATTTGATTTAGCTAGAAAGTATTGATATATTTGATCCACTCCAGCTTGATTACTGAGGACTTAATTATATGCTGGCAAAAGTACTAATTTTAATTTTTTTAATGAGATTTTGTTGATATAACATCAGCAAGATGAACATAGCTATAAACTAGATATTTAGGTTGTAGAATTAAGCTTTGAACTGAATTAATACGAGCTGCAGTGAGAGGACATAAACAAACATCCAAATCAATGGAACTGTAATATGTAAATGAACCTTATTTTACAACTTTGCACTGAATCAGGTTTATCAACAATTCTCTTGGCACAGAATTGTCAAAGAACATCAAGAATACAGACTAAGCCATGACCAGTAACTTAGCGCAAGAACTGGGGGCAATTACAAGTTAAGAATTAAAGAACAATAGTAGGAAAAATAAAGGAAAAAAAAAGGTTAAATAAGTTTAAAAACAAGAACCTAATCACGATTGGAGGGCGATCCCTTCTGTGTAACAGGCGGTGTTAGAGCTGGAGTTGAAGCTGCAGATCTTGTTCCAGCAGATTGACTGCTTCCTCTAATGTCCTCCAGCAACTTCACCACGTCTCCGATTCTGGGCCTCTGCGCTGCCACTCTGGCAACGCAACTCATCCCTATTTGCAGCATCGCCACCATCTCTTCCTCTATGTTAGGATACCTCAGCAGCTCCACGTCGAACACTTCACCTGTCCATTCCTCGCGAACCACAGAATGAACCCACCTCACCAGGTGGACGGCCTCCTCGCCACAAGACCCAGCAACCGGGGATTTCCCAGTCAGAAGTTCGAGCAACAAAACTCCAAAGCTGTAGACATCAGCTGCCTGTGACGCCTTCCTAGTGTCCGTCACTTCTGGTGCACGATATCCAGCACTCCGCGTTGCTGGCGCTGCAATCGGGCTCATCACCGTTGCTAACCCAAGATCACACACACACCCGCAATGCTTGGTGTTCAGGAAGATGTTCGAGGCCCTCACGTTCCCATGAACGAGCTTCCCTCCGCTCTGTGAGTGGATGTGCGCGATACCCTTAGCTGCACCCGTTGCAATCCTTAGACGAGTCTCCCAGTCTAAGGGAACGCGCTTCTCACCTCTCTTCGCTGCACAGGCAATGAATAATTCATCAGAATTAGTCCATTGCTATAGATATATATTTATAAAATACGTGGTTGAAGTTAAAAGAGATACCATGTAGCAAAGCGGAGACGCTTCCTTGATTATGATAATCATACACCATTAGCTTTTCTTCCTTTGAATAGTAGTAAGCTCTCAAAGGAGTCACATTCTCATGTTTGATGCTTCCAACCACCTCCATCTGCTGCTCGAACTCCTTTCTCCCAACTATCACTTCCTTCAATCTCTTCACTGCAACTATGGTTGCATCTTCCAATGCTGCCTTGTACGTCGTTCCGAACGTCCCCTTCCCGAGCACCTCTGCAGAAGCCCTCAACAGATCCTCAAGATCAAATGCAAGATTACTACCTTCAAAAAATATAAGCCTGTTATTCCCATCCTTATTAAGCTCGGACGACATCTTCTTCACCGGTTTTTCTTTCTTCTGAGAAGCAGCAGTGGTTGAGACATCCTGATCATCATCGTCTTTCTTTCTGTTAGTAACGATCAGCAGAAGGGCGATCGACACAAACGCCACCACGCAACTACCAATGACAATTGCCAAGATCGCAGATTCACTGAACTTCGATGAGTGCTTCTTCATACGTGGTTGAGGAGGCGACAAAGCAGAAGACGAAACGTTGTTACCGGCGAAAGATGAACTCGGGAATCTAGAGAGAGATGGAGGCAGGACTCCGGTGAGGTTGTTGTTGGACAAGTCGAGAAACTGCAGGCTGGGGACATTGATGTCGGGAACATCACCGGAGAGCGAGTTATTAGCTAGATTCAAAACAGTGAGACGCGTCAAATTCACAACTGATGATGGAATACTCCCATTGAAATCATTCTCCGACAAGTTCAGCACCGTGAGATTCTTCCACACCGACAAATCCAACTGCAGCGGACCCTGAAAGTTGTTGCTCTGCAGATGAAGACCGATCAAATTCCGGAGCTCCAGAAGATCAGGAGGGAAAGAGCCAGCAAGGCCGTTGGATCTGAGACTCAAGATCTCAAGATGAGATAAACGGCTGAGTGTGTTGGAAGGGATGGTGCCTTGGAGTCCGACGCCGGGCAACCGAAGAGCTACGACTCTTGAATTATCACGGCTGCAGGTAATCCCAGTCCAGCCGCTGCAGGCGGAGGTGGAGAAATTCCAATTCAGCTTCCGCGAATGGTAAATGTTGTCCAAGAAATCGAGGAGAGCCCGTTTATCTTCAACGGGTTCGGTTGCTGCAGGCAAGAACAGACAGGAGTAGAACAGAATTGCAGAAAAAATAAACTTGACGCCCATTTTTTCCGCCTTGAAGTTTCTGGTCAACATATACATGGAAGAGCCTCAAATAGTGGTGTGAATATCTAATTCTCTAACATGACTGTAAAAAAAGAAGAGAGGATTAAAGAGGGAAACGGAATTCAGACACAGTAGTGATAATCAGAATTCAATTGCGGCATCAATGTCTTAGCCGTTATTTGAATATTGTAAACAACGTTAGGTCAACCAACCAAGTCCAAAAGTTAGATTTCATAAAGAAAAAAAATTACAAAGGCAGAGAAGAAAACAAGTAACGTGTATTTTATCTTCGCTAGCTAGCTACTGTTTTATTTCAACTTTCTGGGATCTTCTTAAGGCTTACCAGAAACAGTGGCCTCCGATTTTTTTTTGTTCGAAATCTTAAACAATACTATCTCAAATTATGTATGGAATTAAAGAATTAGGATACGCGCAGGCCATGAAATTAAGTTGAGCAGAGAGAGAAATGAATAGAGTTACTACTTAGTTACCTGTATAACACAGAGACAGCAGAGAACTTTATTGAAATGCACTGACAAATGCAACCACCAAGAATTCAGAATGTAATGAAAGCGGCCGCTGCACAAAGTCCACCAAAAAGAAAAGAAAAGAAAAGTGAAGAAGAGATTAGGGATGCAAGATGAGGAGTAGTTGGGGTTGAGGGTGGGGGCGAAATGATTGGGGGGACCGATGGAGCAATTAATGATGGATGGAAATAAAATTAGCAAAATAGCAAGTGTTGTGTGAAGAGTGGGTGATTTTGTAATTAGTTGGGAGAGGCAGTTAATGGCGCGGCAAGAGTGGGAAGTGCACGTGGTGGCTACAGCCTACAGCGGACAAGAGAAGAAGAGGAGAGAACAAACCTCATAAACGTAACACTGCCGGAAAAATAAGTGGCTGTACGTTTTTATTTATCAGTTATCACACTACTTTTTTCTATAATATGGTAATGGCAGTGGAAGACCGTCTTCTTCATGCTTAAGCGGCCGGATTACTTTATATGCAATATTGTCAGTGACATCACTCAGACATGTCCAGTGTCCAGATTCCAGAACCGAACTTTCTTTTATAAACAATTAATATTATTCTACTTACAAAAACAAGCAAAATGATAAATATTAGTATCAGTAAAATTATTTTAAGCAGTTATGTAAAAAGGAGGAAAATCAAAAGAAGCATAGTCAATGTAATCTAATCGGATAGAGTTTGCTTAAATGTTTATATCAGAATAATTATTACAAACTTTTTTATTTTAGATGTACGAATTGCTTGCGTTTAATCAATGCAAAACATCATCAATTTATTTTTTATGTGAATAAGATTTGATTTTGTTTTCAAAATTAAAATTACGGGTAGAACTCCAATATGCTTATTATATACACTACTATGATATTATTAAGAAAACTATACTATTATAAATTAAATAGAATTATTAAATCTCAGAATTACATTATTGTGCCCTTAAATCAAATAGTTATGAGAAATGTAACGTGCAAATCAAAATTTGTATGAATTGTATTGTATGACAACTTTTATTACACTTTTAAAGAATTTTATATACATTAGGATTTGTAATCTATATCTATACTCTCTCTCTATATATATATATTAAAACAAAAAATGTACTGCTATTTGGACACACTGTGATTAACCACACAAGATAAAAAAGATAATATAGGTTTTAAAAAAGGAAATATACCCTAATTGGAGAATCATAAACCATTAGGGGGAATGTGATTATTTCTATTTTACAGTTAACTTTCATTTTCTTACGAGTATGGCTGGCCACAGTGTGGCTGAATAGTTTTATTATAAAAACAAAATAGTAGAATTGCAAATCAATTGCAATTCAAATTTGATGGCAATTTTGTTAATTATATAAAATTAAAGGTAACAGATTTTACACAATATTCTGTATAAAAATATAAATAAAATAGAATTGAGACAATTTAAAATAGAGTATATTTTTGAAATAAATCTAAAAATATTTTATAATTTTGAATATATGGGTTTTGAATTATTATTATTTTGGTTCTTATTGAATTATTTTGTCACTCTCTTTAGATTTTTAACCTATTAATAAAATATTTTTATTGTTTGAATTTATGACATATATCTTATTCGTGCATTGCATGGAGGGCAATACAAGTTGTAGTTAACTATTAAATCTCCCTTAATTAACTTTTAATTATAACCAATCATATCATAGGTGTTTTTATTTGTTTCACACTTTTCCATATATCCAATTTTCATAGACAATAGAATCTTTATAAATTAATATAGTCGGGACCAGAGAAAATTATTACTTTATAGAAGATATTAATTTACCGAGTGTTAATTTAAGGAATAATAATACAATCAGGACCGGAAAAAATTATATTACTTTATCCGTGTGCTCGTGCAAATATAAATCAAATACATTACGACTTAACTGTTACAAATAATAGCAATGGAGGTTTAATCTTAATGCAAACTTTATTAAAATGCAGAGAGTCAATGAATATAATTAAATTAAAGCACCTAAATCAAAAATATACAAGTGTAAATTGATTACTTTCAACGGTGACAAACAAGCTGCTAACTTGACAACATGCTTAATATATTTGGAGAGAAGCAAAGGTTTACCGGATGCAAACTAAAATAGCGGTTATGGGTCCACGACAACATAAAAGAATAGATATTGAATTCAAAATCATTAATTATAAACAAAATCTGTTACTATTTTGATGTCTTTAAAGGAACAATATGTGGTTCCTAAAATAATCTAATTGATGCTACAAGTCACTCCGCCACCCTATCCCCAATAATTCTTTTCTCTTGTCAATCCCAGTACGTGTTTACTTTTCTTCATACTATATGTTTATAAATATATATATCATATATGCATTTTATTATTTTATACGTATCACGTAAGATTGATAATTATATACTAATTTTTTTGGTACGCGACCCACGTACGTACGCACATGTACACATGGACATACTTGTAAGCCAACAATTTAAATATTAGCTATATATGATGCTGAATTACTGTCAAGTTGTCCCTTCTAGAAGTATAATGCCAATATCTATGTAGAGAAATTGAAAATTCGGGGAATTTTATTATTCTTGTAAATATATGTACCATATCAATTCATTAAATGTGCTATTATGGTACAATTGATCTATATTTTTATATGAAAAACGAAAAAATGTAAAAGAAATTGTATGCATGTAACGCATCTAATGAATTACTTATATATACAAGTATCAGAATTTTCGTAGAAAATTCATTCGAACATAGTTAGAATTTGATGTGAAGTTTGGCACATGATAAAGTTTAAAAGCGTTCGCTTGCGATTCTTTGTATTTACAGTACCTGATTTCTTTTAAACATTAATTCTCAATTATGGTACTTAATTATTTTTTACCTTTATATTGAATTATTGATGTAAGACTTTTCACAACACCACCCAAATATGTCAACAGCTGCATTCCGTGATTCCCATCACTCCTATTAAGAAACAAAAAAAATTAGAATTCTCGAGTTTTACATGAAAAAAAGGAGTATTATTTATGTATATCCAATATGGTGATAGTGTATACCCCCATAACCAGTTTTGAGGGCATGTATAACACATAACCACTAAGACTTTTTGACTTTCTTAATTATATCTATTGTGACATTTTCTAAAAAAGTGTCTTATTTGTGTGAAAATGGGGAAAAATTGAATAGTTAATCAAAATCATATAAAATCATGTATTTACCCTCCTATTTTAGCTATTTAAAATGATAGCTATGTATTTCTTTATTACATATTTTACTAATCGATCCTACGCTTTCAAAATGGTATCAGAGCCTTAGGTTTATCTGGGAATTATATTTTATTTATTGCTTTAAGTATTATCCTAACGAAGGAGACATCAAAAAAAACATGGATCCGGACAATTATCCGAGATGCGAGTGTTACAGGAATTATCTCCAAGACCTGGAGATAAAAAGAGAAAGAAACCAGATGTTAAGAATAGTCTGGAGAGAATTGTTCAACTCCATAGTCGTACGTGAAAGAAGGCTTGAATACATTGAGCCTTTAATTCAAGAAATTGAGACAAGGGTGAGATTAGATGAAAATCTAAGCACCCTCCAGTTCGAGGTGATAAACACCATGAGGAGAAACCATCAGAACAATCATATCTGATGGATCTAGAAGGATGTCCAAGGTGTGGACATTTCCAAGAACGTCTCCAAATTTTGGAGAAAAGAAGGACAAGATACCAGAGTGTTCTAACACACTAGAGGAATACGTTGAATCTCTTGATTCAACATAACCAAGAAAAAAAATTAATTGATTCCTTCCTCCAAGGAATCAAAAGAAATGAAGATCTTCTCCATAATTGTATCTGCCTTGAATGGGAGATAGAACATGCCATGAGAATAGACCATTGGATTCATCTGTGAATTAATTGGAATCAGCTCTATGCTACACCTCCCTGATGGAACCAAAGAAAGATAAAGGAGTATCTTCTACTCTTTTATATCAAGAGATTACTCCATATTCATCCAAGATATCGGAAGATCTGAGAGAAATACAGAAAACAGTACAATATTATGGCGATAGCCTGTATCTTGTACCATGCGATCTTTACAAGATCGCTATGAGACAGGATGAAATTTATAATATCCTGAAGGAGATCCAATCACGGATCGAAAAACTGGAGCAACAACCTCGCTCCAGTCAAATGAGGAATCCTTTTGGTAATGAACCCACTTATCCATTTCCAGTGGGAGAAACCAAAAAGGATCCTAACATGGAGGCCTTGAAAAGAATGATTCGGGAAAAAAAAAGATGAATAATCTTGAAAGAATCAAGCTTGACGACCTCCAGGAGTTAGCATAATCTTTTGCTAACATGACGATGGTTGATTTAAAAATGAACCAGAATGTGGTCCAAAATCCACAGCCGGTGAATCAACTTCCACCAGGAGCCATTATTGGAAATCAACAAGATTTTCAAAATGTACCAGGAGCCATTAATGTAGTCCAGGATTTTCAGACTGGAGCAAGGTATGATCAACATACCCCAAATGATGCATACATGGCGGCAAGAAGGACAAGGGCTAGAAGGCCACATCCAAAGGTACAAGATACACCTTATGGAAAGGCCACCCTGGATCCTATCCATCCCTACGGAGTGATGCTCGACCTTGATGAAGTAAATTTCAGAGATCGAGAATCCGTAATTGACGAGTAGACGTCAGCCCTGAGAATTGCAGCAGCAACTCTCGATTTGAACAAGGAAGGATTCGTAAGAATTCTCGAAATGAGTCTTGCAGGAATTGTCAAGATAGCATGGGAATTCTTTCTTGTGGATATCAAGAATTCATGTTTTGAGAGTGAAAACTTCACAGAACATGTCCAGAATATGGCAAAGATTTTTAAAAACCATTTTCTGGGAGAAGGATATTTCGAAGGATTTGATCAAGAAAAGAGAAAGAAATACTTGATGGCATTGTATAATCTAAGACTTGCAGTCCTAGATCAACAATCGCTTAAAAAGTTTCTACAACTCTTTACTCTTTATCAACATCAATCTAAAGTTGATGATAGAGTTGCACTGGAAATTTTCTTTCTAAAATTTCCAAGCCCATGGAAAGAGATGCTGATTCGGGATTATGAACCAGGAGATCCTGAAAACGTTGCAAGAAGGATGTCATATGTACATCGAAAACTTTCAGAGTGGTGTCAACAAGCAACTGCTCTGAGGAACATGAAAAAATTGAGGAGAATCAACAAATATGCTCATCTAAACTGTGATGACAATGATCTGCCAACGATCATTGGAGGAGAACCACCGAGGCTGAAGGAAAACAAGAAAAATAGGTTTCAGCCCTATCATAAAGGTGGAGATCCAAAAAGAAATTCTTGGAAACCAAGAACCAGATGGTCAAGACAGAAGGTCAGATCTTACAAATCAGGCCAAAGAAGTGGACCATCAAGGAATAGGTATCCTTTTCGAGGAGATAATAAATCCCAAGGAATGACACCTGCCAAGAAAACTTTCAGAAGAACTCACACTAGAGTTAATGAAAGTTTCAAGAATTGCAACTACTGGACGTGCGGTGCAAAGGGGCATATTTCCATAAATTGCCCTGACAACGAGAGAATGGGTATCAACAAATTCGAATCCACTCCGGATATCGAAGATGTCATCTACTACCAAGAACTGATACAAGTATATCAGTTCGAAGATATACCCTCGGATGAGAGTATATATGAACAGGAAGAAGTCTTCAGCGAAGAAGATTCAGAATGGTCTGATGGAACTAGATCGGAGTCAGACTGATCCAGAGATTGTTCATCAGGAGAAAGAGGACAGGACGGGATTCTCCAGTCACACAACTCTCTCTCAAAGTCTGATTGACAAAATCATGAAGAAGAGTCTGAATATACAAAAGTATCAGGGCTTTTCAGCAAACAACATAGATCAAGTTCTGAGGAACTTTAATCTAAGGAGCAGGAAACAACAAATCGTCTATGGAATTTCTAGACGAGAAATGTCACTTCCTATAGAGCTTACAGGGAATCAAGTGGAGATGCAGTTGATTCCAGCTAGTGACATCAGGGAAGATCTATCAAAGATGAAGCCCGAAGTCGCTGAAAAGATGAACTGGATCCATATTGGAGCAATCCAGTTGATGTTAAAATCGGCTCTCTTTACCGGAGTTCACACGCCGATCGATATCGCTATATGCGATAAAAGAGTTAGAAATCTAAAAGATTCCGTATTGGGAACAATTGCGGTAGATCTTTGTGCAGGACAAGTAGTGGGAATCATCTATCCAAAGATTGCTTACAATCTTAATGATACCCATTTCAGCAAAGTCTTGACGATTTATCAGGATTTTAAACGCAAGGATTTATTGGAGGAAGGAAATATGCCTTACTCCATTACTTATCAGGTATCATATGTTCTTTCCAACTCACATCACACTGAGTTATTTCTGGGAAAGAAGTTCATTGAGATACCAGATATATTCAACAAGGTGACAACGGCGGTTTGTCCTGATAGAGTGGAAATTGCTCGGTTAAGAAATGTTGACATTCAAATCCGAGATAGAGAAGTCATGAGACACGACCAAAGTCTCAGGATAACTTCAGGGAGATTATCTTTCCAAGGAGACAAAATAATGTCTTTGCCATATGGGAGGAGTCGGAGTCTCATTCGAGAAACACATCCTCAAACATCTCAGAATAACAATGTTCCAGTGAATCTGAAATGTCCCGAGGGATGGAGAGAAGTGATAGTAAAATTCGACACTACAAGGTAGGAAACCAACTTCCATTGTAATGTTCTTTACTATCTACAGCAGTCGGAGATCAATCATTACAAAGGAACCCTGGAAATTGGGGGACAAGTGATGGAGAACAAAGGTAGAGCTGGAAGAGAAACAATTTTGCTATTGGGTTTGGATTTTCTTGAGGATCACAAACCTTGGGCAAGTAAAGAAGATGGAATGGAAATCATGATTAATGGGAGAAAGCTATTGATCGAATGACAAGTCCATTTTCCATATACATCTCTATAGGGATGTTATATGAAAAATATAAGGCAGAATATTTTGCTGCTTATATTGATTCAGGTGCAGGAATTTGTACTGCAAAACGAGGAGTCTTCCCAGCAGAGGTAGAAGATGATCTATCCCGAATTGCAGGAAGAGATTTCTCAAAGAAAATTCTGCTCTTGGCTAAAGGAGTAAAAGAGATGGAAATTCTAATTGGCGGAGCCCGAAGTACACCTTGGTATAAGGTTAAAACTCCACCAATTTATTTCCATGATACAGGTGCAGATATTCTGTTGGGAAATAATTTCCTACAGATGTTCAAACGATACATGCAGGATAATGAAAAGAGGCAATTGGTGTTAACAACCATTTGTGATCACAAAATCATTGTCCAGATGCTCAAAGGGGCTTTTAATCGCCAGATACCATTGAGTTTTCGCAGCAAGCGTGGTGATGAAGGAAAACTTCGACACCAAAAAATGAAGGATCAAAGGAGATTCAGCGAAGCAATGCTAAGCTGTATTAGGGATGAGGATCTCAATGATGAAGAGGTCCAGATCCTCAAAGCATCTTTAATATCTCATCAAGATATTAAGGAAGAGATGCAGGTGTCCCTAGAAGATGTCAAAAGAAATATTAAAAGGAATTGCAATGGAATCCTTTGGCATGGTGGGACAGAAACAAGCTCAAAGCTACCTTGAAGGTGAAGCCAGAAAAGGAGTATGAGTTTGTTAGATACAGACCAATCCTGATGAACCTCAAAGATCAACAGGATATGAAGGAGATAATCAATGAACACCTTGATTTAAAATTGATCGAACCAGGGAACTCGCCTTACAGCAGTCCCGGATTTCTGGTAAGGAATCATGGTGAAATCAAACGAGGTAAACCCAGATTAGTTATTAATTACAAAGGAATTAATGATATTCTGGAGTTTGATGGATATTTTATCCCTAGTAGGAAACACCTTATTAATTACATTAGAAATGCTAAGGTATTCTCTAAGTTTGATTGCAAGTCAGGTTTCTATCAGATTCGCATGGAGGAGAGTAGTAAGAAGTTTACAGCATTCTCTACTCCACAGGGGCATTATGTTTGGAAAGTAATGTCAATGGGGTTAGCTAATGCGCCTCAAATATTTCAGAGAAAGATGGATAATCTGTTTAAAGATTATTTTTCTTTTATGTTCGTCTATATTGATGATATTTTAATTGCATCAAAAAATATGGAAGAACATATCAAATATCTTGAGATCTTTGCAGATGTTTGTTATAAAGAAGGTTTAGTACTGTCGGAAAAAAGGCAGTCGTGACAACTCGGAAAATGGAATTTCTGGGTATAGAGATCGACGAAGCAGGAATTATTCTGCAGGACCATATTGTTCAGAAGGTCCAGAATTTTCCTGAAAATCTGAAAGAAAATAAACAACTTCAGAGCTTTTTGGGAGTTGTTAATTTTGCGGGACCATTCATTAAAGATCTCGCAAAACATAGAAAAGTTTTTAATACATTACTGAAAAAGAATGTTCCGTTCATTTGGACAGAAGAACATCGACAGAGAATGAAAGAGTTAAAAGAGGTTTGCAGAAATCTCCCAAAACTCTCGATACCTCAGGACGAAGACGACTTGGTCCTGTATACAGATGCAAGTGATTACTGGTGGGCAGCAGTCTTAACCAAGATCACTCCTAATGGGAAAGAACCATGCAGATACTGTAGTGGTTTATTCTCAGAAGATGAGGTCATTCGATGGCACATCAACGAGAAAGAATTCTTTGCAGTCCGAAAGACATTTAAAAAATGGCCTTTATTCTTATTAGTAAAGAAATTTACTTTAAAAGTCGATAACACACAGGTTAAGGCTTTCTTAAGAAACAAGATGGAATCTAAGCCTGAAAAAGCTAGATTAATTAGATGGCAAGCTGAATGCCAATATTATATTTTTGATATTGTCATTGTGAAATCTCACGAAAATGTTCTTGCAGATTTCCTAACAAGAGATGGAGCAAACTGATGTGAACTCCATTCTACTGGCCCATAGGCATCTCAGAGAAAATCTGGAGATGTTAAAGGGAGAGTGGGATGAGTGCGTTATGAATGCTGAACAAGCAGGAAGATTACAGACTATCGATAAGACGAAGGTCACCGAGAGAATACGAGCTTGCATATGGTCTCAGGGGCAACTCTGGGCTGCATGCCAAACACCAATCCTTCGGGTGGCCAAAGATCCTTTGGTAAAAGAAGAGTTTCGAGTACATGGCTCTAAACCTGTAGCAGAGGATTCAAATACCTCTTGCCCAAGTTCTAAGGCGGTGGTATCTTCGGAACCATTGCCCCAAGAAAAAGATGATATTCAGGGGTCACACTCTGAACCATCATGTCAACCCAGCACCTCTGGGGAACAAGAGGGAGAGATTAATCTTAGGCCAATGACTGGCATTTCTAAGATTAATACTGATAAAATTGAAGTTTCTTCTTCATGGCAGGTTTATCAAGCCAACTGGGAGAGGCTCAATACTAGGACGAGAATCAACCCAGAAAAAATAAGGGTTGATGTTTCAGGGAAATACCCTCGGGTGTGGATGATGCCAAATTCGGATCCACACAAAGTCAAAAGATGGTATGAATTTGGAGCACTTGCTTCGGTTTATACCACATCTCCATCATTCGCCGAAATCAAGAATCTACCTAAATGGATTCAAGAAGCGGTGTATGATACCTGGGCTAACAATCCACAGCTTAGCCGAGGTGACATTTTGGAGCTGTATTTTATTAGTGCAGCCCCAGAACCAGCAGGGAAAGGAAACCATGAAGCCTTCCACTATATTAGGCTTCGAAGACCAGATGCACGCGCCCTCGATAAGATCAAGGCGCCTACAGAGAAAGAGACTACTCTAGTCTCTACATTACCAGAAGATCTCATCTCTACCAGAAGAGCATGGGGATTATGGGTATGTCTCACTGAGATGGACAAAATCAAGTTTCCGTTCAAATTCTTTCAGAATTCAGTGAACGGATCATTCCTGTTAAACACTATGACAGAAAAATCAACGAGATTCGCAGAGGAAGCTTTCGAAAGAAAGAGAACCTTGCTCTGGAAAAACAAGCTTACGACGAGTAAAGAAACTCATCGAAAATACTGCAACATGGCTCATTTTGGAAACTGGTCTGAGCGAGTTTGTTCAAATTGTCAGAACCAGAAAGGACCAGAGTTCGGGAAGGGGTTCTTGCCCAGAAAGGGAAAGGAGAAGGCTCGGTCTAACGAGCATCTAGAGCACAAGGCGCTGCCAAAAGCAAGGACGCCCAGGGTCCCGGGAAAAAAGTAGATTCCCGATACAGGTTGGTGGAGTCATGTGACTCTGAGCTGGAGCACCCACTAAAAAAAACGACAGTAGTGGGTAGAGGGAAAAGTGATTACCCATTAAATAACAAATGAGTAAAGCAACAGGAGAACCACTATCAATAGAAAAGTGGTCCATTAGTCACAAGAAAGGGACCTCACACCTAAAGTTGGTTGTCTTCATTCAATAATGGAAGACAAGGGAGGACCCCATTCACGTGGAATCAAACTGGCCAAGGATAAGAGCATCCGAGGCAATAATGCAGCAGGAGGCCTTTCACTGAAGACCTCTATATAAACCAGGATTGAAGAGAGCATTGATCATCGAAAATCCATCAGAAATCCTCTACACCATCCTCTCTGCTCTCTCAAAAATAAAATTGTTATAGTTCCTATTCTAGTATAGTATAGTTTATGTATTTCAATTCCGCTACCATAGGTAGCTAAACAAGTCTGTCTCCTTCCAAAAGGAGATATACTTATGTTGTAATAAATATTATATATAATTCCTAAATAAAAGTTTGGGCTTTTGTTCATCCATTCCAGTATATTATTTTCTTTTTGTACCGACCGAAAACCCTACGCCCCGAGTAGGAAACGAACGAGGGCTGTGCTGTGTGTTGCTGAAGGAGTCTGCGTCTGGAAACCATCGGTTGCGATCGTGTGGTTGGACGAGGTCCCTAAAACTTCCGGTGGAAATACCCGGCAGCATTACGGTAAAAAATGTATGAAGTTGGTATACTTTGATTTTAGTTATACGGAAGTGTGATGGGCCTGATAGTGTTACATGATTTATCTCCAAATTGAAAAATTGAATTGATAAATTAGAGTATGTAATGAAGAAATTCAGTAGAAGGGTAAAAGAATTTAAGCATATTGTATGATTATAAGGTTAACTAGTATATATCAATATTTCCCCTTATTTTATACACAAAAATGGATATAATAATCTTTTTTGGTGGGTCAGTGGGTACTGATTATACACACCATCAAAAGTGATTGTAGGAGGTACACACTATCTCGATACTGGTTAGAATGAATTTCCTCTAAAAAAAAATATATAGTTAATTTATGACGTATCCATTTTTTTAAAGATTTTTATATATAAAAAATAATTATAGTGGTTAACTCTAGTGGCGTAATAAACAACACATTTGAATATAAATATACCATTAATTTAGTGAAGAAATTTAGATGTTGTCTAGCTAACTTTGATAGTTTGTGATATCACCATATAATCGGATAGACACGCATTATTAATTTTTTAACGTATAATTATGTACCTCTTCAAACAAAATTTATGTATAATAAATTTGTATACTGTCATGTCGTCGGAATAACAAAATAAACATACATGTCAAAATATCCCAATTATCTTCAGAACCCCTCCCCTTGAAAAATAACAGCCGTACAAAACAGAGTGAAACAATTTGTATTTGTACAGTCTTAGGAAATCAGAACAGTTAATTCTTCGTAAAAGTTAACGGTATTCGCTCGATGAAAGCCGTTAAAAATCCCGGCAAACTTTCCCGCCATGTTTTAACTAGCACTTCAATCATCCACTCACTAGACCAGCACCCAGATATCAAAACCCTACGAAAAATCCATGCCCGGATCATTTCGGACCCGAATTTGTGCTCCGACACGTCCGTGGCTATCAAACTGATGCGTGGTTACGCTGCCTGCGGAAAACCCAATGTCACCCGCAAGGTGTTCGACAGAATTCCCGAAAGAAATAGTGCAATTTGTAATGTCATGATTAGAAGTTATGTGAACAATCATTTGTATGAAGATGCGATTTTGATGTATAAGAGTATGCTGGCTTCTGCTGTTACGCCCGATCATTACACGTTTCCTTGTGTTCTGAAAGCCTGCTCGGCCTCGGATAATATCCAGTTTGGGGTGCAGATGCATTCTCCAGCTGTGAAGAAGGGTCTTGATTTGGCTCTGTTTACTGGTAATGGTCTCGTTGCGATGTACGGCAAATGTGGGAATTTGGCGGAGGCGAGGCGGGTTTTTGATGCAATGCCGTTTAGGGATATTGTATCTTGGAATTCTTTGGTGGCTGGTTATGCAAAGAATGGACGGTTTGATGAAGCGTTGGAGGTGTGTAAAGAAATGGAGTTGTTAGGATTGCAGCATGATCCGGGCACGATGGCTAGTCTCTCTCCTGCTGTGACTAATACTAGTGTAGAAAATGTCATGTTTGTGAAGAAAATATTCTCGAATATGGCTAGAAAGGATTTAGTGGCATGGAATGTAATGATAGCCATGTATACCAATAATTCTATGTCTGCTGAGGCAGTTGATCTCTACTCACAAATGGAAGCTCACGGGATAGAAGCTGATGCGATTACTATATCTAGTGTTCTTCCGGCTTGTGGTGATCTTTCTGCTCTGTCGCTAGGAAAGACAATTCACGAGTACATCAAAATGAAGAGGCTGCGACCTAATTTGTCCATCGAGAATGCCTTGATTGATATGTATGCTAAGTGCGGGTGCTTATTAGAAGCGAGGAAGGTATTTGAAGAGATGAAAATCAAGGATGTTATTTCTTGGACTTCAGTGATGTCTGCCTATGGTAGGAGTGGGAAAGGTCGTGAAGCTATTGAATTATTCTCCAAAATGCAGGACTTAGGTATCGTCCCAGATTCAATAGCATTTGTCTCGATTCTTTCAGCTTGCAGCCATGCGGGATTATTGGCAGAAGGGCGTGATTATTATAGATTGATGACAGAAAAATATAAAATAGTTCCAAGATTAGAACACAATACTTGCATGGTTGATCTGCTTGGCCGTGCTGGTCGAGTTGATGAGGCATATGCTCACGTTAAGCAGATGGAGATGGAGCCCAATGATAGGGTGTGGGGAGCTCTATTGAATGCTTGCCATGTCTATAATAACATGGATATCGGGGTTGTAGCAGCTGATCACCTATTCCAAATGGCTCCACATCAATCCGGTTACTATGTTTTGTTATCGAACATCTATGCTAAGGCTGGGAGATGGAAGGATGTGAGTTTAGTTAGATCAATAATGCAGGATAAGGGAATAAAGAAAATACCTGGTGTGAGCAATGTTGAACTCGGTAATCAAGTCCATACGTTTCTTGCTGGTGATAGATATCACCAACAATCGAAGAAGATATATGAAGAGTTAGATATGTTGGTAGGAAAAATGAAAGAAGCTGGTTATGTGCCTAAAACAGACACTGCCCTGCATGATGTGGAGGAGGAAGAGAAGGAGAACCATTTAGTGGTCCATAGTGAGAAGTTGGCCATTGTGTTTGCAATTATCAATAGCAAGCCACAGACGCCGATTAGGGTTACTAAAAACCTGCGCGTCTGTGAGGATTGCCACATCGCTATCAAGTTCATTTCCAAGATTACTGAGCGTCAGATCGTAGTGAGGGATACAAATCGATATCACCATTTTCAAAATGGGATTTGCTCGTGTGGTGATTACTGGTGAATAATATATATATGGATACCACTCCAATTCTGGCCCCAACTGCACTTCCTGTAAACAAATTATTGGGAATTTAAGTTTTGATCATCACAGAAGTTAGCATAAAGAGTGCTCTGTCTTGATGATCTGCACCTGGACTTGGGGTGAGTACAGAATTTATTAATTTCCTTTTTTCAACGGCATGCATTTCATTTTTATTTCCTGCTACATATTGACAGATTCTTTTGTTCTTTATTTTTATCCATGACTCTTCTATAAATATATTACAAATTAAGTACACTATCATGTACAAATTACCTACTCAACATCCAAGTGATCTTGTCTGTGATCAGACAGACATGTCTCGAGTTCAATCTCTATCATTCCCCTTTCTCCAACTCAAAAAAATAAATAAATGAAAATTTTATCTATTTATTCAATTATTTTTTTTCTACGTGAGATTGCTTGAGCAGAATTTTCTAATTATCATATATTTCCAATAACTTATATATAAACTATAACTATATATTTGTTGACGCCAAGAAAGAGAAATTAGTTTGAGCATACATTATAATTACAAAGGACGAGCTGACGAAATCCAAATTACGTAAAGGAAGTCTTGTAGTATTATTGAGTTACCGACTTTTAAATGGTAGTCATAGGTAAAATCCGTCTAATGAGTTAGTTGTCTGAATGCTCAACTTTGGTGAAATATATTGGCAACGGCCAACCGTATCGTGCAACTGACTATAATTAAGATAATTAATTTTAATTAAGGTTAATTAATTGTAAATTAGAATTTATTAGGCATCTATTAGAGTTAATTAAATATTAATTAATTAAAATTTGAAAAAATATCAGTATGATCCACCACACTAGATTCCATCCCAAATATATATTTAGCCAAGTCGTTATTTATGTATCAGCTAGTTCAAGGTTTGAATCTATTCCAACACGTAAACAGAAGAGAAGACCGCCATGCATTATTGCATGCCTACTTACTCCTTTTTCTAAAGCAAATAAATGAAGAATTAATTAATCCTCCATATGTCCCAATAGCAAGGTTCCTCTTTTCTTTTTTATCTGTCCTAATAGCAAGGTCTTCTTTCAAAATTGGAAATAATTAACCCTTCAAAAGGCTTGCGACCTACCACTTTTTATTTTTTACTTTTGTTTCTTAATAACCGTGCCAAAAAAATGAGACATTGCTATTGGAACGGAGGGAGTACCATATACGCTAGCTACTAGAATTGACCAAGTCAATATTTTCGATTTAGTGACTTTAAATTAATTGTTTGGCGTACAAGACCCACGCTCACATAGTCATACTATACTACTAGCTAGTAGTTTATTAGCCCCCTCCCATTTTCCACAAATACAATTCCTACTTCCTAGCTAGCTTCCACTTCCAATCCTTTCTCACCTTCTGTTTTGCCTCTATAAATTCACCCTCAAATTGAACCTCTTCTCACACGCACCAATAACAATATATAATAACTCGATCAAGTTAAATGGAAATGGCACGCTATTATTCTCGCTCATCCCTCCTCATTCTCTCCCTCCTCATCACCTTCACAATATTCATCTCCTCCCACGCCGCCGGCATCGCCACCTACTGGGGCCAAAACGGCGGCGAGGGCAGCCTCGCCGACGCATGCAACACCGGCAACTACCAATATATCAACATCGCATTCCTAACAACCTTCGGCAACGGCCAAACTCCCGTCCTCAACCTTGCCGGCCACTGCAATCCCGACGCCGGCACGTGCACCGGCATCAGCGACGACATTCGGACCTGCCAGGCCCGCGGCATCAAAGTCCTGCTCTCGATCGGCGGTAACGCCGGGAGCTACTCCCTCTCCTCCGCCGACGACGCAACGCAGGTCGCCAACTACCTCTGGAACACCTTCCTCGGCGGTAGTTCCGGCAGCAGGCCGCTGGGTGACGCCGTCCTCGACGGCATCGACTTCGACATCGAAATGGGCGCGGGCCAGCCCTGGGACGCGCTGGCTCGGGACCTTTCGGGCTTCAGCTCGCAGAGAAAGGTGTACCTATCTGCGGCGCCGCAGTGTCCGATCCCGGATGCCAACTTGAATTCCGCCATCCAAACGGGGCTTTTCGACTACATTTGGGTGCAGTTTTACAACAATCCGCAGTGTGATTACAGCGGTGGCGTCGACAGTCTTCTCGCTAGTTGGAACCAGTGGGCGGTGGTGCCCGGCGGCCAGGTTTTCATGGGACTGCCGGCGGCGCAAGCGGCGGCGGGAAGCGGATACATGCCGCCTGATGTGATGAATTCTCAGGTTCTGCCGGTGATCAAGACCTCGCAGAAGTATGGAGGGGTGATGCTGTGGAATAGGTTCTTTGATCAGACCTATAGTTCAGCAATTCTGCAAAATATCTGAAACTGAAGAATATGTATCTAGCTATATAATTTTGTTTGGGAATATCTGCAATAATATTACAAATATATACACAGGGGAATAAAATAAAATAAATTTATATAGATTTGTTTGCTGAGTATCAACTGACTGCATGCAAGCCTATAAGCAATACAGATTAAGGTGCAGATCATCGTCTCTACAAAGGATTGATGTAAAATAAAGCAGTAATTATGGTAATTAGAGTAGTCTGAACTATCATCTCAAAAACAGCAAACAAGAAAAAGAGAAAAAAAAAAAGAGTAGTTTGAACTACAGTATATAATTACGAGGAGAATTTGTTGCTTACCGCTACCAATCTAAATTTCTTGTGAGTTATCCCACATCGTTCCTTGACAGAAAGAGAAGAGAATAAACGATTATATAAATTATTAGGCCCAACAACTCGAAAAGCGCATACCTTTCTCGGCCTTTTGGCTAAGATCAAGTGTAGTATCTGTTCATATCAGTTTAATATCTGATATGTGGGCTAATGGTTCATACGATATTAAATTAATTTTTTAGGGGGAAGGTCCGTTAAGATAGCTTGCTATCTGGGCCTTGCGCGTCGCCCTTGCGTTGCACTACCGCATGGGCCTGGCGCACCCCACCAAAACTAGTTCAATTTCACTTAATTACATACACCAACTATATAAATATCTCTTCCAAATAGCTATTATATTGATTCTTGTTTTCGACAATATCTATAGAGAAATTCATCGTTATTTTTTCCCCTTTTTTTTCCCTTAAATATGTTCGTTTGATGTCGTGACAAAAATTGTGATGAACCGTTTTTTGATTATATTGATTCTTGTTTTCTAAAATATCTATAGAGAAATTCATCTTTATTTTTCCCCCTTAAATATGTTCGTTTGATGTCGTGACAAAAATTGTGATGAACCGTTTTTGATGAACTATTGAGAAAGAAAAAAATGTGATTTACACCTATATGAATGAATGTTTGAGTTCACAATGCGAATACAAAATCTAACTCAATTTTTGGTGATTTTTGCGAAAGAAATCTTGGAATTTGCTACTTTTGTCTCAACTTCTTCAATTCTGGAGTTTGGCATTGAGGCTTGAGCCTTGCAGTATCCCTACATATATAATCGTATGGAGGCGTCTCTTTGAGGACATCTAAACATTGAACCTCTTTTGTCTAATTTATATAGTTCAATCCTCACCGTTCTCATTCCCAATTAAAAAAAGAAAATAGAATGGAGGCAGCTGTGATGGTCCCTAAACGAGTTCTCTGTGTGGGGGAAGGGTGAATACACCGAGATATAAAAAATTCTTTTACAAGTTAAAATGCTTGAGTGTGAGCTCAGTTATGAATCCTGCTGACTTCTAAAAATATGGTCAACTGGACTAATAACTCAGCTGGTTGTGCGGAATGTGGTGACTTGAAAAACTTACTCGTTTGTTACTTAGAAAAATTCACTTTAAACTTTACGTTTCAGTTTTCACTTAGTCAAGCTTTATACACTTTGATAAAATCCAGCTGGCTGAGTCAAACAGCCAAATATCGTTTTTGAATGAATGAATGAGCTGGATGAGATGGTTAGTTCAGCAGATAAAAAATATCAAAGTAATAATAAAGAACACCTGCACTTAACGTGGTTCGGAGAAAAATCTCATACGTTCACGGACTAGATAGAACTGGTGAATCCATTAACCTTGGATTCACTAGCTTTGCGAGCAACCATTCAGCTCGATTCCTTTGAGCTGATTACAGTTTACTCGTACTGCAATACACGATACCTCTCAGATTAAGCGTTTTGAGAAAACGTACACACCGTTTGCACGCACAGTGAGAGCGTACTACTTCAACCTGATTTTATCCTAACCTGAAAAAAGGATTTTGAGTAGATGGGGTTTTCCAACTTTGTGAACAAACATTTACAATGAAGAACATAATTCTGGATTGTTTGTTCACTCTAGGATTTGGAAGTGAAATATATTTGCCTAAGTTACAGAGGTAGAAAAACTCAACAGTCTATTGAACACTTTTTAGAACTTCGCTGATTTTCGAGTGTTCTTGATGTAAGCTTTGAAAACTTATAAAGTGTGTAGAGCTTTTGATTTCAGAGAGTTTTTCGTTAATCTGTTTGTGGATGAAGACTCATATTTATAGGCGTGGATTCGAATTAGCCGTTTGAAGAGCCGTTTGAATTTCACCTGACTTCACGTCTTGTTGTCTTGACTTTCTTCACCCGATTTTTCCTCATATGTCATATCCTAGGTTTACTTTTTAGGATTGTAGAGTTGTCAAAGCCTCATTGGTCTAGGTTAGATTCTGAACTCTGACACTGGGATGTTGTCTTTGAGTTGTGTCTTCGACGTTGAGCTGGATCTTAAAACTTCAACTGAGTCTGCTCTGCTGGAAGCTCCTGTTGGATCAACTCTGCTGGATTTGTTCTGCTCTAGCTTGCTGAACTCTCAGCTGGATCTGCTCTGCTCAGCTGACATCTCAGCTGAATCTGCTCTGGATGTCTTCAACTGCTAAACCTGTAAACTTAGGAAATCTAAAACTCAAAACAGGTGAGCTGAAAACAACTTAGTTTTTAAGCTCATCTACTCGGTTGCGGTCAATTGAATTTTGGTATATTTTCAAAATATTTATAATTTTCCCAACAAGATCCTCTTTGATTTAACATTTCTCAATATCAAAATTAATTTTCACGTCAAAATTTGATAGGCCAATAAATCCACATTAGATATTTTATTAACAAGCTACTTATTAACCATATTCAATTCAATTGCTAAACATAACAAATTAACAATATATAGAATATAAATTTAACATTTAATGAATACATTAAAAAATGGCAGCTTATATACCTATGTATATTTGTCCTAATTGCGACTCAAAAATCGAAGACGAAAACTAGTTTAAATGAAATGAATAGAAGATAGATGACTAATCCACCAATTTTCACGTGATCGTCCATCCTGTTTGCTCAATTCTCAATTTAAAAAACATGTCAAAATAATAGTACTCCCTCCGTCTCGCTCAATTTGTCACGTTACTATTCAGCACAAAGATTAATGATAAGAGTAAAATGATAGAAATTGGATATGTCCCATCATAAAATTTTGAAGAGTTAATTCGTTCATTATTTGGTATATGACAAATTGAATAATACATCCATTTATAGGAAGCGAGACAAATTGATCTTCCGGCCTTTTTGCTCAATTCGATAACGGGATAATAATAATAATAAAAATACTATGGCAAAAATCCTTGTACATCATGATGTACCATACATCCGGTTCAACCGGACCCGCGACCCGACCCGCCCGGTCAACGTTGACCGTGTTGACTTTTTATTTATTTGTTTTTAATTTTTTTTTCAAGAGTCGAGCGAGGGGAGCCGAAGGCCTCAGAGCGAGCTAAAAAACATTAATGTTGCCACAATCATTATCTATAAATTAAAATCGGAGCCGAAGACGGAGAGGAAAAAAAAAACGAAAAAGTCAACGGTCAGACGTTGAACGTTGACCGGTCAACGCTGACCGGATCGGATCGGGTCGCAAGTCGAGTTGAACCGGATGTATGAGTACATCACTCTACTACTATCAACAACCTTTGCTCAATTCCCATAATCAATTTAAAAAATATGTCAAAATATAATATTTATTTTAACGTTGTAATAGTCCAAATGACGACAATCCGCAATGCTTATAAAAAAGCATTTGGGATCCTCTATGTTATGAAGCACTAAAAAAACACATGCTAATAATGGCATCTCATCCACAAAAAATCTGTCCCCTCCTACTATCCATCCTGCTCCTGTTCCCATTTTTGGAAGCCTGCGGCATCACAGTCTACTGGGGCCAAAACGGCTTCGAAGGCACGCTGCAAGACGCCTGCGCCACCAACTACTATAAATACGTCGCCGTCGCATTCCTAACCACCTTCGGCAGCGGCCAAACCCCTGTCCTCAACTTAGCCGGCCACTGCGACCCGCTCTCCGCCACCTCCTGCACCGCCTTAGCCTCCGAAATCCGCTACTGCCAGACTCTCGGCATCAAAGTGCTGCTCTCGCTCGGCGGCGCCGCCGGCAGATACGGCATCTCCTCCGCCGACGACGCCAAGCAGGTCGCCGCCTATCTATGGAGCACTTACTTATCCGGCTCCGGCGGCCCCCTCGGAGACGCCGCACTCGACGGCGTGGACTTCGACATCGAATATCCTCTCTCAACCCTGCACTGGGATGATCTGGCTAGGGCTATCGCCAATTACACCACACCGCAGAGAAAGATCTACTTATCCGCAGCGCCTCAGTGCCCCTACCCGGATCGTAATCTCGATACCGCCATTCGAACCGGACTTTTCGACTACGTCTGGGTGCAGTTCTACAACAATCCCCCCTGCGATTACAGTGGCGGCGCCACCGGTCTTTTCGCCGCGTGGAACACGTGGAGCTCGTCGCTGCCGTCGGGGAGTCAGCTTTTCTTGGGGTTGCCGGCGGCGCCGGAGGCGGCGGGGAGTGGATACATTGAGCCTGATGTATTGGTGAGTGATATTCTGCCGGCGATCAGGAACTCAGCCAACTATGGAGGGGTGATGCTGTGGAGTAGGTTTTATGACGCATATAGTCCCCGTATAATTGAGGCAGTGTGTCCGGCCGCCGCCGCCACCACCACCACCATATTCAAAGACTTGCTCATTTCTCAAGTTATTTGAATATACTAGCTCTAGCTGCCTTTCTGCATTACTAGACTGCCTTGTGAGAATAAATAACTAAATCTAAATGTGAAGGCGGAGATGGTATTGTATTTCAGTATTTGTAATTGTATGCATCCAAACTATTGAATAAAGTCAATCTGCGCATGGGACGCAGAATTGGTAATAATTCCACGTGTAATATACATAAATGTAATATCAACATGCTGATTGATAATTTTGTCCTGCTATAAAGGTATACGTATATCCGATGATACTTAATTTGAAATTTACACGCAGCTTATTTTATCATCTAATTTTTCCTTACTATATGGAAAATTTGATGACTCAGATTCGTACCAACATATTTATCAAGTTGGATAATTGTTTATTCACATAAGGTGGAACAGAATATTGAAAGGCAGAGAGCAGCTTCGAGAAACTTCCATTCAACATTCATAAAGGTTAATAAAATACACTTAAAACTTTATCATTGATTCAACAGGATACAGAATGAGACAACTTCCTACAAGGCTACAACTCTTCAGTGCTACAATACAGATCACACAAGTCTTATTTTTCCACCTTAAAGTCACATGACACGAAAAGGAAAACAAAAATTCACCAAGATATGGACTAGCTGAATGGTAAATCAGATAATTTAGTTGCTCCGTCAAGGTTAACCACGAAATGGCAACTACTGCAGTCATGCGTTGCTGGGAAAACAGCATATGAATCTGCAATCTCCCTTTCCCGTCTACACTTTCCTGACCTGAATATTATGGGTGGATTGGAACCGCCAGATTGGCTGTTTGCCACTTTGAACAAGAGCAATCTCCTCGCCCTCTTTCACCATTCCTTGCGTCTATAGGAGATTAATTATGAAAAGAAATGTTATCCTTTCCATATGCTAGTAAAGAGGAAGTGACAACTAGATTGGAATACGGATGAAAGAACGAGATAATACAAAGAGTATGGAACCAATATCAACATTAGGAGAGCTTGAATCACAACTACAGAATTTGGACCCTCTAAATTACGAGAAGAATGTTATTATATGGTCCACTTTATGGACAATAGTTCCTTAGAATTGAAAGGTCGGGAAAATAGCATCTATTATGAAACTAAGAAGCTTTTCGCTGTTATGATTGCTTTCATTGAATAACTTGTAATGCGCTTAACATAAATGAAATTTTACCTGCAATAAATCCAATGCATTTGCAAATGTCGCCTCGGCATCTTCCAAGAACTCCATGTGTATGGGGCAAACCCCCTGGTACAAAGCCAATCTCTGTTGTATTCTCTTGCTGTTATAGAATTACAAAACAATGAAAATCAAGAAATGGAACATCCTGACGTGTCCAATAACTCAAAACTTATACTTTTATAATCCTCAATTCTCAATACCATGTTTAAGTGCTGAGAAGTGATCATTTACTTCAATAGAGAATGCTCAGACAATAAAAGCTCTATAGTAGCATCAACTTGATCTCATTTCTCAGTTCTCATGTATTTATCTATTCAATATATATAATGACGCGACTCACTCATTTGTGAAAGCAAAAATAGTGCCAGATGGCCGGTAATGGCTCAGTAGAATTGCCATGAACCCTGTCCTAGTGAACACAACAATTGAAGTTCCAAGCGTGTTTGACATCATCGTCGCATGGAATGCAAACATCTCGCTCATATGATTCTGTAGGGAACAAAAATAATCAATATACACACGAGCATCACTCAATATTTTGCAGATAATTTAAGGCTTACAAATACACATAAATAACTACACTGACCTTGAAGGCTAGTCCTAGGTTAGGAGGAGTTTGTGTACCAACTATAGTAGCTTCAGTCCTTAAAGAGACTGTGTGCATGACCTTGACAGCTTTCAGAGGGAACCTAATACAAAAATCTAACTATCTTAATCACGCAAAGCAGAGGATAATAATCATTTATGAAATTAATAGGTGAAAGGATGATCTAATATCAACAATTAAGGAAAAACCACTCACTTCCCATGTGCAGTTTCCCCAGAAAGCATAACTGCATCAGCACCCTCTCTAACAGCAATAGCAATATCCGAAACCTCTGCTCGTGTAGGAGTAGGATGTACAATCATGCTTTCAAGCATATTTGTTGCCACTATGACTGCTTTTCCCATACTTTGACAGATCCTGATAATTTCTTCCTACAATTGAAACGAATTGATTTTGTAACATATTGTCACAATGACCTGAATATTACTGATATGAAAACCAGTTTCTGAACACCATTTGTGGAGGCATATATAAGACATCATAAGTTACCTGCAATAAAGGGACTTCTTCAATTGGCAATTCTGCACCAAGATCCCCTCTGGCAACCATGGCCTGACAAAAAAATTATTATCATTATCTTGCAGAGTCAAATTAAATATCCACTAGACTAGAAGGAAGAATTTAAGCAGAGCATTTCCTAACATCCAGCACACTTGACCAAATAGAGTATGTTTCCTTACTTTAGAAGACAAAAAGAAAAGCTATTTATACTTGAGAAAAAGCAACAATTCAAATTCCAATCATAATCTTCAAGTTGAAGAATTAAATTCCACAAAATCCAGAATTTGATTGCACCAGCAATTTTCATTCAGAAAGCAATTAACCAATTAAATGTCTTTACCCCATCAGATGCAGTTATGATCGAATGCAAGTTAGGTATGGAATCTGCACTTTCAATTTTTACAATGACATGAATGTCTGCACCAGCATCTGCAGGAGAGAGGGATAAAGAATTGAGAGAGAGAGAGCTTATTATGTCGGAAATACAATTGACTTTTAAGTTGTACTATAATTATATGGTCAATTATCCGACCAAGTGCTCAAAACTTACCTTTCAGATAGTTCTTTAGTTCATGGACCACAGCAGCATCCTTGACAAAGGAAACAGCGTAGAAGTCAACCTTGTTGTCAACTCCAAATTTAATATCATCCCAGTCTTTGTCTGTTGGATAAGTGCCAGAAGATAATAGCAGGGTAAAAACAAACATATTACATGGCAGTCACAAGCAAAAATAACAGATGTGTTTTTTATCTAACCAGTAATGGATGGAAGTGTAGCACTTTTTCCCCGAACATTAAGATGTCGCCGAGATTTAAGCTCTCCTCCATCAACAACTTCACATTTCACTGAATATTCATTCTTCGATTTGACAGAAAATGACATCATACCGCCTGTATTATCAAACAGAGGTCAGCACCAGCACAAAAGTTTCCATACAATGTAGTTGTAGATATGGTCACTTGTATATGATGCCGTGCCCCCCCCCCTCCAGAAAAAAACAAATAAAAACACACAAAGACTTGTGTGCAAAAATGGAAAATGAAAGGGAATTTTTCTTTTTTATATAATGGGAAGCACAGAAACATGCATACATGTGTTTGGTATACATGCACTCACGTCCAAAATGATGTAGATATAGTCACCTGTACACGATGTCATGCTTTCCCCCTCCAGAAGAAAGAAAAAAAACAAATATAAATGAACGAAGACTTGTGCACAAAAATGAAAAATGAAAGTCAAAACTGGAAGCACAGAAAGACACGTACATGTTTGGAGTACATGCACTCACATCAAAATGAAAATAGGGAATGCACAACCAAACAAGCAAACATTTTAAAGTTATTTTTTGAATATGAAAAAGGTTTATGTTCAATTTCTGAGCTTAAATATTCCCATGCTAGGTCTTAACGACTCCTAGGACTTGCATATAAAATCGAGCTACTCTATCCACATAATGAACTGAGTGAATAAAGCAAGTATACTATAACCAACTTTCAATCTGGATTAGCAGTGGAGATTACCATCTATAGATAGCCTAATATGTCAATAACAACAAAGCAATTAAACTATTATCACAATAATGTACCATCAACAAGAAGCATGTCCCCCTCTTCTACATCATTAACAAAATCATCATAGTTGACACTAACGCAATCTGCATTCCCAACTCCTCTTCGAATTGTAAAAGTAAATTCCTGACCCGGCACCAATGTAATTGGTTGAGGTAAATCACCACTCCTAACCTCAGGACCCTGCAGCAGAATTCAGATGGTCTTAAGAACGCATCAGTAACAGTAATAAACAAATTGAGAATATAATCGACCTTCAGAGGGTATTAATTCAAAATTTTCTTTTTCATGATTTCATATTATATGAGTCTTATTAGAGTGAAATGCCTACCAAAGATTCAAAGCATTATCTATTGCTAAAGAATAAGAGAAATGGCATCTCAAAGTCAGCCCAACTTTTTCAAGGTTCTGGCTGTTTCATTGTTTGATTATTAGATTCTTATTGGTAGTTCTTTAATTAAGTTATTTATTGTTAGGGGGACTGTCTGCGTAGTTGGTTTCCATGGATTCACAGGATTAGTAGTCTGATAATATTTTAAGGCTGGAAGTCTCTTGGTTAGGTTATCATGAGCTGTAGTTGAGTTTTCAGAAATTTTCTGGGCAGGTGGAACCACCTGAGTATTGTTTTGGCTTTTGGGTTAGTACGTTTTCTCTATGATGGAAAAAGATCTTCTATTTCATTCTCTGTTTCTAATGCTTTCAAAAAAATAAAGACCAAGAATCACCTGAACCATGATAAACTAATACTAGCACTTGCTCAACATTCCTTCTTTAAGCCTGCCTTGTAGAAGAACTTCTTAAAAAAATTGTTCCACAGGAACGTCACACTATATGAGACAGGTTTCTTCGCTGACAACCTCTAAAAAATCCCTAGTTTTGCAAGATCATTAGGTTAAGAAGTTCCTAAATGTCCAGGAGTTTTCACATTCCGACAGCTTTGTTGACTTGGAGGGGATAGGTTTATAACTCAACCTACTTTTTTCTATGAAATGAGGGTCCAAAAACTAAATGTCACTTATGATTGAGTTGGCGACTGTAAGCTGTCAATAAGTTACTTAGAAATTTGAGGGGGTGCTCCAATATGAGAATGAGTTAGAACTTGATAATAATGGACCTCTCTAGTTCACTGATTAACAAACTTAACCAAATGATAAGGAATATGGGAAAGAAACAAATCAATACTCACACAATCTCCTACAAAGTATTTTTTGCTGGAAAAAGTAGAAGGTAACAACACCAGCAAAAATAAAAACAAAGAAACCCAAATGCATGCAGGGAATTTCCCGGTATAATTATAATGATGCCATTCCCACAATGATATCCGTGCCAACAAAAGCTTCTGGTTTTTAACAATGAAACTCCACAAGTGACTGCTAACGTGATTAAGACTGTAACTAGAAAAACAACCAATTTCATGTCTACCACGTTAGGAAAAGTTTGGAGGGAAAAGGAAAAGAACTTGCCTTGGTGTCAAGCATGATGGCAATAACATTGTCATTCACTTGAGCATTATATTCTTTAACCAAATCAATGACTTTCTGGTGTGATGCATGGTCTCCATGGGACATATTAAGACGAGCAACATTCATTCCAGCCTCAGCCAGCTTCCATATCATTTCCTTAGTGTCGGTTGAGGGGCCAATTGTGCAAACAATCTTTGTCTTGCGTCTAACTGTAGGCTTCGACCACACACCCACTGATGTGTCACCAAGTTGGGGAATCACCTGGGAATACTGATTTTTCTCTCCAACCTGGTCAAGAAAAAATAAAAAATTGTAGTTTTAAGAGTCAATAACTGTACTGAATCCTTTCATTTTATGCATGTCATTCAACAATTAATGGTTAACAACTTCAACAGTGTGGCATGCATGTTCTTACCAAGTAGACAGCAGTCCAGATACGCCATAAAAGTAAAGAATCTTATCCTATACGATAAATATTTGTAAGGGAGATGAGCACTATATTAGGCACCATGAATTGCGGCGGCAATGGACAGGTAACCTTAAAATGAAAATGTTTAACATCTTCAATAATGAAGCAACTGATAGCCTTCAATATAGCATAAGCAGATCTAACTAAATCATTTAAATGCAACAAATTCCATCCCTAAGGTTTGCAAGCATATAATTTTCAAAATTAAAGGCGCGCTGCGCGCTACCAGCAGCAAAGATTTCTTCTTTCAATCAATATTCCAAATCCCAACCGGAACAGAAGATTCGAAACCAAGTTGAAGAAATCAATCAAAAAGAAAAGCGACAATGAGTAGCTTCCAAGTTTCAACACTCCACTGCAAGTCCAACTGAATCACAAATCGCAAAACTTAAACATGCTCCAGAAAAGCCTCAAAACTCTTTGCGAAAAAAGCGAAATGAATGAAGCAAGAAACAAGCATTCACCTCCAAAATAACTCAGCATTTACAAAAAGCAACAACACTATAATTAAACATCAAACCTTGGGTATGTCTTCAGGAGAAACCGGAATCACTTCCGGAGCAGATCTCCTCGCCACGATCGGCGCGCTGACATGCACAGCTCCGCGGTGACTCCTCTTCTTCTCTGTTTGAACCAAAACATTAGCCATGAAGCCACAACCTGGCTTCAGCTTGTCCGCGCAGCTCTGTGGAGATCCAGAGCCAGGATTCGCAACCAATGAGCCATGAATCAGCCGCGTCGCCACCGCTTGCGCCATCTCCGCAAAAAGTTGAGAGAGAGAGAGAGAGGAGAATGCTGGATAAAGGAGAGAGAGTTAAAGGCAAGGAGAGGGAGCAACGAGTATAAATTGAGAGGGATATTGGAAAAATCGCCGATGAATTGGGAGGCTGTGTCTCGTTTGTATCGAAATCCGACGAAAGAGAAAAATGGAGGCTACTTGCTCCATTCTTTAAAACTGGGGGTTTAGCGGGGACATAACTGGGATTTCGCTTCATTTGGAGGCAGCTTAAGCGGCGTCGTTCCGATGGATTATGTCGACAAGCTGTTTCAAGCTAAATGACACCGATGGGCTCCACAAAAGTACTTAGCGGGCCGCAAAACAAAAGGCCGGACGGCCCAGCGAAATTTATATTTGGGCGTCAGCTGATTTTTGTAACTTCAAATAATCAAATCTATCTATTATTAATAGGAAAATAAAGCTGTCTCATCCATGGTGTTCCATTTAAGTTTTGCTTTATTCTGTTATTTATCTAATTTTAATTCATATATATTTTAATTTTTATTATTATTAATTAAAATTTTATTAATTTCATATTCTTGAAATATAACATATTTATCTATTAATCACATCTCATATTTATCTTTCCCTCTATTTAATTAGTTTCTTCTATTATACATATTAAAATAATAACAATTTTGGAATGCATTCTTATAAATCCTTATTTTATACGTTCTAATTCATATATAATAATCTAGAAAATTTGTAAATGTAAATCCCTATGAAGACTAAATAAATATATTTAATTAATATGTCTATATAGAATGATCAGAATCCTTTTCATTTTTCATTCATGTTTTTCTAAAAACTTCGATTAGTGCTTTCTAGAAAATATGTACATTGAATCAAATGTGCGATAGGTAGCTAAAGAAAAGAAAAACTTAAAGATGTAAACATATTTTTTTCCGCATTTTGGCAAAGATTAGATATATCGATTTAACATGAACTAACGAGACGGTTCAAATATACTTAAAAAGAAGATTTTTTACAAATTTTAATTAATATTAACTTTGTTTAGATTTTTATCGAGTAATTTAGCATAAATCAACGAGACGGTTCAAATAACATAGAAAAAAAGATTTTACTAATTTTAATTAATTTTACTTGGAGTGTTCATATTTTTATCTAGTATTTTTTTTTAATCTAAATTTGTTTAAAATTTTTCTACACGTTCGTTCTAATCTCGGTTAAAATAGTGACTTTACTGTATATACTCGTGTCAAATCCGTTGAGTAATACTCGATAAAAATATGAACACTCCAAGTAAAATTAATTAAAATTAGTAAAAATCATTCTTTTTATGTTATTTAACCGTCTCGTTGGTTTATGCTAAATTACTCGATAAAAATATAAACAAAGTTAATATTAATTAAAATTAGTAAAAATTCTTCTTTTTAAGTATATTTGAACCGTCTCGTTAGTCCAAGTAAAATTAATTAAAATTAGTAAAAAAAATCCTTCTTTCTATGTTATTTGAACTGTCTCGTTGGTTTATGCTAAATTACTCGATAAAAATCTAAACAAAGTTAATATTAATTAAAATTTATAAAATTCTTCTTTTTAAGTATATTTGATCCGTCTCGTTGGTTCATGCTATATCGATATCTCTAATCTTTGCCAAAATACGGAAAAAATGTTTACATCTTCAAAGTAATATTAATTAAAATTTAGTAAAAATCCTTCTTTTTAAGCCGTCTCGTTGGTTTATGCTAAATTACTTGATAAAAATATAAACAAAGTTAATATTAATTAAAATTAGTAAAAATCATTCTTTTTAAGTATATTTGAACCGTCTCGTTAGTTTATGTTAAATCGATATCTCTAATCTTTGCCAAAACAATTCCATATAGACATGTTGATTGAATATATTTATTTAGTCTTCATAGGTATTTTTATTTACAAATTTTCTATAGATTATTATATATGAATTAAGAATGTATAAAATAAGGGTTTATAAGAATGCATTCCGAAATTATTATTATTTTAATATGTATAATAGAAGAATTTAATTAAATGGAGGGAAAGATAAATATGAGATGTGATTAATATATAAACATGTGATATTTCAAGAATATGAAATTAATAAAAATAAAAATTAGAATATATATGAATTAAAATTAGACAAATTACCAGAATAAAGGAAAATCTGAACTGAGCACCGTGAAGGGGGCAACTTTATTTTCGTATTAGTAATAGATATATATACATCTTCATATTTTACTTGGAGTGTTCATATTTTTATCTAGTATTACTCAACGGATTTGAGACGCATATGTACAGTAAATCTAAACAAATTTAGATTTAGAAAATACCTAATGAATGAGTATACCCGATCCATTGTCATTCATAATAATAAATTTAGATACGTGAAATAAAATTAATTTTCTAGGTTTGATTAATAAATAACGCGAACAATATCACAACTTTTAAATAAGATATAAAATTATTTTTAAAATGTATACACGTAAATTAAAACATAAAGTTATTTCCCGTCGAGTCTCGATGGGCTATTTACTAGTATATTATTAAAACGATTACGCATTCGAGGTTTCCCCTTAATTTTAGGTGCTACGTGGCGCAACCTACATTCAATATTCTTATTTATCTTAAATCTTCATTTTATGCATTTTTATATATTTATTTAATAATTAAATTCGATGGAATCCAATTAATTAATAACCAATCTATATCATATCCAATCATGATGGAAATTAATGTATATAAGATCCAAAAAATAGATTATTTGTGTTATTGGCAATAAATCTACAGAATATCTATTATTATTGTATTTTAATTTTATGGCAAGAATTATATATTTATTTAATAATCTAATTTGATGGAATCCAATTAATTATTTAATAACCATTCTATAGAATATCCAATTATGATGGAAATTGATGTATATTAAAATAGTGGAATTGTAAATCAATTGCAATTTAATTTTGATGGCAATTTTGTTAATTATATAAAATTGAAGGTAATATATTCTACACAATATTCTGTATAAAACATATAATTAAAATAGAATTGATGCAATTTAAAATAGAGTATATTTTTTAAAATAAATCTAAAAATATTTTATATATATATATATATATATTTGAGTTTCAACACGTGCACACATGACTTGAACTTCCAACCTCATGGTTGGAGGAGAAGTGTCTTAAACTAAGATGCACTTCGTTGTCAATATTTTATAATTTTAAATATGTGTGTTCTGAATTATTATTATTTTGGTTTTTATTGAATTATTTTGTTATTCATTTCAGATTTTTAACCTATTAACTCATTTTATCTTTAAATAAAATATTTTTATTATTTCAATTTATGACATATCTATTAGGCGTGTATCACACGGAGGGCAATACTAGTTTAACTGAAATTTAGGCCCACTTAGTTTTAATCATTTATTTAAATCAGGTTCGACGAAAATTGCGACACCAAACGCTCCTCCCAAAATTTTTGAAGGAAAAGGATCGTAGTAATTAGCCAATTTCTTCTACATATAAATTTAAATGATCATCATCAGCATGTCTGTAAATAAATTCACATTCACATTCAGCATGTCTGTAAATGAAATCACGTTCAAAAAATTTTCTCTGACCGTGTCTGGATGAATTCTGATATCTGGCAGCAACTGTATATATAATCCCATTACATTGCCAGCAGAGAGAATTCATAAAACCTTCATAAAATATTGCGGATCTCAAAACTCAAAAGGATCTATGGCATGGCTACAACTTATAACAATATACTAAAACAGAATTGTGAATCTAATTTTTTCCGCCTAAAGTATCATCTCCATATTTTTCATGCATAATTATTTTCTATTTAATTGTAGAATGTTGCAGACCGCTGTACATTTTCTAATGATCGACTTACGTTTTCCAATGCCATCTCTGGCTAAGACTGTATATTTTCCAATGTCATTACAAATTTTCATATTCAAATACACTATTTAACTTCCAAAGGTGCATCTGCTTCATAATTTTGCATTTATATATCCTTACACGTGCTTTAGAAATCAGAATAGTTTTAGCTAGGATTGTTTTGCTTTGTTGGGCTTATTCTTGTTGATGTAGTGTGTAGTAGTAGTTGTATTCTTGATAATAATGTCGGTAGTTTATTCTTCACAAAAATACCTCACAATTGACATTAAATTCCTATTCTCATTTCTCTTCTCACCTACAGACGAATATATATATATATATATATATATAATCATCTCATGGTAGTGCTCCAACTCCAACACCAGCAGTGTGGATGTGTTTGTCGTCCTTAGCATCTGAATACTTGAGGTACTGGTCCACGCTGGCATCCGAGCTGCCACCTCGCCTGTGGAACCATCTTCTCGTAGTAGTAGAGGATTTTGGCCTCCTCTCGCTTATAGCGATGGATATGTCGTTGGGGAACAGGCTGCCCAGAAAGGCGTGGATGACCGTCGTCACCAGCAACGCCGCCACTATAAGACACGCCACAATGCACAGGATCACCGCAAAAGTCCTCGTCACCGTATTATCCACCGCGCTCGAGTACCTGATCGACGCAATCGCCGCTCCGGTCATCGGGAACGTATACGCCCACCACGCCAGCGAGAATCTGAACCCTCGGAAGAAATTCACACGGATCGCCTGCAATTCAACAGGCCAGTACTCAAATATTAATATCCGATACATACATATATATATCAATATCATCAACTGCTAGCTGCTGCGAGAACGTAACTCACCAAGGAGAAATAAAGGAACATAGCGATGAAGTAGGAAATTTTGGATCCGTTGTCGAAGGAGCCGACGATCTTAGCCCACGCCATGGAGGCGACGCTAGGCGCTGCTACGAAGAGGAAGAAGACCGGGTGGAGCTCCTTGGGCAGCGTTTCATTAGTAGGAAGTCTCTGATAGAGTGTGACGAATAAGACAATGTAGTGAGCCAATCCAATGGCGAAGAAGAAGATAGGGCCTTCTTTTATCCCCATTGTGGCCCCCAGCAAGGCCCCCACAAAGTTGCCGACTACGGAGAGATGGTTGGAGGGGTTGGCCACCTTGGACAGCCTCCTCTGCCCCCCCGACATCCACTGGCCGTAGATCTTCAGCTCCAGGCAGAAGATCGGGGCCATCAGGATGTACCACAGGGATTTGGGCAGAGTTTGGGCCATGGATGGCGGGATTCCCATCGCCAGGAAGAGGAGGGCGATCCAAGGGGCGAAGAAGAAGTTCACGCGGATCGGGTGGTGGTACTCGCGCCGTACGGCTTCCCAGTAGAAGACGAGTTTCAGAGAGTAAGTGCAAGTCACCATCACCATTAGCGCAATGGCTATGAACCAGAAGATTTGATTTATGAGTGGGCCGATGTGGAGGAACTTTGTTGATTCTGAGGAAGATATCGTCTTCCACATGATTGCTTGACTGCTCACGCCGAGAATGATACCAAACGACGACACAGGAAACCGCAGAAGGAACGGCCACTGCTTGTCCTCCGGGAGGAGTATTTCTTCTGAAGGCTGCGCAAAATCATCGGTTAGTATAAATCATTGATTGTATTTGTAATTGAAGTAGCTAGGAATATATGCATACCCGTAGGACGTCGAGTTCGGGTCCCTCCAAGGCATCGAAGTATCGGTCCACAGGAACACTTCCCATTTCTACATGGTGCTGGTGCTGAGGGTGAGAATCGGGGGACTCGTCTTGTCGAGCCCTACCGCGAAGATTTGAGATCTGCCTCTCGAGTTTTCCGGACCATGTCTTGAAAGAGTCGTACCTTGTGTCTCTGAGTTTATTGATTCGGGGAATATGCGGTGGAAGTGGGGCAGAATTGCCGTAGGTGATGGAGTCGTGCAGCAGAGGGCCTTTTGGTATGGGTTGAGAGAAGAAGACGGTCTTTTTAGTTTTTGGAGCAGTGTTGTGGTGGTGTCCCAGAATTGTACTATCATCGTCAAACAGAACTCTCTTTGCTTTGTCATGTTTGTGTATGTGAACTTCAAGAGGAGAAGGCGGCATGCTAATCGAAACAGAATGCGTTCTTCGTGGCTCGCACAGATCACTCACATCTTCAATTTCAGCTGCTGCTTCCATTTCCTGAGGATATGATGATGATGAAGATATTAAGCAATCCATACGCATGCACAAAAGAAATTAAATGGTAATTGGTAATTAATCTTAGGTAGCTAGTTTGATGCAACTTACAGAAACTAGTGTAGTCAAAGGATTCAGGTTGGTTCGTGCAGCATGTTGTTCAACACCATCAAAACCAGCCACCTCGTGTTCGGCGATAGCTTTGATTAGCGAAGGAAGAAGCTCTTGAGAAGAATCATCCTTTGAGATTGAGGGGTAAATTTCTTGGCCCTTGTTCATAATTTCCTAATACCTTTGACAACACTAACATGCACCAAGTAATTTTTATAGCAGGCACAAGTAGTCGGAGTTATGAATTATATAAGATCAAGCATGGAATGTGGGTGTGTGTGCAAACAAAGCAGCTGCGCTCATTGACAGTGACACATATATATTCAACACGAAAAACACCATGCATCATTTCAAGATTAGGTGAGCTATGGAGTCGGGAATGGCATCAACTTATTTTATAGGCTCCAGCTTCACCAATTTGTAATTAAAAGACAGCTAATCAACAGGAAAGAGACGCAACCTCCCTAAATTAATCCAAATCAAAACAATTAACTGCATGCTCTAATTAATTCAAACAAGAAATTAATTTATATGCAAACCAGACAAGACAGTAGATGCAGTGCAGCAGAGTGAGTACTGACTACTGAGGATAATAATAATTCATCTTCCTCAAACTTACTAGTCCAACATGAACCAATATAAATTAATCAAAATGCTCAGATTCCTACTAACAAGTAACAAGTCTGCGCGATTACTTACCGTTTTATCTACCTAAACCTAAACTATCACCCAGTGTACAACTTAGAAAGATATAGTATTATATAATTATGAACATAGTCTAACCTTGCCTACCAAATTTAGAAAATTATTTTTGTATCACAAAAACAAAAGTCTTTTATATAGAGAGGCCAACACGGCCATATATTTATTTTAGCTGTCAGAAGATGGACGGCGTAGGTCCGCAACAGCAAATAATTAAGTGTCCAGATTTTTCCAACCAGTTTGATTATTAATTGATCATTATCTAATTAACCAGGGTTTTAATTCCGCGTCAAACAATGATTATCTACTACTGCTACGGTCTAAACTTATTTGAATAAGGATATTGATCTTGTCAAAACACAAGATGCCGATCAACACATGGAAAAATACCAAATATATTCCCTATTATAGTAGTATTTTTTGATTTGCTTCAATTAATAAATACAGAACATTGTGATAGAGCTGATTCTCAAAAAAAAAAAAAACATTGTGATAGAGATTAATTTGTACAGCTGGAATAAACAGCGTTAAACATTATTATCTTAGTGAATGTCAAACTACAACGAGCAACGCAAATGTTCATGTCAAGAAATCAAATCTATATTCTATTACAAATTAAGTGATTTTGATTATAAGTTTATAACATAGTATAAAAAAGATAAAGTATAACAAAGGCTTCAAACATTTGAAAGGCATCTTCCCACCGTCACTCTAGGGACCCCCTTTAATTTATATCACCATCATTCTCGATTATATCATGTAAACATCAGTACGTAAGTCAAATATGTCGTGCACAAATGCCACAAACGCACACACATATTAATATTATATTATTATATATATACACAATGGCACACACATGTCATGTATAAATATATAAATGCAAACTCAGGGGCCTAGGGTGGGCTGAAGTCTCTCGAAGCATAAAATTAATTTCTATGAATTCATATAGAAGTTTGTCGGGTTTTTTTTTTTATTTTTTGTTTTTTTTTTTGTATTATCCTTTCAAATTTTGAAAATACAGTAAAAAATCCTTATATTGTTTTCTTTTCTCGTTCAGCCACTACTTGTTGAGAGACAATCAATAAAGGGTCCACAAACAACAAGCTTGAATATGTTTTAACGAATTAATACTTGATACACATAATTAGTCGATAAATATCAAATAGTTTGCCCTCCGAGTCTAATCTATAGAGTTATGAATTCAAATTATACTAATATTTTATAGATCGAGTCGACTCTTGCTCGTAGCGGCGCCACAACAGGGCGTGGCCCACCAAGGCTCTTGAAATGAAATTTTACTCCAAGCTGGCATTACCATTCCTGAAGCCGCCGACAGCCGTAGCAAACAATTTATTACGAAACTTGTTACGTGGGAAATGGAAAGTTTAATCACTAAATTAGGCAGTAAATCCAGGAGTCCTGTTTCATTATTATTTTTTATCATAAAAATAACAATAACCTCGTGACATGTAAGGAACAAGCAAGAGCTGGCACTCGTATATATCCATCTGGGATTGTCCTGTCCAAGAAACTTCATAAATAAATAAATAAAGAAAGAAAAAAAAAAGTTTATGGTTTTGTTGGTGCATTACAAAATTGTACAATAAACGAAAAAAATATTTCAAATCGAAAAAATAATACGACCTTGGTGGGATTAGGTATAGATTTTTAGCGCATAATAGACGAATGCTAAAATTCCAACGTTAGTTGCGATTGCAATTTGCAGAGAAGACGAAAATTCACACTAATTCTTTTTGCCGTTATAAATAAATTAATATTAATTAGGATTATTATATTAAAGTTGATTTTAGCCTTATAATAACTATTATTAAATTAATAAATTTATTGGTGATACACAAGTCACTCCAGATGACTAAAAAGCATCATTTACACATAATTAAATTCCATTAATCAATTATTTTTACCACTTACAACAACTAAATACGCATTTTCCTCACCAATTTCGTCTCATCGTAATTGCTTGATCAAATATATTTCTACCGTACTGCAACAAAAAGTAGATAAATAAGTAAATTTATACCTTGAGCATGAAGAAATTAATTATATTCCTTCGTTCGATTTGTACTGTTAAAAATATTTGACTTTTTGGTTTCTGATAACAGATGATATATATCTGGGCCGGTTTAATGGGTTAATTTTCTAAGCCCAATATGATACCGGGACTCCTATTATAATAACTATCTTAAATTTCTATTACCATCAATTTTTATAGGAAATTTCTATTATCATCATAAAAGAAAAGCATTTGTACGATAATTATAATATTTTTTTTTAATTATCAAACACCTATGGAATTAATTATAGTAAAAATACCAAAGAAATTCTTCTTACTATCTAATTTTGGCGAGTTGAAGGTGGTCATCTTGTTACAAGTGAGAAAGAACAGTACTCACTTTTTAATACTACCAGATTAATAATTGATGAAAAAGGAAAATTTAATTTGAGGAAAAATTATCACAATAATTAATCACCACAATTTGAAATTAAAAATATAGAAGCACGAGCAATTTCATATACCCCAATGCAAAGCATTTACAGAAAAATGATCTTCATTTTTTCTCAAAAAAGTAAAAGAAAAATTACAAGATTATTCACCGCATGATTTCACAATCTTAATTCCACAAGCAATTATAACAATTCTAATACCGTATATAAATAAAAATGGATAATTAAAGAGAGCGGGATAAATATTCAGCGAAAAGCATAAATATCTAAGGGAAAATGTGCAAATACCCCTCTCATGTTGGCAGTGCCGGACAAATACCCCCTGAACTTTGTTTAGGTGCAAATTCACCCTTCCCTAAAGTTTTAGGGTGCAATTACCCCCTCGTCGTGACGGAAACTACACTTTCGTTGACAAAAAAAATATTTTTGATTCATTTTTATTCTTGTGGACCCTTACAATTTCCAACGGTTATATACTACATAATTGGTGTTAAAAGCTCAAATTAGGAAAAAAAATTATTTCGAACCTAGCTCACAACTATCAAAATTCAGGTGAGGTTCTCCAATAATTTGCACGAAAAAGGATGATGGACCACTTGAAGAATATGAGATCATCAATGTCAACAACAAATAGTTGGCTTGGATTGCAAATTATTAGAGAGCTTTGCCTGGGTTTTGATAGTTGTGAGCTAGGGTTCGAAACAAATTTTATCCTAATTTGAGTTTTTAGCACCAATTAATTCTTGGAAATTGTAAGGGTCCACAAGAATAAAAATGAATCAAATTTTTTTTTTGCCAACGAAAGTATAGTTTCCGTCACGGCGAGGGGGTAATTGCACCCGAAAACTTTAGGGAAGGGTGAATTTGCACCTAAACAAAGTTCAGGGGATATTTGCCCGGCGCTGCCAACATGAGAGGGGTATTTGCACATTTTTCCAATATCTAATGTTGATTGCCAGCTAGACGGCTTGAGAAATTATAATAAATGTTTTTTTTCCAAATAAATTAATCAGTAGTAAATGTACTCTTAGGAGGGTGTTTGGCTAAGCTTATTTTAAAGAGCTTATAAGCTCTCGAAGCTTATAAGCTATTCAAGGAGCTTATAAGATGTTTTGCCTCAAGAACTTATAAGCTATTAAAGTGTTTGGATAAGAGAGAGGAGAGGGAAAAAAATTATAGGTATAATTTAGAAAGAAAAAAAAAAGTGATTTATTTATTTATTTTATATTATAAATTAAAAAAATAAAATAAAATGAAAAATGGTGAAAATAAGGAAATTGAGTGTTGTTCGTCATCTTTACAAAAAAAAAGTTGGGGTAGAGGTACTTTTTTCTTTAGGAGCGCTTATAAGCTCTTAGAGCTTTTATTTTAGCTTATAAGCTCTTGAAGAGCTTTTTTTGCCAAACACTTTGCAAGAGCTTATAAGCTCTTAAACAGCTTATAATAAGTTGTTTTAAGGAGCTTATAAGCTCAACCAAACACCCTCTAATCAACAAAAAACCTTAAACTTAATACTCCCGCCGTCCACGATAAATTTGTCACAATTTCCTTTTTGGTCCGTCCACAAAAAATTTGCCACATCCATTTATGGTAATAGACCCCACACACCTCACTTACTTTTCCACTCACAACACAATTTAAAATTATATAAAAGTGGGACACTTATTCCACTCACAATACAATCAACCAACAAATTATTAAAACTCGTGTCATCCACAATGTGGCAAATTTATTGTAGACGGAGGGAGTATTTTTTTTTTCATAAATATCAATGCAAAGGGAAACAGAGTTACGCCCAACCTTGAAAGAGATACGTGACCTGCCGAAGCCACATTCAAGAATTGAAAAAAAAATTAAAAATCATTCAACATAACACACTAAAATAAAATAAAAATTATCTAGCGAATTCTTGAAGTTAGAAACAAAAATGATAGAGATAGAGAAAATATGATGACTCAATCAAATGCGAGGTTGATTATGACAGACGTGATGTTAGACGCCTTAAGCCATGTATCAACTGTCACAAAATTATGGAATTCACCTCAAAACGGTAACCCTAATTTAATTTTGTCCGTGAAATTACTAAAAATCGGGCTTCTGGGTTATTAGGTGGGTTAAAAATCTTTTTAAATATAAATATTTCGACGAGTATAGATTTTATAATAATGATTAGAGTTCTTTTTTTTTTTAATAATCAAGGACCTTTGCGGCAATAACGAAACTACTAATAGATTTTCTTAGCTGAACAAATTTATCGAACTCTGGCTGTCTAATGTTGGCGGGTTGAAGGAAAGTCATTTTCCCTTGCAAAAAAATGTCAACTTTCACTTTCAACATCAAATATTTGTAATTATCTAAGAAAAATCAAATTTGTATGCGGTATATTAGATAGTAAGAAAATAACCATGATTTAAAAAAAAAAAAGGAAGCACTTATAGATTAAGAATATCCTTTATTAATGTTTTTTTAAAAAGTATCTCGTAATATTTTTTGATAATTACACAAGATATATATATATATATATATATATATATATATATATATTATTAAATTAAGCACTACACCGCCACATAAGCAGGACCTCTACACCACCACACAGGGTGTGAGACCATTACACCACCAAATAAGGTGGAAAATATACTACACCCTACGTAAGTGAAATTGAACCAAAAAGGCCTCTCACTAATGATAGAGTTTTGTGAATATTCCTCAACTTTACCATTTGAGTTAGGCCTCATAGCAGAATATCCTTTAATATTAATAAGCTGTTGACAAGCACATTTAATTTGGACTAAAAAATCGTCATATGTATTATTCCCCCCTTGTGCTAAAAGCCACAGAATTTATATATATGAAAAGAAGGTTATATAGTAAGCATAGGCCATAGAGTGTAGCACATGCACCTATAACCAATTAAACGTGACAAGTCTTTATCGAGCTCACGTAATTCATTATTAATTAATTAATTAATTTTTTTGAGGAAAAAATAATTAATTTGTAAGTTTGTAAAACTTATGAGTGAGGATCGCCTACCATTGATTATATATACCATGATTAAAGGGTCTAGTATATTTGTTATTTGTCAAATTAAGCACATGAACGGAATTTATCGAGTATAAAAAATTGATTGGATAGTAGTTGGAGGTTATCTCGCCATAAAAGAAAAGGTTATATAGTTATTTTTTTTAATAATAAGGTTATATAGTTGTTAATTAATTGGCTTTAAAGTTCTGACCTACTTGGTTGTGGCCTATAGGTGGCCAATCTATTTTGTTTTTCCTTTCTTTTTGGTGGGGATAACATCAATAGTATATATTTTAACACTATTAACATAAAAAAAAAATACTAATAAAAACTGAACATGAAATGAAAGAGTTAATTTCTTGAATGTGAGTGTTACAATTGGGCCAAAACAGTCAAAATTGAACAAGTTTTTGCATCTCCCTATAATTTTTCTCGTTGACATTTTGATGTTATGGAGCTTCTATAAATGGAATGTAGTATTTTGGTATAATAAATCCTACAATTGATGGAGTATGAGATTGTTCTTTAATCTTTTTAATAGAGTCTACTTTTTATTTTTGAACATTGATCTCTATAATTTACTATTTATTTAGGTGCGCACACACACACACACACTTCCATTTTATTTTGAATTGGACCCTTACGTTTGTAATAAATATAAGTCATTATATTTTTATTTTATGTTTAAATTGAGCTCCTGCTTAATTTTATATTGGAATTTCATTACAAAGACTTAATTTTAATACGACTTAACTTTCTAACTAATAAAAGTGTAGAATCCAATCAAAATAAAAGATAAAACTGATATTTACTTGAATTGCATTTACAACATTATCCCTAAACTTTTGTCAGGTGTGATACGTACCACTACAAGAAAACTAAATTCCAGCATAAAAATTATAAGTTTTTAGATTTCAGAAGGCATTCGAGCGGGATTTATGCCCACCGGAAATTCCAATGAGAAAATACGCTTGAATTTTTTATTTTTTATTTAAATTCAGGTATGATTATAATTTGGTCCATCCCAGAGGGAATCTTTATTTTTTATATTTTTTTAAATATAATAATTACAAGTTTTTATTGCATAAAACATCATGAAAATTTGACATCATTTCGTTACATAAACTCTGCATATACTAAAGTGATTTGATAAGGATTTACCGACGAATAATCGTGCTTTGGTACAACCTAATAAATGTGAATTGGTGAAATATGTATGAGAACACAGTAACTATAAGCGCATGCAAAGATAATTAATTAACAGCTGCCTTTCTTTAACTTCTAGAGGTTTAGGGTTCCAAAACTCATCACTCCCCATTCGTCTTCGAACACAACAAGTATTTACACACCGCGCAAATTAATCTGATAATTAATGATTACGAGTTTCTCTCGCCATTATTTAAAAAAGTATAATGTGTGTGTCTCTCTACAAATTTCACTAAGTTCTAAGGAAAACATGGATGGATTGGGGCCCTGATTGGATTCTACAAAATCTTCCATTAAAAAAGTATGCATGTATATATATGTGTGTGTGTCTCTCTATATTACTATATATATGTGTGTGTATATATATTATTGAGGGGTAACATTAAAGTAGAATTGAAAAAATTATATTGGTTCTTTTATTTCTTCATTCGGAAAAGGATAACTTATCAATTGCTCATATATTCTCAAATAAGCCAGTCAGCATTCTAATTTAATTACTAAATAAGTTTTGTTATTAATTTCTTAAATAAATATGTAATCACATGCATATATAGACTTGAATTCGAATAATTTGTTTTATCGTGAGACCGTCTCACAAATTTTAAATTATGGAGTATATGATAAATCTGAAAAACATAGAAAGGCCAAATCATCAAGAATGAACAATTAATATAAAAAAAGATTAGTGCATCTGGACCTACTGCATGCAAGCTACCGAAGTACTTCTGAATAACGCCAATCTCTTGGAGAATAAGGCAACAAATTTATACACACAAATACACGTAGACACACACATGACAATCCAATCAAATAGAAGGGGCATGCAACTACTGTATTAGATTCCAAAATGAGCTCTCTCATAACGAGAGTCCATTTCATAATTATTACTTTTGGAATGTTATGGTTTTACTTTTCACTAATTATTACTCCCTCCGTTCCATCCATAACGGCTCAACACTGTTCGACACGAGAATTAAGGAGAAGAATGATTAAAGAAGAAAAAAAGAGAGAAAGTGACAACCCAAGAAGGAAAGTGAGTCATTATGGATGGAACGGAGGGAGTATTATACTTCCTTCGTCCCATTCAATTTGTCTACCTACAGTTCGGCACAGAGATTAAAAATAAGAGTAAAAAGATAGAAAGTGTGATGATCCCACTACTTTTGAATGATTTTGAATGGCTAATTATTTCCTTATTTGGAAGTGGACAAATTGAATGATACATCTATTTAAAGAAAGATAGTCAAATTGAGTGAGACGGAGAGATTATTATTTTATTTATTTATTTTTGTGGGGTTGATCTTTTGTTAAATTTTTGTTTACTAGTAAATGGATCCGACATGTTACAAATTTAGTGGGGTTGATATATTGATATGCCATAACATAAAGCAGCAATTAATTAAACAGTGGAGTTCCATTGGTTTTTGGTGGAGAATCGGATTGTGACGCATCCTTCAAGATCCATTCATTGCCCATAATTTTTTAGTAATAAATTGTTACTGGTTATAACATCTGAAAAAACTAGCTTAACTACTTCATTCCTAAAAGTTCTCTTTTAGAATATACTCTCTCCTATTTTTATTTTTTTTTAAAGGTCAAGACAAATGATATATATTTAAAAACTGAATATACTCTCTCCTATTAATTTATATGTCGCCCTAATTCAAAGACGTTTATTAATAATAAAAAAAAATATTTTACCCAACATAGTCTTATTTAATGACAATCTATATTTAATAACACAAGCCTTATTTAGTGGAAAAGAAAGAAAACAATAATAATAATAATAATATTTTGAGTAATCAATGAAAGATGATTAAATATGGATAACTTTTGTCAAAAAAAAAATTAAACGTCAAATTAAATGAAATTAAATTGAAAACTCAAAACGACAATAGAAAAGGATATATAGGAGGGAGTACTTATTTGTCTTATATATTATGGTGTGAATTAATTGATATAATGACGAATTCATAGCTCAAAATATTATGAGTTCGAAATTAACAATTTTTTTTAAATCGAGTTATATATATATATATAAAGGGAAAAGGTGCAGATACCCCCCTCATGTTAGCAGTGCTAGGCAAATATCCCCTGAACTTTGTTTAGATGCATTCACCCTTTCTTAAAGTTTTCGGGTGCAATTACCCCCCTGCCGAGACGGAACTAACACTTCCGTTGGCAAAAAAAAATATTTTTGATTCATTTTTATTCTTGTGGGACCCTTACAATTCCCAAGAATTAATTGGTGCTATAAGCTCAAATTAGAAAAAAAATTGTTTCGAACTCTAACTCACAACTATCAAATCTCAGGCGAAGTTCTCCAATAATTTGCAATCCAAGTCAATTATTTGTTGTTGATATTGATGATCTCATCTTCTTCAAGTGGTTTGTCATCCTTTTTCGTGCAAATTATCAGAAAATCTCATCTGAATTTTGATAGTTGTGAGCTAGGATTCGAAATAATTTGTTTCCTAATTGAGCTTTTAGCACCAATTATGTAGTATATAACCGTTGGGAATTGTGAGGGTTCCACAAGAATAAAAATAAATTAAAAATATTTTTTTTGCTACGGAAGTGTCGTTTCCATCACGGCGAGGGGTTAATTGTACTTGAAAACTTTAGGGAATGGTGAATTTACACCTAAACAAAGTTCAAGGGAGTATTTGCTTAGCACTGCTAACATGAGGGGGCTATTTGCACATTTTTCCTTTTATATATATATATAAATAATGTGCACTCACATACAACTGTTTGTAAGTATATATCTAAAAGTTATAATTTATGGTCTATTCCATGATCACAAGACTGTGAAGATGTTCCACTTTTATATTTTGTAAAATAGATACTTCATATCAAAACTCCTTAATTTAAATTAAATCCACGGTTAATTGCCATGATATATCCAACAATTTTGACTCGATATTTATTTTATACATACATTATAAATATTTATCTTAACATGATTTTTCACTCTATAACTAGTATTGCCCTCCGTGTGATGCACGGATAAGAGATATGTCATAAATTCGAATAATAAAATTATTTTATTTAAAGATAAAATGAGTTAATTAATAGGTTAAAAATCTAAAGAGAATAACAAAATAATTCAATAAGAACCAAAATAATAATAATTCAAAACATATTCAAAATTATAAATACTTTAAATTGCCTCAATTCTATTTTAATTATATGTTTTATAAATAATATGTGTAGAATTTGTTACCTTGAACTTTATATAATTAACAAAATTGCCATTAAAATTGAATTGTAATTGATTTAAAATTCCACTATAAATATGTAATTAAATTTTACCTTATAAACTTTTGTAGTGCTGTATAGGTGTCAGTAAAATAAATATTTCGTGAGTGATGTTTTTGCAGAGAAAATGTATGTTTTACGGTTCCTAAAAAAATGGAGTAAGAGTGTTCTAAATTTGTGGGAATAACTTCATACGTAAAAAAATAACATACAATCAGAAAATACAATTACAAAAGTGCCATAAAAATGGAGCCAAAATTAAAAACTGTTTCACTATTCTATTATATATATATATATATATATATATATATATATATATAGGGAAGAGATCAAATAGAAATGTTTTTATATGCGTTAACTAAAAATAAATCCGCAACGTCCATTTATTTAGATTGATGGCCTAGATTAATGGGATGATTAAAAGTTATATTTTGCCTAAACAAATATAATAAGGGTATACGAGTACTTTTAATTAAAGATATGTGAACGACTGCTTCCTAAATTATTGGGATTTATTATAATATGCAATAGAAATCTTCCTAAATGATTTTCTTTGGTGGGATATATGAACGACAACTGCTTTCTGTAAATTATTTATTATTGTTGTTTTTGTTATAAAATAATGTTTGATAATATTTCTTATTGTTTTTTATTTAAAGTGTTAATGCATATTAATATATTATTTATTGTTTTCTTTGTATAAATTATTGTTTGTTACTGTTAATTGTTGTTTTTTATTAATGGATTAAACTATGGTTGATGCACGTACGTATATATGGTATGCATTTGATTAAAAAACAATAATAAAATGTTACCGTTATTTCTTATTGATTTTTACTTAAAATGTTAATTCATATTAATATATTATTTATTGTTTTCTTTGTATAAATTATTGTTTGTTAGTATTTATTTTTATTTTTTTATTAATAGTTAACCCATGCATGAATTGACGCACTTACATAGTATGCAATAACACTATAATTAAAAAAAACAATAATAAAATGTTACTGTTGTTTTTTAACCTATGGATTAATGCACATATGTATAATATGCAATAACACTTTAATTAAAAAGCAATAATAAAAATATTAACTAGTTCCCGATCATATGCAATAATGCCATATCAGTGGTGCCCTCATATTTATTCTCCTCCAGATTCATAAAAGCAATACGATTGGATTTTTTTACATATTTGATTTTATTTGGGATGGTTTATCTCTCCTTCAGATTTTTGATGTAACAAACCCAATTTTTTTGTAAGGTCGGTAAATTAATATATATTACTTTAATGCCCCCTGCCCCTAGATTTCAGCATTTCAGAATTATTAAATCATGCAATCTAAACCGTACAAATTTATATAATCAATGGTGTATAATGATTTTTAGTTAACACATATGGAATCATTTCTATTATAACCATCCCCTATACATATATATATATATATATATATATATATATATATATATATATATATATATATATATATGGGAAATTTCGAGAAACAAATTGCAATATCTTTAAAAAATCATGTCACGACACTTTTCCAGCCTTCAGAAAATATGGGACGTGTCTAATTTCACTACAACTCAAAATATGAGGTTATTATTTAAACATATAAAGTGACAAAACCAAAACTGGGTCAAAATTGGTGTTTTATTTATTTTTTATTTTTTTGGTAATTAAACCTTAAATCTAAAATGTAACTCTTCTTTTGATTTTTGATCAATTCATCTTTGATCTGAAATTATGTATATCAGCATTATTAGAGTATAATAATATAATACGTAATGAGTAATCAGCCACCAATGATCTACATGAGAATTTTTTTTTTCTTCGACCGGATTAGGGCACACAGTAACTAAACTAAAGTATTTTCTTTTTCTTTTTCTTTTTCTTTTTTGGAGTGTGTTGAATTTAAGGAGGGTTTGTATGAAATTATGGGAAAAGGTTAGTGGCATTGCGTGTAATCCAACAATTGGTAAAGAGCATTAAAATAAGAGTCAGAGTCATGTGATGCTGACGTGGAAAATGAGCTCCAATGCGAGAAAAATCGCTCTGTAGGAACCCTTTACCCTTTATTTTTCCCCATTTAATTGTTAATTGGGATTATTTTTTCTTAATCAATGAGAGAATGACCGCAATTATGGAACTGTGAGGGTCAACCTACCCCGATACACACAGATTCTCTATCTCATTTTTTACTAATCCATCCCTATTTCACTTTTAATTATTATTTTTTCTTTAGTTTTAACTCATTGTGTTTTAGCTTAATTTAATGTTGATTAGAACTGATTGTATTCAGTTAAATTATGTAAATATTTTTTAGTATTTAATTTTAATTGTAGAGTATAATTGATTATTAATTAGTTATAATATTTTTTAATAAGTATTATTAAATTAATAAATTTAATAGTGAGAGATGAATGAAATCGACAATAGCTTGAAAGAAATATGAAACTAAAGAATGATCTATTGATCTTCAAATTTGACTAATCAAGTTATTTCTTGTATGAACTCTTGCATATTTTTAGCGCAAGTGATTAATATATTAGTGTATTTTCTCAATGTTATATGAATTAATGGTTCTACAAATATACAATTTGTTGGAATACCTTAAACCCTAAAATCGATTAGGGAATATATATACATACTCCTCTAATATTAACCTAGTTGAATATAATCTGTATATTTGTATTCCTCAAATCAATAACATATCATCACTTTAATTTATTGTACGTATTGTTAGTGAATCACATAATTTTTCATATTCTTATATATCAAATTTTGTGAATGGACAGTTACAAGTTTGTGTAGGAAAAAAGTCTCCAATAACAAGAGACATAAGCATGCGTTTAAAGTGGACCGCAAGATGTCTTAATATTGTCCAAGTCGTTCTCTTTTTCTATTTATCTTTATTCATAGATTGATCATTGATATATGCGTTTAGGGGTGGCAATCGGGTCGGGTTGGGTCGGGATCGGATCGACCTGATTTCGACCTGATCTGTTAAGGCCCAACCCGAACCCGAACCCAACCCGAAATGACAAAATCCGAACACAACACGAACCCGACACGAACCCGAAATTGACACGATAATATTCGGGTTGACCCGACACGATAATGACCCGAACCCAAATTTAAATGATTTAATAAGAGAAAAAATATTTTAAAATAAGATTTAATAAAAGAAAAAATATTTTAAAATAAAATTTAATAAGAGAAAATAAATAAATATTCAAAAATTTAATATCTTTTGATGACTTGGAAGGTAAAATAAATATGTCATCAATTTAAAAGCTTGACTTGAATTAAATAAATATAATATTAAAAAATATAATTCCTTATTGGATAACCCGAACCCGAACCCGACCCGAAATTTTCAGGTCCTTATCGGGTCAACCCGATAAGGACCGAACCCAATAAGGCTTGACCCAAACCCATTAATTTTGTATCGGTTCGTGTCGTGTCGAAAATTGTCAGCCCTATATGCATTGCTACAAACTGTAGAGGAAGGGGGCAGAAAAGTCATTTCTAATGTTGGTTTAGTGATGGATGCAAGTTGCGAAAAAAAATAAATTAAAAAGCCTCAACTTTAACTTGATTGCCTTTCCAAAAGAAATCTCGACACCCGGCCCTCACCTCAAATGTTCAAAAAGTTTCAACACGAAAAAAAAAAAACAAGTACACTAAAGAATGTCCAGAAAAAAAAACAATGGAATGGTTAAAATGCTTTTTTACCCTTCTATAATGATTAAATTAAGAAATCCAAAGTGATTATATATAATTTACTTAAACATGGTAGCCACTATAATTAAGTGCATTGCAAGAGGAAAATGAGTTTGAAATCAACTTCATCATAGCTTTTTTTTTTTTTTTTTTTTGGTAAATAAACATCTTAGCTTTTTTCAACGTAGAAGTTTCTTTAAAATACTTTTTTGTCGGCAAGACCATCCATATTTAACAAGTCAAATTAGCGGTTCAACTTTCGTCGACATATATATATTGAACTTTAGTGGATGTTGCAACATTATATATATGCACTAGTGTGGGGAAATAGTTAGTTAGCTGATTGAATTAATTATCACGCACCAAAATAGTATAGGGAAGTCGTAGATCATAAGACAAAGATAGTTCATAGTTACTATGGGAAGGGAAAGTTTTCATATGATCCTCTATAAATATATATATACGAACCCGTAGAAACTGGAAATTAATCTGTATCGATCTTTGTACAATCCATGATTATCATTGAATGACGCATTATTGTAATATAAAATTGCATAATCTTAAAAAGTATATACTACATTATCGTATATAGGAGAAATGCATTATTATATATATGAAGATTCATAGTTTCTAGGTTTTTACATGACAAATAGTTTCTATTGAATCTCATCCCTCTCTCTATATATTTGGTGTTGGTGATGAAAATAGAGAAAGGCATATATAAAGGCAAGGGATGCAAAATGTAGAGCATTTGAGTGCACCTACCAAAAAGAGTTGTCTAAGCTTTAGGAGCAGCTAGGCAAACAAAGCGTCACTATCATCACCCAACTAATTAATAAAATAATTAAAAACATATAGTATCCTGTTAATTTGCAGGCAAAACTATGCCCTCTTCTCAACTTGCGCACATGTCAATACTCTCCCACCCACCAACCAAATCTAATACTACTGCTTAATTTTCTTTGCTTCCTCTAAATAAATTCCATTATATATATATATATATATATATATTCTCTAATTTCTATTTTTCTCTTGCCACACAAATATATTTAATCTAGCAACTCATAATTAATTATATTTTGAACAATATCGAGAGGAATAAAATAACAAATTCTTGCACAACGATTGTACGGCTGCATGATGTGGTTTTCTCCACACCATGCATATATAAATGCTTTACAATATAAAATTAGTCATTTTGGATAGTGATTTATTAGAGCCCCCAACTTAAAGGTATGCGGCGCATGCCTTTAGGCTTTAGGACATCTCCAGCCCTGTGCACAAAAATACAACAATTATCATCACAAAAATATAGCAAAAACAATAATTCATTTCTAACTGTTTGCTCTATATTTTTTTACACAATAAAAAACATATTCTAGAATATTTTATTTTATTTGTTTAATCTTAAAAATATGAATAACTTATATTTATTTATGAAGAATAATAACCTAAATTTATTATATTAATATATTAAATAAGATTATATCATTTTATAAACCTAATAATCGAGAAAAAAACGAGATGAGACGAAGATTGAGCCCCATCAAAACGTCTCAAATGAATAGGAAAAAGAGTACTCGTTCCTGAGTATTATAGGTAGTGGAGGTTCGGAAGATCGTCTTTATGACTCTTAGGAAAATATTTGTATCAATTTTATTTTATGCTCTTATATGTAATTGTGTTCGATTTTAATTTCTTTTTAATTTGCTTTCTATTTTATATAATTGTGTTTTTAGTAATTTTATGTAATTTTAATGGTAATGTAATATGCCTAGAAATATAACTAATAAAATATTTTAGGATAAAATAATTAAATAACACAAAACAAAATAAATATAACAAAGAAAAAAAAATAGAAAATAGAGCAATACTCCAGCTTTGGAGCAATACTGTTTAAAATCACAAAAATAGCGCTAGGTTGGACTTTGGAGATGCCCTCGGTTGAATTGGCCAAAATATCCTAAATAATTTGCAAAAATTTACGTAAGTGAATTTACATGAATGCATATGAATGAATGAACGACGACTCTGAGTTGTCTTCTTTTTTATTGACGAATGTAATCAAATCCACTATCATTATGACTATGAGAGAGTGTACACTAAAACTATATATAATTCTCGATTTCATGCAACATTTTGTGGTGTTTTACTAAAAAAAATGTGGGGCTCGTTCTTTTTTAGTATTTTTTTTTTTTATTGTTGGAAGTGAGTGTAAGTAATTTTTTAACGGATTGTGCTGTCGTTTTTTAGCAAGCACTAATTATTTTCGGTAATGAAGCTCCACTTAGTTATATAAATCTCCTTAATTAATTTCTTTAATGAGTTGATTTATCTGACCGACGTTGTGGGGTGATTGTGCATTTTCTAACACTAAAGATGTGAACCAATAATTGATGGAGTAATGGCTTGTAAATTCCCCAACTTTCAGTAATTTTTGGTTTTGCTCTCCACCTAAAGATTCTGCCTGTAAATTCTTCAACTTTCAATTGTTTCTGATTTTGCTCCCACTTTGCAGTTATAGCAGGCGAATGAGCCTTCGATCTGGTACTCCTCGTCGGGATTGGTGAACCGGATCGACCCACCCACTTTTTCTCTCTCTCTCTCTCCAAGATTAGATTGCTAGATTTGTCAGTGTTTTTCCTTCGTATGAATGTGAAAATTATTGTTCTGGCTATTTGGAGATTTGATGAATTCAAGATTGTATGGGTGTGAGTAGGATTTAAAATTCTTGTGATTTTATGGGTGCCTTCTAGCGCATGATCTGTATTTTCTCGGTTGAATTATCTCTGCGAGAATGAAAGAAAGCAGAGGAGAACGAGGCTGAGAGAGGGGTGGGGATGATGACATGAAATATTTTTTATTTTTTTAATTTACATATATGTCACGAGAGTGCCACATAGATTAATTAAATTCACGTTTATAAATTTCCAAAACTATTTTTGTTAGATCCCATCGCCGGAAGCAAAATCAGAAACAATTGAAAATTGAGAAATTTACAGGCAGAATCTTTAGGTGGAGAGCAAAACTAAAAATTGCTGAAAGTTAAAGAATTTACAGGCCATTACCACATAATTGATCCTAACTATAGTACACTATACTTTCTAATTAAAGTCTCGTAATTAGTCGAATTTTAATTGGAGGACCACTTTTCTTTAAGACTTTTGAGAATCCCGCAACTTTGTGAACTTTTAGGCGGCTCAAAAAGTAATAATATACGACCATGAATAGAAGCATTATGAATTATGCGCTGCACTAAATGTTTTATAAAAGTAGTATTCCTTCCGTCCCATTATTCTTGTCTTGTATTCCTTTTGGGCTGTCCCGTTATTCTTGTCCTGTTTCCACAATAGGAAATATGCTTCTCTCACAAAAAGTTATTGTCTCCACCACTTTTTATATTTTTATTCTTTAAACACCCTTCTCCTTAATACCCGCCCAAAAGAAATGAGACAAGAATAATGGGACGGAGGTAGTAATAATTTAAAAGCTTGACCGCCTATGAGGTTTAGCTCAAGTGGTTAGCTGAAGCACCACAAGGCTCTCCTTAGCGAGAGGTCTTGGGTTCAACCTTGCCTGCGTGCGGGTGTTATTATATTTCCATGTGGTGTAATTGTCTCACCCTGCGTGGTGGTGTAGTAATCACATCCTGTGTGGTGGTGTTACTGGTGTAGAGGTCCCGCCTGTTGTCTCACCCTGCGTGGTGGTGTAGTAGTCCCATCCTGTGTGGTGGTGTTACTGGTGTAGAGGACCTCTCGCTAAGGAGAGCCTTGTGGTGCTTCAGCTAACCACTTGAGCTAAACCTCATAGGCGGTCAAGCTTTTAAATTATTACTACCTCCGTCCCATTATTCTTGTCTTGTATTCCTTTTGGGCTGTCCCGTTATTCTTGTCCTGTTTCCACAATAGGAAATATGCTTCTCTCACAAAAAGTTATTGTCTCCACGACTTTTTATATTTTTATTCTTTAAACACCCTTCTCCTTAATACCCGCCCAAAAGAAATGAGACAAGAATAATGGGACGGAGGTAGTAATAATTTAAAAGCTTGACCGCCTATGAGGTTTAGCTCAAGTGGTTAGCTGAAGCACCACAAGACTCTCCTTAGCGAGAGGTCTTGGGCTCAACCTTGCCTGCGTGCGGGTGTTATTATATTTCTCTGTGGTGTAATTGTCTCACCCTGCGTGGTGGTGTAGTAATCCCATCCTGTGTGGTGGTGTTACTGGTGTAGAGGTCCCGCCTGTTGTCTCACCCTGCGTGGTGGTGTAGTAGTCCCATCCTGTGTGGTGGTGTTACTGGTGTAGAGGTTCCGCCTATATGGTGGTATAGTGTAGTGCTTAATTTGATTATATATATATATATATATATATATATATATCTTGTAATTCTAAAAAAAAATTAAAATGACCATAGATAACAAAATATAACTCAGTGGCTAAAACGTTTTCTCTCTAATTTTTAGATCGGAAGTTCGAGTCATGTGTAAATTCATAAAAAATAAAAACTTGACAATTTTTTTACTTATGTGTATACAAATTATAACATATTTTATGCTATTTATATAATTAATACTTAGGCATAGGGAATATAAGATTAAAAAAATATTTTGGGTGTTTATGAAGTGATTAACTTGACATAATTTTTCTATAATTTTTAAAATACGATACTTATTTGTAGACAAGTTTTGTTCCAAATAGGACATTTATATTGGAATTTGGAGTAGATAGTACTAGAATATTTTCATTAATTTGCATAGCATTCATTATTTGTTAGCTAATTATTAAAGTCTTATAACCAACTTTTACGATTTACATTAATGCAACTTTGCCATATACAGTACGTGTAACATATGAGGAAAAAAAAAAGGCGTAACACGTGCGGCGAACCCTTTTTAAGACTGTCCACATAACATAACTAAAAATGTAATTAATTAGGGGTGAAGTAATTAAAATGGTTAAAATGTGAATGCATTGGACACTGCAGTGCTGTCCACAGAAAGTTGCATTAATTATTGTATTCTTGACCTATTGGAGAAGAAGCCTTCTGAAAAAAAGAAATCCCTTTAATAATTAAGTTTACAAAAGTATCATCATTCAGTATAATATTTGCCTTTTCATTAATATTTTAATACAAGAGGAATTTTTGAATATTTATTTGCTTGAAAATATGAAATGTGACAATAAATCCTAGTTTAAGTGGTAAAGTTGAAATATCACAAGTCTTTTTTTTGGTGAGAAATTTTGGGTTTAAATCTCAATTACATGTGGTGTAGTGTATTTTCCACCTTGTGTGGTGCAGCGGTATAGTTTGTATATAATTTCCTACCTTGTATATATGGTGTAGTGGTGTAAATATCATGTGTAATTCTAAAAAGGAAAAATGAAAATTATATGAAATGTTAAATGAGTCAAAATTGATGTTATTGCGTGATCCTTTTTTTTTAAGTACAATTTTTTTTAGAGTTATTAGTGCTTTTTAGAACTTATAGGATAGAAAAGATAAATTATAGTACTCAATATAAAAAAAGATAAATAATACTTTCTTCGTTCTGCTTATTTTGTCTACTTATTGTTCGACACAGAAATTAAAGATAATGGTAAAAAGATAGAAAGTGGGTAGGTCCCGCCACGTTTAAAGGGTTTTGAAGAGTAAATTTTTTCTTATTGGGAAGTAGACAGATTGAGTGGAACGTCCATTTAAGGGAATATAAATAAAATGAGCTGAACGGAGGGAGTAGCACTTAATTTTAACTTTTTTACCCATCCATGATGACGGATTTTTATTTGTTCTATCACTAAATAAAAAGTATGAATGCAATTGTAATAGTTTCATTTCATATGTGATCACGAATTTTTATTCGTGAAGTCACTAAATAAAAAAGTGTGAAATACATTCGTAATAATTTCATTTCATATGCGATTCACAAATTTTTTTATGTAACGTCATTAAATAAAACGTGTAAATTCAATGCAGAAAAAAGAAGGGGTATAAATGTCTAAAAGTGCTATATATTGTTTATTTTTTTTATATTGAGTGCTATAATTTATCGTTTCTATCTAATAAATGCTACTCCCTCCATCCCAGGTTAATGTGGTTCAACTAATATTTTATGACTCACAACAAATCAAAAATACACCACATTTTTGGGGTCGGATGGAGTATTATAACTTTCCACTTATTTTTTAATATAATTTTAATGAATTTGGAGATCATACAAAGAAAATAACTTATTCGTCAACGTGATATCCAAATCAGAATTCAATTACAAAATCGAACTTCGAAAGACAAAGAAATCTTAAGAAAGATACTCAACTTAATAACTAATGACATATAGTACTCCCTCCGTCTACAATAAGTTTGCCACATTGTGGATGGCACGGGTTTTAATAATTTGTTGGTTGATTGTATTGTGAGTGGAATAAGGGTCCTACTTTTATATAGTTTTAAATTGTGTTGTGAGTGGAAAAGTAAGTGAGGTGTGTGAGGTCTATTACCATAAATGGATGTGGCAAATTTTTTGTGGACGGACCAAAAAGTAAATTGTGGCAAATTTATCGTGGACGGAGGGAGTACTACTTATTACTACATGTTTACAGTGAGAGTTAAGTTTTATGCAGTTGTTCTGTTGTCTATTTTTTTCAATCAGAACCAAGTAAATTTTATTGATTAACCTTAATGACCAAAATCGAATAAATCGAATTTTTAAAATCTATAGTGAAAATTTTGGTTTTTCTATTATCCTCCTACACTCGCATCTATTGTATAAATAATTATTATAAAGATTCATCTATTAAACAAAAAAGTATAAAGATTCATGACAAAAAATGATGTCGGAATAGTTGGACTTATTCTAGAAGGACCCAACGAATGAATGCCATAAAACTTGTCTGCAAATATTTTGCTTTAAATAAAATAATTTTATATTATATACATGTATGTATGATATATATATATATATATATATATATCTATCATAATTTTCTCGACAATCGGATTTCAACAATAGTTAAAGAAGCTACTTATGGTATAGATGACAGCCACTAGAAATATGCCAGGTGTATTTCAAGACATTTCCAACTACCAAACAAACGAAAAAGGATGACATTATAAGTGGAAGAAAAGCTTATCATATACATTTGTTTATCATATTGACACATATATTTTATTTTACTAATACAATAAATAAATTACACATATAAAGATACAAAAAACAAGAAAAGTATCTGAGTGAACATTGGCTGCAAGTTTATGGTTATTGTTGTGCAAAAATCTTTGCGATTAAAATTTATTTGGGATTTCTAAAATCATGCTTATATTAAGAAAAATTGTATTAGTCCACACAATCATCTATTGACATTTTATCTGCACATTCCATGCGTGAAAATGAGTGAAGAAGAGATTCTACAGCGAGCTGAAAAATTCCTCAGCTAGATAAATTACACAACTGAGATTTCCTCAGTTGGAATTATGATAGAATACTCAGCTGGAGAAAATCCTCAGTTGGAACGACTCTACAGCTGGATAAATCTTAGTTGGGAAGTCAGCATGGAAGCAGTTATAGAAGCGGTTATGAGAGCGGTTATAACAGCAGTTATAAAAAGGCCATCCCAGCTCGTTCTCTTCATTCAGTTTTCGCAGCTTGTGTGCGTAGAGAGAGAAATAGTTCTTCAGTTTCAAAGTTAGATTTAGAATTCTATTCTTGTCTATGTTATTGTAATCGAAGTGTGATCGTGTGAATGTCCCGTGGATGTAGATCATCTTGATCGAACCATGTAAAACTTGTGTCTCTTATTTTACTTTCTTTTATCGTTTTGCTTGAATTACTCAACAACTTCAATATCAGATTTTAGTAAAGATACATTGTGCATTTGCACTAAATAGTAGTACTAAACATGATTTGAATACGTTTTATGCATATTCCTTTTTATTTTTTTTTGGTCATTTCTTTCCGCATCAACTACAGAGATCCCATTATTATAGTAATTAATCATATTTAAAAACGCGAATATAAATCAAGAGATTCAATTCAAGACACTTCTAGAATTTGGAAGGTAATATTATCAACCTATATAATATAACTCATAAAACTAGGAAACAGTCACATATCATCTTTTATTTTTTATTTATGTTGTGGAAATACGCATCTGCTACTTTTGATACATAATGGATAAACTCTCGTATTCAAGCAGTAACCTGCAAACCACTCGAGAACTTTGGCCTCAGAAATATCATTTTATCATTTTACTACGAGGCCATTTCTAAAGAGACATTATTGCATTTTCTTTCTAATGAAATAAGTCGAAGAGAATTAATCGCTTTGAGAATTTTATAAATATAAGACTTATAATATATATTATATATACTATATCAATTAATAATAGAAAAATAAACGGTGCTCCCTCTCCGGTGTTCCATTCTGATTTCCTTTATTATGATAATTTGTGCAATATTAATTCATATTTATATATTCTAATTCGAATCTATCATTATGATTATTATTATTATTATATTCATTATATATGTATTTAATTAATATTTGTAATCTATTTGTATTTATCTTTCCGTGTATAATGTCATTAACTTCTAATAAACTATTAAATATCGTACTATTGATCTATCCATGTTGTTATTGAATTCTAATAGACTTTTATGTGTCATATTATGACACTAAATTATATATTAGAAGAATTGTCATTCTCAATTATATTTAGACATTAGAAATATAATTATTTTTTAAGTTAGCCTATAAATAGCGCTAATAATTAAAGTTGAAGCAACATACAAATTTTGAAAAAGTAAATTAGCATTTTAAGATGTCAATAGAAAATTTGTAAATGAAATTTTCTAATAAGAGTAAATAAATATATTTAATCAACATGTTTACATGAAATTCTCTTAATTTTTCATTCATATTTTTCTAAAAACTTCGATTATTCTTGCTAGAAAATATATACATTGAATCAAATGTGTGATAGATAGCTAAAAAAATAACAAAAATACTGAAGATGTAAACATATCTTTTTCGGCGTTTTGACAAAGATTAGAGATATTGATTTAGCATGAACCAACGAGACGGTTCAAATAGACTTAAAAACAAGGATTTTACTAATTTTAATTAATATTAATTTTGCTCAAATTTTTATCGAGTAATTTAGTATAAACTAATAAGACGGTTCAAATAACATAGAAAAAAGTATTTTTACTAATTGTAATTAATATTACTTGTAATGTTCATATTTTTATCAAGTATTACCCAACGGATTTGAGACGGGTATGTACAGTAAAATCACTATTTTAACCAAGATTAGAACGAGAACATGTAGAAAAATTCTAAAAAATTTTGATTTTGAAAATACATAATGAATGAGTACTCTCCATTGTCATTCCTAATTATAAATTTAAATACGTGAAATAAAATTATTTTTAAAATGTATACATATATATTAAAACATAAAATTATTTTCCGTCGAATTTCGAGTAGCTACTTACTAGTTTGCTTAATAAGACTCAACTTTTCTACCTAATTATAATAGTTGGTTCCTATTTCTTTTGTAATTGGAAATAAAAAGGAGTTTTGTGTGATACGTTATCGTGATGATATGGACCAAGTGTGTTTTTTTTTGGAGCATAATCTAATATAGTACAAGTTTTTATTTCGACGAAAATAATATGGAAAAGAAGCGAGTCCTTCGTTTATGACAATTTGGCAAAAGATGTCAAAAAGTCAACAAGACCAAATTTCCTTTGTTTTTTACCTTTTCTTTCTCTCTCCACAAAATTCTTTTCTCTCTCATCTCTGGCACGCCCACCCGCCTATAAATAGCGCCCACCTCCACAACCCCCCATCAAACTTGCTCTCTTACCTGTCATACATAACCAGAAAGGAAAGGAAGGGAAAGGAATTGACCAACGTCTCATTCGGAGATACGCATTTTTCTTGTCCAAGAAACCTGCATTCCCCCTCCCTTCTTCTGCAGATCTTTGCTACGATTGTATTTGTCCACACACACCTATACGTATATCCTCCTATATACGTATAGGTCGAGGGATTTTGTGTTTTTGTATGTGTTGGTGGTGGTGATGATGATGATGATTGTGTGATGGAACAGAAGCACGTTTTGTTGTCGGCATTGAGCGTAGGGGTAGGAGTCGGCCTCGGTTTGGTTTCCGGTTCCACGCTTGGCAGATGGACCGCCGCCGCCGCAGAAGGCGTCTCCGCCGAGGGAATACAGCTGGAGCTTCTTAGATTGGTTGTTAATGGAAAGAGTTGCGGAGCTACCTTTGAGGAGTTTCCATATTATCTCAGGTGAATTTAAAGAAAATAAAAATTACATTTAAAGAAAAGGAGGATCTTTTTTTAAGAATTTCTATTCTCGATGTTTTAATTGTTTTAGAATGAGTTTGTGAAAATCTATGGTTTCCATGGTTCGCGAGATTTGTAATTTCTATATATTTTTCTTTTCAAGAAGAAGAAGCATAATCTTTTTCTGCTATATGTGCTGAAAGAAAGATGGAATAATTTCCCTCCTTATCTGTTCTATAGTTTATATTTTCATGCCATGTCTTTTTTTTTTAAAATAATTTTGGTTGGAGATAAAATATATTCTTTTCCAGCAAATTAAGGTTTGTTAGCATGGTTCACAGATAGTCTATGACCTATGTCCTCCATTCAAATCTTGCATAAATAGAATATTCAAAGAAATGAAAAGGGATGAGAATGCTCCCTGAATTTGCTCTGAATGATGTATGCAATTATAATTCTATATAGCTTCATTGCATGATGTCTTGAAGTGTTGCATCATATACTTGAGCAGAAAATATATGTTATTACCTCAACCATTTTTTCATAAATCTTAAGCAAATTTTTTTGTTTCCGAATAAATGCACGAACAAATCTAATCCCTCCCTCTCTTGATGAAATTTGACAGTGAGCGAACGCGTCTGTTATTAACAAATGCAGCATATGTTCATCTAAAACACTTAGATGTCTCTAAACACACTCGAAATTTGTCTCCTGCAAGTCGTGCTATATTGCTCTCTGGACCTGCAGGTATCCATTGCTTTTATGTATGATTTGTTTCATTTCTTGTACCTTTTATCCTATTCTGACCTATCCTTTTTCTCAGAATCATACCAGCAAACACTTGCCAAGGCTCTAGCTAATCATTTTGATGCCAAGTTGCTGCTCCTGGATATGGCCGACTTTTCGCTTAAGGTGGATGTCTTTGGTGTGTTCATCTCCTAGTGTGGTATTCTTTTTTGTACATTTTGTGTGTATTTACTTGTTTTTGTTAATGAACCACAGGTGCAGAGCAAGTTCGGTAGCACCAAGAAAGAGGCTGTGAGTGCTTGTTTATATACCTCCATAATTTTTCTCTGCTATATTAATTTTATGAGAAGTGTTTTGCTAACATAAATGACGAATTCTGATCTTGTTGACCAAAAAGAGTGACAAGTGGATCACATGATGATGGTCTTAGTTTATCGAATATCCATGACATTATTTGACCTGAATGAGACAATATGATCCAAATCAACCAATGTTCTTGGAGCTTATATTTATTCCAGTTTTTTTTTCTTTCTATTGTAGTGTCTGCAGAGGTCCATCTCCGAAGCAACATTTGAACGAATGTCCAGTTTTCTTGGTTCCTTCTCTGCGCTTCCTTCAAGAGAGGATAACAGAGGTACAATATATTTTTTAAGCATGAAAAACCTTTTATGAACTTTCATTGCTGTTGATATGCTTCTGAATGGTTTCAATTTTTTATTTTCTGTTTTTATTATAGACGTGTTAATACCATTTGGTGTCTAGAATCAATGGAGAAGTAATTTAATGGAATGCATCATCTTTTTATGATTTTACCAAAGATTAGTTGTTATCATAGTTTAATACAGTTTCATATGACTGTTCATATCTCATAATTGTATTCTTTTATTTTGTGTTAATTTTCATTTTACATCTTTTGTCATGATTTAGTAGCAGTAAAGCTCAAGGAAGAATGAGACTTAGTCAGTTTTGCCCATCTATTGAAATAAGCTTGGTGTTTACAAGTCATTAGCTATAATAAGGTGATAATTCTCGTGGTCGAGCTACATTCCGTTATTACATAGAGAACCAGACACCAGATTAGATGTATGTGGTCGTTCAAAGATAAAAAGTATGAGAAATGAAGAATTTAATTCTTCGAGATGATCGCTTAGAGAAGTGTTTAATCCTCCCAAATTTGACTTAATATTATTTTTGTAAACCACTTGGTAGGCTGCTCTGCTACTTACCATTTGAAGCAATGAGATGCAAAAAGTAAACTTGCCACTAACTTAGAATAAGAATGTTGATTACTTATTTATACTAGAACAGTCCTATATGATTGGCATATCTGTGATATTTAGTAATTTCGTTATATCTATTTTAGCAACTAACAAGTGTGTCACACTTTCATTTTCTTGAAACAAAGCAGTCAAAAACTCTCTAAAGCATCGGAGAGCTTCCTCTGTCTCTTCAGATATGAGTAGCATCAGTGACCAGTCATCCTCTTCAAGTGCAGGTTGCGTTTACATTCTTCTAATTGGATCTTAATCTTTACATGCTAGTTTCTATTCCAAATTTTTTAAGCTTGTGGTCCAAGACGAACTTTCTGTCCAAAGTTTTGTGTACTGTAAGCATTATATAATGGAAAATTTCTACATCATGCCTCAAGTTTCTTTTGGTGAGAAGCATCTCTCTAGTATGCTACCACAAGAACTGGTGCTTGAAGTTTGTTTAGTTCAAGTTTGCACTTGTTTGTATGATTTATCTCTTTTATGCTACTCGTTTATGTCTATGAATACAGTTCTGTGAATGAATTAAACCATGTCTTTCACCAGCTGTCGTTGAACAAACTTTACATGAACTATGAATTGAAAATGTAGCATCTTATACCTCCTTTGTTTTTACTTTGTTAGCTCCTTCAAAACGCATCAATAGCTGGAGTTTTGATGAGAAGGTTTTCATGCAGTCACTTTATAAGGTAACTTCATGAACTCGTGTTGATTAAATTGATGATATTTCTTTTCATTATCCCTTCTGTTGATATTATTTCGATGTCCAATGGTCTGAGGCTATCTTAGACAGTTTGCATGATCAAAATTTGGCTTTGTAGATTCTTGTATAGTAACAAGATGTATGTCATTTGCAGGTGGTGGTTTCAGTTTCTGAAACTAGCTCTATAATTTTGTATATCAGGGATGTCGATAGGCTCTTTCTCCAATCGTCTAGACTATATAAGATGTTCGATAGGATGTTGAAGAAATTATCAGGATCAATCTTGGTTCTTGGTTCCCGGATGTTGGACCTTACTGAGTATTCTAGGGAAGTAGATGACCGAATTAGTCTATTATTTCCTTATAATATCGAGATCAGGCCCCCAGAAGATGAAACTCATCTTCTGAGCTGGAAAGCTCAACTGGAAGAGGATATGAAGAAGATCCAGATTCAGGATAACAAGAATCATATTGCGGAGGTACTTGCTGCAAATGATCTTCAGTGTGATGATTTAGGATCCATATGTCATGCCGACACCATGCTCCTCAGTAACTACATAGAGGAAATTATAGTTTCTGCCATATCATACCATTTGATGACTAACAAGGATCCCGAGTATCGTAATGGGAAGCTTCTCATATCATCAATCAGGTTGGATATGAATAATTAGTTAACTGAATGTTTAGGATCTCTCCCTCTCTCTCCCTCTCTTTCCGTCTCCAATTTCTTCTACTTCTTTATTTCCTTTTATAGCTTCTGTCCTTATCTTGTAATATTGTTTTCTTAACTTCACTGTATTTGGTGTAGTCTGGCCCATGGATTAAGCATTTTTCAAGAGGGGAAGAGGGGTGGCAAAGATACCCATAGAATGGAAAGCAATTCTGACTTATTCAAGGTCCGTCTCATCTCATTTATGCTTTTCTGAATTCCTGACCGTTCCTATAATATTAACGCTGATTCAACTGTTCATTTTTTAACTACGTTAGAATAATGCTGAATCAAAACCTGAAGCAAAGCCAGAGAACAAGAGTGAGACAGAAAAATCAATCTCTTCAACAAAGACTGATGGTGAGAATGCATCAGTTCATAAGGCTCCGGTAAGTTCTAAACCTTTCATTTTATTGTTTACTGCTGGAATAGAGAACTTATACGACACGAATCGAGACACTGATTCCTTCCTTGGTTACCTTACCTATTCTCCTTTTCTCGGAGTTCAGTATTTATGCATCTCTCTGTGCCTTAGATTTCTTCCTTTTCCAAGGAGTTGGTCGTAGTACATGTAAACAGGACATTTTCTCATCAAGTTTTGGCATGTAACTTGATCCTTCCACCTCCACCTGACATAAATTATATGTTTTTGGCTGCTTATGCCAGGAAGTCCCTCCAGATAATGAATTTGAGAAGCGCATTAGGCCAGAAGTTATCCCTGCAAATGAGATTGGAGTGACATTTGCCGATATTGGAGCTCTGGATGAGATTAAAGAATCACTTCAGGAGTTGGTAATGCTTCCTCTTCGAAGGCCCGACCTATTCACTGGTGGGCTTCTCAAGCCTTGCAGAGGCATACTGCTCTTCGGTCCTCCCGGAACAGGAAAAACAATGCTAGCAAAGGCCATTGCCAATGAAGCTGGGGCAAGCTTCATAAATGTCTCAATGTCAACAATCACTTCAAAATGGTTTGGGGAAGATGAAAAGAACGTTCGAGCTCTTTTCACGCTTGCAGCCAAGGTTTCTCCCACCATAATTTTTGTAGATGAGGTAGATAGTATGCTTGGGCAGAGAACAAGAGTAGGAGAGCATGAGGCAATGCGGAAGATTAAAAACGAGTTCATGTCACATTGGGATGGGCTGATGACAAAACCTGGGGAACGGATACTTGTTCTTGCAGCAACTAATAGACCATTTGATCTTGATGAAGCCATTATTAGGCGGTTCGAGCGCAGGTACATATAAAGTTTCTCAGACTGGTGCCTTTATTTTTTATCTACTCAATTTTTTCAGCAATTTTCTGTAGACAGCATGCTCATAATTTAGTGCATTATTAACTATACTTGCAATACTGATGTTGAGTCTCTCGATCAGAATTATGGTCGGCCTACCTTCGGTGGAGAACAGAGAAATGATACTGAGAACACTGCTATCCAAAGAAAAAGTGGAAGGCCTAGAATTCAAAGAGCTTGCAGTCATGACAGAAGGCTACAGCGGAAGTGATCTAAAGGTTTGGTCGACTACTTAGCAGTTGTCATTTTTTATTTATTTATTTTATTTTCTCATCCAGCGCTGACTTGTGATAGTGTCTATTGGGAAACAGAATTTGTGTGTAACAGCAGCTTATCGGCCAGTCAGAGAACTCATACAGAAAGAGAGAGGGAAGAAGGATAAGGTATTTCAATCTTACAAAATGGTCAAATTTCAAACTCATACATCAGTTGTTAACTGCTTTTCTTGCTAAGGAAAAGAAGCAGATAGATGCAGGAGAGAGATCTGAAGATGCTTCCGAAGAAGAAACTAAAGAGGAAAAAGTAATATCATTGAGGCCCTTAAACATGGAAGACTTTAGGCAGGCGCGGAATCAGGTAATTCGACTCCTCCTTTTACCATATGAATGAACCTCTAAATTTTAGAGTCTTGTTTGAATTCATTTTCATATATACTTTAAGAATATATGTATGATGGTGCAGGTTGCTGCTAGTTTTGCTTCTGGGGGTTCCATAATGGGGGAGCTAAAGCAATGGAACGAGCTATACGGAGAAGGAGGCTCGAGGAAGAAAGAGCAGCTATCCTACTTCCTCTAGAGCATCACAAATTTGCATTCAGTTTTTGTTCCTGTCGAATGTTGGAAATTGTTCAAGAAAACAATCGGACGTCTAGCAGTGAGAGGTTGGTTGTTGGTCTGCATCAGCCTCCAAAGATTTAAAGTATTTTTGGTTGTGTTGGAGTGCAGTTTTACATGCATATTATTGAAGAACTTAGGCTCGTATAGCTCGGCATCAAGAACGTTTCTCAAGTAGTTAGCCAACTGTTATTGTAGATTTACTGTCATCTTATAGTAGCAGCATCAATGTAAATTCATGTGTAGATTTTTTGTGCTGATTTTAGTCAATTTGTTATTCATTTTTATTGTGATTTTGCCGGTAACGATATGAAAGATCAGGTTTGTCATTATTATGGCTTTGAAGAAAGTGTTTATTTCGATTACAGTATTAGATCTACTCAATTGCACCATAAAATTCAAATCTACATTTCTAACTCAATTCAAATCTATAAATTCATAAAATTGTTAGTATTTTGTGTGAATTATTGTACAAAAGCTCTCATCACCAAATCAAAGTGCAGAAAAAAATTTCTTCAAATAGCGAACTCAAAAATTAGAAAACATAGCCCATCAAGAATTTTGTGTGTCCATCCCTGTGTAACGTGACTACTGAATACCAGTCATGCCTTTTTAACACCTCTTTCGTCTTTCCAATGACCACAAAAATATGATCACAGAAAAAACAACAGCAAACGACATGTAATATCAAACTCAATTCATATTCATTCTTGCGAAAGTTCTTTACGAAAAATCTATTGCAAGTCGTAAGATAACAGTGGGTGCTCAAAAAACCATATACAAAACCAAATCAAAAGGTACAAAAGAGCAATTCGGCCATAGATCATCCAAACTCATAATCAATAGCACATTAATTTTTTAAATAATGCAGAGGCAGCACATTAAAAAATGCCTAACAAAGTAATGCATTAGTTTTTCATTATGAACCCACAAAAAAAAAGAAAAAAAACTGGTAACAACATGGGTTCTATAAGACCAAGCAAGTCATAAAAACAAAATCAAAAGCAGCACAGCTACCCAACAGATTACTTTCACAGCCTAGCAACACACCACCACAGGGTTTACAGGAACTTCTTGTCCTTCAACGGCCCTCTCGGAATTTTACTTAAGACCAGAGAATTGAACACAGCATACTGTTTCTTTAGCTCGGCCTCAGCTTTCTCAGCAAAAGCATCTACCTGGTCCTCATATTTTTCATAAAGCAAAGGCACCGAGTGCAACAAAAGGAAACCTGTTTTTGGAGGGAAAGAACGGAGCAAATTCAATTGAGGAAGTGTCTAAAAAACTCAATTGAGGAATTTCTGGGAATCAGCACGTTACTTACTGATGTAGAACAAGGTGAGGAAGTTAAGGCAGCTTCCCAGTACGGAAAGAACCCACAATCCAACAATCACCTAAAAGCACATGTGAATTAATCTTCAGATGTTTCCTACTGAATCACTAATACAACCATAACAATCCAGAAATGAACGACGCACAAAGCAGTTCCAGATTATCTCCAATAAAAGGGGATTCCATAAACCAACAAGACCACAAAGTGGAAACAGAGACAAATAAGGATAACATACTGCAAGGAAATTCTTCACATCTCTCCCTGATGCAATATCTCGAAGGATTGCAAGAGCCCAATTGATTTCACTCCGAAAGGCAGAAGCTACATCCCGGACAATATCATCAGGAATAACAACATCAGGAATCCTAGGTGGAGATCTGAAAAGCATGAGATAGGAAGTAAACATCTTGTTTTAATATACACACATAAAAGGAGAGCTTGTAGGTTGGTCAACAAGCATACTTGTTGATGAAAGTGGATGCATTTGACCACAGAAAAACAATTGCTAGACCAAGAATCAGGATATGGCACACTAGAGCTAGCAAATGGTATTCAAGCACTTCAAAAAGCACCCAAATTATTGTCGCAACACCAAGCACGCCAGCAGATACTTTCTTGTCCCTCCATAACAAAATATCAGCAGCTGCAAGAAAATCCAATCATGTCAGACATATAACACTACAGGTGCATAGGAGAAAACAATGTGTGGAATTGGCATCTTAACTTCATATCAGTCATCTGTTTTGTTCCATATGTTCCTCAAAGAATGCAACGAAAAGGATATACAACTAGCACATAGCAAATTCGCTATCTACTAATCGAATTTAATTGAATATTTAAATGAGGACAAAAGCATAAAAAGATACAAATCACAGTGAAAAGAGAACGACTGTAGCTTTAATCCAACATACAGTTTAATATAAGCTTAAAAGCTAGACATATGCCACTCGGCATAAGATAAAACAGTCATGCTATTCAACCAATGTGAAGTTATTGCTGCATATTTATAGATAGACTTTCCTAAAGAATATAAACAGAAAAACACAACAAAATAATCATACAAGAAAAGCTAGTAACAGATCTGAAAATATGAGCCTGGAAATACAACTTCCTAGAACAATAAGCTAAAGAGAAGAAACTACAGCAGAGCTCCCATTTCTTCTTCATTTCAAATTCAAAGGATTCTAATCACATTACTGCTTTTAGTCTGGATCTTTCTTTTTTCGCTAGAATATCCCTATATCACCACGGAAAACAACACTTCAACAAGTAAATCAATAAAAGAAAGCACGATATCAATCTTATCTTACAAACAAACATATACGCCATTTCATATTAACAGGAAAAAAATCCAAGCCGTAAAACTATTGTATCCACAAGTCAATCACCAATCAATAGTAACAATACATGTCACTCCCCTGCAAAAACACAAGCAATTTTTTGAGTTTCCATACTAAGATAACTAACAAATTTCAGATATACCAAACACATCCTGTATGAGTACAGAAGTAATGAAAAACGATCTTAAGACTCCAAATACACTGCCGTACGTTTTCCACCGCCTAGAACCTTGTGAACGGGCTTTTCGCGGCTGAACAGGCGGTAGATCTTGGACTTGACGGCGGATGCCGCCGATTTAATGTCGTTATCGCCGTCCGAATCCGACGACGACGACGAATCAGCGCCGTGCAATTTCTCCGTGATCTTTTCGACCAGAGGTTCAGATTCGTGCTTCTCATGCTCGCCGGCGTGATCGGCCATGATTCGAAATTCCGATCTCAGTTGCCGCCGTGCGTTAATTTCTATTACAGTTTTTCAGATTTATGCAGATATTTTTGCTTTACTGAACGCGATGTACAGAATTATTATGAAGATGAAAGAGTGAACTTAAAAAAAGTGATGGCCGTTCGGAGTTCCGGAACCTGAGGTTCGGAGTAACGGGAGTCCAGAAAATAAGTTATCAACCTTTGCTATATGAATTAACGGACGTTAGGTTTTTAGAGTTAGGCAGGCTATTAATTTTAGAGGTGGCAAAATTAGCCCGGTTGGGTCGGGTTAGATTTTAAAATCATATGCCCGATGATATTTCTGGACGGGCTGGGCCAGACCAAAAAGAAGCAAAAGCCTGATGGATTTAGTCAGGCCCAAAATATTTGTACTATAAAAAAAATTTCGAGCCTAGCTAGGCTCCAAATTTTTAGGCCTGATAAAATTTGGGCCGGGCTGAGTCGATTTTTTCCAAAAGTCAGATGGGTTCGGGCTGGCCCGGCCCGAAATTTTGCCAGCTCTAATTAATTTCAAGACTTAATAATCTGATAAATATTTGAAAATAATAAAAGGGCAATAATCATATAATAAATTGCACTTGATTTGGAAGACACGTAATTGAATAATATTTTTCATTATATTACGCCTCGATTCAATATTAAGCATAAAGACATTGTTCAAGAAACATTCGTAGGATTTTTGTAATTAAGGTTCGTAAAATTTGTTTCCTTGTACTTGAATATCCTTTCAATATAATTATTTACTATATATGATATTGGTAATTGAATTTATATACATGTTATATATTACTCCCTCCGTCCCATTTATATAGGCGGATTGAAATTTTCACATAAATTAAAAAAATTTATTGAAAAGTAAATTATATAGTAAATTTCTTAATATGCCCCTATTTATTATTTGACTATGTATTTTTTATGAGTTAATCAAAGAATTAAATAGGTATATATTAGTAAATGAGCTAAAAAACATTACTTTTTATGGAAACAAGCCTATATATTTGGAACATCCGAAAAAGAAAAACAAGCCTATATAAATGAGACGGAGGGAGTAATAGTTAATAATCAACTACAATAAAATCTTTATAACTTAATACTCGATAATTTACATTTTTTTTATAATAATAATTTTCTCCTATTATGATTTGGACCAATTGAAAGGGATCAAGTCATATCAGGCCGGGACCGAGGGGTAAAACCAGGTTCAGTTGAGTCTAAATTTTTTTGATTTGCAATTCTACCAACTCAACCCAATCCAGCTTGAAAAAATAATTTTATGATGTATAAACATTTCAGGCCAAAAGTTATGTGGCTCGGCCTGTCGGGTCAGTTCATTGTGTTACTTTTGACAGCTCTAAATTGATATTAAACATATATTTTAAGGCTAATAAAGAAAACTTGCATCAAATGTTAATAAAACAAGAAGCAAACGAACTGGAAATATCAACCCAGATTCAGGGACTAGAATGTAACAAGTCCCTAATTAAGCACAGCAAATCAATGACCTAAATAAACCTATAAACCTTGTCAATGACTCTCTCTCTCTCTCTCTCTCTCTCTCTCACACACACACACACATAGACGATTTTGTCATTTCAAGCAAGATTATATTCATAATCAATCAGTTATTGCAATCGATAACTCGGGCAGATTCATCTCAATACCCATAATTGAACAAGTAAATTGACAGTTAAATATGAGTATACATAAACCAGTTCACATAAAAATAAGTGATTAATAAATGAGAGGAGTGAAGTAGAGAAGAAGATGATTATATATAGTTACCTTTGATTCCAATAGGTATTTGTAAGAAGATTGGAAGAAAGAGAGATGAAAAATGGAGTTGGAGTTGGGTAGCAGCCCTCTTCTCTTGATCTCCAATTTGATGCCATCATTTCAGTTGTTCGGATTTAGTCAGGTGGGTTGAGTAGGAGGAGTATATAAATCAAATGGAAAATCAACAAAAATTAAATTAAATTAAATTTTTTCTTAATATCTAGACTATATTGTAAAGATATTCAAGTACGAGGAGATCATGTGGAAGTAATTAGCTTGGAAAAAGGGTGGGCTGGGGAGGAAGTATACTTTTTCCATATTATAAGAAAGTATATCTCTGAGGATCCTAAAGAATATGCTGGTGACGAAGATAATTTGAATATGTGATAGCATAGAATATATCCAAAATTGGATGACTCATTATTTGCTGTACAACACATGATCATCTTAGGCAGACGAGTGATTTATTTGATCCATCTCTCAATAATGTGACCATTCATATTCTACTGGTTTTAGATTAATTATTACAAGACTATAAATAGAATTTAATGGTAGTTCATTTGTTTGAAATCAAACCCACCTCATGAAGAATTAAACTTTAGAACTAAAATTTAATTCAAATTAGTCCCGAGTAGATCCGAATAATTTAACATTTTTTTTTTAAGTTGAGGATAGAGGATTGAGATTTGTACATGGATCTTTCATCCTTATAAAGAAAATAAATATCAACTGATCTATATACTATTGGTACAATTTTTTAACATTTTTTATGGATCATAGTTTTTATAGTAGAAGTTTTTGTGACATGTTATATAACTTTTTTTTTTAACAAACATCACAAGAAATTTTAAAGGTCTTGTGACGGTGGACTTGAACCCGTGACCTTTGGCCCGAATATTAACCACTTTATCGAGGGACGGATTTACTGCTAGCTTGCACTGGGCTGGAGCCCAGTGCAAGCACAAAACTACCATTTATATCCATATATAATTTTAGGCCAAATATCAAGCTTAGCCCAGCCCTCTCCCCCAAAAAAGGAAAAGCTCATTCCATGATTTAATTAAATGCAAAAGAATCAAAGATAACAAATATGATGAGACCATTTCATTAAAAAATAAAAAAAAATCAAAGAATCAGATGCTAATCAATCAATTGTAAATAGAAAATAGAAATTCATCGAGATATAAGAAAGAGAAATATAACAAAATACAACAGATGCGGTTGAGAAAGTTAAATAGAAAAAGACTGATGCATTTCTCCAATTTCTCCTCCTCGACTCCTCCGATCACCACCGTAGCACCGGCGATCTTTGGTTTCAGATCCCAGTGGAGGACGGATGTGGCTGTGGCGGTGCGCCACCCCCTTGCAGAGCTGGTGGAGGAAGCTCTGAATCAACTGCGGCGGCATCGGCCTAGGGTTCGGCCCTTTGCGGAATCGAATGATTTCTTGAGATCGGTGTTCATATACTCGAAAATGAAGTAGAGGTAGAATTGAAGTTGGCGTCTTCTTTTCATTCTCTTGCAACGAAGATGGCAAAGAAGGCAAGCTATGTTGAAGGACAGTGGATTGGCTGACGATCGATGTAGGATTGAAGGGGGATACAAGAGAGAGAGAGTGGGGAGGAGAAGAAGAGAGAAGAGAGAAGAGAGATGATGTGTCTTTTAATTTTTATTTCATTTAAAAGTGTATATATATATATAGTTAATTATGTACGAGTAAAAATGCCACAAAGTTAAAAATTCGATTGCCAGCATGACTTTCTGACATAAAAAATTAGTAATTGATTAAAATTCTCACAAAATTAAATTATCGGGATTTAAATTGACAGTATGCTAAGAACGGGATAAAATTGTCACATTAGAAATTTATCGGGCTTAAATTTATGCATTTTGCCAAAATTTAATGCGCCGAAGTATTTTATATTTTAGCCCGCCCCTTGATCAAATCTTGGAACCTCCTCTGACTCTACCACTAGACTAACACACCTACTAGTATTTTTCTCATGTGTGGATTTGACCCTTTGGGGGTCGACCCCGCAACTACGAGGTTAGAAATATTAAACAATTTAAATAAAAGAGGTTTACGAATTGATGTTTTCGAAGAGATAAAGCGAGAAGGACGCCCCTTATCCATATTCATTGAAACATGCATGCAATTTCGTCAGGACAGATAACTTTCCATCTTAGGTGAAGGCAAACAATATGTGCATATATATATAGATTGAAATTCTATCTTGGTGGATAATAGTACAGATAATTCTAAATGTAGCTCTCATTTTACTCTTTGTAGTCCCCAAATTAAATTAATAATTTAAATTATATTAATTATACAATTTTACCCCTATAACTCACAAAAATTATAATGAAATAATAATTATAAAATAAACACCAAAACTCCATCAATACACATAGCCCCCAACTCATAGCCATAGCAGCTATCTGCACGAGCACAACTGCACTGGATATTTTTACTTTGGCCAAAGCTTTTCTTATCATTCATTACTTTGGCAAAATATTCCTATTTTTCGTCTTCTACGACCCCCGTAGCCGTTGTCGGTTTCTCTATCTCCGGCGGTGTTGGATAAGATTTTAAATCATGGATTCTACCCCAACAAGCTGAGAGATTGCGAATATGCCAATTATTGGAAACGAAATTTTAGTGATTATGTTCTGAATTTTCCATCGTTCCACTGTTATTTGATACGGTTGAGGTATCAAAAATATATATGTTGGTCAATATAATGCAGAAGACCTCCAACTCTAGACCTCTGATAATAGCTATATTTTATTTTATTTTATTTTCTTTAAAATTATGGGTTTGAAGGTTTATGTTGTTAAAGCCATCTGTTGGGAAAATTAATAGAGTTTTGAAGTGATACCAAAACCCAGCTGACCCCAACCGAGTAGATGTTTGCTCAAACCCAAGTGTTTTTTCAGCTCACCTGTTTGAGCTTATAGAGTTTCTAAGTTCAAGTAGAATCGCTGAAGACAGCAGAAGATCCAGCTGAGTACACAGCAGGGTAAGCAAAGTCGAGTGATAAGTAATGTTATCCAGATTCCAAGACGATAAAGTTCTTCCAGACACAGCTGTAGGAAAGACCCAGCTCGTGTGACAACTCAGCTCTACGTCAAGACCCAGCAGAGTTCAAGACTCAGCTCAGCGTCAATGATCCAGCAGAGTTCAAGACAGCTCAGAGTCACCAGCACAGCAGAGTCGAAGTGAACTTGAGATAAAGTCAGATCTGATCTGGACCATCAGGAACTCGACACCTCGACGCAGAAGTCAAACCTAGGATTGCTTTACGAGGAAATCAAGGAAGAAGACAAGTCAATCCTGTCATAAGTTAGGTAAAGATTCAGAACGGCTCTTTCCAACGGCTAGTTCTAATCTCTCCCTATATATAGAAGTCTTCTTCATCATCAGAAAGAGAGGAGTGACGAGAGAATATATTCAAGAGAGATCAACATACTTCATTGAAGGAAGTCTAACCAAAGATCAAGAGATCTCTCAGAAAAGCTTCAAAGATCCAGCAGCCTTCATACTTATGAGTGATTATTTATTCTCGGGCCGAAGCTCTCTCCCACAAGTATCTAGGCATATAATCCTTCCCATCTTAAGCCTAGTTTGAACGAGTTCATCATACTCAAAGTTCTTCATTGTAAGAACTCGTTCATAGTTGGAAAATCCCCAAACCCAAACCCAGAAAAGGTTAGGTAAAGGTACGCCTGCTCGAAGCGCGTAATTCGAGTGTTGGTTCTGTAGTACCCGTAAACTACAGGTTAGGCTTCACCGTGCCCGTAAACAGTCTGGTTACGTTTCGATACAGTACGCGTAAACTTGTATCCAGCTTGAGGAACCAAGCTGCAATGCTTGCTGACTGCGCGAAAAGTCAGTGGTATCCTTAGTGGATTACCAGAGGTTTCTGGTCGTGGACGTAGGAGTAGTTTCTCCGAACCACGTTAAGTTGCTTTGTTCTTTCATGTTTATTTATGCATCCAGCTAACCCTTCATAAGCATTATTTCAAGCTGCATAAATCGATTAACCGAAAAGAGAAACTAAGCTTTGCAATATATTTGAAGCAACGTACGGACTTTCCAAAATCCCACCACATTCCGCACACACACCGTATCGATCAAGCCGTCTTCCAAATGGATCGAACACAACAAATTCACTCAAAAGAGTTTTAATTGGAAAAGTTTTTAAACCTTGGTGTATTCACATACACCAAGGTATCCGTCTTGGGACCATCAATTGGTATCGAGCGTGGTTCAAAAGATCACTTTTTCTGTGTCAAGTCAGCCTCTTTGCTGATAGTGGTCACCTGAACAGATCCTTCAAAGTTTCAAATTTTTTTTATATTGCATACTGTCATGGAATCTTCCCTGTGCAGGAATCTTCCGACATTCTCTGTCGATGATTATCAGATCTGGAAGTTCCGACTCAAAAGCTTTCTGAGTGCGCATCACGACATGATGTGGGATGTTATCACTGACGGACCCATCATCATCATGAAATCAGAAAGACAAGCAGAAACCTTACCTGGAGCTGAACCAGTACTCCGGCAAGTTGTGAAGCCCAAAAGGGAGTACTTCCAAGAAAGAAGACAAGCCGGTTTGGGCCTACGCTCGCAACGTCATCTCCTCAACGGTGACGAATGCTTATCTCAGCAAGATCATCAACTGCGAGACAGCTAAGGGGATGTGGGACACTCTAGCCAAGCTGTGTGAAGGCTCAGAGGAAATTCAAGAGAACAAATTCTCAGTTGCATGCCAGAAATTCGACAATTTCAAGCAACTCCCCTATGAGTCCATCGATCAAATGGAGCTCAGATTCTCCAACCTCGTCATCGAGATCGAGACGATCCGAACTGGAAAATATACAGTTCGAGACAAGAACTTGAAAGTTCTTTCGGCTCTTTCCTCAGAATGGTGTACACACAAAGTGGTTCACCAAAGCAGAACTGATCTTGGCAGCATGGAGACGGAAAAATTGTTCTCCATCTTGAAGGCCAACGAATTTGATCTGGGGATCACAAGCAGAGATTCATCCAGCCAAATGAATGAAGCAGAGCTGAGGATCAAGCCGAGAAAAGAAGCTCAATCACCACTTGGAAGGACCAACAAAGAGCTCAGATTTATGAGCAAAGAAGATTTGAACGAAGAAGTTGCCATGCTTGTACGAAGCATTAATCAGCTGGAACAAAGCAAGGAAAAGTACAAGAATATCGTGAAGGTTCATCACGACAAACAACTCTACCCAAAGAGCAACCCAGCCGAGTCATCCTCCCGGAGAGAGGATAAAAGGATCGAATCGAGCGAAACGGATGATGATCAAATCTCCTTCTTCGACTCAGATGAGGATGATTGCTCTGATTAAGATGTCTGAAACATCTTATTGAATCCACCGATGAAGAAAATAAAGAAACCCAATGACGGGACCCAGTGAAATAAAGATAGTGGATACAACCGAAGATTCAATCATACGAGTGAGTACATTGGTCTCAAGAGATGATTAGAGAAGCAGCATTTGAATCAGCTGAATTTGGGACAGCTGTCTACTTGCTATACAAACTGAGATCTCATCAAAGAAAAGAACTGATGTAGGATGCAGCTGACGAAAAAGCCATCTACTATCAAATCAAGGGGGAACTCTACGTAGCTGAAAAGAGTGCAAATTCAAGTAGAATACCCAGCAGGATGCACTCATCAAGAAGATTCAGCTGGAGTCTTCAGCCGAAGAGAAACCTGATCCAGTGGTAAAATCAAGATAATTCTCTAATCCAGCTGACAACTTAGAAAGCATCCAAGAGACTTCTCAACATCTGAAGGAATCAATTGTTGGGAAAATTCACACAAAAGCACAAACTGCTGAAATCCAAGTCAAGATGATGTGTGAACTATTTGGACTGCTCAATCCGGGTGAAGAAAAACCATCCAGCTGAGGGGGAACAAACTCAGCTGAACATTAGTCGAAGAGCTAAAGGGAACTCAGCTGACTAAAATTCAAGCTAAATCTTCAAATACTCACCGAGTGAGAATCGTCAATCAAGCAAAGGAGAAGACCGCTGTGATATCAGCTGGATACTGTGTCCAAGCAGACCGGTTTGCGTCTCATGCAATAATTGCTCTGAGGAATATGCTATATAAAGTCCAATTATTTTGAATTCATATGTTAAGCGGACAGACATTCCTTAGTTAAATTGTTTGATAAGTTTCCTTTCTCATCGCATTAATTATAAAGTCTGCATAGTACTGTAGCACGGCAGGATCGAGGCAGAACGTCAAACGTTTGAAATGCCTCACGCGCGGTTGTAATACACTCGCCGAAAGCACGTCAGCAAAACGTGATGAGTGAATCTCTCCCAGCCGTTGATCAGAATATCAACTGATTCAATCTCAACCGTTGACCCTATATGGCAGTTGATATATATGGAAAAGATACGCGAATTCTTTCTTCCTTCATCTTTATCTCTGCAAATTTCAAAGATTCAAAATCTTCATCTATTCTCTGCAAGTTCTTCGCACAATCAAATTCACCAAGTTGCAGAAATGGCGCCCAAGAAATCAATCGCAGGGATGAACCAGTTTGAAGCTCTAATGACAAAGCTATCATTTGAGAATATTCTGTCAACCTCCAACCTCCATATTTCAGAGTTAAAAGAGATGGTGGATCTAGTTGCAGACTCCGGTCTCCTGCTGTGGGCAATCTCCATGCCCAAGCTTTTGCTAAAGAGAGATGCCGCATTTTTCTACCTCAACATTATTGACGAAGACGGCTTCTACTCATCTTCATTTGACATGAGCGTCAAAGGCGAAGACGGAAAGTTTGATACAGCAACCGTCACCATAAAACTCAATAAGATGCTACGAAAGGTGTTCAACCTACCCAGAGAAGGAGGATTCATCCCAGATGATTACAGTCGTGAAGAAGTGGATGAATTCCTCAGCAGAGAGATGCTTATCTCCCCAGAGCCGTACAGAGCAAGCATGTCAAAGCTCCTGCTCAAGCCAAAGTACAGGCTGCTACTGGATATTACACAAAAATGCATCTTAGGAATAGCTGGATCTCAAGGAGAGATCAGCATTCCAAAACTCAAGCCGATGATTGCCATGATCAAAGGCGCAAACGTCAACTGGTTTGATTTCTTACTAAACCGACTGGTCAAGGAGTCAGAGAAGATAAAGTTCAACTCCACCAGGACGACGTTTTCAGCTTCAGAGCCACTGTATCTCTGCTCCAAAATTTCTTTCTTGATAGAGCAAGCAGTGAAAGGGCACACAGTAAAGTGGACTGATTCAGAACCGTTTCCAGAAACGAAGATTCTTTTCCAAAGAATAAGTCAAGTCAATGATCTTCGAAGAACCGTGAGTAAAAGCAAGAAATTGGAAGGAACGAGGCGAAGTTCCGAGAAGAAACAAAGAAAGAGGAAAATGACCTAAACCAAATTTGGAGGTCCAAATGAGAAGAAAAAGAAAACATTGTCATTCCAAGTCAAGCAATGGTGATTCTCTCCCACCGTGTCGGCCTTCGATCAATACGGATCAAACATCTGGCCGAGACGGGATTGAATGATGGATTGTCATCCGGCTCGGAGGACGAGCCGGATAATCCAAGAAGCTCACCCTGCCCTCACCTCCTCTCAGCTCTCCGCCGAAACAGCCTTCCCCTCCACCCAGCTCTCCAACCAAAGAGCCATCTCCTGCAAGAGAGCAGGAAGATATTCAACTGGCTGAAGCTCCTTCACAGCCAGCTGACACCCATACTGAACCCTCTTCCACGAATCCCAGCTCACCCCCAAAACAACCATCACCCAAAGCTCAAATTCCCACGCAGTTGGCTGATACTTCTTCACAGCCAATTGTGAACCCTTTTGAACCTGCTCCTCAAATCTCCACAGAATCAGAGGAGAGTGATTCTTCTGCCTGTCCATCACTCAACTCCACTGGCTCAGCCTTTATGGAAGCCATGTACGAGGACTTGCGCATTGCAGGGATCAAGAGTGTTCTAACTCAACATCCGATTCTGGCGCACCTACCCATTGCCCTCGTCAAAGTTGGAGATCTCAAGTTCTATCTGGCCACCAAGATGGCAACTTGGTACCAGAATGAACAGCTGATAGAGACTTTCTCCTTTGAGAAATTGAAGACGGATGAAGCACGCCTCCAGCACACTTTTGGCTTTGAAAGCCTGGAGGATGCATACTTACACCAGAATGATCTCATCAGAGGAATTATAGAAGTGTCTCAGCAATACCCCAAGCCGCACCCAGTTGAAGTCTGGGAATCTGCCAACAAGCTTCTTATAGCAGCGGGATGGGAGCTACATTCTGGAGCTGACAATTCTAAAGAAGTCTTAGCTGAGAGTACCAAGGAAGCTGTACCTGATGAAACAGCTGAGGTAATGATCATTGAAGAACCAGCTATTGCATCAACTGAACCAGAGGAAGCTGCCCCACAGAGTCCAATTGCCGATGACACTCGCTCACTGGTCGAGATCGAGGCAGTAAAACCCAGCCAAGCCAAATCCGGAACCCAGACGGATCCTGTTGAGCTCTCTGATGCAATGAAGGACGAGATTGCCAAACAAGTCGAGGAAATCCTTTTTCAGGATAGACTCAAATCAAATGTTGATACCCTTCTGCGCATCACAGCTATAGAGTCGCAAGTCCATAGCAATGGACTGTCCATTGACGACGTTCACGCATTCGCTCCGAAGATCAAGATCTCAGGCAATCTCTTGTTTCTCAACAAATTGATCAGTCAATTCATCTAGAGAAGAGAGTCCCTGAGATCATCTCAAACCTTCAAGCTCCACTGGTTGACGACATTGCAAATCTTTCAAGCCAGCTGGAAGCTCTCAAAAAGACCACTCTCTCCAACAGCGCTGACATCCGCCAACTCTTCAACTTATATAAAGATCTGGATGCTCGCCCGTAGCAAGAAGAAGAATGCCCAATCGAATCTCGTCACTCGACAACTCACCAAGATCGCCGATGTTGAAGGTATTCTCTCCAAGCTCAACAGAATAGCGGTTAACCTCTCCGCCTCCCTTGTTGATAATGCCAAAAAGAGGGAAGATCGAATGAAGCCGGAAAAATAAGTGAGAGGAAGCTGCAGCCAAGGGGAACCCGTGCAAAGAATTCAGAGGGAAATCGACGATTTTGCCAAAGAGCTGGATGAAGAAGAGACAGAGCCAACTGCTCCAGCCAAAGCAGGCAAAGAGACATGGAGAGAGAAGATGGTTGCTCTTGCCAAAGCATGTGGACACAAGCCTGAAGAATACAAAGACTATCATTGGCTGTGTAACTTCCACAACGAGCAAAGAAAAGAAATGCAAGAGCTGGATAAGATTATTAAGAAGAAAGCTGAATCGCTCAAGCCTGCTGAGAAAAAGCAGAAGAAGAAAAGGCAGAGCTACAGGCAAGCTAAGAAGAAACAAATCCAAGCAGCCTCAGCTGACAAGAAGAACCCAGATGATATCAATGAAAACTGGGAAAGATGCAAATCAGAATTCATCAAAGAATTCTACTACTTGAATCAGTTCAAAGGCATGGATCCAGAAGCTGCTTTCCAGGACTATTTCCTCGAACTTCATGAGACAGATCCAATGATGGCAAGATCAATTGCCCTCTATGCCAAGAGTAACAACATTCAGCTGAAGGCTCCAAAAGTTAAACAGCTAAAGCCTCCATTTCTAGCTGAAACGAACCTTCCTGACAAGGCCCAAATCATCAAAGAAATTAATCACTGGGCTGGTGAAAGAGGAATTTCAAAATCAAAGAATCAAGCTGAATGGAAGGAGCTGGAAGAGTTCATCTTCAATAGATATGGTCTAAAGACTGACCATCAGATTGATGAACAAAGGAAGCAGCAAAGCTGAAGACCCAGCCAACTGGGAATTTTCTTTTTGAACTTTTGTATTTAGATAATTGTAAAAATTCTTCCTATTAATGAAAAGTTCATTTTATCAAAATCAACCTGAAGACAATCTCTCTTTGTCCAGGCTCTGAATATGTTTACCTGCTGTGAATGTTTAATTCGTTGAATCCCTGTTTCCTGTTAAGGGGGAAGCAATTTTTGTTTTTCCAACTTGGGATTTTGGCATCATCAAAAAGGGGGAAATTGTTGGGAAAATTAATAGAGTTTTGAAGTGATACCAAAACCCAGCTGACCCCAACCGAGTAGATGTTTGCTCAAACCCAAGTGTTTTTTCAGCTCACCTGTTTGAGCTTATAGAGTTTCTAAGTTCAAGTGGAATCGCTGAAGACAGCAGAAGACCCAGCTGAGTACACAGCAGGGTAAGCAAAGTCGAGTGATAAGTAATGTTATCCAGATTCCAAGACGATAAAGTTCTTCCAGACACAGCTGTAGGAAAGACCCAGCTCGTGTGACAACTCAGCTCTACGTCAAGACCCAGCAGAGTTCAAGACTCAGCTCAGCATCAATGATCCAGCAGAGTTCAAGACAGCTCAGAGTCACCAGCACAGCAGAGTGGAAGTGAACTTGAGATAAAGTCAGATCTGATCTGGACCATCAGGAACTCGACACCTCAGCACCTAGAAGTCAAACCTAGGATTGCTTTACGAGGAAATCAAGGAAGAAGACAAGTCAATCCTGTCAGAAGTTAGGTAAAGATTCAGAACGGCTCTTTCCAACGGCTAGTTCTAATCTCTCCCTATATATAGAAGTCTTCTTCATCATCAGAAAGAGAGGAGTGACGAGAGAATATATTCAAGAGAGATCAACATACTTCATTGAAGAAAGTCTAACCAAAGATCAAGAGATCTCTCAGAAAAGCTTCAAAGATCCAGCAGCCTTCATACTTATGAGTGATTATTTATTCTCAGGCTGCTGAAGCTCTCTCCCACAAGTATCTAGGCATATAATCCTTCCCATCTTAAGCCTAGTTTGAACGAGTTCATCATACTCAAAGTTCTTCATTGTAAGAACTCGTTCATAGTTGGAAAACCCCAAACCCAAACCCAGAAAAGGTTAGGTAAAGGTTCGCCTGCTCGAAGCGCGTAATTCGAGTGTTGGTTCTGTAGTACCCGTAAACTACAGGTTAGGCTTCAGCTGTGCCCGTAAACAGTCTGGTTACGTTTCGATACAGTACGCGTAAACTTGTATCCAGCTTGAGGAACCAAGCTGCAACGCTTGCTGACTGCGCGAAAAGTCAGTAGTATCCTTAGTGGATTACCAAAAGTTTCTGGTCGTGGACGTAGGAGTAGTTTCTCCGAACCACGTTAAGTTGCTTTGTTCTTTCATGTTTATTTATGCATCCAGCTAACCCTTCATAAGCATTATTTCAAGCTGCATAAACTGATTAACTGAAAAGAGAAACTAAGCTTTGCAATATATTTGAAGCAACAGACGGACTTTCCAAAATCCCACCACATTCCGCACACCATTGTGTCGATCAAGCTGTCTTCCAGCTGGATCGAACACAGCCAGCTCACTCAAAAGAGTTTTAATTGGAAAAGTTTTTAAACCTTGGTGTATTCACCCCCCCTCTACACCAAGGTATCCGTCTTGGGACCATCACTATCTTGTTTTTATGGGGTTATGCGCATATCATTCACAATTTTTTTTATCTTTACATTATCGTCTAGGATTATAGTTATAAATTCTACTCCCTCCGTCCCATTATTCTTGTCTTGTATTCCTTTTTGGGGTTGTCCCGTTATTCTTGTCCTGTTTCCATAAAAGGAAATATGCTTCCCTCACAAAAAGTTATGGGCTCCACCACTTTCTATCTTTTTACCATTTAAACACCCTTCTACTTAATACCCGTGCCAAAAAAAAATGAGACAAGAATAATGGGACGGAGGTAGTAATTTTTGGAGCTATAGGGATAAAATAGTAAAATTATATTAATTTAAATTATTTATTTAATTTTAGGACTATAAAGAATAAACTGTGAGCTACATATTTAGAAAGGTAATTTTAAGTGTAATTTGTTAAAATACTCACATTGCTTTTTGAAAAATTTGGAATACACCATTGCACCAAAACAAATTTCTTATGCTCAAGATGACTATTATACCCCTCTGTTTAAACTATTGACAGTCCAGAATTACTATGGACAGAAAATGACTATGTATTTCTTTATGATTTTATTTTCTGCTATTTTTGATCCACGCTTTCAAAATTGTATCAGAGCCTTAGGTTTATCTGGGAATTATATTTTATTTATTGCTTTAAGTATTATCCTAACGGAGGAAACATCAAGAAAAACATGGATCCGGACGATTGTCCGAGATGCGAGTGTTACAGGAATTATCTCTATGATTTGGAGGTACAGAAAACAAGAACCCAGACTACTCTTGCAATCTGGAAGAGAGAATTCCACACTGCAGCAACAAGGGTGGATTGTGAATCCATTATCTCTTGCCACCAAGAGATAAGAAGAAGAGAAAACTTCATTGAGAAGTTGAAGTATCTCCATCTAAGGACGGAGAACGTGATGAGAGAAAACCATCAGAACCATACGGACTGATGGATTTAGAAGGATGTCCAAGGTGTGGATATTTCCAGGAACGTCTCCAAATCTTGGAGGAAAGAAGGATAAGACACCAGAGTGTTCTGACACACTGGAGAAATATGTTGAATCTCTTAGTGATGGTCCCGGAACGAGGTCTTCGGTGTAGAGGGGGGTGAATACACCGAAGAGGGTTTTTTTTTAAACTTTTGTCAAATTAAAACAGAGTTGAGTGAGAGCTCAGTTATGAATTCAGTTGACTTCTAAAGAAGATGGTCAGCTGGACTGATAACTCAGCTGGTTGTGCGGAAAGTGGTGGAATAAAAACTTAGCTCGTTCCCTTTACAAAATCTCAGAAAAACTTAGTTTCAGTTTTCAGTTTAGCAGATTAAAATAAATGCAGCTGACTGGGTCACACAGCCAGAGAACTTTTAAGCTTTGAAAACTTGTGTTGTGCTAATGCGATTAGTTCTTTAAATATATAAAATGCAAAGAATAAATAAAGCAATAAAGAACACAGAATTTTAACGTGGTTCGGAGAGACAACTCCTACGTCCACAACCAGGTTTTAACTGGTTAATCCACTAAGGATTTCCACTTGGTTTACGAGTACCAAGCAATTTCGCAGTTCTAACTCGAGCTGTGTTCTAACAGTTTACGGGTACTGTAGAAGCCTATATCTTTTCAGTTTCCGGGTACTGAAAAACCTTACACTCGAATTTCGCACTTCGAGAAGGCGTAACCTTGAACTAACTTTTTCTGGGTAAAGGAGGGTTTTGGTTTCCAACTTTGAACGATCTTACAATGAAGAACTTTGGAAGATGACTCGTTCAGATCTAGGCTTTGGATTTACTGTAATTTCTGCCTATTGGAAAGACGAAAAATTAAAGCAGTTTCTGAAAGTAAATACTTTTAAGTGTTCTTCAAAGAGTTAGAAAACTGCTTGAGAGCTTTTTAATGCAAGAGAGATTCAGAGATGTTGAAAACTTGTAGAGAGTTTTTCGTACCTTATTCTGAGGTTGAAGACTGGTATTTATAGGTGAAGATTCAAAACTAACCGTTGGAAGAACCGTTTGAATCTCACCTACTTTCTGATCTGACAATCTGCCGTTGAGCGTATCTTCACATGTCTTCATCATTGTATCAGATTCTAGGTTCGCCTTTCTAGGATGCTGAGATATTGATCTCTCATTGGTCGAGGTATATTGACTTTCTCTGACACCGGGATCTTTGCCTTTGGAGCTGGTTCTTGAATTTAGAGCTGGATTGGTAAAACTGACTTGAAGTGACTTCTTCAGAGTTAGTTCCCTTTAGTCTGCTCAGCTGAGTCTGTTAGACTTGATTCAGCTCAATTTATTCTGCTCCGTTGGATTTCCTTGGCTGGATCCAATCTTCTTTACTTGAGAGTCAGTCTGACTCAGCTCAGTCTTTGAACTCTGTTCAGTTGAAAAACCTTTCAGCTGACTTTGAGTCCAGCTGATGACTCAGCTGGGTCTTCTGCTGTCTTCAGCTTCCTTACCTGTAAAGGCTAGAAAATCTAAAGCTCAATCAGGTGAGCTGGTAAACACAACTTAGGTTTGCACAATCATCTACTAGGTTGGAGAACAGTTGAGTTTTGGTATACAATCAAAACTTTAGAATTTTCCCAACAATTTCCCTATTTTTGATGATGTCAAAACCTAACTGAGAAAAACAACCTGCTTCCCCCTTAATGAGAAAATGGGTTTTAAAAAAAACGATAATAAAATTCAGCAGATGATTAAATTCAAAGTTCAGAGCCTGGACAAAAAGTTATTGTCATCAGGGTGAGCTTGAGAGCAAAAATATTTCAGTTTTATTAATCTTCAAAGATGATTACAAGAATTACAAGATTAACAAATTAAAATTAGACAAAAACTTTTTAATCCCAGTTGGCTGGGTCTTCATTTCTGCTGCTGCTGCTGATTCTTCAGTCTATCTTCTTCCAGCTGCTCATCTGTTCTCAACCTGTACCGGTTGAAGATCATCTGTTCCAGCTTCCTGTATTCTTCTTCATTGTTTACCTTGGTAATTCTTCTCCTGATTGCCCATCTATTTACTTCTACGATAATTTGCGATTTATCAGGAAGATGAGTTCCAGGTATCAGCGGAGGCTGGAGATGATACAGCTGGGGAGCAGAGAACTGGATCTTCGCGGTCTTTGCAGCATTGAAGAAAGCTTTCGCAGTCATCCTATCTTGATGAAAAAGCTCATTGAGATGCATCTTGAAAGCAACATCTGGGGGCGTATTTGGGTAAGCTCCCAGGTAGTAGTAATCTTCAATGAACTCAAATTTTGTATGCTCCCAGTCGTCGTTTAACTCTTCTGGGATCCATTCATCTATTCTTTTCCAGTTCATTGGCATCTGAGACTTTTTCTTGGTTGCTCTTATGTTTGCTCTTTTCTTTTTCTGCTTCTTTTCTTCGTTATTGAGCAAACTTTCTTTCTTCTTTTGCTGTTCTTGAAAGCTTTTCATCTCTTGCTTTTGTTGAGTCACAAAGTTGCAGAGTCATTGAGTATCATTGAATTCTTCTGGCGTGGCTCCACTAGCTTTGGCAAGAGGGATTATCATTTTGCTCCATTTTCCCCTCCGTCCAGCTGGTTCTTCAGCTTCCAGCTCAGCAACAACTTCATCAATCTCAGACTGCATCACTTGGATTTCGTCTTCAGCTACAACTTTCTCTTTGCCCTTCCTTGAAGTTTTTCTCGTGTCATTACCTTCCCCCTTTTTGGTATTATCAACAAGAGTAGAGGAGAGGTTGACGACTGTCTCATTGAGCTGGGCTAGAGCTTTGTCAATATCAGCAATCTTGGCTGAGTTGTCTGCTGTGACGAGAGCTGTGCTGTGCTGTTGTGTCCAGCTTTGAACTGAGTGTCCAGCTTTTTGTAGAGATTGTACAGCTGGTGAATGTCAGTTCTGTTGGAGAGAGTTTGTTGTTGGAGAGCTTCCAGCTGGGTGGATAAGTCGTTGACGTTGCTTTCCAGTGGAGCTTGGAGTGTTGAAATGATCTCAGGGACTCTCTTCTCTAGATGATTTGTCTGATCAATTCGTTGAGACACGATAGATTGCTTGAGATCTTGACTGGTGCTTTCCTGTAGATTCTGGGCAAATCTATGAACTTCATCAATGGACTGTCCATTACAATGAACTTGTCATTCTACAGCTGTGATGCGCAGAAGGGTGTCAACATTTGATTTGAGTCTATCCTGGAATAGGATTTCCTCAACTTGTTTGGCGATTTCGTCCTTCATTGCATCAGAAAGCACATCAGGATCCGTCTGGGTCCCGGATTTGACTTGGCTGGGTTTTATTTCCTCGATCTCGACCAGTGAGCGAGTGTCATCGGCAGTTGGACTTTGTGGGGCAGCTTCGGTAGGCTCAACTGTTGCATTAGTTGGCTCTTCTTCAATGAATATTGCCTCAGCTGTGTCGGTAGGGACAGCTTCCTTGGCAGTCTTAACTGGAACAATCCAGCAAAGAGTATGGAGGTAAGAGTTGGCTCTTGAGATGACCTCCTCAGAAGGTGGTACTTCATCCTGTTCAACCTTCTGGATGAGGATTTGGATCAGCTCGTCTTGATGCACGAAAGCATCCTGAAGACTTCGAAATCCAAAGATCTCCTGCAGAGCTGCTTCTTCGGCTTTGAGCTTATCAAAAGAGTAGAACTCCACAAGTTCTTCATTTACGTACCAAGTAGACATCTTGGTAGCCAGATAAAACTTGAAGTCGCTGACGGCAACTAATGCGGCGGGGAGCGAAGCAAGAGAAGGGTATTGTTGTAGTGCGCTCTTTATTCCTTGAAACCTGAGGTCATCGAACCTCATGATAGTGGCAGCACGTGCAACGGCTCTGGGACTGAGGATTTCAATATCCTCAGATGAAGAGGGACTAGGAGGTTCAGCTTGGTTTTCATCATCCAGCTACAAAGGAGCGTCAGCTGGATGAGGCTCTTTAGGTGAGCTGGGTGCTGAAAATTGGGTGTGAAGGAGTTGGGCGGTTTCAGGTACTGAAGAAGTGGGGGAGGAATCTGGGTGAAGTACCTGAGGATGAGGAGGAAGGAGAAGAGAGTGTTGTTGAGGAATTCCAGCTGATGTGAGATCAGCTGGAGCGGGCTGTGAGGATGCTTGAAGAATTTGGCGAAGGGGAATAGCATCCTCTGGGTCAGGGTGGGGGACCACTACCTGAGGTTATTCAGCTTCTCGTGATGCAATCACGAACTCCCTTCCATTATCTGAGCTGGAGGAGGAATCCTGAGTTTTCTCCTCAGCGACTGATCTCCACTCAGTTTTCTTCTTTTGGACTGGGGAGGCTGTCGGAGTGGATTCAGATCCAGCTGGCTTCTCTGCTGTCTCCTCAGCTGGCTTGCTGGCTGCCTTGAATTTTAGCTTCTTTTTGGCAGGAGGAGATCCAGCTGGCTGTGTTTCCTCTGGCTGCTTCCTTTTCCCTGCTTGAGAGGGAAAGACAGTCTGCTGATTTGCCTCCTGCATCTTCTTCTTCCCTTCAGGTGCTGCTTTCTTCAACAAGTCAGTGAGCTGACTTTGCTTTTCAAAAAAGAATTTTGGACACAGGAAACTCTTCTGTGTCGTGCCACTTGATTTTCCGTCCAGTAGTGTAATTTTCTATTATGCACGCCACCTTGGTGCATAGATAGATTGTCTCCCTGCAGCTGTATCGGGTGAAGCTGTCATCTTCAAAATGAATCTTTTTAGATTCTTTCTCTAACTTTCCCATGAAGAAGGAGAACCAATCCACAGGGTCATTCCTGAGGATGGCTATCATCGGCTTCAGCTTGGGTATGCTGATCTCTCCTTGAGATCCAGCGATACCGAGGATGCACTTCTGGGTGACATCCAGAAGTAGTCTGTACTTAGGCTTGAGCAGAAGCTTGGACATGCTCGCCCTGTAAGGTTCCGGTTTGAACAACATCTTGTCCAATTCGGCCTGGATTTCTTCTCTGCTGTAGTTGTCTGGGGAGCGGTCCCCAAGAGTCTTGAGGCCGAATAGCTTGCTCAACATCCGGTTGACGTTGATGTCGACATCCCAAGGAGTTGTATGCCCTGTCTTTTCCTTGAGCTGTAGAGTGATGTTGGAGCGGAGACGTTCATCTCGGTTTGTCATCTCCAGGAAGAATTCTGCCACTTCCCGGCGGAAGATGTTCTTCGGTCTCGCAGAAGCCCATTGCAGCAGGCCGGCTTTCTCGATGAGATCCAGCACTTCCTGGAACTCTGAGTTCTTGTAGTTCTTGAGAGTTAAGCAACTCTCAAAGTGAAGCCTTGACATGAGATTCTCAGACTGGTTCGCTCCTGGGGTTATCTTCTTTGGTGCCATGATCTTTTTCTGTATTAAAGAGTTAGAAGATACAAGAGAAAAGTGTTTTGCAGAAAGATAAGCAAGAATATGTTATATAAAATTTCAGTGATAAGTATGAGCGATAGAAGTTATGGCGACGATTTGCATATCTTTGATATATATATCAACTGTCTATTTTGATGAACGGTTGAGATCTTGGCATTCAACTTTAAGATCTGCGGCTGGGAGAGATTTGCGCAACACATCAGGTGACGTGCATAAATAGAGTGTAGGTCACGCGCGCGTGAGGTAGTCAAAACATTCTGACTTCTACCTCGATTTTCCCGAGCTACAGTACCCTGCATGCTTTTCATTAAATGCGATGGGATCCGATTGGATGGATAGCTTATTGACTAATCCATCTAAGGAATGTCTGGATATTTGAATTAAATTCAAAAAAAATTATCCTTAAATAGCATCTTCCTCAGGGAAATAAATGAAAGTCTGCAAACCTGTCAGCTGATCTTTGTAGTCAGCTGATACCTCGGCTGTGTTTCTTTATATTGAATCTCCTTCAGTTTTATTATCCAGCTGAGCTTGATTCCCCCTCAGCTGGTTTCCCTTCTTGAATTGAGTTCACGAACCGGCTGGATCTGGATTCTTCCAACTTGATATCCCAAAGGTATCCAGTTGAGTCTTATTTCCCCTCAGCTGGATGAAGATTCTTCATCTGAATTAAGCAATCCAAGCAATCCACACAACATTTTGAATCTTGCTTCCATCAGAGGCTTTGTTAAAATGTCAGCTCGTTGGATATCTTTGTGAATTTTCTCAACAATGATGTCTTTCTTTTCCACGTGATCTCTGATGAAGTGATGTCGAATGTCTACATGTTTACATCTTGTGTGAAGAACTGGATTTTCAGAAATTGCAATAGCACTTGAGCTATCACAGAAGATTGGAACTTGACCAGTTTTCACTTCATAGTCATCTAGCTGATGCTTCAGCCAGAGAATTTGAGAGCAGACTTTCCACCGCCATATACTCTGCTTCAGTTGTAGATGTAGCGACACACTTCTGCTTCTTTGAAAACCATGATATCAACTTGCTTCCCAGGAACTGACATGTTCCTGAAGTTGATTTTCTGTCTAATCGATCTCCAGCAAAGTCCGAGTCTGAGTATCCAGTCAGCTGCAAATTATCTTCAGCTGGATACCACAGCCCAACGTTATGAGTACCCTTTAGATATTTGAGAATATTCTTGACTGCTTGCATATGTGCCTCCTTAGGATCAACTTGAAATCTGGCACATACTCCGACTGCAAATGCTATATCTGGGCGGCTAGCTGTGAGATACAGCAGGGAACCAATTATCCCCCTGTATTTGCTAGAATCCACTGGTTTTCCTTCGGTTCCTGGTTCAATCTTCTAGTTGGTATTCATGGGGATCTTCACCATTTTGCTGGATTGATTCCATATTTGGCGATCAAGTCTTTCACGTACTTGGATTGATTTATGAATATTCCTTCTGCTGATTGCTTGACCTGAAGTCCTAGGAAGAAACTCATTTCTCCCATCATAGACATTTGAAATTGTTTTGACATCATCTCTCCAAATTTTTCACATAAGAAAGTTGATCTTGAGCCGAAGATGATGTCGTCCACATAAATTTGAACAACTAAGATATCTTCTCCTAGCTTGATGGTGAAGAGGGTTCTGTCGATTGAGCATTTCTTGAATCCTTTGGATACAAGAAATCCTGACAGAGTGTCATACCAAGCTCGAGGTGCTTGTTTCAAACCATACAGCGCCTTCTTTAGTTTGTAAACTTTGTTTCCTTCTACTTCAAATCCTGGAGGTTGTTCCACGTAGACATCTTCTTTGATTTCTCCATTAAAAAATGCACACTTCACGTCCATTTGGTATACTTTGAATTTGTGATGTACAACATATGCAAGGAATAATCTGATGGCTTCCAGTCTTGCTACTGGAGTAAATGACTCTTCAAAGTCTATTCCTTTTTGCTGTGTATAACCCTTGGCGACTAAACGAGCCTTATTTCTGATTACTACTCCAAGAGTATCCAGCTTGTTTTTGAATATCTATTTAAGTCCTATTATTTTGACTCATTCTGGTCTATCGACCAGTTCCCAGACACAATTTCTGAGAAATTCATTCAGCTCTTCTTGCATAGAATTTGTCCAGGGCACGCTCTTTAAAGCTTCTAGAATTATTTGAGGCTCTGGAACCTGAGCTACATAACACGCCATGAGAGCTGTGTCTTCGTCGTATACGGTTAGTTCTAGCTCTACTGAGACTTGAGCTTCATTAGCTGCTTCTTGAGGATTTGATGACGGGTTCTGAACAATTGAATTTCTTGTTCTAACTCTGTCTGATGGTTCTCCGATAATTGCTGAAGCTGGATGATCTTCGATCCATCTTCGTCTTCTTCTAATTTCTTCTTCTAGCTCATTGATGCTTGATGTTGCTAAGTCACGTCTTGCTTGGAGATGTTCTGGAGTCATGTCTTGAGACTCATTTTGATTTGGATTTGAACTAGATTGTTCTTGAGGTGAGGACTGAGTGAACTCAGCTGGAGAGGGAGCTGGGGAGTCAGCTGGGTCTTGATTTCCAGCTGGCGACATTCCCCCTTGGTCTGACACTGGGGATCCCTCTGGATTTTCAGCTGGTTGATTTATCTCTGCTGAATTGATTTGAGGTTCTCCTGGTTCATCATCCCAAATCAATGGTTCAACAAGATTCCTGATTCAAATTTCTTGAGATCTTGTTTGAGCTGGACCAGTGCTTGATGTTCCAGCTGTGTTTCTTTGTTTGATCGATTATCTGAATTCGAAAGATGTTTCATCAAACGTGACATGAGGAGTCACTTCGACTGTTTGCGTTCTCCTGTTGAAGACTCTGTAGGCTTTACTCACAGCTGAGTAACCAAGGAATACTCCTCGGTCAGTTTTGGCGTCGAACGTCTTCAGCTGGGTTTTCCCATTGTTTAGGATATGGTATTTTGACCCGAAAACCTTGAAGTACCCAATGAAGGGTTTCCTGTTATTCCATAGCTCGTACGGAGTCTTTCTTTGTCTGGTTGTGAGTAGCGATCTATTCTGAGTGAAGCAAGCTGTGTTGATTGCTTCCGCCCAGAATTTCTTTGGGATGACTGAGCTTGCTAACATTGAGGTAGCTGCTTCTTTGAGAGTTCTGTTCCTCCTCTCAGCTACACCATTCTGCTGAGGTGTGCGTGCAGCTGAGGTTTGATGTTGTACTCCGTTCTTCTCACAATATTCATATATAGTTTCATTCAGAAACTCAGTTCCTCGGTCTGATCTAATTAAGATAATTTTACATTTCTTTTGAGTTGTCAATCTCTCCAGCAGGGCCGACAGCTTGGATCTTGTTTCACTTTTCTGGTATAGGAATGAAATCCATGTGAATCTGGAGAAGTCATCCACTACGACCAGAGTGTATTTCCTGCCGTTGAAACTTGCTGGAGTTACTGGACCAAAAAGGTCCATGTGAAGGAGTTGAAGAACTCGATCAGTTGAGGGCGTCGGCTTGAGAGAGAATGAAATCTTTGTCTGTTTTCCTTGTTGACAAGCGCTGTAAATATGACTCTTGTCATAAACTTGATCTGGAATTCCATTAGCGAGCTGATTTCTAGCCAGTTTGTTGATTGTCTTGAAGTTGAGATGATTCAGCCGTCTGTGCCACAGCCAGCTGACTTCATTGCTGCTTTTCGATACAAGACATGTGTCTGGAGGGCTGCTGTTCCAGTCAACAAAATATATGTTTGCTTCTCTTTTTCCTCTCAGTAATACCTGCTTGGTTTCCCGGTGTTTCACTGTACAACCCTGTGCATCAAACTTGACAGAAAAACCATTGTCGCAGAACTGACTAATGGAAAGCAAGTTATGTTTTAATCCTTGCACATATGAAACGTTAGATATTTTAACATTGTTAGTTTCAAATGTACCGTAACCTTTGGTTAGACCTTTGGAGTTGTCACCAAACGTTACTTGAGGGCCTGGACGCTCTTCGTATTCTTGGAGTAGATGCTTCAGATGAGTCATGTGCTTTGAGCATCCGCTGTCCATGTACCACAGTATTCTCATCGACTCCTCTATGATGCGTCTTTTCCTTGCAGCCTGTCACAGAAATCAAAATTTAGGTCCCCAGTTGTGATTGGGTCCTTATTGGTTAGTTAGAGATCCCTTTACGATCCAGATTTGTTTAATGACTCTGATTGGATCATTTGTTCTGATAATTCTCCCAGCTGTGTCTATGAACACGTTCTTTGTGTTCTTTGTTTGACTCTGTTGGCTGGGTCTTGATCTCTGTTGTCTCCCAGCTTGATTTCTTGATTGTTCAGTTCTTCTTTGGTTTCCAGCTGAGTGTACAGCTGAGACATTTCTTTGTCTCTGTCTCTGCTGTCTAATTTGGTATCTCGACTGGACTTGATAATCCAGCTGGTAGTCATATGACTGATATCCAGCTGAGTTTCTTCTCTGATGTCTAGGTTAATATCTTGCCATTTGCTGCTGATTTCGCTGGTATCTACGTTGTCCAGCGTCGTTCCTTCGTTGTGGCTGAACCCAATATTGTCTGATTTGTGCCTGGGGTTGCCTTACAGCTTGTCTTCTAGGACCTTGCTGTGTTTTCTGTTTCTCAATCTCTTGTGCAGCTGGAGTTGGATTCTCTTTTGCTTTCACAAAAGTTACCTTGGTTCCACTTGTAGTAGCAATATTTGTTAAGTCCTTCGACCCATCATAACCCAATCCCGTCTTCAATGCTGCTGGTCGTTGCACACTGATTATTTCATCCATCTTTGATGTAGCTTTGATGAGTGCTACCAGCTTTGTGGTTAGTGTGTCTTCTGACCTTTTCAATTCCAAGATCTCAACTGACTTTTTCTCTGACTCAGCTGTGGATTTTTCCAATTCGTCCACCAGCTGTTTTTTCTCATAGTAGAATTCCTTCATCAGTTGATCCTGTTTGACTATCTTTTCGTTGAGCGATACTATTTCCTCTTTGAGCTGTGTAGCATCAGCTGCTTCTGATGCTTATTTCTTTTTCAGTTCTTCTTTCAGCTCAGCATTTTCATACATTATGACATCAAGAATCTCTTGTAGATCCTTGAAGTCATTCATGACTTTCTCCACTAGATTCCAATCAGGTTGTCCTTCTGATTCAGAGACCTGCGTAGAGTGTTCGTATGATGGTGATGGGTTAGATATGTCCTGAGTTTTAGAAGTTACCTCATCACTGTCAAGTCCGTCTGTCTGTCCCATGAAGCAAGCATCCCAGTCTTGATCATCACGGGCCATGAGTGCATCTTCCCCTGAGTCTGAGAAAGACATGTCATCATCTATTTTGTTGCACTCGGACTCTTCATCTGTTATATATGCTCTTCTTCTGTCAGCTGCCTTAGCTTTCAGAAGATCTTTTTCCTTCTTGGACAGTTTGGGACAGTCCTGCTTGTAGTGTCCCAGCTCCTTGCAATTGAAATAGTCTTCCTCTGTCCGTTTTGAGGTGTCAGCTGACTTTTCATCAGCTGCAGCGTACTTGTCTCTGTACGTCTTGGTGAATTTCTTGTACTTGCCTTTGCTGGTGTTGAGTCTGTTGTAATTTTTCACCAACATGGCGATTTCTTCGAGTAGCTCCTCTTTGCTCATATCCTTTTTGTCCTTCTTCTTCTTGGAGGACTCAGCTGTCTTGACATGAGTTGACTTTTCAGAGTTGGCTCTGAACGCTATTTCTTTTGGAGCTGCGGTCAGTTCTCCTTTATTCTGTCTGCAAGACTCTTCTTGGGTGATCTTCAAGTTGTATTCGTTGGCTTTTAAAAGTGAGAACAACCTTTCTGTAGATAGATCACCCAAGTCACTTCGACTTTGGTGAACTACTTTGTAAGTGTTCCATTCAGCTGAAAGAGCTGAAAGAACCTTTAAATTCTTTTCCCGCTGGGTTTATTTCCCAGTTCTGATTGTCTCTATTTCGACGACTATGTTTGAGAACCTTAGCTTCATCGCTTCAATGGACTCGTTGACTAGCTGCTTGAAGTTGTCGAATTTTTGGCAAGCTATTGTGAATTTGTTTTCTTTGATCTCTTATTATCCTTCACATAGCTTGGCTAGAGTTTCCCACATCTCTTTGGCTGTCTCGCACTTGATAATTTTACTGAGGTAGGCGTTGGAGACCGTTGATGAGATGGTGTTCCTTGCGAAGTTGTCTAATCCAGCTTGCTTTCGCTCTTCTGATGAATATTCATTCTTTGGTTTGAGAATTGGCTGGTACGCTGGCTGTCCTCCATCTTGAGCTGGTACGAGTTCATTTCCTTGCTTATAAATGAGGATGGGTCCGTCTGTGATGACGTCCCACATCATGTCATGATGCCCACATAGGAAGCTTTTCAATCTGAATCTCCAGATTGCATAATCATCAACCGAGAAGGTGGGAAGATTTCTGTTAAGATAAGAATCCATGGAGAGATGTACAGAATGCACTAGGATGAGTTTTTCTGAAAAACGGATCTGTTCAGTTGACCACTGACACAGAGTTTCAAGATAAATCTCTTGATTCAGAAACAACGGTCTTTTGAACCACCGCTCTGATACCAATTGATGGTCCCAGAATGAGGTCTTCGGTGTAGAGGGGGGGTGAATACACCGAAGAGGGTTTTTTTTTAAACTTTTGTCAAATTAAAACATAGTTTAGTGAGAGCTCAGTTATGAATTCAGCTGACTTCTAAAGAAGGTGGTCAGATGGAATGATAAATCAGCTGGATGTGCAGAAAGTGGTGGAATAAAAACTTAGCTCGTTCCCTTTACAAAATCTCAGAAAAACTTAGTTTCAGTTTTCAGTTTAGCAGATTAAAATAAATGCAGCTGGCTGGGTCACACAGCCAGAGAACTTTTAAGCTTTGAAAACTTGTGCTGTGCTAATGCGGTTAGTTCTTTAAATATATAAAATGCAAATAATAAATAAAGCAATAAAGAACACGAAATTTTAACGTGGTTCGGAGAGACAACTCCTACGTCCACGACCAGGTTTTAACTGGTTAATCCACTAAGGATTTCCACTTGGTTTACGAGTACCAAGCAACTTCGCAGCTCTAACTCGAGCTGTGTTCTAACAGTTTACGGGTACTGTAGAAGCCTATATCTTTTCAGTTTCCGGGTACTGAAAAACCTTACACTCGAATTTCGCGCTTCGAGAAGGCGTAACCTTGACCTAACCTTTTCTGGGTAAAGGAGGGTTTTGGTTTCTAACTTTGAACGAGTTCTTACAATGAAGAACTTTGAAAGATGAACTCGTTCAGATCTAGGCTTTGGATTTACTGTAATTTCTGCCTATTGGAAAGACGAAAAACTAAAGCAGTTTCTGAAAGTAAACACTTTTAAGTGTTCTTCAAAGAGTTAGAAAACTGCTTGAGAGCTTTTTAATGCTTGAGAGATTCAGAGAGGTTGAAAACTTGTAGAGAGTTTTTCGTACCTTATTCTGAGGTTGAAGACTGGTATTTATAGGTGAAGATTCAAAACTAGCCGTTGGAAGAGCCGTTTGAATCTAACCTACTTTCTGATCTGACGATCTGCCGTTGAGCGTATCTTCACATGTCTTCATCATTGTGTCAGATCCTAGGTTCGCCTTTCTAGGATGCTGAGATGTCGATCCCTCATTGGTCGAGGTATATTGACTTCCTCTGACACCGGGATCTTTGTCTTTGGAGCTGGTTCCTGAATTTAGAGCTGGATTGGTAAAACTGACTTGAAGTGACTTCTTCAGAGTTAGTTCCCTTTTGTCTGCTCAGCTGAGTCTGTTAGACTTGATTCAGCTCAATTTATTCTGCTCCGTTGGATTTTCTTGGCTGGATCCAATCTTCTTTACTTGAGAGTCAGTCTGACTCAGCTCAGTCTTTGAACTCTTCTCAGTTGAAAAACCTTTCAGCTGACTTTGGGTCCAGCTGATGACTCAGCTGGGTCTTCTGCTGTCTTCAGCTTCCTTGCCTGTAAAGGCTAGAAAATCTAAAGCGCAATCAGGTGAGCTGGTAAACACAACTTAGGTTTGCACAATCATCTACTAGGTTGGAGAACAATTGGGTTTTGGTATACAATCAAAACTTTAGAATTTTCCCAACACTTAGTTCAACATAACCAGGAGAAAGAATTAATTGATTCCTACCTCCAAGTGATCAAAAGAAAATAAGACCTTCTCCATAGTTGTATCTGCCTTGGGTGGGAGATAGAACATGCCATGAGAAGAGACCATTGGATCCATTTGGGAGTAAATTGGAATCATCTCTAATGGAACCAAAGAAAGATAAAGGAGTATCATCTACTCTTTTATATCAAGAGATTACTCCAGATTCATCCAAGATATCGGAGGATCTGAGGGAAATACAGAAAACGGTACAACATTATGGTGATAGCCTGTATGGTGTACCATGCGATCTTTACATGATTGCTATGAAACAAGATGAAATTTACAATATCCTGAAGGAGATTCAGTCACGGATCGAAAAACTGGAGCAACAACTTCGTTCCAGTCAAAGGAAGAATCCTTTTGGTAATGAACCCACTTATCCATTTCCAGTGGGAGAAACCAAGAAGGATCCAAATGCGGAGGCCTTGAAAAGAATGATTCGAGAAAAGAAAAGATGAATAATCTCGAAAGAATCAATCTTGACGACCTCCAGGAGTTAGCAGAATCTTTTGCTAACATGGCGATGGTTGATTTAAAAATGAACCAGAATGTGGTCCAAAACCCACAGCCGGTAAATTAACTTCCACAAGGAGCTATCATTGGAAATCCACAAGATTTTCAAAATGCACCCGGAGCCATTAATGTTGTCCAGGATTTTCAGACTGGAGCAAGGTATCATCAACATATCCCAAATGATGCATATATGGCAGCAAGAAGGACAAGGGCAAGAAGGCCACAATCAAAGGTGCAGGATACACCTCATGGTAAAGCTATCCTAGATCCAATCCATCCCCATGGAGTGATGCTTGATCTCGATGAAGTAAATTTCAAAGATCGAGAATCTGTAATTGATGAGTGGACGTCAGCTTTAAGAATTGCGGCAACAACTCTCGATTTAAACAAGAAAGTGACAAACATGGTTTTTCTACACTTTTAAAGGATCTTTGACATTGATTTCATGCTAGAAAATCATAGTTTGAATGAGTTTGCACTTAGGTTTTGTTATTTTATGAAATTTGATACTCCTATACATGTTTTGATGAATTGACAGGAAAATGGAGTAATAATTGAGAGGAATGAGTATAACAAGCTTGAAGTTCAGCTTGATAGGAGTTCGTAGGTTCAAATGGATCCAAAATCGGAGCTATAACGAAGGAGAACGAGCCAAAATAAGAAAGTTACCAAACTGGTGCCATCTCGGGTGCGCCAGCACCAGAGATAGCACCAGATTTCGGCCATTAGTTGAATTTTCCCTTATTTTGCAATTCTTTTTATTTTTGGTAGTATTATAACCTTACTAGGATGCAACTTGTACCCCCACCTATATATATGTCCTCCAAAACACATCTAGACATCTTGATCTATCTATCTTTCATCATCTTTTATTCTATTTAATTATTTTTTAGCATAGATTTATTTTCTTTTGAGTTTTTGAAGATTGAAGACGAGAAGAGAAGATTGGAGGCGTTCAAGACCAAGATTTATCTTAGAGTTTTTTTATGTTTTTTAGTATTTGGATTGTGTTTATTATGACTATGAGTAGTTAATTTTTTTTTATCCTAGGGTTAGAAAGTAGGTGAATATTAGATTTGAATCTTGGTTTAATTAATCAATTGGGACCTTCTTTTGCTTTCTATATTTTTGTGTTTTTTCATGTTTGATTGATTGATCACCAATTGCACATATTTGATGTGTTAATTCAATATTCGAAAGATGAGAATTGATGCTTGATCTAGAATATATGACACATTATTCAATATAGTCGAAAGATCGATCTTGAGATTTGTGTGAGGGCAATAGATCTAAGAAGCTTTTAGGAGTTGCATGTTTAGTTATTGGTTGGACACAACAATTCTTGCATGTAATCCACGGTTTATTCGCTACGACAATAGGTCTAGGCTAATTTTGTGATCGTCCTAGTAAACGTTGAGTCTGACAAACCAATTGATTGATTGAATTGAATTTGAATTCGAGTATTCACTGAAATCGAAACCTTAGGATATCTCTTCTCTATCTTTAATCCTAAATATTTTTCCTTGCTTTTGTTTATTTTATTTTATTTAATTAATTGCATTATTAGTATAATCAAATCTTAAAGTTCAAGAGTCTAAATAGTGGGATAACAATTGAAAGTGGTACTTGCTAGAATTAATACAATCTCTGTGGAATACGACCTAGCTTTCCTGTGCTCAATTGCACTTGCGGTGTGAAATAAAATAGCGAACAAGTTTTTGGCGCCGTTGCCGGGGATTGTTTTTATTCTAGTGATATTACGATTAGATTGTCTGATACTAGTTTAGATATATTTTATTTTTTTACTAATTTTCATATATTGTTTTTGTTGTGATTGACATGTAGTGTATGCAAAGAAGATCACAAGGTTTGCCACTGGTACTTTATAATCCGGAGATTAAAGCTACCTGCCGTCGTAACAATTCAAGAAGAAGGGCAAAAGAGAAGAACATGGATCCACATGAGCCGACAACGGAGGAGACCATCCAAACTTTGCAAGAGCAACTGCAACAACTCATGAATGCACAAAAGGAGAAAATTGAAGACCCTATCAAGGGTGTGTTTCAACCGGTGGTGCAACAAAGAGGAATTTTCGGTCCAGGAGTTGATGCAACGTCGTTCGAGCTTAAGCCTGCACTTATCTTTATGGTGCAACATAATCAATTTGGAGGCCGACCAGTAGAGGATCCCCACGCTCATCTCCATCAATTCTTGGAGATTTGCAATACCATCAAGATCAACCAAGTCCCACATGACACCATCAAGCTGCGCCTGTTCTCTTTCTCATTGAGGGATGAAGCCAAACTTTGGTACCACTCTTTGGATACGGATGCAGTATTAACATGGAACTATTTGGTGGATCTCTTCCTCTACAAGTTCTTCCCACCAAGCAAGACGATGAAGCTGAGATCGGAAATTCAACAATTCCGTCAAATGGAGGGAGAATCTTTTTATGAGGCTTGGGAGAGATTCAAGGGGATGTTTCGCAAGTGTCCAAATCATGGGATTTCAGCCAATGAAAAGGTGATGCTGTTCTATAATGGATGCTCCGTGGCGATAAAGAACTTGTTAGATGCAGCCGGGCAAGGAGATATCTTGGATTGAGGACATGCTGCTGCAACAAATATTATTGAGAAGTTGGCGGCTAACAATCACCAATGGCCGGAGCCCAGGGATCCTCCAAGAAAAGTTGTTGTGATGACAAATGATGATCCTATTGCCAAGTTGACTGCTCAGATGTCAAATTTTATGACAAAGGTTGAAGGAATATTAGCTCAGAGAACCGATCCTCTTCTTGAAGATCCATCGGGGGCCGAAGAAGTTAATTTTGTCAATCGAAGGGGATATGAGAACTTCAAGCAACCGTATGGCTATCTTCCCGGAGGAGCATATGGAACAAGCCAAAGGCCTCAAAACTATTATCAAGGTAATAGGACTCATCCAAACCTTTCTTATGCTAATCCTGATAATGCTCTGCAACCTCCACCGGGATTTTCTGTCACCAATGGAGAGATCAATGAAGAGAAGAAATCAAAGATGGAGGAATTATTGCTCCAATACATGCAGCAGAATGATGTTAGAAGCAAGGATATGGAGACTAGGTTGTCGATTATAGAGAAACAAATTGGACATATTGCTACTACCTTGACGAATCAACATCAGCACGGGCAATCTCCAACCAATACAGCAATGAACCCAAATGAACAATGCATGGCGATCACGCTTCAGAGTGGGACTTCGTATGAAAAGCCAAAGATACTAAGCGAAGAAGTCAATCAAGCCAAGAATGAAAGTGCTGAGGAGCCTCAAGTGGTGGAAGGGGAGAATCAAAGCCAAAAGGATGAGGATGTGATCTTGAAGAAGAAGAAGTTGAAGGGTTTTGAAACGGTCTATCTCAATGAAGAATGTAGTGCGATCCTCCAAAAGAAGTTGCCCGCCAAGATGAAAGATCCCGGAAGCTTCCATATTCCTTTTGCTATCGGAGACAACATTTTGATAAGGCCTTGTGTGATTTGGGAGCAAGCATTAATTTAATGCCCTTGTCAATGTTCAACAACTTAGGAATTGGAACCATCAAGCCGTCAACCATCACACTTCAAATGGCGGATAGATCAATTGCACACCCAAAGGAAATTGTTGAAGATGTGTTGGTAAAGGTTGGTGAATTCATTTTTCCCGTCGATTTCGTGATTTTAGATATGGATGAGGACCAGAACATCCCTTTGATCTTTGGACGTCCATTTTTGGCGACGGGAAGAACGCTTATTGATGTGGAAAAGGGAGAGCTTGCTCTTAGAGTCAATGATGAGATGCAAACTTTCTCTATCTATCGACCTTGGAAGCTCCATAAAGATGAGGCCTTTAACAATTTTGAAGAATGCAATAGTTTGAATGTTGACTCTATTGTCGATATGGGAAGCTACTGCACCACAAAGGAGTTTATGGCTAGTTGTTCTGTTCATAAGGATCATATTCCTATGCTTGAGAAGGTGCACGTTCGTAATCGCCTATCAATTGATCATCCACCTTGATGAGGATCAAATCTCCAACCTCGTCTAGCTAAAAACGTTAAATTAAGCGCTAGTTGGTTTATTCAAATCTCCAATCTCCAACCCAACGAGGTTAGTTTTAATTTTGAGTAATTGTTATTTATTTATTTATTATTTTTCTTTAGTTTCTTTATTTCTAGGTGGTTATCTAATTTTAATTTATTTTTATTTTAGTGTTTTTTTTATTCATATTCAAAACGAAAAAAAAATAATAAATTGTGTTTCTTATTCTTGTTTATCTAATTTTGTTTCTCTAGTATTTTCTAGGTGGTTTATCTAACTTTGTTTTTACATTTAGTGTTTCTTATTCTTGTTTAAAAACAAAAAAAAAAAGATAAAAAAAAATCAAAAAGAGGGATGTAGAGTAGTAATTTGGCCCAGACGTGGTGCTCTTGTCGGCGCTTTCTTCCATTTGATCGCACCGGCTTTCGTCACAAGCGTATGCTCCAATTCACGCCGGCGCTCTCTTCCGCTCTATCGTTGGTGCGGCCGCGCTTCAATATTAGCAAAATCACGTACAAACACCGCAAGGGTTCGAACGGGCGCGCTCCTCGCTGCGTTTTTAGGCGCTGCAGTGCCGTCCCGATGCCATCACTGCTGCCATCTCCGGTGCGACCGCGCCGAGTTTCTCATCCACATCCATGCCCCGATCGCCCAGAACGGTGCTACTGTCTGTGCCACCATCGATGCTCTCACCATCGCGCCCGCGGCACTTCTCCGTTCAAGCTCCGCTTCGATGCCCAGACTGGGGCGTTTGCTGATGCGTTTGCCATGGCTGCAGCGCCGTCTCCAGCGTGTTCTCAAGTATGCTCAGTGGGTAGCATTACCCTCCGCCTCGCTAACAAGTCAGTCGCACCCAGATCAGTGCTCTCTTCGGCGCCGTCACTAATGCTGCCGCGCCGCAATTCATCATCCGTTCTCGTAAATTGCCGCAAGATTGCAATCTGATACGCTCCTCGGTGTGTTTCCTGCTGCTGCAGCGCGTTCTTTGTTGCTGATGTTGATGCTGCAGCATCAACACACTGCCCAGGCCTTCTTTTTCCAGCCCAGCACGCGATGTGATTCCAGCCCGCCAGGTAAGTATCCCTCTTCTTTTTCTTCTTTTATTTTTTATGCACCTGTTTTTCCTTGCACATGTACACCTCTCGTCTCCTTCTTTCTTCTTCTTCCATTCACCATTCTTACACCAAGGTCCCAGGTAATTCTTCTGATTTCTTTCACTTTTCTTCTAGCTTTTCATTCCTTGCATGATTTCGACGCTTTCTCTCAATGAATATGCATGTGCTTCTTTTCTCTTGTTTATGTGTTGGTGAACATGGGTATTAGCATATCTCTTGACTCTTTGGGGTGCATTGTCATATTTATTGGAATTCTTTGACGTAAACAAGGGCCTGCTCTAATTTGTGTATAATGGAGATTTGATTTTGCTCTTTGTTTTTCTATCCTTATTTTTATTTCTTCATATTGGTGGAAAGGTGTTGCACCATGGAGAGATATTTGGTGTATAGTATGCACGTGTTGTTCTAGATTGTGGGATTTTTGGTTGTCATAGTTACTCTTTGTTGATGTGCCAATTACTTTGTGGCTTCCGTTTCGAATTAATTGGTGGAAGCGTGTTATTTTTCTCTACAATGGGGGCGTGGTGTCGGTTTTATGATGCAAATATGGGGGCGAGGGGAGTCAATTTTGTTTTGCAGACTCTGATATTTTGGAGCTAGAGTCGTTCGTTTCAAGCTCAGAGGCCTCCTTCGCCGTTTTCATCTCGACTTTGATACCGTGTCTGGTGAGTTCGAGACAATCAAGCACTCTTTCTTTCTTTCAAACTTATTTTTCCATTGTGTCAAATAAGTTTGGGGGTGGGAAGAAGTGTGGTCTGATTGTCTCTGTTTATTATTTTAAACTGTGATGATAATGATCTGCCAACGATCATTGGAGGAGAACCACCAAGGCTGAAAAGAAGCAAGAAAAATAGGTTTCAGCCCTATCATAAAGGTGGAGATCCAAAAAGAAATTCTTGAAAACCAAGAACCAGATGGTCAAGACAGAAGGCCAGATCTTACAAATCAGGCCAAAGAAGTGGACCATCAAGGAATAGGTATCCATTCCAATGAGGTAATAAATCCCAAGGAATGACACCTGCCAAGAAAACTTTCAGGAGAACTCACACTAAAGTTAATGAAAGTTTCAAGGATTGCAACTGCTGGACGTGTGGTGCGAAGGGGCATATTTCCACAAATTGCCCTGACAACGAGAGAAGAGGTATCAATAAATTCGAATCCACTCCAGATATCGAAGATGCCATCTACTACCAAGAACTGATACAAGTATATCAGTTCGAAGATATACCATCGGATGAGAGTATATATGAACAAGAAGAAGTCTTCAGCGAAGAAGATTCAGAATGGTCTGATGGAACTAGATCGGAGTCAGACTGATCCAGAGATTATTCATCAGGAGAAAGAGGACATGACGGGATTCTCCAGTTACACAACTCTCTCTCAAAATCTGATTGACAAGATTATGAAGAAAAGTCTGAATATACAAAAGTATCAAGGCTTTTTAGCAAGTAACACAGATCAAGTTCTGAGGAACTTTAATCTACGGAGCAGGAAACAACAAATCGTCTATGGAATTACTAGACGAGAAATGTCGCTTCCTATAGAGCTTACATGGAATCAAGTGGAGATGCAGTTGATTCCAGCTAGTGACATCGCTGAAAAGATGAACTGGATCCATATTGGAGCAATCTAGTTGATGTTAAAATCGGCTCTCTTTACCGGAGTTTACACACCGATCGATATCGCTATATGCGATAAAAGAGTGAGAAATCTGAAAGATTCCGTATTGGGAACAATTGCAGGAGATCTTTGTGCAGGACAAGTGGTGAGAATCATCTATCCAAAGATTGTCTACAATCTTAATGATACCCATTTCAGCAAAGCTCTGACGCTTTATCAAGACTTTAAGCGCAAGGATTTATTGGAGGAAGGAAATAGGCCTTGCTCCACTACTTATCAGAAATCATGTGTTCTTTCCAACTCACATCACACTGAGTTGTTTCTGGAAAAGAAGTTTATTGAGATATCAGATATCTTCAACAAGGTGACAACAGCTGTTTGTCCCGATAGAGTGGAAATTGCTCGGTTAAAAAACATTGATATTCAAATCCGAGATAGAGAAGTCATGAGACACGATCAAAGTCTCAGGATAACTTCAGGAAGATTATATTTCCAAGGAGACAGAATTATGTCTTTGCCATATGGGAGGAGTCGGAGTCTCATTCGAGAAGCTCAACCTCAAACATCTCAGAATAATAAAATTCCAGTGAATCTGAAATGTCCCGAGGAATAGAGAGAAGTGATAGTGAAATTCGACACTACAAGGTGGAAAACCAACTTCCCTTGTAATGTTCTTTACTATCTACAGCAGCCGGAGATTAATCATTACAAAGGTACCCTGGAGATTGGGGAAAAAGTGATGGAGATCAAAGGCAGAGCCGGAAGAGAAGCAATCTTGCTATTGGGTTTGGATTTTCTAGAAGATCACAAACCTTGGGCAAGTAAAGAAGAGGGAATGAAAATAACGATTAATGGGAAAAAACTATTAATCGAATGACAAGTCCATTCTCCATATACATCTCTATAGGGATGTTATATGAAAAATATAAGGCAAAATATTTTGCTGCTTATATTGATTCTGGTGCAGGAATTTGTACTGCAAAACGAGGAGTCTTTCCAGCAGAGGTAGAAGATGATATACCCCGAATTGCAGGAAGAGATTTTTCAAAAAAGATTTTGCTCCTGGCTAAAGGAGTAAAAGAGACAGAAATTCTAATTGGCGGAGCTAGAGGTACACCTTGGTATAAGGTTAAAACTCCACCAATTTATTTCCATGATACAGGAACAGATATTCTGTTAGGAAACAATTTTCTACAGATGTTCAAAATATACATGCAGAATAATGAAAGAAGGCAATTGGTGTTCACAACCATTTGCGATCACAAAATCATTGTCCAGAGGCTCAAATGGCCTTTTAATCGCCAGATACCATTGAGTTTTCGCAGCAAGCGTGGTGATGAAGGAAAACTTCGACACCCAAAAATGAAGGATAAAAGGAGATTCAGCGAAGCAGTGCTAAGCTGTATTAGGGAAGAGGATCTCAGAGATGAAGAGGTCCAGATCCTCAAAGGGGCTTTAATATCTCATCAAGATATTAAGGAAGAAATGCAGGTGTCCCTAGAAGATGTCAAAAGAAAAACTAAAAGAAGTTACAATGAGAATCATTTGGCATGGTGGGATAAAAACAAGCTCAAAGCAACCTTGAAGGTGAAGCCAGATAAGGAGTATGAGTTTGTTAGATACAGACCAATCCTGATGAACCTCAAAGATCAACAGGATATGAAGGAGATAATCAAGGAACACCTTGATTTAAAGTTGATCGAACCAGGGAACTCGCCTTACAGCAGTCCCGGATTTCTGGTAATGAATCATGGTGAGATCAAACGAGGTAAACCCAGATTAGTTATTAATTACAAAGGAATTAATGATATTCTGGAGTTTGATGGATATTTTATCCCTAGTAGGGAACACCTTATTAACTGCATTAGAAATGCTAAGGTATTCTCTAAGTTTGATTGCAAGTCAGGTTTCTACCAGATTCGCATGTAGGAAGGTAGTAAGAAGTTTACAGCCTTCTCTACTCCACAAGGGCATTATGTTTGGAAAGTAATGCCAATGGGGTTGGCTAATGCGCCCCAAATATTTCAGAGGACGATGGATAATTTGTTCAAAGATTATTTTTCTTTTATGTTTGTCTATATTGATGACATTTTAATTGCATAAAAAAATATAGAGGAACATATCAAACATCTTGAAATCTTTGCAGATGTTTGTTACAAAGAAGGATTAGTTATGTCTGAAAATAAGGCAGTAGTTGCAACCCGGAAAATGGAATTTCTGGGTATCGAGATCGATGAAGCATGAATTATTCTACAGGATCATATTGTTCAGAAGGTCCAGAATTTTCCTGAAAATCTGAAAGAAAAGAAACATCTTCAGAGCTTTCTGGGAGTTGTTAATTTTGCCGGACCATTCATTAAGAATCTCGCAAAACATAGAAAAGTCTTCAGTACATTACTGAAAAAGGATGTTCCGTTCATCTGGACGGAAGAACATCGACAGAGAATGAAAGAGTTAAAAGAGATTTGCAGAAATCTCCCAAAACTCTCGATACCACAGGACGAAGACGACTTGGTCCTGTATACAGATGCAAGTGACTATTGGTGGGCATCAGTCTTAACCAAGATCACTCCTAATGGAGAAAAACCCTGCAGATACTGTAGTGGTCTTTTCTCAGAAGATGAAGTTGTGCGATGGCACATCAACGAGAAAGAATTCTTTGCAGTTCGAAAGGCGTTTAAAAAATGGCCTTTATTCTTATTAGCAAAGAAATTTATCTTGAAAGTCGATAACACACATGTTAAGGCTTTCTTAAGAAACGGGATAGAATCTAAACCTGAAAAGGCTAGATTAATTAGATGGCAGGCTGAATGTCAATATTATATTTTTGATATTGTCTTTGTGAAATCTCACGAAAATGTTTTTGCAGATTTCTTAACAAGAGATTGAGCAAACTGATGTGAACTCCATTCTACTGGCCTATAGGCATCTTAGAGAAAATCTAGAGATGTTAACGGGAGAGTGGGACGAGTGCGTTCTGAATGCTGAACAAGCAAAAAGATTGCAGACTCTCGACAAGATAAAAGTCACCGAGAGAATACGAGCTTGCATACGGTCTCAGGGTCAACTCTGGACTGCATGCCAAACACCAATCCTTCGGGTGGCCAAAGATCCTTTGGTGAAAGAAGAGTTTCGAGTACATGGCTCTGAACCTGTAGCAGAGGATTCCAATACCTCTTGCCCAAGTTCTAAGGTGATGGTATCTTCGGAACCATTGCCCCAAGAAAAAGATGATATTCAGAGGTCACACTCTGAACCATCATGTCAACCCAGCACCTCTGGGGAAAAAGAGGGAGAGATTAATCTTAGGCCAATGATTGGCACTTCTAAGATTAATACTGAAAAGATTGAAGTTTCTTCTTCTTGGCAGATTTATCAAGCTAACTGGGAGAAGCTCAATACAAGAACTGGAATCAACCCAGAAAATATAAGGGTTGATGTTGCAGGAAAATATCCTCGGATGTGGATGATGCCAAATTCAGATCCACACGAAGTCAAAAGATGGTATGAATTTGGAGCACTTGCTTCGGTTTATACCATATCTCCATCATTCGCCGAAATCAAGAATCTACCTAAATGGATTCAAGAAGCGGTGTATGATACCTGGGCTAACAATCCGCAGCTTAGCCGAGATGACATTTTGGAGTTGTATTTTATTAGTGCAGCCCCAGAACCAGCGGGAAAAGAAAACCATGAAGCCTTCCACTATATTAGGCTTCGAAGACCAGATGCACGCGCCCTTGAAAAAATCAAGGCGCATACAGAGAAAGAGACTACTCTAGTCTCTACATTACCTGAAGACCTCATCTCCACCAGAAGAGCATGGGGATTATGGGTCTGTCTCACAGAGATGGACAAAGTCAAGTTTCCGTTTAAATTCTTTCAGAATTCAGTAAACGGATCATTCCTGTTAAACACTACGACAGGAAAATCAACGAGATTTACAGAGGAAGCTTTCGAAAGAAAGAGGACTTTGCTCTTGGAAAACAAGATTGCGACGAGCAAAGAAACTCATCGCAAATACTGCAATATGGCTCATTTTGGAAATTGGTCTGAGCATGTTTGTTCGGATTGCCAGAACCAGAAGGAACCAGAGTTCGGAAAGGGATTCTTGCCCAGAAGGGAAAAAGAGAAAGCTCGGTCCAACGAGCATCTAGAGCACAAGGCGCTGCCAAAAGCAAGGACGCCCAGGGCCCTGGGAAAAAAGTAGATTCCCGACACAGGTGGGTGGAGTCATGTGACTCTGAGCTGGAGAACCACCCACTAAAAAGAAAACGAAAGCAGTGGGTGGATGAACAGAATTACCCATAAGAATCCAAATGGGTAAAGGCACAGTGAGGAGCATTATTAAAGATAATGCGGTATGAAGGAAGCTGCACCGAAAGTATATTATCTTCACTTGATAATTGATAAAAAATGTGGACCAAGCTTCACATGGGAAACAGGCTGGCTGAGGAAGGTATCCAAGTAGGGGTGAACAAAAATAACCGAAAACCAAACCAAACCAAACCGAAAATAAAATTTGGTTTGGTTTGTTCGGTTTGTTTGGTTTGTTTGGTTTTATTTTTTTTAAATTTAATTTGTTTGGTTTGGTTTGGTTTGATGCTTTGGCAACCAAACCAAACCGAAAACCGAATTTTTATATTTATATATATATATATATATTAATTTTTTATATAGTATATATAGATTAATTATATTTATATATAACTTTTCTCAATAATGAAAAATAATTTGAAAGAATTTAGCGCAAGAGCTTGTTGGACCCAATAGAACTTGAAATAAAGCATGGATATCAACATCATGCAACAAGGCAATGGACTGATCTTTTTGTTGCTCGTTTAATATATTTAGTTTTTCCTATAATATGTGTGTGTATATATATATATATGTTATGTTAATTTTTTAAATTAAAATACTATTATTGTCTTATTGTATTAAGTATATTTTTGGATGAAATATTTAGAACAACATGACCGTTCGATTTGTTTGGTTTGGTTTGGTTTTAACTTTTAAAAATTTGGTTTATTCGGTTCGGTTATTCGGTTAGTTCGGTTTGGTTTGGTTTTGATTTTTAAAAATTTAATTTATTCGGTTTGGTTTGGTTTAGACCAAAATCAAACCGAATAACCGAATGTTCACCCTATATCCAAGGCAATAATACAAGATTAGAGGTTATCGGGACCTCTATATAAACAGAGATTGAAGAGAGCATTCATCATCAGAAATCCTCCACACCATCTTCTCTGCTCTCTCCAAAATAAAATTATTATAGTTCCTATTCTAGTATAGTTTAGTTTATGTATTTCAATTCCGCTACCATAGGTTAGGGGTGAGCAAATTGTTCCGAAAACCGAAAACCGAACCGAACCGAAACCGAAAATTAATTTCGGTTCGGTTATTTCGGATATTTTGGTCAATTCGGATTTCAAAATTTTAATATTTCGGATTTCGGATTTCGGTTCGGTTATATTGTTTAAAAAACCGAAATATCCGAAATCCGAATTATATATATACTATTTATATTTTTTTAAATTTATATTTAATTTATTAAAACTAAAATATTGAATACTACTCTAAATTGAAAGCTATTAACATGCTCGTGCTCTAGTATTTATTGGAAGTTATTGATTATTGAACTTTGTATTAGTTTTTGTTGGTATTTGGATTTCTAATTTAACTATTTGTTGGATTATTTTCATTTTGTTGTTGGTGGTTTGTGAAGATTTAAAACTTTATTTGTTGTTGGTGGTTTGGATGGTTTGGATGAATATAAAAAATGTAGGAAAATTGTTTCAAAAAAAATGTGGAAAAACCGAATTAATCGAAATACCAATTTGGTTATTTCGGATATTTCGGTTCGGTCACCGAAATAATTTCGGATTCGGTTCGGATATGGATTTGAAAAAACCGAAATTTTAGTTTGGTTATTTTTTATGTAATAACCGAACCGAATATCCGAATGCTCACCCCTACCATAGGTAGCTAAACAAGTTTGTCTCATCCTTAAAAGAGATATACTTATGTTGTAATAAATATTATATAATTTCTAAATAAAGTTTGGGCTTTTGTTCATCCCTTCCAGTGTCTGATTATTCTTTAAATACCAACTAAATACCATACGTCCCGGATAGGAAACGAACGAGGGCTGTGCTGAGTGTTGCTGAAGGAATCTGCTTCTGGAAACCATCGGTTGCGATCGTGTGGTTAGATGAGGTCCCTAAAACTTTCGGTGGAAATACCCGGCAGCATTACGGTAAAAAATGTATGAAGTTGGTATGCGTAGAATTTTTATACGGAAGTGTGATGGGCCATATAATGTTGCATGATTTATCTCCATAATTTGGAAAATAGATTGGAAACAGCAGAAAGAAATAAAGAAATTCAGCAGAAAGGGTATAATTGTCATTGTGAGTATAACTAATTTTATCCCAATGAAAGGTGTATAATTAATTTTTTGATTTGGAAAAAGAGTATAAAGAATTTTCACTGTAGTTTTAAACATAGCCCCCAAATCTCTTACTATAGCCTCTTAACTAAAATAAAAATAAATAGATAAATAAAAAAGGAAATATTTGTTTTTCCAAAAAAAAATTATTCACCCCTAATGATGATCTCCTAGCATCACTCTTCTTTTGCAGAAATGGCAAATCTCAAACTTATGATGTATTCAAAATCCTCTGATCATTTGTAAACATTTCTCACAATTAAATGTAAGAGAACATATCTTATTATCAAGTTCTATTTGTAAGCATTTCAAACAACTACTTGAGAGATGTTAAAGATTTCGAACAATGTTAGATGGTGTTAACCAGCAATACAAAATAATGGGCTCGGCCTTGGGCTGTTTGGAGAGTGAGTGCTGATCGAGATGGTGGTATCCCACACGGCAGCCACCGTGGAAGTGCGATGAAGGCGAGCAGCTAATGGAATGGCAGCGCAGCATTGTCGGACGGAGACATGCGGGCGGTCGAATGGCGAGGTCCACCGGGAAATGGAGGGGGAGAGAGAGATTCGTGCTGCGATTTCATCCATTGCCGGTGGATTAATTGAATTGGAATATGAAATAAAATATTTTTTATTAGAATTTTAAGTTGGGGGTTATGAATTTTAAGTTTGGACTATAAGGATATAATAGTATATTTATTATTTAATTTATTTTTATTTTAATTAGGGGCTATAGTGAGAGATTTGAGGACTATGTTTAAAATTACCCTATTTAAAATACCGTAATAGTACAAGTTAGTAGTATAAGTTTGTCCAAGCCTAAAACCTTGTCTTTATGGCAGATCACTTTCCATAGAAGCCCATGGGCATAAGGTAAAAAATTTTGTTCCCATAAACGAAACAAGATTCTTTCATCACCTACAAGTCTACAACAATAGTCTGCTAAAACGATAGGATTAATTGAAGGCCGTTAGCATTGGACGAAAAGGGAAATTAGAGGCTATATACTCCCTACGTCCCGCATTAATATAGTTCAAGAAGTGCGGTACGAGTTTTAATAAAAAGGTAAGTAAATGTTTGGTATGGATATTTTTAGTGGAGAAAGGGATCCACAATTGTTAGTATTAGTGAGAAATAAGGATAAATATTTAGAGCTTTTAAGGGTATAAGGATAAAAATCATGTACTAAAATAGATGAACCACACTTATGGGGGACGCCTAAAATAGCAAACTAACCACACTTTTAAGGGACGGAGGGAGTGTTTTCTTACTTTACGAAGAGGTTGTAATTAAAAATAACGGAGCTCAGGTCAAACAAATAAAAAAATAAATAACGGAGCTGTAAAATTACTAAACTAGTAAGGAAATGATGGAAAACTTTAGATAATCTTTTAATATTAATTAAAGTGGGTTGTGGTCCTTGTGGAAAACAAAATAAGGTTTTATATATCCTCTTTTAGCAAAAAAAAGAAAAACCTAAGAATCTTGCAAGCCCCCACAGCCAACATACATATGATACTACCATAGAAATATGTGCTTCCAAGTACTAACAAGTTCTAGTGGCTTGAGCATATATATATATATGGAGACACTATGACCTACATTAATTAATTATGTTTCATATATAAAAATAAGTTTTGATTTATTCATACATGTGTACATTAATTGTGTCTCTTTTCTTTAACTTAACATGTATTATTAAAATAAAATAGAAACTATTTCGTTATATAAAAGATGCATTCTGGCTTCAACTTCGTTCTCTCTTATAGATACAATCTTGATATTAGTTTTTTCAAAATAATAATAAGAAGAAGAAGCTTAAGTGAAGAAACCCCAACACAATTTATATATGTATGCGTTATGATAATATTACCTATATGTTCCTTAAAAAAAGATAATCGAATAAAGAAAATAAAGAAATTAGAAAAAGAAGATGAACATTAATACATTATATAGTACCTGGATGCGACTGCAATGTTGTCTTTTGTATGTATGTAATAAGTAATTTATAAAAGATCGAAAAATGAGAGTCACAAGAATTTTCATGCATGGTAGGGTCCTTGTAATGATTTAAATCCATGTTTTTGCATGCTCATCACAAAATGCATGGTGTCACATTTTCGTTCCATTTTGTGTTAAATTGTATCGTTGATATTGATACTACTAGGAACACTCTAACACGATATCATCAATAATATGCGCGTGTAGTGACAGGCATTGGAAATTTCGTCGGGATTACTGTTCGAATTTTATATATAGGTATAGAAAAAAATTGATCAAATACCTCGTGGATATATATGATTTATTTATGGATGATTGTCAGGTTATATAGACTTATATAGCAGACATTATTGAGCTAGCTATAGTTGTACATACTACACAAACTAGTACTACAACAAATTATTGATAATATATAGCTCATGCCATATGTAGAAGAACATTACATCTTATATGCGTGTGTAAATAGGAAATTATCTCATCACTATAACCTACAATAGAACACATAATGAAACTAACCACGTCCGTGTTAGTCGCTTTATTGATTTTCGAAAAGGATTATACCGTTATACGTATTATAAATAGAGGATCACGTGACATGATAATGTTCATACATATCCTCTCATCATTAAGGCCTCTTTTTCTAAATATTCAAACTCAAAACAATAAATTATTGATCATCGTAATACTTCAATTTTGGTACCATGATGTATGTAGTTATATATATATTGATTATCCACCGTCCCCACTTATGATTTCTCATGACATCACGTTACAAAATCTTATTATTCTACGTGTTTGTTGAAAAAATTAAGTCTGCTAATTAATTAAGAACAATAAATTGAACAACGCTCATAATTAATAATTCATAGCAGTATAAATCTCTGTGTATGTAGAAATCGATCTCACTGTGTTATACGAACCCAAACTTTATTTTTCACCAAGCTACTTTGTGATTCCTTAGTCAACTGTAATTATCTATCCATCATTACAAAAATTTCTACTACACTTTTTCATATTTTTCCTTTTGTATAAAATCTTGCTCTCCAAGTCACTTTTATACAATTCAACAACTCTAATGTGGAAATGATTACAACAACTAATGACATCAACTTTTAGTTCAAAAATAACAACACATAATCTATTAGGATGGACATCCTAAATTCCAATACTTGAATACTAAGTTGAAAATTAATTGAAATTGAACTGTTGAGGCAAAAATCAATCTAACTGAGTATAAATTGATACTCCCTCCGTCCCATTAAGCTTGACCCATAGCTTTTGGACACCTAGATTAAGATTAAGGATAAAAAGATATAAAGTAAGTATGCCTCATTACTTTTAAAAAGTTAAAAGTTTCTTATTTGGGTATGAGACAAACAAATAAGAAAAATGAGACAAGCTTAGTGGGACGGAGGGAATATAAACCAACTATTCCAATACCAAAAAAGATGTTAGATATGTTGCATTGGCAAAAGCCTTTTGGTGGAGTATGTATTCTTATGATCAATTCAAATCACATATTAATTCTTAGGTCAAGCTTGTCGCACTAAATTTTTTCTAATGTAGTTTACTTCTCTAATGAAGTAGTTTACGAGCTATTGCTTTCTGAGTTAGAAGCAGGATTTGACCAATAAACACTTCGAGTATCTATTATTTGTTGCTCGTCATAACAAAAATTATACCCACATACGTCAAATGGAGTATAATTTATAGAAAGCCAAAATTTGCAAATTCACAATCTTTAACTATATTCTTCCTACTTTCTTTTTTTCTTTTCTTTTGTTTTTTTTTTAGCTTTCCTTTTGCCCTTTTCTTAACTTTATTTCTTTTGTCTTTTGTTTGCCACGTTATTTTTCAACTTTATGTTGGGTAAAGCACTTTTTCGTATCACTTGAAAAATCTAGTACTACTTTAATCTTTAATTTTATGAGTAATTTAGAAATTAAAATTTTCTAGTAGCCGAGGTTGAGGTTGGGTAGAAAAGGAAAATAGAAAAGAGGTCCGTGGAAGGTAGCAAGTCAAGTCAAAGCGGTAAGCGATTCGGGATGTTGACTCTGACCGAGTGGCCGGCGTGCCCTAACTGCGCCCACGCCTCAATGTCTGACCCTCATCACCCTCTGCCTGCAACCTTTCTCCTTTTAATTTCTTTCTTTTTTTTACTTTTTCAATTCGCTTTCTTTTTGGAAGTTTCTCGTCGCTATCTTACTCCAGAATTTCTCTCTTTTTGGCATCATCACTTCGCCGTCAATCATTCTCCAATACATTCTCCATTCCAAAATTTGATTAATCAATTGAAAATTTTAATGATTATGTGAGTTTAGAATTTTGTAAAACGTAACACAAGTATAGTATAGTAATATTATTGTAATAAAAAGGAAGTATAAATAATGTCCTCTTGAGATGGGTTGGAGTGAGCGTTTTTGTGACTAAATATTTAAGTTCGAATCTCATAATAATTATAGATCGATCATGTCACACCAAATTTTTTTAATGTGATTCGTTATTACGGATGTGGATTAACAGAGGGGGAGGGAGGGGTATCTTTTCTTCATTGAACTCTAATTGGTACTTAAACTTTATAACGTTCACGTACTTAAATGTAGTAATGTAGTTCAGTATATAAAAACGGTGTATACATTTCAATCCAACCAAAAAGATGAGGACAATCCAATTATGATGGGTCAATTCATATAGTTGCTTACTCACTGTAGATTCCATATTTATAAAATATATTACTTCCTTCGTCATGCACCCAAAAGTATGGTGCATATTTGATTTGTTATGAAGTATAAAATATTAATTGAATCATACTAACTTGGGACGGAGTGAGTACTATTTATATCTAGATTTTAATGTTTTATTTTACAATTAAGTCATTGTTTCTTTTTTTAAATAGAAAATCACCATTGTCTAATTTCCAAATCTTCTACAAAGTCGAAAACCGAACCCAAAGAATGACATACAACTTCAAAATAAAACTCACAACATCGGTTTCTGCAAGTATGGACATGAAATTACTTAAAGGAATACATTTCATCTCGTTAACTAAAGGTCTAAATTATGGAATACTTGATTTAGTTATAACTTATTATCACAACTAACACAAACTTTTATTTGAACTTATAATTTTCACGGTATTTCAAAACATTATAATTATAATAGTATTAATTTAAAAATCTATCTATTTTTTTTGAGTGAAAATTTTGTACAAGGCGTATTTATGACCGCATGGGATGCGGTTACATCCCTCCCTTTAGCTTGCCTGAACTGAAAGCAAATTTCCTCATCTATGTGTGTAAAGAGCATAAAGAGATATTATCACAACTCCCATTATTCTTATGATTCCACGCATTTATTATTATTATTGTTAATGTTATTATTATTATTATCCTATTACATTTCAAGCGTCAAATGATGTTGAGGTTTAATTTTCTAGTTTTTTTTTCAATTGTAGATTTTGAGGATTTAAAATTTTCAAATAAAAAGAAAGGATGTGTACTATTTAGAATTTGGAGTAAGACGGTGATGCTAACAAATTTAGGTGTTTGACAATCCAAAGAATAGTTTTAAAAAAAGGGGCGAAGGGAATAAATGTGAGCCCACAAGCTAAAGTTAGTTTGGACCATTCCTGAAATAGTCCTGAATTCAAAGGCAAAGGCCTCAGCTCTGAATTTCTCAGACTGTTAACTCTGCTAAAAATAGACTCTACTCTGAATTCTGAAAACCTAAAACAGGGCACTGTTTGGATCATCTCTTTTATCCCGCTCATTTACTTTTCTCCTCTCCCTCACATGATCCTCCCTTCCCCCCCGCACCATACACGACCTTACTTGTTTGCACTTAATTACTCTATATAAAAACCGCCAACCACAATTACTAAAATCATTCTTCACTCTCTAATCTTCAGCTACCTTCCTCTTCTTCTCTCACTACTCTCTCTCTCTCTCATTCTCCAATGGAACAAGCCTTTCGCGTCTTCAAATTCCGAACGACTGAAGCTGCCGGTGGAGCTGAACTCGTATCGCCTGCGGATTTCGCTGACGATGAGGAAACTGACGATGAGGACTCGTTTTTTGATTTGGTTCTCAAATCGCCTGATAGTGTCGCCGTGACACGGCGTTCTGTTGCTGCGGAGAAGGATTTTCAATTCCTCGAATCTCCGAGAGATGTATTCGTGAGAAGAAGCGCTTTCCTGAATTCGAAACCTCTGTATAAAGTCACTCTCGTGAGATCGACTCCCAAATTCAGAGTATTCATGTTAGGTTTCAGGAAATCTTCGAAATGCGACGGGAAGCCTAACTGGAGACCGTTGAATCAGTTCCCCAAATCTTCGAAGATCGAAGAGAGCAATCGTCTACCCGTAGCATGCAGAGTGGAGAAAACGCCGGCCACGTGCCGTGTGGCCGGAGACAACAGTTCGAGAAGCCAACTTCTGAAAGAAAATTTCGATCACGAAAACACGCCGGTAAAATCATCCGGAGGTTCACTTCCCAAGTATCTAAAGCTCATTAGACCGCTGTATCTAATGGTATGGAAGAGGCAGCATGAGAAGACGAAGTTAACGGAATCGTCGACGCCGTCGGCGTCTCCGGTTACTGTACCAGCCAACTTATCACCGAGAAGGATTTCCGACGGTAGCAGGATCGGAAGCTTTAAGATCGCGGCGAGGCGTTTAGGGAAAAGCCGATCGGTGTCAACGGCGGTCGGTACGGCGCCGCAGCCAGGCCGCCGGCGAGACGATTCGCTTTTGGAACGGCATGACGGAATCCAAAATGCCGTTCTTTATTGCAAAAAATCCTACAACTCCTCATCTAAAGGTATATTTCTACTAAAATATTTTTCTCCCTCCTCCCATGGCAGAGAAACCAACTTTTGACATACGAGCTTAAAATGAGTTTCACTACACCAAAATTTGCTCGTTTTATGCGATCGAAAATTTTAACTTTTAATTAAGTACATTTTCGCCGTCACGATTAATTTGCGGTTCTGTTCCTCTTCTCCGGGTGCAGTTTTGTTCTTGGCATATATATATCTACCTATTCAAATATGCTGATATTTCTTTTTCATATATATATATATATATATATATATATATATATTGATTGCAGAATTTTCACAATTATTTCAATCTTCGTCTGATCCTTTGCACCACGGGAGAAGTTCATGTGAAGAGCCAAAGAGATGCAGCATTTGAATTTGAATGACAAATCAAACAGAAACAATGAACATTAAGGAATATATATAATTAAAGAAAGGGTGCTGAGGGCATGATGTCAAAATTAAGCGGCGGCCATGATGAAGATTATGGGGTTTTCAGGATCATTGTTAAAAATTAGTTGCAGTAAAGAGAATAGCCGGTGGCTGAGTGCAGTGTGAATGGCAGTTAGTAGTAAAAGTTTTTTGTAAAAAGTTAAATAGCTGCATGATTTGTTGATTTTAAACTCTTTCCACTCTCGCACTATATATATACTCGCCGTCATATTTTAAGAAAAAGTGAAAACCGATGATCATGATCAATATGTTGAATAAATGGATAGGCGTGTGCCTCCTCGAATCAAATTCAAATGTCAATAAATAATTATGAGTCGTGATCAAATGCATTTTTCTTCTTCCAATCTTTTTTATTTTCCTTAAAAATGGATGATAAAGATGTTCAATTTAACAATGTTTCAATACAATTTGATATTTTAATTATAATTATTTTTATTATTTAAAATAGAGATGAAATTCATTCTAACCAGTATAGAGATAGTGTGTACCTCCTACGACCACTTTTGATAGCGGGTATAAGCAGTACCCACTGACCCACCAATAAGATTATTATATCCATTTTTGTGTATAAAATATTGTATAAAATAAGGGGAAATATTGATATAATCTAGTCAACCTTATAATCATACAATACGTACAATTCTTTTACCCTTCTACTGAAATTCTTTATTACATACTCTGATTTATCAATTCAATTCTTCAATATGGAAATGAATCATGCAAAAACTATCAGGCCCATTACACTTCCGTATAACTAAAATCAAAGCGTACCAACTTCATACCTTTTTGACCGGAATGCTGCCGGGTATTTCCGCCGGAAGTTTTAGGGACCTCGTCCAACCACACGATCGCAACCGATGGTTTCCAGACGCAGACTCCTTCAGCAGCACACAGCACAGCCCTCGTTCGTTTCCTACTCGGGGCGTAGGGTTTTCGGTCGGTACACAAAGAAAATAATATACTTGGAAGGGATGAACAAAAGCCCAAACTTTTATTTAGGAATTATATATTATTTATTACAACATAAGTATATCTCCTTTAGGGAGGAGACAGACTTGTTTAGCTACCTATGGTAGCGGAATTGAAATACATAAACTATACTATACTAAGATAGGAACTATTACAAATTTTATTTTGAGAGAGCAGAGAAGATGGTGTAAAGGATTTCTGGTGGATTTTCGATGCCCTTATGCTCTCCAACTTCTTGAAATATATAGAGGTTGTAATTCTCAACCTCCTTCCTTCATTATTGCCTCGGATACCTTGGTTCCGTGGCCAGCCTGTTTCTGACTCAGCGTAGGACCACTGCTGTCGTCCATTATTGAATAAGGACGCCAAACTTTCGGTGCTACTTTAATCATACCGCACTATCTTTGTTTGATAATGCTTATCCAGCACTTTTACCCATTTGTTTTTTGTGGGTAATTACTTTTCACTTCACCCACTACTGTCGTTTTCTTTTTAGTGGGTGCTCCAGCTCAGAGTCACATGACTCCAATAACCTGTGTCGGGAATCTACTTTTTCCCGGGGCCCTTGGCGTCCTTGCTTTTGGCAACGCCTTCTGCTCGAGATGCTCGTGGGACCGAGCCTTCTCTTTTCCTTTTCTGAGCATGAACCCCTTCCCGAACTCTGGTTCCTTCTGGTTCTGACAATCCGAACAAACTCGCTCGGACCAGTTTCCAAAATGAGCCATGTTGCAATATTTACGATGAGTGTCTTTACTCGTCGTAATCTTGTTTTCCCAGAGCAAGGTTCTCTTTCTTTCGAAAGCTTCCTCTGCGAATCTTGTAGACTTTCCTGTCATGGTGTTTAACAGGAATGATCCGTTCACGTACGAAAGAATTTGAACGGGAACTTGACTTTGTCCATCTCAGTGAGACAGACCCATAAACCCCATGCTCTTCTTGTGGAGATGAGATCTTCTGGTAATGTAGAGACTAGAGTAGCCTCTTTTTCTGCAGGCGCGCCTTGATCTTTTCGAGGGCGCGTGCATCTGGTCTTCGAAGCCTAATATAGTGAAAGGCTTCATGGTTTCCTTTCCCTGCTGGTTCTGGGGCTGCACTGATGAAATACAGCTCCAAAACGTCACCTCGGCTAAGCTGCGGATTGTTAGCCCAGGTATCATACACCGCTTCTTGAATCCACTTGGGTAGACTCTTAATTTCGGCGAATGATGGGGATGTGGTATAAACTGAAGCAAGCGCTCCGAATTCATACCATCTTTTGACTTCTTGTGGATCTGAATTTGACATCATCCACACCCGAGGATATTTCCCCGAAACATCAACCCTTATTTTTTCTGGGTTGATACCTGTTGGGAAAATTAATAGAGTTTTGAAGTGATACCAAAACCCAGCTAACCCCAACCGAGTAGATGTTTGCACAAGCCCAAGTGGTTTTCCAGCTCACCTGTTTGAGCTTATAGAGTTTCTAGTTTCACAGGTAATCGCTGAAGACAGCAGAAGACCCAGCTGAGTACACAGCAGGGTAAGCCAAGTCGAGTGATAAGTAACGTTATCCAGATTCAAGACGATAAAGTTCTTCCAGACACAGCTGTAGGAAAGACCCAGCTCGTGTGACAACTCAGCTCAGCGTCAAGACCCAGCAGAGTTCAAGACTCAGCTCAGCGTCAATGATCCAGCAGAGTTCAAGACAGCTCAGAATCACCAGCACAGCAGAGTCGAAGTGAACTTGAGATAAAGTCAGATCTGATCTGGACCATCAGGAACTCGACACCTCAGCACCTAGAAGTCAAACCTAGGATTGCTTTATGAGGAAATCAAGGAAGAAGACAAGTCAATCATGTCAGAAGTTAGGTAGAGATTCAGAACGGCTCTTTCCAACGGCTAGTTCTAATCTCTCCCTATAAATAGAAGTCTTCTTCATCATCAGAAAAAGAGGGAGTGACGAGAGAATATATTCAAGAGAGATCAACATACTTCATTGAAGGAAGTCTAACCAAAGATCAAGAGATCTCTCAGAAAAGCTTCAAAGATCCAGCAGCCTTCATTCTTATAAGTTATTATTTATTCTCAGGCTGCTGAAGCTCTCTCCCACTAGTATCTAAGCATATAATCCTTCCCATCTTAAGCCTAGTTTGAACGAGTTCATCATACTCAAAGTTCTTCATTGTAAGAACTCGTTCATAGTTGGAAAACCCCCAAACCCAAACCCAGAAAAGGTTAGGTAAAGGTACGCCTGCTCGAAGCGCGTAATTCGAGTGTTGGTTCTGTAGTACCCGTAAACTACAGGTTAGGCTTCAGCTGTGCCCGTAAACAGTCTGGTTACGTTTCGATACAGTACGCGTAAACTTGTATCCAGCTTGAGGAACTAAGCCGCAACGCTTGCTGACTGCGCGAAAAGTCAGTGGTATCCTTAGTGGATTACCAGAGGTTTCTGGTCGTGGACGTAGGAGTAGTTTCTCCGAACCACGTTAAGTTGCTTTGTTCTTTCATGTTTATTTATGCATCCAGCTAACTATTCATAAGCATTTTTTCAAGCTGCATAAACTGATTAACTGAAAAGAGAAACTAAGCTTTGCAATATATTTGAAGCAACAGACGGACTTTCCAAAATCCCACCACATTCCGCACACAGCCAGCTCACTCAAAAGAGTTTTAATTGGAAAAGTTTTTAAACCTTGGTGTATTCACCCCCCCTCTACACCAAGGTATCCGTCTTGGGACCATCAATTGGTATCAGAGCAGTGGTTCAAAAGAACACTGTATCTGTGTCAAGTCAGCCTCTTTGCTGATTGTGGTCACCTGAACAGATCCTTCAAAGTTTCAAAATCTTATTAAAAGTCATTATATTGCATACTGTCATGGAATCTTCCTTGTGCAGGAATCTTCCGACGTTCTCTGTCGATGATTATCAGATCTGGAAGTTCCGACTCAAAAGCTTTCTGAGTGCGCATCACGACATGATGTGGGATGTTATCACTGACGGACCCATCATCATCATGAAATCAGAAAGACAAGCAGAAACCTTACCTGGAGCTGAACCAGTACTCCGGCAAGTTGTGAAGCCCAAAAGGGAGTACTCTCCAGAAGAAAGAAGACAAGCTGGTTTGGACAGCTACGCTCGCAACGTCATCTCCTCAACGGTGACGAATGCTTATCTCAGCAAGATCATCAACTGCGAGACAGCTAAGGGGATGTGGGACACTCTAGCCAAGCTGTGTGAAGGCTCAGAGGAAATTCAAGAGAACAAATTCTCAGTTGCATGCCAGAAATTCGACAATTTCAAGCAACTCCCCTATGAGTCCATCGATCAAATGGAGCTCAGATTCTCCAACCTCGTCATCGAGATCGAGACGATCCGAACTGGAAAATATACAGTTCGAGACAAGAACTTGAAAGTTCTTTCGGCTCTCTCCTCATAATGGTGTACACACAAAGTGGTTCACCAAAGCAGAACTGATCTTGGCAGCATGGAGACGGAAAAATTGTTCTCCATCTTGAAGGCCAACGAATTTGATCTGAGGATCACAAGCAGAGATTCATCCAGCCAAATGAATGAAGCAGAGCTGAGGATCAAGCCGAGAAAAGAAGCTCAATCAGCTCAGCTTGGAAGGACCAACAAAAAGCTCAGATTTATGAGCAAAGAAGATTTGAACGAAGAAGTTGCCATGCTTGTACGAAGCATTAATCAGCTGGAACAAAGCAAGGAAAAGTACAAGAATATCGTGAAGGTTCATCACGACAAGCAACTCTACCCAAAGAGCAACCCAGCTGAGTCATCCTCCCGGAGAGAGGATAAAAGGATCGAATCGAGCGAAACGGATGATGATCAAATCTCCTTCTCCGACTCAGATGAGGATGATTGCTCTGATTAAGATGTCTGAAACATCTTATTGAATCAACCGATGAAGAAAATAAAGAAACCCAAATTGATCGGGACCAGCCGTGAAATAAAGATAGCCGGATACAAAATCCGAAGATTCAAATACTATACAAATTGAGTACATTGGTCTCAAGAGATGATTAGAGAAGCAGCATTTGAATCAGCTAAATTTGGGACATCTGTCTACTTGCTATACAAACTGAGATCTCATCAAAGAAATGAACTGATGTAGGATGCAGCTGAAGAAAAAGCCACCTACTATCAAATCAAGGGGGAACTTTACGTAGCTGGAAAGAGTGCAAATTCAAGTAGAATACCCAGCAGGATGTACTCATCAAGAAGATTCAGCTGGAGTCTTCAGCCGAAGAGAAACCTGATCCAGTGGTAAAATCAAGATAATTCTCTAATCCAGCTGACAACTTAGAAAGCATCCAAGAGACCTCTCAACATCTGAAGGAATCCATTGTTGGGAAAATTCACACAAAAGCACAAACTGCTGAAATCCAAGTCAAGATGATGTGTGAATTATTTGGACTGCTCAATCTGCGAAGAAAAACCATCCAAATTCGAGGGGGAACAAACTCAGCTGGACATTAGTCGAAGAGCTAAAGGGAACACAGCTGACTAAAAATCAAGCAAAATCTTCAAATACTCAGCTGAGGAGAACTGTCAATCAAGCAAAGGAGAAGACCGCTGTGATATCAGCTGGATACTGTGTCCAAGCTGACCGGTTTACGTCTCATGCAATAATTGCTCTGAGGAATATGCTATATAAAGTCCAATTATTTTGAATTCATATGTTAAGCGGACAGACATTCCTTAGTTAAATTGTTTGATAAGTTTCCTTTCCCATCGCATTAATTATAAAGTCTGCATAGTACTGTAGCACGGCAAGATCGAGGCAGAATATCAAACGTTTGAAATGCCTCACGCGCGGTTGTAATACACTCGCCGAAAGCACGTCAGCAAAACGTGATGAGTGAATCTCTCCCAGCCGTTGATCAGAATATCAACTGATTCAATCTCAACCGTTGACCCTATATGGCAGTTGATATATATGGAAAAGATACGCGAATTCTTTCTTCCTTCATCTTTATCTCTGCAAATTTCAAAGATTCAAAATCTTCATCTATTCTCTGCAAGTTCTTCGCACAATCAAATTCACCAAGTTGCAGAAATGGCGCCCAAGAAATCAATCGCAGGGATGAACCAGTTTGAAGCTCTAATGACAAAGCTATCATTTGAGAATATTCTGTCAACCTCCAACCTCCATATTTCAGAGTTAAAAGAGATGGTGGATCTAGTTGCAGACTCCGGTCTCCTGCTGTGGGCAACCTTCATGCCCAAGCTTTTGCTAAAGAGAGATGCCGCACTTTTCTACCTCAACATTATTGACGAAGACGGCTTCTACTCATCTTCATTTGACATGAGCGTCAAAGGCGAAGACGGAAAGTTTGATACAGCAACCGTCACCATCAAACTCAATAAGATGCTACGAAAGGTGTTCAACCTACCCAGAGAAGCAGGATTCATCCCAGATGATTACAGTCGTGAAGAAGTGGATGAATTCCTCAGCAGAGAGATGCTTATCTCCCCAGAGCCGTACAGAGCAAGCATGTCAAAGCTCCTGCTCAAGCCAAAGTACAGGCTGCTGCTGGATATTACACAAAAATGCATCTTAGGGATAGCTGGATCTCAAGGAGAGATCAGCATTCCAAAACTCAAGCCGATGATTGCCATGATCAAAGGCGCAAACGTCAATCGGTTTGATTTCCTACTCAACCGACCGGTCAAGCGAGTCGAGAAGATAAAGTTCAACTCCACCAGGACGACGTTTTCAGCTTCAGAGCCACTGTATCTCTGCTCCAAAATTTCTTTCTTAATAGAGCAAGCAGTGAAAGGGCACACAGTAAAGTGGGCTGATTCAGAACCGTTTCCAGAAACGAAGATTCTTTTCCAAAGAATAAATCAAGTCAATGATCTTCTGAAGAAGCAGCCTGTTGTGAGTAAAAAGAAGCATTTGGAAGGAACGAATAAGCGAAGTTCCAATGAGAAGAAACAAAGAAAGAGGAAGGCAATGACCCTAAACCAAATGGAGGTCCAAATTCGAGAAGAAAAGAAAACAAATTGTCATTCCAAGTCAAGCTATGGTGATTCTCTCCCCACAGCCAGTGTCGGCCTTCGATCAATACGGATCAAACATCCTGGCCGAGATGGGATTGAATGATGGATTGTCATCCAGCTCAGAGGACGAGCTGGATAATCCAAGAAGCTCACCCCAGCCCTCACCTCCTCACAGCTCTCCGCCGAAACAAATTCCTTTCCCCTCCACCCAGCCTCTCTCCAACCAAAGAGCCATCTCCCGCAAGAGAGCAGAAGATATTCAACCGGCGAAGCTCCTTCACAACAACTGATACCCATGCCGAACCCTCTTCCACGAATCCCAAATTTCCCTCACCCCCCAAAACAACCATCACCCAAAGCTCAAATTCCCACGCGGTTGGCCGATACTTCTTCGCCCAATTGTGAACCCTTTTGAACCTGCTCCTCAAATCTCCTCAGAATCAGAGGAGAGTGATTCTTCTGCCTGTCCTTCACTCAACTCCACTGGCTCAGCCTTTATGGAAGCCATGTACGAGGACTTGCGCGTTGCAGGGATCAAGAGTGTTCTAACTCAGCATCCGATTCTGGCGCACCTGCCCATTGCCCTCGTCAAAGTTGGAGATCTCAAGTTCTATCTGGCCACCAAGATGGCAACTTGGTACCGTAACGAAAGAAATTGACAGAGACTTTCTCCTTTGAGAAATTGAAGACGGATGAAGCACGCCTCCAGCACACTTTTGGCTTTGGAAGCCTGGAGGATGCATACTTACACCAGAATGATCTCATCAGAGGAATTATGGAAGTGTCTCAGCAATACCCCAAGCCGCACCCAGCTGAAGTCTGGGAATCTGCCAACAAGCTTCTTATAGCAGCGGGATGGGAGACACATTCTGGAACTGACAATTCTAAAGAAGTCTCAGCTGAGAGTATCAAGGAAGCTGTACCTGATGAAACAGCTGAGGTAATGATCATTGAAGAACCAGCTGTTGCATCAACTGAACCAGAGGAAGCTGCCCCACAGAGTCCAATTGCCGATGACACTCGCTCACTGGTCGAGATCGAGGCAGTAAAACCCAGCCAAGCCGAATCCGGAACCCAGACGGATCCAGTTGAGCTCTCTGATGCAATGAAGGACGAGATTGCCAAATAAGTTGAGGAAATCCTTTTTCAGGATAGACTCAAATCAAATATTGATACCCTTCTGCGCATCACAGCTATAGAGTCGCAAGTCCATAGCAATGGACTGTCCATTGACGACGTTCACAGATTCGCTCTGAATCTGCAGGAAAGCACCAGTCAAGATCTCAGGCAATCTCTTGTTTCTCAACAAATTGATCAGTCAATTCATCTAGAGAAGAGAGTCCCTGAGATCATCTCAAACCTTCAAGCTCCACTGGTTGACGACATTGCAAATCTTTCAAGCCAGCTGGAAGTTCTCAAAAAGACCACTCTCTCCAACAGCGCTGACATCCGCCAACTATTCAACTTATATAAAGATCTGGATGCTCGCCCGTAGCCGGAAGAAGAAGAATGCCCACCTGAATCTCGTCACAAACTGACAACTCACCAAGATCGCCGATGTTGAAGGTATTCTTTCCAAGCTCAGCGCAACAGTTGCCAACCTCTCTGCCTCCCTTGTTGATAATGCCAAAAAGGGGGAAGATTAGAATGAAGCTGGAAAAACAAGTGAGAGGGAAGCTGCAGCTAAGGGGGAACCTGTGCAGCAAATTCAGAGGGAAATCGACGATTTTGCCAAAGAACTGGATGAAGAAGAGACAGAGCCAACTGCTCCAGCCAAAGCAGGCAAAGAGACATGGAGAGAGAAAATGGTTGCTCTTGCCAAAGCATGTGGACACAAGCCTGAAGAATACAAAGACTATCATTGGCTGTGTAACTTCCACAACGAGCAAAGAAAAGAAATGCAAGAGCTGGATAAGATTATTAAGAAGAAAGCTTAATCGCTCAAGCCTGCTGAGAAAAAGCAGAAGAAGAAAAGGCAGAGCTACAGGCAAGCAAAGAAGAAACAAATCCAAGCAGCCTCAGCTGACAAGAAGAACCCAGATGATATCAATGAAAACTGTGAAAGATGCAAATCAGAATTCATCAAAGAATTCTACTACTTGAATCAGTTCAAAGGCATGGATCCAGAAGCCGCTTTCCAGGACTATTTCCTCGAACTTCATGAGACAGATCCAATGATGGCAAGATCAATTGCCCTCTATGCCAAGAGTAACAACATCCAGCTGAAGGCTCCAAAAGTCAAACAGCTAAAGCCTCAATTTCTAGCTGGAACGAACCTTCCTGACAAGGCCCAAATCATCAAAGAAATTAATCACTGGGCTGGTGAAAGAGGAATTTCAAAATCGAAGAATCAAGCTGAATGGAAGGAGCTGGAAGAGTTCATCTTCAATAGATATGGTCTAAAGACTGACCATCAGATTGATGAACAAAGGAAGCAGCAAAGCTGAAGACCCAGCCAACTGGGAATTTTTTTTTAACTTTTGTATTTAGACAATTGTAAAAATTCTTCCTTTTAATAAAAAGTTCATTTTATCAAAATCAACCTGAAGACAATCTTTTTGTCCAGGCTCTGAATATGTTAACCTGCTGTGCATGTTTAATCCTTTGAAACCCCGTTTCCTGTTAAGGGGGAAACAATGTTGTTTTTCCAACTTGGGGTTTTGGCATCATCAAAAAGGGGGAAATTGTTGGGAAAATTAATAGAGTTTTGAAGTGATACCAAAACCCAGCTGACCCCAACCGAGTAGATGTTTGCACAAGCCCAAGTGGTTTTCCAGCTCACCTGTTTGAGCTTATAGAGTTTCTAGTTTCACAGGTAATCGCTGAAGACAGCAGAAGACCCAGCTGAGTACACAGCAGGGTAAGCCAAGTCGAGTGATAAGTAACGTTATCCAGATTCAAGACGATAAAGTTCTTCCAGACACAGCTGTAGGAAAGACCCAGCTCGTGTGACAACTCAGCTCAGCGTCAAGACCCAGCAGAGTTCAAGACTCAGCTCAGCGTCAATGATCCAGCAGAGTTCAAGATGCTCGTAGTCACCAAAGACAAACAGAGTCGAAGTGAACTTGAGATAAAGTCAGATCTGATCTGGACCATCAGGAACTCAACACCTCAGCACCTAGAAGTCAAACCTAGGATTGCTTTATGAGGAAATCAAGGAAGAAGACAAGTCAATCATGTCAGAAGTTAGGTAGAGATTCAGAACGGCTCTTTCCAACGGCTAGTTCTAATCTCTCCCTATAAATAGAAGTCTTCTTCATCATCAGAAAAAGAGGGAGTGACGAGAGAATATATTCAAGAGAGATCAACATACTTCATTGAAGGAAGTCTAGATCTCTCAGAAAAGCTTCAAAGATCCAGCAGCCTTCATTCTTATAAGTTATTATTTATTCTCAGGCTGCTGAAGCTCTCTCCCACTAGTATCTAGGCATATAATCCTTCCCATCTTAAGCCTAGTTTGAACGAGTTCATCATACTCAAAGTTCTTCATTGTAAAGACTCGTTCATAGTTGGAAAACCCCCCAAACCCAAACCCAGAAAAGGTTAGGTAAAGGTACGCCTGCTCGAAGTGCGTAATTCGAGTGTTGGTTCTGTAGTACCCGTAAACTACAGGTTAGGCTTCAGCTGTGCCCGTAAACAGACTGGTTACGTTTCGATACAGTACGCGTAAACTTGTATCCAGTGGTATCCTTAGTGGGTATCCTTAGTGGATTACCAGAGGTTTCTGGTCGTGGACGTAGGAGTAGTTTCTCCGAACCACGTTAAGTTGCTTTGTTCTTTCATGTTTATTTATGCATCCAGCTAACTTTTCATAAGCATTTTTTCAAGCTGCATAATCTGATTAACTGAAAAGAGAAACTAAGCTTTGCAATATATTTGAGGCAACAGACGGACTTTCCAAAATCCCACCACATTCTGCACACAGCCAGCTGTGTCGATCAAGCTGTCTTCCAACTGGATCGAACACAGTCAGCTCACTCAAAAGAGTTTTAATTGGAAAAGTTTTTAAACCTTGGTGTATTCAGCCCCCCCTCTACACCAAGGTATCCGTCTTGGGACCATCAATACCAGTCCTTGTGTTGAGCTTCTCCCAGCTAGCTTGGTATATCTGCCAAGAAGAAGAAGAAGAAACCTCAATCTTATCAGTATTAATCTTAGAAATGCCAGTCATTGGCCTAAGATTAATCTCTCCCTCTTTTTCCCCAGAGGTGCTGGGTTGACATGATGGTTCAGAGTGTGACCCCTGAATATCATCTTTTTCTTGGGGCAATGGTTCCGAAGATACCACCACCTTAGAACTTGGGCAAGAGGTATTTGAATCCTCTGCTACAGGTTTAGAGCCCTGTACTCGAAACTCTTCTTTTACCAAAAGATCTTTGGCCACCCGAAGGATTGGTGTTTGACATGCAGACCAGAGTTGACCCTGAGACCGTATGCAAGCTCGTATTCTCTCGGTGACTTTCATCTTATCGAGAGTCTGCAATCTTCCTGCTTGCTCAGCATTCAGAATGCACTCGTCCCACTCTCCCGTTAACATCTTCAGATTTTCTCTGAGATGTCTATGGGCCAGTAGAATGGAGTTCACATCAGTTTGCTCCATCTCTTGTTAGGAAATCTGCAAGAACATTTTCGTGAGATTTCAAAACGACAATATCATAAATATAATATTGGCATTCAGCTTGTCATCTAATTAATCTAGCCTTTTCGGGCTTAGATTCCATCTTGTTTCTTAAGAAAGCTTTAACTTGTGTGTTATCAACTTTCAAAGTAAATTTCTTTGCAAGTAAAAATAAAGGCCATTTTTTAAACGCCTTTCTGACTGCAAAGAACTCTTTCTCGTTGATGTGCCATCTCACAGCCTCATCATCTGAGAATAAACCACTGCAGTATCTACAGGGTTCTTCTCCATTAGGAGTGATCTTGGTTAAGACTGCTGCCCACCAATAATCACTAGCATCTGTATACAGGACCAAGTCATCTTCGTCCTGAGGTATCGCGAGCTTTGGTAGATTTTTGCAAACCTCTTTTAACTCCCGCATCCCTTGTCGATGTTCTTCTGTCCAGATGAACAGAACATCCTTTTTCAGTAATGAACTGAAAACTTTTCTATGTTTTGCGAGATCTTTAATAAATGGTCCAGCAAAATTAACAACTCACAAAAAACTCTGAAGTTGTTTCTTTTCTTTAAGATCTTCAGGAAAATTCTGGACCTTTTGAACAATATGGTCCTGCAGAATGATTCCTGCTTCATCGATCTCAATACCCAGAAATTCCATTTTCCGAGTTGCAACGACTGCCTTCTTTTCAGACAGTACTAAACCTTCTTTATAACAAACATCTGCAAAGATCTCAAGATGTTTGATATGTTCTTCTATATTTTTTTATGCTATTAAAATATCATCAATATAGACGAACATAAAAGAAAAATAATCTTTAAATAGATTATCCATCTTTCTCTGAAATATTTGAGGCGCATTAGCTAACCCCATTGGCATTACGTTCCAAACATAATGCCCTTGTGGAGTAGAGAAGGCTGTAAACTTCTTACTCCATTCATCCATGCGAATCTGGTAAAAACCTGACTTGCAATCAAACTTAGAGAAAACCTTAGCATTCCTAATGCAGTTAATAAGGTGTTCCCTACTTGGGATAAAATATCCATCAAACTCTAGAATGTCATTAATTCCTTTGTAATTAATAACTAGTCTAGGTTTACCTCGTTTGATCTCACCATGATTTCTTACCAGAAATCCCGGACTGCTGTAAGGCGAGTTCCCTGATTCGATCAGCTTTAAATCAAGGTGTTCCTTGATTATCTCCTTCATTTCCTGTTGATCTTTGAGGTTCATCAGGATTGGCCTGTATCTAACAAACTCATACTCCTTTTCTGGCTTTACCTTCAAGGTTGCATTGAGTTTGTTTCTATCCCACCATGCCAAAGGATTCTCATTATAATTTCTTTTGATTTTCCTTTTGACATCTTCTAGGGATACCTTCACCTCTTCCCTAATATCTTGATGGGATATTAAAGAAGCTTTGAGGATTTGAATCTCTTCATCTTCGAGATCTCAATCCCTAATACAGCTTAGCACTGCTTCGCTGAATCTCCTTTGATCTTTCATCTTTGGGTGCTGAAGTTTTCCTTCATCACCACGCTTGCTGCGAAAACTCAATGGTATCTGGCGATTAAAAGCCCCTTTGAGCCTCTGGACAATGATCTTGTGATCGCAAATGGTTGTGAAAACCAATTACCTTTTTTCATTATCCTGCATATATCTTTTGAACATCTGTAGGAAATTGTTTCCTAGCAGAATGTCTGCACCTGTATCATGGAAATAAATTGGTGGAGTTTTAACCTTATACCAAGGTGTACCTCTGGCTCCTCCAATCAGAATTTCCGTCTCTTTTACTTCTTTAGCAAGGAGCAAAATTTTCTTTAAGAAATCTCTTCCTGCAATTCGGGGTAGATCATCCTCTACCTCTGCTGGGAAGATTCCTCGTTTTGCAGTACAGATTCCTGTACCTGAATCAATATAAGCAGCAAAATATTCTGCTTTATATTTTTCATATAACATCCCTATAGAGATGTATATGAAGAATGGACTTGTCATTCTTCGATCAATAGTTTTCTCTCATTAATCGTGATTTCCATTCCGTCCTCTTTATTTCCCCAAGGTTTGTGATCCTCGAGAAAATCCAGTCCCAAAAGCAAAACTGCTTCTCTTCCAGCTCTACCCTTGATCTCTATTACTTGTCCCCCAATTTCCAGGGTACCTTTGTAATGATTGATCTCCGGCTGCTGCAGATAGCAAAGAACATTACAAGGGAAGTTATTTTCTCACCTTGTAGTGTCAAATTTTACTATCACTTCTCTCCATCCCTCGGGACATTTCAGATTCACTGGAACTTTGTTACTCTGAGATGTTTGAGGGTGTGCTTCTCGAATGAGACTCCGACTCCTCCCATAGGGCAAAGACATGATTCTGTCTCCTTGGAACGATAATCTCCCTGAAGTTATCCTGAGACTTTGGTCGTGTCTCGTGACTTCTCTATCTCGGATTTGAATGTCAACATTTCTTAACCGAGCAATTTCCACTCTATCGGGACAAACCGCCGTTGTCACCTTGTTGAATATATCTGGTATCTCAATGAACTTCTTTCCCTGAAATAACTCAGTGTGATGTGAGTTGGAAAGAACATATGATACCTGATAAGTAATGGAGTAAGGCCTATTTCCTTCCTCCAATAAATCCTTGCGTTTAAAGTCCTGATAAAGCGTCAGGGCTTTGCTGAAATGGGTATCATTAAGATTGTAAGCAATCTTTGGATAGATGATTCCCACTACTTGTCCTGCACAAAGATCTCCCGCAATTGTTCCCAATACGGAATCTTTCAGATTTCTAACTCTTTTATCGCATATAGCGATATCGATCGGCGTGTGAACTCCGGTAAAGATGGCCGATTTTAACATCAAATGGATGGCTCCAATATGGATCCAGTTCATCTTTTCAGCAACTTCAGGCTTCATCTTTGATAGATCTTCCCTGATATCGCTAGCTGGAATCAACTGCATCTCCACTTGATTCCCTGTAAGCTCTATAGGAAGCGACATTTCTCGTCTAGAAATTCCATAGACGATTTGTTGTTTCCTGCTTCTTAGATTAAAGTTCCTTAGAACTTGATCTATGTTGCTTGCTGAAAAGCCTTGATACTTTTGTATATTCAGACTCTTCTTCATGATTTTGTCAATCAGATTTTGAGAGAGAGTTGTGTGACTGGAGAATCCCGTCCTGTCCTCTTTCTCCTGATGAACAATCTCTGGATCAGTCTGACTCCGATCTAATTCCATCAGACCATTCTAAATCTTCTTCACTGAAGACTTCTTCTTGTTCATATATACTCTCATCCGAGGGTATATCTTCGAACTGATATACTTGTACCAGTTCCTGGTAGTAGACGGCATCTTCAATATCCGGAGTGGATTCGAATTTATTGATACCTCTTCTCTGTCAGGGAAATTTGTGGAAATATGCCCTTTTGCACCACACGTCCAGCAGTTGCAATCTCTAAAACTTTCATTCACTCTAGTATGAGTTCTTCTGAAAGTTTTCTTGGCAGGTGTCCTTCCTTGTGATTTATCATCTCCTCGGAATGAATACCTATTTCTTGATGGTCCACTTCTTTGGCCGGATTTGTAAGATCTGGCTTTCTGTCTTGACCATCTAGTTCTTGGTTTCCAAGAATTTCTTTTTGGATCTCTACCTTTATAATAGGGCTGAAACCTATTTTTCTTGTATTTTTTCAGTCTTGGTGGTTCTCCCCCAATGATCGTTGGCAGATCATTATCTTCACAGTTTAGAGGAGCAAATTTGTTAATCCTCCTCAGTTTCTTCATGTTCTTCAGAGCTGTTGCTTGTTGACACCACTCTGAGAGCTTTCGATGTTCATAAGACATCCTTCTTGCGACGTTTTCAGGATCACCTGGTTCGTAATCCCGAATCAGCATCTCTTTCCATGGGCTTGGAAATTTCAGAAAGAAAATTTCCAGCGCTACTCTATCATCAACTTTTGATTGATGTTGATAAAGAGCAAAGAGTTGTAAAAACTTGTTAAGCGATTGTTGATCCAAGACAGCCAGTCTTAGATTATACAATGCCATCAAGTATTTCTTCCATTTCTCTTTATCAAATCCCTCAAAATATCCTTCTCCCAGAAAATGGTTTTTAAATAGTACTGCCATATTCTGGACATGTTCTGTATAGTTTTCACTCTCAAAACATGAATTCTTGATATCCACAGGAAAGAATTCCTATGCAATTTTGACGATTCCCGCAAGACTCATTTCGAGAATTCTTACGAAACCTTCATTGTTCAAATCGAGAATTGCTGCTGCAATTCTCAGGGCTGACGTCCACTCGTCAATAACTGATTCTCGATCTCTGAAATTTACTTTATCGAGGTCGAGCATCACTCCATAAGGATGGATAGGATCCAGAGTCGCTTTTCCATAGGGTGTATCTTGCACCTTTGGATGCGGCCTTCTTGCCCTTGTCCTTCTCGCTGCCATATATGCATCATTTGGGGTATGTTGATCATACCTTGCTCCAGTCTGAAAGTCCTGGACTGCATTAATGGCTCCGGGTGCATTTTGAAAATCTTGTTGATTTCCAATTATGGCTCTTGGTGGAAGTTGATTCACCGGCTGTGGGTTTTGGACCACATTCTGGTTCATCTTTAAGTCCACCATTGTCATGTTAGCAAAAGATTCTGCTAACTCCTGGAGATCGTCAAGCTTGATTCGTTCAAGATTACTCATTTTTTCTTTTCACGAATCATTCTTTTCAAGGTCTCCATGTTGGGATCCTTTTTGGTTTCTCCCACTGGCTTTGGATAAGTGGGTTCATTACCAAAAGGATTTCTCCTTTGACCGGACCGAGGTTGTTGCTCCAGTCTTTCGATCCGTGATTGGATCTCTTTCAGGATGTTATAAATTTCATCCTGCTTCATAGCAATCTTGTATAGATCGCGTGGTACACCATACATGCTATCGCCATAATGTTGTACTGTCTTCTGAATTTCTCTTAGATCCGCTGATATTTTGGAGGAATCTGGAGAAATCTCTTGATATAAAAGAGTAGATGATACTCCTTTATCTTTCTTTTGTTCCATCAGAGCGGAGTAGTATATTCATTCCAATTTACTCCCAAATGGCTCCAATGGTCTCTTCTCATGGCATGTTCTATCTCCCATTCAAGGAGGATACAACCATGTAGAAGATCTTCTTTTCTTTTGATTCCTTGGATGCAGGAATCAATTATTTCTTTCTCCTCGTTATGCTGAATTAAAAGGTTCAGCATATTTCGCCAGTCTGTCAGAATCCTCTGGTGTCTGGTTCTTCTTTTCTCCAAAATTTGGAGACGTTCCTGGAAATGTCCACACCTTGGACATTCTTCTAGATCCATCAGATATGATTATTATGATGGTTCCTCCTCATGGTGTTTATCACCTCGAACAGGAGATCACTCAGATCTGAATCATATCTCCTTCTTGCCTCAATTTCTTGAGTAAAAGGCTCGAGGTATTCAAGCCTTCTTTCACGTACGACTATAGAGTCGAACAATTCTCTCCAGATTGTCCGTAACATCTGGTTTCTTTCTTTTTTTATCTCCAAATCTTGGAGATAATTCCTGTAACCTTCACATCTCGGACAATTGTCCGGATCCATGTTTTTCTTGGTGTCTCCTCCGTTAGGATAATACTTAAAGCAATAAATAAAATATAATTCCTTAATAAAACCAGGGCTCTGATACCATTTTAGAAACGTAGGATCGATTAGCAAAATAGGTAATAAAGAAATACGTAGCTATCATTTTAATAGCTAAAATAGGAGGGTAAATACATGATTTTATATGATTTTGGTTAACTAGTCCAATTTTTCCCCATTTTTCTCACAAAATGACACTTTTTTAGAAAATGTCACAATAGATATAATTAGAAAAGTCAAAAAGTCTTGGTGGTTATGTGTTATACATGTCTTCAAAACTGGTTATGGGGGGTATACACTATCATCATACTGGATATACATAAATAATACTCTTTAAAATATATATAAAACATAAAAAAAGAATATAATTAAATAATGAAAGACTACCTATGAGACACCGCTACCTTGAAGACGATCTTATTTTAAGATCGGTCTCTCAATAATTAAAAGGGTTAAGTATCAAAAAACTCCTTAATGTAGACTCCAAGATGCAAATTCACCCCTAACGTAACGTTAAGGGCTGTCAGCACCCCAACGTACATTTAAGTGGAGCAAATCGCCCTTTTATTTAACGGAAAGTTAGCACTGTTTAAAATTTTCGATTTTTCCATTTTCTTTTTTCATGTGGGCCCCATTTGTGTTTCAACAATAAAAAAATTAATGATCGGAGAAAGACCCTTTTGCGTTGGGCAGCCGCCGGGAAAAATCAAGAATCTATTCTATCCTGATTTGAGCCATTTTGTCACTTTAGTCCATAAAATAAAAGAAAAGTTATTTATCCTACCACTAATCCACCATCGGTTCTTCACCCACAGTTTTTAATTCCTCTATCTGACATACTATTAAACATTTTTTGGCCGAAGCACAAAGCAATGGCTACCCATTTGAACGAGCAGGTTTTCTAAGTAGAGAAAAAACTGGTTTATTTAAACCCATGTTAAACCCTTTTATTCTTGAGCTCGTCTAGAATCTAGATGAAATAAAATCAATCAATAAAGAATCAATTGGACTGCTGTTTTTGGCTATTTTCAAGTTAATTTCACTTATTTAATTCTGTTGGTATAATATATGGGATTTTGTTTTCTTCTACTTTTCTCGACGTATTGGCATCGAGCAATCAGCAAACAGAGTTTTTTTTACTGTTCTTAATTAAGATATTTGGGTTGATGTATCAAAAAATTATAGATTTTATGGTGTACAACAATTTAAATTTGTGAATGATTAATTATAGGAGAATGGAGCTCTTCCAAAACTGTGTTTTATTTTCAATGTAATGGCTTTCGTAAAAATCTTTGAATTTTATGCTGTATGGAATGGTTCTTCCAGGCGACTGCAACAACCGTAGAAAGGAGGAGAAAACTTCTTCAATTATTTATTTATTGTTCAAACACAAAGTGGGACCAACATGAAAAAAAAGAACATGAAAAAAATTGATAATTTTCAAACGGTGTTAACTCTACCATTAGACTGTAAACACAAAATATTGTATTTGATTTGATAAACACAAAATCGCATACAAATATATAAGAATTTCAAATATGTGCGGGTTCAATCTCTATTTGATCCTCTGATTCTTCTCTTCAAGTTGACCCTCGAACAATCTTTAAGTAGCCTTTGAGATTTTTAGAGATTTAGTGTCTCATTGATCTCTTTGGACTTGGTCTTCAAGCTTTAACGTTGACTTGGAGGACTTGTGTCTTGTTTCCGAAGTAAACGTTGAGCTTTGAGCTTTATAATGTTGACGTGGAGGACTTTCGCCTTGTTTCCGAAATAAACGTTGAGCTTTGGGCTTTATAACGTTGACATGGAGGACTTTCGCCTTGTTTTCGGATCAAACGCCACTTTGAGATAATTCCGACGAAGAACGCGTTGCTTCCACGAAGAACGCATTGAATCTCGTCGGGACACCTTGAATATTGAGAGAAATCTTAGAGAATTTCTCTTCAATTCTTGAGCTCTTGAAGATGATTTTTTGGTATGTTTTTGAAGTGGTATGGAGATCCCTATTTATAGTTGCATGGAGAGAGGTTTAAGTGGGCTTTTGGGCTCCATCATGGGCTTTGAGGGTGAGGTGACATAATTTTATTGGCTCTAAGAAATTGATATATATCTGTAACTTGTTGCCAAAGATATAGATTTATATTACCATATAAATATATATTTATTAATTAAATAACTTATTTAATATGGATTTGATAAGATTCCATAATCAAATAAAGTTATTATAATTAATAAAAATATGTTAAAATTTTCGATTCCTACAAATGCCCCCTCGAGACTTGTTCATGGACGACTTGTCGTGAAAATGAATTAGTCTCGATAAATTTGAACTTATTAGATAGTTTATACTCATATCAAGGAGTTCTTGAACTTCAACTTGTGAATAGTTTATACTCATATTCAAGAGTTCTTGAATTTGAAATTTATTAGAAAGTTTATACTCGTTTCAAGGAGTTCTTCAATTAAAATTTGGATTTGGTCAGTTTATGCTCATATCAAGGAGCTTTGATGAACTTGAATAGTTTATGCTCCTATGAAGGAGCATTCACTTTGGATTTGAAGTTAGATAGTTTATGCTCGTATCAAGGAGCCTTCAATTTTGATTTGAGTTTAGATAGTTTATGCTCGTATCAAGGAGCATTGAATTTGTAAACTTTTTATACTCATGTTTATGAATCTTCACTTGAATTTGAATTTATAGACCTTTTATACTCGTGTCAATGAGTCTTACTTGTTTTGAATTTGTAGACATTTTATACTCGTGTCTTTGTAGACATTTTATACTCGTGTCAATGAGTCTTTACTTGATTTGGATTTGTAGACATTTTATACTCGTGTCAAGGAGTCTTTGACTTGGACAATTCTTCAAAGAGTTTGATTAGATAGTTTTCGCTCATGTCTAGGAGCTTTATTGATATTTTAGGCTCTTATCAAGGAGCACTTGAAGTTCTTTGTTTGAAGAGTTTAGATGGTTTTTACTCGCATCTATGAGCATTTTAGACAGTTTAAGCTTATCAAGGAGCAATGCAGACAGTTTATGCTCTTATCAAGGAGCAATGTAGACAGTTTAGGCTCTTATCAAGGAGCGATGTAGACAGTTTAAGCTCTTATCAAGGAGCGCTTGACTTCATAAATTTCGACATACATATGAAGATTGACTTGTGACTATATTTGAAGTCTCTTCCTCATCTTCACTTGGAGTTTCTTCAAGATATTTGCCCCCATGATTTGTTTCTTGATTTTCTTCAAAGTTGTAGGGCTCAAGCATTGTCATATCTTCAATTCCATTTGCAATCATGCTTAACTCCATGTCATGAGCTCTAGTTGCCAATTCTTCAAAAGGTCTTTGGTTGAATTCCTTTTAGAATGTAACGAAGACTACAATGCATGCCTTGGATGCACACACTACTACAAAATTCGTAATTGACAACACCTGAATAACAACGGTTCTTAGCAAAACTCGTTGTTGTTTACTTAAAAACCGTTGTGGTATGAAAGCCCGTTGTCTTTGAGCGAAAAAGTGCGCTCATAGACAAGGGTTTTTGTGAACCGTTGTTGAAAGTCCGTTGTGGTAGTCTCATTACACGCTCATACACAACAATAGCTCTAGATGTTGTCGTTTCTATGTTGTTGTAGACTAATAGCATTATCTACAACAATGATTTTATTTTCCGTTGTATTTAGTATGTTGTCGTAGGAGAACAAAATCAATCTACAACAACAGTTTCATTATATGTTGTCATTATATTGTTGTTATAGCCCTCATGATTAGTAAAAAATAAAAAAAAAGAAAAAGTAAAAAATAAAAACAACACGTTTCTTACCTTTCACCTTTTAACCTTCTCTGAAAAATCAAATCCCTATTTCCCCAAATTGAAAAACACCACCGTCAAGTCTGGTCGCCGGTCGTCGTCGTCTCTGGCCGCCGTCAAGCCTCTAGCTTCCGTCGACGTCACCATTAACACCATGGCCGGTCTTGAATAATGCTTCATCCATTCTATGTGAAAATCGAATCCTCTGCCAAAATCGAATCCTCTGCCGTAAATATTGGTTCTCCGCCTCCAGCTGCTTTATAGCTTCCACCGTCGCCGTCATATGCCTGTTGATTTCACCGTCCGACCGCCTATGACGCCTTGAATCGCCGCTGACGCCTCCAGTCTTTCTCTGCAGCCCAAATTTTCTTCTTCTCCTTTTTTATAGAGGTGATACTCTTCCGACTATTGACTTGCGTATATATGTCAGTTCATAATTTAAACCTCTTTTTTCTTCATTGAATTCCATTTAGTCTTTGTGATGTGTTATTTTGCTTGTGCAACTTCTAAACTTAGATTTTTGCTATTTTGTGAAAAATTATGATTTCTGAGGTAGATTTTGGGTTTTTTCGTTGTGAATATGCTGTTTTGAACTAGGATTTTTTCCATGTTACTTAATTTTTTTGGAGAAAATGCGCCACTTCCCACTATGCATGTGGTATTATCTAACCATGATTTCTCCAAATTTTTTTGTATACTGGGAGAGAAACAATGTTTCTGAATTGAGCTTTTTCTATGTTTTTTGTCATTATCTGGTGTATTAATTTGAAAATAATTTTGAGTTGTAGGGATATAATTCGAATTATGTGGTGACATAATTCAAAGCCCTTGTTGTTTATAAGTGTGCATTGCATAGGAAATTTTGAACAGAGAGGTCAACACAACGCATCATTTTTTTATGTAAATTTATATTAAATAATGTCTTTGATGATATAGTTTAGTTTTAATAATGTATATGTAATGGATGTTGAAAATTGAGGAATTTTCAGCCGGAGAAAATACAAAAAAGAGATTGAAAGCCTACTAAAAATCATTACAAAAGCCTCAGGGAACAATGGCTGGAGATTGAAGGTGCTTCTTACTCTATTTCTTTGCCTTTTTTAATCTTAGAATTGTGAAAAAAACATTAAAAAGTAAAAATAATTGAAAAACTGAAAAAAATTGTAAAAGTGAATTTTCTAATCTATTTTTTATTATTTTTTCTGATCTTGTCAGACGTGTGTGGAGATCGAAGATTAAATTGGCTTTGAGGAATTCTTACTTCGACATTCAGATTGGTATGTAATAATTTTTCTATTCTTGAATTCCTTATCTATTGAATAAATATTAAATAGTGTGTTGTTTCAATTCTTCTTGCTGTTTTGGGAGATTTTGTATTTGGATATGTGAAATATGATTCTGGAGTTGGTGAAATTTTTAGTAAATTAAATAATGGCCTGCTTTGTATGATGAATTATGATAAATTGATCTAGTTGTAAGTTGCACTCTTAGTAAGTTTGCTTAAAACTTCATAATTTATAGGATTATAATGGACAAATCATGGAAGTTAAAAGATAAGTTGTCAAATGAGTATAAGGCTGGAGTAGACTTCTTCATGCACTTTGCCCAACAAAGTGTAGATGATCAAGATAAAATGTCATGCCCGTGCTCAGCTTGTGGAAACCTTATGCGGAAAAAAGTTAAGCTCGTACGGTTGCATTTGTTGAGTAATGGTATGGATTTAACATACCATACATGGATATGGCATGGGGAACGATCTGCATCAACTTGTTGGAAGAATCATCCAGATCCATCTGGGCACGATGAACGCGATTTTGTTTCAAAAGAGCAAGTCCATATGGTGCATGCTGCATATGAAGAGAGCGACGATCCAAGAGAATTCATAAGATTACTTGAAGATGCAGAAAAACCATTATATCCTGGTTGTGTCAAATTTACCAAGTTATCTGCCATTGTGAAAATATATAACTTGAAGGCAAAGCACAGTTGGAGCGATAAGAGTTGTAATGATCTTCTTACTCTTTTACGAGATATGCTGTCGGACTCTAATGAATTGCCTTCATCCTTATATTATGCAAAGAGAAGTTTAGTTACTTTGGGTATGGATTACGAGAAAATCCATGCATGCCCCAATGACTGTGTCCTATATCGGAAGGAGTACGAGGACTATACTAGTTGCCCAACTTGTGGTGTCTCCAGATGGAAAGAGTGCAAGACGTCTACTTCAAAGACCTTAATTCCTGCAAAAATCTTATGGTACTTTCCACCTATTCCCAGATTTCAAAGAATGTTTCGAAACAAGGATACTGCTAAGGACTTAACTTGGCATGCCGATGAGAGGATCAAAGATGGTTATTTGCGTCATCCAGCAGATTCACCATCTTGGAAGGTTGTCGACCATAGGTGGCCGGAGTTTGCATTGGAGACAAGAAATTTGAGATTAGTTTTGTCAGCGGATGGGATCAATCCCTATAGTTTGATGAACTCTACGTACAGTTGTTGGCCAGTTTTATTAGTCACTTACAATCTTCCTCCATGGCTGTGTATGAAACGAAAATTTATCATGCTTACCTTGTTGATTGCTGGTCCTAAGCAGCCGGGAAATGATATTGATTTCTACTTAGCTCCTCTAATTGATGACTTAAAACACTTGTGGTCAGTAGGCATTCAGACATATGATGCTTATCGGGATGAAAGTTTCCTACTTAGAGCTGTCTTATTATGGACAATTAATGATTTTCCAGCTTACGGCAACTTAGCTGGATGTAAGGTGAAAGGATATTATGCATGTCCTATATGTGGTGAAAATACTTGTGCAACAAGGCTGAAGCATAGTCGGAAGATGTCATTCACACGCCACAGACGGTTTCTTCATGAAAGTCATCCTTATAGAAGGCAAAAGAAAGCATTTGACGGGACACAAGAATTTGAGCCAGCACCAAAATCATTGAGTGGCAGGGAAGTTTTGAAAAGTATTGATGCAATAAAATGCAATTGGGGAAAGGGAAAATCGAATAAAGTTGGAAATGATGGAGATGATGCGATTTGGAAGAAAAAGTCAATATTCTTTCAACTCGAGTACTGGGAACATCTACATGTTCGGCATATTCTTGATGTGATGCATATTGAGAAGAATATATGTGAGAGTATCATTGGTACACTACTCGACATTCCTGGGAAAACAAAAGATGGGTTAGCATCGAGAAGAGACCTTGTGGAAATGAATTTGAGGATTGATTTGGCACCTATTGTGGGGGATAAGAAAACATTTTTGCCATCGGCTTGTTACACGTTAAGTAGGGCAGAGAGAAAAAAAGTTTGTGAATCTTTTTATATGATGAAGGTTCCAACAGGTTATTCATCGAATGTAAAGAAGCTAGTTTCAATGAAGGATTTAAAACTTATTGGACTTAAGTCACATGATTGTCACACGTTGATGCAACAGTTACTTCCTTTGGCAATTCGTGGTATTTTACCAAAGAATGTCAGATATGCTATCACTCGATTGTGTTTCTTCTTCAATATGTTGTGTAGCAAAGACATAGATGTCTCCAAGTTAGATGATCTTCAACGAGATATTGTAACGACATTGTGTTTGTTAGAGAAATACTTTCCTCCGTCGTTCTTTGATATCATGGTTCATTTATCAGTTCACTTGGTACGAGAGGTTAAATTGTGTGGGCCTGTATGGTATAGATGGATGTATCCATTTGAAAGATATATGCGTGTACTGAAGGGTTATGTGAGAAATCGAAATAGGCCTGAAGGGTGCATGGCCGAATGTTATATAGCTGAAGAGGCCGTGGAATTTTGTACAGACTATCTATCAAATATGGCCACTTGTGGCATACCATCAACTCAACACCGCGACCAGCATACTAAGCATCTATCTGGCAGGAAAATACATTCTGTTAGTCATGAGGAGTTGGCCCAAGCACATCGTTACATACTCACAAATGATGCTGAGATTGATTCCTATATCGAGTAATCTTCGTAACCTATACTCTCGTCGTTTAAATTACGTATATTGCCCAATCACTAATATTTTATTCTATCTTTAGGGAGCACATGGCCTATTTGAAAACAACAGATAAGAAAAAGGCTAAGTCACCAAAATGGTTGCAAGATGAGCATAATCGGCTTTTTATTAGCTGGCTGCGTAATCGAGTAAGTTATATAAATACTATTTTCTATTTCATAAAATGTATTAATTTTTTCATCTTAAAAATTGAAAGCACTCGTCCCACTTATAGGTAGCATGTGAACTTACTCGACCCACCCACCAAATATCCGAAAAGTTAAAGTGGATTGCTGAGGGCCCTAGCCCCCACGTCCTGAAGTATGATAGTTACATGATTAATGGGATTACTTTCTACACAAAAGAATATGATGTAGTTCGAGCTGTTCAAAACTCGAGGGTGAGCTTAGTTGCAAAGACCATGCAACTTGCTAGTGCGAAAGATAAAAATCCCGTCGTGTGTGACATGGTCTTCTATGGAGTTATTGAAGAGATATGGGAACTTGATTATCACAAGTTTCAAATCCCTATGTTCAAATGTAACTGGGTAGAGAATAAAATGGTATCAAAATAGATGATCTTGGATTTACATTGGTAAACCTCAATAAGATTGGCTTCAAAGATGATTCATTTATTTTGGCAAGTCAAGCAAAGCAGGTTTTTTATATTGAAGATCCCGTAGATACTCGGTGGTCTATTGTACTTATGACACCTACTAGAGAGTACTTTGAATCTACAACTTCTAGTGAATTAGAAGAGAGTGTGACCCAGCATCCTTGTTTTACTAAAGGGCTGCCCAGTAATGATGAAGATACGACAGATGATAGTGAACCACCATATGTCCGTGAAGATTGTGAAGGAATTTGGATTGATCATTCAAATAATTGAATTAATCTGGTTCTTTTTTTGTTAATATTGTGAGTTGACTATTTGTTTTGTACTTGCAATTGCATATGTGAAGTATATCTGCTGTCACTATAATTTTATTATTGAGTACTTTTATTCATGAACAAACTAACATTATCTTCTTATAATGATTGTTGCAGATTTGTGTCATCCATGGCCCGACGAAGAAAACAAGATTCGAAGGATACTCAACCAAAAGCCTCTGAATTAAAAAAAAAATTAAGATTGGAAGAGACAGATAAAGAAGCAACAAGTGATGAGAATGATAATGACGTTGAAGGAGGTGAATTATCATCAGATTCCAAGAGCTCCAAGTGCACTCAGTCTACAAGATCTCTAAGAGGAAGAACACAGATGCATTGTCTGCAAGTGAAAAGGGTTCAAGGTGAGAAACAAGATGTTGAGTTTAATGACAATGGGCAGCTCGTGGGAACTAGTGCGACTCAATTGCAAAGTTACATTGGAGTATTGGCTAGGGAGAAGGTGAAGATAACGTTTGATTCTTGGAAAAATGTTACAAATGATGTGAAGGAGCTTATTTGGGAGTCCGTAAATGTAAGTAAACATCATATTCTGCTCTTATTCTCCTTGTAAATCTTGACTGCTGATATCTTATTCTGCGTTTTGTTTTCATTTTTGTTCATGTCAGCTGAATATGATTCTCTTGTCTTTAATTGATTTAACTGATATATCTTCTATTGTAGTTATCTTTCAATGTACCCCAAAGGTGGTAGGCATCATGTATGATCTCGGCTAATAAGAGTTCAAAGTTTTTATGGGCCCCTATCTTAAGGCGGTTGCAATATTGGGCCATAATTCGGCGGGCTTGCAAGAAAAGGGCCTTCGGGCTTGAAAGATATAAAAATTTGAATTTTGGATTTGCAAAATTAGGCCACTATATTTTATAAAAGTTGCAATTTTGGGCCAAAATCGTTAATACTCACTTGCATTGGAACAAATCATAAATACACATCAAGATAAGAATTGCTCAAGGTTACAAGTGATCCACGCTTTCTCAAATGGTATCAGAGCCTTAGGTTTATCTGGGAATTATATTTTATTTATTGCTTTAAGTATTATCCTAACGGAGGAGACATCAAGAAAAACATGGATCTGGACAATTGTCCGAGATGCGAGTGTTACAGAAATTATCTCCAAGATCTGGAGATAAAAAGAGAAAGAAACCAGATGTTACGGACAATCTGGAGAGAATTGTTCGACTCTATAGTCGTACGAGAAAGAAGGCTTGAATACATTGAGCCTTTTACTCAAGAAATTGAGGCAAGAAGGAGATATGATTCAGATCTGAGTGATCTCCTGTTCGAGGTGATAAACACCATGAGAAGGAACCATCATAACAATCATATCTGATGGATCTAGAAGAATGTCCAAGGTGTGGACATTTCCAGGAACGTCTCCAAATTTTGGAGAAAAGAAGGACGAGACACCAGAATGTTCTTACACGCTGGAGAAATATGTTGTATATATTAATTCAGCATAACCAGGAGAAAGAACTAATTGATTCCTGCATCCAAGGAATCAAAAGAAAAGAAGATCTTCTACATAGGTGTATACTCCTTGAATGGGATATTAAACATGCTATGAGAAGAGATCATTGGATCCATCTAGGAGTAAATTGGAATTCATATACTACTCCACTCTGATGGAACAAAAGAAAGATAAAGGAGTATCATCTACTCTTTTGTATCAAGAGATTTCTCCAGATTCCTCCAAGATATCGGCGGATCTAAGAGAAATACAGAAGACGGTACAATATTATGGTGATAGCCTGTATGGTGTACCCCGCGATCTTTACAAGATTGCTATGAAACAGGATGAAATTTATAATATCCTGAAGGAGATCCAATCAAGGATCGAAAAGCTGGAACAACTACCTCGTTCCAGTCAAGGGAGAAATCCGTTTGGTAATGAACCCACTTATCCATTTCCAGTGGGAGAAACCAAAAAGGATCCTAACATGGAGACCCTGAAATAATGATTCGTGAAAGGAAGAAATGAGTAATCTTGAACGAATCAAGCTTGACGACCTCCAGGAGTTAGCAGAATCTTTTGCTAACATGACGATGGTTGATTTAAAAATGAACCAGAATGTGGTCCAAAACCCACAGCCGGTGAATCAACTTCCACCAGGAGCCATCATTGGAAATCAACAAGATTTTCAAAATGCACCCGGAGCCATTAATGCAGTCCAGGATTTTCAAACTGGAGCAAGGTATGATCAACATACCCCAAATGATGCATACATGGCAGCAAGAAGGACAAGGGCAAGAAGGCCGCATCCAAAGGTGCAAGATACACCCTATGGAAAGGCGACACTGGATCCTATCCATCCCTATGGAGTGATGCTCGACCTCGACGAAGTAAATTTCAGAGATCGAGAATCAGTTATTGACGAGTGGACGTCAGTCCTGAGAATTGCAGCAGCAACTCTCGATTTGAACAAGGAAGAATTCGTAAGAATTCTCGAAATGAGTCTCGCAGGAATCGTCAAGATTGCATGGGAATTCTTTCCTGTGGATATCAAGAATTCATGTTTTGATGGTGAAAATTATACAGAACATGTCCAGAATATGGCCGTACTTTTCAAAAACCATTTTCTGGGAGAAGGATATTTCGAGGGATTTGATCAAGAGAAGAGAAAGAAATACTTGATGGCATTGTATAATCTAAGACTGGCAGTCTTGGATCAACAATCGCTTAACAAGTTTCTACAGCTCTTTGCTCTTTATCAACATCAATCTAAAGTTGATGATAGAGTGGCATTGGAAATTTTCTTTCTGAAATTTCCGAGCCCATGGAAAGAGATGCTAATTCGGGATTACGAACCAGGTGATCCTGAGAACGTCGCAAGAAGGATGTCATATGTACATCGAAAGCTCTCAGAGTGGTGTCAACAAGCAACTGCTCTGAAAAACATGAAGAAACTGAGGAGGATTAACAAATTCGCTCCTCTAAACTGTGAAGACAATGATCTGCCAACGATCATTGGGGGAGAACCATCTAGGCTGAAGAAATACAAGAAAAATAGGTTTCAGCCCTATTATAAAGGTGGAGATCCAAAAAGAAATTCTTGGAAACCAAGAACCAGATGGTCAAGACAGAAGGCTAGATCTTACAAATCTGGCCAGAGAAGTGGACCATCAAGAAATAGGTATCCATTCCGAGGAGATGATAAATCACAAGGAAGGACACCTGCCAAGAAAACTTTCAGAAGAACTCACACTAGAGTTAATGAAAGTTTCAAAGATTGCAACTGCTGGACGTGCGGTGCAAAAGGGCATATTTCCACAAATTTCCCTGACAATGAGAAAAAAGGTATCAATAAATTCGAATCCACTCCAGATATCGAAGATGTCATCTACTACCAGGAACTGGTACAAGTATATCGGTTCGAAGATATACCCTCAGATGAGAGTATATATGAACAAAAAGAAGTCTTCAGCGAAGAAGATTCAGAATGGTCTGATGGAACTAGATCGGAGTCAGACTGATTCAGAGATTGTTCATTAGGAGAAAGAGGACCGGACGGGATTCTCCAGTCACACAACTCTCTCTCAAAGTCTGATTGACAAAATCATGAAGAAGAGTCTGAATATACAAAAGTATCAAGGCTTTTCTGCAAACAACATAGATCAAGTTCTAAGGAACTTTAATCTAAGAAACAGGAAACAACAAATCGTCTATGGAATTTCTAGACGAGAAATGTCGCTTCCTATAGAGCTTACAGGGAATCAAGTGGAGATGCAGTTGATTCCAGCTAGTGACATCAGGGAAGATCTATCAAAGATGAAGCCTGAAGTCGCTGAAAAGATGAACTAGATCCATATTGGAGCAATCCAGTTAATGTTAAAGTCGGCTCTCTTTACTGGAGTTCACACGCCGATTGATATCGCTATATGCGATAAAAGAGTTAGAAATCTGAAGGATTCCGTATTGGGAACAATAGCGGGAGATCTTTGTGCAGGACAAGTTGTGGGAATCATTTATCCAAAGATTGCTTACAATCTTAATGATACCCATTTCAGCAAAGCCCTGACGCTTTATCAGGACTTTAAACGCAAGGATTTGTTGGAGGAAGGAAACAGGCCTTACTCCATTACTTATCAGGTATCATATGCTCTTTCCAACTCACATCACACTGAGTTGTTTCTTGGAAAGAAGTTTATTGAGATACCAGATATCTTCAACAAGGTGACAACAGCAGTTTGTCCCGATAGAGTTGAAATTGCTCGGTTAAGGAATGTGGATATTCAAATCCGAGATAGAGAAGTCATGAGACACGACCAAAGTCTCAGGATAACTTCAGGGAGATTATCTTTCCAAGGAGACAGAATTATGTCTTTACCATATGGAAGGAGTCGGAGTCTCATTCGAGAAGCGACACACCCTCAAACATCTCAGAGTAACAAAGTACCAGTGAATCTGAAATGTCCAGAGGGATGGAGAGAAGTGATAGTAAAATTTGACACTACAATGTGGGAAACTAACTTTCCTTGTAATGTTCTTTACTATCTGCAGCAGCCAGAGATCAATCATTACAAAGGCACCCTGGAAATTGGGGGACAAGTGATGGAGATCATGGGCAGAGCTGGAAGAGAAGCAATTTTGCTATTGGGTTTGGATTTTCTGGAGGATCACAAACCTTGGGCAAACAAAGAAGATGGAATGGAAGTTACGATTAATGGAAGAAAACTATTAATCGAATGACAAGTCCATTCTCCATATACATCTCTATAGGGATGTTATATGAAAAATATAAAGCAGAATATTTTGCTGCTTATATTGATTCAGGTGCAGGAATTTGTACTGCAAAACGAGGAGTTTTCCCAGCAGAGGTAGAGGATGATCTACCCCGAATTGCAGGAAGAGATTTCTCAAAGAAGATTTTGCTCCTTGCTAAAGGAGTAAAAGAGACGGAAATTTTGATTGGAGGTGCCAGAGGTACACCTTGGTATAAGGTTAAAACTCCGCCAATTTATTTCCATGATACAGGTGCAGACATTCTGCTAGGAAACAATTTCCTACAGATGTTCAAAAGATATATACAGGATAATGAAAGAAGGCAATTGGTATTCACAACCATTTGCAATCACAAGATCATTGTCTAGAGGCTCAAAGGGGCTTTTAATCGCCAGATACCATTGAGTTTTCGCAGCAAGCGTGGTGATGAAGGAAAACTTCGACACCCGAAGATGAAGGATCAAAGGAGATTCAGCGAAGCAGTGCTAAGCTGTATCAGAGATTGGGATCTCAATGATGAAGAGATCCAGATCCTCAAAGCATCTTTAGTATCTCATCAAGATATTAAGGTAGAAATGTAGGTATCCCTAGAAGATGTCAAAAGGAAAATTAAAAGAAATTATAATGAGAATCCTATGGCATGGTGGGATAAAAACAAGCTCAAAGCTACCTTGAAGGTGAAGCCAGAAAAGGAATATGAGTTTGTTAGATACAGACCAATCCTGATGAACCTCAAAGATCAACAGGATATGAAGGAGATAATCAAGGAACACCTTGATTTAAAGTTGATCGAACCAGGGAACTCGCCTTACAGCAGTCCCGGATTTTTGGTAAGAAATCATGGTGAGATCAAACGAGATAAACCCAGATTAGTTATTAATTACAAAGGAATTAATGATATTCTGGAGTTTGATGGATATTTTATTCCAAGTAGGGAACACCTTATTAACTGCATTAGGAATGCTAAGGTTTTCTCTAAATTTGATTGCAAGTCAGGTTTTTACCAGATTCGCATGGAGGAAGAGAGTAAGAAGTTTACAGCCTTCTCTACTCCACAAGGGCATTATGTTTGGAACGTAATACCAATGGGGTTAGCTAATGCGCCTCAAATTTTCAAAGAAAGATGGATAATCTATTTAAAGATTATTTTTCTTTTATGTTCGTCTATATTGATGATATTTTAATAGCATAAAAAAATATGAAAGAACATATCAAACATCTTGAGATCTTTGCAGATGTTTATTATAAAGAAGGTTTAGTACTGTCTGAAAAGAAGGCAGTCGTTGCAACTCGGAAAATGGAATTTCTGGGAATTGAGATCGATGAAGCAGGAATCATTCTGCAGGACCATATTGTTTAAAAGGTCCAGAATTTTCCTGAAGATCTGAAAGAAAAGAAACAACTTCAGAGTTTCTTGGGAGTTGTTAATTTTGCGGGACCATTTATAAAAGATCTCGCAAAACATAGAAAGGTTTTCAGTTCATTACTGAAAAAAAATGTTCCGTTCATCTGGACAGAAGAACATCGACAAGGAATGAAGGAGTTAAAAGAGGTTTGCAAAAACCTCCCAAAACTCTCGATACCTCAGGACGAAGACGACTTGGTCCTGTATACAGATGCAAGTGATTATTGGTGGGCTGCAGTCTTAACCAAGATCACTCATAATGGAGAAGAATCCTGTAGATACTGCAGTGGTTTATTCTTAGATGATGAGACCGTAAGATGGCACATCAACGAGAAAGAGTTCTTTGCAGTCAGAAAGGCGTTTAAAAAATGGCCTTTATTTTTACTTGCAAAGAAATTTACTTTGAAAGTTGATAACACACAAGTTAAAGCTTTCTTAAGAAACGAGATGGAATCTAAGCCTGAAAAGGCTAGATTAATTAGATGACAAGCTGAATGCCAATATTATATTTATGATATTGTCGTTTTGAAATCTCACGAAAATGTTCTTGCAGATTTCCTAACAAGAGATGGAGCAAACTGATGTGAACTCCATTCTACTGGCCCATAGACATCTCAGAGAAAATCTGGAGATGTTAACGGGAGAGTGGGACGAGTGCATTCTGAATGCTGAGCAAGCAGGAAGATTGCAGACTCTCGATAAGATGAAAGTCACCGAGAGAATACGAGCTTGCATACGGTCTCAGGGTCAACTCTGGGCTGCATGTCAAACACCAATCCTTCGGGTGGCCAAAGATCCTTTGGTAAAAGAAGAGTTTCGAGTACAGGGCTCTAAACCTGTAGCAGAGGATTCAAATACCTCTTGCCCAAGTTCTAAGGTGGTGGTATCTTCGGAACCATTGCCCCAAGAAAAAGATGATCTTCAGGGGTCACACTCTGAACCATCATGTCAACCCAGCACCTCTGGGGAAAAAGAGGGAGAGATTAATCTTAGGCCAATGACTGGTAATTCTAAGATTAATAATGATAAGATTGAAGTTTCTTCTTCGTGGCAGGTTTATCAAGCCAATTGGGAGAAGCTCAACACAAGGACTGGTATCAACCCAGAAAAAATAAGGGTTGATGTTTCGGGGAAATATCCTCGGGTGTGGATGATGCCAAATTCAGATCCACACGAAGTCAAAAGATGGTATGAATTTGGAACATTTGCTTCAGTTTATACCACATCTCCATCATTCGCCGAAATCAAGAGTCTACCCAAGTGGATTCAAGAAGCGGTGTATGATACCTGGGCTAATAATCCACAGCTTAGCCGAGGTGATGTTTTGGAGCTGTATTTCATCAGTGCAGCCCCAGAACCAGCAAGGAAAGAAAATCATGAAGCCTTTCACTATATTAGCCTTTCACTATATTAGGCTGCAGAAAAAGAGACTACTCTAGTCTCAACACTACCAGAAGATCTCATCTCCATAAGAAAAGCATGGGGTTTATGGGTCTGTCTCACTGAGATGGACAAAGTCAAGTTCCCGTTCAAATTCTTTTAGAATTCAGTGAACGGGTCATTCCTGTTAAATACTATGACAGGAAAATCTACAAGATTCGTAGAAGAAGCTTTCGAAAGAAAGAGAACCTTGCTCTGGGAAAACAAGATTACGACGAGTAAAGACACTCATCGTAAATATTGCAACATGGCTCATTTTGGGAACTGGTCCGAGCGCGTTTGTTCGGATTGTCAGAACCAGAAAGAACCAGAGTTCGGGAAAGGGTTCATGCCCAGAAAAGGAAAGGAGAAGGCTCGGTCCCACGAGCATCTCGAGCAGAAGGCGTTGCCAAAAGCAAGGACGCCAAGGGCCCCGGGAAAAAAGTAGATTCCCGACACAGGTTGGTGGAGTCATGTGACTCTGAGCTGGAGCACCCACTAAAAAGAAAAAGACAGTAGTGGGTGGAGGGAAAAGTAATTACCCACTAAAAACCAAAAGGGTAAAAGCACAGGAAAAGCATTATCAAACAGAGATAATGCGGTATGATGAAGAAATTAGCACCGAAAGTTGGGCGTCCTTATTCAATTATGGACGACAGCAGTGGTCCTACGCTGAGTCATAAACAGGCTGGCCACGGAACAAAGGCATCCGAGGCAATAATAAAGAGAGAAGGTTGAGAATTTCAACCTCTATATATTTCAAGAGTTTGGAGAGCAGAAGGTATCGAAAATCCACCAGAAATCATCTACACCATCTCCTCTGCTCTCTCAAAATAAAATTTGTAATAGTTCCTAGCTTAGTATTGTATAGTTTATGTATTTCAATTCCGCTACCATAGGTAGCTAAACAAGTCTGTCTCCTCCCTAAAGGAGATATACTTATGTTGTAATAAATTTTATATAATTCCTAAATAAAGTTCGGGCTTTTGCTCATCCCTTCCAGTGTCTAATTATTCTCTAAATACCGACTAAATACCATACGCCCCGGATAGGAAATGAATGAGGGTTGTGCTGAGTGTTGCTGAAGGAGTCTGCGTCTGGAAACCATCGGTTGCGATCGTGTGGTTGGACGAGGTCCCTAAAACTTCCGGTGGAAATACCCGGCAGCATTACGGTCAAAAAGGTATGAAGTTGGTATGCTTAGAATTTTTATACGGAAGTGTGATGGGCCTGATTGCATTAAATGCTTTATCTCCAAATGGAAGAATGGATTAATATTTTGATTGTAAATTTGAGTAATTCTTGATTTTGATGTGTAATCCTTATAAGCTTTGTGGGTATGCTGTTTTGAACTTATCGGGCCGAAAGGTGGCCTTTGACCGCCAATCGGGCTGAAAAATGGCCTAAGATTGCCAAACTTTTAGAATAATGGGCTAATTTGAACGACCTGAAGAAATATGGCATAAATTTGCAAACTACCCTAAGATAAGGGCCCAAACGATCTTACAACTCCGGCTAATAATAAGTGGCGTCAGTTTAAGAGCTATCTTAGTACTGAATTTGTTTATAAAAGGGTTGGATTGCCCAACTTGAATACGCCTCCTAGTGATTTTCCATGCATTAATGCATCTGATTGGAGTGCTTTTGTTATTAGTCGTTTGTCAGATGACTTCAAGGTATATCCCAACAAACCTTTTCTAAGAAGACTGTTGTTACATCTTATTCACTTAAATGCTCATTTGTTATCTAGAACGTAAGAGAGCAACAACAAAAACGAAGAGCTCAATACGTGCATCCTTATCGTTTCGGGCGGAAGGGATATGCAAAATATGCCACTGAACATGTAAGTCACATGATTTTGAATTAATTTTTACATTTTAATTTGTTTGTTTAATTCAGCTTCCTTCATGTATGCAGCCTACATTGCTGTGTGAGGATCCCGAAATAAATCAAGCTACAATGTGGATTGAAGGACGGAAGACTAAACAAGGGACACTTGAAGGAGATGACCTTGTAGCAAAAGCAGCAAAAATTGTAAGTAGTACTTTCCTATCGTCTCCATTGTTATTCATCACATGTTGTAAGCTTATTTACACTCTGTTGTTTTGGGGCTATTTAATGTATGATGAGTATATTTCTAAGAAAAAGGCTGGAAATTTACATTTAAAGGACGTGAAAGGCACTATCCTTGAAAATGCTCTTGAAAAAGAAGAGCATAAAGGGCGTTTGAGAGCTGTTGGATGTGATATGACTCAAACATCATATTTTTACATTCCTAGAGGAAAGAAATCCTGCACAGAGCTTTGTAATAGTCAGCAACAACAAGCATTGATGGAAGCTACAATGAGAAATGCTGAACAAATTGCAAGATTAGAAGCTGTTGTGTTCAACAACAAAACAAGTCTACATGATGTTGATGTAGATCAGAAGGATAGCTGCTCAGTCAAGCAAAAATCTGAAGATCCAAAAGTTGATGCACATGATATTGGTAACCAAGATGATGGTGTGAAGTTGGATGAGGAAGATGATGTGTATAAATTCGATACAGATGTGCAAATAATTGATAAAAACGCATCATTACAGGTATATTTTCTCTTCTTTTTTTTTACATGTCTGTGCAAAATAATAAGCTATACATTGCAATTGGACGTATTAATATGATTTATATTTATGTTATAGGGTAAACTTGTAGCACTTAGTTTGGAGTCAGGCACAAACATTGCATACGGCACAGTTTTGAGAGTATGTGGGCCTGGTGATGAATTGCCTCAAAAATGCATGCGTGTATCCATCGATGAGGTAGTGGATGACAATGCCCTTTTGCCTGTCCCAACAAGTGAGTGCAAAAGTATCGGTGAGGCACTTGGTTATCACGTTCCATGGCCAATGCATCTGGTGAAGTTGCAAGAGGAGGTAAAAATATTTATTACTTACATAGTATTGGCATTATTTAGATATCTATTAATATATGTACTGTTAATATCTAGAAAGCAAAAGGCAAAGGGAAAAAGAATTCTGAAAAGGAAATGGCTGAGGCGGTAGACCCAGTGGATGTTGATACTCTACCTATGGCATTGCGTATGGTCTACTGTTATAGCAAGATTGCTCTTAAAGGCAAAAACACTATAACGATAACACTCAAAGAGGTCTTTGAAGAGGATCGTCTGTTGTACATAAACATTGAAGATATCATACCTTTTTGCCTATTGCAACCAATTTCTTATACGTGCATTGTTGTCTACATATGGTAACTAATATTAGGAATATTGTTAATTATCTATGTTGGTTAGCTATATTACATTGATGAAATTATTTCTTTTATTTATAGGCATATATACAAGGAGATGATGAAGTTAAACAAAGTCAACAAATTTAAATTTGTTGATCCAGTGGAGATTGGTCATATTCCATCACCCAAAAAAGATAAGAAGACAGCAGATGAAGCAATAGAACGAAGAACACGTGCATTGGCAAGAGGGCTCACCGGAACATTGATCAATCAACTAGTTTTGGTTCCATGTAATGTTGGGTAAGTTAAATTATCATCATTTGAACTTTACTAGGGAAATTAAAGAAACACAAGTTTATGTTAGTTGTTGCTGCAGTAGAGCATGAAATCTGAAATAGCAAAGGGATCTTAATTTGCAGTGTTTCTCATATATGTGTGTGTTTTACTGAGGCAGAGTTGGTCCGTGAATCAGCCCATATTTCATGGGAATATATATATGGCTTTAATCCATCTTTTTTGGGTAGTTCGTTGAATAGTTTTGTCCTTTCTTTGCATAGAGCGCACTGGATCCTTACAGTCATCGACCCTCACAAGGAACAAATAGAGTTGTTGGATCCTATTCCTTTGGAAACCGTCACGGCGATTGGAAGCATATTGTTGAAGTGTAAGTTTCTTTTGCTTGTTTCATTTCTATTATATCAATTTGATGGAACTAAACCATTTCATACATCTATATGAAGGGCGTTGAGGATTTTTAATGCGGGGATAGAAAAGAAAGGAAACAGTAAAAAATGGACTGTAATTAAGGTATGCAAACTAAAATAAATTATATAAGTTAATAATAAATTACTATATTAACTATTTTTTATTTTCAATGTAGGCACCTAAACAACAAGACTGCGTCAAATGTGGTTTTTTTGTGATGAAATACATGAGGGAAATAGTTAATGCTTCTTCTGGTGTGACGATTGATTCCTTACAATCACTGGTAATTAATATTTTATTTATAAATTATTGTAATTAAGTTCCATTAAATTAAAGTTTTTTATGGTGACTAATTGTAGCTTGTTTTTTTTTATACTTAACAGTTCAACCAAAAAACATATTCGGCTGAGGAAATAGATGAAGTGCGTGGAGAATGGGGGGAGTGTGTACAACGATATATATACTAGTAAAAGGTAAAAAAATTTAGTTTTGGTTCCCTTATTGTTGGTATATATCCTATTGATGTTGTCTTTGTTTTTTATTTATAAATAGCTTATGTGATTGATGATGTATTATAAATAGGCTATACGAGGGCCGAAGAACATTTTGGCAGTATTTTGGAGCAAACTTTGTGGGAACCGAAGAACTCATATTTGTGTAATTTATGCATTTGGTTTCATTTAGCTTCTTCGGACATTTAGGAATGTGCTTGAATTATGTAATGAAATATTGGTACTATGTAACTTTTATTATATATTTTTAATTTTTAATTAATGAAATTAGCTTACAAATTTATAATTTAATTTATATTTTACAAATATTGCAGCAAAACTGTTGTTTTATTAACCTACCACAACGGTTACAAACCGTTGTGCTAATATACAGTTGTCAAAGAGACAACGGTACCAAACCGTTGTTATATTTATCTACCACAACGGTTATTAACCGTTGTAAATTTGAACAAACCTAAATACAACAACACTTAATCTGGTCATACAACAACGAGTCAAAACCGTTGTCATAAGTATAGTACAACAACGGGTCTTAACCGTTGTCTATGAGAGTAAATTACTATTGTCTATGAGAGTAAATTACTAACAACACAATTTACGACAACGGGTTTAAATTGAGACGACAACGGTTATTAACCGTTGTGGTAACTATATACGACAACGGTTAATAACCGTTGTGTATGAGCGCATTTTTCAGCACCCTACCACATCACCACCTACGACCACGGTCGATTTTGGCCTACGACAACGGTTATAAACCGTTGTGTATGAGCGTTTCTGTAGTAGTGACATCTCAATTGCTGAAGTTTTAGACAATAGATCTTTGCAATTTAAGTTCAAGTCCCTCCAATGATTTATGTAGTCGATGACGGGCTCTTCTTTCCATTGACTTGACTTTGTAAGTTCAACCATGCTCACCGTCCTTTGAGTACTATAGAAGCGATTAAGAAATTCTTTCTCCAATTGCCCCCAACTATCAATTGAATATGGCTGCAAGTCAGCATACCAATCAAAAGCATTGTCTTTCAAGGAATGCACGAATTGCTTCACCATGTGACCTCCATATGTGCCAGTATCGTTGCAAGTCTCCACAAAGTGAGCCATATGTTGCTTTGGATTTCTTTTGCCATCAAATTGTTGAAACTTTGGAGGTTGATAGCCAACCGGCATCTTCAAGCTTTCAATCCTTGGAGTATATGGCTTGCTATAAGTCCATGGAGATTTAGAGGTCCCTTCGAACTTGTCCTTGACTGTTCCTATGATGAACTCTTTAAGTTGATCGACATGTATTGATCTATTATAAGAGACTTCAAGCTCCTTAGTCGGAGGTTTACGACTGTCTTTTGATTGCTCCTTAGTCGGAGATTTGCCACCGTCTTTTGACTGCTCCTTAGTCGGAGATTTATCACCGCCTTTTGACTGCTCCTTAGTCGGAGATTTATCACCGTCTTTTGACTCCATAAAAAGTTCGTTTCATGATCTTCCTTCGCTTGTTTGCTTGTATCAACAGACATCACTTTTTCTAAGTTTACAATTTCAACATCTCGTTCTTCCAAGAGTTTAGCGAGCCCTTCAACAAGCTTCGTCAAGTTCGCGATTTACTCTTCAAGAGTTGTAGACATTTTCGCTTGATGGATTTGGCGAAGAAAAGAGATGAGAGGCAGAGATTGTTCCACTGGGCGTACCAAAATTTGTAAACACAAAATATTGTATTTGATTTGATAAACACAAAATTGCATACAAATATAAGAATTTCAAATATGTGTGGGTTCAATCTCTATTTGATCCTCTGATTTTTTTCTTCAAGTTGACCCTCGAACAATCTTTAAGTAGCCTTTGAGATTTTCAGAGATTTAGTGTCTCATTGATCTCTTTGGACTTGGTCTTCAAGCTTTAACGTTGACTTGGAGGACTTGTATCTTGTTTCCGAAGTAAACGTTGAGCTTTGAGCTTTATAACGTTGACGTGGAGGACTTTCGCCTTGTTTCCGAAGTAAACGTTGAGCTTTGGGCTTTATAACGTTGACATGGAGGACTTTCGCCTTGTTTTCGAATCAAACGCCACTTTGAGATCATTCCGACGAAGAACGCGTTGCTTCTACGTAGAACGCCTTGAATCTCGTCGGGACACCTTGAATATTGAGAGAAATCTTAGAGAATTTCTCTTCAATTCTTGAGCTCTTGAAGATGATTTTTTGGTGTGTTTTTAAAGTGGTATGGAGATCCCTATTTATAGTTGTAGGGAGAGAGTTTTAAGTGGGCTTTTGGGCTCCATCATGGGTTTTGAGGGTGAGGTGGCATAATTTCATTGGCTCTAAGAAATTGATATATATCATTAACTTGTTGCCAAAGATATAGATATATATTACCATATAAATATATATTTATTAATTAAATAACTTATTTAATATAGATTTGATAAGATTCCATAATCAAATAAAGTTATTAAAATTAGTAAAAATATGTTAAAATTTTCGATTCCTACATAGACGAAAGGTTGATTTGCTCCATTTAAACATATGTTGGGGTGCTGGCAGCCCCTAACGTTACGTTAGGGGTGAATCTGCACCTTGATGTCTACCGTAAGAGTAGGGGTGAGCAAATTATTCCGAAAACCGAAAACCGAACCGAACCGAAACCGAAAATTAATTTCGGTTCGGTTATTTCGGATTTCGGTTCGGTTTTATTTTTAAAAAAACCGAAATATCCGAAATCTAAATTATATATATATATTATTTATATTTTTTAAAATTTATATATAATTTATTAAAATTAAAATATTGAATATTGATATTTGGTATATTACTCTAAACCTAATTTCAGTAGCCCACAGCCGCAAACTTCTCTCCCTTTCATTCCAAAATTCCAATTCCCATTCCAGACTCCAGCAATCTTCACATTCACCGCCTCCGGCCACCGTGCGTCTTCTGTTTAGTCATTTCTCTCCCTTTCATTCCCAAATTCCAATTCTCATTCCAGGCTCCAGCAATCTTCACATTCACTGCCACCAACCACCGGCCACCTCCTCCTGCCACCGCCTCCGTCCACCGTCTCCGGCCACCGTGCGTCTTCTATTTTTTATTTTGTAAGTGCTGAAAATCTAAAACTAGAATGGCACTATATAATTAGGAAGAAATGGAATTAGATGCATATTATCATGTCAATTGTTAAATGTTTTAGCAATTTTTGACTATATATAGCAGCCGCAAAGTTTTGTAGAAATTAGAATGATGAAATAACACTCTGTACACAATTGGAGGCTGATTTATGTTACAAACATTTATCTTGATAATTGATAACTGGTGTAATGATTGAGTTAAAAAAACTTTTATTGGAGATACAGATTGGCTTGTGATGTGAAATTGTGAATCTCTCTCTCTCTCTCAGTCTCTCTCTCTCACTAATTCATTTTGCAGTTTCTTGTCGATCTTCTTATGGTTAGCAATGTTTTGTTTAATTGTTTGGTTTGAATTCCACCGCCTCCAGCCATCGCGAGTAACTGAGGGTGTGCTTCTAAAAAAAGAAAAATATATACTTTTCTATGTGATAGGCTTAAATTATATCAGAAATTGAGTTAATTTTTCCATAGGATAAAGCACAGTTTAAATTCCAATTAAGATTATAAATGCATTATTTTTATTTTATTGTTGGTGGTTTGGTGTTTTTGTGAAGATTTGAAACTTTATTTGTTGTTGGTGGTGACTGTTTTTATGTTTATTGTTGTTGTTTATTGACATACTCAATTTCTCTAGTTTTCAATGGTTTGGATGAATATAAAAAATATAGGAAAATTGTTTCAAAAAAAAAATGGAAAAACCGAATTAACCGAAATAACAATTTGGTTATTTCGGATATTTCGGTTCGGTCACCGAAATAATTTCGGATTCGGTTCGTATATAGATTTGAAATATTCGAAATTTTAGTTTGGTTATTTTTTATGTAATAACCGAACCGAATATCCGAATGCTCACTCCTACTTAGGAGATTTTTTTATACTTAACCCTAATTAAAACTCCAAATATTAATAAAATATTGAAAGACCACCCTTTTGATGGTCTCCCATTAGAGCACCCACAATAGGAGACCTACCTTTGGGTAGGTCTCCCAATATTTTAGAATACTTTATGTACTTTTTGTGGGACCTCAATAATTGAGAGACCGGTCTCTAAATCGGCCACTATGGGGTAGGTCTCTCACCCCGGTCTCTGACCTAGGTCTCTCATTATTTTAATTAATTTTTTAATCTTAAGTTTATATTTTTTTAATAATAAAAATAATTATAATTAAAATACCATATTGTATTGAAATATTGGAAAATTACAATACAATAAAGAAAAATACATTAAATTTAAAATTAATGTAGATCTAGTTAACTGGACTGAAACGTGTCCAAATTTCCTCAATCAAATCGTTTTCAAGACGTTCATGGGCTCTCGCATCGTGAAGCTGCGCTTCTCTCTGGGCATATGCTCTAAAAGCAGGGGGTCCACCTTGGATTGCCGGTGCCCTATTAATATTTCGATCACCCTCCGTGCTCTGTTCAGCTTCAAAGTGAGTCGATTGAACTCCTTCATCTTCAATGATCATGTTATGCATAATGATGCACGCATACATGATGTCGCATAAATGTTCTCGAAACCACAAGCGTACATGCCCTTTTATAATTGCCCAACGAGATTGGAGAACGCCGAAAGCCCTTTCAACGTCCTTGTGTGCAGCTTCTTGCTTCCGAGCGAACCGCTGTCTTTTCGGCTCCGTTGGCTGTGGGAGTGTCTTCACGAATGTTGCCCAACGTGGATAGATGCCGTCAGCGAGATAGTAATCCATTCTGTACTCGTTGCCATTTGCAACAAAATTGACCGTCGGCGCCCTCCCATGCAGGACGTCGTTGAAAACGTCGGACTGATTAAGCACGTTAATGTCATTGTTGGAGCCGGCGACACCGAAAAAAGCATGCCAAATCCATAAATCTTGAGACCACTGCTTCAAGGATGAGTGTAGGATATCCATTTCGTTGGGTTGTGTACGCACCTCTCCACTTGATTGGACAATTTTTCCATGCCCAGTGCATACAGTCGATGCTACCAAGCATACCGGGGAACCCATGCTTCGTTTCGTGCATCGATACGAGTCTGGCTACGTCACTGCTCGTTGGCCTCCTTAAGTATTCATCACCGAAAGCGGATCTGATGGCCGTACAGAAATTCTTGAGAATCGATATGCCCGTTGACTCGCCCACGTGCAGATACTCGTCATACTGATCTGTTGATCCACCGTTTGCAAGTTGTCTCAAAGCGACAGTGCATTTAACATATAGATGGTGCCCCAATCTACCCGATGCATCTGGGCGTTGTTGAAAAAAAGGTTCTCGAGCCTGCAATGTCTCTGCTATGCGTATGAACAAATTCTTGCACATGCGAAACCGACGGCGAAATACGGCTTCGCCCTACCTTGAATTTTCTGCAAAATAATCTTGAATGAGGCGGCTTGCAGCCCCCTCACGATCTCGATCAACGTACACCCTCATTGGAATGCTACTCGTTCCAGCTGCATGCTCTTGATGCCGTTTGCGTACTATTTTAACTGCTTGCTCAGCTAGCTCCAACGCCCTCTCCACACGCTCATTCTCCTCTTCACGATTGAATAAAGCTCCGGGCCAAGACATGATTGTAGATAAATTGAGAGATATAATGAATGTAGATTTATGAGTGAATGAAATAGAAGATGAGTGAAATAGAATAGAAAATGAGTGAAATAAATTGAAGTGAGATGTGGTATTTATAGGTAGAAAATGTGAAAAAAAATAAAAATAAAATACATGAAATAGCCGTTGATATATATATATATATATATATATATATATATATATATATTTTAATTGCAACAGAAAAATAATAATAAAATAACACGTCCCCCAAGTCGCAACCTCGGGCGCAAGCTCGACCGCCATTGTAGGTGCTCTTACAAATGCTCTTAATAAAATAATGAAAGACCACCCTTTTGATATCAAATTATTTTATTTTAAATTGGGACATATTTGAAAGGTGTGAAAATATTAGAAAGATATTTAGCACTCGATTTCTCACTTATAAACTGTTCGGAGTTTGAACGCGAGAATATAATGTTGTCACTTGTCAACGTTGCAGACCAACACATATGAAATTAAGCAAATACTAAAAGATTATTTCAAAACTAGTACAAAAATTCATAAACACAATCGATAAGTGATAACCTAATCACATGGAATATACTATAATGTAATAAAATGAAGAGAGAAAGAATATATAAATATATATCACACAAGTAAAAGAATTGCACAAAAGAGATGAATAAGCAAGCAACGGTATAAAAATCATTTGCAAGAGAGCTGTCGAAGCTGCCTGGACTGTACATGAATCTGCATAGTGCAATTCATGTTAGACGACTTGTTCTTCTTCATTATTTTCATGATCTCCACCTTCCCTCTCACCGCCGATCGGCTCGTCAGCGGGATCACTCCTTCCGCGCCGCCCAACTGCGCGGCGAGCTCACCGGCGGGGACTCCGGCCGAAGACAAATCGACGGTGACGTTGAATTTCCGAGTGGACCTTGCTTTGGCGGTTGCGGGAGGGATGAAGGACTCCCCGACCTTGGTGCCGCCGTAGTAGAACTCAACGGTGCCGTTTTGGTACTTGTAGCGGCCGAAGTTGGCGTTTTTGAGGCCGACCTCCGCCACCATCCTGATGTTGAAAGACGGCGCGGCGGTGGAGGCGACGACGTCGAATGCACCGTCGAAGCTGGCGGACCTCAGCCGGAACTTGGGAGTCCTGACCTTCATGATGGTGAGGCCGAAGATTAGGAAAACGGCGGTCTGAAAGACGACGAAGGCGGCGAGGTAGGAGAAGCACTTGATCCGCTTCTTCCGCCTCTCGTCTCTGGCGGCCACCGCCGCCACCTCTTCGTCCACCCGGCCGTAAGGGTTGATCTGCGGCGGCGCGGTGTAAGCCTTCTCTTCCGCCATGGATCGGGCTTGATTAATTAATTATAGCTAATTAATTTACGATGCGGATGGGATGGGATATTGATTAATTACATTAATTTGATGTGGAATTATATTTTTGGATGGGTATGCATGTTCTTATATATATGGGGAAAGGAGAGGAGAGGAGAGGTATGAATTAGATTTATGTAGTAAAGAAAATTTGATAGTTGATACATAACGTAGCGTACGAATTGAACACCATTGTTGAAATTTCTTCAAGGACCCGAGGTTTACCTTCTCGATGGTCATCATTTTTATTTTTTAAATACGCGTTTACGCGCCCAATATCTACACATTCGACGTATATAGTATTTATTTCATCTTCTGCTGCAGTATATTAATTATGATAGAGATAGAGATTTTAATTAAGGATTACAGTTACTTTATGGTCTGATCTTTGGTGCGTTAGTTATTTTATGGCCTGACTTTTAAAAAATTATAAAAATGGTCTGACATTTGTTCCGTCTCTTTTCCTTCCTCGATCGACAACCGCCCAAACTTTCAGATCCCCTTTCTTTTTTTTGCTAATTGTATTTCGGTATCCAATATTCTTTCTAAATTTGATTATATTCCCTAATTGAGATTCTGAAATTGTTGATATGAGAAGGTTGAGAAAGAGTGTAAGGGTTCTGAAATTATTGATCTGAGATGTCCCACCTCGCCGGGAAGGAGTGAAGAAAGAGAATGGGAAAAGCTCCTGCAGAAGAACCCTACTTTCATAATTTTTTTAGAACTGTGGAGATTGAGGGTTCTTCCAGCTGTATGAATGAATATGGATTTGTGTTAGGTGTTGAATTTGAAAAAAAAAAAAAATTGAAGATGAAGAAAAAGTACACACCACCTGCGAAGAAGAAGAAATTAATATTATTGATTTTCATTTGATTTTTTTAAAATTTTTAGTTTTAATTTTAATATTTTAAGTTTTGATTTTATTTATTTTTCACATAGGCTGGTGTCCACATGGACAATATAATTTTTACATAATATATTCAACATCCAAGTCATACTTCGGCTACCCACATCATCTTTCCGTCACCGGTATTTTGCTCATGTACCATAAATGGGCATACGGAACAAATGTCAGACTATTTTTGTAATTTTTTAAAGATCAGCCCATAAAATAACTAACGCACCAAAAATTAGACTATAAAGTAACTTTAACTCTTTAATTAATAGCTATACATCAATTTTTATAATAAAAATATCTTTCTCTTACAAAACACTATATTTCGACGTATCTCATCTAACAATTTTTTTTATTTCAAACTATAACACTGCACAAGAAACAACATTTTCAGCGGGCAGTTACAATACACTTGAGATTCTCTATCCCAAATTTTAGTGTCATACCTTGTCCTACAATCCATATTTAATTAGGTTTTTGTCATTTTTTTTCCTTCAATTTCAATTTATAATGTTTTAGCATAATTTTACATTATAGTAGAGTAGTACATGTCATTTACGTAATATTGATAGATTTTAATATATATATATTGATAGTGCCACGATGGGAAGAGCTTCTCCACGTGGTAAGGTTGATGTCGTTCCTACCCTGCAAAAGAGTGTCGGACGTTTCAGCCGGCGTCGGCTCTCCGACGATCAAGTCAGTTCCGATATCTTAGGAAACAAGAATGGAGACTGTAAATGATGAGGAAGCTACCTGTTGAAGGTGAAGATCCTCAATATATATGACACAATATATTGAGGGTAACTTGGTAAACTTTACCATTGACAATCTTATATACTTGTGCAAAGTAAAGGACTGCCAAGTCATTCCACTGCCAAATATCTCATTAGTCAGCTCCCCAATCGGGAAGTGGCTCAGATGGGACATAAAGCCAGAAGATTCTTCAGAAAGGCGGACACCCTTTCTGTCGTTGGGAAGCCCTCAGAAATAGTAGCATCGGCATACTATACAAGTAGGATTGTCACAAGTCAGGGTTTGCCTTGGCAAATGTGCAATCTTTACTCCATTAGAAAACTTAAGGAGTTACCACATATGCTTCTCATATGGCAACCTTAACATGACAGAGCCTTGATGACTCGGGAGGTCATATATATATGTCAAACATAAAATAATCATCTTATAATAGATATTAATAATAAAATACTATAATAATGGTACAATAGGCAAACCAAATTTTGTAAACAAGACTCTTTTATAATATGTATAGATTAACTACGATTCATCCATCCGAATAGGATTTATGCATATATTTTTTATATTTATTTTGCATTTTTTAAAATTTTTAATTGATTTTTAGGGTTCATTATTCCAAAATTAAGGTATATAATTTTTTTTAAATTCTAATTTTTTATAATAAATGTTAATTAATAATCATTATATATTACTAAACTTTATTTTTAAATAAAATTTTTTAAAATAGTAAAATTAATAGTAAACACAAATTAAATTGATGGAATTTGTGATTCTCATTTACATTACCCAGTACTAGAGCTGTCAATTTAGGCCCGGCCCGGCCCGATTTCGGGCCGGTATGGGCTTTCCATTTCCAGTCCCGACAAATTTTCGGGTAGGGCCGGCCCGGCCCGAAATGGGTAAATGTTGGGAAAATTATAAGGTTTTGATTTGATACCAAAACCCAACTGATTCTCCAACCGAATAGATGATCGCGTCAACCTAAGTAGAGTTTTCCAGCTCGCCTGTTTGAGCTTTAGATTTTCTAGGTTTACAGGTTAAGGAAGCGGAAGACGACGGTCGACCGTGTGTCTACGGCAGAGTCGGCCCAGCGAAGATAACGAGCCAACCTTCACTGAGTCCTCCAGAGCATGATCAAGTCAAGAGAATTCGAGTGAGTTCAAAACACAAATGGTCCAATTGCAGAACAAAGGGAACTAACTGCGAAGACATCACTTCAAGTCGGTCCGGCTACGAATTCAAAAGCCAGCTCCAAAGGCAGAAGATCCCGGCGTCAGAGGAAGTCAACATTCCTCAACCAATGAGGGATTGCCAAATCAGCATCCTAGACTTCAGGACCTAGGATGTGACACAAATGAAGACAGGTGCATATTCGCCCAACGGCAGATCTCGAATTTCAGAAGAGTAAGTAAGATTCAAACGGCTCCTCCAACGGCTAGTCTTGAATCTCTACCTATATAAACCCGTCTTCAACCTCAGGATCAAATACGAAAAACTCTCTACAAGCTTTCATTCTCGAAATCATCAATCTTTCAAAAGCTCCAAGCAAGTTTCTACATAGTTCAAAGAACACTTTATCTTAAAGTGTTTAGTTCGAAAACCGTTTAGTTTTTCGTCTGATCCCTAGGCCAAAATCTTTGTATATCTTAAGCCTAGATTTCGAACGAGTTCATCATACTCTAAAGTTCTTCATTGTAAGAACTCGTTCACAGTTGGAACCCCAAACCAAACCCCTCTTTACCCAGAAAGGTTAGGTCAAGGTTACGCTTGCTTGAAGCGGGAAATTCAAGTGTGTAAGGTTTTTCGCCGTAAACCGAAAGGTTAGGCTTGACGATGCCCGCAACCTTGTTGGAACACAGCTCGGGTTAGAGTTGTGAAGTTGCTTGGTACTTGTAAACCAAGTGGTAGTGGATTACCAGTGAACCTGGTCGTGGACGTAGGAGGTGTTACTCCGAACCACGTAAAAACTCGCGTGCTCTTTTCTTTCCTCTTAAATTCAGTTTTGTACTAACTCTTTCATATCATTGCACATTTGATCAAAACTGCATACGCAGCTGCTCTTCGAAGACAGTTGTGTCTCTCTGAAAGTTGCACAACTTGACTAAGCTGAAAACATAAAGTTAATCTTTTCAAACTGAGTTTTTCTAAGTAACCAAGCTAAGTTTTCAAACCACCACATTCCGCACCGCCAGCTGAGTTATTTACCCAGCTGACCCTCCCTAGCTGGATCAATAACTGAGCTCACCAACTCTGTGATTTAACTTGAAAAAGTTTTAAGAAATCCATTTGGTGTATTCACCCCCCCTCTACACCAAATACCTAGCTCAGGGATCATCAGTAAAGCCCGGTGGGCTCGGGCCGGCCCGGTAAAATTTACACTACAATTTAGTTTTCGGGCCGGGTTGGGCTGCCCAATTTCAGGCCCGATGATTTTTCGAGCCGGGCCGGCCTGACTCGATTTTTCCAAAAAGCCCGATGGGCTCGGGCCGGCCCGACCCTGTAATTTGACAGCTCTACCCAGTACCCACCATATCAAATAACAGAAATATTTAAAAGGGTAATTTTAATCATAGCCTCTAATTCTCTCTTTATAACCCTCTAATTAAATTAATTATAAAAATGTTAAGTAATTTACTATTTTATCCCTATAGCCCCTATTTAACATTAATTGATAAATAATATTAAAAAAAAACATTAATTGATAAATAATTCATTAAACATAGCCACTTGAATCTTCTGCAAAAACTACACAAAACCCATGTTTTTGGCGGTGGCTTCTAACACCATTGGAATGCTTAATCATCCCTCATTCATGCTACTAATACATCATTAATCATCCCCATCTCTATCTTCATCGCATTTCTCTCCATTACTCTTTTTCCCCTTCTGCCCATCTGCCTTCATTCCCTTGAATAAAATTGAAGTTAAATGGGCTATGAATATATGATTAAGAGGTTAACGAGTTGTTTTTCTTTTAGATTAAATTTAGAGATCATAAGGATAGAATAGTACATTACTTAATATTTTTATAATTATTTTATTTAAGAGGCTATAAAGAAAGAATTGGGGGCTATGTTACAAATTACCTTATTTAAAAATACAAGGGTAATTCATAGTTTGTGGCCCCAACTTTGAGGGCTTTTTGATTTATGGCCCTAATTTTAATTTATTTGAAAAAATATCTCAACTTTGAGAAATGTTTGAAATATGGCCCGCATATTATTTTCCGGCGACTGGCCGCTGACTCAGCTTCCGGAAATATGACGTGGATTTTTGAACACCACGTCACAAGAAACGACGTCATTTCTTGTTTATGATTAAAAATGAATAATTTATAGTTTGTGGCCTCAACTTTGAGCATTTTTTACTTAAATTAATTTGAAATAAATCCTCAACTTTGAGAAATTATTGAAATATGGCCCCAATTGGTTGCTTGAATGAAGTTTACTCGAGCTAACAGGTTTTTATTTCTCATTGCCTCTCTTACACTCTAATCATGTTGAGCTTTTTAATTAATATGGATTTAGAATTTATTTTTTCTGACTTTTTCTTATGGTCTGGTGCACTCTAAGTGTTCGGTGAAAGTCCAAAGAAGAGAAATAATCTTCATTGATATTATTGCAGTTCATATGTTCGACGAAATTTGTTTGCATTATACAAGAACGAAATTTGTTTGCATTACACAAGATTGAAATAAACACGTTGCAAGGTCCATATTTGCAATATTGTCTTTCTCTTCACGAAAATGAATCGTCGTTGAAGTTATAAAATGCAAGCCATATTTCAATAATTTCTCAAAGTTGAGGACTTTTTTCAAATTAATTTAAGTTGAGGCCATAAATTAAAAAATGCTCAAAGTTGGGGTCACGCAAACTATATATTATTCTTTTTTAATCATAAACAAGAAACGACGTCGTTTCTTGTGACGTGGCGTTCAAAAATCCACGTCATATTTCCGGGAGCTGAGTCAGCGGCCGGTTGCCGGAAAATAATAAGCGGGACATAATTCAAACATTTCTCAAAGTTGAGGTATTTTTTCAAATAAATTAAAGTTGTGGCCATAAATCAAAAAGAGCTCAAAGTTTGGGGCACAAACTATGAATTACCCAAAATACAAACATGAAGACTTCAACGGGCCAAGCCCACTAGGATTTTAAAAAATAATTACTCTTTCGGCCCAAATTGTAATCTGCAGCGCACCTCCCTCTCTCTTTGCTGGAAAGAGAGTTATTTTTGGACACTAATCTGTCATTTCATGAAAATGCACATATTTTGAACTAGAAAGATTATCTGTCATGTATTAAAAGTTAAAACTAATGCGCGCACGTGTGATACAATAGTTTATTGCACAATTTTGATGTAATTTATTTTTAATGTAATAAACTTATTGAATAACCTGATTTCATTGAGATTGATCAGTTAAGATCCAAATCTTATACCATTTGAAAGCCTCATGAGTATATTTCGCAACAAAGAAGACGGAGCTAAAAAATGTGTTTTGAATAATAATGTTATATGAATGTCATATATGATACAAATTTCCATGAAATTGCAAATATGCAAGAACTTCTAGAGTAGTTCAAGGAAAATCCTTTATTCAAATAAACATTTCATGTTATTATTTTATGCATAATAACAATAATATTTGAAACAACTCATTGAATCATCTTGCTTGAGTTACCTACAACTCACATGATACACAATATAATGAGAGAGGGTCTCACATTATAAGAGTAATAAGTGAAGGATTTAATACTATAAATAAAAAGGAGATAATACTAAAAAATAGCTACTTTTCAAAAGTAAAGATCAACAATAGCCACATAATTTTAAAAGAGCAATAATGGTCACTCTTACATTATTGCCCTCCTTCCTATATATGATCGTGTGTGAATTGGTCGTGTATGAATGGTAATGTATAAATTGGTCGTGTATGTATGATATCTTTTCAAAATTTTAAATTGTATTTTCATGTGTGATTTGGCAAACACGACACGTAATCATGATTGATTGTGTATGAATGGTTGTGTATGAATGGTCATGTGTGTTGGTCATATATGCTGATATGATCGTGTGTCGGTCGTATGTGCATGATCGTGTATGCTGATATGGTCTTGTATGAATGGTCGGGTATACACGGTCTTGTAATATCCAGCGACTTTTTCGGCAAAAAAATTTCGGCGAAGCACACACGACCACGTGTGTGCTGATCGTGTCTGCATAGTTGTGTATGAATCGTCGAAAAATTTTCACAGGAAAAATTATCACTAAATTTGCACACACGACTAGCACACACGACAACCCTAACACGACCAATACACACGACCAACACACATGATAAGATCAGCACACATGACTATATGGACACGACCATATTGGTCGTGTGTGCTTCAACGGAAAATTTTCGTTGGAAAGTTGCCGGAAAATTTTCGCCAAAAAAAAGTTGCCGGAGAAGTTGTCGAAAAATTTGCACAGACGACCAACATACACGAACATATCAGCATACACGACCAACACACACGACCATGCATCACAACCAATAAGAACAAAACATTAAATTTACCAAAAAAAAAAACCCAAAAAGTGGCCATATTTGATCGTTTAAAAAAAATGGTTATAGTTGCACTTTACTTTTGAAAAACGGTTATATTTTCTTTTCATCCAATGAAAAATGCATTTTATTTTAGGACGGACAAAAAAGGAAAATAATACATGTTCTTCTAGGACGGAATGAATTAATGAATATTATACATTTATACATGTAGCATGATCTGTAATAAAGGCAAACAAAATTTATTATGTTAAATTATTCATGGCATAAATTTGATTACAAATATTTTTTTATAGTATTTTTTTATTTACCCATAGAAAATTATTGCTACTATTTTACACAATTCTATTATTTAAATGAGTTCAGATCAACCTGCAAGCATTTAATAAACGTAGATGTGCCACATTTATGTATTTGTTTGTATTTTTAAAAATTATATATAAAACCAAAAAAAACTAAATTATAAAAATTCAGTGGGATTTTTTCTCTAAAATTAAAAAAAAAAACTCCCTCGGAATTTGGCAGTTTTCTTGTGGTGAAAGATCTTAGCAACTTTCTAGGAAATTATTGATTCTGAAATCTCGACTTGGATATTTCAAGGTTTTGCATCTATTTTTCTATTTGAACTTTGGGGAGGATCTCAGTCAAACCAATTTTTTTTCCAAATTCTATATCATCATCTTTCATATTTGTATAATAAATGAAGTATGAGAGCATTTCCAACTATTACTCTATTATAGCTCTCAGTATAATAATAGAGCAATTTTCTTCCTCTATTTTATGCTCTATTTATAAAGAAATGAACAGTATTGTTATTCACTGCTATATTATTTTCTTTGTTTTTCTTTTACTTTTATTACATTTAGATATCTTCTTTAACATTATAATATTTAGTTATACATTTACACATTAAATTATAAGAATATTAAAATCATATTAAAAATTTTAACACTTAAAATTTCTATGATTTTCGAGACTTGTAATTTTATTTTTCTTTATAATATAATCTTATTTTGTGCATCATATTATTAATTTATATTTTTTTCATTAATTGAGATAAGTTATATATGTATGAAAATTATATAATAGAAATATTAAGAAATACAACAAAAAGTAGAGCAGATGATTGGAGACGGTGTTCTAAATTTACTCTACAGTAGAACAAAATTGTGCTCTATTAGAGCATCTCCAACCATTGCTCTATGATAGCTCTCAGCACTATAATAGAGCAATTTCATTCTCCAACCATCCTCTATTTTCTGCTCTATTATAGAGAATTGAATAGTATTGCTCTACTAGTAGAGCAATACTATTCATTACTCTATTATTTTCTTTTATTTTTCTTTTACTTTTATTACATTTAATTAAACTTCTTTAACATTATAATATTTAGTTATACTTCTACATATTAAATTATAAAGAAGATTAAAATCACATAATAAAATTTTAACATTTAAAATTAGTAAAATTAAAAAAAATTATGATTTTTGAGACTTGTAATTTTATTTTTCTTTATAATATAACTTATTTTGTGCATTCATATTATTATTTTATATAGTTTTCATTTATTGAGAAAAGTTATATATGTATTAAAATTAAATAATAAAAATATTCTGAAATAGAGTAAAAAGTAGAGCAGATGGTTGGAGATGATGTGCTGAATTTGCTCTAGAGTAAAGCAAAATTGTGCTCTATTATAGAAAAATGGTTGAAAATGCTTTTATAGAAAAATAGTTGGAGATGATCTAAGTTCTGCTTTCAATTTTAATAATCATGCATTTTAGTAATACTCTTCGGAAACGAACAATAGAGCCGACATGAAAGAAAATGAGACCCTTCTTTTCGAATTTTAATGTTATGTTGATTAAACCCCCACTTATATTGTTCTTATAAAATTTGATATTTTTACTTTTTATTAGTAATTGGTTCAAATGTCGGGATAGAAATTAATGTATAGTATTTTCCATAAAGCAAATGGGACCAAACAAGACAACTTGACCTAAAGATCATAGAGCTGATAACTAATTAATTAAATCCCAACTTTTCAACCTGATTGTAAATTAAACCTAATTTCTTAAAACATTTCAATATTATTCAAATTTTTTATTTTATACTTAGTAAATTTGTCTCGCCAAATTTTCTGGCGAGCTTGAAGTTGAGATATAGACATTCATCTAATGCGTCGAAACTCACAATTGATTCAGAATTTTTAAAGTTCATTGTCCAAACTATCCCCTCAATTTGTCAGTTTCGTTGTTAGACGTCCGAAATTCCAACTCAAACTGCCGCAAAGCTCTAACTCCGATGTGCCAACCCCCAACTAGTAAAATTAAATATAAAATAAACTGGAAAACAAAACCTTCGGTCATTGGAATATAAAAGAAATGAAAGTAGAGAATACGATTAAGCCTAAATAGGAAAAGAGGCCGCCATTATTAGCTACTGCTAGGGCTCTCAAATTACCGGGCCGGTCCGGCCCGAGCCCGTCGGGCTTTTTGGGATAATCGGGCCGGGCCGGGCCAAAAAAATTGTGAGAAAAGTCGGGCCTGAAAATGTGCGGCCCAGCCCGGCCCGAAAAACATTTGTAGTGTAATTTGTCCGGGCCGACCCGAGCCCAGCAGGCTTTTACCCATTTCGGGCCTAATATTGTGATGCCCGGGCCGGCCCGAAAATGCTTCGGGCCTGAAAATTGGCAGCCTCCGGCCCGGCCCAAATTTGACACCCCTAGCTACTGCCTACTGCCTTCTCTTCCCATTTTCCTCTTTGCCGTTGATTTTTGAGATGGGAGAATCATGAAGTAGTAGTACCAAGGAGCTTGCAAGTTGTACATTTCTCTGTTTGAATAGAGTCAACCAATCAGTCGTTTTCATAAATAATTATAGCCATATGATAAATTTATTACGTGTGAAATACTTAAACGTCATATTAAGATGTAAATAGAGTCCACGTATAATGAAGTCCTAATTCTAATTTAAAAGGAAAGGATGACTAATTAATTAAAATAGCTCATTAAGGATAATCATTTTTTTTTAAGTTTCAACACACATCACTGAACTCCCCAGCCACAATATCACCATAATTACCTTTTAATAAATGTTAGTAATTAATAACGGCCACGAAGCAATTGGTTTTATTTTATTTTGTGGTTATTTATTGGATTGAATTTGATCTTACTCCTACTTGTCTCCATCGCTAAGGTATGCAGATTTACTATTGGTTGACAAAGTTGTTAGTTTCAAATTCTTTTTTTTAGGACAGATACAAATTACATTATCAATCACAAATTTCATGATATTACAAATAATTCTATATAAATTACAATATTATCACAATTCAAACACACTAATATAAACTAGACTCAAACCCAAATAAAATGAGAAAAGATAACTCACACCTTAGTGGGACTTGAACCATATATAGATGGGTCTTCCTATCCACTGTAGAGTGTAGGGTTAAATGCAATAAAATATTTTTTTTTGAAGGAAAAATGCAATAAAATATAAGAATTTTAGATCTATTTTCATTTTGCACATGAATTTTAAAAAGAATACATGAACTTTGTAAGTTCTCCATTTTGAATTTTGCTCAAATGCAAATTGGCGTGACTCTTATATGGCAGTACGTCTTTCAAGTATGTGTCCACGTAGATAATTAGATGGCGTCGTTTCTCTCATTAATTACAATTCTAAAATTCATGATCTCCCCCAAATCATATCGTCATTTAGTATAGGAATTAAAAAACGACGTCGTCAAATTACTCACGGGACGCCAACTTGAAAGATGTACTGCCACAGAAGCACCACGTCAGTTCGGGTTTTAGTAAAATTCAACATCGTGGAAAATTTGAAGAAGTTACAAAATTCATGTATTTTTTTCGAAATTTTCAAAGCTAATGTACAAAATGTAAATTGACCTACAGTTCATGTATTTTAATGCATTTAATCCTTTTTATTTCTCACCTACTTTCACAATTCAAATATTCCATTAATCAACTAGATTAGACTGAAATAGTTAACGAATTTAATAAATCTGTCGGACCACTTTATGTCCATCCACACGAAATGGTGGTCTTAATTGCATTGTTTTTAAAGTAGTGTGGAAGTTATAAATTCAAGTAAAGTTATGTTATTTAAGACAATTAACCATTTAATATATTAAATTTAGAAAAGTAACATTCAATTTGTTTTGATGAAAATACATACACTACATTCTTATGCATAGTTTTTTCATTTTCCACGATGAATCACACAGATAAATTATTTTCTATTACCTTCAAGGCTTCAACAACAACAACAAAAAAATAGTTTCTATTTGAACATATGTAAGAACGCGATCGTATACTAAATTTTACTCCTTCCATCACACTGAATTTGTCTTTTTTTTCCTTTTTGGAATGTCCTACTGAACTTGTCTTGTTTCCATATAAGGAAATAATTAACTCTTCAAAAGTGATGGATCTACCCACTTTATAACTTTTTACCATTCTCCTTAATACCCGTATGAAACAGTAACAAGACATGTTAATGGGGATGGAGGGAGTACATTACAAGAAATTCATTGACATACGTCGTCGTCAAGTCGGTTGAAATAATTTCCCATAATAAACTAGAAAACTGAGCGGAGTAAATGTTTTCCATCCCACTGAATTTGTTTTCCTTTTTTCAAATTTTGTTGTGTTTCGAAAAAAAAAATAACTCGTCAAAAGCGATAAATTTATTCACTTTCAATTTTTTTACTCTTCTACTGAATAAAACGGTGTCGAACAGTAACAAGATAAATTCAATAGATAAAATATTATTTTCAAATAGAAAAGACAAGAAAGAAAGGAAAAAAACAATGAAGAAGAAATAGCAGAACTCGTGATAGGAAACAACGAAACAGTACACGTGTTCCAATTTCCAAATGGTAGAGAGATGTATTATGTTATGGGTAATTCATAGTTTGTGGCCCTAGCTTTGAGCGTTTTTTGATTTATGGTCTCGACTTCAATTTATTTGAAAAAATACCTCAACTTTGAGAAATGTTTGAAATATGGTCCGAGTATTATTTTTCGGCGACCGGCCGCTGACTCAGTTCCCAAAAACATGACATGGATTTTTGAACGGATGGAGATGAGCTTAAATCCGTGTCATATTTCCAGGAACTGAGTCAGCGGCCGGTCGTCGGAAAATAATATGCGGGCCATATTTCAAACATTTGTCAAAGTTGAGGTATTTTTTTCAAATATATTGAAGTTGGAGCCATAAATCAAAAAACGCTCAAAGTTGGGGCCACAAATTATGAATTGCCTTTATATTATTGTTATCAGACAATTAAGGGTGCCTCAAATGGTAGAAACCAGTTTCAGCTTCCAAACTGCCACATCAGCGCCACATCAGCTTTTGGAACCCACTTACTTTTTTATCTAAATACCTTCCACAACAATGAATACCTTCCACAACAATGAAACAAGTTTCTACTATTTAAAGGATGTCACTATAATACACACTACCATTATATATCTATACATATGTTTATTATAAATATTTTTAATATAATATATAAATTATAAATATTTATTATATAATTTATAAATTATTAGCTTTGAACTTTAAAATATCATCATTTGCTCGTTTCAAATTGGATTTTTATGATTTTTATGTCGAATTAAAGCTCTCGTCGTGATTTTTAATATAAGATATATGTTCGATATGTTTTAGACGAGCTAATAGGTCCGTATTTAAGAAAAAGTATAAAAAAACCGAAATAAAAAAAATTAAAATGAAAACAGTAGAAGAAAAGGAAAAAAAATTGGATCAAAAGTGGCGGCGCCCCCACGCGCGCGTGTACTGCACGCGCCAACCAGCGCCCGCGTGTCATACACACGCCGTGGGTGACGCGCCCAGCCGCCCACTTTTTGCTTCATCCTCCCACCTTTCTTCCCTTTGCACCAAATTTCAAAATTGGAAACCAGTTTCTTTTTTCAACAATGGTGTATTTGGTGGGTTCCAAATTTTGGAACCCACCTTTGGAGGTACCCTAATGTGTCGCCTTCACCAATGGACTGTAAACTTATTGCAGCCACACCCACCGTTTAATTGTTTATAGCTGTAAACTACATTTTCTTTTTATTTTTTTGTCCTATAAAAATAGTTATATATTTATTGAATCTAATTATGTTTCTCTAAAAATAGTTTACATAAAAATTATTAAAAAATATCAAAATTAATATTTAAAAATTAGTAAAATATAAAATTACATCATCAACAATAAATTTATATAAAAAAGAAAGAAAGGGTTAATTATATTAAATAAGACGAGGCGTGCACATGCTTGTAGGCTGAAGGCTGATACATTCGGGGCCATAAAACAATCAAGTTCAACTTACAATCAAGTTTCATAAAGAAAATAGCATAAATAAATATTAGTAGTAGTACAACATATCATAATAAACTGATTAAATCACCCTAAACCCGAGTTACCGTAGCCACAAAATTTTCTAACGCCACCACCGATGATCCACCCTTCCTCACCGCCGCCGCCGACGCGAATTTCAATTCCGTTACCCGGCGCTTGATCTCTTTTCCCCTCTTCGACTCCATCAGCTCCCGAACTTTCTTCTCCAACTCCGCCGCCGTCACGAACCCGTCCTCGGCCGCCTCCACAGGCAGCGCAACTCTCATCTCCTCCACCATGAAAACCCCGTTCATCTTCTGCTCCGCGTACAACGGCCAAGAAATCATGGGCACCCCGAACGACAACGCTTCCAGCATCGAGCTCTGACCGCAGTGAGTCACGAATCCGCCCACCGAGTCGTGACTCAGCACCTCCGTCTGCGGCGCCCACGACTTCACAACAAGCGCTCTCTCTCTAGTTCTCTCCAGGAAACCCTCCGGCAGCAGCGCCTCCAGCACCGGCTCCTCCGCCGCAGCTCTCCCCGGCGGATTCCGCACCGCCCAAAGAAACCTGTAGCCGCAATTCTCCAATCCAACCGCCATTTCCCTCAGCTGTTGGGCGGGGAAGGCGCCTCTCCGGCCGAAACAGAGGAAAATGACGCTCTTACTCGGCTGCAAATCGAGCCATTTCAGGCATTCGTGCTCTGAAACGGCGTCGTTCTGCACATCAATCAACGGCCCCAACGCGTAGACAGGAGTAGTCCGCGCATTCGGGGTGCACAAATCGTTGTTCCACGCTTCCAACGCTCTCAACTCGAGAGCGTCAAAAGTGTTGGCGATGACTCCGGCCGATTTCTGCATATTAATCGCCGTGTCGTAGATGTGTTTGTAACCAAGATTCTGAGGGAAAAGCATCATCTCGGGCAGATCCGGCGACGGAATCAACGGGCAGCCGGGAATATCAACGAAATCATCCAATTTCCCACCGGTTTTTGCATCAACAGTGGGCCAGTAAATTATAACGCATGCGCCGGAGGCGCTGGTGGTGTTGCAGTAGTAAGTCGGAATGCCCAAGCTCGTAGCAACTTCAAACGCGTAGTTGCAGAAGAAGTCGAGAACAATCGCTCGGATCTTAGATTTTTGGGAGATTTCTTCGAGGGCTCGTCGAAGGTTGGGGTTGTTGAAACGAGGGATTTCGAAAAAGAGCTCGACGTGGGAGAAGGTTGTGTTGGGCGGAAGAGCCGGGGTGGGGAGGCGGCGGTAGGTGACGGAAGGCGCGGCGCCGGCGGAGGTGGGAGGCGGCCCGCCGGTGCTGAGCACCACGACGGAGATAAAAGGGTGGTGTTTGGCGATGAAGGTAGCAAGACATGAAAGGGAATTGAGGTGCTCCGGCGTGGAATAAAGCACGATTGTTTCTTCCATTTCCTTTGGTCGTTTTAATTTCCAACAATGGCTACTTCGGTTTAGGCTGCCTTAATTTGAGGCTTCGCTGTTTTTTTATCTTATACGGTTGCTAATGCATGCTTGGAAAGGATGGGCTAATTACAAATTTGGCCCTTTATTTTCTCGACATTGCAAACGGATCCCTACCGTAAGTAGGATAATAATCTAATACTACCATATACTCTCCCCACCCCACAATAACTAATTAACTAACTTGTACTATTTCATATTGGCCTCACAACTTTTTTAAAAATGAAAATAATTATACATCCGTTCCCAAATAAGTATCTCGAACCATCAAAAATTTTATCTCTGAATAAGTGTCATATTACACATTTCTATACAAATATTATGCTAAATTGCCATATTATGGGACATACCACTTTTATCACATTGACTCAAAATTGTGGGACATACCACTTTTATCACTTTAAATATTTTTCTTCAATAGCATCACTTATTATGGGACGGTGAGAGTAATTAATAAAATTATACTCCCTCCATCCCAATAGCAAGGTCTCACTTGCTTTGGGCACGGTTATTAAGAAACAACAGTAAAAGGAGAAAAAGTAGAGAAAAAGTGGTAGGTCCTACAGCTTTTAAAGAGTTAATTATTTCCATTTTTGGAATGGGGCCTTGCTAGTGGGACAGACAAAAAATGAAAGCGAGACCTTGCTATTGGGACGGAGGGAATAGTTTTTAATGAATATCGATTCGCTTTGATTAATAGTCGGTTTTATACATAAAAATAAAAATGTAATCGGTATACTTGATTTTTTATAATTAGAAATAAATTTAAATTATCGGCTCGATTAATAATACTTCCACAACTATTTTTTTATTTTCTTTGCTCAACAGTCATTTCTGCTATGTGTGATGGATTGGATGAGTTTAAAAGGGGAGAAATTGAAATGTGGAAGTCTTATGAATTATGCTCCTTAAATATGAGTTTGATACGTCGTGCACAAAGAAGAGAACATGTATTGGATGCGCTAAATGCTAATCAATCAAGGGCTTCTAAAAGTGTGGGAAGATTGGGGGCCCGGCCCGGGAGGAACATGTTTAGTTTCTAACTTTCTACATCATTCTATTTCCGTCTTATTTTGAAATATATCTTTATCTTCATCATAAAGTTCCAGAAAAAAGGTAAGATATGTCACTGTACCATAAATTCCATGTCGCGACTATTTTTTTAAATAACTTTACTCTCTCATTTTCAACTCTCATATTGAATTACCATTTCATTTCATAAAGGAGTACTATTTGATATCAATTGGAATCATAAAAACTTTCATCCTACCTTCACGTTCTCATTTCCTATTCATCACCCATAATTTATTCACATTCCTTATAACTTACTCCCTCGGCCCCGAAAAATATGATTAATTTGGTATTTTTGGTCGTCTCTTATAAGTGTGGTGTTTCCGTAAATGAAAATGATCTCACTAACTTTCTAATATTTTATACCCCACTCAACAAATATTTACTTACCTTTTCTTAAAACGTATACCGTACTCTCCGTACCACACTAACCTCGGACGGAGGAAATATGAGTTTAACAACCTTTTCTTCCACACAAAAACTCATGCGCGGTTACTGCACGGTGCGGTTGGCCGCGACTTTCCGACGCTCACATCTCATGCGCCCTAAACAAGGATTAAGATATTGTGACACTCGGGGCAGAAGTATGATGTATGGAGTGATCGCCAGTGCAGAGGCACGGATAAAAAGCAGCTCCTATAAAACTTCAAAGCGGAGAGGGACACGAATGAACCGAAACACATCCAAATGAGAGGGATTACGATAATATGTCAGAATGGGAAGACAAATTCGAGGAGAGCTTAAGGATTTAGTAGGTGTTACTCATATCATCAAGATGCATGCTTATTGTGGTAGAATTTCAAGATTAAGCGTGCTTGACTAGTAACAATTCTATGATGGGTGACCTCCTGAAATTTTTTCCAAGTGTACAAGTGAGGACAAACTACGCTAGAAAGGACTGGTGATGGTTTGTGGGGCTAGCCATCAGTCTGGAAGTCGGGTCATTATGCAAAAGCCTTCCTTTTCTATTTTATTTTATTTTTTTATATTTATTACTAGTATTTCCCCATTTTCTTTTTCTTTTTGTTCTATTTTATAATTTTTATTTTTCTTAATTCTTCTCAATTATGGTTTATTAATCACCAATTATAGTTTATTATCTCCAATTAGAATTTATTAATCTCTAGTTAGAATATATTAAATATTAATTAATTAAAAAAATTAAATTTAAAAAAATGAAGCAATCGCGGTCAACTACACTGGAGTATGCCTCTTTGTTCCAAATTAATTTGATATACATTTTTTTTTTCATTTAAATACATACGTATATGATATGATGTGATTTTGGTACCCATCTTCATATAAGTTCGTAGGAACTATGTATTTTTATCACATTGGATAATGTACAAACATGTTAATGCACAAATATTTAATATAGTTTTATTGCATTTTAAAATGCAGTAATTTAATGCACAAATTAAATAGAGTTAATGGGGTGGAATAGCAACATCACTTAGTGAAACTCAATAGTTATCAAGGAAAATTAGTTTACACAAATTCTAACAAACTTTGGTGTGATGTACCTAAAATACTATTACTTTTGACAAACTCAACTATTTTCTCTCTTTCTTCTTCTCTTTCTTTATTTTTCTCTCCCCTCTCTCTCCTCTTCTTCTTCTCCTGCGTAAATTCTCTCCTCTCACTTTTTCTCACCTTCCATTCTCTACTTTCTCTCTTGTCTTCATTCCGCCACCGCCGCCTTCATTCCACCGCCATCGTCTTCATTTCACTGCCGTCGTCTCCTCGTCGCGATTCATCCACCATGTCGTCCCATCATTCACCCTCTTTCCTGCAGTTTTCTCTCTCTCAGGCCCTAACTCTTCCACTGTGATTTTCTCTCTTGCGATTTTCTACCAATTGAAAGCTTTTCGTTGGTATCGTGCTCCAATCTACAAATAGATCCATAGATCCGGGTAATTTCTCCTTTCAATTCTTGCGATTCATGTTGATTTAGAGTTTTTATGAACTTTTGTTGTATTTTTTTATTTTTTGTTGATTTAGGGCTTTTTCGTGTTTGTTTTTCGATGATTTATAAGGTTTCCATATCATTTTGGTGATTTTTGGTGTATTTGAATTAATTTCTGGGTGATTTGGATGTATTTCTGCTGATTTTGGGTTCGTATGTGTTGATTGAAGGAGGTTGTTGCTTGCTGTCAAAATCCGTCGGTACGAAATTAGTGTATTCGTACCAGTAGCGCACAACCTATTATTGACTTGTTGGAAAGAATATGGTCTATTCGTACCAGATAGTAACCCGTTGGTACGAATTGGATTTATTTATTTGTTATAATTTTAGTGATTTAATGTTTTAGGTATTTTTCTGGGTGGTTTCGTTGTTCTTATGCTTGATTTTAGGGTAATTTGGTTATACTTTATTGAATTTTTGGGGTTTCGTGTATGATTGCTGGTATGATTGGGTGTAATCGTACCAACATACCACGTAGGCGTGGTGCGCTATATTGGAATGTTGATACGAATATGGTATATTCGTACTGGCGTATCATGCATGCGCGAGACGTAAATTTGATACATCGGTACGAAAATAGTGAGTTCGTACTAGCGTACCATGCGGGCGCATCGCGCTTCTCTGGTGCTCTAGTACGAATATGTGAGTTCGTACTACCGCACCATTCAAGCGTGGCACACTACATTGATATAATAGTACGATTATTGTGTTTTCATATCGGCGTACCAATATATTATCATGTTAGTAAGGTGTGCTGCATTGGTATGACTGGTACGAATTGGTGTATTATACCAGTCGTACCACGTACGTTGGAACGAATGATTTATATTAGTACCATATTCTAATTTTTTTTACTTTAGTTTTGAAGGTACAATGGACATCGTAGGTGATTATGCGCAAGATTTTGGGTGAATTATATCATGATGTCCTACAAGATCTCAAGAAATCAATATTTTGGGTAGGAGCATATATTGTTTCAACACGGATGAAACAACACTTCGTAATGATTGAGTTGATGAATAAACAATTATTAGAGATTAGTGAATGAACAATTATTTGCTATAATTTTTGGTTTGTAAACCATTTGCTACAATATTAGTATTATTAGTACATTTGTTCAAATTGTATATGTTCTGAAATTTGTCTAATTTAAATATGCAGTTATTTGGTACGAATGAACATATTCGATACTACCAATTGTTTGTACTATTGGTACAAATGATCTATATATCATATTCGTACCAAGTTCAAATGTAAATGTTCAATATCAATTCAAAAGTAAATAGTCCACAAATAATTCAAGTAAATGGTACCCGGTACGGTACTTGGTAAACAATTCAGTATAAAATTATACATTACACAATACGAATGATACAAATTACATATTTCGTGTCGGATACCCTTTTAAAACATGGTACGTCGGTACGAAATATAAATTTCGTTACATGGAGTACCAGTTCTTATAATGATACAACGATATGAAATACTCCATCCGTCCCTAATAAGTGTGGTCTGGAGGGAGAGGCACGTATTTTAAGAATGATGTTAGCTGGTAGATGTGTAGTGAGTGGAGAATGGGACCCATTTTATTGTAGTGTTAGTTACTTCTAAAGGGTAAAAGGGTAAAATTTTAAGTGGGATTATATCCATTTAAGGAAGGACCACACTTATGGGGGACGGACGAAAAAGGAAAGTGGACTACATTTACCATGGACGGAGGGAGTAGTTATTTCAAACTGGGTTACCACATCACAAAGTGATATACCGGTACAAAATATCGATATTTTTTTACGGGGGTACCAGATTTATTACGTGGTAAGTTGGTACGAACACACCATTTTCGTACCGAAGTACCAATTTGTGATGTTGTTGGACATACTTGTTTAACGTGTTAAGACCCAAATAGGTTTGCTTGATAATATTTTTAGGATTACGTACTATTGTAGCTATTTTCTGGACAACTTGTATTTTTAACTTTTATTTTTCTGATATATTTGTCGGGGTGATGGCGGTGGCGGTGGAGGTGGTGGTGGCGGATTGGAAGGCGGACAGTGGTACGCTAGTATGAAAATACAAAAATCGTACATCGTCGTTGTAGTGGTGGCGATGGCGGATTGAGAGATGGACGGTGGTACGCTGGTACGAAAACATAAAAATCGTACCTTGCTGTCGCGATGGTGGCGGCGGTGGTGGCGGATTGGGAGGCGAACGGTGGTACGCTAGTATGAAAACACAAAAATCGTACCTCCCTGCCGCGATAGTGGCGGTGGCGGCGGTGGTGGTGATGGCGGATTGGGAGGCGGACGGTGGTACGCTGGTACAAAAATACAAAAATCATACCTCACCGCCGCGGTGGCGGTGGTGGCAGATTGGGAGGCAGACGGTGGTACGCTGGTACAAAAATACAAAAATCGTACCTCGCCGCCGCGGCTGTGGTGGTGGCGGTGACGGAATGGGAGGCAGACAATGGTACGCTGGTACGAAAACACTAAAAGCGGACGGTGGTATGAAAACACAAAAATCGTACCTCGCCGTCGCGATGATGGCGGTGGTGGTGGGGGATTGGGAGGCGGACGGTGGTACGCTGGTACGAAAACATAAAAATCGTACCTCGCCGCCGCGACGGTGGCAGAGGCGAACGGTGGTACACTGGTACGAAAACACAAAAATCGTACCTCGCCGCCGCGGTGGTGGTGATGGCGGCGGCGGATTGGGAGACAGATAGTGGTACGCTGGTACGAAAATACTAAAATTGTACCTCATGGCGGCGGTAGTGGTGGCGGCGGCGGCGGTACGCTGGTATGAATTTGAGTTAGGTAGGAAAAATCAAAAGTAAGGGTAAAATGGTCCAGGCAAAAGATTGCTAGAATATGTGTAAACTTAGTTTGGTGACAATTATTGATTTTTACTAAGTGATTATTGATTTCTAGTTTTTGCATCAATTAAATATGAAGCGTAGATAAAAAAAATAATCAGTGGTTCAAAATAGTTCTTAGTTCCTATATATATTTTTTTACATTTATTCTTCATTCACAACTTCTGCTCCTTTAAATAAAAGTATAATCAGAATGATAAAATCATATGATCCGTGATTGGTTGCAACACATTAGGAAGGGCAACCTGGATCCTGCAACCACATATATAGTATGCATCCCCTTAGTATCCATCGTACATGTGGAATTCAATTTTTATTTTGAATTAATTATATTTTGGTAGGTTTTAATATTAAAAGTTCAACCATAGTAGAGTTGGAAATCTAGTTGGCACAAATTGCATTGATGACATTCTGACTACGTTTTGTATGATTCTTTTGTCTCATTTTTTTTCTCTTTACTTAATTATTCTTAATACATTTAATTATTTCGTTAATTATATTTATTAGGGATGGGTTTTCCATGATAAATTTTACTATTATAATCTTTCATATTTAATTTTTGATTTTTCAATAATTTTTTTATTAGGATTGGTTTTTCATAGTTAGCTAGGTTTAGTAACATCCTTTATTTTTTACTTTTACATTTTAGTTGATCATTTAATTTTTTTTTCTTTTCTTTACACTTTTCTTTTTTCTTGCATTATTAAAAAATATAATAAGATTCTATCATAAAAATATTAAAGTTATTTATAAAATAAAATGTAAGCACGATTAAATATAAAGTAAAATTCTATTCCTTTAATATACTCTTATATAAATCAGCACCAATAAAATTGTTCAACTACAAAAAAGTGGATAAAATGATTAACACAAAAGTTAAAACAAAAAAGTGAAGAATTGTTCCAAACGACACAGTTTTGGGGTAAATAAGGCAGAGAAGGGGGTGTTGTGATCCTCTGCCTGTTGAGGATCCTTTCTCTGAAATCTAATCCTTTTATTATATATATTTTTCAGTTAATGGAGATTACTAAAAATTCGATGTGAGATTTAAGATTTTAGAAAAATAAGAATACGTATATGAATGAATAATGTACAATATGAAAATTTAAAATAAATATAAATATAAAATTTATGGGATACCACGTATAACATCAGTATTAATAACACGTTTTAGAAAATATGAATATAAAATGTAGAAAATTCCACTTATGCATCTATTATTTATTTCAAAATTAGTATTTTGGTTAAAATAAATAGAAGAAAATATTTATTTAAATTAAATTGAAAGAAACTACTCCCTCCGCCCCGCTCATATTGTCTTCATTTTCTTATTGAGTTGTTTCACTCAAATTGTCTTGTTCCAAATAAGGAAAGAATTAGTCATTCAAAATCCTTCAAAAGTAATGGGACATACCCACTTTCTATCTTTTTATCCTTATTCTTAATCTTCGTGCCGAACAGTATAACAAGACAATATGAGCGGGACGGAGGGAGTATTTGATAATAATAATAATAATAATAATAATAGCACGTAATTACATGAACTTTGGTCATAATCCATTTTGCACAAGATCGTTCATTTTTTCTATAAAATCGCGAACTTATCATTTTATTCAATTTTTTCACAATATGTAATTTGCGGGAAATAGTTAGTCGTAATTATCAATTTAGTCAATGATAAACATTACATTTATGTGCTCTTTTATTTAGGTTCATTAGTAGATGAAAACTACTAAAATTCGATTTTGACCATTATTTTTGGACTCAACATAATGAATATCCGTAAGAATTATAATATTATTACATAAACTATAGTCTCATTGAAGAACTATATAAAATAATAATTAAACTATATTTCAATTGATAAATATCCATAAGAATTATTAGATAACTGAATGAATTATAGTTTGATAGATGAATTTCGATAAGAATAATCATTAATTGAGTATTTTATAGTTTGAATTCGTGAATTTCGATAAAAATTCATCACAAATCAAGTAAATAATAGCCTAATTGCCCTGTACTACTTTTAAATAAGTAAAATCAAGTCAATAGAACAATTTTTCGTGATATATATTAATAGTGCATACTTCTCAAATGTGAATGCATATAGTGCATAATACAAATAAGTAAATTTACATATATTATATTAAAACACGTGTAAACAAATCACTGATTTAAATAGTTAATCACATGAACAAATAAATTTGCGATATAACACATAGTTAAATTTGTGATATAACACATAGTTAAATAAATGAAGTACTACAAAGTATTTTATAAACTTATTATTTAAAAATGTCGAAATATAATTGTAAACACAAATTATTGTATTTAATTCAATAAACACAAGTTTGCATACAAATATAAGAATTTCGAATATATATATATATATATATATATATATATATATATATGCGGTGATAAACTAATTATTTAAAAATGTTGAAATAAAATTACAAACACAAATTATTGTATTTAATTCAATAAATACAAGTTTGTATACAAATATAAGAATTTCGAATCAATATATATATATATATATGCGGTGATAAACTTATTATTTAAAAATGTCGAAATAAAATTGCAAACACAAATTATTGTATTTAATTCAATAAACACAAGTTTGTATACAAATATAAGAATTTCGAATCAAAATATATATATGCGGGTATAATCTCTATTTTATCCTCTGATTATTCTTTTCAAGTTGATCTTCGAACAATCTTTAAGCAGCCTTTGAGATTTGTTGGAGAATTATGCCTCCTTGATCTCCTTAGACTTGATCTTCAAGCTTTATAACGTTAAAGCGGAGGACTTTCGCCTTGTTTCCGGATAAACTCTGTTGACTTAATCTTCAAGCTTTATAATGTTAATGCGGATGATTTTCACCTTGTTTCCGAATCAAACACAGTTTTGAGATCATTCTGACTTGATCTTCAAGCTTTATAATGTTAATGCGGATGATTTTCACCTTGTTTCCGAATCAAACACAGTTTTGAGATAATTCTGACGAAGAACGCGTTGCTTCCACGAATAACGCTTTGAATCCCGCTAATATTTATAGAATTTCTTTTCAATTTTTAAGCTCTTGAAAATAATTTTTGGTGTGTTTTTTAAGTAGTGTGGAGACACCTATTTATAGTTGTTGGGAGATAAGCTTGAGTGGGCTTTGGGCTCCATCATGGGCTTTAAAGGCTGAGGTGGCTCAATCTGATTGACTATAAGAAAATAATATAACTTGTTGTCAAAGAAATATATATATATCACCATATAAATACAAATTTATTAATTAAATAACTTATTTAATATGAATTTCATAAGATTTCATAATCAAATAAATATATTAAAATTAATAAAAATATTTATTAAATTTCGGTATCTACAATAATACACACGGTTGTATTTAAAATTTAATAGATTCACACTTGAAATCATAAATTATTTTTTATGCTACTCAATTATACAATATTAAACAATAATTTGAAAATGAAGAAAAATATTTCATAAATAATGTGGATATTATTATGTCCAATAAAATTGACTTAAAAAATTAAATAAAACGAAAAGTTCATTAAAATTTTCAATAATTTGTAATAAAATGGATAAATGCATGTTCGGAAATATAATCAAATTATATTATAAAATATATAACATTTATTATCATATTTATAAAACAAGTAAAAGATTAAACTATTAAAATAATATTTGTAATATAAAAACTGTGTACAATATTACTTTCCTAAATTAAAGAAATAAATATACAATGCATGTAATATTAAAATTGTATACAATATTTATTTTGTGCAGTAAAAAAAATGCAATAATGTCAGCAAATAATACTAATATATGAAAAGATTTCAATTACTCGATAATGGTGCCACTGCCACACCATGGTCGGACTAACTGGTTTCTTTTCTAATTTTGATTTTTTTTAGAAGCATAAAAATGAGTTGTCATATGTAGGCAGATTAGGCATGTGGATGCAGGATCCTTTTTGCCCATTACGAAGATGTCTCTCAGTTCGATCGAATTGCTATTAATTTGCTACACGTTAAGTGAACATAAAACGTGCGAGTATTATTATTACTGATGTGATAGGCTTCCCAATTCAGGCCAGTTGGCAAATGTACAGATGGATTAATTAGGGCTATATGAAAATAGGGTTTTATTTAATTTTTTTTTTATTTTTATGCGACGAGAGAAACACACACCTACTATTCAAAATTTGTTATGAATGAATCTCTTCTTACAAGTGACATATGAGAAGTATAGGATTTTACTGAATGTACGTAAGCAAAAGATGTTTATTTATTTTTCATTTAGAAATATGATACTGTACTACTTATTTAGAGATAAGTTCCATTTTATAAATACTTATTTGAAAATAGTGGGGATTTTTTTTAGAGAGAAATAGTGGGGATATTTTGATTTAATAAGGATTTTCTTCTTCTAGAAGAAAGTTAGAAAAACCGGTGAGATATGTGGTGGAGAGGAATTGACGAGTTTTATCAATAAAGCGCAAGACCCTGTAACAAATGTGTACTAATTTCTTGACTTTTTTCCTAACTGGTGTTTCACGCCATTGCTTTTGAGGAAAAAAGATTCTCTTATGAAATTACCAATTTTCGGCTAATGCCACCGTGCATTATATGCGGCGATTCAGTGAAATGTGCAAATGTAGAAATTAATATTTTCATATATCTACTGTGTTTAATAAACAAAATTAAATAATAATTTACCGTTAATTTAATTTAAATATTATCATTGTGTTTAATTTATATTCTGTCATTAAATTGACAACTTAAATTAAGACTGACAATGATAGAAATTTTTTTTTTTTGCCATGATAACAAAACTAATATGCCCCAATTTTTCCATTCGGTAAAAGAATCCATGTGTGACATTAATTTGAATCATTAAAACTTCTATCTCAACCATTTACATCCCATTAATTATTTATTACTCACAATTTGCTTTATTATTATTATTATTTAAAAAATATGTCATTATAACCACTTGTGATAATACAAATACTATTATTTTAGTCACAACTATAAATATTGTTTTAATAAATTTTTGGGTTTAAAGTTTAATTTATATTCTTATTTTTCCATCTTCTTCCTCATTGTTTCACAGTTTTAGCTATTTTTGTCATTTTTTCATCGTTAATGACTTTACAACCCCCAACCCCCGTTCATCTTGACACGTATTTCTTTTTTACTGTCCCACTCATCTTGACACGTTTCCTTTTATGGAAATAATTATGACTCACTTAGAAAATTACTTTATTCACTTCAAAAGTATTTTATATCATTTTATTAACTACTCTAAACACCACCTTTACACTTAATACCAATCTTCTTAATATCTGTGCCTGAAAAAAAATGTGTCATGATGAAAAGGACGAATGAAATACTAATTACATTACTTTTAGATATAAATATAAGAAGTCATAAAATACTCTATTTCGGTGAGAGCGCAGAGAATTTTAAGTACGATTGTTTAGGTTGTTCCAAAAAGACTAAACAATAAAAATAAAAGAAGATTATGTTTGTTCCAAAGATGCACTTGTTTGAGAATTTTGCTCTCGAATCTCAAGTAATTTGATATCTATATATATATATATATATATATATATATATATTTACCTATTATAAAAGAACCTTTGTTTACAAAATTTAATTTACCTATTATACCTTATTATAATATTTTATTATTAGTATCTATTATCATATGATTATTTTATGCTTGACATATATTATTAAAATCTATCAATATTATAAGCAACAAAAATCCTCTTCTACTTTTAAAAATAAATAATGTTTTTTTAGTTTTACATATTAAACTTATTAACTTTTATAAACATGAATTGACATCTATTATGAAAACAAATCAACCTACCCAAATTCGAAAACAAACACCACTTTGACCGTCAAATAAATTCTCCAAAATCGAAAACTCCCTTGTTCTCCAAAATTTTCAAACAAACAAATCCACCAGACTCTTGTGACATTTTTTTCACAAAAATGGAAAATGACTTGCAAAAACATAAGCAAGGCATTTTAGAACATAAAATCTGAAACAGATGGTCAAATACATATAAAATATATGAATACATGATCAGACATGAATCTAAGACCAAAACTAGAATTTAATCTGTTGATACAGAAAGAAATCACGGTTTCTAGTAAAGCAGTAGCAAGTTCAATCCCTGCAAGCACATAGCAACAGCGTCGAAACATATAAGCTACAAGGAGTTGAGGCGATAAGCTACCATATCATCAACCGAGACCTCGTACATACTGATCAACAGTTTTGTTAAATAGATCACATCTGCACAAACAAGGCCAGTGCACGTCAAATTATTATTGCCCAATCACAACAGTTTTCAAACATATAACAACTCAAACAAGGCACTTTAATGGTAATAAAACTGTGTGTAAAGGCGCTCAACTGAGTTTGAGTATAGGTGTTAGAAAGCTAATTTAGCATGATAATATATGATAACGAACATAATAAGCTTGAATATCCATTAATTATTTCCTCATACAAGTTAGCTTGAATAGAAGTTGACTCAACAATACACAAACTAGATAAAGCTTAAGTAAGCTCCTCTCTTTAGAGTTCAAGATTGAACTCAAAACTTGAAACTGCTCAATGAATGAGAACTCTCTAAATTTTGTAAAGCTGCGCGATGCCAGATAGCTGTCGGGAACAGCTTAATACAAATAGGTTTTTCATATCGGCTCAATATGTAAATTGAAGCAGGCTGCATCTTGATTCTTGAGTTGCTCAGTTGCCCATAAAACATTGTTAACATAACTTCTTTCTGAGCCTTAAATATCAAGGAAATGGTTCATAATTCTAGTAACAAGAACTACATAAAAGAGAGCGGCATAGTCATCATTTATAAACTAGAGAGATATTTTAGACCTTTTACAAACAATCTAAGTGGATGAGGATCCACTCAAAAGCTAGAAATGTTTACTGCAGGACTGATGTTCAATGGCTTGATCCTATGCATGCAAATTTTCAAATGATCGAGAACTTATAGTTCATCCAAAAGACTTATATGCATGAACAACAAGCATGCATTTAGGCCGTGGTCCACCTAGTTTTAAGTTAAGATGTCATTTCTCTTATCATACCCCCTCCAATTTTATAACACGGTAATCTACAAGAAAACCTGTGAGCAATATCCAAGGATAGTAACACGACTATGTTATCTAACTTTTTGGGTTTAACTCTCCATAATTGATCATTTTAGATAAATCCATCCTTAATACATGAATTAGTCACTGTTTCATGTTGAGATGAAGTACTACTGTTTACCAAGTATTAATATATGTTAAAAGTGGAGTATTTTTCCTCAATTATTGTATACATCATATGTCTATAGAACATTTCTTGTCAAGAATACCAATATCACTCAATAAGTTTGAAATGACAAATGAAAGTACAAGTCTTAACCAAAAGATATCAGAAGAACGTTTAATACTAGAATTCCATCCTCCCCAGCCCCAGAGAAGCTGGAATCCACCCTCTCTCAGCCACATAGTAGATGGTGGGACTTGAAGTGGAGGGGGGAATCGGGGCTACAATGGAAGAACAATTTCTAAGTGTGACTATCCCCCAGCCCAAAGGCGATATTTGAAACAGTGATTACACCATGCGATTAATGCTTCTTTAGAAATAAAATAAGAGTGTAATTTTACTGACAAGTATTGTCATTGATGTGTAAAACATTCCTCACTTTTACCCTGGGGCACATAACAGTCTTTTCATCATAATTATTGCATTGTTGATCTGGCGGACTGTGAAACTAATACAAACAACATGATGAAGGTGTGGTTTTCATGTCAAATCAAACTGATTCACATATAGTAGGTATTAGCAGACCTTCAAAAATCAGGAACTACTCAGGGCTTTAACCATATTATAAATTGTTTTGACTTTGAAGATGGCTATTGAAGGTATTAGAAGACCTTTGAAAATGGGACCTATTCGTTTCTTAATCATATTATAAAATGTTTTGACTTCAAAGATGTCTGCTTAATTCGTATTACAACTTTCTTCACTTTATTTGAGTTTTTTCAGCAGGGATTCTCAACAAAAAACAACAAATAAACTCTTACTAGTTCAGAATGAAATATGAGGAAAAAACATAGTAAAACACACTAGTACTAGTTTTACAAGACACCAATAAGAAAAATGTTTCCTAAGATATGTAATTCTTCTAGAACGAATTATGATTTATAACAAGACAAGTAACCACCATATTTTTCTTAATACACTCTATGTTTAAAGAGAGACTTGATTTATGAACTTTTGCATTCAGAAGAAACATAATATACTGCTAAATTTTTTTTATTAAATCATGTCCAAAAAAAAAGGCTTCAGTTTTGGATCAATACCAGAGTGCATTTAGCGAAGTAACCATCCAAAATGGTAAGTCATTTGTTCAATAATACAACATAGAGGTACCATATTTCATCATCAAATTTTTACGACATATCTAATACCAAAAAAATTATCACTCACCTTATGGGCGTTCCTGGAGAATATAATGGATTCTTGACAACGTACTCAACATACAAGTTATAAATGTACTTCAAGGAGTCTCTCAGATCACCTGTTCTCGGGTGAGTGACTAGAATTATCTGCATAAAACCAGATTATTTCACAAACATGATAATATATTATAATTTTGGATTCCAGAAGGCGAAGAAATGAAAAACAAATAGCAAACAATCTTGTAATGAGTTGTATGCAAAAATCCATGTAGAGAGAGAGAGAGAGAGAGAGAGAAGCTTGGGTCGGGGATGCAACTTCTCCTCTGCTCTTGTCCCAGCCTAGGAGTAGAAGCTTGGGTCGGGGATGCAAAAACTTATTTGCCTTTTCTGAATCATATATTGGATAGCATATTATTTCTAGCAAACCACAGACAATCTAATCTCCAAAATCAATTACTCTTCCAGGTAGATCAAACTCAAAGCTCTAATTGGTTTGGTTGATTAAATATGATTAGCATGTACCAACATAATCTTGTTCTAGATTTCTCGATCCGAATCCAGATTATAGTCCAGGTCTAGTGACCCGATTTGACTGAAAGCTACCAGCAAGGCAGATTAGGAACCTATTATCATCCATGAAGATCTTAGAACGACCATAAAGTAAATTGTAACTCCAACAGGGCCTCGCATTAGTCACCCCCACTCCCCAAGAAAAAAAAATTGTTAACAGACAACTGAGCACCATTTTTTGTGCTATCATGCAGCAGTGCCACTTAGGAGAGAGCTTAAAGCTCAATTACTCAAAACTTAGGCGATATGTAGACTAAGATATGTTTCTCTAAAAGATTACTGAAATAACAAATATTCATGTTAATAAAACTAGAAGAATAATTACGGAAAAAAGAACAGAATGGTTTAAGTTACTATTATCATCAACTTATTGAATTGAAAAAATAAAAAAATATCCACTGGCATTATTAACTTGAGCTTTGTACTTATGTTTCTTTCTAACTTCATCCATGATAGGAATGCCACAATTCATCTCTGCATAGTTTTTATAAAGATCCAGTCACAGCGCCTCTCAACAATTTAGAACAACATAAGCCACCACATTAATACCTTATTCCCTTTCCCCAGTTTTACAGCACATGAAAAATATCCAGACTTGAGTCATCTTTGTTTACATAGTCATCCCTCTTTAATTCCCTAATTTATGTCCACCAGACATTACCAACCAGGCTCTAATCCCATGCTTCTTGACAAATCAAACTACGAGATTATCAAAAGTTGCCACACTTTATAACAAAAACCAAATTCTCAGCACCCATTCCTTCAGTGAAATAAAGGATTAGGCAATCCAACATTTTCTTACCATTAAGATATCACATTTTGGACATCAGTCAATCGGAGTAGAATTTGCAAAAAAGGCATCAAACATACACCAATTACACAAAATCAAGACAGATCAGCAGTAATCCAAATGGCTCTAAACAAATAAAGGAAAATCTCGATGAGTTTGAGCCCACTCTTACTGTTAATGTGTTATTATATCAAAACTACACGACTATTCCTGAAGCACAGTATTGAAGCCTTCAATTGCACTACTCAGAAACTAAATCGGATTCTAAAATCCCCTCGATATCATAGATTCAGAAGCAGTTCAAAGAATTACACATCATATACTAGCAATTCTACATCAAATGAAATACATCTCGTGCGTTAACAATACTTGACATCAAGTAGTAAGCCCTCCATCATTCAGGTTCTAAATGTCACCTAATAAATGGGGTGTAACCGTATAACTGATCGTAGAAGAATTAACGCAATGATATCAAGTACCTTAATCCCAGAAGGACTCTCCATGAAGCTCAATCTGTAGGTATTGGTTCGGAAGCTGTGGAAGGAACAACCTTGCCCCGGTAGCTGAGGTACTCCGAGATTCCCCTTTTCAACACTGCCCCCAACAAACACAAAATCACAAAAACAACTTGGGAAAAAGAAACGAAAACTTTCACTAGCTATTAATGAGAAACAACAGAAACCCAAACCAAAACAAAATCAAACGAGCCAATTTTCCGGCAAAAGAATAGAATAATTTTTCTAAGGGGAATAATGCCGAACACCTGGTAGGATCCATCTTTGCGGTCAACGATTTGAGGGAGAAGAGGAGTCCAAACATGAGCTTGTGATCTTGCTGCGAACTGAGAGTCTTGAGCGGCCGATTCCATTCCCTGTAGAGGAGACACACCCCATTTCTGTTGAATACGTACATCATATGCGCGTTGTTGCCAGATGCAGTCGGCACCGGCGGAGATGGACTGATTTCTGTGCCGCCGAAGAACTGCATTTTGGTTGGAGATCGAACACGACTCCAAGATTAAACGCCTCGATTTTTTCCAGCAGAAAGTTAGACGATCGGTAAGGATTTCACACCGGATTTTTGTCCAACTGTTCAAGCTTGACAATAAAATTAAAATTCAATTGTTCCTTTTTTTTTCTGGATCATAGCAGTCTCGTTTTAATTGGCGTAGTTGTTTTGAACAATATAAATCGATTTATTATTATATAAATATGTAATAATCATAATTTTTACTTAACTGCTATTTCTAGTTCAAATTAGATTAATAATTTTACGAAAACTTAATACATACATAACTTACTATATGTTTTAGAAATATATATTTATTTTTTTGAGTTGGGAGAAGGGGAGCGTTTTAGACATATTTGAGAAAGTCGATTTGTTCTTTTCTAAATAACTACTAATACTTATATAGATAGCTATGAATTTTGAATTGTTAATAAATAATTACTGGTATATACGAGGCTTACAATTTGCATAATTGTTAAAATATCGACTTTTTTTAGAAATAGTGACAAAATTTGCATACAATTATATATGTTAAAATTACATTTTTCTAAACCATTACATGCTTATGAATAACGACTTATTTTTTAGCATAAACACAAGTAGAGGAACTACGTATTAATTTAAAAAATCTTAACGAAAATACAAACTTAAATTTCTTCGTTCTCAATTTTTAATACATCTATCTCTAAATATAATTCTTAATATTTAGATAAACTACGTATGGGAAAGCTAAGCAAGAGCTAAGATCACTCACACTTACCGCCATACCTTCAACACGTTTCATTATCTAAAAAAAAAATAATAATAATAATAATAATAACAATAACAATTCCATATAATACATTAGGTCAATAATCTACCCTATAATGAAAATATATTACAATCATTAATTCAAAAAGTGTTTTCTAATCAATCACAACCTCATGGAATCCTAATTGTGGTTCTATTACGTACTCTCAAAATAAAATGCACGATTCGGTTTTATTTTGTTTAAAAGAAATAGGAGAGAGAATAAGAGGACGAAGCAAAAACGATTCATAAACAGTAAACACAGCAAACATCTCAATTGCACCCAGGTACAAGATTATCAAATAGTCCAAATAAAATCATGCGCAAAACGTTACGCCACAAATTGTGCAATAAACGACCTCAAAACCTAGAAATAACCAGCTTGAACTAACGAAATAGTCAAGTTTTAGACTGAGCTAAGAGGAAATATGGACAACTTTAAGACAAATTTGACTCAAGACACTAGACCAAAAATATCATGTGGGAGGAAGCAAGACCATCATACTTCAGTGTTCCCATTTCTTCAACTCCATGCCATCGGGCGCGCTTCCTTCAACCTTTTTCACACCAACTTCTTTCCAGTTTGTCGATAGCACCGTTCCGTTCGACTCTACCTGTTGATGAGGACCCCAGAAAAAACGTCACCAATACTCCACATACTATGGATTCAAATGTAGGACTAAACTCATTAAGAAAACATCTCCCTACTTATAAATTCTCAGTAAGTTAGAATTTAGTTCTTACAAATGATTTCATCATAGCTCTTCTTGTGTCTTCATCTGCATCCTTGTATATGTCTCTGAAAAACTTGTTCAAAGCTGCATCTCCATCAAGTTTTTCATCCTTTTCCTGATGCAGAAAATTAGTAAGTTATGGGATTGAGACTGGATTATTTCAAGTCTGGTGTATTAACAACGAAAAAGGAACGCCAATATTCAAATACCCACCTCCTTTTTCACTTGAGCTTCGAGTTTATCCCAATCTACTCTTTTGGGTTTAGAGGAGGGATATGTGGGTTTCTCGTAGCCTGTTGAGGCAAAAAAATATGAAATATCTCACATCATTAGTTACACACATTATGTACAAAATCGTATGAATGAATTAGCTCAATTTGGAATGCAGCACTTCCAGAAAGAACAGGTACCTGTTGGTACATTCACTTTCTGTACGACAGCAACGTCCTTCCTAAACTCAAGCGATGCCCAGTGAACAGCATCTGCTTTGGCAAGTCTGATCTCAATTTTGGTAGACATGACTTCATATCTACACTTTGAAGGGACTATCTGTTTACCAAGGACATAGTGATTTCAGCATAATAGCATTAGCTAAGATGCAAAAATAAGAGAGCAGCAATTCGAATCACTTTCTTCTTTTCATGGAGAGACATTCATAGGATTGCAGCAAAAAAAGGTAAAGAAAAGCACTGTGCATTGGCCTAATTAGGAATCGGACTGCAGAAAATTTGCTCTCCTGATTTAATGGGGAATAGCAATCTTTAAATAGAAAAAGAAAAGAATTAACGATAATGACTGTTCTAGTTAGAAGAATAAATTATCGATCCAGTGCCATAACAGGAGATTTTCTTCGTATGTTTCTATTCCCACAAACACCATACTGTTGCAAAAGCAATGAAATATGTACTTTTATTCCTGGTTAGAAGGAAGTGAGGAGTAAGATACTACCCCAACAAAAGCTAGCAGTGAGTACAGATTTCATACATTACCTTTCCAAATAACCGAGGTTGAAAATGATATGCTTCTTCACCAGGCACCTCAATTTTAACACTAACCTGGACATTAAAAAATGAAAAAGAAGTGTTGGTACATTACAGAAGTCGGTGGCACCATTTGATAAGGAACAACAAAGCAAAAATAACAACTTACTATTTGTTCTCCGAAGTCAACCACAACACAGTTTGCTGGTATGCCCTTTGCAAATATTGTTACGACAACTTCCTCTGGTTTCTGATAGAATTCATGCCTGCAAAACAAGGAAAACCATAACTAAGAAGAGCCAAAATATGGGTTCATCAATGTATAAAGATAGAAAAGTTCTGCAACATCTTTACAAACCCAATGAAAGAGAACTAAGAATTTGACTATTGCATCAGATGGCTGTCAAGGAATGTAATAGAAAAAATGATTCATCCTAAGTATTTCATTTGTAGAATGATAAGACTACTTCTGTTCCTAAGAAACATGGTTCTACTCTTACTAGTATAGCCCTTCCATAATAATTAACAGCTACCATATGATTACAAACCCCTGATTAGCAACTGTTAATAGTATTGCGAAGCTCCCAAGGAATAGAGTGGGTCAAATACATAGTCACAAAGTCCAGTAACAAACCATGGCGCAAAAAATAACCAATTAAGATAAACAAATATGAACATCAGTAAATCACAGTCAAGATGATGAAAATGAGAAACCAGGCTATTAGATGACACTTTGCTTGTTCTCAGTTATTGAAAACAACATATACACAAATATATGATGCTCAATAAGCTAGTAAGCAACTTATCAGCAACAAACCTATGACTCATACTGACCTGTATTTCAGCCTAGTAGACGATGCTGTCTTTTCTTGGCTGGACAAACCTGCTGTTGGTGGCAAACTGTTTGCAGTAACACCTGTTGAAGTTTTTTCCTCCAATTGCGTAGGCAGTTCTTGAGCTTCCTCTGAAATGAAAAACAAAATTACATCTACACAGAGAACAAGAAAATGTACGAAAAACCTTTGAATATTTCACTTCCAGTTAGAATATCAGTGAACAAATTCCTTGTCACATATCATATGCTTTTCACAGAAAGCCATTTAGAGCACCATTCAACCACAACCTCTAACACCAACATATTGCATAACTAATATTACAAACAGTTAAATGAAAATATGCACTCGCATAGCATAACATTCTAGAAATTAAATTCAAGATTTCATCCAAAGCATAAGCTCAGAAGCAGAAAACTACATGTAAAGAGTAAGAACTGAATATCCCATCCCATGAAGGCATCACATGCAATGCAGGAAAACAAAGAATTCTATCATGTAGTATTATAACATAAGTTAAAATCTGTATAGAAAAATACATCCAGTTTATCATCCCTTTTTAAAAAAAGAAAATAAGACAATCAAATAAATAGCTGCCAATAAAAGAAAAGTTTCTTTCACCAAGGAAAGGCCAAACCAATAAACAATTCTAGTCTCAGTTTATTAGCACATTATGGGAGCTGTACATCAAGGAGACGGTAAAAAGCAGACGAACGTGTCATACAAGACATCAAAAAATACAATGAGATACAAGTATGAAGCATAGGTAGGCTGTCGACTAACCTGCAATACGCTGATCACATTCTTTGATCAATTTAGTAAACCTAGAATCTTCAGGTGCCAAAGAAGCACCTTTTTCCAATGCTGTCTTGGCAGTCTGGTACTCCTCAAGCTTGATGCATGCCATGCTTTAAAAAGAACATAAAAAAATCTGGCGGTAAGAAACTAAAGGTAGTACTGTGAAATAAACTAAATTAAGTTTTTGTTCCAGTTATGTTATTTAATTGAAATATATAAGGGTGATCCAACTAGTATAATCAAGAGTTATCAGAAACTAAGGCTAACATCATATCAAGTATTTTTTGTCAATATGTAATCAAGTATAATGATCAAGACAAAAATAAACTAGTAAATTTGAGCCATTTTAGGCTATTGTTCCAAACAAACCATAACTCTTCTTAAGATCTTTAAAACAGTTAATGCATGGCCATATGTTGCTAAGAATTTCAGGATCGAGTAACATCCTTCAAACCTAAAAATACTCACCCTTTACGCAGATATGCTTTTGCGATTGAAGGATCCAACTCGATTGCTTTGTTTGCATCAGCAACAGCCTCTGCTCATCAAACATTTATAAAACAACATGATAAGTATCAAAGCAAGCTTCTAATATTCACAAGCAAACCTATGAAGTCAATCCTACTGAGTTGGGGAAAAAGAAGAAGAAAAATCACCACCAAAAGAAAGAAAGAAAAAGGACAGCAATTACAATCAAGCTTTTCAAGATTTTGAAAATCTCAAAACTTCAAACAGATTCCCATTGGTTACAAATACAATTCCATGAAGTCAAACCTATGGAACTCACGATTAGATTCCATTAACTCTCATTATGCGAATAAAAACTGTTTGTATTTTTCAATCTGCAATATACAGAAGGAAGAGTGGCTTGAGCAACGACTCGGCCGAAATTTACCACAAGATTTTGCCACACAAAAATTCCCAACTGCCGGTTATAGTCTAATAAACAATTAATTTGGATCAAATGTTCAAATCATTGCATAATTTGCATGACGGACAACTATTCAAATTCGAAAGTAACTACTCATGACCGAAGTTCAATAATCAATACCACCAAACAAATCACAACTACCACAAGCCACAATACACGTCCACCATATACAAGTAATATCTATTTCCCCAACAAAATCATCTACGCTATGGAGTAAAACCTAGGAAAAACAGTAAGCTTCTGCATAAAGAGCACGATATCCAGCCTTACGATTAAGAACCCTATCTCTCTCACTTACCAGTGAAGTTTTGGAGTTTGATATTGGCCTGAGCGCGGTCGACAAATAGGTCGGCGTTGTTAGGGCTCAAAGCAATCGCCTGAGAGTACAAGTCAACGGCTAGTTCAAAGTGATCATCTATGAACGCTTCTTTGGCCTTCTTCTCCAGATCCGCAGACGCCATTGATGCTCCGATTCGAACTCAAATCACACCGACGAATTGCGAAAATTGTGTGTATTCTGTACGCAGGGATAAGATGCCTGAGACTTTAAATTGAAAAGTCGAGACTGAACGAAAGGGGAAGGAAGGATATAGCGAGATTTAGACGAATTGTGAATTTGTGATTAATGATTGATTTATATTTGAGCAGTAGTACCGCGGATAAAAAAATACCTAGCTACTTCAACTTGTAGTAGTAATAAACTTCGAAGGAAATACGAAGGTTCTAGATATAATGACATCTTTCTTCAGAATTAAAAAAGATATAATTACATCTCCAATTTCCAGCTAGACTTTGATATTTTTTTAACATAATATAATTGAGCTTTTATATTGTTACAATTCTAGTCTAAAGATTCCAGAGCCAGTTCAAACATGAACATTTGTTTTTGGCGTGTGAAAATTAATACTTACATTGTATATTGTTAGACTTAGTGGAGCTCAAAATTGTACACATGTATAAAGCACACATCTGAATTTATGCTAAAAAAAATCAACTAACAGCATTGATAGTACAATATATGTATTAAATTATAATTTTGCATGCATTGGGATACAATTAAGAAAAAGATTAAATGTCAGGTGTAGAATTGTATTTTCTCAATAAAATATTGAATTCCTAGCTAAACCGAAGGAATGTTAGTCTAAAATATTTTCTATTTTTCAAAATTCTGAAATAATTATGAATGTGGTTCAACTTTTATTTCGTACTAATTTGTGGTCTAATATTAGGTTTTTTATTTAAGTAATTATCTTTTCTTTTTCTTTTTTTGAGAAATAAGTAATTATCTTTTCGATAATTAATGTAGTCTTTTAGGCAGGTAACAAATTTTAATTTGCATCTTGAATGAGCTAAAACTTGATGCACGGTTTAGGCTGTTTAGCATTCTTATTCTCCTCCTCTTGAATTATTTTTTCACTTTTTTTTGTTCGTTACCAGTCTTATATTGCGTTCACTTTTTTTTGTTCACTCGAAGCAACAACGTGGCTTGTGGTGATGGTTTTGTGGATTCTTTTATTTGAATATTGCGTTTATAGTATACTAGTAAGTAGCCCGTCGGAATTCGACGGGAAATAACTTTTATATTTTAATTTATATATGTATATATATTTTAAAAATAAATTTATATCTTATTTATAAGTTGTGATATTGTTCGTTTTAATTATTAATCAAGCTTAGAAAATTAATTTTTTTTCACATATCTAAATTTATAATTAGCAATAATAATGGATCGAGTATACTCATTCATAATATTTTTTTAAATCTAAATTTATTTAGAATTTTTCTACATGTTCGTCCTAATCTCGGTTAAAATAGTGACTTTACTGTACACACGCGTCTCAAATCCGTTGAGTAATACTCGATAAAAATATGAACACTCCAAGTAAAATTTATTAAAATTAGTAAAAATCCTTCTAATATGTTATTTGAACCGTCTCGTTGGTTTATGCTAAATTACTAGATAAAAATCTAAACAAAGTTAATATTAATTAAAATTTGTAAAAATTCTTCTTTTTAAATATATTTGATCCGTCTCATTGGTTCAGGCTAAATCGATATCTCTAATCTTTGCCAAAATGCGGAAAAAAAAAATGTTTACATCTTCAAAGTAATATTAATTAAAATTAGTAAAAATCATTCTTTTGATGTTGTTTGAACTGTCTCGTTGGTTTATGCTAGATTACTCGATAAAAATCTAAACAAAGTTAATATTAATTAAAATTAGTAAAAATCCTCTTTTTAAGTATATTTGAACCGTCTCGTTAATTCATCATGTTAAATCTATATCTCTAATCTTTGTCAAACTACGGAAAAAAAATATGTTTACATCGTCAAGTTTTTTTGTTCTTTTCTCTAGTTACCTATCCCACATTTGATTCAATGTATATATTTTCTAGAAAGCAGTAATCGAAGTTTTTAGAAAAACATGAATGAAAAATGAAAAGGATTCCATATAGATATGTTGATTAAATATATTTATTTAGTCTTCATAAGGATTTTCATTTATAAAATTTCTATAGATTATTATATATGAATTAAGAATGTACTATAAAATAATGATTTATAAGAATGTATTCCGAAATTATTATTATTTTAATATGCATAATAGAAGAAATTAATTAAATAGAGGGAAATATAAATATGAGATGTGATTAATAGATAAACATGTGATATTTCAAAAATATGAAATTAATAAAATTTTAATTAATAAAAATAAAAATTAGAATATATGTGAATTAAAATTAGACAAATTACTATAATAAAGGAAAATCGGAATGGAGCACCGTGGATGGGGCACCTTTATTTTCCTATTAGTAATAGATAATTCATCCATTTCAAATATTTAGTCTCATTTATAATAAATAATAAAATTAAAAAGATAAAACAACTTTTCTATAGAATTGAGCTCATTTATAATAAATGATAAAATTAAGAAGATAAAACAACTTTTCTCAAGAATATTCAATGACAAAAACTCCTGTACAGCCGGCCCGACTCGACCTGCATCGGTCAATGGTCAACGTTGAATGTTGACTTTTTATTTTTTTAATTTTTTTTAATTTTTTTCAAAAGTCGAGCGAGAAGAGCCGAAGGCCTTGGAGCGAGCTAAAAAATATTAATGTTGTCACAATCATTATCTATAAATAAAAATTAGAGCCGAAGGCGGAGACAAAAAAAATCGTAAAAATCAACGGTCAAACGTTGATCGTTGATCGATCAACATTGACCAAGGCGGGTCGGGTCGGCTATACAGGAGTGCAACTCATATTCAATTAAGAAAATTAAGACAAAATTCTTGGTTCCCTGCGGCCAGCAGCAAACACCCTAATACATATACGACATAAACTTGTATACGACCGGTCATACGGTACGAACCCTTAAGTCAGGCGCATGCATCACACGCACTTTCCCAGACGCGTCCACGTGCCTAGCAATTTTTTTTAATCGGAGCGTGTGACACACGCGCCTGATTTTTTTAATTTTTTTTCCAATTTTTTTATTCTTTTTTATTCTTTTTATTCCAGTTTTTTTTATTAATTTTTTGTTTAAAGAGTCAAGCGAGGGAAGCCGAAAGCCTCAAAGCGTGCTAAAAGACATTAATATTATTACAATCATTATCTATAAAGTAAAATCGGAGCCGAAGGCGGAGAAGATTTTTTTTTTTTTAAAGTCGAATTAAAAAAAATTGTAAAGTCAACGTTTGACCCGAATTAAACCGGTTTGATTGGGTCAGGTCAATCCAAATCCGGTCTCATGTAAGACGTGTCGTATGAGAGTCCTTCACTACATATATTTTCTGTTCTACTCATTCAAGCTTAAAGGCGCTTATTTCATTTTACCCGAACCCGATGATTGTAAATGTCAAGGAGAAACATAATTGAAGAAACTTGTTCGAGAATCATATATTTCGCCAACAAGAAGTCGTTGAAAGATGGCATCTGCATCCACAGCCCACTACTCAAATTGGGTGTTCAAGATAATCTGCTGCTCACCAACAACTTGCTGTCTTTGTATGTCAAATGCTGCGGAGCTGAGCACGCGCGCCACCTGTTCGACGAAATGCCGCTTAGAGATGTTGTGTCGTGGACAGCAGTATTATCCGCATATGTCAAAGATGGGAACCACAGGGAAGCCCTCAGGTTCTTCAACTTGATGAAGATTTCTGGTGAAAAACCAAATGAGTTTACGTTTTCGAATGTGCTGAGATCATGCTGTGCACTGGGGGATTTTGTTCATGGTACTAGAGTTCATGCCTCTGTAATAAAGCATGGTTTTGCGTCCAATACAATCTTGTGCAGTAATTTGATTGAGTTATATTCCAAAAGGGATATGTTAGAAAGTGCAGCTCAAGTGTTCAATGGCGCGGCCAATGCAGATAGTATTTCTTGGACTGCAATGATTTCTTCATTTGTGCAGGCTGGGAATTGGGTTCAGGCTGTAAGATACTTCGTTCGAATGATAGAGACCGCGGTGCCTCCAAATGAGTACACGTTTATAAAGCTTTTAGTTGCTTGTAGTTTCCTAGGGATAGATCATGTTAAGTTGATTCACGCACAGTTGATATTGTGGGGTGCTAGGCTGAATCTGGCTCTGAAAACGGCTCTTGTCGACGCGTATGCAAAGTGCCAACGGATGGAGGAAGCCTTGAAGGTCTCGAAACAAACATCTGAACAAGACGTACAATTATGGACTACTTTGATAGCTGGTTTGGCTGCACGAGGTCATTCAAATGAGTGTTTTCTAGCATTTCTTGAGATGCGACTCGAAGGCCAAAACCCGAATGCTTTTACTCTCTCCACCATACTTCAAGCTCGTGGCACAACAAACTCTCCAAATGACATAAGGAAGGTTCATGGATATATTATCAAAACCAATGCAGATCATGATATAACTGTTGTGAATGCTCTCGTTGATGCTTATGCAGGGTTGCACGTGGCGGATTGTGCTCTGAGATTAGTGAAAGGAATGAGCCATATAAATGTCGCCACGTACACTGTACTTGCCTCAAAACTGAATCGGATAGGAAGCCACGAACTGAGTCTAGAGATCGTCAATCATATACGTGATGATGGTTTACAAATGGATGGCTTTGCTGTTTCCACTTTCTTATCGGCATCTGCCAACTTAGGGGCTATACGTACTGGAGAACAGCTCCATTGCTACTCCGTTACATCTGGATTTGGGCGGTGGGTATCAGTTCTGAATGGCTTGATCGACTTCTATGGGAAATGCCAGTGTATGCTTGAAGCTCAGAGAGCTTTTAGCGAAGTATGCCAGCCAGATACCATTTCTTGGAACGCCTTGATGCACGGTTTTGCTCTAAATCGACAGACAGCGTCTGCTCTGTCGACATTGGAAGACATGAGATTAGCAGGAGCCAAGCCCGATTCCATCACACTGATGATGGTGCTGCACATTTGCACTCTAGGTGGTTTAGTAGATATGGCCTTTGAGTATTTCGATTTGCTGAGACGTTTATACAATATAAAGCCTCAATTAAATCACTACACCATGTTAGTTGATCTTCTTGGTAGGGCTGGCCGCCTGGAAGAGGCTGTGAGCATGCTCAAATCCATACCGTTGAGGCCTAATGCATTGATTTACAAAAGGTTGTTGCATGCCTGCAAATTGCATCGGAACGTGCTTCTGGCAGAAGAATTGGCGAGGAAAGGCCTTGAGCTTCAGCCTTCTGATCTCGAATTCTATGTTCTTCTTGCAACGATTTATGATGAAGGCGGCCGGTCTGATTTAGCGGATAATATGCGTCGTCTTGTAAACGAGAGAGGAGGTTCAACTGTTTAGGCACTGAGGCTCTTCTTACAAGTTCATGGCAACACAAATTTATTGAGTTCAAGATTTCAGGCATGGCATAGTTAATGCATCACTCATCACTGAAACATTCTGTCTTAATTGAGCAAAATTTGTTTTTCGAACAATTTAACTCAAACGACAATGTTAGATGTTCAGCCCGAGCACAAGAAAATGTGGATTTACGATGAGTTTAAACAGTGTAGATTTCTACTCAAAATAAGTGCACAAAAAAGGTGTATCTTGGCAAATACAAAGCTCATATCCACTATGCCAAATCACACCCATTTACAGGTCCGCTTTCGTATACTAGGAAAGCAGCATTCCTATATCGGTTGCTTATTCGCACAAGGATGTTATAAGTAAGACGAAACAAACAAGTCTCGATGGAAAAGCTCATCTAGATTATTAACTAAATAAAATGGTGCTTTTGTCAAGATGATGACATTAAAGATCAAGGGGGAAAACGAAATGTCTTGAGAGAGCACAAACAAGAGGCAAGGGAACTGACTGTGAAGGCAGAAAGACCCAATTCGGTGCTTGAGAAATAACCAATCGAAGCAAACTACTTTGCTTGTGCTTCACCCGATGAAATTGCAGGTTCTTCCTTTATGGAGCTTGAAATAGCATCCTTCAAAGTTCCAGTGTCAATAGCTGCCAGCGTCTTATAGAACTCCTCAGGGAGGGGACCGGGTCGATGCAAGGGGACATGCTTCGGCACTGGAGCATCATTCTCAATTATCTCACATTCATAATCTTCGGGAACATCCCATGGGTTCCACTCTGCACACAATAAGCAAAATGGCTCACAGCATTACTTGCGAAGTAATCAAATCAGTCAAAATACACAAGAAATTGTTTATGCAAGAACTGCTAATTGCAATTCTAAACTCCCAATCCCCAGTAATTGATTGTGTGAAATTCAAAATATCATTATCCTGCAATAAAGCTCATTTACTTGTAGAAATTGGACATCTAAGGTAAAACTTCTCTCTAACTCTTAAACACGCTAATTTATACCCTAAAAAATTCTCTCCCAAGAACTTCTCAGTACATGATTTGATATACACTAGGGGCTCGTTTGGTAGGGGTGATTAGGGTGTATAATATGTCTATAACACCCTAATATCTTGTTTGGTATGAAGTATACGGCCCTTTATAAAGTTCGGGCCCGTATGAATAATACTTACTTTTGTTGTTATATATACTACATATGAGGTGGTATAAATAATACTTCAACTAATTATAGCAATAAATTACAATAATTACTATGTGTTGCAGAGAATTTAATACATCATACCAAACGAAATATTAATTCTTTATATTTATAAGACATCTCAGTCAAACATATCAGGCATTATCCTATACTTTGTATCAAACGAGCCCTAGGGAGCGTTTACTTTGAGTGATAGGATAGATAGATAAAAACAATATAGGTCAATCCACCGTTTATTTTGATTATTTTTTAGCTTGTTTGATCATCTTATACTTCATATAGTCAATCCTATGTTTTATCAATCTATCCTATCACGCAAAGTAAACGCATCCTTAAAGTTATATCCTCAATTTTTTAACACATTAATTCTTAAAATCAAACCAATTATCCCAAAAACCATTCTCCCAGTCCTCGAATTCTTAATGCTCCTGAATTCTAGAACCAACCGAACACCCATTAATACATGCCAAAACCTAAACCCCTCCATTTAGATTAAAGAATGAAAATTTATTTCAAAGTTCAATGACAGTAGTTGATAAAAACAGATAACAGAACAATAGAGGAATACCGAAAATATCAAGCATAAGGTAACTAAAGGAGGTCAACGCAGGGTTTGGATAGAATGAGGAGATTGGCAGCTATTCAACATTTCAAACATCAACCAAACAGCAGGCGAACTACTAACTTATGAAATGTATATTCGCACAAAAAAACCCTTTGCAGGAATGAAATATAGAAATTCTCTTCTACACATCAAACGAGTTGGGCTGGAAAGGTCAGAGTAACTTCCAAACAACTAAATTTTTTCTAGTGCGTCGGTTGTTTGGCAGGCAGATATTGTACTATGGATTACATAACCTTACATAGGCATAAAACATTCTCTATATCAATAAATACACTAATTTAGTTTTTCAAAGTGTCAGACAACTGTATCTTTCCTTCATTTCTGGAAAATGTTTCTATACAGAAGTAAATTAGGAACATTCACATTTCCCTTAAGTTTATTTATTTGACTCGGGTGTGAAACACCGATGAAAATCTTTGTTTGTAATTACTATGATTCAGAAGACTTAAGTGATGAAGAAAACATGCATCTGATACTCTTTTGGAGAAAAAGAGGGCCACTGAAATGATGCCTATTTGCTACAATAGAAAACAGAAATACCAATGACTCACGGACAGCTCGTTCCCGATACCAGACACATTGAAGAAAATGATTCAGATCTAAACCTAATTCTAACCCCCAACAAAAATGTGACGGAATTAGGTATTAAACTGATTTCCCATTCCCTTTCAATTTCTCATACGGCATCCAATGTCTAATGAGAGTAAGATCGCACAATGCAGCAAACAAATTTTTGCCAGTTCCAAATAATCAGATTTATAATCACCCTAATCACAAAATGTATATACTATCAACACCGCGTAAATATAAAACGCAGGAAAAAGAAAATTCCTCAAATTGATGCAAAAAATCAGAAATTTCCGAGGCTCACCAATCATTTTACCGATGAGTGTGAGCTCGTCTTGAGCTTCTTCAATCAGCTCCTCCACCTGTCCACATCCGAGCGTTTTCTCGATGTCTTCCCAATCCTTTTCCTCCTGACACACCTTGAGTCGGTGGCGCGTGAAGCTCTCGACGGCCTTGCGGTATCCCTCATCCTCCGGCACCGCCTTGATCTCTTCTAGGGTTTTGGAGTAGAGCCCGATCAGCACCTCACGCGCGTTGGGTACGACGTCGAGGCCGACGATCCCCGTCGTATCCTTCACTCTGGCCATCATAATCAGCGGCCGCGCCACCCGCCGGAGAAACATTTTTGCGGCGTTTCCTTTTTTTTTTTCCTTCTTGGCTTTCAACTGCTCAGTTGGGTAGCTCAATCGTCGCTCGCTCAGTGACTCAGGCAGACACCATTTACAAGAATTGTAATATCTCCGATAATAGGAAATTGGGCTTATAATGGGCTGACATCATTTACAAGATTTCAATAAAAGAATTAGACTGGGCTATAATCTGATATGTAAAGCCCAATTCTCTTCAAATAAAATTGCTATTATACTCCCCCATCCCATAGTTTATTTCAGTTTTTGTTTTGTCTGGTCTACTTATAATTTCTCATTCCAAATAAGGAAACATTTAATTTTTTAAAAGTAATGAACCTACTTATTATCTAACATTTTTTTTAGAGACGAGAATTAAGAAGAAATGGTGGAACTCACATTTTTATGTGAGAGAAGATGGTTTCCAAAAAAAAATTAAAAAATGGAACACTTAGGTGGCAGAAACCAAAAAAAAAAAGTGGGACACTTATTATGGGACAGATAAATCATCTTTTTACCTTTATTTTTAATTTAATTGTCAAAAAGGTAGGGAACAAACTAAATGGAGAGGGAGTAATAGGTAGTAAATTTTTTTAGTGGATATCGCTAAGTACTTTGATAGGAATTGATTGGCCAACTGAAATGTAATTCATCTCAAAAGCCAGTCAGATTAAGAAAAAAAAATAATGTCATCTCAAAAAAAAATGATTGTTGCAAATAGAAAAAATTACCGATTTTTATGCCCTTCCCAACTTAATAGTATACTTATATATCTAAATAAAAATAGTATCACTTTATGACTAGTACATTTTTGCATAAAAAATGTCACTACTTACAAATTATTTAAGACCCAACCTTTCACATTTTTCTCCAACTATCCATCGATTCAAGATTTTCTTTTTTCCCTCCTTCTATTTTTGCCTAGGGGGGGAGGGGGGCAAAAAATTTCTTTTCATATTCTTGTTTAAGAGTATGGGACAATAAATGCAATATGAAACTGAAAATTTCAAAATGAGTCCGAATTTGATTGAATTTGAACTTCTCGAGCTCTAGCTCAACAATATCGAGTTCAAATTTAAATAGACTCGAGCTTTGAGATATGTGCAATTTAACCTTTAATAATTTGATTATTTAAATTATATCTCTAAATAATTAGGGCTTGTTTGCTAGAGGTGATTAGGTTGTATAATATATTATACACTCTAATATTTTGTTTGGTATAAAGTATGTGGTCATTTATAAAATTCGAGTCCGTATGAATTATACCTATTGTTGTTATTATCTAATACTCCATCCGTCCCATTAGACTTGTCTGATTTCTTTTGAGCACGGATATTAAGGAGAAATGAATTAGAGATAGAAGGTGTTTTAGTGGAGTTTTTAATTACTCCCTCCGTTCTTTTATAAGTGTCCCCCACCGTCAAATTACACATACCAAGAAAATAAAGAAATTTACCTATGTAACCATATTAATTACCATCATTAATGTATACATACAACTAATTAACAAATTACTAGAAACATTAAATAAGGATAAAATTGGAAAAATGTCATTAATTTACTCTCAAATTTTAAAATAGGACACTTATATGGAAACAAAAAATTAAGCTAAATAGGACATTTAAAAAAGAACGGATGGAGTAAATAGTTAATAGGATACAAAAAGTCAAATAAAGTGGATAGAGAGAGAGTTAATAAGGTGTTTTAGTGGAGTTTTTAGGTTGAAAGGTGTAAAGTGATTAACAAACTAATTGGGCCCTAATTATTTCCAAAAAAGGAAACATGACAAGAGTAACGGGACAATCCAAAAAGAAATACAAGACAAGAGTAACGGAACTGAGAGAGAACCATCTATGAGGTAGTAAAATAATACTTATCAGACCTTATCACATATTTCGTATATTTTTAATTAAAGAATAATAGGCAATAAATCTTTTTTTAGTTGATAGGTTTCAATTTTTTATATTAGTAAGTAATTGGAAACCAAGTTGTTTAGAACTCGAAAAATTAAATATGAACCAAGCCCTCATGCAGCCACTGATATATTCAGCTTGATTCCTCAGCTATGATAGATGGAAAACGAGATCAATTATAAGAATGAAGTATATCAATTCTTCCAAAAATAGCTACATGTATAAAATAGAGCCAATTCGATTATGATTACATTATTAAGCATTTTTCATTCATTACATATACACATAACACAATACTCTTAAAATTAAAATTAAGAAGCTCATTTGTTTTGATACAGCAATCATCAATGGCTGCTCTGATTATCCACATAACTCTGATAAACCATTTGTGCGCTCAACAAATCCACTACAGCAGACCCAACCGATTTAAACACAGTAATCTCCTGCTCACTCTTCCGCCCAACTTTCTCTCTCTTGATCAACTCCACCAATTCCCCCACAATCTCAACTTCCACCGCCCCCACCAATTCTCCGGCCTCCACCGCCGCCATCTCATTATCAACGAACACTCTCCCCCTACTCACCGCCTCGTCGTCGCACTCCCTCATCGACGGCGTGAACGACCCCACAAGATCCAGATGCGCCCCCGACTTCAGATCCGCCCCCTTAACCAACGCCACTTCTGAATTGGTCGCGCAGCTTACCACATCGCCGATCCTCACCGCCGCCTCCAAACACTCGTTAGCCTCAAACCACACCCCTTCAAAACAACCCTCCTCCCTCAATCGATCCGCCAGATTTCTCGCCTTTTCAACGGTTCGATTCCAGACTATGACTCTTTTCACGCTCGGTCGAACGGCCAGATGAGCCTTGATCAGATGTGGGGCCAACGAGCCGGCACCGACCATGACGAGAACCTCGGCGTCTTTCCTCGATAGATACGACGACGCCAGAGCCGAGACGGAGGCGGTGCGGTAGAGGGTGAGCGCGGTGGCGTCCATGGAGGCCAGCGGCTGGCCGGTGAGGGAGTTGAAGAGCACGAAAATTGCGTGCACCCCGGGCAGGTTTAGGGCGGAGTTGCGGGAATTGTGTGTGACTAGCTTGGTGCCGATGTAGGGGAGGAGCGGCGAGGTGGACCAGGACGGCATGAGGAGGAAGGACGAATTGGGGCTGATTTGGTGGGCGTGGCGGAGGGGCGAGTGGATGGCGGCGGAGAGCGGCGGGAGGGTGGATTCCAGGTGGCGGATGAGGGATTTGTGGGTGATGAGGGACTGGAGGGTGGCGGTGGAGATGAACAGTGGTGTTGCGGCGCTGACGGGTGGGTTGACTTCATATATGGCTGCCGCCGCCGCCATTGACAAAGTCCGGTTATGAGAGAAGATGCGTTTGCTAGATTACAAAGTCTGTGCCCATATCAACACAAGGGCATTTTTTTATTCCTTTTTTTTATACATAAAATAAAGAGTGGGTTTCAAAAATACCACTAAAGAAATAACAATATATGATATATAAACCAAAATATAATTATACATGTTTGATACACTTTTTGTATTGAAAAGAAAATATTACCTCCATATTTAAAAATGAATAAGTAAAACAATTTAAATAAAAGATAAACAAAATTAAATACTTGGTCAAACCCTACCCCACTATCAACCCATTTATCTCTGATTTGACAGGAAAGTTCTTCTACTCCTGCTTAAACTCTTAGCCTCCGTCAGCGATATCTAGGGGTGAACATTCGGTTATTCAGTTTGGTTTGGTATAAACCAAACCAAATCGAATAAATTAAATTTTTAAAAATCAAAACCAAACCAAACTAAACTAACTGAATAACCGAACCGAATAAACCAAATTTTTAAAAGTTAAAACCAAACCGAACGGTCATGTTGTTCTAAATATTTCATCCAAAATCAACAAAAATATATTTAATACAATAAGACAATAATATTATTTTAATTTAAAAAATTAACATAACATATATATATATACACACACATATTATAGGAAAAGCCAAATATGTTAAACGGGCAATAAAAAGATCGGTCCATTGCCTTGTTGCATGATGTTGATATCCGTGCTTTATTTCAAGTTCTATTGGGTCCAACAAGCTCTTGCGCTAAATTATTTCAAATTATTTTTCATTATTGAGAAAAGTTATATATAAATATAATTAATCTATACATATTATATAAAAAATTAATATATATATATATATATTCGGTTTTCGGTTTGGTTGGTTGCCAAAGCATCAAACCAAACCAAACAAATTAAATTTTAAAAAAATAAAACCAAACAAACCGAATAAACCAAACCAAATTCTATTTTCGGTTTGGTTTGGTTTGGTTTTCGATTATTTTTGTTCACCCCTAGCGACATCCACACAAACACACTCAACCTCCATCGTCGAAACTCACGCAAACACACTCATCCACGAACTTGATCAGTTGCTTCTTTGCTTTCTACATCAATATTTCCGCGAAGAGATTCAAACTGGTAATTGTCAAAACAAGTGGAGAGACGAGGATGAATCTGTATATGATCCCTAGTATTCAACAAATAAATTACAGCTACATACGCCATCGCCGCCATTTCTAACTTCTAATTATCAATTTTTATTTTTTTCTTTCAATTAAATATCTACATGAGTGACTGGACATCAACTAAACCTCTGTTGTTGTTACTTTTGATCGGAAAACATATAGAAAAGTCGATGTCGTATGAGAAAATGAAGGGGAAGAGAAGAAGACGACTTGATTATTTTAAACTCATCTATGACACAGTTGTTAATCTCGAATGTGTACATAATCCAACAATAGTGTATCCTACAACAATGTACTCATAAGTTTACAGTGTACAAAAGAACTAGTAAGTAATCGATTTTAAAATATTTTATACATTTAAAACATAAATTTTAATGCCTAATAACATGACTTGTAATTTGTAGATATTGATAAAATTTGTATATTCAATTGTGTACCCTAGAACAATACATTGATAAGCCAATCGTGTATATAAGAAAATTAGATATAAATTAATTTTCCTGATATTTATGCATTATATATGTGTTTAATGTCTAACACCATTCATTATAACTTTTAGGTATTAAATGAATCATATATCGTACAAATGAAGTAAGAATGAGTAACGAATGCTCGATTCGATATAATTAATTGATTTTTCAAATATGTAGAAGTTTACTGTTACAAATGATTTGATATTAGATATTTAAATATATTTATATAATGCATAAATGCCTCCAAAATCGATATCTTAGTTTTTTTTCGATATGCATAAAACGTATATGGAACGATTAGCTAGTGATTGTGGATATTTTTTGTCAATAATATGAAATTTATGTGATGAAGATTTAATTTTCTAATGAATATTTCAATGTAATATTCTATTTTTTTATTTATTTTTATTTATTTGATTACGAGTTGATGAGCCTATGTTTATCTAATTTAAGAAATTAAATTTTCTGGAAAAATTAAACACAAATGGGCTATGACACAATTGATAATCTCAACTGTGTACTATTATTTATCAACAGTGTACCTTTTAACTGTGTACACATATGTATATTGATAATGTACTTAAGAACATGTGTTTAAATCATATTTTGGAGCATCTACATATTGGAAACGATTATATTAATGCATAATAACATTAGTTATTACTTCTTGTATTTGAAATAGTTTGTGATCTTGACTGTGTACCCTACACAATATAGATTTACGTGTACTGTGTACGCAAGAACTATAATTTTTTTTAATAATCGAGGTGTTTATGCATTTGGAATATATATATTAATACATTAGAACGTAGCTTAGCTAAATACATTGATTTATGTAATTTTAAAGTATTTATAATATATGCACTGAATGACTTGGTTCAAGTAACAACTTAGGTTGAGTGGTAGTAATAAACTTGTAAACATCCTAAGAGTCGTTGAAATCTATGTAATCACACATCGATCACTCGTGTACTTATTTTGTGTGATATATGACTCATTTAAAAAGTAAAAGTTATATTATGAATGTTATTAGATACTAAACAACATGTTACAAAGGCATAAACACCTCGATTATTGAAAAAAATCTATAGTTTTTGTGTATACAGTACACATATATCTATATTGTGTAGGGTACATAGTCGAGATTACCTATTATTTTAAATATAAGGAGTAATAACTTATGTTATTAAGCATGAATATAGTTGTTTCCAATATATAAAATACTCCAAGATATTATTTAATCACATGTTCTTAAGTACACTGTAGACACATAGGTACACAGTTAAAGGTACATTGTTGATAAATATATACACAGTCAATTGACTGTGTACATCTAAGGTGTTAAAACAATACACTGTTGTTTTTTAACACAGTAAAAATTAGTACACATTTGAAATATTCAACTGTTTTCTACATAGTTAAAACCATAAAATCTACTAGTTCATAAGTACAAAGATACACGGTACACAATTGTGTCACAGTTCCGTTTGACATCAATTTTCCTGAAAGATACCAATGTCAAAATCCAAAACAACCGGTGATTAAATTCAAATCAAAGTCAATACATGTCATAAACTCTAACAAAAAAACTAATCGTTCAACATTCATGAACCAAAACAAGAGCCTGCATGATAATCCCGCCTCCACATAGGATTTTATCTTTCCGTATGATCTGGATTTTGACAAATGCTGTATTTTTTCTTCAATCGAGTCTTTGGTATTGATTAATGTCCATCTGATAATTCGGGCGGCATCTGTGCCATGCGGGAACGACTAAATGAAACACAATTGTGGTCGCGTCGACTGTGTACTAATCATTTTTGTAGTAATGTTTACCAAATACTAAAAATAACATGAAGTAACTTATATTTTTAGCCTTTCATCTAAAAATGAGCATGCTAATTAAAATATTATTCAACTATGTATTTATAAACTCAATAGTAGTCTTGACTGTGTACTTAAGAACAATTTAAAATATTATAATGGTGTACTATATAAACACAAGTGCGACCTATCATTCTTCGTAATTTCTAAAGTAATTTTTAACCATCTAGCCTATCATTTAAAAATTTGCATCTTAAGCTCAATATTTTGTAACAGTGTACTATATAAATACAATTGTGGTCTCGACTGTGTACATAAGAACATCAAGTGCAGGTATTTAATTAAACGAAGTAGATTAAATCTAGCAAGAACATTACCTACAGACGATAACAATTATTTCAGAAACGAACTTCTTTGAGAATTGAACTTCTTACGGATATTTAAATAATTTCATGAATTTTTCTTTGAACATTTATTTGAGTGATTTGTAGATGTATGTGTTTTGATGGCTTTCAACCATAATATTCAATGTGTAACAATCATTTATGCATAAAATTTAATGTTGTTGTGGTTAAATGAAGTAGTTAGAGAGAGAGAGAGCGAGAGGAGAGAAGCTGTGAGAGAGACGAGAAAAACACAACAGTGAGAGAGAGAGAGAGAAATAGAGAGAGATGATGAGAGAAAATAATGTTATTTTTTGATTTTATTTGTTTTTATTTTTGTTAAAAATTAAGTTAAGTTATTATTTAAAATGTGGGGTAATTAGTATGGGTAATTGTGTCTTTTCATTCAAAAAAGTGTAACAAACATCTACTTTTAAAATTTAGTTTATATATCATCTATTACTATTTTGTTAGTGTACTTTTGAGGTTTGTCTCTAAAATAATTCATAGACTTTATATTTTTTTCACTACAATTCAATTAAATTCACTTCTTTAACTTTTTATATGTAAAACTAGTGTGTAACCCGTCGAGATTCGACGGAATTACTTTACGTTGTAGTTAGGAATGATAATGAAACGGATACTGACCCATTAAGCATTTCTCCAACCTAAATCCATTAAAATTTCCTCAATACATATCCGTCTCAAATCCGATTAAAAAATTATTTTAAAATTCATACCCTATCCAAACCCGTTGGGTAATGCCTGCAAAAAATCCTTTAAAAATCCGAATGTAATAGAATATAAACATCAATATTAAATAGTAAATATAATAAAAAAATTATAAATATAATTTTAATACAAGTATAAATAGAATATTTTGTTATCTTACATATATATAATATTTTGTTATCTTTTATATATATATAAATGAGTTTAGGTAACAGAGACCCGTAGATAATTTTCCACACCCGACTCAAACTCGTCATGGGTTTGAATGTTAATACCCAGACCCGTCCCAAAACTATTTAATAATTTCTAAAACCCGTCCCATTAGGATTTGATAGAGTCGGGGTACCCATAAAAACCCGACCCATTATCATCCCTAGTTGTAGTTAATAAATTTAAATTTAAAAAATATTTCAATACATTATTTCGAAGTGATATATTTCGACAAATCATTGCAAGTAAGTGTTACGCGAAGAATCATCTCGTTGCAAATAAGTGTTACATGAAGGATCATCTCGTGTAAAATTTATTGGTGGAGAATCAGTTTACGTTGTAATTTATAAATATATTTTTTTTTAAAAGATAATTCAATATTGTATTTTAAAGTGATAATTTGACAAATCATTGCAAATAAATGCTAATAAAGATAATAATAATAATAATGCCTATAATAATAATAATAATAATAATAATAATAATGTTGATTTTTTAGAACAATTAAAAAGATAATAATCTCAAAGGAGACAAATTTAGTTTTCGGCCCTAACCCTCTTTTCTATCTATTCGGATCCGCTCGTCGATTTTGGCTAAATTCTCATCCCTACCTATTGCGAGATATTATGAATGATAATGGATCGAATACCCATCCATTAAATATTTTTCATCCCGTATCAGAATTTTCTTATCCGTACTTATCTCAATTTCAACTAAAAAAATAAACTTTACTATTTGTACTCGTCTCAAACTCGTTGGGCAATAAATGCTAATTCCAACTCACTCGGTGTGTTCGGATTTAGAGATCTTTGGTTCTAACCTTACTTTTTCTCGATAACTTAGATCGATCCGTCGGTTTCATGGCCCAATTAATGTTCATACCTATCGGGCTCATTTAGGAATCATAATGGGTCGATTGCCCTCTATTAAATATTTTCAACCATGAATGAGAATTTTTTTATTTGTACTCGTCTCAAATCCAATTAAAACAGAGACTTTACTATCCGTACACTACAAAGCACATTAACTACTAAAATCTCTATTGGAAATCGTTAATAAAATTTTTAACTACAACTTCTAACTCCTTTTTATTTTCAACAATATTTATCCATACTTAGTTTTGATGTAGGACATTTTTAAGAAGGCTTTATCGTTATTTTTGTATAATTAATATATATATATATATATGGATAATAATGATTTTTTATCATCTCTATTATCATTTTAATAGCCTATATTTTAGAATTATATATTGGTATATCGAATTAATTCGCGCATCATTATTTAATCAAAATATGCAGTTGTATTGAGGAAGCAATTGAATATTGTATGCACATTAATTGAGTTTAAAAGTTCTTATTTAAAACTAATAAATTATTGCTGTAAAAAAATGATGGATAAGAAAAGGTTGGATATTTTTATCACAAAGTAGTGGTCTCCTCATTTCCTAAGAAGGAAAATTAATTTTTTTTCACATGGTCCTCTTCTTCATCCCTTATATTATATGGGAAAATATTATCACACTTATCCATATTCTCTCATGATAAAATTATCCATAATTGAATTGAAAATGAGGAAAAACACCAGCCCTAATAAAAAAACTCATCCTGCTTAAGGAGATAATTATCCACTCTAATTTTTAAAGAACATGTAAAAAGGGATGAATATATATATATATATATATATATATATATATATATATATATATTTTCTCCTTTCACTCCTGAAAAAATTTAGAAACCATCATCCGAACTTCCTCAAACCAATGGGATCCGGTTACATGTTTTCAATATATTTTCCCTTATGTTCTCAAAAAATACGTTTCCCCTTATGTATAATGACATACTTACTATGCAATTGAGTAATCAAATCCTAGTTCACAGTTGAGCAAATCCCTTCCTTACAAATTAAGTTGAAGAAAATCTCTTGATGCTTTGGGTTATCAATTTGATCCATTTTCACATGTCGTAGGTCTCATTCATATAACTACTGTTAAAACCAAAGCAACACGCCTGCACCAGAAAAATGGTTAGTTTATCCAAATTTGGATACGATTTTGAAATAATAAATAAATTTGCCACAATGTGAACAATTTTTTTTTCTTTTGAAAGGATATAGTGAACAATAGTCATAGTAAAGCTTTAATTTCTACTTGGTCGTATTTTTATCCCAACTGCATTCCATATTTTTGCAAGATGAATTCTGTATTATAATCAACAATCTAGCTTCGTGATTTATTTTATATTCAAAATTCAATAGCATAATTCTATCTGTAATTGGTTCCTAATTTGGTAGTTTATACTTTGGGACATAATTCACAAAATTATGCTGCATAGATCTTAGGCTTTTCGCTACCATTTCAGGGAAAAGAAAACAAATTAATCTTGATTGTTGAAGGTATAAACTCATAAGTATAAATTCATATCAGTAACAAAAATCAAACAACTTTGCATTGTAGTCTATCATAATCTGACGCGGCAAGGTGGCACCAGAAATCCCAAACATGTCCAGCTTCTGATAACCTTGCCAATTTTACACTAATTTGTCTCCAATTTTTTCAGCAAACTGACGGTTTTCATCTTGATCAATTTTCTTTCTTCTATCTTATTCTCTTATCAAAATGGAGAAAATGGAAGGATTGATTTTTCTAAACATATAAATCTGTAAGCGATTATTATGAGATTTTCTCGAATTTGTTGGAGATTTACATTATTTAAATTGTGACCTTAAAATCAATTTATATACAAAACTACTATTCAAATTGATTTGCTAATTGAAACTCCACAAAAAATTACAGTCAATCAGAATATGAAAAAAAAATTTAAAAAAAATCACAATTAACCAATCAAGAACTAGTAACACCACCTAAAATAAATATTACAAATGAGACAAAATCAATACGTCTTTAACCTTTATTCTATGAAACCCGTAATCAAACACAAGAACAATTACATCGTCAAGATGATCTCTGGTGGAAGACATTGTTGGAGATAGCCGTATTCTAATTTACAATTACAAACAATATGGAATCTTCATTCGCCTTCTTGCAGATGCACCTTCATCGCCACAAGTCGGATCTTTGAAGAAGTTGAACCACAAACTCTATGTGCTTGGGGCACTCGTTAATTGTTGCTGGAAGATGGCAAACTCGATCAATTATAAACAATGATAGGATGCCTAATGATTTGGGCGTGCAATATTGAAGTGTTGAATTGTTTTGGTTGCAAAATTTCACAAGATATAAGCACAAAAACATAAGCTGAAAATGAAACAAAATTATATTGATCATAAATGCAATTATATTAATTGTAAAAATTAAGGGATTGGCGTGCATGTGAAATTAAGAGATCGGCGTGGGATTGACTGTGATTTATGCTATATTAAAATCGACTTTTAATTATTAGATGGTATAGCAATTAACTTGTTTAGAAAATACAATATATTGAAAGTGGTGCATATATATATTGAAAATTTAGATAAATAAAAAAGAAAATTTCTAAATGTGCCACATCAGCATAAAAATGAATATGGTGACTTGAAAATGTTTTGCTATTAGTTAATGATTAGATAATTTTACTAGCATAAAAATATACGGCAAACAGAATTTTGCACAGCTTATTCACACTGACACTCCTAGTTGTTAGCTACATTAAATTAAACTGTGGTCAATATATTTGGGCTTCTTGGCCTAAAAAAGGGAGAGACTTTATCGGGCCTATATTCAGCCCAAGCCCAGAAACAGGCATATAAATATTTGTCCTAATTACTAGGGTTTTCATTTCTCTTATCAGCTGCTGCAGTTTCTTCATCGTCCTATTTCACCAGCGAAATCGCTCAGCCATGGTGATCTATCTCTCTCATTCTTCAGCACAAACATCACACACACACATTTTGATTCCTTCAATTTACTTCTTGTGTGCCTAAGTTATTTAAATTGCGTTTCATGTTTTGCTAATTACTGAATTGGATTTTGCTTCAGATCATTTCGGAGAAGAACAGGAGAGAGATCTCCAAGTACCTCTTTCAAGGTTTGATTGAGCTCATTCAACTCTTTCTGCATTGCACTGTAGCTATGGATTTCTATTGTGAACTTTTTTTGTACGTAAAAATGTGTGTGTTTTTATTTTTTTTTTTTGTGGGTTAAATTCGGCTTTAGAGAATATATAAATCTAAACTAATTTTGGTTTCTCCTTATATGTTTATATTACAGAGGGTGTGTGCTATGCGAAGAAGGATTTCAACCTACCGAAGCACCCGGAGATCGATGTCCCAAATCTGCAGGTGATTAAGCTTATGCAGAGCTTCAAGTCGAAAGAGTACGTGCGCGAGACCTTTGCTTGGATGCACTATTATTGGTATCTGACAAATGATGGTATTGAATTCCTCCGCACATACCTCAACCTTCCTTCGGAAATCGTCCCCGCCACACTAAAGAAATCAGCGAAGCCCCTCGGCCGACCCATGGGAGGCCCCCCCGGAGACCGCCCTCGGTAATAAATACCTTTATCATTTTTTCTTTTAGAAATTCATACATTCGTTGAAATTTTATTTTGCTTTTGTGTTGTGTGTGCTTCAAGTCTATATTCTAGGGATTATCATACGGGTTTGGTTTTTTCTTTTGTGTATGATGGTAGTTATATATGAATTTCACCTGTCTATTGTGTCTAGGGATTTGTTATTGTATTTATGTCGATTGTGTTTGTATGTATTTACCGCTTTTTGAGGAAATTATGTGTCACCGCCCTAGGAAGTAAGAGGGATTACAAATGAGATCGCCTTTCTTGATAGGAGAGGATTTATGGGAAATTAGGTTTTGATTTTAATTTGTGCTCGTTGAAGCATAATTTCAAGGAGCTTTCCATATCTTATAAGATGAGTTTTATTTGGAGGATTTTCATGGTATATGGAAGAGAAACAACCTTGAAATATGAGAAAGTCTTTCAAGAGCCTAAAACATCTTATTAAAATAAATTGAGGGAGTATTGTTTTAGTAGACCTATGAAAAGTTAGTAAAATTCAAGTTGTAATTTGGAGGTCGAGAATCTGACTGGAGTTTTCCAAAATAAGATATTTTTATCAATAAAACTTGGGTACCCTGCTTTGATAAAAAGCTTATAAACCATGAATGTTTTGACTAAATAAGATCTGCTCTAAAATAGTAACAGATCATATTGAATTGATCTTGTAAGTTTATTATACCACTCCTTTGTGATTTGGGATTTTTACTAACTTCTAGATACAACCATGTTAATCTGTTTATTCTAGGACTAGTGTTGTACTTTGAGAACGAATGGGTTCTTTTTGGAATGTTCTCTTTTGTGTATTTTCCCTTTGGCAACTTATAATTGATTGTAACTAAGCTCAAATTAAGTTTATACTTATTTTAAGTCTCCATTTGTTATTTTGTATTGTTAATAATTTAGTCTTCTTGATCCAATGATACAGTGGACCTCCAAGATTTGATGGTGACAGACCTCGTTTTGGTGATCGGGATGGATACCGTGGTGGACCAAGAGGTCCACCTGGTGAATTTGGCGGTGAAAAAAGTGGAGCTCCTGCTGACTTCCAACCTTCATTCAGGGTAAGTTTTGTTGTGTATTTATATTTTGTCGATCATTAGAGTGCTATAGGACTTCCACTATTTGTGTCATCCTGGGATGAACCAGATCAATTTTCAAGTGATTCAAGTACAATTCCTCAAATTAGTTCATTTAATATTATGTTTATCCACAAGGATATCGGTATTGGAATTTTGGCGAGACAATTTTCAGAAGTTAACCTTGACTTTTCTGCTATGCAGGGAGGCAACGGGGGCCGTCCAGGTTTTGGGCGAGGTGCCGGTGGCTTTGGTGGATCACCTTCAAGCTAAATTTGCCCGTTTGTTCTCCATTTCATAGTTTTTGATAGGATTTTGCGAGTTGGAATTATGTCAATCTAAAACTTATATTTTGCCCGAGAATATATCCAATGTCTTCCGACCACCGTCTAATTTTTTTGGATATCATACATGTTTGTTTTTGTTGGTCTATTGGTCTCCTCACTCACCGTCTGCTAGAATTATATTTATTTTTTTAAATTTTAATATTGTGGTGCCAATCTCTTTTTATTAAGCAATACCTTGTCATGGATTTTCTTAAATTTCTGAACTTGGTTGCTTACGTTCTTCGGATAACAACTTTTGCCGACGAAACTAGAGCGTATTGTTACGTGTTCTCATTTCAAGACACCACCTTTAGCCTTTAGGTAATATACCCCGAGTTCTTCTTTTCCAGCCTTCTGGCGTCTGGTATATGCAATTGGCTGTTAAGTACTTTCTACGTTTACAAAGAGTATGGTTATATTTTCTTTTTGTGTGTCCATCTAGAGTGATTTTTTCATTAAAGAAAATGATTCCACACATTTTGTTATATTTTTTGAACTCAAATAACATTCATCTTATTTTTTTAAAGCCCATGTCACTATCAAAATTCACACTCTTGGTGGACAGAGTCAATAGTATTTTTGTAACAAATTGGAATTAGATAAAATGTCATTTTGGGCAATTATTAGATTAAATACTAAATTATTTGTCTTGTTCCAAGAATGTCATGAATTTTTAATAATAGCAATAGAAGATTGGAATTATTGACGTTGCACAAAAGCATCAATGGAATGATGATGTTTATTTGTACTTAAAATATGGAAATAACAAATTAAATTTAGTCAAAGAAAGTAAGAAAGAAATAAATTAAGATTGAAGTGAGCTAGCTAGGTTGACACATGATAAGGTAAGAATTTGAAGTGCCTTTTTTGGTAATAGGATGGAGGAGGGTGAGAAATTCTATTCTACATGTACATGTACTACACTCACATTTCACATAATAATATCATGTGAGAGGTGGGTGTAGTAGTATTATGTAACACCCCTAATAGAATTTTCGGAGGAGGGCATGAGAAATTGGGAATGGGTGTAGGAAAGTGTTTAAGCAACACCAGGCATGAGGAATTCCATTTCCTCCACAAATCAGCAATACGTTCTCAGTCTCAACCTCCGACTGCTGTCTGGGGCCGTCTTCCTCTTCTTATTCTCCTGCTTCACGTCGCAAGCAACTGCCCAGATTTCTGAAATCACATATTCATCAAGGGAATGAAGTATGCATTTTCAATCGAAACCACTTTGTTACATTTCAAATACTGGCAATCATATAATCTACACTCAAATGATTCAATCTGTTTGTGTTGAACTTGAGATTTTGTATCTAATTCCGGATTTTCTGTTTCTGTCAGCCGTTGCTGCGATGACAACTGCCGCTCCTGCTTCATTCTTTTCTGAAGTGGCTGCATTCACACAAGACAAAAGTAAACAAACATATTCATTCCGGCATCAACAATGCATTTTCAATCTAAACCCCATCCACTTAATTTGTTACATTTCAAATACTTGATGACTCAATTTGTCTGCGTTGAACTTAAATAAGTTACCAACTACTAGTGTCACCTTGCGCCGTGCCGTTTCCCAGACAAGTGGTCCTCACCCATTTCCACCCGCTCCTGCTTCTTTTCTCAACTACTGGCAATTTCAGTTTTTGTCTCCTCATTTGGTTTCTCTCTTGGCAAAAACTTGGGTGCGACCCTTGCACATAAGTGGCAGTCAGGAATTTTTTTTTATTCGGCGCATGTGTTACATGCAACGAATTTTAATTTTTTTTTTTCCGATTTTTTTTCAGTTTTTTTATTTTTTTTAAAGAGTGGAGCGAGGGGAGCCGAAGGCCTCGGAGCGAACTAAAACCCATTGCCACAATCATTATCTATAAATTAAAATCGGAGCCGAAGGCGGAGAAGAAAAATAAATTATAAAAATCGAATTAAAAAAAAACTGACGGGTTGACCCGACCCGTTTTGACCAGATCGGGTCAAAAGATCCGGTCACTCATAAATGGCGGTGTCACGTGTCACAGGAGACTTGCTCTTCTCACTTTTATTCACATCCTCTTTCCTTCTTTTTTTATCATCCTTCATCTGCTGCCGGCCGTATCGGAATCGCCCACACTGGAGATTCGGATTTCAGCCCTTCAGAAGCCTCTGTCGCCTACTTTGGAGGAGGACCACACTTCCTCCGCTTTCAAAGCCGCCAAAAACTTTTCGTCACATTTCCTAAAATATACTGCCTTGTATTCTGAATTTAATGTTTACAGATTTTGATTGACAAATTTTTTCATTCTTTTTATTTTTTGGCTGAAATGAAATAGCTGTACAGTATGGGGCATCCATCTCAACGGAGCCTGGGAACATATCTGAAAAATGAGAAGATCGGTATCGGATCAAAAACAAGGGAACTAAGTTGAGGCGCAGCACAAGTATTTTAGTGTTTCAACAACTAAATTATATAAATATTATATTGGATTTTTTTACCAAATGAATCTTATACTTATTAATTTCATTTATATACACTATAAATTTTTTTTGGAACGGATTATATAAACTATTAAGTTTGTAGGCTTTGACCTTCTTTTCATGGATTAAACCAACTTCAAAATATCTTCTAGCATTTTCTTTAGTTTTTATTTATGCATTATCCTAATATCATATATAGCATTCATAATCGAAAATTAACTCTTTGTGGAAAAGTTACGAGTCCACTACATACATTCAAATTTCAATTTTACGAAATATATTCAAGAGATTGTTAAAACAAACAGGCAAAGAAGTTGATTATCAATACCACTAAACAGAACTGCAGAGAAGCACAGATAGTTGTATTCAACAGTTGAAAACCCAAAACACAAAACCAAAACTCCACAGAAAAAAAAGCGACATTTGGAAATTTTTACTGACGTTTGGATGAATCAAAAGCAAAAACCATATTCAATTATCTCTCTAATCAACCTCCTCCATCTTGCTTTCCTCGTTGCCCTCTTCTTCTAATGCCGGCATCTCAGCTTCCTCAACATCTTCATCCTCTTCAATGCTCAGTCCCAATTTCAGCATTCTGTGAATTCTTGAAGCGAACGTGTTCGGGTCATCCAGACTGAACCCAGAGGTAAGCAATGCAGTCTCGAAAAGCAGCAGAACCAGATCCTTAACCGACTTATCGTTCTTGTCTGCCTCGGCTCTCTTCCTCAGCTCCTCCATTATTCCATTATCTGGATTGATCTCCATCGTCTTCTTACTCGACATGTACGAGCTCATGCTGCTGTCCCTCAATGCCTGCGCCTTCATGATCCTTTCCATGTTAGCCGTCCAACCGTATTCTCCCGTCACCAGACAGCACGGCGACTCCACAATTCTGTCCGAGATCACCACCTTCTCAACTCTGTCACCGAGGATGTCTTTGATCACCTTGCAGAGGCTCTCAAACGACTTCTTCTTCTCCTCCTTTTTCTTCTTCTCTTCTTCCGTCTCATCGTCGAGCTTCAACCCTTCCTTGGTAGCAGAAACCAGCTTCTTGCCGTCGTACTCCTTCAACTGCCCGACTGCATACTCATCAATAGCATCAACCATGTAGAGCACCTCGTATCCCCTCTTCTTGAGACGCTCCAAGAACGGCGAGTTCTCGACAGCCTTCTTGCTTTCTCCGGTGATGTAGTAAATGTCCTTCTGCCCCTCCTTCATTCTGGTCACGTAGTCCTTGAGGCTCGTCACCTCGTCGCCGCTCTTGGTGGAGTGATACCTCAGCAAATCGGCCAACTTCGCCCTGTTCTGGCTATCCTCGTGGATGCCCAGCTTCAAATTCTTTGAGAAAGATTCATAGAACTTGTTGTAATCCTCCTTGTTCTCTGCGATCTCGTTAAACATCTCGATACATTTCTTCACCAAGTTCTTCCGGATGACCTTGAGAATCTTGTTCTGCTGCAGCATCTCCCGGGAGATGTTGAGTGGCAAGTCATCAGAGTCCACGACTCCTTTTACAAATCCAAGGTACTCTGGGATGAGCTCCTCGCAGTTATCCATGATGAACACCCTCCTCACGTAGAGCTTGATGTTGTTCATCTTCTTGCGTGAATCGAAGAGATCGAAAGGAGCCCTCTTCGGAACGAAGAGGATGGCCTTGAACTCAAGCTGACCCTCGACAGAGAAGTGCTTGACGGCGAGGTGCTCCTCCCAGTCATTGGTCAAGCTCTTGTAGAAAGCGGCGTATTCGTCCTTGGTAATCTCCTCCGGTTTGCGAAGCCAGATGGGCTTCTGCTTGTTGATCAAATCCCACTCGTGAGTAACCTCCTTGATCTTCTTCTTCTTGCCGTTGCCTTTCTCTTTCTCCTCGTCCACCTCTTCCACATTACCTTCCTCTTCCTTCTTGGGCTCATCATCTTCATCGTCGCTAATCTCTTTCTCAGTAGTCTTCTCAGTCCAGAGGTAAATTGGATAGCTAATGAATTCGGAGTGTTTCTTCACAAGATCCTTGATTCTCCTCTCCTCAAGGTATTCCAACTGCACATTTCACAGGAAGCACCGTAAGTAATACTAATATATTTCTACAATGACATATTCCAAAACGATTTAATGCTCTTGAACTCGGTTTTTCCGTATTTGTACCATCACAACAATAAAGTACACAGCTGCCGCACTGCAAATTTCACATCCAATAATCATAAGACTAAAGAGGGAAGAGGAATTATTTACCTGATCCTCTTTCAGAAACAGGGTGATTTTGGTTCCTCTGCCAAGTTGGTCGCCGTTAACATCCCTCGTGACGGTGAATGAGCCACCGGCTTGCGATTCCCAAATGTATTGCTCATCATCGTTGTGCTTTGTAGTAACGATTACCTTCTCTGCTACAAGGTAAGCAGAGTAGAAACCAACACCGAATTGTCCGATCATGCTGACATCAGCACCGGCCTGCAGTGCCTCCATGAATTCCTTTGTTCCGGATCTCGCAATTGTTCCCAGGTTGTTCACCAAATCTGCCGAATTTCACACAAAAACAATCAGCACCGCAATCCACGACAAGCACAATTTCCGATTCACTAAACACGACATTTACCTCTTTACGCTGTAATCCCTAAATCATGTAGGGTATACAAACAATAGAGACACAATTATACGACAATTTCTTGGCATCACATTTACATAGTCGGATAAATTCAATATTTTCACGAATTTTTCAGTTTCCTTGATGAGATGCATTGACCAAATAATATTGACGACTAGAAATTTCTCCAGTGATTCAATCTACAAGAACGAAAATAAGTAGAATGCTCTACCAGAATCCAACCTACATTGTGAATAAATGTCTAATTCACTCGAACACAAATCAAAAAGCAAATGTCCGACGCCAAATAGAAGAAGATTAGCAGCGATAGATTACCTGCTTTGGTCATGCCAACGCCGCTGTCGATAATGGAGAGCGTCTTGTTAGCCTTGTCCGGAACGAGACGGATAAAGAGCTCCGGCTGCGCATCGAGCTTGCTTTTATCGGTCAAGCTCTCGAATCGGATCTTATCCAAGGCATCAGAGGCGTTGCTGATCAACTCGCGGAGGAATATCTCCTTATTGCTGTAGAATGTGTTGATGATCAAGCTCAGGAGCTGGTTGATCTCCGCCTGGAAAGCGAACGTCTCCGCGTCAGCCATCTGCACTTCCGCCATCTCAATTACCGGTAACTACGAGCTCCTTCAGGAATATTTCTTTCAGAGAGAGAGAGAGAGAGAGAGCGCTTTTGGAGAATGGAGATTGGTGTGAATGCAAAGAGAGTGTGTGTGCGTGCGTGTTGTACCGTGAGAAAAACGAAGAGCCCGGGGAAATTTATGTGGAGAATGGCCGGGGTTCTAGGAGGTTCTATTACCTACCTTACTTGTTTGCGAGGGGTTTAGCAGGTTCTAGACCCTTCTCCTTCACTCTCGATTCTACTGTTTTATTAGACCAACTTACTTCAAATTTTGTTGTAGTTTTTTAAAATTATGTACTGCTAATTTAATTATTATATTTGACATACGATTTTGGAGCCGGTAATGATTATTGGTATGTTTTTATTTATTTTATTTTTTTTAGGGAAATTGGTATGTTTTTATTGGGCAACTACTTCTCAGTATCACACTCCAGAAAAAAAATTATATAATATTGTACTTGGATTTTTGTTTTACCCGTATATATGTGTTCTTCAAAAGTCTAATCCATCTAATCCCTAACTACAGGTAGCACTCAACATTTTCAGAATATAAAAATCGCTTCATTAAATTAGAAAAATTGGATGAACTTGTGTTGTTGTTGTTATTATTATTATTATTATTATTATTACTATTATTATTATTATTATTATTATTATTATTATTATTACTATTATTATTATTGTCGTTATTTTAACATTTGAACTAATTTATTTGTAAACATATTAATTTTGTAGGTTCTATGGCCCATGTGATAAACATCATCAATTTTTTTTTTAATATCATTACAAATATTAATACTCACACACCCCACCTAGGATTTTTTTTTGTGGCCGAGAGTACTCGAACCTCTGACCTATTGGTCAACAGGCAACTACTCCACCACTAGGCCATCCCCACTGGGACAAACATCATCAATTTTAATAAGGGCAAAATGCATATAAATTCTCGACCTTTTATCAAATTTTGGTTTATTTACTTACCTTTTTAAATTTGCAATAAAAATCACGACATTTCAATTCGTCTAATTTTTCACCCGAAACCAATTTGGGGAAAAAAAATCGAAGATGACATGTCCAATTAAAAATGACATGGCGATCGAACCGATGTCGTTTTAACTAAAGCGACGTCGTTTTGATTTGAAAAAAAAAACAAATTACACATCACTTGTTTTACGCTACCTCATCATCCTCTTCATTCTCCTATCTCTCTCTCTCTAACACTTAAAAACTCACCTCTCTCTTACAGTTTCCAGAACTCCGCCGGCCACTCCTCCGCACCATCGAGGCTCTCCGCCGCGGCTGTGCGTCGACTTCGAGGATTGAACACCGGCAGCCTCGCCACCAGGAAGCGTGAGATGGCCGCATTTCTCGCTCAAATCTCCCACGATCTTAGATCGGATCGGATACTTCCAACGATATGCTGCCATCTTCAATGTCTACACCGCACAATCGAAGCACTAGGTAAATGGCGGTGATTTAGGATGTCTTTGTCGCGGCACGTCGGCGATGTGTTTGCGGCGGCGCAACAGCGTGTGCGGTGGCAAATCTCGATGGCAAGAGTAGCGAGGCTGAGGAATGGCGGCGGCGTTACGGCTGACCAACACGCGATGGTGGCAATTCGGTCATAGTCGACGTGTGTCGCGTGATCCCAACCAATAAGCGGTGGCCTCTCATTTCCGGCAAAGAAAGCGGAAAACATAGGATGGCGGCGAGGTAATGCTGTTGTGTTACAGTATTAGAGAGAGAGAGAGAGAGAGAGATGAAGAGGATGATGATGTGGTTGTGATGTGTAATTTGTTTTGTTTTGTTTTTTTTTTTTCAAATCAAAACGATGTCGTTTTAGTCAAAACGACGTCGGTTCGATCGCCATGTCATTTTTAATTGGACATGTCATCTTCGATTTTTTTCCCAAATTGATTTAGGGTGAAAAATCAGACAAATTGAAAGGTCGTGATTTTTGTTGCAAATTTAAAAAGGTAAATAAATAAATCAGAATTTGATAAAAGGTCGGGAATTTATATGCATTTTGCCCTTTTAATAAAAATGCCCAACTAGACCTGCCCACGGGCCCCGAACCCACCGGTTACGGTTACACCGGAGAGTGAACCGTAACCGGCCCGTGTACACTGTACACGGTTACGGGCCGGGCTTTTTAACCGGCGGTTCCGGGCCCGGTTAAAACCCGCCGGTTCCGGTTACCGGCGCCGGTTTTAATTTTTTTTCCTAATATATATATATATATATATATATATATATATATATATATATATATAACATTGAAAATTAAGAAAATGAAACATAAATGAAAATGAACTAGTTTTTCATTAATACTTGAAAATTAAAATAAACATTACTAAATAGAAATTACAAGTACTTGAAAATTAAATTAAACATTACAAAATACTTATTTCAATTTTCAACTACAAAATAGAGATTACATTAGTAACATTACATACTCAATTTCCCATAGCTTCGGTCGGATGCGTTTTTTGAATGTGACGAACAAGGGAAGCATAGCCATCATTTTGAGTCCACTTGAAAACTTTGTTGTAATAATTGCAATGAACTTCATAGGTTGGATTAGAATAGTCGGGCAATGGAGCACTACGGGTGTAGTGCTTGTTGAAAATATCAACCTTAATACTAGATCTAGGAGGCATTGTTGTTTGTATTTTGTAGAATTGAAGTTGAAACTTGAGTCTTGAGAGAGAAAATTAAAAAAGAAGAAAAAATGAAGAAGATAGATAAGGTGAAGAGATGAGGAAGATAGAATGATAGATCATTAAGGTGAAGACGGCTGAGGGAGTGAGTGAGAAAAAGTTGGGGGTATTTTATTTATAGATAGAATTTAGGGTTTTGAAAAATAATAATAATAATAATAATTAAAAACCGCCGGTTTCTGCCGAACCTCCGGTTCAGGGCCGAAAACCGGCGGTTAATTACATATTGTTTTTGTGTTTTTGGAGCACTTTTTTCAACTTTTGTAATTTTCTTTTTTTTGTTTTTTTGTAATTAAATGTTGTATATATATATCTTAAGACAATATAAGCAAAAAAATTTAAATTTTACTTAGTAGTCATTGAATAAAAATATTAAATCATTTCTCATTAATATTGTTGAAATTACAACACTTGAAAGTTGAAATGAAAAAAAAGAAAAAAGAAAAAAAGGACTTGAGCTCAATTTTAATATTAAAATTGAGTTGCCTACGTATCCTCATAGAGGAATCAAAGTCCACGTAGTTTGATTACATTATATTACTCCCTAGTAGTTCTCTTCCACCGATCGATCACTCTCGGTGAACTCTTCGTTTGGGCTCTCGTCGCGATCATCCCAATCGAGCTCTTGAGCTCTAAGGTCGGCCCTCGACCAATCATCAAGCAACATTGTGGCTTCAATGTTTCTTGGTTTCATCGTTGATCTTCTTTGGTCCAACATGAGTCCGCCAATGTTAAAAGCTTGTTCGACCGAGACGGTGGATGCGGGAACGGCAAACAACTCTTTCGCCATGATAGAGAGTACGGGATATTCTGTTCTCTTTGACCACCATTTCATCACGTCGATTTGTGGAGCACTATCTTCAACACCAAAAACAAAACGACAACCCAATTACATATCTAATTCACTATTACCTTGGCCCCTAGGGAGTTCATAAGATCAATCTTGGTACATGCTACTTAATTGTTGAACTAAAGGATCTAATGAGTTTAAATCTAGTGGTATAAATGAAGAGGTAGAAGTAGAAGAAATAGGTGCAATTATGTCAAGATCATATCCATGAGTCATCTTATATTCGGAAAAAAGAGATCTTAAAGTTCTTTCTAAATCATCTTTTATTTGACTAACATTAGGAATATCAAAGAAAATTATTTCTCCATCAATTTTTACATTTAAAAATCCCATTTGCTTAAAAGCATTATAATAAATATCTAACATTTGACAAACACCATCATATTTCCATTTAGAATCTAAGCACTTAGCTACTAAAAAAACATCCGAAATATTTCTAAAATATTTTAGCCATTTTTGAACCATAAAATAAATCACACCTTGCAAATTGGGTTTACTAAAACAATTTTTAAAGCTAAGTGCAATATACATGCAATGTTCCAACACACGAATGGAAGTACAATAATAAACACCTGATAATTGAACGGTGGCAATATTAAAAACCTTTAACAATTGATATAAATCCATGCATTGGTCCCAATAAGAAGGTAATAAAGTCAATTGAACCGTCGCAAATTCTTTTCTAAAAAATTCGCATAAATAATCTTTACACTCTAAAGTAGAATTAAGCATTTCATAAGTGGAATTCCAACGATGTGATACATCTCTAACAAAACTCCTATGTTGAATATTCTTATGACGACAATATTTTTGCCATTTTTTACCTAAAGTTATATTTTTATGCAAAAGGGCAACTGCTTTTCTAATTGGCATAACCGATTCATTAAAAATTTCAAATCCATCTTGAACACATAAATTCAAAATATGACAAATGCATCTACTATGAAAATATTTTCCTTGGAAAGATGGATTACATGCTTTAATGAGTTCGGAAATACTAGCGGTGTTGGCGGATGCATTATCAAAACCAACCGAAAATACTTTATTAATCAATTGGTATTCATTTAAAACGGTTATAATTATTAAAGCAATATTAGTGGCCTTGTGTGGATCATCGAACTCCCTAAATGCAATTAAACATTTTTGTAGTATCCATTTATCATCAACCCAATGACATGTTATTCTCATGTAATTATTTTGATGAAAACAATCCGTCCAAATATCGGCACAAATAGAAACTTTATGGTCTAAATTTATCAAATATTTCATTAATTCCATTTTTTATCAAAAGCTTGTCTTCTAATTCGTCTAAGCATATTACTTCTACTAATTTTTTTAGCGGCAGGACAATATGCATCTTTTATACTTTCTTGATAGGTTATTTTATCGGCAAATGTAAAAGGTTGTTTTTCCATAGCACAATATCTAGCCATAACATCTTCGGCATGTGGATGATCATATTTAAATAAAGGGTGAGAAGACGTACCCGTCGCCAAGAAAGCAGTGCCATGAATTTGAGTTTGTGTTGATGCAATCCCGTATTCTCCCGGATGACACTTCTTCATGTGTCGCCTTAGTGTGCCATAGCCTCCTCCATGCGTCCATTTGTAGACGTTATTGCAATAGTTGCAATAGGCGTTGTATTTTGGAGGATCTCCGGGCTTGTCGCTAGGTGTCGAGGCTCTAGGCATTTTTTTAAAATGCTTAGTAAAGATATCCGACACAAGAGGTCGACCCGTCGGTTTGTTTGGCGGCGCTTCGACTTCTTCTTCTTCTTCGTTGGATTGTTCTTGATATTGCCGAAGCATCTCCTCCTCTTGACGATGAACTTCCTCGGCAAACTCTCGATCCTCTTGTTGTTGAAGTTGTTCCGCATACGCCCTTGATATTTCTTCGGCGGCCATTGCTCTAGCTTGCCGAGCCGATCTTCCTCCTCTTTTGGATTGAGGAGGAGCATCGTCTTGATTTTCGGCAACGCCTTTGCCCTTATCGACACGAGAGGAGGTCGACATTATGTAATATGGTTATGGATGGATTGGTGAAGTGTGTGGTGAGAGAAGTTGAGAACTTGAGCAAAAAATTAACACAAAAAATGAATAATTTGAGCAACAAATAATAGATTGAATGCTTGAAATTAAAAAGAGAGAGATGAGAATTGGTGTGATTATTTGAGAGATTATAGTGTGGTATTTATAGGGTAAAATGGTGGGAAGGGAGGGGGGAGAGGGCAGCAACAACGGCTATTTTTCTAGCCGTTTGAGCTGCTGCCATTGATGCTGCTGTGCAGCCTGCTGGTGCACTGCCTTTTTCCCGTTGGAACCGGCGGTTCCGGTTCAACCGGTTAACCGCCAATTTTGACCGTTCGAACCGGCCACGTCATATATATATATTTTATAATTCCGATTAACCGACGGTCACGGTTTGAATCAAGTCAGGCCCGGAACCGGCCCTTGAGCTCACGGTTCCGGCCCGATGACTGCTGGGCCGGTTAAAAACCGTTGACCGGCGGGCCGGTTCCGGTTAGGCCCACCGGGCCCTCCAGTTTGGCCAGGTCTATGCCCAACCCCATTACTTTGATGAATGGGCCGCTGTGCAATGTAACCTCGTTTCTCGCTCAGTTTTCAAATCTGGTTTACCTCTACTCTCTTGTTGTGGAGGCTATTGCAAAGTTTGCAATTACAAAAGTTTATTCAGTATGCGCCCAATATAGCGGATTCATTCATGACAATTATCAAAATACTGTTTCAAACTAAGACTCGTAACGATTTTTTTTTTATTTTCGTTTAGGTAAGCTAACCCAAAACTTATAGAGATGGACTATTTTTTGTTATTGTATAATATGTATATCTATATTATATATTTGCTATAAGATTTCATACGACTAGCGACTGTCCTCTAAAGACAATTAAAATTCTTTCAAATATTATAAGATTACTTGAGCTTAAATCATCCTCGACTCCATTAAATTTGTTCAGCTTCGTTTGATTATTGATCAGATCTAACACAAACTTTTGCGAGTTATATTATCTGATTAATTTGAATAATTAAATTTTTTTTTGGGCATTGCTCGGGTGAATTCGGAATTCTGATCCTCAAGTGTGTGTTTATATATATAAGGTGTATTTGGTAGCCTAGATAAGGTCAAGATTGAATACACATCCTCTTTATCTGGTGTTTGGTAGTCAAGATTACTAATCTTTCCTGTATTAATTATGGCCCTCCCTTATTTTCATGTTCCTCTTCAGATAATGTACCTCTTCCATACCCTCAGTTACATATGCCTTACATCAATAGTGCACCCGATTAATGTGTGCAAATACAAAATTACCCTCACATTCTTCTTCTCCTCCCTCTCACTCTCATCTGTAAATCAGAACCCCAAATATGTTTTTGCTCAAAACTCAACTGCAAATCAATTTAATAAATAAGAAAGAATTGAGGAAAGAAACGTAAATCACAAATTAATTTTCATAGTTTGATGAAAAATTAAAAACAAAAATAAATAAAACCCTTTGATATCTTTAGGGATGTCAATTGAGCCCGAACCTGACGGGTCGACCCGAATAAACCGAACAAAATAAAGGGTTATGGTTGATTTTTTACAACCCGAATACAGAGTACAGAATTTTTTTAGGCCATTAAGTATAGGCGTTTTGCAAAAATAGGACAACCTTTTGCGGGCTTGCAATTTTAGGACAAAATTTCAAAAATTAAGCATTTGCAGGCCAAAAAAAGCCCGATCGGGGTAAAACGCACGTGTTTTGCACATGATGGTATTTTTCTCGGCTGGATGATGATGTGGCTGCCAACTAAGTGCCACATCATTGCCATCTCATTTTTTTGGCCTACAAATGCTTAATTTTTGAAACTTTGTCCTAAAATTGCAAGCCCGCAAAAGATTGATCTATTTGGTTAAATTTGAATTTCACATTTTATTAATTGTTTGGTCTCATGTCTTATATATATTATGTGTCAACTATTTGTCTATAACTTATATATAAGTTGGATTTTTATTAGATTTTAGTTAGATTTATCGAAGTTATGATTAGAGAAAGGAAGTTGGACCCCGACACCATCATTCAAAGTTCTGGCTTCGTCAGTTCTTACATGTACTAAATGTAATTGGAAAGAATATAATGTAATTTAATCATAAAATATATTTAATTAACTTAGACTTACATTGTTTTGCAGTTTATATGATCGTGTAAGCAGTAGTAATTTGGACAAGGTCAGTTTCCTCTCCTCTCCAACCAAAAAAATTAAAAGATCCACAAACTAATTAAGAGTATTTGTGAGTCTAAAGATCTCAAGCTCAAAAACTTCCATCAATGCCTTTTAAGTCGAATTTGTCACACTTGACTTTTCAAGTATGGTTCCTTACATATGGCTAGGAAGCTATTGCGCAAAAATATGAGTTTAATCAATATACACATCGGGTAGTGGACCGTGAGTTCACACGTCTAAAACAAAAAATGTACTTTAGCATTCATAGAAAACAAATCAAATCCTACTAGGCCTACCGATTCAAATAATATGGCTAAAATTGTAATTTTGTGATTTTTTTTTACGGGATCAATATAAATTTACAATGAAAAAACAATTTTAACCTTAATGAATTTTAACACCGATCAGGTTAAATCGCACGTGTTTGTCATTGAGCTCATTTATGCGGCTTGATGCCTATCGGCTGCCAAATAAGCTATCTAATTAGCACTTAGTGGAACCCAACGCTGACTTGACTGCCACACATCTCTCTCTCTCCCCGTCCACCTCCGCCACCGACCGCCGGCAGTGGCCACCTCCACCGCCGACAACATCCTTCACCCATTTTTTCTCTCTCTACTCTCTCTTCCTCACTATCACCATCTCTTTCTTATCATTCCTTGGAGTACAAAGTTTTTTAGGCCACTAAGTATAGGCGTTTTGCGAAAATAGGACAATATTTTGCTGGCTTGCAATTTTAGGACAAAGTTTTAAAAATTAAGCATTTGTAGGCCAAAATACGTGGCACTTAGTTGGCAGCCACATCATCACCGGGCTGAGAAAAATACCATCACGTGCAAAACACGTGCGTTTTAGCCCGATCGGGCTTTTTTTGGCCTGCAAATGCTTAATTTTTGAAACTTTGTCCTAAAATTGCAAGCCCGCAAAAGGTTGTCCTATTTTCGCAAAACGCCTATACTTAGTGGCCTAAAAAAACTTTGTACTCCCCGAATACATAACTAGGCTATTTGGGCTGGCCCGCTAGGGTTGAAGGGTTATCCGGGCTAGCCCGATCAGGGTTAGGGTCAACCCGAATAACCCTGATGTATTTTTTTAAAAATAAAATAAATAATACATAATACTAATTACTTGTAGTAGTTGTATGTCGCGCCCTCTTTTGCTCTACACAGAAATCATAGAAGATGAATGTCATTCAAGTGTTTAGTTTCATTTGTGAGATAACAAATTAATGTTGAATATTATTGTTATTTTTCATGTCGTGTAGTGCTACTAGACTTGTTTTGTTGGATGCTATTTTTTGGATTTAATCAAGTTTCTATTTTTTGGGCCACCCGTATTCTTGTTTTGTTACTTTTTAATTTTTTTTGTGTTTAGTTTTTTTGCGATAAATATTGAATAGTCAAGAAAATATATACATTTTAATTTTTATTTACAAACTTTGTGACCCGACGGGCCAGCCCGAAAACCGAAGGGTTAGGGTTAGGGTTGAGTTTTTTCAACCCGAAAAAAAAATTCCGATTTAACCCGGACCGAATAGCCCGATAACCCGATAGGATTGACCCGAAACCGAAAGGGTTGACCTGATTGACATCCCTATATATCTTACTCACACAAGGAAAGAAAAAAAGCACAGCTAAATCACTTTTGCAGGTTATCTTTTCACTTTCTCGGCTCCATCGTTGGTCAACTTTTCTCATCATCTTCTTTTTTTGTTCTTATGTCTTCCACCAAGTGACTTGGACAGAAATTGGATCGAAAGGGATGGAAGATAGCCAGATTCGAACGTATTGTTCAATATTTTTCATCGATTGAATAATATAAATATCGTTAACCAAATTGAAAGGGATGGAAGAGTTTTCCGATGTAAATTGATGAAAAAAAGAGAGATGGATGAGAGAGATAGAGATGGCGGTGGCGGTGGTGGGTGGTGGTGGATATTGGTGGTGTTGCCGTGGCAGTGATCGATGGTGAGAGAGAGAAAGAGAGATGAGGGATTGATGCGAAATTGAGAGAAGAGAGAGAAGTTTAATTTTATTTTCAATTTTTAATTAACCTTTTTTTTAGCATTTCATTATTTATTTTTCAATTATATATTTATTGTGAGGGTTATAATTGTAAATTTACTACCTAATCTTGACTTTAAACTAGGTTACCAAACAATTAATTTATTATATCTACATTTTATATCTTATCTACCAAACACAAAGATACGATATAATCAATCCTTATTTACGATACATATCTTAATTTAAACTATCTTGTCTTATTTTAACATACATATGAAACGAGGTCATAGTATACAGTAGATATGTGTTTGTATTAAATGAATTAAATAAAATTCACACAAAATAATTTTTTATTTTCTGTACACTTTATGCGTTGGAATAAGATTTGGATTTAACCGGGGAGACGAGTAGGGACCTTAGCCGTCCAATGCTTATATGACGTCCTCAGTGTCTGCTCCGCAATCCTACAGTGGAACGTCCACCTCATGTTTCTCCGTGCCTTCTCTGCCATTCCGCCACGTGTCATCGTACTAATGTCCAAATTATCACCTCTTCCTCCACTTCATTCATGCACAAATGGCCCACCCTTTACCCGTCGGGTTTGGGTCCTATTCGGCCCGGCCCACTTCTTTCTAAATTCAAAGTGTAGTTTGGAAATTGTTTTTTGAGAATTAAAATAGTTTGGAAAATGTTACTTTTTTTCAATTTCTTTTTGGGATGATCTAGTAGTATTCCTAAAATCATGAGGTTTTGAGTTCAAACTCTATTAATCTTGACTTCTATAGATTGAGCGTGTCACATTTACATTTAAAAAGTGCACTCAAATCTTTTTATTTACTCATTTACCACGTCATATTTTAAGTTATCGAAAAAAATTTGAAAATCTCGAAGATACTATAAATTGAAAAGTTAGAATTTGATTAGCAGGTTTTAAAATTTAGGGCTAATGTAGGCTAAGAGCAATTAAGTCATGAAAAGAAAACGGCACGGTAGAACATTAAAATTCTGATTATTAAACATTAAAGTAGATTTTGTCAAATAGGGGAATGGGATGGCGGGAGGGGGAGCTACCGAGTGGCGGATTAGTAATTTGGGAGAAGAAGAGCACCAGTTTTGCAGAAGCAAATAGTATAGTATTTTATTAATTAATAATTAATTAACCAGAAAAAGAGGAAATAACAGGAATTTCCAGCCAGCAGTGCAGTGCAGCAAAGTAAAAGTTGGTGTATTTAAAGAGAAATCAGAAACAAACATAAAAGCAAACATGTGGTGTACGTCCATCCACCACCCACTCCCTCTCTCCGTTTGGCTGTTAAAAGCTCCCCACCATCACCACCACTAAAACCCCTCCAAAATCCTGCTCATGGCCGCCGGGATTTCCGTCGCAACCACTCCGGGCGCCATACTCCATTCGAAGCACAGCCCGTTTCTCGGCCCGAAGCCCGTCTCGCGCTCTTTACGAATTTCTCCCTCTCTCCAGAGAGTTGATGGGATTTTGAGGTTTGGGGGGAGGAGGCCTAATCTGACGATTTGTTTTGTGCTGGAGGATGAGAAGTTGAGGGGGATTCAGGAATTAGAAGAGGAGAGAGAAGGAGACGAGAGTGGCGAAGTTGGGAGGGCGATGTCACTGGCGGAGAGCGTGGCGGAGAAGGTTGCGGAAAAGATGGCGAGGAAGAAATCGGAGCGATTTTCGTATTTGGTGGCGGCTGTTATGTCGAGTTTTGGGGTTACTTCCATGGCTATCATGGCTGTTTATTATAGATTTGCTTGGCACATGGAGGTACATTAATTCCTCTTTATTGATGAGTCGAGTTTTAATTAAATTGTGGATTGTGTTGTAAATGAGGATGCAAATAATTGAACAAATTTGTGGCGCAGGGTGGGGAGGTACCTTATACGGAAATGTTTGGTACATTCGCTCTCTCCGTCGGTGCTGCTGTAAGTTCATTTAAAATTAAATTCACCATATATAATTTTAATTATACAAACAAACAAATTACTTGTATTCCTTGTCTGGGATTGTTTGATATATATATATATATATATATATATATATATATGTTGAATGTTGAATTGAATTTCACAGGTGGGAATGGAGTTCTGGGCTAGATGGGCGCATAAAGCTCTGTGGCATGCTTCATTATGGCATATGCACGAGGTTTGAATCCAATGCTACTGCTACTGCTACCTTTAAATTCAATCATCAATCATCAATCATAAATTATAAGGGATATAATAGATACTTGAAAATAGATAAAATGTTTTGGTTAGAATTAAAGAAGGTGCATATTTAATTTTGATTTTGATTGCAGTCGCACCATAAACCGAGAGAAGGACCTTTCGAACTTAACGACGTATTCGCGATAATTAACGCCGTTCCAGCCATTGCCCTCCTAAACTATGGTTTCTTCCACAAAGGCTTCATTCCTGGCCTCTGCTTCGGCGCTGTCAGTATTCATATTCTTTGCTCCACTCCTCCATTATTATTTTTGTTTATATTTTTAGTTTTAAACTTATTATTATATACGAGGGTGTGGTCGTATTTATCTGCAGGGACTGGGAATTACGGTGTTCGGCATGGCCTACATGTTCGTCCACGACGGCCTCGTCCACCGGAGATTCCCCGTGGGGCCCATTGCCGACGTACCCTATTTTAGAAAAGTTGCTTCGGCTCACCAGGTATGAATTTCATCGATCCCACTAAATTAAATTATAATAAATTTAAATAAGAGATCCTTCAAACTTATTAATATTTATATAAATGGAATTGATCTTGTTTGATTTTGCGGTCTGTGATTTCAGATTCATCACACAGACAAGTTCAACGGCGTTCCATATGGGCTGTTTCTCGGACCTAAGGTTGGTTGCGAAGCGACACATGATTTGAGTAATTTTCATGTGACTGTAATTAATTTTCTTCGATTCGATTGTCTCATTGGGTGCAATTGTTTGTTTGTTTGTTTGTGTGTGTGTGTGAAGGAACTGGAAGAGGTAGGAGGGCTCCAGGAATTGGAGGATGAAGTTAACAGAAGAATTAAATTGTCCAAGAATAATTCCAGATGATTTTTTTCTTTTTTTTACACCTTTGTAGAAAAGAAGGCATATTTTGTCCTTGAATGAAATGGATGGTTTCTGACTTAGTATCGCGCTTGTGATCTATAGAAATTAAAGGTTTTTGAAAGGCCAATACTGTGATCTAGTTAGTAGTGACCACATTTTGATATTTGCACATAAAAATAGGAAGAGAGGAAAATCAATTAAAAGTTTTTAGCGCCAATTTTCTTGGAATTAATAAGTATGTATTTAATTTGGCATAAAAAATTAAATTGTGAGGGCGAAATTTAGTTGTAATCTCTAGAAGAATTGGAGCAAGATCGGGTTATGTTGGCTTACATTTTTGGCCATGTGTTTTGTGACAAAGCTTCCAAGATTTTGATATGGGGTTGGATTGTCGTCTGCATGTGGGAACTGCCACTTGATTTTCTTTTCTTGTGAATTTCATTAACTCATTCTATGAATTGTCCTCTTCTACCTTTTTCCTTTTTATTCCGTTATTGTGTTTCTAACTTTGATGTCTATATTGCATATACACCAGGAAAAAAAATAGAATTTTTTTGGGAACTCCAGTGCCACAATTTTTGATTAAATGAATTTTTGCTTCCAGCAATGGTGTTAACTACGATGGTAGTTTGACTAATCAAAACAGCTACATAGTTTTTTCTTCTTTTTTTTCTATTGAATAGTGAGATTTTATGGATTTGAACAATAATTTGTGTAAATAATAGTTTAATGAGTTAAAGTCTAAATCTGAATGATATATATTTATATATTGGGTGTAGATCTGGTGAGAATCATCTTTTAATTGTATTTTTGAACATGAAGAAATAAAGAAGCCATTGCATTTGCCTGAAATACTAAGCCTACTAAAGGCACAAAAATAGAGGGAAAATTGAAAGTTGTCATAAAATGGGGTACCTTGGTTTATTATTTGTACATGTTCTTATTTTTTTTAATAACATATGTTATATTTATACTAATTATAATTAGTAATTGTAATTATTATGAATTCTTAGTTATTATTAATTAATTCAATTTGACAATTTTTAATTAAATATTAAATAATTAAAGATAAGATATAAGGATTAGTGAATATATAGAATAAGGAAAGTCCAAGGAATGTAGAACTAAATAAATGGACTTATTCATCTATCTACATGAAAGATACATATGATAATCCATTTTCTTTTTCTTCGTTTCTTTGTGTTTTGTTCTTGTCTTCGAATTTAACGGCCATATCCTATTACAATATGGGGTTAGAAGGAACTTACCCGACAAGGAATTTCGCTACCTTAGGTTCGAGTGGGGATAGCATTTCTCTTCTGCGTGTCCATGGAGTTTTGAAAAATCCAAACATCTCGGAGATAGAGAGGTAGGAATTTCTCGAACGAACCGCACTCCTTCGTATACGTCAGGAGTCCATTGATGAGAAGAGGCTGGGGAAAGCTTGAACCCAATTCCTACAGTGATGAATATGAGCGCAATTGAAATTCCCGGGGAGTTATACATTTGTGAGTTGTTTCCTGAATCCGAAAGAGAGTACTTGGGTTCTCCAAATAACTAAAAAGTGTAGCATGCCTGAATCTAACTGGGGTTCGCGGTGGTGGAGGAACTGGATCGGAAAAAAGAGGGATTCTAGTTGTAAGATATCTAATGAAACCGTCTCTGGAATTGAGATCTTATTCAAAGAGAAAGATATCAAATATCTGGAGTTTCTTTTTGTATATTATATGGATGATCTGATCCGCAAGGACCGTGATTGGGAATTATTTGATAGTCTTTCTCTGAGAAAGAGGCGAAATAGAATCAACTTGTTATGAGAAATATGAACTAATCCTGACCACTCATTTGCAAAGAATATGTGGCAGAATTAAAACTAAATAGTATTTAACATGGATTCAAAGATAAGGAAGGAGGGCTATTTGAAAAATTATTTTTCAGCAACACACACTCTGTCTCCCTCTCGTTCGATATACAGCTCTCTTCCTCCCTCTTCCATCTTTCTCTTTACCACCACCACCCACCATAGTCTCTCTCTCTCTCTCACACACACACACATAGAAAAGTATATATACGAGCTCATCATCATCATCCCACAGCAACAACACCCCAACAATCATAAAGTTCGCAACTTTCTTCTCCTTCCTCTCTCTCTTTCTCTCTCTATTTTGAGATTCATTTTGATTTTAATTATGTACTAGATGATGAAAGTGATGAACATAATTGAAGAGTGATGGTGAACGTAATCTGATCTAATCAACAATTGCTATGTTTTGCAATGCTTCTTTCTGATTAATCCTTCTATTTTATTAATTTTCTGTGATGTTTTTCCGTTTCAATTTTTGTTCTTCTTTTTTGATTTTCGTGATTATTCAGTTCGAGTATGGAGTCTATAGGGACGTCAATCGAGTTAAAATTGTGAATTCTTGTAATATTTTCTTAATCAAGGAAGAAAGAGACTACATGCACCACATCATACTTCATAGAATTATTGAGATAATGCGTGGCCAATTGCACTAATGCATAAATTTAGACAATGTAATGCACAAATATCATATATGTAATACATTAATTGTGATAATTGGTCTTTTCCTATTATGTGCATTTACAATTTCATATTAATGCATTATAAAATTGTGTCTAAAATATCAAATAACAAATACGAATTCGATATAATGTTATATTTTAGTTACAAAAAGTAGAACAAAGGAATAAAATTTTTGTTGTTGGTGTAGTAATCCGTGACGAAACATACTAATACTTAAATCTAAACAATCATGCATGTAATGCCAAATATCATATATGTAATGCATTTATTATGGTAACGAGTCTTTCCTTAAAATGTGCATTTACAGTTTCATATTGATGCATCACGTAAATCGTGTTAATGCATCATAAAATTGTGTCCAGAACATCAAATAACAAATACGAAATATGTGATGCTTAAATTGTACAATTGTACAAAGTTTATGAATCTTACTTGTTCTTTATAAACCATAAATAAGGTGTAAAAAATATTACTTGTTTCAGATTAATGACAAAAATTAATGCATTAGAAATATGATATTGATGCATCACTTTACACTAATTAATGCACCACTTTATACTATTTTATGAATTTCATTTTTGCACTGAATAAAACATCGAAAATTACTATACTAATCATACTTAAGTAAAAAAAGCAGGTTGACCAAATTAAAGCGGGTTTGACTAATTAACTATGAGATTAAATCATATCCATAGATTTTATAGGATGAATGACTTGGATTGGTTCATAGTTCTCATATGAATAGGAGTTCCTATTTGATCATCTCCTTATATTATATATAACATAAATTTCAAATGCTTGTAATTACCAAAATGTGAAGTTTTAAACTAATTGCTGTAAACTATTAAAATGCATAGAATACTATAAATCCTTTTGTATTAATCTAGAACCTTTTATATGATTTTATATTAAAAGAGTGATGTTGGATGCAATCAATGTAACAACGAACAAAAGTCGTTCTCTTCGAATGGCCTAATCGATAAAATTAAAATTTATTAAGCTCGAAACTACCCACATCGATCTCATGTAGAACCTTTGTTTAGTACGGGTCGCATGTGATATGGGACCAAGATCCCACTTAAAAGTAGAAAAGAAAAAAATAATAATAAAATGTGGATCGTCTTTTTTTTTTTTTACGACGAAAATAACACGCAATCTTCTCTGCATAGCCTGCAAAGTACACATAAAATACATGAAAAATAAACTATTCTAAAAATATTAGATGTAATGTTCAATTTATATTGAGTTGATGAGATTCGAATTCTAAATATTTTATTATAAGACTACTCACTTCACCAATAAATTATATTATTCGAATTCTAAACATATGCTAACTATTAAATGGAATATGTATATTTCACGACTCAAATTACGCCACGCAACGAAAATTCGGCCTTATGCTGAGAAGTCAATTCCATTGAAAAGAAAAGAAAAATAATCTTCTCAGGAATGCGCCAACGATGATATATACCACAAATAGAGAAACTTACTTAAATTATCTAACTATAGTTTTATCTAATTTGAAGAAGTTAAAATCACGTACGGACTTCAACTAATTTTATATGTTTAAGATGGCCATATATACGTGTTTTATCTTATAACCGTAGTAATAAAAGTGATCGAGAAAGAAATGTTCGTTCATATCTAATAATCAAAAGCTAAATTTGTACTGTTGACTGACTTAGACTTAGCTCAATCTTGATAGCCTAAATATCTCATGATAGCCTAAATATATCACATTAACTTAAGCATTAAATTATCTTAATGGAAGGGTGTAATGTGCATGCACTTGCCTAACAAGTAACTTAGTAACAAACCTATCAATTTAAGTTCATCCGAACTCAATAGATTATCTTGCTAATCAAATTTATTTGACAAAAACTTGTGTGCAGCGTATGTACCGTACATCCGGGTTAGAGTCGACCCGACCCGACCAGACCTATGATTCGAGCCGATCAACGTTGATCGGTCAATGGTCAACGTTGACAGTTGATTTTTTGAATTTATTTTTTATTTTATTTTCTTAAGAGTCGAGCGAAGGGAGGCGAAAGCCTCGGAGCGAGCTAAAAGACATTAATATTGCCACAATCATTAACTATAAATTAAAATCAGAGCCGAAGGTGGAGAAAAAAAAAAGTCAATGGTTGTCTGGATCGGATTGGGTCAACCCGAATGCACTGTGGAGACTCTCCACGATAGTGTGACTCAATTTATTTAGATACGATTTTAGATGTCTACATGGGCTTTAAAGGTTTAACCCTATCACATTATTAAAATAATACTTGGTCTTCCAAATTTGATGTGATTAGTTTTGACCAGCAGAAAATATCAATGGTAGGCATTGCATTATTTCCTAGCTCCAGCCTTGGCTTCGCAGCAATAGGTGCTAAAGTTTAATTTCGATTATTTCGATGATTTTGACGATTTAGGCAGGTGGTAAAAACAAGTTCTTAATTAAGCCCCCCTCCCTCGTACTAGCGACGCCACTGGTTTTGACTATACGATCATAAAGATTATCATTTTCCACGCGCCGACACTAATAAAATGATATGTGTGATATACAAAAAAAAAAGATATGGATTTAACAATACATAAATAACAAAAACTCATGTGCGGTCTACCGAACGATGCAGTTGGCCGCACATTTCACACACGCACCTCGAGCGCGTGCATCTCACGTGTCCACATGAGAGCTAAGATGGGCGAGTGCAGTGCAATGCATGTACCCGTCTTTTAAAAAAAATATTCTTTTTTATGCATAGCCCGGCTTTTTTTTTTCTTTTAATTTTTTTATTTCTTTCCAATTATGGTTCATTAATCTCTAATTAAAATTATTAATCCTCACTTAAATTTATTAATCTAAATTATTAATTTATTTATATAGAAAATGTTTCTTAGATCTTTTATAAAATAACAAAAACTATATATATATATATTAAATTATTGAATTATCCTTAAAATTAAATAAATACAGATATACTGAAATTTGTAAGAATGTAGAATTTTATAATAGTACTAATAGATTTTCTGGTGATCTTGATATTCATATACGAACAACAATTCTTTACTTTTTTATGGATTTACGTGATCCATGCCTAACAATTTGATTTATCCGCAATTCATCACGCGTGGACCTTTCACAAACCAAATGTTCAAATTAAGCAATCTGATGGAAGTGGATAATCCACTATAAAATATATGGGTTTTAATATTATTCAATAATTCAGCCGCTATGGACGAAGGACACGTTTCGTGTTGCCATATTATGATATGAAGAAAATTTAATCAAGCAATCTTACTGGCAAAGATGACGTGTACTCTACTGTACATAATCCTCATTTTGCCTACCGCATTTCAAAAGAGCCCACCTTTGTCTCGCAGCCAAAAAAAAAAAAAAAAATCAATAACAAATTGCTGCACTCTTTATTTAGTTAATTGAATCTTATAAGCTCCTAATTATTATTTAATATTTTGAAATATTATACATTTTGGCTTTGGGTAAAAGATAGATTATCTACTAGTTTGGGACGTGTGATAGTCTCTAAATAATTGAAATTATCAATTTAAGAGTAAGAAAATCACGTATATATAAAAAAAAATCAATTATTTTATACTCCCTCCGTCTCCCAAAAGTGTGATGCATATTTGATTTATTGTGAGATATAAAATATAGTTGAACTATATTAACTTGGAACGGAGGGTATAATAACTTTATTAAGAAGGTGTTTGCCTGAGCTTATAAGCTCCTTAAAACAACTTATAAGCTGTTTAAAAGCTTATAAGCTCTTGCAAAGTGTTTGGCAAAAGAAGCTCTTCAAGATCTTATAAGTTCCAAAAAAAAAAGCTCTAAGAGCTTATAAGCTCCTAAAGAAAAAAGTACCTCTATCCCAACTTTTTTTTTGTAAAGATGTTATGAACAACACTCAATTTCCTTATTTTCACCATTTTTCATTTTATTTTATTTTTTTAATTTATAATATAAAATAAATAAAAAATTCACTTTTTTTTTCTAAATTATACCTATAATTTTTTCTCTCTCTCTTTTCTCTTATCCAAACACTTTAATAGCTTATAAGCTCTTGAGGCAAAACATCTTATAAGCTCCTTGAAGAGCTTATGAGCTTCAAGAGCTTATAAGCTCCAGGGGCGGTTTTGGGGGTGTGCGGGGTGGCCGACCGCACAGGGCCCCGAAAAAACGAGGGCCCCAAAAAATATATAGGTCCATATATATAAATATATATTTAATTATTGAATTTAATACTAATTATTCTACTAACTCAGTGGTAAAGTATCTCCTTTAATTTTAGTAGGTTGCGTGTTCTAATCCTGCTTAGAGCATTTTTTTACTTTTATTTATTTTCCTTCTTTCTTTAGCCAGGTGGGCCATTTTACTTTTTTTTGTTCATTCCTAATGCATAAATTACCCTATAAAATTAGAAAAAATAAAATAAAAACCATACATAATCTTGAAAAATAATAGAAACATAAATGATATTTAGTTTTTTTATAATTAAATTCATGCAGAGCAACACTTTTTAAGTGAATGTCTTAATTTTTATTTGTTTATCATGTCATGTGTCGAAAATATTTACTAATAAGGGCTCCGAAAATATTGATTCATAAATTTTACTAATATAATTTTTTAAATATAAATAAAGGTTCTAATTTTAATAAGGGCTCCGAAATGGCTAAACACTTCAAACAAAAACGTGAAGCTCATTTCTTAAATCTTATAAATTTTAGTTTATTTTTCTTAATAAATTTTGTAAAGAAAGTTTAATTATACTTTCAAAGTGACTATCTTAACTTTTTATTTGTTTATCATGTAATTTAACTAAAATAAATTACTATAATCTACTAAAATACTCCATCCATCTCATGTTAGTGTGGTTCAACTAATATTTTATACCTCACAACAAATCAAATATGCACCACTTTTGAGGGACAGAGGTAGTATAATTAATTCATATTTTATATATATTTTTAACTATAAATAAAGGGCCAAATTTTTTAAACTTGCACAGGGCCTACATTACCCTAGCCCCGCCCCGTCCCTGATAAGCTCTTTAAAATAAGCTTAGCCAAATATAATCTAAATCTCAATACATCATCCCAACAATGATATCTTGATTTTTCAACAAATTGCCTAAAAATGAATTTATAATAATATCGGATTACCTTATATCTTGCGGGTCCTGCTGCCTATTTAACGTAAACTAACGCAACTGACCTGACCCATAAAACACATGGTTATTATTTATTAAGCCCCTTTTTCAGCTTGTAGTGTCAATCAAATCAATTTTTGTGTTTAAATATTGTGTAATTTGTTAAGAGAGATAGTGTGTACCTCTCAATATCACTTTTGGTAGCATGTATAAGCAGTACTTACTGACCCACCAAAAAAAGATTATTATATCAATTTTTGTGTATAAAATATTGTATAAAATAAGGGGAAATATTGATATATACTAGTCAACCTTATAATCATACAATATGCGTGAAATTTTTGATCTTTTACCCTTCTACTGAATTTCTTCATTACATACTCCGCTTATTTTAATCCCGTTTTCGATTTGGAAATAAATAATGCAAAACTATCAGGCCCATCACACTTCCGTATAAATAAATTCTACGTATACCAACTTCTTACCTTTTTGACCGGAATGCTGCCGGGTATTTTCGCCGGAAGTTTTAGGGACCTCGTCCAACCACACGATCGCAACCGATGGTTTCCAGACGCAGACTCCTTCAGCAACACACAGCACAACCCTCGTTCGTTTCCTACCCGGTCGGTACACAAAGAAAATAATATACTGGAAGGGATGAACAAAAGCCCAAACTTTTATTTAGGAATTATATAATATTTATTACAACATAAGTATATCTCCTTTAGGGAGGAGACAGACTTGTTTAGCTACCTATGGTAGCGGAATTGAAATACATAAACTAAACTATACTAGAATAGAAACAATAACAATTTTATTTTGGAGAGAGCAGAGAAGATGGTGTGGAGGATTTCTGATATCCAATGCTCTGTTCAATTCTTGTTTATATAGAGGTCTTTAGTGAAAGGCCTCATTCCCCGTATTATTGCCTTGGATGCTCTTATCCTTGGCTAGCTTGCTTCCACGTGAAAGGGGTTCTCTCTTGTCTTCCATTATTGAATGAAGACAACTAACTTTCGGCGTGAGGTCCCTTTCTTGTGGTAATGGACCACTTTTCTAGTGGTAGTGGTTCTCCTGTTGCTTTACCCATATGTTGTTTAGTGGGTAATCTCTATTCATCCACCCACTATTGTCGTTTTCTTTTTAATGGGTGGTTCTCCAGCTCAGAGTCACATGACTCCACCAACCTGTGTCGGGAATCTACTTTTTTCCCGGGGCCCTGGGCGTCCTTGCTTTTGGCAGCGCCTTGTGCTCTAGATGCTAGTTGGATCGAGCCTTCTCTTTTCCCCTTCTGGGCAAGAACCCCTTCCTGAACTCTGGTTCCTTTTTGTTCTGACAATCTGAACAAACTCGCTCAGACCAGTTTCCAAAATGAGCCATGTTGCAGTATTTGCGATGAGTTTCTTTGCTCGTCGCAATCTTGTTTTCCTAGAGCAAGGTCCTATTTCTTTCGAAAGCTTCCTCTGCAAATCTTGTCGATTTTCCTGTCATAGTATTTAACAGGAATGATCCGTTTATTGAATTCTGGAAGAATTTAAATGGAAACTTGACTTTGTCCATCTCTGTGAGACAGACCCATAATCCCCATGCTCTTCTGGTGGAGTTGAGGTCTTCTGGTAATGTAGAGACTAGAGTAGTCTCTTTCTCTGTAGGCACCTTGATTTTTTCGAGGGCGCGTGCATCTGATCTTCGAAGCCTAATATAGTAGAAGGCTTCATGGTTTCCTTTTCCCGCTGGTTCTGGGTTGCACTAATAAAATACAGCTCCAAAATGTCACCTCGGCTAAGCTGCGGATTGTTAGCCCAGGTATCATACACCACTTCTTGAATCCATTTAGGTAGATTCTTGATTTCGGCGAATGATGGAGATGTGGTATAAACCGAAGAAAGTGCTCCAAATTCATACCATCTTTTGACTTCGTGTGGATCTGAATTTGGCATCATCCACACCCGAGGATATTTCTCCGAAACATCAACCCTTATTTTTTCTGGGTTGATTCTCGTCTTTGTATTGAGCTTCTCCCAGTTAGCTTGATGAATCTGCCAAGAAGAAGAAACTTCAATCTTATCAGTATTAATCTTAGAAGTGCCCGTCCCAGGCCTAAGATTAATCTCTCCCTCTTTTTCCCCAGAGGTGCTGGGTTGACATGATGGTTCAGAGTGTGACCCCTGAATATCATCTCTTTCTTGGGGCATTGGTTCCGAAGATACCACCACCTTAGAACTCGGCCAAGAGGTATTGGAATTCTCTGCTACAGGTTTAGAGCCCTGTACTCGAAACTCTTCTTTTACCAAAGGATCTTTGGCCACCCGAAGGATTGGTGTTTGACATGCAGCCCAGAGTTGATCCTGAGACAATATGCAAGCTCGTATTCTCTCGGTGACTTTCGTCTTGTCGAGAGTCTGCAATCTTTCTGCTTGTTCAGCATTCAGAACGCACTCGTCCCACTCTCCCGTTAACATCTCCATATTTTCTCTGAGATGTCTATGGGCCAGTAGAATGGAGTTCACATCAGTTTGCTCCATCTCTTGTTAAGAAATCTGCAAGAACATTTTCGTGAGATTTCACAATGACAATATCAAAAATATAATATTGACATTCAGCTTGCCATCTAATTAATCTAGCCTTTTAAGGCTTAGATTCCATCTTGTTTCTTAAGAAAGCCTTAACCTGTGTGTTATCGACTTTCAAAGTAAATTTCTTTGCTAATAAAAATAAATGCCATTTTTTAAACGCCTTTCGAACTGTAAAGAATTCTTTTTCGTTGATGTGCCATCGCACGGCCTCATCTTCTGAGAATAAACAACTACAGTATCTGCAGGGTTCTTCTCCATTAGGAATGATCTTGGTTAAGACTGCTGCCCACCAATAATTACTTGCATCTGTATATAGGACTAAGTCGTCTTCGTCCTGCGGTATCAAGAGTTTTGGGAGGTTTCTGCAAACCTCTTTTAACTCTTTCATTCCCTGTCGATGTTCTTCTGTCCAGATGAACGGAACATCCTTTTTCAGTAATGTACTGAAAAATTTTCTGTGTTTTGCGAGATTCTTAATGAATGGTCCCACAAAATTAATAACTCCCAAAAAGCTTTGAACTCATTTCTTTTCTTTTAGATCTTCAGGAAAATTTTGGACCCTCTGAACAATATGGTCCTGTAGAATAATTCCTGCTTCATCGATCTCGATACCCAGAAATTCCATTTTCCGAGTTGCAACGACTGCCTTCTTTTCAGACAGTACTAAACCTTCTTTATAACAAACATCTGCAAAGATTTCAAGATGTTTGATATGTTCCTCTATATTTTTTGATGCAATTAAAATGTCATTAATATAGACAAACATAAAAGAAAAATAATCTTTGAACAGATTATCCATCTTTCACTGAAATATTTGGGGCGCATTAGCCAACCCCATTGGCATTACTTTCCAAACATAATGCCCTTGTAGAGTAGAGAAGGCTGTAAACTTCTTACTACCTTCCTCCATGCGAATCTGGTAGAAACCTGACTTGCAATCAAACTTAGAGAATACCTTAGCATTTCTAATGCAGTTAATAAGATGTTCCCTACTAGGGATAAAATATCCATCAAACTCCAGAATATAATTAATTCCTTTGTAATTAATAACTAATCTGGTTTACCTTGTTTGATCTCACCATAATTCCTTACCAGAAATCCGGGACTGCTGTAAGGCGAGTTCCGTGGTTCGATCAACTTTAAATCAAGGTGTTCCTTGATTATCTCCTTCATATCCTGTTGATCTTTGAGGTTCATCAGGATTGGTCTGTATCTAACAAACTCATACTCCTTATCTGGCTTCACCTTCAAGGTTGCTTTGAGCTTGTTTTTATCCCACCATGCCAAATGATTCTCATTGTAACTTCTTTTAATTTTCCTTTTGACATCTTCTAGGGACACCTGCATTTCTTCCTTAATATCTTGATGAGATATTAAAGCCCCTTTGAGGATTTGACCTCTTCATCTCTGAGATCCTCTTCCCTAATACAACTTAGCACTGCTTCGCTGAATCTTCTTTTATCCTTCATTTTTGGGTGTCGAAGTTTTCCTCAATCACCACGCTTGCTGCGAAAACTCAATGGTATCTGGCGATTAAAAGCCCCTTCGAGCCTCTGGACAATGATTTTGTGATCGCAAATGGTTGTGAACACCAATAGCCTTCTTTCATTATCCTGCATGTATCTTTTGAACATCTGTAGAAAATTGTTTCCTAACAGAATATCTGCTCCTGTATCATGGAAATAAATTGGTAGAGTTTTAACCTTATACCAAGATGTACCTCTAGCTCTGCCAATTAGAATTTCCGTCTCCTTTACTCCTTTAGCCAAGAGCAAAATCTTCTTTGAAAAATCTCTTCCTGCAATTCGGGGTAGATCATCTTCTACCTCAACTGGAAAGACTCTTCGTTTTGCCGTACAAATTCCTGCACCAGAATCAATATAAGCAGCAAAATATTCTGCCTTATATTTTTCATTTAACATCCCTATAGAGATGTATATAGAGAATGGACTTGTCATTCGATTAATAGTTTTCTCCCATTAATCGTTATTTCCATTCCATCTTCTTTACTTGCCCAAGGTTTGTGATCCTCTAAAAAATCCAAACCCAATAGTAGGATTGCTTCTCTTTCGGCTCTGCCTTTGATCTCCATCATTTTTCCCCCAATCTCCAGGGTACCTTTGTAATGATTAATCTCCGGTTGCTGTAGATAGTAAAGAACATACAAGGGAAGTTGATTTCCCACCTTGTAGTGTCGAATTTTACTATCACTTCTCTCCATCCCTCGGGACATTTCAGATTCACTGGAACTTTGTTACTCTGAGATGTTTGAGGTTGAGCTTCTCGATTGAGACTCCGACTCCTCCCATATGGCAAAGACATAATTCTGTCTCATTGGAAAGATAATCTTCCTGAAGTTATCCTGAGACTTTGATGGTGTCTCATGACTTCTCTATCTCGGATTTGAATATCAACATTTCTTAACCGAGCAATTTCCACTCTATCGGGACAAACAACTGTTGTCACCTTGTTGAAGATATCTGGTATCTCAATAAACTTCTTTCCCAGAAACAACTCAGTGTGATGTGAGTTGGGAAGAGCATATGATACCTGATAAGTAATGGAGTAATGCCTATTTCCTTCCTCCAATAAATCCTTGCGCTTAAAGTCCTGATAAAGCGTCAAAGCTTTGCTGAAATGGGTATCATTAAGATTGTAGGCAATCTTTGGATAGATGATTTCCACCACTTGTCCTGCAAAAAGATCTCCCGTAATTGTTCCCAATACGGAATCTTTCAGATTTCTCACTCTTTTATCGCATATAGCGATATCGATCGGCGTATGAACTCCGGTAAAGATAGCCAATTTTAACATCAACTGGATTGCTCCAATATGGATCCAGTTCATCTTTTCGGCGACTTCAGGCTTTATCTTTGATAGATCCTCCCTGATGTCACTAGCTGGAATCAACTGTATCTCCACTTGATTCCCTGTAAGCTCTATAGGAAGTGACATTTCTCGTCTAGTAATTCCATAGACGATTTGTTGTTTCCTGCTCCGTAGATTAAAGTTCCTCAGAACTTGATCTATGTTATTTGCTGAAAAGCCTTGATACTTTTGTATATTCAGACTTCTCTTCATAATCTTGTCAATCAGATTTTGAGAGAGAGTTGTGTGACTGGAGAATCTCGTCCTGTCCTCTTTCTCCTGATGAACAATTTCTGGATCAGTCTGACTCCGATCTAGTTCCATCAAACCATTCTGGATCTTCTACACTGAAGACTTCTTCTTGTTCATATATACTCTCATCTGAGGCTATATCTTCGAACTGATATACTTGAATCAGTTCTTGGTAGTAGATGGCATCTTCGATATCCGGAGTGGATTCGAATTTATTGATATATCTTTTCTCGTTGTCAGAGTAATTTGTGGAAATATGCCCTTTCGCACCGCACGTCCAGCAGTTGCAATCCTTGAAACTTTCATTAACTCTAGTGTGAGTTCTCATGAAAGTCTTCTTGGCAGGTGTCCTTCCTTGGGTTTTATTAATTCCTTGGAATGGATACCTATTCCTTGATGGTCCACTTCTTTTGCCTGATTTGTAAGATCTGGCCTTTTGTCTTGACCATCTGGTTCTTAGTTTCCAAGAATTTTTTTGGATCTCCACCTTTATGATAGGGCTGAAACCTATTTTTCTTGCTTCTTTTCAACCTTGGTGGTTCTCCTCCAATGATCGTTGGCAGATCATTATCATCACAGTTTAGAGGAGCGTATTTGTTTATCCTCCTCAGTTTCTTCATGTTCCTCAGAGATGTTGCTTGTTGACACCACTCTGAGAGCTTTCGATGTAGATAAGACATCTTCCTTGCGACATTTTCAGGATCTCTTGGTTCGTAATCCCGAATTAGCATCTCCTTCCATGGGCATGGAAATTTTAGAAAGAAAATTTCTAGTGCAACTCTATCATCAACTTTAGATTGATGTTGATAAAGAGTAAAGAGCTGTAAAAACTTGTTAAGCGATTGTTGATCTAAGACTGCAAGTCTTAGATTATACAATGTCATCAAGTATTTCTTTCTCTTTTCTTGATCAAATCCTTCGAAATATCCTTCTCCCAGAAAATGGCTTTTAAATATCGTTGCCATATTCTAAACATGTTCAGTGAAGTTTTAACTCTCAAAACATGCATTCTTGATATCCAGAGGGAAGAATTCCCATGCTATCTTGGCAATTCTGCAAGGCTCATTTCGAGGATTCTCACGAATCATTCCTTGTTTAAATCGAGAGTTGCTGCCGCAATTCTCAATGCTGACGTCCACTCATCAATTACAGATTCTCGATCTTTGAAATTTACTTCATCGAGATCGAGCATCACTCCGTAGGGATGAATTGGATCCAGGGTCGCCTTACCATAAGGTGTATCCTGCACCTTTGGTTGTGGCCTTCTTGCCCTTGTCTTTCTTACTGCCATATATGCATCATTTGGGGTATGTTGATCATACATTGCTCCAGTCTGAAAATCCTGGACAGCATTAATGGCTCCTAGTGTATTTTGAAAATCTTGTGGATTTCTAATGATAGCTCCTTATGGAAGTTGATTTACCGGCTGTGGGTTTTGGACCACATTCTAGTACATTTTTAAATCAACCATCGCCATGTTAGCAAAAGATTCTGCTAACTCCTGGAGGTCGTCAAGATTGATTCTTTTGAGATTATTCATTTTTTCTTTTCTCGAATAATTCTTTTCAAGGCCTCCATATTTGGATCCTTCTTGATTTCTCCCACTGGAAATGGATAAGTGGGTTCATTATCAAAAGGATTCCTCCTTTGACTGGAACGAGGTTGTTGCTCCAGTTTTCGATCCGTGACTAGATCTCCTTCAGGATATTGTAAATTTCATCCTGTTTCATAGCAATCTTGTAAAGATCACGTGGTACACCATACAGGCTATCACCATAATGTTGTACCGTTTTTTGTATTTCTCTCAGATCCTCCGAAATCTTGGATGAATCTGGAGTAATCTCTTGATATAAAAGAGTTGATGATACTCCTTTATCTTTCTTTGGTTCCATCAAGGGTGATTCCAATCTATTCCCAAATGGATCCAATGGTCTCTTCTCATGGCATGTTCTATCTCCCATTCAAGGCAGATACAACTATGGAGAAGATTTTCTTTTCTCTTGATTCCTTGGAGGCAGGAATCAATTAATTCTTTCTCCTGGTTATGTTGAACTAAGAGATTCAACATATTTCTCCAGTGTGTTAGAACACTTTGGTATCTTATTCTTCTTTTCTCCAAGATTTGGAGACGTTCCTGAAAATGTCCACACCTTGGACATCCTTCTAGATCTATCAGTCCGTATGGTTCTGATGGTTTTCTCTCATCACGTTCTCCGTCCTTAGATGGAGATACTTCAACTTCTCAATGAAGTTTTCTCTCATTCTCATCTCTTGGTAACAAGAGATAATAGATTCACAATCCACTCTTATTGCTGCAGAATGGAATTCTCTCTTCCAGATTGCAAGGGCAGTCTGGGTTCTTGTTTTCTGTACATCCAAATCATGGAGATAATTCTTGTAATACTCGCATCTCGGACAATTATCCGGATCCATATTTTTCTTGATGTCTCTTCCGTTAGGATAATACTTATAGTAATAAATAAAATATAATTCCCAGATAAACCTAAGACTCTGATACCATTTTGAAAGCGTTGGATCGATTAGCAAAATATGTAATAAAGAAATACGTAGCTATCATTTAAATAGCTAAAATAGGAGGGTAAATACATGATTTTATATGATTTTGATTAAGTAGTCAATTTTTCCCCATTTTCACACAAATATGACACATTTTTAGAAAATGTCACAATAGATATAATTAGGAAAGTCAAAAAGTCTTAGTGGTTATGTGTTATACATGCCCTCAAAACAGGTTATGGGTGGTATACACTACTATCACCATACTGGATATACGTAAATAATCCTCTTGTTAAAATACTCATATTGCTTTTTGAAAAATTTGGAATACACCATTGCACCAAAACAAATTTATTATACTCAAGATGACTATTATACCCCTCTGTTTAAACTATTGACAGTTCAGAATTACTATGGACAGAAAATGCCTATGTATTTCTTTATGGTATTGTTTTCTGCTATTTTTTTGATCCACGCTTTCAAAAATGGTATCAGAGCCCTAGGTTTTTTAAGGAATTATATTTTATTTATTGCTTTAAGTATTATCCTAACGGAGGAGACATCAAGAAAAACATGGATCCAGATGATTGTCCGGAGATGTGAATGTTACATGAACTATCTCCATGATTTGGAGGTACATAAAACAAGAACCCAGACTGCTCTTGCAATCTGGAAGAGAGAATTCCACTCTGCAGTAATGAGATTGTGAATCCATTATTTCTTGCCACCAAGAGATGAGAATGAGAGAAAACTTCATTGAGGAGTTGAAGAATCTCCATCTAAGGACGGAGAACGTGATGAGAGAAAACCATTAGAACCATATGGACTGATGGATCTAGAATAATGTCCAAGGTGTGGACATTTCCAGGAACGTCTACAAATCTTGGAGAAAAGAAGGATAAGATACCAGAGTGTTCTAACACACTGGAGAAATATATTGAATCTCTTAGTTGAACATAACTGGGAGAAAGAATTAATTGATTCATGCCTCCAAGGAATCAAAAGAAAAGAAGATCTTCTCCATAGTTGTATCTGCCTCGAATGTGAGATAGAACATGCCATGAGAAGAAATCATTGGATCCATTTGGGAGTAAATTGGAATCACCTTTGATGGAACCAAAGAAAGATAAAAGAGTATCATCTACTTCTTCGTATCAAGAAATTACTCCAGATTCATCCAAAATCTCAATGGATCTGAGAGAAATACAAAAGACGGTACAACATTATGGCGGAAGCCTATATAGTGTACCAAGAAGTGTATACGGAATCGAGAAGAAATAGGAGGAAATTTACAACTTCCTGAAGGATATTCGAGACCGAATTGAGATGCTGGAACAACAACCTCGTTCCAGTCAAAGAAGGAATCATTTTCCCAATGAGCCCACTTATCCATTACCAGTGGAAAAAATCAAGAAGGATCCAAATGTTGAGGCATTGAAGAGATTGATTCGAGGAGAAAAGAAAAAATGAGTAACCTCGAAAGGATAAATCTGAATGATCTCCAGGAGTTAGCAGAATCTTTTGCTAACATGTCCGTAGTGGATCTAAAGATGAACCAGGGTGTGATTCCCAGACCACAACCGGTAAATCAATTTCCACCAGGAACTATCATTGGAAATCAACAGGATTTTCAAAATGCACCAGGAGCCATGGGTTTAAACTAGGAGTTTCAAAATGGAGTAAGGTACGACCAACATACTCCGAACGATGCATACATGGCAGAAAGGTGGATCAGGGCAAGAAGGCCCCAACCCAGAATACAGGAAACCCCCGTTGGTAAAGCTACCTTGGATCCAATCCAACCATACGGAGTTATGCTTGATATTGATGAAGTCAATTTCAAGGATCGTGAGTCCGTAATTGATGAATGGACGTCAGCTATGAGAATTGCAGCAACAACTCTCGATTTAAACAAGATTGCTTTTGTAAAGATCCTCGAGATGAGCCTTGCAGGAGTTGTCAAGATAGCATGGGAAAACATGTCTCTTGATATAAAAATTCATGTTTTGAAGGTAAAAATTTCACCGAACATGTTAAGAATATGGCTGTCATTATTAAAAGCCATTTTCTGGGAAAAGGATATTTTGAAGAATTTGATGAAGAGAAAAGAAAGAAATACTTGATGGCATTGTATAATCTAAGACTTGCAGTCTTGGACCAACAATCGCTTAACAAATTTCTATAGCTTTTTTCTCTCTATCAACATCAATCTAAAGTTGATGATAGAATTGCATTGGAATTTTTCTTTACGAAATTTCCAAGTCCATGGAAGGAGATGCTGATTCGAGATTACGAACCAGGAGATCCTGAAAATGTTGCAAGAAGGATATCATATGTACATCAGAAGCTCTCAGAATGGTGTCAACAGGCCACAGCTCTGAGGAACATGAAAAAATTGAGGAGAATTGGCAAATACGCTCCTCTAAACTGTGATAACGATGATCTATCAACGATCATCAGGGAAGAACCACCGAGGCCAAAAAGAAGCAAGAAAAATAGGTTTTAGCCCTAATATAAATGTGGAGATCCAAAAAGAAATACTTGGAAACCAAGAACCAGATGGTCAAGACAGAAGGCCAGATCTTACAAATCAGGCCAAAGAAGCGGACCATCAAGAAATAGGTATTCATTCCAAGGAGCTAATAAATCCTAAGGAAGGACACCTGCCAAGAAAAGTTTCATAAGAACTCACACTAGAGTTAATGAAAGTTTCAAGGATTGCAACTGCTGAACGTGCGGTGCGAAGGGACATATTTCTACAAATTGCCCAGACAACGAAAGAAAGGGCATCAACAAATTCGAATCCACTCTGGATATCGAAGATGCCATCTACTACCAAGAACTGATTCAAGTATATCAGTTCGAAGATATACCATCGGATGAGAGTATATATGAACAAGAAGAAGTCTTCAGCGAAGAAGTTTCAGAATGGTCTGATGGAACTAGATCGGAGTCAGACTGATCCAGAAATTGTTCATCAGGAGAGAGCGGACAGGACGGGATTCTCCAGTCACACAACTCTCTCTCAAAACCTGATTGACAAGATTATGAAGAAGAGTCTGAATATACAAAAGTATCAAGGCTTTTCAGCAAGTAACATAGATCAAGTTCTGAGGAACTTTAATCTAAGGAGCAGGAAACAACAAATAGTCTATGGAATTACTAGACGAGAAATGTCGCTTCCTATAGAGCTTACAGGGAAGCAAGGAGAGATGCAATTGATTCCAGCTAGTGACATCAGGGAAGATCTATCAAAGATGAAGCCCGAAGTCGCTGAAAAGATGAACTTGATCCATATTGGAGCAATCCAGTTGATGTTAAAATCGGCTCTCTTTACAGGAGTACATTCGCCGATTGATATCGCAATTTGCGATAAAAGAGTTAAAAACCTAAAGAATTCCGTATTGGGAACAATTGCGGGAGATCTTTGTGCAGGACAAGTAGTGGGAATTGTTGGGAAAATTATAAGATTTCGATTTGATACCAAAACCCAACTGATTCTCCAACCGAATAGATGATCGCGTCAACCTAAATAGTGTTTTCCAGCTCGCCTGTTTGAGCTTTAGATTTTCTAGGCTTACGGGTTAAGGAAGCGGAAGACAGCAGTCGACCCAGCTGTGTTCACAGCCGAAGTCAGCTAGCAAAAGACAGCAGGCGTCAACCTTCAGCTGAGTGATCCAGCAGAGCCTGATCAAGCTGAAGAGAATTCGAGCTGAGTTCAAAACACAGCTGGTCCAGCTGTACAGAACAAAGGAACTATCTCTGAAGACTTCACTTCAAGACAGTCCAGCTCTGAATTCAAAAGCCAGCACTAAAGGCAGAAGATCCCGGAATCAGAGAAAGTCAACATACCTCGACCAATAAGGGATTGCCAAGTCAGCATACTAGACTTCAGAACCTAGGATGTGACACAAATGAAGACAGGTGCAGATACGCCCAACGACAGATCTTGTATTTAAGAAGAGTAGGTAAGATTCAAACGGCTCCTCCAACGGCTAGTCTTGAATCTCTACCTATATAAACCCGTCTTCAACCTCAGGATCAGATACGAAAAACTCTCTACAAGCTTTCATTATCTGAAATCTTCATTCTTTCCAAAGCTCTCAAGCAGTTCTAGATAGATCAAAGAACACTTTATCTTAAAGTGTTTCTAGTTAAGAAACTGCTTAGTTTTTCGTCTGTTCCCTAGGCCAAACTCATTGTATATCTTTAGCCTAGATTTCGAACGAGTTCATCATACTCTAAAGTTCTTAATTGAAAGAACTCGTTCATAGTTGGAACCCCATACCCAAACCCAAACCCAGAAAGGTTAGGTAAAGGTACGCTTGCTCGAAGCGCGTAATTCGAGTGGATAGGTTCTTCAGTACCCGGAAACTGAAGGTGTAGGCTTGACAGTGCCCGTAAACTGTTGGAACATAGCTCGGGTTAGAGTTGTGAAGTTGTTTGATACTTGGAAACCAAGTGGTAGTGGATTACCAGTGAACCTGGTCGTGGACGTAGGAGGTGTTACTCCGAACCACGTAAAAACTCGCGTGTTTCTTACTATCTCTCTTTACTTTCACTTTATATTCAGCTGTGTACTAACTCCTTCATATCATTGCATATTTGTTCAAAACTGCACACACAGCTGCTCTCCAAAGACAGCTGTGTCTCTCTAAAAGTTGCACAACCTGACTAAGCTGAAAATGTTAAGTTAATATTTTCAAACTGAGTTTTTCTAAGTAACCGAGCTAAGTTTTCAAACCACCACTTTCCGTACCACCAGCTGAGTTATTTACCCAGCTGACCCTCCCCAGCTGGATCGATAACTGAGCTCACCAACTCTGTGATTTAACTTGAAAAAGTTTCGAAAAATCTATTTGGTGTATTCACCCCCCCTCTACACCAAATACCCAGCTCATGGACCATCAATTGGTATCAGAGTAGTGGTTCAAAAGACCACCGTTTCTGTATCAAGAGATCTCTCTTGACACTCTGTGTCAGTGGTCAACTGAACAGATCCGTTTTTCAGAAAAACTCATATTATTACATACTGCACATGTCTATGGATTCTTATCTTAACATGAATCTCCCCACCTTCTCGGTAGACGACTATGCAATCTGGAAATTCAGATTGAAAAGCTTCCTTTGTGCACATCACGACATGATGTGGGACGTCATCACAGACGGACCCATCCTTATTTATAAACAAGGAAATGAACTCGTACCTGCCCATGATGGAGGACAACCAGAATATCGGCCAATTCTCAAGCCAAAGAAGGATTACTCGTCAGAAGAACGAAAGCAAGCTGGACTGGACAGCTTCGCAAGAAACACCATCTCATCAACAGTCTCAAATGCCTACCTGAGTAAGATCATCAAGTACGAGACAACCAAAGAGATGTGGGAAATACTTGCCAAGCTATGTGAAGGATCTGAAGAAATCAAAGAAAACAAATTCACAATAGCTTGCCAAAAATTCGACAACTTCAAGCAGCTAGCCAACGAATCCATCGAAGCGATGGAGCTAAGGTTCTCAAACATAGTCATCGAGATAGAGACAATCAGAAGCGGGAAGTATACCCACGGGAAAAGAATCTAAAGGTTCTTTCAAATTTCTTTCAAATGAATGGAACACTTACAAGGTAGTTCACCAAAGTCGAAGTGACTTGGGTGATCTATCTACGTAAAGGTTGTTCTCACTCTTAAAAGCCAACGAATACAACTTGAAGATCACTCAAGAAGAATCTTCAAACGTACGAATGACGGAGAACTCACCCTACCTCCAAAAGAAATTGCTTTCAGAGCCAACTACGAAAAGTCGGCTAAATGTCAAGTCACCGAGTCCTCCAAGATGAAGAAGGACAAAGGAAATGAGCAAAGAGGAGCTACTCGAAGAAATTGCCATGATGGTGAAAAATTATAACAGACTCAACACCAAAGAAGGGCAAATACAAGAAGTTCGCAAGGACTTACAGAGATAAGTACGCAAAGACGATGAGAAGTCAGCTGACAAACGAACAGAAGAAGGTTGCTTCAACTGCAAGGAACCAGGACACTACCGACAAGATTGTCCAAAGCTGTCCAAGAAAAACAAAGACCAATTAAAAGCTAAGGCAGCTGATAGAAGGAGAGCTTATATTGCTGATGAAGAATCAGAGTGCAATAAAATGGATGACATGCCATTTTCAGACTCGGAAGAAGAAGCCCTGGTAGCCCATGATGAACCTGATTGGGATACAAACTTCATGGGACAAACAGACGGCATCGATGAAGATGAGGTAACGTCTCGAACTCTAAATCTGTCTAACATCTCACCATCACACGAACACTCTACACAGGACTCAGAATCTGGTCTACCTGATTGGAGTCTAGTAGACAAAGTAATGAACGATTCCAAGGAGCTTCAAGAGATCCTTGACGTCATTATGTGTGAGAATGCCGAGCTGAAGGCAGAACTGGAAAAGACAAAAATATCAGACGCAGCTGATACAACTCAGCTCTAACAGGAAGTCGTTTCACTAAAAGACAAAATAGTGAAACAAGATCAGCTGATGAAGAATTCAACAATGAGAAGAAACAGCTGATAGAAGATGTGGAAAAGGTCACAGCTGAATCGGAAAGGAAGTCAGGTGAGATCACTGAGCTGAAAAGCACCGAAGAGGTACTATCTAAGAAGATAGTAGCTCTCATCAAAGCCACGTCAACAATGGACGAGATCATTAGTGCTCAGCGTCCAGCAACACTCAAAGCGGGACTGGGATACAACGAATCAAAGGATGCCTCAAACATTGCCTCCACAAGTGGAACAAAAGTAATGTTTGTACGTGCAAACGAACCTCCAATCCCAGCAGCTCAGCATCAACAGTTGAGGACACAACAGGCGTCGGGAAGACCAGCTGTGAAACATTCTCAAGCTCCGTTGAGAACACAACAGACGTCAAGAAGAACAGCTGTGAAACATTCTCAAGCTCCGTTGAGAACACAGCAGACGTCAAGAAGAACAGCTGTGAAATATTCTCAAGCTCCGTCGAGAACACAATAGACATCAAGAAGGTCAGCTGTGCGACAACCTCAAGCCCAACTCAGACAGCAACGTGCTCAACCTCAACGAAAACCACAGGCTGGATTTTACAGATACCAGCCACAAAACCAGCACGTTGATCGATATCAACCAAGATATCAGAGATACCCAGCTGGATACCACTCAAACGAGTATCAGCTGGATAATCATTTCCAGCCACAGCATCACATGAGACAGCAGAGACAAAGGAACGTCTCAGCTAGGCACACAGCTGGAAACCAAAAGAAATCCAGACAACAAAACAAGAAGACACGAAGATCAAGACCCCGCCAGCAACAGCAGAAAAACACAAAGAATGTGTATATCGACTCAGCTGGGAGAATCATCATATCAAATGACCCAATTCGAGTCATCAAGCTGATCTGGGTCATCAAAGGATCTCTGTCTAACCCACAAGGACCCAATTAAAACTGGGTACCTGAATTTTAAATTTTTGTTTAGGTTGCAAGGAATCGACGCATCTCTGAGGAGTCGATGAGAACGCTATGGTACTTGGACAGTGGATGTTCCAAGCACATGACGCACCTAAAGCATCTACTCCAGGAGTATATTGAGCGTACAGGTCCACAAGTAACATTTGGTGACAACTCCAAAGGCCTAACCAAAGGTTATGGTACATTTAAAACTAGAAATGTTATAATCCCAAATGTTTCTTATGTACAAGGATTGCAACATAACTTGCTTTCCATTAGCCAATTATGCGACAACGGTTTTTCTGTCAAGTTTGATGCACAGGGATGCACAGTGAAGCACAGGGAAACCAAGCAGATACTCCTAAGAGGGAAAAGAGAAGGAAATATGTACTTTGCTGACTGGAACAGCAGCCCTCCTGAGACTTGTCTTGTATCGAAAAGCAGCAATGAAGTCAGTCCGTGGTACGTACGGCTGAATCATCTCAACTTCAAGACAATCAACAAACTGGCTAGGAACCAGCTCGCTAATGGAATTCCAGATCAAGTATATGACAAAAGTCATATGTGCAGCGCGTGTCAACAAGGAAAGCAGACAAGAATTTCATTCTCTCTCAAGCCAGCTCAGTCAACTGATCGAGTTCTTCAACTTCTTCACATGGATCTTTTTGGTCCAGTTACTACAAGCTTCAATGGCAGAAAATATACTCTGGTCGTTGTGGATGATTTCTCAAGATTCACATGGGTATCATTCTTATACCAGAAGAGCGAAACCAGAACTAAGCTGCCTATCCTGCTGGAAAGATTATCAACACAGAAGGAGTGCAAGATAATGTCAATAAGATCAGATCGTGGAACGGAGTTTCTAAATGAAACTATTTATGATTATTGCGAGAAGAACGGAGTTCAACACCAAACATCTGCAGCTCGCACACCTCAGCAGAATGGTGTAGCAGAAAGAAGAAACAGAACTCTCAAGGAAGCAGCTACCTCAATGCTAGCTAGCTTTGCTATTCCAAAGAAGTTCTGGGCTGAAGCAATCAACACAGCTTGCTTCACTCAAAATCAATCCCTACTCACATCAAGGCAAGGCAAGACACCGTATGAGCTATGGAACAACAGAATACCATACATTGGATATTTCAAGGTATTCGGATCCAAATGTCTCATCCTCAACAATGGGAAGACACAGCTCAAGACGTTCGACGAGAAGACCGACCGAGGAGTATTCCTTGGTTACTCCGCTAGATTCTATCAAACGAAGAAGCGAAGGAAAATCTTCAAGATTGATTCAGACAAGGGCTCAAGAGAATAGAATCAGGAATTTGGCCGAACCATTAATTTGGGACAATGAGCCAGAGGAGGAAATTCAAATCAATCAAGAAGCTCCACCAGCTGGAAATCGAGAAGAAGCTTCAACGCCAAATCAAGGGGAAACATCATCAGCTGGGAATCCAAACACAGCTGAGTCCCCAGCTTCATCTCCAGCTGAGCCTCTACAGAAGTCTCCTCAAAATATAAATCAAAGAGAGCCAAACTCTCAAGATTTATCTCCTGAGCAACTCCAAGTCAGACGAAATTTAGCCACGTCAAGCATCAATCAATTGGAAGAAGAAATTCGCAAGAGGAGAAGATGGATTGAAGATCATCCATCATCAGCTATTATCGGAGAACCATCTGACCAAGTCAAAACCAGAAGCTCAGCTGCTCAAGCTTCATCGGATCATCAAGAAGCGGCGGCACAGCTCAACTCTCAGTAGAGCTAGAACTGACGGTCTATGATGAAGACACAGCTCTAATGGCGTGTTACGTAGCTCAAGTGCCAGAGCCTCAATCAATTCTCAAAGCTTTAAAGAGCGTGCCGTGGACAAACGCCATGCAAGAAGAACTGAACGAATTCCTCAGAAATTGTGTCTGGGAACTGGTCGACAGACCTGAAGGAGTCAAAGTCATAGGACTCAAATGGATATTCAAGAACAAAATGGATACCCTGGGAGTCGTCATCAGAAACAAAGCTCGACTCGTTGCCAAGGGCTACACTCAGCAGGAAGGAATTGACTTCGAAGAATCTTTTGCTCCAGTAGCACGATTGGAAGCAATCAGACTATTTCTCGCCTTTGCAGCACATCACAAATTCAAGGTCTATCAAATGGATGTGAAGTGTGCATTCTTAAATGGAGAAATCAAAGAAGATATCTACGTTGAACAACCTCCAGGATTCGAAGTAGAAGGAAATAAAGTCTACAAGCTAAAGAAAGCTCTTTATGGATTGAAGCAAGCACCTCGAGCTTGGTATGACACTTTGTCAAATTTTCTCGTATCCAAAGGATTCAAGAAGGGCTCAGTAGACAGAACTCTCTTCACCATCAAGTCAGGAGAAGATATCCTGGTTGTTCAAATCTACGTAGACGACATCATCTTTGGATCAAGATCAAGCTTCTTATGCCAAAGATTTGGAGAGATGATGTCAGGGAAGTTCCAAATGTCCATGATGGGAGAAATGAGTTTCTTCCTAGGACTTCAAGTCAAGCAATCATCAGAAGGGATTTTCATAAATCAATCCAAATACGTGAAAGACTTGATCGCCAAGTATGGAGTTCAATCCAGCAGAACTGTAAAAATTCCAATGAACACCAACTGGAAGATTGAACCAAGAACTGAAGGGAAATCAGTTGATTCCAAAGAAATACGGAGAGGATAATAGGATCCCCGCCGTATCTAACAAAGAAGTCGTCCGGACATCTCTTTCGCAATCGGAGTGTGTGCCAGATTTCAAGTTGATCCAAAGGAAGCACACATGCAAGCAGCCAAGAACATTTTCAAATATCTCAAAGGAACTCAGAATGTTGGGCTGTGGTACCCAGCTGAAGACAATCTACAGCTGACTGGATACTCAGACTCAGACTTCGCTGGAGATCGGTTGGACAGAAAATCAACTTCAGGAACTTGTTAGTTCTTAGGAAGTAAGTTGATTTCGTGGTTTTCAAAGAAACAAACGTGCGTCGCAACTTCCACGACAGAAGCAGAATATATGGCCGCTGGAAGCCGTCGCTCGCAAATTCTCCGTGAAACATCACCGGATGACTATGAAGTAAAACCGGACAGTTCCAATTTTCCGTGATAGCTCAAGTGCGATTGCCATTTCGTAGAATCCAGTACTTCACACAAGATGCAAGCATGTAGACGTACGACATCATTTCATCAGAGATCACGTAGAAAAGAAGGATGTGATTGTTGAGAAAATTCACACAGACATACCGCTGATATTCTCACAAAACCGCTGATAGAAGCAAGGTTCAAAATGTTGTGCGGATTACTTGGACTTCTCAACCCAGACGATGCTTCACCCGGCTGATCGAAAGCAGACCCAGCTGATTGGAAGCAGACCCAGCTGAACGGAAGCAGACCAGTGATTAGACAGACTAATTAGACGAACCAACGGAACAGACCTGAATGCAAGCAGACAACTAAAATTCGAATCAACGTCAACGATATCAATGAGAAAGAATTCAGCTAAACCAGATCTTTGAAAGGAAAGGATTATTCAAGTGAGGAACCAAATGGAACCACGATGACCCAAAGACAACCACTCAACCGAGGTATCACCGACTACAATGATCAGCTGAGAGGTTTGCAACAACATTAATTACAACTACTCAATCTGTTTTCTGTCAACTCACATCTTGTCATTTCTAATCAATCTTAATTAAAAGTCTGCAAAGAATTGAATAATGGAAGTTTCGAGGCAAAAGTCAAAACGCTTCAACCGTTCTCTCTCGCGCATTAACTCACATATTCTAATCAAGAAATTAATATGTAGAGAGAATCACTCCCAGCCGTAGATCTTCTTATCAATAGACAAATCTTGATCGTCCATTCATCAAGAAAACTCTTTAAATATGCTAGAAGACATAAGCATCAACCCTAGAAAGTTTTTCGGCATTCTTTCTTATTTCCATCAATTGGTATAATTCGTTTCTACTAACAAAAGATGCAGAAGAAGAACATGGAATCCAGAAAGATATCTCCCGAAGCCGATCAAACTTGAAGAATCTGTCAAAGCTTCAAGATAAGAGTTGCTTAACTCTCAAAGAAGACGGAAGTCCAAGGTGAAGCCCATCGACGAACCGTGCCAGCAAGAGATCGCAAAGCTCAAGAACGTCATTCACCAGGAAGGTGCAGAAAACTTTCTGGGAATGTCAAAGGAAAAAGACCCCCTCAACCCCACTGTTTCTCTCAACATAAAAGAGAGAACGGGACATACAACTCCCTGGGATGCAAAAAACAACATCAACAGACCTGGACCAGATGTTGATAAAGCCGGAGTATTCAAGAGCAGTCATGACAAAGCTCTTGCTCCACCACAGGAGGCACAGAAAAAGATGCAGGAGACAAAGCAACATGCATCTAACTCCATCCCAGCTGGGAATCGGAGACAACTTGAGGAGACAAAATATACTGAAGCACTGTCTTCAAATCGAAGACTCAAGTCAAAGGTGCTCAGTCAGTCAGCAGAGAAGCCAGCTGACATTATGAGAGACTTCGTAATCACTCTCCGAGGAGCAGAAGGCCCACAAGCGGTCGTTTCTTACGTTGGAAGAGAAGTTCACGTCCCTGCGTGAACATAATCATCACCAACACCGCAACGGAGTATTCCAGCTGATCAACCAAGCTTAAACCCCAAGACAGATGGGATACTTCAACCGCCTTCTCCTCAGTTTCCTTCAGCTCCACAGGGACACCCTCTTCGAGATCTTCCGATGAAAGATGCTCAAGTCCCTGTACCAAGTTCTAATGAGAAACATCACCCAGCCAACGATCACCTGCAGCTGGATGATGATGATATGAGCTGAATACAAGTCCCTCAAGTGCTGAATCAGACTTTCTCATTCAATCTAAGAAGTCTGAAGAAGCAAAAGTTGCAAGGAATGAAGTTGTGCCCGACTCAGAAGATGCTATCTCCAGTGCCAACTCATCCCTCCAAGCACTCGCCGGATCTGACCGCCAAGGACTGTCCGCAATCACTCGAGGCCAATGCAACTGAAGAAGAGCCAGCTAATACAACAGCTGAGCCAGTTAGACTCCAAACCTCGCTGCTCAGAGCTGAAAACCACAGTTTCGCCAAACTAAAACATCGCAACAGCCGATGGTGTATCTCTCCCACCCTGTTTTGATCATGCCAAAAAGGGGGAAGTAAGGGAGAAGAGAGACAAGTCAATGAAGAGGCAAACTGTTGAGCTAGAGGAACCAGCTGGATCAGAATCAGCTGAAGAGACGAGTCGAAAGAAAGAAGCAACGAATGAAGAAGAAAAGACCCAGCCAACTGGGATTGAAGACTGAAGAATTTTTTTTCCTTCTTTCTTTTTTCCTGTGTTATAATGTATTTTCTTACATTAATAAAACACAAGTTTTTTTGTTCTGCGTCATAAGTTGTCTCAGTTAGGTTTTGGCATCATCAAAAAGGGGGAAATTGTTGGGAAAATTATAAGGTTTCGATTTGATACCAAAACCCAACTGATTCTCCAACCGAATAGATGATCACGTCAACCTAAATAGTATTTTCCAGCTCGCCTGTTTGAGCTTTAGATTTTCTAGGCTTATAGGTTAAGGAAGCGGAAGACGAATCGACCTACCGTGTTCACAAATGGAGTCGCCTAGCAAAAGACAAGAAAAGGCGTCAACCTTCTTTTAGTGATCCAACAGAGCTCGATCAAGTGAAGAGAATTCGAGCCGAGTTCAAAACACAAATGTCCAATATGCAGAACAAATGAACTATCTCTGAAGACTCCACTTCAAGACAGTCCAGCTCTGAATTCAAAAGCCAGCACTAAAGGCAGAAGATCCCGGAATCAGAGGAAGTCAACCTACCTCGACCAATAAGGGATTGCCAAGTCAGCATCCTAGACTTCAGAACCTAGGATGTGACACAAATGAAGACAGGTGCAGATACGCCCAACGGCAGATCTTGTATTTAAGAAGAGTAGGTAAGATTCAAACGGCTCCTCCAACGGCTAGTCTTGAATCTCTACCTATATAAACCCGTCTTCAACCTCAGGATCAGATACGAAAAACTCTCTACAAGCTTTCATTATCTGAAATCTTCATTCTTTCCAAAGCTCTCAAGCAGTTCTAGATAGATCAAAGAACACTTTATCTTAAAGTGTTTCTCGGCCAAACTCTTTGTATATCTTTAGCCTAGATTTCGAACGAGTTCATCATACTCTAAAGTTCTTAATTGAAAGAACTCGTTCATAGTTGGAACCCCATACCCAAACCCAAACCCAGAAAGGTTAGGTAAAGTACGGCTGCTCGAAGCGCGTAATTCGAGTGGATAGGTTCTTCAGTACCCGGAAGCGAAGGTGTAGGCTTGACGGTGCGGCAAACCGTTGGAACACGGCTCGGGTTAGAGTTGTGAAGTTGCTTGGTACTTGAAAACCAAGTGGTAGTGGATTACCAGTGAACCTGGTCGTGGACGTAGGAGGTGTTACTCCGAACCACGTAAAAACTCGCGTGTTTCTTACTCTCTCTCTTTACTTTCGCTTTATATTCAGCTGTGTACTAACTCCTTCATATCATTGCATATTTGTTCAAAACTGCACACACAGCTGCTCTCCAAAGACAGCTGTGTCTCTCTAAAAGTTGCACAACCTGACTAAGCTGAAAACGTTAAGTTAATATTTTCAAACTGAGTTTTTCTAAGTAACCGAGCTAAGTTTTCAAACCACCACTTTCCGCACCACCAGCTGAGTTATTTACCCAGCTGACCCTCCCCAGCTTGATCGATAACTGAGCTCACCAACTCTGTGATTTAACTTGAAAAAGTTTCGAAAAATCTATTTGGTGTATTCACCCCCCCTCTACACCAAATACCCAGCTCAGGGACCATCAGGAATTATCTATCCAAAGATTGCCTACAATCTTAATGATACCCATTTCAGCAAAGCCCTGACGCTTTATCAGGACTTTAAACGCAAGGATCTATTGGAGGAAGGAAATAAGCCTTACTCCATTACTTATCAGGTGTCATATGCTATTTCCAACTCACATTATACTAAGTTATTTTTGGGAAAGAAGTTCATTGAGATACCAGATATCTTCAACAAGGTGACAACAGTTGTTTGTCCCGATAGAGTGGAAATTGCTCGGTTAAGAAATGTTGATATTCAAATCCGAGATAGGGAAGTCATGAGACACGATCAAAGTCTCAGGATAACTTCAGGAAGATTATCCTTCCAAGGAGACAGGATTATGTCTTTGCCATATGGAAGGAGTCGGAGTCTCAATCGAGAAGCTCAACCTCAAACATCTCAGAGTAACAAAATTCCAGTGAATCTGAAATGTCCCGAGGGATGGAGAGAAGTGATAGAAAAATTCGACACTACAAGGTGGGAAACCAACTTCCCTTGTAATGTTCTTTACTATCTACAGCAGCCGGAGATCAATCATTACAAAGGTACCCTGGAGATTGGGGGAAAAGTGATGGAGATCAAGGGCAGAGCTGGAAGGGAAGCAGTCTTGCTATTGAGTTTGGATTTTCTTGAGGATCACAAACCTTGGGCAAATAAATAAAATGGAATGGAAATCATGATTAATGGGAGAAAACTATTGATCGAATGACAAGTCCATTCTCCATATACATCTCTATAGGGATGTTATATGAAAAATATAAGGCATAATATTTTGCTGCTTACAGGTGCAGGAATTTGTACTGCAAAACGAGGAGTCTTTCCAGAAGAGGTAGAAGATGATCTACTCCGAATTACAGGTAGAGATTTTTAAAAGAAGATTTTGCTCTTGGCTAAAGGAGTAAAAGAGACGTAAATTCTAATTGGCGGAGCCAGGGAAACACCTTGGTATAAGGTTAAAACTCCACCAATTTATTTCAATGATACAAGTGCAGATATTCTGTTAGGAAACAATTTCCTACAGATGTTCAAGAGATATATTTAGGATAATGAAAGAAGGCAATTGGTGTTCACAACCATTTGCGATCACAAAATCATTGTCCAGAAGCTGAATGCGGCTTTTAATCACCAGATACCATTGAGTTTTCGCAGCAAGCGTGGTGATGAAGGAAAACTTTGACATCCAAAAATGAAGGATCAAAGGAGATTCAGCGAAGCAGTGCTAAGCTGTATCAGGGAAAATGATCTCAAAGATGAAGAGGTCCAGATCCTCAAAACATCCTTAATATCTCATCAAGATATTAGGGAAGAGATGCAGGTGTCCCTAGAAGATGTCAAAAGGAAAATTAAAAGAAGTTACAATGAGAATCATTTGGCATGGTGAGATAAAAACAAGCTCAAAGCAACCTTAAAGGTGAAGCCAAATAAGGAGTATGAATTTGTTAGATACAGACCAATCCTAATGAACCTCAAAGATCAACAAGATATGAAAGAGATAATCAAGGAACACCTTGATTTAAAGTTGATCGAACCAGGGAACTCGCCTTACAGCAGTCCCGGATTTCTGGTAAGGAATCATGGTGAGTTCAAACGAGGTAAACCCAGATTAGTTATTAATTACAAAGGAATTAATGATATTCTGGAGTTTGATGAATATTTTATCCTTAGTAGGGAACACCTTATTAACTACATTAGAAATGCTAAGGTATTCTCTAAGTTTGATTGCAAGTCAGGTTTCTACCAGATTCGCATGGAAGAAAGTAGTAAGAAGTTTACGGCCTTCTCTACTCCACAGAGAATTATGTTTGCATCGTGATGCCAATGGGGTTGGCTAATGCGTCCCAAATATTTCAGAGAAAGATGGATAATTTGTTTAAAGATTATTTTTCTTTTATGTTTGTCTATATTGATGACATTTTAATTGCATCGAAAAATATGGAGGAACATATCAAATATCTTGAAATCTTTGCAGATGTTTGTTACAAAGAAGGATTAGTATTGTCTGAAAAGAAGGCAGTTGTTGCTACCCGAAAAATGGAATTTCTGGGTATCGAGATCGATGAAGCAGAAATTATTCTACATGACCATATTGTTCAGAAGGTCCAGAATTTTCCTGAAGATCTGAAAGAAAAGAAACAACTTCAGAGCTTTTTGGGAGTTGTTAATTTTGCGGGATCATTCATTAAGAATCTCGCAAAACACGGAAAAGTTTTCAGTACATTACTGAAAAAGGATATTCCGTTCATCTGGACGGAAGAACATCGACAAGAAATGAAGGAGTTAAAAGAGGTTTGCAGAAATCTCCCAAAACTCTCAATACCGCAGGACGAAGACGACTTGATCTTGTTTACAGATGCAAGTGATTATTGGTGGGCTGCAGTAAGATCACTCCTAATGGAGAAGAACCCTGCAGATACTGTAGTGGTTTATTCTCAGAAGATGAAGCTGTGAGATGGCACATCAACGAGAAAGAATTCTTTGCAGTCCGAAAGGCGTTCAAAAAATGGCCTTTGGTTTTATTAGCAAAGAAATTTACTTTGAAAGTCGATAACACACATGTTAAGGATTTCTTAAAAAACAAGATGGAATCTAAGCCCGAAAAGGCTAGATTAATTAGATGGCAAGCTGAATGTCAATATTATATTTTTGATATTGTCATTGTGAAATCTCACGAAAATGTTCTTGCAGATTTCTTAACAAGAGATGGAGCCAACTGATGTGATCCATTCTACTGGCCCATAGGCATCTCCGAGAAAATCTGGAGATGTTAACAGGAGAGTGGGACGAGTGCGTTCTGAATGCTGAACAAGCAAGAAGATTGCAGACTCTCGACAAGACGAAAGTCACCGAGAGAATACAAGCTTGCATACAGTCTCAGGGTCAACTCTGGGCTGCATGTCAAACACCAATCCTTCGGGTAGCCAAAGATCCTTTGGTGAAAGAAGAGTTTCGAGTACAGGGCTCTAAACTTGTAGCAGAGGATTCTAATACCTCTTGCCCAAGTTCTAAGGCGGTGGTCTCTTCGGAACCATTGCCCCAAGAATAAGATGATATTCAGATGTCACACTCTGAACCATCATGTCAACCCGACATCTCTGGGGTAAAAGAGAGAGAGATTAATTTTAGGCCAATGATTGGCACTTCTAAGATTAATACTGATAAAATTGATGTTTTCTCCTTTTGGCATATTTATCAAGCTAACTGGGAAAAGCTCCATTCCAGGACGGGAATCAATCCAAAAAAAATAAGGGTTGATGTCTCGGGGAAATATCCTCGGGTGTGGATGATGCAAAATTCAGATCCACACGAAGTTAAAAGATGGTATGAATTTGGGGCGCTGGCCTCAGTTTATACAACGTCACCATCATTCACCGAAATCAAGAATCTACCCAAATGGATTCAAGAAGCGGTGTATGATACATGGGCTAACAATCCACAGCTTAGCCGATGTGATATTTTGGAGTTGTATTTCATTAGTGCAGCCCCAGAACCAGCAGGAAAAGGAAACCATGAAGCATTCCACTACATTAGGCTTCGAAGACCAGATGGACGCGCCCTAGAAAAGATCAAGGCGCCTACAGAGAAGGAGACTACACTAGTCTCTACATTACCAGAAGACTCCTTGTCAACCAGAAGAGCATGGAGATTATGGGTCTGTCTTACAGAGATGGACAAAGTCAAGTTTCCGTTTAAGTTCTTCCAGAACTCAATAAACGGATCATTCATGTTGAATACTATGACATGAAAATCAACAAGATTTGCAGAGGAAGCTTTCGAGAGAAAGAAGACTTTGCTTTGGGAAAACAAGCTTGCGACGAGCAAAGAAACTCATCGCAAATACTGCAACATGGCTCACTTTGGGCACTGGTCTGAGCGTGTTTGTTCAGATTGTCAAAACCAGAAGGAGCCAGAGTTCGGGAAATGATTCTTGCCCAGAAAAGAACAAAACAAGGCTCGGTCCAACGAGCACCAAGAGCACCAGCAGACGCTGCCAAAAGCAAGGACGCCAAGGACCCCGGGAAAAAAGTAGATTCCCGACAAAGGTTGGTGGAGTCATGTGACTATGAGCTGAAGCACCAACTTAAAAGAAGACGATAATAGTGGGTGGATGGATAGGATTTACCCACCAAAAAATTAAGGGGTAAAGCAACAGGAGGACCATTATCAACAGATGAAAGTGATCCATCACCGAGAAAAGATCCACCAGCACCGAAAGTTTATTGTTTTCGTTTGATAATGGACGACAGTGGTGGACCAAGCTTCACATGGGAAACAGGCTGGCCAAATCATCCAAGGCAATAATGCAGGATCGGAGGTTATCACAAACCTCTATATATAAACAAGGATTGAACGAGCATCGAACATCGAAAAATATACACTTCATCTTCTCTGCTCTCTCAAAATAAAATCTGTTATAGTTCCTATTCTAGATAGTTTAGTTTATGTATTTCAATTCCGCTACCATAGGTAGCTAAACAAGTCTGTCTCCTCCCAAAAGGAGATATACTTATGTTGTAATAAATATTTTATAATTCCTAAATAAAGTTTGGGCTTTTGTTCATCCCTTCCAGTGTCTGATTATTCTCTAAATACCGACTAAATACCATACGCCTCGGGTAGGAAACGATCGAGGGCTGTGCTGAGTGTTGCTGAAGGAGTCTGCGTCTGGAAACCATCGATTGCAATCGTGTGGTTGGACGAGGTCCCTAAAACTTCCGGTAGAACTACCCGACATCATTACGGTCAAAAAGGTATAAAGTTGGTATGCTTAGGATTTTTATACGGAAGTGTGATGGGCTTGATAGTGTTGCATGATTTATCTCCATAATTTGGAAAATAGATTGGAAACAGCAGAAAGAAATAAAGAAATTCAACAGAAAGTGTATAATTATCATTTTGTGTATAACTAATTTTATCCCAATGAAAGGTGTATAACTAATTTTTTAATTTGAAAAAATAGTATAAAGAATTTTCGCTCTTAAATATTACTATGTCTTTTCACTATTAACAAAATCGAAAGTCACCCATTGGGAGTGGCTTGTGGTGGAACGCATGAGGATGGCTGAGTCAAAGGTTTCACGTTTGAGTCAAATCAATATTTATATAGTTCAAGTTTATTAGGCATGATTATATTTTATGTTTCATATTAGTTAATTATATAATAATAACAACATAATTATTATATATCTATATTAGTAAAAATATTATAGGATATATGATATGAAACATTAGAGTACATACCATCATTTCCAAAATAAGTGTTTACCATCGAAACACTATACATATAATTATGAATTTGATAAATTTATTATTTTTATCTCTAACTTTTGTATTTGAACCCGAATAATACAATCGTTCACGACAAAAGGCAAAGTAAAAAATTAGATATATTTGCCCATGAGGCCTAGCTCAATTGGCTAGCTGAGGCACCACAAGACTCTCCTTAGCGAGAGGTCTTGGATTCAATCCCGCCTGCATGCGGTGTAGTATATTTCCCACCTTGTTTGGTGGTGTAGTGGTCCCACCCTGCATGGTGGTGTAGTGGTCCCACATTTATGTGGTGTAGAGGTCCCGCCTATATAATGGTGTAGTGCTTGATTAGATATATATATATATATATATATCTTATAATTCTCTAAAAAATTAGATACATTTCTCTACACACTTTGGAGAAAAACTTCATTTAGGGGCCCACTAAGCTAGATTTTATTAACCCCAAGGCATGTGGAAGCTTCGAAGTTGTAAGTTGTGACTAGTTTTTATTTTATTGTCAAAGATAACTAGTGTGTAATCCGTCGAAATTCGACGGGATCACTTAATATTATAATTTATGAGTACAACGACGAATAATTAAAAGAAGTGTTACATTACATTGAATATAATTAAATTGTGAAAAGATGGGGTTTATTCAATTTATCCCAACTTCTTTTTATCTGCAGAAATGAAAAGAAATCAAAGTAAATATATGCTTAAAATAATAATAATCATTTTTTAAAATAATTAATTTATAACTACCTTACAATCCATCGAAAATTTCATTGTACATTACGTTAGTTTTGTGTCATGCACCTTACCATCATCGTTACAGATTAAAATTTTGAGATCTTTTTTGTTAGCGACTTGTGAGATAGCAACGTACAACTGACCATGGCTAAACACATGTTTTGGTAGGTACAGTCCTACGTTCGAAAGATATTGACCCTGACTCTTGTTTATGGTCATAGAAAAACAAACAGTCAATTAAAGAAAATTGCCTCCTATGCAATCGAATTGGAAATTTAGTAAAATCCGAGAACTCATGATTATTCTTGCAATTGGAAACTTTTTGTTTGCATTTTTTTCTGAAATTAATTTGGCTTTAATTACGCGGTCTGAGTGTAGTGTGTTACCCGTCGAAATTCGACGGGGATTGACTAATTATTAAAATGTGAAAAACTATTAGACACATATATCATATCATGTAATGCCAATAATTATAATATTTAACTTAAATGCACAAATAAGTATCCTTGTTTTTCCTTTTTTTTGGAAATCAATAACAATTTCTATTCATAAAAAAATTATGTACATGTAATTAGGCTAAACTATATTTAAGTATTTTTTTTCGTAATTATTTATTTAAAACATACCAAGTTCAAACATATCTTTCAAATAAAAAAATGTGAAGATAGGGTTCAGTCACTCGAATCTATTTAGAATTTATATACTCGTACCCATCCAAAACCTGATTAAAAAATGATTTCACTACTCGTCATCGTCCCAATCTCGTATTAAAATTCCCAATAATTATAAGAATCCGCTTATATTTATGCGGTGTAGTATATTTCCCACCTTGTTTGGTGGTGTAGTGGTCCCACCCTACGTGATGGTGTAATGGTCCCACATTTATGTAGTGTAAAGGTCCCGCCTATATAATGGTGTAATGCTTGATTAGATTATATATATACTTTATAATTCTCTAAAAGATACATTTCTCTATACACTTTGGAGAAAAACTTCATTTAGGGGCCCACTAAGCTAGATTTTATTAACCCCGAGGCATGTGGAAGCTTCGAAGTTGTAAGTTGTGACTAGTTTTTATTTTATTGTCAAAGATAATTCAAATGTTTACTTTTGATGGAAGTTAGAATTCTATGTGGTGTTGGACATATATAGTCAACAAATGAAGTCATCCATAACTAGTGGTGTTCACGGGCAGGTTTCGGTTCGGAACCGGGCCCGAAACCGTCGGTTCCAGTTCGGAGAAATTGGAACCGGAACCGGCCCGTATTGGTTTCGGGCCGGAACCGCCGGTTTAGGGCCCGAACTGTTTTTTTTTATTGAAATGAAACACATAAATCATCAATGTAATGTATAAGATCGAAATAGAATAATATATGTCTTCATTTATAACAATGTGTAATCAATTACAAATGAAAATATATTATTATTTAAAACTCGAAATCCTAAAACCCTTGGAATTCACAAAGTTTGAAAACTCAAGGGCCGAGCCTTGTTAAAACCTTCTTGGCGAAAACCCAATGGGAAAAACACTAAGTAAGGAAAAAGAGTACTCGTCTAAAATTATTTAGGACTACCCGTTGATGTCGGCGTCAAAGTCCCAATCATCTTCAAATTCATCGGTTTCAGTAGTGGCTATAGAGTCGGTGTCTGTGCTTTCGGCCTCGGTTGTGCTTATGGGATACTCCGCAAATATTTCATCCCAATTATTTTCTTGTTCACGCATTTCGGCCAATGTATAATCTTTGAGTAAAACTTGAGCTTCTAGGTTTCTTGGCGTCATCACCGATCTTCTTTCATCGAGCACGTAGCTTCCAACACTGAAAGCTTGTTCCACCGAGACTGTTGATGCCGGAACGGCTAAGATCTCCCTCGCCATCATTACTAAAATCGGGTATTGGTTTTGCCTCCTCGACCACCATTGCAAAACATCAACATCATTTGGCCCTTCACCTGCTAAATATGTACTTTTGGGTTCGCTAAGATAAATATCAAGTTCACTGCTTATATTACTACCCGTGCCCTGATTTTGAAAGAAACTTTGAAGTCTTTGTGCAGCTACAGAACTAGAATCTATTCCTAGATTAAAAGAGCTTCTTGGTCTTTGACTAGGCCTAGATGATGACCCTCTATCCGAATACTTAGATTCATATTCTTGAAAAAGACCCCTCAATGTCGTATCTAGAGAAATTTTAACAGATGCAATATTAGGCAATTCAAAAGAGTCTTCACCACGCTCACCCCCCCTCCAAATGTCATTTCACGAAGATAACTGTAATACAAGTCTAATAGACCACAAACCCCTTCCAATTTCATAGAGGGATCTAAACATTTTGCAATCAAAAAGACATCGGGAATATAAGTAAAATATTTCAACCATTTAATGATCATCATAGTTATAGAATCCTGCAACCTTGGGTTAGTACTGCATATTAAGAATTGAAGAACGATAACAACACAATGATATAGTACACGACATGAAGTAGGATAATAAACTCCAGATAAATCTTTTGTTGCAGTTTCAAAAACTTTTAAGAGTGCAATCAGACCTGAGCATTCATCCCAATAAGAAGGCAATAAGAACATGTTGCTAACCTCAGTTGAAAAGAAATCACATAATAAATCCTTATATTCATTGCTGCCAACATTTCATAAGTAGAGTTCCACCTAATGCATACATCAATGTTAAAACTCTTACTTTTTCCAGTTTTTTTGCTTACAAAATTTTAACCAATTTCTGTGTAGCTTAGCTTTATCCCTTAACATGGCAACACATTTTCTAATAGGCATAATTGAACCTTCTAATTGCTTTACTCCATCTTGCACACATAAATTTAGTATGTGACATATGCATCTAGAATGAAAATATTTTCCTCATAGAGTTGGATTACATGCAGCAATTAGAGCAGGCACACTTGCAGTATTAGCAGATGCATTATCAAAACCGATTGAAAAAATCTTAGAGGTTAATCTAAATTGATTCAACACTTTTATAATGCAAAGAGCAATGTTTGCAGCATTATGAGTATAATTAAACTTCCTAAAACAAAGTACGAGTTTGTTCATACACCAATTCGGATCAATCCAATGCACAGTCATTCCAAGATATGAATTTTGTTGCCAAGCACATGACCAAATATCAGAACAAACAGAGACTCTATATGGCAGCTTAGCAAACATGTCTCTTAATGCTTTTTTATATGTAATAGATAATTTAGCAATTGTCCTAGTCATGGTACTTCGTGAGATTTTTTTAGCTTGCAGATTATATGCTTTTTTCATGGAATTTCAAAACGCATGCTATCGGCAAATTGGAAAGCAAAATATTCAGTAGCAACAAACTTAGCCATCACTTCTCTAGCTACTATATCATTATGCTTAAATAAAGTGAGTTCATTACCTTGCGTGAAGTTTAGTTGAGTTCGAGTTTCTTGTTGTGTACCTTTTTCTTGATCATTCGGCTTGTGTTAGAGTATATGGCGGTTATAAGTGTCATACCCATTTTCTTTCTTATACTCGTACTGCTGGTCGCAGAAATTGCAGCACGCCATTACAATTGGAGTTTCTCCTTCGGCACAAGGTAGTGTTACCTTTTTGAACCATATTGAGAACACTTCGGATCCTTCCTTCTTTCCTTTGGCCTGCAGCTTCGCCTTTCTGGTACGACGGCCCTTGTCGGCAGCCATTCCACCGTCCTCTTGCTCGTCCATTTCGTCATCCTCATCCAAGTTGATTGTCTCTTCGTGAAAGGGGGGCGACTGCATAGTGCGGGGATAATGCATTTGGTGGGGCGGATTCATCTCCACTTCGAGGTCAGCAACATATAGGCTTTCAGCAAGTAGCCTATCCGCTTCAATCTGGTGGGCAGCAGGATCTTCGGCCATCTGCTGGTTCTCCATTTCTTCACGTTGGCGGCGAGTGGGGACCCTCCGGTATTGAGGATTCTGGCTTGTGAGAGTGGGAGTGGAAGAAGTATCATCATCTTCGTAGTAGTCATCCTGGAACGCTTCTCGTTCTCGAATGACAACACCACGAGGACGACAAGGAGGGTTACCACTACCACGAGTACCACGAATATTTTCGACTGCCTTTTCCTTACCCTTACGAGGGTTGGAGGAAGACATTTTTGCTATAACTACTAAGAGACTAAGAGAGTAAGAGCTAGAAAATAGAACAATGAAAACTGCAAAGAATGAATAACTTAGAGAGTAAGAGAAGAGAGTAAGAGAAGAGAGAGAGTAATTGGTGTGAAGAAATGGTTGTGGGTAGGGGTTATTTATAGTTGAAAGTGGAGGAAATGGGGGGAAAAACTTTGAATCATAGCCATTGGATTACAAGATGAAATCCTAGCCATCCATTTTGAATTTCAAATGGGTGCAAAATCCTAGGTGGTTGAACCGGCGGTTCAACCTCGAACCTTTTTTTTTTGACATTTTTTCGTTCCATTTAGCATTCTAGTTGTCATTATTGCTTGTTTTAGGATATAATTAACATGGATAACACAAAACATATTTAAAAAAAAAAGTGGAACCGCCGGTTCACGGTTCCTAGCCCTTGGAACCGGAACCGGCCCGTCCCAAACACGGTTCCGGGTCGAAACCGGCCCGTTGACCGCGATTCCGAGCCGAAAACCGTTGACCACGGTTCTGGGTCGGATGAACACCTCTATCCATAACAATCACCAATTATATTTACTAGATAAAAAGTCATGTAAATATACGAATTTTAGTAGGACTTTTATTTTGCATACGACTTTTAAATTTTTTTTATAAAATCATCAACTATTAAATTTGTTCAATTCTTTTTCATAATTTATGATTTGGGGAAATTGAATCTGATATGGCCACTAAAATCTGACACACATGCATATCGTCGCACACTTGGCCGCTAGAAATATGGAGTGAATTAAAGTATATATATATATATATATATATATATATATATATTTATTAATATTATTTTATTTATAATTTGTTAAATTTAATTAAATAAAAAAAATTCACTCTCTCGTCTCCTCTCTCTGGTGAACCGCCAGTTCTCCATTTCTCCTCTTGCCTTCATCAAATTATCGAATTCTCAAATCTCCACTTCTCACCAAATCATCGACTTTTCACAAATTTCAGCAACGGTTGTAGACGAGACCTAGTTAAGGTCTTCTGAAAAATTCATAAAAATAGTTAATTGGGATTGGGAGTCAAGGAAGAGAGAGGGCGACTTTCTGCATCTCTCTCTCCCTCTACGAGGAGACGGCGGCGTCGATGCGTTACATGACCGGCTGACCGGCGAAGGAGATGATGACGACGGGGAGGGGCTGATTTGGGCGAAAGAGAGTGTTCTTCTTCAGCATCTGTATAAGGCGTGTTCTTCAAAAGGGCTGATTTGGGAGAAAGAGAAAGAGGCTGATTTTGGTTGGTTTGTATGTTGCCGGAGAAGTGATGGTTGCCGGAGAAGATATGGTTCTCAAATTGCGGCCATGGAGATTGGAGAGAGAGAGAGAGAAAGAGAGAGATAATAACATATGTTGTGCTTTATAATTTTAAAATTTTATTTTAAATTAATTTTATTTGATTTACATGTGGATTTTTAATTCAGATGTAAATTTCTAAAAGGAATTTTTTATTTTTTATTGACACGTCAGTTTTAATTTAACCGGAATAGCAAATTGTGAAAAAATTGAACAAATTTAAAAGTTGATGATTTTATAGAAAAAATTGAAAAGTCGTGTGCAAAATGAAAATCCTATTAAAGTTCGTGTATTTACATCCATTTTTCCATATTTACTACTCCATCCGTCTCCTAAAAGTGTGGTTCATATTTGATTATATGTGAATTATAAAATATTAGTTGAACCACACTAACCTGGGACGGAGGGAGTACTTGATAAAGCTTTGGCTTTTATCAAGGCCGTATTTAGTTTATGTTTTTTTACCTTAAATTTTAATCAACATTCTTTTAAGTTATTAATTAATAAACTATTTTTATTTTCTACTTATTTTCCAATTAGTACATCTTTTTACTAAAGTCATTTTCGATTCTTCTTGTAAAATTGATAAATTAACATCTTTGAAATGTCAAATTTCCATTTGAACAAAAACATATTAAAACCCAACCTATGAAAATCTAGCTGGTTCGAACTATCCAGTGTCTTATATATGGCTCATATAATCAGTTTCACCTTTTAAATCAGTCCAAAAATGTTATAAACAAATTTTATTGGAAGCAGCGGTGTATTTAATTTCCACGAGCTTAAGTTGAGACTCAAATCTAAAAAGCTAAATCTATGACTATATAAATTTGAGAAAATACAAAATCGTAAGAGACCTACAAATTAACGACATGATACTAAACTAAAAATTAGACGTTTTTTTTATAGGAGATAAATCAGTTATTATAGTATATAACCCTCTGCATGAATAACTAAAAAATATTTTATAAAAGGGTGGCAGAAAAAATCACTATTCTAGAATACAGATAATGAAACTGACAAACATGGATTTTTCACGATGTTTTGGACGCACTTGATGTTATTTGTTAGTGAAAAACCATGTCTTTTAACCTTTTTTCACAAGTTAAACCTTGTTTTGTCAGTTTTTATGCTTGCTTTCTTGTTTTGAAATAATTTCAGGAAAATGGATGTGGAATCAGAGTGAAAGGAGCTTAGAATGAGAAAGAGGAGCTCGATACAAGAACGTGGGAAAAAACGGAGGTCGATTCGGAGTCCGGACGAGGGAGAACGGGCCGAAATAAAAAAGGTGCGCAGCCGGGAGCGACCTTGGCGTGCGGCCGCGCGGAGCATGCACCAAAACCACCTCCGTGCGCGACTTGGGCGCGCGGGACATTCCGCCGGGGCACAACCCGCGCGCGGAAGGAGAAAATTTCCTCTTGGGCGCGCGGTTTGGGGCGCTAGAGCGCGTGACGGAGCTCCCTTCGCCAAAACACTATTTTACCTCATTTTCACCCCTATTTCATATTTTCTAACACTTTTCTCCCACATCTTAAACATATAAATAGGCCATTTTGGCTCTTCATTCTAGGTCATCCATTCTCCTCCTACTACCTACACACACTTTCACACTTTTACACACACCCACCATTGTTGGAGCTTGGAGCTTGAGTAAGGAGAAGCTAGGAAGGGATATTGAAGATCAAGAGTTGGATTTGTCACTTTATCTTTAATCTCTTGATCTTTTGATGTTTTTATTCCTACATTTTGGATTTGTGTTGATTATGAACATGATTGGCTAAATTCCTCTTTCTAGGGATTAAGCTAGACAATTTGTATGTATTAAAATCTTTGATATTCAAGTATTGTTAAGTTTTCTCTTACCTCCTTGTGTTTATGGAATTATTTGAGCATTTGGTGATTTGCAACCATTTAAATGTGTTTGTTATGTTGGTTTGAGGCTCGAGAGATAGGTGAATCGACATTAGAACCGAGCACAAGGTGTAATATCATAATAGCCCGAGAGGATGAGTGGTTTTGCAAGGGTAGAGTGATCCTTGGTGCTTTTAGGAGTTATAGGCCAGTGTTTGATTGGAGACAACGATCATAGCTTGTAATCAACTACTTTAGTCGTCCGAGAGGAGACTCGAGTGAACAAGAGATCGCTTTAGGTAAAGAGAGAACAAAACGAGACTTGAGTGTTGGAATTTTAATCCGTTGCAAGTTGTCGATGCTTAGTCCTTAGAAATTCTTCTCTCTTAAGTTTTAAGTCATTGTCTTCATCTTTGTTTAATTTAATTGAGTTCGTTAATTTATTTAATTCCTCTTGTTCATTTTATTTAGTAGTTGTCCCTAAAAATCTGATTAGTCTAAATATGTTAGAACAACCAAGTAATAGTAGTCATAAGTGTTGAAAATTAGTCTCCGTGGATACGACCTTGCTTGACATTATCTACATATACACCGTACACTTGCGGTTAATATTTGCGTAATTAAAAGGCGAACAGAAACCTAAATATAACAAATATATATTCATACAAGTGGAGGTTAATGCATATTTAATTAATAACATGGTAAGTCAACTTATTATATACTCCCTCACATTCTATTTATAAGTTATTTTGTGCTTTTGCACATATATTAATAAAAAAACTCAAATTAGCCTTAATTAATGATAGTTTATCCTTAATAACAACTATTATCTGGTTAAAAAAAATAAGAAAAACTCTTCATCTTCTTGTTGGAGTATGGAGCATGAAAGGAAGTGAATCATACCCGAATTTTTGGGCTGCCGTACAAGTGTATTTTGGGCTCTACGCAGTTTCCTAGTTGTACTAGGATTAGGGCTCAATTGTTTGCTATATATATAGTTGTTCTCTCATTGTAATTTGTATCCGAAAATATAGTGAAAATCCCGGGCTTGGCATCGCCCCCAGACGTAGATACACATCGTATCGAACTGGATAAACAATTCTTGTGTTTTTTAATTTCGTGATTGTGTGTTTATTTCCTAACAACTGGTATCATAGCTCCGGGTTTAGTGGGAGCAATCACGATGAACGACGGAAAGATTGCAGTCAAAAAGTTTGATAGATCTGATTTCGGTTTTTGGAAGATGCAGATAGAGGATTATCTCTATGGTAAAGATCTATATCAGTCCCTCAAACCCAAACCGGAAAAGATGGATCCGGAGGAGTGGGAGCTGCTGGACAGAAAGGCGATGAGCGCGATTCGTTTGTCGTTGTCCAAGGACGTGGCTTATCACACGGCTGCAGCAAAATCGACGATGGAGATGTTGAAGATCCTGGAGGAGATGTATCAGAAGCCATCAACAGCAAACAAGATACATCTGATAAGGCGTTTAGTCAATCTGAAGATGTCAGAGGGTACACCGGTGCAGCAATATCTGAACGAGTTCAACATGATCACCTCGTAGTTGAAAACGGTTGAGATCAAATTCGATGACGAACTTCGTGCCCTAATTTTGCTATCTTCACTGCCAGAAAGTTGGGCCGGCACAGTGACATCAGTTAGCGCCGCAGAGGCAAAACTGACATTTGACAAAGTAAGGGATCTGATGATTGACAAAGAAATTCGTCGGAGAGAATCAGGATCTTCTACTTCGGGGTCAGCACTGAATACGGAAACTAGGGGCATATCGAAGGGAAGGCAGAATCGGGGAAGATCAAAGTCCAGAGGAAGGAGCCAATCCAGGAAGGATAAGAGTTCAATGCAGTGCTGGAACTGTGACGAGTACGGTCACTTCAAAAATCAGTGTGAAGCACCACCAAAGAAGAACAAGAATAAGGATCAGAAAGATAAGAAGACAGCAAACGCTACCACGTCTGAAGATGATGGTGAGGCGTTAGTCTTGAGTGTGACCAGTCCGATGGAGTCATGGGTGCTGGATTCTGGAGCGTCATTCCATTCATGCAGTAATGTTGGTATAATGGAGAACTATGTCTTTGGTGATTTTGGAAATGTACATCTTGCTGATGATGAGCCTTTGAAAATCGTGGGAAAGGGAGACGTGTGAGTAGTGACATCCAATGGATTCGTGCTAAAGCTGAATGAAGTCAGACACATTTCCGGACTGAAGAGGAACTTACTTTCGATTGGGCAGCTTGATGTAGAAGGCTACACAGTGACACTTGGCTGCAACAATTGGAAGATAACAAAATGAGCTATGGTAGTAGCTCAAGGAAAGAAGGAGGGTACGTTGTACATGACAACTAACTCCAAGGATTACATTGATCTTGCAGGTGAAGCAAACAATGCAGATTTGTGGCACTGTCGGCTTGGCCACATGAGCGAGAAAGGGATGAATGTGATGTGTTCGAAGGGTAAGCTGTCCGGCCTGAAAACTGTTGAAGTTGGCTTGTGCGAGGATTGCGTGTTCGGGAAACAGAAAAGGGTGAGTTTCTCGAGAGGTGGCAGAACCTTGAAGAAGCAGAAGTTGGAGTGGTCCATAGTGATCTATGGGGACCGGCACCTGTGAAGTCCCTAGGAGGCTTGGAGTTCTATATGACCTTCATCGACGATTCCACTCGAAAGGTATGGATTTATTTTCTTAAGAATAAATTTGATGCGTTTGATACTTTCAGGAAGTGGAAAGCCCTTGTAGAAATTGAAACGGGGCTGAAGGTGAAGTGTCTACGGTTCGATAATGGAGGAGAGCATGAACTTACGAAGTTCAAGAATTATTGTGCTGAGAATGGGATTCGCATGGGGAAGACCGTGAAAGGAACTCCACAGCAGAATGGCATTGCAGAACGCATGAACAGGACGTTGAATTAGCGGGCAAGATGCAGAGGTTGAAAAGTGAATCATACCCGAATTTTTGGGCTGCCATACAAGTGTATTTTGGGCTCTACGCGGTTTCCTAGTTGTACTAGGATTAGGGCTCAATTGTTTGCTATATATATAGTTGTTCTCTCATTGTAATTTGTATCCGAAAATATAGTGAAAATCTCTGATTTGGCATCGCCCCCAGACATAAATACACATTGTATCGAACTGAGTAAATAATTTTTGTATTTTTTTAATTTCGTGATTGTGTGTTTATTTCGTAACACTTCTTCAAACGGAGATAGTAAATAATGACAGCTTTGGTATAGCATCCAAAAACGACAACAACAATATAAATAATAAAAAGTATAAAACGATTTATAAATTGAATGGGATGGGGCATCTATTTAGAAAGTCAATTTATAACATAATAAGCCAATTTATGTAAGTCTTATCTTATTTAATAAAATTGACTCAAGGCTGCATGAGTCAAAAATTAGAATTTAAGTTATTGCTACATACGATATGCTATCCTTTGATGACACCTTCTACTAACTTTTTAAAAGCATGCTCCACGCACAACTTTTGACTTATTTGACAGTTAAAAGCCATGAAACTTTAAAGCATTATAGGATAGGATAATGAAAATACAAAGCACCAGATTTTTTGTTGGAGCCGCACTTGGGTACAGCCGGTTGACACAGGCGGTTGATCCGACCCGTTCGACCCGCCCCGCCCGACCCGGTCAGCATAGATCGGTCTACGGTCAACGTCTAACCGTTGACTTTTTTTCTTTTTTTTCGTCTTCGGTTTCGATTTTAATTTATAGATAATGATTGTAGCAACATTAATGTTTTTTAGCTCGCTCTGAGGCCTTCGGCTCCCCTCGCTCGACTCTTGAAAAAAAAATTTTAAAAAAATAAAAAATAAAAAGTCAACGCGGTCAAAGTTGACCGGACGGATCGGGTCGGACCGAATGTATGGTACATCATGTTGCACAAGGAGGTTTTGCCTTTTTGTTGTGGTTTTCCCCTCTTTCATCTGTATATAAGTGTAACCTATGTAATTATTTTATTAAATATACATACAATAATACTTATTTAGGATACTACTTATATATAATAATACTTTATTTTATGACAAACCATAAATTGTATATAGATCCATGGTTCGGATATCACGAGTTAGCTTAGCAATCATACTTATTTATATATACAGTAATATTTCTTTAAGGACGATGGATCATATAAAGATTAATTGTATAAATTAAATATTAGTTAATGTAGGCGAAAAGTGCTTATTTATCCTTATACACACACGCACACATCATCAATTGCAAAAGGGTAATTCTAAACATAATCCCTTTTTTCTCTTTGTAGCCCCCTTAATAAAAATAATATTAATAATATTGATACATTTACTATTTTATCCCTATAACCCCAACTTAAATTCCTTGTTAAAAGACTCTAAAAACAAATTAAAAATACTATAACCCCCCTAAATTTATATCTGAAGCAAGAAAAATATAAAACCTCAAACGGTTCTAATCAACAAGTATGTGTTCAATGGAACGAACCAACTTTTCAGTATAATCATCTGGTATTTTGTTGTTGTTGTGAAATAATTTTTTATGGCTTTTTCTTTATATATTCTTAAATCTGTTGCCACGTTGATAAAATATTAGGGCTAAAGGACACTGCGTAAAATGAAGAAAACAAATTTATTATTAATTGGGTGCCCTTCGATCTGGACAAGGCAACAATCAAGGACTTCTCAAAATCTTATCAAATAATCAATTTATATGAGACTACATACATATATTATTATTATTAGTAAAGAAACTAAAATTTTATCCAGACGAGAAGCATTCCTCATTGGTTCTCATTTATAACTGTGCAATCAGTCTAACCAATGCTCTAAACAGGGAAACAATCTTCAAGATTATGATAGACACAGAAGACCTAATATCGATTTGTAAATCCAAAAAATTAAAATAAAAAATCACCGCCGCTTCATAATTTGGCCGGTTTTGGCAGAACAGATATGTGTGGTATTGGTTTAGATTTAGATTTTGGGGGCTATGGTAATTTTTAATTAGGAATATTAATTGGGGTTATAAGGATAAAATAGTAAATATATCAATATTATTATTATTATTTTAATTATGGGGGCTAAAAAGAGAAAAAATGGGGCTATATTTAGAATTACCCTTGCAAAATCTACAAATGTGTGGACTTCTTGTAAGGGTAAACCATAACCCAAATCAACAATTACTCCCTCCGTCCTAATAGCAAGGTCTCGCTTTTCTTTTTCGGCTGTCCCAATAGCAAGATCTCAGTCCAAATAAGAAAATAATTAGTGTGTAATAAGGGGGAAATAATTGTTGGTTAGGAGTAATACTTTTAATTAAAATACTCCTTAATAAAGTGAAACAAACTTACTTTATATACTAAACCTCTTCTTCTTAATAATCGTGTCCAAAAGAAGTGAGACCATGCTATTGGGACGGAGAGAGTACTATTTAAACAAGATGGGCTCATAACGAGACAGAGAGTAAGCTAGACCCATAAGCACGTAAAGTTAAATATAGAACTCTCTTTCTCTCTATCAAACATGTATCACAATTTTATTTTTGGATCATTCACAAAAAATATACTACTTCTTCTGTCCCAAGTTAGTGTGGTTCAACTATTATTTTATACTTCACATATAATTAAATATGAACCACATTTTTGGGAGACGGAGGGAATATCTTTTTTTATTTTGGGACAGTGCCTCACACTCATTCCTCATAATTAAACCGCACAACCACTCATTATTTACAAAAAAAAAACTCAACCCTAACCCACTTCCACTGAAACATGATGGATCCTTTTTTCATCATCTGCCAAACTTTTATTAAAATTCATACCAACACCAATATGATACAAATATGGTGGACGAAGGGCGTATACAGTAATTGATCCATTCTATTAATAATCCCATATAGATATTCTGTTTAAGATTAAACTCCACTTGATGGTCCTGAAATGAGTTCTCGGTGTAGAGGGGGTGAATACACGAGATATAAAACTTTTGCAAGTTAAAACTTTTGAGTGTGAGCTCAGTTATGAATCATGCTCACTTCTTTGGAAGATGGTCAGCTGGACTAATAACTCAGCTGGATGTGCGGAAGGTGGTGGTTTGAAAATTTAACTTGTTTGTAACTTAGAAAAACTCAGCTTGGAAACTTATCTTTCAGTTTTCTCTTAGTCAAGTTGAATGCAGTTTTATAAAAAAATCCAGCTGGCTGGGTCACTCAGCCAAAAGATAAACTTTGAAATATGTTGTGCTGAATGATTGGTTAGTTCTTCAGAAAGAAAGATATAAAAATAAAGCAGTAAATAACACAAAGTTTTTAACGTGGTTCGGAGAAACACCTCCTATGTCCACGACCAGAATCACTCTGGTAAATTCACTAAAAGATAATCAGTGCTTTACGAGTAGCAAGCAAACTCCTCAGCTCAAACTAGAGCCTTCACCTACAGTTTTCGGGTACTGCAGAAGCCTAACCTTTAGTTTACGGGTACTAAAGAAACCTGACCTGTAGTTTCCGGGTACTACAGAACCTGACCTACAGTTTGCGGGTACTATATAACCTAACCATTTTGAATTACGTACTTCGAGCAAGCGTACCTTAACCTAACCTTTTCTGGGTAGAAGGGTTTGAGTTTGGAGTTTTTCAACTATGAACGAGTTCTTGCATTGAAGAACAAAAGTGTATGATGAACTCGTTCAAACTAGACTTTTTTATATGACTATGATAAACTGCCTAGGACTGAAAGTTATGAACAACAAAGAACACATGAGTCTTTGGCTGTGTTCTTGACAGATTGGACTTTTGCGAGTGTTGTTCGTTTTTCTCTTTTCTTCAGTCGTTATCCTCCACTCTTTCTTGTTGATGAAGTTTCTTATTTATAGGGAGAGATTCGAACTAGCTGTTAGAAAGAGCCGTTCTGAAAGTCTCACCTAATCTCTGACATTACGTCTTGTAGTCTGACTTTCTTCACCCGCTTTTTCTGTGTGTCCGATCCTAGGTTTACTTTCTAGGATGCTGATTTGTCGAGGCCTCATTGGTCGAGGTTGGTTTTGTCCTCTGACACTGAAAATTTATCTTGGAGCTGGCTTCGACGTTGAGCTGAGTCTTCAAGCTTTGGATGTGTCTTGATCACCTGGAAGCTTTGTTGGATCAGCTCCTCTTGATTTACTTAGCTGGATCCGCTTTGCTTGAATCAGCTCTGCTGGATTTACTCAACTGGATAAGCTCTAATGGATCTACTTTGTTGGATCCGCTTTGCTTGATACACTCAGCTAGATCAGCTCTGCTTGATCTGTTATGTTGATCCGCTCTATTTGGTTGACCTCTCAGCTCTGCTAACCTTTACTCAGTTGACCTCTCAGCTGCCTTCTCTGGTTGTCTTCAGCTGCTTTACCTGTAAACTTAGAAAATCTAGAAGCTCAAACAGGCGAGCTGAAAACAATTTAGATTTAAGCAATCATCTACTAGGTTGGGGTCAGTTGGATTTTGTTATCAAATCAAAACATTAAGAATTTTTCCAACAAAAATAAAAACATAAAAAACTTCTTGAACTATATTGTAACATCGAATTCACCACTCATGTTATTTCTTGTCCCATATAACTCTATTTTTTTTTAGAATTCCATCCAACTCCTTAAATTTTAAAAAAAATGGAGCAATACGACTGACATAACAATTCGTAAAAGCATCAGCAGCGGCGGTCGGTGGGCAGGTCGTCCATCCCGATCTCTACGTCACCGATCGCCGCCCGACCTCTCCTCCAGTCCCTTTCCGCTGGCGACATGTGGTAGGTCGCAACTCAGGTCGGATTTGCTACATATCAACTGACCTAGATTGTGCATTATTTTATTTATTTTTTTTATTTTCATGTTTAATTAAAAAAAATCAATCTAACGGCTATTCTATTCACTTATAATTTACACTAATTTACACTAATTTTCTCTCAATTTGTCCGCAATCATGTCTTGGTCCGAAGCTTTCTTCAATCATGATGAAGAGAACGAGCGTCAGGAGAGGGTGTTGGATCTGGCTGAGCGAGCAGTTGAAATAGCATGCAAATGTCGTCAGGAGTGTGCAGTTCGAACGAGTCACATTTCAACGAGGGTGTACGTTAATCGAGATCGTGAGAGGGCTGTCGAACGCTTCATTCATGATTATTTTGCAGAAAATTCAACGTGGGGTGAAGCCGTATTTCGCCGTCGGTTTCGCATGAGCAAGAATTTGTTCATACGCATAGTGGAGACATTGCAGGCTCGGGAACCTTCCTTTCAACAACGCCTAGATGCAACAGGTAGATTGGTGCACCATTCATTTGTTAAATGCACTGTCTCTTTAAGACACGGTGCATCAGCCGATCAGTATGACGAGTATCTGCACGTGGACGCGTCAACGGGCACCAAAATTCTCAAGAATTTCTGTGTAGCCATCAGATCCACTTTCGGTACGGAATACTTAAGGAGATCGACGAACAATGACGTGGCCAGACTCGTAGCGCTACATGAAATGAAATATGGATTCTCTGGTATGCTTGGTAGCATCGACTGTATGTACTGGACAAGGAAAAATTATCCAACCGAGTGGAGAGGTGCATACACAACCTAAAGAAAGGGATATCCTACACTCATCTTTGAAGCAATGGTCTCTCAAGATTTATAGATTTGACATATTTTTTTGGTGTCACCGGCTCCAACAATGACATCAACGTGCTTAATCAGTCCGATGTTTTCAGCGATGTCCAGCATGGGAAGGCGCCGGCGTTCGCTTTTGTTGCAAATGGCAGCGAGTACAGAATGAGCTACTATCTCGCCGACGACATCTATCCACGTTAGGCTACATTCGTCAAGATACTCCCACAGCCAACTGAGCCGAAAAGACAGCGGTTCGCTCGGATGCAAGAAGCTGCACGCAAGGACGTTGAAAGGGCTTTCAGCATTCTCCAAGCTCGTTGGACAATTATAAAAGGGCCTGCACGCTTGTGGTTTCGAGAACATTTATGTGACATCATGTATGCTTGCATCATTATGCATAACATGATCATTGAAGATGAAGGAGATCAATCAACTCACTTTGAAGCCGAACAGAGCACGGAGGGCGACCAAAATATTAATACGGCACTGACAATCCAAGGTGAAACCCCTGTTTTTAGAGCATATGACCAGAGAGAAGCGCACCTTCACGATGCGAGTACCCATTAACGTCTTGAACACGAATTGATTGAGAAAATTTGGACACGTTTCGGTCCGCTCAACTAGTGCTACCTTAATTTTAAATTTAATGTATTTTTCTTTATTGTGTTGTAATTTTACAATGTTTCAATACAATATGGTATTTTAATTTTAATTATTTTTATTATTCAAACTAAATATAAAACATAAAAAAATTAAATAATTAGAGACCGGGGTGAGAGACCGGTACCATTGGGGACGATTTAGAGACCGGTCTCTCAATTATTGGGACCCCACAAAAAGTATTAAAAATATTAATAAAATATTAGAAGACCTACCTAAGATAGGTCTCCCATTTTGGATGCTCTAAGTCAATGTTATTTTAATTGAATTTGGATGCTCTAAGTCAATGTTATTTTAATTGAATTCTAATTTAAAATTTTGCTGATTTATATTCTTCTTGAATATAAATAATAGTATTACTTTACCTCGAACTGAAAAGACAAAAGCACATCTGTTAAGTGAGTTCATACGAAGACGAAGTTAAGCTAATTAGTTTTGGACCTGTGGTACCTTTTGAAGTCCGGCCCAATATAAGCATATCTTCAAGTTTGCCCCATTTTTTGAGAAACCATTTATAGGAATTTTTTATTTTTTTATTTTTGGTTGAAGGGTTGCCAAAAATTTCTGCATTACAAGTAGAAGTAATTTGCTTTACTGAAAAATGGCGTCGTGTTCCTAATTTATTGAATTGATGTAAATTATATGTAGTGAAGATACTAAAGCATAAATACGTTGCGCATTATAGAACATAAGATCAAGTATTATTTGAAAAATTCTTCTTCAAAAAAAAAAAAAAGAAAGTAATTTTATAACAGTAGTCTTAATTAATCTATTCCATTATTCTATATATAAAGAGTGAATTTATGCTTTGCAATTGATTTGAAAATCAATTTCAGTGGTAATTTTGATATTTCATATATCAGTCAAGGGTATTGTTTAACACATCCTTATTCCTTACTCAACAGTTAGATTTCAAGAACGATCAATCTTATACATACCATCAACAGTTCGAACTCATTGGAAAGTAAAGAAAAATTCGATCGGATTGATAATTCATCGTGTCGAAAATTTTAAAGCTGGCCTGGTCCGAAAATAAATTTATAATGCAATATCTTGGGCAAAATAAATAGCTGTGTTTGGTTTGGATAAGTGGAAAAGGAAGGAAGAAAATTTGGATCAAATTTTTTGTATAGACTACAATTGCATCATGAACTTCTCTCGAAAGGGTGATTGCGTAATATTAACTCCTCTATATCAATATCTGCTCCTCTCACCGCACTATATTCCCAACGGATTTTAACAACTCTGTAATCAAGAAAAAGGAAATGGAAAAGTCGTAAAATTGTGGATCACCCTGTAACGCTCGACACGTGTCCTCTATTCCTGACGAATTCTCGAAATTGCCCTTTCCTCTTCTACTCATCCCCGTCTCCTCTCTCTCTCTCTCACCGGCAATAACATGTGATCGGGTATTTTATCCCTCTCCACCTCACCCCGCTTGGCGCCTTCACGCACAACACGCACTTATTACTACAGATCCATACGCTGTCCCAAACTCATATCCATTATTATTCTCTCTATATATATATATAATTTCTTTCATTTGTAGTTGAATTGTTCTGCAAAGAGGCTTTTCATTTTCTCGTTGATTCGGACAGGTTCGCTTAATATTGTTACTTCACGATTTTTTTTATTTAATTTGATTTTCTTGGGAGGAATTTTGATGATATCTTTGCAGGGTTGTGATCTGATGCCAAATTACTTGTTGAACGGATTAATTTTATGTCGTAATTGAGGTTTAGGCACCTAGGCTAAATCTGCCCACTGCTAAATTTCTGGAGGGTTTTGTTTTGTCGTTTTTTAGAAAAAAATGGCTATTTTGAGTCCGGCACTTTGGATCTTTGCCGTGGTTTGTGGTTTTGTCGATTGGTCAGAGGTATTAATCTTTCTTGGTGTTTGTTGATAAATATTTATGCTTCGATGTTTTGATGGTGATTGGTGAACTTCAACTAGCATATAGTATCGATAGATTTCTTTTAATGGAAACTTTGGATCCTATGCAATGACCAAATGGAAAACGTAGGGTTGTTAGTCTTTAGTGAGAATACAAGTCTCTTCAGTTTTTGTATGGAATTTTTTATTAAATTGAATAGAAGTCTTTTTGAAGTGTGTCTAAATTTGCTTGCAGCGATTCTGATCTTCATCACTACAACAAAAATGCTGCTTTTGAATGGTTAATGATTGGATTCTTAGAAATATTTGGGTGGGAATTTTGATGGTGGCTGCGTTATATTGTGCCAATATGTAGTTATATCTGCATTATGGAATTTTCTTCTGTTTGATTAGTGCTTATGTTTAGTGGTTCTTGTATCGTTGTCTGGCTGACTTGTCGGTTGGACTTTATGTTGAATTATGCTTTCCTGTTGGGAGATGTATACTGAGTTATGTATATTTGTTGCAGGAGGGCAGGCATGTGAGTGTTACTAATCTGAAAAAAAAAATACTTGACTTACAATCTGTTTGTCCATCGTTAATCTAGTGCGCGTTAAATGAGTGGTAAGGCTTGTGAGAAATTGGGAGGAACAATGTGGGCCAGACACAAAAGTTATTACCAGTTTATGCTTCTTTTATCTCTGGATATTTCTGTCTGGGAATATAATGTTTGTAGAATGAGGACTTCATTCAGACCTGAGGGGCTGCAGTTTTAATTTTCGAAGTTTCTGTTAAGTTGTTAATGTCTTAGCAAAAAGTTACACAAAAGAGAAGGAAAACATATAGGCAATGAGACAATGTATACATCTATAGAGATGTTTGCTTGGGAAAACTGAAAGGTCATTCGGAAAGAGAATCAAGTGAAGATCATAGGAGAGTGTAGTGGCATCACAAGCTACCGAAACAGGATATAATGGAATGTGCTAAAGCAGCATCTGGTGTTAAGAAAGGCAAGAAGAAACAGGTGAAGGATGATCTAGACCGCATCAAACAGGCTGAAAAGAAAAAAAGGCGCTTGGAGAAAGCTTTGGCTACTTCTGCAGCCATTCGCTCTGAATTGGAGAAGAAGAAGCTGAAAAAGAAAGAAGAACAGGACAGGCTAGATGAAGAAAGCGCTGCTATAGCCGAGGCAGTTGCACTGCAAGTCCTACTTGGTGAAGACTCTGATGATTCGAGTAAGGTATTGCTGAAGAGGCATGAAGAGCTGACGTTCTGGAACAATACTAACAATATCAGCATCTTTATGGGGGAAAGACTTCCGCTTGTTCATTGTCATGATCTATCAAGCTATTCAAATGAAAATGTGGCTGGTGTTGATGCTCATCAATATGAGCGCATGTGGAATCTCGGGGAGAATTCTCATTTTCTGGCTTCGTCTGATCATCATCTCGGGAACAGCTTATTTCCTCAATATTTTGGAGAAGAATTCTGGGGTCCTGCTGGATATCTGGCTGCTCAGGCTGTTACATCCCTTAGCATAGCTGATGATGAGCAGGTAGATGGTTTCGTCTTCAACCGTATCTAAATATCTTAGATGGTCTGAGTTATCTGGTCAAAGTTTTGGTGCCTTGCCGGAATTGTTCTCATTTATATGAATCAGGGGTGAGTTCACCTACATATATTTCTCAAATTGAAGCTTGTTTTATTGACAGCTTCATAATTTGGTATTCAATCTTATTTTGTTCCGATCATCCAAACCTTAATTATTGAATTTCTTACTTAATTAGCAAAGGTTGCTTAGCTTGCTCAGGATTATGAAAATTTTGCGGTGTTGAGTTCGTGAAGTTTGTGTTGTAGCTATATTGTCTTGCTTTTAGTCTGTAGCTTCTGTATTTCTCCATAGAATGAACGGTTTAAATTGCTGTGAATGAGCTTGATAATCGAGTAGCCATCTTGTCTTACCTATATTGGTTGATCAGCTCGATTTATTTTTTGATTTTATTCTGGGTTTTAAGTTGATTCAGCCCCATCCTCCAATATTCCCACGCTTGGGATTTTGCAATTAACAATATATTTATATGTTTAGACAATATATTAATTATTCCCAAACTCGCCTTGAAATTTGTTAATACATATAAGGAGGGTGAATTCGACCTCACCTCCTCACCTCCTCACCTACCACATACTTAGTGGGCCAAAAGCAGAAAATTGAATTAAAGGGAGTAAAGAAGAGAGACAGAGGCGTACTAGTATTAATTTATTAAACTATTGTTGCCTTGTATATATTTGTGCTAGAATGATAATCTTCAGTTTACCAAATTAGTTTCTTTTCTTTTTGATTTCTATACTTGCAAACACTAGAGGCGTGGTTGGCCGTAGGTAGTTAGAGAATGTAGTTGGGAAGTAGGTGTAATCAACTAAGCTGAATGTTATATTTTAGTTTCATTTGTTTATTATTCACACAGATTTAAACTTGACGTATTGTGTTTGAGTGCTTATAATATTATACTCCCTCCATCCCCCAAAAGTGTGGTGTACTTTTCATTTGTTGTGAGATATAAAATATTAATTGAACCACACTAACGAAGGGAGTACTTATATTTGACTTTATCAAGTAATACTCCTCCGTCCCCAGTAGACAGCCAATATTTTTTTTAAGGTAATAAACAGCCAATTTAGTATCTCGTGTAAATTAAGATTTAAATAAAAAAATAAGAGATTCAACTGTATTTTCTATACCCACCCTTATGGCCTCATCTAATTAGAATTAGGGTTCACAAAATTTTGACACCAAGAGAATCATATATATAAAGAACAATACTAATTATAGCCATAGGAAAATAATACAATTTCAGATTAATAATTATGTCATCACAGAATTACATTACCACGACTTCTCAGAATGAAGAAAAAAGGTAATCATTATAGCCAGATGAAATGAAACTTTAGTTCCGGTGTAAAAATGCTGTCAAACTAATCATTGTTAAATGGATAACAATAATAATAATAAATGTTATTTTAGGGGATAACAATAATAGGAGTACTTGTTAAATGAAGATAGCGATATTTTTCAAGCCACAGTTTGTTGGAATGGAAAATAAATTCAACGGTAACATCACAAACAACTAAGAAAGAAAGTAATCTAACCTGGTTGATCTACGCGATTTTGACCGCCAATAATTCTGGAAATACGGTGCAATTTTTAATATTTCTAAAATAGCATCATGCTAAATGAACCATAACGAAGATAGTAAACACTGTTATATATTTTTAAGATGTTAAATCTGCAGAAACTGAAATAATTCACAATTGAATGAAGTGAAATACTATTATACAACAAACCACAGGATCAAGTAACAAACCGGTTGACCAAGGTTGCCCTGTGCTGCAATATCAGATGTCTCGGAGAGCATTCAACTTCAAGGGTGCTTCTGCAGCTTGCTTGACCACCTTCTCATCCCGATTTTCCATTGCTGAACTAGTAGACGGTTTAGAACCAGCTGAGATAAGGTTCTTGAACCAACTACCTTGGAATCTAGGACTTCCTCTACCGGAGTTTCCAGGAGACTCGGGGGCAACAACAGAATTGCTCGATGCAACTCCAGCCAGAAACCGATATGCTACTTTGCTAGCACTTACAATCTCGGTTTTTGCTTGCTTCAACTGCAACAACACCAATGCAAATGACAAGGGATGATTTTTTTTTTGTTTTGTTTGGGGGGGGGGGGTGAACCGGAAAGGTATTAGCTATAAGGAAAGACCAAGTAAAACCCACTTCTATAGCTAAGGAAATACCAGATATTCCCCGTATGTTAGTTCGCAATTGATGTGTAACTGAATAATAAGAGCAAAGGAGCAGACTAGTGTCTAAATTTCTAGCTATTGGGCAGGAAGGCAGAGCGAGCATACAAATATTCAAATGGAAAAAATAAAAAATCCAAATCCGTTTTACTCCATTCGGTTCCATGATATGTATGTAGCTTTTTCAACTTGAGAAGGAGTACACAGTAAACAATCGTTCGAATCTTACTCGATAGGCTGTGTTTCCAGCTATTTCAACAGCAGCGTCTCCGGCATGAGCAAACCTGTTAACCCATCCTGTTAGAACCAATGAATGCAGATCATTACATGGTTGTCAGAAGTGGTAGCAGAATGAAATACAGAGCAGAATAACAAGCATATACAAATTATCATCATCAATTCACCAACGTAGTTGGGTGGCTGGGGCAGCCCATAAGAAGAATTTAAAGGTTGTCGACCGGAACGGAATCTCTTTTCATTTGGAAAAGTTTATGGTAAACTTTCTAATTACGTAAAAAGAAGTTTTCCCATTGGAATGTAGCGGGAAAACAGATAAGCAAATAAAGCTAACATGATATTGGGTGTGATTTTCAACTGAATTTAGTCGAGCCTCAAATTTCAATACAGCTCATAAAACAGACAAAACTTCACTCTTTGTCTACTATGATTTGAAGGAATATGGGACATATTAGAAATAAAATTATGAAATATTCAAACAAAATCATCCACAACTCAACAATGACCAGTGCAATCCATACTAAAATTGATTTCCAAGAGGAAGTGCTTACCAGGAAGCTTTGGCACACCAAGTCTTTCACAGAATTCATCACAGAAGTGATTACAATTCTTTGATAGCAAATCATATGACTGTCCAGGCCACTCTCTACTGAGTTCCCTCAGGATCTGATTGACCTTGAGGATAGAGAAGTCTGTTTTCCCAAGTTTAATACTTTCACGGTATGTATACATTGGATTCTTTGTAACAGGACAACTAAACACCCCAGTACCATGTTCACAGAACCCAAAGGACCATTCATCGTCTGCATAAACCTGTTGAGCAAGCGAAATACTATTAACTAAGGGAACAGTGAATGCCCCAACCCTATATGTGTGAATGGTGAAAACAATAGCTACACAACAAATAGGTAAACCAATCGGAATACGACAAGATGATAAACATATGATAAAAGGCACTTGGCGAGTACAGGCTTTGAAAGTATACAACATTTGTTCACGGGTGTATAACTGGTTCCAGTGACAAGCAGTATTTCACATCAGAAATCAGAAATACTAATGATGAGAAATAGTATTTTGATAATAGAAGCCTATGATTGAGACTTTGAGTGAATGCTAGCATGGCACAAGGAAATTGAGAGTGTCGAGCAAAGAAAACAATGTCGTCAAGTTACGAGAGAAGGTCAAAGTATATAAACTTCACCATATTCAGGAAACAAAACATAGAATAGGCTTATAAACACAAGTCTTTATACTTATAAGAGTGTTTTGAATAAACAAATTATATTTCGGTGAGGGATTTAAAAGCAAGGAGTCAAAAATTAAATCTCGAGCAAGAATTAAAATTAAGTTCCTTCTTATCTTGGACCAACTACCACCGCCGCCCACAACCAACAAAAGAAGAGGCACACCACTCTTTGTCCAATAGAGGAATCTGAAAGGGGCATGCCAACAGATTTCCAGCATACTAAAACCAAGCAAATACTTGCATCAAAACAACTACATAAAACCCTAGATCTACTCCACGAACTAGTCGATGAAAAATTAAATTGAAAAGGAAGTGAGAGCGAGCCTTGATAAACAAAAAGTAACAATGCAATGCAAATAATGAAGTAGCGTTAGCGTAAATAGAAGATTAGGCAAACAGAGAAAGGGATTGAGGAACCTGAACAGCGCTATGGAAGATGCCGCCGAGACCAATCCCATCTTTAAAGATCCTGTTGATCTGCAAAATAGTGTTGTTCGTTTTGTCATTGCCACTATTCGTCACGTCGTATACATGGAGGATCACCTCCGTCATCCTCAATTCAATTCAATTCAATTCAAATCCCCCAACAACACTTTCTACTCTTCTACCCTCTCTCTCTATATATATACATATATATATGCGTGCCTGTGGCTGTGGGTGAATGGATATTCAAGAATCACACTTTAATTTGAAAGCATAAGCATAGGAGAGGTGGAATGAACACAATGATTGTGAGCAATGGGGGGTTTCTGCTTCGATGACCGAGAAATGACGCGCACAGAAAGAGAGAGAGAGAGGTGAATTTTGTACTGCGCGGGGGGGTTTTGGTTTTGTTTCCTTCACCTTTTCATTTCCTTTGGATTCTTATTTATCGAATCAACTGTCAAAATTATGAATGTATTAATATATTCATCTTGTGCTTGTCAAAATAAATAAATATATATATATATATATATATACATCTTGTGGAAATATTCAGAGTTTCGTTTCTTTCTTCCGTATTCAAAATCTGTGAATATTATAATTGTTACTCCCTCCGTACTTCAAAAGTGTGATCCAATTAATATTTTATACCTCACATATAATCAAATTTGGACCACACTTTGGGGGACGGAGGGAGTACAAATTAAAACATAATTTTATAATTATGTATGTGTGTTGGCCTCGCGGTAGTATCGTGGCGCGGTCTTTAAATTTAATTGCTAATTTATAAAAAAAAACATAATTTTATAATTTTTAAAATTGTTTTGTAATTTTAAATTTTAATAAAATTTTGATTTATAGTGAAATCGACCCTATTTTTCTATTATAAATCATGCGCTCGTGTTATGGCCGAGATTGCATGAAAATTACTCACAATGGCCTTCAAAACAAGAGAGAATGTTATAACAGTAGTTAGAATTACAAAAGATGCATTTGATACAAAGACTTTTTTTTGTTTTTTTGAAAAGAAAGACTCTTTATATTTACAACGATAAATTAACTTTAAAAGACACCGCCTTTAACTATGTAGCTATGATTAAGTTAGATTTTTATCGGTTCCCAGTATAAGTCTTTACTATTATTAAGTTTTTTAAAGTTAAGAGTTGATCTATTTCTCAAGTATAACTAGTCCCCCAAATGTGGAATACGACTTTACTCCTCCACAATAATTAACGTCGTAATCAAACAATGCCCAAATTATTGACTTCAATCCTACCTTATTTGGATATAAAGTTTCAATGTAGGAATCTTGTAATTCAACCCACATCTAATTAAATTAAATCTAAGAGGACCAACTTTTACAACAAAAAAACTAATCTCTAACTCCGGGTATTTAGTAAGATTTTCCTGGTGAAAATTTTAAAAGCCAACCAAGTAAATAATTTGAGTTGGCTCAAAAAAAAAAACAAAGTAAATAATTTGAGTTCTAATGACATTTTTCTAAGAAATAAACATTACTTTTGGATTTCGAAGAGAAATTTTCTTCTATATTCAATTTTGAAAAATATTATTTTATACTTATTTTAAAAAAAATGTGATTCGACTTTTTTCTTGTAACACGACGATGTTAAACAACTTAAACTCATAGTTAACAATACATTATAGTCACAAAATAAAACTATCAACATGTATTAGATATAGCAATATTTAGTACCTTTATTCACATTATCAACTATGCATTACTGAATACATGTAAAAAAACGCAATATTAATAAAGTAGTAGTTAGTTGAAAATATATTGATATAATAAAGATAAGTGGAGTTACAATATATCAATTGATATAAATATTATTGAAAAAGCAATATCGATCCATACACATGAATTTCAGTTTGTTCGGAATATATATTTTCACGGAAAGTTTGTTTTTCTTGTCGACTTTTCAGTCAACTACAATTTTTTGGTTGCCTCGCGAATTCTTCGTCGGATTTGAAATCTGTGATTTTTCCGCCGGCTTTGAATAGAGTAGACAAAAAACAAGCTTGGATCGGCTCAACCCGACGGACTGGCCCAAATTTGGGCCCAGTTAAGCCTCGAAATAATAGGTCCGATGCAATTTTCGTGCAGGTTTAAGCCTACAAAGCCCGCTGGATTCGGTGACCCGGCCTGACCCAACCTTTGAACTACAAATGATATTTCGGGCTTGATTGAATTTCAAATTTTTAGGTACGATATGATTTTAGGCAGGCCCGACCTTGTCCGATTTAGCCAAAACGCCCGATGGGCTCGGGTGGGCCGATCCAATCCATCTTTTGCCATCTCTAGCTTTTATATTTTTGGTTGGCTCTTTGATAGGAATGTGGTGGAGTACTAATAATTTTTCCGTCCTACTATAAGTGGCACAAAACTTTTGGGTACGGGTATTTAAGAGTATGTGTTAAAGTGCATAAAATGTAGTGGCCTACTTGATCGTGAAGGATAAATTATTTTCATTATGGGTAATGTGCCACTTATAATGGGACAATCTAAAATGAAAAACGTGTCAATTATAGTGGGGCGGAGGGAGTACAAACTAGACAAATATCCATATGAAATGAAAAGACAACCCCCACTTTAATAAATGCAGTAGATTTTCGTTTCCAAAGTATGAGCCAAAGTCCTAGGAATCCAACAATTACTGCCATATTAGAGCATTAGCATTGGTGGGCACAAAAAAGTTGTGCCCACTAATATTATATTAGTAAAAGTGGGGTAGGGTGGGCACATAATTTTTGCTCACATTGGTAGGCACAAATTAAGGTGTGAGCAAAAATTAAGGTGGGCATTCTTATTTTTTTAATGATTTCATTTTTCAATTTTATTTTTATTTTCATAATTTAAATAATAATTATTTTTAAAATGCAAATTTTATTTAATTGAAAAAAATCATTACATAAAAAAAACTACATTAATTCTGCGATGGCGGGGGTGGGTTGATTCCCATTTCTCTCTTGAGAAATTCACAAAACTCAAGACGATTTTTTAGCGTGTCGGGTGTCATGCCCGTTGTGTCTCGAGTTAGAATCTCGTAGTTTGCCTACCACATCAGATGATGTTGCATAGCATTAAACGAACATTCTATCTCAGCAGAAGAGGACCCACCTTTACCTTTTCCCCGTGCTGCTGCCTTCGCCTTTTTCGTTCCCATTGGACGTTCGGCGTGAGTGCTTCCCGAGGTGAATTCGCCACCGCTCGTCATGCTCGCAGAGGTTGTCGTGGTGTAGCTCCCGTCTTCCCGGATCTTGGATCGCTTTTGGCGATATTCTATTTGACTTTGCTGGAAGAGACGACAATATGGAACTTCGGCGTATCCCTCACCACATTCCAAGCATCCAAATGCTTAAAAGGGATGTAGTATTTTTTTCTGCCACTCCGCTAGTGCCCTCTGGAAAATGTCCTCGCCGCTATGATATTGCTCCCAAGCATGCTTGTAGATTTGTTGAAATTTATCAACAAATCTTTTATTCTCTTTCAATAATGGCGCAATTGCTCGTCACTTCGCTCCAGCGTTCCCTCGGGACGGAGCCGATTGTAGCATTCCGTGATTCGCATCCAATAATTTCCAAATTTTTGAGCATTGCCGACAATAGGGTCCTGGCTAATATCGACCCGATAACGAGCCAAGCACTCTGTCTCCGCCTCACTGTAGTCGGATCCTCCGCCGCCTCGGCCGCCTTCTGGTCTGCTGTTGCTGCCGCCGCCTCTTTTTGCCTCGGGTGGTGGCTTTACCTCGGCCCTTTTTCTTAGGCGTAGAAGTAAACGCGGGCTCCTCGTACTCCAAGTTGACTCGGTCGTCGGACGAGTCCAAATTGACGGCCGATTGGAAGTCGCCGAGAGAAGGTGCCGGATGTGTAGGATAGGTGGAGAAAGCCCCCGGCGAAAATTGAGGGACATAGGCGGAATTGGGTGAATATTGCGGCACCGAGTTGTAACCCACCGGAAATTGAGGACTGTTGGGGGTGGGGGTGGAGACGTTTTGGAAGGATGGAGGTAAAAAATTACAGTAGAAATTTGGATTATTGGGATCGAAACTTGCATCACTAGAACCAAACCAAGACCAATTTTGATTGGGATCCATTTGTAGCACAAAAATATAAGAAGTAGAAGAGAGAATTTAGAAGAAATTGAGATATAAATGTAAAGAATGTGGTGAAAATGAATGAAATAAGATGTAATATTTATAGGTAAAAATTAGAATTAAATTAAATTAAAATTAAAAAAAAGCCATTGAGCAACGGTTAAAAAAATCGTTGCCCAATCAGAAGGTGCTACGTGGCGCAGCATTCCCACCCGCCCACCCCCCGCACCCGGGCGCACACCCGCCCACCCTCACCCGGGCTCCATTGCCTAGCGCCCACCCACCGCCCGCCCACCAATGCGTGTGCTCTTATAAGATGTATGGGATCACGAGTGGTTTTGCAAATATGAGTAGATTGCAAATATGTTTATAAGAGTGTTATTCAAAGTGGGTAAAAAAGTATCAAACCCTTATTAATACATACAGGAGAAAAAATTATGGGTAAAAAGTTTTTAATGATTTAAACTTCAAATAAAATAATAGTGTCAATGAACGAGGGCAACATTATTCAAAAGGCATGCTGAGCACGCCATATGCCACAACCATTCTGATCTCTCTCTCTCTCACATTATCGATCTCTCAAAATAACACCAAATTATCTCTCTCAAAATAGTTTCAGCAAGGGCAAAAGAAAGACAACGACTATTTAGTCTATTTTCCTTTATCCACAATCTGTCAATGTATCACATGCTTATTGTTTTATTTTTTGATTCCAAATTTGAATCTTCATCCGTATTTAGTATTTACATAACATGCCGTTAATTTCTTTCATTTTAAAGCTATTTTGGCATTTTATGGTTCATTTTAAATTCGTTTGTTTTTATTAAAAATATAGTTGGTTAACATAAGTTTATTAGGAAATCCTAAAAACACATATGAAACACTCCCGCGAATAGTAAAATAAAATTAATTTATATTTGCAATTACATAATTATATTGAAATTTAAACATATCGGTAGTTGGATCACAAGTTCGAAAACAATATTTACCATACGCTTTAAAGCTCCAGTTTTCATTCTAATTCAGCTATTACAAATCATATTTTATTTTCTAATTACATAGCACGAGTTTACAGTTATCATTTTCAATTCTCTCCATAACATAATGGAGTATATCTTTAAACCAAACATGTTGATAAAATTCTGCGTGGAGGATGTGTCACAATTTTATAATGGCTATCAAACAAGAACAATAATATCACACATTTACCTTATCCTTATATCCCTCCTCGATAAATCTTCAACATCAACAATATCCCTAACCTTGAATTATACTCGGTTGCAAACAACTGGTATCATATAATTCCCAAACATACGAATCATTATAATTTCGTTATACAAATCATTATAATTTCATCGGGCTACAAGTAGTTTCTAGCAGCCCAGTCTAGTCCGAAATGATAATTTAGTGTAAAAATGATCTGGCAGACCGGCCAGGCTTGAGCCAACTTGAAGAAATTCTAGGTCGAGCCGGGCCAACTTGAAGAAATTCAATCGAACTTCTATTTTTATAGCTTATAATTACTCAATTTTGAGCAGGCCAGACCAATTTTTGACATGTCGTTGTATCAATGTTTTGAAAATCAGACCGGACCAGCTGGTTCAACCGGTTGGACTGGGAATCGGATTCGCACTAAAAAACCGGAGGTCAGTCCAAACCGAAAGAAACCGGACATGGTTTTGAGGAAACGGCCGGTTTTTTTATTGTGCTAAAAACTTGCATTTTGGAGGTGTTAATCCCATGACCTACATACTCTACAATAGGCAAGATCTTTGCCATTGCACCACCAAATTCAATTGTACTATTTACAACGTTTATTATTATTATACATACTTTTGAATACTGTAAAAAGATGTCAAAATCTTTATCTTAATTCACTCTCTCTCTCTCTTTAATTATCAATTATATATTATTATTTATATATATTTATACTCAATAAATATATGAAAAATCATTATATACATGTGTTATGGATTTTAATGTGTATTTTTACTTTATGAGTTATTAAATTGTGAATATTTTTATATTTATAATGTATGTTATTATTATTTTATTTAAATATTTATTAAACGGTTGAATTATGGTTGAACCGGTTGAATGAATTGAACCATGATCCGAAAATCTCATCGGTTCAAGCTCCGGTTCGGTTTTGAAAACATTGCTTTGTATATCAAAGTTAATCTACTTTTTGCGGGACAGGGAAATTTCTCTCAGATTTGAAAATGTAGAATTTAAAATGGGGATGAAGAGAGGCTAAGACCGTAGTTGGTAACATTATATGATGATAGCTGGAACTGGAAGTCTCTTTAATATTAAGACATAATGTAAATTAATTCTTGAAAAGTTAATTAAAATTGAAAAATTTATAATATTTGCAATGATCAAGTAAAACAAATTGTTCACTGAATTTGGTACTACAAGTATATATGTGACATGCATATATAAATACAAAATATATAAGATAATTAACCTGCAATGTATACGTGAGTTTTAGTTTATTCAGGAAATTTCCATATTCTAAGAAATAGGTTTAAAAAAATCAATCAAAATAAATTATTACCTATGTGAACGCCTAAAACTCATGATTTACTGAAACTAGTTTTGTACCCCGTGCGATGCACGGCAAAAGTTAATAGTCATGTCGTAATTAATACAGTAATTAATACAGTAATACATCACGAAGAACCCAATCATAAATCTGAAATATATATATATATATAGCGCGGATCAAATAAGAACAATACTTTCTTAGGTAAGAAATAAAAACAAATATGGACCCTTGATCCTTGTTGATTAATTAATTATAAATTTTGCAGTCCTACTCATTATATATAAGTCAGACCTCAAGTCTTATTCTATATATTTGGGATCCATATAAAAAAATTGGTAAGTAAATAATTTCAATCTAAATAAAATAATAAGAATATATATATATATATATATATTTGCAAGCAGTTAATATATTTTATACTCATTTCATAATATATTATCCATTATTTGATATAAAAATTACATTGACATAATATGTAATAATATTTAAATATATAAATACATACATTATATAACATATTAATTAGTTATAGTAAATTATTAGTTACATACAAAAACACTTGATCAATCTAAAACTATTTTTGATGGACAAATATGATATAAAAGAAATTGGTTTTGCTGAATTGAGATTGTAGAAAATGCATTTTATCAAGTAAGTGTGCGTTTACTTTCCCTCCTTTGAGTGAAAAGAATGAATAAGAAAGAGTGAAATTCTAATTTATACGTATTATAAAAGAGCGAATTTTTACAAAATTGGATTTGTTATAATATATCACTATCATTATATTTATCTTAAGGGCAATAGTGTAAATCTATATTTAATTTATTATAATAATAAATTAATAATATAATCCTTCTACTACTACTATAACAACTTAATAAATTAATTAATAATATAGTCCTACATGTTTCTCTTATTCAAAGGTGAAATAGAAAAGACAACATAAATTTGAATAGTTCCAGATTACTTTATTACGCCAGAAATTTGTATTTTTGTGTAATTTATTTTTTAATTTAGAATTATTATTTGATTTGATTATTAAGTATATTTAGATTTGTCATGATTATTGTGAAGAGAGTAAAAAATTAGTGGTTTGATAAATTAATTTTTTAGCTTTAAAGCATAATCTCACATTAGACGATAAATTGAATGGAATCGAGCATAATTGGCGTCATTATGCTTTAAAAAGGGCTTGAATTTTGCATAAGTTGTAAAATTGACAATTCCCATTATAATTTCTCAAGTATTTAAATAATATTAAAAATTAAAAAAGAAAAACATTTATGTAGACTTTTTTCCTTACTGAAATCGATTATGAATTATTTTTAGGTGTGTAGCCATAGTTTATGAAGGGATTATAAAAATTAGTGATTGATAAATTAATTTAATATCTTTTAAAGCTACTCATAGACGACGATAAAAATGAATTTACCATCTGGTGTAAAAGAAGTGTTTTTTGATGTAATTAAATTTAATATCGATGATTACAACCTCAACTAATTTAAAGTTGAAATTATGCACGACAATTGATTTACTAACATATATTTTTCATCTAATACTTGCTAATAAGCATACGTGCAACGCACGTAATCTCTCTGCTAGTCTATAGAAAAGGAATGATAATAAATGAGAGATTTAAAGGGAGAAATTTTTTTTCTCCCTCCTTTTCCCTTATCATCAAAGTAAACGCATCCTAATAGAAAATGTCTTTGAACAAAATCATCTAAGAGATAGAAATTTAAACTAATTACATTTGTGTATTGATTAAGAACTCTAAGGACGCAGCAAGTTCCAAATCATTAAATTAATATTATAGATATGTATTTAAATTATGCCAAAATTAGTTTGTATATGTTGAAAAGCCTCACATATTCTCTTGATGGAATTTGTTTGATTTTCGTGAAATCTTGGAAGAGACACTTGTTTCTTGTTCTGAATCAGCATTTGTAAAGTAGTAGTATTTCTTTATGCTCTTAGGGATGATATTGAGCTTTGGATCATTTGTAATAACTCAATTCATTCTCTTGAAACTCAACTCATGACACTCGGCCCACTTACAGGCTAGCTCTTCTTCTAAAATGGTGATTGGTTTTCAATATATATATAGATGCTCCATATATATCACGAAATGATGACAAACACAAAATTAAAATTAATGAAACTTGTAGAGAATGAGATAGACAACAAATCTTAGAAGCTAGCTCTAAGAAGCACAAATTTCATAAAATGAATGATCATCTGAACTAATGAAAGATAAAAACTGGAGTAAAAATTAAGAAGCAACATACTATATTATATTATCTCCAAAAAAGAGTTCTCGAATATGCATAAAAGAGAAAGAAATAAACATATACATACCATAGTTTATTACTATTAGTTTATTAAACAGTGTGTATAAAAACACACACTTACGTACCTTTTGATGTATAATCGCTCCCAAAAGCTATGGACGAAGAGGAATCAGAGCATCCATGATAGTTTTTTCTTAATACTTGAAGCAACAGCTTTATTAGCTTTACTTTAGTAGATTATTGGCCACAATATATACCAAAAAGAAATGTAACTTCCAAAGTACGAATTCTGAGAATTTGACCAATATATATATATGTTATGAATGTTTTGCCAAAAACCTTCCGCCATAATCTGATTCTATGTTGCTCATAAGTTTTTCCTCACTGGAAACTTCAACTACTTCCCCTTTCTTGTCGGAAATTCAGTCATCACTAATAATTCAATAAATTTAGGAGTTCAGTTTGTGGAATACACTATAATATACGGGAGAGAGGAAAAGAAGAATTATCTATATGAAGAAGAAATCATGTGTTACACTTACAGGAGAAGATAAAACAAAACGACTTCGAAAATACAAATAAATAAATCAGGAATCGCCAAATTACCACCATAATCTCTTACACAGCAGTGGACCGAAAGAGAGGGGGAATTCACAGGTTGAGGACAATTAATTTAAATTATGAGTGGGAGGAGTAACTGCAATAGCCACGTAAATCATGTATCATGTATCATGTATTTGAATTAAACAAATTGTTGATTAAAATTTTAACCTTCAATTTAATAGAATATACAAAATTGCCACTCAAATTGATTCTCAATTGAAAACTCTCTTTTTATATATATATAGATGATCGGTTAGATTCAAAGAAAAAATGACAACGTTATTCCTCATGCCATATAACCGCATAGATTAGAATGAAAAAAAATAAATCTAAAATTAATATTAATCATAGATGACAAAAAAAACGGTGTAGATCATTTCTTATTTCTTACACGGATATTATTTTTATTTAATCCTTCCCCTATTTTAGAATATACTATACATATGGATGGCAACGCGGGCGGGTTCGGGGCTGGAAGTGCTTTCCCACCCCCATACCGGCACCAAAAATTCACCCCCATACCCTCCTCCATACCTTATTAAATTGGGCGGAAATTACCCTGTGGGAAAGGGTACCCGCTAAAAAATTCTATGAGTTTAAAAGTTTGTTTTTGTCAAAAAAAATAAATTAAATACTAACATCATCCACTAAATTAATACATGCAAACCAGGAAAATAAATTCAAAACATGCAAAGCAGGAAATTAATACAGTTACATACAAATGTGTTTAAAAAAATATATTAAGAGTATTATTTATCTGGGCGGGTTCGGGGCGGGGATTTATACCCCTTATACCCGACCCGAACTCTCGAGTATAAATCTTCATATCCGAAACCGAACTCGACCCTGGAATTTCACTCCCATATGAGGCGAGCACCCGCGGATATAATTGTCATTCCATAGTGCCTCTTTCGTGCTCCATTTGTACCTTCGCTTATTGGGATTTTGCATAGGAACAAACAAGACTAGAAATAACAACAAGACTTTTCAAAATTACAAAATAATATCTAAAATTTGCAATTTCTTTTAATAAGAATGGTGTTCAACAATTGAAATGGCTACACAAATTTTTCTTCATTAAAAAAAAAAACTTATTATAGATTTATCATTAATGTTTACTATGTAACATTCAAGTTTTTATTGAGATGAATACTCAATTAGTATAACATTTTATTTTTTATTATAGATATTTTCTATATTTAAACGGGGATCGAGTTTATCAATGGAATATTGCTATATGGGTTGCGGCGGGAATATGTATTAAAATAATTTTTTAATCGAACTTCGGAAGAGTTTTTTAAATTGTATAATTTTCAAATTTATACTTAAAGCATAATTTCAAATCTTTTGTTAATGTTTTATTTCGTAATATTCAAGTTTTTAACAAGTATTACTATATGAGTTTGAGACAAAAACAAGTTGTAAAATTATTTTTTAAATATAAATAAACGAGTTCATGTAATTAGTGGACATTGCTATATGAGTTTGAGAAATGAATGAATAGTGTAATTAGTTAGCATTGCTATACGAGTTTGATAAATGAATGAGTAGTTTAGGACGGGAACAAATAGTAAAATTATTTTTTGATCGACTTTAGGTCAAGTATAAATTTTAAGCTGATTTTTGATGGATTTTGTAACTTTTAAGTTTAGGACAAGAGTATAATTTTTGAGTGTATACTTGAAAATATTAACTTTTAAGTTTTTGTCATTTATACATATATTAATAATGTTTACTTTGTAATATTTAAGTTTATAACGAGTATTACTATGCAGATTTATGATGCGAACTAGTTGTAACTTTTTTTTTTTAATTCAGAAAGAAACGGGTACATGTATATAAATAAACAGGTTCGAGTTATTAACAGACATTATTATATGTGTTGTGGTAGGAAAGAGTATTAAAATTACTTCTTAATCGGGCTTGAGACGAGTTTCATAAATTATATAATTTTTAAATTTATACTTGTAACATTTTTTTTTAATATTTTGTTAATGTTTCCTTTGTAATATGGAGTACAAGACTTTACCGTGTATTATTATGTGAGTTTGGGACGATAACAAGATGCAAAATTATTTTTTAATCGAATTTGAAACAGGTAACATGTATATAAATAAACGGATATTTATATAATATGTTATAAATATTCAGGTTTATAACATATATTACTATACGAGTTTAAGATGCGAACAAACTAATTTTTTAATGGTATTTATTATTATACGGGTTTTAAAACAAATCGAATAATTGTATAACTAATTTTCCAACAAATAATATATAAAGTATGACAATTCCGTCGAACATCTACGGGCAACATACTAGTTGCTTTGTATATCAAAGTTAATCTACATTTTGCCGGACAGGAAAATTTCTCTCAATTTGAAAATGTAGAATTTAAAATGGGGATGAAGAGAGGGTAAGACCGTAGTTTGAGAAAAAATGAGGCCCATATACATGGGTCATCGGCCCAATAAGAACACGAAGCTTTTCCCAATTTCTTTAATAAAATATTCACATCGCGAATTTACCTTAACTTTAACAAACAACAGTAATACAGCATCCTCCTCAGCAGCAGTCAGGTCAGCAACTGATAAATCAAATTTTCCGGCTTGGTTCAATCCAACCGCAGAATCACCGAATTACGGGTAAATTATTCACATTTTGCAGTTATCTCTTTTGATTTCTTTTATTTCGCCCTCAATTTTTTGCTAGTTTTTGAATTCTAGGGTTTTGAATATCGGAGTCGATATGTTTATCGTTTTAACTTCGAATATCTCTATTTTCTGCTGTTTAGTAACCCTATGCGAAAATAGCAATCTCGTTTTGCGGAGCATCTTAGAAAGCAGACCACAAATTCGATGTGATTTTCTCTAGTATTTCGTAATTATGGTATGTTCAGAAACTAGAAGACGCTATATACATAGAAAAAGTCAGAATCTTTGTTGCGAAATGTATACTAACTAACAGTATTGCGTGGGAAAAATGTGAAGATCGTTGGTTGTTTGGGGCGGGGGTGGGGGGGGGGGGATGTTGGATGTTGGATGTTGAATGACATGGGACAGGCAGCTCTGACGTATTCCAACTTTTCCTATTTACTTTAAATTGAGCATCAGGTTTCCATTTTTTGCCTGCTAGTTTCGTATATGATAACTGCCTAGCCCCGCTGCTGGATTTTGATCCGTTCTCGAATGCGAAATAAGTGAGCTAAGGTTTTGCTAGATGTGGCAGTGTCTCCAGTAAATTGTGATGTATGATTGTCTAGGCTTAAAATTCTGGCAATCTTAATTGCTGTTGGCTGTTTGCTTCATATGTTATAGTTTTCAATAGAAACACACATGCATATTAGTGAGCCCTTTTTGTTTATTCAAGAATATTTAATTTACTCAGCCAATTTATAATATCAAAATTGTTTAATGTTTGCAGGTTGATAATATAGCATTTGCCAATCTTTGATATCATGGTATTGTCTTCTCGATACCTCCTTTTCTACTTTATTGCTTTCCATTTCTTTCTGAACTACACACTGAACTTATGAATTAATTCCCTTGTGTTACCATGCATATTTACTTTTGTCTGTTCTGTTGATTTTGTTAATGCTTTTGTTAGGTACTATGTGATTTTCTGTGGATATTTTTTGTATAAAAATGTTTACTTTTCATCGATACGTGCTCATTAGTGCTTTTTTGTCTCTTTAGTCTTTCAATATGTTTTGAGAGGCGTGTTCTCAAACTCATTACAAAGATAAAATTCATACAGGTGATTGACTGCATTTTGCCATTTCAGAACCCTGATTAGCTTTTTTTTTTAATTACAAGTGCAGGACAATTACAGTTTTAATGATGAAAAATTAGAGAGCAGACTGTATGTTGGTAACCTTGATCTGAGGATAACAGAGTACGCGAATGCATCGTGATCTGAGCATAACCTTGATCTTTAATGAGGTCTAATTTCTTTCTGCATGATGGAGTATGTTTGATATGTTTGAATCTGTGCAGGGCAGCTCTAATAAAGATGTTTTCTCCATTTGGAAAAATCGTATCTGAAGACTTCCTATGGCATACTCGCGGCCCCAAACGTGGAGAGCCACGTGGTTATGCTTTCATCCAGTTCAGCTCTAAAGAGGTAAGTTTGTGTTTTTGTGGTTTATTATTTCTTGATGTAGCAATAACTGATTCCTGCTTTTAAAGTGAGCATGCAGGAAGCTATCGGGGCCAAGGAGAAGATGCACGGAAGAATGGCTTGTGGACGCCCATTAGTTGTTCGTCTTGCTAGTGAGAAATACCCCGCAGACGGATCAGCTAACTCTTCCAAAATGGGTGAAGGAAGTAGGTCGAGTGTCTGTGGAGGTGGAGGAGGTGGTGGACAAACTAGTCGGAGTGCTAAAATAGCGGCGATAAAGAACAAACTGAAGGCGATAGATGAAGAAAGCCATAAAACCTCCTCGAAAAAGCAGAAGCTAAACGATGACTCTTGCACCAGCAGCAGTCACGATAATCCTCGTGAGAGATAAGATAGTAATAAGGTCAGAACAGAACAAACGGAACGTGAAACCTTTTTGTATTGTATCATTTATATGCACCGGTTTTTGTTGTCAGATCAGATGTACTTGTCTCTTATACTGTATAACTTTATTAATCAAGAAACCGACCTTATTATCGGAGACTATTACAGTACAAGGCAACCAAATATCCACTTTTTATTTATTTATTTATTTATTTTTTCCTTTCTTAGCTACAGTATGAGAACAAATTTCTGCACTAGATTAGCGGTTGCTTCGAATGTATGTAGATGCGGCGACAAAGATCCAAATCTTTTCTGGGTGCATTTGACCGACCACCTTTAATTATTGTACTTTTTTTGTCTTTAATTTTTAATTAATTAATGTGTAATTAAGTCTAATTAGGAATTTATAATTCTTAATAGAGATTAATAAATTCAAATTGAAAATTAAAATTCTAATGAGAAATTAATAAATTCTAATTGAAGAGTACAAACTTTAATTAGGATTAATTACTTCTAGTTATCACTTAATTCCCTTGTAACATTATTGATTAGTATTGCAGCTGACCGCACCGTATAAGTTTTTGCGTTTCCTTTTTTATTATATCCTTTTTTTAGTGTCAACTACTCTTTCCCCATTGGTAACTTGTGCTTGTTGACATTGTTGAATATTTGATCAAGTAGAATGATTCCATGCAATAGAGCGGCAAAAGCCAAAATAACTAAAATTTCGTCAATATGTAAAAATTGAAAACAAGAATACAGAATATCGATTTCAAACGTCAAGAAATAATCAAAAAATTATATGTTGTAATATTAGCTCAAATTTCTCAGCGGGAGAAAAGAGCAGGGTACAAGTCTCCTTACCATTTCAAGCTCAGCTACTGTATAAAGAGGCAACAATTGTCTCAACAAACAACAAACATATCCCAAGCAATCAAAGTCCAAGCGATATACATTTAAATTCAAAATCATGACAGCCTACTCACAAACAGGGAGGGGGAAGAAGTAAGAAAAAAAAAGGAAGGAAAAAAAAAAAAAAGAAAGGAAAGGAAGAAGTGGGCCTTATGCGTACCAAAAAAAGACATAACTGAGAACTACCTTGGCCACGACTCCTATAACGATAGCCCTTCAGTTTGTTTAAATCAAAGTATCAACACTATGACTGCATAACTTTATTCTGTTTAACACAAGCGGGTGCTTTGAAGGACTGGCACTTCCACAAACTGTTACTCGAAGGCCCCATCGAAAACAAGGGCGGATTGTCCACACCAGTTCTCACCGCGTTACCTTCCGACACTTTTACACTCACCTCCTCTTTCGGACTAGTTTTATCCTTGAAGCTACAAATGCTCAAAGGCAATTTTTTCTGCTTGATTCTTCCCCTCTTTCTACTAACGCTATCCAAAACTTCGCCATCATCCAACTTCAGCCGTTCAATTTTACTGAGCCGAGATCCTTCTCCATTATCCATCTTTAGTTGAAGTTGGTCACCATTGTCATGCTTGGAAGTGTTCAGATCTACCATAATCATGTCTATCTTCTTTATAGGGCTTTCAGTGTCTACTTCTACTACACCATTACCGTTGTTTTTTGCTGCGAACGGTCTATCCCCTTCCTCAACTGGGGCTCCACTAGTAATACTAGTTTTCCCAGAAGAAGCAGAGCTTTTCAGCCTTTTATGTTTGTGACTCTTCACATCTGAACCTGGTGAGTTTTTCAAGATTCTTGGGGAACTGTTGATGGCCCGGTGCAAATTGCGAGCCACTTCTTCATCTGTTCTACAATTAGTACCACTTCTATTTTTGTTGTACAATGCCTCAACAGTTACATGCTTCTTCATCTTGTTCTTTTTCAGAAACTTTTCTTTGTTAGCCGTCTCATCTGAAAGAATGGCAACAAGATCCAATGCACTCTTGGCAGCAGCTACTGCCTTTGCTGCTTTTGCAGCTTTCTCTTCAGCATTGGCTCTTGCAGCCTCTGCAACCTTTGCAGCTTTCGTAGCAGCAATTCTAGAGACTTCAACAATCTCCTCACTCGAAAGACTTGAATTACTAAACTGGGACCTCAATGCAATATTGAGACGGACATCATTTTCGCTCCCAGCACTACTAGGAGTTGATGGTGTAGGGGAATTAACATCGGAGTTCTGTCTCTTCAATCCAGCTAGAAGCCGTTTTCGAGGTGGCAAATGGGCATCCGCATCCAAGTGATTAACATTGCATGTGTTAGTTTCCATATTCTTATGCATTTACATGCAAATAAATTCGTCGGAAACCTTCACAACACAAGCAAGAAGGGATATTTTGACCTTAAGCGTACAATTCCTAGCAACAGGAGGCCCTGTCTTCATATAAATCCAAATTTGTCAAAACCCACATAAGACTCGACATCTCTACAAACCAAATATATCACAAACCATCAAACAAATTCTAATGCACCAATTATAAGTGGAAAAATCAAATTGACTCAACTGATGACTTCCCAATTCTAGGTATACTAAAAAAGGAATTCGATTAGATCAGCACTAATCCAAGAGTCGTACAAAATCTTATTGAGCTAAATTCTATAATCAGACACTCTTAATATAGAAGAGAAGCACAAACCGTGATCAGAGTTGTAGGTTATCTTAGTGCAGCTGAAACTAGGGTTTTTTTTTTAGAGGATACACATGTTTAGAAGAATAATAGCAAGGAAATGACGACAGGAAGAAACCCTAAGATTTCTTCTGAAACAACAGATCCGCATCATAAAATTAGCGCGAAGCCATAAATATGTCCTGCGGTGATGATGATGATGATGACGATGATGACGATAACAAAGACAACAAATAAACCAGCTATAGTAAATTATAATAAATCAAATAACACGAAATCAATTATTTTACCTGCAATTGAAATAAATCAAAAAAATTCCGACAAGAATTTCAAGTCCAGATTATCATCCATCCTCATCTGATGCTTAACTCTCACAAAAATCTCGCCACGGAATCCTCGCAAAAGATCAGTTTGAATCCTTAGATTCATTCAAACCTCCTCAACTCCAGTTAACATCGATCTCAGCCAAAATCACGACGCATGTACAAACCGGAAAAATGCGACGCCGCGCTCCGCCGTGGCGTGATTGGATCAATGAACAGAGAGAGAATTACGGGCGTAGGATCACGGAGATGAGCAAATCCATGCGATGATTTATTTCTACGATGAGAATTCCGGATTAATGAATTGTAATATTCGTTTCTCTTGTTTGTGTGAAGGATTTTTAGAATTTCTCAGGCTTATTTGTGAGAAATGGGATGGGGCTTTGCAGGAGTGATTTCACCACGTATTTGTGATGGTCTGTCGGACGAATTTACCCTCGTGGATTTGCTTGATGTGACGAAACTACCCCATTCTTGCCCTAAACATCTACATCTTTATATTTATATTTATCGCTACTATTTCTATTTCTATTTCTATTTCTATTTCTGCAGCACCAATAAATACTACTATGAAATACTACAAAACAACAACAATTGTTAAAAACTTTATTATACGAAACGAAATAATGTGGACCCTGTTAAATGCGACATGTCCTTTATGTATGAATGGATCTTAATTCCACCATTTGACTTTCAAACCAAATATTTTAGGAATGTGTCACATTAGCAGCTAGCTTCTAAATACTTTTGGATTAATTGCAGTTATTAATTTATTAGTTACGTTGTTTGAGTGTAATAACAAGTTAACAACATCTAAATTCGGAAAATGAACTTGAAAGATGACATTGATCGAATTTTCCGTAAACCTGATCGGTGAAGTTATCATTTTATTTCTCTATTTCACAAAACAATTATAAATTATTATTATTATTTCTATAATTCACCTACCATCTGACTTGATTAGAAAAAGGTATTAGATCAAATCCTAGAATTCAGCTGAAAAATATCTTACCAAATATGATGTTATTGCTTGTTCTCTGCTCCTTTTATCCCTCGACTTACCTTTTAACTATATCTCATTATGTTTCTTGCAAACTTTTATTTATCCAAGACAGGGTTTTTATTACACACGAGCTTCACCACTACAAATAGTTTTATTTCCTATCTCACAATTAATTAATACCTCACATATCACAATTAAAAGGAGCTTGAAAAATTAAAGCAAAGAGAAAAAGAACATCACAGAGAAAAAGCCACCACCATTTCTTGAAAACTAATAAAATCACTCCAAACAATTTACAATATCTGCAGTTTCACCAAGTGTACAAGAAAACATAATCTGGCAGTCTCTAAAACTAAATTAAGAATTCAAGATTCCAATTTGAGGGAGATTCTTGAGATTATCATATAGAGAAACGAGCTACAAAAAAGATTTTTTCACTATTGTACCCCCATAGGTCAATGTGAATTCAATGCGAGAAGGAACTTGTATACTTGAGGACCATAAAAGTAACATTGTTGAGAAGAAGCGGCTCTGAAGCAGCATAGGCCAAAATGATTTGGCACGTTGAGATCAGTAAGATTTTGCAAAAATTGCAACTTCATCGGCTGGATTGCCAGTCATCAAGCATTTCTTTATCCCCTCCGGCTGTTCAAAAGGAAAACATCTAATGGTTGCCCCTGTTTCTTCTTTCACCTTCAGCTCCTCGCTCTCACTGTTTAAATGAATAATACAGTATATAGCTTGCCGTAAAGTTCAAACAAAAGAAAATTAATCTTTTTATTTGAGATTTGGATAAGTGTTTTAAAGAGTGTGATGATAAGTACCTGGCTGACCAAGGGCCTCTTGCCCATCTGCCTTGACCAATCGCCTCTTTAAGTTCACTGTAAGAGCTCACATCAACAATGTTGCTAGAAAAAACATTTTGAGAGTCAGAATTTGTCAAGCACCAGAAAACTAAGAAGCAAGCAAAAATATTACAGAAAACAGGGAATTCAGTATCCTCAAACACATGGACCAAATTGTTTTTGGAACTCATATTTAATATACATCTACGACTAAACAAGAATTAGGGCAATCCTGATCCCTGGTCCTGGACACTCAAAATTTGAAAAATAAGAAGGAAAAAAAAACCAAGCTGTTGTAGCACCATCAGAAATCGACTACACAAATTGAACTTTTAGCATATGAGATAATCAGTGAAGTAGAACAATATCATGTCTTCATTATACTTAATGATCCAGGTACGTAACTGCCATTCACAGACAGAAATGGGTAAAGGCCAATCTATTTGAAGCCAAAAATAAATAAAAAAATATACAGAAGAAAGAAAGAAACGCGCACACACAATTTTATGTCATATCTACCAGCTAGCTATATGGCAGAACATACCTATCGCGGAATGATTTTGCCCTTTCAAGAAGAGATGACTGAACGTCCTCCAACTTGCCTTTCACATAAGCCACCAAAGCTGACGATTCCATTGATATACCAAAAACTTTCCCTTGTTTCCCAGGAATATCTCTTCTAGAAACAACCACACTTCCACTCGAAACGTCTCGAGGCCCAATTTCGATCCTCAAAGGGACACCCTAGATGAGATTAAACAAATATTAAGACAAAGCCTATCTTGTAATATGAAAAGTATTGTCAAGAATACCAACATGGTCTCATCCCATCTAAAATCAAACCCCACAATGTGCACGAATTTAACAATGGGAACAGGTAATACTCTTAGTTCTATTGAAACAATAAACATTACTTAAATAAAATAGCCAGACAAATTCCTAGAGCAATTTGTCAAATGATGCCTTATCTGCAATGACATCCATGATACAAATGGGTGAAAAGACTTTACCTTCATTTCCCAGAAATTGAACTTCCAACCGGGTGTTCTCTGCTCAGAGTCATCAATTTTGACCTTGATTCCGGCAGCTTGAAGAGTTTCCTTCACAGATGAGGCAGCATCTAGAACTCCAGCCTTATCGTCTGCCTTCTTCCATATTGGAACTACTATGACCTGATGCATCCACTAGTTAGAAAAATATAATTTTCTATAAGCATATGAAAAATATAAGCTCACCGGGCTTATGTATCGTACGATAATTCAGAATTTCAGAAAGAAATAGTTGGTAAAAAGTAATGTTCCTAGAAAAGAGTACATATGTTACAGAGTTACCTAGATGTGGGGGGAATTAATCACTTTAGGCTCTTTAGCCATGCAATATAGCGATTGGTTTTCTTTTCTTTTTTTTTTGAGAGCAAAAAAGAGATTCTTTAGCCATGCAATATAGCGATTGGTTTTCTTTATTGAGCACTTTTAGTAGCTCATTTTTTAGAATGTGTTTTCATTATGAACTCAAGCACACAAAGAATTACGAGGCACATGTATTAGTGAAGAAATTATAACAAGGACAATAGTAATGTTACACATCATTTACATAAGCTATCAGAGGTGCCATCAAAAGTACCTGTATAGGGGCTAGATTTGGGGGAATCATCAATCCAGCATCATCGCCATGTGTCATGATAATACCGCCAATAAACCTGGTGCTAACTGCCCATGACGTTTGCCATACATGTTGCCTTTGACCATTTTCATCCGTGAACTGTGAATTACACTCATTCTTTCAGATGGTAGAACTTTCAACATATTGCACGTGCAGGGTGGAAAATGCTTTTGCATATTAAAGCCTAGGTTGGATGTACCTTTTATGAGCCTAGAACAGATTTCAAGCAAAACACCCCTCACTTCCAACAAAAAAAGATAAATCCATAATTTCCATAACAAATTCTGTCTATAAGAGTCCTATTGTGGAGAAGTTGCTTTTATGCAAATTAGATGACCAGCTGTATTAGCTGTAGTCCTCATACACACAGTAATTTTGTCAAAACTTTATGATTTGAGAAGAAGCATAATTATGTACATAAGCATCTCTGAATTCAGGACAACTCAGAGTACGAAGCTAGGTATTATACACGGCAATATTGCACGCTGGAACTAAATCATAATTTTCTCCATGAAGTACTATAGGAGAGATCCTATCACCCACATAGCTGTGCCTTGAGAAAATTAACAAAAAAATTAAGCACACATTGTAAGGAGCTGCTCAAGAAAGTCTTTTATAAGCAGCTAACAACCTGTGTTCCAAATGCACGTGAAAAATTCTGCCCAAGGTTGTGGCTAGTTCCAGCTTGCAAAGCCTTTCGATCACCCATCATTGCTTCGATGGTATAGGTCTTCGAAGCACCGGCGAAGGTCTCCGCCTTTGATTTACGACCCACAACAACAGGTATTGCAGCTTGCTCATAAGCAAATTTTGTGTACACATCAATCATCTGCAATGCCTGCAGTTCCACAGCATGAAAAGCATTAGCTGCAAATATAAGACCAGATATCCAGTTCCATTTAACAAAGAGGGTTTTAACCTCCTTTTCTGCCTCCTCTGGAGTGGCATGAGCTGTGTGACCTTCCTGCCAGAGAAATTCCAGGGTTCTCACAAATGGCTTTGTGCGCATTTCCCATCTTGTCACATTTGCCCACTGAATCAAATTAAAGGTTAAATAAGAGTATGGTTTGTTCCTCCAGACTATAGAGGAAGCAGATGCAGAAATACCTGGTTGATCATTAGTGGAAGATCACGGTAACTATGAATCCACTGAGTGAACATGTGGTTCACAATTGTTTCACTTGTGGGTCGAACCTGCCAGAACCTCAAGAAGTACAATAATCAAAAAGTACACTCAGGTTATATCTTTTAAATGAATCAGTATGGTGTTGAAGGAATTGCTGAGGAAAATGATGAATCCTTAAAAGAAGGGAAAAATGAATATTGAAATGCTATAGTCACTAATATCTACCACAAGCTTTTCTTCAAGCTCCTTTCCTCCTCCAACTGTCACCAGAGCTAATTCTGGACTAAAACCTTCAACATGGCTAGCTTCTTTCTCAATGAATGAGTATGGGATAAACTGCAATTGTTGTTAATTTAGAAGTCATAAGTTTAGTCTGACTACCATGCCAGGAGAAAAACATGCATTTAAATCCTAATTGGTTAGTCAACTTAGTAGCCACTTGAAGCACATCTCCCAACTAACAAGGGCACAAGTATCAGCATTGAGTCTCAAGAATGACTACCAGACATGATTTAAGAGCTGAGAAATAAATAAAGGCCCTAACTTTACATTGGATACTACTAACAATTTCTTTAGAAATAGGTGAATCGTCACAAAGGGATGAGTAATCCTCAAACAGTGATAACATCCTAGATAAAGTCATAAAGATACAACCCCAATACCAAGATAAGACCAAAACAAATTATTATTTGGACGTGGCAGAATTCGTTGTATGCCAACTGATTTAAGACGTGACTTTCGTAACTCAATCTAAACTCTTCGCCACAATTTCTCAATGCTTTCAAACATAAATTTTGAAGAGTTCCAATCATCATTAGGACATCTCACAAGTTCATCAATACAGGAAAGTAAATTGTTGTTGATCCACACCACCAATGCCACCGGACATTTAAAACAGAACTAATCGCATATATATGAATATCCAATACTCTGATACAAGTGATGGATAAAACTCACCTGAGGGAAATACATATTACTATGACCGGTCTCCTTAAACTTCACATTCAAATACTCCTGCACATTAAGAAACTAATTAGCATAAATTTCGAAACCCTAACTGAATAAGGACCGGAGCAACGGTGATAAACCTGAATTGCTTCCCAAATGGCGTAGCCGTAGGGACGAATAACCATGGTGCCGCGAACAGGACCATAATCAGCTAACTCCGCGTTTGCAATTATGTCCAAGTACCAGGCATTGAAGTCCTGCGATCGAGGAGTGATTACTCGATCCTTTTCTGGCTGTAGTCTGGGCTTCTGCGAGCTAGGCTCAAGTTCAGGAGAAGTTGCGGCGATCTCCTTCTCGACGGTGCTACTTTGTACAGAAAATTTAGCGGCGGATAGGGAACGGAGAGGGAGGCGCAGACGGCGGCAGAAGTGGTAGCGTGGAACCGCCGCCGCGGCGGAGGAGAGAGAAGTGAGGGAGGGGAGTCTGAGAGCCCCCATTCCGTGGTGGTGGTGTTGATGTTCCAGACTGATGAAGAGTGGAATTTCGTATTTGAGATGAGGTTTATAAAGCGCTAACACGTTTTCTTCATTTAAATTCTGGAGTACTAAATTTTTCTACAACGCTATCCTAATTTTCTCCCTTAATGTGGCGGTCTTCGAAATTTGAATGATGCGATAAAAGAATGAGAAAACTTGGAAAGAGTGTTGGGATGAAACAATTCACAAAATTTTAGAGTTAATTTCTTCATTCATTTAAATTATTCTTCCAATATTGACAAAACAAAATTATGGCATTGAAAAAAGAATCCAGCATAAACATCGAATTATTGGAATATTGTAGACCAAAAAAACACCTAAAATCATCTCGTATCCAAGCTTCACACACATTTCTTGCAAAATGATAAAAAGCTGGGTAATAATAGCAATTACATCTGTACTACAATACGAAGCAAAAAAAAGGCATACAAACGTAAACCATTAAGCAGTCAAATTAGTTGACTAAACGACAATCTAAAAGTAAGCTTGAGCATAAACCCGATTATCATCAGATAATCGCCTTCTCCGATATCCAATTATCATCATAAAGCTACTTGAGTTTAGGTGACTCAATCACCATGAGATCAGAAAAACTGTCATCCTCCCAGCAGCTCATCATATACGACGGCGCCTTGGGAGACTGAGGAGATCGACAAGCAGGCGAGCAGCAGCCACGAAGCTCAGCTTGATCAACCACATGCTCCACCACCAAATCTTCCATTTTTGAATGTTTCATATGACTCTCCACCTGAAAATATGATTGGTTATACTCTTGTCACAAAACCTGCTATCTTGGTGATGATGAAAATTGATAAAAGCAACGGAAAAACTACCTTTTTTGACGACAATGGAAGAGCCTTCATTGCTGATGGCAGTGCATTTATATCTGCTGCTATCACAAATAGCAAAAACTAATCACTCAACAGGGATAAATAATGCATAAGTTGATAAATGTTCTAGTGTAAATTCTGTTAAGTACCATTCTTAGCCAGTCCTACTGACTTCATGAAGTAGTCCTTGTCCATGATCGTCATCTGAGCTTTGATGCACTCATGATGATTGTGCAGAAATCTCTCCTCGGATTCTTCTGCAACAGCATTCAATTTCCTGCCCAAACTTGGGACCTGCTTTAGACGTGGCTTGACGGAGTTTGTGAGGTCACTGAGTGCTTTCCTACCACCAACTTTTCCTTTCTCAGGTGCCCTGGATGATCTTCCTTTAACAGCTGAAGGATCTTTCTCAATAGAAATGACATTTATGGAGCTGTCTTTCTTCACAGAGTGAAATGCAGAAGGCTTTCTTGAGTTTGATATGTCATTGAGCGCTTTCCTTCCCCCAAGACCTCCTCCTCTCTTGTCTGCTTTGGCTATATCAGTCTTTCCCCCAGGAGTAGTGCCTAATGCAGACATTAATGCATGAGCAAACATCTATCATACATTGATAAAAAATAAATCATCTTCAAAATAGTTTTATAATTTGAAAGAGTTACCACTGAAGAGAAAGTTTAGGTTTTGATCTTGGATCACACGTTGAGCTGGAGTTGCCATAAGTACTTGTTTTCAGTAAAATGTGCTGCTCTGAAGCTGCATATCAAAATCAAAATCAGGAAAACCAAGAACTAGTAGAATCCTTCCCACAAGGTTTGAGATTAAAAAGGAATCAGCAAAAAAGATAAGAGTTTGAATTTCAAAATCCCTCTGCAGTTGGAGAGGATAGCTGAGAGTGAGGTATCTCATATAACATAGTCTATATAAACCTATACCATATGACCATGCCATCTTCAAATGAAGTTGTATATAGTAATAATTAGCTGATCAAAAACTAAAAAATAGAATTAACACCGACAGTAGTTTCTGACTTCATGAATTCTTAATTGGCCTATGTTACAAGCACTTCATTGAGGACATCACCATATTGCGAATTATCCCCTTGTCCAAGAAACTTCTTTATTAATCTTTACACCTTTCTTGAAATGCACAATTCTTCTACACATTGAACATAATCAATTCTATCACAATATATTCTATGAAAATTAAAAAATAAGCAAGTGTGCCTCAAATCTTTACCATTACTTCCCTTCCTGCCTTAGTCAAACCCTATGTAAAAATATCAGAAACTATATATCCGCCATTACATCTAAAAATTCCAATTTCTCGATCCACCTTCATTGCATCGCATTTATTTATCTTCACAAAATCAAAAACCTAACTTAAAACCGAAAAGTTCCATTATTTTTAAACATCAGGTCATTTCAGACACAGCATATAGACAAGGACAATCTTCGAAACGAATTAAAAGGAAGAGAGAGAGAGAGAGAAGCATATCGATGGTTTCCAAAATTTCATTCACAGCGCATTCTGATATCTCCACTATACTCGATCAGAAGAAAGTTATAATAATTAAAATATCATAATCCCTCATAATCAACTCCGATCTGCTATAAGCTTTAAAACATACAATTTACATATGCAAAACACACATTATACACAAGATTTAACACGCACAGTCCGATTACATCATGCACAACCATCTATGAAAATCATAACGAAAACTTAGAGGGTTTTAAGAGAGATTACTCACGGGATGATCTTGCCAAAATTATTTGCTCGAACTTCTTTTTGATTTATTGATAATGAAAGATAGATTTCTGTTTCGCTTGCTTTACTTTCTTTGATTTCACAACGGCCACGAAAAATGAAAGGGCTCTTTGAATTGGGGGAATTTCATTGTTACTCCGTGTATTAAAAGGCGGTAGAGTGGCAACGGTCAAATTTCGAGCTTTCTAATGAAAACACACCCGTGCACAGCTATTATTTACTAAATTGCCATCAACAGTTTCATTTGGGCTTCTTAGGGAATCAGTCAAAATTGGGCCTGTAGGCTTTTTCATGAACTAAAGAAAAATCATTTTTTCCCAAATTTCTCTAGAGGCCCGATTCCACCAACTGTACCTTTTTTTTTTTTTGCAATCTATTTTACGATATGAAATCTTTTAGTTCAGATTTAATTTTTTTTTTATGATTATATATTATAAGATATACTTCTCAATTTTATTAAAATTATTCAAATACATAATGAGACTCGTATTGGGATACATTTGAACAAAAGATTGTTATTCCATTTTTACTACGATTTTTTATTTAAAAACGTAGGTTCATGCAGACTTTTCTTGATATGTTTCAATTTCAATATAATGATACAAGACCATCATATCTCCATTTTATAAAGTAGATGTCTAGCGCTTAAGTAAAATAACATTCTGATTTTACATAAATTTATAAATTCCAAGGATAAAGAAATATCTTCTTAATAATTTAATAATGTTCTCCTCGAACAGTTGTGAATCTACTTTTGTTATTTCTAAATATTTCTAAACTTATCAAATAATATACTATACTTCTATTTTTTGAAAGCGATGTCTACTTTATGTTTTAAACAATTACTACTTTATATATATATATATATATATATATATATATAGGGATTGGTTCATATAAAAACTATTCCTAGTGTGGGAATTAGGAACCTATCTGAACCGTTGATCTATGTAAGATCTATGGTTGTCATTATTCGAAACGTGAATATATATAGAATTAAGCATGCTTTTATATAAGCATAATTGTTTATACAAAAAAGTATGAATCTCATTAAGCATGACTATATATAGATTTAAGCATGAATATATATAGATTTAAGTATGTTCTCAAATTCTCATTGGAGAAATAATTTCTATAGTAACTCATCCCTATATATATATATATATATATATCCGTTGGAAATCATAATACATAATTTGAATATATATCTTCTTTTGATAATTAACATTGATTTAAGATTAATGAAAATCTCAAAACAATAACAAGATAAATACTAGCCACTTACATTTTTACCCCTACATCATATTTCACGAAATCATGAATTGAACAATGGCTTCTCGAATGCGTGAATTCACAAATTCAAAAAATTTGATTAATTCACGAATTCTAGGTTTACCAAGATTTTAGGAATCCATGAACGATGATTTCTCATGAATTTTATTAAGGTTATATTAGTATATTAACACAAAAAGTGGTCAGTATTTATCTCTTTTAGCCTAATAGCTATATTTTGTTTTTATTATCTTAAAGTGATTAGAATTACATATTCTCTCATAGATAAACATAATGTAATTATAAATAAATATCTTGAATTAGCTTACAAAATACTCCTAACTTTTTATAGATATCTAATGTTTTCTCATAAGTCATAATCATGAATTAACATGCGTATACATACGTACATGATAAAGTATATTACAAGGGCGGATGTAGGGATGCTAGTTGACTAAGATTTTTTTTCCTTTTTCTTAATCTTAAGTTTATGTGTTTTGAAAATTTTCTATTTTAGCACCCTGTTCGTTTTTTTTTTTTTTTTTTTTAATTTTAGCACCTCCACAAATATATTTTTACGTTCATCCTTGAGTATATGTACATGTATAGTGTTATTGACTTTGAACTTTGAAGTTGCTAAGGTAGCTCAGCAACGAACCACTAATGCCGGAAACGTACACACACACGAACGAGAAAAGAAACGACTCAAAGATTTTACGTGGTTCGATCTTGAGATCTACGTCCACGGGAGAGTGACTGGCTTGATATTATTGATGAGGGAGATTGAGAATTATAGATACAACTCCAAAAAAGATAACCAAGAAACCTCACAGCTATGAATCCTAACTGCCTTGCTTCTCTCTTCTTCTAGATCTAGATTCTCTCTCTAACTTCTGCGTACACAAGATAAGATACAGTAGAATGGAAACTAAAACAAGCTTATATACAAGAGCTAAAACGAGCTGCAACAGCTTAGTCCATAACCGACTTCACATTTGGTCCTTGATCTTTCCTTATTTATTAATAAGTCATTCGATACTCTTTAATTTGCAGTCACCATCTCTACAATTCTCCACCTTGAATGCAAATTCCTTATCAAAATACCATGAACCAACTTCCCTCCAAACTGCCCCATCACAGGGCACCAATGTCTCTTCACCAAGAAATCAAATTCACAAGCTCAAGCTCCACCTTCACATGAGCAGTTTGCACAACAGCTCTATTCACAGAACTCTCATCTACAGAAGCAAAGAACTACATTCCCCTTTTTTTAGCGCCAAACTTGAGCTATCAACTTGGCTTTAAAATTGATTTGCTTATTTTTAGTTCATTCTTCATGGCTACAGTCCACTTCTGCCTTTCCCAACCTTGTTCTGAGTTTGTGATCCCTTCAAAACTCCACCTTAACACATATTCAGAGATACCAACTAACTATGAGGCTTCCCACCTCAAACCTTTAGCAATCACAGCTTCGACACCATGGAGCATTTGCCAGCCCCAAACACATCTCTTCTACCTCTGCTCTTTTCCCATAGCTATAAGCTAATCTGATTCACACACAGGATCACCCAAGACATACAACTATACAGAAGAAAAAATCAAGAACCTACAGCTCCAAATTCTCCACGAGATTTCTGCTCATTTTCATTTCTCTATCAAGTATTTTTCGGTTGTATTCTTGAATCTCCAATGAACAGAGATGAGATGTATTCTCCAGGAGATAACCTGCTAGAGAAGGCACCAGTCACACAAGAGCATCACCAAGCAGCTACCCAAAACCTTTATTGGTTTACATATTTCATTCTGCTTCTCTTGCAACTATTATCTCTCAGCTGTCTCTAAACACTCTCTGCAAGCATATCTGATTCTTGACCGAATCATGCTCTCATTATCTGGAACAATACAGTAATACAAAAGAGAAAACAAGAACTGCAGTCCCAATCTATCTAGCTACCAGATTACTGCTTCCTTTCCCATCTCTTTATCCTGTACTTCCAACTGTATCTATGATGATTTATCTTTAAAACTTTTAAACCTGCAAATTCTTGAAACTGCTCTGAAGTTAAACTCCAGGCCAAATGTTAGCTCTCAAACAGATTAATCAAAAAACCCTTAATCTGATTCTTCACTACACCACAACATGACATTAAAACTTTCATTAACATGTTCTAATCTCAAATTCTCCAGAACAAAATCACCATGAAAGTTATTCCAAACATCAAACAATGCAGTAACACATTTAATCTTGCTTCAGCAAATAAACAGCAAAACCATAAATCTTTTATGCAAATTTAACAAACACACATCACAAGACATCCAGATGCAGATTATTTCTTCTTATTTCCCTCACATTACCTCCAAAATCCAAACACACACAAGAACTAATTTAAGCTCTTAGAATTCTAGCATTCCAGGGGAATTTAAAATTATCAAGCATATTGAAAAATAGAGCACAAATGCATGCAACATTTGAAGAAGTGAACCAAAGAAACTCATAACTGATCACACAGCCATGTTACCTGCTTCTTTCCACGAGGTTGCTGAACCTAGACCCGAACTCCCGTCGATCCTCACCGCATCTCTCGCTCTTCTTCACTCCACAAGAGAAACGATCTAAATCCACGCTGATTTGATCTCTCTCATTCTCTCGTAATCAGCCCGTACTACTCTCATTCACACGGCTTTTTGCACTTATAGCTCTTCCTTTCCAACCAAAACTTTGAACTTCTTAGATGCAGACTCGTTCCCTTCGACATCATCAATTTCAAATCGCAAGAACTCTCCTTCCCGATTTTGGTTCTGAATTAGACCAAGATCGAAAAACCTTGCTGCTCCAAGATCCTAAATCTGCCTCTCGATTCTCTTACCGCCTAACCCTCCGACCAGCCACTGCCGCAAATCAGTCCTTGATTTGATTCAATCCGCTACAATCCATTTTTCGGTCATTTCCGTAGCGATTGCTTGTCTCCGGCAGATCCTCCGCTATCAGAGCAGGCTCTATGCACTCAAGATTCTGACTAAATTATCTGGCCAATCTTCACTGATCAGCCATTCCTCTCCTTCCGGATCTCTTCCCCGCAATCTGCTCGTCTAATCTTCCGCCGCAAATTTCTTCCGCAGCGATTTCTTCCCCGACGATCTTTCAGCCGCGATCTTGTCTTTGATCCTTCGCGATCTTTGTTCCTAATCTTTCAGATCGATCACCTCCGATCAATCTCTTCCGACCTCGCTGCGAATTCTTTTGTCGCTTGCCGCGAGTTCGATTCCACACCGGACGGCGCCAATTGTTAAGGTAGCTCAGCAACGAACCATTAATGCCGGAAACGTACACACACACACGAACGAGAAAAGAAATGACTCAAAGATTTTACGTGGTTCGATCTTGCGATCTACGTCTACGGAAGAGTGACTGGCTTGATATTATTGATGAGGGAGATTGAGAATTACAGATACAACTCCAAAAAAGATAACCAAGAAACCTCACAGCTATGAATCCTAACTACCTTGCTTCTCTCTTCTTCTAGATCTAGATTCTCTCTCTAACTTCTACGTACACAAGATAAGATACAGTAGAATGGAAACTAAAACAAGCTTATATACAAGAGCTAAAATGAGCTGCAACAGCTTAGTCCATAACCGACTTCACATTCGGTCCTTGATCTTTCCTTATTTATTAATAAGTCCTTCGATACTCTTTAATTTGCAGTCACCATCTCTACAATTGATCATGAAATCAAGTATGTAGCATCATATACACTAAAGAACAATTAATTCCTCCGTATTATTTGCCTTCCACCTTCCACCATGCATCCGAAAATCTATCCCCACATAATCTCCCCAAAATCTATTTTGCATGTTAACTCCAAGGTTGTGGACCTAATTTGTGGCCTACCTCAACATTTTCAATCGCAATCATACATATATTCATATTTATGGCGATACTAAAAATTTACTTACATCAATAAAATTGAAGTAATTTAATTGATTGATTCTAGTTCGAATTGAAATACAGCTTGACAAGATGGAACTTAAAGTTGGGAAAATCTAATTCTTAGAGTTGGTTCGCCAAACTCCATACTAGTAGATATTTCATACGTAGGAGGACTAATGCATTCACCAAATTTCGGTTACTCTATTTGTTTCCCCGTCCATTTCAAGTATATATATATCATCATATCTACCCATATTTGATATACGTACCAAGTTTCAATAAATGATACATACGTCATGCATATCTATTATTATATATGTCAAGCCAACAAGTTAGATGCATCAATTTATTTTTCTTTAAATTCCGACCTAACACATTCTTGAAATTTTGATTCATTTTTAAGAAATGAGGGTTGCATTTTCGATAACAATTGTTTAATTAATTAATTGTGTATCGTGCATTATTTTTTTTTAAATTAAATCATCAATAACACTTAAATTACGTACGTAGAGCAAAAATAAGGGTTTATCGAGAATATCATCCATAAAGGTGGAGACTCGGCCCAAGTATAAGGGCTCCAAAAATCACGAGCAAGCCTGGCTAAACTATGTACAACGAATAAGATTAACAAAAATTGAAAATCATAAACTCAACAAGTAAATCAAGACAACTAACCACAATATCTCCAATTAAACTCGAAAACAGAATGAGTCCATGTTCGAACAACATGAAATACTAATTTGGAGTTGGTCTCCAAAATAACATGATGCAACCCCAATTAAAGACTTAATTAAAGAAAGGGCTTCATGCAACCTCATATAGTGTCACCTTCATAAGTAGGATATATTATTATGAACTTTAATTTAATAAATATATTGTTGGTTAATTGATGAGGAGTACTATAGGACTAAAACTAAAAGAGTTCGTATCTTATTATCAACCAAATAAACTAAAACCCGTCCCGGTCCCATATAAATATTTATCAATTAATCTAAGAATCTAGAATTATGTTTTAGCAAATAATGTAGCTTGATTTTAACCATGCTGATATATTATGATATAAGGAGTCTCTTTCTCTTTGACATGTGGTTTCAACTTTCAAGGTCCATAAAAAGTCAACATTTTAATAGATTATGAAAAAAAAAATTATGCCAATTTTAAGAAAATTATTTATCGATACTAGGGCTTTTAGTTGGAAGTATCTTACAATTTCCCCAAACATGAGCTAAAGAATTTCGTCTTCTTTTAGTATTATTTGATGAATTTTCAACACTAAGATTTTTATAAAGCAAAAGGGTAAATTCCCAAGAATCAATTATTCATACAAATTCACTATTGCTGCACTATTCTTTTAATTATATTCCTGTCAGTTTGAAGACAGATTTTTTCTTATGATTAATAAATTAAACTCTCATTCAATGAAAAAAGAGAGAGAAAAAAAAACCCTATTCATTCTTCAAAAATTAGAGAAAATTCGGTTTGATGATGCATTTGGTGATGCCACGCCAAAATATTAAGTGAAGACATAAATGAGAGGGAAGCAGTAAATGTGACTGTGTTTACACATCACATGCTCACCACCAATAAATATTTCGATAAATATCAATTAAATCCTCCAATCCACCCTATTTAATTTTCTGTCAATATGAGAATGTAATTTATCATCCTCTTCTTTTTTTAATTTGCACAATCATTCATTTCGCAATTACCACTTTCCTACTTTCCTTCCACAAATTTGCTCGTCATCATTGTTTGTGCGATAAATATTAATGTGCATTTACTCTGCTTTGTATAGGTGTGGCGACCCTAATGTTTGTATCAATATTTTTTTTTTAATATTTATGTACAATGTGTGTGTGTATGACTATGCATTTCATGCCGTAATATAGATGCACATATATAGGAACTCATTGATTTTTGTTGCAGACACGTCAAGTCAAATTGATGGAGTTAGGTTTATATGGTGTGCTTCAATATATTTTTAAATGATAATGATAGTTTATGGTTTCACCTCTTCATCGAGTTAAAAAAAAATGACACGTTCTTCAATGTATTTATAAAAAATTATGTCATTTGAACGAAATTTCAAGTTTGGCAAGTGAGTAAAATTTTGAGAATGAAAATCTATCTTGTCTCTCGTCGGAGTCATGCATGGATTTAATTTGGTTGGATTCGAATTAATAGCTCATTGAAGTTAACAAGTTTATGTAAAAGCAAAATTGACTGAAGTGTTTTGAGTTGTGCGAGAACAAAGATTGACATATGAAGTAAAGTTCAAACTGCAATTTGTTGCAGCAAAATCCCTACTTTAGCCGGAATGTTAGCAAATTAGAGTTGGGAGTTTTGTTCCTTGTTTCTTGAGTCTGCTCTTGTAATGCCTCACTTTTGGTAATAAACATCTATTTTACCAAAAAAAAAAAAAAAGATTGACATCTGAATTTCAGTTTGAGCTAGTATATTGTGAAACAGAATAAAGGATTTTTTTCTTATTTACTTGCGGATTTTGTGGAGATCTTTTCATTATCTTTTTTTTACACGGAAAAGATATTATATTACCGATATACTTAATTGTTCCACAAGGCATATCTTCAAATGAAGTTTCCATGCATAAAGAAATTAGGGCAAAGGAGGTGGAGAACATATCTAGGGTTTCTCAAGACATATATATATATATATTTACACCAAGATACGTTGAAGAGAGAGGCCGCTGCTATTGTTATTGTTCATAGCTTGTACTATTTCGTGAGATTATTTTTTCTTATTGTTCTTGAGAGAGTTTATTTCATATATAAACACTTTTGTAAGGGGGTTGGGTGTCGAGTTGCGACTCAAACTTAGGTTGTAAGTGGTGCACATGCAATCATCAATTCACTTAAATCGGGAAGGGTGTGAGCGAACGAGTAGCATTAAGTGGAAGACTTGTATGCGTAAAATCCTCTATAACTACAACTTCTGATAGTGGATTGGTTTTCTCTTGGGCGTGGCACCCCAGACGTACGTAGGTTGTTAAATCGAACTGGGTTATCATTTTGTATGTCGTTTACTTACCTCAGTTATTATATTCCGTGCTAAGTTTTATTGTGACAGATTTGTACTTTATACGCATAAAGTGTTTGATTTAAAAATTTCAAATTTATTACAACATCCGTGGTGAGAGCATTAACGCAAAGACAAATCGGATTCTCATTTCCGAGTCATATTTGAAACTCTGTTCAAACTTCAAGGCTAAATGTCGAGATTTTTTACAATTTTTTTAAGGTAAATCCATTTCTGAAACTTGATTCAAACATCAGTCCACAAACTATAATTAATCCATAATTTGAAATGTAACTTGTTTTCAAATCATATATATCGATATATGTATATTACATATATAATACTATAATTTAAAGTAAGTTTAACAGCTATTATAGAAAGTTTGAAATATAAATCAGTAACATTTCAAACCAATCCTATTTAATATACTCCCTCCGTCTCACTGATATTGTCTTGTTACTGTTCGGCACAGAAATTAAGAATAAGGATAAAAAGATAGAAAGTGGGTAGGTCCCATTATTTTTGAAGGGTTAATTTTTTCCTTATTTGAAATAAGACAATTTAAGTGGGACAACCCAATAAGAAAAGAAAGACAATATCAGCGGAATGGAGGGAGTATTAATTAATTTTAGTTTGTTGACAAAGTGCTAATTTTCAGTAAGTATAAATAAAATAAAATAATCTCTAAAATGATGATCCTAAAAATCAAACATGTTGACCAATTATTCAACAGTTAACCATACAAAAGAAAGTTACAATATTTAATAATTAATAGCATAAAAAATTCATATTTTATGATATAGATTAAAAACATGAAATTTGTTAGCAAAATTTCATATCTTAGAATAAAGATTCAAACTATAGCACAATAAATATAATTATAATTATAATTATAATTATAATTATTGATTTAATAGTAAAAATAAATTAGTAGATATAATGTTTATAATGTATGCTTAACAAAAATTATAACTTGTTAATTGGTATTGGCATGGTCGGTTCATCTTCGATTTTTAAACTTAAAAACCAAAATCGAACTGCTACCTTGATTATTTAAAATCAGAAAAAAAAAATTAAACTGACATGTTTGGTTAATCATATTTTCAGAACAATTTCGGTAAGGTTTGTCATTCAGTTCGTTTTCTTGAAGTTTTTGCTCGGTTTTTCAAAATTTAATTATTAATTTTTCTTCAATAGAATATCTAAAAAAATCTATAAACATTCAATGATTCAATCAAAAGGAACAATAGTAACATAACTGGAAAACTAGGATTTGAATACCTACGCTAATAAAAGGCACTTTGTTCGCATTTTGAGACTATAACATCATAAATGATACTCCAATTTACAACCAAAAAAATCAAACGTCATGGTACTAGCATGTTTGAAAAAGCCATCATCACAAGCATTTCGTAGCAATTTGAAAATTAGTAAATATCGAGTTACAAGTATAATTGCAGATTCATCTAAGTTGGGCTCATATTTATCATTTGCATTATATTTGTATGTCTGTATGCAATCATTTACATGTTAAGTGGCCCCTCATCTCGTGGGGCTGATCTATGCAATTTTTAGGTACGCACAAGATATATAATTCTTTTCGGATAACTACCACTTAAATTACGGTTTTTGACTCATTTTGTAATTTCAAATTCTCAACGTGATTTTTATGATATTACAAATTAGTATCAAAATTTTCAATTTTCAATTAAAATCCATCCAATATTTCTGTTGATTTAAATTTTGTTCGAGCTCTTGATTCGAAAAATCAAAGAATAAAAAATTTAAGAGTACTCGAGTTTGGCATATATATCGACGTCTAGTACTTGCTAACAACATAGAATTTCGACGTCCACTCTAATGACAATTACTACAAACATATTCGGCAAAATTTGTTGCCGTCCGCATGTACTAGAGGTGGACCCAATATGTTCCATTCCTCAAGCTTGTTGTAGTCCATCATCTGATTTCATGAATCAAGGGTTTGAATGACGAGAATTTAAAAATTTGGTTCGATGAAAAATACGGGCGAGTTTTAGTTGCAAAAGTTTGAAAGGCTGAATACTTATTTGTAATCTTTTGTAAGACATATAGAACTTGCCAATTGGGTCAATGTTCATGATCTAAATGATAGAGATCCATTCTTTTGATTTCTAATTATTAAGAACCACAGTTGGAGTCTTAAAAACAATTCTTAATTTGAGAACTATATAATAAAACATATATGGTTTCGTGATTATCTCAAAACTTAGTAGGATGAAAAAACATTACCCATTATTGCTATAAAATTTTGATTTATCCACCCACTACATCTTAGTAATTATTATCAATGTACATCACATGTGATATCATAGATATATGTATTAATAAAATGAAATAAGTGATGTGATTATGAAAATATAACAAATAAATCTAACTGCTTTTATTTGTGTTGAAATTAATGTTTGAATACTTTTGTTTCGGGGATTTGGTTTTAGATTTAACTTAATAGTATTTTTTTTAGAGAATTAATAGGTATATATATAATGTTAAATAAAGCAATACACCTTATAGGTGGGACTAATACACTGTATACAGGCTGGATCACTATACCACCAAATAAGATGGGAAATTAATCTTTGATTTCGTTTTGTATTTAATTTTTAGCGTTACTAGTAAAAAAATTGGGACGAATTGGAAATAATTGAAGAACCGCTGCTTTATTCCAAATGCAACTTATCTTATTTTTGCTAACATTTCCCCTGACATTACAATTATTTCGATCATAACCGGTGAAAAGTTAGCCACTTGCTTAAATGTCGTCATTAAAATAAATGAGACACTGACAAAACAGTAGCTCCAGTACAGGAAAAGTGAAAACCATGAAATAAAGGAATAAATTTGACTATTTCAAATAAATGCCACTAAATGCATATCTTTGTTTCATTCATGCCTTTTTCTTTTAGGAAATTACAATATATATATGGATGGATTATTATAAAAATTAGTTATCCCATAATAACTTGAAAATATGCTTAAAACTATATATAGTCACACTTAATGAGATTTATATTTTTTAGTATAGATAATTGTACTTATATAAAATCATGCTTAAATCTATATTTGTTCATGCTTCAAATAATGACAATCATAGATCATACAAAGATCAACGGTTCAGATTGATTCTTATTTTTCATACTAGGAATAGTTTCTATATGAACTAATCCCTATATATATAATCAAATAAATCACTACACTATTATATAGGTGAGACCGTGGGATCTCTACACCACACAAGTAAGATCACTTCACCACTAAATAAGATGGAAAATAAAGACAGGATTGAAACCAAAATCTTTCACTAAAGAGAGATTTGTGGTGACTCAGTTAGCCACTTGGTTCTTGTTCATTCATGCTTTTAAATATATTTGAGCTAAAAAAGATATCTAAATCTGGCTCTTAAGAATTTGAGCTTCTTTAATCAATAAATTGGGGGTCATCAAGTTTAATAAACCAGGCCCAAGTTTTTGGTTTGATTTTTTTATTTAAAATCATTGATTCATATTCTACATGGGGACAATCCAACTATTTAATACTTTTCCCGTCCCATTTCAATATGTTTTCTTACCTTATTCGGACGTCACATTTTACTAGGGCTGTCAAAATAGGCCCAGCCCGTTTTCGGGCCGTGCTGGGCTCTGCAAATTCTGGCCAGGTGAATTTTCGGGCCGGCCCGGAAATTTGACAGCCCTACATTTTACAATATTCTTTCTTAATATAGAAACTTAACACATAACAAACACTTCAATATAACTCATTATTTACACCCCACGTCATTATGATCCACATAACAAACACTCCAAACTTTCGCCCTGCTCATTATCTTGACAAATATACCCTCAAAAAAGTTACCATATCTCTCTTGTTTTAGTATAACAACTCATTTCTTAACATCTGTACTTAGACATGAAGGCTTATTGAAATGGGACGGAGGGAGTAAAAACTTCAAAATATATTAAATTTTACTTTAAGTAATCTTATTAGTACAAAAAAAAAAAAACTCACGTGCGAGTGAGCATACGGTGCGCGACTGGCCTTTTTTATTTTTATTTTTTATTTTTTTCTAGCCGACGTATGCAGATTTTTTTAATTTCACTTGTTCTTAATTAATCCAGAATTAAGGTTTATTACTTTCAATTAAAATTTATTAGTCCCCAACTTAAATTTATTAATCCCCAACTAGAATTTATATTAATTAATTAAAAATTAAAAAAAAATTAACATAATTGTACCTCATCTTATTGTAATTTCCAACAAGTGTCTTAATATATTTTATCTTGTTAATTGTATGAAAAAGAAATCTAAAGATATTCCTGGACGAGACTTTCAAATTAATTGACATGACAAGTCCAAAAAAAAAAAAAAAGACTTGAAGAGGAACTATACTTCAATCAAAGATATGATCCAAGTCGGTCCCGAGTAATGAAAACGACATGTATTTGCGGTGCGGTGCACATTTTTTATATTTTAATTAATTAATACTTAATTAATTTTAATTTGGATTAATAAATTTGAATGTGAGATTAATAAATTCTAATTGAAATTAATAAACTATAATTACTTCTTAAATACTCTTTAAATTATTTAATAATATCTCTTAATTACCCCTAATTACAACCAATTCTACAGTAGGATTGGTTTTACCTAAATTTTTGTACTAAAAACAAAACTACATACTCCTTCCGTTTTTTTAAGTGTCCTATTGAGAAAAAATTCTTGTCCCTTTTTAAGTGTCCTATTGCGGAATTTGAGATTAAAATAATGACAAAACTCCTATTTTACCCTCAAAAAAGTTATTGGAAAATGTAATTATTAGACTTTGAAAATAATAAATATGGGTATAAAAGTAATATATCATGCTTCCTTGATTTTTGTAATTTTTCTCAATATGACACTTAAAAAAAATAGAGGGAGTATTATATATCGAGGTAAGAAACTAGTAGGAATACATCTTTTTATAGAAATGTAAGAATTATGCATTTATTTACATCGAATAATGCAAAAAATGCATTTCTTTAAATGACTAAATGTACAAATTGCATTAATTTAATGCACCACTAAATCTGGAGCAGTGATTAAAAAGATCAACAGTTCAAATTTATTCATAAGCATAATTCCTATATAAAGATGCATTCTTATATGATCTTACTAACTCCTTATAGTGGTCTCATATTTGTGTGGTGTAGAGATCTCACTTATATAGTGATGCAATGATTTATTTGATAATATATATAATTCGTGTGATTAAAAAAAGGGAGAAGTAGCAGATAGCCCCCTATCGTATACCCCCCTAACGTATTTACCTCATCGTGTCTTGATTTTGGGCATTTAGCCCCCCAACGTCTCATTAGTAGTGCAAAATCACCCCTGCTCCTAACAGATAGTTAACTCCGTCAAGAATTTTTAATTATTTTTGTTTCTATTTTTTAAGTGGGTCCCACTCTAAATATTTGTAACGGGAGTTGAAGCGTTATTTAATTTTGCTCATTATATAAGCTAAACATTTTATAATCCAGGATTGAATCTACAAAATAAAACACATAAATCTTGGAAATATCAACTGCTCAAATTATTAGCATCAATATTGATCAGATGCACGTACAAATAAATTAAGGGGAAAAAATGAAAAAAACATAGCAAAATTAACTAAAACCAATGAAAAAACAAAAACAGATTAAATGAAGCAATAAAAAACAAAGGCGCAAAACTTGTCTGCTTCTACAGAGCTCGACGACAACATTTTCAGGCTTATATCAAACAAAATGAAAGTTCATTAAAAATACCAAATAAAGGAAGTTTATTCTTCCTAATACATTGACAAACAAAAATGAGCTCCTCAAAAAATAAGGAAGTTATAACTTCCTAAAATACAGATAAATGATCGGCATTGAGCCCCACAAAAAACAAGGAAGTTCTTTCTTCCTGATAAATAATCAAGCATTGAGCTCCATAAAAACAAGGAAGTTTAATCTTCCTATTACATAAGCACAGTCTGAATTTTCTTATTGTTCAGTAGTAGTAGATGCAATAGTGGATGTTGAAGTAATTGCCTTTTGTTTTCCACCTCTTCTTCTTGCTATGCTCTCATCTACCAATTGGCTTGTTGTAACAGCAGGTGCTCCATTCCATTTCAAACCTGGAGGTTTGAATGGCAAAGGTCTTGGTCGTCTCATCTCAGAATCCTCACCTTTGAAACTTATGTCTCTAAGCTTTCTCTTGATTTGCCTCTCGTTTGGTATAGCAAATCTTACTGTGGGGTCACTATCATGTTGAAAAGATTGTTCACCCTCAGTTACCACTCTTGAGGATTAGGTGCTAGGCTGAAAGATTGAGAAATGCCTCAATTACATTATGTTCGTAATGTTAAATTGTTTATGTGTACAAGAACGGACTTACATTGATGGTGGTTTTTCCAGTTTTTATATCCACATATACTCTCATTCCAACAATTGGTTTTGTGGCCTTTCTTGGCCTACTTGATGTGGAAACTTGTGAGCTATTTGGCACCTATGAACAAATACATCGATACAGTTAGAATATATTTAACCCAACCAAACATTACAAATTAATAGCATGCTTTGACTTATACCTTTAATGCCAGGTTTGGGCAAGCATTTTTTTTGTGCGTCATGCTCTTGCAAATGCTGCATAGTTGGACATGTCCTTTTCTAGAGAGATGGTTAGCCTTGCTTCTTGATTCATTGCTTGCTCTGATTCTCTTCTTTCTTGGCCTACCAACCTGTTTTTCTAAAGGTGGAGGCTCTATTGGTGCATGAGCATCTATTTTGTAAAACTTAACCCCAGGAATAGGTAAGATTGGGTGCTCATAAATTTTCACGTATGTTTCTTTATGATACCACTTGGATATCATTGTCAACGGATCCATCTTGGAGAAGTAAATAGAAGCAATTGCATGAGCACATGGAATTCCACATAGATCCCACACCCTGTATGTGCACACCTTTCTATCCACAAAAACTGTGTGCTTATCTTCCCCATCTCCAATCTCATAACCTGAATCACCATTCCAGAGAACCCTACAACTAACAGCATCTTGTTTTGCAGCATTAAAAAATTTCATAGCAGCAGAAGACCACACACTAGGCCATTTTTTAATACACTATTTTTTCTCTCTCTAATTCTATTCATGCACAAAATTCTTATGTCCTCAAGCATGCTAATTATTGGTTTATGCCTAGCCTCTAGCAAGTTAGAATTGAAACTCTTAGAAATATTGCTATCTACCATGAAAGAACTGCACCTGATATCTTGGAAAGCTCTGCACCAACTTTCGGGAGGATAAGTCAACAAATCTTCTGCAGCTTCTTTCTTGACTTCTCGAAGCTTGGAAAGATTCATCACGAATTCTTCTTTAAATGTGCTCCATGCACACAAAAAAAATCTTTTCTTCAGTTCATCCCCCCTCCATTTCTTGGACCAGTTACCATATACATGTCTAGCACACCATCTGTGCTCAGCCATAGGAAGTGTGTGCTTCACTGCATTGATTAAACCCTATAAAAGTCAAATATATTTATTTGTTAATGTCAATATGTATATGTATTTATATTTTATGAACTATATAATAACAATAAGGTAATTTACCTTCTGCATATCGGAAATAATACTTATATCTGCTCCATCTTGAAGTTGTAACTCTTGTCTTAGCCAACACATAAACCATCTCCAATTGCACGTATTTTCTTTATTGACAACAGCCCATGCAATTGGAACAATTTGATCATTAGCATCTATCCCCACAGCAGTAAGCAGCACACCATTTGTGACACTCTTTAAGTGACAACCATCTAAGCTAATGATGGGCCTACAACCAGCCTTCCAGTTCCTCCTACAAGCATCAAGCATAACAAATAACCTCCTAAATATTCGTTCCCCATTCTCCATTCCCTCTTGTGACAATTGAAGCTCACACTTGCTTCCTGGATTACATTGCTTCACCATCTCAATGTATGCACCTAGTATGAAAAATTCTTGTTTGAAGCTTCCTTTCAATTGTGTCAAAATCACCTTCTTTGCCCTCTTGCATTTGAATTCACTGACATGAAGTTTTAGATGTTTCTTCACTTCCTCTTGCATATTCTTACTGGTGAATTTTGGATTCTGATAGATGGTATCCTTGAAATATTCTGCTATAAATGACTGGCTCAAGCTAGGTACCTCTCTCTGCCTAAAGCATGTGTGTTTCAAAAACAAAGTCTTCACCATTAGTCCACCATTATTGCCATCATTGGATACCAAGATCAGAAATGGACAGTTTGCATCATTCATGCATACAACTCTAAGCCTAGTTTTTTCATTCTTTATAAACTTAAGTTTGTAACCAAACTTAACACCATACAAATTAATAGCTTCTCTTGCCTCTTTTGCATCTGCAAAACTCATTCCTAGTGTGAAGCTTCCCTGACCACCTTCATCAACTGCTCTTTGAGTATCATTCAAATTTCCAGCCACACATAACTCATCATTCAAATCTTCATCAGCTGAATTATCATCATCACTATCTTCTGTATCTGATTCTCTCTCACTAACATAACCATCAGGGTTGATGTATATGTTTTCAAACACATCCATCATTTCTTCAAACCTTTCCTCCGCCCTTTCAACCTCCATTTCTTCTTCAACCATTTCCCTTTCTTCAACCATTTTCTCCACAGTTTCAGCCTCAATTATTTTGTCAATCATTTCTCCCTCATCATTACACTTAATTAAATCAATTGGCATAGGCATATCCTTATGATCAATAAAGAACGAAATGTTTTTCCAATCAAGTAAATGATAAAGCTCATATACTTTCTTACAAGATTCCTCATCCTTAATCAAATGTAAACCATATTCAAAACTCAAATCATGGTCATGCACATAAACACCTCTTGGATTTGAGAATCCTAAGTCTGAAATTTTTTTGATAAACCTCTCAAATGTCATATTTTGCATCATTTCTGTAACTACTTCGACATCAAAACCATCAAAAATCCAAACATCATCCTGTTTTTCCCAACGACCCTCAAAATTGAACCAAAAAGTAGTTTTACACATGCTGAAACAAAAAAAATCTCATAAATTAAACAAACTACTTGGATAAACTAACGAAAAAATTACACACGTACTTTACACCAACCAAATTGAACCACATATTTACAATCCACAATCTCATTTTTAAACTTATTTCAGCAAACAGACTCTTAGGAGAGATATTAATTCACGTGTCTTGGCAATAAAAATCCTAGAGAAGTTGAGCCAACCATATTTTGATTTACATTTTCTTATTTAACTCTATATATTGATGCAATCATTCACCACCACAGCGATCATGTAAAAATATGAAAACCAAAAATTATAAGAGTTTTTTCACTTACCTTTCATCGTCTTTCCTTTGTTCAGACATTGCATGTGAAGAACCTCTATAATTTTGAGCAACAATGGAGTCTGCAGTCTCAAGCGTGAAGGAGAAGGGTTTTTGCAAGTGAAATGAGCAAAAAAACGCTTCAACTCTCGCTACAAATATTTAGAGTGGGATCCACTTAAAATATAGAAAATAAAAATAATTAAAAATTCTTGACGGAGTTAACTATCTCTTAGGAGCAGGGTTGATTTTGCACTACTAATTAGACGTTGGGGGGCTAAATGCCCAAAATCAAGACACGATGAGGTAAATACGCTAGGAGGGTATACGATAGGGGGTTATCTGCTACTTCTCCCTTAAAAAAATGACACAAAATCTCCTTAGTATGGTTTTATTTTACTTTACTCTCTCCGTCCATAATAAGTGTGGTCTTCTTTTATTTTTCGTCTGTCCACAATAAGTATGGTCTTTCCTTAAATGAAAATAACTTCACCTAGAATAAACATGGATCGCATTCTTCACTCACAATACATCTATCTAACTTATTCTATCACTCTTAAAATATGTGTTATTGCCTCCGAATCATACTTATTGTGGAAGAATGGAGTATCACTTATCACACACATATGGAATGTGCATGTCGAATAGCGTTTGTATTTAACTCAGGCGTGAAAAGGAAAAAAATAAGGGAATACGTTGGACGCGTAGGCATAAATTTTAGGTGTGTTCTGTTTGGTGGCTATGTCAAAACCGAAACTCAACCAAATGTTCCCCCACGCGCACCAGCGCACGTCAAACAGAAAATACTCTCCCTCTCTCTCTCTCTTTCTCTCTCTCTCTGTTATTTATTTTTCTTTTCTTTTTCTTTTTTTTTAGGAAAACTCGATTATTTATTTTTCATCTATTTCAATAAGTTTAACAACACCGAATTCGGAAAGAAAAAGGGAAGTTATGGAATATGGTTCACAAGAAACCAACGAAGAGAAAACACGTGTCCCACCAACTAGAACTACCTGAAACCAGACCCAACCACAACCCAAAGATAATAATCCAAATAGGTGGAGCCCACCCCCATCAAACACTGTTAAAAGCAACCCATACAAATCAGCATTTCCCCAAATTTTCATACAGACAGTCTGTTTCCAAATATATTAATCCCCCTTTCAATTTCAATATTTCTATGAAATTTTACGAACATTCAATTATCTAAATCTATTATTCTATTTTATAATTATTAATGTTCTTAATGAGATAATGTCAACTTTTCTTAAAAAAAAAAAAATTATGTTTTCAAACTTCTGCAACTATAGTTATTAACTTTACGAGAGGACATAACGTGGTCGAACAAATCCCTACGTCAACAATTAGGGGACCTGTTTAGGTATATATACCTCACTACTTTTTAAAATGTTGAGTCCTTTAATTTTTATTTATTTATTTAACTAAGTCCTACATTTATTTTTGAAGGTGACTGGATTTGAAAATAAATAAAAGTACAGTGGTTCGAAATTCACAATAGACCTGTATCAGAAATTAATTTTTACAAATAAAAAAATGCAAGCACCGTGATCCCAAAAAAATGAAAATTACAAAAAATTTAATACGTATTTTTCTTGAATAGAGGAAAATTGTTTAAAGAATTCAAATCTTGTGTTCCATATTTCCAAATATGTATAGGCGCAATTGGCAAAATTGAATAATCTGTCCCGTAGGATTAGACATATGCATGGCGCATTTTGGTCATTTACAATATTTTTATTTTCTAACCATGCAGTTATGTTTCTAAAATGGCAAGAACTCATGGTTCATATATTTGATTATTTTAGAAGTTTTTTTTTTGTTCTATCGATAGATAATAGAATCACTACTCAAAAATAAGAAAAATGAAAGAACAAAAAAAAAAAAACAAAAACAAAAAACAAAAACAAAAAAACCTACTGAAAGAATCAGATACATGAGCTACTAATTCTTGCAATTTTAGTTCCAATATTTATTTCTTACCATTTTCTTATTACATTGAATAAAAAAGTTAAGTTTAATAACGAAAAGTTTCACTTCATCGGAATAAAATATGTTAACTATAATTGATATACTTTAAAAAAAAAAAACTATAATTGATATACTTAACTACTTATGAAAGTTTCCAATTTAAACCTAAAAATACGATTAAAATAGAAATTAGATATTTTAAAATACTGCAAAGTAAAATCTAACTAACAGCAAACATAGTTAAAAGACCATTTATTTCTTGCGCAGTGTGATATTTTTAAACGATTAGTTTAAACTTACATTATAATGTATTCACATTTCTATGATGGAAACTATCTTTGACTTCTACCGTGATTCTTATTTTAATATTTCGAATGACATCTTTTTACCTGAAAAGGTTGTGAAGTTTAGAGATGTTCATAACACAAAATACATACGCATATGTACCAAAAATATTATTCCCGTCGAGTTAAATTAATATTTTATACTTTACATATAATTAAATTTGGACCACATTTTTGGGGACGGAGGGAGTACTACCTTAAAAAACGAGTCAATCTCACGTAAGTTGCAGCGTGGGTATTACTTACTTATTTTTTCACAAAAATCTAAAACCTCCGAAATTATTATAACTAAGATTTTTAAAGTAAAATGAAGTGTTAGCAAGTGCATAAGCAAGCTTTTTAACACATGTTATCGTAGATTTATCTAACTAATTGTTTCCGTAAGTGGTTTACTTAGTTAATATTAGTAGTAATTAATCTGTTCATATAATTTTATATTACTACTTATTTTAATTCTTAATGATATTTTATCTCGTATATAAAGTTGTAAGAATTTGAATAATTATTTCCAATAGATTATAAAAAGTGTTATCCTCTAGAAGAAGAAAAAAAACAATATATGGACGCTGAACATAATCAATTCCCTCAATTATGTAACAATGAGATCAGCAGAAAACGTGACCATTTGCGAACTATATATGGGATCAAATGCATGATGAATCCGATACCAATTACTAAGTGACAATCTGTAATTTTCTTTGCTATTTTATAAATATTTTTTGTCACAAAAGCTAGCTTATATTGAATCATCTAACCGGTCAAGATACATATGATTCTCATATGGCGGCAATATATAATTTTACTAGTGTTTCGATAGTCGCAAAACTCACTTATTTTTTACATGACCAAAATATATCGTTGTGTTTAAACTTTTAATAGCTGATTTTTCACTTATAACTATATTGGAGAAAATACACTTGACACGCCAATTGCAATTATTAAGCCATGTGAAAAAAATAAATTAAAAATCAATTGACTTATTATAATTTGAGTGGGCACTTTTCAACTTTTTATGTCACTTGTAAAGTTGTACTAATACAACCTTAAAATATGAACTAAAATACTAACATTTCAAGATGGGGCTAAAAAGCAATATTCATTAGAAATATTATTCTATAATTGACATGCATTATTAATACTAATATTCATCTAAATCACCATGGCGTTCACTGCGAGAGGAGGGAAAAGGAGAAATTATTGGCCTACATATATACTACTGTACTACTTACTTTGTTTTTACACAACCCAAAATAAGTTGCATAAATATTTGAATTAGCGTGTAAAGAAATAGTACTAAGAACAAGTGATATACAGTAGTATTATAATGTTTAGACAAATTGAGTGGAGAAATTAATGAATCAAGGCGTTTATTAATTAGCGGGTGGCCATTCATTTTTCCAAAAGCTAATACAAACGCTAATACAACAATTACGCAAACAGAATAAAGTTTTTATCAAACTGAATTAACACTTTTTCTTTTTCCGAAAAGTGCAGAAAATGAAATTAACGCCAAGCAGATGCGACGGTGAGCATTCGTCCCATCCACCCAAAGCAGATGCCGCCGGATTGCTCGCACACGGTGAATCCCGGGTTGCCACGTGTACCCGAGTTCAGCTTGGATCGGAGCGAGTCAGTCACAGGTTGACTCATCGGCACGGCCTGAAACCCGGCCATACTCATTCTGGCCCGCCACTTGTCGAACACCTCGCATCTCTCCACCCGCTCTCTCCCCTCGCACGCAACCGAGTTGCCTATTTTCCGACCCACCGCCTCCTCGATTCTGACTCGGTCCGGGTTACCCCTTGACACGGTCGCCTCGAGCGAGTCGAGCAATGCGCCGTAGTGCTCGCAGGCTTCTCTCACCCGCACCGTTAACGGCGCCGTGTTGGCGTTCATCTCCTGCTCCACCACCGTCATCACGTCTGGAGATAGGCCTTTCACCAGGCGGAGCAGCTCGTCTCTCATATTTTCTGTCGTCACGCTCTCGTCCGGCAAATTGTGCAGCTTGAAGGCCAAGTTCACGGCGAGGGCTTCGTCGGCCGCAACTCCCAATTTATCACGGCTCAATTCGCTGACGATCAATTTCTTCACAGTCAAATCGAAAGTAACATCATTGTTGTAGGCTAGTGTTTTGAGTCTCTCGCCGACGATTTTCAGCTTTTCCTCACCGCCGGAGATTGAATCCGAGAAAGCGGTGATCTTCAATGCGGCGGCGCGTTTGCCGCCGGTTCTACCGGCCGCCAGCGCGTGGATGAAATGCATGTACTGTCTGCCCTCACCGATGTCGAAATCCACGACATGAATCCTCTGAAACCCCAGCTCCGACGCTGCGTCAAGGATGGCGAGATTGGCGGTCATGAAACATAGCTTGAAGCACGGCGAGACCTCGTACAACGTTTGCGTTGACAGCCTATGCTCCTCGCCGTAAAGCTCCGACATCGAATAAGGATGTTCGGTGGGGTTCACGCGCGACCGGAGAGCCGAAACCATGAAAGCTGTGAGCCGCTGTTCTGAGGTGCCTCTGGGGTTGGCAACCTGCTGGAGGCGCGTGATGGTTTCGGTTGCGGCTGCGAAATTTCCTTCTGAAATAGCTGCGGCGGCGTCAATTAAAGATTGTTTGGTGGTTGGAATTGGAGGAGAAGCTGAAGTGGAGGAACAGGAGGAGGAAGAAGAAGTTGGAGAAGGAGAAATGGGCTTTTGGGTCGGGCTGATTAGATTCTGGATCGTGTCCGACCACTCGCTGTTGGTGACGACGGAAGCCGCCTCTCCGTCTTCTTCGTCTCCGAGAAGCTCTTTCTCCAGTTCTTGCAGCCGATGATTCATCATCTTCTTGTCAGAATCCTGACCCGGAACCTCCGAACCCAGACCCGGAAGAATCACGGCCGTATTCGGTGAGAAAATACCGGAAGCCACATTTCTGGCATTTCCGTTTGAAATATTCGAAGGCTGAATCCGGTGTTGGTGAAGGACCGGAAGGCCGTACCGCGAGTTTAGAGAATTTGAAACTTCAGGTAAAATGGAGGGAACCGAAGAGAAATCTACCGGAGAGATGGGGGATGGAGGATTTGCATGCTGGAAATTCGGCCTTAGCTTCACGTTCCGTAGATACAACCCTAAACCTTGCTGGTTCTGTTGCTGAAATTCTGCTAGTGATCTCTTCCTGATCAAATCGGGTCGCCGGATCTGGGAAGCCGGGTCGGGTAGAATTCCCGATAGCGGCGATCGGAATGGAAATTGGTGCTGTTGATTGTAGCTGTAACTACTGTTCATGCCTGTGGATCTCCCGCCGCCGGCGAAGAAGTCCCGCCCGCCGCCGGAGAATCCTGAAGACATTTCTTTCACCGGGAAATGGAGGTGTACGCTATGCTCAAGCAAGGAGAGGGTTTTCAATCAACCAAATGTTGATTCTTGTTGCTGTTGTCATTACACGAGAAGGTAGAGAGGAGAGTGGTTGTAAATTTGAGAGAGGGAGAGAGAGAGAGAGAGAGGAAAGCAAATGTTTTGGAGAGAGAGAGAGAGAGAATGGGGGAAAAATATGGGTTTTCCAACTGGATGCGAATGATCTATGTGTTCGTTTATTTCTAAGTTTGAAAATGTTGCTTTTACGACAGAGTTTTACGTGTCTCTCATTTCAACCGTTAGATTTGACGACTCATTTGGTCTTTTGAGGATGAATCAACGATGGGATGATAGGGCCGCAGCTCACACACAAAATACACGCGCGCGATGTCGTCACGTGAATGTACACGCGGTGGCGGGTTGAATTGAATCAGAGAAATTCTTCATATTGAATTCTTCCTATGATTTCGTTTCGATTCAAATATTTTAGTGTAGTAGTACTATTTATTCTTTTTTATAATCGATATAACCTTAATGGTTTGTGATTGCTGTTTAAAATAGTTTTCTTTTAAGAGCTGAAAAGGTTCCATCATATATTTTTATTTTTATTTTTATTTCATTTTTTAATTGAGATTTGTACTCTCTCACATTTACAAAGGGCATAGAATAAACTCTTGTCCACATTTCTTATTATTTATGGGAAAATTAATCTTTATCTATTATCATTTGATCATTTTTACAAAAAAATTATTTAGCATACAGTTGACTATAAATTTAATTGCATGTAAATACACAACTATTATCAAATTTTAATTTTTAACGCAATAAAAAATTGACGAAAAAAATACACAAACTTTTTAAGTATTTGAAATTTTGCCCGAGTTCAAATTCCGACAAAATTGAGATTGAAGTGGCTGGAATTGAGACCATGGTTGTAGGGGTGGCAATCGGGTCGGGTTGGGTCAGGTTCGGGTCGACCTGATCAGTTAAGACCCAACCCGAACCCGACATGTTAAGGATATGCTCAACTCGAACCCGAACCCAATCCGAAATGACTAAACCTGAACTAGACACGAACCCGACATGAACCCGAAATTGACACGATAATATTCGAGTTGACCCGACACGATAATGACCCGAACCCAAATTTAAATGATTTAATAAGAGAAAAAATATTTTAAAATGAGATTTAATAAAAGAAAAAATATTTTAAAATAAAATTTAATAATAGAAAAATAAATAAATATTCAAAAATTTAATATCTTTTGATGACTTGGAATGAAAAATAAATATGCCATCAATTTAAAAGCTTGATTTGAATTAAATAAATATAATATTAAAAAATATAATTCCTTATCGGGTAACCCAAACCCGAACCCGAACCCGACCCGAAATTTTCAGGTCCTTATCGGGTCAACCCGATAAGGACCCGAACCCAATAAGGCTTCACCCAAACGACCCATTAATTTTGTGTCGGTTCGTGTCGTGTTATCGTGTCGTGTCGAAAATGGCAGCCCTACATGGTTGGACTCCCCTTGGCTTGTACTACCATACCCCAAAACCTAATATGATATCGATTTGAGTACGGAATTCCAGGTTAACTACCTACAAACTCTAATTCTGCCCCAACTTTCCAATTCAATTTCTTTGTCGTCAGATGTTTGACAGTGAAATTGAAAACACCATAAACTTTAAAACCCTAAAACATATATTTCATTATGACGTTGAACGGACGTAAAAAGTTAGTCTAGTGGTAGAGTGGTTAATACCCGGACCAAAGGTCACAGGTTCAAGTCCACCGTCACGCTGCCTTTAAAATTTCTTGTAATGTTTGTTAAAAAAAAAAAAAATTAAGACTCTAATGTATATAAATCTACCCGGCCTAAAATCTATCAAACCGCGTTATTTAGCTGCAATTTTTTTTTTAAATAATGTATATACGTCTCACTATGGCCATCTATATCTTCATCACTCCCTAGTCGCTCCTCAAAAATCACCATCCACGGCGAGCTGCATGGGTCTGACTATCTGAGATTCCGAGTCATGGTTTTGTTATTTTGGTGAGGCAGTAGTTTGTTAAAAAAAGAATTGATTAATTAAATATTTAATTATGAATCGGTATGTGATTGTTGAAGAAATTGACAAACATTGCTAAAAAAAGAGCAGTTCTTTCTTTATTGGATAGTAAGTTGTTGAACCAAATAAAGTTTGCTAGACAAAACGAAACTTTAAAATACAATATATTGGTACCAAGTTTTATGCGACGGAAATCTTTCTCTAGTAATTTTAATGAAATTTCCTGATATTTACGCTAAGAATTTTTTTTTTTTCAATAGGGGGAACTACTTATGTCAATTTGACCAACCCGCTTGGTTTGGGTCAATCCTATCACACGGTCGGGCTATTCGATTTGGACCAAATTAGATTGAATATTTTTTCAGACTAAAATTTTCAACCCGAACCCTAAACTTTCGATTTTTGAGCTAGCCTATCGGGCCAAAAAAATTTATGAATTTTTTTTAGTATTTATAAATTTTATTGATAATCATATTCCTTTAACAAACAAATAAATTATATACTCTATCGAAGACATTTGACCTCGTATTGAATGAAAAAATGAATATTAGTATTCCAACTTCGACTTGTATTAATTATTTCGTGAGAGGTAATGATTAAACAAAACTTCTTTTAATAGTTTTTTTTTTTACATTAATAAGTTTCTATTAAGCATCAGTTTACAAAACCGGATATGATGAGTACAACTTTCCAATAAAAAATTAAAATATTTTCCACAAATATTTGAAACAAGACATGATCATCAAATTTAGAAGCAAAATTATGAAGTTCGACAACCAAATAATGAGAAAAACTTTAATTAATCGGGCCAATCCACGTTTTCGGGCGATATATTTTCGATGCTGACCCTAGTCTTAACCCATATTTTTTCGGACTATAAATTTTCGATCCTAACCCTTCTTTCTCTTCGGTTTATTCGGGCCAACCCATCAATTTCAGACTAAATTGGCATCCCTAGGGGGAAGTATATTAATCAGAAATTTGAAACCGTGTTTCTTAAAATCGATAAAATATTTGTATCAATTTTTTTTCAAGGATATCGAATATATTTTTCGAATTTTGCTGTAGAAAAAGAGACTATTGCGATATACTGGTAGGAGGGATTATGTTTGAATTATACCTAAAGTATGTATTTAATTACTAATATTATTAAAGTGTAATGATTTGAAAATCAGATTACTCTTTTTGGTTTTGAGATATTGTGCGCTCATATTTGGTTTAGTAATATATTTTCGCTTTAAAAAATATATATTTATAGCTTGCTCAAAGTACATTTCATTCTCCTTATAAAATGAAATAATCATTATGTAACCAAAACGAAATCTGAAAATTATAAACAATCATGGATTCACACTGTAGGTGTTGGTGGCCCAAATAAAATACTAATCAAAGGTGTTTTATCTAGAAACTTTTTATAAGGACGAACTTTTTATAGCCAAATAAATGAGTTCAAATTAAACTATATTAGTAAATAGATTTACACGTGGATGCATGAGGACGAACTTTCAAGCTTCCCAAAGTCACTGCATGTCACTGTAGTCCCCACAAAAGCCGCTTCACATATGTTGAGTTGTTGACTTCGTGTAGCCAATCTGTTAATAATGAAGAAAAACTAATGGTACTAATTTTAAAGTTAAAAATAAGAATTAGTAAGTAAGGCTTTTGTTTTAGCTTCGAAAGAGAATTATATGAAACTTTAGCCATTCCTTCTGTAGTTCATGGATAGAATTAAGAATTTAGGAGAGAACTGATATGAAATTTTCTAATGTTCTCTTTCACAAGTTTTTGCTATCAAATTAAATTCGACACATCACATATGACATACATATATATGTCTTCATGGGAATGGATTAGTTGATTAAGTGTTGATTTTCTAATAAAAGATCATAGATTCAACTCCCACTTACTAGACAATCTTCGACACAACTATAAATAATGGCTGCAAATATCTAATAAGAAAAAAGAAGATAAAAATTTGGACACAATCAGGAAATTTAAAGATAAAAATTCAACTAAATTATAGTGATTTCGTAAAATGAAAAACAAATTATTCAACGTATCATCAATTCATCACGTCTTATTAGATTAGTATAAGCGTTTTGTAATTTTAGAGAACTGTTGATTAATATTGATAGGTAATATAATAAGAGTCGCACTTACGTCCGGTGCACTATTTTTATCTAATTGTTATTTATTTTATTTTTAATATTATATTAATCTTAATTTGAGGCTTAACTAATTCTAATTATATCTTAATAAATTATAATTGAAGATTACTAAATTCTAATTAAAATTAATTAAATCTAACTGCTCCTTTATTCTATAATTATTCGTATTCTTCTTATTATCCTCGATTTTCCGTAATTGTCCTCTATTTACAACCAATCCTATCATACAATTTTGTAGCCAAATTTTAACCTTATATTTTTTTGAGTAGAAATTTTAACCATATATTAATGGGTTGGCCTCCCGTGAGACCGGTCTCTAATAAGAGACTGGATCTGGGTCGACCCGCTTAAGACAAATTATATATATATAATACCGCAAAGTTGCACAAACATATTGCTAGCCTAGTGGTTGGCTAAGGCGTCTGCCACTCCTTCCCTCTCGTTTGCCTGGGGATAAAAAATAACAATTGTTGTAAAAAAAAAAATTTACAAATTAAAGTAATATCTTACATGTAACAATTGTCGCAAATAAAAGTAATATTTTTCAAAGTAACATTTGTTGTGATAAAAAATAACAATTATTGTAAAAAAAATATTTTTTTTCAAAGTAACATTATACTAATATTTTATCTTTTAATAATTTATTTTATTTTTTTACTTAATTAATCTAATAAGCAAAATTAACATATTTTCTTCTTTTCTTCTTTTATTTTTTACTTAATTAATCTAAAAGCATAATGAACATATTATTTATTTTTCAATATAACAATTATCGTAAACAAAAGTAATATTTTCAAAAATAATATTTATCGAGATAAAAAGTAATAATTCACGAGAAGAAAACTAATATTTTTGCAATATAGTAATTGTCGTAAACAAAAGTAATATTTTTCAAGCGTAATCTTTATCGGGATAAAAAGTAATAATTCACATGAAGAAAAGTAATATTTTTTTCAATGCAACAATTTTCATAAACAAAAGTAATATACTAATATTTTTCAAAAGTAATATTTGTCGAGATAAAAAATAATAATTCATGAGAAGAAAAGAAAAGTAATATTTTTCAAAAGTAATATTTATCGAGATAAAAAGTAATAATTCATGAGAAGAAAAGTAATATTTTTTCAATGTAATAATTGTCGTAAACAAAAGTAATATTTTTCAAAGGTAATATTGATCACTAAAATCTTAGCAATATATACCGCAACTAAACGGTGCAATTGTAGACAATTAGTAAATCGAGTATCGTATCCACAGGGACTGTAAATCGAAAATACAGTGGGAAATAAAATTTAGAAACCTCTTTACTATTCAAACTCTTGAGTATTTTGATTTGGGATTTTATTTTCAACTTAAAGAGAAATTAATTGATTAAAAGAAAACAAATGATAAAGAAACAAATTTATAAAATATCAAGGATAAAATACTGATCCTACGGAATGCATCGACTCAAAATCCACAACGAAATTAACTTATTAACTCAATTACCAATTTTAATTCAATTCAGGTGAAGGAATCACAAAAATATTCACAAGCTCTCTCTCGACAAGTCATGCAAAAGTAGATTAGCAAAGTATCTATCTCCGCTAGGTCTCAAGATAATTTACTAACTCCAAAAAGTACAAAAGATCTATAACCTCCGATGAACGAATTAATCTCCGCTAGGTCTTATTATCATTCATATCATGCATTCTTGAGTTCCATTGATCAACTAAACCTGCTAAGAATTTAATCGAACAACTAGCATGCATAAATAGTGGCCAGCTATCTAAACATGAATAAAGCACCAAGAATCACAAACCATAAATTGACAGGAAAATTGGAATCAATAAATCAAAAACATCATCTCAATTGAGTCTTACAAACCCTAGAATCAACAAAGAAAATTAGCTACTCATAACTAGGGTTTTAGCAAAGAAATAAAAGAAAAACATAATTAAAAGATACTAATTAGAAAAATCGAGGTTCGGATCCTTGATCTCGTCTTGAATATCTTCAATCTTCAATCTCGAATCTTCTCCAAGAAAAAGTAAATAGCTAACTAAGAACTTGAAAAGAAATCTAAAGAGCAAAAATAATTCAAAGATGTAAAAAGATGTAAAAAGTCCCCAAAACTAATCTATGAAGACCTATTTATAGATGGGAGCCAAAACCTAGACCCAAAAAGAAGTAAAAATCGCACAATAACACTTTGGACAGCAAAACCGGCGACCCGGCCAACGGTCGCCATCTGGGTCGCCGTTTTTGTCACTTTCGCGCAGCAAATTTGTTTCGGTCCGTTCTCCTTTGTTATAACTCCGATTTTGGATCCGTTTTCGCCTACGAACTCACAACGAGCTGAACTTCAGTCTTACATTGCTCAATTTGCAAAACATAAATATTTTTTCATGGCTCGTCCCATCTTTTGCTTTTTGTGTACGATTCTTTAGCCCAATCACCTTGCCCTTGGATCTTGAGTTATTTCTTTGATTATGAGCTACTCCAAAACACTCAAATCTACACAAAACACATAAAACTATACCCAAACGTGATATCACAGAATAATTAAGAAAACAAACCAAAAGACGTCACATAAGCGCATAATCTTATCAAAACATGCATAAAAGAACAAGTGAAAACCATGCAAAATGAGTGTTTATCAAATATTTATCGAGATAAAAAGTAATAATTCACAAGAAGAAAAGTAATATTTTTTCAATGTAACAATTTTCATAAACAAAAGTAATATTTTTCAAAAGTAATATTTATCGGGATAAAAAGTAATAATTTACGAGAAGAAAAGTAATCTTTTTTTCAATGTAACCATTATCATAAACAAAAATAATACTTTTTAAAAAGTAATATTTTTCGTATAAAAAGTAATGATTCACGAGAAGGAAAGTAATATTTTTTCAATGTAACAATTGTCGTAAACAAAAATAATATTTATCAAAGTAACATTACCGGGATAAAAAGTAATAATTCACGAGAAGAAAAGTAACATTTTTTCAAAGTAACAATTATCGAAAACAAAAGTAATATTTATCTTGATAAAAAGTAATAATTCACAAGAAGAAAAGTAACATTTTTCCAAAATAACAATTATCGTAAACAAAAGTAATATTGATCAAAGTAATATTTATAGGGATAAAAAGTAATAATTCACGAGACGAAAAATTATATTTTTTCAATGCAACAATAAAAGTAATATTTTTTCAATGTAACAATTATTGTACACAAAGTAATATTTGACAGGATAAAATGTAATATTTGATAAAATATTACCTTTCGTCTCGTGAATTATTACTTTTTATCATGACAAATATTAAATTTCAAAAATATTACTTTTGTTTACGATAATTGTTACATTGATAAAATATTATCGTAATATTTTTCGATATACGAAAAGAAAGTAATATTTTTTTCAATATATTAATTATCGTAAAATAAAGCAATATTTTTAAAATTAATATATGTCGGGATAAAAAGTAATAATTCACGAAAGAAAAGTAATATTTTTTCAATGTAACAATTGTTGTAAACAATAGTAATATTTTTCAAAGTAATATTTGTTGGGATAAAAAGTAATAATTTACGAGAAGACAAGTAATATTTTTTCAATGTAACAATTGTCGTAAACAAAAATAATATTTTTCAAAGTAATATTTTTCGGGATCAAAAGTAATAATTCACAAGAAGAAATATAATATTTTTTTAATTTAATAATTGACGTAAATAAAAATAATATTTATCGGGAATAAAAAATAATAATTCACAAAAAGAAAAATAACATTTGTTGATCAATAAACTCTAATTGGAGATTAACAAATATTATTGGAATAAATAATTTTAAAAGAAAAACAAAAAAAAAGTGAAAATAAACAAAACAGATAATAAGACACTTAAAAATGTCATATCACAAAGTTATTAGGACACTTCAAAGTGTTTCAATAGATTTCACAATGCACAAAAAAAAAGCAAGCGCACTCTTGCCTTGCTTCTCAGGGAAATCGAACTCACAACATCCCAAATAGTAGACGAAACAACTGGCCATTGAACTAGTGAACCTTTTATAAATTTTTCACTATATATTTTATATATTGCGACTTGGATGAGATCCGGTCTCTTATTAAAGACCGATCTCACCCAAATTTTTGCCTATATTAATATACTGGCATGGGAGTTTTTCTCTAAAGAATTACCAGCAATCAGCATTGTGGATTTGGACCCACCTTTTATTTGAATTAGGGGTGTCAAATTTGGCCCGGCCCGAAACCGGGCTGGGCTGCCAATTTTCAGGCCTGAAGCATTTTCGGGCCGACCCGGCCCGACCCGGACAAATTACACTACAAATGAATTTTCGGGGCGGGCTGGGCCGCACATTTTCAGGCCCGAAAAAATTTCAGGCCGGCCCGGCCCGACTTTTCTCACAATTTTTTTGGCCCGGCCCGATTATCCCAAAAAGCCTGACGGGCTCGGGCCGGCCCGGTAATTTGACAGCCCTAATTTGAATATAGCTCTAGATTCTTGGGTCTTAAAATATCAAATTACGGTACACAACTTCCAGGAATCAATCCTCCTTTTCTTATATTCTCTTTCTTATTTTTTCTCTCCTCTTTTTACTAGAGCAAAATAATACTCCCTCCGTTTATAAATAGTTTGCACAATTAATCATAGCATGAATTTTTAGAAATTATAGTAATGGGTATTGTGAGTAGAGAAATGGTCCACTGTCTCAATAAGATCTTTTATATAAATTAAAAAAAAAAGTGAGCCAAAAAACCTATCACCTTGAAGATAACAAGCTTACCATTCAAGGTCGGGCCTCATTAAATCCTCTTGGGAAAATCCGAAGGAAAAAATTCACAGAGGAAAGAGCATCCGTCTAATAAACAATCCTTGTGAAAGAGGAAGAGAACATATCCGCACTAACTAGATTGGTAATGGTAGGATGCCCGTCTAACCAAAATCCATCTTGAATATCTGGACCCGCCATAGCATCGGCGACTTGGTTTCCTTCTCTAAAAATATGAGAATATCTAAAATCTATAACATCCAAAAATTGCATAATTTGAATCCAAAGACCTCTAAATCTCCAAAAAATGTAGGTTGAGTCTCGTTGTAGTAATAAGTATTATGAGTGTACTGATATATCATGCTTGATAAATTATGTAAATAAGATAAAATATGGAGAATAATAGATAAGAATAAGTGGTGGGTATTGTCCCAAAATAAAAAATGCAAATTTTTGATGAACGGACAAAGAAGGAAAAGTATGCAAACTATTCGTGCACGGAGGAGTAATTAAGAAGCAAAAAGGACGATGGAATGGACCCTTAATTAATTATCCAAGTGTCTAACTACTTATTCTAGAGATCTTTGTAATTAAGTGATGATAAATTAAAGCACGCTCATCAACTAGGTATTTACCTTATTCGATAATTTATTAATTATTTTTATTCCATTTTCAGGGTTTGTATATATATAATTTGTTTAGGTAATTACACGAGGTATATATATATATATAGGGATGAGTTACTATAAAAATTATTCCTCCCGTGAAAACGTGAGAATGTGCTTAAATCTATATATATTCATGCATAAATCAATATATAGTCATGCTTAGTGAGATTCATGCTTTTTTGTGTAAACAATTGTGCTTATATATAATCATGCTTAAATCTATATAAATTCATGCTTCGAATAATGACAACCATAGATCATACAAAGATCAACGGTTCAGATTGATTCCTAGTTCCCACACTAGGAATAGTTTCTATATGAACCAATCTCTCTCTCTCTCTCTCTCTCTCTCTCTCTCTCTCTATATATATATATATATATATATATATATATATATGGATATCAACACCACATAAAAGTAGGACCACTATACCACCAAATAAGGTGGAATATATTATACTGCACGCAGAAGGAATTGAAGTCAAAACTTTCACTAAAGACAGACTTGTAGTGCCTCAACTAGCCACTTGAGCTAGACCTCATCGCCTTCAAAGTTTGTACATAATCCCATAAGCAATTGAATATAAAGTTATTATGCAATTTACACTAACCACTCAAAATCCCTTTAATTTATTTTCTTTCTAAGCACCTGATATATATTTTTGGTTAATTGTAGTTTAATACCCTTAGTTTGGGAAGATTTTCAATTTCAACCCAACTTTCGAAATGTGGGATTTAATATCCGATCTTAATATTTCTTTATAGTTCAGGCCTATCCAATTTTTTGTACTGGAGTAGAAATTTAGACATTTATCTAACTTCGAAACTCAATTGATTAAAGACTTTTGAAGTTCATTGTTTGTCAGTCATCTCCTAATGTCAATTTCATCGTTGGACGTCTGAAATTGAGTCGAAGAGTTGGCGGGACAGAGTTAAGACTTAGTCCTGATTTAATTTCTCAAACGTCAGATATCCGATGTCTGATGATGAAATTGACAACATGAAAGTACAATCAAAACAATTAACTTCAAAAACCCTCAATCAATATTGAGTTTCAATGTCGAATGAGTGCCTAAATCTTAAATCCTATATCACGCACAAATATGTATAGGTTTGAATTACAAAGAATCATTAAGGTTGAACAACTACATTGTTACGTTTCAAAAATTACATGTTAAATTGCATAACTTTTTTTTTTTTTTTATGAAATCTTGATTCTCAATTCCTATATGAGACAATAATTACTATTGGAATTTTATTTACAGGCTGCGAAAACAATGAGTAGTACATACAGTGAGAAGATCAGCAAAATAATATCTGTTGTCTCAGAACACTCAAATCAATTAAAAATATCGCTCTCATAATTCATTATCTGTCTATGAGATGCAATCAAATCGTTTTACAGTGCCTTCGCTGACATTAATTATTGAGTAAGTTCAATGTTGATTGACTCAAACCTCCTCTCATGCACAGTCAATTTACTGAAGTCCTACATGTATGTATATATACGTCTCATTGTGTGTGTGAGCAGACACAATAAAATAAAGAACATTGTTGGATTCGAGCTAGTAGCTCAATTGGTGTTGGCAAGTTTATGTAGAAGCAAAATTGACTGAAGTGTTTTGAGCTGTGCGAGAACAGAAACTGGTTTCTGAGCTTCAGTCTGAGCTAGTTTAATGTGGAACAGAATGGAACAGATCTGAAACATTCTTTCCATATTTATGCGGATTTTGCGGAGATCTTTTCCTTATCCTTGTTTGACGCGGAAAAGATGTTATATTGGTGATATAGTTAATTGTTCCACAAGGCATATCTTCAAAGGAAGTTCCCATGCATAAGGAAACTAGGGCAAAGAAGGTGGAGAGCATATCTAGGGTTTCTCAAGACCTATATATATCTACACCAAGATACATTGAAGATAGAGGAGCCGCTGCTGCTATTGTTATTGTTCATAGCTTATACTATTTCGTGAGAGTATATTTCATTGTGTCTTGAGAGCGTTTATTTCATATATATACATTTTTGTAAGAGGGTTGGGTGTCAAGTTCCGGCTTGAGCTTAGGTTGTAAGTGGTGCACTTGCAATCATCAATTCACGTAGATCAGGAAGGGTGTGAGTGAACGGGTAGCAAAAGATAGGAGATTGTTTGTGTAAAATCTCTGTAACTACAACTTCGGATAGTAGATTGATTCTCTCTTGGGCGTGGCCCCCCAGACGTAGGTTGATTAACCGAACTGGGTTACCATTCTGTGTGTGATTTACTTAGCTCAGTTATTATATTCTGTGTTATATTCCGTGCTAAGTTTTGCTGTGACAGATTCGTACTTTATATGCTTAAAGTGCTTGGTTTAGAACTTTCAAACATACTACTTATAAAACATTCTCCCTCCGTCCACAAAGAGAATGTCTCATAAGAAATGATACGGATTTTAAAAAATTTAGTTAAATGTATTGTGAATGAAGTAAGGATCCCACATTATGAGTGAAGTAAATAGGTAAAATGTGGTGGGATAATATTTATAAATAAAAAGTGCATACTCTTCGTAGACAGACGAAAAAGAAAAGAAGTGCATTCTCTTCGTAGACGGAGAGGGAGTAATATTTTCGTAATTCACATCCATTCGAAAATAGTTCAACGGAAGACATTCCTTCTATAAAATGAACCGGAAGGCAACGGTACATTTTAAGAACTAAAATAACATTTGAAGTTAACAAACAGTAAAAAGCTATGATTTTTTTAGTTGATTTGTATTAAAAAGATAAACAAATTATTAACATACAAACTTTTATTGTCCGAAGTAGAAAATGAAAAACACTACGTAATAATATTATCTTCATTCCTCTCATTATAAAACCTGCAAATGCTAATTAATATTACTAATATTAATATTGCATCACATTTTTCCTCATTTTTGGTACACAGATTACAGATAGAACTTAGATGACAATGTCACATGGATGATAATGATAATGAATACCCTCCTCATGATTTTATTATTATATATATCCTTATTTAGTTTTTCTCATAACTTTTTTTATTGCTCGCAATTTTCTAAGAGCTTAATTTGTAAACAAAAATCGTGAAACTCATACATACATTTATTGTGGCGAATCCTGTTGTATCTCCACGTTTTTAATTTTCTCTTACTTACTCAATCTGAAAAAAAAAAAAAAACAACAACAACAACAGCAATAAATATTAAAATTGTATGTAAATTTAGAAGTTATAGTAAGAATTTATAAATGCTTAAAAAATCAAAATATTACAGTATAAAATGATATATTCACAAATATATGTCTAAAAATGGTATTAACGAATATAGAATCAGAACTCTGCACATTTTGATGAATCCAATAACTACCGACGAAAATTAAGTATAACCAAATAAAACTAATAAATTATAAAAAAGAATACCATGAGTACGTATTTAATTAATAAAATTTGGGTAGTTACAAAATTAAGTGCATTTTTTAGTTGATGATTGGTACATTTGTTAAAGTTTACGAAGGTATCGTGGAACACATTAACACAATTGTAAGTGCGAAAAGTGCCTAACTTTTTATGATCAGCACACATTTTGTGACCCCAAGATTCCAATATCTTTTTTTTTTTTTTTCCTAATTTCAATTTGAGACTTTACAAACACCATTTCATTGCAATCCACCTTTTTTTCCGCTATGTACTAAATTCTAGGAACTGAAGAATATTCGCCCAAAAAATAATCTTGATCAATCGAAACTAAATTATAATTAAATGACTTTTGGGATGTAATTTTCTAGCTAAGTAAAAAAAAAAAGTAAGGCTGTGTCGTGATGATCTCAATTAAAAATTAAGCATCTCTACAATTTGTAGGTGTTTTTATCTAGTTTTATCTAGTTGAACAGTCTTAATTACAAGTAAACCCTGCGCCTACATACTAATCTAACACGTGATTATTGTAAATTTAAGCTCTTCCCTTCGACCCAAAATAATTAATAATGACAAAATAGTAACAATAGTTTGGGTGTTATAGTAATAATTATAAGTTCATTGCGATTAGTTTATGAGTATTATACTATATGTTAAATATAGTTTGGATTTTAAATTGAGCATGCAAAAATTAAGCGCTAGCTGCTTCGAAGTTCGTCACGTTCTTCCGATCGAACATATATTCGATACGTATCAAAACTTTCAAATTAACATGTATTACTGAAATAATAAAATAAATTTATTGCTGAAATAAATTGTGTGACTCGATCGCTAGCTAGTTCAAACTTGCATTAAATATAATAGACTAAACTCGGACATGGTAAGTTCTAACATCAATAAAAAAATTAATACTAATATACTCCCTCCGTCCCATTTATATAGGCTTGTTTTCCTTTTTCGGATGTCCCAAATATATAGGCTTGTTTCCATAAAAAGTAATGTTTTTTAGCTCATTTACTAATATATTCCTATTTAATTCTTTGATTAACTCATAAAAAATACATAGTCAAATAATAAATAGGGGCATATTAAGAAATTTACTATATAATTTACTTTTCCAATAAATTTTCTTAATCCATGTGAAAATTTCAATCAGCCTATATAAATGGGACGGAGGGAGTATATCATATCACCGATCATAAAAGTTTTTGTTAAATATTTATTACTCCCTCCGTCCCATGATAAGTGGCTACTTTATTTTCGGCACGGATATTTAGGAGAAGAGTGTTTAAAGGGTAAAAAGATAAAAAGTGGTGGAGCCCACATCTTTTGTGTGAGAGAGGGTGTTTACATATTAGGAAAGTGATCACTTATGATGGGACAATCCAATAAAAAAATATGGCCACTTATGGCGGGACGGAGGGAGTACTAATTACAATTTACCGACCATAAATTAAAGTTTTTAATGAGCCCGAACCTTGTCTCTCTTTTTGAGTAAGGTGGCTAATAATTACTAATAGTATAAGACACAATACCTGAAAGCAATTACTAATAATTACAATCGGTTAATTTACTAAGAATTATTTGTCAATATTTAAGTCAAAATCTAGCTCTTTGAAATTTAGGTCACATTTTTATCTATATCTGAACGAATTATACTTGTTCTCAACATACATTAATAGATTGTGTCGACTCAACCGGCCAGTCGACAGTTTGGTTGATGTTAATCTTACAGCATTTTAAAATAAATGAAACTGATTTAATGTTTAATCAAATACTATAAAGTGCCTAAAAATATTTCTTGTAATTGTCATTTGATATAGACTCTTCTCCTGCTCTCCACCCTTTTTTAAAACTTTTTAATTTGTACATGGTGATTTTTAAATTATATCAGGGAGAAGCACACGTAAATGCTCAGGCCATCTCCAGCAGTTCGCACCAAAATACATCAATTTCAATACAAAAATACAGCAAAATCAGCAAGTCATCTCCAGCAGTCTGCTCTATATTTTTACACAAAAATAGAATTTTCTAGAATATTCTATATTTAGTCACGGTTGATATTCCTAAAACATACGATTACTTCCGATCAGAGCAACAAAATAATTTGAAAGCAGAAACAAGCCAAAGAAGCCAACACTAGTGTGACGCCCGGGGCAGAAGTACGGAGTGATCGCCGGTGCAGAGGCACGGACAAGGAGCGGCTCCGATAAGACTTCAAAGCAAAGGGAGCAGGAATGAACCGGAACACACCCGAATGAGAGGGATTCTGAGAATATGTCGGAATGGGACGGCATATTCGAGGAGAGCTTAAAGGAATTGATTGGGCTACTTATACCATCAAGATGCATCTTTTTTTCTGGTGCTCATTGTGGAAGAACTCCAAGGTTAAGCGTGCTTGGCCTAGAGCAATTCTATGATGGGTGACCTCCTGGAAAGTTTTCTCAGGAAGCGTGTGAGTGAGGACAAAGCGCGAAAGAAAGGACTTGTGATAGTTTGTGGGGCCAGCCGTCAGTCCGAAAGTCGGGTCGTTACAACTAGTACTTTTGATATGTTTCCGATTTTATTTTCAGATGGAGTGGGACATTCCGGAGATGGTCTTTATTAGAAATTTAAATGTATCAACTTTATTTTTATGCTTTTATTATGTAATTATATTTTTTAAATTTCTTTTTAGTTTATCTTGTATTTTAATTGTGTTTTTAAAATAATTTTATGTAATTTTAATATTGGTATAATATATTTAGAAATATAACTATAATATAATATTTTGGAACAAAATAATTAAAGAACACAACAAATAAATAAATATAACAAGGAATAATAATTATAACAAGAAAATCAATTATAAAAGGAGTAGAGCAATGAATAGTGTTGCTCCAAGTATGGAGCAACACTATTCAAATATGTATAATAGAGAAAGATTTTTGTGTTGGGTTGGAGAAGAAATTGCTCCAAATTTGAAGATATGTAGGTTTTTTGCTTGGGTTGGAGATGCTCTAAGTAATTTGGTCCCCTACCACATGATTAATTAATGTGTAACCAAACAAGAATTAAAGTAAGATTTTATGTAAGTGGCTCAAAAAATTCAGTTGGTTTATGGGTTAATTATTATTATTATTATTATTATTATTATTATTATTATTATTATTATTATTCAAATCTTAAAATTGCGTGTACTAAAAAAAGAAATGAAGCAAAGTTAAATTAAGTAAAAGAAGCCGAGGTCGCAAGCATAAACACACTATATATGACTTATATATATCAGTTGCCTAATTGTGCTTATATACTGATCATTTGTTATCTTACACAATCAACTCCTAACCTCCAAATTATTACCTAATCACTGTCATTACCTAATGCAAATAGTCCTTTCTTACAATTAATCTCTGTTGATTTATAAGCCTCACCTTTTTGCTCTACCTAATTTAGGTTGGGAGATAATTAGTGGAGTTAATCTAATATTTCAGCTTAAATAATCAAGTTTGTTTTACTACATAGATTATATAGCTCAACTTTAAAATCCTTTGAGACAATAGACAATTTAACCACAATCATAAATCTGTGTTTTGAATTCTCTGTCATAACTTCTAATTAATAAGGTTTATATATATAGATCATTTGTTTTGTTTGATGAACTAAATTTAATTTTTTATAAAATATGATATCTTGTGACTTATATGGGATTACATGAGTCCCGAAAACGTGTGAGAGAGAGAGAGAGATTTTGTATCCAATAGATACGTATAGGGTGAGCAAAACCCGAACCAAATCGAAAATTCGAACCGCACCAAACTGAAATTTGCAGTTTGGTTTGGTTTTTTAATATAACAGTGCGGTTCGGTTTAAGAAATAGAAAACCGAAATTATTTCGGTTCGATTCGGGTTGAGCCAAAAAAATTCGACTTCAACCGAAAAATTGAAATATTTTTATATGTTATTTTATGATTTTTATTATATCTATATTTTATATTTAAAAGTAACTCAAATGTGAAATTATCACCAATGTTGTTTTGCTTTGGTTGAACTAATAGTAAATTGCTATTTTTTGTGCAAAAGTGTTAGAAAACAGGAAATAAAATAGGTGCAAACGTGGTGAAAAATATGCACTTAAAAGTGTGTAAAATATTTCGGTTAAAATCGAATAAAACCGAACAGAAAATTACGGTTTGAATTCGGTTTGGTTACACATCTAATACGGTTTGATTTGGTTTGAAAAAAATATACAATTCGGTTTTCGGTTAATTTCGGTTTGGTTCGAATTGGGCCTGAACCGTCCGAATGCTCAGCCCTAGATACGTATGGTTTTAGAAGATTGTAGAATTAAAGAAAAAAGTAGAAAAAAAGGGAAAGAGATTAGTGTCTTTTACGAAATATAGGTCAGTCACCAACATTTTAAAATTACCGTCAAACAACCACGTTTAGCTAGTACTAGTATTTTTAGGCTTTATTATTTAATCTACGTGCGATTATATTTTCTAGCAATAGTTCATACTTTTATAAGTGATCGTCAGTTTGGGCATGGATGATGTTCTTATTTGGGACAATCCTATATTATAGCTACTAATTAAATTTATTTTCTTAATATTTCAGTGGAGATATTGGTAGAAATTAATTTAAACGCACATTTGAAGCCAATTTGATTCGATGGAGGGATAAAAGTTAAAACCGACTTTCTATTATGCAAATAAGATCACTACTTGGATTAGTCCATCATATTAGTAAGTTATCTACTTTTTTGGCCTCCAACTAAGTGTACCATGCTGTCAATATTCGTATACTAAAAAATTGAGCAATTTTTTTTTAAACTATTGCATAAAAAATATAAAAAAAATGTATTAAGGATAAGGACAAAATGAAAAATTTTGTATCAATTTTCTTTAGAGAATTTCAAAATAGAACGCTTATTTGCAGACGGCAAAAATGAATATTCACTTGTATAGCTTTCTTGATTGCCTTTGCGCGGGGAAGTTATGGTTATCGTTTGAATGAATTATATTCACAATAATATCGTTTTCTGATAGTGTTTGTTCCTGATAGTTATTTACTCAATTGGTAGATTGAGTCTGCATTTAAATATTAGCTTTTGGCTTAATCACAACAAAATTCACAAACTTTTGGTCGATTTTTAATGGGTTAATTTAGTTTAAATTTATAAACAATACTCATTTTCTGTTTTTCTTTTTAATCAATAAAAGGTTAGGGAGAAATATATGAACTTTAGTCTTTTTTGGAATTTCCCCTAAATTCCAATTTCGCCTATATCGAAACTGATGTTGTAGTTTGCATGAAAAAAAATTATAACCGAGCAGGCGAATTCAATAATAAAAACGATGTTGTTTTAATTATTAAAAATAAAAAATAACAATAAAAAATATGATAAGTTTTCCATGTATAATCCATCATTCCATTCATCACGAAGACCACCGGCAGCATCTGTACCAGCGCCGACAAAATCCGCCGTTGCCGCAAACCTCCCAGTGAAGATGATCGAACCAACGAAGAATGTCGAGCGGCTTAAACAGAAAATCTAAAAAAGAGATCCACGGACAAAATGTATTTTTTTTTAATTTTTAAAATGACAACGTTTTATTAAATGAAAATTCCACTTCATTATTAATTTGCACGTTAGATTCGATTTCGGCAAAATTAGAATTTCGGGACAATTCTGGAAATGGCTAAAGTTCGTGTATTTTTGTTAGACTATTATTGATTTTTGAAAAATAAGAAAATAAGTATAGTGTATGGATTTAAGCCAAATTAACTCATTTTTAATTACATCGACATTTTTCGACGGCATATACCAACTTAATTTCAATTAAAAAAAATCAATTTGGCTATTTTATTGACTTGGAGTCGTATATTTTTCATCTTTTTTTTTTAAGTTGTATATTTTATCTTCTAAAATACCTCATATTCGCATTTGAAAAGCCACTAAAACTTTGGATAACGACCTAAGACATTTTACTACTCATTGTCCTGCATGCATGGCAGCATCAAAATTCAACAATTAAAATTGGATAGAAATTTTAATTGAAATAATTGAACATTGATAGATTACATCTAAAAAAATAAAATTAAAATTGCATATTATTGAAAATCGACCCAAAATTCTTGAACAATATTGTATCATTAACCCTAGTTTTTACTTGATTAATGCTACTGCCGCCCCAGCCAATAAATACCCCCTAAGAGCAATCCAACAGAATTCTCAAAATTTTGCTGTTAAATTTGCTCCTAAAGTTTCCCCTATACTATTTATATCACCTATTTTACAAATGCATACAACAGTTCTCCTATTTTCTACTAATTATTCTATAAAAATTGTGGGCCCAATTCAATTTGTGAGATATGATAGATTTAGGGAGGTGTAAATTTGACATAAGATTTAGGAAAGTGTAAATAATTTTGTGGGCCCTACCCAATTTGAGCGATTTACTGAATGCTTTTTTATCTTATTTTTATTATTTTAACTTAAATTTTGAGTTAATGATGATTTTAAGAAAACGGTTGGGAGTGTTCTAAAAAACAGCAGAAACACGAGATATTTTTCCATAAGGAGAATTAAATCTGGTTATTTGTATTTGAGCAGCAATAATTAACACTTCTAAAAGAATCGGTATCTTATCCTAAAAAAAACTAAGGTATAAGTTTGTGGGCGCAATTTTTAAGTGGGTAATTAAAGACCACGCAACTGAATTTATGGTGTCACTGGTGTGGTATCTTTCTCATACAACACAACACGACTTTTGTCTTCGTTTTACAACTTTTATTTTTTTTATTGCGTGGGTAGGAATACGAATAACCTATTTGTAAATAATTGAGCGTAACCTATTTAACAGTCCTTGGTTCTTTTTCCTTAAATTAAGTAGCTGCCCTTAGATAATTCTCAAAACAAGTAGTTGTGCATATCTTAATTAGTGCGTGTGTGTGTGTGTATTTTTTTTTTTTTTTATAAAATGTTTGTTAGACGTACTTTAAGGGCTCGTTTGGTACAAAGTATGTGATAAGGCCTGATATGTTTGACTGAGATGTCTTATAAAAATAAATAATTAATATTCCGTTTGGTATGATGTATTAAATTCTCTGCAACACATAGTAATTATTGTAATTTATAGCTATAATTAGTTGCAGTATTATTTATACCACCTCATAGGTAGTATACATAACAACAAAAATAAGTATTATTCATACGGGCCCGAACTTTATAAAGGGCCGTATACTTCATACCAAACAAGATATTAGGGTGTCATAGATATATTATACACCCTAATCACCCCTACCAAACGAGCCCTAATGGTAGGCAACAATACAGGTGAACAATATCTCTTCACAATCAATTGAATCCAAAATCTCAATCATTGTCTTTTATTATGAGCACAACCTCACGATTACTAAATCAATATATCCAAATTAAATAGTGTTGTTTTCACCAAACAATTTTCAAAAAACAGTATGTAGAATATAAAATTATAAGCTTGATTGTGCCGCCAATTCTATATAAAATATGTCATCTACTTACACCCCTAATATCCTACTACTGTTTTATAGCGTTTGCCGTTTAGGATGAAAGATGTATGTGAAATAAATTAAAATCAGAATACGACAAGTCTTGTCCTGTAATTTTATATTTGTAAAATATGATGAGTCTCGTGTTAGAAATGTGTATTGTTTAATGAACATGCTCGAAACTCACTTAGAATTCACAAATTAAAAAAAAAAAAGAGAAAAGCAAAGTATCACATAATCTGATTTAAGTTTACTAATATAAAACTAAAATATGGCGTGAAATTAAAAAAAAAAATCAAATCATTATTTTTGGTCGAGTATATATGTCACAAGATTTTCAATTTCCATCACAACTATATATCCAGTCTACAATTGAAAAGTTACCATTTTACTACTCCCTCCGTCTCATCCATAACGGTTCAACATTGTTCGGTACGGGAATTAACAAAAGGAGTAATTAAAGGAGAAAAAATAGAAAAAGTAGTGAAACCCACAGTTTTTTGTGAGAAAAATTATTCCCTTATTTAGATCAAAAAATGTTGGACATGTCTGAATATATGAAGACTATTTGGGTGTAAAATTGTAATATGCACCTTTTCTATAGAGAGAGAGAGGATAGCAGCGAGTTTTATATTATACCTAATTGTTCGTTGTAAAGTTGTTTTCCAATTCTGTGCAGTTCTTTAAATTCCTATATTATTCATTAATTAATAATTTAGCAAAAGGAAAATGTGAAGAAAATACCAACCGGTTTATCTATTTTTATTGAGAAATACGTATTAATCTGTCTTTTATCGTTGGGCTTTCCGTTAAAACCTGACAGCAACAATCGGGTAAATAATTTATTCGAATTTCCTTCAGCCTCCAATATTAATTAATCCATGCATCCACCGGTTACAGCCGGTCACACTTTGACTTGCTAACATTACCGTCAAAACCTACGCGCCGAACTGCCATCCCTTCAAGCCCAAAACCGAACGATCTTCTGGGCCGTTGGATTGTTTCGTGTCTTTCCACGTGTCAATAGACAGACATTGGATTTGTCGACAAAACGATATTACTCCACAATAACTGCAACACTTTAGATTCGGTTTGTGTTTTAATAAATACTCCCTCCGTTCACGATAAATTTGCCACAATTTCCTTTTTGGTCCGTCCACGAAAAATTTGCCACATCCATTTATGGTAATAGACCCCACACATCTCACTTACTTTTCCACTCACAATACAATTTAAAACTATATAAAAGTGGGACCCTTATTCCACTCACAATACAATCAACCAACAAATTATTAAAACCCGTGTCATCCACAATGTGGCAAATTTATTGTGGACGGAGGGAGTAATTGGTAGATTGGTTTTAAGTGAAGAAAAGACCTTCACTATAATGAATTCTTATAAAGTTTAAAATAAAAATTGCCAAGAAATTACAGCAACACGAGAAAATATGAACTGCAGCTCCTAATCTATCCTCTAGATTATTGCGTCTTTCTAATATCTTGATTCTTTATCCAATCTTCTTCCGTCTTGATCTTGGGAAATCCTTTTGGATATTAGCTATTCCAAAGCACTCAATCTACACAAAATATATAAAACTATACTCAAATGTGATATGATCGTACAATAAAGAAAACAAACAAAAAAACACCACACAAGCGCATTATCTTATCAAAATGTGTATATGATAACAAGTAAAAACCATGAAAAATGAGTATTTGTCATGATCGTGCCAAATTGAATATGCATGAAGAATTACCGAAATAATAATTATCCGCTTAAGATTGTTGAAATACTTCGAACTGTTTAACTACTGACGATACTTTTAAGGACTTGTTTGCTATGCATGTCTGAAATGCACCTTAAATTATTTAATTTTATGTTTGTATTAAAAGTAAATTTAGAATCACAACTATTTTAAGAGTTGGCATACACGTTATACCACATTAATTCAAGAGGCGTGACAAATTACTCATGTAGGAGTATTTTCTACATTTTTTTTGGGCAAATAAAAATTTATTAAATCACGCACGAGGGGTGCAACCCAACAACAAGATACAATGTTAGAAAATAATTACAACGGGACGGAATTGAAGGAGAAAAGAGCAGCTACACAAAATTGCACTTAATTAGATTACAAAAGAAATAAACAGAAATAACGAACTAACAAACTTGGATTCGTCGAGTCGAGGAAGGCCTCTTTCCGCAAGACGAGATACGCCTCGGCTAGTGCTCACGGTTTGGCGTATCGTCTTTCAAAAATAAAACGACGACGTCTCTTTCGTAATCAGCACCGAAATAGGAAAGAGCTCCGGAGAACGAAACGAAGTTTGAGAACTGAGCTTTGACACTATAATGCAACTAGTATGGAATGCAAAATGCTTGAGAGAGAATGAGAGCAAACTTGTTGTACTCTCAAACCTCAAATGGCGCCAATATATATATCCATCAAGAGGGGTTGTTCGAGCGACACAACAATGATGGCTTGCCATCAATTGCCATCGGTTATGAGTCATCAAAAGGCCACAAATTGGCGGTTACGAATCCATGCAAGGAGTCGGCCATTACATGGCAATTAAAATGAAATGAAAAGTCATCAATAAAAGCAATAAGCTTTTCATTTCTCAAGCTTTATGTGTTGGTTACATGAGCCGTCAATTCTCAAACAATTAAACAAAACTAATGTTTAATTAACTTATGGATATTGGACAATTGGGACGATCCCAATTTTTAATTAGAAATACGTTCGGGCTAAGCCCAACGTTTAATAAAATTTGGTCCAAGAAATAATTCAAGTCCAATTCAAATTCAAGGCCCACGGTCTGAGCCCGAGCTCGTTCCTTTAACGTGGAATAACCATAATAATGAATTTGCCTACAACAAATTCATCTTCAACACACAACTCCCATATACCATTTCTCACTCACCGATTAATGGTTTTGAGAACATGAATATATTCTAATTATTTAATTTTCAATTAAATAATTAACCACCATAAATAATGATATAAAACCATTATATCCAACATACAAAACTCAAGAAGAACAAATCAGACAGCAAAATCACAAAAACTCGAGACAAAGAGATGGGTTACAAATCCAATCTCCTAAATTAAAGCAAACACAATGCGGAGAAAGGTTTGAAATCCAAAACCAAAACCGTACTCTAATCATCTTGATTAAATCTTCGCAGCAACTCGACTCATTCTTGAAAACCATCTCATTTTGATTATTCCATATGTTCCAAACAACACAAATCCATAAAGCTTTCCACCATTCTGTTGATTTTTTCTTCCTTGCAAATTCCATATGTTGCTCAAAATGACATAACGGGTTTTCATGTCCGACATACTTAATTCCAAACCAATTGTAGCAGCTAACCCAGACGTTATGAGCAAACGAGCACGAAAATAAATGCTCAACTGTTTCACAATGTGTTAAACAAAAAGGGCACCTGTCATCAACAGCCTCATGAAGTACTCCCCTCTTTGAAAGATTTTGTCGAGTAGGGATCCTATTCTGTAAAAGTTTCCATCCAAATGTTACTGCTTTGCTTGGAGCAAGTTTGCACCAGATCACTTTCAAAAATTCACGTGACATGCTTCCTTGGCTCGCACTTTTTTCAATCTCCTTGTAGGCCGACTTGGATGAGTATATTCCATTGCTTTCTGCTTTCCTTTTCCAGCCATCTTGCCTATTTTGAATTGGCTTGAACCTGTCAATAAGAGAAAGTAAGGAAGAAAATAATTCTTTTTCCCACACAAACAATTCTCTCCTCCATTCCCACATGTTTCCTACCCATTCTCCTTTATCTTTGACATAAATGTCTGGATCAAGTGTTATTCTAAACAATCTGTGGAAACTATGAGCTAAGCAACAATCCCCTACCCATTTTTCGTGCCAAAATCTCGCCTTATCTCCTTTCCCGACTTCCTTAATAATATTATCCTTGAACCAATCAGTTGATAGGACATGTTTACATAAATCTCTCCACCATACTGAGCCTCTACCCATCTCTCAATTACCAATCTCTGCTAAACTCCTCCCCTTCCCTTTTTTCATACCATATTTTGACATTATCACCTTGCATCAGAGGGACTCTTTTTCTACCCTTAACCTCCACCCCCATTTTCCCAACAAAGCCTTATTAAACCAATCAGCTCGCCTCATCCCTAAACTCCCATCATCTTTTGATGTACAAACTTTTTCCCACGCCACTCACTCAATTTTTTTCTTTACCCCGACCTCCCTCCCCCATAGAAAATCTCTCTGGAGTTCGGTGATTTTTTTATCACACAAGATGGAGCACGGAAGAGAGAAAAATAGTAAATTGGTAGATTTGATAGCACCGACTTTAGTAAAACAATTCTTCCACCAAATGAAAGAGTATTTTCTACATTATTTCTATTTGAATAAATAAAAATGTGTAAAGTACTTTTGAAGGAATATATCAAAAGAATGGAATGCATTCCCACTAACTGTGGTGGGGAAGTGAAGTGATCAAATAATTCTAAACTTCTTAATTTATTCCTAAATAAAATAAAATAAAATAAAAACTTATTTTAACATATTGATAGACCAGCGTGGTAGCCATACACTTTGTACGGATGCACAGTAAATCCATATTGTAAAGTTATTTTATTCTACTTTGTTGTCATTAATCAAGATAATTCACTAGAGGTGTTGCATAAAACTATTTACTTTTATATTAAATACAAGACAAATTCTCTCATACAATCCGTCGCACCATGCGACCGAACCCACAAACGCAACGAGCGTGCATCTCACGGGCTGCAATCGATGGCCCACATGGGCGTAATGCACGCACCACATTAGGTGCGTAAGGTATGCACGTGAGACGCACGCACCTACCTTTTCTTTTCTTTTTTTTCGTTTTTTTCAATTTTTTTATTTTCATTTTTTTAATAATTCTTTTTTGTTAGTGTTTATTAATCTCCAATTAAAATTTATTAATCTCAATTAAAATTTATATTAATTAATAAAAATTTAAAAAAAAAATTAACTCTAGTTATTGACGGGTCGCACCAGTCGAAAGTACATCTAAATGATTAAATCAAACATGAAGTTACTGATATTAAAGAAGAAAACAAAGAGTTTATCGTTTCATGCTTAAGCCTTTCACTAAAAATAAAAATTACAAACCCATTAAAAATGTTGAGATAAACAAATGCATGATATGAAGATTGAAGAGAGTATGATTGTGAAAGAAAAACTGATTTGATTAGATTTGCAAGTGCTCTATATATATTTTATAGAGCTTACAAAAGAATAAGATAGAGAGAGTTACGAGCTCTGCATGCAAGAGCTGTTAGCTTAACCGTCTAACCATCTAACTAATCCAACCAAGCATTTAGCTGACTGAAAGACTAGCAAAAAATCATTCTTTATAGTTCTAATAAAAGACAACTGGTTTTAGTCTATTAAATTAACTATCATTTCTAAAGAATAATAAACAAGTAATGTTATATCACCTACTAAAGAGGAAAATATCAAACGTATACTAAAAGATATTCTTAATTAATGATAGCTGTTAAAAGAAACAAACTTTTGGGCTCCAAAATAATCAAACTACTCAAAATTAGCCCAAATAACAATAACAAAGGAAACATGAAATCGTTAATAAGACAAAACTATAAAAAAGAACGGGAAACATAAGATTCAAAATTAAATTACTCCTACGTAAGTGAACTAGATGCCCATTTCCTAATAAAAAACCGATGAGTGATTATAAAGATAATTCGAGCAAATCCAGTATTTCAGACACAAAAGATCTAAATAACAAGTTTGATGGGGCTGCAAATCATACCACTAGAATACAATATAAAAGGAAAATAAATCAAGCTCCGGCCTTCTGTTTCTTGGGTAGGCGATACGCTCCAACAACACAAGCATGATCTCTCTCAAAAGGTTCCAGAGTAACCTGTTCCGCAGGTTTGAATTGCTCCGCCTGCAATTTCTTTACTTCTTGGGCAAACACGGCCTCAGCAGGAACAGTCGAATCTATACAGTTGGCCTGAAGACATACAATGTATTCAAGATGCATTAGTTACAAATAAAGTACACTAGAACCTCTATAAATTAATAGAGTCGGGACTGGAGAAAAATATTATCTTATAGAGATTATTAATTTATCGAGTTAAAATTTAAAGGAGAGTATTACTATCGGGACGGGAGAAAATTATTATTTTAGAGAGGTTATTAATTTATCGAGTATTAATTTAAAGAGGTTATAATTAATTTATCGAGTATTAATTTAAAGAGGTTATACTGTATCACCATCTGATGATTACTCTCAACCTAAATGATATTGTACGAAATAAGCAAATACAAACCTTGATAGATATGACAAAGTGGCCTCCAGCTTTTAGGAAGTATGATGCATTTAGAGCCAATATTCTTGCCTGAAGGAGATTAAAAAATCAAACAAAAACGCAAAGTAGACATCCCTCTGGAACTTACAAGCCCAAATACCTCAAAAATACATGAAAACATATCAAATAGGATATAAGTTTCCAAGGGCGAAACCACACACAATCACAGATTTACTCCACTACAGTATAAGAATCAAAGAGATAGATCATACATGCCCATTGGATACTCTGACAGACAAACAGATGGTTTAATATAGAAAAGAAAATTTATGTAAACTGTTTCAAATAAAAAAACTATTGGATGTGGCAGTACTTAAAAATAAGACTAGAAAACTCAAAACAAAAGTAATAAAATTACAATAAACTAATCCAGCAAAGCCAAAACCCAATAGAAAAGAATCAAATTTCAATTAACTACCAGAAAATGAAATTTTTAGTGAAAATTAAAATCGCATCAGAGACTCGGTTTGTGCATCACTCAAGATGTCTTGAAGGGGAATCCGAGTAGGTCATCCTCTGCTCCTTATCAATTTAAGGATATAACAAGAAGCATAAACAAGAATTAAAATATAAGAAAAACTATTGAGTGAAAATATAAAAACCAACATCTATAAACATGTGTATATGTATACATATACACCATAATTTTATATTGACTAAATATTTAAAGGTCCCATTCAAACATATTCACAAACAACAGAGATTATAGTTCCATAACCAATTACAACACCAAACATAAGGCTTGAACAAAAGATGGTTAGCACAAATTGTAAGTAATAACTTATCAATACAAATACATAAAAATAAGAGAAGCAATTCACAGAAAGCAAACCTGGTCAGGCTGTGCAACATCAGAGAATATGACATCAACCATGCCAACAAGCATTCTATACTTAGCAGGATGTCTTGCATCCTCAATAATCGGAATAACATTAGTACGTTTCTTAGCCATGTTCACTAAGTCTCTCCCACTTCTGTGAGAAAACTCAACAGCATAAACAACACCCTCCTACCAAAACAAACACAACAACAAACTTTACATTATAAGGATAAACGAATGAAAACAACATTTTTTATTCATAGCTGCAAAGGGACAAAATTCTTACAGGGCCAACAAGGTCAGAAACATGAGAAACAGTTGTTCCGGAAGCCGCACCAAGGTAAAGAACACGGGCACCTGGTTTCTACATTCGATCAACGAACCAACATTTAATAAACAAACTCGACAAATGAACTCAACTATCATTGGAAAAACAAGACTGAAAATGACATTAATGATAAACTCACAATCCAAATATTGTCAACTCCACCGAGAATTGCAGCAGCTAACTTCGAACGGAAAGGGTTCCACACTCTGTACTCAACTTTGGTTCCATCTTCGTTCTGATATTCAACAACACCAACAAACAAAACCAAATATATAAAATTAGATAACGAAATAACAAACAGCTCTAATTGAATACTAATATAAATTGGAATCAAGACGATACCTGAACAGAAACTCTCTTCTCATTATAAACGGCTTCACCAGGGACCATATTTTTGGTGCAGAGAGCATCTTCTTTCCCCTTGGCAATGAAAACACCGTCGTGCCTGTGAGGCTCGACCACAACCTTACTTCCTCCCTTCATTCCTGGTCCTCCTCTTCCACCCCTACCACCTCGTCCACCTCTGCCGCCTCTGCCTCCGGGGCCACCTCTCTTCATTGCGCTCCCTCTGCCGCCGAAGTCTCCGCTCCTCCCGCCGCTTCTCCCTCCGAATCCACCTCGTCCACCACTTCTCCCGCCGCCATCTCCTCGGCCTCCCCTACCGCCACCGCGACCTGCATAAGAGTAAATTATTTTCAACTTGTGTAATTAATTACTCCTTACAAATGAAAAAATATAGGGTAGAATATTACCTCTGGTTGGTGTAAATGAAACCATGGCTGCTGCTTCGTCGCTAAGCGTGTGGGTGCAGCGGAATGGAATTGAATTGAATTAGGGTTTATCAGAGTGGGCGGCTTTATATAGATGGATGTCCAGATGTGTTTTCTAGGGTTTAGGGTTTTTGGGAGTGTAACATTTGCACATCAAGCCCCTTGAATTCTCTACTTTCTACTTTCGCCCCAACAATTCTAAATGGACGATAATAATAATTCATAGCACCAATTAATATTTGCAGCACCCGACTTTTGGGCCCCCAATTTGTTGTGGTAAAAAAAATAATGATAATAATATCAATTAATAACAATACTAGTGTGTATCCCGTCGAAAATCGACGGCGAATTATATTATTAAAATAAAATATATTAATAAGGTTGTTACTTCGATTTTATTGTACTTACTTAACAAATATTTTTATTTTTATTATTATTTTGCAATATATAAGCATGAACATTAAAAATAATTTAATATTATTTCAGAGTGATAATATTTCGATAATTGATCAAAAAGAGTGTTTCTTTGATTTTATTTCACTTTCTTTAGTTGCAAAAAAATCAATAGAAATCAAACTATTTTTTTTTACTTCACAATCTGTCAAATATTTCATTATATACATCGTTAATTGTTGTCTACGTCTGATCATCTCGTCACAAAGTTAAATTTCGAGAATTATCCCTACGTGTATATATATACAAATCCAAGAATTATAATTGAGAATACTTATTTTTGAGATTTTTCTTTATTTACGTCAATTTAAAAATTTGTTAAATTAAACAAATTAATATTGACAACTACATAATTGATCAAATTAAAATTGTCAATAAAAATAAAACTCTTTATTTGGCCAATAAATTAATTTGTCAAATTATATTGGTTGTGCAAAATAATTGCGGAATGAAAAAATACACATGGATTGTGAGTATTTATATAGGTTCTCCAAGAATGAAGTTTTATTAAAAATCAATGTGGGATGAAAAAATCTATATTAAATATACACTACAAGAAATCCGTTCATACACTACGGCATATAGACTACGTTTCTTCAAAAAAACGCAGTGTTTTTCTACAGACTACGGTTTTTAAGACAAATCGTAGTGTATGAGCGTATTTTTTTTCCTTGGGACTATGGTTGCATCAAAACCGTAGTGTAGACTGTAGTATATGATTATCAAGCACTACGGTTGTTACAAAACCGCAGTCTATGAGCGTGTTTTAGCTTTCCAAAGACTACGTTTGTAAAACAGTTGTAGTCTACTGCGTAGTTTATGTTCTCGTAACTTATCTACGGTTTGTCTACCGTAGTGTACATGTGTAGAGGTAGCACAAGACTACGGTGTTCTCTATAGTGTTGATTGAACCGTAGTCTTTATGAAAAAAAAATTATATATGTTGTTGAATGCTGATAATGAGTTTCGAACTCGGGTGGGTTTTAAAATTTTTTCTTGATTTTGCCATTAGGCAAGCACATTTAGGTATCTTAATATCTGACTTGTTTTTATTTGTAACATTATTAATGCAATTTTATAGGACTTAAATAGTTTTCTTCCTCCAAAAATTTCCAAGTATCGCGCCTCTCACCTCTCTCAAGGCAGCCACACAGCAAACTCTCTCCCTCGACACCGGCACCACCTCACCGGCACCAGCCCTACACCACCTCACGCCACTCGCTGCCACTACGGTCGTGGTCGTCTGTCGCCCTGCTTCGCGCACTCGCACATCTCACAGTTGACCCCCGTCCCTGCATCTACAGCCCTCATCTCTTCGCTCGCCAGCCGCCGTCGCATCATTTCGTCCGACTCCTACTGCGGCGCTGCCCTGCTCCCACCGGTGAATTAGGGCTCGAATTAAGATTTAAAGTAACCCTAAGTCCATAAATCGAATTCAGTTTTATTTTTTACAGATTAGGGCTCGAATTTGAGTCAGATTATTGCTTGAATTGGGGTCGAATTTAGCTTAGGTGAATTTACAATATTTTGGTGCTTTTTTTTTCTCTGCTTCATCTGGTGAAATTTTGGAGCTACGCATTTTTTAAACGATTTTTATGGCATTCAGCTTGTCTTTTCATATTTCATGTGTTCTTTGAAAGGAATTTTTCTTAATTTTTAGCTAAAACCCCAAAAGTTAGGAGTATTTGTATACTGGTATATTTAGCTCAAATTGAGTATGGATGTATTGATGTTTTTGCTTCTTACAAGATTGGCCATAAGCTGCTTTACCAGAATTAATTAATTAATGTTGCTTTTATTTTGTTTGCTTTGATTTATATTTTTCGTATTTTATATTTATCTGCCGCTGCGCTTGCATGCGTTTGATCAGCTTTAAGTTTGAGTATTAATGAAGTTTGGAATTTATATATTCTAGTTATTAAGACTGCTGCTTACTTTATTTAGCTGTTGCAATTTTATGTTGTTGGGTGCATATATAATTATTTTATAATTCATTTTAACTTTGTTTAATGCTTAAGTTAAAAGTATGAAATGTATCCGTGCATGCATCACGTGTGTTCTATGAATATACTCAAAATAGTATTCTAAATTCATAGAGTGAAGTCCCATTTTGGATGAATATTAAATAATCCTATCTTTTAGGTATAAATGGTTTAGTTATATTAAGTTTATAGATTTTATATTTATTTATTTTGGTCCATATTTACAGTTAACAAGTTCTTGAGATTGGCCATGATAAAATTATAGTTATAGTTATGTATTTTGGTCCATATTTACACTTTTGTGTGTGATAAACTTATTTACAATATTTAGTATCCCCTAGTTGAATTTTTGAATATATAAGATGGACAAATCATGGACGTCCATGAATAGATTGTCACGTGAATATGAGAACGGGGTAGAATCTTTCATACAAATTGCATTACAAAATGCAAAAGATTCTAACCGAATACCGTGTCCCTGTGCAAACTGTGGTAACTTGAAGAAAAAAGATGTCAAGACCATAAGGGCACACTATACAGGATCATGACGATATCTTTCTTTTTTGTCTTGAGTTCATGATTTGAATGTATAAAGTTGATTTCAGTGGAATCTGATTGATTTATTTGTAGCTGAATGTTTTGGAATTTGCTGTTTTTTCTTCTGTAGGAGTGTTTTATTTATATATGAAGACTATAGAAAGGGCGCATATGCCGAATAAATTGTGGAAAAGAGTTAAATTGCCGAGAAATTATGCAAAAGTCCTTGAGATTTTTGACAAGCACATGGTAATGAATATTTATCTTGTTGCTCTTACTGTTTTTTGGTCGCCGTCAAATTAACTTCTTCTGTATTATGCTTTTAGTGTTGATCTTCCTCGACATGCTGCTTAATATGACAGATGTATTGGCCGAAGTTATTGGTACACAAAACAAAGCAGAGATTGACTAAGATGACACAAATGCGGATACAAATGAGAAAGCTTGCTTTAAAGACAAGGTCCGTCCATTATTTCTTCATCTTTGTATATGCTAACTAATTTTATTTTATTGGGACATATCTTGTTACTAGATGTTTTTGGTTGCCAACTTTTGTGCCACAATTATGTTCTACGGCCATTGCTCATTTACTTCTCTTCATTTTGCATAAATGAATGTCATTTCGACATAATGTTAACATTCGTACTCAGGTTTGATACTGATTAGAACTAATTCGGTACTTATCTCGCCCACTTGTACTTTTGGCATATTGGATATTAGTAATCCTAGGTCTTGCAAGCAAACTGAACTTTTTTTTTATTCTCTTGATTTATTACTATTCATAAGGCACAACTTTTTGATAGATTTTTTTTTTCTGGTTAAAGCAACATTTGTCTATTTGGAAGGACTTTGAGTTGTCTAGGAGTTCAACTAGAAAATATGTTTTTATGTAAATTCCTCTCAGTATCAACTTATGGCAGCCTTTTGCATGCTTTTGAATCTCTGCCTGTTGATGTAGAGAGAAAATTATGACTGTGCCAACGTAACAAAAGAAAAGGGAAGCACAAAGAGAGGAAAAGGCTGAGAAAGCAGCACTTTTGAAGAAAGTAAGCCTGTTCACATTTCGTTCTAACCTGCATGTCGATGATCTTAGCTTTTGATGTGTATTTCTGGGACTGACTTTCATATTATTTTTCAGAGTATTGAAAAGGAGTTGCTTGAGCGCCTCAAGCTCAATCGTGACATTGTTAATTACCCTGTTAAAGAATTCGAAAACCTTCATGATGCGCAGGAAGTTAATAAGGCCACAATTAGTGAAGATGAAGAGGAGAAGGAGGTTATGCATCAAGCTTCGTTTGAGCATATTTTGTTGCTCACAGTACCATCCAATCGATATTGCAGGAACATGATATAGAATATGTTGAGTAAGAAGAAGGTTTATACATTCAAATCATGAACTCAAAGACAAAAAAGAAAGATACTGTCATGATCCCGTATAGTGGCGTATCGATTGTTAACATATAGTTTGACAAACGGAAGTATTCTCCAAAGGATATTGATGATGTTCGTGTTGAGTGGGCCGATTACTTGCTTGTCGAACACATATAGGAATCGCAAGGTAATATATTTTTTGGTCAAATTTATATTTTCTGAAAGATTTGAGGAGAAATGTTTATGGTTAATTGGATTTTGATTCTTATGTATTTAATTTCTAGTTGTTATCTTCTTGATGAAGTATTTGGAATTAAGGTGAAATGTTGTTTGAAATTGATGAAGATTGTGTCACAACTTTTGAAGAAGTGTTGGTAATTTTTGTGGAAAGTGAATTAATTGAGACGTATTGGAATATATTGTAGGTGTGTTATGTTGGCGTGAGGAAGATGTTGGAGACCCGTTTTGAGCTATTGATCAATGTTGGACATGCTGTGTTGGTGAGATTATTTCAAATATGTTTTAGATCAAGGATGTAAGGGAATAGGAAACAAACAAGTTTTAGTATTTTTTTTGAACGATATTGCGATGTTACGTACTTATATTTCGGATTCCCGTTATGAAATTGTTATGATTTTGGATGTTTGTAATTTGTACTGGGAAATTTCAATTTTAAATATATGAAATTTCTGTTTTTTTTTTTATAAATTGATTTCAAATTTACAGATTTTAGAATTAAACTGTAAATTAACTACGGTTGCAAAACGAAAACTGTAGTCTTTGTAACAAAATAGCTACAAGCTATTGAAAAGAACGGTAGTCTATAAAATATCTAAGACTACGGTTTCTTGAAAAGACTGTAGTCTAAGAAAACTACATACAACAGTGGCTTCAAGATTTAAGTACAGGTTGAAACCGTAGTCTATTGTGAACCAAAGACTACGGTGTTTAATAAAAAACTGTAGTCTTGGATAACCTACCACTACGGTTTGAAATGTATAGACTACGGGTAATAACCATAGTGTTTAATACTTTATAGACTACAGTTTTAAACCCGTAGTCTATGCCCAGGAGCATAGACTACACCATCAATCTCTACGGGTTTCATATCACATAGACTACGGGTAATACCCGTAGTCTATGAGCGGATTTCTTGTAGTGATACATAGAATAAATGAATAAAAATGCTCAAAATAAGGATTAAAGATAAATAAGAATACTGAAAGAAGAGAGCGCCACGTAGAACCTCTAATTAAGGAGGGCTTCCGAATCCGTAATCGTTTTAATAATACATGGATGGATGGATGGATGATTTAAAGTCAATATCTTTTATACTATAATAACCTTTAAAATGTACAGACTAGCATCAATTTTTAATTAATTGCAATTATAAACTGACAAACGATGTTGTCTTGTGATTTTAATGTATTATTATTATATTTTTAAGAGGGGCGCTAACTTCTAATTTCCTGATATTATTCTTTAAATGTATTATTTATTTATTAATAGAGAGATAATAATCAAATACTAGTACTTTATCCATCCATCCATCCATCCATACATACATATTCATATATTATTAAAATGATTGTGGATTCGAGACCTCTTCTTAATTGGGTCCAACGTGGCGCGTTCTCCATTCATTATTTTTATTTATCTTAAATTCTCATTTTAAGTATTTTTATTTATATATTTATTATATTTAATATAAAATTTTCTATCCCACATCGTTTTTTAATAAGACTCTACTCTTGGAGAGCCTATATAAAAATACTCAAAATCCATATCTATTTTCTCATCCCAAGATTATTTTGCATAATCAATTTATTTGACCGATTAATTAGTTTGCCAAATAAATAATTTTGTTTTTATTAAAAAAATAATTTTAAGCAATTATTAAGTTGTCTATAGTAATTTGATTAATTTAATAAATTATTATTAATTCAACAAATTTTTAAATTGGTCCCATATTGATTCTTAATAATACTTCACTCTTGGAGAACCTATATAAATACTCATAATTCATGTGTATTTTCCCATCCCGCAATTATTTTGCACAACCAATATAATTTGGCCAATTACTGGCCAAATAAATATTTTTATTTTTATTGACAATTTTAATTTGATCAATTATTGAGTTGTCAATATTAATTTATTTAATTCAACACATTTTTAAATTGACGTAAATAAAAGAAAGATCTCAAAAATGTGTATTCTCAATTATAATTCTTGGATTTGTATATATATACACGTAGGGATAACTCTCAAAATTTTCATTTGGAGCATTTTTATTCATTTGTTCTATGTATATTTAATATAAATTTTCCATCCCACATAGATTGATGGTCCCTGAGCTAGGTATTTGGTGTAGAGGGGGGTGAATACACCAAATAGATTTCTGAAAACTTTTTCTAGTTTAAATAACAGAGTTGGTGAGCTCAGTTATTAATCCAGCTGAGGAGGGTTAGCTGGACAAATAACTCAGCTGGCGGTGCGGAATGTGGTGGTTTGAAAACTTAGCTCGGTTAATTAGAAAAACTCAGCTTGAAAAGATTAACTTTATCTTTTCAGTTTAGTCAAGTTGTGCAACTTTCAGAAAGACACAACTGTCTTTGGGGAGCAGCTGTGTATTCAGTTTTAGATCAAATATGCAATGAGATGATAAAGTTAGTACTAAAACTGAATTTAAAGAGAAAGAAAATAGCACGAGATTTTTACGTGGTTCGGAGTAACACCTCCTACGTCCACGACCAGGTTCACTGGTAATTCACTACCACTTGGTTTTCAAGTACCAAGCAACTTCACAACTCTAACCCGAGCTGTGTTCCAACAGTTTGCGGGTACTGTCAAGCCTAACCTTTCAGTTTACGGGTACTAAAAAAACCTTACAACCACTTGAATTTCCCGCTTTAAGCAAGCGTTACCTTGACCTAACCTTTCTGGGTAAAGAGGGGTTTGGTTTGGGGTTCCAACTGTGAACGGGTTCTTACAATTAAGAACTTTAGAGTATGATGAACTCGTTCGAAATCTAGGCTTAAGATATAAAAAGATTTTGGCCTAGGGATCAGACAAAAAATTAAGCAGTTTCTGAACTAGAAACACTTTTAGATAAAGTGTTCTTTGAACTATGCAGAACTGCTAGAGAGCTTTTGAAAGATTGAGGATTTCAGAGAATGAAAGCTTGTAGAGAGTTTTTCGTATTTGATCCTGTGGTTGAAGACGGGTTTATATAGCTAGAGATTCAAGACTAGCCGTTGGAGGAGCCGTTTGAATCTTACCTACTCTACTTAAATTCGATATATGCCGTTAGGCGAATCTGCACCTGTCTTCATTTGTGTCACATCCTAGGTCCTGAAGTCTAGGATGCTGATTCGGCAATCCCTCATTGGTCAAGGCATGTTGATTTCATCTGACGCCGGGATCTTCTGCCTTTGGAGCTGGCTTCTGGATTCAGAGCTGGATTGAGCAAACTGACTTGAAGTGATGTCTTCAGAGTTAGTTCCTTTTGTTCTGTACAGCTGGACCAGCTGTGTTTTGAACTCAGCTCGAATTTTCTTCAACTTGAGGTTCTTCCTCTGGCTCATCATTCCAAATTAATGGTTCGGCCAAATTCCTGAATTGATTTTCTTGAGCTCTTGTTTGAATCTGTCGTGAAGATTCTCCTTCGTTTCTTCGTTTGATAGAGTCTCTATATTCGAATGATGACTCATCAAAGGTAATATGTGGAGTTACTTCGACTGTTTGAGTCCTTCTGTTGAAGACTCTATATGCTTTACTCATAGCAGAATAACCAAGGAATACTCCTCGGTCTGTTGAGCTGTATCTTTCCGTTGTTTAGGATATGACATTTGGATCTAAAAACCTTGAAATATCCAATATATGGTATCCTGTTGTTCCAAAGCTCATACGGCGTCTTTCCTTGCCTTGATGTGAGTAGGGAGCGATTCTGAGTGAAGCAAGCTGTGTTGATTGCTTCGGCCCAAAACTTCTTTGAAATGGCAGAGCTGGCTAGCATTGAGGTAGCCGCTTCTTTGAGTGTTCTATTTCTTCTCTCAACTACACCATTCTGCTGAGGTGTACGTGCTGCTGAGGTTTGATGTTGAACTCCGTTCTTCTCGCAGTATTCATAAATGGTTTCATTTAGAAACTCCGTTCATCGATCTGATCTGATTGACAATATCTTGCACTCCTTCTGAGTTGACAGTCTTTCCAGCAGGATAGGCAGCTTAGTCCTTGTTTCGCTCTTCTGGTACAGGAATGACACCCATGTGAATCTTGAGAAGTCATCCACAACGACCAGAGTATATTTTCTGCCATTGAAGCTTGCTGGAGTAACTGGACCAAACATATCCATGTGAAGGAGTTGGAGTACTCGATCAGTTGACTGAACTGGCTTGAGAGAAATGAAATTCTTGTCTGCTTTCCTTGTTGACACGCGCTGCACATATGACTTTTGTCATATACTTGATCTGGAATTCCATTAGCGAGCTGGTTCCTAGCTAGTTTGTTGATTGTCTTGAAGTTGAGATTATTCAGCCGTATGTGCCTGCAATTAACCATTCTTTCTTTTCGATACAAGACAAGTCTCCGGAGGGCTATTTCAGTTCGATCCAAGAAAGTACATATTTCCTTCTCTTTTCTCTCTGAGGAGTATCTGCTTGGTTTCCCTGTGCTTCACTGTGCATCCCTGTGCATCAAACTTGACAGAAAAACCGTTGTCGCAGAATTGGCTAATGGAAAGAAGTTGTATTGCAATCCTTGTACAAAAGAAACATTTGAGATTATAACATTTCTAGTTTTAAATGTACCATAACCTTTGGTTAGGCCTTTGGAGTTGTCACCAAATGTTACTTGAGGGCCTGGACGCTCGATATACTCCTGAAGTAGGTGCTTTAAGTGCGTCATGTTCTTGGAGCATCCACTGTCCAAGTACCATAGCGTTCTCATTGACTCCTCAATGATGCGTCGTTCCCTTGCAACCTATACAAAAGATCAAAGTTTAGGTACCCAGTTTTTAATTGGGTCCTTGAGGGTTAGACAGAGATCCTTTAATGACCCAGATCTGCTTGATGACTCGAATTGGATCATTTGATCTGACAGTTCTTCCAGCTGAGTCGATATACACATTCTTTGTGTTCTTCGATTGTTGCTGGCGGGGTCTTGATCTCAGTGTCTTCCTGACTTGATGTCTTGTCTTCTTTGGTATCCAGCTGAGTACTCAGTCGAGACGATCCTTTATCTCTGCTGTCTCTCGTGATACTTCAGTTGGAAATGGTTCTCCAGCTGGTAATCATATGAGTGATATCCAGCTGGGTATCTCTGATATCTCGGTTGATATCTTTCAACGTGTTATTCTTTATTCTTTGGTATCTGTCTCTTGTCCAGCTTGTTGTCTTTGTTGAGATTGAGCACGTTGCTGTCTGATTTAAGCTTGAGGTTGTCTCACAGCTGGCATTTTTGATGCATGTTGTGTCCTTGACGGAGCTTGAGGATGTCTCACAGCTGGTCTTCCTGACGCCTGCTGTGTCCTCAACTGTTGATGCTGAGTTGCTGGGATTGGATGATTTTTAGCTCGTACAAACATTACCTTTGTTCCACTCTTGGAGGCAATGTTTGAGGCGTCCTTTGATTCATGGTATCCCAGTCCCGCTTTGAGTGCTGCTGGACGTTGTGCACCAATGATCTCGTCCATTGTTGATGTGGCTTTGATGAGAGCTACTATCTTCTTAGATAGTACTTCTTCGGTATTTTTCAGCTTAAGGATCTCAGTTGACTTCTTTTCTGATTCAGCTGTGACCTTTTCCAAATCTTCCATCAGTTGTTTCTTCTCATAGTAGAAGTCCTTCATCAGCTGATCTTGTTTTACTATTTTGTCTTTTAGTGAAACAACTTCCTCGTGAAGCTGTGTTGTATCAGCTACTTCTGATACCTTTTTCTTTTCCAGTTCCGCTTTCAGCTCGGCATTCTTACACATTATGACGTCAAGGATCTCTTGAAGCTCCTTGGAGTCGTTCATTACTTTCTTTACTAGACTCCAGTCAGGTAGCCCTGATTCTGAAACCTGTGTAGAGTGTTCGTGTGATGGTGAGAGGTTAGATAGATTTTGGGTTCGAGACATTACCTCATCTTCATCAATGCCGTCTGTTTATCCCATGAAGCACGTATCCCAATCAGGTTCATCGTGGGCCATCAGTGTTTCTTCTTCCGAGTCTGAAAATGGCATGTTGTCATCCATTTTGTTGCACTCTGATTCCTCATCGGCGATGTAAGCTCTCCTTCTGTCAGCTGCCTTAGCTTTCAGTTGGTCTTTATCTTTCTTGGACAGCTTTGGACAGTCTAGCCGGTAGTGTCCTGGTTCCTTGCAGTTGAAGCAACCTTCTTCTGTTCTTTTGTCGGTAGACTTCTCATCAAATTTCTTGTGCACTTTATCTCTGTAAGTTTTTGCGAACTTCTTGTATTTGCCCTTGCTGGTGTTGAGTCTGTTGTAATTTTTGACCAGCATGGCTATTTCTTCAAGTAGCTCTTCCTTGCTCATGTCCTTCTTGTCCTTCTTCGATGACTCAGCTGACTGCTTATATGCGGATTTTTCAGAGTTAGCTCTGAACGCAATCTCCTTTGGCGCAAGTGTCAGCTCTCCATCATTTTGATTGCTTGAAGATTCTTTCATGGTAATCTTCAAGTTATATTCGTTGGCTTTGAGCATGGAGAATAATCTTTCAGTTGAAAGATCACCTAAGTCACTTCGACTTTGGTGTACCACCTTATATGTGTTCCATTCAAATTTGTGAGTCTTTGAAAGAACTTTTAGATTTTTTTCTCGCTGGGTGTATTTCCCAGTTCGGATGGTTTCTATTTCCACCACTATATTGGAGAATCTGAGTTACATCCCTTCGATGGACTCGTTGACCAGCTGCTTGAAGTTATCAAACTTCTGGCATGCAATCGTGAATTTATTTTCCTTTATCTCCTCCGACCCTTCGCATAGCTTTGCTAGGGTTTCCCACATCCCCTTTGCGGTTTCGCAGTTGATGATTTTGCTGAGGTAGGCGTTGGAGACCGTTGAAGATATGGTGTTCCTTGCGAAGCTGTCTAGTCCAGCCTGCTTCATTTCTTCTGAGGTATGCTCACTCTTGGGCTTGGGAATGAGCTGATATGTTGGTTGACCACCATCTTGAGTTGGAATAAGCTCGTTTCCTTGTTTTAATATTATGATGGGTCCGTCTGTGATGACGTCCGACATCATATCATGATGTGCACAGAGAAAGCTCTTCAGTCTGAACTTCCATATTGCATAATCGTCGACCGAGAAGGTGGGAAGATTTCTGTTAAGATAAGAATCCATGGAGATATGCACAGTATGTAATATTATGAGTTTTTTACAAAGAGGATTTGTTCAGATGACCACTGACAGATTATCAAGAGAGATCTCTTGATACAGAAACAGCGGTCTGTTGATCCACTGCTCTGATACCAATTGATGGTCCCTGAGCTAGGTATTTGGTGTAGAGGGGGGGTGAATACACCAAATAGATTTCTGAAAACTTTTTCTAGTTTAAATAACAGAGTTGGTGAACTCAGTTATTAATCCAGCTGAGGAGGGTTAGCTGGACAAATAACTCAGCTGGCGGTGCGGAATGTGGTGGTTTGAAAACTTAGCTCGGTTAATTAGAAAAACTCAGCTTGAAAAGATTAACTTTATGTTTTCAGTTTAGTCAAGTTGTGCAACTTTTAGAAAGACACAGCTGTCTTTGGGGAGCAGCTGTGTATTTAGTTTTAGATCAAATATGCAATGAGATGACAAAGTTAGTACTAAAACTGAATTTAAAGAGAAAGAAAAGAGCACGAGATTTTTACGTGGTTCGGAGTAACACCTCCTACGTCCACGACCAGGTTCACTGGTAATTTACTACCACTTGGTTTCCAAGTACCAAGCAACTTCACAACTCTAACCCGAGCTGTGTTCCAACAGTTTGCGGGCACTGTCAAGCCTAACCTTTCAGTTTACGGGTACTGAAAAAACCTTACAACCACTTGAATTTCCCGCTTCAAGCAAATGTTACATTGACCTAACCTTTCTGGGTAAAGAGGGGTTTGGTTTGGGGTCCAACTGTGAACGAGTTCTTACAATTAAGAACTTTAGAGTATGATGAACTCGTTCGAAATCTAGGCTTAAGATATACAAAGATTTTGGCCTAGGGATCAGACGAAAAATTAAGCAGTTTCTGAACTAGAAACACTTTTAGATAAAGTGTTCTTTGAACTATGTAGAACTGCTAGAGAGCTTTTGAAAGATTGAGGATTTCAGAGAATGAAAGCTTGTAGAGAGTTTTTCGTATTTGATCCTGTGGTTGAAGACGGGTTTATATAGGTAGAGATTCAAGACTAGCCGTTGGAGGAGCCGTTTGAATCTTACCTACTCTCCTTAAATTTGATATCTGCCGTTGGGCGAATCTGCACATGTCTTCATTTGTGTCACATCCTAGGTCGTGAAGTCTAGGATGCTGATTCGGCAATCCCTCATTGGTCAAGGCATGTTGATTTCCTCTGACGCCGGGATCTTCTGCCTTTGGAGCTGGCTTCTGGATTCAGAGCTGGATTGCGCAAACTGACTTGAAGTGATACATTCAGAGTTAGTTCCTTTTGTTCTGTACAGCTGGACTAGCTGTGTTTTGAACTCAGCTCGAATTCTCTTCGGCTTGATCATGCTCTGCTGAAAGACTTAGCTGAAGATTGACTCCTGCTGTAGACACGAATTTGGATCGTCTCGTCGTCTTCTCGCTTCTGCTTGTAGGCACTGGATCGTCACGTCTTCTGCTTCCTGAACCTGTAAACCTAGAAAATCTAGAGCTCAAACAGGTGAGCTAGACAACACTACTTAGGATGATGCGATCATCTATTTGGAGAATCAGTTGGGTTTTGGTATTAAATCAAAACTTTATAAATTTTCCAACACTTAATAAAACTCCACTCTTGGAGAACCTATATAAATACTCACAATCCATGTGTATTTTCACATTCCGCAATTATTTTGCACAACCAATATAATTTGGCAAATTAATTTGTTGGCCAAATAAATCGTTTTATTTTTATTGACAATTTTAATTTGATCAATTATTAATTTAACAAATTTTTAAATTGATGTAAATAAAAGAAAAATCTCAAAAATGCGTATTCTCAATTATAATTCTTAGATTTGTATATATATACACGTAGGGATAATTCTCAAAATTTGACCTTGTGACGAGATGATCAGACGTACACAATAATATTCTAAATATGGCTTAAGAATATTTTTTTTGAGAGAAAATATGGCTTAAGAATATTATTACATAGATTATTTTGCATTGGTAAAATCTCTAGATTGTATTTTAATAGTATGACAATAAAGAAATAATATAATATCTAAATATTATTGTATTCTAAATATGGCTTAAGAATATTTTTGTGAGAGAAAAAATGGCTTAAGAATATTATTATATAGATTATTTTGCATTGGCAAAATCTCTAGATTGTATTATTGTGAGGTAAAAAAATAGTTTGATCTCTTGCAACTAAAGAAAGTGAAATAAAATCAAAGAAACACTCTTTTTGATCAATTATCTAAATATTATCACTCTGAAATAATATTAAATTATTTTTAATGTTCATGCTTAAATATTATCGATTTTCGACGGGATACACACTAGTATATTATTAAAACGATTGCGGATTAGAGGCATTCCCTTAATCTGGTTCTACGTGACGCGCTCTCCATTCGATATTCTTATTTATCTTAAATCTTCATTAATTTAAGCCTTTTTAATTCATATTGTCGATAGAATCCAATTATTATGGTAATTGATATAAGATACAATATGTTAAATATGACCCAAGAATATTATATTTAAATATTTGATATCTCTCATATTTTGAACTTTATTTATATTATATTACTCATATTATTTATGCATTTTTCGTATTTGGTATGTCAAGAATAAAATACCCAATTTGTTAAATATGGCCACAAGAATATAATATCTTTTATTTGTTATCTATCATATTTTGAGCTTCATTCATATTAGATTCTGTTATTATAAGCATAATTATATTAATAAGGTTGTTTCTTCGATTTTATTCGTTGGGAAAATTATTAAAGTTTTGATTTGATACCAAAACCCAGCTGACCCCAACCGAGTAGATGATTGCACAAGCTCAAGTATTTTTCCAGCTCGCATGTTTGAGCTTATAGAGTTTCTAAGTTTACAGGTGGAGTCGCTGAAGACAGCAAAAGACCCAGCTGAGTAACTCATCAGAGCTACCACAACAGTGAAGCCCAACAAAACTGTACAAGACTACAACAGACAAAAGAAGAAAGACATCTGAACAAGCTAAGTACATAGCAGGACAAGTCAAGTCAAGCGGTCAGCAACGATCTCCAGATACAAGACGATCAAGTTTATTTAGACACAACTGTGAGAAAGACCCAGCTTATGTGGTAACTCAGCTCAGCGTCAAAGACCCAGCAGAGTTAAAGACAACTCAGAGTCACCAGCACAGCAGAGTCGAAGTCAACTTGAGATAAAATCATAGCTGACCTGGACCATCAGGAACTCAACACCTCAGCACCTAGAAGTCAGACCTAGGATTGTTTTACGAGGAAATCAAGGAAGAATACAAGACCAACTTGTCAGAAGGTAGGTAGAGATTCAGAACGGCTCTTTCCAACGGCTAGTTCTAATCTCTCCCTATAAATATGAGTCTTCTTCATCAAGAGAGAGGACGAGAGAGAGAAAATACAAGACGAGAGATCAACAGACTACATTGAAAGAAGTATAACCAAAGATCAAGATATCTCTAAGAAAAGCTTCAAGATCCAGCAACCTACATCCTTTTGAGTTCTTATTCATTCTCAGACTGCTGAAGCTCTCTCCCATTAGTATCTAGGCATAAAATCATTCTTATATTAAGCCTAGTTTGAACGAGTTCATCATACTCAAAGTTCTTCATTTTAAGAACTCGTTCATAGTTGGAAACTGTTCGTTATTTTCTTTCACACCGCAAGTGCACGGGTGCAATTGTGTACAGGGAAGCAAGATCGTATTCCATAGAGATTGTGATTATTCTAGCAAGTACCACTTTCAACTATTATCCTACTATTTAAACTTTTGAACTTTTAGATTTGATTAAACTAATGATGCAAATAATTAAATAAAAATAAAATAAACAAAGGCAAGGAAAAATATTTAGGAATAAAGATAGAGAAAGAGTATCCGAAGTGTTGGTCCCAAGACGGATACCTTGGTGTAGAGGGGGGGGTGAATACACCAAGGTTTAAAAACTTTTCCAAGTTAAAACTCTTTTGAGTGAGCTGGCTGTGTTCGATCCAGCTGGATGGCAGCTTGATCGACACGGTGGCTGTGCGGAATGTGGTGGATTTGGAAAGTCCGTCTGTTGCTTCAAATTATATTGCAAAGCTCTGTTTCACTTTTCAGTTAGTCAGTTTATGCAGATTGAAATGTATGCTTATGAGAGTTAGTAACATGCATAAAACAAAGCGATAAATAACAAGAGCATCTTTAACGTGGTTCGGAGTAACCCCTCCTACATCCACGACTGCATTCATCGGTAATCCACTACCACTTGGTTTCCAAGTACCAAGCAACTTCACAACTCTAACCCGAGCCGTGTTCCAATAGTTTGCGGGCAGCATCAAGCCTACACCTTCGAGTTTGCGGGTGCGAAGAACCTAACCACTCGAATTACACGCTTCGAGCAAGCGTACCTTTACCTAACCTTCGGGTTTGGGTTTGGGTATGGTTTTCCAACTATGAACGAGTTCTTACAATGAAGAACAAGGAGTATGATGAACTCGTTCAAACTAGGCTTAAGATATTTATTCGATCTAATCGCCTATGATCGAATATGTGAACAACTAAGAACTCGACCGTTGGGTGTTCTTGAAAGATTTGGCTTTGAAGATCGTTGTTCATTTTTACGTTTTCTTCTATTTCTTCGGTCCGTCTTGTCAGCCCCCTCACCAGCATCATCTTCAATGGTGGAGGAGAGATATATATAGGTGAAGATTCAAATTAGCCGTTGGAAGAGAGCCGTTTGAATCTTACCTACTTTTGTTGACTTCTGGCCATTACCTACGAAGTAGGTCTGTATCTGCAGAAGCTATTCCTTCTCTGATTTGACTGCGTCAAACAAGATCTTCTGACATCGGGATCTTGTCTTGGAGAAGGTCTTCGTCTTCGAGCTGCTAAGCGTCTCTGCTGTATCTTCAGCGGCTTGGACTCTGCTGTGTCTCAACTCTGAGCTGTCTTAGACCTGAGCTGTATCATCAACCTGAGCTGTGTCTTCAACCTGAGCTGTGTCGTTAACCTGAGCTGTCTTAGACCTGAGCTGTGTCATTGACACTAAGCTGGGTCTTTTTCACTGAGCTGGGTCTTTGACACTGAGCTGGGTTTCCGTCACTGAGCTGGGTCTTGATACTGCTGGCTCTTTGACTCTACTTGGTTTGCTCTGCTGAGTCTGCTCTGCTGAGTTCTTTAAGCTGTCTGCTTAGCTGTGTCTTCTGCTGTCTTCAGCTGTCTTCAGCGAATCTACATGTAAACTATGAAACTCTATAAGCTCAAACAGGTGAGCTGGAAACAACACAAAGTTTGTACATTCATCTACTTGGTTGGGGTCAGCTGGGTTTTGGTATCCAATCAAAACTCTATTAATTTTCCCAACAATTTCCTCCTTTTTGATGATGCCAAAACCTTTATAAACTTTTACAGAAAAACACAAAACAAAAATCCTAACTAAACTCTTCCCCCGTACTCCACATTACGCCTTGACGAGAGTTTGCACTCTTTCTCCAGTTGTCTTTCCAGCTCGCCATTTGCCTCTTTTAGATTCCTTTTCTATTCAATCCTTTCCCCATTTTTATTTTCGTTTTTCTGTTCAATCCTTTCCCCCTTTTTGGTTCATCAAAAAGATATTGGGAGGAAGGAGAGTCGATGTCTGGCGGCGGCGTTCTGGCAAGCTTCCCGTTTTTGGTAACTCCAGTCAGCTTGGAGTTGATACCAATTGATGCACTTTTGGCTCTTCTTTTTCAGCTGATACCAATTGATGGTCTTTCTCAGCTGTATGATTCAGTTTGGAATGAGTCATCTTGTCTTTCTTTCTCTGCTGAAAGACATCGTTTGCGAGGTTTCCCCTCAATTGGATGGTCCAATTGTGTTTTATCAGCTGGGTTTGATTCCCCCTGACTTGATAAATTCATTTTGAAATCCTTGGGGTTCCTGCTGAGTTAGTCCAGCTGTGTCTGATTCCTTTTTGATGACACACGGTGATCCAGTTGAGTATTTCCTGCTGGATGCTCTTCTTGATGATTCTGCTGGACTATGATGAGATCAATTGTTGAAATCAATTGATGGTGAATCTGCTGAACTGAGTTCCCCCTCAGCTAGATTCCTCTTCTGGATTCTGCGATCCACGATTGATCCAGTTTTGTTTGATATCCAGAAGATGACATTTGATAGTTCAGCTGGATTTTTCTCTTGATTCTCCACTTGACTCTTCTACTGGATTGACTTTACCCTCACGATATCACGAATTTGTGTCGATTTCGACTCGGTGGAGTTCCACTTGAATTTGATAGTATGTGGCTTTCTTTTCTCAAATGTCTTCCTACTTCACTTGAGCGAATTTTCTCATCACCGGCTCAATTCTTTGATGAGGTCACCGCTTCCATGATTAGCTGAGTTCATTGTTGCTTTGTGGGGTAGAATCTTCGATTTCCTGTTCTTTGCATCGCATTCCTGCGCATTGAACTCACCAGGAAAACCTTTATCACAACAATTGGCTGATGGACAACAGATTATGCTAAAGTCCATCAATCATAAGAGACATTTGAAATTATTATTATATGTCTCAAATGAGTCAAATCCTTTGATGTATCCTTTCGAGATATCACCAAAGGTTACCTGAGACCAGTACGCTTGACATATTCTTTGAATAGCTTTGAGGTAAGTCATGAGCTTTGATCACAAGCTGTCTTTCTTTTACAACACGCTTGATGACATCCTCAATTGCGTCTGTCCCTCCTTGACCTGTTATCACTCATTCGACACCCAGTTGTGATTGGGTCCGGCTTTGTTGTTGAGGGTTCCATTGATAACCCAGATTTGTCCTTATCTTTTGTGAGTGATACTTCTGGTTGGTCCTTGAATGAGTCCGCTTCTTCTTTGGACCTTGTTGACTCTATTTTCTTTGATGATGTCCATTTCATGGCTGAGGTACGGTAAGCTTGATATCTAGTTTGATATCCCGTCTGCTTGGAATCTTGATTTGAAGCTCGGTTGCTTTCCGGCCTTTCTAACTTGAAATCGAGATCCTTCAGTGTCTTATAAATTGACCTTGATGTCTGGCTTGGATGACATTCGTCTTTGATTTTGATTCCTGCCGAGGATTTATCTCGCCTTTGAGCTCTGTGATCAGCTAGGAGTTACTGCTTTTCTTGGTCTTTGAGTTGCCGAGCAGTTTTCTTCTTTGATAGGACTGAGCTTAGAGAGCTGGCTTGATTATGTACAACCTCTTTGGTACATCCTTGGTTTGGTTCCAGCTGTGTTTGTATTGGCTGGAGTCATTCTTTTATCTGATTCAGCTTTGGCCATCTTCAGCTTCTTGATCAGCTGTATTTTCTCATCTTCAAGCTCCTGATCATTCTTCTTCTTGAGCTCATTCCTTAGCTGCGAATTCTCGGTAGCTAGATTTCAGTTAATTCTAGTAATCTCTTGAAGTCCGCCGAGCACTTCTTCGATGAGGTCTCTTTAGCATGCGGTGGTACATGTTCCATGTCCCGGTGGGTGATCTGCTTCTTCTTTCATCTCTTGAGACCATTTTACTCAAATTTTGTGTTTGCATTTCACAGTTATTGAGCATTGCCTAGCCGTAAGCTCGGTTCTTCAACAACTTGGGTTTCGAGAATCCCGAAACGAGCATCTTCAATAAAATGCTTCATCTTCTGAGTCGGAAGAAAATACTTGATCTTCTTCTATCTTGCTCGACTTGAGCTCTTTATCTTTTCTTCGGGAGGATGACTCAGCTGGGTTTCTCTTTGGGTAAAGTTGCTTGTCGTGATGAACCTTCACGATTTTCTTGTACCTTTCCTTGTTGTGTTTCAGCCTATTAATATTCCGTACAAGCATGGCAACTTCTTCGTGCAATTCTTCTTTGCTCATATTTCCGCGCTCCTTGTTGGTCCTTCCAAGGTAGCCGATTGAGCTAATTTTCTTGATTTTGCACGAGCTGTCTCTTTTCCTTGGGAGTCGGCCCTCCTTTTCATTCATCCGGCCGGATGATTCTCCGCTGCGATCCCCGCATCAAATTCGTTGGCTTTCAAGATGGAGAACGCTTTTTCCGTCTCCATGCCGCCAAGATCGATTTCGCTTTGGTGAACCACCTTGTGTGTACACCATTCTCGAGGAGAGAGCCGCAAGAACTTTTAAGTTCTTATCTCGAATCGTATATTTTCCGATTCGGATCGTCTCGATCTTGATGACGAGGTTGGAGAATCTGAGCTCCAGTTGATCAATGGACTCGTAGGGGAGTTGCTTGAAGTTGTCGAACTTCGGCATGCAAGCGAGAATTTGTTCTCTTGAATTTCCTACGAGCCTTCACACGCCTTGGCTAGAGTGTTCCACATCCCCTTAGGCTGTCTCTCGCAGTTGATGATCTGGCGAGATAAGCGTTCGTCACCGTTGAGGAGATGACGTTGCGAGCCGTAGCTATCCAATCCGGCTTGTCTTCTTCTGGAGAGTACTCCCTTTTGGGCTTCACAACTTGCCGGAGTACTGGTTCAGCTCCAGGTGAGGTTTCTGCTTGTCTTTCTGATTTCATGATGATGATGGGTCCGTCAGTGATAACATCCCACATCATGTCGTTTTGCGCACTCAGAAAGCTTTTGAGTCGGAACTTCCAGATCTGATAATCATCGACAGAGAATGTCGGAAGATTCCTGCACAAGGAAGATTCCATGACAGTATGCAATATAATGATTTTAAAAAAAATTTGAAGCTTTGAAAGATCTGTTCAGGTGACCACTATCAGCAATGAAATGCTGACTTGACAGATACAGTGATCTTTTGAACCACCGCTCTGATACCAATTGTTGGTCCCAAGACGGATACCTTGGTGTAGAGGGGGTGGTGAATACACCAAGGTTTAAAAACTTTTCCAAGTTAAAACTCTTTTGAGTGAGCTGGCTGTGTTCGATCCAGCTGGATGGCAGCTTGATCGACACAGCTGGTTGTGTGCGGAATGTGGTGGATTTGAAAGTCCGTCGTTCTTCAAATTATATTGCAAAGCTCGTTTCACTTTTCGCTTAGTCGATTTATGCGAGATTGAAATGTATGCTTATGAGAGTTAGTAACATGCATAAAACAAAGCGATAAATAACAAGAGCATCTTTTAACGTGGTTCGGAGTAACCCCTCCTACATCCACGACTGCATTCACTGTAATCCACTACCACTTGGTTTCCAAGTACCAAGCAACTTCACAACTCTAACCCGAGTTGTGTTCCAACAGTTGCGGGCACTGTCAAGCTGCCTACACCTTCGGTTTGCGGGTGCGAAGAACCTAACCACTCGAATTACACGCTTCGAGCAAAGCGTACCTTTTACCTAACCTTCGGGTTTGGGTTTGGGTATGGTTTTCCAACTATGAACGAGTTCTTACAATGAAGAACAAGGAGTATGATGAACTCGTTCAAACTAGGCTTAAGATATTTATTCCGATCTAATCTCGCCTATGACCGAATATGTGAACAACTAAGAACACGGTGACGTCAGTGTTCTTGAAAGATTTGGCTTTGAAGATCGTTGTTCATTTTTCTTCGTTTTCTTCTATTTCTTCGCCGTCTTGTCGGCCCTCACCAGCATCATCTTCAATGGTGGAGGAGAGATATATATAGGTGAAGATTCAAATTAGCCGTTGGAAGAGAGCCGTTTGAATCTTACCTACTTTTGTTGACTTCTGGCCATTACCTACGAAGTAGGTCTGTATCTGCAGAAGCTATTCCTTCTACGATTTGATTGCGCGTCGACAAGATCTTCGACATCGGGATCTTGTCTTGGAGAAGGTCTTCGTCTTCGAGCCGCTAAGCGTCTCTCGCCGTATCTTCGGCCGGCTTGGACTCTTTGTGTCTCAACTCGAGCCGTCTTAGACTGAGGTTTGTATCATCAACCCGAGCCGTGTCTTCAACTCCGAGTACGTGTCGTTAACTCCGAGCCTCTTAGACCTGAGCTGTGTCATTGACACTAAGCTGGGTCTTTTTCACTGAGCTGGGTCTTTGACACTGAGCTGGGTCTTGATACTGCTGGGTCTTTGACTCTGCTTGGTTTGCTTCGCCGAGTCCGCCTTCGCCGAGTTCTTTAAGGTCTCGCTTAGGTTGTGTCTTCGCCGTCTTCAGCGAATCTACATGTAAACTATGAAACTCTATAAGCTCAAACAGGTGAGCTGGAAACAACACAAAGTTTGTACATTCATCTACTTGGTTGGGGTCAGCTGGGTTTTGGTATCCAATCAAAACTCTATTAATTTTCCCAACACGAAGGTTTCGATTTCAGTGAACACTCAAATTCAAATTCAATTCAATCAATCAATTAGTTTGTCAGACTCGACTTTTACTTGGACGATCACAAAATTAGCCTAAACCTACTGTCGTGGCGAATAAACCGTAGATTACATGCAAGAATTGTTGTGTCCAATCAATAACTAAACATGCAACTCCCGAAAGCTTCTTAGATCTATTGCCCTCACACAAATCTCAAGATCTTTCGACTATATTGAAGAGTATGTCCTATATTCTAGATCAAGTATCAATTCTCATCTTTCGAATATTGAATTAACACATCAAATATGCACAATTGGTGATCAATCAATCAAGCATGAGAAAACACAAGAATATAGAAAGCAAAAGAAGGTCCCAATTAATTAATTAAACCAAAATCAAATCCAAATATTCACCTACTCTCTAACCCTATGATAAAAGGAATTAGTTACTCATAGTCATAATAAACACAATCAAAATATTGAAAAACATAAAAATTAATCCTAAGATGAATCTTGGTCTTGAACGCCTCCAATCTTCTCTTCTCGTCTTCAATCTTCAACAATTCTCCCAAGCATAAAAGTGTATGAAAATAAATCTAAAGTATCTCCTTAATGAACAACCAAAAACAATGTAATACAAGGAGTATTTATAGATGGGAAAAGACTACAATTCGACTAGGGTTAGAAATTGGGCCAAGAAAGGAAGCATAAACGAAGAAGGAAACATGTTGAAAAGTTGCGCCAGGCCATGCGGTCGCATGCCGGACCGCATGGCTGTTTTGCCCAGTTTCGGGGGTGGTCCATGCGGTTGGTCATGCGGCCGCATGGCTGACCGCATGCCACTGTTCACGCGCGCATCGTTTTTGTTTTGATTCGTTCTCTCTCGTTTCAACTCCGATTTTGGATCTGTTTTCGCCTACGAACTCCTATCGAACTCTAATTTCATCCTATCATGCTCATTTTGCATAAGATTTACTCCATATTTCCTGAAAAATCAAACAAACAATGAACGAGTAGCATATTTTACAAAATAACTATACTTAAGCACAAAACTCATTCCAAACATTATTTCCTACGACAAATTGACTTCAAATAAGCTTATAAAGATGAGAAAATCCATGTTTATCAATCTTCCAAACTTAAGGGTTTGTTTGTCCTCAAACAACAAGAAGAAAAGAGAAATAAAAATAAACATGGATTGAGACGAATCAGTGACTTTAATGGCTTCAGAAATTTTCAACAAAAAATAAGAATCATGCAAGAATCCAATCAAGATCAAGTACAAATTAATAAATCAAACATTCTAGCCTCAATAAACTTTCGAGTCCTCACAACATGGACAATTTTCAAGTAATCTCTCAACTCTCAAGTGTATAGCATGGGAAGTATATATCCTCAAATCAAGACAATACATGCAACCTACCATAAACTTGTCAATTATCTTACCTCGCCATCGTTCAAATGCGTGCTTCGAAAAAGGTCAAAAAGGACTTTCTTTTGGTTGTAACGTTGGCTCTTTGGTAAGGTAGGGAAAATTTAGGCTAAGTAACTTATAACCTCTCAAAATATTCATTTTTCACACATCACAATAACCATTCTCAAATCTCACTACATCCAACCCTTTTTCATTATCAAAATCTCAACACAACCTTATTTTGCACCAATCTTTCTTTTATACTTATACCTTCTTTTGCTCTTATTTTCTTTTTTTCTCTTTTTTTTTTCAAGCAACCAACTTTTCTATTTTTTTTTATGAGCTTATAAGGGCTAATATCAAACTTTCAACTCAAGGTGCACTTCATTTTTCTCCTTGCATAAATTATTTTCAACTCAACCGAACTCCCTACAAAGTTCTACCATTCACCTTTGGTTCATCAAAGAAAAGGCTCAAAAGCTCAAAGAGGCAAACTATGATACATTTAACAATTTGGACAATTAAATAGGAAAAACAATTAGCTAACAAGGATGGCCTTAAATCATCTCCTAACTCTAAGCACGCTAACACAATCTTGAGGAAGATTCATGGCAAGTTCTAGAGATTAACATGCATGCTTGACAAATCACACAAGAATGAAATAGAATTTGATTGTCTAGGCTCAAGTCTCACATAGGCTATTTCAAGTTCAAGAGGCCAAAATAATCAATCTATCAATCCATGTTCAATCTATCATGAAATACTCGCAATCATCACTTTTCAAACCAAAACAAAATCCTCAATTTCATCACAAGCCAAGTCACACAAATCACCAAAATCATGTTCATACCTTTGAAAATAATTTCAAGACATCATCAACTATAAACCAAAAATACTAAAAAGAAAGAGAAAACAACCTAAAAATTAGAAAGCAATAAAAAGATAAAATCAACCCCCTTCTCCCCCCCCCCCAAAAAACTTATTCAACGGTTAGGAAGAATAAGTTTGCAAGTAGAAGATGAGGTTGATTGAAAAAGACTCACCCGAATTCAAGATGGAGGAAAGGAAAAGCAAAGAACCATATATTTCCCCCGCTCTCTCTCTCTCTCTCTTTTCTTTTTTTTCTTTTTTTAATACCTACAAGAAAACTAAATAAAATTAAAAAAATAAAATAACAAAAATAGAAAAGTAAAGCTAACCTTGTTGGGTTGCCTCCCAACTAGCGCTTAGTTTAACGTTTTTAGCTAGATGAAGTTGACGACTTAAGCCTCATCAAGGTGGTTGATATGTCGGCGACCGATCATAGACTTTTTGGAAAGAACACATTGCCAAAGACTCATTTGTTGAATAGTGATCACCCTTATCAATGAGAGAGTCCATATCTAAAACCTTGCATTCTTCAAAAATTTTGGAGCCTTCATCTTCATGGATCTTTGAAGATTGATAGATGGAAAAAGTGGGCAACTTATCATTGGCTCGAAGGGTAAACTCCTCATTTTCCACATCGATTACGGCTCTTCCCGTTGCAAAAAACGGGCGTCCAAAAATCAAAGGAATTTTCTTATCCTCATCCATGTCCAACACCACAAAATCACAAGGAAAAATAAACTCACCCACTTTGACCAAAATATCTTCAACAATCCCCCTTGGATGAGTAACTGAGCGATCCACCATTTGAAGCACAATATTGGTAGGCTTGAGAGTCCCAATTCCCAATTTGTTGAACAAAGACAAGGGCATCAAATTAATACTTGCCCCCAAATCACACAAAGCCTTGTCAAAGTGTTTTCCTCCAATAACACAGGGAATATGGAAGCTTTCGGGATCTTTCTTCTTGGCGGGCAACTTCTTTTGTAGAATTGCACTACATTCTTCATTAAGATAGACCGTTTCAAATTCCTTCACTTTTTTTTTCTTCAAGATCACATCGTTTAAGAATTTTGCATAATTAGGCATTTGTTGCAATGCCTCCACAAGTGGGATGTTGATGTGGATCTTCCAGAATATCTCAAGGAACTTAGCAAATTGTTCCTTCATGCTCTCCTTTTTGTGACGTTGAGGGAATGGCATAAGGCGACAATAAGGATGAGGATTTTTTATTTCCTCCTCCTTTTGGCTTCGATTCTTTTGTGACGTAATCGTTTTAATAATATATGGATTATATTTCATATTTTAATGGTAAGAAAGACATCTAATAATATAATCTATGAACATATATGGCAAGAATTAAATAATATAAATTTTTTTCATTATGGCTCAATAAACATTCAATAAACAAAGTATTACTCCTTTCTTTTTATTCATGTATTCTATATTTATATAATTAATGATTTAATGATATTAATTACATAGTAAGTTTTGAAAATTAATAAAAGGGACAACATTTACGAATATAATCCAAGTATATGGCAAGAAAGAAATTAATTAAATTTGTCTAAAAAATATAACATTTGTTAATTTGAAGAAGATAAATCCAATTTGGTATATAGCATAAATTAAATATGGCATCCAACTATAATAATAAATAGATGAAGAATGAAATAATATAATAGAAATCCAATTTGGTATCTATAATTAAATATGAAGCTGGGAGAATATTATGATACCATATTCTTGGAAACAATTGTCGTGGTCCATGGACCAAAAAACAATCTACAGGCAATTACTTTGTATAATACACGTATAATTTGGTTGGAGCAAAAATCAGGCATTATATTTTGAGCCGAAAATATTTCCTTAATATTAGTACATTCCTTAATTAATCTTTCTCTTTATATATTACTAGCTTATAAATACATAAATCGTAACATATTACAACCTATTCGCCATGCCAACACCAGACCATATGTGATTGTAAGAATTGATTTGCTTTATATTCTCCTCCTATGTTCATTTGTGAGATTTTCTATTTTTTGGAGATTACATGAAATATTTGTTTTTTTAGTAGATTCAATGTCATCGTTTCAATTTTCTTGGCGGTGGAGATGATTTTGGACTTCATTCAATGGAATATTGAATTGATATTTATGCAGTGTAACTTATTATGTTTACAAACGTACAAACACCATAATTCTATATTTATGGCTTCATTTGTATGATTCTTATATGAATTTAGAAATTAACACAATACACTTATTTCTACTCTTCTTGCAGGATTGATAATAGATAACAACCTCAAATATTAATAGAGACCCACTTCTCCGCAGCACCAATTAAATATGGTATGTAGAAGAACATTTTAATATAATATTTATTTTCAATAATTAAAAATCAAATATTATACTTTTGAGATAAAAAATTACATATTATTATTGACCAAACAAAGTATGTGAAAAATATGTTTTGAATTTTATATTTAATTAATTATTAATTAAAATTTTAATCGAATTCATTTTCAATTTTCATTTTTCAAAAATCTTAAATAAAAAGGAATATGACATGAATTTTTTTAGTAGATTTCACTAATTGTAAAATACAACAGGAATACAAGATGATTAGTATGTACTAAGTAAATAGTTTTTGGGAAGTTTAACTTGGTTACTATTAATTCGGCTGATTATTAAGTTTGCTAAGAGTCATCGAATTACCATTTTGCTTCATCGTCGTGCTCTGCCACAATCAATAATTCAGGATAGTTGAACATTGGCTAAATATTAAGTTGTATTTTAAATTTTTACTAATGAATTACAACATAAAGTCTCATTCGAAAATTGACAACGATGACAAGCTACATGCTAGGGGTATGATTGTACACTCTAAAATGATCATGAGTACACACTAGGGAGACAATTTTCATAGATTGTTTTCTGTGCTATTACAATAAACAAGAATGATAGACAATTTATTTTGAGTATTGGAATTATAGCTACTGAAACTTGAGCTTAGTCACTGGTAAAAGATATCATCTAACAAAAATTAAATTTGCGACGAGTATGGTCAGGCGCATGACATAACAATTGACATCGTTTACGATGAATTTTTTTACAAATTGTGAGATGATTACATAGTTAATTTTTCACATTTTAGATTAATATTTATTATTAACCCTTTTAAATATACTAGTAGAGTGGTACGTGCGATGCATGTAATATTGATAGATATTAATAATAAAATATTATAATAAGGGTATAATAGGCAAATCAAATTTGGTAAACAAGGCTCTTTTATAATAAGTACAGATATTTTGTTTGTTCAAAAAATTATTTATTTAGTTTAATTTCTATTGGTCTCTTGCATATAAAGGACATTGAATAAAATCAAAGAAACACTCATTTTGATCGATTGTTGAAATATTATAACTCCAAAATAATATTAAATTACTTTTAAAGTCTATTACTAATACGAAAATAAAGTTGCCCTCTCTACGGTGCTCCGTTTAGATTTTCATTTATTCTGGTAATTTGTCTAATTTTAATTCATATATATTCTAATCTTTATTTTTATTAATTTCATATTATTGAAATATCACATGTTTATCTATTAATCACATCTCATATTTATCTTTCCCTCTATTTAATTAATTTCTTCTATTACACATATTAAAATAATAACAATTTCGAAATACATTCTTATATCTGTTACTAATACGAAAATAAAGTTGCCCCCTCCACGGTGCTCCGTTCAGATTTTCCTTTATTCTGGTAATTTGTCTAATTTTAATTCATATATATTCTAATCTTTATTTTTATTAATTTTATATTCTTGAAATATCACATGTTTATCTATTAATCACATCTCATATTTATTTTTCCCTCTATTTAATTAATTTCTTCTATTACACATATTAAAATAATAACAATTTCGGAATACATTCTTATAAATTCTTATTTTATACATTCTTAATTCATATATAATAATAAGACTAAGAAAATCCATATGAAGACTGAGTAAATATATTTAATCAACATGTCTATATGAAATATTTTTTCATTTTTCTTTCATATTTTTCTAAAAACTTTGATTAGTGCTTGCTAAAAAATATATACATTGAATCAAATATGGGATAGATAGCTAAAAAAGGAACAAAAGAGACTTCCTTTTTATTCTGGTAATTTGTCTAATTTTAATTCATATATTCTAATTTTTATTTTTATTAATTTCATATTCTTGAAATATCACATGTTTATCTATTAATCACATCTCATATTTATCTTTCCCTCTATTTAATTAATTTCTTCTATTACACATATTATAGTAATAACAATTTCGGAATACATTCTTATAAATCCTTATTTTATACATTCTTAATTCATATATAATAATTTATATATATTTAATATTATAAAATTGGCAAAGGTTAGAGATATCGATTTAATTAGCATGAACCAACGAGACGGTTCAAATATACTTAAAAAGGAAGGATTTTACTAATTTTAATTAATATTAACTTTGTTTATATTTTTATCGAGTAATTTAGAATAAACCAATAAGACGGTTCAAATAACATAGAAAGAATGATATTTAATATTATAAAATTGCCAAAGATTATAGATATCGGTTTAATTAGCATGAACCAACGAGACAGTTCAAATACACTTAAAAAGAAGAATTTCTACTAATTTTAATTAAAATTAACTTTGTTTAGATTTTTATTGAATAATTTAGCATAAACCAACAAGACGGTTCAAATAACATATAAAGAAGGATTTTTACTAATTTTAATTAATATTACTTTGAAGATGTAAACATATTTTTTTCCGCATTTTGGCAAAGATTAGAGATATCGATTTAACATGAATCAACGAGACGGTTCAAATATACTTAAAAAGGAAGGATTTTTACTAATTTTAATTAATTAACTTTATTTATATTTTTATCGAGTAATTTAGAATAAACCAACGAGACGGTTCAAATAACATAAAAAGAAGGATTTTTACTAATTTTAATTAATGTTACTTGAAGTGTTCATATTTTTATCGAGTATTACTCAACGGATTTGAGACGAGTATGTACAGTAAAGTCACTAATTTAACCGAGATTAGGACGAACATGTAGAAAAATTATAAACAAATTTAGATTTAGAAAATACATAATAAATGAGTATACTCGATTCATTGGCATTCTTAATAATAAATTTAGATACGTGAAATAAAATTAATTTGTTAAGTTTGATTAATAATTAACGCGAACAATATCACAATTTCTAAATATAAAATTATTTTTAAAATGTATACATATAAATTAAAACATAAAGATATTTCCCGTCGAATTTGGACGGTTACAGAGATATCGATTTAACATGAACCAAAGAGACGGTTCAAATATACTTAAAAAGAAGAATTTTTACTGATTTTAATTAATATTAACTTGTTTAGATTTTTATTGAATAATTTATCATAAACCAACAACATGGTTCAAATAACATAGAAAGAAGGATTTTTACTAATTTTAATTAATATTAATTTGAAGATGTAATCATTTTTTTTCCGCATTTTGGCAAAGATTAGAGATATCAATTTAGCATGAACCAACGAGACGGTTCAAATATACTTAAAAAGAAGAATTTTTACAAATTTTAATTAATATTAACTTTGTTTAGATTTTTATCGAGTAATTTAGCATAAACCAACGAGACGGTTCAAATAACATAGAAAGAAGTATTTTTACTAATTTTAATTAATTTTACTTGGAGTGTTCATATTTTTATCGAGTATTACCCAACGGATTTGAGACGCGTATGTACAGTAAAGTCACTATTTTAATCGAGATTAGGACGAACATGTAGACAAATTTTAAACAAATTTAGATTTAGAAAATACATAATGAATGAGTATACCCGATCTATTGTCATTTCTAATAATAAATTTAAATAAGTGAAATAAAATTAATTTTCTAAGTTTGATTAATAATTAACGCGAACAATATTACAATTTTTAAATAAGATATAAAATTATTTTTAAAATGTATACATGTAAATTAAAACATAAAGTTATTTCCCGTCGAGTCTTGACGGGCTATTTACTAGTTTATATTAATATGATTTTCCGTCGAAACTCTCTACGGGTAATATGCTAGTTAATATTAATTAATATTAATGTATAAAAATGCAGTTCTGACAGTTTTATTTTTGCGCCAATTTTAGGGTAATTGCGTAATTTTATCTCCATCAGCAGTTTTTTATACATCATTGTCAACAAAACTAATTATGTAAAACTGATTAGTCTCACAATATACAACTACTATATGAACAGTAAAACTGATTAGTCCCTTTTGTTCTCTGTTTTCCGCAAACCACTCAATTCATTATCTCAAATTTAAGCAAAACTGCACTCTCACAATGACGTTGCAGCAAAACTGCAAATCTGCAGATACGATCTCTTTCTCAAGTAGCAAATATTTCTGTAGAAATCTCCTTCTCTTCCTCTCAGCACGTAAATCTGAAACTTTTGATCGTGGGGCTTGGTTGAGACGCCTTTAGCCGTCCCTCACTTTTGCTTCAATTTCGATCTCTCATCTGCAACAACCAGTATTCTTTCAGGGTGGAACTTAGGAAAACAAGAGCACCCGGCATGGCCGTTCTCCAGTTTGGTAATTTGTTTCTTCATTCTTATGGTTTATTCTCTTGGGTTGGTTTTCTTGATTTATTTCCTCATCTTATTTCTATGGGGTTGGTTTTCTAGGCTTTGAAAGTGATGCTGAAAAACCTCATAATCATGAAGAAAATCATATGTTTGCATGACACGGTAACTTCATTTGTGCTTTGAGTCCGCCATTTTATCATCACAATTTATTTACAAATATTCAACCTTCACAGTTTTATTTGGACGCAAAGAACATTGATAGTATGTCTGCTTTAGTATTATTATTCCAACATACTGACATAGGGATTGCTGGCTTGCACAAGTGGAGTTGGAAGATAGTTTGTTGCACCAGATTGGTACTTATAAAGTAAAGGGGATCTTACCAAGGTATATATATATATATAGTGTTGTTGGAATCTTTGTTTGTGTATAACCACTAAAATAAATCTCTTTCTACCTTGATGACTTCAGGGGTGGATAACATGTTAGGAAATAAACACACAATCACGAAATCAAAAAACACAAGAATTGTTTACCCAGTTCGATACGATGTGTATCTACGTCTGGGGGCGATGCCAAGCCAGGGATTTTACTATATTTTCAGATACAAATTACAATGAGAGAACAACTATATATATAGCAAACAATTGAGCCCTAATCCTAGTAAAACTAGGAAACCGCGTAGAGCCCAAAAATACACTTGTACGACAGCCCAAAAAATTCGGGTCGGGCGCCCCCGGCCAACTCAGCGGCGAGTTTGATCGCCGGAATCGTGGTATGATTCACTTCCTTTCAGACTCCATACTCCAACGTAACAATTAATTGTTTGTTCCCCACTGAAATAAATAAATAAATATTGTTTTATCACAAAATTTGTTGTCTGTCTTTTTTTTTTTTTTTTTTAAATATCATTTGTGTTGCAACAGGAAAGGGATGCTCCAGAATCAGCAGTTTGCAAACTGTCTGCATCTGCTAAAACAGATGGTGTGCATGCAATTTAGTCAATATGGTGGTTTCTCTTCATAATCACAATATGTTTACAGTTAATGAAATTGAGAGTCCTCTCTTGACCTATTTATGTATCTTTATATTATCTTTTTTGGCAAAATAATCCAATGCAGTTCTATGTTGAAACAGTCAAGCAAATGGAACTTTTCCAATTATTGGTTGGATCACCCTTGCGAACATTGTGCTAGCTCATTGCTGGTCAATCCATGGCTGGTGCTGTAAATGTACCTCAGCACCTGCATAGGTATGACGTACATGCTTTGAAAAAACTTTCTGCTATTTTACCTATTATAAGTTTGAATTAAATTGTTAGCTATAATAGTTGCTTGAAATTGTATGCTATGAGAAGATAAGTAGCATTGACTATTTTTATATATGCTTTCCTAAAGAACTCAGTTTGATTTCTTTTTTGTCTTCCTGTATATAAAGAAATTGTCCATTCTACTGCAACCACTAGAGATTATTAGATTGGAAGCTTCACGGATCACTGAAGCACATTCGCCCAATGATAAAAAATGTTGTTGTACTTTGTGCGTGTGTTAATGCTCGAGGCCATAGGTCTCGGGTTCAAGTCCACCATCACACGGCCTTTAAATTTCTTGTAAAAAAAGATATTGTTGTACAATATATTTGTCTTTAAAGTTCGTGTTGGTTGGTAAATATTTGATAAGAGATATTGCTGTAGTATAAATTTGCCATTAACATGAACTACTTAATGTAATTGAATATTAACTTTCTGATTTTGATATAGTGCTTTTTTTGTCATCTTGAATTTATAGTAAATGGTGAAGAAGATGTTGGAGACCCGTTGGAGCTACGACCAATGTTAGATATTTGTGGTTACCATTGGTGGAGATCCATTTCAGCTCAACGATTTGGATGACAATATTGTATTTGTTGAGTTTAGGAAGGACAAAATCTACTCTAAATTAATTGATAATTGTAATGTACTTGCATTTACGAAGGAATATTTTGGTTTTAAACATGATGAAATCACGCACTGTTTAATCTTGATGCTATTGGGATAACATGTTTTTAGATTTAGCACCATATAGATATAAATAAAAATTAAATTTAATTCATGATCTATGTGACTGAGTATTCATTTTGTTGGTAAATGAGTTATATTATTTTAATTTCTTTATTTTTGTAATAATACTATGGGTGTTGTATAAAAAGAAATATTTGAAAATTAACAATAATTTACAACTTTCCATATAGATATTTATAATGTTAAATTGAATCTGTAATACAAGAGGTTGAATATTCTTTTAGGAATTTCATTTAAAAGTCAATAGTATAAAAAAGTTCAATTTGTGGAATAAATTGGATCCAAGTAGTGACTAATTATATTATTGACTTCTTATTAATAATTATGTGTAAAATTTCACTTTTCAAAACAATAAAGTAAAAGTATTACTCAAATAAATTACATATAGACTTACTAATTTATTTAAATCTTTCAAAGAAAACTTAACTGGACGGTTGCACTGTGATAAAAAAAAAATTGAGAGATTTGAAGTTAGAGAAATTTAGAACATATAAATACACCTAAACATTACCTTTTCTGAAAGTTTACAAAAATAATATGGAACATTTTAATATTATCAATAAAATATTTAATTTAATAATTATAATTACGAGTAAACTTCTAAAATATAAAATTTTAAACGTCGCCCATCGCACGGGCTCGACATACTAGTTTTGTAAAACATTTAGTCCTCCCGTTCAGTTTCTTAATAATAACGACATATAATATGAGATTGATAAAGATTGAATTTTGGTTTGAATGATAACTTTTTAACATCTCAAAATAATTTTGTTTGTTTACTATTATACCCTATCCCTAGGGATGACAATTTACCCGCGGATACCCAATACCCGCGGGTACCCGACCCTAATAGGTGCGGATTTGAGGGGCATTTGATATCCATGGATAGCTTCATGGTTAGAAAATACTATCCATTTAGTTCGCGGGTACGGGTATGGATAGTTACTACACGTACCCGCGAAATTCGTTTACCCGTGAAAAATACCCGCGAAATATCCACGAAATACCCGATTATTACCCGACTATTAGTAAATATATGTAATATATATTTGGCCCAAATATTATTTAATATAAATATATATATTTGGCCCAAAAAAGCCCAACCCAAACCATAGTCCAAAACCCAGCAACTGAGAGTCTGAGACCAATTTATTCAACATAAACACACACTTACACCTAAGTTTCTTAATTCTAACCTAATCGGCTATATTGTGTCTACGTTGCGCCTCTTTCATCAATTTCTCATCAATTGCAGCAGGGTGCGCCTCTCCACAATCGAATCGACCACCGTCGCCGCCGGTAATATTCTTCTTTTCTTCTGTGCATCTCTCATTCTTTCTCCCCCACATCTCTCTCTCACGCCTTTCTCTCTCTCTCTCGTGCAGGGCTTGTTACCGCCCCCGCCGCGTCGCCGCCGCGCTGCTGCCTCCTCTCACCGGTGACGTGGAACGACGGCAGGTACTACCTAATGCGATTGTTTTGGTATGGGCTCCAATGAAATATGCCAGCCCTCAAAATGCTAAACCCTAAACCTAAATCGAGGAGGGATATAGCCTATAAATATCTCATCATTTTTATTGCTACAGATCTATGTTCATCGTCATTTCTGCAACTTGTCAGCCTAATTTTAATTTTTTATTTTCTTCAATAATTTCTCAGTATTTTCCATTTTCTGGATTTGATTATTAAGAGGCGATGAAGATAGAAACATTTCTCGATGCTGAGTTATGGACAATTTTTGTATATTATGCTGAATTTTATGCGTGTCTGAGCCGCTGCAAATTTTCATCTTTGTTTCTATTTTGTCTCTCTTTTCTTCGATTTGGAAGGTGGATTTAGCGATGATTATAAGTAATTCCTTGAAATTTTTATTTCTCACGTTTTTGCTCTTTTTTATTTTGTTGCAATTGTTGAATCGCTTAAGAAAGTTTGGTTAATATTTTCGGTTGGCTTTCATTTTTCATACAATTGGTGAAGTTGGGTGCTTAGTTAAGCTGTTCTCATTTCAAGTATAATAGTATCAAGTTTGGGATGACTATTGTAATCATTGGTGCATGATCCCCTCCGAAAGTGCGTACTTATTTAGTGTGTTGTTGTTTGTTGCCAATTGCCATACGTTTTCTTCTTTTGTATGCTATCTTCTTCCTAGTTATTCTAGTTGCTGCTCGTAAACAAAGTTCTGGAAAATCAAGGATAGCTCCTAAAACGGCTCAGACTGAGCCTGTGAAGATCTCACTTAAGGACTGCTTAGCGTGCAGGTAAATACAATGCAAGTATAGTTTAGTTTTCAGGATGATTATGTTTGTTTTTTATGACTACTTGTGCTATATATATAATCTCTTAGGGCCTCCTCTGCACTTGTGTGTGTGTGTGAGTAAGTGCAGTGCAGGGGAAGAACAAGGGAGGAGAGAAAATCGAAAAGCATACTGGAACACTAATGTCCATGATTCTCATGCAGTGGATGCATAACTTCTGCAGAGACGGTTATGCTTGAGAAGCTGAGTTTAGATGAGTTGGTACGTCTTAATTGTTGAATTCTATATATTTCTAATTTATTGTTTTGTTGAGTTGTGCAGACACCTTTGTGCTTCAATTTTCTTGGTATGAGCAAACAAGAGCTGAAAGCTGTCCAACAAAGTGTCTAAAAAGCACCAGCTGCAGGGGTAATTTTTATGTAATGTTCAATTTCTAATGTAAATAATTGTTTGTTTCATAGGTCAAGGAAAGAATGGAAGTTTTTGGACATGTCTTGAAGACGAAGAAGAAGAGTTGAAGGAAGATTGCTCTATTTCAACCGTTGAGTTGGAATAATGTAACTTTATTATTTTTAAATTTGAACTTTGAATTTTAGTTGATTTATTTGGATATCGGGTATGGATTTGAATTTTTTGTTTTATAGACTTTGTGGATACTGTTGGTTAATTTTTTATTTGTATTAAATTGTCGTTTATTTGATTAAATTCCGATTCGCGGGTGGCAAGTTGGCGGATACCCGCGGGTGGCGGGTTGGCGGATACCCGATGGGTGACGGGTATCCGCGGGTGGCGGGTATGGACAGAAAAAATTACCCATCACGGGTGACGGGTCGGGTGGCGGGTATGGGCATGGATATCCACTCTCCGCGCCGTACCCGATTGCCATCCCTACCTATCCCCATTATTTCTCTCACACATCATCATCCTTTCTCTCTCTCAACTTTCCTGTTTCCATTGCAGATCTGAAACTCTCTTCTACATATTCTTCAATTCACGCAGCTTCTCCTTTTGTCCATACCATCCATCAGAAATTGAAATTTTTTTTACAAATCTTTCTCTCCCTCTAAAGCTTCGCCTCATTGTCGTCGTCGTTCCACCACAAATTCTTCATCTCTGTCATCCCACTCCATCACGTCACCACAACCGTGCCCTCCTCTTCGGTCTTCTGCAACCTCCTTGTGGCGGCACCGCCTCACACAGCGTTGCGCATGTGCCACCGCCTTAAACTTTTTCTTTACTTTTTTTTTCCCGATTTACAACCGCGCGCCGCTGATGCTATCACCACCCCACCTCCTTTCGTCCCCAAATGCTGTTGGTGTAGAGACCAAAAAATTAAATCTGGAAGAGATATAGCGGTGAGAGATGAAGGATGAGATTTGTCACTGTTGATCTGGTGGGGAGAGAGGCTAAGTTAGAAGCAGATGCAAGAGAGATGATGACAATAGTATGAAGGACAAAATGGTATATGCCCAAGATTAAATTTGTCACTGGGGGAGATGTGATACTCAAAGTCACGAGAATTATAACGGGCCAACTAATCATGGGAGTGAGTAACGGGCCTAGTTGTAGATTAATCTTGGCAACCAAACATGATATTGGGTTGTATCTAGCCTATAGTCAGGCTTCATCGAGGCAACCGAACGGACAAAAGAGTAAAAGGAAATTTTAAACATAGCCTTCATTTTACTCCACATAGCTCCCTATAAAAAATAATAATGAAATTATGCCCTTATAGCCCCCAATTAAATTTTAAATAATTTAATTACGTAGCCCTCATTTTACTCCACATAGCTCCCTATAAAAAATAATAATGAAATTAATTACAAATATATTATTATGCCCTTATAGCCCCAATTAAATTTTAAATAATTTAATTATGTAGCCCACATTTTACTCCACATAGCCCCCTATAAAAAATAATAATGAAATTAATTACAAACATGGTTGTTTCACAGTTGTTCTTCGATCCTAATTAATAACTATTTTTACCGTACGAGTTGCACTACACATACATAATATTTATAAGCACCTAAAGTTCAGAACTCTAGCTCGATAATTCTTCCCATATTTTTACATTTATCCATTATTTTTGTTTGCAATTAAATCTTTGCTAATACATGAGAACTATTAATCATGTCAGAAGTTGAGATAGGAGACAAGGAATTTATCAAATTATGAATGCTTGAGATAACTCCCAAAGTAGGCGGCACATGAGAAAGCTAAACACACGAACAATTATTTTTTTCACGCAATTCAATATTTTTCTTTAATATCATGACAAACTTAAATAAATTATAGAAGAACAAAAAGATTAATAAGAAAGTAACAATTGAAATACCGATAGTTTTTTTCTTCTTTTATGGCTTCGTACGAGTTCTTCTGTCTGATGGCTAAGGGCTATAAACCGATAATATATCTTTAGGATTTATGTTATTTAAATTTTAAGTGGGGGCTATAAGGGTTTTAAGATTTATTTTATTTAAAAATTTAATTGGGGACTATAAGGGCATAATAGTATATTTATAATTAATTTTATTATTATTTTTTATGGGGACATGTAGAGTAAAATGGAGGCTATGTTTAAAATTTCCCAAGAGTAAAGCATAGAAATGTGACGTAGTTTCACAGCCCGATACACACATGAGAAAGTCCGAAAATAGGCCCATAGGGGAATCCCAAGGCCCAGTTCATTACCGCGTCGCTGCCGCATGCATTTGCACATCCAAACTTCAAATAAAGCCATAACTATGAATAAATAAATAAAGGAAAAATGGTCAAAAACGCTTTTAGTGCTTGGTTCGAATAAAGGAATGAAAAGGGAATAGAACCATGTAGAGAGGAGGAATGGTAACAATAAGTGTTACTTTTATTGAGTGTTTGATTCAACAATAAAAAGAAATCATCTTGTGAAATGATTGCGGAGAGGAAATGATTTTGTTACCGCTCTAATTTAGAGAGTAATATTTTGGGGGATTGGGTTACCTCAAATAAGGATAATGATTAATCCACTACCCAAACCAAACAAGAAGTAATAGATTCAATTAATTGAATCTCTTTCCATGCACAAAAATTATCGAACCAAACATGAACTTAATGTTTACACCGAGGATCAAATAAGCCCCTAATGTTATTTTAGGTCCAAATAAGTTTTTAATGTTTGTAATTTTTAACATTCATGCCCATCCCTACTATTACCACTATAAATTAAATTAATTTTATTTTGTTTTTATTTTTTCCTTTTTCATTTTAGTTTCCCTATCTTGTTCCATCTCTCGTCCTTTACCTTTTTTATGATTTTGATGTCTTTTTTCTTTTTTTCATTTTCCCCCATTTCTTACTCCCTGATTAATTTAGTTACTCATCTTTTATGTTTTCCTGCCGATTCAATTGGAGTAAAAAGGGCACTCAATTTTTTTTTTCTTTAATTTATTTAGTTTTTAATTAAAACAATAACAACTAGCCTATAATTGTTCATCCAATTATTTAAAGCTCTATTTAACTGTTTTGACATTAACTAAATAAATCAAGGGAGTAAGAAATGGAAAAAAAATGAAAAAAAAGATATAATTTTTTAAAAAAACATAAAATACGAGAAATGGAAAACTAAAATGAAAGAAAAATAAATAAAAAATATATTTGTTTGGAATTAATTAATTTGGAGTGGTGATAGTAGGGAGGGGCATGAATGTAAGAATTTTATAAACATTAAGAGCTTAATTGTACCTAAAAAGGTAAAAATACATTAAGGACTTATTTGACCCTTGGTGTAAATATTAAGGGTGTTTTTGACCCTTCTCCCATAAAAGAATAAACAAACCTAAAAGCCCCACTAATTCACCAATTGAAAGCTTAAGGGTCGAGCCTCGTTCTAAACATTTTGCAGTAAAGTTAAGGTTGTAGAGAAAAAATAGTAGTAGTCTACATATATTATGTGACAAAACGAAACTAAGAAGAGAGGAATATGAGTCCTGAAAAATTACATTGATAATCATAATAGTAATACTAGATGTAGTGAGTCGTCCACCACCATCCATTATGGATTTGAAGGAGAAGCGAAAGAAACTATGAGAAACACAAAACTCTATCTGACTTAAGTGACACAAACAACGACTCTCATATTTGTTTTCAAAGAAACTTGTTTGAACAGAATTCACTCTGCCAAACTTAGGAAAATGAAAAAGGGGAAGACTAGCTAGCGTTCACTGCACCGCAAAATGTGGTGCACCATATTTTTTATTTATTTGTTTAGTTAATTAATATTTAATTGATCATAATTGATAGTATTTAATTAATTAAATTGAGGATCCTAATTTTCAATTAATGAAATTATAATTGAGATTAATAAACCTTACTTCCTATTACAATTTGGCACCGCCGTCTAACTATAAAACAGAGAGAGAGGATTTCCGTGAAGCATATGAATATGATGAAGAATAATGCAGCAAAAAGATGATGATGTGCATGTGATGTGGGTGTGGAAATAGAAAACGCCGTTTGTGAATTGTGAGTTTCTATTTTGTTTCTTCTTTTAATCGGACATGCGGCCAGGCCAGCAATGCATTCATTCTAGAGTTGGGCCTATGGATCTTTTCTTTATCTATCTATCATTTCTGTATCTAAATTTTAGGTAGAGCTGGCAAATTTCCGGGCCGGGCCGGGCCGGCCCGAGCCCGGCGGGCTTTTTGGAAAAATCGGGCCGGGCCGGCCCGGCCATAAAATTCACCGGGCCGGAAAATATGGAGCCCAGCCCGGCCCGAAAAATCAATTTATAGCACATTTTTTCCGGGCCGGGCCGGGCCGGCCCGAGCCCACCGGGCTTTTGCCTATTTCGGGCCGGGCTGGGCCGACCCGGCCCGAAAATTCGTCGGGCCTGAATTTGCTGAGCCCAGCCCGGCCCGAAAACAGGCCGGCCCGTCGGGCCGGGCCGGGCCTGTTTTGACAGCACTAATTTTAGGGTTCATTATTTTAAAGTAATTAGAATTTATTAAAAAAATTAATTTTATTTCTTAGTTTTTAAAGGCTAGGTAGGGTTGATTGTATTGTAAGTAAGTTTTTATTTTAAAGTATTTGAGGGTGGAGCATCAAATTTGTGCATGGGATATAATCATAGAAGATTCCATCTAATAAAATTGCTTGGCGCTTACTAGGATCATTACTCGCACTATTACAGATTTGTTAGGCGAAGGACTCTGTCACTCTGCTGATTAACTTGATCAGCTTGATTAAACCTTTACAAAAACAACAATCCAACTACCTATAATATTTAGTTTAGGGCAATTCTATTCATACTTACTTCATTTTTCTCTTAGTAGCCTCATAATTTATTTAAAATAACATACTACGTTGTTTGTGTTTGTCATTTTTTTTCTCCGCATTATGGCCCAGATAATTTATTTAATGTTCCCTTACACTACTTAATCTTCTTAAAAATTTAATGCTTTTCTATTGAACAAATTAGAATATATTGAAAAATTACATGTCAACTTTATTTTTCAAACACAGTAAAAACATAATTTAAATTATCTAGAATAAGGAAACTTCAGCTTTTTGTAGGGGTGGGTAGGTATACCGAAAAATCGGTATACCACTCTTACCGTATCGAAAAAATACCGAAATACCGGATTTACGGTATACCGTAATTTTCGGTACGGTATGATACCGTACCGAATGATTTCTGTATGGTAACGGTATGAATTTTTCTGATACCGTGGTATACCGTTGAATACCGGTATCGTGGTATATGCCGAAATCTCCGGTATATACCGAACTTTCGGTACATACCGTAGTTCGGTATGTACGGTATACCGTACCATATACGAAATTGAATTTATTAATTATTATTTTATAATTTATAAATAATTAAAAATTGATTTATTTGAAATAGAAAATACTAAATTAATACACAAATACAATTCAAAAATTATAGTATTAGTTATCCCCATTTTCATTTTTGCCCTAATTCACTCGCCCACCTCCCCCCACCAATCTCGCCATCATTCCTTATCCTCCAGGCTATATCGCGGGCGCTCTACCTCTCTCTCCATCGCCGTTGGCCAGTTGCTTTTCCAGCGAAGCTTGACATCGATTCGTAGCTCCGGCACTCTGTCTTCCTACCTATCGCTCATCGGTGTCGTCGTCCATTGCCGCCGCTGCTCGTCTGCTCCTGCCTCTATGTATGTCTAATTACTAATGTCTCTCTCTCATCTGCATATCCCTTTCTCTCACCCACTTCTCCTTCTCCTTCTCTTTCTTCACTACAAATGATGTGTCGGCAGCTGCCAAGAACTGAATCTTCATCTCACCTTTTCAGACAGCAAAATTAGATTGATGGGAATGATTACTTTCGTTTGGTAGCGCAATAATGGAAATCCTAAAATTGAGATTTTTGGGATTTTTTATTTTGTTATAATTCGGGTACATAATATGGTGTTAATATTGATGTAGAAATATTTTATAAACTCCCAAAGTTGGCTTCAGTACTCAGTTTTATCAAACAATATCTTTTACTGTATTCAAAGTTGAATCTTTTCTGGAATTATTTAATATTAGGAATTAAATAAACTATCTCCATTTCTTCAAATATGTGTGTGCAATAGTGTATGTAATGCGACTTGCGAATTGATGCCTTCTTTACCAGTAGAAATAGGTATGGTATACCGAGGTATACCGTGAAAAATCGGCATGAAACGGTATACCATGAATACGTACGGTATACCAAATATCGGTATGATATACCGAAATTTCGGTACGACAACGGTATGTGAAATATTTTATACCGAATTTTCGGTATACTGATTTCTGGTATACCGAAAGGCACGGTATGGTAACGGTATGAATTTTGTCATACCGAAATTTTCGGTACGGTATACGGTATGGCACAAAATTTTCGATATACCGTACCGACCCACCCCTAGCTTTTTGGGGCAAAAGGAAGAGGAAACTTTAATAAGGGTGTATGAATTTTACTTCGGGTCACGAAAGAACGAAGGCGACATTGAAGTTTCCCCTACCCCTACCACACACCCGCACCCTTCTTCCTTTAAAGAAATAGACTCGTGTGCAGTTGATCGCATGATACGATCCATTTCTATCTAATTTTTTTGCAATCTTAAATTTTAATTAATTAATAGCAATAAATTTAATTTAATTATAAATTAATAAATTTTAATTAAAATTAATAAAATTCAATTTAAATTAGGTAAAACTTAAAAAAAAATTAGGGTTGATCGCACCGATCGTACAGTGCGATCAACCTTAAAAGGAGAATTTGCTTGAAGAAATTCACATGATCCGAATATATAATACCCGTATTATTAGTGCAAGAAAAAACAGTAATAGTATTCTAAATCTCGATCTTGCTCGCATCCTAATAATACTTTTTTTTAGATGGTTACAAGTTATATTATCAATCACAAATTTCATAATATTACAAATAATTCTATATAAACCACAACAATACTATTACACTAACAATCTAGTATAAACTAGACACAAACCCATATAAAATAGGATAGACAACCCATATTTTAGTGGGACTTGAACTTTAATGTATGTATAGTTAACAAACAAAATCTTAACAGTTAACTTTCGCATAGTCAAGTCCAAATTAAATGTAGATAATATATCTAGATGCTTCATGGGCTCAGGCCCTAAGAGGCTAAAAATTGGAACAAATATGTCAAAAGTCAATTTCTTCTTAATGCATATTTCCAAATCTTAAGATGGATCAAAAATCGAATAAGATATTGTGTTAGCACTTATGAGCAATTATAAAATTATCACCTATAATATTATAATTGATATAAAATATGTATAAAAGAGAGAAGAATAATTAGAGATGAAGCACTACCTACTTGAACATGTGGTATGCTGGTTAAACTTTTGTCTTGTGGGCCCACAAGCCACCCCATAAGATGGTCAGTTTGTGAGATGTCTCAGTGGAAGCACGTCTTCCTGGGTCCCACACACACACACATATATATATTATCTTTTTATTATTTTCGTTGGGATTTATTATGACTTTCTGTTAAATATTTTCTTTGGAATTCTTGAGATAGGCCTAAAAAGAGATGATGATTACTGCAGTTCGTGGGAGTGAAAAAGGTTAGATATATAAAAAGGCAACTGCAGTCATTAGCAAAAAGGCTCATGAAACCAAACATAGACGACGTATGTAGAAAGTTTAATAAAGTAAAAGGATGAATAGAAGAGATTTCAAAGAAGCCAATATAACTATACCCAAACAATAATACTTTTTGGACATATATATCCGGACATAAAAGTGTATATTAATAATTTTAACTTAAGATTTATCTAATAAAATTATTTTAATCAATCATTTTATCTAATATTTTCATAAATATCTTTTATCATCAATCATTTTATCTAATATTTTCATAAATACTTTTTATCATCAATCATTTTACATTATTGTCGCTTCGTTTTCTACTCAAAAGTATGCAACTTTTTACCTTATTTCACGATTAATCTTTTTTAATATTATTAATTTATTACTACTGACAAAATTCTCTAATATGCATCTACCCAATTTTCTTTTTCATATTACTTATTATTATTTTCTTTTTTATATTTTCTTTTAATTATAAAATTTATGTCCGGACATTTATGTCCGAAGAACATCACTCATAACCAAATGTGCGCGCTCTCTCTCAACTACTTTACTATTTCAACTCGATTGCATGTAAAAATATCCATTTTAATCTTAGGAAATTGTTTAAGAAACCGGCTAGAATATATAAGATCTGTATTTTTGGTCTGAGAATTGATGCTCTGAGTTTGATTCAATCATATTACGAAGATCCCATGACCTAAGGTACTATAAATCATTCGATCAGCCGTCAACAATGTTTAATTTTTATTTATTATATTTCTTAAATTATTTTTTGTCTTGTCTTAAGCTCATGAGTCACTAATATTTCCCACCACTTAATAGATTATTTTTACATCCAACCCGCCTAATTTGACTCGAATTACATCACACCTATTTCAAGGGGTCAATTTCAGACCATTTTCAGGCAAGGATGTTTATATTTTCACGTTGATTGCAATTTATTATATTGTCACTCATTATTCTATAATTTGTTAAGGATGCCTTTGATAACTGTCGGCTTGTCTAAATGCTAGTATATCGGTTCGGTCCAACGTACCCTAAGGATACCCTACTAAACATTTTAGTTTTATTTTTCTGACAGAAAATAGCTACGGAGTGTTTATTTTTCTTTTTTCTTTTTACTTGGGGGAAATAGCTATTTACAAATAGGACTTTATATTGTACGCGCGAGACATATAAATATTATATTTTAAATAAAATTTTATTTATAAAACAATGCTTATCTAGTATCAATATAAATAAAACATATGAGTGTGTATATATATATATATATATATATATTAAATTACTAAATTATTTATTGAAATTAAAAGAGGATGGCGTTTAGTTGGGGGAGGGGAGGGGGAATAGAGGAGAATCATGTCCCATGGCCATAAATCTCTCTGTGGGTATTTGGTTGGCTTTTGTAATGATTTTCTTTTCTCAATTTTTATTTTAAGATTCTCTTATTTAAGGATTTTTCTTTCCCCACTTGTACCCTAAATTTCTTTTTTGAGTTGAGTTGGAAGGAGGAGGGAAGTGGGGCGATGGCGAACCTCACTCATAAATCATGAAATTTTCAACGACGTTTGAATGTCATACACTGCCACCCTCCTTCCGCATTGCCGCCGCCACTACCTCTTCCATCACCGCCATCACCCCAAGCACACTCATTGTTGCTGCCACCAACGCCACCAAAGTTGATTCCCCGTGTTTTAACTAGACAGACGAAAAGTAAATTATGAGGAATTCAATTTTCTTTGTAGTTTTCAACGGAACAAATTAGAAAATTGAGAATCATTCATTTTCTTTCTTTTCATTTCCTTTGTCAATTCATTTCTTTCTCCTACTTGAACATAATGTACTCTTAATATCGATATTAAAGGTATCATAATTTCTCATATTATACTATTGTTCTTAAATTACAATAAATATGGATATTAAAGAGATATAATAATAATGATACTAATAATAATAATAGATATATAATAGATAAAATAATATATAATATTATATTGTCATTTAATTACATATCTATCTATTACTAATACGAAAATAAAGATGCCCCCTCCACGGTGCTCCGTTCATATTTTTCTTTATTCTGGTAATTTGTCTAATTTTAATTCATATATATTCTAAATTTTATTTTTATTAATTTCATATTCTTGAAATATCACATGTTTATCTATTAATCATATCTCATATTTATCTTTCCATCTATTTAATTAAATTCTTCTATTATACATATTAAAATAATAACAATTTCAGAATCCATTCTTTTAAACCCTTATTTTATACATTCTTAATTCATATATAATAATCTATAGAAAATTTGTAAATGAAAATCCCTATGAAGATTGAATATATTTAATCAACATGTCTATATGGAATCCTTTTTATTTTTCATTCATGTTTTTCTAAAAATTCGACTATAAAATATATACATTGAATCAAATATGGGATATGTAGCTAAAGAAAAAAAAACAAAAAAACTTGAAGATGTAAACATATTTTTTTCCGCATTTTGGCAAAGATTAGAGATATCGATTTAACATGAACTAACGAGACAGTTCAAAAATACTTAAAAAGAAGGATTTTTACTAATTTTAACTAATATTAACTTTGTTTATATTTTTATCGAGTAATTTAGAATAAACCAACGAGACGGTTCAAATAACATAGAAAGAATGATTTTTACTAATTTTAATTAATATTATTTTGAAGATGTAAATATTTTTTTCCGCATTTTGGCAAAAATTAGATATATCGATTTAGCATAAACCAACGAGACGATTCAAATAAACTTAAAAAGAATATTTTTTACAAATTTTAATTAATATTAATTTTGTTTAGATTTTTATCGAGTAATTTAGCATAAACCAACAAGACGGTTCAAATAATAAAGAAAAAGAATTTTTACTAATTTTAATTAATTTTACTTGGGGTATTCATATTTTTAACGAGTATTACTCAACAGATTTGAAACCAGTATATACATTAAAGTCACTATTTTAACCGAGATTATGACAAACATGTAGAAAAATTAATAACAAATTTAGATTTAGAAAATACATAATGATTGAGTATACCTGATCCATTATCATTCCTAATTATAAATTTAGATACGTGAAATAAATTAATTTTTTAAGTTTGATTAATATTTAACGCGGACAATATCACAACATTTAAATAAGATATAAAATTATTTTTAAAATATATATATATATATACAAATTAAACATAAAATTATTTTCCGTCGAATTTCGACGGGCTACTTACTAGTATAATAAAAATATAATAGACATATCAAATTTTGTAAAACAAGTCTTTTTCTCAAATTAATTTCATATGTATTCACATTGATATATAATTATAAATATATTCTGATGTATATATCCTATCAATTTCAAATTTAGAATGAATAAACTGAATAATATTAGGATCTAGCTACATGTTTATATAGTCATACATACACATACACGGTACTATGATACCATATTGAATGATAATTTAATATAAACAGAAACTTGTTAATTTTTTTTTAACAAACGTAACAATAATAATGCATGATAAATGATGTACTTTTTGAGATGGATGATAGATGTAATTGATGTTATACTTCATTAATTCTCTAATATTATGACTGTGCATTTAGCTCCTAAATAGCTTAAGACGAGATTATTCTAGATCAAAATGATTGATAAAATTAAAAAAGGAAAGAGGATGAGAAGAATGGACGCAATAATCCATATAGAGTGGGGGGAGTTGTGATATCTTTATCAAAGAAGGAAAGGGATAATGTGGAGAGGGAACCACCCGTGCAAAAGTAGTTAAACTAAGGGAAAGTATCGATAAAAAAGTGTCATTTTCTATCACACGAGGGCTAAAGAACACTCATCTCTCTCTCTCTCTCTCTCTCTAGATTGCACGAAATCCCATCCATCCACACATCTGCGTCGCCCCCCCCCCCCCCACGTGAATGCCTTTGACAAAAAGCCCCTTCTTCTTATCATATGAAGCTTTAACCAAACTCATATTAATGAGACTTATTTGCTTATTTAAAGCAAATTAATATCTTTTCTCCAACGTGCCCCCATTATTGCCATGCTTTACATCTACTTTTCCTTTTGCCTAGTTTAAGTTCACGTAACGCGGAAAGTTTTAGTATTTAGAATAGACAGCATTCCATAATTCAATTTCTAAAATAATTTTTAATCTACTAGGATGAGAGGATCATAATATAATATTCATTGTTAACTTAGAGTTACTTTTAGCTACAAAGGTTTAACGGGCATGTCACGAAAATTATATTTTTTCGTATTGTTATATGGTACTTTCTCAGTTTTTTTTAAGTGTCCTCTGCCGTTAAATTATACATACAATGAAATAGAAAAAATTACCTATATGCAACCTTATTATTTACCAATCATAAATGTATACATATAACTAATTAACAAATTACGAAAAGCATTAGAGAATAGTAAAATGAGAAGAAATGTCATAATTTTACTCTCAAATTTTGAAATGACTCTTATTGAAAGAAAAAAAATGGGACACTTAAAAAATACGAAGAGAGTATCAACTCGGATCATCTACTTCCTATTGTATATAATCCTTTATTACATTCGTTGTATTATTGATATTTGACGATTTAAAGATAATTATATACCCTAATTAAGTGGAATAAACCCTAGCCATGTCATATGTCATTCAACCAATGTAAATAAATAGAGAATATAAAACACAAATTGGAGTAGAAAATCCAAATTGAAGAGAGTATTGATCTTAACTATTAACTACTAAATTTTAGATATTTTATTATGGAATTCATGTCGATGAACTACTTCAAGATGTGTTGCATGGTACAACTAGAGCTTGAAAAAAAATACATCGCACCTCATTAGTATGATAGTCCATACCAGTATTTTACAATATCCAAGATTTGTTCAACTTTATGGTTTATAATCCAATGCATATAAATGAAGTTTACCTAGTACTTACTTCAAAAATCAGTTGCAAATTACTTCACTCAAATTTGTTTAACTTGTGACACTCGATCATTAACTACGTGAACTTATGAATTAGGACAAAAATCAGATAAGGTCCAACCATTCCTATTTTTTAATTAAAATGTTACAAAAGACATAATAAAAAAATAATAAGATCTTTTAACTTTATCACAAATTTGTCATTGAACGCACAAAACGTATTAACGCGCATGAATTGTAAAAGTGAAGTAGAAAAGATATTTTCAACCTTAATAGTAACACCGTTTTGTTCACAAATTCGGAAATAAAAATAAGAGTGCGTACCATGAAGAAAATAGAATATAACTTAAAAAAAAAGGCCGAAAATTTTGAGTAGCTTATCCCGAAATGTTACTTTTTCAGTTTTTGCTATTTTTATTTTTATTTTGGTATTAAAATTTTTATTTCTTTTTTTAAATTTCATGTCAATGTCATTTTGTACTTTTCATCTTCTAAAATTCATGTGTATTTCCATGCATGAATTAAATTCGATGTCTCATCAGCCCGGTACCTTTTTTTGGTAAAATATAATTTTGTTATAAACTAGAAATGTTTGATCTCTAATTTTTAAATATAGTGAAAGGTCGAAACTTTATCGAATATTTATCCTATGAATTATGATGTCTTATATAATACCGCGTGTGTGGTGTGTGTGTATATACCCCAAAATTTGTTATTGTTAATAATTCTAAACCCAACGAGCAATGTTAACTCAAATTAGTAAAACCAAAATCCTCTAGTTGGAGTTGGAGATTATTTTTTCAGTTAGAATTTGAATTTGTTGCTTGGTAATTGGTATGATGAGTTGGCCCTTAGCCTTAGCGTTAGCCTTATTAGCCAACCAATATCACGAATATCACGTGACATGGAATTAAAATTCTAATGCGGTGGGCGCACACAACCAAACATACGCCACATTAACTGCGCACCCTCCTCCACCTGGCGTCAGTTTTGCCATTAATAGCCGATTCCTACTCTTATCCTGCGCGGCGCCGTTATAGCACCATTCTAAAATACCAAGACGTTAGGAGGGCCGTTTTGTCAATTACCGATTATTTTTTGCTTTTTAAACCTCACATTATCCAGAAAACACCAAAAAGCCCCATATCCTATTTAAATTTCTTTAAATCCTTGTTTCTTTATAGTTCGACCCCACCAACACGCATAATTACAAAATAACAGCCCATCTTTATGAGGATTTTTTTAATAATAAATGAATAAATGACACTAGTCTCCCACCCTTTTCCTCAATCATAAACTATCACACACGCCACATGCAGATAAATTTTTTTATTGAAAAATGCCTCGTTGGGTAAAATAAACCACATAAATACTGTTTAGAATTTACTTAGAGGCTGATACCTAACCGATTATAATTTGAAAGAACCATTGCCCGACTCGAATTCGATGACTGTACATGTTAAACTTCTATCAACTTTTCGAACTATTTTAAAAATAAGCGTCGAAAGATTAAAATTCAATCGAAATATAAACCATTTATGAAATCTTAAATAAAAAATTATTCACCGACTAGCAGGGCCATCAGTGCATGAGGCAGCTGAATCGGTCTCTTTAGTCCCCCAATAATCGAAAGCCCCCAATTATATATGCATAATTATATTTTTTTTAGATATATATACTTGCTTAGAAATACAAAATGTTATTGTGGTTGCAATGACAAAGTGCAGACCTTATATTATAGAGGTTATTGTTTTTTTTGTTAAAATTACTTTTGCTTTGAAAATTGGAACACTGGAAAATAAAATCAGTCGAAAATTTTGGAAAATGATTCTCATCTATAAATTAAGAATGGCTATATCCCTAGGAATAAAAAACCGCTAATAAAAATTTAGTTTTTTTTAAGAAAAATTAATTTATTCTCACCTAAAAATAAAGTTGAGAACTACTGTTCAAAATAAAAGTATATACTCTCTTACACATTCTTCTAAGTTCTCCAAGCACAAAACCATCTTTTTACTCTAATTAGTCTCTTTTATATTGTGAAAAATCTCTTAGTTTCAAGTTTTTATATTGTGATTTATTGCTTTCAAGACCTCAAATTTTCTTTTAGTCTTATGCCTCAAATTTTCTTTGATCGACGCTGCAGATTAGTTTATGCTTTCATGCAACTATGGCTATATCATACTCCCCCGTTTCCAAAAATGTGGTGTACTTTTAATTTATTGTGAAGTATATAATATTAGTTAAACCTGAGACGGAGGTAGTATAAAAATATTAGAGTGGTTGTATCCAAATTTACTCAAAAAGTGAGATAATTTAATACAGCTCAGATATTTGAATTTTTGAAAAAAAAACGCAATAGCTTTGAAGAACCTCAGTTAATTAAATTAAATGGGAATATAAATTGTAAATAAGCGAAAGGGGGGAAGGAAATGATAAAAAAAAAATACTGTAGTAGTAATTGTTTGTGGGTTCATTTATAAAGTCGCCGTTTCTTGGTTTGTTTGTGTTTGTGTCTGAGCCTCTTGAAATATGCCATGTGATCTTGCTTTGCTCGACGCCCCTCTCTCTGATTGACTTCCGGCGAAAGCCACCGGGAAACAACATCAACGCGTTTCAAATCGCCGGAATCTGACGTCTCGCCGGCGAGACGCCGCAAAATTACCATGAGCAGCGTGCATAACAGCGTGGAAACCGTAAATGCTGCTGCGACTGCAATTGTTACAGCGGAAAGCAGAGTTCAACCATCCACAGTCCAGGTTTGTGCGTGTTCGTATGTTTTCAATCGCTTGAAGTGCTCACAAAATTGTCTTGGTGTGTGATTCTCGGTATTGATTTTCTAGTTTTGGTGTGGGGTTTTTTTTTTTGTTGATCGAGAGATCTGGTTGTTCATGCTTCGTCGTGATGATCTTCTATAATTAGAGTTGTTTGTATTTTATGTATTTTTTAGATCGAATGAGTTGAAAAGACTGAATTTTTTTATACAATGATGGAGATTACTTTTCCAGTTCGATTTGACCTTACTGTGAAAATTATAAAATAGTAGTAGTATTGAATTTTCTACATATGTCTTTGAGCTGTGATTCTGTGAATTATATCTAATTTCCTTGATTCTCCGTAACATATACTATCAGCATAAGTTCGAACTTTTAGCAGAGAAATTTCTTCACAACCTCTGGCAGAATTTAGATTGGAGAGACTTGATATTTGGGTACTGTTATGCATCATTTCCCTCGGGAATACTATAAATTTCCTTCTAATTCTCCAGCTCAATAGCTATTGAAACATAGTTCTCTGTAACACGAATTAAATTCAGTTAATGAGCTCCTGAAGCACAAGGGCTATCAAATCGTGGAAGGATCTTTATATGGAATGCTCTTGAAGAATTGTAGAAATTGGAGCAGAAAAACAAGTTTAGTCTGAATTTTGGTACGATAACGATGACTTAACTTAATCAGCTACTTATTGACAACGGAGGCAGCAAGGCCTTCTATGCCAAACAGCAAGGGGAGGGTATCTTTTGGTGCAACTTCGGCGAAGAAGATGAAAGTACAAGAAATGGAGAGAAAAGGGTGCATGGATAGTTTTATGTGATGTACAAGGTAAAGAAGCATGGAGATTAGATATCAGACTTGAGTCATTCTGGCGACAAGTGTTTGTTGGATAATGTCCCTTAGGGAGCTTAAGCATGGCATTGATGTGAGAATCTCATGGAAACAAGAAAAAGCCGATTAATGAGCTACTGAATTAGGTGAAGTCTCATGCAGGCACTCTACGATGAAATGGTAACAAATAGTGATTGGTAATATCTTTAGAAAGTGGGGAGATGGACAAAGCTGGCGCACCTTGGAAAAGTTGGGAGACAGCTTCAGTGTGATGAATTAATTACTTTAAGGAGAGTAGAATGAGAAGCCGGATAATTTTATAAATTAGGCTAACACTTGGTCTTTCTTGTGTTGCTAACAGTGGAGGAATAATCTAAGAGTTCAATATCTAGAATTTTTTTATTATTTAGTATTTACTCTATTGTGGTTGTAAATGTTTTCTGCTAGAAGATTTGGGACTCTTTTGCACTGCTAGTGAATCATTAATGCGATGTTTAGCTCTGTCTCCTAATGGGCTTAACTTCTTAATTTATTTTTTTCAGAGCTTCAATGCTTGTTGCTAATGTTTTTATTGGCATGGTTTAGATAAATTCCCAACTACTCTTTACTTTTAGCTACTAAAAAGTTATGAAATAGCAGATGCAATTATTGATCATGCTTGCATTTGTTTGACTTCAGAAAAGAAGATGGGGAAGCTGTTGGAGCATCTACTGGTGTTTTGGTTCTTACAAACACAGCAAACGAATTGGTCATGCAGTTCTTGTTTCTGAACCAGCTGCACCCGGGGCGGTTGCAGCAGCTCCTGTTTCTGAAAGTTGGAGCCGTCCTTCCACCCTTGTACTGCCCTTCATAGCCCCTCCTTCTTCTCCTGCTTCTTTTCTGCAATCGGACCCTCCCTCGGCCACTCAATCACCAGCTGGTTTACTGTTACTTGCATCCCTTTCAGGCCATTCTCACTCTCCTGGTGGAACTGCACCTATGTTTTCAATTGGTCCCTATGCTCATGAGACTCAATTAGTATCACCGCCCGTGTTTTCTACCTTCACCACCGAACCATCAACTGCTTGTTTTACTCCACCTCCAGAATCAGTACAAATGACAACACCTTCTTCACCGGAAGTTCCCTTTGCCGAGCTTCTATCATCATCGCTTGCACGTAATCGGAGAAACAGTGGGACCAACCTGAAATACAACTTATCTCAGTATGAATTCCAACCTTATCAGTATCCAGGAAGCCCAGGTGGTCATGTTAAGTCACCAGGCTCAGCAATTTCTACTTCTGGAACCTCATCGCCCTTCCCTGATAAACGGCCTATTATGGAATATCGGATGGGGGAAGCTCCCAAATTTCTTGGGTATGAACATTTTCCAAATTATAAGTGGGATTCAAGAGTTGGTTCTGGATCACTAACCCCAAATGGTTGGGGCTCAAGGCTGGGCTCTGGAGCTTTGACGCCTAATGGTGGGGAACCTCCATCACGAGATGGCAACCTTCTAGAGAACCAAATCTATGAAGTGGCCTCACTTGCCAACTCAGACCATAAATCTCAAACTGATGATCTTGTAGTTGATCACAGAGTCTCCTTTGAACTGTTCGGTGAAGACATTCCTACTTGTATCGTGAGGGAGCCAGCACCGTCTTTTAGAAACACGTCAGCAGATATACAGGAGACAATAGCAGATGAATCAAATAAGAAGGTCTCAGAAATGAAGAATGCAGATAGTTGCAGAGAACAGTTGAGTAGGGATACGACAAATGAAGTTCCTGGGGTGCCTTCAGAAGGGGAAGGAGAGGAGTTCCATCAGAAGCATCGTACCATCTCTCTGGGTTCAAGTAAAGAGTTCAACTTCAACAATGCAAAAGGAGAAGTCTCAGAGAAATCGAGTGTCGACTGTGAGTGGTGGACCAATGAGGAAGTTGTAAGGGAGGAAATAGGCCCCCGAAATAGCTGGAGTTTCTTCCCAATGCTACAATCAGGGGCCAGCTGACACCAAGCATTATAAATCTCCAAATGAAGGTGAAAAATTCAAAACTTATTGTTATACGGGCAGAGAAAGACGATGTAGTTGTTATGTGTAGATTTTTGCAAGCTTGTTTGGTTAGCCATGTAAATGGATTCCAGTACCTTGCACCAATAAGAAGGTATCTGTGGAGACCCTAAATATGCCTTGGTAGAGTGAGAGTGGTATCAAGATTTTTCCTTTTGTATTTTCCAGAACTTTAGGTGTATACTATTTTCATTGTATAGGTGTCATGATAATTGACTTGTATTATGGAAACAAGCTAGCTCTTTGTGCTTGTTTCTCTCGACTGTGGACATAACAGACATTGTTGCAACTCAACAACCTGCTTCAACAAATCTGTCCTTAAAAACATCCAACTATCTTTATTTATTTTATTTTATTTATCTCCATTATTAATGCATTGCTCATACTTGCTGACTATCTGTTACAATACAATCTGGCCTTACATGTCTTTTTATGCTATAGTAATAGCACTATTGGTTGATTTTGTTATAGTAATCATGATTATTATTGGAAATCTGGAACTCTAGGCCTAGGCCTCATATTCCTGTCAGTTAATAAATTGCTTATGTTGATAATCTTCCACTTCTAGAAAAAAAGGTAATCTTAGCAACTGAGGATTGAATCTTCTTGTGAGTGTAGTAGAAGATTTAAATTGTACATTCATTGATAAGATTATATGTATAGGATTAATCCCACGTGATCCAAGGCATATTTTGATGGATGAAAACTATGGAATATCCAAAAACCTAGTATTATATTGAAATTACTTCACTATTTTGTTGATTTTTAATTTTTCCTTGGAGTGGGGGGGTGGGGATAAAAATTAGGGTTAATTGCAATTTAATGCAACATTTAAGGTGATTTGCAATTTAGACTCCATCTTTAAAACATTACTCCCTCCGTCTACGAAAAGTGTGGTCTGGAGAGAGTGACACTAGTTTTAAGAATGTGTGGTAGATATATTTTGAGTAGAAAAAGAAACCCGCTTATTTTGATTTGTTGTGAGATATAAAATATTAAAAAGTTAGTGGGGTAATTTTCCAAAATGGAAAGACCACACTTATTGTAGACGACCCAAAAAGGAAATAAAACCACATTTTTCGTGGACGAAGGGAGTACAATTTAATTTCATGGCCCTTTGCAATTTAGACCTAACCGATTTTTTTGTGCAAGATTTAAGTTGAGATTCGGACATATATCTGACATTGAAATTCAAATTTGAGGGCTTTGAAGCGCAACGCCTGACGATTAAGTAATTGAGACGGAACGAAGTCTTACCTCTATTGTGCCAAATCCCGGCTCAACTGTTGGACGTCCGGCGATAAAGTTGACAATGCGATATGAGTCCGGAACAATGAGCTTCAAAAACATCAATCAATTTTGAGTTACAATGTTAGATAGATGTTTGAATCTCAACTTCAATCTCGAAAAAAAGAATTGGATAGGTCCGAATTGTAAAGAATAGTGAAGGTGAGTATTAATTTGCAATTGATCCCAAAAATTAGGCCAAAATGCATATAAATTCCTGACATTTTCTCAAATTCTGGTTTAATTCCAAACCTTTTAATTTTTGCAAAATAAATCTCCACCTTTCAATTTTGCTTAATGTTCTCCCGACGACGAATTTGGGTAAAATTCAAAGTGACATGGCGTTCAAAACGACGTCGTTTTGATTTTAAGAATTAAAAAATAAAACAAATTAAATTACACATCAACAATTAATGTCACATCATCATTTATATTCTTCCCCTTTGTCTCTCTCTCTCCCTGCCGACTCTCAAGCTCTCTCTCTCTTTTCCATCTCTCCTGTCGGCCCTCCATCAACAATTAATGCCACCGCTGCTCTAGATCCAACCGTCGTCGTGACCTCCGCCCAGCATCACCACCGGCCTTCTCTCTCACAGCCGTGCGCTGGACCGCGTCGGAGTAGATGGAGGAAAGGGGTTGTGGCTGTCGTTTTTTGCACAGCAGCAGTAGCTTCGCCTTCCTTCATTTCCGGCGACGGTAATGTCGCGAACAGCAGCAACAGTTCGGAGCAGAGGCGCGGAGGCGCCAGATTTGTAGATTCCGGCGGCGGCGAACGGCTTCCATGGCTGCTGAAGAGGAGATCCGCGCGGTGGCGCGAGCAGCGCGTTTCCGGCGACGACAACCAAGGACGAAGGAGGGCAGTGGCTCATCGTTGTCGCGTTCCCGGCGACGCACGGTGCAGCACCGAATCTGCTGCGGTGGCGAGCGAATGGAGGCACCGGAGCACTGGTTCAATGCTCAGCAACAGCAGCAGTTCGGGGTGGCTGATTGGTCGCGTTTTCCGGCGACTTGAGCGGGTATGGGCTGCAGCAGCTTTAGCACAATCGACGGCGGGGGCGACGGGAACCGAGGTCGGAGAGAGCAACACGTTTTCAAACGCATGGCGGGGCTGCCCAGTCTTATTTCTGGCGACCCTTGGTGATAGGATTCCGGCAGCAGCCGTTTTCGGGAGATTAGAGAGAGAGAAAGATGTTAGAGATGATGAGGTGGCAGTAATTATAGATGTGTCATTTAATTAATTTTTTTTTTAAATTTAAAATCAAAACGGCGTCGTTTTGAACGCCACATCACTTTGAATTTAACCCAAATTCGTCGTCGGGAGAACATTAAGCAAAATTGAAAGGTGGAGATTTATATTGCAAAAATTAAAAGGTTTAGAATTAAACCAGAATTTGAGAAAAGGTCAGGAATTTGTATGCATTTTGTCCCAAAAATTATCACTTACTGTTGTAACATGATTTGAACTGAAATGATTGATTTATCCTCACGATGGGTAGCCCAACAATTCGACAATGGAATCTTTTAGTCCTATATACTTCAAATTAATGAAATTTGTGATGTTATTAAAGACTAGCCCTTTAATCAACTCATCAGACGAAATAAGTGAATAATTATTTTGCAAATCCATACTCATAAAATAGCACCCACATTTATGAGCTTACAGAATTACAGGATTCAGTGTCGAGGTTCGTCAATATTTTTTAGAGTGCAATCTCCCAACCCCGAAAATGGCCCAGTTAGTATTTTGGTCTAAAGCCCAATGATCATATGCTTGCATGCCTGGGCTCAGGCCCAATAATTTTTATTCAGGGTTTTTTTGTGTGTGTCGTGTTCCAGTTTTTGAGTTAATGATTATTAACTACTATATTTATTTATCCACAATTAGACTTTTAACTTTATTCAATGTTTAATATTTTAAAAAAAAAATTAAACAAGTATACCAATGCTTGTTTACTATGTAGTCTATGTTTGTCTTATAAAATATGTGATCTAGAAAAAGAGGTAAATTAATCTTCCATCATTATGAGGCATAAAATTAATTGCGTTTGAACTAAATTTAAGTGTTCTACTTTAGTTTATCGTCATAGAATTTTCGTCTAGATACTCTAACTTAAAATTAAGCAGATTTTTCCGTTAACAAAATTCTGCAAACTTATACTAGTACACATATGACATATAGTGTCTTATTATACGTCACTACGTCAGACACAAACTCCGTCAACAAAATGACGAATAAAATTTGAATAAGATCTATCAACAAATATGTATATATACTATGTAACTACTATTCCATTGATTATGCAATACAAATTAGTAACTGTAACACGCATCATTTTTTTCTATTTCTATAAAATATGACGGGTTCAACTATCACGTATCGCACAATTAATGGTTAGAGTCTTTCTCTTAATTACCAAAGAATCCTATGAAAATTAACGTGAGAACCAAAATCGAAAGAATTTGACAATCTTTGATTTGATACGGTGAGAATTAGCAATGCCATGAGCTGAAGATGAAAACAAATAATAATAATAATAATAATAATAATAATAATAATAATAATAATAATAAAAATAAGGAGAGGACCAAATCAAGTGTTTTTGAGTCTTGAGAGGAGTTTCACAGACACATAGCACGAGAAATGGGTTTGGTTTAGACTTTTAGTAAGTAATAAAAGTCAATGAAAAACAAAAGAAGACAAGAAAACCCAATTACGGGATAAGCGTACAAACTAAAACAGACATATGCCAATATTAATGAATATATGTATTTCCGAGAAATTTCATGCTGTCGATTATGGAATTACTAATGTTTTAGCGAAGAGGTCGATGGCGATAGCCAAGGGCCTAACCTTCTAGGAAATTTTTCTTTTATTTCTTAAGTTTCTATTATATATATTAGTTTGTATAGGAACATCTAAATGATAAACCATCTTAATGTAAAATAAGAAGTATTGGGTCCAATTCCACCGCTATTCCCAACTCCAAAATTAATAAATAAACAAAGAATTTTCATGATATTAATATATCAAATAATGTCTTAGCTTTGGTTTTTGGCTTGTTAAAATAATCACACTTTGAATCGTTGAGTTGAATATATGGCGAAGTCTTGAAGGTACATGAACAATAATTCGATGATATAGAGAGGTTTGTACATATGAGATATCTCAACATAGATTTTGGAAATTTAATATAATTAAATTACTATTAAATTCTAGTCATTAAAAAGGAAAAATAAAAAATATTTTCCATGTGAACAAGACTTATTTTGAGGACTATTTTTTAAAAAAACAATGCGGTGTCTAGATTTCCCACCCGTACTATTTATCTAAAGTGATTGTAATACTTTCAAATGGTGCCATTTTGGGAGAAGTAGTCGACATATGAGTTCAATCTTAATTTTTTTTTAATATTTAGATACAAGATGACACTCTCTGGAAAGATTTATGACGACATAGTGTATATATAGAACGAAAACCTAGTCCACATTAATAAACGCGCTAAATCAATGTGTTGGAGGATGGAAGGAATAGGGGTAGGTTGTTGAATTTGCAAAAAAATGTAAATGTTTAAATGTTGAGCAATTATTTGTAATATTTCAAAGATTGAGTATACATTACAACAAGACACAAAAAATTTGGTATTAATTTACAATTAATCCTATATATATATATATATATATATATATATATATGATTTGGTTCATATAAAAACTAGTATTCATGTAAAAACTACAAACTGATCTCAACCGTTGATCATGGTATGATCTACGGTTGGTAATTATCAAAGCATGAAAATAGTATGTAAAAAGCATGATTTTATATGAGCATAATTTTTTATACAAAAAGTATGAATCGAGAATAGCAGTATTAAACATTATTGTATATATTAAAAAATATGATTATATATTGAAAAAACATGGTTTGTAGTTTGTACGGGAGGACCGGTTTTTATACTAAGCCACCCTTATATATATATATATATATATATATATATATATATATATATATATATATATATATATATATTTATTGTAATGATATGGTGCTCACCTTCCTTGAGCACCTTTCGTGGGCACCGATCACCGTTCGTCCATATTAGCATCATTCTTTTTAATTTTTTTATTGATTTATATTATAATACCCTAAAAATTAATATTTGAATCATTAAATATACAAAATACATAAAAATCAAAGCTCAATTTGTTCATTTTCCCTATAACTTCAAAAAAATGAATAATAAGACAAATCGAGCTTTAATTTTATGTATTTTGTATATTTAATGATTCGAATATTAATTTTAGGGTATTAGAATATAAATCAATAAAAAAATTAAAAAGAATGATGCTAATATGGACGAACAGTGATCAGTGCCCACGAAAAGTGCTCACGGAAGGTGAGCGACATATCATTCATATATATATGCCTTTAAACATTTTCCTGACATTTTCCAATCATATTGGATGAAATTAGTGAATGCATGGGGGAATGTATTAATCTAAAGTTGGTTAAAGGATATGCCAAACAAAGTGTAGGTTGTGGCTGTCAATTGTCATTAGACGCGTTACTATATTGCAAAATTAAAATCACATTTAATTTTGTTGGAATTGAAGTGTTTCCCTTTCTTTCTTTTTCCTTTATAGGGGAAAATGAAAGAGCTTTATCAATTGTTTGAATCTTCCTGCGAAATTGAAGTAGCTAAATTCACTCCTCCTACCCTAAATTTTGACATCTTCTATATAAACGGCTGCGGTGGACTATATTTTAATTTTTTAATTTCGACCTAAGTGTATTTGAAATTTTAAATATAAAAATTGAATATTTTTTTATGAATCACAATATTCAACATATTTCACCCGATGATAGGTAAAATACGAAAATGCGTATTTGATCCCCGACTTGCATCTTCAGTCTCGTAGAATAAGAGCGCAATACGTGTAATTCTGTATAAACTTTTTGGAATTAACTTACCACTAATTAAATGTTGGACATGGTAGTTTTAATTAAATAACGAATTTAGTCGCATGAATTTTCATAAAACAACTACTTAGTCATTTTAGTAGAACATAACTAAAAATGTTGCTCAAAAAAATTTGTGCATGACCAAAATTGTCATAATATTATTGGGACTAAAATAGCCACCAAACAAATTCCCTATGAAAAAAAGAACACAATTAAGCCAAACATTCACAAAAATCTTTAAGCATATGGATAAGTGTGGTGTAGTTTCTTATGATGTTGAGTTATATAGACTTATAGTCATATTCCTTTCACTTTTTTCTTCTTTTGTTTAAATTTTTATTGTGATTGTCTTTGTCTGAAGAATGACAGTAGAGAAATATTTTCACATATGACATCTACTTTTCCTATATATTAATATTAGCAGCTTACAGCTTGCCGCGATTTGGGAATATTTTATAATATTATTAAGTTAGTGTTTCCGCTTTAAAATATAGGTAAAAAAAATGAAAAATCTCGACTTACACGTATTTCTTGAATCAAGATTCCGCATTACATATTTAAGATTTATCATACGTCTCATAAATATAACCTATGCCTACCATTTGCTATTTATGGGCAGAATGTGTGGATAAACAAAAAATCATGCAGTGTTTGCTTATTATTAGTATAACTTTATATATATATATGGGTAGATTCACATACAAATCACTTTTCCCCTAAAAAAATGAGAATAATGCGTTTTATGTATTAAAATAATACATTATGTATTATTACAATGTATTTATTGCCTAACTTAAAATAATCCAATATAGCATCAAAATAATCTGAGATTTGGGTGCCTTATAGAATGAAAGAATAAATTGAATAAAAAACTTATTATTTCTTAATAAATATAAATATGTTAATAACGTAAGAACCATGCAACTACTTGAATTTCCTTAGTGTAAACATATCATATAACCTATTTGAAAATGTTGTTATTATGGAACATTTATTTTACAATTTAATAAATACTAATGTTTTCCATTGAATCGGATGAAGAAAGCATATGGAAGCCAAAAACAATTTGATATACTCGGTTTAAAACGTACTATATTTTAGATGACTTCGTAAATAGTAAATTATACGAAAACCAAACACGATCGGTAAAGGATGAATATATATAACCTTGATCTCAACATAGAGCAAAATGTTATACTTACGTCTTCAAAAGAAAATTGTAGCAACTTGATTGGACAAAAACTGATTATTACATTTATTAATTAAGTGAATGCAATAGTAAATTCCATAATTTCTTAAACCTACCAAAACCTGTCACTGAAATAGATCGACAGTAGGTTACAATTTTTACGATCCAAAATTATACTAATATATTTTGAGTTTAAATTCTAACAAATGCATGAACTGTATACAATTGTCCACATTAAAAATTTATTGAAGCCTCATATAAATTTGCACTTACAGTTGAGATACATGTATATCTAAGTTGATATAGTAGTTTTATAGGTTATATCAAAAGAATGCGACGATCCACATACTTCCTTAAATTTCCCTATTTCAAAATCGAATCTAATAATGGTGCTATAAAAATTGAATCTAATAATAACTCACGTATATTTCCTGCATATATAGCATTTCTTTTAATGTAAAAAATCACACATAAGCCTGAGGATATTGCTATTATAATTCCTACCAACGAATCTATGTAGATGTTGCTTTCAAAATCTAAAACCTGTCAACAATTCAATTATAATTATGTTACTAGCCTATTTTTTTTTTTTAAATATCATTACAAATATTAATACTCACACACCCCACCTAGGGTTTTTTTGTGGTAGAAGATCAAACCTCTCGACCTATTTGGCACAATGAACCACTCCACCACTAGGCCATCCCCACCGGGACATTACTAGCCTAATTTATTGACTACATTTCGTCATCTAATAAACCTCATACCAATAAAAAAAGTACCATTTATTTATTTCAATTTTGAATTATAAAAAACTATTCTTTGTTTTTTTTTAATTCATTAAATAGCCGAAAATGATTTTATTTACAGGCGACGCCGTCACTTTCAGACACTATGTTGCTCCTATTAAAATGAGGTAAGTTTTCGAAGTTAAATCATTATAAAAAATAGAAAAATAAAGTACATATAAGGAATACCTCAAAAGCAACCAAAGCGCACCCGAAAAAAGTTTATCCCTCAAAAAAAGAAAAATATCGTAATAAAGTAGTAAGTATTAAATTCCATTTATAATTATTCCACCAAAATTACAATAAATCAGTGTCCTTTTTCTTTAATGACAAATAATAATTGCAATAATTGCTACTATTATTAAATTCTTCACTCAGACAACTCCATTTCTATGCACTCACTCCATTCTCTCTCTCTTTCTCTCTCTCTCTCTCTACGCGATCTCTTATGATAATCTGAATTCACACACACAAACACGCACTTGAATTATTACGGCGTAGTTCTTAAGCATTCGGGCGCTAGGGATTTGTTTAAAACACCGTACACCCAAATTTGGGATAGATTCTGCAAGATAAGTGAGGCTGTTGGTTTGCTCGTGGGATGTGAGAAGCTGCGAAGTTGAGGTAAGATTTTGAGTTAGTTACTGTGATTATTTCCAGTCTATAAAGTTATTTTTTTTTAGTATTGTGGCGGAAATATTGCGAAGTTTGCTTAGATCTGTAGTGTGAAGCTCTGATTTTGGAAACTAATGACAGCGATTGCATTTTGTTGCTGTATATGGTTGTTCGGAGATCAAAGACATCAGTTGATTAGATTATTCGCAGTAAATAAGAAAAGATGGGACCTAATTTAGGAATTGTGTTCCTTTCAAAAAAAAATAAAAAATTTAGGAATTGTGTAGTGTGGGATGAAAAGATTCCTCGATTTTGGGGTTAAATTTATAATTTTGCTACTTTTGACGAGTTCAAGATTTTGGAATTTAACATGATTCAATAATAATGGGTTCATTGTCAGTGTAGTCAATGGGAAGGCGCAAGATGGTGTGCCGCTTGTTGAAATGCATCTCGTTACTATTTATTTTAACCAAAAAAGAGAAAGAAAAGCAGAATTAGGATTAATGGGGCTTCTTGTGTGGATCTCTAGTTTTTCTATTTACAGAAAGCGTTTCAAGGATAATTTTAATTTTGATTATGTTTTATAGCCATTGTATCGTGGAATTGGTAAATATCACTGCTTTGGAGGGATTAATTGATGCAAACAATAGTTTTCATGCTATTTCTATTTTAGTTGCCTGAAATAGTCAAAATTCATGTGTGATATTGAGTAGATTTTAATGTATTTTATTGGTATATTCCTTAGGTGAAATTGGGATGTATGTTCGCACTCCTTGTGTTGGAGCTTTTGAGTTTCTAGTTCCTTGCTTGCATGAGCGCATTTGTAAAGTCTCTCTTTGCAGAAAATATGCCTTCATGGTGGGGAAAGTCATCGTCGAAAGAAGCGAAAAAGAAAACAACCAAGGAAAGTTTTATAGACACACTTCATAAGAAGTTTAAGAGTCCTGAAAGTAAATCTTCTGGTAGATCAGCAGGATCTAGAAGACGTACAAGTGACACTGTTTCAGAGAGAGGGTCTCAGTCACGTGCTCCTTCGAGGTCTCCATCACCTTCCAAGAATGTAGCACGATGTCAAAGTTTTGCAGAAAGAGCTCAATCGCAGCCACTTCCTGTGCCAGGCCTCCGCTCAGCCAATGTCAGTCGTACTGATTCTGGAATAAGTGAATCAGCAAAACCAAAACCAGAAAGGGTATGCAAACCATCATTATTTCTGCCTCTGCCCAGGCCTGCGTGCATCCGCCAAAGACTTGAACCTGTCGAATTGGATGCTGAGCTGGCTGTTGCTTCAGTCTGTAGTGAGTGTTCTATTGAGAGTGATGATCCAGTTGATTCACGTCAGCGAAGTCCCCTGGCAAATGACTATGATATTGGCTGTAGTAGGACTGCTGCAGGCAGCCCCTCAAGGTGAGTGGATTCTGAAATTTATATCAGAAGTACAGTTTCTCATTTGGGTTTACTTATGTATGATGTATGATATCAATCTTACTGACACGAGGCTTTCTTCTCCCCTCTTTTTTTTTTCTTGAAGCATTTCTGTCAAGGATCAGCCTCCTGTTGCACCAATAATCTCAAAAGTCTCACCTGTTCCTGTAAGCCTTTCCTCCAATAAAAATGTGAACTCTTCACCCCCGAGAAGACGGCATTTGAATGGCCATATTCCAAATTTACTAGTTCCGCTGCATGGTGCCTTTTCCAGTGCTCCAGATAGCTCAAGGTCTAGTCCATCTAGAAGTCCAATGAGAGTCACTGGTTATGAGCAAGTTACAAATACTGGTTTTACGAATGGAAAGCATTATCCGGATTTTCCATTTCTTGGATCTGGTCAATGCTCTCCTGGTTCAGGCCAGACATCTGGCCATAACTCAATGGGAGGAGATATGTCTGGGCAATTATTTTGGCAGCCTAGTCGAGGGAGCCCTGAATATTCTCCAAATCCTAGTCCTCGAATGACGAGTCCCGGCCCTAGTTCCAGAATCCATAGTGGTGCTGTGACACCACTTCATCCTAGAGCAGGAGGGGGGCATTCTGATTCTCAGAGTAACTGGCCTGATGATGCAAAACAACAAAGTCATCCTCTGCCACTTCCTCCCATATCAGTTTCCAATTCCTCACCCTTCTCTCATCAGAATTCAGCTGTGACGTCACCTTCTGTGCCACGTAGTCCTGGAAGAGCAGAAAATCTTACAAGCCCTGGCTCACGTTGGAAAAAAGGGAGGTTGCTTGGTCGAGGCACATTCGGGCATGTCTATGTTGGGTTTAACAGGTGTGAGAGCCTGATAAGCACATCCTTATTTTTTTGTGGAAGCTCTTATTTTCTGAAGATAATAAATCTCTGAAGCTTACTGAACCATTTTTGCTAGAATAGTCTCAAATTATATACCTTACTGATGTGCATTTTTATTGTTCATTTCCCCTAACTAATGGTTTTGATCTATTGGTTTAGTGAAACTGGTGAAATGTGTGCTATGAAGGAGGTTACATTATTTTCTGATGATGCAAAGTCAAAGGAAAGTGCAAAGCAGTTGGGACAAGTGAGTCTTTTGGCCTTTGGATTTATGGAGAGGCAAGTTGAAGATTCTTACATAATCTTTTATGTTGCCTACAGGAAATCATGCTTTTGAGTCGCTTGAGGCATCCTAATATTGTGCAATATTATGGATCTGAATCGGTCAGTTTTACTACTCCAAATTTTTTATAGTGTAAACTTTGATAAGACTCATTACCAACTCTAATTTCCAAATGCCTTGGTCTTCAATTGGCTTAGACACCTGATAGTTAAGAAAAGGTTTCACAGATAAATATGATTAAAACTAGCAAATTTATGGAAACGCCATTACTGAGTGGTCTTTTATAGCAACCACTGTCCCGTGACATGTAATTTCATCTTCAGTGGTGCATCGGTCATTTTCCTTTACTCCTTCAGCTTAGGTTAGTTCTGAATTGATCTTCCTTTATCAGGTGGGTGATAAATTATATATATATCTGGAATATGTATCTGGTGGTTCCATCCATAAGATTCTACAGGACTATGGAAAACTAGGAGAATCAGCCATCCGCAGTTACACCCAGCAAATTTTGTCGGGGCTTGCATATTTACATGCTAAAAACACTGTGCACAGGTAAAGTGGGGTCTTTGTTTGGTCAATTTTCTGTTAGAATTTTCATGCAAATATATCACTGCACATCAGCATGCACTCATTGCTTCACATATATGCAGGGATATTAAAGGGGCCAATATACTTGTGGACCCAAATGGCCGTGTTAAGTTGGCAGATTTTGGGATGGCAAAACATGTAAGCTTGTACTCTTCTATCTAACTTAGTCAAATTGTTAATAAATCAAAAATTTTGGGGATGGGAAACTAGTATAAAAATGGCAGGTTAAATTTAATCAAGTGATTTGACTGCTGAATAAACTTCAAATCAGTTTTGTTGGACTCTGGAAGCATAATATATATTGCTCTATAATAGGGTTGGGATCCTCCTGGCTTTAAATCTAATGGCACCTGCAATTTTATGTCTTATTGGCTTAAGATTGTATTTAAGATTACATGTTTTTACAGATTACAGGGCAATCTTGTCCGTTATCGTTCAAGGGTAGTCCTTACTGGATGGCTCCTGAGGTTAGTCATTTCTGTTATTTCTTGGATCCCGCAATCTCTAGAGCTTCCTTTTTTTTTTTTTCCCCAGCATAACTATGTTAATTCTCTGCTACTACTCAATTAGGTTATAAGGAATTCAAATGGATGTAGCCTAGCTGTGGATATATGGAGCCTTGGATGCACTGTCATAGAAATGGCTACATCAAAACCACCTTGGTCCCAGTATGAAGGGGTCAGTACTTGAGCCCTGTGGTTCAAGATTTGATGTTCCTTTATTAGTGTGCGTGTGTATCTGTTGGGGGGGGGGGGGAGTTGTTTCAAATGTGTGTGAGTGTAAGCATAGTATATTTATGGCCTTATGGGTTATCTAACATTTTCTCTTTGGTCTTGAAGGTCGCAGCTATGTTCAAGATTGGAAATAGCAAGGAACTTCCAACAATTCCAGACTACCTCTCAGATGAAGGGAAAGACTTCGTGAGGCAGTGCTTGCAGCGGATTCCGCAGAATCGCCCTGCAGCTGCTAAGCTTTTGGAGCACTCTTTTGTGAAAAACGTTGTGCCTTTAGAGAAACAAATACCTAGTCCAACCTCCTCAGATCATCCTCCATTGACAAATCCTGTGAAATCAGTGGTATTGCTTCTTATTTATCTTGGGTGCTTGACCCCAGCTAAGATTTTTAAATGCAATTTTTCATCTTTTTTTTGCAAGGGAAGATGATGCTCTGACATGGTTGTGTTTTATGTTTTGGCCTTAATTTAAATGGTCTTCATCTCTGCTGCCAAAGGTCCCCAAATTTCAAATTTGATGTTTAAAGGTTGTGGTAGGCTGCATTGATATTTATCAAGTGGTTATACATAAATTATCTCAGGATAGGAAAAAAGTTGAATTTTATTTGCTTAGGTCAATTGTGGTCAGCATGTGATAGACATAAGGAAACTATAGTCTTGCTTGAGGCAGAGTTTTCTGGCACAGTTCTTTGACTTGGTCAAGCCATCCCATTGATCCATGTTTATCTTTAAAGACTTGATTGCTGATCTATAGAAACCAATGGCTTGATCCTCAGCGACCTCATGGGGCATTGATCTATTGGGAAATTACCGAATTCTTGGTTTGAGAATCCCAATCCAACCCTTCTTATATAACCCAAGGAAACTCCCGACTGATGGAGAGATATACTAGAAAGTTTTGTATAAGCAAGGTCATTGTATCCCTGCTATCTCAATATTAATATTTCGATTACTGTTTCGCATAATTCTGATTAATGCCCACATGAACTTTTAGTTTTCTTTTGTTCCTTAGGTCATGCCCCAGAAGTGCAACAAACCACCTATCAACAATCTATGCTTGTCAACTTTGTTTCATGGGTGGAGTTAATATTTAATTAGTTTTGTATTAGACCTTTAATAAGCCGATACTAATCCGTGCTTGTATTTTAGGTGTTCTTGTGCTACTTTCCATGTATTTATTGATAACGCATTCTTTGCATTCTTTATAGGGCATTGGTAATGCAAGAATTCTTCAGCAGCCAGATACAGAGAGACTTGCTATCCACTCATCCAGAGTATCAAAATCTAATTTTCATTCTAGGTCTCTCTCTCTCTCTGTGCACGCATGCTCATGTGTAACATGCATGTGTGAATTTTTTCCTGATTTCTCCCTTAATATATATTTCATGCTAAACCTCGTTTCCTCCTTGTTCCCAGTGACATATATATTTCAAGGAACATATCATGTCCGGTCTCTCCAGTTGGGAGTCCTCTTCTACATCCAAGGTCGCCTCAACACCTAAGTGGAAGAATGTCTCCTTCACCTATATCAAGCCCCCGCACGACATCCGGTTCATCCACACCTCTTACCGGTGGTATTGGTGCTGTCCCATTCCATAATCAACCTATGTTATCACAAGAGGGTTACGGGAATTTGCAATTGCGCCCGCCCAGCCACTCTTACTGGGATCCTGACATTCTCCGAGGGGCACAGTCAGGATCCCATGCTTTCCGGGAACTGACATCCTACGATAATGATGCTCTTGGAAAGCAATTTGTACGGACTGCTAATGGCGAACTTTATGATAGACAGTCAGTGTTGGCTGATCGTGTATCTCAGCAACTCCTTAGAGATCCTGCTAAGTTGAATCAGTCGTTGGATCTCTCTCCTTCTGCTGCATTGCCGTGCCACCGTACAGCTGGAGTATAGGCTTTCTTCATCATCAAGGAGAGATTAGGAGTAGGTGGTTTTGAGCACTCACTTTTTTGCCACACTATGCAACATCACCATTGTTTTATTTGTTGGGGATGCTATTTTCAACATCAGCAGAGATGAAGATGCCAAACGACGATGGCGTCAGATGCTGAGCAACTTGTTTTTTGCGACATTGTTGACGCTGCTCTGCCAGCAATCTGCTCTGCACTCGCTGCACCCCTAATACGCCGATCTTCTAGAAGTTTCTCCGCAGACAGATTTGCTGGACGATGCAGCTTCTAGAAGTTTCGTGTCCTAATGAAAAATTGACATGACTGACTGGTCCTAATGAAAGGGTTTATTGGACTGGGGATTATAGCTTCGATTGTATAGTCATTGTTAAATCTTTGGTCTGCGGAAAAAGAAATGTATATTCACATTATTGCATAGAAGGGAAGAAATATGAGCCCCAGACAATAATAGCTGTAGAACTATTTATATTATATTATATTACGGTATGCAACTTGCACTAAGAGCAAAATGGAGAAAACGAATCGAGATTTGCATCAGCTTTCTCCAAATGTACATTTTCCTCTCTCTGTCTTTGGGTGCCTAGTACTATAATTTTTGTAAGTGACTCAAAATTGAAGAAATCTAGACTATAGGTTTATTTTGAATGACAGAAAATTAATTATTTATTATTGATCAAGTGCATGCTAAAATCCCAAAGTTTAGCAGCCAAATCTTTGTCAGCAGCTTTTGAATCTGGTTTGTCCAAATTGTTGTCTGAAAAGTATTGACCGCTGATTCCTTTTAGTTGTGGATGCAACGCCGCATAACAGGTAGTTGAAGCCCCCTTTCACATTATTATATCACAATTCACAACAAACAAATCAGAACATTTTCTTTCTTTATCACTAAGGTTTCCTGCAGAGTTGAAGACTAAGAACAAAAAGAAAAAGGCCATTAGTTTTGATTATTTTCGTGTTTTTTTTGCCTTCATTAGTACATACCTGTTGAACATTTTTAAGCACAAGTCGACCTATTGTGCTCATTACACCTGAATTCACCGAAAGGATTCTACTCAGATGCTATTATGTGCAACGAAGATATGACAAACAAAAAAAAAAACCAACTGAAACTTTCTAAAAATTTTGAATTCTCAATTGAAGAAGATATCAACGAATCACATGACTTTACCTTCGAAAATGCCAAGATTACCTTCAAAAATGCCAAAATAACGGAAAAGATTGGTTGTGACAACTCCAGGATGAACTGAATTTGCAGTTATATCAGCACCCTCTTCCTGTTGAAGAATCAAGAATCACAATATTGAGTGAAGAAAACTTTGTTAGTGCCGCTGCTTTACATTTTACAATGTAAATGAAGATCATATATACAAAGACTACTGCATCCGTTTGAATTGAAAAAGTATTAATTGACTAATAAATTACCTTTAATCGTCTAGTCAGCTCATTAGCATGCAGTATATTAGCAAGTTTTGATTGGCCGTATGCATGATATCTGGAATACCTGCATCATCATGTAGAGATGTAATATTATTAAATATCAAAACCCCTCAATATATATTGCAACAATAAACAGACCTTTTCTCATCATTGATTTTGTTAAACTGGATTCCTTGTCTGTATGAAAATCGGTGAGCTATTGAGGAGAGATTCACAATCCTTCCCTCCCTTTTCGTATCACGGGCCGTCTTCTTCATTGTGTCCAGTAACAAGTGAGTTAGAAGGAAATGACCTGCAATATTTGTTACATTAATTAATTCTTCATTTAAAATTAATGCATATAACAAGAGAGAAATATATATACAGTACCTAAATAGTTTGTGGCAAACTGTAGCTCTATCTTGTCTGCAGACAATGTGAAGGGAGGCATCATTATTCCCGCATTATTACTGATATATAGTAGACAAGAAAAACCTCATACTTAAAAAATCTGATAAATTGGAAAATTATTTGGTTAGCTCAAACCTACACTTACATCAAAATATTCAATGGTAGACCCGAGGATGTAAATTCAGATGCAAAATTTGTAACAGATTTCAAAGAACTGAGATCTAACTCCATGGCATCAATTTTGGCATCTGGATTTTCTTTAACGATTCCTTCTTTAACTATCTTCCCAGCAGGCATATTTCTGATTCCCATCACAACATGTACACCCCGCTTAGCAAGAACACGCGTTGTTTCTAATCCTATGCCACTTGATGCCCCTGCACTTCTCAGAATTCAGCAATCCTTTATCTTCAAATACAAAACCAGTATATAATTTTGACATGTAGTAAACACAGAAAGAGATTATCTTATGCATCAGATTCAACTCAAGTGTTACAACCATAATAAAATCTCATCACTAAAATAAACTGCACTGCAGATTAAATCAAATATACAAAATCTATGATCATGATGAAAGCTAAAACAGAACCAATATCATACAATCATCCACAGTCAGATACATTCAACACACATTCGTGAGTTCCCAAGTCTCGAACGCGATCATCAAACTAATTTAGCACTTTAAAACTCAAGAACTATTACGAAGAGGGTTCAAAACAACCCAAGAAAAAAGCAGTATACATATATACATTTATCTGAAAAACAAGATTATAAAACAAGAAATGTAGAGTTTTGGAACCTGTAACAATGGCAGTGAGGCCAGAGGCATCAATTCCTTTGGTTACTTCTTCAGCTGTGGAAGATGAAGAAAATCCAGAAGGGCCATTTCCCCAGAACAGCCACATCTCATTAATTACAATTAATATAAAAATCTCACAATATATTCTTGCACTTTTGAGCAACTTATATAGCAATTTAAATAGTAATGGTTGGTACAGCTTTGTAGATGTTTGTACAAATATAAACAGTGACGTGTACAAACATTAATTTCATGAAAAAATTTAAAAAATATTTCTACGCCCAGCCGGAGATTCTATGAGTGTAGCTAAGTGGGGCTGCATGGGGATAGGAATATCTAATTTGTGGTGGAGATTCCACGTCATTATTATTATATTACATTTAGTCATATATAGTTTTATTTATTTTTGTGATTTAATCATAATTTTTAAAGTTTAGAAATCTTAATGACCCCTATTAATTTGTGACTAATTGACGGATAACCAACCCCTAAACCCTGTGAAGTCAATTAAAATATAGACTAAATAATTTGAAATGTTCCAGTTAAGAGGTCATGTTATCAGATTATAATTTCATAATTAAATTGGGTTAGGTTTAATCTCGTCGAATTTAGGAGTTGGAGAAAGAATGGAAAAAGGCTTATGCGATACTACGAGTTCATAATTGATATTTTAAAATAAGGGATTGACAAAAATCGTAATCTTTTTTACAACTAACAATTATAAGTATGAGTAATATTGGTGATATTATTTGATGTGAATAATGTTTGCGTCCTTTCCATGGTTGTTCAGTCGTCTCTTAATTTATTGGTTTTCAATGTCCTATTACCACGTAGCCGATAATTGTTGAATTTCAAACAGCTATCTTCTAATTAAATTATGATGTGAAGGCATATTTGTTAAGACATAACATCATATATAGCCCAACTGATATGATAAATTTAATCAATTTAAATTCAAATTTCTATAAATGAAGATGGCACTACTTTTACTGTCTTCATATCTTTGATCCCTATTCAATTATCATTAATTTGTTTACTGTAAAGATATTTATTAAAATTTATTAGAGTTTATTATCGCTAATATCACACACCAACAATTTTTTTAGTTTTAGGCAACGACATTGCTCTTCCTACAAACTATAAACTCTAGGAAACTCTCTGAAAACATTTTTTTTTAAATTATTTGAATTTGATTTTTCAACGCAAAATTAAGGTTTGAAATGGTCATAAAAATTATATTCAAGCTAAAATTAGATTGCCCATGAGAAGAGCTACAAAATGGTAGATGTGAGGTTCTTGCCTTCTTGGTATACTAAAAATGAAAGAAAGACTTGTATGGTATATTGAAAAATCAAAAGATGGCGTTGACCATATCTGAATCCAAACTTATATAAATTTTGATTATGAGTAGATAAGTAGATTTGAATATGGATACATCAAACTGCCTGACACTTTTCATCTTTTTACCAAATTTAGTGGTGAGTTGGAAAAAAAAATAAAAAAATTTGAGCCTTACTTTTAAGTCATAATATATGGAGCTAGAGTTTTTTTTAGGTCACTATCTTTTAGAGTTTTGCAAAACTAGAATAATTTTTTTTCGGACTTGCAAATTTAGGACATTATATTTAAATTGTTGTATTCGTAGGATAAATTTTGGCCTGATCGGACTAAATCGCACATGAGACACGCGTGATTGTCCAGATGGATCCCGAACGTGATGTGGCGGACACATAATTAAAAAAAATTAATAAATAAAAATTTAAAATCCACCTCATCTCTCCCACTCTCTTTCTCTCCCTCCGTCCGCAAAAGAAAAGATGGTTTCTTCCAATTCTTTTCCCCTCCCATCTGCAAACCGCCACCAATCTCCTACACAAATTTAATCACCACGACACCACCCAAAAACAACCACAGTTAGCATCGTACACCATCACCATTAGCATACTGCCATGATGAAACCACCACCGTTCGCATACCGCCGTGAATCTGCTGCCGTCATCATCGAGATTATGTGGATTTTTAATTTTTAGATTTGGATGTGGATTTTAATTTTTATATTTGGATGTGGATTTTTAATTTTTACTTATTTTTATTAATTTTTTTATTATTTTTTTAATTATGTGCACGTTCAGGCTCCATCTGGACAATCAGGCACACCTCACGTGCGATTTAGCCCGATCGGACCGAAATTTGTCCTACGGATACAACAATTTAAATGTAATGTCCTAAATTTACAAGCCCGAAAAAATGTCACAATTTTGTAGAACGCTAAAATGGCCTAAAAAAAACTCTAGCTCTAATTTATGTTAACAAAATATCAAGATTAATAAATGGAGTATGTTGTACCTGGTTTTTTTACTGTAATATATGAACAGAGTTTATATAGTGCGCAGTTACATAACGATCATAAATTATCTTTGTCATAAAACAAAGAAAATATCAAAACTAATTAAATGTAATGCATAGTTGAATTTAATTGAAGGCTATGCATAAATACTTTTAAGAAGCTAACATATATATGAGTACATATATATAGAGTAAAAATATATTGAACTATATAATCAGCAGTTGTCAGTTGATCAACTCAAAAGTCAGAAAAAATATTAATGGCTACTGCGCTAGACATAACCATATGTAGTAGGAGTATAAGGGAAAAATCGGAACTTAAAAATTTAAATATCAAATATCAACCTCTAGGCTCTAGCATGAAAAAATAAACAAACGCAAACCAAACTTACTACTTTTCGAGTCAAAATTGACATTAACATATTAGTACAACAATTCATTGACGGAGCATCATAATTCATAATGAAACCTTATTTAAAGAAACAAAAATCATATCCCGTTGGTTAACCTAATGTTATCCTTAATTTGCAGTACAATTCGAATCCTCTATCCCATAATCACCATGTCTCACTATTAACTAAATCCAACTATTTAATACTAATATTTATTCTAAAAATAAAAATTAGTACTAATGAACCCTAATTAGAGGATAACTTTATTCGGAGGCACAATGAAATTTACAGAAAATTTACAACAGAGAGAAAATTGAAACCCAAGTAATGAAAAAAAAAAAGGGAAAAAAAGAGAGTGGTTCCTTCAATCCTTAATTTTGGCGTAATACATCTTCAAGGCTTTGGGCAGATAAAAGGGCAACAAAAAGGCGAACAAATTGAAGCTCCAAAATGCCATATTAATGAAAGCCAGAGCTTTTCCGACGTACAACCTCCTACTGCTACTAGTACTACTCCCCGTCCCCGCCTCCGCCGCCTTCGAAATCTCACTCCCCGCCCACTCCAAAATGCTAAAAATCCGCATCGAATTGTAGAACACCGGCACGATCGCGCGGATCGGCAGCGAAAACCGCTCCGAAAACGACAACCCCTCCATGAAAATCTGGCTGGCCAGCAGGAACACGTGCGGGGCTGCCGCCTTGATCCCCTCCTTGTCTCCCTCCAGTAGGCCGTGGAAGATGTACGCTATCGGAAGAATTAGACCGACGACGGCGCCGGCGAGCACGTACACGCTCAGAATTATGTTCTTCTCGCCGTAGAGCGGCGGATCCGGGCGGAAGGAAGTCGGCGGGAAGGCGACTCTGGAGATGAAGTAGATGTAGAATGTGGAGAAGAAGACCAGCCCCACTTCCCCGGCGCTGACCATGCCGCTGGCGGAGAGGACGATGGCGACGGCGAGGGCGTTGAGTTGGCGGAAAGTGAAGAAGGTCGGCCGCGTGTGGGCGGCGGTGGAGGAGTCCAGTTGGTGGAGTTGGGGTTTGGGGAGAGAGATGTCGCACGTGGGGCCGACTCCGCCTGACATTTTCTCGGTTCAAGATTGCGAACCAACTGTAGTATGTGTTTTGTTTTCAAGGCAGGAAGTGATGAAAGGAAGATGCAATTTTCGTTCTTCTTCTTTTCTTTTTTTAATTTTATTTTCCGACGACAGATTTTAATGTAAATATTTAGCAAAGAGTGGTGGAGAGATAGCGGGATAGGAAAGAGTAGTAGTAGTAGTAGAGTTCGAGATGGTTGGAACTCGGAAGGGGAAGAAGTTGTGCTCATCAGTCTGGGTACACGTGGCGATCGGCGAGGAACTGTTCGGCGTACACGTGTCTTGTCAAGCGGCTGTGTCGTGACAAAAATTTTATACATTAAAGTTCTCGCAGTGTTACTGTTTTTCACTCCCCTTTTGCATTTTATTTTGAGATATTTTTTAAGGAAAAAAAAACTAATTATAGCATCAATCTATCTATATATATATATATTATAAAAGAACGGATTCTTACAAAATTTGATTTGCCGAATATATCCCTCTTATTATATTTATTTTAAGGGCAATATTGTAACATATTATTAATAATAATTTATGGCCCAACGAAATAGATGAATTGAAGCTTGAAGAATCCTAATTATATTAGGATTGTAATTTGTGGCCCAACGAAATGAGATTTTAGCACTTTTTAGATTGAAAATTCTAATTTTAGCACTACTTTTTAAAATATACAAATTCTAGCACTTTTGTACATTTTTACCCTTCCTCTTTCTTTTCTATTTTATAATTTTTTTATTTTTCGTTTTTTTTCCTCTCCCACTCTCCTCCTCTCTACGTTTCTCTCTCTATCGAAACCAAACAACAGCAGCACCACCGCCCTTCATCTTCTCCTCCGGTGAGACTACGCCGGTTGCCGGTGTGAGACCGGCAGACGAAGTCTCGCCGCAAACGAAGAAGACGGCAGTATTGACGGCGGTTTCGCCGGATTTCCCATGAAAAAAAATGGGGATTCACATGTGAATTCAAATGAAAAAAGTGAAAAACTCGAATTCACATGAAAAATAATGTGAATTCCCGTGGAAAAAATGGGAATTCACATGAAGAAAAATGGGAATTCACATGGGTATTCAAATGAAAAAAGAGAAAAACTCGAATTCATATGAAAAATAATGTGAATTCACGTGAAAAAAATTGGAATTCACATAAAAAATAATGTGAATTCGAAAGATGAGGCGGCCTGCAAGCATCCATGCTGAGATCCATGGCAGCTGCCAACGCCACGAAAGCCGCCGCATCCTCCGTGCAACTCACTTGTTGCACCCCGACTTCCACCTCCGGCTTGCTGCATCTGCCGTCTCCCTGCACCGTCGACGACATCACGAACCCTCTGTACAAGAGGTGCGCCCACGATCCGGACCCCGATGTGGATCCCAGGTCCGACCCGGAGCCCGATCCGGAGCCAAGCTACTTCGGGTCGGGCACATGCAACAACAAACATCCCATAAAAGAGAGAAAAAGATGGTCCATCACTATCCACGACTTGTCCGGATCCCCCGTCGCTGCTGCTTCGATGGTGACGCCGTTTGTGCCATCCCCGGGCACGGATCGAGTGAGTCGTTCCAACCCGGGGGCGTGGCTCATTCTGAGGCCCGGCCACAGCACGTGGCGACCCTGGGGCCGCCTCGAGGCTTGGAGCGGCGGCGACCACCTTGGCTACCGCTTCGACCTCATCCCCGATGGCCGTTTAGAAACGAGACTAAGAAGGAAAGAAATATGAGAGACAAGGACGGAGATAGCACCGACGATGGAGAGAAGGCGGCAACCGGCGAAGTCTCGCTGGAGGAGAAGATGAAGGGGGGCGGCGGCGCTGCTATAGGTTTCATTAGAGAGAGAGAAACAAATATAGGAGACGCACTGCAGAAGAATAAAAATATATATGAAAAAGTATTTTAATTCATTTACAATAAAAGATAATTTAGAAAAAGAAATAGGGGTAAAAATGTACAAAAGTGCTAGAATTTATATATTTTAAGAAGTAGTGTTATTATTAGTGTTTTTTTCCCTGAAAATGCTATAATCATGTATTATCTCAAAAATAATTATATACTATGTATAAGGAAAAAAAAAGGCATCTAACGTGAAAGTTTTGTAACAATAATTTGTGAAAGATAATTAAAAATAATTAGTTTATTTTCATGATTTTGTATATTAAATTTATTATAAACTTAATAAATTAATAATAGTCCTACTCAAACTATAATTCAACTTAATGAATTAATTATTAATATAATCATACTCTTACTATAACTCAAAATTGTAAAAGAAAAAAGACAACATAAATTTTGAGAATTGTGTTAAGATTTATTAGGATATTAATATAGTTGTATATTAATTTTGATAAATTTTATATTTTTATTAAGTTAGCAATTTAATTATGGGGGAACTCTTTTTAAATACCAAAGAATAAAAGAAATAAGTTATATATCCCCATTCATAAGAGTATAAGTTTTTCATACCAAAATATGTTAAAAGACTATAATACCCCAAAAAAACCAACAACAACACTTAAAACATAAAATTTAAAATGGTCCTCCACCCAGTCAAAGATTCGGTCCCCACCATTCTCTCTCTCTCTTTGAATTCTGTGTGAAAGTCGAAACCACCGACCCCCACCACACGATAATTCTCGCCGGCAAGAAGTATGGCCGACCACGATAGAGAATCTGACCACGATAGAGAGTCCTTACACGATGGTGAATCCTCACACGATAGCCACACCGATTCCGACGAAGAACCCTTCGTTAATGAACCACCGGTTAGTGCCCTAACTTTGAATTTTTTTTGAAAATTAAAGGTTCTAAAATACATGTTTATATACGTTTAATTACAGTGAGGGTGAATGTATATGCTTGCATAAGTTTAGATAGTGTTATTTAGAAGTTTAGGCGTTGATTGGTGTTGGTTTGGTCGGAGTTCTTCTGCCCACGATGGTGGTGAAGAAGATGAAACCATTGTGGGCACGATGGTCTGTGCCATCGTGTGTTTGACCGTGTGCAGCCACCGTGCCCACACACACGCTGGGGCTGCACACCGTGCCCACACACACGCTGGGGCTGCACACGATGGAGGGACACGTCGTGTGCTCGACCGTGTGCAGCCACCGTGCCAACACCAAAACTGCACACAATGGTCTGGACACGATGGCTGCTCGACCGTGTGCAGCCATCATGTCCAATACAGAGACGTTTTATTTGTATTTTTTTGTGTATTTTTGTTTCTTTTATCCAGTTGATCATTGTCCTTATGTTTTATATGTTCATATTGCAGCCTAATTATGAATAGAAGAGACCCACGTTACGCTTTGTTACACGTCAAATCAATCTTTACGTACGGGAGGCAGTATTTAGAGAGATAACTGCCACAATACGACGTGTTAGCGGGAATCCAATAGTCTATGAAGAAGCTATTGAGAGATTCACCAGTGGAGTTGTTGGTCGGTTGATTAGAGTGAGGAGAAACGGCAGTACAAATGGTGCCCTACATCACTTGATTGCTCGTCAGTTGAAGGGTGATCACATACCCTCGAACGAGTCATGGTTCCAGGTTACCGGCAGGACCATTCGTTTTACGGCATATGATTATGCCATGATTACTGGGCTTCACTTTGGCAACTATGAATTTCATCCACAGGACACACATCTACTTCGACCTGACAGTTTTTTCCACAGAATTTTTAATGCTCGAAATATCAAGGTTAGTGAACTGCGCCAAAAGTTCAAGGATCGAAAGTTGGGCAAAAATATTGAAGATTATTTGAAGGCAGCAAATTTGTTAGTTTATTATTACTTTCTCTTATGCCGATACGATATCATGGTCGTCACATGGGCATGGGCATTAGTTGAGGATTATGAGGTTTGGGATTGGTTTCCTTGGGGTTCTTACACTTATGGGGCGTTGTGTCATTATATAGACAACGTACCCATGAAGCCGAGACAGGAAGATAAGGACTACCACTTTTATGTTCCGGTTTGGGCTTTACAGATGTGGTCATACGAGATGATTCCTGAGTTGGGACGCTTGTGTGGAACCAGAGATAAAGTCGTCAAAGTGCCCCGATGTTTAATGTGGAATACAAGGACCCTCAAGATTGATTTCAGCACTTTCTTTGACGAAAAGGTACTTACATTTATGAATTTTTGCTCATTTGATAATATTATTACCTATTTAATAACTAATTATAATCTTTCATAATTTATTTTGCAGCACAAAGTATATCCCACATTGCCGCATATGATGGAGGATGAGTTTGAGTATTATTTCTACAGTTTTCAGAATGGTTCGCCGTCTGATGTTAAGTTCCAAAAGCCAGTACGAATAGCACAGAGGAAGATTGAGGAGCCTTCGCCGAAGCCCAAAAAAAGGCTATAGATAAGTTGAAGAAGGCTATGGGGAAGATGATTGCACCTGAGTCGGCATCAAAAGTACCGAAACGACGCCGACAGAGTACTCCACCAGTAGCTGGAGATGCGACAGCAGAGCCAATCTATCAGGAGAGACAGTCGGACAGGGTATGTTGTATGCATGGACTTTCTTGTCCGGACCACAACCCTGACACGAGCAGGGATGACTACTACGATCGCCGACTAAAGGCAATCCTGCACAACGAGTCTGATACCGGCTTCATTGCTCGAGTTTCTCGCAGGGTTTTTTCTCAGATCGTTGATTTCTTCGGTCCTGTGCCTAGGCGATCCGGAAGTCCTCCACATCACTCGCCGCTAGCCACGGAAGAATGCCCGAGCCACACCGCCACTCGCCTCAGTTAGTAGCGGTCAGAGGAGGATCCCTGACCCACCTCGTCACTCTGCAGCTGCCGCTTCCCACAGTCACCACTCCGCTGCCCACGCTCACCGGTCCGTCGCACGTCCTTCGCGAGTCACCACGCCATCGTTCGGTGCACGTCCTTCTCGTAGTCACCACGGCCAAGATCCGAGCCGGTTGACCTAGGTATGAACCGATTGAACGGCCAAAGCCTAGAGCAAACGTTTGAAAATATTCCCCACCAGCATTCACCATTTGAGCAGCCGATGTTTACTAGCCAGTACGAGCAGGCGGTTGTACCCTACCGCCCTTTGACACGGCCAAGACGAGCCGGCCGTTGTTTCCCGGACAGAGTAGTACTGCTCAGTTTGAGTACCAAGAATGTGTTTGCGGCCGTAGCAGCCGTACTCAGAAATAGAGGAATACGAGATGGATGAGGATCATGGTGAGGCTGGTGAGAGTTCGGTGCGGGTTTCAGTTGGTGAGAAGAGTCTTTCACCGCGTAGGAGTAGACCGTCTGCTGCTCTTCGAGAGCCTTTCGTCGGACAGAGACCTGGAGACAGTAAGGTTTTGGCCCAGCAGTACATTCAATTCAGAGATATGCCTCGTGACAGTTACGTGATTGTGAAGGAGACTGGGCACTTCATGAAGCAGCAGTTATTCAAGTTGATAGAGGACCGCAAAAAAGACTTCACTGCAGAGGTAATTGTACAACTTACATTGTATTTATGTGAGTATTTATATTTATATTTATATTTATATTATCATCTAACTTTTTATTGCTTAGGTGATAGACTTGTACGTGTTGTCCACACGTATGAGGATCCAAAAGAACCTCGCTAGTGTCGGGAGAGTGGGCACGATTATTGTCGGTTCAGCATTTTACGTACGTGCTACAAATTTGATATATATCTAATTTTTTATGGAAATTTTATTTAATTTTTTCTTTGACTTTTTTGAAGGTACAAATGCTACGTGCGTTTGAACATCTACATCCGGATGATCCATTTGGTACGAAAGTGCATGGGAAGCCCTTGTACCGTGGTTGGACATTGCCTAAACCTATAGAGGACTTGGTCAGAGGGCTTAATACGCCAAATGCAGTCCCGTGGTCCAATTGTAAAGAAGTAAGTTTGAAAATTTATATTTTCCTATTGTATTTTATAAATAATTATTTATATTTTATGTGAGAACCTTACGTTAATTGTTTATTTTGGCCTTTCAACAGGTCATTGCCATTTGTTGTATCGGTACCAACCATTGGGTCACTATTAGGATTGATCTTGTAGGGTGGATCTTGGAGTTGTACGATTCCATGTCACGCCTCCATAGGAACGACATGGAACGACTCTACCAGATGAGACCCATTACTCGTCTCATGCCTCGTGTGCTTGCCCTTAGTGGATTTTGGCACAACAACCAATCGATGAAAAAGCATGACGAGGAGATGACGTTCAAGATTATGCCACCAAGCGAGCAGTTCCATCAGACAGACAATCACAGTTATGGCCCCTTTGCTTGCATGTACCTGGATCGCCTCATCTCTTCAAATCCTAAAGGAAGGCATCAGGCGAAAGAAATTGATACAAAATATGTGACAAAATATCGCAATACACTAGCCACTAAGATTTCCTAGTTATCATTGGACACATAGTAGGATTTATTACATGGGAGTACATGTTGTTGTGACTATCAATTGAACCATATCTATATATTTTAGCGTTAATGCAACCATTTTGACCTTGTGTAAGTGTTGTTGTGTGCATAAACAGGAAGAAAATACATCTCATATGCTGCACACGATGGCTGCACACGATCATGTGCAGTGATCGTGTGCAGTGATCGTGTGCAGCCATCGTGCACACGATCATGTCACCACGATGCTGGCCTATATCGTGTGCATATGAACAAAATCATTTAAGACCATTTTGATTCTTTGTGTTGTCGATATGACTGATTTAAGGTTCTTTACGTCCTTATTACTACATTAACATCAGTACTAGACATCATCCAATTATAAATACATTTCGATTCATCCACGTCATTAGTACATGAGTCACTTATGTCATTAGTATATGATGTTATGAACTACTATACTTATATATTTTGAAATTTCAAATATCTAACCAATTTGTTATATATTTTATTAATTGACAAAATAACTTTGCAAACATGTATATTATTAGCAAAAAATGGTAAATAGGCACTGCATTAAACGTAAATTGATAATTTACTATCAATAACACGTATACATCATCTATTTTTAAGCCCACGGTGGCTGTACACGATGGGGAGGCTACCGTGTGTAGCCATCGTGGGCTGCCAAAATTTCTTCCCCATGCTGGCAGCACACGGTCGCCTCCCCATCGTGTGCAGCCACCGTGGAGAAGGAATTTTGGCAGCCCACGATGGATCCATCGTGTGCAGCCATCATGGGCTGCGAAAATTTCTTCCCCACGGTGGCTGCACACGATTGAGTCAGTGAGTCCTGTGTTTTTCAAATGTTTTTCATAATATGAATAGATTCATAAATAACAGGATTAACATTTAAAAGGTATTGTTGATACATAGAATCACAAATAACTCAATTAACATTTAAAAGGTATTGTTAACAATTTAATCTTGACGATAGGGACATCTCCTTACGTCATGATCTTCAGATTGACAAATGCTACATCTTTTTTTCCTCCGGCGCCTTTGCCTCGATTGTTGTCCCTCCATCTCTTGTGTTTCTTCATGAGGGATATTCAAATCGACACCGCCTATGGAAATGGGTGTTGTGCATGATTTTCTATTGTGGCCCCTTCCCTTGCACCTCCCGCAAACTTGGGGACGTCTACTTGTCCCCACATTTTCAACTGCAGAACGTGCACGGCTCATCCTTGGACGACCGGCCTGACGAACCTCCTCCATAGGGAGACAGACAATTGAGGAGATCTCTGGCGGTACATTTCACTCATCCGGATGTGGTATTGGATTGATACGCTCCCTATACGTCTCTCTGAAGTTGGCCTGCTTGAAATAACGACTTACAAAATCGTACACAGACAAACCGTTACCTGCACGCCTGTCACAATAAGCAATTATGGTAATTACACACACTGTCAAAATTATTGATAATAATTTAAGATATATGGGAGTTAATAATGCAAAATTACCTAATAGCAGCAACAGCGTGACGACATGGAATCATATCCAAATCGAACTCCCGACACGCACATGTCCAGTTCCCAAGGTCGACCTGATAAGAAATATTTTTCTCTTCGACTTTATAAACATGTGTGGTGGTATTACCTCGAGCTTCAAGACGGAGACTAGCTTGCACAGTTAAAGAAAGTTTATCAAAAGTGCTCACTGTCAGCTCATGATCTCTCGATGCAGCTTCTGTTCGCTTCTCATCGAACCAATTCTCCAAAATTAAGCGAAATATCTCAATCATAGAGCACACGGGTAAACGCCTAGCCCACAACATACGAGAGTTCAAGCATTCGGCTGCATTGGAGGTCAAGAAGCCATAACGTCGTACCGGACACTTTGACCTAGCCCACCTCTCCGGTCCAATTTCATAAAGCCTCCTGTGAGCCCCGTTAGGGCTTTCTACGTGCAGCTTTGAGAATAGATCTTCGAACTCTTCGTGACGATAACAATATGCTGCAGTTTGGAATATTGTGGCTACATTCTTGCCGTAGGGTGTCAGATTTTTCTGTAGATGGTGAAAGCACAACCCATGGAATGCATTCGGATACACAACTTGAACGACATTCTGAATGCTCTTATGCTGGTCACTCACGATCAGTAAATCTTCTGGAGGATTGTAGCATTTGCTCAGGTTATACAGAAAATATGTCCATGTCTCATCATTTTCTTTGGCTCCGAGACCAATTGCAAGAGGGAAGAGTTGCCCATTCCCGTCTAACGTGACGGCAACAAATAAAACTCCTCTGTTTCTTCTCTTAAGGTGGGTCCCATCCACTACAATCACCGGCCTAAGATACCTATCAAATGCTCGAATGCTTTGTCTGAGTGCAACAAATAAGTGACACAACAAACCCTCACCAGTCATCTCAAGATCATAAACCGTTCCCGGATTACGCTGCTTCAACAAATACAGATATGACGGGAGCCTCCTATACGACATGTCAAAGTCGCCATACGTCTTCTCTATGGCTATATTTCTCGTCCGGAGAGCAAAACTATAAAGCATGTCAATGTCGTACTCTCTACGCATCTCTGCAATCATCTCTTTTGGCCTCAATGTCACTCCTTCGCCGACCAATCTCTTAGCAAAATAAAAGGCAACAACCTCAGAACTTACCGACCGTGCAACAACACGATTCAAGTTCGAGTGACACGTGTGATCCATGTTCAACTTACTAATTCTCCAAATGGTTGCACCCTCAACAGCACACAGTCTAAACGTGCAATTCTGTCTACCACTCTTGCAGACGAACACCATACGTTTGGAAGCGGAACGATAAGTTGTATACTCCAAAAAGTTCTCCAAATGATACATTCCTACAGTTATCCTCAACTCTTCCTTCGACCGAAATAAGGCCCCCACTACAAGTTCTCCACGTGCTGGTGGAGGCTGCTCGACCCAACCCAAAGTACCGGCGCTGTCACGGTCGGGGAATGGAATGATCCAATTGCTCATTGCACGATGATGCTCAGGTTCGCTTCCAGACTCATGGTTCGATGAGAAATTTCGATATCCCAAAATTCTGTCTATTTGTGCAGGATGTCGAACCCAAGCAAGAAATTCTGTAGATAGTGAATCCAGCAAATCTTTACGACGATCTTCCTCTTCGTCTTCAGACGATGACGCCTCCTCATCTTCATCATCTTCGTCATCTTCCTCATCTTCCACATACTGCTCATCTTTGGACGGCATGCTATGATTTATGTGATCATGCTCTATGCCAGAGCTCCTAGCACCCACATTAAGCTCGGGAGCGGATGAGCCACCGTTCTCAATATACACCTGCGGATCCTCTTTGTATTCAATTAGCAATCGAAGTAACTCCATATCACTCCGCAATAAAACTTTTACTTTGTTGCCATTGGCCATGTGTGTCAAGTACCATAATGTGTACTCGGTCTCTTTTTGATCGCCCAAACCCTCTCTAATAAGTTCCATGAGGTTAACACGCTTAACTGTGGCTGTATCGATGAACACAAAAAAAGAATCCCCGTCTATATACGTCGATCGCTCCCAACGACCGCTATGATGTATCAAAACACGTTGCCACGACATCTGAATTCAAAAAAGACCAAAAAATTATCAGAAACACGATTTACGGCATCCACTGTCCTGCACATGATCGCTGCACACGGTAGCACACGATCGTGTGCAGCGACCGTGTGCAAGTTCCGTGCCCATGAAACTTGCACACGACATAGGGTAGAACACGATAAAGCCCTAGATTCTAATTCCCACGATCGTTCATATATGTTTGTCTTATTCTGCTTCTAAATATGTTTCTAACATGCAAATATACATTCGTATAACCTACCATCAACAATTTCTCCAATGTTATACGGTGAATAGACCATCGTGTGCTTCAAGACACGATCGTGTGCGGCAATCGTGTCTTCAAGAACTCGTCCAAAAAAATTTATTTTGCGAGTTCAAATTTAGATGCATACCTTCTTTAAGATCTCAGAAATATGAACGTGGTCCTATTTGAGCTTTAACTCCTTCTCTTTTCGAACTATCGTGAGATATTTAGAAGCATTTTTGGAGACCCATTTGTTAAAAAAAAAATCGCTCGTTTTCATTCTGTATTTCTTCTTCAGAATTTGTTGTGTTAGATAGAATAGAGATGTTAGTATGTAGTTGTTGTTAGATATTAATGATAGCAAACAACCTCTCTTACAAAACATTAAATGAACTGATTGAATCGTTCATACAAAGCAGAAAGAAGACGACCGAAAAAAAAAAGTCAAAAACAGATATAAGTCAGTATCAATACTTTATTTAGGGGTATTTTAGTCTTTTAACTTATTTTGGTATGAAAAACTTATACTCTTATAGATGAGGCTATATAACTTATTTTCTTTATGGTTTGGTATTTAAAAATATATTAACACTTTAATTATTATTATCTCTAATTATTAAGTTTATATTTTATACTTTTATTTCAATCTTTTCTCTTTTATCATTGAAACCTCTCTTCATAAAACATTATTTTATATTTTATTTATTTATTTTTTATTTAATTTTTTTATGTAATTTATTATATTTTACAATTCTTATTTGTTGTTAATATTTAGTCGAGCTGAATTTGTTAATGTTTTAGTCGAGTTGTCAAACACAAGCCTAATCATTTATTAAAGACTTTATTCAAGTTTAATTGTATGCAATAATTTTCAAAGAAAAAAATTACTATGATGGCTTCAAGCCTAAGCCTAATAGAGTTTCCTAACCATTTTTTTTATATACGACCCTTCATTCGTAATTAGATTAAGGATACTATAATAGACGATTATTATCAGTACCTTACAATTATGATAATAAAAATTGTCATTAAATATATTTCATTTGTAATAAATTAATCTTGTTAAATGAAAGGTTATACGTGCAACGCACGTAATTTACTGCTAGAGATACTAAAATAATACGATAACTTTTTTTTGAAAGTATGAAAAATATAAACTTATACCAAAATTAATAGTATACAACTACATTAATATAATAATAAATTTTAGCAAAATCTCAAAATGTATGCTGTCTTTTCTCTTTCACTATCAGTACCATACAATTTGATAATTGTACATAAGAAATGATATAAGAAAATTGATTTTTTTTCTATATATACTTGATAATATTTTGTTGAAGTTAATAAGCAATAATTAATAATATTATAACTTTAAAAAAATGTTAACAAATATATTTTATTATATAATAAATTAGTTATTTCACATTAGAGTTTATACGTGCAACGCACGTAATGTCCTGCTAGTTTTTTAAAAATATAAATAATAGCACTTCTGTATATTTTTACCCTTAATGATCAAAAATATATTTTTCACATGATTCAATTTGTATAATTCTCTAATTTTGAAGAATCAAAACTCTAACTTATTTCTCTATCTAGAAGTGACGGCGGTACACCTCCTTCCTTATTTCCGGCGGCAATTGTTCGGCGACGTCATCGGTCCAGCAACCTCCTTTCTGATGCGTGAAATCACATATTAAAATTCGTGAATTCACAAATTAAAACTCGTGAATTCACAAATTAGAATTTGTGAATTTGTGAATTCACGAATTAATATTTTAAATTTGAAGAAGATGTATTTGATATGATGAGTGAAATCACATATTTAAATTCGTGAATTCACAAATTAAAATTTGTGAATTCTCAAATAGAAAAAGTAAGGAGGGGTAAATATGTCCAAATATGCTATTATTTGTGTTTTTTAAAAATTGGTGCTATTATAAGTATTTTTAATCTTAAAAGTGCTATTATCCCATTTTTCCCTTTTATTTTTATTTTTATATTTCTGAAAGAATGTTAAAGTTCTATTATGATGTAATGTACTCCTAGAATTTTTCAAAATATTTCATATTAGTAAACAATTTTCTCGTACTTAAAAACCAAAAATTATCTTAATATTTAACCGGTATTGGACTTTACTTGTACAGCCAATAATAGTTTTGTTTCAAGCTCTTATGTATCTAATTCAATACTCTCTCATCCTAAAAATTTAGTTTTAGAGGCTCTGATATGGATATTAAAGCATAAATTATTATAATAAAATTGAAAAAATAAATAGATAATTTAATGGGTATTTTCATTAATTTATGAGCAAGAGAGAGAAATCAATTTTTTTTACATGATATAATATGTAATTTAAGAAATCAATTTTCATGCATTAATAATTTTGCCTGATTGACTTAGTTTGCATATGCTAACTAGAAATATAAACGTGTATTGCACGCACATTTTACTAGTGTTAAATAACAAGTTTAAAACAATTAATAAAGAAAGCAACAACATTGAAATTTCGCATCAAAGTCATCACATAGTGGCTTCATCCAAAAACGCTCGTCCAGATTGCCTTACAAAGGTCCATGACATCCAAGATGTGACATTTACATATTATGCAAAATTAGAAAGCAATTATAATACAGGACAAAAATTACATAAGAAACCATCTAAATATGTACACCTTAATTTCTGGTTTCCACAAGTACCATTGAAGGGGCACCGAATAAAAGATGTTGCTTTTATTTGCATGAAGTCTAAAAGGAAAAATCGACCGTAGCATTTGATTATTAAAATGCAACGCTAATTAGAGATGACAAATGCAACGCCAATTAGAGATGGCAATCCTCATAAAACTAAAAGCACTGTCCATTTGTACTACAAGATTCATCTTAAATCTAGCAAGCGCAACAAGATGATTATATACTCTCACATCATTATATATTACTAACGCCCCAATTTATTTAATATAAAAAGGTACGAAATTTATTATTAATTAATAAAAGTAAAATAATACGTGTCACAGAAAAACAGCGGAAAAGCATATGAACCAAAATAAAGTCATTATTTATTTATCTAAATAAAAACTCTCTCAATTATTCCTTCTTTTAAACTTGACTAGCGACCACCATCACGCGCCCCGCTGATCATTGCCCGAGTCCTCTCCTGAAAAAGTAATAGTTTTGGGGGGAGTACTAAAAACTCAGTGCCCCAAAGTTATTAATCTTTTCAGGTTGAACTCGGACAATGTGCGGCGGAGCGAGTGATGATGGTCAAATAGTCAAAACATGATTTATATTTATATTAAATGTTATTTATTTAGTCTTCCGCTGTAAAAGTCATTGTTATTGTCATTAATGGAAGAAGGATAACGTCTCCCTTTTATTTTAGAAAATTGGGGCATTACATATTACAATCAATCTTAGCATTCAAGCACACCACATAAGTGGTTTTATTAGTGGCTACATTCTTCCTAGTAGGATTTCATTACTTCCCAACTTCAAATCATCAGAACATCATAAAGAAAGCTTGTAAAAAAAGTTCATCTTAGGGCGCCAAGACTTCGATTCCTTTACACTCAACTCCATCTTGTGCAGTGAGAGATGAAAACACTTAATTCTCTAAGAATATCGCCAAAAATCAATATGTTTGGCATAGTTGTATTGCATCCTCATGATACAAATACCAAAGGAATCAAACAAAACTATGAAAACTAGAAGAAACAAGGACATCAAAATAAGAGTAAAGATAGATAGATGGTGAACAAGGGTATCTCAGCAAATCGATGAACTCCGATGGAGGTAATGAACTGCTCTTATAAATATGTGGCCGTCTTTATTGGTTCTAAGAGCTGAAGATTGAAATGTTTTATCTTGCATGTTATCCAAGGCTTTCTAGAAGGTGCTTTCTGGTATGGTATTGAACTTCTAATTATAGTATTAGAGTTACTGACAATGGTGTCAATGATAGGAATTTATTGGTTGAGAAATTGAAAAAAAAGTGAAAGTAGCTATTACTTTAAAACATCCTAACGGGAACTGGGAGAAAGAATCACTGTGGACTTTGCAACCTTCTTTAACAAGTTAATATATGTCCAACAGTTTTGTTCTAAACTTTGCTTACATCTCTAGTGTCTTTTGCTCGACTAAGGGGCGGTTGCTTTGCATGATAGAATATATTGATAAAACATATTATTGACTATATAAAGGATTATATAGTCAATTAGATGATAAAATAAGTTCAAAAGTAATCAATCCATCAAAGTAAATGATAGATTGACCTATACTATTTTTATCTATCTATTCTATCACACAAAGTCAACGCCCCCTAAGTGTCTATTTACTACAATTTTGAAGCCAATGTCATGCACTATCAAATGATTGATGACTATTTTGATCATGTGACAGGAAGAAAGCGTGGTGATAAATTACATCATCAAGGTAACAAATTCAAAAATTTACTTCTCGTGTGAAAGATGTATGTGAGAGTAACTTCATATATCCAATGACAAATTTTGTAAATGTAGTGTTGTGCAGGTATGAACGAAAAACTAAAGAAAGAGAATAAATAGATAAAAATGAGGGAGAAAGGAGAGGAAAGAGATATCAAAAGAGAAGACACGTGAGATGGACATGTTTTGTTGGTTTAACAGCTTAATAGACAACAATTATAAATGTTGATTTGTGCAGCCATTTTTTGTATTTTAGCATCAAACATTAATTTTTGCAATGAATAGTGCGATGAATGATGGTACATTGTAACATGTATTATTTATATCAATAAATATTTAGTTTTAATTATGTATAGTGTTTTAAAATAAATCAAAACTGATATTGAAAATGTCGCAAATTAAACTTCTGCGACATTAAATTAATTGTTAGTGACACATTGTCAAATTTGACGCAGAAAATGTCGTAAATTAGGATCTGTCATTTCAATTGATGACACACAATGTGTCGTACACTGACATGCGTCAATACAATTAATGATGCATTTTATATGACAATTAATTTAGTGTTGCACAAATATATGTTGCGTCATAAATGAAGAAATGTTGTAAAATTGCTACGTATTTTTTTTTGTGACAAAATATAAACTGACGTTGAAAAATATCGCAAATTTGGTCGCGTCATTTCAACTAATGATGCGTAATGTGTCGTAAACTGAGATGTGTCACAATAATTAATGACGCATAGTGTGTCGTATAATTTAAATGAAAATTAATTAGTGTTGCACAAACCGTCGTATATGTTGCGACACAAATGAAAAAAAAAATATCGTAAATTTGCTACACACCCCTTTTGCGACACAATCCATTATGACGCAGAAAATGTCGCAAATTAGCTTTTGCGTCATTAAAACAATCGTTAGCAGACACATTTTATATGTCACAGTAGTTCGGTTTTCTTGTAGTGAACGCAGCAAAAAGAAATCAAACAGTGTAGTAGCACACAACATCATTATCCACTCATGTCATTAACAAATTACATGAGGACATCTTCAAATAAGGGGTAGAGCTGTATATTATTAACATCTACATTAAACAGCACAATAAGTATCCATTTACAAAAGACGAGCAAATAGTATGGATCCTGTTCCAAGGAGGAGATGTATCTATTCAACTGCATTTTTATTTATTTTTATCATTTTATTTTGAGTCATTTTAGGATTTATTCTTTTGTTGAGTCCATACTCTCTTTTTACCTACATAAGGCGGATACCAACAAACTCAACTGTAGAAATATAATCAAGGGGCAGTTAGAGGATGGCGGTTCACCGAATACCATTCCGAGAGTAGCTCCATGAACAACTTGTCTACCTCTTCTTTTTTTAGCTTCACATTTTTCTTCTTTTACGACCAACTCATCTTCAAATTTGAACATTAAAGGTAGAGTAGCATCGTTATTCTGGTGAATATGTCCCTTCTTCATGCTGAGATAGAGAGAATAACTAATGTTAGCTCTCCAAAAATGAGGATGCGTGCAGGAATTTAGAACGAGTAATTCGATTTATATAAAGAAAAAGCTAACAACTAACAACAAAAAATTAGTGAATTATACTGTCATATAACAATCTGATATAAAAGGATCCGGAATAAGATGCAAAGCACGTTCATATAGAAATATGCACGTATTATGGTAAAATTAGAAATATGTACGTATTATATAGCAACCACTTTTGGCTGTATTTAGGCAACAATTTTATTACTTATATAATATAACAAAATATGATATAAAAGAATCCAGGTTAGGGGTGGACAGTACGTTTCGTAACCTTATACCTTATCGAAAATAACAATGAGAAATTGCATACCGTTACCTTAGCGTGCTTTCGGTGTACCGCTTCATGCTGAAATTTCGTATACCGAAATTATCATGTGAAATGATATGAGGAAAGTAGTTCGGAAAAAGATATGGTGCAATGTTATGTATGCTGCATATTTTCGGAGCAAATTGGGAAAGCGACGGAAAGGAGAGCGGTAGAGGGAGAAGATGGCACCATTACCATGTGAAATGGAGGCCGTATGATACGACTATATCAACGGGGGAGCTCTTCGAGTGAGCACAAACTCTAGAAGGAAGAAGAAGACAAGAGGTAAACTAAGAAACAACCAAAATATTCATTCCATGATAAACAAAGAAGGTGATACACTTCTTTTATGGCCACCGGCTTCTAGTACAGATAACTACGGAAAAGCAAAACCGCTTGACAACTCACCAACTCAAGGAACAATCTAGATGTTATTTTTTAACCTAGCATGTAGTCATTAAATTTAACGGGCTGCCTAATGGGCCTTCTTTGTTGTGACTCGCAAGTTGGGTCTGGCCCCCAAGGATGTATTGGGCTCGTCGTATCATTCCCGGCTCCTTTGAAAACCACCTTGTCCTCAAGGTGGAATTGGGAATAATCTTTCTTCATCTCACTTGGCTCGTCAGAATTGGCCTTCTCTATTGTATCACCGTACATAAGTGATTGGAGGTAAACAAGCCAATCACAAATTCAAGCTTTCAAAACCTCATGTTCCTTTAAGAATCCCCATGCATCTATTTCCGGATTTCACCTCGAAAAGTAAAGTTTAATATCGATATATTGAAACTGCGGCTTCCCTTCATTTCACCTTGTTTGACGCTGCGAAAGGATGTGTTCAGCAGGATTTGGAGTCTAATTTTTGTTTAGATAATATGCAGGAGCATTTTTAATTGATAGTGATTGGGATTATTCATGATAGTGGAGTGATTTTGAATAAGTAGCTACAGAACTGAAGCTGGTGATCAGTTAATTGTTTCATTTTGTGTGTGTGTGTAGTTGGTTGTTTCTTAAAAGAAAATCCATTGCACGGCTTACTTTGACTGTTATATATGCATCATGATTTTATAGTGACGATATGGAACGAACTCATTGTTCTCAATGATTCATTGCAGGCTGCACTTCGTATTGTTCTCAGCACTTTGAAAAACTCAGAGAACTGAAATTATGAGGTGTGGCTTGCAAACATTTGGAGGAGATTCATTATATCTCTTTCTACTCATTTATAGTGCCACTTTTATTTTTTATTTAGATTTATGCCTCTTTAATTTATTGTAGAATCAACATGAATCACTTCCTCTTTCATGAATGTCAATTCAATTCTGAAGAATGTGATAGTGCTGAACTTCTGAGCATGTGGAACCTTGGATTATATTAAAGATAGCACAATAAAATTTTAGTTGAAAAGTTTGGAAAAGGTAAAAAAGAAACATAACAACTCATTTTCACATTTACCAAGAGCAATTTGAGATGTCAATGATCATCAAACATTGATTAGAAGCTCAATTTCGAAATGACAGTTAAAAACATGAACATTGATATAGAGTAGGTTTCCTTACAGAAGTTCTTTCTTTCTTATGAAGCCGAAAGATGGCGTAGGGACTCTCTCCCTATTTTGTTATTATGAGAGCTTAATTCAAGTCAAATACTTCACCTGTTGGCATTGAAAAATTAGTGCCAAGTCAAAACTTTCAGATGAAGAATCTAAGCACAACATGTTTGACAAAGCATAAAATTACCAGCACAGCTCCATCATTCCTGCTTGCTGTCCCCCCACCTTCCTATTATTACCAACTTCCTCTTCATTGTGACATTGACCTTAGCCTCATAACAACGTTATTGAAAACCATGTTGCGATGTGAAACCATTAGATTATTTAGTTTTGTCTCTTATTGACTGAATATGCATGTAGATCATGCCTTCACAAAGTGTTTTTTTTTCCCTGCAAGATACTTCAAGCCGCTCATCTTAGAATATTGTTTAGCAAGCAATGTTGATCATCTGTCTGAAGGTTCAACTTTTCCAGTAGAAACTTGCATTTCTTATTCATTTTGACATTTGGCGTTCGGAGAGATTGATATTGATATTTAATGATAATGATTGGTCTTACCTGCGGCTATTTAAGGCTTCTATCCTACTAATAAACAGAACTAACTCAATCTCACATTTCATCAATATGTCTGTAGAACTTCCTGTTTTTGACATTTCACAGCCCTTCAACTCATCCTCTCTCTCTTCTCTTTCTCTAGCCTGCAGAGAATGGGGCTTTTTTCGTATTACCAATCACGGAATTTCCAAAGAGTTACTTAATAAACTGCATTCTTTATCTACCCAGATTTTCAACCTTCCTTCAGAGGTGAAGCACAAAGCTCCAAAAACATATACTCCCCATTTCATTGCCTCGCCCTTCTTTGAGAGTCTACGGGTATCTGGACCTGACTTCTTGGCTTCTGCACAGGATTCTTGCCAAGCCCTCCTAAACCAGCCAGCCTATGAATTCAGGTAAACAAAGGCAGAAGAGTATAAGCATATAACATGGTCAGTATGGAAACTGCCTACCAACACTCTGTCAATATATTTTTATTCTTCAAGTCGATCATTAGAAATAAAATTCCGTTATAAGCATACTGATCGATCAATCTTTGTCCTAAATTGCTGAAACATCTATAAAAGATCTGCTTATAGTATAGATGATGTGACCGTAGCTAAAGATAACTTCTTTTCTTTGTTCTTTCCTGTGGCCATGTTTGTCAGTGAGATAGTAGAAGAGTATGGAAGCAGGATGAGTCATTTATCAGAAATAATCCTTGAAATGTTAATAAAATGCTTGGGTGCTGATTTTGGGATGAAATTCCTACCGGAGTTCAAGGATTGTCATGGCTATTTGAGAATGAACAACTATTCTTCTCCTTCTGCTGAGTGCATTGATAAACAAGAAGTCGAAGGGCTGGGCATGCACACAGATATGAGCTGCATAACCTTAGTGTATCAAGATGACATCGGTGGGCTCCAAGTGAAGTCCAAGGAAGGGCAGTGGATGGACATCAGACCATGCCAAGATACACTCGTCGTCAATATAGGTGACTTAATGCAGGCTTGGAGCAATGGGAAGTTCGTGTCGTCTCAGCACAGAGTAGTCCTCAGGAAAAACATGAATCGATTCTCCATTGCTTTCTTCTGGTGTTTTCAAGACGATAAATTGATATATGCTCCCGAAGAAGTTGTAGGGGGAGGGAATTTGAGGCTTTACAAGCCCTTTGCTTGTGCAGATTATTTGAAGTTCAGAGAGAACAATGAGAAAGGGAAGTTTGAGAAAGTCGGTTTCACTGTTACACATTTTGCAGGGATTGGAGTGTGATGTTAACTATTGTGGTGCCAAATTGTTTAATGGATACGTTCTTGTGTTTCCTCAGCTGCAACAGAGGAGGAGGTTGTCAAAATAAGCAGATAATAAGGTCTGTAAATAAACATACTAGAAAGAGTTTATTTCCAATTCAAAAATTAATGTTTTACGCATGTTGAATTTTCTTCAAGGTTGACTTTCTGTTATTTCGTAGATGAGATGTATGCTTACCAGATGCTTTGCAAACTGGCAAATTCAAGATTATATATAATATATAATAATTATGTTCAGAGGTTGATATTAGTTGCAACCCTGCTTCCATTATCATTAATTTTATAACTGAAATTCGTTACAAGAGATAACCGCAGCTCATTCTATATTGTTGTAGAGACAGCTCGACACTTGCATTAATTATTGAATATAAGAAGCCCTTCATTTCCGAAGTCAATAAATTATTCTGGACTATGATATAAAGACTTAGCTGCAGTTGACTCTGCAGATGATAGCAACTTGCTAGCGCCAATTCAGTAATTAGATATATACAGTTCACTTTAAATAAATGAGACTATTGTCGTTTACGTTCTGCCTTTCTGTAGCAGAAGAGGGAAAAACTGGTCACTAATGTGAGAGCAATATAATCGACCATATTACTATATCAATCGTGCCGTATTACAGAGAATATAACTCACATAATTGGATACACATAAATGAATCGAGCAATCAAAATTAGCACGCGTTGCAACTCTTCCTACACGTCCCATAGTAATCAGGAGAACCAACCATGAAAACAGAATTTTTTTCACATTCACCTCCAGCAGCCCAGCCAGGACAATTTTCATCCTCATCAGTGCAATCAGCATCATCAGATTGGGGCAGATTCTTCTTAGTGTTAATGCTTTTGAGATAAAAGAATTTGGTGGCCAACCACAAATCACCCTCGAGGATAGGACACCTAGCATGGCCACTACTCCTATCAGGACTTGCATTAAGGTGTAGATTGAAGAACACAATAGCATTTCCTCTACTAGGTCTTAAGATATTGCTATTCTTTGTGCAATCAGACCATATGTCATTCTGCATCAAGTTTGTGGATAAAGATGTTACAGTAAGCGACATGAAGATACAAAATATCACAGTAAGGAGGCACGCACGACTACATCAATCAGAACACGAGTAGTTTCTCTCTTACGTTTGATTGAGGGAAAAGTAATTGTCCACCATGACTGGCATTTGAGAGATACAAGATAACTGTTGCCAGTAAAGGTTCACCAACTTGCTCCACAGAATTGGTATCAAAATAATGATAATTCTGTTCAGATGCTTCAGGCATAATGTGCAGAATTGACAAAGATTTGCTGTTCTCTGCAAGGCAACAAATTACATAATATTAAACTTTAAAAAAAAAAAAAACATAAAACAGCTAGAAATTGGATAACGTGGAGTTGCGTGCAACAATAGAGTATATACCTTTGGGAAGAAAAGTCCAAGCAGAAATTCTTTCCTCAATCCTTCTGGCAATCTCATCCTGCAGTTCATACATATTACAATTGGAATAAATAACGGCAAAAAGGACAAGCACAATATTCAAATTTCCAAGAAATGATCACAATGAAATTTAATAATCCAAATAAACTTTTAGCATACAAAACAAAGGATAATTGCAGAGCTATCATTTGCACCAAGAATTGTCCTATATGAAACTCAGGTAGAGCAGGGGTTTCCTGGGATGATCTGCTTCGGCACATTAGTTTCTTTTAATGCCTTCTCATATGCATTGATATGAATTCATATGATCCCATATGAGTAATGAAAAAAATTCAGAAGGCATAAATAGACCAAGCGAATCTACATGTCAAAAAATGAGGAGCTTACATCTGCATCCACAGTGATACCAAGATCATCTCGTATATTGTTCAAGTCAACAATCGGCGAATTGTTGCCTCGCATGGTATAGCTTTTTTTCTCATGAACCTAAACCCAAAGCAGAGTTTGAAATCAACAGTCAAAGGCAAAATGCAGGTCCAATACAGGTAAAAGATAAGAAAATACCCAAGAGATCAGGTAATCACACTCGTCCTCTGATAGAAAGCCTCTATACAAGAAGACCCTGTGCCCCAAGGATAATGTTATTATATCCATTGCAATCTGAATGTTAAATAGCAAAAAAAATAAAAAATAATCTTGCTTCTAAATCCAGACACGAGTTACATTGTCTAAGGATTATATTAATTTCATAACAAAATGTTCCCTAATACTAGTGTTCACTGTAATTATTTCAATGGCCACACAGTGCCACATAGATGTAAGGCAGTTATTAGTTCTTTGGATTACCTGACCTTGGTTGCCAGGACAGCTGAATGACTCGCGATGGATCAATACTTTTAGGCTGCACTGGATGGTTCAGTTGAATAATTCGGTCCCGAATCATCTCTTTTCTTTGCAATTCCTTTCGGCTACTGAAATCGCAAATAAAATTTATTACCTCCAGATTTTACTCTTTCTACAAAGTACTACTTCAAACCGTGGTTTTAGTGCACAGAAGTGCAGTTTACAGTTAATGTTCATGGCTTAAAACACACACACACACACACACACACACACACTAACAGATGCAAATCTAGAAGTCAGTATGCTGAAAAGTCTAAAGGAGAAGGAAAACAAAACAAAAACACACAACACAAAAAAAAAAAAAAATCTTCAGTCATAGGAAATGTGAAGTGTGCATATGCTTTGTAGCCAATGCTATGCATTCTATGTTGTTTTGATTTTCAGAACAACTTTGATATTAACATAAAATCATACAAATAAAAAATTTACTCCATAACCACATTGCAAACCAAGACCCACATGCAATGTTTCTTCTAGACCACTGGATTAACCTAAATTCACCCGGAGCTCTGTCAAATCAGAAAAAATGCGTAAATTGCACGCTCTAACATGCAAGGATGAAGAATGGTAATATTGACAAACTGAAGCATGCTTATAGGTTCTGCAATGCATAACGACTAGAAATTTTAAACTACTTACTTTTCACCATAAACAAGGAAAACAGTTCTAACTAAAAGACTTCCCGAAAGAAACACAAGGGCCAGCAGTTTCTAACTCAAAATGTGCACGTACAATTGTCCAATCATAGTAAAATTGCATTACACACCTTTAATGGAAAATTTCATGCTGCACCTTAATGCACTGCACATTTTTGGTTTTTACGGATGTACACAAATCCATCTAGGCAGACCAATATTTGGTTATTGCGGATGTACAAAAATCCAAAAATGGTTTTGCAGACAATATTTGTCTAAACTTTAGCGATATTATTTGCATATTTTTTCGCAGGCTATGGAGTGTATCGGCAGAATATTAAAAAAAAAACAAAAAAAAACCATTTTTGGTTTCTCCAACTCCTGTAATACCTAGAAAACGTATTGCCGAAATGTATTTGTCGACGAAATTATGAATCATGAAGTGAATTAGAGTGTAGCATGGAATTTTCCCACCGTACATGGTACATTATCGACCTCAGAATTATGAGTACGGTCACTTTGGTGTCTTCAATTAAAAAAGCAAAGATATACAAATTCTATCATTACGATAATCACAATGAAGACATCAATCCTCGCTGAAAATTTATCAGTTGGGATTTATGGCGCCCAATCGTGAAAAAATAGAATAAATAAGGACGGAAGTATCTTGAAAAAGACAATTCAGATTATGCATCGATCTATAGTAAAACGGGAAACGAATCGAGTGGCAAAATGGCAATCTCATACCAATTAAAGCCACACAAAAAAACGAGAGGAAAAAAATTATCTTACAGCAAGGCGGAAGAGCCACAGAACGTCAGTGCCAGCAAGAAGAAACGGAGAATTGCGAGATTGGTCGCCATTGATGATGGCCTAATGCTTCAACTGCGAAGCAAAGTCGATTTCTTGTGGAAGGGAAGGGCGGGCCCGAGTGTTCCCGTTGTTCCTCAACCAGAGTCGTTATAGTTAAACAGCGATTTAGGTGTGGTAACTTTTCTTTTGAGGAATAATAAAAAAAAAAGTTACCACACGCTAACTTAAATTTCAATTACCAACTCAAAAGAACAAAACCCGTTAACTTCATAGTTCATATTACCCCCTAAATTAATTAGATTAAACAAAATTAATTAATTAACATTTAATAAATTCTAATGAAAAATTAATAAATCCTAATTAAGAAAAAATTAAAATTAAAAAAGATACTTAAAAATTTGGCGGACAATGAGATGTACGTGAGTCAAAAAAATAAAAAAGAAATTAAAAAAAAGGTGGACGCATGCTTCTCATGCACCGAATGAACGGTAAGTAACAACACGCCCCCCCCCCCCTCCCAGCCCCAACCACCATGCGCGTTAGGCATGAACGCGCTCGAGACATACCGTGCAGTTGACCGCATAAGAGTTTTTGTCTTGATATAATTTCAAAAATAAAAACTACGATTTCAAACTAACTTTTGTTTTGAGTTGAAAAGTCAAAGAGGAGGTGGTTAATTTAAGTATAGTACTTTTAAACAATCTTGAAGCTTTTATTCATGCTGCATACTATACACTTTATTTTAGCAGATTCTTATAGTATCTATTTTCTGTGTGTTTGTCGCTTGATAGAAGACGATATATATCCGCCTAAATTCTGTAAAATTTATGGGTTATGTGTGTGTGTGTGTGTGAGACTAGTAATTGAGATAAAATTTGTTTATATATGTTGGAAGGATGTAGAAACATGCAAGGTATTCTAAAATGAATAATTGATTCATCTATGAAGTCATTTACAAAAAAATAAATCCAGACGTGAAAGAAGATGATGAAGAGCGGCATGGAAGTGAATTAATGAGCAAGAAGAGGAGGTTTCTTGAGCAGCATGTGGGCCGAGTCATCCTTGTCGAAAAGGCGTTGGATCAGTTCATCCCAGCTTAGTTTAGCCTTGGATGATCCGGAGCCGCCAACGGAGGAGTGATGGGAAGAATCATGATCGTGGAAGGTTCCATATTCAGAAGGTGGAAAAGCATGCGGAACAGCCAAAGTAACAGCCCTTCGTAGAGCAGCATGGTGCTCCTCCTTGTGCTCTTTCTCTAATGTTTGCTGCCTCTCCATCTTCTGTTTTGGTGGAATCGCCATATTCTCATCTTTCTCTTGCATCAACTGTATTTTATTTTACAGGAGACAGAAAAAAGAGAACGGCGCTTCTAATCAAAATGAATATATATCACATAATCTGAAGAGTTGCAGCTACTAGCATAACTTACTTCCAAAGCCGTTGCGGCTTCTTTCTCTATGCAAATAATGGCATGGTCAGAAGTGGCATTACAAGAAAGAACTATATGCTCGAATCTTCCGTCCACAGGCACTGCACTCCTCACAACTGGAGGAACTATTCCACATCTGCATTAATTTAAGGCTTATGATTACTTTTTGTGTTTGAATTACAACATTCTAGAGCAAGTTTATCTTGATCCACCTGAAAGGCTTTCTCTCAACAATGTGGTAAAGGCGACCGGGTGCATACAGCCTTCTCGGGTCCTTGAGCATCCTCTCCTCCGATATACATGTATCTCTCATGCACCTCAGGCATAAAAGGCATGGCAAACTGTTCAATCATAATACACGAATGATAATTATTAGTTCTTCCATTCAAGGCTAATTAGGTAGAAACAGAAACCAAGTTTGCTAGCTATTTCTTCACCAGAAAATTGACTTGAAGATATCCTCCAAAGGGGTGGCTGTTCGAGGCAAGAAATCGTCCTGTTTCAGTAAACAATGTCTCTGTTAATAATATGAAGAAAGAAATATGAATTTATATCATTTTGAAAAACACAAGATAATTCACAAAATGATTATTCAAAAAACTCTTTACCAACTTGCCTGCAGGACTATCGAATTGATCACATCTGCATATCTCACAGCCAAGTTGAGAGACATACATCTTGCAGGTGCAATAGCATAGCACCTTATCCTCTTCCTCTCGATATTCCCCAATCTGTCGCGATTCTGCACCACGACGATAGTCAACAACGCTGCCACACCCGACCCCAAGGAATGCCCTGCAAATGTCAATGTGTAGTTTGGATATTTCTCAATTGTTTCCTTCAGAACATCACATTCTGCATCCAAAATACACCCGGCCGCCTTCAACAGCCCGTTGTGAACGTATCCCCCGTCAAATTTCTTCTTCCCGAGCTTGTTATCAAGCAAAACAGCATAGTCACTCTCCTTTGCCATGTTTAGGCCACGTATGACAAGAACTATATCAGCATAGTGATGATCAAGGTACAACAAGTATGGAGGGACTCGGCCACGAGTGTCCTTGTAGCCTCGTTTCAAAAGTACGCAATCCGGATCAATTCCATACCCTCGAGGAGGCTCACAAAGAGGCCGTCTGAGGTCATCCTCGTAGACGGCCATTATGTATCGACATAGCCTAGGAACGGGTTCGAATTCTTCAGGTGTGGCGAGGCCCCATTTCTCGCTGTCGTGCGCTGCATTGTGCAGGCACCTCTTCCACGCCCACCGCGTACATGCTACGCAGTACATACACTCAAGAAGAGGCACGCAACAACAGAGAATCGACATTCTTGCCTATTAAGTATTTTGCCAAAATAATAGTAAGGGAGAGGGACAATGGTTCTAAGTACTCATTGGAAGCATTTCAAAATGTAACAGCTAGCATTTAAGGAAACTAGAAGGGGAAATTGTTCAAATTTATTCATCATAACATTACAACTGATGAAGCTACAAGCTACCTAACATTAGCATTTTTTTTTTTTCTTTTCTCTTATCGACTTAATCAGATTGAAGCAGAAACAGCAAAAGTGAAAAAACAGAATTAAAGCAGCGAGCTTGTGCGATTTAATAAATCGATCAAACAGCAAATCAAGTTCGACGCCAAACAAAACACGATACAAAAATAGCAACAAACTATGACTGCAGGCATTACCTGATCCCTAACTACTCCGAATCCAGAATCAAGACGAATGGAACACAAGTGCCGATTTTCATAACTGATCGAAGAAAATTAGCATCTCAGGCATCAAAGATTGAGCGTTTCTTGAATTTTCAGACAGGCGGCTTTTGTCGCTTGGTTGGGGAATGAAACGATGAAAAATGGAAAGGATTTGAGTCCGTGCAAAAAAAATGTGAAAAATGTGACGGAAATTTTGGGATGAGGTGACGGGTGACCGGGTCCAGCCAAGAACGAGTAACGAACCATATTATATCATCGTACCAATATAATATACTTGAAATTAAAAAAAAAAAAAAGGATATATAATATACCTATCATAACGCAAATATTATTGTAAACGCCTCAAGCTCAAGAAACTATTAAGAAATATTTGGTCAACTTATCGAGAATATCTTTATATTTATTAATTAAAGACTGTCGTATTAAGAAATATGATTTCTCTCTCAAAAAACATGTTACAGTATCTATCAATTCAGAATGTGAAAATTATTAATTTAGAACCTCAGTAAATGAAACTATTAATTACTCGAAGAATAATGTAGCTTCGTTTATTTTTATTTTTTATAAATTAGCAATTAAATTTAAAGACCGCATCACGATGAATTCGAACCACTCTACTGTTATGCCAACAAACACACATGCATCTATTATATAAAGTAAAACGGATTTAAGTCCTTCTCTCATATGTGGCACCCCTCTAATTCCTCCATTCATATCTTTCTAAATTCTCCAATTTTCTGAATTAGAATTAATATTAATCATATTTTATATTCTATATATATGGTATAGAGTTCCATAAAATTAAAGCCTACGATTAAATCTTCAAATTATTCTTAAATTTCCATCCTTAAATTTTATTAACACATATTGATAATCATTATTATGGACCAAATTACATAGGATTTTCCTTTTTTATTTTTTATTGAGAGCAATATTATAGTTTAATCTAAATAACTACTTAGAATTCAATAAAAATTGATCAAATTAATTCGGTCAATTATTAAGTTTGCCAATTAAATAATTTTATTATATTTTCTAACAATAAATATCAGATAATCAATTATTGCATGAACTTATATTTCGGCCAATTATTAAGTTTGCCAATTAAATAATTTTATTATATTTTCTAACAATATCAGATAATCAATTATTGTATGAACTTATATTTAAAAATTTAGATAGTTTTATAAATTTAAACGAGTTTGTATAATGAACGAGTATTATTGTACGAGTTTGAAACGAGAACGAATAGTAAAATTAATTTTTTCTAAATGAGCTTCTTAGTCAATCAATATTTAAAAATATATAGAGAGAGAAAGAAGTGACAACACAAACTAAATATTTTCTAAATAAAAAATAAAATATAATTAATTTCAAAATATGGTATTTTAAGAGAAAAATATTTTATTATAATATTTTTTTTTCAATAAAATATAGAAGATTATAATTTTGAGACATAAAATTGGAGCAAACGGAATACACAAAAAATATGTGTTGGATTTTATATTTAATTACTTATTTATTAAAATTTTAATCGGGTCATTTACAATTTCCATTTTTCAAAAATCATAAATAACAAGGAACTTCGCATGGATTTTTTTTGTAGATTTCACTAATTGCATAATACAACTGGATTATTTATATGTGCCAAGATATAATGTGACTCATTAACTTTGGCCCACAACTTTTTATGTGATACTAATTATTTCGATTTTGGGTATGCGTCATTTTATATGGGACACTCCAAAATGGAAAACGTGTCACCTTATATGGGACGGAAAAGACAGTATTTGAATAACGAAAAATGTACTATCAAATTAAACGGGTGATCGCGTTAATTAAAATTCTTACGTAGATTTTTCTTCATTTTCCTATTCTTATTTTTTCTAAAATCTATAATAAAAGTAATTTCACGTATATTTTTTAGCAGACTTCACCAATTGGAGAATACAATTGAAATTATTAGTATGCACTAAAATATATTTATATAACATCTGATATGATTTCAAATTAAACGGGTGGTCATGTATATGCTTACGTGAATTTTTCTCATTTTCTACTCATTTTTTTTTCTTCTAAAAACTCAAATAAAAGGAATTTCATATTGATTTCTTAAAAGACTTCATCAAATGGAACCTAAATAAAAGGAATCACATTTTCTTCCAATATTCTATTCATATTTTTCTTAAATGTTTGATACATGAACAATAAATTACTATTTAATTGAGTTCATGACGAGTAAATATATTAATTTAAATTAAAGGGATTTCATATATTGTATGATTTCGATACATCTATATAATCTTAAATTCATAATTAAACGAGTTCCATAAATTGCATGAACTTCAAATTGATACTTCAAATTTAATTTTAGTCTTTTATTATTTATATTATTCATTATTAATATTTACTTTATTGTGTTCGTATTTTAATTGGGACAAATAACCTATTATTTATAGTTTATTATTTTGACATTTTATATTTAAACATGTTCGATTAATTACGAATATTACTGTTGGGGACGAAACGGGTGAAATACTTACTTATTAATCGGATTTAAAATATGCATGATTATATATTCTAAACTGGTCTAAGTAGCTGAATCTCAGCCTCATCATCTTGGTTCATCGATATCCTCTACCACAACCAACGACTTAGATTGATTTGATGCTACTTTCGGTTAAATAACAAAAGAAACCAACGATTTTCTTGAATTTAATTAGAAACTAAAGATATTGACCTTGAAAAAAATTTCTATATTTGTCAATCATATTGCATCTAATAATTTAGTTAAATAATGAATCTCCGTCGATTTTCAACGGGCTACACTCTAGTGAGAGTTGAGATGATTTTAGAATTTTAGTTTGTTAGTGACGCTTGAGACGAGGGTTAATGTGGATTTGGGATTTTAGTAGATATATTTTGTGTGATTGAAAAAATAAAATTCGTAAAATAATCACAACTGTATTAAAAAAATATTATTTTATAGCTTCATTTTTTATACATATTGGAAAATCAAGTTCGTGCAAGTTTTTCATTAGTATCAAATCCGAATAAGTATTTTACCATAAAAGAAAATAGTTTGGTTCATAAAGTTGATCTTTTTTTTTCTTTTCCTTTCTTTCTTTTTTTTTTTTTTGAGGTTGAAAGTTGATCTAATGTTTCGAATTACCGTAAAGATACAATATCCTGACAAACTTTGACAAAAGAATTAATATTTTTGGTAATAACGTTTATTTTATACGTCTTTTTTTGTATTCTTTCTTGGAATTTGGAAACAAGATTAACACGACTTTCTGATCATATATGACTTGAACCATAATTAATTCAAAATGAAAGATGAGACCTAGCTTAATTGAAAAAGTTGAGGCATTATAAGACTTTTCTTTATAAAAGGTCTTGTTTTTAATTCTATTTGCATGCGGTGTAATATATTTCCAACATTATTTGGTAGCGTAGTAGTTTCATCCTATGTGACGGTGTAGAGGTCTTACCTATGTGGTGGTGTAGTGATTTATTTGATAATATATGTAATACTCATGTAAATTCCCTCAAAAAATTAATTCAAAATGAAAGAATTTAATGAACAATTGATGAAAGTTGATTGTTTGTTTTAATTTTATTGTAGAAATTATACTTTGACAGAAATTAGTAAAAAAAATTACAACTTTCTCTAAAAATTTGGGGGAAGCATTCGGTCAATTTGATAAAAAAAATCGAATCGAATTGAAAAAATCAAAAACCAAACTTTCAAATTTGAAGTAATCGATCCAAACTGAATTGAGGGTAAAATTGAACCGATCCAAACTATAAACACTTTGATTTTATTAGTTTGATTTTTGTTAACCGGTTTTATAGATCTATAGTCCTACTCAACTACCAAGTAGAGAAATTTATGTGGTGGTGTTTCCATCTACAAACACATGAAAATCAAAATCAAATCACATGCTCTTGATTTTCCTTAAGTTGTGTGTTGAAAGATATTGCATAAATGGAGGAGCATGTGAATGAGACTTGTACGGTAGAAGTGAGTGGATTATTTTACACATATTTTTGGTCAATTCGGTTTATCCAAAAACATTATAATAAAACCGAACTTATTCATAATAATTTCGGTTTATAAGAAATGTAACCAACCCGATCCAAAATATAAATATGTTCTAATCGAATCGAATCAAATTTATCGGCTTGAATCAATTTTTCAGTTTCGGTTCGATCTTGATCACCTATTAAAAATATTATCATACAATATTTTTTTTGTTGGAAACTAGGTTTATGTAACTTTCCAGACTATAAACTATATCTTTTCGAAAAAAAATGTCCAGACTATATAATTTGAGCTATGTTTCACTTTGAACGAAGACTTTTTAATTTGAAAAATTAGCTGACAAATCAGTGAGGACAAAAATCTCAAATAATGTCCATTTTGTATTTTAATGAATTGGTGGTTGAATTTCTCTGGGTGTCGAATCACAGGAAATCTGTACCAACTGAAAGTCCAAAACGGCCCAATATAATTCTATCAGCCCAATAGAAGGCCCAAATCTAGCCCTAATTGCACAAACCAACTTGAAACTCAATGTTCCTATAAAAGACCACACTCTTCTGAACCCTAGTATCTTTCTTCAACCCTCCGCCTCAAATCCAAGCGGCGTACGCAACGCAGATCGGGAAAAGGTTAGCTCACCAATCTATTGCAAGCTGATTGTGTGTTCTTGGTGGTTTAATTTACCCGTATTTCTGGTCATCACTTGGAAAATTTTGAACGTTGGATAGCAGCAACTAGCATGTATTTATTTTTCTCCATTTGCTTCTATCTCCTTCTCTATTTGGTTTTTTTTTTTTATGAGAAAAGATTGTTGAATTAATTATGCTTTGCGACGCTGGGCAAGAAGAGGAGGGAATGATAACTTTTTTTGTTGATCACATGTAATGGGATAGTGCACAGACCTTTCATTTGGTTGTTTGAGAATCGAAATTGAAATTGAGTTTTGTTTGTCTTGGGATTTAGGTCATGGCTCCGAAGCAGCAAAACAGTGGGTTATCTGTGGGGTTGAAAAAGGGGCATGTTGTTACCCCCAAGGAGTTGGCGCCACGCCCATCAGACAGGAAGGGTGTAAGTTTTCAATTCCATTTTCTGCTTGATTTCTTTGCTCGGTTTACAATTCCATGTTCGATTTGCTGCCGGTCTTTCTCAATATATGCGATCCTAAGTTGATTTTCGGTTGCTTTCAGTTTTAAGATGGTTAAAAACAATAGAATGAAATCAGTGATTCCAGGCATTGTTTGGCCACTTTAGCAGTAGGATTTTACCATGAGTTTTTTACAGTTATTTTGATAGTCTATGATATCAGGTAGTGCTGCTACTTATTAGCGGAAATGTGATCATTCCTACCCCAAATTGAAATTTTATTTCAGCCGTATTATTTGTTTTCCCTTCCAAAAACTTGAACTTTTCTATTAGGAGGAGGAATCACTTAATGAACCAAGATTTTATCTTTGTGTTTTGGGATGAAATTGTTCTGTTTGTACAGGATGTTGCATTGGATTTTTTCGAATATGTATGCTAATTTTTGTCATATTCGCTTTTTATCACTTGATGGATATATCCAGAAAACAAGCAAGAGAGTGCATTTTGTAAGGAGTCTTATCAGAGAAGTTGCTGGGTTTGCCCCTTATGAGAAGAGGATTACTGAACTTCTCAAAGTCGGTAAGGACAAAAGGGCTCTCAAGGTAGCTAAGAGAAAGTTGGGCACCCACAAGAGGGCCAAGAAGAAGAGAGAGGAGATGGCCGGTGCTCTCCGCAAGATGAGGTGAATTAATTACTTGAATAAAACCTTCTGCTTTCCAATCTTTGACTTGTTGGAATGCTATTGTTGTACCTTCTCATATTATTCATGAGACTTGGGTTTTAATGCAGGGCTGCTGGAGGTGGTGAGAAGAAGAAGTGAGATCTGTTTTATTTGCCTTTGGTCTTTAGAGTGAAATGTTTGGAACACGTTGGTCTAGCTTCAATGTATTTTGTTCGTCTTTTAGAAATTATGATCACAAACACCTATATTTTTGTTTTGGCACCAACTTAAGTTCCATTCCCTGTCTGATTTCTCTTATATCAATGAATATGAGCCGCTTTCCATCATCGCCTGATAACTGATAAGGCTATCTATCATTTTCTATCATTTTCATTGCCTGATTATTTTTTTGAGTTGTGATTGTATGCGATCGTGCAATGAGGTCAATGACTCAATGGTAATAGACTAATAGTATGAATGTCTTAATGGATGATAACGAATTCTTTTTCTTTTTATTTTTGAGGAATTCTTTTCTGATTTTAGAGCCTGTTATTGAATAATAAATAATATTGATGTCTGCCCGACTGGTTTTGGTATATTTCGTCAAAATAAGATGGTAGCTCCAAGAATTTATATTAGTTTAATAGCTTGTTAGATAAAACGAGTCTAGTTGGCCCATGTATAATTTTTCATACTTGACTGTCTTGCAACAAAATTTCAAGTTTTTTTTTAAAATATTATTCTACACATTATGTGTTCATATCATATGTCACTGCAAAAAAGAGTGTTTTAATTTGACGATGGATGATTCTGTCACTAGTAGTCTAGTACTAATAAATCCATTGTTAATAAACATAAGCGATGGATTAGAGATGATGAGATGAAATTCCATTACAACCGTCATCAGCAGGTTTTAGGAACTCACTTGTATCTAGGGATGACAATTTATCCGAGGGTACCCGACCCTAATAGGTGCGGGTTTGAGTGGCATTTGATATCTATGGATAGGTTTATGATTAGAAAATATTATCCATTTAGTTCGCGGGTACGGGTATGGATAGTTACTATCCGTACCTGCGAAACCTGTTTACCGCGAAAAATACTTGCGAAATATCCACGAAATATCCGATTACTACCCGATTATTATTTAAAGTATATAATATATATTTGGCCCAAATATTATTTAATATAAGTATATATATATATATTTGGCCCAACTCTAATTCCAAGCCCAACCTAATTCTAACTTATTACTCAAAAAAGTCCAACCCAAACCAATAGTCCAATACCACCGTCGCCGCCGCACTTTACAAGATTCGTAAGCAGGGTAATTCTCTTCTGTACATCTCTCATTCTCTCTCGCGCATCGCGGGTGGCGGGTTGGTGGATATCCAACGGGTCGGGTGTTAGGTATGGGTTTTGCTCGCGGGTACGGGCATAGATATCCACTATCCGTGCCCGCCGTACCCGATTGCCATCCCTACTTGTATCCGTCGATAGCCTTAGAGACGGAGTAGCACTGAAACTAGTTGCCAATCTTTTTCCTCAGTAGATGCTGTTGGTCCACTCCACTCCGCGGACGGGCTTCAAAAATGGCAAAGTGTAGCTGAAGAAGAAGAAGATGAAGAAGAATGAGAAAACGTGGAATGGTTGTCATCCATGATATGAGTTCGGATTGTAAACTTGCCACACAAAACCTAGTAGTCCTCGAAAATCGCTTGATGAATCTAATGTAGACTTTGGGTTTGACAAGTTGATGGATTATATGACGAGGAATGTGTCTCATCTCCACAGATATGGAAGCGGATGAGCACAAGCTGCACCAAAGAATCCAGATATCATACTCGCATCTGCACATCATGATATTCATCCAACATATTATTAACACAAAGCTAGTAGTACAACTTAAGAGAATAGGGTAAATAATGAGAAGATGTATAAAATTACATATTTGAGCAGTCCATTTTGAGAGGCCTTGAGTCTGAATGAGATAATTCCGACTTAGATCATAAGATGCTAGCATCCCTGCGTATGCTGCTATGATTGTAGCCATAGCTATGCCTGTAACCGAACCTATCCTCAACGTTGGCGAGGCGCTTTGAATATCTTCAAGAATGGGAGCTAACTTCTGTAGCCCAACTCTGTTACATGCTAACTGAAAAGAGTAAGGAAGTGCACTAGTGCCAGAGATCAATCCACAGCAAGCCTCTTGTTAGAGAGAGAGAGGCCTTCCCTCGTTACCATTTCTAAGCCTCGTGGTCAATATCCTGTTGGAGATAAGGAAATATCAGAAATAACTCTTTCAAGTCTTGTATTAGATACTTATCATATAACGAATACAGAGAGAGACAGAGATGAGCAAGCTGCTCACTCAAATATTCCAAGTGATGCCGTTGTTGAAATAGCTCCATAAAGCAATCCCCTTTGCAGAAGCTGCTTACAAAATAAACTAGTAAGACCAAGGGGGTGATTGAACAAGATATAGCTAGAGAGAGAGAGAGAGATAGGTAAGATGAAGGAGAAGAAATTCAAGGAGACCGTTTTATTTGGAATGGCTGGCAGCTTCTTCTTCAAAGTGGGGTGGTTGGATCGAGCAATAAGCGATCGATTGAAGTATCTAAACAAAGCATGGAGCTGCCCTGTGAGGCATCCACTCACCAATGGATTCACTACGTCTGTGTGGGAGTACGTGCCGTTGCTTCCCATGCCCTCTCTCTCTAGAAAGTGTGAATAGTGAGTCTGTCCGAATGTGTTTTCTTCTTGATGTTTTGATGTATATCTTGTGGGAACTGGAAAGCTTCGAAGCATTGCTTCTAGTGTGAGCTACCATCCATTACTCCACACTTTATATGCATGCCTTGGTTAATTTGAATCATGTCACTTGCTACGACTGTAACTAGTGCAAGTTACATGAATCAAGTATCATAACTGTTGTAATATCAGGTAAATTCTCTACTTTGTATTTAATGATATACTAAAGGGAAATTGCCCTCTTATTATTTGGGAAGGAGCAATATAAAGTTGAACTAATTAGTAGCAGTATGTAAGAAAAGGGCAATGTTAGCTGATATATAATGTGATTTTTAGGTGATCTGAATTAGTAGAGTAAATGATTATAATATCAAGCGACTCGCTGGTACAATCCATCTCCAGAAAGTCTTGGATAAATTATGTGTTTTAATGAATATACAAACTTATATCAATGAATATAATCGATTTTCCGGTTATCACCTGGCAGATAATGCTATCTATCCTTCATTATCTGCTTATTATTTTTTTTTAATTTTGAGGGCTATTGTAATAATATGAACGATGATGATGTGCCCTTTGACTGATATTATCTTAGTTGGGGTGAAGGAAAATCTGGTTTTGGTATGTTTCTTGAAAATAAGATAGTTGCTCCAAGAATTTATATAATTATTAGTTTAATAGCTATTTGAAAACAGTGTTAAGTTGGGTGCACTGATTTAGCATAATGTAAATGGTTAGCTGATGCATTTGAACTATTGAATCCTTATCAACCACAACATTTTCATCAGACAGCTAATAAAGAAATCTTACGCTGCACCAAATTTTAAAGTTTTTTTTTTTTTTCTTCCCTACCGAAGTAGTGTACATTAAGAGTCTCAAATATGATGAAACTGATATATAAAAGTTTTCCCAGGCCAGTAGCTGCTGCTGGTGCAGTATATAATGTTCTAGTTGGTCCGCAGACACGTTCATAAATGGCATACTGTACCTGGACAAGAAGGAAGATGACGAAGAAGAAGTAATAAACATGCAAATTTACATGAAGATTTTATTGAGTTAATTTGGGCAGTAAACTAAAACTTACGACACAAAAGCCAGTAGCATAGCGGAATCTGTTAGAGAAAACAGTGTAGAAGTTGGTGGCGCTGTAAGGAGTGAGAATTTTACAGATACAACGACGGTTTGTACCCCTCTTTTGGCCCTCCTCAACAGCCTCTTTGATAGCTTCCAGATATAGAATCGGATGACCACAAGCTGCAGAAAAGAATCCAGATATGATGCTCGCACCTGCACATATATCATCATAATTAATATTAATTAATTGAATATATATACTTGGATGATAAGATGGTAGCATCCCTGCGTATGCTGCTACGTTTGTAGCCATAAGCCTTTCGTTTCCAATAATGCTGAACCATTTAGGCCAACTCGGTCACATGCCACCGCAAAAGGTTGCCAAACCAAAAGCTCTCTTGGTATTGACATTTCTAAGCCTCTGCCTTAAAATTCTGTAGGCGATAGATAAATTATAATACAGAATAATTAGTTACCTATTCTTGTCATAAATTAAATATAATGCCATCAAGTTGTACTAGGAGAGAGAGTTAATTACAACATACTAAGTAAAGCCTGCAAGCTAAGAGGATGTTTATGTTGCATTTTCAAAGTAAATTCATTTCAATTGCTTATATATATAACTTTGTATGTTTCTCTCTCTGTAGAACCCCCGCCCTCCACCCAAAATAATAATAATAATAATAATAAAACAGAGATATGACTTACTCGAATGTTCCAAGTGATGCCGTTTTGCAAATAACTCCACAAAGCAATTCCTTTTTCAGCAGCTGCTTGCAGAAAAAGGGCATTCGACTTTAGTTGTAGAGGAAGAGAGATACATGCATAGATCCAAATATATATATGGGCATACAAGACTTAAGTAGGAAATTGAGTTGACTTAGTCAACAATGAAAATATCGCAAAATCATACCATGCGAACATTAATGATTATGAGGTTTATTAATATTGAAGCTTTGCTTGTTTGGGAAATGAATTGGAAGGGTAGAGTGTGCTACCATACATTACAATTACATTATGTTTAAAGGAGGTGCTTTTTGTTACTCCCTCCGTCCCATTCAATATGTCTCGCTTATCTTAAATGGATGTCTCACTCAATATGTTCATACCTAGTATGGAAAGAATTAATCTTTCAAAAGTAGTGGGACCTACCCACTGTCTATCTTTTTACCCTTCACTTATAGTGAGTGGGACGGAGAAAGTACTTGATACGGCAAAACCGGGTGCCTCGGCTACGAACATTTTTATTATGTTCTACTGTAACTAATCCAAATTATGTGTTTTAATGAATACACAAACTTATATCAATGAATATAATCGATTTTCCGGTCATCACCTGATAATGTTATCCATCCTTCATTACCTGCTTATTAATTTTTTTTTTAATTTTGCGGGCTATTGTAATACTAGTATGAATGTTTTAATGGATGATAACGAGCCCTTTGACTGATATTAGTGCATTTTTTTGAAGAAAATTATCTAAGTTGGGGTGAAGGAAAATCTGGTTTTGGTATGTTTCTTGAAAATAAATAGTTGCTTCAAGAATATATATAATTATTACTAGTTTAATAGCTTGAAAACAAGAGTTAAGTTGGGTGATGGATGTATGTAATCTTTCATCTAGGACCCTAGGTGCTCTGATTTAGCATAATGTAATTGGTTGGCATGCATTTGAACTATTGAATCCTTAACAACCACAACATTTTCATCACACTGATAATAAAGAAATCTTACACCAGATATTCAAGTTTTTTTTTTCTTCCTACTGAAGTAGTGCACATTTAAAGTCTCAAATATGATGAAAATGAAATATACTAGTAGTTTTGCCCAGGCCAGTAGCTGCTGCTGGTGCAGTATATAATATCCTAGTTGGTCCACTCCACTCCACGGACACCTTCATAAATGGCATACTGTACCTGAACAAGAAGGAAGACGAAGAAGAAGAAGTAATAAACATGCAAATTTACATGAAGATTTTATTGAGTTAATTTGGGCAGTAAACTAAAACTTACGACACAAAAGCCAGTAGCATAGCGGAATCTCTTGAAGAAATCAGAGTAGAAGTTGCTGCCGCTGTAAGGAGTGACGAGTTTACAGACACAACGAGGAATGCTTGTATAATTGAGCTTTCTCATCTGCACACCGTTTATGATATCTCCCACATATTGGATTGGATGAGAACAAGCTGCAGCAAAGAATCCAGATACAATACTGCCACCTGAATTAAGAAATCAAACATGAAGCTAAGCCACATTATTAATTAACTCCTACTTGATTAATATATATATATATATATCTGCAACTACAAGTTTAAGAAGATTTACATAATTGAGCTCTCCACTTTGAGAGAGCTTGAGTCTGAATGAAATAATTGCGACTTCGATCATAAGATGCTAGCATCCCCGCGTATGCCGCTGCGTGTCTGCCCATATGAAAACCAGAACCTCTCCAAAAAGTTGAGAGCCCTTCATTTTGAAGAATGTGAGCAACGGTAGCGAACCAATTGGTGTAAGTCAAGTTCTGGATCCCAACTCTGCTACATGCTAACCCAAAAGGTTGCCAAAAAAATACTGCAGTAGAGCCAGAGATTAATCCACAACAAGCCTCTTGGTAGAGAGAGAGTGGCCTTCCCTTGTTATTAACATTTATAAGCCTCTTGGTCAAAATCCTGGCCACAACATCTTACAGAATGATCAATTATTCTTGTTACAAATATAGTTAGATCCATCAAAAAAAGGATACATATATATAATAGCATCAATAAAGCAATTCTAACATAAGTCTGCTCATAAACATAAACACTGACATCTCTTATTCTTGCGGGCTAGCTAGCTAAAACTAGATTCTGATTCTACAATTCCATTGTGAATCCTTCTAACATTATCTGCTCGTATGAATTACTGTAGAAGAAGTTCATCTTGCATTGTGCCATTGTACAAAAACCTCAAATCCAAAAATAATCTATAACTATTATAAAAGAGTCTTGTTTACAAAATTTGATTTGCCTATTATACCCTTATTATAGTGTTTTATTATTGGTATATATATCCATTATCATATGATTATTTTATGTTTGACATATATATATATTATTAAAATCTATCAATATTACATATATCGTACGTACCACTCTACTAGTACCAAAAAATGAAAGGAGGCCAAAGCAACACCGAGTCATCCTGCTCTCCATTAGAATTATAATGAGGCGGCGTGGGCGTGGCGTGTACAATTCATTTACATCAAATGCAAATATCCTGTTTTAGAGTGGTCCAATAATAGTGAGATTATCATGTTCTATGAGTAGACTAACTAATATTCCCTCCGTCCCAGGTTAATATGGTTCAACTAATATTTTATATTGTACAACAAATCCAAAGTACACTATACTTTTGGAGGACGGAAGGAGTATCATTTTCATCGATCCAGGAACCTTGTACTTCAAAAAAGTATTCCCCTCACTACATATATAGTATCCAAGTTGTCTAATAGGTCAAAATTATCATATGAATTTATCTAATTGTTGCGAAAAAAATAGATAAAATGAATAAATTCATGACACGCAAACAAGGAGCGGTAACAGCAAATACTTCGGCCCTATAAGCTTCAATTGTCACAGTGAAAACTATTATCATTACAAGAACATATATTACAGAATACAACTCTTCACCAAACAAATCAACAGATTAAGATGACCCTTTCCAAACAAGTTCCTAATAAGCCTCGATAACCCAAACGTACGTATGCATCTAGTGCTAATAAAAAATCAGATATAATAAATAGAGAGAGATCGAGGACTCACTCAAATGTTCCAAGCGATGCCATTGTGCAAAAACCTTCACAAAACAAATGCTTTTTCCGCAGCTGCTTACAAATAAATAAAGGGCAATATTCAAGTTATTAATTATACAAGAGAAGAGAAAATTCAAGGCAGAAGACACAGATCTATATATATGTATCCAAATACATGAATTAGAAATTACACATATTCACAATTAAACGTAAACATAAAGTGGTAGAGTGACAAGAGACAGCAGGTAAGAAATATGAATTAATTGGAGAAGAAAGGAAATTAAATAACCGATTTATATGGAATATCTTTCAAATAATGTACAGGCAGCTTCTTCTTCAAAGTGGGGTCGCCGGATCGAGCACGATCATAAAATATCGACCATCCATAGTATCTATATAAACCAAGAAGCTGCCCTGTGAGGCATCCTTTCAACAATGGCTTCACTACTTCTACATTCGAGTATCTGCTATTGCCTTCCATGCCCTCTCTCTGTCTCTCTCTCTCTGGAACTGTGAATGAGGGAGTCTAATCTGTATGTATGTGTAATTTATAATTTTGGTGATGTTTTGAATTTGATGTATCATTTTGGACTAAAATATCAAGCTTTCGTGGTGAGGACTGGAAAGCTATGAAGCATTGCTTGTTTTGGGAAGTAATTTGGAAACGCGCTACTGTGTGTAGTCAGGGCGGGGCTACGATAAAGTAGGCTATGTGCAAGTTTAAAAAATTTGGCCCTTTATTTATAGTTAAAAAAATATATAAAATATGAATTAATTATACTACCTCTGTCCCTCAAAAGTGGTGTATATTTAATTTGTTGTGAGATATAAAATATTAGTTGAACCACACTAACCTGAGACGGATGGAGTATTTTAGTAGATTATAGTAATTTATTTTAGTCAAATTACATGATAAACAAATAAAAAGTTAAGATAGTCACTTTGAAAGTATAATTAAACTTTCTTTACAAAATTTATTAAGAAAAATAAACTAAAATTTATAAGATTTAAGAAAGGAGCTTCACGTTTTTGTTTGAAGTGTTTAGCCATTTCGGAGCCCTTATTAAAATTAGAACCTTTATTTATATTTAAAAAAATTATATTAGTAAAATTTATGAATCAATATCATTTTAGTAAATATTTTCGACACATGATAAACAAATAAAAATTAAGACATTCACTTAAAAAGTGTTGCTCTGCATGAATTTAATTATAAAAAAACTAAATATCATTTATGTTTCTATTATTTTTCAAGATTATGCATGGTTTTTATTTTATTTTTTCTAATTTTACAGGGTAATTTATGCATTAGAAATGAACAAAAAAAAAGTAAAAGGGCCCACCTGGCTAAAGAAAGAAGGAAAATAAATATATATGGAGAGAATTTGGGCCCACCTGGCTAAAGAAAGAAGGAAAATAAATAAAAGTAAAAAAATGCTCTAAGCAGGATTAGAACACGCAACCTACTAAAATTAAAGGAGATACTTTACCACTGAGCTAGTAGAATAATTAGTATTAAATTCAATAATTAAATATATATTTATATATATGGACCTATATATTTTTTTGGGCCCTCGTTTTTTCGGGGCCCTGTGCGGTCGGCCACCCCGCACACCCCAAAACCGCCCCAGTGTAGTGTGTGCTAATTAACTGCTACCATCCGATTCCATTTGATGTGCTGTTTCTGTTTGGCTACTTTATTTTATGCTTTCCTTTTTTGTCTAGTCATATTTCAATTTCACTCTGAACTGATGCAAGTTAATTCATCCTTACGTCCTCAAAAGTATGGTTAATTTATCATTTTGAAACGTTCACCATAAGTATGGTTCGCTATTTTAAGATATAACCTTATTAACTACTCCTCCGTCCTCCAGATGTGTGGTCCAATTAATATTTTATATTTCACATATAATCAAATTTGGACCACGCTTTTGGGGAGGGAGGGAGTATCTAATATTTTAAATCTCAGAACAAATTAAATAGGTGGATCCTTACTCCACTCAAAATACATCTACCCAATACTTTCTTAAAACCCGTGTCGTCGTCCCCACAAAATACTTTTTGGGATGGAGGAAGTACATGAATCAAATATCATAACTATAGTATTTAATGATATTATAAATGCAAACTATTACTCTAATTTGATCCTATATTATTAGAGGCACTGTGATATTTGAATTATTTTTTTCCAGCTTTGAAACTTGTCTCAATCAGCCCCTTTAAACTTTGAAATTCGTCCAAATTTGCACTTCCGTTGTAACGACACATTTTCTTTTTACACAAATTAGATTCAATGTTTATAATTTATGCCCTGATTAGATTTTTTTAACATGTCAAATATTATGTGAAAATAATTGCCTTAAATACACCATATTCAAGTTCCATCGTAAACACTTTTCCGAAAATCCATAAACCAAAAATCGGGGAGTTTTTGTTGATAAGCCTCAACGGCTTCATCTTGGATTGTGAAAGACTTCTACAAACTTCCTCTAAATCGAGCACATATGACGCACAATTTTTCCAATTAAAAAATATTCTCTTTTGAAAACCTTCAAATACTGCATAATACTTCTTCTCCTTAATTACCTCTATGTTTTATTTCCATGGATATAATAGTGATGAAATAAGTTCTGAGGGTGGAAGAAGAAGAACTGGCTGATTTAATGAAATAAATTCGTTTGGAAGATAAGAGATAATTTTGACTAATCTCGTTTGTTAACTGTAATTCAATATAGGAGAGAAGGAGATTTAGAGAGAGAGAGTAAAAGAGAGAGAGAAGAATATTTCTGCATTTTTCTAATTGATTAAATACATGCACGAGCATGACTTTATATACAATAGAGACTACAACTATTGCTAATGTTGACTCATCAACTATCTAACAAACTTTGACTTGAAGACTAACTACCTCTAATTTTCTAGAAGCTGCTAATAACAGAAAAGCAAAACAGAAATAATCTAATACACGCCCAAAAGGGAGTTTCTTGAAAAGGATTCAACCAAGTGCAGGAGGAAAACGAAGACCAAGTTTGTCTCTGAGCATGCAAAACCTCGTTGCAGCAAGAGGTTTTGTGAAAAGGTCAGCGATTTGATCTTGAGCAGGAACGTGTCCGACTTCAACAACCTTTTCTTGAACTTTATCACGAACAAAATGCACATCAATTTCGATGTGTTTTGTACGAGCATGAAAGACTGGATTTGATGATAAGGCAACGGCGCTGGAGTTATCACACCATATTTGATGTGGAGAAGATACAGAAACACCAAGTTCCTTACATAAAGCTTGAAGCCACACCACCTCAGTGGTAACATTTGCGAGAGCACTGTATTCAGATTCAACACTACTGCGGGAAACCACCCCCTGCTTTTTAGAACTCCACACGACCAAGTTATTTCCAAAGAAAACACAGTGGCCCCCGGTTGATCGACGATCATTCGGGCAACTAGCATAGTCGGCATCCGCATAAGCAACCAGCTGAAGAGAAGAAGATGGTGTGAAGTGCAAAGCTAATGTATCAGTGCCTTTCAGGTACCGGAGCAGGCGTTTGCAGGCTGCCCAATGAGTAGTAGTGGGATTTTGAAGAAATTGGCTAAGCTTATTTACGGAGAAAGCGATGTCTGGACGAGTATAAGTCAAGTATTGTAAAGCACCAATTGTACTGCGATAAAGCCTAGGGTCAGAAAAAGGTGACCCTGTATTCTTGGAGAGCTTCGTAGCTGGTGTCATGGGTGTTGGACAAGAATGAGAGTGACTCATATTCGTCTTCTGTAGGAGATCATGAAGATACTTTGTTTGGCAGAGAGAGTAAGAAGAGCCTTGATTTGTAACTTCAATACCAAGAAAATAGTGAACTTCGCCGAGGGAACTGAGGGCAAATTTCTCATGAAGGAGAGAAATGATATTGAGTACTTCTGCTGAGCTCTCTCCAGTGACTAAAATGTCATCCACATATATAAGAATGAGGGTGAGCACACCATTAAGGCGTCTGAAGAATAGAGAGAAGTCAGAGTTGGACCTTTGAAATCCAAGTTGAGATAAGCAGGCCCTCAACTTGTCATACCATGCACGAGGCGCCTGTTTTAATCCATATAGCGACTTCTGTAACTTGCAGACATAATCAGGATGCTCCTTGTCTTCAAAACCTTTGGGTTGAGACATATATATAGTATCTGCAAGATTACCATTAAGGAAGGCATTATTGACGTCGATTTGTTGGATAGACCACCCATTTGTAGCTGCCAGAGAGAAAATCAGTCGTATGGTAGATTATTTCACCACTGGACTGAACGTTTCAAGAAAATCCACGCCTGCAAGTTGTTCAAAACCACGAGCTACTAATCTAGCCTTGAGCTTATCCAGAGCACCATCAGGTAGAGTTTTAACTCTATACACCCATTTATTTGAGATGACTTTATAAGAAGGATCAGGGGGAATCAAATACTAGGTGCCTTTGATGTCTAGAGCATCCATTTCTTTACTCATTGCAGCACATCAACTAGGATGAGCAAGAGCTTCATCATCATTGTGAGGGAGAGATGGTAGAGAACTAGTGACAGAGACCTGCAAAGCTTCAGTAGTAATGAATTCAAATACCAGCCACCCAACATAAGAATCATCCTCAGTAATCTGATGAGTGAGATAACTCTTTGGCCCGAAAATACCATTTTTAGCCCGAGTAACCATGGTGTGAGTATTAAAGGGTGCTGCAGGAGGAGATGGAGGAGGAGCTGGAGAATAAGATGATGAAAGCTCAGAGGAAGAAGTAATGTTGTCTGCAGAGTCTATAGAGGAGGAAGGAGTGGATGTGTGAAAGTGAGAAGAAGTTGAAGCAGATGAGGAAGGGAAAAATGATTCTGTGGATGAAGAGGAAGAGGAAACAGAAGGAGAGTCATGACAAGATTTGGTTGAGGCAGTGGAAGAATAGGAAGATAATAAGAGGAGGTGGTTGGAGATGGAGAAGAGGTGGGAGTAGTGGAATGAAAAAGAGATGTATATGGAAACTCATGTTCATTGAAATGAACAGTGTCAGCAATGTAGATTCTATTAGATGAGCTTAGACACTTGTACCCTTTGTGAGAATCACTGTAACCAAGAAAAACGCATTTTGTGGATCTATATTGTAACTTATGCTGGTTATAGGGCTTAAGGTATGGAAAACAAGCACATCAAAACACCCTAAGAAGTTTGTAATCATGTATTTTGTGAAAGAAAGCTTGAAAGGGAGAGATACCACCTAAAGTAGGAGTTGGTAACCGATTGATAAGAAACACAACATCATGAAAGACATCCCACCAAAATTGAAGAGGCTTGGGCAAGAAGTGTAATACCGGTATCAACTATATGTTGATGTTTTCTTTCGACCTTTCTATTTTGAGGGTGGATATAAGGGCACGGGTGTTGAAAATGTATGCCCTGAGTTTGAAGAGATTGAGAAAGGGTTCGAAACTCACCTCCCCAATCAATTTGGAATGCTTTAATTGTGGCTGAAAACTGACATTTGACTAAGGCAATGAAGTTATGGACAGTTTGGGTTGTTTGAGATTTGAGAGTTAGAGGAAATATCCAAGTGAATCTAGTAAAATCATCCACAAAGATAAGATATTATTTATAACCAGTAGTAGAAGCAGTATACGCTGGACCCCAAAGGTCTGAGTGAATTAAATCAAAAGGTGCAGAAGTTTTTACTGGTTGAGAGAGATGAGCAGTTTGATGTAACTTGCCTACTTTACACGCTTCACAGAATTTAAGAGTAGATGCATTAAACGGAATTTTCATTTGATTACACACTTTTGCAAGAACACTAGGTCCAGGATGACCTAAAGATTGGTGCAGAACATCTAAAGAAGTAGTACAAGTGCTAGCAAAACGAGAAGATACATTGCAAACAACTGGCTGTATGTTAACATAAGAGGGATTGATTACAGCCTGAGTTGTTTTATTACATGTGAAAGATACAATGGAAGAAGGAGCAACACCTAATGGAGTGGTTGATGAAGTAGATTTGTGATAGAAGGATGACAAATCAAGCTGGTACAGGCCATTAAGAAGAGTTCCCTTCAGCAGGATCTGTTGTGTTTGATTGTCCTTTACAAAACAAGATTTGTGGTTAAACTCAATAGAAACTCTGTTATCTTTGGTGAATTGAGATATACTAAGGAGATTCTTAGTAATTTGAGGAACATATAAGATATTATTTAAAAGAAGAGAGGAGCCAGCAACATTAGAAAGAGGAATGGAATTTGAGCCAATTGAGTGTATAGAAAGAAGGTTACCATTGCCAACCATGAGATTTTCAGCACCACAATAGTCATCACTCACAACAAGATTGTTAAGATTGTTGGTAATATGAGCTGTTGCACCGCTATCCACATACCAAGTAGGATCATCAAGAGCAGTTTCCTGAGAGAAATTGTCTGTGATATTAGTTGTAGAAGAATTACTGACATCAGAGAGAAATGCCTGAGGATTAGTAGTAGCAGAATTATCAGTAAAATGAATATCAAAACGCTTAAAGCATTTGATCGCCACATGTCCAGTTCGTCCACACAATTGACAAACAATGCTCTTGGAAGAAAATCCAATAGAATGAGTAGATCTAGCATGACTGCCACGAGTGGTGACACAAGATCCACAACCAGAGATGAAACCACGACCATTACCACGACCATAAGCAATATTTGCAGTAGGTGAAAACATAGATGAATGTTGCTGCTGGAGACGCAGCTTATATGCTTGAAAGGCAAACTGAATCTCTTGCAGATTTGGATTATCACTTCGATGCATCATGTTAACCACCAGCACTTCATATTCTAGACCGAAACCAGATAGAAGATAATTGACGAGCTCATCATCAGATATGACCTGGCCAACGACAGTTAGCTGATCGGCGTAGCCGCGCATCTTTAGAAAAAATTTCTCCACCGACATCGCACCTTTCTTAGTGGATTGTAGAAGGAGACGAAGTTGCATCACGCGAGCCTTGGATTGTGACATGAAGAGCCTTTCCAAAACAGACCAGAAATCACTGGATGTTGTAAAACGAACAACGTGACCAAGAATGGATTCAGTGACTGATGAGAGCATCCAACTTAGGAGGAATTGATCACAGCGAATCCACAGAACATGCACCGGATTTGGAGCAGGAGGATCGGTGGAAGTAGTTGATAGAAATTGCGGTGGAATTGTAGCAGGGAAGGATATGAAATCAGAAAAGACATGAGCTCTGATGGCAGAAACTGCCTGAGCTCTCCAAAACGCGTAATTTGTCCGATCAAGCTTGATGATCGTAAGAAAGTGAGGAAGATATGCAGTAGAAGATGTGTGATCCATAGATCTGGAATGAAGAGATGCAGAGAGTTGAAGATCTGAAGAATTAAGGAAAAAAAAAATTCGAAGCAGCGGAAGAAGGATCGAGATAAGAAATTGAAAACGAGATCGATCTAGGATTGATCGAGAAGGATGAAGATCATCATCTGAATTTGAAGATCTTCATTTTGGCGAGTGATACCATGTTAACTGTAATTCAATATAGGAGAGAAGGAGATTTAGAGAGAGAGAAGAATATTTCTGTATTTTTCTAATTGATTAAACACATGCACGAGCATGGCTTTATATACAATAGAGACTACAACTATTGCTAATGCTGACTCATCAACTATCTAACAAACTTTGACTTGAAGACTAACTACCTCTAATTTTCTAGAAGCTGCTAATAACAGAAAAGCAAAACAGAAATAATCTAATATCGTTGATTTGTTTAATTAATAAATAGGAATTAAAATTTCTAATTGACGTGGATAGAGAGAGATGTGATTTGGAATGTAACTTTAGAAATGATGTTGAATTCGTTCTCTCTATAAATCACGATAAGGGAACATAATGTAATTCAGTAAAATAATTAAAAATCATAAATTATAAATAATACACAATTACTTATAAATCCCTGACTATGGCCAATGGCCATTTAGCAGAGCCCAAATAAAATAGAGATATTTGGTGATTTTAGCACTTTGAAGATTACAATGATAAATTATAGCACCCTAGATTTAAAAGATAAATTTTGGCCTTTTTAACTTTTTTGGACTTCTTTGCCCTCTTTTTTATTTTCCTAATTTTCATTTTTATATTAACCGAAAAAAATTATTATTAATTTAAATTAAAACAAAAAATTCAAGTAATTAATATTTTTAAAACTTTTTATCCCTTTTTCACATTTCATCCATCTCTCTCCCGCTCTGACTCTCTACAGCTGATCCTCCATCTATGCTCTCTACAGCTGATCCTCCATCTATGCTCTCTACACAAGGGGGAAGTAGCCATGATCTCATTTCCGACGGCCGGCTTCCGGCGGTTTCGTTTCCCTTCTTCCTGGCGACCATATTTTCCGGCGATCTTCAGTCTCATTTTCAGCCATCTGTAAAGGCATCCTTATGTTTCGGCCATCTGCAACCTCTACCATCGTCTATTAAAAAAGATAAATCTTTCCTTGTTGATGTTATCGGCGTTAAGGCAATTTGTCTTTTCCAGATCTTTAATCTTCTCTTTTTTTTCTTCTGGTTGGATCTGTAAAATTTGAATATGGGTGTTCTTCAAATTTGATGAAATTCACGATTTTTATTATGTGATTTCACGAATTTTGTTGTGTGAATTCACAATGTTTTTATGTGTGATTTCATAATTTACGAAATTCACGAATTTTATTATGCGAATTCACTATTTTTAATGTGTGATTTCATGAATTTTGTTGTGTGAATTCACGTGATTTCACACCAAAATATTTGTGAAAACGTAAAAACTTTTAATAAATCGATAAAAAAATCTGAATACATCATCAAATCGCAGAGATCCAAGGGAATAATGTTGTGAAATAGCTTCTAATTTGGGTATGGTTCGTGGAGGAGGAGGTGGAATATCAAAATCATCAGAGGATATGTTAGAAGTGCGTTCCATCGATTTTTCCGAATTAATCGTGCCGCAGGAGTGGAAGTATGGTACCGGATGAGAAGAATGAAGACGAACACGAAGGATGACGCCGCCGGGGAAAAGGATGTAGCCGCCGGAGAAGAAGGACTGAAAAGTCGGAGAAGAAGATCTGCATTGCTGCTGTTTGAGAATCTGAGATATATATAGAGGTTGGATCAAATAGAAACCATACTCTATGTAGAATCTAGAAACCAATATGGACCTTAGATGTAATTTAATTAATGGATGAGATTTCATCCATACCTTTTTGCTGAATTACTGCACACGTGTAAGGGAGGGTCTTATTTGTCTTTTGTTTTAATTTTGTAACTGCTAAATCCTAAATTAATGCATCCATTATCATTATAGATTGGTTAATCACGCTTGTTACGTTTAGAGGATATACTAGGTGAATATTTGCTTTTTTTTAGAAAAGCTCCACATACATATCAGTTTATTCTGTAACATTCAGAAAAGTGTTAATCTGATAAGGTCGGCGAACGACGAACGAATAACGGAGGGAATATATCAGGTTTTTAACGGAGTTTTCGTCGATGAATTCACCAGGTTCTTCACCTTCATCTTCTTTCCTCCCTTTATCTTCATCTTTGCAGAAAACATTATGCTATGATTTTCGTTGGTTATGCAGCGAATTTTTTTTTCTAGCTGTGTAGGGAAATATTACAAATATTTTAGAAGGTATCGATTAATTCGTTGGAGCATTATAGTTGTGATTCCCAAGCATCATATAACCTTACAACAAACATTATAATTATTTAGTCTCAAGTATATGTTATGGTTTATGTCTTTATATAAATGTTGGCAGGTGATGTTAACACAAGTGATTTGTTCTCCGATTCCGCACCTTCTTATATTCCAAATTGTAAAGACGAATTGAAGCTTCACGTTGGAAGAAAGTTTCTTACGTTGAAAGAAGGAATAGATTGTTATAAGGTGTATGCTGCCACATGTGGGTTTGATATACGCAAAGGCCAAATAAAGAGATCTTCTGATGGACATGTCATTTTACGGAGATATGTTTACTGCAATCGTGAGGGGGTGAAACACACATCAGATGAAGAATTAGATTCTAATGCTCAAGTTTCAAATATCAAAAAACGTAGGTTGTCCAGAAGATCGTCATGTTTGGCTCGGGTTGTTTTTCGTTTCTCTGCTGGTGATGGGTACATTGTGGATAAGTTCACGGAGGAGCATTCACATCCACTAGTTTCTGATAACTACAAGCATTTCATGAAGTCTAATAGAAACCTGGATGTCTCACATCAAACATTTATATTAAACTGTGCACGAGCAAATATAGGTCCTATGAGATCATTTCGTTTGTTCAAAGAGTTGGTTGGGAGTTATGATCGTATTGGATGCTCAGGGCTTGAATTTAAGAATTTTTCACGTGACTTGCGTGTCTTTGCAGATGGTGTTGACGCGCAAATTGTAATTGAAAAATTACATCAAAAGCGTGAAATGTGCCCTAAATTCACTTTTGATTATAGTGTCGATAAGAATGACAAACTGGCAAGGTTATTTTGGGCAGACACTAAATCAATTCAAAATTACCAGATTTTTGGGGAGCACGTGTCTTTCGATGCAACTTATGCAACAAATCGGTAAAGTTTCAACTTTTAATTATATTTTTGCATTATTTTATCATTATATATATTGCTTACTATTGATATACTTATAAGTATTCTTTTTTCTTATTCATTGCTTAGTTACAATATGATTTTTGCGCCGTTCACTGGAAAGGACAATCATGGTAAGTGTGTTACATTTGCCGCCTGATTATTGTCAAGAGAGGATGTTGATTCATATGTGTGGTTGTTCACCAATTTCAAACAATGTATGGGGAAAGCGCCGACTTTGATGATAACCGATCAAGATCCAGCGATGAGGATTGCGATGCAGCAAGTTATATATATTGAGATAGAGAGAGGATGTGAAAAAAATTGAAACCGGTAAGAGATAAAATGAAAATCAGGAAAAGGAATTTGTTTTTTCTTATTAATAAAACTTAGTATTATTTTGTTTTGGAAAAATGAAAATCAGGAAAATTAAAAGAAGGGCAAAAAAGTCCAAAAAGGCTATGATTTATCTTTTTAATGTAGGGTGCTATAATTTATCTTTACAATATTCAAAAGGCTATTATTATAATTCTCCCAATAAAATAACTACACGTCCATCGGTCGATGTATATTTGTGTATATAAAAAAGTTGATAGGATGCTCTATAATAATTTGAGTGTAAGACTCTAAAAGACCAATTTAAGTTACTTGGATATTTCATGTTACATTGTAGTATTTATTTCCGCTAAATATAATATACGTACCTCGTGTCGTGTCTAATAATATTTCTCAGCGCGTGCAATATCCTAGTTGGTCCACTCCACTCCGCGGGCAACTTCAAAAATAGTACTCCCTTCATCCCACTGAACATGTTTTGTTACTGTTCGGCACGGATATTAAGGAGAAGGGTAAAAAGTTAGAAAGTGGTAGGTCCCACCAATTTTTGAAGAGTTAATTGTTTTCTTATATGGAAACAAGACAAGTTCAGTGGGACAACCCAAAAGAGAAAGGAAGACAAGTTCAGTAGAATGAAAGCATTACTACTATTAAGGAACCAATTGGTGTAAGTCAAGCTGTTTAGCCCAACTCGATCGGTCACCTGCCATTTCCAACCCAACTGTAAGTCAAGCTGTTTAGCGCAACTCGATCGGTCACATGCCATTTCCAACCCAAAAGGTTGCCCTCTTTATTTTTGAACCACTCTACCAATCATGCTATTTTTACCTTCTAACTAAGCCCTTTGAACAACTTGGTTGGAAGGTAAAAGAAGTATAATTATAATTGGTCGAGTGGTTGGAAAATAAAGAAAACATGTATGTTTTTTTATTTGTAAGTAGATATTAAAATCCGTTTCACCCCTTCTAAACTGCTCGACTTTTGCTCTTTTGTAGATACAACATTAACTTGGTATTTGGATACAATGATTTAGGTGTAATCATGATTATCTTACGTTGTTCAAATACATTTAGTATCTTTAAATTGCACATACAGAAAACTTTACCAAGGCAAACATACTGAATAAAATCTAATTCTATTCCACTCAAAGTTCTCACTTATTCTACTCTCAATAAGCCAACATCAACTAACATTTACATCCATGGTTATGACATGAGGAGCTGTGCATGTGATTTGGAAATGAAAGCAAATTGTAAGTCACTTTAAATATTTATTAGAAATAACTATATAGGAAAAAAAAGAAATTAAAAGAAATGAGACACTCATATGTTCCAAGTGATGCCGTTTTGCAAATAACTCCACAAAGCAATTCCTTTTTCAGCAGCTGTTTGCAAATAAAGGACATTACAAGATTTAAGTAGGAAATTAAGTTGACCAAGTCAAGAAAGAAAACATTCTCAATATCCCATATAACATTAATGATTATGAGCTTAATTAACTAGTGGTATAATTACACACATTCACAAGCACATACTAACTAATAAGGCTTGAAGGTTCCCTGTACGTCTACATGGGAGTATGTGGTATTGCCTTCCATGCCCTCTCTCTCTCTCTCTCTCTCTCTCTCTGTGTTCATGATGTGGGTGTTTTGAACTAAAATATCAAGCTTCGTCGTGGGAAGTTATTTGGAAGTGCTACTGTATAGCGTGAGCTACCATCTTCTTTACTTTACATACTGTATATGCTTAATTTCGTTTGTTGTTGGTCACCTGCTAACCTATGAGCATCACACTTTTTCCAATATTCGACTCTTAATTACTGATGCAAGTCACATGAATCAAATTATTAAATGTATTGTAATTTATAAAGGGAATTGTCCAATTTTCTCCCTATATTATTTTGTGGAGGAGCACTCTCATGATCTTGAACAAATTTGTTGTCAGGTCCTTAAATTTTGAAACTAGTCCGAGTTTCCCTTTCGTTAAGAGCGTGCGTAATGAGAATTTACAGTATTGCCTGTTGTTTTGTTAAACACATCAAAAGACATTTCCTTTTACAAAAACTAGCGTATAGCCCGTCGAAAATCGACGGGAATTCATCATTTATTAAGATTATTAAAATTATTAGACGCTATATTCTCGGTAGTTATAAAATTTTTTATATATGGAATTTTTTAGTTTCTAATTAAATTCAAGAAAATCATTAGTTTCTTTTGTTATTTAACCGAAAAATGAGGTTAACATTCAATCACCCTGAATCGTTGACCGCAGCAGAGGAAGACAGATGAATCAAGATGATGAGGTTAACATTCACCTATCCGTACATGTATTTTCCAATTAGCGAAATCTTCTCTAAAAATTACCAATGTAAATTATTTTTTATTTAATTTTTTTGAAAAATAATATTTGTAAAATTAACGCGATTAAGATCACAATTAATAATTAATCAAATATAAATTCAAAATATATTTTTTGTGCGCTCTATTTATTCCAGTTTTATGAATATTTTGATACTTTTATAAGTTATCCAATCAATGAGGACTATTGAAAATTTAATGTTGGATTTAAGACTTTAAAAAAATAGAAATAGAATATACAAATTAAAAATTCAACAAAATGAGAATTTGAGATAGATATGCATAGAGAGCATGGAGAATATGCCACGTAGTATCGACTTTTGAATTTTGAGAAGTTGTATTTTTCCAAAAATCTTGGCAAATAATTTCGTCGATTTTGCTAAGTATTTAGGATAAAAAAAATACAATCTTATATTTTTTTCTATTTTCGTTAATTTAATAATTTGTCAAATTAGATAAATTTATATTGACAACTTAATAATTAGTCAAATTATTTTTTTAATAGAAATATAACTATTTATTTGGCCAACTAAGTAATTGGCCAAATTAAATTGATTATGCAAAATAATTGTGTGATGGAAAAATACATATTGATCTTGAGTATTTATATAAGTTTTATAAGATGTGAGTTTTATTAAAAAGTAATGTGGGATTGAAAACTTTATATAAATTTCCATCCATAACGGCTCAACACTGTTCGGGTTTTATTGTTTGGATAGAATTATTATCAATGTAACAACCCAAAAAGAAAAGTTTATGGATTGGATGGAAGGAGTAAGTGTTACAAAACTAATATTCAATCATCTCTAAAGCTAGAGCGGCACAAATTTTGACCACGACAATATTCCAAAACAGTAAGATATATGATTTGTTCATTACTGAAAATAATAAGTGTTACAAAACTAAAATATAATCAATAGTAAATCTTATATATGACATAATTATAATATGAAATCAGACATTGAGTAAAAATATAAATTCTTATTAAAAACTAATAAACTCCTCAACAGAATAAAAATCAATTGCAAAAATACCGTAATAGTTTAAATATGAAATATTCAATCCTCTCTAAAGATATTTCTTAGTATATACTCCCCCTTTCTCCAAAAGTGTGGTGTACTTTTGATTTGTTGCGAGATATAAAATATTAGTTGAATCACACTAACTTGGGATGCAGGGAGTACAACTTTTTTTCAATAAGCCTCAGATAAGTAATCGTAGATAGATATACAACTTTTATATCTAAAAAATGTATGTGTAAATAAAGGTATTTTTAATATACAAATGTAAAATGGAGTAATTTTATGATTTTCCCAATAAAATATAATTGAATGTATCGTCGTGTGTTTCCAAATTTTCTTCCACGTAGGACCCCGAATCAAGGGGAGGCTTCGAATCCGTAATCGTTTTAATAATATATGGATGGATTAGACTTAAAGCCCATCATTTATGCCTTGATTAGATTTTTATCATGTAAAAATATTACTTGACAGTAATTACCAAAAATACACCATTTTCGCGTTCCACGTGAACCAATTTTCCAGTTGAGAATTCACTGATCTATGGAAATGGGAAAAGAAAACCTGAAAGTCCATGAATGACAATGAAAAAAGTTAATAATTATTTTACAATTAAGAATTAGACTATAGTTCTTGAATTGTTTTTTTATTTAGTCATTGTACCTTTATGTTGGTATGACTAATGAGAGGTAATTGAAAGAATAGTTTGAGATAATATTTTCATGTTACATCTCGTATTTCATTCCACCAATATATATCATGTGTATATTTAGATTTGTTTACAAATAATTGTACGGTATTTAATGTGCATTCATGATAGTGAAACACGAGATACAATAAAATGTAACAAGAAATACCATACTGGAAGACCAGTATGGACCAACTTTGCAAAAAAAAAAAAAAGTGCAACTTTATAATTGATCATTATTCAGATTATATATGAAGGTGATCAAGTGTATCAAGCAGAGATGCTCCAACCAAAACTCACAGATCACCTGCATATCATCACGTACGCCATCATACAATAACCTGTTGCATTTTCTACAATTCTCTTCACAAATATCACTATGTGATAAACATTATTCCCGTTCGGAGTTTATTTCCTCAACTATCCACTTTGTAAGTGTACAAGAAGCACCAGATTGCATAAGCAGTGAGGTCAACGCTGGAGATCAATACACCCGGAATGAAAGATTAAAGATCAGAAACGGACAACGAAACTCATGCCTTGAACTTCTGCGACAGTCTCTCAACTCCTTCTTTCCAATCTCCAGCAACTCGCTTTGCACCCTCCTTAACAGCTGAAGTAAATCCAGCAGACTTATGCTGCACGCTTCGTAAGGAACTGTCCCACCTTGTTTTTGCGGAATCTTTTAGCTCTCCTGCCTTTTGCTTCAAGTTAGATATGAATAGAACTATCATCTCAATGATTTTTGTAATTGTATCTTTGCTTCTCCCTCTAACTTCATCTGCCATTTTCTTAAGTTTGTCCACTAGGTTCTCGGACCTCTCAATGGATTCTTCAACAGGGAACTGCTTTCCAGCAGCAATCCATGTACCTCCAGTTTCAGCTTCCTCACGTAGGTCGTTGTCAACCACAACTTTTAGGCCTTGTCGCTGCCAATGGTCTCTGGCCTCATCCAGGGCCTTTGCTTGCTCCCTTGCCCTTTTTGCCTCATCTTCAGCCCAGGCCCTGCACAAAAATACATGAAGATAAACGGGAAACTCAATTTATATGTATAAATTATTCTTCCAACTCACGTGAGAGATCTCAGACGATCATTGAAAGGATAACGAGGGGTGGTAGGGGAGAAAATACTTTTTGCAGTGGAAGGAGATTTTTAATAGGAGTCTGGGTAGAATAAGGAGGAGCTTCCATCATTACACCGAAAAATAAATTATTTTTGTCAAGTTCCTAAAACATACCCCTTGGAGGCACTTGAAGTCTAGCATAAGCGAAACCCCTGATATAAAATGGATGAAAAACAGAACTAGGCCAACGTGAAAAGGAGTAGCATATGCTTCTTCCTAAGTAGAACCATAAGAAAAAATTATGCTGAATCCCAAGAAAAGTTACTTTTATGATTATGATCTCTCCCCAAAATTCATGATTGTAGGAAGAAAGCTAAGCTTAGGTCAAAAGGAGAAGATGAAATCAACTTCTCACCGTGCCATGGATAAGGCTTTGCGCTCAACTTCCAGCTCATATCGTAACCTTGTTAGTTCCTGACTCTCAGTTTCGGCATCTGTCCGAAGTTTATTCAGCCTTTCTTTCTCATATGAAATCTCCATTTTATCAGTCATAAGGGCCTGCAACTGTTCCTCCACATCTCGCCTTATTCTAGAGAGAACTTCCATTTCTGAATCAACAGCAGCACGTTCCTTCACTAATGAAAGATTTTCCTCCTCCCTTGCAGCACTCAGTTTCTGCACTTCTCTTGTTGCTTCCTCAGCCAATTTCTCAACAGCATTGATCTTTTCCCTTTCCAGGGAAAGCTCCTTCTCGAAACTCGCATTAAGATCCTTCTCAACTTGAGCAACTAGAGCACTGTGAGCAGAAACAGCATTCTCTGCCATAGATTCAGCTTCAATCCGTGCAAGTTCTTCACTAACAATAGCAGAAGCATCCCCAGTTGAAAGTGCAATGGCAGCCTGTGCTTTTGTCACAGGTTTTTCTGGCTGGAAGAGTCTTGTGTATCCTGTCATGCAATGTGAATTATAATGAGAGAAACACATGCCTGAGAAACATAGTGCTTTCACATATGGAAACTCACCAAATGCCAGGGCTATAATACCCTGATCTCCAGCTGCTATGTCAGCTACCACCGCAGGCCATGCATCTGGGTTGATCTTGTCGATATCTATGAATCCAGTTAACTGCTGCAAGATCTTAATTCCACATATAAGGAAAGAAAGCAAAGTTAGTGACATGTTCATCACTGACTCCTGTTAATCCAGCATAAATTCTATATTATATCGTTATGTGATAACCTTTTCGTCAACTGCTGGTAGCTGCCTTTTTTCTAGGGCCATCTTCCAACTCACAAGATCTTGACGAGATAAGGAACTGTTAAATTATAACAGAAATTGGGAAAAACAAAAGTATCAACAATTTAACCAGATGAACAATTTACTATAGTTCCAACTTTTAAAAATATAATATGAGGAAAAGAGAGATAAAATAAGTAATAAAATTCATATCCATGAACCTTTAAGGTCCGAGATAAAGGGCAGCAGTCCTCTTTATTAGTATGTATCCAATTTGTCAAATTTACAAGTAAATTAGTTTTAAAAAAATAGATGTCATTAAATAGAAGGAATATAGTGTGTTCACTCGCATTTATATATACCTTTCAGGAGAGAAATATAAAGGAGTAGTGTCTTCATCTCCGTATGACTGCAAGTCATGTCTTGAAAGCTTGCTGGCAATAAGTCCAGCCTCTGCCAAGCCTGAAAACATGTGAACTAGTTCAGACATAAATAGACAAAAACAAAAAAACTTGCACGATGAGAGCTCTGGATTGTTACCCAAAAGTTAGATTTTCACCTTGAATGGATGGGAAATCAGGGTCTTCGGGTGTAATGTCATCAAAAGCAAGTTCAGAAACATTCTCGATGTACATAGCAGGATAGACTTTGGAAGTTGTGTTCCTACAACAATTCCAAATACATGAGTTTAATTTAAATACTGTAAGATTCATTCCTAGGATAGGTCTCACTAAAACAACTTAAACCTGGAAAGAGCACTGCTGGCTTCAACTAGCCAACGAGCGTATTCCCGTCGAGTACATAAATCTCCAGGTTGAACACCATCCTCAATCACCTAATAGAGTAGAAAACATTAACCTTTGGGTGCAAATCTAAATAACTAAATTCAGCTTTTATATCTGACTCTGTTTACTGCAAGAAAAAAAATTCTAATCAGTCAAAATTAAGAGTGATTGTGTGGTAGCTATTGTAGGTCCTAATAGAAAGAGCTAACAGAGCTTTGAACTCATAATGACTAAATTTAAAGCTAGTAGTGGATCTAAAATTTAAATAGATAAAAACTCATGCACGTAAATATCTATACAGATGATTGTACACTGGGAGACATTATGTTCTTCTTTGACATCTACACGTTTGATATAAGTTGTCAGCACCATTATTCATAAAAAAAAAGTACCACTGTCAGGATTCTAAACAGAAAATGCACGTGCCGTTATTGTTGGTTTCTTGAGGGTACTGGGACAATTTCTAAGCCCTACTGATTAAGTGACTTCAAAAGTTCCATACATCACATATGAAGAATTTTGAACTCTTCAAATTATATGCTGATCCCTCATGCCTCACCTGCTTTCTTTTTATGATAGTGCTAGAACAGAAAATGTGCATGATACTAATGTGCAGTATTTTCAATTGTTTCACACTTTTCTCAATTCTCTTGGCTAAAGACAACAAAAATTTGTACATGTGGATACCAGTTCAACTTGACTACAAGGGTGTTGGAAATAAACCTCCAGCAGTCAATTGTGTAAGCTTATACTTTACTAACTTAATTCTATACGTGCTTTGTAAAAAAAATATTTTTTGAATTTTAAAGCAAAAGGTTGATGTAAAAATTTTGGGAATGTTATTGTGCAGAATCCAGTAGCTAAAGCAATATTTAACAAACCTTCAAGACTTGCAAAGCAGAAAATGCTTGACTTTGAAGTTGATCAACTACAGCAGGAACCAAAACCTTCCCAGGAGGGGACTGCAGAGCTGCAGAGACAAGAGATGGCGCAGGTATGCCAGCTGAAGTGAAAAAATTTCCAGGATTTGTACGGTCAAAAAGAGGTTCGCTAACATTGTCATTTTGATCATTTTGAAGATCTTGATATCCAGATGGAAAGGAATCTTCTGCTAATAAAGATGCCCCAGTCGATACAGTTCCAATTAACGTTTTCCCTACCGAAGATTCAACAATTTCATTAACAGAGACCTCTCCAATTTTGCTTGGAAAGACATCCATTGTTAAATGCTCCTTGCTTCGCTCAACATCCATGGTTGAAAGCACATTTCCAGACTTCAAAAGCTCTTCTTGGGTAATGCTTGTTTCAATAATTGCATTGGACTCTGATTCAATTGATATATTTGAAATTGAAGACTCAACAGAAGAAGAGTTAAGTGACAAGCTGGACTGTTTATTCAAGCTAGACACCCTGTTCGGATGGTCAGTGAATGAATTTTCTGAATTGGCAACAAAATCATATGGTTCTAATGTATTGGCATCAGCAAGTTTGTCCAATGGCATGGGTGAAGAATCTCCATTAGTATCATGTATAGGAGGTTTGTCAGCGGCTTCAGGAGAAACCATATTGCCGCTAACAGCTGATTCTGTTTGGACATCTATAGGAATAGAGCCTTCATCTTCCTCAGATGACTGCCTCAAACCAGTATCATCACTAACTCTACTTTCTATAGCTTCAATATTTTCGTTAATGAAAAGAGGATCTCCATCTTTACCTGTCATGCTTTCTGCAGTATTGCTGTCCGGCACCTCAACTTCCTCTCCATTTTTATCCCCTTCAACTTGATTCTGTTTGTCATCAAAGGACAATGACTTTTCTTGTTCTGCTGTCAATGGATCCATTTGTTCTCCAACTCCTGTACATAAGAGCTCATGCATTCAAATTTAAATTGCAAGCCACACCACCAATTAAGAAGGGCATACCTTAGAGAGACATATTTATCAGATAACATGACAAAAGGTGAGGATATTCCATGTAAAAGATTGCAAATACTCTTTGAAAGAAGATATCTCTAAAACAATTCTTTCCTTATTTGCTAAAGAAATGTCAATAGTTTGAACAGACTCTATCTGCTCCATGAAGCCATATGTTTGATAGATCTTAATAATTGAACTACAAAGGAAGAAATTACCCACTTGAAGTACTCCTTCTACTGATAGAAAATGCAGCAAATGTGATGCCAGCAACCAGAACTATCCCAGCAGCTCCTGCCGCCAGTATCCCTGAAAGTAAACTACTTCACTAGTGTTATTAGCCAACAAGAAAAACCACCAGCATAGAACTCTATATTTTCATCAATGCATGTACACAGAAGCAGCGCTCCATCAGCCTAAACATTACATATTCACTTGAATTTTTATTTCAGGAGACTAACTTCCATTCAGGTAAGCTCATTCAAATTAATTTTGAATAAAGTTCTCATTTACTGACTGAAGGAAAAAAAATGTGAATGGCCTTATCATTGATCGTTAATTCTAGGAATTAGCTGCGGCAATCAACAAGATCTTATATACAGGTATATTTAATCTTAATCCCGATACCTATCTGAAAATGAATAATAAATCCAGAGCAACTACTCTTCCATTAAATACAGACACACATTCTAATTAGCTAGTGTACGCTAGGACGATCTAGGATTTAGAAGAAAGCAACATCAGTCTTACCTGCAAGCGATTGCTTCGGCTTGGGATCACCAGAATGTCTTTCAGCGTCACCATTCGCCCAGCCAGAGAAATCATCAGCTGCGGAATTCAAGTTCGTCCATGACGAACTCCCTGGAGTACGTCGTTCCAAGCCGTTACCGTTGACCGCGCTACTCCGCACAACCACCGGCACGAGTTTCACACTGCGGCGATCGATCTTCGGAAGTCGAGTCTGCATAAACGCCAACTTAGATTTCCGGCCAGCGAGTGCGAATTTAAGCTGAAACGACGTCGGACAAAACGCCGTCGCCGTCGTGGTCACAGCGTTCATTCCCGATTTCTTCCGAAATAATTCGCCTCCGCGAAATGCAGCAACTATTTGGGGATATTATTCCTGCTGCTAAAAATTATTATCATTGGGGTTTGCATTTAGGAGATTTGGTGGATAATTTCTAGGGTTTTTTTGGATTGCACTAGGGTTTTGCCTACAACCTATTGCTGTGTGTATGACTGGTACTTGTTATCCATCTTATCCGACGAACCGCAAAATTCGAGTTTCAGTGATCAACGGAATTACCGAACCGGGTAATTAGATGGTCTCAGACTCTCAAATTATCACTGTCGTTTGCTTTTTTTAAATGATAAAATCAATATTTCTTATTAATTGAAATGTCGATAATATCTAATAAAATTAAATAAATCCAATTGTGAACTGATAATCTAATTAATATAAGATCATAGCAACCCTACGTGTTATACTAGGGAGACAATTATTTATAAATAATTTCATATACATAGTGCATAAATAATAGATAATTTCATTATTTATATAAATAATACATTATTTTTTAATTAATATCGTATCAAATTTAATATAAGAAGTATATTAATCTTTTGAAAGGATCATATACGATATTAACTGTAAGTAATTAAGTTTAATTATACTTTATTTCCTCTATTCAATCATACTAATGTATCTCGTGTTTTACTTTAGAAATAATTAGCTTGATCACACTTTATTTCTTTTATCCCATTTTTTTTAGAACCATTTCTTTTATCCTTATTGAGTGAGTACCACTTAGCTTGCGTGCTTTTGTTAGCAAGTTCTGATACATTGTGCAATATTTTGATTTAAAATAAAGTCTAATATATTTAGATTTTGTGCATCAAATATCACAATGTTTGATCGAAATTGCAAATTAGACTCAAATTTTCAATCTATGCAATTAATGTTTCTACGTGGGAAGATTTCCGGCAGGAAAATAATGTCGTTTTGGAACAAAAAAATTTGACCAAAATAAATCACACTAAATGAAAATATAACACAACATTTGGGATTAATTGAAAAATTGTACACGAAGGTTCAATATATTTTTAGGTTAATTAGCTTGAAATATATATATGTGTGTGTGTCAATCCATAAAAATAAACATTTTGCTTTTACAAAAATGAAAAATACACACCTAAAAGAGAACAAATGAGATTTGAACATGTTTGATGTGCATGGACGAATTTAAACCTTGATTGTGACATGTTTCTATCAATTATTAATAAAGTATTACACATCACTTACACATGTGTAAGAGATGTGTAAGAAATATGTACTTGTTTCTTGAATTTAACTGTCGAAATATATTAATTCCTAAAATGACTTCGCCCTATAAACTTAATGAAGATCCCTCTCGAGAGGGATCTGAAAAATAAAGATCCCTCTCGGGAAGGATTTGAAAAATGAAGATCCCGCTCGAAAAATTGAAGATACCTCTCGGGAGGGATCTGAAAAAATAAAGATCTCTCTCGGGAGGGATCTGAAAAAATGAAGATCCCACTCGGAAAATTGAATATCCCTCCCGAGAGGGATCTTTAATTTTCCAAATGGAATATTCATTTTTTGTATTTTTTCAAGTTGTGTCAGCTCATTATCAAGTTGTGTCAACTCTTCGTCATAAAGTGGGTCCTATCAATTATATGATTGTACATTGTGTATAATAAATTTGTTTGAATTGGGTGTGTATTTTTCATTTTTATAAAAGTAAAGTGTGTATAATAAATTTTCTCCCTATATATATATATATATTTTATTTTTACCACAAACTTTTAGTTTTATTCTAAATATTAAACTTTACATATGTTCAAAATGAAGATAATCTTTATTTTATGAGTATAACAGTCCTTTTCTCAAAGATAGGGGACCTATGAAAGAAAGGATGGCCCTTGGTTCTTTTCTTTCTTCCTAGTTATGAGCTAAAAAAGCTGAATCAACATTCAACTATTCTATATTATGTCTTTCTTTCTGAAGGGCTTGCGGTTCATTACACCAAAGGCTTTTAGTGAACTATTGAAGCTATCGAGAGAGTACCAAATGCTGACGGTGACGAAGCAGATAGAGAAAATAAGGTGGACGCAGAGCCAACGAGTTCAGTCAAACATCATAACGAGTATAAGGTTACAGAAGCCTTCGCCAACTTTGATAGGCATAGCATTGCAAGCAAATAGAGCAGAGAGCTTACCCTTTCTTTCTATTAGAGTCGCGAGCTTGTTGTAGTCGGTCCTAATAAATGTATAACCTTGCTACTTACTTGCTATATCCCTGCGTCCTTGCACGGCTCGGCTCGTTCTTCGAGCCCCTTCCCCCTATCCCCGTTCCTACCGTCCTATAATGTTAGTACAAAATTAGACTTAGTCGGTTCAAACCAAATAATAATGATGGCAAATGGAAACAATAATGACAACAACAATGAGGATTGAAATCACTAAATATATATATTTAAAAAAGTTTAAATTGAAAAGTTTGTTAGTAATTTGTCATGATCCGTAAAATTGATCTCATAATCGAGTTACAAAAAAAAAATCAAGTTCTAGAATCCAAATTTAGATTAGTCTTATGAATACACATATATATATATATATATTACTAGAACATTTTAAAAAATATATAAATAGCTTCTCAACTAGAATTTTATAATTAGATAATAATTGTTATTGGATCAAATGTGTGTTCGAAAGATTCTAACTACTAATTTGAATAGTTTGAAAGTATAAATAGAGATGTCTGATCTTATTTATATGTTGGAAATAATAAAATCAAATCAAAGTCCTAATAATTGGTTGATTATTTAAGTTTTTATTTTCGCTCTTAAATTATTATTAATAAATATATACATATAAAGGTCTCTTAAATATATTTAAAAAGGTATTAAATATAATAAATTTGATTAAAATTTAAATGAAATGTGAATTACATTCCTAAAAATTATGTATTAAAGTCATTAGTTTTAATGTGCAAATGCACATTTTTTTTGCCGAAGGTTTTTTGTATGTCGTCCACGTTACCGAAGGTTTTTTCTTCCCAACATTCAACCCAAGCTAAAATGACCTACAACAATGCTCAGCACAAGTCGATCAAACTATACAACTTGTTCAATTTTCCTAATGTGTTTTCCATATTTTTCATTTGCGCTTTCATTTTATAAAGACAACAAATAAGAGAAGTAGAATTTCAGAATCAGACTTATTCATAATAATAATAATAATAATAATACATTCAACCCAAACTAAAATGACCTATAATATGTGTGTGTTAGCCTAGTGGTAGAGTATTAATGTTCGAGGCCAAAGGTATCGGGGGTTTAAGTCTACCATCACACAGCCTTTAAAATTTGTTGTACAACAATTAAAAAAAAAACCTACAATAATACTCAACACAAAGGAACATGATGAGATAACAAAATGATCAAGAAAGAATCAAAATTACATAAACCACGATGTCAAACGTAGGTGGAACTTCTTCATAAACAAGGAACATGAGAATGAAGCAGACCTCCTCGCATACCACTTACCAGGAAAAAATGGAATCTCTCATACCACATACAGTGAAAAAAACTAATACTCTTAACAAAATGATCAAGAAAGAATCAAAATTACATAAACCACGATATCAAACGTGAACAAAATGATCAAGAAATAATCAAAATTACATAAATGATCAAGAAAGAATCAAAATTACATAAACCACGCTGTCAAACGTTGATGGAACTTCTTCAGGAACAAGGAACATGAGAATGAAGCAGTCCTCCTCGCATACCACTTACCAGGAAAAAATGGAATCTCTCATACCACGTACCGTGAAAAAAACTAATACTCTTAAAATAGATTTATAATAGGGAAAACTAATTTTGTAATAGTAGGCTTTTTTATAATAGTAACAGATATATATTCAATTATATTTCCTACTTTGGTTTCTAATTGAATCTTTTTCTATTTTGTTCGGAAGAACAAGAAAAAGTATATTTCTATTTCACGGCGTATATCCTTATTATGAAGGTGGGAAGGTGAAAAGATTAATGAAATTTAGTACACAAAACAAAAGTAGTAATAATAATAATAATAATAATAATAATAATAATAATAATAATAATAATAATAATAATAATAATAATAATAATAATAATAATAATAATAATAATGATGATGATGATGATCTCAACTCAAAAGAATTTTTTTTCTCATTTGTTTTGATATAATGAAAAATCCGATTATGAGGTATTAAATTTTGTGCACTCCCTTTTTATCTCGCCCAAAGTAAGAAATGGAATTATAATATCATAACACATTTCACCTAAATTAAAAAGTGTGGTAAATATATCAATATATTATAGTAGAACATATCCTAAACACTACAATCATTCTCATGCCTATGTGGCATTTTTTAATTTTTTCTTTTATATTTATCTAAAATATCCAATATAACATACATCCATTTCATATGCAAGCTTTAGTTTTATAAGAACTAAAATCAAGGAACCAATTTAGGAAGTAAAATTAGTCTAACATTTAATATTTGGAAATTGGAATGACAATCAATTATCAATTACGATGCCTCTTCTCCATATATGTGTACATAAATTAGGGTTGTCTAAGCGGGTGGCGGGTAATCGGGTAGTGTTGTACCGACCCGACACCCGACGGGTATTGGATACCCGATACTCGCATATTCGGGTAAACGGGTCGGGATACGGATTGAGTTTTTTTAGAAATTTCGGGTATCGGGTATACCCGACACCCGATTCGGGTACCCGAGTATACCCGAATTTTTAATTTATACTATATTATACTCCCTCCGTCCACGATAAATTTGCCACAATTTTCTTTTTGGTCCGTCCACAAAAAATTTGCCATATCCATTTATAGTAATAGACCCCACACACCTCACTTACTTTTCCACTCACAACACAATTTAAAACTATATAAAAGTGAGACCCTTATTCCGCTCACAATACAATCAACCAAGAAATTATTAAAACCCGTGACATCCACAATGTGGCAAATTTATTGTGGACGGATGGAGTATTACTTTAAATTAAGTTAATTAACTTTTAGGATACAAACCTATGAGATATATTTATGGTTTTAGTTTATGATTAATAGTGTTGGTGACATTTTTCAATTTTAAATTGCTATATATTTCTTGTTTCTTTTGGTTACAGATTGTTATGGTCATTGCTACGAGTTTAGTAGTTTATAAATTAAATTTGATATAATGTGATTCGACTTTATAAATCAATAATACCTCATGATATATGAATATATCGTATTGTACTTCTTTATATATTAGACATTGCATATATATAGTGTAAGACATAAATTGAATAATGTTGAATAATTTATTTTAGGCATAACATAGAACATAAATTAAATAATATCGAGTAATTCGGGTACCCTAATACCCGATTGGGATACCCGTTTCGAGTATTTGGATACCCGATTTTTAATATAGGGTCGGGATAGGGTATAATAAATTTGGAAAAATCGGGATCGGGTACCCGACATTTTCGGGTAAGGCACCCTACCCGACCCGTTTAGACACCCCTAAGATAAATAGCCGCTATATATGGACATTATAATCAATCAATCAACCAATTTACATGCATTAAATTTAAAAAAGCCCCAAACTCCTCCCTACATTGCTCCTCCTATAGTATATAAATCAATTTGCTGGAGTGGAGTGATGAACAATAGCTCATTCATATTACATTTTTGTGAATTTACATTGAAGATGTCTGAGCAAAACTGGAGGGCATCAATGACCAAACGATGAAACCAGTAGCCGGCGATTTGAACATCCGCCATCATGTGATGGTTATCAATTATATATCTTCATTGCACTTATGTATGTAATGTATTGTTACAAACTCATTTCTTTGGAGTTGCAACTATAATTAATCGAGCCTTTTTTTTTTTTTGGACTATCTCTATATTAATAAAATGTAAAATATATGACATGATTTGCTTGATGTGTATTTGAATTAATAATTTACTTAGGTTCCTCAAAAAAATGTTAGACTTTATTTAGTTAGGTACGTTTACATTATATTCCCAATTAATTAATTTGTCTGGCTCAATTTAATGTCCAGAATTATGCATGTGCATCGCACCGGTGCACATACGATAGAATCTAAAAACTCGAGCATAGAACTTGAATAATTAACTATTGTTCTGTAACTACAAATTATTTGCTTTCTATTTTGTATATATAATTTTCTTTCATATGAGAGGGTTTGTAAAGTTGCTACAGTAAATAATTAATCCCACGTTTTTATGTTTGGTGAATTTATGTTTAATTTACTTCAGTTGTATAAATGAAATGTACATTAACTTAAAGAATTGCACCTTAAATTTTAATGAGCTTGATAGAGGCTTTGGACATACAAAGACGGGGAGTTCTATCTTCTATATCCAGTCTCTCTCTCAATTGGAGTTTTTAATTTTTAATTTTTAATTTTCCAATTTCTATTTATAAGTTATATATTAGACATAAATATATTTATAGATTTCTTATAACATATTGGATAGTTTACGTGCAAAGGATATGTGTAATATTTTGAATTGAAAGGATTGATTAGTGATTACAAATTATATGTGGTCTCTGCATGGGACTCTTTCCTAAAAATTAAAGAAGATATAAAGCTCATTCTCTATTCCTATATATTTTATACAATAATATATATATATATATAATGTTAACATAAATTTATATAGATTGTATAACATTATATGGAATACCTAAATTATGTCAGATGTTCATTATAGAAACATATCAATATGTTATATATAAGCGTGCATATATATTATTTAGTGTTTATTATGTATAGTATATTAGTAAGTATAGATAGATATAAATTTACTTCAAATATTAGTCTTTAGAAGTCAATAAATTATATTGAGCTGAAAATGTTGAACTGTACATGTGGTCGTGAATGTAAAATAAATTAATTTAATTATTAATCTTTAGTATCAAAATTAGTTACTAACTAATAATTACTTAATTAAGGACGTTTTAGTATACATACCGATATATATTATTTGCTAAGCTAAGGATATTAGAACTGTAATTACAAATTTTGTTTTTTGGTCAATTATTTAGTTAGAATCAATATAAATATATAAGTAATGTAATAAGTGTGATGAAGGAAGACGTGGGTTAACTCGTGGTAGATCTTGCTATTAATTATTTGAATTTTTTCTAATAAGTTTTCTATATATATATATATATATATATATATATATATATATATATATATTTATATTTAAAGTCATATTTTAATTATAAAATTTTATTGTTTCTATTATTTATAATTAATATTTATTCTGTAGGGTTCTAATTTTATTGGATATTGTCCAACGGATTTTGAACGCCTGGACACGTAGTAAAGTCATTTTTTAATCATGTTTAGAACGGGTGCAGGTGGAAAAATTCTGAACGAATTTGAGTTTGAAAAATATACTAATAGATGGATACTCAACCCATTACCATTTGTCATTCCTAATTAAAAGTTTGATATGAGAAGTAAAATTGTTTTTTTTAAGTTAGACTATAATTAACGCTAATAATTAAAATATTAATTATTTTTAAGCAATAGACAAATCTTGAAAAGCAAAATAACATTTTTAAGATATAAATAGAGAATTTGTAAATGAAAATTCATATAAAACCAACGCGGAATTTTCTCCATCAATATATAATAACAAAACATATACTAAGTACAACAATCATTTTCATGCCTATGTGGCATTTCTAGAATTTATCTTTTATATTTATCTAAACTCTCCAAAATATATGCATCCATTTCACATATGAGTTTTGTGAATAATCATTTACTTACGTTACATATGATTTAGTAAAACTGAATTATGTGAACCAATTATTGGGCAATTCCAATTAAATCTCCCTATAATTATGAAGCCAACTTACGTTAGTCTTGTATTGAGCAAATTATTAAGCCTCTCTAGAATTAAGTTACGTTACATATATGTTAACCATAAATGGATGCAATTTAGTTTAGGGGAACTCTTTTTAAATACCAAAGAATAAAAGAAATAAGTTATATATCCCCATTCATAAGAGTACAAGTTTTTCATACTAAAATATATTAAAAGACTATAATACCCCTAAAAAACCAACAACAACACTTAAAACATAAAATTCAAAATGGTCTCTCACCCAATCAAAGTTTCGGTCCCCACCATTCTCTCTCTCTCTCTTTGAATTCTGTGTGAAAGTCGAAACCACCGACCCCCACCACACGATAACTCTCGCCGGCAAGAAGTATGGCCGACTACAATAGAGAATCTGACTACGATAGAGAGTCCTCACACGATAGAGAATCCGCACACGATAGCGACACCGATTCCGATGAAGAACCCTTCGTTAATGAACCACCGGTTAGTGCCCTAACTTTGAATTTTTTTTGTAAATTAAAGCTTCTAAAATACATGTTTATATATGTTTAATTGCAGTGAGGGTGAATGTATATGCTTGCATGAGTTTAGATAGTGTTATTTAGAAGTTTAGGCGTTGATTGGTGTTAGTTTGGTCGGAGTTCTTCTGCTCACGATGGTGGTGATGAAGATGAAACCATCGTGGGCACGATGGTCTATACCATCATGGGCACGTCGTGTGCTCGACCGTGTGCAACCACCGTGCCCATATGCTGAGGCTACACACGATCGGATGGACACGTCGTGTGCTCGACCGTGTGCAACCACCGTGCCCACACGCTGGGGCTGGACACGATGACTGCTAGACCGTGTGCAGCCATCGTGTCCAATACAGAGACATTTTATTTCTATATTTTTGTGTGTTTTTGTTTCGTTTATCCAGTTGATCATTGCAACCTAATTGTGAATGGAAGAGACCCATGTTAAGCTTTGTTACACGTCAAATAAATCTTTACGTACGGGAGGCAGTATTTAAAGAGATAACTTCGACATTACGACGTGTTAGCGGCAATCCAATAGTATGTGAAGAAGCTACTGAGAGATTCACCAGTGAAGTTGTTGGTCGTTTGATTAGAGTGAGGAGAAACGACAGTACAAATGGTACCCTACATCACTTGATTGCCCGTCAATTAAAGGGTGATCACATACCCCCGAACAAATCTTGGTTCCAGGTTACCTGCAGGACTATTCGTTTTACGGCATATGATTATGCCTTGATTACTGGGCTTCACTTTGGCAACTATGAATTTCATCCACAGGACAACCATCTCCTTCGACCTGACAGTTTTTCCACAGAATTCTGAATGCTCGAAATATCAAGATTAGTGAACTGCGCCAAAAGTTCAAGGATCGAAAGTTGGGCAACAATATTGAAGATTATTTGAAGGCGGCAAATTTGCTAGTTTATTATTACTTTCTCTTATGCCTGGACGACATCATGGTCGAGACATGGGCATGGGCATTAGTTGAGGATTACGAGGTTTGGGATTGGTTTCCTTGGGGTTCTTACACTTATGGGGCGTTGTGTCATTATATAGATAATGTCTCCATGAAGCCGAGACATGAAGATAAGGACAATCACTTTTATGGTCCGGTTTGGGCTTTACAGATATGGTCATACGAGATGATTCCTGAGTTAGGGCGCTTGTGTGGAACCAGAGATAAAGTCGTCAAAGTGCCCCGATGTTTAATGTGGAATACAAGGACCCTCAAGATTGATTTCAGCACTTTCTTCGACGAAAAGGTACTTACATTTATGAATTTTTCCTCATTTGATAATATTATTACCTATTTAATATCTAATTATAATCTTTCATAATTTATTTTGCAGCACAAAGTATATCCCACATTGCCGCATATGATGGAGGATGAGTTTGAGTATTATTTCTACAGTTTTCAGAATGGTTCGCCGTGTGATGTTAAGTTCCAAAAGCCAGTACGAATAGCACAGATGAAGATTGAGGAGCCTTCGTCGAAGCCTAAAAAAAGGCTATAGATAAGTTAAAAAAGGCTATGGGGAAGATAATTGCATCTGAGTCGGCATCAAAAGTACCGAAATGACGCCGGCAGAGTACCCCACCAGTAGCTGAAGATGAGACAACAGAGCCGATCTACCAGGAGAGACAGTCGGACAGGGTATGTTGTATGCATGGACTTCCTTGTCCGAACCACAACCCTGACACGAGCAGGGATGACTACTACGATCGCCAACTAAAGGCAATCTTGTATAACGATCTGACACCGGCTTCATTGCTCGAGTTTCTCACAGGGGTTTTTCTCAGATCGTTGATTTCTTCGGTCCCAGGCCTAGGTGATCTAGAAGTCCTCCACATCACTCTGCTGCTAGCCACGGAAGGATGCCCGAGCCACACCGCCACTCTGCCTCAGTTAGTAGCGGTCATAGGAGGATCTCTGACCCACCTCGTCACTCTGCAGCTGCCGCTTCCCACAGTCACCACTCCGCTGCCTAGAGTCACCACAGTCACCGCTCTGTTGCACGTCCTTCGCAGAGTCACCATAGTCACCGCTCTGGTAAACGTCATTCTCAGAGTCACCACAACCAAGATCCAGAGCCGGTTGAGCAACAGTATCAACCGACTGAACAGCAGTTTCAGCAGCTAGAGCAAACGTTTGAAAGTATTCCCCACCAACATTCACCGTTTGAGCAGTCGATGTTTCCTGGCCAGTACGAGCAGTCGATTGTACCCTACCAGTTCCCTCTGACGCAGTTTTAGTACGAGCAGCAGTTGTTTCCCGGTGAGAGTAGTACTGCTCAGATTCAGTACCAGCAGTCGTTGTTTCCCGGTGAGAGTAGTATTCCTCAGATTCAGTACCAGCAGTCGTTGTTTCCCGAACATAGTAGTACTGCTCAGGTTGAGTACGAGCAACCGATGTTTCCTGGCTAGTACGAGCAACAAAATGCAATCCCGTGGTCCAATTGTAAACAACTAAGTTTGAAAATTAATATTTTTCTATTGTATTTTATAAATAATTATTTTTGTTTTATGTGAGAATCTTACATTAATTGTTTTGTTTTGGCCTTTCAACAGGTCATTGCCATTTGTTGTATCGGTACCAGCCATTGGGTCATTATTAGGATTGATCTTGTAGGGTAGATCGTGGAGTTGTACGATTCTATGTCACACCTCCATAGGAACGACATGGAACGACTCTACCAGATGAGACCCATTACTCGTCTCATGCCTCGTGTGCTTTCCCTTAGTGGATTTTGGCACAACAACCAATCGATGACAAAGCATGACGAGGAGACGACGTTCAAGATTATACCACCAAGCGAGTAGTTCCATCAGACAGACAGTCACAGTTGTGGCCCATTTGCTTGCATGTACCTGGATCGCCTGTTCTCTTCAAATCCTAAAGGAAGGTATCAGACAAAAGAAATTGATACAAAATACGTGATAAAATATCGATTGACACTATCCACTAAGATTTTCTGGTTATCATTGGACACATAGTAGGATTTTATTACATTTTGTACATGTTGTTGTTGTGACTATAAATTGAACGCATATCTATCTATTTTAACGTTAATGCAGCCATTTTCACCTTATGTAAGTGTTGTTGTATGCATTAATAGGAAGAAAATACAATGCAGATGTTGCACATGATAGGTACACACGATCGTGTGCAGCCATCGTGGGCTGCAAAAAGAGACATCCCACGATAAGGTGCACACGATCATGTGCCCACGATGCTGGCTTGTATAGTGTGCACAAGAACAAAATCATTTAAGATCATTTTGATTCTTTGTGTTATCGATATGACTGATTTAAGGTTGTGTGATAGCTTATTACAACATTAACAACAGTACTAGACATCATCCAATTATAAATACATTTCGATTCGTCCACGTCATTAGTACATGAGTCACTAGTACATGAGTCACTTATGTCATTAGTATATAATGTTATGAACTACTATACTTATATATCTTGAAATTTAAAATATCTAAGCAATTTGTTATATATTTTATTAATTGACAAAATAACTTTGCAAACATGTATATTATTAGCAAATAATGGTTAATAGGCACTGCATTACACGTAAATTGCTAATTTACTATCATTAACACGTATAAATCATCTGTTCTTAAGCCCACGGTGGTTGCACACGATAGGAAGGCTACCGTGTGCAGCCACCGTGGGCTGCGAAAATTTTTTCCCCATGGTGGCTACACACGATTGAGTCAGTGAATCCTGTGTTTTTCAAATGTTTTTCAATATATGAATACATTCACAAATAACTCGATTAACATTTAAAAGGTATTGTTGATACATAGAATCATAAATAACTCAATTAACATTTAAAAGGTATTGTTAACAATTTAATCTTGACGATTGGGACAACAACTTACCTCATGTTCTCCACTAAGACAAATGCTACATGTGCGGTTAAGATATCTCCTTACGTCATGATCTTCAGATTGACAAATGCTTCATCTTTTTTTCTGCCGGCGTCTTTGCCTCGATTGTTGTCCCTTCATCTCTTGTATTTCTTCAAGAGGGATATTCAAATCGACATCACCTATGGAAATGGGTGCTTTGCAGGATTTTCTATTGTGGCCTCTTCCCTTGCACCTCCCGCAAACTTGGGGACGCCTACTTGTCGCCACATTTTCAACTGCAGAGCGTGCACAGCTCATCTTTGGACGACCGGTCTGACGAACCTCATCCATAGGGAGACAGACAATTGAGGAGATCTCTGGCAGCACATTCCACCATCCGGATGTGGTATTGGATTGATACGCTCCCTATACGTCTCTCTGAAGTTGGCCTGCTTGAAATAACGACTTACAAAATCGTACACAGACAAACCGTTACATGCACACCTGTCACAATAAACAATTATGTCACACACACTGTCAAAATTATCGATAATAATTTAAGATATATGGAAGTTAATAATGCAAAATTACCTAATAGCAGCAACATCGTGACGACATGGAATCATATCCAAATCGAACTCCCGACACGCACATGTCCAGTTCCTAAGGTCGACTTGATAAGAAATATTTTTTCTTCGACTTTATAATCATGTGTGGTGGTATTACCTCGAGCCTCAAGACGAAGACGAGCTTGCACAAATAAAGAAAGTTTATCAAAAGTGCTCACTGTCAACTCATGATCTCTCGATGCAGCTTCTGCCCGCTTCTCATTGAACCAATTCTCCAAAATTAAGCGAAATATCTCAATCATCGAGCACACGGGTAAACGCCTAGCCCACAACATACGAGAGTTCAAGCATTCGGCTGCATTGGAGGTCAAGAAACCATAGCGTCGTACCGGACACTTTGACCTAGCCCACGTCTCCGATCCAATTTCATAAAGCCTCATGTGAGCCCCGTTAGGGCTTTCTACGTACAGCTTTGAGAAGAGATCTTTGAACTCTTCGTGACGATAACAATATGCTGCAGTTTAGAAGATTGTATTTACATGCTTGCCGTAGGGTGTCAGATTTTTCTGTAGATGGTGAAAGCACAACCCATGGAACGCATTCGGATACACAGCTTGAACGGCATTCTGAATGCTCTTATGCTGGTCACTCACAATCAGTAAATCTTCTGGAGGATTGTAGCATTTGCGCAGGTTATAGAGAAAATATGTCCATGTCTCATCATTTTCTTTGGGTCCAAGGCCAATTGCAAGAGGGAAGAGTTGCCCATTCCCGTCCAGCATGACGGCAACGAATAAAACTCCTTTGTTCCTTCCCTTAAGGTGGGTCCCATCCACTACAATCACCGGTCTAAGACACCTATCAAATGCTCGAATGCTTTGTCCGAGTGCAAGTGACACAACAAACCCTCACCAGTCGTCTCAAGATCATAAACCGTTCCCGGATTACGCTGCTTCAACAAATATAGATATGACGGGAGCCTCTGATACGACATGTCAAAGTAGTCGTACGTCTTCTCCATGGTTATGTTTCTCGTCCGGAGAGCAAAACTATAAAGCATATCAATGCCTTACTCTCTACGCATCTCTGCAATCATCTCTTTTGGTCTCAATGTCACTCCCTCGCCGACCAATCTCTTAGCAAAATAAAAGGCATCAACCTCAGAAGTCACCGACCGTGCAGCAGCATGATTCAAGTCCGAGTGACACGTGTGATCCATGTTCAACTTAGTAATTCTCCAAATGATTGCACCCTCAACAGCACACAGTCTAAATGTGCAATTCTATCTACCACTCTTGCAGAGAAACACCATACGTTTGGCAACGGAACGATCAGTTGTATACTCCAAAAAGTTCTCCAAATGATACATTCCTACAGTTATCCTTAACTCTTCCTTCGACCGAAATAAGGCCCCCACTACAAGTTTCCCACGTGCTGGTGGAGGCTGCTCGATCCAACCCAAAGTACCGACGCTGTCACGGTCGGGGAATGGAATTATCCAATTGCTCATTGTACGATGATGCTCAGGTTCACTTCCAGACTGATGGTCCGATGAGAAATTTTGATATCCCAAAATTCTGTCCCTCTGTGCCGGATGTCGAACCCAAGCAAGAAATTCTGTAGATAGTGAATCCAACAAATCTTTACGACGATCTTCCTCTTCGTCTTCAGACGACAACGCCTCCTCATCTTCGTCATCTTCCTCATCTTCCACATACTGCTCATCTTTGGACGGCATGCTATGATTTATATGATCGTGCTCTATGCCGGAGCTCCTACCACCCACATTAACCTCAGGAGCGGATGAGCCACCGTTCTCAATATAAACCTGCAGATCCTCTTTGTATTCAATTAGCAATCGAAGTAACTCCATGTCACTCCGCAATAAAACTTTTACTTTGTTGCCATTGTCCATGTGTGTCAAGTACCATAATGTGTACTCGGTCTCTTTTTGATCACCCAAACCCTCTCTAATAAGTTTCATGATGTTAGCACGCTTAACTGTGGATGTATCGATGAAGACAAAAAAATCCCCGTCCATATACGTCGATCGCTCCCAACGACCGCTATGATGTATCAAAATACGCTGCCACGACATCTGAGATTCAAAAAAGACCAAAAATTTATCAGAAACACGATTTACGGCATCCACTGTCCTGCACACAATCGCTGGATACAGTAATACACGATCGTGTGCAGAGACCGTGTGTAAGTTTCGTGCCCAAGAAACTTGCACACGACAGAGGGTAGAACACGATAAAGCCCTAGATTAAAATTCCCACGATCATTCATATATATTTGTCTTATTCTGCTTCTAAATATGTTTCTAAACATGCAAATATACATTCGTGTAACCTACCATCAACAATTTCTCCAATGTTATACGGTCAATCGACCATCGTGTGTTTCAAGACACGATCGTGTGCAACGATCGTGTCTTCAAGAACTCGTCCAAAAAATTTTATTTTGCGAGTTCAAATTTAGATGCATACCTTCTTTATGATCTCAGAAATACGAATGTGGTCCTATTTGAGCTTTAACTCATTCTCTTTTCTAACTATCGTGAGATATTTAGAAGCATTTTTGGAGACCCATTTGTCAAAAAAAATCGCTCGTTTTCAATCTGTATTTCTTCTTCAGAATTTGTTGTGTTAGATAGAATAGAGATGTTACTATGTAGTTGTTGTTGGATATATTAATGATAGCAAACAACCTCTCTTACAAAACATTAAATGAAGTATGGTTTGAAATTGAATGTGGATGAATATAAGTTTAAAAATTCGTTCATACACAGCAGAAGAAGAAGACGACCGAAATTTAAAAAAAAAAAGTCAAAAACAGATAAGTCAACATCAATACTTTATTTAGGGGTATTTTAGTCTTTTAATTCATTTTGGTATGAAAAACTTATACTCTTATAAATGAGGATATATAACTTATTTTCTTTATGGTTTGGTATTTAAAAATATATTAACTCTTTAGTTTATTGTCATAGTTGAGTTTCACTTATTATATTTTCTAGAGGTGTAAGATCCAATCAATTTACTCTCAAAAATCTATATTATTTTAAATGAGTAAAATTTCATAACGAAATCGAAAAGCAAATGTACTCGACGGCATAGAAGCGACAAATCAGTCTGTGTGGTCACCGTAGTTATGATATATAATGGAGCGAGAAGGATGTTGCAAGAAGAGTGACTCTATCGGCCATATGATGTATGTGGTAATTGATTTTCTTAGTACATGTCATTGTTTGTTATAGTGATAAAAACAATTTTTCTTTGTGATAGAGATGAATTTCAGACTTCATTCAATGGAGTATTGAACTGATATAGTGATATTTTTGCAGTGTAACTTATTATGTTTACACACATTTGCTTTGCTTTTTTTCCCTCTTCTATATTCAGTCATTTGTGTGATTTTTATATGAATTTAGAAATTAACATAATACACTTATTTCTACTTTTCTTGCAGGATAGATACTAGAAGTATATAACAACCTCAAATATTAAAAGAGAGTTAGAGACCCACCTCTCCCGTAGCACCAACTCCATTCGTTGAGCCTTTTGTTTTATGAAGGAATGTATCGAAAGAACATGTTTTCCTAATTATACAATACTTTTCATCCCACTGCAAATGTCATTGAATTCATGTTAATAACACAATTTTAGTTTTTTTTTTTTATTTTTACTGTAATATTTTTCAGTTTATACAATTTTAGTTGGTAACATTATATATGATGATAGCTGAAAGTCTCTTTAATATTAAGACATAATGTAAATTAATTCTTGAAAAGTTAATTAAAATTGAAAATTTTATAATGTTTGCAATGATCAAGTAAAGCAAATTGTTCTCTTAATTTGGTACTACAAGTATATATGTGACACGCATATATAAATACAAAATATATAAGATAATTAACTTGCAATGTATACGTGAGTTTTAATTTATTCAGGAAATTGCCATATTCTAAGAAAAAAATCAATCAAAATAAATTATTACCTATGTGAACGCCTAAAACTCATGATTTACTGAAATGATCGGTTAGATTCAAAGAAAAAATGACAACATTATTCCTCATGCCATATAATCGCATAAATTAGAATGAAAAAATAAAGCTAAAATTAATATTAATCATAGATGACAAAAAAGAACGGTTAGATCATTTCTTATTTCTTACACCGATATTATTTTTATTTAATCCTTCCCCTATTTTGGAATATACTATACATAAGGATGACAACGCGGGCGGGTTCGGGGCTGGAAGTGCTTTCCCACCCCCATACTGGCACCAAAAATTCACCTCCATACCCTTCTCCATACCCAATTAAATTGGGCGGGAATTACCCTACGGGGAAGGGGACCTGCTAAAAAATTCTATGAGTTTAAAAGTTTGTTTTTGTCAAAAAAATAAATTAAATACTAACATCATCCACTAAATTAATACATGCAAACCAGGAAAATAAATTCAAAATATGCAAAGCAAGAAATTAATACAGTTACATACAAATGTGTTTACTAGACCCTAAAATTTATCAATAATATTAAATATAATTTTAAAAAATATATTAAGAGTATTATTTATCTGGGTGGATTCGGGACGAGGATTTATACCCCCCGTACCCGACCCGAACTCTCGGGTATAAATCTTCATATTTGAAACCTAACTCGACCCTGGAATTTTGCACTCCCATATGAGGCGAGCACCCGCGGATATAATTGTCATCCCATAGTGCATGCCTCTTTCGTACTCCATTTGTACCTTCGCTTATTGGGATTTTGCATAGGAAGAAGACTAGAAATAACAACAAGACTTTTCAAAATTACAAAACAATATCTAAAATTTGCAATTTCTTTTAATAAGAATGGTGTTCAACAATTGAAATGGCTACACAAATTTTTCTTCATTAAAAAAAGAAAAACTTATTATAGATTTATCATTAATTTTTACATTGAGATGAATACTCAATTAGTTTAACATTTTATTTTTTATTATAGATATTTTCTATATTTAAACGGGGATCGGGTTTATCAATGGATATTGCTATACGGGTTGCGGCGGGAATATGTAGTAAAATAATTTTTTAATCGGACTTTGGACGAGTTTCTTAAATTGTATAATTTTCAAATTTATACTTAAAGCATATTTTCAAATCTTTTGTTAATGTCTTATTTCGTAATATTCAAGTTTTTAACAAGTATTACTATACGAGTTTGAGACAAAAACAAGTTGTAAAATTATTTTTTAAATATAAATAAACGAGTTCATGTAATTAGTTGGCATTGCTATATGAGTTTGAGAAATGAATGAGTAGTGTAATTAGTTAGCATTGCTATACGAGTTTGATAAATGAATGAGTAGTTTAGGACGGGAACAAATAGTAAAATTATTTTTTGATCGACTTTAGGTCAAGTATAAATTTTAAGCTGGTTTTTGATGGATTTTGTACCTTTTAAGTTTAGGACGAGAGTATAATTTTTGAGTTTATACTTGAAAATATTAACTTTTAAGTTTTTGGCATTTATACATATATTAATAATGTTTACTTTGTAATATTTAAGTTTATAGCGAGTATTACTATGCAGATTTAAGACGCGAACGAGTTGTAACTTTTTTTTTATTCAGAAAGAAACGGGTACATGTATATAAATAAACGGGTTCGAGTTATTAACAGACATTACTATACGTGTTATGGTAGGTAAGAGTATTAAAATTACTTCTGAATCGGGCTTGAGACGAGTTTCATAAATTATATAATTTTTAAATTTATACTCGAAACTTTTTTTTTTAATATTTTGTTAATGTTTCCTTTGTAATATGGAGTACAAGACTTTACCGTGTATTACCATGTGAGTTTGGGACGATAACAAGATGTGAAATTATTTTTTAATCGGATTTGTAACAGGTAGCGGGTATATAAATAAACGGGTATTTATATAATATGTTATAAATATTCAGGTTTATAGCATATATTACTATACGAGCTTAAGATGCGGACAAACTAATTTTTTTTAATGGTATTTATTACTATACGGGGTTTTAAAATAAATCAAATAATTGTATAACTAATTTTCCTACAAATAATATATAAAGTATGACAATTCCGTCGATGTTCGACGGGCAACATACTAGTTATCGATTAAAACAAATAAAATATAAAAATTGTGATCACCCCAGGATAAATTTATTCGGAGTATCATATTATATAATCCTTCTATTTAGATGTACAAAAAACAACTCTAAGATGAGTGAGTAAGAGATAAAAACTGCATTTTTCTGTTTTAACGAAAAATGAAAAGCCGCATTTTTCCAAACAAAATCTGACGAAATGTTGATATCCACACTTCAGGGACCAAATTACTATATTACCCAAATTAATGGGGTGAAAGTGAAAATATCGAAATACGGCCGGCTGCGTCACTCTCTCTCTCTCCAATTCACTTCTCACTGTGAACGCTCCCTCGTCAGAGAAGCCCCTTTTCGCCTTCCAAAAATCTCGTAAACGGTAAATCTGTTTCTTGAATGGCCCTTGTATTTGACCTAGTAATATTTTTTTCTTTCAGTTCTTCTATAGAATAATTGTTTCTTGATTTTGTTTAGATTAATGCCTATTTTTGTTTATTCACTGTCGAGTGTTTAGTCAACCCCTTCTGATAGCCTTCCCGTGTTTTCAGGTAGATGATGCTTGTAATTTATTATTAATTTTCCTTTTGCATTTTAGTTCCTCTTCCGATTTGGGTTTTTGGGAGCTGTTTTGTGATGAATTATAAAATGGGGTTTGTTTTCCATTTATTGGCGAATGCTCAAGTTTTTCAGAAGAGAATTGTATGTGATTTTAGTGAAACTATCCAGAAATGGATCGCTGAGAAAGAAAAGGATTACTCAAACAAAATGTTTCATGAGAAATAAACAAGGGAATGATGTGAAATCTTTGTGATTTGCTGTTGTTACGTTACAGTAGTCTTTTGTTGTTGAAATCAGAAGTGAGGTTGCATATTGGTTGCGTTAGTTAGCAATGGTGGGATTGTGAATTATCTTGCTTGTTCTTGTTTATATTGAATTTCTAAGTTCCTTCTCAATGTGGGCATGATCGTTTACTCACGCATTAATTCCTTTCCAGGTTCGGGGGCGTTCTTCAGATCAGATGTCGAGCAGATAAAAATAGATTCTTCATCACGTGCTTGTGATTTTGGAGGAAATCTTTGCTATTACATTCATAAGATTTCCACATTTAGAATTTTTTGTTTATTCAACAACTAGGTGTTTTCCAGTGGTCTTGAGATTGTTTTACATCAGAGGAAAGTGGTGGTTTCACTTCTTATTAGCATGGAGTCTCTGTGGATGCTTGTATACTTACTCGAACCATCTTCAGTCACCCTCTTTGTCACAGCCATTGTAGTGTCATATGCGTCTGCTTCTAGAGCTCTAAACTATGGGAAGGAAATGGAGCGGAACCACGATTTGTCTGAAGCTTCCATTACTCTAGATAGCTCTCAGGCACTGATGATCCCAATAATGAGCTCTTGCAGCTTGCTCTTTATGTTCTATTTGTTTTCTTCAGTTTCTCAACTTCTTACTGCTTTTACTGCAGTTGCATCAGCATCTGCCTTGTACTTTTGCCTCTTGCCATATACTGCCCGTGTCAAGTCACACTTTGGTCTGCCCGACCCATATGTATCTCGGTGCTGCTCCAAGTCATTTACAAGAATCCAAAGTATCCTGTTGTTCATTTGTGTTGCTTTAGTTGTGGCGTGGCTTGTAACGGGGCACTGGATTTTAAACAATCTGTTGGGCATCTCTCTTTGTATTGCTTTTGTCAGCCATGTTCGACTTCCGAATATCAAGATATGTGCAATGCTCCTTGTCTGTCTCTTTGTATATGATGTATTCTGGGTTTTCTATTCAGAGAGATTCTTTGGGGCAAATGTTATGGTATCAGTTGCCACACAACAGGCCTCTAATCCAGTACACACGGTAGCTAATAGTTTGAGTCTTCCTGGCTTACAGCTAATAACAAGAAAACTTGAGTTGCCTGTCAAGATTGTTTTCCCCAGGAATATGTTTGGCGGTGCAGTACCCGGAAATACTACTTCTGACTACATGATGCTTGGCCTTGGTGATATGGTAAGATAAGTTGCTACGCTAATTAATTGGCGATTCACTTCTTGATATGCTTGAAGTGACCTAACATGCAGCTAATTGTGCAGGTAAAAATTTAAAATGTATAAAATCTATTATTCTTATAATTATATGAACTATTCCAGAGACCCAACATGCAATTATTTTATGGCATTGAGCTCTTTCACTAGCTGACAAGACTATCACCAAATCCCCAGCGACATGTTTCCATGCTAACTACCATTTTAGTCTGCCATTTCCTTTTCTACCTCATATTAACTTTTTTTTAGTCTCTGCCACTATTTGGAATCATGAAACGATTTTCATATCCTGTCAGACTTGATCTTGGTTGTCGCTTTGGATTTAATGCTTCCAGTTATGAATGGAGGCAATTCCTGTGTTTAACCTGTTAGTGTTGAACAATCATTCATATTATGTGCTGATGCTAAACTTCTCCTTGACAAGTAAAATGCTTTCCGTCTGATGTTGATCTCGTCGACAGTTGACTTCATGATGAATATCTCCTTAAGGATATATGAGGGTTGCTATGGGTCTATTTTCAGTAATTTCATGATTCCTTTTATTTTTCTGGCTATTCATTTGGCCGTCAGGCAAGAATTTATAGGATATATGGTAGACAATTATTAAGCATTTTTCTGCTTATTGTTCTTGTAGGCTATCCCCTCAATGCTTTTAGCATTAGTTCTCTGTTTTGATCACCAAAAAGGTCGGGATTGTACGACAGGCTTGGATACACAACCTTCAAAGGGATTCAAATACTTTTGGCATGCTCTTGCTGGGTACGCTGTTGGACTGTTTACTGCCTTGGCAGCTGGCATTTTGACACGCTCACCTCAGCCAGCGCTCTTATATCTGGTACGTCTGATGATTTCTCATTCATTTTTTTTTTTTTTGGAAATACAGTCAACAGAGGTCAGACATTTGTGTGTTTGATGAGGGTCGAAGAAAGTTTCATCATCACAGTATCACTATGTCCCTACATTCTCTATAACATCCTGTATAATTTGATTTGAATTAGAAGCCAAACATGAAAATATAAAAATATCTGCACTCGGTGCTCAGTATTCTGACTGCTCGGGTTTTCTTGTGGCCTGGAGGCAGCCTAGAGCGTTTGCAAGTACCTTTTTCAAGCTCTCTTATATTGTGGCCCTCATGCGTCTTGATGAATGTAGGTACCTTGTACGTTGGGGCCAATCATCGTCCTGTCTTGGATGAAGAAGGATCTAGCAGAGTTGTGGGAAGGAACGACGGGAAATCTAAACGAGAAAGCGCATCTCACAGGAGTATGAGCGAAAAGATCTGCCCTCGGGCTAGATAAATGTTGAGTGGGAAACGTTAGGACTTCAAAATCCTGGTAGCCAACTAGGCTATCAAAGGAAGTGTATTTCTTACCTATATCAATATTATCATACATCATAAAAAGGGCTAAATTGCATTGAATTTTACATTCAAATTGCTGCCTATTATTCTATCTTATGAGATGCTGGTGCTGATGTTTCGCAGTTTTGGTATATTATATGCTGGAATCTTAAAAAATATATAGAAAACTCAGCTAAAATTAACTTTTGTCACAACTAGTCTTCTTAAATTTAGTTTTTAATTAATTAAGTAAATGATATCTCAAATTATATTTCAGAGTTTAGTTAATGAAGTAAATAACTCTATCCGTCCACAAAGAGTATGGTCATATTTTTTTTTGTCGTTGTTTACCAAGAGAGTGGTTTTTCCATCTAAGAAAATAATCCTATATACCCTCTTATATTTTAAACCACACATAAAATCAAAATTGTGGGTTTTTTTTCGAGTAAATTGCATATTATATCCCTATTTTTTCTCTAACATGCATAAAACACCCCTATGTTTTTTAAATTGCATAAAACACCCTTATGTTTTACTAAATCCTGCACACTTACCCCTCCGTCTACTACCGTTAATAACGCCGTCCGAAAACGAGTAAAATGCATAATACACCCCTATGTTTTCTAAAACATGCATAAAACACCCTTATATTCTTAAAATTGCATAAAACACCCTCATGTTTTAATAAACCATGTACATTGCCCCCTCCGTCTACTACCGTTAATAATTAATCAACGTCGTCTAATAAAATTCAAAATGCTCGGGGATGCAAACGAAACAATGTCTACAATACCTGGATTTAATCAGATACAATTTGAAGGATTTTGTAGGTTCATCGATCAGGGTTTGCCAGAAGAACTTTATAAGTTTCCAAAAATTGAAGATACAGATCATGAAATCGAATTTCAATTCTTTTTGGAAAGATATCAATTGGTAGAACCCTCGATAAAGGAAAGAAATGTTGTGTATGAATCACTCACATATTCTTCTGAATTATATGTATCCGCGAGATTGTTTTGATATTCAGCAACTCCAGTTAAAAAATAATCGCAAAAATCCAAACATTTATCTATCCAGCCATAAGGTAGATCAGCAGCGACCCCTCCGATACGAAAATAATTATGCATCATGCGCATACCGGTAGCAGCTTCAAATAGGTCATATATCAATTCTCGTTCTCGAAAAATATAGAAAAAGGGGGTCTGTGCCCCAATATCTGCCATAAAAGGGCCAAGCCATAACAAATGGGAAGCGATACGACTCAACTCCAGCATAATAGCTCTAATATAGCTAGCCCTTTTAGGAACTTGAATATTTCCTAGCTGTTCAGGTCCATTTACGGTTATTGCTTCTGTAAACATGGTAGCTAAATATGCAAGCATACGTTTCATGCTTGTTTGAGTAATAGCAATGATATTTCCCAATATCATGCTAAGAATAGCTAGGATTTCCGAAGAAGATGCCATTCGTTTGATGAGAAATAAAAAGGAATATCGAAAATTCGAGTGGTGAAGAAGCCGGCTACTTTCGAAGTAACAGAAAGAAAAGCAACGACTGGAGTGGGAGAGTCAGAGTCGAAAAGAGGATTCCTCACTTCTTTCTCTCATTCAAAACCGTGCATGAGACTTTCATCTCACACGGCTCCTAAGTGATAAAAGAAAGAAGAACTCATCTTCTTTCTTTTTTGATTACCTTCCTCGCGTATGTATAAGACCGATTCCATTCGATTTCTAAAAAAGATTACTAATCCTTAACTTTTCGAGGAATCCTTCATCAGTGGTTGTGAATGACTGATTTTTTCAATCTTTTCGACCTTGGTTCCGTATGAGCAAGTCAGAAAGATTGAGAAATAGAACCATCTGATTTAATTCGTTCTCGATTAGAATAAAAGAAATCAGTAAAGAAATACCTCGATGGTCATACAGATTAATTACCGATTTAGAACAACAATCAGGAGAATATCAAGAAGACGTACCAGTAGATCATGAAATTCGTTCAAGAAATGGCAAACGTGTAGTGATTTTTACTGCTAACACGGGGAATAGTGATTCTAATATTATGGATACTAATATGCCCGATCAACTAGACGAAGTAGCTTTGGTACATTATTCACAACAATCAGACTTTCGACGGGATATAATCAAAGGTTCTATGCGAGCTCAAAGGCGTAAAATAGTTATTTCAGAATTGTTTCAAGCAAATGCCCATTCCCCCCTTTTTTTTGAAAGACTGCAAAAAGCCCCTCTTTTTTCTTTTGATATCTCCGGATTTATTAAAGTAATTTTTCAAAATTGGGTGTGTAAAGGAGAAACATTCAAAACAGTAGAGTATACAAAAGAACAAACAAAAAGAGAAGAAAAAAAAGAAAAGAACAAAAGAAAGGAAAAAGTGCGAATAGGGATAGCAGAGGCCTGGGATAGCATTCAACTTGCGCAAGTAATAAGAGGTTGTATATTAATAACTCAATCTATTTTTAGAAAAAGCATTTTATTACCTTTATTAATAATTACAAAAAATATTGGCCGTATACTCCTATTCCAACTTCCTGAATGGGCTGAGGATTTCCAGGAATGGAATAGAGAGATACATCTTAAATGTACCTATAACGGTGTTCCATTATCCGAAACAGAATTTCCAAAAAGTTGGTTGACAGACGGTATTCAGATAAAAATATTGTTTCCTTTATGTCTGAAACCTTGGCGCAAATCAAAACCACGATCATCTCAGAAAAATCTAATGAAGAAGAAAAAAGAAAAAGATGATTTGACCAATTGGAACTTCTTGATTTGAATATTTGAAATATTTAGAAGAAATTCAGAAAGATAAAGAATAAGTAAAAAGAAATAAAAATGAAAAAATTCTATATTTTTATATTTACGTTAGTGCATATTTTCATTTTTTTATTGACTCCTTTCAAAAGAAGTAAAATCCGATAAATTGGAAAGAATTAATTACAAAAAATCCAATATTTAAAAATAGTATCGAGAATAACCGGAAAAGTGGAAACAAGACCAGATATAATTTGATCATTATGACCAAATCCAAAATCTTTGTACACAGAACCAATCATTAGTTCCCAGCCGTGGGGTGAATGAAATCCGATACATAAATCGGTTAATAAAAGAATAAAAAAGGCTTTTACTGTATCACTTAAGTTATATAGGAATTCCTGAGCCCAAGAGTTAAGAATGTTCTTAGAAAAATTAAGGAAAATAAGAGAGGGCATCATCCATTTTGATGAAGTGTGGTTTTTAATATGATGTATAAAGAATCATTGTCTTGAACAATACATTTTTTTTGTCTTGAATATGATGCAAAATATTGTTATGGTACCTACTTGCCTTTTGCTGACTTTTTGTCTGTAGGAATGTTGGTGGGCATGTGCTAAAAACTTATTTTGAACTCTATATTTAAATGTCATCTTGAATTTTTATTATATAATGAGTACTGTGAACTTTATTTTTAATTAATTGTTTTCTGATGTCACTTGATCAACTAAAGATAAAGATGAACTTTATGTATAAATATAAATACATGTAAGTTTCTCGAAAAATATAAAGATAAACTTTATGCATATCATTATAATATATAAAAGCAAGTCCGGCTTGCCACTTTTAGTAACTTTCATTTTTCAGTTATTTTTTATTCCACTTTTAGAAATAATATATTTAATTGTTATTATCTTTGTTGGGAAAATTAATAGAGTTTTGATTTGATACCAAAACCCAGCTGACCCCAACCAAGTAGATGATTGCACAAGCCTAAGCGTTTTTCAGCTCACCTGTTTGAGCTTATAGAGTTTCTAAGTTTACAGGTAGAGTCGCTGAAGACAGCAGAAGACACAGCTAAGCGGACACAATTGAGGAATTCAGCAGAACAGACTCAGCAGAGCAGACCAAGCAGAGTCAAAGACCCAGCAGTATCAAAACCCAGCTTAGTGATGGAAACCTAGCTCAGTGTCAAAGACCCAGCTCAGTGTAAAGGACCCAGCTTAGTGTCAATGACACAGCTCAGGTCTAAGACACAACTCAGGTTAAATGACACAGCTCAGGTTGAAGACACAACTCAAGTTAATGATACAACACAGGTCTAAGACACAGCTCAGAGTCGAGACGCAACAGAGTCCAAGACGCTGAAGACACAGCAGAAACGCTTAGCAGCTCGAAGACGAAGACCTTCTCCAAGACAAGATCCCGATGTCAGAAAATCTTATCTGACGCAGTCAAATCAGAGAAGAAACAGCTTCTGTAGATGCAGGCCTACTTCATAGGTTAAAGACCAGAAGTCAATGAGAGTAGGTAAGATTTAAACTGTTGGGAAAATTATAAGGTTCTGATTTGATACCAAAATACAACTGATTCTCCAACCGAATAGATGATCGCGTCAACCTAAATAGTGTTTTCCAGCTCGCCTGTTTGAGCTTTAGATTTTCTAGATTTACAGGTTAAGGAAGCGGAAGACAGAAGTCGACCCAGCTGTGTCTACAACAAGAGTTAGCAAGCGAAAGACAGCAGTCGACCCAGCTGTGTCTACAGCAGGAGTCAGCTAACGGAAGACAACAGGAGTTAACCTTCAGCTGAGTCCTTCAGCAGAGCATGATCAAGCTGAAGAGAATTCGAGCTGAGTTCAAAACACAGCCGGTCTAGCTGTACAGATCAAAGGGAACTAACTCTGAAGACATCACTTCAAGTCAGTTTGCCAAATCCAGCTCTGAATTCAAAAGCCAGCTCCAAAGGCAGAAGATCCCGGCGTCAGAGGAAGTCAACATGCCTCGACCAATGAGGGATTGCCAAATCAGCATCCTAGATTTTAGGACCTAGGATGTGACACAAATGAAGACAGGTGCAGATTCGCCCAACGGCAGATCTCGAATTTAAGAAGAGTAGGTAAGATTCAAACGGCTCCTCCAATGGCTAGTCTTGAATCTCTACCTATATAAACCCATCTTCAACCTCAGGATCAAACACGAAAAACTCTCTACAAGCTTTCATTCTCTGAAATCATCAATCTTTCAAAAGCTCTCAAGCAGTTCTACATAGATCAAAGAACACTTTATCTTAAAGTGTTTCTAGTTCAGAAACTGCTTAGTTTTTCGTCTGATCCCTAGGCCAAAATCTTTGTATATCTTAAAGCCTAGATTTCGAACGAGTTCATCATACTCTAAAGTTCTTAATTGTAAGAACTCGTTCACAGTTGGAACCCCAAACCAAACCCCTCTTTACCCAGAAAGGTTAGGTCAAGGTAACGCTTGCTTGAAGCGGGAAATTCAAGTGTGTAAGGTTTTTTCAGTACCCGTAAACTGAAAGGTTAGGCTTGACAGTGCCCGCAAACTGTTGGAACACAGCTCGGGTTAGAGTTGTGAAGTTGCTTGGTACTTGGAAACCAAGTGGTAGTGGATTACCAGTAAACCTGGTCGTGGACGTAGGAGGTGTTACTCCGAACCACGTAAAAATCGTGTGCTCTTTACTGTCTCTTTAAATTCAGTTTTGTACTAACTCTTTCATAACATTACATATTTGATCAAAACTGCATACGCAGCTGCTCTCCAAAGACAGCTGTGTCTTTCTGAAAGTTGCACAACTTGACTAAGCTGAAAATATAAAGTTAATCTTTTCAAGCTGAGTTTTTCTAAGTAACCGAGCTAAGTTTTTCAAACCACCACATTCCGCACCGCCAGCTGAGTTATTTACCCAGCTGACCCTCCTCAGCTGGATCAATAACTGAGCTCACCAACTCTGTGATTTAACTTGAAAAAGTTTTCAGAAATCTATTTGGTGTAGATTTGGTGTATTCACCCCCCCTCTACACCAAATACCTAGCTCAGGGACCATCAATTGGTATCAGAGCAGTGGTTCAACAGACCACCGTTTCTGTATCAAGAGATCTCTCTTGACAATCTGTCAGTGGTCACCTGAACAGGTCATCTTTTTGAAAAACTCATAATATTACATACTGCATATTTCTATGGATTCTTATCTTAATAGGAATCTTCCCACATTCTCGGTAGACGATTATGCAATATGGAAGTTCAGACTGAAGAGCTTTCTCTGTGCGCATCACGATATGATGTGGGACGTCATCACAGACGGACCCATCATCATCTACAAACAAGGGAACGAGCTTGTTCCAACTCAAGATGGTGGACAACCAATATATCAACTCATTCCCAAGCCAAAGGGTGAGCACACATCAGAAGAAAGGAAGCAGGCTGGACTAGACAGCTTCGCGAGGAACACCATATCCTCAACGGTCTCCAATGTCTACCTCAGCAAAATCATCAACTGCGAAACAACAAAGGAGATGTGGGAAACCCCAGCAAAGCTATGCGAAGGGTCGAATGAGATAAAGGAAAATAAATTCACGATTGCATGCCAGAAGTTTGATAACTTCAAGCAGCTGGTCAACGAGTTCATCGAAGGGATGGAACTCAGATTCTCCAATATAGTGGTGGAAATAGAAACCATCAGAACTGGGAAATACACCTAGCGAGAAAAGAATCTAAAAGTTCTTTCAGCGCTCACCGCTGAATGGAACACTTATAAGGTGGTACACCAAAGTCGAAGTGACTTAGGTGATCTTTCAACTGAAAGATTATACTCCCTGCTCAAAGCCAACGAATACAACTTGAAGATTACCATGAAAGAATCTTCAAGCAATCAGAATGATGGAGAGCTGACACCTGCAACAAAGGAGATTGCGTTCAGAGCCAACTCTGAAAAATCCGCATACATACAGTCAGCTGAGTCATCAAAGAAGGATAAGAAGGACATGAGCAAGGAAGAGCTACTTGAAGAAATAGCTATGCTGGTCAAAAACTACAACAGACTCAACATCAGCAAGGAAAAATACAAGAAGTTCGCAAGAACTTACAGAGACAAGTACACAGCAGCTGATGAGAAGTCAGCTGACAAACGAACAGAAGAAGGTTGCTTCAACTGCAAGGAACCAGGACACTACCGGCTAGATTGTCCAAAGCTGTCCAAGAAAGATAAAGACCAACTGAAAGCTAAGGCAGCTGACAGAAGGAGAGCTTACATCGCCGATGAAGAATTAGAGTGCAACAAAATGGATGACAACTATAGCTGGCAAATTTCCGGGCCGGGCCGGCCGAAAATTCGTCGGGCCTGAATTTGCTGAGCCCAGCCCGGCCCGAAAACAGGCCGGCCCGCCGGGCCGGGCCGGGCCGGGCTTGTTTTGACAGCACTAATGACAACATGCCATTTTCAGACTCGGAAGAAGAAGAACTGATGGCCCATGATGAACCTGATTGGGATACATGCTTCATGGGACAAACAGACGGCATCGATGAAGATGAGGTAATGTCTCGAACTCAAAATCTATCTAACCTCTCACCATCACACGAACACTCAGGGCTACCTGATTGGAGTCTAGTAGAGAAAGTAATGAATGGTTCCAAGGAGCTTCAAGAGATCCTTGACGTCATTATGTGTGAGAATACCGAGCTGAAAGCGGAACTGGAAAAGACAAAGGTATCAGAAGCAGCTGATACAACACAGCTCCAACAGGAAGTTGTTTCACTAAAAGACAAAATAGTGAAACAAGATCAGCTGATGAAGGAATTCTACTATGAGAAGAAACAGCTGATGGAAGACTTGGAAAAGGTCACAGCTGAATCGGAAAAGAAGTCAGCTGAGATCATTGAGCTGAAAAGCACCGAAGAGGTACTATCTAAGAAGATAGTAGCTCTCATCATAGCCACATCAACAATGGACGAGATAATTAGTGCACAACGTCCAGCAGCACTCAAAGCAGGACTGGGATACAATGAATCAAAGAACGCCTCAAACATTGCCTCCACAAGTGGAACAAAGGTAATGTTTGTACGAGCAAAAGAACATCCAATCCCAAAGAACTCAAAGATCAATCAGCTGAGGACACGGCGAAAGGCGGGAAGACCAGCTGTGAAACATTCTCAAGCTTCGTCAATGACACAGCAGGCATCAAAAAGGCCAGCTGTGAGACAACCTCAAGCCCAACTCAGACAACAACGTACTCAACCTCAACAAAGACAACAGACTGGACTTTACAGATACTCAAAGAATAAAGAATAAAGACGTTGAACGATATCAACCGAGATATCAGAGATACCCAGCTGGATATCACTCACATGAGTACCAGCTGGATAATCATTTCCAGCCACAACATCACATGAGACAGCAGAGACAAAGGAACATCTCAGCTAGGTACACAGCTGGAAACCAAAAGAAATCAAGACATCCAGACGGGAAGACATTGAGATCAAGATCCCGCCAGTAACAACCGAAGAACACAAAGAATGTGTATGTCGACTCAGCTAGGAGAATTATCAGATCAAATGACCCAATTCGAGTCATCAAGCAGATCTGGGTCGTCAAAGGATCTCTGTCTAACCCACAAGGACCCAATTAAAACTGGGTACCTAAATCTTGATCTTTTGTATAGGTTGCAAGGAATCGACGCATCACTGAGGAATCGATGAGAACGCTATGGTACTTTTGGACAGTAGATGTTCCAAGCACATGACGCACTTAAAGCATCTACTTTAGAAGTATATCGAGCGTCCAGGCCCACAAGTAACATTTGGTGACAACTCCAAAGGCCTAACAAAAGGTTATGGTACATTTAAAACTAAAAATGTTATAATCCCAAATGTTTCTTATGTACAAGGATTGCAACACAACTTGCTTTCCATTAGCCAATTCTGCGACAACGGTTTTTCTGTCAAGTTTGATGCACATGGATGCACAGTGAAGAACAGGAAAACCAAGCAGATACTCCTAAGAGGGAAAAGAGAAGGAAATATGTATTTTGCTGACTGGAACAGCAACCCTCCGGAGACTTGTCTTGTATCGAAAAGCAGCAATGAAGTCAGTGTGGTACGTACGGCTGAATCATCTCAACTTCAAGACAATCAACAAACTGGCTAGGAACCAGCTCACTAATGGAATTCCAGATCAAGTATATGACAAAAGTCATATGTGCAGCGCGTGTCAACAAGGAAAGCAGACAAGAATTTCATTCTCTCTCAAGCCAGTTCAGTCAAATGATCGAGTACTTCAACTCCTTCACATGGATCTTTTTGGTCCAGTTACTCCAGCAAGCTTCAATGGCAGAAAATATACTCTGGTCGTAGTGGATGATTTCTCAAGATTCACATGGGTATCATTCATGTACCAGAAGAGCGAAACCAGGACTAAGCTGCCTATCCTGCTGGAAAGATTGTCAACACAGAAGGAGTGCAAGATAATGTCAATAAGATCAGATCGAGGAACGGAGTTTCTGAATGAAACTATTTATGATTACTGCAAGAAGAACGGAGTTCAACATCAAACATCTGCAGCACGCACACCTCAACAGAATGGTGTAGCAGAGAGAAGAAACAGAACACTCAAAGAAGCAGCTACCTCAATGCTAGCCAGCTCTGCCATTCCAAAGAAGTTCTGGGCCGAAGCAATCAACACAGCTTGCTTCACTCAGAATCGCTCCCTACTCACATCAAGGCAAGGAAAGACACCGTATGAGCTATGGAACAACAGAATACCATATATTGGATATTTCAAGGTATTCGGATCCAAATGTCATATCCTAAATAATGGAAAGACACATCTCAAGATGTTCGACGAGAAGACAGACCGATGAGTATTCCTTGGTTATTCTGCTGTGAGTAAAACATTCAGAGTCTTCAACAGAAGAACTCAAACAGTCGAAGTAACTCCACATGTTACCTTTGACGAATCATCTTTCGAATATAGAGATTCTATCAAAAGAAGAAACGAATGAGAATCTTCAAGACAGATTCAGACAAGAGCTCAAGAAAATCGAATCAGGAATCTGACCGAACCATTAATTTGGGATGATGAGCCAGAGGAGGAACTTCAAATCAACCGGGAAGCTCCACCAGCTGGAAATCAAGAAGAACCTTCAACGCCAAATCAAGGGGGAACGCCATCAGCTGGAAATCCAGACACAGCTGAATCCCCAGCTCCATCTTCAGCAGAGCCTCTACAGAAGTCACCTCAAAATCCAAATCAAGGAGAATCAATCTCTCAAGACTTAACTCCAGAGCAACTCCATGACAGACGAAATTTAGCCACTTCAAGCATCAATCAACTGGAAGAAGAAATTCGTAAAAAGAGAAGATGGATTGAAGATCATCCATCATCAGCAATCATTGGAGAACCATCCGACCAAGTCAAAACCAGAAGCTCAGCTGCTCAAGCTTCATCGGATCATCAAGAAGCAGCTGACACAGCTCAACTCTCAGTAGAGCTAGAACTGACGGTCTATGATGAAGATACAGCTCTAATGGCGTGTTACGTAGCTCAAGTGCCAGAGCCTCAGTCAATTCTCGAAGCTTTGAAGAGCGTGCCTTGGACTAACGTCATGCAAGAAGAGCTGAACGAATTCCTCAAAAATTGTGTCTGGGAATTGGTCGACAGACCTGAAGGAGTCAAAGTCATAGGACTCAAATGGATATTCAAGAACAAATTGGATACCCTGGGAGTCATCATCAGAAACAAAGCTCGACTGGTTGCCAAGGGCTACACTCAGCAGGAAGGAATTGACTTCGAAGAATCATTTGCTCCAGTAGCGCGATTGGAAGCAATCAGACTCTTTCTAGCTTATGCAGCACATCACAAATTCAAGATCTATCAAATGGATGTGAAGTGTGCATTCTTAAATGGAGAAATCAAAGAAGATGTCTACGTCGAACAACCTCCAGGATTTAAAGTAGAAGGAAACAAAGTCTACAAGCTAAAGAAGACGCTATATGGATTGAAGCAAGCACCTCAAGCTTGGTATGACACTTTGTCAAATTTCCTTGTATCCAAAGGATTCAAGAAGGGCTCAGTAGACAGAACTCTCTTCACCATCAAGTCAGGAGAAGACATCCTGGTTGTTCAAATTTATGTAGACGACATCATCTTTGGATCAAGATCAAACTTCTTATGCCAAAGATTTGAAGAAATGATGTCAGAGCAATTCCAAATGTCCATGATGGGAGAAATGAGTTTCTTCCTAGGACTTCAAGTCAAGCAATCAGCAGAAGGAATTTTCATAAATCAATCCAAATACGTAAAAGACTTGATCGCCAAGTATGGAGTTCAATCCAGTAGAACTGTAAAGATTCCGATGAACACCAACTGGAAGATTGAACCAGGAACTGAAGGGAAGACAGTTGATCCCAGCAAATACAGAGGGATAATAGGTTCCCTGCTGTATCTAACAGCAAGTCGTCCAGACATCTCATTCGCAGTCGGAGTGTGTGCCAGATTTCAAGTTGATCCAAAGGAAGCACACATGCAAGCAGCCAAGAACATTCTCAAATATCTCAAAGGAACTCATAATGTTGGGATATGGTACCCAGCTGAAGACAATCTACAGCTGACTGGATATTCAGACTCAGATTTCGCTGGAGATCGGTTGGACAGAAAATCAACTTCAGGAACTTGTCAGTTCTTAGAAAGTAAGTTGATTTCATGGTTTTCAAAGAAGCAAACGTGCGTCGCAACTTCCATAACAGAAGCAGAATATATGGCCGTTGGAAGCTGCTGCTCACAAATTCTCTGGCTGAAACATCAGCTGGATGACTATGAAGTGAAAACTGGACAAGTTTCAATTTTCTGTGATAGCTCAAGTGCGATTGTTATTTCAGAGAATCCAGTACTTCACACAAGATGCAAGCATGTGGACGTACGCCATCATTTCATCAGAGATCACGTGGAAAAGAAGGATGTGATTGTTGAGAAAATTCACACAGACATACAAATGGTCGATATACTCACAAAGCCGCTGATAGAAGCAAGATTCAAAATGCTGTGCGGATTACTTGGATTACTCAACCCAGACGATGCTTCACCCAGCTGAATGGAAGCAGACTCAGCTGAATGGAAGCAGACCCAGCTGAATGAAAGCAGACCCAGCTAAATGGAAGCAGACAGCTGGAATTCAGAATCGACGTCACTGGTATCAGCTGAGAAAGAATCCAGCTAAACCAGATGCTGAAATTGAAGGATTATTCAGCTGAGGGGGAACCAGCTGGAACAACGATCACCCAGCACACCCACTCAACCGAGGTATCAGCTGACTACAATGATCAGCTGAAAGGTTTGCAACAACATTAACAACACCTACTCAATCTGTTTTCAGTCAAATCATATCTTGTCATATCTAATCAAATTACATTAAAAGTCTGCAAAGAACTGAATCATGGGAGTTTCGAGGCAAAAGTCAAAGTGCCCCAACCATCCTCTCTCACGCATTAACTCGCAATGTCTGAACAAGAAATTGACATGACGCGAGAATCACCCCCAATCGTAGATCTTCTTATCAATCGATAAATTTTGATCGACCATTCATCAAATCAGCTATATAAATATGCTAGAAGAGATACGTAAAACATTTGCATCAACCCTAATAAAAGTTTTTCGGCATTCTTTCTAATTTCCATCAATTGGTATTATCTGTTTCTACTAACCAAAGTTGCAGAAGTAGAACATGGAATCTAGAAAGATATCTCCCGAAGCCGATCAAACTTGAAGAATCTGTCAAAGCTTCAAGATAAGAGTTGCTTAACTCTCAGGAACCTCAAGAAGACAGAGTTCCAGGAGAAGGTGAAGCCCATTGATAGATCCGGTCCAACGCAGTGGAAGACTACAAAGCTCAAGAACGTCATTCACCAGGAAGGTGCAGAAATCTTCCTGGGAATGTCAAAGGAAAAAGATCTCCTCCGCCCCACTGTTTCTCTCAAAATAAAAGAGAACGGGACATACAACTCCCTGGGATGCAAAAATCAACGACAACAGAACTGGACCAGATGTTGATAAAGCCGGAGTCTTCAAGAGCAGTCATGTCAAAGCTCTTGCTCCGTCACAGGAGGCACAGAAAAAGATGCAGGAGACAAAGCAGCATGCATCTATTTCCGTCCCAGCTGGGAATCGGAAACAACTTGAGGAGACAAAACATGCTGAAGCACCGTCTTCAAATAGAAGACTCAAGTCGAAGGTGCTCAGTCAGTCAGCAGAGAAGTCAGCTGACATTATGAGAGAATTCGTAATTACTCTCCGAGGAGCAGAAGGCCCACAAGCGGTGGTTTCTCACGATGGAGAAGAAGTTCATGTGCCAGCGTGAACATCATCATCATCAACACCACAACGACGTATTACAGCTGATCAACCAAGCTTAAACCCCACGACAGATGGAATACTTCAACCGGCATCTCCTCAATTTCCTTCAGCTCAACAGGGACACCAGCTTCGAGATCTTCCGATAAAAGTTGCTCAAGCCCCTGCACCATGCTCAAGTGGAAAACATCACCCAGTCGATGATCACTTGCAGCTAATACAACAGCTGAGCCACCTAGACTCCAGACCTCGCTGCTCAGAGCTGAAAACCACAGTTTCGCCAAACTAAAACATCGCAACAGCCGATGGTGTATCTCTCCCACCTTGTTTGATCATGCCAAAAAGGGGGAAGTAAGGGGAAGAGAATGAGACAAAGAAGAGGCAAACTGTTGAGCTAGAGGAACCGGCCCGAATCGGGACCACTGGAGAAGAGACGAGTCAAAAGAAAGAAGACTGGATGCAGAAGAGAAGACCCACCCAACTGGGATTGAAGAACTGAAGAATTGAAGATTTTTTTTCTTTCTTTCTTTTTCCTGTGTTTTAATGGATTTTCATACATTAATAAAACACAAGTTTTTCTGCGTCATAAGTTGTCTCAGTTAGGTTTTGGCATCATCAAAAAGGGGGAAATTGTTGGGAAAATTATAAGGTTTTGATTTGATTCCAAAACCCAACTGATTCTCCAACCGAATAGATGATAACGTCAACCTAAATAGTGTTTTCCAGCTCGCCTGTTTGAGCTTTAGATTTTCTAGGTTTACAGGTTAAGGAAGGGGAAGACAGCAGTCGACCCAGCTGTGTCTACAGTAGGAGTCAGCAAGTGGAAGACAGCAGTCGACCCAACTGTGTCTACAGCAGGAGTCAGCTAACGGAAGACAGCATGAGTAAACCTTCAGCTGAGTCCTCCAGCAGAGCATGATCAAGCTGAAGAGAATTCGAGCTGAGTTCAAAACACAGCCGGTCCAGCTGTACAGATCAAAAGGAACTAACTCTGAAGACATCACTTCAAGTCAGTTTGCCAAATCCAGCTCTGAATTCAAAAGCCAGCTCCAAAGGCAGAAGATCCCGGCGTCAGAGGAAGTCAACATGCCTCGACCAATGAGGGATTGCCAAATCAGCATCCTAGATTTCAGGACCTAGGATGTGACATAAATGAAGACAGGTGCAGATTCGCCCAACGACAGATCTCGAATTTAAGAAGAGTAGGTAAGATTCAAACGGCTCCTCCAACGGCTAGTCTTGAATCTCTACCTATATAAACCAGTCTTCAACCTCAGGATCAAACACGAAAAACTCTCTACAAGCTTTCATTCTCTGAAATCATCAATCTTTCAAAAGCTCTCAAGCAGTTCTACATAGATCAAAGAACACTTTATCTTAAAGTGTTTCTAGTTCAGAAACTGCTTAGTTTTTCGTTTGATCCCTAGGCCAAAATCTTTGTATATCTTAAAGCCTAGATTTCGAACGAGTTCATCATACTCTAAAGTTCTTAATTGTAAGAACTCGTTCCGGTTGGAACCCCAAACCAAACCCCTCTTTACCCAGAAAGGTTAGGTCAAGGTAACGCTTGCTTGAAGCGGGAAATTCAAGTGTGTAAGGTTTTTTCAGTACCCGTAAACTGAAAGGTTAGGCTTGACAATGCCCGCAAACTGTTGGAACACAGCTCGGGTTAGAGTTGTAAAGTTGCTTGGTACTTGAAAACCAAGTGGTAGTGGATTACCAGTAAACCTGGTCGTGGACGTAGGAGGTGTTACTCCGAACCACGTAAAAATCGTGTGCTCTTTACTGTCTCTTTAAATTCAGTTTTGTACTAACTCTTTCATAACATTACATATTTGATCAAAACTGCATACGCAGCTGCTCTCCAAAGACAGCTGTGTCTTTCTGAAAGTTGCACAACTTGACTAAGTTGAAAATATAAAGTTAATCTTTTCAAGCTGAGTTTTTCTAAGTAACCGAACTAAGTTTTTCAAACCACCACATTCCGCACCCCCAGCTGAGTTATTTTACCCAGCTGACCCTCCTCAGCTGGATCAATAACTGAGCTCACCAACTCTGTGATTTAACTTGAAAAAGTTTTCAGAAATCTATTTGGTGTATTCACCCCCCTACACCAAATACCTAGCTCAGGACCATCACAAACGGCTCTTTTCCAACGGCTAGTTTGAATCTCCACCTATATATATCTCCTCACCATTAAAGAGAAGAAGAGAGGCTGGCGAGACGACTGAAGAAATAAAAGAGCAAACAATAAAATGAACAACGATCTTTAAAGCCAAATCATTCAAGAACACCCAACCAGTCAGCTGTGTTCTTAGTTGTTCACATATTCAGTCATAGGCAGAATAGATTAGAATAGAAATATCTTAAGCCTAGTTTGAACGAGTTCATCATACTCCTTGTTCTTCATTGTAAGAACTCGTTCATAGTTGGAAAACTCATACCCAAATCCAAACCCAGAAAGGTTAGGTCAAGGTACGCCTGCTCGAAGCGTGTAATTCGAGTGGTCAGGTTTTACAGTACCCGAAAACTGTAAGTCAGGTTTTTTTCAGTACCCGCAAACTGAAAGGTGTAGGCTTGACAGTGCCCGTAAACTGTTGGAACACAACTCAAGCTCGAGTTGTGAAGTTGCTTGGTACTTGGAAATCAAGTGGTAGTGAATTACCAGTGAATCTAGTCGTGGACATAGGAGGTATTACTCCGAACCACGTTAAAATTGTTTTGTTCTTTACTGCTTTGTTTTATGCATTTTTGCTAACCTCTCACGCATACATTTCAAGCTGCATAAACTGACTAACTGAAAAGTGAAACAGAGCTTTGCAATATAATTTGAAGTAACAGAATGACTTTCCAAACCCACCACATTCCGCACACAGCCAGCTGTGTCGATCAAGCTACCTTCTAGCTGGATCGTACACAGCCATCTCACTCAGAAGAGTTTTTAACTGGAAAAGTTTTTAAACCTTGGTGTATTCACCCCCCTCTACACCAAGGTATCCGTCTTGGGACCAACAATCTTAATTCTTCATTAATATTTACCAATTAGCTAATTAATGTCGGACGTTACAAAAGCATAATTATTGGTAAAATTTTAATTAATAATAGGAAAAAGTAACATATACAACCCTAACGTGTCAACCTCGATCTCATTTACACCCTTAAGGCCAACGTTTAAAAAGTAGGGGCAAATAACCCCTCCAATCTAACGGCTCTCTAACGCCGTTAGACGGGAGGGGTCATTTGCCCATACTTTTTAAACGTTGGGGTTCTGGCAACCCCAACCCTTCCCTTAAGGGTGTAAATGAGATTGAGATTGACACGTTAGGGTTGTATATGCTACTTTTTCCTTTTTATATTAAATAGATAGATATACATTTTTATTAATAATATATAGATAAATATATTTTTTATTATACATGCCAAAATGTATAAATTTTCTTCTATCTACACCAACTTTATAATTTATCAAATTAAACAAATTAATATTGACAACTTAATAAATTATCAAATCAAATTTTATATAAAATGAAACTATTAATTTAATTTAACCAAATAATTAATTGGCCAAATTAAATTGGTGGTGCAAACAATTGCAAGTTGAAAAAGTACACAATATTCTTGAGTATTTATATATGTTGTCTAAGAGTAGAGTTCTTATTGAAAAGCGATGTGAGATAAAAAAAATTTCGTATTATTCAGCCAAAGTAGTTTCTTATTTAATTTGATATAATTAAGGATGGATCGATAAGATTATTAAATAAATATATAATTATTGCCATAAAATTAAAATACAAATAATAATATATATTCTATTGATTTTGGATCTTATACGTACATCAATTTCCATCATAATTGGATATTCTATAGATTGGTTATTAAATAATTAATTAGATTCCATCAAATTAGATTATTAAATAAAGGAAAATGATTTCTTAACATAATGTCTTGGACATTACCTCAAAAAAAAACATAATGTCTTGGACATAATTGATTTTTGGGAAAAGTAGCATATACAACCCTAACGTGTCAACCTCGATCTCATTTACACCCTTAAGGGAAGGGTTGGGGCTGCCAGAATCCCAACGTTTAAAAAGTAAGGGCAAATAACCCCTCCAATCTAACGGCTCTCTAACGCCGTTAGACGGGAGGGGTCATTTGCCCCTACTTTTTAAACGTTGGGGTTCTAACTGCCCCAACCCTCCCCTTAAGGGTGTAAATGAGATCGAGGTTGACACGTTAGGGTTGTATATGCTACTTTTCCCTTAATAATATTAAATTTTCCATTTTTATACTATTTCAAGAAATAATATATAAAAATGGAATAATATAATTTTACATTAATAATTTTTAGCCAAAATCTATGCTTTATATCTGCCGTTGAAATTAAAAAAAGGCTATGTACAATATCCAAATCTTGACATTTCATTAGGGCTGTCTAAACGGGTGGCGGGTAATCGGGTAGTGTTGTACCAACCCGATACCTGACGGGTATTGGATACCCGATACCCGCATATTCGAGAAACGGGTCGGGATACGGGTTGAGTTTTTTAAAAATTTCAGGTATCGGGTATACCCGACACCCGATTCGGGTACCCGAATATACCCGAGTTTTGAATTTATACTATATTATATTACTTTAAATTAAGTTAATTAACTTTTAGGATACAAACCTGAGATATATTTATGGTTTTAGTTTATGATTAATAGTGTTGGTGACATTTTTTAATTTTAAATTGCTATACATTTTTTGTGTCTTTTGGTTACAGATTATTATGGTCATTGCTACGAGTTTAGTAGTTTATAATTTAAATTTGATATAATATGATCCGACTTTATAAATCAATAATATCTCATAATGTATGAATATATCGTATTGTTCTTCTATATATATTAGACATTGCATATATATAGTGTAAGCCATAAATTGAATAATTTATTTTAGGCATAACATAGAACATAAATTAAATAATATCGGGTAATTCGGGTACCCTAATACCCGATTGGGATACCCGCTTCGGGTATTTGGGTACCCGATTTTTAATATAGGGTCGGAATAGGGTATAATAAATTTGGAAAAATCGGGGTCTGGTACCCGACATTTTCGGGTAGGGTATCCTACCCGACCCGTTTAGACATCCCTACATTTCATAATCACATTTATGATTTTTCCAATTAATCACCTATTATTCTAATTGGTTGCAAATAGCTAGCCCGAAGCTCAAATTCATTTCTTCATCTCTCTAATTCTCCGTTCCTTAAAAAATCATCTTTAAATTGGTGAAAGATGAGTTAGAGAATTTAATCTTTTTCATTTTTCTTTCCATTTCCACGCTTGAGAAAATATGAGATTATGATGTGAATTTTTTGGCAAGGGTATCAAAATAATTGTATGTACTTTGATGTTATTGTAATTGGCTTAGTGAATGATAAGTATACATGCGGATGAAATTAGAAAATTTATATCATAACTATTCGTTTTAATTATACATACGAGAGTGGTGGATGTTGAAGTGAAGCATTCACCAATAATGGATAAGACGACAGTTGTAAGGGACCGGGTAGCTTTTGATGACGGAGAAGACGGGAGTGGAGAAGACGATATGCAATTGTTGATTCTTCTACTTTAATTTATTTGGTTTTTTATGTTTAGATTTTTTTTGCTATTAGTTAAGTTTAGATAGCAATTATAATTTATTCGGATAAAAATGATGTTGTTTTTAATTTCCCATGGCATATCAACAAGCCACTTAAAGATCTAATATTTGTGAGCATATGAAAATAAAATTATTGATCATACAAATTTTATTTTTAAAATTCGTGATATAAATTTTTTATATCTTTTTTATTTTAAATAAATAAGAAATATCTCTCGATTTATTTACTTTGTTTGAAAGGAATTTAAATATTGATTATGAATACTTTGTATCAGTAATTTTTCTTATCAAGATTTATTTATAAAATGTTTGTTATCAATTTTTTATCCACTAAAATTAGATGTATAATTTCACATATTTAGACATAATAAAATAAAACAAAAAGCTATTCATATCTTAAATGCAACTATATTTTTGCATAAAGTTCAACATAATATATATTTTTATATGTTAATGGGTAATTCAATCATATTAATGTTGTGAAAGCAACCATGCATGTTGTTATATTTACGCGATGGAGAGCTAATTTTAGTGAGGAAAATATTCTTGAACATAAGACTATTATAGAGATGACATGGGTTGGAAGGGAAGAATATGAATGAGTTAATGTAGTCCGAGTGGTGGTGAAAATGAGGAATGGAGAAGATAATGTACAATCATCAATTCGTCTACTCTACTTTTATTAATTTATGATTTATATTTTCTTTGCTTTCAATTAATATATTTGTTTAATTTATACAGATTAAAACGACGTCGTTTTGATCTCATTTCAAATCCCAACAAGCCACATATAAATTTCGGCACCATAAACTGGAGCTTATGATATTACTGAAAAAAAATATTAAAACGTGGTGTACCAATATGTATGTGACATTATGGAAAAAGTGTTCGAACATTGTTTAACATGATCCTCACGCATCGCGTGGGTGTAGTACTAGTATATATAAATACAAGAGTCGGACCATATATTAATGGTCAGTAGTAGAATTTCATGGATGAATTAAATAAATTCAAATTTTGATTTGAGATTGAGAGATGCTTTGAATTTTATTAAATTTTGTTTTGTAGCAGTATATGAGAAATAATTGATAATAGGAAGAAAGTCTTTTAACTACATGTTTAATATTAATGTTTATTTTTTTAGAATTTTCGATTTATAGCATAACATAATGCTAAAAGATAAATCAAACTATTTGTTCAAATGTGTAAAGGAGCAAGGAAGATGAGTATGTTATTTAATGTTTGGGGGTATTTTAGACTATTTGCACATCTTAAAAGCATAAAAATGTGAACTAGTTGCATAGAGAGCGAGTAAAAGCCACGCTCCGTTTTTTTTCACGGATTGAGTTTTTGGTGCAGGGTTTATAAAAATATGTGGGTGTTTTATGCAATTTAAAGAACATAAGAGTGTTTTGTGCATGTTTTACAAAACATGGGGGTGTATCATGCAATTTACTCGTCTTTTTTTCCACTCAAATAACATTCACTTTACTTTTCTCAAAATTCGTGCCATCACCAATGGAGGGAGTATAATTTTGGATATCTAAATTAATGAGCTGAGTTTAAGAATGGGCAAGGAATGTTCAACATGTGAAATAATATAAGGGTTAATGGCCTGTAAATTCCTCAACTTTCAGCAATTTCTGGTTTTGCTTTCCACCTAAAGATTCTGCGTGTAAATTCCTCAACTTTCAATTGTTTCTGATTTTGCATTCGATGTCAAATTTTCTCCAAATTAATGCTGACATGACCGCCAAAAAATTTGAGTTGGCCAATTCGACCGATAAACAAAACGACGTCGTTTTGAAATTTATTTAATAAAAAATAATAAATTAGATTTCTTGTCAGATTTTCTCACTTTTTATCTACATCATCTCTCTCTCCATTCCCGTCCAAATTTCCTTCGCCGTCACCACGTTGTGCCCCTTTTGTCACCGCCGTCACAATCCTCTTCTTTGACATCAAAACTGCCCCCAAATCACTCACCAAGAACACCATCATGAAACTGTCTGACCCCAAATCGAAGACGTCTTCTTCGAGCACGACGTTGTTGGTCGCGTCCTCCTTGTAGTTCTAGCAGGCGAAAAAGCCTTCGATTTGGTACTCCTCGTTAGGATTGGTGAACCAGACCACTCTCTCTCTCTCCAAGATTAGTTTGTTTGATTTGTCAGTATTTTTCTTTCGTATGGATGTGAAATTTATTATTCTGGTTATTTGGAGATTTTGATGAATTCAAGATTATATGGGTGTGAGTAGTATTTAAAATTCTTGTGGTTTTATGGGTGCCTTCTAGCGCATGATCTGTATTTTCTCTATTGAATTATCTCTGCGAGAATGAAAAAAAGCAGGGAAGAACGAGGCTAAGAGAGGGATGGGGATGATGACATGGAATTTTTTTATTTTATTATTTACATATATGCCACGAGAAGCAAGATCAGAAACAATTGAAAGTTGAGAAATTTACAGGCAGAATCTTTATGTGGAGAGCAAAATCAAAAATTACTGAGAGTTGAGGAATTTACATGCCATTACCCCAGATATAATATCATTCACATTACTATAATATCATTCAGATTACTTTATTTATACAGATTTATTGTTTACTTTGAAATTAACCGATCATTATATAATTTTCTATTTAACATTTCATTAATTATTATAATCATCTTTTTTTTGTATTGTTAGAATCATCACTCGTTGTACGAAAAAAATATCACGTTTGTGTATTTTTACCTAAAAGAACAATTTAAAAATTTTAAAAAGTAAAAGGCCCTATTGGCACAATATAATTTAGGGTGAAAAGCAAATATAGCCACTTCTCAAAAGTAAAGTGCAACTATAGCCTTTTTTTTAAAACGATCAAATATGGTCACTTTTTGGGATTTTATTGGTAAATTTATTGTTTTGTCCTTCTTGGTCGTGTATGCATGGTCGTGTGTGCTGGTCGTGTATGCATGGTCGTGTGTGCTGGTCGTATGTGCAAATTTTCCGACAAATTTTTCGGTGACTTTTTTCGGCGAAAATTTTCTGGCAACTTTCCGACGAAAATTTTCCGTCGAAGCACACACGACCAATATAGTCGTGTATGCATGGTCGTGTGTGAAAATTTTCTGATGACTTTTTTCTGGCGAAAATTTTTCGGTAACTTTCCGACAAAAATTTTCCGTCGATGCACACACGACCAATATGGTCGTGTATGCATGGTCGTGTGTGTTGGTCGTGTGTGCAAATTTTCTGATGACTTTTTTCTGGCGAAAATTTTCCGACAACTTCCCGACGAAAATTTTCTATCGAAGCACACACGACCAATATGGTCGTGTATGCATGGTCGTGTGTGCTGGTCGTGTATGCATGATCGTGTGTGCAAATTTTCCGGCGACTTTTTTCGGCGAAATTTTTCGGCAACATTCAAATGAAAATTTTCCGTCGAAGCACACACGACCAATATGGTTGTGTATGCATGGTCGTGTGTGCTGATATGGTTGTGTGTGTTGGTCGTGTATGCATTTTCTGTCGAAGCACACACGACCAATATGATCGTGTATGCATGGTCGTGTGTGTTAATATAGTCGTGTATGCATGGTCGTGTGTGCTAATATGGTCGTGTGTGCTGGTCGTGTGTCTATGGTCGTGCATGTATTTTTCTTCGAAGCACACACGACCAATATGGTCGTGTATGCTCGTTGGAGTGCTTTCAAAAATATTTTTGTCCTTAAACAATAGAAAAAATTGTGCATGAATACATATATTTACAAGAAAATGATGAAAAAACATAAAAAATGCACCACACACGACTAGCGTACACGACAAATAATATGTGAGGTCGTGTATGCTCGTTGGAGGCTTTTCAAAAATATTGTCCTCCTTAAAAAATAGAAAAGACTATGCATGAATACATATGATCACATGAAAATGATGAAAAAACATAAAAAAAATACACCACACACGACTAGCATATACGACAAATAACATATGAGGTCGTGTATGCTCATGTTAAACACTCAACCACGACAATCATACACTAACCATGCTTATATTTGAAGTCAATTTAGCAATTCTATAAAATATCTCAATAAATAAGTTTCCGTATTGTTAATTTAATGCAAAAAGTATCAAATCACATATTAAAATATTAGCATACACTATCATGCATACACCACCATGATCGTGTGTTCTGATATGATCGTGTGTGCTAGTTGTATGAATTGGTCGTGTGTGCTTCGCCAGAAATATCGCCAGAAAATTATACGACCATGCACATACGCCCAACACACACGACCATATCAATATACACGATTATGCACACACGATAAACACACACGTGTGCTTTCCCAAAAAAATTCCGCTGAAAAGTCATCGGAAAATTACAAGATCATGCACACACGACCATGCATACACGACCAACACACACAACTATATCAACATACACGCCCAGGCACACACGACCAACACACACGACCATGCATACACGACCATATCAACACACACGACCATGCATACACGATCAACACACACGACTATACCAACATACACGACCATGCACACACGACCAGCACACACGACCATGCATACACGACCATATCAACACACACGACCAGCACACACGACTATGCATACAAGACCATTAAAGGGCAATATAGTAAGAGAGGCCATTATTGCTCATTTTAAAAAAAGTGGCTAAAGTTGAACTTTACTTTTGAAAAGTGGCTATATTTGAGTAATTTCCTATAATTTATTTCAAACATAAAAATTGGCTCAATTATCACTTATTGTACGTAAAGTTTATAAATGAATGGTCTTCCTAAACCTAAAGTAAAAAATACACTATATAAAATGGACTGTATTTGTTCCCAATGGGATATCCAAACGACGTTGCTTCAATTTGTAAGCCAGAAGGTCTATAATTCAAATTTCACCGTTTCTCATTTCTTCATGCCATGTCAAAAAAAAAAAATAAAACTCATAGAATGACACTTTCACTTAACAAAACACAATAGTTGGCACAAATTTGAAATTACATAAAAATGACACTTTTGAAATTTTTTGGACCATTTTACCCTCACTTTCCACCAAACTCACTTTTTTCTCTCTCCTCTCTCTTCCCACCCACCTCATGCGTATTTAATTTTTTCTCTTCTTTTTTTCTCTCTCCTCTCTTCTTTCTTCTCTTTTCTCTATATTCCATCACTTTTTTTTCTCTCTCCTCTCTCCTCTCTCCTTTATTCTCTTTTGCTTCTCCGTCCAGCGTCCATTTATTTTCTCCCATCTCACAGTCGCTATACCTGCTACCTATCTCGCACATTTTTTCCGATCTTTTTTGATAGACAGATTTCGGTGATTGTGGTATATTTTGTTTCATACGAAGTTTGCTAATATTTTTTCCGACGATTTTTGGTGTAAGAGTAACAATTGATTCCGATAGATGTAATGGTGTTTTTTTGTTGTTCATTATCTTGTTTTCATGATCTGTTGTTTGTATAATTGAGTTCATGTATCATTTAGTCGAAGTTTGCCATATGTTCTTTTTGGGCTGCTTCGAATTCACTGTTAGTACGAATTACAGTTGGTACGAATTTGTAATTTCGTACCTCTTGTATGTACGAATTTGTAATTTTGTACCTCTTGTATATTCGTATCGCGTACCGGTGTAACATTAACCTTTTTACGATGTATATATATATTCGTACCGCGTACAAGTGCGGCTCGGATTTATACGTCGGTATGAATTCATATACAGTTGGTACGAATTACAGTTGGTACAAATTACAATTGGTACGATCATATATTTTTTCGCACCGCGTACCAATTGCAGCATACTCCGATATGAATATGTAATTTCTTACCTCTTATTGGAACGAATATGTATATTCGTACCGCGTAACTGGTACGAATATATATTTTCGTATCGCGTGACAATCAATCAATTTTGCTATATGCGGATACGAATATAAATTTTCGTACCGAGTACCACTGTAACCTGACGCTATATGCGGGACGAATATGCATATTCAGACTGCTTATCTTGGTCAATTGCACTAATTGACCATACTACGATACGGATACGTAATTTCGTACCTCTTGTAGGTATGAATATGTATATTCTTATCGCTTATAGGTACGAATTAGGTCATTTCGTACCTAGATTAGCAATCTTCGTACCGTGTACTCGTGCACCATGACGTTATACGCGGGTACAAATATATATATATATATATATATATATATATTTGTACCGCTTGTAGGTACGAATTAGATCATTTCGTACATCGATTACCAATATTGCCAAACTTAACTGTCTCGTACTTATTTAATACAGCCGAGGCCATCTTCTCTAGTTGTTATCCATGGAAGAGAATAGAATAACAACATGTACGAGGGTAGGAGAAAATAGTACATTCATATACCGCCTAGTGGAAAATATTTGATGATTTATTAAGTAAGCTTGAAGTGCGACCGAAGAAGGATAAGAGCATGATTTTGTGGGCTATTTACTTTGAATTGATTTTGAATATTTACACTCGAACTTGGTACGAATATGATATATTGATCATTTGTACCAGTTGTAGGGGTGTCAAAATTGGCCCGGCCCGAAACCGGGCTGGGCTGCCAATTTTCAGGCCCGCAGCATTTTCGGGCCGGGCCGGGCCACACAATGTTAGGCCCGAAATTTTTCGGGCCGGCCCGGCCCGGCCCGAAATGGGTAAAAGCCCGCTGGGCCCGGGCCAGCCCGGCCCGAACAAATTGCACTATAAATATATTTTCGGGCCGGACTGGGCCGCACATTTTCAGGCCCGAAAAATTTCCGGGCCGGCCCGGCCCGGCCCGACTCTCTCTTGCAATTTTTTTTTGGCTCGGCCCGGCCCGGCCCGATTATCCCAAAAAGCCCGACGGGCTCGGGCCGGGCCGGCCCGGCCCGGGAATTTGACAGCCCTAACCAGTTGTACAAACTATTGGTAATAATTTGACACATTTCATATCTAAATTAGACAAATTGCAAAATATAGACAATTTGGGCAAATCGATAAATAAAAAAATATGTACTAATAATACTAATATTGTAACAAATTGTTTACAAACCAGAAATTGTGGCAAATTATACATTCACTAATATCTAATCCAACTCAATCTCTACTGTAAGTGTTCTTTTCATCCGTGTTGAAAGAATAGAGGCTCTCAGTCAAAATATTGATTTCTTGAGTTCTTGTAGGACATCATGACCGATTTCTCGAGTTCTTTCATACATCTTGTAGGTCCATTGTACCTTGAAAAAAAAAGACAAAAAATAGTTAGGATATGATACTAATATAAACCATTCGTACCAACATATCTGGTACGACTGGTACGAACACACAATATTTGTACTAACGTACCAACGTTAGGCGCCGCGATGTGATGGTATGCTAGTAAGAACTCACTATATTCGTACTGGAGTGTCAGATAACGCGATGTGTCCGCTTGGTATGCTATGATGATCTAACCATTTTCGTCTCGACGTACCAAGTTTGCGTGATACTCTGGTATGAATATTGTATTTTCATACTAGCGTATCAAAAGAAACCAAATATCATGCATCAAACCACCCAGAATTCTACAACAATTCAATCCAAATCAAGCATGAAAAATCCAAAAAGCACGAAAAACCCAGAATCAAGGTACGTTATTAAGATTTTAGCAAACCATACCAGCAAACAAGCACGAACAAACAATATCAAGGTACACGAGTAAGAATTTCACAAATCGAACCAGTAACCCAGCACGAAAAACTCCAAATCGAGCAATTCACCTAGAAAACCTATTCAAATCGTCCAAATCGTACCTATTCATACAGAAATCAAGCATGAAAGCATGGTACGTCGGTACGAATAAAGCATATTCGTTCCAAAAGCCAATAATAGGTTGTGCGCTACTGGTATGAGTTACTGCTAGTACGAATACACCTATTTCGTACCAACTGATTTAACAGCAAGCCAGAATCTGTTGAATCAACACAAACACACTAAATCACCAAGAAATCAATCTAAATTCACCAAAAATCATCATAAACTACCATATTCGTACCGGAGTATCACGTTAGGGCGTGGTACGCTAGTACAAAAACAGGATATTTGTACCAAAGTATCAGAGTATCAAGCACGAAAATAATAACATTAGGGCGTGGTACGCCGATACGAATATACCATATTCGCACCGAAGTACCACGTTAGGGCGTGGTATGCCAGTACGAAAACAGTATATTCGTACCGACGTAACACATCCGAACGTGATCATAAATTCAAAGATTCGGTACATCGGTACGAATATCATATTTTCGTACTAGCGTACCATGCCATAACGTGGTACTCCGATACGAATATGGTATTTTTCGCACCATCATACCACGCCCTAACGTGGTACTCTGGTACGAATAAACCATGTTTGTTCCAACTTACCAATGCATGGTACGGTGGTACGAATACACCCAAACATACCAACAATCAAGCATGAAAATTATCCAGAAATACAACCAAATCAATAATATATAATCAAATCCCCTAAAAATAGAGCATGAAAACAACCAAATTATCAAAAAATGAACTATGCAAACACGCAAAGCAACTATAAATCAAGCATAAAAATAACCAAATCACGAAATCAAAACAATCGTACCAACGTGCATGGTACGTCGGTACGAATTAGCCATTTTCGTTCCAACAAGCCAATAATGGATTGCGCAATACTGGTACGAGTTACTACTGGTACGAATTCACTTATTTCGTACCAACTGATTTTTGACATCGAACAGAAATTTCCTGTAAAAACATAAATGAACCTTAAATCACCATAAAAACACCCAAATCACCCAGAAATCAATCCAAATACACCATAAATCACTAGAAACTATATGAAAAAGAGAGATCTAGGATTTTCTAGAGAGAGAGAAAAAACAAGAGAAAAAGAGAAGAAGAGAGATCTAGGATTTTCTGGCGGTGCTTGGATCTGGACGGTGGGTAGTGCTGTGGGTTGCAGAGCACAATGGGGATGAGCGGAGAACGACGTAGACAGCGGTCGGAATGCTGGTATGAAAATTGCAGGAGAGAAGAGAAGAGAGAAGAAGAGAGGAGAGAGAAATTTTGTCAAATCTGAAAATTTGAAATGTCATGAATTTTTGGTCAAATGAGATAAAAAGTGGAATTTGACTCCTCACCCTACCAATGGCATAAGGGTCCTAAAATTTTCAAAAATGTCATTTTTTGTGTAATTTCTAACTTTTGCCAACTATTGTGTTTTACTAACTCCTAATGCCGTTTCACTATATTACCAAAAAAAAAAATGCACTGCATTTTAAAGAAACAAAAGTTGGAAATAAAAAATATTTAAAACAGCGCATTTTTTTTAATTAAAGAAGAAAGAATGTCTGTAAATAAATAAAAACAAAATGTCCAGCAAAAGAAGAAAGAGAAAAACAAAAGAAATAAGCAAGCACGCCTTTGTACCCCGCTGCTATTGCTAGAACCTCAAAGCAGAAGTTTGATTCTTATTTATTTATTTGTTTATTTATTTTGAGACGAGCAGAAGTTTGATTTTGCAAGCGCTCTTTCCCAACTACTAACTCGGTGCAAAAGCCCTAAATTACCAGTTTCGCCCTGCATTTCCCGGGCGAAATTTTCAAGCACAGAAGCTCCGACGGCGAAGCGCCGGAAATCTGAGGGCGGCAGAAGATAAATAAACCGAATTGAAATGGGGACGTCAGTGCAGGTGACGCCGCTGTGTGGAGTGTACAACGAGAATCCGCTATCGTACTTAGTCTCAATCGACGGCTTCAATTTCCTCATCGACTGCGGTTGGAACGACCAGTTCGACACATCTCTTCTTGAACCCCTTTCCAGGTCTGTAATTTCACTTCCTCTTGTTATTGTATATTTAGAGTTATTACAGTTTTGCTTTTTTTTCATTACTCAAGCAGAAGGGTTTTAGGGTTTAAGTGGGAATAATCAGCCCCTACTTAAAATTTTCAGTTTCTGTTCCTTTTTCTTTCAATTGAATATATAACTTCAAATTTTGGATTGTGGTTACTAATGTCAAGTGAATTCATGAGCCAGCTAGGAAGTAAAGAAGCTAATTATTTTCCGAGTCTTGTCATTCTCATAAGCCAGTAAATTCAGTCAATACATGATGTCAATAAATCAACTTTAGACTAGATCCTTCTCTTCAGTCTTCACGTTTTCTAACCTTAAAATATCAATTGCTGTGTCAGCGCAATTGAGTATTGACTGCTATATGAATTTGTGGCCGTGCTTCGTAGTTAAACAGCAATTACTTCAAATGTGATCTGCCAAATTCTCCTCATCCACATAATTCTGTAAAATCCAATCAACACAATTGTTGTGTTTGAATCAACCTTGTTCACTAAGTCAAACATGAAATCTGCAATAGACGTGAAAATGCTAATCAATTTCCTGTTGAAGGAAGTGTTTCAAAGGGGAAAAAAAGGCTAGAGAACTAGAATTTGAAGCACATAGTGGACCAACTTTGGAGCATTGCTTCGTATCAGTATATAATCATTAAGGGTAGTTTGCTGCTTATTCTTGGCTTGAGACAGAGTTTGTTCTAGTTTTACTGGTAAATTTATAGTTTTTGAACAAGATAAGAGCATATATTAGGAAGTTATTATTGTATCCACTTCTGTTCTCTAAGCTGATATAGCTCACAATGGTCATCAGGGTTGCTTCAACTGTGGATGCTGTCTTGCTATCACACGCAGACACACTTCACCTTGGTGCTTTACCCTATGCGATGAAGCAATTTGGAATTTCTGCTCCGGTTTTTGCAACTGAACCTGTCTACAGATTGGGCCTCCTGACCATGTACGATCACTATTTGTCTCGAAAGGTGAAATTTGATATTTGGAGTTTGCCTTCGTTTTGTGCCCTTGATTTTGATTTTGGTTCAGTTTAGCTGTTTTGACTGTCAAGTAATTCAGAATTGTGTAAGTGATTTAATTTTTCTGTTTTCTTCTGAAGTCAATAGGATGCTGAAACAGTGTTGATTCATTAATCACATGCTTAATCTCTGGTTTCCTAGAATTTTTGCTTCACTAGGTCTCACTCTCAGAATGACTAATTAGCATTCATCTCATCTACTATAGATTATTGCAGTTGAATTGATATCCAGGGTCAGGAAAAAATACACTGTTGTACTACAATTTTTTTCGAAACTGAAACCATATAGTTGCATTGTAAATGGTAAAAATTGACGCTCATTGTGTGCATCACTTTTCTTAATATGCAAATAATTTTTAATCTAGAGCATAAAGTGAATGCAAATTTTTGCAAAGATACTGCTATGAAGGTCTTTTAGTATCAAGCAAATGCTCATAAGAAAAGCCTTATTTTATTGACTTAGCAATTCACCTTTCTGCTGTAATGAACAATAATGATGCTTTCAACAGGACAAGGAAGGAAATGAAATGATGTGAACTCTTGAAGAAATGTAATAATTCTGAACTGAAAACTTTGGCTATAAGTAACCCATATTATTGTCGTAGGTGCTGAAATAATATCTTATCCTCCATGTTATATGTCACCATTTTTTCTGTCCTTGTGTTTTATCAATTTGAAAAAAATAATAGAGATTGTTTCCAACATGTTATCTGTATTTGGTGCAGTTCCCATTAGATGGAGTTTTACCAGAAGATGATTATGTGATTTCTATAAATTCATTCTTCTTGGTGATTAGAGAGCTTCTTTTTGTTGACAATCATTCATTATCTAACAGTATCTGTTACTCTGCAGCAAGTATCTGAGTTTGATTTGTTTACCCTGGACGATATTGATTCAGCATTCCAAAACATTATCAGATTGACATACTCCCAGAATTATTATATGTCTGGTAAGTTATTCTGTGTTCTCTTGCCTTTTGGAGATAAAAAAAGAATGTTGTCTATGCTATATGTCCTTTTTCGCTTATGTTATTTTTGCCTACATTTGTCTTAACATGTGAGCCTTTGTAAACACCTCTCGTTCTCTGTGTGTTATCTATCATTCCTTCTATCTCTCCCTGTCACTTGTGGGGGCCTGGGGGAGAGAAATTTTGTCACTTGTGGCCCGTGGGGAGAAAAAGAGGACAATTTCATATCATATTGCCTTTTCATATCTCAAGTTGTAGATATTTCTGTTATATTTTTACATTCTCAAGCATGTTTAGGTTGATTCTGTTAATTTATTACTTCCAGTTTCTAATTTACAGTAGGCGAAGAATTCTGTAGTATTAAAGATTATATTAGTTTCTCATTGCAGGTAAATCATGTGGATATGAGAAGGATCATGTTCATGTATTGTATTAACATACTAAACTTGTTCTTCGTCATGCATCTTATAAGTTTCTGTTCTAACCGATACTAGGTAAAGGAGAAGGTATTGTTATTGCACCCCTTGCAGCTGGTCACCTTTTAGGGGGCACATTTTGGAAGATCACAAAGGATGGAGAGGATGTTATATATGCTGTTGACTTCAATCATCGTAAAGAAAAGTTGGTTTGTGATTGCATAAATTGTTTTAGCCATAGAGTACTTTTATTTGTGGATGGGTTTCTTACTAATTTTTGCTCTTGTTTCAATCAGGCTTTTGAATGGAACTGTTTTAGAGTCTTTTGTGCGCCCTGCTGTTTTAATAACAGATGCATACAATGCCCTGTTGAGTAATCAGCCTCCAAGACGTCAAAAAGACCAGCAATTTTTAGGTAATAATTACCTCAATGAAGGTTGACTATTGCTGCAATTGTAACTTTCCTCGTCAAATTTTACCCTCTCAAAATTGTCCAGGCACATTAGCTGTGTGTATTACAACAGTACACATTGAGGGAGGGGCAGAGAGTATAAGATGTTGCTAAGTATATATCATTTATGTGAATTATATATTGCAATTAGAATGACTTAAGAAAGCCGACATCCTTTAATCTTGTTTCCCTATTTTATTTTTTATGTGGAATCTGCATCTGCTACCTTTGGTGTGGACTAGATAAATCACTGATTTTGTGCAATCGCTTGCAAACCACACAAGTCACACCTGCTCGACTTATTTAAGGAGTTTGTGGCGTTTGAACTTGAAACATTGGCCTCATGAATATCCACTCCACCATTAGGCCATCTTGAAGGGGACTCTTTTTTTTCCTGTTTGTCCTAATGGAACCAAAACTTGAGTTGATTTAATTACATATTAAGCGGATCAACATCCTATTTTCTTTTAATTATTCTTTTTCTTGAAGTATGTTTAGTCATTTTTCACTTTTGTTCTTAATTGTTAAATGGTAAATGGTAGTTTGTAAACAGTTTGCCTTTTATTTTCATTCTTCTATATGAATCATATCCACTCAGTGCCTTAACATTATGAGGTCATAGATTTATATTTACAGAGATCAAATCTTTTTTCACAATTCTTGTTTAGATGCCATAGTGAAGACATTGAGAGCAGATGGTAATATATTAATACCTGTTGATACTGCTGGTAGAGTGCTGGAGCTACTTTTGATACTGGAGCAGGTAAGTCAACCATTGTGACAATGCTCTTTTCTTCAAACAGTTGTCCATTTCTAATGTTTACTTTTGAATAAACCTGCAGTACTGGGAGCACCAGCGCTTAACTTATCCCATCTTCTTCCTGACATATGTTTCATCAAGCACAATTGATTATGCAAAGAGTTTTCTTGAGTGGATGAGTGACAAAATAGCCAAATCCTTTGAGGACACGCGAGATAATGCGTTTCTTTTGAAGTAAGATGTTTTCCTTTGGTTTTCATTCTTTCTTAGACCACTTCACAACTGTGTAGAGAGGAGTTAATGTTGGAATACTACATGTCGAACTGGAGAGCTAATCTAATTGGCTTTTCTAGTGAAATTACACACAAATGCTTGGACATTTTCTGATATCATTGGACCTGGATGTGTTGGCTTGTGATTTGATTACTTTTGCTTTTGGTTTCAGTGCACTAGCCTTTTGCCATTAAAAACATATTCAGAATTTAAGGAGGTTAAAAAATTGTTTTTTTTTCCAATGCTAATGCTTGCTACTGTTAATGTTGTATTCTTCTATGTGAGGTAAATTACTGCCTTAAATATGTCTGTTCTAACTCTTACTGTTAAATACAAAAATATGTGAGATCTCATGATAGTTTCTCATTAAGGATGTTATCCGAAAATTTGCAGACATGTAACACTTCTGATCAGCAAGAGTGAGCTTGAAAACGTTCCTGATGGCCCAAAGGTTAGAATGACTGAAGACTTTATGAGATCATATATCATAAGTGTTGGTTTTCTTATTCATGACTTCCTTTTTATGTTTTGATCAGATTGTCTTGGCATCGATGGCAAGTTTAGAGGTTGGGTTTTCTCATGATATTTTTGTTGAATGGGCTGCTGACTCGAAGAACCTTGTACTATTTACTGAGAGAGGCCAGGTTTGCTCTGCTACTCTGGTTCTTATCAATTAACACATTTAGCAATATCATGGAATTTTTAACTAATTTTCCCTTTGATAAAAGAGGATATCATAATATAGAATCATTATTTTGAAACTTGCATGTTGAAAACTGATGAACAATGCTGCAGTTTGGTTGGGTTGTGAAGCTCAATACTTGTATTCTCATTTCTGTAGCTTTTTTTTATTCCTCTCTACTACCTTTAAGCTCTGATACAGTGATACTTTCCTTAAAAGCTCATTCTTTATGGAGACTTTGAAAAATTGCCCTTGAATTTTGATGTCTTTATTTAAAAACTTTAGTCATCTTTCAGATTTTACCAACACTGCCAGTGATGATTGTGCCTATCTTGCAAATTATTTTTTCCATCATGCTCCATAATGGAAAATGCTTTGTAATCGAAAAGGATGATATTAAATTTCAATATTGCCCTTGCACAACTCTTTACAAAATATAATGAAACAAAACTGTTCATTATTATATTGAATATTCAAATTTTTATATGGAAGGTAACTAAGACTTCAGGGTAAAATAGAGACCAGTAACTGGAGGGACCTTTTTAATTTTGACAGACAAACAGGCCAAGTCTCAAGTGTTGATAAATTTTTACTGTGACTTATTAATGGTATCCATGCTTCCAATTTTATCTATTCATCATATTTCTGCTGAAGAAAGTAACTTTTTTGGTAGCGTATATTGGTATTGTCTTGTTCTCTGCACTGGTCCAATGATATTGTTAAATGATAGTTCTTATGCATATGCTTTCACATTTGTAATTGCTTTACCGTAATTTAGCACTTCTGAAGCAAATTACAGTTTAACTGCATTAATCAAATATGATTTCATATAATATATCCATCTGTCCTAAAGAGTCCCTCTTAAATTTAAAAAGATATAATGTTAATATTGATTTTGTGTTTGTCAGTCAAGAGGAAAATAACAATCTAAAGAAAAAGAATGGAGATATTTTCCTGCAATTATTATATATATGCTAATGGTTCTTCACTTTGTAGTTTGGCACACTGGCGCGTCTGCTTCAGTCAGACCCTCCTCCAAAAGCTGTTAAAGTTACCATGTCAAAGAGAATCCCTTTGGTTGGAGAGGAGCTTGCTGCTTATGAAGAAGAGCAAAATCGAAAAAGAAAAGAAGAAGCTCTTAAAGCTACTCTTATAAAGGAAGAGGAATCAAAAGCAACTCTTGGAGCAGAACTTGCAGTGGGCGACCCGATGCTTATTGATGCTAACATCAAACAACCCTCTTCAATTGGTATTCTAGAACTCTTTATTGCACGAGCTAAATACATGTATATTTCTGAACTATATATGCCTCAACAAAAGAAAGAAATGTTTTTATGTCTGTCGAACTTGACAAATTCAAATAGCTTGAAAAAACTTAAATCAAAATGCATTATTTTGTTTTCCTCATTTTGCTTTCAACCTTTATAAGATAATGGGACTTAATTCTTGTGCTTGCGCCTAAAGTTTATAGCTCCATACAAGAAAATATGCTCGTCTGGCTTTGATTTTTACTGAAAATCTACATCTTCGCAGCTGCTAGTTTACAACATGGAGCATTCAAAGATGTATTTATAGATGGATTCGTTTCACCCCCATCTAGTGCTGGCCCCATGTTTCCCTTGTATGAGAACTCATCTGAATGGGATGATTTCGGTGAGGTTATCAACCCAGATGATTATACACGCCAGGATGAAGACATGGACCAGGCATCTATGCAGGTAAATTTATGCATATTGTCCTTGCATTGTGCATGCTTATCTCATTTTATTTTGAGACTCATTTTCCACCATATGATTTGTATAATCATGGTGTTGATTTTAGAAAAAGCTAGATACTGTGAAAAGTATTGATTTTAGAAATGTAAGGTGAATCTGGTAATCAGTCCTAGCTATTGGATGTAATAAAGTAAGATGACTGTTGATGATATTTATAAGAATAAGGACTCTTTATAGTTTAACCAACAGTTGACAATTTGAATTATTTGTTCGTTTTTTGTAAAGATAAAAAAGGTTTGTGTAGTCATTTGTTCAATGATACATGTTAGTGCTCTTTTCTTTTTCTTTTTGTTTGTTTGTTCTCTTTTTTGGGTTCATGGAGTGATTATAGAAAATTAAATAATCCTGTGGATTTGCAGTTCTGATGGAATCCCTAGTTAACTATGTTAAAGATGGATGAACACAGATATACAATGTAATGAACATGCGAATATGCCCAAAAGATGAAAAAGTAACATATGAAGAAAATGATTTCTTTGAGTACACGGATGATGTTTGATTTTAAGTAAATAATTATGAAGTGTACCAAAAAAAGTGGAAATAATGTTACGAGATAATGGGACGGCAAAAGTAAATTTCCACTAGCTGTATGGCCAGTCAAAACTGAGAAGAATGTCATGATTGGTGATGAGAAAAATGCATTCCTTGTAAATTTTGATGAGCATTTTAGTGTTGTGTGTCTCACAAAATTATCTGTCTAGGTTGGAGAACTCAATGGGAAGCTTGACGAAGCATCTGCAAGTCTGATACTTGATACAACACCATCAAAAGTAGTATCTTCTGAGCAAACGGTATGTCCAGTCCAACCTGCCTTTATTTTCTGCCTTGCCTTGCTGAAGCTGAAATTACTTTTATTGCTCGAACACTTCATTTTTTTATGGTTGGGGGAGGGGGGCACCTAATATTTGTTACATTATCACAAGTTTCTAGTGTTGGGTCACCCTACTTATATGTCACGACTCAGGAAAACTTTGCAATGAATATGGGAAATAGCTAATTGTATGTCTTTTTCTTTACAAAAGCTTCTTTTGCTTCTTATCCTTACCACATGCATGGTAAACTCTTAACTGTGTTTTTCAGATCTTTCCTTTTAGAAATCTCAAATGCAGTGAAGATGAATAATGTAGATGCTGGAGCCATTTTGGATGTTTGGAAAGAAAAAAAAAAAAAACTTTTATTTCACATTGTAGGGATGTTGTAAAACCATTAGAAGAATTTTATTATTTAGATCTGCATTACTTTGGAGAACTTAACCCTCTGAATACTGTTTTACTGCATGTTTTAAAATTTTCCCTTGCATTCTAAAAATGTCGAGCCAATAACCAAAAGCTTGAGATTTATCATATATAGCAATTCAACGGATAGAGCTGTTTCTTTGCCCTCATGTTCCAAGTTATGCCGTTTCCTCTCTTGCTTTGTTTCTGATGATTTATTCGTCACCCCCCCCCCACCCCCCACAAACACACGCTAGAAAAGAAGAAACACCAGTGTCATAACAGCTAAGCATTGTGGTGAAATTATCATTAGCAATGCACTACTGAATTGGGTTGATCTTGCTGATAAATTTGCGAGTTTTGTCATAATAGAATGAGGCATGGGGATGGGGTCACTGACATTGTCTCTGTGGTTGATGCCTTGTGGAACAACCATGCAGTGAATTGTCCCATGTTACTGAATATTGCACTTCTGGTTTCAGTCTTAGTTCTGGCATTTGGTCTTCTGGTTTCAGCATCTGCTCTTCCATGAACATTGCACCTTTTCTCCTTTAATGTTGATTGAATGGTCTCTGCCAATGCAGGTCTATGTCAAGTGCTCGTTGGTCTATATGGACTTTGAAGGCCGTTCAGACGGCGGTTCAATAAAAAAGATTCTTAGCCACGTATCTCCATTGAAGCTTGTGAGCCTTCTTTTGTCCTTTGTCATCTTTTAAAATATTTTATCTCATTTAACTTCTCGTATTCCTGGAAGTATTTATTGTTATATTGATTTCTCTATAATACCAATCATATGGTTCACTATGGTTATAGTTGACACTATATTGCACAAACTCTGGCTTCTTGCCACTATTGCATTATTTTAGCAAGTAAGAGACTAAAAAGAAGTATTTATGCTCCATGACAATAAGCTAAGACTTGTGAGATTCATATGCCTGCTTAATATGAGAAGAGAAGCAGCTCCAAGTTATATCAAATACACTTTTCTTTTCCAAGTAGCCTAGAGAGTTTCTGGAAGTCATAGAGCATTAGTAATTTTAGACTATTGAGGGAGCTGGTGGGGAAATTGTGATCTATCTCTTACCATCTATTGAATTATTTATATGTATTGCTAATTGCTCTATTCTCCGGTAACTAAATAGTATAGTTTAGTGGAGCCTAATTTATGAGAGGTTAATATACTGCTGCTTTGTTTTCTGCCTTGAAGGTCTTGGTGCATGGATCTGCCGAAGCCACTGAGCATTTGAAGGAACATTGTTTGAAAAATGTGTGTCCACATGTATATGCTCCTCAAATTGAAGAATCAATTGATGTCACTTCAGATTTGTGTGCATATAAAGTAAGTTTGTTCATGAAGCAAAACTCAAGTTTTTACTGAATCACCTTTTTAACAATTCGCCTTTGTAATCCGGGAGTCCTTGTTATTTAACTTGTGATACAGGTTCAACTTTCTGAGAAATTGATGAGCAATGTCCTGTTTAAGAAGGTAATATCATTTATATCTTTATTAGCTGCGTCTATCAATATTTATCTTTTATATAAATGTCTGTCATGGTGTCCCTAATTTTGTGGCTGTATAGAAAGGGTTAAACTTTGCATCTAGTGGAAGAAATGTGGCCCACACCCGTAATTTTGTTCTTAGTTATCTGTCAAAGCAGTGTAATAGTGTATTTATTACGCTGATCATTATGTAGAGTATAGCAAAATCGAGCTTCCTGTAGACAGCCTTTCTACTTCATTATTATGTCAATAAATTATTGCCGTTAATGCCATATTTTGCTCAGCTACTTTAAGGTTTGAGCTAGTGGTCTAGTTTCTCTCTTCCGAGTTTCGTGAAAGTAAAATCCCGAATTTATGTTAAATGTCCCCGAGCAGACACTCTGTTGTATTCTCTCTCTATGCGTCTGATATGTAAGTTTCTTGTTGTAGCTTGGAGATTTTGAAGTAGCATGGCTTGATGCGGAAGTAGGGAAGACAGAAAATGGCACATTATCGTTGCTTCCTCTTTCAACTCCACCACCACCGCACAAGACAGTCTTGGTAGGGGATATCAAGATGGCAGATTTCAAGCAATTTCTTGCGAGTCAAGGGATTCAGGTATTCTTCTTTATTTTTTCTAGTCCTTGTTGGCCTTTTATGCAACGCGTTTTCATAATTTACTCGGGTATTCTGCATTTTCATGGTTTGAATATTTTCATAGCTTGTGATGCATTAATGGAGTTCATAAGAATTAGAGATTGTTTGGTTCCATGCTGAAAATTACTACTACTTGCATAATATATTAACCAGAGTGAGAAATCACTATTTGCATTCTACACTCTACCCCAAATTCTTATTTGATACATAACTCGTGATTTTCAGGTCGAATTTGCTGGTGGGGCACTGCGCTGTGGTGAGTATGTGACCCTGCGGAAAGTTGGAGACTCAAGCCAAAAGGTAGGTATCTTCTGATTTTAAGGGGAAGCTAATTTCCTATAATTTCTTTCGGTAGCCACGAAAATCAACTTTTGGTGGCCAACTTGAGTTCTTATTTCTGAATGTGGGGACGGTTGTTGTAGGGTGGTGGTAATATCCAGCACATCATACTCGAAGGCCCCTTGTCGGAGGAGTATTACAAAATTCGCGATCATCTCTACTCACAATTTTATGCCCTTTAAATCACAAATCAGAAACACTATAGTCTATAGGTATGCAACTTTTTTCTACACTTTCTGTAACATTAGGCATGCCTCTGTAGTAGCATTTCCAACTCTAGTTATTTTACTTTTTCCTTTGAAAGTTTGTCTAGACGGATCTGATCTGATTTATTGCGGAAGAAGTTGAGAAGAATTTGAAATTCAAACAAGCAGACACGTAAATATGGCATTAGTTAGGTTACATGTGATATGCTCACATGACCTAACATGGTTTTGGAGGTCAAGAAAATAATGCATTTTGAAGGATTGGAAGTTGACTACTGTGTGGAAATCACAGTTTAAGTATGAGAATCGTGTCCGTCTATCACTTCATAATTGCTCTTGTTACCACTTACTAGTGTAATAAATAAATTAATAATGTACGGTGGTTGTAACAGAATCTCGTTGTCCTTGTATCAAAACAAAAACAAAAAACCATGCGATTTAGGCACAGTGAGAAATTTCGATACCTTAGATGTAAATTGGGGCCCTTGTCATTAATATAATTGGTAATCTTGTTCACTACTTATTATATCTGTCCAGACAAATAATGACAGTCTTTGTAATATGATCCGCCGTAGGAAGAAAGACGTAAACAAAATTGAACCGCAATTTAAATTTATAAATTTTGGGCATTTATTGTTTGCCAAAAAGTAGATCTTTGTAATTTTTTTGGCAACAATATCTAAAATATAGTTTGCAGATCCCAAGAGGAACCTTTGAAGAATTAATCTGTAACAGTCAAAATAAATAATAGCCTAACAACCAGAGGTATTATTGTCATGAGGACACAATAGTGAGTGGCTAACAACAACCATAAAAGCCAAACCTAAAGAGGTAGTATTATTTTCTCATAATGAGTGGCTAACAACCATAAAACGCTAATATAAAGCTCATGTAAGTCCCCACATTTTAAATCACTTGCATTTCACTTAACTATCAAATTTTCATTGAAATCTTACTTTTCAATCTCAATTTCCTCCTCAACATCATTTCCAGATAATTTTGCAATTCCAACCCCCCAACACCATGTAAATACCAAATCTGCTCCAATACTTTTCATAGTGCCATATAATGATTTATTTTGTCCTCTTTCATAGTCGTTTTCTCTTGTTTAATTCCTTCTTATCTCTCCCATTACTTCATTGAGATCTAAATCAAATTTCTTCGGTTTGATTTCTTAAATTCATATATTGCCACATTTTACACATCATTCAATCATATACGTCACATAAATTATAAATATATATTTATGATGAGATATAATATAATAATAGTATCTAATACTCGAAATATCCATTAATAATAGTGATACGAGGAGATATATGATGAATTATAATAGAAAATTTATTCCGAATCTTTACTTCTTTTGTCTTCGAAATACAGTTCATTCCATTCTTTAACTTGTGAGTCGAGAATTTTTTAAATTTACTTAGCTGCCAAATATACTTTGTCTCTCCACAAAACAATTCACCCAACCATATATGTAAACGGATTCACATTACGTTTCCATCATTCCTTTCATAGTTCCTTCCAGGTGCACGTTCTTCTAAAGTCGAACCAATTTCACAAGTCTCTCTCTCTCTCTCTCTCTCTCCCCCGTCTGTGTGTCTCGGTCTACGTATGAGGAATTTGGGGAGATAAAAACTCAGAAAGGTGATAGAAATGAACGCGAATGCGGCGATAGCCGCGTTAAGCTTACTGCTGCTAACGTGCGCGCCGCGCTGCACTTACGCGCAGCAGCGGCAGGATCAGCGGCGCGTGGTGACCATGACTCTCGTCCGAAACGCTACGTCGATCGGCGCATGTAAGTAATCCGTCCTAAATATAAATTTGACGATCTCTCTTACTCCTGCTCCGTGACTCAAATTCTAATTACGATCGTCTCAATCTCCGCATTTTTATTAGTTTACAATTTATTTTCTCCTTTGAATATATATATATTGATTTGAAATTAAAATTCAGATTGCTTGGACGGAAGCTTGCCGGCGTATCATTTGGACAGAGGATTTGGGGCGGGGGCGCGCAACTGGCTTTTGCAATTTGAGGTAATTATGTGGGTTTTGTGGGGGCAGATAGGGAAAAACCATTCATGCTTGCTTAAGAATGAGTTTGCGTTCCTTGATTTGTCCATCAATATCTTAATATTGGTCTGCCATGTCAGAAACCTGTCGTCTCGTCTGGTCCAATTTCTCTACTCTTTAATTTAATTATTGTTCTCTCTCTCTCTCCTTTTTAACCAACATTTGCTGCATTACACTTTGTGGTACATTTCTTATGAGATGCACGATTTATATGATAAATGCCTCATCCTTTTTGCTAACATGTCTTGCTGCCCTTCTGAAAAATATGTCCTCATTAAAATTGGGTCTATTTTAGGTTGTACGTGCGCAAAATTTTACTCACATGGAACAATGTGAAATTATCATACTAAAATAAGAGATGAATTATATTATTTTGTATAGGTTATTTATTTATTTTCTTACATCACATACATTTTTGTTTACTATTCTTTACTCATAGGGTGCGTTTACTTTGATGGTGGTAAGGAAAAAGAAGGGAAAATGACTATACTAGAAAGTTTACCGTCACGCGGCCTTTAAAAATAAGTTAATTCCTATTTTTTAAAAGTACTTTTTATTATTCCATATATAATTTTTTGATAATAACTATACTAGAATAATATTTTAGGATGGTATATAAATGGTACAACGCAAAAGTACTACTAGTATAGATCATTTCATCCAAACCCTGTGTCGATAACGATAAAATTAAAAAAGGGATACTCCTATCCTCAGTTAAAATGGTTGACCCACATATGCTGCACTTATCCCTAGACGACAACGATATTTGGTTCGAAGATCAAATTCTTAGTGGGTTAATAAACTAAGCTAGTGCTGTTAGATGATATAATATTTTATAGTTTTATATTACAGGAACAGAGAACAGGGAACCGGGAACGTTAACTTTAGGGCAGTTTATAATTTTGATTAAATTCCAATTTTTTATATTTTATAATTATATTAATTAAGGCATGATACTTAGGAATGACAATGGGTCGGATACCACTCATTAAGCATTTTCAAACCCAAACCCAAACCCATTAAAATTTTCTCTACCCATATCCGTCTCAAATCCGATTAAAAATAATTTAAAAATTCTTACCCGATCCAAATCCGTGGGTAATACCCGCTAAAATCCCGAATACTAAAACATAAACTACCTTTCAAAAAATATATACTAAAACGTAAACAATAATATTAAATAATAGAAATAAGAAAATAAAATATAATTAAAACATAAGTGTCATTAGAGAATTTCACTAAAATAAAATCTTTTAAAACAAGTACTTAATTACTAATATTTATATGTGAGTTAAAAAGAATAATATAAAATCCTAAAATTATTACTCCATCTGTCCACGATAAAAGTTGCCACAATTTTATTTTTTGTCTGTCCACAAAAAATTTGTCACATCCATTATAGTAATAGACCCCACACAACTCACTTACTTTTTCACTCACAACACAATTTACAACTATATAAAAGTGGGATTATTATTCCACTCACAACACAATCAACCAACAAATTATTAAAACTCGAGTCATCCACAATGTGACAAATTTATTGTGGACAGATGGAGTAATATTTATACTAATATTTATAATTATATATATATAATATTTTGTTATCTTACATATATATGGATCTTGGTACCACTAAACCTTTTTTTTTTTTTTAACATGGAGAAGGAGAATCGGTGGGATTTGAACCTTAGACCTTACTAACTAAAATCGCCCTGCTTGGGTTTCCCTTTGTGGACTAGTACCACTAAACCTTACTTTAAATTATAACTCGGATTCATCCTACTTGGTGGCGGCCACGACCACACATAATATTATGTCTATTGAATTGCACTTTTCATATGTAAAAAGTTCGTTAATGAAAATAAAGAAAATTAGAATTCTAAATTGGTCTAATTTTTATTTTATTTTTTATAATTAACTCTATATTGGAGTAATGTATTAGAATAGTAGGTAATTATCATTATTTGATCAGAAACATAATATTTATAGATATATATATACACACACATAAACGTACGATGTAGTGTCACTAGCTAGGTGGGCCTTGTAATTTACTAACTTGTTACGGCAGTGAGAAATTAGTTGTGAAAAAGAATGAAGACGACAATAATAAATTTAAATAATGCACGTGATAATACAGGGTGGTGGGTGGTGCAATGACATCAAATCCTGCCTGGACAGAGCCGCTACCCGCCGTGGATCCACTCTTCACATGTCTAAGGTTGAGATTTTCTCTGGCATTTTGAGCAACAACGCCTCATTAAACCCTGGTATATATATATATATATTTCTCTTAACTATTTGTTTCTGCTTCTGCATATATGTAATATATATATCGTACAAACACTTCTCACTTTATATTTCACTGCCGCAAATATCATTAACAAACAACTAATATGCTCATTTTTTAATAGGGCAACATTATTTTCTTTTTAAGCTAACTACTATATCTGTTATGTTTATTGCTTTGTACCTCATACCATACGATATGAATATTCTAAAATTTTCTTTCTTCTTTTCGCATACTTACGCTATTAATTTTAGGTGTTTAATTGATATTCAATAATAATTGGAAAACTCAATTTGTAATGTAGGGAACCAATATCAATTTAGAGAAATCGATTCTATATTTTAAATAGTTAACGATAAAAATTTTAGTGCGCTCCTATACATAGGCCATTGCATGACCTTTGCATTGCACGTGTAGACATATCTATATTACCATTTACCATGAAAGAAAGAAGAAACAAGAAAGAAAGGAAAGCAATAGGCTATAGTTTTCCTGCTGAGATCAATAATTAAAGTTTCCTCTGTTTTTGTTTGGTCCCGACCAAAATAAAAATAAGAGACGCCCATTTCTGTGACTTGTTCGTGTATTTATTGTTGCTCGAAAAAAAACAAAAACAAGAAAAGGAAAAGAAAGCCAGAAACCAAGTAACAAACAGAGGTACGAAAAAAAGTCATGTTCGTCAGCACTTTGGTGGGGACACCGACTGCTATTGTGATAAATTCGCATGTAATTTTTATGTATTCTTTTTTTTTTTTTTTGCAATTTAACAATGTTTTCTTTATCATTTCCATTTTTCTTTTCTGGGACTTTGTATTTGTTGCATGCTACATTACATTATCTCTACCGACAGTATAGTTCTGAAATGAAGATATGTAGTTAATGAGTAAAACTTGTTAATCCAATGTTTTACATTTGTTGTGTCAAGACAAGATTGAGATAATGTTTTGCATGAATCTTGCATGCTAAAAAATTAATCAGCAGTAATCCTTCCAATAGCTACGAGCAATTTGCAATTTCTACTCTCTTAAAACATGATTACAAATTAGCATTTCTGAAAGTTTCTTCCAACTTATCTAAACTGACAGATTTTTACAATTGGAACCGCGTAAAGCTAAGATACTGCGATGGTGCTTCCTTTGCTGGGGATGCTGTATTTGATAATGGAGTAAGCTAATGATCACATATCATATTTTCTTTAATGTTTTGAGCAATAGCATCTCCCTGTTGATCATATTCCTCTTGCCAAGGATACATTTTCGCGGCCTAAATTATACTGAGCTTTGTTTAATCTGAAAGTTTCACCATTTTGAATGAACCACAGACATCATTGCTTTATTTCAGAGGGCAAAGAATTTGGAAAGCAATCATTCTTGATCTTCTCCCAAAAGGCCTGGCCAAAGCAAATAAGGTAATTTAACCATTCACCTGTAAATTTATTGATCTTGCGCAAAAACAGATTTGATTTAGTTTTCATTCTGTTTTCAACTCTGCAGAGAATGCGAAGTTGAAATAAGGTTCTATGAGATTGCATGATAAAATAATCTTTTTCTCTATTATGGCAGGCTTTGCTTTCTGGTTGCTCTGCTGGGGGTTTGGCCACCTTTCTGCATTGTGACAATTTTACTAGTTATTTGCCTAAAAATGCAAGTGTAAAATGTCTAAGCGATGCTGGCTTCTTTCTAGACGCGTAAGTTCTTAATGTCGACACTGTATTTAGGAATTCAATTTCTGCATTAGCTAGATCATCCTTTATGATTTAATTCTACGGTGCTGTGTTAACCCTTGCAGACGAGACATAGCTATGAACCACAGCATGAGATATTTCTACAAAAGTGTCGTTTCTCTGCAGGTATGCCTATATTAAGCAATTCAGATCAAAGAATTGAATCGATGATACACTTAAATACTTACTGTTTGTGACTTTTTTCTGATATCCACTAATCACTCTTTGTTAAACTTGACAGGGTGTGGAAAAGAACTTGAATAAAAATTGCACCAGTTCTGGTTATCCTGAATTAGTATGATAATTACCTACTCTTCCTGTATTTCATTTTTCATAAGTTGAATAAAATGAATTATAAATGGGATTACCACTCTCTCCCGTATTTCCTTGCAGTGCTTCTTCCCGCAATACGCATTGCCATATATCAAGACACCCTATTTCATCTTGAACACGGCGTATGATGTATTTCAAGTAAGAATATCTTCACTTAAAAGTTGATGAATCCTTGTGCTTCTTGTGCCACACTAGTTAATAACATTCTACATATATCTGTGTCTTCACAGTTTCATCACATCTTGGTGCCGCCGGCTGCTGATCCAAACGGGCATTGGTATCATTGCAAGCTCGATCCGAAAGCTTGCAACAAAGTCCAGATTGCTACTTTACAAGGTTGATCTCCCTTTCTCTCTTCATCATGCTAATGTTTTTTTTCTTTTCCAACCAAAAAAATGAAAAACTAATCTAATGCATTCTCCCAGGATTCAGGAGATACATGCTGGAAACGCTGCGGCCTTTTTATATGAACTCAACAAGAGGAGGGATGTTCATAAATTCTTGTTTTGCTCATTGCCAAAGTGAATCACAGGACACTTGGTTAGCACCTGACTCTCCAAGAGTACACAATAAGGTTGGTTTGTCTTAGTTGAATATTCGAGTTCGAAATCATTTGTTTCAACAACTTTTATACTGTTGGGCAGAGCATCTCAGAAGCCGTTGGTGATTGGTACTTCAGCAGAAGTGTAAGCAAGGAGATAGACTGTGCATATCCTTGTGATAATAGTTGCCATAATCAGTTAAGCTGATATCTAGATTCAGGTATTTATGCATGTTTCTATCTTATGGAATAAAGATTTTCTTTATCTAAAACAATAAGTTGGTATCAATTTACTGTTTGTTTTCCAGGAATTCTTTTATACAAGAATAGAAGCAGCATAGAAGGATATTCTTATTCTTTTAAACAGAACGGCTGGGATGGGAAACATTCAAATTTAGGCCTTATAGCATATAGTAATAATACCACTACAGATCATTAGTCTCTCCTAAATGGTGTCATTCTTTGTAAAGGATGAGATTCAAGGATCTAAGTCCCCCCAAAAAAGAAAAAAAGGAGAGAGCTAGAAACTACAGATCATTGGGAAATTTAATTCAATATTTATTTGTGACATTGGGGAAGTGAATTTCGATTTCAGACGGAGGCCCAATCCCAAAAAAAGAATGACATTTTTCTTATAGTGTGATCTGTGTATTAACTTGTACCCGTCCTCTGAATTTGGAATTCTGTCTTTACTATTGGATTGCAAAATGAAATCATGTAGAAAAGTCGTTGGAAAAATTATTTATATGGATAAAAATCAATCATGAATTCAATTGAGCTCACTTCTTAATCATGGAGCAATTGTTAGAGACGTCCTGTGCGGTCCACCATACCGTACGGACCACTCTATTTTGTATTAATTATTTATTATTATTATTATTAATTAAGTAATGTTTAATTAATTCTAATTAAAGATTATTATTAGTTAATTAAAATTAATAAAATTGAATTGAAATTAATAATTTAATTCTAATTGAAACTAATAAATTATAATTCAAGATTAATAAACTCTAATATTTTAATTAAATAATAAATTAATTTAAATTAAAATAAAATAAATATAACCAACCGTATGGCGTGGTCAACCATACACAAGTTTCTGCTTTCATCAAATCGTAAGTAAGATTCTATCAACTAGCAAACCATGATTTGATTGTTATGATTTTAATTAATTATTTATTTTTACTTTCGATTTTGGACAAACAATATTTTTTAGTATATATATTTTATCCTAGTATCAGTGATTTAAATTTATTATGGTTGGTGCAGTGTGTGTATATATATATGTGCAATGTAGGAAGAGTATAATTGTCCAAAATAAAAATGGTTTTTAAAACATTGAGTATACAACATTTTCAATCTCACTTTTAATATGAGTAATTATTTCTTTTTTTGAGATACCACTTGAGTAATTCTAAATAAACTCTAATAGAAGTGTCTTCTATCTTTTTTCTCAAGGGAAGTAATTCTGTCTAGAATTCTAAATCATATATATAATTCCTAGTTAATCTTTTTATCCAGAAAAAAACAAAGTTAATCTTTCTATTCGATATCCTGCAGAGAGTGATTAATGAAATAAAGCATGTACAAGCTAAGTCATAATTTCCATTTACACAAACACAATAAAAGAAAATATTGGAGCATGCTTTCTGATATAAATACGTTAATACTAATATATCCACAAAATAAATACCAAGTAACTTAATATTCCACTATAAAATAACATACCTGAACAGTAGAGAATACCATCCAAAGTTCAAATTTATTTAAAGATTTCAATATAATTTTACAAGCAGCTACCATGGACACACTTCTCTACTCTTGTTTGGCATTTTTTTTCACATTCTTGCTGTATAATCATCCAGGTAAGATTAAGATCATCATCATCATCATATATGCCTCTTCTCTTAATTATTTAATTTTTTATTTAAAATTTAAATTTTCTGACTTTTCAATCCTCATTTAATTTAATTTGTACATAAGGCGCTGGAGCAGTCGGCATCAACTACGGACTACTCGGAAACAATCTCCCGCCCCCTTCCGCCGTCATATCACGCCTCCGCCAGATTCAACTCACCAAAATTAGGGTTTTCCAACCCGACAAAGACGTGCTGACAGCCTTACACAACTCCGGCATATCGGTAATCATAGGAACTTACAATCAAGACTTGATATCACTGGCTTCCGACAAATCCGCCGCCGCCGCATGGGTGGAGACCAACATCCTGCCTCACCAATCGTCCGTCAACATCACGTGCGTCGCAGCAGGCAACGAGGTGTACCCTGGGCAGCTCGCGCAGTACATTCCTGGCGCGATGCAGAATCTCGACGCCGCCCTCATCGCAGCCAACTTATCCATACCGGTGAGCACCGCAGTTTCGATGCAGGTATTATCAACCTCCTACCCTCCTTCCGCCGGCGAATTCTCGGGCGACGCGAAGCCCCTCATGACTCAGATCGCGCAGTTTTTATCCTCCAACAAGTACCCTCTGCTTATGAATGTGTACCCTTACTTCGCCCGCGTGGGAGACCCTGTCAACGTGGAGTTGGATTACGCGCTTTTTCAAAAACGGGTGGCGGTTGTTCGTGATGATGGCAACAATTACCTCAACATATTCGATGCGATGACGGATGCAGCCTATGCTGCTTTAGAAAAGATCGGTGCGTCGGATGTTGAGATTATCGTGTCAGAGACGGGATGGCCTAGTGATGGAGGGAGCGATGCGAGCGTAGAGAATGCTCGGACATACGTGAATAATCTGATCGGACACGTGTCGTCGGGAAAAGGAACGCCGATGAGGCCAGGGAAGGAGATCCAAACTTATATATTTGCGATGTTCAACGAAAATCTCAAGCCTCAAGGAGTGGAGCAGCATTGGGGGATGCATTACCCAAATCTCACCCAAGTTTATCTCGTGGATCACGTTTGATTTAGTTACTTCGTCTTCTAATTAATATATGTACGTACGCCCTACATTTATATATTAATATTCATACTATATTGCATGCAACAAGTTTGTAGAAATATACATATATTATTTATAGATCAGGTGCCGAATTTCGTCGAAATCTATATTTTATTAAAATGGTTGGTTTGTTTTAGGTGGTGTTGCAGTAATATATTAATATATATATATATATATATATATATATATATATGTTGCGCTTAATTATATTGCTGCTGAACTTGCATTGTCGTAGACTTTTTTCATGCATGGACTCTTTTGATTGATTTGTGTCACGAATTGCTAGTAATTTTCATCACATCTTTAGATATACTAAAAACAAACACGGGATTCTGACTAGTTTTTACTTTTTTTTTAATGTTAAAGTGGTTGATTTCAGACCATAACATTTTTTTAATATGAGCCCAATAAATTAAATAAGTCCTCATGACGTAACATCTTTTCTGGCCCACTTGTTATATTTGATATAATTTGAACGGAATAAATTTAATTAATATTCCTAAATCACCTAAGCCATTAGTAATTTAGTATTGTGTCCACTCTAGCTAACCAACGACAGTTGCATTATAATATAAGTTATCATGAGACTGGTGTTAACTTTCTAACTCGTGGATTTAATATGTTGCCATTAAAACCAATTGGCACACAAGTACATATGATTATATGTATATGTACTTTAATAGGTATATATATATATGTTTGATGTAATATATCCAATTGGTTAAGGAAGGCCTATTATATTATAGTTTAGCATTAATGGATATGTAATTATAAGATTGAATCTCAACCGTTGGTTATAAGACTAATTAATATTCTCTACTGGCAAACATAAACAGACTAATTGTCTGCCGACGGCCAGCCCTCCCCTTAGTTCGCGATCTGCAGCACACAAGCACAAATCCCACCAATCCTCCCTTAATTTTGTTTGTGATATTTGCTCCTGGTGCACGACATCAACACAAAAGCCGTGCACGAATGATTTGCATTGGTGTAGGCATGTCAACGGGCAGGTTTTACCCGGACCGATCCGGAACTGTTCATAATCCATTGAATTAAAAGATTGTGGTTTCGATTCTGGTTTCGGTTCCAACCCGATAGAACCCAAAACCATACTTGCCCAAACCCAGACCGACCCGGTCGTTACGGGTCCGGTTCGACCCGGACCGATTTTTTTTTTTTTTTTTTAATCAAGATTTCAATCTAGCAATTTGACTAGATTTGAGTGCATGAAAAAAAATTAGCTAGATTTAGTTTTCTTTTGTTAAAACCAATAAATATTCTATATTCGTTTTTCAAAGCTAGTAGTATGATTTTTCAATTGCTTATTTGTGCACTATACAATTTCCAGTACATCTCTTTTACATATTTTCATATTTTCCTCTCTAACATCTAAAACCTCCCTCCATCTCCCTCTCCCTCTCCTCTCCTCTCTCTCTCTCTCACACACACACACACAAGATGCATCCATAAAAATCCATAACTTGGTTTGGGACAGCACCAGAAGATCCTTCTTAAAACCTTGTAAAACTCTCTCTCGTTCTATTAGCTACCTACACATATCATTAATTCCTCTGCATATAGAAACAAACATATGATGAATCCTTTTCACTACAAAAAAAACACTGTAATTTACGACGGAAATAACGACGGAACATATTCCGCCGTGGATTAACGACGGATACGACGAAGGTACGCGCGTATTTCTGTCGCCACTATTTACGACGAAATAGCGATGGATACATTTACGACGGAACAAATTCCGTCGTTATTAGTTTTAATTTTAATTTTTTTAATGATATTAACGACGGAATAACAATGGAAGTAACATCGACGGAATGTTCCGTCGCTATATTTTAACATAATATCGCGTCGTCTGCTTTCTCTCTTTCATTTTTCCCGTCGTGCCCTAATTTTTAAACCACCCCAATTCGATTCCGCCGCGCCGCCGTCGTCTTTCGTCGTCGTGCCGTCGCTCGCCTCCCTCACCGGCACCGCTCGCCGTCTAAGGTACATTCTCTCCGTCTTCCTTCTGATTGCGTCGTTTTTCTCCTCGCCCGCCCTAACCCATTCAGCCTCGGCGTTGATTGCACAACTGCCATCTGCCGTCTGCCAACCTGCAGCTTCGGCCTCGGTGCCCGCTGCCGGCTGCCCATCGCCCACCGGTCGTTGGCCCGCCTACCGTCTATTGGCCCGCCCCATTTCGCCGGCAGCCCTAGGTACATCCTCTCCATTCACTTTTTCTCTCTCCCCTTCTATCACTCTGTTCATATATATATATATATATATATATATATATATATATATGAATCTGTGTGTGTGTGAAATATGTAAGGGAAATTGGATGAAATTGGGATGAATCTGTCCATATTTTTGTTGTAGTTTACAACACAAGCAAGGATGAAACTCCACTATGATTTGTCAGTGTATTTGTAATTTTTAAACCACTCTATTTTGAAACATCTTGCGATAGTCCAAAAATGGTCGAAAAGTAGACACCAATCAAACAAATACAAATGGTTGTCGGAAAGTGTGACGAAGGCGTTGTTTCACACTTCGCGCAAATAAATTTCTCCTCTTGCCCAACAAGGCGTAGCTATGGCAAGTGGGGTCGAACCCTAGGAAACCGGCGTAGTCTATTCTTCAGGTGGTACTCAATATAGGGGTTGTGGTCGAGATGTATCTCAATATCCTGTAACTAAACAAAGACAATATCAAATAACAAAGGTGTTTGGATTGGATTTGAATCAATGATCCTAATTACTCTTACTCGTTCATCGATGCAATAATATTCAATTACAAGATTTTATCACTTGGTTTTAAGCAAAGATTAATTTGAGCCCTTTGGTCACGAAGTCACGACTCAAATACTCTAAGCCTAGATCTAATCAATTTTACAGATCTTGACCTGAAGGCAAATCTCTTCTCTTGATCAACAACGTCACGAAGACACTTCAGCAACGATGTTACCCAAAAGGCATTAAGAACAAAAGATCTCAAGATAGCCAAGAGGTATTAGATACCGACTACTCTCCAACACTTACTACCTTCTTGGGCACGAGAGACTCTCTCGAGTTTAATCCCAAATCCTGTTCGTGACTTAATCTCAATATCTAAATGGTGAGCAATCATATGTCAATATCAATTAAGTCTAGTTTTAATCCTAAGTGTTTCGGGAATAAAATCAAACAACGAACTCACACAATTAAATCTCACGAGTTTAGAATGAGTAACTAAGATCACATCATCTTCTCCAACCCAAACAAGTAAATTTAGCTATACATAATCGTAAATGAAATCACAAAACAATTAAAAGAAAACATACTTGAATAAAACTAAAAGTGGTCGCTGCTCAAAAATATAAGTCAGCAACTAAGGTCTTGGCGTCTCGCCAATAACTACGTACTAAATGCAGAAAATTAAAATACGAAACTAAAAAGTAAATTGCAGAACTAAGCTATGAAAATCAACGTCCTAAGCTATGAAAAACCGTCTGAAAACTCTATATAAAAACTCTCTCGTACAAGATGAAGTTGGCCATATATATAGGCGATGGAATTAGGGTTATGTTAGAATTCTTGTAGGCCAAGGACTCTTCCCTTCCTTATCCGCCACTTTCCTTCTTTGATTGGCTGCGGATTTTCTTCCCTTCTTGGTAGATATCTTCTCTTGATACGGATCTGCTAGGATAAGGAAAGAAACCTTCGATCCTTATTCTCTTTCTTGAAGAAGAAGAAAGCCTGCTGCTGCTTCCCGACGTACATCTTGCCCTTGATGTCTGCATCATGTTCTGCTTCACATGTAAACCAAGATCCTGACTTCTCCGAGTACTCTCTCTGTTGGCTTAAGGGATATGGGGAGGTGCTTCTTGACTTGTAGATTTGCTGTTATCGTTATTGCCCAGCTACAAGCTTCCAGCCCTTTGCCCATTTGCATCGTATCAATGTCTCAGCATCTCAACAACAGATTTTCCACCGGATTTGCCCAACATCCAACCTGTTATTCCCTGCACACCTTCTCTCGACTTTGTGTCCTCCCAGACACACTTTGACTCGATAAAGACACAAAAAGAAAAGACAAAACACAAGAAATATGAACACAAAATTGGGTTCATCAAAGTGCCAAGTAATTGTAGGTCTAAAATGGTGGCATATCTTTAATGTAATTTCTATTTTTCAAACTTGAATTGTTGATTCTTGGCATTGAATTAAAGTTTTGGTGAAATAATTTGTATGCTTATTCGTGGCAGCCACATCTCTTCTCTCTTTCGGCGGCACCGGAGCTACTGGAAACTCATCTCTGCCGCCTTGCTTCTAAAGGTTGGTTACACATTCTATTAATATGTATATTTAAATTGATTTAATTTTCTAGTTAGGTTTGAGAAAATAGCTAGGATTGTTCCATTTTAGGTTTGGAATTTCATGTTTGATTGCTAATGAATTGCTTATAATATGTTGGGTAATGTTGAAATCATTTCGTCATCTTTTTTTTTATCGGAGTATTTGTTTTTTATTAATGTAATATAATTGAGTTGCTGAAATTATATATGAATATAATAGGTATGGATATGAGAATCCCTATAAGTTGTATGTGCAATTTTAGTAATATAGTTGATTTGCTGAAATTGTGTGTATTGTATCCTAATTTTCAAGAATTTATTATTAGTGTTGGCAAAATGAATGAAAATCGGGATTGGATTTATAAGAGGCGGCTTCTACGTGATGGTACTTTGTGTCGTGAATTTCTAGCTGGAGTAGAATATTTTATTCAAATTGCTACTAGTAAGCCGGATTTCATGGATGGGTCAAAAATTAAGTGTCCATGTACAAAATGCGACAATATACCATATCAAAAAACAAACACTGTTAGACTACACTTAGTGAAAAATGGGTTTGTTTCAAATTACCACATTTGGAGGTTTCAAGGGGAAAAATCAATCCCTATAGTCCAAGAGATGAATATGAACACTGATGAGGGCCCTAGTAGTACGTACCGCACAATGGTTACAGACCATGCTGAGAGTCAATTCTACAATATTGAAATTGAAGAGCCACCGAATCGTGAAGCACAACTTTATGACATGTTGAATGCTACAGACAATGATCTTTATCCTGGATGCAAGAAACAAATTTGGTAAATCAACATCAACCAACAATTTAATTAATCAAACAGTAGGTGGGAACAAACACCATTATAGCAGCCCCATCTCAGTGTGTGCGTGTGTTTACGGACAATAATCCTCGATCCAGCTGACAAGTGTGTGTAGTGTGAGAAAGAAATGGAGATTTGCATTTTGGACGATAGAAATAGTAAAGGAGGACATAACCGTTTCTGATATTACCCATGGGTAATTAACCAACCCGGACCATTTCTTTTCATCAATTTATGGTCCGGGTTCGGTCCGGATCTGGTAAGTATCGGGTCCGTTCCGGATCCGGAACTAGAACCTTTTTAGTGGTTCTGGTCCGGGTTTTACCCACCCATTGACATCTGCATTGGTGTACAAATGTACAATATATATGTCGTTCACAATTTCTCATTTAATCGTGCAAAGTTAATGTCCAGTTCAACCACCGACTTCCCTAACATGCTCACGTCGGCGTCCAATGTCATCGCCTCGAGGATTCAAAACTCTTACAAACAGAGAAATACCACTAAATTATATAATGCTTGTGTAATCACATTTAATATTCTCTTCAACATTAGGCAATATAATGGGTACAATATTTGCGATTTTTTAAATTTTGTTGAGAGAATTGAAGTACATTTGCAGTATATTAAGTCGACGATACAGTTGTTTTAAAGTTAATATATAGTTCCGTTAAATGAGGGATCAATTTGATCTGGGATAAAACTCTAAAGATTGTGATCCAAAATTTAAAAAATAAAATAAATTTGAATAATCAGAGAGAGAGAGAGAGGTCAAATTACCTTTTTATGTACAGGTCAATAGTCAAATTATTCATGCATATTTGAATTACCTTTATCCGAAAAATGTCATTGACGACCTATCATATCAATATACGATTTATATACATTAGTAATTAAATTGAGTAAGTAGACCGTAATATTAGGGTTACAAAATCCATGAAATTTGATGCACAAGGGCAAATAAAATTATGCATTTTCCATTTTTTGTTTTTAATGTAGATTACCAAAAAAAAACCTAACGTAGGTAACAAGTGATCATATATATACCGGATATATCCTTATCTATTTTTCCTTCATTATCTCCAAAAAAAAAGATAATTGTTTTTTTTTTAAGATAAAAAAAAATTAAATACCACAACAAAGACTGTATTTCCACTATAAAAATGTACAGTACAATGAGTACATCAACATCGGCCGACTGCACTATCCATTCCATAGCTCAAATTAAAACACCACCAACATTTCAATATGCATTTTTCAAAAGCAGAAGCTACTATGGCTACATTATTTTATCATTGTTCTTTGGCAATTTTCTTCACTTCCTTGCTCTATAATCATCCTGGTAACAAGAATATGTATCTGATTTTATTTTTCATTTAATTCTCCAAAACTCGTCATTTCTCACTCTCTTTGCTACTTCATTTGTATATATAAGGTGCTGGAGCAGTCGGCATCAACTACGGACTAGTCGGAAACAATCTTCCACCCCCTTCTGCCGTCGTATCACGGCTTCACCAGATTCAACTCACCAAAATTAGGGTTTTCCAACCCGACAAAGATGTGCTCACAGCCCTACACAACTCCGACATATCAGTAATTATAGGAACTTACAACAATGACTTGATATCACTGGCTTCCGACAAATCCGCCGCCGCCACATGGGTGGAGACCAACATCCTGCCTCACCACTCGTCCGTGAAGATCACGTGCATCGCAGCAGGCAATGAGGTGTACCCTGGGCAACTCGCGCAGTACATTCCTGCCGCGATGCAGAATCTCGACGCCGCCCTCATCGCCGCCAACTTATCAATACCGGTGAGCACCGCAGTTTCAATGCAGGTATTGTCAACTTCCTATCCTCCTTCCGCCGGCGAATTCTCCGGCGACGCCAAACCCCTCATGACTCAGATCGCGCAGTTTTTATCTTCCAAGAAGTACGCTCTGCTTGTGAATGTGTACCCTTACTTCGCACGTGTGGGAGACCCTGCCAACGTGCAGTTAGCGTACGCGCTTTTTGAAAATGAGGGGACTGTCGTCCAAGATGGCTCAAACACTTATCTCAACCTATTTGATGCGATGACGGATGCAGCCTATGCTGCTTTAGAAAAGGTCGGGGCGTCGGATGTTGAGATTATCGTGTCGGAGACGGGATGGCCTAGTGATGGAGGGAGAGATGCGAGCGTAGACAATGCTCGGACGTACGTAAATAATCTGATCCGGCACGTGTCGTCGGGAAAAGGAACGCCGATGAGGCCGGGGAAGGAGATCGAGACTTATATATTTGCGTTGTTCAACGAAAATCTCAAGCCTCAAGGTGTGGAGCAGCACTGGGGGTTGTATAACCCAGATTTCACTGAAGTTTATCATGTCAATCAATTTTGAGTCACTTCTTCGTGTTTCAATGTACATGTACTAATAAATTTATCAAAAAGATAAAATTAAATGTGTACCAATAAAGATTACGTGCAGTTGCACGTTTAAAAAAATTTGCTTAGTAAATAAAGTTTGATTAGTATAATTGATATTTATTCCCTCAAAAAATTATTGATATTTATTTAATGTTTATAGAAATATTTTCATTATAAAACGTTTTTAATCAATTGTTGGGCAATTGTCAAAAAAATTCATTATAATTCTTAATAAATGTAGAATATAAAAATATTAAAATATTTAACTGTAAAGGTTTGTTATATACTTACTACTTATTTTTCAAGGTATACACTAAGTGGGGATAATTACTTAAAAGTTTACTAAACTATGCTACTTGTGTCAAATGCGTTATTGAATTTTAATTTGTTATAAAATAGGTTCCTAACTTTGTATTGATGGTTCTAATTTACTTTTTCAATGAATTTTATACTACATGATAATCGAAAATGGATTCTTTTTTTTGTTGTCCGTGTGGAGGTAGCTCGGAAAATGGGTCATATCGGTGAACATGGGTCTGTCGGCGAAAATAGATTAAGTAATATTTAGTAATTTAAGTTTATAAAAATAGCTATACAATATCCTGATACTACTGATGCAGCGTATTAATAATTACATACAAATAGGAAATGGCCTTCCAAAAAATTAAATTAAAATGTATGCAACACCTTTCTTAACAATTCTAGAAAAATAAGTGGGACAAAATATTTAAAAAGAGTCCATAGCTCAGTGGTAGAGCATTTGACTGCAGATCAAGAGGTCACCGGTTCGAACCCGGTTGGGCCCTTTCGTTATCTTTTTTTTTCGGTTAAATATTTACCCTTCTTTGTCTTTTTTTTTTTTTACCCTTTTTCTTTTGCAACTATCCTTGTTTTGGATATCATCAAAGGTCCTAGAAAATGAATTAAATAAATGTCAATTTGTGAAATATTGAACCAAATCAATTTTTACCATTTACAAGTTTAATTATACCCACAAAAGGCATATATATAATAAAGTCATCAAAACTTCAACAAATTTGTTAGCATAAAGTATAAATCTCAAATCCAACATCTATATCTTTATTCTAACACAATTTAGCGATTAAATTGGATAGATATATATACATTTTAGATTAACTTCATGTAGTCCAACTCAAAAAAAAAAAAGGATTAATTTCATGATGCATTACAAGTAACCTTTGATTAAATTAGTACTAATATTATACTATTACTCAGTGATAATGATAAAAATAGGACTCGATTGTGGAATGAATTTATTCAAACAAGTCCAATAAAATTCAGTTATCATGTATTACAAGTCCTCCTGACGTATAAACTATTTTGGTCTTAAAATTTCATTCTGGATGTTGCGTCATTCAATAATGAATATTAAAACTACATGTTTCTACAAAATACAAAAAAGAGAAAGACATGTGTATCAATGTATGAATGTAGTTGGGTTAATTTTACGGCATGCTTTGTAATGTCCCTTTCTGTTACATTACAAACGCAATAAAGCTGCAATGAATTTGTTTGGGCCACTAAAGATTCTTGGGCTTTTGAAATTGTAAAATTCAATTCCCTCAAGACATACGTGGAGTTTAATCCTCCAAATTGCTTTGACACTTTAATCACAAACCAAGACAAATTTGCCGATGCTAATTAATGCTATGAGTAGAGTCGGTATTTTTTGAACTGAATGTTTTAAATTGGAATCATATCAATAGGTCGAATTACATATCATATTAAATTTTATTTAGTGTAATTATTATACATAAATCATAATTTTATCTGTTATGCAACTCGAATAGCAGCAGGCTGCACCCAATTATCATGGTAAAAAAAAGACAATTTTGCTAAATAATTGGCCATTTAGTTTTCATATTAGTTTCTAATTTTATTCACATAATAGTTTGGTAAAACCAAACACTTGTCTTGCAAATTAGAAATTTGATTTGTCATGTCTCAGTGATGAAATGACTAACCCAATCTCCAACGAGCACGTGACTAGGCACCTTCTTCCCCGATCTGGCCTGGAGGCTGCAGCGATCAATCACTTATTCCAATAAATTTCGCAGCATATCATGAAAAATTTACCCCATTTATTTATCCCGCAATCATCACTGCTTAATTTCACTTCCATTTTCTCCGATTTTCTTTGATAATTTTGACAGAGAAAAATAAATGGCGCCTCTCACTCTCACTGGTCTGTTAAAGGAGGTCGCCGGAATATTTCCATCGCGGCGTGCCATCTCCGTCTCCGGCAAGCTCGATCTCACCCATGCACGCCTCGATCAACTCGTTGATGCTGCAGCCTCGAAACTGCTCGCCGCCGGCATTGGGCCTGGCGACGTCGTTTCGCTTACGTTCCCCAACACTATAGAGGTGAAGTGTTTTTTTTTTTTTTTAATTTTAAATTTTAATTAATGCATGAAAATCATTGTACTCCAGAAATTAGAACTGTAAAGTGTGTGATTAATCAAGTAAGGAACAATATTGCTAGCGTTTGCCGTGAGAGAAGGATTGATAGTTTTTGTTTGCTTTCCTCTTGTTTTTCACGCTAATTTGGAGTTTCAACCGCTTGTCGCCTATCTATTTAGGTATTATTACCCCTTTAAATCTCAATTTCCTAGTGCTTTTGATTGATCAAATAGTTGTTTGTTGCTTGTGATGGCAATGTATTATTATTTACAGTGTTTAGAAATTAGAATTGAGAGGCATGATTTTCACTACCAAACGAATTTTTTATTTTTATTTTTCCTAATAAAATGACTGCAGTTCGTCGTGATGTTTTTGGCTGCGATACGAGTCCGAGCTACGGCGGCGCCTCTCAACGCCGCCTACACCTTCGACGAATTCGAATTCTACTTATCGGACGCGGAATCAAAGCTCTTAATCACGTCAAAAGAAGGCAACGAGCCGGCTCAAGCCGCCGCGGCAAAGCTCAAAATCCGCCATCTTTCGGCGGCGCTGCCCGACGGCCAGTCAAATATAATCCTATCCGCAACTCAGTCCGAGGTAGCCACCGAGTCGCTATCTGAACTCAGAAACGATCCATCCGACGTGGCTCTCTTCCTCCACACCTCCGGCACCACTAGTCGACCCAAAGGCGTGCCGTTAACTCAGCAAAATCTCCATTCCTCGGTGCAAAACATAAAGATCGTGTACAAATTAACCGAGTCGGACTCAACCGTGATAGTTCTGCCGTTGTTCCACGTGCATGGCTTGGTAGCCGGCTTATTAAGTTCGCTCGGCGTCGGAGCCGCTGTGGCCCTGCCTTCCGCCGGCAGATTCTCTGCTTCAACATTTTGGTCAGACATGAAGAAGTTCAACGCCACGTGGTACACCGCCGTGCCCACTGTACATCAAATCCTACTTGATCTACACCTCAGCAGCCCCGAGAGCGGTTACCCGAAGCTCCGGTTCATCCGGAGCTGCAGTGCATCGTTGGCACCGGCAATAATGGACCGGTTAGAGGAGGCGTTTGGGGCGCCGGTTCTTGAAGCATATGCAATGACGGAGGCTACACATTTGATGACGTCGAACCCCTTGCCGGAGGATGGACCTCATAAGGCCGGGTCCGTTGGGAAGCCCGTGGGTCTCGAGCTGACTATACTAGATGAAAATGGCGTGGAAAAGGGGCCTAATGCTAATGGAGAGGTTTGCATTAGGGGTCCAAATGTGACGAAGGGGTACAAGAATAATCCGGAGGCAAATAAATCAGCTTTTCAATTTGGATGGTTCCATACTGGAGATTTGGGGTTCCTTGATTCAGATGGATATTTGCATCTTGTTGGAAGGATTAAGGAGTTGATTAACCGCGGAGGTAATATTTTGATTCTGATTATTTGAAACTGTTGTGTTAAATGTTCCTTCTTGCTTTTGATTTGTAACTGATGTTGGTGAATTAGGTATTAAGCAGTCATTTGCAAGAACTAAAGCGTGTATCTTTTATTGGGACTCTCCCTATTTCATCTAGATTGGCATCTAGAATAAGGTTTTATTGCTCTTTTGTTTTATTGAGGTTAGGCATCTAGTACAAAGTTGGTTGGCATGTCAATATGTGTTATTGAGATAGTATTGATGATGGAAGATAATGTGAGGTAAACTTATTGCTAATTAGCACCAAAAACATCATTTGTACTGTTGAAGAAACTATGATAGTATAGTAGTCTGTTGTTATCAGGATTTCAACTATCATTATTTTGAATAAGTTACTTCAATTTGTGGTAAGGTCTTGTTTACTCGAACTGTAACATTTCCCCTCAGACTTGTGTCGTTTTAATTTAAATCCTGGAAATTGTCTGTTTCTGCTGTATGTAAATCACTATTTCCTATATCCTGGACTAATGAAGTGGGTCACTTATTCTAAATTATTTGGGTTTAACTTGTTTGTCTCTCTTTTCTAATTTTATTCACTCTTTTTTAAGCTTCCTGACAATGGCTAATTGATGAGATTTATATATGAACTAGAAAAGAAGAAAAAAATGAGTTGTTGAGTTTTCTTGTCGCTTAATCCTTTCCTATATATTACTTCAAGACTGATCATAGTTCATTTTGTCCATAAGGGGAGCAACCTTATTAGCTGCCAGCTCTACTGATTCTTTACTACAAGAAAAATCTTGTGCCCTAAGAAATTTCTCAAATTTTTTGACATAATGTTTCTCCACAATTACAGGGGAAAAGATATCACCTATCGAAGTCGATGCCATTCTTTTGTCGCATCCAGATATTGCTCAAGCTGTTGCATTCGGAGTCCCAGATGATAAATATGGCGAAGAAGTAAGATAAGCTCACCTTTGTTTGGTCTTCTTTCTCAGGGCTTTATATAACCCACTGTCTCTGACTCGTCCCGATTACAAAATCAACACGTGTATAACTAATTTACAGCCTACCATTTCGGCTTCATTTGGCTCTATTCGTTGCTAGTATAAATTTGTTGAGCTTGAAACTTATGCAAGTGCATTTCCAAATTATTTCCATTGTTATTTAGCAGTGTTTGTGTGGATAAATGCTGATTACGTGTTTTTGGATGGTAAAATCAGATAAATTGTGCGGTGATCCCACGCCAAGGATCAAACCTTGATGATGCAGAAGTGTCAAGATTCTGCAAGGAAAATATGGCTGCCTTCAAGGTTCCAAAGAAGGTTTTTTATCACAGATTCTGTCCCTAAAACTGCTACTGGCAAAATCCAGCGCCGACTTGTAGCAGAACACTTCCTTGCCCAGATATCTTCTGCTAAACTTCCCAAATTCGGAGCTTAAGCTTTCCTATTCATCTCTCTCTACCTGTATTTCAATTTTCTTCTTGGCTGGGTTCGCAAAAGAATATTGAATTAATAACCATTAAATAATTATTAGTTTAAATTCATGTATTAGGATTTCCAGATTTTGATAATCCAATTTCCTCATCTAAAAGTGACGGAAGGAGAGTGCAGCCTAACAAATTCATAGATACTCAAGACAGCATATTAGTTGATGATGAACAGGAAAGCACAGATTAGACATGCCAAGCAGGCAAGAGCAATCGAGTCCCAAAAAGCAAATAAATCTCTTCAAACACAACAATAACTAGATATGCAAGAAACTAAATTTAAGCTTCCTCCTGATACTCATCTTCGTCTTCATACTCATAGCCTTCCTCCTCCTCTGCTGTTGCATCCTGATACTGCTGGTACTCAGAAACTAAATCATTCATGTTGCTCTCTGCCTCCGTGAATTCCATCTCATCCATACCCTCTCCAGTGTACCAATGCAAGAAAGCCTTTCTCCGGAACATGGCTGTGAACTGCTCGCTCACCCTCCGGAACATCTCCTGAATCGAGGTGGAGTTACCAATGAAGGTTGACGCCATTTTCAGGCCAGTCGGAGGAATATCACACACAGTAGACTTAACATTATTGGGGATCCATTCAACAAAGTAGGATGAATTCTTGTTTTGGACATTGATCATCTGCTCATCCACCTCCTTGGTGCTCATCTTCCCACGGAACATTGCTGAAGCTGTCAAATAACGACCGTGGCGAGGATCAGCAGCACACATCATGTTTTTCGAATCCCACATTTGCTGGGTGAGTTCAGGAACAGTGAGGGCTCTGTACTGCTGTGACCCACGAGAAGTGAGCGGAGCAAAGCCCACCATGAAAAAGTGCAGCCGAGGGAAAGGAATTAGGTTGACAGCAAGCTTGCGGAGATCTGAATTGAGTTGACCAGGGAATCGCAGGCAGCAAGTCACACCACTCATGGTAGCAGAAATCAGATGGTTGAGATCTCCAACTGTTAACAAAATTATCATATATTTTAGTAAGATCACTCATTCTGCTTAAAATGAAAACTCCACTGAATGCTAGAATCTGAACACATGCCCAACTTGGCAGACAGTATAAAGAATGTTATGCACCATGAGATCCTTGGCCAGCACATGCAAGCTACCAATGAGACCATGTGACTTGCAAATTATATAAATTGTAGAGAATAAAAAACGAGAATCAAAGTTTAACAAGCACGTTTTCAGTTGCATACTATTTAGGAAGGAAGCAAACTTTAGTTCCATAAATATCAAACACCACGACTCACATAGCTAAAGATTCACAAAAATGGGATGGCATAATCATATAGAAAACTACACTACTGCAGAAAAGATAAGAACAATAAACCAGAACAACTTACAGCTTGGGGTGGTAAGTTTGAGGGTTCGGAAGCAAATGTCGTACAGTGCTTCATTATCCAACACCATGCACTCATCAGCATTCTCAACAAGCTGGTGAACAGAAAGAGTGGCATTATAAGGCTCGACAACAGTGTCCGACACTTTAGGTGATGGGAAGACAGAGAACGTAAGCATCATGCGATCTGGGTACTCTTCCCTGATTTTGGAAATCAGAAGAGTTCCCATTCCAGAACCGGTTCCACCTCCCAATGAGTGGCACACCTGGAATCCTGAGATTATAACAAATAACATAAACAGTTTACTCAATTGAAATAGTATAAGAATTCACACAAAATCCATTCTCTTCAGTTAACAACAGAAACAATTTCACACTAGACTTCTTTTCAAGATTTTGCCAATGAGTACTTACCACTAAGAAAAATCTCAAATTGACATACTTTGCTTTTTACTTTTTTCTGGAAACAGGGGAATTACATTTTCAGAAATGTGCAAAATAAAAGAAGCTATCCTGAGAGAATAATCCAACACATCTCAATGAAGATGGCATATTAAAAATGATAAGGTCTTAAAAAACCCGCAAAGGCAACCAGAGTATGTCGAAATATTTGAATGCGTAGATTTAGTAGGAATCTTTCTTAGATTTACACCGTCAACCTATGAGAGTTTTACAAGGCTTGCCGCATGCGATAAATCTATCTCATATAAAAACAAGGAACCAAAACTTACTCTCAAAAGTTCACTGAAACTCAACGAAAGTCTGTATAAGGATAGAAACGAACACAAGTACTCAAATAACTTCCAACATGCATAAAATCATCAGCGCACTTTTACTTTATGCCTAGTAATAGTATAACCACGATGTCTAAGATTCACACTATCGATTGCACCATACACAGTACACAGCACTTTCTAAGTATCTTAACAGTTCAAAATTCCCTAAAGTATTCTCCAAATTACAGAAATCGATACAAATCGCTCTGAAATACACAGATCTATAAAAATCACACCAAATAACAGTAAGTAAACAAAATTATTTCGCGCAAAACCAGCTTACCCTGCAAGCAGTCACAATTCTCGGCCTCCTTCCGCACAACGTCAAGAACAGAATCGATTAACTCCGCCCCCTCGGTATAATGCCCCTTCGCCCAGTTATTTCCGGCGCCAGATTGCCCGAAAACGAAGTTATCAGGCCTGAAAATCTGTCCGTATGTCCCAGATCTGACACTGTCCATGGTGCCCGGCTCCAAATCCATGAGCACGGCACGTGGAACGAACCTTCCGCAGCTGGCTTCATTGTAGTAGACGTTGACGCGCTCTAATTGGAGATCATTGTCGCCACTGTAGCGTCCGGTGGTGTCGATCCCGTGCTCCGCGCACACCACCTCCCAGAATTTTGCACCGATTTGGTTGCCGCACTGACCACCCTGGATGTGCAAGATCTCACGCATTTTGGTGTTGTAACTTGAAAAGTAGAAGCAAAATGTGTGTTTGCAGTGAGTGTGTGTGAGAGAGAGAGAGAGAGAGAGAGAGAAAGTATGTGCAGAGACAAAGTTAGGGTTGGTGACGACGAAGAGTATTGGTGGGGTTCAAATAACGGGCAGTTTTCAGTGGGAATTTGAATTTTGAATTTTTTCCGAAAAGATAGATGTCGCTTTGAAACTTCTAGCCACGCGATAGTTGTGCGGTGATATTTACGTGCTGGGTCACATGGCTAAGTTCCGAGGCACGTGGGATGTTGTGGAAAAGGCACAGGCACGAGAAGGGCATCCACAAGGACCACAAATACAATGGTGGCAACTGGCACGTAGTTTCAAATAATTCTTAATTTATCACTTTATTTTATTATTTAATGTGTCTTTTTTTCATATTTAAAATTAGAATTAATTATGCTATTTTTGACATTTTGGAAAAAAAATATTCCCTCCGTCCCAATAGCAAGGTCTCGCTTTCTTTTTTGTCTGTCCCAATAGCAAGGTCTCATTCCAAAAATGGAAATAATTAACTCTTCAAAAGTTGTAGGACCTACCACTTTTTTCCACTTTTTCTCTTTTTAATCTTGTTTCTTAATAACCGTGCCCAAAGCAAATGAGACATTGCTATTGGGACGGAGAGAATAGCAAATAATGGCCACAAACTTCTAAAATATAAATTATGGCCAATATCAATGAGAAGAGCCTCATTTACCCTTATTCTCTCTCACCCAGATCCATTATCCATGATCCAGCCTGACCCGACCCCCTCTCTCTCATATAGGCACAAAAACTAAGCATTGCGTACGTAGTTGAAGATTAGGATAGAGGCAAAAATGAGCACCAAACGAGTTGCTGAGTCGTAAAATTTGAAGGATCGCCGAAAGCGAATCGTTGTAGAAGATGATTTTGATGCTGCCATCTCTGAGTATACATTATCTTTATATATCTATACATAAATTATTAGTTTTCAAACTTTAAAATATCATCATTTCTCTCTCTCTCTCTCTCGGATTTTTACGATTTTTATGTCGAATGCCGCCGTCGTGATCTTTAATATAAGATATATTTCGATATGTTTTCCAGTCAATTTTTTACAAAATTGATAAAAATCGAAATGAAAAAAAGGACAAAAACAGAAAAAAAAAAAAAAAAAAAAAAAAAAAAGTCAAAAGTGGCGGCCACCCGCACGCGCGCGACGCCGCGGCGTGTGGTGCGCATGGTGAGCGCCACCTGCTTCTGCTCCCAGCCGCATTTTCTCTCCTCTTGCAGTTTGGGCCATTGAAGCGGTTCAGCTTAAAACCTGGAAGCAGGTTTCAAAACTCCACAATGGTGAATTTGGTGGGTTCCAAATTTTGGAACCCACCGTTGGAGGCACCCTAAGCATTGCGTACGTAGTTGAAGATTAGGATAGAGGCAAAAATGAGCACCAAACGAGTTGTTGAGTCGTAAAATTTGAAGGATCGCCGAAAGCGAATCGTTGTAGAAGATGATTTTGATGCTGCCATCTCTGAGTAAGCATTTCGCGAGGATGTCTTCTTCTATGATTTATTAATCCCTTTCAAACTTTTCGAAAAAATGGATTGATAAAGTGTACAAAGCTCTCTCTCTCTCTCTCTCTCATTTTCTTCAGATATGCCGCCGCCGCCATGCAAATCATCTTATTTCGCAATTGACATCTTATTAGATTTGTATTCCAGTCAATTTTTTACAAAATTGATAAAAATCTGGGCTTGTTCGCGATATGGTACGAACGGGACAAATGGATTCCGTTCATCCCAATTGTACCACAGTGCAATGCGCCACAATTTGGAATGATTAGAACTAATTGAATCATTCGTCTCAATTATACCACAGTGCAACATGTCACAATTTGGAACTAATTAGACCATTCGTCTCATTTGTAGCACGGCACAACGCGCCACCAATTGTTACGATTGGATCTAATAAGACTATTTGTTCCAATTGTGCGTAAAATAATAAAATTCATTAACATAAAAATATCATCATCAATCAACCCAAATATAAAAAAAATAATTAATTAAAATTAAATAATAAAATTATAATGATGAGACAAACATGACGAACTAGATCTATTCATTCCATTCATCCCAAACTCGTCCGCCAACTGACCTGAACCCTTCCTGCAACTGACCCGAATCGCTCGCCAACTGACTCGACATACGCCTCATTAAGGGCAATCATATCCAAAATTGCAAATGTTGGGCATAGTTTATATTTTACAAATTGATGGCCAAATATTGTGTTTTCAAGCTCAAAAAAACTATTTCACAATTAGCCTCTTGAAATTAAATGTGTATATTATTTAATTCATTAATCAAATATGATAAATAATAAATATGAAATCATAAAAAAGAAATCAAGGATTTTAATTTCTTCTGTCGCAAAAAATGATGCACAAAGAATCTATGGTACGATGCTTGTGTGATGGCCCTACAATACTTAATATAAAGGCCTTGATTAAAGCATGCAATAAATAGTTAATGGGGTTTTCTAGGTTTCATTGTGACTTGTGTGTTACTGAGCCTTGAGATTAAAAACTATAAATTTAATTTTACTTAATTTATACTTTTAGTAGAGATACTCCACTAATTATAAGAAAACCCAAACTAACTCATTTTTATAGAATAAAACTCAATCTAACTCTGTCGTCCTTTTTCTTGAGAAAAAAAAAAGGGACAAGGCAAACATAACGTATATACATGCGCTTCCCCTGACTATAAATAATAAAATTGCGTCTTGTATTGAGCTGTATGGCACAAGAACACATTTTTTTATGCCAATTTGGATCTACAAAGTGAGGTACTATTCTTTCTTATAGAAGTGGTTTATTTTTTTTTAAATAAAAATATAAAAAACGCCCTTCCACCAATTCCACCCCAGTCCTCAATTCTGGTCACACAGTCAACACCCCCTAGTATAAATAAGAACATGCATTTGATTTTAAATCATATTATATATTTTAGCATAGATTTAAAATCATATTTAATACGTAGCAGTTTTGCAGAAAATTAGTAGATTATTCTTCCTAAACATGCCCCACTCAATTAAGTCCCTATTCCAACGGATTAAATGATTATTATTTTTATGATTTTCCATCACCCTTGACCTTTGTGTAAAAGTTATTTTTTATATAAAAAAAATAAAAAAGATTGAAAATTGTGATGGACGGACAGTGTAAAAAGGAAAAACGAAAATAATACCCGATTAAAAAGGAAAGAATTTTTTTAAAAAAAACTTTAAACCCAAAAAATAGCTTATTTTTTCGCTGTGGCTAGGAATATTTATATATATAAAAAGGCAAGAAATGGTTATTTGCCCAAAATGATTTTTTTTTATAAATTAACAAATAAATTTAAAGAACACGTCATGGTAGACTCGAAGTATTAACCACAATCTCGCTAGGCCAACACACCCCAAAATGAAATATTATGTGTTGTTTAATGTACGAAGTCATAATTCTAACTAAATTTGCAACGAGTTTTTTGCGTTGCAACTTTGAAGAAAAGCAAGTAGAGTTAAATCATTTACAAAATTACTAGACTTGTTTCTCACTCTAAAGATGAGTGAGGAATCACAGGAATTTGTTTTAGAAGCAATCAACTCATCAAGTAACGTAAGATGCCCTCATCATCATCATCATCATACCTTCAATATAAAGCAAGGCATGTGGAAAAGAAAATAAGAATGTCCATATAAACTTTTTCTATAAACATTATCCCCTAACTATTTTGTGTTAGTATAATTCTTAAAATTATTTGGATACATCATGTGTGTGTGTGTTTATGTCTAAACTGCTGGACTTTGAATTTACTCCAGCCCATACCAGATCCATTAGGTCGAACCATTAATTTCCACCTAAGACTACAGCCTATTTCACAACTTATCAAAGCTCCATATTTGTTGGCCCAATCCAGGATTTGCTTGAAAAAGTATATATATTACATCTCATAATATTTATAAAATAAATAAATAAAAACCACAGGCGCAATTATTAGATTTTAAATCTTATATTCGAAACCAATGTCATTTGCATCACAATTGGCCTAAAAGTTAGGGACCAGATTCGAATTTGTGACGTTCAGTTAGTAGGAGTATTATATTATTCCTATTATGTGTGTTGTTTCGGTTAAAGATTTTGAAAAACACAACTAAAAAAAGATTTTGAAAAATAAGCCTTATACTATGGTATGCCCATGATCACTTGAGACGTTAACTTTCCAAATAATGTCTGTTTTGTTCTCTTTTCTTTACGAGCGCGCGTGTGTGTATTGTTATTTATTTCTATTTTTGTTTGAGAAGTAAAGGGTTATTTCCTTATGAGAGTTTCTTTCAGGGTGTGTTGAGAGTTAGTATAAATTAATATTAATATTAATATGTAGTATGTTAAAATGATGGAGTTACTGTAGGAAGAAATTAAAAGTTGGTTATAATATGGGAAAAAATCAACCGAAGAGGGAGTAAGACTATTCTTAACCCTGTGTTTGTATTATGTTCCCCCGCATTTCTCTCCCCTTTTTAAAACAACCCAACTTCTCCTCCACATTCATGCAATACCAATTCCTTTCCTTTCCTTTCTCTCTGTAGTAGGAGTATTATTTCTTTTCTCCTTAATTAATTTTTCATCCTCCTTTGCAGCTCTTTCTTCCCCTCATTTGAAGACAAAATGGTATCCACATCTCTCTCTCTTGGATTATATTGTTTCCCTAATTTGATCGAGTCTTTGCTTTCTTTTTGGATTGTCTCGACGATTGATGATATTTAATTTTGGACTAAGGACTTTGCATGAGATTAACTGGTTATGGCACATCATCTAGTAATGAATAGACTATTATTTGATGCTGGTTAACGCAACCAGATTCAAGTGTTAAATTCCTCACTTATTTTGAAAAATCGTGAGAAATGATTCAGATTAATGTCCTCGATCCACATGTATGTGCTTTCTTTTTCTCCATGAGAATTTTTGGTGAAATTGAATCCATGAAAGTCCTTACATTTCCGATCTGAGATTAGTAAGGATCTGCAATGTGATTTGAAATTGGTGTGATGATATTATATCCTGTGTTTTTCCCCTGAGTTAATTAATGGTATGGAATACCAGTTATTATTATACATTTATACTATGTTGTGGTTGTGTGCGTTAATTTTATGATTGATTTGTACGTGTTAGGCGAATTCTGCATCCGGGATGAACGTGGAAGATGAGTGTAAGCTAAAGTTCCTGGAACTGAAAGCAAAACGAAACTACCGTTACATCACCTTCAAGATTGAAGAACAACAGGTGGTACTGGACAAGCTTGGCAGCCCCGAGGACAGTTACGAGGCGTTCACTTCCTCTCTCCCTGCTGACGAGTGTCGCTATGCTGTTTATGATTTCGACTTCACCACCGATGAAAAATGCCAGAAGAGCAAGATCATCTTTATTGCATGGTAAGGAATCAAATCATTCCTTTGCTATAACTAGCTACTGTAATTAATGATTTTAGATGTTTCAATCCTGATTTCCCTTTTGCAATCAACTCATTACTGGAATTAATTTGTTTGTTTTCAGGGCACCTGAAACATCCAAAGTGAGGAATAAGATGGTGTACGCTAGCTCAAAGGATAGGTTTAAGAGGGAATTGGAAGGAATCCAAGTTGAGCTGCAAGCAACCGATTACAGTGAAATGAGCCTAGACATTGTAAAAGCGCGCGCTGCGTAGTGATCCATCACAACTCGCACATTCTCATCCCTCGAGTTTCATGTTTTCAAAACTCGCCTCCTTTTCTTGTTTCGCAGCACAGATTTGTGCTCTACTGTCTTAGTTTACTGTACTTCTGCGTTTTGACGAATTCCCTTATATTCAGACATGGCAATGGTCTTGTAATGTTTTGAGATGCTTCATATCATATTCTTTCTTTCTTTTAATGCCACTCTGTTCTTTCGAGGCCAAGGCCAAGAGTAATGCTTTTATTTTCTCAACATCAAACTCACAGAGAAGCAGACTTCAAAACTATAATCAACATAATACAAAACATTCATTTGTATTTCTATATCAGTTCACTATATATGCATCTCTCAAAGAAAGAGAAGAAGAAGATGATGATTATAATTTAGGTACCTGAACTTACATTTGCTTATTATGACTCTGCCAGTATTCTCTTTCCCAAGTGTCTACTTGCTTTATTCCATCATCTTTTCTTTCAATAACAGAATGAAGAGAAGCAGGGTCATATGGTGGAGGCATGGTGCATGCTTCTGACAAGGCAGGTCCTACCAGTGATTCAGTCATGAATTTCTTCTCAAATCCCCTTGCAGGACAGGCCATCGCCTCCGAACAAAGTTCAACAGCTCTCTCAGGTACTGTGGGCTTGTATTTCAAGAGCTTAGCATACTCGCTCAGCAGATGGAACATGTAGTCGTAAACATAATCCATCTTCAGTTCGTCTTGGATGAAACTGCTCGCGGCCTTGCCAATGGCCTGAGCCTGTTAACGAAATAAAGAAACACAAGTCAGATCATTTATATAAGCTATAAAATATGGATATCTAACCCTCTTATCTTGTTTCTTTTGAGATTACTACCTCTTCCTGATGGCTATTTCCCCAGTCAACTGCATGTTTGATGGATCTGCACTTGTCGTCATCCTTAATCGGCCAGTAATGTTTCAAAGGCATCAAACTTCTCGTGAAGAAGTCGTAGTAGATAGGCTTAACAAGTAATGTAACAGAATCACATGCCAGAATGTACTTCTCACTCACAGACCACGCCGATCCTTCAATATAGATTTTGTATCTGTAAGGATTGCACACAAGACTCAGACCATTAACTCTTGAAACCAAATAGAGAGAATTTTTTTATTAAATATTGAACTAAACAAAGGAAATATCCCAACCTGTCAACGCATTGGCTTGCTAAATCTGATTGCTTGTAACCCTGTTTCTGTTCCTGCAGCCAGTCCTGCAATTTTGATACACTAGTTAAATTTCACTTGAAGTGATTACTCGGTTGACAAATGAGGCAAAGCTGAAAAGGTAAAAGTTCGTTTTACCTGAGCATAGACACGGGCATTCCAATCTTGTTTATCGGAAACATTACACTTGAGCAAGTCCATCCTTGTGGCAGCTACAACTGGATTACCCTTCCAATAAGCATATGGCTCCCTATCAGTCCATCTACTCCTCGTATTCCCTTCTTTTAAGTCCTTAGACAATGCTTCCCACGGCTTTATATTGATCTCGGGCCTAATTAATCACGCTAGTCAGTTACATTACAACAACATAATATGTATTTTAATCATACTAATTTAGAACACATACCAGCCCCAGAATGACCAGTCTGGAAACACAATGTCCAGTGTCGAATTATTGCCACAGTATCGGAAAAGTGGAGGAGGCGCCAGGTATTTGGGACTAAGGAAAGTTTCCTTCTTGATGACAGGCCAATCAACGCAATCAAACATGAGGTCTAAGTCAGGAAGCTTGCCGGGATACCGCCTCAGCAACTGTAAGATCCCCCATAGTGTAAAAGTATCTCTGCTCTGAAACGATTTTCTATATGTTTCCACATAAGCCTTCCCATCTAGTACTACCAGTCGGAAGTTTGCTGTCCGACTGGCACTCATCACCATCTCTCTAGTGATACCTGTCTCTCTCCACGGCCACAGATCATCATAAATCCAACGGAAGTAATCAGGACAGGATGGTGGTGGCGAAGACAAATAGTGTTTAGCTTCAGGTAAGATATGGGATGGGTAATAATTGGCGGGGCAGGTTCTAGACCGGTCGCCCAATGAACAGTTTAATGGCATGTCTATGGCCTTAGGAGCAGTCTGGAGATTCTGAATCGAAACGGTAGGGTTACTATGAACTGCTTCGGGGGTAAAAATTGGACTTTGAGGGGAATTTGTATCCATCAACTACAACAAGAGAAACACCAAGATTAAATAGCCTAAGACTTATTTTTTGGATCCTGCTTTTTGCTATTTGTAAGAAGAATCTAGTACTTGTGATAGAAATGACATAATCATGTGCAGATATATGTATTTTGACCATCCGTTTCTTTTCATATTTACAAACTTTCTAATTAATTAAGAAAAAAGTAATGCTCCTGTAAATCCCAATTTTTTTTTTTTTATCATAATACTAATAAATATATAAGTTAGTCTCGTATAATCCGGGCTAAAATTTAGAAATTCTCAAGCAAATAGTTCTTCACTTACCACTAATTTATTTAATTTTAGATTGTTTGACAAATCTAACCATGTACAAGCTGAAAAAAATAAGACAGAATTCATAAAAAAAAATTAATGAAAAAAAAAACATGTGCATGTATTGTACAACATTATAAAAGGAAAATGATCATGAACACCATTAATTTTATGTTCATTAAAGATATGAATGTTTTCGTAATGTTGTCCAATTTCAACATTTATGTCTCTTTCTACTAGAACAAGGTTTTTAAAGGTGGCTTTATGTTGCTAACTTACTATTCAAAGCTCTAATATGACAACAGAGAAGAGGAAGATGAAATTGCTGCCAAAAGTACCTAAACTATAAGAACTGGTCATGGGCAATTAAAACTTTTATTTTTGTCATTTCATTCATTTGATAATTTAAATGCATTCTGCAGGTTTCGGCATAAACAAGTGAGAAAGAACAACTATTTATACATCTATAATGGTGTTCAATTGTTTTACTAGTAATTTATATAGCTTAATTAATGGTTACGGAATGAGGCGATTCACATTATGATTGACGTCGGTCTAAGTAATTGGCATAACTTAAAAGTGGAAAAAGTGGCTTAACGTTAATTTTTGGCATTTAAATAATTGTAAGTCTACTGTCTTTGCTTCAATTATCTAAAAAGTTACAATATACTCCACTCAAATGACAAATCTTATGATAATGTTCAACAAAATTTACTGGCGCGCACATGTACTAGATCGCATTTCAGGACCACAAAATGACACGTACCTGTATCACATTTTCTTACTCAAATAATTAAACTACTTTTTTTTTTTTTCCTAACAGCTTCATCGGAAACATATCAACACAAATAATGTACAAACATACATGAAATTTAAATAAAAATTGAAAAGGATCTGCAAAACAGATTTCAGGAATTTTTGGTGTCCATCACCGTCAGGAAGGACAGATTAGATATTCAAAACAGTCAAGAAATAGAGAATGAAAAATACTAATAATAAATCCCAATCAAACAAGAACACTGAACACAGCATATATAAAATAAATAAATAAATAAATGACGTATGAAAAGAAGAATTTGGACTTTGAAGAGTTTGAGTTATGTCGGCAACTATAACAAAAACAAAAAATAAAAAAACAATAAAAAAAAACAAAAAAGAAAAAGAAAAAACTCACGGCGGCAGAGGAGGAGTCGAGGTAGCGCGTGCAGATGAACGCGCCGAGAGTGAGGACGACGAATAAGAGCGCCAACAGCGACGATCTCGCCAGCGGCCGGCGGAGCGCCTCCATGTCTATAATGTGTCCGACGGCTGCTCTCCAGTCTCCACAATCCAAGGCCACAAGAGTGAAGAAAACGATACAGAAATCTCGCTAGAAAACAAGAATTTCTCGATAAAACCGATTCAGAAGCTGGCCGCAAATGTACGAAACTAATGAATTAGAGGAGACAAAGAGCACGAATTCAAGGAGTTGGTAATTCTCTCGCTTAATTTATTTATGGTTCTTTAAAAGAGGTGGTATACACAAGTACTAATGAACTGGATGAAGAAAAAAACGGGAGACAGTAAAAACAGAGGTTTTTAGTAATGAAACCTTTGACTTGTAAGGAAAAAAAAAAGGTCGAAGAAAATGAGAGTATTGAAAAGGTTATATTCACTTGATAGAGACTGACCTGCTATCTGAGGAAGAAGATGAAAGGGGAAAAGTCGGAAAAATTGCAAAGGGTGAGATGAGATTAGTGTGAAAGGGGACGCTCTCTCGTGAGATGAGAGAGAAAGAAGTCCTAAACCGAGCCAAAAGTAGGCGACCTGCCAATCTGTTTCATTTTTTCAGTAAGATAAAACACTGTATCACTTAATGTTCGCATTTTCGTAACAATGTAATATACTGACACCCAGCATCTCCAAGAAAATTTTTTTCTATTACTGACCAAAGAACACACACGTCTCCAATAATTACTCTACTTCCTATTCTATTTCAAAAAAATCATATTATTTTTTTAATTTTATACACTATATTAATCTTATATTAATGATAAGGTATAAATTAATAAAAAATAAATGCACAAAATCAAATAAAATTAAAATAATATTTTAGTTATTTAAAATTAAAAGTTTTAATATTTCTAAAATAATATTTTTTAGTTATTTAAAATTAAAAGTTTCAATATTTTTAATATACTATATAGTATAATTTAATATCTAAAAGGGACAAAATTCCTTTTACACACTTTGAAAAACAAAAAATGAAAAATACACACTTCTTTTGAAATCAATAAAAAATATACATTATAATCATTATACCCTTTCTGCTGAATTTCTTTATTTATTCTGCTTATTCCAATCCCATTTTTCCAATTATGGAGATAAAACATGAAAAACTATCAGGCCCATTACACTTCCGTATAAAAATTCTAAGCATACCAACTTCATACCTTTTTTACCGTAATGTTGCCGGGTATTTCCACCGGAAGTTTTAGGGACCTCGTCCAACCACACGATCGCAACCAATGGTTTCCAGACGCAGACTCCTTCAAAGAACACTCGGCCCTCGTTCGTTTCCTACTCAGGGCGTAGGGTATTTAGTCGGTATTTAGAGAATAATCAGACACTGGAAGGGATTAGCAAAAGCCCGAACTTTATTTAGGAATTATATAAAATTTATTACCACATAAGTATATCTCCTTTAGGGAGAAGACAGACTTGTTTAGCTACCTATGGTAGCGGAATTGAAATACATAAACTATACTATACTAAACTAGGAACTATTACAAATTTATTTTTGAGAGAGCAGAGAAGATGGTGTAGAAGATTTCTGATGGATTTTTCGATCCTCTTCTGTTCTCCAGTCTCTTGGTTTAAATAGAGGTCTCAATTCTCAACCTCCTTCTTTCATAATTGCCTCGGATACCTTTGTTCCGTGGCCAGCCTGTATCTGACTCAGCGTAGGACCACTACTGTCGTCCATTATTGAATATGGACGCCAAACTTTCGGTGCTACTTTCTGAATCATACCGCATTATCTTTGGTTGATAATGCTCCTCTTGTGCCTTTACCCATTTAGACTCTTATGGGTAATTTCTGTTCCTCCACCCACTTTTGTCGTTTTCTTTTTAGTGGGTACTCCAGCTCAGAGTCACATGACTCCACTAACCTGTGTCGGAAATCTACTTTTTTCCCGGGGCCCTGGGCGTCATTGCTTTTGGCAGCGCCTTGTGCTCGAGATGTTCGTTGGACCGAGCCTTCTCTTTTCCCTTTCTGGGCATGAACCCCTTTCCGAACTCTGGTTCTTTCTTGTTCTGACAATCCGAACAAACTCGCTCAGACCAATTTCCAAAATGAGCCATGTTGCAGTATTTGCGATGAGTGTCTTTACTCGTCGCAATCTTGTTTTCCCAGAGCAAGGTCCTCTTTCTTTCGAAAGCTTCCTCTGCGAATCTCGTCGATTTTCCTGTCATAGTGTTTAACAGGAATGATCCGTTCACTGAATTCTGAAAGAATTTGAACGGGAACTTGACTTTGTCCATCTCAGTGAGACAGACCCATAATCCCCATGCTCTTCTGGTAGAGATGAGGTCTTCCGGTAATGTAGAGACTAGAGCAGTCTCTCTTTCTGCAGGCGCTTTGATCTTTTCCAGGGCGCGTGCATCTGGTCTTCGAAGCCTAATATAGTGGAAGGCTTCATGGTTTCCTTTCCCTGCTGGTTCTGGGGCTGCACTGATAAAATAAAGTTCCAAAACGTCCCATCGGCTAAGCTGTGGATTGTTAGCCCATGTATCATACACCGCTTCTTGAATCCACTTGGGTAGATTCTTGATTTCGGCGAATGATGGAGATGTGGTATAAACTGAAGCGAGTGCTCCGAATTCATACCATCTTTTGACTTCGTGTGGATCTAAATTTGGCATCATCCAAACCCGAGGATATTTCCCCGAAACATCAACCCTTATTTTTTCTGGGTTGATTCCAGTCCTTGTATTGAGCTTCTCCCAGCTTGCGTGATATATCTGCCAAGAAGAAGAAGAAGAAACCTCAATCTTATCAGTATTAATCTTAGAAGTGCCAGTCATTGGCCTAAGACTAATCTCTCCATCTTTTTCCCCAGAGGTGCTGGGTTGACATGATAGTTCAGAGTGTGACCCCTGAGTATCATCTTTTTCTTGGGGCAATGGTTCCGAAGATACCACCACCTTTGAACTCGGGCAATAGGTATTTGAATCCTCTGCTACAGGTTTAGAGCCCTGTACTCGAAACTCTTCTTTTACCAAAGGATCTTTGGCCACCCGAAGGATTGGTGTTTGGCATGCAGCCCAGAGTTGCCCGTGAGACCATATGCAAGCTCGTATTCTCTCGGTGACTTTTGTCTTGTCGAGAGTCTGCAATCTTCCTGCTTGTTCAGCATTCAGAATGCACTCGTCCCACTCTCCCGTTAACATCTCCAGATTATCTCTGAGATGTCTATGGGCCAGTAGAATGGAGTTCACATCAGTTTGCTCCATCTCTTGTTAGGAAATCTGCAAGAACATTTTCGTGAGATTTCAAAAAGACAATATCATAAATATAATATTGGCATTCAGCTTGCCATCTAATTAATCTAGCCTTTTCAGGCTTAGATTCAATCTTGTTTCTTAAGAAAGCCTTAACCTGTGTGTTATCGACTTTCAAAGTAAATTTCTTTGCTAATAAAAATAAAGGCCATTTTTTAAAAGCCTTTCGGACTGCAAAGAATTCTTTTTCGTTGATGTGCCATCGCACGGCCTCATCATCTGTGAATAAACCACTACAGTATCTGCAGGGTTCTTCTCCATTAGGAGTGATCTTGGTTAAGACTGCTGCCCACCAATAATCACTTGCGTCTGTGTACATGACCAAGTCATCTTCGTCCTGAGGTATCGAGAGTTTTGGGAGATTTCTGCAAACCTCTTTTAACTCCCTCATACCCTGTCGATGTTCTTCTGTCCAGATGAATGGAACATCCTTTTTCAGTAATGTACTGAAAACTTTTCTATGTTTCGCGAGATCTTTGATAAATGGTCTCGCGAAATTAACAACTCCCATGAAACTCTGAAGTTGTTTCTTTTCCTTTAGATCTTCAGGAAAATTCTGGACCTTCTGAACAATATGGTCCTGCAGAATAATTCCTGCTTCATCAATCTCGATACCCAGAAATTCCATTTTCCGAGTTGCCACGACTGCCTTCTTTTCAGACAGTACTAAACCTTTGTTATAACAAACATCTGCAAAGATCTCAAGATGTTTGATATGTTCTTCCATATTTTTTGATGCTATTAAAATATCATCAATATAGACGAACATAAAAGAAAAATAATCTTTAAACAGATTATCCATCTTTCTCTGAAATATTTGAGGCGCATTAGCTAACCCCATTGGCATTACTTTCCAAACATAATGCCCTTGTGGAGTAGAGAAGGCTGTAAACTTCTTACTCCCTTCTTCCATGCGAATCTGGTAGAAACCTGACTTGCAATCAAACTTAGAGAATACCTTAGCATTTCTAATGCAGTTAATAAGGTGTTCCCTACTAGGGATAAAATATCCATCAAACTCCAGAATATCATTAATTCCTTTATAATTAATAACTAGTCTGGGTTTACCTCGTTTGATCTCCCCATGATTCCTTACCAGAAATCCGGGACTGCTGTAAGGCGAGTTCCCTGGTTCGATCAATTTTAAATCAAGGTGTTCCTTGATTATCTCCTTCATATCCTGTTGATCTTTGAGGTTCATCAGGATTGGTCTGTATCTAACAAACTCATACTCCTTTTCTGGCTTCACCTTCAAGATCGCTTTGAGCTTGTTTCTGTCCCACCATGCCAAAGGATTCTCATTATAATTCCTTTTAATCTTTCTTTTGACATCTTCTAGGGATATCTGCATCTCTTCTTTAACATCTTGATGAGATATCAAAGACGCTTTGAGAATCTGGATCTCTTCATCATTGAGATTGTTCGCCCTTTTAATTATGCAAATATTAACCACAAGTGTACGGTGTATATGTAGAAAATGGCAAGCAAGGTCGTATCCACGGAGATTAATTTTCAACACTTATGATTACTATTACTACGTTGTTCTAACCTATTTAGACTAATCTGAGTTTTATGGACAATTACTAAATTAAATGAACAAGAGTAAATAAATAAATTAACGAACTCAATTATATTAAACAAAGATGAGACAATGACTTAAAACTTAAGAGAGATGAAATTCTAAGGACTAAGCATCAACAACTTGCAACGGATTAAAATTCCAACACTCAAGTCTCGTTTTATTGTCTCTTTACCTAAGGCGATCTCTCGTTCACTCGAGTCTTCTCTCGGACGACTAAAGTAGTTGATTACAAACTAGGATTATTGTCTCCAATCAAACACAAGCCTATAACTCCTACAAGCACCTAGGATCACTCAAACCACTCACCCTCTCGGGCTATTGCGATATTACACCTTGTGCTCGGTTCTAATGTCGATTCACCCCTCTCTCGAGCCTCAAACCAACATAACAAACACATTTAAATGGTTGCAAAATATCCAAATGCTCAAATAAATCCACAAACACAAGGAGGTAAGAGAAAACTCAACAATACTTAAATATCAAAGATTTTTATCCATACAAATTGTCTAGCTTAATTAATCCCTAGAAAGAGGAATTTAGCCAACCATGTTCATAATCAACACAAATCCCAAATCAAGTAATAAAAACATTTGAAATGCAAGAGAATAGAGGTAAAGTGACAAATCCAACTCTTGATCTTCAATATTTCTTCCTAGGCTTCTTCTTCTCCAAGCTTCAAGCTTCCAACAATGGTGGATGGTGGTAGTGTGTGTAAAGTGTGAAATGTGTGTGGGTGGTGGGAGGAGTGAAAACCTAACCTAGAAGAGAGAGCCCAAATGCTCTATTTATAGGTTTTTGAGGTGGGAGAAAAGTGTTATGAAGTATAAATCCGAAATGAGGTGGAAAAATGAAGCAAAAACGTGTTTTGGAGAATTCTGCAGCGCCGCGCGCGGTCGCGCCCCTAGGTCGCGCGGCGAAGAAGAGAATTCCTTCTTCCGCGCGCGACATGAGCCCCGGCGGATTGTCCCGCTCGTGCATCCGGCGCCCGGAGGCGATTTTCATGCACGTTCCGCGCGCCCGCGCGCACATCCCGCTCTCGGTTGCGCACTTTTTTGTTTCGGCCCGTTCTCCCTCGTCCGGACTCCGAATTGACCTCCGTTTTTTCCCACGTTCTCGTATCGAACTCCTCTTTCTCATTCCAAGCTCATTTCACTCTAATTCCACATCTATTTTCCTGCAATTATTTCAAAACAAGAAAACAAGCGTGAAAACCGACAAAACATGGTTTAACTTTGGGAAAAAGGTTAAACGACATAGTTTTTCACTAACAATTGGCATCGAAAGCACCCAAAACATCGTGAAATATCCATGTTTTTCAGAGATCCTCATCCCTAATACAGCTTAGCACTGCTTCGTTGAATCTCCTTTGATCCTTCATTTTTGGGTGCCGAAGTTTTCCTTCATCACCACGCTTGCTGCGAAAACTCAATGGTATCTGGCGATTAAAAGCCCCTTTGAGCCTCTGGACAATGATTTTGTGATCGCAAATGGTTGTAAACACCAATTGCCTCTTTTCATTATCCTGCATGTATCTTTTGAACATCTGTAGGAAATTGTTTCCCAACAGAATATCTGCACCTGTATCATGGAAATAAATTGGTGGAGTTTTAACCTTATACCAAGGTGTACCTCTGGCTCCGCCAATCAGAATTTCCATTTCTTTTTACTCCTTTAGCCAAGAGCAAAATTTTCTTTGAGAAATTCCTTCCTGCAATTAGGGGTAGATCCTCTTCTACCTCTGCTAGGAAGACTCCTCATTTCGCAGTACAAATTCCTGCACCTGAATCAATATAAGCAGCAAAATATTCTGCTTTATATTTTTCATATAACATCCCTATAGAGATGTACATGGAGAATGGACTTGTCATTCGATTAATAGTTTTCTTCCATTAATCGTGATTTCCATTCCATCTTCTTTATTTACCCAAGGTTTGTGATCCTCAAGAAAATCCAAACCCAATAGCAAAATTGCTTCTCTTCCGGCTCTACCCTTGATCTCCATCACTTGTCCTCCAATTTCCAGGGTACCTTTGTAATGATTGATCTCCGGCTGCTGTAGATAGTAAAGAACATTACAAGGAAAGCTGGTTTCCCACCTTGTAGTGTCAAATTTTACTATCACTTCTCTCCATCCCTCTGGACATTTCAGATTTACTGGAACTTTGTTACTCTGAGATGTTTGAGGGTGTGTCGCCTCTCGAATGAGACTCCGACTCCTTCCATATGGTAAAGACATAATTCTGTCTCATTGGAAGGATAATCTTCCTGAAGTTATCCTGAGACTTTGATCGTGCCTCATGACTTCTCTATCTCAGATTTGAATATCAACATTCCTTAACCGAGCAATTTCTACTCTATCGGGACAAACAGTTGTTGTCACCTTGTTGAAGATATCTGGTATCTCAATGAACTTCTTTCCAAGAAATAACTCAGTGTGATGTGAGTTGGAAAGAGCATATGATACCTGATAAGTAATGAAGTAAGGTCTGTTTCCTTCCTCCAGTAAATCCTTGCGTTTAAAGTCCTGATAAAGCGTCAGGGCTTTGCTGAAATGGGTATCATTAAGATTGTAAGCAATCTTTGGATATATGATTCCCACCACTTGTCCTGCACAAAGATCTCCCGCTATTGTTTCCAATACGGAATCTTTCAGATTTTTAACTCTTTTATCGCATATAGTGATATCAATCGGCGTGTGAACTCCAGTAAAGAGGGCCGATTTTAACATTAACTGGATTGCTCCGATATGGATCTAGTTTATCTTTTCAGCGACTTCGGGCTTCATTTTTGATAAATCCTCCCTGATGTCACTAGCTGGAATCAACTGCATCTCCACTTGATTCCCTGTAAGCTCTATAGGAAGCGACATTTCTCGTCTGGTAATTCCATAGACGATCTGTTGTTTCCTGCTTCTTAGATTAAGGTTCCTCAGAACCTTATCTATGTTGCTTGCTGAAAAGCCTTGATGTTTTTGTATATTTAAACTCTTCTTCATGATTTTGTCAATCATATTTTGAGAGAGAGTTGTGTGACTGGAGAATCCCGTCCTGTCCTCTTTCTCATGATGAACAATATCTGGATCAGTCTGAGTCCGATCTAGTTCCATTGGACCATTCTGAATCCTCTTCGCTGAAGACCTCTTCTTGTTCATATATACTCTCATCCGAAGGTATATCTTCGAACTGATATACTTGTACCAATTCCTGGTAGTAGACGGCATCTTCGATATCCGGAGTGGATTCGAATTTGTTGATACCTCTTCTCTCGTTGTCAGGGTAATTTGTGGAAATATGCCCTTTTGCGCCGCACGTCCAGCAGTTGCAATCTTTGAAACTTTCATTAACTCTAGTGTGAGTTCTTCTGAAAGTCTTCTTGGCAGGTGTCCTTCCTTGTGATTTATCATCTCCTCGGAATGGATACCTATTCCTTGATGGTCCACTTCTTTGGCCGGATTTGTAAGATCTGGCTTTCTGTCTTGACCATCTGGTTCTTGGTTTCCAAGAATTTCTTTTTGGATCTCCACCTTTATAATAGGGCTGAAACCTATTTTTCTTGCTTTTCTTCAGCCTTGGTGGTTCTCCTCCAATGATCGTTGGCAGATCATTGTCATCACAGTTTAGAGGAGCGAATTTGTTAATTCTCCTCAGTTTCTTCATGTTCCTCAGAGCTGTTGCTTGTTGACACCACTCTGAGAGCTTTCGATGTACATATGACATCCTTCTTGCGACGTTCTCAGGATCTCCTGGTTCATAATCCCGAATCAACATCTCTTTCCATGGGCTTGGAAATTTCAGAAAGAAAATTTCCAGTGCAACTCTATCATCAACTTTAGATTGATGTTGATAGAGAGTAAAGAGCTGTAGAAACTTGTTGAGCGATTGTTGGTCCAAGACTGCAAGTCTTAGATTATACAATGCCATCAAGTATTTCTTCCTCTTTTCTTGATCGAATCCTTCGAAATATCCTTCTCCCAGAAAATGGTTTTTAAAAAAGCATTGCCATATTCTGGACATGTTCTGTGTAGTTGTCACTCTCAAAACATGAATTCTTGATGTCCACAGGAAAGAATTCCCATGCTATCTTGACAATTCCTGCAAGACTCATTTCGAGAATTCTTACGAATCCTTCCTTGTTTAAATCGAGAGTTGTTGCTGCAATTCTCAGGGCTGACATCCAATCATCAATAACGGATTCTCGATCTCTGAAATTTACTTCATCAAGGTCGAGCATTACTCCGTAGGGATGGATAGGATCCAGGGTTGCCTTTCCATAAGGTGTATCTTGCACCTTTGGATGTGGTCTTCTTGCCCTTGTCCTTCTTGCCGCCATGTATGCATCATTTGGGGTATGTTGATCATACCTTGCTCCAGTCTGAAAATCCTGGGCTACATTAATGGCTCCTGGTGCATTTTGAAAATCTTGTCGATTTCCAATAATGGTTCCTGGTGGAAGTTGATTCACCGGCTGTGGATTTTGGACCACATTCTGGTTCATTTTTAAATCAACCATCGTCATGTTAGCAAAAGGTTCTGCTAACTCCTGAAGGTTGTCAAGTTTGATTCTTTCAAGATTATTCATCTTTTTCTTTCTCGAATCATTTTTTTCAAGGCCTCCATGTTGGGATCCTTTTTGGTTTCTCCCACTGAAAATGGATAAGTGGGTTCATTACCATAAGGATTTCTTCCTTGGCTAGAGCGAGGTTGTTGCTCCAGCTTTTCGATCCGTGATTGGATCTCCTTCAGGATGTTGTAAATTTCATCCTGTTTCATAGCAATCTTGTAAAGATGGCGTGGTACACCATACAAGCTATCGCCATAATGTTGTACTGTCTTCTGTATTTCTCTTAGATCCGCCGATATCTTGGAGGAGTCTGGAGAAATCTCTTGAGATAAAGGAGTAGACCATTTTAGAAGCGTGAGTCAGGAACAGCAGAATGTACGCCAAATGGTTCGTATAATAAAGAAATACATAGCTATTTCTGTCCATAGCAATTCTGAACTGTCAATAGTTTAAACAGAGGGGTATAATAGTCATCTTGTGTATATTTCATTTGTTTTGGTGAGGGTGTGTAATTTTCATTTTGCAAAAGGAATAGTGTGTATTTTACTAGATTAACACTATCTAAAATATTATTAAATGTCATATGTTTAATGAAGTACTACTATAACTAAATGTAATAAAAGAAAAGGAAAAACAAAAAGAAAATTATAGAGAAATGAATAGTATCTTTAGTTATTTAAAATTAATAGTTTCAATATTTTTAATATACTACTCCCTCCGTCCCACCTAATATGGCCTGTTTTTCATTTTGGACCGTCCCACCGAATATGGTCTGTTTCCTTTTTGGAAAAGAATTAGAGCTTACTTTAAACTAAAAAAAGCACTTTAACCGTACATTGTTGACCAAAAAAGTACTTTATTAACACTTTATTACACCTAATTCCCTTTTTCTTAATCTCCGTGCCGAAAACAAATATGCCATATTCGGCGGGACGGAGGTAGTATATAGTATAATTTAATATCTAAAATAATTAAATGTCATATGTTTAATGAAGTACTACTATAACTAAATGTAATAAAAGAAAAGGAAAAACAAAAAGAAAATTATAAAGAAATGAATAGTATTCCTCTACTAGTAGAGAGATACTATTCATTTCTCTATTATAGAGTAAAGGAATAGAGTATTGTTGGAGAGAAAATAGCCTCTAAAATAAAGATGAGAGCTATTATAGAGCTCTCTTTGAGATGCTCTCAGTCTCATTGTCCATTACTCAAAACGTTCGGGAGTAGAACATAATTATAGATAAAAGGTATGTGACCCACAAGTTTAGTATAATTTTTATTCAATATTTAATCTTTATTAATTTAGTCAAACATCAAAACATCACAGTTAAAAAAAGCAACTGAGATTGAGCATTTTAATTAAGGTCTAAGCAAGTCCTAAATTAGCTAAAATAAAAAATAGGTCATGTTAAATAGAACGACCCAAAAAGAAATACATGTCGTGAATATTGGGACGGATGGAGTATTATACTTCATTTCATTCGTGTTATTCATCTTGACTCACTTTAACAAGAATAAAAAAAATAGAAAATAAATATGGCCATTATTTTTGAAAAAATAATTATTTCGATATTAAAAAACATGTCATCATTATAAATGTGTTAGTCTAAAAAGGAAACTGAACCAATTTAAATAAAACTAGATAAATGAGATGAAGGAACTATATATTTTTAAATTCCTTCAAAAAATATATTTTTAAAATCATACACAAAATTTCAAATACCCTCACAAAACCACTCACCCTCTTGGGTTATTGCAATATTGTGCCTCGTGTTTGGTTCTAGTATCGATTTCTCCTCTCTCGAGCCTCAAATCGACACAACAAAAATATTCAAATGGTAGCTATGCATTTAAATATTCAACCAAATCAACAAACACAAAGAAATAATAGAATCCATCAACAATTAATTAAAATAAAGATCAATCCATCACAAACCCATCTAATCCAATCCCTAGAATAGGGAAATTTAGCTAATCATAATGAAAAGTAAATATCCACCAACAAAGATAAACAAGAAAGAAAAATAAAAAAACAAGAGATTCATAGACAAATCATTGGTGATCTTGAGCTCCAATCTTGAGATCCTTGTTGTCTTCTTCCCAATTCTCCCCCAAGCACACATTCTCTCTCTAGGTTGTTGGGTGGAAGATGAAGATGGTGGAGGTGTGTGGAATGGTGGGTAGTGAGAGAAAATGGAGGCTAAGAATTGGGGATGTGTCTTCATTCGTAGGGTTTGAGTTTTGGAGGGGTATTTATATGTTTATGGAGTGAGAGAAAGTTGCTATGGAGAGAAAATGTGAAAATTGGGATGAAATAGAGGTAAAAACGTGTTTTGGAAGAAAGTGGGTCCGTCGCGCGCGCCACAAACCGCGCGCCCAAGAGGAAGTTTTCTTCTTCCAAGCGCGGGTTGTGCTCCGGCGGAATGTCCCGCGCGCCCAAGTCGCGCCCGGAGGCCGTTTTTACGTGTGCTCCGCACGGCCGCGCGCCAAACCCCTTCCGGTTGCGCACCTTTTTTGTTTCTGTCGGTTCTCCCTCGTTCGGACTCCGAATTGACCTTCGTTTTTTTCCATGTTCTCGTATCGAGTTCCTCTTTCTCATTCCAAGCTCCTTTTACTCTAATTCCACATCCAATTTCCTGAAATTATTTCAAAATAAGAAAACAAGCGTAAAAACTGACAAAACAAGGTTTAACTTGGGAAAAAGGTTAAACAACATGATTTTTCACTAATAAATGGCATCGAACGCCCCCATAACCTTGTGAAAAATCTATGTTTGTCAACCCCCCAAACTTAAACCGTTGTTTGTCCCCAAACAACAAAAAGAAAAGAAAAGAAACACAAACATGGAAGGATGAATCGATGACATTAAAAGGGCCTCAGAAATTATTCACTTCAAAAACAAAATTGCAAATGCATTTCTCTATCAAAGTTGAACATGCTACAATAAAGTCAAATATTCAACCTCTTAGGGATTTTGGATTCTCACACAAAGACTTAAAATGAAGTACTCAAAGCTCAAGTGTATAAATGGGACGTGTTTTCACTCAATTTGATGACATGCATAAGTTCTATCATAGGCTTGCCATTAGTCTAGTCTATCTATTGCTCAATGTGCTCCAAGATAAAGATAAGAAAAGGCTTTCACAAGGTTGTAATGAGGCTCTTTGGTGGGTGAATGAGTTTTAGGCAAAGTGACTTCCCAAGTAATCTAACAATATCAACTCTCAACAATCACAAATGCCAAATTTTTCACAACAACCACAAATCACACTCACTATTTTACTTTTTTTTTCTTGCTATAGCTTCCTCTTTACTTGCTATTTCTACCCTTTAATGCTCTTTTCATCTTTCATCAGTTCTCAAGAATTTGAAAATTTTCTTTCTTCTCATTTTTCAACTACTTTGAAGAGCTATAAGGGCTAATCATTTTCAATACAATTCGAGCAAGATAACCTCAATTATTCACCAACTCCTCATTTCCTAAATTCACAAATTATCACAAGTTCTACCCCTCCCTAATTCGGCTAGATCAAAGAAAAGATAACGGCTCAAAGGGACAAACTAGGATCATGCTTTTATCATTTTGGTCAAGAATGAGGGAATTTTTTTTTGGCTAACAAAGAGGGTCTTTAATCATATCAAAATCTAGAGCACATCTACTCATTTTCAAGGAAGAACCATGGCAAGTTCTAGAGATACAAATACATGCTCAAACAATTACACACAAGAAGCGAGAAAGACTATAATCAATGGATAGTCAAAGGCTCAAATCTCACATAGGTTCATTTAATCCACAACCTAAGAGGTTGAAACTTGCTTCATCAAAACATATCCAACAAATCAATCAAAATGCATAAGCAACAATTTCAATCGAAACCAAAATTTTCCATTCTCATCATTAGCCATGTCACAATTCACCCAACACATGCTTTATTAAGGACTTAACTAGACACTACGAACTCAAAGTTCAATAATTAAAAGTACTAGAAAAGAAAAGAAAAAAAAATCGAGCAAACTAAACACATTTCTCTCCCCCCAAACTTATTCGATACAAAGAGAGAATAAGGTTGGACAAAGAAGAAGTGCTTTAGTAAGCTCGAACTCACAAACAAGGTGGAGACTTTGGCGGTGGCCACTCGTCATCAATCTTGATAGCCTTATGCGTTTGCAATTTCGCTCTCACCACCGCTATTTGAATTTGGAGATAAAAAATTATGTCATCTTCATTCATCTTCTCCAAATTCACGTCTCCTCCTATAAAAAAATAACAACAAAAAGATATAAAATAAAATAAAGATAATGTCTAAATTAGGCTAAAATAGCTTTTCATAATATCAGAAGTACTAACTCTACTAGTTCCCGGAAACGGTGCCAAAAACTTGTTCGCCTATTTTCTTTTCAAGCAAATAAAATCTGCAAGTGTACGGGGCTATTGTAGATAATGACAAGCAAGGTCGTATTCCACGAGGACTAGTTCGAAAGTCTTATGAATACTACTAATAAGCTATTTTAATCTATTCAGACTCAAGAATAAATTGGAGAAATTAAACTAAATTAAAGAAAACAAAATAAACTCTAAATAACAATAATTAAACTAATAAACGGGAGGAGAATATGGAAACGAAGTTATCCTAGGGACTAGATTTCGATGGACAAGCAATTAGAAATCACTCTACTAATTAATTATCGAAAGAATCCTAATTATCTAGGGCGATCTCTTTTCCACTCTAGCCCCCTTTCGGGAGACTCGATTTGTAGATTACAAGCTAGTTATGCCGTCTCCGGTCACTAAGCTAGCCTATAACTCCTAACGGCTCCTTGGATCAAATACCCTTACAAAACCACTCACCCTCTTGGGTTATTGCAATATTGTGCCTCGTGTTTGGTTCTAGTATCGATTCCTCCTCTCTCGAGCCTCAAATCAACACAACAAAAATATTCAAATGGTAGCTAAGCATTTAAATATTCAACCAAATCAACAAACACAAAGAAATAATAGAACCCATCAACAATTAATTAAAATAAAGATCAATCCATCACAAACCCATCTAATCCAATCCCTAGAATAGGGAAATTTAGCTAATCATAATTAAAAGTAAATATCCACCAACAAAGATAAACAAGAAAGAAAAATAAGAAAACAAGATATTCATAGACAATTCCTTGGTGATCTTGAGCTCCAATCTTGAGATCCTTGTTGTCTTCTTCCTAATTCTCCCCCAAGCATACTTTCTCTCTCCAGGTTGTTGGGTGGAAGATGAAGATAGTGGAGGTTTGTGGAATGGTGGGTAGAGAGAGAAAATGGAGACTAAGCATTGGGGATGTGTCTTGATTCGTAGGGTTTGAGTTTTGGAGGGGTATTTATATTTTTATGGAGTGAGAGAAAGTTGCTATGGAGAGAAAATGCGAAAATTGGGATGAAATAGAGGTAAAAACGTGTTTTGGAAGAAAGTGGGTCCGTCGCGCGCGCCCGCGCCACAAACCGCGCGCCCAAGAGGAAGTTTTCTTCTTCCACGCGCGGGTTGTGCTCCGGCGGAATGTCCCGCGCGCCCAAGTCGTGCCCGGAGGCCGTTTTTACGTGTGCTCCGCGCGGCCGCGCGCCAAACCCCTTCCGGTTGCGCACCTTTTTTGTTTCTGTCGGTTCTCCCTCGTTCGGACTCCGAATTGACCTTCGTTTTTTTCCACGTTCTCGTATCGAGCTCCTCTTTCTCATTCCAAGCTCCTTTCACTCTAATTTTACATCCTTAAAACAAGAAAACAAGCGTAAAAAGGTTAAACAACATGGTTTTTCACTAATAAATGGCATCGAACGCGCCCATAACATTGTGAAAATTCTATGTTTGTCAGTGGTTCCTCGGAGAAGCCACATAAACTATACATGAATGATGGGAATAAATTAATTTGTAATTAAAAATTCTTAAACTTTTTCTAAATTGAAAAAATCTAAAATATTAAATAAAAAAAACTTAAATTTTATTATCAATGAATCTGAAATCTGAAAAAAAAATTAATTACAAAAATATATGACAAAATTATGACATTAAAAAATCCAATTCTATAATCTGAAAAAAAAAATTGAAATTTTAATCTCAAGTTAAAAGAATTCTGAAATTAAAAAAATCTGAAACCTATAATCTGAAAAAATATAAAACAAAATAAATCTTTGAAAAATCTGAAGTTAATTTCAAATATTTTCATATTTTTTCTGATTTTAGATTTTTAACTTCAGGAATTTTCAGATTATTTATTAAATTTTAAATATAAATCTATTTCCACATCACAACTATTACGTATCTCTCCGGTGAGTTAGTAAGACAAATAGCCGGACGGGACATAATCGTAATTTTTTTGAAACGTTAGGTATCAATTTGAAAAATTATAAAAATGTACAAACATTGAGACAATATACGACTGTAGATCTAAACGAAAAGTACTTGAGTTAATATGACGTAGTTTAAGCTAAATTTAAGACGATGTTGTTTACTTACTCGTCCGACACTGCCACGTCAAAAAAAAAAAAAAAAATCATGGTGCCATGTCATATTTGATTTTCGTGGGAAAATAAATTGATGTGAAATTTGTAAGAGAACTTAAAGTGATATATTTTAAAACAAATTTTAAACGTTACGTGCAATATCAAAATAAAAGTAAAATAGTGTATTTTACATCAGTTAACCCTTGTATTTATGTGGGGAGTATTGGAATTTAGATTTTGGGTTAACGCGAAATTTATTTGACGTATTTTTTTTTCCTAATATAAGCTTCGGGGATAAGAATAAGAAGTAGGTAGCTAGCCATGTGACTATCTGAGGATAGGAAAGGAAGTTATGAGGGTGTCTCCAATTTGGAACCCACCAAATACACCATTGTGCAAAAAAGAAACTGGTTCTAAGTTTTGAAACTGGAAACCAGTTTCATTTTTGAAACTGGGTACAAAGTTGAAGAAAGCTGGCGGCGTCAGCGAAAAGGTGAACGGTTGGGCGCGTCACCTACGGCGCGTGTACGACACGCGCGCTGGTTGGCGCGTGCAGTACACGCGCGCGTGGGGGCGCCGCCTTTTTTGACTGTTTTTTTCTCTATGTTTTTTCTCCTTTTTCATTTCGAATTTTTGTTGTAGTTTTCATAAATACGGACCTATTAGCTCGTCTAAAACATATCGAACATATATTTTATATTAAAGATCACGACGAGAGCTTTTATTCGACATAAAAATCATAAAAATTCGATTTGAAACGAACAAATGATGATATTTTAAAGTTCAAAGCTTAATGTAGTGTGTATTATAGTGGGACCCTTTAAATAGTAGAAACTGGTTTCATTGTTGTGGAAGGTGTTTAGATAAAAAAGTAGATGGGTTACAAAAGCTGATGTGGCGCTGATGTGGCGGTTTGAAAGCTGAAACTGGTTAACCATTGCGGACACCCTGAATAATCTAATTATTTTAAGTGAAAAGGTATATAAACTGGAAGGTTTTATGTTACCTGATTAAGCGAATTGAATAAGTTTACATTATTTTCCATATTAGAAGATTCTTCTTTTAAGTTTGTTTATTTTTAAAATTTTGTGAATATACGTCTGGCTTTTAAAAAAGAGTATGCCATGGCCCATGGTGTAATTATCTTTCCTAAATTTGTATAGATAATATATTACCAAAGAGAAGGGAAATTAATGAATGAGAACAGATTGCCTCAACATCTGAATTAGGGTGGTATAAATATTTATACATATACAATTACACATACATCGTACACTAATTTTGAGAGTGATAACATAGTAGAAAAAATTTATCCTAAGATATCTCTAGAAAGTTTGCAATACCAAACTCATCAAATATATATATATATAGGGATCGGTTCATATAGAAATTATTTATAGTGTGGGAATTAGGAACCAATCTGAACCGTTGATCTTTGTATGATCTATGGTTGTCATTATTCGAAGCATGATTTTATATAAGCACAATTGTTTATACAAAAAAGCATGAATCTCATTAAGCATGACTATATATAGATTTAAGCATGAATATATATAAATTTAAGCATGTTCTCAAGTTCTCACTTTTAATAATTTCTATAAGAACCCATCCCTATATATATATATATATATATATATATGGAACCAATATATATATTGGAAATGGGAAATGGATCGTATGAGAAACAATCACAATATAAAAACTAGGGACCAATCTGAACCGTTGATCTTTATATAATCTATGATTATCATTATTCGAATCATGAATATATATAGATTTAAACATTGTTTTATATTAGCATAATTATTTATACAAAAAAATATGAATCAAAAGAAATCTATACCTATTATAAAAGAGCGGATTCTTACAAAATTTGATTTGCCTAATATATCCCTCTTATTATATTTATTTTAAGGGCAATATTGTAAAATATTATTAATAATAATTTGTGGCCCAACGAAATAGATGAATTGAAGCTTGAAGAATCCTAATTATATTAGGATTGTAATTTAAAGAAGGAAAGAAAAGAAAAGTAATATGAAAAAAAATAATTATATACTATGTATAAGGGAAAAAAAGGCATCTAACGTAAAAGTTTTTTAACAATAATTTGTGAAAGATTATTAAAAATAATTAGTTTATTTTCATGATTTTGTATATTAAATTTATTATAAACTTAATAAATTAATAATAGTCCTACTCAAACTATAATTCAACTTAATGAATTAATTATTAATATAATCATACTCATACTATAACTCAAAACTGTAAAAGAAAAAAGACAACATAAATTTTGAGAATTGTGCTAAGATTTATTAGGATATTAATATAGTTGTATATTAATTTTGATAAATTTTATATTTTTATTAAGTTAGAAATTTAATAATTATTATCTCTAATTATTAAGTTTATATTTTATACTTTTATTTCAATCTTTTCTCTTTTATCATTGAAACCTCTCTTCATAAAACATTATTTTATATTTTATTTATTTAATTTTTATTTAATTTATTTATGTAATTTATTATATTTTACAATTCTTATTTGTTGTCAATATTTAGTCGAGTTGAATTTGTTAATGTTTTAGTCGAGTTGTCAAACACAAGCCTAATAATTTATTAAAGACTTTATTCAAGTGTATGCAATAATTTTCAAAGAAAAAAATTACTATGATGGCTTTAAGCCTAATAGAGTTGCCTAACTCACCATTTTTTTTATATACGACCCTTCATTCGTAATTAGATTAAGTATACTATAATAGACGATTATTATCAGTACCTTACAATCATGATAATAAAAATTGTCATTAAATATATTTCATTTGTAATAAATTAATCATGTTAAATGAAAGGTTATATGTGCAACGCACGTAATTTACTGCTAGAGATACTAAAATAATACGATAACTTTTTTTTGAAAGTATGTAAAATATAAACTTATACCAAAATTAATAGTATACAACTACATTAATATAATAATAAATTTTAGCAAAATCTCAAAATGTATGTTGTCTTTTCTCTTTCACTATCGGTACCATACAATTTTGATAATTGTACATAAGAAATAATATAAGAAATTTGATTTTTTTTTCTACTCTTTACATTTACTTGCTAATATTTTGTTGAAGTTAATAATCAATAATTAATAATATTATAACTTTAAAAAAATGTCAATAAATATATTTTATTATATAATAAATTAGTTATTTCAAATTAGAGTTTATACGTGCAACGCACGTAATGTCCTGCTAGTATCATTAAACATGACTATATATAAATTTAAACATGGTTCGCAAGTTCTCACGAGAGAATATAGTTCCTATGCTAACCCAAATATGTATCTATAAGAACATCAAATATCTGATGTGGGTTTTGAATCCTTGATACTCGCCTCTATTGATGGAATTAATTTAATGATTATTCAAGGGTATTTAAGTAAATTTTCGTAAATATCTCTCCCGGCACAGCATGTACAAAACTGTGCTTTAATCGGCGCTCAGAAATTCCAATTGCAGCAATTATCGAGAGAATCTACATATGTGTTGATTGAAAATGAGAGTTCAAGCAAGTCTGAATGATCTCCAAAATTTTATAAATGTCAGACTGATCAAATGACCGAATGGTACTCTCTAACCTTAAATCAAGGTTGAAAAGCTAATAAAACTAGGATAGAGAGTCATGCGCGACCCCAAACATTAATTAATGCTAATAAATAACGTTTTAATTATAACTAATTAATTTAAAATTAGAAGTATTAATTCACAATTAGGACTTAGTAATCTCAATTAAAATTTATTAATATTTTATTAGGATTTAATTACATATTAAGTAAAATAAATAACTTTTATAAAGTGTTGAGTCGGGTTTTATACAAGACCACAAAATTTGTAAAATGGGATAAAATTAAAGCATACGAGTTGAAGAAGTTTGAATTTGAATTTGAATTTGAATTTGAATTGATTGAAGAGAAAGATAATTGCATAAGAATGGAATGTTTTTGCACCAAGGCAATAGAGAGTTTTTTAATAAGTTGTAGAATGTCACATAATATGTACAAGGGTCCCCATGTATAGGAGATTTACTAAATTTAACACCAAGAAGCCATTAGCCAGATAATTTGGTCCAATGGAAAAAATACCTTATAGGGAAAAATAGCACTTGGTCTACTCGTATTATTGTTCTTCAGTTCTAACGTATTGTTAAAACAAAGAAACATTTTCTCAAATTTCCTTAAAGTTAGTATTTTGAATTGTATTTGGACTAGATGTCGATTTTGGGCAAGAAAGCTTTTAGTTTGCTCATTTGGGCTTTCACTGATTCGGGCCCAAATAAGAGATAATGAAATGCACCTCTGCATAAAGGACCGTAAGATTTTTGTAAGAATTACGCAAGGTATATATTCCCTTCGTCCATTCAAAGTGACACGTATTCTTTATTGGTTGTTCCACTCTAAGTGGCACAATCCAAAAAAGAAAACTATTTTCTCTCACAAAAATGTGTGGATTTAACAACATTTTATTTTTTTATTCTTTAATAACTCTTCTCCTGAATAACTTGCCAAAAATAAGTGTGTCGCTTCGAGCAGGACGGAGATAGTATCTGATAAATCACTACATCATTATATAAATAGGACTTATACACCACACAAAGGTGAGACCATTACATCACCACATATTACTTCAAAAAAAAAACTCTTAGGGAGTGACTGGTACGCAGGAATGAGGCTGGAATGGAATGATCATTTATACAGTCATTCCTAATCTCATAACTGGTATCATTTTACTGCAAGGAATGATCATTCCCTTAGCAATGACTAATCCCATGAGCATGTGTTCAGTCATTCCTTCCCTCCCTCTTGGTTTATTCTTCATATTATTATTATTATTATTATTATTATTATTATTATTATTATTATTATTATTATTAGTAGTAGTATTAGTATAATAATAATACTTATTAGGGAAAATGCATATAAATACACAAATTTTGATCATTCTTTTATTTTGCACATGATTTTAAAATTTTTGCTGTAAAATTATCAACTTTTAATTTTGTTCAATTTTTCCACGATTTGCTATCCAATGAAATTGAAACTGACATGTAAATAAATAAATAAATAAAATTCTACTTAAAAATCCACATTGGAAATTAAAAGTCCACATATGATATTAAATATTCAAAAATAAAATTAAAATTAAAAACCCACATTGCATTCTCTCTCATCTCTTTTTTCTTTCTCTCTCTCGAGTCTCTCCATGGCCGCAAACACCTCTCCTCCGGCAACATCTTCATTCGACATTTATCCCTTCTCCGGCAACAATCACAGAAACAAACTCAAATTCATCTCTCTCTCTCTCTCACACACACACACACACATTTATGAAACACCCCGTATTTCGCCGCCGGCTACACACCATCACAAATTATTCCCCTAAACATTTTGCTGCTCTTGGCATCAAATAATTATCAAAGTAGTTGAAAATGAAATTTGTCTATTCCCCCAATTTCATCCCCTCTGCGTGCATCAAAACCACCATCAACATCATTTCGATCTTCGACTTCTTCTTCTTCTTGCAGAATCAAACCCTTCTTCTCTCAATTTTCCTTTTGCGGTGAAGCCCTTGCTGCCGCACCAACTCACGCCCTTGTCGGATTTGGATGGCCGGGGTTGGATCGTTGCCGCCATAAGATGCTGAAAATTTGGCTTAGAAATACAAGGTGGTTTGTGGCATCAACGTTGCGGGTGAAGGATTTGCAGATGAGAGAGAAAAACAACAACATTGATGGTGAAGGATGGTGACGGCAGAGGATACGGCAGGTTCAACAAAGAGAGAAAAATAAAGTATACAATAAAATAATAAGAAATACTATATATTTTATATATATATTTTAATCCACATCATATTTTCGACAGCGACGGTATTCTATTAATGAATAGGTACAAGAAAAAGTGAGAAGACCCGCCTCATTCCACACACAATAGGGACAATAAACTCTCTAGCACTAGGAGCAATCGCATGAGCCATGTAAGCATGCTTAACTTGAACAAAAATCAAAGAAGTTAGAATAGCTTTACATGTAGAAATGATCTCATCGAACTCAGATCTGTTGTCTACACTTTGATTCAGAGCATCAACCACAATCTTGTTATCTGTCTCAAGAATGAGATGGGTCAGTCCCAATGATTGAATCCAAGATAAAGCTTCCTGAACTCCCATCGCCTCTCCTTCTTCTACCCGGAGACAACCTGAAACGCTGAAAGCACGAGCAGTCACAAAAGCTCTGGTAGCATTCTGGACTATGATTCCAGCACACTAGTTTGATCCGGATTATGAAAGAATGCAGCATCCATCCTCTGCAAACATGACCACGTCTTTGCCTCCCTGCTCCACTAATAAAATCGCTTTTCGCATGTTTGCACTATTGTAAATAAACATTAGCGTGGGAAACCGCTTGATCTGGCGACTTATGAAAATCCTTCCAAATCTTCAAATTCCATTATTCCACAATTGCCAAAGCACCATAGCTCCTACAGCCCACTTCTCCTCATCAGCCATATTGAGCATTTGGAAAATGAAATTTTGAATCGTGTCATCCCTCAAAACCTGTCATCTCCCAACAACCCTCTGCAAATGGACAGCCTACCAAAACATGCCATAGATTCGCTAATCCATGCCCGCATGCTCCTCCCACCGGAATACCTCTATGTGCTAAATTTACCTTTGTAGGAAGACAATCCCGAGCAGCTCTCCAAAGAAAATTTTTAACCGGGGCGGAACTTAAATCTTCCATAGATTTTTCCAGTTGCCAACACCAACATATCTTTGATCAATAGTAATTTTGCATAAGATGACTTCACCGTATACTTACCCTCCCTCGTGTGGTGCCAAATAAGAATATCCTCTTGTGCTTGCGGAGAAACAGGTACTGTGAAACAGATCCTCAATTAACTCCGCATCCCAACAACGGGTCCCCGGGACCCGAAGATCCATGAACTCGATGTCAAGATTAGTTCGGACAAAGAAACACTCATCACGCCTTAGCCAAAGCTCTTTCCAAACATAAATTCCATCTCCATCTAATCCCTTGTTTGACTAAGTCTTGAGACGCAAGATGCTCCTCCAAGTGAAACTTGGACTATGCCCACATTCGGCAGTAAAAAAATTCACTCTAAGCTTTAATCATTTTACAAACTAGAGCATCGGGGTCAGAGATAAACCTCTAACCAAGCTTCCCAAGGATGGCCAAGTTAAATAGATGAAGATTCCTGAATCTCATTCCACCTAATTCCTTTCTGTTAAATGTGAATTAACGAAAATCAGAAGAAATACAAGAATGAGAAAAACAGAGAAGAAGAAGAAGAAAAAGAGAGCAAGAGAGAAAGAGAATTGGGGAAATTTTCTGTATTTTGCTAACTGACTAATGCATGCATAAAGCAAGCATATATATACAACATGAAAGAAGCTTCTAGTCTAATTTCTATGTTAACAGAATTTTGGTGACTCAGTAAATACAAATGGCGGCTTAACCACTAATAATCTAATACTTTCTTACACGCAACTTTTCCCATAATAACCAGTTAATACCTCTGTTAGCATCACGCTTATGACCCCACCAGAATGAGTTCATCATTCTTTCCAACTCTTCAGTAAGACATAACGACAATAAAAAAAGTACTCATACAATAGGCTGGGATCGACTGAGCCGCTGACTTAATAAGTACTTCCTTGCCTGCTTTAGAAAGCATATTTCCTTGCCAACCTTTAAGCTTTCTCCACAACTTGTCTAGAAGGAACATGAAGATAGCTTTCTTATCCCTCCCAATCAAAGAAGGCAATCCCAAATAACATCCATATATTTGTTTTCGTGTCTCGTCTCGTTGTGTCGTTGTCGGATAAACAAGTCGACCATGTTACAATAGTTTTTAAAAAAAATAAGAATTACATGAAAAATATATATATATATATATATATATATATATATATATATAATAAACTACTGCACCATCAAAGTGTGACCTCTACATCACACAATAGTTTCTGAAATGCGGTAACTCCATTTGAATTTTCTAAACATAATATGAATTAGGGGTGAGCAAAAAAATCGAAGAAATCGAATCGACCGATAAACCGTACCGAAATCGTCCCAAAAATACAGCTAACCGAATCGAAGGTACAACTAATTTTTCTAATTTAAAAAATCGAGAGTACCGGTTCGATTTTTAGTATTTATTTATAGAAATCGACGGTTATCCGAACCGAACCGATACTCATGAAATATTTATAATTTTATTATCAATCATATAAATTTTACATTTAATCAATTTTATTTGATTACTATTTTGTTCTCAGAAAGATGTAGTTTTTTTTTAGTGAATTACAAAGGTATATATATAATGTCAAATAAAGAAATATATCACCATATAGGTGAGACCTCTACAACACACAAAGATGTGACTACTACACCGCACGCAGGCATAGCCACTACACCACCGAACAAGGTGGAAAAATACTACACCGCACATAGGCGGAATTGAATCCAAGACCTCTAACTAAGGAAAGACTTGTGGTATCTCAGCTAGCCACTTGAACTAAGTATAAACAAATTAATTTATCAAACAAATATATGTGTTGTATATAAATAGTAATCACTAAATTTTCTCATAAAATAAATTACAAATAAATTATTGAATATATTCTTTGACTGGTCTAATCAAGACGCTATTTCCCATCATTTTTGTGAATAATATTAAATATATCAAAATTTACATCCAACTCCGAATGGGGTTGGGGTTGAATCCACGTAGAAAACATCATTGAATTAAATAGTTTCGTGCATTCCGCTCTACAAAACCTATGTAGTTGAACTTCATGTGAGCCGTGGCTGCTTTTATTTATTGTGATTGCCTTGTCCACCAAACTTTTTGTTCATCAGTATTTTCGCCATCGGGACAGCTATCACATGCTTTATTTTCTCTATAGTCTTAATTAAGTATATCTTTATATAGTAGAAAATATTAAATAGAAAATTTTGATTCTCGCAGAAATTACTCTATCTGTTCCTTTTTTAGTGTTTTATATAGCTCATTTTCTTGTTTTTCAATAAGTGTTCCATTTCAAAATTCGAGAGTACAACAGTGTGAAACTTCCTACTTTACCCTTATCATCAATGCAAATTATTTATATTTTAAATTTTCTATGCATTTAGTTAAGGTTAAAATGAGTAATTTATCAACTTCTTGGTATATATTTTTGACGGTGGGAGACACTTATTTAAAAACGGAGGGAGTAGAAACTAATCTGGATCATTAATTTTTGTATAATCTACTATTGTTATCAAAAGATGCATTATTGTAATATATAAAATACATTATGATAAAAAAAGATTATTTAATTCATGTGATTTTCCTAAATTAATGTTTGCTTCATTGCTTGCATACTTGTTGCGCGGAGGGTTTCATAAATGCTTTCCTTAGTGCATCTCTATATCTTCACATATCTCCAAATATGGAGCAATTTCTTCTCCAGCCCAGTACCAAAATCCTGCTCTATTATACAGATTTGAATAGTGTTGTTCCAAAATATTATATTATAGTTATATTTCTAAACATATTATACCAACATTAAAATTACATAAAATTATTTAAAAAATACATTTAAATAAAATACAAGATAAACAAAAAAAAATTAAAAAAAATACAATTACATAATAAAAGCATAAACACAAAGTCGATACATTTAATTTCTAATAAAGGCCATTTCCGGAACGTCCCACCCCATCTGAAAATAAATTTTGAAACATATCAGAAATACTAGTGTTGGCTTCTTTGGCTTGTTACCGCTTTCGAATAATATCTTGTGGCTCTGATCGGAAGTAATCACATGTTTCAGGATCATCAACCGTGACTAAAAGTAGAATATTCTGTTTTTGTGTAAAAATATAGAGCAGACTGCTGGAGATGACTTACTGATTTTGCTGTATTTTTGTGCTAAAATTGTTGTATTTTGGTGCGAACTGCTGGAGATGACCTTAACTCGGTAAGTACTACGAAAACCAAAGAAGCAATTAATGCAACCTCTCCTTTAACGAAGAACCAAGGTAAATTATTTTTCCCGAAATTTAGTAATTAAATTTATATATAGGATAGTGTCAGTTTTCTAGTAAAAGAGTGACACCCCGAGTATTCGAATCTCACAACCTTTATTTTCCAACAAAAGAAAAAAGCAAATATAACATCGAACTATACACAATTTAGTCAAATATATGTAAATGTGTGCGGTTTATAGATATTTGAAAGGATTAGCAAGTTGGGCGGCGCAAAAAGATTAGGCATAGAATAATTAACAGCTACTGATCAGTTGACTATGAATAGTTTTCTTTAGCCATAATTTATTTTTAGGGAATTATGAGGTATATATGTACTATATCCGTTCTTTTTTAAGTGTCCTAATTAGCTCAATTTTTTGTTTCTAAATAAGTGTCATATTTCAAAAATTTAGAGTAAAATAATAACATTTTTCCTATTTTATCCGTCTTTAATGCTTCTCGTAATTTGTTAATTAGTTGTATGTATACGTTAATGTTAATTAATAAGGTTACATAAGTAAATTTCTTTATTTCCGTGGTATGTGTAATTTGACGGTGAGAGATACTTATAAAATAACGGAGGGATTTATCAAATAAATTATTACATCATTACATAGGTGAAAAATCTACACCATCATACGAGGTGGGACTACTACACCACTAAACAAGATGAGAATATTACAACATGAGAATATTATACCACAACAGCTTTAACACAAAAATACAACATAAACAGTAATTCATATCAGGTCGGCCGAGTACCCTACCCCAATTTTGCCGAATTTACATACCCTACCCCAATCCTATATTAGAAGTCGGGTATCCTAATACCCGAGGCGGGTATCTGAGTCGGGTATTAGTATACTCTAATTACCCGATATTATTCATTTTTATATGTCCTACGTTATGCATTAAAAAAAAAGAATTATCTTACGTACCTTATATACATGTGTGACTAGTATATCTACAAAAAAACACGTATATAGTGTGTAGCACATTCTAAGTTTCGATATATTCTTATGTATTATAGAAGTTGGAATACATTACATTAAATCTAATTCATAAACTGGTAGCTATTTAGCATACTAGAGTAAGAAATAAGAATAGTTGTTTTATGCTTAGTTGTTTAGTTAGTTTTAGAATGAACTTTGCAAATTACTAGTTAAATAAAAGACAATCTCTCAGTCCCATATGAAATGACCTATTTTTTTTGTACGAGTATTTAGGAGAATGATGATTGATAAGTGTGTATTTTGGTTGTTCAGAAGTTAAGTTTTCTATGATTTTATATGGATATAATGCACAATTAGGTGTGGTTTTTATGCAGGAAATGCAGATTTCGGTTGTTGATATATTTGGATGAAAGAAGTCGAAAAAGATTGATTTTATGTCCAATTATAAAAGATCGAAGTCAAAGATGGAAGAAAATTGGATGGGCCGGACTTTACTACTTTGTAATCCATAAACAATATATTTAGATACCTATTATATTTAGAATTCTATTATTTAATTATTTCCTAGGTTATATATATATTGAGGATTAGCCGCCGAGAGAGCAATTAATTTTTAATTTTCAATTCCTTAGTTTTAGTTTTTATTTTTAGTCACATAGCTAGTCACATAGGTTAGGGAGATTAGTTTTTTTTACATATATACTTTCACCTTTTCTTAATTGGAGCCGCCAACTGGAGGAGGAAAAAAACGTACGCAGTAGATTACTTTTTGGAGAATAATTTAGATTAGTTTTTTGTTATCTTAAGTTTCGAATTCTTGGAGCAGACATCTTTGGATCAATTTTGTCAAATTCTGGTGATAGAGTTCTCGTTTACTTTGTTTCAATTTCGTAGATTAATTATTATGTTTTCTTTTTATTATTTGATCATGTTTAGTTTTAATATTATGCGTAGCTAAATCTTTAATTCGGCGATAATAAGGAAGCACTAGTCTATTAATTTCTGTGAGATCTAATTGTTCATATAATTAATTTCCTAGGGTTTCGATTTATTCCTTATGTTTAAAGTTAATTCTGATTTGATTTAAACATGATCAACTTAGATTAAATTGGATTACAGTCAATTAGTTCCCCCAATCCGTAATTGTTGGAATAGGGCTAATTAGTGATAAAGCTACCATGTTCGTAGTAGGAATAAATTGGTAGACGGGTTATTACTTGCGTTCTTGGGTAATTCGTCTAAATTGGGTTCCTTCAGATCTAAAAGCTATTAGAGCATTTAATCTAGGTCTGGCATCTCCAGCTAGGTTGTGTTTTAATAAGGGGAATAGTTAGGTCTGGCATCTACAGCTAACTATCGATAAAGCACGTAGGAATTGGGGTATGTCCGTTGCGTTCACGGTACCCTATAACTGGTTGGTTCTTGGGAATTAATTAATCTTTGCATCGATGATCAGAGCCCTAGACTAGTGTGGATTTATTCGAAGCCGAATTGCTTTTCTTCTTATTGAATTTCTATTTATTACTATTTTGTTAATTTATTGTTTTTCTTAGTTTTAATTAATTATCACAATTTAAGGCGTGGTGGCTACACCAAAACTAGATTTATAGGAAAAATAGGTGAATTCCCGTTCTCTGTGGTTCGACCCTGCTTGTTGCTATACTAATTTAATTCTGAGCAGGTTGAAGGAATTATTTGGTGGTAAACGACGACCACCAATGATTAAATGATAAATAGATACAAAGTAGTGGAAGTCACACATTTTTGTGTGAGACTGTAGTTTTTTTTTTTTTGGAACATGCCATTGTAAATTGACAGCTCAAAAAGGAAACAGACCATTTCAAATTGACGGAGATATATAATAGAATATATAAAAAAAATTATATTTTTAACTTAAGTAAAAAATTCAGGTATACTCGGTTATCCGGATCGGGTGTCGAGTATACCCGCTATCCGATAAAATTGAAAAACACTATCCGCAACCCGACCCGATTACCCGACTTTATGGATATCGGGTATTCAACACCAATGGGTGTCGGAGTCGGTACATCCCTGTCCGATTACCTGTCACCCGTTTAGACAGTCCTACAGTCCTATTCATACCTAGCGGTCTGCTCTATTTTTTTACGCAATAACATAAATTTTTCAGAATATTCAGTTTTTATTATTTGATCTTAAAAATACGAATAACTTATCGTGATTAATAAAGAACAATAACCTCAATTTATTACATTAATATACGAAATAATATTATATTATAAATAAATAAAATTAAACCTAATAATCGAGGAAAAACAAGACTAGATGAATATTGAGCCTCATTAAAATTCCTCAAATGAGTAGGAAAATGAGTGCTCGTTCCTGATTGTTATAGGAAAAACATAAGCTACATAATAAATACTCCTAATTCTATGAATTAAAATATTTATCTCACAAATGATCAATCAATGTATTTCGACTTGTGAAATGAGCATTCGGTCTTTGATCTTTTTGAACCGTTTAAGAAAATCTTGATTTTGTGTAGGTGTAGTTTGTTCAAACTGGACTTCATGAGGCGACATCTCTCTTGCTTCTCTAATTGGAAAATAAATTGTATCGACTTTGTTTTTCATTTTTTTTATGTAATTGTATTCGGTTTGAATTTCTTTTAAATTTGCCTTCTATTTATGTAATTGTGTTTTTTAAGTAATTTATTTAATTTTAATGTTGGTATAATGTGTGTAGAAATATAATTAAAATAAAATATTTTAAGACAAAATAGTAGTATAAGAAAGAATATAAAAAAGAATAAATATAACACATTTTTTTTAAAAAAGTAGGGCAGTTGTGATATCACAATAATAGCGCATGGAATTCATCAAAAAAATAATAGCGCATGGAAATAGCGGTGGCCGGAGCCAAGAAACCAACAAAATATGGCAAAACGCGCAAGAAAAGCGCAGCCTTGGAGATGCCCTAGCCAAGAGTACAACCACAAGACAAGTACAGTGTGTGTAACCCATGAGCATTGCGAGCTACGGAAAAAGAAAGGCCCAACAACCTAGTTAAAAAGATACTTATTCTCTTTTTTTTTTTTTTGGGGGGGGCTAATTTAAATTTGTGGTGACAATCAGGGCCGGGGCTAGGGTAATGTAGGCCCTGTGCAAGTTTAAAAAATTTGGCTCTTTATTTATAGTTAAAAAATATATAAAATATGAATTAATTATACTATTTATGTCCCTCAAAAGTGGTGCATATTTGATTTGTTGTGAGGTATAAAATATTAGTTGAACCACTAATCTGAGACGGAGGGAGTATTTTAGTAGATTATAGTAATTTATTTTAGTCAAACCAGTAAGTAGCCCGTCGAGACTCGACGGGAAATAACTTTATGTCTTAATTTATATGTATACATTTTAAAAATAATTTTATACTATATTATTTAAAAGTTGTGATATTGTTCGCATTAATTATTAATCAAACTTAGAAAATTAATTTTATTTCACGTATCTAAATTTATTATTAGGAATTACAATGAATCTAGTATACTCAATCATTATGTATTTTCTAAATCTAAATTTGTTTAGAATTCTTTTACATGTTCGTCCTAATCTCGGTTAAAATAGTGACTTTACTGTACATATTCGTCTCAAATCCGTTGAGTAATACTCGATAAAAATATGAACACTCCAAGTAGAATTAATTAAAATTAGTAAAAATCATTATTTCTATGTTATTTGAACTGTCTCGTTGGTTTATTCTAAATTACTCGATAAAAATATAAATAAAGTTAATATGAATTAAAATTAGTAAAATCCTTCCTTTTTAAGTATATTTGAACCGTCTCGTTGGTTCATGTTAAATCGATATCTCTAATCTTTGTCAAAATACGAAAAAAAATATGTTGACATCTTCAAAGTAATATTAATTAAAATTAGTAAAAATCCTTCTTTCTATGTTATTTGAACCGTCTCGTTAGTTTATGCTAAATTATTCAATAAAAATCTAAACAAAGTTAATATTAATTAAAATTAGTAGAAATTCTTCTTTTAAGTATATTTGAACCGTCTCGTTGGTTCATGTTAATTATATCGATATATCTAATATTTACCAATTTTATAATATTAAATATATATATAGATTATTTTATATGAATTAAGAATGTATACATTTTAAAAATAATTTTATATATTATTTAAAAGTTGTGATATTGTTCGCGTTAATTATTAATCAAACTTATAAAATTAATTATTTCACGTATCTAAATTTATAATTAGGAATGACAATGGATCAGGTATACTCATTCATTATGTATTTTTTTTTAAATCTAAATTTGTTTAGAATTTTTCTACATGTTTGTCTTAATCTCGGTTAAAATAGTAACTTTACTGTACATACTCGTTTCAAATCCGTTGAGTAATACTCGATAAAAATATGAACACTCAGTAAAATTAATTAAAATTAGTAAAAATCATTATTTTTATGTTATTTGAACCCTCTCGTTGGTTTATGCTAAATTACTCGATGAAAATCTAAACAAAGTTAATATTAATTAAAATTAGTAAAAATCATTCCCTTTTAAGTATATTTGAATCGTCTCGTTGGTTCATGTTAAATCGATATATTTAATCTTTGCCAAAATACGGAAAAAAATATGTTTACCTCTTCAAAGGTCTCGTTGGTTTATGCTAAATTACTCAATAAAAAATTAAACAAAGTTAATATTAATTAAAATTAGTAAAAATCCTTCTTTTTAAGTATATTTGAACCGTCTCGTTAAATCAATATCTCTAATCTTTGCCAAAATACGGAAAAAATATGTTTACATCTTCAAGTTTTTTTGTTCTCTTCTTTAGCTACCTATCCCACATTTGATTCAATGTATATACAATCTAGAAAACACTAACTGAAATTTTTAGAAAAACATTTTGAACCGTCTCATTAGTTCATATTAAATCGATATTTCTAATATTTGCCAAAATGTGGAAAAAAATATGTTTACATCTTCAAATTTTATTGTTCTTTTCTTTAGCTACATATCCACATTTGATTCAATGTATATATTTTCTAGAAATCACTAATCGAAGTTTTTAGAAAAATATGAATGAAAAATGAAAAGGATTCCATGTAGACATGTTGATTAAATATATTTATTTAGTCTTTATAGAGAGATTTTCATTTACAAATTTTCTATAGATTATTATATATGAATTAAGAATGTATAAAATAAGGATTTATAAGAATGCATTCCGAAATTGTTATTATTTTAATATGTATAATAGAAGAAATTAATTAAATAGAGTGGTAGATAAATATGAGATGTGATTAATAGATAAACATGTGATATTTCAAGAATATGAAATTAATAAAATTTTAATTAATAAAAATAAAAATTAGAATATATATGAATTAAAATTAGATAAATTACCAGAATAAAGAAAAATCTGAACGGAGCACCGTGGAGGGGGCAGCTTTATTTTCGTATTAGTAATAGATTACATGATAAACAAATAAAAAGTTAAGATAATCACTTTGAAAGTATAATTAAACTTTCTTTACAAAATTTATTAAGAAAAATAAACTAAAATTAAAATTTATAAGATTTAAGAAAGGAGCTTCACGTTTTTGTTTGAAGTGTTTAGCCATTTCAGAGCCCTTATTAAAATTAGAACCTTTATTTATATTTAAAAAAATTATATTAGTAAGATTTATGAATCAATATTATTTTAGTAAATATTTTCGACACATGATAAACAAATAAAAGTAAGACATTCACTTAAAAAGTGTTGCTCTGCATGAATTTTATTATAAAAAAACTAAATATTATTTATGTTTCTATTATTTTCCAAGATTATGCATGGTTTTTATTTTATTTTTTCTAATTTTAAAGGGTAATTTATGCATTAGGAATGAACAAAAAAAAAGTACTGGTATAAATTTTACAATATATGGAGAGAATTTGGGCTCACCTGGCTAAAGAAAGAAGGAAAATAAATAAAAGTCAAAAAATGCTCTAAACAGGATTAGAACATGCGACCTACTGAAGTAGAAGGAGATACTTTACCACTGAGCTAGTAGAATAATTAGTACTAAATTCAATAATTTAAATATATATATTTATATATATGGACCTATATATTTTTTGGGGCCCTCGTTTTTTTGGGGCCCTGTGCGGTCGGCCACTCTGCACACCCCCAAAACTGCCCCTGGTGACAATAATGAATTCAACTTTATTATTTATATGGTGATTGGTATGATGGAATGAGTTAAGGAATGGAATGATCGTTCTTACCTCTATTCCATTCACTTGCTTGGTAAATCATATGGAATGGAATCAACATTCCATTAGGTATCACCATTCCTTTCCTATTGGGATTAGCCATTTCATCCATACCCTATAGTATTAGCCATTCCTAATCCTCATTATATATATGTATTAATATATTATTTGAACAAATTATTCAATTAAATTTTATTATTTCAACAAATAATTTTAGATATAAAATTTTAGAGAGAGAATGTCTGAGAAAATTTTTGGAGAGAGAAAATTCTAGAGAGAGAAAGTTCTAGGTAGATAAAATTCTAGAGAGAGAAAATTTATAGAGAGAGAAACTATTAGGTAGATCAAGTTCTAAAGATAGAAAATTATAGAGAGACAAAAATTCTAGAGAGAGAAAATTTTTAGAGAGAAAATTATAGAGAGAAACTATTAGGTAGAGCAAGTTCTAGAGAGAGAAAATTTTTTAAGAGAGAAAATTCTAGAGAGATAATTTTTTAGAGAGAGAAAATTTTAGAGAGAGAGAGTCGTAGAGAGAGAAAAATTCTAGAGAGAGTTTTAGAGACAGGAATATTCCAGAGAGAGAACATTTTAGAGAGAGAAAATATTTAGAGAGGAAAATTTTAGAGAGATAAAATATTTAGAGAGGAAAATTTTAGAGAGATGATTCTAGAGAGAGGGAAAAACTATACAGAGAAAATTTTGGAGAGAGAAAGTGCTATCAAGAAAAAATTATAATGATAATAATTATAATAATTTTCTCTATGATATTTTCTATCTTTAGATTTTTCTCTCTAAAATTTTCTTTCTCAAGAATTTGCTCTATAAAAATCCTCTTTCTAAAACTTTTTTTCTCTCTAGAAGTTTCTCTCTCTAAATTTTTTCTCTCTAAAATCTTATCTCTAGAATTTTTCTATCTCTCTAAAAAATTTACCCTCTCTAACATTTTTCATCTAATATTATTTTGAGATAAAAGAAAAGAATATAAAATGCTAAATAAATAATGATTCCATTCCTTTATTTAATTCTTGTTCATACCAAGCAAATTAATCAACCAAGATTTACCATTCCATTCCTACCTTCATTCATTCCTATATCCATTTCATTCCTTCCTACCTCATTTCATTCTATCATACCAATCACCTCCTATATGTATTTAGTGCGTTTTGGGTCAACGGTCAACCTGCTTCTAGCTATTAAATTATTTCATATTCACTTTTTTTAGGTACTTATTATATTGTTTATAATAATTTTTGGAATGAGACCTTGCTATTGGACAGACAAAAAAGGAAAGCGATACTTTGCCATTGGGACTGAGGGAGTACTTAATTCGGCGCTGGGATCTTTATTTGATTATTTCTATTTGTTTAAATTCTTGTAAAATTTATTGTTAGGGTTACGGTTAGAATGAGAATTGGGCCCAGATTTGTGTGGATTTCGGTGGTGGGTTGGATTAGAGAATCTTAGAAACATGGAGAATTAAGAATTTAAAACAATATATATTATATTTATAATAAAAGTTAATTCAACTGTGCCAAAAAATTATATAAAATAATTAAAGATAAAAAATAGTTTTTTAATAATTAAATATAAAAAAATGATTTTTTAATAATAAACATATAACTTTTACATATTATTTTCATTAGTTCAAGTAAATTTTACATATATATTATTACGAATAAACAAATAAAAATGAATATTTTAAAAATATTCATTTTCTACTACGAAATAGAATAGATTGTTGCCTATTTTAATGTTGAGTTGCCCAAATTTTAATCGGATGTTTGATTTTAAATATTTTGACGATTCACGTATTTTATTTTAAGTTTTTAAAATTGTAAGTTTCTCATGAAAATGTAAAATGCTTGGATTTTTTTATTTTTTTTAATTGTTGGACTCAAAAAATCATTTTCCATTTATCTTATTATTAACCGAGGCCATTTAACGAATATGGTGATAAGAGTGCCAAAAGAAACAAAATAAAGGCATGAAAAAAGAAAGTACGATCGAGTATCCTAAAGTAGATTCTTGCCTTTTCTGTTAATGCTGTAAAAAGCATGCACATGCTCGTCTTTTTCACTTACTTCTCAATTCCTTTTTGTCCCTTATTCTTCTTTTTCATGTAGTAATTGCAAACAACGGGGGAAACACGACGGGATCCAATTTTTTGACTTTATATTTCGGAAAATTTGCAATTTTTTAGGATCTCACACTCCGTCCGTCCATGATATATTTTCAATTCCTGGGAACAAGTGTCACAAATTTAATACAAAAGTGATTGAGTGTGTTGTGAGTGAAGAAATAGTCTCACATTGAGGGTAGTGTTATGCAATACTCCTTCCGTCCACGATAAGTGTGATCCGGAGGGAGTGACACGAGTTTTAAAAATGAGAGAGTAAATTAGATAGATATATTGTAAGTGGAGAGTGAGATCTATGTTTATTGTGAGTTGAGTCATTTTCATTTAAGGAAATGCCACACTTATTGTGAACGGACGAAAAAAGAAAGAAGACTACACTTATTGTAAACGGAAGGAACACTAATTAATTGAGATAGTGGTAGGACATATGTGGTATTTTAAGTAAATAAATTGATAAAGTAATAGTAGATGAGAATATATAATTTATTGTGGAATAGTGTTTAAAAATAGAAAAGAAAAAATTTTCGTGGACGTTCAAAAAAGGAAAAATAGGAAGATATATGGTGGACATATGGAGTATTTTCTTTTGACATATTCATCAAATCTGAAGTTATAGCACTATTTTTTTTTTGTGAAATTGGACAAAAAAGTACCAAAACTTAATAAGCATAAGTTTTTTAGCCATATTCATAAAACTATAAGTTTTCTATACCAAAATCATTTAAAAGACTAAAGTGTCCTCCCTTTAACAAAAACTAAAAAAAAATACACATATGAATTAAATTTAAAAAGTCAATAAAAAATCTGAAAAAACAGCCTCAATCTCTCTCAATTCTCTCCCGTCGTCGGCCAGATTTCTTCTGGACACGATAGGAAGACATGATGGGGCGACTGGACACGATGGCTTGGCACGATGGGTGGACACGATGGATGGACACGATGGTGCTATTGGACACGATGGAAAGTAATATTTAATGCAGATTATTTCGCGTTTCATTTATTGAACCCTACCAAATCCGATTCTCTGAAGATTTTCGGATGAAACTAGGAATTTAATGAAGGTAGTTCATTAAAGTTTGCGTAAGAGAGGTTGTTGACAAGGTTTAGAACTCCTAGTTGTGTTCGAATTAATCACAGCACCACAATTGAAAAGACCAAAAATCACAAAACCCTAAAAGAAAGAAGAAGAGAAAGAAGAGAAAAAAACTACTCCAATCTCTCGAAACGTGAAACCAAAGAAGAAAAAGATATCAAGGAAGGCCGGCATCGCGTTTCTGGCTTCATAAAGAAGGTATGCACCCGAAATCACCGTCCGAAAAGCATATACTAGTGCGTGTTATTTAACTCACGATGGCAAGGCACGATCGTGACCAAGTAAACACGGTCTTGCCCTGACCATCTTGTCCCAAAATTGTCTTCGATTTGCATGGAATATGTAGATGTTAAGTGATATTTGTTTAAATTCGAATATAACTTGAAGTTTAGTAATATGTTTAGGAGAAAAAATAGTTGAAATAACTCGCATTGTGTGATTTGTAAGGGGTTGGAAACTATGATTTTTTTTTCTGTCGGGGCGAAGGGTTTCTCCCCACGATGGCACGATGTGGAAGGCACGATCGTGCCCACGATCGTGCCCTGGCAGTTTGTGATGTAAATTTCTATTTTTCGTATTGTAACCCTAATCTCTCTTCTTTCTTTGATTTTTAGATGGGGTGGCGGCATGTTATTGTACGTTTTGGAGGTCAGTGGGAGGGATTGGCTTACTTAGGCGGGAGTACTGTTGTTGTGCACATGGACGATACAAATGATGATCGAGATCATCTCATGAATCTGATTAGAGATGCTTTGTGTGGTCGAAGAGATTCCGAGTATGTGCTATCCTATTTGACTGTGTTGAGGGATGAGAACAGATGTAGAGCTTTATTAAATAGTGATACGGATTTACTTCGATTGCTAGTGCAAGAGAAAAGGTCGGATCCGATGGTTTATGTCTTTGAAAGAGACAGTGTTTTTGCCCCTGAGGTGGACGTGGAAGGCAGTGGACGACGGGATATATTTGAGGATGATGATGATAGAATGCCACCAGAAGCAGAGGGTGCTCACATCCCCGACGACGAAGAAGATAAACGCCGTAAGAATATAATTGAATCTGTGACTACTGAGTTTCTTGCTTGGATTAGACAGCCAGAACAAGTAAACAGGATCTTCGGACACTAGAATTTCACATCTGAGCGTCAGACTAGTCGTGATGATGATGAACTACGCAGCAGCCTAGACAATTGGAGCATTCCACTGATCGAGTGTGACAGCGCGCTGCCACTTGGGTGGGTTGAGCAGCCCGGACTGTTCACCAGTGAACTTGTAGTGGGGGCTACGTTTCTGTCCAAGTATGAATTGAAGATGGCTGTGGGAATGTATCACCTGGAGCACATGATAGAGTATGTCATTGATCGTTCCGCCAGAAATCGTATAGTCTTTCTCTGCAAGCACGGTAGGAATAATTGCACTTTTAGGTTGTGTGCTCAGGGGCCAAAAGATGAGGGCGACTCGATTTGGTACATTACGAAGTTGACTTTGGATCACAGCTGCCACTTGAACGTGATTCGTACTGCCGAGCGGACGGTGACTGCTAAAGTTGCAGCCGTGTACTTTGCTCGTAGGTTGGTTTGCGAGGGTGTGTATTTGAAGCCGAGAGAGATGATGGAAGAGATGCGCAGAGAGTTTGGTGTTCACATGTTGTACAGCCTCGCTCTAGAAACGAGGAATATAGCGATAGAGAAGACATACGGTGACTTTGATAAGTCGTATCAGATGGTCCCGTCGTATCTGCATTTATTGAGACAGTGTAATCCCGGTACTGAGTACAATATGCAGATCAGTAGTGAGGGAGTATTTTGTCACATGTTCCTCGCCTTAGAACAGTGTATTCGTGCCTTCGAGCGCTATCTGAGGCCAGTGATTGTGTTGGACGGGACCCACCTTAAGGGAAGGAACAAGGGAGTTTTTTTTGTCGCTGTTAGCAAAGATGAGAATGAGCAGCTCTTTCCTATAGCTATTGGAATTGGTCCGATACAGAACGATGAGTCGTGGACTTGGTTTCTTTCAAATCTGCGCAGGTGTTTCGACCCTCCAGATGAGTTGTTGATCGTCTCTGACCAACATAAGAGCATTGCAAATGCCGTGAAAGCCATCTATCCGACTGCAGCGCACGAATTGTGCTTTCACCACATGCAGAAGAATCTGACGCGATACGGCCGTCGAGCTCTTGCCATCTTCCAAAATGCAGCGTATGCTTATCGTGTTGAAGAGTTCGAAAAGAATTTTTCTGCCATGAAAGCTTCATGTGAGGGTGCTCACACACGACTTTCCTAAATTGGTGCTCATAGGTGGTCTAGGTCGCATTGCCCAGTTCGACGGTACAATTTCATGACCTCCAATGCCGCCGAAAGCTTGAACTCTCGGCTACTGTGGGCTAGACGTTTACCTATTTTCTCGTTACTTGAGGTATATCGTTGCATTGTCGAGAAATGGTTCGACGAGAAAAGGGCATTAGCTAGGGAGAGAGAGCATGAGATTACACTCGAGGCCTTCAACAAGCTTGCTGTGATAGTGGAAGCAGGTCATCAGGTCGTTGCTCAACCTACCACTGACAATGTTTATAAAGTGAAAGACAAGAAGATGGTCTTTGAGGTGGACCTTGGGAATTGGACATGTGAGTGTCGTGAGTTCGATCAGGATAAGATGCCATGTCGTCATGCAGCTGCCGCCCTCAGGACCCAAGGAAACACTGTCAATTTGTTTGATTTCGTAAGTCGGTATTACAAGCAACATGACTTGCGCGAGACTTACAGAGAATCCATTAGGCCGGTACCACATCCCGATGAGTGGAATGTCCTACCTGATATTGCAAGAATCGTTTGCTTGCCGCCGGTGGGGGTTCGTCAAGTCGGCCGTCCGAGGACACAGCGTGTTCGTTCAGCAGTTGAAGGTGCGCCCACAACACGCCGTAGCAAAAAATGCTCTAGGTGTAAGGGGACCGGCCACAATAGAAAGAATTGCACCGAACCAATCGCTTTAGATGTCGATCTAAATGTTCCCCCGGAGGGAGAACCATCGAGTCAGAGACGGCGACGAAAGAAGAAATGCAGCCATTGTGGTAGTGAAGAACACACAATCACAAGATGTCCGATGCACTTGTGATTTATGATTTTTTGCACGATTGACAATGTCACTCTTATTTGTGATATGTTATTCATTTGTCCTAATTTTATTTATTTGTTGAGCTTACTGTGTTGCAGTTTAACCACGGGATCCCGTTCGGTGTGTCCATACCATGAAAGAGATCCAGTATAGATTGTGGCAATATCCATTTGTTTCCCTTCACTTTATTGCCCTTTAGACTTAGCTCGTGGAACTCTTTAAGCATCAGTGCCTAAAAAAAGTAAAACAAGTAAAAAATAATTTTTTGTAAACCAACTAATACAACAAATAAAAGTCAAACAAAAACTTACAAAAAACGTAGACCCTTGAATAATAGTGATCACTGTACCAACTCCTGCAACCCCCCTTCGCTGCTTAGACCTAGTGAATAGCACGTACAAGTCCATGACATGTATTCAAATATTTTACATTACATGACGATATATAAATTAATTTAAATAATTTAAATATGTGAAGACGTTAAATTGCAAGAAATGTTACCTCTGCAGTTAAGCACTCGTCGACGTTCTCCACAAGATCGAAAAATGCCTGCGTCACCGTGTGGTCAATCTCTTTTATCACGCAGACACTGTTGTCACCCATATGTCTGAAGGCAGCGTACTGCTGACTGATCTGTGCACGAGAGCTGGGCGTCTCACCAACATATGGCGTACGTAGTGCAGCAGACGGCCTAGGGTGTCTCGGAGGAGGACTACTCACCAAACTCACCCTGCTCCTCCTCCTCTCTCTCAAAGCTGGCCAAATCTGAAAGCGCTGCTGCAAACTGTTGGGTGAGGTCTGTGGGAAGCAGAGGCTGCTGGAAGGGCTGGTGGTGTAGCAGATCTCCTGCTCGATCACGATCAGCCTCGAAGTCGTAGTAGCTGGTAGTAGCAGCAGCGGATTGGCGTGGCTGGTCACGCTGAGACCTGTGACTACCCACAGAGTGGTGACTAGGGTCTGCAGCAGCGGAGTGACGGGGCTGGTCACGCTGAGACCCGTGGCTAGCCGCAGAGTGGTGACTAGGGGCTGCGGCAGCGGAGTGGCGGGGCTGGTCACGCTGCGACCTGTGGCTAGTCGCAGAGTGGTGACTAGGGGCTGCGGCAGCGGAGTGGCGGGGCTGGTCACGCTGCGACCTGTGGCTACCCAGAGAGTGCTGCTGATAACTCCTACTCCGTCTAGGACCGAAGTAGTCCACGATCTTAGTGAAGACCCTATCAGCTACTCGAGCAAGGAAACCTGTGCCTGAGTCGTCGTGCAAGATTGCCTTCAAGCGGCGATCGACGACGTCGTCAGTGCTGACTCTGTGGTCCGGACAAGGCTGTCCGTGCAAACAACACACCCTGTCCTCCGGCCTCTCCTGGTACACTCGCTCTGCTGTCTGAGGACGGGTGAGAGGATTACTCTCTCGGCGACGCTTCGACACCTTTCCAAATGTTGCCTTCATCTTCTCCATTGTTGTAACTTTGATCTTGCCCTTGTTCTTGATGGGTCCCGCAAACACAACATCTGCCCTACCCCGACCAGCAATTCGGACCGGCTTCGGGTACACCACATCAAACGGATCCCCGTTCTCAAAGCTAAGGAAGTAGTACTCGGCTTCCTCTTCCTCCATCGGGACCAACGGGACATCATTCATTTCGAGCTGTAATGAAATACGTATAAAATAACAATTATATATCTATAAAATTTTGAAATTTCAAAAAATTCATAAAAAATAAAGTGATTTACGTACCGGTTGGTCAAAAAGGTAGTGAAGTCTGCCTTCACAGTGCCCGTCTCCCACATCAAGCATCGGGGCAGCCTGATCACTTCATCTCTCGTTCCGCAGTAGCATCCCAAACGAGGAAATGCCTCGTACATCCAAAGCTGCAGGACCCAGACTGGACCGTAGAAGTGGTAGTCAATCTCTTCCTGTCTGGGAGTAAGAGCCACGGTGTCGATGTAGTGAATCAACACCTGGTACGTGTAAGCACCCCAAGGAAACCTGTCCCACTGTTCAAAGTCCTCTACCAGTGCCCATGCCCAGTTCTCGACCGACATCTTGTCCCGGCACAAGAGAAAGTAGTAGTAAACCAATAAGTTCGCCGCCTTCAAATAATCTTCCATTTCATCTCCTAACTTGCGTTCCTTGAACTTGTTGCGCAGCTCGCTCACCTTTGTTTCTTTGGCATGAAAATGCCGGTGAAATAAACTGTCAGGACGGATCAGGTGAGTCTCAGTAGTGTCGAACTCCGTGTTTCCAAAGTGAAGTCCCGTGATTAGGGCATAATCACGGGGTGTAAAACGGACGGTCCGACCCCCGAGCTGAAACCACGACTCATACGGGGGTATGTGGTCGCCCTGCAGCTGTCGGGCTATAAGGTGGTGAAGGGCACTAGTAGCACTGCTCGTCCGCCTAACTCTAATCAGTCTGCCCACGACCCCGGAGGTAAGTGCTCTATCGCACGCTCTCCGTGTCTAGACCCGCCACGCAGCGTGGAAAGTATCTCTTTAAACACGTCACAACACATATACAAATTGATTCCACGTGTCACAGCCCGTAACGTGGGCCTTTTCCACACACAACCCTCCTGCAATAACAAAACGGGCAACCATAAGCAATATATTCAAGAGCAAATTCAAAAAAACAAGACAAAACACAAAAAAAAAGACCGGCCTGTCTGGGCACGATGGCAAAGACACGATGGACTGCCATCGCCCCCAGCCATCGTGGCCAGTTCCATCGTGTCCAGCCCCATCGCCCCCAGCCATCGCCCCCAAACCCCCTTCGTGCAACACCCATCGCCTCCAGCCATCGACCCCAACCCCATCGCCCTCAACCCCATCGTGCCCACCCTATCGACCCCAACACCATCGCCCCCAACCCCATCGTGCCCATATAAATTCAGCCCAAATTCACGCCAAAAATCAACATTTAAACGCATAGAACATGTACATTTTTTCGCAACTGAACTTTAGCATGAATACCTAAGAATTAAACATCGAAATTTGCCAAAAAATTTCAATTTATTTCGAAAATTAGGGCGCACTAACCGGCGGCTCGTTTAGGAACTCTTCCTCTTTGTGATACGCCGCCGACGACGACGCCTCTCCATCGTGGTCAGATTGTGCTCGGACGAACTTATCGTGCCCGCAAGTCTTCCGTCGAGAGCGTGCTTCTTCTTCGTGGGTTTTCTTCGTGGTTTCGGTCGAGAGAGAGAGATAAGAGAGAGAATGTGGGTTTGTGGTAGGGTAGTGGGGGACCGATACATGTATAGAGAGAGAGAGACAAAATTTAAAATAGTAAAGGGTATTTTAGTCTTTTAATCAATTTTGGTATAAAAAACTTGTAGTTTTAAGTTTAGGGTTAAAAACTTAACATCTTTAAATTTTGGTACCAAATTATTTGGACCTCTTTTTTTTTTCCTTAATGTTTTGCACATATAATCCGATATCTGAACATAAAAACTCAATGGGGGGACATTTGTGTGCGCGCGCCCCTTACCGCCCACGCATTCCCAACTAGTATTTTTTTTTTAAAATTTTTCTTATCAATTTAATTAATAGTATTAAATTATATTTAATTGGTGAAATATAAATCTTAATTGAAATAAATAAATTTTAATTGAGAATTTATAAATTTTATTAGTTTAATTTAATTTTAATTAACTAAATTAAAAAATAGACCGTTAATTGTTGATTCATCTCAATTTGCACAATTTAATTTCTAGATTTATTTTGTTTAAAGGAGTGTATCATTCAAATATTTATAATGCTGCACGCTGACCAAATAAAGCCTTCGAGAAAACAGTACATACAAAGAAAGTGTGTTTCTTGTAAATTAAACAAATTAAATAATAGTGAACAGATTGCATATTGACATATACTACTATAATTAAACAAATAGTAAAGCAAATAGTGAACGATCATTTTGTCCTTACTCCTTTTGCTAGCCAAATCCACAACTAAATTATGAAATACCCAAATTTCCTCGTCGGGCTATATAGACTCACATTACATGACATCAAAATATATGATTTTTGGGCCTTTGATATATAATTTTAATATTTCAAATCTCAATTTTGTACTTCCTCTGCCCCAATAGTAATGTACTCCTTTTTTTTGGGCACGGTTATTAAGAAATAAGAATAAAAAGATAAAAAATGGTAGGTCCCAAGCCCTTTGAAGAGTTAATTATTTTTTATTTTTAGAATGAAACATTTTTTTTAGGGAATTGGAATGAGACCTTGTAATTGAACATACGCAAAAGAAAAGAGAGACATTGCTATTGAGATAAGGAGAGTAATATTTTTAGTCTCACTAACGTATTGGAGCATTTAAAATGATATCATCGATGCTCCGAAAAAGCTTTGATTGTATGAAAGTTTCTGATAGACAACAATATGGATACAAATTATACCTTGCATGCATGCAGGCACTTGGAATGTTTACCAAAATTTAATAATTTCACTCTTGCAAGTATAAAATATGTGGGTTTAACATATAGAGGAAAATACTCCCTCCTTCCAACTGAAACTGTCATGTTACCGTTCGGTACTAGTATTAAAGATAAGGGTAAAAAGTTAGAAAGTAGGTAGGTCCCACAACTTTTAAAGAGTAAATTGTTTCCTTATAGGAAAACAAGACAAGTTTAGTGGGACAACTCAAAAAAGAAAGGAATACAAGTTCAGTGGGACGGATGGAGTATATTTTGCCGTCAAATTAAACTTGAACAACTAGCAACCTAAATTTTTATTTGTTGCTAAAAGTTGCATCTTCCATCGCCCGTTTAGGTTAATATTTAACGTTTCATCATCATAGTAGATATTTATTTAATTAACGATCACTATTATAATTTGTGTGAATTTTTATAACTGTGCTTAAAATCAAGAGTACGTATAAATGCATTTGATTAAATATTTATTATTGTAAAAGTCCCAATTACATTCACCCTTGAAAAGGGTATATATATCACATCCAATGAATATTTTAGCCAAAAAAAAAAAATACAAAAAATGAGGAACCAAAATATGAGTTTCATTCATGATATTCAAATTATAACAAAAAATGTATGTAAATTTAATTTGCAAAGTGTGAAACGACCACCGTTGGACTAGCAAAAATTTGTCCCAAAATATACTCCATATGTTCCCGAAAAATATACTCTTCTTTATTCTTTCGTCCGTCCATAAAAAACATAAACTTTCATTATTAAAACAATGCTCCACAACTTATTTCACATGATTTTATTAAAATTCATGTCACTCGTTATCCTTACTTTTATAAACACTACACTCAATGTGACACCCTTTATTTAGCAAAGATTTTACGTGATTTTATTAAAATTCGTGTGACTCATTCCTAAACATATTTAGCATGGAGAGAGGGAGTATATAGAAGAATAAATCTATGCAGCCACATTATGACTAGCTATAATTTGATTCAATAACAAAAAAAAGTTGGTTTATTTAATTTATACAAATTTATCCTAATATATTTGAATTTGAATGTAACATTAATCTCGATAAATATAATAAAAATAATACAAAAATTTTTGTCGAAAATATAAGAAAGAAATATATTTACACTAATTATAATATAATTTATGTCAAAAATATAAATACTAACATAAAATATATAATCATACATTTATATAAATTAAATAGCTGACAAATTAATCTATTTTTACTAAATCAAATAATTATGGCTAGACACTTTACAGGAGAATAACCTCGGTCACCGTATAGAAGCGCGTTACACCTAATTATGAAGGTGGTGTAGGCAGGGTGTAATGAATGATGCGCAGCAGTAGTACGTCCTGGTTTTTCTTCTGTTTGAAACAGAAACAGTGTAAAAAAGAAGGGTTTTTATTTGCACAAAAGTGAGTCACGCTCTCCCACCCCCCACGCCTGACCCCCTCTCTGTTTTCTTGTCTCAATCCCCAATGCATTCATTCAATATTATTATCACCTGCTTCTCTTCTCTTCTTTCATCATTTTTCTGCCCACCACCAAAAACATATTGTTAGTGTCACTCTCTTTTTTTTTTTTATAAAAGGAGAAAAAAAAGGAGCCTTTTTCCTTATATAAGCAAATACTAATAATCATCAAATTCAATTCCCTGCACTTTTCACTTTCATTCTTCTCTCAATATGTCTGTAAGTTCGTCTTGCTTCTTTTTTTTGTCTTTTTAATTTATTCTGCTAATAATAATGTGTGTGGAAAATGCAACTAATTTATTTATTTATGTCCATATATATATATATATTAATTTTTGTAGATGTTGGAGGTCAGAGTTCCCAACTTGGATTGCGAGGGATGTGCTTCCAAGGTTAGGAAATCCCTGCTCAAGCTCAAAGGTGAGTCCTTTAATTATTTATCCATATAAAATACGAGATGAAATATTAAGTAGTATTATTTCGTCAAATATTATATACTCCTATTTTGAAATATTATTTATTGTTAGGAGTGGATGAGGTAGAAGTGGACATGGAGCTGCAGAAAATCACGGTGAGGGGCTATGCATTGGAGGAGAAAAAGGTGCTCAAGGCCATAAAACGCGCCGGAAAGGCGGCGGAGCTTTGGCCGTATCCGGGATACTCGTATTTTTCCTCATTTTACAAATATCCTTCTCACGTTATCAACCACTACTACGAAACCTCCAGAAACGTCGCGGCGCCGGCGGTCCACACCTTCTTCCACACGCCGGCAGTCTACTCGGTGGCCGTCGCCTCCGATGAGGCGGTGGCGTCCATCTTCAGCGACGACAACCCTCATGCTTGCTCTATCATGTGAGTGATAGATGCATGACCGTCTATTCGTATATTTTTATTTATTTATTTATGCTCTTATTTTGGGAGTTGGGCATGATGTTTTGAAGGGAGATTTTGTGGTGACGATGCGCTTTATTTTATTTTTTGCTCATATTCTTTGGTTTTAGACTAGGGTTTATGGTTCTTTGACCAGTCTTGGTTACTGAGGTTTATTACCGCTGGAAGATGAGAGTTTTAATTAATGATACTTAAATTCTCTAGTACTGCTGATGTCAGATGTAATATTTAACGTAGAATTAATATGTACATGACAGAATCGGGACAAACTGATCGATCGTGTTATGTAGTAATTTTCAAGATTTTATTATTAAGATAAAGTTATAACGAAAAGTATGTGCAATGTTAGGAGGGATTATTATTTATTTTTATTATTACTATTGCATAAAGATGATGGATGTTTTCTGCTTTTATTCTCTCAAATAAAGGCTCTTCCCTTTCTGTAAAAAGCACTCGAGGGTCCTGCTTTAATTGCGTAAATCTATATCTATATCTACAAATTTATATCAACCGAGAATTTTTAATCAATATCAATATTTTGATTAAAAAAAATCGACAATAATATATGCATTTAGATTTTTGGATTATTTACTGTATGAAAATTCAACCGTTGCCTTCCACAGATTTTTCTCTCCCCCACAGATTTCAATTTTTTTTAACGTGCGTGCGTTGCACGCGCCTTCCACAAATCTGGAACAAGTCCAGCGCGATAGAACGAGCTGCGACTCATTTTTATTGTCTCATTATCGGGGAGGCTTGTTCTCTAGCCGGCTTGAGCCGGGGAACGAGCCCCCAACTACGGATGCTCTAAGAATGATAATTCAGATTGAAAATTAAAGGGGTAATGGCCTGTAAATTCCTCAATTTTCAGTAATTTCTGATTTTGCTTTCCACTTAAAGATTCTGCTTGTAAATTTCTCAACTTTCAATTGTTTCTGATTTTGCATCCGAGGTCAAATTTTCCCCAAATTAATGCTGACATAACCGCCAAAAAATTTGAGTTGGCCAATTCGACCGATAAACAAAACGACGTCGTTTTGAAATTTATTTAATACAAAATAATAAATTAGATTTTTTGTCAGATTTTCTCACTTTTTATCTCTCTCTCTCCATTCCCGTCCAAATTTCCTTCGCCTTCACCACGTTGTGCCCCTTTCGTCACCGCCGCCACAATCCCCTTCTTCGACACCAAAACTGCCCCCAAAACCCCTCACCAAGAACACCATCGTGAAACCGCCCGACCCAAATTTAATTTATTATTATTTTATTAAATAAACTTCAAAGCGACGTCATTTTGTTTATCGGTCGCATTGACCAACTCAAATTTTTTGGCAACTCAAATTTTTTGGCTGTCATGTCAGCATTAATTTGGGGAAAATTTGACCTCGGTTGCAAAATCAGAAACAAATGAAAGTTAAGGAATTTAGACGCAGAATCTTTAGATGGAGAGCAAAATCAGAAATTGCTGAAAGTTGAGAAATTTACAGGCAGAATCTTTAGCTGGAGAGCAAAACCAGAAATTACTGAAAGTTGAGGAATTTACAAGCCATTACCCCAAAATTAAATGACCTGTCACACAAAACTATGAGGTTCTCAATTAATTGTATGTATTGAAATAATGGAAAATGGAGAACATTTACATCAGTATAATTGCGTGAAGCAGGGCATTTTTATAGAAATTGGGCCATGATATTAAAGAAATTTTTAGTATTAAGGACGACATTGTTATATTCATTAAGATAAATTCAACATTATCTATAATAAAAGTGAATTTATTGTAAATTTATTATCAAGATCTGGACATCCTTTCATAGTATTCAACATATTTAAAATCTATACCTATTATAAAAGAACCTTGTTTACAAAATTTGATTCGCTTATTCTACCCTTATTATAGTATTTTATTATTAGTATTTATTATCATATAATTATTTTATATTTGACACATATATTATTAAAATCTATCGATATTACGTGCATCACACGTACCACTCTACTAGTAATAATAAACGTTGTAGATCAATTAATCTTGGTGGTACAACATCATGTTTGCTAATTATTGGTATAATAATAATAAACGTTGTAGATAGACTTTTTTAATTGATTTCTTCGAATCAAAACGGCATCGTGCTTGGATTTTGATTCAAAAATTAAAGTCCATTTGGAAAATGGACTTGGCGGCCAATTAAGTTAAACGGATTCATATTTGGGATTGGCCCAAATAGCAAGTTACTTGATTAAATTAATTTTGTGACTTGTGCTGTGTATTGGGCCGAGAATTCCAACACATAAATTAATAATCAAACGTTGTAATTGTTTGATTTATTTGGAGTGGAAGTTAAAGCCATTTTTATGGTAAAAATTCTTGGTCTCCAGGAACTTGCCAAAATTTGATGGAATTGAAACCGCCGCCTCTCCCATATATGAGCATCCTTACACACCACAATTTGCTTTCCTGTCTAAGAGTATCAAAGTATTTCATATAGTTGCATTCTAGAACTTTATGGTTGCATTCTAGAGTTTTATAGTTCGATGTCGTCGTTTTATCTTTGAAAGACGAGACGATATGAATCGTGAGCATATCTCGTCTGGTTGATAGAGGCCCCCTCGACTCGAAAAATCAAGTTTGTTAGATTTGACGAATCAAATTTGTTATTCGTTATTTTCGTTTATCTTATTTTGTAATCTAATAGTTTCAAGTTATTATTTAATTTTATTATATTCCAAGCTTCTCCCATTGTCCCGTTATACTCAATTATCAACACAACTCATGTAAATACTCGTATTTTCCGAAAACATTATAACCGCCTTTTGGTTTTGCACGATTGACCCAAACAAAATGTCTGGATTCATTTATATGTTTGACCTTTTTTCCGTCATAAAGCGAAAACTGTTATAAACTAGAGAGAACAGGGAATAAAGTAGAGAGAATAAGAGTTCTATCTATTGAGATGTATTCAAAGTGTGTACAATATGAGGACCAAAGACCTCTATTTATAATGGTACAGAGCTAGGGTTTTAGGGTGGATGACTTGGTCAACACTCATATAATGTATATCTATAAGATATTTACAACACTCCCCCTTGAGTGACCAATCCCTAAAACAAATGTTGCCTCATTAAAACCTTGACAGGAAAACCCAATGGGACAAAACCTGATCGAAGGAAAAAGAGTACAACTGCTCCGCTTGCACTTGATCATTGTAGTCTTTGAGTCGTTGCATGCCGATCTTGTATACCAACTTTCTTAATGTTGACGTCGGCAATACCTTTTTGAATAAGCACGCCAAATTGTCACTTGTGCGAGTTTCCGTTGAAACATTGATACAAGTATAACATTTCACATTTGACAATATTATTGTGATGTGCATGCCTTGTTAAAAACCTCTTCAGAAAAATCCTGTGGGAAAAAAAACTCGATAGAGGAAAAATTTACATAACATACACTTACTCATGTGTTGCATTAGTTGTCTCGTTAAAAACCTTGACTAAGAAAATCCATCGGGAGAAAAACTTAGTAAGGAAAAAACACAAGTACAACCATTTTGCCTTTAGAGTATAATCTTTATGATTACTCAAAATTAACCTTTACGGCCAAATTTTTCATAAATATGTAGTAGTTTCTCACTCCCCCTGAAGATAATAATCTTCAAAATCAACATATTCCAATACTATAAACATATCTTTCTTAGGAGGAGATTTAGTGAATAAATCTACAAGTTTATCACTAAACAAACTTTTGTGGCCATAGTTCTTATAGAACTCATTTGTGCAACACAAGTTGAATTATTCTCATAGAGAATAGTGGGGGATATATCTCATATCATTACACCAATTTGAGAAATTGCATTATTAGGATGAGATAAATAACCAACATCCTACTAGCCACCAATGTGAATCACATTTTTCATTCATAAAATAGACTAATATAATTTTAACCTTTTGAAGATAACGAATGATATTCTCAATATCAGTTCAATGTCTCCTTGTAAAATCATTAAATCTTGCTAGCAATGTTACTTTAAATGTTATATCAGATCTGATAGAATAGTGATCTCAGCACTCAAAATAGGGAACTTCTGATCCCATAATATAATTGTTATTTTCTATATTCACTTCAAGTCGAGTGAAGAGATAATCATTGGGGTCTTACTAGATGTGATTTATAATAAAAATCAAATCTCTCTCTACAACCTTTTCAAATAGGTTGATTGGTGTAAAAATAGTATACTCCTTTAGGAGATACTCAATCTTCATATCGAGTCAATACTTAGGTTTAGCTAAGTCTTCTATTCCAAATTCTACCTTTATGTACGAGTTGGCTTTTTCATCAATATAGATAAAAGTCATTCAAAGACTATTTGATAAATGTACAAGTACACATATCCTTACTTCAGAAGGAATAATTCACACTTGTTGTGAATTTATATTTCTCTTTCTTAGAAATTTTGAGTACATTAGAGACTTTTATATATATTCACGTACAATGACCCAACCAATATACAGATCAATGATATTCATTACTGCGATATATATTAAATAACGGAACGTGATGCCATAGTAGAAGAATATATAAGCAATATCAATTTAGGATCTCTGCCTAAATCTTTGAGCTATTTACATCGCTTTATTTCTCTTCATCTCATCAATTTCTTTTCTCTTAGTACAAATACTCATTTGTGTCAACATTATTTGACATGTGTACTACAGAGCAAAAGATTATTTATTTAGCGAGTCAAGCTCTGCCTCAATTGCTTCTTTCAAATTTACTCAGTGCCTCTGGCACTTCTATTTTCTTTGATCTGGATCCAGAATATCATTTCAAAATGATATAAGCAATTTTGTCGAGGCAAAAGTATTGTCGACAATTATAATATTTTACTATTTCTCATTTCTCTTGAATTCACATAATTCATGGCATTTTCAATCAACCAGATTTTCATCATTTCTCAATGATATTTTTCTTTACTGGTTATTCCGTAATTCCAGTCTTTTAATATTTGGTGCACGTGCATATGCACTGGGATTTTCGTCCTTATGACGATCCTCTTTAAGAGATTGATGAAGTGATATAATTTCTCTATTCAATTTTATATTTTGCGGATATTTATATTTAACACCAATAGATCTCTCACGCTTATGGCGTTAAAGAGCATCATCTAATTTATTTAGTTCACGAGGAACTTCAAGATCTTTTTGGTGCATATATAATATGTATATGAGATTTGATCACTCATTTGGCAGTAATAACTTGTTGAACTTTAAGTTCATCACGCGAATATTTAATCTAATATATATTCCAACCTTTTATTGGGGACCCATATTTTATATGTTGTGCGTTTGCAATTGAGACTTGAATTCAAAAATTCGTAGATGACAAATCAAGTTCTCAACCAACAATATACAAACTAATCTTGTCTCAATGTGGTATCCATTTATAGCGGATATCATCAAAACTTAGTAAGTTTCTTTTTGACTTACTAACATATTAATTTAGTTTCAAAATGATACAAGCTCTTCCGGAGCAATTTGTCATTTGTGCAATATATATGCACAAAAATCAGGGATAATAATATATTATCCAAATATTTTATTGCTCATCAAGGCATGTAATATTTTTTAGAAATATTAATTGTGCTACTTCAATAGCATCAATACAATAGCATCAATACATAATCTTTAAGATTATATGTAAATTTGAGTTTCTTCGAAAACAACGATTATGATAATGATTATCATAATATATGAATTATAGACATATTATATCACATATATACACCTCTCAAATATATATAACAATTAGAGTCTCGAAATCAAAATAACGAGACAAAGAGAAAAAAGGCACACAAACCGATAATAATCTATTTCATACATTGACTATTAATTTGATTATCAAAACTATATCAAACTTAACGATATGATCGATTACACATGTCAGAATCGTGTTCCCTTACATAATAAACATATGAATCAAATGCAGTATAATATATATGCATCAAATTTTGAAATCAGAACACAAATACAAAATAAATTTTCACAAAAATCGATATCAATTTGATTTTATAAAATGACATTGATTCGATTAATTTCTCCAAAACTAATTGACGGGAACACATTAATTATATTATATTATATAACATTCCAATGTATTTGACTAAAGACAGAAACATGATTTAATTTTCATGAAGAAATCGTGAAAACCCGATCTTTAACAATCTAAGATGATATAAACCAATTAAAATTGTACCTCGTTGGAAAGACACGATTCTTTCCTAGGACATACCTCCAATCTAATTCAATTGGTTAAAGACTCAAGGCTAGAGACTCGTGCTGATAACGTGTTATAAACTAGAGAGAACATGGAATAAAGTAGAGAGAATAAGAGTTCTATCTATTGAGATGTATTCAAAGTGTGTACAATATGAGAACCAAAGGCCTCTATTTATAATGGTACAGAGCTAGGGTTTTAGGGTGAATGACTTGGTCAACACTCATATAATGTATATCTATAAGATATTTACAACAAAAACAATATTGATCAATTATATGGAGTACTTCTTAACTTGAAAAATATATCACTAATATATTTAATAATCAGAATTGTAAGATCGTTTCCGTTATCCAATTTAAAAAAAAAAACACAAAAAGTCTAAGCTATTTATTTATTTCCAAGGCTCCATTCTTCTCTTCTCTGGCTGCATATTCGAGAGCTTCTCTCCTCCTAATGGCTGATCAGGTATTATCTCAATCTCACATATTACCAGAAATTCACACACACACAGACACATGTGTAATCTCAGACAAAGATTGTTGTGGAAAATTAGATTAAAAGGCAGTGATGAGAAAGTCTTAAATTCATAGTATTAAATTTGATCATAGTACGTATTTTGTACTCCGGCCGTAATTATCAGAAGTTGGTGGTGAGGGTGTTAACCATGACCGACGAAAAGACGAAGCAGAAAGCCATCCAAGCAGCGGCTGATATTTTGGGTATTTCAACTAATTTCCCATAATACTTTCATAAATTAGAAATGGGGATGGGATTAAATTAAGTGCAGGTGTGGAGTCGATCGCGGCTGATGTGAAAGATCAGAAGGTGACAGTGGTGGGAGAAATGGATGCAGTTGCCGTAATCAAGAGACTTAAGAAAGTCGGCAAGGTCGATATAGTGTCGGTGGGGCCAGCCAAGAAAGAGGAAAAGCAACAAGAGGCTGCAGGTGCAGGGGATAACAAGTAAGATTTCTGCCACACCAACTTAAACAAATTACTCCACTTATTTGTTTAAATTAATGCTCATATACTCATCCTCCAATATATATTCTCTACTAATTAAATCTTCACCTTTTCTTTATACTTCATTACTTTTGTTTCTTCACCCTTGTATATTCAAGGTCTTGCCCTTGAAAAAGTCTCCGTCTGTCCAATATTGTTCAAATTAATTAATTGATCAATCCAGCATAGCATAATATTATGTCAGTTTGAATTGAATATATATATAGCATAGAGAATTGGCAATAAGCAAATGAAGTTTGAAGAATATATTGGTAGGTAAATTATGTTCAATCGCAGAGAATATATTGATTGCTTAAATAACAAGTCATGATCATCTTAATTACCCCCATGCATCAAGAAAATTTAATATAGGTTAAAGAAGAATATCGTTAATTATATTAGATGATGGAAATAAAGGATATATTAATCTATGTCAGATCAAATATATATATGACGTGCACGACGTACTTAATTATATATGTAGATCTAATCAACGTAACTATATACATCTAACTCGTTCACATATATATATGTGAGTGTGAATTAGTTGGCGAATAAAAGTAGTTAGTACATCCGTTGCCATCAGTCCAGCTCTTGATAACCCTATCAAATTCAAATCCCTCCAATTTGACAAAATCCTTCTCTTTTTATTTCCAGCTCATGCAAGTAAAACCACAAAAGCCAATTTAGAGTAGATACAAAATTCCTCCAACTTGAGTTCAACTCCAAATACATCCACCTAATCTATGCATTCACCGATCACATGGCTCCTTTCGGCTGCCCGATGTCGGCCCACCGGAACCGGAGCCTGCATTGTTCACTACAATATTACAAACACATGCACACAAGTATCAGTTGCTGCTATATATAATATATGTAGAAGAAATTATATGTAAAAGTCTTTTTCCGTAAGAAATAAAAAGCAATTTGTAGATATATCGGTTGTGGCATTATAGTAAATAAAAAATGCATTATGATGACAGTGCATTATAATAATACATAAAATATATTATTATTTTTTACGCGAAAAATATTTTGTATATGAACCAAGCCGTATATTTTGTATTTTGTATTTGGTACGATTTGCAGTTTTCATACTAGTAATAAAAGCATTATGAAACGATACGATAAGTTGAGAAAGTGTGGTGACCAAATGCATTGGCAAGTGAATCCTGAGCAGTCTGAATTCCAGTACTCTTGGAAAGCCAGGAGGAGAGTGCGTTTTGCAGCCTTTCCGCAAGTGTGTCCCCTGAACTCTCTTCCCCTGCAACCACTGCGTCCTCACCTTCCCTCTTACTCTCCCTGTCCGTGCCCAGGCCTAGGCGGTCAGCCACCTCTTTCGACACGGTCACCTTTCCCCTCCGTGGCTCCTCTCCCTTGTGAAGTGCATCAGTTATTGCCTTGGATAGCGCCTTATCCTCATCTCCTGGTTTGAATTTCTCAGACAAGTACTCCTTCACGGTGTTGGCGCCACCAGTGTATCCTAGCTTCGATGCAACCACATTCTTGGTGGAGATGGCCTTATCAGCAACACCACAAGTGGCTGATGATATGGTGTCTGAACAATCTTGATTTTGTTCTTGTGATATGGGAGCATCATGGACATTCAAAGTCTCAAATTTGGGAACTAGGGGACAAACCTGGGCTTGGTAATTACCACCTAATTAAATAAATAAGAGTAGCAATTAAATCATGCATATATGTTTTAATTCTAGCGAGTAAATTAATAGTATGTTACCGGTGGGTGTGGAGTGAGGGATATTCGCACTTGCAGGAGTATTATTTGGGCAATGAGGATCCTCCTCCTCTACTAACCGCACCGGAGGAGGATTCTTGTTTTCAGGCGCCGACCCCTCACTATCCGTTACAAGCCTATCATCCTTTGGCTTTTCAAGATTGGTGTTGCTTTCCCTTACCACACTGGATTCGTACACTGCAACACAAAATCATCATCATATTATTCATAAATACTAGTCTAATAGACCTTCCATACTCTGAAACCCACGCACATTCCTCATCATTCTCTAGTACTCTTCAATTGATATTTTTTTGTTCTAGCTAGTGTGAATGTAGAATCATCCTATGTTTTGGATACCAACTAATTGATGAATATATGCAACATAACTTTGCAATATCTTCCAATCTCGACACTCGGTATGCACAATTAAAATGATCAATCACTCACAAATTCAAAAAGCTTAATTTCAAGAATATTAATTAAGATTTCCGCGCGTTCAGACATGATCTTTAAACAAATTAAATTCGGATCGATATTAAAATAGTTTTTAGGGAATGAAGAAATGGAAAACGAGTAAATAAATAATTAAGATCAGGCCATGGAGAAAACGAACTGGGTGCGCCGTGAGCTTCAGGATCTTTGTCTTGCTCGTCGTCATCATTTTGTCGGTCGTGGTGTGGGTGACCGTGTCCGTGATTCTTGATTAATGTGTCCTTCATTTTTTTGGCTTTATCCTTAACCTTCTTCAACACTGATTTTTTCTCCCCTTCATCCTCACCCACCACCACTTCAGCCACCCAAAAAAAAAAAAAAAAAAAATTTATCAGTTCAATAAAACACAAGTAAATCGAATATACAGTACTAGCTAGTCCAAGAATATATATATATATGTGTGTGAGTGTGTGTGTGTGAATGTCTGTATATATATATATGCATATAAAAAAAAAACTTTTATCAGTTCAATAAAACACAAGTAAATCGAACATACAGTACTAGCTAGTCCAAGAATATATATATATGTGTGTGTGAATGTCTGTAACCTGAATGCGTTCCACCGTCTTCTTGGCCATGAGAAGGTCGCTCTAATTTTGCTTCCATCTCCTCTCTCTTTCTCTCTCTCTGCTTTAATTTATCCTTTTAATTTCCAGGGTGAGATCGAAATTGCATGCAGAAATTAATAATTACTTCTTCTTTGTTTGTTAGAGATCTATTTATATCGATCAGAAATTAAACGGATAATATTTGCAAGGAATAAGTGAAAGAGGAAGCTCCTAAGGGGGTGCGTCGGAGTCGAGCCACCTTAGCAAGGAGATATCATGGCGCCTCCTAAACTACACACGTAGTATTTTTTTTTCTTTTTTTTGAGATCACTACAACACACGTAGTATTAATTTTGATGATTCACACTTTCTTTTTTTACTCTTTTCTCTCACCTTTTCTTTTCCTTGTTTCCAACGTACTCCCCCCACTCCGCGCCATTTATGTTGTCATCTTAATATTTGGCATGATTATTAAGAAAAAGGTTAAAAAAAGAGGAAATGATCGCATCACTTTTGAAGGGTTAATTAATTCTTTTTAGAGAACAAGAAAATTTAAATACGATAGCTCAAAAAGAAAAGAAAGATAATTTAAGTGGGACAGAGAGATAGTATTTACGAAAATGGCACGTCATGTATTTTAGCTAAAAAATCATAATCATAAATATATTTTTAATATTTCAATGTAGTCAGTATTATATAGCACCAAATCTTTGAAGAAGTTTTTTTTTTTTTTTTCCAACTTTGATCTAGGGAAAAAGTGATTTAAAATTGTTTGAACAAACACATCCGCGCGACTTTCTTTTAGCAATCGAACTTTTAGTTATCCATATGTGATCTGGATATCTTACGACAATGGGCTTGTTTGGTAGGGGTGATTAGGGTGTATAATATGTCTATGACACCCTAATATCTTGTTTGGTATGAAGTATACGGCCCTTTATAAATTTCGGGCCCGTATGAATAATACTTATTTTTGTTGTTATGTATACTACCTATGAGGTGGTATAAATAATACTGCAACTAATTATAGCAATAAATTATAATAATTACTATGTGTTGCATAGAATTTAATACATCATACCAAACGGAATATTAATTCTTTATATTTATAAGACATCTCAGTCAAACATATCATTCCTTATCCCATACTTTGTACCAAACGAGCCCGAAGAATATATTGGAGAATATATTAGAATTTAATTAAAGTTCTTTTTTTTTTAAGAAAATCTTTGAAAATAAAAGTTAACAAAACTCAATTCGGAAACAAAATTAATCACTGGATCTTGTTATTCTTAAAACAATTATTTTATTTTATTACTAAAATTTGGCTGTGCATGAACTTATTTATTCTTTGTTTATGATTTCATAATGTAACTTGAGTCTCATAAAAGGAAAAAGAAAGAAAGAAAAATCTAGAAGGGTCAAATATGCAAAAAGTGAAAATATCGGGGTGACCTGTAGTATTTCAATAACTTTTGGGGCTGTCACCTTACAGAAAAGTGTAGAAACAATTCTCTAATTTACAGCGCCTTCGAGCATCGCCCTTATTTTCCCAAAATTCGATGTATATAACCACAATGAAAAATTTGGCCTCAATTGTTGAAAACAATAAAAATTTTCTATCAAGTTTGATGATTCTCCGCAGTGATTTATAAGGAGACATCACGAATCCGCTTATCGGCCTGCAATCGTATGATTCCTGATTTCTCTATTTGATTTTTGCCTTTTCAAATCATACGATCGTATCGCTGTATTTTTTGTTTTTTCCCCGAAAGTTTGTTTCAGAATTTAATATCTATCTATGTTGCGTTTTGATATTGGACATAACGAGCAAGAATGAAGTTATAGAAGATTTATCATCTGATTGCTAAATGATGCATGATCTTGATCGCCCTCTATTGCTGTTTTTTTTGTATATCTACAGCTGGAAATCCAATGCATTAGAAAAGAAGAAAACTGTCTAACAAGAACAGAACGATGATGGAATCATGTCTGATGATTGTTCTTTATAATGTAGTAACATTATAATTTTTCACATTTTATTTTAGTGGATTACAATTGATTTTTCTATCTTTTTTTTTCTTTTTCTTTTTTTGGTGTTGCACCTTGAGCGCTCCGTATGATGCTTGAATTTATTCTGATACATTGCATCAAGCCATGTCTAACTGTGATAATCTTGCATTATTTGAATTGAAGACTCTGGGGGATTAAAGTCTAGTTCTTTTTCTTCGTTCTTTGTAAGTGAAAACTTGTTAGGCAACTTCTAATCTGGATTCTGTCGTTTTCTTCAATTCAGTTAGTCGGTTAAAGATTTGGCAAAGACACTAATCTTAACAATTAATATAATGTGGCATGTTCATAAGCCAGCAAGTCACGTTTCATAGACGGTTTTAAGTTCGGTCTGACTTGTGGCATTTTATGATGAAGTTGATATATAGCTTTCGGTTTCCATTTAGAGAAATGTGATGTGCTCTAAATTCTAATGTTGGTTGAACTGAGAGCTGTTATGCCATTGATATTTTGAATTTGTTGGTTTAGGCGATGAGATGTGATTGATTATAGTTGACTAAATATTTGTGATGAGGATGCTATGAAGATTGTTGGTCTAGGATGGCCTTGGTAACCACAGCTGAACTTTGTGATGCAAACCCACAGCTTATCGTGAACGGTGAGCTGCGCGCATTCCAGCCAGTTTTCCAGATATATGGGCAGCGGCAAGTGTTCTGTGGACAAGTTGTTACTCTTAAAGTGTTTGAAGATAACGTATTAGTACGTGAGCTTCTTGAGGAGAACGGGGATGAGAGAGTTCTTGTTGTTGATGGGGGCGGTAGTTTAAGATGTGCGATATTGGGAGGCAACCCGGTAGTTCAAGCCCAGAACAATGGATGGGCGGGCATCATTGTTAATGGGTGTATAAGGGATGTGGATGAGATCAATGGTTGTGACATAGGTGTGAGAGCTCTGGGGTCGCACCCTGTGAAGGCGAGCAAGAAGGGAATCGGAGAGAAACACGTTCCTGTAAATATGGCCGGGACTAGGATATGTGATGGAGAATGGCTTTATGCAGATACGGATGGCATTCTTGTTTCCAAGACAGAGTTGTCTGTCTGATCATACATATGTTTTCAGTTTATTTGGGCTGTTACCTTTTGTATGATGTATCATCTGTTTAGGATTGTTGTATAGGTGAATTACATTTGTTCTGACTTCATCTTCAGCCACAAAGGATGTTTGCACATGCTGCTGAGGATGGAGATTAGATTATCATCCTGTATTCTATTGAATTCTGTTTCTGCTTTAATTGAATTGACTATTTAACATTATTCATTAACAGTCTGTCAGCATATCAAATGTGAAAAATGCAATTATCTGACATGATAAGGGTATAAATACAGTAAAATTGGACACTAACCCAATACCTCATTGCATGTTTGTTTGTGTCGTGTCAAAAAATGTAGATTCTGGTTCATTGTACAATGATATCCCATTTGCTGTACATATTTTGTGTTACTGCGCTATTTTAGTTGGTTTGCCATGAATTCTGGTCCATGTCCACGGGCACAAGATGTTGACACACAAACTCTATTAATAAATTAACATTGGAGTATCTGACAGTTATATATCTATTTCACCATATTGATTTTACCAAATTCTAAGTTATTATTTTAATGATCTTATGAATATGAAACCGCTAGAAATGTTAAAACATTCGCTAGAAAGCCCCAAAACTTGTTGGATAAAAATTATGATCAAAATAGAAGAAAATTGAAATCTAGAGCTATAAGACTAAAGCAGTGCATTAGCACCAAATGTATGGATGATGGATCGATCATCGATAAATTACAAAAATCTCAAGTACGTCTTTTTCTAATCGATTTGACTCTCTTGTCTTGTATGGTATTTGTAGATTTTCCGGATGCTTCAGATCATATTCTATGATCTATCTAAAATTCTATATTTTTGTTATTACTCCAAAGCTAAGAGCCTGTAGCACCTAAAGACTATTTTGCCTGACTTCATCTCTGGCTAAATATATACGACTTTTTCTACGCTAATAAGTCCTATACTATTATTCTCGCATTAAAATAGTTGAAGTTTTGCTTGACAAGCTAGGGTGATTACTGAGGTGAGGTAAGCAACGTATTGTATCTACTTAATTTAAAATGAATTATGCTTGAAGTTAAAGCCTGTGGGACCCGCCATTGCCAACTAAATACAACAAATCGTCTTTTAACAGCGAAGGCCCAATTTTGTAGCATTATCTAGAAAAAGAAATTCTATACATTGCCATTTATTAAGAGCTAGATTACATGTAAAAGGTCTACCATATTAATTTTATATATACTATTTAAACACTCAATTAATTACTTTATTAGATTAGTTTATTTGTATTTTCTTTTGCTAATTTGAGATTTATGAAAACTTCGTAAAACAAATATTGAATACAGAAAAACGAGCCATCCACAACGGGAAAATAAATTGGAACAATTTTATTTGACATGATTTTGTGTTTACGTGTTCCAACTCCCTAATGCGACTGAAGGCATATAAATTTTAGTTAATTTCTCAATCATACAAGGATCCAATTTATTTTAGTGAGATATTTGATACTCCAATATAAAATTGAAAAGTATTAGGGAGTGGGATGTGATTATTTATTTTGTTGGGTTTAGGACAAATCAGCCGTGAATTCGTGATATCCGAAAAGTGGGGCCCAGCGCCAGAGGCAATGTTTCCCTGTCCGAGACGTCTCCACAGCCTCAGAATCTTTGAGCTATCACAATCCAACTATGGATATTTTTAGTACCATTTGCCCTGTGATTTTGAATCAAGATTCTATCAAATGAATCTAAGAATTTTTTTTTGAATTAGTATCTAAGAAAATTTAATATAATTATAGTATATTATTTGAGAAAAACATAATTTAGATTGGAATATGATTTAGGACACAAGTTAATTTAAGTGTTAATCATGCTATAGTTAATACCGTTTTAACATTATATTTATATCATGATAATATCATAATACCGTATTAAATAGAACACAAAAAATAATTTTATATCCTAAAATTTCAGTCGGTACACAAAAATGACCTTATATATAGTAAATTACAATGATGCACTCGAAATCTTTGCCAATCTAACATTCATAGAATTTTTCAACCTCTAAGTGTTGACTAATTTATCAACGTTGCAACAGAAAATGTTTGCAAGGTTTTTAGATCGGCAAGAAAGAGAAATTAAATCAAGAAATCGAGCTACCAGATGAGTGTTTTCTTTAATTTTTCACGTAAGAATCTAGTATGTTGATGTTAAAAAAAAAAAAAAAGACTAATCAGCATCGGAGGTAGAGGGAAGGATCCGGAATATCCAGGTCCTCGTCTAGGTAATTTTTATTTTTATTTTTAATTATATTTTAGGTTATATTTTCCCTCACTACAGTATAATTCACATGTCCGTTCATTTAAAATTTGATTTAATTTGTTCTTAAAATCCTACCTCATAGTTAGTTAGTTAGTAAGTTTTTTCTTTTTTTTTTGTTTTTGGGGGGGGGGGGGACCTCATAGCGTTTACATGCATCGTATCGGCAACCATTTAAATATAAACAGCTGATATTTTGGCCAAATAGAGACATAAATGTTATGCATGATATGGGAAGTCGAATATGTCCAGATATTGAAGTATATGTATATGTGTAATATGAGGCTGGCATTAGACGCTGTCAAACCCTAAAAAGAACAACTCACATTTGGTGGCAATTTAGGGCCTACTTGGAAATATTCCTATTTGCGCGGATTTATTTATTTCTTATAATTTTCGAGGATTCCATCCCATACGATTCCTAAAAACGTATATATCAATATGATACTTCACGTAAAACAAATCATATGATGCAAACACAGTAGCTAATTAATACTCGAGTAAAAATGTCAAATAACTATTATGGATTGTGAAAAATAAAAGTTATAAAAAATTTAATCTAACATAAATTTTGTCAGATTTTGAGATTTTGAGACAAATTTGCCCTCACCCTTCCTTTTCGTTCATTTTTATTTTTGCAATTTTCTTTGTGCTCTCTTTCCTCTCACCTGAAAAACCTAACATCCGCCCATCAACTGCCGGAGAAGATGATCGGAGGCAATTAGAGAACATATCTGGATAAAAATTTGAATGAAAAATACATCTGAACAACTCTCTGTTTGTGAACCATCATTGTTGGATTCTTTAGATCTGAAATAGCAGAGCAGATCGTGGTTGGAATAGATCTGGAAATAGAGAGATTACGATTGAGAAAATGACGATGGTGAAGACGGCGGCGGTGGTGGTGGCAGAAAGCAGCGCAGAAGATCGGTGGTGGCGATGAGAGAGAGAGAGAGAGAGAGAGGGGTGATAAACATGAATTTTTTCATTTTTATAAGCTTATTTGAAGTTAATTTGTATTGGGAAATCATGTTTGGAATGAGTTTTGTGCTTAAGTATTGTTATTTTGTGAAATATGATACTCATTCGTTGTTTGTTTGATTTTTCAGCAAAAATGGAGTAAAGCTTATGCAAAATGAGCATGATAGGATGGAAGTAGAGTTCTATAGGAGTTCGTAGGCGAAAACGGATCCAAAATCGGAATTGAAACGAGGGAGAACGAGTCAAAACAAAAACATTGCGAAAGTGAACAGTGACATGCGGTCGGGCATGCGGCCGCATGACCAACCGCATGGACCACCCCCCGAAACAGGGCAAATCCGCCATGTGGTCCGGCATGTGGCCGCATGGCCCGGCGGAATTATTTTAATATCTTTCCTTTTTGTTTCTATCTCTTTTCTAGGCCTAATTCCTAACCCTAGTCAAATTGTACCTATAAATACTCCTTGTAATACATTGTTTTGGGTTGTTGATTAAGGTGATACATTAGATTTTTATTTTTATACACTTTTATGCTTAGGAGAAGATTTGAAGATTGAAGACGAGAAGAGAAGATTGGAGGCATCAAGATCTAATTATTCATCTTAGGGTTTTATGTTTTTCAATTTTTGTTGGATATTGTTTATCATGAATATGAGTAGCTAAATTCTTTTATCCTAGGGTTAGAGAGTAGGTGAATACTTGGCTTCGAATTTGGTTTAATCAGTCAATTGGGACCTTCTTTTGCTTTCTATATACCTGTAGCAACCTGAATTTTATTTTGCTAAGTTCCTCTTAAAAAGTTCATATTATATTATTTTATGCAATTAATTATTTAAGTCTTATAAGTCGCGCCTAGAGTTATTGCATGAGCATAAGCATGATTTAATTTTGATTAGATTTTGCAGGGTCCAAATATTTACACGTATTAAAGCCCAAAAGAATTGCATGTATTTTTCTTAATCAAAGAAAGTTAGTAGTCGGAGGTTATTGTTATATATATTTAAGCACTAAGTCTTTATTCTATTATTATTATTATTATTATTATTATTAATATTATAATTTAATTATTTATTTGTTTTCATTATTTTTATTCTTAGTGATCAAGCAAGAAATTTATCTACTTAGAGTCCTAATACAATTAGATTTCTTGAGAGTTAAAGTGAAATAATTATTTGTTTTCATCAAATCATATGTTTCTCGGCAGAAGATTAGGTTGTTAGGCTTTGTTTTTAATATTAATAATAATAGTATATATATATATATATATATATATATATATATGCATATATTACCTTTAATCACCAAGTTTATTTGAACCTCTTAGATTAATTCAAAATTTTTCCTGCGATCAAATCATCTATTTTGGAGATAATCTTCAAATATTTCATGCTTATCTTCTCTACTTTGCCTAGTTGTATAAATAGGGATCAATTGCTTTTTTTTTTTTTTTCGCACACTCAAAACTATTTCAGATCTTACGTCTTGAGAGGTATCACCTTTCTTTTTCCTTTCATTTTCTGCGTGTTTCTTCCTTTCTGGTTATGTGCCGATGAAAGTTTTCTCAGAAGATAAATAGAGATAGCAGAGTTACGTGTTTTGATTGTGCCTACCCGTAGACTACTACTAGGTTGAGAAAATTTAACTTTTCTGCAAATAAGTCTTGGCCATACCTTTTGTTTCCTTAATATATATATATATATTAATATTATTTGATTGTATAAAGCTAATGAGAGTGTCGGAATGTGTAAGTTGTCAGAAACCTTTCTCTTTTAATAATACAATTGAAAGTGGTCAAATTTATTTCTATCAAATTATGAAGTACACTATGCGAAAGTATATATATATATATATATATATATATATATATATATATATGTGCACGTTTTCTATATAGTAGTATAAGCTATTTGTTAAATAAGCATATATTGAAAATAAAGAATTTTCTAAGATCGTTAATTGATTGAATTCGGTGAATTTTATTTTATCCTCAGCATGCATCATGATTTTTCATAATTATTTATAGGATCGGCGCGCAGGACTTAACTATTTAATTTGCAAGTTTTTCCAAGTCAAGAGTCAAGAAGGTTAAGGTGGTGGTTAAAGTTGCATTTAATATTTATCCTTATTATATATTTTGCACAATTTATACGTGTGATATGCAGGCAGAGCCTTCGGGCTAATTCAGTAAAAGAAGTTAGCCTTTGGGCTATTTGAGACTAAGCAGTTATAGCCTCCAGGCTACGAGACAGTAAAATTAAAGCCTTCGGGCTATCAGTTAAGCCTCCGGGCTGCCAGACAGTTAAACATTGCTTTCGAGCGACGTGATTAAAGTTACAATTTTTTTCCATGTATTATATTGTTGTAACTTATATAATTCGGATAAATGCACCCCACTGAGTTTATAGTACTCACCCCAAAACTATATCTTTTTCAGGAGAGGACTCGGGCGATGATCGGCGTGGCGCGTGACGATGGTCAATAATCAAGAAATATTAAGAATAAATCCTAGGGTTTATATTTTCAGTTGGACAACATATGTTAATTTATTTTCCGCTGTAATTTTTGAGTTAAATATTTTATTAAGTTTTTAATAATAATGTTCCTTTTTATTTAAATAAATTGGGGCGTTACAATACCTATGCTTTTTCATGCTACCTTGATTGGCCATCTTGTGTGCATATTTGATGTGTTAATTCAACATTCGAAAGATGAGAATTGATGCTTGATCTAGAATATAGGACATACTCTTCAATATAGTCGAAAGATCTTGAGATTTGTATGAGGGCAATTGATCTAAGGTATTTTTAGGAGTTGCATGTTTAGTTATTGATTGGACACAACAATTCTTGCATGTAATCCACGGTCTATGCGCTACGACAGTAGGTTTAGGCTAATTTTGTGATCGTCCTAGTAAAAGTCGAGTCTGAGAAACCAATTGATTGATTGAATTGAATTTGAATTTTAGTGTTCACTGAAATCGAAACCTTGGAATACTCTTTCTCTATCTTTATTCCTAAATATTTTTTCCTTGCCTTTGTTTATTTCTTTTTTATTTAATTGTTTGCATCATTAGTTTAATCAAATCTAAAAGTTCAAAAGTCTAAATAGTAGGATAATAGTTGAAAGTGGTACTTGCTAGAATAATCACAATCTCTGTGGAATACGATCTTGCTTCCCTGTACACAATTGCACCCGTGCACTTGCGGTGTGAAAGAAAATAGCGAACAAGGGGTCAGAGAAATTACGGTGGAGAGGAAGTAGATGAGAGAGAAAAATGAGGGTAGAGTTTATTTCTTTACTTATAAGTATTGTTATCTCATCACTTTAAAATCTGCTAAATTTATAACAAATTAAATTTTTGACAACTTTTATTTTCCACTATCCATAGTGGCTATTTCACATGATAAACTCTTAATACTCCCTCATATCATTTTTTAATATCGTTTTGAGTTTTCAAATTAATTGCATTTAACTTTTCATTTTATTTTTTTTTGGATAAAATTTACCCTTATTTAATCTTCTTTCATTGATTATTCTAAATATAATTGATATTGTTTCCTCTCTTTTTCACCAAATAAGGCATATGTTATTAAAAATAGATTGTCATTAAATAAGATTATGTTGGGTAAAATATTTTTTTATTAATAAATGTGTTTGAGCTTAGCTAGGATGACATATAAAATGAATATGAGGGAATTTCTCAACAAGCAATTACCAAAATTGTTTTTCGACCTGTTTTGAGTTTCATGAAGGTCCAGTTTTTATGTAAGGTAAATTGCCTGTAAATTCCTGAACTTTTTATAAATTCTGGTTTTGCTCCCCACAAAAAAAATCTGCGTGACAATTCCCGAACTTTCTATTTTGTCTGATTTTGCATCCAAGGTCAATTTCCCCCAAATTGTGTGCTGACTTGACAGACGGAAATTCCTACGTGTCGTAATCGGTAGACGAGTTAATATTTATCCAAACAATAAATTGCCCGTAAATTCCTTAATTTTTTCAAATTCTGTTTTTGCTCATCACAAAAAAATATTTTGCGCAACATTCCCAAACTTTCTAATTTGTCTGATTTTGCATCCAATATTTTGAATGACTTCCCAAAATTAAGATGAAATCTTAAGAATTTTGTAGAAATTCAATATATTTATATATGAGCTTTAGCTCCAATTTAACACACAATTTGGGAGAAACTGATATTGGATGCAAAATCAGACAAATTAGAAAGTTTGCGAATTGTTGCGCAAAATATTTTTTTGTGATGAGCAACAACAAAATTTGAAAAAAGTTAAGGAATATTTACGACAATTTATTGTTTAAATAAATATTAACTCGTCTATCGATTACGACACGTAGGAATTTCCGTCTGCCAAATCAGCACACAATTTGGAGAAAATTGACCTTGGATGCAAAATCAGACAAAATAGAAAGTTCGGGAATTGTCACGCTGAATTTTTTTGTGGGGAGCAAAACCAGAATTTGTGAAAAGTTCAGAAATTTACAGGCAATTTACCCTTTTATGTATTAATGGAAATAATTATTTCTTCATTTCCCCTTTTCCTTTCATCTTTTACTTTTCCCTTCTTTCTTTTCCAGGAATATTAAGTTATCTATAAAATTAATGCTCATATTTGCAAGTTTTAGAACATTAATTGTGTTAGATTTCCAATTTAGATAAAAGAGCTTCTTACCAGAAATATATACTCCATATTCTACTTAATACGAATTACAAAGATTAAAAAGTACTCCATTCGAAATATTTGTACGGATCCATTCGAAGAAGTTTTTACTTCCTTGGAAAATAAAAAACTTGCCCCACAATTCATTCAATAACAAAAATTGAAAAGAAAAATTAAGAAAGAAGGGATATATCCAACTACTTTTCAGTTATATCACAGCTCAGGAAATTGCCCAAAATACATAGTAACGGTGAAATTGAGCTTTAAAAGAATAAAAAGGGCGAGAAAGAAGCATTTTAAAGTGCCACCATAATTAGGACCACTTTTGGTAACTTAGCATTCATACATAATTATTGCACACTCCACAACGGTTATGCGTATACTCCGGTGACCGGTCCCATGGATTTAGTTCCCATTCTATTTTCGCACAAATTAAAATATTATATTTATTTTTTTCTGGAATCACATCATTTTTATTCAATTTTACTCCTATTTATTAATTATTATTCCACATATTAATTTTCATAAATATTGAATAAGATTATATTAATAAAATAATATTAGTATAATACGCTTTTAATAAAGAAATTGGACTATATTCTTAGAACATCCCGAAAAGGAAAAAAATGATTATTTTCGTATACGTGGGAGGGAGTATAATTTTTTAGGCTTTTATCCTCTACACCGCCAATTTCAACAATTGCATCGACTATTTGTATATTTCGGGCATCCTATCTGTCCCTTACTTAAAACAAATTTTTTGTTGGGGACAGAACGAATGCATATCATAATTTATTTAATTTTTAGCCAATAATACGTCATGGGTCACCATGGCCTGGTAGTAAAATATGGATTTACTTTACTTGCCTCGAGTATAATAGAGTTACTAGAATGATAACAATAATAATATAAGTTGCAAATAAAATTTGGTAGATAGTTCCTTTCTAATTCAGCTCTTTTTATTGGGTCACAAGAAAAAATTTGTAGTTGCTGATCCAAAATACATTTACATAAATCTTACTAACGTACAATGTTTTTGAAACCAGTAGAATTTTTTTTTTTTTTTAGATTAAAGGAAAAGGAAATGGCCTAAAAAAGTGAATTTAATTAAGTATTTGATTTGTGGAAAAATAATAAATACTCTCTCCGTTCCATTCAATTTATCTATTTTTTATTAAATACATGTCCATTCAATTTGTCTAATTTCAAATAAGAAAATAATTAATCCTTCTAAACTCTTAAAATATAATGGGATTCACTTATTTTTTAATTTTTTATCTTTATTCTTAATTTTCGATACCTTAATTTTCGTATCTAATAGTAGATAAATAAATTGAATGATAGAGGGAGTAATACTACACTATAAGAAGAGTGGGGAATGGAGAATGTAGGGCTAGCACATATTACCTGTATCAATCGTACTCCAATTCCCTTTTCTGCGACACCTTACTTCTCCTCCGCCCTTTCTCTCACACACACTACACACATCTCATTTATCTATATAGTTTTCCTGCTTGCTACTCCTACCCCCTTAATTCCCTTAATTTCTTCTCACTTTCTGTGTTTGCCTAACCCAACCCAGCAAACATAGCTAAGTTTTCAGAAGTAATGGCGGAGGAGGAAGCCAAGAAGGTTGAGCCGGCGCCGGAGGTTTCCTGCGAGGCTCCGCCGTCGGAGTCGGAGCCGGAGCCGAAGCCGGTTGAAGCTTCCAAGGACGTGGGTGACGAGAAATCCGTCATTCCACCTCCCGCTGAAGAGAAGCCTGATGATTGCAAAGCTCTTGCCATAGTCGAAAGTAATTCACTTACCTTAATTATAATCTGTGTTTGCAACGATCACACCTTTCTTCTCGTAATTCTGTCTTGTCCTTGAGAAGTAAAATCATCATTATTTTTGGTGTATCACTTTGCAAATATATTTTTATGATTATTTTCATTTTTTTTTTTCAAATGATTTAATATTTTGCTTCTCGGTATGATTATCTATTAAATTCACCTTTTGAGTTTCTTAATTCTTACTTGTATTTTAGTTATTCTTTTGCCTGGTGAATTAAAATTCTTGCTGGAGTTGTAATGATTTTCTGTTGGTTTACTACTATTCTGCCTTTTCATATGTGCGGAATTTCAAAGATTTTTTTGGAGGACGAATAGTTTTATGAGAGAGCAAACACTCTCTGACTTGGTGAATCCAAAGTTCCGTTAACAATTAGTAATTGAGTAGAAATTACAGCTTTTACTAATTTTTGAAACATTCCGTTTGTATTGGGTAGAACCAGAAAAAACTGAGGAGAAGAAAGAGGAGGGATCTATCGGCAGAGGTACTCACTGATTTCATTTTACTGGAAATTCGTGTATATGAATGCGTAAAAATTTACAATTACATAGTAATTCTTTGGATATAATACTATAATTTTGTCAGATGCTGAGCTTGCGCGGCTGGCGACAGAAAAGAGGTTATCTTTAATTAAAGCATGGGAAGAAAGTGAGAAGTCAAAAGCTGAAAACAAGTGAGTGCTTTCTTCTTCACCATCTCTCTTCATATCTATGTTTTTCTTGGATGTTAAATTGATTAATTGTTAAAAGATAATTTTTGCCATGAAAGCCTTATTATTAGTGCTGTCACCATGCATGAATTGTTATGTTTTCCCAGATAGAAAAGAAAGTGTTGTAATTGTAGCATGAAAATTCTCTGTGAATAGGTCTTTTATGTATGAGCATGAGTATGACTGTATGAGTGAGAAACCTTTTTATGCAGCTGAACATGGGACTTTCCTCATTGCTCATTGTAATAATGTTGGCATGTATGATATTTGCTTGATGAATTTTTTCAAAGAAATTACTAAATTAGGCCTTGTGGCTCGCTTCTTTTCTTTCCCTACTCACTTTTTCCCTAAATCCTCTCTCTTGTGGCACTTTTTCCTTTCTTTTTCTCTGAAATTTCTTTCTACTTTTGTCTAACGAGCAGAACACTATTATGTTTCTAAGTTCTTTATTTTCTTATTAGAATTTTATAAAATATGGGAGCTTTAAATCTAATTTTTTTTAACTTCAACTTTGATGATGGATCTTAAATCTAGCCTTGTACATATATCATTTTATTCTATTCGATCGTTAATGGGTTTTTTGGTTTCCAATTCTTCTTTTCCTTTTAAAATCATGCATCCAATTAAGAAATGAAATGATAAGAACATTCTGAGATCTTGAAAGTTGAAATTGTGATTTTATTACATCCATGCACACGAAGTGTTTCCCTTATGTGAAGTTCCAGAACGATTTATGTTCTGCAAATCTTTATAAAGAACTATAAATTCATTATCGAGAGTCGATACATCATTTGGATGCAACAAATCCCAAATGTGGATCTAAAGATCTTACTGACTCTGTTACTGCATATTTTCAGGGCCCAAATGAAAATATCTTCTATTGCAGCTTGGGAGAACAGCAAGAAAGCAACTTTAGAGGCTGAGCTTAAGAAGATCGAGGTAACAATATCATGTCTTAAATTAAACATATTTCTAATTTTACTTCAAATAACAAAATTTTCATGCATTTAAAAATTTGGAGACAACTTATTATCCATTTTTTGGTCTGCAGGAAAAACTGGAGAAAAAGAAAGCAGAATATATAGAGAAGACGAAGAACAAGGTTGCTCTACTCCACAAGGCTGCCGAAGAAAAACGGGCAATGGCTGAAGCCAGGCGTGGGGAAGATATTCTTAAGGCAGAGGAGATAGCGGCAAAACATCGTGCCACCGGAACTTCTCCAAAGAAACTACTTAGCTTCTTTTGAAGCTGAGTTTTATCTGGTCTGATTGTGAAACTAAAGTTGCATTTTTGCATTGTCTTCCTTTGGATATCTATTTATTTTGTCAAATATGTAATGCGTGGTAATTTGGTTGTAGAATTAATATTTGGTTTTCATTAGTATGCATGTGTGCATCATAGAGGAGGCGTTCATTTGTTTATAGATTCATTTCATTGATGTATGTATTTGTGAAAAAAAGTTGAAGCTGCACGAATCTTGATCAAGTTTTATGTGCTTTGAAGTTGTTGAAGGGTTTTGAGCACAAGCAAGTATACATATTGAAAACCACATATAATGTTGATGAAAGTTCCATTTCAAAAAAAAAAAAAGATAAGGCGAGGAATGAGGCTGGCCTGGCCACCACACTACGTGCATTTGTCAGATACAACTAGATTTTAATGAATCCAACTTCAAGAAAAATGATGACATCATCCACCATAATTCCTCCCCCCTCCCTCTCTATCCTGAATAAGTATTGTAGTTTGAAATTAAATTTGTTACCAAATAGGTGTATTATTTCTGAATTATATAGAGGGAAAAGATTTTTGGACACTAGGTGGTTAGCCACCCATGACATTTTTGTAAATATTTAGACTTGTTAATTAATTTAATAAAAATCGAAAATTATGCTATATTATGGATTGTCTAATTTACCCTTTACCCCTATAATCTAGGAGATTAATTCAAATTTTGAATTTCAAATTTCAAAATTCGAAATTTATTTTATTTTAGGAATTCTTTTGTGATTGATTATTATCCATAATTAATTTTTGATTTTATTTCCATTATTATACCTAATTTCCACCAAATTAGGGATTCTTCAAAATTAAATCCATATTTCGAATTTTATTTTATTTTGGATATTATTTTGTGATTGATTTTTATCCATAATTAATTTTTTATTTTGTTTCCATTATTATACCTAATTTCCACCAATTTAGGGATTCTTCAAAATTAAATCATATTTCGATTTTTTTTATTTTCGGTATTATTTTATGATTGATTTTTATCCATAATTAATTTTTGATTTTGTTTCCATTATTATACCTAATTTCCACCAAATTAGGGATTCTTCAAAATTCAATCATATTTTGAATTTTAGTTTATTTTCGAAATTATTTTGTGATTTGTGAGGGAAATATAATCCTAATATAATCCCACTAATTTAGGAACTAATTCGTAGAAAGGAAAAAATATTATCCTAAAATAATCCCACTAATTTAGGAACTAATTCGTGGAAGGGAAAAAATATTATCCTAATATAATCCCACTAATTTAGGAACTAATACATGGGAGGGAAATAATTACTTAGGAGAGAGATATTTTGTATAGTATTTCCATGGAATATTATTTTTTAAAATTTTAAATTCATTATAGTAGTCGAAATTTAATTTAATTTAAATTAAGTACAATACTTTGAAATCGAATTAATCTACTTTAAAATTCCATTATATATATTAATTGAGAAAAAATTATTTGATTTAATTTAATTTATTTTCTTTAATATTCAACTTGTAGTCGGAATATTATGAAATTTAATTAATGAAATTTCATTTGCTTTATAAATATTAATTAGAAAAAAATATATGTTGCTATATTAAATCAATAATTAAATATAAAATGTATTATAATTTTTTTAATTATTTATAACGGTAGGAATATTATGGAAATGATTTAATATAATTTTAATAGAATTACATATGTTAATTGACATAAAAAAAGATTTTTTCTAAAATAAATATGTAGTAATTTTATAAATAAATTTCGATCATTTTGGAGGGGAAAAAAAGAGAGGGAGAAATAATGTATTGGCGCCAAAATGAAAGATTAAGGAGGGAATTTAGATTAGGGACATAATTGACACAAAAAAAATACTAAAAAAACCGATCAAAAATAAGAAAAGAACCGACCGGTTTTTGGCCAAAAAACCGGATGGTGGCTGGCCACTGGGTGGCCGAATATCACTACCCTTATATAGATTGCACTTGTCCTCAATACAAAGTCTTTGATTATTCTATTTTCAGACAATAATTATAAATAAAAAGAGTAAATTAATCCACTTTCTTAGTATATAAATTTTGGTGACAAGGAAAAGAATTAGGCATAGTTATTTGTTGGTATAGTTTGGGATACAAGACATAAATAAAAGGAAAGGAAAGGTAGATAAGGAAGGAATGAATTACTTGTAAACGAGGGTAAGGTGGCTTGGAAATGAATAATTGTGTTCTCTTCATCAAGACTATAAGGGCCACCACGTTTAATGTGAAGTCCAAGACAAATTTGCAGGCCACACCGCTAAGACCTGTAATCCCTCCCATAATTTACATACAATTTATGCATACATAGAAATCTTAGAGAGAGAGAGAGAGAGTAATTATAAGGCAACTCCCTCCAACATTGTATTGCTGCAGCAAAACACTAACAAATTGTACTCTCTTCGTCCCATCCATTTTGACACGTTACTGTTCATCACGGTAATTAGAGAGAAGGGTAAAAATATAGATAGTAAATAGGTCCTATTATTTTTGAAGAGTTAATTATTTTTATTTTTAAAATATGTCAAGATAAATGAGACCATTAAATAAATAAAACTAGAGATGACAATGGGTCGGGTTTTTACGGATACCCAGCTCTACCAAACCCTAATGGGACGGGTTTGGAAATTATTAAATGGTTTTGGGACGAGTTTGGGCAGAGACATTCAAACCGATGACGGATTTGGGTTGGGTTTGAGAAATTACCTACGGGTACCCGCTACCCAAAAATATTATATATATAATTTATAATATAATTGTAGATATTAGTATAAATATTAATAATTTTCGGGTTTTATATTATTCTTTTTAACCCGAATACAAAAAATTAATAATTTTAGTAATTAAATATTTATTTTATATATAATTTATATTAGTATAAATATTAGGATTTTATATTATTCTTTTAACCCACATATAATTTAATTTAATTAAATTTTCTATTTATACTTATGTTAAAATTATGTTTATAATATTTTGTTATTTTTACTATTTAATATTGATGTTTATCTTATAGTACATGAGTAAATTGCATGATACACCCCCATATTTTCTAAAACTTGCACAAAACACCCCTATGTTCTTTAAATTGCATAAAACACCCATATGTTTTCATAAATCCTGCACCAGAAACCCAATCCGTGAGAAGTAACAGAGCGTGGCTTTCACTCGCTCTCTATGCAACTAGTTCATATATTTATGCTTTTAAGATGTGCAAATAGTCCAAAATACCCCCAAACATTCTATTAAATAACATACTCCTCATCCTTGCTCTTTTACACATTTGAATAAATAGTTTGATTTATCTTTTAGCATTATGTTAGGCTATAAATCGAAAATTCTAAAAAAAATAAACATTAATATTAAACCTATAGTTAAAAGACTTTCTTCCTATTATCAATTCTTTCTCATATACTGCTACAAAACAAAATTTAATAAAATTCAAAGCATCCATCTCAAATCAAAATTTGAATATATTTAATTCATCCATAAAATTCTACTACTGACCATTAATACATGGTCCGATTCTTGTATTTATATATACACATAAAGTTCATCTTTATATTTTCGAGAAACTTACATGTATTTATATATATACATAAAGTGCATCTTTATCTTTAGTTCAAGTGACATCCAAAAAAAATTAATTAAAAATAAAGTTCACAGTACTCATTATATAATAAAAATTCAAGTTGACATTTAAATATAGAGTTCAAAATAAGTTTTTAGCACATGTCCACCAAAATTCCTACAGACAAAAAGCCAACAAAAGGCAAGTAGGTACCGTAACAATATTTTGCATCCTATTCAAGACAAAAAAAATGTATTGTTCAAGAAAATGATTCTTGATACATCACCAGACTTCATCAGAATTGATGATGCCCTCCCTTATTTTTCTTAATTTTTCTAAGAACATCATTAGACGACGTTAATTAATCATTAACGGTAGTAAACGGAGGGGCGAGCGTACAGAGTTTATTAAAATATGAGGGTGTTTTATGCAATTTTAATAATATAAGGGTGTTTTATGCAGGTTTTAGAAAATATAGGGGTGTATTATGCATTTTATTCATTTACGGACGACGTTATTAACGATAGTAGACGGAGGGGCAAGTGTGCAGGATTTAGTAAAATATAAGGGTGTTTTATGCAATTTAAAAAATATAGGGGTGTAATATGCAATTTACTCTATAGTACATTCGGATTTTTAGCGGGTTTTTAATGGATATTACCCAACAGGTTTGGGTCGGGTACGAGTTTTAAAATAATTTTTTAATCAGGTTTGGGACGGATATGAGTTGAGGAAATTTTAATGGGTTTGAGTTTGGAAAATGCCTAATTAGTGGGTACCCGACCCATTGTCATTCCTAAGTAAAACGTATCAATATGGATGAAACGGGAGTATTATTTTCTGAAATTGAGTGGGGTATAACTATAATTTTAACTCACAGGATTATGGGATTAGTAGTCGTAGGCTTATTATATCTTTTCAAGTTTTTTTCAAGTTTTTGACCGTTCACGATATTTTAGAAATATCTTTCTGAATTATTTTAACATTATCCCAAATATCCTCCACTTTTAAATTCCATTTCCCTGGCTTCTTATCTTCTCTCTCTTTTCGGTTTTCTTTTCTTTCCACTTCTTTTTGAATTGTTTCTTCGGTTTTCTTTATACGTGATGTGTAATTTTGGAATTTTTTTTTCTTCTTATTTTTTTTCTGTCTGGTTTGCTCATCTAACTATATAATTAGGGATGTCCGCGGTTGGATCAAGTAATTGAACGGAATAAAAAATCAAAATTAATTTCCGAATTTAACAGAAATTTCAGTTTGATTCCGGTTTTAAGAGACTCATGGTCATCTTTTACTGATTTTCTATAATATAAAATTATGAATAGATTGAGTTGAGGACATACTTATCTTCTTAAGAGTGACGACCTTCTGTGTTAAGAGTAAGTGTACAAGTTCAAGCCTCGCTGCTCTCCTCCCACAATTCCATCATGATGCTAATACAAATTCAATAAATTGGACCCTTGGTCACTCAATTACAGTATTCATAATAACTTTTGTATGAAAAGTACATCAATTTGTGGCCTCTAAATATTTGAGTCGTTCAGAATTACTAAAATGTTTAATTCCTTGGTGTTGATAATTATTTATACAAAAATAGACAGTAAACTACTAATTTTAATTGCTTGCACCTAGGGCTGTAAACGAGCTGAGTCGAGCCGAGTATTGGCCTGCTCAAACTCGACTCGTTTAAATATTCGCTTGCTTGAGCTCGACTCGAGTTCGAATCGAGTTTCTACCATCGTGATCGAGCTCGAATCGATCCAAAATTAGCGAGCTCGAGTTCGGCTCGAGTTCGACTCGTCAAATACTCGATAACGAGGTAGTCGAGCTCGAGCTCGAGCCAGACTCGTCAAGAACTCGATTATATTTAAATTCAGCTCGATACATGTTAATCAAGCTCGAGTTCGCTTAAAGCTAATTTTTTAGTTTTATGTACAAAACTCGATTATTAGACTCACGAACAAGCTTGATTAAAACTCGATTTGTAGGCTCGCAAACATACTCGATTGTAGGCTCGCGAACATGCTCGATTAAATACGAGTCGAGCATGTTTGCGAGCCTGTCGAGTCGAGCAATACGATGCTCGAACTCGGCTTGATAAACTTATCGAGCTCGATTTCATGCTCGAACTCGACTCGATTAATTATCGAGTCGAGTGACGAACTAGCTTTTTTCGAGTCGATCGCCGAGTAGCTCACGAACGGCTTGACTCATTTACAGCCCTACTTGCAACTTGCAAGCGTCGTTTTCGGCGTGTCACCATAAATATATCAATACTTCAAATACAAATAAACGAAACTTAGATTCTAAATACTCCATATCTTTATAGACAAGATTACAAGAAGAAACAATTAAGTCACTATACTGCATGTGCTTCTCTCTCTCTCTCTCTCCCTCCTCCCTTGTCGTATCGTAATACGCCTTCCAAAATTGCTACAAGGTAAAGTATCCCTTCATGCAATGTTTTAAAAGCGGACCAGCTTGTGGAAGTGGGATTCGGAACATGGTTTGGCTCAGCAAAACTGGCATGAACCGACCCATTTCGGCCGGTTTATAAGTGGGCGGAGCAGGAAAACAGGGAATTGGAGGTCATGGCTCCAGTTCCAACTCTGGTTCGGTTTTTAAAAAAATTCTTCATGTATACATGTGGAACTCTCCAGGAAAATAATTAATTGGGATCTGGCAATCCAACTTGAATGTTGATGGAAGCATGTCATCCACATAAATGTTGGTTTCCATCCCATCAATTAAAGTTGAGGTATGATTGTCAACATTAACATTCTTGAAATCAACCACATTACTACCCAAATATTCCTGATCCAAACAGGAAAGCCACTCTGCAAAAAGAACCTTTGGCAAACTCAAATTTTCATCACGTGATGATTTGATGTGATCAACAGATTCGAATAAAGGGATGGATCTCATGGCAGAAGTGGATGATTCTATTTCTAGCTCTTGGATTTGCCCCTTTATGCACTCATTACTAATAGCCTCAACCTCGGTTTCAGCCATTTTTGCAACTCTTTTCTTGAGATAAGAATGCCAGTAGTTTTTTATCTCATTGTCACTTCTTCCCGGTAAATGATGCGCTATCTGAGACCACCTGATACACAACAATATCCATCACAACTAAATTATCTTCTTCTTCTTTTTTTTCCGTTTCTCCTTCATAATCGGGGGAGGGGCGAGCAGTGAGAATTGAACCGAAACGTACTTCTCCCTTCTTAACACCATTAGGTGTCCCAAACACAAAAAAAAAAAAAGATCTTTGTTTACACAGATAAAACTTGTGTACATAAATATTTCAACATATATGAAAAATTCCAAGGATCAAGTGAATTGAGAGCATATTTCAACACGTCATTCATAGACACTAGACATATTATTATTAGGCAGCATGATCACACAATATAAGAAATGTAAGATATCTTTAATTAATGTGAAATAAAATTCTTACTTGTTGCCTAAAATTTTATGAAGTTTGAAAATTGTGTCCTCCTCTGCTATGCTAAACGCCCCGCGCTTAAGTCCTGGTCTCAAATAATTAATCCACCTTAATCTACAGCTCTTGCCATTCCTTAGTAAACCTGCCAATTAATCAATATGCATGCATGATCATTCAAAGTCAACTAAAATTTATATTTGAGATAATTATATAAGATAGGGTCGAAATAATCATTTGTAAATATTGATAACAAATATGTAACTAGAAGATTTTCGGACATCACTTTCAGTTCGATTACGCGTCCTCTCTTATTAATTAGACCGATGACTGCATGCTCAAAGTCATAAGCACGAGTTTTTATCTTCACCTGTCCTACTATTGTATAATGGATGGATATGATGAAACGACGTAGTTTTATATTATACGATACGGAGTAGATTTTCCAGACACGCACACATTGTGAGAGTAATATGAGAGACAAATCATGTGTATAACAAAAATGTCAAGAATCAAGTTTCATCAGCCTTCCAACTTGATCATACACAGCACATATATCTGATCATCGTACACATGCAAGTATATATATAAATTTTTATATGAAATTCAGCTAATTAAGATAACAATATGAACTGACCAGCATTCATAGGGACAGAGCTCCAGCAGCCATGGCCATATTTCTGAATATAGTCTCTCAGCTTTTTGTCCTCGTCTGGAGACCATAACCCTTTCCTGTGCTTCTTCTTAGGCTTTTCAAACGACGCGCAACCCATATTCTCAGACAACTATATTTCAACAATCATGTCTATATTATTTTCCCCATTATTTTTCTTGAGTTGTTTGTAATAATCCTTGTAGCATGCAGAAGAAAGAGGACACTTATTGGGAAAAGGAGACTTGTATTATATATTTGGGGGCTATCCACCCTGTTCATAGGATATATATATATATATATATATATATATATATATATATATATATATATATAGATATATATTGTTTGAATATATTAAATTGCTTTGACATTTAACTACCTCTTTCATGCTTAAAAGACTGGTATAAAATAACAAGTACGTATTAATAAACAATAAAACATTTGTTACACTAATAATCTTTTACCGACGATTTAGTTAGTGACTAGCTAGGTGTCTCCTTTGAGGAAATTTTTAGGAAGACCATAAATAGAGAGTCTACTCATACAGGATCTTTGTGTTGTGTCATTAAGCAGGCTTAAACCTACTTGACAGCCACAATTAACTGTGTTTTCCTTCGTGGGCCTCCTTAATCACCTAATTAATATATTACTAATTTTTATGTACTATTAAATAATAAATTGAATATTCATTTTTCACTTATGTTAGCCTTCACCTTTTGTTACTTCAAATTTAGAGTGGACCTCCATCGATAGGTGGCTACTTTTGTTCTTCAGTCAGATCAAGTAATTTTCTTGCTTGCAAAATCTCTACATCTTTGCTACTTTAGGGCTTTAGAAGATCCAATGTTGTTTTCTAGCTATTAATTACAGTCGTAATATAATTTCTGCATTATGTTTTTTTAGCTATTAACATTTGTAGTATAATTTACATCATGTTTTTTCAGCTATTAACAGTCGTAATATAATCAGTCCAATGGTTGATTAGGAATTAATTTAATTGCCTTCTTCCCTAATGACATCGATATAATTGGTTGGCATCATTATTTAGTGCTAATAGTTTTAATAATAATGATATGTAGAGAGTGGTCCTGAATCTTGATATTGATCTTACAAAGGCCACATAACAAGAAGCAGTGAGAATTGGTAGTTCCCAAAAAAATAAAAAGAAATAAAAAAGGAAGTGGACTTTGTTGCGAATTGTTAGGCAACATTACGTGGTGCTAGTCATAATATTTATTAAAAAGAAAAATAATAAGTAAATAGTACGAGCTTGTTATTTAGCCCATGAAAATATTTAAATGGAGAGAAACTAGTTTTTTTGTAAAATATAGAGGAAAACTTGTTGACTACATGGAAAGATTATTTGATTTGATGAAACCTATTTTGTATTTTGGATTTGATTGTTTTCGAAAGTGCGATATACAATTGAGTATGAGAAGTTGTTATCTGGTTATTATTTCTGTTCAATTTTTCTGAACACAAGTGTAACAAAAAAAAAAAAAAAATCTCCTAGTGAGATTATATACCTTTTTAAGTAAAAGCTTAGACTGAAAACTGCTGAACAAAATTGTTAAACCACACACATCATAAAAACTACACAATCTGGACTTCTGTAAGAACCACTAGAAAACGACATGCACTGCGAGCAAAGAATCGGCTGTCCTAAACCAGTCAATATGAAAATTTCGTCGTCAATATCAAAAATAGTTTAGCATAAATCGAGCTGTCAATTCATGTAATCATATACCATATTTTCGTACCAACACTAAAACAAAATGACACAGCACGATAAATAAAAACACCAACACAATACTATAAGCGTATGCCTCCACACGAACACAAAAAAGAATAAAAATCTTCAACTTCTTTCTCTACTCACTACGGACCATTTAAAATTAGTTCAACGTCCGTTATTGCACCTAACTAACGACTAAGAAGCAAAAGAGTACAGTAAAACACTAAATATGACAGGAGTGCTGTTCTCATAGAGAAATCGTGTTTCAATCGGTAGGAAAGGTGAAGTAATATTAGCTATGATAACTCTATCATAAGCTCAAAAAATTGCATCTGTTAAAATGACGTCCTAAGGATACATGACGCACCTGAAATTCACCCAAACACAATATTATGATGTCAAGATCATCAATAGCAAAATCAAATTCTTCAACTAATAATCATTCTATACACGTATGAGGTTGGTTAGTTACAAAATCTGATGGCTCAATGCCATCTACAACCCTCAAATCTTACATGCCATTCCCTACAACCTTGCTGTAGCCTCATATTTCCGATTTCTAAATTCTAAATTGCCTCCTTCGTTAGCCAAACAATTACACATGACAACATAGTAGTAAGCAATACATGAAAACCGAAAAAACAGGTAAAGGACTTAACAATTAAACAACAACATAAATCGTCAAATAAAAGTTAGGCTAAGTCAGGTGTGCCCAATTGAGTCGAAGATCACGAGTCCAATATGGTCAACATAGAAAACAAGTTGAACGTTCTGAATTTTCTTGGAATGTATCTAGATACGAAATAGAGTTCGAATTTTCCTCCTCCAAACCTGGCACTGGATAAACTAACCGATTCATGATCATCAGTCACTTTCTTTCTTTAATGGTGACAACTTAAGAAGCCCCATACTCTATGGATGAATCATGTTGAACTGAAACCTGGATAGCTGCTGCGGGATGGTAGATATAACAGGTCCATATCTCTGTGTATGATCAACAAAGAACTCTATAAGGAACATAGGACTACTACATAAAGACAAAATCGCCTATAAATGCTGAGGAAAGGTTTTGGGGAGAAAGGAACAGAAATGATTTTTTTTAACTCAAATAGATGTTTGACACAGAAAAAAGAGCTAGATTAGAAGTTAGAACTCCAGTTCAAATGTATTCCAACTTGCTCTGTCAATACGAGGATACAAATCAAGACATGCTCACAAGGTGTAATAAAGTAGCTATTTTGCTGGAAAATAATGGCAACAACAAAGGTATAGTTAATAGAACTGCTTCAATTACTACATATACAGATACATGTATGTGTATGAGAGGGTACACAGTTATACACACACATGCACAAAATGAAACTACTAAATCTTTCACACACCTGAACATTGTCATATAGTTCAAATAATGGAACAGCCAGAAGCTTTAAGTTCTTCGGCACAGCAAAATACTCTCGTTCGGACAAGTGAACTAGGAAGAGCTTCTTGCACTCCTGTATCAGCAAATATCAGAAATCAGTATAATTCCGTGGCAAATGAATTGACGGACGTTCTACTAGATATAACATGTGATTTTACCTTAGGCTTTGTAATATGCGGGGGGCAGTATGGATACATGATTGTTTCAAAGTTTGGTCTCCACCAAATTGCCACACACTCGCCAACCTGCACGAAAATTTTCATTTCACTTATAAGAATATCTCCAAAGCAAAAATTCAACCGAAAAGAGATTGATATGTGAATAATGACCATGAAGCAAGTCCCATGATCATGGCTTTTCTTATACTAGACATAGGGAATCATGTTACTCAAAGCAAATCTCAGCTCTTCTTTGAGACAGTTATACCAAGAAACTACTAGAAACGGCATCAATCTGATAACATATGTTGCAAGGATCTCAAGCCTCAGGTGCCTAAACATATATAATATTAACTATAACACTATTTTCAAAACAGGCTCCTCGGGATTTTTCTACCTTAAAATGACAGGTATTCTTGAAATATTACCTGCCAATCTGGCTGTAGACCAGGTGAATTAGCAGCAAGTTTGCTAGAGAGCTTCCGCTTCAAACCGTCAATCTCTGTATAGTTGAATCGAGGGGTAAAAGTAAAAATGTATGATAACATCATTTTAAACTAAGATTTGCTAATTAGAAGTCTGCTATGGCATCTTTTCTTTCCGTCTTTATTTGTTTATCGGAATCGACAGCCATGAAAGTTTATAACACTTAACAAATGACATATAGTACTGAAGGTAATATCATACCATTCTCTCCTGGCTTCAATCTACCACCTGGAAGTTTACAAAAAGTATTTCCAATTTGCAAAAGGAGAATGTGGGGATGATTATGCTCTTGGACCTGTAAGGTTGGACATTTTTTCATTATCAGGAAAGTTAAAGATGGACAACTACTAGAAACATGATTGTGAAAAATTATGTTTAACAGTATATGGAATGGGGTGACAACAATCAATAAGGTTGAATTTGGGATCTTAATTAAATCCATAAAGTAGTATAAAAATAACAGGTTCAGCATCTTAGATGAATGAACTCCCATTCTACCATAAGAATCCTGCAACAATGCAGTGCTACTAGAAACTCATTAAATGTGTAGGTCAACTTTCCCACTCACGCTCTTACATATACTGCATTCGACTAACAACCTTACTGTAAAATACCTAAACAAAGTAGATAGCAACTTCATGTAAATGTAAACAGAACGACTGCAATTATTAAAATTCACCATGTCCATAACGTTTGTGTTTGAATCAAGAAAAATATAATCAATTTAGTCACGATCAGGAGATGGTTGGAAAGGACATGAAAAAAATTAGGAGCAACATTTTAATTTCATTTCCTCATGAAAGTTGAAGGTGAACAAGACCAAAACCGTCTTGTCATGAGATGAGCCCTGCTGCTAAACATCAAACTTCACCATTATCTTTGTTTATGTAATAAACTCTGTTGATCAAGTTTTCTCAACACAAAATAAATAAAAAATGCATATAAGGAGCTTCGTCAGTTTTTTCTATATGCGTAACTGCGCTCTAAGTTGAAATCAAGCATATTAGTTTTTCATAATGAATCACACACACAAACATGAGGCCCCATCAAACAAAAACTCTCCTTTAACAAAGCAACTTCATGAACACAGAAGCAACAAAATTGAGAAAACACAATTACAAGATGAAAGTTCAGTTTTGATATTTACTTAAGCAAACTGGCTAAGCATTGAAACATTCATCAAGAGGGACTTAGAGACAAAATGAAAATGGTCAATCCATAGGAGTTTATACATTTGGCTCCATATTAAAGGCAAATTTGTTTAGGTATATCACACCATAGAAAAACCATTGTTTTAATATAACTTAACTCAATGCGAAGATATGACATCCAATCAATTCAAATGTAATTGAAGAAGAGTCAAAAGTTTCTCATATCATTTGAAGTAGATCAATCCAATAGATCTTCATAAAACTAATTTTACATTAAGAAAATGTTTGCATGCTGACAGCGTAGCAAGGACAATTGTGATTACTTAAGAAACTCGAGTGCTTGCTTGAACAAACACAATTATGTCAAACAATAGTTAACAACTAAATTAAACATTTGTGTGAACTCATTTGCATGCCAAAGCTGATAAACTCAAAACCTTGATGAAATTCAGAATGCAACAATATCCATTTTCCATTGAATCAAAATTGTCAATCCTCTATTCTCTAACTAAATCTTCGTACAAGAGTAAAAAAGGAATGATTGTCGAGCCAAGATATCTTTTACAGTGACAACACATTTCCAATTTAATTTCAAACACAGCTTCTTCAAAACAATAAATAAATAAATAAAATCGTTATCTAAAATTTAAATGAGAAAAGAGATCTCCCAAAAGTTCGCGGGCCGGAATGTGGAACCATGGTAAGAACATACGAAAAATTGCAAAATATAGGTGAAAAATGCATACCAGCAAAATACCCTCAACGCTAGTCCTCATGCCTTCCTTCATGTAGCTGCAATTCAACAACAGAACAAAAGATCCATTAAAATCTTGCCGCACGCCGCATTTCAAGCGTCAAGCACTAAAACCCTAAAACGAATTACTTTAAGTCTGATCTAGGGTTTTACTCACACACGACCAAGGAACCGTAAAAACATTTTTTTTTTTTAAACAAAAAGAAAAAACACGAACTTGACTTTCATGCGAGCAAGGCGATCGGCAACGGAGGTGTCTTTCTCCATCTTCGGCTCTTTGGTGCCAAAAGTGTAGCTCGAAAGAGGATATGTATTTACCACCGGCGACGTAACCATTTTCCCCCTCTTTTGCCGATTAATTGTTTAGAGTTTCTTTCTTCTCGTGATTTATTGCAGATTAAGGGCAATTGATTTCTTCAAGTTTGTGAAAAATTTGCAGCGGGAATGTGGAAAACTTGAGGGCGTTTAGCTCTCTCTCCGACTGTGCAAAAACAAAACTCGAAATAATGGCTCAAACCGTAGCTGTGTATATAAGTAATTAGATAAATGCGACTTTCGTACTAATTGGAAACTTCTTTTTCTTTTTCTTTTTTTTTGTTTTGAATCTTACTAATTGGAAACTTCACGTTAATTAACAAAGGACAAAACAATACACTACTTTGTCGTACCCAATCATATCTCTTCTTTCTTTATTTATTTATTTATTTTAGAGAAATTTCTTTAGGAATCGCAAATTTTTAATAATTTGGTAATTATAACATTTACAGTAATAGTTAGAAGTAAAATTTTTTAATTATAAAAAAACAATTTATAGTCACATTAGTCGTCATGTGTTTTTTTTTTAAGCAGTCATAGAGTTTTATTAAAATCGAATAACATTATTTTCTTCTTCTAACATTGAAGAAATAAATTGAAATTGACCTTGTTTGGTGGAAATCAATAATTTTTTTTTTATGACTTAATGTATAAAGAATTGTCAAGTGGATCGGATCGGCCCGAGCCGACTCCCTTCAGCAAATGATACAGGCTAGGATGGGCCTCTTTCTTGAAATGTGCTTCAATTGGGCTATTTTCAAGTCCATAAATAGGTCCGGTCTAGGCCGACACTAGTCCTACATCAAATGGGCCCTAATTGAGCTTATTTCTATGAAAAAACTCGGTTTGGGAGTGATCTGCTCCATTCGTGGGACTAGATCAGGGCGGGCCTACATGCTTGTGGGCATCACTTGGGCCGGGTAATAAGGCGGGGCTGGGTATTGCTTTCCCACCCCTAACCCGATCCAAAAATTCACCCTGATCCCGATCTCGTACCTATTTAAATTGAGGCGGGGGCAGGGTATGAATTATCCGGTGGAAGAAGGTACCCATCAGGAACTCAATTTTAAATTAAGTTTATGATGGTCCCAAGACGGATACCTTGGTGTAGAGGGGGGGTGAATACACCAAGGTTTAAAAACTTTTCCAATTAAAACTCTTTTGAGTGAGCTGGCTGTGTTTGATCCAAATTTGGAAGATGCCTTGATCGACATAAATTTATTGTGCGGAATGTGGTGGGATTTTTGGAAAGTCCGTCTCGTTGCTTCAAATATATTGCAAAGCTTAGTTTCTCTTTCGAGTTAATCGATTATGCTTTTGAAAAAAAATGCTTATGAATAGTTAAATTTGGATGCATAAATAAACATTAAAGAACAAAACAACTTAACGTGGTTCGGAGAAACTACTCCTACGTCCACGACGTAAACCTCCGGTAATCCACTAAGGATACCACCGACTTTTCGCGCAAGCCAAGAAGCGTTGCGGCTTAGTTCCTCAAGCCGGATACAAGTTTACGCGCATCGTATCGAAACGTAACCAGATCGTTTACGGGCATACCGAAGCCTAACATGTAGTTTACGGGTACTACAGACCAACACTCAAATTACGCGCTTCGAGCAGTGCGTACTTTACCTAACCTTTTCGGGTTTGGGTTTGGGGGTTTTCCAACTATGAACGAGTTCTTACAATGAAGAACTTTGAGTATGATGAACTCGTTCAAACTAGGCTTAAGATGGAAAGCGATTATATGCCTAGATACTAGCGAGAGTGCTTCAAGAAATCGAGAATAAATAATAACTCATAAGAACGAAGGCCGCCGGATCTTTGAAGCTTTTTCGAGAGATCTCTTGATCTTTGGTTAGACTTCCTTCAATGAAGTATGTTGATCTCTCTTGAATATATTCTCTCGTCACATCTCTCTTTCTGATGATGAAGAAGACTTCTATTTATAGGGAGAGATTAGAACTAGCCGTTGGAAAGAGCTCGTTCGAATCTCTACCTAACTTCGACAGTGATTGACTTGTCTTCTTCCTTGATTTCCTCGTAAAGCAATCCTAGGTTTGACTTCTAGGTGCGCCGAGGTGTCGAGTTCCCGATGATCCGCATCGTATCCGACTTTATCTCAAGTTGACTTCGACTCGTTGTGCCGGTGACTCGAGCCGTGTCTTGAACTCCGCCGGATCATTGACGCCGAGCCGAGTCTTGAACTCGCCGGGTCTTGACGTAGAGCCGAGTTGTCACACGAGCCGGGTCTTTCCTACATTTCGTGTCTCGGAAGAACTTTATCGTCTTGAATCCGGATAATCGTTACTTATCACTCGACTTGGCTTACCCCCGCCGTGTACTCACCGGGTCTTTCGCTATCTTCGGCGATTCCACCCGAACTTAGAAACTCTATAAGCTCGAAATAGGTGAAATTTGGAAAAATTTTGGGTTTGAAAGCAAACATCTACTCGGTTGGGGTCAGAATTTGGGTTTTGGTATCACTTCAAAACTCTATTAATTTTCCCAACAATTTCCCCTTTTTGATGATGCCAAAACCCCAAGTTGGAAAAACAAAAATTGCTTCCCCTTAACAAGGAAACGGTGAGTCAACGAATTAAACATTCACAAGTAAACATATTCGTAGCCTGGACAAAGAGAGATTGTCTTCAAAGTTGATTTTGATAAAATGAACTTTTCATTAATAGGAAGAATTTTTACAATTATCTAAATACAAAAGTTCAAAAAGAAAATTCCCATTATCGGGTCTTCTACTTTGCTGCTTGCCTTTGTTCATCAATCCGATGGTCATCTTGAGACCATATCTATTGAAGATGAACTCTTCCAAATTTCCTTCCATTCAAATTTGATTCTTCGATTTTGAAATTCCTCTTTCACTAGCCCAGTTGATTAATTTCTTTGAAGATTTGGGCCTTGTCGTGAAGGTTCGTTCCAAATTTAGAAATGGAGGCTTTAACTCGTTTGACTTTTGGAGCCTTCAGTGGATGTTGTTACTCTTGGCATAGAGGGCAATTGATCTTGCCATCATTGGATCTCGTCTCATGAAGTTCGAGAAAATAGTCCCGGAAAGCGCTTCGGATCCATGCCTTTGAATCGATTCAAGTAGTAGAATTCTTTGATGAACTCGATTTGCATCTTTCCTGCCATTGATATCATCCGGGTTCTTCTTGTCACCGAGGCCGTTGGATTTGTTTCTTCTTAGCTTGCCCGTAGCTCGCCTTTTCTTCTTCTCGCTTTTCTCGGCGGGCTTGAGCGATTCAGCTTTCTTCTTAATAATCTTATCCAAATTCTTGCATTTCTTTTCTTTGCTCGTTGTGGAAGTTACATACCTAATGATAGTCTTTGTATTCTTCAGGCTTGTGTCCATGTGCTTTGGCAAGAGCAATCATTTTCTCTCCATGTCTCTTTGACTGCGGTTAGCTTGGCTCGTCTTCTTCTTCATCCAAATTCTTTGGCAAAATCGTCGATTTCCCTCTGAATTTGCTGCACAGGTTCCCCCTTAGCTGCAGGTTCCCTCTCACTTGTTTTTCCAGCTTTATTCTGATCTTCCCCCTTTTTGGCATTATCAACAAGGGAGGCAGAGAGGTTGGCTACTGTTGCGTTGATCTTGGCGAGAGCATCTTCAACTTCAGCGATCTTGGCTGAGTTGTCAGCTGTGGCGAGGTTCAGCTGGGCATTGCTGCTGTTTCCAGCTCTGAACTGAGCATCCAGATCTTTATATAAGTTGAATAGTTGGCGGATGTCAGCGCTGTTGGAGAGAGTGGTCTTTTTGAGAGCTTCCAGCTGGCTTGAAAGATTTGCAATGTCGTCAACCAGTGGAGCTTGAAGGTTTGAGATGATCTCGTGACTCTTCTCTAGATGAATTGATCGATCAATTTGTTGAGAAACGAGAGATTGCCCGAGATCTAGATCGGTGCTTTCTTGAAGATTTTGAGCAAAAATTGGCGGACTTCATCGATTGTCCGTCGTTGTTCTCGAACTTGATGCCGAGAGCCGAGAATCGCATGACGACGTCTACTCGAGACTTCGGGCTCCGTCCCGAAAAGAATTTCTTCAACCTCTTTAGAGATTGCTTCCTTCACGGCGGCCGAGAGCTCGACACCGAGTCCATTCGGGGTTCCGCATTCAACATGATCGGGTTTATCCGCCTCGATCTCGACCGGTGAGCCGAGTGTCATCGGCAATTGGACTCGTGGGGCGAGCCTTCCTCTCGGTTCCGCTTGATGCAACACTGGTTCTTCAATGATCATTACCTCACTGTTTCATCGTACAGGCTTCCTTGGTAATCTCCGCCGAGACTTCTTTAGAATTGTCACCCAGACGTGTCTCCCATCCCGCCGCTATAAGAAGCTTGTTGCGCATTCCCGTACTTCGCCTGGCGCGGCTTGGGGTATTGGCCGAGACACTTCTATAATTCCTCTGATGAGATCATTCTGGTGTAAGTATGCATCCTCCAGGCTTCCAAAGCCAAAAGTGTGCTGGAGGCGTGCTTCATCCGTCTTCAATTTCTCATAAGAGAAAGTCTCTATCAGCTGCTCGTTCTGGTACCAAGTTGCCATCTTGGTAGCCAGATAGAACTTGAGATCTCCAACTTTGACGAGGGCAATGGGCAGGTGCGCCATAATCGGATGCTGAGTTAGAACACTCTTGATCCCTGTAATGCGCAAGTCCTCGTACATGGCTTCTATAAAGGCTGAGCCAGTAGAGTTGAGTGATGGAGAGGCAGAAGAATCACTCTCCTCTGAATCTGTGGAGAATTGATAACAGTGTTCAAATGGGTTCACAATTGGCTGTGAAGAAGTATCAGCCAACTGCGTGGGAATTTGAGCTTTGGGTGATGGTTGTTTTGGGGGTGAGCTGGGATTCGTGGAATAGAGTTCAGCATGGGTGTCAGCTGGCTGTGAAGGAGCTTCAGCCAGTTGAGTATCTGTCTGATCTCTTACAGGAGATGGCTCTTTGGTCAGCTGGGTGGAGGAAGGCTGTTTCGGCGGAGAGCGCGGAGGAGGTGAGGGCGGGTGAAGGAAGCTGGATTATCCAGCTCGTCCTCTGAGCTGGATGATAATCCATCATTCAATCCCATCTCGGCCAGGATGTTTGATCCGTATTGATCGAAGGCCGACACTGGCTGTGGGGAGAGAATCACCATTGCTTGACTTGGAATGACAGCTGTTTTCTTTTTTCTTCTCACTGACCTCCACTGTTTGTGGTCACCGCCTTCCTCTTTCTTTGTTTCTTCTCACTGAAACTTCGCCTCGTTCCTTCCACTGCTTCTTGCTTTTACTCACAAGCAGTCGCTTCTTCGAAGATCATTGACTTGACTTATTCTTTGGAAAAGAATCTTCGTTTCTGGAAACGGTTCTGAATCAGCCCACTTTACTGTGTGCCCTTTCACTGCTTGCTCTATCAAGAAAGAAATTTTGGAGCAGAGATACAGTGGCTCTGAAGCTGAAAACGTCGTTCTGGTGGAGTTGAACTTTATCTTCTCTGACTCCTTGACCAGTCGGTTGAGTAAGAAATCAAACCAGTTGACGTTTGCGCCTTTGATCATGGCAATCATCGGCTTAAGTTTTGGAATGTTGATCTCTCCTTGAGATCCAGCTATCCCTAAGATGCATTTTTGTGTAATATCCAAGAAGTTGTTCGTACTTTGGCTTGAGCAGGAACTTTGACATGCTTGCTCTGTACGGCTCTGGAGAGATAAGCATCTCTCTGCTGAGAAATACATCCACTTCTTCACGACTGTAATCATCTGGGATGAATCCTCATTCTCTGGGTAGGTTGAACACCTTTCGTAGCATCTTATTGAGTTTTATGGTGACGGTTGCTGTATCAAGCTTTCCGTCTTCGCCTTTGACAATCATATCAAATGAAGATGAGTAGAAGCCGTCTTCATCAATGATGTTGAGGTAGAAAAGTGCGGCATCTCTCTTTAGCAAAAGCTTGGGCATGGAGGTTGCCCACAGCAGGAGACCGGAGTCTGCAACTAGATCCACCATCTCTTTTAACTCTGAAATATGGAGGTTGGAGGTGGACAGAATACTCTCAAATGATAACTTTGTCATTAGAGCTTCAAACTGGTTCATCCCTGCGGTTGATTTCTTGGGCGCCATTTCTGCAACTTGGTGAATTTGATTGTGCGAAGAACTTGCAGAGAATAGATGAAGATTTTGAATCTTTGAAATTTGCAGAGATAAAGATGAAGGAAGAAAGAATTCGCGTATCTTTTCCATATATATCAACTGCCATATAGGGTCAACGGTTGAGATTAAATCAGTTGATATTCTGATCAACGGCTGGGAGAGATTCACTCATCACATTTTGCTGACGTGCTTTCGGCGAGTGTATTACAACCGCGCGTGAGGCATTTCAAATGTTTGACGTTCTGCCTCGATCCTGCCGTGCTACAGTACTATGCAGACTTTATAATTAATGCGATGGGAAAGGAAACTTATCAAACAATTTAACTAAGGAATGTCTGTCCGCTTAACATAAGAATTCAAAATAATTGGACTTTATATAGCATATTCCTCAGAGCAATTATTGCATGAGACGCAAACCGGTCAGCTTGGACACAGTATCCAGCTGATATCACAAATGTCTTCTCCTTTGCTTGATCGATGCTTCTCCTCACCGAGTATTTGAAGATTTTGCTTGATTTTTAGTCAGCTGAGTTCCCTTTAGCTCTTCGACTAATGTCCAGCTGAGTTTGTTCCCCCTCAGCTGGATGGTTTTTCTTCACCCGGATTGAGCAGTCCAAATAATTCACACAACATCTTGACTTGGATTTCAGCAGTTTGTGCTTTTGTGTGAATTTTCCCAACAATGGATTCCTTCAGATGTTGAGAAATCTCTTGGATGCTTTCTAAGTTGTCAGCTGGAATAGAGAATTATCTTGATTTTACCACTGGATCAGGTTTCTCTTCGGCTGAAGACTCCAGCTGAATCTTCTTGATGAGTGCATCCTGCTGGGTATTCTACTTGAATTTGCACTCTTTCCAGCTACGTAGAGTTCCCCCTTGATTTGATAGTAGGTGGCTTTTTCTTCAGCTGCATCCTACATCAGTTCATTTCTTTGATGAGGTCTCAGTTTGTATAGCAAGTAGACAGCTGTCCCAAATTCAGCTGATTCATATGCTGCTTCTCTAATCATCTCTTGAGACCAATGTACTCAGCTGTATGACTGGCTGAATCTTCAGTTTTGTATCCAGCTATCTTTATTTCACAGCTGGTCCCAGTCAGCTAGCTGGGTTTCTTTATTTTCTTTGTTGGATAAAACAACAAGATGTTTCAGACATCTTAATCAGAGCAGTCATTCTCATCTGAGTCGGAGAAGGAGATTTGATCATCATCCATTTCGCTCGATTCGATCCTTTTATCCTCTCTCCGGGAGGATGACTCAGCTGGGTTGCTCTTTGGGTAGAGTTGCTTGTCGTGATGAACCTTCACGATATTCATTTTTCCTTGCTTTGTTCCAGCTGATTAATGCTTCGTACAAGCATGGCAACTTCTTCGTTCAAATCTTCTTTGCTCATAAATCTGAGCTCTTTGTTGGTCCTTCCAAGCTGAGCTGATTGAGCTTCTTTTCTCGGCTTGATCCTCAGCTCTGCTTCATTCATTCGGCTATATGAATCTCTGCTTGTGATCCCCAGATCAAATTCGTTGGCCTTCAAGATGGAGAACAATTTTTCAGTCTCCATGCTGCCAAGATCAGTTCTGCTTTGGTGAACCACTTTGTGTGTACACCATTCTGAGGAGAGAGCTGAAAGAACTTTCAAGTTCTTGTCTCGAACTGTATATTTTCCAGTTCGGATCGTCTCGATCTCGATGACGAGGTTGGAGAATCTGAGCTCCATTTGATCGATGGACTCATAGGGGAGTTGCTTGAAATTGTCGAATTTCTGGCATGCAACTGAGAATTTGTTCTCTTGAATTTCCTCTGAGCCTTCACACAGCTTGGCTAGAGTGTTCCACATCCCCTTAGCTGTCTCGCAGTTGATGATCTTGCTAAGATAAACATTCGTCACCGTTGAGGAGATGACGTTGCGAGCGTAGCTGTCCAAACCAGCTTGTCTTCTTTCTTCTGGAGAGTACTCCCTTTTGGGCTTCACAACTTGCCGGAGTACTGGTTCAGCTCCAGGTAAGGTTTCTGCTTGTCTTTCTGATTTCATGATGATGATGGGTCCGTCAGAGATAACATCCCACATCATGTCGTGATGCGCACTCAGAAAGCTTTTGAGTCGGAACTTCCAGATCTGATAATCATCGACAGAGAATGTCGGAAGATTCCTGCACAGGGAAGATTCCATGACAGTATGCAATATAAAAAAATTGAAACTTTGAAGGATCTGTTCAGGTGATCACTATCAGCAAAGAGGCTGACTTGACACAGAAAAAGTGATCTTTTGAATCACTGCTTTGATACCAATTGATGGTCCCAAGACGGATACCTTGGTGTAGAGGGGGGGTGAATACACCAAGGTTTAAAAACTTTTTCAATTAAAACTCTTTTGAGTGAGCTGGCTATGTTTGATCCAGCTGGAAGACAGCTTGATCGACACAGCTGGCTGTGTGCGGAATGTGGTGGGATTTTGGAAAGTCCGTCTGTTGCTTCAAATATATTGCAAAGCTTAGTTTCTCTTTTCAGTTAATCAGATTATGCAGCTTGAAAAATGCTTATGAATAGTTAGCTGGATGCATAAATAAACATGAAAGAACAAAGCAACTTAACGTGGTTCGGAGAAACTACTCCTACGTCCACGACCAGAAACCTCTGGTAATCCACTAAGGATACCACTGACTTTTCGCGCAGTCAGCAAGCGTTGCAGCTTAGTTCCTCAAGCTGGATACAAGTTTACGCGTACTGTATCGAAACGTAACCAGACTGTTTACGGGCACAGCTGAAGCCTAACCTGTAGTTTACGGGTACTACAGAACCAACACTCGAATTACGCGCTTCGAGCAGGCGTACCTTTACCTAACCTTTTCTGGGTTTGGGTTTGGGGGTTTTCCAACTATGAACGAGTTCTTACAATGAAGAACTTTGAGTATGATGAACTCGTTCAAACTAGGCTTAAGATGGGAAGGATTATATGCCTAGATACTAGTGGGAGAGAGCTTCAGCAGTCTGAGAATAAATAATAACTCATAAGAATGAAGGCTGCTGGATCTTTGAAGCTTTTCTGAGAGATCTCTTGATCTTTGGTTAGACTTCCTTCAATGAAGTATGTTGATCTCTCTTGAATATATTCTCTCGTCACACCTCTCTTTCTGATGATGAAGAAGACTTCTATTTATAGGGAGAGATTAGAACTAGCCGTTGGAAAGAGCCGTTCTGAATCTCTACCTAACTTCTGACAGGATTGACTTGTCTTCTTCCTTGATTTCCTCGTAAAGCAATCCTAGGTTTGACTTCTAGGTGCTGAGGTGTCGAGTTCCTGATGGTCCAGATCAGATCTGACTTTATCTCAAGTTGACTTCGACTCTGCTGTGCTGGTGACTCTGAGCTGTCTTGAACTCTGCTGGATCATTGACGCTGAGCTGAGTCTTGAACTCTGCTGGGTCTTGACGTAGAGCTGAGTTGTCACACGAGCTGGGTCTTTCCTACAGCTGTGTCTGGAAGAACTTTATCGTCTTGAATCTGGATAATCGTTACTTATCACTCGACTTGGCTTACCCTGCTGGGTCTTCTGCTGTCTTCAGCAATTCCACCTGAACTTAGAAACTCTATAAGCTCAAACAGGTGAGCTGGAAAAACGCTTGGGTTTGAGCAAACATCTACTCGGTTGGGGTCAGCTGGGTTTTGGTATCACTTCAAAACTCTATTAATTTTCCCAACAGTTTATTTATTATTAATGGCATCGGGCACATTATACTTGGCCTCATTCTCTATCTAATCAACATTTCATGCACAAACAAACATTTTATTCCCCCCCCCAAGCCCCCGGCCTAATTTTATTGAAGTAGAACCCGTGGGTATAATTGTCAACTCTAAACACAACTTCGTTGCAATGGATCTCATACCATCCGATAGATTTTTTTCCTCCCAAAAATAAAAGAATCGTTTAATCAAACTTCAATTTAAAATAAACTTTTTGATAGTTGATGAGACTTCAAGTTGCAAAGTGGGACTGTTTCCGTTTTTGACTTGGGGGAGGGAGCAATAGAGATTGAACCTGATACATTTCTAAACACAGATAAAATTTATTACTGATTAGACTCGTCGAAGGAACGAAAAGTGGGACTGTTTGACCTGCCATTTTGAATACTTTTAAAATTATATAATAAAATAAATTTACAATATACATAATAACAATCACAATAACACAAAAAGCAAGTCACTAACATTAGAAAAATGTATTTTTTTATTAAAAAAAACTAATCTTTTAAAAATAATCTTCTTAAGCATGAGTTAGAAATCTAAGCATTAAATATTATTTTTCTTTAAAGTTATCAAAATTTAATTCTTTGATGTCATGTTATGTATGTTTATTTAAATTTTGATTTTGAAAAATTAAAAAACAAAAAATCAAAAGATAAACAACTGACAGGCCGGCCACCCCGTACATGGGCTAGCCAGCCTTAACCCACGGCCCAAACGGGGTAATATGACACTAGCCCACCATTTTTCGACTATAACTATAGCTAGAAATGATAATAAGAATTGGACAGTAATTCACTTCCAGATAAAGAGGACTCCTGTACATAAGACCGGATCGGATTGACCCGATCCGGTCAAACCGGGTCAAACACTGACTTTCAGTTTTTTTTTTTAATTCGAAAAAAAGAATAAAAAAAATGAAAAAAAGAATAAAAAAACTGAAAAAAAAAGAATAAAAAAAATTGGAAAAAAAAAAGAATAAAAAAATTAAAAAAGTCAGGCGCGTGTGTTACATGCGCCTATTAAAAAAAAAGGTTCGGCACGTGTGAGCTCGATCGTACCGTACGACCGGTCTGACGCAAGTCTTTGTCCCAGATAAAAGCAGTTTAATTCATTTATTGGAATTACTACATAGAAACACTATCTTGCTATTAGTAAACAAAATCATAACCTTTGTAAGAACATTGTTTTTTACGTTACTTCAATCATAATTTTCTGTATTGACATTGCTCCCTCCGTTCTTTTATAAGTGTCTCCCACCGTCAAATTACACATACCAAGAAAATAAAGATATTTACCTATGTAACCTTATTAATTACCATCATTAATGTATACATACAACTAATTAACAAATTACTAGAAGCATTAAATAATGATAAAATTGAAAAAATGTTATTAATTTACTCTCAAATTTTGAAATAGGACACTTATATGGAAACAAAAAATTAAGTTAAATAGGACATTTAAAAAAGAAGGGAGGGAGTATATCTTATCATTCCTTGTCTTAGCTATTAGTCTCAAATGGCTCTGCTTATTGGGCTCAATTTGTTCACTTGGCCCAATTAGAAACTAAACTTTCCGAGTCAAAATAAAGAAAATATAACAAGAACAACGCTACTCTTTTTTTTTTTTTTTTTTTTTTCAGCATACGTAGCTAAATAAGAATTACATGCAGCTCGCTTTTCATGACTACTTTTTATTAGTAATACTCATATTTTGTCCACGTTAATATTCTTTTATTATATTTTTTATTCTATAAAATCTATAAAATACATAAAATTCAAAGTTTGATTTTTTCTTTTTTACTTTAACTTCAAAGAAATAAATAATAAGAAGAAATATTTTTTTACTTTAACTTCAAAGTTTGATTTGGATCCCCTGGGTTGAATGTCTGATTTCGCCATTGATTTGAAATTATCTATCTCATTTTTTATGTATCACTGCTCAATTTTGACACATGTTTTGAATTTTTTTTTTCTTGTCAATCCCAATTTATTAGTATTTGTTTGATTCAACATTATTAATTATGTTTTATTATAATAAATTAGAATTCATAATTATTTTTAGTATTTAATTTTTAATTATAGTCAGTAATTTATCATTACTGTTGATTATTTCATAATTAGAATGTGTAATTTTATTTGTTTCAACTCTTGGTGGATAAATGTTAATTAATATTGACTATACTAGAATTAATTTTCATTTTATAACAGTTGTTATTTTAATAGTAAAATCTATACTATATTAAACTAAAATCTTCTGCATGGAAAATTCCCGCCCAAACTGCTGTTATCCCGTCTAAATGCATGAGTGACTGTTGTGTTGTTGCTATTAATGATAAGCTTTACTTCTTGGTATTCTAACAAATACTATACTCATTCTCTTTTTTACAATATCGGTATTCTAGCACTTTACTCAATTCTTTTTTTTCCAACACGATTTATAATAAACAAAAGTTATGCACTCCACCGATACTTTTGTAATATATAATAATAGTTGTTGTTGTTTAAAATCTCTTGATGGTAGACTAAAAAATATCTCTTAATTCAACAATAAAAATATTCTCTTAATATATTGATATTGATTTATTCGAATAGGAACGAGTTTAGGTATACGATATTAAGTTTCTAATATTTTTATGGGATAATAAAGCAAAACAATTTGCAATATATTTTGTCTGCTCATTTTGCATGTCACATGCAAATAATTGTACACTTTCCGATGCAAAATAATGATGTACTATACATTTTCTCATTTCATCTAAATTTTTCAAATTCAAATATTGGGCTTTGAAGCCTAATAAATTTAGTTCTTTATATATAAAATGATGTGTAATTATTTTATTGTTTGTCACGTTAATTAATTTTTGTGTTTGCTAAATGTATTATTTTGTGGAAGAAGATTCACAGATAAATTTTTTTAGTTTGAAATATTTAATTGAATATATAAATATTATTGACATCTAAAAATATAAAAATTGAAATACAATTGCGTGAAGCAGCGCAACGCGCGCGGGTAAATCTAGTTAGGGTAAAATGAACAAGAAATAGACTAAAATTAACAATACATATATAAGGTAACATAATTACTCATCCAAATTTTACATTTTTTTCTCATTTGCCTCCTTAACTTTGTTTTTCGGTTGTCATCTAACATGTGCAACTTTTGTCAGAATGATTTTTCGAGTCCATTTAGGCATTGCAGAGGTTAAATTCATCTCAAAAATTTTATTTTCATAGGAAAGGGATAGTTAATTCGACATGTTTACACTGTAATCAGTCTCTTAGTATTGGGTAAACCCCGGTCCGTGTGCAATAGCCTGTAAACCAGGTAAACCATACTTTTCAAGTACATGTGTGACAGACTCGATCTATATAGAGACATAATTAGTTGGTTTGAACCCGAGATCCTTGGCCTCATGCATCACAGTACTCTACCACTATGTCATCCCATATATGTATGTATGTATGGATGAGAAAGTCATCTCTTAAACACAACTCGAGTTGGAATTGGAGTTAGAGTCGAGATTATGAATAAGGCAAAAAAGTTTCCTTCACTGACATAATAATAGCTGCAAATTAAATATTTGATGTACTACTATACGTATATAAAGTGAAGCGCTGCCGAGAGAGAAGCACATTTATAAAATAATTTTCTAAATTCTAACCACCGTGCATTTCATTTCATTTCCATGTAATATATACAATACTGTATATATATCATACACACTTATTGACATTTCACCAACCAGTTGGTTTACATTGTTCCACCAGGCCAGAATGAATGTCCCACCTGCTTATGCATGGGTATATATATATATACATACACACACGAATCACTTATGCCAGTACTTTATAAACATGCTATGTATAATCTACCAAATGTGAATCCCATCCACCCGAACCCTCAACTGCTACCTTCATGTAATTAACAACTAAATAAATAAACAAAATTTAATTGTAATTTACATGAGTTACGTGAGTTCTCTATATATAAATACACCAAACTTATAAATTGATCATGAATAATAAGACACATATATACTAATATGTGCGAGAATATATAATTGTAATTTAATTTGATTTTTATCTCAATTAAATTGAGGTTATTAATTAAGATTTAGTATGACCTAGCTTATACAAGTGATTTCACCCAATATAAATTTATGAAAGATATATCAGTGGAATCTAGAGAGAGAGAGAGAGTAGAGATATGGATAAGATAGTTATAAGAGCTAGACGGTTTTTTCGGACCGTAACTTTTCTTGATTTGAGAAAACGGACTTTTTTTGTGCGGGCCGGCAAAATACGGACTAAAACTTTTTTTTTTTGCGTCCGTACGCCAATTTAGGGCCCAAACGAGGTGGTTTGGGCTTTTTCGCATGTGAATCGCACGTGACGTAACACCTGGAGCCCGAACCCCACTTCTACATACGTGGCACGACACATCACTCTCTCCCAGCCATGTCACCTAAATTGGAGCGGTAAAAATAAGAAATTTCTCGATGTTTTTGAATGGAGGAGCTGTTGTTGTTCGCCGTGACACTCGTGTCCTCCGCAGAGGTAGAGTCGTCGCCATTCGCATGTTGTGTTCTTCGCGTCGAGCTACCGTCGCTCTCTTGTTGCCCTTCTTCATTTCGTCAAAGTAACTCCGGGGCAAGAAGAATGGCTTCCGTGGTCGTTTAGCCAGAAGAATGCGAGATTCCCGCACGGCCATGGTTTGGTTCAGCTTGAAGAATTTCTGAATAGATTCCAGCTCAATTGTGGTTTGGCCTCATTTTCCAAGACTCAATGAAGATTCCCGCATTCAATTGTGGTTAGCCTAAAGAAGAATTTCAGCGAGATTCCGCGGCGGCTCCATTGTGGAGCTCCATTCGATCACTTGAGCAGATTCAGAAATTCAAATGTGGTTGGGCTCTGTTGTCAAAGATCAAGAAGAGATTCCAAGACTCAATTGTGGTTGGGCTCATTGTCCAGATCAATGCAAGAGATTCCGCCAGCCTGGGCCGTGTGGTTGGGCTCCTTGTCCCGGCGTGAGTGGTCAAGAAGCCGCATCTTGCTCGTGCGCCGCTCGTGAGCCTTCTTTGTCGACCAAGAGAGAGAGCCGCCGGGTTGTTCGTTCTTCTCGGCTCGTGGTCGAGCCGTCGTGGTTGTTGTTCTTCTCCAGCTCAGGCGATAATCGAGAAGCTGCAACATTTCTTCTTCAGAAACAACAACTACAATTCCACTTAGATCATATTGCATTTCATTGATTAAATAGTAGATCCAAAAACATCGAGAAATTTCTTATTTTTACCGCTCCAATTTAGGTGACATGGCTGGGAGAGAGTGATGTGTCGTGCCACGTATGTAGAAGTGGGGTTCGGGCTCCAGGTGTTACGTCATGTGCGATTCACGTGCGAAAAAGCCCAAACCACCTCGTTTGGGTCCTAAATTGGCGTACGGACGCAAAAAAAAAAAGTTTTAGTCCGTATTTTGCCGGCCCGCACAAAAATGTCCGTTTTCTCAAATCAAGAAAAGTTACGGTCCGAAAAAACCGTCTAGCTCTAGTTATAAGGTAATATAGTAGGATAAGGTGGGGGAGAAAAAGAAGATTGTTGTATTGTATTCATATCCAAATCCCAACCCATACATATATACATGAAGATTCTGAGGGTATCGACAGGTGCAGAATACGACGTGGTGGTCATGTTGGTAAATACATACACACACATACATACATATATATATATTATCTACCCACTCTCACAAAATAAAATTATTTTGGCTTAAGCTGTAATGGCTATATATGTAACTACTAAAATCCAATGTGCATACACAATTGGGTAGTCCTTTAATATTCTTGGATCATATATAAACTCAACTTTATATTAATTCGTAGGAATCATGCATTTTGATCATACCGATTAATGCACAGATTGCATTATTTTAATGCACAAACATATGTTAATGAAAAAATTGAACCGTTGATCTTTATATGTATTGTCGAGATTTAATTGGTGCATTCAATTATTGCAGGTTGTGCATTAAAAATTTATTAAATATTTGTGTATTAATTTACTGCAATTTGTCCTTTGTCATATTTGCATATTCAAATTCCGAAGTGATAAAAATGCATGTTCCTACGGACTCATATAAGGATAAGTTCCTACCAGATCCACACCATTTATATATATACCTATTATAAAAGAGCATTGTTTATAAAATTTGATTTGTCTATTATACCCTTATTATAGTATTTTATTATTAGTATCTATTATCATATAATTATTTTATGTTTGACATATATATATATATATATATATATTAAAATTTATCAATATTACGTGCATAGCACGTACCACACTACTAGCATCAACTAAAAGAAGTTTAGGATATTAGATTAGATGTTAGAAATTAATTACGTACATATTTTATAATAGAAATTAGTGAGACTGTAGAACAAGCAAACTCCTAATTATTATCTGAACGAAATCTAGAAAATGACTCTTTGTTCACAGCACATGAAAGGAAAGGGAAAGGAAATGATTATACGTATATAAAATGACATGATGAGGGACTCGAAAAGTTCATGTGCAGTAGTTGGTCGATCCAGCAAACAAACAATTAAAATTAAGATCTAAATCTAGAATTTACTACTATATAGTATATAATCTTCTAATAATAGTAGAATTATGACATTTTAATTATGTCTTATATTAATTGTTAGCGTTCTAATAATACTGTACTAGTATGCGATTGGAACACATACAAAATGAAAAGTCAATGATTCACTGCTCAGAGTGAATTTCCAAGCAAATTAAAATTCATAGCGAAAACGCCGAAAAGTGCATTGACAGATCGAAGTAAAACGAAAAAAAAAAAAGAAGAAGAAAACCTGAATTAATTAATGAGTATTCATCTACGCTTTCCCCATGAAAAGGTAAGATTATTCCGGTCCATAGATTAATCTTCCTCAAAAATGATCATTAATTTTGCAATTACTATAGGGTAAAAACTAGTAATTAAAGGTGCGCTCAGTTAATCCCTAGGATAGGGTAGGGATAGTGAGATCGATGACGACTTTCTTTGACCTTCAAACACCTGCAACACCCCATCAGAACCTCCCGCCACCAGCGTGCAGCGCTCCTTATCCGCCGTCTGCCGCCAGCAAACGCCGCTAACGAAGCCGCTCTGATGGCTCCACGGCTGAGCCGCCGGGTCCGGTTGGAAGCCGCAAACCCAGACCGGGTCGCCCCACCTCTTATCGTACACAAAAACCCGATTGTTCTCGGAGCCACAGCTCAACAATCCACCGCTCCTCCACACCGATAATCCCACGAATCTTCTACTGTTGACGTGGCCTCTATACCTCCGAATTAGGCGCCGATCCTCTGCGTGCCACATCATCAAGCTCCCATCAATCGAAGAAGAAACTATCGTCTGCAAATCCAGAAATCTCGCATAGCTCACCGCCTTCTCGTGTCCGTCCAACACGAAAACCGGCTCCGCCACTCTACGCGCATCATAGCCGTATATTTTACGGTCGGCGCATCCAACGGCCACGGCTACTCCACCGAAGGGGTTGAACTCCACGCAGCAAACCGGGCTGCAGGCTGCCCGGTTCGGCCGGACCGACGCCACACAGTCCGCCGCATCGCACCGCGTATCCCACATTTGCATGGTGCCGTCGTCCGACCCGGATGCTCCCAGGGTCGGCTCCCCGTTAGAGTAGTCTATGCTCCATACCCGCCTCCCTCCATGCTCGTCGCGCTCGAAAACGGGCACCCGTTTCTCCAGATCGTACTCCATCACCACGCCGTCGTAGTCTCCGGATCCGATGACCCGAGATCCACACCCGGGCTTCCACTTGAGGCTGCTGAGCTTCGCCGGAGTACATATATAGTATTCGCATGCAGCGGCGTGGTCGAGCGCGGTCGTGCCGTCCTTCTCCCTCGAGAATATTGGGAACATTTGGGCGTTGTAGATTCTGATTTTCCTGGCGATGCCGCCGGTGGCCAGGAAGGAGTCGGTGTGGTCGAATTCGAGGACCCCAATTGCGTCGCAGGTGGCGGTGGAAGAAGAGATTACGGCGGAGAGATTGAAATCCCAGTCGCAGCGGGGTATCTCGGTTTCTTCTCTGCCATGGGGTACTGGTGTTGAATCGGACAAGGAGTTTGTCATTTCCCATTCATATGAGATCGGCGCCGACTTTGAAATTTATGCGGCGGCCGAGGAGGGGGAGGAGAATTCAGCCGGCTGTTGTTACAGGTGGGGGGCAAGGGGGTTTGTCAGCCAATGAGATTCTTCCATTGGGGCTAAGGCAAGCGTTATCCATGTCTAGAATAAAATATAACTACGATTATCGTACTTGATTACTTTGTTTTTCCACTCCTAGCTAGCTTTTTATATGTTAATTAATTTATCACACTTTTTTAATTGTTCATTTTCAATCCACATGGATAACTTTATAACTAGTCAGGCATCAAATATGAGTACTTGTATTTTATTAAATAATATATAGTATTTTTTGGCATGAATAAATAAATAATTAATACTTCATCTGTCCCCGTAATTTTCCAATATTTTATACCTCACAACAAATCAATTAATTATGTGGGTCATTTTCCTCACCCAACAAATATTTACTTACCTTTTTCTTAAAACGCGTGTCATACTCTCCGTACGACACTAACTCGAGAAGGAGGAAATATATAGTAGTCCAATTTCGTAATTTTCCTACGATATGATTGAACTTGTTAACGGCGTCGGAAATATTAATGTTAAGTTTTATTTGATTGTTTGATTAGCTGACTGATCGAGACTGTACGGTGATTAATTATCAATCATATTTAATTTTGTCTTCGTATATGTATTTTTCTCGCTAAACGTAACTAATTAAAGATCGATCTATCCCATCAAATACGTTACACCCCATCAAGATCATCATCATCATCATCATCGAATCATATCTTAAAGATTTCTCTTATCCTTTTTCAGCAATATTTGAAGGTATATATATGGAAGAAATAAAAAAAGAATTGCAGAAGAAAAAGGAAATTAGAACTTAACGAACAAAAAACAATTTTCATGTATTAAATCTGTGTTAATATATATAGACGCGCGTACTGTTGTGCATCCCAGCAGTTGAGATAATATGGAATATAGAAAGAATTTGACAGAAATTTTGACGCTGTACATCCACTATAATAATATATGCGAATCGAGTTGTATATACATGATTAATGAGCATATGCATGTAATATGTATATATGAATTTCTGGAAACACATGAAATAATTTTGTTTTTACAAAAAAAAGTAGTCTACCGAACCATATACTGATTCGTGATACACTTTTACTAAATAATACCTCATCCGTCCACAATAAGTGCAACACTTTGAGTTCGATATGAGTTTTAATAAATAGTTGGTAGTTTGGTTTTGAGTAGAGAAAAAGATCCACCATCATGAATTGTTGTAAGTTTAAAATAATGATAGTGAATGGAGTCATTGTGTTACACAAATCGTGGATGGGGTCATTGTGTCAATGAAGATTATTAATAGTGCTTATAAATAAAGAGAGAGTACTGAGACGGTAATGAAATGACCACAGGAAAAAAATACTTAAAAGCATGTGTAATTTATAAATGGAAAGATGGATCACTATACTTCACTTGGCTCGCATGGATGTGGAGTTCATGCACTATATTAAGTAAAGGTCATGGTGGCAATCGGGTCGGGTTCGGGTCGACCTGATTTCGACCCGACCTGTTAAGGCTCAACCCGAACCCGATCTGTTAAGGATATGCTCAATCCGAACCCGAACCCAACTCGAAATGACTAAACCCGAACACGACACGAACCCGAAATTGACACGATAATATTCGGGTTGACCCGACACGATAATGACCCGAACCCAAATTTAAATGATTTAATAAGAGAAAAAATATTTTAAAATAAGATTTAATAAAAGAAAAAATATTTTAAAATAAAATTTAATAGAGAAAAATAAATAAATATTCAAAAATTTAATATCTTTTGATGACTTGGAAGGAAAAATAAACATGTCATCAATTTAAAAGCTTGATTTGAATTAAATAAATATAATATTAAAAAATATAATTCCTTATCAGGTAACCCGAACCCGACCCGAAATTTTCAGGTCCTTATCGAGTCAACCCGATAAGGACCCGAACCCAATAAGGCTTGACCCAAACCCATTAATTTCGTGTCGGTTCGTGTCGGATTATCGTGTCGTGTCGAAAATTGCCAGCCCTAAGTAAAGGCACTACTAAAAAAAGCGCTCATACATAACAGACTTTTTGCGTTATCTATATACATAAAACTGCGATATATATAGTGGTGTTATGTATGAGTGCGCTCATACATAACGGAGAATTAGCCGTTATCTTTAGTACTTTTACATAACAGTTTGACCACATAGATAATGATTATATCTCCGTTATCTATAGCAATTATACATAACGATTTTTAATCGTTATGAAATACGATCAACGCGTAATGAATTATCAGAGTACATAGTTATTTTAGGACTTTAACTTTTGCCATTTCGCAAAAGTAGGACACATTTTTTCGGGCTTCCAATTATAGGACAAAATTTAAAAAATTAATCATCATCAGGATAGATTTGAGCCCGATTTATGATGGTCGGTCTAAGTTCCACGTGTGGTCAATTAAAGGGCCCGATGCCCATGTGTCTGCCCATGTAGATGCCTGTGTCAATTTCATAATAAAATCTAAAAATCAAAACTAATTAATTCAAAATTAAAATTAGTAAATTCAATATTAACTCCCATAAAAAAAGAAATCACGTTGCAGAAAAAAAAGAAACCCAAATCATATCTCACCCCCAATTTGAAGAACCCTAGTCCCAAATCGATTGCCCAGACTAAATCGAAGTGATATAATCGACTCTGAAACAAGGTGAAAGCAAGGCGCGAAAAATCGGGCCCTTTAATTGAGCATACGTGGGCATCCACATGGGCAGACACATTTTACTAATTTTAATTTTGAATTAATTAATTTTGATTTTTAAATTTTATTATGAAATTGACACATGGGCAGACATATGGGCATCGGGCCCTTTAATTGAGCACACATGAAACTTAGCCCGACCATCATAAATAGGGCCCCAATCTGTCCTGATGATGATTAATTTTTTAAATTTTATCCTATAATTGGAAGCCCGAAAAAATATGTCCTACTTTTACAAAATGACAAAAGTTAAAGTCCTAAAACAACTTTGTACTCGAATTATCACTTTAGATAACATTTTTTATGCATTAGATAACAGTTTTTTCAACCGTTATATTTCCGTCCTAATTTCAATTTGCAATTTCATTTGTTTTTTGTTTTATTTTTTCAATTTTCTTGTTTCTAATTTCAAAAAATGAATAAATAATATCATTAAAATCACAAAATGATACATATATTATAATCCAAACATAGTTTACATTATCATCCAAACATTGTCAATATGCCACATGACTTCTAACAAAAAATCTATCTATTCAATAGTATCATCAAACATAAAACAAGTAACTAAAGAACATTTGATTTAAAAACAGTACATGTGAACAAGAAGAACCAATATTGTAACAATGCACTTCTTTGGGCTCCTCATTCGGTTTGCATGAGGCTTCTTTACGTGGAATGAGAACACATCCCAGCTCAATGTACCTTTGTTGTATTCATCAATCAAACCAACCAAACTTCTCCTCTCAAGTAGAAGTCTTCATGAAACCTAAATACCTGAAAAATTATAAATCTTCTTTAATCCATCAAAATAAATACATGTAGTTGGAGAGATGTGAATCATGTAATGGTGAGAGATGCTGGATCAATAATCAGCACCACCGAAGAAGCATATGGAATCAAAATTTAAACATACACATAGAGAGAGAAACAGAGAAAGAAGTATTTTGCTTTACTGACCTCAAAAGGGCAAACAAGAAGATCCTATAGAGAATTGGCAGCTTTGACTTGTGTGTCTAGGAGAATCTCAAACATAATCAAACGAATACAATCTCACGCCAAAGGTGTAACTATATTCATCACTCATCAACAATACTTTTCATAGAAAATGAAACACAACATGAAGAAAACCAGAGAACCCGAGAAGATGCATCAAATTACACAAATTAGTTTACAAATTATAATAATGTCAAAATGATGTTACCATATCTATAGTAAAAGCAGCCTAAATTTTCAAGAAATAAATATGTTGTGTGATAAATAGACTATTTTTGCATGCAGTTATCCCTTTAGAGGTTCGTGTATGACAAATACGAAAACTGAGTTATGGGAAGCAATGGAAATACAAGTAATGCGTTACATGTTAATTTAATATTACGTAACATAATAGATCAACAATTGGCTACTAGAGAAAGGAGAAAAACACCTCATATTGACAAGTCAATAAAAATTCACGCAACGCTTCCTCATTTATGAATCTATCAGCTTGTAGAATTCTTAGAACTCCTCCAACCCTACATAATTAAATGTTATACTAGCGTTGCAAATAAAAAAATGACTACAAAAGGGTTATTCAAACACACCAAAAGGCATAGCATGTATCAGTAGGCTTGTTCGCTCCTCGGAAGCCACCATCTTCTAGTGCCTGCTTCTATAACAAAGCAGAAAGGGGTTCCTTTAAAGAGAAAAAATAAAATTAAAATTAAAAAACCACTCTCTCAAGTTCAGTTTTTAACAGGATGTTTGTTAGTGCTTTCAACCCATATATTTTGTTCTTGCTCTTGCATATATGCCAGGGATATATGTTTCCTATTTTCAAAATTTTGGACATCTATCTGCAACACTGAGAGTGAAGACAGAAATCATACTACCAAAGAAGAAAAGGAAGATCATTATAGTCGAACAAGGTTTATCGATTATAAGGATCCATCATTCATCACTCATCAACACCATCACGTAGAGCCTCCTAAGCCAAACGAACACTCGAACTCTTTGAACTGCTGTAGAAATCAAGATTCCTAAACCAAAAGATAACTAATAAAAATGCAACTTACACAGCCAAATCTCAGATCTTAGTGCATGTCCAGCTAATGAAATGCACGAAACTATAGACAAAAGCAATTAAGTACCTGGGATGCAAGAGGAGCTAGCGTAGGTGCGGTCGATGGGGATGAAGATGGCATTGGAGGCGGAAGAGAAGCTGAAGGAGGAACGGCCGGTGGAGGAGTTGCAAGCAGCGGCGTGCTCACTAATGGAGGAGCGACGACGGGCGGCGGAGCAGTAACCATTGGGAGAGGCGCGGAGAAAGGAGACAGTGTTGAAAATAGAGGCGGCGATGCTGTTGGCGGCGTCAGAGTGATCACAGGAGGAGGAGCCACGGCGGCGATCCTGCTGGCGGCGTCAGAGTGGTCACAGGAGGAGGAGTCACGGTGGGTGTTGAAAACCAGATTTTGGCGTCTCGCCGGTGTTGAAAACTACAGTGGGGTAGCCGGATTTTGGCGCCTCGTCGGAATTGAGATGAGAGAAGAGAAATTGGGGATCTAGGGTTTTGATTTGGGGGGTTTTGGCGTTACAGAGAGACGAAGATTAGAAGGAGAGAATGCCGCTGATTTTACGACAGCGAAACGGAGGGGTGACAACGGCGATTGTGATTTCTCCGGAGAAGATGAACGGAGGGGTGACGACTGCAATGTTTGTTGCTGCTGTCGTCGGGTTAGAGAGAGTAAGATGAGCGAGAAGAGAAGACGGAGAAGCGGCGGCGAACGGCGAGACTCGCCGGAAAAAGGAGGAGGACGATGACGGTGGTGTTTTGCTACTGCTGCTGTTGTGAAGTCGACGAGAGAGAAGAAGAGAACAATGAGAGAGAGAGAGGAAGGTTATGAGAGAAAGAGAGATGCATCTGTTGTTTAAAAAAAAAGAGAAAAGAATAAATATTGGGAATTTAAATTTTATTTATTAAAATGTTCATACATAACGTATGACTTAACAGTTCCGTATGATCGTTATATATATGATTAATAGATAACACTCATGCATAACGTATGATTTGACATTGTTATATATGTACGAAGATAATACTTACATACATAACAGATATTGTTATCTTTACAAAAAGTGCGTTCATACATAATGCATTTTAAAAATGTCCGTTATGTATGTAGTGTTATGTATGAGAGTTTTTTTTAGTAGTGAGGCATATATATCAACCTACTTTTCTATAAATGGAATTACTTCTTCACGTTACATAGATATTGCCGTTGCGCAATTAAATCTTGCCGCTATAGAGTATAACTAAATTGACTTTCTTTTTTCTTCGCAAGCTTTCTTGAAAAAAAAAAATCATAAATATTACTGCAATTTAAGCATAACCATAATTTTCCCTAAAAATAAAATAAAAATTACCATAATGATTTGATTGAAATCTTAATTTTATAAGAGCCAACTCGTTTATAAGGCATCCAAAACATCACAAACATACATAACACGATAATTAACCTATTGATCTCATATATACTTTAGAATATACTAAAATATATCATAAGTTCAGCATAGTATAATTATCAATATTCACCAATAATTTAAAATATGAAAAATTACCATCACGTCCCAATCTAAAGAAATATTAATTAAATATCAACTATCAAATTTTTTTATAATTGTGTGTTATACCTTAATTTCTGACAACAGATGGAAGTTATAAAATTGAGCTGACACTATAACGACGCCCTTTCAACGTGTGTCACGTGGAGGTCAATAATTTAAATATTAATTATCTTTATTTTTTAAATAAGAGGGCCAACTTAATAAGGCCTAGATTTTTGGGCCTGCAGGTGAAAGTAGTTATAAGTGCGTATTTAATTATTTGCTGTTTAACGTGGTGTATGTGGCGGAGGGACAACTGAAATGGTGGTTGCTTTTGTACCTCAATTCGGTATTGTGGACAACCACTGTCTGACGTGGCCTAAGACAAACCTTATGTCACTCCTTATCTTTTGTACAATACTAGTACGTTCTTTATACTTTATGCTACTTCATCCGTCTCAATATTCATGTTCTGTATTTTTTTTTGGACTGTTCCATATAACAGGACCTGTTTTATTTTTGGGTTAATTTAAAATTTATTTAAATTCTAATTAAAACACTTTATTGACTAAAGGATTAAATATTGAATAAAAATTACACTAAACATGTGGGTCACACAACTTTTGATCTATAATTTCCTTCTCCTTAATACTCGTGACCAAAAGAAATAGGTCATGAATATTGGAACGGAGGAAGTATTATTATTTTTTATTATTTTCTTTTAGTTTACTACAAATAATGTTAATTAATGCAATTGCTATCTCATTTATTCTTGTATGAATTGTAAGTTTGGACGCCTTTTTTTTATAAAAATTATATCAATAATTAATTATACTCATAAATAAGTGGGTGATTCCCCCACTGCCACGTTCATAGAGTTTCACATGAACTAAATATATGTTTATATTCAAAATTTGACAAGTTTATTGTGTCTAGGAATGGCAATGGGTCGGGTACGGTCGGGTACCCACCTATTAGGCATTTCCCAAATCCAAATCCATTAAAATTTCCTCAATCCATACCCATCCCAAACTCGATTAAAAAATTATTTAAAAACCCGTACCCGACCCAAACCCGTTGGGTAATACCCATTAAAAACCCGCTAAAAACCCGAATGTATTAGAATATAAACATCAATATTAAATAGTAGAACTAACAAAATATTATAAACATAATTTTAACATAAGTATAAATAGAAAATTTCTTAAATTAAATTATATTGGGTTAAAAGAATAATATAAAATCCTAATATTTATACTAATATAAATTATATATAAAATAAATATTTAATTACTAAAATTATTAATTCTTTGTATGCGGGTTAAAAAGAATAATATAAAACCCTAAAATTATTAATATTTATACTAATATCTATAATTATATATATAATACTTTGTCATCTTACATATATATAAATGGGTTTGGGTAGCGGGTATCTGTAGGTAATTTCCCAAACCCGATCCAAAACCCGTGAATGTTTCTACCCAAACCCGTCCCAAAATCATTTAATAATTCCCAAACCCGTCCCATTAGGGTTTGGTAGAGCCGGGTACCCGTAAAAACCCGACCCATTGCCATCCCTAATTGTGTCTTCCACAATTAAGTTTAACAAACTACAAATTATTGCCACTTTCCAACATTAATATTTGAACTCCCACATCGTGTTCTCAACAAACAAACAAACAAAAAAATAACAAACAAACAAACAATGTAAAGATTCATTTATTTTGATTTTTACATTAACTAAAAAGTAATATACAGTACATTTTAACTGTGATCGATGCATTCATTTTAGTCTCTTCTTTGGAGTAAAATCAAATTTTACATCCATAAGATGTATTCTGGGTTAATGTAATAATGTTTATTTGATGTATTTTTATTATAAAATTCATTTTTTTTATACTTTCATTTATCTTAAGGTTACTTGCGTGTGTAATTTTTGTTGTTTTATTCAATGCAAAAACGATATGCATTAGTGTAAATTGATGCATTAATTAGTGTAAAAAAATGTATCAATATCACATTTCTGATGCATTAATTATTTTTTATTAATGTGAAACAAATAATGTTCTTTACATGGTTTATGAAGAACAAACGAGTTTTATAATATGTGTATTTATAAAATTAAAACATTATATATATCGTACTCGTATTTATTACTTGATGTTATGGGCACAATTTGATGATGCATTATTACGATTTACGTGATGCATCAATATGAAACTTTAAATGCACATAATAGACAAAGACTCATTACCACAATTAATGCATTCCGTATAAAGTATTTGTGCATTACATTATTTATATTTATGCATTAATATATTGTGCATTATTTTAAATGTTGTATAATTCATTATATCGTTATTTTGTATTATGCTGCATGTTTAGATACAGTATATGCATAACATTGTGTGTTTTTTGTCATACAATATCAATATCATTTATGCAATACGTATATCATAATTAATGTATTACGTGTATCATATGTGTATTCATTACTTGATATTATAGCACAATTTTATAATGCATTAATATGATTTAAGTGATGCATCAATTTGAAACTATAAATGCACATAATTTTGAAAGACTCGTTACCACAATTAATGCATTACGTATATGATATTTGTGCATTACAATATTTAGATTTATGCATCATATTATGTATTTTTTGATGCAGTGATATATCAACTTGTAATGTATCAATAATATTAACATAATGCATTAATATTAACAATATAATGCATTCCAATAATATCTTAAAAGAAGAGTGATTTGACCTCCTACATACGATGTTAGTGGAGATGCACACATGATAGAGTGCAAAATTGTTTTTTTATTGATCTTTTAACCTTAGAGTTTAGAGACAAACATACCAATCGAAACAATGAAAAGATTACTTGGACTAAGTTATACATAAAAATGGTCTACATTCTTATCACCCAATCAAGAAAGTTGCCTTTCGCCTTCTATCAGTGCAACTTTTTAATAATTCACATCCTTTTTTAGGAGACATAAGAAAATTTGAATAGAGGTGCAATAGACTTTGCGTTTCTCATTATGATGCATTAATACGATTTAAGTGATGCATCAATATGAAAATGTAAATGCACAAAATAGAGAAATAATACAATTAATGCATTACATATATTGTATTTGTGCATTACATTATTTAGGTTTATGCATTAGTGCCATTCACCACGAATTATTATACCAACATCAGATTTTGTGTTCCTCTTTCTAATATCTGCATCTAAAACATAACATTATATCAACATAAAAACCTCCACTTTAAGACCAAATTCTCAATTATTTCAATAACAGAAAAAAAAGGAGAAGAGACAAAAAAAATTAGGATTATAGATTGATGAAATTCATGAAGATCGATTGATTGCCAGGAAGCTAGAGAACGATGGCGATGGTTGACTATTGCCGGCGGCGAATGAGATGCAAATCGAATAAGCTGGTTGGTTTAATTGGTGTTCTGGTAGAAATTTTATGAAAAAAATGTGTGATGTTGGTCGTGGCAGCGATGTAGAAAACTGACGGGAGAGTTTCAATATTCAAGGTTACAGTAATCTCATAATTTCAAATTTGTGATGAAGGTGTGTGGTATTAGTGTGTGTTGTGCATGTAATTTTGTTGTTGTTTTGTTGGGGCAAAAAATGGAAGAGAGAGAGAGAAGAAGAAGAAGAAGAAGAAGAAGACAACGTTGTCCAGCTGTGGCGGTGATGGCGTCGGTGGTTGTGGCAACGGCGGTGTCCGGCGGCTGTGATGGTGGGTGGTGGTGATGGTGGTTAAGAGAGAAATAGAAGGATGAGTGTGATAGATGAACCAAACGAGAGATAAGAGAAACATAGTGAGAGAGTGGTTTTATTTCCTTCCTAAAATACCCCTCAATCCTTTTCTCCATCCTTTTTTTTTTTTTAATTCATGTCAAATTGTTAGATTTAATTCTGGCCACACACTTTTTGCAAATGAGTGGTAAGGATTGGTTCTTATTTCTCATATAAGGAGTGTTCTCACCAGATCCACATCAAATAGAAATAATCTCATGCATGTTAACTAAAAATGAATCTGAGCCGTCTATATAGTTTAATCTACGGTCCATAATCATGAGGATTATTCTTGTTTATTTTCGGCAATGTTTAAGAGAGAAGGGTACAATAGTATTTTTAATTTGTTTTGTAACTTATACTTTCCTCGAATTGTGGGATTTTATCCATGTAACCGTTTTGGCATTTAGATATCATATTTATTTATTTATTTTTTTGTTTGAAGGGAGATATCGTGATTTTATTATTAATTCATTCCAAGCCAAAATTAATTTATACACTATCTTCCTATAAAATTAAAACATTTATACAATATATAATGTGCAATAACATATGAACCAATAAGCAATGACAAATGGCAAGAAATTAATTTATACAATATCTTCCCACAAAATAAAAACGTTTACACATTATATAATATACAATAACATATGAACCAATAAGCAATAACAAATAGCAAGAAATTAATTTATACAATATCTCCCTACAAAATAAAAACAGTTATACAATATATAATATGCAATAACATATGAACCAATAAGCAATAACAAATGGCAAGAAATTTATTTATACAATATCTTCTTATGAAATAAAAACATTTATTCAATATATAATATGCGATAACATATGAACCAATATGCAATAACAAATGGCAAGAAATTAATTTATAGTTATACAATATCTTCCTACAAAATAAAAACAGTTATACAATATATAATATGCAATAAGAAATGAATTGCTGTGCAATAACATTTATACAAATATACAATAAGCAATAACCAACGACAATAAATAAATTCATATGAAAAAAACAGTTTTAATGCATATAATATACATTAAAGTTAAAGATGATTCATAGAACAACCATAATTGATTTTACAAACTTCTACCTATACGCATATTGTTGTGTGGTGCTTTTTTTCTTCGAAGAAATCGGACAACAATTTAATGAATATATAATTTTTTGGAGAACAATTAATATATTTATGGTTTGCTTTATTCTCTCTCTAACCAGACGCCGAGAATCATGAAAGTGGAGATATGGTATAACAAATTTACATCGTTACCCTCTAATTAAGACTTAAAAGTCCACCTCATCAATCTTAGAATCGATCTCCACCCTACAAACTTTTGAAATCAATGTTATATATTTATTTCTAATTAACACTAGAGAAACTAATTCTATTATAACCATCCCCTATATATATATATATATATATATATATGAATTTGATCATATAAACCAAAGTATATAGGAGTCCTATTAACATTAAAATTGAATCGCTTATAAATAAAAATATAGAAATCTAATTGAAAATTTTGAAAGCAGAGGGACCCGTATTTATTTCTTTAGAATTGACAGCTCCCTTTTTTCTGTAATTTTTTTGTTTATTTTGTTTTTTGTTTTTTTATTTGAACGGGGAATTGATAACTGTCTTTTATCATGCAATACATGAGATTTGATTCGTGTGTTTTGTATATTCAAACACGTTTATTTTTGTTGGAACGATCTCTATCTCAAACCTTTTGATACTTCAAATAAACTAAATGTATGGAAAAACATACACAAAAGTAGTTACCTTTTATTATTTATTATTATTTATTAAAATTTTAAAATTATATTTTATATTCTACTCTTTCCCTTCTCATAAACATGCATTTCTTTCATTTTTGTCTGTCACCCAAAAATATGTTCTTTTTTTTATTTGGACATTAATTCTTACAATATTACCCTTATTATATCACACTAATACTTGAGATGGCCCACCACTATCAACCTAATTATCAATTAAAAAACATCTAACTACCCAAAATATGAGACATTTTTCTGCATTCACAATACAATTCACTAGATTTTCTTAAAACTCGTGTCACTCCAAAATTGACATGTTTATAGGGAACGAGAAGAGTATTATAGTTGCTTGGGTTATTGCTATATGCCTTTGGACTAGAAGTTCTATCCCTTTAATTACTCAAGACCGGGTATAATTTACTATTAAAAGTAATAAATGGATTTTTAGATCTTTCAAAAGTCACTGAACTTTGCCGATTACTATGTGCATAAATTGATATTACCAAGAAGAAAATCTAAAAATTGAGAAATTTTATCGATCTTCTTAGGCTAAACTGCCTCTAAATTTCAAAATTTAATTCGAATCTTGGTTTTGCACTTAAATTATCAATTTTACTTCTAAATTCATAAATTTATTTGGATTTTGGTTTTGTATTCAACCTATCAGTTTTACCTATAAATTCCTAATTTTTGTTTTATTTTAGAATTGCACCCGAATCAACTTTTCGGCTAATTCATGTGACATGTGGTGTCGGCCGAGGCAGATGTGACATTTATTTTTTAAAATAAGAAAATCAAATTGAAGTATTTCCTTTTTACTTTTGAGAGATATGAAACCAAATTTTCCTTCAATTCTTAGCCGAGTCTATCATCCATGGTGAAGCAAAGAGAGAGAAACAAAGCTACATCTTTTATTTATTTATTTTTAATTTTTAAAAGTCACCTCAAAGCGGTACTGCAATGCCATCCATTCTCGGTGCCACGTCTAATTTTTCTTGGCCGAAAAGTTGACTCGGGTGCAATTTCGAAAAAAAAAAACAAATTTATTGGCAAAATTGATAGTTTGAGTACACAACCAAAATCCCAGTAAAATTTAGGAATTTGGGGACAATTTGGCCATATTTTTAAGCATCATTGCATTAACTCTGGGTATTAAATTCTGTATTGCTGTCCTGTGCTACAAAATTGTGGCTTCGTGTGTGCCAACAAGTGCATCTATAAGGTGAAATTTTTCACCATACTTTTCTGAATTTATAATTTGTTGGGGTATTATATATTTGGGAGAAATGGGATAATAACATTTTTAAGATTAAATATCCTAATAATAGCACATGTTTTTTTTTTTTTTTAAATACAAATAATAACACTTTTGGACATATTTACCCCTCCATCCCACCACCTCTCCATCATTATGCGTGAATTCACGAATTAAAATTTGTGAATTCACGAATTCTAATATGTGGATTCACGAATTTTAATATGTGATTTCACTCATAAGAAATGAGGTCGCCGGAAGGGAGATGGCGACAGCGACTAGGCCATGTGAGTCGGTGATGACGACTTTGAAATCCACGGCGGCGACGAAAAGATGGTCGACATGTATGAAAAAAAATGAAGAAGATCCGTATAAACAAATAAAAAGATGAAAATAGATTGAGATAAAAGAATTAGGGGCAAAAATGTTTGCTATTATTTATCTTTTTAAAAATTGGTGCTATTAATATTTTTTTCCATAAAAGTGCTATAATCCTACATTTTTTCTCTATATTTTTTTTTAACACAGAATATCTATATACTAATACTAAAACAAAGGAGCTTTGGGAAGTTTTCCCGCTCAAAATGTTTATATGCCCATTTTCTTCAGACTGTTTAGTTTACCACTTTGATTTTTTCATATTGAAGACTGTATCATTTACTAAGTCTGTTCTTGGGTCTCATTTTCTTGAAAATTGTACCATTTTTCTCAGTTTCCCACTTTAATGATACTTATGTCTGTAAGACCCAATTATTTTCTTGCGTCTGTTCAGTTTTGTACTTTTTTGTTTAAAAACTAGAATTTCCATTCCTACTTTTTCGGTTTTACAACAACAGAAATTTTCATCTATTCCTCGGTCTAGGACTCCAAAAAATCTAAAGATTTGAACGATTGGAATCCAGAGATTTGATAAGGACTTCTTGGTCGTCGGTATTAGTGGAAATCAACAACGCGATCAGCCAAGCTGACCGGATCAACTTCTTTGACGCCGGATTTGGAATGCTTTAACTCTATATTCTACAATCTTCTCTTCCCAGAATTTCCTTTTTATCCAAAACCTTCAGGAGGGTGATTGGTATGATGGAGTGAGGTAAGGAATGGAATGATCATTCCTACCTCCATTCCATTCACTTGCTTGGTAAACCATACGGAATGGAATCAACATTCCATTAGGAATCACCATTCCTTTTCCATTGGGATTAGCCATTCCATCCATAACTCATGATATTAGCCATTCTTAATCCTCATATATATATGTATTAATATATTATTTGATCAAATTATTCATTTAAATTTTTTTTATTTCAACAAATAATTTTAGATATACAATTTTAGAGAGAGAATGTGCGAGAAAATTTTTGGAGAGAAAATTCTAGAGAGAGAAACAATTAGGTAGATAAAGTTCTAGAGAGAGAAAATTTTTAGAGATAGAACATTTCTAGAGAGAGAAACTATTAGGTAGAGAAAGTTTTAAAGAGAGAAAATTTTTAGAAAGAGAAAATTTCTAGAGAGAGAAATTATTAGGTAGATAAAGTTCTAGAGATAGAAAATTATAAAGAGACAAAAATTCTAGAGAGAATTTTTAGAGAGAAAATTCTAGAGAGAGAAAGTATTAAAGAGAGGAAATTATAGAGAGAGAAACTATTATGTAGAGCAAGTTCTAGAGAGAGAAAATTTTTAGAGAGGAAAATTCTAGAGAGATAGTTTTTTAGAGAGTGAGTTTTAGAGAGAGAAAATTTTAGAGAGAGAGAGTTTTAGATAGAGAAAAATTATAGAGAGAGGTTTAGAGAGAAGAATATTCTAGAGTGAGAAAATTTTAGAGAGAGAAAAATTCTAGAGAGAGAAAATTTTTAGAGAGAGGAAAAAACTATATAGAGAAAATTTTGGAGAGGGAAAGTGCTATCTAGAAAAAATTACAATAATAATAATTATAATAATTTTCTCTCTGATATTTTCTTTCTTTAGATTTTTTTTCCCTAAAAATTTTCTTTCTCAAGAATTTGCTTTCTAAAAATCCTCTTTCTAAAAATTTTCTCTCTCTAAAATTTTTCTCTTTATTATCTTATCTTTAGAATTTTTCTATCTTTAAAAATTTTCTCTCTCTAAAAAATTTACTCTCTTTAATATTTTTCATCTAATATTATTTTGAATATTATTTTCAGATAGAAGAAAAGGATATAAAATGCTAAACAAATAATGATTTCATTCCTTTCTTTAATTCTTGCTCATACCAAGCAAAGGAATCAACTAGGGGTGTGCACGGGCCGAACCGAACCGAAAAAACCGACCGAACCGAAGGGTTTTGGTCGGTTCGGTTCGGTTTTTATGTTAGTCGGTTTTCGGTTCGGTCCATCCATTTGCAAAAATTCGGTTTTCGGTTTCGGTCTTGGTTCCGTAAAATTTCATCGGCCGGGCACCGAACCGACCGAACATATATAATATATATAATATAATTATATAATAATATAAATATATATAGGAAAAAATAATATAATTATATAATAATATATATATAATATAATTATAAATATATAATATAATTATATAATAATATATATATAATATAATTATAAATATATAATATAATTATATAATAATTATATAATAATATAAATTTTTTTTTTATAACTGTCGGTTTTTCATATAACCGACCGAACCGACCGAATTTTTCGGTTCGGTTTCGGTTCGGTCCAAAGGGTGAAGTCGGTTGGTTTCGGTTTTAGATTTTTTGATCGGTTCGGTTTTCGGTTTATGAGATTTTGATCGGTCGGTCGGACCGACCGACCGATGCACACCCCTAGAATCAACCAAGGTTTATCATTCCATTCCTACTTTCATTTCATTCCTACATCCATTCTATTCCTACCTCATTCCATTCCATCATACCAATCACATCCTCAGTGTTTGTTCCCTTTTATCTTTTTCTTTATTGTTAATATTTGATCGATTGAAAGTCCCATTTTTTTCCCACATAATGAATATCTATTTAGGAGTGTTGTTTTGTGGTTAAAATGAGCAAGGTTTGGATTCTAATTTAAATGCTCATTCTTGGGTCAATTGCAAAGGACCTCTTCATGACTGTAAAGTTGATCGTGGAATATTTTTTAGTTTAGTTTACAAGCTTTAATTGTGTTGTCTGGCTTATTAGTTATTACCAATACTTGAGGAATGTATTTTGGATACTGTGATTGAAAAGCATGTTTAGAATAAATTTCTTTTCGTACAATGTATGTGTTTCGGAGGAGATGTTCAAATTAAATGATTTCAGGTTATAGAATTATGGTTAATGTACATGTAGGATATATTCAATGGTAGATTCTTTCTCAGTGTTCACAAGACAATTAGATATATATATATATGAATACATAAATGGTACATCAATTTCTTGATATTTTGAAAAAAAAAATTATTATGCTGCCAATGGGAGAGAGAAACACTCTATTCTTTCATATTCAAAAGTAGAAAAATCTATCTAATACAATTAAATTGAGTTATGGATTTCAGTTTTCCATCCTAAAATGGACTCTATGTTTTGAGTTTCATTGAAATTATGATTCAATTCATATTATCAAAGCTACATTACATATTTGTTTCCCGGATATTTGAGTGTATTTCCCTCATATTAAAGTTGTATCAAATAATATTCCTTCCGTCCCACTTGAAGTGATGCGTATTTCTTTTTGGGTCGACAGTCCAAAAAAGAAACTACTTTATCTCACAAAAAAGTGTGGACTCCACCACTTTTCATCTCATTATTCATTATTAACCCTTATTCTAAATAACCCTAAAAAAAAGATGTGTGTCAAAATAGTGAAAGATCATTTTCCAGTGTACTATTTCTCTTCACTCCTAAAAAGTTATAGGCGGTCTTTCAGTTTCCAATGTATTCCTTTCAGTACTTTTTATTCAATGTATTCATTCAGTATTTTTAAATTTTTCATCACATGAATAATTAATTATTAATAATTGTTGGATAATTTATAGTTATGATAAAAAAAAACCATTGAAATGTATAAATATTATAGTACTAAGATAGGAAAATTTTGATCATGATTCTATTTTAGATATATCAATATAAGAAAGTTCTAAAATTTTCTCAACTTGAACTCCTAAGTTTATGTTATTGTATATTGCAATGTTATTTTTTATATACCAAATAAATTAATATTATATTTATAAAAATAATTCTAAAGTACTCCCCGTGCAACGCATGGGTACAATACTAGTTATAATTTTATATCCTAGTTTCCACCTAACATATAATGTGTATATATAATCATTAATCTGATCAAAATGTATATTAAAAGAATAAAGATAATAAAAATTTCTGATCTCTTAATAATAATTTGAATTTCCCAAAAAATCTTAATAATTTGTAAAATAAAATTTAGTTTCAGTTTAGATGACGACATAACATAGCGCCTTCACTTAACTGCTTCAAGAAAATCTAATGACAAAGAGAAGCAACAATGACATTCAACAATTTATTTTTCTCTTTCTTTCCACATCACATTAATAAAACTAGAAGTAGCATCTAAACAAGCCAAATCTGTTTACTTTTGAAACTTGAGATTTTCGTGATATCACGAAATGAACAAATCCAGTAATTTCTTATTACATGCCATACAGCGAGACAGGTCACATGATTGACTCGTTCCAGAAACAAAAGAAATTCCAGAAAAACGAGGGGAAGACCGTGTAGTATTCCTTAGAATGCACCACAACGAACTAATACTCCTTGTTGCCAAAATTTTTGCACCAGAGCTGGGAGGGGATTGGGCGTACAGGAGGATGTGGACGTTGCTGCAACAAATATTATTGTTGAGGCACAAGATATCATTTCAAAATAACTATACATTAGCTGCAGATTATGACAATAAATATTATTAGGAATATCAATCAAGTAACCAACGATGAGGGAAGAGTGAAAAACTAATGGTAACAAATCTCTAAACCCCATACGACACTGGGAAACAAATATATGCAAAGAATACAACTTTACAGTGAAGTGTATACCAACAAATATAGCAACATTTTATGGTAATTTTGGGGGACAAGGTATTGTGATATTATGTTTTGATATGCTGAAAAAGGATTATAGAATTATTGTGTGTTTTGAAGGAGAGTTTTTGGTGCAGGTAGTTATAAGTTTTGTTTGAAAAAGAATATTATATCAGTACCTGTACTTCTTCAATGTAGTAATATTTTATGCTTGAACATAATTAAACATGAGATATATTTAGAACAATAAAATAATCTAAAAGTTGCATAATGATACATATTTGATGCCGTTTTTTATTTTTGAGGAAGATAAATGTGTCCTTTGTATTGCAGAAAGACAAAAGTGTTCTTCAGCTGGGGTGAAGAAAACATTTCCAACGATGATACCCAAACATAGTTTTTGGCATGTTCAAAGCTTTGGACAACAAACATGATTTTTCAACACAACGATTCTTTTGCACTAGTCTAACTAATTGGTGATGTTTAATGTGTTGAGAATAGTATACTTGCACACATCTAGAGCTCATGCTAAGGTTTTCACTATCATCAATGATGTAATTCAACAGGTTTCTGAAAGTAAAGCTCCCTTGAAATATTTTATAACCAAACAACCGAGTCTCATATTATAAAATGCACTACTGTGAAGATCCACAAGGTTAATTCTCCACAAATTTGAAGAGCATGGTTAAGTTCATTTTAGGTCTGCCAATATGAAATTGTGATGATAACTACAAGTCAAAGCATACTAAGTTACTAACAATGACCATAAGATGCTATTTTATTGTCAAAGGCTTTGAGTTCCATAAAGAATGCAGGTCTTCATTTTTCAAATGAAAAAACATAGTTGAACTATACTAGAAGACATTCCAAAACTCAGTTGGTATTTATAATGGCAATCAGTCTAGTCTAGATTCTAACCTGAACCCCATACATCCTGGAAAGGATATGGACAAGACACTACACACAAACGGACCTAAAAATAGGATAACATCTTACAACAAATCCAAAATCCTTTTTATACAAATGCTTAGAGATTGGCAAGATAAGTATTATCAGTAACAGACTACTCCATCATAGGCCTCTAAGACACATTCTCTATCATAATGTATGAGAATTTCATGAGATGCATATTGTAATTAAATAGGATAGGCAAGTCAATAAGGTGAGTAGATGGTTTAGGCTTCTTAGAATCTCAAGAAAGCATGTCATTCCTGAACGGAAGCAGCATCTCATAGTTTAGCATCACAGGATCCAGCAGAACTGCTAATGGACATCAGGTAGTATTTAGAATTTTTGTCTGGAAGGCAAAGATGGTTATGACAATTAAATTGCAAACATGTTGATTAAAGGTGATTAGCCAACAAGATAAACAACTAAGAGTGCGTGTATTTATGCTACCTGGAGAATTGGTTACTTTCAGGAGATGAGTCGAATCATGTCATTAAGTCATACATAGAGCTGATAGAATCCAGAAAAAAGTTGGACTGTAACACTAATAGAGCTGATAGAATCCACTAGAAAAGGAAGAAGAAATATTTATCCAATCACTCGTAGGCTGAGCTCAAACTATAAAGCACATCATGAATATACAAATACACGAGCCACAAAAAAGAAACGGCTCCATCTAGTAATTACAACGAGGGAGGAACAAAAGTTTGGCATAGACAACGGCAATTTATGATAATGCATTCGTCTCTGACCAAAATAAGCTTTCTTAGTTTCTCTTTTCGTTTACCCTTTCATCACGGATACCAAGTAGTGATGTTGCTAATGTTTCATTCCTCAGATAGCTGAACAATAACATAAAAATGGGTAAATCTCCACTTGCCAAAGATCATCCCCATATCACATACCCCTAAACACTAAAAACACCAAAATTTATAACCTACACGGGCTTAAACCGTCAATCTTAGCCCCTATATTGGGATCCAGAAATGCCGAGAACCCGATATGTCGGAATACCTTAAATCAATGAAATGAAACAAAACAAAAACTAAAAAACCCTACGTTCAATTTCACGAATACAGGAATGGCTAAAAAATTATGCTATCAAAATCGAACTCCAGGACATATCGATTCTAGCATTCAAGGTATGTACCTCAAGCTGGGCGGATTTCATGGCGATGGGGATACAGATCAGGATGATGCCGGCCATGGCGAAGGCGGTGTTGCGCTTCCAGTGCTTGGGGCGGCAGTTGGGCCCGCCCGTCATGCTCCACACTTTTGACCTGAAATCTCCGCCGTGTGCGCCATCTGCGTGGTGGTGCTCTCCTCCGGCGCCGCCCATTCTCCGTTAAACAAGTTTTGTTGATTACTGGAGAGTGAAATTTCTAAACTTTCTGGATTCTGGCGAGAAGCGTTTCCTTGTGAGATCCGGGCTAATGTGTTGGATTTCATCCTTATGATTCTCGGCTAAATGGGCTTCCTTTCGGATTAGACTTAAATCGGGCCTCGTCAAAACAAACCCAATGGAGTATGACCTCTACAGTCATTTTCGCTTTTAAATAGATTAATAAATACATATAATAAATAAATTTCGATCATGTTCTCATTGATGTATTCTCCAATATAAAAAAATTTCTATTTTTTGATTATATATATAGGGTTGGTTCAAATACAAAATACTTTTCCGTAAAAATGAGAATAATGTATTTTATGTGTTTTAATAATATATTTTATGTATTATTACAATGCATTGTCATAATAATGTATTTTTTGGTTACTATAATGCATTGTTATGATAATGCATTCTGTGTTCAATTATAATGCAACGGTCAATGACAACTGTAGATCTACAAAGATCAATGGTCCAGATCGCTTCTCATTTCTTACGGAAAAAGTGCTTTGTATATGATCATTCCCCTATATATATATTATAGCGGATCAATAAGAACAGTTTCTTAGGTGAGAAAGAAGAACAAATTTGGACCAATGATCTTTGTTGATCTACGGTCCAGATTTAACCGTGCATTTAGTAACTGTAATTTATGCATTTAAATAAATGTTAATGCATTAAGTTATTGTTGTTTGTGCATTAAGTTTCTGCATTTTATGCATCTCCGATGTAATAAAAATGTATTGTTCTTATGTTCTCATATAAGACGTGTTCTCACCAGATCCGCTCCATATATATATAGTTACACACACACACACACATATATATATATATATATATATACACAAAAAAAGACTAACATTGCAGATGATTTACATTTACAAAAGTATAAAATAAATATCGTATGTGTGTTGGTCTAGCGGTAGAGTGGTTAATGTTCGAGGTCAAAAGGTCTCAGATTCGAGACTATAAATTCTAGTTATTAAAAAAGAGTTAGTTTTAGAATTTGTAAAAAAAAAATCATGTAATGTGAAGTGGTAAAAACCGTGTGAATTGAGAGACGTTTATCATGAGTAATAATTTAAGATTCTATTTCGAATCAACGTATTCAAGTAGTCGAATGAAAGTAGTCATCACAGCAAAAATCAGGTTTAATTTCTTAAAAGGTTATTAAACTATGCTACTTGTATCAAATTGGTAATTAAACTTTTATTTGTATCAAAATGATTACTCAACTTACATTTTGTATCATTCAAAGATTCAATTTAATTTTCAAGCTAATTTGATCCTACTTGTCAACTAAAATACCACGTATGCTTCCTCATATAAATTAACTTATTAAAATTTTTGCCACATCACTTTCTAATCAAAATAAATAAATACAAAAAAAAAAAAGAAACTAATGCAAGCAGATCGACACTTGTGGATACAAATTAAACAATAATGGTTAAGCAACATTGTTCTCAATTTCTTGTACGTATCTTTTGTTAATTAGAAAATTTAAATTATTGCATTACAAGAATGAAGAGTCCACTTATCTGAAAATTCTCAAACTACATTAATCGGTTCTGGTTTAGTACCTGAATCAGCAGCCCCGATGACACCACCATGACGACAATGAACGTCGGGCTACAATTGGACATCTTTCGAGCCTTCTAGATTTTTCTTAATGGTATAATGTTCTTGTCTTATAAATTTGATTTCCCAAGCAACCATATCTCACATGTTGTTCCAACCTTAAATTAAAAAAACTGTACACAAACATCAAACCATATTCTGGTAGCCATGGCCTACTTCCACAAGCGCCGATATGCTTGTATTACGGTTTTTATTTTTTGCATTTACCTTATTTTGATTAGAAAGTGACGTGGCAAAAATTTTAATGAGTCAATTTATATGAGGAAGCCTATGTGGTATTTTAGTTGACACGTAGAATAAAATTAATTCGAAAATTAAATTAAAACCTTGAATGATACAAAATGTAAGTTGAGTAACCATTTTGATACAAATAAAAGTTTAATTATCAATTTGATACCAATAACATAGTTTAATAACCTTTTAAGAAATTAACCCAATCAGGATTAAGGATTAATTTCTTAAAATCATTTGATTTAACTAGGAAAATCAACGTGTACGCAAACGTATGCACGCAGTAGGATAAAAATAGTCATTAAACAACAAAAATGGTTTGATTCAATTAGGCGAATAATAATGTTTGATTCAACTAGGTGAATTAACATAGAGGTCCAAATATTTTGGTACCAAAATTTAAATAGTATAAGTTTTTTAACCCTAAACTTAAAACTATAAGTTTTCTATACTAAAATTGATAAAAATACTAAAATACCCTTACTAAGTATTTTAAAAAAATTTGTCTCTCTCTCTCTCTTAAATTTCTGTCCACCCTACCCTACCACACACACCCACATTATCTCTCTCTCTCTCATCTCTCTCGCAAGAATCAGCGATCGAAACCCACGAAAAAAAAAATCTCTCTCTCTCTCACGAAGCACACTCTCGACGGAAGAATTACCGGCACGATAAGTTCGTCCGAGATACAATCTGACCACGATGGAGAGGTAGGCACTACGGGGGTTCTCGATGGAGGTAGGCGATGGGGCTGGGGCGATGGTACTGGACTGGGGGCGATGGAGATTCCTCATCGTGCTTATCGCCCCCATCGTGCCCATCGCCTCCATCGTGCCAATCGTGTCCATCGTGCCCACACCATCGCCCCCATCGTGCCCATCGCCCCCATCGTGCCCATCGTGCCCATCGCCCCCATCGTGCCCATCGTGCCCATAGTGTCCATCGTGCCCATCGTGTCCATCGCTCCCATCGTGCCCATCGTGTCTAGAGCGCCCATCGTGCTCATTGCCCCCATCATGTCCATCGTGCCTATCGCCCCCATCGTGCCCATCGTCCCCATCGTGTCCATCGTGCCCATCGCCCCCATCGTGCCCATCGTGTCCAACGTGCCCATCGTGCCCATCGCCTCCATCGTGCCCATCGTGTCCAACGTGCCCATCGTGCCCATCGTGTCCATCGCCCCCATCGTGCCCATCGTGTCCAGAGCGCCCATCGTGGCCATCGCCCTCACGATGCATGTCCCATCACCCCCTCAAGATATTTTGATTTTATAGACATTTTTTGACTTTATGTTGTTGTGGTGCTGATATATTGATTGTAATTGCTTATTAAAGAGTTTCATAAGTAAAAACTAACATTTTAAATCATTTAAATGTAGTCTTTAATATGATTATGAATCATATCATATCTTAAGAATGAAAAGGATCACAATGAATATTTACTTCAAATTCTCAAATTAAAGGTTGTATATCATCGATGTTGCAAAAATCATTCAGATTGATCATAATTATGTATGTAAGGTATAAAAAACTATTTATAGGGTATAACAAACACTATGGAATAACATTAAGATATTAAAAATACTTATCGATGTCTGTTCTTCTGGGCACGATGGGGAGTCCCCATCGTGCCCACGATGGAGACTCTCCATCGTGCCCAGGAGAACAGTGGGCGATGGGGATGGGGTGATGGGGGAGATGGACTGTTCTTCTGGGCACGATGGGCAGTCTCCATCGTGAGCACGATGGGGAGTCCCCATCGTGTCCAGAAGAACAGACATCGATAAGTATTTTTAATATCTTAATGTTATTCCATAGTGTTTGTTATACCCTATAAATAGTTTTTTATACCTTACATACATAATTATAATCAATCAAAATGATTTTTGCAACATCGATGATATACAGCCTATAATTTGAGAATTTGAAGTAAATATTCATTGTGATTCTTTTTATTCTTAAGATATGATATGATTCATTATCATATTAAAGACTACATTTAAATTATTTAAAATGTTAGTTTTTACTTATGAAACTCTTAAATAAGCAATTACAATCAATATATCTGCACCACAACAACATAAAGTCAAAAAATGTCTATAAAATCAAAATATATTGAGGGGGCGATGAGACATCCATCATGAGGGCGATGCCCACGATGGCCACGATGGGCGCTCTGGACACGATGGGCACGATGGACACAATGGGGGCAATGGGCACGATGGGCACCATCGTGTCCATCCATCGTGTCTACCCATCGTATAATTCCCATCGTGTCCAATAGCCCCATCGTGTCTTCCCATCGTGTCCAGCCATCGTGTCCAGAAGAAATCTGGCCGACGAAGGGAGTGAATCGCGAGAGATTGAGGCTGTTTTTCCATATTTTTTTGTGGCTTTTTTAATTTAATTTATCGGTGTATTATTTATTTATTAGTTTTTGTTAAAGGGATGACACTTTAGTCTTTTAAATGATTTTGGTATAGTAAACTTATAATTTTATGAATGAGGCTAAAAAACTTATGTTTATTAAGTTTTGGTATTTTTTTATCCAATTTCACATTAACATATGCATGCAGACAAATCATAGTAGTAGCATACTAGCATCTAATTTCACATTCCTCACCAAAAATAAAAATAAATTGTAAGATGAGATGACAAACAAAATGACACAAAATTGAGTTAGAAGCAATCATTGGTCGTTTAAGACATAATAATGACATTTGACGGCCAACTTTTTTTGGGTGTGTGACGTGTGTCAGAAATCAGATAATCTATGGTTGTGAGATTGAGAAGGAATGGGTTGGAGTCGGGTGTCATTTTCGATATATATAAGTCAATTCAGGGCGTTTTTAGTCATTTGATCTCCTTCATTGGAATCTGATTCTCTCTCCTAATCTCACTTGTGCTACATAATGACTACCTAAAAATATGAATAAACTTACATATGCAATAAATAGCAAATAAAAGAAATTTCAGACAGGCTGATATCATCAGAATCAATAAACCCCGTATACACACAGATCCCTAAAATTTAAGGTACTCCTTCAATTTCGCAGCATCTTTTGCTATTTTTGTTTTTTTCAATTTGGGTTTTACTTTTTTCTTGGAATGTTAGTGAGTGGATCAAAAGGTTGGATCTTGGAATTTTTCTTTTGGTTTTTGGTGTCAGTTGAGAATTTTCTTCAAGAATTGAAATGGGGATTTGTGTTTGATCCGATTTATGTATCATTTTGGTGCTTCATATGGTTTATGAATGGTGTTGTGTGTGCATTTTCGTCTAGTTCCATGATAATTGTGCTCCTTCGCTTCTTGAATTGTTGTTGGGAATGAAGGTAAATTCATGCCTGCTGTGAAGATTGTGGTCTATTTGCTCAACAGTCAAGAAAACTTTTTTCTTTTTTCTTTTTTCTTTTTGCACTTCTTCTTGTCTGGCATTCTTAGTTTCGATTCGAATGTATTTCTGCCTCGTTGTTCATAATCATACCAGATTTCAGAGAAAGATTCCCTGTTTTCCCAGAATTGTTAGTGAAATGAAGTATGTGTGATTTGAAGATATGATATCAAGCGATTGAGTACTGTGGCAGTTTTAGGGTTCTTCTTTAGAAATTACTAATTGCAGAATATGAATTAGGGAATGTGATGTGAGGAGCATTGCTATCAAGACTTTCACTAGCAGTTTTGATTCCTTTAGTCTCATTTTTCTCTTATATCTGTTTTCATCTGCTCTGTGGAACCATAGAATCTGATTGAACTTTCTTTTCTTGGGATTGGTACAAGAAAGGTTCTTTAAAACTCTTGTTAGAACAGAATGTTTCAAGGATAATATCAGCTGCTTCGAATGGAGTGATGAGATTGATGTGCTAGTGGAGTAATCGTGTTGATTATTTTCTTGTTTCTTTCTAGGCCTGGTAATGTCTTAAGACATATTTGAGAATTTTTCGGAACGTGAATTATGGAGGATACATATTCTGCTATACGATTATGGGAGGACATGGATATTGATATATTGGTGAGGATTTTCCAGAATCTGAACGTCTTTGAACTGACCTCCGGAGTTGCTCATGTTTGTCACACGTGGAGAATGGCAGCGTGTGACCCTTTGCTCTGGAGGACACTAGATTTGTCACTGTTAAAGTCAAACTTCATTAAAATCCCGTTGGAGCCGTATGTGTATGTGGATGGTCGATCTGATAAAACATTTACACGGGTTTTGAAGATTTCTCTGAATCTCAGCCTTGGAAACATAGTAACCCTGATTTTTCATTATAATATGTATGTCAGCGACGATCAATTGACATATACAGCTGAAAGGTAAATCATGAGCTTTTTTTATTTTTATTTTTGTATATGTCTTAGTAACATGGTTTTTTCTTTTGCGACAAAGTTTCTTATATGCACTTATCTTTTCTGCGCATGAATGTGTTTTTATGAATTGAATTCCATCAAAAGAAATTTATTAGAACAGAGAATAGTGTGTCCATGTTGAATTGATGATTAGTGATGCTTCTCGGAGCAGTATTCTATAGCCGAACACAAGATGGCAGATGAAATCACATGAAAAAATCATCATCCATAAATTTGGAAGGGGGGAATAGCTTATGATAAGACTTAATGTTTTGCATTTATACGTATTATGATTTTTATGATGGCCCATCCGTCCCCTTCTGGGGAACAGTTGCTTTGAGTCCTACTGCGCTCTTATAGTAGTAGCATTGCACTTGAGAGAATTTATGCTCGTACCCGTCTTAGTATTTGATTCGTACTTACATTCCGTTGTTATTTGAAATATGTTTAATCATCTGTGGACAATTTCAAATATGTTGCTTCGCTTGGTATCTGACTCAATTATTTTACTAGGAAAAATACATAATTAGCGGATGCTTCTTGACTTTTAGATGTTAATTTGAATAAGAGATATGATTTATCCTTGGGGAGAGACCATGGAAGCAAACTGAACTATAGGATCTATGTTAGTGGCTGGCACGTTGTTTGATTTAGGTGTCGTGAAATCTCATTATATATGATCTTGGTGATCTGCATTGCAGGTGCCCACGGCTCAAGCGCTTGGTGATGCCTGCCTGGAACAGAATAAAGAAGACGGGCATATGTCAAGCTGTGCGGTTGTGGGAAGATCTCGAGTCACTAACAATGCCTAGCATATCAAACCCCCCATACCTAATGGAGGAAATTTCAAGAAGCTGCAAAAATTTCGCTCAACTAAAAGTGATGGGACCTTGTGACGTATACTTTGCATCCACCCTAGCTGCATTTCTGCCAAACCTAAAAGTTCTGAGCGTTCGTTGCTCGGTGCTATTTAAGGACGCTCTGATCATAATCTTGGAGTGCCTGCCAGCACTAGAAGTGCTCAACATATCTCATTGCCTGATAGTGGAAGTCCCTCCACATCCCGCACCTAGAAGAGTCCTGGGAGCGCTCGACAAATCCATTCTGGAACGAGCAAGTAGGCTGAAGAAATTCCTAACGTGCATGAGCGAGTCCTGCACGATGTGCCAGCGGACAAGGAACGACGAGGGACTGATAAGGTGGTACAAGTACGAGGAAGATCTTTGGAGAGTGGATGAAGTGAATTCTCTTGCAATATGAGTAGGTCTTCAGATCGATTGATGATACCTTCCTTGTATAAACATATGTGCTAGAGACAGCAAAACTGAATAAGATCTGCACAGAGATGGTATATATATTGTCATCTGTGGTGAGAGGAGATTCAAGACTTCTTCATGTAGATATAAGTTGTGCCTGCTAATTCATATTGAGCAACCAGAACTTCATCCTCAAGATTAATGTTTGTTTATGTTTTTTCATTTTTTTTCATTTTTTTGTTATATATATATATAGAGAGAGAGAGAGAGAGAGAGGTCCGGCATCTTTAAAACCAAGGCTGCGTCAAATTTAAGTCTCTTATTAGATTTATTTTTTATTTTTTATTTTTTATTTTTTTTACTCCAATGTACATTTGTATGTAGATGGCTTTCTACTACGGCTGCATAATGTGACTGGTTTCAACATTACCGCAGCCAAGACTATCCTGTTTTATCTCCTATTCTCTAACATGTCTTCCAATATTACTAACATGTATAGTTCACCCAAACGAAAACATACTCTCACCGTGATATCGTTTCACACAAATTTTTGTATTTATTTATTTATTTATATATATATATATATATATATATATATATATATATATATATTACATACGTGTTGATCGGGTCATTAATTACGTGTTTGAAATTGGGTGTTTGTCCGAAGTAAATACGGTAAACTTGAAAACAAATAACTTATTTAAACTAAATTTTTAAAGTTGTTCGGGATTGAAATTTGAAACTATCCAATTGCGAGGTTAAAAATTCTTTTTCTTTTTACTATCATGTACTACTAGCTACATCAACTATATCAAGCAAAGTTAGTCGTAACCATAAAAATCAATTTTTATTTTTTACTACCTTAGCTCATATTACTAACACTAAAATAATATTTGTCTAAATAGTAAAAATCTTCCATAGAAATAATGTTTCTTTTCAAAATTGGAAATGTTTGAGGATCACAAATAATTCTTGGATGTATAGGATTGATTGGGTTGAATTTGTATGACTTATGATCTCTCATGAATTGAGCCTAGAAAAAGTTAAGTCTCAAAATTGAACTTGTCAATAAATTATTTTCATCGACTCATACCTAATATAGTTAGTTAATTATATTTTTTTTTGTCATGAAATAACATTCAAGGAGGAAACAACTTTGAACAGAGAGCAATAAAGTGTAAGTGACATTCGTGGCAAATTGTATTTCCCTTTCATACAAATATTATTCACTCTTAATAGATGATTGGTGTGGAGGAACAAATTACATGCTAATGCAATGAAATTAGGTTCAGAATGACATAAAACATTTTCCAATGCATTATTTTTTTTTCAAAGGATGAGTGAACATCGTAATGGTTTATTTCTGAACTTGAAAAGTTTTAAATTTTTTAAAAATATTCATAAATATAAATTAATTTTTTAGATATATCATTATTCATTATATCTTTTAGATATATCAGTTAAGTTAACCATTTCCCCCAAAATTTACAGTTCAAGATATAATAATATGAATAATAGATGTGATAACTTGTGTCCAAAACAAAAGTTGGCATGTCTTCGATTTTTAGCCGAAGTTAAATGTTGATTCTCCATGCTAAGTTATACCAAAAAATTTGGAATATAAATTATCTTTCGCAAAAACTGATGTGAAACCGCCGCACGGTAAGAGGCGGAGCCCACGCGCGGGGCGCGTGCACATCACGCGCCCGTTTTCAACCTTTAAGTCAGGCGCGTGCATCACACGTGCCCTCAAGACGCGTCCACGCGCCTGATAATTTTTTTTATTCGGCGTGTGTGTTACACGCGCCTAACTTTTTAATTTTTTTTTCCCGATTTTTTCCAGTTTTTTTAATTCTTTTTTCTAGTTTTTATTTTTTATTTTTTTTAAAGAGTCGAGCGAGAGGAGCCGAAGGCCTCGGAGCTAACTAAAAGACATTAATGTAGCCACAATCATTATCTATAAATTAAAATCGGAGACGAATACGGAGAAGAAAAATAAATTAAAAAATCAAATTAAAAAAGTCAACGGGTTGACCCGTTTTGACCGGGTCGGGTCAACCCGGATCCGGTCTCATACTATGAGGCGGCCTCACAGGAGTAGGGCTGTGCAGGACCGACCCAAACCCGCCGAACCGACCCGAACCGACGAGTTCGGGTGGGTCGGTCCGGTTTTGTGAGGATGAGTGGTCCGGGTCGGGTGGGAAATTTGGAACCGACAAATTTTCGGTTCGATCTCGGTTTGAATTTTCCAAACCCGTCCATACCCGGACCGAACCGAATATATATATAATAAATATATATTTATTTAATTCTTTATATAGAAAATATATATACTTATTTCCTAATTTCCTCATTTCATTTCTCACACTCTCACCTCTCTTCGTCGTCTTCGACTCTTCCTCTCTCGCACACAGTCGCCGCCAGGCCTGCATCCCGCTGTCCGACGCCCGTTCGTCGCTCGCCACCGCGGCGCGCCACAGCCCACCGTCCGTCGCTGCAGGCTGCTTCCCGTCGGCGTCGCCTCTCAACACACTCCACAGCAACAGCACAACCACCGCAGTAGTCGCTCCGCCGTGCCAGCCAAGCCATCTCATCACTCCTCTCCAGGCCTCGACTGTCGAATTAGCCATTAGGGCTCAAATTAAGGTAAGCCTAACTCCCTAGATCGAATTACGAATTTTTTACAGACTTAGGGCTCGAATTTTTCTCGAATTATTGCCATAATTTATCTTCAATTATTGCTCGAATTTCTGTCAAGTTAGAATTCAAATTTGTGGTTGGATAATTATGTAGTGGATTGATGGTTTGTGATTTTTTGCTGAATTTAATGTATGAAAGTATGCTGAAAATTGGTGCAAAACATGTAAAAAAGCTACTGCCCATTTCATGTTCTGTTTGGACCGAACCCGGACCGAAACCGACTTCGGTTTCGGTTCGGGTTTGGCTCGGTTTTGTGCAATTCTTCGGTCCGGGTCGGTCCAGTATTTTTTAAATTTTTGGTTCTCGGTTTAGACGGGTCGGTTCGGATTGGACCGATTGCTCACCCTACACAGGAGTGTTGCTCATTATCTTTTCATTCATGTTTATTCATACCTACCGATCATTTTGTCACTGAATAATCTTAGCCATATCAAACTACTCAAATTCTTTAATTACATTAATTTTACACACCGTTCAAATTAATTTAGCCACTCCTAATTCCTCACGTCTAGTGGTCCATGAATAGTTTAGGTTTGAGCTTTTAATTGACGACAAAAACTCCCGTGCATCATCTGTACCGTAGAATCGGGTCAACATTCGACCCGAATCCGACTCGTCCGGTCAATGTTGACTGATCAGTGGTCAACGTTGATCGCGTTGACTTTTTATTATTATTTTTTTTTATTTTTAAGAGTGGAGCGAGGGGGCCGAAGGCTTCGGAGCGAGCTAAAAAATATTAATATTGCCACAATCATTATCTATAAATTAAAATCGGAGCCGGAGAGAAAAAAATCAACGGTCAGATGTTGACCGTTGACCGGTCAACACTGACCGGGTCGGGCTGGCGGGTCGGGTCGGGGTCAGCCGGCTGTACCCAAGTGCATCTCTTAATTGACTATAAATTTCTTCTTTGAAAGAGTTTTATAATTCAAGGTCTAGATGTTTAAGTAAATTTTATTTCCATTAACCTTTATAAAATTCATGAAATCGAAATCAGGCTAAATTTAGTTAAGCTGACAAAATTTAAGACAAAAGAAACTCAATTTTAAATTATAAACAAAATCAGACTTCAGTATTTTGTTGACTGTGATAATAATTTTATAAATATCGTTAGATTAATAGTACAAGTCAGATAGTCCAAATTGCCGACTCAATTTCTAACATTCGGCGGCATAGCATTCCAAGTTCTTCTCCCCCACCACTCTTTCTCCTCTTATTCTCACTCATCTCTCTTTCTCTCTCTAGAGCGCAATGGCCCTTCAGTTGTGGGAGACATTGAAAGAATCGATCACCGCGTACACGGGGCTGTCGCCGGCTACTTTCTTCACGGTTATTGCTCTAGGCTTCACACTCTACTACGTCGTTTCGATTTTTTTCGGTTCTTCCGATGACGGACGCGTCCAGGAGAGGTCGAGAGCTTTTGAGGAAGAGATGGAGCCTCTGCCGCCTCCTGTTCAGATTGGTGAGATCACCGCCGAGGAGTTGAAACTCTACGACGGTTCTGATTCAAAGAAGCCTCTACTCATGGCCATCAAGGGTCAGATCTATGATGTCTCGCAAAGCAGGTCTATCTTCTCTCTCTTAGCCTGTTTTCTTTTTGATCGGATTTTTTTTTTGTGTTCTATTGAAATTTTTGTGTTGGTGTGTTTGATGTTGCTGGGGATCGGGGTTCCGATTTTATTAGGGTTTTAGTGATTATTGGTGCTTTTTTTGGTTGACCTGTTGATTCCCTTTGTCTAATTTTGTTGTTCCATGTTTGGAATAAATTCTCACTTTTTGAGCTTCCTTTCTCCTGGGTAAAGTGATTAAACTTTGCTTTGAATTATGATCCTTTTCTTCTTTTTCCTTTTTTGTTTATTCCTATTCTCACACTCTGTAAGCCTTCGTTTTGATGCAACCACAGTATCTATTATTCTCTCGAAAAAAAGATTTACAGGATATTTCGAGTGGGGATTTTCTAGGTTCTTGTAGTAAGATGATTAGGTTTTTGCTGTCTCTATTTTTTTTCTTTTATTATCAATTTTCTACTACTTGTATTTTATATTTTTCCTCACTTAACGTGCGGGGCCCTTGACAATTAGAAAAGAGAAGTTCTTTAGAAGCAAAAGATATCCTGAATCTGCTATTTAAAAGTTTATACGTGACCTGGTACTCTGTTTACTTAAGATATTGATTATTACTAATTAAACTTCCAAAGAAGAAGATAAGATAAGTCAATAGGCACGTACAGTTTTCAATCCCTATTTGCTCTTGCGTTAATGATAATGCAAATTTTGGAGAGGAACGTGCTGCTTCTCGAATTGGGTGTGGTGAGGGTTTTGAAGTTGACATTTTTAATTCCTCATTTGTTTTCATCTAATTGGAGCATGATAGTTGCGACTTATACTACTAATTAATCTCACTCAATATACAATTCTTCTAGTCAGCATGCAAAATTGTGTTATTGCCTATAGAGAAACCAGGTGATTATATTGTTCTGTAAATGCTATATCCTACATCTCCAACAGAAAGGCGCCTACCAAGGCTCAGCTTTTATCTTGCTATACTTAAACCAGTAGATTAGCCCAGGAAGTTGGAGTCATGTGGGGACACATTCTTGTTTTCCTTTGTCTAGTTTCTGAGAACTTCCCACTTTACATCTGTTGCTACTGATTATTGTCTCACCTGGAAAAACCACTCGACATGAAATTGCCAATGACCCCTTTAGGATGTATACTCCAATCAATATTCAAAGAGGATACCTTTATGACGTCTTCCAATACCATGCCAGGTTGTCCTCAACCAGCTAACATGAGCTTATTGCTTATAAGTGGTGAAGATGCCCTATTTTTTTCTTGATTTTAGAAGGTTTTGTTATATATAAGCGTTATCTAATAAAATCTGGCTAGACAGAATGAGCTTACTAAATTGCTGACTTACTTTAAATTGTCGATGTAAGACATCATATTAGCGAGGATGATTTTGCAAGGAACAATCTATATAAATACCAAAATTCATGTACGATTTGTTGAATGGGACATGCCTGTTTTGGAACTTTGTACACATGTGAATGAGTGCGTCATCCTTTACATAGTAGAATAGATGTTATGCATCATTTTTAACAGTTGAGATAGTGGTCTGCGGACACTAGTAAGCTAACAATGTGACGTGACCAGCTGCTTGCTCACTGTGTCCCAGTCTTATAAATGCCGTCATTTGTGCTTTTCAACATGTATTAGTGCATCTTTTGGACGCAAGAAATCAAATTTGAGAGCCCCTAAGAAGGAGCTGAACTTTATATAGACGTTTCATAATGCCAAATGGTGGCCCTGCCTGCATATGAATTTGTGCAATTAAGCTCACTTTTGTGGTTGCAGGATGTTTTATGGACCTGGTGGACCATATGCATTGTTTGCTGGAAAGGATGCTAGTAGAGCTCTTGCAAAAATGTCTTTCGAGGATAAAGATCTAACTGGTGATCTTACTGGGTTGGGCGTGTTTGAGATGGAAGCTCTGCAAGATTGGGAATACAAGTTCATGAGCAAATATGTGAAGGTGGGCACCGTCAAGGCAACCGTGCCAGTAAGCGAGGGTGAAGCAAGTGATGCTTCTGTGAGTGATGCTGCTAAACCGGCAGAAGCTGTTGAGGGTCATGTTCCTAAACCTGCAGAAGATGGTCCATCAGTAACCGCTCCCAAGGAAACTGAGGAAACCACACCTCCTCCTCCTGCTACTGCTGCTGCTGCCGATGATGCTGAGAAAAATGAGTGAAATGTTATCAGTGAGTTGGTGCAGATTAGGTTGAGTGTTTGGCGCTTGCTTCACTCATACTTACCTTTTTCTTTTTCATCTTATGACCACCAACCTTCCTTGTACATCACAACTTGTTTATTTATATTGTTTAATAATGACTTGGAGTTGAAGCTTATGCAGTTGGGTTTAATACGTCAATTTTCTTTCAGTGTCTCGCAAATTAATCCCCTATCTTTAATGGTTCATAATTGATAGAAGTGGCAGTGCCTAGTATAATGGTACGGTGCCTATCATATCATTACGTTGTGGATGGGTTTCATTTGGATAACAATTAATTATTATATGCTCTAAAATTTTTTTGCCAATGTAATATTAATTAACTATTAACTTTTTAATGGCTACATACTAGTGTGACTTTTGAGTTTTCCTCGGTGCTTCCTGCTACTATTTTCTCCTGCTGTCTAAAGGGGAAAAATATTACTCCTTATGTCTTATCTCATTTTTTTTGGGCATGTGTATTAAGAATAATAGGATTAGTAAAGTAAAGTGGGTAGAGAGTGATGGTCCCGGAACGAGGTCTTCGGTGTAGAGGGGGGGTGAATACACCGAAGAGGGATTTTTGAAAACTTTTATCAAATTAAAACAGAGTTGAGTGAGAGCTCAGTTATGAGTTCAACTGACTTCTAAAGAAGATGGTCAGCTGCACTGATAACTTAGCTGGCTGTGCGGAAAGTGGTGGAAAGAAAAACTTAGCTCGTTCCCTTTACAAAAGCTCAGAAAAACTTAGTTTCAGTTTTTAGTTAATCAGGTTTGAAATCAATGCGGTATGTCGCACGAGAGAGTTGAAACTTTGAAAACTTGTGCTGTGCAAATGCGGTTAGTTCTTTAAATAAATATAAAGCAAAGACTGAATAACGCAATAAAGAACACAGAATTTTAACGTGGTTCGGAGAGAAAACTCCTACGTCCACGACCAGGTTTTAACTGGTAAATCCACTAAGGATGACCACTTGGTTTACGAGTACCAAACAACTTCGCAGCTCTTCCTTGAGCTGTGTTCTAACAGTTTACGGGCACTGTAGAAGCCTGCACCTTTTCAGTTTTCGGGTACTGAATAACCTTACACTCGAATTTCGCGCTTCGAGAGGGCGTAACCTTGACCTAACCTTTTCTGGGTAAAGGATGGTTTGGGTTTCCAACTTTGAACGAGTTCTTACAATGAAGAACTTTGAGAGATGAACTCGTTCAGATCTAGGCTTTGGATTTACTATGATTACAGCCTATTGATCAGACGAAAAACTAAAGCAGTTTCTGAATGTGAACACTTAAGAAGTTAAGTGCTCTTTTAAAGAGATAGATAACTGCTGGAGAGCTTTTTGATACTTGAGAGATTCAGAGATGATGAAAGCTTGTGGGGAGTTTTTCGTGCCTGATTCTGAGGTTGAAGACTGGTATTTATAGGTAGAGATTCAAACTAGCCGTTGGAGGACCCGTTTGAATCTTACCTACTCTCTGATCTGTCGATCTGCCGTTGAGCGTATCTTCACATGTCTTCATCACTGTGTCAGATCCTAGGTTCGCCTTTCTAGGATCTTTGAGATGTCAATCCCTCATTGGTCGAGGTATATTGACTTCCTCTGAAACCGGGATTTCTGTCTTTTGAGCTTGACTTTGAATTTAGAGCTGGATGGGTAAACTGACTTGAAGTGACGTCTTCAGAGTTAGTTCCCTTTTTGGCCAGCTCAGCTGTCTTTCTTAGACTTTGATGCAGCTCAATTTATTCTGCTCCGTTGGATCTCCTTGGCTGGATCCATTCTTCTTTTCTTGAGTCGGTCATACTCAGCTTAGTTCTGGAGCTCTTTTCAGCTAAGAGACCTTTCAGCTGACTTTGGGTCCAGCTGATTACTCAGCTGGGTCTTCTTCTGTCTTCAGCTTCCAAACCTGTGAACTTAGAAAATCTAAGGCTCAAACAATTGAGCTGGAAAACTTAACTTAGGTTTGTACAATCATCTACTAGGTTGGAGAGCAGTTGGGTTTTGGAATCAAATCAAAACTTTAGAATTTTCCCAACAATTTCCCCCTTTTTGATGATGCCAAAACCTAACTGAGAAAAACAACCTGCTTCCCCCTAAATGAGAAAGTGGGGTTTTTAAAAGATTTCAGCAGAAGATTAAATTCAGAGTTCAGTGCCTGGACAAAGAGTTATTGTCATCAGGGTGAGCTTGAGAGCAAAATATTTCAGTTTTATTAATCCACAAAAGATGATTACAAGAGATACAGGATTAACAAACTGAAAATAGACAAAAACAATTTAATCCCAGTTAACTGGGTCTTCATTTCTGCTGCTTCTGCTGATTCTTCAGACGATCTTCTTAAAATTTACTCATCCGTTTCTTAACCTGTACCGGTTAAATATCATTTGCTCCAGCTTCCTGTATTCTTCTTTGTTGTTTACCTTGGAAATTTTCCTCATGATCGCCCATCTGTTTACTTCAGCGATAATCTTTGATTTATCAGGAAGATGAGTTCCAGGTATCAACGGAGGCTGGATATGATACAGCTGGGGAGCAGTGAGCTGGATCTTCGCGGTATTTGCAGCGTTGAAGAATGCCTTTGCCGTCATCCTGTCTTGATGAAAAAGCTCATTGAGATGCATCATGAAAGCAACATCTGGGGGCGTATTTGGGTAAGCTCCCAGATAATAGAAATCTTCGATGAACTCAAATTTTGTATGTTCCCAGTCGTCGTTTAGCTCTTCTGGGATCCATTCATCTACTCTTCTCCAGTTCATCGGCATCTGAGACTTTTTCTTTGCAGCTCTTATGCTTGCTCTTTTTCTCTGCTGCTTCTTTTCTTCGGCATTTAGCAGACTTTCTTTCTTCTTCTGCTATTCTTGGAGGCTTTTCATCTCTTGCTTTTGCTGAGTTACAAAGTTGCAGAGCCAATGAATATCATTGAACTGTTCTGGCGTGGCTCCGCTAGCTTTGGCAAGAGGGATGATCATTCTGCTCCATTTCCCTTTCCGTCCAGCTGGTTCCTCTGCATCCAGCTCAGCAACAACTTCGTCAATCTCTGACTGCATCACTTGGACTTCAGCTACAGCTTTTCCTTTGCCCGTCTTTGAAGTTTTTCTCTTGTCATTACCTTCCCCCTTTTTGGCATTATCAATAAGAGTGGAGGAGAGGTTGACTACTGTCTCATTCAGCTGGGCCAAGGCTTTGTCAATATCAGCAATCTTTGCTGAGTTGTCTGCTGTGACGAGATTGAGCTGTGCTGTGCTGCTGCTTCCAGCTTTGAACTGATTGTCCAGCTCTTTGTAAAGATTGAACAGCTGGTGGATGTCAGTTCTGTGGGAGATAGTCTGCTGTTGGAGAGCGTCCAGCTGGCTGGATAAATCGATGACGCGGCTTTCCAGCGGAGCTTGGAGGTTTGAGATGATCTCAGGGACTCTCTTCTCTAGATGATTTGAATTATCAATACGTTGAGAAACGAGAGACTGTTTGAGATCTCTGGGTCTTTCACGCATTACGGCGAATCTGTGCACGTCATCAATGGACTGTCCATTACATTGGACTTGCCATTCAATAGCTGTGATGCGCAGAAGGGTGTCAACATTTGATTTGAGTCTATCCTGATAAAGGATTTCCTCGACTTGTTTGGCGATCTCGTCCTTCATTGCATCAGAAAGCACAGTAGGATCCGTCTGGGTCCCGGATTCGGCTTGGCTGGGTTTTACTGCCTCGATCTCGACCAGTGAGCGAGTGTCATCGGCAATTGGACTCTGTGGGGCAGCTTCGATTGGCTCAACTATTGCATTAGTTGGCTCTTCTTCAATCATCATTGCCTCAGCTGTGTCGGCAGGGACAGCTTCCTTGGCAGTTTCAACTGGAACAATCCAGCTGAGATTGTGTAGGTAGGAGTTGGCTCGAGAGATGACTTCCTCAGAAGGTGGTACTTCATCCTGTTCGACCTTCTGGATGAGGATTTGGATCAGCTCGTCTTGATGCTCAAAGGCATCCTGAAGACTTCCAAATCCGAATATCTCCTGCAGAGCTGCTTCTTCGGCTTTAAGCTTGTCGAAAGTGTAGAACTCCACCATTTCTTCATTTGCGTACCAAGTGGCCATCTTGGTAGCCAAATAAAATTTGAAGTCGCTGACAGCGACTAAAGCAGCAGGGAGCAAGGCAAGAGATGGATAATGTTGCAGTGCGCTCTTAATTCCTTGGAGTCTGAGGTCCTCGACCCTCATGACTGTGGCAGCACGTGCAACGGCTCTGGGACTGAGGATTTCGATTTTCTCAGAAGAAGAAGTAGGGCTTGATGGTTCAGCTTGGTATTCATCATCCAGCTGCAAAGGAGCGTCAGCTGGATGGGGCTCTTTAGGTGAGCTGGGTGTTGAAAGATGGGTGGTTTCAGGTACTGAAGAAGTAGGCGAGGATTCTTGGAGAGGTACCTGAGGATGAGGAGGAAGGAGAAGAGAGTGTTGTTGAGGAGGAAGGAGAAGAGAGTGTTGTTGAGGAGAAGATCCAGATGATGTGAGATCCAGGGTGGGGGACCACTATCTGTGGTTCCTCAGCTTCTCGTGAAGCAATCACGAACTCCCTTCCTTGATCTGTGCTGGAAGAGGAATCCTGAGCTGTCTCCTCAGCGACTGATCTCCATTCAGTCGGCCCGGCTTATCGGTGGCTTCTCTTGTCTCCTCGGTGGCTTCTTGCTGGCTGCCTTAAATTTGAGCTTCTTTTTGGCAGGTGGAGATCCAGCTGGTTCCTCTGGCTGCTTCCTTTTCCCTGCTTGAGAGGGAGAGGCAGTCTGCTGTTTTGCCTCATGCATCTTCTTCTTCCCTTCAGCGGCTGCTTTCTTCATCAAGTCAGAGAGCTGACTCTGCTTTTCAAAAAGAACTTTGGACACAGGGAACTCTTCTGTGTCTTTCCACTTGATTTGCCGTCCAGTTGTGTAGTGTTCTATTATGCACGCCACCTTGGTGCATAAATAGATGGTCTCCCTACAGCTGAACTTGGTGAAGCTGTCATCTTCGAAGTGAATCTTCTTCGACTCCTTCTCCAACTTTCCCATAAAGTAGGAGAACCAATCCACAGGATCATTCCTAAGGATGGCTATCATTGGCTTCAACTTGGGTATGCTGATCTCTCCTTGAGATCTAGCAATACCTAGGATGCACTTCTGGGTCACATCCAGAAGCAGTCTGAATTTGGGCTTGAGCAGTAGCTTGGACATACTCGCCCTGTAGGGTTCCGGCTTGAACAGCATCTGATCCAGTTCGGCCTGGATATCTTCTCTGGTGTAGTTGTCTGGGGAGCGGTCCCCAAGAGTTTTCAATCCGAACAGCTTGCTCAACATCCGGTTGATGTTGATGTCGACGTCCCAGGGAGTTGTATGCCCTGTCTTTTCTTTGAGTTGGAGGGTGATGTTGGAGCGGAGACGTTCTTCTCTGTTCGTCATCTCCATGAAGAACTCTGCTACTTCCCGGCGGAAGATGTTCTTCGGACGCGCCGTCGCCCATTGAAGTAGGCCTGCCTTCTCGATGAGATCCAGCACCTCCTGGAACTCCGAGGTCTTGTAGTTCTTGAGAGTTAAGCAACTCTCAAAGTGCAGCTTTGACTTGAGGTTCTCCGATTGGTTTGCTCCTGGGGTTATCTTCTTTGGTGCCATTGTATATTTCTGTATTGAAGAGTTAGAAGAATACAAGAGAAAAGAGTTTTGCAGAGAGATAAGCAAGAACTTGATTTGCAGAAAAATTTCAGAGATAATAAGTAAATATGGCGACGATATGCATATCTTTGATATATATATATATCAACCGTCTATCTTGATGAACGGTTGAGATCTTTAGATTTGAATTCAAGATCTGCGGCTGGGAGAGATTTGCGCAACACATTAAGTGACGTGCGTATGTAGATTATAGGTCACGCGCGCGTGAGGTAGTCAAAACGTTCTGACTTCTGCCTCGACTTTCCCGAGCTACAGTACCCTGCATGTTTTTCATTAAATGCGATGGGATTCGATTTGATGGATAACTTATTGACGAATCCATCTAAGGAATGTCTGTGAATTTTGAATTTAAATTCAAGTAATTTTATCCTTAAATAGCATATTCCTCAGGGAAATAAATGAAAGACTGCAAACCTGTCAGCTGAACTTTGTAGTCAGCTGATACCTCGGCTGTGTTTCTTTGTGTTGAGTTACTCCTTCAGTTTAACTATCCAGCTGAGCTTGATTCCCCTCAGCTGGTTTCCCTTCCTGAACTGAGTTCACGAAACGACTGGGTCTGGATTCTTCCATCTTGATATCCCAAAAGGTTTCCAGCTGAGTCTTATTCCCCCTCAGCTGGATGAAGTTTCTTCATCAGGATTAAGCAATCCAAGCAATCCACACAGCATTTTGAATCTTGCTTCCATCAGCGGCTTTGTTAATATGTCAGCTCGTTGAATATCTGTGTGAATTTTCTCAACAATGACGTCTTTCTTTTCCACGTGATCTCTGATGAAGTGATGTCGAACGTCAACGTGCTTACACCTTGTGTGAAGAACTGGATTTTCAGATATTGCAATAGCACTTGAGCTATCACAGAAAATTGGAACTTGACCAGTTTTCACTTCATAGTCATCCAGCTGATGCTTCAGCCAGAGAATTTGAGAGCAGCAGCTTCCAGCTGCCATATACTCCGCTTCAGTTGTAGAAGTAGCGACACATGTCTGCTTCTTTGAAAACTATGATATCAACTTGCTTCCTAGGAACTGACATGTTCCTGAAGTTGATTTTCTGTCTAATCGATCTCCAGCGTAGTACCGAGTCCGAGTATCCGATCACCAAATTATCTTGTTGGATACCACAACCCAACACTACGAGTACCCTTTAGATATTTGAGAATATTCTTAATCGCTTGCATATGTGTCTCCTTAGGATCAACTTGAAATGCGGCACATACTCCATTGCAAATGATATATACGGCGGCTAGCCGTGAGATACGACGGGGAACCAATTATCCCTCTGTATTTGCTGGGATCCACTGATTTTCCTTCGGTTCCAGGTTCAATCTTCCAGTTTGTATTCATAGGGATCTTCACCGTTTTGTTGGATTGAATTCCATATTTGGTGATCAAGTCTTTCACGTACTTGGATTGATTTATGAATATTCCTTCTGCTGATTGCTTGATTTGGAGTCCTAGGAAGAAACTCATTTCTCCCATCATTGACATTTGGAATTGTTTTGACATCATCTCTCCAAATCTTTCACATAAGAAAGTTGATCTTGAGCCGAAGATGATGTCGTCCACATAAATTTGAACAACTAAAATATCTTCACCTAGCTTGATGGTGAAGAGGGTTCTATCAACTGAACCTTTCTAGAAATCCTGACAGAGTATCATACCAAGCTCGAGGTGCTTGCTTCAGACCATAAAGCGCATTCTTTAGCTTGTAAACTTTGTTTCCTTCTACTTCAAATCACGGGGTTGCTCTACATAGACATCTTCTCCGATTTCCCCATTCAAGAATGCACACTTCACGTCCATTTGGTATACTTTGAATTTGTGATGTCTTTGCGTATGCAAGGAATAATGCGATGGCTTCCAATCTTGCTCTTTGGAGCAAATGACTCTTCAAAGTCTATTCCTTCTTGTGTATATCCCTTGGCGACTAAGCGAGCCTTATTTACGATTATTACTCCAAGAGTATCCGGCTTGTTTTTGAATATCCATTTCGGACCTATTATTTTGACTCCTTCGGTCTATCGACCGGTTCCGGAACGCAATTTCGAGAAATTCATTCGGTTCTTCTTGCATAACATTTGTCCAGGCACACTCTTTAAGGCTTCGATAATTGTTTGAGGCTGCGGAACTTGAGCTACATAACATGCCATGAGTCGTGTCTTCGTTGTAGACGGTCGGATCTAGCTCTGCGAGACTTGAGCTTCATTATTTGCTTCTTGCGGATTTGATGTCAGGTTTTGAGCAATTGAATTTCTTGTTCTAACTATGTCTGATGGTTCTCCAATGATTGCTGAAGCTGGATGATCATCGATCCATCGTCGTCTTCTTCTAATTTCTTCTTCTAGCTCATTGATGCTTGAAGTTGCTAAGTCACGTCTTGCTTGGAGATGTTACGAGTCATATCACGAGACTCGTTCGATTTGGATTAGAGTTAGATTGATCTTGAGGCGTAGGCGAGTAAATCCAGTGGAGAGGGAGGTAGGGAATCGGTACAGGTCTTGATTTCCAGCTGGCGGCATTCCCCCTTGATCTGATATTGGGGATTCCTCTGGATCATCAGCTGGTTGATTTGCCTCTGCTGAATTGATTTGAGGTTCTCCTGGTTCATCATCCCAAATCAATGGTTCAGCTAGATTCCGGATTCGAATTACTTGAGATCTTGTTTGAGCTGGATCGGAGCTTGAAGTTCCAGCTGTGTTTCTTTGTTTGATCGACTATATGAATTCGAAGGATGTTTCATCAAAGGTGACATGATGGGTCACTTCAACTGTTTGTGTTCTCCTGTTGAAGACTCTGTAAGCTTTACTTACAGCTGAGTAACCAAGGAATACTCCTCGGTCAGTTTTGGCGTCGAACGTCTTCTGCTGGGTTTTCCCATTATTTAGGATATGGCATTTTGAACCGAAAACCTTGAAATACCCGATGAAGGGTTTCCTGTTATTCCATAGCTCGTACAGAGTCTTTCCTTGTCTGGATGTGAGTAGCGATCTATTCTGAGTGAAGCAAGCTGTGTTGATAGCTTCAGCCCAGAATTTCTTTGGAATGGCTGAGCTTGCTAACATTGAGGTTGCTGCTTCCTTGAGTGTTCTGTTCCTCCTCTCAGCTACACCATTCTGCTGAGGTGTGCGTGCAGCTGAGGTTTGATGTTGTACTCCGTCCTTCTCACAATAATCATATATGGTTTCATTCAGAAACTCAGTTCCTCGGTCTGATCTGATTGAGATAATTTTGCATTCCTTTTGAGTCGTCAACCTTTCCAGCAGGGCCGACAGCTTGGATCTGGTTTCACTTTTCTGGTACAGGAATGAAACCCAAGTGAATCTGGAGAAGTCATCCACTACAACCAGAGTGTATTTCCTGCTGTTAAAACTTGCTGGAGTTACTGGACCAAAAAGATCCATGTGAAGAAGTTGAAGAACTCGATCAGTTGAGGGCGTCGGCTTGAGAGAGAATGAAATCCTTGTCTGTTTTCCTTGTTGACAAGCACTGCAAATATGACTCTTGTCATAAACTTGATCTGGAATTCCATTAGCGAGCTGATTTCTAGCCAGCTTGTTGATTGTCTTGAAATTGAGATGATTCAGCCGTACGTACCACAAGGTGACTTCATTCTTCTTTTGATACAAGACATGTGTACGGAGAATTTCTTGTTCGATCGACAAAGTATATGTTTGCTTCTCTTTTCCCTCTCAGTAATACCTGTTTGGTTTCTCTGTTTTTCACTGTACATCCCTGTGCATCGAACTTGACAGAAAAATCATTATCGCAGAATTGACTAATGGAAAGCAAGTTATGTTTCAATCCTTGAACATATGAAACGTTAGATATTTTAACATTGTAGGTTTCAAATGTACCGTAACCTTTGGTTAAACCTTTGGAGTTGTCACCAAACGTTACTTGAGGACCTAGACGCTCTTCGTATTCTTGGAGTAGATGCTTTAGATGAGTCATGTGTTTTGAGCATCCGCTGTCCAAGTACCACAGTGTTCTCATCGATTCCTCTATGATGCATCTTTTTCTTGCAGCCTGTCACAGAAATCAAAATTTAGGTCCCCAGTTGTAATTGGTCCTTATGGGTTAGTTAGAGATCCCTTTACGATCCATATTTGTTTGATGACTCTGATTGGATCGTTAGATCTGATAATTCTCCCAGCTGTGTCTATGAACACGTTCCTTGTGTTCTTTGTTTGACTCTGTTGGCTGGGTCTTGATCTCTGTCTTCTCCCAGCTTGATTTCTTGATAGTTCAGTTCTTCGTTGATTTCCAGCTGAGACATTTCTTTGCTTCTGTCTCTGCTGTCTAATTTGGTATCTCGGCTGGACTTGATAATCCAGCTGGTAGTCATATGTCTGATATCCAGCTGGAGATCTTGTCTGATATCTCGGTTGATATCTCGTCATTTGCTGCTGATGATGCTGGTGTCGATGTTGTCCAGCGTCATTCCTTCGTTGTTCTTTGAACCCAATGTGGTCGATTTGAGCTTGGGGTTGCCTTACGGCTTGTCTTCTAGGACCTTCTTGTGTTTTCTCGTTTCTCGGTCTTTTGTCTTTGGAATTGGATTCTCTTTTGCTTTCACAAAAGTTACCTTCGTTCCACTTGTAGTTGCAACATTTGTTAGATCCTTAGATCCATCATAACCCAATCCCGTTTTTAATGCTGCGGGTCGTTGTACACTGATTATTTCATCCATCGTTGATGTAGCTTTGATGAGTGCTACCAGCTTTGTGGATAGTGTTTCTTCTGACCTTTTTAACTCCAAGATCTCAGCTGTCTTTTTGTCCGACTCAGCTGTGAATTTTTCCAAATTGTCCATCAGCTGCTTTTTCTCATAGTAGAACTCTTTCATCAGCTGATCCTGTTTGACTAACTTTTCCTTGAGCGACACTATTTCCTCGTTGAGCTGTGTAGCATCAGCTGCTTCTGATGCTTCTTTCTTTTTCAGTTCTACCTTCAGCTCAGCATTTTCACACATTATGACATCAAGAATTTCTTGTAAATCCTTGAAGTCATTCATGACTTTCTCCACCAGATTCCAATCAGGTTGTCCTTCTGATTCAGAGACCTGCGTAGAGTGTTCGTGTGATGGTGATGGGTTAGATACGTTCTGAATTTTAGAAGTTACCTCATCATCGTCGAGTCCTTCGTACGTCCCATGAAGCAAGCATCCCAGTCTTGATCATCACGGGCCATGAGTGCATCTTCCTCTGAGTCTGAGAAGGGCATATCATCATCTATTTTGTTGCACTCGGACTCTTCATCAGCTATATATGCTCTTCTTACCGTCAATTTGCCTTAGCTTTCAGAAGATCTTTTTCTTTCTTAGACAGTTTGGGACAGTCCTGCTTGTAGTGTCCCGGCTCCTTGCAATTGAAGCAGCCTTCCTCTATCCGTTTAGAGGTGTCAGCTGATTTTTCATCAGCTGCTGTGTACTTGTCTCTGTACGTCTTGGCGAATTTCTTGTACTTGCCTTTGCTGGTGTTGAGTCTGTTATAATTTTTCACCAACATGGCAATTTCTTCGAGTAGCTTCTCTTTGCTCATATCCTTTTTGTCTTTCTTCTTCTTGGAGGACTCAGCTGACTTGACATGAGCTGACTTTTCAGAGTTGGCTCTGAAAGCTATTTCTTTTGGAGCTGGGGTGAGTTCTCCGTCATTCTGTCTGCTTGAAGATTCTTCTTGGGTGATCTTCAAGTTGTATTCGTTGGCTTTTAAGAGTGAGAACAATCTTTCTGTAGATAGATCACCCAAGTCACTTCGACTTTGGTGGACTACCTTGTAAGTATTCCATTCAGCTGAAAGAGCTGAAAGAACCTTTAAGTTCTTTTACCGCTGGGTATATTTCCCAGTTCTGATTGTCTCTATTTTCTATTTCGACGACTATGTTTGAGAACCTTAGCTCCATCGCTTCAATGGACTCATTGGCTAGCTGCTTGAAGTTGTCGAATTTTTGGCAAGCTATTGTGAACTTGTTTTCTTTGATCTCTTCTGACCCTTCACATAGCTTGGCAAGTGTCTCCCACATCTCTTTGGCTGTCTCGCACTTGATGATTTTACTCAGGTAGGCGTTCGAGACCGTTGATGAGATGGTGTTCCTTGCGAAGCTGTCCAGTCCAGCTTGCTTTCGTTCTTCTGAAGAGTATTCCTTCTTTGGCTTGAGAATTGGCCGGTATTCTGGTTGTCCTCCATCATGAGCAGGTACGAGTTCATTTCCTTGTTTATAAATGAGGATGGGTCTGTCTGAGATGACGTCCCACATCATATCGTGATGCGTACATAGGAAGCTTTTCAATCTGAATTTCCAGATTGCATAGTCATCAACTGAGAAGGTGGGAAGATTCCTGTTAAGATAGGAATCCATGAAGAGATGTACAGAATGCACTAGTATGAGTTTTTCTGTAAAACGGATCTGTTCAGTTGACCACTGACGCAGAGTTTCAAGACAAATCTCTTGATTCAGAAACAACGGTCGTTTGAACCACTGCTCTGATACCAATTGATGGTCCCGGAATGAGGTCTTCGGTGTAGAGGGGGGGTGAATACACCGAAGAGGGATTTTTGAAAACTTTTATCAAATTAAAACAGAGTTGAGTGAGAGCTCAGTTATGAGTTCAACTGACTTCTAAAGAAGATGGTCGACCGGATCGATAACTTAATGGCTGTGCGGAAAGTGGTGGAAAGAAAAACTTAGCTCGTTCCCTTTACAAAAGCTCAGAAAAACTTAGTTTCAGTTTTCAGTTAATCAGGTTTGAAATCAATGCAAGTGGCTGGGTCACACAGCCAGAGAGTTGAAACTTTGAAAACTTGTGCTGTGCAAATGCGGTTAGTTCTTTAAATAAATATAAAGCAAAGACTGAATAACACAATAAAGAACACAGAATTTTAACGTGGTTCGGAGAGAAAACTCCTACGTCCACGACTGTGTTTTAGCGGTAAATCCACTAAGGATGACCACTTGGTTTACGAGTACCAAACAACTTCGCAGCTCTTCTGAGCCGTGTTCTAACGCCACGGGCACCGTAGAAGCTCGCACCTTTTCGGTTTTCGGAACGAATAACCTTACACTCGAATTTCGCGCTTCGAGAGGGCGTAACCTTGACCTAACCTTTTCTGGGTAAAGGATGGTTTGGGTTTCCAACTTTGAACGAGTTCTTACAATGAAGAACTTTGAGAGATGAACTCGTTCAGATCTAGGCTTTGGATTTACTATGATTACAGCCTATTGATCAGACGAAAAACTAAAGCGGTTCGAATGTGAACACTTAAGAAGTTAAGTGCTCTTTTAAAGAGATAGATAATCACCGGAGAGCTTTTTGATACTTGAGAGATTCAGAGATGATGAAAGCTTGTGGGGAGTTTTTCGTGCCTGATTCTGAGGTTGAAGACTGGTATTTATAGGTAGAGATTCAAACTAGCCGTTGGAGGACCCGTTTGAATCTTACCTACTCTCTGATCTGTCGATCTGCCGTTGAGCGTATCTTCACCTGTCTTCATCACTGTGTCAGATCCTAGGTTCGCCTTTCTAGGATGCTGAGATGTCAATCCCTCATTGGTCGAGGTATATTGACTTCCTCTGAAACCGGGATTTCTGTCTTTTGAGCTTGACTTTGAATTTAGAGCTGGATGGGTAAACTGACTTAAAGTGACGTCTTCAGAGTTAGTTCCCTTTTTGGTCAGCTCAGCTGTCTTTCTTAAACTTTGATGCAGCTCAATTTATTCTGCTCCGTTGGATCTCCTTGGTTGGACCCATTCTTCTTTTCTTGAGTCAGTCAGACTCAGCTCAGTTCTGGAGCTCTGTTCAGCTAAGAGACCTTTCAGCTGACTTTGGGTCCAGCTGATTACTCAGCTGGGTCTTCTTCTGTCTTCAGCTTCCAAACCTGTGAACTTAGAAAATCTAAGGCTCAAACAATTGAGCTGGAAAACTTAACTTAGGTTTGTACAATCATCTACTAGGTTGGAGAGCAGTTGGGTTTTGGAATCAAATCAAAACTTTAGAATTTTCCCAACAGAAAGAGTGAATAGTGAACGACAAAGAAAATAAGAAGAAAAATAGTGAAAGGTCAATTTGATACGATTCAATTTAAAGAAAAAACAAATAATTTGATTATTTAATTATTCGGATTCAATTCGATTTAGGACTGAACCATCCGAATGCTCAGCCTAGAGAAATATACTATACTAGATTGTTGCTTATCTTTCACAAGCAGGAGCCTTCATGAAAGGCTTGATCCTTTGTTTACCAAATACGTTATCATTTATTTGTGTATACCTCATGCATAATGTTTTCCCTCACAAACAACAAGAGCTTTTCTTGTTTTTTCTCCTCCTTTCAGTAGACCGCCTCTCTCTCTCCCTCTCTCACACACACACACTCAACTATATATAATTTGAATAAAGTTATTAGAACAAACCTGGTGCAGTGAAATACTAGTATTTAGTAATTTGGCAATTAGGTTTTGACTCAAGTAGTGCAATGGCAGATCCCTCCTCCTGTTCACACTGGTGGCACGCCCCCTTGTACCTGGCCATGTCTTTCACCCTCGCATTCATCGCCATCTCAACCGCAAAACATTCCACCCCCAAAACCCCACTCCCGCCGTCCCACGCCCTCGCCATCAACGCCTCCAGAGCCCTCCGCCTCCGCGGCGGCTTCCACATAACCGCCACCCTCCTCCAAATCTCGCCGGATCTCTTCTTCTCCGGCCCCGAGACCACCGTCTTCGCCATCCAAGATTCCGCCATCTCCAACCTCTCCGTCCCGCCCTGGACAATGCGGCAGCTCCTCCGCTACCACGCCGTCCCCGCCACCCTACGCATGGTGGAGCTCTCCAAGAAACCGCCCGGATTCTGCTTCCAAACACTCGCCGACGTCGACGAGAGATTGGCTATCACCGACAACGACGCCGAAACGGGGTCGCTGAAGATCAACAACGTGCTGGTTTCTCAGCCCGATATGTTCCTCCAAGGCCCGATTGCCGTGCACGGAGTCGCCGGGCCCTTCGACACGACGTCGTGCCGGGTTTGGAATCGGAGTAGCCTTATTGTCGGCAAGAATCAAACGATCGAGTGGAAAAGGATAGTCAGGTATTTGAGCTCCAACGGATTTGTTTCTTTTGCAATCGGATTGAATGCAGTCGTTGAGGGGATTCTTCAAGATTATCCCAATCTAGCCTCCGTCACCGTCTTTGCTCCTCCCAATTCTGAGTTTCTTTCTTCTCCTTCGCCGTTTTTGGATAGAATCGTGAGGCTTCACATTCTGCAACAGAGTTTTAGTTATGTGGAGTTGAGTGCAGCAGCAGAGGGGAATTCATCTCTCACAACCCTTGTTCCTGGCTCTCATCTGCAGATTCATAAGCTTTCTCCAAATTTCGCTATAAATGGAGTCCAAATTACTAGGCCAGATCTCTTTTCCTCCAAGAATTGCATCGTTCATGGAATTTCTAGGGATTTTGATTTGGAAGATTTTTTCAATTCATTTAAATAGTTTTGCATTTCTTCTTCTTCTTTGATACACGTATATATAGACTAAACATTTAATTCTTGATTTATTAATTCTTCTCTTTTCAATATACGTTACGCATAAACTTATAAAATGTGTTGGTTCAAGATTAATTAACGAAGATGCTGTTTGTTTGTCTGTTCAAGGAAACAAAAGGTCAACCACTTGTTTATGCAAATTCTTCACAGATTTTTTGTGAGGTTCCTTGTAACATTCTTTCTGAGTTTGAATCGAATTTTCAAGCGAGACTTAGATATGATTAGCTGGAAAGAGATATTAATTATGGTAGGAGCTGAAATTATAGTAATTTATTCTTATATTTAGTTTACATTATTATTTATACCTCCTTATAGATGGTATAACATAATAACAAATAGTATAACATAATAACAACAATATAAGTATAACTCATACGAGCCCGAATTTTATAAAGGACCGCATACTTTGTATCAAACAAGATATTAGGGTGTATAATATATATTATACACCCTAATCACCATTATTAAGGTTGGAAATTTATCTATTATGTTTGAATCCTGGCCAAGCTCGGCTCGGCCTGACCCGATTTCTTGGGGCGGCAATAGTCCAAGAGTATTTAATACTCCTTTTATCTCCAAATATATGTTTCGAACCGTTAAAATACGTATACTAAGATAGTGAATAAAATGATTTTTTTTATCCCTAATTATTGCATGAGAAACATAAAAAACAATTTTTATTATCTTGAGTAAAAGGGTAGATGTGATGATTTGGCATAAATTTGCATAAAATTATGAGATACTCCCTCCGTCCCTTTTTCGTCCGTCCCCCATAAGTGTGGTCCTTCCTTAAGGGTTCGTTTGGTAGGGGTGATTAGGGTGTATAATATGTCTATGACACCCTAATATCTTGTTTTTTTTTTTAATATCATTACAAATATTAATACTCACACACACCACCTAGGGTTTTTTTTTGTGGTCGAGAGTATTCGAACCTCTGACCTATTGGTCAACAGGCAACCACTCCACCACTAGGCCATCCCCACTGGGACCCTAATATCTTGTTTGGTATGAAGTATACGACCCTTTATAAAGTTCGGGCTCGTATGAATAATACTTATTTTTATTGTTATGTATACTACCTATGAGATGGTATAAATAATACTGCAACTAATTATATCAATAAATTATAATAATTACTATGTGTTACAGAGAATCTAATACATCATACCAAACAGAATATTAATTCTTTATATTTATAAGACATCTCAGTCAAACATATCAGGCCTTATCCCATACTTTGTAGGGGTGTTTAAACGGGTCGGGTAGGGTACCCTACTCGAAAATGTCGGGTACCAGATTCCGATTTTTCCAAATTTATTATACCCTATCTCGACCCTATATTAAAAATCGGGTATCCAAATACCCTAAGTGGGTATCCCAATCGGGTATTAGGGTACTCGAATTACCCGATATTATTTAATTTATGTTCTATGTTATGCTTAAAATAAATTATTCAACATTATTCCATTTATGTCTTACACTATATATATGCAATGTCTAATATATAAAGAAGTACAATACGATATATTCATACATCATGAGGTATTATTGATTTATAAAGTCGGAACACATTATATTAAATTTAAATTATAAACTATTAAACTCATAGCAATGACCATAACAATCTGCAACCAAAATACACAAGAAATATATATCAATTTAAAATTAAAAAATATCACCAATACTATTAATCATAAACTAAAACCATAAATATATCTCATAGGTTTGTATCCTAAAAGTTAATTAACTTAATTTAAAGTAATATAATATAGTATAAATTAAAAATTCGGGTATACTCGGGTACCCGAATTGGGTATCGGGTATACCCGATACCCGAAATTTCTAAAACAACTCAACCCGTATCCCGACCCATTTACCCGAATATGCGGGTATCGGGTACCCAATACCCGTCGGGTGTCGGGTTGGTACAGCACTACCCGATTACCCGCCACCGGTTTAGACAGCCCTAATACTTTGTACCAAACGAGCCCTAAATGGATATGACCCCACTTAAAATTTGATCCTTTAAAAATTAATACTATAATCAAGTAGATCACATACTCCACTCACTACACATCTACCTAACATCATTTTTAAAACTCGTACCCCTCCCTCCGAACCACACTTATTAGGGATGAAGGGAGTATAACATTTATTCGGAACGGACGAAGTAACCCACAAGAAAACTACGTGCCAAGCAAAATTGAATTGACAAATGGATCAACTCAAAATATAAAAAACAAATTTGGACGACAGAAAATGTAACTGGGAAAGTCTTCTTACATTACTAAGCTATATATAATTATTGTACGGCCTGCAAGAGAGTTGACCTAACATATAATATAACTTGGCAAAATTTTGGGGACTATGCTTTGCTTCTGTTTCTCAATCTACTGGTTTATTCCCCTTGAGAGGTCTAAATACAATCTCATCATGAGCAGAAAGCGTTGAGAGTTTTCTGCGACTAATGGTGGGTTACGTTGAAATTTTATATAATACTATTATATATTTCAAGAAGTCCACACTAGATAAATGTAGTTTCTTTGAGGTTATGATCGATGAGAGGAATTTTAATCATGAATTTTGAAAGCTTAATTTTAAATTGCTTAACATTAATTAATTAGGATAGTCCAGGTACATCATATCAATGTGGAAAACATCAAGTCAACTAATAGTTTAAGCAGAAAGCAATGTGAGTTTAGGACGTGATCGAAACCATTTTTTCTTGAATTATATATATATATATATATATATATATATATATAATACTATAGAAATTATTCCTCCCGTGAGAACTTGAGAACATGCTTAAATCTATATATATTCATACTTAAATCTATATATAGTCATTCTTAATGAGATTCATGTTTTTTTGTATAAACAATTGTGCTTATATAAAATCATGTTTAAATCTATATATATTCATGCTTCGAATAATAACAACCATAGATCATACAAAGATCAACGGTTCAGATTGGTTCCTAGTTCCCACACTAGGAATAGTTTTCATATGAACCAATCACATATATATATATATATATATATATATATATATAGACTAACACAGTGTCACGCGTAGAGAAGTTGCTTCTCATCCCTGTGTCTGACTTTATGCATAAATAATCCAAATATTGAGAAGATTTCTTGTGCTATAAGTAGGGCTCTAACATCTATTTGCATTTCATCTTTTGTATCTTAACTGCTTCAAGAATTCCTGGCCTTTTTAAATTCATTCGTTCAGATTGAGATATGAGAATCCAGACTAGTTCATATTTGTTTATCATATTCATAATCATTTCAGCACAGGTCCATCTCTCCAGTTGCAGACACATCAACCATGCTGCAAATGAAGCAAGAGTTAGAGCTAAATTCTATTCCACTTTTCTTCGATACTTCTCCGCAGTTCCTCAATATACAGGATGGAAGGAGATCGAGGGCAAGAAGCTACACGTAGTATCGCGAAGGCTCGTTCCTTGTGGACCAAATCCACTCCACAACTGATCTTGCAACCCTAATCAAATAGTCCCCACTAGTAGATGATACATATTAATTTTCTTTTTTGTTATTCATTACATGGATTGGATTCTGTTGCAGTAGGTTTCTGAAAGAAATTTCAGGTAATCAGCAAATAATTGGAGAAAGGATTAATTTATGCACCGCGCAAGAAAGACTGTTGATCATATAGGAGAAATATTTTGATGGCCGGTGAATCATATTTTTGTTGTCAACATTATACTTGCCAACTTTGCGTAGCAGTTTTATCTTTTTTCTGGAAGGTGTAATAGTTTGTATGTAATATACAGGTATGTAATTAATGTTTTGTTTGATGCAAACGGACATATATACATATATAAATACAAGGCAACTATTTGTTCGAAAGCAACTTAAGGCGAAAATCATTCAGAAATCAAGCTTGATAGCTCACAGTTGAGTTTAGAACAAAATCTGGTCTTGCAAATTTCTGGAGTTTTTTTTGGACTAGAAAAGTTGTAGTATTAATTAGAGTGGATGTTCCTCGTTAACAAGGGGCTAAGCATTTCAGCTTCGGGCAAATCAAAGTTGACTTTGAAATATGCTCCGTCTCACGTTGTCAAAAAAGAAATGATTAGTCGGGACAAAAACTAAGATTAGTAGTATTATAATTTGTTGTTTTCTTTTTTATTTTAGATAAAATGAAAACGATAATGATAATGCTATTGCGTTGAGGACCGCCGCAGATTTGAAGGCTGTGATTAATTGAGATGGTAGGCCCATTTGGCACGTCCGTCGATGTCAAAACCTTGCAATATTGGAATTGGATTGGATTTACAAACATGAGCAGCATTGCATTTATTCCTGCATCTTGCCCAGACTTTGCACTTTTTCGCATACTACCCTAATGTACAAAGTAACTCCCCTCGCACTGTAAAGTTCGTGATTTTATACTATTTCATAAAAGAGCAAGAGCATCTTTAAACACACGCTCTCTCTCTCGTGTTGGTGGGAAATACGAATACCTAACAAAACTGATAGGCCTAAAGAAAAAAAAAACAGCAAAAGGAGACGAAGAAAACACAAAAATACTAAAATGAATTCTTGAAAAGTGGCAGTAATTCAGTATTTGTAGATTTCATTCAGTCCCACTTGCTCTCGGATCTGTTCCTGTTGCAATGCAACAAACAAGCACTCAAAGTGGTTGTCAATGCGATTTGTCCGCTTCTCTTTACGTTTACCATTTAAACTTAAACCACTGTGCTCTCTAGTGTTCTGTTTACAGCTTCTTCTTCAACTTTTTCCTTTTTCTTTCTTTCTTTCCCAACTTTACCTCTCTTCACTCCTCGTTTTGCTTCAAAGATTAGGGCACACGCTACCATTCATATGAGATTAAACGAGTTTCGGAAGTTAGGGTAAAAGGATGTGAGAGAAGACAAGGGAGTCTCTGTTTCCTTATTTCCCCTTAATCTTCTCTCTATTTCTTTTTAGGATTTACTTCTTTCAGAAGAAGAAGTACAAATTGGAACACGTATTTTTTTTCTTTTTAAATGGAAGGTGAACACCCGGAGTGGCTGCCGGTGGACTGGAAAATTTGTGTGAGAGTTCGGAGTTCTGGAAAAAAAGATAAGGTAAATTAGTTATACTATTTCAATTCTAGTTCTCTTTTTTTTTTTTCTGCAGTGCAATTTTAGTGGCTGATTACTCGGTTTAAGACTTAGCTTGATGAATTTAGTAGTATGTAATTTGATTTAGTGGGTGAAGTAGGAAGGAAGCTTATATGTCAGCATGATTATTTTGGGATTTTTTTTGTCAGATATATTATGTTGAGAAGAACTTGTAATAGAAATTAAACTCTGTGATAAATCAAGATTCAGCCTTTGTGGGGTAGGAGTGAGGATATCAGTGAAGTTTTCTGGTTTATGATTGAAATACTACTATGTTTGTGATTCTGCTTTGAAATTTTAGGAACAAAAAACTGGAAGAATATTTGAGGTGATGCTAAACTGGGGTGAGTCCTTGAGCTTATTGAAAATTTATCTCAAGGTTGCTCGATTAGATTAGTTAAGTTCTGACTCTGAGGAAGTAAAACATCTGAAAATCAGTTTAGAGCCAATGCTAATAGTTCAGATCTATCCATTATATCTTCGACTTAATGTAGTTTTGGAATGACGTTGGTGGTGGTGATGGGGACAATGTTATATACTACAATTCTTTTGGTAATTTGAAATGATAGCCAATTCCAGAGTTTTTATGCAAAATTTCCTTCTAAAGACCTGCTTCTTCGACTTTGGGCTGCCACGAATTAGCATATATGGGTCAAGGGGTACGGTGTGGCTAGTCTCATACAAACACTGAGTCTAAAGTGCTGGGAATAAAGTATCTTGTTTAGGTAGTTTTCATTCCAAATAATGTATATCTCGGCGTGTGTGTGTGTGGAATTATCTTTTTGCTGCATTACATTTGAAACATGAGACGTTAAATTTAGATACTATAAGCGGATGACTTGATCTTCCATTTGTAGATACGAGAACTGTAGAACTTACTAAACATAAATAAGCCTCTATCTTTCACCCTTCTAACTCTATGTTCCTGAATAAAGTTAAATATTAGTTCTGATTATTCTCTTTGGACATGCCTAGTATTATGTGAATCCATCAAATGATCTCAAATTCAACTCAAAGCCTGAGGTGCTTCGGTATCTCAAGAATGCTGAGAACGAACTCAAACTCAGGAAGCGTAATAAGGTAGGTGCTTCACATTAGCTTATCTTAATCCCGGTGCTTCTTCTAGGTCACTGCTCTTGTCCCAACAACGTGAACCTGTCTGAGAAGACATTCCTATAACTATTACTGTATGTTAAGAAGAGCTTTCTATTGTTGCAATGTTGTAGTTAGAAATGAAAAAGACTGTTGAGGAAAGATTACCTTCAGTATGGAGTAAGGAAATCAGGATCACACGGAGTGGTGGCAAGACCAGGAGAGACCCGGTAATCATTAACTACCTCGTCCTCTTACTTCATTGTCGTTTGACTTTTGCTGTGTCCAACCGTATCCTGGTTTTTGCAGATAACATCAATCTGCTGAAACTGCTTGTTCTGCTGTCTGGTTTTCTTGCATAATTCTTTCATTCTGCTCTTGGCTAGAGTTCGTATTTTCTTTTCACTTACCTCCTTCACTTACACATATTTTGTTTCTGCCAGTCAACTGCTGGAGCTGGAGGGGAGAAGTTGATTAAAGAAAAAGTAGATAAGACATCCTCTGGGAATGAAAGCGTAAAGTCAGGTACAACATGTTTCTCGTACATTATATTCCACCACCCCGAACATGCTTGCCATTGGATGCAGTAAAAGAGTTTTCTCTGTTCTTTATCTTTACTTCATCTTACATAATAGGGTCATAATTTGCATATCGCCCAATATTATTCCTCTTGAGAAGTCTGCTCTAGATATCTTTAATTACAACATGCACTAGAGAAAATAAAAACATGTAATGAAAGAAAATTTTCTTTTTCTTGGCAGAGTGTAAAATCTGCAAATTATGACCCAAATTTTGATCATAAACATTGTTCCTGGTGTCCTGCGTTTTTCTGCTGCTGCAGCTGAAAGCATTAATCCACCAGAGACGGATGCTTTGGGACAATTAGAAAAACAAAACGATTCTATGGGAGAAGATCAGCAACAGGAAAAGGCAGCAGTCCGGAAGAAGAGAAAGAAACATAGCAAATGGATGAATGGCTTACCTCGTAGAACTTCAAAACGACTTGCTCGGGTCGAAGCAGATCCACCATTGGAACCCATCAAAACCAGCAGCGGAGCTAGAGAAGCCGCTGCGCTAACTGATGAGGCAGAAGTTGATGCCAATGAAACCGTTGATAAATCTAAGCTGTCTGGTAAAACAGAGGTCGATACCTCTGAAAATCTCGACAAGCAGATAGATGCTTCCACTAATTTACCTCTGGCACATCTTTCATCTGCTGAAGAGCATGAAGGTGCTAGTGTTGACATCAAGGAAGATGAAAAGAATGACGAGAATCTTAAATCTTCGTGGAATGATTTATTGATGGATCCATGCATCGAGTTTGCAATCAAAACTCTCACGGGTGCAATTCCCCTAGAAGATGTGAAAAAGACTCATGAAACTCGAGTTTCTTCTGAGGCTTCGCCTGTTCAAGCTTCAACTTCCTCTTCTGCGCCTCCTATCAGTGATATATGGGCAGACCCTTGTTTTGAATTCGCGGTGAAGACCCTTACCAGTGAAATTCCAATGGAGGATGGCTCTCATTTTCAGATTGCATACCAGCAGCCTCTTAGCTCATCAGGAGCCAGTGGATGTAATAGCATTGCCAAATGACAATTTCGACCCTTACTCAGTTACTCCAGTTTGAAGCTGTTAGTAATGTGACGCAGGGCATAAAGGGCAAAAGGGAAATGTTCGTAGGAATTTTTTAGGTTTGGATAGACAGCTGTTTTGATGCCTGCTCTAAAATTAGTTCTTGGGCGGCAGCTGATTAGACTTTCCTAGTAATGTAAAAGTCTGGTTAAAAACCGACTTCCTAAAATCCAGTTGGACAATTGAATTAATCAGACTTTAATGTCTTAATAACTATTTAAAGAATCTCAATATTCTTAAACATATCACAAATTTTCTTCATGATAATGTGACTTGAGGCGAAACGCATGTATGAATCAAGAAATGTCGGCCAATTTGCCGCAAGAAAGTATAGAACTGATGCCGGTCCGACATCAAACCATACAGATCAAAAATTGAACCCTGATTTGCATACAAAAATATATATTATAAATCTATAATAAGGTCGCTATAGCATTATAATTCTAGACAACACTGGATCCGGCGCGAACTCTCAACATATCTGTTCTCTTGCTTCTCTCCATAGCATCTACTAGCCAGTTTACACTTTCTTTAATCCCAAGCCTGCAGTCGAACCCAGAACTTATCATGTCCGTCTGAACAGATTCTGGACGCACAAATACTTATAAATAAGAGAATGTGCTTACCCATCAGTTGCTGAAACTGCTTGAAATGCATAAACTCTTTCACCCAATTTTTTGAGGTCAAGATATCGAGCAAGTTCATCAGCAGGTACCGCATCTTCGAGATCCTGCAGTGTACAATTTAGTAAAGTTACTATTGCCATTTGAAACATCTTTGTTTTACTCCATATATATGAATTTCATTAATAACTTTTGGTGCATAGATAATAAAGGACTGAAATGAGAGGGCTCGCATGGTGTTTCCCCTTCAATATTTCTGTTTTGCTCTATGGCATTCAAAAAATAGATAGATAGTCTTGTAAGCTAAACAGTAGCACTAATTGCATAACACAATACTAAAGTACTTAGTGATATCTAGAAGTAAAAGCCAATTAACAGAAAATATTAGTAGGTTAGCACTATATTACATTTGATTTAAGCTGTGGATATTTTACTCAATCAACATATTTGATACTTTTTTCATTGCCCGGAATATCCCTGTCTGGGATTGGAAAAAAAAGTTTTACCTGCTTATTTGCTAATATCAGAAGTGGAGCTCCTTGCAAATCCTCATGCCGAAGAACCTTTTCTGTGAACAGGTTAGAGTTAAACAATATTAAACATAATGAAGAAACACCAGGAATAGCAACAAGAATTATTCTAATGCAGTTATAAATACTCTTCTCTATGAACATTACCAAGAGCAGATTTTGAGTCTTCAAAACGGGATGGACAAGACGCATCGATCACATAAATTACAGCATGTGCCTCTTCATAATATTTTTCCCAAATGGAACGGAGACCAGGCTGATGAAACATCATAAGTTTATAATCAGTTAAAATTTTCTGGCGAAGAAAGAGGAAATAATAATCAAGCCTATAAGAGGCACGCTGAGAAGAAATAGTCAATAGCCCTCTCACGTATGTTGAGAATTATTTGGAAGGCATAAAATTTGATGATGCTGCGGTGCTTCCACTGTCAAAAGGGAACTAACATAGGTGTTTTATTGATAAATGCAGAAAGCTAGAGTACATTTCAAACCTGACCTCCCAGGTCCCAGAATACGAGTTTTGTGTTTGATACTTCAACACGACCAATATTGAGTCCCACAGTTGGAACAATTCGGTCAGGCGGAAGTCCTTCCAAGTTTGAGTACTGTGATTTCACTTTCTCCAGTAATGTCTGAGAAACAGAAGTCTGATAAGCTATCCATAAACAATAATGGACCTGAGTAGTAGAGGTCCTGAGGAATAAAGGAAATTATAGTAAAACATAGAAAGCAGTTTAGCAATTTACTGTTTTGCCAGCTTTGTCAATTCCGAGAATAAGAACATGAAACTCCATCTTGGTGAACATGTACTTCCAGAGTCCATAAAACAATGAAAACATCGCTTGACTGTTCTGGTTCTCCAATTATGCTTTCTATGAAGTCTATGGAAATAAACTAGGAATTCAACATTTGCAATTGTAAAGACTGCCACAAAAGGAGTAAAAAGAGAAAGAGATAATGTTTAAGTGCATTATCATTAAGAGACAACAGTTGTACAAAATATGACCACTCTTCATATGCTAACAAGGCAATGCATATATGTGTAAGCAAACAATGAATGCAAACTACAACTATATTACCCATAAAAATACTGGTTTTGAATTGAAAGTAACCAGCAAATTGCAACAAACGATTGATTGGGAACTGCACCTGACTAACCAATATATTAATTGTGAATTGCAACTCTATTTTGCAAAGAACATGTGCGGTACAACATACAGTATAGATAGATTATATGATTAAAAAAAAACATAAATTGGTAACATCACAATAAAGTATTATAGAATGTAAGAAAAGTATCAATAATTACACCGCACCAACAAAATTAAATAAATTCTTCTTAAGGATAACTTAAATGTCCAATCAAATGCATATTAGATATCAATATTTGTATTGGCATGGTGACTACAGTATGAATTACTAGGATAAATCTTAGCTGATTTAGTACACCACAAACATGTTATATTCCATGTATTCTCATGTTTGCATCGGCTTTGATCTCCTAGTAATCTTTCATCAAAATCATTAAGTAAATGTATCCCTCTTTAAGGAAACGCAGAGTAAAATGCTGAGTCAGAAACACTTCGAGGATGAGTCTCCATTAAGAGCGTAATTCGATTCTTAACCCAATTTTTCATTTCAATGACCATGACTCCTTTAGTTCAGTAACCACTAACTTAAAATTGTAAAAAGATTAACAAAAAAAAAAAAAAAATACAGAAACCCAAATCTCGTCCGGTAACTCGAATGTAGAAATACAGAACAAATAAAAAGAAGTAACTGCACATCACATCACAGCATATTGATCAATTAAATCTCAACTCAAATAATCCTAAAACATTTTCCAGCATAAAAAAAGAGGAACCTAAAACAAATCAATCCAGCATTCAAAGAATCAAAATATCGAAGGAATATTGGAGGAACGATCGCATCATCCGGATCAAGCAAAAATTGCCAAGACAGAGCCCAACATAAATCAAAACACATAGTTTCGCATAGCAGTTTGAAAAGGAAGGAAAAGGCGAGAAAATGCGTTAGAAAATATGAATTCGTCGTACCTCTGTTTGTTGTTAATTGTTAAAGAATGAATTGTGAATTGAAGAGCTCACAACTCTGTCGGTGATTTAGGCTTTTAAAAATATTGGCTTCAACAAGTGGAGATTTGTGCTTCAATTATAATGATGGTACACACACATCAGCCCCCAGATTGAGTTAACGTTATGGCCCAAAGTTGGAAACAAACTCGCCAACGCGTCGTTCATATCATATGCTTGTACACTATTTTGTTATATACGCCACGGGCGTCACGAGAATATTTTTTAAAAATGTAATTTTATAATTTATGAGTATTTAACTTATAATTTAAAAAATTAATTTATATTTATTTTATCGTAAATCAATATTAAAAATGAGTAAACATTCACTATAAACAATTACTCCCTCCTTCAAAGATAGATATGACCCACCACATCTATTAAACCTATGACCTTTATTCTATTATTTATTTGTGAAAAAATGTCACTTCTTACACTCACACAACTTTTTAAACATTTTTTTGTGTGAAACCTTCCTCCGCTCAAACCTTTTACATGCTTTTGCTTAAAACTTGTGCCGTTACACTTCCTGTAAGTTCCTTGGGGGAGGGATTCTTAGGCAAAAAAAAACTTGCATATGGCTCGACTGCACTGGTTGGGCATAATTAGAAGTAATTAAGAAGGATTCAAAGTAATTAGAGAGTGATTAAGATTAATCAGATCAAATTAAAATTAATTAAAATTTTAATATTAATTAATATCAAATCCAATTAATAATAATTAAAATATAAAAAAGTATGATAGACCGCACCAACTAGGGTTGCTTAATTGGTGGCGGTATTTCGGTTATTAATCGAAAATGTCGGTTACCGTCGATTGGTGGGTACACTGCCGCGATTCAGTTCGGTATATGGCTTGAAAAATTTATCTCCTTCGATTTCAGTTAATAACTGAATAACCGTTTTATTTAAGGGGCAACTCTTTTTAAATACCAAACCATAAAATATATAAGTTATAGATCCCCAACTATAAGACTATAAGTTTTTGATACCAAAAAAAATAAAAAGACTAAAGTACCCTTACTCATCCACTAAAAGATAAAAGAAATAAAAAAAACAACAAAAAAATCAAAAGAAACATAACCCTAAGAAATCGGTCCCCCCATCCCCAACCCCACGCTCTCTCTCTCTCTTGGACCACTGAAAAAAAACACCCACACGAAGACGACAGCAAAGACAGTCGTGTTCCACCATCGACGACCAATTATGAGTGGAAGCGAGACCGAATCCGACCATCCTGAGGAGTCACCGGCGTCTTCATCTGCGTCCGAGCAAGAACCTTTCGTAAATGAACAGCCGGTGAGTGCCTTAACCTGCAATTTTTTTTAGAATGAAATTGTTCATATACATGTTTAAGCATGCTTAATTGAAGTTTAGGGTGAATGTAAAGAGTTTTATGCGCTTGGGTAGTGTTAATTTAAATTTTAATGTTGAATTTTGGTGTATTTTTTCTCCTACGGTTGGTGCCCACGGTGGGTGTTTTTCTTCCCACGGTGGTGGTGAGAAGATAACACCACCGTGGGCACAGTGGTGGAAACGGGGGATGGGCACAGTTCTGAAATGAGAAGACCACCGTGGGCACGGTTGTGAAGGGAAGGACCACCGTGGGCACGGTGGTGGCGTCACCCTAATTTCACCCACGGTGGTGAGCGATCGTGGGCTATCTGCGTGCCTACGGTCGTTGCACACGGTGGTCACTACCGTGTGCAGCCACCGTGTGCAGGCAGATGACATCCAAACTCTATTTTTTTTTCTTTTCTTTCCTTTGTGCTTTTGATCATTATTCTTATGCTTTGTATGTTCATATTGCAGCCTGGTTGTGTATGGATGAGACCTACGTTGCGTAACGTTACACGTCAAATCAATCTTTACATACGTGAGGAGGTGTTTAAAGAGATAACTGACACATTACGGAAAGTTTGCGCCAATCCTAGACTCGGTGAGCAAACTATTACTAGATTTACCAACGAGAATATTGGTCGTTTGATTAATTTGAAGAGAAAGTCCAGCCCATCAAACAATGCTTTACATCCCCTTTTAGCCCGTCAATTGGAGGGTGATCACATACCCCGGATGAGTCATGGTTCCAGGTTGCCGGGCAGACCCTTCGTTTTACTGTACGGGATTATGCCTGCATCACTGGACTTTGTTTTGGAAATTCTGAATTCCAACCACATGACAGACATCTGCTTCGGCCTGACAGTCTTTTCCACAGATGTTTCAAAGGCCAAAAAACTATGGTTAGTGCACTGCGCAAGAAGTTTAATGAACGAAAATTGGGCAAAGACATTGAAGATTATTTGAAGGTGGTTTACTACAACTTATTACTATGCCGTGATGATATGACGGTTGAGACATGGGCCTGGGCATTAGTTGAAGATTTGGAGGTTTGGGATGACTTTCCATGAGGTGCTTATACTTATGGGGCGTCACTACGTTCAAAATGTTGCAAAGAAGCCGAGACATGAAGAAAAAAACTACCATTTTTACAGCCCGGTTTGGGTTTTACAGTTGTGGTCTTATGAGGTTATTCCTGAGTTGGGACGCATTTGTGGAAGCCGAGACAACAGCGTCACAGTGCACCGATGTTTCATATGGCACACAAGGCCTATCAAGATTGATTTCAGCACCTTCTTCGACCTCAAAATACGTATTTTTTTTAAAAAAAAATTATCTATGTTTGATATATATTTACCTAATGAATAAATAGCTAACCGTAACTTTCCATGATTTGCTTTGCAGCAAGATGTACATACTACGATGCCATATTATGAAAAAGACACCTTTGAGGTTTATTGGCACAGTCTTGATTCGTCGTCCCATATGAGGTTTGAAAAACCCGTGAAGATAGCAGAGAAGAAGATCGAAGAGCCTGCACCGAAGCATAAAAAGAAGGGAATGGATAAGTTAAAGAAAGTTGTGACGAACTTGATTACACCTGGATCGGCACAAAAAGTGCCGAAGCGATGCCGACAGAGTTCCCCACCAGTAGCTACTTCAGATACAGCAGAGCCGATCTATCAGAAGACACAACCAGATAGAGTTTGTTGTGTGCACGGAAGTCCTTGTCCGGCTCACATCCAGGATCCGAGCAGGGATGACTACATCGATCGTCGACTGAAGGCAGTCTTGTTTGACGAGTCTGAGAAGGGCTTCTTTGCTACCTTTTCTCGGAAGCTCTTTGCACAGGTCAATGACTACTTCGGTCCGAGGTACAACAGATCTAGGAGTCCTCCACGTCAGTCTCACTCTCACGTTAGTAGCGGTAATAGGAGGATGATTGACCCGCATAGTCACTCTCACTCAGTTAGTAGCGGTCAAAGGAGGATCCGAGATCCGCCTCGTCACTCTGCAGCCGCTGCTTCTCATCACGAGCCGAATGAGCCACAGTTTCAGCTCCTTGGTCAGACGTTTGAGCTCATTCCCCACCAACATGAGCAGCAGATATTTCAGTATGGGCAGCCGGCCTATCAGTTTCAGCATCCTATATTTCAGCAGGAGCAACCCATGTTTTTTGGCCATAATATTACAGCGCAGCATCAGTACGACCCGATGTTTCTCGGCCAAAGTAGTTGTGCTCAGTTTCAGCAGGAGCATCCCATATTTGAGGGACAACAGTTTCAGCAAGAGCAGGCAATATACGAGCACCAAATGTTTGAGGGCCAGCAGTTTCAGCACGAGCAACTCATGTTTCACGACCCAAGTAGTTCTGCACAAGTTCATTACTCAGAAATATAAGATTACGAGCTGAATGAGGAGCCTGGTGAGATTGGGGAGAGTTCTGTGCCATTGGAGAGTGGGGAGAAGAGTCTTCCACATCGAAGGAGTAGACCGTTTGCTGCTCTTAGGGCGCCTTTTGTTGGACACGCACATAGAGATAGTACGACTTTGGCCAACCAATACATCCAATTCTTGGATATGCCCGCTGACACCTACGTGATTGTTAAGGAGACTGGACACTTCATGAAGCAGCAGTTATTCAAGCTTATAGAGGATCGCAGACAAGACTTCATTGCAGAGGTAAATTGTATTTATATTTTTAATTATAAATATATTTATATTTTTGTCATATCACCATTTAACATATATTTTATGTTTACTTAGGCAATAGACTTGTACGTGTTGGCCACACGCATGAGGATTCGAAAGAACTTGACTGCTGGTGGAAGAGTGGGCACGATGATTGTCGGTTCTATTTTTTACGTAAGTGCTATAAATTTTATATTTCTATTTTTAATATAATTGTTATGGAAATTATATTTGATTTGATGTTTGTGTGTTTTTGTAGGAACAAATAAAAAACGCCTTTGCCAAACTATATCTGGACGATCCAGATGGTATTCAAGTAAGAGGAAAGCCCCTGTATCATGGTTGGACACTGCCTAGAGCTATAGAGGACTTGGTTAGAGGGCTTGATACTCCAAATGCAGTCCCGTGGTCAAATTGTAAAGAAGTAAGTTTGAAAATTATTATTTTTTATAAATAATTATCTATGTTTAATGTCATAATCTGAATTTAAATAACATTCATTCAACAGATCATAGCAATTTGTTGTGTCGGTAGCAACCATTGGGTCACCGTCAGGATGGATATTGTAACGTGGACTCTAGAGATGTACGACTCCATGTCACACAACCATCAGGGCGATATGGTTTGAGTCTACCAGATGAGACCCCTGACACGTCTCATGCCTCGTGTGCTTGCTCTTACTGGTTTTTGGCACAATAACACGAGGTTGACAAAGCATGACAAGGAGATGACGTTCAAGATTATGTCACCGGAGGTACAGTTTATACAAACAGACAGTCATAGTTGTGGCCCATTCGCTTGCATGTACCTGGATCGTCTCATGTCTTCAAACCGTAGAGGAAGGCATCAAGCAACAATTAATTCCTAATATATTACCAAATATCGACATTCTCTAGCTAGTAAGATCTTTTGGTTATCATTGGACACATAGTATAATTATGTATTGATATATGTAACTATCTAAGAACAAAAACTATCTATTTTAATGTTAATGAAGTTGTTGTAGCCTTGTGTATGTGTTGTATGGTTCAATCGGATAAACTAAAAAAAAAGGGTAAAACAGGCTACTGACTTAAGCACACGATCGCTGCACACGGTCGTGTGCCTATCGTGTGCAACGACCGTGTGCGAGGCTTGGGCACGGTGACACGGTCGTGTGCGTATCGTGTTACATGATCGTATGCGAGGCGTGGCACGGTGAGAGGCACGATCGTGTACACCACCGTGCCCACGGTCGCCCACCGTGCCCACGGTCGTGGCCTGTACCGTGTGCATAAGAACAACCCATTATGGGTTTGTTCTGGATGTTCGTGTTATCAATTTGTGTGTTGTTTGATTCTCGACTACCTTATTTTAACATTAATAACTACACAACACTTAATATATACGCAACCATATAATGTTCGTCTAATTCATTTATGTACGAGACACTTCATATGTAGTAGTACATGACTATGTACTTATATCTTGAAAATCTATAAGTTGTACACAACTTTTAATGAATTTTGTTAATTCATTCCATAACATTGTGAACATGCATGTTGTTAGCAAATAATAGTTATTAGATAATAAATAACATGGAAATTCATGATTTAATATGTATTTTATTGTAAAATGGTACGTGTTCTTATGCACACGGTGGAATCCACAACCGTACCCACGGTCGCTCACTCTACCGTGTGCACACGTGGCACGTCACCTGGTGGCCACCGTGGCCGCACACGGTGGACACGGTAAAAGCACACGGCTGCAGACCACCGTGTGCAGCCACCGTGGGCATCTCTTCCACCGTGGTCTGCATTGGACACGGTAGAAGCATACGATGGTTACCACTGTGGACACGGTTGATGCACATGATGGTTACCACCGTGGGCAGCCACCGTGTTATTGAGTCAGACTCTAAAATAGTAAACATGAACTTTAAGCCGGACACTGGCTTGCACGGATGAAGAAAGCTTTTTAAAAGCATTGACTGTCAACTCATGATCTCTCGATGCAGCTTCTGCCCGCTTCTTATCGAACCAATTCTCCAAAATTAAACGAAACATCTCAATCATCGAACACACCGGTATACGCCTCGCCCATAACATACGGGAGTTCAAGCATTCAGCTGCATTGGAGGTCAAGAAGTCATAGCGTCGTACCGGACACTTCGACCTATCCCACCTCTCCGGTCCAATTTCAGAAAGCCGTCTATGAGCCCCGTTTGGGCTTTCAACCTGCAGTTTTGAAAAGTGCATTTCAAAGTCGTCATGACGATGACAGTATGCTGCTTGCCTGAAGAGTGCGGCTGCATGAGCACCGTAAGACGTTAGATTTTTCTGAAGATGGTGATAGCACAACCTGTGAAATGCAGTCAGATATACGGCCTTAACAGCATTCTCAATGCTTTTATGTTGGTCACTCACAATAAGTAAATCTTGTGGATGATTGTAGCATCTGCGCAAGTTATAGAGAAAATAAGTCTATGTCTCATCATTCTCTTTTGGACCCAGGCCAATTGCAAGAGGGAAGACTTGCTCGTTCCCATCCAACGTCACGACGACAAATAAAACTCCATGGTTCTTCCCCTTAAGGTGAGTCCCGTCTACTATAATCACCGGCCGAAGTCAAGTAGCAAATGCTCGAATACTCTGTCCGAGGGCAACGAACATGTGACAGAGCAAACCCTCACCATTCGTCTCCAAGTCATAAACCGTCCCAGGATTGCGCTGCTTCAACAAATATAGATACGACGGTATTCTCTGATACGACGTGTCAAATTTGCCGTACGTGTTCTCTATGGCTATGTTCATCGTTCGGAGAGCAAAACTGTATAGCATATCAATACCGAACTCTCTACGCATCTCTGCAATCATTTCCTTTGGCCTCAATGTGACCCCCTCATCGGTCAATCTTTTAGCAAAATAAAAGGCAGCAACCTCAGAATTAACCGACCGTGCAACATGACGATTCAAATCCATGTGACATGTGTGATCCATGTTCAACTTAGTAATTTTCCAAATGGTTGCACCCTCAACAGCACACACCTAAACGTGCAGTTTTCTCTACCACTCCTGCAGATGAAGACCATTCGTTTGGCAGCGGAACAATCAATGGTACACTCCAAAAAGTTCTCCAAATGATACATTCCCACAGTTATCCTCAACTCTAGCTTCGATCGGAATGTGGACCCCAATACGAGCTCACCACGTACTGGTGGAGGCTGCTCAACCCCACCCAAAGTCCCAGCACTGTTACAGTCGGGAAATGGAATGATCCAATTGCGCACTGCATGCTCATGCCCAGGCTCACTTCCAGATTGATGGTCAGACGAGAACCGCCGGTTCCGATTTCGGTTAAAAACCACCGGTTCCAATTCGGCCCTCCGATTTTTTATTTTCTTTTTTTACTATTTTTTATACTATTATACTGGTATAAATATATTACTTTGATTATGATAAAGACATTATGTAAATGACGCATAAAATGAACATTAATTATTAATACAAATAACAAAAATTAACTCATTTTTTAATAGTATGAAGAATGAAAATTTTAATATTAACAAAAGATAAGGAGAGAAATGATTAGAAAGAAATGAATTCTTAAAGGGATATGTTTTTAGATAGAAAATAGAAATAAGAGATAATTAAAATATATACATATATATATAAATTTTTTGTTGAAAATCCCCAGTTTAAGGTCGAAAACCGGCGGTTTATTACATGTATATATTTATTTTTGCAATATATATAATATTTATTATTATTTTTTTAATTTAATAAACCGCCAGTTCCGATTACACTTCAGCTTGAACCGTAACCGGTCCTTCTACTGCCGGTTCCGGTTACAGTTCAGAACCGTTGACTACTATTGCGGTTAAAAACCGTTGATCGGCGGTTCGGCCCGTGGTTCGAACTGCCGGTTCATGAAAAATGAGCAGTTCGAGTTTAACCCGGCTGATAAAGTCTTAGTCAACTGGGGTATATATGTCATTCTGTAGGCTAGAAATAAAATTCCTGATTCTTGAAGAACGAAACGAAGAGGTTCATAATTTTGTTTCCAATTCGCAGCGAAGCAGTGGAAAGAACCGAAAAGGAAATCCATCGTTTCCTCAACATGTATGGAGATATTCTCCTTATCGAATTTACTTTTGTTTCAACATCTGCTGTTTTAACCGTGTCAAAATTATTTGTTTTGACCTCATCGTTTAGTTGGAGCTGTTGAACGTCGTCGTTTTTAGGCATGGAGGTCATCACTGTTTTTTTATTTTTGTTTTTGTTTTTGTATTTTTATTTTGTATTTTGTATTTTTCCTTTAATAGCAGTGTCTACGGCATTGATTATGGAAATATGTGAATGTTGGCATTGATTTTTCTCTGGTTTATTTTGTGCGGTTTCTAGATTTCGTTTGGGGAATTTTTGAGACTTGCACTAACTGTGTCGTCTCAGAATAATTGGCTGAATAAGATCTCATATAATGTTAACAGTATGCCTAGATTGTTGTGTTACTTCACTTTAGCTTTATCTTTGTATAAATGCGTGCTATGAGTAGATCGGATGTTACTTTAGAGCAATTAGATTTGATTTACGCTGTTTGCTATCGACTTAGGCTTGATATTTTGATAATAAGAGTAAATTTGTTTCTGTCTTGAGTTATCTGTATGCTGCGGAGTATGATTTGGCACTACTAGACAATTTATCAAGTTTTTTAATCAATAATTGAATCGGATTTAATAAATCGTACTTGTTGCCAAATGTGTGTTGTCATAATGATTCTTCGTCTGATATGTTGGTTTTGGCTTTGGTTATATTTTGGCATTTTGAAGTTCAATGACATTCCTTTTACTTAAACTTGTCATGAAGCATGAGGATAGCAAGATTTTTGAGTAATAAATGCTTAAAGGAGAATTGCCTTTTTTTTTATATTCTTCTTTCTTCCCTTCAAGTTATCTGGAAAGAGTGTGAAATTGCATATCCAAATTCCAGAAAGCAGTGAAATATGGTTGTTCAATGGATTGTTTAATTGGACTTGCCAACACGTTCTTGTGACTGTGGTTCCCTTCTTGTTAGAAATTCAAAAATGTTTTCTATCATCCATTCCATTTGTTCTAATGCTAGCCAATTATTTCTGATGCTAGGGCACGAGTGAAATGGAATGAAGATAATTTAGCAGAAATTGAGGCAAATAAACCCGTGAGGCAGAAAATAACGGAACCAAAGACACCATACCATCCCATGATTGAAGATGACGCTGATGGTGGTATGTGTATACAATTTCAGTTATTGTAATTATTGAAGTATATAATCCCCATGATTAAATTGGAAATGCTTGGATAATGTCTTAGTTGCTAATATGAATGATTGTGCATTGGCTATATTGAAAATCTTGTATTGTGTGAGTTGCAAATGTGAATAACAAAAGGCAACCACACAGCTTTACTAGTTTGCATATGCCGTATGTTGGCTATAAACTGGTTCCTACTATTGTAGAATCATCATCTCCTTCAAGAAGAGGAAATTTTGGGAATCATTTTGAAGATGCAATGAATATGGAAGCAGCATCTTCTTCATTGAATGATATAGGCGCCTCTAGTAAAACGCATCACTCAGGCTGGACATCATCCGACGATGAGGCAGATGCAATGGATCAAGGTGAAGAAGGTCTGTCTTCTGTCTTTATATAGTAGTTCAAATGCACTTGTCTTGGCTTGTTAGGATAGTATGCACTTGTCTTGTCTTGTCTTTGATTATCCCCCCAGCACGGTCACATTTGTTGATGCTTCGGAACAAAGTCCTTCGTTCAGGTTTCTAAGCAACCTTCATTTATTTTACTGTATTTATCGCAGTGTGTGATGTTTTTGCTTTTTCATTTAATTTATTTTGGAACTGTATAACTGATTCAAACTGATGTGACCTATCAGATTCTGATTCTGAGAGGCGCAAGAGCTTTAAGGAGCACAGGAAAGATCACTATGACGAGTTTATCAAAATTAAAGAGTTGCGTCGAAACGGATCCAATGTCGAAGATGAGTCTGATGATGAATCCTCAATAACTGCTGGTGTCAAAGACATTGAGATTAAGGACTCATCGGTACCTGCAAATGGATCTTAATATCTGGTTTGGATACTGGCTGCTACTTTGAAACTCGTACATTCAATTTCTCAACTTGTAACATGGACAAACTTCACTAAGCTTTGTTTTCTAATCAAACTCCTCGTTTGTAATCCGTTTGTCTTTCTCTGTAAGATGTTTAATATTGCAACAACGCGAGTTACTGATGTTGTACTAAAAAAAAAAATGAAATTTAAGATTTTGAATCTGCCCTATTATTTTGTTTTTTGATGTTAAAAAAAATTAAATACAATATATGTTACATGCGTACTAGTATTTGTTATTTGATTGATATTCATAACATCTGACATACACTTGTATATATTGCTAATGCTAATTGCTTTATTATAAGACCTCTGCTGTTATAAAGTCCGAGCAGGAAATATCTATCTCAAAATAATGTGTGACTGAAGGAAAAAACTTTAGGATAAGGCACTAGTGTAAGAAGAGGAGAGAAGGACAGTTGACTTGTATTGTATGGCTTCAGAGTCGGCGGCTTTCGCCGCCCAAATCTGCAACCACCTTTCCTCCGTCTTTACCACCCCCACCTCCTCTCCACCGCCCCTCACCATACTCGTGGAGGAAATCTCGGCTGCCTCCCGCCGCGGCGGTAAAATCTTCGTCTATGGCGTGGGTCGTGAAGGCTTAATGATGAAGGCCCTGTGCATGAGGCTATTTCACTTGGGCCTCTCTGCCCACTGCATATTCGACATGACCACTCCTCCGATCGCCTCTCCAGACCTCCTCATCGCCTCCGCCGGGCCGGGAGGCTTCTCCACCGTGGACGCCATATGCGGAGTAGCCAGGAGGGGCGGCGCTCGGGTGGTGCTCCTGACGGCTCAGCCCGAGACGGGATCATCTGTGGAGTACGCCAGTGTGGTGGCGCATATTCCGGCGCAGACTATGGCGGATGATCGGGGCGGTGGGAGCGGGCCGGGTCGGGCACTGCTGCCGATGGGGAGCGTGTACGAGGGGGCGATGTTTGTGTTGTTTGAGATGGTGGTTTACAAGTTGGGCGAGGTGTTGGGTCGGAGCCCCGATGAAATACGGGCTCGTCATACCAATTTGGAGTAGACCGACCCAACCCATTTTATTTTTTGGGTAGTGTTGTTCTTTGTTGTATTTTGTGATGAAAAGGGATCTCTCATTACGATATTATATGTTTTTTTTTTATTAAATGATTAATTTGTTAGTCTTAAGGCAGATTACGTATAATGCTTTGTTGTCGCATATTTATTTGTAAGCTAACCCGTCCCTTATCTTCAAATAATTTGTACAATTTGCATAATGAGCTAAGCCTTTAAATCATATCACGCCCACTAAATAATATCATATTTTTCTTTTGAGCAAATATATAAAAAATATAAAATAAAAATCATCGAACATGAATTTGATCCAAATATAGATGTAACATCACATATGGATTTGGATTTGGATTTGATATAGATATTATTTTCACAAATTTTGTGATGTTTAGTGACATAGTATAAACAACGATGAGGTTAGCATGAATTATGAAATTATAATGCTTACGTAAAATATATGTGTAAAATTAATTGAAACTTAACAAAAAATTTGCTGATAAACATACATATTTTTATAACATAAATTGATTTAATTGTTTCAGGTAATTTTATATTTACATGACTGTAATTTTCACAAGATTTTTAAAAAATTTGTAATCACACCAACATTCTCAAATTATTCGGATATTTAACATTGTATACTACATCATCGTTTTACTGATGTAATAGCGTAATGTTAACAGCTGAAAATTATTGCAAGGTACATGCAATGTTCTAAAAATTGTATGGAAATTGCAAAATTAAATAAATTTTTATTATTTGCTGTAATTAACCCTAATTTAATCAAATCTATGAAATAGCGTGTGCCCTAGTTTCTTAAAGAAATAGCAAAAATCATTTTTCTTTAGACAATTATGATGTCAAATGTAATCCCTGTTCACAGTGCAGACAAACTAGGAAAGAAAGAGTAAAGGAAACCAGAAAATATATTAATCGAAAAGATTGAAAAGCCTTGTGGAAATCGAATCTGAGAAACTAACAACCAAAATTAGCTGCTGGCGCTGTGAGATCTTCAAATTTGACTTCTTCAAATCAGAACCCATCAAGCAAACTGAACTCAAGAGCAGTGAATTCCATGAAGTTTACAACAGAGATATTCTCCACTAGCAATCTCATTCTGCACGCAGTCTTTGCAATCTCTCTCACGCTTTTCCTCTCTCTCCTCAAGATCCCAGCTCTATTTCTCCACGGCCTCCACACTTACATTCATCCAGATGACGTCAATCCCAACGCCACCACATCTAGCGGAATCCGAGCGGCTATTAGAAGGCCAGGCGCCACGGAGTCCGAACAGCCCAAGCCCAGAAAGAAATCCAAAGACAAATTTGAGTTCGATGAGAATAAAGCTCAGATCTTTAGACTGAAACTCACTGAAGGTCACCTCCAATCGAGAATTTATTTCAGCGAGTTTTACAGCGCTTTTAATTTTACCGTTATTGGATTTTTGTCTCTGTTGCTCCATAGATTCTTGAGGGTTGATAGAGATTCCGGGGTGGTGAAAAATGGGACGATAATTCCTCTTTTGTTAGGGCTCGTGGGCGTTTCTAGAGTGTTCTTCTTGATTGTTCGGGTTGGATTTGAGAAGTCCGCATCGAAGAAGTCTGAGAGGCAGTTGAGTTTTGTGTTTGGGTTTTTAGGGTTTCTGTTGGGGCTGATTATTGCTTTTGGTGTTGTTCCTGATTGGATTCTTGATTTTAGTTTTGAATCATTGGATGGTTTAGGAAAGTTTTTTCTGGCTGTTGCCATGGGCTGCATTGTAGGTTATCTTTATATTCCTGCATTACGATATGCACGGGCTTTTTGGCTGGGAACTGATCAAATTCGATCTAATTTGTCCATAATTTCGTGTGGATGGTTAACAAGAATGCTTCTTTATGCTAATTACATAATGGCTATCCTCACTTCATTGCTTTGGATCAGCCCTTTTGCGGAACTCCTCATTAACAGTAACATTAGCGGTTCAAATAGATCACACATGACTGGTAATAAGAGAGAAGTTATTGAAATAGCTGGCCGTGTCGGGATGACAAGATTGAGTTTTGACAATTTAAGGAGCTGGTGTTTGTTTACTACAGGAATGTTGCAATTTCTGACCTTGAGGACTAACATACAATTGTTCCTAAATGAAGCAGTATTGTGTTGGTACCAGAGACTGCATGCCAGCAAGATTCCCGACTTGGATTATAGCAGGGCAAAGGTTTTTCTACATAATCACTACCTATGCCTAGCAGTTGTACAATTCTTTGTGCCTGCCATGATGGTACTTCTTCTCTTTGGATTGTCGCAGCTCGATGATAGCTTCCTTAAAGGTATCCCGCAGCTTCATAATTTTTCACTTTACTCGGCTTTGGTGAAAGAAGTTGCGTTCTTTATGGCTTGGTGGATTATCTTTAGTTGGAGTGTGCTTAGTTCATCCATCCTAGCCTTGTATCGCCATGGAACTTTATATGTTTCCTAACATTACCACTCATAATTTTTTGGGATGCCATGATGCCACATATTTTGGTCATCTAATGGTTTGAACTGATTAGCATTGTGATTCTGTAAAAGCATACTTTTTATGTTTCACTGAGGAACGCGATTTTGGCTATACGTTTGACATTTTTGCAGAGTTTTTCTCTTTATCAATACATTTTTCTTTTGTCTCAGTTTAAATGCTTTCCCTCAGAATCCATAACTCATAATTTAAGCTAAAGTAGTAAATTACTTGTGGCAAATGACTTCCTTTATTGGTGTAAGGCTTTTTTAAATGAAATGCAGTTATGTTCTGTTGATCTTTGGTGACTAGACTCTAAATAGTTTGCTATACCGGTAGCTACTACTGTGGTTCTCGAGAATCTCGACCCCATGATATCGTTTTTGAAACTATCATCTTGACTCTGCACCTATAACAAGCTCTGTCCATAACTGCATGTCATTCATAGGCATGCTTCAGATTTTTGGACATTGATACCTTCCTTTTATGTGCTTGCTTTATGATCCATATATATAGGCCTTTCCTCCTTCGATGTTGCTTAGCGCATCTGAATTGTTATCTATTCTGTTGCAACATTACAACTTCCATTAGAAAATCTTACTTACTTTAAGGAATTGCACTTGAACTTCATTTTAGGTATTGGAAGAGGATAGTTTTATGAGCTACTTAACTTTCCGGACATGTGAATTGTGATGAGTTGTTAATGCTTTTGTTGATTTATCACACCAGGTTGATTTTACGACTCAAATGGTGTGTTTAAAACTTTAAATGAATTATTTACAGTGTCAATCTTTGATATGTCAACTAAAGCATGGTGTGTTTATCATAACTTGTTTGTGGATGAATTTATCTCCAGCATTCATGCATTGGACTGAAGGGGAAATACGATGCTGTGTGTTTGAGGTGGAATGATGTTAGCAGAGATTGGTGGTTTTTTGTTTGTTGCATCAACACACCCTACCCTAAATTATCCCATTTTGAGCAAGACAAAAATTTTGGTAAAACCAACCCTACGTTGTGATGGTTATAATAGGGAGTAGTTAAGGGGATTAGAGGCAAATCGTGACTAGAGTTTATCCATTCTAATTAGGAATTATTCATCGTCATTAAGGTTTATTAATCCCTAATTAGAATTTATCTTATTAGAATTAATTAAGCTATAATTAAAATAAATAAATAAATAAAATGGTGCACCGCATGCAATGGTGCGGCAGCTCCAATTACTCTTTATACGTGTGTTTGATTCTATTCATGGCACCATTTATTGCTCGCCTACCGCATTCCCCATCTCATACCAAACAATTCATCGTTAGGCCGCAGCGATAGTACACATGCGACTTGCCTATAAGTTAATAATTTAAAATGTTTGATGGAATAAAAATGAATTTTAAAATCGAAAAATTATTTAGAATATGACTTATAATGAAGATCTGAAGATGAAAACCTGAAAATGGATTCTACTGAGTAATTTAAAAATAAAAATAAAATTGAATATGGCTTAGGAGCTTAGAGATATGCTCGTAAGTTCCTTGACTTGGTTTGGGCTTCTAGCGTTCTAATAAGTCTGCTATCATCTATCTAAAACAAAAAGTCTGCTATCATCCAACAAAACCATTAATACAGGTAAAAATTATCCGGAGATTTTGTGGAAATTCTTGACAAATTATATTCAAAATGAGCTACATATTTTATGTATAGTTCTTTCAATCGGATTTGTAATTCTAAGGACTCCAATATTTTAAAGTAGAGCTAGTTGTAAAATAATTGTTACCATATTGACCTTTGACTAACAAAAATTATGTTAAGCAAATTAATTCCCGTTAAGGTAACTCCATTTGTCGGGACTTTGACTTGGTAAGATCCAATTCACCTATTAAATTTATATTCAAAATTATTCTCACATGTTCGGTAGTGTCCAGTCATTAATGAGCGGATTAAGAGTAATTAATTTTAATTAAGAGTTACTAATTCTAATATAAAGTAATTAATTTAATTACTATTCCCTCCGTCACAAGTTAGTGTGGTTTCACTAATACTCCCTCCGTCCCATTTATATAGGCTTATTTTCCTTTTTCGGATGTCCCAAATATATAGGCTTGTTTCCATAAAAAGTAATGTTTTTTAGCTCATTTACTAATATATCCCTATTTAATTCTATGATTAACTCATAAAAATACATAGTCAAATAATAAATAGGGGCATATTATGAAATTTACCTATATAATTTACTTTTCCAATAATTTTTCTTAATCCTTGTGAAAATTTCAATCCGCCTATATAAATGGGACAGAGGGAGTATATTTTATAGTACCTCACAACAATATAATTTATTAATCATCAATTAAATAAATTAAAAATTAAAAAAACAAATACTAAAGAGGTGGACCGTACGATCGGCCGTATCTAGTGTGAAACCTTGCACAATCTTGATGAAGATTTTGAAAATCGCAATCAGGATGAATTATTATTTAAATAGAATTCCACCCCAGAAAATCTTCTCCGTTGTTGAATGTTGAAATTTCCAGAATTTTGAAATCTGCGTAAAATAAAAATCAATTCACTATTGGGGTGTTACATTTTGATTGATTTAGATGATGTAGAAATAGTTTAGATAATAAAAACGCCTTTAAAAGCTGTAGTGTGTTTGTGTGGACTACTCGTCCCATTTGTGTTCTTGCGCAGAAGCTTCTTCACATTGAACTGCCTGCTTCTGCCATTTCGATTTCCGAATTCTCTCTCTTTATACCTCTCCATCTCCCTCCTCCACAATTTTCCTTGTCTCTCAGATGGATCTATCCATCATCAGAACCTTCCAGATCCTCAACTTCAATTGAATTATATATATATATATATATATATTACTTGTAAGTGTAATTATATATTTTCCTCTCCCTTTCAGCTGTATGAGTTTGTGTGTGATTTTCTGACGTTGATTTTTGGCGGCGAGACGATCAGTATGGCTTCGCCGTCGACGATGGACCGAAGAAGTGGAGAATCGTCGGGCGAAGATTTGCCAAGGCTGGTCCCGACGCCGTTTTTGACCAAAACTTACCAGCTGGTCGACGACCGCGCCGTCGATGACATCATCTCCTGGAACGTGGACGGATCCGCTTTTATTGTCTGGAATCCGGCGGAGTTCTCCAGAGATTTGCTCCCGAAGTATTTCAAGCACAATAATTTCTCCAGCTTTGTTCGCCAACTCAATACTTACGTAAGTTTGAATTGCTGTTGTTTCATTAATTTCTGCACTGCACAATTTTTGTGTTTTGGATGATTAAATGAGCCGAGGCGTTGAATTTTAGGGATTTAGGAAGGTTGTGCCGGATCGGTGGGAGTTCTCGAACGAGTGCTTCCGGAGAGGCGAGAAGCAGCTTTTGCGCGACATTCAGAGAAGGAAAATGGCAGCAGCAAGTGCAACGGCGGCAAAGATTCAAACGTCACCGTCTCCATCGGTCTCCGCGGAGGAGCAGGTAATCTCATCCTCAAATTTCAGCGGTAGCGCGGCGGAGCTGATTGACGAGAACGAGCGGCTGCGGAAACAAAACGAGCAGCTCAACAAAGAGTTGAACCACATGAAGAATTTGTGCAACAGCATTTACGTTATGATGTCAAACTACGCCGGAAGCGGCGGCGGCTGTGAGGAACATGTACGCGCTTGTAAATTATATATGACGGAAAATGTGAAGCCTCTGGACCTTCTACCGATGACGAGGTTCTGTGAAGAAATGGCGGCGGCGCACCGCGATAACAATATGCCTCGGTGGAGGGAAAGTGAAGGTACGTCGGCGGAGCATGAGATGGATCTGGAGCTTCGGCTCCCGGGAGGAGATATTAAATATGAGCCGTTGGATGGTGGGGATAATCCTTAATCGGGTCAGGAATAAATGTGACGGTAGGCGGCGCCGCAGGGAATTAGTGTAGGCTTTGACTGTTCGGAAATAGGATTGGGAACGTCAAAGTTCAAACGTGTGCAAAGGGGTCGAGCGTTTTATATAATACTACTGTATATTAGGAATGTTCCCATATATACTTTTTTTGATTTTTTTTGGAAAAATTTACTTGTATCTACGTCTTATTTAAGTGGGAAGTCCACAACGTGTTAATGGTGCTTCCCTCTCTCTCTCCAACATGAGTCATGCTCTTCATATCTGAATAATTAGTGTAGTAATATGTTAATATAATATATAAATTTCTGTTAATATTAAAGTTTTGGATGAGAAAATTATGTTATTTTATTGTCACAATTTTGTTATTATACAATAAATGGATAAATAATAAAATAATATGCAAGTATGTAATACTCCCTTCGTCTCAATCACATAGGCTTATTTTTCTTTTTCAGATGTTCCAAATATAAGACTGATTACCTAAAAAATAATGTTTGTTTAAACTTATTTACTAATATATCTCTATTCAACTATTTAATTGACTCATGCATTTAATTCATCGTCAAAGAATAAATATGACATATTATGAAATTTACTTGTATAATTTGATTTCCAATTATTCTATTAAGTTTGGTGAAAATTTCTAGTCTATACCTATTATAAAAGAGTCTTGTTTACAAAATTTGATTTGCCTATTATAACTTTATTATAGTATTTTATTATTAGCATCTATTATCGTATAATTATTTTATGTTTGACATATGTATATTATTAAAATTTATCAATATTACGTGCACCGTACGTACCACTCTACTAGTAGCTTATAAATATGGACATATTATAAAATTTAATTCATTGTCAAAGAATAAATATGGACATATTATGAAATTTACTTGTATAGGTGGGACAAGGGAGTTAGTAAGAGTCTGGTCATGGAGGCCTTCTTATATTTACAAGAAAATAATAACTTAGCAAACATTTGGGGCCCCAATTATATTGGTCTTGCTTCAAAGTTACAATTATTAAAAAAAAAAAAAAAGGTCTAATTATATGCCTTCTTTCGTATTTACAAGGAATTCCTTCTTCCATCCATGATCTAATTTTTTGTCTTCCTTTGCACCGTGGCCTAATTATCTGGCTTCCTGCCCCTTTCATAACAATTGTGTCACAAAATAAATTGAATCAGTTTAAGTAAAATAATTTGTTTATCTAATGTATACTTCCTCCGTTCTTTTATAAGTGTCCTTCACCATCAAATTACACATACCAAGAAAATAAAGAAATTTACCTATGTAACCTTATTAATTACCATCATTAATGTATACATACAACTAATTAACAAATTACGAGAAGCATTAAATAAGGATAAAATAGGAAGAAAGCCACTATTTTACTCTCAAATTTTGATATAGGACACTTATTTGAAAACAAAAAATTGAGCTAAATGAAACACTTAAAAAATAACGGAGGGAGTATTATCCATCCATCTGGAGTAATATTGAATACGATTGTAAAAGTAGTTTACCGTTGAAAAGAAGAAATGAATTTGTTCATTTGATTATTTTAATATCTCCGATTAGATCTCGTATATTCTCTCGAGTCTTAGTCCAGATCTGGGCCTTACGATGGGATCAAATTAATGGCATTAACATTTATCATGTTTTCTTGGAAAATTAGACGCACGCTAATTCATGATATAGCAGAAAACATGATATTAATGACACTAAACTGCGTTCCTCTTGGATTATAGACTAGATTGATAGTATATATGATTGAGTATTTAAAAGATTGGATTGACTCATGGTTCTTACGAAAACAAATCACTAATAAATTTGATACTCAAGTACAGTCAATCCTTCAAGTATATAGCAGTTGCATTTTTGTGGTTCTTACATAAGCAAATCACTAATAATTCAACCACACTGATATATATTCAATCCTATTCTGACCTACCAATTTTCTTTACAGACCAGACCTATCAAAAGAGAAAATAAAACAAACCAAAAAACTAAGTCCTACAATCTCAAAAAATCAAAATCAGCATCACAACTACAATAACAAAGAATATTTACCAACTCAAAGTATTCATGCGTTTATTTCTGCATTGCACTGATGCTCCCTGCTACAGCTTCTTCTACCCCACAGCATATTCGAACACGTTGTTTTATCCAATCTCATCCCTTCCAGTTTTTCCCGTTGGCTTGGTACGGACTGTGGACGATGAGTAGCTTCTTCTGAAGGTTCGGTTTCTCCAGAATCAAAATTAGGACAAGGGCCTCCGTTGCACGTGCACAATGGGATATTTACTGAAGGAAATGGACTACATGTGACGGGGCAAAACATATCTGAAGAAACAGAAGCAACACGGTTCTTTCTCGTATCTGGTGAACCGGCAGCCTCTGATGTGTCCTGTTCTCGTTCTCTTGGATGAAGCATGCAGGGTGTACATAAGCCGAGTGATAATGGTAATTTGATGTCTTTTGATGAAGAACCAGGCAATTTAACAAAATACAGAATGCCATGTCGGCAGAATGGACAAGGAATCGAACCAGGAGGTATTGAAGATTCTGAAGGAATGTTACTGGTTGAGCAAAGGTAGAGAGCGCATCTTACACACAGTTCATGCGTACATCCTGAAAGTTAACATTATCATAAAAACCACAACTACATCACAGAAATATATCAAGTTTTTGGAAATTTTCAAAGAGGTATATGTCCATCAGCATGCAAGTATATGTCCACAACGACTTTAGAAAGAATGTGTATCACCAGCAAGTCAATATTTCAGGATATTCTCGATAAGTATGTCACGTAAAGGTGGGCTAGAAACTTATAAAACATATTAACCAAAGACTTCACAGTCAGGACATATAGTCAAGTTTCACATCTTCCACAAGCAAAAGGATCCGAGAAGTTGAGCTGTCTTGATAGAAAATTGCTATAATTGCAGTAGTCTTCAGACTTCTTTTTGCAGATGGATAGCACTTAGATAAAATGTAGCATCGCTTTGTCTTCGTATTTTTCTTTGTAGTCAATTCCATCAGAATGAAAAATTAGAACTTTATTCAGGAACCTTGCAAACGACAGAATGCACCCATAGTTTCATAATTTTGAAGGCAACTTTACATTGGCTTGTTTACCTAAGCACATGTAGTAGGATTATAGATTCTTAGATTTGATCTACAATCTAAGATCTTCACACAGAGACAGAGGTAGCTTAGGGGCCAAGGGGGCATTGGACCCCCTTATTTTTTGGTTTTTTGATATAGCATTATTATATTATATAATTATTTTTCTCAAAAGTTTATAATATGCGGACTTCTGGAGTATGAGGATCATTAGTTAACTATTATAGCTTACTTTTGAAATTTTGAGGTTTTTCTTTTGCATATTATTTAGATTTAATAAAAATGGATGTCTAACTTTGATAGTTTTACAATTTGGTCATGTATTTTTTCCTTTACCTGCAAGATTTTATATTTTTAAGGCTCCATATATATATATATATATATATATATATATATATATTAAAACTTTACTTTTTAGTTTCTATCCTATAGGCTATAACTATAGAAAATTATTTGAATCTTCACATTTAAAATCTTGGTCCTGCCTTTACAGTTATAGTCCATTTCATACTGTATATCTCACGTACTTCTTATTATTAGCACTTCGAGTCATGACAAAAGACCCTGATACTGTTGACAATAAGATAATCCAAAATAAGTAACACTGACTAGAGAAGGACCAGTCAATTGCCGCGTATTTCAACAAAACTGTTGCCACAAGCTGATAATATACACTATACCAATCACTAATTTTGAAGACCAACTAAATTGAAAAACCAAAAACAGGCGCATATACCATAGGAGGACCAGATATGTCACAAGTAAAAAGACAGCTAACCTTCTGCAGCCACGCTACAAGCTCTCTCGAGGCAAACAGCACAAATATCTGCATCATCTGATGCAGTAGCTGAGGATTGCAACCCGTAGTCTCTGCAGCAGGCGGCCACATTTCTCAGTATAGAGAAAAATTGATAGGCAGAAAAGGAATGCAACTACTAAATAAGTAAGGACTAACCTAGCTATATTTAGCACACTCAGAAGTGGCAACGATAAATAATTAGAAGGTGGAAACATTGGGACTGGCAAATCAGAATTAGGCGCCAGCAGTGGCTCAAGCCAATGACGCCCCCACATTCTTGCAACATCAATAGGAAGCCATCTGAAACAATGTATACCATTAATCATAACAAGGAAACAGTAAAATGGCCAAGAGTGCAAAAGAGCATATCTACAGGTAATTACCCATTGCAGTTTACTGACAAACGACTGGCACCTTGAGCAAGAAGGATCTGAAGAAGTAGAAAAGTGAAAAACGTAACATATAGTATGTCAGTGGTAAATACCAAGAAACTATGGGATGGAGTTCTATTCATTACTGGCATAAATTCAATAATTTAATGTGGGCAAACTATCATCACCTGGCAGCACTTCACATTTCCTCCACAAGCAGCATAGTGCAAAGGAGTGCTCCCAGCGCCTATAAATGCAAATGGTGTAAAGTGGCAAACTAGAAAGGTTTCTTCAAAGTACATTATATAATTTATATGTAACCAAGGAATATACCTATCAAATCCATCGATGTTCCATAGTGAAATGTCACAGCTGATACATTGGCATGAAGGTCAAGTAGGAGCTGAACACAATCAAAATATCCATTCAACGCAGCCATATGAAGAGCAGTAATACCACCGTCTGCAGCCTTGTTTACAAACTTAGAGAGAGCACTGCCATGTAAAACAGGAAACATATGAATATAATAAGAATAGCTTTAGGCTTCAGCACATGTTAACACCTTTCAACCCCCAGTGCCAAGCTAAGTGAAGAAGCATTTTCGGTTTCAGATCCTGATCAAACCAGAATTATGTTGTGAGTGCATGGCCAATGTATATATACAGCTATTTTTCTATACACGGGTTATCTTATCACGAAGTGGAATCCCTTTCACGCAGCTGAAAGGTAACAGAGAGATCTTTAACGAACAAAACTGCCTCAGTTTAAGTACAGTACCACATTGAACATTTTCTCTTTGTTCATTGTTCGAATGACTTTCACTTTACCTTTTCAAGAAATTTTCAATGCAGCATAACCTAGTACTGGCTTCAGTTTCCAGTTTGACATGATTGAATATCGAGATCAAGACAAATGTTAATGTGGATGCTGAAAAACATGAAACCTCTGTCTGTACCTAGTTTTATTATGAGAACCATCATTTCCATCACTAACTGTTTGGGCGCTCAGAGGCTCGAACGCAGCACTTGGAACATAATCAGTAACCACTAATCTCATGCACCGCACATGTCCATTGACAGATGCAAAATGGAGAGCAGTCCTTCCACTAAGATAATCTGCTCTAGTAACCTGGAAGTTCTCCCAGAACAGGACATAAAAAATATAAGCATCAACTCATTGAACTCTAAATTACATCAACTAAAACCTTGAAGAATGTAGGAATAAGTAAACCATAAAGTTGTTGCAAAGATCAAATACATTGCATTACACAGCTTCTTCAATGGGTTGTATAACAAGAGGAAGAAAAGAAAATAGGAAATTTCAATCAGCAGATACTCACATTGCATCTAAAGAGAAGAAGAGTTTGAACAACTTCCCAGTGTCCATATCGACACGCTTGCATCAAGGCTGTCTACAGAAGGGGAAAAAAATGGTATTTAATGACTATGATATAACAAAATCCAGCATCATATGTTCATCGAGAAAATTTCCAAACTAAACTATCTAAATATCAATTAAAAAGTCAAAATCACATCACAGTTGATTCAAACTCAATCACGATCACCATTTCTTGAAAAAAAAGAAAAAAAAAAGAAATAGAGAAAATAAAATCAATTAACTTTACCCAAAATAACAATCTTTCCCAAAAATCACGCACTCGGAAAGTATTGAAGCAAAATAGAGAATTTTCTTTACCTGTCCACAGTAATTCTTTGAATTCACATCAGCCCCATTCTCTAACAACAATGCCACAATCTGACAATCCAAATATCCACAAATCAAGATCAAAACTTAACCCACGTAGGAAACCCTCAATCAAGTAAAGATTAACGATAGAAATGAAAATTTGAATAGTTGTAGAAAGAATTAAACGTTAAACCTCATTGTGGCCTTTGGCGGCAGCAAAGTGAAGAGGAGAGTTCAAGCCACCAAAAGTTGAGTACTTTGCAAGGCATGGATTGCAATCCAAAAGCATCTTTGCCTCAACAAAATCTCCATCTCTTGCAGCAGACACCAATCTCTCTCCTGAAGCTGAGCATCCAAACGAATTCCCCATTCCTTGTTTGTTCTTTCACGGAGATTGAGAAGAAAAAAATCTAGCAACCAGTTTTGCCTTCTTTCTCTCTCTAAATCTTTGTACAGATCATGTACGTGTTAATGGTGACTTTTGTCTGATGTTGGAGAAGGAAGTGGGGGGGAGAGTTTATAATTGAAGAAACATGATTACATAAATTAGGTCAACTGTCATCATACAAATTCTCTTTCTTTTTTTCCCCCACCTTTAGAGCTAGAAACTGGATATAAACTTGATATCACGAGATAAAACTTTCAAGAAATGTGATTAAATTTATTGCGCTGTGGATCTAAATTGGAAAAGCAATTTTATTTAATATTATTTTTTAACACCAGTCTATCATTAGAGCATTTTTAAGTAACTTAAATTAAGAGTTTTACCCACTTTCTTCATTTTTACATTAATTAAAAAAAAATGATTCTGAACGCAGGGTGATCTGTCTCCAAAAATGGCAAGTAAAAAAATGCTGGTCCAATGATGGACAGAATTATTTGGGATTCCTATTCATCATGTGAACCGAAAAAAAGAGGAAAATGGTTGTAATTTTTCATTTTCTTTTTTTGCTTTAACTTCAAAAATTTAGAAATTATTTATATTTTTATCATAACTTAGATTAGATGTACAAACTTCTTGGGAATAATTTGAAGACAATGCAATACGACTTTAATTTCTTCCGATTCCTCATTCAATCCAATTAGTTAAGAATTGAAAGATGTCTTGCTTTGAGATAGCAAAGTGGGAAAGAAAACAGGGAGCACTTGTCAACGTCTCGATGCTGCGCTCTCTTCACTACTTTTTTTTTTTTAATGCCTAAATTTGAACACTATGTTTTATTGTCTTTGAAAGTTTAGTTTGTATTATTGTTCAGAATCATGAAAAAATTGTTCACTTTTATGGCTTACTTGTGTCGCTGATCATGTGTTCTTGTATTTCTTAAATGGAGATTAATTGGTCGATATCTTTCTCTTTCTAATAAAAGTTTTGCATCATCTTAATAGTCTTTGCAATAACTGAATGTCATCAAAATAATCAAACAAAAATAAGTCACAGAGTTGAATTTGGTCTCCCTAGATATATATACTCCCTCTATCCACGATAAGTGTAGTCTTCTTTCATTTTTCGTCCGTCCACAATAAGTGTTGTCTTTTCTTAAATGGAAATGATTCCACTCACAATAAACATTAATCTCATTCTCCGCTCATAATACATATATGATATATCTAACTCATTCTCCCGTTCTTAAAATCCATGACACTCCCTCCGGACCACACTTATCGTGGACGGAGAGGTATTCAACTTGTTCGAGTAATAAGATAGTATTTTTTTTATTTTTTTGAAGTAGTAATAAGATATTAGTAGTACTCCCTTCGTCCCAATATTCATGGCATGTATTCTTTTTTGAGTCGTCCCATGTAACATGACATGTTTCATTTTTGGACTAATTTAGAGCTTACTTAGGTCTTAATTAAAACACTTTATTGACTAAAAAAGTATTTTATTGACTAAAGGATTAAATATTGAATAAAAAATACACTACGTAGGTCACACACCTTTTGATCTATAATTTCTTTTTTCTTAATAACTTTGCTCAAAAGAAATAGACCATAAATATTGGGATGAAGTGAGTATTATTTAGTTGAACAACGTACATACAATAATTTGCGAGCTAGCTATTAATGCATGATGGACTTTTTGAAAATCTCATTAAATGAACATTAACTATGAGGAGTTGAAAGATGAATTATTCATTGATGCTAAAAAAGATGTAAGTGCGCTAAAACTCACAAAGCCTACTCTTAGGTTGTTTCTTATAGCTATTTAATCAGTCAAGTTAAGTGAGACATTGAGCTCATTAGTCGTCGATCCATCCTTAAAATCAGGAACGCATAACCCACCAACCTTGACTTTAGAATTTATTTTCATTTTTTCAGAATGAAATAATGCTGAAGTTTGCTCCACCATATTAAGAGTAGAGCCCTCGGAACTGGACCGTAAAAATCTCAACCTGGCTGAATTTCAATCTGATTCGACATGAATAGTTGTACATTTGGTACATGAGCTCGATCTGAAGAATTTACACTATAAATTTAATTTCGGGTCGGATGAGACAATAGAATTTTTAGCCCGGTCTGGGGTTTTTGACCGCTTGCTTTAATCAAGAGACAAGAATGTGCTTCCAAGTAACATAACATCTCTCTCTTAAAATCTCTTCACTTTTGCCATCATACTCCACCTAATAAAAAGTTATTAGCAAGGAAATTCTTCTTACATCATCATCCTAAATACCCCGTACCATGGATCTTATTCTTATGATGTGTCGTGGACTTGTTTTATTTTCATTTTTTTATTAACTTATTGAAATTTGAAGTCTAATGTTGCAGAAAGTATTGTTGGTAGTATACATATATGAGTAATAAATGAATGAAAATTAAAGTTGAGGAGGATTGATGAGTAATGCAGGGTGTGCTTAGGAGGCAAGAAAGATATATTGAAAGCGTGGAGCAATACTCAATTATTATGGGAATAAAATAAGGCAGTGAAGTGAGTGAGCACGAAGGCATAAAAGTGGGAATTTATTTAATTTATGTTTCAGATTTGGGCATGTTCTTCTCTTCTGTCTTTGTTCCTACCAAACATAGGGGTCTGTCTTTTCAGGGTTTTTTTTAATTAAAGAAAACACTAAATAAATAGAGTCAGTATTTTTTTTTTTTTTAGAACATAAGGCTTTAGATCTTATGGTAAGATGGGTGAATTTGCCGCAACCACAATGGTTTCCACTTTCCCGTATTATATTTGTTTTATGGCATGGAAAATTACTTTTAATTACCATTCTAAAAACAATTTACTACTAACAAAAATACAAAATATCAAAATATAGATTTAGAAATAAAAGTGCAAGAGCACTGCAGAGATTCCTGTCAAATTTAAAAACTTCAAATTTAAACTTGGCTTGACGGATAAAAAAAAAGTTCTTTTTTTAATGTGCAAATCAAAAATTGTATAAGTCACTCTAGAATTTATTCTATATGGTCGTGAGAGATCCGAAAAATTTAATTATTCTCCATACATGAATTCTTACCATTTTCGTGATTTAAAAAAAATTGAGAAATTTTTAATTTCATTGACACGTGTCGACCATTTATAAATACAATAGAATATAGTACACAATCCTGCAATAGAGGATTTGACTTGCTCCTGGTCGCACGTGAATTTTGATATCCATATTTACTATAATTTGGGCACATATTTTGGTGATTAGACAATAATACACTATGATTCATATAAATACCTAGAATTAACTTTATAAAAAAAGAGTTACTTTATAATGCATGCACTTGTCTGATCAGAATTATGAAAAAAGGCCGCATCCACTCTGCAACAAAACCAACCTGCATACAAATTATGCCAACCCCTACACCGTATATTTCTACTTGGTCTAGCAGCCCCTGCACGAGGGTTTTTTTGCACGAATGGGTTCATGAACGAGGGTTTCAAAATGGAGGAGCTGCTAGACCAAGTAGAACTATAAGGTGTAGGGGTTGGCATAATTTGTCTGCAAGTTGGTTTTGTTGCAGAGTGGATGCGGCCTTTTTTCATAATCCCAATCAGACAAGTGCAGACATTATTCTACAAGATGTTATTGGCGAGTTTGTTGTTGCGAAAGCCTTTAGTGTGCCGGGCTGTTTACGGGTGGAAGAAGGCGAGGCAGTGGAATTTCACGAAGCTTTATCTTGGATTAAGGCGAAGGGACTGTCTAGAGTTATTTTTTAGACGGATAACAAATTTGTGATTGATGCGGTGTTTGCAAATACAGAAGATAGATCAGAGTCTGGAGAGATTATTTTAAATTGTAAGTCTATTCTTCGTTCTATGGTGTCTGTTAAAGTCAAACATGTTTGTCGTGAAGTAAATTATATGGCTCACGATATTGCTCGTGCTGCTAGGGACTTTTACTTCCCTTATGAGTCGAATGAACCACCAGATTTTGTGGTTGGTCTTCACTCTTTTCCCTGTTCTTGCTCTTGATTAAATAAAACGTCTGGTTCTCGGAAAAAAAAAAAAAATTGGCAATCTAAAATTCGTCAGATTCCTACATATTTTAACTGCAAACCATTAAAGATAATAAATCGTACTTACCGCGTCTTGTATGCGTTGCAAACTCACTTTATGTGTTATCATATACAAAACTTTACTAGTTCGATTAAATGAAAATTTTGAAAATACAAATATACAATGATCAATCAAAATTCAGTCAAGTTGAAGAAGAAGTGAGAATGTGTTATTGCTTAGGTGGATATTTGTTTTCCTTTTTGATTTTTTTTAAACCCGATATTTGCTTTCCTTTGCGTATAAGTTTTGTGATTTTGATTATCCTTCCAATTTTGATTTATTGGTAGTCGGTAAATTCGGTATCAAACTTGTATGTAACCTTTGCGCTAAACATATGCGAAGAGGGAAAAAATATATAAAGAAAAAATATATACATAATGTTTGGCTTCGCCCGGACTCGAACCGGAGACCTTCAGTGTGTTAGACTGACGTGATAACCAACTACACCACGAAACCTCACATGTCAATGTTTTCTTGTGCATTTATTATATTTGGATTTTGTTCATATATGTCTTTTTGCAAAACTTTGGACATAAAAATGAATGTATACCAATAGGTCAGATGTTCGAGTACTCTCGGCCACAAAAAAAACCCTAGGTGGGGTGTGTGAGTATTAATATTTGTAATGATATTCAAAAAAAAAAATGAATGTATACCATAAATTGCAATTTACAGGTTGCAAAAACTACAAGTTTACTAACTTACCACTTCAAAATTAGAAAAGCCACTGATCGTCGTTAAATCGTGTCCATCTATTTGAAGAAGTCACTAAATCGTGCCCTCAAATTCAAAATTTTAATGAAAAAATAGAATTGTCAACAACATTATTAATCATAGTTTAGTTACCATTTTAACTGAAACCATGACCAAAGTTCAATTACTATTTATGAATTAATGTGGTGGTAGAAATTTGCAGTCATTGCCACTACGACTCGCCAAGTTAGTGGCGGAGTAGTAGTTATTGATGCCGCCGCGATGGGTCGGGAAGGAGTCGGAGGGCTTGGTGGTGGGAAAAAAAAAAAACTAAACCAAGAAATATGCATGACTCATCTAAGCCATAAGTTGAATAAATTGATGTCAAAACATTATATTATACGAGTCAATTCAGTATTCATGTATTTGAGGATTTCATTATAATACCAAAATTAAACTCATGCAAACTGTGAAGTAATTACTAGCTAGCTAGCACACAACTCACGTTCTGCACCAAACAAATGAATCCCAGAACTACCAAAACTATAACAAGCAATTTCTGGTCGATTTTATTTCAAACCACTAATTCCAAGATCCCAAAATAAAAAAATAAACAGTGAGTAATAAAATAAATGCGAGAGGAATTTGAGGAAATTTTGCAATTTAGCAATCTCATGAGGACGGCCTTTGCAGTTGCAGTGGGAGCGGCGGTGATATTGTTATCGGCATTCCCGGCGGGTTCCTCCACCGACTGCACGACGGTGACAGCGTTGGTATCCTCCTGCTCGAGCTTCGTTAGATACGGGTCGCCCGATCCGATTCCCGGATCTCCGTGCTGCGTGGCCATGACCACTCTCAACAACGTGGCTGATTCAGGCGACAACCGCCGCAGCGTCTGCCGCTGCTTGATGGATTTGATTAACTCTTACAACCCTAACGCCACCGCAATCGCCACCTTGCCTGGCTTCTGCGGAGTTTCTCTTGGATTCACCATTGATCCTAATACCGACTGCGATTAGTACTCCCTCCCTCTCTCTCTCTCTCTCCCTATTACATGATTGACCGTTAATAACTTGTGAGTGTAATTAATTTGGTGCAGCATTGACCAATTTGCTAGGCTTGGAGGAAGGTGAAGTGGCGATGCAGCAGAAGAAATTAACAGGGATATGATGGCTTAGTAAGATGGAAACTGGAAATATACTCTTTTTTTCCTTTCTTGAAAATTGGAATAATGTTATGGTATCGTGGATTACATTAGAATATTAAATTTCCTGTTTAAAAAAAATTTTAAGTTCTAAAAGGGAAATGGTAGCGCAGATCGATTGAAGTGTTCGGTAATAATATTATAATTATTCATTTTGGCCATGTTTGGACAAACTTTCAATATAGCAAGCAAGATCTTAGTAGCATTGATCTCTATCTTGTGTAAACTTATGTCTTATAGTAGGAGATAATAACAATTAACAAAGCTATCAAACAAAGACGACCGACACACCCATTTTTTATGTGGAAACGGCCTGATATCATATAATATATATATATATATATATATATATATATATATTATTAAAATGATTGCAGATTCGAGCCCTCCCCTTGATTCGAGGTCCTACATGGCGCCCTCTCCATTCGGTATTCCTATTTATTTTAAATCCTTTATTTAAGCATTTTTTATTATATTTAATTTAATATATTTAATAGATGGAAAAATATGTATAAGATGCAATTATGGTAATAAATATAGCATGAAAATAAATATGGCGATATGTTTTTGGCAAAATCTCTAAATTGTATTATTATTGTATTTTAATAGTATCTCAATAAATAAATAATATAATATCTATTACTATATGCCTATCGATGGAATGCATTTGAGATCCATTATCTATCTATCTATATATTATTAAAACGATTGCGGATTCAAGCCCTCTTCTTAATTCGAGGTCTTACGTGGCGTTCCTCTTTTCAATATTCTTATTTATCTTTAATCCTCATTTTGAGCATTTTTATTCATTTATTCTATGTATATTTAATATAAATTTTTTCATCCCACATTAATTCTTAATTAAACTTCACTCTTGGAGAACCTATATAAATACTCACAATCCATGTGTATTTTCCCATTCCGTAATTATTTTGCACAACCAATATAATTTGGCAAATCAATTTGTTGGCCAAATAAATAGTTTTATTTTTATTGAAAATTTTAATTTTATCAATTATTAAGTTGTCAATATTAATTTGTTTAATTTAACAAATTTTTAACTTGACGTAAATAAAAGAAAATTCTTAAAAATATTTAATACAATTATAATTCTCGAATTTGTATATATATATATATATATATATATACACATTGGGATAATTCTCGAAATTTGACTTTGTGACGAGATGATCAGATGTACACAACATTAATATCGTATATAATGAAATCTTTGACAGGTTGCGAGGTAAAAAAAAAGTTTGATTTCTATTGATTTCTTGCAACTAAAGAAAGTGAAATATAATCAAAGAAACACTCTTTTTGACCAATTGTCGAAATATTATCACTCTAAAATAATACTTTCTCCGTCCCCCAAAAGTGTGGTCCAAATTTGATTTGTTGTGAGGTATAAAATATTAGTTGAACCACACTAATCTGAGACGGAGGGAGTATTAAATTATTTTTAATGTTCATGCTTATATATTGCAAAATAATAATAAAAATAAAAATATTTGTGAAAGGAAGTACAATAAAATCAAAGAAACAACCTTATTGACGTATTTTATTTTAATAATATAGTTCGCCATCAATTTTCGACAGAATACACACTAATCTATATATAAAAGAATGCATTCTTCAAACATTCTCTGATCAAGGAAATGGTATCCACCCTTCATCACACCGCCTGATCGCGTATCCTACTACCATTCATTAATGATATGGCTATCATATTATTTTTGCTTACTTTTATCGAAATACATCTAATTAGAGATGTTTCCAACTAAATTAAATAAGTATAATAAAAATTTTACTATAATATAAGTACTTTTATTGAAAATTCGTCAATACATGCAACCGAACACAGAGAATTCTTACTTCGGGGCCTGTGTACTGTGTAGCATCTTCTCTATTCATATTTATCTTAAATTTTATTTGGCAAAAACTCTTATACATCATGATGTACCATACATCCGGTTCAACCCGACCCGCCCCGTCAACGTTGACCGGTCAATGGTCAACGTTGACCGCGTTGACTTTTTATTTTTATTTTATTTTTTTTCAAGAGTCGAGCGAGGGGAGCCGAAGGCCTCGGAGCGAGCTAAAAAACATTAATGTTGCCACAATCATTATCTATAAATTAAAAATCGGAGCCGAAGGCGGAGAGGGAAAAAAAACCAAAAAGTCAACGGTCAAACGTTGACCGGTCAACGCTGACCGGATTGGGCGGGTCGGGTCGGGTTGAACCGGATGTATGAGTACATCATGATGTACCCAAGTGCAACTCATTTTATTTTATATTGTGCATTTTTAATTAATATATATATATATATATTCTATTATTTAATATTTTATGCTTAATTATCAAAAATATCTCCGATCCCACATCGAAAATTCAAAGTTAAGTAAAGACAAAAAATTGAATATAAAAATACTCCAAGTAAGAGTATATAAATTCTAAATAGATTATTCGAACATTAATCGAAATGTGTAGGTGAAAATTTTCACAATTTTAAATCTTTTGCTATTTATACTATTTATTATTAATATTTACTTTGTAATGTTTGGGTTTTTATTGAGATGTATAATCAATTATTGTAATAACTTATTTTATAAATTTAAATGGATTATAGGTAGCGTGTATTATTATATTATACGAGTTTGAATGCATATAACATCAAATCTTTTAATTAAAGCAACAAATAAATTTTAAAAAACAAAATAGCTAGCATTTTATGAGGTCAATATAAAATTTGTAAACGAAAAAAGGTTACGGAAAACAAATCAATATATTATGTATAGGTTAGGAATTTAGAGCACCACGTAACTTGATTGTGTCTTCTTGAAAATGTTTCATATTAAAGCCATAAAGCTAGGTATGGACAGCTGAAGAAAAAAACCTTCAAGATGTAATAAAATATACTTTCTCAAACTTTTTGACTAAGATTAGGTATGTCAATTTAGCCTAAACCGATGGGACGATCCGAATAGACAGAAAGAGAATAGTTTAGACTACTTATAATTGATATAATTATTTTGTAGTGTTCAGCTTTTTATCGGGTATATTATCCAACATATTTGAGACGGATAAGGATAGTAAAGTCACATTTTTAATCGGATTTAGGACGAGAACTTAAAAAAAAAATACGAACGAATTCGAATTTGAAAAATACTTAATGGATAAGTGTACCCGACTCATTGTCATTCATAATTATAAGTTAAAATAAGAGAAATAAAATTATTTTTCTAAGTTAATATACTCGACAATCCTGAACACTTGATCGTGTTGCTATATTCAACCGAGAAAACTTGATCATCAATGGATTGTCGTGTCATGAAATAAAATATTTGCATAGTTTTAATATAAATTATAGTTTATTTTTAAATAAATATATTTTGTTTAGTTACCTTTTAAGTTTATAAATATAAATTATAACATAAAATAATTTTCCGTCGATTTTCGACGGGTTACTTACAAGTTCATAAGTTAAAACAATGGAATTATGAGGGTGTTTGGTTAAGCTTATCTTAAAGAGCTTTTGGTTAAACTCCAACATGTTATAAGATGTTTCAAAAATAAAATGGATTAGATTAACTTATTCTTTTGGAGGTTATAAGCTAATGGGGCTTATTTTTTAAGCTTATAAGTTATGAAAGATTTTATTTTGCCAAACATTTTTTAAGACCTTATAACTTATAAGCTCATAAATAAGATGTTTTAAGAAGCTTGCGAGTCAAGTTTATAGTTCCGAAATTTTCATTTGACAGGGTTAGAGTAATTAATTAATTTTATTTTGTGAGCACCCGATTATCAGGGACGGAGCCAGGAATTTTATATAGGGGGGCGAACTTTCTCAAAACATTAATAATATTTTCCGCACAATATTATACATATTTTATACACAAACATTCAAAAAAACATTATAAAGATAAATTACCTAGTACTCCATCCGTCTCAATAACAAGGTCTCTCTTTCCTTTTTCGTCTGTCCCAATAGCAAGGTCTCATTCAAAAAATGGAAATAATGAACTCTTCAAAAGACTTGAGTTGAGACCTACCACTTTTTAATTTTTTTACTCTTGTTTCTTAATAACCGTGCACAAAAGAAATGAGACCGTGCTATTGGGACAGAGAGTAATAATTAATAAAAATAACTAATTCCAAATCTGACCAATTATACAGAAATGACTGCATAAGGTTAATATTCTAGTTTAGACTTCTGTAACTAATTTTAAATTTGACAATATAATTTTAGTTAATAAACATGCATTTTTCACTTAATCAATTCAACACCATTGCCGCCCTCCGCCATATTCAATCACATATAAAAAGTTCCAAACAAAATCACTTTTCCTCCTCCAAATTAAATTTCATTGTTGATTCTATCTATCCAAAGATATAATATGTTATTTAATTAAGTAAAACTCAATTTATTTAAATTAGAAATTTTAAATCATTTTGAGATTGAGCTTGAATAATGAACTTAAAAATTTATTTATAATTAGTCGAATAACATATATATATATATATATAAATATATATTTTTTATTACACAAATTTATAAATATTTATAATATGTACATATATATAAGTAAATCAGAAAATTTGAGGGGCGCCCGCCACCACCAGCCACCCCCTAGCTCCGTCTCTGCCGATTATGGAAGTTTGTGTTATGCGATAAAATATGTGTTTGTGTGAGAAGTGGAGGAGTATGAAACTTTGGTTTCATTCGGCTCCTTTATGGAAAGTTAGTAAATTCTTAGATCTAAGAGGTGAAAGAAACGCAACATGATTTTGAGTTTTCAAGAAAATTGGAGAGGTCAAGAGTACAATCCCCCACCACTCTCCCTTTATGATTTTTTAAGAAAGTGGAAATCGTGTGCTTTTTTAAGAAAGACATAATGATAAGATGCCTTGTTTTGGTATTTTAAAATCACCTTCGTTTCGAGTAAAAGAAAAGGTTGTGACAGAATAAAAACGACCCGTGAGCCCATAATTGAAAATCTTTCACTTTCAAGGAATGAACATCTTATCCCTTAAAAGAAAAGACAATTGAATTAGGAATGCCATGTTGGAAATTGTTTCGATTTATTTTTACTGGTGTTGTTTAATGAAGAAAAATCGAAGTTTACGACATAATAGATGATAAATTTGAACTGTTCTGAAAAAAAAAATATTGAAAAACAGATTTTATTCTATAGACTAATTTTTTTCATGGATAAAAGTTTTCTCCCAAAGATAATTGGTGGAATTTTGAATACAATAGTGTTATTATTGTCGTTGATTTAATCATTAACTGTGGCTAGAGTCAAAAGAGAAATAATGACTGCGTGATTCAAGTAATTAATAATCAAAGTGGCCACAGGCTCTCTGTCTTTCCTTCATTGTGTACCCAAATATATAATGAATACTGAAATCCTTTTCAAACTTTCACTAGTTTTTAGTGTCTGCAAATTTTAGGTTTTCTCCGTCCTTACCCTTTCATTGGTTTGTTTTTCCACTAAACCAGAGAGAGGAAGAGAGAGTAATGAATAGCTCTAGCTCAGACCATACAAGAAATCAAAGATTAACATTTAAAACGGGCAAACCTTGAAACAACATTTACGACATCAACTATTAGGTCCAGAATGTTCTAGAATACGTTATAAATCACAAATTACAAATCAAATATGTGCAATATTGATTATTATGGTTGGAAACTTGGAAATATCTCTAACACAAGTGCTTCCCCCAAACGCATTTGCAAGATCACAAACAAAACAAGAGAATCTTGGCCTCTTTTCTCCAAATTACTACTCTCCTCACTTCTTACCATAATCTCCAGCAACAATTTCATGTACTGCAATATATGAATCTTCTTCACACACCAACTTTTATGATGTTGATCGGACAGTAACCATGGGAAAGAATTTATCTGTAGGCCCTATGGCCGTTGACGGAGCTGAAACCATCGTTTCTGGGAGTCCCTTGCCTCTTTAAGAGACCAGAGTATAGATAAGTGTTGCTTAATGCAGAACCCTTTTCTGAGATTGCATCCAAATTCCAAGGATCACACCCATATTTTGCGCTCAAGCCGAGCTCCTCATACTGCGTTCTCTGCTTGGGTGCGCTATGAGACCTTACTTTAGCCCGCGATGATTCAGTATTTGCCATGTAACTTGGGTGACTGAGATAATCACCAAAAGCACTTCTCGAACACTCACTCCTAGCAGGAGTGAACGGCCCTCTTAGGTTGCTGCTCGGTCTAGACGAAGCTGAATGTACTCTTGGGCTGTTGTCAGCTGTCCTTGCTTCCTCGGATGATATACTAGGGTTTGGTTTTTGAAGCTTTGAGAAAACTCTCTTTGGAATTTCCTGTCCTAACTCATTCTTCCATGATGACAAATGGTGGGAAGTAGGAATTGCTCGGTCGTTTCCACTGGTCTTCTGGCGAGGCTTCCATGTATCTATTTCTAGTATCTTGTCATTTCTCTCATCATCACCGTGCCCATTCTCTAGGGAGGTCTCGTGCAGGTTGTTCCACGCGTTTTGTTCCATCCAACGATTTAACCATCTTGAAGCTACACGCGACTTGTCTGTGTTGCCAATATGTGACTTTGAATGCTGCTGCTGCTGCTGCATTTTCAGGAAGCCACGAGGCACGTTAAATGGATGTTGTTTGCTTGATTTCTTTAATACATTCAGGCTTATCATCAGTAAACTACCTTAAGAAGAGATCCACTGCGTTTCACTGTATTTGACCTCTCTTCGTTTCTTCCGAGATTTGACATGCCCTGCAAGTAATGCACACACGAACAGAATGTTAGTGACCACGCAGACTCGATTAACTGTGTGAGTTAAATAAATTCCTAAAGTGAAACCACGAGTCGTAGTTCATCATACGGAGGTTTTCTGCAACTGTCTGAAGGAAAAGTAGACTCACAGTATGATTGGGATTAAAGAACTTAATTCTGGAATCAGAAGACTCTGGTGTGTAAGATCGATATGCAGAGGCTCGAGCCTGGATCTTAACCATTGTTTGCATGCGGTAGAGCATATCCGTACTTTGCTTTCTGACAATGTGGCCTCTCACCAGAGCTTGAAGCTTAACTAGTCCCTTAAGGGCCCTCAAAGCTCTCCTAGCCTACAAACACGCGTTAGATATACATTGTCACACGACAAATATAAGTTTATTTGCGAACAATTTAATCTGGCGCAGTCCATATCTCGTGACACGAGTATTTCAGCCAGTAATCCCTTACACATGTTGCGCTAATAATCAAAGGAAGTACAATTGGATCCAAAATTGTCATTGCTTTTGCCAAATCCATGAGATTCCTATAATCATATATCATGCTTAAGCTTATTAGATTAAGATTCTTGAAATGTAAGCACGCTTAGTCAATTCGCTAAGAAGCAGCAACTGTTTAGATTAGAACAATCAACAAGTAATATTTCCATGATTCAAATACCAAGCCTGTCCTTGTGCTTAAAATTGGTAAGAAAGGTACGAAAACTTGTGATAAGTCGGCCCGTTGATTGCTAGAATGCAAAGACAGAGAGAGTGCTAACCAAAACTGTAAAGTTGTTCCGAATGGGCACAAAAACAGTTCAACTTCACATGTGATGCATCACATGGTTTTTATCCTAAAGACCGTGCTTCCATGTCTCATACTGTCGAAATAAAAAGGACATTTACAAACTTTACCATCAAAGTAAAGCACTTGAGCCCCTTTCACATTACAAAAGGATAAACTACAGATAAGAGAGGCATTTAAAACTCCCAAAAGAAAAAAAGGAAATATCCTTTACAACTAAGAAAAATTACTCCCAGCAATTGTGTTAGAAGACAAAGGAACCAATTCTGAATGATTGTGAGGTGTCAAGGCCACTAGCTGTGTGAAAATGAGTCCCACTTCTACTCCACCACTCCCTTCTTCATGACCTTTAACATCAACTACTACTTTCCCCAAAAATCATATAGTATTTTTTTTTATTAGAGGTGAAAGTTGCAGAGTATCTAATAATACAGATATGTAGTCTGTCTTCATGTGTGATCAAACTAGTGATATACGATGAATTGCTGTCATTCCCCACATCCTACTGGAAAAATAGATATGCATGAAAATTGACAAAGACTTACTCATATAATCCAAGAAATGGAAGAGAAGAGGGACTCTCATAAATTCTGTCCCCCAAACTTTCCGGCAATGAATTTAAGTCCAAAACTCATTAATGCTTCAACACTTTTCGGATTCATTTGGATAAATTAAACAGATTACACGCGCATGAACTAAAAGAAAATACGAAATCGAGTAAAAGATGCAGTTTTTATGGTCAATTGAACAAAAAATAAAAATAAAAAGAGTAACTTTTGCAAAATCAAAACAGAATTACCAACCAAATAAGCTCGGAAAGTAGACTGAATCTTGATGGCAGCCAGTACGGACCTCCGATCAGCAACGTACGGCGCAGTTCTCCCACTTCCACTAGTCAATCTAACCACCTCAGCAGCGGCTTGGGCCGCCGCGAGCGCCGCCTCGGTGACCGCCGCCGTGGCGGCGGCCACCGCTATCGCATGCTTGTTGGCGTCCAGTCCCTCAACGTAGGGACTGGCCAAAGGGTCTTCCGCATAATTGTTGAACTTGAGCGAAGCATCGACGGAATTGGAGAGAGCCCACTTATCCTTCTTATTTTCCTTCGCCGGCGGTGGCTTTTTGGAGGTGAAAAGAGAACGGAACCACTTAGCCGCCTTACCCATGGCGCATTATAGGAAGTGGTGATGAAGAGATGAATAGAAGTTGAGATGGATTGAGCATTTTGAAGGAGAGAGCATCTGATTATGATGTGAAGATCAGTCGCTGGTATTTATTGCCTTGGAGTGGGGGATGTTTAAACTTTTTCACAGGGGGAGAGAGAGAGGGGGAGGGAGGGGAGGAGTGACGACGACGCGCGCTGCTGGTGTAGTGGTGGTTGGGACTTTACTTTGAATTTTTTTTTTTTTGAGATAATTTAAAGATGAATGTGGAGAACTCATTTTTATTTTGCAAAAACTACTGTGATACCGCCGCACAGTAAGAGGCAGAGTCCACGCGCGGGGGGCGTGTGTTCAATTTTTAAGTTAGGCGTGTGTGCCTCAAGGCGCATCCAAGCGCATGACAATTTTTTTTTATTCGGCGCGTGTGTTATACGTGCCTAACTTTTTCAATTTTTTTCCTGTTTTTTTTTAATTCTTTTTTTCAGTTTTTTTAATTTTTTATTTTTTTTAAAGAGTTAAGTGAGGGAGCCGAAAACCTCGGAGCGAGCTAAAAGACATTAATGTTGCCACAATCATTATCTATAAATTGAAATCGGAACCGAAGGAGGAGAAGAAAAACAAATTAAAAAAATCGAATTTAAAAAAAAAGTCAACAGGTTGACCCGTTTTAACCGGATCGGATCAATCCGGATCCCGTCTCATACTATGAGGCGGCCTCACAGGAGTGTTCTGTTTTTATTTTGACTGTTTTCTTGGGAATTAATTTCGGGCTTTTTTAATTACTAAAAATAATTCGTTTTTTTTTTATTTTGTCTAAAGTTTAATTCGTGCATATTATAATATAAATAAACTATTTATTAATAACTGTGAACACTTACTTCTCCAACTGCTGCATGCATTAATTATTTTTGGTTCTTGGTTTAGAGATCGATAATTCTTTATGGAGTACATGTACATGGACCAAGTTTTTACTCAAGGATTTAATTAGTAGGAACGAAGGGACTAAAATTTTGGTGTAGGTCAAAGTGTGAGTTAATGTCTCTAAATACTCATTCTGTTTCATTTATATAGGCGTATTGAAATTTTCACATGGATTAAAAAAAATTATTGGAAAAGTAAATTATATAGGTAAATTTCATAATATGCCCCTATTTATTATTTGACTTTGTATTTTTATGAGTTAATCAAAGAATTAAATAGGGATATATTAGTAAATGAGCTAAAAAACATTACTTTTTATGGAAACAAGCCTATATATTTGGGACATCCGAAAAAGGAAAACAAGCCTATATAAATGGGACGGAGGGAGTATAAGTTTGAGACACAATTTAAAAGAACTCGAAAGTGTGGAGATCCAAAAATGCATTCTACGACCAATTTAAATTTTACGATATATACTTCAGCCTAGCCGAATTTAAATTGTATTTGCAATTTTCAAGAAAACTAGATATTACCTCAAAAAAAAAAAAAAAAAAAACTAGATATATTTTTTAGGGTTAATGGCCTGTAAATTCCTCAACTTTCAATAATTTCTGGTTTTGCTCTCCACCTAAAGATTCTGCCTGTAAATTCCTTAACTTTCAGCAATTTCTGGTTTTGCTCTCCACCTAAAGATTCTGCCTGTAAATTCCTTAACTTTCAGCAATTTCTGGTTTTGCTCTCCACCTAAATATTCTGCCTGTAAATTCCTCAACTTTCAATTGTTTCTGATTTTGCTTCCGGCGATGGGATTCGGCAAGAATAGTTTTGGAACCGAATCAACCCACCCACACTCTCTCTCTCTCTCTCTCCAAGATTAGATTGCTAGATTTGTCAGTGTTTTCCCTTCGTATGAATGTGAAAATTATTGTTCTGCCTATTTGGAGATTTGATGAATTCAAGATTGTATGGTGTGAGTAGGATTTAAAATTCTTGTGATTTTATGAGTGTCTTCTGGCACATGATATGTATTTTCTCGGTTGAATTATCTCTGCGAGAATGAAAGAAAGTATGGGAGAACGAGACTGAGAGAGGGGTGGGGATGATGACATGAAATATTTTTTATTTTTTTAATTTACATATATGCCACGAGAATGCCACATAGATTAATTTAAGCCACATCTATAAATTTTCAAAACTATTCTTGCCGGATCCCATCGCCGGAAGCAAAATCAGAAACAATTGAAAGTTGAGGAATTTACAGGCAGAATCTTTAGGTGGAGAGCAAAACCAGAAATTGCTGAAAGTTGAGGAATTTACAGGCAGAATCTTTAGGTGGAGAGCAAAACCAGAAATTACTGAAAGTTGAGGAATTTACATGCCATTACCCCTATTTTTTATATATAGTTTGACATACAGTAATTACCATGAATCTTTTTATGAAAACGTAGTTCATTTCGGGGTATCGTACTTCTCACGTCATGCATGAGTCATGATTTCGATTTTGAACTTTTTGAAACAATAACTTCATATTATCTTCTTTTGTGCATAGATATAAATTTATGCTAGATAGAAATATTTATTTGATAATTTTTTTTAAAATAAATAATACTAATACCTTTATAAAACAAAATTAAGTAATTGCTTTCTATATCTGAAAGGTGAACTCTTACAAAAGTATTATCCTCATGCTGAAGAAATACTAATTTTAAATGTAAAAGTGTTACTTAGATTTGTAGAGTTTAGTAAGTTAGTTTCTTGCTATGATGCATGGATTCTTCTAAAAATATTATGTTGCCGTATCGGATTTTCGTTAGGGTGCGGTTCTCGTCGGATTCCCGTGGAATTAGCACCCAATTCACCATGTGGCATATCCTTCCAAATAAAGAATAAAAAGTAATCGGATTTGCAAATCTTGTGTGTAAAATTCTCGAATCTCGTGAATGAAATGAGTGTATGAGGTTGACTTTGATAACTTTATTTGAATTATGGCTTCTCTATTAGACTAATAATATTTGAATTGATATTTTATTACTTAATTAAATTACATAATTGAAAATGCTTAAGTTTTGGGTTAAAGAAAATGAATTGCATACATATGAGTTATGAAAATTTAAATTTCTAATTATTTTATAAGTGTTACGTACATAGAATAAAATATTAATACTAAATGTATCATTGCCGAATCGTACCTTATAATTTTCAAAATTCTATATCCACGTACTCGTATCGTATCGCCCCTGCACCCGCCCCCACACACCCATGCAACATAGGTTTCTTGCTAGTAGTATTCATCCCCCTTGCAAGGAAGATACCGGGATATTATAAGGAAGAGACGAGGATATGAATCCCAATCCCCGTTTCTAACTAAAAAAATAAAACAAATACACCTGAGGTGAGTTTTTGGTTGTGCAGTCAACAGAATAAGATGGATTTGTGCATGGCATCAGTGATTAGTAAATACCATGGTTCATTCTTTTTTAACAAAAAGACGTGATGTATGTGGTTTTTGTGGTTGGGCTTTCTAAAATAATTATCTGCAGACTGTCTATGGAAAAAAGGAAAAAAAGAAATAAAGAAAACTAGCGATCAAAAATCCGAGTTTACCAGAACAGTGAGTGAGAGTGAAGTGGAATCATAATTAGATTAGTTGTGCTAAAATCTTACACTCGAAGCAGTATCAATAGTGATGATTGAAAGAATAAGAGGAATGATTATTTGGCATCAAGAAAACAATTTCACACGTTAAGCAGATAGGTAGTGGCGTAGTAATAAGAATTAGGTAATATTTTTGGTGCTCAAAATGATTATCTTATATCTAGAGATATAAATAAAGGTAATGGGAAAAACAAGATGGTGAAACTAACAAGAGCCACAAGTCCTACGGTCCCCCACCCCCTTATGAAAGTGAAATAACACACAAGGATACATCCTCCCCACATTACTTCACCACCAAACCAGATCTTTCGACACAAAACAAATGCAGTAAAAACTCGACACTCGACGTCTTTAGTAGCATCCCTGTTGGTCAGAAATAGTCCCAATCTTATATCACCCGGTTGGAAATACAATTTGTACAGAGTGAAAGCAACTGGAGAATAGTCAAAATAGTTGTCATATTAAATAAGGAGAGAAATGTACTGTATGAAAATTATAGATTCACCATGACAACTTGAGATAATTCAGGTGGTGAGAGTTGATTTTCAAAGAATACACCAATTCTCTTAGCTCAGGTGCCATTTAGTATATACACTTGCTTTGACCAATTGAACAACTGCATGCATTTCCGTCTCACCGGGCAATTTTTTAGCACAAGGCACCAGCAATAGCCTGGTAATCATATTGCGCCAGCAGAAAAAAATAACTAGCATCAAACTCCGGTCCCCCTTCACAATATACGCTTAGCCCACATAGCATTCAACTCCGCATCATCAGGAACGGAGAAAATCAGGCTTTCAAAACATAATAAATCTGTCCTGCCTTATGGAAGAAACACTTGATAATGCTTTCCAGTCACTCACATATACAATAGAATGCAAAAGAAGGAAGAAAATTTACCTTTAGTAACACCCAGGAGTAGTAGAAGCATCCTCCTTAATGATGCATTTCGTTCTCTGACTCCTCTTAGCAGTATATCATCTCATGGCCCCTGCCTCACTAGGGAAAGACTGGCTGAATCTCAAATATCAGTATGGAATACTGAACTATGTATATGACTATACATTAGATCCTGCTACAGCATACAGATAATTTGATTTTTCGGACAGCTCCAAGGCAATATCTCCCTCAATTTTGTATTCTAAACACCGGCAGCTCTGTATCTGTGATTATAGTGCATGAATGGAGATGAATGTGGGTGCTGGCTGTCATCCATTACCTACACATGCATCATAGGAAGCAAATCTTGTCAACAAAGTATCATTCCCATCATTCCATCTTATCCTAGCAACTAGACTTACCTGCTTCAATTGATTACCATTTGACACAGGATCCTGAAACTGGCTATGAATCAACGACTCCTGCATGAAAGAGAGGTCAGTCAAAGCATTTATGAAGAGCGTGCAATAGATTTTTTATGGTAGGCGTACATGGACTTACTTGAAGGAATTGAGCATGGCTGGGAGAATGATGTTGGTTGGAGTAAAAACTTGAAGGCTCATACATGTTAGGATTAACTTGCTGGTTAATGGTTAAATTAGATGCTTGAAACATGCTCTGCACCATATGACTGGATTCAATGGTGTATAAGCCCTACAGTAGAAGTAAAATTTCATAGTAAAATATTATGGAGTTAATAGAAAGGACACAGAAAACAGCCAGTAAGGATGTCTTTCAAAATGTAACCGATCTACCTGTGTAAGTGGACTCAATGAAGGCGCAGGACTTGGAGAAGAAATATATGTGGAAGGAGCACATGCAACAGCTACAACTGTCTCAGGTGTAGACAGGCGAACATTTAGACCGCCACTCACACCAGGGATTTGTTCACCGCAGTGACTAAGTTGATGTTTATCAGGTAATACACTTTCTGCTTCAGAGGTTCCTTTCATCACATCAACATCCTGATCCTCAAAGTCATTTCTGACAAGACCAGCATCAGCTAGTTCATTATCAGAAGCACAAGGGCGTTTAGCTTCCTCAAAAGTTTTAGAAATCATGATTCTTTCAATTCCTCGCATCACTTCATCAAGTTGCCTTGCAGCATATTCGAAAGCTGGGTCAGATTCAGCAGCCCTGGCAGATATTTTCATTATATTACGACACAGGTCTTTGTAACGAGTGGCAATAATCTTTCTGTTGTCATCATCGGTACAACTATGACTTTCTCCAATTGGTAAAATCCTTGCATCTTTCGCCCATCTCTTCAAGATATAATAATGTGGAACAACCTTTATATTTTGATGATCAAGGACTTTTAGAGCATGGCTGCACAAAAAACCGACATGCTCAAACTTCATGCAGTTACAAGAAACAGTGCCATCAAAAGAATTATATGTTACCAAGAAGTCTCTAGACTTTCCATATGTTTTGGCTTTGTAATCTGATCTTGAATCACGCTCACCACACTTATCAATGATGACATTTAAACATTTCTCGTATTCTCTCTGAAATTCTTCAAAAGCCTTAGGCGTATAAGTCTCACTAGGATGCTTTAGCAAGATTGCATTAGCCATTAAAACTGGAGTATGTCTTTCCATGTCAAGAGTCGATTCTAGTTCTCTGTACCTTTGATCGTTGACCACATTCTGAAAATGTTTGAAAAACTGAAGAACATCAATATCTGCCCCTAAGCAGCTTCTGAGTTTATCGGACAAAAGCTCCACAAGATGTATACCATTTCTCTCAATGAAGAAAGTATTTCTACCATACACTACAGCCCATTTCTCTTTCTCTCTATGCATCCATCTCAACCATGCATTATGACACAAGCCATGTCTCTCCAACATAGAGTCCCATGCTTGGATAAAATCTTCCTCCTCCTCATGACCAAAGATACAACTCCTAAAATCAATCACAAAAGAATCATATTCCTTAACCACATGGCGAAGATGTTTAAGGGCGATCAGATACATCTGCCAGGCACATATACAGTGGCTCGTTTCCGGTAATACAGCATGGATAGCTTGGACAACCGTCGCATCCTGATCTGACAGAATGAACTTAGGTTTTTTACCAGACATCACTTCAACAAAAGTTTGAACTAGCCATTTGAAGGAATTAACACTGTCGTCGTATAATAAGGCAGCACCAAAAATGATGACTTGCCTATGATTATTTAGTCCAACAAACTGTACAAGAGGACGAAAACTTTTGTTTCTTGTGCACGACGTATCTAGACAGACAACATCACCAAAATGGCCATATTCCATGATCATATTGTCATCTGCCCAAAATATATTGCTAACCTTATCATCAATGTCAAGTTGTAACGAGTGAAAGAATGAAGGGTTTACAAAATGCTGTTTCTGGAAGTAATACACCAGGCGTGCAGCATCTCCTTCCTTCATATCTCTTGTTCTTCTAGAGCTCAAGAAAATCTCATCATCCATTTGAAGGTCATCGAAATTTTCTGGAGGGCAAAATCTTATACCTAACATCTGAAAAGACAGCTTTGACTGAATCTCTGAGTTCTTCAATGAGTCAGTTTCAGAAACTTCAATAGAGTCTCCTTGACATGATGGTGATTCCAGTAACCTCTCAGCTTTAGTCAGATTCACATCCTCATGATTGTGCTCTGCCTCAAATTGAGTAACAAGATATTTTCCATTGGGTTGACGAGTTACTACCATGTAAGCCAAACAACCTGTTCTTGTTTCCTTGCGGTGTTTCTTCACATTAACATCTCTCTTGTCTTTCTTCCGGTGACCTTGTCTGGAACAGGTAAACTTTCTGGACATTACCCGGCCATGGACCTTGCTCCTATTGACCCAATCCTTTCGTACACTAAACCCAACCAACTCGGCATACTTATGGTAAAATCTATATGCTTGCTCATCAGACTCAAACTCAGTGCCCAGCTTGAGAACATCATGTTTCGAAGAATGACAAGAACGAACCCCATTAATATTGGATGATTTTGGGCTACGACAGTCATGTTCCACATTCAAGTCCAAATTATTTGACATTCTGACATCTACATGATTCTGGTTCATAACTTCCTCACCTTCATTTACATCCATGACCCTCCTTCAAATAACTACAAAGGTGAGCATGAAAAATCAAATTTTGAAAAGAAAAAAAAAAAAGAATAATATGCATTTCCTTTTGTTCCCCTCTCTTCCCTTTTCTGTTCAAACATGATATACTAGGAGACTTAGCAGCAATACCATAGAAGACATGAAAACTTACGACCATAATTTATTTATACTTATGCAGAGTACATATAGGACAGCCATAGAGTACATAAGGCCATAATTTTCGTTATATAAGATGCTGAGACAATGCAATGTATACTGCCACCAACTGCATCCATTCTCACCACATAAAAGAAATGAATACATTGTACCTGAACTAAAATCTGAAATATATAGGTATAATGAAAAGAAATGCACTGGAAGAGACTGAAATAAGATGTTTCCAGCTGAGTAAAGGGTAAATAATTTTTCATCTAAAAAAGGCTAAATAGTTTTGCTATTCTGTTACGTGCTTGTTAAATATGCTAATTCTAAGCAAAATTGTACCTCAACAGGATTTAAGTTATAACCATACATGATAGATTATGTAAACGCAAATCTTGACACAGCCAAATAAGTATGGATTCCATCTCTAACTTAACAATTATAGTTTAAAGATGACTTCTGAATAGATCGTATAATATTGGGAAAAAATGAGGAACATACCTTCATGACCAACACAAAAACCATAAGTATATTTAGAAACAATTTTTTTTCACAAGTGATAGTAATCAAGTAAGGTACATGCTTCCATCCCACAAATCCAATGTTTATACAAATATAGATCATTCTAAGAAGAGCATGAACCAATCTTCTTTGACAACATAATTTTGTTCGACATCATATCAAATCATACAAGCCTTTATTCGCCTTTTCTTCTCACACAAGTTGTATATCATGCAAAATAAACATAACGAGTATATGGCTGTGCACCACACACGAAAGCTTTCAACAATATACACCTGGACAGAGATTAGCACTAAAAGTAAACATAAAAGCACGGAATCTGAGTAAGAAAATCAGTTATGAACCAAGCTTCTAAGAATTCTCCCGAGATGACGAGATAAGATAGTAAAGTCGACTACATCATTGGAGATGAATTTATATAATTAATTCAATTATAACAGTCTTCTGACTAGAAGGTGAACTTCTTAATTGGGCTAAAAACACCACATAAGAATAAGATCATTCATACATATATATGGAGATATATACCTGAGAAAATTAGTTACAGTGGCAGTTGAAGCAATATACAGTGATGAGAGACTGAAAAACGGAGTCAAGCTCGGAAGCTTCACTTAATGTATAAGGAAGATAAAGAATAAAGCAGATAAGCACCAATGGATTCACAAACTGCTCGCCAAAAGAGAAGCCCCGAGAATTGTGCTCGCCGTCGGCGACATCCGGCAGTTTACTCCGAGTATCTGCGGTGTTTACGGAGAGGTGGGGATCGAGACGGCGGCAGCGGATGGATGATTTGCAGATTTGGGTGGCGGTGGCGGAGATGGTCACCGGGAAAGGAGTGAGAAATAAAATTAATTAGTGGATTTTCGTTGGGGAAAGGGGATGGGGCAATTCAGATTCGGATAACTGTGTCCGTTCGATCTGATAAAATCCAGCCGCCCACGAATTTTGGGGTAAATTCGTGTTTGTTTGGACCCGACCCTGACCCACATCGTCCTGCTTAACGCGGTGGGTCGGGTAGTGGGCTTGTGTGCTTAGCCCGTTTTATTATATTGGATCTTCGTGTCACGAAAATAGTTAATCAAAGTGAATATTGAGGTCATCATCCCTAGTTAGTAAAAATTTACAATTATATAAGCTTATAATTGATCTTTTTTTTAATAATTCGAATGGATAAATAATACCAGAATAATAAAATTCGTGAGATTAGATTATTTTTTGAGTTAAATATTTCAAAATGTCACCTTTCCAAACTAACAGATAAATAATAACCCTCAAAACTTAAAACACAAATAATGTCATTCTTACCTTTTTTTACCCTTCCTCTTAGTGTCATACATGAGATCGCATACATAAAATACATAACTATTTTCGGCGACGGCGGCGGTAAACTCCGACGACTTTTTTCGATGATTTTTTCTTCCGATGACTTTTCTCAAACGACTTTTTTCCGGTGATATTTTCATATGTACATGAATCACATACATGAGTATAGTATACATGAATAGCATACATGACTTGTTTCATGTATGTTACTCATGCATGTTGGCGGTCGTCTCCGACGAGAATTTTTCTGTAGACCTTTTGCCTAATTAATTTTTTTTCGACGTCATACATGAATAACGTATGTCATTTATACTATTCATACATGAACAAAATACATGACATATTGTTCATGTATTTTGTTCATGTATGATACTAATGTATATATGTTATTCATGTATGCTATTTATGAATTTTCGTGTATGCTATGAACAAATAATGTATTTATGAATCTTCATGTATTTATGAATGGAGTATAAATGCCAAATAGCCACTAAGGATAGTGGAAAATAAAAGTTGTCAAAAACTTAATTTAACATAAATTTTGTCAGATTTTGGGATTTTAGGACAAATTTGCCCTCACCCTTCCTTTCCGTTTATTTTAGTTTTGATTTTTCTCTCTCTGCTCTCTTTCCTCTCACCATTCTCTCCGCCCATCTACCGACGTCAATTAATCACTGCCCTTCTACCGCCATTGACTCATCCAATTCGGCATCCTTCTGCCGCCGTTCAACTCATTGCAAAGCCCTAAATCCACCACGCCGCACATATAACAAATCTAATTTAGATCATCGTTCCATCTTATTGCAATTTAAATGGCTTTTGAAAACAGATCCATCGATTTTGTCGCCTCTCAAACCAACGACAATGACAAATCTCAACCTCAAAATCCTAGATTTAGACCCGATTCAAACGTCGATGAACATAGATTCGCCGGCTGCGATGACTCACAAGAAGATAGCCGAGATCTGGGTAAGATTGGTATGAAAATAGATTCATTCGTACCACTCGTACCAAGTTATGGTACGAACAATACGAATGAGCTCATTCGTACCAAGTTATGGTGCGCCACTAGGTGGTATGAAGGGGACGAATGATTTCATTCGTATCACTCATACCAAGTTATGGTGCGCCATTAGTTGGCACGAACGGGACGAATGAGTTCATTCGTACCAATCGTACCAAGTTATGAACCACAACTAGTTGGTACGAACGGGACGAATGTGACCCATTCGTACCACAGTTGCTGTGGAGATGAAAAAAAAGTCACGCCGGAGAAGATGATCGGGGGCAACCAAATAGCAGATCTGGATAAAAATTTGCACAAAAAACTTATCTGAAAGACTCTCTATTTGTAAAGCATCATCGTTGGATTCTTTAGATCTCAAGTAGCAGAGCAGATCTAGGTCGGAATAGATCTGAAAATAGATCTAGAAATAGAGATATTACGACTGAGAAAATGACGATGTGCGAAGGCGACGGTGGCGGTTGCAGAAATGAGAGAAGAAAATCGGTGGTGGCGATGGAAAATAGATAGAGATCGAGAGAGCAAGAAAGAGAGAGAGAAAAACAACACACTATGGAGATGAAAGTTTGCCGAAGAAGACGATCGGAGGTGGTGGCGGAAAGGAGGTTGTGGTGATGGTTGTGGTAATGGCGGTGGTGATAGCGGGAAGATGATGGCAGGAAGAGAGAGAGTACGTGAGAGAAGAGAGAGAAAAAATGAGAGTGGGGTGGTGGATGTAGTATAGGTTTCTTTTTTTTACTTAAAGGTTTAGTCCATTCATACTAAAGTTGGACAAAATTTATAATAAACTAAGTTTTTGACAACTTTTATTTTCCACTATCCATAGTGGCTATTTCACATGATAAACTCTTATGAATGTTCATAATGTATGTATACACATGAAGTCTACATGTTTCTTTTATTGATTTATATACATGAAGCGTACATATTCGTGTATGTATTTTGTTTCATATGTGGATAACTGGATATACATGAAGTGTACATGTCCTGTGTATGTGTTTACATGTATGTTGGGAAAATTCTAAGTTTTGATTTGATACCAAAACCCAACTGATCTCCAATCTAGTAGATGAATGCGCAAACCTAAGTTATGTTTTCCAGCTCGCCTGTTTGAGCTTTAGATTTTCTAATTTTACAGATAAGGAAGCTGACCCAGCTGAGTAATCAGTTGGACCCAAAGTCAGCTGAAAGGTTCTCCAGCTGAATAGAGTTCAAGACTGAGTTGAGTCAGACTATCTCTTTTAAGTAAAGAAGACTGGATACCAACCAAGGAGATCCAACGGAGCAGAGTAAATCGAGCTTACTCAAGTCTAAGAGATTCAGCTGAGCAGATAAAAGGGAACTAACTTTGAAGACATCACTTCAAGTCAGTTTACCCAATCCAGCTCTAAATTCAAAAATCAGCTCCAAAGGCAGAGATCTCGGTGTCAGAGGAAGTCAATATACCTCGACCAATGAGGGATCGACATCTCAGCATCCTAGAAAGACGGACCTAGGATCTGACACTGTTGGTCCCAAGACGGATACCTTGGTGTAGAGGGGGGGGGTGAATACACCAAGGCTTAAAAACTTTTCCAAGTTAAAACTCGTTTGAGTGAGCTGGCTGTGTTCGATCCAGCTGGATGGCAGCTTGATCGACACAGCTGGCTGTGTGCGGAATGTGGTGGATTTGGAAAGTCCGTCTGTTGCTTCAAATATATTGCAAAGCTCTGTTTCACTTTTCAGTTAGTCAGTTTATGCAGATTGATATGTATGCTCATGAAGGTTAGTAACATGCATAAAACAAAGCGATAAATAACAAGAGCATCTTTAACGTGGTTCGGAGTAACCACTCCTACATCCACGACCAGATTCACTGGTAATCCACTACCACTTGGTTTCCAAGTACTGCCAAGCAACTTCGCAACTCTAACCCGAGCTGCGTTCCGATCGGTTTGCGGGCCGCATCAAGCCTCGCGCCCGGTTTGCGGGTACCGAAGAACTAACCACTCGAATTACACGCCGAGCGTACCTTTACCTAACCTTTACGAGTTTGGGTTTGGGTATGGTTTTCCAACTATGAACGAGTTCTTACAATGAAGAACAAGGAGTATGATGAACTCGTTCAAACTAGGCTTAAGATATTTATTCGATCTAATCTGCACATGATTTGAATATGTGAACAACTAAGAACACAAATGACGGTTGGGTGTTCTTGAAAGATTTGGCTTTAAAGATCGTTGTTCATTTTTCTGTTTTCTTCTATTCTTCATCGTCTTGTCGCTCTGCAATGATAGTGGAGGAGAGATATATATAGGTGAAGATTGAACTAGCCGTTGGAAGAGAGCCGTTTGAATCTTACCTACTCTTGTTGACTTCGGCCTTTGCCTACGAAGTAGGTGCATCTGCCGAAGCTATTCCTTCTACGGTTTGTTGCGTCGAACAAGATCTTCGACATCGGGATCTTGTCTTGGAGAAGGTCTTCGTCTTCGGCTAAGCGTCTGCTTGTGTCTTCGGCGTTTTGGACTCTGTTGCGTCTCGACTCATTTGTGTCTTAGACTGGCCTGTATCATCAACTGAGCTTGTGTCTTCATCACGACATGTCACGACTGACACGTGTGTTTAGACTGGTCGTGTCATCGACACTAAGTCGGGTCTTTACCTCAGCCGGGTCTTTGACAACCGGGCGGACTTGAAGATCCCGTCATTGGTGGGTCTTGATCTTTGCGGATCTTTGACTCTGCTTGGTCTTGCTCTCTTGATGCCTCTGTGGCGAGTTCTTAATTGTCTGCTTTCTGTGAGTTCTTAGTATGCCGCTTAGTTTGTGTCTTCCTGTATCTTAATTGTCTTGATGAATCCCACCCTTGTAAACTAAGAAACTCATAAGCTCAAGCAATTATTTGGAAACAACACAAAGTTTGTACATTCATCTACTCGGTTGGGGTCAGTGGTTTTGGTATCCAATCAAAACTCTATTAATTTTCCCAACAATTTCCTCTTTTTGATGATGCCAAAACCTTTACAAACTTTTACGAGAAAAACACAAAACAAAATCCTAACTAAACTCTTGCAGCATTCTCACATGCCTTGTGACGAGAGTTTGCACTCTTTCTCCGGTTGTCTTTCCATTTCGCCATTTGCCTATTTTAGATTCCTTTACGTTCAATCCTTTCCCCCTTTTTATTTCCATTTTTCCGTCCTATTCTTTCCTTCTTTCCCTTTTTGGTTCATCAAAAAGATATTAGAAAGGGCGGGGAGTCGAGGTACGACGGCGGCGTTCGGCAATAATTTCTTCCCGTTTGAGGTAACTCAGGTCGGCTTGGAGTTAAAACCAATCGATGCATTTTAGGCTCTTCCTTTTCGGTGATACCACTGATTGATAGGTTTGTATGACTCATTTGGATTGAGTCATCTTGTCTTCTTTCTCTGTTGAAAGACAGGTTGCGAGGTTCCTCAATTGGATAAACCAATTGGGTTTTATCGGTAGGTTTGATTTTTTGACTTGATAAATTCATTTTGAAATCCTTGGGGTTCTATTGAGTTAGTCATTGTGTCCGGTTCCTTCTTGATGACACACGGTGATCAAGTGAGTATTCTCTTTGGATGCTTTCTTGAAGATCTTCTTTGGGTAGGATGAGATCAATTGTTGATACCAATTGATGGTGAATTTCTTTGAATCGAGTTCACTCGCTTGATTCCTGCTTCGGATTGCGATCCATGTTTGATCTAGCTTTGTTTGATATCCAGAGGATGACATTTGATAGTTAAATTGGATTTCTCTTGATTCTCCGCTTGAATATTACGGATTGACTTTGCCCTCGGTGATATCACCGTGTGTCGATTTCCAAACTCGGTGGAGTTCCCCTTTGAATTTGATAGTATGTGGCTTTCTTTTCTCAAATTCTTATAGCTTCACTTGAGCGAATTTTCTCATCACTGGCTCAATTCTTTGATAAGGTCAGCTGCTCCATGATTAGCTGAGTTCATTGTTGCTTTGCGGGGTAGAGTATTCAATTTCCTGTTCTTTGCATCGCATTCCAGCTGTCTTTCTTTCACAGTACGCTTGATGACTCCTCAAAACGCGCATGTCCCTCTTTGACCTGTTATCACTCCTTCGACACCCAGTTGTGATTGGGTCCGACTTTGTTGTTGAGGGTTCCATTGATAACTTGATTTGTCCTTATCTTTTGTGAGTGATACTTAGTTGGTCCTTGAAATGGTCCTTTCTTCTTTGGACCTTGTTGACTCCATTTTGATGAGGTCCAATTCATGGGTACGTCCGTCACTTGATATCTAGCTTGATATCTCGTCTGTTTGGAATCTTGTTGTGAAGCTCGGTTGATTTTCGCTTTATAACCCGGTGAGATCCTTCTCGGCTTGTCTTTTTAGTTGACCTTGATGTCGTGTTTGGATGACATTCTGTCTTTGATTTTGATTCGGTCAGTGGATTTATCTATGTCGCTTTGAGCTTCCGTGATCGAGTGGGAGTTCTTCTTTTCTTGGGCTTGGAGTTGCCGAGCAGGTTTTCTTCTTTGATGGGGTGAGCTTAGAGAGGCGGCTTGATTATGTACGACCTCTTTGGTACATCCTTGGCTTGGTTCCAATTTGTGTTTGTATTGGCTTGAGTCATTCTTTGATCTGATTCGGCTTTTGGCCATCTTCGAACTTCTTGATCGTTTGTGTTTTCTCATCTTGACTCACGATCATTCTTCTTGTGAGCTCATTCCTTAGCTCAGAATTCTCGAATTTGGCTAGATTTCAAGGATTTCTAGTAATCTCTTGAAGTCGTTGAACACTTCTTCGATGAGGTCTCTTTAGCATGCAGTGAGCTGTGCCATGTCCAGCTGGGCATTCTACTTGATTTTGCTCTCTTTCCAGCTGTGTAGAGTTCTCTTGATTTGATAGTAGGTGGCTTTTTCTTCGTGCATCCTCTTTCCTTTGATGAGGGTCTCCGTTTGTGTATGACAATGGTATCCCAATCCAGGTGATTCATATTTCTTCTCGATTCTTTCTTGAGACCAATGTACTCGCAGCTGACCGGGCTGAGTTTTTAGTTCCGGTATCAATTTTGTCTTTATTTCACTTGGTGAGATCGACTAATTTGAGTTCTTCATTTTCTTCATCGAGCTCGGGTTTAAGAGTCCGTGAAGCGGTCATCTTTAATAAAATGCTTCGTCTTGAGTCGGAAGAAAATACTTGATTTTCTTCTATCTTGCTCGACTTGAGCTCTTTATCTTTTCTTTGGGAGGATGACTCGGTTGGGTTTCTCTTTGGATAAAGTTGCTTGTCGTGATGAACCTTCACGATCTTCTTGTACCTTTCCTTCTTTGTGTTCCAGCTGTTAATATTCCGTACAAGCATGGCAACTTCTTCGTGCAATCTTCTTTGCTCATCTTTCCGCGCTCCTCTTGTTGGTCCTTCCAAGGCGAACCGATTGAGCTAATCTTCTAGATTTTGCACTTAGAGCATCTCTTTTCCTTTGGAATCGGCTCCGTTTCATTCATCCGTGGATGATTCTCCGCTTGTGATCCTCATATCAAATTCGTTGGCTTTCAAGATGGAGAACAATTTTTCCGTCTCCATGCGCCAAGATCGATTCGCTTTGGTGAACCGCGCTTGTGTACACCATTCGAGAGAGAAGGCGCAGAACTTTCAAGTTCTTATCTCGACCGTGTATTTCAGTTCGGATCGTCTCGATCTCGATGACGAGGTTGGAGAATCCGAGCTCGATTTGATCAATGGACTCGTAGGGGAGTTGCTTGAAGTTGTCGAACTTCGGCATGTACAGCGAGAATTTGTTCTCTTGAATTTCCTCCGAGCCTTCGCACAGCTTGGCTAGAGTGTCCCACATCCCCTTAGCTTGTCTCGCAGTTGATGATCTTCTTGGAGATAAGCGTCCGTCACCGTTGAGGAGATGACGTTGCGAGCGTAGCCATCCAATCCAATTATCTTCTTTCTTCTGGAAATACTCCTTTTGGGCTTCACAACTTGCCGAATCTTGGATTCGGCTCAATTAAGGTTTACGCTTTTCTCGACTTCATGATGATGATGGGTCCGTCTGTGATAACATCCCACATCATGTTTTTCTTGCGCGAAAGCAAGTCGGAACTTCCATATCGATAATCATCGGCGAGAATGTTGGAAGATTACCGCACGAGAGAAGATTCCATGACGATGCAATATAATGATTTTAAAAAGATTTAAAAAAAAATTAAGGATACGTTCGGGTGACCATATCAATGAAAGAAATGCTGACTAGTCAGATACAGTGATATTTTGAACCACTGCTCTGATACCAATTGTTGGTCCCAAGACGGATACCTTGGTGTAGAGGGGGGGGTGAATACACCAAGGCTTAAAAACTTTTCCAAGTTAAAACTCGTTTGAGTGAGCTGGCTGTGTTCGATCCAGCTGGATGGCAGCTTGATCGACACTGAGCATGTGCGGAATGTGGTGGATTTGGAAAGTCCGTACGTTGCTTCAAATATATTGCAAAGCTACGTTTCACTTTTCGGTTAGTCGATTTATGCAGATTGATATGTATGCTCATGAAGGTTAGTAACATGCATAAAACAAAGCGATAAATAACAAGAGCATCTTTAACGTGGTTCGGAGTAACCCTCCTACATCCGCGACCGGATTCGCGGTAATCCACTACCACTTGGTTTCCAAGTACCAAGCAACTTCACAACTCTAACCCGAGCTGCGTTCAGCAGGTTTGCGGGCCTTTGTCAAGCCTACACCTTGCGGGTGCGGAAGAACCTAACCACTCGAATTACACGCTTCGAGCAAGCGTACCTTTACCTAACCTTTACGAGTTTGGGTTTGGGTATGGTTTTCCAACTATGAACGAGTTCTTACAATGAAGAACAAGGAGTATGATGAACTCGTTCAAACTAGGCTTAAGATATTTATTCGATCTAATCCGCCTATATGATTTGAATAATAATGAACAATAAAGAACATGGTAGCATTTGGTAGGAGTGTTCTTGAAAAGATTGTGGCTTTAAAGATCGTTGTTCATTTTTCTCGTTTTCTTCTATTTCTTCGCCGTCTTGTCGGCCTCTCTACCGGCAATGGTGGAGGAGAGATATATATAGGTGAAGATTCGGAAACTAGCCGTTGGAAGGAGAGCCGTTTGAATCTTACCTCTCTTGTTGACCGGCCTTTGCATACGCAGTAAGTGCATACGCGGAAGCTATTCTTCTCTCGATTTGATTTGCGTCGAACAAGATCTTCTCCGACATCGGGATCTTGTCTTGGAGAGGTCTTCGTCTTCGAGCTGCCAAGCGTCTGCTTGTGTCTTCGGCGTTTTGGACTCCGCGTCTCGACTCGAGCCGTGTCTTAGACTGTCCGTATCATCAACTCCGAGTCGTGTCTTCATCTGAGCCGTGTCCTTGACAGTACAATGTTTTAGACTGAATGTGTCATCGACACTAAGCCGGGTCTTTTACCTTGGTAGGTCTTTGACTCTTAGTACAAAACGGGCTTCCGTCATTGAAATTTGCGGTCTTGATACTTGCGGGATCTTTGACTCTGTCTTGAATCTTCACTATTAATACGCTCCGCTTGAGTTCTTAAGCCGTCTCTTTCTGTGAGTTCTTAAATGTACGCCTTAGCCGTGTCTTACGTCTTGGTGTCTTCGATGAATCTACGCAGCCAAACTAAGAAACTCTATAAGCTCAAACAGGTGAGCTGGAAACAACACAAAGTTTGTACATTCATCTACTCGGTTGGGGTCAGCTGGGTTTTGGTATCCAATCAAAACTCTATTAATTTTCCCAACAGACACAATGATGAAGACAAGTGAAGATACGCTCAACGGAAGATCGACATATCAGAGAGTAGGTGAGATTCAAACGGCTCTTCCAACGGCTAGTTTTAAACTCTACCTATAAATACCAGTCTTCAACATAAGAATCAGATACGAAAAACTCTCTACAAGCTTTCAACTTCTCTGAATCTCTCAAGCATTAAAAAGCTCTCAAGCAGTTCTCCAACTCTTAAAAGAACACTTAATCTCAAGTGTTTCCTTTCCAGAAACTGCTTAAGTTTTTCATCTGATCCCTAGGCAGAAATCACAGTAAATCTAAAGCATAGTTCTGAACGAGTTCATCTCCCAAAAGTTCTTCATTGTTAGAACTTGTTCAAAGTTGGAAACCCAAATCCAAACCCTTCTTTTCCCAGAAAAGGTTAGGTTAAGGTTACGCCTGCTTGAAGCATGAAATTCAAGTGTGTAAGGACTTTCAGTACCCGTAAACTGAAAAAGGTTAAGGTTTTTTTCAGTATCCATAAACTAAAAAGGTTCAGGCTTCTACAGTGCCCGTAAACTGTTAGAACACAGCTCAGGTTAGAGATGTGAAGTTGCTTGGTACTTGTAAACCAAGTGGTAGTGAATTACCAGTTAAATCTGGCCGTGGACGTAAGAGTAGTTTCTCCGAACCACGTTAAAACTCCAAGTTCTTTCTTACTTTCTTTATTCTCTGCATTTTGTATCTTTAAAGAACTAACTGCATTAGCACAGCACACGTTTTCAAGCTCAAAAGCTCTCTGGCTGTGTGACCCAGCCTGCTACATTATTTTCAAAACTGATTAACTGAAAACTTAAACTAAGTTTTTCTGAACTCTTGTAAAGAGAACGAGCTAAGTTTTTCAAACCACCACATTCCGCACCGCCAACTGAGTTATCAGTCCAGCTGACCATCTTCCTTAGAAGTCAGTAGGATTCATAACTGAGCTCCCACTCAACTCAGTTTTAATCTGCAAAAGTTTTCAAAAATCCCTCTTCGGTGTATTCACCCCCTCTACACCGAAGACCTCATTCCGAGACCATCAATTGGTATCAGAGCAGTGGTTCAATACACCGCTGTTTTTTAATCAAGAGATTTGTCTTGAAACTCTCTGTCAGTGGTCAACTGAACAGATCCGTTTTCAGAAAAACCCATCCTAGTGCATTCTATACATTTCTCCATGGATTTTTATCTTAACAGGAATCTTCTCACCTTCTCGGTTGATGATTATGCAATCTGGAAGTTCAGAATAAAGAGTTTCTTATGTGCGCATCATGACATGATGTGTGACGTCATCACAGACGGACCCATCTTCATTTATAAGCAAGGAAATGAACTCGTACCAGCTCAAGATGGAGGATAGCCAGCGTACCAGCCAATTCTCAAGCCAAAGAAAGAATATTCTTCAGAAGAACGAAAGCAAGCTGGATTAGACAGCTTTGTAAGGAACACCATCTCATCAACAGTCTTCAACGCATACATCAGCAAGATTATCAACTACAACACATCAAAGAAAATGTGAGAAACCTTAGCCAAGCTGTGTGAAGGATCGGATGAGATAAAAGAAAATAAATTCACGATAGCTTGCCAGAAGTTCGATAACTTCAAGCAGCTAGCCAACGAGTCCATCGAAGTGATGGAGCTCAGATTCTCAAGCATCGTCGTTGAAATAGAAACCATCAAAACTGGGAAATACTCCCAGCGGAAAATGAACTTGAAAGTTCTGTCAGCACTTACAGCTGATTGGAACACATACAAAGTAGTTCATCAAAGTCGAAGTGACTTGGGTGAACTATCCATAGAAAGACTCTTCTCCCTGCTCAAAGCCAAGGGCAAATATAAGAAGTTCGCACGAACTTACAGAGACAAATATGCTGCAGCTGATGACCAGTCATCTGACACATCAAAGCGGATAGATGAAGAATGCTTCAATTGCAAGGAGCCGGGACATTACAGACAAGACTGTTCCAAGCTATCCAAGAGAGAAAATGATCTTCTGAAAGCTAAGACAGCTGACAGAAGAAGAAGAGCTTACATTGCCGACGAGGAGTTCGAGTACAATAAAATGGATGACAACATGCTATTCTCAGACTCAGAGGAAGATGCACTCATGGCCAATGATGAACAAGAATGGGATACTTGTTTCATGGGTCAGACAGACGGACTCGACGAAGATGAGGTAAACTCCACAACTCAAGTATTATCTAACCCCTCACCATCACACGAACACTCTACACAGGTATCAGAATTAGAAGGTTTACCTGACTGGAGCCTAGTAGAGAAAGTAATGAATGACTTCAAGGAGCTACAAGAGATCCTTGAAGTTACAATGTGTGAGAATGCCGAGATGATAGAAGAACTGAAAAAGAAAGAAACATCAGAAACAGCTGATGACACACAGCTCAAAGAAGAAGTTACTTCACTAAAAGACAAAATAGTAAAACAAGATCAGCTGATGAAGGACTTCTACTACGAAAAGAAACAGTTGATGGAAGATTTAGAAAAGGTCACAGCTGAATTAGAAAAGAAGTCAGCTGAGATCATAGAGCTGAAAAGTTCCGAAGGGGTGCTAACTAAGAAGATGGTAACTCTCATCAAAGCTACAACAACAATGGACGAAATCATCAGTGCACAACGTCCAGCAGTGCTCAAAACAGGATTGGGTAATGGATCAAAGGATGTCACAAACATTGCTTCCACAAGTGGAACAAAAGTAATGTTTGTAAAGGCAAAAGAGAACCCAAATCCAGCTACTCAAAGGTCTGACACATCAAGAACACAACATGCTCCAAGAAAGCAAGCTGTAAGGCAACCTCAATCAGACATCAGTGTCGTACACCACCTCAAAGAAGACAGACTGCTCAATATTACACATACCAGTCACATCAACAGACGTCAAGATATCAGCCCAGATATCAAAGAAATTATCCAGCTAGACATCACTATCAAGAGTACCAGCTGGACCGACAGTTCCAGTAGAGAAATTATACAAGACAGTAGAGACAAAGGAATGCCTCAGCTGGAAATCGAAGAAGAAATTGGTATAAGCAGAGAAATCAAACTGGGAGTCAACAGAGACCAAGACCCAGCCAGTAACAAGCAAAGAACACAAGGAATGTGTTCATCGACACAGCTGGAAGAGTCATCAGATCAAATGACTTTATAAGAGTCATTAAACAGATCTGGGTCATAAATGGATCTCTGACTAACCCCCAAGGACCCAATTAAAACTGGGGACCTAAATTTTATTTTCTGTGACAGGTCGCAAAGAAAATACGCATTATAGAAGAGTCGATGAGAACACTGTGGTACATGGACAACGGATGTTCAAAGCACATGACTCATCTGAAACATCTACTCCGGAAATATATTGAGCATTCAAGCTCTCAAGTAACATTTGGTGACAACTTCAAAGGTCTAACCAAATGTTATAGTACATTTGAAACTAACAATGTTAAAATTTCTAATGTTTCATATGTACATGGTCTGCAACATAACTTACTTTCTATTAGCCAATTCTGCGGCAACGGTTTTTCTGTCAAGTTTAATGAACAGGGATGCACAGTAAAGAACATGAAAACCAAGAAGATACTTCTGAGAGGGAAACGAGAAGGAAATATGTATTTTGCTGACTGGAACAGCAGCCCTCCAGACACATGTCTTGTATCGAAAAGCAGCAATGAAGTCAGCTAGTTGTGGCACAGACGGCTGAATCATCTCAACTTCAAGATAATTAACAAACTGGCTAGAAACCAGCTCGCTAATGGAATTTCAGATCAAGTTTATGACAAGAGTCATATATGCAGCGCTTGTCAACAAGGAAAGCAGACAAAGATATCATTTTCTCTCAAGCAAACGCCCTCAACTGATCGAGTTCTTCAACTTCTTCACATGGATCTTTTTGGTCGAGTGACACCAGCAAGTTTCAACGACAGAAAATACACTCTGGTCGTAGTGGATGACTTCTCCAGATTCACATAGGTGTCATTCCTGTACCAGAAAAGCGAAACAAGATCCAAGTTGCTGGCCCTGCTGGAAAGATTGACAACTCAAAAGAAATGCAAAATTATCTCAATCAGATCAGACCGAGGAATCGAGTTTCTGAATGAAACTATATAAGAATATTGTGAGAAGAACGGAGTATAACATCAAACCTCAGCTGCATGCACACCTCAGCAGAATGGTGTAGATGAGAGGAGGAACAGAACACTCAAAGAAGCGGCTACCTCAATGCTAGCCAGTTCAGCCATTCCAAAGAAGTTCTGGGCTGAAGCAATCAACACAGCATGCTTCACTCAGAATAGATCACTACTCACATCCAGACAAGGAAAGACTCCGTACGAGCTATGGAACAATAGAAAACCCTACATCGGGTACTTCAAGGTTTTTGGTTCAAAATGTCATATTCTAAACAACGGAAAAATCTAGCTGAAGACGTTCGATGCCAAAACTGACCGAGGAGTATTCCTTGGTTACTCAGCTGTGAGCAAAACCTATAGTGTCTTCAACAGGCGAATGCAAATAGTCGAAGTGACTCTTCATGTCACGTTTGATGAAACATTTTTCGAATTCAAAGAGTCGATCAAACAAAAAAACACAGCTGGAACATCAAGCACCGGTCCAGCTCATACAAGATCTCAAGAAATTTGAATTAGGAATCTTGCTAAACCATTGATTTGGGATGATGAACCAGGAGAACCTCAAATCAATTCAGCAGAGGCAAATCAACCAGCTGAACATACAGAGGGAACCCCAGTATCAGACCAAGGGAGAATGCCACCAGCTGGAAATCCAGACCCAGCTGACTCCCCAGCTCCCTCTCCAGTTGAGTTCACTCAGTTCTCGCCTCAAGAACAGTCTAGTTCAAATCCAAGTCAAAACGAGTCTCAAGACATGACTCCAGAACATCTCCAAGCAAGACGTGACTTAGGAACATCTAGTATCAATGAGCTGGAAGAAGAAATTATAAGAAGACGAAGATGGATCGAAGATCATCCAGCTTTAGCAATCATTGGAGAACCATCAGACAGAGTCAGAACAAGAAGCTCAGTTACTCAGAATCCCTCATCAAATCCTCAAGAAGAGCTCAAGTCTCAGTAGAGCTAGAACTGACCGTCTACAACGAAGACACAACTTTAATGGCGTGTTATGTAGCTCAAGTTTCAGAGCCTCAGACAATTCTAGAAGCTTTAAAGAGCGTACCCTGGACAAATGCAATGCAAGAAGAATTGAACGAATTTCTCAGAAATTACGTCTGGGAACTGGTCGATAGACCAGAAGGAGTCAAAGTGATAGGACTCAAATGGATATTCAAGAACAAGCTGGACACTCTTGGAGTAATTATCTGAAATAAAGCTCGTTTAGTCACCAAGGGTTATACACAACAAGAAGGAATAGATTTTGAAGAGTCATTTGCTCCAATAGCAAGACTGGAGGCCATCAGATTATTTCTTACATACGCTGCACATCACAAATTCAAAGTATATCAAATGGATGTGAAGTGTGCATTTCTAAATGGGGAAATCAAAGAAGATGTCTACGTGGAACAACCTCCAGGATTTGAAGTAGAAGGAGACAAAGTTTACAAGCTAAAGAATGTGCTTAATTTATGGTCTGAAGCAAGCACCTCGAGCTTGGTATGACACTCTGCCAGGATTCATTGTATCCAAAGGATTCAAGAAAGGTTCAGTCGATAGAACCCTCTTCACCATCAAGCTAGGTGAAGATATCTTAGTTGTCCAAATATATGTGGACGACATCATCTTCGGCTCAAGATCAACTTTCTTATGCAAAAGATTTGGAGAAATGATGTTAAAACAGTTCCAAATGTTCATGATGGGAAAAATGAGTTTCTTCCTAGGACTTCAAGTCAAGCAGTCAGCAGAAGGAATTTTCATAAATCAGTCAAAGTATGTTAAAGACTTGATTGCCAAATATGGAGTTCAATCCAGCAGATCAGTAAAAATTCCAATGAATACCAACTGGAAGATTGAACCAGGAACTGAAGGACATCCAGTAGATCCCAGCAAATACAGAGGGATAATCGGTTCCCTACTGTACCTCACAGCCAGCCGCCCAGCTATAGCATTCGCAGTCGGAGTATGTGCCAGATTTCAAGTTGATCCTAAGGAGGCACATATGCAAGCAGCCAAGAATATTCTTAAGTATCTAAAGGGTACTCAGAACGTTGGGCTGTGGTATCCAGCTGAAGATAATTTGCAGCTGACTGGATACTCAGACTCAGACTTTGCTGGAGATCGATTAGATAGAAAATCAACTTCAGGAACATGTCAGTTCCTAGGAAATAAGTTGATATCATGGTTTTCAAAGAAGCAGACGTGTGACTCTACATCAACAACTGAAGCAGAGTATATGGCAGCTGGAAGCTGCTGCTCTCAAATTCTCTGGCTGAAGCATCAGCTCGATGATTATGAAGTGAAAACTGGTCAAGTTCCAATCTTCTGTGATAGCTCAAGTGCTATTGCAATATCAGAGAATCCAGTTCTTCATACAAGATGTAAACATGTAGATGTTCGACATCATTTCATCAGAGATCATGTGGAAAAGAAAGATGTCATTGTTGAGAAAATTCATACAGAAATCCAGCGAGCTGACATTTTAACAAAGCCACTGGTGGAAGCCAGATTTAAATTTTTGTGTGGATTGCTTAATCCAGATGAAGAAACCTCATCCAACTGAGGGGGAACAAGACTCAGCTGGATAATAAAAAGCTAATGAGATATCAAGCTAGAAGAATCCACACCCAGCTGGATCCGTTAACTCAGTTCAAGAAGGGAAACCAGCTGAGGGGGAATCAAGCTCAGCTGGATAATAAAACTGAAGAAAAGCTCATTCAACATAAAGAAACACAGTCGTGGTATCAGCTGACTACTATGATCAGCTGACAGGTTTGCAGATTATTTCATTTATTTCCCTGAGGAATATGCTATTTAAGGATAAAATTATTTGAATTCAATTCAAATACCCAGACATTCCTTAGATGGATTAGTCAATAAGCTATCCATCCAATCGAATCCCATCGTATTTAATGAAAAGCATGCAGGATACTGTAGATCGGGAGTATCGAGGCAGAAGTCAGAACTTTTTGACTACCTCACGCGCGCGTGAACTACCCTCTCACTACGCACGACATTTGACGTATTACGCAAATCTCTCTCAGCCGCAGATCTTCAATTCAAATGCCAAGATCTCAACCGTTCATCAAAATGGGCAATTGATATATATATATATATATATATATATATATATATATATATATGTCTTAATACACATAACTATCCAGTATGAAGATAGTGTGTACCACCCATACCCACTTTTGGTGGCATGTATAAGCTATATCCACTGACAACTTTTTGGTTTTTTTTTGCACATTTCGGCTGTTTTAAAATAGATTAATTGTCAAATTCATGCATTAATTTCCGTGTCCGATCATTGTTCAAATAACTGTTGACTTGCTTTATGAATGAGGACAAAAATGATTCCCAATGTACAATATACAGATTCAGCGTTCTGAATATTTTCATGCATCATTCACATCAAGACTTTAATATAAAGCTTGTCATGCATGTCAATGTACGAAATTAAATAGTGTCAATGCACGCGTAAAATCTTATCGGTACATCTATTTAGTTTAATTGATTCTTCTGTCTATATATATATATCACACACAGAAGCACATGAAATTACACTTCAGAAAAAAAAATGAAAGAGATAGAATCACAATACCACAAAAACACGTTTGCTAGAGAAATCACATAGCAGACGACATTTATTTTTCAAAATTATTATAGGTGAGTTTAATTTTATTTTTAATGATGGTATCGAAGAGAAATATATTGTACCGATCGTCTTTTTATTGTACCGACCGTACACATCACCTATCGGTACAACTAAAACATTGATCGGTACAATGTTTTTTTTGTCCACACACTATTTCATTCAACTCTCTTTCATTCTATGCTTTTTTTTAACCATCTCATCGTTGTTTTGTAGAAACGAAGTCACACACGTACCGGCATTTTCACTTGGGGTTAATCGAGATATAGAAGGAATTTTCATTCAGAAATTGAATAGGTCAGTTGAAATAAAATTGTAAATGAGTACCGGAACAAGAAAAAACTGTACCGATCGGTAATATATTTGTACCGATCGGTACAGACAAATTTTCACAAATACTTTATCGGTACAATATTTTTACCGAGCGGTACAATTTTTTTTAATAATCTTATTTTTTCTAATAATATTGTATTTGTGCAGATTGAGTGTAGGAGATTCATCGTTAAATACAACAGGACGTGGGACGATTGTGTGTATAATGGTGGGGAAGAACGAACTTTCTACCTTCCGGTGGATACGATAAGTTTCTCTAGCATTAAGGAATATATTGATTTCATAATGATGTCAAAATCGTTAAGTCTTGAGTATGAAATATTCTATTTATTGACGTCTAGAACTGGCCGAAGTGTTAAACATAGTTTGAGTAACGATGAACAACTTCGTCGATTGTATGTTACCGAGCCTGAGCCTACATTGTATATCGTGCATATTGATGCTGTGTACAGGCCGTCATTTGATTTGAATGAATCTTCGCCGTATGTCTATGACGATCAAATCCCTCAGTACTCGCAGTACGACGAGTCGCTCGCACATTTGGCTTCATCTGATTGGCTTGGTGATACTCAATGGGGTGCTAGTGGTGATACTCAATGGGGTGCTAGTAGTGGCGCGAACATTCCTTTGTGGAGGGAATGGCAGTCGCAGGTACCCGAGGAGGCTGAATTTACCGCCGATTCCGACGAAGATGATGAGGAGGAATCAGAGTCTGATGAGGAGGACGAACTGTCACAGTCTATGCATCTGACCCTTGGTACTTTTGCAGACTTCGTTACGTGGGTGCATACTCAAGGCGGCGTGAACAAGCTCTTGTCAATGCTAATGCAGAGTAGTCGTATGCCCCTTGTTGAAGACACAGACTGCGCCACAGAAGCGGAGGCACTGCAGAATTGGTTAGTTCCAATGATTCCACTAGCTGCTACTGCTTCGCTTGTTGTTAGTGATCTTGACAGGCTGCCAGACGGTCCATTGAATAAGGGCGAGATATTTTACAGCAAAGACAATTTGAAAATTGCTGTTGGATTGTGGCACATGGAACAATGAGCTGAGTTTAGTGTTCCACGTTCAGATACTGAACGGGTTCACTTCAAATGCAAGTACGGAAGTAACTGTTCTTTTGATTTGTGTGCTCGGAAACAGGGCGACTATTGGTATATTTACAAGTTCATTGGGAGACATACATGCAATCTTAATATGGACCATTCAGCTGTCAGGAAGGTCAGTGCTAAGATTATTGCAGCTCATTTTGCGGGTAGAAGGATCAATGAAGGTGAAATCACTAAACCGAAGTCAATTCGGGCATATTTGCGTCGAGAATATGGATGCGATGCAAGTTATAGTGTATGTCTGCGAGCACGGAATCGAGCCCTCGAGATGATATATGGTGGATATACAGACTCGTGGAAGATGCTTCCCGGCTATCTCCACATGTTGCAGAGAGAAAATCCAGGCTCGACAATTGACTACAGTGTTAGCCCGAATGATGATCGGTTCGAACAAGCTTTTGTGGCATTGTCAGCTTGTATCGTGGCATTTCAGTGGTGTCTTCGACCGGTGATCGTGGTGGATGGAACACACTTGAAGGGAAAAAATAATGGCATATTATTCGTTGCGGTCGCAAAGGATGGAAACGAGCAACTGCTACCACTGGCATGGGGGATCGGTCCAATTGAAAATGATGTCTTATGGACATGGTTTCTCACTCGTTTGAAGGAGGCATACGGTTGACGTTCGGATATGGTCATCATCTCAGACGCCCACTTAAGTATCGCGAATGCAGTTAGGGCAGTCTATCCTGGCGTAGCACACGGTCTGTGCTACTATCACATCCTCAAGAGCATGGTTAGTTTTGGAAAACCTATCACCAAGTTGTTTCAAAAAGCAGCATATGCATATAGAAAGTCGGCTTATGAGAAAGCAATGAATAGCATTCTTGCTGGGAAGCCTAATAAGCTCATGAACATTGGTCCAGAGAAGTGGGCTCGATCAATGTGCCATGTTCGACGATATAGTTCCCTGACATCCAATGCTGCAGAACAATTCAATAATGTTTTGGTGTTTGCTAGACGCTTACCAATTTGCTCATGCTTGGAGACAATTAGACTCACCGTCGAAAAATGGTTTGATGAAATACGTCAATTGTATTCATCGTCTACTGATTTTCTCACGAAGGAAGCAGAGCGAAAGCTCCGTACAGAGGTGGAACTCTCAAGATCTTACACTGCCACGCCCGTCAGAGACTTGATCTTCAAAGTGAATGACGGAAAACAGAATCTAAATGTCGATCTGCGTGCGAGGACTTGCCCGTGTCGTGTGTTTGATTTTGATTTGATATCGTGTTCTCATGCTGCTGCAGCCATTCAGTAAGAAATCCTCAAGTTTTTATATTTAATTTTATATTTATTTCTGTAGCACTTAATCTAATGATTATATGTTATATGTATGACAGGCGAAATGGGCAGCATGTATACAACTATGTGGACGATTACTACAAGAGATCTACACTTTTACAAATTTACTCCCAACAGGTGAATCAGGTCCCTCCCCAGACTGAGTGGTCTTTACCTCTATATGTTGCGGCAATAATTGTTTTGCCACCACTGCCCGTTAGTCAGGCGGGGCGCCTGAGGAACTCCCGTCGTCGATCTGCAGTTGAGAATTTGTCCTCCAGCAGACGTCCAGTCACTGTAGATGAACCTTCTAGTAGCCGTCAACGGGCACCGAAAAAATGCAGAATATGTCACGAGACTGGCCACACAAGAAGAACATGCCCGCTCAGAGATCAGTAGGAGTAATTTATTATTAATTTAATGTTAATATGTGTAATGGCCATTTAAATGAAATGATTATATGTTAATGTTATCATTTTAATGTTTATCCAAAGCAATTAAATGGCACATGCAATTAGAATAAGAAATGATTAACACTTATGGCACAAAGCAATAATATTTGTCAAACATAATCGACATGGCTTTGCAAAGCCAATAAGAAAACATCACGAGCTATTTTACGTCTATACAAAGCCACACTTCCCTCTTCGTTGCCCCATGCAATGGAGGGCCGGGCACTGATCATGCGCTCTATACTCATCAGCACAAAAGGACCACAACTGTGACTGTCGATCTGGATGTGCCGCCTAACGGGCTCCCGTGGTGTAGGCTTAGTCAAAAAGACCATCCTCAATGCTTCCGACGTGCGTGGTGCCTGGGTTAGGTCTATGGTATCCCAATACTTTTCTTCATTGAGCACAGTTGAGAATTTTTACTGAAACGGCTTCAGCTGCCTCTTACGCGCCTCCTGAACTCCTGCCTTGTACAGCAAAGAGTCGTGCACCTCAGCCGTCCATAACCTTGGAATGATACGGACGACATAGAAATACTTTCCGGATAGCACTGGAACGATGATCTGCATAAAAATCACGTAGATGTGGGTCATATGTTATTAAAAAAGTTATAATTAATATAAGATGTAAGTTACCTGCTCAGCTTGCCTCCAAGATGTAATATCTGCATTGACATCCAAATTAGTTCGTAGCGACGCCGTCAATTTTTTGTTACTCTTGATCTTCTTGAAGTAGAACTCGACGTCCCTCTGTGTGAATAAAAAGCACGAAATTCACAAAAAGAACATATAAAATCCGTGAACCAATTAAAACATAATGAATTAGTAACTCACAAAGAATTCGGCATAACAGATGATTGTGTTCGTAGCATTTCGATCGGGGAGGACATGGTTCCTTTCTTCCAGACATTCGCGCAAAACGTCAATGTATCTCTTGAACACCTGCACACAAAATAAATTGGACAATTAGAAGAAGAAATAAGTATAAAAATGAGAGTATATTTAAGAAAATATTTGAGAGATTATTTACAGTATAATCAAGGTCAATCTCTGTGTTCTCAATTGTGCGGAAGTACGGAGGATAGACGGCGGAGCCACCGATGATTACGCAAGCATCATCTACTGACATAAAGGCTACTTAGCGACGCCATTTCTCCTCCTCGGCGTAATCGGCAGGAGACAACGAACCAATAGGCTGTGGAATTTCTTCTTGTGGCTCAACTTGTATAGCCGATTGTTGTCCTTCCTGCTCCTCTGCTCGGTTGTCATTTAAATATTCAAGTCTCTGCCTCGAGTATAAGTTGTACAGCTCAGGATTGTGCAAAATGGAGTTGTAGTCAAGGTTAGGAGGGACAGCAGTAATGGGCTGAGCCTCAATATACTACACACAGATAAAATAATTAAAGTCAATTAAATTTAAAATTTTAAAAAATTAATAAATTACTAACTTATTATTTACCTGAGGTGGCTGACGATATATCTCGGGATTTGGCACAGAATGCCGAGGAGGGTCGTATGCATGCTCAGGACCACCCATGCTCACCCACTCGGGTGTAACAAAAGCGGGAGTGGAATGGCATGCTGGGATGAACTCAGGATCGGCGCCTGCACCTCCAGTCTCCCCTCTTGGACTGACGTGTGGGGAATGTACGGGGGGTGGTGTGTCACGACGCGGTGGTGGAGGTGTATCTCGACGAGGTGTGGAACGGCGGGAACTCTTACTAAAAAGGTCTGTGAAGAAGGCCTTGATCTCCGGAAAAAATACATTTCTCCATTGTGAAGTTATCTCTCTCTTCACAGTTGCTGCTGTCATCTCTTACAGCTCCTTCATAAACCGCCTATCACGAGATCGTCCACTGGTGTCGGCGCCACTGCTCGATGACGACGATGGAATGTTTCTCCGAGCACGCTTTCCCTTGCTTTTGGAAGTATCTTTCGACGGGGCCCGGTCTCTCAAGTCATACGTGTCACGATCAGTGCATGGCTCTGACACGTGGGAGGGACTGCTAGGCCTCTGAACTGGAGGACGACGTGCAACTGGTATTCCTTCTTTTATTGGGTTGATAGGCCTCACGTAATGCACTCCGAGCACGTCGTCCATCAGTAGGGACCTCCAGTAATGTGTCTCCTCCTCTGCTGCCTCTGGCTCAATGGAGTCGAAACAGACGACTCCTGCACGAAACTGATCATCAAGATCCACCCGCAACGCTGCTGCCATTACCCATCTCAAACAGCGAGGAATGGCAGTGTCTGATACGGGAGTAGAAACCAAACGAGCTAAACCAGGAATAGCCTCGAACATCCAACACTGCAGTACCCACACAGGGCCGTAATAATGGTACTTGGGCATCATTTTCGACCCCTTCGTTTCCAGATTCTTGGTGTAGTTCCTTAAGTTTTGAAATGTATACCCGCCCCATGGGAATCTGTTCCACGCGTCGAGATCATCCACCAATACCCAAAGCCAGGGCACCACATTTCTGCGATCATCGCCACCTATCCCGAAATAATAAGCGATGATAACATTTGCTGCCCGAAGGTGGAGCTCGCCTTCAGGATCAACTATCCCATACCCTGTAACAAACCGGTCTCGCAGTTTTTTGGCAGTTATTGGCTTCCCGTCACAAAATCTCTGATAAGCCTCCACATTATCCGGCGTGTGATCCGCATGTGGATCAAATGAAGCAGCTCCAAAACACAATCCCGAAATTAGGGCGTACTCCTGAGCCAAGAATCGGATATTTTTATCGCCGATACGATACCATGTATCGTACGGCAATTCACCGTACACCTCTACCTCTCTTGATACGAGCATGTGTAGCGCTTTGCCGCACGCTTTGCCCAATGGCCATCTCATAAGATGCCCGAAACAGCCGGCCATGAATCTATCCAACAATGCTCGACCCCCAATAGCTACAAGTCTCTACCTAATATCTGTTATATTCGAAACTTTGTAGTACGTGTTAATCCTCGGAGAACAGTGTTGAGCATCTTCTCGGATCCAGATCCAACCATACTGAAACAAACACAATACGATTCAAAAATAAGAACACAAACACACTGTAGAAAAAACAAATTGTACCGACCGTGAAACAATTTGTACCGCTCGCAGTAAAATCAACACATGATTTTACTGCGACCGGTACAGAAGTTTTAACGATCCGTACCATTTTTTCAAAATTATCACACATCTACGTAATATATGTCAATTGATCATGATTTTCAAATTTATAAATGAGTTATAAATAAGTGAAAACGTAACACTAAATGATCTTATTTGTTAAATTAACTATTAAGCGTGCCAAAAAAAATATAATAAACATAACAAAACATCCAGAATAAGAACAGAAACACACTGTATTAAAAACATATTGTACCGATGGGAATAAAATGTGCACCGATAGTATTTATATTATTATCGATCGGTACAATATTCTACACGGTCGGTACAAAATTTACGAAACATATAAGGCATCGTCGTAATTATCCTAATTAGCACGAAAATTAACATAATTAGCACATAAGCATAGCCACCGAAAATGTCCTAATTAGCACGAAATTTAAATAATTACCACGAATTAACATAATTAGCACGAAATTAGCCTAATTAACCATCTTATTTTTAAGAAAAAATCAATAACATGTTCTGAAAACTGTACCGGCAGTCTGAAAAATCTGTACCGACCGGTTCAAAAATGGTACCGACCGGTTCATAACTTATCGGTACAATATTATGACGGTCGGTACAGTTTTTTCTTTTGTCCCTATTCAAATCGGTACGAAGTACTAACCTCTTCCAAACGTCGTTGATTTTCACGTTGCCGTTCATCCTCAGATTGATGTCTTGAACTTGATGACGCCATGGATTGATGAGAGAAGAAGGGGTGAATTTTTTTGATTTTAGGTGTACCGGTGGTGTGAGCCTTGGGAAATTTTTTTGGGTGCCTTTGGAAATTTTTTTTACTGCATCGGTATGGAGATTAAAAGGATATTTATTGTGAGCTTTGTACCACTCAATTCAATTGAAAATTGAATACCGCAACAGGCGGTGGTTGGGTAGGTGGGGTCGTGGGGAAGTGGGAGAGAGAAAACACAAAAAAAAACAAAACCCTAAATTCTATGCAATTAAGTTTTCGGTCAAAGTGTCAGAGAATCTCGGTTCTCTCTCACTTTCTATCAACCTCAACACCTGAAAAGTAAAGAAAAGGTGGGCCAGTGGTGTATGTTATACATGTATTTAAAAGTGGGTATACACGGTACACACTATCTATATAGTGGGTGTATTGAATTTCCTCTATATATATATATATATATATATATATATATATATATATCAAATATATGCAAATCCTCGCCATATTTTCTTTCGCTCATACTTATCTCTGAAAGTTTTATCTCAGATTCTTGCTTATCTCTCTGCAAATACTCTTCTCTTGTATCTTCGTCACTCTAACCCCGTGCTACAAAAAAATATTATGACACCAAAGAAGATTACACCAGGAACAAGCCAGTCTGAGAATTTAATGGCAAAGCTTCATTTTGAGAGTTGTTTAACTCTCAAGAACTAACAGAACTCAGAGTTCCAGGAGGTGCTGGATTCATCGAGAAAACCGGCCTGTGACAGTGGGCGACTGCAAGACCGAAGAACATCTTCCGTCGGGAAGTGGCAGAATTCTTTCTGGAGATGACGAACAGGGATGAACGACTCCGCTCCAACATCACTCTACAACTTAAGGAGAAGACAGGGCATACAACTCCTTGGGATGTCGACATCAATATCAACCGGATATTGAACAGCTGTTCACTCTAAATACTCTTGGGGACCGCTCCCCAAAAAACTACACCAGAGAAGAAATCCAGGCCGAACTGGACAAGATACTGTTCAAACCGGAACCATACAGGGCGAGCATGTCTAAACTCCTGCTCAAACCCAAGTACAGACTACTTCTGGATGTCACCCAGAAGTGCATCCTCGGTATTGCTGGATCTCAATGAGAGATCAGCATACCAAAGCTGAAGCCGATGATAGCCATCCTCAGGAATGACCCTGTGGATTGGTTCTCCTTCTTCATGGAAAAGTTGGAGAAAGAATCTAAGAAGATTCATTTTGAGGAATGACCATGTGGATTGGTTCTCCTTCTTCATGGAAAAGTTGGAGAAATAATCTAAGAAGATTCACCCGGTATAGCTGCAGGGAGACAATCTATCTATGCACCAAAGTGGCGTGCATAATAGAAAACTATACTACCGGACGACAAATCAAGTGGCACGACACAGAAGAGTTTCCTGTGTCCAGGATACTTTTTGAAAAACCAAGTCAACTCACTGACTTGTTGAAGAAAGCAACCCCTGAAGGGAAGAAAAAGATGCAGGAGGCAAAGTAGAAGACTGTCTCTCCCTCTCAAGCAGGGAAAAGGAAGCAGCCGGAGGAGACACAACCAGCTGGATCTCCTCCTGCCAAAAAGAAGCTGAAATTCAAGGCAGACAGCAAGCCAGCTTAGGAGACAGCAGAGAAGCCAGCTGATGAGCCAGCTCAGGGATCCTCTCCCAGTTCAGACAATGGAAGGGAGCTCGTGACTGCATCACGAGAAGCTGTAGAACCACAAGTAGTGGTCCCTCACCCTGACCCAGAGGATGCTATTCCACTTCGCCAAATTCTTCAAGCATCCTCACAACCCGCTCCAGCTGATCCCACATCAGCTGGAACCCCTCAACAACACTCTCTTCTCCTTTCTCTTCATTCTCAGGTATCTCACCCAGATTCCCCACCTACTTGTTCAGTACCTGAAACCGCCCAACTCCCTCACACCTAAAACTCAGCACCCAGTTCACCTAAAGAGCCCCGTTCAGCTGACGCTCATTTGCAGCTGGATGATGAAAACCAAGTTGAACCTTCCATCCCTACTTCTTCTGAGGAAGTTGAAATCCTCAGTCCCAGAGCCGTTGCACGTGCTACCACTATCATGAGGTTCGATGACCTCAGACTTCAAGGTGTAAAGAGCGCACTGTAACAATATTCTTCTCTTGCTTCGCTCTCCGCCGTCAGCGACTTCAAATTTTATCTTGCTACCAAGATGACTACTTGGTACGCAAATGAAGAACTTGTGGAGTTCTACTCCTTCAATAAGCTCAAAGCCGAAGAAGCAGTTTTGCAGGAGATCTTTGGGTTTGGAAGTCTTCAGGATGCTTTCGTGCATCAAGACGAGTTGATCCAAATTCTCATCCAGAAGGCCGAGCAAGATGAAGTGCCCCCTTCCGAGGAGGTAATCTCAAGAGCTAACTCTTACCTCCACACTCTCAGCTGGATTGTTCCAGTTGAGACTGCCAAGGAAGCTGTCCCTGCCGACACAACTGAGGCAATAGTGATTGAAGAAGAGCCAACTAATGCAACAGTTGAGCCTACTGAAGCTGCCCCACAAAGTCCAATTGCCGATGACACTCGCTCACTGGTCGAGATCGAGGCAGTAAAACCCAGCCAAGCCGAATCCGGGACCCAAACGGATCCTGATGCCATGCTTTCAGATGCAATGAAGGATGACATCGCCAAACAAGTTGAGGAAATCCTATTCCAGGATCGATTCAAATCAAATGTTGACACCCTTCTGCGCATCACAACTGTAGAATGGCAAGTCCATTGTCATGGACAGTCCATTGATGAAGTTCACATATTTGCCCAGAATCTACAGGAAAGCTCCAGTCAAGATCTCAAGCAATCTATCGTTTCTCAACGCACTGATCAGACAAATCATCTAGAGAAAAGAGTCCATGAGATAGTTTTAAGACTCCAAGCTCCACTGGAAAAGAGCATCACCGACTCCATTGCAAATGCTCTACAACAGAACTGACATTCATCAGCTGTTCAATCTCTACAAAGAGTTGGATACTCAGTTTAAAGCTGGAAGCAACAGCACAACACAGCTCAATCTCGTCACAGCAGACAACACATCCAAGATTGCCGATGTTGACAAAGCCCTGGCCCAGCTGAATGAGACAGTAGTCAACCTCTCATCCACCCTTATTGATGATGCCAAAAAGAGGGAAGGTAATGACAAGAGAAAAACATCAAGAAAGGGCAAAGGAAAAGCTGTAGCTGAAGAAGAAATCCAAGTGCTGCAGTTTGAGATTGATGAAGTTGTTGTTGAGCTGGAAGCAGAAGAACCAGTTGGACGGAGAGAAATATGGAGCAAAATGATCATCCCTCTTGCCAAAGCTAGCGGAGCCACGCCTGAAGAAATCAATAATACACAATGGCTTTGCAACTTTGTGAATCAACAAAAGCAAGAGATGAAAAGCTTCCAAGAGCAACAAAAGAAGAAGGAAAGCTTTCTCGATGCTGAAGAAAAGAAGCAGAAGAAGAAAAGAGCAAACATCAGAGCAGGGAAGAAAAAGTCTCAGATGCCAATGAACTGGAGAAGAGTAGATGAATTGATCCCAGAAGAGTTAAATGACGACTGGAAACATACAAAATTTGAGTTCATTGAAGATTACTACTATCTGGGAGCTTACCCAAATACGCCGCCAGATGTTGCATTCAACATGCATCTCAATGAGCTTTTTCTTCAAGACAGGATGACTGCTAAAGCATTCTTCAATACTGCAAGGACTGCGAAGATCCAGTTCACTGCTCCTCAGCTGTATCATCTCCAGCCACAGTTAATACCCGGAACTAATCTTCCGGACAAGTCACAAATCATCGCAGAAGTAAACAAATGGGCGATCAGGAGAAAAATTTCCAAGGTAAACAATGAAGAAGAATACAGAAAGCTAGAACGAATGATCTTCAACCGGTACAGGTTGAGGACGGATGAGCAGCTGGAAGAAGATAGACAGAAGAATCAGCAGCAGCAGCAGCAGAAATGAAGACCCAGCCAACTGGGATTAAAATTTTTGTTTTTTTAGTTTGATAATCTTGTAATACATGTAATCATCTTTGAAGATTAATAAAACTGAAATGTTTTTGCTCTCAAGCTCACCCTGATGATAATAACTCTTTGTCCAGGCTCTGAACTCTGAATTTGAATATCTGCTGAATTTACTTATCGTTTTAACCCCACTTTATCATTAAGGAGGAAGTAGGTTGTTTTTCTCAGTTAGGTTTGGGCATCATCAAAAAGGGGGAAATTGTTGGGAAAATTCTAAGTTTTGATTTGATACCAAAACCCAACTGATCTCCAACCTAGTAGATGAATGCGCAAATCTAAGTTATGTTTTCCAGCTCGCCTGTTTGAGCTTTAGATTTTCTAATTTTACAGATAAGGAAGCTAAAGACAGCAGAAGACCCAGCTGGACCCAAAGTCAGCTGAAGGTTCTCCAGCTGAACAGAGTTCAAGACTGAGCTGAGTCAGACTAACTCTTTCAAGTAAAGAAGATTTGATACCAGCCAAGGAGATCCAACGGAGCAGAGTAAATCGAGCTGACTCAAGTCTAAGAGATTCAGCTGTAAGATTCAGCTGAGCAGACAAAAGGGAACTAACTCTGAAGACATCACTTCAAGTCAGTTTATCCAATCCAGCTCTAAATTCAAAAACCAGCTCCAAAGGCAGAGATCCTGGTGTCAGAGGAAGTCAATATACCTCGACCAATGAGGGGTCGACATCTCAGCATCCTAGAAAGACAAACCTAGGATCTGACACAATGATGAAGACAGGTGAAGATACGCTCAATGGAAGATCGACATATCAGAGAGTAGGTGAGATTCAAACGGCTCTTCCAACGGCTAGTTTTGAATCTCTACATATAAATACCAGTCTTCAACATCAGAATCAGATACGAAAAACTCTCTACAAGCTTTCAACTTCTCTGAATCTCTCAAGCATTAAAAAGCTCTCAAGCAGTTCTCCAACTCTTAAAAGAACACTTAATCTCAAGTATTTCCTTTCCAGAAACTGCTTAAGTTTTTCGTCTAATCCCTAGGCAGAAATCACAGTAAATCCAAAGCCTAGTTCTGAATGAGTTCATCTCCCAAAAGTTCTTCATTGTTAGAACTCGTTCAAAGTTGGAAATCCAAACCCAAACCCTTCTTTTCCCAGAAAAGGTTAGGTTAAGGTTACGCCTGCTTGAAGCGCGAAATTCAAGTGTGTAAGGTCCTTTAGTACTCGTAAACTGAAAAGGTTAAGGTTTTTTTCAGTACCCGTAAACTGAAAAGGTTCAGGCTTCTACAGTGCCCGTAAACTGTTAGAACACAGCTCAGGTTGAGTTGTGAAGTTGCTTGGTACTTGTAAATCAAGTGGTAGTGAATTACCGGTTAAATCTGGTCGTGGACGTAGGATTAGTTTCTCCGAACCACGTTAAAATTCTGAGTTCTTTATTGCTTTCTTTATTCTCTGCATTTTGTATCTTTAAAGAACTAACTGCATTAGCACAGCACAAGTTTTCAATCCACTACTAGAAAAATGGACATACATGACGGTTAAAAACCGTCATCTATGTGAGTCCAGAACCGTCACAAAAGGTGGTGTCATCTATAGTAGGTATTATACGTGACGGATAATAACCGTCATCTATACTTATTATACACGAAGGTAAATATCCGTCATCGTTTACAAGCCTAAACAGTCATGTTTAGTCTCTATTCATGACAGTTTTGTTTTCGGACCGTCATATTTGTATTAGACCATAGTTGACGCTTTTTCTAGAACCGTCATCTAATTTATGGCCAGATTTTGTATTTTTTCTCTTTTTTTTCTTCTTTTTTTTTTCCTTTATAACATGTTCCTAATTTGTTTAATATTTGAAACACCATATAAAAGAAATGAATACTTCACACTTGCTAATTAAAAACTCATTTTCATTAAATCATCCAAACATCCAAGTAATACATAATATATTCTTCGATACAGTGAAATCAAATGATCAAATCCACAAAAACTACTTAATTATCCATACAAATCCATAAAAAGTACTTAATCATCCATACAACACCTCCTCATAGAAATCCCTCTTTCCACCTCCACGTCCTTTAAATGCCACGAGCAATCAAGTACGTACCTAATTCAATCAAGTAAGAAATAATATCAAAATTTAAAATAACTAACCAGGTAGCACCAAAAATAACTAATGAAATATATACCTATTCAAGTAATCTCATATATGCTCAATTACACAAGTAGCTCAATCCTCACGAACCTCATCGATCTCACATTGAGAGTACTTTTTTTTCTCGAACTATCAACAAAACAAGTGCGCAAACAACATTTAGCTTCAAGTACTAATGTTACATAAATAATTTAGTGGATATTTTATTACTAGTGAGCTAATAGAAACGGAGTCATTATTTTAAAACCCTTGTATAATCCCTTTCATGAACTACATCACATAAAAACCACATTGTTGGTAGTCGGGTTGCATAAGACCCTATATCAGAAAAACAAAATGGCAAGTGTGTAAAATAAGCATTACATGGAAACTAGCACACACACCTTTATAATTTCCCAAGCTGGTGCTTTTTGGAAGTTCTTTTCCAATTTTGCATTGAAACTCTTCATCGCCCTTCAAAGCAAAGTCATTGAACATTACCAATACATACAAAGGCAGTAGATAATTTAAAATAAAATTATACTTACGTGTCGACCACAGATTTCCAAGTGGCTTCACGATTCCGATGGCTTAGAGGGTCTAGCAAGTAGAAATGACATCCTTACATAGAGCTAGAGTCGATGACAATAATCTACTGAAAATCATGTTGATGCTTTATAAGCACAAGTTAACAGTCACGTTAACTCCTTATTAGGACAAGACGAGATTCTTTTATTGTACTAACTAAGATTAGAAAAATGACATACAAGTGTACAACTATGAGAGATTCTTACTCACATACTAAACTATCACCCGCAAGATAAAAATAATGAAAACAGATTTACCACCATATTTTGTTATCTAGTAACCCCTACTCATCTACTAGATTCAAGAACCATGAAAACAAAACCTAAAGTACGTAGGTTACTCGCCTTTCTACCATTTGACATGCAACTTTTTAATTTCTGCACGGAAACGCAGTACATGAAATGCAACTCGGCACCTGAGCCTCTGGTACTCGACCAAGCTTGAGAGAATGATGGGCTGAGAAGAAAAGCAGAACAAATATTACAAGACAAAAACCAATGTTAAACTCATGGTTGCTGTGTTGTTAGCTTTACAGACACAAAACTCATCACACATACGACCTCACTTTAAGAGGTCACTTAAGACACTACAATTCCTAACTGTTCTTTTCTAAATATGGAAACCTACAATGTCTTGGTAGTAATTATGAACTGAAGTAACATCAATGAACACGATTTCAATATAACAAATCAAAGAATGTAAGATATAAGACAATGTTTACATATATGTTGTACCTGTAAGCATCCTCCATCGCTAACTATTAGGCTAATGACCTTTGCTTTCTTTAGTTTCGGTAAAACTTCTCGCAGATAAAAATTTGGAGAAGAACCCTTGGGTTTGAAGATTGGATATTGTTTTTGTTTCCGGCCCTCCATCAAGTTAGATGGTAGGCTCTTTACAATGATCACATCACTTGCCAGAGCTTTCATGAAATGCTCTTCATCATAAAGGTAAGCAAAACTCTTGAAGTTGGAACTGCAGTGCATTTAATGCAATTCAGTAGTTGGAAATGCCAATGAGTTTAATTTCTTTTACTTGAATTTAACAGAGACCTGGTGCCTTTTGATTGAAGGCTGTTGGTCCCAAGACGGATACCTTGGTGTAGAAGGGGGGTGAATACACCAAGGTTTAAAAACTTTTCCAATTAAACTCTTTTGAGTGAGCTGGCTGTGTCTGATCCAGCTAGAAGGCAACTTGATCGACACAGCTGGCTGTGTGCGGAATGTGGTGGATTTGGAAAGTCCGTCTGTTACTTCAAATATATTGCAAAGCTTTGTTTCTCTTTTCAGTTAGTCAGTTTATGCAGCTTGAAATAAGATCATGAGGGGTTAGCAGAATGCATAAACAAAGCAGTAAAGAACAAAGCAATTTTAACGTGGTTCGGAGTAACACCTCCTACGTCCACGACCAGATTCACTAGTAATTCACTACCACTTGGTTTCCAAGTACCAATCAACTTCACAACTCTAACCTGAGTTGTGTTCCAACAGTTTACGGGCACTGTCAAGCCTACACCTTTCAGTTTGCGGGTACTGAAAAAACCTGACTTACAGTTTCCGGGTACTATAAAACCTGACTACTCGAATTACACGCTTCGAGCAGGCGTACCTTGACCTAACCTTTCTGGGTTTGGGTTTGGGTTTGGGTATGGGTATGGGTTTTCCAACTATGAACGAGTTCTTACAATGAAGAACAATGAGTATGATGAACTCGTTCAAACTAGGCTTAAGATATTTCTATTCTAATCTATTCTGCCTATGACTGAATATGTGAACAACTAAGAACACAGCTGACTGGATGGGTGTTCTTGAAAGATTTGACTTTGAAGATCGTTGTTCATTTTTCTGTTTGCTCTTTTATTTCTTCAGTCGTCTCGCCAGCCTCCTTTCTTCAATGGTGGAGGAGATATATATAGGTGGAGATTCAAACTAGCCGTTTGAATCTTACCTATTCTCATTGACTTCTGGCCTTTAACCTACGAAGTAGGTCTGCATCTGCAGAAGCTATTTCTTCTCTGATTTGACCGCGTCAGACAAGATCTTCTGACATCGGGATCTTGTTTTGGAGAAGGTCTTCGTCTTTGAGCTGCTAAGCGTCTCTGCTGTGTCTTCAGCGTCTTGGACTATGCTGCGTCTCGACTCTGAGCTGTGTCTTAGACATGTGCTGTATCATTAACCTGAGCTGTGTCATTAACCTGAGCTGTGTCTTCAACCTGAGCTGTGTCATTGACACTAAGTTGGGTCTTTTACACTGAGCTGGGTTTCCGTCACTGAGCTGGGTCTTGATACTGCTGGGTCTTTGACTCTGCTTGGTCTGCTCTGCTGAGTCTGCTCTGCTGAATACTTCAGCTGTGTCAGCTTAGCTGTGTCTTCTGCTATGTCTTCTGCTGTCTTCAGCAACTCTACCTGTAAACTTAGAAACTCTATAAGCTCAAACAGGTGAGCTGAAAAACGCTTAGGCTTGTGCAATCATCTACTCGGTTGGGGTCAGCTGGGTTTTGGAATCAAATCAAAACTCTATTAATTTTCCCAACAATTCCCCCCTTTTTGATGATGCCAAAACCTTACTGAGAAAAACATTTTACTTCCCCTTAACAGGAAACGGGGTTTCAAAATGAAATAAACATTCATATCAGATAATCAAATTCAAAGCCTGGACAAAGAGAGATTGTCTTCAGGTTGATTTTGATAAAACGAACTTTTCATTAATACGAAATTTTACAACTTTAAAATTACAAAAGTTCAAAAGAAAAGATTCCCAGTTGGCTGGGTCTTCATTTCCGCTTCTGCTGCTGATTCTTCTGTCTATTTTCTTTTAGTTGATCATCCGTTCTCAACCTGTACCGGTTGAAGATCATCCGTTCCAGCTTCCTGTACTCTTCTTCATTGTTTACCTTGGAAATTTTTCTCTTGATTGCCCATTTATTTACTTCTGCGATAATTTGCAATTTGTCAGGAAGATTGGTTCCAGGTATTAGTGGAGGTTGGAGATGATACAGCTGGGGAGCAGAGAACTGGATCTTCGCGGTCTCTACAGCATTGAAGAATGCTTTCGCAGTCATCCTATCTTGATGAAAAAGCTCATTAAGGTGCATCTTGAAACCAACATCTGGTGGCGTATTTGGGTACGCTCCCAGATAGTAGTAATCTTCAATGAACTCAAATTTTGTATGTTCCCAGTCGTCGTTTAACTCTTCTGGGATCCATTCATCTATTTTTCTCCAGTTCATTGGCATCTGAGACTTTTTCTTTGCTGCTCTGATGTTTGTTCTTTTCTTCTTCTGCTTTTTTTCTTCAGCATTGAGCAAGCTTTCCTTCTTCTTCTGCTGCTCTTGAAAGCTTTTCATCTCTTGCTTTTATTGATTTACAAAGTTGCAGAGCCATTGAGTATCATTGATTTGTTTTGGCGTGGCTCCGCTTGCTTTGGCAAGAGGAATGATCATTTTGCTCCATTTTCCTCTCCATTCAATTTGGTTCTTCGTCCTTCAAGAACAACTTCATCAATCTCGATCAAAGACTTGGATTTCATTTTCAGCTACAGCTTTCCCTTTGCCTGCCCTTGATGTTTTTCTCTTGTCATTACCTTCTCCCTTTTTGGCATTATCAACAAGGGTGGAGGATAGGTTGACGACTGTCTCATTCAGCTGGGTCAGGGCTTTGTCAACATCAGCAATCTTGGTTGTGTTGTCTGCTGTGACGAGGTTGAGCTGTGTTGTGCAGTTACTTCCAGCTTTGAACTGAGTGTCCAGCTCTTTGTAGAGGTTGAACAGCGTTTGAATGTCAGTTCTGTTGGAGAGCGTTTGCTTTTGGAGAGCTGCCATCTGGCTGAATAATTCAGTGACGCTCTTTTCCAGTGGAGCTTGGAGTTTTGAAATGATCTCAGGGACTCTCTTCTCTAGATGATATGACTGATCAATGCGTTGAGAGACGAGAGATTGTTTGAGATCTCGACTGGTGCTTTCCTGTATGTTCTGGGCAAAAGTGTGAACTTCATCAATGGACTGTCCATGACAATGGACTTGCCATTCTACATCTGTGATACGCAAAAGGATGTCAGCAATTGATTTGAATCTATCCTGCAATAGGATTTTCTCAACTTGTTTCGCGATTTCGTCCTTCATTGTATCTGAAAGCATGGCATCAGGATCCGTCTGGATCCCAGATTCAACTTGGTTGTGTTTGTCTGCCTCGATCTCGACCAGTGAGCGAGTGTCATCGGCAATTGGACTTGGTGGGGCAACTTCGGTAGGCTCAACTGTTGCATTAGTTGTCTCTTCTTCAATCAACATTGCCTCAGCTGTATCGGCAGGTGCAGCTTCCTTGGCCGTCTCAACTGGAACAATCCAGCTGAGAGTGTAGAGGTAGAAGTTGGCTCTTGCGATTATCTCTTCAGACGGCGGTACTTCATCTTGCTTAGCCTTCTGGATGAGAGTTTGGATCAGCTCGTCTTGATGCATGAAGGTATCCTGAAGACTTCCAAATCCAAAGATCTCTTGCAGAGCAGCTTCTTTGGCTTTGAGCTTATTGAAGGAGTAGAACTCCACAAGTTCCTTATTTGCATACCAAGTAGTCATCTTGGTAGTAAGGTAAAATTTGAAGTCGCTGACGGTGACTAGTGCGGCGGGGAGTGAAGTAAGAGAAGGGTACTATTGCAGTGCGCTCTTTACCCCTTGAAGCCTGAGGTCATCGAATCTCATGATAGTGGCAGCACGTGCAACGGCTCTGGGACTGAGGATTTCAAATTCCTCAGAAGGGCTTGTAGGTTCAGCTTGGTTTTCATCATCCAGCTGCAAAGGAGCGTCAGCTGGATGGGGTTCTTTGGATGGAGAGCTGGGTGCTGAAATTTGGAGTTGAGCGGTTTCAGGTACTGAGCAAGTGGGTGGGGAATCTGAGAGAGGTACCTGAGGATGAAGATGAAGGAGAGGATAGTCTTGTTGAGTGGTTCCAGCTGATGTGGGATCAGCTGGAGCGGGTTGTGAAGATGCTTGAAGAAATTGACGAAGGGGAATAGCATCCTCTGGTCAGAGTGGGAGACCACTATTTGTGGTTCTTCAGTTTCTCGTGATGTAATCACGAACTCCCTTCCATTGTCTGAGCTGGAAGAGGATCCCTGAGCTGTCTCCTCAGTGACTGGTCTCCACTCAGTTTTCTTATTTTGGATTGGGGATGCTGTGGGAGTTGACTCAGATTCAGATGGCTCATCAACTGGTTTCTCTGTTGTCTCCTTAGCTGGCTTGCTGGCTGCCTTGAATTTCAGCTTCTTTTTGGTAGGTGGAGATCCAGCTGGCTGTGTCTCCTCCGGTTGCTTCATTTTTCCTGCTTGAGAGGGAGAGGCAGTCTGCTGCTTTGCCTCTTGCACCTTCTTCTTCCCTTCAGGGGCTGCTTTCTTCAACAAGTCAGTGAGCTGACTTGGCTTCTCAAAAAGTATTCTGGACACAGGAAATTCTTCTGTGTCATGCCACTTGATTTGCCTTCCGGTTGTATAATTTTCTATTATGCACGCCACTTTGGTGCATAAGTAGATTGTTTCTCTACAGCTGTACCGAGTGAGGCTGTCATCCTCAAAATGAATCTTCTTTGATTCTTTCTCCAACTTTCCCATGAAGAAGGAGAACCAATCCACGGGGTCATTCCTGAGGATGGCTATCATTGGCTTCAGTTTGGGAATGTTGATCTCTCCTTGAGATCCAGCAATACCAAGGATGCACTTCTGGGTGACATCCAGAAGTAATCTGAACTTGGGCTTGAGTAGGAGCTTGGACATGCTCGCCCTGTAAGGTTCCGGCTTGAACAACATCTTATCCAGTTCGGCCTGGATTTCTTCTCTGGTGTAGTTATCTGGGGAGCGGTCCCCAAGAGTCTTTAAGTTGAATAGCTTGTTCAACATCCGGTTGATGTTGATGTCGACATCCCATGGAGTTGTATGTCATGTCTTCTCTTTGAGTTGCAGAGAGACGTTGGAGCGGAGTCGATCATCTCGGTTAGTCATCTCTAGGAAGAACTCTGCGACTTCTCTGCGGAAGATGTTCTTCGGTCTTGCAGTCGCCCACTGCAAAAGTCCGGCTTTCTCGATGAGATCCAACACCTCCTGGAATTCTGAGCTCTTGTAGTTCTTGAGAGTTAAACAACTCTCGAAATTAAGCTTTGACATCAAATTCTCAATCTGGCTTGCTCCTGGTGTCATCTTCTTTGGAGCCATGATCTTCTTCTGTGGCAAGAGGTTAGAAAGACGAAGATACTAGGGGAGCGTGTTTGTAAAGAGATAATCAAGAATCTGAGATATAAATTTCAGAGATAAGTATGAGCGATAGAAAATATGGCGAAGATTTGCATATTTTAGATGTATATATCAACTGTCCATTTTGATTGAAGGTTGAGATCTTGGCAAAAGAATTGAAGATCTGCGGCCGAGAGAGATTTGCGCAACACGTCACATGACGTAAGTATATAGAGTGTAGGTCACGCGCGTGTGAGGTAGTCGAACCGTTCTGACTTCTGCCTCAGTTCTCCCGAGCTACAGTATTCTGCATGCTTTTCATTAAATGCGATGGGATTCGATGGGATGGATGGCTTACTGACTAATCCATTTAAGGAATGTCTGGGTATTTGAGTTAAATTCAAATATTTTTATACTTAAATAGCATATTCTTCAGGGAAAAAGATAAAAAGTCTGCAAACCTGTCAGCTGATCATTGTAGTCAGCTGATACCACGGCTGTGTTTTCTTTATGTTGAATGAGCTTTTCTTCAGTTTTATTATCCAGCTGAGCTTGATTCTCCCTCAGCTGGTTTCCCTTGTTAAACTGAGTTGAAAGATCCAGCTGGGTTTGAATTCTTCTATCCTGATGTCCCATTAGCTTTTCATTATTCAGCTGAATCTTGTTCTCCCTCAGCTGGATGAGGTTTCTTCATCTGCATCCTACTTCCTTTTATCGAGCGAAATTTCTCAACATTGGCTCATTTCTTTGATGAAGTCTCTGTCTGTATAGCAGGTAGACCGTTGTCCCGAATCCAGCTGATTCATCTGCTGCTTATCGATTGTACTCTGCAGTGTGACTGGCTGAGTTTTTAGTTTTGTATCCAGCTGTCTTTATTTCACAGCTGGTCCCAGTCATCTAGCCGGGTTTCTTCAATTTCTTCATCGGCTTTTATCCTCTTCAGGAGGTTGATTCAGCTGGGTTTTTCTTTTGGGCAGAGTTGCTTGTCGAGATGAATCTTTACGAAATTCTTGCATCTTTCCTTGCTGAGATCCAGCGTGCAATCATGGCAATTTCTTCGTGCAATTCTTCTTTGTTCATATTTTTGTGCTCCTGTTTGATTCTTCCAGGCTAAGTTGATTGAGCTGATCTTCTTGATTGAGCTCTGAAGGCTGTCTCTATTGCCTTGGGAGTCAGTTTTGTTTCATTCATCTGGCTAGATGATTCTTCTTCTTGTGACCCCCAGATCAATTTTGTTGGTTGCATCTCTTGGACATTCTTCAGAAAATCCATCAGATATTGTGATGACTCTGATGGTTGTCTCTCATGGTGTCATATACTCTGAGTATGAGACGTTCCAAGTCGTCAATCAGCCTTTCTGTTCTTCTCATCTCCTGGTGGCTTGAAATGATTGCATCACAGTCCATCCGGTTTGCTGCTGAGTGAAATTCCTCTCTCCAGTGCTCCAAAATACTTTGGTATCTTGTTCTTCGTACCCCCAAGTCATGGAGATAGTTCTTGTAACATTCGCATCTCGGACACATGCCCGGATTCATGATTTCTCAAGAGCTAATTAGTTAGAATAAATTTTGAAAGATTTAGGGATCAATTCAGGTGACCACTGTCAGCGAATAAGCTGACTTGACACAGATACAGTGATCTTTTGAACCACTGCTCTGATACCAATTATTGGTCCCAAGACGGATACCTTGGTGTAGAAGGGGGTGAATACACCAAGGTTTAAAAACTTTTCCAATTAAAAACTCTTTTGAGTGAGCTGGCTGTGTCCGATCTAGCTGGAAGGCAATTTGATCGACACAGCTGGCTGTGTGCGGAATGTGGTGGATTTGGAAAGTACGTCTGTTACTTCTAATATATTGCAAAGCTTTGTTTCTCTTTTCAGTTAGTCAGTTTATGCAGCTTGAAATAAGATCATGAGGGGTTAGCAGAATGCATAAAAAAAGCAGTAAAGAACAAAGCAATTTTAACGTGGTTCGGAGTAACACCTCCTACGTCCACAACCAGATTCACTGATAATTCACTACCACTTGGTTTCCAAGTACCAAGCAACTTCACAACTCTAACCTGAGTTGTGTTCCAACAGTTTACGGGCACTGTCAAGCCTACACCTTTCAGTTTGCGGGTACTGAAAAAACCTGACTTACAAGCTTTCCGGCATCGTAAAACCTGACTACTCGAATTACATGCTTCGAGCAGGCGTACCATGACCTAACCTTTCTGGGTTTGGGTTTGGGTTTGGGTATGGGTTTTCCACCTATGAACGAGTTCTTACAATGAAGAACAAGGAGTATGATGAACTCGTTCAAACTAGACTTAAGATATTTCTATTCTAATCTATTCTGTCTATGACTGAATATGTGAACAACTAAGAACACAGCTGACTGGATGGGTGTTCTTGAAAGATTTGGCTTTGAAGATCGTTGTTCATTTTTCTGTTTGCTCTTTTATTTCTTTTGTCGTCTCGCCAGCCTCCTTTCTTCAATGGTGGAGGAGATATATATAGGTGGAGATTCAAACTAGCCGAGAGCCGTTTGAATCTTACCTACTCTCATTGACTTCTGGCCTTTAACCTACGAAGTAGGTCTGCATCTGCAGAAGCTATTTCTTCTCTAATTTGACCGCGTCAGACAAGATCTTCTGACATCGGGATCTTGTCTTGGAGAAGGTCTTTGTCTTTGAGCTGCTAAGCGTCTCTGCTGTGTCTTCAGCGTCTTGGACTCTATTGCGTCTCGACTCTTAGCTGTGTCTTAGACCTGTGCTGTATCATTAACCTGAACTGTGTCTTCAACCTGAGCTGTGTCATTAACCTGAGCTGTCTTAGACCTGAGATGTGTCATTGACACTAACCTGGGTCTTTTACACTGAGCTGGGTCTTTGACACTGAGTTGGGTTTCCGTCACTGAGCTGGGTCTTGATACTGCTGGGTCTTTGACTCTGCTTGGTCTGCTCTGCTAAGTCTGTTCTGTTGAATACCTCAACTGTGTCAGCTTAGCTGTGTCTTCTGCTGTCTTCAGCAACTCTACCTGTAAACTTAGAAACTCTATAAGCTCAAACATGTGAGCTGAAAAACGCTTAGGCTTGTGCAATCATCTACTCGGTTGGAGTCAGCTGGGTTTTGGAATCAAATTAAAACTCTATTAATTTTCCCAACAAAGGCTTTGTTGGATCTCTGGTATGACGAGGGATCATCCCCTTTAACTTAATGTTAATTGAATAGATCAAAATCTACATATTAAAACTATGAGTGAGGTTTTTTTATTTGCAAACCACCTCCCCTTCCACTTAATGTTAATAGAATAAATCAAAATCTTCATATCAAGCTAAAACCACGAGTGATGATTTTCTATTGCAATTACTTTGTAAGTTTAATCGCTTATGAATTGAAACTGAAATAATCTTTACAAGAGAAGTTGCTACGTGCTCAGGCAAGATTCCAATATGGCCTCGGTAACAATTATTGATATGCTAGTTGACTAGCTATGGATAGTAAATGTAGGAAACATTTCAATCGTTGAAGGATTTGCTACTAGTTCAAGAAAGATCTTACATTGAGCATATCAGCATATAGAGATGCATATTATTCAAAATATAGGGACAACAAAGTAAAAGGTGAATATGATCCAAAGGAAGTGAGAGAAAAGTAAGTACATTTACTTCAAGAGCAAATGAATTTGAGCATTGTTCATATGGATGATGTTGCAATCAATTTCAACCTGGTTCTTAGTCGGATCCTAATTAGCATGGGATTACATAGTCAAAGGCTTAGAGAAAATATCCCATCTAAGTTTGCATAAGTGGCTATAACTTCATGTTAGCAGTAGTAGCAGAGGGAAAGCATCTAAAAATTTACATACTAAAAAAAGCAAGAGGCAACATACTTATATTGGTCCTACTATACTGCGAACATCAGAAATGAACAAAGTCGTGCATAGGAAATCATAACAATAGAAAAAGTTCCACCAGATTAAAACAAATTATCCATACTACTAAGATTCTACGGGACAAAATGAATGGGCCAACCACAAAACTCCAAACTTAGAGGAAAAAATAAAGTAATCAGGTAAAGTGAAAAAGGAAAAAAAAAAACAAAGAAACGTAACTTTAAATCTATATCATGTAAAATCAAATCTTACATACCAATAAATCTGCCAAGAAATAGTTAAACAAATTATTGCAGATAAAAAGTCATACCATCGTGTTCAACAAAAATAAAGAAAGCAATAATCGAAATAATCTGTAGAAAGCAACAAAAATCATACCATCGTGTTCAAAATTCCGAGAGAGAGAGAGAGAGAGACGGTTTACCAGAAGTGCAGCGAAATGGAGAGACGGTGGCGGGGGTGGGAGCTGTGGAGACGGGGCTGAGGGTCGTTTCACCACAAATGCAGGGCGACGGTGGCGGCGGCGCCCTACAGCGAACTGGAGATATGGTGGCGGGGGTGGGAGCTGTGGAGACGGGGCTGAGGGGTGGAGACGAGGCTGAGATTGGGGATTTTGGATTTGGGGATTTTACATTGGCAGGAAATTGGAGAGAGAGAGAGATGGCGGTCGATTTCCAGCAGGTGGTCGATTTCGGTCGGCGAAGAAGGAGAAGAAAAGAAGACTGAAGAGAGAGTTGTGGTCGAGCGCGGTGAAGACTGAAGAGAGAGTTGTGGTTTTTATTTTTTTAATAATTTTAAAAAAAAGTTAAAACAAACACTACATGACGGTTGATATAAAGTGTCATATACGATGAATATATACATGACGATTTACTACAAACTGTCATCCATATATTTTAAGGCACACATATACATGACGGTTTCATTATAGAACCGTCATTTGAAGAAAAATACGCACATATATGACAGTTCGTAATAAAAATCGTCATCTATACAGTGTCATGTATTGCTATTTTTCTAGTAGTGAGCTCAAAAGCTCTCTGGCTGTGTGACCCAGTCTGCTGCATTATTTTCAAAACTGCTTAACTGAAAACTTAAACTAAGTTTTTCTGAACTCTTGTAAAGGGAAAGAGCTAAGTTTTTCAAACCACCACATTCCGCACCGCCAGCTGAGTTATCAGTCCAGCTGACCATCTTCCTTTGAAGTCAGCAGGATTCATAACTGAACTCACACTCAACTCAGTTTTAATCTGCAAAAGTTTTCAAAAATCCCTCTTCGGTGTATTCACCCCTCCTACACCGAAGACCTCGTTCCGGGACCATCAATGTATGTGTATATTAGGATTTAAGTTAATATTACATAAGAGTACGTACTTCTTGTATGTCTCATTACAGTCTTCATGTATATATTTTTTCATGTATGCATACACACAAGCTACTTCAAGTATTATATTGTACATACACGAAGATGCATACGTGAAAGTTATTCTTCGTGTATGCTACAAGAAACTCAGTCATATGCCTGGAATTTTGACGAATTTTGGTTTCTTCTTCGCCTGAATTTTTCGTGAGAAATTGCGCCGCCGCTTCGGAAATTGTTGTCGCCATCGGAAATATGTTGTTTTTCATGTATGCATACACACAAGCTACTTCAAGTATGACGTTATACATACACGAAGATTCATACATGAAAGTAAAAAAGTTTCATTAATGATAATATTGACATTTTACTATTTTGAGAGCCAAAATTTATGTTTTAAGTTTTGAATATCATTATTTATCTTTTAATTTTAAGAATGACCTATTAAGAGTTTCATACTCTTATTTTTTGTGGAGTAAGCATGTGATTGGTGCCGGTTCGAGTCAAGTGGCACTGAAGGCATAAATCTTTCTTTACTCGAGCAAGAGTTTGTTGGCGGAAGCCGGAATGAGTGCTTTTACCATTTTTCACAACTTAGCATGCAAATCAGCAAATGGTTGATTTTCATGTTAATTTGATTTTAGGAGGAACACGTCTTCAATTCCTCCTACTTTGATTTTTTATATTTTTTTTCGCTAGCTTATTCTACAATTTCTTTTTTATATTTTATTAGATCATTTTAATTCTACATTTCATACTCTTACGTCTTTTCTAACGAATTTATCGAATCAGTTAATTTTTCCGCTATTAAAGTTCCGCTCACCCATCATTATTGACCTTTCAATTTATTACAGTTGAGATCACCTCATCATCTATTAGAGTGATCCAAATTGCAACAAATTAAAAAGTTAGTTATGATTTTGATATGAATATGATATTGTAAATTAAATTTAAATGTGTATGTATTATGGTAACATGCAATTAACCCTTCTTTTTATTATGATGATGAGGTGGGCTATTACGAAAAAGTGGGATGACTATAAGGACATAAAATCAATTAAAATAACATTTATACTTACCCAAATATTGAGTTAAGGTTAGAGAAACAGGGGCTACTGGAATTTGCAGGAGCCCGTCTTATAAATTAGAGTAATGAGACCATTAATGGGATAGTATGTCAAATTAAAATTAATCGCTTACAAACCCAATTTCCACTTCCGTTTTTTTTTTTTTTTTCCATCTTATAGTGAACAAATTCACGCCAGACTACACATTAACATGACCAACAGGTATTGAAAACAACCAGATTTCAGGATTCTGCAATAAAGTAAATTAGGCAGTTAAAAACAGCTAGTTTTATTCCTCAAAAATGGAAACCATCTTTGCTGGTTATTTGATGACACTTTGCTCTTCCTTCACCTAACATTACATGGAATTGCTCAACACTAGAAAGGCTGAAGCAGAGCAGACACTCACAGACAGACACAGACACACGTAAAAAGAAAAAAGAAAAATCTAAAAGGAGTCCAAGTTTGTGGCATTATTGGCGATCCAAACTCCAACCTCAGTTTGCTGCAGAATAAATTCCAAATATTAAAACATTGAAATAACAAGAAATGGAATATTATACTACGAGCATGTTTGATTTGAAAGAAAAACATACCACACGAGAGGGGAGGGAGGTTGCACTGAGCAGGGATACGGGAGGCGATCCTGAGAGTGCTGCACAGACAGTCATGGTCCACGGCCTGAAGGGCGCCACAGCAGTCGGGGCTCGGGTTGCTGGCTGCACCGGGCACCACAAAGGGCGTGCACACGTTCAAACTTGAGAGCGAGGTGGCGCACGTGCTTTGCACCTGGGATTCAACCATTAAATGGTTCGCACTCACCACCATAATCACCAGCATCACACCATAAACACACTTCATAGCTGCTCTTAATTATTGTTTAATGTTTATCTCAACTCTGCACTTGTGTTTCTAGCCAGTAGCCATCACCATCAATATATAGAGGCTCTTTTGCTTAAGTTTAGTTTGCATGACCAACCTAATTATATTGCAATGTGTGTGTCATCACATCTGTGCCTTGGCACAGTCCATTTTTTAATGAATTAATTCTTAGTTTGTTTTTAATTGCAAGTATCAAACAATAGAAAAATAGAGAATTAACTACTGACTTGGCTTCAATTAGGGTAGATACGATAAAGAATGAGCAGAAAATACAATGGAATTACTATTGGGACATGAATACTACACTTTTGATAGAAAGTAAAAAAGGATGAAAATGTCTAAAAAAAAGCCTTAAGATTGGTTATCGGCAGAAGGTGGAGATGTCCAATACAACTTCACTGCAAATAAAAGCTTTTCCCTCTTTAAAGGCCCATCCTCATGGTCTACAATCTGACTCTCCCACTTGAGTCCATCACCAATCCTCTTCACCTTCACCAACATATCTACGTCGTCTCGAATAATTATACTTCCTTCGGGTCTCAAAATTCTATCCATTTCCAACATTATATCTTCCATTTCACACCTACATGTATATCACAGACAAGATTTCCTTTAAACAACCGCAACTTAAATGTAAATGTGAAAAAACACACAGAGATATATATATATTTTACCTGTCCTTGTAGAGTGTAAATACTGAATCAGCATGGATGAGATCGTAGGTTCTAGGATATGTTGACATTGCCTCACACCTGCACCAAATTTAAATTACTCAATACCAAAGATATAAAATACTAGTCGTATTGAATATATACATACATACCAGCTCTGATATATTCCGATTAATCCTCGTTCGTATATAGCACCAAGTGTGTTGAACTTAGCCTCTACCGGGACTATGTTCATCACCCAAAGTGGATCTTTAACCAAAGAAGCAGCAAATCCACCCAAGAAAGCGTTCATGTCCAGGATGTTTCGATACCTCCCCTTTTGCCCAAGTTGGTTATTAACAGTTTTGTAATACGCAACTCTCCTCTTCCAAAGCCGCAAATCTTGCTGAAACATTTCAGAGGTCACTCCTTGTATACTTCCCCTACTAATCCTGGGAGGTACAGAATTCAATCTTTGCGGCCACTTTTGCAATTCGCCTCCAGCAACCTCGTCTCTGTCGGAAACTTGAGGCAATGGGGTCAGACAAGTTTCCAAGCTGGTGTACCTGCAAAAGCCACCATCATATCTCCATTAAGTGTTATATGTTTGCATCAGTAAATTAAAGAGGCGGGCGCGTAGTTGATGATGACAAACCAAGCTTGATCAGAATCATGAGTAGAGCAGATAGTTTTGGTTTTGCAATTGAAGTGATTGAGTGGTTTCTGCCATATGGCAATATCATCCTTCTCAACCACCTTCTTCCAGCACAGACTTGTGGTTATATTCTCAATCTGCATCTGCTCTGCATTCAGATCCTCTCTCGACCGTTCCCATCCCTTCCAGTATTTCCTCCACCGGATTGGCGGGCCCGAGAGGATCCAGTATCCACCCGGCCTCAACACTCGATCCACTTCAATCAAGTAAGCTCCATCTATAAATATATACATGCACATCAAATTAATTATAACTTAAATTTTCAAATGGGAAAAAAAACTAAAAGCAGCAGCATGACATAATACATATGCAATGCAACGAGTGTGATGTGGTATTACCATGTTGACCCCAGGGAATGAGGCAGCGAGAACAATGTGCCATGTCGAAAGCTCTAGAAGGATATGGAAGCTTCTTGGAGGCAATGACACCGATCAAGGCAGGAACTCCTCGCTCCAAAGCAAATTGCACCTGGGCTTCGTGTGTATCCCTGGGTGCAAAAGATATCGGAAGGATATTTCGGGATATAAGATAGGCTCCCCAGCTCGCTACCTGCACCATGTACATTTCAAATTGTTAGCCTACAAATCATTCAATTACGCACTCAAGAATTTTCATTTTTACTCTCTTACATTTGATCATTTTCTCCCCTTTAATTTATTACTATTATTGGACAATCTTAATACTCCATTACTTATAAAATATATTAATCAGTAAAGAAGTGAACTGAAAGTTTCTGGGACCGGTAAACTTAAGATTATGGCCTGGGAAAAAGACAATACTCATGCATGTGTCTTTGAGGCTATATCATATGATATTATGATGGCAGAAACAAACACTGAAAAGAAAACAAAATTAGCTCTGCACATATAGTATAAATTAAGTTTCCATCTAACCAAATATGGCGGGTGAATTATATCAACAAATTAATTAATTAATTAAGTTTTGACACCACAATTTTCTTCCTGATCGATTAACCACAAAAACTGAAATCTGGAAAAGGATGGAATCACATGAAATGGAAGAGAAAGAAACAAAAGCAATGAATACAGAGAGAGAGTATGTGAAAAGAAAAGCAAGCTCTGTAATAAAAGCATACATGCACCAAAAAAGCACCATTGATTTTAGTCTGAAAATTAAGGATACAATCATTTCAAAATTATTAATGCCAGATGAAACATATATATAAACGGTAAAATAATAGTAGTATAATTAATGAAAATGGTTTATTTACCCCGCAGCCAGTATCAATGGCAGTTCTAATGGAGCCATCTTTCAAATTGATCAACTTTCCGATGTCATCAATATAGGCGGCAGCGCCGTTGGGGAACATAGTGCCGCCGCCGGGGAACCTGAAGCGGTCACCCTCGAAGCGTATCCAATTCTGGACGGCCTTCTCGACGGTGAGCTCCTTGTGCGGCACGTTGGCGTACCAGACCAGATCCCTGCTCAGCGGCCATTTAAAGGGGTTCTTGTAGCCGTACGGCGCCGGCACCCGGCATTTCAGCAGCTCGTTCTTGGCGGGGCAGTGCCTCTCTCTGTACATCAATCTGTCTCTCGGGAATTTCAGCGATCTCTTCTGGTCCTCACATGGGGTGTACTCGCTGTACTTGCTGCTGCATGGGGGGTACACTTTCACGGCGGTGGCGCCGCCGCCGTCGGCCGCGTGGTGGCTGTTGAAGTCTAGTTGTGCGGTGGAGGAGGAGGAGGAGTAGGATTGCTGCTTGGTGATGGTGGTGGTGGTGGTGTTGTGGGTGATGGAGAAACAAGGTGCGGCGGTGTCGATGGTGGAGGAGGAGTTGGTGGCGGCGTGTTGCCAGACGCCGAGGAGGTAGAAGAGGGAGCATAGGATGGCGACGGCGGCGAAAGAGTAGAGTTTGGGTTTTTTGAGGACAGAGGCGGCGGAGTTGGACGTGGGTTTATCGAGGGGAGTGTAGTATGGGGATGGGGGGTTTGGACCCTTCATATTTTGGCCCCTCTCTCTCTCTTACTTTCAATACAACAGAGTTTGTGTGTGAGTTTATCGTAGCACGAGTATTATTTATGGCTCTTGTTCAAGATTTCAGATGTGGGAGGAGAATCAACTCCGACATGTGACAGGTGTGTGTGTGAGTGAGATTGAGAGAGAGAGAGCGCCTCCGGGACCGGGGTAACTGGTAAAGGTTGTGTGTGTGTGTGTGAGAGAGAGAGAGAGAGAGATTTAAAATAAGGCTACTTGAAGAGGAGTCCACATTATCTAGTTCACAATTTGTATCCAATTCAAGATTTATTTGGTATTTGGAAACTTTTGGAATTATAGAAAATAAATCTTATCTTTGCTAATGTATATATATTTATATTTTCAAGTTCTGAAATGAAATCTCGATTCCTTTTGAAATGGGGAAGGTGGGAGTGTTTCAAGAATGGAATGGCATGGCATGGGGGAGGCTAGATGGTAATTGAGGAGAGATTTGACCTCAATAATGCAAATGACATATACAATAAGATACTCCTTCCGTCCCAATAGCAAAATCTCATTTCTTTTTATCACTGGTATTAAAAAACAAGAGTAAAAAGATAAAAGGTGGTAGGTTCCAAGCTTTTTGAAGGGTTAATTATTTCTATTTTTGAAAATGAGACATTGCTATTGGGACACCCCAAATAGAAAATAGGGACTTTGCTATTGAGACGGAGGGAGTATAAGATATAGAAAATGACAGAGCAGCAGGGTTGAAATAATTTATATCTTTTTCCTATTGTAGTAGATCACTAATTATTTTATACGCGTACAACGGGTGGCACTATTAATTTATTACCAATTTTTTTCTTCAATGAGGGAAAATTTACTACCACATTACCATGTATTCAAATATTATTTCAGGAAAAAGCCTCATATTCTGGACTTTGGACCAAAAACTAAAAAATAATATGAATAGGTTAAATAAATAAATAAATCTGCCACAGGTTAGTAGTATTTGTGCATTGTCGTTGTCACCATTTTCACTCTTAGATTCAGTGGCTTCTCATTTCTTCGACGTCCTAAATTTCCACATTTGTTTGCTAATTGGAGTAGTAATTACTCTTCTAGGAAAATGAATCTTTTATTTTATCGATTATCCAAACCTATCTTGGTCTATTCAATTCGTTCTAATTAAAATATATCCGTTAAATTCAATTTCATGGTGTTGATGATGATATTGAAAATTTTCGGTGAAAAAGATTAAACGATATTTTATCGAATTGCTAACTACAGTTTAATAAGATATATGCACACTCGACTAGTTAGTTTACGAAACTTGAAAATTGAATGATCTTTTGTACTCATCGAATTTACAATAAGCACCAATCTAAATAATACTACTACTTAAATTAAAGCAATAGTTCTTATAGTATTGTCCCACAACGTATATTAATTATGCACACGATTAATATATAACAAGACTCCTCAGCTCATATCGATGATGGACATGTGAAATGCAAAGTGCAATTAAGTTCAGTGTACGTGTAACGCCCCAATTTATTTAAATAAAAATGAACATTATTATTGAAAACTTAATAAAATATTTATCTCAAAAATACAGCGGAGAGTAAAATAATATAAATTGTCCAACTGAAAATATACAAATTATATAAGTTACAACAATAAAAATACATGAAAAACTGTAACTTTAATTAGTTAAGTCTTGCGCGCTGATCCTAAAATGATTATGGAATGTCAAAATGCATGCTTTAAAGTAAAATGAATCAAACTTTAAGATTAATATGAATTAACAAACTTAGAAAAAATATATTATTCTCCATATATATATATATATATATATGGAGCGGGTCTGGTAAGAACACATCTTATATGAGAACGTAAGAACAATACATTTTTATTATATCGGAGATGCATAAAATGCAGAAACTAAATGCATAAATATTTTAATGCATAAACTACAATAACTTAATGCATTAGCATTTAAATGCATAAATTAGAGTAATTAAATGCACGGTTAAATCTGGACCATAGATCAACAAGGATCAAGGGTCCAGATTTGTTCTTATTTCTCACCTAAGAAAGTGTTCTTATTTGATCCGCGCTCTATATTAATTATTATAATAGTATAAATTATACGTAATTAAGTTGATACTTTTGTGTGCATATATATATATATATATATATATATGCACACAAAAGTATCAACTTAATTACGTATAATTTATACTATTATAATAATTAATAAACATATATATATATATATACACGTATTAAGAACTTATTATCTATTAAAATAGAGAAATCATTTTGACAACTTTTGACCCATGAGTCTCAAGACTATAAAATGCATCGAACACATTAACAACCAATTAGTCTTATCTGCAAACATAAACTGATACACACAATACGCACATATATATACTTATATATATATATATATATATATATATATATCGATATACATCTTTATACAAAAGTTGAATTATCAATTATTAAAACATACAATTCTGACATTTCTTTATGGGGAAATGTGCAAATACCCCCTCATGTTGGCAGCGCCGGACAAATACCCCTCTGAACTTTGTTTAGGTGCAAATTCACCATTCCCTAAAGTTTTCGGGTGCAATTACCCCCTCGTCGTGACGGAAACTACACTTTCATTGACAATAAAAATATTTTTGATTCATTTTTATTCTTGTGGACCCTTACAATTTCCAACGGTTATATACTACATAATTGGTGCTAAAAGCTCAAATTAGGAAAAAAAATTATTTCGAACCCTAGTTCACAACTATCAAAATTCAGGTGAGGTTCTCTAATAATTTGCACGAAAAAGGATGACGGACCACTTGAAGAATATGAGATCATGAATGTCAACAACAAATAGTTGGCTTGGATTGCAAATTATTAGAGAGCTTCGCCTGAGTTTTGATAGTTGTGAGCTAGGGTTTGAAACAAATTTTATCCTAATTTGAGTTTTTAGCACCAATTAATTCTTGAAAATTGTAAAGGTCCACAAGAATAAAAATGAATCAAAAATATTTTGTTTGCCAACGAAAGTGTAGTTTCCGTCACGACGAGGGGGTAATTGCACCCGAAAACTTTAGGGAATGGTGAATTTGCACCTAAACAAAGTTCAGGGGGATATTTGTTCGTCGCTGCCAACATGAGGGGGGTATTTGCACCTTTTCCCTTTCTTTATTAGCTCTATTCACACATATATTAATAATATATATATTAAATGAAACAAAATGTATGGCTAAAAATTGTTTGCAGAAAAGTTAACTTTCTCAACCTAGTAGATAGTCTAAGGGTAGGCATAATTAAAAGAGACAACTCATGGAATGATACAATCACTTTAAAAAACACAAATGTTGTCAAAAGTTTAAAAAACACAAAATATGGCACTTTTGATATTTTTTGTACCCTTTTACCCTTACAAAGTTTAAAAAACACAAAATATGTCACTTTTTCTCTCTCCTCTCTCCTCTCACCCACCTCATGCGCAATAAATTTTTTCTGCCATTTTTTTCCCTATCCTCACTCCTTTCTTCTCTCTTTCTTCTCATTTCTCTCTCCTCCCTCACTTAGCTGGCACATTTTTTTCTTCATTTCTTTTCGCGTAGGTGGTACGAAATAACTAACATTTCGTACCTGGGCATGTTACTTAGTACGAAATAACTAACATTTCGTGCCGAGGCATGTTATGAAGTTGTAACTTGGTACGAAATAAATACCATTTCGTACCGGGACATGTTATGAAGTTATAAATTGGTAAGAAATAATATTTCGAGCCGACGGCATGTTATGAAGTTGTAACTTGGTACGAAATAACTAATATTTCGTATCGGTGAATGGTTATGAAGTTGTAACTTGATACGAAATAACTATCATTTCGTACCGGACTGGTACGAAATATTAGTTATTTCGTACCAAGTAACATGCCCCGGTATGAAATGTTACTTATTTCGTACCAAGTAACAACTCCATAACATGCCCCCCGGCTCGAAATGTTAGTTATTCCGTACCAATTTACAACTTCATTACATGTCCGGTGCGAATGTTAGTTATTTCGTATCAAGTTACAACTTCATAACCATCCTCCGGTACGAAAAATTAGTTATTTCGTACCAAGTTACAACTTCATAACATGCCCCGACACGAAATGTTAGTTATTTCGTATCAAGTAACATGCCCCGGTACGAAATGTTAGTTATTTCGTACCAGCTAAGGTACGAAATGTTAGTTATTTTGTACCAAGTAACATGCCCCGGTATGAAATGTTAGTTAGTTCGTACCAGCTACGTGAAATAACTAAGATTTCGTACCGGTGGATGGTTATGAAGTTGTAACTTGATACGAAATAACTAACATTTCGTACCGGACTGGTACGAAATGTTAGTTATTTCGTACCAAGTGACATGCTATGAAGTTGTAACTTGGTACGAAATAACTAACATTTCGTACCGGAATATGTTACTTGGTACGAAATAACTAACATTTCGTACCGGGGCATGGTTATGAAGTTGTAACTTGGTACGAAATAACTAACATTTCGTATCAGGGCATGTTACTTGGTACGAAATAAAGAAGAGAGAGAGAGAGAGAGAAAAGTCAAAAGTTGCGGCTGGGAGTGAAAAGTAAGAGTAAAAGGGTCCAAAAATGTCAAAAGTGTCATATTTTATGTTTTTTCAAACTTTGTGACAACATTTGTATTTTTTAAAGTGATCATGCCATATCACCACATTTCCTCTAATTAAAACACGTAGCTATGTTATCTCTATGTATATTCTGAGAAAACTCTCATCGGCACACAATCAGAAAGGAAGAAACACCGCAGAAAACGAAAGGAAAGAAAAGGAAAAGAGTGAAATACCTCTTGAGGCTTAGAATCTAAACTCGTATATTTTTTTTTTTGAAATCGTTTTGAGAGTGTGAGATTAGAATGAAAGTACCCTCTATTTATACAACTAGTTGAGGTAGAGAAGATAACCATGGACTATTTGAAGATTATCTCAAAAGAAGAAGGATTTGATCATATTAAAAGATCTCCGATGAACATAAGAATTGGTGTGTATCTAAAGTTATACATTTATTCTTATTGCACAAGGACTTACAAAAAAAAACTAGATACTCGTATATATATAAAACTAATATTTTAGAATAAAAATATGAGTATTAAGGCTTTACAAATTTGAATTCCAACCGTGAAAGAAAAGATAAGGTTAAGAGGAAATTAATTATTTTACTTTACATGACAAGTAGTTTAATTGTATTAGAACTTTAAATAGATAAATTTTCTTTGCTTGACCACCAAGAATAATAATAATGAAAAAATAGAGATTTAGTGCTTAAAATAATAATAATAATAATAATAATAATAATAATAATAATAATAATAATAATAATAATAATAATAATAATAATAATAATAATAATAATAATTGAAACCTCCGATAACTAACTATCATTGATAAATAAAAAAAATGCATGTAATTCTTTTAGGCTTTAAAATCTATAAATATTTTAGGGCCATGCAAATCAAATAAAAATAAAATCATGCTTATACTCATGCTCATGCCATAACTCTAGGCGCGACCTATAAGACTTAAATAATTAATTGCACAAATAATAATAATAATCTTTTTAGGAGTAATATAGCAAAAATAAAATTTTGGGTTGCTACATCCTCCCCTACTAAAAAAACATTTCGTCCGAAATTACTTACCTTAGTCTAGAAAGTTGGGATACTTAGCTTTAATATCATCTTCTTTCTTCTATGTGGCATCACTCTTATCGTGTCTACTCCACTGGACTTTGACTAACGGAATCTCCTTATTCCTAAGCATGTGGACTTTCCTATCCAAAATCGATATAGGGTGCTCCTCATAAGATAAATCCTTATCCAACTATAGCTCGACGTAGTTTACGATGTTGTTGGTCCCAAGACGGATACCTTGGTGTAGAGAGGGGGGTGAATACACCAAGGTTTAAAACCTTTTCCAAGTTAAAACTCTTTTCAGAGAAATTTGTTGTGTTCAATCCAAATTGGATGGCGGCTTGAATCGACACACGGTGTGTGTGTGTGCTGAATGTGGTGGATTTGGAAAGTCCGTCTGTTGCTTCAAATATATTGCAAAGCTCTGTTTTACTTTTCAGTTAGTGAGTTTATGCAGACTGAAATGTATGCTTATGAGGGTTAGTAACATGCATAAAACAAAGAGATAAATAACAGAACATTTTTAACGTGGTTCGAAGTAACCCCTCCTACGTCCACGACCAGATTCACTGGTAATTCACTACCACTTGGTTTCCAAGTACCAAGCAACTTCACAACTCTAACCCGAGTTGTGTTCCAACAGTTTGCGGGCACTGTCAAGCCTACACCTTCAGTTTCCGGGTACTGAAGAACCTAACCACTCAAATTACACGCTTCGAGTAAGCGTACCTTTACCTAACCTTTCTGGGTTTGGGTTTGGGTATGGTTTTCCAACTATGAACGAGTTCTTACAATGAAGAACAAGGAGTATGATGAACTCGTTCAAACTAGGCTTAAGATATTTATTATGATCTATTCTGCCTATGACTGAATATGTGAACAACTAAGAACACAGCTGACTGGCTGGGTGTTCTTGAAAGATTTGGCTTTGAAGATCGTTGTTCATTTTTCTGTTTTCTTCTATTCCTTCAGTCGTCTTGCCAGCCTCTCCTCTTCAATGGTGGAGGAGAGATATATATAGGTGGAGATTCAAACTAGCCGTTGGAAGAGAGCCGTTTGAATCTTACCTACTCTTGTTGACTTCTGGCCTTTACCTACGAAGTAGGTCTGCACCTGCAGAAGCTAGTTCTTCTCTGATCTGACTGCGTCAGATAAGATCTTCTAACATCGGGATCTTGTCTTTGAGAAGGTCTTCGTCTTCGAGCTGCTAAGCGTCTCTGCTGTATTTTCAGCGGCTTGGACTCTGCTGTGTCTTGATTCTGAGCTGTCTTTAGACCTGTGCTGTATCATCAACCTGAGCTGTGTCTTCAACCTGAGCTGTGTCATCGACACAAAGTTGGGTCTTTTACACTGAGCTGGGTCTTTGACACTAAGCTGGGTTTCCGTCACTGAGCTGGGTCTTGATACTGCAAGATCTTTGACTCTGCTTGGTCTTGCTCTGCTGAGTCTCGCTTCGCCGAGTTCTTTGCCGGCTCGCTTAGCTGTGTCTTCTGCTGTCTTCAGCGAATCTACATGTAAACTAAGAAACTCTATAAGCTCAAACATGTGAGCTGAAAAACGCTTAGGCTTGTGCGATCATCTACTTGGTTGGGGTCAGCTGGGTTTTGGTATCCAATCAAAACTCTATTAATTTTCCCAACAGATGTTGCTCGGGTCGTGAACGTACTTCCTCAAAGATGAAATATGGAATACGTTGTGTATCGATGTTAGGCTAAGTGGCAGTGCTAGACGATAAGTCAGTCCGGAAGCCGGGTCGTTACAGATGGTATCAGAGCCAAACCTCTTCCAGTACGGTGTGGTTCGAGGACAAACCAAGCGGAAGCTGGTGGGCCTGTGACGCCCGGGGCAGAAGTACGGAGTGATCGCCGGTGCAGAGACACGGACAAGGAGCGGCTCCGATAAGACTTTCAAAGCGGAGGGGGCAGGAACGAACCGAAACACACTCGAATGAGAGAGATTCCAAGAATATGTCGGAATGGGACGACATATTCGAGGAGAGCTTAAAGGAATTGATTGGGCTACTTATACCATCAAGATGCATCTTCTTTTCTGGGGCTCATTGTGGAAGAACTCTAAGGTTAATCGTGCTTGACCTGGAGCAATTCTATGATGGGTGACCTCCTGGAAAGTTTTCTCAGAAGCGTGTGAGTGAGAACAAAGCACGCTAGAAATGACTTGTGATGGTTTGTGGGGCCAGCCGTCAGTCCCGGCTTCCTATGATGGGTGACCTCCTGGGAAGTTTTCTCATAAGCGTATGAATGAGAACAAAGCACGCTAGAAATGACTTGTGATGGTTTGTGGCGGTGTGATGGTTTGTGGGGCCAGCCGTCAGTCCCGGCTTCCTATGATGGGTGACCTCCTGAGAAGTTTTCTCAGAAGTGTGTGAGTGAGAACAAAACACGCTAGAAAGGACTTGTGATGGTTTGTGGGGTCAGCCGTCAGTCCGGAAGCCAGGTCGTTACAGTACGGATGTAGATTCTCGCATAATCTACTAGCTAGGATTAATCTTAAAAGACTATTAAATGATGTGGTTTCTTATCGAAGCTGAATTTAAAAAAAATTACACGCCATTCTTTTTTTTATTTGAGCATATATTATTAATAATAATATTTTCGGCTGCCAACATAATCCACTACCAATAATTAGGGGTGTACACGAGCCGAACCGAAGGGTTTTGGTCGGTTCGGTTCGGTTTTTTTATTCTTCGGTTTTCGGTTCGGTTCACTATTTTATAAAAATTCGGTTTTCGATTTCGGTGTCGGTTCTGCAAAATTTCATCGGTCGGACACCGAACCGACTGAACATATATAATATATTATATATATTATATAATAATATAAATATATATAGGAAAAAACCCTAACTGCTAACTATTATATTCTGTTGTCGTCTTTCTCTTGAGTTCTCAGTTTCACTTCTCACTTCTCTCTCAAGTCTCAACACTTCAGCGGCGCCGCGCTGCTCACATCTCTACCGTCCGACATCCTACCGCCGCCCTTCTCATCTCCTCTCCACCATCCGGCGTCCACCCGTCCACCTCGACCTTGTCGACGACTTGACGCTCTTCTCTCACCGCCGGCGGCGTCTCTCTCGGCTCTCCCACCATCGAGCATCTATCTCATTTCCTATCCACCATCCGGCGTCCACCAGTCCACCTCGACCTCGTCGACGACTCGACGCCCTTCTTCCACCGCCCGACGTCCCTCTTCTCCCACCAGCGCCCTTCTCCAACCGCTGGCGACGTTCTTCTCTCACCATTGGCTCGGCAGTCAGTCGCTCCGAAGGTAATCGGTCAGTGGAAAGGAGAAGATGGGTGGATTGATAAGTTTGGGAGGAGGTTTCTATGGACAATTGAAGGAAAATATCTCAAATTTCTGAGCGCAGAAGATGGCAAGAGTGGGTGCGGCAGGCGGATTCTGGCGGCGGAGAATTGAGGAGGAAGAAATGGGCATTTTAATTAGAAAAGATTTGTCACTCTTGAATAATTTTTATGTTTAAATTGGAATTTCGTTTTTTTTAATGACGTCGGTTTTTAGTATAACCGACCGAACCGACCGAATTTTTGGGTTCGGTTTCGGTTCGGTTCAAAAGGTAAAGTCGGTTGGTTTCGGTTATAGATTTTTTAGTCGGTTCGGTTTTCAATTTATGAAATTTTGGCCGGTCGGTTGGACCGACCGACCGATGCACACTCCTACCAATAATTGAGTCTATTATAAATCTGAAAATGAGTTATATTTATCGGATATTATACTGTCAATAGATGTAGTCTAGATACGAAAATATCATAATACTTTGAATTTCAACTAAAAAAAAAACTTTGTAATATTACAATTTGGCCTAAAGTTTTTTGAGGTGACTGGTTCATTACAAGAAAATATGGGACCATGGCTGCCGACGTGCGTTTGGCTGCTGCACTAAAACAAAACAAAAATAATTCTAATAAAGTTGCCAATGATTTCAAGATCTACAAATCTGGCTAGAAATTTAGACGTAAAGCTAGAACCATTCGAGCAAATGATAAATTAAATTACATACTACTAATTATAATCTCGAATTATTACTTTATTTATCACACAGATCTTGACCCTACTTAATTAATTTAAGGTTCTGGCCGGAGCAGCGATGACTTAATTAATACTGATTTGTCAAATCACGTTCTCATTAATCTCGTCGGGGCATTTACGAATTTCATTTATTACTTCATGGAAGAGTGTAAATTTTATTATTATAAATTTTGAAATACGTGCAGATTACCGTTCGGTATCACAAAAATTACTGATCCTTGGTTATTCAAATTGAAAACTTGCCCCCCCAAAAAAGAAGGCATGTGGTTAGTAAAACGTCAGACAAAATATCGGCAAGAGGAATTAATTTATTATTACCTCCGTCCCATGATAAGTGACTACTTTTTTTTTTGCACGAGTATTTAGGAGAAGAGTGTTTAAAGGGTAAAAAGATAAAAAGTGGTGGAGCCCACATCTTTTGTGTGAGATAGGGTATTTCCATATTAGGAAAGTGGCCACTTATGATGGGACAGCCCAATAAGGAAATGTGGCCACTTATGACGGGACGGAGGGAGTACTAATTTATAAGTTCGACGAACAACACATAGACCCAAAAATAGTTTAGGAAAAGCTTGTTTTGATTATCATAAATTCTCATACTTCACAATTTTATATATACATATTATATTGAACTCCTTTTTTTTTCCTCTTTGATTTGGAGTTCACCCCGTGCATATCGAAGATAGCGGCTACGAATTTCCACAATATCACAAAAAAACGAAGGTGCATAGCTTGAATGTCCCATGGAGACACATAAGAACCTCACTTTTACGTAGAAAATATCTGTTAAAGCTATCTTTTAATTAACTTAAGGGAAAATGTGTAAATACCCCTTCATGTTGGCAGTGCTAGGCAAATACCTTATTGAACTTTGTTTAGGTGCAAATTCACCATTCCCTAAAGTTTTCAAGTGCAATTAACCCCTCGCCGTAATGGAAAAGATACTTCCATTAGCAAAAAAAATATTTTTGATTTATTTTTATTCTTGTGGGACCCTCACAATTCCCAATTGTTATATACTACATAATTGGTGCTAAAAGCTCAAATTAGGAAACAAATTATTTCGAACCCTAGCTCACAACTATCAAAATTCAGGTGAGGTTCTCCGATGATTGCACGAAAAAGGATGACGAACCACTTGAAGAAGATGAGATCATCAATATCAACAACAAATAGTTGGCTTGGATTGCAAATTATTAGAGAACTTCGCCTGAGTTTTGATAGTTGTGAGCTAGGATTAAAACAAATTTTTTTTCTAATTTGAGCTTATAACACCAATTAATTCTTGGGAATTGTAAGAGTCCCACAAGAATAAAAATGAATTAAAAATATTTTTTTTGCCAACGGAAGTGTTAGTTCCGTCACGGCAATGGGGTAATTGCACCCGAAAACTTTAGGAAATGATGAATTTGCACTTAAACAAAGTTCAGGAGGATATTTGCCTAGCACTGCCAACATGAGGGGAGTATTTGCACCTTTTCCCTTTAACTTAAAATGGTCGTGTGAGTTTTCAACTTTAAAGAGAGAATTTGTTTATAATGGGGCTTAAGTAGGTGGGTTTAGATTCAGGTAAAACATGTGGGCCCAAATCAACAAATCAAGAGCATGGGCTTTGGATTTTAGTTCATATGGGTTGGGCTATTGGCTAATGGCTAGACTCTAGACCTAGGGAGTAATCCTTTTTTTAGCTTCAACTTTTAGTTAATAAGAGGTAAAAATATAGAAAAATGTCTTATTACTATTCGCACGGATATTAATTGATGAGTAATAGGTTTCACTATTTTTGAAGAGTTAATCGTTTCCGTATTTGAAACAAGACAACTTCACTTAGATAACCTAAAAAGAAAAGAAAGACAATTTCACTGGGACAGAGGGAGTATTGATCATGATTGATTATTATAATAATTTTTTCTTGTTATTATAACTATTGTCAAAATAATACACCCTCCGTCCCACTAAACTTGTCTTTCTTTCATTTTTGAGTTGTCCCACTGAACTTGTCTTGTTTTTATATAAGGAAATAATTAACTCTTCAAAAGTGATGAGACCTACCCACTTTTTACCTTTTTCCTTAATACAAGTGTCGAACAGTAACATGACATGTTCAGTGGGATAGAGTGAGTAATATTTTTATGAATGATACAATACAACTGGGACATAAATTTAAGAACTCATCCCCAAAACCTGGCTTAAATCTTCACCACCTACTTCATAAAAAAATCACCTTTTTATGCTTCTTATATTACTACTTGAATGGTATGTTCGTAATAATTATGAATTTAATAATATCATATATCTCTCTAGATAAATTTGATCATAATTTTAAGAAATTTTGGATAAAAAATAATTCTTATCTTATATATTTATATATTAAATTATTAAATTATCCTCATAAGGAGATTAAAATTTGTAAAAATATATACTTTTATAATAGTAATAATATATCAATATCGAAACCGTTACTTTGTAAACTATAATTTCACATAGTGACAAAAATATATTTAAAATGTCCGAGGAGAAAGGACAGAGAAAATAATGAACATTACAACGACGATAGACGGCCCATTTATGGGGAGCTAGATAACAAAGAACAGTAATGGCAAATAAATAATAGAGAGAACAAAAAAAAAAAAGATGCAACTAGATTAGCTGGATGAATGATTTTTTTTGTCCCTCTTAGCGAATAAAGATGCTTCTTTTCCATAATAAAAAAAAAGTGCTAAAAGCTAGATGGAAGTAAGATATGTCAACATTTTTTATTAGTACTAATTTGCAACAAGAAAGATTATATCCCATATTAGATTAGAATTTAGGGCAGCTGAAATCAGTAGGCCGCAATTCTTTTTCCAAGACAATGTCAGGTAGGACCCAATTTTTTCTTACTTTCCCACCAGCTCCCACATATAAAAACGTCTTCTATTTTTATTTGTTCAGTTATGCCTTTTACTTCACTGTTTTTACTTCAGTGTGTGAGGTGAGGAAGGGGGACTTTCGAGTGAGAAACAAAGAGAGAGAGGAGGAAAATCAAGAACCCATTTTCGTCTGTTTCAGTCAATTCCGATAGGTGACTCCTTTTTTGCTACAGCATTTCTGCAATTGCTTGTTTTACTTCAAGAAATCTTTTTTTTGGATTACTTGTTTTAGTTTTGCTGTGTATTTTGTTTTTCATGGCAATTTCTTGTTCGCTCTTGGGAACCGCCGTTATGAATTCTGATCTGCGGAGTATGTGAGCAAGATCTTGTTTTTTCGTTTTTTAGTCTTTTAAATGGTGATTCAAATTTTCAATGCGTGTTTTCTAGAGGTGTAAAGTCAATCTTACTTATGATGCCCTTGCTTCTGAAATGCAATGGAAATAATTAGTAATACATTGCGGGAATTTGTTCTTAATGATGAATGAATTTAGTGAATAAACTACACTAACTTTGTTGTACCTACATTGATAATGTAATTTTCCAGTTTAATACTTTAATTTAGTCTTGTGAGAATAAAGGTTATGAATTTATGCCTGTGGATGTGGTGTACTGAGATATTACTTTGATCATATCATTGACCAAGTTAATGCATTTAGAACTCTAAGAAAAATTGTTTTTTGTTTGTAAGAATCAGTTGGTATAACTTTATATCGTTTATTTTATTAATTTTAGCTTCGAAGAAAGACCTTTGGGTCAACTACATGTATTTAAATAAGAAATTAGACAAAATTGATCCATTCTTTTGTGTTTCTTTATCTTTAGTATAAGATTACAAGCTCATTTTTGTTGATTCTAATCTTCTGGCCCCTAGCTATGATTAATCACTGAAATCTTGTTCTTGAGGTCGATCCATTATCTTTTACTCTTAAAATGATCTCTTTCATAAGGTATATGTTTGTAGCTTGGTTTTATTATGAGTTCTTTTAACATTTTCTTAGCTGAGTTTCCATTTCCACCTTTGTTATATCACTTTATTGATGTTAACCTCCAATTAACATAAAGGGCTTCAATTGCATTAGGCTAGAGGTGTATGAAATGAAACATATTTGGAGTTTTAATTGCATCCTCTGTTTACGGACTGATTTCCTTATGAATCTTTGGACTGATTTTGTTGTATTTTCCTTTGCATTAAGGCTATATTGTTTTACTGAACTTACGTTGGAAGAGAGGATAAACTTAGGAGACCTAAAGAATCGATTTCAAAAGATATCATTCCATGATGGCTGAAGCACCAGTGATGGACAGTGAGGTTCTTAATCATTATTTAACTGGTATGACACCAGCTGAAATTGCCGAACATCTTAAGGATAGTTGCCCGGAATTTGGTGATCTAAATGTTGAAGAACTTCTCTTAGTGCAGGTAGATCGAATTTTTGAAGGCTGCTTTATGGATAGCTGAGGATCAGCTTTTCTCTAAGAAATTCACTGACATTTACTTTTTCCAAACAACAGGAAAGTGCCTTTCAATACATTCAGAATAATAATCAGAACAAGGATACAGCCTCCAGCTATGGTGAAACTAGTGAAGGCAGTTTGGTTTTAGAACATGAGAACGAACTCTCGCATGGAGGAAGTATTGAGCACCAATTGGCTCTCGATGAAGCCTTAGCAAGAGCCCTAGAACTGGGGGATGGGGATGACTTCAACTATTTATCCATTAATGAGGATGCTGCTAGTGCAGTTGGTAAAACATTCCCTCGTTCGTTTCTTATAAATTTGCTCTTTAAATTGTGAAAATGAAATCTAAGGATTTTTTTGTCAGATGCGACTCTGTTGTTTGAGTTATTTCCTTTGTTTTCTACAATGCTTATGGTATACGGGCTCGAATTAGGCCTCAATGTGCTCTTTTAAGCTCATATTAGTTTATAGACTTGTAAATATTTCGTCTTGCTATGCATTCTTTTTATATCACACCTTTATTGGTCCTATATGCAATTCCCCTTCTCTTCCGACTTATCTATCATTCTATCTAATTGGCATGAGGCTTGCATGAAACTGCATTATATGATTCTATGAACGGCGTACTGCTAGCCAAGTGACACGCTGGACAGTGCATGCTAACTTCTATAAGGAATTACTATCTCTGCATTTTTCATAATGATGCAATAGCCCTCAGCAGTATACTTCAAGAATTCCTTATTTAACAAGTGCTGATAAACAATGTCTTAGAGAAATTATCTCCGAGCTAAGAAAATAAACAACAAATAAATAAAAAGCTAATTAACATGGCTAAGATGCTGAAAATTGGAGGGAGAGCTGACAGACTTTATACCATCTCCCTAGACATAAGAGCTCATTCGGCTATATGCCTCTTAAATATGGAATTATTTTGGGGGCGGGAGCAGTGCCTACCACGTTTAAATTATTCTACATTCTCCTCTTGCTATGTTTAAATTCTTATTATTTGCTAAGAGTGATTGAATTTAATGTACAGATAACACAAGATCAACTATAAGAGCCACGCCTAGCAGGGTACTTCTCTATTCTCCACCTCCTGGTCATTATTTTGTACTCCCTCTGTCCACTATATTTGTGCATTAATTCTGTTTTGGGACGTCCACCAAAAACGTGCATTTTCGATTTTTTACCATTATTCCCACTCAATATGTGGGGACCATTTCTCCACTCACCATACATTAAACTAAAATTATTAAAACCTGTGCCACTAAAGGTGATGCACAAATATGGTGGACGGAGAGAGTTTATCATAATTAGTGTATATTAATCGTGCATCACTCTGTGCAGGGTGGGAGTCGAAACATGAGGCAAGATGACTTTGATCCCGATACAATGACTTACGAGGTTGGTCATGCAACTTGTATGAAGCTTTATTAATTTCTTCTTCAATTTGAAAGTTCTTTGCTCCAGAATTATATAAGTGTCGTAATCCATGGATCACTTTCTTAAATTTGTTTTCATCCTTAGGAATTGCAATCACTGGGAGAATCTGTTGGGAGCGAGAGCAGAGGACTTTCAGCAGACCTCATCTCACGGTTACCAACATTCAGATATAAATCTAACAAGTCTGGCTTGTTCTCAAAGAAAAAGAAAGAAACAGAAGAGTATGATTTCTGTAACTCAAAATTTAGTGGATAATGTGTTAATAAAGGATATGTCTCATCATACTACCCCATATCACATATGTTTAACTATTTGTGTGTGTTTCTGTGCATTTTTCGTTTCGTTTCACTATGTGGCTGGATGGCAATGAACTGCTTAGGAAATATGATGAATGCATACTGTGTGTGTGTGTGTGTATTATTTCGTTAAAACCTCAGGAAGAGGACATAGAATTTTAGTAAAATAACAACCTCAAGAATGAAGAGTTTTTTTTTTTTGCGTAGATGTGTATGATGTGCGCTAAAGAGTTAGGAATATGAAATATTTGCACGTGCACATTTAGAAAGATTAACACGTATTCTAACATACCTGCTGTTAGGAAACGAGTAGACTTGCATACCAGTATGCGTCTTAGAGATAGGAAACGAGTAGACCTGCATACCAGTATGCATATCCAGCTTCTTCTCTCTTTGCCTTCTCAACAATGCCTCTTAGAGATAGGAAACAAATTTTGATTTTTATGTTTTTTCAACTTATATTGATCCTCCAATAAAAAGATAAAGACACAATTGTTGTCCAAGTTTTGGTTGTTTATGCCTTTATCTTTCAGGTGTGTGATATGCCGAGACGGATACAAGTATGGAGCTAAGCTCACCACCTTGCCTTGTGCACACCAGTATCATTCAAACTGTATCACGACTTGGTTGCAGCAAAATAAGGTAAAAGCTTTCCAACTTTCATGCTTCTAAACTATTATCTAATTTCATTACATGGGAAGATGAACTTATAGAAGGCCGAGCGCCATAAATTAAGGGAAAATGGATATCTTACCATTCTTAGCATAGAGGTAACCAGTTTCTTTGGTATGTTTACTATTGGTTACAGCAATGCCCGATTTGTCAGAAAGAGGTACGAGACGAGTAGTTATGTGCAGAGAAAGAAGACGCGGAATATATCCTCCTTTACGTAGTAATATAAACTACTCTTCCAGAGTTCAAGTTTGCAACTTTTATTGTAAACGATTTCTACTTCCATTATATCATCATCTATGTTTATATGGAGTTTCACCAATGTCAGATGCAGTGCGTTATATAAATAAAGCTTTGACATTCAACAGCACAGTTTTACCTCTTAGAGAGAGAGATTTTCTTTCTTCTGTTCATTTTCTTTAGGTTTGTAAAAACAATCACTTATTTTTGTGATTTGGTTATACTTTTTTAGTTTTAGAAATGTAGTTCATGAATTTCAATATGTTGCAATTCAATGACCAATCCACTAATCCATACAAGGTTAAATAGAAATTTAACATAAATAAAACCTCAGACAAGAACGAACAAACGTTCAGAAGATTGAGGAGCATTTAAAAGAAAAAGAAAAAAAGAAGTCAACCTAAGTAAAACAGCCTATACAAACACATTCTTAATGTTCCACTCTCATAATATAACATAAGATGCAGAATTAGTTATCCCTTCCAACTGAAGTTCATGCTTTCATCAAGATCATTGTTAAAGAAGCCATTTTCGATGAAGTGATGGGCAATATCCGGAACCATTTCATCAGAAGAATGAAGGCTCTCGGGAAAATACGATGATTTCTGGCCATATCCCATATGACCAACAGGTGCTGGAGATTCACTCTTGATCGAACTCATCGAAGCAGCTTTAAAGCTATTGCTTCTGCTTGGTGGCTGCACTTGACCAACTACGGCCCCATTCCCAGCTGCTGATGTTGCCGGAGAATTTCTGATGCCAAGCGCGCCTGCAGATATACAATTGCCTGGATTTTGAATGGAGTAGGCCTGCTGCTGGATAACTGATCCCCCATTATTCTTTTTACTCATGTCATGTAGAAACTGCTGAATCATCTGATGTTGTAACGATTGGTTGTTTTGCGGGAGCAGAGGTTGACTTTGCTTTATTAAGCCATTTCCATTTGGCGGCTGCAACTGCAATTGCTGTTGGTGACCAGTAAAGCTGCTCGTCTGCGGATTCTGCAACATACCTGGCAAAGCACCTGAAGATCCTGGACTGGAAGTATTGTAAGGAGAAGATCCCTCATGCTGATTTACACTATTATTCGAGTTCATTGAGTTCTGTCTCATCAGCAAATTCTGGTAGTTAGTCATTGCAAGAGCACCATGTGCTGATCCAGTCAAAGGTCCCCCGCGACCCCCGGCATGTTGGCTATTGTTAATTTGGCTATTAAGACCAGGATGCATTGCCATGAGCTTGTTGAGCATGTTGCGGTCAGTTGGAAGACCCTGAAGTCCTCCCATTTGATCCGCTTCTTGCATCTGGACGCGGGGCGCAGTAGCATATCTTGGAAAGCTGTTCAAGCCCTCTGCAAATAGAATCGCAATGATAATCACTAAATGGTTATTAAATCTTACATGGGTTTAAACTATGTATATCTAGTATACTCTCTCTTTATGTTATTAGGCAATAAATAGCACAAGACCCAATTGACAGGTACGAACAACATAATACAATGCGTAGGTAAACTACTTACCCATAGGGCCTTTCTTTTGGTCCCTGCAGAAATCCATCAAATCTTTCATGCTATTAACGACATCAGCTATCTGTTGAGAGTAGACGAATATGAAAATCAGATGACATGGAATATAAGCATTAAAAGGTATGTAATGGTTGAGACATGCCTGTAGGCACCGAACATATCTCTTGGAGAAGCCAAGATCATTAAGTGACTGTAATTCCAAACTCCTAGCAAGTTGACGCCCAGCTGTTACGACCCTGCAATAAAATAACATTAATTTAACATCAAGCATACCAGATTCCAGAAGTTCGATCTGGACCCAATTTCTGAATTATTAACTTCCAAAAGAGCCGTTAAAAGGTGAATAACCATATGACGTTAAAGGGTGAATAACCATAAAAATGACGTTAAAGGGTGAATAACCATAAAAATGAATGAACTGATATCCTTTATCCTTGCTGCAACTACCAGTCCCTGATTTAACTTCTGTACACAGAAAGGTACCTTAAATGGCTCTGCAAATGAAAGAAGATACACTCTTTTTCGAGCTAGAGTTTGGCCAAGCATTTTTGCACCATAAATATACAAACATCTTTTTTTTTTTCCTCTTCAATAATGTATTTAAATAAACGAAACACTAAATCTATCATAATCAGTGGGATCACTGAAAAGATGATGTGGCTGTAATTATTTTAAGCACCAATTAGTCATATAGGCAAGATATGGTGCATCGAGCAAAATCCTGTTTACTATGGACGTCTGTACACTACCACACCAAAGGAAAAAGAAAATCTACACCAATCAAAGTTCTTAATTCTCGACTCACATAGCGCTGTTTGCCTGTAAATCTGGTTGAGAAACACCATCAGCTCCACTCTCAGATATTGTGCTCTGACATTTCTGGGCAACCTGTAGCAATTGATTAACCTGCAGTAGAAATTTGTTCTATAAGCTTCATGGCCTAAATGGCTAAATGTAACAATGTACCACCATGCAAAATCTTCTCCGCATATACTGTTTCTCTATTATGCTACTCCTATATAGCCTTTCCAGACATCTACACAATGAAAAGAAAATATCAAATTCTCAAGAGGACCTATAGATAGTGCAGACATGTCAACAATGTCAAACAACCAAGCCAATATTCATAGAGGCTGTTGTACACAATAATCAGACATTAGATGGCATGGAACTTCGAGATGAATGTAGTTGCTAATATAGTATAGCAAAGACCCAACTGAGTACTGCAGAAGCGTGTGGGAGATAAACCCAACTGCCATTGTGGTATGGCGATGGTCCATTCATTTATTTAGTGTTAATAGTTTATAACATTTTTAATGATTAAAAAGATCACATTATGACAAGGAATTCAAGTATTATACAACAGAACTTACCTCATCAGACTGCACAAGAGACGCGTAAAAGATTGTGCACAACTGATGAGCCGCTTAAGTGTCTCATATCCACAAGACTAACAAGCCCAATTACCATTGGGTTATTGCAATGGAACATCCATTTATTTATAATTTAAAACATTCCAAGAGTAAAAAAGAGAAACCTATTACAAGGATGCAGGTATTCTGTAGCTAGCGAAGCTCAAATAGAGCTTATAATTATGCAGAACACAACAAAATGTACAAACCACATTATTAGTTATCAAAGCTGCTATCACAGGCAACAGAGAACTCATTAATGAAAACTAGGTTAATAGTTAGCGATGTGGAAAATATGATGTCTCATGCTGGCAACACAATTGTAATTGAGAGCTCAAAGCTTCAGCCCACGTAAATTCAGTCAAAAGATGTCTACCTGGGGTGCAACAAATCTACGAGGAAGAAGTTCTTCATGACGCCGGGCACAAAACTCCCAAGACAAAATCTAAAGAAATTATGGTGTGGCAAGTGTTAATTAAATTAAAAACATGAATAAGAAATCCTAACAGAACTTTCATGTCAAGTAATATTTGCAGTTTACCTTTAAATCAGGAGTGAAAAAAATGCGAAGATGACCCTCGCGGACCACGCGAAGTTGCTCATATACACTTTCTTGAACTGCCTTTGCATACTCCAGCATCATTATTCCTGAAGGGAATCTACACTCACGAGGCAAGTCCAGAAATAGAAGCTCGTCGATTATACCACTGGCAAATTTGATCTCATTGAGTCTAGGGAGCACTTCAAAAGTTGCCTCTGTTAAAACCACAAATAAAGGCCTTCAGAGCACTAAAAAGCTAGCTGACTCACAAGTTACTTACCCAACTAAGCACACTTGAAATTTTTCAAAGTTTCTGATTATGAATAGATATCTTTATTGTGTACTACAAGGAAGGAAAAACTATGAGCTATGATTTTAAGTGTTAAAACTTTGATGATAAATACTGGACTTTTTGTGCTCTCAGAAATTTGTTTTTGGCTTAACCTTTGTTTCCCAAGAAGTGAAGCTCTGAATAGCACGTGTAGAAAACATGTTTTGGAAAGTATAAATCACTTATCTATGTTTGGTGGTGTGATGGTAATATGGAGACCCTTAGAAGGCTGATTATGTGCACAAATAAAAGATTGAGCATGTGGTACAATCAATGTTGAAGGTACAACTATAACACGCATGCCAAATTCTTTTCTCTTAAGGTATTTGCATTTTCACTATAAAAAGGGACAAACTGAAATAATTTGGCTCTACTTATAATTATAGTAGAATAATTTTATCTTGCAATCAAATATATAAACCACCTTACAAAAATTTTCCAAAACCTCAGTTGAGATTATAGCTTAATGCCATTTGAAAGAGATGCATAATTTAAATCCAACGGGCTGACAATACACAAGATATGCATCTGAAAGTCTTAAAATTCTCTGCAAGAAACATGCTCTCTTAGGTCAATCACCATGACAACAGAAATTAGATCTCCTACTAAGTAGAATATTATTAAAAAATAAACTAACTTAGGCAACATATATGGATTGAGATTAAACGCACCAAACCCCCTTCCAGATTTTGAGCCACAAATGTCACACTGCCATACATCCTGTAGAACAAAAGCCAGCCGATTACAGTTTCAGCTCTAAAGGACATCAAAAAACAGAAAAGCTTAAGGAGGAATAGGAATGGGTCACAGACAGACAAGAGAAAGTACGTGAATTTATCGGGGATGCTGTGTTTCTTTCTAAGTCAAACGATAAAGCCAACAAGTAAAAAGTCAATAGAATAAGAAAACAATACCATTGCTGCCTGAGGAAACACCCCTAGTGAATGGTGCCCAACATTATCGTACAGGGATAGACACCATCTCGTCTTCGCACGTGGAGAGTAATACTCAGCCACAAATTTTCTCCAGTAGGCAATAGTATTATCCTAATAAGAACCAAGTAGGTCAAGCCATCATAACAGGGTACTTGCAGCATTTCCATCACAGTTAGAATTTATGATAATTTCTGTATCAATGATATATGAGGTGTATATCAACATAAAAACCACTAGTTAAAATCACATGCGATTAAAGTACTCACAGCAGGACGTTGTCTCTGGTGATACAAATATTGCATTAATCGACGCGAACATACACCACCATCGTAAGGCCGTTTAACTGCAGTTGATGATGGCATTCCCTGCATTTGAAGCTGCTGTCTTAACTGTAACTGCTGCTGTTGCTGCAATAACTGAACCCGCTGCATTGGCGGCATAGCCTGTAGAATCTGTTGGTCTTGCTGCCTAAGCTTCTGTTGCTGGATTAAAGCTTGCAATTGACGATTAGAGTTCTGTAAATGCATGGAATCTTGTCTCTGCAATAGCTGTTGCAAAACCTGCTGTTGTATAATATCTTCCTGCTTGATATCCAACCGGGGTTTTTTCTGTAGCTGAGACATTGAAGTTGGGTCCTGGGCGAAAGAATTGGGCACCCTCGCACCACCAGAGAACTGAAGTTGCCCCGTGCGAGGCAAAGACGTGGCACTGGAAACTCCCTGATGCTGCTGATTCTGCTGGGTGTGCTGTGAACCAGGATCTTGATTGGAGCTTTGTTGTACAACTGAGGATCCATCCATGACAGAAGAGCCTGAAATGCTAATATTATTAGATGAGAATGACATAGGCGAGGCAGGCAAGCGCATGTAAGATTCTGTATTAACACTAGCACTTCTTTGAAGATGGGGGCCTCCTGAAAGTCCTGAGTTCGCATCAGTAACCAAAGAACTTGCCCCAACACTGGGGCCAGAGCTTGCCAGACTATTTAAGACTGTATTGCTGACATCCCCAGAAAGATGACCTGTGTGTGCCTGACGTCCAGGTAATGAACTCGACGAATTCCCAAAATTTGAACTGAACTGTGAATTTCCTGGAACATGGGCTTGCCCATCCCCTTGAAAGAAAATTCCCGAGCTAGAAGATGATTGTGCCGTTCCTCCAGCCACCCTTGAAGGCACCATCCGCAACCAAGATCAAGTAGCAATCAGTTTCAGTAGTTAGAAATTAGAGGCTAACACGATGGAGAGAACAGTTGAAACCAGCTAAACAGATATCCCCCAAAATTTCTCTCGTCTTACATGGCAGTTTTTTCACCGCCAGCTGGTTGCGTGACCCAGCAGAAACCCACTCAACCAAAAGTGTTTTGTTTTGCAACTGTAAAGCAGAGTATCAGTAGGCAACATGAATAGCACAGAGCACAAGTACAAAGCAATCTACACAGCAAACTGAAACTTCAAGCGGTTATGCTGAGCTACGAAATCTGGACAAGAAACCCATAAAATCCCTCCAATTATTTTCACCAAACCCTAATTTCCAAGCACTGAAATTTAACACAAATTCAGTAAAGCATAAATCTTTATTAATTAAAGAGTAGAAGCAAAGCAGAAGTACCAACTAATTGCGCACTCAACCGAGCTACTACCCAACCTAGCAAGGAAAACCCAGGTCGCAGCCCAGGAAATTCCAATCGGAAAAACAAAGGAGTGATCGGAAGCAATTTCAAGTTAATTAATTAGAATTTCTTCACGCAACTATAATTATCAGTTAAAAATTCTCAGATAAGCTTCAAATTAGTTCATCTCTGACGCCACAGATCATAACCAGTGATTAAAAATTCACAATCAACGCAGATTCGGAGAGGCAACAAAAATCAGAACTCAACACTTGAAATGTTAACTTCACAGGAAAAATTACTAAAACTTACTTCTTGTAAGAGATGACTGAGATAAATGGAGAGAGAATTTTACATAAAAGAAAAGGAAAGCAAGTTAAGCTGGTGATCGGTGCTGAGGTAGCTAGCGGGAAGCAAAAGGGGGAGATATGGGCTACAGCCAGTCGAAAATATTGGATCACCGGTTGCAGGCGGTGAGACACACGTGTCGAATGATTAATAGGGATGTAGAGTCTGTAGAAAAAATCAAGGGATCTCGTCTGTCGAAGGTATACGTGGCGAGATCCTATTGGGTCTTGGAATTGCTCGGTCTCCGCGTTCTGCCGAAGAGGTTTAGGAATTAGGATATTTTGATGTTTAGGATTTTTCGATGCTAACCCTAACGGTTCACACTTCACACTAGTACTGTTCTTATTTTGGATGCATTCATAAGTTTGTGCTAATACTTAGATCAAATATATTGTCATATTCACTATTCATCAACATAGAAAAGTATATATATACAGGGTTGAGTTTCAATTTTTTTTTTTATTTCTCTTATAGTACATTTTAACTTGCTCTACACTTTCAAATACTGTATTAATTATTGATTGAAATACCCTCATTAAAATTACAAGTGTATGTAATAATAATTCAATATCACAAAGACTCTAGTGGAGCCCACTTTATATTGTACGGTCTTCATAACTTGTTTATTTGTTTTCAATAAATATTTAACAAAATTCAATTAGAATTTTAATTTTTACTAAAGGAGTTATTAACTCATGATTCGAATTTATTTATTCTAATTAGGGTTTATAGTTCTGAATTAAAATTTATTTTTTATCAATTAAATATAATTTAATATTAATAAAATTAACAAAAAAAAGAAAAAAGGATGGCTTCTGTTCTGCACCTGAATTAGTAGCGATTTAGCCCAAAAACATTTATATATGCAGGCCTATATTTGTCTGTTGGGCCCAGTATAAACAAATGGTTCAGGCCAATCTATTGGCATGTGCAGTTGTTCACTCAAAAGGGAAAATTATTAAATTAGTATTCGGGATGGTCCAAGTTGGAGGCATCTTCAATCCAACAACACTAAAACATCAAATTTGGTGTTGGATTGGCACACAAATAATGCACTAATATATACAATCATCCAATTGTTAGCCTCATAGCCTCATCTATATACATAGAGCTAATATTATTTAGGGTAATTAATAGTTTATGGCCCCAACTTTGAGATCTTTTTTATTTATGGCCCCAACTTCAATTTATTTGAAAAAATATCCCAACTTTGAGAAATGTTTGAAATATGGTCCGCGTATTATTTTCCGGCGACCGGCTGCTGACTCAGCTCCCAGAAATATGACGTGGATTTTTTAACGCCACGTCACAATAAACGACATCGTTTCTTGTTTATGATTAAAAAAGAACAATTCATAGTTTGTAGCCCCAACTTTGAGCATTTTTCAATTTATGGCATCAACTTAAATTAAGTTGAAAAAAATCCTCAAATGAGAAATTATTGAAATATGGCCGCATTTTATAACTTCATCGAAGATTTATTATGACACGTTTTTGTGATATAATTCACGAAAATGAATCTTCAATGAAGTTATAAAATGCGGGCCATATTTCAATAATTTCTCAAAATTAAGGATTTTTTTCAAATTAATTTAAGTTGAGGCCATAAATTGAAAAATGCTCAAAGTTGGAGCCACAAACTATGAATTATTCTTTTTTAATCATAAACAAGAAACGACATCGTTTCTTGTGACGTGGCGTTCAAAAATCCACATAATATTTCCGGGAGCTGAGTCAGCGGTTGGTCGCCGGAAAATAATACGCATGCCATATTTCAAACATTTCTCAAAGTTGAGGTATTTTTTCAAATAAATTGAAGTTGGGGCCATAAATCAAAAAACACTCAAAGTTGGGACCACAAACTATGAATTACCCTATTATTTATACGGTGACATAAGAATGAGGTTCAAATCTTATCAACATCTCTATTGGTGGAGTCTTATCCCACATGACTCCAAATCTTTTATATGTGGTTTACAGGCTATTTTACACGAACATAAAATTACTCAGTACGATCAGAAGGTAGCGGTTGTGGATCATAAAAAAAAATTAAGAATTCACATTTTTGATGTTAGGTAAAAACTATATACTATATACATAAGAGATAACTATCGACTAATGGGCTATATTTATAATATTTGGTTAAATATGTATGATATATTACGAATTTGTAAAAAATGATATACATATTTGAGCATGATAATTATTTATAAAAAAGAGTTTTTATTGTTCTTAAATTCGTGTAATATACAAATGATTATAAAATACAATGTTTATGTTTATTATATATTACATCTCGATATAGACAAAGAATACACACAAGTCACAATTTTGTATGTATTACATTTGCTTATACTAGGACCTTTGATCAATTTATAAATCATAAATCTCATACTAATTAATTTGATAGGTGGTCCTAATTATCTCTGTACATTTATGATGCATGTGGACAATATTCTTCTTTAAATTATTTTTCTATATTTTCGTAATACCACTACACTTGTATTGATGTAAGGTTCGTGTTTCATTATATTTCAGAAACTTCATAATATTTTATGATTTAAAATTTCAATATCTATGATATAATATTCAAATATAAAATCATAAAATATTATAAAATTATGTTTATATATTTGTGAATTTTTATGCATTAGATGGATGCAGAAGTAGATCAATGAAAAAGAGTTTTCAACAACTGGATTTCGATCAAATACCAAATAATACTACTATAATTTAATTTCCACTTCAATATACAGGACAAAACTAAATGAGGGACACCGTGGAAAACTAATATTATTGAGACTAATCTAATCAGACTCATTTCCGAATCATAGTATTTGATTTTCAGATCGTCATCATTACAAAATGATGATATTCATAAAAAGGAAAAGCATAAACTAAACAAAAGGAAAATATTTTTTTTTCTTTTAGGGGCGATAGGAGAAACGTCCGTGTGGCTAACTGCTTTAATTGTATTTTTGATAGAATTTCAAACATAATTACTTAATCTACAAGCATGGTCTGAAATTAGAGTTGTCTCACTCATATTACCACGGTTAGTTGGGTAAAATATGTAACGCCTTCAAAAAGGTTTAGTTTAAATAGACTTTTTAACTTTTAACTCGCAAAATAATTCTGGAAATTCTATATAACAATAATACTAATACGCCATCATCATATCACTATCTTTATTAGTTTCTTTTGATTTATTCGGCGGTTGCATTTTCGTTTTCTCGTGGCTGTTGGCTTCTCATTTTCATAATTAAGATTTCTTAAATTTTTATTAGAAGCGACTAAATAGACTTTTCACTGGTTTTGGTTGGAGAGTTGCGATAATGAAGTATTATTTCTCTGTGGACTCTAGTAAAAGTCACGTCATTTAATTATTAGGATAAAGAAAGAAGGTTAATCATGCTTGTTAAAATCTACTGTTTTTTTTTTAATAGATTAAAATCTACTATTCTTGATTGGAACGTAAGTAATGCAAATTACGGGAATCAACACTAAAGTCGATCGATTACAGTAATTAAGATGCGTGAAGGACTAATTATGAGATTATATTTCATTTAATTAAAAACAATGCATGAAGGACTGACGAGATACAATATCAGAAATTAATTGATAATAAGACCATTGAACTAGCTAGTATTAAAGTAGACTTAAAGATAGGCAAATTAGGGAACGAGATCAAGGGGTAATCATATATATTGATGATGCTAAATTAATTAATTGGATTCCAAATCATATGAATTCATGATTATCCCATTTCTTTAATTACCCTTCCTCGTAAAACAATTAAACTCCAATTGTTATAATTGAACTTCTCAATCCAAAACCATTGTCATTAATTATCACAATTTTAACCAAGCCACCCATTGGAATCCAAGTGGGATTTCATAGCCGATTAATTAAGAGCATAGACAATATGTATGCATGCACGTGTCTAATTGGAATGAATTTAGTGATCATAGCGGCAAGAAGAGAATTTATATTTGACATTGTTAGAGTTGTATTAGAGTGACATAGTTAGTGGAATAACGTCATCGAAAATTTAGTTTTAACAGCATCTATTAATAATGGATACGGGCAGGTGGAAGGAAACATATTCAAGATATTATCTCAATATATATCATACCTATATTATATAGTTCAATTATTTGTTAATTTGTCAAATAAAATAATTCAGTTAACACGTATGTAGTTAGTCCAGAATCCTTTTCACAGTATTTGATATATAGATACATATTCGCTGCTTTGTTTGCGCCATGCAATTCATGCCAGTACATTATGAAGTTTAATTCATGCTCAGTTGAAGCATAAAAATTTTAAGGGAATTTGTGTATGCGGGCTGAATTTTTTTCAAAAATATTTTCAATTACTTTTTTCGTGAATACTTTCTAACTACTATACTTGCAATACAAAGGGATGTACAGAATTTGATTACAATTGAAAACACACCCCACCATTAATATTCATAATCAAACAACAATAACACATTCTTAATTAATTAATAAACATTTCCCCGCAAATCCTAATAAAAAAAGTATACTTTACTAAAACACATCATCCAATAACAACTAAAATAACACAAATAATTGCGCATTCCCGACTCTCTCTCCCTTAATTTTTTTTTTCTTGCTTCTTATAGGATGTGTTTACTTTAATGGAAAATGGGTGTAATACAAATATTTTCACCCGTTTTTCATTATTTTCACACGTTTACTACGATTGTTAATTTTCCTCGGGCAGGATGGATAATCTTCCCTGGCAATCCCTTTTCCATCCTTTTAACTCCGATTGTGGAAAATATTAACATATGGGATAGGTGTTATAATATTTTCCAATGGATAAAAGGCATAAAAATGGGGAGGGGGTGGGGAGACCATGTGATAATTTTCTTTTCCGTCATAGTAACCATGTGATAAAAAAGGGATGAAAATAATATTTTCATACCTTTTATTTTCTCTCATTTTTCAATGATAAATTTACAACCAAATTAAACACATCCCACAAGTATACAACATCAAATTAAAAGAAATATCAATAAAACAAAAGCTAGGAGCGTTTTTGGGTTTACAATCATTAATTCTGATCATAACGTCAGAATATATTTTGACTAGAACGATTTGTTCTATCTATATATCTTGTCCGCATATTGTTAGATATTTTTATGGAGGAAATGTTAACATAGTAATTTTTTTTGTCTTTTGATATCATGGAAACCAGTAGCCGCTACCTTCATTGCACATTGGGTAAATTAAGTAGTTTTAACATAAGAAAAATGTGATTTTAGGTACTTCTATGAAAAAAATATTTTTCTAGCTACTTTAGATGATCAAAGTCTAAAACACCCTTTACTTTTTCTTTCAATTTCTTTTTCCTTTTTACTCTTTAATTCCTTTTAGATAAAACTTAAAAGAAACAAAGAATTAATATTTAAAAAAAAGAATAATTCTAAACATAGCCCCTAAATTTCTCTCCATGCCCTCCATATTTCAAAAATGATATAAAAAGTTCCACCTATTGTACATGGTGATTTCATGTTTTTTCCGAAATAGCCATTTGGATCGGCACTTTTTTTTATTTACTGGTTGATGAAGGTGTGCTACTTAAAAAAATTAACACAAAATAATGATCTATGTCTACTGCTCTTGGTTCTGTAAGTTTCTTTTGATATCAATTTTTTTAATTAAATTTGTCAATGAATGGAATAATCCATTGCATAATTTGTTCCCAGGCATTGGTTTCCAAATCCATCTGCCTACATTCGGTACTCGGCCGCCTTTCGAAAAAACTTCGAGCTATATATTTACTAGCACTACACTCGTGCGATGCACGGGATAAGTTGAATTTTGATATTTATTAAGTAAGGAAAATATTAAAAAAAAAAACTAAGTATCAAACAATAGAAATTAAAATTTCATTCAAAATTCATACATCTATAAATGTAGAAAAATTTCCATGTAAACAATTGTTTGTTGTACATGCACTGTTCTTCTTATCTTTATCGCATATCAGGATCTTCAAACCATTTCGACTCCGTACTCTCGATACAATGACGTATAGTTGAACATGGAAGAACACTGGTTTATTAAGAAAATGCCCCATGTGTAATAGAGATTGTCCTTGACTTTTGTTGATTGTCATGGTTTACGAAACAATTAGAGGGAATTGTTTTCGTTGAAACTTGAATGGAAGATGTGGGTCTCATGAAGTTAGTGACACTCTCGGAATCAATACTTTATGGCCGGAATTACTTCCTTTCAATATTTTGGACTCCAAAACATGATTACCAACTCTCGTGACAACCAAACACGTGCCATTGCACAATCCAAGAGAATGATCAATGTTCCTTAACAACATAACTGACGTGCCGGCCTTCAAAATGAGCTTGTGCTTAGGTATTCCGGAATATTTCAGACCATTTACAAATTTAGGCATGTGGACATCGTTCATTACATTAATAACTGCATCAGAGCAGCATGTCTTGTCTGAACTCAAATATTCTTTGTTTACAGACTTATTCTTGTCCATCACGTACTCATTAATCGATTCGACTACATCGAGTGTTGGAGAGAGTATGGCCCTGTCCTGAAGTTAACTCAAGTCATCTGGCTTGTGCCATGACTGAAGGATATTAGATATACAAGCTCAAACATCTTGTCTTCTAAATTCTTCCAGTTGGAGAATCGTCTTTTCTTTCCTCTTTTGGTATTTGCATGCTTCCTGTTATTTTGGTACAGTTAGGTAGATTTGGTAGAAAGAGTTTATGAGTTGTCGATCTCTGATTTGCCACGTAAACTGAGTTGTACTTCCTCAGTTTCAGCTTCCCATCAGTTGACTCATTGTAAGTTCAGTCTTCTTGGTTGATCAGTCTTTTCGTGATTGATCGAATCATCACTTGGTCTTCGAAAATCTTCTAAGTGTCAAACCATCAGTTACACAAAATATTAGCTCCCTAACACGGGAGCTGGAATAAAATTTTAAGACTAACTAATCTAAACTTGTCATAGAATTTTCCCAACACTTCATTTATTTTAAATGTGTAAAATATAAGAAACCAAACAATTATTTTCTTTTACATAGAAGCACAATGGGACATAAGAACACTTATTGAAGAAGAAGCATGACATAATCGAGCTCAACACACAATCAAGTTTAATAAGAATCTCTCCACAAAATACAAAAAATTTCACTTACACAAGGATACATTAAATCTATAAAATACATAAAAATCAAAATTCGATTGTATCTTTTCCCTCTAACTTCAATGAAATGAATAATAAGACAAATCGAACTTTGATTGTTATGTATTTTGTAGATTTAATGATTTCAATATTAATTTTCAATGTATTATAATCTAAAAAAATTAAAATATAATGCTAATATTGACAAATGGTGATCGGAAAGATGCTCATGGAAGGTGAGCGTTATATCATTCCTCTATAAATGTATTATTATGTCTACAAAATAGTTATGTGAATTGTAATGTTTTATTATTGTTAAAGATGCTACAATTTTGTCATTCTCACCTCATTCCATATACAAATTGATTACAATTAGATGTATATTAACGTAATTTTCATTTATATATATATATATATATGTGTTTTATGTATAATACATTTCTAGTATAATAATCAATAATATTTTAATTAACTATACCTTAGTTATAAAGTATAGATTAGATTAAGGTGACTTAACAAAAAAAAATCTCAAGCACCAAGAGATATAAAAAAAATTGGGCCAACTCTTTTTAAATACCACACAATAAAAGACAGAAGTTATTCACACTCATTCATAAGAGTAGGAGTTTTTCATACCAAAATCAGTAAAAAGACTAAACTACCCTTATTAAACAAATAAAGGTTAAAACAAATAAAAAAACAACTAAACAAAAACTTGTCTCTCTTTCTCTCTCTTCAAACTTGTCTCTCTCTTTCAAACTACTCTCTCTCTCTCAACCCGACACCACCACCGTGTGAACCAACCCTCGACGGCACCATGAGCGGAAATCGATCGGAAGAGATCTAATTATTCACGCGGTAGCACCACACGGTGGTAGCTACCGTTCACACGGTGGCTACCACCGTGTGGTGCGATCATGTGAACAATCAAGAGGCGTAATGGTTCACACGGTGGCTACCACCGTGTGGTGTGATCGTGTGAACAATCAAGAGGCCTAATTGTTCATACGGTCGCACCACACGGTAGACCACATGGTTGTTCACACGGTGGCTACCACCGTGCATACGGTGGTGGCCTGCACCGTGTGCACAAGAACATTTCATTTAGGCCTCTTATCTTTACACATGTTATCGATTTAGATGTTTAGCGATTCTCTAATAGCTTATTTCAACATTTATAACCACTTCACACCTCAATCGAACGCGTACATATAACATTTGTGTAATTCACTAGTGTAAGAGGTACTTTCTCAATAACAAGATGTCAAAGTATATTACAAATATCTTCCTAATCTAAGAATTACGCACAATACATAATGGATTTCGTTCATGCTATTCTATAATGATACAAGTAGACATATTTGTTCATAATAATTGTTCATACGCACTCAATAATACGTTGATGGTCCCAAGACGGATACCTTGGTGTAGAGGGGGGTGAATACACCAAGGTTAAAAACTTTTCCAAATTAAAACTCTTTTGAGTGAGCTGGCTGTGTTCGATCCAGCTGGAAGGCAGTTTGATCGACACAGCTGGCTGTGTGCGGAATGTGGTGGGATTTTGGAAAGTCCGTCTGTTGCTTCAAATATATTGCAAAGCTTTGTTTCTCTTTTCAGTTAGTCAGTTTATGCAGCTTGAAATAATGCTTATGAGGGGTTAGTTGGATGCATAAATAAAACAGGAAATAACAAAGCAACTTAACGTGGTTCGGAGAAACTACTCCTACGTCCACGACCAGAAACCTCTGGTAATCCACTAAGGATACCACTGACTTTTCGCACAGTCAGCAAGCGTTGCAGCTTAGTTCCTCAAGCTGGATACAAGTTTACGCGTACTGTATCGAAACGTAACCAGACTGTTTACGGGCACAGCTGAAGCCTACATTCAGTTTACGGGTACTGAAGAACCTAACCTGTAGTTTACGGGTACTACAGAACCATAACCTTAACCTAACCCTTTTCTGGGTTTGAGGGTTTGGTTCTCGGGGTTTCCAACTATGAACGAGTTCTTACAATGAAGAACAATGAGTGTGATGAACTCGTTCAAACTAGGCTTAAGATGGGAAGGATTATATGCCTAGATACTAGTGGGAGAGAGATTCAGCAGCCTGAGAATAAATAAGAACTTATAAGGATGTAGACTGCTGGATCTTGAAGCTTTTCTGAGAGATCTTGATCTTTTGTTAGACTTCTTTCTCTGTTGATCTTTCTTGAGTATATTCTCTCTCTCTCGTCACTTCTCTCTTTCTGATGATGAAGAAGACTTATATTTATAGGGAGAGATTAGAACTAGCCGTTGGAAAGAGCCGTTCTGAATCTCTACCTAACTTCTGACAGGATTGCCTTGTCTTCTTCCTTGATTTCCTCGTAAAGCAATCCTAGGTCTGACTTCTAGGTGCTGAGGTGTCGAGTTCCTGATGGTCCAGATTAGATCTGACTTTATCTTAAGTTGACTTTGACTCTGCTGTGCTGGTGACTCTGAGCTGTCTTGAACTCTGCTGGATCTTTGACGCTGAGCTGAGTCTTGAACTCTGCTGGATCATTGACGCTGAGCTGAGTTGCCACACAAGCTGGGTCTTTCCTACAGCTGTGTCTGGAAGAACTTGATCGTCTTGAATCTGGATAACGTTACTGATCACTCGACTTGGCTTACCCTGCTGTGTACTCAGCTGGGTCTTCTGCTGTCTTCAGCGACCACCTGTAAACTTAGAAACTCTATAAGCTCAAACAGGTGAGCTGGAAAACACTTGGGCTCGTGCAAACATCTACTCGGTTGGGGTCAGCTGGGTTTTGGTATTACTTCAAAACTCTGTTAATTTTCCCAACATACGTAAATTAGTGATTTGTCATGCATTTAATGCAAAATTAATTGTGTTCTTGTGCACACGGTGCAGGCCACCACCGTGTGCACGGTGGTAGCCACCGTGTGAACTACCGTGTGAACCACCGTGTGCATGACCGTGTGGTGTAGAACTCGCGAAAAAAAAATTGCGGGCTAAATATAGCTTCATACCTTCTTTATGAACCCAGAAACACTTATCGGCGGTCCTATTTGCACTTCAACTCATCTTTTTCAAATAATCTTGTGATTTTTACAAGGATTTTGAGAGACCCATTTGTAAAAAAATCGCACGTTTTTTCTTCAATTTTTTTCTCTTCCTTCTTGTCCCAAATGTAATGTATTTAGTTGTTGTTGTGATATTAATAAGAGTAAACAACCTCTCTTACAAAACATTGAATGAATGTTGTTGTAGGGGTTGTGATCGACGACGAATTGAATGTATTTTAGTTTTTAGTTTTTTATTATTTTTTTTTATTTGTTGATGAAGATGATGACTAAAAAAAAGAAAAAAAGACAAAAATGATAAGTTAGAGATATTTTAGTCTTTTTACTGATTTTGGTCTGAAAAACTCCTACTCTTATGAATGAGTGTGAATAACTTCTATGTTTTATTCTTTGGTATTAAAACATGCATTCTCTAAAAAAAATACAGTTGAGGAGATAAATTAATTAGATATGGAGTACATGTAAATAATGTCAATAGCGTAATTCCCTAAAAAAATGTTAATAGCGTAATTTATGTAATAACATAACTATTACAGGTAAAATGAATTATTAACTATTAACTGTATAGAACAATGTGTAGATTTATTTTCGTTTTTATCTTAAAGATAATTTTCTAACTCAGTCCATAATATACACATATCGAATAGTTAGAACTATTATTATTATATATAATATATTTTTTTATTTAATATACACATAATTAATTATATTTATTTACATTTAAATAATAGTGGATAAATGGATATATTCACAACAATATATCATATTTAATGAGTGACCATAATTTTAATTTTAATAATTTTCCCATAAATATAGTCAAATCATATACAAAAAAAAATTAAAAAATACAATAGAAGTATACATCTAAATATGAATGTTGAAAGTTATACTCCAACATAGTTATACGAAATATAAATATATTTTACTTTTTAATAGTACTTCCTCCGTCATATTAATATTGTCTTGTTACTTTTGGGCATATATTAAGAAATATGTGTTTAGTATATAAAATAAATTGGTCCACTTGATTAAGGCAAATTATAAATTAAATTAAAAGGACAATTAAAGCGATAAACCGTAACATATTTTCTTTACGCTCATAATTATTTCTAAATTTATTCTTAATTATTTCCATTTTTGGAATAAGACTTTATAAATGAAAGTAGGACGTTATTAATATGACGAAGGAAGTATATTTTATATATTAAAAATTGAAAAAAATAAAAACAAAATGATGCAAGTAATACTATACATTAAATCACATTTTTCTCGTATTTACATATAATAGGTGAAAGTCGGCAACAATTTTTTCTTCCAGCAAATGATTACATATTTTTCTTTCGAAAATAGCAAATGATTACATTGTTTACATACAAAAATACACAAAAAAAACAATAGAAACCATTGGTTTGGACTCGTAGACAAAAATGAAAAATAAAACAGTACGTACCAAAAATAACAATCAATTAAAAATCTAATACAACTTCAAAAAACATACATTCGAGGTCAATTTAACACATTTTTTAAATTTATTCTAAACACGAATTTCGTAAGCGAGCCAAAAGAAATTGCAATGACTTTGCTACAATAAATTCATGTCAATCGTACTTCTTTTGTTCAAGAAAGGCGAAATGAAGTCAGATGAACAGTTTGTTAGGGTTACAATAATCGAGAAATAAAAGAGTAAATTATGGACTGTTGATGGGAGGCTTGCAATGGAGTGTGTAAGAGTTTTTCGTAGTGAAATTTTGAAATATGTAGGAGAAAAAAAATAATATAAAAATGGAAAGAAAACAATATTGCAATTAACATTCAAGTTTATTATTTACTTCAAGTATTACCATGAATTAAGATTTTATAACGTCTATATCAATTGATTGATTAAAACTTTGTAATGTACAATTGATATCTACCATTTATACATATTATTACCATAAAACAACATATTAATAAAAAAAGGAAAATAAAAATTTCTAAAAGCGGCAGATATAATTGAAATTTGAAATTGTAATAATACCCAACAATGAAACAATAGCAAAAATAGTATATAAACAAAAAAAAACCATACAATCTTGCATTGCATCCGGGATATGAAGGGCAAGATAAATTAATAAAAAAAAACTGAACCAGATAAATTTTTAATTAAAACATGATGAATTAAGAAGGAAAAAAAAGAATAATAATCCTTTCAGAAAAGAAAAAAAAATGCAACGATGAGATTCCATAGAAAATTCCCAACATTTCTCCTACGTCCTACAAAGAGGGCAACCTATACATCATGAACGAAAGAAACAACGTAAATAATAGAACTTGTTTTTATTTATATAACCAAATGAGACGGCTCTAACAACTTCTTCACTAAAAATAATCCTCGATCTCATGAGACTTTCAGCAGCTTAATTTGCTATCAATCCAACCAAATGCACAAAATAGAATATATATTAGCATTCCCAATCGCTGAGTCGGAATGAAGGAGCATAAAGAATGTAAAGTGTGAATGAAATTGAGGATTTTTTAAAATTTATATGTAGAAAAATAGTATAAAAATGGAAAATTTATTATTATTATTAATATTTTGCTACAAATATGCTTTTGTAACGTCTGATATTAATTAGATAATTGAAAAATATTAATGAATAATTAGAATAATAATAATTAAATATATTATTTCCAAAAATGGAACAAAAAATAACTGAAAATCAAAGTAAATAAAAAGGGCAAGCCGGAAAAAGTCGGAATGAAGGAACACAAAGAATGTGAAGTGTGGATGAAATTAGTTCCATAATTTTAGAATATATAGCTAGAAAAATAGTATAAAAATGGAAATTTTTTTATTATAATTAATATTTTGCCACAAATATGCTTTTGTAACGTCCGATATTAATTAGATAATTAAAAAATATTAATAAATAATTAGAATAATAACAATTAAATATATTATTTTAAAAAATGGAACAAAAAAATAACTGAAAATGAAAGTTACTAAAAAGGGCAAGCCGGGCTTGCTTTTATAAATTATAAAGATTGTATATATTAAAAATTGAATAAAATAAAAACAAAACGATGCAAATAATGCTACACATTAAATCACATTTTTCTCGTATTTACATATAATAGGTGAAAGTCGGCAACAATTTTTTCTTCCAGCAAATGATTACATTTTTTTCTTTCGAAAAGAGCAAATGATTACATTGTTTACATACAAAAATACACACCAAAAAAAAGACAATAGAAACCATTGATTTGGACTCGTAGACAAAAATGAAAAATAAAATAATACGTACCAAAAATAACAATCAATTAAAAATCTAATACAACTTCAAAAAACATACATTCGAGATCAATTTAACACATTTTTAAATTTATTCTAAACACGAATTTCGTAAGCGAGCCAAAAGAAATTGCAATGACTTTGCTACAATAAATTCATGTCAATCGTACTTCTTTTGTTCAAGAAAGGCGAAATGAAGTCAGATGAACAGTTTGTTAGGGTTACAATAATTCAGAAATAAAAGAGTAAATTATGAACTGTTGATGCGAAGCTTGCAATGGAGTGTGTGAGAGTTTTTCGTAGTGAAATTTTGAAATATATAGGAGAAAAAAAATAATATAAAAATGAAAAGAAAACAATATTGCAATTAACTTTCAATTTTGTTATTTACTTCAATTATTACCATGAATTAAGATTTTATAACGTCTATATTAATTGATTAATTAAAACTTTGTAATGTACAATTGATATCTACCATTTATACATATTATTACCATGAAACAACATATGGATAAAAAAAAGGAAAATAAAAATTTCTAAAAGCGGCAGATATAATTGAAATTTGAAATAGTAATAATACCCAACAATGAAACAATAGCAAAAATAGTATATATATAAAAAAAAACATACAGTCTTGCATTGCATCCGGGATATCAAGGGCAAGATAAATTAATCAAAAAAACTGAACTGGATAAATTTCCAATTAAAACATGATGAATTAAGAAAGAAAAAAAAGAATAATAATCCTTTCAGAAAAGAAAAAAAAATGCAACGATGAGATTCCATAGAAAATTCCCAATATTTCTCCTACGTCCAACAAAGAGGGCAACCTATACATCATGAACGAAAGAAACAACGTAAATAATAGAACTTGTTTTTATTTATATAACCAAATGAGACGGTCCTAACAATTTCTTCACTAAAAATCCTTGATCTCATGAGACTTTCAGCAGCTTAATTTGCTATCAATCCAACCAAATGCACATAATAGAATATATATTAGTATTCCCAATCGCTGAGTCCGAAAAGTCGGAATGAAGGAGCACAAAGAATGTGAAGTGTGAATGAAATTGGTTCCAGAATTTTAGAATTTATATGTAGAAACATAGCATAAAAATGGAAAATTTATTATTATAATTAATATTTTGCTACAAATATGCTTTTGTAACGTCCGATATTAATTAGATAATTGAAAAATATTAATGAATAATTAGAATAATAACAATTAAATATATTATTTTCAAAAATGGAACAAAAAAATAACTAAAAATCAATGTAAATAAAAAAGGAAAGCCGGAAAAAGTCGGAATGAAGGAGCACAAAGAATGTGAAGTGTGGATGAAATTAGTTCCAAAATTTTAGAATTTATAGGTAGAAAAATAGTATAAAAATGGAAATTTTTTTATTATAATTAATATTTTGCCACAAATATACTTTTGTAACGTCCGATATTAATTAGATAACTAAAAAATATTAATGAATAATTAGAATAATAACAATTAAATATATTATTTTAAAAAATGGAACAAAAAAATAACTGAAAATGAAAGTTACTAAAAACGGCAAGCCGGACTTGCTTTTATAAATTATAAAGATTAGAGTTCTAATTTGAGAGGGGTAAATGAGTACATAATTTAACAGAGCTTTGCAATATATTTGAAACAACAGACGGACTTTCCAAATCCACCACATTCCGCACACACACACACAGCCAGCTGTGTCGATCAAGCTGCCATCCAGCTGGATCGAACACAGCCAGCTCTCTGAAAAGAGTTTTAACTTGGAAAAGTTTTTAAACCTTGGTGTATTCACCCCCCCTCTACACCAAGGTATCCGTCGTGGGACCAACATATATATATGTTCTTATACACTTGTAGCTTGATTCCTATGGTAGAAAATTTATATATATAGATGTGTCGAAAATTTGGGGAGAAATTGTAGAAATGGTTAGATGTTGTTCATGCCTTCATATGTTATTTATATGATGATTTTATCATGATTAGATGATGAATTGTGTGATTAAATCAAGCATGAAGAACCCTAACCCTAAATTCTTCATTTTCGAAATTTTTGAGAAATGGTCAAGTTTTGATTCATGCATTGTTTGATGTTATGATCTTCATGAATTATGCTTATAATATGTTTAAAAGATCAAATATGTAATTTGATTTAAGCATAAGAAACCCTAGATCATAATTGAGAATTTTCGAAAATGGGAGAAAATGAAGAACACTTGATGCATGAATTGTATGATTGTTTTAATGATATAAATGAATTTAGTTAAGTATTTTAAGAATGTTTCATGTTGGAAGTAATTAAAAATTTCCAACCAATTTCATTTTGAGAAAATAATCGATTAAATAAGAATATAAATTAGGGTTTAATAATGTAATGTTATATGATGTAATTGAAGATATATGAGATTAATGAAGTATATTAGATCAAGAGATAATGAAAAAAATGAGCTTGATTAACACTAGAAACCCTAGAAAAAAAATCGAATTAGGGATCCTAAATTAGGGTTGGAAGATTAATACTTAATTGAATGAAATTAAATGAAGAAATAAATTTAAGATGATAATTAAGTATGATAGAAATTAAAAAGAAGAGGAAATAATTCTAGAAATCCTAAAAATTTAAAACTACCGAAAAATTAAATAAATAAATAAAATATTAATTAAATTTTAATTAAGAAATTAATTGCATTTATGAACTTCTTAATAAAAATTAAGTGTTATATGATTTTCTGGAAATTAAATTCAAAGTAATAAAGATTTTTCTATTTTTGGTTGATTTTCCCGTTTTGGGAGTTATATGTTTAATTGAATTAATGTGTGTATTTAAAGTATAATTATGGTTGATATGATGAAATAAGTGCGTGAAATTAATTTAAGAATTTTCTGAATCCGTTAGACGGATTAAAATCGATTTAGTCGGTTATGATGAATAGTAATTTATAAATGTTAATGTTGTATGAGATTTGATTGATGTTGATGCTTAATGAGGAATTTAGATAGATTAAAAACGTTTGAAAAGTTAGTATAGGAATTCTCGAATTTCGTCGAGTTACGGCGTAGAAATTCGAATAGAATTATGTTAAAGATTATCGAAGTCGTTAGTCGATAGAAGCTCTCATTTTAAAATCGTTATTCCGTTTCGATTTAAAGGAGCAAGCGGAAACGGGAACAGAAACGTGAAGTAAAAGGATTACAAGCGATAAAGTTAAAAGTAAAGCTTAAGTTTATCAGGTGGGCTTTCTAAATTAAAATATGTGAAAAGCATGATATCGTATGTTTTACAAAGCTTTGATACTTGCCAAATGATTTTTAAAATGTTTAAGTATGTTACCATCTACTTCAGAAAGACGAATTCGGTTTCACGCAAGGTGAAATCTGTGTACACATTGGTAATCGTGCGCATTTCTTTGATAGGCCGATTATTCATAATCGTGAGCCTTTCCTTGATATGCCGGTTACAAGTGATTGAGAAAGAGGCCTCTTTCTCATCACCATTATTTATTTGTAGATATGGTTCATACTGTTATAAATGTCTGCAGACAAATGAGTTTTGAAAAGAAAATATTTTTAGCATTTTACGAGTTGTTTTCAGAAAATCCTCGTATTATGTTTTCTGGCAAGTTTTCATATATAGCTGTATTCAGCAAAGTTTACAAATGTTTTCGGCATGTGTTCACTGAGTACGTAGTACTCAGCCCTGCATGTTATTTCTAAAACGTGCAGGTTAGCAGGGATGTAGATGACGAGGGCTGGATGGACGTCGGTTGTTGTTAATGTTTTGATAAGTAAAGAGCCTAGATTATATGTCGTCATATATATAATCTCTCGTATTCCGCTGCTATGTTGAAATGTTTTGATATACTATAATGATGTTTTAAATTCTGGATTCTAGAATTAAACTATGATGAAGTCGTTTAAACCCTAGAGTCGAACTCTTTTTATCAAAGTTGCTTGAAACAGTTTTTCCTTGTCATGCTTTCTTGATCCTCAAGTCAACTCGTCATCTTCTTGATCAATGTCGGTTATTTGGTTGATCAGTTCTATTTATTCCCAACATATTAAATTCTTGGTCATTATTGATTATTTGGTTGATCAGGTCTTTTGATTCCGAGTGATTTGAGTTATGTTTATCGATATGTATGTCCTTGTTGAAGTCAGTGATTGTTTTATTGATTTCGAGTCATACATGTGGTATTTATTCTAAAATCGGTGAATTGTTAATTATGAATGTCCTTTGTTATTTCCAACGATAGCCGGGTCGCTATATTTATTCTTTTGTTAATCATAAATTGTGTAAGTCGTGGGACCTACCGGCCTTGACATCAAATCTCGGGGTTCGGGCTGCGACAGAGTGGTATCAGAGCAAGTCTGACTGCTCTGAATAATATTTTTCTAAAATCTAGTCTATTTTGAAACGCTAGACTAGTTGAGAGCAATGTCTTCTGCTCCAAGTTGTTATTTCTTAAAGTTTAGTCTGGTTTGAAATCCTAGAATAATTAAGTTTAACAACAACTGATGTCCAGCATCTCTCATCTCATCCAGCTATCCAGGTACGAATTTCAAACGTTTCTAGTTAAAAAGGTTGGTAGTTGAAGTATATATATATAATTGTTGTGTTGAGCTTCTAATGTGATTGATTGTTGGTGATCGATCATAAGCGAGATGATGGATCAGTTGTGCAAGCAAGTTGAGTATTTATCTGTGGAATGTAACATGAGCCCGGAACACCCTTTTGGAAGCGACATTGAGTATGTTGAGACAGTGGATTCTCAAAACTATTCGTAATTTCAGTTTAGTTAATTATTTAAATTTTTCTTTTATAGGATGTCCAACTCTAGAAGCGTAGCAGCGATGATTGAATTCCACCATATACATATGAGCTACACAGAAACCCTAGCAGAGTTTTTAGCTCGGTACCATAGGGTTTGGATGGACATCCATGAATCAAATATCTCGGGAGTTATCGGTATAGTTAGGTTAATTCCTCTGCTTCCTGAGGATTGGCAGGAATGGGCGGCATCGATTGCCCCAAGGTACGTCACTCCTCAATACTGGGATGGTGTTTTGTTCGGAGATTGCAGAGCGTTCATTTCTGCAATCAGTACTCAATATATGTGTTTTTCGTACCCACCTCCTGGACCATATCAGCCGTTGATTCCTGTTGGTGAGTTTGGTTTACAACATCTCATGCCCCAAGATTACCCTATCTTTGATCAGAATCCTCCGGAAAATCCCGAACCTATTGCTTCTCCCATCCATGGAAATAATGGATTTCATGTTAACTCCTTTCTTGCTGAGCCATTAGTAAATGGCTATGTTGCATCTCCCTCTCGTTCTGAAACTTTGATCTTCACTCCTGAGCCTTCCGTTCAGCCTAACGGCGTAGCCTCAGCTTCTTTTGTTGAGGAAGTTCCAAATGATCCTTCCGTTGAAACATTGCAAGCTTTGAATTCTTCAGAGCTTGATGCCATAGTTGGAACCCAGCCTATTCTATTTGACCCTAACGTGGCTAGCACTTCTGGACCACGTCACTATGATAGTGACGAGGAAAACGTTGATCCAGAGGTTGGACCAACCGAAGGATATTTCCATCTCCGTCGAATACCGTTTACCCATTTAAGTTTTCAGCCTAGTTTTAGGCCCTCGCCGGGAGAGGATATTACTCATGCCCCTCGAGTGACTTTGGACGGAGTGGAGAGAGCAGAGGAGAGTACGGAAACGGAAGAAGAAGATCCAAGTGAGGAAGATCCGAGAGACGACGAAGAAGAGGAATAGGAAGAGGATCCGTCGGAGGACGAGCAGTGAAGAAGAAGAAGATGGGTTGTTGAAAGAAGTTAATAATAATTAACGAAAAGGAAGATAATGTAAGTATAATGTAATAGAATAGTTGATCAAACAACTTGTACGCTTTATCGGTTGTTGTAAATAAGCTCTCGTATATAGAAGCATAATATGATAGTATAGCAGATCGGAAGCGACGTAGAATTCCGCACCGATAAAATATTTTGCGTGATGTTAGAAAAATCACGACTAATGTAGGGAATTTTTGATGTAAATAATTCCCTAACTTTTGTAAAAGTCCTCGAAGAGGCAAATTTTCCCGTTAAGTGAAGAAGTACGGCCAAGAAAGTCGTTTTGATAATTTTTTCGAGATATTTCTGTTGTTTAATTTTCGTTTAATGATCTTAAGAAGAAAGGAAGAAGCGAGAAAGGTGAAGTCAAGAAAACGTTATACTAACTAAAATGAAGCGTTATCGAAGAAATAAAACGTCGGAAAATGAGTATAGTGGAAGAAAAACTCATCAAACGCATGAAAAACGGAAGAAAACACATTAAGAAAAAGGTCCAACGCTCGTTGGAATCCAACGCTCGTTGGAATCCAACGCTCGTTGGAAGGAAAACCCCGAAAATGATTTCAGCGCTCGCCGGAATTTCCAGCGATCGCCGGAATTCCAGCGCCGGCTGGAATCCAGCGACCGCTGGAATGGTGAACTCAACGCTGGCGGCAGCTCAGCACCCGCTGAGACGGGAAGGGCCAAACTAGGGATTGAAGACAGCAGCGGCTGCACGATTCCAGCGCCAGCAGCAACTCAACGCTCGCCGGAAGTCCAACGCTCGCTGCAACTCGCCGCTCGCTGGAGCAGAAAAGCCGAAGGTGATTCCAGCACTCGCTGGAAACCCAGCGGTCGCCGGAATCCAGCGGCGGCTGGAAACCAGCGGTCGCTGGAGAGCAGAATAGCAGCGGCAGACGGCGACAGCTTGGTGGCGCGATTCCGACAGAAGACAACGTCGGTGGAGGATGTTTCAAGCAACATTCAGGCGAATTTTTTTTTATGCCACCGTGTGATGGCTGTGAGACGGAAAACGACGGTAGTTTGGGCCGGAAGAAACGAGTCGAATATTTCGTATGTAATTTGTTACGTTTTTCGTTTATTCCATTAATCATTTTCTTCTTTCGTTAAGTTGTATATTAGTAAAAGAGTTTTAAATCAAATAAATAAGAAGTTAGTAAGTAGAACAAAGTCGAATCAAAATTCGAATAAAAGAATTTTCTTTTTCCTCATACGACTTTGAGACGTTGAATGACGAAGATGGCGTGCGGGATGGTTCGATCTATTGCCGATTGAATTTATTATTTTATAGTTCGTTCTGTTCTTCGTTAGTTTGTTAGCTCCGTGTTTCGTTCGCCGTTCGTTATTCTACCATCGTTAGTTTAATTCTTAGTTATTTAGTTTATGTTTTTCTAATTCATTAGCTATACATTTTTATGATTTAAGAAAAAGTTTGAGATGAAGTAAATCACCTCAAAATCAATTAGGATGAAGTTTAGGTATCAAGATGATATTATTCATTCTTGATTTATAAAGAATGTACAAGCTAATTAAATTTAGCAAAATAATATGATAAATAATTATTACTTAAATTTTATATATATATAAATATCGATTCATTAAGTGATGATGAGTGTGAATTATTTAATTCACTAAGTTTATGATGAAGTTAAAATATGATTCCTTTTATGATAAGAGTGTGAAAACTAAATTTAGCAAGGATAATTATGAAGAATAATTGTTCTTGAATTATTTTATGATTAAAGATTATAGAAATCTTATATGAGTGAATCATTGATTCATTATTATGACAAGAGTGAATTGTTTAATTTCTTCATGATGATGAGAAATTAAAACATGATTTACAATGTATGACGATGTGAGTAAATCTTGGATTCACTACATTTTATGAGCATGATAAATGTGATTGAAAGTTTGACAAGAATGAATCGTGTAATTCATTAGAAGTAAAATGAGCATGCTATGCATTGATGAGGTGATTAAGGAAAATTTTTCTAAGTTCTAAAACCTAGGGAAAAATTTTTTTCCTTTAAAATGAATTTAAAGAAAGAAATTTTTAGAGAATAGATTTTCGTTAGAAAGAAAGAATAATTCGAATGAAAATCCTGGTTAATCAGAAAATGCCGCCAAGAGGTAGAGGTCGTGGAAGAGTTGAGGACAATGAACCAGAAAGAGGACCTACCCCACCTCCTCCTCAGCTCGACAGGAGAATTGAAGAATTATTTTTACGGCATGTTGGGAAAATTATAAGGTTTCGATTTGATACCAAAACCCAACTGATTCTTCAACCGAATAGATGATCGCATCAACCTAAATAGTGTTTTCCAGCTCGCCTGTTTGAGCCTTAGATGTTCTAGGATTACAGGTTAAGGAAGCGGAAGACAGCAGTCGACCCGAGTTTGTGTCTACGGCGGGGAGTCGGCTAGCGGAAGACGACGGTCGACCAGTGTGTTCACGAGTGAGTCGGCTAGCAAAAGAAAGCAGGCGTCAACCTTCGGTGAGTGATCCGGCGAGCTGATCAAGTGAAGAGAATTCGAGGCGAGTTCAAAACACGGTGGTTCGGTATACGGAACAAAGGAACTATCTCTGAAGACTCCACTTCAAGACAGTCCAGCTCTGAATTCAAAAGCCAGCTCTAAAGGCAGAAGATCCCGGAATCAGAGGAAGTCAACCTACCACGACCAATGAGGGATTGCCAGATCAGCATCCTAGACTTCAGAACCTAGGATGTGACACAAATGAAGACAGGTGCAGATACGCCCAACGGCAGATCTTGTATTTAAGAAGAGTAGGTAAGATTCAAACGGCTCCTCCAACGGCTAGTCTTGAATCTCTACCTATATAAACCCGTCTTCAACCTCAGGATCAGATACGAAAAACTCTCTACAAGCTTTCATTATCTGAAATCTTTATTCTTTCAAAAGCTCTCAAGCAGTTCTACATAGATCAAAGAACACTTTATCTTAAAGTGTTTCTAGTTAAGAAACTGCTTAGTTTTTCGTCTGTTCCCTAGGCCAAACTCATTGTATATCTTAAGCCTAGATTTCGAACGAGTTTATCATACTCTGAAGTTCTTAATTGTAAGAACTCGTTCATAGTTGGAACCCCATACCCAAACCCAAACCCAGAAAGGTTAGGTAAAGGTACGCTTGCTCGAAGCGCGTAATTCGAGTGGTTAGGTTCTTCAGTACCCGGAAACTGAAGGTGTATAGGCTTGACAGTGCCCACATGGCTTGTTGGAACACAGCTCGGGTTAGAGTTGTGAAGTTGCTTGGTACTTGGAAACTAAGTGGTAGTGGATTACCAGTGAACCTGGTCGTGGACGTAGGAGGTGTTACTCCGAACCACGTAAAAACTCGCGTGATTCTCTCTCTCTTTCTTTACTATTGCTTTATATTCAGCTGTGTACTAACTCCTTCATATCATTGCATATTTGTTCAAAACTGCACACACAGCTGCTCTCCAAAGACAGTTGTGTCTCTCGAAAAGTTGCACAACCTGACTAAGCTGAAAACGTTAAGTTAATATTTTCAAACTGAGTTTTTCTAAGTAACTGAGCTAAGTTTTCAAACCACCACTTTCCGCACCGCCAGCTGAGTTATTTACCCAGCTGACCCTCCCCAGCTGGATCAATAACTGAGCTCACCAACTCTGTGTTTTAACTTGAAAAAGTTTCGAAAAATCTACTTGGTGTATTCACCCCCCCTCTACACCAAGTACCCAGCTCGGGGACCATCACGGCATAATCCCCCAACTCTCGATGGAAAAGGAAATTCTTCGGAAGCCGAGGAATGGATTCGTTCGTTAGAAAGAATTTTCCGTTTTCTTCGTTGTACGGATCAGGAACGCCTTACATGCATGTCTTACCAGCTTAAAGAATCTGCGGATTACTGGTGGGAAGCTCGTCAAAGGGCATATACTCCTGAGCAATTGGAAAATTTAACGTGGGAACAATTCAAGGATGCATTGTTTGAAAAATTCATTCCTCGAAGTTATCGAAAGCAGAAGGAGAATGAGTTTGTTAATCTCAAGCAAGGAAAGAAGTCGGTATCTGAGTATGATAGAGAATTTTGTGACCTATCACGTTTTGCTCAAGACAAGGTGGACACAGACGAGAAAATGGCTGAACTTTTCCGAACAGGTCTTCGGCAGGAAATAAGAATCGTTTTAGCCAGTCAAAGTGCATTGTCATATGCCGAAACTTTAAATAGAGCTCTGGATATGGAATTGGCTATGCAGCCAGATAAGTCTTCTCAGACTTCAGTAACCTCGCAAGTTCAAGCTCCAGTGACAGTGACAAATTCGCAGTCGTTCAACCAAAGTCAGAAACGAAAATGGAATTTTGGAAGTCAATCTAATAAGAAGCCCTGGCAAGGACAGCAAGGACAACAACGTCAGCAACAACAGCAATTTAATCAAGGACGATTCAAGCAGCCTTTCGTCAATCAAGGCAGTTCGTCTCAAACTTATCAAGGAATGTCTCCATGTTCCAAGTGTGGCAAGATGCATCAAGGGATATGCAAGGCTGGAAGTAATAGCTGCTATACTTGTGGTCAAGTTGGTCATTATTCATATCAGTGCCCAACTAAACTACAAGGAGCATGAGGAAGTAGACCAACTCAGAACCCGCCTCAGAGATTGAAGGCAATAGAAGTTGTTCCTCAGCAACGGCAGCAGCAACGAAATCGCCAGGGGCAGCGATTCCAACCAAAGCAAAAACAACCTCAGCAACTGAGAATGGAACCCCAGCAGCAATATCAAAGGGTTTTTGCTCTTGATCAGAAGCCGTTCGACAAAGATCAAGGAAATTTGACAGGTATGGGTTAATTAAATGGCCTACCTGTTATAATTTTATTTGATACTGGTGCATCGCATTCATTTATATCAGATGCATGCGTGGATAATCTTGGTCTTAAAGTAGAACGTGCTAGTCAAGACTTGAGAGTAACTACACCGTTAGGTAAATCTACCTCAGTTACTCGCATCTGTCCTAATATAGAGATTGAATTAAGATCTCTCAAGATGTTAGCAAAAAACCCTAAATTTAATTAAAATGTGGGATGTAGATATTATTTTGGAAATGGATTGGTTGACCGAGAATTTTGCAAGCATTCAATGCAAGCAAAGGCAGATTTCATTTCATATACCTGGTCAGGAACCAACTCTATTTTTCGGAATAGAAAGAAATTGTAAGAAATCGCCAATTATCTCGGCAGTTCAAGCAAAGAGATTGTTGAGAAGAAAAGATATGAAAGCACATCTCATCTATCTTAACAAAGATGAAAATAAGGATAAGAGCATTGAAGATGTAGCCGTGGTCAAAGAATTTCAAGACGTATTTCCAGAAATTTTGCCAGGATTGCCACCCGACAGGCAAGTGGAGTTCATAATAGATCTTGAACCAGGATCAGCTCCTGTTTCCAAAGCACCATACAGAATGGCTCCAAAGGAGTTGCAAGAATTGAAAATTCAACTGCAAGAGTTACTTGACCTAGGTTTCATTAGACCTAGTGTTTCTCCGTGGGGAGCACCAATTCTGTTTGTTAAAAAGAAGGATGGTAGTTTGAGGATGTGCATCGACTACCGAGAATTAAACAAATTGACCTTAAAGAATAGATATCCTTTGCCGAGAATAGATGATCTATTTGATCAGCTCAGAGGAGCGAGTGTATTCTCGAAGATTGATCTAAAATCTGGTTATCACCAATTGAAGGTTAAGCAAGAAGATATTTCCAAGACAGTTTTCAGAACAAGATATGGCCATTACGAGTTTGTAGTAATGCCATTTGGTGTGACAAATGCTCCAACAGTATTTATGGATCTCATGAATCGAGTATTCCACGAATTCTTGGACAAGTTTGTCGTAGTTTTCATTGATGATATTCTCGTGTATTCAAAGAATGAATTAGAACACGAGGAACATCTTCGAATTGTGTTGAAAAGGTTGAGAACCGAAAGATTGTATGCCAAATTTAGTAAATGTGAATTTTGGCTAAGAGAAGTACATTTCCTCGGACATGTTGTATCTTCTGAAGGAATCAAAGTTGATCCTTCAAAAGTACAAGCAGTTCAGGAATGGAAAGTTCCAACCACACCACATGAAATTAGGAGTTTCTTAGGTCTAGCAGGCTACTATCAGAGATTTATCGAAGGATTCTCCAAGATAGCTAAGCCAATGACCCATCTCCTAAAGAAAGAATCAAAATTCAAGTGGTCAGAAGAATGTGAGGAAAGTTTCCAAGAACTTAAAAAGAGATTGACCACTGCCCCAGTGCTATCAGTTCCAAATTCGGATAAAGATTATGCTGTTTACACAGATGCATCAAAGAACGGACTAGGCTGTGTCCTGATGCAAGAAGGAAGAGTTATTGCATATGCTTCTAGACAGCTTAGATCTCATGAAGTAAACTATCCAACTCATGATTTGGAACTAGCAGCAGTAGTACATGCTCTAAAGATCTGGAGACACCATCTTTATGGAGCAAAATGTGAAATCTTCACAGATCACAAGAGTCTCAAATATTTCTTTGAGCAGAAAGAATTAAATATGAGACAAAGAAGATGGCTCGAGTTAGTTAAAGACTACGATTGTAAAATTTCCTATCATCCAGGAAAAGCAAATGTAGTTGCTGACGCGTTGAACCGAAAAGGGAAATCGGAATTAGGATTTCTTCTAACTCAAGAGAAAGAACTCATTAAGAGTTTCGGAGAACTGAGGTTAGAAGTAATTCTACCTCCGCAATCTGTTGAGCAAATGATTGTAGCCATGGAAATAATTCCAGACCTAAGATCAAAAATTTCCAATGCTCAAAGAAAAGACGAGAAATTAGAAAAGTTACGAATGAAAATTCGTCAAGAGAAAGATGAAAATTTTAAGGAGGCAGGAGATAATGTTCTCCTATTTAGAGGAAGAATATGTGTGCCGAATGATGAAGAATTAAGAAATGAGATCATGAGCAATCTGTTGAGCAAATGATTGCAGCCATGGAAATAATTCCAGACCTAAGATCAAGAATTTCCAATGCTCAAAGAAAAGACGAGAAATTAGAAAAGTTACGAATGAAAATTCGTCAAGAGAAAGATGAAAATTTTAAGGAGGCAGGAGATAATGTTCTCCTATTTAGAGGAAGAATATGTGTGCCGAATGATGAAGAATTAAGAAATGAGATCATGAGCGAAGCTCATGAAACTCCTTATTCAGCTCACCCTGGAGGTACCAAAATGTATCAAGATTTGAAACAAACATTTTGGTGGGAAGGAATGAAAAGAGACATAGCTTCTTTTGTGGAAAGATGTTTAGCCTGTCAACAAGTAAAAGCATTACATCAAAGACCATATGGGAAGCTACAACCCTTAGATATTCCAGAGTGGAAATGGGATAAAATTACCATGGATTTTGTAACTGGGTTACCTAGATCCAAACGAGGGAATACAGTAATATGGGTAATAGTGGATAGATTGACAAAATCTGCACACTTTATACCTATTCCCATAACTTATGGCGCAGATAAGTTAGCTCAGCTGTACGTGCGAGAAATTGTGCGATTGCACGGAGTACCTAAGTCAATCACTTCAGATCGAGACTCGAAATTTACTTCTCATTTTTGGAGAAGTATACAAGAAGAATTAGGTACCAATTTGAATTTTAGTACGGCTTTTCATCCTCAGACGGATGGTCAATCAGAAAGAACCATTCAAATCTTGGAGGATATGTTGAGAACTGTTGTTTTAGATCGAGGAAGTCAATGGGAGCAAATTTTACCTCTTGTTGAATTTGCCTATAACAACAGTTATCAAATGACGATTGGCATGGCGCCCTACGAAGCCCTTTATGGAAAGAAGTGTAGATCTTCGCTTCATTGGGATGATGTGGGCGAGAGAAAAATATTAGGGCCCGATTCAGTGGAAGAGATGATAAACATTGTGCGTCAAATCAAACAAAGAATTAAAGAAGCACAAGACCGTCAGAAGTCTTATGCTGACGTTAGAAGATCAGAATTAGAATTCAATGTGGGTGATAAAGTTTTCTTGAAAGTTTCATCTTCAAGAGGAATTCATCGATTTGGTGTTAAAGGGAAGCTTAAGCCTCGCTACATAGGACCATATGAAATTCTGGAAAGAATAGGACAAGTAGCATATAAGCTAGCTTTACCGCCAAGTTTTGGAAGTTCACATAACGTGTTTCATGTATCTCAGTTACGGAGATATATGTTTGATCCTAAGCACGTTATTCTTCAGGAAGAAGTAGTCCTTGAACCAGATCTCAGTTATGAAGAGAAACCTGAAGCGATTTTGGATCGGAAGGTCCAGCAACTTAGGAATAAGTCGATCGCGTCGGTAAAGATCAAATGGAGGCATCACGGACTAGAAGAAGCGACATGGGAATTAGAGAGCAAGATGAGAGAAAAATATCCTGAACTCTTTCATGAGGTAAGCAAATTTCGGGACGAAATTTATTTTTAGGGGGAGAGAATGTAGTATCCCGTCTTTCTTAAGTAATTAAAATAATTAATTTGATGAGAAAGATAAGAATTTTAGAAAAATAAAAATTTTCTTTCTGAAAATTTTACCCGGCAGATATATTCTACCGGAAAAATGAGTTTTAATTAAATTTTTATCGTCTCGGTTAATTGAAACGAAGAAGTTTTTACATTTATCAATAGATGATAAATGTTTAGTCATTAATTGACTAAAAGAATAATTTAATTTAATTACGTAAAATTTTACGTAATTTATCGCTTAAAAATTTAGTTTCGGTCGATTTGAAAATGCTTCGAATCTCCGATTCTTTCTGTGAAATTTTTATCTAAGGTTCGTGAAACCTTAATCTTAATTACTGTGTTGAGAAATTAGAGAGTTATTAGAAGATTAATTAGTTATTAATTAATTGAATTAATAATTAATTAAATGATTAAACCTAAACTTAGTAATTAAGTTTCAATTTTAAAATAGCTAACCTATGCATCTAAACCTAGGCTAAGACTTCTATATTTGATCTCTCTCATCTCTCTCTTACTCATACACGCACACACACAACACAACATCTCTCTCTTTTCTCTCCTCATTCTCGACAGCACACACACACACTCTCTCAAAAATTTGCTCCATTTTTATGTTCTTTTGAGCTCAAGTTCAAGATCAAAGTTGATCCAAACTCTTCCAAACAATTAAGTAAGTGTATATTGTTGGGAAAATTAATAAAGTTTTGATTGGATACCAAAACTCAGCTGACCCCAACCGAGTAGATGATCGCACAAGCCTAAGCGTTTTTCAGCTCACCTGTTTGAGCTTATAGAGTTTCTTAGTTTACAGGTAGAATAGCTGAAGATAGCCGAAGACAGCAGAAGACACAGCTAAGCAGACAGCTTAAAGGACTCAGCAGAGCAAGACCAAGAAGAGTCAAAGATCTTGCAATATCAAGACCCAGCTCAGTGACGGAAACCTAGCTTAGTGTCAAAGACCCACCTCAGTGTAAAAGACCCAGCTTAGTGTCGTTGACACAGCTCAGGTCTAAAACACAGCTCAGGTGAGTGACACAGTTCAGGTTGAAGACACAGCTCAGGTTGATGATACAGCACAGGTCTAAAGACAGCTCAGAATCAAGACTCAACAGAGTCCAAGCCGCTGAAGATACAGCAGAGACGCTTAGCAGCTCGAAGACGAAGACCTTCTCAAAGACAAGATCCCGATATCAGAAGATCTTATCTGACGCAGTCAGATCAGAGAAGAACTAGCTTCTGCAGATGCAGACCTACTTCGTAGGTAAAGGCCAGAAGTCAACAAGAGTAGGTAAGATTCAAACGGCTCTCTTCCAACGGCTAGTTTGAATCTCCACCTATATATATACCTCCTCACCATTGAAGAGAAGAGGCTGGTGAGGCTGGCAAGACGACTGAAGAAATAGAAGAAAACAGAAAAATGAACAACGATCTACAAAGCCAAATCTTTCTAGAACACCCAGCCAGTCAGCTGTGTTCTTAGTTGTTCACATATTCAGTCATAGGCAGAATAGATCAGAATAAATATCTTAAGCCTGGTTTGAACGAGTTCATCATACTCCTTGTTCTTCATTGTAAGAACTCGTTCATAGTTGGAAAACCATACCCGAACCCAAACCCAGAAAGGTTAGGTAAAGGTACGCTTGCTCGAAGCATGTAATTCGAGTGTTTAGGTTCTTCAGTACCCGGAAACTGAAGGTGTAGGCTTGACAGTGCCCGCAAACTGTTGGAACACAGCTCGGGTTAGAGTTGTGAAGTTGTTTGGTACTTGGAAACCAAGTGGTAGTGAATTACCAGTGAATCTGGTCGTGGACGTAGGAGGGGTTACTCCGAACCACGTTAAAAATGCTCTGTTATTTATCGCTTTGTTTTATGCATGTTACTAACCTTCATGAGCATACATTTCAATCTGCATAAACTGACTAACTGAAAAGTGAAACAGAGCTTTGCAATATATTTGAAACAACAGACGGACTTTCCAAATCCACCACATTCCGCACACACACACACAGCCAACTGTGTCGATCAAGCTGCCATCCAGCTGGATCGAACACAGCCAGCTCTCTGAAAAGAGTTTTAACTTGGAAAAGTTTTTAAACCTTGGTGTATTCACCCCCCCTCTACACCAAGGTATCCGTCGTGGGACCAACATATATATATGTTCTTATACACTTGTAGCTTGATTCCTATGGTAGAAAATTTATATATATAGATGTGTCGAAAATTTGGGGAGAAATTGTAGAAATGGTTAGATGTTGTTCATGCCTTCATATGTTATTTATATGATGATTTTATCATGATTAGATGATGAATTGTGTGATTAAATCAAGCATGAAGAACCCTAACCCTAAATTCTTCATTTTCGAAATTTTTGAGAAATGGTCAAGTTTTGATTCATGCATTGTTTGATGTTATGATCTTCATGAATTATGCTTATAATATGTTTAAAAGATCAAATATGTAATTAGATTTAAGCATAAGAAACCCTAGATCATAATTGAGAATTTTCGAAAATGGGAGAAAATGAAGAACACTTGATGCATGAATTGTATGATTGTTTTAATGATATAAATGAATTTAGTTAAGTATTTTAAGAATGTTTCATGTTGGAAGTAATTAAAAATTTCCAACCAATTTCATTTTGAGAAAATAATCGATTAAATAAGAATATAAATTAGGGTTTAATAATGTAATGTTATATGATGTAATTGATGATATATGAGATTAATGAAGTATATTAGATCAAGAGATAATGAAAAAAAATGAGCTTGATTAACACTAGAAACCCTAGAAAAAAAATCGAATTAGGGTTCCTAAATTAGGGTTGGAAGATTAATACTTAATTGAATGAAATTAAATGAAGAAATAAATTTAAGATGATAATTAAGTATGATAGAAATTAAAAAGAAGAGGAAATAATTCTAGAAATCCTAAAAATTTAAAACTACAGAAAAATTAAATAAATAAATAAAATATTAATTAAATTTTAATTAAGAAATTAATTGCATTTATGAACTTCTTAATAAAAATTAAGTGTTATATGATTTTCTGGAAATTAAATTCAAAGTAATAAAGATTTTTCTATTTTTGGTTGATTTTCCCGTTTTGGGAGTTATATGTTTAATTGAATTAATGTGTGTATTTAAAGTATAATTATGGTTGATATGATGAAATAAATGCGTGAAATTAATTTAAGAAATTTCTGAATCCGTTAGACAGATTAAAATCGATTTAGTCGGTTATGATGAATAGTAATTTATAAATATTAATGTTGTATGAGATTTGATTGATGTTGATGCTTAATGAGGAATTTAGATAGATTAAGATAGATTAAAAACGTTTGAAAAGTTAGTATAGGAATTCTCGAATTTCGTCGAGTTACGGCATAGAAATTCGAATAGAATTATGTTAAAGATTATCAAAGTCGTTAGTCGATAGAAGCTCTCATTTTAAAATCGTTATTCCGTTTCGATTTAAAGGAGCAAGCGGAAACGGGAACAGAAACGTGAAGTAAAAGGATTACAAGCGATAAAGTTAAAGTAAAGCTTAAGTTTATCAGGTGGGCTTTCTAAACTAAAATATGTGAAAAACATGATATCGTATGTTTTACAAAGCTTTGATACTTGCCAAATGATTTTTAAAATGTTTAATTATGTTACCATCTACTTCAGAAAGACGAATTCGGTTTCACGCAAGGTGAAATCTGTGTACACATTGGTAATCGTGCGCATTTCTTTGATAGGCCGATTATTCATAATCGTGAGCCTTTCCTTGATATGCCGGTTACAAGTGATTGAGAAAGAGGCCTCTTTCTCATCACCATTATTTATTTGTAGATATGGTTCATACTGTTATAAATGTCTGCAGACAAATGAGTTTTGAAAAGAAAATATTTTTAGCATTTTACGAGTTATTTTCAGAAAATCCTCGTATTATGTTTTCTGGCAAGTTTTCATATATAGCTGTATTCAGCAAAGTTTTCAAATATTTTCGGCATGTGTTCACTGAGTACGTAGTACTCAGCCCTGCATGTTATTTCTAAAACGTGCAGGTTAGCAGGGATGTAGATGATGAGGGCTGGATGGACGTCGGTTGTTGTTAATGTTTTGATAAGTAAAGAGCCTAGATTATATGTCGTCATACATATAATCTCTCGTATTCCGCTGCTATGTTGAAATGTTTTGATATACTATAATGATGTTTTAAATTCTGGATTCTAGAATTAAACTATGATGAAGTCGTTTAAACCCTAGAGTCGAACTATGTTTTGATAGTCGAACTCTTTTTATCAAAGTTGCTTGAAACAGTTTTTCCTTGTCATGCTTTCGTGATCCTCAAGTCAACTCGTCATCTTCTTGATTAATGTCGGTTATTTGGTTGATCAGGTCTATTTATTCCCAACATATTAAATTCTTGGTCATTATTGATTATTTGGTTGATCGGGTCTTTTGATTCCGAGTGATTTGAGTTATGTTTATCGATATGTATGTCCTTGTTGAAGTCAGTGATTGTTTTATTGATTTCGAGTCATACATGTGGTATTTATTCTAAAATCGGTGAATTGTTAATTATGAATGTCCTTTGTTATTTCCAACGATAGCCGGATCGCTATATTTATTCTTTTGTTAATCATAAATTGTGTAAGTCGTGGGACCTACCGGCCTTGACATCAAATCTCGGGGTTCGGGCTGCGACATTATTGGTCCGTTTACTTCCCCCATTTAGAGAATTCGATTTAATAACATCAAAATATATATAGCACCGAATTCAAATTTATTTTGAAAATAATGTATATTACTTATAATATAGCATTAAACTTTTTTTTAGAGAAGCATTAATTTTTTTTGAGGACTATAATATAGCATTACTACTACTACTTTGGGATCTTGAGGGAGACTGGTCCTCGTGGGGTTCGGGAAAATTCTATTAGGGGTGTATATGTAGTATTACATCCCTCTTACATGATATTATTTTATTAATATAACACTTCACTCACATAATAATATTATATTAATATAGTTTATATTAATAAAATATTGCATGTGAGTGGTGGATGTACTACATGTACACTTCTAATAGAATTTCTCTGGAGTTTGTAGGATCGCATGACTCCAATGTCTCGAAGGAATAATTAGTATGTTTTTTTTTTATTTGGGAAAGACGCAGCGGTGGGATTTGAACCCTAGATTTCACTGCTTATAGACTAAAGTCTACACCGCTTGAATGTTCTATTGGGGACCAAAGGAATAACTAGTACTCCCTCCGTCACAGATTAGTATGGTTTAACTAATATTTTATATCTCACAAAAAATCAAATATACACCACACTTTTGGGGATGGAGGGAGTATTAAGTAATTTCATTATTTAATAATGTGGTAAGAGTATTATACAATGTACATAAATTTCAAGAAAGATAGGAGTAGTTTAAATTGACTAAGGGTATAGAACTTAATAATGGATCAATAAATTATCAAAAGAGCGTTTGATACGTTTCTAACTTCTTTTTTTAAATTTTGAGTTGTGAATTGTGATATGTTTTTAACTTGAGATATTAAACTGTCACCACAAGAAATATACAGTCAAATACAAAACACGAGGGATATATATATTCTTATATTTTTAGTTGAGAATATATATATATATATAGGGAGAGGATCAAATATAAATTCCTATTTATATGAGAATTAGGAACCAATCTAAGCCATCCATCCTCTAAGATCTATGGATATGATTTAATCTCATAACCAATTGGTCAAACCCGCTTTAGTTGGTCAATCCCGCTTTTTTTTACTTAAGTAAGGTTACTATGGTAATTTTCGTTGTTTTATCCAGTTTATAAGACGAAATGCATAAAATAATATAAAGTGATGCATTAATTAGTATAAAGTGATGCATTAATTAGTATAAAGTGATGCATCAATATCACATTTCTGATGCATCAATTATTTTTTATCAATGTGGAACAAATAATTTTTTTGATACGGTTTATAAAGAAAAGGCACGTTTTATATATAAAGTGTGTACTTATACAATCAAAACATTATGTATATCATATTCGTATTTCTTAATTGATATTGTGAGCACAGTTTTATGATGCATTAATACGAATTACGTGATGCATTAATACGAAACTTTAAATGCACATAATAGTGAAAGACTAATTACCACAATTAATGCATTACGTATATAATATTTGTGCATTACACTGTTTAAATTTATGCATTTACATTGAATATATATGATGCATCAATTTTTTAATTTTTTTTAATGAATCTAGAGCAAATAATATTTTTTTGCACCACTAATATGGTTTATAAAGAACAAACAAGATTTGTAAAGTGTATACTATAATTAATGTATTATGTATATTGTATTCGTAATCGTATAGTATCATAATCAATGCATTATGTGTATTGTATTCGATTTGTTACTTAATATTTCAGGTACAATTTTATGATACATTAATACAATTTTCGTGATGCATCAATATAAAACTGTAATGCACATAATATACAAAGATTCATAACTGCAATTAATGCATTACATATATTGTATTTGTGCATTACATTGTTTAAATTATTGCATTACATCGTGCATTTTGTTTTCATGCAATTATCAGTCACTATAACACAATTTTACATTGCTAATAAATGTTGTTATTTTTTAGAAAGTTAAACAATATTGTTATAATGTGTCAGATGTGATATCACAATTAATGCATTACCTATATGATATTTGTGCATTACAAAATATAAATACATGCATTACATTTTATATTTGTTGATACAATAATACACATAATGTATTCAACAAAGTAAAGTACAAAATATCCACGAAATATGGTAATTAACCACACTAAAACAAGCCAACAAGTTCAACAACTCAACTGAACAATACATGGACAAAAAACAAAGAAAGCTTATTTGTACATATATATGTAAAATCAGTAACATCATTAATTTTCATATATATATATATATATTGCTTATTTGTTAATTAAGGAATTCTTAGGCAGCCTTCTTCATGTAATCCCATGCTCCTCCGCCTGAAGGGATTTCAGTCTCGGGAGCAGCGGCGGCGTGGGATGGTGGTTGGGGCAGGTTTTTCTTCACCGGAGGCAGCGGCGGTGGTGGACTTGGGCGCGCCGTATTTCCTACTCCTTTGGTAGCCCGCAGCGACGTCGAGGAGGTCGGCGGCGATGGTGGGTGGTCGTGAATAAAGAAATAGAAGGAGCGAGGGTGAAAGAGTGCTCGGACGAGAGGAGTGACGAGGAAGATAGAGTTGCTGAATTTTCTTTTCCAAAATATCCCTCCATCCCTTATTTTTGGATTTATGATTTTTTTTAAGATTTAATTGTAGTCACACAATCTTTAGAAATAAGTGGTCAAGATTAGTTCACGGATTTACCGTATAAGGAATGGTTACCATGGATATCCACATTATATATATATATATATATATATATATATTCTTACTAATTTAGAGGAATCTTAAACTTATTTTAGAAAAGTAGACCTCTTAATTATTTCAATTTTCCACCAAAATAAAGTTTTCCATACTGTTAAGATCTTTTTTCTTTCTTTCCTTCAGTTTTCACCTGGTTTTGTTATTTGCCAAGATCGTGATACCAAATTCCTCAAAAATAAATTTGAGGACGCAAATCTTGATGATTATGATTTGAGAGGCTCCATTATATATTTAAGCAAAAAAATACCTAAAAATATAGGGCTATCACGATATATTCCAGCTACTCCCAAAAAAACAAATATGTTTGCAACTAACGAATAATAATAAAAAAATAGATAGAATAAATTACGTGTACAGAAGTTTCAATGTACCATCCAAAGTGTCGGTAGTCGGGTACACTGTCTTCTAAACTCCCAAAAAACGAAAGACAAAATTTCAATATTTGGTCGGAGTTTAAAATTTAATAAACATATAATTAATGGTTAAGATGGTCAACAAAACGACCACCCCTGTTTTGTTGTACAGTCTCTATCGGAATACGTGGACATAGAATATCTTTTTTCTTTCCCATTCTTGAAGCCTCGGAGTTCGATCCACGGTTCGTAAGACGCCACGTGTACAATGAGGCAATCATGCGGTGGCAAAGTGTCGGTGGCGTTTAGAGGGAGTACTGTCCTCGTTTTAGAAGGCTTATGGCAAATGACAGATTTGCCCCTAGTTGTTGAAACCTTTTTTAGCTAAAATACTTTAAAGAAAAAGACAAGAGGGGCTACTAACACGACTTTTCTTTTTCTTTCTTTTTTTTATAATTTTTTATTTTCAAAGGTAAGCGACTTTAGTTGGTACAAACTACAAAGACGATAGAAGGCTTCCAAAACATATTTGTCTGTCGCTATTAATATTGCCAATGAGGTAATACCATCATGTGTCAAAACCAAATTATAAATAAAAAAGTAAATCAGAATCACTCGATAGTTAATTTGCAAAAAAAAATTATAAGATTTATTAACGAGATAAAAGTTAGATCACAATCTTGATTAACAGTTTCGAATCCAAAATTGAAATTCTATATCCTATTGGATTGGTTTTAGAGCCGAGAGTTCATTGTGGGATATATTAAGAGTGGAATGCGATTCATTTTGCGATAATATTTTTTTTTACTGTAATTCAATTTTGTTGGAAATTAGAGTACCATCGTACTCCAATTTTTATACATTTTATTTTTACTTATCAAGGAGAAGAAAAATCACTTCGCAGTTCATATATAATACAACCGTGCATCAGTAACACAAGTGACACAAATAAATGGGTATTTTTTGAATTGGAACATTATAAAAACGGGAGGTTGGTTTATTTCTTAAATATTTTTAAAGGTTGCGTAGCTTCGATTGGAATTTACAAAAAATTTGAATTGATAGACAAACTTCTATGCACACTTGCAAGCGAAGTATGACATTGTGGGAAAATAACATTTAGAACTGGGGCTCCAAAATCATGTGCGAGTCGAGGGGTCATTACAAAATATTGATAACAAATTATAGGAAAAGTAGGTCAATAGATTATAAGCTCCTTAATTCTTTTTACTGCTCGGAAATTGAATATGAAAGAATGTGAACGAAGAATTTTTTAATTGGTGAGTCATCTCTTGCTATGGATGTTCAGTTTAAACATATTCATGAGTCATATTAGAGTAGATAAAATTAAATAATTTCTTAACATAGAATTCGAACTTATAATTTTCAATCGTAAATTTTTTCGCTCTGTACACATATTAGAAATCGGTTGTGCAGAGGCCGATCCACTTTTCAAAATATAAATTATACCACCTACATATATATAGTTACATACATACATACTTATATAATCTCAAGATATATTCATTTCTTAACCAAATAGTGCGATTTTTCCTTTCTAAACAGTGAGATCTAAAATATCTCCTCTCACATATTAAAATAATTAACAAGTGAAATAGCACACGTAATGATCTATCATTGTAGAGAGATTAATATTTTGTTTGATTCTTTGAATTGAGGAATGAGGTTTAAATGAATTTTATGAAGAATCACGATCTTATTCTAACTCAATTACGAAAATATAAAATGACTTAATATAAACAATACATTTTCTCTTTTAAAATAAAAACAAAATTATAAAAGGTCGAAGGGGTACAAAGTACCACGATCCCATTATTTGATTTATAGACTATGATTGGTGATTACATCTATCTATATGACTACCTTAATAAATAATCTCTGTTGGTTCTAAAAAAATAAAAAAAATCCCTGTCATTTAAGAATGGTTATCACATTAGAGTAAATTAAATATGCGAAACACGCTCAAGTTTATTGTCCAGCGCATGTCTCTTCAATTTGACAATCGATTGCCAAAAAGCGAAGTTATTATACGAATGTGATTGCAAGTAAAAATGTTTAATAGTGACAATTTTAATAATATAAAAAAATATTATAACATTTGTTATATTTTTATTTATCACAAAAGAATAAATCTATGTAGCCACATTATGACTACCCATAATTTCATTTCATAACCAAAAAAATTGGGTTATTTAAATTTTTGGGTTCTAAATGACTTCTAATATTTAAAATATTTAATTTATACAAATTTATCTTGATATATTTGAATTTGGATGTAACATAAATCTCGATAGATATAACAAAGGTAATACAAAGATTTTTGTCGAAAAAAAATAAAAAAATATATATTTACACTAATCATGATGGAATTTAAGTAAAAAATATAAACATTAACATAAAATATATAATCATATTTTTTATATGAATCAAATATCTAACAAAATTGTTCTATTTTCACTTAATCGACCAAATTATGGCTAGCCACATTATGACTAAATAGCATCACTCAGAATAAATCTATGCAACCACATTATGGCTACCCATAATTTCATTTAATAACCAAAAAAATTGGTTTATTTAAATTTTTGGGTTCTAAATGACTTCTAATATTTAAAATATTTAATTTATATAAATTTATCTTGATATATTTGAATTTGGATGTAACATAAATTTCGATAGATATAATAAAGGTAATACAAAGATTTTTGTCGAAAAAAATAAAAAATATATATATTTACATTAATCATGATGGAATTTAAGTAAAAAATATAAACATTAACATAAAATATATAATCATATTTTTTATATGAATTAAATATCTAACAAAATTGGTCTATTTTCACTTAATCGACCAAATTATGGCAAACCACATCATGGCTAGTGTCACAAGGTTTTCTCGTACTAGAATTTTTCGCTCTTGTGCGGCGCCGGATTCCCGCAACCCGACCAGCTCTCACCCTCACCGACACTCGTGTTTCCCCCACTCGTGTATGAGGCTCACGGATTTGTGTTACGAGCAATATCAAAGTTCACACGCAGCGGATCATTAACATAAACTTTAAACGACTCGAGCACGTACGGACAACTCGCCCAACCTTATATTAAATTCCCACAATTTATACAAGGACTGCTCAAGGCTCGCACACAACATCACCCCTTCGGCTCATGGCCAATACACAGCTATTTATATGTGAAGGACATCCCCCTTCACTAGGAAACTAGGCTAAAACCGTCGGGCAGTTACTTGAAGCGCCACATGTCCTCGTCTTGGCCAAACAGCACAGCACGGGGCGGTTATCTCCACGTAACCGCCCCCAAGCACTCGCACAGCCCACTTCCTGAGTCATTAACCGCTCTCCGTAACCGCTCCGCACTTGGTAACCGCCTCTCTCGCACAGTGCACCACGCCCGTGCCTTTGCTCGTGTCAGGCGCCCGGCACCGGCGCCCATCCACCCAGTCCCGTCCGTGTCGCCCAGCCCGACACGCACTATCGAGTCACGTCACCCATCTCTCGTGCCATCCTCGCATGTCCCCGAGCAAGTCTCGCTAAACACCGAGCACTTCTCGTCTAACACCCAGTTCTCCCGCACCGAGCCCACGTACTCGCATTTTGCATCATCGGGTGGTGCGCTCCGCTCGCACCACCTCCGACTCCCGGACACGTCGACCACGCACCATCTCGTGCTCGACTCGGACCACCATCTTTCGCTTGATGCCAACTCAACATCTAGCCCACGCAGCAACTTCCCATAGGCTGCTAGACCACCCACACACAAGATGGTTCCAACCGACTCCGCTCATGTCCAACCCTTCTATAGTACCAGATAGGCCAAAACCCCTAGTGACAGCACTAGACATAGAAGGGCTGAGGAAGGTAAAGTTTTCCTGACACTGGTCTGACTCGCTCCAGACACGCACCATAGTGCCACCACCAAGCCAACGTCGCACCGGATAACTTTCCCTCGCACCAAGTCTTTCCCCCGTGTTAACCTCACTCCGTGTAGGGTCAGCACGCTCAAGACTTCACGAACCTCGCTGTGTCGGGTCGCACGCTCCCGACACCCGAACCGAGTCGTCCACGGGACAAACAATATCCCCTCGAGCCAAACTCCTCCAAAGCCTCACTTTGTCGAGTAAGACTCGATATCCAGCTCATCCGGATCAAAACCTCATGTCATGTCTCGCATCACGACACTCGCTCACTCCCGGCGTGCTTGGCACTGCACCACCGAGTCACCCGACGTGCCACTGACACGGCACGTCCCGCACCAACTCTTAGGGACGTAACAGCTAGCCACATCATGGCTAAATAGCATCACTCTAGTAGTATTGCTTTTAATCTAATTTATATTTCATGCATTTTCTTTACTTTATTATGTAAGTTTGACCAAATTACTCAATTTAAAATTCGACAAAACCGTTTATATTTTGATGAAACTCGAACGAATGATTGATTATATTTAGACATTTCTTTGTTTATTTAAATTTTATATTAGGTATGTAGTTCAACTTTATTTTTTTAATATTAAAATATTGAGTACGTGTTGTGTTCCATATATTGATTTCGGAGTTAGAAAGTACTAATAAACTTTAAATATGTGATCTCTAAATTTGGGTTCAATGTGATCTCTAAATTATGTTTCACCTGTTACGCCAACTCCACAATTTGATATTTATGGTGAATTTTTTATATTTTATACATGAAAATAATGCGCTTCAGTCTTATTTTATTGGGGTAATGGCCTGTAAATTCCTCAACTTTCAGCAATTTCTAGTTTTACTCACCACTTAAAGATTCTGCCTGTAAATTCCTCAACTTTCAACAATTTCTGGTATTGCTCTCCAACTAAATATTTTGCCTGTAAATTCCTCAACTTTCAATTGTTTCTGATTTTGCTTCCAACGATGGGATCCAGCAAGAATAGTTTTGGAAATTTATAGACGTGGCTTAAATTAATCTATGTGGCACTCTCGTGGCATATATGTAAATTAAAAAAATAAAAAATATTTCATGTCATCATCCCCACCCCTCTCTCAATCTCGTTCTCACCTACTTTCTTTCATTCTCGCAGAGATAATTCAACCGAAAAAATACAGATCATGCGCAAGATTGTATGGGTGTGAGTAGAATTTAAAATTCTTGTGATTTTATGGGTGTCTTCTAGCGCATGATTTGTATTTTCTCGGTTGAATTATCTCTGCGAGAATGAAAGAAAGCAGGGGAGAACGAGACTGAGAGAGGGGTGGAGATGATGACATGAAATATTTTTATTTTTTTTAATTTACATATATGCCACGAGAGTGCCACATAGATTAATTTAAGCCACGTCTATAAATTTTCAAAACTATTCTTGTCGGATCCCATCGCTGGAAGCAAAATCAGAAACAATTAAAAGTTGAGGAATTTACAGGCAAAATCTTTAGTTAGAGAGCAAAACCAGAAATTGTTGAAAGTTGAGGAATTTACAGGCAGAATCTTTAGGTGGGGAGCAAAACCAGAAATTGCTGAAAGTTGAGGAATTTACAGACCATTACCCCTATTTTATTCTTGGTCATTTCTTCCTCAATTTTTCAGTTCTTGGAGAGGTTTTTGCAATTCAACTCACATAACAACACCCTCTATTTGTGGAAATCTTTTTACATTTAGGATGGCAATTATAATAGTGAATATATTACGGCTATTTCAACTATATTAAAAACACAACCACGCAACATTAGAATACAGTACGAATGTACAATGCTTTGATTGAAGGTAGAATGATAATTGAAGGATAGAGCGCGGATCAAATAAGAACACTTTCTTAGGTGAGAAATAAGAATAAATCTGGACCCTTGATTTTTGTTGATCTACGGTCCAGATTTAACCGTGCATTTAATTACCCTAATTTATGCATTTAAATGCTAATGCATTAAGTTATTGTAGTTTATGCATTAAAATATTTATGCATTTAGTTTCTGCATTTTATGCATCTCCGATGTAATAAAAATGCATTGTTCTTACGTTCTTATATAAGATGTGTTCTTACCAGATCCGCTCCCTTGAAGGATATATTGCATTAAACATTCACCACAACAAAATGATATTTTAATTATATATATATATATATATAATGCAATATCAGTACTAAGGGGATGACTGGTATGCTGGAATGGAATGAGAATGGAATGGTCATTACTGTCTCCATTCCTAATCCCACATACGGTTGGTGTATTTTTTTCAGAAGGAATGACTAATCATATGAGTAAGGGTTTAGCCACACCTTCCCTCCCCATGGTATTAGCTAATCCTCATCTTTAGGAATGAATTTTATTATTATTATTATTATTATTATTATTATTATTATTATTATTATTATTATTATTATTATTATTATTATTATTATTATTATTATTATTATTATTAATGGTATAATAATTTTATTATAGCTATTATTAAGCTTAATAATTTTTTATTAGTATTAATATTATAATAATTATTAGTATTAATATTATAATAACTATTAGTATTAATATTATTATAATAATAATTATTAAGCTAATTATAATAAGTATAATAAAAACAATAAGACTAAAATAATATTTATTATTAGTATTAGTATTAATATTAATATTATTAAAATTATTAATAATAAACCAATTATAATAAGTACACCCTTCGTCCACCAAAAGTTCGCATCAAGAATTGCAACGCGAGTTTTATTGTTAACCGTAAGAATAAAATCAGCTAAAAAATGACCATTTCATTCTTGATGTATACCAGCCATAAGAATATTATTTCTCAATTCATTCATTTTCTACCTTCATTTCATTACAGGGGTCATTCCATTCGCACTAAATTCAATTCATGTCTACCAGCCACAACATCCCTAAGTTTTTAACTTATTGCACTTCATTAATTTATGGATACTGATTTGTGTGGAATGTGGAATTTAAATAGCATGTAAACTAGAGAATGTTGGGAGTGCTTAGTGCAACAAACATTGCATTATTACAGTAGATTAATTAAAAGGTAATAACTGACATTACATTACATTACATTACATTACATTACATATTAATTTTAAGAAAAAGGATAGGATTAAAATGACATTGAGTTGTAAACTTGAAATGTGGTAATAAGTTTATAACATTAAGAAAATGACGGCCAAACGATATATCTACAACATTAATGTAATTTTTTAGTAGGAGTATTGTAGTCATGATTAAAATAAAATGATCTGTTAGTCCATTAATTATTTCGTAAAATTTAGATGTTATTGATCGGAATTCATCTCACACGCCATTCGACCTACGAATTTATCCACACAATGATTTGATTAGTTGAGAGAGAGTGAATTTCATTACTTAATCCACAGCCAAACAAGACCTAATAATAAACATTCATCCGAAAGATAGGGTCTACATATGACAAACGGTGAAAATTTGAGCTGATTAAAATTGATTAATAAGTACGGCGCAAAAGATTTGATATAGAAACCTTGGTAGAGATTTAGGACTAACCTAAATGAACAGTCAAAATATTGACTATTTAAGTTACCAAAAATAAATGTACTAGACGTAAATTCCCATTAATGGAGCAAAAGAAGATCAATTAAATTTTTAGGAAACAATTTCTCAAAAAAAAAAAAAAAAAAAGGAAACAATTTCGAAATTGTGCATATTTTTAGTGTCGCGCAATAATGTGGAGCAAAAAACTTCAAATTAGTACAGCTTGCTATTCAACTGTTTTACCAATTGGCAATTGCAGTAGTTCTCTATTTTTTACCTTTAATCAGAAGCGTCGGCGGCTTTCTTGGGTCTTTCTTTTTTATTTTCGATTTTCTTAAGTCTGATTATCGTAATTTATTTTTGGTGATTAGACAAGGTCTTCATTGAATTATATTAAATATATATAATCTGAGCTCATTGCTCTGTTCTGTTCGCTGTCCATACAATTTTTTGTATCTTAACATTTTCCTTCCTCCCCCCCCCCCTCTCTTCTTCTTTCTCCAGCCTTGCAGAGAGAGAAAGCACACAGTAACCAACTCAATATTCAGTTAATCTTTTTCCGTTAGTTTTTTCCATTGCGGACATTGATTTTTTTTTGTCCTGAGTAATTTCTATCGGAGATTCAGGATACGCAGACTTGATATAATTGGCAGATTTCACGCAGTAAAGTGATTCTCTACATTCCGGGATTTTTGCGAGAGATCTGATTATATTTTTCGTTCTCTTTGGGAATTCGGCCCCAACCCAACGCAATCGAGAGCCTTTATCCGGCAGCCTCGCCGGCCGGAGTCTCGGTTCCGCCGATCTTTGCCGACACGCAAGATTTCCGGGTTTGACTTTGTCCTTTTTTCTTTTAATTTGTCCCCTTGGAGTTGAAATAAAACTTCCTCCCATTTACTGGGTGTGGTTATTTTATTTCGTTAGTTACGGTTACTCGTCCACTAATTAGAATTACGAATTTACAATTTATACAGACGCGTGGGTGCTACGTCGTATTCGTGTAATGTTGAGATTCAGAAATTTGTAAAGCTTTCGCCTTTTTTCGCGAGGGTTCTGTTCTGTTCCGGTTTTTTCTTTTTCTGCATCATTTTGTGATAAGGGGTATGCGCGAGTCAAACCGCGGATCAACTCGCGGTCAATGCTCTTTGTTGATCTGCTGATTTCCAAAATTTCTTGGGATTTCAACCGTCTTTCCGCGGCTAATTAACTAACGCCCAAAAAAAGGGGGCCGGTTTGCTGTGATCGAAAATGATGCGGATGAGGACTAAGAATGAAGCGCTACCGCCGGATTTTAATGTCGGCAGAGGTGCTGGTGGCGGCGGAGGCGTGGAGAAAGAGTGGGAACTCAGGCCCGGCGGAATGCTGGTCCAGAAGCGTACGGACGGAGAAAGCCGCGTGCCGCCACCCACCATTCGCGTCCGTGTCAAATACGGGTCCATTTATCATGAAATCCGCATCAGCTCTCAATCAACTTTTGGTAATTCTTGGCCCTTGAGTCGTAACTGGGATTCCTTTTTTTTTTTTTTTTTTTTTGGATTTTGAATTTTGTGTATGTGATGAAACTTCTTAACTTAGGGGAATTGAAGAAAATGTTGTCGGGTCCGACGGGATTGCACCACCAAGATCAGAAGCTGTATTACAAGGATAAGGAGAGGGATTCAATGGCATATCTTGACAGTGCTGGAGTGAAGGACAAATCTAAAATCATGTTGGAAGAGGATGCTATTAGCAAGGAGAAACGCTTCTTAGAGATGAGGAAGAATGCAAAAATGGAGAAGGCTGCCAAAACGCTATCAGATATCAGCTTGGAGGTGGATAGGCTGGGTGCACAGGTAATTATGGTGATTTCATTGATTGGATTGTGCACATCTCTCTGTGTTTGATGAAACCATGAAAAATCGTGTACTTTGTGTTGTCTGATTCGGTCAGGTGTCCGCTCTCGAAACTGTAATTTCTAAAGGCGGGAAAGTGGTGGATAAAGACGTAGTGACCCTGATTGAGTTGTTGATGAATCAATTGCTTAAGTTGGATGGCATCACTGCTGATGGTGATGTCAAATTACAGAGGAAAATGCAGGTAGTAGTTTATTCTGTTTGAATATTGATTGAAAATTTGGTTCTTGAATGTCTGAGGTGGTGTTACATATTAGCTGATTTATGAACATCTCATTTGTGGTTAAATTTCCTAGGTGAGAAGAATACAGAAGTATGTAGAGAGACTTGATATCATAAAACTCAAAAATCCAATGCCTAGTGGCAACGGAAACCAAGTTAGGAACATGTCTTCTTTGCCTGCTCACCATCACAGGAACTCGAGCAGCAGTGTTTCATCTCCCGTCCAGCACCACCAAGCTAGGCATTCCTTTGGGGATTCTTTGATGGACTGTGATTCACCAAAGCAGCAGGAGCAGGATCAACAGCAGCCTTCGAGGCACTCAGCCTCTGGCGGTGCTGTGGTGATAACAACACAATGGGAGACTTTTGATTCTACTTCGAATCCATTTTTAGGCGCTCCCTCAACCTCCAATACGGAAAAAAGCACCATTCGTGCAGCTCAACCTAGTTTCAGTTGGAATTTGCTTTGAGTTGGCAGTCAACGTATACGTGCTGCTGTGTCTGGTGTCGATGTGTTTGGAAGTTTGTTTGGTATGGATTCTCGATTCTTTTCTGTATTTAGAGTTTTGTTAGCTTCCCATATGTGTTTCTCTTAATCAGAAATAAATGGGGCTACGTACAACGGCTGATGTTACCCTCGTCATAGCTCTATATATATATTCTTTTCCGGCCGTCATCCCCATCGAAGTTGTTTATATCTTGTAATGTTCCTATAGTTTGCATTGGAATGAGTAGTTTATTTTCTCCTGATGAAACAGAACTTCATTCAGAAGGGGGTAGAGTTGTAAATTTTGTTGGAGGATCTAAAAATGGAGTTGTAAGATTGATTAGTTAAAGCAGGTCAACTCTGTTTGATGGTGTTCTTTGGGGTTTTTAAATAATTGCATTATTGAGAAAAGAGTAATTGATGTGTTTATTCCTTGCTTCCTGACCAGGGTACGTAAAAGCGCACACACACGCACAAGGAAGAACATGAAGTAAGATGGATTTATATCTGTAAAGGAATACTAATTAATCCACCCTGTTTGATATAAAGACAGGTCATGTGAGAGAGAGAGAGAGAGAGAGAGAGAGAGAGAGAGTGTTTGCAGCATGTAATGTGGCTTGTCGTGATTCTGTTTGCCTCAAATCATATCTTCTCGGACTGAACCAAATTTGCTGCTGCCTTTTCTTCAGCTCTCGTGTCTTAAAATTAACAATGTGCATTTGCGTTTACTATTTTCACCACACATGACATGTGAAAAACTTTTAGTCTTCATTTCCAGGAACACTAGATTTTACATCGTTAACTTCATATTACATTGGATTCCAGTTATTTCAAAATCATTAAAACATCGAATCTTGATATTTATTTGCTGTTTATTATTCAGAATTATATTATTTCGTGTTGAAAAAACTTGAGAAAAATGATCAAATCATCTTTTAGAACAGGAGCTTATGTTTATGAATTATGAGTCTATGACTCGTGTGTTGATCTTACATACAGAATTGGAGAGTATTTAATCAAATTTATTTTAGCGAATATGCTTAATATAAGTCAGAAATTGAGGTGAGATTGTTCACAACATAATTTGTCCAAACATGACTAACTGGGGTCAAAGTATGAGGATTTTAGTCCTGCATCACACTGCATGATAGAAGCAATCGTTTGTTAACCATCCGGAATTGAATAGTCGAGACAAAAGATGTAACTTGAGATTGTGAAGTCTAGGAGTTAAATTTATTACAAGGTCATTAAGACCGCCAAAAAGCATATAATAGAATGAAGATGACAATCCAAATGACCGTCACCCAAACCACCTAGGACACCACCGTCATCCTTCGACCAGGCAAGTCATCTTATAATAATCCAAAAATTACCTCCGTGAAAATTTTAATCTTACAGTTTAAACATAAGAACCCACCTCAAGTGTTCGACGTAAGTAAATTATCTCGGAGGTGATTTAAGCTTGATCGGTCCTACAAAATCGTCTAAACACCTAAGCTTAGTAGCACAATAGAGTTAACTTAAACCATTTAATGCACTAGGTAAACCTATTCCCAATTTTTGACATTTAGAGTTGAAAACACCATCAAGACATTTGCCTTGTGATTTACTCCATCCGTCTCCCAAAAATCTTCATATCTTTATTTTTGGTGTGTCCCCCAAAAATCTTCATATCTTTCCCTATTTTGAGACACTACCCACAACAAATTATTTCTCCCTATCTTTACTTTATCAACTTATTTATCTAAAATATCAGATATGGTCCACCACTATCTCAATTAATTAATATATCACTACCCTCAATATGGGTCCCTTTCTCCACTCATGATACACTCACTCATAACTAATTCAACTAACTTTTTATTAATACCCGTGTCACTCCCTCCTAGAATGATTTTTGGGGGACAAAGGGAGTAACTTTTAAAAGGTGGGATCAAGGATCCGAGAATCATATCATGCATTTCTAACTATTTTTCAAACCTCAATTTGGAACCATGGTATGAAATGTCATGCCATTTTCAACACATAAGTCACACATGTATATACGTACTTATTACACATATAATACATTAAAGAGCATGTATTCACATTGTATCATGTCATAGATAACATCACACAATTTTAAAGATTCTTGAATACAAATATAAATTTATTCCTTATCTAAATCACATATGTAATTAATTAAAATAAAATATTTAATTTATTAATTTAATAAAATGGGTCAAGCATCCTTGATTACATTAAAATTAGTCAACTTATTTATTTAAATTACGTATGGCTCAAGGCCCAGTTCAAGCAATATCAAACAGGTGGCCCTTATAACAAATAAATAATCAGGATAATTCTAAACATAGCCCTCATTTTACTCTCCATAGCCCCTAATAAAAAAAATAATTAAAATTATAGTAAATGTACAATTTTATCCCTATAATCCCAATAAATATAATTGGTGGATTCTAAAAACACGCATAGCCCCAAAAATATGATGAACAGCGGCAAAGTAACAAATCTGACTAAATTTATCAACAAAAAAATTCTGAAAATGTCGAAACGTCAATCGAAAAAAAATCTGACTATATCCTAATCTTCGTAATCTATCAAAACAATATTACCTACATCTGATTTTGCATTTTCCCTACGCCCAACAAAAGAGGATGATGCATATCATGCAAAAAATTGAAACCAGAAGAACAAATACACACTCATGAAGAAAAAAGAAGGATTGATTATTTGTGTTAGTTTGGATTGGTGGAACAACCACACAATTGAGTGTGTTGAGGCCTTGAGGGAATTTTTATGTTATGTGCGTGACTTTTTCTCTTTCTCTCACACATTTAAGTCAAATAATATATGTATATACACAACGAAATTGTTCTTCAAGAACCGAATTCTTCAGAGAGAAAATAGATAAGGAATAAAATCCTTCAAACCAACAAATAATCCAAACACTTATGTTCAATAATATTGGAGGATTTTTACGCCGTCGCTACTTTTCTTAATCTTCATTATCTTCTTTATTATGTCGTCGCCGCTGTTCTTCATATTTTGGGGCTATGCGAGTTCTTATTTCTTCAGATTTTTAGGTGTTGAATTTGTTTTTTTATTAGAATTTAATTAAGGGATATGGAAATAAGAAAAGGGGTTATGCGTGTTTTTTTAGAATCAATTAGTTATAATTATTGGGGCTACAGGGATAAAATTATACATTTACTATAATTTTAATTATTTTTTTAATTATAGGGACTATAAAGAGTAAAATGTGGGCTATGTTTAAATTACCCAATAATCAAATTGGACTTTTAGGAAATTATTAGTAAAGGAACATAGCTTTTCCTTACTCTTGAAAGCCTTTAACTGAAAATAGGCCCATATAAATGGCTTCATGGTCCAAATCAGAAATAATACATGAAGTCCATATTTTTAAACCCATAATTAACCATTTCCAAATTTAATTAAAATAAATAAAAAAGGCATCCATAAATCCTAAAACTCATAAATACTACCACATAAACAAGTATTTTACACAAATTAGGAATAATTATATTTACTATAGTGCAAAAACTTAGTTTTAGACTTTTAGTGGTTAATTATACTTATTTAGTTATTTTTTTTTTTTGGCAATAGAAAAACACTATACATTGGACTGCTTAGCTAAACTTGTTAATATAAATGATTGGCGATGCATACATTTGGCGACGATGTTTTTTTTTTTTTTCATTCGAGATAAAGTATCAAAACTTTATTTGCTTTGAATATCAGCATGTATATAAATATTTAACCCACTATGGAGCTATTTTATATTAATATTGTTCGTGAAGTTGCAGTTCTAAAAAATGTCCTTTTTAGTTGTACGTATAAGTTTCATTGCTATCCCATTATATATAAATATTTAACCCACTATTGAGCTATTTACATATATACACGTACATTGATGAAAGATTTTAGTTTAGTAATAAGTCATATTATATCTTACTGTATAATTTTTTGAGGGGAATAATTATTATTTTAAATTATTTAAGTGCACATGACATCAAATATAGAAATCTAGAATCAAACATAGGTGGGAAATGCATAAAGAAGCTTTCCATTTTCAGAGAACAAGATTTGATATTAGCATATACATACTGAAAATGTTGAAACCAATTAGTGGACAACAAGGTAAAGTAAGTAAGGTGTTGGTGAATTCAAATTCCTTCAAGGGTTTGAATTTGATCCTCTCCAAATGGTCCAAACGCAAGTAAAGATTCCAGAGCGTCGTCTTCGTCGCACTGTAATCAACACAAGTCAAAATATGTTCATCAGTTGTAAGAATTATTTAATTTGTGTGCAGTAATTCGAAGAAGATGAGGTTACAGAATAGCATGCATGCCTCTTTTATTTGAGAAGAGGCACTGCCGAATTTTACACAGTCCATTGATCCACGTACCTGTTCTTCATCAAATACAAATTAAAAAACAAGAAAAAGTATGACAAATGTGAAACTAAATTAATCATCTTCTGACAGAAGGGGTTTGCTGAAATTCATGAAGAAAGTAATGTGCGTGTGTGTGTGTGTGTCTGATGAATTTTCTAGACTTGCCTGGTGATATACAGCTTGATCATATGATGAATTATTCATGCCATCATATAACAAGGAGCTTTCAATATATTCACATCCTTGTTGCTGTGAAATTTAATTAAGGGTTTCAGTTAATTATTAACAATATCTAAAGCTGTGTGTGTGTGTGTGTGTGTTTCCTTGGAAATATTGAAGAGAAGCACGTACCTGCGGTTGGTTTAGGATGTTGAGTTGAGCTGATTGATTATTGTGAAGATGAGTTGGGTTGTTCAAGGGTTGTTGTGCGGTAATATTGATATCAAATGCAGAACAGAATGGTGTATTCCCTCCGTTTTGTAGGTCTTGGATCAAAGCAAGATTTGATGGCGGCGGCAGAAGCAGCTGATGTTGGTAATCACCATTAAAATCAGGTGACAACTCATTTTGTGTATTAGGCGGCACACAAAAAGAATCTCCCTGGAGATACTGGTCAATGCTGTTCTGCAACTTATATCTATGAAAATTTAGACTGCAGCTTCCTGAATGAGTAGAGGGCAATGCAGAAATAATTTGTGCTGAATTCCCAACTTGTGGAATTATGGTGGGATTAACCACTGAAGTATGACTATTCTTATGGAATGGGAAATCTTTGTGATAGGAAGCAGCTCCAAACAAGTGGGGCTTGTTTAATCTGTTGATCAGAGTTAGGGCTGAATAATTTGTGGCATCATCACCAACCTCAACTTTGTAGCTTGCATCCGAAACTCGTTTCAAAAACATCCTATATTTCTTTACCACAAAATTAACATTACTTTTACTTTGTTTAGGGAAGAAATTAAATAAATATATAACAAGTAGAAATTAAATTTGTTACCTGCAAATGACTCGCTACATTTTCTCTGGTTAAACCGGGCACATTCATCACTTGAAGAATTTTCTTCGGCACAGATCCTACATCAAATTTCAAATCAAAAACCGGCACACACACACACACCCATATATATATATATATGTGACAAAATGATCAGTTGAAATAGTTATATTGTGAAATTTGAATTGTACTCATATTAATAAATAAAGGGGTGAACATGCATGCTTACTCTCAAGACCAATGGTTCTAATAGCTTCCAAGAAACGATAATGCAATCCATTCGTCCATATAACTTTGGGCTTTTTAGCATTGACATGATCACATTCAGAAGCAGACCACTCTTTACTTGCTGCTTTTCTCTTTGAATTTTGCTTATTATTTACAGATCTCGATGCACATGATACTGATACTGCCTCCCTATTTCGGGAATATTCATTCTTCCCTTGTAATTTCCTTTTGTTTCTCATGGCTGCAAATTGCCATAAATCCTTCAAATCATTTGGAGAAACTGGCTTTGATATGAACAAAGCAGCACCGCTCTCCAGTCCTTTTGAAACAACACCCTCTTTGCTGTCAACTGACATTACTGCATGCGTCACACCAAATATTTATTCAATTAATAATAATACTAATACTAATAATATATAAATCAAACATGCAGTGCTTGTATATATGAATTATATATAGATAGATAAAAAACTTACAGACCACAGGGAGATTGAATTCATGGGTGATGAGTTGTTGTAGTTGAAATCCGTTCATATCTGGCATGTGAACATCCGACACCACCAAATCGAAGCCTCCCCCCTTAATCCGAAGAGCGCACAATGCATCATTCGGATGCTTGGCTGTCACAACTGATCAAATAAATTCATCGGATTTTAATTTAATTCATTCAAATTAATTAATCTCTGCAATTTCAAACAATAAAAAAACAAGATCTTTTTTTTTTATAAATATATTCATACCTTCATATTTGAACTTCTTAAGTAGGGCTGCAACAAAGGAAAGACATGTTGTATCATCATCAACAACCAAAATGCTTATCGAATCATGCGATCTTCTCGACTCAGAGGAGCGTCTCGCGGAGAAATTTTTACATTCCATTTTTCCCTTCTATTTCGGAAAAGGGGTTGAAAAAAGGTTGAAGATATGATATATGTATAAAGAATTGAAGATAAATCTATGAGGTTTTGTCAACTGAAAAGGGGACACAACACAAGAAGGAAACTCGTGAGAAATTATATATATACAACAAATTGTGGACGTGGTTTTATCTTTATTTTTGGCGGCCTCATCTTTTTGATGTTTACTTTTCACAGCCCTAATCCGCATTCAGAAAAAGAAAATAAAATTAAATTTGGGATGGCATTTTAATTTTTAAATTTTTTGTGTGTGGTAGTTTAAAGTTTATCACGATGTTATTAATGTTGAAAATCCAAGTGTAAAATTAGTATTTAATGTAATATGCCATCTTATATTACAAATGTTCATTTTATGTAGTCTACTTTTTTTCGGGACGATTAATTAATTAATTTGATGTATGACGAATTTAATATTTTCTTTTGCAGGTTTTTATCCATATTAGATAGTATACATATAGTTTTGGATGAGTTAAATATAATGTTATTTAGTTTGAATTTTAGTATTTATTAGATCTCCTTGTTTGATAAATAAGGCAAGTTATAATTTCTTTTTATTTAGATATAATGAATATATTAAACTCAAAAGACTAACAACGAAAATTTGTGTGTGATGGATAGGGGTGTCAAAATTGGCCCGGCCCGGCCCGAAACCGGGCTGGGCTGCCAATTTTCAGGCCGGGCTGGGCATCACAATGTTAGGCCCGAAATTTTTTCGGCCCGGCCCGGCCCGGACAAATTGCACTACAAATATAATTTTGGGCCGGGCTGCGCCGCACATTTTCAGGCCCGAAAAATTTCCGGGCTGGCCCGGCCCGGCCCGACTTTTCTTGCAATTTTTTTTGGCCCGACCCGGCCCGATTATTCCAAAAAGCCCGACGGGCTCGGGCCGGGCCGGGCCGGCCCGGGAATTTGACAGCCCTGACGGAGGTATAACCGCCTAATTATGCTTTAATTATTTAAAAATTGAAATTTATAATTCAATTTATAAAACTTAATTAAGTATTAATTTAATGAATTAATTAATGTTAGCCAACAGCCGCAGGAAGCGGCAGCAGCAACGGTTGGAGTAAATCTGGGCCCACAAAAATCCAAATATTAGGGCGTTTACTTTGCGTGACAGGATAAATTGATAAAACATAGGATTGATTATATGAAGGATTAGATGATCAAACAAGCTAATAAATAATCAATCCATCAAAGTAAACGGTGGATTAACCTATACTATTTTTATCTATCTATCCTATCCCAAAATAAACGCGATATTGAAACTATTAATAATAATAATAATAATAATAATAATAATAATAAATGAAGATAAGGATTAGGTAATACGAGGGGGGGAGTGAAGTAATGGCTAAACTCATACTCATAGGATTAGTCATTCCTTAAGGAATGGACATTTCTAATGAAAAAATTATACCAACCGTGAGATTAGAAATGGAGACAACAATGACCATTCTATTCCTATTTCATTCCAATATACCAGCCATCCCCTCAGAGCAACTCCAATGGAGTATGCAAAATAGCGTTTTTTTTTTGAGAGAAGAGTATGCAAAATAGCGTTGTGCGCTTTAATTCCACCAATCAACTTCCAATGGTCAGCGCCATCTTTATCCATTTTTTGTGATATAAACAGTGTTGCGGCATATATAGCGCAACAATGTTTATTGCTTTATTATTTTTTTTCATTTTATATTTATATTTATTTTCTTTAATTTAATTAATATTATATTTCTACGTACACATAAATCTCCTTTTATATTTTTATTGATTTTGTTCAATTTAATTATATTATATTTGTGCACATAAATATTTTAACTACATTCAAATAATAAATCTTAGAAAACTACATAAAATAATTATTAAATTCTAGCACAATTACATAAAATAAATGTGATAAATCAAAATTTTCTTGCTTGATTGAAGGAAATAAAAAAAAAAAACCTTGACGCCCATTTGATGCTTCAAAATACATTGATTGAACATATATTGAAAAAAAATATTTTAATTTTTAGAATTAGAATATTTTATTATGTAGCTTTTATTTTTTGTAATAATGTGAGACGACTATTCTTTTTTCTACTCAATTGAAGTGAGTCTCGACCCTCGATTTATCATTTTATTAATGCGGTCTAATTTAAATTTGTATTACTTGTTGCTTCATGTAAATTTTACAAAATATTAAAATTAAACAAACAAAGATTATTATGAAATATTCATTTTCTGCTGCATTTTTGTGTAAACGGTTGGAGATGCATTATTGATTCTATTGTATTTTTGTGCTGAAGATGTTGTATTTTTGTGTAAATCATTGAAGATGGTCTTATTTTGTTGTTTCTACAGTATGATATCATTTATATTCATTTATTCTCAATTACGTTTAAATCTCATATGTTACACATAACATGATTGTACGTATAATATCAAAATTAATCAAAGATGTAATACACTTTAGTGACAGAGGATCTCATGTGTGTCAACTCATAAGTGCTTATTAGTTATTAGAAACATATCTGTGCAAATATTTGTATGCCCTTTTTCCTTATTTTCGTACTTGCTAAAAAAAAATACAAGTACGAATTCTAATGTTACCTAAACAATCACATGATCATTATCATCATCATCATCATCCCTAACAGGCTAACACGTATATATGAATGTATGATTAGATAGAATAACTCCATAGTATTAGTGGCATATCATCAGCAGCAGCATCTACTTCCACATCATGACTGTAGAGAGGTGGCGGCAGCATCAACCCCTCAGCCATATTGAACAGCAATCCTTGCATCCCAAAAATACCTTCATCATCCATAGACAACGAATTCACGGTGGCGGCCTCCTCCCGTGGATGGAAAGCCTCGGCTGCCTCCACCGCTGCCTTCCGAATGTCCTGGGCGCTCGACGATGCGGGAATAGGCAGCCGCCAAGTGGAGTCGGCGAAATTCAGGCAAGCCGACCGCCCTCTCAATGCAATCGCCGCCACGTCATGTGCACGTGCCGCCATTTCCGCGGTGGCGAAGGTCCCGAGCCAGATTCTTGATTTCTTGTTGGGCTCTCTGACCTCGCAAACCCACTTACCGGAATCCCGCCGGCGCGTCTCGCGGAACTTCTTCCGGCCGGCCCGCTTCTTGGGGCTGTTGGAAGCTAGAATCACTTGTTCATCTGAAATAACAGCCATGCCGCGGGAGGTTCCATTGTCGGAAGAAGATTCGGCCGCTGCTTCGGAAGATGATGAGGTCGGTGACCAAAACTCTAATTGGACGCCAGGAATTAGCTCCGCCTCTGAGTAGTAACTACCGAACATATCCATATGTCTGTATGACTGTACTTTTTTAGAGTTTAAGGTGAAGAAGAATACAGTAGCTATGTAAAAGAAGTGGTTGTTTGACTTGGAAGTGTAAGTGGGAAGGGAGTGTGTGATTTCAGTTGTTTCAGTTTGTGGGAAATTTATATGGGTGAGACACGGTTGATATGACGATTGAAAATGCCAGGGTGGCGTCCCACGGTTTCTAGGACAAAAAAAAAAAAAAAGTGGGATTGAATTTAATAAAAGGAGAGGACAGCTATCTGTTGTTTTATACAGCTCATCAAGACTGAAAGCACTCGTAAGCTCCCACTCTTCGGCTTTGTCCACGTGTACGTACCGGTTAAGTGAACGTGTGACGTTTCTACAACGAAAGAAACTTTAATAGGAAATCGGAACTTTCCTATTTTATCATGTTCCCACATGTCTCTTGTCTGTTCCCTTCTTCGCCCTTTCTTTACACTTATTAGTTATTACAACTTACAGTCTTACATGACACTTTTCCCTCCAAAATAAACAAAAGAAAAAGAAACTTACATGAGACAAATTAATCGATTAAAATTTTCACTATAATATTATATTCTCCCTCTTCTTCTGTCAACCAAAAGTATGGGCATATTTAATTTGTTGTGAGCTATAAAATATTACTTTAATAACATTAACTTGGGATGGAGGAAGTTTTTAATATGAAAATAGTTTTTTCTATTTTATGAATAAGGCTTAAATTAGATCAATATAAAAACATTATGCTTTGTTTATAAATTGTCCGCTCTTTGTTTATGGAAATATGACCTATATATCCATTTGATGAGACGGGTTTATTTAACATCAATAATATATATCTATAAAAAGTGGAAAATACCTAATTAAATGAGCGTGATTTGTTAGAGAGCTTAGATATGGGTCCGGCCAAAGCGGAGGGCGCAATTCCTCCGTTTTGAAGCCGCGGGCGACGGGAATAAGAAGCTGAGGTGGCGGCCGGTGATCGGGAGAAATGTTAATTTTCAGAAATGCTAATTTGTAAACACATAAAATTTACAGAAATGGACGAGGAAGAAGAAATGAGCGAGGTACAAGGGACAAGCAAAGTTGTGGGACCCCAAACCTTTATTCATATATTAATTCATTTTTTTTATTGTTTTTAATTCTTTTTTAAACCTGGTAATAGAAATATGTAATCAGGATGTTTGAATGTTAATATGTTTTTTTCATCTTAAATTTATGTAATTCAAAATTAATCATTCATAAAATAATTGTTACTTAAATTAGTATATAAAATTAATTGTTAAATAAAAAAAATGGGGAGTGCCCTTCAAATTTGGAGGACACCATTAGAGAGTCCACTTGAACCCACAAATTATATTGGTGGCCTCCAAAATGGAGGGCATCATTGTAGAAGTTGCTTCTAATGCACATGTAGTAGGTATGGAGACGGGTAGGAATATTCTTTGAAGACGATATTTGTATGAAAATATGAGTTATAGTACTCTATCCATACCTAACTCGTTGTTGTATCTAATACTAGAAGGAAAAACAAACGTTAATAAAAGAGAGTCCTAAACAAACTAGACAACTACCAAAACAAAAAACATTAATAAAAACTTAAATGATAACATTATACTGCCTCCGCTCTATATTTTTAAATGTTTCATTTTGATTTTTTTTCAATAAATATCATTTCAAAATTTGAAAGTAAAATTATGACTTTCTTCCTATTTTACCTTTTTTTAATGCTTTTCGTAATTGAATAATAAGTTGAATGATAATTAATAAGATTATATTTTTAAGACTTGTAAAAAGAATGGAGTAAAAGAATGCGTAATTTAACGATACATAACACTTGTAAAAAAAGAATGGAGTAAAAGACAAAGTTATAATCAATGGATGCATAGCATCGCTGTCGCAAAGATAAATAAGAAAAGTAACATAATTTTATGAGAGTAGAATATTTGAAGTGACCGAGTTTATGTGCATATCAGTTATTTATGCCCTTTTAGTAGTGAGTAGACAAGTGGCAATAAATGTAAGTTATGTAACATCAAGCAAGCGACAAAATTTGACGCTATTGTTGATGAAAGTGAAGGGGAGAAGAAGATAAGAGAAGGCGGTATGACCGAACACGGATGACAGTTAACCCAAATCCAGTCCTGTGTTTTCCCCACGGAAACGCGTGCCCCACGTGCTCATTCAACTCTCCCTTTGCTTTGCCTTCATTTCTCGTCACATATTAATTAAGCATAATCGCCGGAGATTAAATTCATCACATATCCTTTGAGATTGAATTAATTCTAGATTAACTTCGTTATAGAGTAATTGACGGAACTCATAACGTAAGTCTAATTTCATGTGTTACTATCCTAAGGTTAAGCATCGGGCCAAATCTATCCAACTGAACAATATATCATGAAATTAAATCTTCTCTAATTCATCCAACCCAACACCACCTTAGATGTAGACAAGATCTTGGATCCAAAAAACTCTACATTATATGGTTGGATGTAATTAAAGGGCAATTAATGAAAAATAGAGATAATTAAGGTGGATTAGTGGTAATTAATTAGAGGATAATTTGTTGTGAGGTATAAAATATTACTTGAATCACACTAACCTAGGACGGAGAAAGTATTTAATTATTAAGTCTCAATTAAGATTTATTAATCCTTAATTAGGATTAATTAATTTCAATTAAAAATTATTAATTTTCAATTAGAGTTCATTAAACCCCCAATTAAAATTTATAAATCTAAAGTAGAGTTTATTAAGTCCATTTAGAGTGTATTAATCCATTATTAAACTTTATTAACTCCAAATTAGTGTTAATTAAACTCCAATTAAATATCAAATTAAAATAGAATAATACTAAAAAAGTACGTGTGTATGTTCCATTATATTTTGACACTTAATTATATACTGACCCTATAATTACGAGACAATAATAAATATAGTATTATAATTTTGAAATGTACTCCCTCCGTCCCTGATAAGTGTGGTCCGCAGGGAGGGACACGAGTTTTAAGAATGATGTTAGATAGATGTGTAGTGAGTGGAGAATGTGACCACTTTATTGTAGTGTTAGTGTAGTATTAGTTACTTTTAAAGGGTTAAAGGATAAAATTTTAAGTGAGGTCATATCCATTTAAGGAAGGACCGCATTTATGGGGGACGGACGAAAAAAGAAAGTGGACTACACTTATCAGGGACGGAGGGAGTTTATATATTTTCTGTTTGTATGCTTGAACTCGTATAGTGTAGCCTAATATGTCCACGCCATTTTGCTGAAATTTTAAAATGATATGCAATTAATGTGAAATTAACTAACTTAATCGACTCAGTTATAAGTTATTCCTGCACGAGGACTTCTATTTCTTTCTTATTTACTAGTGCTACTCCCTCCGTCCCGTTATTTTTGTCTCGTATTTTTTTTTGGACTGTCTCATTATTCTTGTCCTGTTTCTATATAAGGAAATATGCTTATCTCACAAAAAGTTGTGGGCTCCACTATTTTCTATCTTTTTACCCTTTAAACATCTTTCTCCTTAATACTCATACTCAAAAGAAATGAGACAAAAATAACGGGACGGATGGAGTATTTTCTTATTTCATCAGTCCTTGACTAATTCAAGAATACGTGTGTATGTTCCATCCTCTTCCCAGTTCCTATTGGTGTGACGTGACCACTTTTTTCTTTGTTTTATGGAGTAACTGAGTAAGTATTATCAATTGATGGCAACTGTTATGACAAAGATTAAGCAGTCTCCTTGGCTTGCTTGCCACTTGGCACTGTCCAACAATACAAATTTGTCTTATTTTTTTCTTTTTCTTTTTGTTCGTAGTAAATATATTATCAAATTATACGTAAAAATTTATTTAAATTTATACAACAATAAATTAAGAATGAAAATAACATGGACTAATATATATATATATTAAAACAAAATAGTAACCACCACTTTCAATTTCAATGACAATTTTGTAAATAAATTTAAATTCAAGGATTAAAACAGTTTTATTTTACGGTTTAATAATAATAATAATAATAATAATAATAAAAATAAAAAACCTATTAGCAAGTTAGCAACACAGTTTTTCAATAAAAAAGCATGTAACAGTACGTTTCTTATTTATTTATTTATTTTTAGATCAGACACATATAATGATAGATCTTTTGCACATAAATTTGTAGTCAACTTTGTATATAAAATAAAAAATACTTATAATAAATGTTGGAAAAATTAATAGAGTTTTGATTTGATACTAAAATCCAGCTGATCCCAACCGAGTAGATGATTGCACAAAGCCTAAAGCATTTTTTAGCTTACCTGTTTGAGCTTATAGAGTTTCTTAGTTTACAGGTAGAGCAGCTGAAGACAGCAGAAGCCAAAGCAGAAGACACAGCTAAGCTGACCCAGCCTAGGTATTCAGCAGAACAGACTCAGCAAAGCAAGGACCAAGCAGAGTCAAAGATCCTGCAGTATCAAGACCCAGCTCAGTGACGAAAACCCAGCTCAGTGTCAAAAACCCAGCTCAGTGTAAAAGACCCAGCTTAGTGTCAATGACACAGCTCAGGTTAATGACACAGCTCAGGTTGAAGACACAGCTCAGGTTAATGATACAACTCAGGTCTCAGACACAGCTCAGAGTCAAGACACAGCAGAGTCCAAGTCGCTGAAGACACAGCAGAAACGCTTAGCAGTCCAAAGACAAAGACCTTCTCAAAGACAAGATCCCGATGTCAGAAGATCTTATCTGAAGCAGTCAAATCTGAGAAGGAATAGCTTCTGCAGATACAGACCTACTTCGTAGGTTAAAGGCCAGAAGTTAATGAGAGTAGGTAAGATTTAAACGGCTCTCTTCCAACGGCTAGTTTGAATCTCCACCTATATATATCTCCTCACCATTGAAGAGAAGGAGAGAGGCTGGAGAGACGACTGAAGAAATAAAAGAGCAAACAGAAAAATGAACAACATTCTTCAAAGCCAAATCTTTCAAGAACACTCAGCCAGTCAGCTGTGTTCTTAGTTGTTCACATATTCAGTCATAGGCAGAATAGATCAGAATAGAAATATCTTAAGCCTAGTTTGAAACGAGTTCATCATACTCTTTGTTCTTCATTGTAAGAACTAGTTCATAGTTGGAAAACCCATACCCAAACCCAAACCCAAACCCAAACCCAAACCCAGAAAGGTTAGGTAAAGGTACGCTTGCTCGAAGCGTGTAATTCGAGTGGTTAGGTTCTTCAGTACCCGGAAACTGAAGGTGTAGGCTTGACAGTGCCCGCAAACTATTGGAACACAGCTCGGGTTAGAGTTGTAAAGTTGCTTGGTACTTGGAAATCAAGTGGTAATGAATTACCAGTGAAACTGGTCGTGGACATAGGAGGTGTTACTCCTAACCACGTTAAAATTGCTCTGTTTTTATCGCTTTGTTTTATGCATTTAGCTAACCTCTCATGCATACATTTCAAGCTGCATAAACTGACTAACTGAAAAGTGAAACAGAGCTTTGCAATATGATTTGAAGCAACAGACGGACTTTCCAAACCCATCATCTTCCGCATACACTCACACAGCCAGCTGTGTCAATCAAGCTGTCATCCAACTGGATAGGACACAGCAGGCTCTCTCAAAAGATTTTTTAACTGGGAAAAGTTTTTAAACCTTGGTGTATTCACCCCCCTCTACACCAAGGTATCCGTCTTGGGACCAACAATTGGTATCAGTGCAGTGGTTCAATAGATCACTGTATCTGTGTCAAGTCAGCATTTCCTTGCTGATAGTGGTCACCTGAACAGATCCTTCAAAGTTTCAATTTTTTTTTAAAAATCATTATATTGCATACTGTTATGGAATCTTCTTTGTGCAGGAATTTTCCGACACTCTCTGTCGATGACTATCAGATCTGGAAGATCCAACTCAAAAGCTTTCTGAGCGAGCGTCACGACATGATGTGGGATGTTATCACTAACGGACCCATCATCATAAACTCAGAAAGTCAAGCAGAAGAATGATCAGGAGCTTGAAGATGAGAAAACATAGTTGATCATGAAGCTGGAGATGGCCAAAGCTGAATCAGATCAAAGAATGGCTCCAGCCAACACAAACACAGCTGGAACCAAGCCAAGGATGTACCAAAGAGATCGTACATAATCAAGCCAGCTCTCCAAGCTCAGTCCTATCAAAGAAGAAAACTGCTCGGTAACTCCAAGCCCAAGAAAAGCAGCAACTCCCAACTGATCACAAAGCTCAAAGGCAGCAGATGAATCCAGCTAACTGGAATCAAAATCAAAGACAGAATGTCATCCAGCACAGACATCAAGGTCATCTAAAGATACAGCTGAGAAGGATCTCAGCTGGTTATAAAGCTGAAATTCAACCGAGCTTCACATCAAGATTCCAGCAGACGGGATATCAAGCTAATCTAACAGACTCAAGCTATGAATTGGACCTCATCAAAATGGAGTCAACAAGGTCCAAAGAAGAAATGACCCTTTCAAAGACCAATCAGAAGTATCACTCACAAAAGATAAGGACAAATCTGGGTTATCAATGGAACCCTCAACAACAAAGTCGGACCCAATTACAACTGGGTGTCGAAGGAGTGATAACAATTCGAGGGACAGACGTAATTGAGGATGTCATCAAGCTTGCTGTGAAAGAAAGAGAGCTGATGATCAAAGCTCATGACTCACCTCAAAACTCTTCAAAGAATATGTCACGCGTACTGGTCCCAGCCAATTGTTGTGACAACGGTTTTCCTGGTAAGTTCAATGCGAAGGAATGCAATGCAAAGAACAGGAAATCGAAGATTCTACCCCGCAAAGCAGCAGTGAACTCAACTGATCATGGAACAGCTGACATCTTCAAAGAAATGAGCCAGTGATGAGATTTCGATCAACTCAACTCAAGTATGAAGCAGCTAAGAAAAGACAGCCACCTACTATCAAATTTAGAGGAAACTCCACTAAGCTGGAAATCTACATAGCTGTGATATCAGCTGAGGGCAAATTCAATCCAGCAGAATATTCAAGTTGAGAATCGAGAGAGAAATCCAGCTGAACTATCAAAGATCATCCTCTGCATACCAAACTCAACTGGATCCCAAAGCAGAAGGTTTACCCAGCTGAAGAGGAATCAAGCTCATCTAGACGTCAGTCGCAGAGCTCAAGGGAACTCAGCTGAAGGAAAATCAAGTCAATATCCAGATACTCAGCTGAAGGGAAAACTCAGTCAAGCAAAGGAAAAGACCGTCGTGGTATCAGCTGACTTCTATGTCCAAGCTGACCGGTTTGCGTCTCATGCGTTTATTTCTCTGAGGAATATACTATTTAAGTCCAATTATTTTGAATTCCTATTTTAAGCGGACATATGTTCCTTAGTTAAATTGCTTGATAAGTTTCCTTTCCCATCGCATTAATTATAAAGTGCAGAGTACTGTAGCATGGTAGTATCGAGGAAGAACGCCAAACATTTAAACTACCTCACGCGCGGTTGTAATACACTCGCCGTAAGCACGTCAGCAAACGTGATGAGTGAATCTCTCCCAGTCGTTGATCAGAATATCAACTGCTTCAATCTCAACCGTTGATCCATTATGGCAGTTGATATATATGGAAAAGATACTCAGAATTATTCCATCTTTATCTCTGCGATTTTCAAATCTTCAAATCATCTATCTATTTTCTGCAAATTCTTCACACGATCAAATTCAACAGATTGCAGTAATGGCACCCAAGAAATCAACTGCAGGGATGAACCAGTTCGAAGCTCTTATGAAAAAGTTGTCATTTGAAAGTTGTCTGTCCACCTCCAACCTTCATATCTCAGAACTCAACGAAATGGTGGATCTCGTCACAGACTCCGGACTCTTGCTGTGGGCAATCTCCATGCTCAAGCTTATGCTGAAGAGAGATGCTGCTCTCTTCTATCTCAACATTATTGACGAAGAAGGCTTCTACTCATCTTCATTCGATGTAATTGTCAAGGGCGATGACAGAAAATTTGATTCAGCAACCATCAACATCAAACTCAACAAGATACTTCGAAAGGTGTTCAATCTACCCAGCGAAGGAGGATTCATTCCAGACGATTACAGCCGTGAGGAAGTGGATGAATTCCTCAGTCAAGAGATGCTTATCTCTCCAGAGCCGTACAGAGCGAGCATGTCAAAGCTCCTACTCAAGCGAAAGTACAGGTTGCTGCTGGATATCACGCAGAAGTGCATTCTGAGGATAGCTGGATCTCAAGGAGAGATCAGTATTCCAAAGCTCAAGCCGATGATTGCCATGATCAAAGGCACAAACGTCAACTGGTTTGATTTCTTACTCAACCGACTGGTCAAGGAGTCAGAGAAGATCAAGTTCGACTCCACCAGGACGACGTATTCAACCTCAGAGCCCTTATATTTATGCTCTAAGATTTCGTTCTTAATAGAACAAGCTGTGAAAGGATACACAGTAAAGTGGGCCTATTCAGAACCGTTTCCAGAAACTAAGATTCTCTTCCAGAGAATTAGTCAAATCAATGATTTACTGAGGAAACAGCCTGCTGTGAGCAAAGGAAGAAAGCAGCTGGAAGAAACAGAGACAGATGTTCCAGCTGAGAAGAAATAGAGAAAAAGGAAGACATCTGACCCCAAACCAGCTGGAGGTCCAGCTGAAAAGAAAAAGAAAACAGATGTCATTCCACCAACTGAGGCGAGTTCTTCCTCAGAAGAAACTCCAAGTCAAGCAATGGTGATTCTCTCCCCACAGCCAGTATCAGCCTTCAATCAGATCGGATCAAACATCCTGGCTGATATGGGATTGAATGATGAATCATCAAGTTCAGAGGACGAGCTGGATAATCCAAAGAGTCAGACAACTCTTCCCAGCTCACCCCAGCCCTCACTACTTCACAGCTCTCCGCCCAAACAGCCTTCTCCTCCACCCACCTCTCCAACCAAAGAACCATCTCCTGTAAACACACAGGAAGATATTCAACTGGCTGAAGCTCCTTCACAGCCAGCTGTCACCAAAGCTGAATCCTCTTCCACCAATCAAAGCTCATCCCCAAAACAGCCATCACCCAAAATTCAAATCTCCACAGAATCAGAGGAGAGTGACTCTACTGCTTCTCCATCACTCAACTCCTTTGGCTCAGCCTTCATGGAAGATATGTACGAAGAGCTACGCATTGCAGGGATCAAGAGTGTTCTATCTCAGTATCCTATCTTGGCGTACCTACCAATCGCCCTCGTCAAAGTTGGAGATCTCAAATTCTATCTGGCCACCAAAATGGCAACTTGGTACCAGAATGAACAGCTGATCGAGACCTTCTCCTACGAGAAATTGAAGACGGATGAAGCATGCCTCCAGCACACTTTTGGATTTGGAAGTCTAGAGGATGCTTACTTGCATCAAGATGATCTCATCAGATGTATTATCAAAGTATCTCAGCAGTACCCCAAGCCGCATCCAGCAGACGTCTGGGAGTTAGCCAATAAGCGTCTAACAGCAGCGGAATGGAAGACACCTTCTGGAGATGTCATATCCAAAGAAGTCTCAGCTGAGATTACCAAGGAAGTTGTACCAGATAACACAGCTGAGGTAATAATCATTGAAGAACCTAATGATGCAACAGCTGAACCAGAGACAACAGCCCCACCAAGTCCAATTGCCGATGACACTTACTTGCAGGTCGAGTTCGAGGCAAACAAACCCTGTCATGTTGATTCTGCAATTCAAACGGACTCAGCTGTCGAGCTCTCAACCGCCATGAAAGAAGCAATATCTAAAGAAGTTGAAGAAATTCTTTTTCAGGATAGACTGAAGTCTCAAGTGGATGTCATCATGCGATTCACAGCTCTAGACTGTCAAGTTAGAGAGCAACAGCGGACAATTGATGAAGTCCATAAATTTGCTCAAGATTTACAAGAAAGTACAAGTCTAAATCTCAAGCAATCTCTTGTCTCTCAAAGCATTTATCAGACGCACCTTATGGAGAAGAGAGTTCCTGAGATTGTAACAAGATATCAAGCTCCACTGGTCGACGACATAGCAAATCTGTCAAGCCAGCTGGAAGCCCTCAAAAAGTCCACTCTCTCCAACAGCTCTAACATCCGCCAACTCTTCAACTTGTACAAAAGATCTGGATGCTCAGTTCAAAGCTGGAAGCAGCAGCAATGCCCAGCTGAACATCACCACAGCTGATAACTCAGCCAAGATTGCTGATGTTGAAGCCGCTCTCATCAAGCTCAACACAACAGTCATGAACCTCTCCGCCTCCCTTGTTGATAATGCCAAAAAGGGGGAAGATAAGAATAAAGCTGGAAAAACAATGGAGAAGGAAGCTGCAGCTCAGGGGGAACCTGTGCAACCAATTCAATCGGAAATCGACGACTTCGCCAAAGAGCTGGATGAGGAAGAGCCAGAGCCAGAGCCAACTGCAGCAGCCAAAGCAGTCAAAGAGACATGGAGAGAGAAGATGATTGCTCTTGCCAAAGCTTGTGGACATAAGCCAGAAGAATACAAGGACTATCACTGGCTGTGTAACTTCCACAACGAGCAAAGAAGAGAAATGCAAGAGCTGGACAAAATCATCAAGAAGAAAGCAGAATCGCTCCAGCCTGCTGAGAAAAAGCAGAGGAAGAAAAGGCTAAGCTACAGGCAAGATAGGAAGAAACAAGCATCTTCAAGCATTCCAAGATCCGATAAGAGAAACCCAGATGAAATCAATGAAAACTGGGAACAATGCAAAACAGAATTCATCAAAGAATTCTACTACCTGAATCAATACAAAGGTATGGATCATGAAACTGCATTCAAAGAATACTTGCTCGAACTTCATGAAGAAGATCCAATGATGGCAAGATCTTTAGCCCTAGCTGCCAAGAGAAACGACATCCAGCTCAAAGCTCCAAAAGTCAAGCAGTTGAAGCCTCCCACTATAGCTGGAACGAACCTTCCCGACAAGGCCCAGATTATCAAAGAAGTTCATCACTGGGCTGGCGAAAGAGGAATTTCCAAAACAAAGAATAAAGCAGAATGGAAGGAATTGGAAGAGTTCATCTTCAACAGATATGGTCTCAAGACTGACCATCAGATTGATGATCAGAGAAAGCATAATTGAAGACCCAGCCATCTGGGAATTTTTGACTTTTGAATTTCTGTAATTGTAAAGTTGTAAAATTTCCTTTTATTATTGAAAAGTTCGATTTTGCTCTCAAGCTCACACTGATGACAATAACTCTTTGTCCAGGCACTGAACTCTGAATTTGTTTACCTGCTGTGAATGTTTAAACTTTTGAAACCCCGTTTCTTGTTAAGGGGGAAGTAAATTGTTTTTCTCAGTTAGGTTTTGGCATCATCAAAAAGGGGAATTATTGGGAAAATTAATAGAGTTTTGATTTGATACCAAAACCCAGCTGACCCTAACCGAGTAGATGATTGCACAAAGCCTAAAGCATTTTTTAGCTCACCTGTTTGAGCTTATAGAGTTTCTTAATTTACAGGTAGAGCAGCTGAAGACAGCAGAAGCCAAAGCAGAAGACACAACTAAGCTGACCCAGCCTAGGTATTCAGCAGAACAGACTCAGCAAAGCAAGGACCAAGCAGAGTCAAAGACCCAGCAGTATCAAGATCCAGCTCTGTGACGGAAACCCAGCTCAGTGTAAAAGACCCAGCTTAGTGTCAATGACACAACTCAGGTCTAAGACAGCTCAGGTTAATGACACAGCTCAGGTTGAAGACACAGCTCAGGTTAATGATACAGCTCAGGTCTCAGACACAGCTCAGAGTCAAGACACAGCAGAGTCCAAGTCGCTGAAGACACAGCAGAAACGCTTAGCTGTCCAAAGACAAAGACCTTCTCAAAGACAAGATCCCGATGTCAGAAGATCTTATCTGAAGCAGTCAAATCTGAGAAGGAATAGCTTCTGCAGATACAGACCTACTTCGTAGGTTAAAGGCCAGAAGTTAATGAGAGTAGGTAAGATTCAAACGGCTCTCTTCCAACGGCTAGTTTGAATCTCCACCTATATATATCTCCTCACCATTGAAGAGAAGGAGAGAGGCTGGAGAGACGACTGAAGAAATAAAAGAGCAAACAGAAAAATGAACAACATTCTTCAAAGCCAAATCTTTCAAGAACACCCAGCCAGTTAGTTGTGTTCTTAGTTGTTCACATATTCAGTCATAGGCAGAATAGATCAGAATAGAAATATCTTAAGCCTAGTTTGAAACGAGTTCATCATACTCTTTGTTCTTCATTGTAAGAACTCGTTCATAGTTGGAAAACCCATACCCAAACCCAAACCCAAACCCAGAAAGGTTAGGTAAAGGTACGCTTGCTCGAAGCGTGTAATTCGAGTGGTTAGGTTCTTCAGTACCCGGAAACTGAAGGTGTAGGCTTGACAGTGCCCGCAAACTGTTGGAACACAGCTCGGGTTAGAGTTGTGAAGTTGCTTGGTACTTGGAAACCAAGTGGTAGTAAATTACCAGTGAACCTGGTTGTGGACGTAGGAGGTGTTACTCCGAACCACGTTAAAATTGCTTTGTTTTTATCGCTTTGTTTTATGCATTTAGCTAACCTCTCATGCATACATTTCAAGCTGCATAAACTAACTAACTGAAAAGTGTAACAGAGCTTTGCAATATGATTTGAAGCAACAGACGGACTTTCCAAATCCATCATCTTCCGCATACACTCACACAGCCAGCTGTGTCAATCAAGCTGTCATCCAGCTGGATAGGACACAGCAGGCTCTCTCAAAAGATTTTTTAACTGGGAAAAGTTTTTAAACCTTGGTGTATTCACCCCCCCTCTACACCAAGGTATCCGTCTTGGGACCAACAATAAATGTTGTTGAAATCAAATTAGAGTATGAATATTAATATCCCAAACAAAATTTATAAAGCAAATTAACTACAAGAAATTAAAAATATTACATCAGAAGTCTTAATTTTGTAACCTATTCATTTATTATTATTCTAGAGAATTACATAATGTATATATATTATCAAATAAACCATTACACCACCACAAAGATGGAATCACTACACCACCACATCAAAATGAATACACGGATGCAAAATATGTGTTAAAAAATATATGTATTTTGAATTATTATTATTTTTGTTCTTATTGAATTATTTTGTTATTCTCTTCATATTTTTAAACTATTGACTCATTTTATCTTTAAATAAAATATTTTTATTATTCGAATTTATGACATATCTCTTATTAGTCTTCAGATTTTTAACTTATTAATTCATTTTATCTTTAAATAAAATATTTTTATTATTCGAATTTATGACATATCTCTTATTCGTGCATCACACGGAGGGTAATACGAGTAACAATTAAATGGGCCCGAGAGCGAGAGCTGTCATTCATTCTCAACTCAAAAGTGTGAATCCCACTCTATCAAGCAAAATACAAGAAACTTGAGCTTTATCTATTTTATCCAAACACACACGGCTTCACTAAACTATCAAAACCTCTTATACGCGTATTGCACACATCTTCTCTTTTCTTTTCTCTTCTCTTCTCTTCTCTTCGGGTAATTATTATAAAAATAATATAATAATAACAGTAATATTAAAAAATAAGAAATAATTATAATAATCATAACAATAATTACTATTAATATCATTATGATACTTTATATTAAAATAATAATATTAAAATAATAATTTAAAATAATAATATTAAAATAATAATAAATAATCATTATTATTATTAGTATTCGTAATAATAATATTTTTATTTTTATTATTACAATTGTTATTAAACTTAATAATTATTAATAGTATTAATATTATAATTATTAGTATTAATAATAATATTATTAAGCTAATTATAATAATTAAATTAAAAATAATAAATAATTATTCTTATTATTATTAAGCTAATTATAATAAGCATAATAAAAACAATAAGAGTAAAATAATATATATTATTAGTATTAGTATTAGTATTAATATTAATATTATTAAAATTATTAGTATTAGTATTAGTATTAATATTTTTAAGATTATTAATAATAAATCAATTATAATAAGTACTCCCTTCGTCCACCAAAATTCGCATCAAGAATTGCGACACGGGTTTTATTATCAATCGTGAGAATAAAATTAGTTAAACAATGATCATTCCATTCCTGATGTACCATAAAAATATCATTCCCTGATTCATTCCTTTCCTACCTTCATTCCATTACAAGAGTCATTCAATTTCCACTAAATTCCATTCATGTCTACTAGCCACCCCATAAGAGCTTAGAATTTGGATGGAAGCCTAAGAAAAGGAGATCAATTTAATTATGATTTCGTCCTCTTAAAATGGATACAATAAATTTGAGTTTCTACAAGTAAATGGTGGTACATAGTTACAGAAGCTTCAAGGTTTGTTATATAATGCTAGGTTGATGACAGATGTATCAAGTGCTTGGTGGAGACGAAGAGTCGGTATTTTCAGAAAAGTAAAAAAAGTAGAATGACAGTTGAGTGTAGAATTGATACACGCGCATGTCTGCAAAAATTGCCAACTTTTGATAGTATTGAGGGATGGGGTAAATATGGCAATGTAGTGTAATTTTTGCTTGGAATTCCGAAATGGGACACCAAGCGAAAAGAAAAAAATTTGCCTCATCTTCGTTTATAGAAATTAGAAACCTTTGCTTCCGCCTCTTTTACTCTGCATACATTTCACTTTCACACACAAGTTGTCATAATTTATTAAACTCATCTTCTCTTGTTCATTTTTTTTCTCTTGTCATATCCAAAGAAATGTTTTTTTGGCAATATGTTAGTATAATTTATATATCAAATAAACAAGAATTAAAAAAAGAACAATTAGCACCTAGAAGTAGATCACTGAATGTTCGATAGTATAATTCTTGTTTTTGAGGATCCTAACAATTATTTAGTGGAGAAAAGTGTTAGATATTTTTTAATTGTATAATTCTATAGATATTTCATGAATTTCTATAACATAAAGATTGAATGTGTACATGTTCCTTGTACATTAATATAGTTCTGACTCTTCTCATTTCTTAACTTCTCGTTAAAAATTGTTTGAGCAATTGAGCTTCAATGTTCCATTATTAATCCATTTTAATTTGAATCAAATTAACCTCTAATAAAATTAAAATATGAGTCATAATATTATATATATATATAAATATTTATAAAGAACAACATTAAATAAAAAATATTACTTTGTCTGCAAAATCTATGAAATTCTTGTCCTTTTCCCAAGGCCCCAACCCCCCTAGAGGGAGAGAGTGAGTCAATGAAAGAGAAAATAACGGTAAAAAAAAATTGCAGAACTAGTATAGCTACACATGGATTGAATTATTAATTACTAGGCCTAGTTGAAATGAATCCAAAATAAAAAGAAATAAGAAAAGTTAATGAGCTATATTATTTTTTCTATAATATAAATATTTTTGGGGCCCCTTTTGGCCCTGGGGCCTAGGCAGCCGCACTCTTCGTCTAGGCCCAGGGCCAGCCATGTGGGACACTTATTTAGGGGAGGAGGGAGTATCTTGGAAGTATATGAGTGGCAGTAGGGATGTAAACGAATCGAATCGAATATCATTGTAAACGAATCGAATTCATGAAATCATTTTTGAATTCGAATTCGAATTCGAATCATATTCGAATATTAAATTTGATTTGAATTTGAATATTCGAATAATTTCACGAATTCGAATCGAATATCGAATCTATATAGAAAGGAGATGAAGAACGAATTTCCATAAATCTGTAAAGGAATGCGATGAAAAACGATAATAAGAATGATGGTAGATGCGAGACAATGTAAAATAGTTAGATGAGAGAGAAAGACTGTGACTTACATCCGCACCAATGAAGATATTATAGTTAATGCAGTACATATCCTTTAAGGAAAATTTTGACCTTATTTTAAAATGAGCTTAAAGATGGGTCAAACAACACATTTTAATGTGTATATATATCTATATAAATATGTATTTGTGAATATTAAATATATATGTATATAATCGAATATTTTCGAATATCGAATCGAATATCATGATTTTGAATTTGTATTTGATAACTAATCGAATCGAAAAAAGTATTTGATAACTAATTCGAATTATAAATTTTCGAATTCGAATATCAAAAATTCGAATCGAATACCGAATCGAACCAAAATTATTCGATTCGTATACAACCCTAAGTGGTAGTCTATTTGGAATCGTCCGTTGGAGGCGGATCCAATTATCCGACAAGAACCACATGGGTGCCAATGACGCTCTTGTAGGCGACTGAGGAGGTTGCGCTTCTCTACGGAGAGTAACCATCGTTCTTCTCTACGCCGTTTGTCGGGGAAGAATCATTAATTTTTCAAGGTTTATTAAAATTTTAAATTGCTGATTATAAGAGAGAGAAAATAGTATATCAACTGACTAATTAATTAATTTTTAAATCATGGATTATAGCGAGTAAAATAGTAGTTATGCATAAAATTTAGAGCTGTCAAAATATCGGCCCGGCCCGAGCCCGCAGAGCTTTTTGAAAAATCGGATCGGGCCGAAAATCTTTCGGGCCTAAAAATCTGTAGCCCAACCCGACCTGGAAAACCATCTAATAGTGTAATTTTACCGGGCCGGGCTGAGCCCACCGGACTTTTACTCATTTCGGGCCGGGCTTCACAAGGCCTGAAATTGTGGAGCACAGCCCCGTCCAAAATCGGGCCGGACCTTTTTTGACAGCTCTAATAAAATTACCCTATAAAAAATCACTAAACCCACACCTGACCGTCAATCCATAAACTAAAACAAGCCCAAGTTTGAACCACCAAGCCCAAACCCCTTCACATATCTCGACCCAATTTCCATAACCCAGCACCCATTTCTTAATAATATTACAATCTCTCGACCTCTTCTCCTCCATCATTTACGAAAACAGCAGCATCACCTTTGTCCCCTCTTGCGTACTGATCAAGTTGGTATTCTTATAGCCTAAGCTCTTAAATTTGAATCTTACCAATAACATAATTCATTAATTTGAGCCTACTAGGAAGCATTCACTTTGTTTGGGGTTTAATATAAATAACCTTCTAACTTTGTTCTTTAGATTATATCAAATATTTATAAATCAAATATGCAATAAGGTGTTGGCCAAGAATTCGCAACATGACTATGCTTGATACTTGAGAAATATAGATTTTCTACACTTTTTGAAGTATACTTGATGCCAATTTTGAGTGAAAATCATGCCTGAAACAAACATTTGATTTATATAATTTGTGAAGATTTTATGCTCGTTTGCTTGATTTGATGAAATTGTAGAATAATAGAGCAAATATTATGCACATTAGGCACTGTAGGATTGAAGTTCGGCTCCATACGATTCCTTGGGGAAAAAGAAATTAAAAATCAAAACTAAAACGATGAAGAACGAGTCAAAATAAAAAAACTACGTGCAACAGACGCGCCAGGTCGTACCGGAGCTCAAAAAATTGACTAGAGATGAATTAATTATGACAAATAAACTAAAGAGAATAAATAAATTAAAAAAAAAGATAAAAAAAAGACACTTTCAATCTATGAAGTTTCCGTATATAGATGTGCAGTGTGACAGACCCAATTCCAACAACCATAACTTTCTGTATACCGAACATTTTAAGTGAATCATATTTTTTATTATTATTATTTTTTTTAAACAAACATTACAAAAACTTTTAAGATCGCGTGACGGTGGACTTGAACCCGTAACCTTTGGCCCGGATATTAACTACTTTATCATTAGGCTAACTCACGCACACAAGTTAATCATTTTTGTTGGAAACTTCACTTCCATAGCTTTCCAATATATGGTACGTTTTCTAGTTCTTCTCCAATCAAAGCAGTTAATTCAATAAACTTAACCGTTATGTAGAATTTTTTTATGATGAGTAATAAAAATTAAATAAAATTACTTGAAAATAAAAAGAAATAAATCAAAATAAGTAAAATCAATGTCTAGACTAGGCTCGAACAATTAATCACAATATTAGAACTTATAATAATAATAATAATAATAATAATAATAATAATAATAATAATAATAATAATAATAATAATAATAGAGTATGTAATTATTTTTACAAATCATTATTCGTGACCATACAATTTTCTTATCAATAGTTTTATTTCAATAATGACGTTGCAAATTTTAATTTCAGGAATCGTGTCATGTAAGTTTTAGTGGAAAGAAGGGATAAGAAGAAATAAGTGGGGGGACAAGTAGGAACACGAAAAGTTGAGGGACAAATAGGAAATTTCTGATTCGTCCCCTAGTGAAGTTTTGACTCCATTTTGCGAAAGTCACAAACACGTGGAGTAAGCTGGTTAAGTTTCGAAGAGGTATATACTAAAAAAACAGCTGGGATACCAAATCCCTCTTTCCCATTCCCTGCCTTTGAGCGTGGGCTTCCAGCCTGGCCTTTTAACTTCCATACCCCCATATATAAACCATATCTCACTCGCTCCCCACAAAATTAAAACACTCTTTCTTCCCACCCCAAACTTCCAAACCTCAAACACTTTTACTCCCTTTAGATTCTTCACCTAATATTTCTCGGAAAAAAAAAAAAACACGTTCCCTACAAATTAACATAAATATATATGGATATGTCTTGGAGCTACAACTACAACAGAGACCCTTTGCCTTTAGCTGCCGCCCAAGACTTGTCCTCACCCTCATCATTTTCCGAATCTTCCTCCGACAATGGAAGCTCCCGCAGCAGACCTATTTTTTCAGATAAACACGTGATTCTAGCTTCCAACAGCCCCAAGAAGCGTGCCGGAAGGAAGAAGTTCCGCGAGACGCGCCACCCGGTCTATCGCGGCGTGCGGCTGCGGGATTCTGGTAAGTGGGTGTGCGAGTTGAGAGAGCCCAACAAGAAATCGAGAATCTGGCTTGGCACTTACGCCACCGCAGAAATGGCTGCGCGTGCACATGATGTGGCGGCGATTGCATTGAGAGGACGGTCGGCTTGTCTTAATTTCGCGGACTCGACTTGGCGGCTGCCTGTTCCGGCGTCTTCGGATACTAAAGACATTCAGAAGGCTGCAGCAGAGGCAGCGGAGGCTTTCCGCCCTCAGTCAGCTAAGTCAGGTCGGGAGGCAGAGGAGGCCGCCAATGTTTTCCATCCTCACTCAGCTCAGTTTAATGGGGCGGAGGCCGTAGAGGTTTTCCATTCTCAGACATCTGAGTGGGGGCCGGAGGCCGTCGAAGCTTTCCTTCATGAGTCAGTGGAGTGGGGTCGGGAGGAAGAGGAGGCTGTCGAGGCTTTTCTTCATGAGTCAGTTGAGTGGGGTCCGGAGGGGGCCTTCCTTGTTGAGTCAGTTGAATCGGGTCAGAATGCGGGGAAGGCCGCCGAGGCTTTTCCTGCTCAGTCAGCTGAGTTTGGTTCGGAGAAGGCCGCCGAGGCCTTCCTTGATCAGTCAGGTGATCAATGGGGTTGGGAGGCGGAGAAGGCCGTCGACGGTAATGCCGCGTCGATGGGGAATTCGTTTCATATGGATGAGGAATCTATGTTTGGGATGCATGGACTGCTGTCCAGTATGGCTGAGGGGTTGATGCTGCCTCCACCTCACTACAATAATGACGTGGAAATGGATGATGCTGATATGCCACTATGGAGTTACTGATTTTTCTCAGTAATAATAATAATAATCAACATTCTTTTAATAAATTAATTAATAATGGGTCTCAGTAGCGAGGTGTTTGTTTGGCCGTTAGAGGTAATAGCGTGTGATTGTTTAGATAAGGTTAGAATTCCTACCGCTTACACATTTTAAGTAAGTTTGGAATAAAGATTTGCAAAGATTTGTTTTTCATACGCACCATATGAGGATGAATTACGTCACTTATATAGAATCTTCTGTAGTACTACATAGTATCTTCAATTTTGATATAGTACTACGCGCTATGTTAATGGATCGAAATCACGCGCTTTGATCCAATGGCCCACTTGCCACGAATCAATTACAGAAAGAAAGATAGCATGGGCCGGGGTGGGCCCCATCAGTCGAGTTTGCCGAAACGTGGCTTAGCTTTGATTCTGTTTGCGCCTAATCTCGGACGTAACCAAATTGCTGCTGCCTCCTCTTTACGGCTTTACCTCGCATGTCTTAAAATCAACAGTCAACTTGCATTTCCCTTTCAAACAAATTAATTAAATAATCAATCACTCAACTTGCTACTCTTCATAACCTGGATGGTGCATCCACAATTATGCTTCCCCCTCTTAATCTGTTGCCAAGTGGCAACTCTTTTGAGGTGTTTTGATACCAAATAAAAAGGACAAATTTTTTTTGACACACTTTGCGAAACAAAAAATAAATTTTATACACTTGTTTTGAAATTAATATAAAATACACACTATAACCATTATACCCTTTCTGCTGAATTCCTTCATTTTATTCTGCTTATTCCAATCTCATTTTCCAAATTATGGAGATAAATCATGCAATACTATCAGGCCCATCACACTTCCGTATAAAAATTCTAAGCATACCAACTTCATACCTTTTTTACCGTAATGCTGCCGGGTATTTTCACCTGAAGTTTTAGGGACCTCGTCCAACCACACGATCGCAACCGATGGTTTCCAGACGCAGACTCCTTCAAAGAACACTCAAGACAAATTTCGTTCGTTTCCTACTCGGGGTGTAGGGTATTTAGTCGGTATTTAGAGAATAATCAGACACTGGAAGGGATGAGCAAAAGCCCAAACTTTTATTTATGAATTATATAATATTTATTACAACATAAGTATATCTCCTTTAGGGAGGAGACAGACTTGTTTAGCTACCTATGGTAGCGGAATTGAAATACATAAACTAAACTATACTAGAATTGGAACTATTACAAATTTTATTTTTGAGAGAGCAGAGAAGATGAAGTGTAGATTTTTCGATGATCTTCTGCTCTCCAGCCTCTTGGTTTATATATAGGTCTCAATTATCAACCTCCTTCTTCTATAATTGCCTTGGATACCTTTGTTCCGCGGCCAGCCTGTATTTCACTCAGAGTAGGACCACTGCTGTCGTCCATTATTGAATAAGGACGCAATACTTTCGGTGCCACTACATTATCTCTGGTTGATAATGCTCCTTCTGTGCCTTTACCCATTTGGATTCTTATCGGTAATTTCTGTTCATCCACTCACTTCTGTCGTTTTCTTTTTAGTGGGTGCTCCAGCTCAGAGTCACATGACTCCACCAACCTGTGTCGGGAATCTACTTTTTTCCCGGGGCCCTCGGCGTTCTTGCTTTTGGCAGCGCCTTCTGTTCAAGATGCTCGTTGGACCGAGCCTTCTCTTTTCCTATTCTGGGCATGAACCCCTTCCCGAACTCTGGTTCCTTCTGGTTCTGACAATCCGAACAAACGCGTTCAGACCAGTTTCCAAAATGAGACATATTGCAGTATTTGCGATGAGTTTCTTTGCTCGTCGCAATCTTGTTTTCCCAGAGCAAGGTTCTCTTTCTTTCGAAAGCTTTCTCTGTGAATCTTGTCGATTTTCCTGTCATAGTGTTTAACAGGAATGATCCGTTCGCTGAATTCTGAAAGAATTTGAACGGGAACTTGACTTTGTCCATCTCAGTGAGACAAACCCATAATCCCCATGCTCTTCTGGTAGAGATGAGGTCTTCTGGTAATGTAGAGACCAGAGTAGTCTCTTTCTCTGCAGGCGCTTTGATCTTTTCGAGGGCGCGTGCATCTGGTCTTCGAAGCCTAATATAGTGGAAGGCTTCATGGTTTCCTTTCCCCGCTGGTTCTGGGGCTGCACTAATAAAATACAGCTCCAAAATGTCACCTCGGCTAAGCTGTGGATTATTAGCCCAGGTATCATACACCGCTTCTTGAATCCACTTAGATAGATTCTTGATTTCGGCGAATGATGGAGATGTGGTATAAACCGAAGCAAGTGCTCCAAATTCATACCATCGCTTCACTTCGTGTGGATCTGAATTTGGCATCATCCACACTCGAGGATATTTCCCCGAAACATCAACCCTTATTTTTTCTGGGTTGATTCCCATCCTTGTATTGAGCTTCTCCCAGTTAGCTTGATAAACATGCCACGAAGAAGAAACTTCAATCTTATCAGTATTAATCTTAGAAATGCCAGTCATTGGCCTAAGATTAATCTCTCCCTCTTTTTCCCCAGAGGTGCTGGGTTGTAATGATGGTTCAGAGTGTGACCCCTGAATATCATCTTTTTCTTAGGGCAATGGTTCCGAAGATCCCACCACCTTAGAACTTGGGTAAGAGGTATTTGAATCCTCTGATACAGGTTTAGAGCCCTGTACTCCAAACTCTTCTTTTACCAAAGGATCTTTGGCCACCCGAAGGATTGGTGTTTGGCATGCAGCCCAGAGTTGCCCCTGAGACCATATGCAAGCTCGTATTCTCTCGGTGACTTTAGTCTTATCGAGAGTCTGCAATCTTCCTGCTTGTTCAGCATTCAGAATGCACTCGTCCCACTCTCTCGTTAACATCTCCAGATTCTCTCTGAGATGCCTATGGGCCAGTAGAATGGAGTTCACATCAGTTTGCTCCATCTCTTGTTAGGAAATCTGCAAGAACATTTTCGTGAGATTTCAAAACGACAATATCATAAATATAATATTGGCATTCAGCTTGCCATCTAATTAATCTAGCCTTTTCAGGCTTAGATTCAATCTTGTTTCTTAAGAAAGCCTTAACCTGAGTGTTATCGACTTTCAAAGTAAATTTCTTTGCTAACAAAAATAAAGGCCATTTTTTAAATGTCTTTCTGACTGCAAAGAATTCTTTTTCGTTGATGTGCCATCTCACGGCCTTATCTTCTGAGAATAAACCACTATAGTATCTGCATGGTTCTTCTCCATTATGAGTAATCTTGGTTAAGACTACTGCCCACCAATAATCACTGGCGTCTATGTACAGGACCGAGTCGTCTTCATCCTGTGGTATCGAGAGTTTTGGGAGATTTCTGCAAACCTCTTTTAACTCTTTCATACCCTGCCGATGTTCTTCTGTCCAGATGAACGGAACATCCTTTTTCAGTAAAGTACTGAAAACTTTTCTATGTTTCGCGAGATCTTTAATGAATGGTCCCGCAAAATTAACCACTCCTAAGAAACTCTGAAGTTGTTTCTTTTCCTTTAGATCTTCAGGAAAATTCTGGACCTTCTGAACAATATGGTCCTGCAGAATAATTCCTGCTTCATCAATCTCGATACCCAGAAATTCCATATTCCGAGTTGCAACGACTGCCTTCTTTTCAGACAGTACTAAACCTTCTTTATAACAAACATCTGCAAAGATCTCAAGATGTTTGATATGTTCTTCCATATTTTTTGATGCAATTAAAATATCATCAATATAGACGAACATAAAAGAAAAATAATCTTTAAACAAATTATCCATCTTTCTCTGAAATATTTGAGGCGCATTAGCTAACCTTATTGGCATTACTTTCCAAACATAATGCCCTTGTGGAGTAGAGAAGGCTGTGAACTTCTTACTTCCTTCCTCCATGCGAATCTGGTAGAAACCTGACTTGCAATCAAACTTAGAGAATACCTTAGCATTTTTAATGCAATTAATAAGGTGTTCCCTACTAGGGATGAAATATTCATCAAACTCCAGAATATCATTAATTACTTTATAATTAATAACTAATCTGGGTTTACCTCGTTTGATCTCACCATGATTTCTTACCAGAAATCCGGGACTGCTGTAAGGCGAGTTCTCTTGGTCAATCAATTTTAAATCAAGATGTTCCTTGATTATCTCCTTCATATCCTGTTGATCTTTGAGGTTCATCAGGATTGGTCTGTATATAACAAACTCATACTCCTTTTCTGGCTTCACCTTCAAGGTAGCTTTGAGCTTGTTTCTGTCCCACCATGCCAAAGGATTCTCATTGTAATTCCTTTTAATTTTTCTTTTGACATCTTCTAGGGACACCTGCATTTCTTTCTTAATATCTTGATGAGATATTAAAGATGCTTTGAGGATCTAGACCTCTTCATCATTGAGATCCTCATCCCTGATACAGCTTAGCACTGCTTCGCTGAATCTCCTTTGATCCTTCATTTTTGGGTGTCGAAGTTTTCATTCATCACCACGCTTGCTGTGAAAACTCAATGGTATCTGGCGATTAAAAGCCCCCTTGAGCCTCTGGACAATGATTTTGTGATCGCAAATGGTTGTGAACACCAATTACCTTCTCTCATTATCCTGCATGTATCTTTTGAACATCTGTAGGAAATTGTTTCCTAACAGAATATCTGCACATGTATCATGGAAATAAATTGGTGGAGTTTTAACCTTATACCAAGAGCAAAATTTTCTTTGAGAAATCTCTTCCTGCAATTCGGGGTAGATCATCTTCTACCTCTGTGGGAAGACTCATCGTTTTGCAGTACAAATTTCTGCACCTGAATCAATATAAGCAACAAAATATTCTGCTTTATATTTTTCATATAACATCCCTATAGAGATGTATATAGAGAATGAACTTGTCATTCGATTAATAGTTTTCTCCCATTAATCGTGATTTCCATTCCCTCTTTGATGGTCCCTGAGCTAGGTATTTGGTGTAGAGGGGGGGTGAATACACCAAATAGATTTTTAGAAACTTTTCTTTTCAAGTTAAATCACGGAGTTGGTGAGCTCAGTTATCGATCCAGCTGGGGAGGGTCAGCTGGGTAAATAACTCAGCTGGCGGTGCGGAAAGTGGTGGTTTGAAAACTTAGCTCGGTTACTTAGAAAAACTCAGTTTGAAAAGCTTAACTTTATGTTTTCAGCTTAGTCAAGTTGTGCATCTTTCAGAGAGACACAGCTGTCTTTGGAGAGTAGCTGCGTGTGCAATTTTGAACAAATATGCAATGATATGAAAGGGTTAGTACAAAACTGAATATAAAGAGAAAGTCGGGAGCACGCGAGTTTTTACGTGGTTCGGAGTAACACCTCTTACGTCCACGACCAGGTTCACTGGTAATCCACTACCACTTGGTTTCCAAGTACCAAGCAACTTCACAACTCTAACCCGAGCTGTGTTCCAACAGTTTGCGGGCACTGTCAAGCCTAACCGTTCAGTTTACGGGTACTGAAAAAACCTTACACACTTGAATTTCCCGCTTCAAGCAAGCGTAACCTTGACCTAACCTTTCTGGGTAAGAGGGGTTTGGTTTGGGGTTCCAACTGTGAATGAGTTCTTACAATTAAGAACTTTAGAGTATGATGAACTCGTTCAAAATCTAGGCTTAAGATGTACAAAGAGTTTGGCCTAGGGAACAGACGAAAAACTAAGCAGTTTCTGAACTAGAAACACTTTAAGATAAAGTGTTCTTTGATCTATGTAGAACTGCTTGAGAGCTTTTGAAAGATTGATGATTTCAGATAATGAAAGCTTGTAGAGGGTTTTTCGTATCTGATCCTGAGGTTGAAGACGGGTTTATATAGGTAGAGATTCAAGACTAGCCGTTGGAGGAGCCGTTTGAATCTTACCTACTCTTCTTAAATTCAAGATCTGCCGTTGGGCGAATCTGCACCTGTCTTCATTTGTGTCACATCCTAGGTCCTGAAGTCTAGGATGCTGATTTGGCAATCCCTCATTGGTCGAGGTATGTTGACTTCCTCTGACGCCGGGATCTTCTGCCTTTGGAGCTGGCTTTTGAATTCAGAGCTGGACTGTCTTGAAGTGTAGTCTTCAGAGATAGTTCCCTTTGTTCTGTACAACTGGACCGGCTGTGTTTTGAACTCAGCTCGAATTCTCTTCAGCTTGATCAGGCTCAGCTGGAGGACTCAGCTGAAGGTTGACGTCTGCTGTCTTTTGCTAGCTGACTCCTGCTGTAAACACAGTTGGGTCGACTGCTGTCTTCCGCTAGCTGACTCCTGCTGTAGACACAGCTGGGTCGACTGCTGTCTTCCGCTTTCTTAACCTGTAAACCTAGAAAATCTAAAGCTCAAACAGGCGAGCTGGAAAATACTATTTAGGTTGACGCGATCATCTATTCGGTTGGAGAATCAGTTGGGTTATGGTATCAAATCAAAACCTTATAATTTTCCCAACAATTTCCCCCTTTTTGATGATGCCAAAACCTAACTGAGACAACTTATGACGCAGAAAAACTTGTGTTTTATTAATTCATTCCTCCAGTGTGTTAGAATACTCTGGTATCTTGTCATTCTTTTCTCCAAAATTTGGTGACGTTCCTGGAAATGTCCACACCTTGGACATCCTTCAAGATCCATCAGATATGATTGTTCTGATGGTTTCTCCTCATGGCGTTTATCACCTCGAACTGGATAGCACTCAGATTTGCATCGCCTCTCCTCCTTTCCTCAATCTCTTGAATAAAAGGCTCAATGTATTCAAGCCTTCTTTGTCGTACGACTATAGAGTCGAACAATATTCTCCAGATTGTCCGTAACATCTGGTTTCTTTCTCTTTTTATCTCCAAATCTTGGAGATAATTCCAGTAACACTCGCATCTCGGACAATTGTCCGGATCCATGTTTTCTTGATGTCTCCTCCGTTAGGATAATACTTAAAGCAATAAATAAAATATAATTCCTTAATAAACCTAAGGCTCTGATACCATTTTAGAAGCGTGGGTTAGGAACAATAGAATGTACGAAAATTGGTTCGAATAATAAAGAAATACATAACTATTTCTGAACTGTCAATAGTTTAAACAGAGGGGTATAATCGTCATCTTGTGTATTCTTCATTTTTCTTGGTGATGGTGTGTAATTTTCATTTTGCAAAAGGAAAAGTGTGTGTTTTACAATAATAACACTAAAAAGAAATTCAAAAAACCAACTAACTCTACCACGGTGTGCGTTTTTTTGAAGCAATTTATATCTCTGAACAAATACCACTTCCGCAACTAGGGGTGAACATTCGGTTATTCGGTTTGGTTTTGGTCTAAACCAAACCAAACAGAATAAATTAAATTTTTAAAAATCAAAACCAAACCAAACCGAACGGTCATGTTGTTCTAACATGACAAAATGAGTGCGATAGTGGGAGTATATTTTTATTAAATTCCACTGACACCTGCTATTTGCATGCAATATTGTCTACTATTCCAGAAAGTATATATTGCAAGAAATTAGAATTTTTTTTATATTTGTGCATTTGGATATTATACATGTTAATAAAAAAAATTGAAAAATCTTTACATGTTAATAAATATTATAACATATTTGTTGTAATATCTTGACTATATCTTCTATAGCCTGATTAATGCAATAAAGCTTAATTGGTCACTAATTGAGTCGCATATTGTCTAGTTGACGCAATCGAAACTGTATTATCTCTCGTCAAGGCATGCGGAGCAGCCATGAAGAGTTTAGTTAGGATTTTTGTTTCGTGTTTTTCTGTAAAAGTTTGTAAAGGTTTTGGCATCATCAAAAAGAGGGAAATTATTGGGAAAATAATAAACATGTAGTGATACCAAAACTAGCTGACCCCAACCGAGTAGATGAATGTACAAACTTTGTGTTGTTTCCAGCTCACGTGTTTAGAGCTATTAGGTTTTCTAAGTACAGGTTCAACACAGCAGAAGACGCAGCTGAGCGGAGCAAAGCTGGACACAACTAAGCAGTTACAGCTGAGGAATTAAGCAGAGCAGACCAAGCAGAGTCAAAGACCCAGCAGTATCAAGACCCAGCTCAGTGACGGAAACCCAGCTCAGTGTTGAAGACCCAGTTCAGTGTAAAAGACCCAGCTTTGTGTCGATGACACAGCTTAGATCTAACACACAACTCAGGTTGAAGACACAGCTCAAAGTCGAGACACAACAGATTCGAAGACGCAGCAGAGTTGCTTAGCAGTTCGAAGACGAAGACCAACTTCAAGACAAGATCCCGGTGTCAGAAGATCTCATCTGATGAGGTTCAATCAGATGAGGAATAGCTTCTGCAGATGCAAACCTACATCATAGGCGAAAGGCTAGAAGTCAAAGAGAGTAGGTGAGATTCAAACAGCTCTCTTCCAACGGCTAGTTTGAATCTCCACCTATATATATCTCCTCCTCCATTGAAGAGAAGAGGCTTGTGAGACGACTGAAGAAATAAAAGAGCAAACAGAAAAATGAACAACAATCTTCAAAGCCAAATCTTTCAAGAACATCCAGCCAGTCAGCTGTGTTCTTAGTTGTTCACATATTCAGTCATAGGCAGATTAGATCAGAATAGAAATATCTTAAGCCTAGTTTGAACGAGTTCATCACACTCCTTGTTCTTCATTGTACGAACTCGTTCATAGTTGGAAAACCCATACCCAAACCCATAAAAGGTTAGGTTAAGGTACGCCTTCTCGAAGCGTGTAATTCGAGTGGTTAGGTTTTTACAGTACCCGGAAACTGTAAGTCAGGTTCTTCAGTACCCGTAAACTGAAGAGGCTTTAGCTGTACCTGTAAACAGTTGGTTACGTTTTGATACAGTACGTGGAAACCTGTATCCAGCTCGAGGAACTGAGCTGCAACGCTTGCTGACTGCGCGTAAAGTCAGTGGTATCCTTAGTGGATTACCAGATGGTTTTCTGGTTGTGGACGTAGGAGGTGTTACTCCGAACCACGTTAAATTGTTTTGTTCTTTACTGCTTTATTTATGCATTCAGCTAACCTTTCATAAGCACATTTCATGTTGCATAATCTGACTAAGAGAAAAGAGAAACAAAGCTTTGCAATATATTTGAAGCAACAAACAGACTTTCCAAAACCCGCCAACTTCCGCACACACGCAGCCGGCTGAGTCGATCAAGCTACCTTCCAGCTGGATCGAACACAGCAGACTCACTTAAAAGAATTTTAATTGGAAAAGTTTTTAAACCTTGGTGTACTCACCCCCCTCTACACCAAGGTATCCGTCTTTGGACAAACAGACTAAATAAATATATTTAATCAATCATTATGTCTATATAGAATCATTTTCATTTTTTATTCATGTTTTTCTAAAAACTTCGATTAGTGCTTTCTAGAAAATATATTGTAGCTAAAGAAAAGAAAAACTTGAAGATGTAAACATATTTTTTTCCACATTTTGGCAAAGATTAGAGATATCGATTTAACATGAACTAACGAGACGGTTCAAATATACTTAAAAAGAAAGATTTTTACTAATTTTAATTAATACTACCTCCGTCCCACAATAAGTGGCCACATGTTTTGCTTTTTGTGAGACAAAAAGCAAAACATGTGGCCACTTATGGCGGGACGGAGGGAGTATAAACTTTGTTTATATTTTTATCGAGTAATTTAGCAAAACCAACGAGACGGTTCAAATAACATAGAAAGAAGGAAAATAAAGTTGCCCCATCCACGTTGCTCCATTTCGATTTTCCTTTATTCTGATAATTTGTCTAATTTTAATTCATATAAATTCTAATTTTTATTTTTATTAATTAAAATTTTATTAATTTCATATTCTTGAAATACCAATGTTTATCTATTAATCACATCTCATTATTTATCTTTCCCTCTATTTAATTAATTGGGGTAAAATTTATTTTACACACTTCCACTTTACACAAATGAAAAATACACACCTCCTCCAAAACAAATGAAAAATACACAACCCTACAAAAGTAACCCTACAATGGCCCACAAAACATCACTTCATTCCACAAAAAACAAGGCTCATGCCTTGGGAAAGAAAAAAAAAATACTGTGCGCGGCAGAAGGAGGAGAAGAAAAAAACGACCAAGATTCGGTCATGAGGATTTTGAATAAAAAACCACTTTTTGACCCACTTTCTACATTAAATAACCCCCAGGTCCCCCACCATCTCAAAAAAAAAACGACAAACCCTACCCACCCCTTCAAATCCCGACAGCCACCATCTCTCTCTCCCCACCCAATTCCCAATTTCCCGACCCCTACCGTGTGTAAAATAAAAACCATCTAAAAAAACGGCAAACCCTAAATCCCGACAGCCACCATCCCTCTCTCCCCACCCAATTCCCAATTTCCCGACCCCTATTTCGTGCTGGTCCCTCCACCCCAAAAAATCCGACGCCGGTGGTCCCAAATTGCACCGAAAGGGATCTTCAAGAGCACCGAGAGGGATCTTCAAAGTTTGGTGGATACAAAATCATGTCGAGACAACAGGTTAGCGGGATCTATATTAATTTTATTTCCCTCTCGGATACAACAATTTCCCGCTCGAGAACACACAATTCCCGCCCGAGCGGGATATAGTATGGTCGAGCGGGATATAGGTTTGTTATTTAGTTAACTATTTGCCGCTTGATTTTACCTATTTTCCGCTCCAGCGGGATATTACGTAGTCGAGCGGGATATAGGTTTGTCGAGAGAGAAATAGGCTTAAATGCATGATACTCATATTAGTATTATTTTCGTGGAATTTCCGTATTAATTAGGTGAATTTAAACTACGTGCATAATTGTTTCGTAATTTTTAGTAATATTTCGTTAAAGTGGGTATAATTATTTTGTGTTGCGTGATTTTTAGAATTCAGTAGGTAATATCATGATTCATGTAGATAGAACTATTTCCCGCTCGTAATGTACTATTTCCCGCTCGACTGAACCTATTTCCCGCTCGAGCGGGATATTGTTCTCGAGCGGGAAATTGTCTTATATTCATGTATTAATTCAGTCATTTTTTAGTATTATTTTCGTGAATTTTAGTTTGAATTTGGCGAATTTTAAATTGTGCAGTTAATTTCACGTGAATTTCGTGAATTTAATTTTCTAAATTTTAAATAAATAATTACTGATGTTCGTAAATTTGATTGATTTTCTGTTGATTCAGATTACGTTCAAGAGGGCTGATACGATTAATCGTCAGTCGACGATTAGCACATACTACAAGACCAAGGTTTTAGAAGATGTTCGTAAGACATTGTTGTTCGTTGGTGGGCAGGAGCTACTGGATAGGTTTATAGCAGGGTGCTTTGGGCACTTTATTTATTGGAAGCCGGGGCAGAAGTGCAGTATGGCCGTGCATCACGTGTTGTCACGTGAGATTAATTATCTTGGCGCTCAAGAGTACGACATGTGGTTTCATATAAATGGGGCAAACATCCGTTTTTCCTATCCAGAGTATGCCCTTATTACTGGCTTGGTCTTCGGGTCGTCCGACTTTAGACCTTCGGACAACCATGACGTACGAAGGGTGGAGGTGTATCGCCATTTTTGTAATGGGATGCCGACAGTGTCGCAGCCCCTATCGGATCGGTTCACCAACACGCGGAACCGGTTAGAGATGAAACCGGTGAACCGTATCTCCGGGTGGCTCATGTGTTAGTATTATATCCGTTATTACTTGCTTACGATCCGAAGAGGTCCGTTGTTTGCGTGGGTGTGGAAATTGGTGGACGATTTAGAGGCGTTTCACGCATTTCCTTGGGGGTTCTACACTTATTCGAATCAAGCACTACGTTCAAAACATACAGAGCTCGCCGAAGTACCACTTCTACGGTTCAGTGTGGGCTTTCCACGTTTGGTCCCTAGAAGTACTTCCGCATTTAGCTACCGCCGTAGTGAGTCTCGCTTCGCCGAATGCACGACCCGCATGCCTTAGATGGAAATTTAAGAGCGAACCGGAATGGAGCTTCGAGCCTATATTTTCTCTACAGTATTTAATTATTTAATTAATTAAATTTATATGGACATTTATTCGTATTTAATATTTATTTTGTATTTATTGTAGGTCCCTCGTGTCACTCGTTGGAACCATATGGCGACGAGGCGCGTAGTTTGTACATGCAGTCCACTTTGTACCCAAATGCCCTTGCAAAGGACTTTGTGGTGCCGCACAATCCGTTACGGCATGGGGAACAGCTTCCCCCGTCATGAGCATCGTGCAAGGCGCTCGTGAGGCTGCTGAGGAGGTTGATGAGGTAGTGGAGCATGTCCCTCGAAGGAGAGGAGCACAGAGAGAGGCGCCTGATTTTGTTGAGCATGAAGATCATTCTGAGGAGGAACGTCAACCTCCTCCTCAAGATAAGGGGAAGCGTACTCGTCAAAATTGATCATCATCTTCGAGCAGCGGAGGAGATCACCACCGTCGATACAAAGGACCGTCGGTGGATGAGACAGGAGTTGGAGAAATCTGAAGATCGTTTGCTTGAAAAAATGGATAAGAGATGGTTGCCTCGATTTCAAAAGTGGTTTGAAGATTTGTTTGAGAATATACGATGTGGATCTTCACGGCGTCGCAGCCCCGTATACGAGCCCACTTTTCGTGGAATGCCTACTCCTGCATCACGCCGGCCGTCTGTTCATGAACCTGCACACGACACTGCTCGACGCCAGCCGTCTGTTCATGAACAAGTTCCTCCACGAGAGCCGTCTGTTCATGAACAAGTTCCTCCACGAGAGCCGTCTGTTCATGAGACACACTTTGTACAGCCGGAGGTTCCTGCCCGTCATTCATTGCCTGAGCTTGGATCTTCGTTTGCCCCGATTGAGCAGTATGGTAGTTTTCTGCACGATCCATATCGTCATTCGATGGAAATCCCCAGTGGTCGTGATGAAGCCTTGTGGCAGGGGCTTGGGCAGGTAAGTATTTTATTTAATAAGCACATATTTTTCAATTATTTATCATTTAATTTAGCACTTGTACTAATTTAATTTTCCGTATAAATTTAGGCAATTGGAAAAGCATTTGAGAACGTCCAGGCATCATATGCTGGACAAGAAGCTGTGATGAGAACGCCCATCGATGCAGGCCTATTTCTCGTGGGTGCTTCGGTGGATGAAGATGATGAGCCGTTCCGGGTACCTCGAAGAGGAAATAGGAAGAAGAAACATGCGGCCCGCGGTCCGTACACCCATGATTGCCAGTAGGGCACCAGCAGAGCTTGATATCCAGTTGGTTCAAGCGTACGAGTTGTTTCTAAGTGGCCCACCTGACCAATTTATGGTTGTGACTGCGAGTGGGGTTATCTTCCGCATCAGTGGTGGAGGGTGTTAGAAAATCCACACACTGACATAATCGTTGGGGTAAGTAAATATAATTATTATATTTACTTCACTTGTTTAGTCTATTTATTTATTTTGGTTTTATTTGTTGAATGACATATGAATTGTATTTGTGTTTGTAGGTTTTAGACCTGTACCTGCTATGGTTGAGGAAACGAATTGCTCACCGTGACAACGTGCTGGAGAATGTCACGGCTAGAAACACTGTACTCTTGGATTGTGATGTCTTCGTAAGTTTTATTGCATGTATTTTCTAACTAATATTCATTTCTTATTTCCAATTTGTTTTCTATTTTCTGTCTATAACTATGATGTGAATTTCAAATGCCTCCAACTCCAAGGTGAATGGGAAAAAAAGATTTTAAGCATAGAGATCGAGACACCGTTGAGGGGAACTTGGGCGTTGTATGCAGACTGGGAGGCTCCTAAGAGCATATGTTTTGGAGCGCATGGACTCAATGCAGGTGACGAGCAGTCGTCGTTTTTTGATGCACATCACGTAAGTAAATAACTTCTCTATTTTGGATTTTCTGCAATTATTTATTTTTAAATTAACTATCATGTGTACATTTAATGCAGATCATTATGGTATGTCTCATAGGAGGCCATTACGTAGTAGTCCGAATTGATATGTTAGCATGGACTGCCGAGTTGTATGACCCCCTCTATTACAGCAAGGATAGGAAAGTTCAAGAGGGAAGAGTTACTCAATTAGCACCACTTCTGAAGTTGTGGGCTCGGGTGCTCGATTGTTCATTTTATTGGAGGCATAACCGGATTGGAAGAGCAGCCGAGGAAGATCCATTGAAGCTCGTTGTCCCTCCTGCAAGGATCAATTCAAGCAAATAGACAATTACGGTTGTGGGCTATATGCATTGATGACTATTGAGCGATTAATCGTTGGTTCGCCCTCTATACCTTGGGGTAATACACACACCAAACAAAAGATAGGAAGAGGGTAGCGACCGTAATCTATGGCATGTGTCATCCACCAACGGAGCAGGAACGGGAACAATATCAAGAAATATGTAGGGCAGCTGCTTCATCTTCCAGAAATTAAATTTTGTAATGGCACTTATCCAAATTGATATGTACGCAGACTATTTATTATTTTCATGCTATATATTTCCAGTTTTATCGTGAATATATTAATCTAGCCTAACAATTTTCATCGCCACTATTATAAATATTAAGAGAAATTCAAAACTGACTAAAACCGACCGGAAATAGAAAGATCCCGCTAAAAAATGTGAAGATCCCTCTCGAGAGGGATCTTCACATTTTCGAGCGGGATTTTCACATTCTCGAGCGGGATATTAATATGCACTACCGGGATCTTTATATACACACTTTATGTATTAAAAGCCGACTGCAAAGTGAAGATCCCTCTCGAGAGGGATCTTCACTTTGCGAGCGGGATCTGTATATACACGAGAGGGATCTTTACATTTTGTGATGTTATTTCCATGCAATAACTTCTTTATTTATTCATTAGATTATATTTATTCAATTATGTGATACATGACTTCGGCGAGTATGGCCATATTCATGACATACACTACATCTCTTACGAGCTTGACTCTCCGTAACAGCGCGTCGCCGGTTAACTCTCGGACGTCCGGGAAGAGAAGTGATAGCTGGAGGCAAGACCAATGTATTGTCTACTTCAATTGGAAGAGTCCAATCTTCTTTGTGCGGAACACGAAGTATAGGATATTTGTATGCGTCTATCCAAGCTTCTCTTTTGTAGTACAATTGCACGTAATCATATATCGTCTCTCTATTTTTGCTGCAATTTCAACCAATCACACAATTAGAGATTTTAAGTGATAAAATTATCAAAATCAATGTGATAAACTTACGGTATTGCGCAATAGCATGAGAACAAGGCATTCCATCCAAGCTTGAAATTCACAAGCAGTGCATGTCTTCATATGGAGATCTACTTTGAAATATCTCTTACCATCATGTACGTTGAAGATCAATCCCGGTGCACGAGCTGCATTGTACCTCAATGCTTTATTCATCTGTTGCGTCAGTTTTTTAGATGCTTCAGCAGTTAATATGTTGTCATCGCCATTCGCCTCTTCACGTCTCTCATCAAACCATTTCTCGATGACATGTCTGATTGCATCAATCATTGAGCATATGGGAAGCCGTCGAGCCCACAACAATCTGCCATTCCACGACTCTGCTGCATTTGATGTCAGTTGGCTATAACGTGGAACTGGACAACAGCTCCGAGCCCATTTCTCCGGTCCAACACTCATTAATTTCTGGTATGCAGCTTCACTCTCTCGATGGATTTTGTTCATTGCATTTTCATAAACTGAATGACGATATGCATATGCAGCTTGTTCATACAAGGTAATAACCACTTTTCCGAACCGCTTCAACTTGTTGAGTAAGTGATAGTAGCACAGACCGTGAACTGCATCAGGAAACACTTCACTAATAGCGTTACCTATCGAGACATGAGCATCAGAGACAATGACTGTATATGTCAGTTCCCCATATGCAACTCTAAAACGCTCGAGGAACCACTTCCAAGAGATATCATTTTCGATTGGTCCAACACCTATCGCCAATGGGAATACCTGCTCATTGGCATCCTTCGTCACAGCGACAAACAAGATACCTCTATTTCTGCCCTTGAGATGAGTGCCATCAATTGCGATCACAGGTCTCATGTTGAGTGGATAAGGAAGTCTGCAAGCGCCGAGAGCCACAAATAGATGCTGGAACTTCCCATCATTTCCAACCGCGCATCGCAACCGTGCCAGGATTTGATTCCTTAAGCATGCGAAGATAGCCGCAACATCCGGAAGGACTCAACATACCCTCCGTATATCATCCGTATCGCAGGTGTCGTGCTCTCGTGGCCAAATCATATTGGATTGTGATACCGAACTCGCGGAGCACCTCCTCCACAACGGCTTTCGGCTTCATGATTTCACACTCCCTCCGTATTTTTCCGGCAACGTAGGCCGCAATAACATTCATGTGGACTTTTTTGGGCGCCACACGTCCAAGATGACGGGTGCATGCATGATCGCCATTAAATTGGCGGACTATCCAAGCATCAGAGTTTCTGCGGGATGATGCTCGCAACTCGAAAGGGCAATTTTGCAAATGCCTGCAAATCCATCTGAGACGCTTCGTATCAGATGATACAACTTTGTATTCAGCTCCAATCTCCATGTACCACAAGCCGGCTACAATATTTAGATCATCTTTGCTTTCAAAAATAGAACCAACCTTTAACTCAGCATCATCTGTCGGTCATTTTCTCGTGCAACGAGTGAAATCGTAGCATCGAGCGGAATCACTGGAACCAACCAACTGGCGAGATCCTCGGAATTCACTCCTTCATCCCTACAAATCCATGCTGCATGCTCTGCAATCGTGGATTCTGTCATGTTATCCTCCGACTCTTCACTATCGGATTCGGGTTCAGATTCTAGAATATAACTTTCATCATCTTCTTCATTTGTATCTTCATCATCGTTGCTTTCTTGTTCATCATTGCGAGAAGTTGCTCTCCTTGGGAAAGAGGTCTCTGGAACAGGCATTTGGGGGATAGAGGAATATTCAGGTATGGATGTCGATCCGTAATTACCTCCAGCGGAATATGGATTATCAAACCAATTTGAGGAAACCATCTGTCTTTAGATATGATCCATTTCATCCGAATATGTTCCGCCGAAGTCGTATCCAAAGGATGAAGAGCGCGGTTCTTCAAAAGAAGGAATATATACGTCCGTGTTGTTGTGAATCACGTATACAGTTGGGAAAGATTCCATCATGCACAACTGATCAAATTGGTGATCGGTGCGCAAGAGGGCTTTCATGGTGCGTCCTGTGCGAGACCGCGATAAATAATACAACTCGTACTGTGTACTAATCGAATTTTCATTCAACATAATATCGATGTTGTATCTCAAATTTATGAGAGATTGAGAGGCCGCCATAAGTTGAATAATCTGTTCAAATCCGCCCACGTACGTACAATCGTGCCATTGTCCGCCGTATTTGATAGTGAAGTACTTCCATTCATCCATCTATATAAAATTAAAAACGAAAAATGATTAATAAAATAAATTAGAATACAAAACCCCAAAATCCCTCTCGGTATACCTATTTCCCGCTCGAGCGGGATTATGATGTACCGAGCGGGAAATGAGTTATGCGAGAGGGAAATAGTTCCATTTAATGCGTTGCATAATTTATATCTTAAAATATAATTTTCGCTCATTATAGATTGATCTAGTAACGAATCCCGATTTATTTTGTATAATTACTAAATAGATTAATAAAAGATCAACATTAGAAATTAAATGAACTATAATGTCGTAAAAAATCACCTCAATCAACAACCTCCGAAGATGAGTGAATTTGTAAGTCAATTCTCTAATTTTTTCGTAGATATTTGTAGTGAATTTTCTAATTCTTCGTAGATGTATTTTGATCTTCGCTTCAATGTAAGAAATATATAGAAGTGAAAAGTAAACCGGTATGGATTCACGTGAAAATTGTACATAAAATGTACAATTTAATTTATATACTACGGTCAAAAAGAATAAGTGTGGCGTGCCTGCATTGTGCAAGTAATTCACGCGGTGCACAGAAAAAAAATTGAATATCCCTCTCGAGAATTGAAGATCCCACTCGACAAACCGAAGATCCCGCTCCAAAGATATATGGATATCCCGCTCGACAAAATGACGATCCCGCTCTGGGAATTGAATATCCCGCTCGGGCGGGATGTTACATTTTGCGAGCGGGATATTCATTTTGTCGAGTGGGATCTTCATTTTTTGGCTCTTCATGGGGTTATTGTCTTTTTTGGTATGATTTCTATATTTTTCGCCTTCATTTAAATATGCAGCAGGTATTTATTACTATTAATAATATATATAAAAGAATATTAATAACCAATGATTAACTACTTTATCAAACTTTCATGCAAGACACAAGTACACTTTTCTTACAATGTGTAAGTGATTAGCAATCATTAGTCACTTTTTTATTAAAATAAATTATAATCAACGGTCATTTCGGCTCTTCAAACGAAAAGTGTGTAAAATTCATTTGTTTTGGAGGAGGTGTGTATTTTTCATTTGTGTAAAGTGAAAGTGTGTATTTTTATGGATTATCACTAATTAATTTCTTCTATTATGCATATTAAAATAATAATAATTTCAAAATGCATTCTTATAAATCATTATTTAATACATTCTTAATTCATATATAATAATCTATAGAAAATTTATAAATGAAAATCCCTATGAAGCATTTTTTTCTGCATTTTGGCAAAGATTAGAGATATCGATTTAGCATGAACCAACGAGACGATTCAAATATACTTAAAAAGAAGAATTTTTACAAATTTTAATTAATATTAACTTTATTTAGATTTTTATCGAGTAATTTAGCATAAACCAACGAGACGGTTCAAATAACATAGAAAGAATAATTTTTACTAATTTTAATTAATTTTACTTTGAGGGTTCGTATTTTAATCGAGTATTACTCAACGGATTTGAGACGAGTATGTACAGTAAAGTCATTATTTTAATCGAGATTAGGACGAAAATGTAGAAAAATTCTAAACAAATTTAGATATAGAAAATACATAATGAATGAGTATACCCGATCTATTGTCATTCATAATAATAAATTTAGATACGTGAAATAAAATTTATTTTTTAAGTTTGATTAATAATTAACACGAGCAATATCACAACTTTTAAATAAGATATCAAATTATTTTTAAAATGTATACACTTAAATTAAAACATAAAGTCATTTTCCGTCGAATATCGACGGGCTACTTACTAGTCTATTACTAATAGGAAAATAAAGATGCCCCATCCACGGTGCTCCGTTTAGATTTTCCTTTATTCTGGTAATTTGTCTAATTTTAATTCATATATATTCTAATTTTTATTTTTATTAATTTCATATTCTTGAAATATCACATGTTTATCTATTAATCACATCTCATATTTATTTATCCCTCTATTAATTAATTTCTTCTATTATAAATATTAAAATAATAATAATTTCGGAATGCATTCTTATATATCCTTATTTTATACATTCTTAATTAATATATAATAATCTATAGAAAATTTGTAAATGAAAATCTCTTTATGAAGACTAAATAAATATATTTAATCAACATGTCTACATTGAATCCTTTTCATTTTTTCATTCATGTTTTTCTAAAAACTTCGATTAGTGCTTTCTAGAAAATATATACATTGAATCAAATGTGAGATATGTAGCTAAAGTTTAGAACAAAAAAATTTGAAGATGCAAACATATTTTTTCCGCATTTTGGCAAAGATTAGAGATATCGATTTAACATGAACTAACGAGACGGTTCAAATAACATAAAAAGAATGATTTTTACTAATTTTAATTAATACTATTACTTTGAAGATGTAAATATATTTTTTTCTGCATTTTGGCAAAGATTAGAGATATTTATTTAGCATGAACCAACGAGACGGTTCAAATATACTTAAAAATGAAGGATTTTTACTAATTTTAGTTAATATTAACTTTGTTTATATTGTTATCGAGTAATTTAGAATAAACCAACGAGACGGTTCAAATAACATAGAAATAATGATTTTTATTAATTTTAATTAATTTTACTTGTAGTGTTCATATTTTCATCGAGTATTACTCAACGAATTTGAGACATGTATGTACAGTAAAGTCACTATTTTAACCGAGATTAGGATGAACATGTAGAAAAAATCTAAACAAATTTAGATTTAGAAAATACATAATGAATGAGTATACCCGATCTGTTATCATTCCTAATTATAAATTAAGATACGTGAAATAAAATTAATTTTATAAGTTTGATTAATAATTAATGCGAACAATATCACAACTTTTAAATAAGATATAAAATTATTTTTAAAATGAATACATATAAATTAAAACGTAAAGTTATTTCCCGTCGAATTCTGACGGGTTACTTACTAGTTTAGTAAATACTAGTAAGATAAATATGTTTTCAATTTTTCACGTCTTACGCTTTTCTAATTAGAGAAGGTATATTTGTACAAAATGATTAGCACAATTTTTTTTAAAAAAAATAGATTATTATAAAAATAAAAATTTTAATGTATTTTTCTATTTATTTACGAGGAAGAAGAGGAGATTAGATGGTGAATTGGATTTTTGAACAATATTTTGGGATGTTGGGCGGAAGGGTGGGATTTGGGGCTATTTTGAGAAAAGAGAGTACTGAGGATTTAAGATTTAGGATTTAGAATTTTAACTCTACCATAGTTGAAGTTTAAATGATAAAATAATACATAGTAATTTAAAATTAAAATTAAAGCAAAAGTAGAAAAACAATTACACGTGTACAACGATTAAGAGGGGGAAACTTTGCTGTGGGAAGCACCATCCAACTTGCCCTTCTTTACAGATGATTTTCTAATCTTTTAAGCCACTCTTTTTGTGGGATGGATTCGCTGTTACCGTTTGCATTCAAATTAAGCAGTATGTTTACTATCAGCGATCCAATATATATAAAAAGGAAAATACCTGACATATATTAAATTGAGGCTAGAACTATTTTAGTTACTTTAAATTTTGAAAAACAAAAACTACCAACTTTTTAAAAAAGGTAGTGCTAAATAGCCATAGTTATGGCAGCCATAAGGGGTTAAATTAGTAATTCATAATTATTCATTGATTAATACTTAATAATCAGTTTACTACTTTACTAAAATATCCTACCGAAAACTTTAGATAGATATTAGGACAAACATTTATTTTCAAGATTCCAATTTCAAATCATCCCTCTCCTAATCAATTATGGATTTATATTTCTATAAATTAATTATACTAATTCATGCATACATTCTTTGGCCATAAAAGTTTTTTTTTTCTTTCGATAAGATACTTTTACCTTTTTTTTCTGTTTTGTTTTCATTTTATTTTTTATTTAATTTTTTTTATTCTTCTTTTTTTCTTATTCATGTATTATGTGACATCCACATTAGCTTCGAGCTCCAATAATCAAGTCACATGTTTGGTCCGTGCTGAAAGCCCGAAATTATGAAATTGAGTTGAAAGTTGTCTTGTGGACGTCAAACTTAAAAATTATTGTCCTAAATTTGAAAGCCAAAAAAAAAAAATTGTCCTAGTTTTCAAATGATCTTAAGTTGGTGTCCTAAAAAAATCCTCTAGCTCTTAATATATAGTATAACTCCTTTTTATTGCTTAAATGGTTATACGTCTATAAATTTATTGTGTCACAAATATCTTTGAATGCTTTGAGATATTATAAAGTATTTTGTAATTGATATTGTTCCCAATTGAAGATTATATCAATGAAAATTTAAATTAAAAACAATGACTCAGTCATACAATTTTTTTTTGCCAAAATGAAAGAGTTCTATTTTTCTTTTCTTTTTTATTTATGCTTGTAGGCTAGATAAATAAAATAGACACGGTTATACAATTATTCTTATCAAAATGAAATTGTTCTAATTTTTCTTTATTTTCGGTTGTAGGCTAGAATAAAAAAATTTTAAAAAACATTGACGCAATTATACAATTATTTGTATCAAAATGGAAATGTTTTGATTTTTTCTTTATTTTTGGTTTGTATATTAGATAAAAATAAAAATACAGTGACACAATTATATGATTTGTGATTAACTGATTATAGATATGATTTCTATTTTATTATTTCATTAAATATTATTACCTATATATATCTATAAATGATTTGAAAGATATTAAATGATTTTATTTGAATAATATTATGTGATTTTAGAGATTTTACGAAACTTTGATTCTTGTATATTTGTTAATCATAAAAAAAAAAACTTACTAACTGAGTTTAATTACCCTACTAAAGGAATGAATATATTGAGAATATCGTTAATTGAGGGAGGGATAATTCCCTCTAAATTACTTTAGGGCCATCTTAGTCAAAATAATGTCCATTACTATATATGATTAACGGGTTTATAAAAATAAAAAATAAAACAGATTTTAAAATTGGAATGATTCAAAATTTAGGGGTATTATGGCTGGTATAATTATGGCTCCATATAATTATCCTTTAAAAAATATATATAAAACTAGCCAAGTCATCAATATTGTTCTTCAGTCAATAACATTGACTTCATTTATCTTTTTTTTAAACAAATATCTTAAAATTGTATACTTTGAAATAGCAATGCCAGAAATCTGTCGCTGCTGGATTCTACCCATCGAGGTCGCCGAGGTTTGAATGCCGCCCAACATGACTGCACGACGGCAAATTCTACGCATCGTTACTATATGTTTTCTTCAGCAGAAAATAGATGAAGTGAGGAATTCATGTACAGAAAAAAGCCAACCAATTTTGATATATAGCATTGATTTTTCTTCTCTGGTCAATTCTCCAGCATGATTAGATTACGGCTGTTTATTATTTGTTTCCTGATAATTAAAATTATATATTTCTTGTAGGAGTGTCAACGTTATTTTTAAAAATTTATGGGTTCGTTCTAACATTCTTCTCCATCTCCAACCTAAAAATCCATTTATGGTGGAGGCGGTGGTGGAATTGGGTTTTATGATTTTTTTTAATTCTTTTTTTTTAGTTTTTATGTTTTTATATATTTTTAATGTATATTTATTAATGGTAATTTGTACCTTCACCTAAGGCTGGCAAATTTCCGGGCCAGAAAATATAGAGCCCAGCCCGGCCCGGCCCGAAAAATCAGTTTATAGCATATTTTTATCGGGCTGGGCCGAGCCGGGCTGAGCCCACCAGGCTTTTGCCTATTTCGGGCTGGGGGCCAGCCCGGCCCGAAAATTCATCGGGCCAGAATTTGCTGAGCCCAGCCCGGCCCGAAAACAGGCCGGCCCTAAGAGTTGGTAGCATTATATATATGTTTTAAAAACTGTGGATATTTTTTGTCTTTGCAAATTATAAGTTGGTACATAGTTTTCAATATTAATTAACACTATCTGAATATTATTCTATATACATAATATAAATTCTACGTTTGGACAAAAGTAAGGACACATTTATTTGTAGTGTTTAGGCTCAATTTGATTGTTTTATTATGATAGTGGAGAATAGCTAGTATTAATCATAATAATTAACCAAACTTTAATAATATATACTTGAAAAGAATTAACTTCTTAACAATAGTGAAAAGTAGCTGGGGAATCAAAGAGAATTATAACAATGGAGATCCCAACTTGCCTTTTGTTTTTTCTTGTAATTAATTCTTCTGATCCTTCTTTGATCACAACTTGCCTTTTGTTTCCCATGGCTGTAAATATGCCACAAATCCTTCAAATCATTTGGAGACACTGGAATTCTTATGAACATTTGCAGTTTTGGAATGAGCAGCAGTTCCCTCTCCTCTTCTTCTTGCTTTCTTTCTCTTCTGTCTTCGTACGTACCACATTGGAAAACTATTAATGTAGTTCCTTCTACTGGACTACTTGAATGTAGTGTTGCTATGGGCTAGACTAGGCCTCTTGGGAGACCCAGGTCTGCATCGCCTAGCCCGATTGGTCTTTGTTGTCGTGCTCGTGGTTGAGACATCTTAATCGTTTTTGGGCCTTTCTGAACAACTAACCAATCATCAAGTACAACGTTTATTTTCTTTGGCTGAGTAACCCAGCCACACTACAAAAAAAAATGCGTTTACCGACGGAATTTTCCGTTTGTAAATCCAAAAAATCCGTCGGTAAAACAGTTACCGACGGATCATGTCTGTCGTAAAATCATTCGACGCTAAATTATTACCGACGGATTTCCGTCCGTCGTTGATTGTTACCGACGGAATTTTCCGTTGGTAAATACTGACGGATTACCGACGGATTTTAAATATATATATTTTTTATTTTTTATATTTTTATTTTTATGTTTTATTTTTGCTTAAATTTCATTTTCATGTAGGAAGATATAAATCAGAAACTGTAAACAAAACTCAAAAGATATATTCAAAATTCGAATATATAAATTCGGTAATTCAATACATGATGACAATAGTTCTCTGGGTATTCATAATGAAGCAAATGATTTGTTCTATGCAACAATCAAAGGCATATCGTTTTTCATCTCTTCATCCTTCACCTTCTTTGCTTCAACCACAAATTGCATGCCATATCCTTTTAGTGGTGTCAAGCATCTCTTTTTCACCTGTTGCACCTTTTTCTTTCTCAACCACTTCTTTTGAAGCAACATCAACTAGTGTCTTTACTTCAATTTCCTCACCAGCATTGTCTCGAACTTTACTAACCTGCCAATTATAAATGATCGAGTAAATGTGTATACAATTAACTAAATATCAATAATCAAAATGCATAAAACTTATGAAGTAATATATATATATAGGGATGAGTTCATGTGAAAACTTTTCCAAGAGTAAAAACTAGAAACTTTTGTAGGTCATAGATCATAAATAGATGGATGGTCTAGATCACATGTGGATGAAGATTGAATTTAGATAATTTTTAATTTATCAAATTTAATTGTGTACAAAAGGATAGGAAAGTAAAATTTACATCTAAAATAAATCTCACTTCCCTTATAAACGCCAACAAATATGGGGACGCAATATCTCATTCTATAACTTGTGAATTAATTAACCAAAATTAAGTGTTTCAATTCAAATCAAATTATTTCAAAATTCATATTTTTAAGTTTACGATGCCATTGATTGTTTCAGGGAAAAAAAATCTTTGGAAGACTTTAGAGGTTCAATTATACTAAAATGATTTATACACTTCCTTATACATGTATTTATACTCAATTATCGAAAACTGTATTATCACCGATAAAATGTCATTATAATGAAGTAAATGCATAACAGAAACTAATATATGCATAATAAAAATTAATATAGGCATAATGAATGAAAAATAAATGCATTATTGTATGAACTATAATTGTGCATAAATATTCTAGGATTCAACATAAAAAAAATTAAATGAATAACAAACGCCTAAAAAATGCATTATGATCGAATAGATGCATACTAAATAAACAAAATTGCATTATTATGTACAAAGTACATTATTATAAAGTAAATGCATAATAAAAACTAAAATATGCATAATGAATGATAAACAAATGCATTATTAAATAAACTGCGATTATGCACAAGCATGTAACCATAAATATTGCGGTCAATTTAATGCATATAATAATTGAGCAAATTATGCATTAGTTGTGAGGTAGTTTTAATAACCTTACATCTAATTTTAGCATTTTAATCATGTTGGAAAAATTCTAGAGTTTTGATTCAATTTCAAAACCCAACTGTTCTCCAACCTAGTAGATGAATGTACAAACCTAAGTTAAGCTTACCAGCACGCTTGTTTGAGCCTTAGATTTTCTAAGTTTACAGGTAAGGAAGCTGAAGACGAAAGAAGACCCAGCTGAGTAAACAACTGGACCCAAAGTCAGCTGAAAGGTTTCTTAGCTGAACAGAGTTCAAAAACTGAGCTGAGTCAGACTGACTCTCAAGACAAGAAGAGTGGATCCAGCCAAGGAGATCCAACGGAGCTGAATATATTGAGCTGACTCAAGTCTAAAAGAGTCAGCTGAGCAGACAAAAAGGGAACTAACTCTGAAGTCGTCACTTCAAGTCAGTTTACCCAATCCAGCTCTAAATTCAAAAACCAGCTCGAAAGACAGAAATCCCGGTGTCAGAGGAAGTCAATATACCTCGACCAATGAGGGATCGACATCTCAGCATCCTAGAAAGGCGAACCTAGGATCTGATACAATGATGAAGACAGGTGAAGATACACTCAACGGCAGATCGACAGATCAGAGAGTAGGTAAGATTCAAACGGCTCCTCCAACGGCTAGATTTGAATCTCTACCTATAAATACCAGTCTTCAACCTCAGAATCAGATACGAAAAACTCTCTACAAGCTTTCAATCTCTCTGAATCTCTCAAGTTTTAAAAAGCTCTCTAGCAGTTATCTAACTCTTTGAAGAACACTTAAATTCTTAAGTGTTTACTTTCAGAAACTGCTTTAGTTTTTCGTCTGATCAATAGGCAGAAATCTTAGTAATTCCAAAGCCTAGATCTGAACGAGTTCATCTTCCAAAGTTCTTCATTGTAAGAACTCGTTCACAGTTGGAAACCAAAACCCTCCTTTACCCAAAAAAGGTTAGGTCAAGGTTACGCCCTCTCGAAGCGCGAAATTCGAGTGTAAGGTAGTTCAGTACCCGAAAATTGAAAAGAGATAGGCTTCTACAGTGCCCGTAAACTGTTAGAACACAGCTCAAGGTAGAGCTGCGAAATTGCTTGGTACTCGTAAACCAAGTGGTTATCCTTAGTGGATTTACCAGCTAAAACCTGGTCGTGGACGTAGGAGCTCTCTCTCCGAACCACGTTAAAATTTCGTTTTCTTTATTGCTTTATTCAGTATTTGCATTTTATATATTTAAAGAACTAACCGCATTTGCACAGCACAAGTTTTCAAAGCTTAAGTTTTCTGGCTAAGTGACCCAGCCAGCTGCATGTGTTTCAAACCTACTTAACTGAAAACTGAAACTACGTTTTTCTGAGATTTTGTAAAGGGAACGAGCTAAGTTTTTCTTTCCACCACTTTCTGCACTTCCAGCTGAGTTATCAGTCCAGCTGATCACCTTCTTTAGAAGTCAGCTGAACTCATAACTGAGCTCTCACTTAACTCTGTTTTAATTTGTCAATCGTTTTAAAAAAATCCCTCTTCGGTGTATTCACCCCCCCTCTACACCGAAGACCTCGTTCCGGGACCATCAAATCATATTTTAAAATATAAATACATAGTAAATGTGGTATAAATCTGCCAAAAAATCAAAATGTCATATGATGCGTTGAAGTCAAATAAAAAATAAAAAATAAACCTCTAGAATCCATGTTCTGCAATACACATAAAACTAAACGAAAAAAAATGTAAAAAAATATAGCCATCATATTTTGAATCCCGAAAAATTGATACTATAAAAATATAAAATGTAACTTACACCAAAAACTACATAATAATGATGGAATCATATCCCATAAATGAAGCAACTCAGTAACAAATAAACCGGAAGACAAATTTGAAATCAAGGAATTGACGGTTATAAAACAATAATTAAAGACAAAACCACCATTTTAACTCCAAAAATATATGAAATAACAAATATAAAAATCAATTAATCTACACCATTGATTAACTAAGATCTACGGTATGAAAAAGTTTCTAATTTTTATGGGGGAATTAGTTTCTATTTGATCTTCCCCCTATATATATATATATATATATATATATATATAGTACTACTTGGGAAGAAAATGCTCCAAGTTGAACAACAACAATATAGAGGTGGACGACGGCGGTGGCAGCTCCTTTGCACTTAGGCACTTAGACATTCCAAATGTACTCAAACCTTCACAATCACATTTTCTTAATAAAATCTACAATTTCAAGTTCCAGTATATCTTTTTTTTATTATACTAATCGCATTTGATGCAAATACGAAGTCAAAACCAACACAACAAACAATCCAAGTACAAATTTAGCAACTAAAACTCAGCAATCAAATCAAATGCCACACCGACCAAAACAACCTTTGCACGTTAAAATTCTCAATTAGCAAACTTCAATTACGCGGAATCGATTACATTTCCAGTTAGAAGGTGTGATTGCGGAATCACCATCATAAATTTCTAGATTGGCATAAATCAAACACATAGAGCCCAACATAAATTTTGTGTTCAAACAAGAAGAACCAGCATTACAATTCATTTGGAGAGAGAATTAAACGCAACCAAATAATAATTAGTGAAATTGGGAGAGAATGGGGCACGACGGACCTGCTGTTTCTCTTGCACGTTGATGTCTTTATCTTGAAGTTCCTCAAAGTCGCCATTGATGCGCACACTGGAAGCAGCTTCTGCAATTAGGTCTCAAGGGTTTCAACAACACAGTTAAACAAAGGAGAGGGTGACAGAGAGTATTACCTCGTTTCTGCGGGAGATGTACGCACTGGACAATCAAGCTGTAAGAGACAGAGAGAGCGAGTGAGAGAGGAGAGCGGATGGCCGTGGAGGAGAAGCGGCGACGCGGCGAAGGAGAAGCGGCGGAGAGGGAGAGAGGGAGTGAGAGAGAGTCAGTGAGAGAAAGAGCGAGAGCGACAGAGAGAGCGAGTGAGAGAGACGGCGGCGCGACGGAAGAGAAGTGGCGGACGGTGGCATTAGCAACGGCGATGACGACGGGTGGGATTTGGGGGAGGGCAGAGGAATTAGGGCTATGAATGAGGGAGAAGAGAATCCCGCTGCTGTATATATTACAGATTTACCGACGGATTGAATCCGTCGGTAATTACCAACGGAACACAATCCGTCGGTAATTAACAACGGATATTTCCGCCGTTAACTAAATATGTTTAATTTATTATTAGTTTTTTCTGGTTAATATTACCGAAGGATTTATCCGTCGTTAATTACCGACGACAGGGGATCCGTCGGTAATTAACGAAGGATAAATCCGTCGTTAACTAATATGTTTGATTATTAATGTTACCGACGGATGTATCCGTCGGTATTTTCTGAAGAAAAATATTCCGTCGGTATTTACCGACGGATATATCAGTCGTTAATTTTTATATTATTTTTAATTCGATAAATTAAAATTTACCGACGGAAATATCCATCGACAATATTAACGACGGCTTATCCATCGGTAATCCGTCGGAAATTTCTTTAGAGCCAACCCGCTTTTTTTCCATCAGTAATCTGTCGGTAATTACCAACAGATCTATTTCCGTCGGTAATTTCAGTTGGTAAAATGACATTTTTTTGTAGTGCCAACTGTGTTTTATCAAAATTGCATGCAACTTGACTAAGAGAAAAGTGAAACATAATTTTTCAAGTTTAGTTTTTCTAAGATGTAAACGAGTTAAGTTTTCAAGCCACCACCTTCCGCACAACAAGCTGATTATCAGTCCAGCTAACCATCTTCCAAAAGAAGTTAGCATGATTTATAACTGAGCTCACTCAAATGTTTTTAGTCTGAAAAAGTTTTCATCACGGTGTATTCACCCGCCTCAACACCGAGAACTCGTTTCGGGACTATCAATCTAGAATTTCTTTCAAGTACTTGGATTAGGATTTTACTTAGTGTTTTCTAGAGTTTGCCTCTTAGGGAGCAAACAATCTTTGTATTTTCATTTTCGGCGTTAGTTTTCTTTTTATTTCTTTTGTCTTGTTATTTACTTTATGTTTAGGTAGTTATCAATCTAGTCCTGGGCAAGATGAAGCGAACATAAACTAAGAATTCGTGAGGTCTAATATGGGCGTGATGATCTGCATGTGTGTGTTCCCGAAGTACTAGGTCTGATTCCAATACGATTTGGGCAACTTGGTGAATTAATTGATCACTAGTTAACTAGGGTGTCTTGATTACAAATAATTTCAGGATCAATGCATAGAGTATCTCTTGCATCTGAAAGTATGACTGGTGTGAGTAAATAGTCCGTGCTCTTGGGCACGAGGAATGACTGTTTCGACTTTCGAGTATGCTTAATTCTTAATGCTTCTTTGGGAGAAGTATTTATTGAAGTGTCTTCTTAGGTGGTTGTCTAAGGTCAGGAGAGAATGTCTGGGGGTCTCAGGGATGACTCTTAATCATAAGGGCATATAAGGGTGGGGTAATAGTGTGAGTGACGCGTGATAGTAGGAGCATTATTACTTTTCTACTGTCTATAACCGATTGATGCATTTATGTAGTGAAAAGCTTTGCATCTATGACCAAGTCGAGTTTATGTTTATTGATTAGAACATTGATCTAGATTTATATTTTATGTGTTTATGTTTTTATTTTCTGTATTAACCAAGACGTGTTTGTTGCCCAAGATAAACTTTTTAGTGACATCCAGTGACCAAGAGAAAGCTACACTCAACTCCTCGTGGGATCGACTCTATACTTGCCGCTAGCTAACCCTAGTTGTGGGCATAGGAGAATTATAAATGTATTTTGACCGACCCGATAAAACGACAATCGGGACGTTGTCACTCATACACTCCCAAAGGTTAACACATATATCATCCTAAGCACGCATGCTGTGTTGTAGGCGATGCTGCTTTGTGAGTGTATGAGCGTGTAGGACTTGCACTCATTTGTCGGCCAAAATTCACTTTCAATGCCATGGTCATGTCCACGGCACCGTTGCTTCGTTCTTTAATTTCTTTTCATGCAGCATCACTCTCCAAGCCTTTTGAAACAACATCATCCTCTTTGCTATCAAGTATCAACTGAGATTACTGCATCACACTACTGTATATATTACGTATATCATCATAGAACTTCATATATGTTTTCAACTGCTCAAATAAAAAATGTTTTTTAAAAAAAAAGTAAATCAGAAATGCAGAGCTTGTATTAAATATATAAGTATATATATATATATATAAGTATATATATATATATATATATATATAACTTACAAAGAACAAACCATGCACAGACAGATTGATCAATTCGTGTGAAATGGTTTCTTGCAGTTCAAATCCTTAATTTCATATCATTCGGGTGCTTGGCTGTCACAAACTGGAATAGAACAAACATTATATTCAAATATATAAATGATCTGTACAAATATAACATGATACATTATTTTATAAAAGAAATTAAAAAAAATGATTAATATATCCGTACCTTCATATTCGAACAACTTGTTTATAAGGAGTGCTGCAACAAAGCAAAGACAGTTTGTATCATCATCCAAAACAAAAATGTTACCGAATAACACGATATTCGATTAAGAGGAGCGCTTTAAACAAATATTTTCACATACCAATATCTATTTTCTTCTTTTTGTGAAAAAGGGTTGAAAATGCTGAAGATGATACGTTCAAAGATATACAGTTGCTGTTTGGTCAACTGTATCGATTCAAGAAAAAGGGGCACAAGAATGAAAGCCTGTGGCAAACTATATATAGAAAAAGTTTATAAAGGTTTTATCTTTATTTTGTCAGCCTCCTTTTTTGCGAGTCGATCCAGTATTCAACATTTTCTATCTCACTCGGCTTCACCCGTAATTTTATTATTTTATTATAATATCTTTATAAAATTAATTTATTATAATTTAATGAGTCATAATTATCATTTAATACTAATAATTGAAGTTAAAAAAAGTATATACCCTCATTATAGATGTATCAATCCTAATAATCGATTATTAATTAATTTTTTAAAATTAAATGCTAAAAATAGTTATATATTATAATAGGGTACAATAGCCATAACTAATAAGTACAAAATTAAATCAAAACGCGCGAAAATGAATCTGAAGAAAAAAAATGAAATAAAAATTCAATAAAATTGTAAGTTGTACACAACATAAAAAATTAAGGACACTGAATCCTAGTAGCTCGTTTTGGCTTTCACAATTCTAATCCGGAGGAAAAAATAAATTCGAGAGGGCATTTTTAATTTTTTTTTTTTTGTGTGTGTTGGGTACGTTTCAAGATTTTAACTAGGTTATTAACGTTGAATTAATTTGATGTTTGACGAATAAATTAATTTTGTTATGAGCTGTTTAATACTATGTGTTAATTGTAATTTCATATATATTCAATATTTGGGATAGTTTATTATTTAGACTCTTGAGACGTGACAATTTAAATATCTATCCTTAATGATTCTTTGTAATTTAGAATTACCTTACTTTTGTCATCAATTTTATAATCGGACATCTGACAATTGAGTAATTAAGTCAAGACAAAGTCTTATCTCCCGACTCAATTATCAACAGCTGGACGTTCGATGATGAAATTGATAACACGGGAGGATATGGTCCAGACAATGAGCTTTAAAAGCCCTCAATTAATTTTAAGTTTTGCTTTCAGACGTGTCTAAACTCTAAATATCAACTCTAATCTTACAAAAAATAAAAATAAAAATGATTGGTCTGAGTTAGTATAAATTATCATTAAGGTTACGTATTAAATTGCTATGTTTTAAAAATTGCGTCTAAGACGTGGTGCATTAAATTACAATTAATTCTTTTAATATTGATAGTATATGTATATAATTCTCAATACGTTGAATATCTTGTTATTTAGTTTGTGTTTTGTATTTTTTTTTAGGGAAATACAATAAAGTGTATATATATAATTAAATAAACCACTACACCACACAAATGGAACCATTATACCAACATACAGGGTGGAATCACTATACCACTAAATGAGGTAGTAAATAAACTACAGCGCAAGCAGTGAGATTGAACTCAATACCTCTCACTAATAAAAGACTTGTAGTGCATCAACTAGTCACTTGAGTCGGACCTTATTGGCTTGTATTTTTTATTTATGAATTAGATGTCCTCGTTTGTTTTATTTCGTTATAAAAATAATTTTTAACACAATACATTCATTGATAGATAAGCATAAGCCAATATATATGTTTATTGCTGAATTCACTGTAGATAAGCTGTCACATGCAAGATATTTAAATGTTATTACGAAATTTAATTTTTTAAGAACAAAAATGGATTAAAAGAATGGTATTGCCTCTTATTTTGCAGCTTAATGATGCTACCAATTAATTTTCAATGAATGCTAGTAATTTGTTTTCTTGACAGCGCCCTTACATGCCTGAGCAGAAACCTCAGCCGCCCATCTTTTTTCTTTTTTCTTTTTTTTTTCCCTCACGGAAAGGGAGGCTCGTCATACTTACTTTAATTTCAAAATGAATCACAACCACACAAATTCTAGAATATCTCTTTTTCCTTTTGAGATACATTTGAAAATATCGTATGCTAGTGGTTGCCAAAAAGTAAATATCTCATTCTAGTCCAAAATAAGTTTAAAGAAAACATAAAAATAAATCTAATATATAGAAAAATGAGTTTTGTTGGATAGTGGCCGACTTGCCAATTTAGTGGACACTGGACAAGACTCACAAAAAGGAAGAGGATGGGACATGTATACGAAATTAAGGAAACAAACAAAAAAGAAATACAAGGCCACGTGAAGGAATAAGTGAGTCTATTATAGTAATTGTTGATTTCAAATTCAAAATCATTTTCATTCTCAACAAATTAAAAGCCATGGACATTATTAGCTAAACCGTACAAGTTCTAGCACACACCGAGACAAACCCACAGAAATAATGCAGTAGAGAATTAGGAGCACCAAGGTGTAATGCATAAGCACTTTGGATGTGTGACACTTGTAAAGTGTTTTAATTTAAAGTTAAATTTACAACACATTAAATTAAAATACTTTACAAGTATCACACATCCAAGGTGCTTGTGCACTACACCTTGGTGCCCCTAAGTCTCTACTAAAAAATGTTGCATTAACAAATAATGCATTTCTTGTCTCGGGTAGTATGTTTTGTCGTGTAACTAATTATAAGGTGAAAATGTTAGTCTTTAAAGTGTTCAAATGTGTCACATATCGTCCGTCCTTATACTCTTAACTTCTTTTGTTATAAAGTTTGTATGATATATTTTTCATAAATAATCGACAAAATTATGGGCTACGATCTAGTTTCTCAATATTTTATGTGTGTCACTTGTATCTTGCTATTAAATTTATTGTTTAAACATTGATTATTATACACATAAACTTATTGCAATATAACAATTAATATATATATTATTTAATGAAAATTGAAAATTTTAAAATAATACTATATCCGAATTATGAATTTATCAACTTTACTTATCAATTATCAACATGAAATTAGATATTATACATATTTTTTTACTACTTGGATATAATAAATCCTATTCACAAGTACAAAATTAAAATAAAACACAAGAACTTAAAATTTAAAAAAAATGACAAAACTTAAAAATGATGGGAACTAGGCACATTAGCATAATACAAATAATGTATTTATGAACCTTCATCTATTTATAAATGTTCATAATGTATGTTTATTTCATGTATGTATACAAATGAAGTCTACAGGTTTCTTGTATTGATTAATATACATGAAGCGTACATGTTCGTGTATGTGTTTTGTTTCATATGTGGATATACATGAAGTGTACATGTCATGTGTTTGTGTTTACATGTATGTATATATTAGGATATAAGTTTATCTTACATAAGCGTACGTACGTCTTGTATGTCCCATTATAGTCTTCATATATATTGTTTTCCATGTATGCATACACACAAGCTACTTCAAGTATTATGTTGTACATGCACAAAGATGAAAATTATTCTTTGTGTATGCTACAAGAAACTCAGTCATATGCTGGAATTTTGACAAAATTTTGATTTCTTCGACGCTGGAATTTTTCGCCGGAAATCGCGTCGTTGTCGGTGAAAATATGTTGTTTTTCATGTGTGCATACACACAAGCTACTTCAAGTATGATATTATACATACACGAAGATTCATACATGAAAGTAAAAAGGTTTCATTAAGGGCAATATTGACATTTTACTATTTTTGAGGGCCAAAATTTGTTTGTTAAGTTTTGAAGGCCATTATTTATCTTTTAGTTTTAGGAATGACTATTACAAATTTTTACTCTTTATTTAATAAATATGTTGTAACATTATTATAATAACATCATTGTGCTTTCTAAGAGCGATGACAACGGAACAGAGTAGGGTAGGCCGGGTATTGCTTTCCCATTCTCAAATCCACCTCTGATATATCACCCCCTGACCCAACCCCATATATGTTTAAATGGGATGTGGCGGGGCGGGGGCAGGGAATACCCGATGGGGGAAGGGTACCCATCGAGCACCCGCCAAATAATTTGTTCATTAAAAAAAGATTTTTTTGGAAGAAAAATAATTAAAACCTAACAACAGAAAATTTTCATTTAAACATATTAATTCATATAAATTACATAAATAAAACTTATTGATTGTATTAAGTAATTTTTATTCGAGACGGGTTCAGGTTGTGGATCTATACCCTCACCCCCGCCCCAAACTTAATACGCTATTAATTCTCATACCCGACTCCAAAATTTTCCCCCGTCTCATTAAGGGCGGATATCTGAACCCTTGGATATAATTGTCATTTCTAGTCTCTAATATATATATAAATAACACTAAATTCTCTTTTGAGAGTTAATGTATGGTCAAAAAAAAAATTCCACTGCCACCCTATTAAGATAAAAAAGGAAAAAAAAAATAATAAATAAAATCCACAGCCACATGTTGACTTCTGCCTTCTGGTACATTTCTTGCCTAATGCCATTTGTCTAGCACACCATATTTTCTCTTATACCATCCTTCTAAAATAGTCTCACAATAAACATGGTCAAGTTAACATGCATTCTGAATCCATTTTAATGTTTTCAATTTTTAGCTTAGTTTAATTAATAATTTTATTTTTTATTTGGTATTGACAATCATTCTTTTTCTAGTTGCTCATATTTACAACTGTGAGTCTTTATTCTTTAAACATATAACGAATAAATATAATTAAGAACATGCACCATTTTAACTAAGTTGGTTGTTAGACCGATACCAAAGAAGAACACAGAATTCCAGTGGGCTCCCACGTACTTTTGATGATTTCCTAATTTGAAAAACCGAACGCAAAAAACTAGAAATTGTCACAAAACTTGTGGGTTTCATTCATGATTTTATCTGTTAGACTATTTATTTTTCGGAGTGATATACTGTGTAGCCTAATAGTTACATTTTGTGACAATTTTAGTTCAGTCAATCTCAATGAATCGAGTTTGTGCCATTAATTTTAGCCCGAAGCTCATTTTCAGTATCGGAAGATATATATAGTTGGCAATAAAAAATGACATGTGATTATCAATGTGGACGAAATGAGGTTGTTACACATTTGACTGCCAATGGGGCTCTTGGCATAATGTGTTCATTTCTATGTATCATGTAGATGAGTGTGCTTTGTGAGAATTAGTGGTGAAGATTGTTAGGTCACCCTTATGATCTATTTGCCTACGACAACGTAACGTCGATGTTAGCTTTAATTTTTATATAAACTCCCATTTTCTATTCAAAATGCTTTCATCAACAAAGACTAATATGGTCGTGTTAATTAAATAATCCTAATTTTTTGTTTATATAGACCACTTGATCTAGCTTAGAGTCTCCCAAAACCAATGGCAATGCTAATAAAACCTAGTGGTAACATTTATTATTTCTTAAAATTAACCAGAAGATCGATCAACTAGAGATTAGACAGCTAGCTACTTGATTATTTTCATATGAAATAGTATTATTTAAATATTTAATCTGGTAGCAAATTTCAATCCATTAATCGATGTCATGTAAAAAAAAAAAATTACCGTTTGAGTGGAAAGAAAGGGATAAGATGAAAGGAGTGGGGGGACAAGCGGGAATCCCGAAAGTTGTGGGAGAAATAGGAAATTTCTGATTTAAGTGGGGGGTAGTGAAATTTGATTCCGATCCGTTCTCAAAAAGTCGCAACGTTGAGTGATCATCACTCTATAAATGGGTAGACGTGGACGAATATGAGCCCTCATTTTGTATGAGTTGTGTTGTGTACAATTAAAGCAGGTACGATATTTATAAATCTTGTTTCCATTTTTGTCCTCCAATAATCAAAACTCAGAAAGCGTGGTCCCGCCATCTTGCTTGGCATTTAAATATCTACGTTAGAGTTTAGACGCACTCATGATCCCATATTATTAATATACTCCTCCATTTATTCCCCACACAAACTCAACTCAAACCACTTTCTTTCTTTAATCTTTTCCCACTCTACACTCTACACTCTACACAACCACTCAACTCAACTGCTTTTATTTTAAGTTCTTCTCACCTAACCAGAAATATATATACTCCTATCTGGAAAGCATCTACATAAATAAATAAATATATATATATATATATATATATATATTTATGGATACGTTTGGCCTCCAAGATTTGTGGTCACCCTCTTCTTTGTCCGGATCCGGCGGCGGAGCTTTACCTACAGATAAACCAGTCATTCTAGCTTCCAACAGCCCCAAGAAGCGGGCCGGGCGGAAGAAGTTCCGCGAGACGCGCCACCTAGTCTACCGCGGCGTGCGGCTGCGGGACTCCGGCAAGTGGGTTTGCGAGTTGAGAGAGCCCAACAAGAAATCAAGAATCTGGCTCGGTACTTACGCCACCGCGGAAATGGCCGCACGCGCGCACGACGTGGCGGCGATTGCATTCAGAGGGCGGTTGGCCTGCCTGAATTTCGCCGACTCCACGTGGCGGCTGCCCGTTCCGGCGTCGTCGAGTGCTAAAGACATTCAGAAGGCTGCGGCGGAGGCAGCCGAGGCTTTCCGTCCTCAGTCAGCTGAGGAGGTGGCCGCCGCCGGTAATGCCACGTGGACGTCGGAGAACTCGTTTTATAACATGGATGAGGAAGGTCTGTTTGGGATGGAAGATTTGCTGTTGAATATGGCGGAGGGGATGATGCTGCCGCCACCTCACTACAATCATGACGTGGTAGTGGATGCGGATATGCCACTATGGAGTTATCCTGTATAGTAGTAAACTAGTAATAATGTTAATAATAATATAGGAGTAATAGGTTTCACTTTTTTTAGCTGGTACGATGTTAGGAAAGAGGTAGTACAAATATGTAAATATAAATGTTTTTATATGCACCATATGATGAAAGGAAATATGTAGTACAAAATAGTATAAATCACCAAATTAATAATGTGATGGGTGGGACAAGTTTCGTCAACTCATGAGAAAGGGGGGACAAGACAAGGAGGAGCATATATATATATATATATAGATCTATATATATATATATATGTCCTTTTCTTTATAATAAGTAATGTAGTCCACATAATTAACTCCACCATGTCACCCGCTCTGAACCAATAGTAATTGATTTCAACTATTGTATCATCATAAATATCTAAAATGGCATCTTGATTCACTCCTAAAATATTGGCAAAAATGCATACAAATTTCTGATTTTTTTTTAAATTCTGGTTTAATTTTAAATCTTTTAATTTTTGCAAAATAAATCTCCACCTTTCAATTTTGCTTAATGTTCTCCCAACGACGAATTTGGATGAAATTCAAAGTGACGTGACGTTCAAAACGACGGCTGTTCTTCGCCTGCTTTGAATCGAGATTGTCGCGGATCCCTCTGACGCCTGACCTCGAATCCAACAGCGTCGTTTTGAACGCCACGTCACTTTGAATTTCACCCAAATTCGTCGTCAGGAGAACATTAAGCAAAATTGAAATGTGGAAATTTATTTTGCAAAAATTAAAAGGTTTGGAATTAAACCAGAATTTGAGAAAATGTCAGGAATTTGTATGCATTTTGGCCTAAAATATTTAACACATTCTCAACTAAGTGAGGCCAATATCTACATTTTATAGTTAAATATATAAATCGAATTTTAGATCTCTTAATTCCCATTGAAATACAATACAATTTTTTGTTTCAAAAAAACAAAAAAATACAATATAATTTGTGTGTGCGTTCAAATTAATTGTTTAAAACTTAGTAAAAATATATAAAGAATGTAATTTAAACTAGCTATTACAACTTTTTTATAAAAAAGTCCCAGTCTTACAAAAGAAAGGAATACAGAACTGTTTAAAATACTAAGACTAAGATCAATTGTCAAATTGAAATATCTTAACAATTAATAGAAATATAAGAACTAATCGAAAATTAAATGAAAAAAAGGGCCGGAAAAACACACACACACACACTCTGTATTCTTATGGCTCGATTACAAAATTTATTTTTCCAAGATGACGATGTGTTTTTAGTTGAAGGAGGAATTTTATTATGAAATAGACTTCTTCTAATCATGAATCATGATTGCTATTGTATTCCCTATTTTTTACCCGTGAAAGAGGGGTTTAACTATTTTGCTTTGTTGAACCTCTTATCCAATTTTACAAGCCATATCCAAATAATAAGATTTAATCTAGGAAGTACAAGTTAATCCGATCAATAGTTTAAAATGGTTCCTAATTAACATTTAGAGATTAGTTTTTATCCGTGAAATAGTATAAACATAGCACACTATGGTACATTTTAAAGAGCATAATGAAACACGTGTGAAATTTTTTATACTGTTTTGGAGCCAATTTTACAAGATGTAAAGAAACAAGTTAAAACAAGTTTCTTTGAAAGTTGTTAATTGCACAAATCATAGTGCTCGATGATTTTTTTGGGATGAAGGGGGCTTCTCTGAAATTAGCCAGGGGGGAATGAATTTTGTTATTATTTTCAAACACATTAACAACGTCGCATATTGCAAAGGACTACGTTTTTATACTTAGGTGGATAATATATTTGCACCTAGTAGGATTAAATGGGTGAAAAAGTCCTTGCATGAATTTGGGGAGACGAGTTAGACTTCTTAACTAGTAACAATTAATCTTGAGACGTCGCCTAAAGGTCAGGATTTTTTAATTGCAACACTATACCATAATTAAGTATAATTAACTATAATTTTATTATAATGGAGGCAATTTTACGTCAATTTTATCACAAATTTGAAGCATATTCTTTGACGTAAGACGTCGTATTTGATGTGTGTTAGGTTATTGGATGCCATATATATGCGGTTGAAGGGCCACTTGCCACACGTTTCAGATTTAATATGTGGCCAAGTTTCCATGTTTCTTCTTCTCTACACTCATTGTAAATAAAGTGGTTCTTATAGATACATACTAATGGCATGGCTATTAAAATTGTATATTGGGCCCATTTTCTCGCAAAATCGATTGTTAAAGGGAGGATGATACATTACCAATATAAAGAGACTTTTCTAACTTTTTTTTTTTTTCAATTCATGTGAGACATTTTAATACCGATAATGATCATCAAGTATCCTATTTTTCGTTAGGCTAAATTAAAATTTACAGTGTTGAAAACATTTGTTCGCCATACATCTAATCTTCTCGCACTGCTCGACACAATTGCCCCTAGCTTATTCAAATTGTACAACAAAATACAAATCATTTTGTTGAACCACATCAAAATACAGCCATTAACGGGTGCAGTCTGCACAAATATGACAACCAAGTCAGCAATCTAGAGAGAGAGAGAAAATTATGATCCTGTGAAGGAAACGCGTCGCATTAAATTGATTTTGTATTGGAATCTAAATTTCTGATTGGCCTCATTTATATTTTTTTACCATACGTTTTCTCTTTTTTTAATCATTTCATTCAATTGGTCAATTCTACTGATACTTTGACAGGTGTCGGTCAGTGGGGTGCTTTCCATGAGAGAGAGAGAGGTCATGTGGCTTGTCGTGAATTTGTTACCTCAAATAATGTTTTCTCCATGTGGTCTTCATTCGTTTCTAGGAACACAAGTTTCTACATATAACTTCACTTCATAATAAATATGACCCCAATCATTGATTTCAAAATCATTAATAACACTTGGAATCTTTATATATATTTCTTTATTATCTCATTTCAATATACTCATTTTCTAAAATAAACATTACAAAACATAAAATAGATCGTTATAATTTATAAATTACACCATATGCATACAAAAATTAATCTCTCATTCTCTCTTCTATTTAATTTGACATAAATACTCTTAAAAAGTTACTTTATTTTTTCAACTTTATTATAAACAACTTATTTTTTAACATTCATGTCGATTAAATGAATAATAATGAAATAGGACGGAGGGCATGGTTGCTATTTCTACTAATTCTTACTCCTATTTCCCGGACATAGCCTCGTAAATCGTAATTATAAATATTTTTGTAGTGTTTAACTTCAATTTTATTTTTTTATTATGATATGATAATACATAGTTAAGCATATATAGTATTTATAATAATTAACAATGCTTGTATATACTTCAAAATAATTTTAATTTCTTAACGATGAAGTAGGGAAAGAAGCATTTTGTGGGGTCAAAATGCGTAAAACTATATTTTGCTATAAACATCACCATGTATATAGATACTTAATCAACTATTAGGCTATCCACATCAAACAAATATTTTCACATTCCAATTTTTTCCCTTTCTTTTTGTGAAGGGGGTTGACAAATAATGAAGATGGTACATGTCTAATTATATGTTGCTTGGTCTAATTAATGTATTGGTACAACAAAAGGAGACACCAGACGATAATGATAGACTGCGAGAAACTATGTAAACAATAGATGTATGGAGATGTTTTTTATGTCATAAAAATTTGCGCAGTTAATTAAATTGGGCAATGTAACTTATGCTCTTGTACAATAGCATACAAGCTACATATGAGATGAACCATACTTGAAAAAAACAAGTATGACATGACGAGATTCAAATTTGAGACATTTAATCTCTAGAATGACAAGACCTTTCATTTCGTGATCGCAACAATTGTTAATTGAAACCAAAGCTTCGGCCTCTTATGCAGAACTTGTGCGTTTATTTGCGCCATACCAATGGTTGAGGTTGGGAAAATTCTATTATAATAATATGGTGTACTAATTGGCAAAATTTTGCCACATATTGTATAATATATGGATTTCGATACTACATCTATACTCGAGATGGCAGTGGATCCTGGACCCGGTCCAGATCCGCTAATCCAGATCCGTTTTTTAGGATTTGAGCATCAAAAATTTGGACCCGACGGATCTGGACCGGATCTGGAGTAAAGGTCCAAAAAACGGATCTGGATTCAAAAATTTGGGATCCAGATCCGGCCCATGGACCCGGTATACATTATATATATATATATATATCTATATGATTTAGTTTATTTTCTAATTTAGTCTAATTTAGTTCTTGATTGATTGTAATATTTAGTTCTTAACTTGAATGACTTAGAAGAATTAGTATTTTGGATGATTGTAATGATATTTATGGTTTAATGAAATAGTTTTGAACTTTGAGATGATGGTAGAAGTCTTTATATAATTATTATGGTGTTATTACTGATTGTTTACATTAAAAAAAATTGAAAGTTCCTAAAAAAAAATATATTGAAAGTTGAAAAAACTACGGATCTGGGTTTGAACCCGAAATCCGCGGATCTCATGGATCTGGATCTGGATTTTAATTTTTTAGACCCAATGGATCTGGACCGGATCTGGACCAAAGGTCCAAAAATCGAATCTGGATCTGGACCAAGCAAAATCTGGTCCAGATCCGGCCCATTGCCATCCCTAATCTATACCAACAATAGAATTTCAGGGATGTAGATGTCTTGTGCTTCTAGTCAATTTTCTGCTCAATTTATCAAAGGGTAATCACATTTTCCAGTTTCCACAATGAATCATGACCACCCAGTTTAGATCTAGTCACGGCGGCACCGGTTTAGAAAATCGAGATCAGAAATCATGGTGAGATTGGTACGAAATGAATTTATTTGTACCACTCGTACCAATTTATGGTGCACCACTAGTTGGTACGAAAGAGACGAATGCGTTCATTTGTACCACTCGTACCAATTTATGGTGCTTCACTAGATGGTACAAAAGGAACGAATGAGTGTATTTGTACCACTCGTATCAAGTTATGGTGCGTCACTATTTGGTACGAATGGGACGAATGCGTTCATTCATACCAAGTTGCGCATCACAACTAGTTCGTATGAATGGAACGAATGGATTCATTCGTACCAGTAGTAAAAAAATAATTGGACTGTGCCGTGGTACACTTGAGACGAATGAGATCCGTTCGTACATGTCGTACCAAGTTTGCCGAAATCTGCTGCTATTTCAAATAACGAGCAACAACAAAACTGCTGCAGAAATATCAATAAAAAACACCCCACGAATAGCCCTCCTCCCAAGTACATAATCAAGCAACGAGTAATCCAACTACAATAAGAAATTCAGCCACAATCGGAGGAACAGATCTAGATAGAAATTTGATGAAAAACAAATTTGAACGACTCTCTGTTTGTGAAGCATGATCGTTGGATTTGTCAGATCTGGAGTAGGCATCCGATGCCATGAAAGCCGGCGGATCTAGAAGAAAGCAGTAGATATGGTGGACGGTGGTTGTTCGATTCGCGGTGGTGAAGACAACATGAGAAGACAATAAGTTGTCCGGAGAATAAAGCGATGGTGGCGGCGATGGAAAAAAGAAGACGATGGCGATGGCGGAAGAACGACGATGACGACGACGATAGTTGGCGGTGGCTGTAGAAGTGAGAGTGGGAATAGAGAGAGAGAGAGAGAGAATACAGGAAGATAAAGTGTGAGAGGAAAAACAAAGGTGAGTAGTTGTGGTGGGTGGTGGGTGGTGGCTGTAGATTAATTGTAGGGCTTTTTCTTTAATTAAGGTTATTTTGGTCCATTAATTCATCTCAAAATCTGACAGAATTTATATTAAATTAAGTTTTGGACAACTTTTATTTTTCACTATCTATAGTGGTTAATTGACATGATAAACTCAATTTGTATTGTCGGATAGAGCCAATCTAGGAGGCTAGAGTAATTGTTCACATTTACCGTAACAGTAACCGTCGTTAATAATCTATTACTATCACAAATAAGCATATTCTCATATAATATCTTTTGATAATTATTATTTCTATAATAAAAATTTATGGATGATTATGTATAATTTTATAACTTTGAAAATTTTAATATATCAATTATATTTAATTAACTTGGTATTGCAGAGGGTTCCGCCTCGTGGCTAAGACAAGATGCATTTGTAGTAACAGAACTTGGTATTGGAGGAATAGCCCTCGAGGGTACACATTATTATGTCACATGTGCGACATGTCAAATTTATCTTGATCAAAATTGTTCTTCGTGGGAAAAATAAGAAATGTCAAAAGTGGATGTTTATATGTAAATTCAAAATTTAAAATTCATGCACAAAATCAAAATTCTCCCAAATTTTGTGTTTTTGGAGGCTAATATATTCCTAAATGACTTTTTATTTTGCAATAAAAAAAACATGATTTTTAAATTATTTCAATTATATTAACACGTTTAATGATTTTGCTATAAATTTGTTGGAAACTTGGTTTTAATCGATATTACATATTCTACTTTCACTCTATAAGTTTGATTTTGGTTGTATTTCTCTTTCACGGGGAAGAGAAAGATCAAAAGGAATCAAGTAATTGACGACATGAAAATAAATAAATGACATTACTTTTTTTTTTTTTTTGTAATCGTAAATATTGTATAATATCATAATAACGTACTTTATTAGGATATAAATAAAAGTCAAAGATGTTTCTAACCATCATTAGACATCAATTAATACAATAATGTCATCAAATTCATAAATTGATGAGATGCACTATAGTGCGGCGGGCCACACCCATGCTGCTCTGTTGTTTTTTATTATTTCTAAAATTAAGTACTCAGGATTCAGGAAATCATAATTATAAATTAATATATTTTGTTACGGATTAATAAATTATAATTATTGGTTAATAAATTTTAATTGAAATTACTAATTTTTAATTATGAATTATACTGAGTTCTAATCAAAATTTTACTTACACCTGATTAATGTACTAACTAATCATAATTAGCGGCCATTCACACAATGTAGTAGCTGCACATGAGTCTTTGACTAAATTATATACGAAAAATATTTGTGGCTATATATTTTGTTGGTTGAATGACAAATAATTTGTACAACCACTCATAAAATTTTCAAATATTATTATATTAAACACTTAATAAAGAATAGGAAGAAAAATAATAATTTAAAAAAAATCAAATAATATAATTATAGGAGCAAATATGATGCAGCTAGTGCATATAAATCAAATAAAGAAGAGCTAGGTCACACGGATAGGAAGAGGGTGTGGAACATATAAAACATTATTCGTAACAATAAAAGAAAATCGGTTGTACTACTATTTGATGATGAATAAATCTTATTTGGAAAGAATTAAAGAAAATAAAAGAAAAATTAAAAAATTATTACAAAAAAGGAAAAAAAAAACACAAAATTAAAAGGCGGGCACATGCATATGATGCACACACGCCAAAAAGAATAACAAAATAAAAAAAGACAGGAGGGTTAAGATTGCACGTATCTCATAAGTTGCGTTTGGTGCATGCGCCCATCTCAACCTTTTGTTTTGATCCGTGAGATGCACATAAAAATACTCAGTTAACCACACCATAGGATTTACAGAGTTTTTTTGTTTAGGAACAATGCCTATTTTTTTTTTTATCAAAGATATTATATAAAATTATAAATTTGTCGTGTAGCAAATTTTAGTCCATCAATCCGTCTTATGTAAGTTTTTCCGTTTTAGGGGAAACAAAGGGATAAGAAGAAAAGGGTGGGGTGCAAGTGGAAATCCGAAAAGTTTTGGGAAAAATAGGAAATTTCTGATTAAATGCCTCCTGAGAAAATGTGTCGATGTTCAGTGCTCTCACTCTAAATAGGTGTATACGTGGAGAAAGAGTGGGTCCAGTTTTGATGAGCTGTACAGACAGCAGCTGAGATATTTTAAACTCCCTCTTTGAAATATCTATATATTTCACTCATTCCCCACGAAACTAAAACAACTGAAACCACTCTCTTCCTAGTCCACAATTCAAACCTCGAACAACCACTGCTTTTATTTTTTTGCAACTTCTTCACTTTGTTTAATTTAAGGAAAAAAAAAAAAGTTCTTCACCTACCAAAATATATTTCTCGAAAACATAATTTTCTGTTAATGGATATGTATGGGAGCTACAATTCTGACCTTCTTCCTGGCGTCCAAGAGTTGTGGTCACCCTCATCATCTTCGGAAGCAGTGGCAGATTCCCCATCCAACAACGGCAGCTCCGGCGGCGGAGCTTTTTTTTCAGATAAACAAGTGATTCTTGCATCCAACAGCCCTAAGAAGCGTGCCGGACGGAAGAAGTTCCGCGAGACGCGCCACCAGGTCTACCGCGGCGTGCGGCTACGGGATTCCGGTAAGTGGGTTTGCGAGTTGAGAGAGCCCAACAAGAAATCTAGAATCTGGCTTGGCACTTACGCCACCGCTGAAATGGCCGCACGTGCTCACGATGTGGCGGCGATTGCATTGAGGGGGCGGCTGGCTTGCCTGAATTTCGGCGATTCCACTTGGCGGCTGCCTGTTCCGGCGTCTTCGAGTGCTAAGGACATTCAGAAGTCTGCGGCCGAGGCCGCGGAGGCTTTCCGTCCTCAGCCGGATGAAGCAGGTTGTGAGGCGGAGGAGGCCGCCGATGCTTTCTGTCCTGAAACAGCTGATCTTTCGGCTGAATCGGGTCGGGAGGCAGAGGAGGATTTCCGTCCTCAGTCATATATGACTGAGTCGGCTGAATGGGGTCGGGAGACGGAGACCGCCCAATCTTTCCGTCCTCAGTCAGATGAGGAGGCGGCCGCTGGTAATGCCACGTGGACGTGGGAGAATTCGTTGTATATAGATGGGGAAGGTCTGTTTGGGATGGAAGATTTGCTGTTGAATATGGCGGAAGGGATGATGCTGCCGCCACCTCATTACAATCATGACGTGGTATCGGATGCTGATATGCCACTATGGCATTATTTACTTTAATTCTTTACATTCACATTCTTTTGATAAACAAAGGCTTTCTACCTGTAGCTAGCTAGGCTTTTTTAGCAAGTACCAAGTAAGCAAAGATGTTTACAAATATGTAATTACATGTTTCTGATTAGCACACATATATGATAAAATGAAATCTTATGTCAAATTAATGTTTATATCTTACATGCTATAGAATATATTCTAATAGGTCCTACTACTTTTTTGTTTAATTTCATTTGTTCATGTATTCATTTTGATAGAGCGTCTAAATTAATCATTAACATTGTTGTTAAAAATTGGCCTTTTGAAACCCGAATTAGAAATATGAAGACTCATTAAACCATAGGTTAAATTCTCGAAACAATGAAACATTAATGAAGTTGACTTTACACCCCAAAACACAAAAATTTTCTTCAAGGAAAACTAGTCTTGAGTCACAGCTAGAGATAGAAGCTGCAACAAAATAAATAATAATAATAATAATTAAAAAAATAGCAAAATTCTTTACAGATAAACTAGGCCAAGTTGGAGAAGACATTGTATTAATTAACAAAATAATTAACAAAAATACTTTACAGAGAAAAATATTGCTCCTGAAGTTTTCACTAAAAGTTTTGGTGTTCTCTACAACTATGAGATTATGCTTCTTCAAAAGATGGAAGGAAAAAAAATTGAGATAAAAACTCATGTTGTCTAAACCATTGCAAAACAATAGAATGGGTGACCCCACAAAGGAATTTTCTATCTTTTGTTTTGATAAACCATTGTACTCGTACTCAAGTAGTTTTTGTTTTAAAGTCTTTGTTAACAGTCGTAATGATATCATACTGCAGAAAATAGGACAGCATATAGCATAAGAGAAGATATTTATATGAATAGTAATTAATCTAAGCTAATCTATTTGGAATTATGAAGAGTAATTAATGTAGTTATTTGGAATTAGTAAAGCATTATGAGTTGCTGGGCAGGTGACTTTTTTAAACAGCATACATATATAATTAAATGGGACAAAATTCTTTTTACACACTTTGCAAAACAAAAAATAAATTTTACACACTTCTTTTGAAATTAATGAAAAATACACACTATTACTATTATACCATTTCTGCTGAATTCCTTCATTTTATTCTGCTTATTCCAATCCCATTTTCCAAATTATGGAGATAAATCATGCAATACTATCAGGCCCATCACACTTCCGTATAAAAATTCTAAGCATACCAACTTCATACCTTTTTTACCGTAATGCTGCCGGGTATTTCCACCGGAAGTTTTAGGGACCTCGTCCAACCACACGATCGCAACCGATGGTTTCCAGACGCAGACTCCTTCAGCAACACACAGCACAGCCCTCGTTCATTTCCTACTCGGGGTTTAGGGTATTTAGTCGGTATTTAGAGAATAATCAGACACTGGAAGGGATGAGCAAAAGCCCAAACTTTTATTTAGGAATTATATAATATTTATTACAACATAAGTATATCTCCTTTAGGGAGGAGACAAACTTGTTTAGCTACCTATGGTAGCGGAATTGAAATACATAAACTAAACTATACTAGAATTGGAACTATTACAAATTTTATTTTTGAGAGAGCAGAGAAGATGAAGTGTAGATTTTTCGATGATCTTCTGCTCTCCAGCCTCTTGGTTTATATAGAGGTCTCAATTATCAACCTCCTTCTTCTATAATTGCCTTGAATACCTTTGTTCCGCGGCCAGCCTGTATTTCACTCAGAGTAGGACCACTGCTGTCGTCCATTATTGAATAAGGACGCAAGACTTTCGGTGCCACTACATTATCTCTGGTTGATAATGCTCCTTCTGTGCCTTTACCCATTTGGATTCTTATGGGTAATTTTTGTTCATCCACTCACTTCTGTCGTTTTCTTTTTAGTGGGTGCTCCAGCTCAGAGTCACATGACTCCACCAACCTGTGTCGGGATTCTACTTTTTTCCCGGGGCCCTGGGCGTTTTTGCTTTTGGCAGCGCCTTCTGTTCAAGATGCTCGTTGGACCGAGCCTTCTCTTTTCCTTTTCTGGGCATGAACCCCTTCCCGAACTCTGGTTCCTTCTGGTTCTGACTATCCGAACAAACGCGTTCAGACCAGTTTCCAAAATGAGCCATATTACAGTATTTGCGATGAGTTTCTTTGCTCGTCGCAATCTTGTTTTCCCAGAGCAAGGTTCTCTTTCTTTCGAAAGCTTCCTCTGCGAATCTTGTCGATTTTCCTGTCATAGTGTTTAACAGGAATGATCCGTTCGCTGAATTCTGTAAGAATTTGAACGGGAACTTGACTTTGTTCATCTCAGTGAGACAAACCCATAATCCCCATGCTCTTCTGGTAGAGATGAGGTCTTCTGGTAATGTAGAGACCAGAGTAGTCTCTTCTCTGCAGGCGCTTTGATCTTTTCGAGGGCGCATGCATCTGGTCTTCGAAGCCTAATATAGTGGAAGGCTTCATGGTTTCATTTCCCCGCTGGTTCTGGGGCTGCACTAATAAAATACAGCTCCAAAATGTCACCTCGGCTAAGCTGCGGATTGTTAGCCCATGTATCATACACCGCTTCTTGAATCCACTTAGGTAGATTCTTGATTTCGGCGAATGATGGAGATGTGGTATAAACCGAAGCAAGTGCTCCAAATTCATACCATCGCTGCACTTCGTGTGGATCTGAATTTGGCATCATCCACACTCGAGGATATTTCCCCGAAACATCAACCCTTATTTTTTCTGGGTTGATTCCCATCCTTGTATTGAGCTTCTCCCAGTTAGCTTGATAAACCTGCCACGAAGAAGAAACTTCAATCTTATCAGTATTAATCTTAGAAATGCCAGTCATTGGCCTAAGATTAATCTCTCCCTCTTTTCCCCCAGAGGTGCTGGGTTGACATGATGGTTCAGAGTGTGACCCCTGAATATCATCTTTTTCTTGGGGCAATGGTTCCGAAGATCCCACCACCTTAGAACTTGGGCAAGAGGTATTTGAATCCTCTGCTACAGGTTTAGAGCCATGTACTCGAAACTCTTCTTTTACCAAAGAATCTTTGGCCACCCGAAGGATTGGTGTTTGGCATGCAGCCCAGAGTTGCCCCTGAGACCATATGCAAGCTCGTATTCTCTCGGTGACTTTAGTCTTATCGAGAGTCTACAATCTTCCTGCTTGTTCAGCATTCAGAATGCACTCGTCCCACTCTCCCGTTAACATCTCAAGATTCTCTCTGAGATGCCTATGGGCCAGTAGAATGGAGTTCACATCAGTTTGCTCCATCTCTTGTTAGGAAATCTGCAAGAACATTTTCGTAAGATTTCAAAACGACAATATCATAAATATAATATTGGCATTCAGCTTGCCATCTAATTAATCTAGCCTTTTCAGGCTTAGATTCAATCTTGTTTCTTAAGAAAGCCTTAACCTGTGTGTTATCGACTTTCAAAGTAAATTTCTTTGCTAACAAAAATAAAGGCCATTTTTTAAATGTCTTTCTGACTGCAAAGAATTCTTTTTTGTTGATGTGCCATCTCACGGCCTCATCTTCTGAGAATAAACCACTACAATATCTGCAGGGTTCTTCTCCATTAGGAGTGATCTTGGTTAAGACTGCTGCCCACCAATAATCACTGGCGTCTATGTACAGGACCGAGTCATCTTCGTCCTATGATATCGAGAGTTTTGGGAGATTTCTGCAAACCTCTTTTAACTCTTTCATACCCTGTCGATGTTCTTCTGTCCAGATGAACGGAACATCCTTTTTCAGTAAAGTACTGAAAACTTTTCTATGTTTCGCGAGATCTTTAATGAATGGTCCCGCAAAATTAACCACTCCTAAGAAACTCTGAAGTTGTTTCTTTTCCTTTAGATCTTCAAGAAAATTCTGGACCTTCTGAACAATATGGTCCTGCAGAATAATTCCTGCTTCATCAATCTCGATACCCAGAAATTCCATTTTCCGAGTTGCAACGACTGCCTTCTTTTCAGACAGTACTAAACCTTCTTTATAACAAACATCTGCAAAGATCTCAAGATGTTTGATATGTTCTTCCATATTTTTTGATGCAATTAAAATATCATCAATATAGACGAACATAAAAGAAAAATAATCTTTAAACAGATTACCCATCTTTCTCTGAAATATTTGAGGCGCATTAGCTAACCTTATTGGCATTACTTTCCAAACATAATGCCCTTGTGGAGTAGAGAAGGCTGTGAACTTCTTACTTCTTTCCTCTATGCGAATCTGGTAGAAACCTGACTTGCAATCAAACTTAGAGAATACCTTAGCAGTTTTAATGCAATTAATAAGGTGTTCCCTACTAGGGATGAAATATCCATCAAACTCCAGAATGTCATTAATTCCTTTATAATTAATAACTAATATGAGTTTACCTCGTTTGATCTCACCATGATTTCTTACCAGAAATCCGGGACTGCTGTAAGGCGAGTTCCCTGGTTCAATCAATTTTAAATCAAGGTGTTCCTTGATTATCTCCTTCATATCCTGTTGATCTTTGAGGTTCATCAGGATTGGTCTTTATCTAACAAACTCATACTTCTTTTCTGGCTTCACCTTCAAGGTAGCTTTGAGCTTGTTTCTGTCCCACCATGCCAAAGGATTCTCATTGTAATTCCTTTTAATTTTTTTTTTGACATCTTCTAGGGACACCTGCATTTCTTCCTTAATATCTTGATGAGATATTAAAGAATCTTTGAGGATCTGGACCTCTTCATCATTGACATCCTCATCCCTGATACAGCTTAGCACTGCTTCGCTGAATCTCCTTTGATCCTTCATTTTTGGGTGTCGAAGTTTTCATTCATCACCACGCTTGCTGCAAAAACTCAATGGTATCTGGCGATTAAAAGCCCCCTTGAGCCTCTGGACAATGATTTTGTGATCGCAAATGGTTGTGAACACCAATTGCCTTCTCTCATTATCCTGCATGTATCTTTTGATCATATGTAGGAAATTGTTTCTTAACAGAATATCTGCACCTGTATCATGGAAATAAATTGGTGGAGTTTTAACCTTATACCAAGGTGTACCTTTGGCTCCGCCAATTAGAATTTCCGTCTCTTTTACTCCTTTAGCCAAGAGCAAAATTTTCTTTGAGATCTCTTCCTGCAATTCAGGGTAGATCATCTTCTACCTCTGCTGGGAAGACTCCTCGTTTTGCAGTACAAATTCTTGCACCTGAATCAATATAAGCAGCAAAATATTCTGCTTTATATTTTTCATATAACATCCCTATAGAGATGTATATGGAGAATGGACTTGTCATTCGATTAATAGTTTTCTCCCATTAATCGTGATTTCCATTCCCTCTTCTTTATTTTCCCAAGGTTTGTGATCCTCAAGAAAATCCAAACCCAATAGCAAAACTGCTTCTCTTCCAGCTCTACCTTTGATCTCCATCACTTGTCCCCCAATTTCTAGGGTTACTTTGTAATGATTGATCTCCAGCTGCTGCAGATAGTAAAGAACATTACAAAGGAAGTTGGTTTCCCACCTTGTAGTGTCAAATTTTACTATCACTTCTCTCCACCCCTCGAGACATTTCAGATTTACTGGAACCTTGTTACTCTGAAATGTTTGAGGGTGTGCTTCTCGAATGAGACTCCGACTCCTCCCATATGGCAAAGACATAATTCTGTCTTCTTGGAAGGATAATCTTCCTGAAGTTATCCTGAGACTTTGGTCGTGTCTCATGACTTCTCTATCTCGGATTTGAATATCAACATTCCTTAACCGAGCAATTTCCACTCTATTGGGAGAAACTGCTGTTGTCACCTTGTTGAAGATATCTGGTATCTCAATGAACTTATTTCCCAGAAATAACTCAGTGTGATGTGAGTTGGAAAGAGCATATGATACCTGATAAGTAATGGAGTAATGTCTATTTCCTTTCTCCAGTAAATCTTGCGTTTAAAGTCCTGATAAAGCGTCAGGGTTTTGCTGAAATGTGTATCATTAAGATTGTAAGCAATCTTTGGATAGATGATTCCCACTACTTGTCCTGATATGGATCCAGTTCATCTTTTAAGCATCTTCGGGCTTCATCCTTGATAGATCTTCTCTGATGTCACTGGCTGGAATCAACCGCATCTCCACTTGATTCCCTGTAAGCTCTATAGGAAGTGACATTTCTCGTCTAGAAATTCCATAGACGATTTGTTGTTTCCTGCTCTTTAGATTAAAATTCCTCAGAATTTGATCTATATTGTTTGCTGAAAAGCCTTGATATTTTTGTTTATTCAGACTCTTCTTCATGATTTTGTCAATCAGACTTTGAGAGAGAGTTGTGCGACTGGAGAATCCCGTCCTGTCCTCTTTCTCCTGATGAGCAATCTCTGGATCAGTCTGACTCCGATCTAGTTCTATCAGACCATTCTGAATCTTCTTCGCTGAAGACTTCTTCTTGTTCATATATACTCTCATCCGAGGGTATATCTTCGAACTGATATACTTGTATCAGTTCTTGGTAGTAGATGGCATCTTCGATATCCGGAGTGGATTCGAATTTGTTGATACCTCTTCTCTCGTTGTCAGGGTAATTTGTGGAAATATGCATCTTCACACCGCACATCCAGCAGTTGCAATCCTTGAAACTTTCATTAACTCTAGTGTGAGTTCTCCTGAAAGTTTTCTTAGCAGGTGTCCTTCCTTGGGATTTATTATCTCCTTGGAAATGATACCTATCCCTTGATGGTCCACTTTTTTGGCCTGATTTGTAAGATCTGGCCTTCTGTCTTGACCATCTGGTTCTTGGTTTCCAACAATTTCTTTTTGGATCTCCACCTTTATGATAGGGCTGAAACCTATTTTTCTTGCTTTTCTTCAGCCTCGGTGGTTCTCCTCCAATGATCATTGGCAGATCATTGTCATCACAGTTTAGAGGAGCATATTTGTTGATTCTCCTCAATTTTTTCATGTTCCTCAGAGTAGTTGCTTGTTGACACCACTCTGAAAGCTTTCGATGTACATATGACATCCTTCTTGCAACGTTTTCAGGATCTCCTGGTTCATAATCCCAAATCAGCATCTCTTTCCATTGGCTTGGAAATTTCAGAAAGAAAATTTCCAGTGCAACTCTATCATCAACTTTAGATTGATGTTGATAAAGAGTAAAGAGCTGTAGAAACTTGTTAAGCGATTGTTGATCTAGGACTGCAAGTCTTAGATTATACAATGCCATCAAGTATTTCTTTCTCTTTTCTTGATCAAATCCTTCAAAATATCCTTCTCCCAGAAAATGGTTTTTAAAAATCGTTGCCATATTCTGGACATGTTCTGTGAAGTTTTCACTCTCAAAACATGAATTCTTGATGTCCACAGGAAAGAATTCCCATGCTATCTTGACAATTCCTGCAAGACTCATTTCAAGAATTCTTACGAATTCTTCTTTGTTCAAATCGAGAGTTGTTGCTACAATTCTCAGGGCTGACGTCCACTAGGCAATTACGGATTCTCCGTAGGGATGGATATGGTCCAGGGTCACCTTTCCATAAGGTGTATCATGTACCTTTGGATGCGGCCTTCTTGCCCTTGTCCTTCTTGCCTCCATGTATGCATCATTTGGGGTATGTTGATCATACCTTGCTCCAGTCTGAAAATCTTGGACTACATTGATGGCTCTTGGTGCATTTTGAAAATCTTGTTGATTTCCAATAATGGCTCCTGGTGGAAGTTGATTCACCGGTTGTGGATTTTGGACCACATTCTGGTTCATTTTTAAATCCACCATCGTCATGTTAGCAAAAGATTCTGCTAACTCCTGGAGGTCATCAAGCTTGATTCTTTCAAGATTATTCATCTTTTTCTTTCCCGAATCATTCTTTTCAAGGCCTCCATGTTTGGATCCTTTTTGGTTTCTCCCACTGGAAATGGATAAGTGGGTTCATTACCAAAAGGATTTCTCCTTTGACTGGAACGAGGTTGTTGCTCCAATTTTTCGATCCGTAATAGGATCTCCTTCAGGATATTATAAATTTCATCATGTTTCCTAGCGATCTTGTAAAGATCGCGTGGTACACCATACAGACTATCGCCATAATGTTGTACTGTCTTCTGTATTTCTCTCAGATCTTCCGATATCTTGGATGAATCTGGAGTAATCTCTTGATATAAAAGAGTGGATGATACTCCTTTATCTTTCTTTGGTTCCATCAGAGCTAATTCCAATTTACTCCCAGATGGATCCAATGATCTCTTCTCATGGCATGTTCTATCTCCTATTCAAGACAGATACAACTATGAAGAAGATCTTCTTTTCTTTTTATTCCTTGGAGGCAGAAATCAATTAATTCATTTTTCTGGTTATGCTGAACTAAGAGGTTCAGTATATTCCTCAGTGTGTTAGAATACTCTGGTATCTTGTCATTCTTTTCTCCAAAATTTGGAGACGTTCCTGGAAATGTCCACACCTTGGACATCCTTCAAGATCCATCAGATATGATTGTTCTGATGGTTTCTCCTCATGGCGTTTATCACCTCGAACTGGAGAGCGCTCAGATTTGCATCGCCTCTCCTCCTTTCCTCAATCTCTTGAATAAAAGGCTCAATGTATTCAAGCCTTCTTTCTCGTACGACTATAGAGTCGAACAATTCTCTCCAGATTGTCCGTAACATCTGGTTTCTTTCTCTTTTTATCTCCAAATCTTGGAGATAATTCCAGTAACACTCGCATCTCGGACAATTGTCCGGATCCATGTTTTCTTGATGTCTCATCCGTTAGGATAATACTTAAAGCAATAAATAAAATATAATTCCTTAATAAACCTAAGGCTCTGATACCATTTTAGAAGCGTGAGTTAGGAACAACAGAATGTACGAAAAATTGGTTCGTATAATAAAGAAATACATAACTATTTCTGTCCATAGTAATTCTGAACTGTCAATAGTTTAAACAGAGGGGTATAATTGTCATCTTGTGTATTCTTCAATTTTCTTGGTGATGGTGTGTAATTTTCATTTTGCAAAAGGAAAAGTGTGTGTTTTACGATAATAGCACTAATTAAATTAAGATGGACAAAATTAATAAAAAACTATATATATGTAAACAAAAAAGTGTGATTGTGGGACTAATTAAGTTGACAACAATTTCCTCAACTCCTCAAAAATTAAAGTGTTAGGACTCGTTTGGTTGGTATGTTAGAATAAAGTAAGATAGATAATATCAAGATAAAAATAATGAATAAAGGGGTGATTGTTAGTGTATATTTGTGCTTGGTAGATAAGACATAGAATGTAGATATGATAAATTCGTTGTTTGGTACCCTAGTTTAATTTCAAGATTAAATGGGAAATGACAATTCTACCCTTAACTATAATTAATTTTTATTTATAATGTTATATCTCTTTCTCTCACCCATCTGCCCTCCTCTCTTTTTCTCTCTCTCACTATTTCTCTCTCTCTACTCACCCATCTGCCCTTCTCTCTTTTTCTCTCTCTCACTCTTTCTCTCTCTACACACCACCGCCACCTACCACTACCATCGCCGTCAACGGCATCTCCCTCTGCTGCACCCTTCTCGGCCAGCTCTTATTTGGCCTCCTCGGCGACAGGCTGGGCTGCAAGTGCGTCTGGCCTTCTGCTCCATCGCCTCCGGCCTCTCCTTCGGCAGCTCCCCCAAATCCGTCATGTCCACGATCTGCTTCTTCCAGTTCTGACTCGGCTTTGGCATCGGCGGTGACTACCCCCTCTCTGCCACCATCATGGCGAAGTACGCCAACAAGAAGACCAGCGGCTCCTTCACCCCCTCTCTTTCTCTTTCTCTCTCTCTCTTCACCATACCACCACCCCGACCATCACTGGTAGCCCGTCAGCACCTCTAGCGCCTCCTCCGACTGCGACGGGTAAAAGCAGTTACCCGTCTCTCTTCCACCGCCCGTCTCCATTTCGCTGCCACCACCACCACCACCACCATGCCCATCCTCTTCTCCGGTGGGGGTGTCGGCCGTCGGACCTCCGACGCTCAAGTTAGTTATTCGGAATAACTAAAATAATATAGCGAAAAATATAATATAAATGAGTAATGAAAGGAATATGAGATCATGGATGTCCAGGATGTCCGGAATGTCCTGGGAGTGGTGATATAGAGAGAGGTGAAAGAGTAATGAGATCTTGGGTGTCTTGGATGTCCTGGATGTCCGGAATGTCGTGGATATGGTGATACAAATGAACAGAGAGTTTGGGCGTTAGGCCTGCAGATGAGGCCGACGTGGAGGGTATATCGGATGAGAATGTTGGAGGGACAAGTGATGCCGGCACGACCGGTAAGTCCGGTGACGTGGCGATGGAGATAATAAGAGTGATAGAGCATCAGAAGGACAGATAGTACCGGCGCGGCCGATGACGTGTCGATAGAGATAATAAGTGTGATAGAGCGCCAAAAGAATAGATAGTACCGGCGCGGCCGATACGTCCGATGATGTGGCAATGAAGATAATAAGAGTGATAGAGTATCAAAAGGGCATAAAGTGCTGGTGTGATCGGTACATCCGATGAGTCCGATAGTCTGGTGATAGAGGTAGTAGGAAGGATGAAAGATGGAGGCGGATATGGCCGGAGAGGATGTAAAGAGTTCAAGTATGAATAATTGGATGGTCTCCATGACCTAGCATGTTGTATATATATATATGACGGCCATGCATGCCTAGAGTTTATTCCACACCCGAGTTGTCCATCTTATCCGTTCGCCCCACCTTCTAGTCAGTTCCGATTCTTATGGAAAGAGAATCCCTTGACCAAGTCATTTATCCACATGACAAATCATGGTCGTTAGTCATGCTGACGTGCCTGAGTCGTCTTTGACACCCCTGTATCATGATATGGGCTCCGTAAGCTCTATGAATTATTTATTGCGTATTGGACCGGCATGTCCGATGTGTCGGGCTAGGCGGGCTAGACGGGCTAGGTAAAGAACTTTTGGGCTTTATAGGTAGACGAATTTTGTCCACTACAATTTGTCCCCCACTCTTTAGTTAAAATAATTTTAACTAGAGAGTTTGTTAGTCGGATAAATTATTGTTGACGGATGTTACTTGATTGTAGTGAGTTGTACGCATTTTGCAACTAATAAAGACATCGTCGGCGTACTCGGCATGTTCAACGATGCTGACTATAACGACAATATATGTGAAAGTTATGCTACTGAATTTACGTTGTTTTGCTGGCCATGCGGATGTGTCCCGGATGGTGGACAACTATAACAATGGACGAATGAGTGATTCATATGTCATCAATCGCTAGAGTCGATATGAGATCTGACCTTGTCGGACACGTCCGTAGATTGATCGCCATGTCTGGTGCAAGTCGGACTAATTGGTCATTTAAGTGGCTGGGGATTGAAATGCCAAGTATCATCTACTTGGCGGATGTGCCAAACTAGTCCGATGAATGGTAGACTAAGAATGGAGGATACCAAGTGACATTTACTAGCAGATTGACTTGACATGCCGGACTAGTCAGATGTTTGGACGATCAATAATAGAGCATTCCAAGAGGTATCCACTGGCGGACTGGTTGGACTAATTAGACATGTCAGACTAGCCAAATACTTAGGTGATGAACAATAAGACACTCTAAATGACATTTGCAAGCAGACTAGGTGGACTAACTGGACATGCCAGACTAACCAAATGTTTGGATAATGAAAAATGAGCATTCCAAGCGGTACCCATTAGGTAGACGCATCGGACCATGTCCGATAAGTCTGGGGACCTTTATAGTGATCATCATCTCATGGAGGTAGATAGTTAGACTGATCAGATTGTACTTGATAGGTTTGATGACGTCGATCAGGTTCTTTTGTGACGTTAGTCGGACTATCGGATAGTCCACTTGATAATGATCATTATATAGCAATGTAAAGTTTAACTCACCAAACTATGTTCGATACGCTCTGCGTTAGTGGAATTTAAGTTGAGCTCTGAGATTCAACAAGAGGAGTTCTCGGCCCATAACTGAATTTAGTTCTATTGGGTCGTTTAGCCTATTGTGAAATTTCCAATGTTTGGGTGAAAATGAGGGTGATATGTTAGGCATGTCCCCCATGTTAGATGAAAAAAATGTTAAAATGCTATTCATCTGTCGGCCATGCCAGACAAATATATTTGTTTGGGTATACGTGTCCACATATTAAGCTCTGTAATTTATTTTTTCAACTTGTCCGGCGTATCCGAGGTAGACCTTTATCCGACACTTGGTCTTATTTTGCTTTATATTGTTAGACTTGCATGTTTCAGCTTTGTCCAACGTTTCAGGGTTTGTCCCTTTATTTTGTTAACACTTAGTCATTTCATGTGTTGTCGAAGCTGTATATTTCAGCTCGTCCGACATGTTCGGGAAAACCTTTAGGCCTTACTAACACTTAGTCTTATTTTTAATTCGCTGTAGACTTGCATATTTCAGCTTGTCTGGCGTGTCTAGTGCAGCCTTTAAGTATATTGACACTTAGTCATTTTTATTACACTGTTGGACTTGCATATTCCAGCATGTCTGGCGAGTCCGGGATAGACCCTTTAGTTTATTGACAATTAGTCATATTTTGCTTTATTTTGCTGGACTTGTTTATGTCAGCTTATCCAGCATGTCCGGTGTGAACTATTTGTATCATTGATACTTAGTCACTTTTGATTTTGCTTGTCCCCCGTTCTTGGTGGGACAATGAGATTAAGTCATCGGAGGGCTGCGCTCCAGAGAGCTGCCTACATACTCCATTTGGAGATCAAGTCCATATGTAGTTCTGAGAATTTTCTGCATAAAATTATCAGAACTAGTTGTTTCAACTCAAAACACCTTTGAATTGACTGGCAAGAGAACGAGGTCAATGTAGGGCGACAAGCTTACCCAAGTCGTATTCTCAAGGAAGGCTCAACAGGGCTAATGCCGCTTGTATTATTCACATAGAAAATAAATAGACAATCCTAAACATTCTAAACCAGGAATTCAGAGAACAAGAACTAAACTAATCAACGGAATAATAAAATGAACAAATAAATAACAAGAAAAACAAGAAGAAATAAAGGTGTTAGGGATTAGATTCTTCTCATCGATTTCTCACCATAGTTATTACAGATTAATTCTATTAATTTATCATGCATAATCAACTTCAACATAGGGTTAACATCAATAGCTTTTGCGTCAATCCGATAAACCCTAAAGACTAAATTATATGATCCAGATTAATTAGTAGACATGCGTTTCCGGTCAATCTAATGTTGAGAGAACCATAATCGAACAATAGAATCATCCATCGATCTCATCCACTACTTAAAAATATCGAATAGTGATCAATTATCCAATATAATGAAAATTAATTCAATCAACGGGGAATTAATCATAGAACAAGCACGGATCGAAACAATTTGAATACCTAAATCCTAAACAAGAAATTAGCTAAGCATAGAATAATTCACCGAATAATAATCACAAGAATTCACCGATTAAATTACAAGAAATAAATAATAAAGTAATCCTTACAATCGAACGGATGTAATCCTTGGATGATGATCCTCGTTATTCTAGCTAACCGAAAAGAAAAGAAATGAAAAAGAAAATGAAAGAGAAACTAAGCTACTCTGCTGCTGCTGCGTTCGTTCCTGTTCCAGAAGAGAAGAGCCCCCGTCATAAAACCCTAGCTGCTAATATATATATAAACAAAACGCGTACATGGGTTACGCGTTCAACCCAGTGCTCGCTCGAACCCACCGCCGGCTGGACCAAAATCTGCGAAGCATGATCCAGCGACCGCTCAAGTACAGCGACGGTGGCACTCCAGCGCTCGCGTCATCCCAGCGCAGGCTGGGACACCTTCCGCGACCATGCCTCCAGCGGCCGTTCCGTTTCAGCACCGGCGTCATTCCAGCTGCTGTTCTATTTCACGAGCATGAGCTGCTGTGGATGAGCGAGCTGCTGCTGTGCGTAAAGTTTCCATCGAAAAAGAAGAATCGACGACTGCTGTTGCTGCTCGACTTCTCCTCCAGCTGCTCGTGCATGCTGCTGCTGTGGTTCTTCTTAGCTAGCGGTCTCTGTTTCCATCACCCACGTATTTCTTTCACTTTATTCACCACTTTTACGATTTTTCCATAACAAACTCATTGATCCACAGTAAGCATGTAACTTTACTCATTGGATTGGTGAAGTTGGACTTGTTATTAGGGTTTTATCCCCTATTCTTGTTGGAGGGCTTTCCTTCTTTTTTCCATCTCATGCGACCGGATCTCCGAGGTCTGGCGGTAATCCCTCTTCCAATGTGCATGTCTGTAATGTGGCAAGTTAGGCTCTGAATGCATATCGTTGGACCTTATTTCCACTCTAGCGTCCCTTTTGGAGCTCATGTGAGGGGATGATAGACGGTGATTGTGTTGGTCTTCCTCCCATTTTATCTGTGCTCATGCCTTAACTAGCACGTCCTCCATAGTCTTGCACGGGTACTTGGTTAGCTCTTTATAAAGGTCGGAATTTGGGAGAAGCCCTTTGCGAAAGGCCGTGATGGCGGTTTGTGGGTCGTAGTTGATGATTGACACTTTTTCCTTATAATGAAACCGTCATCTATGTGCGTGCCTTAAAAGATATGGATGACAGTATGTAGTAAATCGTCATGTATATATTTACCGTACATGACACTTTAGATGAACCGTAATCTTTGTTTTAACTTTTTTTTTAAATTATTAAAAAAATAAAAATAACATAATTCTTAATTGAATACATTTATGCGCAGTAAAGGTCTTCAACCTTGGGAGGAATTATTGCCTGATAATTAACATTGTTCAAATTCTTGTTTTAATTCTCTTCGAGTGATTTTGAAGGTGTTGGAATGAACACCTGGTACCAATATGACTCCAATTTTGTTTATGTCATGTTAGACTATTTATTGGCCTCTCTCTCTTTTTGCTCTTCTGCTTATGTGAGCTTAATGATTGCTATTTTGCATCTCTTTATGTGAGCTTAATGATTGCTATTTTAATGTATTGTTAATGATCAATGACTTTGCTTTGAAGGACAATGAAGAGTTTCAATGCAAAAATGGAAAAGAACTTAAAAAAAGCACCAACTTAGGAAATTATAAAGGTGTGTACTAGTTTCCATATAATGTTTATTTTACACACTTACCATTTTGTTTTTCCGATATAGGGTCCTCTGCAACCGACTACCATCAATTTGGTTTTTATGTGATGCAGTTTATGGAAGAGATTATACAAGAGTTTCAAAATGATGACTCAATTTCTATTAGCTCACTGGTAATACAATATCCATTAATTTTTTTATGTAACTTTAGTACTTGAAGCTAAATGTTGTTTGTGCATTTGTTTTGTTGATAGTTCGAGAAAAAAGAGTACTCTCGATGTGAGATCGATGAGGTTCGTGAGGATTGGGCTACCTATATAATTGAGCATATATGAGATTAATTACTTGAATACATATATATTTCATTAGTTATTTTTTGTGTTACCTGCTTAGTTATTTTAAATCTTGATATTATTTCTTACTTGATTGAATTAGGTACTTGATTGTTCGTGAGTTGGTAGCATTTAAAGGATGTGGAGGTGGAAAGAGAGGGATTTCTATGAGGAGGTGTTGTATGGATGATTAAGTAATTTTTATGGATTTGTATGGATGATTGGGTAGTTTTTATGGATTTGATAATTTGATTTGACTGTATCGAAGAATATATTATGTATTACTTGGATGTTTGGATGATTTAATGAAAATTATTTTTTAATTAGCAAGTATGAAGTATTCATTTCTTTTAGATGAATGTTGGTGTTTCGAATATTGCACACATTATGAAAAGGTTATAAAGGGAAAAAAAAGAGAACCCACACAAAATTTAAGCGTCGACTATGGTCTAACACAAATATGACGGCCCGAAAACAAAACTGTCATGAATAGAGGCCAAACATAACGGTTTTGGCTAGTAAACGATGACGGATATTTACCGTCGTATATAATAAGTATAGGGTGATTATCCATCATATAAAGTACCCACTATAGATGACACCACCTTTTGTGACGGTTTGAATGTAGATACATGACGGTGTTTAGCCGTCATCTATGTCTGTATTTCTAGTAGTGTTATTTGTGTGTTTTTATGTGTATTCTGCTATTCACGACGTCGTTTTGTAAATTTCGTTATCCGGTAGCCATTTCGACGTCCACGTAGGCTTTGATTTGGGAAAATTCGATGGCCGGCAGAAAATTAGAAAAAGAAGAAATGTTATGTATACTGAGGAAATAAAAAAAAGTCATGTATATTTACATGCAATAACTCCCAAAAAGAAATAGAGGCAGGCGCGTGCAGAAATAAGGAAGTCGATTACATTATTTTATTTCATATAGGGCTGAGATTTCGGTAAACCGTACCGAATTTTTCGGTTTACCGAACCGAAAAACTACAATCCCGAAAATCGAAACCGTACCGACTCGATTATCGGTTAACCGATAACTGAGTCGGTTATAGCACTCGGTTAACCAAAATTACCGGTAATTACTGAAGAAAAAAATGAAAAATTTCATCCCTATTTTTCTTTTGCTGCTGCCAAAAAAAACCCCTGCCCAATGAACCAAACGTATGCAGATTCAACAAAGAAATCAAGAAAATGAAACAGGAGCAGTTCACTAAAATAAGGATTAATATCACCATCTTGTATGATTCAAATTATCCACATCTTTGGGGAATAATTACACTAATCATCTAAATAAAATAAGAAACAAAACTCTAGATCAAAATTGCTTTAAAATTTTTGATTTATTGAAGTCGGTAATTGAAATGCAAAAAGTCTAAAACATTCCTCCAATTCCAAAGTCCAAACTCGACTACGGCAAAAATAAAAACCCAAGAAAAAGGAAGTCCTTAATTTATCCATTCATAAAATTGAATTTTGTAAAATCCAATCAAGATTTAAGACCCTAAAACAGTAAAACCCATTGCTCAATTCACCCAGCTCACCATCGTCAAGAAAACGAAAAAAGAATACCCAAAAAATTAGAGAAAAAACAGGTATCTGGACAGCAATTTGGCTACGCAGAGGCGGAGCGCCTATGGTGGAGGCCGAAGCAATGTGGCGGAGGCTGGCCGGAGCACAGTGGCAGAGGCGAAGCGTTGGCGGCAAGGAGTGAGCGGCGCGACGCGGTTGTGAAGTTTTGGGACTTGGGAGTGTTAAGAGTCGGCGGGTGGGTGGGTTAGGTTAATTAGAATTAAAATTTAGAATTAGGACTTTTTATATTTGTACTTTGTATTATTTATTTAATTTTTATTATATAAAATTTATTTATTATTTATATTATTTAAAATCGGTAAATCGGTTTACCGAACGGTTAACGGTAAATAACCGAAACCGAAAATTTCATAAATTCTTACCGATTACCGTACCGTACCGCCTCTTTTCGGTAAACGGATAACCGATTTACCGAAAAACCGACAGTATCGGTAATTTACCGAAAAATTCGGTACGAATTCTCAGCCCTACATATACAAATGTCGTTTTCAACAAAAATAGCCATCGTCTTTCTCAAAAAAAAAAAAACAAAACAAAACAAAAAAAAAACAAAAAACAAAAAACAAAACAAAACAAAACAAAAAAGCCATGGCCATTAGCTACTCCGTATAAGTTCACGCATATAATGAGACCGAGCCATACAAAAAGTATGTATTAACTTGCAGTAAAAAATAATGCATTTCTTGTCGCGTAAACAGATACTCCTGTAAAATATAATATGAAAACATTTGTCCTTAAAAGCTCACAAGTGTCTTTATGAAAATCTGATATTGCTTTCAAAAAAACAAAGAAAATCTGATATTTTCCAACCATATTATCGTAGGGGGCGTTTAAACGGGATAAGCTCAGATAGATAAAATAATATAGGCTAATTTATTGTTTAGTTTTCAGGATTAGAATATTTAGGATAACCCAAAGTCCATGATTATTGCTCTTATTTGAGATTATTGACTGATATATATACAACCCAAAGGGGCCGGTGAGATTGAAGGAATCCTTATGAAGATGATTCATATAGTCAATCTTATCGTGCTTAGGAAACGCTCCCTAAGTATATGTATACACGAATTTATATCAAAAGATTTATTTTAGTAGATGATTCCAAAAAAAAAAGATTTATTTTAGTTCTTATTGTAACTATTATGCATGAATATATGTGAGCTTATTCCTACTTCTGTAATGACTTATAAGTAATGGTTCGATGCAGAGATAGACTTTAGTCACCATATAATATTATCGTGTGATAGTCTAAATCGCATATGAGAAGAAAAAAAAAAATACAGAACAAGATCGATTGATCAGGTGTTGGTGATTAGAATAATATTTATAAGGGCAATAGCCGATTTATCCCAATTAATTATGGGATTTGTGTCACTTTTATCCTAAGAAATGGCTAATGATAATTTCATACTCATCTCGAGTTTAAATTTTGGCCCCAAAAATCACTTGTGACAATCAGAGTGTTCCATGGTGTCCTATGTGGCCAAAATGGCATCACTTTTAGCTGATGTTGCATAATAATTCTTTCTTTAAAACAAGGTTAAAGCCGTCAAGGCTTCACCCACTCGGTAAAGTATCTCCATCCATATTAAGCCACGTCAACTAAAAAATGAAGTTATTTTGGCCACATATGAGACTACACACATTACTCCAATCGCCTTGAGTGATTTCTGGTGATGGAATTTGAACTCAAAATGAAAAATTAAAAAAATTTACAATTAGTGGGTATGAAATTATCTTAGGTATTATTGAGATAAAATTGAAACGAAATTAAATTTATTGGGTCTGAATTAATATTAGGTATTTATTGGGATAGAATTGACATAAATTATGTTTCCTTTTTATAAATAAATGCATAAATAAGTATATATATATATATATATATATATATATATATATAGAAGAGGCAAAATTTGGAATAATCAAGATAGTAAAAACTAATAGTTGGTCACCAACTTTATTTTCATAAATTCTGTTCAACTTTGAGGTTTTTGGACAAAATTGATGGTGCGCTGCGCGTGGTGCACTTGAAACGAATGAGATCCGTTTGTACCAGTCGTACCAAGTTATGGCGTTGCGACGTGGTACAGTTGGGACAAATGAGATCCGTTCGTACCAAGTTATGGTGTTGCACAACTGGTACACTTGGAACGAATTCATACTAGTTGTGCCGCACTTGGGAAACTTCGTACCGGTTGTGCCAAGTTAAAGTAAGGCCATTTATGTCTATTCAGCTCAAAGTTGACCACAGTTTATTAGAATAAAGTTGGTGGCCAACATTTATTTTCCACTAACTTGATTTGCTATTACGCACCATTACCACTATATAAAACATAGATTCAAGTGTATTATTTTTAAAAACATCGATACTATTTTCGCATAAAAAGTATTAAAATATTTCATCTTGCAAAGATTAAATCCTTTAAACGCGGTATGAAATTTGATTCCGTTTTGAGAAAAGCCACAAAGTTGGATGACCACTTAAAATGAATACACGTGGACAGAGAGCGGGTTCAATTTGTATGAGCTGTACCAAAATAAATCCCATTTTCCCTTGGGTGTTTGCCTCGTCTCCTCCTAAACAGCGTGGCCCGCCAGCCTGTCATTATATTATATGTGTGCTCCGCATATTATATATACCTCACTCACTCCCTACAAACTCACAACTCAAAACACTCTCTCTTCCCACTCTACATTACTTCTTCACCTAACATTAATATTTCTCCAAAACATAAACATACAATCACAATTTTATATATATATATATACATGGATATGTTTGGGAGCCACTACTCAGACTCAAACCCTTATCCTGGGGTCCAAGATTTCTCTGCACTCTCAGAATCTTCATCCCAGATTGTAAGCTCCGGCGGCGGAGCTCTTTTTTCAGACAAACAAGTCATTCTAGCTTCCAACAGCCCCAAGAAGCGCGCCGGACGGAAGAAGTTCCGCGAGACGCGCCACCCGGTCTACCGCGGCGTGCGGCTGCGGGATTCCGGTAAGTGGGTTTGCGAGTTGAGAGAGCCCAACAAGAAATCTAGAATCTGGCTTGGTACTTACGCCACCGCTGAAATGGCCGCACGCGCGCACGATGTGGCTGCGATTGCATTGAGAGGGCGGTTGGCTTGCCTGAATTTCGCCGACTCCACTTGGCGGCTGCCTGTTCCGGCGTCTTCGAGTGCTAAGGACATTCAGAAGACTGCGGCCGAGGCCGCCGAGGCTTTCCGTCCTCAGTCAGATGAGGCAGGCTGGGAGGCCGCCGATGCTTTCTGCCCTCAAACTGCTGAATCGGGTCGGGAGGCGGAGGAGGCTTTCCCTCCTCAGTCAGATGAGTGGGGTAATTGGGAGGCGGAGGAGGCCGCCGATGCTTTCTGTTCTCAAAGAGGTGAGGGGGAACCTCAGTCATATGAGTGGGGTTTCTGTCCTCAAACAGCCGAGTCGGCAGAATTCGGTCGGGAGGGGAAGGAGGAGACCCCCCAAACTTTGCGTCCACAGTCAAATGAGGAGGCTGCCGGCGGTAATGCCACGTGGACAGAGAATCCGATGTATATGGATGAGGAAAGTATGTTTGGGATGGAGGGATTGCTGTTGAATACGCCTGAGCCTCCATCTCTCTACAATCATGACGTCGAAATGGATGCGGATATGTCACTGTGGAATTATTAACTTCAATTATTTACATTCTTTTAATGAACAAGGGTTTCTATCTGTAGGCTTTTTTTAGCAAGTCCCAAGTAAGCAAAGATGTATATACAAATATGTAAGGACATGTTTATGTTAATTAAGCCGACATATTTATATGCGAGATCTTATGTCAAATTAATGTTTAGATTTTACTGCTATGCGCAAAATATTAAATATACAACACACGCCTAGATATTTATTCTAAAAAAGTTCTTCCTACTACTTTCTGTTTTCATTAGTTTATGTTATTTTATAGTACTCCCTTCGTCCCATCCTTAACGTCCCGTTTCCATTTTAGTCCGTCTCATTCATAACGTTCTCTTTCTAAATAAGGAAATAATTAGGGCCTTAATCATATAGAATTAGTTTCCTAATTCAAACTAATATTAGATGATTAAGGCCCTAATTATTTCCTTATTTAGAAAAAGGACGTTATGAATGAGACGGACTAAAATAGAAACGGGACGTTATGGATGGGATGGAGGGAGTAGTATTTAATTTCATTTTGATAGGTTTTCTTTTTATTTTTAATGGTGTTTCTAAACCATTAATATTATTTTTGAGAAAGACCTATTGAAACACAAACTAGAAATATGAATACTTATTAAAACAAAAGGTTAAATTCTCAAAATAATGAACCATAAACACAAGGAAAACTAGTCTTGTGTGACACACACATATATATATATATATATAGGGTGTAGATCTGGTAGGAACTCATTCTTATATGAGTCCGTAGGAACCATGAATTTTTATGCTTTCGGAAATGCACAAAATACAGTACTTTAATGCACAAATATAGCAAAGCAAAAAAATTTTTGTCTCCAACTTCGTCTCCGATTTTAATTTATAGATAATGATTGTGGCAACATTAATGTTCTTTAGCTCGCTCCGAGGTCTTCGGCTCCCCTCGCTCGACTCTTAAATCAAAACATATGTTTATGCATTTAAATAATGCAATTTCTGCATTTAAATAATGCAATTTCTGCATTAACTTGTGTGATAAAAATGCATGGTTCCTACGGACTCATATAAAGATGAGTTCCTATTTGATCATCTCCATATATATATATATATATATATATATATATATATATACTGCAGCAAAATCAGAAAGTAACGAAGCTTCACGGATAAATTTAATACGGCATTGTATATATCAACAAAATAACCAAATGCTTTACCGAGATATATATTGCTCCTTAAGTATTGTCTAGAAATTTTGGTCATTTTCTCACAAATCAAATGTTTACAACAAAATAATGAAAAATTAGATATTGGATGTCTTGGAAAACGCATACATATATATATATATATATATATATATATATATATATATATATATATATACTGCAGCAAAATCAGAAAGTAACGAAGCTTCACGGATAAATTTAATACGGCATTGTATATATCAACAAAATAACCAAATGCTTTACCGAGATATATATTGCTCCTTAAGTATTGTCTAGAAATTTTGGTCATTTTCTCACAAATCAAATGTTTACAACAAAATAATGAAAAATTAGATATTGGATGTCTTGGAAAACGCATACAAGAAGATATTTATGAAGAGTAATTAATCTAATCTATTTGGAATTATGAGAATTAATCTGGTCTATTAATTTGGAATCAATAAAGCTTTATGAGTTGCTAGGCAGGTTACTTTTTTTAATTCAAGCAACATATAAATAAAGAGAGAAAATAAAAAGGCCGGGAAAAGGGTATAAAAAAACCCTTCATGTTTATCTCAAGATACAACTAAACCCTTTTATTTGGAGAAAAATACAACCCTATAATTAATATCCATTCCCCCTCTAACCCCAATTACATGATCCCCTCATAGGGCAAAAGGACATATACTGTTGTGCAATAACAATAATACACCCTGAGTGAATTTTTTTTCATTTTTTTATTTCAATTCAATTTATTATTACATTTTATTTTTAATTTATAAGTTTATTATTTGTATTAAGTTTGTATTTTCATTATTAAGGTCTATTAATTTTTCTTTTTAGTTAATCATTGTATTGTAAGATTGATTAAATAATAGTTAAGATTTATGTTTACTTCCGATTTATATATAGATTTTCTATTTTTCAAAATTGAATTTTATAATATTTTTTTAGTATTCAAGAACAATTATAGGAAAAACAATTAGAATAAAGGAGATAAAAATGAAAGATATTAATAAAACTTAAATATGAAAAAATCTTATAAAATGATTAACTATTAGACATGGAAGATAATAATAAATTGTATTCATGCTAACGTTTGGATACAAATTGTAACTGTGGTTTATGCAAAACCTAGTGGCCGGGAGGATATACAATTAATGTGTTGTTCCAACTATAAATAATCAGTTTATTCTTTCCTTGTCCTAAAAAAATGGGAGCTTAGCGGAAAAGGTGACTAGGGCTAGAGGGGGCATAAATATAAATTATGGAGTAGTTAACATTAAGGGTGTGTTTCTAACCAATAAAATATGAAGGGCTTAGTCCTTAATTAATTAAACATAAAGGATTTTTTATACCATTTTTTCAAAAAAAAAAAAAAAACTACGAATGTTATATCAATATTCATCATTATTATTCTCAAAAAAAAAAAATCATTATTATCATCATATGTAACAAAAGAGTGTGATTGTAGGACTAATTCTACCTATCTTACAAGTGATCACCATTGGTTGTATCAGCCAATGAGAATGAGGTTGAGGAATGAGGTGGATATAGATTTTCATAATTCATTAATTCTTTTGAGGCTGTCGGCGGCTACACCGAAATCTCGATCTAGATCTCTTCCTCACGATGCTACCAACATTAATTCCTGCTTTAATTACTTGACAAACAATACGATTGAATATTACACCTCTAACTATTGCACAAATTGAAGGATACGATTCAGCAATAACAGTTTTCTAGAACTATATATATATATATATATATATATATGCTCAAATTAAAATTCATATATACATACAGGTTCATATACAAGTTAGAAAAAAGCAGATAATTAAAGGATTGGAGCTGCAATCAATCATCGGCGCCCTCATACCCTCAACTGAAAGTCTGAAACCTACCTAGAAAGAGCGAATAAAACTTATAATTATATACAAACACTCTGTCCATATATATGTGTGTGTGTGTGTGTGTGTGAATCTGTGTGTGTGAAATGTACAAAGGAAAAATGGAAGAGGATACTCACCGGCCGAGTGCAGTTGAGAAGGAGGAATTCACCGCAAATAAAGATGCATAGTAATTTATATACGAGTCCATGTTTTAATTCTTGTTTTGTAGTTTACAACACAAGGATGAATAAAGATATATACCCATCATATCCATGAAAGTTGAAACTCCACTATGAACAGTAAAGTGGCTCCTGCACAGCCAAATTCTATCTTTAATTAAGATGAATTCGTGAAACAATAATACTTTTTGGACATATATGTCTGGACATAAAAGAATATATTAATAATTTTAATTTAAAATTTATCTAATAAAATAATGGTACTAGTTAGTGCTCTAATGTAATTTACTTAATTAACTTCCATTTTAGATTGAAAGAATTTGCACCAAATTTCAAATTTCAAATTTAATTAAATAATTATATTTTATGTATTGAGGCTGATCTGAGAACTATTGTTGCTAAGGGATGTGTCTTACCATAGATAGTTGAGTTAATGTACTTTCATATTTTTTTTCAATTACAAAATTAAATAAGTAAGTAAAACGGATCGAACCGTTCTATTTTCCTAAACGTGCTGGATTATGTCCGGACATGTATGTCCAAATATCATCACTATGAATGAAAAGGCAAATTGAATGACAACCACCCAATTTGAAAATATCTTATGATAGTCCAAAAATGGTTAAAAAGTAAACATTTATAGAAATAAAACAAACATAAAGAAATGCTTGTTGGACAGTGCCGATCGAGTAAGTGTAGGTGTTAACTTGTGGCATCAGTTGCTATACCAAGTGTGGGCAAACGGGAAGAGGGTGAGCCGGTGAGGTACACGCGCCAAGGATTGAATAAAGAAGAGAATAGAAAAGAAGAGAAACAAAAAGAAATTGAAGGCGACGTGCAGGAATAAGCGAGTCGATCGAACACATTATTTTCTTTCATTATTCAAATACTATCACTTTCAGGTAGTTTCAACTCCCCTCAATAATGTTTGTAATATATATATATATACACTACACTATTTTTTAGTAGAAACTCGTATGTATGTATTATTGTGTTAAATAAGAAATGGAGTATAAAATTACAATATTTTAATTTTTCTAAACAATCGTTCTTTTCAATTAATTATTTATAATCTATGCCTATTATTAAACAACTTTATTTACAAAATTTGGATTAATTACCTATTATATTATCATTAAAATTTAAGAGCATAGTGCTATTATTATTATTATTATTATTAAATTCCAAGATTTCCACTCCTATCATAATTCTAAACAAGTTTAACCCTTCAAATATTTTTCTGTATGCACAAAGCAAGAATTAAATTAAAAGAGAGTCAAGAATTCAAAATTAAGTAAATTAATTTTTTTAAAGTTTCACAATGAATTTACATAAACTTTGTTGGGTCCATGATGTCACGCCCCAGTTTCCGAGGGAAAGCTCGTAAGCCAGGATGTGATGAGGGGGAGTAAAGAGACAGGAAAGAGAGGGGTATATTTTATACTAATAAAAATTAACATACAGAATTAGTAAAGTGAGGCGACCGAACCGTGCTACACAACTTAAAATAAAAGATGGAGTAAACCCATGTATAGCATAACAAAAGGAGTCGAGCATCTACTTCACCAAATGGAGTTACCACTAGGGAGTGAGAATTCGAGCGTACAAGAGAAGCTAATCACAATTCACAATGCCCTCTCCATATCCAAACATAATATAAAAGACGAGGTTACCAGAGCCTAGCTCGCCAAAAAGAGTTGTAATACCCCGCTTTTTCATAATCGAACTTTGGATTAATTAAAAGTTCGCCTAAGATAATTAAGCCGTGAGAATTTAGAAAGAAATTAAGTCCCGGCAATAAAAATCTTTCGGAAGCCCTAATTTGCCGAAAGAAAAGAAATTAAGTAAATTAAGAATTTATCTCGTCCTGGTTAACCCGAAATAAATTGTCGAATGTGTTTATGTTTCCGTGCTTATATGTTCGAATTTTATTTGAGAAGTGTGTGCGATTATTTGTGAGAATTGATTTTCCTGGAGATCGTAGAATTTCTCCGGCAATGTTATTTTAGTCCGGATTTTATTTCCGGAATTTTCTCTAGAAAACTTAAGTTAGGGTTAGAGAAACCCTAATAAATTATATAGAGCTCGAGAATTTGATATTTAAAGCCGAGATGATTTTGATTTATGATTTAATGATATTTAAGTGATTAATTAGAGAATTAATTAATTAATTACTTAAATAAGATACTATGCTAGATATTTTAGATTAAGCTTATCTAATAAGCTTTGATTTAAATTTTTATTTAATTATATCTAATAATATCCACATGGAATATTTGATGGTACAAAGGAATCCCATGTTAGATGCTAAGTATTAATTAAATTAAATCCTAAAATCTAATATATGGATATGGTAGTACATCTAACTTTCATGTTGGATATTAAAAACCAATTAAATTAAATGATAAAATCTAATAAAATCTAATGATAAGATCCTTAATTTGATCTTATCCCAACATGTAATTATTGCAAATAGTAATGTTTGTCTAATGCATGAATGAAGATAGTAATTATCTAACATCATTCATTCATCTCTCATCACTCACTCTCTCGGCACTCTCACTCTCTCTCAAAACACACACGCATATCACACACACACACACACACACAACCTCCATTGAAGATCAAGGATTCAAGCTCAAGAATTTAAAAGATCAAGCATCTATTTCATTCAAGAAGGTTAGATCTATACTTGATCAAGAGCTTAGCCAAAGATTAGCAAGAAAAATCCATCTTTCTTCCTTCCAAAACTTTCGAATTTTTCTTGAAGTAGGATGAATGTTTTGATCTTTGAATATTATGTTAGATCTATGATCAAAATCTCATTTTTAGCATCAATTTAAGAAGAATCCAACCTAAACCTAATTTTCTATTTTTTTTTCGAAATGTAGCTTAAATTTAGGAGTTTTTGATCCTTTGATCCTATGATGAAATTGATGATGGATTAATGTTTATGAAGTTGAAATAAGCCTAGAATGAATTTTTGAGAATTTTTAGAGCTTAATTAAAGCATTTCTATAAATAAAGTTTAGTAAAATTTAGGGCTTTTTAATCTAAAGCATAAATTGGTTAACTAATGATACAATTAGTTTTTATAATTCTTTCTAAGCATGTTAGAAGTGGAATTGGAGAAAAATAAATTTTCTAAACCCTAGAACTGAAAAAGTCGAAACTTTTAAGTGTAGGGTTTTGATTTTTCTCCAAATTATTTAAGTAATTATGTTATAATTGAGGTTTATAATTTAAATTAACATGATTGGAAGTGATTAGAATGAAATTGGGATTTTAATTCTAAATTTATCAAAAGGACCGAAATATATATGTGCAATAAAGCCATGTATTTGATTTTTTAATGAAGAAAATAATGATAGAAATGGAATCTACGTTAAAAATTAAGTGACGTAGAATTTTTCGGAATTTTAATACGAAGTTTTGAAATTGAGAGTTTCTAGAGTTTAACTATTTGGATTAAGTCGGTGGATCCGGCCGACTTGATTAACATTTGGACCCGGCCCGGCTAGATTAAGTCAGTTGGACCCAGTCAGCTGGAATTACCCAGCTGAACCCAGTCAGCTGACTCCCAGTTAGCTGGAATTACCCAGCTGGACCCAGTCACCTGGAATTACCCAGCTGAACCCAGTCAACTGGATTTACCCAGCTGGACCCAACCAGCTCAGTTTTTCAGCCGGCTCGGTTTTCCGGCCGGTTCGGTTTTCCGGCCCGGCTCGGTTTTCCGGCCCGGCTCGGTTTTCCGGCCCGGCTCGGTTTTCCGGCCCGGCTCAGTTTTCCAGATAACTCAGTTTTTTCCAGCTAGCTTGATTTTCCAGATAACTCAGTCTTTTTCCAGCTAGCTTGATTCTCCAGACATCTTGATTTATCCAGCTGATCTTTGATCAACTTGTTTTCAGTTGTTTCTTTCGTAAACTCAAAAGTTATAATGTTAGCTATTTTTTTTCCCTAATGATACATTAATGATGAGTTTAAGTATTAATGATACGTCATTAATGAGCTTATATGTCAAAGACATATATTGATAATATAATGTTAAGCTTAAATATTATCAAAGAGCTTAAGCATTGTTGATGTGCTAAAATAAATAAATAAAGAGCTTAATGGTTAATGAGATGCTTATATGAAGAAATGAAATTTTTTTTTTATATGATATGATGTTATGAATGATATGATAAGCTTAAGTGTTTAATGATGTGAATAGTATGAGTTTAAATGTTAATTAAGTGTTTATATGCTTAAATATGAGATTAAATGATGAAATATATGATTTTATGTTTCTAAGTGTTTCCTGAAGTTGTGATCGATTAGTTATCGATTAAAGAGTTAAGTAAAGTAGAAAAAGTAATTAGAAAAGTTAAGTTTTACATTGCCGTGAGAAAATCCTAGAAAGCCGAGTCGAAGTAGAGAATTCGTATTATGGCAGCAGCATCCCTCATTTCTTTGTTTAAAATCTTCTCGCTCTTATGTTAAAATCAAATTCTTAAATGAAGGATCGAGCAGGACCGCAAAGTGAGGGAAAAGCCGAAAAGCAAAAGTATAGTTAAAGTAGCTTCAGTCCAGGTGGGCTTTCTAAACTAAAGAAATGTTGAATGTGGCTAAATGATTATGATTATGTGATGTTTTAAATTGATTGACTTGCCAATGTTTAAAGTGTTTTAGTATGTTACCATCTACAAAGGAAAAGACGAATTCGGTCCTACGCAAGGTGGGATTTGTGTGCACAAGTTTGTAATCGTGAGCCTTCTTTTTGGTAGGCCGGTTACAAGTGTTTGAGAAGGAGGCCTACTTCTCAGCACCATTATGTGATAGTAGATTTGAGTATTTTTTACTCGAGTCACTTATATCAAAAGAAAATGTTTGAGCATGCACAGGTTTGTTTTTAAAGTTTACTTGTGTTATGCTTTATGGCAAGTATTCAATCTATAGCTCTAAGTAGCAGATCTTAAATCATTTTGGCATGTGTTCACTGAGTGCGAAAGTACTCAGCCCTGCATGTTATTTCTAAAATGTGCAGGTTAGCTCGGATGGAGATGGTGTGTGCTGGGCAGGCTTTTGTTGTTGATCTCTCAAGTTGTCAGTCTAAGTTAGAGTACTGTTATATGTCTTCATACATGTAACCAAAACTATGTTTTCCGCTGCAACACTCTATGAACTTGTTTCACTTCTGTTATTTTGTTATGTTGCTTATGTTATGGATTCTCTAAACCTTGGTTCAGTTTGTTAAATCCTAAAGTTCAGTATGTTTAACTCTGATACGAGATGGTGTAGCTTCTTGACCATACTGGTTGATCTTTGATCGAATTTGATACATGAATTGTCGTTCTTGAATAATGATGTCGTTGTTTGATCTATGATTGATTCTTTTTGTTTTGATAGCATGTTTTGTTGATCGAAAAGTATGATTTGGTGTATTTTGGTTCCTATTCGATAACTTGGGTCGTTATCTTATCCTTTGGTTAATCATAAATTGTGTAAGTCGTGGGACCCACCGGCTTAGTCATCTTCACTCTAAGTCGGGCTGCGACAAGAGTTGACCGTCCAATTCACCAATGGAGTCATAGACCGCCACAGGAATCGGGAAATCAAGCATCTAAAACTGGCTGGCTATTTGGCACTCTCCGTCAAAAGCAATATATAACGTAAGACAGTCGTAATAGACAATTCTATAATATAGTCAAAGCAAAAGACATAGTAGTATATTTACATACTTCATAAAGGATCTAGCGATCACTGTTTCAAACACATACTTAGAACATTATTCAGAGTTGCACATTCAAAATTATATTACATAGCAGAAGCAAATAGACAGCTACAACCCCTGCCTTAGCCTTGCGCCCATCACGTGCCTCCCGACCTGAAAACATTTTGAAAAGATTTTGGGCTGAGTATTAGTGTACTTAGTGAGCATGTGTCATTTTGAAATTATTTTGGAAACATAACAGATTATCCATTTAACACGGTATGCGTCAGAGGGTTTTAAAACAGAAAGTCACCCCTGACCATACAAAACATACTTTAGATTCATGATGTGACGTTCAATCTTTATACTCAGACTAGAAACCATAGCTATGGTTACCATAGCCCATTAACCTGGACCTCCCAAGATGAATAATCAGTGCTCGGAGATCAATGGCCAATTACGCGATGGTGATCATGCACTGCATAACTGACAAACATGTACGCACAACCCTCAACCAGTATACACTTAGTTGAGAACCTCAATCGCTAAACATAGAGTATATAGAATAGAACGTACATGAAAATATTTTATGGATAACTGTATTTTCATGTAATTTTAGAGTTTATTAACTCAAACATATTTTTAAAAATAAAACCCACCTTTATTTCGTAGATCAAATACTTGTTAAATAATAAGATATCACTAATCTGGCTCAACTGGACCTTTGAACAACAAGAATTACTTAGCTAACTATATTCTCCATTTTCTCTTATTCTCTTAGTCGACCCTCTCTCTTTTTCCCTATCTTTATCTTTTTCTCACTATTTTTCGAATCTAACATTCAAGCAAGACTTGGATATTTGAAAGTGGTATGCGTCTATAAAATTGAATTCATACGTATTTATAGGAAATAAAAATGAAGCCTTAATCACTACTCTATATCATAGATATAGCTTATATGTATCATCACTCTATTTCAAATAATATAAGGACACGTAAAGAAAAGATTTGAGTAACATCAATTCATCGTATCGATATATTATTAAAATGATTGCGGATTCGAGACCTCTCCTTAATTCGAGGTCCTACGTGGCGCTATCTTCTTTCAGTATTCTTATTTATCTTTAATCCTTATTTTGAGCATTTTTATTAATTTATTCTATGTATATTTCATATAGATTTTCTCATCCACATTGATTCTTAATAAAACTTCATTATTGGAGAACCTATATAAATACTTACAATCCATGTGTATTTTTCAATTCCGCAATTATTTTGCACAACCAATATAATTTGGCAAATTAATTTATTGGCCAAATAAATAGTTTTATTTTTATTGACAATTTTAATTTGATCAATTATGTAGTTGTCAATATTAATTTGTTTAATTTAACAAATTTTTAAATTGACGTAAATAAAAGAAAAATTTCAAAAATACGTATTCTCAATTATAATTTTTGAATTTGTACATATATACACGTAGGGATAATTCTCGAAATTTAACTTTGTGACGACTAAAAAGAATAGTTTGATTTCTATTGATTTCTTGCAACTAAAGAAAGTGAAATAAAATCAAAGAAACACTCTTTTTGATTAATTATCGAAATATTATCACTCCGATATAATATTAAATTATTTTTAATGTTCATGCTTATATATTGTAAAATAATAATAAAAATAAAAATATTTGTTAAGAAAGTACAATAAAATCGAAGAAACAACCTTATTAATTGATGGTCCCTGAGCTAGGTATTTGGTGTAGAGGGGGGTGAATACACTAAATAGATTTCTGAAAACTTTTTCAAGTTAAATAACAGAGTTGGTGAGCTCAGTTATTGATCCAGCTGAGGAGGGTCAGCTGGGTAAATAACTCAGCTGGCGGTGCGGTATGTGGTGGTTTCAAAACTTAGCTCGGTTACTTAGAAAAACTCAGCTTGAAAAGATTAACTTTATGTTTTCAGCTTAGTCAAGTTGTGCAACTTTTTGAGAGACACAGCTGTCTTTTGAGAGCAGCTGCGTATGCAGTTTTGATCAAATATGCAATGTAATGAAAGAGTTAGCACAAAACTGAATTTAAAAGAAAAGTAAAGAGCACACGAGTTTTTACGTGGTTCGGAGTAACACCTCCTACGTCCACGACCAGGTTCACTGGTAATTCACTACCACTTGGTTTTCAAGTACCAAGCATCTTCACAACTCTAACCCGAGCTGTGTTCCAACAGTTTGCGGGCACTGTCAAGCCTAACCTTTCAGTTTACGGGTATTGAAAAAACCTTACACACTTGAATTTCCCGCTTCAAGCAGCGTAACCTTGACCTAACATTTCTGGGTAAAGAGGGGTTTGGTTTGGGGTTCCAACTGTGAACGAGTTCTTACAATTAAGAACTTTAGAGTATGATGAACTCGTTTGAAATCTAGGCTTAAGATATACAAAGATTTTGGCCTAGGGATCAGACGAAAAACTAAGCAGATTCTGAACTAGAAACACTTTAAGATAAATTGTTCTTTGAACTATGTAGAACTGCTTGAGAGAGCTTCTGAAAGATTGATGATTTCAGAGAATGAAAGCTTGTAGAGAGTTTTTCGTGTTTGATCCTGAGGTTGAAGATGGGTTTATATAGGTAGAGATTTAAGACTAGCCGTTGGAGGAGCCGTTTGAATCTTACCTACTATTCTTAAATTCGAGATCTGCCGTTGGGTGAATCTGCACCTGTCTTCATTCGTGTCACATCCTAGGTCCTGAAGTCAAGGATGCTGATTCGGCAATCCCTCATTGGTCGAGGCATGTTGACTTCCTCTGACGCCGGGATCTTCTGCCTTTGGAGCTGGCTTTTGAATTCAGAGCTGGATTGGGCAAACTGACTTGAAGTGATGTCTTCAAAGTTAGTTCCCTTTATTCTGTACAGCTAGACCGGCTGTGTTTTGAACTCAGCTCGATTTCTTCAGCTTGATCATGCTCTACTGGAGGACTCAGCTGAAGGTTGACGCCTGCTGTCTTCCGCTAGCCGACTCCTGCTGTAGACACAGCTGGGTCGACTGACACAGCTGGATCGACTGCTGTCTTCCACTTCCTTAACCTGTAAACCTAGAAAATCTAAAGCTCAAACAGGCGAGCTGGAAAACACTATTTAGATTGAAGCGATCATCTATTCGGTTGGAGAATCAGTTGGGTTATGGTATCAAATCAAAACCTTATAATTTTCCCAACATTAATATATTTTATTTTAATAATATAGTTCGTCGTCGATTTTCGACGGGATACACACTAGTTGTATATAAATTAATTTACATAGAGATATATACTACCTTCTAAGTTATGTAACTTATGTGTGTATATATATATTTATTTATTTATTTACTAAGTAATAGTTAATAATATAACATGTAGAAATACTACTAATTACTCTATTAATGATATAATAATAGAAAAATATCTTCTAACGACCTCATTAGTAATATAATATCATATTCCTATTAATTATAAAATCCTTGCCAAAATTCACACATAATTACGTAAATATATATTGTATAATTGATAATTAACTAATTAATAATAATATACATATAGAGCGCGGATCAAATGAGAACACTTTCTTATATGAGAAATAAGAATAAATCTGGACCATTGATCTTTGTTGATCTACGGTCCAGATTTAACCGTGCATTTAGTTATTCTAATTTATGCATTTAAATGTGAATGCATTAAGTTATTATAGTTTATGCATCAAAATATTTATGCATTTAGTTTCTGCATTTTATGCATTTCCGATGTAATAAAAATGCATTGTTCTTACGTTCTTATATAAGATGTGTTCTTAGATCCACTCCCCATATACATATATATATATATATATATATATATATATAAATTTAATTCAATAAAATATATACAAACTAGTCATATATTTCTAAAATAATTTTACGAGAAAAATAGATCGGAAGCTCGATAATTTTCATTGGAATACAAAGATTTTCTAGAGGTGCTACTTCCCTTATTCTTAAATTCTAGAAATATTCAATTATTTTTATTTCTATTTTATAGAACAAGTCTCGGTTATTAAATTTATTAGAAAATTCAGGGGTATTACATGTGATAAGTAAGTTCGGGTGTATTGAGAGGGGGTGGGGGGGGATACATCTGAACCTGAGAGTTAGCTTGACGAGTAGTGAACCCAATTGTCACATTGACGGAGTTAGCCTAGGTTCCAAATAAGCTCTCGGATTATATATTTCAGAGTGTAGCTAGCTAGTGATACTTTAACTTAAACCTTAGTTGAAGGTTTATACTGTAAAGCAAACATCTTATGCTTGTATACACGGTTTTTATTTCTGCTATTTCTATCTGATTTGATTGTTAGTCATATAATATATCATGTTTCATTATCTCGTGTTATAGATTAAATGATGTGTTGTCGATCACAGAAGATCATTTAATCAGTTTCTCATGAGGTATTAATCAGTATTCACGGCCGAGATAACTTTGGACAAGTTATTGGTTTAGGTTGTAGTATAAAACAGAAAGTAGTTTGTCTTGACTACTTGTTTATACTAATACGTACGTCTACGTATTGAAAGGATCATAGTGAGACAGTGAGATGTGTTCTTCTATTCTGACCGTTTGAGAAGAACCAAGGTCTCGCTGACTTGATAGATCTAAATTCTTGATAGATCTAAATTCTAATAAGGTATTATGTGTGTTTAAGTGTCTTTTTGTCACTTTGACTTACCATGGGTGAGAGTTATGAGTTAGCTCAATATGTCCCGTATCTTGGGTGACAGTAGCATTTGTTCGATACTTAATTAACTGTATTAGAGAAACATGTCCTGGAGACCCCAGGTTGATGACATTCCCTTAAGGAGCTCATTAAGTTTATCGTACTAAACCCTGCAGGTGGATTTAGTTATCCGGTACGATAATAATGTTGAGTGTTACTACTTAAGCAATTAAAGATACTAATTAATTTAAGCTGTCAGTAGCTTTAATTAATTAATGAATGTTTGACATCTTAAATATGGGGATTATCGAAGTTAAAATTAGAAGCCCTAATTCATCAGTGGGCTAGAGCAGCAGTGCATCACTAATTCTTTAGTGAAATGAATTAGTGATTATATGCTTGTAATTATTCTGGGCTTGAATAATAGGAAACAAGCATATTATGAGGCACAATTCTAGTTTTCTAGTAAATCCCTAGGATTGCCCAAATGTCTCTCAATTTCAAGCCCAAACCACTTCTAGGTCATAATGGGCCTTGACCCATGGATTGACCTATAAAACTACAAGCTCTCTCATCAAACCCTAATCTAATGCTTTCATTTTTGTTAGCCACCACAAAGGGTAAGAGAGAGAAAGTAGTGAGGGTTTTTGGAGCATGTTGAGGATCTTGGAAGATTGCTAACCACGTGGCATCTAAGGTAGAGGCATGACACATCCTAGAAGATCAACTAGTGGAATCGTTCTACAAGCTCCAAATCCAAGAGAACGGTACATCGAAACCTTGTATGATTGTCTTTAAATTAATAGGAGCATACTAGGTTCGATTCTTATATGTCGAGTTAGATATCCGAAATAGATCCGTGGACAAATGAGATCGGCTTTCACTAGCCGTTCCAACAAATTGGTATCAGAGCCCAGATTTAGATTTTTCGGCTCTATCGGATTAATTCGAGTAGAATCTACTTTTTGTATGCTTCTTTTGTGATTTTGCAGGCTGTGGTTGTTGTCTATCGTAGCCCATTCTATTTAGATTAGATTAGGATTTCCTTTGTATTTCTTTGTTCCTTGTTGTTTGCTGTAATGCATTGATGGACGGTGGAAGTCAGGGAGAGAGAGAGAGATGGGCAGAGCTAGGCGGCAGCAAAAGGTGGAGGTGGTGCGCTGATGGCGGCACTGGCTGTGGTGTGTGTCGGCGGCGCGCGGTTTAGTACCAAATCTGGTGTGGTAGCCGTTCCTTCGCGAGTCTGACGCCGCTGCGCTTCAGGCGACGGAGGAGGGTTGTGGCTGTCGGGTTTTTACACAGCAGCAGCAACTGCTCCTTCTATTTCCGGCGACGGCGACATCGCAAACCGCAGCGGCTGTCTCTTCTTCTTCTTTCGTTTAGGCGACATAAGTGCCATTCGGGTGTGGCCGCTGCAGATCGGAGGAGATGAAGGCGGCGGGGTGGTGGTACGATGCGAACAGCAGCAGCAGTTCGGAGGTGTCTGCTGTCGTATTTTCGACGATGTGAGAAGGGGCGGCAGCAGCGCGGGGGCGTTGTCCTACGGCGTGCGCGTGACGTATGCTTCATCTCCCGTCGTTTGCTCTGGCGACGCTTGCCGGTGAAGATGGGGGCGTCTTTGCCCAGATTTGTTTTCGGCAACAGCAGGTCGCCGATGATCTTCGACAACAGCAGAAACATGCGTCGTATATAAAAAAATTCCGGCGAAGACGGCGCCAGAAAAGTCTAGGTTTCCGGCAATGACGGTGCCGGCGGCGAGTGGTCTGGCGATGGCTGTGCGGGCCGAAACCTAGGGTTTTGGGCCCGCGGCCCGCTGATTCTATGCCCGAACCCTGATCCAGCCCGCAAAGGTTTTGGGCTTTGTTGTTGGGCTGTTGACTTTTTGAAGGTTGACCGGCCCACAAGATGGAGGCCCATGTTGCTGTTTTAGTTTGGGCCATTGTATTTGCTGTTTTGGGCTGTGAATTTTGGCCCAGATTCTAGATTTGAAGATCAAGTCTTGTAATAGCTAGCTCGTTGTTTTAATTTAATTAATTATTTATTTAAATATGTAATTAAAATAGGTACGTATGGCGATCCACAAGGGCTATGATAGACAACATATTTAATTATGTTATTTATCGTTTTGTGGATGACATCGCAATTTAATTATCGTTATGACAATAATTTTATATGAAAGCATGATTTATTTTTCTACGTGTTTTATTGCGTTTTTGAGCATGCTAGAAAATTCATGTTAGTATGTTTTAGAATTTTGAGAAGTATGATTTAATTGTGTTTTAAATTCTTGATGAGTATACTATGTGATTTACATGTTTTGCATGATCAAAGTAAAACCTTTAATTAAAAATATATAAGCAAGATAAAATGAATTTTATTAATTAAAATTCATAAAGGTCTCCACAATTGATCTCTAAATGAAATGTGTGATTTATGCGTGTAAACGTCCACACGAACGTGGCTTGTACGTATTCATTACACGTGAGTTTGTCAGATGAGATTTCTTAATAAAACGTTAAATTTTATGTGAAATGTGCAATATCATATGTAAACGTCCACTCGATCATGGCTTGCGTGTGACATTGTTCACAGATTTTCACAAGATAAAATTTTAACGAGATAATTGTAGGATATTGCTTTGCGTGTGACATGGTTCTAGTAAGTATGTCAAACGTAGAATATTGACCTTGATGTTAATATTGTGGTCATTGCTTAGGTACAAGTTTTAATATAACTCCCCAACGGGGTCCCTATTTTAACTTGTGCGGCATGTTAAAAATGTTCAACTATTAATTTCATTCATCATAAGGTTAAGTTGATGTGACAGTGAAATTAAAGACTTGGGTGTCTGGTCAATGGATATAAATGTAAACGTCCACATGATCGTGGCTGACATTGGATATTTATTGGGCTGTTGAAGGATACCTTAATATTGTTTTCTAAAGGTTTCAATATTAATTGTATCAAAACTTTATGTGACAACATCCTTATGTGTATACATGTTTATCTTTTCAGATATGGCTTTCAATCCTCTTATGACTATTCTTACTTCAAATAAGCTTACCAGTGCCAATTATTTGGACTGGAAGTGAAACTTGGACCTTGTCTTGATTGTTGAAAAGTACATGTTTGTACTCACAACCCCTGCTCCTTCCACTCTGACTCTTGAGTCCACTGAAGAGGAAAGAGAGGTTCACAGAAAGTGGCATAAGGATAATGATATGGCCAAGTGCTATATCATGGCGTCTATGTCCACATCTCTGCAGCTGCAACACCAAAATATGGTTACAGCAGCTGACATAATGTTGAACCTCAAGGAGCTCTTTGGGGAAAAAGACAGATCAGCAAGATTTGAAGCCATGAGAAAAGTCATGACGACTCGAATGGCTGAGGGCACTTCTGTCAGCGAGCATTGTCTCATGATGTTTCAATATCAGAATGAGATAGAGGCGCTCGGCGGACTATTTGATAATGAAACTAAGATCGACATGATCTTACATACTCTTCCCAAAACTTTTGAGAACTTTCGCATGAACCATGTCATGAGCAAAAAGGAGTACAACCAAAGTGAGCTCCTTAATGACTTGGTTGCGGTAGAGGGTGTAATAGGGAAGAAGCCACAAGCATTGGCCTCTACTAAGGGTTCTTCTTCTAGCTTTAAAGGCGGGAAGAAGAAGAAGCCTATAAGTAAGAAGGCTAGTGGGAGCAAAGGGGTAGGTGGAGCAGGTCCCTCTAGTGGTGTTAAAAAGCCTAAGGAAAAATGCTTCAAGTACAATCAAACAGGACACTGGAACATATTTAGTAACCTGTTCTACCCAGTCATGGGTAGTAGATACGGGAGCAACTGATCATGTTTGTTACACCCTGCAGGAATTTCTGCGGACAAGGGAGCTGAGTGAGGGTGAGATTACCATCTCCATGGACAACGCTGCGGAAGTAGCAGCTGTTGCAGTGGGAGATGTGCAGCTCAGATTTTCAAATTCTGATTCTATTTTAGTTCTTAAAGATGTTTTATATGTGCCTGAATTTCGTAGAAATTTGATTTCAGTTACGAAATTGTTTAAGAATGGATATTCTGTTGTTTTTTATAGCTTTGTGACTATCATAAGAAATAACTCTTTTATCTGTTCTAGCATGTTAAATAATGGTCTTTACACTATTACTTGTGCGCATGATACTCCTGTTGAAACTCTTGCTTCATCATTTTCTAGCCTCAACAAGAGAAAAACTTCTTCTAAGATGAATGAAATATATCTTTGGTACCTAAGGTTGGGTCATATCAATCTTAGAAGGATCCATAGACTGATTAGTAATGGTCCCTTAGAGTCCCTTCAAGTTGAGCCAATAACAGTCTGCGAATCCTGCTTAGAGGGTAAGATGACCACTAGGCCCTTTAAGGCCAAGGAGAATAGGGCCAATTATGTGTTGAAATTGATTCACTCTGATCTGTGTGGGCCTATGTCCACTCAGGCTCGAGGTGGCTATGAGTACTTCGTCACTTTCATTGACGATCACTCTAGATACGGCTACGTTTACCTGATGCATCACAAGTCTGAATGCTTTGACAAGTTCAAAGAATTTAAGGCGGAAGTGGAAAAACGTTTAGGTAAAAGTATTAAGACACTGCGGTCCGATCGCGGTGGCGAATACTTGAGCACTGAGTTTAGGCAATACTTATCAGAAAATGGGATTACATCCCAGTTAACTGCACCTGGTACTCCCCAACAGAATGGTGTGGCAGAAAGGAGAAACATAACTCTGTTGGAAATGGTTAGATCAATGATGAGCTTTGCCACTCTACCTGTATCATTCTGGGATATGCCTTAGAAACAGCGGCGTATATTCTCAACTTAGTACCTTCCAAATCGGTCCCAAGACTCCTTCTGAATTGTGGTCAGGCGCAAGCCCAGTGTGAACCACATTCGGATTTGGGGTAGTCCAACACATGTGCTGAATAATGGAGCTGATAAGTTAGAGTCTAGGACCGAGGTGATGCTGTTTGTAGGATATCCTAGAAGAACAAAAGGGGGTTACTTCTATAGTCCTAAGGATCAAAGGTTGTTGAAAGAACCAACGCACGATTCTTGGAAGAGGACTATGTGAATGATCACAAGACCAGGAGTGTCATTATCCTCCAGGAGATGAGAGGAGACATTCAGATTCCAATACTGAGTGTACAAAATAATATACCATCTGACACTGCACAATGTGTCCACACTGATACACCTGTATTGTCTCGACGTAGTGGAAAGACAATTGTACTGCCTCATCGTTACACGCTTGTGGGAGAATATTTGAATTTACACCAAGAAGACGAGCCTGTGGAAAACGATCCCTACAACTACAAAGAGGCAATCCAAGATTTTGATGCAGATTCTTGGCATAAGGCCATGGATTCTGAAATTGAATCAATGGAAAATATGGATGTGAAAGACCTACGGGTGCTTCCTAAAGGCAAGAAAGCCATTGGTTGCAAATGGATCTTTAAGCGAAGGAGATGAGCAGACAGGAAGGTTATTGCCTTCAAAGCACGCTTGGTGGCAAAGGGGTTCGCTAAAAAATTGGGAATCAATTTTGAGGAAACCTTCTCGCCTGTAGCGATGCTTAAGTCAATCCGGATACTCTTATCCATAGCTGCCTATATGGACTTCGAGGTTTGGCAAATGGATGTCAAGACAACTTTCCTTAATGGATATCTGGATGAAGACATCTATATGGAGCAACCTGAAGGCTATGTTAAAAAGGGCCAAGAGCATCTCGTCTGAAAGCTTAAGAAGTCCATTTATGGGCTTAAGCAGGCCTCAAGGTCTTAGAACCAACGTTTTGACGAGGTTGTCAAATCCTATAGTTTTGAGCAATGCCTTGACGAGAGTTGTGTGTACAAACTCAATGGTGACGGAAACGTGATGGTATTCTTGGTACTGTACGTAGATGAGATCCTTCTCATTGGCAACGATAAGAAGGTATTGTCAGATGTAAAGGTATGGCTATCCGAACAGTTTCAAATGAAGGACATGGGAGAAGCTGCGTACGTCCTTGGGATCAAGGTGAATCGTGATCGCAAGAAAATGTTGTTGAGCTTATCTCAGGCATCCTACATTGATACTCCCTCCATCCCAATAGTAAGGTCTCATTTACTTTGGGCACGGTTATTAAGAAACAGGTGTAAAAGGAAAAAAAGTAGAGAAAAAGTGGTAGATCATACAACTTTTGAAGAGTTAATTATTTCTATTTTTGGAATGAGACCTTGCTATTGGGACAACCAAAAAAGGAAAGTGAGACCTTGCTATTGGGACAGAGGGAGTACTATTTTAGCCCGTTTTAGCATGCAGATTGCCAAGAAAGGTTTTCTTCCTTTCAGACATGGCATCCCTCTATCTAAGGATATGTGTCCTAAAACACAAAAGGAGATAGAGGACATGAAGAAAATTCCTTATGCTTCTGCTGTAGGAATCTCATGTATGTCATGCTATGTACTAGACCTGATATATGCTATGCAGTTGGCATGGTGGCAAAATATCAGTCTAACCTAGGACATGGACACTGGATTGCGATTAAGCACATTCTTAAGTACCTGAAAAAGACTAGGAATTATGTGCTAGTTTACCAATCAGACAGTTTAGTTCCTTTGGGGGTATACGAACTCAGACTTTCAAGCAGACCGGGATAAAAGCAGGTCTATCTCGGGTTATATGTTTACCTTGGGAGGCGGAGCAGTTTCATGGAGAAGTGTAAAGCAGAAATGCATTGCAGACTCCACCATGGAAGCCGAATATGTGGCTTCTTCGGAAGCTGCTAAGGAGGCAGTTGGCTCAAGAGCTTCTTGTTGGACCTAAGTGCGGTTTCTAGTATGCCTAAGTGTATCACAATTTATTGTGATAACTCTGGTGTAGTAGCAAACTCGAAGGAACCAAGGGCCCATAAGGCAAGTAAGCACATACAGAGAAAGTACCATCTTATACGAGACATCGTAAAGAGAGGAGACGCAGCTGTGACCAAAATAGCATTATTAGATAACCTGGTCGATCCTTTTACAAAGAGCCTTCCGGCTAAGATCTTCAACAAACACGTTGAAGGGCTAGTTTACGATGCTTGCCAGCAGAACATTAAGTAGAAGTGGGAGATATGTTGTAATAATTGTAGTAGTCACGAGTATACTAAAAGTTTGCTTTAGTATAAGTGAGAGAATTGAAGGTGTATACTGTAAAGCAAACCTTTTATATTTGTATAAATGATTTTTATTTCTGTTATTTCTCCCATATTTGATTGATTGTTTGTCATATGTTGCGTTAGTTTTTTTGTTGCATTTTTGTATGTTCGGCATGCACATTTTTGATATCATTTGCTAGATTTTGCATTGTTTTAACGTCAAAATGCGCTAATAATATTTTGTCGAGCTTTCAGTGGAAAATGTAGATTTTGTCCAAGAACGACGAAGCCAACCAATGCTCGGTCAACCTTCACCGCAATCTGAGTTTTTTGGCGTAGTGAAACTCAACGGTCTCTCACCTAGGAGACCGCTGAGTTCCAAGTGTGTGCCACATTCAATACAGGGCAAGAAGTCAGCGGTCTCTCCTCCTAGGAGACCACTGAGTCCAGCGTTTCGCCAGTAAAGGGCAGAAGTCAGCCGTCTCTCAGCCTAGGAGACCGCTGAGTCCAGCGCATCGCCAATACATGGCCAGAAGTCAGCGGTCTCTTAACCTAGGAGACCGCTGAGTTCAACACTCGCTCACTTCAGGAGATCGCTGAGTTGGATGATTAGCGGGATCATGAAGAACGCTCAGCAGTCGCTGAGCCTAGGAGACCGCTGAGCGTGATTTAATTGTAACACCTATAAATAGCGCTCGAGGATTTTTGAGAGAGGACAGTTCTCACACTTGGTTCCAGACAACTTTTCTTTTCATTTTTTTAGAGTTCTTTTAGGGTTTCTACTCTAGCTTATTTCGGATTTTCTAGTTAGTAATTGAGTTATTGTAATTTCCTTCCGGATTGGATTCTACGATCATTACACCTCTCAGATTCTGCAACTTTCAGATTTAATTCCAGTTCTTCGTGTTCATCAATTTCAATTACGTTTGTGAGCTATTTCAATTTACGTTCTTAATTTATCTTTTTAATTTCTCTTGCTGCATGCGTACTCGAATTAATGTTAGATTTAAATCGTTGAATGCTTTTGTTAGAGATAGAATTTTAATTCTCGCCTAGGGTTTATTCTATGCACTTTATTTCTTGCCTAGGATTAATTCATGTTCAACTATTCTTTCCGCTAGGTTATAAACAAATCCACCAAATTGATTTACCGTTTTCTTTTTATTTTTGTTTTTCTAGCAATACATTAATTTCCCTACTAAGTTTTCCTTGTGAGACGATATTTGGGTTAGCTTATTTAATCTATTTCGACCACGTTTAGTTGCGTGCAACTGAGATTAATTAGGTTGAACATATTTGGCGCCATTGCCGGGAAAAACTTTAGGCGATTAATTGTGTTGCTTTGTAATATAAGTTTGTTTTATGTTTATTTTTATTTCTCTTTTGCTACAAGGTCATTTTCCTTTGCTAGCTCTGACTGAGGACCAATTAAAGCTGAAGTGTTTCCCATACACACTGAAGGATAGAGAAAAAACATGGTACCTATAATTTCCACCCAACTCGCTGACTACATTGACTGCTGTATGTGAGAAGTTCATGCTGAAGTACTACCCAAATCATAAGACACAAGAGGTGCGTATGAAGATCATGAATTTCACTCAAGCAGTAGATGAACATTTCCATGAGGCTTGGGAGAGATTTAGAGAGCTACTTCAGCAGTGTCCACATCATCAGATGGCACCAGAGATGTTGTGGCAATTTTTTTATGATGGTCTTTTGCAGACAGCTCATTTATGGTAGATAGTACCGCCGGTAGAAATATTGCGATGAAGACGGCCGATGAATTGAAGGAAATATTTGAAACTCTTGCAGCTAGTTCACAGCAGAATTCTACCCGCACACGACGTGCTGAAGTGAGTGCAGTTGCTGAGAGTCCGGATATAAAAAAGTAGCTGGCAAGCATTATGAGAGAGCTGCAAGAATTAAAGATAAGCAAGTCGGGTGTTCCTCCACCTCAACAGGAATCTGCTAGACAAGAGATGTTTGTTGAGCCGTGTGGCATCTGTGGGGAGCAAGAGCACAATCCTGAAGAATGCCAGAGAATGGGAGAGCTGACATATGAAGGGGGAACAGAGGTTTATGCTGCACAGGGCTATCCTCCACGTCCGCAGTTTGATCAAGGCTAGAGATTCAATCAGAATCAACGACAGCAGAACTCGGGATGGCAGAATCAGTCTAGCACTGGATGGAGGAATCAGAATCAAGGACAGAGATCTGGAGGAAGTTTGCAAAATCGTCATCCTCCACAACAGTTTAATCAGTACTTTCCCCAGCAGCAGTGGTATCCCCATCAACAGCAGAATTACAACTCTCAGTGGCAGTACCCACCACAGCAGAATCAGTTTCAGCAACCACCAGTGCAGAATCAGTTTCAGCAAGCACCACAGCAATTTCAATGCCCACCGATGCCACCTACTCAAAGGAACCCTCTTGATGATAATCTTACGGCCTTTATACAAGATAGCAAACAGGCGAGAGAAGTTCAAGATGCTAACATCAAGCATCTCGAGACAGCTGTGGGACAAATTTTGGGAACACTTAATCAGATGCAGCAACATCAACAGACTGGGAAAATTCCGAGTTAAGGTCAACAACCTCATCAAGCTCAAGCCGTAACTGTTCTGAGAAGTGGAAAGAAGATTGATAACAAGGTGGGAAACACGCTTTCAGAGGAAACATAGCCTGCAGTTGAGAATGAGAAGGAAGAATCGGAGGTCCGATTGCATAAGGTTGAGAAGCCTTACCGACCACCAGTGCTTTTTCCTAGCAGATTGAGGAATGAAAAGCTAGATCAACAATTTTCCGATTTCTACAATGTTGGGAAAATTATAAGGTTTCGATTTGATACCAAAACCCAACTGATTCTCCAACCGAATAGATGATCGCGTCAACCTAAATAGTGTTTTCCAGCTCGCCTGTTTGAGCTTTAGATTTTCTAGGTTTACAGGTTAAGGAAGCGGAAGACAGCAGTCGACCCAGCTGTGTCTACAGCAAGAGTCAGCTAGCGGAAGACAACAGTCGACCCAGCTGTGTCTACAGCAAGAGTCAGCTAGCGGAAGACAGCAGTTGACCCAGCTGTGTCTACAGCAGGAGTCAGCTAGCGAAAGACAGCAGGCGTCAACCTTCAGTTGAGTCCTCCAGCAGAGCATGATCAAGCTAAAGAGAATTTGAGCTGAGTTCAAAACACAGCCGGTCCAGCTGTACAGAACAAAGGGAACTAACTGAAGACATCACTTCAAGTCAGTCCAGCTCTGAATTCAAAAGCCAGCTCCAAAGGCAGAAGATCCCGGCGTCAGAGGAAGTCAACATGCCTCGACCAATGAGGGATTTCCAAATCAGCATCCTAGACTTCAGGACCTAGGATGTGACATAAATGAAGACAGGTGCAGATTCGCCCAACGGCAGATCTTTAATTTAAGAAGAGTAGGTAAGATTCAAACGGCTCCTCCAACGGCTAGTCTTGAATCTCTACCTATATATAAACCCGTCTTCAACCTCAGGATCAGAGAACGAGAAAAATGAAAAATACGAAAAACTCTCTACAAGCTTTCATTCTCTGAAATCATCAATCTTTCAAAACTGCATATTTGATCAAAACTGCATACGCTGCTGCTCTCCAAAGACAGTTGTATCTCTCTGAAAGTTGCACAACTTGATTAAGCTGAAAACCTAAAGTTAATCTTTTCAAACTGAGTTTTTCTAAGTAACCGAGCTAAGTTTTCAAACCACCATTTTCCGCACCGCCAGCTGAGTTATTTACCCAGCTGACCCTCCCCAGCTGGATCGATAACTGAGCCCACCATATCTGTGATTTAACTTGAAAAAGTTTTTAGAAATCTATTTGGTGTATTCACCCCCCCTCTACACCAAATACCTAGCTCAGAGACCATCAATTGGTATCAGAGCAGTGGTTCAACAGACCACCATTTCTGTATCAAGAGATCTCTCTTGACAATCTGTCAGTGGTCATCTGAACAGATCATCTCTGTGAAAAACTCATATTATTACATACTGCATATTTCTATGGATTCTTATCTTAACAGGAATCTTCCTACCTTCTCGGTAGACGATTATGCAATATGGAAGTTCAGACTGAAGAGCTTTCTCTGTGCGCATTACGATATGATGTGAGACGTCATCACAGACGGACCCATCATCATCTACAAATCAGGGAACGAGCTTGTCCCAACTCAAGATGGCGGACAACCAAGATATCAGCTCATTCCCAAGCCCAAGAGTGAGCACACCTCAGAAGAAAGGAAGCAGGCTGGACTAGACAGCTTCACGAGGAACACCATATCTTCAACGGTCTCCAATGCCTACCTCAGTAAAATCATCAACTGCAAAACCGCAAAGGAGATGTGGGAAACCCTAGCAAAGCTATGCGAAGGGTCGGAGGAGATAAATGAGAATAAATTCACGATTGCATGCCAGAAGTTTGATAACTTCAAGCAGCTGGTCAACGAGTCCATCGAAGGGATGGAACTCAGATTCTCCAATATTGTGGTGGAAATAGAAACCATCAGAACTGGGAAATACACCCAGGGAGAAAGGAATCTAAAAGTTCTATCAGCGCTCACAGCTGAATGGAACACCTATAAGGTGGTACACCAAAGTCGAAGTGACTTAGGTGATCTTTCAACTGAAAGATTATACTCCCTGCTCAAAGCCAACGAGTACAACTTGAAGATTACAATGAAAGAATCTTCAAACAATCAGAATGATGGAGAGCTGACACCTGCAACAAAGGAGATTGCGTTCAGAGCCAACTCTGACAAATCCGCTTACATGCAGTCAGCTGAGTCATCGAAGAAGGATAAGAAGGACATGAGCAAGGAAGAGCTACTTGAAGAAATAGCCATGCTGGTCAAAAACTACAACAGACTCAACACCAGCAAGGGCAAATACAAGAAGTTCGCAAGAACTTACAGAGACAAGTACGCAGCAGCTGATGAGAAGTCAACTGACAAACGAACAGAAGGAAGAATCAGAGTGCAACAAAATGGATGACATGCCATTTTCAGACTCGGAAGAAGAAGCCCTGATGGCCCATGATGAACCTGATTGGGATACATGCTTCATGGGACAAACAGACGGCATCGATGAAGATGAGGTAATGTCTCGAACTCAAAATCTATCTAACATCTCACCATCACACGAACACTCTACACAGGTCTCAGAATCTGGACTACCTGATTGGAGTCTAGTAGAGAAAGTAATGAACGATTCCAAGGAGCTTCAAGAGATCCTTGACGTCATTATGTGTGAGAATGCCGAGCCGAAAGCGAACCGGAAAAGACAAATGTATCGTACGCAATGATACAACACGGCTTCAAACGAGAAGTTGTTTCACTAAAAGACAAAATAGTGAAACAAGATCAGCTGATGAAGGAATTCTACTATGAGAAGAAACAGCTGATGGAAGATGTGGAAAAGGTCACAGCTGAATCGGAAAAGAAGTCAGCTGAGATCATTGAGCTGAAAAGCACCGAAGAGGTACTATCTAAGAAGATAGTAGCTCTCATCAAAGCCACGTCAACAATGGATGAGATCATTAGTGCTCAACGTCCAGCAGCACTCAAAGCAGGACTGGGATACAACGAATCAAAGGATGCCTCAAACATTACCTCTACAAGTGGAACAAAGGTAATGTTTGTACGTGCAAACGAACCTCCAATCCCAGCAACTCAGCATCAACAGTTGAGGACACAGCAGGCGTCAGGAAGACCAGCTGTGAAACATCCTCAAGCTCCGTCGAGGACACAGCAGGCATCAAGAAGATCAGCTGTGCGACAACCTCAAGCCCGACTCAGACAGCAACGTGCTCAACCTCAACGAAGACAACAGGCTGGATTTTACAGATACCAGCAATAACAACAACACGTTGAACGATATCAACCGAGATATCAGAGATACCCAGCTGGATATCACTCATATGAGTACTAGCTGGATAATCATTTCCAGCCACAGCATCACATGAGACAGCAGAGACAAAGGAACGTCTCAGCTAGGTACACAGCTGGAAACCAAAAGAATTCAAGACATCAAAACGGGAAGACACTGAGATCAAAACCCCGCCAGCAACAACTGAAGAACACAAAGAATCTGTATATCGACTCAGCTGGGAGAATTATCAGATCAAATGACCCAATTCGAGTCATCAAGCAGATCTGGGTCGTCAAAGGATCTCTGTCTAACCCACAAGGACCCAATTAAAACTGGGTACCTGAATTTTAATTTTTTGTTTAGGTTGCAAGGAATCGATGCATCTCTGAGGAGTCGATGAGAACGCTATGGTACTTGGACAGTGGATGTTCCAAGCACATGACGCACCTAAAGCATCTACTCTAGGAGTATATCGAGCGTACAGGTCCACAAGTAACATTTGGTGACAACTCCAAAGGCCTAACCAATGGCTATGGTACATTTAAAACTAGAAATGTTATAATCCCAAATGTTTCTTATGTACAAGGATTGCAACACAACTTGCTTTCCATTAGCCAATTCTGCGACAACGGTTTTTCTGTCAAGTTTGATGCACAGGGATGCATAGTGAAGAACAGGGAAACCAAGCAGATACTCCTAAGAGGGAAAAGAGAAGGAAATATGTATTTTGCTGACTGGAACAGCAGCCCTCCGGAGACTTGTCTTGTATCGAAAAGCAGCAATAAAGTCCATTGCCGTGGCAACGAGCGCGGCCGAATCATCTCAACTTCAAGACAATCAACAAACTGGCTAGGAACCAGCTCGCTAATGGAATTCCAGATCAAGTATATGACAAAAGTCATATGTGCAGCGCGTGTCAACAAGGAAAGCAGACAAGAATTTCATTCTCTCTCAAGCCAGTTCAGTCAACTGATCGAGTACTTCAACTCCTTCACATGGATCTTTTAGGTCTAGTTACTTCAGCAAGCTTCAATGGCAGAAAATATACTCTGGTCGTAGTGGATGATTTCTCAAGATTCACATGGGTATCATTCTTGTACCAGAAGAGCGAAACCAGGACTAAGCTGCCTATCCTGCTGGAAAGATTATCAACACAAAAGGAGTGCAAGATAATGTCAATAAGATCAGATCGTGGAACAGAGTTCAACACCAAACATCTGCAGCACGAACACCTCAGCAGAATGGTGTAGCAGAAAGAAGAAACAGAACTCTCAAGGAAGCAGCTACCTCAATGCTAGCTAGCTCTGCCATTCCAAAGAAGTTCTGGGCTGAAGCAATCAACACAGCTTGCTTCACTCAGAATCGCTCCCTACTCACATCAAGGCAAGGAAAGACACCGTATGAGCTATGGAACAACAGAATACCATACATAGGATATTTCAAGGTATTCGGATCCAAATGTCACATCCTTAACAATGGGAAGACACAGCTCAAGACGTTCAACGAGAAGACAGACCGAGGAGTATTCCTTGGTTACTCCTCTGTGAGTAAAGCATACAGAGTCTTCAACAGAAGAACTCAAATAGTCGAGGTAACTCCACATGTTACCTTTGACGAATCCTCCTTCGAATATAGAGATTCTATCAAACGAAGAAACGAAGGAAAATATTCAAGACTGATTCAGACAAGAGCTCAAGAAAATAGAATCAGGAATCTGGCCGAACCATTAATTTGGGACGATGAGCCAGAGGAGGAACTTCAAATCAACCAAGAAGCTCCACCAGCTGGAAATCGAGAAGAACCTTCAACGCCAAATCAAGGGGAAACATCATCAGCTGGAAATCCAGACACAGCTGAATCCCCAGCTCCATCTCCAGCTGAGCCTCTACAGAAGTCTCCTCAAAATCTAAATCAAAGAGAACCAAACTCTCAAGACTTAACTCCTGAGCTACTCCAAGTCAGACGAAATTTAGCCACGTCAAGCATCAATCAACTGGAAGAAGAAATTCGTAAGAGGAGAAGATGGATTGAAGATCATCCATCATCAGCAATCATTGGAGAACCATCTGACCAAGTCAAAACCAGAAGCTCAGCTGCTCAAGCTTCATCGGATCATCAAGAAGCAGCTGACACAGCTCAACTCTCAGTAGAGCTAGAACTGACGGTCTATGATGAAGACACAGCTCTAATGGCGTGTTACGTAGCTCAAGTGCCAGAGCCTCAATCAATTCTCGAAGCTTTGAAGAGCGTGCCTTGGACTAACGCCATGCAAGAAGAGCTGAACGAATTCCTCAGAAATTGTGTCTGGGAATTGGTCACAGACCTCAAGAAGTCAAAGTCATAGGACTAAAATGAATATTCAAGAACAAATTGGATACCCTGGGAGTCGTCATCAGAAACAAAGCTCGACTGGTTGCCAAGGGCTACACTCAGCAGGAATGAATTGACTTTGAAGAATCATTTGCTCCAGTAGCACGATTGGAAGCAATCAGACTCTTTCTCGCCTATGCAGCACATCACAAATTCAAGGTCTATCAAATGGATGTGAAGTGTGCATTCTTAAATGGAGAAATCAAAGAAGATGTCTACGTTGAACAACCTCCAGGATTTGAAGTAGAAGAAAATAAAGTCTACAAGCTAAAGAAGGCTCTTTATGGATTGAAGCAAGCACCTCGAGCTTGGTATGACACTCTATCAAATTTTCTTGTATCCAAAGGATTCAAGAAGGGCTCAGTAGACAGAACTCTCTTCACCATCAAGTCAGGAGAAGATATCCTGGTTGTTCAAATCTATGTAGACGACATCATCTTTGGATCAAGATCAAGCTTCTTATGCCAAAGATTTGGAGAGATGATGTCAGAGAAGTTCCAAATGTCCATGATGGGAGAAATGAGTTTCTTCCTAGGACTTCAAATCAAGCAATCATCAGAAGGGATTTTCATAAATCAATCCAAATACGTGAAAGACTTGATCGCCAAGTATGGAGTTCAATCCAGCAGAACTGTAAAGATTCCAATGAACACCAACTGAAAGATTGAACCAGGAACTGAAGGGAAGTCAGTTGATTCCAGCAAATACAGAGGGATAATAGGATCCCTGCTGTATCTAACAGCAAGTCGTCCAGACATCTCTTTCGCAGTCGGAGTGTGTGCCAGATTTCAAGTTGATCCAAAGGAAGCACACATGAAAGTAGCCAAGAACATTCTCAAATATCTCAAAGGAACTCAGAATGTTGCGTTGTGGTACCCAGCTGAAGACAATCTACAGCTGACTGGATACTCAGACTCAGACTTCGCTAGAGATCGGTTGGACAGAAAATCAACTTCAGGAACTTGTCAGTTCTTAGGAAGTAAGTTGATTTCATGGTTTTCAAAGAAGCAAACATGCGTCGCAACTTCCACGACAGAAGCAGAATATATGGCCGCTGGAAGCTGCTGCTCACAAATTCTCTGGCTGAAACATCAGCTGGATGACTATGAAGTGAAAACTGGACAGGTTCCAATTTTCTGTGATAGCTCAAGTGCGATTGCCATTTCAGAGGATCCAGTACTTCACACAAGATGCAAGCATGTAGATGTACGACATCATTTCATCAGAGATCACGTAGAAAAGAGGGATGTGATTGTTGAGAAAATTCACACAGACATACAGCGGGCTGATATTCTCACAAAACCGCTGATAGAAGCAAGATTCAAAATGCTATGCGGATTACTTGGACTACTCAACCCAGACGATGCTTCACCCAGCTGAATGGAAGCAGAGACCAATTGAATGGAACGACCCAATTTGAATCAAGTATGGTCAGAATCAACGTCACTTATATCAGCTGAGAAAGAATCCAGCTAAACTAGATACTGAAATTGAAGGATTATTCAGCTGAGGGGGAACCAGCTGGGACCACGATCACCCAGCACACCTACTCAACCGAGGTATCAGCTGACTACAATGATCAGCTGAGAGGTTTGAAACAACATTAACTACACCTACTCAATCTGTTTTCAGTCAACTCATATCTTGTCATATCTAATCAAATTTAATTAAACGTCTGCAAAGAATTGAATCATGGGAGTTTCGAGGCAAAAGTCAAAACGCCTCAACCGTCCTCTCTCGCGCATTAACTCGCATCTTCTAATCAAGAAATTAACATGACGTGAGAATCACTCCTAGTCGTAGATCTTCTTATCAATAGACAAATCTTGATCGTCCATTCATCAAGAAAGCTCTATAAATATGCTAGAAGATATACGTAAAGCATTGCATCAACCCTAAAAAGTTTTTCGGCATTCTTTCTTATTTCCATCAATTGGTATTATTTGTTTCAACTAACAAAAGTTGCAGAAGAAGAACATGGAATCCAAAAAGATATATCCCGAAGCCGATCAAACTTGAAGAATCTGTCAAAGCTTCAAGATAAGAGTTGCTTAACTCTCAGGAACCTCAAAGAAGACGGAAGTCCAGAAGAAGGTGAAGCCCATCGACAGATCCAGTCCAACACGAAGAAGAGCGCAAAGCTCAAGAACGTCATTCACCAGGAAGGTGCAGAAAACTTCCTGGGAATGTCAAAGGAAAAAGACCTCATCCGCCCCACTGTTTCTCTCAACATAAAAGAGAGAACGGGACATACAACTCCCTGGGATGCAAAAATCAACGTCAACAGACCTGGACCAGATGTTGATATAGCCGGAGTCTTCAAGAGCAGTCATGTCAAAGCTCTTGCTCCACCACAGGAGGCACAGAAAAAGATGCAGGAGACAAAGCAGCATGCATCTATTTCCGTCCCAGCTGGGAATCGGAGACAACTTGAGGAGACAAAACATGCTGAAGCACCGTCTTCATACAGAAGACTCAAGTCAAAGGTGCTCAGTCAGTCAGCCGAGAAGCCAGCTGACATTATGAGAGAATTCGTAATTACTCTCCGAGGAGCAGAATGCCCACAAGCTGTCGTTTCTTACGGTGGAAGAGAAGTTCATGCGCCTGCGTGAACATCATCGTCATCAACACCGCAACGGAGTATTCCAGCTGGTCAACTAAGCTTAAACCCCATGACATGGAATACTTCAACCTGGCCTCTCCTCAATTTCCTTCAGCTCCACAGGGACACTAGCTTCGAGATCTTCCAATGAAAGATGCTCAAGCCCCTACACCAAGCTCAAATGAGAAACATCACCCAGCCAATGATCACCTGCAGCTGGATGATGATGATATGAGCTGAACCCAAGTCCCTCAAGTGCTGAATCAGACTTTCTCATTCAATCTAAGAAGTCTGAAGAAGCAAAATTGCAAGGAATGAAGTTGTGCCCGACTCAGAAGATGCTATCTCCCGTGCCAACTCATTCCTCCAAGCAATCACCTGGACTACCCCAGCTGAATCAGGCCAAGGACGCTGTGTCTGCAATCACAGCTGAGGCTAATGCTACTGAAGAAGAGCCAGCTAATACAACAGCTGAGCCACCTAGACTCCAAACCTCGTTGCTCAGAGCTGAAGACCACAGTTTCGCCAAACTAAAACATCGCAACAGCCGATGGTGTATCTCTCCCACACTGTTTGATCATGCCAAAAAGGGGGAAGTAAGGGAGAAGAGACAAGTCAAAGAAGAGGCAAACTGTTGAGCTAGAGGAACCAGCTGAATCAGAATCAGCTGAAGAAGAGACGAGCCAAAAGAAAGAAGCAACGGATGCAGAAGAGAAGACCCAGCCAACTGGGATTGAAGACTGAAGGATTGAAGACTGAAGCTTTGAAGATTTTTTTCCTTCTTTCTTTTTCCTGTGTTATAATGTATATTCTTACATTAATAAAACACAAGTTTTTCTGCGTCATAAGTTGTCTCAGTTAGGTTTTGGCATCATCAAAAAGGGGGAAATTGTTGGGAAAATTATAAGGTTTCGATTTGATACCAAAACCCAACTGATTCTCCAACCGAATAGATGATCGCGTCAACCTAAATAGTGTTTTCCAGCTCGTCTGTTTGAGCTTTAGATTTTCTAGGTTTACAGGTTAAGGAAGCGGAAGACAGCAGTCGACCCAGCTGTGACTACAGCAAGAGTCAGCTAGCAGAAGACAACAGTCGACCCAGCTGTGTCTACAGCAGGAGTCAGCTAGCGAAAGACAGCAAGCGTCAACCTTCAGCTAAGTCCTCCAGCAGAGCATGATCAAGCTGAAGAGAATTCGAGCTGAGTTCAAAACATAGCCGGTCCAGCTGTACAGAACAAAGGGAACTAACTGAAGACATCACTTCAAGTCAGTCCAGCTCTGAATTCAAAAGCCAGCTCCAAAGGCAGAAGATCCCGGCGTCAGAGGAAGTCAACATGCCTCGACCAATGAGGGATTGCCAAATCAACATCCTAGACTTCAGGACCTAGGATGTGACACAAATGAAGACAGGTGCAGATTCGCCCAACGGCAGATCTTGAATTTAAGAAGAGTAGGTAAGATTCAAACGGCTCCTCCAACGGCTAGTCTTGAATCTCTACCTATATATAAACCCGTCTTCAACCTCAGGATCAGAGAACGAGAAAAATGAAAAATACGAAAAACTCTCTACAAGCTTTCATTATCTGAAATCATCAATCTTTCAAAAGCTCTCAAGCAGTTCTACATAGTTCAAAGAACACTTTATCTTAAAGTGTTTCTAGTTCAGAAACTGCTTAGTTTTTCGTCTGATCCCTAGGCCAAAATCTTTGTATATCTTAAGCCTAGATTTCGAACGAGTTCATCATACTCTAAAGTTCTTAATTGTAAGAACTCGTTCACAGTTGGAACCCCAAACCAAACCCCTCTTACCCAGAAAGGTTAGGTCAAGGTTACGCTTGCTTGAAGCGGGAAATTCAAGTGTGTAAGGTTTTTTCAGTACCCGTGAACTGAAAGGTTAGACTTGACAGTGCCCGCAAACTGTTGGAACACAGCTCGGGTTAGAGTTGTGAAGTTGCTTGGTACTTGGAAACCAAGTGGTAGTGGATTACCAGTGAACCTGGTCGTGGACGTAGGAGGTGTTACTCTGAACCACGTAAAAACTTGCGTGCACTTTACTTTCTCTTTATATTCAATTTTGTACTAACTCTTTCATAACATTGCATATTTAATCAAAACTGCATACGCTGCTCTCCAAAGACAGTTGTGTCTCTCTGAAAGTTGCACAACTTGACTAAGCTGAAAACCTAAAGTTAATCTTTTCAAACTGAGTTTTTCTAAGTAACCGAGCTAAGTTTTCAAACCACCACTTTCCGCACCGCCAGCTGAGTTATTTACCCAGCTGACCCTCCCCAGCAGGATCGATAACTGAGCCCACTATCTCTGTGATTTAACTTGAAAAAGTTTTTAGAAATCTATTTGGTGTATTCACTCCCCCCTCTACACCAAATACCTAGCTCAGGGACTATCATACAAGATGTTTTCAAAGATAAATGTGAATTTACCATTGCTGGAGGTTAACAGGAATGTACCAGCATATGTGAAGTTCTTCAAGGAGTTGGCATCGAAGAAGAGGAGGTTCGAGGAGAATAAGCATATTTTGGTATCCGAGAGTGTCAATTCAATTATGCAGCAGTCTCTACCTCCGAAACAGCGGGACCCTGGGAGTTTTGTGATCAAGATTGCCATGGAGAATGGAAAAGAAGCATCAGGAATGCTAGATTTGGGGGCCGACATTAATCTAATGTTGTACTCTATTTTCAAACAATTGGAGTTGGGAGAGTTGAAGCCGACCAGGATGTGCTTGCAGCTGGCCGATCGATCCATTCGACACCCTAAAGGGGTAGTAGAAGATATTTTGGTCCGGGTTGGGAAATTGATTGTTCCCGTTGATTTTGTGGTTCTCAAAATTGGAGATATGCAAGAGGATGGACGAGAGCATACTCTGTTATTAGGGATACCATTCATAGCAACTACCAACACGTTGATCGACGTCACGAATGAGATCATCAAGATATCGGTGTTGGGAGAGACGGTATCTTACAATGTGCACGCCAGTCGAGCCATGCCATCAGTCAACAGTATTGAAAACTGTTCTTACATAGACGCTATTAATGTTCTTACTGAGGCATATTTCGTAGAAGAGAATCAGATAGAAGAAGTGTTTGAAGGATCTGTTGATTTAAAAGAACGACTCAATGAGAACGATCGCTGGCTGCATGCTAGCTCGTCTCTTACTGGTGTGCAGCACCCAACAAATGATCGAGAAGCTGCTGCTGTCCTCAAGAGCTGCTGCTGTCAAGAGCTGCTACTGTCCAGCTTGTGTTGTCCCCACCTGCAGTAGCGTGAAAGAAATGAAGCAGGAAAAGAATAAAATATATAGCTGCAGTCCAAGTCTGCTGTCCAAGTAGCTGCTGTACCCTCTCCTAGTTGCTGTGTTCGATCATCACGTCTCTTCTTCTAAACCTTCGTATCGATCGTTGTACGTTCTTCTTGTCTACGAGCTTCTTTCACAATTTGCATGATTTTTTAGCTAAAAGCTCAAGAACCTGCACTCACGACATGAAAAACCAAAAAGAAAAAAATACGAGAAATATAAACGAGAAATACAACTGCATGCATGCAAACACGATAAAATAAACACATAAAAACGAAACAAATAACGACTAAACAAACCATCCACACTTAAACCTTTGCTTGTCCTCAAGCAAACACAAACCAACAAAACAGGGAGAAAATTTCATGCAAGCTTATTATTGCAATTCAAACTAACTGGCGAATTTTTCAACAATATACAAAAGATAAACATCAAGACAAAGATAAAAAATTGAATTGAAATGCAAGATGTTTCCCGTCTATGCAAATTATCAATCGGATCAGACCTGATTCCCCATTAGAAGTGATTTAACTAATGTGACCGCTTTTACCAACAAGTTTCAATATTTTTCTTAGAACTGTAATATTAGAAATGGAATTCTGAACAATGTTCGTTAGGTGCAATTTTGGAGAAATCGGAACTTGTAACGGCTGTGCGCGACGTTTTAAATAAATACTCAGCTAGGGTTTTTAGAGAGAGGATCCTACTTCTTGAACGGGAACGACAACAACAACACATCTCTTTCATTTTCCTTTCTTCTTCGTTTTGTTTTTCTTTTTAGCTTGGCTTGAATATTGAGGATTGTTATCGTCGGATTGCACCCATTTTATTGTAAGGATTTCTTTACCGTTATTTCTTGCAATATTATCGATGAGTTCTGATGATTTTAATTCGATGATTTATTCTATGCTTTGCTAATTCTTCGTTAGGGTTTAGTGATTCGAATCGTTTTTCGATCCGTGCTTGTTCTTTGATTAATTCTCCGTTGATTGAATCAATTTTTTTGATATTGAATAATTGATCTCTATTCGATATTTATAAGTAGTGGATGAGATCGATGGATGATTCTACTGCTTGATTGTGGTTCTCTCAACATTAGATTGACCGGAAATGCATGTTTAATAATTAATCTGGATCGTGTGATTTAGTCTTTAGGGTTTATCGGATTGACGTGAAAGCTATTGATGTTAGCCCTATGTTGAAGTTGAATGCGTGATTGATTAATAGAATTAATCTGTAGCAAGCTTGGTGAGAAATCGATGAGAAGAATCTAATCCCTAACACTTTTCTTTGTTCTTGTTTTTCTTATTATTTTTCTGTTCATTTTTTATTGCTTTTTTTAGTTTAGTTCTCGTCATTTCAAATTCTCTGGTTTAGAATGTTTAGGATTGTTTATTTATTTTCTGTGTAAATAATACAAGTGGCATTAGCCCTGTTGAGCCTTCCTTGAGAATACGATTTGGGTCAGCTTGTCGCCCTACATTGACCTCGTTCTCTTGCGAGTCAATTCGAAGGTGTTTTTAGTAGAAACAGAAGTTCAAGGCGGCTTTTAGATGGAGTTTATCTGATATTAAGGGTATTAGTCCTGCCACTTGTATGCATCGAATTAACTTGGAAGGAGGAGCTACCCCGAAGAGAGATGGTCAGAGGAGATTGAACCATGTCTTGATGGAGGTTGTGAGAAAGGAGATCTATAAATTGCTAGCAGAGGGAATTATTTTTCCCATTGCTGATAGTGAGTGGTTGAGCCCCGTACATGTGGTATCGAAAAAAGGGGGCATCACAGTGGTGTTGAATGACAAGGATGAGTTGGTGCCCACTAGACCTATCACTGGTTGGAGGATGTGCGTTGACTATAGGAAGCTCAATGCCGCTACAAAGAAGGATCACTTTCCGCTTCCCTTCATTGACCAGATGCTCGACAGATTAGCTGGCCACGAGTTCTATTGCTTTCTGGATGGATTGTCGGGCTACTATCAGATTGCTATTGCTCCAGAAGATCAAGCCAAGACGGCCTTCACTTGTCCTTTTGGTACCTATGCATGTAAGAGAATGTCATTCGGACTCTGCAACGCACCAGGTACTTTCCAAAGATGCATGACGTCTATTTTCTCTGAAATGATTGGTGATTTTGTTGAGATTTTTATGGATGATTTCTCTGTCTTTGGGTCGTCTTTTCATGATGGTCTTGGTAAACTTGAACATATTTTGAGTCGATGACTGTTTTGGGTCATATTGTCTCGAAGTAAGGGATAGAGGTCGATAGGGCTAAGGTGGATGTGATCGAGAGATTGCCTCCACCTCGTGATGTCAAGGGAATTAGGAGTTTCTTGGTTCATACGGGTTTTTACCGTCGTTTCATTAAGGATTTTTCTAAAATTACCCAGCCTCTGTGTTGTTTACTTGCTCAGGATGTTGTGTTCAATTTTGATGATGCTTGTTAAGCTGCGTTTAATACACTAAAACACAAGTTGAGCACTGCACCTGTTGTGATTGGACCTAATTGGTCAGAACCTTTTGAAATCACGTGTGATGCGTCGAAATCTGCCGTTGGAGCTGTATTAGGACAACGTATTGATAAAAAGTTGCGTGTGATTTACTATGCAAGTCTTGCTTCAACTCCTGCTCAAGTGAATTACACTACTACTGAACAAGAGATGTATAGAGATGTATACTGTGATTTTTGCTCTAGATAAATTTCGTGCTTACATCATAAGTTCTAAGGTGATAGTTCATAGTGATCATGCTGCTTTGCGTAATCTGTTAACTAAGCCTCAAGCTAAGCCTAGACTCATTCGGTGGGTTCTTTTGTTGCAAGAATTTGATATAGAGATCCGTGATAGGAAGGAAAGTGAGAATGTTGTAGCTGACCAATTGTCTCGTTTAGAAAATTTGTCCCCTTCTCCGTCATGTGATAATGTTGTTGATTCCTTTCCATTTGAGCATGCTTATAGCATGTTGTACGCCGATATTACCTCCCAAGAGAGGAAACGTTTTCTCTCTCTGTGCAGGCAATATTTTTGGTAAGGGGTGATGTTATTCGAAGGTGTGTACCCGATGATGAGCACGTCAAGATGTTGCAGTTATGCCACGAAGCACATTGTGGTGGCCATTTTGGAGGACAGAAGACAGCACACAAGGTGCTACAATCCGGTTTGTTTTGGCCAACATTGTTCAAGGATGCCCAAGCTTTCTACATGTCTTGCGATCGGTGTCAACGGGTCGGATGGATTGGGCGAAGGAACTAACATTCTAGTGGTTGAAATCTTCGACGTGTGGGGTATTGATTTCATGGGGCCGTTTCCCAAGTCTTTTGGGTTCAAATATATACTGTTAGTTGTTGATTATGTGTCCAAGTGGGTTGAAGCAATTCCCACTAGGACTTGTGACTCTAATGTCGTTCTTCGATTTGTGCAGGAAAACATTTTTGTGTAGGTTTGGGTTTCCAAAGGCGATCATCAGTGATGGTGGAAAGCATTTCTGGAACAAGTTGTTTGAAAAGCTGATGAAGAAAAATGGAATCACGCACAAGGTGGCCACTCCTTATCACCCGCAGACTTCCGGACAAGCCGAGACTAGATATCGGCAAATCAAGGGGATTTTAGAGAAGACGGTGAAACCGTCTCGTAAGGACTGGTCTACGAAGCTAAATGATGCGCTATGGGCATACCGAACAGCATATAAGAGTATCTTGAGGATGAGTCCCTATCGCTTGGTTTTTGGTAAAGCGTGTCATCTCCCCGTAGAGATTGAGCATAAGGCTTATTGGGCTATCAAGGAAGCAAATCTTGATCTTTCTAAAGCTGGTGAGCATCGGATGCTACAAATGTCCGAGCTCGATGAGTTACGTAATGAGGTGTATGAGAATGCCAAGATTTACAAGGATAGGGTCAAGCGACTTCATGACAAAAGGATTTTGGTAAAAGAGCTCAATTCTGGGATGAAGGTTCTATTGTTTAACTCACGGTTAAAGTTATTTCCCGTGAAGCTCAAGTCTAGGTGGAGTGGCCCATACACTATCACAGAAGTTTTTCCATATGGCTCAGTTTAACTTTTGAATGAGAAAACACAACACTCTTTTCCAGTTAATGGGCACCGAGTAAAACCTTATCTGTAAGGCGAGACTAAGGCACACACGGTAGAGTCCGTACATATCTTGGATCCCATTTTCTAAATGCTCGTCTCGCGTCAATCTAATGAAGTTAAACAAGCGCTGTGTGAGAGACAACCCATATTTTGGTAGTTTCATTTTTCTCTTTTCTTTTTCTTTTCTGATTTTGTTTTTAAGTCTTGTTATCCTTGTCGGTGGCTGTGCGGGGTCTGTGTTTATGATGTGCAGGAATTATGGTGTTCAAGGAGTGCATAGTACATTAGCACTCGTTTCACCCAGCGGTCTCTCATCCTCAGCGACCGCTGCGGAGGGCCAAATGCAGAATGCAGGGAGAAAGTCAGCGGTCGCTGCACCTAAGCGACCGCTGAGTGTAGCGAAGCTTTGGAGTACAGGGCGAAAAGTTAGCGGTTACTGCACCTAAGCGATCGCTGAGTGTGGCGAAGCTTTGGAGTACAGGACGGGGAATCAGCGGTCGCTCACCCTAGGCGACCGCTGAGCGTTATTAGGATTAATTCCCAGCGGCCGCTCACCTTCAGAGACCGCTGAGCCCCACATCCTTTAAATTTACGCGAACCCTAATTCACCGTCACTTTCACTTTTCTTTCTTTCATCTTCTTCCTTTCGCTTTCTCTCTCTCAAATCTCATCTTTACCACTATAACCTACCCCACCACCATTACTTTTCTCTTCGCTCTGAGACCGCTGTCGCCCCGCCATCCTTGCCGCGTTCTTTCCGACTTAGCGGCCGCTCGCCCTCCGCGACCGCTGAGTTCCCCGTTCCCATCTTCAGCGCTCGCTCAGTCCCGCGTTCCTTTCAGCACTCGCTCAGCGTTTTCTCTTTCCTTCAACACCCGCTGAGTTGCGCCTTTAGTGCTCTCTTTTACCGGTTGTCTTGTACGCATGTTCCGTGCTTCTATCATCGGTCTTGGGTTAGATTTGTCAAATGGCACGTACAAAGAATGCTTCGGGCTCTACTTCTCAACCACAAGATCTGATGGAGGAAGAGGAACCTGTTGATTGTTCTCAGGATTATGACTGCCCGTTTCCTATCTTCAATCCTTTGTCAGGTGCTCTTTTTCAGCATTTTAGCCGTTTTGATGTTACTGTGCCTCGTTATTTTGATTGGGATTTGATGGAATTCCTTGGGGTGATTACTTCACTTAAGCAGTACCTCAAAAATTTGGGAATGGATAAATTTGCTAGGATGGAGTTTCCTGGTTATTCTCCGTTATGTTTAGAGCTATTGACGACTTTTGATCTTGCGGATGATTTTACTCAGTTCACTTGTTGGATGTTTGGTCGTGATTTTACTATTACTGACCGCATTATGAAGCGGGTGTTTGGTTTTCCGCTAGAGGGGTTCCGTAAACCCCCACCGGAGTTTGATGCTGCTGAGGCATGAGAGTTTTTGTCTGGGTTCAATAATTGGCAATCTGGGGGTATGCCTAGTGGATTTATTAAGGATCCTGCGTTGGAAATTCTGCACAAATTTCTTGTTTACAATGTTAGTAGTAATCAGGAAGCGAATAAGGTTAACACTGGGGAACTTTTTCTACTCACCGCTGCTCTCCAAAATGTCCAAGTATGCCCTACGGCATTTGTGTTTGAGGCCTTTCAGAATATTCAGCGCCGTTCCCGTTGCCATCCTGCGCTCCCTCATATTGTTACTAGTTTGGCCCATCATTTTAAGGTGATACTGCCGAATGGATTTCCTCCTGAGGATCAGACAAAATTGCTACCGCGGCGGATTGATTTGAATGAGTTGGGAGGTGCACCTTTTGCCATCAACCGGACTACGCTTTGTCCTTATAAGCGGCGCCGATGTGTGAAGGCTTCTCTGAATAATTTGGCCGCTAATCCCCTTTCTGAATCACCGCCATGTGCTATACCGGGGGATGATGAAGACACCGATAAAATTGATCCTATAGGTTCTGCTGGGATGGCAACGGTATGGCTGACTCGTGGGCCGGGGTTTTTTCTTCTTCCTCTGAATTTGCTCAGCTCCGTAAAGATCTTCAGGCCTTCCGAGCTGATTGGAGCACTCAGTGGGGCCAATTTTAGCATGATGTTTATGGCCGTTTTGATGCATAGAATCGGCAGTTGTATTCATACCAGCAGCAGCTAGAGAAGCATAGTCAGTGGTTGGATGCTCAGAATCAGCAATTGCTCGCTCAGAATCGTCTTTGGAGTGAGCACAATCAGCAGTGGGCTCTCCAGCAGCAGCAACTTGCAGATCAGAATGTGCAATTGACCGCCTTGGAGCAGCGGGCTAATTGGACACTGCATCATGGCCATCCACCTCCACCGCCTTCTGATCAACAATGATTCTTCAATGTTGTGTCGTATGTTTTCTATTTCTTCTTTTGTATGTTTTCAACAGTGATCAACAGTGATTTTTTTGTGTTTTGTTTTTCCTTTGTTGCTGGATCAGTGTTGCTTTGAGGGCATTGTTTACTTATCTTATCTGGGGGGGACAAGTTTAGTCGGTGTTGCTTGCATGTCCTCATGAGTCTTATTTTGATCTAATTTGTAAATATGATGATTGGACTTCATGAATTATGTTTGGATGTACTTGATTGATCGATATGTTCTGTTATGAATCGATTGTTTGTGAGTATCATATGGTTATCTGTGGGGCCTTGTCATGCTCGATTGATTGATGCTAGATGGTTGAATATGAGGATATGGTAAGAAGATTGTGCTTTATTGGTTGTATCCCAAGTAAAAAAAAAACACTCTGAGTCAAGTTGAGAGGCTTCTGCTCTTCTGGGAACCATGAGCATGGGAAACTACGTGGGGACACTTTAGATAACCTCTAAATGTTTACACCTCATGAATTATGGCCATATAACTCGACTTGATTTAGAGTTGTTTAATTATGTCTGTTGGTTTAAGCTTGTGTGTGATTTGAAAGGCTCTACCCCTCTTTCTGGTCTGCTAAAAATTGAATCTTTTATGTGAGGAATGGGTATGGAAAACCACACTAGGATGCCGGAATTTTTCTGAGAGAAAACCTAGTGAATTTTGCCTTGAATCACCTTATTTCTTTAATTTTTCTTTGTGATTTGGAATTTGGGATAAGTCGAAAAGTTGTGATATCTTCTTGCCTATAACCTTGTTTTAAATTTTGGGTGGATTTAGGTTTTGTGTGGCGGGCCACTTGTTGCTGTTTGATAGTCTCGTTCGATTGAAGATTGATGGAATGTGTTGTGATTGATAGGATGTCGAAACATGTGTTGTTGAGTTTGATTGTTCATTTTCATTTTAGTTTGAAATGAGATTTGCTTGAGGACAATCAAGGTTTTGTGTGTGAAGGGTTTGTTGCGTTAGTTTTTAGTCGCATTTTTGTATGTTCGGCATGCGCATTTTTTATATCATTTGCTAGATTTTGCATTGTTTTAACGTCAAAATGTGCTAATAATGTTTTGTCGAGCTTTCAGCGGAAAATGTAGATTTTGTCCAAGAACGACAAAGCCAACCAATGCTCGGTCAACCTTCACCGCAATCTGAGTTTTTTGGCGTAGTGAAACTCAGCGATCTCTCACCTTAGGAGACCGCTGAGTTCCAAGTAGGGATGTATACAAATCATATAATTTTGGTTCGGTCCGGTATTCGATTCGAATTTTTGATATTTGAATTTGAAAATTTATGATTCGAATATAAATACAAATACTTTTTTTGATTCGATTAGTTATCAAATTCGAATTGAAAATCATGGTATTCGATTCGGTATTCGAAAATATTCGAATATATATAAATATAAATATATATATATATATAAATATATATATATATATATAAATATATATATATATAAATATATATATATATAAATATATATATATATATATTTATATTTGATATTCATAAATATATATTTGTTTATATATATATATTTAAAAATAAATTAGAAAAATTAAAATAAACAATAGAAGGAAATTTAATATAAAATATTGTTTTAGAAAAATTTCCTTCAAAATTGCGAATCGAATATATTCGAATCGAATCGAATAGTCTAAAAAATAAGGAAATTTCAAATCAAATATTTGAATTGTATTGTTTATAAAACATTTAAAAAATCGAATCGAATATTCGAATAGTTTTGAATATTCACGAATAGCAGTTCAGATCGAATACAAATAAAAAATAAGATTCGAAATCGAATCGAATACCGAATCGAATATGCGAATATTTTTTCGAATCGAATCGAATACAGTGATATTCGCTTCGATTCAATTCGTATACATCCCTAGTTCCAAGTGTGTGCCACGTTCAATCCAGGGCAAGAAGTCAGTGGGATCTCTCCTCCTAGGAGACCGCTGTGCGTGATTTAATTGTGGCACCTATAAATAGCGCTCGAGGGCTTTTGAGAGAGGACAGTTCCCACACTTGGTTCCAGACAACTTTTCTTTTCGTTTTTTTAGAGTTCTTTTAGGGTTTCTACTCTAGCTTATTTCGGATTTTCTAGTTAGTAATTGAGTTATTGTAATTTCCTTCCGGATTGGATTCTACGATCATTACACTTCTCAGATTCTGCAACTTTCAGATTTAATTCCAGTTCGTCGTGTTCATCAATTTCAATTACGTTTGTGAGCTATTTCAATTTACGTTCTTAATTTATCTTTTTAATTTCTCTTGCTGCATACGTACTCGAATTAATGTTAGATTTAAATCGTTGAATACTTTTGTTAGAGATAGAATTTTAATTCTCGCCTAAGGTTTATTTTATGCACTTTATTTCTTGCCTAGGATTAATTCATGTTCAACTATTCTTTCCGCTAGGTTATAATCAAATCCACCAAATTGATTTACCGCTTTCTTTTTCTTTTTCTTTTTCTAGCAATACATTAATTTCCCTGCTAAGTTTTCCTTGTGAGACGATATTCGAGTTAGTTTATTTAATCTATTTCGACCTGCACGTTTAATTACGTGCAACTGAGATTAATTAGGTTGAACATCATATAATATATCATGTTCCATTATCTCGTGTTATAGATTAAATGGTGTGTTGTAGTTCACAGAAGATCATTTAATCAGTTTCTCATGAGATATTAATCAGTATTCACGGCCGAGATAACTTTGGACAAGTACTGTAGCATGAAACAGAAAGTGTTTTGTCTTGACTACTTGTTTATAGTAATACGTACGTCTACGTATTGAAAGGATCGCAGTGAGACATGTTATTCTATTCTGACCGTTTGAAAAGAACCAAGTTCTCGATGACTCGATAGATCTAAATCCTAATAAGTTATTATGTGTGTTCAAGTGTCTTTTTATCACTTTGACTTACCATGGGTGAGAGTTATGAGTTAGCTCAATATGCCCCGTATCATGGGTGACAGTAGCATTTGTTCGATACTATGTCCTGGAGTCCCAGGTTGATAACATTCCCTTAAGAAGCTCATTAAATTTATCGTACTAAACCCTGCAAGTGGATTTAGTTATCCGGTACGATAATAATGTTGAGTGGTACTACTTAAGGAATTAAAGTTATTAATTAATTTAAGCTGTCAGTAGCTTTAATTAATTATTGAATGTTTGACATCTTAAACATGGAGATTATTGAAGTTAACATTAGAAGCCCTGATTAATCAGTGGGCTAGAGCGGCAGTGCATCACTAATTCTTTAGTTGAATGAATTAGTGATTATATGCATATAATTATTCTGGGCTTGAATAATAGAAAACAAACATATATAAGGCCCAACACTAGCTTTCTAGTAGATTCCTAGGATATCTCTCAATTTCAAGCCCAAACCACCTCTAGGTCATAATGGGCCTTGGCCCATGGATTGACCTATAAACTACAAGCTCTCTCATCAAACCCTAATCTAATGTTTCCATTTTTGTTAGCCACCACAAAGGGTAAGAGAGAGAAAGTAGCGAGGGTTTTTGGAGCATCTTGAGGATCTTGGAAGATTGCTAACCACGTGGCATCCAAGATAGAGACGGGACACATCCTAGAAGATCAACTAGTGGAATCGTTCCACAAGCTCCAAATCCAAAAGAATGGTACTTCGAAACCTTGTATGGTTGTCTTTAAATTAATAGGAGCATACTAGGTTCGATTCTTATATGTCGAGTAAGATATTTGAAATAGATCCGTGGGCAAATGAGATCGGCTTTCACTAGCCGTTCCAACATTAATCATGCCACGTGTCGTCCCCTTATTAATGCAACAAAAGATAGCATGTGAATAAGAGATAGAGGGTCGATCGTTGACTATACGTAGAGGCAATAGAGGATCTGGTTTGGGTCACCCTCACCCTCCCAAAAGTTTTTCCTTGAGAGAAATCAGTCATTCTATCTAACTATCTTCAGACAGCCCCAAGAAGCGTGCCGGACGGAAGAAGTTCCGCAAGACGCGCCACCTAGTGTACCGCGACGTGCGGCTGTGGGATTCGGGTAATTGGGTTTCCGAATTGAGAGAGCCCATGCCCAATAAGGAATCAAGAATCTGGCTTGGTACTACGCCACCGCGGAAATGGCTGCACGCGCACACGATGTGGCGGCGATTGCATTGAGAGGACGGTTTGCCTGTGTGAATTTCGCGGACTCCAGTTGGCGGCTGGCTGTGCCGTCCTCAGTCAGCTGAGGAGGAGGACATCATGCTGCTGCCGCCACCTCAATACAATCATATTAGAATCTAAGAAGCAAGATAAGAAGAGAGAGAACTCAAACATGCATATTTGTGAAATCATTTTCTGTTATTCGATTTCTGTTGTACTGTACATGATCATCCTCTATTTAATGCTAGTAGCAGTAGAACAACCGACTGAGATTACAAGAGAAAAGAATATTCTAACTATCTAACTAACTCGAAATCGAACTCCAACTCGATCTTATCTGACCTGGCAATGAGCTGGTTAACCGTTGCATGTAGCGTAATTGCTTCACTCGCATGCATCTCTAACTATTTTGTAAACTATGACGTGGCAGCATGCTGATATGCCACTATGGAGTTATCCTAGATAGTAACAATGTTAATAATAAAATAATTAACATTTTTGGCTTTTTTTAGCTAGTACGATGTAACGAAAGATGTAATGCATAAATGTAAATAAACATATGCTTTTAATAAGCACCATATGAAGTAAGTAACCTAATAGTATATGATGTAAACAAATAGTATATAAATTACCCAATTAATAATGTGATTGTGGGGCAAGTTGAGAACAATTTCGTCAACTCATGAGAAAGGGGGGACAAGACAAGGAGGGCCGGGGATATATTCATGTCTTTTTCTTTATGACGAATGATGTAGTCCACAAATTAAAATAAACTCCACCACACCCGCACTGAACCAATAATTGATTTCAACTAAAATATTATTGCATGTATCATCATAAATATCTAAATTTTAACCCTTTCTCAACTATATCAGGCTAATATCTACATTTTATATAATTAAATAAATCAAATTTTAGATCTCTTCCCATCGAAATACTGTATAATTTGTTTGTGCATATAAAATTAATTAAAAATACATAAAGTAACTTAAACCAGCTACTGAAACTTAAAAAAAAAACCTAGTCTTACAAAAGAAAAGAAATAATGAACTATTTAAATTTTAAAATATTAGGACTAGGATCAATTGTCAAATTTAAATAAACTAACAAATATAATATGAAAATCTAAGAACTAGGATCAATTGCCATGCACGCGCTCATCGCCCGACGGGCTCCCCCAATGGTGCAAAAATTTATTGAGTACAAATATATCAAGGGTGATTCTAAATATAACCCCATTTTACTCTCTATAGCCCCCATAATTAAAAAATAATTAAATTTATAGTGAATGTACAAGTTTACCCTATAGCCTCCAATAATTATAATTAACTAATAATTAAAATTCCAAATAATGAAGATAAAAAGAAAATTGAATAGATTGCACAGCCCAAGCAAAACACACGATTTTTGCAATTTGAATAACATAACCCCCAAAATCCCAAACCCAAAAATTTGAAGAAAATTTGCAAAATTCATGGGGTATTCATTTAGAAAATAAAACAAAAAAAATCTTTTTTTTTTTCATTGAGTCTAAATTTATGCATCATTTGTTGCAAAGGGTTTCTTCAGCAATTATGTGAGTGTTTGTTTGGATGAATTTAATTGGGAGTGGATTGCAGGTTCAATGACGGCACGATTCTTTTAAGAATACCAATGAGTCTAAAAATAACCCGGCCGCAAACTGGGCAACATCAGATTCTTCCATTGGATTATAACATGAATGACGGTACACGATGGATGATGAGAATTTCATAGTAAAAGAGGAGAAGAGAGGAATGAAGAGATCGTTGGAAGAAGTGGATGAGAGCAACAAGAATTCGAAAAAATTAATTAATGAGGAAAATGATTTCCCCATATTTATGCATGTTGATTACTCAAGCAATAAGGGAATTGAATGTAGGATTGACCCTCTTGAAGAAAAGGTGTAGGGAATTAGGAATCTGGAGATGGACGCGCACAAAGCTCATGCGCCTTCAACCCTAATCAAGAATGTGCAGACAAATTCTCTCTCGTGTGTTTTGGTTGGGGGCTATGGCAATCTATTCAATTTCTTTTATATTCATTATTTGGAGTTTTAGTTATTAGTTAATTATAATTATTGGGCCTATAAGGATAAAATTGTACATTTACTATAATTTTAATTATTTTTTTTAATATGGGGGTTATAAAGAGTAAAATGGGGGCTATATTTAGAATTACTCATATATCAAAGGTGAAAGTGTATGTACTATATTTGTCTGTTGACCAAAATTTTAGATGTAAAATTGTTAAAAATGAAAGTATATTCTATATTTGTCAATTGACTCAAACTTTAATGTAAATATAAACGTGCTTTTCCCCAACTAAAAATATACATTTATTATATTTTATTTTGGAACATTGGGTTGTTTGATCCGTCCGCCCAATTTTGGCACCCCAATAAAATTCGGACCGGGCTGATCCTACCTGGTAAAATAGACTTGGCCCGTTAGAGCTGGAGACCGCTACATTAGAACTTTTTAATGCAATTATAAAGTTAGAGATTAAATACACTAGAATATAAATTTCAATATCAATAGATTCCTACTTCAACAAATTATCATACTATTCATACTTATAATATTTAAGAATTATTAATTTATAATATTGATGGATCTATATAAATATATAGAGTACATAAATATATAGAGGTTCTCTAAACAATTATCATTTTATTATTTTATTAAAATTTAATAATTTTGAACTGGCTCACATTGGGGTGAAGAAAATTATTATTTTAAAAATTTATTAATTTAAAGAGTATTAATTTATAAAGACTATATCATAAAATTTGGGATAAATAGAAACTTTCTAATTGAGTACAGTACAAACCAAGGTTCGATTTTCGTTTAGAAAATGTGACTACGTTCAGTGCTCATCCTAAATGGGTGTATTCGTGGATAAATAAATATGAGTATTATTTATGTATATCCAGTATGATGATAGTGTGTACCCCATAACCAGTTTTGAAGACATGTATAACACATAACCACCAAGACTTTTTGACTTTTCTAATTATATCTATTGTGACATTTTCCAAAAAAGTGTCATTTTGTGTGAAAAATGGGGAAAAATTGGACTAGTTAACCAAAAATCATATAAAATCATGTATTTATCCTCCTATTTTAGCTATTAAAATGATAGCTACGTATTTCTTTATTACATATTTTGCTAATCGATCCTTCGCTTCTAAAATGGTATCAGAGCCCTGGTTTTATTAAGGAATTATATTTTATTTATTGCTTTAAGTATTATCCTAACGGAGGAGACATCAAGAAAAACATGAATCCGGACAATTGTCCGAGATGTGAAGGTTACAGGAATTATCTCCAAGATTTGGAGATAAAAAGAGAAAGAAACCAGATGACAAGAATCGTCTGGAGAGAATTGTTCGACTCCATAGTCGTACGAGAAAGAAGGCTTGAATACCTTGAGCCTTTGGTTCAAGAAATTGAGGCAAGAAGGAGATATGATTCAGATCTGAGCGATCTCCTGTTCGAGGTGACAAATACCATGAGAAGGAACCATCATAATAATCATATATGATGAATCCAGAAGAATGTCCAAGGTGTGGACATTTCCAGGAACGTCTCCAAATTTTGGAGCAAAGAAGAACCAGATATCAGAGGATTCTGACAGACTGGCGAGATAGGCTGAACCTTTTAATTCAGCGAAACGAGAAGAAAGAATTGATTGATTCCTGCATCCTAGGAATCACCAGAAAAGAAGATCTTCTACATATGTGTATACTCCTAGAATGGGAGTTAGAACATGCTATGAGAAGAAGACATTGGAGCCATGTGGGAGTAAATTGGAATTCATATATTACTCCATAGCTCTGATGGAACAAAAGAAGGATAAAGGAGTATCATCTACTCTTTTATATCAAGAGATTTCTCCAGATTCCTCCAAAATTTCGGCGGATCTAAGAGAAATACAGAAGACAGTACAACATTATGGCGATAGCCTGTATGGTGTACCACGCGATCTATACAAGATTGCTATGAAACAGGATGAAATCTACAACATCCTGAAGGAGATCCAAACACGGATCGAAAGACTGGAGCAACGACCACGTTCCAGTCAAGGAAGAAATCCTTTTGGTAATGAACCCACTTATCCAAAGCCAGTGGGAGAAACCAAAATGGATCCCAACATGGAGACCTTGAAAAGAATGATTCGTGAAAAGAAGAAATGAGTAATCTTGAACGAATCAAGCTTGACGACCTCCAGGAGTTAGCAGAATCTTTTGCTAACATGACGATGGTGGACTTAAAGATGAACCAGAATGTGGTCCAAAACCCACAGCCGGTGAATCAACTACCACCAGGAGCCATCATTGGAAATCAACAAGATTTTCAAAATGCACCAGGAGCCATTAATGCAGTCCAGGATTTTCAAACTGGAGCAAGGTATGATCAACATACCCCAAACGATGCATACATGGCAGCAAGAAGGACAAGGGCAAGAAGGCCGCATCCAAAGGTGCAAGATACACCCTATGAAAAGGCGACCCTGGATCCCATCCATCCTTACGGAGTGATGCTCGACCTTGATGAAGTAAATTTCAGAGATCGAGAATCCGTTATTGACGAGTGGACGTCAGCCCTGAGAATTGCAGCTGCAACTCTCGACTTAAACAAGGAAGGATTCGTAAGAATTCTCGAAAAGAGTCTTGCAGGAGTAGTCAAGACAGCATGGGAATTCTTTCCCGTAGACATCAAGAATTCATGTTTTGATAGTAATAACTATACAGAACATGTCCAGAATATGGCCGTTCTTTTTAAGAACCATTTTCTGGGAGAAGGATATTTCGAAGGATATGATCTAGAGAAGAGAAAGAAATACTTGATGGCATTGTATAATCTAAGACTTGCGGTCTTGGATCAACAATCGCTCAACAAGTTTCTACAGCTCTTTACTCTTTATCAACATCAATCTAAAGTTGATGATAGAGTGGCACTGGAAATATTCTTTCTGAAATTTCCAAGCCCATGGAAAGAGATGCTGATTCGGGATTACGAACCAGGTGACCCTGAAAACGTCGCAAGAAGGATGTCTTATGTACATCGAAAGCTCTCAGAGTGGTGTCAACAAGCAACAGCTCTGAAGAACTTGAAGAAACTGAGGAGGATTAACAAATTTGCTCCTCTAAACTGTGAAGACAATGATCTACCAACGATCATTGGAGGAGAACCACCAAGGCTGAAGAAATACAAGAAAAATAGATTTCAGCCATATCATAAAGGTGGAGATCCAAAAAGAAATTCTTGGAAACCAAGAACCAGATGGTCAAGACAGAAGGCCAGATCTTACAAATCAGGCCAAAGAAGTGGACCATCAAGAAATAGGTATCCTTTCCAAGGAGATAATAAATCTCAAGGAAGAACACCTGCCAAGAAAACCTTCAGGAGAACTCACACCAGAGTTAATGAAAGTTTCAAGGATTGCAACTGCTGGACGTGCGGTGCAAAAGGGCATATTTCCACAAATTGCCCAGACAACGAGAGAAGAGGTATCAACAAATTCGAATCCACTCCGGATATCGAAGATGCCGTCTACTACCAGGAATTGGTACAAGTATATCAGTTCGAAGATATACCCTCAGATGAGAGTATATATGAACAAGAAGAAGTCTTCAGCGGAAAAGATTCAGAATGGTCTGATGGAACTAGATCGGAGTCAGACTGATCCAAAGATTGTTCATCAGGAGAAAGAGGACAGGACAGGATTTTCCAGTCACACAACTCTCTCTCAAAGCCTGATTGACAAAATCATGAAGAAGAGTCTGAATATACAAAAGTATCAAGGCTTTTCGGCAAGTAATATAGATCAAGTTCTAAGGAACTTTAATCTAAAAAGCAGGAAACAACAAATCGTCTATGGAATTTCTAGGCGAGAAATGTCGCTTCCTATAGAGCTAACAGGGAATCAAGTGGAGATGCAGTTGATTCCAGCCAGTGACATCCGGGAAGATTTATCAAAAATGAAGCCCGAAGTCGCTGAAAAGATGAATTGGATTCATATTGGAGCAATCCAGTTGATGTTAAAGTCGGCTCTCTTTACCGGAGTTCACACGCCGATTGATATCGCTATATGCGATAAAAGAGTCAGAAATCTGAAGGATTCCGTATTGGGAACAATAGCGGGAGATCTTTGTGCATGACAAGTAGTGGGAATCATTTATCCTAAGATTGCTTACAATCTTAATGATACCCATTTCAGCAAAGCCCTGACACTTTATCAGGACTTTAAACGCAAGGATTTGTTGGAGGAAGGAAACAGGCCTTACTCCATTACTTATCAGGTATCATATGCTCTTTCCAACTCACATCACACTGAGTTATTTCTGGGAAAGAAGTTTATTGAGATACCAGATATCTTCAACAAAGTGACAACAGCGGTTTGTCCCGATAGAGTTGAAATTGCTCGGTTAAGGAATGAGGATATTCAAATCCGAGATAGAGAAGTCATGAGACACGACCAAAGTCTCAGGATAACTTCAGGGAGATTATCTTTCCAAGGAGACAGAATTATGTCTTTGCCATATGGAAGGAGTCGGAGTCTCATTCGAGAAGCGCCACACCCTCAAACATCTCAGAGTAACAAAGTTCCAGTGAATCTGAAATGTCCCGAGGGATGGAGAGAAGTGATAGTAAAATTTGACACTACAAGGTGGGAAACCAACTTCCCCTGTAATGTTCTTTACTATCTGCAGCAGCCAGAGATCAATCATTACAAAGGCACCCTGGAGATTGGGGGACAAGTGATGGAGATCAAAGGCAGAGCTGGAAGAGAAGCAGTTTTGCTATTGGGTTTGGATTTTCTTGAGGATCACAAACCTTGGGCAAACAAAGAAGATGGAATGGAAGTTACGATTAATGGAAGAAAACTATTAATCGAATGACAAGTCCATTCTCCATATACATCTCTATAGGGATGTTATATGAAAAATATAAAGCAGAATATTTTGCTGCTTATAATGATTCAGGTGCAGGAATTTGTACTGCAAAACGAGGAGTCTTTCCAGCAGAGGTAGAAGATGATCTACCCCGAATTGCAGGAAGAGATTTCTCAAAGAAGATTTTGCTCCTTGCTAAAGGAGTAAAAGAGACGGAAATTCTGATTGGAGAAGCCAGAGGTACACCTTGGTACAAGGTTAAAACTCCACCAATTTATTTTCATGATACAGGTGCAGACATTCTGTTAGGAAACAATTTCCTACAGATGTTCAAAAGATATATGCAGGATAATGAAAGAAGACAATTAGTGTTCACAACCATTTGCGAGCACAAGATCATTGTCCAGAGGCTCAAAGGGGCTTTTAATCGCCAGATACCATTGAGTTTTCGCAGCAAGCGTGGTGATGAAGGAAAACTTCGACACCCAAAAATGAAAGATCAAAGGAGATTCAGCGAAGCAGTGCTAAGCTGTATCAGGGATTGGGATCTTGGAGATGAAGAGATTCATATCCTCAAAGCTTCTTTAATATCCTATCAAGATATTAGGGAAGAGGTGAAGGTATCCCTAGAAGATGTCAAAAGGAAAATCAAAAGGAATTACAGTGAGAATCCTTTGGCATGGTGGGATAAAAACAAGCTCAATGCAACCTTGAAGGTGAAGCCAGAAAAGGAGTATGAGTTTGTAAGATACAGACCAATCCTGATGAACCTCAAAGATCAACAGGATATGAAGGAGATAATCAAGGAACACCTTGATTTAAAGCTGATCGAATCAGGGAACTCGCCTTACAGCAGTCCCGGATTTCTGGTAAGAAATCATGGTGAGATCAAACGAGGTAAACCTAGACTTGTTATTAATTACAAAGGAATTAATGACATTCTAGAGTTTGATGGATATTTTATCCCAAGTAGGGAACACCTTATTAACTGCATTAGGAATGCTAAGGTTTTCTCTAAGTTTGATTGCAAGTCAGGTTTTTACCAGATTCGCATGGAGGAATGGAGTAAGAAGTTTACAGCCTTCTCTACTCCACAAGGGCATTATGTTTGGAATGTAATGCCAATGGGGTTAGCTAATGCGCCTCAAATATTTCAGAGAAAGATGGATAATCTATTTAAAGATTATTTTTCTTTTATGTTCGTCTATATTGATGATATTTTAATAGCATCAAAAAATATGGAAGAACATATCAAACATCTTGAGATCTTTGCAGATGTTTGTTATAAAGAAGGTTTAGTACTGTCTGAAAAGAAGGCAGTCGTTGCAACTCGGAAAATGGAATTTCTGGGTATTGAGATCGATGAAGCAGGAATCATTCTGCAGGAACATATTGTTCAAAAGGTTCAGAATTTTCCTGAAGATCTTAAAGAAAAGAAACAACTTCAGAGTTTTTTGGGAGTTGTTAATTTTGCGGGACCATTTATTAAAGATCTCGCGAAACATAGAAAAGTTTTCAGTTCATTACTGAAAAAGGATATTCCGTTCATCTGGACAGAAGAACATCGACAAGGGATGCGGGAGTTAAAAGAGGTTTGCAAAAATCTCCCAAAGCTCGCGATACCGCAGGACGAAGACGACTTGGTCCTGTATACAGATGCAAGTGATTATTGGTGGGCAGCAGTCCTAACCAAGATTACTCCTAATGGAGAAGAACCCTGTAGATATTGCAGTGGTTTATTCTCAGATGATGAGGCCGTGAGATGGCACATCAACGAGAAAGAGTTCTTTGCAGTCAGAAAGGCGTTCAAAAAATGGCCTTTATTTTTACTTGCAAAGAAATTTACTTTGAAAGTTGATAACACACAAGTTAAAGCTTTCTTAAGAAACAAGATGGAATCTAAGCCTGAAAAGGCTAGATTAATTAGATGGCAAGCTGAATGCCAATATTATATTTTTGATATTGTCATTCTGAAATCTCACGAAAATATTCTTGCAGATTTCTTAACAAGAGATGGAGCAAACTGACGTGAACTCCATTCTACTAGCCCATAGACATCTCAGAGAAAATCTGGAGATGTTATCCGGTGAGTGGGACGAGTGCATTCTGAATGCTGAACAAGCAGGAAGATTGCAAACTCTCGATAAGACGAAAGTCACCGAGAGAATACGAGCTTGCATACGGTCTCAGAATCAACTCTGGACTGCATGCCAAACACCAATCCTTCGGGTGGCCAAAGATCCTTTGGTAAAAGAAGAGTTTCGAGTACAGGGCTCTAAACCTGTAGCAGAGGATTCAAATACCTCTTGCCCGAGTTCTAAGGTGGTGGTATCTTCGGATCCATTGCCCCAAGAAAAAGATGATATTCAGGGGTCACACTCTGGATCATCATGTCAACCCAGCACCTCTGGGGAAAAAGAGGGAGAGATTAATCTTGGGCCAATGACTGGCATTTCTAAGATTAATACTGATAAGATTGAAGTTTCTTCTTCGTGGCAGGTTTATCAAACCAATTGGGAGAAGCTCAACACAAGGACGGGTATCAACCCAGAAAAATAAGGGTTGATGTTTCGGGGAAATATCCTCGGGTGTGGATGATGCCAAACTCAGATCCACAAGAAGTCAAGAGATGGTATGAATTCGGAGCACTTGCTTCAGTTTATACAACATCCCCATCATTCGCCGAAATCAAGAGTCTACCCAAGTGGATTCAAGAAGCGGTGTATGATACCTGGGCTAACAATCCGCAGCTTAGCCGAGGTGACGTTTTGGAGTTGTATTTCATCAGTACAGCCCCAGAACCAGCAGGAAAAGGAAACCATGAAGCCTTCCACTATATTAGGCTTCGAAGACCAGATGCACGCGCCCTTGAAAAGATTAAAGCGCCTGCAGAAAAAGAGACTACTTTAGTCTCAACATTGCCAGAAGATCTCATCTCCACAAGAAGAGCATGGGGTTTATGGGTCTGTCTCACCGAGATGGACAAAGTCAAGTTCCCGTTCAAATTCTTTCAGAATTCAGTGAACGGATCATTCCTGTTAAATACAATGACAGGAAAGTCTACAAGATTCGCAGAGGAAGCTTTCGAAAGAATGAGAACCTTGCTCTGGGAAAACAAGATTACGACGAGTAAAGACACTCATCGTAAATATTGCAACATGGCTCATTTTGGGAACTGGTCCGAGCGAGTCTGTTCGGATTGTCAGAACTAGAAAGAACCAGAGTTCGGGAAGGGATTCATGCCCAGAAAGGGGAAGGAGAAGGCTCGGTCCCACGAGCATCTCGAGCAGAAGGCGTTGCCAAAAGCAAGGACGCCAAGGGCCCCGGGAAAAAAGTAGATTCCCGACACAGGTTGTTGGAGTCATGTGACTCTGAGCTGGAGCACCCACTAAAGAGAAAACGACAGTAGTGGGTGGAGGGGAAAGTTTTTACCCACTAAAAACCAAATGGGTAAAAGCACAGCAGGAGCATTATCAAACAAAGGTAGTGCGGTTTGATTAAAGTAGCACCGAAAGTTGGGCGTCCTTATTCAATAATGGACGACAGCAGTGGTCCTACGCTGAGTCAGAAACAGGCTGGCCACGGAACAAAGGAATCCGAGGCAATAATGAAGGAAGGAGGTTACGATTTGAAACCTCTATATAAGTCACAAGTTTGGAGAGCAGAAGATCATCAAAAATCCACCAGAAATCCTCTACACCATCTCCTCTGCTCTCAAAAATAAAATTTGTTATAGTTCTTAGCTTAGTATAGTATAGTTTATGTATTTCAATTCCGCTACCATAGGTAGCTAAACAAGTCTGTCTCCTCCCTAAAGGAGATATACTTATGTTGTAATAAGTTTTATATAATTCCTATATAAAATTCGGGCTTTTGCTCATCCCTTCCAGTGTCTATTTATTCTATAAATACCGACTAAATACCCTACGCCCCGAGTAGGAAACGAACGAGGGCTGTCTTTGTGTCTTCTTGAAGGAGTCTCGCGTGCGGAAACCATCGGTTGCGATCGTGTGGTTGGACGAGGTCCCTAAAACTTCCGGCGGAAATACCGTGCAAAGCATTCGGTCAAAAAGGTATGAAGTTGGTATACGTAGAATTTATTTATACGGAAGTGTGATGGGCCTGATAATGCATGATTTATCTCCATATTGAAGAAATGAATTGATAAATCAGAGTATGTAATGAAGAAATTTAGTAGAAGGGTAAAAGAATTGTGCGTATTGTATGATTATAAGGTTGACTAGGTTATATCAATATTTCCCCTTATTTTATACACAAAAAATGGATATAATAATCTTATTGGTGGGTCAGTGGGTACTGCTTATACCCGCTATCAAAAGTGGTCGTAGGAGGTACACACTATCTTGATACTGGATAGAATGAATTTTCTCTCAATAAATATTATATGTACATTTCTAATAGAATTTTTCAGCTGTTCTGTGATATTTTAAAATCACATCCAATAATTAAATTTTAAAGTGTGGCCCGCCAGCCTGGCACTCAAATTATTATCAAGTGTTTCAATACCGCATATTGATGCACTCTTAATCTGCCGCCACGTATCTGAGAATATAATAGATGCGTGATACGTTGCGGACAGATTAATATTCACACCTGAAAATCCCCAATCTCCCACACCCCCCAGACCTACATTCTTTTTCTCGATTTCTATGCTCAGAGCTTTCTCTCCAACTACATCCCCCAATCCCACCTCCCTCTTTATACCCGCCAGAATCTAATCTCGTTATAGATCCTCATCATCGCAGATGCGACGACTAAAGAAAAAAAGATATCGCTGAAACGATTTGATGAAGAATGTTTAGGGATGACAATTATACTTGCAGGGTGTGGGGTAGGGGATGGGGACTACATTTTGGGTGTCGGGGAGGGGATGGGACAAAAACAAAAACCCGGGACGAATCAGGGTGGGGGCGGGTATATAGGTCACCAATCTAAATCGCCCTGAAAAAATATTATATTATATATTTTTAAAAATTGTACTTATAATATTTAATTAAAAAAATTATTAATGTGAAAATTCGGATTTTTGGTGTTGACCAATAATCCAAATTAATTAGACACATGTATATTGTTTCCTCTCCTCCTTTATATAATTCAACTTTTCTTCTCCTCTTCCATCAATTTTCAATGTGGGACAATTTATTTTTCTTTATTTCTTTCTCCTCTCTCAATATTTTTTGTCCCACATCGAAAATGAAAGAAAAATAAGATAGGAGTTGGCTTATAAATAAGACTTATCTTCAATAAAATTAACTTCATCAACTTTTATTCTTTTTCCTTGTATTATTATTTCGAAAGAAAATAAATTTAGAATTCTAATTTAATATTTAGTTTAAATTTATGAATATTATATTATATATTTAGACTTGCTTTAGTCTCTTCCTTCAACAGTTCAACCTAAGGCCCACAAAGAAACAAATTTCTTTAGTAATTCTTAATTAAGAAACAAATTTCTAGGATTTTTATTTTTTTATTTTTTATTTTTGCTTAAACCAAGTGAAATTATTACTGAAAATTTGCATATTTGAACATATAGATCTAGGGAAGATGAGTGAAATGAGATTTTTCAGCCATATGTCATCATCAATGGCGAGAACTTGTATAAGATGAGGGTATTGGTGTTAGGAATAAAATAGCTGAAAATATCCAACGTGTGGGGTTGTAGGATCCAACTTACATACAGGTGTCGATAAATATTTCACTCATGCCCTACAAAACCGGAACAACTGAAACCACTCTCTCTCTCTCACTCTCTTACTACTCTACAGTTCCAAACCTCAAACAACTTTTATTTTATTGCAACTTCTTCTTCACCTACCGACATATATTTCTCGAAAAACGTAATTAATTTTCTTTTTATGGATATTTTTGGGAGCTACAATTCAGACCTTCTTCCTGGCGTCCAAGAGTTGTGGTCACCCTCATCATCTTCGGAAGCAGTGGCAGATTCCCCATCCAACAACGGTAGCTCCGGCGGCGGAGCTCTTTTTTCAGACAAACAAGTCATTCTAGCTTCCAACAGCCCCAAGAAGCGCGCCGGACGGAAGAAGTTCCGCGAGACGCGCCACCCGGTCTACCGCGGCGTGCGGCTGCGGGATTCCGGTAAGTGGGTTTGCGAGTTGAGAGAGCCCAACAAGAAATCTAGAATCTGGCTTGGTACTTACGCCACCGCTGAAATGGCCGCGCGTGCTCACGATGTGGCGGCGATTGCATTGAGAGGGCGGTTGGCTTGCCTGAATTTCGCCGACTCCACTTGGCGGCTGCCTGTTCCGGCGTCTTCGAGTGCTAAGGACATTCAGAAGACTGCGGCCGAGGCCGCCGAGGCTTTCCGTCCTCAGTCAGATGAGTCGGGCTGGGAAGCGAAGGAGGCCACCGATGCTTTCTCTCCTCAAACAGCCGAGTCTTCTCAATCGGGTCGGGAGGCGGAGGAGGCCGCGGCCGCCGCTAATGCCACGTGGACGTCGGAGAATTCGACGTATATGGATGAGGAAGGTCTATTTGGGATGGAGGGATTGCTGTTCAACATGGGTGAGGGGATGATGCTGCCGCCACCTCCCTATAATCATGACATGGAAATGGATGTTGATATGCCACTATGGAATTATTAATATTATTTAAATTTAAATATTATTTAAATTTAAATATTCTTTTGAATAAACAATGGTCTCTCTATTTTTAGGGATCTTTTAGTAAGCAACAAGTAAGGAAAGATGTATCCAAATATGTGGAGACATGTTTTTGATAAGCACCCATCCATATATGATTACATGAAATCTTATGTCAAATGTTTATATCTTACATGCTATGTGCAATATATAAAAATACACTATACACGTCCTATGATATGATCGATGTACTATTATTCACATTTACTAATACACCCTTAATTTGTAATCCGTCCGTCCCACAACACGTAGCTCGTATTTCTTATTGAATTGTCCCATTATAAGTGGCTCGTTTTTAAATAAGGAAATAATTATTCTTTCAAAAGTTGTGGGTCCTGTAACCAATTTTTAATCTTCACCTTAATATCCGTGCTCAAAAGTTTTGAACCATTTATTGCGGGACGGAAGAAGTAATACATTTTATTTTCATAATTAAGTTTATGTACTTTATATATATTTTATCTCGATAGGTACTTTTTAATTGATGTGTCTAAATCCATTTGTGATCCGATGTCCCGGTTTTTGGTATTCCATTGTGTACTGATTTTTTTTATAATAAACATATTAATTAAAATGATGGATTGCTATTGAAACAAAAATTAGAAGTATAAAGACCTGTTGAAACAAAAAGTTAAATTCACGAAAAAACGAGCTTTTATTTAGGTTGAGTTTACACCCCAAAACACAAATTTTGGTTCATGAAAACTAGTCTTGAGCGATAGAGATATACTAGGCCAAGTTGGATCAGGTAATGTATTAGTTCAACAAAATAACGAAGTGCTTTACAGACTCCCCAATTTACAACTATGTTCTTCACAAGATGGAAGCAAAGAGAGAGAGAGAGAGATGAAAACTGTTGTCCAAATTAATAAACTTTACGAGCATATACCAAATGAATTTATAATCTAATTTTATCTTAATAAAACATTGCACTCAGACAAGTTTGTGTTTAAAAGTCTTTCTTGATGATATTATTAACGGTGTTGACAAATCTGTTAATAGAAGGACCTAAAACAATATTACAGGGACAAATTAAAACAAACTTTAACAATGTAAGGACTAAATTAAAAGATGTGTTGTGGCTAGCTATAATATATAAACACGGTAAAAGGAAAAAAATGGGGCGAATTATACTTATCATAATATGGATTCCCAACGTATTATCATCTATCATGTTAAGATTTTGTGTCCATATATCTTAATCCTTAGGTAACATATATATATAGAGAAGAGATCAAATAGAAACTAATTCCTAGGTAGAAATTAGAAAATTTTTTGGACCATTAATTGTATTTGATCAATGGTTGTGATTCATTAGAATTTTTAATATATTTATTTAGGTGCCCGTATTTATTGAGGATCTTTATGTCATTTATATATTCATTTGTAACCGATTCTTTCCATAAATTTAGAATATGCAAACGTGTAAACATACCATGTATACTAAATTATCACTAATTATTTGGCAGCTTCCTTCTTTTTTTCATATATTTTTCTTTTCATTCATCCATTCATTTACTCCTCTAAACATTTTCGATTTTCTTGTTCACATGATGAACACCACATGTTTTGATTAATTTTTTTATTAGTATTTCGTTAATCGTGATTATATATATATATATATATATATATATATATATATATATATATTACTCAAATTTTCGAAAGCAATTATCAATATACAAGATTTTTTCATTGAATATATTTTATGTTTTGTTTCGTTTTCGCTTCAATTTTTGGCTAATAGATTAACATTATTTTATTAAAGAAACGGAATCTTGTAATTACATTTATTATATAAAATGCTTTATTGTAGTAATTAAAATGCATTATTGTTTTAAGATATTAACAATTTGTTGTTGTGTGGTTTTACAAAATGCATTATTGATGTAAATGAAATGCATTATTAAGATTATATTAATGATTTATTGTGTGGTTTTACAAAATGCATTATTATTGTAAACAAAATGCATAATTACGTGATTCTCACAATAATATATAAAAAATAATATTAACCGAAGATGCATGATATACGAAATAAAATTAATACAATCAATGATGCACAAATATATCAAAAAAATGCATAATAGTTTAATAGAAAATGCATTACAGATTGTATTCGGTTTATAAGCTTGTTCACCGAACAAAAACCAAAAAATAAATAAAAATACTTAGAATTTTGTTATTGAGATATTTCTAGTTGTTGTTGATGTAGATAATTTTTATAAAATCAAATTTTATAGTGGGATATTAAGTTCCCAGATTAGACGGCATTACTTTGGAAATAAAAGTTATGAAAATGGTAAAATGTCGCTACTACCCTTATTTTCATCAAAAATTGATTTAAAAAAAATTAGTTATTACATCCTTCATCCACATGTATATATCTTGACCGTTTATTATTCCTTAATCTATGGATTAGAAAAGTTTTTAATTTCTACACTAGGATAAGTTTTTATATGAACTCATCCCTATATATATATATATAACATAAAAATTCATGTGCGATCGGTTTCACATTTTCCACGCACAGGGGACGTGTGCATTGTTAGGAACCGGATGGACACGAACTTTTACAAACGAAAATTGGACAAGAAACTGAACTTGGAAAAACAGAAACTCAGATATTACAAAGAAATAATATATTGAAATAGAATAACAGAATAACAAACTCAATAGGAAGCCGAGTCGAGATTAGATCTCTATCCGCAAGAAGGGATACGCCTCCGGTAGTGCTCTCGGATCGAACGTTCCTTCCCCAAAGATAAAACGGCTTTCGTCTCAGAGATAGTAGCACCACAAGATCACCAAGCTCCGACGAACTAGAAGAGAGACGTGAACTGAGCTTGAACACAATGCTAAACAGATTTTTGTTTTTCTTTCGTATAGAAATGAGATGCAAAATTTCTTCTATAAAAACAATGCAAATGGAATCTATTTATAGACAGTCTCACGCAATGGGGAATTAAAACTCCATCAATTGAATTTGAACAGTTTTGAATTTTCTCATCAAAACCATTATGATGGATGTTACTCTCATTTTACAAAATGGGTGTTACTTCAACCATGCCATCCAATTGGCAGTAGTTTCAAATACGAGAATTGATTCTCATCAAATGGTGCACGACACCATTTCCGTTTCATGGCCGTTTAAAAGTTGTCATTTAATTTGGAAATTTAAAAGTCATATGTCAGTGACTTTATACTCCAAATACACAAACAATTTAATTGTTTATTAGTCATGTGTTAGGACAAATAATTTGGGTAACTATCAAGGTAACTATCAAGCCCAATTCGTAGGAGAAATCAATTCTGGGGCCAAGCCCAACTAATTAATCCAAAAATATTAATTCTTTAAATTAATTCAAGTCCAAAACAATCTAATGTCCACTACTCATGACTCATGGCCCGAGCCCAAACTCGTTCGAGCTCGTTTAACACACTAATGAATTTGCATACAACAAATTCATCTTATCTCACAACTCAAACATATACCATTTCTCACTCACCATTTAACGGTTTTGAGAACATGAGTACCAAACACCCAACTTAAACCATCCAATATTTATTTTACTTAAATATTTAATATTTAATAAAATAAATATTTCAACAATCCCCCACATGAGTGAGAAAGCTTTATGCAAATATATGCAGACACTTAGCTCAGTCCTCAAGAGACTCTATTGCATTTGGAGAGGTGGCTTGTGACCTTGAACCTTCCATAGTTAACATCATCGAGTATACTGGCGGCCTAGTGGACGCAGTGCCTTGAACTAGTCCTCCTTGATGTATACCAAGTCAACAATATTGACACAATATTATCTCAATCCTCATCCATTCTCACGTTTGTGTCCTTTTCAGGCCCTGGAACACCCTTTGGATTCATAAGTGCAACGTCGAAGCGGCTCACGCTTCACACTTACATAGGTGATTCTTATTCTAGTATCCTGCTATACTTCATCTCTTTAAGGTATCCAAGAATCATTAAAAGTCAAAGACTTAACCTCACCACTGCAGGTTTCCAAACACTCATTGTTCTCAGGGAATAGGTGAATTTGAGTGCTTTATTCACATTGACTCTTATAGCTTCGTTGTCCCATTGAACCAAGTTCTTGGGATCCTCCAGTCATCATGGTTGGGTTTCCACTATAATCATCATTAAGATGTGGACTTTAATCCCATTCCCTCTAACAGTTTATACATTTGATCTCCATGTATGCTTTTAGTTAGCGGATCCGCTAGATTATCTATTGACCTTATATAGTCAATCGAGATAACCCCACTCGTGATCAAATGTCTCACGGTGTTGGTCCCAAGACGGATACCTTGGTGTAGAGGGGGGGTGAATACACCAAGGTTTAAAAACTTTTCCAAGTTAAAACTCTTTTCAGAGAGCTGGCTGTGTTCGATCCAGCTGGATGGCAGCTTGATCGACATAGCTGGATGTGTGTGTGTGCGGAATGTGGTGGATTTGGAAAGTTCGTCTGTTGCTTCAAATATATTGCAAAGCTCTGTTTCACTTTTCAGTTAGTCAGTTTATGCAGATTGAAATGTATGCTCATGAAGGTTAGTAACATGCATAAAACAAAGCAATAAATAACAAGAGCATTTTTAACGTGGTTCGGAGTAACCCCTCCTACGTCCACGACCAGATTCACTGGTAATTCACTACCACTTGGTTTCCAAGTACCAAGCAACTTCACAACTCTAACCCGAGCTGTGTTCCAACAGTTTGCGGGCACTGTCAAGCCTACACCTTCAGTTTACGGGTACTGAAGAACCTAACCACTCGAATTACACGCTTCGAGCAAGCGTACCTTTACCTAACCTTTCTGGGTTTGGGTTTGGGTATGGTTTTCCAACTGTGAACGAGTTCTTACAATGAAGAACAAGGAGTATGATGAACTCGTTCAAACTAGGCTTAAGATATTTATTCTGATCTATTCGCCTATGTTGAATATGTGAACGACTAAGAACACTCGGTTTCGGGTGTTCTTGAAAGATTTGGCTTTGAAGATCGTTGTTCATTTTTCTGTTTTCTTCTATTTCTTCAGTCGTCTTGCCAGCCTCCTCGCCAGCATCTTCTTCAATGGTGGAGGAGAGAAATATATAGGTGAAGATTCAAACTAGCCGTTGGAAGAGAGCCGTTTGAATCTTACCTACTCTTGTTGACTTCTGGCATTTGCCTACGAAGTAGGTCTGCATCTGCAGAAGCTATTCCTTCTCTGATTTGACTGCGTCAGACAAGATCTTCTGACATCGGGATCTTGTCTTGGAGAAGGTCTTCGTTTTCGAGCTGCTAAGCGTCTCTGCTGTATCTTCAGCGTCTTGGACTCTGTTGTGTCTCAACTCTGAGCTGTGTCTTAGACCTGAGCTGTATCATCAACCTGAGCTGTGTCTTCAACCTGAGCTGTGTCGTTAACCTGAGCTGTCTTAGACCTGAGCTGTGTCATTGACACTAAGCTGGGTCTTTTTCACTGAGCTGGGTCTTTGACACTGAGCTGGGTTTCCGTCACTGAGCTGGGTCTTGATCTTCGCCGGGTCTTTGACTCGCTTGATGCCTTCTGTCGATGCCTTTCTGCTGAGTTCTTTAAGCTGTCTGCTTAGCTGTGTCTTCTGCTGTCTTCTGCTGTCTTCAGAGAATCTACCTGTAAACTAAGAAACTCTATAAGCTCAAACAGGTGAGCTGGAAACAACACAAAGTTTGTACATTCATCTACTCGGTTGGGGTCAGCTGGGTTTTGGTATCCAATCATAACTCTATTAATTTTCCCAACAATTTCCCCCTTTTTGATGATGCCAAAACCTTTACAAACTTTTACAGAAAAACACAACAAAAATCCTAACTAAACTCTTCCTGGCTGCTCCACATGCCTTGACAAGAGTTTGCGCTCTTTCTCCAGTTGCCTTTCCAGCTCGCCATTAGCCTCTCTTAGATTCCTTTTCTGTTCAATCATTTCCCCCTTTTTATTTCTGTTTTTCTGTCCTATTCTTTCATACTCTTTCCCCCTTTTTGGTTCATCAAAAATATATGAGGAGGGAGGAGAGTCGAGGTCTGGCGGCGGCGTTCTGGCAATAATTTCTTCCCGTTTGAGGTAACTCCAGTCAGCTTGGAGTTGATACCAATTGATGGTCTTTCTCAGCTGTATGACTCAGTTTGGAGTGAGTCATCTTGACCTTCTTCCTCTGAGCGAAGGCTCCGTTTGCAAGGTTCCCCCTCAATTGGATGGTCCAATTGTGTTTTATCAGCTGGGTTTGATTTCCCCTGACTTGATAAATTCATTTTGAAATCCTTGGGGTTCCTGCTGAGTTAGTCCAGCTGTGTCCGATTCCTTCTTGATGACACACGGTGATCTAGCTGAGTATTTCCTGCTGGATGCTCTTCTTGAAGATCTTGCTGGACTGGGATGAGATCAATTGTTGATACCAATTGATGGTGAATCTGCTGAACTGAGTTCCCCCTCAGCTTGATTCCTCTTCTGGATTCTGCGATCCATGTTTGATCTAGCTTTGTTTGATATCCAAAGGATGACATTTGATAGTTCAGCTGGATTTCTCTCTTGATTCTCCACTTGAATATTCTGCTGGATTGACTTTGCCCTCAGCTGATATCACAGCTGTGTCGATTTCCAGCTCGGTGGAGTTCCCCCTGAATTTGATAGTAGGTGGCTTTCTTTTCTCAGCTACTTCCTACTTCACTTGAGCCAGTGATTTTCTCAACAATTACGTTCATCTGTCAACTTGATCTCTGATCTTGAGAAGACAGTCAGCTGTTCCATGATCAGCTGAGTTCACTGCTATTTTGCGGGGTAGAAATATTCGATTTCCTGTTCTTTGAAATGCATTCCTGGGCATTGAACTCACCAGAAAAACCGTAATCACAACAATTGGCTGGGACCAGTACACTTGACATATTCTTTGAAGAGCTTTGAGGTAAGTAATGAGCTTTGATCACCAGCTGTCTTTCTTTCACAGTACGTTTGATGACTCCTCAAAACGCGCATGTCCCTCTTTGACCTGTTATCACTCCTTCGACACCCAGTTGTGATTGGGTCCGACTTTGTTGTTGAGGGTTTCATTGATAACCCAAATTTGTCCTTATCTTTTGTGAGTGATACTTCTGGTTGGTCCTTGAAAGGATCATTTCTTCTTTGGACCTTGTTGACTCCATTTTTATTAGGTCCATTTCATAGCTGGAGTCTGTCAGCTTGATATCTGGCTTGATATCCCATCTGCTGGAATCTTGATGTGAAGCTCGGTTGATTTTCAGCTTTATAACCAGCTGAGATCCTTCTCAGCTGTCTTTTTAGTTGACCTTGATGTCTGTGCTGGATGACATTCTGTCTTTGATTTTGATTCCAGTCAGCTGGATTTATCTGCTGCCTTTGAGCTCTGTGATCAGCTGGGAGATGCTGCTTTTCTTGGGCTTAGAGTTGCCGAGCAGTTTTCTTCTTTTATAGGACTGAGCTTAGAGAGCTGGCTTGATTATGTACTACCTCTTTGGTACATCCTTGGCTTGGTTCCAGCTGTGTTTGTATTGGCTGGAGTCATTCTTTGATCTGATTCAGCTTTGGCCATCTTCAGCTTCTTGATCAGCTGTGTTTTCTCATCTTCAAGCTCCTGATCATTCTTCTTCTTGTGCTCATTCCTTAGCTCCGAATTCTCAGCTGGCTAGATTTCAAGGATTTCTAGTAATCTCTTGAAGTCGCTGAGCACTTCTTCGATGAGGTCTCTGTAGCATGCAGTGAGCTGTGCCATGTCCAGCTGGGCATTCTACTTGATTTTGCTCTCTTTCCAGCTGTGTAGAGTTCCTCCTTGAATTGATAGTAGGTGGCTTTTTCTCCAGCTGCATCCTACTTCCTTTGATGAGGTCTCCGTTTGAATAGCAGGTAGACAGCTGTCCCAAATCCAGCTGATTCATCTGCTGCTTCTCGATTCTTCTCTTGAGACCAATGTACTCAGCTGTACGTCTGGCTGAATCTTCATTTATGTATCCAGCTGTCTTTATTTCACAGCTGGTCCCAGTCAGCTAGCTGGGTTTCTTTATTTTCTTCGTTGGTTGAATCAATAAGATGTTTCAGACATCTTAATCAGAGCGATCATCCTCATCTGAGTCGGAGAAGGAGATTTGATCATCATCCATTTCGCTCGATTCGAACCTTTTATCCTTTCTTCTGGAGAATGACTCAGCTGGGTTTCTCTTTGGGTAGAGTTGCTTGTCGTGATGAACCTTCACGATCTTCTTGTACCTTTCCTTGCTGTGTTCCAGCCTATTAATATTCCGTACAAGCATGGCAACTTCTTCGTGCAATTCTTCTTTGCTCATCTTTCCGCGCTCCTTGTTGGTCCTTCCAAGCTTAGCTGATTGAGCTAATCTTCTTGATTTTGCACTTAGAGCTGTCTCTTTTTCCTTGGGAGTCAGCTCCGTTTCATCTATCCGGCTGGATGATTCTTCGCTTGTGATCCCCAGATCAAATTCGTTGGCCTTCAAGATGGAGAACAATTTTTCCGTCTCCATGCTGCCAATATCAGTTCTGCTTTGGTGAACCACCTTGTGTGTACACCATTCTGAGGAGAGAGCTGCAAGAACTTTCAAGTTCTTATCTCGAACTGTATACTTTCCAGTTCGGATCGTCTCGATCTCGATGACGAGGTTGGAGAACCTGAGCTCCATTTGATCAATGGACTCGTAGGGGTGTTGCTTGAAGTTGTCGAACTTCTGGCATGCAACTGAGAATTTGTTCTCTTGAATTTCCTCTGAGCCTTCACACAGCTTGGCTAGAGTGTCCCACATCTCCTTAGCTGTCTCACAATTGATGATCTTGCTGAGATAAGCGTTCGTCACTGTTGAGGAGATGACGTTGCGAGCGTAGCTGTCCAATCCAGCTTGTCTTCTTTCTTCTGGAGAGTACTCCCTTTGGGCTTCACAACTTGCCGAGATCGGTTCGGCTCCGTGTAAGGTTTCGCTTGTCTTTCTGATTTCATGATGATGATGGGTCCGTCAGTGATAACATCCCACATCATGTCGTGATGCGCACTCAGAAAGCTTTTGAGACGGAACTTCCAGATCTGATAATCATCGACAGAGAATGTCGGAAGATTCCTGCACATAGAAGATTCCATGACAGTATGCAATATAATGATTTAAAAAAAAATTTTGAAACTTTGAAGGATCTGTTCAGGTGACCACTATCAGCAAAGAAATGCTGACTTGACAGATACAGTGATCTTTTGAACCACTGCTCTGATACCAATTGTTGGTCCCAAGACGGATACTTTGGTGTAGAGGGGGTGAATACACCAAGGTTTAAAAACTTTTCCAAGTTAAAACTCTTTTCAGAGAGCTGGCTGTGTTCGATCCAGCTAGATGGCAGCTTGATCGACACAGTTGGCTGTGTGTGTGCGGAATGTGGTGGATTTGGAAAGTCCGTCTGTTGCTTCAAATATATTGCAAAGCTCTGTTTCACTTTTCAGTTAGTCAGTTTATGCAGATTGAAATGTATGCTCATGAAGGTTAGTAACATGCATAAAACAAAGCAATAAATAACAAGAGCATTTTTAACGTGGTTCGGAGTAACCCCTCCTACGTCCACGACCAGATTCACTGGTAATTCACTACCACTTGGTTTCCAAGAACCAAGCAACTTCACAACTCTAACCCGAGCTGTGTTCCAACAGTTTGCGGGCACTGTCAAGCCTACACCTTCAGTTTACGGGTACTGAAGAACCTAACCACTCGAATTACACGCTTCGAGCAAGCGTACCTTTACCTAACCTTTCTGGGTTTGGGTTTGGGTATGGTTTTCCAACTGTGAACGAGTTCTTACAATGAAGAACAAGGAGTATGAGGAACTCGTTCAAACTAGGCTTAAGATATTTATTCTGATCTGTTCTGCCTATGACTGAATATGTGAACAACTAAGAACACAGCTGACTGGCTGGGTGTTCTTGAAAGATTTGGCTTTAAAGATCGTTGTTCATTTTTCTGTTTTCTTCTATTTCTTCAGTCGTCTTGCCAGCCTCCTCGCCAGCATCTTCTTCAATGGTGGAGGAGAGATATATATAGGTGAAGATTCAAACTAGCCGTTGGAAGAGAGCCGTTTGAATCTTACCTACTCTTGTTGACTTCTGGCCTTTGCCTACGAAGTAGGTCTGCATCTGCAGAAGCTATTCCTTCTCTGATTTGACTGCGTCAGACAAGATCTTCTGACATCGGGATCTTGTCTTGGAGAAGGTCTTCGTCTTCGAGCTGCTAAGCGTCTCTGCTGTATCTTCAGCGTCTTGGACTCTGCTGTGTCTCAACTCTGAGCTGTGTCTTAGACCTGAGCTGTATCATCAACCTGAGCTGTGTCTTCAACCTGAGCTGTGTCGTTAACCTGAGCTGTCTTAGACCTGAGCTGTGTCATTGACACTAAGTTGGGTCTTTTTCACTGAGCTGGGTCTTTGACACTGAGTTGGGTTTCCGTCACTGAGCTGGGTCTTGATACTGCTGGGTCTTTGACTCTGCTTGGTCCGGCTTCCGCCGAGTCCGCTTCGCCGAGTTCTTTAAGCTGTCTGCTTAGCTGTGTCTTCTGCTGTCTTCAGAGAATCTACCTGTAAACTAAGAAACTCTATAAGCTCAAACAGGTGAGCTGGAAACAACACAAAGTTTGTACATTCATCTACTCGGTTGGAGTCAGCTGGGTTTTGGTATCCAATCAAAACTCTATTAATTTTCCCAACACACGGTATTATGTCGACGACGAATATGTCGAGATTTACCATTATACAAACCATTCTGTGCTTGTCCAATAGCTGCTTGGCTATCGCAGTGAATCATTACTGATGACACAGGTTTTGACCAACATGGAATATCCTCGAGGAAATTTTTAAGCCATTCAGCTTCTTCACCAGCTTTGTCTAAAGCTATGAATTCTGATTCCATGGTAGACCTAGCTATATAAGTCTGTTTCGTGGATTTCCACGACACGGCACCACTCCATAAAGTAAATACATAGCCACTCGTTGAGAACGAGTCTTTTTTATCTGATATCCAATTAGCATCACTGTACCCTTCAAGTACATGGGGATCTCTTGTATAGTGAATTGCAAAATTCTGAGTATATTTTAAATATCTTAAAACTCGTTCAAGAACTTTCCAATGTTCTTTACTTGGATTGCTCGTGAACCTACTTAATTTGTTTACCAGACATGCTAAATCAGGACGGGTGCAGTTTGTGATATACATCAAACTCCCAATGATCTTAGCATATTCCTCTTGAGCAACAGGTTCTCCATAATTTTTGCTCAAGTGAACATTAAGCTCCCACGGAGTCTTAGCTATTGGCTTATCAAAAGCATTAAATTTCTTTAACACTTTCTCAACGTAATGAGATTGTGTCAAAGCAATGCCATCAGGCGTTCTTAGAATTTTAATTCCAAGAATAACATCAGCTAAGCCCATATCCTTCATGCTAAATTTCTTACTTAACATGCGTTTTGTTTTTCCAATCACACGAGAGTTACTACCCATGATCAACATGTCATCTACATAGAGACAGACTATAACGTATCCGTTATCCGAATTCTTAATGTAGACACATTTGTCACATTCGTTGATCTTGAAACCATTTGACAACATAGCTTCGTCAAATTTCAAGTGCCACTGAAGAGGCGCTTGCTTCAATCCATATAACGACCGTTTGAGTTTGCAGACCTTGTGCTCTTGCCCATGTACCACAAAACCCTCGGGTTGTTTCATATAGATCTCATCTTCCAACTCACCATTCAAGAACGCAGTCTTCACATCCATTTGATGAATCTCAAGATTGTGCAAAACAGCAATAGCGAGAAGCATCCTAATAGATGTGATCCTCGTCACTGGCGAATAGGTATCAAAGAAGTCAAGTCCTTCTTTTTGTCTAAAGCCCTGTACAACAAGTCTGGCTTTGTATTTATCGATAGTACCATCAGCTTTGTACTTTTTCTTTAGGATCCATTTGCAACCTAAAGCTTTACTCCCAGGTAGAAGATCTACTAACACCCAAGTGTGATTCTGCATAATAGAATCAATTTCACTATCGATAGCTTCTTTCCAAAGAGCCGCATCTGGACCAGATAAGGCCTCTTTGATCATCACCGGTTCACCATCTAACATTAAGACGACATAATCCGGTCCAAATATTTTTACCTTTCTAACTCTATTACCACGTCTTGGTTCTATATCCACAGGATTAGATCTCGATCTTTTCCTATTAGGCAGTCCAAAAAATATCGGATTAGAACTCGTGGCTTCACTCACAGGTTCAGAACTTGTAGCTTCGGCTACAGATTTAGAACTTGTAGCTTCTTCTTCACATTTGTTCTTAGAGCTTTGATCAATTTTTTCCTTATTCGGATAGATATTTTCAAAGAATATTGCATTCTTTGACTCAATTGTTGTTCTTACGTGCACATCGGATATCTCCGATCTATGTACTAGGAAACGATAAGCACTACTATTAAGTGCATAACCAATAAAGATACAATCAACCGTTTTAGGCCCAATTGCAACTTGTTTTGGAAATGGCACTTCAACCTTAGCTAAACACCCCCACACTTTAAGGTATTTATAAGAAGGTTTTTTACCTTTCCATAGCTCATAGGGAGTCACGTTTTTCCCTTTGAGTGGAATTTTGTTCAAGATATAGTTAGTGGTAATAACAGCTTTCCCCCACATGTTTTAGGGTAACCCTGAACTAATCAACAAAGCATTCATCATCTCCTTAAGTGTTCAATTTTTACGTTCAGCAATGCCATTTGATTGTGGTGAATAAGGAGCTGTCGTTTGATGAATTATACCACTATCGCTGCATAATTCTTCTAATGGAGCTACATATTCTCCACCTCTATTACTTCGAACCATCTTAATTTGACAATTTAGTTGATTTTCGGCTTCTCTTTTGAAGTTCTTAAAAGCTTCAATAGCCTCATCTTTACTTCTCAACAAATAAAGATAACAATACCTTGTGCAATCATCGATAAAAGTAATAAAATACTTTTTACCACCTCTAGTTTGCACAAACTTTAAATCACATACATCGGTATGAATTAACTCTAGAGGTTTTGTGCTTCGTTCTACCGATTTAAACGGTAACTTAGCCATTTTGGCTTCAACACAAACTTCACATTTATCTTGTGAATTAAATTCATTTATTTTTAGTAAATCCATTTTTACTAATCTTTTTATGGCATTTAGATTCACATGTCCAAGTCTATAATGCCATAAATCGGAACACTCAACCAAGTAAGAAGAAATAGAAGCATTTCCATTAGCACTTGATTTTGGAGGACGGATCACCGTCATTACACTGAGCTTGAAAAGCCTGTCGGTTTCAAAACCTCTACCAATGAGCTTATCTTTCTGTTTTATCACAACATTGTTAGACTGGAAAACTAGTTGAAATCCATTTCTAACTAGAATAGAGCCTGACACTAAATTCTTACGGATGTCTGGGACATGTAGAACATCACGTAAAGTTATCTCCACTCCAGAGGTCATCTTCAACACCACATTGCCTTTACCAATAACCTTTAAGGTGTCTGAATTGCCCATGTGGACTTTCTTCTCTTCTCCAACTTCCATGTATGTTGAGAAACAGCTACGGTTTGAACAAACATGGACGGTCGCACCGGTGTCCACAAATCAAGCCTTCGGATTCTCAACATGATTTACCTCGGAGATCACAGCCAAAAAATCATCTTGATCCCACTTGTCGAAATCACTCTCAACATTGTGAGCGTAGTTCTTGACCTTCTTCTTCTTTGGCTTCTTGCAATCCTTAGCCATGTGACCCGGTTTGTCACAATTGAAGCAATTGCCACCAAACTTTGATGGTCCCACTTGCTTGCCCTTGCCTTTGTTGTAAACATTCGGCCGAGGACGCTTGTTGGAAGTAGTTCCCTCGGTCAAGTTAGCCTTAGTCTCCATAGGAGCTTTGGCCTTTTGATCACGGCTTCTCACATGAGCCTCCACTTGAAGCTTCATCACCAAGCTCTCAACAGACATTTCCGTGCGCTTGTGCTTCAAGTAGTTTTAAAAATCCCTCCAACTAGGAGACAACTTTTCAATCATCACCGCTACAGAGAGCGCATCCGGTAGGGCCATCCCTTCGGATTGAACATCGGCCAGAGTCTGAAACTCCTCCACTTGTTCCATCACCGATCGAGAATCGACCATCTTGTAGTCCAATCACTTGGCTACTACAAACTGCTTCGTGCTCGCCTCGTCCACCTGAGATTTCTTCTCTAGTGACCCCCACAATTCTTTGGAAGTCTTTACATTGCAATACACGCCATACAGACTATTGTCTAAATACGTTAAAACAGTATTTTTACAAAGAAAATCGCCTTGGCACCAATTAGCAAAACTGGAACGAACTTCAAAACTCGTCTCTTCTTCACTTGGTGTTGCCGGTTTGTCCTCCGTTAAGAATTCTGCAAACCCCACGGTAGTGAGGTAGAACAACACCTTTTGTTGCCAATGCTTGAAGTTCTTCCCCGAGAAGATTGGAGGCTTCTCGGCTAACCCCAACGTCCTTGACACCTGCAAAGGAGCCATAGAAGAAGAGGATTGACCACCGGTGAATCCACTCGGATTCGAAGTGGTTGAACCAACCGTGTTGGAAACGGTTGATCCAATGGTGGCCGACATAGTAGCTCCAATGGTTGCAGAGGTGGTAGAGTCTATGGTAGCAGAGATTGTTGAGTCAATGGTGGTGGCGGCGGCAGAGGAGCCAAAGGTGGCAGCAGCGGTAGTAGGTTCAGTTGAAGCAGACATCCTCAAATCCAAAGGAAATTAAGTTTCGATATTTTTAAGTTAAATTAAACAGTCCAAGATCTCCTTCTTCACGAACGTGTAACAACAACGATCAATATCCCTTCTTGCGATTGTTAGGAACCGGAAGGACACGAACTTTTACAAACGAAAATTGGACAAGAAACTGAACTTGGAAAAACAGAAACTCAGATATTACAAGGAAATAATATATTGAAATAGAATAACAGAATAACAAACTCAATAGGAAGCCGAGTCGAGATTAGATCTCTATCCGCAAGAAGGGATACGCCTCCGGTAGTGCTCTCGGATCGAACGTTCCTTCCCCAAAGATAAAACGGCTTTCGTCTCGAAGATAGTAGCACCACAAGATCACCGAGCTCCGACGAACTAGAAGAGAGACGTGAACTGAGCTTGAACACAATGCTAAACAGATTTTTGTTTTTTCTTTCGTATAGAAATGAGATGCAAAATTTCTTCTATAAAAACAATGCAAATGGAATCTATTTATAGGCAGTCTCACGCAATGGGGAATTAAAACTCCATCAATTGAATTTGAGCAGTTTCGAATTTTCTCATCAAAACCATTATGATGGATGTTACTCTCATTTTACAAAATGGGTGTTACTTCAACCATGTCATCCAATTGACAATAGTTTCAAATAAGAGAATTGATTCTCATCAAATGATGCACGACGCCATTTCCGTTTCATGGCCGTTTAAAAGTTGTCATTTAATTTGGATAATTAAAAGTCATATGTCAGTGACTTTATACTCCAAATACACAAACAATTTAATTGTTTATTAATCATGTGTTACGACAAATAATTTGGGTAACTATCAAGGTAACTATCAAGCCCAATTCGTAGGAGAAATCAATTCTGGGGCCAAGCCCAACTAATTAATCCAAGAATATTAATTCTTTGAATTAATTCAAGTCCAAAACAATCTAATGTCCACTACTCATGACTCATGGCCCGAGCAAACTCGTTCGAGCTCGTTTAACACACTAATAAATTTGCATACAACAAATTCATCTTATCTCACAACTCAAACATATACCATTTCTCACTCACCATTTAACGGTTTTGAGAACATGAGTACCAAACACCCAACTTAAACTATCCAATATTTATTTTACTTAAATATTTAATATTTAATAAAATAAATATTTCAACATGCATCTCATGCCTTATAGACGGTCCAGATGGACGCGTGCATTGCACGATGCCCGCCTTATTTTTAATTTTTTTTAATTTTGCTTTTTCGAAATTAATCCCGATTAGAGATTATTTATTTTTAATTAAATTTATTAGTCCCCAAATAAAATTTATATTAATTAATTATAAATTATAAATTATAAAAAAGAAAAGGGAAAAAAAGGTCGCACATGAGCATGCCTCGTATATTAATTAATATCATATTGTAAGAAAACGAGCGCCGTATATAAACAAAATATATATAGAGAGATTAGATGTTTGGGAGACAGCATACAAGAAGATATTTATGAAAGTAATCTAGTCTATTTGGAATTATGAAGAGTAATTAATGCACTCTATTTGGAATTAGTAAAGCATTTTAATGAGTTGCTAGGCAGGTGACTATTTAAAGCACCATACATAAAGATGAATAAAATAAATATTATGTATATATGCGATATCGTCTTCATCATCATCATGACTCATAAGTAACAAAATATTGTGATTGTGGGACTAATAAGTTGACAGCATACCATTTCCTAATTCCTCATCATCTACATCTCTTCCTCATCATGCTACCAAATCACTGCTTTAATTACTTAACAAAGAATATACGATTACCAGACCTCTAATAATAAATCCGAATTGCAGAAATTGAAGGATGATTCTGTTGATATTAATTTGTATTTTCAGTTTAAGAGTCATGTTCTCGTAATCTAAGAGTGATGTTCTAGATGGTCAAGATGCATATCTTGTTATCAATTTATCATCAAGTTTAATTAAATGTTGAAGTATAAGAGTCAGATATCTATCTATAAAAGAGAACCTCTTGTACTCCTTATGTATCATCTGCAGAAAATATATCAATTATCTTTAGAGCAGCAGCTCTTAATCTTCCGCTGTGCCAACAGATTCAACGACAGCTAGCAGTTTTATACCATATATATATACTAAAACTCATACAAGTACGTTCATATACAAGTCAGAAAAGCAAATTAACACAGGATCGTTGCTGCAACCTTCACCCTCAAGTACTGAAACCTAGAGAGAGGGAATAAAACTTAACTACAACACTTTCCATATATATATATATAGGGAGTGAATCTGGTAAGAACACATCTTATATAATAACATAAATACAATGCATTTTTATTACATCGAAAAAGTACAAAATGTAGAAACTAAATACATAAATATTTTAATGGATAAATTACAATAACTTAATGCATTGACATTTAAATGCATAAATTACAGTAACAAAATGCACGGTTAAATCTAACCCGTAGATCAACAAATATTAAAGGTCAAGATTTGTTCTTATTTCTCACCTAAAAAAAAATCTTATTTATTTCGCGTTATATATGTGTGTGTGAGGAAAATCAAGGGAAAAGGGAAAACAGGATACTCACAGGCTGCAGTTCAGAACCAGAAATTCATCGATCGCAAACATATATATATATATATATATATTTGTGTGTCTGTATGTGTTTTCTTTGATTGTAGTTACTAGTTTACAAGGATGAAAAAAGATACCTTGCATCCTTGAAACATACTCCACTACGATTCAACTGAAATGACGAAAAAGGACACTCAATTACAACCACCCAATTTTAAAATATCTAATGCTTGCTGGTCCAAAAATAGTAAAAAAGTAAACATAAAAATAAATCAAATATATAGACAGATATGTTTGAATGGAAAGTGCCAAGTAATTCATGGTCTTAATTTGTCGTATCGGTTGCGAAGTGGTTAGACGGGGTAGGAGGAGGGTGGAATATACACGCGCCAATAGAATAAACAAGAGAAACAAAAATAAGTAGAGACTGTAGAGGCGAGGCGCGTGCAGGAAATAAGCGAGTCGATCGATTGCATTAATTATTTTATTTCATATTCAAAATTCCATTAATTTTCAACAAAAAACCCATGGTCATGAGCTACTCCGTACAGTTGAAGCACACAATGATTCCAAGCCACACAAAAATATGTATCAACTTGCACTAATTAAAAAATACTAATGCATTTCTTGTCGCGTAATTATACGGATAGTATTTTTAATTCTGTTAACATAAGACGAAAATGTTTGTCCTTAAAAGCTCACAACTCACAAGTGTCTTTGAAAAAAATTCCAACCATATGTATGATAGACACGTATACACGAATCTGTATCAGAAGATTTATTTTAGTTGTTCTTTGAACTTGTATTATATATTTCTTTCGTCTCATTTGAAGTATCCCATTTTTAGTTTGGGACCACACAAGTTTTAATAAAATTCTGGAAAGTGGATTGTGAGTGAAGAAATGAATCCACATTAGTTATAGTGAAAAATGGATTGTGAGTGGAGAAATGGTGGGCCCAATGTGGTAGAAAGTGTAAATATAAGAAAGGTATATATAAGGGTAATAAGTGAGCTTCTAAAAAAAGAAAAAAGGTAATAAGTGAGGAATCTATTACTATAAAGGGAATATGCATATTTTTATGGGACAAACGAAAAAGAAAAATTATGCACATTCTTATGGGCGGGAGGAGTATTTAATTAGAATCAAATAATGATATATGTTTCTAACCATCATCAAACATCAATATAATAAAGTCATCAAATTCATACAATCATGATCTGCACTGAAGTGCAGCGGGCCGCACCCATGCAGCTGTGTTGTTTTATTTATTTTATATTTTATGTAAAGATTGATCATATACTCTAATTATAAATTAATAAATCTTAATTATATATTATTTAAATTTTTAATAAATTCTGATTGGGATTACTAAGCTCTAGTTATGAATTACTAAATTATAATTCATATATGAACAATATTTGTGGCTTTTTTAATTTGTTGGATGAACCAATATCATAAACATTTTGCACAATCACTCACAGGAATTCAATTATTCTTTAATCAAATTATTGGAGCAAATATGATCTAGCTAGCTAGTGCTTATAAAATAATGAAATAAGAGATCACACGGATGGGAAGAGGATGGAACACAAAACATCATATCAAAGATGCACACCGATGTGTGGTTGACCGACCACATGGTGAGGTTGCTTCTTATTTTTTTATTTAATTAATATTTAATAAATTCTAAATGGGAATAAGAAATTCTAATTGGAGATTAAAATGCTAATTATAAATTAATAAATACTATTTGATTATTAATAAATCCTAGTTATAAAGAATTAAAGAAAATAAAAGAAAAATTAAAAAAATATTACAAAAAAAAAACAAAATTAAAAGGCGGGCGTGTACGTGTGATGCACACGCAAGCTAAAAAGAATAAAAAAAATTTAAAAAAAGACAGGAGGGTTAAGATTGCATGTGCCTCATAAGATGCGTTTGGTGCACGTACCCATCTCAACCTATCGTTTTGGCGCGTGTGATGCACATGAAAAATATGCAGTTAACCGCACAGTACGATTTATAGAGTTTTTGTTTAGGAACAATTCCTATTATGTTTTATCAAAGATATTATATAAAATTATAAATTTGTCGTGTAGCAAATTTTAGTCCATCAATCCATCTCATGTAAGTTTTTCCGTTTTAGGGGAAACAAAGGGATAAGAAGAAAAGGGTGGGGTACAAGTGGAAATCCGAAAAGTTTTGGGAAAAATAGGAAATTTCTGATTAAATGCCTCCTGAGATTTGATTCTGTTCCAAGAAAATGTGTCGATGTTCAGTGCTCTCACTCTAAATAGGTGTATACGTGGAGAAAGAGTGGGTCCATTTTTGATGAGCTGTACAGACAGCAGCTGAGATATTTTAAACTCCCTCTTTCTCTTACCCAGCCTTTTTCTCCTCCAATAATAAAATTTCAAAGCGTGGCCTGCCAGCCTGGCATTTCAAATATCTATATATTTCATTCATTACCCACGAAACTCAAACAACTGAAAACCCACACTCTCTTCCTCAAAACAACCACTGCTTTATTTCAAGTTCTTCTTCTTCTTCACCTACCAACATACATATATTAATTTCTTACAAAGCATAAATATATATTTATGGATATGAATGGGAGTTACAATTCAGACCCTATTCCTGGCACTGGCAGACTCTCCATCCAAGACTTCTCAACCTCATCATCTTCAGAATCTCCATCCAACATTGGAGGCGGAGATTTTTTTTCAGATGAACAAGTCATTCTAGCTTCTAACAGCCCCAAGAAGCGTGCCGGCCGGAAGAAGTTCCGCGAGACGCGCCACCCGGTCTACCGCGGCGTGCGGCTGCGGGATTCCGGTAAGTGGGTTTGCGAGTTGAGAGAGCCCAACAAGAAATCTAGAATCTGGCTTGGTACTTACGCCACCGCTGAAATGGCCGCCCGAGCGCACGATGTGGCGGCTATTGCATTGAGGGGGCGGTTGGCTTGTCTGAATTTCGCCGACTCCACTTCGCGGCTGCCTGTTCCGGCGTCTTCGAGTGCTAAGGACATTCAGAAGACTGCGGCCGAGGCAGCCGAGGCAGCCGAGGCTTTCCGTCCTCAGTCAGATGAGGCAGGTTGTGAGGCGGAGGAGGCCGCCGATGCTTTCTGTGCTCAAACTGCTGAGTCCACTGAATCGGGTCCAGAGGCCGAGGAGGCTGCCGAGGCTTTCCGTCCTCAGTCAGATGAGGCAGGTTGTGAGGCGGAGGCCGCTGATGCTTTCTGTCCTCAAACTGCTGAGTTGGCTGAATCGGGTCGGGAGGCGGAGGAGGCTTTCCCTCCTCAGTCATATCAGTGGGGTTGGGAGGCAGAGGAGGCCGCCGATGCTTTCTGTCCTCAAACTGCTGAGTTGGCTGAATCGGGTCGGGAGGCGGAGGCTTTCCCTCCTCAGTCAGATGTGTGGGGTTGGGAGGCAGAGGAGGCCGCCGATGCTTTCTGTTCTCAAACAGCTGAGGCTGCGGAGGCTTACCATCCTCAGTCATATGAGTGGGGTTTCTGTCCTCAAACAGCCGAGTCGGCAGAATCCGGTCGGGAGGGGAAGGAGGAGACCCCCCAAACTTTGCGTCCACAGTCAAATGAGGAGGCTGCCGGCGGTAATGCCACGTGGACAGAGAATCCGATGTATATGGATGAGGAAAGTATGTTTGGGATGGAGGGATTGCTGTTGAATACGCCTGAGCCTCCATCTCTCTACAATCATGACGTCGAAATGGATGCGGATATGTCACTGTGGAATTATTAACTTCAATTATTTACATTCTTTTAATGAACAAAGGTTTCTATTTGTAGGCTTTTTTTAGTAAGTCCCAAGTAAGCAAAGATGTGTACACAAATACGTAAAGACATGTTTCTGATAATTAAGCACGCGCACATAGCCCACCAAAAGTGGCTAAATTCTTTTCGGCATGGAAATTAAGGAAAAAGGTGTTTAAAGGATAAAAAGATAAAAAATGGTAGGACCCATAACTTTTTGTGAGAGAGGTATATTTATTTATAATGAAAGTGGCCACTTATTCCGGGACAATCCAAAAAGGAAATGTGGTCACTTATCACGGGACGGAGGGAGTATATAAAGAATGATATGCTGATCACTTCTCGTAAGCACCGATCACTGTTTATTCATGTTAGCATTAGTTTTTTTAAATTTTTTTATTGTTTTTATATTCTGACACCCTAGAAATTAATATTGAAATCATTAAATCTACAAAATATATAAAAAATCAAAATTAGTTCGACTTGTCTTATTATTCATTTCTTTCAAGTTAGAGAGAAAAAGAACAAATCAAGCTTTGATTTTTATGTATCTTGTAGATTTAATAATTTCAATATTAATTTCTCTGTTATTAGAACATAAAATAATAATAAAAATTAAAAAAAATAATGCTAACATGAACAAACGATAATCGGTGCTTACGAAAGGTGCTCGTAAGCATTATATCATTCCTCTCTCTCTCTCTATATATATATATAATTATATATATTGCGAAATCATATGTCAAATTAATGTTTATATTTTAATGTTATTCGCAAAATATAAAATGTACAACACACGCCGAGATATTTATTCTAAAAGGTATTCCTGCTACTTTTTTTTGTTTTCATTAGTTTATGTTCTGTTGGGAAAATTATAAAGTTTTGATTTAATACCAAAACCCAACTGATTCTCCAACCGAATAGATGATCGTTTCATCCTAAGTAGTGTTTTCCAGCTCACATGTTTGAGCTCTAGATTTTCTAGGTTTACAGGTTCAGGAAGCAGAAGACAGCAGACGATCCAGCTGTGCCTACAGAGAAGCGAAGAGCAGACGATCCAGCTTTGTCTACAGCAGGAGTCAACCTTCAGCTGAGTCTTTCAGCAGAGCATGATCAAGCTGAAGAGAATTCGAGCTGAGTTCAAAACACAGCTGGTCCAGCTGTACAGAACAAAAGGAACTAACTCTGAAGACATCACTTCAAGTCAGTTTGCCCAATCCAGCTCTGAATTCAGAAGCCAGCTACAAAGGCAGAAGATCCTAGCGTCAGAGGAAGTCAACATGCCTCGACCAATGAGGGATTGCCGAATCAGCATCCTAGACTTCAGGACCTAGGATATGACACAAATGAAAACAGGTGCAGATTCGCCCAACGGCAAATATCGAATTTAAGGAGAGTAGGTAAGATTCAAATGGCTCCTCCAACGGCTAGTCTTGAATCTCTACATATATAAACCCGTCTTCAACCTCAGGATCAAACACGAAAAACTCTCTACAAGCTTTCATTCTCTGAAATCCTTAATCTTTCAACAGCTCTCTAGCAGTTCTACATAGTTCAAAGAACACTTTATCTTACAGTATTTCTAGTTCAGAAACTGCTTAGTTTTTCGTCTGATCCCTAGGCCAAAATCTTTGTATATCTTAAGCCTAGTTTTCGAACGAGTTCATCATACTCTAAAGTTCTTAATTGTAAGAACTCGTTCACAGTTGGAACCCCAAACCAAACCCCTCTTTACCCAGAAAGGTTAGGTCAAGGTAACGCTTGCTTGAAGCGGGAAATTCAAGTGTTTGTAAGGTTTTTTTCAGTACCCGTAAACTGAAAGGTTAGGCTTGACAGTGCCCGCAAACTGTTGGAACATAGCTCGGGTTAGAGTTGTGAAGTTACTTGGTACTTGTAAACCAAGTGGTAGTGAATTACCAGTGAACCTGGTCGTGGACGTAGGAGGTGTTACTCCGAACCACGTAAAAATCTCGCGCTATTTTCTTTCTCTTTAAATTCAGTTTTAGTACTAACTTTATCATCTCATTGCATATTTGATCTAAATCTGCATACACAGCTGCTCTCCAAACACAGCTGCGTCTTTCTGAAAGTTGCACAACTTGACTAAACTGAAAACATAAAGTTAATCTTTTCAAGCTGAGTTTTTCTAATTAACCGAGCTAAGTTTTCAAACCACCACAGCTAACCCTCCTCAGCTGGATTAATAACTGAGCTCACCAACTCTGTTATTTAAACTAGAAAAAGTTTTCAGAAATCTATTTGGTGTATTCACCCCCCCTCTACACCAAATACCTAGCTCAGGGACCATCATGTTCTTTTATAGTAGTATTTCATTTTGATAGGTTTTCTTTTTAATGGATGTGTCTAATCCATTAATATTATTTTTGAGAAAGAGCCATTGAAACACAAACTAGAAATATGAAAGACTTATTAAAACAAAAGGTTAAATTCTCAAAATAATGAACCATTAATGAAGTTGACTTTACACCCCAAAACACAAATTTTCTTCAAGGAAAACTAGTCTTGTGTGACAGATATGTAGATATAGCTGCAACAAAATAAAAAAGTAACGAAGCTTTACACACAGATTTGATACGGCATTGTATTTGTATATATCAACAAAATAACCAAATGCTTTACAGAGATATATATTGCTCCTTTATTGTCTAGAAATTATGGTGTTAGTTTTTCACAAATCTACAACTATTAGATAGATAATGCTTCTTCACAAGATGGAAGAAAAAAAAAAAAAATTAGAAGAAAACTGTGTCTAATTATATAATTAAACTTTACGAGCAGCTAGTTCAAAACAAACTAATGGATGATATCACAAATGAATTTTTTTTATCTTTAGTTTTAATAACTACTGCACTCCTAGACTAATCTGTGTTTTAAAGTCTTTCATAATTGTTTGCAAGAAAAAAAGTCTAATTTAATTAACTGTAGTATTAACGGTGTTGAAAAAACCGTTATAAAAAGTATCCAAAAATATAATGATACAAGGATCTATTGAAACAAACTTTAATAATGTAGTCTTACCTATAGAGTTTTAACACGATAAAATGAAAAAAAAAAGATGCGAACATTTCTCATAATTTGGATTCCCACCATAGAATAATCATCTACCATGTTATGATGTGTTCATCTGAATTATTTCTTAAGTAATTATGTATAGTTATGATATCATAGTGTAAAAGTGAGCGCAACAAAATAAGAGATTAGAAGTTTTGGAGACAGCATACCAGAAGATATTTATGAACAGTAATTATTCTAATTTATTTGGAATTATTAAAAGTAACTAGTCTATTTGGAATTAATAAAGCATTATGAGTTGCTAGGCAGGTTGCTTTTCTTAATTCAAGCAGCATAAATAAAGATTGAGAAAATAAAAACTATGTATGTGACATCAATCGTCATCATCATCATCATCATATGTAACAAAACAGTGTGATTGTGGGATTTATGTCTACCTATCACACAAGGGATCGCCGTTATCAGCCAATGAGAATGAGGTTGAGGTGGATATATTTTCATAATTCATTTCAATTTTATCTTCACCCAAATATCTCGATCTAGATCTCTTCCTCACGATGCTACCAACATTACTGCTTTAATTACTTAACAAACAATTAATAGGATTGATTAATTATTACACCTCTAACTATGAACAAAATTGCACAAATTGAAGGATATGTGATTCAACAACAGTTCTCTAGAACTATATATACTATATACTCGAATTAAAATTCATTCATGCAAGTTCATATACAAGTCAGAAAAAAGCAGATAAACGATCGGAGCTGCAATCAATCATCACTCTCATACCCTCAACTGAAACGTTAACCTAGAAAGAGGGAATAAAACTTAATTATAAACACTCTGTCCATATATATATATATATATATATATGTCTGAATCTGTATGTGTGCGTGTGAAATATACAAGGGAAAAAGGGAAGAGGATACTCACCGGCCGAGTGCAGTTGAGAAGGAGGAATTCACCGCAAATTAAGATGCATAGCAATTTATATACTGTGTTTTAATTCTTGTTTGTAGTTTACAACACAAGGATGAAACTCCGCTATGAATAGTAATTAAGTGGCTCCTGGCTCCTGCACAGCCAAAATCTCCCTTTGATTAAGCTGAATTCGCGAAAAGACAAATTCAATCACAACCACCCAATTTTGAAATATCTTGGGATAGTCCAAAAATGGTTAAAAAAGTACACACCAATCAAAACATATATAAATGGTTGTCGGCGCCAAGTAATTGTAGATCTTAATTCGTGGCATCAGTTGACAAGTTTGGGCACACGGGAAGAGGGTGAGGGTGAGACATACACGCGCCAGGGATTAATGAATAAACAGGAGAAACAAAAAGAAATTGAAGGCGACGTGCAGGAATAAGCGAGTCGATTACATTATTTTCTATCATTATTCAAATATCACTTTCAACTAACCTCAATAATACATTTCTTGTGTCCTAATCTGTATCCACTTGTGGCTCTAAATTTTTCTATCTAAATTACTAGCCTAATTATGTCCCTTCACATGTCAAAATTCAGTTTCATTCAATATACATGAGTTGTCTTTTTGTTTCTCTAAAAAAAGCACATCTTTTCATATTTCTCATGCAAAATTATTTTTCATATATATGTGTACATGTACTATTTTTATTTTTTTAAATATATTTAGATATATTAAAACTTTTGATGTCTCTTAACCAAATGCAAAAAAGAGAAGCTTAACACACAAATATGAGTCATATGACAATGTTTTCTTTGGGACAAGGTGTTTTTGGATAACTAATTTTTGTATAATAATTTGAAAATTATATATGAAATAAATATGTACGACGAAATTCACTTATAAAGCGTTTGTGATGTTAGTGATATTTATAAATTACTAGCAGGAATTTACGTGCGTTGCACGTATTATTTCTCATTTTAACATGATTAGTTTACTACAAATAGTATTATATTTGATAAGAATTATTTATATTTAGGCGAATGAAGACTTCTAATGCAATAAACCTCTTAAGATAATTATTAAAATAATTAATTGCTGATTGAATATAATTCAATTATATATTAAATTATTCATAAGTATGCAATATTACATTATTACCCTTAAAGTGAGTATATTAGAGGGATATAATAGGCAACGCATATTTTGTAAGAATAGACTCTTTTATAATAGGTGTAGATAAATAAACTAGTAAGTAGCCCGTCGAGACTCGACGGGAAATAACTTTATATTTTAATTTATATGTATAAATTTTAAAAATAATTTTATATCTTATTTAAAAGTTGTGATATTGTTCGCGTTAATAATTAATCAAACTTAGAAAATTAATTTTATTTCACGAATCTAAATTTATTATTAGGAATGACAATGGATCGGGTATACTCATTCATTATGTATTTTCTAAATCTAAATTTATTTAGAATTTTTCTACATGTTCGTCCTAATCTCGGTTAAAATAGTGACTTTACTGTACATATGCGTCTCAAATCCGTTGAGTAATACTCGATAAAAATATGAACACTCCAAGTAAAATTATTTAAAATTAGTAAAATTCCTTCTTTTTGAACCGTCTCGTTGGTTTATGCTAAATTACTCGATAAAAATCTAAACAAAGTTAATATTAATAAAAAAATTTAAAAATTCTTCTTTTTAAGTATATTTGAACCGTCTCGTTGGTTCATGCTAAATCGATATCTCTAATCTTTGCCAAAATGCGGGAAAAAAATATTTACATCTTCAAAGTAATATTAATTAAAATTAGTAAAAATCCTTCTTCCTATGTTATTTGAACCGTCTCGTTGGTTTATGCTATATTACTCGATAAAAATCTAAACAAAGTTAATATTAGTTAAAATTAGTAAAAATCCTTCTTTTTAAGTATATTTGAACCGCCTCGTTAGTTCATGTTAAATCGATATCTCTAATCTTTGCCAAAATACGGAAAAAAATATGTTTACATCTTCAAGGTTTTTTATTCTTTTCTTTAGCTACCTATCCCATATTTGATTCAATGTATATATTTTATAGTCGAATTGACGGTTCATATATTATTAAAATTAGTAAAAAAATTCTATGTTATTTGAACCGTCTCGTTAGTTTATGCTAAATTACTTGATAAAAATATAAACAAAGTTAATAATAATTAAAATAAGTAAAAATCCTTCTTTTTAAGTATATTTGAACCGTCTCGTTGGTTCATGCTAAATCGATATCTCTAATCTTTGTCAAAACGCGGAAAAACCTGTTTACATCTTCAAAGTAATATTAATTAAAATGAGTAAAAATCCTTTTTTTCTATGTTATTTGAACCGTTTCGTTGGTTTATGCTAAATTACTCGATAAAAATCTAAACAAAGTTAATATTAATTAAAATTAGTAAAAATCCTTCTTTTTAAGTATATTTAAACCGTCTCGTTAGTTCATGATATCTCTAATCTTTGCCAAAATGCGGAAAAAAGACGTTTATATCTTCAATTTTTTTGTTCTTTTATTTAGCTACATATCCCACATTTGATTCAATGTATATATTATCTAGAAAGCACTAATCGAGGTTTTTAGAAAAATATGTATGAAAAATGAAAAGGATTTCATGTAGACATTTTGATTAAATATATTTATTTAGTCTTCATAGGGATTTTCATTTACAAATTTTCTATAGATTATTATATATGAATTAAGAATGTATAAAATAAGGATTTATAATAATACATTGTTATTATTTTAATATGTGTAATAGAATTAATTAATTAAATAGAGGAAAAGATAAATATGAGATGTGATTAATAGATAAACATATGATATTTGAAAAATATGAAATTAATAAAATTTTAATTAATAAAAATAAAAATTAGAATATATATGAATTAAATTAGACAAATTACCATAATAAAGGAAAATATAGATTATTATATATGAATTATGAATGTATAAAATAAGGATCTGTAATAATACATTCCGAAATTGTAATTATTTTAGTATGTGTAATAGATCAAATTAATTAAATAGAGGAAAAGATAAATATGAGATGTGATTAATAGATAAACATGTGATATTTCAAGAATATGAAATTAATAAAAAAATTTAATTAATAAGAATATATATGAATTAAAATTAGACAAATTACCAGAATAAAAGAAAATCTGAACGGAGCACTGTGGATGGAGCAGCTTTATTTTCGTATTAGTAATAGATTATATGCATAAATACGTGGTATATAAAAACATGGAGTAGATATGATGTTTCATTTTTAGCTATGTTTATTATGAGACGATATATAGAAAACCCAATGTTGGTCCCAAGACGGATACCTTGGTGTAGAGAGGGTGGGGGGTGAATACACCAAGGTTTAAAAACTTTTCCCAGTTAAAACTCTTTTGAGTGAGCTGGCTGTGTTCGATCCAGCTGGATGGCAGCTTGATCGACACAGCTGGCTGTGTGCGGAATGTGGTGGATTTGGAAAGTCCGTCTGTTGCTTCAAATATATTGCAAAGCTCTGTTTCACTTTTCAGTTAGTCAGTTTAAGCAGATTGAAATGTATGCTTATGAGAGTTAGTAACATGCATAAAACAAAGCGATAAATAACAAGAGCATTTTTAACGTGGTTCGGAGTAACCCCTCCTACGTCCACGACCAGATTCACTGGTAATTCACTACCACTTGGTTTCCAAGTACCAAGCAACTTCACAAACTCTAACCCGAGCTGTGTTCCAACAGTTTGCGGGCACTGTCAAGCCTACACCTTCAGTTTACGGGTACTGAAGAACCTAACCACTCGAATTACGCGCTTCGAGCAAGCGTACCTTTACCTAACCTTTCTGGGTTTGGGTTTGGGTATGGGGTTCCAACTATGAACGAGTTCTTACAATGAAGAACAAGGAGTATGATGAACTCGTTCAGACTAGGCTTAAGATATTTATTCTGATCTATTCTGCCTATGACTGAATCTGTGAACAACTAAGAACACAGCTGACTGGCTGGGTGTTCTAGAAAGATTTGGCTTTGTAGATCGTTGTTCATTTTTTTGTTTTCTTCTATTTCTTCAGTCGTCTTGCCAGCCTCACCCGTCAGCTCTTTTTCTTCAATGGTGAGGAAGTGTATATATAGGTGGAGATTCAAACTAGCCGTTGGAAGAGAGCCGTTTGAATCTTACCTACTCTTGTTGACTTCTGGCCTTTACCTACGAAGTAGGTCTGCATCTGCAGAGGCTATTCCTTCTCTGATTTGACTGCGTCAGACAAGATCTTCTGACATTGGGATCTTGTCTTGGAGAAGGTCTTCGTCTTCGAGCTGTTAAGCGTCTCTACTGTGTTTTCAGCGTCTTGGACTCTGCTGCGTCTCGACTCTGAGCTGTATCTTAGACTTGTGCTGTATCATCAACCTGAGCCGTGTCTTCAACCTGAGCTGTGTCACTGACCTGAGCTGTTTAGACCTGAGCTGTGTCATCGACACTAAGCTGGGTCTTTTATACTGAGCTGGGTCTTTGACACTGAGCTGGGCTTCCGTCACTGAGCTGGGTCTTGATACTGCAGGATCTTTGACTCTGCTTGGTCTTGTTCGCCGAGTCCGTTTCCGCCGAGATCTTGAGCTGTCTGCTTAGCTGTGTCTTCTGCTGTCTTCAGCGAATCTACCTGTAAACTAAGAAACTCTATAAGCTCAAACAGGTGAGCTGAAAAACGTTTAGGCTTGTGCGATCATCTACTCGGTTGGGGTCAGCTGGGTTTTGGTATCCAATCAAAACTCTATTAATTTTCCCAACAATTTCCCCCTTTTTGATGATGCCAAAACCTAACTGAGAAAAACGACCTGCTTCCCCCTAAATGAGAAAGTGGGTTTAAAAGATTTCAGCAGAAGATTAAATTCAGAGTTCAGTGCCTGGACAAAGAGTTATTGTCATCAGGGTGAGCTTGAGAGCAAAAGTATTTCAGTTTTATTAATCCATAAAAGATGATTACAAGAGATACAGGATTAACGAACTGAAAACAAACAAAATTAAATCCCAGTAAGCTGGGTCTTCATCTCGGCTGCTTCTGCTGATTCTTCATTCTATCTTCTTCCAGCTGCTCATCTGTTCTTAACCTGTATCGGTTAAATATCATCTGCTCCAGCTTCCTGTATTCTTCTTCGTTGTTTGCCTTGGAAATTTTCCTCCTGATCGCCCATCTGTTTACTTCAAAGAATAATCTTTGATTTGTCAGGAAGTTGAGTTCCAGGTATCAACGGAGGCTGGATATGATACAGCTGGGGAGCAGTGAGCTGGATCTTCGCGGTGTTTGCAGCGTTGAAGAATGCTTTTGCCGTCATCCTGTCTTGATGAAAAAGCTCATTGAGATGCATCATAAAAGCAACATCTGAGGGCGTATTTGGGTAAGCTCCCAGATAATAGTAATCTTCGATGAACTCAAACTTTGTATGTTCCCAGTCGTCGTTTAGCTCTTCTGGGATCCATTCATCAACTCTTCTCCAGTTCATCGGCATCTGAGACTTTTTCTTTGCAGCTCTTATGCTTGCTCTTTTCCTCTCGTCGCTTCTTCTCTTCGGCATTTAGCGGACTTTCTTTCTTCTTCTCGTCGTTCTTGGAGGCTTTTCATCTCTTGCTTCGCCGAGTTACAAAGTTGCAGAGCCAATGAATATCATTGAGCCGTTCGGCATGGCTCCGCTAGCTTTGGCAAGAGGGATGATCATTCTGCTCCATTTCCTTTCCGTCCAAATGGTTCATTCGCATCCACCAAGAACAACTTCGTCAATCTCTCGATCGCATCACTTGGACTTCAGCTACAGCTTTTCCTTTGCCCGTCTTTGAAGTTTTTCTCTTGTCATTACCTTCCCCCTTTTTGGCATTATCAAAAAGAGTGGAGGAGAGGTTGACTACTGTCTCATTCAGCTGGGCCAAGGCTTTGTCAATGTCTGCAATCTTTGCTGAGTTGTCTGTTGTGACTAGATTGAGTTGTACTGTGCTGCTGCTTCCAGCTTTGAACTGATTGTCCAGCTCCTTGTAAAGATTGAACAGCTGGTGGATGTCAGTTCTGTGGGAGAGAGTCTGCTGTTGGAGAGCGTCCAGCTGGCTGGATAAATCGATGACGCGGCTTTCCAGCGGAGCTTGGAGGTTTGAGATGATCTCAGGGACTCTCTTCTCTAGATGATTTGAATTATCAATACGTTGAGACACGAGAGACTGTTTGAGATCTCTGCTGGTGCTTTCCTGCAGATCCAGAGCGAATCTGTGAATGTCGTCAATGGACTGTCCATTGCTCTGGACTTGCGACTCTATAGCTGTGATGCGCAGAAGGGTATCAACATTTGATTTGAGTCTATCCTGAAAAAGGATTTCCTCGACTTGTTTGGCGATCTCGTCCTTCATTGCATCAGAAATCACAGTAGGATCCGTCTGGGTCCCGGATTCGGCTTGGCTGGGTTTTACTGCCTCGATCTCGACCAGTGAGCGAGTGTCATCGGCAATTGGACTCTGTGGGGCAGCTTCAGTTGGCTCAACTGTTGCATCAGTTGGCTCTTCTTCAATCATCATTGCCTCAGCTGTGTCGGCAGGGACAGCTTCATTGGCAGTTTCAACTGGAACGATCCAGCTGAGATTGTGTAGGTAGGAGTTGGCACGAGAAATGACTTCCTCGGGCGTGGTACTTCATCCTGTTCAACCTTCTGAATGAAGATCTGGATCAGCTCGTCTTGATGCTCAAAAGCATCCTGAAGACTTCCAAAACCAAATATCTCCTGCAGAGCTGCTTCTTCGGCTTTAAGCTTATCGAAGGTAAAGAACTCCACCATTTCCTCATTTGCGTACCAAGTGGCCATCTTGGTAGCCAAATAAAATTTGAAGTCACTTACAGCGACTAAAGCAGCAGGGAGCGAGGCAAGAGAGGGATAATGTTGCAGTGCGCTCTTTATTCCTTGGAGTCTGAGGTCCTCGACCCTCATGACTGTGGCAGCACGTGCAACGGCTCTGGGGCTGAGGATTTCGATTTCCTCAGAAGAAGTAGTAGAGCTTGATGGTTCAGCTTGGTATTCATCATCCAGCTGCAAAGGAGCGTCAGCTGGATGGGGCTCTTTAGGTGAGCTGGGTGCTGAAAGATGGGTGGTTTCAGGTACTGAAGAAGTAGGGGAGGATTCTTGGAGAAGTACCTGAGGATGAGGAGGAAGGAGAAGAGAGTGTTGTTGAGGAGGAGATCCAGATGATGTGAGATCAACTGGAGCGGGTTGTGAGGATGCTTGAAGGATTTGGCGAAGTGGAATAGCATCCTCCGGGTCAGGGTGGGGGACCACTATCTGTGGTTCCTCAGCTTCACGTGAAGCAATCACAAACTCCATTCCTTGATCTGTACTGGAGGAGGAATCCTGTGCTGTCTCCTCAGCGACTGATCTCCATTCAGTTCCAGCTGGCTTGTCAGCTGGCTTCTCGGCTGTATCCTCAGCTGGCTTGCTGGCTGCCTTAAATTTGAGCTTCTTTTTGCGGTGTGGAGATCCATTTGGCCGAGTTTCCTCCGCCGTTTTCTTTTCCCGCTTGAGAGGAGAGATACCGTCGTTTTGCCTCCCGCATCTTCTTCTTCCCTTCGTGGTCGTTTTCTTCATCAAGTCGAGAGCTGACTTTGTTTTTCAAACAGAACTTTGGACACAGGGAACTCTTCTGTGTCTTTCCACTTGATTTGCCGTCCAGTGGTGTAGTGTTCTATTATGCACGCCGCCTTGGTGCATAAATAGATGGTCTCCCTACAGCTGAATTTTGTGAAGCTGTCATCTTCGAAGTGAATTTTTTTCGACTCCTTCTCCAACTTTCCCATAAAGTAGGAGAACCAATCCATAGGATCATTCCTGAGGATGGCTATCATGGGCTTCAGCTTGGGTATGCTGATTTCTCCTTGAGATCCAGCGATACCTAGAATACACTTCTGGGTGATATCCAGAAGCAGTCTGAATTTGGGCTTCAGCAGTAGCTTGGACATACTTGCCCTGTAGGGTTCCGGCTTGAACAACATCTGATCCAATTCGGCCTGGATCTCTTCTCTGGTGTAGTTGTCTGGGGAGCGGTCCCCAAGAGTTTTCAATCCGAACAGCTTGTTCAATATCCGGTTGATGTTGATGTCGACGTCCCAGGGAGTTGTGTGCCCTGTCTTTTCTTTGAGTTGGAGGGTGATGTTGGAGCGGAGACGTTCTTCTCTGTTCGTCATCTCCATGAAGAACTCTGCTACTTCCCGGCGGAAGATGTTCTTCGGATGCGCCGTCGCCCATTGAAGTAGGCCTGCCTTATCGATGAGATCTAGCACCTCCTGGAACTCCGAGTTCTTGTAGTTCTTGAGAGTTAAGCAACTCTCAAAGTGCAGTTTTGACATGAGGTTCTCTGATTGGTTCGCTCCTGGGGTTATCTTCTTTGGTGCCATTGAATTTATCTGTATTGAGGAGTTAGAAAAGTACAAGAGAAAAGAGTTTTGCAGAGAGATAAACAAGAACTTGATTTGCAGAAGAATTTCAGAGATAATAAGTAAATGTGGCGACGATTTGCATATCTTTGATATATATATATCATCCGTCTATCTTGATGAACGATTGAGATCTTTAGGTTTGAATTCAAGATCTGCGGCTGGGAGAGATTTGCGCAACACGTTAAGTGACGTGCGTATATAGATTGTCGGTCACGCACGCGTGAGGTAGTCAAAACGTTTCTGACTTCTCCCTCGACTTTCCCGAGCTACAGTACCCTGCATGCTTTTCATTAAATGCGATGGGATTCGATTTGCTGGATGGCTTATTGACAAATCCTTCTAAGGAATGATTGTGAATTTTGAATTTAAATTCAAATAATTTTATCCTTAAATAGCATATTCCTCAGGGAAGTAAATGAAAGACTGCAAACCTGTCAGCTGAACTTTGTAGTCAGCTGATACCTCTGCTGTGTTTCTTAATGTTGAGTTACTCCTTCGTTTAGCTATCCACCGAGCTTGATTCCCCTCACTGGTTTCCCTTCCCGAACGGTCACTTGGACATATTATCCATCCGATATTACAAATGTCTTCTCCTTTGCTTGATTGACGCTTCTCCTACCGAGTATTTGTAGATTTTGCTTGAATTTTAGTCAGCTGAGTTCCCTTTAGCTCTTCGACTGATGTCCAGCGGAGCTTGATTCCCTTTTTGGCTGGGAAATCCTTCTGAGTTTTGGGATCCAGCTGAGTTTGTTTCCCATCAGCTGGATGAGCTTTTCTTTATTCGGTTTGAGCAGTCCAAATAATTCACACACATCAACTTGACTTGGATTTCAGCAGATTGTGCTTCGACGTGAATTTTCCCAACAATGGATAATCTTGAAATGATAGTAGGTGGCATTTTCTTCAGCTACATCCTACTTCGTTTGAGCGGATTTTCTCATCATCAGCTCATTTCTTTGATGAAGTCTCAGTTTGTATAGCAAGTAGACAGCTGTCCCTAATCCAGCTGGTTCAAGTACTGCTTCTCTACTCTTCTCTTGAGACCAATGTACTGAGCTGAATGACTGGCTGAATTTTCAGTTTTGTATCCAGCTGTCTTTATTTCACAGTTGGTCCCAGTCAGCTAGCTGGGTTTCTTCATTTTCTTCATTGGTTGAATCAATAAGATGTTTCAGACATCTTAATCAGAGCAATCATCCCCATCTTTCCTTGCTGTGATCCAGCCTATTGATGCTCCGTACAAGTATGGCAACTTCTTCGTGCAATTCTTCTTTGCTCATATTTTTGAACTCCTTTCTGACTTTTTCAGTCTGAGTTGATTGAGCTGATCTTCTTGACTCTGCACTGAGAGCTGTCTCTTTTTCCTTTGGAATCAGCTCCGTTTCATTCATCCGGCTGGATGATTCTCCGCTTGTGATCCCCAGATCAAATTCGTTGGCTTTCAAGATGGAGAACAATTTTTCCGTCTCCATGCTGCCAAGATCAGTTCTGCTTTGGTGAACCACCTTGTGTGTACACCATTCTGAGGAGAGAGCTGCAAGAACTTTCACGTTCTTATCTCAAACTGTGTGTTTCCCAGTTCGGATCGTCTCGATCTCGATGACGAGGTTGGAGAATCTGAGCTCCATTTGATCAATGGACTCGTAGGGGAGTTGCTTGAAGTTGTCGAACTTCTGGCATGCAACTGAGAATTTGTTCTCTTGAATTTCCTCTGAGCCTTCACACAGCTTGGCTAGAGTGTCCCACATCCCCTTAGCTGTCTCGCAGTTGATGATCTTGCTGAGATAAGCGTCTGTCACCGTTGAGGAGATGACGTTGCGAGCGTAGCTATCCAATCCAGCTTGTCTTCTTTCTTCTGGAGAGTACTCATTCCTTGGCTTCACAACTTGCCGGAGTACTGGTTCAGCTCCAGGTGTGGTTTCTGCTTTTCTTTCTGACTTCATGATGATGATGGGTCCGTCTGTGATAACATTCCACATCATGTCGTTTTGCGCGCACAGAAAGCTTTTGAGTCTGAACTTCCATATCTGATAATCATCGACTGAGAATGTTGGAAGATTCCTTCACAGAGAAGATTCCATGACAGTATGCAATATAATGATTTTTAAAAAAAAATTTGTAACTTTGAAGGATCCGTTCAGGTGACCACTATCAGCAATGAAGCTGACTTGACAGATACAGTGATCTTTTGAACCACTGCTCTGATACCAATTGTTGGTCCCAAGACGGATACCTTGGTATAGAGGGGGGGGGTGAATACACCAAGGTTTAAAAACTTTTCCCAGTTAAAACTCTTTTGAGTGAGCTGGCTGTGTTCGATCCAGCTGGATGGCAGCTTGATCGACACAGCTGGCTATGTGCGGAATGTGGTGGATTTGGAAAGTCCGTCTGTTGCTTCAAATATATTGCAAAGCTCTGTTTCACTTTTCAGTTAGTCAGTTTAAGCAGATTGAAATGTATGCTTATGAGAGTTAGTAACATGCATCAAACAAAGCGATAAATAACAAGAGCATTTTTAACGTGGTTCGGAGTAACCCCTCCTACGTCCACGACCAGATTCACTGGTAATTCACTACCACTTGGTTTTCAAGTACCAAGCAACTTCACAACTCTAACCCGAGCTGTGTTCCAACAGTTTGCGGGCACTGTCAAGCCTACACCTTCAGTTTACGGGTACTGAAGAACCTAACCACTCGAATTACGCGCTTCGAGCAAGCGTACCTTTACCTAACCTTTCTGGGTTTGGGTTTGGGTATGGGGTTCCAACTATGAACGAGTTCTTACAATGAAGAACAAGGAGTATGATGAACTCGTTCAGACTAGGCTTAAGATATTTATTCTGATCTATTCTGCCTATGACTGAATCTGTGAACAACTAAGAACACAGCTGACTGGCTGGGTGTTCTAGAAAGATTTGGCTTTGTAGATCGTTGTTCATTTTTCTGTTTTCTTCTATTTCTTCAGTCGTCTTGCCAGCCTCACCCGCCAGCTCCTTTTCTTCAATGGTGAGGAAGTGTATATATAGGTGGAGATTCAAACTAGCCGTTGGAAGAGAGCCGTTTGAATCTTACCTACTCTTGTTGACTTCTGGCCTTTACCTACGAAGTAGGTCTGCATCTGCAGAGGCTATTCCTTCTCTGATTTGACTGCGTCAGACAAGATCTTCTGACATTGGGATCTTGTCTTGGAGAAGGTCTTCGTCTTCGAGCTGTTAAGCGTCTCTGCTGTGTTTTCAGCGTCTTGGACTCTGCTGCGTCTCGACTCTGAGCTGTATCTTAGACTTGTGCTGTATCATCAACCTGAGCCGTGTCTTCAACCTGAGCTGTGTCACTGACCTGAGCTGTTTAGACCTGAGCTGTGTCATCGACACTAAGCTGGGTCTTTTATACTGAGCTGGGTCTTTGACACTGAGCTGGGCTTCCGTCACTGAGCTGGGTCTTGATACTGCAGGATCTTTGACTCTGCTTGGTCTTGTTCCCCGCCGAGTCCGCTTTCCGCCGAGATCTTGAGCCGTCGCTTAGCCGTGTCTTCTCGCCGTCTTCAGCGAATCTACCTGTAAACTAAGAAACTCTATAAGCTCAAACAGGTGAGCTGAAAAACGTTTAGGCTTGTGCGATCATCTACTCGGTTGGGGTCAGCTGGGTTTTGGTATCCAATCAAAACTCTATTAATTTTCCCAACACCCAAAGCAATGGAGGGTTCTAGGTTTTTAATTGGATGTGCACACGGGCCACGCGCTCTCATCCGTGTATTAAAACTCACTTCCATTTCCATCAACTAAACTACAAATTAGTCTAATTAATTTTGTTTATTGCTAGAATCAACACTTGTGTACTCAGCTAAAAGACCAATATATAACATTCACTTTGAATATTCTATTAATTATGTTTTTGTTTTTTTCTATCTTCATTAATTGATGATGCTTTTACATAACATATCCATTTTCTTCTTAAGTTTTGTCATACCTATGCGGCTATGCGATTCCTCCACAGCTTAGGTAGGAGTTGTCTTTTAAATTATTGTCATCTAAATTTTAGATTCAATCTGCAATTTTAATATCATTCTCAAAATGTTTTATGAAAATATACATGCAAATTCTCAATTTGTTGCAACTAATTAAAACACGTTGGCCGGGCACGAGTGTTGCGAAGATTGAGTGTCGATTCAAATGCAATTCCTATGAGAACATAGATTGTCACCATATGTGTACAGTAAGCTTTTAATCGGAACCAATTCCAACATGTTTCCACAAGGTTAAACGATACCATTTTCTTCCGTAATATTACTATGTTTATATTAAATTTCCTTGTCATCAAACACTAATATAAAAACCCTAAATTTGTAGTTGACGAAAACTGAAATTCTACATGGTGTGGAGACATACAGAGGATTTGATCTAGGAGTATACCAAAACAAATGTCAATGCCAACTAAACCTAGTGAAAACCAATTTGCCATAAGTTGAATGACATCTCAACTAGTGCTTGGACAATTAAGTTATATATGTTCCAAAAAGAGTAGGTCTCTTGTGAGAAATTAAATTTCACAAATTTGGTCGTCAGTGAAAGGTTTAAGTTATATATCTCTTTGGAACAAAGATATTTATAATATGGTTTATTAATAAATCATAATATTCAAGTGCATTATTTTTAGAAAACATTAATTATTGGTAACAATACTATCTTCATCTTCACATAGAAAGTAGTACTACAGTATATGTAAATATTTCATCTTTCTTCCCACGTGTAAGTTTCAGTAAAAAGAAAGGGATGAGAAGAAAGGAGTTGGGGGTATAAGTGGAAACCTGAAAAGTTTTGAGTCAAATAGGAAATTTCTGTTTAAGCGCGGACTAAAATTTTGATTCCGTATTGAGAAAGTCACACAGTAGAGTGACCACTAAAAATGGGTACACGTGGACAAAGGAGTGGGTCGAATTTGTATGAGGTGTACCGAAATAAATCCCATTTTCCCTTGTGGTGTTGCCTAGTTGTCCTCCTAAATCAACATCAAGCTTCACAGCGTGGGCAGCCAGCCAGCCTGTCTTTATAATATCTGCGTCTCACTCACACATTCATAGTACTGTATATATACTTCACTCACTGAAACAACTGAAAACACTTTCTTTCTCTTCCAATCCTCAACATTAGCTTCTTTTAGATATACTTCACCTAACAATATATATTTCTCCCAATCAAAATACATACAAACACAAATTCATATATATATATGGATATGTTTGGGAACCACTACTCAGACTTGGACACTTTTCCTGGCTTCCAAGATTTCTCCTCGCCCTCGTCATCCTATATTGTAAGCTCCGGCGGCGGCGGCGGAGCTTTTTTTTCAGACAAACAAGTGATTCTAGCTTCCAACAGCCCCAAGAAGCGTGCCGGACGGAAGAAGTTCCGCGAGACGCGCCACCCGGTCTACCGCGGCGTGCGGCTGCGGAATTCCGGTAAGTGGGTTTGCGAGTTGAGAGAGCCCAACAAGAAATCTAGAATCTGGCTTGGTACTTACGCCACCGCTGAAATGGCCGCACGTGCGCACGATGTTGCGGCGTTTGCATTGAGAGGGCGGTTGGCTTGCCTGAATTTCGCCGACTCCACTTGGCGGCTGCCTATTCCGGCGACTTCGGATACAAAAGACATTCAGAAGGCTGCAGCGGAGGCAGCAGAGGCTTTCCGTCCACAGTCAGATGAGTCGTGCGGCTGGGAGGCGGAGGAGGCCTCTGATGCTTTCTGTCCTCAAACGGCTGAATCGGGTGGGGAGTCAGAGGAGGCTGCCGATGCTTCCTATCCTCAAACAGCTGAGTCGGCTGCCGATGCTTTCCGTCCTCATGAGTCATATGGGTGGGGTTGGGAGGTGGAGGAGCTCGCCGAAGCTTTTGATACTCAGTGGGGTCGGGAGGCCGCCAGTAATGCCATGTGGACAGAGAATTCGTTGTATATAGATGAGGAAGGCCTGTTTGGGATGGAGGGATTGCTGTTGAATATGGGTGAGGGGATGATGCTGCCTGACCCTCCACCTCTCTACAATCATGATGTGGGAATGGATGCTGATATGTCATTATGGAGTTACTTTATTATCTAGTCTAGTAAAATAGGGAAATAATAATACTACAACATACATACATACGTTCTTTAAATAAAGGGTAAATATTACCAAAAAAATAAAAGCATATAAATAAAGGTATCTACGGTTCAGCTTTTACGAATGAAGGCATTCTTTAAATAAATAATGAGTTTCAGTTTTTAGCTTGTTACGGATAGCGTTATGAGCATAAAGTTTTTATATCCACTGTTCAAAATTTGGAGGTAAACTACAGTCTTAATTTTTAAACTATGTAAGTTATACCCACTATTCAAATATAACAATTTTGTGTATAAGATATTGTATAAAATAAGGGGAACAATTGATATACCGAGTCAACCTTATTAATTTTAAATTTTTTAACCTTCTATCGAATTTCTCTATTACCTACTCTGCTTATTGTAATCCATTTTCAATTTGGAGATACATCATACAATACCATCAGACCCATCACACTTCCGTATAAATAAATTCTACGCATACCAATTTCATACCTTTTTTACTGTAATGCTGCCGGGTAAATATCCGCCAGAAGTTTTAGGGACCTCGTCCAACCACACGATCGCAACCTATGGTTTCCAGACGCGGACTCCTTCAGCAACACTCAGCACAGCCTTCGCTCGTTTCCTACCCGAGGCGTATGGTTTTTGGTCGGTACACAAAGAAAATAATATACTGGAAGGGATGAACAAAAGTCCAAACTTTTATTTAGGAATTATATAATATTTATTACAACATAAGTATATCTCCTTCAGGGAGAAGACAGACTTGTTTAGCTACCTATGGTAGCGGGATTGAAATACATAAAATTAAACCTACCAACATTAAACTAAGAATAATGAAAAAAAAACTAAGAATAATGACAATTTTATATTTGGAGAGAGCAGAGAAGATGATGTGTAGATTTTTCGATCTTCAATGCTCTCTTTAATTCTTGTTTATATAGAGGCCTGAGTGAATGACCTCCCTTCCTGCATTATTGCCTCGGATGCTTTCTTTCCTTGGCTAGCTTAGCTTCATGTGAATTGGGTCCTCCATTGTCCTCCATGCGGACAACCAACTTTCGGTGTGAGGTCTCTTTCTCGTGACTAATGGACCACTTTTCTGCTGGTAGTGGTCTTCATGTAGTTTTACCCATATACTCCCTCCGTCCCATTAGTAATGTCCCATTACTTTTAGGCACGGAGATTAAGAAAAGTGTGTTTAGGGTATAAAGTAAGTTGGTTTCCTTTCGTTAAGGCTTTATTAAATTAAACTAATTACATAGCAAAATGGTCAGTGTTCTTTGTTCATATATTACTGTCGCAGCCCGACTTAGAGTGAAGATGACTAAGCCGGTGGGTCCCACGACTTACACAATTTATGATTAACCAAAGGATAAGATAACGACCCAAGTTATCAAATAGGAACCAAAATACACCAAATCATACTTTTCGATCATCAAAACATGCTATCAAATCAAAAAGAATCAATCATAGATCGAACAACGACATCATTATTCAAGAACGATAATTCATGTATTCAAGTTCGATCAACGATCAATGATCAACGATAAACGAGTATGGTCAAGAAACTACACCATCTCGTTGCAGAATTAAGCATACTGAAATTTAAGGATTTAACAAACTGAAGTCTAAGGTTTAACAAACTGAACCAAGGTTTAGAGAATCTATAACATAAGCAACATAACAAAACAACATAAGTGAAACAATTTCAGAGAGTGTTGCAGCGGAAAACATAAGTTTTGGTTACATGTATGAAGACATATAACCGTGCTCTAACTTAGAATGATAACTCGAGATATCAACAACAACAAAGCCTGCCCAGCACACTCCATCTCCATCCGAGCTAACCTGCACATTTTAGAAATAACATGCAGGGCTGAGTACTTTCGCACTCAGTGAACACATGCCAAAATAATTTAAAAGTTGCTACTTAGAGCTATAGATTGAATACTTGCCATAAAGCATAACACAAGCAAACTTAAAAAAAACGAACCTGTGCATGCCAAAACATTTACTTTCATTATACGAGACTGCAGTCAAAATACTATTCATGTATGTACCAAATCTACTATCATTTAATAGTGTTGAGAAGTAGGCCTCCTTCTCAAACACCTGTAATCGGCCTACCAAAAGGAAGGCGCACGATTACAAACTGTGCACACAGATCCCACCTTGCATAGGACCGAATTCGTCTTTCCTTGGTAGATGGTAGCATACAAAAACACTTTAAACATTGGCAAGTCAATCAATTTAAAAACATCACATAATCATAATCATATAGTCACATTCGACATTTCTTTAGTTTAGAAAGCCCACATTTTATTTGTATAATAGAAAAGCCCACCTGTTTCGAAGTTGCTGAACTAAACTTTACTTCTCGATTTCCCTTCACTTAATGGTCCCGCTCGGTCCTTCAATTTAAAATTAGGTTTAAACATAAGAGCGAGAAAAGTAAAAATCGAGGAATGAGAGATGCTGCTTCGATACTATGATCTTTCTTGGCTTTCTAGGGTTTTCACTCTACCACTAACACTTAAACTTTTCTATCTTAAATCTTAGCTCTTAATCATTCACTACTCAAAATAACTTCTAAAGACATAATTAAACATATACTTTACTTCTAACCCTTTCATCTTTTCATTAATATTTATTGACTTATAACTTATACTATTGTCAACATTAATCATATCATAAAGAATATTTCATTTCTTCGTATAAGTATCTCATTAACCATTAAGCTCTTTATTTATTTATTTTAGCACATCAAAAATGCTTAAGTTCTTTGATAACATTTAAGCTTAATATTAAAACTTTTGAGTTTATGAAAGAAATAACTGAAAACAAGTTGATCAAAGATCAGCTGGATAAATCAAGCTGTCTGGAAAATTAAACTAGCTGGAAAAACTGAGTTATCTGGAAAACTGAGCTGGCTGGAAAACTGAGCTGGCTGGAAAAACAGAGCTGGGCCGGAAAACCGAGCTGGCCGGAAAACCGAGCCGGGCCGGAAAACCGAGCCGGCCGGATTTAACATCGGGTCCAATGGTAAATCCACTGATCGGGTCCAATGGTAAATCCAGCTGACTGAGTTCAGCTGAGTTAAACCAGGAATTAAACTCTAGAAACTCTCAATTTCAAAACTTTGTATTAAAATTCTGAAAAATTCTACGTCACTTAATTTTTAACGTAGATTCCATTTCTTTCATTATTTTCTTCATTAAAAATCAATTACATGGCTTTATTGTACATATATATTTCGGTCCTTTTGATAAATTAAGAATTAAAATCCAAAGTTCATTCTAATCACTTCCAATCATGTTAATTTAACTTGAAATTTCTCAAATCTTAATAAATCAAACCATCAAACATATTTATAATCATCATATGAGCTCATAGAAATCATCAATTTGATCATAGGATCAAAGGATAAAATCCCCTAATTTTATTGAAAATTTCGAAAAAAATAGGAAATTAGATTTAGGTTAGATTCTTCTTAAACTGATGCTAAAAATGGGATTTAGATCACAGATCTAACATAATATTCAAAGATCAAAACATTCATCCTACTTCATGAAAAATTCGAAAGTTTTGGAAGGAAGAAAGATGGATTTTCCTTGCTAATCTTTGGCTAAGCTCTTGATCAAGTATAGATCTAACCTTCTTGAATGAAATAGATGCTTGATCTTTTAAATTCTTGAGCTTGAATCCTTGATCTTCAATGGAGGTTGTGTGTGTGTGATATGCGTGTGTGTTTTGAGAGAGAGTGCCGAGAAAGTGAGTAATGAGATATGAATGAATGATGTTAGATAATTACTATCTTCATTCATGCATTAGACAAAAATTACTATTTGCAATAATTACATGTTGGGATAAGATCAAATTAAGGATCTTATCCTTAGATTTTATTAGATTTTATTAGATTTTATCAGATTTTATTAGATTTTATCATTTAATTTAATTAATACTTAGCATCTAACATGGGATTCTTTTGTACCAACAAATATTCCATGTAGATATTATTAGATTTAAAAATTAAATCAAAGTTTATTAGATAAGCTTAATTTAAAATATCTAGCAATAGTATCTTATTTAAGTAATTAATTTATAAATTCTCTAATTAATCACTTAAATATCATTAAATCGTTAATCAAAATCATCCCAGCTTTAAATAATAAATTCTCGAGCTCTATAAATTTTATTAGGGTTTCCTTAACCCTAATTTAAGCTTTCTCGAGAAAAAATTCCAGAATAAAAAATCCGGACTAAAATATCATTACCAAAGAAATTCTACGATCTCCGGAGAAATCAAATCTTCGAATTAAACACACACTTTTCAAATAAAATCCAAACATATAAGCACATAATCCTAAACACATTCATAATCTTTCTCGGATCATCCGAGACGAGATTAACATCTTAAATTATTTAATTTACTTAATTTCTTTACTTTCGGCAAATTAGGACTGCCGAGATATTTTTATTGTCGGAACTTAATTTCTTTCTAAATTCTCACGGCGCAATTATCTCAGCGATTTACTAAGTAACCTTAAGTCCGATTATGAAAAAGCGGGGTATTACAATTACCAACTAAACTTTAATTTTTTTTTCGATTAATATTTTCTACCGAGTTTCATTTTGATGAGTAATTTTACGATTAATTTTACGAACATTTTTTACGAGTAATATTTTATCGAGTTTCATTTTTACAATAATGGAGATTTCCATTGAAATTAAATTTTGTAATGAAATTTAAATTTTTTTATTCTTAATTTTCGATTCTTAATTTTTGAATCCTTAATTTTCCAATGCATAAATTTAAAAACAGTAAATATGCCGAAGGAAAAAAAAGAAGAAACACCATATTCATTCATTCATCAGTTTGGAGCCAAATATTGGGAAGTGAAAATTTCATATTCCCTCCACATTAAACTCAAAAATTTGAAATCCTAGAAATGCTATAAATACTCCTTTACAGGAGATGCAGAAGGCATATCTATCAACCAAAAAAAAAAATGCCAAGACAAAGGCCAAAGAACCTAACAAATACAAAAAGGAACAATTTGGTGCAGTTTCTTCTTCAAGGCAGCTCCAATGGAAGAACTGCGAAGGGGAAGATGACTGAGGCTGCAGCAAAATTCTCCATCAACCGAAGGACTGTTACTCGGATTTGGGCTGCAGCAATGAAACAAAAGAATTCAGGTCAGTACATACACTTACAAAATGGCAAAGCATGCTCAAGAAGAAAACGAGTACAGATTGACTTGGAGTTAATTTCAATCATGGAGCTTCAAAAAAGATCAACAATAAGAAGCTTAGCTCATGGTATAAACTGCAGCAAGACCACATTGGGTAGATGGATAAAAATGGGGCTGATCAGAGCTCACACTAGTGCAATACGGCCAGACCTTACTGCTCCTAACAAACTGCTTAGGCTGAGATTTTCTTTGGAGGCTCTAGAATTGGATAGAATCTTAAACACACTAAGGTTCAGAAGCATGCACAACACGGTTCACATTGATGAGAAATGGTTCCAAATTTCAAGAACAGCACATAAGTTCTATTTAACCCCAGAAGAGGAAGATCCTCACAGGACATGCAAAAGTAAGAGATTCATCCCGAAAGTTATGTTTATGTGTGCTGTTTGCGGGCCTTTGTTTAGTGCAGATGACAGTGTTCTATTTGATGGTAAGATAGGGATCTTCCCCTTCACACAAAATGTGCCAGCACAAAGAGCAAGTAAGAACAGACCAGCTGGCACAATTGTCACTAAAGCAATTGAATCAGTTACCAAAGAGGTTGTGAGAGATTGTTTAATCAATCAGGTATGGAGAGATGCAGAAAGATGTATTCATTGTAAGTCACATTTATTAGGAATTCAGTTACTCAACTGTCTAGTCTAGTAAATGTGATTTATTGTGTGTGCAACTACTGTAATTACATACAGATGAAAGCAATATGTATTCACTGTATATGTTTTCATTATTCCAGGTTTTACCAGCTATAAAGGCTAAATGGCCTCCATTTGCTAGCAAAAACATACGAATACAACAAGATAATGCAAAGCCACACATCTTGGACTCAGATCCGATGTTCAGAGATGCAGCAAATACAGATGGATTTCATTTCAGTCTAGTGCAACAACCACCCAACGCACCAGATGTGAATGTGAATGATTTGGGATGGTTTAGGGCTATACAATCAATACAAACAGAGCATGTGTGCAAGACAGTTGATGATTTGGTGAATGCAGTGCTAGTTTCATTTGAACAACTATCTCCCACAACTCTCAACAATGTATTCTTAAGTTTGCAGGGATGTATGGTGGAAATCATGAAGGTAAAAGGACAGAACTGCTACAAGATTCCACATATGAAGAAAGGGGCACTAATAAGGGCAAATACATTACCAGTGAACTTGGAAGTCTCAGAAGAGTTGGTTAGAGAATGTCTATCCTACTTGATTGAACATGGAAGCATAGAAGGTATAGACACACTAATGAATTCCTTGGGTATGCAGACTCTGGATGGTGGACAAATAGAAGAACTTCACAATCTAATGAATAACCTTGAGTATTCATAATGCAGATTATCTCTAAAAAAAAAAATACTGTTTCTGCCTTTTTTTTTCAAAAAGTCAGGCTGCCTTTTTTGTAAGTGTTCATCAAATTTTTTTGTAATAGTGCAGCAAAGAATGATTTTTGTAATATTGCAGTAAGGTTGTGAACTTGTAAACCAGCATCAATGGTTTTTGTAAAGAATGATGAAACACTTTTGTAAAAGCAGATTAGCACTCAACATTTCAACATCTCAGAAAACCACAAAAAATGTGGCATCTCATCATGAAGAATCATTGATGCCAAAATTTCTCCAGCAAAAAACCCTAGTGTGAGCATAATTTCATCATCTCAGCACACCACTATTCAATCCCCACATAGATCTCACATCAAAAAACCTCGGGCACAGAATTCGGAGCATCGCATCTGAACCCCTTTCTTCTCGTGTTGCTTCGATCCCTGCTGCCTCCGACGAGACGTCGTCCTTCTCCTCTAATTTCTCCAGCACCGAATGCATCTCCAGCCCGATCGACGTCGACTCAGCACTAATAACAGCCTTTACTTTCTCCATGTGAGCTAATACACGGATGCTTTGCATCCTTGCAAGATGCAAGATTCGCTGGGTCTCAGATTCTTGGGTGGTAGAATCATCACAGACCTCGACTTTAGGTCTAAAAAGGGGCGTAATAGAGATGAGGGTTGGAGGAATTGAGTCGGCGTGCTCTGATTTCATCAGGCCGACGATATTCAGAGGAGGAAGGAGATTTCTCGGGTTGCAGATGGAGAGAGCAACAGAGCAAGAGAGAGAGTGAGAGAGTTGCAGATGAAGAAGATGAAGTAGCGGCGCCAATAGTAAAAGGGGGAAATGAGTTAGGGTTTATTTAGTGGGTTGGGCGCCCACTAATTAGTGGGTTGGGGGCCCACTCATTTAAACATATTAAAGCTTTAATTTTTACCATATTGGGTATGGGACATTACTAATGGGACGTCCCAATATGGTAAGTGGGACATTACTAATGGAACGGAGGGAGTATCATTTAGTGGGTAATCTCTGTTCATCCACCCACTACTGTAGTTTTCTTTGTAATGGGTGGTTTCCAGCTCAGAGTCACATGACTCCACCAACTTGTATCGGGAATCTACTTTTTTTCGGGGCCCTGGACATCCTGGCTTTTGGCAATACTCCTTGCTCTTTGTGCTCGTTGGATTGAGCCTTATCTTTGCCACTTCTGGGTAAGAAGCCTTTCCCGAACTCTGGTTCCTTCTGGTTCTGGCAATCCGAACAAATGCGCTCAGACCAGTTTTCAAAATGAGCCATGTTGCAATATTTGCGAAGAGTTTCTATGCTCGTCGCAATCTTGTTTTCCCAAAGCAAAGTCCTCTTTCTTTCGAAAGCTTCCTTTGCAAATCTTGTTGATTTTTCTGTCATAGTATTTAACAGGAATGATCCGTTTACCGAATTCTGAAAGAATTTAAACGGAAACTTGACTTTGTCCATCTTTGTGAGACAGACCCATAATCCCCATGCTCTTCTGGTTGAGATGAGGTCTTCTGGTAATGTAGAGACTAGAGTAGTCTCTTTCTCTATAGGCGCCTTGATTTTTTCGAGGGCACGTCCATCTGGTCTCCAAAGCCTAATATAGTGGAAGGCTTCATGATTTCCTTTTTTCGCTGGTTCGGGGGCTGCACTAATAAAATATAGCTCCAAAATATCACATCGGCTAAGCTGCAGATTGTTAGCCCATGTATCATACACCGCTTCTTGAATCCATTTAGGTAGATTCTTGATTTCGGCGAATGATGGAGATGTTGTATAAACCGAAAGAAGTGCTCCAAATTCATACCATCTTTTGACTTCGTGTGGATCTGAATTTGACATCATCCACACCCGAGGATATTTTTCCGAAACATCAACCCTTATTTTTTCTGGATTGATTCCCGTCCTTGTATGGAGCTTCTCCCAGTTAGCTTGATACATCTGCCAAGAAGAAGAAACTTCAAATTTTTCAGTATTAACCTTAGAAGTGCCAGTCATTGGCCTAAGATTAATCTCTCACTCTTTTACCCCAGAGGTGCCGGATTGACATGATAGTGTAGAGTGTGGCTCCTGAATATCATCTTTTTCTTGGGGCAATGGTTCCGAAGATACCACTACCTTAGAACTCGGGCAAGAGGTAATGGAATCCTCTGCTACAGGTTTAGAGCCCTATACTCGAAACTCTTCTTTCACCAAAGGATCTTTGGCCACCCGAAGGATTGGTGTTTATCATGCAGCCCAGAGTTGAGCCTGAGACTGTATGCAAGCTCGTATTCTCGGTGACTTTTGTCTTGTCGAGAGTCTGCATTCTTTCTGCTTATTCAGCATTCAGAACGTACTCGTCCCACTCTCCCGTTAACATCTCCAGATTTTCTCTGAGATACCTTTGGGCCAGTAGAATGGAGTTCACATCAGTTGGCTCCATCTCTTGTTAAGAAATCTGCAAGAACATTTTCGTGAGACTTCACAATGACAATATCAAAAATATAATATCGACATTCAGCTTGCCATCTAATTAATCTCGCCTTTTCGGGCTTAGATTCCATCTTGTTTCTTAAGAAAGCCTTAACCTGCGTGTTATCGACTTTCAAAGTAAATTTCTTTGCTAATAAAAATAAAGGCTATTTTTTAAACGCCTTTCGGACTGCAAATAATTCTTTCTCGTTGATGTGCCATTGCACAGCTTCATCTTTTAAGAATAAACCACTACAGTATCTGCAAGGTTCTTCTCCATTAGGAGTGATCTTGGTTAAGACTGCTGTCCACCAATAATCACTTGCATATGTATACAGGACCAAGTCGTCTTCGTCCTGCGGTATCGAGAGTTTTGGGAGATTTCTGCAAATCTTTTTTAACTCCTTCATTCCTTGTCGATGTTCTTCAGTCCAGATGAACGGAACATCATTTTTCAGTAATGAACTGAAGACTTTTCTATGTTTTTGCGAGATTCTTAATGAATGATCCCGCAAAATTAACAACTCCCAAAAAGCTCTGAAGTTGTTTCTTTTCCTTCAGATCGTCAGGAAAATTCTGGACCTTCTGAACAATATGATCCTGTAGAATAATTCCTGCTTCATCGATCTCGATACCCATAAATTCTATTTTCTGGGTTGCAACGATTGCCTTCTTTTCAGACAGTACTAAACCCTCTTTGTAACAAACATCTGTAAAGATTTCAAGATGTTTGATGTGTTCCTCCATATTTTTTGATGCAATTAAAATGTCATCAATATAGACAAACATAAAAGAAAAATAATCTTTAAACAGATTATCCATCTTCCTCTGAAATATATGGGGCGCATTAGCTAACCCCATTGGCATCACGATCCAAACATAATGCCCTTGTGGAGTAGAGAAGGCTGTAAACTTCTTACTACTTTCCTCCATGCGAATCTGGTAAAAACCTGACTTGCAATCAAACTTAGAAAATACCTTAGTATTTCTAATGCAGTTAATAAGGTGTTCCCTACTAGGGATAAAATATCCATCAAACTCCAGAATATCATTAATTCATTTGTAATTAATAACTAATCTGGGTTTACCTCATTTGATCTCACCATGATTCATTACCAGAAATCCGGGACTGCTTTAAGGCGAGTTCCCTAGTTCGATCAGCTTTAAATGAAGGTGTTCCTTGATTATCTCCTTCATATCCTGTTGATCTTTGAGATTCATCAGGATTGACATGTATCTAACAAACTCATACTCCTTATTTTGCTTTACCCTTAAGGTTGCTTTGAGTTTGTTTTTATCCCACCATGCCAAAGGATTCATTGTAACTCCTTTTAATCTTCCTTTTGACATCTTCTAGAGACACCTGCATTTCTTCCCTGATATTTTGATGAGATATTAAGGATGCCTTGAGGATCTGGATCTCTTCCTCTTTGATATCCTTTTCTCTGATACAACTTATCACTGCTTCGCTGAATCTCTTTTGATCCTTCATTTTTGGGTGTCGAAGTTTTCCTTCATCACCACGCTTGCTGTGAAAACTCAATGGTATCTGGCGATTAAAAGCCCCATTCAGTCTCTGGACAATGATTTTATGATCGCAAATGGTTGTGAACACCAATTGCCTTCTTTCATTATCCTGTATGTATCTCTTGAATATCTGTAGGAAATTATTTCCTAACAGAATGTCTGCATCTGTATCATGGAAATAAATTGGTGGAGTTTTAACCTTATACCAAGGTGTATCCCTGGCCCCGCCAATTAGAATTTTCGTCTCTTTTATTCCTTTAGCCAAGAGCAAAATCTTCTTTGAAAAATCTCTTTCTGCAATTCAGGGTAGATACTCTTCTACCTCTGCTGGTAAGACTCTTCATTTTGCAGTACAGATTCCTGCACCTGAATCAATATAAGCAACAAAATATTTTGCCTTATATTTTTCATATAACATCCCAACAGAGAAGTATATGGAGAATGGACTAGTCATTCGATTAATAGCTTTTGCCCATTAATCGTTATTTCCATTCCGTTTTCCTTACTTGCCCATGGTTTGTGATTTTTGAGAAAATCTAAACCTAACAACAGGATTGCTTCTCTTCCGGCTCTGCCTTTGATATCCATCACTCTTCTCCCAATCTCTAGGGTACCTTTGTAATGATTGATCTCCGGCTGCTGTAGATAGTAAAGAACATTACAAGGAAAGTTGGTTTCCCATCTTGTAGTATTAAATTTTACTATCACTTCTCTCCATCCTTCAGGACATTTCAGATTTACTACAACTTTGTTACTCTGAGATGTTTGAGGTTGATCTTTTTGGCTCGTACTCCTTCTATATGGTTCACTACTAGAAAACCGGACATACATGACGACTAAAAACCGTCATGTATGTGTATCTAGAACCGTAAAAAAAGGTGGTGTAATCTATAGTGGGTACTATACATGACGGATAATAACCGTCATCTATACGGTTAATTAATGACGGTTTATAACCGTCATCTGTACTACAATTTACTGTAATGCATATCCACTTTATAATGACGGTTTTCTGCAAGGACCGTCATGTATCTTGCACATCATAGTTGACATTTGTTTGCAACCGTCATCTATTTTTGAAGCCATATTTTATTTTGTTTTATTTTATTTTATTTTATTTTAATTTATTTATTAATTTTTACCTGTTTTATATCCGAATCACCAATGAATTAAATCATACAAAATAACTAATAAATATTGTACACTTGCTACGTAAAAGTTTTATTCGTTTCATTCATTGATCATCCAAACATCATCCAAATAATACATGTTTCGATACATAGTCATAAAATAAAAATGTGTTTGAATCCATAAAAACTAATTAAAAGTTACAAAATGCATTATCTCCATACAATTATAACCTCATAGAACTTTTATGAATCTCCGACTCCATGTCTTTCCAGCTACACGTACTTCTAATACTGCGGGATCACGTTCAATCTAGTCCCTAGTAGAACTTGTAAAGTGAGAAATAATATCACAATTATTTGATTGCATATAATAGAATCCTAATGATACGTCAACAAGGAAAAGTAAAAAATCTTATACCTGTAGAAATACCAAGACAAATACCCATTGAGGTCGTCTGCGCTATTTATATATATATATATAAGATGCGCCCAAGAATAACAGACATAACAAATTCCATTCCATATTCCATTCCATATTCCATATAAGATGCAACATTCAACTGATAAGCAACTCTAAAGTAGCAATTATACTTACGCAAGAGAAGCTCTAAGTTTAGTAGCTAAATGGAGAGAAAACTGTCGGACACTTCTTGCGACCTTTTCGTTGAAAGTAGCTGCAAAACTAAACAAACATATACAGCAGATATAAGAAAAGTTCAATGAACAACTGAATGTAGGCACCTTGAACATTTTCCTTACTTAATATCTTCTACGATTTTTTTCAATAGTTCTTATTCACAAGTTTTTAAACGGCATCAGAAATATGGTCATGTAGAGAGACAAATACTCTGCCAAAACATCACAACAACATCGTAGAACAAAAAAAAGCACAAGTTGAAGAAACCTATAATAAAACCTTTCAAGATAAATACACATCTACACAAATTATTATTAAAGAAGACAACATGACACGTGCCTCCTTAGCATTAGATTCAAGATTTGACTCGATAACATTTCACTATCAAGTTCATTATAGAAAAAAAAATATTTATTCTGAGTCTAGCAATACAAAACACTCACTTCCCTACCGTACGACTATACAATGTTGTATTAAAAGGTTGGTTAGAAATTCATTGGACAGATATACTACTTGCCACAGGTTTCAAAAGAATTTTCTTCTTATATTAAAGTTAAACTTGGCTCGAGCATTTTACATGAATGTTCACCCTGGGTAAATACCTCATTAAAAGGTTGAACAGGCAAAAAGATCACCCAATATGGTACCAAGATTAGACCATACAACACTTGCCTGCTTGTATAAATGATCTTTTAGGGGTCCTAACTTCTCAACTAGGGCAGCCGCACCCATGGAATCCAAAACATATTGATTGTCGGTGTATCTATTTTATAATTCTAATAAACACCAACATCAAACATATTCATACAATAGCATGTTCACAGGCTTGAATCTACAGAACTTTGTGGATGCAAACATGCTAAAAAGATATAAACGTCACAGAATACACCCCTTTTTCCCTTCCCCGAAAAGAGTGAGATCGAACCCCCACTTCCCGCAGCGAGATTGCCAGTCGGATCGACCTTCGTCCTTAAATCCGCAAATGGTTAGGTGTGACTTTTGGTCGCCAATGGTGGTAGTCGGCAGTTGGTAGAGATGCTCACGGTGGAGGTGGGGGGTGACGATGGAGTGGTGACTGATGGCTGAATTTGGAGCTCGACTGCGCTGCAAAACCTAGGTACGAAGATGGCACGGCTGGGTACAGGCTCTGCAGCAGGAGAACGCCGTCAGAACAGAGCTGATAGGAGTGGCGGCTGAAAACAGTGCACTGTTGTTAGAGGCTATGCAGTCGCGGCGTTTTGGTATTGACCGGAGCAGCGACATCGGCTAGTTGGAATGAAGTGGTGGCCGGTGGAGGAGCGGTGGTGCACGGCGGCTATGGGAAAGTGAGGAGGAGGATGGAGGCGCTTAATCCTGAAGAGGATATAGAAACTAGGGTTTTAATTGGGCACATACTAATTCTGAAGTAAGAGAGAAGATTTAAATCGAATTTCTATTTTTATTTATATTTTATTTTTATTTAATATCATAAGTTTAAAAAGTTATGCACATATATTACGGTTAGAGTAAAACTGTCATGTATAGGTATATTAATACATGACAGTTTACTTAGTACCGTCATCTGTATTCATTGAGGCACCAGTATAAATGACATTTTTTTTCTTCTGAAACCGTCATCTAAGATAAAAAGACGCACATAGGTGACGGTTCGTTTAACAAACCGTCATCTATATAGTGTGATGTATTCCTATTTTTCTAGTAGTGGTAAAGACATAATCCTGTCTCCTTGAAAGGATAATCTTCCTGAAGTTATTCTAAGACTCTGGTCAGGTTTCATAACTTCTCTATCTTGAATATGAATATCTATATTTCTCAGACGAGATATTTCAACTCTATCGGGACAAACCGCCGTTGTCACTTTGCTGAAGATAGGGGTGTGCACGGTTCGAACCGAACCGAAAAAACCGACCAAACCGATGAGTTTTGGTCGGTTCGGTTCGGTTTTTAAGCATATCGGTTTTCGGTTCGGTTCTTAATATTGCAAAAATTCGGTTTTCGGTTTCGGTCCCGGTTCCGTTAAATTTGATCGGCCGGGCACCGAACCGACCGAATTGTTAATAAAATAAATATAAATATATTTATTATATAATATTTTAATATGTAATTTTATTATATAAAATAAAATCCCTAATCCACTACTCAGAAACCTTCGGCAGCAACACATTAATCTTTCCTCACCTCATCACTTTCTCTGGCTCAAAACTCACAGCACATCCACACTTCATTCTCGTTGGCGCTTCTCCCACCGGCCACCGGCACCGGTCTCAAACCGTCGGCAGTGCGGCGCACTTCTCCCAACATCTGCCGTCTGCTCGCTGCAGTCCAACCTCGCTGGCGCCCTTCTGCCATTGTTGACGGTGCCGCCCTTCTCGCCGGAAAACCTCTCGTCATTCTTTATTGTCGCAGATCAGCATACTCAAACCTCTTCTCTCTCTTTTTTTTTCTCCATTTTTTTGTGGTTAATTTAAGAGTGATGTTGATTCCAAGAGTGGTGAATCATGTTCTCATGTAATTTTTTGGTTCTTAATTTGGGCTCATCTTCTATTATAGATCTATGCCATTTTTTTGATGTTATGTAGTATTATACTGTATGAAATCATGCCAAATACATGGTGTATTTTGGATTTTTTTTTTCTTTTTTAATTTCAGTCGGTTTTTTAATAAACCGACCGAATTTTTTGGTTCGGTCCAAAAGATAAAATCGATCGGTTTCGATTCTAAAATTTTCTATCGGTTCGGTTTTCGGTTTATAAAATTTTGGCTGTCAACCAACCGATGCACACCCCTAGCTGAAGATATCTGGTATCTCGATAAACTTCTTTCCATGGAATAACTCTGTGTGATGTGAATTAGAAAGAGCATATGATACCTGATATGTAATGTAGTAAGGTCTGTTTCCCTCCTCCAGAAGATGCTTGCGTTTGAAGTTCTGATATAGTGTCAGGGCTTTACTGAAATGGGTATCATTAAGATTGTAAGCAATCTTTGGATACATAATCCCAACCACTTGTCCTTCACAAAGATTTCCCGCAATTGTTCCTAATACGGAATCTTTCAGGTTTCTGACTCTTTTATCGCATATAGCGATATCGATCGGCGTGTGAACTCCTGTGAAGAGAGCCGATTTTAACATTAACTGGATGGCTTCAATATGGATCCAGTTCATCTTTTTAGCAACTTCAGGCTTCATCTTTCCCAGATCTTCCCTGATGTCACTAGTTGGTTTCAACTGCATCTCCACTTGATTCCCCGTAAGCTCAATAGGAAGCGACATTTCTCGTCTGGTAATTCCATAGACGATATGTTGTTTCCTGCTCTTTAGACTGAAGTTCCTCAGAACTTGATCTATATTGCTTGCTGAAAAGCCTTGATACTTCTGTATATTTAGACTCTTCTTCATGATTTTATCAATCAGGCTTTGTGAGAGTGTTGTATGACTGGAAAATCCAGTTCTATCTTCTCTCTCCTGATGGACAATCTCTGGATTAGTCTGACTCAGATCTAGAGCTGTCAAAACTAGCCCGGCCCGGCCCGATTTCAGGCCGGGCTGGGCTCCACAAATCTAGGCCCGCTGAAATTTTGGGCTGGCCCGGCCCGGCACCGCCCGATTAATTTACACTATAAAATGGTTTTTCGGGCCGGGTTGGGCTTTACTTATTTTGGCCCGGAGGATTTTCGGGCCGGCCCGGCTCGGCCTGATTTTTCCAAAAAGCCTAGCGGGCTCGGGCCGGGCCGGGCCAGCCCGGAATTTTGCCAGCCCTACTCAGATCTAGTTCCATCAGACCATTCTGAATCTTCTTCTTCACTGAAGATTTCTTCTTGTTCATAAATACTCTCATCTGAGGGTATATCTTCGAACTGATATACTTGTACCAACTCTTGGTAGTAGATGACATCTTCGATATCCGGAGTGGATTCGAATTTGTTGTTACCTCTTCTCTCGTTGTTACGGCAATTTGTGGAAATATGCCCCTTTGCACCGCAAGTCCAGCAGTTGCAATTCTTAAAACTTTCATTCACTTTAGTATGAGTTCGTCTGAAAGTTTTGTTTGCAGGTGTTCTTCCTTGGGATTTATTAGACCCTTGAAATGAATACTTGTTCCTTGATGGTCCACTTCTTTGGCCTTATTTGTAAGATCTAGCCTTCTGTCTTGGCCATCTTGTTTTTGGTCTCCAAGAATTTCTTTTTGGATCTCCACCTTTGCGATAGGGCTAAAACCTATTTTTTTGCTCATTTTCAGCCTTGGTGGATCTCCTCCAATGATCGTTGGAAGATCATTATCCTCGCAGTTTAGAGAAACGTATTTGTTGATTCTCCTCAATTTCTTCATGTTCCTCAGGGCTGTAGCCTGTTGACACCACTCTGAGAGTTTTCGATGTACATATGACATCCTTCTTGCGACATTTTCAGGATCTCCTGGTTCGTAATCCCGAATCAGCATTTCCTTCCATGGACTTGGAAATTTTGGAAAGAAGATTTTCAATGCAACTCTTTCATCAACTTTAGATTGATGTTGATAAAGAGTAAAGAGCTGTAGAAACTTGTTAAGCGATTGTTGATCCAAGACTGCCAACGATAGCTCCTGGTGGAAGTTGATTCACCGGCTGTGGGTTTTGGACCACATTCTGGTTCATTTTTAAATCAACCATCGTCATGTTAGCAAAAGATTCTGCTAACTCCTGGAGGTCGTCAAGATTGATTCTTTCGAGATTAATGATCTTTTCTTTTCTCGAATCATTCTTTTCAAAGCCTCCACATTTGGATCCTTCTTGGTTTCTCCCACTGGTAATGGATAAGTGGGTTCATTACTAAAAGGATTCCTCCTTTAACCGGAACGAGATTGTTGTTCCAGTTTTTTGATCCGTGATTGGATCTCCTTCAGGATATTGTAAATTTCATCCTTTTTCATAGCAATCTCATAAAGATCGCGTAGTACACCATACAAGCTATCACCATAATGTTGTACCGTTTCTTGTATTTCCCTCAGATCCTCTGAAATCTTGGATGAATATGGAGTAATCTCTTGATATTAAAGAGTAGATGATATTCCTTTATCTTTCTTCGGTTCCATCAGAGATGATTCCAGTGATTTTAATTCACTCCCAAATGGATCCAATGGTCTCTTCTCATGGCATGTCCTATATCCCATTCCAGGTAGATACAACTATGAAAGAGGTATTCTTTTCTTTTGATTCATTGGGAACATGAATCAATTAATTCTTTCTCCTTGCTTTGTTGGATCAAGAGGTCCAACTGTATTCTCCAGTGTGTTAGCACACTCTGGTATCTCGTTCTTCTTTTCTCCAAGATTTGGAGAAGTTGCTGGTAAGGTCCACACTCTGGACATTCTTCATGATCCATCAGTCAGTATGGTTCTGATGGTTTTCTCTCATCACGTTCTCCGTCCTTAGATGGAGATACTTTAACTCCTCAATGAAGTTTTCTCTTTTTCTCATCTCTTGGTGGCAAGAGATAATGGATTCACAATCCACTCTTATGGCTGCAGAGTGAAATTCTCTCTTCCAGATTGCAAGAGTAGTCTGGGTTCTTGTTTTATGTACCTCCAAATCATGGAGATAGTTCCTATAACATTCACATCTCGGAAAATCGTCCGGATCCATATTTTTTCTTTGATGTCTCCTCCGTTAGGATGATACTTAAAGTAATAAATAAAATATAATTCCGAAATAAACCTAGGGCTCTGATACCATTTTGTCCCCGTACCCCGAAAAGGGAAAACACAACAAAAGATACCTATCAGTTTGCTAACCCAAGGGTGCGTTTTTTCCCTCCGCAAAGAAGGCGGCCGCAGCCGGCACTTTTGCAGAGCCCTAGGTCATCCCCTACGGAGAACTATGCTTCGTGTCAGATCACGCAGCAGAGGCTCGGGGTTTTTTATAAGCTCTGATACCATTTTGAAAGCGTGGATCGACTAGCAGAATACGTAATAAAGAAATACATAGCCATTTAGAAAATAGCTAAAATAGAAGGGTAAATACATGTCTTTTAGCTAACTAGGTCAATTTTCCCCAAAGCACACAAATTAGGACACAAAAAAGTATCACAATTGCTATCCTTGAAAGGTCAACATAAAATGGGTATAATCATGAATTCAGACTAGCGTTATTGTATAGGTAACATTAGAATCCCTATGTACTATATTTTTTTCGAGGAATAATGTATACAAGTATTTAAATCCAAAAAAGAATAAATTATGAAAAAATAATATCTTATGTCACTATACTGTATATTAATTATGATAGAACAAAAGGGAAATATATTAGAGATAAAAGCTGATTTGTATTAATTTCTTCTGGTGTGGGGTTACACAGACTGCAACAAGTCTTCTAATTATACGAATCATTTGGGCATATGAACATCAAGAAATAAATGAAAATACATGCTTTCATTTTCCTAGATACATGAATTCAAAGATGCATATTCAATTCCAGTAACTTGACCATTCAGATTCAAATTCAATTTACAATTTAGCCAACAGTGTCACCCGTAAATTGAATTTGTTCATGACTCCCAAGGCAACAACATTTCTTGCAAAAGATGGTCCTTCAAGTGGTTTAGTGAAAATATCGGCGAGTTGCTCTTGGCGTGGACAATACTCGATATTGATTTCACCATCATTAACGAGCTTCCTAAAGAAATGAAAACGAAGATAGATGTGCTTTGTTGGGAAAATTATAAGGTTTCGATTTGATACCAAAACCCAACTGATTCTCCAACCGAATAGATGATCGCGTCAACCTAAATAGTGTTTTCCAGCTCGCCTGTTTGAGCTTTAGATTTTCTAGGTTTACAGGTTAAGGAAGGGAAAGACAAGAATAGCCGACCTACCGTGTCTACGCAGAGTCGGGCCTAGCGGAAGACAAGACGACCCACCGTGTCTACAAAGCAGAGTCGCCTAGCGAAAGACAAGAAAGGCGTCAACCTTCAGCTGAGTCCTCCAGCAGAGCATGATCAAGCTGAAGAGAATTCGAGCTGAGTTCAAAACATGCCGGTCCAAATTCGTACGAACAAAGGGAACTAACGGAAGACATCACTTCAAGTCACCCACTGGAATTCAAAAGCCAGCTCCAAAGGCAGAAGATCCCGGCGTCAGAGGAAGTCAACATGCCTCGACCAATGAGGGATTGCCAAATCAGCATCCTAGACTTCAGGACCTAGGATGTGACACAAATGAAGACAGGTGCAGATTCGCCCAACGGCAGATCTTGAATTTAAGAAGAGTAGGTAAGATTCAAACGGCTCCTCCAACGGCTAGTCTTGAATCTCTACCTATATATAAACCCGTCTTCAACCTCAGGATCAAAATAACAAAAAATACGAAAAACTCTCTACAAGCTTTCATTTTCTGAAATCATCAATCTTTCAAAAGCTCCCAAGCAGTTCTACATAGTTCAAAGAACACTTTATCTTAAAGTGTTTCTAATTCAGAAACTGCTTAGTTTTTCGTATGATCCCTAGGCCAAAATGTTTGTATATCTTAAGCCTAGATTTCGAACGAGTTCATCATACTCTAAAGTTCTTAATTATAAGAACTTGTTCACAGTTGGAACCCCAAACCAAACCCCTCTTACCCAGAAAGGTTAGGTCAAGGTTACGCTTGCTTGAAGCTGGACATTCAAGTGTGTAAGGTTTTTTCAGTACCCGTAAACTGAAAGGTTAGGCTTGACAGTGCCCGCAAACTGTTGGAACACAGCTCGGGTTAGAGTTGTGAAGTTGCTTGGTACTTGGAAACCAAGTGGTAGTGGATTACCAGTGAACCTGGTCGTGGACGTAGGAGGTGTTACTCCGAACCACGTAAAAACTCGCGTGCACTTTTCTTTCTCTTTATATTCAGTTTTGTACTAACTCTTTCATAACATTGCATATTTGATCAAAACTGCATACGCAGCTGCTGTTCAAAGACAACTGTGTCTCTCTGAAAGTTGCACAACTTGACTAAGCTGAAAACCTAAAGTTAATCTTTTCAAACTGAGTTTCTCTAAGTAACCGAGCTAAGTTTTCAAACCACCACTTTCCACACCGCCAGCTGAGTTATTTACCCAGCTGACCCTCCCCAACTGGATCGATAACTGAGCTCACCATCTCTGTGATTTAACTTGAAAAAGTTTTTAGAAATCTATTTGGTGTATTCACCCCCTCCTCTACACCAAATACCTAGCTCAGGGACCATCAATTGGTATCAGAGCAGTGGTTCAACAGACCACCGTTTCTATATCAAGAGATCTCTCTTGACAATCTGTCAGTGGTCATCTGAACAGATCCTCTTTGTGAAAAACTCATATTATTACATACTGCATATTTCTATGGATTCTTATCTTATCAGGAATCTTCCCACCTTCTCGGTAGACGATTATGCAATATGGAAGTTCAGACTGAAGAGCTTTCTCTGTGCGCATCACGATATGATGTGGGACGTCATCACAGACGGACCCATCATCATCTACAAATCAGAGAACGAGCTTGTCCCAACTCAAGATGGCGAACAACCAAGATATTAGCTCATTCCCAAGCCCAAGAGTGAGCACACCTCAGAAGAAAGGAAGCAGGCTGGACTAGACAGCTTCGCGAGGAACACCATATCTTCAACGGTCTCCAATGCCTACCTCAGCAAAATCATCAACTGCGAAACCGCAAAGGAGATGTGGGAAACCCTAGCAAAGCTATGCGAAGGGTCGGAGGAGATAAAGGAGAATAAATTCTTGATTGCATGCCAGAAGTTTGATAACTTCAAGCAGCTGGTCAACGAGTCCATCGAAGGGATGGAACTCAGATTCTCCAATATTGTGGTGGAAATAGAAACCATCAGAACTGGGAAATACACCCAGCGAGAAAAGAATCTAAAAGTTCTTTCGGCTCACAACTGAATGGAACACCTATAAGGTGGTACACCAAAGTCGAAGTGACTTAGGTGATCTTTCAACTGAAAGATTATACTCCCTGCTCAAAGCCAACGAGTACAACTTGAAGATTACAATGAAAGAATCTTCAAACAATCAGAATGATGGAGAGCTGACACCTGCAACAAAGGAGATTGCGTTCAGAGCCAACTCTGACAAATCCGCATACATGCAGTCAGCTGAGTCATCGAAGAAGGATAAGAAGGACATGAGCAAGGAAGAGCTACTTGAAGAAATAGCCATGCTGGTCAAAAACTACAACAGACTCAACACCAGCAAGGGCAAATACAAGAAGTTCGCAAGAACTTACAGAGACAAGTACGCAAAGCACTCGATGAGAAGTCACCGACAAACGAATGTAAGAAGGTTGCTTCAACTGCAAGGAACCAGGACACTACCGGCTAGATTGTCCAAAGCTGTCCAAGAAAGACAAAGACCAACTGAAAGCTAAGGCAGCTGACAGAAGGAGAGCTTATATCGCCGATGAAGAATCAGAGTGTAACAAAATGGATGACATGCCATTTTCAGACTCGGAAGAAGAAGCCCTAATGGCCTATGATGAACCTGATTGGGATACATGCTTCATGGGACAAACAGACGGCATCGATGAAGATGAGGTAATGTCTCGAACTCAAAATCTATCTAACATCTCACCATCACACGAACACTCTACACAGGTCTCGTATCTGACTACCCGATCGAGTCTAGTAGAGAAAGTAATGAACGATTCCAAGGAGCTTAAAGAGATCCTTGACGTCATTATGTGTGAGTATGCCGAGCTGAAGGCAGAACTGGAAAAGACAAAGGTATCAGACGCAGCTGATACAACACAGCTCCAACAGGAAGTTGTTTCACTAAAAGACAAAATAGTGAAACAAGATCAGCTGATGAAGGAATTCTACTATGAGAAGAAACAGCTGATGGAAGATGTGGAAAAGGTCACAGCTGAATCGGAAAAGAAGTCAGCTGAGATCATTGAGCTGAAAAGCACCGAAGAGGTACTATCTAAGAAGATAGTAGCTCTTATCAAAGCCACGTCAACAATGGACGAGATCATTAGTGCTCAACGTCCAGCAGCACTCAAAGCGGGACTGGGATACAACGAATCAAATGATGCCTCAAACATTGCCTCCACAAGTGGAACAAAGGTAATGTTTGCACGTGCAAACGAACCTCCAATCCCAGCAACTCAGCATCAACAGTTGAGGACACAGCAGGCGTTGTTTAGTCGTTATTTGTGTCGTTTTTAGGTGTTTAGTTTGTCGTATTTTTGTGCTTGCATTTATGTTTCCCGTTTATTTTACTCGTATTTTGGCTTTGTTTTATTCTTTTTGGTTTTTCATGTCGTTTGTGTAGGATCTCGAGTTTGTTATGGAAAAAACGTAAAAGTGATGAATAAAGTGAAAGAAATACGTGGGTGATGGAAACAACGATCGCTAGCTAAGAAGAACGACAGCAGCAGTCGAGGAGAGAAAAGACGAGAGCAGCAGCCAGCTCTTTCTCATACTTTGGAGAAAACAACAGCAGCAGCAGCTCGACCACAGCAGCAGCAGCTCTGGACGGCCGCAGCAGGAGACGAGCTGGAAAGCAGCAAACGACGAACAACAGCATCATTCCAGCGGCCGCTGGAAGACAGCCAGCGCTGGAACTCCGCCGACGCTGGATTTGAGCGGCAGCTGGAGGTGTGTTCGGAGATTCACTCTCAGCCGGCGCTGGAAGGCAGCCAGCGCTGGAAGGCAGCCGGCGGTGGAAACCAGCAAGCGCTGGACTGGAGTAACGGCTGTACGCGTTTATAAGGTGTTCATCTAGGGTTTTTGAGGTGACGCGTTTAGGACGGGAGCTGTAGAATAAAGTCTGGCTTTTGTCTGTTTTTCATATGGATTGACGCTCAGCTGCTGGCTTTGGAGGAGAGAAGACAACACGCAGTAGCTCACGCAGCAGCATCACAATTTCATCCGATTCTCGACAAGAAGCGTGAGTGTTAGCCCGCTATTTCATTTCTTTTCTTTTTGATTATCTTGAAATCGAAGGATCATCATCAAGGATTATATCCGTTTTATTTTAAGGATTTCTTCACCGTTATTTCTTGCAATTTTATCGATGAATTCTTGTAATTATTGTCGGATGAATTGTGCGATGTTAAGCTAATTCTTTAATTAGGGTTTGATATTCGAATAGTGTTCGAACCATGTTTGTTAATTATTAATTCCTCTGTTGATCGAATTTATTTTATTATATTGAATAAGTATTCGTTATTTGATATTGCTAAGTGATAGATGAGATCGATAGATGATTCTATTGCTTGATCATGATTCTTTCAACATTAGATTGACCGGAAACGCATGTGTAATAATTAGTCCTCATCGTGTAATTTAGTCTTTAGGATTTAACGGATTGAAGCGAAAGTAATTGATGTTTGCCCTATGTTGAAGTTGATTACTCGTGATTGATTATTGGAATTGATTAGAAACAAGCTAGGTGAGAATTCGAGGAGAAGATTCTAAATCCTAATATATTTATCCTATTTCATTGTCCAATTTATTTATTCGTTTATTGTTTTGATCTCATTTGTTATTTTAATATTTAATCTCTCAAAATCTTGGTTTAGAATGTTTAGGATTATTTTCTGTTCTGTGTAAATAATATGAGTTGCATTAGCCTTGTTGAGCCTTCCTTGAGAATACGACTTGGGTTAGCTTGACGCCTACACTGACCTCGTTCTCTTGCGAGTTAATTCTAGGTGTTTAGAGTTGAAACAAAATTTGGCGCCGTTGCCGGGGAAGGCTTTAGGCGAATTGTTTTCTTGTATTATTTTAATTTCCGTGTTTATTTTTGTTATTTGTCTTGTTTGTTGTTTTTATTTCTCCCACAGTTGCGTGTGATCTCCTTTTTGTGTTTTGTGTTTGTGTATGCAAGGTCGACGCAGTCTAAAAAGGAAATTGGCTCCGATATTTGATAATATACATAGACCGAAGGAGTTAGAGTTACCTGATTTGGAAGAAGAAGAAAGTTCAAGCGAAACACATTCTTTGAGTGACGAGTCTCAAACTTCAGAGATGGGCGCTGCCAATGATGTCAGAAACATGAGGGATTTCGCTCGCCCAGTGATTGGGGCAGCAACTTCGTGTATTGTTTTGGGGGAAGCAGCAAGAAATTACGAGTTGAAGAATATCCACTTCAACCAAATGCCATCGTTCTATGGGATGCCTGCTGAGGATGCCCTGAATTTTATCAGGGAATTTTATGCTGTGGTTCAGACTTTTCCTCTACAAGGGCTGAACGAAGATCTATTGAAGATGAGATGTTTCACTTACACTTTGAAGGATCGTGCCAAGACTTGGTTCATGTCTCTGCCGCCTAACTCATTGGCGAATTGGAATGCTGTGTATGAGAAGTTCATGGCCAAGTACTATTCGAATCAGAAGACTCAAGATCTGAGAGCTCAAATTGTCACTTTTTCTCAAACTTCAGGAGAGTCATTTCACGAGGCCTGGGACCGTTTTAGGAATCTTCAGCAGCAATGCCCTCATCACCATCTGCCTGCAGAATTATTGAACCAATTCTTTTATGATGGTTTGTTGCAGAACTTTCAGTACATGGTTGATAACGCCGCTGGAGGAGATATCGGCAACCACACAGCTGAAGAAGTCTCTGACATTTTTGAGACTATGGCTACTAATTCCCAACAGAAGAGTGCTAGGGGAAAGGGAGCATCAGTTAATGAAACCACTCCTAGCTATGATGTGACGAGACAGTTAGCCGAGCTTACTAGGAAAGCAGAGCTGTTGAGCTCCTCAGAGAGGCTGCCCAAACCAATTATGTCTGTGGAAACGTACGGGATTTGTGGAGAGTTTGGGCATGATGCAAATTTGTGCAAGAGATGGATCTTGCCGAATTCTTCGGAGCAAGTACAAGCACAGGCCATGCAAGGTTTTCAACCTAATTGGAGAAATAATCCAAGTTTTGCGTGGAATCAAAATCCGAACCAGAGCTCCAGTCAAGGTCCTCAGTACACTCAACCACAAAACCAACCACCAGCCATGATTCTCAGCATTATTCAAATCAACAGGCTCCACCTCCGAAGCCGTCGGTGAAAGATGCATTGCAGGCTTTTATTCAGTCGAGTCAGCAGAGGTTTGAGTCAGTGGAGGCCTTAGTGAAACGCATCGAAACTTAAATGGAGCAGTTGAATGGGACTGTTGGAGAATTGGTTCAGCAGAACCAAAACCAGAAAAAACCGGTACAACCTAAGCAAGTCCATGCTGTCACTGTTCTAGCAAGTGATGAAGAGAATGAGCCTATTGTGCAGGAGAAAAAGCCTCCCAGAGTTTACGTTCTGCCAGTTCCTTTTCTGAGTCGATTGATGAGAAAAACACAAAAGGATGAGAAGATCCTCAAGGATGGAGTGGAGGAGAAAAATACTCAGCACCAACCACCGCTGAAACAACATGATCCAGGTAGCTTTATTTTAAATCTTGCTTTTGGTAATGGTAAACAAGTATCTGGTATGTTAGATTTGGGTGCTGGAGTTAATTTGATGTCATATGCTGTCTTTAGGCAACTTCAGTTAGGAGATCTTAAACCTACTCGTCTGCGCTTACAATTAGCTGATGGAACCATTCGATATCCTAAGGGTATGATTGAGGATGTGTTGGTTAGAGTGGGTAATTTGTTAGTCTCAACTGATTTTGTTGTGTTAGACATGGTGGATGGGAAGAAGGGAAGAGATGATCACACACTATTGTTAGGTAGACCATTCATGGCTACGACTAGTACCCTAATAGATGTTAAGGAATGAGCAATTAAAATGACTGTATTAGGGGAGATAGAATCTTTTCTGGCTCGAAATGTTAAGACTCTATCCACTATTGCTCACATTGCTAATTGCTCTTCAATAATAGCATGTAATCCCTTGGTCGAGGATACTCTCTTACAGGAACAGAATCCAAGAGAAGATGCTGATGAAGGGAGTGAACATAAACGTGGCATTGAGGTGATGAACGGAGTCGGGATTGATTGCAAGGAGATACAAAGTCAACCGCCACCACCACATCCTCCAGAGAAAAGATAACTTTTAGTTGAAGATTTGTGGATCATGAGAGACGAGTCACTGTTGCTGGACCCGGCCTGGTTTGATTGAAGTGTGGGAGGGTCGAGCTCAAGACCATAAAATGAGCGCTGTATGGGAGGCAACCCATAGTTTTGTTATTCTTTAATTTTTGTTTTCATGTTTTTCAGGTTTGTCTTTCAGTCGTTGGAAGTCCACTGCGTTGCCTCCTCCATATAAAATCAGGGACGTTCTCTCTTCTCTTCACTTTTTGTCTGATTTCAGTTTGCATTGAGGACAATGCTTATTTTAAGTGTGGGGGGTCGTTCCAGTTATTTGAGCAGTTTTAGTGGATTTTGATTGTGTTTTGTGTTTTGTTGCATTTAGTAATTTGTTTCTGATAGTGAAGCCATATGATTTGAGGCGTCAATTTGTTGTAATCTCTATTGGTTGATCATGCTATGAATTGTTTCCCGTGGTTTTTGATCTTGAACTTGAGTCGTCTCGGGATTGAGTAGTTTTATGATTTGTGCTGTGGGGTCTCGTCGTTTGAGAGTTGGATTGATGGGAATAATCTTATTTGTTTTGACTTTTGTTCTCTCTGATGTTATAAAAAAAACAAAGAAAAAAAGGGGTAATTAGGATCTCTGCTCCTCTAGTATAAACTATGAGCATGGGAAGCCGCACAAGGATACTTGGGGACAAACCCTAAGGGTAAATCTTGTGAATTTTGATCCGTGTACCTCTAAAAAAAAATAATAATAATAAATGAAAAAAGGGCATAAATAAGGGAATGTAACATGGATTCTACTCCTATCGTGCGTAGTTTTTGTTTTGAAATTTTGCATGATGAGTATGGGAAACCACATTAGGAGACTCGGATATTTTGTCCGAAGGCTTTACCTAATGAATTTTATCCTATGTTTCATTCTCAAGTCATATATTTCAGAAGAATAAGTGAATAAAATTGTGTTTTTGAATGTTAGAGAGAACATTTGTCATGACTTGTTTGATCTTATTCTGATTGATGATTCTCATCGGACGAGCAACATGCCAAATTGGATTATTGCTTTAATTTTTGAGTTTGATAATTGTTCTAGTGATGAAACTTTGTGGAAGTGATTTAGTTGCATGATCTTTTGATATTGATTCCTTCACGATTCTCTCCTCAAATTATTGTTTTTGCTTGAGGACAAGCAAAGTGCTAAGTGTGGGGGGGTTTGTTTAGTCGTTATTTGTGTCGTTTTTAGGTGTTTAGTTTGTCGTATTTTTGTGCTTGCATTTATGTTTCCCGTTTATTTTACTCGTATTTTGGCTTTGTTTTATTCTTTTTGGTTTTTCATGTCGTTTGTGTAGGATCTCGAGTTTGTTATGGAAAAAACGTAAAAGTGGTGAATAAAATGAAAGAAATACGTGGGTGATGGAAACAACGATCGCTAGCTTAGAAGAACGACAGCAGCAGTCGAGGAGAGAAAAGACGAGAGCAGCAGCCAGCTCTTTCTCATACTTTGGAGAAAACAACAAGAAGAAGAAACCGGGATACTGCAGCCGACCACAAGAAGAAGCAGCTCTGGACGGCCGCAGCAGGAGACGAGCTGGAAAGCAGCATACGACGAACAGCAGCATCATTCCAGCGGCCGCTGAAAGACAGCCAGCGCTGGAACTCCGCCGACGCTGGATTTGAACGGCCGCTGGAGGTGTGTTCGGGGATTCACTCTCAGCCGGCGCTGGAAGGCAGCCAGCGCTGGAAGGCAGCCAGCGGTGGAAACCAGCGAGCGCTGGACTGGAGTAACGGCTGTACGCGTTTAAAAGGTGTTCATCTAAGGTTTTTGAGGTGACGCGTTTAGGACGGGAGCTGTAGAATAAAGTCTGGCTTTTCTCTGTTTTTCATATGGATTGACGCTCGGCTGCTGGCTTTGGAGGAGAGAAGACAACACGCAGTAGCTCACGCAGCAGCATCACAATTTCATCCGATTCTCGACAGCAGCAGCTCAGGAGCAGCAGTCTGCTATTTCATTTCTTGTCTTTTTGATTATCTTGAAATCGAAGGATCATCATCAAGGATTATATCCGTTTTATTTTAAGGATTTCTTCACCGTTATTTCTTGCAATTTTATCGATGAATTCTTGTAATTATTGTCGGATGAATTGTGCGATGTTGAGCTAATTCTTTAATTAGGGTTTAGATATTCGAATCGTGTTCAAACCATGCTTGTTAATTATTAATTCCTCTGTTGATCGAATTTATTTTATTATATTGAATAAGTATTCGTTATTTGATATTGCTAAGTGATAGATGAGATCGATAGATGATTCTATTGCTTGATCGTGATTCTTTCAACATTAGATTGACCGGAAATGCATGTCTAATAATTAGTCGCCATCGTGTAATTTAGTCTTTAGGGTTTAACAGATTGAAGCGAAAGTAATTGATGTTTGCCCTATGTTGAAGTTGATTACGCGTGATTGATTATTGGAATTGATTAGAAACAAGCTAGGTGAGAATTCGAGGAGAAGATTCTAAATCCTAATATATTTATCCTATTTCATTGTCCAATTTATTTATTCGTTTATTGTTTTGATCTCATTTGTTATTTTAATATTTAATCTCTCAAAATCTTGGTTTAGAATGTTTAGGATTATTTTCTGTTCTGTGTACATAATATGAGTTGCATTAGCCCTGTTGAGCCTTCCTTGAGAATACGACTTGGGTTAGCTTGACGCCCTACATTGACCTCGTTCTCTTGCGAGTCAATTCTAGGTGTTTAGAGTTGAAACAGGCGTCAGGAAGACCAGCTGTGAAACATCCTCAAGCCCGTCGAGGACACAGCAGGCATCAAGAAGGTCAGCTATGCGACAACCTCAAGCCCAACTCAGACAACAACGTGCTCAACCTCAACGAAGACAACAGGCTGGATTTTACAGATAACAGCAACAGCACCAGCACGTTGAACGATATCAACCGAGATATCAGAGATACCCAGCTGGATATCACTCATATGAGTACCAGCTAAATAATCATTTCCAGCCACAGCATCACATGAGACAGCAGAGACAAAGGAATGTCTCAGCTAGGCACACAGCTGGAAAGCAAAAGAAATCAAGACATCAAAACGGGAAGACACTGAGATCAAGGCCCCGCCAGCAACAACCGAAGAATACAAAGAATGTGTATATCGACTCAGCTGGGAGAATTATCATATCAAATGACCCAATTCGAGTCATCAAGCAGATCCGGGTCGTCAAAGGATCTCTGTCTAACCCACAAGGACCCAATTAAAACTGGGTACCTGAATTTTAATTTTTTATATAGGTTGCAAGAAATCGACGCATCTCTGAGAAGTCGATGAGAACGCTATGGTACTTGGACAGTGGATGTTCCAAGCACATGACACATCTAAAGCATCTACTCCATGAGTATATCGAGCGTACAGGTCCACAAGTAACATTTGGTGACAACTCCAAAGGCCTAACCAAAGGTTATGGTACATTTAAAACTAGAAATGTTATAATCCCAAATGTTTCTTATGTACAAGGATTGCAACATTACTTGCTTTCCATTAGCCAATTCTGCGACAACAGTTTTTCTGTCAAGTTTGATGCACAGGGATGCACAGTGAAGAACAGGGAAACCAAGCAGATACTCCTAAGAGGGAAAAGAGAAGGAAATATGTATTTTGCTGACTGGAACAGCAGCCCTCCGGAGACTTGTCTTGTATCGAAAAGCAACAATGAAGTCAGCTGGCTGTGGCACAGACGGTTGAATCATCTCAACTTCAAGACAATCAACAAACTGGCTAGGAACCAGCTCGCTAATGGAATTCCAGATCAAGTATATGACAAAAGTCATATGTGCAGCGCGTGTCAACAAGGAAAGCAGACAAGAATTTCATTCTCTCTCAAGCCAGTTCAGTCAACTGATCGAGTACTTCAACTCCTTCACATGGATCTTTTTGGTCCAGTTACTCCAGCAAGCTTCAATGGCAGAAAATATACTCTGGTCGTAGTGGATGATTTCTCAAGATTCACATGGGTATCATTCTTGTACCAGAAGAGCGAAACCAGGACTAAGCTGCCTATCCTGCTGGAAAGATTATCAACACAAAATGAGTGCAAGATAATGTCAATAAGATCAGATCGTGGAACGAAGTTTCTGAATAAAACTATTTATGATTACTGCGAGAAGAACGGAGTTCAAAACCAAACATCTGCAGCACGCACACCTCAGCAGAATGGTGTAGCAGAAAGAAGAAACAGAACTCTCAAGGAAGCAGCTACCTCAATGCTAGCTAGCTCTGCCATTCCAAAGAAGTTCTGGGCTGAAGCAATCAACACAGCTTGCTTCACTCAGAATCGCTCCCTACTCACATCAAGGCAAGAAAAGACACCGTATGAGCTATGGAACAACAAAATACCATACATAGAATATTTCAAGGTATTCGGATCCAAATGTCACATCCTTAACAATGGGAAGACACAGCTCAAGACGTTCGACGAGAAGACAGACCGAGGAGTATTCCTTGGTTACTCCGCTGTGAGTAAAGCATACAGAGTCTTCAACAGAAGAACTCAAATAGTCGAAGTAACTCCACATGTTACCTTTGATGAATCCTCCTTCGAATATAGAGATTCTATCAAACGAAGAAACGAAGGAGAATCTTCAAGACTGATTCAGACAAGAGCTCAAGAAAATAGAATCAGGAATCTGGCCGAACCATTAATTTGGGACGATGAGCCAGAGGAGGAACTTCAACTCAACCAAGAAGCTCCACCAGCTAGAAATTGAGAAGAACCCTCAACGCCAAATCAAGGGGGAACATCATCAGCTGGAAATCCAGACACAGCTGAATCCCCAGCTTAGCCTCTACAGAAGTCTCCTCAAAATCAAAATCAAAGAGAACCAATCTCTCAAGACTTAACTCCTGAGCAACTCCAAGTCAGACGAAATTTAGCCACGTCAAGCATCAATCAACTGGAAGAAGAAATTCGTAAGTGGAGAAGATGGATTGAAGATCATCCATCATCAGCAATCATTGCAGAACCATCTGACCAAGTCAAAACCAGAAGCTCAGCTGCTCAAGCTTTATCGGATCATCAAGAAGCAACTGACACAGCTCAACTCTCAGTAGAGCTAGAACTGACGGTCTATGATGAAGACACAGCTCTAATGGCGTGTTACGTAGCTCAAGTGCCAGAGCCTCAATCAATTCTCGAAGCTTTGAAGAGCGTTCCTTGGACTAACGCCATGCAAGAAGAGCTGAACGAATTCCTCAGAAATTGTGTCTGGGAATTGGTCGACAGACCTCAAGAAGTCAAAGTCATAGGACTAAAATGAATATTCAAGAACAAATTGGATACCCTGGGAGTCGTCATCAGAAACAAAGCTCGACTGGTTGCCAAGGGCTACACTCAGCAGGAAGGAATTGACTTCGAAGAATCATTTGCTCCAGTAGCACGATTGGAAGCAATCAGACTCTTTCTTGCCTATGCAGCACATCACAAATTCAAGGTCTATCAAATGGATGTGAAGTGTGCATTCTTAAATGGAGAAATCAAAGAAGATGTCTACGTTGAACAACATCCAGGATTTGAAGTAGAAGGAAATAAAGTCTACAAGCTAAAGAATGCTCTTTATGGATTGAAGCAAGCACCTCGAGCTTGGTATGACACTCTGTCAAATTTTCTTGTATCCAAAGGATTCAAGAAGGGCTCAGTAGACAGATCTCTCTTCACCATCAAGTCAGAAGAAGATATCCTGGTTGTTCAAATCTATGTAGACGATATCATCTTTGGATCAAGATCAAGCTTCTTATGCCAAAGATTTGGAGAGATGATGTCAGAGAAGTTCCAAATGTCCATGATGGGAGAAATGAGTTTCTTCCTAGGACTTCAAGTCAAGCAATCATCAGAAGGAATTTTCATAAATCAATCCAAATACGTGAAAGACTTGATCGCCAAGTATGGAGTTGAATTCAGCAGAACTGTAAAGATTCCAATGAACACCAACTGGAAGATTGAACCAGGAACTGAAGGGAAGTCAGTTGATTCCAGCAAATACAGAGGGATAATAGGATCCCTGCTGTATCTAACAGCAAGTCGTCCAGACATCTCTTTCGCAGTCGGAGTGTGTGCCAGATTTCAAGTTGATCCAAAGGAAGCACACATGCAAGCAAACAAGAACATTCTCAAATATCTCAAAGGAACTCAGAATGTTGGGCTGTGGTACCCAGCTGAAGACAATCTACAGCTGACTGGATACTCAGACTCAAACTTCGCTGGAGATCGGTTGGACAGAAAATCAACTTCAGGAACTTGTCAGTTCTTAGTAAGTAAGTTGATTTCATGGTTTTCAAAGAAGCAAACGTGCGTCGCAACTTCCACGACAGAAGCAGAATATATGGCCGCTGGAAGCTGCTGCTCACAAATTCTCTAGCTGAAACATCAGCTGGATGACTATGAAGTGAAAACTAGACAGGTTCCAATTTTCTGTGATAGCTCAAGTGCGATTGCCATTTCAGAGAATCCAGTACTTCACACAAGATGCAAGCATGTAGACGTACGACATCATTTCATCAGAGATCACGTAGAAAAGAGGGATGTGATTGTTGAGAAAATTCACATAGACATACAGCGGGCTGATATTCTCACAAAACCGCTGATAGAAGCAAGATTCAAAATGCTGTGCGGATTACTTGGACTACTCAACCCAGACGATGCTTCACCCAGCTGAATGGAAGCAGACCCAGCTGAATGGAAGCAGACCCAACTGAATGCAAGCAGACAGCTGTAATTCAGAATCAACGTCACTGATATCAGCTGAGAAAGAATCCAGCTAAACCAGATGGTGAAATTGAAGGATTATTCAGCTGAGGGAGAACCAGCTGGAACCATGATCACCCAGCACACCCACTCAACCGAGGTATCAGCTGACTACAATGATCAGCTGAGAGGTTTGCAACAACATTAACTACACCTACTCAATCTGTTTTCAGTCAACTCATATCTTGTCATATCTAATCAAACTTAATTAAAAGTCTGCAAAGAATTGAATCATGGAAGTTTCGAGCCAAAAGTCAAAACGCCTCAACCGTCCTCTCTCACACATTAACTCGCATCTTCTAATCAAGAAATTGACATGACGCGAGAATCACTCCTAGTCGTAGATCTTCTTATCAATAGACAAATCTTGATCGTCCATTCATCAAGAAAGCTCTATAAATATGCTAGAAGATATACGTAAAGCATTGCATCAACCCTAAAAAGTTTTTCGGCATTCTTTCTTATTTCCATCAATTGGTATTATTTGTTTCTACTAACAAAAGTTGCAGAAGAAGAACATGGAATCCAGAAAGAAATCTCCAGAAGCCGATCAAACTCGAAGAATCTGTCAAAGCTTCAAGATAAGAGTTGCTTAACTCTCAGGAACCTCAAAGAAGATGGAAGTCCAGAAGAAGGTGAAGCCCATCGACAGATCCAGTCCAACACAGTAAGAGACTGCAAAGCTCAAGAACGTAATTCACCAGGAAGGTGTAGAAAACTTCCTGGGAATGTCAAAGGAAAAAGACCTCCTCCGCCCCACTGTTTCTCTCAACATAAAAGAGAGAACGGGACATACAACTCCCTGGGATGCAAAAATCAACGTCAACAGACCTGGACCAGATGTTGATAAAGCCGGAGTCTTCAAGAGCAGTCATGTCAAAGCTCTTGCTCCACCACAGGAGGCACAGAAAAAGATGCAGGAGACAAAGCAGCATGCATCTATTTCCGTCCCAGCTGGGAATCGGAGACAACTTGAGGAGACAAAACAAGCTGAAGCACCGTCTTCAAAAAGAAGACTCAAGTCAAAGGTGCTCAGTCAGTCAGCCGAGAAGCCAGCTGACATTATGAGATAATTCGTAATTACTCTCCGAGGAGCAGAAGGCCCACAAGCGGTCGTTTCTTACGGTGGAAGAGAAGTTCATGCGCCTGCGTGAACATCATCGTCATCAACACCGCAGGGAATACTTCAACCTGGCCTCTCCTCAATTTCCTTCAGCTCCACAGGGACACCAGCTTCGAGATCTTCCAATGAAAGATGCTCAAGCCCCTGCACCAAGCTCAAATGGGAAACATCACCCAGCCAATGATCACCTGCAGCTGGATGATGATGATATGAGCTGAACCCAAGTCCCTCAAGTGCTGAATCAGACTTTCTCATTCAATGTAAGAAGTCTGAAGAAGCAAAATTGTAAGGAATGAAGTTGTGCCCGACTCAGAAGATGCTATCTCCCGTGCCAACTCATCCCTCCAAGCACTCAGCTGGACTGCCCCAGCTGAATCAGGCCAAGGACGCTGTGTCTGCAATCACAGCTGAGGCTAATGCTACTGAAGAAGAGCCAGCTAATACAACAGCTGAGCCATCTAGACTCCAAACCTTGCTGCTCAGAGCTGAAGACCACAGTTTAGCCAAACTAAAACATCGCAACAGCCGATGTTGTATATCTCCCACCCTGTTTGATCATGCCAAAAAGGGGGAAGTAAAGGAGAAGAGACAAGTCAAAGAAGAGGCAAACTGTTGAGCTAGAGGAACCAGCTGAATCAGAATCAGCTGAAGAAGAGACGAGTCAAAAGAAAAAAAAAACAACGAATGCAGAAGAGAAGACCCAGCCAACTGGGATTAAAGACTGAAGATTTGAAGATTTTTTTTTTCCTTCTTTCTTTTTCCTGTGTTATAATGTATATTCTTACATTAATAAAACACAAGTTTTTCAGCGTCATAAGTTGTCTCAGTTAGGTTTTGGCATCATCAAAAAGGGGGAAATTGTTGGAAAAATTATAAGGTTTCGATTTGATACCAAAACCCAACTGATTCTCCAACCGAATAGATGATCGCGTCAACCTAAATAGTGTTTTCCAAATTTCGCCTCGTTTCGAGCTTTAGATTTTCTAGGTTTACGTGTTAAGGAAGCGGAAGACAACGCCGACCCAACCGTGTCTACGGCAGAGTCGGCCTAGCGGAAGACAAGGCCGACCCACCGTGTCTACAAGCATGAGTCGCCTAGCGAAAGACAAGACGGCGTCAACCTTCAGCTGAGTCCTCCAGCAGAGCATGATCAAGCTGAAGAGAATTCGAGCTGAGTTCAAAACATAGCCGGTCCAACTGTACAGAACAAAGGGAACTAACTGAAGACATCACTTCAAGGCAGTCCAGCTCTGAATTCAAAAGCCAGCTCCAAAGGCAGAAGATCCCGGCGTCAGAGGAAGTCAACATGCCTCGACCAATGAGGGATTGCCAAATCAGCATCCTAGACTTCAGGACCTAGGATGTGACACAAATGAAGACAGGTGCAGATTCGCCCAACGGCAGATCTTGAATTTAAGAAGAGTAGGTAAGATTCAAATGGCTCCTCCAACGGCTAGTCTTGAATCTCTACCTATATATAAACCCGTCTTCAACCTCAGGATCAAAATAACAAAAAATACGAAAAACTCTCTACAAGCTTTCATTTTCTGAAATCATCAATCTTTCAAAAGCTCCCAAGCAGTTCTACATAGTTCAAAGAACACTTTATCTTAAAGTGTTTCTAATTTAGAAACTGCTTAGTTTTTCGTCTGATCATCTTTGTATATCTTAAGCCTAGATTTCGAACGAGTTCATCATACTCTAAAGTTCTTAATTGTAAGAACTCGTTCACAGTTGGAACCCCAAACAAAACCCCTCTTACCCAGAAAGGTTAGGTCAAGGTTACGCTTGCTTGAAGCGGGAAATTCAATTGTGTAAGGTTTTTTCAGTACCCGTAAACTGAAAGGTTAGGCTTGACAGTGCCCGCAAACTGTTGGAACACAGCTCGGGTTAGAGTTGTGAAGTTGCTTGGTACTTGGAAACCAAGTGGTAGTGGATTACCAGTGAACCTGGTCGTGGACGTAGGAGGTGTTACTCCGAACCACGTAAAAACTCGCGTGCACTTTTCTTTCTCTTTATATTCAGTTTTGTACTAACTCTTTCATAACATTGCATATTTGATCAAAACTGCATACGCAGCTGCTCTCCAAAGACAGCTGTGTCTCTCTGAAAGTTGCACAACTTGACTAAGCTAAAAACCTAAAGTTAATCTTTTCATACTGAGTTTCTCTAAGTAACCGAGCTAAGTTTTCAAACCACCACTTTCCGCACCGCCAGCTGAGTTATTTACCCAGCTGACCCTTCCCAGCTGGATCGATAACTGAGCTCACCATCTCTGTGATTTAACTTGAAAAAGTTTTTAGAAATCTATTTGGTGTATTCACCCCCCCTCTACACCAAATACCTAGCTCAGGGACCATCATGCTTCGTTCTTTGTCACTAGATTATAAAGCTTGTAAGCTTTACTTCTTTCGTTGTAACCAACAAATAGACATTTTTCAGATTTGTCATCGAGTTTGGTTCTCAACGGATCTGGAATATGCACATAAGGAAGAGAACCAAATGTCTTCAAGTGATTAACATTCGGCTTCTTGCCAGACCATTGCTCGTTTGGGGTAGAATTTGGCAAACCTTTTGTTGGCAATCTATTGATCAAATAGACAGCACATGACACAGCTTCAGCACAAAATTCAGATGACATATTCTTTTTCTTCAGCAAGCATCGAACCATCTCCACGATCGTCCTGTTGTTCCGTTACCATTTTGTTGTGGTGTATACCTTGCTTGTCAATACATGTCTAATATCATTACTTTTACAAAAATCCTCAAATAAGTTACACAAGTATTCTCCGCCACGATCACTTCTCAAATTTTTAATTTGACAACCTGAAAAAAATTTCAGCTTCAAATTTGAACTCCTTGAAGTAAGAAAGAGCTTTAGATTTTTCTTTCAAGAGATAGACCCATAATTTTCTAGTATAGTCATCAATGAATGTCAAGAAGTATTGATTACCTCCAAAAGATGGAATTGGTATTTTCCTACAAATATCAGTATGGACGAGCTCCAATGGCGAGTTTGATTTCCAATTTGATTTTGATGGAAATGAGTCTCGATGTTGTTTTTCCAACTGACATTCTTCACAAACTTCACTGATGGCTTCCATTTGGGGTAATCCTTGCACGATATTCTTGCTTGACAGCTTCTTCAAACTTTAGAAGTTGAGATGGCCAAATCTGTCATGCCACAACTTGGAAATTTCTTCTTTAGCATACAAGAAACAAATAGCATTAAGAACATCCAGTTTGATAGGGAACAGGTTGTTCGAAGCCATGTAAATTTTTGCTATGAGTCGGCCTTTCTTTTTCATGATGCAAAGGTTATCAGCAAAGTGAATAGCAAAACCTTTTTTCATTAACTTCCCAACACTTAACAAATTACTTTTCACTCGCGGTATGTAATATACGTCAGACATCTTCTCAACTTTTCCATTCTTGGCATTGAATGCAATTTCTCCAATACCTTGAATTTTGTAGGTTTTTGCATCTCCAATTGTAACATCGCCACTGTTAGTTTCAAGAAGAGATGAAAACAGGTTTTTATTTCCAGTCATATGTCGACTGGCTCTACAATCCAAGTACCAAATGATGGTCCCGGAACAAGGTCTTCAGTGTAGAGGGGGTGAATTCATCGAAGAGGGATTTTTTGAAACTTTTGTAGATTAAAACTGAGTTGAGTGAGCTCAGTTATGAATCCTGCTGACTTCTAAGGAAGATGGTCAGCTGGCGGTGCGGAATGTGGTGGTTTGAAAAGCTTAGCTGGTTCTCTTGACAAAAATTCAGAAAAACTTAGTTTCAGTTTTCAGTTAAGTAGCTTTAAAGTATGCAGCTGGCTGGGTAACTCAGCCAGAGAACCGTGAGCTTGAAAACTTGTGCTGTGAAAATGTAGTTAGTTCTTTAAGAAGATGAAATGCAGAGAATAAAGAAAGCATAAAGAACTCGAAATTTAATGTGGTTCGGAGAAATAACTCCTACGTCCACGACCAGATTTAACTAGTAAATCCATAAAGGATTTCCACTTGGTTTACGAGTACCAAACAACTTCGCAGCTGGAACTTGAGCTGTGTTCTAATAGTTTACTGGCACTATAGAAGTCTGTATCCTTTCAGTTTTTGGGTACTGAAAAACCTTTTAACACTCGAATTTCGCGCTTCGAGACGGCGTAACCTTAACCTAACCTTTTCTGGGTAAAGAAGAGTTTGGGTTTGGGTTTCCAACTTTGAACGAGTTCTTACAATGAAGAACTTTAGTAGATGAACTCGTTCAGAACTAGGCTTTGGATTTATAGTAATTTTTGCCTAGGGATCAGACGAAGAAGAAAATGAGTTTCTGGAAAGGAAACACTTGAAGATTAAGTGTTCTTCGAAGGATTTGAGAACTGCTTGAGAGCTTTTTAATGGTTGAGAGATTCAAAGATGTTGGAAGCTTGTAGAGAGTTTTTCGTATTTGATTATGAGGTTGAAGACTGGTATTTATAGGTAGAGATTCAAAAATAGCCGCTGGAAGAGCCGTTTGAATCTCACATACTCTCTGATCTATTGATCTGGCGTTGAGCATATCTTCACATGTCTTCATCAATGTGTCCGATCCTAGGTTCGCCTTTCTAGGATGCTGAGATGTGATCCCTCATTAGTCTAGGTATATTAACTTTCTCTGACACCGAGATCTCTGCCTTTGGAGCTGGGTTTTGAATTCCGAGCTGGATTGGATTAACTGACTAGAAGTGATATCTTCAGAGTTAATTCCCTTTTGTCTGCTCAGCTGAAACTCACAGCTGAATCTCTTAGACTTGAGTCAGCTCGATTTACTCTGCTCCGTTGGATCTCCTTGGCTGGATCCAATCTTTTTTGTTTGATAGAGTCAGCTTGATTGATATTTATTCTGACTCGCCTCAGTCTTGAACTCTGTTCCGCTGGAAAACCTTTCAGCTGACTTTGGGTCCAGCTGATCACTCAGCTGGGTCTTCCACTATCTTCAGCTTCCTTATCTGTAAATTTAGAAAATCTAAAGCTCAAACAGGCGAGTTGAAAAACATAACTTAGGTTTGCGCATTCATTTACTAGGTTGGAGATCAGTTGGGTTTTGGTATCAAATCAAAACTTAGAATTTTCCCAACAATTTCCCTATTTTTGATGATGCTAAAACCTAATTGAGAAAAACAACCTACTTCCCCATAAATGAGAAAGTGGGGTAAAACGATAAGTAATTTCAGTAGAAATTCAAATTCAAAGCTCAGAGCCTGGACAAAGAGTTATTGTCATCAGGGTAATCTTGAGAGCAAAAACATTTCAGTTTTATTAATCTTCAAAGATGGTTATAGGGGATACAAGATTAATAAATTGAAATAAGATAAATACTTCAATCCCAGTTGGCTGGGTCTTCATTTCTGCTGCTGCTGCTGCTGATTCTTCTGTCTAACTTCTTCCAGCTGCTCATCTGTTTTTAACATGTATTAGTTGAATATCATCTGTTCCAGCTTCCTGTACTCTTCTTCATTGTTTACCTTGGAAATTTTTCTCCTGATCGCCCATTTATTTACTTCTGCGATAATTTACAATTTATTAGGGAGATTAGTTCCAGGTATCAGCAGAGACTGGAGATGATACAGCTGGGGGCAGTCCTTGCAGCATTGAAGAATGCTTTAGCAGTCATTCTGTCTTGAAGAAATAGCTCATTGAGATGCATATTGAATGCAACATCTGACGGCGTGATGGTTCCTGAGCGGGGTCTTTGGTGTAGAGGGAGTGAATACACCAAAGATAAAAACTTTTTCAACTTTTTATCAAGTTAAAAATTTAGAGTGAGGGCTCAGTTATAAATCCTGTTGACTTCTTAATGAAGACGGTCATCTAGACTGATAATTCAGTTGGCGGTGCGGAAAGTGGTGGTTTAAAATCTTAGCTAGTGAACTTAGAAAAACTCAGTCTGGAAAAATTATCTGAAAGTTTTCAGCTTAGTCAAGATATGCAGTTTTTTTTTTGAAAAACAAACACAGCTGGTCTGAGCGAACAACTGAGTATGCAGTTTTATGAATATGAGGTGCTTGAAAGAGTAAGTTCTTTAAAATGAAAATACTGAAAATAAAGATCAGAAGAAAACACGATATTTAACGTGGTTCGGAGAAACTCCTCCTACGTCCATGACCAGATAAACTGGTAATTCACTACCACTTGGTTTACGAGTACCAAGTAACTTCGCAGCTCGAACCTGAGCTGTGATCTAACAGTTTACGGGCACTGTAGAAGCCTGAACCTTTCACTGTACAAACACTTGAATTTTGCGCTTCAAGCTGGCGTAACCTTAACCTAACCTTTCTGGGTAAAGAAGGGGTTTGGTTTTTGGTGTTCCAACTATGAACGAGTTGTTACAATGAAGGACTTTGAGTTTAAGTGAACTCGTTCGAAATATAGGCTTTGGATATATAATGAATTCTACCTATGGATCAGACGAAAAACTGCTCAGTTTCTGAACTAGAAACACTTTATGACAAATCGTTCATCGAAAGAATAAGAACTGCTAGAGAGCTTTTGAATGCTTGAGAATTTCAGAAGATGAAACCTTGTAGTGCGTTTTTCGTATTTGATCCTGAGGTTGAAGACTGGTATTTATAGGTAGAGATTCAAAACTAGCCGTTGGAAGAGCCGTTTGAATCTTACCTACTCTCTGATCTTCTTGATCTGCCGTTGGGCGTATCTTCACTTGTTTTTATCAGTGTCAGATCCTAGGTTCTACATTCTAGGATGCTGATTTGGCAATCCCTTATTGGTTGAGGTAAATTGTCTTCCTCTGTCATCGAGATTTTTGACTTCAAGCTGGTTTTTGAATTTGGAGCTGGGTCTGCAACTCTGACTTGAACTAATGTTTTCAGGTTTGACATTCTTTTGGTCTGGACAGCTGGATTGGTTCAGCTATGTCTTCTTGTTTTTGACTCAGCTTGGTCATTCTTCGGCTTGATTCTGTTCAATTTTGAACTCTGCTCAGCTGGAAACCTCCTCAGCTGATATTTTGACTGATAACACAACTGGATCTTCTGCTGTCTTCAGCTTTCTTAACCTGTAAATTTAGAAAATCTAAAGTTCAAACATGCGAGCTGGAAAGCACTACTTAGGTTGATGCAATCATCTATTCGGTTGGAGTCAGTTGGGTTTTGGTATTAAATCAAAACTTAGAATTTTCCAACAATTTCCCCCTTTTTGATGATGCCAAAACCTAACTGAGAAAAACACGAAACTTTCCCCTAAATCTAAGAGCGGGAAAAAAAATCTCAACAGATTAAGTAAGTTCAGAGTTTAGAGCATGTACAAATAGTCATTGTCATCAGGGTGAGCTTGAGCAAAAAGAATTTTAGTTTTATTAAAGTCAAGAATTACAGCGATTTACAAGATAAAACAGATAAAATTAAAGTTTCAAAACTTCAATTCTTTAATCTTCAATCCCAGCTTGCTGGGTCATCACTTCTGCATCCGCTGCTTCCTTCTTGATTAATTTGGCTCCTCTGGAGTAACTCCGCTGTCTTTGTCTTGACTCCATTTGTCTTCCTTTTCAGCATCAGCTGGTTCCTCTGATGTTAGCTTGGCAACACTATTTATCGCATACTGAAGAGCTTGGAGTTCTACGTCTTCAGATACAACAACTTTGCTTTTACTTCTTGATGACGTTTTTCTCGTCTCACTATCTTCTCATTTTTTGGCATTATCAACAAAGTGGGAGAGATGAACGACGGTCTTATTGAGCTGTGCAATTTCTTGAATTGCTTCCGCAATCTTTGTTGTGTTGACAGCTGTTGCGATGTTGAGTTCTGCTGTACTGCGGTTGTCAGCTCTGAACTGTTTGTCCAGATCTTTGTAGAGGTTGTACAGCTTGTGAATATCCATACTGTATGAGAGATTCCTCTATGTGATAGCATCCAGCTGGCTTGAGAAGGTTGACAATTTTTCATCCAGCGGAATTTGGAGTCTTGAAACAATCTCTGGTACTCTCTTTTCAAGATGAATGGATTGATCAATCGTTTGAGAGATGAGAGACTGTCGGAGATCTTTATCTGTGCTTTCCCTGTAGATCCTGGGCAAATCGATGAATATCATCGATTGATTGGCCTTGCCAGTCGACTTGCCTTTCTACAGCTGAGATTCACAGAAGGGCTTCGTCGACTTTCTTGGCGATCTCATCCGTCATTGCGGCTGAAAGTACTGGGTTTTGATGCCTCGATCTCGACCAGAGTGCGAGTGTCATTGGCAGTTGGACTTTGTGGTTCAGCTGTTGCATTAGCTGGCTCCTCATCAATAGTTGATGCCTCAGCTGTGATTGCAGGCACAACTTTCTTGGCAGATTCAACTGGAGCAATCCAGCTGAGTGCTTGGAGGTATGAGTTGGCTCTTAAGATGACGTCTTCTGAGGGTGGTACAACATCATTTCTTGATTTTTGAATCAGATTTTGGATTAGCTCGTCTTGATGCATGAATGCATCCTGGAGACTTCCAAATTCAAAAATCTCTTGCAGTTGAACTTCTTCGGACTTTAGATGATCGAATGAGTAGGTCTGAATTAGTTCTTCAGTTGCGTACCAAGTGCTCATTTTGGTAGCAATGTAAAACTTGAAGTCGCTGACGGCGACTAATACGACTGGGAGCGAAGCTAGCTCCAAATATTGTTGCAGTGCGCTTGAGACTCCTTCCAGCATAAGGTCATCGAACCTTGACATGGAGGCGTCATGTGCAACTTTTGAGGGACTTAGGTATTCCACTTTCTCAGATGAAGTGGAGGTATGGGGTTCAGCTCTGTTTTCATCATCCAGCTGCAAAGGAGCGTCAGCTGGACGGGGCTTTTTATGTGAGCTTGGTGCAGGGGTTTGAGCTCCAACTTCTTCATCTTTACTATGAAGTTGGTGTCCCTGTCGAGCTGAAGGAAATTGAGGAGAAGGGGGTTGAAGTATTCCATCTGATCTGGGGTTTAAGCTTAGTTGATCAGCCGGAATAGGAAGATGAAGTGGTGGTGATGATGATGTGCGAGCGGGCACATGAACTTGTTCTTCACCATAAGAAACCACCGCTTGTGGCCCTTCTTCACCTCGGAGAGTCATTACGAATTTTCTCTCAATATCAGCTGGCTTCTCAGCTGACTGGCTGGGCACCTTGAATTTGAGTCTTCTTTTCGAAGACGGTTCTTCAGCTTATTTTGTCTCCTCATGTTGTTTCCTCTTCCCTGTTTGGAAGGGAATAGATGCCTGCTGCTTTGTCTCCTGGATCTTCCTCTTTTCTTCAGCTGCTGCTTTCTTCAGCAAGTCAATCAGCTGACTTGGCTTCTCAAAGAGTATCCTTGAGATTGGAAACTCTTTCGGATTATGCCACCTGATGTTGCGCGATATGGCAATCATCTCTATGATGCAAGCGACTTTGGAGCACAAGTACATTGTCTCCTTGCAGCTATACCGGGTGCATTCTTTATCCTTGAACCGGATTTTCTTTGATTCCTTCTCTAACTTGTCCAAAAAGTAGGAGAACCAGTCCACATGGTCACTTCTGAGGATGGCTATCATCGGCTTCAACTTGGGTATGCTGATCTCTCCTTGAGATCTAGCCATACCGAGAATGCACTTCTGAGTGATGTCCAAAAGTAGTCGGTACTTAGGACGAAGCAGGAGCTTTGACATGCTTGCTCTGAATAGCTTCGGTTTTATCAGCATCTTGTCCAGTTATGACTGGACTTCCTATCTGGTGTATCTCTCAGGGAGAGATTCCCGAACGTCTTCAGGTTGAACTCCTTGGTTAGAATCTTGTTGACGTTGATCTCCACATCCCAGAGAGTTGTGTATCTCGTTTTTTCCTTTATCTTGAGAGAAACATTGGTGCGGAGACGGTCCTTTTTTTTTTAACATTTCCAGGAAGAATTCTGCTACTTCCTGGCGAAGAATGTTCCTGGGTCTTGCAGTCACCCAGTGTGTTATATCGGCCCTGTCGATGAGTTTGATTATCTCTTGAAACTCCAACGTCTTGTAGTTTCTGAGAGTTACGCAACTCTCAAAATGAAGCTTTGACAGTAAGACTTCATGCTGATCGGCTTCTGGAATTGGTTTCTTTGATGCCATGATCTTCTTCTGTAAAAACTTGTTAGTAGAGCGAGTAATATGTAGAAGAAGAAAAGAATATGCCGATATAAGCAACTTTTTAGAGATAAGAATGATGAGGATTTGCGTATCTCTGATATAAATATCAACTGCCTTGTTGGATGAACGGTCAAAATTATGGCAGTTTGATATGAGGATCTATGGCTGGGAGTGATTCACGCATCACGTCATATTATCTTTCGTACATCACGTGTGATTCATGCGCGTGTGAGGTAGATGAAACATTTTGACTTCTGCCTCGGAACTACCATGCTTCAGAACTTTGCAGGCTTTTAATTAAATTCGATTTGATACGATGTGATTGAAACCTTTATTTATTATCTTTTCTGAGATGTGCAGAATAAAGAAATATATATATCTTCCAGTTGATTGATGCTAGAAGTGGCTAGATCACGTCAGGCTTGTTCTGGAGTTAAATCTTGAGATTGAGATTCCATTTGATTTAGAATTGAGTTTGATCCTTCTTGTGGTGACTTCTGAAAAAGTTCAGCTGGAGAGGATGTTGGGGATTCAGCTGAGTCTGGATTTCCAGCTGATGGCATTCCTCCTTGATTAGGCGTTGGAGGTTCCTTTTGATTTCCAGCTGGTGAAACTTCTACTTGGTTGATTCGAAGTAATTCTTCTGGCTCATCATCCCATATTAATGGTTCGGCCAGATTTCTGATTCGAGTATCTTGAGCTCTTGTTTGAATTTGCCTTGAAGATTCTTTTTCATTTCTTTGTTTGATTGAATCTCTGAATTCGAATGAAGATTCGTCAAAAGTAACATGATGAGTTACTTCGACTATTTGAGTTCTTTTGTTGAAGACTCTATAGGCTTTGCTTACTGTTGAAGACTATGTAGGCTGTTGAAGATCTAAAGCTACTGAGCGGCCGCTGATGGCGAGAGATGGCGGCGACGGTGGTTGATTGATGAAACGATGGGTGATGGTAGGATAATATGGTGGTGAGGTAAAGTGGAGGAGGGAGAAAAACAAAAAGAGGAATTGACGAAAGTGAGGGTGGCTACTGAAATTAGGGTTAGGAATTATTTTTAAAACGTGGCAGGGTCAGCGGTCTCTGAAGGCGAGCGGCCGCTGACAACAAACCCTAATCACACTCAGCGGTCGCGTAGGGTGAGCGACCGCTGACTATCCGTCCTGGGCTCTAAAACTTCACCACACTCAGCGGTCGCGTAGAGTGAGCGACCGCTGACTATTCTCCTGTACTCCGATACTTCACAACACTCAGCGGTCGCGTAGGGTGAGCGACCGCTGACTATTCGCCCTGTACTTCGAAACTTCACCACACTCAGCGGTTGTTCCGACTAAATTAATCCTAAAGTCGCTCGCAATTGAACGAGATCACAGTAGATTAAGCAAGCCAACCCAAGTATCGTCTCACAAGGAAAACTTAGCAGGGTAATTATTGTATTGCGAGAAGAAAATAAACAGAAAGCAGTAAATCAATTGGTTTGAATTTTATAACTAGATTGAAGGAATAATTAAACATAAATTAATCCCTAGGCAAGAACTAAAATGCATGAATTAAACCCTAGGCATGAATCAGAATCTAGCATAGCAAAAGGCATTAAACGATCGATCCGAATCTGAACATTAATTGAATTAAGCAAATGAACGAAGCAATAATAATTATGGAGGAAGAACTAAATCGATATAACTCACAATGTAATTAAAATTGACGAACACAATAAACTTGACTTAGAATTCAAAGTTGCAAAGTCTGTAGCCTCGAATCCGGAATGCAATTACAATGGTAAATCAATAACTAGAAATATAAGGAAACAACTAGGAGAAAAATCTAAAGATCGATCTTTGAAAAATGAAAGAAAAAAAAATGGCGTCTGGAAAAATTGGAGCTGTATCTGAAAAACCCTCGCTCAGTATTTATACGTACGGCAATTAAGTTTGTGCTCAGCGGTTTTTTAGCCTCAGCGACCGCTGAGTACACCTCATTAAATCCGCTACGTGACCAAACTCAGCGGTCTCTTTAAGCCAGCGAGCGCTGAGGCACCTCGTGCATCATCTTGAGCGTTGGACTCAGCGGTCGCGTAGGGTGAGCGACCGCTGACTTCTCGCCCTATATTATCTGAGGCGCTGGACTCAGCGGTCTCTCGCCCTAAGCGACCGCTGACTCCTCGCACGTGGTTATCACACCTGGAACTCAGCGGTCTCTTAAAGAAAGAGACCGCTGAGTTTTACTTCGCAAAAATCCTATCTCTGCGGTGAAGGTTGATCAAGCATTGGTTGCCTACTCCGTTCTCGAGCATAAACTACATTTTCCACTGAAAGCTCGACAAAACACCATTAGCGCATTTTAAACTCAAAACAATACAAAATCTAACAAATGACATATAAACGCGCATGCAAAACAACCGAAATTACAACCAAAAGCTCACACAACAAACCCTCCACACACAAAACTTTGCTTGTCCTCAAGCAAATCTCAATTCAAACTAGGACGAAAATGAATAATTAAACTCGACAAAACATGCCACAACCCATTCCATCAATCTTCAATCGCACGTGATTACCCACAGCAACAAGTTGCCCGCCACACAAAACATCAATCCCCCAACACTTAAAAACAAGGTTATAGGCAAGAGGATATCACAACCTTTCGATTTATCCCACATTCTAAAAAAAAAAAAAAACTTAAAGGAATAAGGCGAATTCCAGGCAAAAATCACTAGGATTACTCTCAGAAAAATTCCAGCATCCTAGCGTGGTTTCCCATACCCATTACTCGCATAAAAGATTCTATTTTGAACAAACGAGAAAGAGGGGTAGAGCCTTTCAAAACACCCACAAAGTTAAACACCAGACAAAATTAAACAGTTCTAAATCAAGTCGAGTTATGTGGTCATAATTCATGAGGTGTAAACATTTAGAGATTATCTAAAGTGTCCCCACGTGATTTCCCATGCTCATGATTTCCAGAAGAGCAGAGACCTCTCAACTTAACTCAGAATTTTTTTTTTAATTTGGGATACAACCAATAAAACACAATCTCCTCGCCCATAACCTCGTATTCAACTATTGAGTATCAATCAATCAAGTGTGACAAGGCCCCACAGTTAACCACATCATACTCACACACAATCGAGTCATGACAGAACATACCGATCAATCAAGTCCAACAAAACATAATTCACCAAGTTCAACCATAACATTTACAACTTAGATCAAATTAAGACTTAAGAGAACATGCAAGAAAACACCGACAAAACCTGCCCTCCCAGACAAAAGAAGAAAACAATGTCCTCATTGTAATAATAAAAAGAAACATACAAAGAAAAAGAGACAATGCGAAACAAATGAAGGCAGAAAGCGAAATCAAAAGGAACACTGATCCAACAACCAAAGTACACAAACACAAAAACAACCACGAAATAAAACTAAATAAAACAAAGCAGAAGAAGAAAAAAAACACATACGAAACAACAGTGAGGAATCACTGTTGATCAGGGGACGGTGGAGGTGGATGTCCATGATGCAGTGTCCAATTAGCCAACTGCTGCTCCAAGGCGGCCAGGTGTGCATTCTGATCGGCAAGTTGCTACTGCTGAAGGGCCCATTGCTGATTTTGCTCGCTCCAAAGGCGATTCTGAGCGAGCAATTGCTGATTCTGAGCATCCAAACGCTGACTATGCTCGTCTAGCTGGTTGCTGATATGAGTACAACTGCCGATTCTGGGCATCAAAACGGCCATATATATCATGCTGAAATTGCCCCCACTGGGTGCTCCATTCAGTACGGAAAGCTTGAAGATCCTCGCGTAGTTGGGCAAATTCAGAAGAAGAGGATCCTATCCCTCGAGTCAGCCACACAGAAGGTATCCCAGCAGAACTTGCATGAGCAGCTTCATCATCATCCTGCTCGTCCTCCGGTTCAGTATGTGGCAGCGGTTCCGAAAGAGCATTGGTAGCCAAGCTATTAAGATGAGCCCTGACACACCGGCGCCGCTTATGTGGGACAAGCGTAGTTCTGTTAACAGCAAAAGGTGCACCACGCAATTCACTCAGATCAATACGCCGCGGTAACAATTTTGTCTGAACCTTAGGAGGAAACCCATTCGGCGGTATCAACTTAAAATGATGGGCCAAAGCAGTAACAATGTGAGGGAGCGCAGGATGACAACGAGAGCGGCGCTGAATATTCTGAAAGGCCTCAAACACAAAAGCCGTAGGACAAACTTGGACATTCTGGATAGCAGCGGTGAGGAAAATAAGTTCCCCAGTGTTAACCTTATTTGCTTCCTGATTCCCACTAACATTGTTAACAAGAAATTTGTGCAGAATGCCCAATGCAGGATCCTTAATAAATCCACTAGGCATACCCCCAGATTTCCAATTATTGAACCCAGTCAAAAACTCCCATGCCTCAACAGGTTCAAACTCCGGTGGGGTCTTACGAAACCCCTCTAGCGGAAAACCAAACATCCGCTTCATAATGCGGTCAGTAATAGTGAATTCATGACCAAACATCCAACAAGTAAATTGAGAAAAATCATCAGCAAGATCAAAAGTCGTCAATAGCTCTAAACATAATGGAGAATAACCAGGTAACTCCATCCTAGCAAATTTATCCATTCCCAAATTTTTGAGGTACTGTTTAAGCGAAGTGAGCACCCCAAGTGATTCCATCAAGTCCCAATCAAAATAACGAGGCACAGACACCTCAAATCGGCTGAAACGCTGAAATAGAGTACCTGATATAGGATTAAAGATCGGGAACGGAGAACCATAATCTTGAGAGCAGTCCACAGGTTCCTCGTCCTCCATGGGGTCTTGTGGTCGAGAAGTAGACCCCGGAGCATTCTTGGTTCGAGCCATTACGCAAATCGAAACCAACAAAAAGTAGGCGAACCAGTACCAGCTGGACGGAAACGAGCGAGCGCTGATGGAGAGCGACCGCGGATAGTGAGCGGCAGCAGATGGGTCAGAAAAACTCAGCGGTCGCTGTGAGTGGGAAACCGCTGAGTTGGAGTGCAAGATCCAAAGCTGCTGAGCGGCCGCTGATGGCGAGAGATGGCGGCGACTGCGGTGGTTGATTGATGAAATGATGGGTGATGGTGGGATAATATGGTGGTGAGGTAAAGTGGAGGAGGGAGAAAAACGAAAAGAGGAATTGAAGAAAGTGAGGGTGGCGACTGAAATTAGGGTTCGGAATTATTTTTAAAACGTGGCAGGGTCAGCGGTCTCTGAAGGTGAGTGGCCGCTGAAAACAAACCCTAATCATACTCAGCGGTCGCGTAGGGTGAGCGACCGCTGACTATCCTTCCTGGGCTCTAAAACTTCACCACACTCAGCGGTCGCGTAGTGTGAGCGACCGCTGACTATTCCCCTGTACTCCGATACTTCACAACACTCAGCGGTCGCGTAGGGTGAGCGACCGCTGACTATTCGCCCTGTACTTCAAAACTTCACCACACTCAGCGGTTGTTCCGACTAAATTAATCCTAAAGTCGCTCGCAATTGAACGAGATCACAGTAGATTAAGCAAGCCAACCCAAGTATCGTCTCACAAGGAAAACTTAGCATGGTGATTATTGTATTGCGAGTAGAAAATAAACAGAAAGCAGTAAATCAATTGGTTTGAATTTTATGACTAGATTGAAGGAATAATTAAACGTAAATTAATCCCTAGGTAATAACTAAAATGCATGAATTAAACCCTAGGCATGAATCAGAATCTAGCATAGCAAAAGGCATTAAACGATCGATCCGAATCTGAACATTAATTGAATTAAGCAAATGAACGAAGCAATAATAATTATGGAGGAAGAACGAAATCGATATAACTCACAATGTAATTAAAATTGACGAACACAATAAACTGGACTTGGAATTGAAAGTTGCAAAGTCTGTAGCCTCGAATCCGAAATGCAATTACAATGGTAAATCAATAACTAGAAATATACGGAAATAACTAGGAGAAATATACGGGAACAACAATTGGACCGATCCATATGGAAAAACTTCTGTGATGGTGTATGGACCACTCCACCTAGACTTTAGCTTTCCGGGAAACAACTTTAACCGTGAGTTAAACAATAGGGCCTTCATCCCGGGCTTGAGCTCTTTCATCAAAATCCTCTTATCATGAAGTCTCTTGACCCGATCTTTGTAAATCTTGGCATTTTCATATGCCTCGTTGCGGAGCTCATCTAACTCTGACATCTGAAACATCCGATGTTTTCCCGCATCATTGAGATCAAAGTTAGCAGCTTTGAATGCCCAATAAGCCTTGTGCTCAATCTCAACAGGCAAATGACAATTCTTCCCAAACACCAGACGATACGGACTCATCCTCAATATACTCTTGTAAGCAGTGCGGTACGCCCATAACGCGTCATTCAACTTTGAGGACCAATCTTTTCGAGACGGTTGTACAGTCTTCTCTAAAATTCCCTTAATTTGCCTATTGCTCGTCTCTGCTTGTCCTGAGGTTTGTGGGTGGTATGGAGTAGCGATCTTGTGCGTTATCCCATTCTTCTTCATCAGCTTCTCAAAAAGCTTGTTGCAGAAATGCTTTCCACCATCACTAATGATCGCCTTGGAAAATCTGAACCGACAGAGTATATTGTCCTGCACAAACCTTAGCACAACATGAGAGTCACAAGTCCTAGTAGGGATTGCCTCAACCCACTTGGACACATAATCAACAGCTAAGAGAATGTATTCGTAGCCAAATGACTTGGGAAACGTTCCCATGAAATCAATACCCCAAACATCAAAAATCTCAACAACGAGAAAATTGTTGAGGGGCATCTCATTCCTACGACCAATTGAACCAACCCTTTGGCAACGATCACAAGAAAGATAAAATGCATGAGCATCCTTAAATAAAGTTGGCTAGAATATACCTGATTGGAGCACCTTGTGTGCTGTTTTCTGCCCTCCAAAATGGCCACCACAATGAGTCTCATGGCATAATTACAGCACCTTGGCTTGCTCATCATCAGGTACAGACTGTCGGATCACGTCATCCTTACCAAGCTTGAACAAGTAAGGGTCTTCCCAAAAGTATTGCCTGCACAAAGATAAAAAACGCTTCATCTCTTGGGAAGTGAGATCAGGTCTCAACTCATTACAAGCTAAATAATTGACAATATCGGCATACCAAGGCACAATTTCCGCACTCAAAGCTTGTTCAAAAGGAAACGACTCAAGCAAATTATCACAGACTATAGGAGAAGGTAAATTGTCAAGGCTAGATAAATGGTCAGCCACGGCATTGTCACTACCCCTCCTATCACGAATTTTCACATCAAACTCTTGCAGTAAAAGCACCCAACGAATAAGCCTAGGCTTAGCTTGAGATTTGGTCAACAAATAACGCAATGCAGCATGATCACTGTGAATAATGACCTTTGACCCTATGATGTATGCACGAAATTTGTCTAATGAAAATACAACAGCAAACATCTCCTTCTCGGTAGTGGTATAATTCACTTCAGCAGGAGTTAGGGTCAGACTGGCATAATAAATCACACGAAGCATTTTGTCAATACGTTGACCCAAGACCGCACCAACTGTAGAATTAGAAGCATCACACATAATTTCAAAAGGTTCGGTCCAGATAGGACCAATGACCACTGGGGCAGTGCTCAACTTCTCCTTAAGCGAATTAAAAGCGGACACACAATCATCACCAAATATAAAAGGCACATCTTGCGCAAGTAGGCGGCATAAAGGTTGGCTAATTTTTGAAAAATCCTTGATAAAACGCCGATAAAATCCGGCATGACCAAGGAAACTCCTCACTCCTTTAACATCACGAGGTGGAGGTAATCTTTCCACCACCTCTACATTTGCTTTGTCGACCTCTACACCTCTCTTAGAAACAATATGCCCCAAAACATTCCCACTACGAACCATGAAATGACTCTTCTCCCAACTAAGAGTCAGCCCACTCTCAACACATCTTTCCAACACACGTTCAATTTTTCTAAGACAATCATAAAAAGATGACCCGAACACAGAAAAATCGTCCATAAAAATCGCAACAAAGTCACCAATCATCTCAGAAAAAATAGACATCATACATCGTTGGAAAGTACCTGGTGCGTTGGAGAACCCGAATGGCATTCTCTTGCATGCATATGTCCCAAAAGGACATGTGAAAGCCGTTTTTGCTTGATCTTCTTGTGCAATAGCAATCTGGTAGTATCCAGACAATCCATCAAGGAAGCAGTAGAACTCGTGACCAGCTAATCTGTCGAGCATCTGATCAATGAAAGGAAGAGAAAAGTGATCCTTCTTGGTAGCGGCATTAAGCTTCCTATAGTCGACACACATTCTCCAGCCAATAATAGGTCTAGTGGGTACTAATTCATCCTTGTCATTCAAAACCACTGTGATTTCCCTCTTTTTCGATACCACATGCACGGGGCTAAGCCATTCACTATCAGCAATGGGAAAAATGATTCCATCTGCTAGCAATTTGTAGATCTCCTTTCTCACAACCTCCATCAACACAGGGTTCAGCCTCCTCTGACCATCTCTTCGGAATGGCTCCTTCTTCCAAGTTAATCCGGTGCATGCAAGTGGCGGGACTAATACCCTTAATATCGGATATACTCCATCCAAAAGCCGCTTTGAACTTCTTAAGGATCGCCACCAAAGCTTGTTCTTCTTCTTTGTTTAGGTCAGAAGAAATGATGACTGGCTTTCTCTTTCCCTGTTCAAGAAATACATATTTCAGATTCGAGGGTAGTTCCTTGAGCTCGAGTTCTATCTCTTTTTCATTCTTGGAACTCTCAGGTGTCAAAGCTCGGTCAATGGGCACACTCCCAAACTCCTCTAAACTTGCTTCCTCATTGAGTCGTTCCTCTAAATCAGCAGATCCTTCAAACACTTCTTCTATCTGATTCTCTTCTATGAAACATGCCTCAGTAAGAACATCAATGACATCTATGTAAGAACAGTTTTCAATACTGCTGACTGATGGCATGGCTCGACTAGCATGCACATTGTAGGAGAACGTCTCTCCCAACACTGACATCTTGATGATCCCATTCTTGACGTCGATCAACGTGTTGGTAGTTGCCATGAAAGGTCTTCCTAATAACAAAGTATGCTCACGTCCATCCTCTTGCACATCTCCAATTTCGAGAACCACAAAATCAATGGGAACTATCAATTTCCCAACCCGGACCAGAATATCTTCTACTACCCCTCTAGGGTGTCGAATGGATCGATCGGCCAGCTGCAGGCACATCCTGGTCGGCTTCAACTCTCCCAGCTCCAATTGTTTGAAAATAGAGTACGGCATTAGATTAATGTCGGCCCACAAATCTAGCATTCCTGATGCTTCTTTTCCATTTCCCATGGCAATCTTGATCACAAAACTCCCTGGGTCCCGCTGTTTTGGAGGTAGAGACTGCTGCATAATTGAATTGACACTCTCGGATACTAAAATCTGCTCATTCTCCTCGAACCTCCTCTTCTTCGATGCCAACTCCTTGAAGAACTTCACATATGCTGGTACATTCCTGATAACCTCCAGCAATGGTAAATTCATATTTACCTTGGAAAGCATCTTGTAGAAATCGGAAAACTGTTGATCTTGCTTTTCATTCTTCAATCTGCTAGGAAAAGGTACTGGTGGTCGGTAAGGCTTCTCAGTCTTATGCAATCGGACTTCAGATTCTTTCTTCTCATTCTCAACTGCAGGTTGTGTTTTCTCTGAAGGTGCGTTTCTCACATTGTTATCAACCCTTTTTCCACTTCTCATAACAGTTACAGCTTGAGCTTGATGAGGTTGTTGACCTTGACTCGGAATTTTCCCAGTCTGCTGCTGTTGCTGCATTTCATTAAGCGTTCCAGAAATTTGTCCCACAGCTGTCTCGAGACGCTTGATGTTGGCCTCTTGAGCTTTCCTCGCCTGTTTGCTCTCTTGCATAAAAGCAGTGAGATTATCATCAAGAGGATTCCTTTGAGCAGGCGGCGGTGGTGGGCGTTGAAATTGCTGTGGTCCCTGTTGAAATTGCGGTGGAGCTTGCTGAAACTGATTCTGCTGTGGTGGGTACTGCCACTGAGAGTTACAATTCTGCTGCTGATGGGAATACCACTGCTGCTGGGAAGGGTACTGGTTGAACTGCTGTGGAGGATGACGATTTTGAAAATTTCCTCCAGATCCATGTCCTTGATTCTGATTCCTCCATCCAGTGTTAGACTGATTTTTCTACCCCAAGTTCTGCTGTTGCTGATTCTGATTGAATCTCTGGCCTTGATCAAACTGCTGTCGTAGAGGGTACCCCTGTGCAGCATAGACATCTGCGCCTCCTTCATATGTCATCTCTCTCATTCTCTGGCACTCTTCAGGATTGTGCCCCTGCTCCCCACAGATGCCACATGCCTCAACAAACATCTCTTGTCTGATCGGTTCCTGTTGAGCTGGGGGAACAACTGACTTACTCATCTTTAATTCCTGCAGCTCTCTCATCATGTTGGCCAGCTGTTTCTTCATGTCAGGGCTTTCAGCGACTACACTCATCTCAACCCGTCGTGTGCGGGTAGATTTCTGCTGTGAACTAGCTGCAAGTGTTTCAAAAATCTCTTGCAGTTCATCGGCTGTTTTCACCGTAATGTTTCCACCTGCGGTACTATCCACCATAAACTGAGCCGTTTGCACCAATCCATCATAAAAGAATTGCCACAACATTTCTGATGCCATCTGGTGATGTGGACACTGCTAAAGTAGCTCTCGGAATCTTTCCCAAGCCTCATGGAAGGGTTCATCTCCAGCTTGAGTGAAGTTCATAATTTTTGTACGAACTTCCTAAGTCTTATGATTAGGATAATACCTCAGCATGAATTTCTCGCATACTGCTGTCCATGTGGTGAACGAGTTAGGTGGAAGAGATAAATACCACGTTTTGGCCCTGTCCTTCAACATGTATGGAAAGCATTTCAGCTTCAATTGATCATCGGTTAGAGCCAACAGAGAAAAAGACTGGACCACTGTGCAAAATTCATGAACAAACTGTAAAGCATCTTCATTTGCCATCCCATGATAAGAGGGCAACAAGTTCAGATGGTTCTGCTTCAAATCATAGTTTCTTACTTCAGTCGGCAAAACAATAGTTGATGCCGTGGTCCCAAATGTTGGTCGGGCAAAATCTCCCATGTATCGAGGATTATTAGCCATTTCGTCCAACACAATTGGTTCGTCTAGTAGATCACCCCTGGACTATTCTGAATGCACAATAACTTCTTCAAAACAAGGTTCGTCAACCTCGTTAAAACTGGACTCGGCTTCTTCTTGCAAACTTATCAAAATCCTGCGTGGTTGATTGGTGTTGTCAAAATAAGGTGCCAAATTCCTTTTCAAGCTTCTGCGACCTTGCATACACAACACTCAACAAACAGATTACGCGCACCAGAGCAAGAAAAATAACCGAGTACCAAAAGAATAAAAGAAATAAATATAAAATAAACTCAAATACAAAGCAACACAGATAATCGCCTAAAGTTCTCCCCGGCAACGGCACCAAATTTGTTCCGACTAAATTAATCCTAAAGTCGCTCGCAATTGAACGAGATCACAGTAGATTAAGCAAGCCAACCCAAGTATCGTTTCATAAGGAAAACTTAGCAGGGTGATTATTGTATTGTGAGAAGAAAATAAACAGAAAGCAGTAAATCAATTGGTTTGAATTTTATAACTAGATTGAAGGAATAATTAAATGTAAATTAATCCCCATGAAAGAACTAAAATGCATGAATTATATCCTAGGCATGAATCAGAATCTAGCATAGCAAAAGGCATTAAACGATCGATCCGAATCTGAACATTAATTGAATTAAGCAAATGAACGAAGCAATAATAATTACGGAGGAAGAACGAAATCGATATAACTCACAATGTAATTAAAATTGACGAACACAATAAACTGGACTTGGAATTGAAAGTTGCAAAGTCTGTAGCCTCGAATCCGGAATGTAATTACAATGGTAAATCAATAACTAGAAATATACGGAAACAACTAGGAGAAAAATCTAAAGATCGATCTTTGAAAAATGAAAGAAAAGAAAAAGTGGCGTCTGGAAAAATTGGAGCTGCATCTGAAAAACCCTCGCTCAGTATTTATACGTACGGCATTTAAGTTTGTGCTCAGCGGTCTCCTAGCCTCAGCAACCGCTGAGCACACCTCATTCAATCCGCTACGTGACTAAACTCAGCGGTCTCTGTAAGCCAGCGAGCGCTGAGGCACCTCGTGCATCATCTTGAGCGTTGGACTCAGGGATCCCGTAGGGTGAGCGACCTCTGACTTCTCGCCCTGTATTATCTGAGGCGCTGGACTCAGCGGTCTCTCGCCCTAATCGACCGCTGACTCCTCGCACGTGGTTATCACACCTGGAACTCAGCGGTCTCTTAAAGAAAGAGACCGCTGAGTTTTACTTCGCCAAAATCCTATCTCTGCGGTGAAGATTGATCAAGCATTGGTTGCCTACTCCGTTCTCGAGCATAAACTACATTTTCTACTGAAAGCTCGACAAAACACCATTAGCGCATTTTAAACTCAAAACAATACAAAATCTAACAAATGACATACAAACGCGCATGCAAAACAACCGAAATTACAACCAAAAGCTCACACAACAGTGTGCGTGCAACTGAGGTTTGATGTTGAACTCTATTTTTTCGCAGTATTCATAGATCGTTTCATTTAGAAACTGCATTCCTCGATCTGATTTGATTGACATTATTTTGCACTCCTTCTGAGTTGTGAGCCTTTCCAACAGGATTGGTAGCTTGGTTCTGGTTTCGCTTTTCTGGTACAGGAATGGCACCCATGTGAATCTTGAGAAGTCATCCACTACGACTAAGGTATATTTTCTGCCGTTGAAACTTGCTGGAGTCACTGGACCAAAGATATCAATGTGTAGGAGTTGAAGAACTCGATCTGTTGATGGCATTGGCTTAAGAGATAATGAAATCCTGGTTTGTTTTCCTTGTTGACACGCGCTGCACATATGACTTTTATCATATACTTGATCTGGAATTCCATTAGCGAGCTGGTTTCTGGCCAGTTTGTTGATTGTCTTGAAGTTGAGGTGATTCAGCCGTCTGTGCCACAGCCAGCTGACTTCATTGCTGCTTTTAGATACAAGACACGTTTCTGGAGTGCTGCTGTTCCAGTCAGCAAAATACATATTTCCTTCTGTTTTCCCTCTTAGTAGTATCTGCTTGGTTTTCCTGTGCTTCACTGTGCATCCCTATGCATCAAACTTGACAGAAAAACCGTTGTCGCAGAATTGGCTAATGGAAAGCAAATTATGTTACAGTCCGTGTACATATGAAACATTAGATATTTTAACATTGTTAGTTTCAAATGTACCGTAACCTTTGGTTAGACCTTTGAAGTTGTCACCAAATGTTACTTGCGGGCCTGAACACTCGATGTACTCCCGGAGTAGATGCTTTAGGTAAGTCATGTGCTTGGAACATCCACTGTCCATGTACCACAGTGTTCTCATCGACTCCTCAATGATGCGTCTTTCCCTTGCAACCTGTAACATAAATCAAAATTTAGATCCCCAGTTTTAATTGGGTCTTTGAGGGTTAGTTAAAGATCATTTCAGGACCCAGATCTGCTTGATGACTCGTATTGGGTCATTTGATCTGATGATTCTTCCAGCTGTGTCAATGAACACATTTTTTGTGTTATTTGGTTGTTGCTGCTGGTGAGGTCTTGGTCTTTGTGCTCTCCCAATTTGAGTTCTCTGCTGATATCCAGATCTTTTTCGATTTTTAGCCGAATATCCAGCTGAGACGTTCCCTTGTCTCTGCTATCTTGTGTGATATCTGTGCTGGAATTGGTACTCCAGCTGGTGATCATATGACTGATATCCAGCTGGGTATCTCCTTTGATATCTTGCTACGTGCTGCTGATATTGCTGGTATCTGACTAGTCCAACCTGCTGTCTTTGCTGTGGTTGAACACGTTACTGTCTGATTTTCGCGTATGGTTGCCCCACAACTTGCTTTTCAAAGCATGTTGTGTTCTTGATATTTGTTGCTAAGCAGCTAGAGTTGGGTTCTCTTTTTTCTTCACAAACATTACTTTTGTTCCACTTGTGGAAGCAATATCTGTGACATCTTTTGATCCAGTGTAGCCCAATCCTGTCTTGAGTAATGCTGGACGCTGAACACTTATGATTTCATCCATGGTTGTGGTAGCTTTGATGAGTGTTACCATCTCCGTAGTTAGCGCTTCCTCGGACTTTTTCAGCTCCGTGATCTCAGCTGACTTTCTTTCTGATTCAGCTGTGGTCTTTTCCAAATCTTCCAACAGCTGTTTTCTTTCGTAGTAGAATTCCTTTATCAACTGATCCTGTTTCACTATCTTATCCTTAAGTGAAATAACCTGCTCTCTGAGCTGTGTAGCATCAGCTGCTTCTGATGCACTTTTCTTTTCTAGCTCCATTTTTAGCTCGGTATTCTCACACATAGTGATATCAAAGATTTCTTGTAGATCTTTGAAGTCATTCATAACTTTCTCTACTAAACTCTAGTCAGGCTGTCCTGATTCTAAAACCTGTGTAGAGTGTTCTTGTGATGGTGATGGTGAGGGGTTAGATAAATTTTGAGTTCTAGAAGTTACCTCATCCTCGTCGAGTCCGTAGTCTGTCCCATGAAACAAGTATCCTATTCTGGTTCATCATGGGCCATGAGTGCTTCTTCCTCTGAATCTGAGAAAGGCATGTTGTCATCCATTTTGTTGCACTCAGACTCCTCGTCGGCTATGTAGACTCTTCTTCTGTCAGCTGCCTTTGCTTTAAGAAGGTCTTTTTCTTTCTTGGACTGTTTGGGACAATCCTGCTTGTAGTGTCCCGGCTCCTTGTAGTTGAAGCAGTCTTCGTCTGTCCATTTTGAGGTGTCAGCTAACTTTTCATCAGCTGCCGTGTACTTATCTCTGTACGTTCTTGCAAACTTCTTGTACTTGCGATTGCTGGTATTGAGTCTATTGTAATTTTTGACCAACATGGCAATTTCTTCGAGTAGCTCTTCCTTGCTCATGTCCTTCTTGTCCTTCTTCTTCTTAGAAGACTCAGCTGACTGCATGTGTGTAGATTTTTCAGAGTTTGCTCTGAAAGCAATGTTCTTTATTGTAGGTGTTAGCTCTCTATCATTTTGCTTGCTTGAAGATTCTTCTATTGTGATCTCCAAGTTGTATTCATTAGCCTTGAGCAGGGAGAATAATCTTTCTGTGGATATATCACCCAAATCACTTCGACTTTGGTGAACTACCTTGTATGTATTCCATTCAGCTGTAAGTACTGAAAGGACCTTCAAGTTCTTTTCTCGCTGGGTGTATTTCCCAGTTTTGATGGTTTCAATTTCAACTACGATGCTTGAAAATCTAAGCTCCATCCCTTCGATGGACTCGTTGGCTAGCTGCTTGAAGTTATCAAACTTCTAGCAGACGATTGTGAACTTATTTTCTTTAATCTCCTCTGACCCTTCGCACAACTTAGCTAGGGTTTTCTACATCTCCTTCGCTGTATTGCAGTTGATGATTTTGCTGAGGTAGGCGTTTGAGACAGTTGATGAGATTGTATTTCTTGCAAAGTGACGAACATGGATTTTTCATGTTGTTTAGTATGCATTTGATGCCATTTATTCAAAGAAAACCATGTTTGATTTGAGCATTATTGCAAAAAGTGTTGTTTTATGAAGATTTCACATTTGTTTGGTAGTTTTGTTTAAATCTCAGGAAAATGAAGACCAAAATTAAAGTGAAATGAGCTTGGAATGAGATAGAGGAGCTTGATACGAGAATGTGGAAAAAAAACGGGAGTCAATTCAGAGTCCGGACGAGGAAGAACGAGCCAAAAATATGAAGAAGCGCAACATGACTCTTGATCCGCGAGAAAAATGATATGCGAATGCATTTTTGAAGAAGGGCACACGCGGTTCAACCCACGGGTGCGGGCTTGACAGCGGGCTTCCTGCTTTGTGCGTGAAATGGGCCCGCGGGTGTGTGTCATGACTGCGGCTACTATGCTGTGCGCGGAGAAACTATATTTTACTCCTCTTTTCTCTTTATTTTGACTACACTTTAACCTCTCATTCCTTATTATCTTACTCAACAACTATAAATACCCAATAATTCTCATTTCCCTAGGTTATCCACTCTTCTCCCACCACCCACACATACTTTTACGCACACCCATCATTGTTGGAGCTTGGAGCTTGGGGAAGGAGAAGCTAGGAAGGGATATTGAAGATCAAGAGTTGGATTTGTCACTTTATCTCTAATCTCTAGCTTGCCCTTTTGATGTTTTTATTCCTAGATTTTGGATTTGTGTTGATTATGAACATGGTTGGCTAAATTCCTCTTTCTAGGGATTAAGCTAGACAATTTGTATGGATTAAAATCTTTGATATTCAAGTATTATTAAGTTTTCTCTTACCTCCTTGTGTTTGTGGAACTATTTGAGCATTTGGATGATTTGTAACCATTTAAATGTGTTTGTTATGTTGGTTTGAGGCTCGAGAGAGGGGTGAATCTACATTAGAACCGAGCACAAGGTGTAATATCGCAATAGCCCGAGAGGGTGTGTGGTATTGCAAGGGTAGAGTGATCCTAGGTGCTTTTAGGAGTTATAGGCTAGTGTTTGATTGAAGACAACGATCCTAGCTTGTAATCAACAACTTTAGTCGTCCGAGAGGAGACTCGTGTGAACGAGAGATCGCCTTAGGTAAAGAGATAATAAAACGAGACTTGAGTGTTGGAAATTTAATCCGTTGCAACTTGTCGATGTTTAGTCCTTAGAAATTCATCTCTCTTAAGTTTTAAGTCATTGTCTTCATCTTTGTTTAATTTAATTGAGTTCGTTAATTTATTTAGTTCATCTTGTTCATTTAATTTAGTAATTGTCCCTAAAAATCCGATTAGTATAAATAGGTTAGAACAACCAAGTAATAGTAGTCATAAGTGTTGAAAATTAATCTCCGTGGATACGACCTTGCTTACCATTATCTACATATACACCGTACACTTGCGGTTAATATTTGCATAATTAAAAGGCAAATACAAAGCTATCGAGACCAGCTTGCTTTCTCTCTTCTGAAGTATATTCACTCTTCGGTTTGAGGATTTGTTGATAAACTAGCTGTCCACCATCCTGAGCTGGTACAAGCTCATTTTCTTACTTGTATATAATAAGAATGGGTCAGTCGGTGATGATGTCCCATATCATATCATGATGCACACATAGGAATTTTTTAATCTGAATTTCCAGATGGCATAGTCATTGACTGAGAATGTCGGGAGATTCCTGCTAAGAGAAGAATCCATGAAGATATGCACAATATGCAGTAATATGAGTTTTTTTCAAAGTGGATCTGTTCAGTTGACCACTGATAGAGAAAGATTAAGATGAATCTCTTGATTCAGGAACAGCGGACTTTTGAACCACTGCTCTGATGCCAATTGATGGTCCCTGAGCGGAGTCTTTGGTGTAGAGAGAAGGGGTGAATACACCAAAGATAAAAACTTTTTCAACTTTTTATCAAGTTAAAAACTGAGAGTGAGGGCTCAGTTATAAATCCTGCTGACTTCTTAATGAAGACGGTCAGCTGGACTGACAAACACAGCTGGTCTGAGCGAACAGCTGAGTATGCAATTTTATGAATATGAGGTGCTTGATGGAGGTAGTTCATTAAAATGAAAATACTGAAAAATAAAGATCAGAAAAAAACACGATATTTAACGTGGAGAAACTCCTCCTACGTCTACGACCAGATAAACTGGTAATTCACTACCACTTGGTTTACAAGTACCAAGTAACTTCGCAGCTCGAACCTGAGCTGTGATCTAACAGTTTACGGGCACTGTAGAAGCTTGAACCTTTCAGTTTTCGGGTACTGAAGAAACCTTACAAACACTTGAATTTCGCGCTTCAAGTTAGCGTAACCTTAACCTAACCTTTCTGGGTAAAGAAAGGGTTTGGTTTTTGGGGTTCCAACTATGAACGAGTTCTTACAATGAAGAACTCTGAGTTTAAGTGAACTCGTTCGAAATATAGGCTTTGGATATATAATGAATTCTACCTATGGATCAGACGAAAAACTAGGCAGTTTCATAACTAGAAACACTTTAAGATAAAGTGTTCTTCGAAAGAATAAGAACTGCTAGAGAGCTTTTGAATGCTTGAGAATTTCAGAAGATGAAAGCTTGTAGAGCGTTTTTCATATTTGATCCTTAGGTTGAAGACTGGTATTTATAGGTAGAGATTAAAAACTAGTCGTTGGAAGAGCCGTTTGAATCTTACCTACTCTCTGATCTTCTTGATCTGCCGTTGGGCGTATCTTCACCTGTCTTTCTCAGTGTCAAATCCTAGGTTCTGTATTCTAGGATGCTAATTTGGCAATCCCTCATTGGTTGAGGTAAATTGTCTTCCTCTGTCATCGGGATTTTTGACTTCAAGCTTGTTTTTGAATTTGGAGCTGGGTCTGCAACTCTGACTTGAACTGATGTCTTCAGGTTTGACATTCTTTTGGTCTGGATAGCTGGATTGGTTCAGCTGTGTCTTCTTGTTTTTAACTCAGCTTGGTCATTATTCAGCTTGATTCTGTTCAATTTTGAACTCTGCTCAGCTGGAAACCTCCTCAGCTGATATTTTGACTGCGGCTGGTAACACAGCTGGATCTTCTACTGTCTTCAGCTTCCTTAACCTGTAAATTTAAAAAATCTGAAGCTCAAACAGGCGAGCTGGAAAGTATTACTTAGGTTGATGCAATCATCTATTCGGTTGGAGTTAGTTGGGTTTTGGTATTAAATCAAAACTTAGAATTTTTCCAACACGGCGTATTCGTGTAAGCTCCCAAATAGTAGTAATCTTCAATGAACTCAAATTTGGTAAGTTCACAGTCGTCGTTTAGCTCTTCTGGGATCTATGAATCTACTCTTCCATCCTGGAATAGGACTTCGTCAACTTGTTTGGCGATTTTATTCTTGTATCAGGATCCGTCTGGGTTCCGGATTCGGCTTAGCTGGGTTTTACTGCCTCGATCTTGACCAGTGAGCGAGTGTCATAGGCAAATGGACTTTGTGAGACAGCTTATGTAGGCTAAACTATTGCATTAATTGGCTTTTCTTCAATCAACATTGCCTCAGCTGTGTCAGCAGGGACAACTTCCTTGGCAATCTCAACTGGAACAATCCAGCTGAGAGTGTAAAGGTAAGAGTTGGCTCTTGAAATTACATCCTTAGAAGCGGGCACTTCATCCTGCTCGGCCTTCTGGATGAGGGCTTAGATCAGTTCGTCTTGATGCACGAAAGCATCCTGAAGTCTTCCAAATCCAAAGATCTCCTATAGAGCTGCTTCTTCGGCCTTGAGCTTATTGAAGGAGTAAAACTCCACAAGTTCTTCATTCGCATACCAAGTAGTCATCTTGGTAGGAAGATAAAATTTGAAGTCACTGACGGAGACTAATGCGGCGGGAAGTGAAGCAAGAGTGGGATATTATTGCAGTGTGCTCTTTACACCTTGAAGCCTGAGGTCATCGAACCTCATGATAGTGGCAGCATGTGCAATGGCTCTGGGACTGAGGATTTTAACTTTCTCAGAAGAAGTAGGGCTAGAGAAGTTCAGCTCCACCCGAAGACACCACCACTTGTGGTTCTTCAGCTTCCATTGTTTGAGCTGGAGGAGGATCCCTGAGCTGTTCCCTTAGCGACTGATTTCCACTCAGTTTTCTTCTCTTGGACTGGGAAGGCTGTGGGAGTGGACTCAGATCCAGCTGGTTTCTCTGCTGTCTCCTCAGCTGGCTTGCTGGCTGCCTTGAATTTCAGGTGGTTGTGTCTTCTCCGGCTGCTTCATTTTCCCTGTTTGAGAGGAAGAGGCAGTCTGCTATTTTGCCTCCTACATCTTCTTCTTTCTTTCAGAGGCTGCTTTCTTCAACAAGTCAGTGAGCTGACTTGGCTTTTCAAAAAGTATCCTAGACACAGGAAACTCTTCTGAATCGTGCTACTTGATTTGGCGTCCGACAGTATAGTTTTCTATTATGCAGGCCACTTTGGTGCATAGATAGATTGTCTCCCGACAGCTATACCGGGTGAAACTGTCATCATGAAAACGAATCTTCTTAGATTCTTTCTCCAACTTTCCCATGAAGAAGGAGAACCAGTCCACAGGGTCATTTCTAAGGATGACTATCATTGGCTTCAGCTTTGGTATGTTGATCTCTCCTTGAGATCCAGCGATATCGAGGATACACTTCTGGGTGGCATCCAGAAGCAGTCTGTATTTGGGCTTGAGCAGGAGCTTGGACATGATCGCCCTGTATGGTCCGGTTTAAACAACATCTTGTCCAGTTCCGTCTGGACTTCCTCTCTCGTGTAGCTTTCTGAGGAGCGGTCCCCAAGAGTCTTTAGGTTGAATAGCTTGTTCAACATCCAGTTGATGTTGATGTTGACATCCCAAGAAGTTGTATGCCATGTCTTTTCCTTGAGTTGTAGAGTGATGTTGGAGCGGAGTCGTTCTTTCCTGTTCGTCATCTCCAGGAAGAATTCTGCCACTTCCTGGCGGAAGATATTCTTCGGTCTTGCAGTCGCCCACTTCATCAGACCGGCTTTCTCGATGAGATCCAGCACCTCCTGGAACTCGGAGTTTTTGTAGTTCTTAAGAGTTAAACAACTCTCAAAATGAAGTTTTGACATAAGGTTTTCATATTGGTTTGCTCCGGTGTTATCTTCTTTGGTGCCATAATCTTTTTTTGTAGCAATGGGTTAGAATAACAAAGATACAAAGGAAGAGTATTTGCAGAGATATAAGATAGAATTTTGAGAATATTTTTCAAAGATAAGTATGAGCGAAAGAAAATATGGCGAGGATTTGCATATCTCTGATATATATATCAACTGCCAATATTGATGAACGGTTGAGATCTTGGCATTTGAATTAAAGATCTGTGGCTGGGAGAGATTTGTGCAACACGTCAAATGACGTGCGTATAGAGAGTGTAGTTCACGTGCGCGTGAGGAAGTCATAACATTCTGACTTCTGCATCGATACTCCCGAACTACAGTACCCTGCATACTTTTCATTAAATGCGATGGGATTCGATTGGATGGATAGCTTATTGACTAATTGTTGCGTTAGTTTTTTGTTGTATTTTTTGATGTTCTGCATGCGCGTTTGTGATGCCATTTGCTTGATTCTATATTGTTTTGGAAATTAAAAATGCGCTAATGGTGTTTTGTCGAGCTTTCAGTGGAAAATGTAGTTCATGCTCGAGAACGGCGTAGGCAACAAATGCTTGATCAACCTTCACCGCACAGATGGGATTTTGGCGAAGTAAAACTCAGCGGTCTCTTCTCTTAGGAGACCGTTGAGTTCCAGGTGTGATAACCACGTGCGAGGAGTCAGCGGTCGCTGAGGGTGAGAGACCGCTGAGTCCAGCGCCTCAGATAATACAGGGCGAGAAGTCAGCGGCGCTCACCCTACGCGACTGCTGAGTCCAGCGCCTCAGATAATACAGGGCGAGAAGTCAGCGGTCGCTCGCTCACAGAGACCGCTGAGTTTGGTCGCGTAGCGGATTTAATAAGGCGTGCTCAGCGGTCGCTGAGGCTAGGAGACCGCTAAGCACAAACTTAATTGCCGTACGTATAAATACTGAGCGAGGGTTTTTCAGATGGCAGCTCTAATTTTTCCAGACACCAATTTTCTTTCTTTTATTTTTCAGAGATTGATCTTGAGGTTTCTCTCCTAGTTGTTTTCAGATATTTCTAGTTATTGATTTACCATTGTAATTGCATTCCGGATTCGTGGCTACAGACTTTGCAACTTTCAATTCAAAGTCCAGTTTATTGTGTTCATCAAGATTAATTTCATTGTGAGTTATATCGATTTCCGTTCTTCATCCATAATTATAATTGCTCCGTTCATTTGCTTACCTTAATTGATGTTCAGATTCGGATCGATCGTTAATGCTTTTTGCTATGCTAGATTCTGATTCATGCCTAGGGTTTAATTCATGCATTTTAGTTCTTGCCTAGGTATTGATTTACATTTAATTATTCCTTTAGTCTAGTCATAAAACTCAAACCAATTGATTTTACTGCTTTCTGTTTATTTTCTTCTCGCAATACAATAATTACCCTGCTAAGTTTTCCTTGTGATACGATATTCGGGTTAGCTTATTTAATCTATTACGACCACGTTTAATTGCGTGCAACTGAGATTAATTGGGTTGAACAAATTTGGCGCCGTTGCCGGGGAAAACTTTAGGCGATTATTTGTGTTGCTTTGTATTTGAGTTTATTTTATATTTATTTCTTTTATTCTTTTGGTACTCGGTTATTTTTCTTCCTCCGGTGCGTGTAATCGGTTTGTTAAGTGTTGTGTATGCGAGGTCGCAGAAGCTTGAAAAGGAATTTGGCACCTTATTTTGACAACATCAATCAACCACGCAAGATTTTGATAAGTTTGCATGAAGAAGCCGAGTCCAGTTTTAACGAGGTTGACGAACCTTATTTTGAAGACGAAGTTATTGTGCATTCAGAAGAGTCCGGGGGTGATCTGCTAAAAGAACCAATTGTATTGGACGAAATGGCCAATAATCCTCGATACATGGGAGATTTTGCCCGACCAACATTTGAAACCATGACATCAGCTATTGTGTTGCCGACTGAAGTGAGAAATTATGACTTGACGCAGAATCATCTAAATCTGCTACCCTCTTATCATGGGATGGCCAATGAAGATGCCTTGCAATTTGTTCGTGAATTTTGCACGGTGGTCCAGTCTTTTCCTTTGCTAGCTCTGACTGAGGACCAATTGAAGCTGAAGTGTTTCCCATACACACTGAAGGATAGGGCAAAAACATGGTACCTATCACTTCCACCCAACTTGCTGACTACATGGACGGCTGTATGTGAGAAGTTCATGCTGAAGTACTACCCAAATCATAAGACACAAGAGGTGCGCATGAAGATCATGAATTTCACTCAAACAACAGATGAACCTTTCCATGAGGCTTGGGAGAGATTTAGAGAACTACTTCAGCAGTGTCCACATCATCAGATGGCACCAGAGATGTTGTGGCAATTTTATTATGATGGTCTTTTGCAGACAGCTCAGTTTATGGTAGATAGTACCGCTGGCGGAAACATTGCGGTGAAAACGACTGATGAATTACAGGAGATATTCGAAACACTTGTAGCTAGTTCACAGCAGAAATCTACCCGCACACGACGTGCTGAACTCAGTGCAGTTGCTGAAAGTCCGGACATGAAAAAGCAGCTGGCCAGCATGATGAGAGAGCTACAGGAATTAAAGATGAGCAAGTCAGGTGTTCCTCCACTGCAACAGAAACCTGCCAGACAAGAGATATTCGTTGAGCCATGTGGGATTTGTGGGGAGCAAGGGCACAATCCTGAAGAGTGCCAGAGAACGGGAGAACTGACATATGAAGGAGGAGCAGAAGTCTATGATGCACAGGGGTATCCTCCCCGTCAGCAGTTTGATCGAGGCCAATGATTCAATCAGAATCAACGACAACAATACTTGGGATGGCAGAATCAGTCTAATTCTGGGTGGGGAAACTAGAAATCAGAACCAAGGCCAGGGTTATGGAGGAAACTTTCAGAATCGTCGTCCTTCACAGCAGTTTAACCAGTATCCTCCTCAGCAATCCAATCAGTTTTCTAATCAGCAACAGTGGTACCCGCGCGGCGGCAAGAAGAAGTGGTATCCGCAAAGAAGAAGAAAACTTTAATTCTCAGTGGCAGAATCCAGCTCAGCAAGGTCAGTTCCAGCAGGGACCACCACAATTTTCGTGTACATCGCCACCACCTGCTCAGAAGAACCAGTTTGAAGATAATCTCAATGCATTCATGCAAGAGAGCAGACAGGCGAGAGAAGCTCAAGATGCAACCATCAAGCGTCTTGAGACGGCTGTGGGACAAGTCTCTGGTACTGTGAACCAGATGCAGCAGCAGCAGCAGACTGGAAAGATTCCGAGCCAAGGTCAACAGCCACATCAAGCGTCAGCCATCACTGTGTTGAGAAGTGGAAAGACGGTGGACAATAAGGTGGGAGACACACCACCGGAAGTCGTGCAGCCCAGAGTTGAGGAAGAGCAAGAAGAAATCCGACTACATAAGGCTGAAAAACCTTATCGCCCACCAGTGCCTTTCCCAAGCAGATTGAGGAATGAGAAGCAGGACCAGCAGTTTTCAGACTTTTATAAGATGTTATCCAAGGTGAATGTGAATTTGCCTTTGCTCGATGTGATCAGAAACGTGCCGGCTTATGTGAAGTTCTTCAAGGAGTTAGCATCCAAGAAGAGGAAGTTTGATGAACCAGAACAGGTCCTAGTATCAGAAAGTGCCATCTCCATTATGCAGCAATCTCTACCCCAAAAGCAACGAGACCCTGGGAGCTTCGTGATTAAAATAGCTATGGGGAATGGAAATGAAGCTTCTGGAATGCTGGATTTAGGAGCATGGATCAATCTTAGGCCCTACTCAATTTTCAAGCAGTTGGAATTGGGAGAGTTGAAGCCGACAAGGATGTGCTTGCAGTTGGCAGACAGATCGGTTCGCCACCCTCGAGGAGTTATTGAAGATGTCTTGGTGTGAATAGGGAAGCTTATCGTGCCGTTAGATTTTGTCGTTCTAGAAATTGGAGACGTCAAGGAAGATGGACGAGAGCACACTCTACTATTGGGGAGGCCTTTCATGGCGACAACTAATACTCTCATTGACGTGAAGAACGGCATAATTAAGATGTCAGTCTTGGGTGAGTCAGTTTCTTACGATGTCAGAGCCAATAGGGGGATTCTGTCGGCCAATAGCATTGATAATTGCTCTTACATTGATGCTATCAACACACTTGCCGAGGCCTGTTTTATGGAAGAACAACAGGTTGAGGAGGTTTTTGAAGACTCCGCCGACTTGGAGGAGAGACTTAGAGAGGAAGCATCTATGGAAGCCTTGCTGCCAACGAACCTGCCTGTTGATAAGCCAGTTATAGTAGAGGCTCCTAAAGAAGAGAAGGAGATCGAGCTTGAACTTAAGGACCACCCGGCTAACTTGAAGTATGTGTTCCTTGAAAAAGGAAGAAGGAAGCCTGTCATAATCTCTGCAGAGCTCAAGGCAGACGAAGAAGAAGAATTGGTCGAGGTGCTCACAAAGTTCAAGGCTGCTTTTAGATGGTGTTTGTCCGACATTAAGGGGATCAGCCCCGCAACATGTATGCATCGGATAAACTTGGTGGATGGAGCTACTCCGAAGAGGGATGGCCAAAGGCGATTGAACCCCGTATTGATGGAAGTTGCTAGGAAGGAGATCTACAAGCAGTTGGCCGAGGGATCATCTTTCCCATTGCTGACAGTGAATGGCTCAGTCCCGTGCACATGGTTTCGAAGAAAGGGAGAATCACAGTGGTCTTGAACGATAATGAGGAGTTGGTGCCGATGAGGCCTGTGACAGGGTGGCGGATGTGCATAGATTTCAGGAAACTCAATGCAGCCACCAAGAAGGACCACTTCCCGTTGCCATTTATTGATCAGATGCTCGACAGATTGGCAGGCCATGAGTTCTATTGCTTTCTAGATGGACTATCGGGCTACTACCAGATCGCGATCGCGCCCGAGGATCAAGCTAAGACGGCCTTCACGTGCCCCTTTGGCACATATGCCTGCAAGAGGATGCCGTTTGGACTCTGCAATGCACCAGGTACCTTTTAAAGATGTATGATGTCCATATTTTCTGAGATGCTTAATGATTTCGTTGAGATCTTCATGGATGACTTTTCTGTGTTTGGTGCATCTTTTCATGTTTGTCTTGAAAAAATTGAACGTGTCTTAGCGAGATGTGTTGAGAGTGGTTTGACTCTTAGTTGGGAAAAGAGTCATTTTATGGTAAGGAGGGGGAACGTGTTAGGCCACATCGTCTCTAAGAGGGGTGTAGAGGTCGACAAAGCGAAGGTGGATGTGATCGAAAGATTGCCTCCACCTCGTGATGTCAAAGGTATTAGGAGTTTTCTTGGTCATGCCGGTTTTTATCGGCGTTTCATTAAGGACTTTTCAAAAATCAGTCAATCTCTATGTCGTTTGCTTTCTCAAGATGTGCCTTTTACTTTTGACGATTCCTGTCTTAATGCGTTTAACTTGCTTAAGGGGAAGTTGAGTACTGCTCCTGTAGTGATTGGTCCTATTTGGTCAGAACCCTTTGAGATTATGTATGATGATTCTAATTCTGCAGTGGGTGCTGTTTTGGGTCAACGTATAGATAAAATGCTTCGTGTCATTTATTATGCGAGTCTGACTCTTACTTCTGCTCAAGTGAACTACACCACTACAGAAAAAGAGATGTTTGCTGTTGTGTTTGCATTAGACAAGTTTTGTGCATACATCATAGGGTCTAAGGTCATTATTCACAGTGATCATGCTGCATTGCGTTATTTGTTGACCAAATCTCAAGCTAAGCCTAGGCTTATTCGCTGGGTGTTTTTACTGCAAGAGTTTGATGTGGAAATTCGTGATAGGAGGGGTAGTGACAATGCAGTGGCTGACCATTTGTCTCGCCTTGACAATTTACCTTCTCCTATAGTCTGTGATAATTTGCTTGAGTCGTGATGGTCCCTGAGCTAGGTATTTGGTGTAGAGGGGGGGTGAATACACCAAATAGATTTCTGAAAACTTTTTCAAGTTAAATAACAGAGTTGGTGAGCTCAGTTATTGATCCAGCTGAGGAGGGTCAGCTGGCGGTGCGGAATGTAACAGTTTCAAAACTTAGCTCGGTTACTTAGAAAAACTCAGCTTGAAAAGATTAACTTTATGTTTTCAGCTTAGTCAAGTTGTGCAACTTTCTTAGAGACACAGCTGTCTTTGGAGAGCAGCTGCGTATGCAGTTTTGATCAAATATGCAATGTAATGAAAGAGTTAGTACAAAACTGAATTTAAAAGGAAAGTAAAGAGCACACAAGTTTTTACGTGGTTCGGAGTAACACCTCCTACGTCCACGACCAGGTTCACTGGTAATTCACTACCACTTGGTTTCCAAGTACCAAGCAACTTCACAACTCTAACCCGAGCTGTGTTCCAACAGTTTGCGGGCACTGTCAAGCCTATCCTTTCAATTTACGGGTAGTGAAAAAACCTAACACACTTGAATTTCCCGCTTCAAGCAAGCGTAACCTTGACCTAACCTTTCTGGGTAAAGAGGGGTTTGGTTTGGGGTTCCAACTATGAACGAGTTCTTACAATTAAGAACTTTAGAGTAAATGATGAACTCGTTCGAAATCTAGGCTTAAAATATACAAAGATTTTGGCCTAGGGATCAGACGAAAAACTAAGCAGTTTCTGAACTAGAAACACTTTAAGATAAAGTGTTCTTTGATCTATATAGAACTGCTTGAGAGCTTTTGAAAGATTGATGATTTCAGAGAATGAAAGCTTGTAGAGAGTTTTTCGTGTTTGATCCTGAGGTTGAAGACGGGTTTATATAGGTAGAGATTCAAGACTAGCCGTTGGAGGAGCCGTTTGAATCTTACCTACTCTTCTTAAATTCGAGATTTACCGTTGGGAGAATCTGCATCTGTCTTCATTCGTGTCACATCCTAGGTCCTGAAGTTTAGGATGCTGATTCGGCAATCCCTCATTGGTCGAGGCATGTTGACTTCCTCTGACGCCGGGATCTTCTGCCTTTGGAGCTGGCTTTTGAATTCAAAGCTGGATTGGGCAAACTGAGTTGAAGCGATGTCTTCAGAGTTAGTTCCCTTTGTTCCGTACAGCTGGATCTGCTGTGTTTTGAACTCAGCTCGAATTCTCTTCAGCTTGATCATACTCTGCTGGAGGACTCAGCTGAAGGTTGACGCCTGCTGTCTTCCGCTAGCTGACTCCTGCTGTAGACACAGCTGGGTCGACTGACACAGCTGGATCGACTGTTGTTTTCCGCTTCCTTAACCTGTAAACCTAGAAAATCTAAAGCTCAAACAGACGAGCTGGAAAACACTACTTAGGTTGAAGCGATCATCTATTCGGTTGGAGAATCAGTTGGGTTATGGTATCAAATCAAAACCTTATAATTTTCCCAATAATTTCCCTCTTTTTGATGATGGTAAAACCTAACTGAGACAACTTATGACGCAGAAAAACTTGTGTTTTATTAATGTAAGAAAATACATTATAACACAGGAAAAAGAAAGAGAGAAAAAAAATCTTCAGTCTTCAATCTTCAATCCCAGTTGGCTAGGTCTTCTCTTCTTCATCCGTTGCTTCTTTTTTTTGACTCGTCTCTTCTCCAGTTGATTCTGATTCAGCTGGTTCCTCTAGCTCAACAGTTTGCCTCCTTTGTCTCATTCTCTTCCCCCTTACTTCCCCCTTTTTGGCATGATCAAATAGGGTGGGAGAGATACACCATCGGCTGTTGCGATGTTTTAGTTTGGCGAAACTGTGGTCTTCAGCTCTGAGCAGCGAGGTAAGGAGTCTAGGTGGCTCAGCTGTTGTATTAGCTGGCTCTTCTTCAGTAGCATTAGCCTCAGCTGTGATTGCATACACAGCGTCCTTAGCCTGATTCAGTTGGGGCGGTCCAGTTGAGTGCTTGGAGGGATGAGTTGGCACTGGAGAAAACATATTCTGAGTCGGGCACAACTTCATTCCTTGCAATTTTGCTTCTTCAGACTTCTTAGATAGAATGAGAAAGTCTGATTCAGCACTTGAGGGACTTGAGTATTCCCCTTCTACTTCGAAGTGGTGGGTATTGGGTTCAGCTCATATCATCATCATCCAGCTGCAGGTGATCATTGGCTGGGTGATGTCTTTCATTTGATCTTGGTGCAGGGGCTTGAGCATCTTTCATCGGAAGATCTCGAAGCTGGTGTCCCTGTTGAGCTGAAGGAAACTGAGGAGAAGGCGATTGAAATATTCCATCTGTCTTGGGGTTTAAGCTTGGTTGATCAGCTGGAATACATCGTTGTGGCGTTGATGATGACGATGTTCATGCTGGCCCATGAACTTCTTCTCCATCGTGAGAAACCACCGCTTGTGGACCTTCTGCTCCTCGGAGAGTCGTTACGAATTCTCTCATAATGTCAGCTGACTTCTCGGCTGACTGACTGAGCACCTTTGACTTGAGTCTTCTGTTTGAAGACGGTGCTTCAGCATGTTTTGTCTCCTCAAGTTGTTTCCGATTCCCAGCTGGGACGGAAATAGATGCATGATGCTTTGTCTCCTGCATCTTTTTCTGTGCCTCCTGTGGTGGAGCAAGAGCTTTGACACGACTGCTCTTGAAGACTCCGGCTTTATCAACATCTGGTCCAGGTGTGTTGACGTTGATTTTTGCATCCCAAGGAGTTGTATGTCCCGTTCGCTCTTTTATTTTGAGAGAAACAGTGGCGCGGAGAAGGTCATTTTCCTTTGACATTCCCAGGAAGTTTTCTGCACCTTCTTGGTGAGTGACGTTCTTGAGCTTTACAGTCTCTCACTGCGTTGGACTAGATCTGTCGATGGGCTTCACCTTCTCCTGGAACTCCGTCTTCTTGAGGTTCCTGAGAGTTAAGCAACTCTTATCTTGAAGCTTTGACAGATTCTTCAAGTTTGATCGGCTTCGGGAGATATCTTTCTAGATTCCATGTTCTTCTTCTGCAACTTTTGTTAGTAGAAACAAATAATACCAATTGATGGAAATGAGAAAGAATGCCGAAAGACTTTTTAGGTTTGATGCAATGTTTTACGTATCTCTTCTAGCATATTTATATAGCTTTCTTGATGAATGGACGATCAAGATTTGTCGATTGATACGAAGATCTACGATTGGGAGAGATTCTCGCGTTATATCAATTTCTTGTTTAGAAATTGCGAGCTAATGCGTGAGAGAGGACGGTTGGGGCACTTTGACTTTTGCCTCGAAACTCTCATGATTCAGTTCTTTTCACACTTTTAAATAAATTTGATTAGACATGACAAGATATGATTTGACTGAAAACAGATTGAGTAGGTGTAGTTAATGTTGTTGCAAACCTCTCAGCTGATCATTGTAGTCAGCTGATACCTCGGTTGAGTGGGTGTGCTGGGTGATCGTTGTTCCAGCTGGTTCCCCCTCAGTTGAATAGTCCTTCAATTTCAGCGTCTGGTTTAGCTGGATTCTTTCTCAGCTGATACCGGTTACGTTGATTCTGAATTCCAGCTGTCTGCTTTCATTCAGCTGGGTCTGCTTCCATTCAGCTGGGTGAAGCATCGTCTGGGTTGAGTAATCCAAGTAATCTGCACAGCATTTTGAATCTTGCTTCTATCAGCGGCTTTGTGAGTATATCAGCCCGCTGTATGTCTGTGTGAATTTTCTCAACAATCACATCCTTCTTTTCCACGTGATCTCTGATGAAATGATGGCGTACGTCCACATGCTTGCATCTTGTGTGAAGTACTGTATTCTCTGAAATAACAATCGCACTTGAGCTATCACAGAAAATTGGAACTTGTCCAGTTTTCACTTCATAGTCATCCAGCTGATGTTTCAGCCAGAGAATTTGTGAGCAGCAGCTTCCAGCGGCCATATATTCTGCTTCTATTATGGAGGTTGCGACGCTCGTTTGCTTCTTTGAAAACCATGAAATCAACTTACTTCCTAAGAACTGACAAGTTCCTGAAGTTGATTTTCTGTCCAACAGATCTCCAGCGAAGTCTGAGTCTGAATATCCAGTCAGCTGTAGATTATCTTCAGTTGGGTACCACAACCCAACTTTCTGAGTTCCTTTGAGATATTTGAGAATGTTCTTGGCTTCTTGCATGTGTGCTTCCTTTAGATCAACTTGAAATCTGGCACATACTCCGACTGCAAATGAGATGACTGGACGACTTGTTGTTAGATACAGCAGAGAACCGATTATCCCTCTGTATTTGCTGGAATCAACTGACTTCCCTTCAGTTCTTGGTTCAATTTTCCAGTTGGTGTTCATCGGAATCTTTACAGTTCTGCTGGATTGAACTCCATACTTGGCGATCAAGTCTTTCACGTATTTGTTTTAATCCTTGCACATATGAAATGTTAGATATTTTAACATTGTTTGTTGCAAATGTACCGTAACCTTTGGTTAGACCTTTGGAGTTGTCACCAAACCTTACTTGAGGGCCTAGACGATCTACATATTCTTGAAGTAGATGCTTCAGATGAGTCATGTGCTTTGAGCATCCGCTGTCCATGTACCACATCGTCCTCATCGACTCTTCTATGATGCATCTTTCCCTTGCAGCATGTCACAGAAATCAAAATTTAGGTCCTCAGATCTGTTTGATGACTCTGATTGGGTCATTTGATATGATAATTCTCCCAGCTGTGTCCACGAACATATTCTTTGTGTTATTTATTTGACTCTGCTGGCTGGGTCTTGCTCTCTGCTGTCTCCCAGCTTGATTTTCTTGTTGTTCAGTTCTCCTTTAGTTTCCAGCTGAGTGTATAGCTGAGACATTCCTTTGTCTCTATTTCTGCTGGTTAGCTTGGTATGTCATCTAGAACTTATAATCCAGCTGGTGATCGTATGACTGATATCCAGCTGGGTATCTCATCTGATATCTTGGTTGATATCTGTTTCAACTCAAAACACCTTCGAATTGACTCGCAAGAGAACGAGGTCAATGTAGGGCGACAAGCTGACCCAAGTCGTATTCTCAAGGAAGGCTCAATAGGGCTAATGCCACTCATATTATTTACACACAACAGAAAATAATCCTAAACATTCTAAACCAAGGAATTCGAGATAACAAGAACTAAACTAATAAAAGCAATAAAATAACAAATATATATAAAAGAACAAGAATAAAGAAAATGATAGGGATTAAATTTTTCGCATCGATTTCTCACCAAGCTTATTACAGATTAATTCTATTAATTTATCACGCATAATCAACTTCAACATAGGGTTAACATCAATAGCTTTCGCGTCAATCTGATAAACCCTAAAGACTAAATCACACGATCAAAACTAATCAATAGACATGCGTTTCCGGTCAATCTAATGTTCAGAGAACCACAATCGAGCAGTAAAATCATCCATCGATCTCATCTACTACTTGAAAATATCGAATAGTGATCAATTATTCAATATAATGAAAATCGATTCAACCAACGGGGAAATTAATCAAAGAACAAGCACGGATCGAAAACAATATGAATCACTAAACCCTAACGAAGAATTGGCAAAGCGTAGAACAAATCCTAGAACAATAAACGCAAGAATTGACCGATTAAATTACAAGAAATAAACGGTGAAGAAATCCTTACAGTAAAACCGATGAAATTCTTGGATGAAGATCCTCATTATTCTAGCTCACCGAAAGAAAACGAAAATGAAAAGAAAGAAAAAAGAATGCAGCTGCTGCTGCGTGTTGTTCTGCTCACGTCCAAGAAGAAGAATCTTTCAAAACCCTAGCTGCTGCTGTATTTAAATAACGCGCAAGAAATAGGCGTTACTTCCTGTCCAGCGCTCGCGTCATCCCAGTGTTCGCCAGAACTCAGCACCGGCTGGGGCAAGATCTGCGAACTCATCTCCAGCGGTCGCTTCAATCCAACACCGGCTGGAACTCTTCTTCGCGAACGACACTACCGCGGCCGCTGTATCCCAGCGCTGGCTGGAACTCTTCTTCGCGAACGGCACTCCAGCGGCCGCTCAAGTTCAGCGACGGCGGAGTTCCAGCGATGGCTGTCTTCCAGCGGCCGCTGGAATGATGCTGATGTTCGTCGTTCTTCTTGCCATTCTTGTTCGTCGTTCTTCTTTATTCTTCTTCTTGTTCGTCGTTCTTCTTTGCCATTGTTGTTCGTCGTTCTTCTTCTTTGTGATGATCGAGCCGTTGTGGCTCTCGTCCGTCCGTTGTTCGCCTACCAAAGGTGATCAAGAGTCGCCTTTGTCGACCAAGAGCCGCCGCTTGTCAGCCGCCGTGCGTGAGGTTTCCGTCTAGGAGGAAGAATCGACGACCGCTCGCTGCTCGACTTCTCCTCCATTGCTCGTGCATCTTCGTCTTGTGGTTCTTCTTAGCTAGCGGTCTCTGTTTCCTTCACCCACGTATTTCTTTCACTTTATTCATAACTTTTATGATTTTTCCATAACAAACTCGAGATCCTACACAAACGACATGAAAAACCAAAAAGGATAAAATAAAGCCAAAATACGAGTAAAATAAACGGGAAACATAAATGCAAGCACGAAAATACGACGAACTAAACCCCTAAAAACGACACAAATAATGACTAAGCAAACCCTCCACACTTAAACCTTTGCTTGTCCTCAAGCAAACACCAAACCAACAAAACAGAGTGAAAATTTCATGCAAGCTTATTATTGCAATTTTGACTAACTGACGAATTTTTCAACAATGTACAAAAGATAAACATCAGGACAAAGAGAAAAAATTGGATTGAATTGCAATATGTTTCCCGTCTATACAAATTATCAATCGGATCAGACCTGACTCCCCATTAGAAGTGATTTAACTAATGTGACCGCTTTTATCAACAAGTTTCATTTTTTTTTCTTAGAACTGTGAAATTTGAAATGAAATTCTGAACAATATTCGTTATGTGTAATTTTGGAGAAATCCAAACTCCCTAACGTGGTTTCCCATGCTCATTTATTATTTTGTAATAAAGAGGAGCATAATTCATATTCCAACAAATTTTAACACACAAGTTCAGTTTCGAGAATTCTTCTCTTTTCTCAATATTTTTTTTATTTTTTTTTAGAAACGAGTATCTAAGCAGTCACAATGTTAAAACTCCCTCAAACTTCAGTCAGACAAATCACCTCAATCTAATTCGCATAAACACGTCTCATAACACAATTCAACTAGTAAAACCAAGTCCCAAAGCATATCAATCCGACATTATTAAAAATTCAATCCAGTAAAGTCAAAATCACATAATTCAATTGCATAAAATTTAGCCTCAGTTAAGTCAAATTTGGGCAGAAAGATGGACTCACAAATAAGCCAAAACAAGCAAAAAATTAAAATCCACAAAAACATGCATCCCACACAAGCAATATATACATTTTCCCTCCACACTTAAAACAAAGCAATGTCCTCATTGCACAGAAAACAAGAAAGGGAAAGAACTTGACTGCCCTGATTTATCGGCTTGTGTGGTACTTGTAGTTTTTTACATTTTACTTGATCCGCCTCAATTCAGGGTTTGTCGGCCTCCTAAAACAAAACAGAAAAGAACAAAACAAAACACTTAAACAAAACCGAAAATAACAAAAATAATAAAAATAAAGCAATTAAAATCGTGGGTTGCCTCCCACGCAGCGCTAGGTTTTAAGTCGTCAGCCCGACTAAGCTAATGTTATCCAAATTCCTTTTCAAGCTTGTGCTATTCCATCGTTTGGATTAGCTCATCTTCATCATCCACGTCTGCCGGTCCTGAAATAATTAATAGGACAAAGGTTGTCCTATTTTCCCGTGTTGAATCTCCCTCCACACTTAAATTGGCAGCGTGGGCCGGTTTCACCTCTCCTCCACATATGTAATCCTGCCTTGAAACACGAAAGAAAGTATCCGAAGCAATAATATAATGGAAATACTGATCAACTGGAGGTAAGGGTTTAGAAATTTCACAAATCATGGCATCACAGAGTGTATTTATTGTAGCCATAGACAGCTCCTCAAACCACTCTGTGACCTCCTCTTTATCTTCCTCCAAGATATCCATTCCACTACTCATTGCATCGTGCTCATGCTCATAATCATCCTCCTCTGTAATTTGCTATTCCTCGCTATTATGTTGCACGAGGTTGCCCACAATGTCAACCAACTCTCCAACACGAGTTTCAATGCACGCAATGGACGCATCAATAGACTCAAATCTTTGTGTGGTCGACTGGATGAAAGATTGGAGAGTATCTTCTAAAGAAGGTTCCCGAGGTGGATGTTGTAGCGAATTCGGATACTGGGCACTTTCATCCCACCCAAAATACGGATTGGAAACCCAACCAATATCTTGGCACATGTTAGCTCCGTACCCATGTTCTCCACTATATGCTCCTAAATACTCCGAGTAATCATAGCTCGGATTTTCCTCTATCTCAAGATAGGTGAAATCCCACATATCATCCTCCAGTTTCGCTAATCACTGTCCAAACAAAAACACAAAACCGATCAAGCGCACCTGGGGGAGAAATAAGAATAACAAAAATAAAATAATACAAGAAAACAATTCGCCTAAAGCCTTCCACGGCAACGGCGCCAAATTTTGTTTCAACTCAAAACACCTTCGAATTGACTCGCAAGAGAACGAGGTCAATGTAGGGTGACAAGCTTGCCCAAGTCGTATTCTCAAGGAAGGCTCAACAGGGCTAATGCCACTCGTATTATTTACACAGAATAGAAAATAATCCTAAACATTCTAAACCAAGGAATTCGAGATAACAAGAACTAAACTAATAAACGCAATAAAATAACAAATATATATAAAAGAACAAGAATAAAGATAATGCTAGGGATTAGATTCTTCGCATCGATTTCTCACCAAGCTTATTACAGATTAATTCTATTAATTTATCACGCATAATCAACTTCAACATAGGGTTAACATCAATAGCTTTCGCATCAATCTGATAAACCCTAAAGACTAAATCACACGATCAAAACTAATCAATAGACATGCGTTTCCGGTCAATCTAATGTTGAGAGAACCACAATCGAGCAGTAAAATCATCCATCGATCTCATCTACTACATGAAAATATCGAATAGTGATCAATTATTCAATATAATGAAATCGATTCAACCAACGGGGAAATTAATCGAAGAACAAGCACGGATCAAAAACAATATGAATCACTAAATCCTAACGAAGAATTAGCAAAGCGTAGAACAAATCCTCGAACAATAAACGCAAGAATTGACCGATTAAATTACAAGAAATAAACGGTGAAGAAATCCTTACAATAAAACCAATGAAATTCTTGGATGACGATCTTCATTATTCTAGCTCACCGAAAGAAAACGAAAATGAAAAGAAAGAAAAAAGAATGCAGCTGCTGCTGCGTGTTGTTCTGCTCACGTCCAAGAAGAAGGATATTTCAAAACCCTAGCTGCTACTGTATTTAAATAACGCGCAAGAAATAGACGTTACTTCCTGTCCAGGGCTCGCGGCATCCCAGCGCTCGCTGGAACTCAGCGCCGGCTGGGGCAAGATCTGCGAACTCATCTCCAGCGGTCGCTTCAATCCAACGCCGGCTGGAACTCTTCTTCGCGAACGACACTACCGCGGCCGCTGTATCCCAGCGCTGGCTGGAACTCTTCTTTCCGAACGGCACTCCAGCGGACGCTCAAGTTCAGCAACGGCGAAGTTCCAGCGATGGCTGTCTTCCAGCGGCCGCTGGAATGATGCTGCTGTTCGTCGTTTGCTGCTGCCGCTGCTGTTCGTCGTTCTTCTTCTTCTTTCTTCGTTCGTTGTTCTTCTTCGCCGCCGTTGTTCGTCGTTCTTCTTCGCCGTGATGATCGAGCTGTTGTGGCTCTCGTCTGCTACTGTTCAGCTACTAAAGGTGATCAAGAGTGTGCTGCTGTCGACCAAGAGCTGCTGCTGTCAAGAGCTGTTGTGCGTGAGGTTTTCATCTAGGAGGAAGAATCGACGACTGCTACTGCTGCTCGACTTCTCCTCCAGCTGCTCGTGCATGCTGCTGCTGTGGTTTTTCTTAGCTAGCGGTCTCTGTTTCCTCCACCCACCTATTTCTTTCACTTTATTCATAACTTTTACGGTTTTTCTATTACAAACTCGAGATCCTACACAAACGACATGAAAAACCAAAAAGGATAAAATAAAGCCAAATTACAAATTCCTTCAAATTCTGACTTTTTCAGTTTCATGATCTCAGCTGACTTTCTTTCTGACTCGGCTGTGTATTTTTCCAATTCATCCATCGACTGTTTTTTCTCATAGTAAAATTCCTTCATCAGCTGGTCTTGTTTTACTATTTCTTCATTGAGTGATACAACCTCCTCCTTGAGCTGTGTAGCATCAACTGCTTCTGATGCTCCTTTCTTTTTCAGTTCTTCTTTTAGCTCAACATTTTCACACATTATGACATCAAGAATCTCTTGTAGATCCTTGAAATCATTCATGACCTTCTCTACCAGATTCCAATCAGGTTGACCTTCTGATTCAGAGACCTGCGTAGAGTGTTCGTGTGATGGTGAGGGGTTAGATACGACTTGAGTTTTAGAAGTTATCTCATCGCCGTCGAGTCCGTCTGTCTGTCCCATGAAGCAAGCATCCCAGTCTTGATCATCACGGGCCATGAGTGCATCTTCTTCTGAGTCTGAGAAAGGCATGTCATCATCTATTTTGTTGCACTTGGACTCTTCATCTGCTATATACGCTCCTCTTCTGCCAGCTGCCTTAGCTTTCAGAAGATCTTTTTCTTTCTTGGACAATTTGGGACAGTCATGCTTGTAGTGTCCCGACTCCTTGCAATTGAAGCAGCCTTCGTCTGTCCATTTTGAGGTGTCAGCTGACTTTTCATCAGCTGCAGCATACTTGTCTCTGTACTTCTTGGCGAATTTCTTGTACTTGCATTTGCTGGTGTTGAGTCTATTGTAATTTTTGACCAACATGGCAATTTCTTCGAGTAGCTCCTCTTTGCTCATATCCTTTTTGTCCTTCTTCTTGGAGGACTCAACTGTCTTGACATGAGCTGACTTTTCAGAGTTGGCTCTGAAAGCTATTTCTTTTGGAGCTGGAGTCAGTTCTCCTTCATTCTGTCTGCTTAAAGATTCTTCTTGGATAATCTTCAAGTTGTATTCGTTAGCTTTTAGAAGTGAGAACAGCCTCTCTGTAGATAGATCACCCAAGTCACTTCGACTTTGGTGAACTACTTTGTAAGTGTTCCATTCAGCTGAAAGGACTGAAAGAACCTTCAAATTCTTTTCCCGCTGGGTATACTTCCCAGTTCTGATTGTTTCTATTTTGACGACTATGTTTGAAAACCTGAGCTCCATTGCTTCGATGGACTCATTTGCTAGCTGCTTGAAGTTGTCGAACTTTTGGCAAGCTATTGTGAATTTGTTTTCTTTGACCTCTTCTGACCCTTCGCATAGCTTGGCTAGGGTTTCCCATATACCTTTGGCGGTCTTGCACTTGATAATCTTGTTGAGGTAGGTGTTGGAGACTGTTGATGAGATGGTGTTCCTTGCAAAGCTGTCTAATCCAGCTTGCTTTCGCTCTTCTAAAGAATATTCATTCTTTGGTTTGAGAACTGGCTGGTACACTGGGTGTCCTCCATCTTGAGCTGGTACAAGCTCATTCCCTTGTTTATAGATAAGGATGGGTCCGTCTGTGATGACGTCCCACATCATGTCATGATGTGTACACAAGAAGCTCTTTAATCTGAATTTCCAGATTGCATAATCATCAACCAAGAAGGTAGGAAGATTCTTGTTATGATAAGAATCCATGGAGAAATGTACAGTATGCACTAAGATGATTTTTTTTCTGAAAACGGATCTGTTCAGTTGACCACTGACAGAGAGTTTCAAGACAGATCTCTTGATTAAGAAACAACGGTCTTTTGAACCACTGCTCTGATACCAATTGATGGTCCCGGAACAAGGTATTCGGTATAGAAGGGGTGAATACACCGAAAATGATTTTTTGAAACTTTTGTGGATTAAAACTGAGTTGAGTGAGCTCAGTTATGAATCCTGCTGACTTCTAATGAAGATGGTCAGCTGGACTGATAACTCAGCTGGCGGTGTGGAATGTGGTGGTTTGAAAAACTTAGCTCATTCCCTTTACAAAAATTCAGAAAAACTTAGTTTCAGTTTTTAGTTAAGTAGCTTTAAAGTATGCAGCTGGCTGGGTCACTCAGCCAGAGAACTGTGAGCTTGAAAACTTGTGTTGTGAAAATGCAATTAGTTCTTTAAGGAGATGAAATGCAGAGAATAAAGAAAGCAATAAAGAACTCGAAACTTAACGTGGTTCAGAGAAATAACTCCTACGTCCACGACCAGATTTAACTAGTAAATCCACTAAGGATTTCCACTTGGCTTACGAGTACCAAGCAGCTTCGCAGCTCGAACTTGAGCTGTGTTCTAACAGTTTACAGGCACTGTAGAAGCCTGTATCCTTTCAGTTTTCGGGTACTGAAAAACCTTTTAACACTCGAATTTTGCGCTTCGAGACGGCTTAACCTTAACCTAACCTTTTCTGGGTAAAGAAGGGTTTGGATTTGGGTTTTCAATTTTGAACGAGTTCTTACAATGAAGAACTTTAGGAGATGAACTCGTTCAGAATTAGACTTTGGATTTATAGTGATTTCTGCCTAGAGATCAGATGAAAAACAAAAGCAGTTTTTGAAAAGGAAACACTTGAAAATTAAGTGTTCTTCGAAGGATTTGAGAACTGCTTGAGAGCTTTTCAATGTTTGAGAGATTCAGAGATGTTGAAAGCATGTAGAGAGTTTTTCGTATTTGATTCTGAGGTTGAAGACTGATATTTATAGGTAGAGATTCAAAAATAGATGTTGGAAGAGCCATTTGAATCTCACCTACTCTCTGATCTGTTGATCTACCGTTGAGCATATCTTTACCTGTCTTCATCATTATGTCAGATCCTAGGTTCGCCTTTCTAGGATCCTGAGATGTCGATCCCTCATTAGTCGAGGTATATTGAGTTTCTCTAACACAGGGATCTCTGCCTTTGGAGCGGGTTTTTGAATTCCGAGCTGGATTGGATAAACTAACTTGAAGTGATATCTTCAGAGTTAATTCCCTTTTGTCTGCTCAGCTGAAACTCACAGCTGAATCTCTTAGACTTGAGTCAGCTCGATTTACTCTGCTTCGTTGGATCTCCTTGGCTGGATCCAATCTTCTTTGTTTGATAGAGTCAGCTTGATTGATATTGATTCTGACTCGGCTCAGTCTTGAACTCTATTCAGCTGGAAAACCTTTCAGCTGACTTTGGGTCCAGCTGATCACTCAATTGGGTCTTCACTATCTTCAGCTTCCAAATCTAAAGCTCAAACAGGCGAGCTGGAAAGCATAACTTAGGTTTGCACATTCATCTACTAGGTTGGAGATCAGTTGGGTTTTGGTATCAAATCAAAACTTAGAATTTTCCCACACCAAACATTGCTAAAGCTTCCATCAGAAGCAACCAACAAAGTTTCAGAAGAATCTGCTTCATTTGCTTGCACAAAACCAGCTTCACGTTTCTTTCCATGATATTTTTCCCAACAATCATTTATTTTGTGTCCTAGATTATGACAATGATGACATTCAATTTAAGAATGATGAGAGGATCCACTTTTCTCGTCATTTGTCATCTCTCCGAACTCTTTGGATGATGATTGCTAATTGTTAGCAGGTTTTCCACCTTTTCCTTGTCCACGTACTCCACCGCATCCATGGTTAGCACCACGACCTCTCATGAAGTTCAACTGAGATTTTAAAGCTTGATCTTGAGAAGCACTTTGGGGATTTTTCAGAAGAATCCTAGCTTCATGAGCTTCCAATCTTCCTTGTAAGTTTTCAATTGCCATTGTAGAAATATCTTGCGATTCTTCGATAGCAACTACCGAGCCAACCGGCAGAATAGAATCATAACTTTCAAGTTTTTGAAAAAATGGACTTTTTTTAACATGCCTGAAAAGTAAGCCTAAAACTTTTATTTTTGCACCCGTACTCCTATTTCGGGCCCAAAGTCAGTTGTTTAGAGTGGACACCTGGAGCACGTGATGCACACGTGAGTGGACACCTGGAGCCTGACGCCGACGTTTACATGTCATCTCAATCTAATTTGCCACATCAAAACATATGACTGGTAAATAAAAACGACCCAACACCATCTTACCCTCATTTCGTCCCCCATTTTCCCTAAATCGAAGTAGAGGAAGCAATACGCCAGCTTCGATATCTCGACAATATTCCGATCGAGAATGTCACTGTGAAACGAGAGCTTGGCTTCACACATCATGGATTCCTGTAAATCCCGGGAGAAGATATGTGATGTGTCCCGTAAGTTTTCAATTTTGAGTAAATTACAGAGATTTTTTAATTAAATCCAATTGGAAATTTTTAGGAATTACAAAGTGGGTAGAGAAGAGGAAATTATGCAATATTTCGGCTAAATCTTTGATTTTGCAGATTGAAAAGTGCAAGTTTTGGGATCGGGTAGATCCCCCTATGTGCTATCGAGCTGTAGCAATAATTCCTGGCTTGTTGAGGAGGATTAATGCCGATGAAGCTGAGATTAAGAAGCTAAAATGGAGCAAGAAGAAATTGCAGCTGCTTGTTTTTGTTTTGTTACTGGTTTGTGTTTTCCTAATTAGGAAGGTTATGGCTTAAATGTAGTGTTGGAGTGATTATGTTGGTGTTGTAGTAGTAGTAGTAGTAGTAGTAGTAGTAGTATTGCAGTGGTTATGTAGTAGTAGTGGTGGTATGTAGTAGTAGTATTGCAGTGATTATGTAGTATGTAGTAGTAGTATTGCAGAGAAAACTTCTCATCTGATCTTGTTTGCATCAAATTTATGTTGTAATGAAGGCATCTATAAGCCTCACATGTTACTCTTTTGTTGTTATTCAATAAACTTAAATGAAGTTATATGTTATGTTGTTATTGAAGAAACTTGTCATTGTGCCAAAAGTTATTAGAACAAGTGGATTTGGGCATCACAAAAGCTTAAAAACTGTTAAAGAGAGATTTAAATAACCTGAAGAGGAAATTATATACCAATAAAAAGACTTCACATAGCTTCATTGTGCCAAAATATGTTTAGATAATTTATATAAAAACAACCAAAAGTGTCATTCAAAAAAGGCTTCACGGAAGCATAACAACAAAATGCCCAAAAGTGCCAAAATATGTTCAGATAATTCACATAAAACAGCCAAAAGTGTCATTTCAAAAAGGCTTCACAAAAGCATGACAAAAAAATGCCCAAAAGTGCCATTCCAAAAATGCTAAAATATTTCAGTTTTTCTTCACAAAAAATATCTTTCAAATGGATCAAATTTCTGCCTAGTCAATCCTTCCTTGCTTGCAAATCTGCAATACTGCAAAATCTTTTTTCACTTGCCAAAATCAGAAGCCCTTGTCTCTTGAATTTCTCAGGCTGAAGTTATTGAAGCATTGTAGGATCTGGAATTTGAGACAACTGGGTAACGGATTCAGTTGGAATGAAGTCTATCTCATCATCCATGTCATCATTTGCTTGGTTGTGTGGACCACTACTTCTTGCTCCTTCATTTCCTCTTTTCTTATTCACCTATATATATTAAAGGAATAATTTAATGGAATATATTACAAAACAAAGAATGCAAATAACACATATACCCATACATGTTCCTTTTCATAGCCTTTTGCATTATGCCCTTCAATTCCACACTTGTTGCAGGTGACTATGGATTGTTTCATCCTAAGCTTTGTTTTTTTTTTCTTATCAGCCGCCTCATCAGGTCCTTTCTTTCTTGCCATTGCTTGCTTGCCCTTCTCTTTGTCTATTTTTTGTGGCAGAGATAGAATGTACATGCTATCATTCCATAGCTAGGGACCATTCACACCAATTATACTGGCAGCATATGTCTTCTTAAATGTTTCCACAGTGTAGCAATCATGAACAAAATCCTTTCTATTCAGCCTCTGATGATTTATGGCAGATATGGCATGATTGCATGGAATTCCACTTAAGCCCCATTCTCTGCAACTACAAGTCTTTAGCCTTAAATCAACTAAATTCTGAGAACTATCATGACATCTAATCTCATAATTATTGTTGTCTGACATCACCGGCATACAACCTGATACCTTTCCAGCATTAACCTCTAGCAGTTGTTTGATCCTTGGGCATATTCTCCCTTGCCATTTGGGAGTTGAAATGTCTCTGTTCCTCTTAAATCTGACCATCAACCATGATCTAATCCATTCCAGCATAGTCAATATTGGCATCTCCCTTACTTCAAGTATTGCAGAATTGAATACCTTACACACATTGTTCAATAGCATATCACACTTACTTTGTTTAGTGAAGTGAGATTTGCTCCATTGTTTTGGTGGCTTAGCATCTAACCACTACCATGCTGATTAGATAAATTTTTCAGCTCAGACATCCTTTACTTCCATTCTCCTACCATAGTGGCTTGGTCAACTCTCCATAAAACGTTCTTGAATGAATCTCCCCTGAACCCAGCCCTCTTGAAGTTTTCATGTGGATGCCTGACACAGAATCTATGTTCAGCATTTGGATACACTGAAGACATGGCTTGGATTAACCATTTCTGCTTGTCAGACATAAAAGTGTACTGACTATCTTCTTCCAGCCCTAAATCCTGTTTCAACACCACTAAAAACCATTCCCAAGTGTCTCTACATTCACTACTCACCACAACCCAAGCAATTGGATATATGCTATTGTTTGTATCCACCCCAACTGCAGTCAACATTATGCCCTGATAAGGACCTTTCAGGTGGTACCTTTTTACTTCAATAATGGGTTTGCAACCAATCTTGAACCCCCTTTTCACAGCACCAAAACAAATATATAATCTTTCAAATCTGCCATCACCATGCTCTTCATCTCCAGCTTCTACAATCACTGTGGACCCAGAATTTGTCCTTCTTATTTCTTCAGCATACTCCCACAGCTTAGCATATTGCATAACACCATGTCCTTTCAATGTCTACAGTGCTAGTTTCTTAGCTCTATATGCTTGATCTAGAGTTATGTCACAACCCAACTCAGCCATCATGTCCCTTCTAAAAACACTGACCTTTCTATTGCAATCAGTCACAGTCTTATTTAAGTATTTCTTACCTAGCCATGTAGACTTCATATTCTGTACCTGATATTCCTCATCACAAGTGTGTTCATCCTCAAGTTCTCTAATCTGATATGTCTCTTCATCTGGATGTTTCTCAGATTAATATGAAACTCACATTCTTCATCTGCACATTTCACATACATACACTCTGGTAGGATCAGTCTTTGTTGTCTTCAAACATCTCTTACTCCTAATAGCATAAGACTGCACAACCATTTGAAACTCTTTTCTTGAGAAAAATATCATTCCCAGCTGGAAAGAAGGCTCAAATATGACAGCTGGATTGAAATGAGGATAGTTATCTTCTTCATTTGCACTGTCATCAGAGTCTTTCTACTCATGAAGCTCTGCAGCTCCTACAACATCAGCATCTTCCTCAAATTCTTCACCAAACCCCTCAGCTTCTTGATCCACAAACTGATCAAACATTTTTTTATCATCCTCACATCCATCTTCATCTCTTTCTGGAATGTAATCACTGTCATCTTGATCCTCCACATCATCTTCAACCATATTTTGTGAAGTTCCAATACCATTCAATATCAGAAAAACTGTCCCTAAACCACTCATTTCTGTAGCAGTCCCCTCTAAACCTTCAACTTCCATCCTTAAATCACATGTCTCTCTTTCAAGCACACTTTCAGCTTCAATCCCCAAATCCATTGTCTCTCTTTCATGCACACTCTCATCTTCATTCCCAACTTCTTAAACAAAGAAAATAACCTTTCTTCTACCCATTGAACTCAAACATAACTCTTTAACTTCATCATCAGAAGAAACCAAGTTGTAGGAATTGTTCTTTAAATTTAATAGCTTTAACTCACCATCCATAAACGGCCAGTCACCAAGTAGATTTTTAAGATATAATATTTTTACTTGACTAGCCTCAACATAATCCACTATTAATCTATGACACCAACATACTGTAAATAAGTTTTACTTTCGAGCTTGCCCCCATAATGAAAAACTACTGTTAAGTACTTATTCACATGTTCTGCAACAAAAAACAAAAAAAAAAACAAGCAAAATAACAATTAAATCCATGAAACCTGACCATCAGGGACCACTTCTAAGCTAAAATACAACTTTTCACAATAAAATATACAAACATGTTCATTATAATAGTCAATTAACCCAAACCCCATATTTTTAAACCCTAAACCCACTATAATATTCAATTCAATCACATACACCAACCAAAACAATCATAAATGTTGACCAACAACCCAACAAATACAACATCAATTTGGGGATCACATACACCATAAAGATAAATATTTATGGACCACCAACACTTTCAACGACCATTTCAGACCCACCACTATTTCAACAACACTTTCACACCAACCATTTCGCCTATTGAAAAAAGAAGACAATAAAAGTTCTTACTATAAGTTGGTGGAGGCTGATTTAGGTTTCTTTTCTCTCTCAGCTGCACCATTCTCGCACATTACTTCCACAGCCTTCGTCACTTCCACAACAATCTTCTCTTCCACAGCCGTTGGGTTACAGTAGTAAGATGTTGCTCGATTCGATTTAGGGTTGCTCTGAAATTGTGGAGTGAAATTGGGGAGTGGAGAAATGAGGAGTCTTTTTGTTGGGTCGTTTTTATTTACCGCCTATATGTTTTGATGTGGCAAATTAGAGTGAGATGACATGTACATGTTAGCGTCGGGCTCTAGGTGTCCACTCATGTGTGCATCACGTGCAAAAAAGCCCAAACAACTGACTTTGGGCCTGAAATAGGAGTACGAGTGCAAAAAATGAAAGTTTTAGGCTTACTTTTCATGGCCCGTTAAAAAAAGTCCGTTTTTTCAAGAACTTGAAAGTTACGGTCCTATTCTGCCGGTTGGCTCACAACTACCACCTGATCAAATTTATGTGGTAGGCTACGAAGCACTTTTTCAACAATTTTTTGAGTCTCCATCACTTCTGCATCAAATACGATTTGATTCATAAGAGAAGTTACTCTTGTAAGATATTCGGAGATTTTTTCGTTGTTCACTACTAAAAAAGGCGCTCATACATAACGGACTTTATACGTTATTTATGAGCAAAAACGTGCGATATATATAGTGGTGTTATGTATGAGTACGCTCATACATAACGGATAGTAACCGTTATCTATAAACTATATACATAACGGTTATATAACTTATACGTAACACTATTTTTCACGTTATCTATAACTATTATGTGTAACGGTTAGTCTCCGTTATAAAATGTAATTAATACGTCTTGTATAGTCATTATACGTAACGTTTTTTGCAATCGTTATGTATTTCCATCTTGATTTTAAACTTTTTTTTGTTTTCTTTTTGTTGTTTTTTCAATTTACCTATTTTTAAATTCGAAAAGTCAATAAATAATATTCCTTCAAATAAAATAGTACATTTATTATCATCAAAGCCTATATTTATATTATCATCCATACATAGTCAAGATGATACATGATAATATTTCACAAAAATTTCTATGTATCCCAGTATCATCAAACATAAAATAAGTAACTAAACTTTGCTAGTTTGCAACTTATATTTCATCCACTTCTTCGTCGACCCTACATGTCCCTTCTTCACTAGGGTCGCGCCTCGATTCCTCTTTATCATGGCTAGCCACTCAGCTTCTTCACTCGGATAATCCCTCTTCTTCAACTAACCACAATCCAGGCTACACAAAGCGATGAGAAATAATCCAAATATTATCTACAAGAACAAGTAAACTTAGAAACAAAATCTATGACATACATCACAATCCAACATACGAATCACCAATTTATTAGAGCAATGAAGAGGTATGAATTAGTTTGAGCACACGAATCTCAACAGCCCACATCTATGAAATACATCGAAAACAACACACCAACAAGGAGGAGAGAAACAAGATCTGATCAAAAAACATAAACAACTTATTTATTGCACTTATCTTTACTCAGAACTATTCTAGTTTTTAAACATCACATAATAGCTGATTCAGTAACTAATTAACTCACAACATTGGATACATAATCCCACCATGCATTTAAATCTCAATGCATAGCACAATCAAGTCTCATTAAACAATATCAGTGGCAGAATAAACCATGCGCATGTATTCGCCTCCAATGCTAATGTCACACTACAAAGCTTAGAAGAATCTTACCTAAGTCTTTAGAAATTCTTTTTCAAGTGCAGTCAATTGTTCAACCTCCTGATAAGTAGAAACATAACCCAAAAGTAAATAAGAAAACAACCTTTAGGGGACGTTTACTTTGGGTGATAGGATAGATAGATAAAAATAGTATAGGTTAATCCACTGTTTACTTTGATGGATTGATTATTTTTTAGCTTGTTTGATTATCTAATCCTTCATGTCAATCCTATATTTTATCAATATATCCTATCACGCAAAGTAAACGCCCCCATTAGGCTATAGTCAAGTTTCACTGATTACAATATTTATAAAAACAAGACAAAATTACACAAAATAAACTCTTGAATGCTAACCTTACCATCTTTGTCTATTTCTCTTTCCCTGAAACAAACAAATGATAGTAAAATATCATACGAGCAAAATAGCATGATGTAATATTATGAGCTCTTTAGTCAGCTAATGGGGACAATGACCGAAATATATAATTATATACCAGACAACAAAAGAAAATCACCAAAATATGGCAGTTCACTGTCTCCTTATGACAAGTCTCTGTTGAATGAATATCATTAATTGTTTTGTAACACCAAAATTGTGGACATTAATCATCTGTGATCAACATATTCAGCTTGTGTTTGTTAAGTTCCTCAATTAGCTTGATTAGATAATCATATGCAGGAAAGGTGATCATGTGACAGTAAATATCTATCACAATGCTCCACCAAATAGGAATAATACTAACTTGAGAATAATAAAACTAATACATAGCAACTTCTGTTAAGATATTAACTTGAGAAAAATATGAACCATCAACAGTAGAAAAAGTGAGTGCTTCCTAGATGTTGAGCCCAACTTCAGCTAATAAAAAAGTCAACTGCAAATTTACCATTGTTGTTCAATCAAAGAGCAAAATTTTGAAAAACATAAATTAATGTACCTTTGTGGATCGAAAACCAGGCACAGAACTACAGGTTGTGCTGATCCCGTACCATGTAATTGCCAACAAGCTTTGTTCAATACTGTTGGGAAAATTATAAGGTTTTGATTTGATACCATAACTCAACTGATTCTCCAACCGAATAGATGATCGCTTCAACCTAAGTAGTGTTTTCCAGCTCGCCTGTTTGAGCTTTAGATTTTCTAGGTTTACAGGTTAAGGAAGCGGAAGACAGCAGTCGATCCAGCTGTGTCTATAGCGAAGTGTCTATAGCAGTCGAGCGGAAGACAGCAGGCATCAACCTTCAGCTGAGTCCGCCAGCAGAGCATGATCAAGCTGAAGAGAATTCGAGCTGAGTTCAAAACACAGCCGATCCAGCTGTACAGAACAAAGGGAACTAACTCTGAAGACATCACTTCAACTCAGTTTGCCCAATCCAGCTCTGAATTCAAAAGCCAGCTCCAAAGGCAGAAGATCCCGGCGTTAGAGGAAGTTAACATGCCTCAACCAATGAGGGATTCCCGAATCAGCATCCTAGACTTCAGGACCTAGGATGTGACACGAATGAAGACAGGTGCAGATTCGCCCAACGGCATATCTCGAATTTAAGAAGAGTAGGTAAGATTCAAACGGCTCCTCCAACGGCTAGTCTTGAATCTCTACCAATATAAACTCGTCTTCAACCTCAGGATCAAATACGAAAAATTCTCTACAAGCTTTCATTCTCTGAAATCATCAATCTTTCAAAAGCTCTCAAGCAGTTCTACATAGATCAAAGAACACTTTATCTTAAAGTGTTTCTAGTTCAGAAACTGCTTAGTTTTTCGTCAGATCCCTAGGCCAAAATCATTGTATATCTTAAGCCTAGATTTCGTACGAGTTCATCATACTCTAAAGTTCTTAATTGTAAGAACTCGTTCACAGTTGGAACCCCAAACCAAACCCCTCTTTACCCAGAAAGGTTAGGTCAAGGTTACGCTTGCTTGAAGCAGGAAATTCAAGTGTTAGGTATTTTTCAGTACCCGTAAACTGAAAGGTTAGGCTTGACAGTGCCCGCAAACTATTGGAACACAGCTCGGGTTAGAGTTGTGAAGTTGCGTGGTACTTGGAAACCAAGTGATAGTGAATTACCAGTGAACCTGGTCGTGGACGTAGGAGGTGTTATTCCGAACCACGTAAAAACTCGTGTGCTCTTTACTTTCCTTTTAAATTCAGTTTTGTACTAACTCTTTCATTACATTGCATATTTGATCAAAACTGCATACGCAGCTGCTCTCCAAAGACAACTGTGTCTCTCAGAAAGTTGCACAACTTGACTAAGCTGAAAACATAAAGTTAATCTTTTCAAGCTGAGTTTTTCTAAGTAACCGAGCTAAGTTTTGAAACCACCACATTCCGCACCGCCAGCTGAGTTATTTACCCAGCTGACCCTCCTCAGCTGGATCAATAACTGAGCTCACCAACTCTGTTATTTAACTTGAAAAAGTTTTCAGAAATCTATTTGGTGTATTCACCCCCCTCTACACCAAATACCTAGCTCAGGGACCATCAATTGGTATCAGAGCAGTGGTTCAACAGACCACCGTTTCTGAATCAAGAGATCTCTCTTGATAATCTGTCAGTGGTCATCTGAACAGATCCTCTTTGTGAAAAACTCATAATATTACATACTGCATATTTCTATGGATTCTTATCTTAACAGGAATCTTCCCACCTTCTCGGTAGACGATTATGCAATATGAAAGTTCAGACTGAAGAGCATTCTCTGTGCGCATCACGATATGATGTGGGACGTCATAACAGACGGACCCATCATCATCTACAAACCAGGGAACGAGCTTGTCCCAACTCAAGATGGCGATCAACCAAGATATCAGCTCATTCCCAAGCAAAAGGATGAGCACACCTCAGAAGAAAGGAAACAGGCTGGACTAGACCGCTTCGCGAGGAACACCATATCCTCAACGGTCTCCAACGCCTACCTCAGCAAAATAATCATCTGCGAAACAGCAAAAGAGATGTGGGAAACCCTAGCAAAGCTATGCGAAGGGTCGGAGGAGATTAAGGAAAATAAATTCACGATTGCATGCCAGAAGTTTGATAACTTCAAACAGCTGGTCAACGAGTCCATCGAAGGGATGGAACTCAGATTCTCCAATATAGTGGTGGAAATAGAAACCATCAGAACTGGGAAATACACCCAGCGAGAAAAGAATCTAAAAGTTCTTTCTGACTCAATTTGAATGGAACACCTATAAGGTGGTACACCAAAGTCGAAGTGACTTAGGTGATCTTTCAACAGAAAGATTATACTCCCTGCTCAAAGCCAACGAATACAACTTGAAAATTACTATGAAAGAATCTTCAAGCAATCAGAATGATGGAGAGCTGACACCTGCAACAAAAGAGATTGCGTTCAGAGCCAACTCTAAAAAATCCACATACATACAGTCAGCTGAGTCATCGATGAAGGATAAGAAGGACATGAGCAAGGAAGAGCTACTTGAAGAAATAGCTATGCTGGTCAAAAACTACAACAGACTCAACACCAGCAAGGGCAAATACAAGAAGTTCGCAAGAACTTACAGAGACAAGTACGCAAAGAATATGAGAAGTCAGCTGACAAACGAACAGAAGAAGGTTGCTTCAACTGCAAGGAACCAGGACACTACCGGCTAGATTGTCCAAAGTTGTCCAAGAAAGACAAAGACCAACTGAAAGCTAAGGCAGCTGACAGAAGGAGAGCTTACATCGCCGATAAGGAATCAGAGTGCAACAAAATGGATGACAACATGCCATTTTCAGACTCGGAAGAAGAAGCACTGATGGCCCATGATGAACCTGATTGGATACATGCTTCATGGGACAAACCGACGGCATCGATGAAGATGAGGTAATGTCTCGAACTCAAAATCTATCTAACCTCTCACCATCACACGAACACTCTACACAGGTTTCAGAATCAGGGCTACCTGATTGGAGTCTAGTAGAGAAAGTAATGAACGATTCCAAGGAACTTCAAGAGATCCTTGACGTCATTATGTGTGAGAATGCCGAGCTGAAAGCGGAACTGGAAAAGACAAAGATATCAGAAACAGCTGATACAACACAGCTCCAACAGGAAGTTTTTTTACTAAAAGACAAAATAGTGAAACAAGATCAGCTGATGAAGGAATTCTACTATGAGAAGAAACAGCTGATGGAAGATTTGGAAAAGGTCACAGCTGAATCGGAAAAGAAGTCAGCTGAGATCATTGAGCTGAAGAGCACCGAAGAGGTACTATCTAAGAAGATAGTAGCTCTCATCAAAGCCACTTCAACAATGGACGAGATCATTAGTGCTCAACGTCCAGCAGCACTCAAAGCGGGACTGGGATACAATGAACCAAAGAACGCCTCAAACATTGCGTCCACAACTAGAACAAAGGTAATGTTTGTACGGACAAAAGAACATCCAACCCCAGCAACTCAGCATCAACCATTGAGAACACAGCAGGCGTCAGGAAGACCAGCTGTGAAACATTCTCAAGCTCCGTCAAGAACACAACAGGCATCAAGAAGGCCAGCTGTGCGACAACCTCAAGCCCAACTCAGACAGCAACGTGCTCAACCTCAACAAAGACAACAGGCTGGATTTTACAGATACCAGCAACAGCAACAGCACGTTGAACGATATCAACCGAGATATCAGAGATACCCAGCTGGATATCACTCATATGAATACCAGCTGGATAATCGTTTCCAGCCACAGCATCACATGAGACAGCAGAGACAAAGGAACGTCTCAGCTAGGCACACAGCTGGAAACCGAAAGAAATCAAGACATCAAGACAAGAAGACACTGAGATCAAGACCCCGCCAGCAACAACCGAAGAACACAAAGAATGTGTATATCGACTCAGCTGGAAGAATTATCAGATCATATGACCCAATTCGAGTCATCAAGCAGATCTGGGTCGTCAAAGAATCTCTGTCTAACCCTCAAGAACCCAATTAAAACTGGGTACCTAAATTTTGATCTTTTTTCTAGGTTGCAAGGAATCGACGCATCACTGAGGAGTCGATGAGAACGCCATGGTACTTGGACAGTGGATGTTCCAAGCACATGACGCACTTAAAGCATCTACTCCAGGAGTATATCGAGCGACCAGGCCCACAAGTAACATTTGGTGACAACTCAAAAGGCCTAACCAAAGGTTATGGTACATTTAAAACTAAAAATGTTATAATTCCAAATGTTTCTTATGTACAAGGATTGCAACACAACTTGTTTTCCATTAGCCAATTCTGCGACAACGGTTTTTCTGTCAAGTTTGATGCACAGGGATGCACAGTGAAGAACAGGGAAACCAAGCAGATACTCCTAAGAGGGAAAAGAGAAGGAAATATGTATTTTGCTGACTGGAACAGCAGCCCTCCGGAGACTTGTCTTGTATCGAAAAGATCGAAGTCACTGGTACGTACGAATTTGAATCATCTCAACTTCAAGACAATCAACAACCGGCTAGGAACCACTCGCTAATGGAATTCCAGATCAAGTATATGACAAAAGTCATATGTGCGGCGCGTGTCAACAAGGAAAGCGAGACAAGAATTTCATTCTCTCTCAAGCCGATTCGATCAATCGATCGAGTACTTCAACTCCTTCACATGGATCTTTTTGGTCCAGCTTACTCCAAAGAAGCTTCAATGGCAGAAAATATACTGCGGTCGTAGTGGATGATTTCTCAAGATTCACATGGGTATCATTCATGTACTGTAAGAGCGAAACCAGGACTAAGCCGCCTATTATCCTTGGAAAGATTATCAACACGAAGGAGTGCAAGATAATGTCAATAAGATCGTATCGAGGAACGGAGTTTCGAATGAAACTATTTATGATTATCATGAGAAGAACGGAGTTCAACATCAAACATCCGTAGTACGCACACCTCGGCGAATGGTGTAGCAGAGAGAAGGAACGAACACTCAAAGAAGCCAGCCTACCTCAATGCTAGCCACCGCCATTCCAAAGAAGTTCCTGGCCGAAGCAATCAACACAAAGACGCTTCACTCAGAATCGCTCCCTACTCACATCAAGGCAAGGAAAGACACCGTATGAGCTATGGAACAACAGAATACCATACATTGGATATTTCAAGGTATTCGGATCCAAATGTCATATCCTAAACCATGGAAAGACACAGCTCAAGACGTTCGACGAGAAGACTGACCGAGGAGTATTCCTTGGTTACTCTGCTGTGAGTAAAGCATACAGAGTCTTCAACAGAAGAACTCAAACAGTCGAAGTAACTCCACATGTTACCTTTGACGAAACATCTTTCGAATATAGAGACTCTATCAAACGAAGAAACGAAGGAGAATCTTCAAGACAGATTCAGATAAGAGCTCAAGAAAATCGAATCAGGAATCTGACCGAACCACTAATTTGGGATGATGAGCCAGAGGAGGAACTTCAAATCAACCAGGAAGCTCCACCAACTGGAAATCGAGAAGAACCTTCAACTCCAAATCAAGGGGGAACGCCATCAGCTGGAAATCCAAACACAGCTGAATCCCCAGGTCCATCTCCAGCAGAGCCTCTACAGAAGTCTCCTCAAAATCCAAATCAAGGAGAATCAATCTCTCAAGACTTAACTCCTGAGCAACTCCAAGACAGACGAAATTTAGCCACTTCAAGCATCAATCAATTGGAAGAAGAAATTCGTAAAAGGAGAAGATGGATTGAAGATCATCCATCATCAGCAATCATTGGAGAACCATCTGACCAAGTCAAAACCAGAAGCACAGCTGCTCAAGCTTCATCGGATCATCAAGAAGAATGACAGCTCAACTCTCAGTAGAGCTAGAACTGACGGTCTATGATGAAGATACAGCTCTAATGGCGTGTTACGTAGCTCAAGTGCCAGAGCCTCAATCAATTCTCGAAGCTTTGAAGAGCGTGCCTTGGACTAACGCCATGCAAGAAGAGCTAAATGAATTCCTCAGAAATTGTGTCTGAGAATTGGTCGACAGACCTGAAGAAGTCAAAGTCATAGGACTCAAATGGATATTCAAGAACAAATTGGATACCCTGGGAGTCATCATCAGAAACAAAGTTCGACTAGTTGCCAAGGGCTACACTCAGCAGGAAGGAATTGACTTCGAAGAATCATTTGCTCCAGTAGCGCGATTGGAAGCAATCAGACTCTTTCTCGCCTATGCAGCACATCACAAATTCAAGGTCTATCAAATGGATGTGAAGTGTGCATTCTTAAATGGAGAAATCAAAGAAGATGTCTACGTTGAACAACCTCCAAGATTTGAAGTAGAAGGAAATAAAGTCTACAAGCTAAAGAATGCGCTTTATGGATTGAAGCAAGCACCTCGAGCTTGGTATGACACTCTGTCAAATTTCCTTGTATCCAAAGAATTCAAGAAGGGCTCAGTAGACAAAACCCTCTTCACCATCAAGTCAGGAGAAGACATCCTGGTTGTTCAAATTTATGTAGACGACATCATCTTTGGATCAAGATCAAACTTCTTATGCCAAAGATTTGGAGAGATGATGTCAGAGCAGTTCCAAATGTCCATGATGGGATAAATGAGTTTCTTCCTAGGACTTCAAGTCAAGCAATCAGCAGAAGGGATTTTCATAAATCAATCCAAATACGTGAAAGACTTGATCGTCAAGTATGGAGTTCAATTCAGCAGAACTGTAAAGATTCCGATGAACACCAACTAGAAAATTAAACCAGGAACTGAAGGGAAGTCAGTTGATTCCAGCAAATACAGAGGGATAATCGGTTCCCTGCTGTATCTAACAGCAAGTCGTCCAGACATCTCATTCGCAGTCGGAGTATGTGCCAGATTTCAAGTTGATATAAATGAAGCACACATGCAAGCAGCCAAGAACATTCTCAAATATCTCAAAGGAACTTAGAATGTTGGGATGTGGTACCCAGCTGAAGACAATCTACAGCTGACTGGATATTCAGACTCAGACTTCGCTGGAGATCGGTTGGACAGAAAATCAACTTCAGGAACTTGTCAGTTCTTAGGAAGTAAGTTGATTTCATGGTTTTCAAATACGCAAACGTGCGTCGCAACCTCAACAGAAGCAGAATATATGGCCGCTGGAAGCTGCTGCTCACAAATTCTCTGGCTGAAACATCAGCTGGATGACTATGAAGTGAAAACTGGACAAATTCCAATTTTCTGTGATAGCTCAAGTGCGATTGCTATTTCAGAGAATCCAGTACTTCACACAAGATGCAAGCATGTGGACGTACGCCATCATTTCATCAGAGATCACGTGGAAAAGAAGGATGTGATTGTTGATAAAATTCACACAGACATACAGCGGGCTGATATACTCACAAAGCCGCTGAAAGAAGCAAGATTCAAAATGCTGTGCGGATTAATTGGATTACTCAACCCAGACGATGCTTCACCGAGCTGAATGGAAGCAGACCCAGCTGAATGGAAGCAGCTAGTTGGAATTCAGAATCAACGTAACCGGTATCAGCTGAGAAAGAATCCAGCTAAATCAGACGCTGAAATTGAAGGACTATTCAACTGAGGGGGAACCAGCTGGAACCACGATCACCCAGCACACCCACTCAACCGAGGTATCAGCTGACTACAATGATCAGCTGAGAGGTTTGCAACAACATTAACTACACCTACTCAATATGTTTTCAGTCAAATCATATCTTGTCATGTCTAATCAAATTTATTTAAAAGTCTGAAAAGAACTGAATCATGGGAGTTTCGAGGCAAAAGTCAAAGTGCCCCAACCGTCCTCTCTCACACATTAACTCGCAATTTCTAAACAAGAAATTGACATAACGCGAGAATCTCTCCCAATCATAGATCTTCGTATCAATCGACAAATCTTGATCGTTCATTCATCAAGAAAGCTATATAAATATGCTAGAAGAGATACGTAAAACATTGCATTAAACCTAAAAAGTCTTTCGGCATTCTTTTTCATTTCCATCAATTGGTATTATTTGTTTCTACTAACAAAAGTTGCAGAAGAAGAACATGAAATCTAGAAAGATATCTCCCGAAGCCGATCAAACTTGAAGAATCTGTCAAAGCTTCAAGATAAGAGTTGCTTAACTCTCAGGAACCTCAAGAAGACGGAGTTCCAGGAGAAGGTGAAGCCCATCGACAGATCTAGTCCAACGCAGTGAGAGACTGTAAAGTTCAAGAACGTCACTCACCAGGAGGTGCAGAAAACTTCCTGGGAATGTCAAAGGAAAAAGACCTCCTCCGCCCCACTGTTTCTCTCAAAATAAAAGAGAGAACGGGACATACAACTCCCTGGGATGCAAAAATCAACGTCAACACACCTGGACCAGATGTTGATAAAGTCGGAGTCTTCAAGAGCAGTCGTGTCAAAGCTCTTGCTCCACCACAGGAGGCACAGAAAAAGATGCAGGAGACAAAGCAACATGCATCTATTTCCGTCCCAGCTGGGAATCGGAAACAACTTGAGGAAACAAAACATGCTGAAGCACCGTCTTCAAACAGAAGACTCAAGTCAAAGGTGCTCAGTCAGTCAGCCGAGAAGTCAGTTGACATTATGAGAGAATTCGTAACGACTCTCCGATGAGCAGAAGGCCCACAAGCGGTGGTTTCTTACGATGGAGAAGAAGTTCATGCACCAGCGTGAACATCGTCATCATCAACGCCACAACGACGTATTCCAGCCGATCAACCAAGCTTAAACCCCAAGACAGATGGAATACTTCAACCGTCTTCTCCTCAGTTTCCTTCAGCTCAACAGGGACACCAGCTTCAAGATCTTCCGAGGAAAGATGCTCAAGCCCCTGCACCAAGATCAAATGAAAGACATCACCCAGCCAATGATCACCTGCAGCTGGATGATGATGATATGAGCTGAACCTAAATACCCACCACTTCGAAGTGGAAGGGGAATACTCAAATCCCTCAAGTGCTGAATCAGACTTTCTCATTCAATCTAAGAAGTCTGAAGAAGCAAAATTGCAAGGAATGAAGTTGTGCCCGACTCAGAATATGTCATCTCCAGTGCCAACTCATCCCTCCAAGCACTCAGCTAGACCGCTCCAATCGAAAGGCGGACGCCGTGTCCGCAATCACACCGAGGCACGTTATCAAGAAGAGCTAGCTAATACAATGCCGAGCCACCTAGACTCCAAACCTCGCGCTCGTAGCCGAAGACCAGCGCCAAACTAAAACATCGCAACAGCCGATGGTGTCTCTCTCCCACCCTGTTTTGATCATGCCAAAAAGGGGGAAGTAAGGAGGAAGAGAATGAGACAAAGGAGGCAAACTGTTGAGCTAGAGGAACCAGCTGAATCAAAATCAACTGGAAAAGAGACGAGTCAAAAGAAAGAAGCAACGGATGCAGAAGAAAAGACCCAGTCAACTGGGATTGAAGAGTGAAGACTGAAGATTTTTTTTTCTCTCTTTTTTTTTCCTGTGTTATAATGTATTTTTTTACATTAATAAAACACAAATTTTTCTGCGTCATAAGTTGTCTCAATTAGGTTTTGGCATCATCAAAAAGGGGAAAATTGTTGGGAAAATTATAAGGTTTTGATTTGATACCATAACCCAACTGATTCTCCAACCGAATAGATGATCGCTTCAACCTAAGTAGTGTTTTCCAGCTCGCCTGTTTGAGCTTTAGATTTTCTAGGTTTACAGGTTAAGGAAGCGGAAGACAAGAATCGATCCAAGTGTTATCGACCTACCGTGTCTACAGCAGGAGTCAACTAGCAGAAGACAGCAGGCATCAACCTTCAGCTGAGTCCTCCAGCAGAGCATGATCAAGCTGAAGAGAATTCGAGCTGAGTTCAAAACACAGTCGGTCCAGCTGTACAGAACAAAGGGAACTAACTCTGAAGACATCACTTCAACTCAATTTGCCCAATCCAGCTCTGAATTCAAAAGCCAGCTCCAAAGGCAGAAGATCCCGGCATCATAGGAAGTTAACATGCCTCGACCAATGAGGGATTGCCGAATCAGCATCCTAGACTTCAGGACCTAGGATGTGACACGAATGAAGACAGGTGCAGATTCGCCCAACGGCAGATCTCGAATTTAAGAAGAGTAGGTAAGATTCAAACGGCTCCTCCAACGGCTAGTCTTGAATCTCTACCTATATAAACCCATCTACAACCTCAGGATCAAATACGAAAAACTCTCTACAAGCTTTCATTCTCTGAAATCATCAATCTTTCAAAAGCTCTCAAGCAGTTCTACATAGTTCAGAAACTGCTTAGTTTTTCGTCAGATCCCTAGGCCAAAATCATTGTATATCTTAAGCCTAGATTTCGAACGAGTTCATCATACTCTAAAGTTTTTAATTGTAAGAATTCGTTCACAGTTGGAACCCCAAACCAAACCCCTCTTTACCTAGAAAGGTTAGGTCAAGGTTACGCTTGCTTGAAGCGGGAAATTCAAGTGTGTTAGATTTTTTTCAGTACACGTAAACTGAAAGGTTAGGCTTGACAGTGCCCGCAAACTGTTGGAACACAGCTCGGGTTAGAGTTGTCAAGTTGCTTGGTACTTGAAAACCAAGTGGTAGTGAATTACCAGTGAACCTGGTCGTGGACGTAGGAGGTGTTATTCCGAACCACGTAAAAACTCGTGTGCTCTTTACTTTCCTTTTAAATTCAGTTTTGTACTAACTCTTTCATTACATTGCATATTTGATCAAAACTGCATACGCAGCTGCTCTCCAAAGACAGCTGTTTCTCTCAGAAAGTTGCACAACTTGACTAAGCTGAAAACATAAAGTTAATCTTTTCAAGCTAAGTTTTTCTAAGTAACCGAGCTAAGTTTTGAAACCGCCACATTCCGCACCGCCAGCTGAGTTATTTACCCAGCTGACCCTCCTCAGCTGGATCAATAACTGAGCTCACCAACTCTATTATTTAACTTGAAAAAGTTTTCAGAAATCTATTTGATGTATTCACCCCCCCTCTACACCAAATACATACCTCAGGAACCATCAAGTACTGTTACTTTCTGCTGCATAGCTGCTGAAAGATTGCAATTCATATGTATTAGCCAACAAAGAACTATGGTTATTATCATCTTATAGTTCAGACCTTAGCTCTTCTCTTTCTAGAGGAATTATAGTCGAAGGATCAGAGAGAGAGTGCATGCATCTTGGAGTTAATTTGGGTCAGTTTAGAACTATGGACAATTTTTTTTGGATAATTTACACATGTATAGGAAATAAACATGTCAATCAACAAGCAACAAAAGGAGAGAAGCATATTTCTAAACCTCCTCCTATCCAACTTCAAAAATAATCAGAGATCAACCTAATACCCACAACCTGTTCTGCGATTTATTATCTCAAAGTACCTTGGATTTGCTTACTTCTCACATCCAATGATTAGTTAACGTAACTATGCAATTAAAACTAAACAACAAACGTAACTTAGCAAGCTAACCTTCACAACCACGAGATATTATCCCCTCATCTTAAACTGAATTAGCCAATGATAAGAATGGTATACCAAATACCAACATACCACTTAGAAATCTTAAGATGGCGAGCTGGTAACTGATCGCAAAGAATAGTACAATGGTGAGAGCAACTCATCTTATCATCGAGTAACGAGTAGACGATACTAATCTCCAACGCACAAAGCAATATTGATAAAAAATAGATATCAAGCCGGGAAATAGTAGAACCTGCGAGAGGACTTGTCTGGGCAGAGTTGAAGCTTGGAGAAAATTAACGGCCTCACTTCCACTAATCCGACCATCCCAATCCACATCGGCTCTCTGGAAAAACGCCTCAAATTGATCCATATCCGGATTCTGCCCCGCCATTCCCTCAATTCCACCGAGAATCGTGACTCCGATGAATCCGATCGATGAATAAATGCACAGATCGAAATTAATCGTGAAGCTTTCTTCGTTGGAAGCACGATGGTGCAACCAGCGGGATTTCTAGATTAGGTATTAGGTGGGGAAAATGCTTCGGTGTGGAGTGCAAAGCTCAGCAGCACAGTTGGAATTTCGCAGGAAAGAAGGTGTCTGGGAACCCCCGGTGCAGCGGAGGAGGCGGCGGCGGTGGTTGTGGTGGCGGCGCCGTGGAAGAATCTAAAATCGTCAAAGAAAATGTAGTAATGGGAGAATCGAGAGAGGATATGGAGGTAGGGGGAGATTGGGGAAAATGGTTGTTTCTCTCACCAAATAACAGCAATTCCTTGTTTGTTTGTCGTTAATATTTTGGATTTAAGCTTGCAGTGAATAATCTTGTAATATATACTAAAAAGCATTTAAGCTTTCGGATTTGAGATATAGAGAGTCAGAGGTTGAGAGGTGTAGCGGAGTAATTAGCTATAGGAATTAGAGGAGAGTAGCGTGGGGGAGGAGACGACAACGACGGACGGCGGTCGATTTCTGCCGGAAAAAGGAGGAATGGAGGTGGAGTCTGTGACTGTGATATGAACGAGGGTTTCGTTCTGAGAGAGAGAGAGTTAATTTTATATATTTCAATTTTACTTTTAAAAAAAAGAAAAAATAAATAAAATAAAATAAAATAAAAAATGTTCATACATAACGTATTGCTTAACGGTTAAAACATTTCGTTATATATTTGACTAATACATAACAGTGAAATATAACGGAATATTTGTATATGTTATGTTTATCAATACATAACACAATATACGTAACGGATTTTTAAAATCGCGTTATTTTTACAAAAATGCACTCATATGTAACAGTTTTTTGAAATCTCCGTTATGTATTAAGTGTTACGTATGAAACTTTATTAGGTGTCCACTCGTGTGTGCATCACGTGCAAAAAAGCCCAGACAACTGACTTTGGGCCTGAAATAGGAGTACAAGTGCAAAAAATGAAAGTTTTAGGCTTACTTTTCATGGCCCGTTAAAAAAAGTCCGTTTTTTCAAGAACTTGAAAGTTACGGTCCTATTCTGCCGGTTGGCTCACAACTACCACATGATCAAATTTAGGTGGTAGGCTACGAAGCACTTTTTCAACAATTTTTTGAGTCTCCATCACTTCTGCATCAAATGTGATTTGATTCATAAGAGAAGTTACTCTTGTAAGATATTCGGAGATTTTTTCGTTGTTACTCATTTCCAACTTTTCAAATTCCGCTCGCAGAGACTGCAATCTAACCTTCTTGACTTGCTCTTGATCGCAATAAGTTTTCTCAAGAATTTTCCATGCTTCTTGAGCACTCTTTGCTTTTGAGATCCTCTCATAAACATGGATCTCGATCGCTTGATAGATTTGGAAAAAAGCTTTTCTATGTATTTGTCTCGTGCTCTTCAGGAGAGTTTGTTGAGCTTTAGACAATTAAGAATCATTGGTACGACGAGCCCAATACATCCTTGAGGCCAGGCCCAACTTGCGACTCACAACAAAGAAGGCCCATTAGACAGATTAGGCGGCCCGTTAGTAGTTTAATTAATACATAGCCAACTGAGTAGTTAATTCCCTCTCTCTCTCTCTGATACTTCCAACGAATTCATTCAAAAAAATGACATGAATGCACAGATGCGATGACACTGACACGCACACATTGCAGTATAATTAGGTTGGTCATGCAAATTAATTACTTTAGCAAGACAAGAGAATGATACGCTCTCTAGTCTAGTCTCTGTCTATATATATATTGATATTGGTGGGTACAAGCTAAGATGAACAATAACTCATTAATTAATTAAGAAAAGGAAGAAGAAGCAGAATGAAGTTCTTTTTTGGTGTGATGTTGGTGATCATGGTGGTGAGTGGAACCCAATTAATGGTTGAATCGGAGGCACAAAGCACGTGCTCCACCTCCCTCTCAAGTCTGAATGCATGCGCCCCCTTTGTGGTGCCCGGTGCAGCCAGCAACCCTTCAGGCCGTCGACCATGACTGCTTGTGCAGCACTATCAGAATCGCCTCCCGTATCCCTGCTCACTGCAACCTCCCTCCCCTCTCTTGTGGTATGCTTATGCTATACTCATCTTTCAAATCAAACAAACCTACTCATTATAATATTCCACTTCTTGTTATTTCAATCTTAGTTTTAACATTTCGCATTTATTTCTGATGCAGCAAACTGAGGTTGGAATTTGGATCGTGATTCATGCATATGCTTACGTTGATCGCCAATAATGCCACAGACTTTTCCATTTTTATTTTTATTTTCCCTTTTTTTAGGTGTTTGCTCTGCTTCAGCCTAGCTTTCTGGTGTTGAGCAATTCCATGTAATGTTAGGTGGAGGAAGAGCAAAGTATGTCATCAAATAACCAACAAAAATATATGGTTTCCAGTCCCAGTGGGGATGACCTAGTGGTGGAGTGGTTGCCTATTGACCAATAGGTCAGAGGTTCGAGTATTCTCGGCCACAAAAAAATCCTAGGTGGGGTGTGCAAGTTTAATATTTGTAATGATATTAAATATATATATATGGTTTCCATTTTCGGGGAATAAAACTAGCTGTTTTTTAATGCCTAATTTGCATCATTGTAGATTCAATATTTGTTGGTCGTGTTAATGTAGCGATTCATTTTTTAATTTAACCTTATATCCGATTTAAGACGATCCGTATAACCCTTTACTCACAGTAGGGATGGCAAATGGGTCGGCTTTTTACGGGTACCCGGCTCTCCCAAACTTTAATGGGATGGGTTTGAGAATCATTAAATGGTTTTGGGACAGGTTTGGGTAGAAACATTCAAACCCGTGACGGGTTTGGGTCTGGTTTGGGAAATTACCTACGGGTACCCGCTACCCAAACCCATTTATATATATGTAGGATAACAAAATATTATATATATAATTTATAATATAATCATAGATGTTAGTTTAAATATTATTAATTTTAGGATTTCATATTATTCTTTTTAAACCGCATACAAAGAATTAATAATTTTAGTAAATTAAATATTTATTTTATATATAATTTATATTAGTATAAATATTAATAATTTTAGGATTTTATATTATTCTTTTAACACACATATATTTTAATTTAATAAAATTTCTATTTATACTTATGTTAAAATTATGTTTATAATATTTTGTTATTTCTACTAAATTTAATATTGATGCTTATGTTCTAGTACATATGAGTTTTTAGCGGGTTTTTAATGGGTATTACCCAACGGGTTTGGGTCGGGTACGGGTTTTGAAATGATTTTTTAATCGGGTTTGGGACGGGTATGGGTTGAGAAAATTTTAATGGGTTTGGGTTTGGGAAATACTTAATGGGTGGGTATCCGACCCATTGTCATTCTGTTGGGAAAATTAATAGAGTTTTGATTGGATACCAAAACCCAGCTGACCCCAACCGAGTAGATGATCGTACAAGCCTAAACGTTTTTCAGCTCACCTATTTGAGCTCATAGAGTTTCTTAGTTTACAGGTAGATTCGCTGAAGACAGCAGAAGACACAGCTAAGCAGACAGCTTAAGAACTCAGCAGAGCAGACTCAGCAGAGCAAGACCAAGCAGAGTCAAAGATCCTGCAGTATCAAGACCCAGCTCAGTAATGGAAGCCCAGCTCAGTGTCAAAGACCCAGCTCAGTGTAAAAGACTCAGCTTAGTGTCGATGACACAGCTCAGGTCTAAAACACAGCTCAGGTCAGTGACACAGCTCAGGATGAAGACACAGCTCAGGTTGATGATACAGCACAGGTCTAAGACACAACTCAGAAGTCAAGACACAGCAAAGTCCAAGCCGCTAAAGATACAGCAGAGACGCTTAGCAGCTCGAAGACGAAGACCTTCTCCAAGACAAGATCCCAATGTCAGAAGATCTTGTCTGACGCAGTCAAATCAGAGAAGGAATAGCCTCTGCAGATGCAGACCTACTTCGTAGGTAAAGGCCAGAAGTCAACAAGAGTAGGTAAGATTCAAACGGCTCTCTTCCAACGGCTAGTTTGAATCTCCACCTATATATACACTTCCTCACCATTGAAGAGAAGAAGCTGACGGGTGAGGCTGGCAAGACGACTGAAGAAATAGAAGAAAACAGAAAAATGAACAACGATCTACAAAGCCAAATCTTTCTAGAACACCCAGCCAGTCAGCTGTGGTTTTAGTTGTTCACATATTCAGTCATAGGCAGAATAGATCAGAATATATATCTTAAGCCTAGTTTGAACGAGTTCATCATACTCCTTGTTCTTCATTGTAAGAACTCGTTCATAGTTGGAAAACCATACCCAAACCCAAACCCAGAAAGGTTAGGTAAAGGTACGCTTGCTCGAAGCGTGTAATTCGAGTGGTTAGGTTTTACAGTACCCGGAAACTGTAAGTTAGGTTCTTCAGTACCTGTAAACTGAAGAGGCTTCAGCTGTGCCTGTAAACAGTTGGGTACGTTTTGATACAGTACGTGGAAACCTGTATCCAGCTCGAGGAACTGAGCTGCAACGCTTGCTGACTGCGCGTAAAGTCAGTGGTATCCTTAGTGGATTACCAGATGGTTTTCTGGTCGTGGACGTAGGAGGGGTTACTCTGAACCACGTTAAAAATGCTCTCTTATTTATCGCTTTGTTTTATGCATGTTACTAACTCTCATTAGCATACATTTCAATCTGCATAAACTGACTAACTGAAAAGTGAAACAGAGCTTTGCAATATATTTGAAGAAACAGACGGACTTTCCAAATCCACCACATTCCGCACACAGCCAGCTGTGTCGATCAAGCTGCCATCCAGCTGGATCGAACACAGCCAGCTCACTCAAAAGAGTTTTAACTTGGAAAAGTTTTTTTTTAAACCTTGGTGTATTCACCCCCCCTCTACACCAAGGTATCCGTCTTGGAACCAACACATTCCTAACTCACAGCTGGAAGATGAAAACGTCTTATTTCAGTATCTTCCAAAGACCTTAAGTTAAATAATTAATTAATACAAAAGAGTTCTTATCTAATATTAAAGGAAATAAAACCTATTTATACATACATATTAAATCCTTGAACTATTCTTAGAACTTAAAATAAGGATTTTGTAGATATATCAAATTTTCTAAATTAATCACATTCTATAATAATAATAATAATAGATTAATTTATGATTCCTTAGAGATGACCTAATGGTAGAGTGGGCTATCTGGGGGCAAAGGTTTCGGGTTCAGACTCCACTAATGCTTCTATAGGTCGAGTCCGTCACACATATGTACCTGAAAAGTGTGGTTTATCTGCCTTGTATAATTTGCAAGCTATTGTACATGAACGAGAGTTTACCCCACCAAAAATAGCGGCTGCGGGTTTCCACGATATAAAAAAAAAGATTAATTTATGATGAATTATTATATTTTTTATAAATATAATATACTATATTACACTATTCCTCATATATAAAATATATAATAGTTAAATCAAATCTTATAAAAATGTAAGAAATATAATAGACAAATCAATTTGGTAAAACTAACTTGTTTCTATATCTGTATAGATAGAGATTTATCCCTATATTTTTAAGGTCGTTATGAATCTATCTTTAGTATCTGTTGAGTAACTACATATTGATTTTTCTTGGCACCTTACTATATAACTATAACTAAGCTCTTTCTTTTTAATGGGCTTTTGAAAATCTCCTTGTTTTCACTACAACAAAATTATCTAGTAGTGACATAATTTTAGTTACACAAAGAGTAGTGTCACAAAATTTGTTACATTTTTATGTGTTACAAAATTTAGTGACATTTATACATGCATCTATGTACTTTTGCTACATATAAGAGTGTAATTAAATTTTGTGACATTTAGAAATGTCATAAATTTTGTGAGAATTATCCATGTAATTATAAGACATAATAGTGTGAAATGGCCAAACAAGATAGTAAAAACTAAATTTTGTCACCCAACTTAATTTTTATAAATTTGTCATTCTTTGGGTAAAGCTTCACATATTGTCCTTACTTTTGACCAAATCACACAAAGTACATTCTCTCTCCTCCTTTTCTCTAGCTACCCAACAAAAAGTACACACTCTCTCTCCTTCTTTTTTTATATCAAACGAATCTTATTTTCTCTCTCCTCTCACATTTTTGTTGCATTTTTCTCTCTCCCTTTATCTTTCAGCTCATTTTTTTCTCTCTTTTCATATTTTCTGCATCACAATTATGTTAAGACATGCTACGCCGGTACGAAGACAACATATTCGTACCGAGAGTACCACATTAGTGCCGGAGTACCATAGTCGTACCGGAGTATAACATATTCGTACCGGAGTAACACACTAGTGCAAAAATACTATATTCGTACTGGAGTATTCCGTTAATCCGTGGTAAACTGGAGCGAAAATATCATATTCGTACCAGAGTACCACGTTAGGGCGTATACGTTGATTACGATATTAAGATATTTGTACCGAATAATCGAATCATTGAATTCTTGCTTTTGTACCAAAATTGGATGTGCACACACATGATGTACGCTTATTCGTACCAACATGTAATGTTACATGCCTCTGTACGGTAGTACGAAATATGTTATCACGAGTTGTTCGTACCAAGATTACCTGTATTATTTTCATGCAGCCGAGACCATTTTTTTTATTGTTGCACATGGAGGAATATGAAATAACAATATATACGAGAATTTGTTTGATAATTATTTTCAATTGTATAACACGTTTGTTATTTTTATTTCTGAAATGTTCCGGTGAAATGAATGTTTTTGGCCTAATAGGTTCATTGATGCCAATTGTACCAAGAAAAAAACTACATATCTAAATTAGACAAATTACAAAATACATACAATTTTGACAAATTGATAAATTAGAGCATACGTACTAATAATACTAGTATTGTATAGAAAAGTATTTACAAATCAGAAATTGTAGCAAATTATTTATAAATAAGAATTGTTTTCACTAATCCTTAATCCAGCTTCATCCTTACGGTAAGTACTCTTTCATCCGTGTTGAAAGAATAAATGCTCCCTGCCAAAATATTGATTTCTCGAGTTCTTGTAGGACACTATGACCGATTTTTTGAGTTCTTTCATACCTTTTGTAGGTCCATTGTACCTTGAAAAAAAAGAAGGTAAGAAATAATTTAGGATATGGTACTAATATAAACCATTCGTACTAATACATCAGGTACAACTGGTACGAACACACAATATTCGTACTAACATACCAAGGTTAGATATCGCGATATCATGGTACGCTGGTAAGAACTCATCATATTCGTACCGGAGTATCACGTTTGGTCGTGATAATTTGGTGCGAAAATATCATATTCATACCACAATACCATATTAGGGCGTGGTACGCTAGTACGAAAATACGATATTTGTACCGAAGTACCGAATCTTTGAATTCATGACCATGTTAGGACGTGGTACGCCAGTACGAAGATACCATATTCATACAAAATTATCCCGTTAGGTCGTGGTAAGTCGATACGAAAATACCATATTCGTACCGGAGTACCACGTTAGGGCGTGGTCACGAATTCAAAGATTTGGTACTTCGGTACGAATATCGTATTTTTCGTACTAGCATACCACGTCCTAACGTGGTATTGCGGTACGAATATAGTATTTTCGCACTAGCTTACCACGGCCTAACGTGATACTGTTACCTTCATTTTTGGTTGTATTACTGGATGTTTTGCATGCGCGCTTTTGATGACATTTGTTTTGTTTCACATTATTTTAAAGTTAAAATGAACTAATGATGTTGTGTCGAGCTATCGGGTTAAAAATGTAGATTTTGCTCGGGAATGATGAAGGCAACCACAGTTCGCTCAACTTCCGCCGTCGTTATGAGTTTTCTGCTGCAGCAATACGTTCCGTTTGTTCAAATGGGACACCTTCAGGAAGTCAGCGGTCTCTTACCTTAGGAGACCGCTGACCGTTTAGCCAAACGGAACATCTTCAGAGAACTCAGCGGTCTCTCACTCTAGGAGACCGCTGAGTCCAGCGCCTCACCAATACAGTACCAGAAGTCCGCGGTCTCTCAACCTGAGCGACCGCCGAGTCCAGCGCTTCATCCATTACAGGGCGAGAAGTCAGCGGTCTCTCACACTAGGAGATCGCTGAGTTCGGGCGTTTAGCGGGTTTACTAAAGTGCGCTCAGCGGTCGCTGAGGCTAGGAGACCGCTGAGCGCAATTAATTCACCGTATGTATAAATACCGAGCGAGGGTTTTTCAGACGCTCTCTCCTCTATCTACTTTTCCAGACGCATTTCTTTACTTTAATTTTCAGAGATTGTTCTTTAGGGTTCTTCTAGTTTATTTCGGATATTTTCTAGTTAGTAATTTACTATCGTCATTTCATTCCGGATTCGAGGCTACAGACATCGCACTCTTCAATTCCAATTCCAGTTCATTGTGTTCGTCAATTTTTATTATGTTTGTGAGTTAATTCGATTTCCGTTCTTCATCCATGCTTATAATTGCTCCGTTCATTTGCTTAATTGAATTAATGTTCAGATTAGGATCGATCGTTTAATGCTTTTGCTATGCTAGATTCTGATTCATGCCTAGCGTTTAATTTGGTGCATTTTAGTTCTTGCCTAGGGATTAATTTATGTTTAATTATTCTTTCCGTCTAGTTATAAACCTCAAACCAATTGATTTACTGCTTTCTGTTTATTTTCTTCTCGCAATACAATAATTTCCCTGCTAAGTTTTCCTTGTGAGACGATACTTGGGTTGGCTTGCTTAATCTACTGTGATCTCATTCAATTGCGAGCGACTATAGGATTAATTTAGTCGAAACAAATTTGGCGCCGTTGCCGGGGAAAACTTTAGGCGATTATTTGTGTTGCTTTGTTATTTGAGTTTATTTTATGTTTATTTCTTTTATTCTTTTGGTGCTCGGTTATTTTTCTTCCTCCGGTGCGTGTAATCGGTTGGTTAAGTGTTGTGTATGCAAGGTCGCAGAAGCTTGAAAAAGAATTTGGCACCTTATTTTGACAACATCAATCAACCACGCAAGATTTTGATAAGTTTGCAGGAAGAATCCGAGTCCAGTTTTAACGAGGTTGACGAACCTTGTTTTGAAGAAGTTATTGTTCAGTCAGAAGAATCTGGGTGTCATCCGCCAGACGAACTTATTTTTCCGAGAGAAATGGCTAACAATACCAGATATATGGGGGATTTTGCCAGGCCGACATTTGAAACCACTGCTTCTGCTATAGTGTTGCCGACAGAAGTCAGGAATTATGATTTGAAGCAGAATCATCTGAATTTGCTACCCTCTTATCACGGGATGACAAATGAAAATGCTCTGTAATTTGTTCGTGAATTTTGCACAGTGGTACAGTCTTTCCCTTTGTTGGCTCTAACTGAGGATCAATTGAAGCTGAAGTGCTTTTCATACACGTTGAAGGACAGGGCCAAAATGTGGTATTTATCTCTTCCACCTAACTCGCTCACCATATGGACGGCAATGTGCGAGAAATTCATGTTGAAGTACTACCCCAATCATAAAACTCAGGAAGTTCACACAAAAATCATGAACTTCACTCAAGCTGGCGATGAACCCTTCCATGAGGCTTGGGAGAGGTTTAGGGAATTACTTCAGCAGTGCCCGCATCATCAGATGGCACCAGAAATGTTGTGGCAGTTCTTTTATGATGGATTGGTGCAAACAGCTCAGTTTATGGTGGATAGCACCGCCGGCGGAAACATTGCAGTGAAAACAGCCGATGAACTGCAAGAGATTTTCGAAACACTTGCAGTTAGTTCACAGCAGAAATCTACCCGTACTCGACGTGTTGAAGTGACTGCAATTGTTGAAAGTCCGGACATGAAAAAGCAGCTGGCCAACATGATGAGAGAGCTGCAAGAATTGAAGATGAGCAAGTCTGTTGTTTTTCCACCTCGACAGACACCTACTAGACAAGAGATTTTTACTGAGCCATGTGGCATTTGTGGAGAGAAAGGGCACAATCCTGAAGAGTGTCAAAGAATGGGAGAGCCGACATATGAAGGAGGAGCAGAAGTCTATGTTGCTCAGGGGTATTCTCCACGTCAGCAGTTGGATCAAGGCCAAAGTTTCAATCAGAATCAACAACAGCAGAGCTCGGGATGGCAGAATCAGTCTAGTTATGGGTGGAGGAACCAGAATCAAGGACAAGGCTTAGGACAAAATTATCAATTTCACCCTTCCCAACAACAACAGCCTGTTCAGCAGTATCCCCCTCAGCAGCAGTGGTATCCTCAGCAACAGCAGTTTTCCCAACAATTTCAGCCTCCTCAAAAGACTTCCATGGAGGACAGCTTGAGCGCTTTAATGCAGGACAGCAAGCGAGCAATGGAAGAAGCTCAAGATGCCACTATCAAGCATCTTGAAATAGCTGTGGGACAGATATCTGGCACTATGAATCAGATACAGCAGCAACAGCAGACTGGGAAGATACCGAGTCAAGGACAACAACCTCATCAGGCCCATGCTGTTTCTATCATTAGAAAAGTTGCTCCAAAATTTAAGGATGAGGAAATCAAGCCTCACAAGGGCGAGCACCAATTTGACCGATTCGTTGCCTTACCAAGTAGACTAAGAGAAGGACCGGTACACACCCTTAATACGAGGGACACCACAGAGAAGTGGAGAAGTAAAACCGTGAGTACAATCAAAGCTTCCCAGCTGCCAGATGAACCTATACCTCTAAATACAGCTGAACCACAACAGCTACTACCTAAGCAGGATGATCCAGGTAGTTTTATCATAAGCCTAGACTTGGGTATTAGCGACGAGGTCTCAAGAAGGCTAGATTTAGGTGCAGCAATTAACCTGATGCCTTTTAGTATTTTTGAGAAATTGGGTAATTGTGAATTGAAGCATATGGACATGAAAATAGAATTAGCTGATGGTTCTATTAGTTACCCTCGTGGGATGGTTGAGGATGTTGTGGTAACTGTGAGTGGTATTAGAGTTCCGGTGGATTTTGTTGTGCTGGAGACCGGTAAGGGGATAAGGAGTGAGAATGGTCACCTTATTTTGCTAGGCAGGCCTTTTATGGCCACAACTAATACTAGCATTGACGTCAGGTCAGAAACTTTGAGTATGGCGGGATCAGGGCGATCAGTGACTTTCTCTGTGTTCAGTAAGAAGTCAATAGCTCCTGACCCTTTGGTGAAAAATTGTTCCTACGTCAAGATGTTTGACTCGGTGGATGAGGATGATATTGTGCACGAATTCCTGGCTAATATGCACAATGAGGATGATATCATTCAGGAATTCTTGGCTAATCTGGAAAATGAGGATGACATAGTGCATGATTTTCTGTCTGACCTGCAAAGTGAGGAGGAAGTCGAGCTGGACATTCAAATATGGGATAAGGGAAGAGCAACATGTGCAATGGGTGTTGTTAAGCACCCGAAAGTGAGGCCATCAGCTGCAACCTTAGATGATGTGATAATCCAGGTGAGAAGTCAGCTGAAGCTTCAGTCAGAATTTGGTTAAGGGTTTCACAGTCAAGCTAATGACGTTAAACAAGCGCTGCATGGGAGGCAACCCATGAGTTGGTTTCTCGTTCTTTCCCTTTGTTGTATTTGTTTTACTTTCTTTTGCTTTGTTTTGTTTGGTTTTGTTTTGTTTTGTTTTCTTTTGTCTTTGTGTTTTTGTTTCAGGTTGCTGGATAATGCTGCTTGAATGATTTCTCGCTTGGAGCTGTCGTACCCTCAGTGAAGCCTCTTTTTCTCTCTCCTTTCATTGTCACAATGAGGGCATTATTTTATTTTCTTGTGTGGGGAGGAGGAACCCGTTTGTTTGTCTTGTCTTGTCCTCGTCAGTCTTTATTTGATTCAAACTATGGAAGTATGTGGATTGAACATGATGTATTATGCTTTGATTTAATTGATGGTTTGAGGATATTTTTCAGCATTTTCTTTAAGCATTGTGTTTACTTCATAGTTGACTGTGGGGCATTTTTCTGTATGTGAATAATTGAGGTGAAATTCTTGAATGAGAGAAGGAGGTGGGAAGTTTTTCTTTATGCGTGGATATCTGTGATTAATGTTTTGTTGTTAAAGTGTAAGTTGAGTCGGGAGGTCTCTGCTCTTCTGGGAACCATGAGCATGGAAAACCACATGAGGATACATTAGATGAACTCTAAAAGTTTCCACCTCATGAATATTGACCTTATAACTCGACTCTCTTGCCGTTTATATAAAGAAAAATGTTGTTTGGCTTAATATATGATGTGATGGGCTCTACCCCACTCTCTCCACGTCTTTGTTGAAATGCTTAGGAGAGATGGGTATGGGAAACCACTCTAGAAGACCCGGAATACTCCGGAGGATTTACCTAGTAAATTTTGCCCCGGAGATTGTGTAAAAATGGTTGAATAATGAAAAGAAATTTGAAGCATTAAGTGTGTTAGCATGTTTCTCTCTTGCCTCCTATCTTCGCATTTTGGTTTTGAGCCGATTGAGTTTATTTGCAGAGGGGCAACTCGTTAGTTATGGGGTGAATTGCTTTTAGTTAAAGAATGTTAAGAATGTTCTTGCGCTGGATATGACGTTGAAGCATGATTTGTCATTTTCGATCTACGTCTTTCTTGTTGTGTTTTTAATTAAGATTTGCTTGAGGACAAGCAAGGTTTTGTGTGTGGAGGGTTTGTTACGTTCATTTTTGGTTGCATTTCTGGATGTTTTGCATGCGCGCTTTTGATGACATTTGTTTTGTTTCGCATTATTTTAAAGTTAATTAAAATGCGCTAATGATGTTGTGTCGAGCTATCAGGTTGAAAATGTAGATTTTGCTCGGGAATGATGAAGGCAACCACAGTTCGCTCAACTTCCGACGCCGTTGTGAGTTTTCTGCTGCAGCAATACGTTCCGTTTAGTTAAACGGGACACCTTCAGGAAGTCAGCGGTCTCTCACCTTAGGAGACCGCTGACCGTTTAGCCAAACGGAACATCTTCAGAGAACTCAGCGGTCTCTCACTCTAGGAGACCGCTGAGTCCAGCGCCTCACCAATACAGGGCCAGAAGTCCGCGGTCTCTCAACCTGAGCGACCGCCGAGTCCAGCGCTTCATCCATTACAGGGCGAGAAGTCAGCGGTCTCTCACACTAGGAGATCGCTGAGTTCGGGCGTTTAGCGGGTTTACTAAAGTGCGCTCAGCGGTCGCTGAGGCTAGGAGACCGCTGAGCGCAATTAATTCACCGTATGTATAAATACCGAGCGAGGGTTTTTCAGACGCTCTCTCCTCTATCTACTTTTCCAGACGCATTTCTTTACTTTAATTTTCAGAGATTGTTCTTTAGGGTTCTTCTAGTTTATTTCGGATATTTTCTAGTTAGTAATTTACTATCGTCATTTCATTCCGGATTCGAGGCTACAGACATCACACTCTTCAATTCCAATTCCAGTTCATTGTGTTCGTCAATTTTTATTATGTTTGTGAGTTAATTCGATTTCCGTTCTTCATCCATGCTTATAATTGCTCCGTTCATTTGCTTAATTGAATTAATGTTCAGATTAGGATCGATCGTTTAATGCTTTTGCTATGCTAGATTCTGATTCATGCCTAGGGTTTAATTTGGTGCATTTTAGTTCTTGCCTAGGGATTAATTTATGTTTAATTATTCTTTCCGTCTAGTTATAAACCTCAAACCAATTAATTTACTGCTTTCTGTTTATTTTCTTCTCGCAATACAATAATTTCCCTGCTAAGTTTTCCTTGTGAGACGATACTTGGGTTGGCTTGCTTAATCTACTGTGATCTCGTTCAATTGCGAGCGACTATAGGATTAATTTAGTCGAAACAGATACTCCGGTACGAATATGATATTTTCGTAATGACGTACTACGCCCTAACGTTGTCATAAATTTAAAGATTTGGTACTTTGATCCGAATATCGTGTTTTCGTACAAGCGTACCACGCCCTAGCGTGGTACTCCAGTATGAATATGATATTTTTTGCACCGGATTACTATGACCTAACATGATACTCTGGTTCGAATATGGTATCTTCGTACTGGCGTACCACGCCTTAATGTGGTCGTGACGTAAAAAATAAAATAAAAAAGAGAGAGACAAACACACCAATTCGTACCAACGTACCACGACGGTGCGCTACAAATGTGTCAATTAATACACCAAAGAGAAAAACAAGCCAATAATAAGTTGCAGAGTACTGGTACGAATACATCAATTTCGTACCAATGAATTTTGACAGCAAACAGAAACATTCTGAATCAACACAAATGAACCAGAAAATCAACAATAATACACCCAAATCGTCCAGATTTAAACCGAAATCATCAAATACCATCAAAAATAATATGAAAACACATAAATCACAAGAAACAAAATGAAAAACTATAACTTAACAAGAAATTCAAAAAAAAATCACAAAATGCCGATTTCAGATTTGTACGAATCTTTCAGATCTGGACGGTATTTGATTTAAACTTTGGCCGATGATGAATGACAAAGAAACGACGATGGACGGCAAGGAGCTGCACGACGGAGATGAGCGGCGCGGCGGTAGAGATCTAAGATTTCTCGAGAGAGAGAAAATCATGAAAGAGAGAGAAGAGAGAGAATTTTCAGAAATTAAATGAATGAAAATGGGGTGAGAGATCGGTCAAATGTATTAAAATGTGAAATTTGACTCCCCACCTTTAGTAAGGGCAATATGGTCCGAAATTTGAAAATATTGCCAAAATTTATAAAAATTAAGTTGTTAGACAAAATTTAGTTTTTACTATCTTATATGGCTATTTCTCATTTTCACTCTAATTATAATTGCTACATCTAAAAGTGTCGTATGTGATTTAATTTAATTTTATTTTATAAATTATGATTATATTCGATAAAAAGTTATTAAAATTATGCTAAATGAAGATTAACTTTAATTAGCTTATATTTGCTATACATAAATATTAGTAAAAGTTTATCCAAAAAAAATATTATTAAAAGTAGAAAATAAGATTTCGAGATATAAGGAAAAATAATTATATACATACATATATATATATATATATATATTATATAATAACTTATGTTCAAATTTATACACTTCAAATTTATAATAACTTATGTTCAAATTTATACGAAGCCACATGTTGAATTGCGGGACCCAGTGACCAAATATTTAATAATAATAAGAAGAAATATAATTCATGAAAAAGAATGAAAATTAACTTTCCCTTTTCTACTTATTACTGTAAAACAAAATCACTTTAACTACATGAACAACTTCAATCGAATTTTACTGTTTCATCGGAAAAGCTTCGAAGATAACTCTCCTCCGGCAAAATCTCCAATTTTCCGATCTCTGAGGTCAAAACTCTGACCAAATCACAGATCTCCATCAAATTCAGTTAAGAATTTCACTGTTTTAACAATTTCAGAAACTCATGTCCAATTTTACTATTTCGTAGAAAAGCTTTGAAGATAACTCTCCTCCGACGAAAACTCCAATTTCCGATCTCTAAGCTCAAAACTCTGACAAAATCACAGATATCCACCAATTTCAGCTAAAATTTCATCTATTTCAATTCATTATAGGAAATTTTTTAATAGTATATATGATTAACTGATTTTATTGGGCAATTAGGCTTGGCTTACCTCTCTTTCTCTATTGCTGTAGCACTAGCCTTCTGCATGGAGTTTTTGAGGTAGATCTGGGTGAATTTCATTTCCCTTGTGTTCTTCCCAATCTTTGAGGTATATGAACCGATCGAGGTCCACCATTTCAAGGTAATTCAATATGGTATTTAGCATTTTTAGTATTGTTCATATGGTTGGATCATCACAGTTCTCTTGTTATTAGGAGATTCATTTCGTTGTTGAAAAATTCGATTTAGTTGGTGATGATGTTTAATTAGGAGTTTTTATTTGATTTCTGGTTTAGGGATGCTGAATTAGTGTTTCCGATTTCTGTAGTTGAATGTCTGAAATTTTTGAAGGCAACGTCATTATGGCCATGAAGAAGGTGTGGAATTCGATTGTCTAGGTTTTGTTGCTTATTTTTTGCAAAATTGTATTTGATTTTGTGTTGAATTTCGATTGTGTATTCGGATAAGTGATATTATGGTGGCATGAGTATATTAATTGATTTTGATTTAGATTGCTGGTCTTGATAGTTTTGCATCTTTTATATCAAATTGAATTTAGTCTATACTACACTCCAACTGTTTGTGAGAAGGTCGCTTAGAACTTTGGCCATTTTGTAAACAAAATCTAGACGCGTGTCTTTAGTTTCTTATATTACTGCTGATCTGTGAATTTTTCTTGTAATTATTACTCAAGGTATATGATTTAAAGTTTTTATACATTGGTCGTTGGTGGAGTTTGTGGACTGTGAATTGATATCTTTATGTTTTGGCTAGTTTAATATTGTCATATATATTTATTGGAATGTTGACTAATTTAGTCTTGTTTATAGGATAGTGAACTAGATTAGTTGGTATGAACAACTCTGGTTGTGTAATTTGGTGGCAGGGCTTTGCCATGTTGAGATAATTGGGGAAAATAAATAAATTTTATGTTGTTAGTGGTCTAATGTTGTTAATTTCTACATGTTTCTTTCTAACTATTTAGTATTCTAGTTTTCTGAACTTGCTCTTTATCCTGTGCATTTGTCATCAGGTAACAGTTAGCAAGTGTGAGATGAATATTGATGCTGCGAAGTGCCAGACAATATTCTTTTCCAAGTATGTAGTTTCTAATTTTCTTACTTTGAAATTAAAGCTTTAGAGTTAAAATACATATTTATTTTCCATGAAATAAGTGAGCAATGTGTTGGTGAGTATATGATTTTTGGGGTTTGATTTCTACAGTCACCATTTTTGGCAAGTTTTATTCTCTATCTATAGAAAGAAGGTTGTGACTGCTGCCTTTTTAAATTTATTTAAATATATGTATTCTACCTTTTTAATATGGATTCTAGCTTTAGATTTATATCAATGCTATTTATACAGTCTGTTCTTCGGGTTACAGGGCATCAAGTTTAGCATTTACCAACTAAATGCAACTTTAGATACCATTTGTTGTTGTTAGTTTTGATATGGACAAGAGTTGGATTAATGCACCGAGGATTAGTGATGCTTATAAGAATGGATGTGAGTCTTTCATTCAATTTGCTAGCCACGCGTAAGCTCAAGAAACAATACCTTGTCCATGCTTGAAATGTTGTAATGACAAAAGGTTGCCAACTGAAAAAGTTCTTCGTCACATATTATTTAATGGGTTTTGTCCCGGTTATACCACTTGGACACTTCATGGAGAACAAGTATCGTCAGAATATGACACTTTTTACATAAGAAAGTTAGTGTCTAAAACAATTAACTAGCATTCCAAGAGATGTCGTTAGTCAAACCGATATGTTGAAGGATATGTTACATGCTGCATTGGGCATAAATTTAGGTGGAGATCCAAATTCTGAAATTAGTGAGTCTAATGAAGGTCAAACCTCTGAGAATGTCGAAGGTCAAACCTCTAAAAATTTGAAGATAATGATAGAGATAAGGATAAAAGGACGAATGAATTAGATGAACAACCAATATACATATAAAAAAAGGCGGCGAAGGTATTGTGTTATTTTCCATTGGTTCCTAGGCTCAAAAGGATTTATGCTTAAAAAAAATAGCAAAAGATATGAGATGGCATAAGATGGATCGTACAATGGATGGCATGTTAAGGCATCCGACAGATGGCAAAGCATGGAAAAGATATTATGAGCTGCACCCTGAGTTTGATACAGATCCTCGTAGTGTTAGATTGGCGCTAGCAAGTGATGGGTTTAATCCTTTCCGAACAATGAGTACATCATATAGCACTTGGCCAGTGTTATTAATACCATATAATCTCCCACCTTGGTTATGCATGAAACAGACTTCTTTCATTTTATCAATGATCATTCCAGGAGAGAAATGTCCAGGCAATGATGCTCACATTCTTATGCAAGACATATTGCCAATAGCGTGTAAGGCCTCTATGCATTCTCGTGAAAAAAACAAAGTGGTGAAAGTTGTGTCAGACTTGTGTTCATTTTTCAAGAGACTGTGTATTAAAGTCTTGGATCCCGAAGAACTAGATAAGTTAGAGTCTCAAGTTGGCATTACTTTGACAGAGATGGAGCAATTATTTCTTCCGAGTTTCTTCACTATTATGGTGCATTTGAATATTCACTTGATTTCAGAGGCTAGACTTGGAGGGCCAGTTATGTATCGTTGGATGTATCCGACTGAAAGATTTTTGATGCGTTTAAAGTCTTATGTTCGTAATAGGGCACAACCCGAAGGATCAATAACAGAGGGCTATATTGCTGATGAATGTCTCACGTTTTGCTCAAGATATTTTGAAGGCATTGAGACACGTTTTAATTGGCCATGCAGAAATGATGATAACAATATGAACAAGGAAAATTATTTTTTCATGTCCGGTGGTCGAGCTGTTGGAAAAGTTGAAACCACAAAACTTGATGAATTATCACTGGCTCCAAGCACATCGTTATGTGTTACTGCAGAGTCCAAAGATTTCTCCATATCTAGAGTAAGTTTATTTTCTCAAGATTATTTTTCTGAAAAAAATATATGAAATCATATTTTGTAAACTTTTTCTTGACTTAACATGCATTTCTTAATGCAACGACGAAACATGTATCATGGACAAGTTAATCAAAATATGGAGAATAAGTGGATAGTTGAAGAGTTTCCTTGGTGGCTTCAACAACAGATTCATAATTTATTTTTTCATTAACTAGTTATAAATGAAAGTGAGGCTGATTTATTTATACTTCAACTTTATGTCTTAATATTGTAGGTTCCAATAATGGAGAGACATCATTGTGATGAAGAAATAGTAGCACTAGCAAGATGGCCAAGATGTTATGTAAAGAGATACAAAGCTTTATTAATCAATGGTTTTAGATTTCATACGAAGGATCAAGAAATCTACAAAAAAACTCATAATTCAGGGGTGGTTGTTGAAGTCAAAGAAGGGAATGAGGAAAATATAGTTAAGAAGTATAATGGTTCTATCAGAGATATTGGGTTTGTTGGGAAAATTATAAGAGTTTTGATTTGATACCAAAACCCAGCTGACCCCAACTGAGTACATGACTGCGCAAGCTAAGTGTTTTTCCAGCTCACCTGTTTGAGCTTATAGAGTTTCTAAGTTTACAGGTGAAGATGCTGAAGACAGCAGAAGATCAGCTGAGTAATCAGAGCTAACTCAACAGAGAGACCCTGCAGAGCTGCATAAGATTATAACATACAAAAGAAAGACTCAGCTGACCAAGCTGAGTACACAATAGGGCAAGCCAAGTCGAGTAATCAGCAACGTTATCCAGATTCAAGATGATCAAGTTCATCCAGACATAGATGTAGGAAAGACCCAACTTGTGTGACAACTCAGCTCAGCGTCAAGACCCAGCAGAGTTCTAGACTCAGCTCAACGTCGAAGACCCAGCAGAGTTCAAGACAGCTCAGAGTCACCAGCACAGCAGAGTTGAAGTCAACTTGAGATAAAGTCACAACTGACCTGGACCATCAGGAACTCGACACCTCAGCACCTAGAAGTCAGACCTAGGATTGCTTTACGAGGAAAACAAGGAAGAAGACAAGACCAACTTGTCAGAAGTTTGGTAGAAATTCAGAACGGCTCTTTCCAATGGCTAGTTCTAATCTCTCTCTATAAATTTGAGTCTTCTTCATCATCAGAGTAAGAAGTGAAGAGAGAGAAAATTCAAGACGAGAGATCAACAGACTACATTGAAAAAAGTCTAACCAAAGATCAAGATATCTCTCAGAAAAACTTCAAGATCCAGCAGCCTATATCCTTCTGAGTTCTTATTCATTCTCAAGTTGCTGAAGCTCTCTCCTATTAGTATCTAGGCATAAAATCCTTCCTATCTTAAGCCTAGATTGAACGAGTTTATCATACTCCTTGTTCTTCATTGTAAGAACTCGTTCATAGTTGGAAAACCCAAACCCAAACCACCCAGAAAAAGGTTAGGTTAAGGTACGCCTGCTTCTAGCGTGTAATTTGAGTTGCTAGGTTTTTACAGTAGCCGTAAACTGTAAGTCAGGTTCTTCAGTATCCGTAAACTGAAGGTGAAGGCTCTGGTTTGAGCTGAGGATGTTTCGATACAGTAAGCGTAAACTTGTATCCAGCTTGAGGAACTAAGCTGCAACGCTTGTTGACTGCGCGAAAAGTCAGTTGTATCCTTAGTGGATTACCAGAGATTTCTGGTCGTGGACGTATGAATCATTCTCTGAACGACGTTAAATGGCTTTGTTCTTTACTGCTTTATTTATGCATCCAACTAACCTTTCATAAGCACATTTCAAGTTGCATAAACTGTCTAATTGAAAAGAGAAACAAAGCTTTGCAATATATATTTGAAGTAACATACGGACTTTCCAAAACCCACCACATTCCGTACATAGCCAGCTGTGTCGATCAAGCTATCTTTCAGCTGGATCGAACACATCCAGCTCACTCAAAAGAGTTTTAACTTGGAATAGTTTTCAAACCTTGGTGTATTCACCCCATCTCTACACCAAGCACTTGGCGATATTCCTGTACATCCCAGCTCACCCCAACCCTCACCGCCTCACATCTCTCCACCCAAACAGCCTTCTCCTCCACCCAGCTCTTCAACCAAAGAGCCATCTTCTGTAAGAGAGCAGAAAAATATTCAACTGGTTGAAGCTCCTTCACATCCAGCTGACACCCAAGCTGAACCCACTACCACTAATCCCAGCTCACCCTAAAATCAGCCATCACCCAAAGCTCAAACTCCCATGCAGTTGGCTGATGCTTCTTCACAGCCTACTGTAAACCCAATTGAACCAGTTCTTCAAAACTCAACAGAATCAGAGGAGAGTGATTCTCCTGCCTCTCCATCAGTCAACTCCACTGGCTCAGCCTTCATGGAAGCCATGCATGAGGATTTACGTATTGTAGGGATCAAGAGTGTTCTAACTCAGTATCCAATTCTGGTCCATTTGCCCATCGCCTCGTCAAAGTTGGAGATCTCAAGTTCTATCTTGCCACCAAAATGGTGACTTGGTACCAAAATGAGCAGCTGATAGAAACCTTCTCTTATGAGAAGTTGAAGACAAATGAAGCATGCCTCCAGCACACATTTGGCTTTGGAAGTCTGGAGGATGCATACCTGCATCAGGATGAGCTCATTAGAGGTATCATCGAAGTCTCTCAGCAGTACCTCAAGCCGCACCCAGTAGATGTCTAGGAGTCAGCCAACAAGCTTCTTACAGTAGCGGGATGAGAGACACCTTCTGGAGCTGACAATTCCAAAGAAGTCTCAGCTGAGATTACTAAGGAAGCTATACCAGAAAACACAGCTGAGGTAATGATCATTGAGGAACCAGCTGATGCAGCAGCAGAACCAGAGGCAGCAGCCCCACCAAGTCTAATTGCCGATGACGCTTTCGCACTGGCAGACAAACCCAGTCATGTTGAATCCGGAACCCAAACAGACTCAGCTGCCGAGCTCTGAACCGCCATGAAGGAAGCAATCTCTAAAGAGGTTGAGGAAATTCTTTTTCAGGACAGACTGAAGTCTCAAGTCGATGTGATCCTGCGATTCACAGCTCTAGACTGTCAAGTTCGAGAACAACATCGGACAATTGATAAAGTTCATAAATTTGCCCAAAATTTACAAGAACGTACAAGTCTAGATCTCAAGAAATCTCTCGTCTCTCAAAGCATTGATCAGTCAAACCATATAGAGAAGAGAGTTCATGAGATAGTAACAAGACATCAAGCTCCACTGGTCGACGACATAGCAAATCTTTCACGCCAGCTGGAAGCCATCAAAAAGTCTACTCTCTCCAACAGCTCTGATATTCACCAGCTTTTCAACCTATTCAAAGATCTGGATGCTCAGTTCAGAGCTGGAAGCAGCAGCACTTCTCAGCTGAACATCACCACAGCTGACAACACAACCAAGATCACTGATGTTGAAGTTGCTCTCGCCAAGCTCAACATAACAGTTGCTCTCGCCAAGCTCAACACAACAGTTGCTGACCTCTCTGCCTCCCTAATTGATAATGCCAAAAAGGACGAAGAAAATAATGAAGCTGGAAATACAATTGAGAGAGAAGCTACAGCTCTGGGGAACTGGTGCAGCTAAATCAGTTGGAAATCGATGACTTTGCTAAAGAGCTGGATGAGGAAGAGCCAACTGCAGCAGTCAAAGAGACATGGAGAGAGAAAATGGTCGCTCTTGCTAAAGCTTGTGGATATAAGCTAGAAGAATACAAGGACTACCACTGGCTGTGTAACTTTCATAAAGAAGAGAAATGGAGGAGCTGGACAAAATCATTAAGAAGAAAGCTGAATCGCTCAAGCCTGCTGAGAAAAAGTAGAAGAAGAAAAGGCAGAGCTACAGGCAAGCTAAGAAGAAACAAGTCCGAGCAGCCTCAGCCGACAAGAAGAACCCAGATGATTTCAATGAAAACTGGAAACGATGAAAAATAGAATTCATCAAAGAATTCTAATACTTGAATCAATACAAAGGCATGGATCTAGAAACTGCTTTCCAGGATTATCTTCTCGAACTCTATGAGACGGATCCAATGATGGCAAGATCAATTGCTCTATATGCCAATAGAAACAACATCCAGCTAAAGGCTCCAAAAGTCAAATAATTAAAGCATCCCACTTTAGCTGGAACGAACCTTCCTGACAAGACCCAAATTATCAAAGAAGTTCATCACTGGGCTGGCGAGAGAGGAATCTCCAAGTCGAAAAATTAAGATGAATGGAAGAACTTGGAAGAATTCATCTTCAGCAGATATGGTCTCAAGACTGACCATCAAATTGACGCCCAAAGGAAATAGCAAAGCTGAAGACCCAGCCAACTGGGAATCATTTCTTTTGAACTTTTGTAATTAGAAAGTTGTAAAATTTCTTCTTATTAATAAAAAGTTCATTTTATCAAAATCAACCTGAAGACAATCTCTCTTTGTCCAGGCTCTGAATATGATTATCTGTTGTGAATGTTTATTTCTTTTGAAACCCCGTTTCCTGTTAAGGGGGAAGTAAATTATTTTTCCAACTTGGGGTTTTGGCATCATCAAAAAGGGGGAAATTGTTGGAAAAATTATAAGAGTTTTGATTTGATACCAAAACCCAGTTGACCCCAACTGAGTAGATGATTGCGCAAGCCTAAGTGTTTTTCCAGCTCACCTGTTTGAGCTTATAGAATTTCTAAGTTTACAGGTGAAGATGCTGAAGACAGCAGAAGATCAGCTGAGTAATCAGAGCTAACTCAACAGAGAGACCCTGCAGAGTTGCATAAGATTACAACATACAAAGGAAAGACTCAGCTGACCAAGCTGAGTACACAGCAGAGCATGCCAAGTCGAGTAATCACCAACGTTATCCAGATTCAAGACGATCAAGTTCTTCCAGACATAGCTGTATGAAAGACCCAGCTTGTGTGGCAACTCAACTCAGCGTCGAAGACCCAGCAGAGTTCGAGATAGCTCAGAGTCACCAGCACAGTAGAGTCGAAGTCAACTTGAGATAAAGTCAGAACTGACTTAGACCAACAGGAACTCAACACCTCAGCACCTAGAAATCAGACGTAGGATTGCTTTACGAGGAAAACAAGGAAGAAGACAAGACCAACTTGTCAGAAGTTAGGTAGAGATTCTAAGCGGCTCTTTCCAACGGCTAGTTCTAATCTCTCCCTATAAATTTGAGTCTTCTTCATCATCAGAGTAAGAAGTGAAGCGAGAGAAAATTCAAGACGAGAGATCAACAGACTACATTGAAAGAAGTCTAACCAAAGATCAAGATATCTCTCAGAAAAGCTTCAAGTTCCACCAGTCTATATCCTTCTGAGTTCTTATTCATTCTCAGGCTGCTGAAGCTCTCTTCCATTAGTATCTAGGCATAAAATCCTTCATATCTTAAGCTTAGATTGAACGAGTTCATCATACTCCTTGTTCTTCATTGTAAGAACTCGTTCATAGTTAGAAAACCCAAACCCAAACCCTCAAACCCAGAAAAGATTAGGTTAAGGTACACCTACTCGAAGCATGTAATTTGAGTGGCTAGGTTTTTACAGTACCCGTAAACTGTAAGTCAGGTTATTCAAGCACTCCGTCAACCGGCGTGAAGGCTGGTTTGAGCTGAGGACGTTTCGATACAGTACGCGTAAACTTGTATCCAGTTTGAGGAACAAAGCTGCAACGCTTGCTGACTGCGCGTAAAGTCAGTGGTATCCTTAGTGGATTACCAAAAATTTCTGGTCATGGACGTAGGAGTCATTCTCTGAACCACGTTAAATAGCTTTGTTCTTTACTGCTTTATTTATGCATCCAGCTAATCTTTCATAAGCACATTTCAAGTTGCATAAACTGACTAATTGAAAAGAGAAACAAAGCTTTGCAATATATATTTGAAGTAACAGACGGACTTTCCAAAACCCACCACATTCCGCACACAGCCAGCTGCGTCGATCAAGCTGCCTTCCAGCTGGATCGAACACAGCCAGCTCACTCAAAAGAGGTTTAACTTTGGTAAAGTTTTCAAACCTTGGTGTATTCACCCCCCCTCTACACCAATGTATCCGTCTTGGGACCATCAGGGTTAATATAAATTCATCTAGGGGATTAAAAAAGGAAAAGTGTGGACTTTCCCTTGTGTGCTTTTCAAGGTTGATCTACATAGGTGAAGTAGTGGTTCAAAATATCACTGTATCTATGTCAAGTCAGCCTCTTTGCTGATATTGGTCACCTGAACAGATCTTTAATTTCTTCAAATTTTTTTAAAATCATTATATTGCATGCTGTCATGGAACCTTCTTAGTGCAGGAATCTTCCGACATTTTCTATCGATGATTATCAGATATGGAAGTTCCGACTAAAAAGCTTTCTTAGTGCGCACCACGACATGATGTGGGATGTCATTACTGATGGTCCCATCATCATCATGAAATCAGAAAGAGCAGCAGAAACCACACCTGGAGCTAAACCAGTACTCAATCAAGTTGTGAAGTCCAAAATGGAGTACTCTCCAGAAGAAAGAAGATAAGCTGGATTGGACAGCTACGCTCGCAACGTCATCTCCTCAACGGTGACGGACGCTTATCTCAGCAAGATCATCAACTGTGAGATAGCTAAGAGGATGTGGGACACGCTAACCAAACTGTGTGAAGGCTCAGAGAAAATTCAAGAGAATAAATTCTCAGTTGGATGTTGTTTTAACTCAAAACACCTTCGAATTGACTTGCAAGAGAACGAGGTCAATGTAGGGTGACAAGCTGACCCAAGTAGTATTCTCAAAGAAGGCTCAACAGGGCTAATGCCACTCGTATTATTTACACAACAGAAAATAAATAGACAATCCTAAACATTCTAAACCAAGGAAGTCGAGATGACGAGAACTAAACTAATCAACGGAATAATAAAGTGAAAAAAAAATTAACAAGAAAAATAAGAAGAAAGAAAGTGTTAGGGATTAGATTCTTCTCATCGATTTCTCACCGAGCTTGTTACAGATTAATTATATTAATTTATCATGCATAGTCAACTTCAACATAGGGTTAACATCAATAGCTTTCGCGTCAATCCGATAAACCCTAAAGACTAAATTATACGATCCAGATTAATTATTAGCCATGCGTTTTCGGTCAATCTAATGTTGAGAGAACCATAATCGAGCAGTAGAATCATCCATCGATCTCATCCACTACTTATAAATATCGAATAGTGATCAATTATTCAATATCAAGAAAATTGATTCAATCAACGGGGAATTAAAGAGCAAGCACAGATGGAAAAAACGATTCGAATATCTAAACCCTAAACAAAGAATTAGCTAAGCATAGAATAATTCATCAAATAATAATCACAAAAATTAATCGATTAAATCACAAGAAATAAACGGTGAAGAAATTCTTACAATCAACCGGATGCAATCCTCGGACGATGATTCTCGTTAATTCTAGCTAGCCAAAAGAAAACGAAAAAGAAAATAAAAGAAAAGAAATCGTCTGCTGCTATGCGTGTCCAAGAATGAGAGTGTTTGTTTTTGTGAAACCCTAGCAGAAATATATTTAAAGTCGCGCAAATGAGCATTACAAGTCCGACCAGCGTTCGCTGGAAACCAGCGCCGGTTGGACCAAGAAATGCGAAGACAACTCCAGCGGCCGCTCACTTTCAGCAACCGCTGGCTGCCGGAATCCAGCGAAGGTCAACTTCCAGTTACGGCGGCGTCTGACCTCTCCGCAGCAACTCCCAGCGGTGGCTGGGCTCTAGCTTCCAGCAGCGGCCGCAGCAGGTTCCCGCAGCAGCTCCAGCGCCGTTCACGTCCAGCGACTGCCGGCTGCTGGATTCCAGCGCTGGCTGGAATTCAGCGGCCGCTGGGTTTGCTGCTCCAACACGGGCTGTTGTGGTTCAAGTGTGAAGTCTCTGTTGTTCCTGAGCTGCTGCTCTTCGAAGAAGAATAAGAATGAAAACCCTAGCTGCTTCTGGTCGAGAGGTGTTGTACAAGAGTTGCTATGTTCGAGCATCACGTCTCCTCTTCCAAACCTTCGTATCGATTGTTTCAACTGAAAACACCTTCGAATTGACTCGCAAGAGAACGAGGTCAATGTAGGGTGACAAGCTGACCCAAGTCGTATTCTCAAGGAAGGCTCAACAGGGCTAATGCCACTAGTATTATTCATATGGAAAATAAAATAAACCTAAACATTCTAAACCAAGGAATTCATGAAATTGAGAACTAAACTAATGAAAGCAATAAAAGAACAAATAAATAACAAAAAGAACAAGAAAAAAAACAGGAAGAAAATATTAGGGATTAGATTCTTCTCCTCGATTTCTCACCAAGCTTATTATAGATTAATTCTATTAATCTATCACGCATAATAAACTTCAACATAGGGCTAACGTCAATAGCTTTCGGGTCAATCCGATGAACCCTACTAAATTACAGGGTCAAGATTAATTATTAGACATGCGTTTCCGGTCAATCTAATATTGAAAAAACCACAATCGAGCAGTAGAATCATCCATCGATCTCAACCACTACTTAGAAATGTCGAATAGTGATCAATTATTCAATATCAAGAAAATCAATTCAATCAACGAGGAATTAATCAAAGAACAAGCAAGGATTGAAAACGATTCGAATATCTAAACCCTAATCAAGAAATTAGCTAAGCATAGAATAAATCATCGAACAACAATCACAAGAATTCATCGATTAAATTGTAAGAAATAAACGGTGAAGAAATCCTTACAATCAAACAGGTGTAATCCTTAGGTAACGATCCTCCTTATTCTTGCTAGCCAAGCTAAAAGAAATAAACGAAAATGAAAAAGAAAAGAAAAGGAAAAAGAAGAGTGCGCTGCTACTGTGTGTTGTTGCTGTCGAAGTGAAGAAGCTCTCCAAACCCTAGCTGAAACATATTTAAAACACGCAAGAAAAGGCGTTACAAAGTTTCGCCCAGCGCCGGCTGGAATCCAGCGCTCGCTGGTGATGTTTCACCGAAGAGCATTCCAGCGGTCGCTGGAATCCGGCGGTCTCTGGGCAGTATGGGCATACAGCTCAGCCAGCGATCGCTGGAATTCAGCGGTCGCTGGGAATTGTGGGCATACCGCCCAGCCAGCGCGCTGCATGTTCCAGTGGTGGCTGGCCTTTTCAGCTTTCGTGCACTCCCGTTCCGATGCCCGTTGGTCCTCTTCTATGCTAATTCTCTTCTCTTGGAGCACTTTTTAACTAAAAACTCGAGATATTGAGCTCACCACATGCAACATCAAAAAGAAACAAAATAAATCAAAATACGAGACATATAAACGGGAAACACAATTGTACGAACAAAAACACGACAAACAAAACACATAAAATCGACACAAATAACGACTAAACAAACCCTCCACACTTAAACCTTTGCTTGTCCTCAAGCAAACACCAAACCAACAAAACAGAGGGAAAATTCATACAAGCCAATTTTTGCAATTCAGACTAACTGACGAATTTTTTTAACAATGTACAAAAAATAAACATCAGGACAAAGAGAAAAAAATTGAATTGAACTGCAATATGTTTCCCGTCTATACAAATTATCAATCGGATCAGACCTGACTCCCCATTAGAAGTGATTTAACTAATGTGGCCGCTTTTACCAACAAGTTTCATTTTTCATTTTTTTCTTAGAACTGTTAAATTTGAAATGGAATTCTGAACAATATTCGTTAGGTATAATTTTGGAGAAATCCAAACTCCGTAGCATGGTTTCCCATGCTCATTTATCATTTTGTAATAAAGAGGAGCAGAATTCATATTCCAACAAATTTTAACACACAAGTTCACTTTTGAGAATTTTTTCTTTTTCTCTCATTTTTTTAGAAACGAGTATCTAAGCAGTCACAATGTTAAAACTCCCTCAAATTTCAGTCAGACAAATCACCTCAATTTAATTCACATAAACACGTCTCATATCACAATTCAATCAACAAAACCAAGTTCCAAAACATATCAATCCAACATTAGCAAAAAATTCAATCCAGTAAAGTCAATATCACATAATTCAATTGCATAAAATTTAACTTCAATTAAGTCAAATTTGGCGCAACAAGAAAGACTCACAAACAAGCCAAAACAAGCAAAAATTTAAAATCCACCATAAACATGCATTCCACACAAGCAATATAAACATTTCCCCCTCCACACTTAAAACAATGCAATGTCCTCATTGCACAGAAAAATAAGAAAGGGAAAGAACTTGACTGCCCTGATTTATCGGCTTGTGTGGTACTTGTAGTTCTTTTCATTTTGCTCGATCCGCCTCAAATCGGGGTTTGTCGGCCTCCTAAAACAAAACAGAAAAGAACAAAACAAAACAACTTAAACAAAACAGAAAATAACAAAAATAACAAAAATAAAGCAATGAAAATCGTGGGTTGCCTCTCACGTAACGCTAGGTTTTAAGTCGCCAGCCCGACTAAGCCAATGTAATCCAAATTCCTTTTCAAGCTTGAGACATTCCATCACTTGGATTAGCTCATCTTCATCATCCATGTCTGTCGGTCCTGAAATAATTAATATGACAAAGATTGTCCCATTTTCACATGTGGAATCTCCCTCCACACTTAAATCGGCAGAGTGAGCCAGTTTTACCTCTCCTCGACATATATAATCCGGCCGTGAAACACGAAAGAAAGTATCCGAAGTAATAATATAATGGAAATACTGATTAACTGGAGTTAAAGGTTTAGAAACTTCACAAATCAAAGCATCACAAAGTGTGTTTGTTGTAGCCATAGACAGCTCCTCAAACCACTCTGTGACTTCCTCTTCATCTTCCTCCAGGATATCCATTCCACTACTCATTGCATCGTGCTCATGCTTGTACTCATCCTCCTCTATAATCAGCTCTTCCTCTCTATTATGTTGCACTAATTTGCCCACAATGTCAACCAACTCTCCAACACGAGTCTCAATGCGTGCAATGGACGTATCAACAGACTCAAATCTTTGTGTGGTCGACTGGATGAAAGATTGGAGAGTATCTTCTGAAGAAGGTTCCTGAGGTGGATGTTGTAGTGAATTCGGATACTTGGCACTTTCATTCCAACCAAAATACGGGTTGGAAACCCAACCAAAATCTTGGCACATGTTAGCTTCGTGCCCACGTTCTCCACTATAAATTGTCGAACTCTCCGTGTAATCATAGCTCAGATTTCTCTCTATCTCAGGATAGGTGAAATCCCACATAAAATCCTCCAGTTTCACTAATCACTGCGCAAACAAAAACACAAAACCGATCAAGCGCACCTCGGGAAGAAATAAGAATAAGAAAAATAAAATAAAAATAATTACAAAAATAAACACGGAAAATAAAATAATACAAGAAAACAATTCGCCTAAAGCCCTCCCCGGCAACGGCGCCAAATTTTGTTTCAACTCAAAACACCTTCGAATTGACTCGCAAGAGAACGAGGTCAATGTAGGGCGATAAGCTAACCCAAGTCGTATTCTCAAGGAAGGCTCAACAGGGCTAATGCCACTTGTATTATTCACATGGAAAATAAAATAAACCTAAACATTCTAAACCAAGGAATTCAAGAAATTGAGAACTAAACTAATGAAAGCAATAAAAGAACAAATAAATAACTAAAAGAACAAGAAGAAAAATAGGAAGAAAATATTAAGGATTAGATTCTTCTCCTCGATTTCTCACCAAGCTTATTATAGATTAATTATATTAATCTATCACGCATAATAATTTCAACATAGGGCTAACGTCAATAGCTTTCGCGTCAATCCTATGAACCCTAAAGACTAAATTACACGGTCAAGATTAATTATTAGACATGCGTTTCCGGTCAATCTAATGTTGAAAGAACCACAATCGAGCAGTAGAATCATCCATCGATCTCAACCACTACTTAGAAATATCGAATAGTGATCAATTATTCAATATCAAGAAAATCAATTCAATCAACGAGGAATTAATCAAAGAACAAGCAAGAATTGAAAACGATTCGAATATCTAAACCCTAATCAAGAAATTAGCTAAGCATAGAATAAATCATCGAACAACAATCACAAGAATTCATCGATTAAATTGTAAGAAATAAACGGTAAAGAAATCCTTACAATCAAACAGGTGTAATCCTTAGGTAACGATCCTCCTTATTCTTGCTAGCCAAGCTAAAAGAAAGAAACGAAAAATGAAAAAGAAAAGAAAAGGAAAAAGAAGAGTGCGCTGCTACTGTGTGTTGTTGCTGTCGAAGTGAAGAAGCTCTCCAAACCCTAGCTGAAACATATTTAAAACACGCAAGAAAATGTGTTACAAAGTTCCACCCAGCGCCGGCTGGAATCCAACTCTCGCTGGTGATGTTTCACCGAAGAGCATTCCAGCGGTCGCTGGAATCTGGCGGTCGCTGGAATCTGGCGGTCGCTGGGCAGTATGGGCATACTGCTCAGCCAGTGCGCTCCATGTTCCAGTGGTGGCTGGCCTTTTCAGCTCTCGTGCACTCTCGTTCCGACGCCAGTTGGTCATCTTCTATGCTAATTCTCTTCTCTTGGAGCACTTTTCAACTAAAAACTCGAGATATTGAGCTCACCACATGCAACATCGAAAAGAAATAAAATAAATCAAAATACAAGAAATATAAATGGAAAACACAATTGTACGAACAAAAACACGACAAACAAAACACATAAAATCGACACAAATAACGACTAAACATCGATCGTTGTACGTTGTCCTTGTCTACGAGCTTCTTTCACAATTTGCATGATTTTTCCGCTAAAAGCTCAAGAACCTGCACTCACGACATGCGACACGAAAAAGAACAAAATAAATCCAAAAACGAGTAAAATAAACGGGAAACATAAATGCATGCACGAAAATACGATGAACAAAATACATAAAAACGACACAAATAACGACTAAACAAACCCTCCACACTTAAACCTTTGCTTGTCCTCAAGCAAACACCAAACCAACAAAACAGAGGGAAAATTCATACAAGCCTATTATTGCAATTCTGACTAACTGACGAATTTTTCAACAATGTACAAAAGATAAACATCAGGACAAAGAGAAAAAATTAGATTGAACTACAATATGTTTCCCGTCTATACAAATTATCAATCGGATCAGACCTGACTCTCCATTAGAAGTGATTTATCTAATGTGGCCGCTTTTACCAACAAGTTTCATTTTTCATTTTTTTTAGAACTGTGAAATTTGAAATGAAATTCTGAACAATATTCGTTAGGTAAAATTTTGGAGAAATCTATACTCCCTAACGTGGATTCCCATGCTCATTTATCATTTTGTAATAAAGAGGAGCATAATTCATATTCCAACAAATTTTAACACACAAGTTCACTTTCGAGAATTTTTCTCTTTTCTCAACATTTTTTTTAGAAACGAGTATCTAAGTAGTCACAATGTTAAAACTCCCTCAAACTTCAGTCAGACAAATCACCTCAATCTAATTTGCATAAACACGCCTCATAACACAATTCAACCAATAAACCAAGTCCCAAAGCATATCAATCCGACATTATTAAAAAAATTCAATCCAGTAAAGTCAAAATCATATAATTCAATTGCATAAAATTTAACCTCAGTTAAGTCAAATTTGGGTATAAAGATGGACTCACAAATAAGCCAAAACAAGCGAAAATTCAGAATCCACAAATCATGCATCCCACACAAGTAATATAAACATTTCCCCATCCACACTTAAAACAAAGCAATGTCCTCATTGCACAGAAAACAAGAAAGGGAAAGAACTTGACTGCCCTGATTTATCGGCTTGTGTGATACTTGTAGTTCTTTTCATTTTACTCGATCCGCCTCAATTCGGGGTTTGTCGGCCTACTAAAACAAAATAGAAAAGAACAAAACAAAACAACTTAAACAAAACAGAAAATAACAAAAAATAATATCAATAAAGCAATTAAAATCATGGGTTGCCTCCCACGCAGCGCTAGGTTTTAAGTCGCCAGCCTGACTAAGCCAATGTTATCCAAATTCCTTTTCAAGCTTGAGCCATTCCATCACTTGGATTAGCTCATCTTCATCATCCACATCTGTCGGTCTTGAAATAATTAATAGGACAAAGATTGTCCCATTTTCCCGTGTGGAATCTCCCTCCATACTTAAATTGGTAGCGTGGGCCGGTTTCACCATTCCTTGTTTCAACTCTAAACACCTAGACTTGACTCGCAAGAGAACGAGGTCAAAGTAGGGCGTCAAGCTAACCCAAGTCGTATTCACAAGGAATGCTAAACAGGGCAAATACTCCTAGTATTACTTACACAGAAATTAAAACGGTCCTAAACATTCTAAACCAATTATTTGAGAATAAAGAACTAAATAAAAAAGCAAATTCAATGTAACAAATAAATGACGAAAGATAGTAAAAGAGATAAACACGAGGACAAGGTATTAGGGCTTAGATTCTTCTCTTTAATTCCTCACCAAGCTCGACACAAGTTAATTCAATTAATCAATTCGCATAATCCACTTCAACAAAAGGTTAACATCAATAACTCTCGTTTCAATCCGTTAAACCTTTAAGACTAAATTATACGATTAAGACTAACGATTAGAAATGTGTTTCCGGTCAATCTAATTATTGAAAGAATTGTGATCGGGCAGTAGATTCATCTATCGATCTCATCCACTACCTAACAATATCGAACAATGACCAATTTATTCAATATAAATGCAACAATTCAATCAACGTAGAATTAACACACATCAAGCAAAGATTGGAATTAAATCGAATATCTAAACCCTAAAATAGAAAATTAGCTATCCATAGAACAAGACATCGAAGAATTACGAGAAGAGTTCATCAAATTAACCGTAAGAAAATAGATAAAACAATCAATCCTTACAATACTTGTGATGATGATCACAATTGAAACTCACGATCTTGTTTTTGTAGCCACCAAAAAGTAAAATAAGAAGTATGAAAAAGTGCAGAGAATCGCCTATGAGCCGTCAGAAAAATAGAGAGAATCTAGAATGAATTCTAAAACAGAACCCTAGCTGAAGTAATAAATGCGCAGCAGGCGTTACACATTTCCAGCGCTCGCTGCTTCCCGTTTCTGCGAAGATGTTTCCAGCGACCGCTGGGTTCGAGCAACTGCTGGAACCCAGCGCGCTCTCAAGTTGAGCGACCGCTGGCTGTTGCTTCCCTCACACCCAACGCATGCTTCTTTCTTGTGCACAATCCATCCCTTTTCCACTGCTTCCTCCTTTTAATTCTTCAAAACCTACAACCACCATCAACCACACCACAAACAACCAAGAGTAGCCAAAAACGAGAAATAAAAGAAGGAAAACATGCACACACATACGGAAACATGACTCAAAAACAACATAAAAAACATCAAACAAAACGACTAAACACTCCTCCACATAAATAATCCTGCCATGAAACACGAAAGAAAGTATCCGAATCAATAATTTGATGGAAATACTGATTAACTGGAGTTAAGGGTTTAGAAACTTCACAAATTAAAGCGTCACAAAGTGTGTTTATTATAGCCATAGACAGCTCCTCAAACCACTCTGTGACTTCCTCTTCATCTTCCTCCAAGATATCCACTCCACTACTCATTGTATAGTTCTCATGCTCGAGACCATCATTCTCTATAGTTAGCTCTTCCGCTCTATTATGTTGCACTAATTTACACATAATGTCAACCAACTCTCCAACACGAGTTTCAATGCGTGCAATGGATGCATCAACAGACTCAAATCTTTGTGTGGTTGGAGAATATCTTCTAAAGAAGGTTTCCCGAGATGGATGTTGTAGTGAATTCGGATACTGGGCACTTTCATTCCAACCAAAATACGGGTTGAAAATCCAACCAAAATCTCGGCACATGTTAGCTTCGTGCCCATGTTCTACACTATAAATTGCCGAACACTCCGTGCAATCATAGCTCAAATTTCTCTCTATCTCAGGATAGGTGAAATCCGATATAAAATCCTCCAGTTTCGCTAATCACTGCGCAAACAAAAACACAAAACCGATCAAGCCCACCCGGGGGATAAATAAAAATAACAAAAATAAAAATAAAAATAAATACAAACTTAAACACGGAAAAAGAAAATAACACAAGAACAATTCGCCTAAAGCCTTCCCCGGCAACGGCACCAAATTTTGTTTCAACTCAAAACACTTTCGAATTGACTCGCAAGAGAACAAGGTCAATGTGGGGCGATAAGCTGACCCAAGTCGTATTCTCAAGGAAGGCTCAATAGGGCTAATGCCACTTGTATTATTCACACAGAAAATAAATAAACAATCCTAAACATTCTAAACCAGAGAATTTGAAATGACGAGAATTAAACTAATCAACAGAATAATAAAATAAAGAAATAAATAACAAGAAGAACAAGAAGGAAGAAAATGTTAGGGATTAGATTCTTCTCATCGATTTCTCACCAAACTTATTACAGATTAATTCTATTAATTTATCATGCGTAATCAACTTCAACATAAGGCTAACATCAATAGCTTTCGCGCCAATCCGTTAAACCCTAAAGACTAAATCACACGATCAAAATTAATAATTAGACATGCGTTTCCGGTCAATCTAATGTTGAAAGAACCACAATGGAGCAGTAGAATCATCCATCGATCTCATCCACTACTTAGAAATATCGAATAGCGATCAATTATTCAATAACGAGAAAATCGATTCAATCAACGGGGAAATTAATTAAAGAATAAGCACGGATCGAAAACGATACTAATCACTAAACCCTAACGAAGAATTAGCTAAGCGTAGAACAAATCATCAAATTAAAATCATAAGAACTCATCGATAATATTGCAAGAAATAAACGGTGAAGAAATCCTTACAGTAAAACGGGATGCAATCCGACGATAACAATCCTCATTATTCTAGCTCGCCAAAAGAAAAGAAAACAAAAATGAAAAGAAAGAAAAAGAATGCAGCTGCTGCTGCGTGTTGTTGCTTCGAATTGAGAGAGAGAATGAATGAATCCTTTCTTGCTGCTCAAGAAGAATAATATTATTATGAAAACCCTAGCAGAAAAACGCGTGACAAAAATGACGTTATAGCTCAGTCCAGCGCTTCCCGAAACTCAGCGCTCGCTGGAACTCAAATCTGCGAAGGTGCTACCCAGCGAACGCTCAAGTCAAGCGACCGCTGGCTGCCAGATTCCAGCGTTGGCTGGAATCCAACGGCCGCTGGGTTGCTGCTGCTCGTTGTTAGTTGCTTCTGCTGTTGTTCTTCGCGTCGAGCTACTGCTATTCTCTTGTTGTTCTTCTCCAGCTCGTCTCCTGCTATTGTTCAGTTTCCAAACATGATCGAGAGAGTGTGGTGCTATCCCAAGAGAGAGAGCTGCTCGTGTGGTACTGTCCAAGGGAAGTTGTTCGTTGCTGTTGTATTTTCTTTACGAGTTGCTACTGCTTTTCATTGCTGCTGTTCGTGAATGATAAGAATGAAAACCCTAGCTGCTGATGTTCGTGAAGTTGCTGTGTTCGAGCTTAACGTCTCCTCTTCCATCACTTTTCAACCAAAAACTCGACAACCTACACTAACCATATGAAAAACCAAAAAGAATAAAACACAACCAAAATACGAGTAGAATAAACGGGAAACATGAATGCATGCACAAAAATATAACAAACTAAACACCTAAAAATGATACAAATAATGACTAAACACATGCCAGAAGTTCGACAATTTCAAGCAACTCCCATACGAGTCCATCGAGCAAATAGAGCTCAGATTCTCCAACCTTGTCATTGAGATTGAGACGATTCGAACCGGAAAGTATACAGTTCGAGATAAGAACTTGAAAGTTCTTGCAGCTCTCTCCTCAGACTGGTGTACACACAAAGTGGTTCACCAAAGTAGAACTGATCTTGGCAGCATGGAGACGGAAAAACTGTTCTCCATCTTAAAAGCCAACGAATTTGATCTGGGGATCACAAACGGAGAATCATCCAGCCGGATGAATAAAATGGAGCTGATTCACAAGGTAAAAGAGACAGCCTTCAGAGCTCAATCAAGAAGATCAGTTCAATCAGCTCAGCTTGGAAGAACCAACAAGGAGCATAGAAATATGAGCAAAGAAGAATTGCGTGAAGAAGTTGCCATGCTTGTACGGAGCATCAATAGGCTGGATCACTGCAAGAAAAAATACAAGAAGATCGTGAAGGTTCATCACGACAAGCAACTCTACCCTAAGAGAAACCCAGCTGAGTCATCCTCCCGGGGAAATGATAAATGATTCGAAACGAGCAAAATAAATGATGATCAAATCTCATTCTCAGACTCAGATGAGGATAATCGCTTTGATTAAGATGTCTGGAACATCATACTGAATCAACCGACGAAGAAAATGAAGAAACCCAGCTAGCTGACTAGGACCAGTTGTGAAATAAAGACAGCTGGATACAATACTAAAAACTCAGCCAGCCACACTGCTGAGTACATTTGTCTCAAGAGAAGAATTCAGAAGCAGCAGATGAATCAGCTGGATTTGGGACAGCTGGCCCTATCAAAGGAATGAGCCAATGATGAGAAAATCCGCTCAAAGGAAGTAGGATGCAGCTGAAGAAAAAGCCACCTGCTATCAAATCAAGGGGGAACTCTACTTAGCTGGAAAGAGAACAAAAATCAATACCCAGCAGGATGCACTCACCAAGATAGACTCAGCTGGAATCACCAACTAAAGGAAAACCTGATCCAGCGGAGCATTCAAGCTAATTCTCTAACCCAGCTGACGACATGAAAAGCACCCAAGAGATTTCTCAATATCTAAAGAACACCATTGTTGGGAAAATTCACACAGAAGCACAACATGCTGAAATCTAAATCAAGATGATGTGGATTACTTGGACTGCTCAATCCGGATAAAGAAAATTCATCCAGCTGAGGGAGAACAAACTCAGCTGGATCCCAAAGCTCAGTTCAGAAGGTTTACCCAGCTGAAGGGGAATCAAACTCAGCCAGACATCAATCGCAGAGCTCATGGGAACTCAGTTGAAGGAAAATCAAGCTAATCACCAGATACTTAGCTGAGAAGAAAACTCAGTCAAGCAAAGGAAAAAGTCCACCATGGTATCAGCTGGATACTATGTCCAAGCTGACCGATTTACATCTCTAGCATTTATTACTCTAAGGAATATGCTATTTATGTCCAATTATTTTGATTCTTGATTTCAGCGGACATATATTCCTTAGTTAAATTGCTTGATAAGTTTTCTTTCCCATCGCATTAATTATAAAGTCTGCAGAGTACTGTAGTACGGTAGGATCGAGGCAGAACGTCAAGCATTTGAACTTCCTCACGCGCGGTTGTAATATACTCCCCGTAAGCACGTCAGCAAAACGTGATGAGTGAATCTCTCTCAGTCATTGATCAGAATATCAGTTGTTTCAATCTCAACCGTTGATCCATTATGGCAGTTGATATATATGGAAAAGATACGCGGATTCTTTCATTTATCATCTTTATCTCTGCGAATTTCAAATCTTCAAAATCTCTATCTATTTTTTCTGCAAGTTCTTCGCACGATCAAAATCAACATATTGCAGAAATGACACCCAAGAAATCAACCGCATGGATGAACCAGTTTGAAGCTCTAATGACAAAGCTATCATTTGAGAGTGTTCTGTCCACCTCCAACCTCCATGTTTCAGAACTCAAAGAGATGGTGGATCTAGTTGCAGACTCCGGTCTTTTGCTGTGGGCAACCTCCATGCCCAAGCTTATGCTGAAGAAAGATGCTGCCCTCTTCTACCTCAATATCATTGACGAAGATGGCTTCTACTCATTTTCATTCGACATGGTCGTCAAAGGCGCAGACGGAAAATTTGATTCAGCAACCGTCAATATAAAGCTCAACAGAATGCTGCGAAAGGTGTTCAATCTGCCCAGTAAAGGAGAATTCATACCAGACGATTACAGTCGTGAGGAAGTGGATGAATTTCTCAGTCAATAGATGCTCATCTCTCCAGAGCCCTACAGAGCAAGCATGTCAAAGCTTTTACTCACGCAGAAGTGTATTCTTGGGATAGCTGGATCTCAAGGAGAGATTAGTATTCCAAAGCTCAAGCCAATGATTTCCATGATCAAAGACGCAAATGTCAACTGGTTTGATTTCTTACTCAACCGACTGGTCAAGGAGTCAGAGAAGATCAAGCACGACTCCACCAGGACGACATATTCAAGCTCAGAGCCCCTATATCTATGCTCTAAGATTTCTTTCTTGATAGAGCAAGATGTGAAATGGCACATAGTAAAGTGGGTTGATTTAGAACTGTTTCCTGAAACGAAGATTCTCTTCCAGAGAATTAATCAAATCAATGATCTCCTGAGGAAACAGCCTGCTGTGAGCAAAGGCAAGAAACAGCTGGAAGGAACAGAACCAGAAGTTCCAGCTGAAAAGAAACAGAAGAAAATGAAGCCAGCAGACCTCAAACCAGCTGGAGGCCCAGCTAAAAAGAAAAGGAAAGCAGTTGTCCTTCCACCAACGGAGGCGAACTCATCTTCAGAAGCTACTCCAACAATCTCACCAAGCAAGCTTGCACTCCAGACATGTCAAACAAAGGTGATTCTCTCCCCGCAGCCAGTGTCGGCATTCAATCAATTCGGATCAAATATCCTAGTTGACATGGGATTGAATAACGTTTCGTCATCTAGCTCAGAGGATGAGCTGGATATTCCAAAGAGTAAGTCACCTCTTCCATCTCAGGTTATCGCCCAAGCACTTGGCGATATTCCTGTACATCCCAGCTCACCCCAACCCTCACCGCCTCACAGCTCTCCACCCAAACAGCCTTCTCCTCCACCCAGCTCTCCAACCAAAGAGCCATCTTCTGTAAGAGAGCAGACAAATATTCAACTGGCTGAAGCTTCTTCACAGCCAGCTGACACCCAAGCTGAACCCACTACCACTAATCCCATCTCACCCCCAAATCAGCCATCACCCAAAGCTCAAACTCCCATTCAGTTGGCTGATGCTTCTTCACAGCCTACTGTAAACCCAATTGAACCAGTTCCTCAAAACTCAACAGAATCAGAGGAGAGTGATTCTACTGCCTCTCCATCACTCAACTCCCTTGGCTCAGCCTTCATGGAAGCCATGTATGAGGATTTACGCATTGCAGGGATCAAGAGTGTTCTAACTCAGTATCCAATTCTGGTCCATTTGCCCATCGCCCTCGTCAAAGTTGGAGATCTCAAGTTCTATCTTGCCACCAAAATGGTGACTTGGTACCAAAATGAGCAGCTGATAGAAACCTTCTCTTATGAGAAGTTGAAGACAAATGAAGCATGCCTCCAGCACACATTTGGCTTTGGAAGTCTGGAGGATGCATACCTGCATCAGGATGAGCTCATTAGAGGTATCATTGAAGTCTCTCAGCAGTACCTCAAGCCGCACCCAGTAGATGTCTGGGAGTCAGCCAACAAGCTTCTTACAGTAGCGGGATGAGAGACACCTTCTGGAGCTGACAATTCCAAAGAAGTCTCAGCTGAGATTACTAAGGAAGCTATACCAGAAAACACAGCTGAGGTAATGATCATTGAGGAACCAGCTGATGCAGCAGCAGAACCAGAGGCAGCAGCAGAACCAGAGGCAGCAGCCCCACCAAGTCTAATTGCCGATGACGCTTTCGCACTGGCAGACAAACCCAGTCATGTTGAATCCGAGACCCAAACAGACTCAGCTGCCGAGCTCTGAACCGCCATGAAGGAAGCAATCTCTAAAGAGGTTGAGGAAATTCTTTTTCAGGACAGACTGAAGTCTCAAGTCAATGTCATCCTGCGATTCACAGCTCTAGACTGTCAAGTTCGAGAACAACATCGGACAATTGATAAAGTTCATAAATTTGCCCAAAATTTACAAGAACGTACAAGTCTAGATCTCAAGCAATCTCTCGTCTCTCGTCTCTCAAGCAATCTCTCGTCTCTCGTCTCTCATCTCAAGCAATCTCTCGTCTCTCAAAGCATTGATCAGTCAAACCATATAGAGAAGAGAGTTCATGAGATAGTAACAAGACTTCAAGCTCCACTGGTCGACGACATAGCAAATCTTTCACGCCAGCTGGAAGCCATCAAAAAGTCTACTCTCTCCAACAGCTCTGATATTCACCAGCTTTTCAACCTATTCAAAGATCTGGATGCTCAGTTCAGAGCTGGAAGCAGCAGCACTGCTCAGCTGAACATCACCACAGCTGACAACCACTACAAGAAAAATGCTAATAGACAACATGTAATAGACAACGGGTCTTGTAAATAAGTTGTCTATATAGCTATAGATGACGGGGTAACAAAGCTGTTGTCTAAGACCGCGGTAATCGACGACGGGTTAGAATTCCCGTTGTCTATAATAGCTATAGACGACGGATTTTAATTCGCATTGTCTATTAGCAAATAGACAACGGGTTTTCGTGTCTGTTGTCTATTACTGCTATCAAATTAACGACGTCATTTGGCAAACATGTCGTCCATTACTAATATATTTTTATTTTTTCTTTTTTTTAAAAGTCATTTTTTTTCTTTTTTCTTTCTTCTGCCCTAAATCTCCAATTTATCCTAACCCCTAACCATCGATGCCCATTTCCCTCAGCCGTTGTTTTGCCACCTGGCCGTAGTTCCACTCCGGCTTCGCCTCGCCACCAACTGTAGGTTCAGCTCCGGTCAACGGTGAGGATTTTCGATGGTCTCTCTTCGTGATGTGTCTATATTTTCTTTTTTTTTCTTTCTTCCACCCAATCTCCAATTCCCTCCGTCGTCCGCCCAATCTCCAATTCCCTCCGCCGACACGTTCTACCATCGTATTTTGCCACCTCGATGTAGTTTCACTCCGGTCTTGTCTCGCCGCCGACAGTAGGTAGAGCTCCGGCCAGCGGTGAGGGTTTTCGATGGTCTTCTCTTTGTGTTGTGTCTACTTGTACTTTTGATTTCCGCCAAGGCAACCGCCGTTAAGTATTGCGGTATGTTCTCTTTCTCGTCGATTTTTATTTCGTCGCTCCCACCAAAACTTTGATTAATCGACTTCTTTCGTTTACTTCCACTCGTTCAATTTTGTTTCTGGAATGATAGGCCACTTGAAAGATGTCTTCTAACTGTTTGATTTTATGTCTATATGAAAGTTTGTTTTTTTTAATATTTATTAAAAAGTCTTAATTTGAAGTTTGGTATGCTGGGAGTAAAATCATGGTGAAGAGTTGAAAATTGTATTAAGAGTAGTGATTAGCAACTGAGCGTTGAAAACATAGTCGAGTTTATGAATAATAATAGCTATGTTTCTAGATTTTGTAATGCATGTCCATTTCCCTTTTTTTCTAGCTAGTTCTTATTTTTATTTTAGACTCTGTTGTAAAAGGGAATTTTGTTGATGCCCTTCTTATTAAGAATGAAGGATGGCTTTGGATAGAGATCTGTTCTGTTTTAGACATTTTAAGTAGAAGGAAAATAAAAATTATATGTGTAGATTCTTTACTTGAAGTTTGGGTTTGAAAGATTATAAGCTTGGGAATGTCTCGGATTGCTGTGGTGAAATTTGCTCTTGTTAAAGGTGCTTCAGTTCTCACCCTTGACAAGAATGAGAAATTGAAACCTCTCGAGGTATGTTGTGGTATTGGTTTCTTTCTTTTCTAATCTTGAAGAACATAGATTTTACTTTCTATATCTTGATATCGGTGTACTCTAATGTTGAAAGATTCTATCTAGGCAGTAGACATGTATGTTAGAACATTTATATTTATAACATTTCAATAGTGTTGAGGCTTATCTAAAAGATTATATTTTAGGATCTTATTGTTGTTTAGGTATTGACTTGATGAACTAAATATTTATTTGATTTCCACTCAACCGCCAGAGTAAGTTAGATCATGTTGTTTTATAGCACAAAATACCGTGGTTTTAGTTGGATCTTGTGAGATTGATGTATTAACTAATGAAAATGTTTATTCTGGTGCTAATTCGATTTAGCTCTTTGCTAATTTATATTTTGTAGCAAAATTCAACGAGTTTATTCTTTGGCTCCCCATTTTTATGTGCAATCAAGCCTCACTCATTTGAATGCGTAGACTTGCTGCTTACAGTATGTTTGTGAAATTGAGATACATTTCTCATCTTATTTATGTTGTTGAAGTTTGATGACTGTTTTCAGATTGTGCTCGTGTCCCTATTTTGTATTTCAACTTTGTTATTACTTGGTTGAAATTCGACTGATTATCCTACCATCTCATTTATTTACTTTTGTTTCGATGATTACACTATGCTCGATTAATATAAGCATATGCTGCAAATATACTACTGTTAGTTGTCTGATAAGCTTTCGTTACTCTTGATATGTATGCCCCACGGAATGACAATAGAGAACGGGTGGTGAAAGCCAGTCGAGATATAACTATGAATAGTAAGAAAGTCATATTTCTAGTACACATGTAAAAGGAAATTTATTGTTTTTATTCATGCGCGTCATGAACGTTCGCTGCTAAAATTTGTTTCCTAGTATATTTTCTGCCGACAATTTTTTGTTAGTGCATTCCTCATAAAAATTGTGTTTATTTGGTACAACTATGCTTTCTATAAACGTAGTTGTTGTGGGCTACTAAAGAGCTGAATTCTAATTAATTTCTATAGGGCATTATATTGAGAGGGAATGGAAGTATATGTGATGCAGACACGTTTCTGTTACTGTTTGACTGTCGGCCTACATCTAATTCCATGTTCATTGAAAACACTTATCTGTAAGTTAGCAGAATTGGGTTTCAATATGATATTCTACTCTATCTTCATTGAATAGCATATGAATTTTCTTTCTTCTTTTTGTAAAAGATTGGAACTTTGCTGGATTATAGGAATTCCAAGTAACCTATATTTTTGTATATAGGTTGTTTATCCCGTAAAAGAAAATAGGTTGTAAATGCTCTTCGAGGCTTTCATGGATGGATGTACTTACAGAAATCTGATAATACTAATAGATATTTTCAAAACTGATGTTGCTTGTGAATTTAAACTTAAACCTTTTTTGCTTCGGTAGGGATTTGTTGATGCACTAACATTTGGTTTTATTTTGTTTCCAGCTCCTACTCTAACGGCCAGGACTTTATACTTTCCCAAGGCTCATAATGAGTATTCAGTTCTGTGATCAGTACATTTTACCTTTGTCACGACATTGAGCTTCTCCGTTTTTGTCTCTTTATAAATCTGACTGTTTTGATTAAGCTAAAATGGCTATACAGCTTTGTTACTTTACAAATCTGAATATGTTTGAATATATAGGTGAAAATTTAAAGGTCGTGGTGAAGTATGCTGCCATTTAGCAGGAAAGGAACTTCTAGTTGGAATACGAAGAAACTCTATTCAAATGTATTCATTGTTGGGAGTTAGAAATGGTAAATTTAAAGTTGTAACTTAGCATTAACTTACTTCATCTACGTTGGTGTATGTAGGGTAGAAATGTATTATGTTAGTTGGAATTTGTTGAAAAATGGTACTATTACTTTATAATGCCATAGAATGACTGATACTTGTATTGTTGAAGTTCATAAAATTATATTTATATGTAAAAGCTCGAAATTATTTTGAAGTTATTTGTTTGAGTTTGGCCTACTTTATATGAAGTAGGCTACAATTTTTTTTTAATTTTTGCAATTGATATAGACAACGGGAATTCCGTGTTGTCTATAATGCATTTCGCGTTGTCTATAATGCAATAGACAACGGGGATTTAGCGTTGTCTATAATGCAATAGACAACGGGGATTCCCCGTTGTCTATAACGCAATAGACAACGCGGTTTCCCCATCGTCTATAACCGCTTGTAATAGACAACAAGGCTGTAGACAACGGGGATTTTTGTTAAAGACAACGCATTTTCCCCGTTGTCTATAACCTTTTTTCTTGTAGTGAACACAACCAAGATCACTGATGTTGAAGTTGCTCTCGCCAAGCTCAACACAACAGTTGCTCTCGCCAAGCTCAACACAACAGTTGCTGACCTCTCTGCCTCCTTAATTGATAATGCCAAAAAGGACGAAGAAAATAATGAAGCTGGAAAAACAATTGAGAGGGAAGCTACAGCTCTGGGGAACCGGTGCAGCTAAATCAGTCGGAAATCGATGACTTTGCTAAAGAGCTGGATGAAGAAGAGCCAACTGCAGCAGTCAAAGAGACATGGAGAGAGAAAATGGTCGCTCTTGCTAAAGCTTGTGGATATAAGCTAGAAGAATACAAGGACTACCACTGGCTGTGTAACTTTCACAAAGAAGAGAAATGGAGGAGCTGGACAAAATCATTAAGAAGAAAGCTGAATTGCTCAAGCCTGCTGAGAAAAAGTAGAAGAAGAAAAGGCAAAGCTACAGGCAAGCTAAGAAGAAACAAGTCCGAGCAGCCTCAGCCGACAAGAAGAACCCAGATAATTTCAATGAAAACTGGGAACGATGCAAAACAGAATTCATCAAAGAATTCTACTACTTGAATCAATACAAAGGCATGGATCTAGAAACTGATTTCCAGGATTATCTTCTCGAACTCTATGAGACGGATCCAATGATGCCAAGATCAATTTCTCTATATGCCAATAGAAACAACATCCAACTAAAGGCTCGAAAAGTCAAATAATTAAAGCATCCCACTTTAGCTGGAACGAACCTTCCTGACAAGGCCCAAATTATCAAAGAAGTTCATCACTGGGCTGGCGAGAGAGGAATCTCCAAGTCAAAAAATCAAGATGAATGGAAGAACTTGGAAGAATTCATCTTCAACAGATATAGTATCAAGACTGACCATCAAATTGACGCCCAGAGGAAATAGCAAAGCTGAAGACCCAGCCAACTGGGAATCATTTCTTTTGAACTTTTGTAATTAGAAAGTTGTAAAATTTCTTCTTATTAATGAAAAGTTCATTTTATCAAAATCAACCTGAAGACAATCTCTCTTTGTCCAGGCTCTGAATATGATTATCTGCTGTGAATATTTATTTCTTTTGAAACCCTGTTTCCTGTTAAGGGGAAAGTAAATTATTTTTCCAACTTGGGGTTTTGGCATCATCAAAAAGGGGAAAATTGTTGGAAAAATTATAAGAGTTTTGATTTGATACCAAAACCCAGCTGACCCCAACTGAGTAGATGATTGCGCAAGCCTAAGTGTTTTTCCAGCTCACCTGTCTGAGCTTATAGAATTTCTAAGTTTACAGGTGAAGATACTGAAGACAGCAGAAGATCAGCTGAGTAATCAGAGCTAACTCAACAGAGAGACCCTGCAGAGTTGCATAAGATTACAACATACAAAGGAAAGACTCAGCTGACCAAGCTGAGTACACAGCAGAGCATGCCTAGTCGAGTAATCACCAACGTTATCCAGATTCAAGACGATCAAGTTCTTCCAGACATAGCTGTATGAAAGACCCAGCTTGTGTGGCAACTCAACTTAGCGTCGAAGACCCAGCAGAGTTCGAGATAGCTCAGAGTCACCAGCACATTAGAGTCGAAGTCAACTTGAGATAAAGTCAGAACTGACTTGGACCATCAGGAACTCAACACCTCAGCACCTAGAAATCAGACCTAGGATTACTTTACGAGGAAAACAAGGAAGAAGACAAGACCAACTTGTCAGAAGTTAGGTAGAGATTCTAAGCGGCTCTTTTCAACGGCTAGTTCTAATCTCTCCCTATAAATTTGAGTCTTCTTCATCATCAGAGTAAGAAGTGAAGCGAGAGAAAATTCAAGACGAGAGATCAACTGACTACATTGAAAGAAGTCTAACCAAAGATCAAGATATCTCTCAGAAAAGCTTCAAGATCCACCAGTCTATATCCTTCTGAGTTCTTATTCATTCTCAGGCTGCTGAAGCTCTCTCCCATTAGTATCTAGGCATAAAATCCTTCCTATCTTAAGCATAGATTGAACGAGTTCATCATACTCCTTGTTCTTCATTGTAAGAACTCGTTCATAGTTGGAAAACCCAAACCCAAACCCTCAAACCCAGAAAAGATTAGGTTAAGGTACACCTACTCGAAGCATGTAATTTGAGTGGCTAGGTTTTTACAGTACCCGTAAACTGTAAGTCAGGTTATTCAGTACCCGTCAACTGAAGGTGAAGGCTCTGGTTTGAGCTGAGGACGTTTCGATACAGTACGCGTAAACTTGTATCCAGTTTGAGGAACTAAGCTGCAACGCTTGCTGACTGCGCGTAAAGTCAGTGGTATCCTTAGTGGATTACCAAAAATTTCTGGTCGTGGACGTAGGAGTCATTCTCTGAACCACGTTAAATAGCTTTGTTCTTTACTGCTTTATTTATGCATCCAGCTAATCTTTCATAAGCACATTTCAAGTTGCATAAACTGACTAATTGAAAAGAGAAACAAAGCTTTGCAATATATATTTGAAGTAATAGACGGACTTTCCAAAACCCACCACATTCCGCACACAGCCAGCTCACTCAAAAGAGGTTTAACTTTGAAAAAGTTTTCAAACCTTGGTGTATTCACCCCCCCTCTACACCAAGGTATCCGTATTGGGACCATCAGGGTTAATATCAATTCATCTAGGGGATTAAAAAAGGATAAGTATGGACTTCCCCTTGTGAGCTTTTCAAGGTTGATCCACATAGGTGAAGCTTTGAAGGATGATCTATTTGTTTTGTCCACTAATTCAAAACAAGTGTTTTATGTGCAAGATGGCAAAGATATTGAATGGATGTATGTTGTTGAGCCAAAGCCTAGAGACTTATATGATATGAGTTCACATTTGGAAGAGGGTGATGATGATAGGTATACAAAGTAGCTTCGTTTTCTTTAAATGGTATATTTGATAAAGCACTCTATTTCTTACTCTCATCTCTAGTCAACTTAATATTTATGATGTAACCAAAGCTTGATAATTACATGTAGGCCTTTTCTCTTGCATAGCTGCTAGTTGTTTTGAAAAGCACTACTTATTTAAAGGTACATAAATCTATTGATTTTATTTTAGTAACTTTTTATTTTCTTGTGTATTATTATACTGTGATAATGTGTACTGATGTATCTCTGTGCTTCTAAATTTTCAGGGACATGATATATTTTTTAGGGGCACAATTTCTCTACTTTTATTTTCCTATGTATTATTATTTTTTAATTACTGTTTTTTAGATCCTAAAATTGTGTAGTTTTCATTCTTGGTGTTAGTATTTATTTAGTGAATTGAGTTATTTGCTGCTGTGTAGAGTCTGATCTGCTCAAATAGTAAATTAATGTTGCTGATGATTTCAATAAAAATGGAATTTTAGAATGCTAAGGTTACGTATCCAGCTCACCTATAAATTTTAGAAAATGGAATTCTATCATTGCATATTCTAGGAATTTTAGCATGGAGAGATAGATGGCTAGTACTTGTTTAGTACTCCCTCCGTCCCATGATAAGTGGCTACTTTTTTTTGGGCACGGGTATTTAGGAGAAGAGTGTTTAAAGGGTAAAAAGATAAAAAGTGGTGGAGCCCACATCTTTTGTGTGAAGGAGGGTGTTTCCATATTAGGAAAGTGGCCACTTATGATGGGACAACCCAATAAGGAAATGTGGCCACTTATGGCGTGACGGAGGGAGTATCATATTCATTGTCTACTAAACTCCGAAATTGTCTTCTACTTAGGAATATTTGATAACAAGTCAGTCATTGTAGCAGATAGTATTTATGCTTAGAAAAAAATACTAGAATTGGACTTAGGTAGAGTACAATTAATATCCTTGAAACATTTGGCCGAGTTGGTTGTGACTGCTAGCAAGAACTATGATTGATTTCTTTCATGGCTGAATTGTTTTGAATAGGAACAAGGGGTAGAGGGAGGATTAGCTACCAGATGGAAGGAGCGAGAAGAACTTTGAAGACATCGAGCGAAGCAGGTATATGGACGGAGAGAAGCCACTACTGAGAAAGGATTGATTTTCTTGCTTTCCTATTTAAGAATGAATTGATTTCTAATTTTTTATAAGAAACAACTAATTGAATCAAGGAGAGAGATTGCGTATGATTCAACAATAAGATCTAATTGAAAATGCAGGCGTTATGTCATATTTTTTTTTGACATATATTGTGTGTTTTGTGGCTCATTGCTACTTTCCTCTTGAAATAAATATATATATACACACACTTTTGCATGTCATAAAAAATAATTACACATTCACATGTCACAAAAAAATTGCTACACTTTTACATATCACAAAAAATAGTTACACATTCACATGTTGCAAAAAAAATAACTACACTTTTACATGTCATAAAGAATAGTCACACTTTAGCTTGTCACAAAAAATAACTACATGTTTACATGTCACAAAAATTAGTGACATCCACAAATATCACTAAATTTAGTGACACATTTACTTTTGTGACATGCATTTTAGCTACTCATCCACAAGATGTCACAATTTTATTTAGTGACATTTATAAATCTCACAATTCTTCACAATTCTTCAAAAATTATGTTACTAGTGGAACAATTTGTTGTAGTGTTTTTCCCTGAAAATATTTGCTTGGGTTTTTAATAAAATTTAAAATCTTCAAATTAGAGTTTTGTATATGGGCTTGGCATACAAAGTACAAAGACTTATTGGTGGCGTGCCAATCCACCTAGGCCCTCAACCAACATAAGGCAGCAATTTCTTGAGAATCAGTCGCTTTTTCTTTCCCCCTTTCACCCACTCTCCCTCTCCCCCCCTCCCCTCTCTCTCTCTCTCACACCAAGTCTGAGCTACAATTGAAGTCATGACCTAAATTACCCTTTTTACGGTACGTTTCATCGCTTTAATCCTTCTAACTTTTCGGAAACTATTGATTGTAAAAAAATCTACACGCCATTGATGTTTTAATCAAGCTCTTGGCTTCTCGTACTTCATCACCCAACTCTTTCAATTGCCGCTTATTTTCAGTAAGAATTGATTACGTTTCGCAATATATGATATAATTGAACGCGTTGCTACGGTGCTTGATGGAATTTGATGCTTCAGTTTTTCTTTGTAAATGTAAGAAATATTCGGTGTTAAGTTTTCTATTTCTAGATCAAATATGGTTAGGCCGCTTGAAAAATCCCATTTTAATTTTCATCTACATCAAATTACAAGTCGGGCTGCTCATTTCGTCTATAAAGAAGAGAAATAATGAAATTTGTGCCCTTTCCCTTTCATTTTGATTCCTAGATCCTGGAGGCAAGCAGGACAGTTTATTCTTTTACATTAAGAGTTTCTTCATTTTTTAAGTTTGCTTTCTTAGTTGTATATATTGGCTTCAGTAAGATGATTGGTTTCTTTCGTTTAGGAAACAATCCAATCATTTATTGATATCCAATCCATTACTAGTTGCTGCAAATGGCGAATGTTGTTGCTTTGACTTGTACGGGCCTCCTTGAATACGGCGTGATTGCTAAAACAAGCAATTCCCATAGAAGGTGGGGAAGTTTTAGTTCAAGATCCTCACCAACTTCCTTCAGAGTTCGTGCAGTGCAGGAGAATGAAGGACCTCGTCGATTGGTTGACATTATCCGAATCATACCAGAGGTTTCGCGTAATTATTTCAGAAGCCCATCAAGAAGGGCACTTTTTGGTGGTATATCTCTCTTGGGTGGCTTCTATGTCGCCCAAACGATCTCTTTGTCGTTTGGAGCTTTAGGCGTCAACGACGTGATAGCTGCAGTGCTGTGTGTGCTGATCACGGAGTATGTGACAAGGTTCTATTACAGCAGACCAAAGATCACCTTTCCTGTCGCCCTTCTAAACAATTTCAAGATGGGTTTCACTTATGGTCTCTTCATTGATGCTTTCAAACTAGCAAGTTGAGTTTTCAAGGTAGCTTCGTTTCTTGATGTTGTTACTTGTGATTTGATTGTTTCTGGAGACGATGCTCTATAATGGAGCTCTTTTTTGGCTAGAGATGATAGAATTAGCATGTATACAACTGGATTGTTCATAAAGCAATATATGGAAAAAAGTATTTTCTGATAAATTATTTCATGCATTATGTCATATGTTAGTATATACCTTTGTGGCTGATTGTTGTTCTCTCTTGTAAGATGCGATACAGTTCTTGCAGATGATAGATTTCTACCAAAGTCAATTATGCATTTTCAGAAAATCAAAAAATACATGCATTCATATGAATATATAGTGTGCTGAGAAGTCCAAACTCTGTTTTTTTTCTGCTTATTTCACCTATCTATTATTGTGGTATTAGGAATATCAGTAATCTGAAATTTTGTTATCCCTTGAAGATTCTGGAGAGGATAAAATTTCGTTTTATCAAATTCACTATCTGCAATCGTGTCATCGTCAACATACAAACTTCTCCGGTAATAATCAGTACTTGTAATTTTCTCGAACGAGTTTCACTTCTCAAATCTCAATATGTGCATGATCTGATAAGTCTACAATATGTACATACAAAATATGTCATGTAAAAAGGTAAGAGCAACGACTACTATCCATGCTAGAAACATGCAACTTCTTCTTGACTGGCAATAAGTTTAAACCAAACTGCATATATCGAGTCCTTCCCCGTGTACATCAACAAATCTCAGTCCTGTTAAGGACTTAAAGAGATATGTTATCAATGTCTGGAGATTTCATCATTCGTTCCTATAGAACTCCAACCTAATGGCTTCTGGACATGCCTCGTGTCCATCAGTTCTCTCACTCTTATAGCATCATCCCATCTCTCTGCACTGGCATATGAGTTGGATGACAGGACATAGTTTACACCATCACTTGGATCCAATTCAAGAAGCTTCTCAGAAGCAATTTTGCCTAAAACCAGATTGCTATGAATTTTACAAGCACTCAGAAATATTCTCCACACTACAGCATTAGGAACTTTAGGAATATTCTTTATGAACTCATACGCCCTATTAAGATTCCCAGATCGACATAAAAGATCCACAACACATCCATAGTGTGTCATTTCTGGTGCCAATCCATAATCATTTTGCATACTGCAGAAAAATTCCAATCCTTTATCCACCAAACCAGAATGGACACAAGCCAGCAGTACCCCGACAAAACTTCCATGAGTTGGTCTTCTACCTTCTCGTAACATTTCCAAGAATAGTTCAAGAGCGCGATCAGAATTACCATTCACTGCAAGACCACAGATGACTGAACTCCACGACACAGAATCCTTACCTTTCATTTCATTGAACACCTTCAGGGCCTCTCCAACAGATCCACATTTACAATACATGTCTATCAGAGCATTCTCAACATATATATCCGATTCTAAACTCTCACTGATTACATGATCATGGACAGCCCGACCCATCTCAAGCCTTCCCAAATGCGCACAAGAAGACAGCACAGTAGCAACTGTGATTCTATCAGGCATAAACTTTGCTACCATCATCTCCTTGAAAAGATTGATAGCATCGTCGTGTTGGTTGGCCTGAGAATACCCGGTGATCATAGAAGTCCATGAAATGACATCTCTCGCAGGCATCTCATTGAAGAGTTTCCTTGCTGCAACTAAATCACCTGATTTGGCAGTTGCCATAACCATCATATTCCAAGAAACAACATTCCTCACAGTCATTCTATCAAAAAACCCTCGAGCAAATCCAGTCAACCCACGCCTCCCGTATGCATCAATCAATGTATTGCCCAAGTACACATCGATTACAACATGATTATTCTCTATATACACGACTACCGAATCCAAAAATTTCCACTCACCTAAATAACTACAGGCCAAAACAATTTTCACCAGAGTCACAGCATCAGCCCTCACATTTTCCATCATCATGGCATCAAAAAGATCCAAAACCTCCACATACTTTGCACATTGACTGTACGAACAGATCAAAGAGTTCCAAGAAGCCAAGTCTTTATCACCCATTTCATCAAACACTCTTCTTGAAGAACACAATTCACCACAAAAACCATACATATGAATCAAAGAGTTACACACATACAGATACGACTGAAACCCAAGTTTCAGAATATGCACATGAACTCTTTGTCCGTATGTAAAGTCCGAAACTCTAGCACAAGCTTTGCATAGAAATATAAAAGTGAGATTATCACCACGCAATCCTGACTCACGCATTTTATCAAACATGTGGAGGGCGACAGTAGGACTGTCGCTTACGGTAAGACCTCGTATCACGTGATTCCAAACGGGCAATGTGGGTTGCTCGATTTCTTTGAAAGCAAAACGGGCTTTATGCATTTATTTTTGAGATAGGGCGTATGATTTGATGACTTGTGACATTGCATTCGAGTTTGTATGTTGGTGGGTACGGACGAGGTGCGCGTGCAGCTCTCTGATCGGGTCGCGAACGATCCGAGTGTCGGAAAACGGATCGGATTTGGTGATCTTGGAGATGGAGAGGCGGCGGGAACATACTGCGGCGAGTTTCATCAGAAGTGGACATGAAATTGAAGAAGGATGCTTAATTACGAGTTTGAGTTACAGTACCTAACACAAACAGCATGGTATATATATACCTTTTGCAAAATCAAGTCAGCATGGTATATATTTCCTTTTTGAACTACTTGTAGCTTCTTATTTCAATTTCATTATTTTCTTGAGTTTTTTTTTTTTTTTTTGGAAGGAATTGAGCTAGTTAATATAGGAAAAAGGTGCAAATACCCCTCTCATATTGGCAGTGATAAGCAAATATCCCTTAACTTTGTTTAGGTGCAAATTCACCTTTCCTTAAAGTTTTCGGGTGCAATTACCCCCTCGCCGCGACGGAAACAACACTTCCGTTGGCAAAAAAAATATTTTTGATTCATTTTTATTCTTGTGGGACCTTACAATTTCCAAAAATTAATTGGTGCTATAAGCTCAAATTAGAAAAAAAAAATTATTTCGAACCCTAGCTCACAACTATCAAAACTCAGGCGAAGTTCTCCAATAATTTGCAATCTAAGCCAGCTATTTGTTGTTGATATTGATGATCTCATCTTCTTCAAGTGGTTCGTCATCCTTTTTCGTGCAAATTATCGGAGAACCTCACCCGAATTTTGATAGTTGTGAGCTAGGGTTCGAAATAATTTGTTTCCTAATTTGAGCTTTTAGCACCAATTATGTAGTATATAACCGTTGGGAATTGTGAAGAAGGTCCCACAAGAAATCAAATTTTTTTTCTAACGGAAGTTTCTTTTCCATCACGGCGAGGGGTTAATTGCACCTGAAAACTTTAGGGAATAGTGAATTTGCGCCTAAACAAAGTTCAAGGGGGTATTTGCCTAGTGCTGCCAACATGAGGGGGTATTTGCACCTTTTTCCGTTAATATATGTGGTGTCCTACTATTAAATTTATTATTTTAACTATATTTATTATAAAAATAAAAATTGTTATAATATAATGAATCATAATCAATATTTATTACCAAAAATTAATATTATGCTCCCTCCGTCCTAGGTTAGTGTGGTTTAACTAATGTTTTATATCTTACAACAAATCAAATATACATCACATTTTTTGGGGGACGGAGAGAGTATGTTATACACCCTAATTTTGAAATAATCATCATAATTAATAATTTTAATTAAAAATAAAAGGGTTATTTATAGTTTGTGGCCCGAATTTTCATTATTTTTCCGTTTGTGGCATGTATTTAAAAATTTTCCAAAAAAACCTTGTACTTTACAATTTTATCTAAATAAGGCCCGCCTTTATTTTCCGGCGTTGGAATGATAAATCATTTGACCGACTATCTAATATGGATATTAGAATGCCAAGTGTACCGAAATAACGCCGTTTCAGTTTGAGCAGAATTAAAAATTGACAATGTCATACGACCTATGGCTTGTACGATGGAACCCTAAATGTCTTTATATTATCTCCCTAAACTCTTTTCATACCCAAAAGTCGATATATAGTTTAGGGAGAGAATAAAAAGATATTTAGGGTTCAATCATAAAAGCTATACTTCCTATGACTTTGTCAATATTTAATTCTGTTTAAACTGAAACGACATTGTTTTGGTACACTTGTAATTTTAATATCCATATCAGATAGACGATCAACTGATTCATCATTCTAACGCAGGAAAATAAAAACAGGCATTTTTAGATAAAATCGTATAGTACATGGCTATTTTGGAAAATTTTAAAGTACAAGCCTAAAACAAAAAAGTGATGAAAGTTGAGCTACAAACTATAAAAACCCAAAATAAAATGAAATACCAAAAAGTACTTATATACCATAATTGAGTATAACCACCCCTAATTAATAATTTAAATCTTAAACAAAAAACATAAGAAATTATAATCGAAGGAAAAATTATTTGAAAAAATAAAAAGTGGAGTTATACATGTGTGGGAGACGAAAAAAATGAGATAGAGGATCCGAATAGGGCTGCCAAACTTGTTGGACCGGCCCGACCAAGCCCATTGGGTCAAAGGAAATTTTCAAGCCACTAAAAGGCGGGGCACTCAGCTCAAACTAACGAGTCTAGTGCAAAATTGATTGGCCCGAAATTATATCGTACCACTAATTTAAAAGCCCATACCCGCCAAATTTTAGACCTATCTGTCGAGCTAAATTTCGATTATCTCTGATTTCACGAGTATAAAACTTGGGTACTCACATAAATTTCTCAAAATTTGGAATAGCAAAAGAAGACTTGTAATTTGTTTCTACCCATTTGAGGACCACCCCATGCTAATTAGATATAAAACAATTAATTGATTTCCATGTCACAAGCTCAATTTTTTAGCAGAGTTGCTAAATGACATGAAAAAAAGCATGTCTCACTTTCATTTTGATTTTTGATATCTCTACCTTTTTCTTTTGTTAGCACGCCAAGAGGCCTACCTCTAGATAAAAGCCCTTCTCATATAACATGGTCCATACATATAGACCAGGTCCATAACCTTCTTGTTACAATTTAAAAATCGATCATAATATAGTTTAAAAGGTTAGATGCTAAAAAGTTCATGGCCTCAATACCCATACATATAGGCCCACTACTAGAAAAGCGCTCATAGATGATGGAGATTCTTCGTTATCTATGTGCCTAAAACTCCGTTATATATAGTGGTGCTATATGTATGATGCGAGAAAAACCGTTATCTATAATGTTATACATAACGGTTTTATCTTAATATGTAACACTGTTATATCCGTTATCTATAGTTGTTATACATAACGTTACAAACCGTTATGTTACAAACCGTTATGAAATATACCTTATACCGTAATGAAATGTCATTTATATGTATTATACTTCACCATAGATAACGTTTATTTGTATTTTAGATAACGGTTTTTTTCATTTATCTTTTTCTAATACATAATAGTTTTTTACAGTTATATTTTTTTAATTTACCTATTTTTAAATTCTTAAAAATCGATAAATAATATTTTTAAAATCATAAAATGATACATTTATTATCATCAAATTAAAAATAGTACGTCTTACATATATTATCATCCAAATATAATCAAAATACACGATAATGTTTCATAAAAGTTCTATCTATGCGAGTATCATCCAAATAGAGTCAACACGATACATGATGTTTTACAAAAACTTCTATCTATGCGAGTATCATAAAACATAAATAAGTAACTAAATTTTGTTAGTTCAAAACCCATATTCATCCACAACCTGACTCCACCTGTCCCATTGAGAGCACTTCGGTTTACATACCACTGCTCCTTAAACATGACAAATATTCTGAATGTTCAGATATCAACTGCACAAAAGAGAAAAAAAGAATCGACTTTCATTAGAAACTATAACTTTGTAAAATAGATAATACTCCCTCCGTCCCATTTATATAGGCTTGTTTTCCTTTTTCGGATGTCCCAAATATTTAGGCTTGTTTCCATAAAAAGTAATGTTTTTTAGCTCATTTACTAATATACCCCTATTTAATTCTTTGATTGACTCATAAAAAAATACATGGTCATATAATAAATAGGGGCATATTAAGAAATTTACTATATAATTTACTTTTCCAATAATTTTTCTTAATCCTTGTGAAAATTTCATTCCGTCTATATAAATGGGACGGAGGGAGTACGAAATTAACTCACTATTAGATGGAGAAAGTCGGGTTTAATGTCAATTAGCACGCTGCACAAAGTATAGTTCTACTGCTGGTTTATATCACATAAAAAATGTAATAGTTAAATGTTCATTGAGAATTATACGAATGTCAGTTCAGTAAAAAAAATGAACTGTCTAAAATTGCTCATTGCATCATAGATAGTTACTTGGTATTTTACCACCAAACTAGAGACACGAAACTTGTTAGAAAAGTGAATAATGTAACATAACCACCAACCATTAGCTTTCTCTCAAACAAACATGAAAGTAACATAAAATAAACATATATGCAACTTTAAACACTCTCATGTGTTTGTCAGAAATAGAGCTCACATAGTTCTTAAGAAAAGACTTTAAATAATCAGAGTAAGCTTACAAGGTTTCCGCTGAATGTACCTCACAGAACGTGGTAATACATTGACGAAGAGCAGTACAAATAAACACAAACCGAATCAAATGCTAACCAGTCACAACATCAATTGAATTATCAGACTCAATTATGAAAACATCAACTGGATTATCAGAACCCCTTGCTTGCATATTATGATTGGGCGCATTTTGGTTAAATATTTTGGAGTAATTCTGTGTCATTTTGGAGCTTAATGTTTAATTAATCATGTTTATGGAGTTATTTGTATATTTCTTGGTGTATTGTAGGTTTTGATCTTAATTTGAGAAATAAGCATGATTTTAGAGGATATTTGAAACCTTCAAGATGTTGAGATGAAGTTCTAGCATGTGCAGACATCGTGCAGTATGGGCATACCGCCTACTGCGTATTAGAGCTGGAAATTCTCTGCGTTTGGAAAGTTTTAGAGGCTGATTGCACGTGATTATTGGGCTGTGCACGAGATAACTTCATAATTTGGGCCATGGACTCTTAGTTGTAGGGTTTTATCTTTATTTTATTGGTTTCCTAGTTACATTAGGATTAGGAATTTTATTTCCTTATTATTATAATACTTATTAGGTATTTAATTAGAGACTCCCTTAAGGAGCAGAGTAGCAGACGCATACTCCAGATCTTATTTTTACATTTTTCTCTTCTCTCTAGCGATAGTTTTTTGCTTTCTCCATGACTTCTAACTTGAATTTGTCTATGAATTCAAGCTAAACACTTTTATTCCGGCGAAGATTAAGGAAGCCCTAGCATGGCTTATTCTGTAAGATCTAATTTGTTTTAATTCTTTAATTCTTATGCAAGCATCTGTGATTCTCTGTGTTTAATGTTGTTAATTATTTCGATTCTGCTAGGTAGTTGTAAATATTTATTTGATCGAAATTAATTAGTAGCCAATTAAATCGGCCATCCGTAATTGTGGTTTAGATTTTGTTAGGTTTTCGTTGGCATAAGTGTTACTTTGGCTGTTGGTAACATGTGTTACCAACATGCCTGATGACAGTGAAAACCGTTATTTTTATTTAATTGTATATTATTTTATCTTATCTTGTTTTTCCTTTGCACGTTTCATGTGCAGATAAAAAACAATGACGGTTATCAGCAGAAAGAGTGGGGTTTAAGACGAAGTACACGGAGGTTTTTATCCATGACATGTTAGGAAATTATGGGAATAACCGCTAGTGTAACCGCCCGTGTCCACTACTTTCTCAACCGCTGGAATGGAATGAAGAGCAGATTGTGGACGTTCAAATGATGAGTGGGTGGAAAAAAACTGCTCAGCATTTGGAGGACTATAAATACTGCACGAGCTTCATTCTCAAGGTTGCGCATTTTGATCCAAAATTTCACTTAGCAAATTCCAATTCAGCTTTCGCCATTCTGTCTACCTAGTGTTATCAACATCACAAACCAACACGTTGTGGATGATTGGGTTATGTAGAAGTAAGTCACTAAGATAGATAGTCTTATCTAGATTAGTCTTCGAAGAGATTAATCTCCATCTTTACATGTTTTGATTCTTAGGCAGATTGATAGGCAGTAAAGGTTCAAACATGTTTGTGTAGTTGATTAGATTAGTGTAGATTTAATCTTCTACCGATTTGATACTTAGAGCTTGTTGCTATATGAATCGAATGGTTTGTTTTCTCTGTATTGTTATCTTTGGTTTCAATATAGTATTTTGCCGTAAGGCGCCGGCAGGTTTAATCACCTGCCAAAAAGTTTAATTTGTGTATTTGTTAAATTTCCGCTGCACGTTAAATCTGTTGTTGTTAACATGTGATTTAACACTCTTGTTTTAACAAAATGCGTGATTTTGTTAAAATCTCGGGCACTCGATTCTTTCATGTGGTACCAGAGCCTCAACTTGATACACTAAGTTCTGATTCTGAGTGCAGATTACACCATGGACGCCACTGGAAGACCCCCTATTTTGGATAACAATGGTAAGAACTATCTGTTCAACCTAATTAATCTCAGTTGCACGCAATTAAACGTGGTCGTAATAGATTAAATAAGCTAACCCGAATATCGTCTCTCAAGGAAAACTTAGCAGGAAAATTATTGTATTGCAAAAAGAAAAGAAAAATAAAGCAGTAAATCAATTGGGTTTGTTGTTTAAAACTAGGCGGAAAGAATAGCTAAGCATAAGTTAACCCTAGACAAAAATCGAAATCTAATCTAACGAAAGCATTAATCTTTTCTAAACCTAACATTAATTCTAGAGAACAATATGCAGGAGAAATTATAAAGCATAAATAAAGAGCTGAAATCGTAAACTCACTACTGTAATCGAAATCGAAGATAAACTAGAATTGAATCTGATAAATTGCAACAACTATAGTCTCCAATACGGAATAAAAATTACGATAATTAAATTGCTAATTAGAAATATCCCAAGAAAACTAGAAGAAAAATCCTAAAGAACTCTAAAAAACGAAAATGAATATTGTCTGGAATAGTGTCTCATCTCTGAAATCCTCGTCTACTATTTATATGTGTCACAATTAAATCACGCTCAACGGTCTCCTAGGCTCAGCGACCGCTGAGCGTTCTTCATCAAGCCCGCTAATCGTCCGACTCAACAATCTCCTGGAGTGAGCGAGCGCTGAACTCAGCGGTCTCCTAGGTTGAGAGACCACTGACTTCTGGCCCTATATTGGCGAGGCGCTGAACTCAGCGGTATCATAGAGTGAGAGACCGCTGACTTCTCTGAAGTGTCTTGTTTGCCTAAACGGTCAGCGGTCTCCTAAGATGAGGGACTGCTGACTTCTCTGAAGGTGTCCCGTTTGCACAAACGGTCAGCGGTCTCCTGAGGTGAGGGACCGCTGACTTCTCTGAAGATGTCCCGTTTGCTAAACGGAACCTATCGCTACAACAGAAAACTCACATAGGAGGTGGAAGTTGAGCAAGCTGTGGTTGCCTTCGTCATTCTCTAGCAAAATCTACATTTTCAACCTGATAGCTCGACACAAAATCATTAGCGCATTTTAACTTTAAAACAATGCGAAACAAAACAAATGTCATAAAAACGCACATGCAAAACATCTGAAAATGCAACCAAAAACTAATGTAACACTATCCTTTGTAGAAGTCACGCATAAGAATGTTTATCAAGCCAATTGATGAACGAGCATGGCTTTCTGTTGTAAATGGTTGGGTTGCACCACGTGAAGAAGTTGATAGAATTTCAACATTAACCCCTGAGGGACGTTGGACAGCTGATAAGAGAGTTGTCTCTAACTTCAATTCTCGTGCGTTGAATGCGATTTTTGTCTCTGTAGATGTTCCATCTTTTCGGTTGATTTCCAACTGTGTTGAGGCTCGTGATGCCTGGAATATCTTACAAGAACAATGTGAAGGTTCTGAAAGTGTGAAGAGAACTAAGTTGAGAATGCTCACAACTAAATTCGAAAATTTGAGGATGTTGGAGGATGAGTCAATCTCAACATACTCCGATAAGATCACTGAAATAGCTAATGAAGTTGTTACTCTTGGTGAACCAATTGGAAATGATCGTTTGGTTAGTAAGGTCATGAGATCCTTACCTGAAAGATTTAACATGAAGATCTCGACAATTGAGGAAGCTAGAGATGTTTCCAGGTTGCGTGTAAGTGAGTTATTCAGTATCTTACTTACTTTTGAGATGAACTTGAACCAACAAAAGGTTGGAATAAAAGGCAAGAGTGTTACCTTCCATGTTGATGCTGTCAAGACTTCAAGCGAAGAAGAAGAATATGAGAATTCAGATATGGAGCCTATCGATGAAGAAAACTCTAGCATGGCCTTGTTGACCAAGAAGTTCAACTCTATCCTCAAAAGAATGAAGAAAGGAAACGACAAATCTAATTTAAGGAAGAGAAAGATCCAATCATTTTTTCCTGTGTCTCCTGTTAAACCTACTGTTAAGGAGCCTGTTAGGAACACATCATCTAACATTGAATCTATTCAGTGTAGAGGCTGTTCAGGGATGGGGCACTATACAAACGAATGTCCTACTATTCGTAGGAGAATGCAGAAGAATTTCAATGTCACAGTGAGTGATAACTTAGAAACTAAAGAAGTAAAAAAGAGTGATAAAACCACTTCTTAATCGGTACTTTTCTTTGCTTCAGTTACTGAAGTTGATGTTACTAGCGAAGAAATGATTGACGCATTACTCAACATTGATGATGACATTCTTATTGATGAGTTGGAAGAGGAGTTGAATGATCAACTCACCTTTATCTCAAATATTGAAGGTGTTGACTGTGTTGTGGATGACTCAACTGATATTTTTTATGAAGAAAACTATGTTGATGCATCTGTTAATAACATCAGTCCGGAGAGTTATGTCAATAACAATGATGTTATCATAACAGAATTTGATTCATCCAATGAACATCACATGCACATTTCAACTCTTCCAATCTACACTAAAGTGATTGCTGATCAAGATGTTGTGATCACTTCTGCACCAACATCACATCTATCATGGTATGATATGACAGTTCAAGAAGAAGAATGTGCTAACACCGCAATCCTAAGTGATGAAGGACATGTTTTTGATCCGGTCGAAGCTCTTGAAGAAGTAAGATGACTCTATGAAATTCTTGACGAGCAATGTACAGATCAAAGAAAAGATCTCTTGATGATGATTGATAAGAATCAATCCCTCAAGAGTCGAATCAAGAGACTTGATGTTCTTCTCACTAAAAAGGATTATGAGTTACACATCTTGAAGAGGAAACATGAAGATGATCAATCAACCTTTGACAAGCTGAACAGAGGTACTCTTGCTCTTAAAGAAGCTCTTTCTTTGGATCAAACTAATAGACATGATCTAGGGTTTGATTCGAATGTTTCTGAAAAAAATTCGTTTGATGTGAATTTCGTGAAAGAAAAGAGTCCAAATCATATTGATATGGATGTTTGTGACACTACTGTTACTAACAAAAGAAAATCTAAGGTTTATGTGTGTCATTATTGTTCTGCCCCTGGTCATATCAAACCATACTAAAATCAATATATTGAAGATGTTGCCAACGGAAAAATACCTGGAAAGTTTTTGTCAAGATCTAGAAAAGTTTTGTCTAATCTCAGAAATAACTCCTCTGTTACCAACAGTGAATCATCCGGATCAACAGCTTCACCTTTTGTGAAAAAGAAAAGGCCTCACTCAAATGAGTCGTGTTTTGTTATTTACACTTCATTGAAAGTTGATGTTGCAGGAAATTGGTACATTGGTAGTGCATGCTCGAGACACATGACCGGAGTCAAAGATTACCTCATCGACTATGTTCCGATGAATGGAGGAAAAGTGACATATGGTGGAGGAGCAAAGGACAACATAATTTGTAAAGGAACATTGAACGTTCCAAACTTTCCTAATCTGAGGAATGTCCTTTATGTTGAAGGACTGACGGCAAATTTGATAAGTATCAGTCAATTGTGTGATGATGACATGACTGTAACATTTGATCGAAATCTTTGTGAAGTGTTTGATCGTTTTAACTATTTTTTGATGTTTGTAAGCAGATCAACTGACAACTGTTACCAAACTGACAATGAAAATTCATGTCAGTCGGTCAAAGTCGATGAAGCTTAGCTGTGACACCAACGAATGGGTTATGTTAGCATGACCAACATGCAGAAGCTGATTACCAATGATGCTGTTGTGGGACTTCCTCGTTTAACCATCAAAAATGAATTTGTTTATGGATCATGTCAACAAGGCAAGCAAACTAGGGCGTCACATCCGATGTTAGGAACATGCAGTATCAACAGATGTCTTGAGCTAATCCATATAGATCTTATGAGTCCCGTGGAGGTTGAAAGCTTTGGAGGAAAGAGGTATGTTCTAGTTTGTGTTGATGACTACTTTTGAGATGAACTTGAATTAACAAAAGGCTGGAATGAAAGGCAAGAGTGTTGCCTTCCATGTTGATGCTGTCAAGACTTCAAGCAAAGAACAAGAATCTAAGAATTCAGATCTGGAGCCTATCGATGAAGAAAACTCTAGCATGGCCTTGTTGACCAAGAAGTTCAACTCTATCCTCAAAAGAATGAAGAAAGGAAACGACAAATCTAATTTCAGGAAGAGAAAGATCCAATCATCTTTTCCTGTATTTCCTGTTGAACCTACTGTTAAGGAGCCTGTTAGGAAAACATAATCTAACATTGAATCTATTCAGTGTAGAGGCTGTTCAGGGATGGGGCACTATACAAACGAATGTCCTACTATTCGTAGGAGAATGCAGAAGAATTTCAATGTCACAGTGAGTGATAACTTAGAAACTGTAGAAGTAAAAAAATAGTGATAAAACCACTTCTTAATAGGTACTTTTCTTTGCTTCAGTTACTGAAGTTGATGTCACTAGCGAAGAAATGATTGACGCATTACTCAACATTGATGATGACATTCTTATTGATGAGTTGGAAGAGGAGTTGAATGATCAACTCACCTTTGTCTCAAATATTGAAGGTGTTGACTGTGTTGTGGATGACTCAACTGATATTTTTTATAAAGAAAACTATGTTGATGCATATGTTAATAACATCAGTCCGGAGAGTTATGTCAATAACAATGATGTTATCATAACAGAATTTGATTCATTCAATGAGCATCACATGCACATTTCAACTCTTCCAACCTACACTAAAGTGATTGCTCATCCAGATGTTGTGATCACTTCTGAACCAACATCACATCTATCATGGTATGATATGACAGTTCAAGAAGAAGAATGTGCTAACACCGCAATCCTAAGTGATCAAGGACATGTTTTTGATCAGGTCGAAGCTCTTGAAGAAGTAAGATGACTCTATGAAATTCTTGACGAGCAATGTGCTGATCAAAGAAAAGATCTCTTGATGATGATTGATAAGAATCAATCCCTCAAGAGTCGAATCAAGAGACTTGAGGTTCTTCTCTCTAAAAAGGATTATGAGTTACACATCTTGAAGAGTAAACATGAAGATGATCAATCAACCTTTGACACGCTGAACAGAGGTACTCTTGCACTTAAAGAAGCTCTTTCTTTGGATCAAACTAATAGACATGGTCTAGGGTTTGATTCGAATCTTTCTGAAAAAAATTCGTTTGATGAGAATTTCGTGAAAGAAAAGAGTCCAAATCATGTTGATATGGATATTTGTGACACTAGTGTTACTAACAAAAGAAAATCTAAGGTTTATGTGTGTCATTATTGTTCTGTCCCTGGTCATATCAAACCATACTGCAATCAATATATTGAAGATGTTGCCAACGGAAAAATACCTAGAAAGTTTTTGTCAAGATCTAGAAAAGTTTTGTCTAAACTCAGAAAGGACTCCTCTGTTACCAACAGTGAAGCATCCGGATCAACAGCTTTACCTTTTGTGAAAAAGAAAAGGCCTCACTCAAATGAGTCGTGTTTTGTTATTTACACTTCACTGAAAGTTGATGTTGCAGGAAATTGGTACTTTCATAGTGCATGTTCGAGACACATGACCGGAGTCAAAGATTACCTCATCGACTATGTTCAGATGAATGGAGGAAAAGTGACATATGGTGGAGGAGCAAAGGGCAACATAATTAGTAAAGGAACATTGAACGTTCCAAACTTTCCTAATCTGAGGAATGTCCTTCATGTTGAAGGACTGACGGCAAATTTGATAAGTATCAGTCAATTGTGTGATGATGACATGACTGTAACATTTGATCGAAATCTTTGTGAAGTGTTTGATCGTTTTAACTATTTTTTTATGTTTGTAAGCAGATCAACTGACAACTGTTACCAAACTGACAATGAAAATTCATGTCAGTCGGTCAAAGTCGATGAAGCTGAGCTGTGACACCAACGAATGGGTTATGTTAGCATGACCAACATGCAGAAGCTGATTACCAATGATGCTGTTGTTGGACTTCCTCGTTTAAACATCAAAAATGAATTTGTTTATGGATCATGTCAACAAGGCAAGCAAACTAGGGCGTCACATCCGATGTTAGGAACATGCAGTACCAACAGATGTCTTGAGCTAATCCATATAGATCTTATTAGTCCCGTGGAGGTTGAAAGCTTTGGAGGAAAGAGGTATGTTCTAGTTTGTGTTGATGACTACTTTTGAGATGAACTTGAATTAACAAAAGGCTGGAATGAAAGGCAAGAGTGTTGCCTTCCATGTTGATGCTGTCAAGACTTCAAGCAAAGAACAAGAATCTGAGAATTCAGATCTGGAGCCTATCGATGAAGAAAACTCTAGCATGGCCTTGTTGACCAAGAAGTTCAACTCTATCCTCAAAAGAATGAAGAAAGGAAACGACAAATCTAATTTCAGGAAGAGAAAGATCCAATCATCTTTTCATGTGTCTCCTGTTAAACCTACTGTTAAGGAGCCTGTTAGGAACACATAATCTAACATTGAATCTATTCAGTGTAGAGGCTGTTCAGGGATGGGGCACTATACAAATGAATGTCCTACTATTCGTAGGAGAATGCAGAAGAATTTCAATGTCACAGTGAGTGATAACTTAGAAACTGAAGAAGTAAAAAAATAGTGATAAAACCACTTCTTAATAGGTACTTTTCTTTGCTTCAGTTACTGAAGTTGATGTCACTAGCGAAGAAATGATTGACGCATTACTCAACATTGATGATGACATTCTTATTGATGAGTTGGAAGAGGAGTTGAATGATCAACTCACCTTTGTCTCAAATATTGAAGGTGTTGACTGTGTTGTGGATGACTCAACTGATATTTTTTATGAAGAAAACTATGTTGATGCATATGTTAATAACATCAGTCCGGAGAGTTATGTCAATAACAATGATGTTATCATAACATAATTTGATTCATTCAATGAGCATCACATGCACATTTCAACTCTTCCAACCTACACTAAAGTGATTGCTCATCCAGATGTTGTGATCACTTCTGAACCAACATCACATCTATCATGGTATGATACGACAGTTCAAGAAGAAGAATGTGCTAACACCTCAATCCTAAGTGATCAAGGACATGTTTTTTATCAGGTCGAAGCTCTTGAAGAAGTAAGATGACTCTATGAAATTCTTGACGAGCAATGTGCTGATCAAAGAAAAGATCTCTTGATGATTGATAAGAATCATTCCCTCAAGAGTCGAATCAAGAGACTTGAGGTTCTTCTCTCTAAAAAGGATTATGAGTTACACATCTTGAAGAGAAAACATGAAGATGATCAATCAACCTTTGACACGCTGAACAGAGGTACTCTTACTCTTAAAGAAGCTCTTTCTTTGGATCAAACTAATAGACATGGTCTAGGGTTTGATTCGAATCTTTCTGAAAAAAATTCGTTTGATGAGAATTTCGTGAAAGAAAAGAGTCCAAATCATGTTGATATGGATATTTGTAACACTAGTGTTACTAACAAAAGAAAATCTATGGTTTATGTGTGTCATTATTGTTCTGTCCCTGGTCATATCAAACCATACTGCAATCAATATATTGAAGATATTGCCAACGGAAAAATACCTGGAAAGTTTTTGTCAAGATCTAGAAAAGTTTTGTCTAAACTCAGAAAGGACTCCTCTGTTACCAACAGTGAAGCATCCGGATCAACAGCTTTACCTTTTGTGAAAAAGAAAAGGCCTCACTCAAATGAGTCGTGTTTTGTTATTTACACTTCATTGAAAGTTTATGTTAGCATGACCAACATGCAGAAGCTGATTACCAATGATGCTGTTGTTGGACTTCCTCGTTTAAACATCAAAAATGAATTTGTTTATGGATCATGTCAACAAGGCAAGCAAACTAGGGCGTCGCATCCGATGTTTGGAACATGCAGTACCAACAGATGTCTTGAGCTAATCCATATGGATCTTATGGGTCCCGTGGAGGTTGAAAGCTTTGGAGGAAAGGGGTATGTTCTAGTTTGTGCTGATGACTACTCATGTTTCACTTGGGTTGAATTCTTAAGAGAAAAATCAGACACTTTTGTGATGTTTAAGAAGTTGTGCAAAAGTCTTCAAAACCGTTATAACATGAATGCTGTAAGGATTCGGTCTGATCATGGAAAAGAATTTGAGAAATTATACTTCTCTAATTTTTGTGAGAATGAAGGAATTTCTCATGAATTTTCAGCACCAAAGACTCCACAGCAAAATGGTGTTGCTAAAAGTAAAAATCGATCTCTCCAAGTAATGGTTAGAGCCATGTTACATGGTAGAAACATCTCCAAAAGATTTTGGGCTGAAGCAGTTAACACAACTTGTCACATCATCAATAGGGTTTATTTGAGACCAGGCTCTAACATGACTTTCTATGAACTTTTGAAAGAGAAGAAGCCAAATCTTAAATACTTTCATACTTTTGGATATGTTTGTTACATCCTTAATGACATACAGTACTTAAACAAGCTGGATTGAAAGAGTGACAAGTGTTTGTTCTTGGGTTATTCTCCTAACAGTAGAGCTTTTCGTGTTTACAACTTGAGATCTAAGACTATCCAAGAATCTATCAATGTTGTGTTTGAGGACTTCTCTACTCTTGATGGAGATGTTCGTGATTATGGTAATTCTCTCGTTCTTAAAAGTGGTGAAAATAGTGAGAATTCTTCACAAACTGTTGAAAATGATGGAGGAAGTACCTCTGAACCAACATCAGAAGTGTCAACAGAACTGACATCAGAATCCAACACTCAATCAGATGTTGATGATGATGTTGATAACATTGATATCAACAGTCTGATCCATGTTGACAACACCTCTGGCAACAGAGATCCTCCAGGACGAATCCGGAAGAATATCCTACATCACATATCATTGGTGAATCATCTGAAAGAATTCAGACCAGGAGAAAAGGTCCAGTAAACTATAAAGATATGGTAAGACTTGCATGTATGTTTACTTTATATGACGAGATTTGTCATAGTTGTTTTCTTTCATCCTTTGAGCCTAAACATGTTGATGAAGCATTGAAAGATGAATTTTGGGTAAATGCGATGCATGAGGAATTAAATGAATTTGTCAGAAATGATGTGTGGGAACTTGTTCCAAAACCAGCCAATAAGAACATTATTGAAACAAAATGGATTTTTAAAAACAAATCTAACGAATCAGGTAACATTGTTAAGAACAAGGCAAGGTTAGTTGCACAAGGCTATACTCAAATTGAGGGTATTGATTTTGGTGAAACTTTTGCACCTGTTGTACGTCTTGAATCCATTAGATTACTCTTTGCAATAGCTTGTCAATATGATTTTAAACTTCATCAAATGGATGTCAAAAGTGCTTTCTGGAATGGTGTGTTAGTTGAAGAAGCATATGTTGCTCAACCTAAAGGTTTCCAAGATCTATTTTTTCCTAATCATGTTTATAAGCTTAAGAAAGCTTTGTATGGTTTAAAACAGGCTCTAAGAGCTTGGTATGCTTGCTTGACTGATTTCTTACTACAATATGGTTTTTGTAGAGGAATTGTTGATCGAACATTGTTTATTTACAAAATCAATGAAAATTTTTGTGTTGCATAGATTTATGTCGATGACATTGTTTTTGGCGCTACGTGCCCTAAGCTTGTTAGTGACTTTGTGGAAGCCATGATGGCAAATTTCCAAATGAGTATGGTTGGTGAACTCAATTTCTTCTTAGGCTTACAAGTCAAGCAGTCCAAAGAAGGCATTTTCTTCTCACAAAGCAAGTACGCAAGAAACTTGGTGAAAAGATTCGGTTTGGAATCAGCTAAACACATGAAGACTCATATGGGTTCAAGTGACAAACTCAGCAAGGATGATGTTGGAATGGATGTTGATCCAACCATGTATCGTGGAATGATAGGAAGCTTGTTGTATCTAACTGCAAGCCGCCCATATATCATTTATAGTGTTGGAGTGTGTGCTAGATACCAAGCTAAACCTAAGGAATCTAATTTAAAAGCAGTCAAGAGAATCATTCGCAACGTTGACCTAAGAATATGGTAAACTAAAGACACTAACTCCAACGTTGTTGGATACAGTGATGCAGACTGGGCTGGAGATGTTACTGACAGGAAAAGCACAAGTGGTGCATGTTACTTTGTTGGTAGCAACATGATATCATGGTCAAGCAAGAAGCAAAATTGTGTGATGTTTCAACTCAAAACACCTTCGAATTGACTCGTTAGAGAACGAGGTCAATGTAGGGCGTCAAGCTAACCCAAGTCGTATTCACAAGCAAGGCTAAACAAGGCAAACACTCCTAATATTACTTATATAGAAATTAAAACAATCCTAAACATTCTAAACCAATGATTTAAGAACAAATAACTAAATAAAAGAACAAATTCAATGTAACAAATAGATGACGAATAATAGTAAAAGAGATAAACACGAAGAAAATGTATTAGGGCTTATATTCTTCTCTTTAATTCCTCACCAAGCTCGACATATGTTAATTCAATTAATCAATTCGCATAATCCACTTCAACAAAAGGTTAACATCAATAACTCTCGTTTCAATCCGTTAAACCTTTAAGACTAAATTATACAATTAAGACTTAACGATTAGAAATGCATTTCTGGTCAATCTAATTATTGAAAGAATTGTGATCGAGCAGTAGATTCATCTATCGATCTCATCCACTACCTAACAATATCGAACAATGGCCAATTATTCAATATAAATGCAACAATTCAATCAATGAAGAATTCACACACATCAAGCAAGGATCGGAATTACATCGAATATCTAAACCCTAAAATAGAAAATTAGCTATCCATAGAACAAGACATCGAAGAATTACGAGAAGAATTCATCAAATTAACCGTAAGAAAATAGATAAAACAATCAATCCTTACAATACTTATGATGATGATCACAATCGAAACCCACGATCTTGTTTTTGTAGCAACCAGACGGAAAAATAAGAAAAGTATGAAAAGAAGTGTAAAAATCGTCCAAGAGCCGTCACCAAACCAGAAAGAATGAGGAATGCCCCCTAAAACAGAACCCTAGCTGAACTAATAAACGCACAGCAGGTGTTACTTAATTCCAGCGCTCGCTGGAATCAAATCTGCGAACTCAATCCCAGCGACCGCTCAAACCAGCGCTCTCCCAAAGGCAGCGATCGCTGGCTGCTGCTTTCTTCAAGCTAAAGCTTGTTCCTTTCTTGTGCACAATCCATTTCTTTCGACTGCTTTCTCCTTTTAGTTTTTCAAAACCTACAACCACCATAAACCACACCAAAGCAACCAAGGGTAGCCAAAAACGAGAAATAAAAGATGGAAAACATGCACACACACACGACTCAAAAACAACATAAAAACGTAACACAAAACGACTAAACATGTGACTCTATCGACGGCTGAGTCTGAGTATGTTGCTGCTGGAAATTGTTGTGCTCAACTGTTATGGATGAAGCAAATGTTAAAGGATTACGACATGAAAACTCACACTCTTTCTGTCATGTGTGACAACAAGAGTGCCATCGAAATATCCAAGAATCATGTTCAACATTCTCGTACGAAGCACATCGACATAAGACACCTTTTCATTCGAGAGCTGGTTGAGAAAAATATTGTAAGTCTTAGCTTTGTTTCTACTAATAAACAATTGGCTGACATATTCACTAAAGCTCTAGACTTTGAAAGATTTTTTTTTTTTGCATAAAGCACTTGGAATCTGCTCTCCATAATCCAATCAGTTCTAGTGTTGGAACCTATGTTGGTTCCTGTGTCACAAGTCTATGAAGACTGGAATATGATGGTGATTGTTGAAACTAATGTTGGTTCATGATCATCCAACATTTGATTTTGAGAGAGTTTGTTAGTTTACTACTATTTCTTCTCTTGTTTATCTTATTTAGTTTATGTAGAAACTAGATTAGTTTGTTTCAGTTGTTTATCTCTCTTTCATTTTCTCTTTATTTGAAGATAAACTCGTTGTAAGTAAGAACTAAGTTAGATTGTTTACTTCAATTGGTATCTACTGATTTTTGTACTTAATTTAATTAAGTAATAGTTTTCTTTATTCAATCTTTTGTTGATTTTTATTATTCGAAGGTCGGCCGAAGGCTAAGACCTTCGATCTTCTGTGTTTGATGATCTAAAGTGTAAGAATCTTGATCCCTCGTATGTTGACAACAGCCATGTCAACATGAAATGTTTTTTAATAAGATTCAAGAAATTCGAATTTTATTAATTATTTTTTTTATAAACAGGATATCTTTGTGTTCATCACAAATCAAAACCTAAATTTTTTTAAGATTTTTCGAAATCTTTTATCCGTCCTCTTTAACAGATTTGATAAACCAAATCTTTTAAGTATATCATTTAAGTGATATATTTATATAGGACTTTTCTCCTTTAATATATATATATATATATATATATATATATATATATTAACTCCGCTGACTCTTCATTCTCTCACAGCTGAAACTCCTTGTTTTTCGTTCTCTCTCTCCGTTTCTCTCTCTGCTCAAACACTCCGTCTGATGGTCCCTGAGCGGAGTCTTTGGTGTAGAGGGGGAGGGTGAATACACCGAAGATAAAAACTTTTCAACTTTTTATCAAGTTAAAAATTGAGAGTGAGGGCTCAGTTATAAATCCTGATGACTTCTTAATGAAGACGGTCAGCTGGACCTATAACTCAGCTGGTAGTGCGAAAAGTGGTGGTTTAAAAACTTAGCTCGTGAACTAAGAAAAACTCATCCTGGAAAAATTATCTGAAAGTTTTCAGCTTAGTCAAGATGTGCAGTTTTATTTTTGAAAATCAAACACAGCTGGTCTAAGCGAACAGCTGAGTATGCAATTTTATGAATATGTGGTGCTTGATGGAGTTAGTTCTTTAAAATGAAAATACTGAAAATAAAGATCAGAAAAAAACACGATATTTAACGTGGTTTGGAGAAACTCCTCCTACGTCCACGACCAGATAAACTGGTAATTCACTACCACTTGGTTTACGAGTATCAAGTAACTTCGCAGCTCGAACCTGAGTTGTGATCTAACAGTTTACAGGCACTGTAGAAGCCTGAACCTTTCAGTTTCCGGGTACTGAAGAAACCTTACAAACACTTGAATTTCGCGCTTCAAGCTAGCGTAACCTTAACCTAACCTTTCTGGGTAAAGAAGGGGTTTGGTTTTTCGGGTTCCAACTATGAACGAGTTCTTACAATGAAGAACTTTGAGTAGCTTTGGATATATAATGAATTCTGCCTGTGGATCAGACGAAAAACTGGGCAGTTTCTGAACTAGAAATACTTTAAGATAAAGTTTTCTTCGAAAGAATAAGAACTTCTAGAGAGCTTTTTAATGCTTAAGAATTTCAGAAGATGAAAGCTTGTAGAGCGTTTTTCGTATTTGATTCTGAGGTTGAAGACTGGTATTTATAGGTAGAGATTCAAAACTAGCCGTTGGAAGAGCCGTTTGAATCTTACATACTCTCTGATCTTCTTGATCTGCAGTTGGGCGTATCTTCACCTGTCTTTATCAGTGTCAGATCCTAGGTTCTGCATTCTAGGATGCTGATTTGGCAATCCCTCATCGGTTGAGGTAAATTATCTTCTTCTGTCATAGGGATTTTTACTTCAAGCTGGTTTTTGAATTTGGAGCTGGGTCTGCAATTCTGACTTGAACTGATGTCTTCAGGTTTGACATTCTTTTGGTCTGGACAGCTGGATTGGTTCAGCTGTGTCTTCTTGTTTTTGACTCATCTTGGTCATTCTTCAGCTTGATTCTGCTCAATTTTGAACTCTGCTCAGCTGGAAACCTCCTCAGCTGATATTTTAACTCCGGCGGGTAACACAGCTGGATCTTCTACTGTCTTCAGCTTCCTTAACCTGTAAATTTAGAAAATCTAAATCTCAAATAGGCGAGCTGGAAAGCACTACTTAGGTTGATGCAATCATCTACTCGGTTGGAGTCACTTGGGTTGGAGTCATTGTCATCAGGGTGAGCTTGAGCAAAAAGAATTTCAGTTTTATTAAAGTCATGAATTACAGAGATTTACAAGATAAAACAGATAAAATTAAAGTTTCAAAACTTCAATTCTTCAATCTTCAATCCCAGCTTGCTGGGTCTTCACTTCTGCTTCCGCTGCTTCCTTCTTGATTAATTTGGCTCCTCTGGAGTAACTCCGCTGTCTTTGTCTTGACTCCATTTGTCTTCCTTTTCAGCTTCAGCTGGTTCTTATGATGTCAGCTTGGCAACAACATTTATCGCAGACTGAAGAGCTTGGACTTCTACATCTTCAGATACAACAGCTTTGCTTTTGCTTCTTGATGACGTTTTTCTCTTCTCACTATCTTTCCTCTTTTTGGTATTATCAATAAAATGGGAGAGACGAACAACGGTCTTATTGAGCTGTGCAATTTCTTGAATTGTTTCCGCAATCTTTGCTGTGTTGACAACTGTTGCGATGTTGAGTTCTGTTGTGCTGCGGTTGTCAGCTCTGAAATGTTTGTCCAGATCTTTGTAGAGGTTGTACAGCTTGTGAATATCCGTGCTGTATGAGAGATTCTTCTGTGTGATAGCATCCAGCTGGCTAGAGAAAGTTGACAAATTTTCATCCAGCAGAATTTGGAGTCTTGAAACAATCTCTGGTACACTCTTTTCAAGATGAATAGATTGATCAATCGTTTGAGAGACGAGAGACTGTCGGAGATCTTTATTTGTGCTTTCCTGTAGATCCTGGGCAAATCGATTGATTGGCCTTGCCAGTCAACTTATCTTTCTACAACTGAGATTTATAGAAGGGTTTCATCGACTTTCTTGGTGACCTCATCCGTCATTGCGGCTGAAAGCACTTGGGTTGAATCCGTTTGTCTCCCGGATTCTAAAGTACTGGGTTTTGATGCCTCGATCTCGACCAGAGTGCGAGTGTCATTGACAGTTGGACTTTGTGATTCCACTGTTGCATTAGCTGGCTCTTCATCAATAGTTGATGCCTCAGCTGTGATTGCAGGTACAACTGCCTTGGCAGATTCAACTGGAGCAATCCAGCTGAGTGCTTGGAGGTATGAGTTGGCTCTTGAGATGACGTCTTCTGAGGGTGGCACAGTATCATTCCTTGATTTTTGAATCAGATTTTGGATTAGCCCGTCTTAATGCATGAATGCATCCTGGAGACTTCCAAATTCAAAAATCTCTTGCAGTTGAACTTCTTCAGACTTTAGATGATCGAATGAGTAGGTCTGAGTTAGTTCTTCAGTTGCGTACCAAGTGCTCATTTTGGTAGCAATGTAAAACTTGAAGTCGCTGACGGCGACTGGAAGCGAAGCTAGCTCCGGATATTGTTGCAATGCGCTTGAGACTCCTTCCAGCATAAGGTCATCGAACCTTGAGATGGAGGCGTCACGTATAACTTTTGAGGGACTTAGGTATTCCACTTTCTCAGATAAAGTGAAGGTATGGGGTTCAGCTCTGTTTTCATCATCCAGCTACAAAGGAGTGTCAGCTGGACGGGGCTTTTTATGTGAGCTTGGTGCAGGGGTTTGAGCTCCAACTTCTTCATCTTTACTATGAAGTTGATGTCCTTGTCGAGCTGAAGGAAATTGAGGAGAAGGGGGTTGAAGTATTCCATCTAATCTGGGGTATAAGCTTAGTTGATCAGTTGGAATAGGAAGATGAAGTGGTGGTGATGATGATTTACGAGCGGGCACATGGACTTCTTCCTCACCATAAGAAACCACCGCTTGTGGCCCTTCTGCTCCTCAGAGAGTCATTACGAATTTTCTCTCAATATCAGTTGGCTTCTCAGCTGACTGGCTGGGCACCTTGAATTTGAGTCTTCTTTTCGAAGAAGGTGCTTCAGCTTGTTTTGTCTGCTCGTGTTGTTTCCTCTTCCTTGTTTGGAAGGGAATAGATGCCTGCTGCTTTGTCTCCTACATCTTTCTTTTTTCTTCAGGTGCTGCTTTCTTCAGCAAGTCAATCAGTTGACTTGGCTTCTCAAAGAGTATCCTTAAGATTGGAAATTCTTCCGGATTATGCCACCTGATGTTGCACGATTTGGCAATCATCTCTATGATGTAAGCGACTTTGGAGCACAAGTACATTGTCTCCTTGCAGCTGTACCGGGTGCATTCTTTATCCTTGAACCGGATTTTCTTTGATTCCTTCTCCAACTTGTCCAAAAAGTAGAAGAACCAGTCCATAGGGTCATTTCTAAGGATGGCTATCATCGGCTTCAACTTGGGTATGTTGATCTCTCCTTGAGATCCAGCCATACCGAGAATGCACTTCTGAGTGATGTCCAGAAGTAGTCGGTACTTGGGACGAAGCAGGAGCTTTAACATGCTTGCTCTGAATGGCTCCGGTTTTATCAGCATCTTGTCCAGTTCTGACTGGACTTCCTCTCTGGTGTATCTCTCAGGGGAGAGATTCCCGAACGTCTTCAGGTTGAACTCCTTGGTTAGAATCCTATTGACATTGATCTCCACATCCCAGGGAGTTGTGTGTCCCGTTTTCTCCTTTATCTTGAGAGAAACATTGATGCGGAGGCGGTCCTTTTTCTTTAGCATTTCCAGGAAGAATTCTGCTACTTCCTGGCGAAGAATGTTCATAGGTCTTGCAGTTACCCACTGTGTTAGACCGGCCCTATCAATGAGTTTCATTATCTCCTGCAACTCCGACTTCTTGTAGTTTCTTGAGAGTTACGCAACTCTCAAAATGAAGCTTTGACAGTAAGACTTCATGTTGATCGGCTTCTGGAATTGGTTTCTTTAATGCCATGATCTTCTTCTGTAAAAACTTGTTAGTAGAGCGAGTAATATGTAGAAGAAGAATAGAATATGTCGATATAAGCAACTTTTTAGAGATAAGAATAACGAGGATTTGCGTATCTCTGATATAAATATCAACTGCCTTGTTGGATGAACGGTCAAGATTATGGTAGTTTGATGTGAGGATCTACGACTGGGAGTGATTCACGCATCACGTCATATTTTCGTTCGTACATCACGTGTGATTCATGCACACGTGAGGTAGATGAAACGTTTTGACTTCTGCCTCAGAACTCCCATGCTTCAGAACTTTGCAGGCTTTTAATTAAATTCGATTTGATACGATTTGATTGAAACCTTTATTCATTATCTTTTCTGAGATATGCAGAATATAGAAATATATATATCTTAAAGAATATGATTTCGATATCGCAAACCTTCAGCTGATCATAGTTGTCAGCTGATATCTCGGTTGTGAGTTGATATGTGTTCTTTTTCAGCTGGGTTTAGCATTGAGTTCTCTCTCAGCTGAGTGATCCTTCAACTTTGATGTCCAGCTGAGCTTGGTTTCTCCTCAGCTGGTTTTTCCTTGAAACTGAGTTAGAAATCCAGCTGGGTCTGCTTCCTTTCAGCTAGATGTCTCTTCTTCATCTGGGTTGAGTAATCCGAGTAACCCACACAACATTTTGAATCTTGCTTCCACCAGCAGCTTTGTAAGAATATCAGCACGCTGTATGTCTGTGTGAATTTTCTCAACAATGACATCCTTCTTTTCCACGTGATCTCTGATAAAGTGATGACGCACGTCCACGTGTTTACACCTTGTGTGATGAACTGGATTTTTTGAAATTGCAATAGCACTTGAGCTATCACAGAAAATTGGAACTTGTCCAGTCTTCACTTCGTAGTCATCCAGCTGATGTTTCAGCCAGAGAATTTGAGAGCAGCAGCTTCCAGCTGCCATATATTATGCTTCTGTCATGGATGTTGCGACACACATCTGTTTCTTTGAAAACCATGATATCAACTTGCTTCCTAGAAACTGACATGTTCCTGAAGTTGATTTTCTGTCTAATCAATCTCCAGCAAAGTCTGAGTCTGAGTATCCAGTCAGCTGTAGATTATCTTCAGCTGGGTACCACTGCCCAACATTTTGAGTTCCTTTGAGATATTTGAGAATGTTCTTGGCTGCTTGCATGTGTGCCTCCTTAAGATCAACTTGAAATCTGGCACATACTCCGACTGCAAATGATATGTCTGGATGACTAGCTGTAAGATACAGCAGGGAACCTATTATCCCTCTGTATTTGCTGGAATCTACTGATTTTCCTTCAATTCCTGGTTCAATCTTCCAGTTGGTGTTCATCAGAATCTTTACTGTTCTGCTGGATTGAACTCCGTATTTGGCGATCAAGTCTTTCACGTACTTGGATTGGTTTATAAAGATTCCGTCTGGTGATTGCTTGACTTGAAGTCCTAGGAAGAAACTCATTTCTCCCATCATAGACATTTGGAACTGTCTTGACATCATTTCTCCGAATCGTTGGCATAAGAAAGTTGATCTTGATCCGAATATGATGTCGTCCATATAGATTTGAACAACTAGGATGTCTTCTCCCAACTTAATGGTGAAGAGAGTTCTGTCTACTGAGCCCTTCTTGCATCCTTTGGATACAAAGAAATTTGATAGAGTATCATACCAAGCTCGAGGTGCTTGCTTCAATCCATATAACGCATTCTTTAACTTGTAGACTTTATTTTCTTCCACTTCAAATCCTGGTGGTTGTTCAACGTAGACGTCTTCTTTGATTTCTCTATTTAGAAATGCGCACTTAACATCCATTTGGTAGACTTTAAATCTGTGATGTGTTGCATAAGCGAGAAATAATCTAATTGCTTCCAGTCGAGCTACTGGAACAAAAGATTCTTTGAAGTCGATTCTTTCTTGATGTGTATAACCTTTGGCAACGAGTCGAGCTTTATTTCTGATGATGACTCCAAGAGTATCCAGCTTGTTCTTGAAAATCCATTTGAGTCCAATGACCTTGACTCCTTCAGGTCTGTCGACCAATTCCCAGACACAATTTCTGAGGAATTCATTTAGCTCTTCTTGCATGGCATTTGTCCAGGGCACGATCTTTAACACTTCTAAAATGGTTTGAGGCTCTGGAACTTGAGCTCCGTAACATGCCATTAGAGCTGTGTCTTCATCATAGACTGTCAGTTCTAGCTCTACTAAGAGTTGAGCTTTGTCAGCTGCTTCTTGATTATTTGATGTTGTAGCTTGAGCGGCTGAGCTTCTAGTTCTGACTCGATCTGATGGTTCTCCAATTATGGCAGATGATGGATGATCTTCAATCCATCTTCTTCTTCTACGAATTTCTTCTTCCAGCCGATTGATGCTAGAAGTGGCTAGATCACGTCTGGCTTGGAGTTGTTCTGGAGTTAAATCTTGAGATTGAGATTGCATTTGATTTGGAATTGAGTTTGATCCTCCTTGTGGTGACTTCTGAAAAAGTTCAGCTAGAGAGAATGCTGGGAATTCAGTTGCGTCTTGATTTCCAGCTGATGGCATTCCCCTTTGATTTGGCATTGGAGGTTCCTCTTGATTTCCAGCTGGTGGAACTTCTACTTGGTTGATTTGAAGTTCTTCTTCTGGCTCATCATCCCATATTAATGGTTCGGTCAGATTTCTGATTCGAGTCTCTTAAGCTCTTGTTTGAATTTGCCTTGAAGATTCTTCTTCATTTCTTCGTTTGATTGAATCTCTAAATTCGAATGAAGATTCGTCAAAAGTAACATGAGTTCTTCTGTTGAAGACTCTGTAGGCTTTGTTTAATGCGGAGTAACCAAGGAATACTCCTTGGTCCGTCTTTACGTCGAACGTCTTTAGCTGGGTTTTCCCATTGTTTAAGATGTGACATTTAGATCCGAAAACCTTAAAGTATCCGATGTATGATTTTCTGTTGTTCCATAGCTCGTATGGTGTTTTTCCTTGCCTTGATGTGAGTAGAGAGCAATTCTGAGTGAGGCATGCTGTGTTGATTGCCTCGGCCCAGAACTTCTTCGGAATAGCAGAGCTGGTTAACATTGATATAGCCGTTTTTCTTAGTGTTCTATTTCTCCTCTCTGCTACACCGTTCTGTTGTGGTGTGCGTGCAGCTGAGGTTTGATGTTGAACTCCATTCTTTTCACAGTATTCATAGATCGTTTCATTTAGAAACCCTCCCAACGGCAGATTTCGAATTTAAGGAGAGTAGGTAAGATTCAAACGACTCCTCCAACGGCTAGTCTTGAATCTCTACCTATATAAACCCATCTTCAACCTCAGGATTATATACGAAAAACTCTCTACAAGCTTTAATTCTCTGAAATTATCAAGCCTTCAAAAGCTTACAAGCAGTTCTAAATAGTTCAAAGAACACTTTATCTTAAAGTGTTTCTAGTCCTGAAACTGCCCAGTTTTTCGTCTGATTCCTAGGCATAAATCATTGTATATCTTAAGCCTAGATTTCGAACGAGTTCATCTAACTCTAAGTTCTTCATTGTAAGAACTCGTTCATAGTTGGAACCCCAAACCAAACCCCTCTTTACCCAGAAAGGTTAGGTCAAGGTTACGCTTGCTTGAAGCGCGAAATTCAAGTGGTTGTAAGGTTTTTTCAGTACCCGTAAAATCAAAGGTTAGGCTTGACAGTGCCGTAAACTGTTGGAACACAGCTCGGGTTAGAGTTGTGAAGTTGCTTGGTACTTGGAAACCAAGTGGTAGTGAATTACCAGTGAATCTGGTCGTGGACGTAGGAGGTGTTACTCCGAACCACGTTAAAACTCCGAGTTCTTTATTGCTTTATTATTTTCTGTATTTTATTTTTAAAGAACTAACCGCATTAACACAGCACAAGTTTTTAAGCTTAAAAGTTCTCTGGCTGTGTGACCCAGCCAGCTGCATTATTTTCAAATCTGCATACTCAGCTGCTCCCCAAAGACAGCTGTGTTTTGTCTATAACCGTGCATAACTTGACTAAGTTGAAAATGTAAAGAATATTTTCAAGCTGAGTTTTTCTAAGCAATCGAGCTAAGTTTTCAAACCACCACTTTCCGCACCGTCAGCTGAGTTATTAGTCCAGCTGACCTTTCTTAGCTGGATTCATAACTGAGCTCACAAACTTTGTTTTAAACTTGAAAAAGTTTCTAGAAATCTATCTTTAGTGTATTCACCCCCCCCTCTACACCAAAGACCCAGCTCAGGGACCATTACATCACGACAGCTCGGACCTCATGAGGAGAATTATCTAACTCATGATTTTGAGTTAGCGCAGTCGTGCATGCTCTGAAGATTTGGAGACACCATCTTTTTGGAGCTAAGTGTGAGATCTTCACAGATCACAAGAGCCTCAAATACTTTTTCGAACAGAAAGAGCTCAATATGAGGCAAACAAGATGGCTTGAGCTAGTAAAGGACTATGATTGTAAGATTTCCTATCATCCAGGAAAAACGAACGTAGTAGCCGATGCTTTAAGCAGGAAGAGCAGATCCGAGTTAGGATTTCCGCTCACTCAAGAAGAAGAGCTGATTAAGAGTCTTGGAGGACTGAGAATAGAAGTGGTTTTACCACCACAATCTACAGAGCAGCTAATTGCAGCTCTAGAAATAACTCTAGACTTGGAAACAAGAATTTCAGATGCTTAGAGAAAGGACGAGAAGTTAGAAAAGTTGCGACTTAAGGTTCGTGAAGGAAAAGTCTAAGATTTCCGTGAAGCTAGAGATAATTCTCTTTTGTTCAGAGAAAGGCTTTGTGTTCCAGATGAAGAGGAATTAAAAGCCGAGATCATGAGAGAAGCTAATGAAACGCCTTACACCGCTCATCCCGGAAGCACCAAGATGTATCAAGATTTAAAGCAGAAATTCTGGTGGGAATGAATGAAGCGAGATATAGCTTCATTTGTAGAGCAATGTTTAGCTTGTCAGCAAGTTAAGGCTTTACATCAGCGGCCTTATGGAAAGCTTCAGCCGTTAGACATCCCAGAGTGGAAATGGGATGATATCATTATGGATTTTGTAACCCAGTTACATAAGTCCAAGAGAGGAAATATAGCTATATGGGTGAGTGATCGTGGACAGATTGATAAAATCTGCTCACTTCATACCAATTCCGATAACGTATGGATCGGACCAGTTAGCTCAGCTGTATGTTCGAGAGGTCGTGCGTCTGCACGGTGTGCCCAAGTCAGTCACGTCAGATCGAGATTCTAAGTTTACCTCCCGTTTCTGGAGAAGTCTGCAAAGTGAGCTGGGCACCAACCTAAATTGCAGCACCGCCTTTCATCCTCAGACAGATGGTCAATCCGAGAGAACGATTCAAATTCAAGAAGCTATGCTCAGAACTGTTGTGTTGAATCGAGGACCAGTGGGAGCAAGTTTTGCCTCTCATTGAGTTTGCATATAACAACAGTTACCAGATGACGATCGGTATGGCACCCTACGAAGCTCTTTATGGAAGAAAATGTCGTTTCCCGCTTTTTTGGGACGAAGTAGGTGAAAGAAAAGTATTGGGGCCTGATGCAGTTGAAGAGATGATTGAGATCGTTTGCCAGATCAAGCAACGGATTAAAGAAGCGCAAGATCGCCAAAAATCTTATGCGGATACTCGAAGATCAGAACTCGAATTCGAAGTCGGTGATAAAGTTTTCTTAAAAGTTTCACCGTCAAGAGGAATTCATAGATTTGGCACGAAAGGAAAGCTAAAGCCCCGCTACATAGAACCGTACGAAGTTCTGGAAAGAATAGGTCAAGTTGCGTATAAGCTAGCTTTACCGCCAAGCTTTGGGAACTCGCACAATATTTTTCATGTATCCCAGTTGTCTCGATACATGTTCAATCCCAAGCATGTCATTTGTCAAGAAGAAGCGCCCCTAGAACCAGACCTCAGTTATGAAGAGAAACCGAAAGCGATTCTGGATCGAAAGGTCCAGCAGCTAAGGAACAAATCGATCGCGTCGGTCAAGATCAAATGGAGACATCACGGGCCAGAGGAAGCGACGTGGGAACTTGAAGATAAGATGAGAGAGAAGTACCCCGAGCTTTTTCTTCAAGGTAAGCAAATTTCGGGACGAAATTTATTTTTAGAGGGGAAGGATGTAATACCCCGCTCTTTCATAATCGGACTTAGGGTTAATTAGAATTTTCACCGAGAAAATTTAGCCGTGAGAATTTAGAAAGAAATTAAGTCCTCATGATAAAAATATTTCGGAAGTCCTAATTTGCCGAAAGAAAAGAAATTAAGTAAATTAAGAATTTATCTCGTCCCGGTTAACCCGAAATAAGCTGTCGAAGGTGTTTATGTTTTCGTGCTTATATGTTTGGATTTTATTCGAGAAGTGTGTGCGATTAATTTAGAGAATTGATTTCCCCGGAGATCGTAGAATTTCTCCGGCAATGTTATTTTAGTCCGGATTTTATTTCCGGAATTTTCTCGAAAAACTTAAATTAGGGTTAGAGAAACCCTAATAAAATTCATGAAGCTTGATAATTGAGTTCTTAAAGTCGAGATGTTTATGATTAAAGTTTAATTGATATTTAATTAATTAATTAGAGAAGTGATTAATTAATTAAACTAAATACTATGCTAGATATTTTAGATTAAGCTTATCTAATAAGCTTTGATTTAATTTTTATTAAATTAAATCTAACAATATCTACATGGAATATTTGATAGTACAAGGAATCCCATGTTAGATGCTAAGTATTAATTAAATTAAAGCTTAAAATCTAAAATATAGATTTGATAGTACATCTAAATCCTATGTTGGATATTAAAAACAATTTAAATTAAATAATAAAATCAATTAATATCTAATAATAAGATCCTTAATTGGATCTTATCCCAACATGCAATGATTTCAAATAGTATTTTATCTAAGCATCTAATTAAGTGTGTTAGCAACTAACACACTTATTCATCTCTCTCCCTCACTCTCTCGGCACTCTCTCATACACACACACGCATATTCACACACACAACACACACATCCACCAATGAAGATCAAGAATTGAGCTCAAGAAGTAGAAGATCTAGCTCCCAATTTATTTCTCAAAGGTTAGATCTATGCTAAACATGTTCTTAGCTCAAATTTAAGCATGAATTTCCACCTCCTTCTACTTCCAAAAATTTCGAAAATTTCATGATCTTTGGTGAATGAGTTTGATCTTCAACTATGATGTTGAATCCATGATCTAGATCTCATTTCTAGCATCAATTTAAAAGGAATCAAACCCTAAACCTAATTTTCTATTTTTTCGAAATTTTTAATAAAATTAGGAGTTTTTTATTCTTTGATCCTATGATCAATTTGATAATTTATATGAGCTCCTAGGATGTATATAAGCATGCTTGATGATTTAATTTAGCAAGATTTGATCAATTATCATTTTATTCATAAATTGGCCGAAATTAAGCTTAAATTTAGGGGTTTTTTATTATTTGATTCTATGATCAAATTGATGGTTTCTATGAACTCCTATGATGTTAATAAACATTTTTGATGGTTTGATTTATTAAGATTTGAGCAATTTCGAATTTATTTAAATAAGGGCCGAAATTAGGGCCAAAAATTAGGGTTTTTAAAATTCGATCTCTTATGATTAAATTTGTTGGGAAAATTATAAGGTTTCGATTTGATACCAAAACCCAACTGATTCTCCAACCGAATAGATGATCGCGTCAACCTAAATAGTGTTTTCCAGCTCGCCTGTTTGAGCTTTAGATTTTCTAGGTTTACAGGTTAAGGAAGCGGAAGACAGCAGTCGACCCAGCTGTGTCTACAGCAGGAGTCAGCTAGCAAAAGACAGCAGGCGTAAACCTTCAGCTGAGTCCTCCAGCAGAGCATGATCAAGCTGAAGAGAATTCGAGCTGAGTTCAAAACACAGCCGGTCCAGCTGTACAGAACAAAGGGAACTAACTGAAGACATCACTTCAAGTCAGTCCAGCTCTGAATTCAAAAGCCAGATCCAAAGGCAGAAGATCCCGGCGTCAGAGGAAGTCAACATGTCTCGACCAATGAGGGATTGCCAAATCAGCATCCTAGACTTTAGGACCTAGGATGTGACACAAATGAAGACAGGTACAAATTCGCCCAACGGCAGATCTTGAATTTAAGAAGAGTAGGTAAGATTCAAACGGCTCCTCCTACGGCTAGTCTTGAATCTCTACCTATATAAACCCGTCTTCAACCTCAGGATCAGACACGAAAAACTCTCTACAAGCTTTCATTCTCTGAAATCATCAATCATTCAAAAGCTCTCAAGCAGTTCTACATAGTTCAAAGAACACTTTATCTTAAAGTGTCTCTAGTTCAGAAACTGCTTAGTTTTTTGTCTGTTCCCTAGGCCAAACTCTTTGTATATCTTAAGCCTAGATTTCGAACGAGTTCATCATACTCTAAAGTTCTTAATTCTAAGAACTCGTTCATAGTTGGAACCCCAAACCAAACCCCTCTTACCCAGAAAGGTTAGGTCAAGGTTACGCTTGCTTGAAGCGGGAAATTCAAGTGTGTAAGGTTTTTTTCAGTACCCGTAAACTGAAAGGTTAGGCTTGACAGTACCCGCAAACTGTTGGAACACAGCTCGGGTTAGAGTTGTGAAGTTGCTTGGTACTTGAAAACCAAGTGGTAGTGGATTACCAGTGAACCTGGTCGTGGACGTAGGAGGTGTTACTCCGAACCACGTAAAAACTCGAGTGCTCTTTACTTTCTCTTTATATTCAGTTTTGTACTAACTCTTTCATATCATTGCATATTTGTTCAAAACTGCATACGCAGCTGCTCTCCAAAGACAGCTGTGTCTCTCTGAAAGTTGCACAACTTGACTAAGCTGAAAACATAAAGTTAATCTTTTCACACTGAGTTTTTCTAAGTAACCGAGCTAAGTTTTCAAACCACCACTTTCCGCACCGCCAGCTGAGTTATTTAGCCAGGTGACCCTCCCCAGCTGGATCAATAACTGAGCTCACCAACTCTGTGATTTAACTTGAAAAAGTTTTTAGAAATCTATTTGGTGTATTCACCCCCCCCCTCTACACCAAATACCTAGCTCAGGGACCATCAAAATTGATGGTTTAATTGAGCTTATATGATGTTATTAAACATGTTGATGTATAGATTAAATGAATTAAATCCTCTTTTCCCTAATTTTTAATTTAATTCGAAAATTTAGGGTTCTTAATTTTGGGGATTTTTTATGATGAATTTTTATGGTAAAATTGATGATGGATTAATGTTTATAATGTTGAAATAAGCCTATGGTGAATTTTTGGGAATTTTTAGAGCTCAATTAAAGAATTTTGAAAATTTAAAGTTTACTAAAATTTAGGGCTTTTTAATATAAAGCATAAATTGATTAACTAATGATGTAATTAGCCTCAAGAATTATTTCTAAGCATGTTAGAAGTGGAATTGAAGAAAAACAAATTTTTCTAAACCCTAAAGTAGAAAAAGTCGAAGGTCTTAAGCATAGGGTTTTGATTTTTCTCCAAATTGTTTAAGTAATTATGTTATAATTGAGGTTTATAAATTAAATTAACATGTTTGGAAGTGATTAGAATGAAATTGGGATTTTAATCCCTATTATTTAAAAAGGGCCGAAATATATATGTGTAATAAAGCCATGTATTTGATTTTTAATTAAGAAAATAATGATAGAAATGGAATCTACGTTAAAAATTAAGTGACGTAGAATTTTTCGGAATTTTAATACGAAGTTTTGAAATTTTTCAATTTTCCGACTATTTTTTGAAGACGAAGGTTTATACGTATAGATTACTTTGTTTGATGATGTGATCATGTAATTATGATTAATATGGTATAATAAGCTTATGGAATTAATTCGAGAATTTTCGGAGCTCGTTTATCGAGTCGAAAACGTATTAAGTTTATAGGTATGAATAGTGATTGATGAGAATAACTGTTGATTAGTTATTAATGATGAGATTAAGTTAAATTGTTAATAAAATGTTAATGATGAATTTAATTATTAAAGATGTGCTAATGATAAGTTTAATTGCTAATGATGAGCTAATGATAAGTGTAATTGTTAATCATATGATGCTTAAATAGTAAGTTTAATTATCGATGAATTTAAATGTTAACATGATACTTGAATGCAAATGAGATATTGATGATATGAAATGTTGATTATTTATGTACATTATATGTTAATGAAATATCATGTGTTTATGTTATGATGGTGTGATTAATGATGAAAATAGTGTAAGTTATAAGTTAATAAATGTAAATGATAAGATGAAAGGAATAGAAATAAAGTGTATGGTTACTTATATTTTAGAAGTTATATTTGAATAGCGAATGATTAAGAGTTAAGATTTAAGATAGAAAAGTTTAAGTGATAGTTGTCGAGAGAAAACCCTAGAAAGCCGAGAAAGATCGTAGTATCGAAGCAGCTTCCCTCATTCCTCGATTTACTTTTCTCGCTCTTATGTTTAAACCTAATTTTAAATTGAAGGATCGAGCGGGACCTGTAAGTGAAAGGGAAATCGAGAAGTAAAGCTTAGTTCAGAGACATCGATACAGGTGGGCTTTCTAAACTAAAGAAATGTCGAATGTGACTATATGATTATGATTATGTGATGTTTTAAATTGATTGACTTGCCAATGTTTAAAGTGTTTTTGTATGTTACCATCTACCAAGTAAAGACGAATTCGGTCCTACGCAAGGTGGGATATGTGTACACAGTTTGTAATCGTGAGCCTTCCCTTTTTCGTAGGCCTGTTACAAGTATTTGAGAAGGAGGCCTACTTCTCAGCACTATTAAGTGATAGTAGATTTGGTACATACATGATAAGTATTTTCGACTCGAGTCACTTATGATGAAAGAAAATGTTTGAGCATGCACAGGTTTGTTTTTAAAGTTTACTTGTGTTATGCTTTATGGCAAGCTTCAATCAATAGCTCTAAGTAGCAAGTTTTAAATTATTTTGGCATGTGTTCACTGAGTGCGAAAGTACTCAGCCCTGCATGTTATTTCTAAAATGTGCAGATTAGCTCGGATGGACATGGAGTGTGATGGGCAGGCTTTATTGTTGTTGACCTCTTGAGATGTCAGTCTAAGTTAGAGCACGGTTATATGTCTTCATACACGTAACCAAAACTATGTTTTCCGCTGCAACACTCTGAACTTGTTACAATTTCTGTTGCTTTGTTATGTCACTTATGTTATGAATTTCTAAACCATGGTTCAGTCTGTTAAACCCTAAATTTCAGTTGCTTAACTCTGATACGAGATGGTGTAATTTCTTGATCATTCTCGTTGATCATTGATCGAACTTGATGTAGGATTGTCGTTCTTGAATAACGATGTCGTTGGTTAATACGTGATTCGATTTCGTTGCCTTGATAGCATGATTTGTTGAATTGAAAGTATGATTTGGTGTATTATGGTTCCTTTTCGACAACTTGGATCGTTATCTTATCTTTTGGTTAGTCATAAATTTTGTACGTCGCAGAACCCACCAGCTTAGTCATCTTCACTCTAAGTCGGGCTGCGACAATATTATCAATCACTCCTGTAATACCCCGTTTTTCTTGCATAAATTGCCTTAGTTTTTCTTTAATTAAATTAAGGAAATTAAGAAGAAGAAAATTTCCTTTTTATTAATTTTTCTTCGGCAACCCTAATTTTTGCCGTAAAAATGAATTAAATTATTTTTGTCTCGTCTCGGTTAACCTGAAACGAGGAAGAATTTATGTTTATCAATATGTACTTACATATTTGATTTTTAGTTGAGAAAACTATGAATTTACTTTTCTTAATTAAATTTATTAGTAATTAATTATCTAAGATGATAATTTTTATTTATTCGGAAATGACTCGTTTTTCCGTATTATGAAAACTTGTATTAGGGTTGGAGAGGCCGTAATTGATTTTTCTAAAGTGAGAAATTAGAGATTTAAGTTTTGATTAGCAAATTTTGTAATTAATTGATTAAATTGAGTATTTAATTAATTAATTAATCTTAATTATTACCTAAGCCATGACATATGATTTGTTGACTTTGGTGAATAAATAATTAAATGAGGGACACCTCACCTTATCCAACATGAAATAATGATTTTAAGATATAGTCAAGATTAGCATGCATTATTTAATTAGAATACATTGAACTTAGCCTTATCTATTAATTAGTGTGTTAGTATATATATAAGATGATCATCATCATTCTCTCACTCTCTCCCTCCCATTCTCGGCTGAAAATTCCAGCACACACACACACTCTCTAAACTCCATTTTTGTGTAATTTTCAAGCTTCAAATCAAGAGTAAATCATTTCCAAGTTATTAATCAAGGTAAGATATAAGTTTAATTCAAGTTTATAGCTTAAAAATAAGCTTTGATCATCTTATTTTTAAATTCCAGATTTTTCGAAAATTAGGATTTAATTAGTAGATGATTATGATCTTGATTTTTGATGTTTAATTCATGCTTGGGATGCATGATAGATCATTGATTCAAGCTTAATTAAACCCTAACCCTAATAAATTGAATTTTCGAAAATGAAGGAAGAATTAGGGGTTTATAAATTTTGATGATGGATGATCAAATTAATTGATTATTTGAGCTTAGATAATTATTCTAAGCATGTTTGATGTTGGAAGTAATCAAAGAATCAAAGTCCTTCTATTATTTTCAAAATAGCCGAAAATATTAATTAAAATTAGGGGTTTTTGATCCTTTGATCCTATGATCAAATTGATGATTTCTATGAGCTCCTATGATGATTATAAACATGTTTGATGGTTTGATTTATTAAGATTTGAGAAATTTCAATTTAAATTAACATGATTGGAAGTGATTAGAATGAAATTTGGATTTTAAATTCTTAATTTATCAAAAGGACCGAAATATATATGTACAATAAAGCCATGTATTTGATTTTAATGAAGAAAATAATGATAGAAATGGAATCTACGTTAAAAATTAAGTGACGTAGAATTTTTCAGAATTTTAATACAAAGTTTTGAAATTGAGAGTTTCTAGAGTTTAATTCCTTGATTAACCCAGCTGGACCAAGTCAGCTGGATTTACTCATTGAACTCGATCATTTGGAATTACCAAATGTTGGACCCGGTCAATTTGGATTAATTTACTCATTTGAACTCGATCATTTGGAATTACCAATTTGGACCCGGTCAATTTGGATTTACCCATTGGACCTGGTCAGTGGATTTACCAGTGAACCCGTCGAATTTGGATTAACTCAGTAGGTCCGGCCGGCTCGGTTTTCCGGCTCAGTTTTCCAGCCAGCTCTGTTTTTCCAGCCAGCTCAGTTTTCCAGCCAGCTCAGTTTTCCAAATAACTCAGTTTTTCCAGCTAGCTTGATTTTCCAGACAGCTTGATTTATCCAGCTGATTTTTGATCAACTTGTTTTCAGTTGTTTCTTTCGTAAACTCAAAAGTTATAATGTTAAGCTTAAATGTTATCAAAGAACTTAAGCATTTTTGATGTGATAAAATAAATAAAGAAAGAGCTTAATGGTTAATGAGATGCTTATATGAAGAAATGAAATATTTTTTTTATGATATGATTAATGTTGACAATAGTATAAGTTATAAGTCAATAAATATTAATGAAAAGATGGAAGGGTTAGAAGTAAAGTATATGTTTGCTTATGTCTTTAGAAGTTCTTTTCGAATAGTAAATGATTAAGAGCTAATGATGATTTTAAGTATTAATGACACACTAATGATGAATTAAGTGTTAATGATACGTCATTAATGAGTTAATATGTCAAAGACATATTTTGATAATAATATAATATTAAGTTTAAATATTATCCAAAAAGTTTAAGCATTTATATTATGCTTAAATAATTAAATAAAAAGCTTAAGTGTTAATCAGATGCTTATATGACTAAATGAGATGTTTATTTGTTAAGGAAATGTTTATGTGATAATGATACGATAGTATGATAGATGGCAAGCTTAAGTGGTTAATGAAGTTATTAGTATGATTTTAACTGTTAATTAAGTTAGTTAAGAGCGTTTAAGAAGTTAAGTTAGAAATTCTCGAGTTTCGACGTAGAATTCCGAAGCGAATTAAGTTAAGAATATCGAAGTTGTTTATTCGATAGAAATTATTCTCGTTTTGATGTTTGTATTTCCATTTCGATTAAAGGAGCAAGTGGAAGTGGAAGCTGAAGTTTAAAGCACAAATTTAGCGAGCGTTAAAGTTAAGACAAAAGCTTAAGTGTATCAGGTGGGCTTTCTAACCAATGAAATGACGAATGAAGTTATATGATTACATATGAGATGTTTTAAAAATGATTGACTTGCCAAATGTTTAAGTTCTTGTATGTTACCATCTACTATAGCAAGACGAATTCGGTCCTACGCAAGGTAGGATTTGTGTACACTATTTTGTAATCGGGAGCTTTCCGAAAGGAATGGACGATTACAAGTGTTTGAGAAGGAGGCCTCCTTCTCAACACTATCACTATGTGATTATAGATCTGGTACATACCTCATAAAGTATATGTCTGGCCAGGCAAACATGATTTACAGAAAAGAAGAAGTTGAGCATGCACAGGTTTATTTTTTTAGAGACAAAATTTTTCTTGTGCTTATGCTTTATGGCAAGTTTAATCTCTAACTCTAAGAAGTAAGTTTCAAAATATTTTGGCATGTGCCCACTGAGTACGAAGTACTCAGCCCCGCCTATTATTTCTAAAATGTGCAGGTTAGCTGGGATGAAGATGATCGTGTGCTGGCGGACTTGTTGTTGTTGTTATTATTTTATTAATGTTAAGAGTCATTTTGATGAGCTTAGAACCTAGAATATATGTCTTCACACATATATTCTCTCGTTTTTCCGCTGCAAGATTATGATATTGAGATTAGTATAAGTTGATGAAGTGTTGAAGTCTGAAGTCTCGAACTATGTTTGTTATCTTATTTTGAAGTCTAGCCAATCTAATTATCTATATAATAGTTGTTCGTTATATTGGAAGTTCAGTCTTATTACAACTGATTTTATCGTGCTTTCTTGATCCTGAAAATCAGCTCATTTCCTTCATGGTTGTTGCCATTAATCTGGTTGATGAGATTATTGATTTCCGAGCTGATTTGAGATTGTATTTGATGATATGCATATTTTAAAAAGAGATCAAATGTTCGTTTCATTAATCTCGAGTTACGCATGTCATAATTATCCTAAGTTTGATGATTTGTCGAGCATGAGTTGCCTTGTTTGCTCTTAAATGATAGCAGGGTCGCTATCTTAATCCTTTTGTTAATCATAAATTGTGTAAGTCGTGGGACCCACCGGCTTTGTCATCTAATTTCTAGGCCGGGCTGCGACAGAGTGGTATCAGAGCAGGTCTGTTTGCTCTGAGTCATTATTTCTTAAAAGTCTAGTCTAGTTTGAATCCCTAGACTAGTCGAGAGCAAAGTCTATTGCTCTAAGTTCATATTTTTTTAAAGTCTAGTCTGGTTTGAGTTCTAGACTAGTCAAGTTTGAACAACAACAAAAGTCCAGCACCTCATCTCATCCGGCAAACCAGGTACGCATTTAAAAGTTTCCTATGATAAAAAGTTTAAAATTTGAAGTTCCATGTGACTGAGGGACTGTTATGTGGACCTGATCAACCCACATAGCTAGAAACTCAGTAATATGGTCTTCTGTCTCCATAACGGAGTTAATTAATAAGATGAAGTTAGAAAGTTGGAGAAATATGAAATTGTGATGTGGATTTGAGATTTTAATGAGGTTGTTTTATGATTGAGTTGTTTAAAGTAAGTTTTAACAATTGCAAGCAAGACAATTGTACGTATTTGGAAAGTATCGTGAACTTGGTATCACGTATGGAAAGGAAATTAGTTTCTCGAAGTGACGAGGCCATGAAAAAGTTTCAGTAAATGCATATGAGCTATGTAGATATTAGCAGAGTTGAGCCGTTTCCATCGTGTTTAGATGAATATTAATGAGAGTAATATTTCAGGGATTCTCGGAATAGTGAAGTTGGTTCCTCTTCTTCCTGACGAGTGGATGAAGTAGGATGGCAGGATTCGATATTCAAGATGACCCAATTTCTTTTCTCATTCCTCAAGAGAACCCTGAAACCGTTGTTTCTCCTCATCCTAATGATTATAGTTTTGATAAAAACAGAATTATTTCTTAGCCGTTGTTGAATGGCTATGTTTCATCTCCACCTTTAACAAATGTTTTGCTTCTGTTCCCAAGCCTTCTGCTTCGGCGAACAACTTGGTTCAGCTCCCTCTATTGATGTAGTTCCATTAAATCCTTCTATGGATACTCTTCAAGGTTTGAATTCTTCAGAGCTTGATTATTTCTTTGGAACTCAGCTTGTTTCTTTCATTTTCACGAGAGGAGTACGTCTGGACCGCGTCTTCATGTCGGTGACGAGGAAATCGTTGACCCCGAGGTCGGAGCAACCGAAGGATATTTTTATCTTCGTTATATGCCGTTTAGTCATCTAGGATTTCAAACCTAGTTTTAGACCTTTTTCGGGTGTGGTCGACGTGAGTGTTGTCCGTTTGACGTTAGATGAAGTGGAGAAAGCCGAGGAGAGTACCGAGTTTGAAAGTAAGGAAGAAAAGAAAGAAGAAGATCCATTAGAGGATGAGCAGAGAAAGAGAGTTCGAGAGTGGCGTTAATTTAATAGATTAATAATCGAACAAATTTTACGCTTGTTTAGTAGGTTTTCGTATAAAGATGCATAAAATGTTAAGTTTCAAAGATCCGGTAGCGATAAAGAATTCCGCTCCGAGAAAGTAGTTTTGCATGATGCCTAAAATCACGGTTAACGTGAGGAGTTTTTGTATAGAGAAAAATCCCTCGTTTTTGAAAAAGTCCTCGAAGAGGTAAAAAAAATTTTCCGTTATAAGAAGAAGAAGCAGAAAGTAAGTTGACAGTAAATTGTCAAGATAAAGTTAGAGTTTAAAGAATAAGAATTTTATGAATATAAGCTAAGTATGAAAGAAGTAAGTTGCTTTGCCAAAAGTTAAAAGTAAGTTAGGTTATTTGCGAATTGTTTGAATGGTTAAGAAAAGTTATGAATCTGAATGCTTTGATGTTGATTGTCAATATGAGAAAAGATTATAAAGCTAAGCTGTTGTGCTATTGCTTAAGTATTGAGTTAAGTTATGAAAGTGATTATGCTATGATAAGATTTGATTTACTTGAATGTTAAGTTCCATGTTTGGAACTATTATTTTGAGAAATAACTGCTTTTATATTAAAGCTTAATATGTGAAAAGTGCTTAAACTTTTAAGTTAAATTCTTGATAATGTGATTGTATGATGATGAGAATGAATCGTTTGATTCATTATTTATGATGAGGATATTATGTGCTAAAGATGTGAATAAGAATTTTATTAAGTTTTAAAAATCAAGGAAGTTTTATTCCGTTTAAAGAAAATAAAATTCTTCGGAAAAACCCTTGCGCGTGTTAATTAGAATGCCTTTTAGAAAAAAAATAATAATAATAATAAAATAGAAAAGAAGAACATCAAGAACCTTTTTCCGTCTCCTCAGCCTGAAAAGAGGATAAAAGAACTTTTTCTTCGTCAAAATCCCCAACTTTAGACGGGAGAGAAAATTCGTTAGAAGCTGAAGAGTGGGTTTGATCGTTAGAAAGAATTTTTAGTTTTTTTTCGTTGTATCGATCAAGAGCGTCTTACGTGCATGACCTACCAGCTCAAAGGATCTGCGGATCATTGGTGGAAAGTTCGTCAGGAGACGTATACCCGAGCGGCTAAAGATCTAACTGGAGAATAATTCAAGAATACTCTTTTCAAGAATTATACCCCAAGAAGTTATCGCAAATAAAAGAAGAATGAGTATGCCAATCTTAAGCAAGGAAAGAAATCGGTATCCGAGTTTGATCGATAGTTTTATGATCTCACTCGTTTCGTCTAAGATGAAGTAGACACAGATAAGATAAGGTCTGAGCTCTTTCGAGCCAGACTACGTTGAGAAATAAGAGTCGTGCTACTCAGTTAGAGTGTATTGATCTATGCAGAAGTAGTGCATTGAAGATCAAGGAAATTTAACAGGTTTAGGTCAATCAAAAGGCGTACCTGTTATAATCTTATGGGTACATCGCATTCATTTATATAAAATGCATGCGTTAATAATCTTGATCTAAAACGTAGAATGTTCTAGGCGAAATCTAAGAATAATTACTCCAGTAGGTGAACCTACCTCAGTTACTCTTGTTTGTCCTAAATTAGAGTTGAATTAGGACTTCTCTAAATGATAGTCAAAGCCTTAACCTAGATTAAAATGTGAAATGTTGATATCATTCTAGGAATGGATTAGTTAACCAAGAATTTTGTAACCATTTGGTACAAGTAGAGATAAATCTCTTTTCAGCCATCTAGTCAAGATTAGAAATTATTCTGCCGTCACAATCTGCAGAAGCGAGATGATAGCGACCATGGAAGTAATTCCAAATTTAAGAACAAGGATTTCTAATGTTCGAAAAAAGATGAAAAGTTAGAAAAGTTTTGAATTTTAGTACAAATTTCTTTCATCCTAAAAGGGATGGTCAATCAGAAAGAACCATCCAAATCCTAGGGGATATATTAAGAATTATTGTTTTTGAACGGAGAGATCATAAGGAGCAATTTTTTTTACTTTTGCTAAGTTTGCTTATAACAGCAATTATCAAATGACGATAGACATAACGCCCTATGAAGTCTTTATGAAGGAAAATGTCAATCTCCGCTCCCTTGAAATAATGTGAGCGAGAGAAAAATGTTAGGGCCGAAGTAATTAAAGAAATGATAGAGATTGTGCGTCAAGTCAAAAAAAAAAAATACATAAGACCGTATGAAATTCTGAAAAGAATAAGTCAAGTAGCGGATAAGCTAGCTTTATTGCCGAGTTTTAGAAGTACGTATAACGTGTTCCATGTATCTCAGTTGCGATGATACATGTTCGAACCAAAGCATGTTATCCATCTAGAAGAAGTGATCTTTAATCCAGATCTAAGTTAAGAAGAGAAGCTAGAAGTGATTTTGGATCGAAAGGTCCATCAACTTAGAAATAATTTGATCGTGTCAGTAAAGATCAAATGAAATCATAATGATTTAGAGAAGACACATGAGAGTTAGAAAGTAAGATGAAAGAAAAGTATTCCCAGTTATTCCAAGAAGTAAGTAAATTTCGGGACGAAATTTATTTTTAGGGGGAGAGAATGTAATACCCCGTTTTTCTTGCATAAATTGCCTTAGTTTTTCTTTAATTAAATTAAGGAAATTAAGAAGAAGAAAATTTCCTTTTTATTAATTTTTCTTCGGCAACCCTAATTTTTGCCGTAAAAAGGAATTAAATTATTTTTGTCTCGTCTCGGTTAACCTGAAACGAGGAAGAATTTATGTTTATCAATATGTACTTACATATTTGATTTTTAGTTGAGAAAACTATGAATTTACTTTTCTTAATTAAATTTATTAGTAATTAATTATCTAAGATGATAATTTTTATTTATTCGGAAATGACTCGTTTTTCCGTATTATGAAAACTTGTATTAGGGTTGGAGAGGCCCTAATTGATTTTTCTAAAGTGAGAAATTAGAGATTTAAGTTTTGATTAGCAAATTTTGTAATTAATTGATTAAATTGAGTATTTAATTAATTAATTAATCTTAATTATTACCTAAGCCATGACATATGATTTGTTGACTTTGGTGAATAAATAATTAAATGAGGGACACCTCACCTTATCCAACATGAAATAATGATTTTAAGATATAGTCAAGATTAGCATGCATTATTTAATTAGAATACATTGAACTTAGCCTTATCTATTAATTAGTGTGTTAGTATATATATAAGATGATCATCATCATTCTCTCACTCTCTCCCTCCCATTCTCGGCTGAAAATTCCAGCACACACGCACACTCTCTAAACTCCATTTTTGTGTAATTTTCAAGCTTCAAATCAAGAGTAAATCATTTCCAAGTTATTAATCAAGGTAAGATATAAGTTTAATTCAAGTTTATAGCTTAAAAATAAGCTTTGATCATCTTATTTTTAAATTCCAGATTTTTCGAAAATTAGGATTTAATTAGTAGATGATTATGATCTTGATTTTTGATGTTTAATTCATGCTTGGGATGCATGATAGATCATTGATTCAAGCTTAATTAAACCCTAACCCTAATAAATTGAATTTTCGAAAATGAAGGAAGAATTAGGGGTTTATAAATTTTGATGATGGATGATCAAATTAATTGATTATTTGAGCTTAGATAATTATTCTAAGCATGTTTGATGTTGGAAGTAATCAAAGAATCAAAGTCCTTCTATTATTTTCAAAATAGCCGAAAATATTAATTAAAATTAGGGGTTTTTGATCCTTTGATCCTATGATCAAATTGATGATTTCTATGAGCTCCTATGATGATTATAAACATGTTTGATGGTTTGATTTATTAAGATTTGAGAAATTTCAATTTAAATTAACATGATTGGAAGTGATTAGAATGAAATTTGGATTTTAAATTCTTAATTTATCAAAAGGACCGAAATATATATGTACAATAAAGCCATGTATTTGATTTTAATGAAGAAAATAATGATAGAAATGGAATCTACGTTAAAAATTAAGTGACGTAGAATTTTTCAGAATTTTAATACAAAGTTTTGAAATTGAGAGTTTCTAGAGTTTAATTCCTTGATTAACCCAGCTGGACCAAGTCAGCTGGATTTACTCAGCTGAACTCAGTCAGCTGGAATTACTCAATTTGGACCCGATCAATTTGGATTTACTCAGTGAACTCGGTCAATTTGGAATTACCATGGACCCGTCAGTGGATTTACTCATTGAACTCGGTCATTTGGATTTACCCAATTTGGACCTGATCAATTTGGATTTACCCAGCTGAACCCCGTCAGCTGGATTAACTCAGCTGGGTCCAGCCAGCTCAGTTTTCCAGCCAGCTCAGTTTTTCCAGCCAGCTCAGTTTTCCAGCCAGCTCAGTTTTCCAGCCAGCTCTGTTTTTCCAGCCAGCTCAGTTTTCCAGCCAGCTCAGTTTTCCAAATAACTCAGTTTTTCCAGCTAGCTTGATTTTCCAGACAGCTTGATTTATCCAGCTGATTTTTGATCAACTTGTTTTCAGTTGTTTCTTTCGTAAACTCAAAAGTTATAATGTTAAGCTTAAATGTTATCAAAGAACTTAAGCATTTTTGATGTGATAAAATAAATAAAGAAAGAGCTTAATGGTTAATGAGATGCTTATATGAAGAAATGAAATATTTTTTTTATGATATGATTAATGTTGACAATAGTATAAGTTATAAGTCAATAAATATTAATGAAAAGATGGAAGGGTTAGAAGTAAAGTATATGTTTGCTTATGTCTTTAGAAGTTCTTTTCGAATAGTGAATGATTAAGAGCTAATGATGATTTTAAGTATTAATGACACACTAATGATGAATTAAGTATTAATGATACGTCATTAATGAGTTAATATGTCAAAGACATATTTTGATAATAATATAATATTAAGTTTAAATATTATCCAAAAAGTTTAAGCATTTATATTATGCTTAAATAATTAAATAAAAAGCTTAAGTGTTAATCAGATGCTTATATGACTAAATGAGATGTTTATTTGTTAAGGAAATGTTTATGTGATAATGATACGATAGTATGATAGATGGCAAGCTTAAGTGGTTAATGAAGTTATTAGTATGATTTTAACTGTTAATTAAGTTAGTTAAGAGCGTTTAAGAAGTTAAGTTAGAAATTCTCGAGTTTCGACGTAGAATTCCGAAGCGAATTAAGTTAAGAATATCGAAGTTGTTTATTCGATAGAAATTATTCTCGTTTTGAAGTTTGTATTTCCATTTCGATTAAAGGAGCAAGTGGAAGTGGAAGCTGAAGTGTAAAGCACAAATTTAGCGAGCGTTAAAGTTAAGACAAAAGCTTAAGTGTATCAGGTGGGCTTTCTAACCAATGAAATGACGAATGAAGTTATATGATTATATATGAGATGTTTTAAAAATGATTGACTTGCCAAATGTTTAAGTTCTTGTATGTTACCATCTACTATAGCAAGACGAATTCGGTCCTACGCAAGGTAGGATTTGTGTACACTATTTTGTAATCGGGAGCTTTCCGAAAGGTATGGACGATTACAAGTGTTTGAGAAGGAGGCCTCCTTCTCAACACTATCACTATGTGATTATAGATCTGGTACATACCTCATAAAGTATATGTCTGGCCAGGCAAACATGATTTACAGAAAAAGAAGAAGTTGAGCATGCACAGGTTTATTTTTTTAGAGACAAAATTTTTCTTGTGCTTATGCTTTATGGCAAGTTTAATCTCTAACTCTAAGAAGTAAGTTTCAAAATATTTTGGCATGTGCCCACTGAGTACGAAGTACTCAGCCCCGCCTATTATTTCTAAAATGTGCAGGTTAGCTGGGATGAAGATGATCGTGTGCTGGCGGACTTGTTGTTGTTGTTATTATTTTATTAATGTTAATAGTCATTTTGATGAGCTTAGAACCTAGAATATATGTCTTCACACATATATTCTCTCGTTTTTCCGCTGCAAGATTATGATATTGAGATTAGTATAAGTTGATGAAGTGTTGAAGTCTGAAGTCTCGAACTATGTTTGTTATCTTATTTTGAAGTCTAGCCAATCTAATTATCTATATAATAGTTGTTCGTTATATTGGAAGTTCAGTCTTATTACAACTGATTTTATCGTGCTTTCTTGATCCTGAAAATCAGCTCATTTCCTTCATGGTTGTTGCCATTAATCTGGTTGATGAGATTATTGATTTCCGAGCTGATTTGAGATTGTATTTGATGATATGCATATTTTAAAAAGAGATCAAATGTTCGTTTCATTAATCTCGAGTTACGCATGTCATAATTATCCTAAGTTTGATGATTTGTCGAGCATGAGTTGCCTTGTTTGCTCTTAAATGATAGCAGGGTCGCTATCTTAATCCTTTTGTTAATCATAAATTGTGTAAGTCGTGGGACCCACCGGCTTTGTCATCTAATTTCTAGGCCGGGCTGCGACAACTCTTTATCAAGCAAACCAAACGCTCCCTTAGAATTTAAATTGGAACGACAGAGAGATGGAGAGGAATGAAGAAGGAGATTCGTGGAGGACGAACGGCGACAGAGAGAGGTGATACAGAGGTGCGACGGAGATTCTCGGTCGAGAAATTGGGGATGAGGCGGGAAGCTAATTTGGGTCTGAAGTTTTTCACTGTATAGAGTTTTTGACTGATATAAATTAAATTAGTCTTCTATTTTGCATTTATAAAAATTAGAAATTAAAATAAAAAATAATATAGTTAATAGATAACGCTTATACATAACAGAAGGCTAAACACCATTACATATAGTATAGTTTAATAAAGCTTATACATAACTACAGGGGCAGGGGCAGAGCCAGGGGCAGTGGGATCACTGGACCCCCTGGGATTTTTTTAAAAAGTAGGGGTATTTTTGTAATTTTACAAATATGTTATAAAAAAAATACTCCTTCCGTCCGCGATAAGTGTAGCACAATTTCTTTTGCGTACGTACGCGATAAGTGTAGCACTTTCCATTTGAGGAAATGACTCCACCCACTACTATTATTTTAAACCTCACAACAATTCATTATGGTGGGTCCCTTTCTCCACTCAAAACCAATTTATCAACCATTTCTTAAAATTGGTGCCGAACCCAATGTGTTAATGTGTTACACTTTTTGCTGACGGAGGGAGTAGAAAATATAGATTTTATCTTAATTTTTAACGGGTAAAGGCCTAAAGGTAATAATCTTTCCAGCTCTACAAATCCCTAAGCTCTGCAAATCTCCTCCCAAATCCCTAACCTCTGCAAATTCGAAATTCTTGTTTAATCTCACCACTATGGGCGTCCTAAACTTTTCAGTCGTCGGCTCACCGTCTCTCTACCGTCCGTGGCGCCGCTGACTTGCTCTGTTGCTTCGCACAGCTGCGCTGTTTCGTCTAGAAATTCATTTCGGCCAATTGAACCTTCTGGAACTGTTTCTTTATAAGAACTAAAAATATTTGTGTCAAAATAACAGATGCCAAGAAGACCAAAATAACAGAAATTCACTTGTTTCTTTTTAAAATCGGGTTCTATGATAGTTGGATTCTCGTAAATGTATAACTGTCAAGTTGAAACTTTGAGAAGAGAAGCAACCCGTGAGAAACTTTCTAGAAAATATGCTAAATTTTATTTGCTATTCACAGGAAGTAGTAAAAAATGAAACGCTATTTTAATCCCATACTTGCTAGTTGCTACAAGTGTGGATGGTTCATCTTCAACAATTAATGGTCCTACTACACGTGTTGGACCTGAAGCATCACCAGGAGAAGTGAATATTATTTATTTTTAATGATTATTATTATTTATTTTTAATTTAATTTAATTTAATTTTTTATTTTAATTTAATTATTAATTTCATTGAAAAAAAATTGGACCCCTGAATCAATTGTCTGGCTCCACCCCTGCATAACGGTATGCTCATAACTGTTATAATTATGCATAGATAACACTACGTGCGTAACGGAGATTTTTCAATTCGTTATCTTTACAAAAAATTGCGCTCATATGTAACGGTTTTTAAAAATATCCGTTATGTAGTGTTATCTATGCGTAAATTTATAGTAGTGGCGGTTGCTAAAGTGACATCATTTAATTTACAAAGAGGAATTTTACGACATGTTTTTTAATAGTATGTTTGCATTATAAGCTAATGATATCATTGTCAAAATATATGGTTACTTAATGATACGTTGGTTCCGAATATGAGATTGAAAAGTCGAGAGGAATTTGTAAATTTTTCTTGCACCAAAGGAGGAAATTCCCAGGATTGTATTAGAATTAGGACAATGTAATATTCATTTCCCATTGAAAACTGGAACTTATGATCTTTAAATTTACACGTGTATTGTTAGTTGTTACTCAGATTTCACTTTTTTTAAATTTACACGTGTATTGTTAGTTGTTACTCAGATTTCACTTTTTTTTTTTTTTAGAGAATTACAAGGTATATATATATATATAATCTAATCAAGCACTACACCACCATATAGGCGGGACCTTTACACCACATAAATGTGGGACCACTACACCACCACGCAGGGTGGGACCACTACACCACATATATATAATCTAATCAAGCACTACACCACCATATAGGCGGGACCTTTACACCACATAAATGTGGGACCACTACACCACCACGCAGGGTGGGACCACTACACCACAAAACAAGGTGGGAAATATACTACACCGCACGCAGGCGGGATTGAACCCAAGACCTCTCGCTAAGGAAAGTCTTGTGGTGCCTCAGCTAGCCAATTGAGCTAGGCCTCATCCGCCATATTTCACTTTTATTATTGTTAATTCTTTTGTGCCGAACGTTTGAGCTCTGTCACTACTCTAGATATTCTCTTTTTTTATTTTTCAAGTATGGATTTTACTCAAAATATTTATTTAATATTTGTTTCTAACAAATCTCTTAGACTTTGAACACCGTACGATTAAATAAAATGAGACGACCGACTGAGTCACTAGATTATATAATTGATTGCTGAAAAAAGTTAATTATAAGTTATTCATATTATTATTTTTTCTACAAAATGTGATTTTCTTACTTTATTATCTTAGTCTTCGTCAAAGATATGTTCAGCAACTTGTTTTCAATGACCGTCTTCTTTGAATGAGAATTTTACTTGAAACATAGACTAAAGTTCACTGACTATCGGTTCTTTATTAAATAAGTCCGTTTTTTAGAAAATAATTTTTATATCATCATAACTAATAGTATGATATAAGAACCGATTAATATTGTAGTTTGGTTCCTCCAAAAATAAATAAATGAAATGTAGTTAGTTTGATTTAATGTTTTATTTTCTTTTTTCTTTTTGGATTGATAAGAGGAAGAGGTGGATGGTTTAATTTGAATCATTAATCTCAGTCTTACTTTACATAAAAAAAAAATACAATTGTATACAACGTAGGCCTGACAAATCGTGCGTGTCGGATCGTTATCGTGTCGACATGTTAACAACCCGACTTGTTAAGATCAAATCTGAACATAACCTGTTAAGGATTTGTTCGACACGACACGAATCCGATCCAAAATATTCAAATCCGAACACGACACGAACACGAAAATTACACCATTTCTATCGTGTTGACACGATACGATAACGACACGATACGACACGACACGATTAAAACATAAATTTATACGACACTATAAGCTATATAAACAATAAAAACATTCAAAATTAAACTTAAAACCCTCAGAAAATTAATAAATTAATAATTAATGATGAAAATAAAAAAAATAATAAATAATAAATAAATCTTATCGGGTTACACGAACCCGACCTGATAATTTCGTGTCCATATCAGGTTACACGATAACGATCCAAATCCGATAAGACTTGACATTAACCCATTAAATTCGTGCGTGTTCGTGTTGTGTAAAAAATTATCAGCCCTAATAGTACGGTATGATGAAATCGACGATAATGATATGTCTATTACCAGACTCAAAATTAAGGTGGGATATGGGGGAAGCCATAGGTTTATCATGCAATTAACCTTCACCATTTACTTCCTCAAAATTCAATCAGTTTCTTTGACGTAATTATTCAAGTGGTTTCCACATACCCATCTCACCAAATAATTACTCAATTAACTACCAATTTTAAAAGAATTTATGGGATATAGACAAAAACTCATGTCCAATCAATCGTACGGTACAATCGATTGCACATATCCCTATTGTGATTTAGACGCGTTCATCTCACGTATCCAAATAGAAGATTAAGTTTGGCGCATGTATTGCACGCACTACATATGATGACGCGCCCACCATATTTTTATTAATATATTTGTTTCTTTTCATTTTTTAATTAATTTCAATTAGTGTTTATTAATTTTTAATTAGAATTTATTAATCTTCGATCGGGATTCATATTAATTAACTACAAATTTAACAAATAAAATAAAATAAAAGTCAATTAAAAAATTGACCGGTCACATATGAGTGTCTCAATAATATACTCATTCAAACATGTATATTGATTATCTCGATCGTGCCACTTTGATACCATTTTGGTGACCTAATATTCTTTTATGAACTCAAGACGAAAGCAAAAGGAAGAGGAGAGAAACAATTAATCCCAGATTGTGAACCAGTTTCATTTAGATGCAAAACTAATTTCGATAAAATCTGCAAATTTCATAGTGGAGGCTTTCATAGGTTCGTGCACGTATTTATGATGAATTCCATATTTTTACGATTCTTCTCAATTAATATTAGTGAAATGGTAAAAATAACAATAATTTTATCATTACGTGTATTATGCGCTCAGTCCAATTTGCTAAAGGCTTAAAGCAACGCGTGTAACATTTTTAAATTTAATCACAATTCACAAACATACATTAAGTGAGTGTATGTGACAGAGACATATTATTATAGTATGCTTTAGTTATTTGTTTAGTACAACAACGTCTGAACTGCCTCCCTTTAAAACTATCCAACTTTACTCCATTTTAATTTTGCACCCAAACTATCAAACATACTGTATATATATTAGGGGTGGCAATCGGATCGGGTTCGAGTCGACCTAATTTCGATATGATCTGTTAAGGTCCAACCCAAATCCGACGTGTAAAGAATATGTTCAAACTCGAACACGAACTCAACCTGAAATGACTAAATCCGAACACAACACGATAAAATTCAAATTGACCCGATACGATAATGATCCAAACCCAATTTAAAAGATTTAATAAGAGAAAAAAAAATTTAAAATAAGATTTAATGAGAAAAAAAATTTAAAATAAGATTTAATAAGAGAAATATAAATAAAAATCAAAAATTTAATATCTTTTGATACCTTAGAAGGAAAAATAAATATGTCATCAATTTAAAAGCTTGATATGAATTAAATAAATATAATATTTAAAAATTTAATACCTTATCGGGTAACCCGAACCCAACCCGAAATTTTCAGACTCGTCCAACCCGATAAGGACCCGAACTCAATAAGGCTTGACCTAAACCCATTAATTTCGTGTCGGATTATCATGTCGTGTCGAAAATTGTCAATTCTAATATATATTGGAGGGAGAATCAGTAAATAGAAGAGATGTAGGCGTTTATGATTATAAATTACTAGTATGTTGCCCGTCGAACATCGACGGGATTGTCATACTTTATATATTATTTGTAGGAAAATTAGTTATACAACTATTCGATTTGTTTTAAAACACGTATAGTAATAAATAACCCGTTAATTAACCGAAAATGTTAATTTCTATACACATACCAGTTCATATCCAATTAAAAAAAATTAACTTGTCCACATCTTAAGCTCATATAGTAATATATGCTATATTATATAAATACTCGTTTGATTATAAATCCGTTACCTATTTCAAATCCGATTAAAAAATAATTTTACATCTTGTTATCGTCCCAAACTCACATAGTAATACACGGTAAAGTCTTGTAATCCATATTACAAAGGAAACATTAACAAAATATTAAAAAATAAGTTTCAAGTATAAATTTGAAAATTATACAATTTATAAAACTCGCCTCAAGCCCGATTAAGAAGTAATTTTAATACTCTTTCCTACCACAACACGTATAGTAATGTCCGTTAATAACTCGAACCCATTTATTTATATACACGTACCCGTTTTTTCTGATTAAAAAAAATTACAACTCGTTCACGTCTTAAATCTGCATAGTAATACTCGCTATAAACTTAAATATTACAAAGTAAACATAATTAATATATAGTGTACATGCCAAAAACTTAAAAGTTAATATTTTCAAGTATAAACTCAAAATTATACTCCTGTCCTAAACTTATAAGTTACAAAATCCATAAAAATTCAGCTTAAAATTTATACTTGATCTATAGTCGATCAAAAAATAATTTTACTATTTGTTCTCGTCCTAAACTACTCATTCATTTCTCAAACTCGCATAGCAATGCCAACTAATTGCACGAACTTGTTTATTTATATTTAAAAAATAATTTTACAACTTGTTTATGTCTCAAACTCGTTTAGCAATACTCGTTAAAAACTTGAATATTACGAAATAATACATTAACAAAAGATTTGAAAATATGTTTTAACTATAAATTTGAAAATTATACAATTTAAGAAATTCGTCCCAAATCCGATTAAAAAATTATTTTACTACTTGTTCCCACCGCAACCCGTATTGTATTATCCGTTAATAAACCCGATCCCCATTTAAATATAGAAAATATCTATAATCAAATATAAGATGTTATAATAATTGAGTATTCATCTCAATAAAAAATTGAATGTTACATAGTAAACATTAATGATAAATCTATAATAAGTTTTTTTTTTTTTAATGAAGAAAAATTGGTATAGCCATTTCAATTGTTGAACACCATTCTTATTAAAAGAAATTGCAAAATTTGGATATTGTTTTGTAATTTTGAGAAGTCTTGTTGTTATTTCTAGTCTTCTTCCAATGTCAAATCCCAATAAGCGAAGGTACAAATAGAGTACGAAAGAGGCACTATGTATTGTTAGGGATGACAATTATATCCGCAGATACCCGTCCCATATGGGAGCGAAATTTTGGGGTCGGGATCGGGTTTAGGTATGGAGATTTATACCCGAGAGTTCGGGTAGGGTACGGGGGTATAAATCCCCGCTCCAATAAATAATACTCTTAATATATTTTTTAAAATTACATTTAATATTATTGATAAATTTTAGGGTCTAGTAAACGCATTTGTATGTAATTATATTAATTTCCTGCTTTGCATATTTTGAATTTATTTTCCTGATTTGCATGTATTAATTTAGTGGATAATGTTAGTATTTAATTTAATTTTTTTTTTTTACAAAAACAAACTTTTAAACTCATAGAATTTTTTAGTGGGTACCGTTCCCCGTAGGGTAATTCCTACCCCGATTTAAACTTGTATGGGGGTGAATTTTGTACGCCGGTATAGGTGTGGGAAAGCACTTTCCGCCTCGAACCCATCTCGTTGCCATTCCTATGTATAGTTAATAAAAACAAACAATATATAGTATATTCCAAAATAGGGGAAGGATTAAATAAAAATAATATCCGTGTAAGAAATAAGAAATGATCTACACCGTTCTTTTTTGTTATCTATGATTAATATTAATTTTAGATTTTTTTTCCCATTCTAATTTATGCGGTTATGAGGGATAATGTTGTCATTTTTTCTTTGAATCTAACCGATAATTTCAGTAAATCATGGGTTATGAGGCGTTTACATAGTTAATAATTTATTTTGATTGTTTTTTTAAAACGTATTTTGACTGGTTTTTATTTGAAAGTTTTCTTTAAGATTTTATGAAGGTATTTTTTTCCTTTTCTGCAATAATTTTGGCAAGATTAATTATTTACTCCCTCCGTCCTGCCATAAGTGGCTACATTTCCTTATTGGAGTGTTTCATCATAAGTGGCCACTTTCCTAATATGGAAACACCCTCTCTCACACAAAACTCCACCACTTTTTATCTTTGTACCCTTTAAACACTCTTCTCCTAAATACCCGTGCCCAAAAGAAAGTAGTCACTTATCATGGGACGGGGGAGTATATTTTAGCTACATTACTTTTCATATATTCTATGCCACTATTAATGCATTATCAAATACGCTTTAATGCATGGTACGAAAGTTTCATATAATGTGTTATCATATGCAATCTTGAAATATAATGCATTTATTGCAATCTACATATTAATTTGGAAGATATAATGAGTTATAGAATAAAATTGAAATAAAATGCATTATATATAGAAAAAAAAACTGGAAATAAAATAAAAAATTATTAGTGTTGGTTTCGAATTTATCACTGAATTGTATATCATTTCATGGTGTAGTGCATTAAGAAATACTCTTTAATGCATTATATGGAAGTTCATAGCCAACAAGATCTTATATACTCCATCTGTCCCGCTATTAGTGACTCATTTTTCTTTTTGTGTTGTCCCGCTATTAGTGGCCGAACCCAAAATAGCAAAAATTAACCCTTTAAAAGTGTGGACCCTACCACTTTTCTATCTTTTACACCTTCTTCTTAATACCCGTGCCCAAAAAGTATGAGCCATAAATAACGGGACGGATGGAGTATTAAAAAGTGAATAGAAAAAAGAGTTAAAAAAACGTAAAGGCCAAAATATCCTATATATCAATCTTGCAGATAACAGGAATACAACACAAGGCATGCCTCGTTAAAATCTCTTGGAAAAACTCACAGGAAAAAACCCATATAGAAAAGAGCACCTGTCTAGTACACCGTCCATATAAAAGAAGGACTAAACATGCCTCGCATCACACAATTAAGAAATAATTTAAATAATTGTGAAGTATAATGCAATATATATATATATATATATATATATATTAATTTGGGATATATATTAATGCAGTTAAGAAATAATATTAAAATACAATGCATATTTAATATTGGTTGGGAAGGATTTAATTTTTATTTGTGTTGTTGCTTCAAATCTCATGATTTCCGATTTCGTGGTGTAGTGGTTGATGAAATAATAAATGATGTTTAAATAAATGGATATTAAAAGGTTTAACTAAAACCCACAATTTATTTATTTAACAATGCACATTATTATCTTAATAAAGTTATTATATATATTTTGTTATATTAAGTTGTTTCTTTAAATTTGATCTGATGCTAATGCCAAAAAAATGTGTAATAGTAAAATTGATTACATTATGAATTGCCAAAAATAAGTTGTCCATAATAATAAATTAAATATATAAGAAGTTATAAAGACCAAATTCATCTGAATCTAATTTTACACAATCATACAAAATAATTTGTTGGAAGCTCAAACAATTACCAAAATAAATTATATACCCAAAAACAGGATAATAGTATTACTAATTTACTATTCTTGTCGGATATATGAAAAATCTCACATTTTCATTAACAAATATTCTTAGAGTTCAAAGTTTATATAAGCCTTCATCTTAGGGCGGTTTGCAATATTGGGCCATATTTCTTCAGGTCGTTCAAATTAGGCCATTATCTTAAAAGTTTGGCAGTCTTAGGCCCTTTTTCGGCCCGATTGGCGGTCAAAGGCCACCTTTCGGCCCGATAAGTTCAAAACAGAATACCCACAAAGCTTATAAAGATTTCACATCAAAATTAAGACAAAAATTACTCAAGTTTACTATTTTCTTCAAATATCGATCCAATTTCTAATTTGGAGATAATTCATGCAATACTATCAGGCCCATCACACTTCCGTATAAAAATTCTAAACATACCAACTTCATACCTTTTTGACCCTAATGCTGCCGGGTATTTCCACCGAAAGTTTTAGGGACCTCGTCCAACCACACGATCGCAACCGATGGTTTCCAGACGTAGACTCCTTCAGCAACACTCAGCACAGCCCTCGTTCGTTTCCTACTCCGGGCGTAGGGTATTTAGTCGGTATTTAGAGAATAATTAGACACTGGAAGGGATGAGCAAAAGCCCGAACTTTATTTAGGAATTATATAAAATTTATTACAACATAAGTATATCTCCTTTAGGGAGGAGACGGACTTGTTTAGCTACCTATGGTAGCAGAATTGAAATACATAAACTATACTATACTAAGCTAGGAACTATTACAAATTTTATTTTGAGAGAGCAGAGGAGATGGTGTAGATGATTTTCTGGTGGATTTTCGATGCCTTCTGCTCTCCAGCCTCGTGGTTTATATAGAGGTCTCAATTCTCAACCTCCTTCCTTCATTATTGCCTCGGATTCTTTTGTTCCGTGGCCAGCCTGTATTTGACTCAGCGTAGGACCACTGCTGTCGTCCATTATTGAATAAGGACGCCAAACTTTCGGTGCTACTTGTCATTCCGCATTATCTTTATTCAATAATGCTTCTCCTGTGCTTTTACCCATTTGTTATTTAGTGGGTAATCACTTTTCTCTCCACCCACTACTGTCGTTATCTTTTTAGTGGGTGCTCCAGCTCAGAGTCACATGACTCCGCCAACCTGTGTCGGGAATCTACTTTTTTCCCGGGGCCCTTGGCGTCCTTTCTTTTGGCAACGCCTTTGGTTCGAGATGCTCGTTGGACCGAGCCTTCTCTTTTCCTCTTCTGGGCATGAACCCCTTCCCGAACTCTGGTTCCTTCTGGTTCTGACAATCCGAACAAACGCGCTCAGACCAGTTTCCAAAATGAGCCATGTTACAGTATTTGCGATGAGTTTCTTTACTCGTCGCAATCTTGTTTTCCCAGAGCAAGGTTCTCTTTCTCTCGAAAGCTTCCTCTGCGAATCTTGTAGATTTCCCTGTCATGGTATTTAACAGGAATGATCCGTTCAATGAATTCTAAAAGAATTTGAACGGGAACTTGACTTTGTCCATCTCAGTGAGACAGATCCATAAACCCCATGCTCTTCTTGTGGAGATGAGATCTTCTGGTAATGTAGAGACTAGAGCAGTCTCTTTTTCTGCAGGCGCTTTGATCTTTTCGAGGGCGCGTGCATCTGGTCTTCGAAGCCTAATATAGTGGAAGGCTTCATGGTTTCCTTTCCCTGCTGGTTCTGGGGCTGCACTGATGAAATACAGCTCCAAAACGTCACCTCGGCTAAGCTGCGGATTGTTAGCCCAGGTATCATACACCGCTTCTTGAATCCACTTGGGTAGATTCTTGATTTCGGCGAATGATGGAGAGGTGGTATAAACTGAAGCAAGTGCTCCGAATTCATACCATCTTTTGACTTCGTGTGGATCTGAATTTGGCATCATCCACACCCGAGGATATTTCCCCGAGACATCAACCATTATTTTTTCTGGGTTGATTCCAGTCCTTGTGTTGAGCTTCTCCCAATTGGCTTGATAAACCTGCCATGAAGAAGAAACTTCAATCTTATCAGTTTTAATCTTAGATGTGCCAGTCATTGGCCTAAGATTAATCTCTCCCTCTTTTTCCCCAGAGGTGCTAGGTTGACATGATGGTTCAGAGTGTGACCCCTGAATATCATCTTTTTCTTTGGGCAATGGTTTCGAAGATATCACCACCTTAGAACTTGGGCAAGAGGTATTTGAATCCTCTGCTACAGGTTTAGAGCCCTGTACTCGAAACTCTTCTTTTACCAAAGGATCTTTGGCCACCCGAAGGATTGGTGTTTGACATGCAGCCCAGAGTTGCCCCTGAGACCGTATGCAAGCTCGTATTCTCTCGGTGACTTTCGTCTTATCGAGAGTCTGCAATCTTCCTGCTTGCTCAGCATTCAGAATGTACTCGTCCCACTCGCCGGTTAACATCTCCAGATTTTCTCTGAGATGTCTATGGGCTAGCAGAATGGAGTTCACCTCAGTTTGCTCCATCTCTTGTTAGGAAATATGCAAGAATATTTTCGTGAGATTTCAGAATGACAATATCAAAAATATAATATTGGCATTCAGCTTGCCATCTGATTAATCTAGCATTTTCAGGCTTAGATTCCATCTTGTTTCTTAAGAAAGCTTTAACCTGTGTGTTATCAACTTTCAAAGTAAATTTCTTTGCAAATAAAAATAAAGGCCATTTTTTAAACGCCTTTCTGACTGCAAAGAACTCTTTCTCGTTGATGTGCCATCTCACGGCCTCATCATCTGAAAATAAACCACTGCAGTATCTACAGGGTTCTTCTCCATTAGGAGTGATCTTGGTTAAGACTGCAGCCCACCAATAATCACTAGCATCTGTATACAGGACCAAGTCGTCTTCGTCCTGAGGTATCGAGAGCTTTGGGAGATTTTTGCAAACCTCTTTTAACTCTTTCATCCCTTGTCGATGTTCTTCTGTCCAGATGAATGGAACATCCTTTTTCAGTAATGAACTGAAAACTTTTCTATGTTTTGCGAGATCTTTAATAAATGGTCCTGCAAAATTAACAACTCCCAAAAAACTCTGAAGTTGTTTCTTTTCTTTCAAATCTTCAGGAAAATTCTGGACCTTTTGAACAATATGGTCCTGCAGAATGATTCCTGCTTCATCGATCTCAATACCCAGAAATTCCATTCTCCGAGTTGCAACGACTGCCTTTTTTTCAGACAGTACTAAACCTTCTTTATAACAAACATCTGCAAAGATCTCAAGATATTTGATATGTTCTTCCATATTTTTTGATGCTATTAATATATCATCAATATAGACGAACATAAAAGAAAAATAATCTTTAAATTGATTATCCATTTTTCTCTGAAATATTTGAGGCGCATTAGCTAACCCCATTGGCATTACGTTCCAAACATAATGTCCTTGTGGAGTAGAGAAGGCTGTAAACTTCTTACTCCCTTCCTCCATGCGAATCTGGTAAAAACCTGACTTGCAATCAAACTTAGAGAAAACCTTAGCATTCCTAATGCAGTTAATGAGGTGTTCCCTACTAGGGATAAAATATCCATCAAACTCCAGAATATCATTAATTCATTTGTAATTAATAACTAATCTGGGTTTATCTCGTTTGATCTCACCATGATTCCTTACCAGAAATCCGGGACTGCTGTAAGGCGAGTTCCCTGGTTCGATCAGCTTTAAATCAAGGTGTTCCTTGATTATCTCCTTCATATCCTGTTGATCTTTGAGGTTCATCAGGATTGGCCTGTATCTAACAAACTCATACTCCTTTTCTGGCTTTACCTTCAAGGTTGCATTGAGCTGGTTTCTATCCCACCATGCCAAAGGATTCTCATTATAATTTCTTTTGATTTTCCTTTTGACATCTTCTAGGGATACCTTCACCTCTTCCCTAATATCTTGATGGGATATTAAAGAAGCTTTGAGGATTTGAATCTCTTCATCTTCGAGATCCCAATCCCTAATACAGCTTAGCACTGCTTCGCTGAATCTCCTTTGATCTTTCATCTTTGGGTGTCGAAGTTTTCCTTCATCACCACGCTTGCTGCGAAAACTCAATGGTATCTGGCGAGTAAAAGCCCCTTTGAGCCTCTGGACAATGATCTTGTGATCGCAAATGGTTGTGAAAACCAATTGCCTTTTTTCATTATCCTGCATATATATTTTGAACATCTGTAGGAAATTGTTTCCTAGCAGAATGTCTGCACCTGTATCATGGAAATAAATTGGTGGAGTTTTAACCTTATACCAAGGTGTACCTCTGGCTCCTCCAATCAGAATTTCCGTCTCTTTTACTCCTTTAGCAAGGAGCAAAATCTTCTTTGAGAAATCTCTTCCTGCAATTCGGGGTAGATCATCCTCTACCTCTGCTGGGAAGATTCCTCGTTTTGCAGTACAGATTCCTGCACCTGAATCAATATAAGCAGCAAAATATTCTGCTTTATATTTTTCATATAACATCCCTATAGAGATGTATATGGAGAATGGACTTGTCATTCGATCAATAGTTTTCTCCCATTAATCGTGATTTTCATTCCTTCTTCTTTATTTCCCCAAGGTTTGTGATCTTCAAGGAAATCCAAACCCAAAAGCAACCGCTTCCTTCCGGCTCTGCCTTTGATCTCCATCACCTGTCCCCCAATTTCCAGGGTGCCTTTGTAATGATTGATCTCTGGCTGTTGCAGATAGTAAAGAACATTACAAGGGAAGTTGGTTTCCCACCTTGTAGTGTCAAATTTTACTATCACTTCTCTCCATCCCTCTGGACATTTCAGATTCACTGGAACTTTGTTACTCTGAGATGTTTGAGGGTGTGGCGCTTCTCGAATGAGACTCCGACTCCTCCCATATGGCTAAGACATAATTCTGTCTCCTTGGAAAGATAATCTCCCTGAAGTTATCCTGAGACTTTGATCGTGTCTCATGACTTCTCTATCTCGGATTTGAATATCCACATTCCTTAACCGAGCAATTTCAACTCTATCGGGACAAACAGCTGTTGTCACCTTGTTGAAGATATCTGGTATCTCAATAAACTTCTTTCCCAGAAATAACTCAGTGTGATGTGAGTTGGAAAGAGCATATGATACCTGATAAGTAATGGAGTAAGGCCTATTTCCTTCTTCCAATAAATCCTTGCGTTTAAAGTCCTGATAAAGCGTCAGGGCTTTGCTGAAATGGGTATCATTAAGATTGTAAGCAATCTTTGGATAGATGATTCCCACTACTTGTCCTGCACAAAGATCTCCCGCAATTGTTCCCAATACGGAATCTTTCAGATTTCTAACTCTTTTATCGCATATAGCGATATCGATCGGCGTGTGAACTCCGGTAAAGAGGGCCGATTTTAACATTAACTGGATGGCTCCAATATGGATCCAATTCATCTTTTCAGCAACTTCAGGCTTCATCTTTGATAGATCTTCCCTGATGTCACTAGCTGGAATCAGCTGCATCTCCACTTGATTCCCTGTAAGCTCTATAGGAAGCGACATTTCTCGTCTAGAAATTCCATAGACGATTTGTTGTTTCCTTCTCCTTAGATTAAAGTTCCTTAGAACTTGATCTATGTTGTTTGCTGAAAAGCCTTGATACTTTTGTATATTCAGACTCTTCTTCATGATTTTGTCAATCAGACTTTGAGAGAGAGTTGTGTGACTGGAGAATCCCGTCCTGTCCTCTTTCTCCTGATGAACAATCTCTGGATTAGTCTGACTCCGATCTAGTTCCATCAGACCATTCTGAATCTTCTTCGCTGAAGACTTCTTCTTGTTCATATATACTCTCATCTGAGGGTATATCTTCGAACCGATATACTTGTACCAGTTCCTGGTAGTAGACGGCATCTTCGATATCTGGAGTTGATTCGAATTTGTTGATACCTCTTCTCTCGTTGTCTGGGCAATTTGTGGAAATATGCCCCTTCGCACCGCACGTCCAGCAGTTGCAATCCTTGAAACTTTCATTAACTCTAGTGTGAGTTCTTCTGAAAGTTTTCTTGGCGGATGTCCTTCCTTGGGATTTATTATCTCCTCGGAAAGGATACCTATTCCTTGATGGTCCACTTCTTTGGCCGGATTTGTAAGATCTGACTTTTTGTCTTGACCATCTGGTTCTTGGTTTCCAAGAATTTCTTTTTGGATCTCCACCTTTATAATAGGGCTGAAACCTATTTTTCTTGTATTTCTTCAGCCTCGGTGGTTCTCCTCCAATGATCGTTGGCAGATCATTGTCATCACAGTTTAGAGGAGCGCATTTATTAATTCTCCTCAGTTTCTTCATGTTCCTCAGAGTTGTTGCTTGTTGACACCACTCTGAGAGCTTCCGATGTACATATGACATCCTTCTTGCGACGTTCTCAGGATCACCCGGTTCGTAATTCCGAATCAGCATCTCTTTCCATGGGCTTGGAAATTTCAGAAAGAAAATTTCCAGTGCTACTCTATCATCAACTTTTGATTGATGTTGATAAAGAGCAAAGAGTTGTAGAAACTTGTTAAGCGATTGTTGATCCAAGACAGCCAGTCTTAGACTATACAATGCCATCAAGTATTTCTTCATTTTCTCTTGATCAAATCTCTCGAAATATCCTTCTCCCAGAAAATGGTTTTTAAATAGTACTGCCATATTCTGGACATGTTCTGTATAGTTTTCACTCTCAAAACATGAATTCTTGATATCCACAGGAAAGAATTCCCATGCAATTTTGACGATTCCCGCAAGACTCATTTCGAGAATTCTTACGAAACCTTCCTTGTTCAAATCGAGAGTTGCTGCTGCAATTCTCAGGGCTGACGTCCACTCGTCAATAATGGATTCTCGATCTCTGAAATTGACTTCATCGAGGTCGAGCATTACTCCGTATGGATGAATAGGATCCAGGGTTGCCTTTCCATAAGGTGTGTCTAGTACCTTTGGATGCGGCCTTCTTGCCCTTGTCCTTCTTGCTGCCATGTATGCATCATTTGGGGTATATTGATCATACCTTGCTCCAGTCTGAAAATCCTGGACTGCATTAATGGCTCCTGGTGCATTTTGAAAATCTTGCTGATTTCCAATAATGGCTCCTGGTGGAAGTTGATTCACCGGCTGTGGATTTTGGACCACATTCTGGTTCATTTTTAAATCAACCATCGTTATGTTAGCAAAAGATTCTGCTAACTCCTGGAGGTCGTCAAGCTTGATTCGGTCAAGATTACTCATTTTTTCCTTTCACGAATCATTCTTTTCTTTTGATTCCTTGGAGACAGGAATCAATCAGTTCTTTCTCCTGGTTATGCTGAATTAATATATCCAGCATATTTCTCCAGCGTGTAAGAACATTCTGGTGTCTCGTCCTTCTTTTCTCCAAAATTTGGAGACGTTCCTGGAAATGTCCACACCTTGGACATTCTTCTAGATCCATCAGTTATGATTGTTATGATGGTTCCTTCTCATGGTGTTTATCACCTCGAACAGGAGATCGTTCAGATCTGAATCATATCTCCTTCTTGCCTCAATTTCTTGAGTTAAAGGCTCAATATATTCGAGCCTTCTTTCTCGTACGACTATAGAGTCGAACAATTCTCTCCAGATTGTCCGTAACATCTGGTTTCTTTCTCTTTTTATCTCCAGATCTTGGAGATAATTCCTGTAACACTCGCATCTCGGACAATTGTCCGGATCCATATTTTTCTTGATGTCTCCTCCGTTAGGATAATACTTAAAGCAATAAATAAAATATAATTCCCAAATAAACCTAAGGCTCTGATACCATTTTAGAAAGCGTGGATCTCTTGTAACCTTGAGCAATTCTTATCTTGATGTGTATTTATGATTTGTTTCAAAGCAAGTGGGTATTAACGATTTTGGCCCAAAATTGCAACTTTTATAAAACATAGTGGCCTAATTTTGCAAATCCAAAATTCAAAATTTCATATCTTTCAAGCCCGAAGGCCCTTTTCTTGCAAGCCCGCTGAATTATGGCCTAAATTTGCAAACTACCCTAAGATAAGGGCCTAAACGAATTTACAACTCAATATTCTTACATTAAATTACAAAGTACTAAAAAGTATCTAAAATAAAAAGGTCCTAGCAGTAAATATATTTATTTAAAATGTGTATTTCTATAACATGTAAAACAATATAAATACTATTGCAATCATATCCGATGGACAATTCACCAACGTTAGCGACGACGACGAATCGAACCCATGATATACTTCCCTCAGACACAATTAGATCTACATTTGGAAATTAAGATGATCATAGTAGTAAAGATGAATTGAGATTTTAGATAAATTAAAAAGAAAAATTCTAGAAATGCCACATAAGTATAGAGATGAATGTGGTGTTTACAATATTTTTGCTATTATGAATTGATATGTACTCCCATACACACCTCATTAATAATTAATGTTTGTTTCGATCTCAACAGTTTTCTATAGTACTCTTGGTCAACTATACATATTCATCATATATCTATTACAGATAAAGAATGTGTCATCAGAAAAATTGGAAAAATATTCTACTATTAACTATTAAGTTGTATAATTCTCAAAATATATATATATATATATATATATATATATAGGGGATGGTTATACTAGAAATATTTTTCTTTGTGTTAAGTAGAAATAAATATAGACCATAGATCTCAAAGATTTGGAGGTTGATGATAAATTTAAAATTAATACGCAAATTATTGTGGTAAATATTAGGAGGACTTCATGGTAATTAACAAAGCCACAAAGACAAAGACGCATTCTTTATCAATATATATCTTTACAAGATTTTATTGTATCAAATTGGTTATGTATATCTGGTTCCTTTTACGTTTTTTTTAAAAAAAAAATTATTCCCTATTTCAATATATTCAGCATGGTTTACATAATTGTTTTTTCTTTTGCTTTATTGTATTTTCTTGATTAAATTAATGCGTATTAATTTATAATTTTATTACCATCCGTTATTGCTTAATAACGCATGTAACTACTTAATAATTAATATTTAATTGCATATTGTTTATTGTTTTTCAGTTAATGCTTTAATGCATATATTGTTTATTATGGCATTGTTTTTTTTTTTGTATTAACTATTGCATTTTATCTAATATTTGAATGCATATTATTTATTATGTTATTGTTTTTTTTGTATTAACTATTGCATTTAATTCATATTTAAATGCAAATTGTTTATTATGTCATTGCATTTTAATTAATATTTAAATGCATATACTGCTTGTTGTTTTTCAATTAATCGTTTAATGCATATTATTTATTATGTCATTGTTTTTTATCAACTATTGTATTTGAATTAAAATGTTATTGCATATTTGGCGTATATTATTTTAATGATAATGGAGCAAGAAATAAAGGGTGAATAGTACTCATGACTTGTTCTATAAAAAATCATAAATTTTTTTAGAACTCTATTGAGCTAAAATAAATCATAAAGCTTTAAAGGAGAACCAATAAAAAAAGACTAAAATACGCATTATTTTTTTTAATGCAACGCACTAACCTTTATTAACTTCCATGTCCCACAAATTTAGGAATTTATCATTTATAATATGGGATAAAATACGCATTTAACCTTTAAATATTAATTTAGGCAGAAATTATACTAAAAATCATCCCATTAATCTAGGCCGTTAAGCTAACAAAATCGACGTTTGAGATTTATTTTTAGTTAACACGTACAAATTATTTCTATTTGATCTCTTCCCTATATATATATATATATTTATATATATATATATATTGGAAAAGAATCATATAAGAATGGATCTTAACCTAAGAAATAGGAATAGATCTCCACCATACATCTACAAGGGATGGATGGTCAGATCTGACCCAGGTCAAACCGGGTCGGATACGGGTCAAACCGGGTCGGATCCAGGTCAACGGGTCGGACTCAATCAACCCGTTGACTTTCGGTTTTTTTTTCGAATTTTTTATAAGAGTCAGATGACATGCACCACACTGTGCAATGAGATGCACCAAACTGTGGAATGAGATGCACCACTAAGTGTATTGGTATGCACCATTTTTTATTTTTTAATATTCTTTTTCACTATTTTTATTTTTTATTTGATCAATCCCCTTGCCCCTCATTCTTCGAGAATCAGAAATTTTCAAGTTTGAATATCATTATCTATAAATTAAAATCGGAGCCGAAGGTGGAGACAAAAAAAAAATCTCAAACACTTGGTTATTGATATGGTACGAATACAATGATTTGAAAAGTAGTTTGATTTCTATCATACCAAATCACCCTAAGATTTTCCTTCGTTTTGATATAGTTATACACACACACATAGTGTATGAGATAAATCTCCATGTATTATGAGATGCACCACAATGCATTTTGAGATGCAACACTATGTGTAATGAGATGCACCACCATGTATAATGAGATGCATCACAATGTGTAGATGCAACACACTGTGTAATGAGATGCATCACAACATGAAATGAGATGCACCACATAGTGTATTGAGATGCACCACACTTTATTAAAAAAAAAGGAAAAAAAAAATTGAAATTTTTTTTTCGAACCATAAAAAAAAATACTGAAAAGTCAACGGTTTGACCCGGATCCGACCCGGTTTGACCCGGATCCGACCCGCTTCAAATCTAGCCATCCATCTATTGTGGATCAAGGGTTGGGATTTATTCCTATTTCTTAGTTTAAGGACTCTTTTCACTAGAACCACTCCCTATAAACTAAGAAATAGGAATAAATTCCAACCCTTGATCCACAATAGATGGATGGCTAGATTTAAAGCGGGTCGGATCCGGGTCAACGGGTCAACCCGTTGACTTTTCAGTTTTTTTTTTATGGTTCGAAAAAAAAAATTTTGAAATTTTTTTTTTTAATAAAGTGTGGTGCATCTCAATACACTATGTGGTGCATCTCATTTCATGTTGTGATGCAACTCATTACACAGTGTGTTGCATCTACACATTGTGATGCATCTCATTATACATGATGGTGCATCTCATTACACATAGAGTTGCATCTCAAAATGCATTGTGGTGCATCTCATAATACATGGAGATTTATCTCATACACTATGTGTGTGTGTATAACTATATCAAAACGAAGGAAAATCATGGGGTGATTTGGTATGATGAAATCAAACTACTTTTCAAATCATTGTATTCATACCATATCAATAAGCAAGTGTTTGGATTTTTTTTTGTCTCCGCCTTCGGCTCCGATTTTAATTTATAGATAATGATTGTGGCAACATTATATGTTTTTTAGTTCGCTCCGAGGCCTTCGGCTCCCCTCGCTCGATTCTTGAAAAAAAATTAAAAAAAAATAAAAATAGTGAAAAAGAATATTAAAAAATTAAAAATGGTGCATACCAATACACTTAGTGGTGCATCTCATTGCACAGTTTGGTGCATCTCATTGCACAGTGTGGTGCATATCATCTGACTCTTAAAAAAAATTCGAAAATTAAAAAAAAATCGAAAAAAAAAAATCGAAAGTCAACGGGTTGACCGGGTCCGACCCGTTGACCCGGATCCGACCCGGTTTGACCTGGGTCAGATCTGACCCTCCATCCCTTGTAGATGTATGGTGGAGATCTATTCCTATTTCTTAGGTTAAGATCCATTCTTATATGATCTTTTTCCTATATATATATATATATATATATATATATATTAAGGTGTATGATCTCCAAAATGTAGTCATACTATCTTACCCAAACTTTTCTTCAAAAAATAAAATTAATAAAATAGCACTATTCCTTTATTTACAAAAATGCGGTAGAATTAAATATAAGTCCTAGTTAAATTGGCTAGCTGAGGCACCACAAGACTTTCCTTAGAAAGAGGTCTTGGGTTCAATCCCGCCTGTGTGCGGTGTAGTGGTTCCACATTTATGTGGTGTAGAGGTTCCGCCTATATGGTGGTGTAGTGCTTGATTAGATTATATATATATATACCATGTAATTCTCTCAAAAAAAAATGCGGTAGAATTTTTTAAATTGTATATCACCTTTTCTGTCTAATATAAGTTGTCAATATATATCACCATTTAATGGATGAAATTGATTACTAGTTCACGTACCAAGAAAAATTCCTTTTGTATGAGTGTGTAATTATTTTTACTAGAAAGAGGGAACAAACTGAAGAATAAATTCGAGACGCCTCTCTTTTATACATAAGAGGTCATTATCAATACAACATCAGTCCTATAAAAATATACTATTTCCCTTTTATATGTACCGAAACAATATGCAAGGATTAGTTGGCAACTAACCACAAAAATAGGAAATATATACAAATTGCAATTTACAGATCTAAAGTATTAAAGTTAGGCCTTACACTGTCGTGGTATTCTTATATTATTATTATTATTAATTTTTTTTAGGGTAGTGTTCTTATATTATTATTACTTAATTAGTTGACCAAAATGAACCAAACTTCCTTCAAATTAATTTAAATATTAAATTTCAACTGTTTGGGCACTCTTGGATTGAATCTTATCTAACACCTCACATATTTCTGATAATTGCCACCAACAATCGACCCGAAAATACGCCTAGCTTATTTTGTAAAATAAAATAAATCCCTTGTAACTGAATATTAATTAATGTGATTGCCACTTGCATTCTTAAATCCCACTTTTAGTGTCCCACTATCAATATATATATATAATTTTTTTTTTCATTCCTTTTCTTCAATTTCAATGTTTTAAGTTTAATTTTACAAAAATTAATTAGAGTTCATTAATTCAATCAGGCTTTATACTTATTTTTTACATTTAATTTGCATATGTTTAGTCCATATATATGATTGATTCAGGGTTAAATTATTTCAAAAATTACTTATAGTATATAATTTTTTAAGCTTCAGTTTTTAGTTATATATGATAATTAATGGAATTCATCATATATTAATAATTTTCATTTTCCTAATAGTGAGACACAAGGAAGTTCCTATGGAACAGAGGATCCGAACCGTATGATTGCAGACTTGGTGCATCATATGAATTTTGAGAGCTAAATATATACTCCATATTGTTAATTTCACACACATACACACAAATATGATGGAAGTGCAAGTTGTTAAAACAATGAAATGTCCCCCCTACCAAAGTGCTTAGGTGGACCATCTATATAATCCATCCCACCTCACCATTACCCTATATCTATATTCATACCATTTCAAGTCAATCATAAAATAGCTAGCTACACCGTTTAATTTCTCCTCGGCCGACTACATGGCCGTTTCCTCCAAATACAGAGCTTTTATAAAAGCATCCGTCGTGGTGGCGGACGCCGCCTCGCTTTTCTTTGCCGCCGGTTTGATTGGCCTGATCCTAATGACGGCGTCGACAGACGAAGAAGCGGCGGTGGGAGGAAGGAAGTCGCTGGTGGAGAAGGCGTGCGAGGAAATCTATGTGGTCGGAGAAGGCGAAACCCTCAACACCATCAGCGACAAGTGCGCCGATCCTTACATAGTCGAGAGGAATCCGCATATTCACGATCCCGACGATGTTTTTCCCGGCCTTGTCATAAAGATTGTGCCTCTCAACGCACTACTACGCACACACTAGCTAGTAACACACACACACACACACACACACGATATATATATGTGTGTGTGTGTGCGCATTTATATACTAATTATTATATATATGTATGTGTACATCAGTACATGTTGGATTAGAGCGGGGGTCGTCGTGGTTAATTAGCTCTTGCAGGAATATTTGATTAATAAAGAAAAGTTGCTTAGGGTATTTCGATCGATACGTGCAGTTACGACTTTATTCTGCTATCTATGGAGGAGTTACGTATACTACTTCTGCACATGATTTGTATAGTAGAGAAGAGGAAGAAATTCAACAATTTTCCTTTTTTTCTTTACGTATACGATTTTAATTATCTTATTTCTGTTAATAATTGTGTTTAATTCGGTCATTCAAAATGTGATCAGGAATAGTTCTTTTGATCGGTTATTTATTATGGAGGTAACATTAAATGAAGCTTGCAGTTGAAGATGGGCTAATACTAATTGAATTCTTATTCAATTTAAGTAAAACCATACTAGTAATTAATTAATGCATTTATACATGAACATTAAGTTGATCGTTTTTTGTATCTTTCTAATTGATACAATATAGGACGAATAATGACCTAATTGAAGGAGCCCTGTAAAAGCTAAAGATATTCGTCTTGAATTTTATTAAGTAATTAATTAATATTTAATTACGAAAAAAATTAGTATTTTTTTCAAAACTCAATTATGATTGATTGAGGTTTTGTTTGGGCCAGTGGCAGAACTCTAGTCGATTTTGAGTTGGTTAGAAAGATAAGATGAAAGGGTTGTTGAAGATTCGCATAGACGTCAATTTCTTAATTATACATGACTCTACTCAGAATTGTGGGCAGCTGCTTGCCAGCATCCCCAATTTACAATCCACAATTAATTTATTGATTCGTTTGCTGATATTACTTAACGTTTATAATTAATTGTAGGTTTTTTTATTTATTTTTTTAAATTTATAGCTAGTTCAACAGGGATTGTGATGGATAGGTCAATTTCTGGATACAACAACACGCGCGCATTTTATTTATTGTAGCACATAGATACTCTAATATTATACTAGTAATTAATTAAGTTGTGATTGGTTGGTGGGTGTCAGCCCATTAAATTAAAAAGTTTAATACGTACTTATGCTACGATATGAGAATCTCCATATTTTCGGGAAAAATAAAATAAAATAAAGTAGGGGTTATGTTAGGTAGAACTAAATTTTTAGTATTTTTTTATTTTTTCTGAGGAAAGTAGAACGGAACTTAATTAGAAGCAACTAACCATTCCATTGGTATCTGTTTTTGCGCTGACCTAAATGTTGCCCCAGTTAAGGTTTTCATTAACTCAAACTCAATCCCTGCTGTTAGAGTGTTGTCTTGTCGGAAGCTAATGGAAATCATGGCGTCCTATGTGACGAACTCGTGAAGGCGATCTATGTTGCTCGTGAGGATTGGAATATTGAAGATTTTTTTCATATGAAAAGAGAGGCCAATAATCCAGCCCATGCTCTTGCAAACTTTGCTTATTGGATTGTGTAATGGTTTGGAAGTCTAGCTTCCCATCTTGGCTTCTCAACATTGTACATGATGATTTATCGTCTTGAATATACACGTATCTTTTTCCTAAAAAAAATAAAAAATAAAAGACTATTTTCTTCTATACTCTTCTGGTAAAAAAAACGTTCATTAATTGCTTCCTTTAATATTTAAAAGAAAACCCACGGGGACATGTGATTTAGTAATTTCTTCAGTATTAGATATTCAATTTTAACCGACAAACACGCAAGCATCCGTTAGTTCAGATAATTTATTTAAGGACATAGAAGAGAGAATAGGAGTAAAATAAATTAAATAAGAAAAATAGAGAAGCAAGAGAGAATTTATGTACACCAAAACTCATGCATGGCTAGTCACGTGCATGTGGTCAGATCAGGTCTGATTTGATTTGCACCCGATTCATAATGTTTGTTTTATTGTTCATATATATAAAAACTGATGAAAGTCTATACAATTGACATGTTAGCCTGCCGGTTGAAGCCTTTGCCTTTCGATCTGCAGAGTTGTGGGTTCGATACCCATTAGCAGTTATCCGGCTAATTCACGCCGTTTTGCAAAAATATGACTGATTTTTTTAGGCTTCTAATTATAAGACAAAATTTAAAAAATTGATCATTTCAATGACAGATTTGGGCCCGATTTATAATTTTCGGGATAAGTTGCATGTGCTTATCACGTGAGCTCAAATTTTCGGCCCATTTCTATGTGGCTGCCAACTATGCTGTCAAAAAATAAATTTAAAATAGTTTTAATAAAAAATTAATAAACATAAAACCACTCTCGTTCTCTCTCTCATCTCTCTCTCGCCCCCACCCACCTCACGGACACCTCCATGCTCGAGTCATCTTCCACCGCTGCATGCTCGAGCCCTACCTCACCTCCGCTTAGTTGAATGGACAGCTTAGTTAAATGATTTTAAATTTGCTTTTTGATGAATGGACGACTTAGTAGGTAGCCACATAGGAATGGGCCGAAAAATTGATCTCACGTGATAAGCACATGCAATTTAACCCGAAAATTATAAATCGGGTCCAAATCTGTCCTGTGGATGATCAATTTTTTAAATTTTGTCCTATAATTGGAAGCCCGAAAAAATATGTCCTATTTTTGCAAAACGGCAAAAGTTAAAGTCCTAAAAAAACTTTGTACTCTAGTCAGCGATGACACAACTTATTTTTGTTGTTAAAAAAATTGAAGATGTTCTTATTGAAATAAAAAAAATTAAAAAATGATGAATGGTGTGAAAATTATAAATTCAAATGAATTTCGTGTTATTTGTGATAATTAACTCGAAAGATAAGCAGTACGTGTATTTTTTTTTTGTACTCCCACCTCGCTAGTACTTAGACGTCGTCTCTCACCTACTATTTGGCATAGAGCAGCTAGCCTCACCCTGTTAGAACTTAACTGTCACCTTAAGGGATTATCTAAGATTTCTCCTATGAAAATGAATCGCCACCAACACATCCAATTTAAGCACAATTCAATTCACACAGGAATATATATAATGTCCGCATTTATATGGGCATAATAAGTACATTATATCTATATATATACACATATATTGAGTTTATTTTACTCTATAGTACATTTATAAAACCGACATATAATTGCCATTTCACAATAAGTCCACGTTATAATCGGAAACATATTTCATGAAAATTTAATAAATGTAAAAAACCTTCGCTTCGACCCTGTTGAAAAGTTTTATTAATTGACAAAGGAGTCAATATATTTGTTGAATTATTAGATTGCAAATTAATGTGTAACACTCGTATAAATTGAGTTAATGAGTTTATAGTTAAATGTCACAAGTTTGAAACTTTACAACACTTTTTAATTTAAATTGTTACAAGGCCTGCCCAGTACGTACTATTTGTGGATTCTTTTAAAAGAGCATAATTTAATCAAAAATGAAATATGAGTGAACTGTTTTTTTTAATTAGTTATATATTATCAGTATATAATTAATTAGAATAATGTTGGGTAAGACCGGTACGTACAAGATAAATATAGCAAAGGTGGCGATGCTTGGTCGTAAAGCACAACAATCTACTAATTTTCAACGTATATTTTGCCTTCACATCAATGAGTAACTTAAAAGTATTAATGCATCAAGCAGAAATATTTCTACTAGTTAGTTTATCGGCTTAATTCATACTATATATACCACGCCCAGTTCTGTAGCCATTTCATCATCTCTGTACATCCAATCATCCTCATCATTAATATTATATAGAGTAAATATATTTAATCTATACGAATATAATGGGTCCAAAAATGATGCATTATTTCAGCATATTTGTTGTTTTAGCCGGAATTATTGAGTTGGGAGCAGCTCTTGATGCCCATTACTATGAGAAAACATGTCCTGAAGCTGAAAGTATCATCTTGGAAGCTGTTCGGAATGCTACGACTTATGATTCTAAAGTGCCTGCTCGGATCCTCAGAATGTTCTTTCATGATTGTTTCATCAGGGTTCTCTCTCTCTCTCTCTCTCTCTCTCTCTCTCTCTCTCTTCGCATCATGCTAATTGTGGAATTAATTAATTAGGGTTGTGACGCATCGGTGTTGGTGGAGTCGACAGAAAACAACAAAGCGGAGAAGGATGGTCCGCCGAATGTGTCACTGGCAGCATTTTATGTGATCGATGACGCAAAAACTAAGCTTGAAAAATCATGCCCCAAAACTGTATCTTGCGCTGATATATTAGCCCTCGCAGCCAGAGATGTCGTCCTTCTGGTAATTCGATCACTTATTATATTTTCATAATCCAATTTTATATATATATATACTCCGTCCCGTCCCCTCTCAAATAACGTTATAAAACTTTATATACCAAGAAAGTTAGTAAATTTACTCTTTTTATCTTTAATTGTTACATTAAAAATCAAACAATTAAAAAATTTGCATTACGCAGACAAGAGTACATGGGAAGCAAGTTTAACATTAATTTCTTATAAAATTCTGAAATATGATATTTATTTGGTGGGAACATCTCTTATTTTTATACGTCATGAAAATATATAAGACAAAAATCCAAATATTAAGCATCATTAATGGGTTAATTAGAGGGTCCATGCTGTGCCTTCTTTTTTTTTACCTCTAATTACAACCAACATTATTAAAATGCTATAATGCAGTCGGGAGGACCCAAATGGAGCGTGGCAAAAGGAAGAAAAGACGGGAAGATATCAAGAGCAAACGAAACCATAAATCTGCCAGCTCCCACATCCAACACATCTCAGCTGATCCAGAGCTTCGCGCAAAGAGGCCTCTCCGCCAAAGACTTGGTCGCACTCTCCGGCGGCCACACTCTGGGCTTCTCTCACTGCTCCTCCTTCGAAGGCCGCCTCCGCAACTTCAGCGCCGCCCACGACACCGACCCCACCCTCCACCCGCAGCTGGCGGCGGACTTGAAGAGGAAGTGCCCCAAACCCAACACCGACCGCAATGCAGGGCAATTCTTGGACTCCACCGCATCGGTCTTCGACAACGATTACTTCAAAAGGGTGGTGGGCGGGAAGGGGGTCTTCGTTTCCGATCAGTCTCTTTTGGGGGATTACAGAACGCGGTGGATCGTTGAAGCGTTCGCCAGGGATCAAGCTTTGTTTTTCAACGAGTTTGCTGCTTCCATGGTTCGCCTTGGGAATGTTGGAGTTGTTGAGGATGGACATGGACAAGTGAGAGAGAATTGCAGAGTTGTCAACTAAGAGAGACAGATCTAGAGAGAGAGAGATGCAAAGGGGCCGTTTTTACCGTGCATGTTTGAGTCGTCTCCGTTGAGTTAATCTTTGGTTTCGTGAGTTTCTTTTTTTCTTTTGTTCATTGTTTGTTGTAAAAGTTGTAAATCGTTTCCCTTTAATGTCAGACGTGGCTAATGTGATGCTCCTAACTTGTTTTGATGACGATATGAGTCCGCGAGATATAAAATAATAAAATAATTCTTGTAATAATTTATGAAATTATTTATTTATTTATTTATTTCATATTTGCTTCTTGCGATTATGATTAATTTCTTTTATATTACCTATTTTGATATATTGTGAAGCTGTTTTTATCAAACAATTTACTAAAAATATACTTATAAAATTCAATTACGATATTGGATATAAGTTAGTATATTTAGCAAAATACTAATATTTATAAAAGTATAACTGATTTAATTTGCATTTTCAACGAATAAAGTTAACGTCTCTAAACTTATTTGTGAGTCTTGCCCGGAATCTGGATCGTAAAAGCCCATAAGGCAGATCCATATGTTTTCTATTCTTTTTTTTTAACCCAGAGAAATTCATTAAGTTTGTAAATCATCGTGTGCAATATTTAAAAGTCAACAAGGAAACTGAGTCTTCCAAACCATGACACAATCACTAGAACTAGCTAACCTAGCAAGAGAGTGCGCCACATCGTTCACCTCCCGCTCCATATGATGAAAGTCCATGCAACCTTGCCTTGCCGCATTTACATATCCATAAATTTTCATTAGCATAGTTAAGAAGGATAAAGATCAAATAATCTATCGTAAGGGAAAAAAAAAAGTTACGGACACCTAATAACCGTTTTTATGACGAGTATGCATAATTTCCACCCTTATCCGTTTGGACCAATAAAATATTTCATCTCAAAACATGGCATCACAATTAGTAGAGAATGACGTAAGGTAGTTCCCATGAATTACAACATAAAAGGAGAGGAGCTGAGCGAGATCTCTATTAGAAACTCACACTACATCTTTCTAACCGTATATAGGACTCCGACGTTGCATTTGCATGGAAAACATCTCGAGTCGAGACGACATACATCGTGTTTAATAATCAAGCAAATGCCACATCAGATCGTAAGATATACTTGACTCCCTTAGTCACGTTTCGAGCTTCATGCAGCATGCACTTATCACCATGAATGTGAAGTAGAGCCATCCCTTCTGTTGGAGCTACCTGCATAATATTCATAATTCCATTATCACCTCACTTTGCCCTTACAGATGAAAGAGAAAAGCAATCTGCCAAACCATATATCCTAACAACAAAATATTTTGCTACCGATAGAAGCTTTCAATTGGATGGTTCTTCCACAGGAAATTGAACTATATTTTTCCACCTCCAATTTCACAAGCTCGTATCATACTAGTGTAAACAGAAAGCTAGGAGAGGTATCTCTAGATGTTATTTGACAATGCCTCCATCAAATAACTGCATTACCTAATCTCGAATGTGCAACAATATTAGCTAAATACTTCAGTTGGAAATTACAGCATTATCTAATCTCAGATGCGCAATAGTCTTAATAATCTAATAAGTCAGTGGATGAATATGTTAAGGCCATTGTCATTAGGTGAAAATCCAAGTCGGACACTTGGAAAACTTTTCTTGACTTATTGTGTGCAACATGTGTACGGAAGACGCGAGAGGGGACAGCATGGTGGGAAGCAGCCATATGATACCACATAGATTAATGATTACAACTTTATATGTAATGGTATAATATTAGTATAAGTATGTATGCATGTATGCACAAAGTGATACATTCAAGGAAAGACAATAAATCCAGAATAAGAGATGGCCTTAATTTAAGTTATCTAATTTATTTAGTTTCCTACCTTCTAGCAATTAGCATCAATTAAGATTTCTTTATAATTGGTAAGTTTTTATGTTTCCTTCCATAGTACTAATGCAGTCTCTATATATAGAGAAACACAATGTAATAGAAGAATAAGTTGGAAAAGAATAAAAAAGTATTCTGGAAGAGTTTTCTTCCTCCAACTCTCTCTCTCACTCACTACCAATTCTTTCATCAGCCATCATAGGGAAGAAGAAAGCTTCTTCTTCTTCGTCCTCTATCTCACATAGGCCCGTAACGCGTAGCCAAACCCGTGATCATATCAACTTGGTTCCCGTTGCCGGCATTATGGATAGTAATATCACCGACGACCCCGCTTTCAAAGCACTGCAGAAATCTGTTCGATCCCTGGAAGCTCAGGCTGATAAGATTGAGAACCTCTCTTCTACCGTGGCTTCTCTTTCCATCACACAACTGAGTCAAGGTGCATCACTTGCCAATATGGAGAACTGCTCAAACAACTCTTGATTCGTCAAGAGAAAACAACACCAGCCTGGAGGATGAATCAGAAGCCGCGCAGCATCAGGACGAGCACTCCATAGCCACCGGAACACCAGACCATCACCACTCCTCATCAAGTACGCTAAGATGGATTTCCCATTATTTTCCGGCGATGAAGATCCGCTGGTATGGTTGCTGCGTTGTGAGTCCTATTTTCGCAGTGCTCACATCCCGGACTTGGAACGAATCAACTTGCCTCCCATCACATGATTGGAGAAGCCCAATTATGGTATCATTCGGAAACCGAGTCTACACACTTTTCTTCTTGGGCAGCTTTCAAAGAAGAGTGTTGTCTCAGTTTTGGACCACCACGTAGCATTAATGCCTTGGGCGAACTCAAGCAATTGTTTCAAGGCGAGAGACATATTGATGATTATATCAAAGATTTTCGCACATTGTTGGCAAGGGCTGGGACTGTGCAATCTTACCAGAGGGTGGACTTTTTTACTGGAGGATTGGATGAAGTCATACGGATTGACGTGGAGCGCACTAAGCAACGTACCCTAAATGAAGCCATTAACACATCAAGAGATTTCTCCCGAAAATGCCACTTGTTGGGCCTTGCGAGATCTGACCCTGAGCCGCAACAAGCTACCCAGACTACTCCACAATCCACTCGTGTCCCTCTACCCATACAACCATCAACGAACCAGCCAAAAGTCAAATTCAAATTCCTCACACCCGAACAAAAGGCTGATCGCATAGCAAAAAACTTGTGTCAAATCCAAATTCCTCACACCCGAACAAAAGGCTAATCGCATAGCAAAAAACTTGTGCTACAATTGTGATGAGAAATATTTCCAGGGACATAAATGCCGCCACCTATTTATGTTGTGGACATTGGAGGATGGAAAAGAACCGCCTAAGTTCAAGGAGCACATGGAGGATACAAACGACATGAGAGATTTTGGATAATTTATGCCCAATTTTTATCTTTCAAGCTTTAGGACAAGCTTGATCTCCAGGATGGGGGTGATGATACATTCAAGGAAAGACAATAAATCCAGAATAAGAGATGGCCTTAATTTAAGTTATCTAATTTATTTAGTTTCCTACCTTCTAGCAATTAGCATCAATTAAGATTTCTTTATAATTGGTAAGTTTTTAGGTTTTCTTCCATAGTACTAATGCAGTCTCTATATATAGAGAAACACAATGTAATAGAAGAATAATTGGAAAAGAATAAAAAAGTATTCTGGAAGAGTTTTCTTCCTCCAACTCTCTCTCTCACTCACTACCAATTCTTTCATCAGCCATCATAGGGAAGAAGAAAGCTTCTTCTTCTTCGTCCTCTATCTCACATAGGCCCGTAACGCGTAGCCAAACCCGTGATCATATCAACTTGGTTCCCGTTGCCGGCATTATGGGTAGTAATATCACCGACGACCCCGCTTTCAAAGCACTGCAGAAATCTGTTCGATCCCTGGAAGCTCAGGCTGATAAGATTGAGAACCTCTCTTCTACCGTGGCTTCTCTTTCCATCACACAACTGAGTCAAGGTGCATCACTTGCCAATATGGAGAACTGCTCAAACAACTCTTGATTCGTCAAGAGAAAACAACACCAGCCTGGAGGATGAATCAGAAGCCGCGCAGCATCAGGACGAGCACTCCACAGCCACCGGAACACCAGACCATCACCACTCCTCATCAAGTACGCTAAGATGGATTTCCCATTATTTTCCGGCGATGAAGATCCGCTGGTATGGTTGCTGCGTTGTGAGTCCTATTTTCGCAGTGCTCACATCCCGGACTTGGAACGAATCAACTTGCCTCCCATCACATGATTGGAGAAGCCCAATTATGGTATCATTCGGAAACCGAGTCTACACACTTTTCTTCTTGGGCAGCTTTCAAAGAAGAGTGTTATCTCAGTTTTGGATCACCACGTAGCATTAATGCCTTGGGCGAACTCTAGCAATTGTTTCAAGGCAAGAGACATATTGATGATTATATCAAAGATTTTCGCACATTGTTGGCAAGGGCTGGGACTGTGCAATCTTACCAGAGGGTGGACTTTTTTACTGGAGGATTGGATGAAGTCATACGGATTGATGTGGAGCGCACTAAGCAACGTACCCTAAATGAAGCCATTAACACATCAAGAGATTTCTCCCGAAAATGCCACTTGTTGGGCCTTGCGAGATCTGACCCTGAGCGGCAACAAGCTACCCAGACTACTCCACAATCCACTCGTGTCCCTCTACCCATACAACCATCAACGAACCAGCCAAAAGTCAAATTCAAATTCCTCACACCCGAACAAAAGGCTGATCGCATAGCAAAAAACTTGTGTCAAATCCAAATTTCTCACACCCGAACAAAAGGCTAATCGCATAGCAAAAAACTTGTGCTACAATTGTGATGAGAAATATTTCCAGGTACATAAATGCCGCCACCTATTTATGTTGTGGACATTGGAGGATGGAAAAGAACCGCCTAAGTTCAAGGAGCACATGGAGGATACAAACGACATGAGAGATTTTGGATAATTTATGCCCAATTTTTATCTTTCAAGCTTGACGACAAGCTTGATCTCCAGGATGGGGGTGATGATACATTCAAGGAAAGACAATAAATCCAGAATAAGAGATGGCCTTAATTTAAGTTATCTAATTTATTTAGTTTCCTACCTTCTAGCAATTAGCATCAATTAAGATTTCTTTATAATTGGTAAGTTTTTATGTTTCCTTCCATAGTACTAGTGCAGTCTCTATACATAGAGAAACACATTGTAATAGAAGAATAAGTTGGAAAAGAATAAAAAAGTATTCTGGAAGAGTTTTCTTCCTCCAACTCTCTCTCTCACTCATTACCAATTCTTTCATCAGCCATCATAGGGAAGAAAAAAGCTTCTTCTTCTTCGTCCTTTATCTCACATTGGCCCCTAACGCGTAGCCAAACCCGTGATCATATCACAAAAACAATATTTATGTATCATTTCTAAGCTAAGGAGTCGAGCAAGGTCGGGGACCACATTTCCAAGTGTTAGTAAATTATACTCCCTCCGTCCACGATCAACTCGCCTAGTAGGAAGGGGTGTGGGTTTTAAGAAAAAAGATGGGTGATGGTATTATAAGTGGAGAAAGGGTCCCACATTTGATGTGGTGCAGTGTTGTGAGTGGAGAAAGGGGAATAATTTGTGGTGGGTAGTGTCCCAAAATGGACTAGCCGAGTTGATCGTGGACGGCCCAAAAAGGAAAATTAGGCTAGTTGATCGTGGATGGAGGGAGTATTCATCATTGCGATGTTCAATGTTTGTCTTTCTTGACTACTGTCTGATTTAGTTGTACTATTGGACTATACCCCTTCATTTAAAGAACCATGACCTATTTTATGATTTGCTAAGGGTTGTGACTCTAGAACTATAACACCAGCTATTTATTTTGAACTGAGATTTAAAGATTATAACCCTTACATGTGTGTTATGAATGCTCTTCGACTTTGTTCTAATCTTTATCTACTGGCATCTTCATAGGGTTGAGCTAATAGACAAAAAAAATATTAGTCATTTTATTGTTTTTAAATTATTCCACATATTTTAAGACACGAAATAGAATTTTTAGTGGGTCGCATCCTTTGTTTGTTCACATATGGAGACATTATAAAATATGTGTCAATTACAAAACCATACAAATGGAACATAATAGCAGCTCGATCCGCTCTCCCAGACCAACAATCTTTTCTCACTCACAGCAATGTGAAGAGATAGTGAAATTTGCTTAAGGTGGACCTACTCAGATGCATTTGGACACATTGAAATTCTTCTAGAGATATGAATGCCTTAGGAGCTTGTAGGAGTACAAGCTCTATCTCTTACCTTCAACTATGTGCCACAGTTCACACTCCATAACTTTCCATCTTTATTTATTGGTTAGTTCCTCTGAATATACCCAACAAATTTATTCAACTTTGAACATCATCACCTAAATTAGTCTAAGAAAAGATGAAGTGCAGCACCAACTCAGAGACGAGTGAACAAATAGGGTAACTTGTTTTGGCATAATACTCAGGTGAAGGATAAGAATTTGTAGGAAATGGTCTAAGCATCGCAGATGCAAGATTTTGAAGGGTATGAGAATAGAGTCTTTTAGGTTTATGAATAGGGCTGTCAAAGGCAACGTAAAAGAGAGAATGAAAAAATTAAAATATAAGAACTGAAGAATCACTCCTAGAATCCTTTAGGAATATACATGCTTATCTATTAAAGCTCAATCTATTACTAGAAGATACAACTATAGAAGGAATTGAACCAACAGATTTTCAAAAGAAATTCAAATTAAAAGAACAAAAAGTAAAGTGAATAAGGATGTACCTCAGCAACCAAAGCATTTCTAGGACCGTAAAACACAGTCTCCCCTCCAACTAGTGGATCCGAAGAATCTTCAGAGCTACTGTCATTTTTAGATTTGGATTTACTTTTAGCAGGAGCACCACTTAGATAGATCAATAGTGTATAATATGTACGCCTTCCTTCTCCCAGATCAACGCTTTCATCAATATGCCGACCAAATCGTTGACCAGCTTTGTACCTGAAATTTAGTTCTTAAAATCAACCACAAGCAGATTTATATCTTCTCATACAGATATATTATCAGAACCATTCTTCACCACACTGATAATACTGAAATTCTAAGCAGCATAGAGAAACTCTGTCCTAAACATTTAAAATTAGTTATCAAAGTATGCTTCAGCATCATAGAAGACAATTTCAGATTCTCAGTAACCACATAAGCATAATCCAAGTCTGCAGATGATGCAAAAATGCCACTTACCGGTAAAATCTTATATTTGGATTCAACCCAACTGCAACTTTTCCTCGAATCTTAAAATCGGAAAACAATTTGCTAAGTCCAGCACACCATATTGCTTCTGCAAGAGCAGGATCATCTACAGCTATCCGATCATTGTCTCTATAAGCCTCTCCCATTGTGGGACCAAGACTCCCTTGGTGAACCAAACCAATTGACTCTGCAGCATCTCTAAATGCTTTTGACTCAGCAGAGGTGAGATAATTTTGGATCTGAATAGCTTGAACAGAAATAGAGGAGGAACATAAGGCTTCACCGTCAGACAAGTTCAAAAGAACCAAAAGGAAATATGAAAGATGTTATTAACCAGAGCTGAATAATACCACATGAAAATGCTCAGACAAATACCCATAGACATTATAATCCGATCTCACTTCCAATATACAGCAGAAAGTATTTGAGAACTCAGCATCATCAGATATCTAAGTCCAAAATCCTCTTCAAATTCACAAATTATATATTCACCAATGGAGAAGCATGACTAATTCAAATATAACTTCTGTTCCTAAATTCTCAATTTAACAAAGTCTCAATTCAACAAATTCATTCCCAATTCCGGAACTACTTAGTGAATACAGAAGAACAAACAATCAGGCTAACTTCTATTATAGCCTTTGCACAACAAAACAATCGATAAAAAAATACCTACAGCATAAATTACAAAACCTAACATCATCAGGGTAAATAATCTTTGAACCTCACAAAGGAAGAAGAAACTGCAGCAAAATTATTTTTCCATAGCGGAGTCAAGCATTAATACTAAAAACAAATTAAATTAGGAAAAAGATGGGGAGTGAAATCTATTCTGTGTTCAATCTTAAATTAGCACCATTTCTCAACCATAAGAAAAAATTGAAAAGGCCGTTAAATATATGGAAAGGGTAACTCACAGTAATCAGATCATCGTCTTTGAGGCGATTGATCTTCAAATTAGACTTGGGTTTTATGGATGGCCAATCGGGTTTTGATTTCTTGTTTGCTGCGGCAGTTCTTTTCCTGTCTCCCATTTTTCTCTTCATTTTCTGATGCCTTGAGATGCTTCCATCTATGGAGGAAGATTAACGGGCCGGAAATGGATCAGCGCTTAAATCAATAAACTGGGCCGTATCAAATTCTGCTGCACTTTGTTGGGCTACCAATATATAAATTTTAAAGAACTTCGGCAGCAAATTCATCTGAATTAAGTGTAAAGATTTTACCATTATACACAAAAAAAAAACCCTCTTACCTGTCACTGTTCAATGAGGCTTACCCACCTGGAGCTGCCTCAGGGAGCGAGGCCACCCATCGGGCGACGGGTGCCGAGTGTGAGTGCGTCGGCCCATCGATCCCTTGTTGAATTTTTGAGCCGTATCTCCGCCGTTACTTGTCCGATTGGCAATCGGATCGGGTTCGGGTCGACCTGATTTCAACCTGATCTGTTAAGGCCCAACCCGAACCCGACCTGTTAAGGATATGTTCAACTCGAACCCGAACCCGAACCCAACCCGAAATGACAAAACCCGAACACGACACGAACCCAACACGAACCCGAAATTGACACGATAATATTCGGGTTAACCCGACACGATAATGACCCGAATCCAAATTTAAATGATTTAATAAGAGAAAAAATATTTTAAAATAAGATTTAATAAAAGAAAAAATATTTTAAAATAAAATTTAATAAGAGAAAATAAATAAATATTCAAAAATTTAATATCTTTTGATGACTTGGAAGGAAAAATAAATATGTCATCAATTTAAAAGCTTGATTTGAATTAAATAAATATAATATTAAAAAATATCATTCCTTATCGGGTAACTCCGAACCCGACCCGAAATTTTCAGACCCGATAAGGACCCGAACCCAATAAGGCTTGACCCAAACCCATTAATTTCTTGTCGGTTCGTGTCGGGTTATCGTGTCGTGTCGAAAATTGTCAGCCCTACTGTTTATGAAGTTATACTTGTATTAAAATCAAATTTCATATTTGATAAACATATTAATGATATTATTAATATATTTTGGATCTGAGTATCGGTATTGTGTGACAAAAGTCATGAAACTCATTAGATGACCTAACACAAGACTCTTCAACACCATTATATATCATAGGGCTTGTTCGTTTAATAATAGTATGAGATAAGACTTCATATGTTTGGCTGAGATATCAATATTATATTTGGTTAGATGTATTTAATTATCTGCAACATTTATTAATTATGGCAGCAGGGTGAAATTATAGTAGGTTAGTCAAATAATTAATTAATATATAATATAATTAGTTGCAATATTACATATCACACACCCCCAAAGTGGTATACATAACAACAAAAATGAGTATAGTATATCACTCATATATAGCGCAATTGGTACTCTATAAAGGTGAGAGACATGGATCTCAATCCTCCCATCCCTCAACTAAAAAAAGTATTACAAAATGATCTCTTTATATAGGCGGTATGTTCTGAAGTGTTTTGAAGTAACATGATATTAGAGTGTCATGAATATGTTATACACTCTTATCACCCGTAGCAAATCAGCATAATATATTGCATGCACCATTTTTTTGCATAAGTGAATACTTTTATAAGAACAAAAATTGAAAATCTAAAAATTGAAGAAATAGTTTAATAACCCTTTTATACATGTCTCAAAACCATATAATTGATGAGTAGGTCTCCCGTGAGACCGGTCACTTATTAGAGACCGGATCCGGGTCGGGTTAACCGGGTCAAACGGGTCAAACCCGTTGATCAACTTTATTTTTTTTTAAGTTTTCGTGTTTTCAGTATATATATATATTATACTGAAGGAGTTCACATATCTAGAAAAGGTAGCCTGGTGGTTGAGGCTGCTTTAAAACTCTAACTTCGGTTGGCGTGGGTTCAATCCCTTTTACAAACATCATTTTTTTTCATTTTTTTTCTTACTATATTTTTCTATTTTATTGATAATTCTCATTTTCTTTCTTTTTTTCTTTTACTTTTCTTTTACTTTATTTTTCTATTATTAATATTTCTCATCAAATCAAATTATTTCTATTGATATCTAGATAAATTATTATACGTTCAAATGTTACTTTACTTTTGTTAATTATTAATTTTTGTAAGGATATAATTTTAAAATATAATTTATCTAAAAGTATCAATTGTAATTAACAAAAGTAATAATTAACAAGAAGAAAATTAACATTTTTTTAAAGTAACAATTATTGTAAATAAAAGTAATATTTATTGGGATAAAAAGTAATAATTCACGAGAGAAAAGTAATATTTTTTCAATTTAATTGTCGTAAAAAAAGTACTAATATTTTTCAAAGTAATATTAGTCGGAATAAAAAGTAAATTCACGAGAAGAAAAGTAATATTTTTTCAATTTAACAATTATCGTAAATAAAAATAATATTTTTCAAAGTAATATTTACCGGGATAAAAAGTAATAATTCAATAGAGAAAAAGTAATATTTTTTCAATGTAACAATTATCATAAACAAAAGTAATATTTGTCGGGATAAAAAGTAATAATTCACGAGAAGAAAAATAATATTTTTTCAATGTAACAATTGTCGTAAACAAAAGTAATATATTTCGGGATCAAAAGTAATAATTCACGAGAAGAAATGTAATATTTTTTCAATGTAACAATTATCGTAAATAAAAGTAATATTTTTCAAAGTAATATTTGTCGGGATAAAAGTAATAATTCACGAAAAGAAAAGTAATATTTTTTAATGTAACAATTGTCGTAAACAAAAGTAATATTTTTCAAAGTAATATTTATCAGTATGAAAAATAATAATTGACGAGAAAAAAGGTAATATTTTATCAATGTAACAATTATCGTAAACAAAAGTAATATTTGTCGGGATAAAAAGTAATAATTATTGAGAAGAAAAGTAATGATTCATTGAATATAACTATTGTCATAAACAAAAGTAATATTTGTCGGGATAAAAACTAATAATTCACGAGAAGAAAAGTAATAATTTATTTCAATGTAATAATTATCGTTAACAAAAGTAATATTTTTCAAAAGTAATACTCCCTCCGTCTCGCCATAAGTGGCCACATTTCCTTATTGGACTGTCCCATCATAAGTGGCCACTTTCCTAATATGGAAACACCCTCTCTCATACAAAATATGTGGGCTCCACCGCTTTTATCTTTTTACCATTTAAACACTCTTCTCCTAAATACTCGTGCCCAAAAGAAAGTAGCCACTTATCATGGGACGGAGGGAGTACTATTTATCGGGATAAAAAGTAATATTTTACGAGAAGAAATGATATTTTTTCAATGTAACAATTGTCGTAAACAAAAGTAATATTTGTTGGGATAAAAAGTAATAATTCATGAGAAAAAAAGTAATAATTTATTTCAATGTAACAATTGTCATAAGCAAAAGTAATATTTATCGGGATAAAAGGTAATAATTTACGTGAAGAAAAGTAATATTTTTTCAATGTAACAATTGTCGTAAACAAAAGTAATATTTGTTAGGATAAAAAGTAATAATTCACGAGAAGAAAAGTAATAATTTATTTCAATGTAACAATTATCGTAAGCAAAAGTAATATTTGTCGGGATAAAAAGTAATAATTTACGTGAAGAAAAGTACTCCCTCCGTCCACGATAAATTTGCCACAATTTCTTTTTTGGTCCGTTCATAAAAAAATTGCTACATCCATTTATAGTAATAAACCCCACACACCTCACTTACTTTTCCACTCACAACACAAAAAAACCTATATAAAAGTGGGACCTTTATTTCACTCACAATAGAATCAACCAACATATTATTAAAACTCCGTTCCATCCATAATGTGGCAAATTTATTGTGGACGGAGGGAGTAATATTTTTTCAATGTAATAATTGTCGTAAACAAAAATAATATTTGTCGGGATAAAAAGTAATAATTCAGGAGAAGAAAAGTAATATTTTTTCAATGTAACAATTGTCGTAAACAAAAGTAGTAATATTTTTTAAAGTAATATTTATCGAGATGAAAAGTAATAATTAACAAGAAAAAAAGTAATATTTTTTCAATGTAACAATTGTCGTAAACAAAAGTAATATTTTTCAATTACTATTTGTCGGGATAAATAGTAATAATTCACGAAAAGAAAAGTAATATTTTTTTAATGTAACAATTGTCGTAAATAATAGTAATATTTTTCAAAGTAATATTTGTCTGGATAAAAAGTAATAATTCACGAGAAGAAAAATAATATTTTTTTCAACATAACAATTGTCGTAAACAAAAATAATATTTTTCAAAGTAATATTTTTCGGGATCAAAAGTAATAATTTCCGAGAAGAAAGGTAATATTTTTTCAATTTAATAATTGACGTTTTGTCAGGAATAAAAAATAATAATTCACGAAAAGAAAAGTAACATTTGCTAATCAATAAACTCTAATTGGAGATTAATAAATATTATTGGAATAAATTATTTTAAAAGAAAAACAAAAAAAAAGTGAAAATAAACAAAACAGATAATAGGACACTTAAAAATGTCATATCACAAAGTTATTAGGACACTTCACAGTGTCTCAATAGATTTCACAATGCACAAAAAAAATATAGAGCAAGAACGCTCTGTTTTGCTTCCCAGGAGACTCGAACCCACAACATCCCATATAGCAGGCAGGACATTTGACCACTGGACCAGTGGTTATTTTATAAGCTAGTCACTATATATTTTATATATTGCTACTTGGGTGAGATCCGGTCTCTTATTAGAGACCGGTCTCACCCAAGTTTTTGCCATAATTGATAGTGATAATCTAAAAGATTAATATGGGAAAATATTTTGGTAGAGTAATATAAAATTATATTAGGATTGTGGTCCCTCCCCTCCATCTAGACTTTTAGAGTACTTAAGCAGAGATTAAAAAAAAAAGATTTAACTTGATTAAAATGTGGTGCATGCTAAATGTCCTTCTCTATATCTCACATCATTTAATATCCTGTTCGCCTGAAAATCATGAGAGACGTCATTGCAAATCAGTTTGTTAATTAAATGATTTTGATTATACCATTTATTGCATATTTACAACTTTTACCTCCTACTATGTATATATTCGAATGGAAGGTTAGAAAATTAATAGCAATAATCGATGACTTCTTTTCTTAGTGTTAGTTGGAATATTGATGATATATCTAAATAAGCTTTCTAAATAAGCTTTTTAGCTAGTAAGTAATGCCTAGCTATAATCTAGAGTACGTGTGGGAATATCAAACCTCTATCTGGTTCAAACTTTAGATATTTAAACCAGAGCCTTAATTTCTCATTAATTATGGCGAGCTGTCTCCTTACGCTGTCTTTGTCACACGAGATATGTAGAAAAATTCTATCAAATCATTAATCACGAATAAATTTGATTCTTTTACAGTTTAATTTTGAAATAATATAGAAAGTATATTTAACCTATGAAATATTTGCCTAATTAATATGAAGGTACCTTAGTTACGTTATTTCCAATAAATTAGATCTTACGCGTTCCTTTCTACATAAACATCTTCATTATGGATTTTTTTTTTTTTGAGTGATGCTATTTGGCCATAATGTGGCTACCATAATTTGGTCAATTAAATGGAAATAAACTAATTTTGTTAGAAATTTGATTCATATAAAAAGTATGATTATATATTTTATGTTAGAGTTTATATTTTTGACTTAAATTCTATCATGATTAGTATAAATATATTTATTTCTTATTTTTTTCGACAAAAATCTTTGTATTACCTTTATTATATCTGTCGAAATTTATGTTACATCAAAATCCAATTATATCAAGATAAATTTGTATAAATTAAATATTTTAAATATTATAAGTCATTTAGTACCAAAAAATTTAAATAAATTGATTTTTTTATTATTAAATGAAATTATGGCTAGCCATAAGGTGGTTGCATAGATTTATTAAAAAAAATAGTTTTGCTAAATGGCCACATTATGGCTAGCCATATAGGACTACATAAGTAATTGCATAATAATTATAATTAATAAATTTTATGTTGAATTATTAATTTATATGTGTACCCTTGATATTATTTATAGAAAAAATCAATGCAAAATCATTCCTAAAATTACGCCGATGAGGCCTAGCTCAATTGACTAGCTGTGGCATCACAAGACTCTCCTTAGCGAGAGGTCTTGGGTTCAATCCCGCCTGCGTGCGGTGTAGTATATTTCCCACCTTGTTTGGTGGTGTAGTGGTCCCACCCTGCGTGGTGGTATAGTGGTCTCACATTTATGTGGTGTAGAGGTCCCGCCTATATGGTAGTGTAGTGCTTGATTAGATTATATATATATATATATATATATATATATATTTACCTTGTAATTCTCTAAAAAAAAAAAATCATTCCTAAAATTACATTCCAAATCAAATAATTAATTACATCAATTAGAGATTACATTTTTCATTAATTAATGTTAAAAATTTAATCTGGCCAAACCTTAAATTCCACTTTCGATTTTTTTTTTCAATCTTTATCTTTCCAAATTATATTCATCTTTCATTTTTTTTTCCTCCATTGATATATTAGAACTTCTAGCTTCTATTAGTATAAGTTGAATATTAGTTATGGTTTTTGGCTTCATTTAGTCCGATCCTTACAGAAACAACAAAATAGTTATAAGTTCTTATAATAAGCTAGCTATATATGTGTTTCATTCAATAAGAGCGAGGGATTATAAACTGTGAATCCAAAATTCACCGTGCTTACCTAATTTTATATTTGAAAAATATTGTTGATGAAGCCGAGAGGAATTACATGAGCTTTGCATATATAAAAAAAATATTCTTTGCTGAAAATCTGCAAACTAGTATTACTAAGGTTGTTCTTTTTTTGTTTGTTTTTTTTTGTTTTGAGTGATTTGTAAATTGTCATTATTTTTTTTGTTTCTCGTGTGACTACATTTTTTGAGATGAAGTAGAAACTCGAGAAAAAAAATTAATTATTATTATTATGGCAATTTTTATAAATAAAAATATGAATGTTGTAGTGCCTAAATTTTAAACTAATTAATATTTGGATTAAAACTAATCAAACAATAACATTAACTATAAGGCCTCCTCCCAGCGCCGCCGTCCCCTCTCCCATTCATCCCCAACCCGCCGGAGAAAATGACAACCCGATTCAAGAAGAGCGGCCACGTGAGCGCCGGTCACGGTCATATTGGTAAGCACCGCAAGCATCCCGGAGGTCGCAGAAATCCCGGAGGTCCTGTCCCCTCCGGAGCTGCTGATTTTTTTTTTTTTTAAGAACCTGCTTTGAATTTGTATGCAATTAATTAGTGAATATTTTATGAGTTTTTCTTGTATTAGTGAATTTGTAAAAAGAAACATAATATTATTTTCTCACTCAAGTTGTTGTCAAACGAACTATAAAAGTTTTCAAAATATCAAGGGAGAAATTTTATGCAATTGGACCTTAGTTAAAAATAGGTAACTAATATGGCCATTGTCACTAGGGATGCAACCTCCCCTCTACTTCCACCAAATCAAAGTAACACGACTTCAGTCCTATAGAATTTACTTTACTGCCCTCTGTACTACCTTCACAAATTTATTGCAAGGGTTCATTAGTTAGCATTCTCTCTGTAATTAATATATATAAATTAGTTTCAATTTTATCTCAATAAATACCAAATGATAATTGCACATACAATAAATACAATTTTGTTTCAATTTTTATCTCAATTCATATGATATGGCAATTCCATGCCATTAAATACGAATTCGTGTTAATTCTATCTCGAGTTCAAATTCAACACCGAAATACACACAACAATAAAAGTGACAAGTAACATCCTATGTGGCCTAATTCCACCCAAAATGTGGCCCCTTCCAGGACGTCGGCCAGAAAACAATACTATCATTTTGGCCACATAGTTGAGATTAATAAACCCTAATTGAGGATTAATAATTAAGTTCTACCTAATTGAGATTAAAATATTATAATTGAGATTAATAAATCCTAATTGAAATTGACAAACCCTAATTAGAATTAATAATTCTAATTAACATTTAATACTATATCACTTCTTAATTATTCTTTATTTAACCTTAATCTCCTTCATTATTCTAATCCTTCCTAATTACCCCTATTACAAACCTACCCTTGGTTGTACTAAAAAAAAATCCCCTAACATTCATATGAACATGTACTCCCTCCGTCCACGATAAGTGTTGTCTTCTTTTCGTTTCTGTCCGTCCATAATAAGTGTGTTCTATTCTTAAAAGAAAATTACTTCACTCACAATAAATATATATCTCATTCTTCACTCACAATACATCTATTTAACCAATCTCTACCCCACTTATGGTATGATTTAATTTATAAAGGCTGCTTACATTGCTGTCACCACTTATCCCTTGCTGTGGTAGACTATTGGATGGAAAGTCGAGCCAAAGAGAAGAAGCCACGTGACAAACAAGATTCCCGTTGGCCGTGATATGGCGTATAATAAGATGCGTGTCAGAAACCAATTTGTGACACGTCACGTCAAAGTACGATGATGTTGACGAATTTGTGGCCTCTTCTACTTGCTGGCTCGCTCCCACCATTTATCATTAAAATTTCCCCTTTGTGTAAGCTCATCTTTCCATACCTGTAAACAGTGAACTTCCAACTCTTTATACTTGCTATAACAAGATACTCCGTATTATAATTAGAAATAAAAAAACGGATTTATTTATTTATTTATTTATTCATTCATTTGGGTTTTTCCTCTTTGTGTAGCTTTCCTTATTCGTAGGATAACCGATACACGACCAACATGAAAAGGTTGTATTCTTTCATTTGCGGTATGAAAATAAAGAGATTGTCTTCATCAGTAACTGTCAGATGTTTCAGATAAAAAAGTAAAAAAATTCTTGTTATTATTCTTGTTGCTTAAATATTCCTATTAGCGCATTCGATTTGTTGAAATCTTGAATAAGGTTATTCTTGTTCTTATCCTATGTATCTCTCTCTATTTCCCCCTTGATTATATTACTACTATCTATGGTTTTCAGCTCAAGTCCATCATCTCCGTACATTTTAATTCATATTGCAGTTGATTCTAATTTCTACCGCAAGATTTTCTCTTGAATGTTCTAGTGTAGCTAGCTCTTCTATTTTGGAATAATCTTGCCCCGATTTGTGAAGTCAATTCTTGAAAAAAAAGAAAAAAAAGAAATCTAGGGTTCATAGCTTGTAGCACCTCGTTCCCCAATTGAGCAGCATTTTGATTTCTTGGCTTGTAAATTTATTAGGGTTTATAGGGCTCAATATTAATTTGTGTGCTTTGTATAAATTAGAAGCCCCCCATTCCTTCGATGTGCAATTTCTCTTTTTTCTTTCAGCCATTTTACTAATTTTATCTCCTTCCAATCTGGGCTCGTTCTCCCCCTCTCCCTCTCCCTCTCTCTCTCCCTCTCTCAAGTTTCATTTCTCTCTCTGGGGTTCTACCTAGCTAGCTCGTTGGTGAGGATTGGGGATTCTTGAGAGTTCTTTTTTCTTTTTCTTGGGTAAGAGTCAACACACACACACACACACACAGTATTTTCTGAAATTAGATATATATAATTAAAAATTAAAGAGGGGCGGGGGGAAATTAAAATGGTGAGAGGTAAGGTCCAAATGAAGAGAATTGAAAACCCAACAAGCCGGCAGGTGACATTTTCTAAGCGCAGAAATGGGCTGTTGAAGAAGGCTTATGAGCTCTCAGTACTGTGTGATGCAGAAGTAGCTTTGATAATCTTCTCTCAGAAAGGAAGACTCTATGAATTCTCAAGCTCCAAGTAAGTTCAACTAATTCCAATACAACCTTAATTAATTCTTCACTGATGATTTAATTTTAATTTTCATGTATACTAATTAATACTATACTCCATGCTCTTTTTGTCTTGATTTCTTGCAATATAATGAACCAATGCAACTAAATTAATTGGATATTATGTATGGATTGGATTTCTTCACAAATTAGGAGTAGTATTTAATGTGTTAAGCTTTGTTAAATGTGTACTTTTATTGTTTTATGCTTTATGCTATTGTACTTGTTATATGCCTCTCTGGTGAAGCAAAAATATATGGCCTTTGACTACCAAAAATATATGACTCCAAGTACATTGGGCACAGTAATTTCTTTTAGTGTAGGTGTCCGTCTGAATACTTCGTGTTCACAAAATAAGAATCAAATATATATATATATATATATATATATATCTAATTTTCAGATTTTGTTCATTACAAAGAATGGACAAATTGTTACTTATTGGAGTTCAAAATATTAATTATAATGATGGATGTTATTCATCATAATATATATTATGATCGTCTTATCTGATCTGTTGTCTCTAATTTCCATGTGGATTTGCTTATTGTGGGGCTATTTTTCTAATGTGTTTCTCTTCCAAAAGACTGTGGATACTTATTTTGCAATCAAATTTCGTTTTTTTTGCATGCTAAGTATTTGATTTATTATTCACTATACATATAAATACTTATTCTATATATGTCCACTAAGTAACATGAATAATATATATACTAAATTATGTTAGAAGTTCGAAACAACTGCATGTTTTGAATTATATTGCTAATGCATAAAAACATGAACAATATTATTGTCTAGATTGGCTCCTAAAATTTAGTTGGAGGGATCGGAGGATGGGGCAAAAACCTTCAGAAAAGCTTGTGTAAAACCATATGCAAAACTAGTTATTTAACATGTTTTTCTGTTACCATAATTTTTCCTCCGATCGAATTATGACATAATTAGTCACTCCGATCGAGTCTTCATCAGTGCTCCCTCCGTTTTTTTATAAGTGTCCTATTGAGAAAAAAAAATTCTTGTTCCTTTTTAAGTGTCCTATTGCAGAATTTGAGGTTAAAATAATAACAAAACTCCTATTTTATCCTCACAATAGTTATTGAAAAATGTAATTATTAGACTTTGAAAATAATAAATATGGATATAAAAGTAATATCTCATGCTTCCTTGATTTTTGTAATTTTTCTTAATAGGACACTTAAAACAAAACAGAGGGAGTATTTCTTTGCAACCCTTATCGATCGATGTGCTGCTGATGATGATCTAAATGGTTGCTGATGAATATTTTCTTTGCATTAATTTACTGCTGAATTATGTGCTATAAGATTTACATTCAAGCAAGGAACCACATAAATTTATAAGATAAGTATTACAGTCTATGTTATTAATTCACATTTATACTAATTTATGATCGATGTACATGATTCTATTTAGCCTTTACCATAAAATCCTTAAAAAGTTGGTTGGTATTTGGTTTATGTCTGTGTTTGCACGGTAACAAGATTTTCAAATTTTGCCCAACTTTAATTGTACACTTAGGTAGCAGCTGGGCTGAGTTTTATCACTAGCTAGCTAGCTAGGAGTAATATAAAGTAATTAATAAGTTGTATCTCATATAATAATTAATTACTTATATCGATCGTTTGCATGGTTTGGTATTATCCGGATTTTTTGAATATCTAGTATTTTTTTTTTTTGGTTTTGAAGGAATTTCCAATTGACATTTAATAGTGCGATTAAACAAAAGAAATCCACTTATTTGAAAATTTTATTTACCCTTATTCAATATAGTTTTGGACTCTCCTCAAAAATATAGTTTTGGACTTGACCCATTAATTTGTCTTTCCCTTTGGTCTTTGATAGTTAAACTGCACATACACGTAGTCACTTATAAAATGTACAGCTATCTTTATAAAATGTAAATTTAGATACACTTAAGGATAATTTATCAATATCAGTTGATGAAGATGCCACTATTTTAATCCATATGTTCAAGTTTTGGTAACAAACATGATAAAAAAATCAATACTAATTATAGTTTCATTACAAATGAATTGCATAATACATAGGTAAATACAAGTATGATTTCCTGGTATAAAATCCTTTTCTTTCTCTTTGTATACACGTTTTCTTCATCTTTTTAGTGTCATCCTAGCCCATGCATGCTCCAATATTTTTTTAGTTCTACTTTCATGTATAAATACAAAATTGCTACTAGGGAGGGGGAAATTGGGAGCAGCAATGAAGCAGTCTCTCTCTCTCTCAGAAAGCCTCCTATATTTCTTAAAGGTTCTATATAATTACCAAATACAAAATTTGTTTACTCACACTTCTTGTTTATCATTTTTCAAGATTTTCTCTTTTCTTCCCTGCTTCTCTAAAGTTTCGGAATCTAATATCCATGACGGCTTTTTAGAAATGTTTGAGTCAACGTGTTCACAATTTATGTGGAATCAAAGTTAACGAGGGAAGTTAACTCCCACAGGTCTTGTTCATTGGTACAAATTTATTCAACTACAACCCCATTAATTATAATTTATATAGAAGAACTATTTATCCAACAAGCTAGTAATACTCAAACATAATTATAAGTCATAATAATGATCTAAACCCTAATTAGTAATAACTAAGTAGGAACTTGAATTAACTATAAACCTTCAATAGACTAAGAATTAATAACAAAAGAACTTAGGAGGTAATTGGTATGATGAAATGTGGTAAGGAATGGAATGATCATTCCTACCTCCATTCCATTAACTTGTTTAGTAAACCATATGAAATGGAATCAACATTCCATTAGGAATCATCATTCCTTTTCCATTGGGATTAGTCTTCAAACTCCATGGTATTAGTCATTCCTAATCCTCATATATATATATATATGTATTAATACATTATTTGATCAAATTATTCATTTAAATTTTATTATTTCAACAAATAATTTTAGATATAAAATTTTAGAGAGAGAATGTGTGAGAAAATTTTTGGAGAGAGAAAATTTCTATAGAGAGAAACTATTAGGTAGAGCAAGTTCTAGAGAGAGAAAATGTTTAGAGATGAAAAATTTTAGAGAGAGAAAATTTTAGAGAGAGAGAGTTTTAGAGAGGAATATTCTAGAGAGAAAAATTCTGGAGAGAATTTTAGAGAGAAAATATTTAGAGAGGAAAATTTTAGAGAGATATGATTCTAGAGAGAGAAAATTTTTAGAAAGAGGGAAAACCATCAGAGAAAATTTTGGAGAGAGAAAGTGCTATCGAGAAAAAATTATAATTATAATAATTTTCTCTTTGATATTTTCGATCTTTAGATATTTCTCTATCTAAAAATTTTCTTTCTCAAGAATTTGCTTTTTAAAAAATCCTCTTTCTAAAAATTCTCTCTCTAAAATTTTTCTCTCTAGAATTTTTTTATCTCTAAAAATTTTCTCTCTCTAAAAAATTTACCCTCTTTATCATTTTTCATCTAATATTATTTTGAGATATAAGAAAAGGATATAAAATGCTAAACAAATAATGGTTTTCATTCATTTCTTTAATTCTTGTTCATAACAAGCAAAGGAATCAACCAAGGTTTATCATTTCATTCCTACCTTCATTCCATTCCTACATCCATTCAATTCCTACCTCATTCCATTCCATCATACCAATCACCCCCTAAGAACTAGAAATGATTAAGTATAAACCTTATTAATAAGATAATAAACCCAGTCCTTTTCCTCTACTATGGTTTCTCATGTATATTGAATGCATAATTATTGTTTATAGGCTTCTAGTTATACCTAATATTTATGTTTGTTGGTAAAAATGTTATGCAATTATCACTACAGATCTACTATTTCTTTTGTATTTCAATGTTGTACTTTATTTTATCAATCTATACTTATATAAAAAAAACCTTGTTTTACAAAATTATTTTCCTATTATTTGATTAATTTAAGGACAATAATATAATACTCCCTCCATCCCATAATAATTGTCTCGTATACCATTTTAGACCGTTCCATAGCAAGTATTCCGTTCCAAAAATAGAAACTCATTTCTCTCACATAAGGTTAGTAGCAACCGTTGCACTCTTAATACTAACATATTTATAGATGTCAACTTAAATTAGATCATATGTAAATAAGGAGTTTATATTATTAAGATGTGTTAGATCATATAAAATTGAGTAGCATAAGGATGTAAACGAAAATTATAGTACATGTATTTTTATCATTATATATAGTTTAGTTAGAAAAAAAAATAGTAGTATACGGAACATGCATGCATTTTGTAAAGTAAATAAAAAGGTTTTAGTGAATAATTAAATTTTATTATTTTCGAAAATTAGTATAAGAAGATCACATCAAGTGTCGATTAAAATTAAAATTATTATTTATGATTCTTTTTTTTCAATCATATATGCATCATTAGTATTTATACAAGAATTAATATCGAAAACTATTGATATTAATTATAGTACTACTATACACGCTCTGCCCACCAAAAAATTGCATTTAATTTCATTTTGGGACGTCCATTAAAAGTTTACACATTCTATTTTTGTACATGACACTACCATAAAACTTATAACTTTAACAGTTAACCGGAGGACTCTTTCTCCACTCACACCACTTTCTATCAGTTTTTTCTTAAAACCCGTATAACAATTGTTGATGCAAACTTTTGGTGGACGAAGGGAGTAACTATTAAGGAAAAGTTTGGTTAGAAGAATCATATTGACCTATCTTATTTTATGACTATCTATAACTACTTTTATAATGACGCTAAGAATTAAAATGTAAACTTTAGTTATCGAATTTGGACATATTGTATATATAATTATACTCTTTTTTGAATCTGCTCAATTGTAATATTGAAAGATTATTAATACAATTTAAAAACGAGAGTGCTCTTTACAATTAAATATTTAAGAATTCCTTATTTTTTATCCATATTAATGATCAAACATTAACACTTGGGAAATTGCTAAAGTTCATTCAGAAAACATAACAAAATTATAAATATTGTACTGCAGTATAAAATGAAATATGAGATGCACTTGCCAAAACTTATTTATTATAATCATTCATTTTACGCATGAATGCATGTTACTTTTGCTAATGCTCTTCACACGTACCATTTGCTAACAGAATTAATTAAACACGTCATTAGATCGAATTCAATAGAGAAAAGATTGCAGTTTAGTTTTCATTTGAATATATCTGATGGCTTATTGTGTTTGAAAATTTTAGCATGCAAAAGTCAATTGGTAAATACGTTGACCGTATAAAAGAAGAGCGTGGCGATGAAGTTGAACAACGCATGCAGGTCCCTTTCTATTCCAAATCTCCATGTAGATTTGATTTATTCAACAGTACTATTATCAATTCAAAACTTGCATACCTTCTTCTTCTTCATTCCTCAATTTAACATAAATCTTAAATACACTCTAATGAAAATCTGAAAGACATGTCAAATTAGGGTTGATTGCTAAGAAAATAACCTATTTTGTGTTTTAGGTAGAATTATACTCCCTCCGTCCCAATCATATAGGCTTGTTTTTCTTTTTCGGATGTCCCAAATATATAGGCCAGTTTCTATAAAAAGTAATGTTTTTTTAATTCATTTACTAATTTATCCTTATTCAATTCTTGGATTGACTCATAATCAAACAATAAATAAGGTCATAGAAGGAAGTTTGCTTGTATAATTTGTATTTCTAATAATTTCTTAATCCTAGTGCAAAACTCCAATCAGCCTATATGATTGGGACGGAGGGAGTAACATATTTCAGTAATAATCTCATTTATTGATTTGTAACAAATTTAATATGTCTAAAATTTTCCGGTGACTCGAAAATTGACTTGGCGTTTTTCAAGACTCAACAATTTATTTCCTTCGGATTTCCTATCATCGGCGTGGCAAGAATCATGCCACGTTAAATTTTTCAGTGGTTGGAAAATCTTGGACGTTGCTATTTTGCTACAAATAAAAGAAATAAGATCATTAGTAAAATGTTTACAAGTAGTGTCTAAAATCAAAATCGAGTCAAAGTAGATGATGAATCAATTAACCCAAAAAATTATCTTGAAGTGCATGCATTGTCCTAAATAAAGGATTAATTGGATCCCATTATCCTAGAACAAAATATGCAAGCTGTAATATTTTATTGCAAGGACACATTTGAAATTAGTTAGATGATATTTGTGTAATCAACATGCAATACCCCAAACAATGTACATACACACACATATGGAATGATCTTTGGATAAATTAGAAGATCCTTATCCATTACTTGAATGAAATTTGGTATTGTGAACTATAAGTGTGTGCATTCAGGAGTTTCATTCTTAATTAAGTGTAAATATCCCCCATATTCTAAGCTTTCAAATATGAAAAAAGATGTGTGTGTGTGCGCGCGTGCTTTTTCTATATAAATCTAGCTATAAGTTCCTTCATGCCATGACTTATTGAGTAACATATATTAAAGTTGCAGCAATTAAAGCATGAAGCAGCGTTAATTGCGAAGAAGATAGAGCTACTAGAGAATTCCCAACGGTTGTCTTCTTCGCCTTAATATATAGTTTTAATGGAATTGTTTGTTTTCTCCAAATACACGCATGCAGTTGTAAATCTATACAAAATTAAGTTTAGTTGTGTGGATTTAACAGGAAGCTTCTAGGGCATAATCTTGGAGCATGTTCGCTCCAAGAGCTTCAAGAAACCGAAAACCAGCTCCAGCGAAGCCTAAACAACATCAGGGCCAGAAAGGTAATAACTTCTGCCATTTGATCAAGCTTCATTATATATATATATATGTGAATGTTCTATGATTAATACTTTTTCTTGTTTATTTTCTAGTACCAACTATACAATGAGGAAATAGAAAAGCTACAAGCAAAGGTATGATCATGCATGAAATAGCCTTGCATGTGTTTAGACACATTATTATTTGATCAGCATGCATCATATATATATTTTAATTAATTTTTTTCAATTTGCAATTTCAGGAAAAGTTTATGTTGGAAGAAAATTCCAAGTTGCGCGAAAAGGTAAAATTATTGATATCATATCATATACTTCCATCTCCATATGTCCAGAATTTAATTATTGCATAAATTTAACAGTTGTTTGCTTTGTAATAGAGAATTATTTAGGTCGCTTTCGGATTTAGCAACTTGAAACTCGATCGTATTTAAAGATGAATGTTGGATTTTAATGTTTTGACATAAAAATGAGGAATTATTTTTAAATGCAATATTTGTTCTGTATATACCTGTACGAAAAAAATGTCATCGAGATATAGATGATTTAATTGCATTATTAAATAATGATATTCATCTATATATTCGGTCAAGTGTGATGTGGATAATACTACTTATAAGTACTGACACGTCACCACCATTTTCCCGTGAAGGAGAATCAGGAGGGTTTGTAGTAAGTTGGTTGTTTGAATTTGTACATATTTGTTAGTTTGCACTATAATTTGTTTGCAGTAATTATATATGTGTAAATAGTAGTGAATAATTTTGCATAATTGATATTTATAGTTAACATTTAGTAGTGTTGAAATATATGTGCAGCCTGGATTTAGGGCAAGGATTATTGCAGCAGAAAACCAGAAAGACAGAGTGAGTAAGTATAGCCAAAGCACACTGACCTCCGAGGTTGTGACTGAGTTGTTCATAGGACCACCAACAGCAATAAATGCCCAAAAATTCTCAAGTTTCCCATAATAAATTAATTAAAGAGAAACAAATAAATTAATACATGTATTTTTTATTTTCTGCATGCATAGCATAAATATATATATTTATATATATCGTAAATTGCTGTAATTGTCAGGTCCGGCTGCAATTTATGCATGTAATATTCTGCATGCATGTATCTTCTTTTTATCTTTTACTTTTTACATTTTGCTTTATAGTTCTGTGTGTATTCGCGGTCAGCCTCAGCGTGCTTATTTATTAATGTGTTGAGAATGTTTTATTAAAGGACCACTCAAATTGATAACGTGATCAGCCACCGGTGGATTGAGTTTGTCTATTTTAGTCTAAATTTCTCAAGTTTGAAGCTCATTAATAATTAAGAAATCTAGCATGTCATACCAAGTTTTTCTAGTAAGAGTTGCATTTGGGTACATCATGATGTACCCATACATCCGGTTCAACCCGACCTGTGACCCGACCCGACTGACCCGATCAGCGTTGACCGTTGACCTTTTCTTTTTTTCTTTTTTTCTTTTTTCCTCTCCGCCTTCGGCTCCGATTTTTAATTTATAGATAATGATTGTGGCAATATTAATGTTTTTTAGCTTACTCCGAGGCCTTCAGCTCCCCTCGCTCGACTTTTGAAAAAAATTAAAAAAAAAAATAAAAAAATTTAAAAAATAAATGAAAAGTCAACGCGGTCAACATTGACTATTGATCGGTCAACATTGATCGGGCGGGTCGGCGGGTCGGGTCGCGGGTGGGGTTAACCGGATGTATGGTACATCATGATGTACAAGAGTTTTTGCCTTCTAGTAAACTGTATATGAGTGGTGTTTATTTAGTGCACACGTCGGATAGCAGTAGTAGGTTAGGTTATACTCGTCAATAATAATAATAATAATAATAATAATAATAATAATAATAATAATAATAATAATAATGAATTGCTTTGACAATAAATGATTTGGTAGTTATGAAGTGTCGGCTCGAGATCAAAAGTTTTGAATTCGACTTTACCGTGACGCGGTCTTTAAATTTAATTGCTTATTTAACCATCATCAACCCTTGCCAATCACTGTATTTTGTTGTTCAATATATATAGCGGCCATGAGTATAGCAAATTAAATTATGTGACATATATACAATGTAACAGATTATTAATTGGTTCTCTCTCGTAGGCGTGAATGAGATTTATCTTGTTTTTTTTAAGGTTGATGGTAAACATAACCCTCTCTTCTCTCACTATAACTCTTTAATTAATTCAATAATAATATTATTAAATAAATAATATTACACAATCACCATAGCCCCCAGAATCAGAAGAAAGAAAAACATCAATGGATGAACAATTGCCGCCGTACACAACACTCTAAAGCCGAAATCTCTCTCCCTTTGCCGGCGGCCATTTTATTACCAACAGACCGCAAAGATCATTTATTGCCCATTTATCGTGCAAAGAATCATAAGAACGATGCCTCTTTTGGATATGGAAGAGTAGTGGGAGCATGCTAGATTTTGGAAAAACACTACTATAATTTCAATCCACACCAATTTTTGAACATTAACATTAAATTACATACTTCTATACTTTTATTGAAGACATAACATCGGAGACATCATTATGCTACTTTCCTCAAAATCATCTAAAATACATAATAAGTCAGTAAAATATCTCCCCACTTCAATTCTTCACTCGATTGGTAGAATCGAAGTATGTATCTGAGATGGATTTAAGATTTATTGACTCCTCAAAGTTGAAGACATTAATATATAACTAGGGTGGATATTTGAAAAACGATATATAACTAGGGTGGATATTTGAAAAACGGGTTTTTGGGTATCGCGTACCCTACTCGTATCCGGCCGGGTAACGGGGACCCTATACCGGTAATTTCCGGGTACGGGTATGAGTTTTTCAAAATTCTTGGTATCAGTATGTTTAATTATATTTAATTATTTTTGTTGTTGAAGTTGAAGTGTTTGAACTACGTATTTGGTATTGATTTGTTGTTGTCGTCTAGTTGTTGATGGTTATTTTATTTGCGTCGGTGAAAACATCAAAATATCGAGCTGAAAACAGGTGGAAAACTGAAAAAATAGGTTGTCTATTTTAATTAAACGGGTAGATCGAGTATCCGTTACCCGATTTGGATATTGGATATCCGAATGGCTAAAATGATTAGGATACGGGTATTCTATTTCTGCTTAAACGAGAACGGATACCAAGAAAAAATAGGTAGGATTTCCATGGGTACCCATTTATGTAGCCCTAACAATAACCCAGATGGAGAGAAAGAACGTCACAACGTCGTAGACTAAGTGGTTCGCTTTGAAGGCTACAAATCCTAATTTTGAAATTATATTATTATATTTTTAGATTGGGCCTATATGGCTAAAATAATAGTATATTTATTATTTTTATTATTATATCTTATTATTTTTTAAATAAGGAGATATAGTGAGAGAGAAAAAGGGGTTGTGATTAAAATTACCCTTTAATTAATCCTTTTTCTTTATCTTATTTAGATGTTTGGATTCTTTGGAAATATTTAGGCTTGCTTTTAAAGTTGGGCTCAAACCTGCAAAAGGCCTAGCCTAGAAGCCTTGTCAAATCATTCTTTGCAAGCCGCAGATGGTGGACCTGTGACATTGGGCCATTATTCAAATTTAAGTAGTGGTTTTGGTAAGTATTTGGGAAAGTTTTATATACAAATATCTTCTTTATATCATTACAGAAGTACCTGGAATATAATTCATTAAAGATAAAATTATCAGAAATAGTCTAATTTCCTCCTATAGCTACCACTCCTTTCCAAAAATTAATAACTAAAAAAATCACATTTCATAGAACAAAATTTACTGTTCAAAATCCCAATTAATCATAATCCAACTTTTAATTCAAAAATCAGAAATTCCTTTTCCAATGTGACCACAATTTTAACAATGTGTAAATTTACAAAAATAATTCTGAAAAATAATGGCTATAACAGAAGTGCGGCAAGATTTCTTTTAAGAAAAGAATATAATTTTGGTCCATAACTCAAATCTTCAAAGACGAAAGAATCTGTAGAATAAAAAGATTGAGAGAACATGATACACTGGAGAGGCCCAACTCTGATGGACCGAGAGTGATTAAAAAAACGATGGGCCAGAAGAGGAGGAAAGCCCAAAAGGAAGAAGCCCAGCAGTAATAATAGGAAGATGCTAGATTACGAGAGGAATTAGGAATTTAGGGATTTTATGTAGTTATCATATGCATGTGTCCCCACTTTTCCTTTCTGTTAAGAGATCTAGAATATTCTCCAATATTCAGCATATGGGTTACTATATAGAAGAGCTTTTGTAACAGAGGAGTAGCTTATGAATCAAAATATCTTTACTTTATCTGCTTTCTCTCATTTTTTGGAGCTTGACTCGCTCAAAGTAATCTATTTCATTCTATAATCCTATCAATTGGTGCTTTCATTGATCTCTTCTTCCTCCCCGTCTTTTCACAGTTTTGTTGTTTCCATCGCTAAATACGAGATTCTCGCCGCCATTAACGAGCTACAAACCCACCTTGACAACTATTTCCTCACCATCAATACTGGCCTCTACAATTTTCAGACCTCCTTGGACTCCTTCTCTGCCACACTTGAACATCCTCTCTCTTCTGGTTTTCGTCTTCCACCCAGCCCTCCTCCGTTTTGTTCGCTGCTGACACCCTTCACCTCCGCTGCTACTCGTTCGACGCATCCCTGCTCGTTTTCATCTCCAATCACCCCTTTCCAATCACCTCTGTTTCAGAGACAACCTTACCACAAGAAGCATCGATCATTCATCCACCGTTTCTATCCGCCCTCAGTTTTCCTCCGCTAGCGCTTGCACCACCACTTCCTCCACTTTTACCTTCACCACTGTCGTTTACCCCGACAGATCTATCATTACCTCTCTTCCCCTGTTCTGCCTCTTTATCTCCAGGCGCTGTGCTGTCTCCTCCTTCACCGATCATGCCCTCACAACCCTCCTCTGCTTTCATCGCCGCCGACACCCTCTGCCTTCTCAGCTACTCCTTCGTTGCATCCCTGCTCGTTTTCATTTCCTCATCCACCGAATTATCCACCACCAACAATCACTGCCCTCCGCCGCGGGCCGTCATTCCCTCAGCCTTTGGCTACACCTCCGTCACTACCCAGATTTGCTTCTATTGGCGACGTTATTCCCGTGGGTGGCATTTCCAACCTTCAATTGTCATCTGTGCCATCTGTAGCGCCTGAACCACCACTCCATCCAAGGCTCCATCCGCCGCCGCCGACAACACTTCCACCACCAATAACACCTCCACCCACATGGCCCCCACCAAATTTACCACCTCTACCTGAAACACCACCACTGACATCCCCTCCACCAAATCCTCCACCAATACTACCTTCGGCGAGTCCACCGCCGCCGATTCTCCCTCCACCAAGTCCGCTGCCATATTTTCTACAACTCACTAGCTCCATTCAACCTCCAAATCCATCTCCTCTTCCAATAATCCCTCTGGCAAGTTCTCCACCCAGTCCACCGCCGCCTAATCCAACCTCAGCACCACCAGTTTTACATGGCTTCAAACCATCATCTCCCATGGTGGAATTTGAGTCCCTTCGAGCATGTTTTGTCCTTACTCGCACACTTCTTAGGAAAACTTCCCAGGAGGTCACCCATTATAGAATTGCTCCAGGCCAAGCACGCTTAACCTTGGAGTTCTTCCACAATGAGCCTCAGAAAAGAAGATGCATCTTAATGGTATAAGTAGCCCAATCAATTCCTTTAAGCTCTCCTCGAATATGTCGTCCCATTTCGACATATTCTTGGAATCCCTCTCATTCGGGTGTGTTTTGGTTTGTTCTTACCCCCTCCGCTTTGAAGTCTTATCGGAGCCGCTCCTTGTCCGTGCCTCTGCACCGGCGATCACTCCGTACTTCTACCCCGAGCATCACATAATGGGAAAATTAAGGTTTATATTTGGCCCAATTTTCAGGAGGAAAGGTTCAACTTATCATATTTCTTGGAGCCTAATCCCATGGAAAATAGATGCCTATGCTCTTTTCCTCAAGCTGCTTACATAGGCCCAATTAAATTACAACCTTTGTTTGGTCAGTATCATCACCTCTTCCATCTGCCGATGAGCGTTAACCTTTACCACCTTGAGGACAAGGTGGTTGTCGAAGAGGGTTGGAGTCTTACGCCAAGATCAGAAGCAAAGCAGCTTATTATTGGGCCTAAGATTATAACAACACAAAAGAAAGGAATTGGCCCAATTAATGGAAGGCCCAGGCATGAGACGAAGCTTCCTAGCAATATTAGGATAGAGATAATATATTAGTGGTCCCCACCTTTCTGTTAGGAATTATCAGAGATTACAGAAGAAGGCCTTGCACCATAGTAGTTAAATAGCAGAGCAATGAATGAGAAAGTTTATCAATGAATGGATTGTATATTTTAGTTGTTTCTTTATCTTATCTTTGATTCCCTCGTCTCTCTCTAATTTCTAGAGTTTGACTCGCTCGAAGTAGTCTAAATCTATCTAAAATCGTATCTAGTTTTCTTCTTCCAGCCTGCCCTCCGTCGTTTTCCTCGCCGCCAACAACTCCAGCTCCTTCGCCTCCACAAAGGTTCTCAACAACCCAACTTCATCTTCAACCCAGACACTCTCATTCTGCCATGTTTCATCTCTCACACCCATCTGCTCAGCCGCATCCTCCTCCACGATCCTGTTCTCCCACAGCTCTTCTCCACTTTCTTCGCCGCCGATACTCTTTACACCCAGTCCGCCACCACCTTTCACGACTTGCGTCGAAACCTATTTCATCCAACTTTCTTCATCTCAGCCACTGTCATCTACTCCCTTTGTTTCTCATCCACCAGCAGATTCACAGCCCAAACAACACCAACCACCACCGAACTTTCTGCTTCCACCTGCAACACCGCCGCAGATATTCCCTTCACCAAATTCTCCATCAAATCCGCAACTCCATCAACAAATTAGGGATCTTCTACCAGATCCACCACCCTATTTCACAAATATAAATCATCTCTTGCGTTTGTTGACGATGGCACCACTAGCATCGATGACTGCTCCTACACCGCCCATTCAGCGGATTGCTCCTTACCTACCGGTTGCTACAGCTCATCCGCCGCTCATGTCCTCCCTCAACCCTCATCCGCTTTCCTTGCCACCGACACCCACAAATCCATCCCATATCATCTCTCATCTTTTTAAAGCATCGGATCCACTTCCTCTGCTTGGGCCTGAACCAACACATTCTCCGATGCTTCACCCGTCACTGCGGCTAATGTTACCATTGTCAGTACCATCTCCACCCACAGAGCCACCACCAGACTTACCTCCTCCACCTACAGAGCCACCACCAACCTTACCGCCGCCTCCTCTTCATCCACCGCTACCCACCGACTCCCTGCTTCTATTACCAACCTATTCACTTCCTAGTAACAAAAGGAGAGCTCGTGGTTTGAGTTTTAACTGTTACCCAAAATGGTCACTGACCCACTGCCGCCGCATTACGTTTCTTCTTCTCATGGGCTTCGAGGATGATAATGAGGCAGAACCTTTCGATCCTACCTCCCTTGACTTCGATGTTGATTCAATTGTTGGCGATAATTCACTGATTGTGCTATGCCTTGAGCCTCCACCGGAAACGCCACTAATTTGCTTCAATCAGTTGCAGACGATTATAGACAATTTAGAGAAGAGAGATGAAGAAGTAGCTGTGAAGAAGGCTCAATCCCGGTCTGCAGCAACGGAGTCATGGAGCACCGTTGATCTATTTACTAATCAACGGATATTATCTTTTCTTTAGTAGCTGACGTGTAATTTTCTTTCTAGTATAAAAACCAATTCGTTATTGCTCTGTTATGCTTTGAGCTGTAATTCTGAGATTTGGAAGTTGAGCAATAAAACAGAATTCTCTCAAATTTGTTTTTTCATCATGGTATCAGAGCCAGTCGATTCTAAATCTAGATCTAGATCTGGAATTCATGGCGAAGAACAGAAGGATTCCATGGAATACGATTGTTAATGAAACTAGTAGAGATGCAGAAGAATTGGAAACCGTTTTTGAGCAAGGTGAAGGATCGAACCAGAAACAGAAACGCGAGCAGGAAATGCGCATACCAGATCTAGATCCAGAGCAATTGAAGGAAATTTTGATGATTCATAGTGCGGATCATCCATGTATCCAACTCGTATCTACTCAATTGAATGGTAATAATTTTTTGAGTTGGAATGGATCTGTGTGTCGTGCCTTAGCAGCTCGTAGTAAGCTTGAGTTTATCAATGACACCTTACCTGAACCATCTGTCACTTCACCATACTATAAATCATGGATGAAAGTCGATCAATTGGTGATTTGTTGGATAACTAATTCCATATGTAAAGAATTGGTAAATGCTTTTGCACACATCGAGAGTAGTAAAAACTGTGGGAATCACTCAATCAGCGATTCGGTCGGAGCAATGGACCTAAAGTGTATTGTCTGGAAAGAGAAATAGGATCTTATAGGCAAGGTAATCAGTCTGTGTTGATGTATTTCAATAATTTGACTGCATTATGGGATGAATGATAGTCCCTGAGCTGGGTCTTTGGTGCAGAGAGGGGGTGAATACACCAAAGATAGACTTTTCAAACTTTTTCACAAGTTTAAAACAGAGTGCGTGAGCTCAGTTATGAATCCAGCTGAGAAAGGTCAGCTGGGTTAATAACTCAGTTGGCGGTGCGGAAAGTGGTGGTTTTAAAACTTAGCTCATTTGCTTAGAAAAACTCAGCTTGAAAATATTATCTTTACCTTTTTAGCTTAATCAAGTTGTGCAATTTTCAGAAAAGCACAGCTGGCTATGGAGAGCAGCTGAGTATGCAGTTTTGATAAAAATGCAATGTGCCAATGGAGTTGGTAAATCAGACAATAAAGAGAAATAAGAGAACACGAGATTTTACGTGGTTCGGCGTAACACCTCCTACATCAACGACCAGATTCACTGGTAATTCACTACCACTTGGTTTCCAAGTACCAAACAACTTCACAACTCTAACCCGAGCTGTGTTCCAACAGTTTACGGGCACTGTCAAGCCTATACCATTCAGTTTGTGGGTACTGAAAAAACCTTACAACCACTTGAATTTTACGCTTCAAGCAAGCGTAACCTTGACCTAACCTTTCTGGGTAAAGAGGGGTTCCAACTATGAACGAGTTCTTACAATGAAGAACTTAGAGTTAGATGAACTCGTTCAAAATCTAGGCTTAAGATATACAATGAATTCTGCCTAGGAATCAGACGAAAAACTGCGCAGTTTCAGGACTACAAACACTTTAAGATAAAGTGTTCTTTGTACTATTTAGAACTGCTAAAGAGCTATTGAAGGCTTGAAAAATTCAGAGAATGAAAGCTTGTAGAGAGTTTTTCGTATCTGATCCTGAGGTTGAAGAATGGTATTTATAGGTAGAGATCCAAGACTAGCCGTTGGAGGAGCCATTTGAATCTTACTTACTCTTCTTAAATTCATAATCTGCCATTGGGCGTTTCTGCACCTGTTTTCATCAGTGTCACATCCTAGTTCTTGTGGTCTAGGATGCTGATTTGTCGATCCCTCATTAGTCGAGGTATATTGACTTCCTCTGACACCGGGATCTGTCTTCAAGCTATTTTACGAATCTTGGAGCTGGATCTGATACTCTGACTTGAACTGATGCTTTCAGAGTTAACATTCCTTTGGTCTGTACAGCTGGATCAGCTATGTCTTGAACTCAGCTCGATTAATCTTCAGCTTGATCCTGCTCTGTTTTTATCTCAGCTCAGCTGGAAAACTCAGCTGATAGTTGACTCCTGCTGTAAACACAACTGGATCTTCTGCTGTCTTGAGCTTCTGCTGTCTTCCGCTTCCTGAACCTGTAAACTTAGAAAATCTAGAGCTCAAACAGGCAAGCTGGAAAATACTACTTAGATTTATACGATCATCTACTCGGTTGGAGTCAGTTGGGTTTTGGTATTAAATCAAAACTTTATAATTTTCCCAACAATTTCTCCCTTTTTGATGATGCCAAAACCTAACTGAGACAAACAATGAAGCTTCCCCCCTTCGATTATGAGGGTAAAAAAAATCAGCAAATTTAATAGAGTTCAGAGCCTGGACAAAAAGTAATTGTCATCAGGGTGAGCTTTGAGCAAAAAAACTTTGTTTTATTAATGTAAGAAATTACAGCAATTTAGAGAGTTTAATCGAAAAGAAAGAAAAAAAATTCTTCAATCCCAACTGGTTGGGTCTTCTCTTCATCTGCTGCATCTTTATTTTGACTCAATTTCTCTTTACTCTGTTTCTCTTTCAGCTGGTTCCTCTAGCTCAGCAGTTTTGCAAAAATTCTTTGTCTCATTATCTTCCCCTTTTTTGGCATAATCAACAAGGCGGGAGAGACACTCGGGCTGTAGGAGAGATTCTTGTGATCGATGACTTCCAGCTGGCGTGAGAGTTGAGAAAATTTTCATCCAGCAGAGTCTGGAGTCTTGGTGGCTCAGCTGTTGTATCAGCTGGCTCTTCTGTAATAGTAGTAGCCTCAGCTGTGATTGCAGGCACAACTTCCTTGGCTTATTCAGCTGGGGCGGTCCAGCTGAGTGCTTGGAGGCATGAGTTGACTCTAGAGATGACATCTTCTGAGATGAAGGCATCATATGCAACTCTTGAGGGACTTAAGTATTCCCCTTCCACTTCTGAAGTGGGGGTAATGGGTTCAGCTCTTGTTTTCATCATCCAGCTGCAAGTGATCATTGGCTGGATGATGCTTTCCACTTGAGCTTGGTGCAGGGGCTTGAGCTCCAACTTACATAAGTTGATCTTGAAGTTGGTGTCCCTGTCAAGCTGAAGGGAATTGAGGAGAAGACGGTTGAAGTATTCCATCTGCTGTGAGATTTAAGCTTAGTTGATTGGGATCTAAGCTTAGTTGATCAGCTGGAATACATCGTTGGGGTGGTGGCGATGATGATGTCCATGCTGGCACATGAACTTCTTCTCCACCGTAAGAAACCACCGCTTGTGGACCTTCTGCTCCTCGGAGAGTAGTTACGAATTTTTTCTCAATGTCAGATGCCTTCTCGGCTGACTGACTGGGCACCTTGAACTTGAGTCTTCTCTTTGAAGACGGTGCTTCAGCTTGTTTTGTCTTCTCATGTTGTTTCATCTTCCCAGCTGGGAAAGGAATAGATGCATGCTGCTTTGTCTCTTGCATCATTTTCTTTGCCTCTTGTGGCGGAGCAAGAGTTTTGACATGTTTGCTCTCAAAGGCTCCAGCTTTATCAGCATCTTGTCCAGTTCTGACTGGACTTTCGCTCTGGTGTATCTCTCTAGGAAGAGATTCCTGTATGTCTTCAGGTTGAATTCCTTCGTCAGGATCCTGTTGACGTTGATCTTCGCATCCCAGGGAGTTGTGTATCCCGTTCTCTCTTTTATCTTGAGAGAAACATTATAGCGGAGGCGGTCATTTTCCTTTGACATTCACAGGAAGAATTCTGCATCTTCCTGGTGAATGTTGTTCTTGGGCTTTGCAGTCACCCACTGCGTTAGACCGGATCTGTCGATGAGCTTCATTATCTCCCGGAACTCCGTCTTCTTGTGGTTACTGAGAGTTAAGCAACTCTCAAAGTAAAGCTTTGACAGACTCTTCAGGTTGATCGGCTCCTGGAGATATCTATCTAGATTCCATGTTCTTCTTCTGCAACTTTTGTTAGTAGAACATATAATATATATAGGGGAGGAAGAAGAAAGAGTGTCGGATCATTGCGTATCTTGTCTAGCATATATATATATATATCAATTTTCTTGATGAATGGACGATCAAGATTGATAGAGTGATATGAAGATCTACGACTGGGAGTGATTCTCGCGTCATGTCAGTTTCTTGTTCAGTAAATACGATTTAATGCGCAAGTGAGGACGGTTGAGGCGTTTTGACTTCTGCCTCGAAACTCCCATGCTTCAGATCTTTGCAGATCTTTAATTAAATTTGATTAGATATGACATGATATGATTTGACCAAAGACTGTCAAAAATAGAATCAATAGATATGAATTGATGTTGCAAACCTCTCAGCTGATCATAGTAGTCAGTTGATACCTCGTTTATGAATGGCTGAGTTGAGTGGGCATTTTTCCAGCTGTATTTTGAGTTAGTTTCCTCCTCAGCTGAATAATCCTTCAACTTAGGCGTCCGGTTGAGCTTGATTCTTCTCAGCTAGGTTCTCCTTTGAGGTTGATTCTGAATTCCAGCTGGGTCTGTTTCCATTCAGCTGGATGTGGCTTCATCTGGGTTGAGTAATCCAAGTAATCCGCACAACATCTTGAATCTAGCTTTTACCAGCAGCTTTGTGAGTATATCAGCACGCTATATGTCTGTGTGAATTTTCTCAACAATCACATCCTTCTTTTCCACGTGATATCTGATGAAGTGATGGCGTACGTCCACATGTTTGCATCTTATGTGATGTACTGGATTTTCTGATATAGCGATAACACTCGAGCTATCACAGAAAATAGAAACTTGTCCAGTTTCCACTTCGTAGTTATCCAGATGATGTATCAGCCAGAGAATTTGTGAGCAGCAGCTTCCAGCTGCCATATATTCTGCTCCTATTGTGGAAGTTGCGACGCATGTTTGCTTCTTTGAAAACTACGAGATGAACTTGCTTCCTAGGAACTGACATGTTCCTGAAGTTGATTTTGATGGTCCCTGAGCTAGGTCTTTGGTATAGGGGGGGTGAATACACTAAAGATAGATTTCTGAAAACTTTTCAGTTATGAATCCAGCTGAGGAAGGTCAGCTGGGTTAATAACTCAGCTGGCGGTGCGGAAAGTGGTGGTTTGAAAACTTAGCTCGATTGCTTAGAAAAACTCAGCTTGAAAATATTCTTTATGTTTTCGACTTAGTCAGGTTATGCAAGTTTATAGTCAAAACACAGCTGTCTTTGGGGAGCAGCTGAGTATGCAGATTTGATAACGATAATATGCAAATGGAATTAGTACAATATCTGAAAATAACGAGAAAGAAAAGAACACAAACTTTTACGTGGTTCGGAGTAACACCTCCTACGTCCACGACCAGATTCACTGGTAATTCACTAACACTTGGTTTCCAAGTACCAAGCAACTTCACAACTCTAACCCGAGCTGTGTTCCAACAGTTTGCGAGCACTGTCAAGCCTAACCTTTCAGTTTGCGGGTACTAAAAAAACCTTACAACTACTTGAATTTCGCGCTTCAAGCAAGCGTAACCTTGACCTAACCTTTCTGGGTAAAGAGGGGTTTGGTTTGGGGTTCCAACTATGAACGAGTTCTTACAATGAAGAACTTAGAGTTAGATGAACTCGTTCGAAATCTAGGCTTAAGATATACAATGGTTTCTGCCTAGGAATCAGACAAAAAATTGGGCAGTTTCTGGACTAGAAACACTTTAAGATAAAGTGTTCTTTTATCTATTTAGAACTGCTTGTAAGCTTTTTGAAGACTTGATAATTTCAGAGAATGAAAGCTTGTAGGGAGTTTTTCGTATCTGATCCTGAGGTTGAAGACTGGTTTATATAGGTAGAGATTCAAGACTAACCGTTGGAAGAGCCGTTTGAATCTTACATACTCTTCTTAAATTCCAAATCTGCCGTTGGGCGTTTCTGCACCTGTCTTCATTAGAGTCATATCCTAGGTTCTGAAGTCTAGGATGCTGATTTGGCAATCCCTCATTGGTCGAGGTATATTGACTTCCTCTGACACCGGGATTTCTGCCTTTGGAGCTGGCTTTTGAATTCAGAGCTGGATTGGGTAAACTGACTTGAAGTGACGTCTTAAGAGTTAGTTCCCTTTGTTCTGTACAGCTGGACCAGCTGTGTTTTGAACTCAGCTCGATTTATCTTCAGCTTGATCCTGCTCTGTTTTGAACTCAGATCAGCTGGAAAACTCAGCTGATAGTTGACTCCTGCTGTAAACACAGTTGGATCTTCAGCTGTCTTGAGCTTCTGCTGTAAAATACAGTTGGATCTTCTGCTGTCTTGAGCTCCTGCTGTCTTCCGCTTCCTGAACCTGTAAACTTAGAAAATCTAGAGCTCAAACAGGCGAGCTGGAAAACACTGCTTAGGTTGATGCGATCATCTACTCGGTTGGAGAACAGTTGGGTTTCGGTATTAAATCAAAACTTTATAATTTTCCCAACAATTTCCCCCTTTTTGATGATGCCAAAACCTAACTGAGACAAAATTTCCACCTTTTTATTGATGTAAGAAATTTCATCATATAACAAGAAAAAGAAAGAAAGAAAAAAAAATTCTTCAATTCTTCAGTCTTCAATCTTCAATCCCAGCTGGCTGGGTCTTCTCTTCTGCATCCGCTGCTTCTTTTTTTTGACTCGTTTTCTCCTTCAGCTGGTTCCTCTAGCTCAGCAGTTTGCCTTTTCTTTGTCTCATTCTCTTCCCCCTTTTTGGCATGATCAACAGGGCGAGAGAGACACACCATCGTCTTATTGACCTGTGCAATTTCCGTAATTGCGTCAGCGATCTTCGATGTATTATCAGCTGTTACGATGTTTAGTTTGGCTATGATGCGGTTGTCAGCTCTGAGCAGCGAGGTCTGGAGTCTTGGTGGCTCAGCTGTTGCATTAGCTGGCTCGTCTTCAATAGCATTAGCCTCAGCTGTGATTGCAGACACAGCTTCCTTGACCTGTTTCAGCTGGGGCTGTCCAGCTGAGTGCTTGGAGGTATGAGTTAGCACTGGAGATGACATCTTCTGAGTAGGGCACAACTTCATTCCTTGCAATTTGGCTTCTTCAGACTTCATTAGATTGAATGAGAAAGTCTGATTCAACACTTCAGTTGCGCTTGTGACTCCTTTAAGCATGAGGTCTTCAAACCTTGAGATTGAGGCGTCACGTGCAACTCTTGAGGGACTTAAGTATTCTCCTTCCACTTCTGAAGTGGTTGTTATGGGGTTCAGCTCATGTTTTCATCATCCAGCTGCAAGTGATCATCGGCTGGATGATGTTTTCCACTTGAGCTTGGTGCAGGGGCTTGAGCTCCAACTTCCATAAGTTGATCAGCTGGAATACGTCGTTGTGGCGTTGATGATGACGATGTTCACGCTGGCACATGAACTTCTTCTCCACCGTAAGAAACCACCGCTTGTGGGCCTTCTGCTCCTCGGAGAGTAGTTACGAATTCTCTCTCATTGTCAGCTGGCTTCTCGGCTGACTGACTTAGCACCTTTAACTTGAGTCTTCTCTTTGAAGACGGTGCTTCAGCTTGTTTTGTCTCCTCAAGTTGTTTCCGATTCCCAGCTGGGAAGGAAGTAGATGCATGCTGCTTTGTCTCATGCATCCTTTTCTGTACCTCCTACGGCGGAGCAGGAGCTTTGACATGTCTGCTCTTAAAGACTCCGACTTTATCAACATCTCATCCAGTTCTAATTGGGCTTCCTCTCAGGTTGAATTCCCTTGACAGGATCTTACAGACGTTGATTTCCGCATCCCAAGGAGTTGTGTGTCCCGTTCTCTTTTTTATTTTGAGAGAAACAGTGGGGCGGAGGAGGTCTTTTTCATTTGACATTCCCAGGAAGAACTCTGCAACTTCCTGGTGAATGATGTTCTTGAGCTTTGCAGTCACCCACTGCGTTAGACCGGATCTGTCGATGAGCTTCATTTTCTCCTGGAACTCCGTCTTCTTGTGGTTCCTGAGAGTTAAGCAACTCTCATAGTGAAGCTTTGACAGACTCTTCAAGTTTGATCGGCTTCTGGAGATATCTTTCTAGATTCCATATTCTTCTTCTGCAACTTTTGTTAGTAGAACAAATAATACCAATTGATGGAAGAAGAAAGAGTGCCGAAAAAAAACTTTTTAGGGTTAATGCAAATGTTTGCGTATCTCTTCTAGCATATTTATATCAACTTTCTTGATGAATGGACAATCAAGATTTATAGTTTGATAAGAAGATCTACGACTGGGAGTGATTCTCGCGTCATGTCAGTTTCTTGTTTAGAAAATGCGAGTTAATGCGCGAGAGAGGGCGGTTGAGGCGTTTTGACTTTTGCCTCGAAACTCCCATGTTTCAGTTCTTTGCAGACTTATAATTAAATTTTATTAGATATGACAAGATATGATTTGACTGAAGTCTGACTAAAACAGAATGAGTAGGTGTATGTAATGATGTTGCAAACCTCTCAGCTGATTATCGTAGTCAGCTGATACCTCGGTTATGAATAGCTGTGTTGAGTGATCGTGTTTCCAGCTGGTTCCCCCTCAGCTGAATAATCCTTCAACTTAGGCATCTGGCTGAGCTTGATTCTTTCTCAGCTAGGTTCTTTGAGGTTGGTTCTGAATTCCAGCTGGGTCTACTTCCATTCAGCTGGATGTATCTTCGTCTGGGTTGAGTAATCCAAGAAATCCGCACAGCATCTTGAATCTTGCTTCTATCAGCGGCTTTGTGAGTATACCAGCCCGCTGTATGTCTGTGTGAATTTTCTCAACAATCACATCCTTCTTTTCCACGTGATCTCTGATGAAGTGATGGTGCACGTCCACATGTTTGCATCTTGTGTGATGTACTGGATTTTCTGATATAGCAATCGCACTTGAGCTATCACAGAAGATTGGAACTTGTCCAGTTTTCACTTCGTAGTCATCCAGCTGATGTTTCAGCCAGAGAACTTGTGAGCAGCAGCTTCCAGCTGCCATATATTATGCTTCTATTGTGGAGGTTGCGACGCACGTTTGCTTCTTTGAAAACCACGATATCAACTTGCTTCCTAGGAACTGACATGTTCCTGAAGTTGATTTTCTGTCCAACCGATCTCCAGTGAAGTCTGAGTCTGAATATCCAGTCAGCTGTAGATTGTCTTCAGCTGGATACCACAGCCCAACATTCTGAGTTCCTTTGAGATATTTGAGAATGTTCTTGGCTGCTTGCATGTGTGCTTCCTCTGGATCAACTTGAAATCTGGCACACACTCCGACTGCAAAAGAGATGTCTGGACGACTAGCTGTTAGATACAGCAGGGAACCTATTATCCCTCTGTATTTGCTGGAATCAACTGACTTCCCTTCAGTTCCAGGTTCAATCTTCCAGTTGGTGTTCATTGGAATCTTTACTGTTCTGCTGGATTGAACTCCATACTTGGCGATCAAGTCTTTCACGTACTTGGATTGATTTATAAAAATCCCTTCTGCTGATTGCTTGACTTGAAGTCCTAGGAAGAAGCTCATTTCTCCCATCATAGACATTTGGAACTATGTTGACATTATCTCTCCAAATCTTTGGCATAAGAATGTTGATCTTGATCCGAAGATGATGTCGTCTACATAGATTTGAACAACCAGGATGTCTTCTCCCAACTTGATGGTGAAGAGTGTTCTGTCTACTGAGCCCTTCTTGAATCATTTGGATACAAGGAAATTTGATAGAGTATCATACCAAGCTCGAGGTGCTTGTTTCAATCCATAAAGCGCATTCTTTAGCTTGTAGACTTTATTTCCTTCTACTTCAAATCCTGGAGGTTGTTCAACATAGACATCTTCTTTGATTTCTCCATTTAGAAATGCACACTTTACATCCATTTGATAGACCTTGAATTTGTGATGTGCTGCATACGTGAGAAAAAGTCTTATTGCTTCCAATCGTGCTACTGGAGCAAATGATTCTTCGAAGTCAATTCCTTCTTGCTGTGTGTAGCCCTTGGCAACTAGTCGAGCTTTGTTTCTGATGATGACTCCAAGGGTATCTAGTTTGTTCTTGAAGATCCATTTGAGTCCTATGACTTTGACTCCTTCAGGTCTGTCGACCAATTCCCAGATGCAATTTCTGAGGAATTCATTCAGCTCTTCTTGCATAGCATTTGTCCAGGGCACGCTCTTTAAAGCTTCGAAAATTGTTTGAGGCTCTGGAACTTGAGCTACATAACAAGCCATTAGAGCTGTGTCTTCATCATAGACCGTCAGTTCTAGCTCTATTGAGAGTTGAGCTGTGTCAGCTACTTCTTGATGATCCGATGTAGCTTGAGCAGCTGAGCTTTTGGTTTTGGCTTGGTCAGATGGTTCTCCAATGATTGCTGATGATGGATGATCTTCAATCCATCTTCTTCTTTTACGAATTTCTTCTTCCAGCTGATTGATGCTAGAAGTGGCTAGATTTCGTCTGGCTTTGAGTTGCTCTGGAGTTAAGTCTTAAGAAAGAGACTCTCATTGGATTGAATTTTGAGGTGACTTCTGTAGAGGCTCTGCTGGAGATAGTGTTGGGGATTCAGCTGTGTCTGGATTTCCAGCTGATGGCATTCCCCCTTGATTTGGCGTTGGAGGTTCTTCTTGATTTCCAGCTGGTGGAGCTTCCTGATTGATTTGAGGTTCCTCCTCTAGCTCATCATCCCATATTAATGGTTCGGCCAGATTCCTGATTCGATTCTCTTGAGCTCTTGTCTGAATCTGCCTTGAAGATTCTCCTTCATTTCTTCGTTTGAAAGAATCTCTATATTCGAATGATGATTCGTCAAAGGTAACATGTGGAGTTACTTCGACCGTTTGAGTTCTTCTGTTGAAGACTCTGTATGCTTTACTCACATCTGAGTAACCAAGGAATACTCCTCGGTCAGTCTTCGTGTCAAACGTCTTGAGCTGTATTTTTCCATTGTTTAGGATATGGCATTTGGATCCGAAGACCTTGAAATATCCAATGTATGGTGTTCTGTTATTCCATAGCTCATACGGCGTTTTTCCTTACCTTGGTGTGAGTAGAGAGCGATTCTGAGTGAAGCATGCTGTGTTGATTGCCTCGGCCCAGAACTTCTTTGGAATGGCAGAGCTGGCTAGCATTGAGGTAGCTGCTTCTTTGAGTGTTCTGTTTCTTCTCTCTGCTACACCATTCTGCTGAGGTGTGCGTGCTGCTAAGGTTTGATGTTGAACTCCGTTCTTCTCGCAGTATTCATAAATAGTTTCATTCAGAAACTCCGTTCCTCGATCTGATCTGATTGACATTATCTTGCACTCCTTCTGAGTTGACAACCTTTCCAGTAGGATTGACAGCTTAGTCATTGTTTCGTTTTTCTGGTACAGGAATGACACCCATGTGAATCTTGAGAAATCATCCACTACAACCAGAGTATATTTTTTGCCGTTGAAACTCGCTCGAGTAACTGGAACAAAAAGATCCATGTGAATGAGTTGAAGAACTCGATCAGTTGACTGAACTGGCTTGAGAGAGAATGAAATTCTTGTTTGTTTTCCTTGTTTACATGCGCTGCACATATGACTTTTGTCATATATTTGATCTGGAATTCCATTAGCGAGCTGGTTTCTAGCCATTTTGTTGATTGTCTTGAAGTTGAGATGATTCGGTATGCATTGCCACAACAGTGACTTCATTCTTGCTTTTCGATACAAGACAAGTCTCGGGAGAATTTCTTTGTTCCAGTCAGCAAAATACATATTTCATTCTCTTTTCCCTTTTAGTAGTATCTGCTTGGTTTCCCTGTGCTTCACTGTGCATCCCTGTGCATCAAACTTGACAGAAAAACCGTTGTCGCAGAATTGGCTAATGAAAAGCAAGTTATGTTGCAGTCCTTATACATAAGAAACATTGGGGATTATAACATTTTTAGTTTTAAATGTACCATAACCTTTGGTTAGACCTTTGGAGTTGTCACCAAATATTACTTGTGGGCCTGGACGCTCGATATACTTCTGGAGTAGATACTTTAAGTGCGTCATGTGCTTGGAACATCCACTGTCCAAGTACCATAGCGTTCTCATCGACTCCTCAATGATGTGTCATTCCCTTGCAACCTATAAAAAATATCCAAATTTAGGTACCCAGTTTTAATTGGGTCCTTGTGGGTTAGACAAAGATTCTTTTACGATCCAGATCTGCTTGATGACTCAAATTGGGTAATTTGATCGGATGATCCTTCCAGCTGAGTCGACATACACATTCTTTGTGTTCTTCGGTTGTTGCTGGTGGGGTCTTGATCTTAGTATCTTCCCAGCTTGATGTCTTTGTTGATGTCCCAATCTTTTTCGGTATCCAGCTGAGTACCCAGCTGAGACGTTCATTTGTCTCTGCTGTCTCTTGTGATATCTCGGCTGGAAATGGTGCTCCAGCTGGTGATCATATGAGTGATATCCAGCTGGGTATCTCCTTTGATATCTCGGTTGATATCTTTCGACGTGCTGTTGCGGTTGCTGGTATCTGAAATGTCCAGCCTGCTGTTTTTGTTGAGTTTGAGCACGTTGTTGTCTGATTTGTGCTTGAGGTTGTCTCATAGCTGGTCTTTTTTATGCCTGATGTGTCATCAACGGTTGTTGCTGAGCAGCTGGAATTGGGTTTTCTTTTGCTCTAACAAATATTACCTTTGTTCCACTAGTGGAAGCAATGTTTGTGTCATCCTTTGATCCATTGTAACCCAGTCCTGCTTTGAGTGCTGCTGGACGTTGTGCACTTATGATTTCGTCCATTGTTGTTGTAGCTTTGATGAGAGCTACCATCTTCTTAGATAGTACCTCATCGCAACTTTTCAGCTCTATAATCTCAGCTGACTTCTTTTCTGATTCAGCTGTGGCCTTTTTCAATTCTTCCATCAGTTGTTTCTTTTCGTAGTAGAAGTCTTCATTAGCTGATCTTGTTTCACTATTTTGTCTTTTAGTGAAATAACTTCCTCTTGGAGCTGTGTTGTATCAGCTGCTTCTGATACCTTTTTCTTTTCCAGTTCCACCTTCAGCTCGGCATTCTCACATATTATGACATCAAGGATCTCTTAAAGCTCCTTGGAATCGTTCATAACCTTCTCTACTAAACTCCAATCTGAAACCTGTGTAGAGTATTCGTGTGATGGTGAGAGGTTAGATAGATTTTGAGTTCTTGACATTACCTCATCCTCATCGATTCCGTCTGTCTGTCCCATGAAGCATGTATCTCATTCAAGTTCATCATGAGCCATCAGTGCTTCTTCTTCTGAGTCTAAAAATGGCATGTTATCATTCATTTTGTTGCACTCCGACTCCTCGTCGGCGATGTAGGCTCTCCTTCTGTCAGCTGCCTTAGCTTTCAGTTGGTCTTTATCTTTCTTGGATAGCTTAGGACAGTCTAGCCGGTAGTGTCCCGGTTCCTTGCAGTTGAAGCATCCTTCGTCTGTTCATTTGTCAGCTGACTTCTCATCAGCTGCTGCGTACTTATCTCTGTAAGTTCTTGCGAACTTCTTGTACTTGCCATTGCTGGTGTTGAGTGTGTTGTAGTTAATGACCAGCATGCCTATCTCTTCAAGTAGCTCTTCCTTGCTCATGTCCTTCTTTGATGACTCAGCTGACTGCATGTATGAGGATTTTTCAGAGTTAGCTCTGAACGCAATCTCCTTTGGCGCAGGTGTCAGCTCTCCATCATTCTGATTGCTTGAAGATTCTTTCATGGTACTCTTCAAGTTGTATTCGTTGGCTTTGAGCAGGGAGAATAATCTTTCAGTTGAAAGATCACCCAAGTCACTTCGACTTTGGTGTACCACCTTGTATGTGTTCTATTCAGCTGTGAGCGCTGAAAGGACTTTTAGGTTCTTCTCTCGCTGGGTGTATTTCCCAGTTCTAATGGTTTCAATTTCAACCACGATATTTGATAATCTAAGTTCCATCCCTTCGATGGATTCGTTGACAAGCTGCTTGAAGTTATCAAACTTTTGGTAGGCGATTGTGAATTTATTTTCTTTTATCTCATCCGACCCTTCGCATAGCTTGGCTAGGGTTTCCCACATCTCATTTGCGGTATTGCAGGTGATGATCTTGCTGAGGTAGGCGTTGGAGACTGTTGACGAGATGGTGTTCCTCGCAAAGCTGTCTAATCCAGCTTGCTTTCTTTCTTCTGAGGTATGTTCATTCTTTGGCTTCGGAATGATCTGATATGTTGGCTGTCCACCATCTTGAGCTGGAACAAGCTCGTTTCCTTGTTTGTAAATGATGATGGGTCCGTCTGTGATGACGTCCTATATTATGTCATGATGCGCACAAAGAAATCTTTTTAATCTGAACTTCCAGATTGCATAATCGTCGATCGAGAAGGTGGGAAGGTTCCTGTTAAGATAAGAATCCATGGAGATATGCACAATATGAAATAATTATGAGTTTTTCCAAAAGAGGATCTGTTCAGTTGACCACTGACAGATAGTCAAGATAAATCTCTTGATTCAGAAACAACGGTCTTTTGAACCACTGCTCTGATACCAATTGATGGTCCCTGGGCTGGGTCTTTGGTGTAGAGGGGAGGGTGAATACACCAAAGATAGATTTCTGAAAACTTTTTCAAGGTTAAAACAGAGTTGGTGAGCTCAGTTATGAATCTAGCTGAGGAAGGTCAGATGGGTTAATAACTCGGCTGGCGGTGCGGAAAGTGGTGGTTTGAAAACTTAGCTCGATTGCTTAGAAAAACTCAGCTTGAAAATATTCTTTACGTTTTCGACTTAGTCAGGTTATGCAAGTTTATAGTCAAAACACAACTGTCTTTGGGGAGCAGCTGAGTATACAGATTTGATAAAGATGCAATATGCAAATGGAATTAGTACAAAAGAACACAAGATTTTACGTGGTTCGGAGTAACACCTTCTACGTCCACGACCAGATTCACTGGTAATTCACTACCACTTGGTTTCCAAGTACCAAGCAACTTCACAACTCTAACCCGAGCTGTGTTCCAACAGTTTGCGGGCACTGTCAAGCCTAACCTTTCAGTTTGCGGGTACTGAAAAAACCTTACAACTACTTGAATTTCGCGCTTCAAGCAAGCGTAACCTTGACCTAACCTTTCTGGGTAAAGAGGGGTTTGGTTTGGGGTTCCAACTATGAACGAGTTCTTACAATGAAGAACTTAGAGTTAGATGAACTCATTCGAAATCTAGGCTTAAGATATACAATGGTTTCTGCCTAGGAATCAGACGAAAAACTGGGCAGTTTCTGGACTAGAAACACTTTAAGATAAAGTGTTCTTTTAACTATTTAGAACTTCTTGTAAGCTTTTGAAGACTTGATAATTTCAGAGAATGAAAGCTGGTAGGGAGTTTTTCGTATATGATCCTGAGGTTGAAGACTGGTTTATATAGGTAGAGATTCAAGACTAGCCGTTGGAGGAGCCGTTTGAATCTTACCTACTCTTCTTAAATTCCAAATCTGCCGTTGGGCATTTCTGCACCTGTCTTCATTAGAGTCACATCCTAGGTTCTGAAGTCTAGGATGCTGATTTGGCAATCCCTTATTGGTCGAGGTATATTGACTTCCTCTGACACCGGGATTTCTGCCTTTGGAGCTGGCTTTTGAATTCAGAGCTGGATTGGGTAAACTGACTTGAAGTGACGTCTTCAGAGTTAGTTCCCTTTGTTCTGTACAGTTGGACCAGTTGTGTCTTGAACTCAGCTCGATTTATCTTCAGCTTGATCCTGCTCTGTTTTGAACTCAGCTCAGGTGGAAAACTTAGCTGATAGTTGACTCCTGCTGTAAATACAGCTGGATCTTCTGTTGTCTTGAGCTTCTGCTGTAAAACACAGCTGGATCTTCTGCTGTCTTGAGCTCCTGATGTCTTCCGCTTTCTGAACCTGTAAACTTAGAAAATCTAAAGCTCAAACAGGCGAGCTGGAAAACATTACTTAGGTTGATGCGATCATCTACTCGGTTGGAGAACAGTTGGGTTTTGGTATTAAATCAAAACTTTATAATTTTCCCAACACATTTTCTGTCCAACCGATCTCCAGCGAAGTCTGAGTCTGAGTATCCAGTCAGCTGTAGATTGTCTTCAGCTGGGTACCACAGCCCAACATTCTGAGTTCATTTGAGATATTTAAGAATGTTCTTGGCTGCTTGCATGTGTGCCTCCTTTGGATCAACTTGAAATCTGATACACACTCCGACTGCGAAAGAGATGTCTGGACGACTGGCTATTAGATACTGCAGGGAACCTATTATCCCACTGTACTTGCTGGAATCAACTGACTTTTCTTCAGTTACGGGTTCAATCTTCCAGTTGGTGTTCATCGGGATCTTTACCGTTCTGCTGGATTGAACTCCATATTTGACGATCAAGTTTTTCACATACTTGGATTGATTTATGAAGATTCCTTCTGCTGATTGCTTGACTTGAAGTCCTAGGAAGAAACTCATTTCTCCCATCATAGACATTTGGAACTGTTTTGACATCATCTCTCCAAATCTTTGGCACAAGAATGTTGATCTTGAGCCGAAGATGATGTCATCTACATATATTTGAACAACCAGGATGTCTTCTCCCAACTTGATGGTGAAGAGTGTTCTGTCTACTGAGCCCTTCTTGAATCCTTTGGATACAAGGAAATTTGATAGAGTATCATACCAGGCTCGAGGTGCTTGTTTCAATCCATAAAGCCCCTTCTTTAACTTGTAGACTTTGTTTCCTTCTACTTCAAATCCTGGAGGTCGTTCAACATAGACATCTTACTTGATTTCTCCATTTAAAAATGCACACTTCACATCCATTTGATAGACCTTGAATTTGTGATGTGCTGCATAGGCGAGAAATAGTCTGATTGCTTCCAATCGTGCTACTGGAGCAAATGATTCTTCGAAGTCAATTCCTTCTTGCTGAGTGTAGCCCTTGGCAACGAGTCGAGCTTTGTTTGTGTCGAGCTATCGGGTTGAAAATGTAGATTTTGCTCAGGAATGATGAAGGCAACCACAATTCGCTCAACTTCCGCCGCCGTTGTGAGTTTTCTGCTGCAGCAATAGGTTCCGTTTGTCAAACGGGACAACTTCAGGAAGTCAGCGGTCTCTCACCTTAGGAGACCGCTGAGTCCAAGAAAATTAGCTTACGCCAATACAGGAAGAGAACTCAGCGGTCTCTCAGCCTAGGAGACCGCTGAGTCCAACGCTTAGTCCAATACAGGGCCAGAAGTCAGCGGTCTCTCATCCTAGGAGACCGCTGAGTCCAGCGCTCAAGTCAATACAGGGGGAGAACTCAGCGCTCGCTCACACTAGGAGACCGCTGAGTTGGGATTTTTAGCGGGCTCGATGAAGTGTACTCAGCGGTCGCTGAGCCTAGGAGACCGCTGAGCGTGATTAATTTGTCACACCTATAAAGCCGCACGAGGGTTTTTGAGACGCGAGTTCTTATACACTCGGTTCCAGACAACTTTTCTTTTCGTTTTTTAGAGTTCTTTAGGGTTTTTCTTCTAGTTTTCCTGGGATATTTCTAGTTAGCAATTTATTTATCGTAATTTTCATTCCGGATTGGAGACTTCAGTCGTTGCAATTTGTCAGATTCAATTCCAGTTTATCTTCGATTTCGATTACAGTAGTGAGTTTACTATTTCAGCTCTTTATTTATGCGTTATAATTTCTCCTGCAGATTGCCCTCTAGAATTAATGTTAGAAAAGATTAATGCTTTTGTTAGATTAAATTTCGATTCATGCCTAGGGTTTAATTTATGCATTTTAGTTCTTGCCTAGGGATTAATTTATGTTTAATTATTCTTTCCGTCTATTTATAAACCACAAACCAATTGATTTACTGCTTTCTATTTATTTTCTTTTAGCAATACAATAATTTCCATGTTAAGTTTTCCTTGTGAGACGATACTTGAGTTGGCTTGCTTAATCTACTGTGATCTCGTTCAATTGCGAGCGACTTTAGGATTAATTTAGTCGAAACAAATTTGGCGCCGTTGCCGGGGAACACTTTAGACGATTATTTGTGTTGCTTTGTTATTTGAGTTTATTTTATGTTTATTTCTTTTATTCTTTTGGTGCTCGGTTATTTTTCTTCCTCCGGTGCGTGTAATCCGTTTGTTAAGTGTTGTGTATGCAAGGTCGCAGAAGCTTGAAAAAGAATTTGGCACCTTATTTTGATAACATCAATCAACCACGCATTCGGAACCTTGTTTTGAAGAAGAGGTTGTTGTGCATTCGGAAGAGTCCAGGGTTATCTGCCAGACGAACCAATTGTATTGGATGAAATGGCCAATAATCCTCGATACATGAGAGATTTTGACCGGCCAATATTTGGAACCACGGCATCAGTTATTGTATTGCCGACTGAAGTGAGAAATTATGACTTGAAGCAGAACCATCTGAATCTGCTACCCTCTTATCATGGGATGGCCAATGAAGATGCCTTGCAATTTGTTCGTGAATTCTGCACGGTGGTCAAGTCTTTTCCTTTGCTAGCTCTGACTGAGGACCAATTGAAGCTGAAGTGTTTCTCATACACACTGAAGGATAGGGCAAAAACATGGTACCTATCACTTCCACCCAACTCGCTGACTACATGGACTGCTGTATGTGAGAAGTTCATGCTGAAATACTACCCAAATCATAAGATACAAGAGATGCGCGCGAAGATCATGAATTTCACTCAAGCAGCAGACGAACCTTTCCATGAGGCTTGGGAGAGATTTAGAGAGCTACTCCAGCAGTGTCCACATCATCAGATGGCACCAGAGATGTTGTGGCAATTTTATTATGATGGTCTTTCACAGACAGCTCAGTTTATGGTAGATAGTACCGCCGGTGGAAATATTGCGGTGAAGACGGCCGATGAATTGAAGGAAATATTTGAAACCCTTGCAGCTAGTTCACAGCAGAAATCTACCCGTACTCGACGTGTTGAAGTGAGTGCAGTTTCTGAAAGCCAGGACATGAAAAAGCAGCTGGCCAACATGATGAGAGAGCTGCAGGAATTGAAGATGAGCAAGACTGCTATTTCTCCACCTCGACAGACACCTGCTAGACAAGAGATTTTTTCTGAGCCATGTGGCATTTGTGGAGAGCAAGGGCACAATCCTGAAGAGTGTCAAACAATAGGAGAGCCTACATATGAAGAAGGAGCAGAAGTCTATGCTGCACAGGGGTATCCTCCACGTCAGCAGGTTGATCAAGGCCAAAGTTTCAATCAGAATCAACGACAGCATAGCTCGGGATGGCAGAATCAGTCTAGTTATGGGTGGAGGAACCAGAATCAAGGACAAGGCTTAGGACAGAATTATCAATTTCACCCTTCCCAACAACAACAGTCTATTCAGCAGTATCCCCCTCAGTAGCAGTGGTACCCGCAGCAACTGCAGTCCTCCCAACAATTTCAGCCTCTTCAAAAGACTTTCATGGAGGATAGTTTGAGCGTTTTCATGCAGGAAAACAAGCGAGCAAGGGAAGCTCAAGATGCCACTATCAAGCGTCTTGAAACAGCTGTAGGACAGATATCTGGGACTATGAATCAGATGCAGCAGCAACAGCAGACTGGAAAGATACCGAGTCAAGGACAACAACCTCATCAGGCTCATGATGTGTCTATTATTAGAGAAGTTGCTCCGAAATTCAAGGTGGATGAAATCAAGCCTCACAAGGGCGAGCACCAATTTGACCGATTCGTTGCTGTTGGGAAAATTAATAGAGTTTTGATTGGATACCAAAACCCAGCTGACCCCAACTGAGTAGATGATCGCACAAGCCTAAGCGTTTTTCAGCTCACCTGTTTGAGCATATAGAGTTTCTTAGTTTACAGGTAGATCAAAGATACAGCCTGAAGACATACGGCTAAGCAGACATGCTTAAAGGACTCAACAGAGAAGACCAAGAAGAGTCAAGATCTTGCAAAGATCAAGACCTACCGTTGACGAAACCTACGGCTCGGTGTCGAAGACCCGACTCGATGTAAAAGACCCGGCTTAGTGTCGATGACATTACCAGTCCGAGACACAAATTTCAAAGTTAATGACACGGCTCGGGTCAAGACACAAACGGCTCGGGTGATGATACAGCACGGTGTCTAAGACACACTCGCAGTCGAAACGCAAAGCAGAGTCCAAAACGCTGAAGACACAGCAGAGACGCTTAGCAGCTCGAAGACGAAGACCTTCTCCAAGACAAGATCCCGATGTCAGAAGATCTTGTCTGACGCAGTCAAATCAAAGAAGGAATAGCTTCTGCAGATGCAGACCTACGTCGTAGGTAAAGGCCAGAAGTCAACAAGAGTAGGTAAGATTCAAACGGCTCTCTTCCAACGGCTAGTTTGAATCTTCACCTATATATATCTCTCCTCCACCATTGCTGGTGAGGAGGCTGACAAGACGACTGAAGAAATAGAAGAAAACAGAAAAATGAACAACGATCTTTAAAGCCAAATCTTTCAAGAACACCCAGCCAGTCAGCTGTGTTCTTAGTTGTTCACATATTCAACACAGTGCAGCATTAGATCGAATAAATATCTTAAGCCTAGTTTGAACGAGTTCATCATACTCCTTGTTCTTCATTGTAAGAACTCGTTCATAGTTGGAAAACCATACCCAAACCCAAACTCAGAAAGGTTAGGTAAAGGTACGCTTGCTCGAAGCGTGTAATTCGAGTGGTTAGGTTCTTCAGTACCCGCAAACTGAAGGTGTAGGCTTGACAAAGGTTCGCAAACCGTTGGAACATGTACTCGGGTTAGAGTTGTGAAGTTGCTTGGTACTTGGAAACCAAGTGGTAGTGGATTACCAGTGAATCTGGTCGTGGATGTAGGAGGGGTTACTCCGAACCACGTTAAAGATGCTCTTGTTATTTATCGCTTTGTTTTATGCATATTACTAACTCTCATAAGCATACATTTCAATCTGCATAAACTGACTAACTGAAAAGTGAAACAGAGCTTTGCAATATAATTTGAAGCAACAGACGGACTTTCCAAATCCACCACATTCCGCACACAGCCAGCTGTGTCGATCAAGCTGCCATCCAGCTGGATCGAACACAGCCAGCTCACTCAAAAGAGTTTTAACTTGGAAAAGTTTTTAAACCTTGGTGTATTCACCCCCCCCCTCTACACCAAGGTATCCGTCTTGGGACCAACAATTGGTATCAGAGCAGTGGTTCAAAAGATCACTGTATCTGTCAAGTCAGCTTCATTGCTGATAGTGGTCACCTGAACAGATCCTTCAAAGTTTCAAAATTTTTTTTTAATCATTATATTGCATACTGTCATGGAATCTTCTACGTAGGGAATCTTCCGACATTCTCTGTCGATGATTATCAGATATGGAAGTTCAGACTCAAAAGCTTTCTGTGCGCGCAAAACGACATGATGTGGGATGTTATCACAGACGGACCCATCATCATCATAAACTCAGAAAGTCAAGCAGAAGACTGAATGGTCAGGAGCTTGAAGATGGCCAAAGCTGAATCAGAACAAAGACTGGCTCCAGCCAATGCAAACACAGCTGGAACCTTGTCATCAATGTACCAAAGAGGTCGTACTCAATCAAGCTCTGCTATACCACCGATCGAAAAGAAACTCGATCGGCAACTCAAAAGACCAAGAAAAGTAAAGAACTCCTAAAGCCGATCACAGAGCTCAAAGGCAGCAGATAAACTCCTGATCGGAATCAAAATCAAAAGAGGTAATGTCATCCATGACGACATCAAGGTCAATTGATAAGACAGCTGGGAAGGATCTCAGCTGGTTAGAAAGCTGGAAAGCAACCGAGCTTCAAATCAAGATTCCAGCAGATGGGGATATCAAACTAGATATCAAGCTTAACAACTCAAGCCATGAAATGGACATCATCAAAGAAAATGGAGTCAACAAGGTCCAAAGAAGAAGAAGCGGACTCATTCAAGGACCAACCAGAAGTATCACTCACAAAAGATAAGGACAAATCTGGGTTATCAATGGAACCCCTCAACAACAAAGCCGACCCAATCGTCAATCAACCGGGTGCGAAAGAGTGATAACAAAGTCGAGGACGTACGCAATTGTGGATGTCATCAAGCTTGCTGTGAAAGAAAGACGGTGATGATCCAAGCTTTCATGACCTACTCAAAGCTCATCAAAGAATATGTCAAGCGTACGGTCCTGCCTAATTGTTGTGATAACGTTTTTCCCGGTGAGTTCGATGCAAAGAATGAAATCGAAGATTCTACCCCACAAAGCAACAATGAACTCAGCTAATCATGGAGCAACTGACCTCATCAAAGAATTGAGCCAGTGATGAGAAAATTCACTCAAGTGAAGTAGGAAGTAGCTGAGAAAAGAATGCCACCTACTATCAAATTCAGGGGGAACTCCACCAAGCTGGAAATCGACACAGCTGTGATATCAGCTGAGGGCAAAGTCAATCCAGCAGAAGACTCAAGTGGAGAATCAAGAGAGAAATCTAGCTGAACTATCAAAAGTCATCCTCTGGATATCAAACAAAGCTAGATCAAACATGGATCGCAGAATCCAGAAGAGGAATCAAGCTGAGGGAAACTCGCTCGCGTAGATTCACCATCAATTGGTATCAACAATTGATCTCATCCCTACCAAAGAAGATCTTCAAGAAGAGCATCCAGTAGGAAATACTCACTGGATCACCGTGTGTCAATCATCAAGGAATCGGACACAGCTGGACTAACTAAGCAGGAACCCCAAGGAGTTCAAAATGAATTTATCAAGTCGTGGGAATCAACCTAGCCGATCAAACCCAATTGGTTTATCCAATTGAGGGCGAACTCGCAAACAATGTCTATCACAGAGAAAGAAAGACAAGATGACTCATTCCAACCGAGTCATACAAATTGAGAATGACCAACAATTGATATCAGCTCAATCCGGATGAAGAAAGTCCATCCAAATTGTGAACAAACTCACCGGATCCCAAAACTTAGAAGGATTTCCCACCAAAAAGGGAATCAAGCTCCGTGGACATCGCCGAAGAGCTAAAGGGAACTCAGCTGACTAAAATTCAAGCAAAATCTACAAATACTCAGCTGAGAAGAACTGTCAATCAAGCTGGAGAAGACCGCTGTAATATCAGATGGATACTATGTCCAAGCTGACAGTTCAGGAAGGGAAACCAGCTGAGGGGGAATCAAGCTCAGCTGGATAGCTAAACTGAAGGAGACTCAACATAAAGAAACACAGCAGAGGTATCAGCTGACTACAAAGTTCAGCTGACAGGTTTGCAGTCTTTCATTTACTTCCCTGAGGAATATGCTATTTAAGGATAAAATTTATTTGAATTTAAATTCAAAATTCACAATCATTCCTTAGAAGGATTCGTCAATAAGCCATCCAGCAAATCGAATCCCATCGCATTTAATGAAAAGCATGCAGGGTACTGTAGCTCGGGAAAGTCGAGGGAGAAGTCAGAACGTTTTGACTACCTCACGCGCGCGTGACCTACACTCGACATACGCACGTCACTTAACGTGTTGCGCGCAATCTCTCCTTACCGCAGATCTTGAATTAAAATCTAAAGATCTCAATCGTTCATCTAGATAGACGGTTGATGTATATATATCAAAGATATGCAAATCATCGCCATATTTACTTATTTTCTCTGAAATCTTTCTGCAAAACAAGTTCTTGCTTTTCAAGCTCTCTCTGCAAAATTTGTTTCCTCTATTCTTCTAACTCTTCAATCCAGAAATACAATGGCACCAAAGAAGATAACCCTGTGAGCGAACCAATCGGAAAACCTCGATGTCAAAATTGCACTTTGAGAGTTGCTTAACTCTCAAGAACTACAAGAACTCAGAGTTCCAGGAGGTGCTGGATCTCATCGATAAGGCAGGCCTACTTCAATGGGCAACGGCGCGTCCGAAGAACATCTTCCGCCGGGAAGTAGCAGAGTTCTTCATGGAGATGACGAACAAAGATGAACGCCTGCGCTCCAACATCACCCTCCAACTCAAAGAAAAGACAGGGCATACAACTCCCTGGGACGTCGACATCAACATCAACCGGATATTGAACAAGCTATTCGGATTGAAAACTCTTGGGGACCGCTCCCCAGACAACTACACCAGAGAAGAGATCAGGCCGAATTGGATCGATGTCGTTCAAGCCGGAACCCTACGGTGGCAAGTATGTCCAAGCTACCGCCGAAGCCCACCCGATCGCGCTCGGATATCACCCGTGTATTCTAGGTATCGCCGGATCTCAAGGAGAAATCGCATACCCAAGTCGAAGCCCATGATAGCCATCCTCGGAATGATCCGTAGATCGGGTTCTCCTACTTCATGGGAAAGCCGGAGAAAGAGTCGAAGAAGATTCACTTCGAAGATGACAGCCTTCACCAAATTCACCATAGGAGACCATCTACTTATGCACCAAGGCGGCGTGCATAATAGAACACTACACCACTGGACGGCAAATCAAGTGGAAAGACACGTGAAGAGTTCCCCGTGTCCAAAGTTCTGTTTTGAAAAACAAAGTCAGCCTCTCGACTTGATGAAGAAAGCAGCCAGAAGGAAGAAGAAGATGCAGAGGCAAAAACAAATAGACGCCTCTCCCTCTCAAACCGGGGAAAAGGAAAAATGGAGGAAACTCAGCCAGCTGGATCTCCACCTGCCAAAAAGAAGCTCAAATTCAAGGCAGCTGTGAAGCCACCGAGGAGACAAGCAGAGAAGCCACCGTGATAAGCCACTCGGAACCGAATGAGATCGATGCCGGAGGAGACGGCTCAGATTCCTCCTCCAAAGACCACGTATCAAGGAAGGGAGTTCGTGGTTGCTTCACGAGAAGCTGAGGAACTACAGATAGTGGTCCCCCACCCTGACCCAGAGGATGCTATTCCACTTCGCCAAATCCTACAAGCATCCTCACAACCCGCTCCGCCAGCTTGATCTCACATCATCCGGATCTCCTCCTCAACAACACTCTCTTCTCCTTCCTCCTCCTCCTCGTGTACCTCTCCAAGAATCCTCCCCTACCTCTTCGCACCGAAACCACCCATCTCTCAAGACCCACCACCCAAAGAGCCCCATCCAACCGTGACGCTCCTTTGGTACCGGATGATGAATACCAAGCCGAACCATCAAGCCCTACTTCTTCTTCTCGAGGAATCGAAATCCCTGCAAGCCAGAGTTGCCGGCACACGGGCCATGAGGGTCGAGGACCTCGACTTCAAGGAATAAAGAGCGCACTGCAACACTATCCCTCTCTTGCCTCCTCCTCGTCGCTCTAGTCGCCGTAAGCGACTTCAAATTTTATTTGGATACCAAGATGGCCACTTGGTACGCAAATGAAGAAATGGTGGAGTTCTTCACTTTCGATAAGCCGAAATTGTTTTGCAAGTGAGACATTTGGCTTTGGAAGTCTTCGTGATGCTTTTTGAGCATCAAGACGAGCCGATCCAGATACTCATTCGAAGGTTAAACAAGAAGAAGTACCACCTTCGAGAGTCATTTCTCAAGCCAACTCCTACCTTCGCAACCTCAGGATCGTTCCATGGAAATCGCCAATGAAGCTCTCCCGCCGACATACCGAGGAAATGATGATTGAAGACGAGCCAACTCGACGCAGCTTGAGCCAACCGAGCCGCCCACCGAGTCCAATTGCCGATGACACTCGCTCATCGGTCGAGATCGAGGCGAAAACCCGCCAAGCCGAATCCGGGACCAGACGGATCCCGTTTGTCTTTCTCCGATGCAATGAAGGACGAGATTGCCAAACAAGTCGAGAAATCCTTTTTCAGATAGACTCAAATCAAATGTGGATACCCTTCGCGCATCACAGCCTATAGAATCGCAAGTCCAGAGCAATGGACTTTCCATTGACGACGTTCGCATTCGCTATGAATTGCAAGAAAGCACAGAGAGATCTCAAGCAGTTTCCTCGTTTCTCAACGTATTGATAATTCAAATCATCTAGAGAAGAGAGTCCCCGAGATCATCTCAAACCTCCAAGCCCCACTGGGAAAGCCGCGTCATCGATTTATCCAACCAAATTGGACGCTCCAACAGCAGACTTTTCCTTCTGTGAATCGACATCCACCACTGCTCAATCTTTACAAGGAATGGACAATCGCAAAGGCTGAAGAAAGAAGACAAAGAGCCAACCTAGTCATACAGGATAACTCAAAGAAAGATTGCCGACATTGACAAAGCCTTGGCCCAAATTGAATGAGACAAAGTAGTCAACCTCTCCTCCACTCTTTTTGATAATGCCAAAAGGGGAAGGTAATGACAAGAGAAAAACTTCAAAGACGGGCAAAGGAAAAGTCAGTAGCTGAAGTCCAAGTGATGCGCCGAGATTGACGAAGTTGTTGTCGAGTTGGATGCATGAACCAGCCGGACGGAAAGGGAAATGGAGCAGGATGATCATCCCTCTTGCCAAAGCTAGCGGAGCCACGCCGTAATGCTCAATGATACTCATGGCTCTGCAACTTTGTTACTCGGCAAAAAAGCAAGAGATGAAAAGCCTCCAAGATGAGCAGAAGAAGAAAGAAAGTCTGCTAAATGCCGAAGAAGAAGCGACGAGAAGAAAAGAGCAAACATAAGAGCTGCAAAGAAAAAGTCTCAGATGCCGATGAACTGGAGAAGAGTTGATGAATGGATCCCAGAAGAGCTAAACGACGACTGGGAACATACAAAGTTTGAGTTCATCGAAGATTACTATTATCTGGGAGCTTACCCAAATACGCCCCCAGATATTGCTTTCATGATGCATCTAAATGAGCTTTTTCATCAAGACAGGATGACGGCAAAAGCATTCTTCAACGCTGCAAATACCGCGAAGATCCAGCTCACTGCTCCCCAGCTGTATCATATCCAGCCTCCGTTGATACCTGGAACTCAACTTCCTGACAAATCAAAGATTATTGCTGAAGTAAACAGATGGGCGATCAGGAGGAAAATTTCCAAGGCAAACAACGAAGAAGAATACAGGAAGCTGGAGCAGATGATATTTAACCGATACAGGTTAAGAACAGATGAGCAGCTGGAAGAAGATAGAATGAAGAATCAGCAGAAGCAGCCGAGATGAAGACCCAGCTTACTGGGATTTAATTTTGTTTGTTTTCAGTTCGTTAATCCTGTATCTCTTGTAATCATCTTTAGTGGATTAATAAAACTAAAATATTTTGCTCTCAAGCTCACCCTGATGACAATAACTCTTTGTCCAGGCACTGAACTCTGAATTTTAATCTTCTGCTGAAATCTTTTAAACCCACTTTCTCATTTAGGGGGAAGCAGGTCGTTTTTCTCAGTTAGGTTTTGGCATCATCAAAAAGGGGGAAATTGTTGGGAAAATTAATAGAGTTTTGATTGGATACCAAAACCCAGCTGACCCCAACTGAGTAGATGATCGCACAAGCCTAAGCGTTTTTCAGCTCACCTGTTTGAGCATATAGAGTTTCTTAGTTTACAGGTAGATTCACTGAAGACGGTGAAGACACAAAGGCATACAAAGGACTCGGCACAGTAGCAAGACCAAGAAGAGTCAAAGATCTTGCAAGCATCAAGACCCGGCTCATTGACGGAAACCCACTCGGTGTCGAAGACCCTACTCGGTGTAAAAGACCCGGCCTTAGTGTCGATGACACGGCTCGTGTCCGAGACACACAGATGTGTTAATGACACAACAAAGTTGAAGACACAACAGTTGATGATACATAAAGATCTAAGACACGACTCGAGTCGAAACGCAGCAGAGTCCAAAACGCTGAAGACACAGCAGAGACGCTTAGCAGCTCGAAGACGAAGACCTTCTCCAAGACAAGATCCCGATGTCAGAAGATCTTGTCTGACGCAGTCAAATCAAAGAAGGAATAGCTTCGCAGGATGCGTACCTACGTCGTAGGTAAAGCGCGAAGTCAACAAGAGTAGGTAAGATTCAAACCGCCCTCTTCCAACGGCTAGTTTGAATCTTCACCTATATCTCTCCTCCACCATTGCTGGTGAGGAGGCTGACAAGACGACTGAAGAAATAGAAGAAAACAGAAAAATGAACAACGATCTTTAAAGCCAAATCTTTCAAGAACACCCAGCCAGTCAGCTGTGTTCTTAGTTGTTCACATATTCAGTCATAGGCAGATTAGATCAGAATAAATATCTTAAGCCTAGTTTGAACGAGTTCATCATACTCCTTGTTCTTCATTGTAAGAACTCGTTCATAGTTGGAAAACCATACCCAAACCCAAACTCAGAAAGGTTAGGTAAAGGTACGCTTGCTCGAAGCGTGTAATTCGAGTGGTTAGGTTCTTCAGTACCCGCAAATCGAAGGCGTAGGCTTGACAAGGCCCGCAAATCGTTGGAACACAGCTCGGGTTAGAGTTGTGAAGTTGCTTGGTACTTGGAAACCAAGTGGTAGTGGATTACCAGTGAATCTGGTCGTGGATGTAGGAGGGGTTACTCCGAACCACGTTAAAGATGCTCTTGTTATTTATCGCTTTGTTTTATGCATATTACTAACTCTCATAAGCATACATTTCAATCTGCATAAACTGACTAACTGAAAAGTGAAACAGAGCTTTGCAATATAATTTGAAGCAACAGACGGACTTTCCAAATCCACCACATTCCGCACAATGTCACTGTGTCGATCAAGCGCCATCCACTCGGATCGAACACGACAAATTTCACTCAAAAGAGTTTTAACTTGGAAAAGTTTCTAAACCTTGGTGTATTCACCCCCCCCCTCTACACCAAGGTATCCGTCTTGGGACCAACAGTTGCCTTACCAAGAAGACTGAGAGAAGGACCGGTATACATTGTTAACAAGAAGGACACCATAGAGAAGTGGAGGAGCAAAACCGTGAGTGCAATCAAGGCTTTCCAGTTGCCAAATGAACCTATACCACCATATGCAGTTGAACCACATCAGCTACTACCTAAGCAACATGATCCAGGTAGTTTTATCATAAGCATGGACTTGGGTTTTGGCGACGAGGTCTCAGGCATGCTAGATTTAGGTGCAGCAATTAACCTGATGCCTTTTAGTATATTTGAGAAATTGGGTAATTGTGAATTGAAGCAAACGGACATGAAAATAGAATTAGCTGATGGTTCTATTAGTTACCCTCGTGGGATAGTTGAGGATGTTGTGATAACTGTGAGTGGTATTAGAGTTCCGGTGGATTTTGTTGTGCTGGAGACCGGCAAGGGAAAAATGAGTGAGAATGGTCACCTTGTTTTGCTAGGCAGGCCTTTTATTGCCACAACTAATACTCACATTGACGTCAGGTCAGGAACTTTGAGTTTGGCGGGATCAGGGCGATCAGTGACTTTCTCTGTGTTCAGTAAGAAATCAGTAGCTCTTGACCCTTTGGTGCAAAATTGCTCCTACGTCAAGATGTTTGACTCGGTGGATGAGGATGATATTGTGCACGAATTCTTGGCTAATCTGCACAATGAGGATGATATCATTCAGGAATTCTTGGCTAATCTGGAAAATGAGGATGACATAGTGCATGATTTTCTGGCTGACCTACAAGGTGAAGAGGAAGTCGAACCGGACATTCACGTCCGAGTGAAGGGAAGAGCAACACATGCAATGGGTGTTAAGTACCCGAGATTGAAATCATCAGCTGGAACCATAAATGAAGTGATAATACAGATGAAAAGGCGGCTGAAGCTTCAGTCAGATTTTGGTTAATGGGTGGTTTCTCGTTCTTTCCCTTTGTTGTATTTGTTTTGGTTGCTTTTGTTTGGTTTGGTTTTGTTTTGTTTTGTTTTGTTTTGTTTTGTCTTTGTGTTTTTGTTTCAGGTTGCTGGATAATGCTGCTTGAATGATTTCTCACTTGGAGCTATCGTACCCTCAGTGAAGCCTCATTTTCTCTCTCCTTTTATTGTCACAATGAGGGCATTGTTTTCTTTTCTTGTGTGGTAGGTACCCTTTTGGTTTGTTTGTTGTCTTATCCTCATCAGTCTTGGTTGGATTCCAACTGTGGAAGTCTGTAGATTGAATTTGATGTATTATATCTTGATTGAATTGATAGGTTGAGGATATGTTTCAGCATTTTCTTTAAGCATTGTGTTCATTTCATAGTTGACTGTGGGGTATTTTTCTGTACGTGAATAATTGAGGTGAAATTCTTGAATGAGAGAAGGAGATGGGAAATTTTTCTTTATGCGTGGAATTTTGTGTTATTGGTGATTGATGTTGTTAAAGTGTAAGTTGAGTCGGGAGGTCGCTGCTCTTCTGGGAACCATGAGCATGGGAAACCACATGAAGATACTTTAGATGAACTCTAAATGTTTCCACCTCATGAATATTGACCTTATAACTCGACTCTCTTGCTGCTTGTGTAAAGAAAAATGTTGTTTGGCTTAATGTATGATCCGAGGGGCTCTACCCCGCTCTCTCCACGTCTTTGCTGAAATGCTTAGGAGAGATGGGTATGGGAAACCACTCTAGGAGACCCGGAATACTCCGGAGGATTTACATAGTAAATTTTGCCCCAGAGATTATGTAAAAATGATTGAATGATGAAAAGGAAATTCCTTTTGAAGTATTAAGGGTGTTAGCGCGTTTCATTTCTTGTCTCTTTTCCTCGCATTGTGGTTTTGAGCCGATTGAGTTTATATGCAGAGAGGTAACTCCTTAATTATGGGGTGAATTGCATTTGGTTAAAGAATGTTGAGAATGTTCTTATGCTGGATATGACGTTGAAGCATGATTTGTCATTTTCGATCTACGTCATGCTTGTTGTGTTTTGAATCAAGATTTGCTTGAGGACAAGCAAGGTTTTGTGTGTGGAGGGTTTGTTACGTTCATTTTTTGTTTGCATTTCTGGATGTTTTGCATGCGCGTTTTTAATGACATTTATTTTGTTTCGCATTATTTTAAAGTTAAAATGCGCTAATGATGTTGTGTCGAGCTATCGGGTTGAAAATGTAGATTTTGCTCAGGAATGATGAAGGCAACCACAATTCGCTCAACTTCCGCTGCCGTTGTGAGTTTTCTGCTGCAGTAATAGGTTCCGTTTGTCAAACGGGACAACTTCAGGAAGTCAGCGGTCTCTCACCTTAGGAGACCGCTGAGTCCAAGAAAATTAGCTTACGCCAATACAGGAAGAGAACTCAGCGGTCTCTCAGCCTAGGAGACCGCTGAGTCCAACGCTTAGTCCAATACAGGGCCAGAAGTCAGCGGTCTCTCATCCTAGGAGACCGCTGAGTCCAGCGCTCAAGTCAATACAGGGGGAGAACTCAGCGCTCGCTCACACTAGGAGACCGCTGAGTTGGGATTTTTAGCGGGCTCGATGAAGTGTACTCAGCGGTCGCTGAGCCTAGGAGACCGCTGAGCGTGATTAATTTGTCACACCTATGAAACTGCACGAGGGTTTTTGAGACGCGAGTTCTTACACACTCGGTTCCAGACAACTTTTCTTTTCGTTTTTTAGAGTTCTTTAGGGTTTTTCTTCTAGTTTTCCTGGGATATTTCTAGTTAGCAATTTATTTATCGTAATTTTCATTCCGGATTGGAGACTTCAGTCGTTGCAATTTGTCAGATTCAATTCCAGTTTATCTTCGATTTCGATTACAGTAGTGAGTTTACTATTTCAGCTCTTTATTTATGCGTTATAATTTCTCCTGCAGATTGCCCTCTAGAATTAATGTTAGAAAAGATTAATGCTTTTGTTAGATTAAATTTCGATTCATGCCTAGGGTTTAATTTATGCATTTTAGTTCTTGCCTAGGGATTAATTTATGTTTAATTATTCTTTCCGTCTAGTTATAAACCACAAACCAATTGATTTACTGCTTTCTGTTTATTTTCTTTTCGCAATACAATAATTTCCCTATTAAGTTTTTCTTGTGAGACGATACTTGGGTTGGCTTGCTTAATCTACTATGATCTCGTTAAATTGCGAGCGACTTTAGGATTAATTTAGTCGAAACACAGCCCTGTTCTCAACATTGGGAAGCAGCTTTTCATGTGCTGAGATATTTGAAGGGGTGTCCTTCACTTGGACTTTTCTATCCTACTTCAAATGATTTCAAGTTAACTGCATATAGTGATGCAGATTGGGGTTCCTGTGTTGACACTCGTAGATCACTCACTGGGTATTGTTTGCTCATAGGATATTCTCTTGTTTCTTGGCGATGTAAAAAGCAAACTACTGTGTCTGTGTCTTCTGCAGAAGCCGAATACCGAGCCCTTAGTGTCACTGTGCGTGAGATGCAGTGGTTATCCTATCTCCTTATGGATTTCCACATTCCTGTTGTGCGGCTTATTCCACTCTTTTGTGATAATCAAGCCGTTATTCATATTACAAAGAACCAGGTATTTCACGAGAGAACTAAACTCTTGGAAATAGATAGTCATGTTGTGAGAGATAAATTTCAAGATGGGTTTCTGGAACCACTTCACATTTCTTCTAAGCAGTAGTTAGCAGATTTGTTTACCAAGTCCTTATCTGGTCCTCGTTATCGTTTTCTTCTTTCCAAGATGAACATGGTGGACCTTTACCAAGTTCATCTTGCGGGGGGTGAAGAAGTTGCTGTGAAGAAGGCTCGATCCCAGTCTGCAGCAACGGAGTCATGGAGCATCGTTGATCTATTTACTAATCAGCGGATATTATCTTTTCTTTAGTAGCTGACATGTAATTTTCTTTCTAGTATAAAAACCAATTCGTTATTGCTCTGGTATGCTTGGAGCTGTAATTATGAGATTTGGAAGTTGAGCAATAAAACAGAAGTCTCCCAAATTTGTTTTTTCATCACGAGAGCATTTCCTTGGCATTTATATTTGGCCCAACTATGATGGAGATGAGCCCAATTTGTTTCTGGTGATGAGGCCCAATACTAGTGGCCCAAATTCTGCAATTTCGACCACCCCAATACCAAACGGACTGCATCTCCTTCCTTGTGCATGTTGTCAAATTCAGAAAGTGGAGAATGTTAAATCGGCAACGGCCATTGATGGGATTTCGGCCACCCAAAGTCACCCGATTAGTCTTCACGGCAGCATTATCCTCCATACGGCCTTCCGAACAGCCGGTGTTCATTACGAATTGTTGTTGCAAGCCCTGTTTCACAATGATGGAGTGGAAGAAATTCTCAAGCCATTTTTCGGGCCTAGATCGTAGGAGACGGAGGCCTCATCTCTCAACAATTTTGATCCAGATCCGTTTCTCCATCACCCAAATATCTCTGCAGCTCGCATAGCCACCCTTTTCTTTGAAATGGCAGACAAACTATATGGATTTCCCACTTTGAAAGCTCTATTAATTGAGAGAGATATTCAGCTTCAATATCTTAACGAAATTCCCCAGCAAACGCAGCATCGAATGCGTCAACAAGCCTATCGCCATAATCGGGCTATCGTATATCACATTAACCTTGAGGACAAGGTTATTTTTGAAGGGGTGAGGAATGATACACTGGAAAGGCCCAACTCTGATGGACCGAGAGTGATTAAAAAAACGATGGGCCATAAGAGGAGGAAAGCCCAAAAGGAAGAAGCCCAGCGGCAGTAATAGGAAGATGCTAGATTACGAGAGGAATTAGGAATTTAGGGATTTTATGTAGTTATCATATGCATGTGTCCCCACTTTTCCTTTATGTTAAGAGATCTAGAATATTTTCCAGTATTCAGCATATGGGTTACTATATAGAAGAGCTTTTGTAACAGAGGAGTAGCTTATGAATGAAAATATCTTTATTTTATTTGCTTTCTTTCATTTTCTAGAGCTCGATTCGCTCGAAGTAGTCTATTTCATTCTATAATCGTATCAGAACACATAATTAACAAGAGAAATCTTTTGAAGTGTAGCTAGGATTTTATAGAATAATATCGAATTTTGTTTGAAAAGTGATTTGAAAGATGCTATAGCTGCTACTGTTGTTGCGATGTGTTATTTGAAAATGATGGTCCCTGAGCTGCGTATTTGGTGTAGAGGGGGGGGGTGAATACACCAAATAGATTTATCGAAACTTTTTCAAGTTAAATCACAGAGTTGGTGAGCTCAGTTATCGATCCAGCTGGGGAGGGTCAGCTGGGTAAATAACTCAGCTGGAGGTGCGGAAAGTGGTGGTTTGAAAACTTAGCTCGGTTACTTAGAAAAACTCAGTTTGAAAATATTAACTTGACGTTTTCAGCTTAGTCAGATTGTGCAACTTTTTAGAGAGACACAGCTGTCTTTGGAGAGCAGCTGTGTGTGCAGTTTTGAACAAATATGCAATGATATGAAGGAGTTAGTACACAGCTGAATATAAAGCGAAAGTAAAGAGAGAGAGTAAGAAACACGCGAGTTTTACGTGGTTCGGAGTAACACCTCTTACGTCCACGACCAGGTTCACTGGTAATTCACTACCACTTGGTTTCCAAGTACCAAGCAACTTCACAACTCTAACCCGAGCTGTATTCCAACAGTTTGCGGGCACTGTCAAGCCTACACCTTCAGTTTTCGGGTACTGAAGAACCTATCCACTCTAATTACGCGCTTCGAGCAAGCGTACCTTTACCTAACCTTTCTGGGTTTGGGTTTGGGTATGGGGTTCCAACTGTGAACGAGTTCTTACAATTAAGAACTTTAGAGTATGATGAACTCGTTCGAAATCTAGGCTAAAGTTATACAATGAGTTTGGCCTAGGGAACAGACGAAAAACTAAACAGTTTCTTAACTAGAAACACTTTAAGATAAAGTGTTCTTTGATCTATCTGGAACTGCTTGAGAGCTTCGGAAAGAATGAAGATTTCAGATAATGAAAGCTTGTAGAGAGTTTTTCGTATCTGATCCTGAGGTTGAAGACGGGTTTATATAGGTAGAGATTCAAGACTAGCCGTTGGAGGAGCCGTTTGAATCTTACCTACTCTTCTTAAATGCAAGATCTGCCGTTGAGCGTATCTGCACCTGTCTTCATTTGTGTCACATCCTAGGTTCTGAAGTCTAGGATGCTGATTTGGCAATCCCTCATTGGTCGAGGTAGGTTGACTTCCTCTGATTCCGGGATCTTGTGCCTTAGAGCTGGCTTCTGAATTCAGAGCTGGACTGTCTTGAAGTGAAGTCTTTAGAGATAGTTCCCTTTGTTCTGTACAGCTGGACCAGCTGTGTTTTGAACTCAGCTCGAATTCTCTTCAGTTTGATCAGGCTCTGCCGGATCACTCAGCTGAAGGTTGATGCCTGCTTTATTTTGCTAGCTTACTCAAATTTGTAAACACAATTTGGGTCGACTACTGTCTTCTGCTAGCTGACTCCAGCTGTAAACACAGCTGGGTCGACTGCTGTCTTCCGCTTCCTTAACCTGTAAGCCTAGAAAATCTAAAGCTCAAACAGGCGAGCTAGAAAACACTATTTAGGTTGACGCAATCATCTATTCAGTTGGAGAATCAGTTGGGTTTTGGTATCAAATCGAAACCTTATAATTTTCCCAACAATTTCCCCCTTTTTGATGATGCCAAAACCTAACTGAGACAACTTATGACGCAGAAAAACTTGTGTTTTATTAATGTAAGAAAATACATTATAACACAGGAAAAAGAAAGAAATATAAAAATCTTCAAATCTTCAGTCTTTAATCCTTCAGTCTTCAATCCCAGTTGGCTGGGTCTTCTTTTCTGCATCCGTTGTTTCTTTCTTTTGACTCGTCTCTTCTTCAGCTGGTTCCTCTAGCTCAACAGTTTGCCTCTTTATTGACTTGTCTCTCTTCTCCCTTACTTCTCCCTTTTTGGCATGATCAAAATAGGGTGGGAGAGATACACCATCGGCTGTTGCGATGTTTTAGTTTGGCGAAACTGTGGTTTTCAGCTCTGAGCAGCGAGGATTGGAGTCTAAGTGGCTCAGCTGTTGTATTAGTTGGCTCTTCTTCAGTTGCATTAGCCTCAGCTGTGATTGCAGACACAGCGACCTTGGCCGATTCAGCTGGGGCAGTCCAGCTGAGTGCTTGGAGGGATGAGTTGGCACGGGAGATAGCATCTTCTGAGTCGGGCATAACTTCATTCCTTGCAACTTTTGCTTCTTCAGACTTCTTAGATTGAATGAGAAAGTCTGATTCAGCACTTGAGGGACTTGTGTTCAGCTCATATCATCATCATCCAGCTGCAGGTGATCATTAGCTGGGTGATGTTTTAGTTTGGTGCAGGGACTTGAGCATCTTTTATCGGCAGATCTCGAAGCTGGTGTCCCTGTGGAGCTGAAGGAAACTGAGGAGAAGGCGGTTGAAGTATCCCATCTGTCTTGGGGTTTAAGCTTGGTTGTTCAGCTGGAATACTCCGTTGCGGTGTTGGTGATGATTATGTTCACGCAGGGACGTGAACTTCTCTTCCACCGTAAGAAACGACCGCTTGTGGGCCTTCTGCTCCTCGGAGAGTGATTACGAATTCTCTCATAATGTCAGCTGGCTTCTCTGCTGACTGACTGAGCACCTTTGACTTGAGTCTTCGGTTTGAAGACAGTGCTTCAGTATATTTTGTCTCCTCAAGTTGTCTCCGATTCCCAGCTGGGATGGAGTTAGATGCATTCTGATTTTTCTCCTGCATCTTTTTCTGTGCCTCCTGTGGTGGAGCAAGAGCTTTGTCATGACCGCTCTTGAATACTCCGGCTTTATCAACATCTGGTCCCGATCTGTTGACGTTGAATATCAGCGGTTTTGTGAGAATATCAGCCCGCTGTATGTCTGTGTGAATTTTCTCAACAATCACATCCTTATTTTCTACGTGATCTCTGATGAAATGATGTCGTACGTCTACATGCTTGCATCTTGTGTGAAGTACTGGATTCTCTGAAATGGCAATCGCACTTGAGCTATCACAGAAAATTGGAACTTGTCCAGTTTTTACTTCATAGTCATCCAGCTGATGTTTCAGCCAGAGAATTTGCGAGCAGCAGCTTCCAGCGGCCATATATTACGCACGTCGTGGAAGTTGCGACACACGTTTGTTTCTTTGAAAACCACGAGATCAACTTACTTCCTAAGAACCGACAAGTTCACGAAGTTGATTTTACGTCCAACCGATCTCCGAAGTACGAGTCCGAGTATCCGATCAGTGTAGATTGTCTTGTTGGGTACCACAGCCCAACATTCTGAGTTCCTTTGAGATATTTGAGAATGTTCTTGGCTGCTTGCAAGTGTGCTTCCTTTGGATCAACTTGAAATCTGGCACACACTCCGACTGCGAAAGAGATATCTGGACGACTTGCTGTTAGATATAGCAGGGATCCTATTATCCCTCTGTATTTGCTGGAATCAACTGATTTCCCTTCAGTTCCTGGTTCAATCTTCTAGTTGGTGTTCATTGGAATTTTTACAGTTCTGCTGGATTGAACTCCATACTTGGCGATCAAGTCTTTCACGTATTTGGATTGATTTATGAAAATCCCTTCTGTTGATTGCCTGACTTGAAGTCCTAGGAAGAAACTCATTTCTCCCATCATGGACATTTGGAACTTTTCTGACATCATCTCTCCAAATCTTTGACAAAAGAAGCTTGATCTTGATCCAAAGATGATGTCGTCTATGTAGATTTGAACAACCAGGATGTTTTTTCCTGACTTGATGGTAAAGAGAGTTCTGTCTACTGAGCCCTTCTTGAATCCTTTGGATACGAGAAAACTTGAAAGAGTGTCATACCAAGCTCGAGGTGCTTGCTTCTATCCATAAAGCGCCTTCTTTAGCTTGTAGACTTTATTTCCTTCTACTTCAAATCCTGGAGGTTGTTCAACGTAGACATCTTCTTTGATTTCTCCATTTAAGAATGCACTCTTCACATCCATTTGATAGACCTTGAATTTGTGATGTGCTGCATAGGCGAGAAATAGTCTGATTGCTTCCAATCGTGCTACTGGAGCAAATGATTCTTCGAAGTCAATTCCTTCCTGCTGAGTGTAGCCCTTGGCAACCAGTCGAGCTTTGTTTCTGATGACGACTCCCAGGGTATCCAATTTGTTCTTGAATATCCATTTGAGTCCTATGACTTTGACTTCTTGAGGTCTGTCGACTAATTCCCAGACACAATTTCTGAGGAATTCGTTCAGCTCTTCTTGCATGGCGTTGGTCCAAGGCACGCTCTTCAAAGCTTCGAGAATTGATTGAGGCTCTGGCACTTGAGCTACGTAACACGCCATTAGAGCTGTGTCTTCATCATAGACCGTCAGTTCGAGCTCTACTGAGAGTTGAGCTGTGTCAGCTGCTTCTTGATGATCCGATGAAGCTTGAGCAGCTGAGCTTCTGGTTTTGACTTGGTCAGATGGTTCTCCGATAATAGCTGATGATGGATGATCTTCAATCCATCTTCTCCTCTTGCGAATTTCTTCTTCCAATTGATTGATGCTTGACGTGGCTAAATTTCGTCTGACTTGGAGTTGCTCAGGAGTTAAATCTTGAGAGTTTGTCTCTCTTTGATTTATATTTTGAGGAGACTTCTGTAGAGGCTCAGCTGGAGATGGAGCTGGGGACTCAGCTGTGTTTGGATTCCCAGCTGATGATGTTCCCCCTTGATTTGGCGTTGAAGCTTCTTCTCGATTTCCAGCTGGTGGAGCTTCTTGATTGTTTTGAATTTCCTCCTCTGGCTCATTGTCCCAAATTAATGGTTCGGCCAGATTCCTGACTCTATTCTCTTGAGCCCTTGTCTGAATCAATCTTGAAGATTCTCCTTCGCTTCTTCGTTTGATAGAATCTCTATATTCGAAAGAAGATTCATCAAAGGTAACATGTGGAGTTACTTCGACTATTTGAGTTCTTCTGTTGAAGACTCTGTATGCTTTACTCACAGCGGAGTAACCAAGGAATACTCCTCGGTCTGTCTTTTCGTCGAACGTCTTGAGCTGTGTCTTCCCATTGTTGAGAATGTGACATTTGGATCCGAATACCTTGAAATATCCAATGTATGGTATTCTGTTGTTCCATAGCTCATACGGTGTCTTTCCTTGCCTTGATGTGAGTAGGGAGCGATTTTGGTGAAGCATGCTGTGTTGATTGCTTCAGCCCAGAACTTCTTTGGAATAGCAGAGCTTGCTAGCATTGAGGTAGCTGCTTCCTTGAGAGTTCTGTTTCTTCTTTCTGCTACACCATTCTGCTGAGGTGTGCGAGCTGCAGATGTTTGGTATTGAACTCCGTTCTTCTCGCAAAAATCATAAATAGTTTCATTTAGAAACTCCGTTCCACGATCTGATCTTATTGCCATTATCTTGCACTCCTTCTGTGTTGATAATATTTTCAGCAGGATAGGCAGCTTAGTTCTGGTTTCGCTCTTCTGGTATAAGAATGATACCCATGTGAATCTTGAGAAATCATCCACATCGACCAGAGTATATTTTCTGCCATTGAAGCTTACTGGAGTAACTGGACCAAAAAGATCCATGTGAAGAAGTTGAAGAACTCGATCAGTTGACTGAGCTGGCTTGAGAGAGAATGAAATTCATGTCTGCTTTCCATGTTGACACGCGCTGCACATATGACTTTTGTCATATACTTGATCTGGAATTCCATTAGCGAGCTGGTTCCTAGCCAGTTTGTTGATTGTCTTGAAGTTGAGATGATTCAGCCGTCTGTGCCACAGCCAGCTGACTTCATTGCTGCTTTTTGATACAAGATAAGTCTCGGAGGTTCTTTGTTCCACAAGAAAGTATATATTTCCTTCTCTTTTCCCTCTTAGGAGTATCTGCTTGGTTTCCCTGTGCTTCACTGTGCATCCCTGTGCATCAAACTTGACAGAAAAACCGTTGTCGCAGAATTGGCTAATGGAGAGCAAGTTATGTTGCAATCCTTGTACATAAGAAACATTTGGGATTATAACATTTCTGGTTTTAAATGTACCATAACCTTTGGTTAGGCCTTTGGAGTTGTCACCAAATGTTACTTGTGGACCTGTACGCTCAATATACTCCTGGAGTAGATGCTTTAGGTGCGTCATGTGCTTGGAACATCCACTGTCCAAGTACCATAGCGTTCTCATCGACTCCTCAGAGATGCGTCGATTCCTTGCAACCTAAACAAAAAATTGAAATTCAGGTACCCAGTTTTAATTGGGTCCTTGTGGGTTAGACATAGATCCTTTGACGACCCAGATCTGCTTGATGACTCGAATTGGGTCATTTGATCTGATAATTCTCCCAGCTGAGTCGATATACACATTCTTTGTGTTCTTCTGTTGTTGCTGGCAGGGTCTTGATCTCCGTATCTTCTTATTTTGTTGGTTGGATTTCTTTTGGTTTCCAACTGTGTGCCTAGCTGAGACGTTCCTTTGTCTCTGCTGTCTCATGTGATGCTGTGGCTGGAAATGATCATCCAACTGATACTCGTTTGAGTGGTATCCAGCTGGGTATCTCTGATAACTCGGTTGATATCGATCAACGTGCTGGTGCTGTGGCTGGTATCTGTAAAATCCAGCCTGTGGTCTTCGTTGAGGTTGAGCACGTTGCTGTCTGAGTTGGGCTTGAGGTTGTCGCACAGCTGACCTTCTTGATGTCTGCTGTATTCTCGACGGAGTTTGAGACTGTTTCACAGCTGTTCTTCTTGACGTCTGCTGTGTTCTCGACTGTTGATGCTAACTTGCTGGGATTGGAGGTTCGTTTGCACGTACAAACATTACTTTTGTTCCCCTTGTGGAGGCAATGTTTGAGGCATCCTTTGATTCGTTGTATCCCAATCCCGCTTTGAGTGCGGCTGGACGCTGAGCACTAATGATCTCGTCCATTGTCGACGTGGCTTTGATGAGAGCTACTATCTTCTTAGATAGTACTTCTTCAGTGCTTTTCAGCTCAATGATCTCAGCTGACTTCCTTTTCGATTCAGCTGTGACCTTTTCCACATCTTCTATTAGCTATTTCTTCTCAGTGTTGAATTCCTTCATCAGCTGATCTTGTTTCACTATTTTGTCTTTTAGTGAAACGACTTCTTGTTGGAGCTGAGTGGTATCAGCTGCGTCTGATACTTTTGTCTTTTCCAGTTCCGCCTTCAGCTCGGCATTCTCACACATAATGACGTCAAGGATCTCTTGAAGCTCCTTGGAATCGTTCATTACTTTCTCTACTAGACTCCAATCAGGTAGATTCTGAGTCCTGTGTAGAGTGTTCGTGTGATGGTGAGATGTTAGATAGATTTAGAGTTCGAGACGTTACCTCATCTTCATCGATGCCGTCTGTTTGTCCCATGAAGCATGTATCCCAATCAGGTTCATCATGGGCCATCAGGGCTTCTTCTTCCGAGTCTGAAAATGGCATGTCATCCATTTTATTGCACTCTGATTCTTCATCAGCGATATAAGCTCTCCTTCTGTCAGCTGCCTTAGCTTTTAATTGGTCTTTGTCTTTCTTGGACAGCTTTGGACAATCTTGTCGGTAGTGTCCTGGTTCCTTGCAGTTGAAGCAACCTTCTTCTGTTCGTTTGTCAGCTGACTTCTCATCAGCTGCTGCGTACTTATCTCTGTAAGTCCTTGCGAACTTCTTGTATTTGCCCTTGCTGGTGTTGAGTCTGTTATAATTTTTCACCATCATGGCAATTTCTTCGAGTAGCTCCTCTTTGCTCATTTCCTTTTTGTCCTTCTTCATCTTGGAGGACTCAGCAGACTTGACATGAGCTGACTTTTCAGAGTTGGCTCTGAAGGCAATTTCTTTTGGAGCAGGGGTGAGTTCTCCGTCATTCTGTCTGCTTGAAGATTCTTCTTGAGTGATCTTCAAGTTGTATTCATTGGCTTTTAAGAGTGAGAACAACCTTTCAGTAGATAGATCACCCAAGTCACTTCGACTTTGGTGAACTACCTTGTAAGTGTTCCATTAATTTGAAAATTTGAAAGAACCTTTAGATTCTTTTCCCGCTGGGTATACTTCCCAGTTCTGATTGTCTCTATCTCGATGACTATGTTTGAGAACCTTAGCTCCATCGCTTCGATGGACTCGTTGGCTAGCTGCTTGAAGTTGTCGAATTTTTGGCAAGCTATTGTGAATTTGTTTTCTTTGATTTCTTCAGATCCTTCACATAGCTTGGCAAGTATTTCCCACATCTCTTTGGTTGTCTCGCACTTGATGATCTTACTCAGGTAGGCGTTTGAGACTGTTGATGAGATGGTGTTTCTTGCGAAGCTGTCCAGTCCAGCTTGCTTTCGTTCTTCTGACGAGTAATCCTTCTTTGGCTTGAGAATTGGCCGGTATTCTGGTTGTCCTCCATCATGGACAGGTACGAGTTCATTTCCTTGTTTATAAATAAGGATGGGTCCGTCTGTGATGACGTCCCACATCATGTCGTGATGTGCACAAAGGAAGCTTTTCAATCTGAATTTCCAGATTGCATAGTCGTCTACCGAGAAGATGGGGAGATTCCTGTTAAGATAAGAATCCATAGACATGTGCAGTATGTAATAATATGAGTTTTTCTGAAAAACGGATCTGTTCAGTTGACCACTGACACAGAGTGTCAAGAGAGATCTCTTGATACAGAAACGGTGGTCTTTTGAACCACTGCTCTGATACCAATTGATGGTCCCTGAGCTGGGTATTTGGTGTAGAGGGGGGGTGAATACACCAAATAGATTTTTCGAAACTTTTTCAAGTTAAATCACAGAGTTGGTGAGATCAGTTATCGATCCAGCTGGGGAGGGTCAGCTGGGTAAATAACTCAGCTGGAGGTGCGGAAAGTGGTGGTTTGAAAACTTAGCTCGGTTACTTAGAAAAACTTAGTTTGAAAATATTAACTTGACGTTTTCAGCTTAGTCAGATTGTGCAACTTTTTAGAGAGACACAGCTGTCTTTGGAGAGCAGCTGTGTGTGCAGTTTTGAACAAATATGCAATGATATGAAGGAGTTAGTACACAGCTGAATATAAAGCGAAAGTAAAGAGAGAGAGTAAGAAACACGCGAGTTTTACGTGGTTCGGAGTAACACCTCCTACGTCCACAACCAGGTTCACTGGTAATTCACTACCACTTGGTTTCCAAGTACCAAGCAACTTCACAACTCTAACCCGAGCTGTGTTCCAACAGTTTGCGGGCACTGTCAAGCCTACACCTTCAGTTTCCGGGTACTGAAGAACCTATCCACTCGAATTACGCGCTTCGAGCAAGCGTACCTTTACCTAACCTTTCTGGGTTTGGGTTTGGGTATGGGGTTCCAACTGTGAACGAGTTCTTACAATTAAGAACTTTAGAGTATGATGAACTCGTTCGAAATCTAGGCTAAAGTTATACAATGAGTTTGGCCTAGGGAACAGACGAAAAACTAAACAGTTTCTTAACTAGAAACACTTTAAGATAAAGTGTTCTTTGATCTATCTGGAACTGCTTGAGAGCTTCGAAAAGAATGAAGATTTCAGATAATAAAAGCTTGTAGAGAGTTTTTCGTATCTGATCCTGAGGTTGAAGACGGGTTTATATAGTAGAGATTCAAGACTAGCCGTTGGAGGAGCCGTTTGAATCTTACCTACTCTTCTTAAATGCAAGATCTGCCGTTGAGCGTATCTGCACCTGTCTTCATTTGTGTCACATCCTAGGTTCTGAAGTCTAGGATGCTGATTTGGCAATCCCTCATTGGTCGAGGTAGGTTGACTTCCTCTGATTCCGGGATCTTGTGCCTTAGAGCTGGCTTCTGAATTCAGAGCTGGACTGTCTTGAAGTGAAGTCTTCAGAGATAGTTCCCTTTGTTCTGTCTGTTGGACTACCGTGTTTTGAACTCAGCTCGAATTCTCTTCAGTTTGATCAGGCTCTGCTGGATCACTCAGCTGAAGGTTGATGCCTGCTTTCTTTTGCTAGCTTACTCCAGCTGTAAACACAGCTGGGTCGACTACTGTCTTCTGCTAGCTGACTCCAGCTGTAAACACAGCTGGGTCGACTGCTGTCTTCCGCTTCCTTAACCTGTAAGCCTAGAAAATCTAAAGCTCAAACAGGCGAGTTAGAAAACACTATTTAGGTTGACGCAATCATCTATTCAGTTGGAGAATCAGTTGGGTTTTGGTATCAAATCGAAACCTTATAATTTTCCCAACAGAAAAGATGTTGAAGGCTCTATAGTGTTGGATTTTGAGATTTTGAAGAAGTGTAAAATAATTAAGTTTAAAAGAAAAAGGGTCAAATTGAACTTTCGGATTGTGATTTTATCATGAGATGGAAGACAAACTTAGCAAACAAATATTTGTATACATCGACCCTACCTTTTGTTAAATCCAAGTAGAAAATAATGCAATATCTGATACACACATAGGAAAGAGATCATATCTAAAACTCTTTTTCCGGTAAGAAATGGGAAGCAATCTGGAACGTCCATATCTATAAATCAATAGTTAATATTTATTTTAGTATTTCTATTATATTTTATCCCATTATATAGAGTGGAGGGTTAATTTAGTATTTTTTTTTCTTTTAGTGATGGGCGGTTTTCTTCCTAAAATCAATGGATTTGGATTAATTTTTTCCTAGAATCACGTATATAAATTGTTTTCATTTGTTTTATATTTGTTTTTTGCTTTGTTTTGTCCAGAATGTTACTTTTTATTTAAATTTAGTCATTTGATTAAATTATTTTAACTAACAATTTGCAAAAAGCCGGAATATGTTCTTAGATTTGAGAAATGCATTACCCTAAAATAGAAAATGCATTATAAAGTAAAATGCATTATAGAGTAGTTCATAATGCATTATGTCGATTTATAGATTTTCCGTGTTTGATTTTGAATTTACCCTAAAACCTAAAATATTTTATTTATGTTTTTATTCATCAATATATTAATTAGTATTACATTAACAATTTAATAATACTTTTAACCATTAAGTTGTTTAATAGTATACATAGTTTCAAAAAAAAAAAAAAACCGAATATTAAGAAACCCAATTCATTTTCCAGTATGATAAAGCATTTCCTCAATAAAAAAAATTATGATAAAGCATTGCCTAATTCTTGTGATTCTCTTACCGAACAAATTAGTGTAATGCATTAATTAAATGAAGAATTGCAATGCATTTAAGAAATTACTATGATGCATTTTATTAGTACTTCACTTAATCCATTGTACTAATTTGTAGTGCAATACGAGATTTGTTCTTCTTTTCTTTATGGTAGTGGCAAGATTCTAATTTTTTGAATTAATTTTCTTTTTTTTTAAAGGCTTAGAATTAACATGTCAAAAAAGGCTTAGAATTAATTTGTTCTCTTTCACAAATTCCCTTAATTTCGACAACCGTAATCTTAAGTTTTACTCTATTACCCTTTTTATTTCAAAAGCTAGGGGTCACGTTAGTTTTAATAATAATACATACTAATTTATTTTAAGTGTTCGTTTGGTCCGAGTAGTGGAATGGAAAGGGAATGCAATCAAGTAGAGGGGAGGAATGGTAACAATAAGTGTTATTTTTATTGGGTGTGTGGTTCAACAATGGAAATGAATCACTTTATGAAATGATTCCGGAGAGGAAAGGATTTTGTTACCGCTCTAGTTTTGAGGGTAACATTTTGAGGGATTGGTTTACCCTCAAGTAAGGGTAATAGTTAACCCAATACACAAACCAAATAAGAAGTAATGAATTCAATTAATTGAATCTCTTTCCACGCCCAAAAAATACCGAACCAAACATTGCTATTGCGTGTCACTATTGGAGCAACTATTCAAATCTGTATAATAGAGCAGGATTTTGGTGTTGGGCTGGAGAAGGAATTGCTCCAGATTTGAAGATATGTGAAGATATAGAGCTACAAGAAAAACCACATTTAGCCGCGACAAATGTTGTCACTATATGTATAAAAGTTGTCACAAAAACTACTTAGTGACAATTTTAATCGTTGTGACAAAAGATACTGTCACAAAAAGTTATAGTTACAACTAACCAAAGTCGTCACTGCAACTTTCAATATAGTGACGGATGATGTTGTCATTAAAACTATTTTTGTAGTGACGTAAAGGTTTTTGTCACTATGTATAGCCACACATAATGCTCGTCACTATTGTGCTATTCTTTAGCGACATGGGATGTTCGTCACATAAACTAAATAATTTAGTCACATGCTATTGTTGTTACTAAAACTGCATAGTACAGTGACATGCTACTATCGTCACTAAATAACTAATTGTAGTCGCATACAGTAATTGTCACTAAATAATAAATTATTGTCACTAATGATTCTTTTATAGTCACTTATAATAATCGTCACAATTTTATTTATTTTTTGTCACTAAAACAAAAATTTATAGTCACAAACATATTTTGTCACTTAAACTCACTAATTTATGTCACCAATATTCTGTATTTTAGTAACATCAAGTATTGTCACTATAGTTTCTATCACTAAAGGTCAATGATTTAGTTACAAAATGAAGTTTGAGGTCGTCACAATACTAACATAATAAAAGTAATTAATTTGTCACTAAAATTACATTTTTTTTTGTCATTATAGATATCATTCTACATTTTTTAGATAATATCAACTATAAATGTTTTAATATTTGAAAAATAATATGTATTTTTAATAACATTTATCGAGACAAATATCCAAAATGATAAATTACCTAATAGGAATGTCACAATGTTCAAACTGAAATCAAATAAACTATTGTAACATCAAGAATGCATGACGTTTTGCTGAAGGATCAATGGCGGAAGGCTATATTGCTGAAGAATGCATGACGTTTTGCTCTATGTACATGAATGATATTGAGACACAATTCAACAAAATAGAGCGTAACTATGAGAGGCGTAAAGATATAGGGGAAAACAACTTGTCTATTTTCTCTCAGAACACTCGTCTCCTGGGAAAAGGTGTATACGTTTGTCTTGAGGATATTGCTTTGAAACAAATGCATACTTATATTCTGAAAAATTGCGATGAAGTATTGGAATTTATAAGGTATTTTATTAAAAAAATTGTATTTAATAGAATTAAGTTTTTTTATTAAAATTTATGCTTTTAGTTTAGCTTTCTATTGGAACTTATTATGTATAACATTTCCAGTGAGCATAAAGAGGAGCTAAAACAAAATGGATGTCCTAATGTGGAAAAGGAGCACGAGGATTCTTTTACAAAATGGTTTGAAAAACGAGTAAGATTTTATTATTATTTTTACTATTTATTTCAACTTCCCTTTTTCGATTCATCCTAAAATTGATTCTCTATTAGATCACATTGGCGCAAACACAACGTCAACTTCTTCACGAGGATCTAATAAACTTATCATATGGCCCTAATAAAAGAGTAACTCGTTATGAAGGTTGCATTGTGAATGGGTTACGGTTTCATACAAAACGTCATGATTTGGATAAAAAAAACTCAAAATTGTGGTGTAGTTGTGAAAGTTGAGGAGGAATCTGGATTCCATGATTATTATGGTGTGTTGGTAGATATAGTTCAATTGGACTATTTGGGTAATCATCCAGTGACGTTGTTTAAGTGTGATTGGTATGAAGGTAAGTCAGTCGTAAAGGACAAATACAACTACACAAGTATAAACATGTCCAAACCGTGGAAGACTAGTGAACCATTTGTATTGGCAACTCAAGCCGAGCAGGTATATTATGTTAATGACATCAAATTAGGTAATGATTGGAAAGTCGTTATACAAGCACAAGCTCGAAGTTTATGGAATGTAGTTGAGAATAATGAGGATGAGTGTATAATGAGTAATGAGTCTTATCAACAAAATGAATCACACATTTCAGAGGATGTGATTCAACATCCTAACGATTTTATCGATTGGTGTCGAAATGATATCCCATCATCGACCATCTCTTCAACTATTGTAACATCAAGAAAAGAGCAGCCCGATGATGATGGAGATGAAGCGCAAGAAGAAGAAGAAGAAGAAGAAGAAGAAGAAGAAGAAGAAGAAGAAGAAGATAATGATGATGATGATGAAGATGAGACCGACACTGAAGAAGATAATATTGATGAATATGATGATGATTTTCATATTTGAAAACTTTCACCATTCCCCTTTCATGTCCTAAGGTAAACAATTCAAGGAACTTTCCTCTATTTTCTTTTATTTGTTGTTTTTAAGTGTGATTTGATCGATTCTTATATTTTGCAGTAAGATGGTGATTTGATGGAAATTAGGCCTATTACCGTGATTTTAAAGGTAACAAGTGAAATTGTTGAATGAGCAAGAACCAAATGACACATTTCACGGCTGTCAAAACTACACCTGTGGAGAACTGTCAACATAAGGCGTGGACATGTTCCCAAATATGTGTCTTTGAGCTTTTGAAAACAAGAACACGTTGTTTTATGATTTTATAATATGTGTTTTATATAGTTATTAATTTTTCTTCTCTCCGAGAATAATTGCAATATATTACTTAAAGAGTTTAATTTTATAGAAATTGACATCTAACAAGCTTGGATTAAGCTTCAATCTGAGTTAGAAGACTACTTGATAATAAGCACAATTACTCTCAGTATGCTGGTCATTTACTAGGGTGTTGGAAAACAATTTAATTTTAGGCGTGATCATATTATGTTTCTTTGAAATCGATTACTACAATTTTGCTTTGGAATAAGATGAGTCAAAATACTATTTTAGAATAAGCGTGATCACGCTAAGTGTGAACAGTTAGATAATTCGATTTTAAGCGTGATCACGCTCTTACTTCTGAAATTGATTACTTCAAATCTGCTTGGGATAAGCTGAGTCGAAGATTATTTTAGAATAAGCATGATCACGATGAGTGTGCTCTAATCCTCATGAGGAGTACAGTGAGATAATTAGATTTTAAGCGTGATCATGCTCTTGCTGTTGAAATTGATTACTTCAAATTCACTTGGGATTAAGCTATGAGTAATGAGACTATTTTAGAATAAGCGTGACCACACTTCGTGTGCACCAGTTTTTCACCCCTTTACAATAAAATATTCCGTTTTTTTTACGAAATTGACGATATACGCAGTAGATAAATTTTTAGTCACACATTCGTGATCGTCACTAGCTTTCCGGAAACATAAGAAATCTATATTTAATGATACTAGTAATAAAATATATAAATTTAACTATCACAAGTTACATTTTATTGTGACAACCAAATTATCATCACTATATAAGTTCTTTTTAGTCATAAAAATACAATTGTCACTAACTTCCCTCCGGCAACATAAATTGGTGCCAAATTTTTAGTGACAATAAAATACGGACGACACATGAAATTATCACTACTAATCAAAATCTAAATTTTTTGTGATGATAGAAATTGTCGTCACTGAATCAGAGCTTATAGTTACAAAAATGTAATCGTCACTAACATATAGTGACAATAGATAGTGACCAAAATAAAAGTTATCACTATTATATTTTGTTGTGACAAGAAAAATGATTGTCACTATAAATGCGCTTATAGTGACAAATACATCATCGTTACTCATATTGTCGTCACTAGAAGCAGTTTTTCTTGTAGTGTTTGGAGATGCCCTAACTCGCCACCACCATCACTGTCGCTCGCTGTTGCGACCATCGCTATTGCGTGCCATTATTGAATACGAAAGTTAAAAAAAAAAGTAAAAACTATCAATGTAAATATTTTAGTGCATCACTTTGTACTGTCTGATGCATCTCATTACACTGTCTGATGCATCTCATTACACTGTCTGATGCATCTTATTACATTGTCTGATGGATCTAATTTTTTAAACATATGCACTGATGCATAACCATTGATGCATCCCATTACACTCGTTGGTACATCTCAATGCACTGTCTGGTGCATCCCGTTACAATGTCCGATGCATTTAATTTTTGAACCATATTAATCCTACTTAAGTCAAAAAACGGGTTTGTCTTAAAAAAGTAAGTTTGACTAAGAAAAAGTGGGTTTGATCATAAGATTAAGTCATATCTATTACTAGATCTTATAGGATTGATAGTTTAGATCTATTCTTATTTCTCACTTTAAAATATATTCTTATATGATCCATCTCCTATATATATAAATATATATATATATATATATATGTATATAGGGGTGGGTTCTAATGAGAACCAACCCCTAGGTGTTAACTAGGAACCATTATAAATCATCAATTGAATTGATATGGATGGATGAGATTTAAGCTTAATAATAACGGCTAGTTTGCAATATTTACCAAAAATAAGCAAATAAGGGCGAGAAAGTAAATTGGGCTAACATCAAACTTAACGTATCTTCATCAGGCGAGATTTGTGGAAGCCTAAATCAAAGGCCACAAAGATCCTAGTAAATTAATATACATATATATATATATATATATATATATATATATATATATATATATAGGGCGCGGATCAAATAAGAACACTTTCTTATGTGAGAAATAAGAACAAATCTGGACCCTTGATCTTTGATGATCTATGGTCCAGATTTAACCGTGCATTTAATTACTCTAATTTATGCATTTCAATGCTAATGCATTAAATTATTGTATTTTATGCATTAAAATATTTATGCATTTAGTTTATGCATTGTATGCATCTCCGATGTAATAAAAATGCATTGTTCTTACGTTCTTATATAAGATGTGTTCTTACCAAATCCGCTCCCTATATATATATATATATATATATATATATATATAGTAAACAAATTGATTACGAATGAAAACCATAACATAGTAAATTAACAAATAGATTACGAAATAAAAACAAATATATTACACATAAATAATTATGAGAAAATAGAATACGCATAAAACTCAAAGCAATAAATTACACATATATAACAATGAGAAAATAGAATATGCATAAAAAGCAATACTACATCTATTTATAAGCAAATAGAATACGCATAAAAAGCAAAGCAATATATTACACATAAATAACAATGAGAAAATAGAATATGTATAAAAAGCAATACTACATCTATTTATAAGCAAATAGAATACACATAAAAAGCAAAGCAATATCTATTACTAATACGAAAATAAAGTTGCCCCCTCCACGGTGCTCCGTTCAGATTTTCCTTTATTCTGGTAATTTGTCTAATTTTAATTCATATATATTCTAATTTTTATTTTTATTAATTAAAATTTTATTAATTTCATATTCTTGAAATATCACATGTTTATCTATTAATCACATCTCATATTTATCTACCCCTCTATTTAATTAATTTCTTCTATTATACATATTAAAATAATAACAATTTCGGAATGCATTCTTATAAATCCTTATTTTATACATTCTTAATTCATATATAATAATCAATAGAAAATTTGTAAATGAAAATATCTCTATAAAGACTAAATAAATATATTTAATCAACATGTCTACATGGAATCCTTTTCATTTTTCATTCATATTTTTCTAAAAACTTCGATTAGTGATTTTTAGAAAATATATACATTGAATCAAATGTGGGATATGTTGCTAAAGAAAAGAACAATAAAATTTGAAGATGTAAACATATTTTTTTCCACATTTTGGCAAATATTAGAGATATCGATTTAACATGAACTTACGAGACGGTTCAAAATATTTTTCTAAAAATTTCAGTTAGTGTTTTCTAGATTGTATATACATTGAATCAAATGTGGGATAGGTAGCTAAAGAACAGAACAAAAAAACTTGAAGATGTAAACATATTTTTTCCGTATTTTGGCAAAGATTAGAGATATTGATTTAACGAGACGGTTCAAATATACTTAAAAAGAAGGATTTTTACTAATTTTAATTAATATTAACTTTGTTTAATTTTTTATTGAGTAATTTAGCATAAACCAACGAGACCTTTGAAGAGGTAAACATATTTTTTTCCGTATTTTGGCAAAGGTTAAATATATCGATTTAACATGAACCAATGAGACGATCAAATATACTTAAAAGGGAATGATTTTTACTAATTTTAATTAATATTAACTTTGTTTAGATTTTCATCGAGTAATTTAGCATAAACCAACGAGAGGATTCAAATAACATAAAAATAATGATTTTTACTAATTTTAATTAATTTTACTGAGTGTTCATATTTTTATCGAGTATTACTCAACGGATTTGAAACGAGTATGTACAGTAAAGTTACTATTTTAACCGAGATTAAGACGAACATGTAGAAAAATTCTAAATAAATTTAGATTTAAAAAAAAATACATAATGAATGAGTATACCTGATCCATTATCATTCCTAATTATAAATTTAGATACGTGAAATAATTAATTTTATAAGTTTGATTAATAATTAACGCGAACAATATCACAACTTTTAAATAAGATATAAAATTATTTTTAAAATGTATACATTCTTAATTCATATAAAATAATCTATATTTATATTTAATATTATAAAATTGGTAAATATTAGATATATCGATATAATTAACATGAACCAACGAGACGGTTCAAATATACTTAAAAGAAGAATTTCTACTAATTTTAATTAATATTAACTTTGTTTAGATTTTTATTGAATAATTTAGCATAAACCAACGAGACTGTTCAAATAACACACTACAAAAAATTAGGGGTTTCACCCACACATGCATGTGTGGCCAAAAATATACTTATGTGTGGGTATAGTCGTTCACCCACACATAGGGTAAATGTCAACATGTGTCGCTATAATTATGTAGAAAAAGAGTTTTACCTACACATATACATATGTGTGGATAAATCATTCATTATTGCCTACACATATATATGTCCCTAAATGTATCTTTTATGTGTGGATAAACATAATTCTGCTATAGTTTAATGACAAGGTGGAAATGACATGGATGATGACATGGCATGAATATTGACACATGTCAATTCATATGTGTAGTTAAATACTATAATTATGCGTAGATACTAATATTTTTGGTATTTAAATATTAAGAAAATATTATTATTTATGTGGGTAAAATATGTATTATGTGTGGAGAGCAATATTTTTAGTTTTCACATAATAATTCGGTTGGTGACATCAAAAATTAAATATAAATGCATAAACAGATGAAAATAAAACAAGATTTGACATATAAATTTTACTAAATAATATTCATTAAAATTAGAGTATACAATATAATTGACAACAAAAAATTACTCTAATTATCTAAACCACTAAGGTCACAAGATCATCGTCATCCTCATATTTTCCAGACACCTCATCCTCTTCCTCGTTGTCTTTGTAGAAGCTCTGCTTTGACACCAAGCTTCTTCATTGTCTACCTCTCTCCCTCCAATAGCTTAAAAATCCAAATCAAATTAAATTTGAGGATAGTAAACAAGATAATAATTCTTCTGACAGTAGATCAGAAGTAAAAGGAAAATAGCAGATCAATGGAGTCACAACTTAAATCCCATCAATTATATCCACCAGATAATGCAAGTGAACACACACACACACACATATACATGTGCAATTATTCATCACAAGGAATTACAATATTAAGCAAAGTGTATGAGAAATTAATAATGTAATTTAACAAGGTGAAAGACGATATATAGTTCCAAGCTTTCTGAAACCCATACTTTAATGTAATCAATTTCTTAGTATTTGGGATTCTAACAGAAAAATGGTCAAGAAATTATCCACTTCAAGATATCAAACAAGAAACTGAAGCATAGGTCAACCAATTCTCAAGAATTTACACAACATGTAAGGCTTCAAGTTATTACAGAGTGTAAGGTTCCAGGTTCAAAAACAGAGAGAAACATGAAAGTCATGGGAACAAAAATAAATTTGTATAGTCACCTGAAAACATGCCAAGAAACACCACTGACACCTTCGGTTCCACCAACAACAAATTGATCTCCACTTTTTTGGAAATATTGGATCACTTGTCCACTTCTTACATCAAAGATGTTAAACTAATAAACATAGACTTTTATCATTAACATGATCACTTAATTACATAAGATATAGCAAACCTAAAAAACAGAACTGAGATAATCACAATTCATGTCATTTAATTGTCTGAAATGCTCTAAATTTGAATTGAACTATGTGAAATTATTTCATTACTCATGTAAAAGGCTTAAAAGTCTAGATATGCTATATCGAGAATTAAGAATAGTAGAGAAGTAAAATTCATTAGTTAGCCATGATTGATGGCTTTAACCATTAAGAAGAGGTCAGGTTAACTTTTTTTTTTTTAAATAAGCCAAACAAATAAATACATGTAAGTTCTACAAAGTCAATTACCTACAAACAGTAGCAAACAAGGAAAAAATGGTATTCATGAAACCTGCAATCAAAAGACCAAAATCAGTAACATACAACCCTCACCAAAGAAACTATGTAGTCACATTACCGCAACCCACTCCGACTCGCGCCCAGATTGATAGATCCTGTCATATCTCTGCAGCCTTCTACACGACGAGCCCCACTCAACCACCGCCACCATCTAGTTATAAAATTCCTAAAAAGCAAATCAAAAAAATTAGAGTCCTCGTCATTCAATATCTAACAGGTTAATAATTACTTAATAGTGATGGTAAAATCGATTAGACAAAGATAAGGAGGAAATTGGTGGAATGAATTTACGATAAGAATGAAGTCGTTAAGCTAGTGGCCATGGAGGTCGTCCTCGCCGTCAGTAAGCTTTAAGTTAAGCCGACTAACTTCCGCTACCGTTGCCCCTGCGTCCACCTCTTTTGCCGCCATGGATGTTGAGATTACGGCTGTAATTAGAATTGAACCTTCCCAAATCTTTTTGGGGGAAAAGATAACTTTTTTTATTTTTTATTTTTGAATTGGGGGGAAAAGAGAATTGGAAAAGAAGATTAAAGTTGTGAAAAGAGAGGCAATTGAATACGGAAAGATAAAATTAGGTTTTGAGGTAAATAAAAGAGCGGCAACCAGTCCTCTTTGATTTTTTGTTTAAGCGGGTTCATTTTATTTTTGGTATAGGGCGCGGGAAGTAAAATTTTAAACCATAATTTGTCATCAATGTTTTAAGTTTTTAGTTTTTTAGTCTGTTTATTTTCCTAGCAATTTTTTTATTGTTCTTATATTTTCCACGTCACATATAAAATAAAGGATAAATAAATAATATTAATTTCAAAATATAAATGATACTAAAAATATATAGTCATACAGATTAAATGTCAATATACTAGTAATTATATGAACAATTAACCACACATAAATAATTTATAATTATGTGTGGCAAATAGCTTGTATTAATTTTCCACGTCAACACATATAAAAATGATTTAGTTAAATAAAATAAAAAATGAAATAGATAAGAATAATGCTAAAATGTAAATGTGACTAAATATATGTTAAATGTCATTAACTAATTAAAAGTGTCCACGTAATTCACCTACACATGTTTTAATTATGTGTAGCTAAACTACCACACATTATCATGTGTGACAAAATATGTGTGGTTAAAAGTTCAATTTCTTGTAGTGACATAGAAAGAAGGATTTTTACTAATTTTAATTAATATTACTTTGAAGATGTCAACATATTTTTTTTCGCATTTTGACAAAGATTAGAGATATCGATTTAATATGAACCAACGAGACGGTTCAAATATACTTAAAAAGGAAGGATTTTACTAATTTTAATTCATTTTAACTTTGTTTATATTTTTATCGAGTAATTTAGAATAAACCAACGAGACAGTTCAAATAACATAGAAAGAATGATTTTTACTAATTTTAATTAATTCTACTTGGAGTGTTCATATTTTTATCGAGCATTACTCAACGGATTTGAGACGAGTATGTACAGTAAAGTCACTATTTTAACCGAGATTAGGACGAACATGTAAAAAAATTCTAAACAAATTTAGATTTAGAAAATACATAATGATTGAGTATACTAGATTCATTGTAATTCCTAATAATAAATTTAGATACGTGAAATAAAATTAATTTTCTAAGTTTGATTAATAATTAACGCGAACAATATCACAACTTTTAAATAAGATAGTGTCGCAGCCCGAACCCCGATATCAGATGTCAAGGCCGGTAGGTCCCACGACTTACACAATTTATGATTAACAAAGGAAATTAAGATAGCGACCCGGCTATCATTCAAAAGAATAACCATACTTAACATGTCGCAGCTCGAACCTATTACCCAGCTGGGCCCAGTGGAATTACCTACTCAATTTGGATTTACTCAATTTGGACCAAATTGGATTTACTCAATTGGACCACTGGATTTACCTTTGGACCCAGTCAGATGGAATTACACGGTGACTCGGCCAATTTGGATTTACTCACTGATCGGAGATGGAATTACAGTGACTCGGCCAAATGGATTTACCCAATGGACCCGATGAATGGAATTACCAGTTGACTCAAATTGGATTTACCACTTTAGAATAATGTGACATATATGACTCGAGACGATCAACTGAAATCAATATGACATACATATCAATAAACATAACTCAAATCACTTGGAATCAAAAGACCTGATCAACCAAATAACCGACAATTGATCAAGAAGATGACGAATTTATTTGAGGATCAAGAAAACAAGATAAAGAAAACTGTTCCAAGTTCGTCAAAGATTCTTGGCACAACTAACAACTTATATACATGTGATTAATTGGTTGAGTTTCAAAAGAACTTAGCAAAAGAGTTCGACTTTAGAATTTAAACGTTATAACAACATTAAACTTCATTTTCTTGCAGCGGAAAACATGAGAATATATGTATGAAGACATATATTCTAGGTCAACTTCTCAAAAACGACTTTCTTTACATAACAACATTTAACAACAACAATAGTCCATCCAGTACTCATCATCTTCATCCCTGCTAACCTGCACGTTTTAGAAATAACATGCAGGGCTGAGTACTACGTACTCAGTGAACACATGCCGAAAACATTTGAAAACTTTGCTGAATACAGCTATATATGAAAACTTGCCAGAAAACATAATACGAGGATTTTCTGAAAACAACTCGTAAAATGCTAAAAATATTTTCTTTTCAAAACTCATTTGTCGAGACATTTATAACAGTATGAACCATATCTACAAATAAATAATGGTGATGAGAAAGAGGCCTCTTTCTCAATCACTTGTAATCGGCATATCAAGGAAAGGCTCACGATTATGAATAATCGGCCTATCAAAGAAATGCGCACGATTACCAATGTGTACACAGATTTCACCTTGCGTGAAACCGAATTCGTCTTTCTGAAGTAGATGGTAACATACTTAAACATTTTTAAAATCATTTGGCAAGTATCAAAACTTTGTAAAACATACGATATCATGCTTTTCACATATTTTAGTTTAGAAAGCCCACCTGATAAGCTTAAGCTTTAAACTTTAAGCTTTAACGCTTGTAGCCCTTTTTACTTTACGTTTCTGCTCCCGCTTCCGCTTGCTCCTTTAATCGAAACGGAATAACGATTTTAAAACGAGAGCTTTTATCGACTAACGACTTCGATATCCTTAACGAAATTCTATTCGAATTTCTACGTCGTAACTTGATGAAATTCGAGAATTCCTATCTTAACTTTTCAAACGTTCTTAATCTATCTTAATCTATCTAAATTCCTCATTAAGCATCAATATTAATCAATTCTCATACAACATTAATATTTATAAACTACTATTCATCACAACTGACTAAATCGATTTTAATCCGTCTAACGGATTCAGAAAATTTTCAATTTAATTCTATACCTTTATTTAATTATAACAAACATAATTATACTTTAAATACACACATTAACTCAATTAAACATATAAATTCCCAAATCGGGAAAATCAACCATAAGTAGAAAAATCTTTATTTCTTTGAATTAAATTTCCATAAAATTTTATAATACTTAATTTTTATTAAGAAGTTCATAAATGCAATTAATTTCTTAATTAAAATTTTATTAATATTTTATTTATTTATTTTAAATTTTCGGTTATTTTAAAATTAATATTTCTTTAATTATTTTCTCTTCTTTTTAATTTCTAATATACTTAATTATCATCTTAAGCTCATTTCTTCATTTAATTTCATTCAATTAAGTATTAATCTTTCAACCCTAATTTATATTCTTATTTAATCGGTTATTTTCTCAAAAATGAAATTGGTTGGAAATTTTTAAGTATTTCCAACATGAAACATTCTTAAAATACTTAACTAAACTCATTTATATCATTAAATCAATCATATAATTCATGTATCCATTATTTCCTATTTTCTTCTCATTTTCGAAAATTGCCAATTGATAGCTAGGGTTTTCCATGCTTAAATCTAATTACATATTTGATCTTATAATCATATTCTAAGCATAATTCATGAAGAACAAATCATCATTCAATGCATGAATTAAAATTTAGCATTTTCTTCTAAATTTCGATTTTCATGCAACTTAGGGTTAGGGTTTTGATTTTTCTAATTTAATCACACAATTCATCATATAATCATGATATAAGCATCATATTAAGACATGAAGATTTACTAATCATTTCTAGGGTTTCTCCCAAAATAATCGACATATATATATTCATAACTAGAATTCTTCATGCATCATCTTAAGCTTAATATTTGATCATAAAATCATCATATAAACATCATTCTAAGAAATCAAGATCATCCAACTACTTCTTCATATTTCTTACAAATTTTCGACACATATATATATATAATTCTTCCACCAAAGACATGAATCAAGAGCTTGGAAGAGAAGAATCTAAGCTTACTTGACTACTTGAGAGGATTGCTAGAAGTTGTACTCTTTGAGTTTGAAGATCAAGATGGTGTTCTTAAGTGTGTGTGAGTGTGTGTATTGAGAGAGAAGAGATGATCGAGAGGGAGAGAGAGAAGCTGCTGTTTGCTGTTGTTGTTGTGTGTGTGCGTGTGAAGAGAGATGAGAGAAATGAGTGAAATAGCTATACATATATTAGTTATAACCCTAGGTTTAGATGTATAGGGTAGCTTATTATAAAATTAAAACTTAATAGCTAAGTTTTGGTTAATTCATTTAATTAGTTATTAATTCAATTAATTAATAACTAATTATTCTTCTAATAAGTCTCTAATTTCTCAACACAGTAATTAATATTAAGGTTTCACGAACCTTAGATAAAAATCTCACAGAAAGAATCGGAGATTTGAAACATTTTCAAATCGACCGAAACTAAATTTTTAAACGATTAATTACGTAAAATTTCACGTAATTAAATTAAATTCTTTTTCTTGTCAATTAATGACTAAACATTTATCATCTATTGATAAATGTAAAAACTTCTTCGTTTCGGATTAACCGAGACGATAGAAATTAATTAAAACTCATTTTTCCGGTAGAATATATCTGCCGGATAAAATTTTCGGAAAGAAAATCTTTATTTTACTAAAATTCTTGTCTTTCTCAGAAGATTAATTATTTTAATTACTTAAGAAAGACGGGATACTACATTCTCTCCCCCTAAAAATAAATTTCGTCCCGAAATTTGCTTACCTCTCGGAAGAGTTCGGGATACTTTTCTCTCATTTTGCTTTCTAACTCCCATGTTGCTTCTTCTAGTCCATGATGCCTCCATTTGATTTTTACTGACGCGATCGACTTATTTCTAAGCTGTTGGACCTTCCGATCCAAAATCGCTTCAGGTTTCTCTTCATAACTGAGATCTGGTTCAAGGACTACTTCTTCTCGACGAATGACGTGCTTAGGATCAAACATATATCTCCGCATGGCGAGATACATGAAACACGTTATGTGAATTTCCAAAACTTGGCGGTAAAGCTAGCTTATATGCTACTTGACCTATTCTTTCCAGAATTTCATATGGTCCTATGTAGCGAGGCTTAAGCTTTCCTTTAACACCAAATCGTTGAATTCCTCTTGAAGGCGAAACTTTCAAGAAAACTTTATCACCCATATTGAATTCTAATGCGATCTTCGATGTCGGCATAAGACTTACGACGGTCTTGCGCTTCTTTAATTCTTTGCTTGATTTGACGCACAATCTTTATCATTTCTTCCACTGAATCAGGCCCTAATATTTTTCTCTCGCCCACATCATCCCAATGGAGCGGAGATCTACACTTCTTTCCATAAAAGGGCTTCGTAGGGCGCCATACCAATCGTCATTTGATAACTGTTGTTGTAAGCAAATTCAACAAGAGGTAAAATTTGCTCCCATTGACTTCCTCGATCTAAAACAACAGTTCTCAACATATCTTCCAAGATCTGAATGGTTCTTTCTGATTGACCATCCGTTTGAGGATGAAAAGCCGTACTGAAGTTCAATTTGGTACCTAATTCTTCTTGCATACTTCTCCAAAAATGAGAAGTAAATTTTGAGTCTCGATCCGAAGTGATCGACTTAGGTACTCCGTGCAATCGCACAATTTCTCGTACGTACAGCTGAGCTAACTTATCTGCGCCATAAGTTATGGGAATAGGTATGAAGTGTGCAGATTTTGTCAATCTATCCACTATTACCCATATCGCTGTATTTCCTCGTTTGGATCTAGGTAACCCAGTTACAAAATCCATGGTAATTTTATCCCATTTCCACTCTGGAATATCTAAAGGTTGTAGCTTCCCATATGGTCTCTGATGTAATGCCTTTACTTGTTGACAGGCTAAACATCTTTCCACAAAGGAAGCTATGTCTCTTTTCATTCCTTCCCACCAAAATGTTTGTTTCAAATCTTGATACATTTTGGTACCTCCAGGGTGAGCTGAATAAGGAGTTTCATGAGCTTCGCTCATGATTTCATTCCTTAATTCTTCATCATTCGGCACACAAATTCTTCCTCGATATAGGAGAACATTATCTCCTGCCTCCTTAAAATTTTCATTTTTCTCTTGACGAATTTTCATTCGTAACTTTTCCAATTTCTCGTCTTTTCTTTGAGCATTGGAAATTCTCAATCTTAAATCTGGAATTATTTCCATAGCTGCAACCATTTGCTCAACAGATTGCGGAGGTAGAATTACTTCTAACCTTAGTTCTTCGAAACTCTTAATGAGTTCTTTCTCTTGAGTTAGAAGAAATCCAAATTCCGATTTTCCTTTTCTGCTTAACGCATCAGCAACTACATTTGCTTTTCCTGGATGATAGGAAATTTTACAATCGTAGTCTTTAACTAACTCGAGCCATCTTCTTTGTCTCATATTTAATTCTTTCTGCTCAAAGAAATATTTGAGACTCTTGTGATCTGTGAAGATTTCACATTTCGTTCCATAAAGATGGTGTCTCCAGATTTTTAAAGCATGTACTACTGCTGCTAGTTCCAAATCATGAGTTGGATAGTTTATTTCATGAGGTCTAAGCTATCTAGAAGCATATGCAATAACTCTTCCTTCTTGCATCAGGACACAACCTAGTCCGTTCTTTGATGCATCTGTGTAAACAGCATAATCTTTATCCGAATCTGGAACTGATAGCAGGGCGGTGGTCAATCTCTTTTTAAGTTCTTGGAAACTTTCCTCACATTCTTCTGACCACTTGAATTTTGATTCTTTCTTTAGGAGATGGGTCATTGGCTTAGCTATTTTGGAGAATCCCTCGATAAATCTCCGATAGTAGCCTGCTAGACCTAAGAAACTCCTAATTTCATGTGGTGTGGTTGGAACTTTCCATTCCTGAACTGCTTGTACTTTTGAAGGGTCAACTTTGATTCCTTCAGGAGATACAACATGTCCAAGGAAATGTACTTCTCTTAGCCAAAATTCACATTTACTAAATTTGGCATACAATCTTTCGGTTCTCAACCTTTTTAGAACAGTTCGTAGATGTTCCTCGTGTTCTAATTCACTCTTTGAATACACGAGAATATCATCAATGAAAACTACGACAAACTTGTCCAAGAATTCATGAAATACTCGATTCATGAGATCCATAAATACTGCTGGAGCATTCGTCACACCAAATGGCATTACTACAAACTCGTAGTGGCCATATCTTGTTCTGAAAGCTGTCTTGGAAATATCTTCTTGCTTAACCTTTAATTGGTGATAACCAGATTTCAGATCAATCTTCGAGAATACCCTTGCTTCTCTGAGCTGATCAAATAGATCATCTATTCTCGGCAAAGGATATTTATTCTTTAAGGTCAATTTGTTTAATTCTCGGTAGTCAATGCACATCCTCAAACTACCATCCTTCTTTTTGACAAACAGAATTGGTGCTCCCCACGGAGAAACACTAGGTCTAATGAAACCTAGGTCAAGTAACTCTTGCAGTTGAATTTTCAATTCTTGCAACTCCTTTGGAGCCATTCTGTATGGTGACTTGGAAACAGGAGCTGATCCTGGTTCAAGATCTATTGTGAACTCTACTTGCCTATCTGGCGGCAATCCTGGCAAAACTTGTGGAAATACGTCTTGAAATTCTTTTACTACAGCTACATCTTCAATGCTGCTCTCCTTATCTTCCTTCTTGTTGAGATAGATAAGATATGCTTTCACATCTTTCTTTTTCAACACTCTCCTTGCTTGAATTGCCGAAATAATCGGCGATTTCTTACAACTTCTTTCTATCCCGAAAAATAGAGTTGGTTCCTGACCAGGCATATGAAATTTGCCTTTGCTTGCATTGAATGCTTGCAAAATTCTCGGTCAACCAATCCATTCCCAAGATAATATCTATATCCCACATTTTAATTAAATTTAGGGTTTTCGCTAACATCTTGAGAGATCCTAATTCAATCTCTATATTAGGACAGATGCGAGTAACTGAGGTAGATTTACCTAACGGTGTTGTTACTCTCAAGTCTTGACTAGCACGTTCTACTTTAAGACCAAGATTATCTACGCATGCATCTGATATAAATGAATGCGATGCACCAGTATCAAATAAAATTATAACAGGTATGCCATTTAATTGACCCATACCTGTCAAATTTCCTTGATCTTTGTCGAACGGCTTCTGATTAAGAGCAAAAACCCTTTGATATTCTTCTTTGGGGTTCCCTTCTCAATTCTTTGGGGTTGCTTTTGCTTTTCTTTGGAATCGTGGCCCTTGGCGATTTTGTTCTTGTTGCCGTTGCTTTGAGGAACAACTTCTATTGCCTTCAATTTACGAGGCTGGTTCTCGAAATGTTCTATTCCTCCCCGCTCCTTGCGCTTTAGTTGGGCAACGATACGAATAATGACCAACTTGACCACAAGTATAGCCTATTACTTCCAGCCTTGCATATCCCTTGATGCATCTTGCCACACTTGGAACATGGAGACATTCCTTGATAAGTTTGTGATGAACTGCCTTGATTGACGAAAGGCTGTTTGAATCGTCCCTGATTAAATTGCTGCTGTTGATGACGTTGTTGCCCTTGCTGTCCTTGCCAGGGCTTCTTACTAGGTTGACTTCCAAAATTCCATTTTCGTTTCTGACTTTGGTTGAACGACTGCGGATTTGTCACTGTCACTGGGGTTTGAACTTGTGTGGCTGCTGAAGTCTGAGAAGACTTATCCGGTTGCATTGCCAATTCCATATCCAAAGCTCTGTTTAAAGTCTCGGCATACGATAATGCACTTTGGTAGCCGTAACGATTCTTATTTCCTGCCGAAGACCTGCTCGGAAAAGTTCAGCCATTTTCTCGTCTGTGTCCACCTTATCTTGAGCAAAACGTGCCAAATCACAAAATTCGCGATCATAGTCGGCTACTGACTTCTTACCTTGTTTGAGATTAGCAAACTCATTCTCCTTCTGCTTTCGATAACTTCGAGGAACGAATTTTTCGAACAAAGCATCCTTAAATTGTTCCCACGTCAGGTTCTCCAGTTGTTCAGGGGTATATGCCCTTTGACGAGCTTCCCACCAGTAATCCGCAGATCCCTTGAGCTGATAAGACATGCATGTTAGACGTTCTTGATCCGTACATCGAAGAAAACGGAAAATTCTTTCCAGCGCACGAATCCACTCTTCGGCTTCTGAAGGACTTCCTCTTCCATCGAGAGTTGGAGGATTTTGCCGCAAAAATAATTCTTCTATTCTCCTTTCAGGTTGAGGAGGAAGTGGGGTAGGTTCTCTTTCGTTTTCATCTTCAACCCTTCCTCGACCTCGGCCTCTTGGTCTACCTCTTGGCGGCATTTTCTAATTAACCAGGATTTCCATTCGAATTATTCTTTCTTTCTAACAAAGTCTTATTCTTTAATAAAAATTCTTCTTTCTTTAAAAGTATTTTAAGGGAAATAAATTTTTCTAGGTTTTAGAATTTAGAAAAATTTTCTTATAACCTCTTTAATGCATAATATACTCATCGTACTTTTAATGAATCAACAATTCATTCATTACTAAAATCACAAAAATATTTCAAGAACACATATTTTTCATACTTATCTTTGCTAAGTAAAATTTAGCTAATATATATTCCTAATATTTCAAGGAAATAATTGCATCATCTTGGCATATAAACTTTATCATAACTTTAATGAATCAAAAGATTCACGCTTATCATCAAATAATTACTAAAAAAAAATGTTTTTCCTGTAGTATTTTTTTTATATATACCTATTTATTTGCTAAATTTAATTAGCTCTTCATTCTTTATAATCAAGAGATGAATAATATCATCTTGATGTACAAACTTCCTCATAAATCTCTTTTGAGATTTTTAACTTTATCTCAACATTTTTTTTTTTAACTAAAATAATTATTAACTAAGCTAACGATAGCGAATAACTAATGGAACGAATAAAACGAACGACACACTAAACTGATGATAGTCGAATAATGAACGAAACGATTAACGGACGAAACTAACGAAGAATGAAAGGAACTACAACGAAACGAACTACGAACAAAATAAACGAAGAATGAACAACTACGAACGACGAATGGAACAGACAAAATAACCCCGGCGCTGGATCGAACCATCCCGCGCCAAGATCGCCGTCCCGCGCACAGACGTCGCGCGGCCAAGAAGAGATTTCTTTCATGCGCGCGCGACTTGACCTCCGGCGGATTGTCCCGCGCTACACCAACCCGCGCCCGAATGCTGAAATTGTCGTGGGGCTGGCGCGCCGCGCTCTGTGGTCGCGTCCGGTGCCGGTTCGACGCTTTGTCTTGTTTTCTTCGTCCGAGCTTTTAATCGATCTTTTTCCATTCCTTATACCTTACTTCTTTACTTTAACTTCTATTATCTAAACCTCGATCAATTTGGATTCACTCAATTTGGAATTACTGAACTCGGTCAATTTGGATTTCCTTGTTGGACCCGATTCTGTGGAATTACCCATTGGAATTACCTTTGAACTCGATCAATTGGATTTTCTCGAATTTGGACTCGATCATTGGATTTACTCATTGGAATTACCCAGTGAACTCGGTCTCATTGGATTTACTCAATTTGGAATTACCCAGCTGAACTTAGTCAGCTGGATTTTCTCGGTGGACTCGATCATTGGATTTACTCGGTGACTCGGATGTGGAATTACCCGTTGGACTCGATCATTGGATTTACTCGGTGACTCGGCTATTTGGATTTACTCAATTTGGACTCGATCATTTGGATTCTGTAGTGACTCGGCTGTTGGATTTACTCGGTTGGACCCGATCAATTTGGATTTACGCTATGACTCGGCTCGGCTCGGTTTTCCGGCCGGCTCGGTTTTCCGGCCCGGCTCAGTTCTCCAGATAACTCAGTTTTTCCAGCTAGCTTTGATTTTCCAGCTGATCTTTGCTCAACTTACTTCTTCATTTAGTAGGAAAATTTGCCTCTTTGAGGACTTTTACAAAAGGTAGGGAATTATTTACACTAAAAAATTCCCTATATGAACCGTGATTTTCTAACATCACGCATAATGTTTTTATCGGAGCGGAATTCTACGCCGCTTCCGATTCGCTATACTATCATATTATGCTTCTATATACAAGAACTTATTTACAACATAATTGTTAAAAGTTGTTCGCTTATTAGTCTATTACATATATTTACATCATTATCTTTTTTTTTTCATCAACTTCCCAACACTTCCCTTCACTGCTCATCCTCTGACGGATCCTCTTCTTCTTCCTCCTCTTCGTCGTCTCTCGGATCCTCCTCACTTGGATCTTCTTCTTCCGTTTCCGTGCTCTCCTCTGCCCTCTCCACTCCGTCCAAATTCACACGAGGGGCATAAGTAATATCCTCTCCCGGCGACGGCCTAAAACTAGGCTGAAAACTTAAATGAGTAAATGGTATTCTACGGAGGTGGAAGTATCCTTCGGTTGGTCCAACTTCTGGATCAACGTTATCCTCGTCACTATCATAGTGACGTGGTCCAGAGGTGCTAGCCACATTAGGGTCAAATAGAATAGGCTGGGCTTCAACTATGGCATCAAGCTCTGAAGAATTCAAAGCTTGCAATGTTTCAACGGAAGGATCATTTGGAACTTCCTCAACAAAAGAAGCTGAGGCTACGCCGTTAGGCAAAACAGAAGGCTCAGGAACAAAGGTTTGAGTCTCGATTTGGGAGGGAGACGAAACATAGCCATTTGCCAATGGCTCAACAAGAAAAGAGTTAACATCAAATCCATTATCTCCATGGATGGGAGAAGCAATAGGTTCGGGATTTTCTGGAGGATTCTGATCCAGAATAGGGTAATCTTGGGGCATGAGATTTTGTAAACCAAACTCACCAACGGGAATCAATGGCTGATATGGTCCAGGAGGTGGGTACGAGAAACACATATATTGAGTACTAATTGCAGCTATGAACGCTCTGCAATCTCCAAACAAGACACCATCCCAAAATTGGGGAGTAACGTACCTTGCAGCAATCGATGTCGCCCACTCTTGCCAATCCTCAGGAAGCAGAGGAACTAGCCTAACTATACCAATAACTCCCGAGATATTTGATTCATGGATGTCCATCCAAACCCTATGGTACCGAGCTAAAAACTCTGCTAGGGTTTCTGTGTAGCTCATATGTATGTGGTGAAATTCAATCATCGCTGCTACGCTTCTAGAGTTGGACATCCTATAAAAGAAAATTTAAATAATTAACTAAACTGAAATTACGAATAGTTTTGAGAATCCACTGTCTCAACATACTCAATGTCGCTTCCAAAAGGGTGTTCCAGGCTCATGTTACATTCCACAGATAAATACTCAACTTGCTTGCACAACTGATCCATTATCTCGCTTATGATCGATCACCAACAACCAATCACATTAGAGGCTAAAACACAACAATTATATATATATACTTTAACTTCCAAACTTTATAACTAGAAACATTTGAAATTCGTACCTGGATAGCTGGATGAGATGAGAGATGTTGGACTTCAGTTGTTGTTAAAAACTAACTAGTCTAGGAATTCAAACCAGACTAGACTTTCAAAAAAAACAACTTGGAGCAGAAGACATTGCTCTAAACTAATCTAGGGTTTCAAATAGACTAGATTTTAGAAAATATTATTCAGAGCAGTCAGACCCGCTCTGATACCACTCTGTCGCAGCCCGAACCCCGATATCAGATGTCAAGGCCGGTAGGTCCCACGACTTACACAATTTATGATTAACAAAGGAAATTAAGATAGCGACCCGGCTATCATTCAAAAGAATAACCATACTTAACATGTCGCAGCTCGAACCTATTACCCAGCTGGGCCCAGTCAGCTGGAATTACCCAGCTGACTCAGCCAGCTGGATTTACTCAGCTGGACCCAGCCAGCTGGATTTACTCAGCTGGAATTACCCAGCTGGACCCAGTCAGATGGAATTACACAGCTGACTCAGCCAGCTGGATTTACTCAGCTGGACCCAGTCAGCTGGAATTACCCAGCTGACTCAGCCAGCTGGATTTACCCAGCTGGACCCAGTCAGCTGGAATTACCCAGCTGACTCAGCCAGCTGGATTTACCCAGCTGGACCCAGTCAGCTGGAATTACCCAGCTGACTCAGCCAGCTGGATTTACCACTTTAGAATAATGTGACATATATGACTCGAGACGATCAACTGAAATCAATATGACATACATATCAATAAACATAACTCAAATCACTTGGAATCAAAAGACCTGATCAACCAAATAACCGACAATTGATCAAGAAGATGACGAATTTATTTGAGGATCAAGAAAACAAGATAAAGAAAACTGTTCCAAGTTCGTCAAAGATTCTCGGCACAACTAACAACTTATATACATGTGATTAATTGGTTGAGTTTCAAAAGAACTTAGCAAAAGAGTTCGACTTTAGAATTTAAACGTTATAACAACATTAAACTTCATTTTCTTGCAGCGGAAAACATGAGAATATATGTATGAAGACATATATTCTAGGTCAACTTCTCAAAAACGACTTTCTTTACATAACAACATTTAACAACAACAATAGTCCATCCAGTACTCATCATCTTCATCCCTGCTAACCTGCACGTTTTAGAAATAACATGCAGGGCTGAGTACTACGTACTGATAGCACTCTGTCGCAGCCCGAACCCCGATATCAGATGTCAAGGCCGGTAGGTCCCACGACTTACACAATTTATGATTAACAAAGGAAATTAAGATAGCGACCCGGCTATCATTCAAAAGAATAACCATACTTAACATGTCGCAGCTCGAACCTATTACCCAGGAGCCCGATCATTGGAATTACCCGAGTGACTCGGCCTTGGATTTCATTTGGACCCAGCCAGCTGGATTTACTCAGCTGGACCCAGTCAGCTGGATTTACTCAGCTGGACCCAGTCAGCTGGATTTACGCAGCTGACTCAGCCAGCTGGATTTACTCAGCTGGACCCAGTCAGCTGGATTTACGCAGCTGACTCAGCCAGCTGGATTTACTCAGCTGGACCCAGTCAGCTGGATTTACGCAGCTGACTCAGCCAGCTGGATTTACTCGAGTGGACCCGATCAGATGGAATTACCCAGTGACTCGGCCATTGGATTTACCAATTTGGACCCGATCATTGGAATTACCAGTGACTAACAATTGGATTTACCACTTTAGAATAATGTGACATATATGACTCGAGACGATCAACTGAAATCAATATGACATACATATCAATAAACATAACTCAAATCACTTGGAATCAAAAGACCTGATCAACCAAATAACCGACAATTGATCAAGAAGATGACGAATTTATTTGAGGATCAAGAAAACAAGATAAAGAAAACTGTTCCAAGTTCGTCAAAGATTCTCGGCACAACTAACAACTTATATACATGTGATTAATTGGTTGAGTTTCAAAAGAACTTAGCAAAAGAGTTCGACTTTAGAATTTAAACGTTATAACAACATTAAACTTCATTTTCTTGCAGCGGAAAACATGAGAATATATGTATGAAGACATATATTCTAGGTCAACTTCTCAAAAACGACTTTCTTTACATAACAACATTTAACAACAACAATAGTCCATCCAGTACTCATCATCTTCATCCTCGCTAACTTTGCACGTTTTAGAAATAACATGCGGTGAGTACTACGTACTCAGTGAACACATGCCGAAAACATTTGAAAACTTTGCTGAATACAGCTATATATGAAAACTTGCCAGAAAACATAATACGAGGATTTTCTGAAAACAACTCGTAAAATGCTAAAAATATTTTCTTTTCAAAACTCATTTGTCTGCAGACATTTATAACAGTATGAACCATATCTACAAATAAATAATGGTGATGAGAAAGAGGCCTCTTTCTCAATCACTTGTAATCGGCATATCAAGGAAAGGCTCACGATTATGAATAATCGGCCTATCAAAGAAATGCGCACGATTACCAATGTGTACACAGATTTCACCTTGCGTGAAACCGAATTCGTCTTTCTGAAGTAGATGGTAACATACTTAAACATTTTTAAAATCATTTGGCAAGTATCAAAACTTTGTAAAACATACGATATCATGCTTTTCACATATTTTAGTTTAGAAAGCCCACCTGATAAGCTTAAGCTTTAAACTTTAAGCTTTAACGCTTGTAGCCCTTTTTACTTTACGTTTCTGCTCCCGCTTCCGCTTGCTCCTTTAATCGAAACGGAATAACGATTTTAAAACGAGAGCTTTTATCGACTAACGACTTCGATATCCTTAACGAAATTCTATTCGAATTTCTACGTCGTAACTTGATGAAATTCGAGAATTCCTATCTTAACTTTTCAAACGTTCTTAATCTATCTTAATCTATCTAAATTCCTCATTAAGCATCAATATTAATCAACATTAATATTTATAAACTACTATTCATCACAGTTGATTAAATCGATTTTAATCCGTCTAACGGATTCAGAAAATTCTCAATTAAATTCTAAACCTTTATTTAATTATAACAAACATAATTATACTTTAAATACACACATTAACTCAATTAAACATATAAATTCCCAAATCGGGAAAATCAACCATAAGTAGAAAAATCTTTATTTCTTTGAATTAAATTTCCATAAAATTTTATAATACTTAATTTTTATTAAGAAGTTCATAAATGCAATTAATTTCTTAATTAAAATTTTATTAATATTTTATTTATTTATTTTAAATTTTCGGTTATTTTAAAATTAATATTTCTTTAATTATTTTCTCTTCTTTTTAATTTCTAATATACTTAATTATCATCTTAAGCTCATTTCTTCATTTAATTTCATTCAATTAAGTATTAATCTTTCAACCCTAATTTATATTCTTATTTAATCGGTTATTTTCTCAAAAATGAAATTGGTTGGAAATTTTTAAGTATTTCCAACATGAAACATTCTTAAAATACTTAACTAAACTCATTTATATCATTAAATCAATCATATAATTCATGTATCCATTATTTCCTATTTTCTTCTCATTTTCGAAAATTGCCAATTGATAGCTAGGGTTTTCCATGCTTAAATCTAATTACATATTTGATCTTATAATCATATTCTAAGCATAATTCATGAAGAACAAATCATCATTCAATGCATGAATTAAAATTTAGCATTTTCTTCTAAATTTCGATTTTCATGCAACTTAGGGTTAGGGTTTTGATTTTTCTAATTTAATCACACAATTCATCATATAATCATGATATAAGCATCATATTAAGACATGAAGATTTACTAATCATTTCTAGGGTTTCTCCCAAAATAATCGACATATATATATTCATAACTAGAATTCTTCATGCATCATCTTAAGCTTAATATTTGATCATAAAATCATCATATAAACATCATTCTAAGAAATCAAGATCATCCAACTACTTCTTCATATTTCTTACAAATTTTCGACACATATATATATATAATTCTTCCACCAAAGACATGAATCAAGAGCTTGGAAGAGAAGAATCTAAGCTTACTTGACTACTTGAGAGGATTGCTAGAAGTTGTACTCTTTGAGTTTGAAGATCAAGATGGTGTTCTTAAGTGTGTGTGAGTGTGTGTATTGAGAGAGAAGAGATGATCGAGAGGGAGAGAGAGAAGCTGCTGTTTGCTGTTGTTGTTGTGTGTGTGCGTGTGAAGAGAGATGAGAGAAATGAGTGAAATAGCTATACATATATTAGTTATAACCCTAGGTTTAGATGTATAGGGTAGCTTATTATAAAATTAAAACTTAATAGCTAAGTTTTGGTTAATTCATTTAATTAGTTATTAATTCAATTAATTAATAACTAATTATTCTTCTAATAAGTCTCTAATTTCTCAACACAGTAATTAATATTAAGGTTTCACGAACCTTAGATAAAAATCTCACAGAAAGAATCGGAGATTTGAAATATTTTCAAATCGACCGAAACTAAATTTTTAAACGATTAATTACGTAAAATTTCAAGTAATTAAATTAAATTCTTTTTCTTGTCAATTAATGACTAAACATTTATCATCTATTGATAAATGTAAAAACTTCTTCGTTTCGGATTAACCGAGACGATAGAAATTAATTAAAACTCATTTTTCCGGTAGAATATATCTGCCGGATAAAATTTTCGGAAAGAAAATCTTTATTTTACTAAAATTCTTGTCTTTCTCAGAAGATTAATTATTTTAATTACTTAAGAAAGACGGGATACTACAGATAGTATAAAATTATTTTTAAAATGTATACATATAAATTAAAACATAAAATTATTTCCCGTCGAGTCTCGACGGGCTACTTACTAGTATTATAACAATGAGAAAATAGAATATGCATAAAAAGCAATACTACGTCTATTTATAAGCAAATAGAATACACATAAAAAGCAAAGCAATATATTACACTTAAATATACAATCGACAAATACAGAATATGCATAAAAAAACATATCTATATCTATTTATAAGCAAATAGAATACACATAAAAAGCAAAGCAATGTATTACACATACATAACAATGAGAAAATAGAATATGCATAAAAAGAGGTGGGTTCTCATGAAAACCAACTTTTATGTGTAAGTGTGATGTCAATATACGTTGTTTATAATTTTAATATCGTATTGCTTACACATTATATACAAAAGCAATGAATTATACTAAAAAGAGCAATATGAAAATGTAATAAAACAATTAAATGTACCAAAAAATCAAATGCACATAATAAAAAAACAATGAATTACATAAATAAATAATAATATGAAAACATAATAAAAAGCAATGAGTGACACCAAAAAAAAGCAAATGAATTATACCAAAAATATAAATACATAATAAAAAGCAACGAATTAAACAGAAAAAGCAATATGAAAATATAATAAAACTAATGAATTATGCATAACCACAAAATGAAAAATATAATTAAAAAACCAATAAAATATACCAAACAAAGCAAATTCACAAATTCACATAATAACAAGCAGTGAATTATACGGAAAAAATAATAAAGAAAATATATTATAAAAAACAATTTTTATACCAAAATAAACAATGAATTATACTAATTAAAGAAACGATATGAATATGCAATAAAACAATTAAATATACCATAAAAAGAAAATGCACATAATAAGAAGTAGTAATGAATTATATGAAGAAAAAAAAACATAATAAAAGACAATGAGTTACACCAAGAAAAAGCAATTGCACATAATAAAAATTAAATTAGAGAGTGATACAAAAAAACAATGCCAAAAAACAAAAAAAAATATACTTCAAAAAAAAGATGACAGAAAAATTAAATAAAAAATAACTCGTCCACTGGAAATACACAAGGAACTGTTTATAGAGAGGATATTTTGTCATAAACACGCAAACCCAATAATTAAGAACAAAAACCGTTACAAATAAAATCAAAGTTACCCCATTACCCTTCTAGATTATAAAAGGAATAAAACAACATTAAAATCTACAATAAATATAATCCGTTGATTAAAGAAAATAGACGGTCTAGATCGGTTCCTAGTTAACACGTGGTGGATTAGTTCTCATTTGAACTCTCCCATATATATATATATATATATATATATATATATAAATGAAACTTTATTCAAGAACAACCATAAATACTCAGCTCCATTTATTTTGAGATAATATTGAATTCACCCTTGTCCTTTATCACTTTCTTCCATAGTTCATATAATTACTCAGATTTTGAATAAGCTGTGAAATAGGTCATAATCAATGAATCAATGAATTTATATTTCAACTATCACTTTACCAAAACGTGTGATCATAGAAAACCAATTAATATAACCAAAAACTCAAGCATATATAGGCATCACTCCAAAATTGAATTAATTGCATGAGTTTGAAAAAGAAAAATGATAGCAAAGTGGTACACATCAGAATGATCAAATTATGGAAAAAGAAAAAAACTTGTGATATAACTGACACAGTCCTCCGTGAGATTTGGACATAGCAATTTGTAAAAGTTCAATAATTCTACGCTTTTTCAATGGTCGTTTTCATATAATTCATTAGGATGATATTGATGAATAAGCTAGGAATTGGGTAGCTCAAACTTTGCTTGGTTCGAAAAGGGTAAAAGGGTAAGTAGCAGTAGGCATATATATATATGGTGTGGAACTGGTGAAAACAACTCTTTATATGAGAAATAGGAACTAATCTTGACCACTCATTTGTAAAGAATGTGTGGTTAAGATTAAATTTAAAATTTGACAAAACAGGAAATGAGGGCTATTTTAGAAAAATTATTTCTCACCATGATTTTCTCTCTTCCTCTCGTTCAACCACATCACAACTCTCTCTCTCTCTCCCTCTCTCCCTCCCTCTTCTGTCGTCTCTCCACCACAACTACCACCACCCACCATAGCCGCTGCCATCACTAGATAGCGCCGTCGTTGCCAACCCCACCGCCATACACCTCCATTACGGCAGCTGCATACCGCCACAACCACCATAACTCTCTACAATCACAATGACTCCCAAAACCCAAATCATTCCTTTTCTACCAAACAAGAGAGAAAGCAAACAAGAGAGAGAGAGAGATGGCACGTAAAATGCATAGGAGAATTGCATTGCGCACAAAGCTTCAAATTTTGAGGGCTTTAAGGAAATCCATCTCTGTAACTCTTGTTAATTTTTTCTCATTTTATGATAAATTGTTACTTTGCTAATATATAGCAAGTGAATCGATAATTATTTTTACAAATGATTAATTAGATTAAATTTGTTTGTTAAAGAGAATTGAAGAGCTTCATCGTTATGATACTTCCATCCACATTCAAAAATTGAGGAAATGAATGTGAAATACTTATCTCTCTATCATCCATCTTTCATCTCTTTCTCTCTTCACCAACATTATTGTCGTTGCCACCACTGTCGCTGCACACCACTTTAACAAAAAAATACATAATGTATTATAATGCACAAATACCATATACGTAATGCATTAATTATACTTAACTAATAGCTAGTGAATTTCTGTGTTTGTAAACATATTAAAGGAAGAAGCATGAGATTTAAGATTTAACCGGAAAATGAGTGTCGAAGACCAACTTCTTTCTTCATTCTTCAAATTATATAAAAATGGAGGATTTATTGGCTTTATTATAATTAAAATTAAAGCCTGTGAAGTATGAATTGGTTGTGCATGACACTAAATAGAATGCATTTGATAAAATTTTTGAATGCATCAACTTTGTGCATCAAATGCATTAACCTTGTGCACCTAATCCATCACTTACCACAGTAAAAAAAATACACAATGTAATGCTTAAATCTAAACAATGTAATGCACAAATACCATTTATGTAATGCATTAATTGAGGTAATGAGTCATTCTCTATTATGTGCATTTAAATTTTCATATTGATGCATCACGTAAATCGTGTTAATACATCATAAAATTGTGCCCAAAACATCAAAAAATAAATACGAATACAATATACATAATGTTTTAATTGTATAAGTACACACTTTACAAAACTTGTTTGTTCTTTATAAATCGTGTAAAAAATATTATTTGTTTCTGTAGTATCCCGTCTTTCTTGCGTATTAAAAATTATTAATTTAGTAAGAAAGATAAGATTTCAGTGAAAGAAAAATTTTCGTTTCCGAAAATTTTATCCGGCAGATATATTTTACCGTAAAAATGAGTTTTAATTAATATTTATCGTCTCGGTTAATCCAAAACGAAGAAGTTTTTACATTTATCATTAAGTGATAAATGATTAGACATTAATTGACTAAACGAAGAATTTAAATTATTTAAGTGATTTATTGCGTAATTTATCACTTAAATTTTTAGTTTCGGTCGATTTGAAAATGTTTCGAATCTCCGATTCATTCTGTGAGATTTTTATCTAGGGTTCGTGAAACCCTAAATTAATTTCCTATGTTGAGAAATTTGAAGTTTAATTGAGGAGTTGTTATAGTAGTTAATTAATTGAATTAACTAAGTAATTAATTAATTAACTAACTAAAACTTAATCCCTAAGTTTCTCTCTCCTATAAATAAACACATCCCTCTTCTACCCTCACCCTCTCATTCACGCATACACACACATTACATACATAAATTTCATTACCTCCATTGTTATTAAAATTCCAAGCTCCAAGAACAAGATTCTATTTCGAAAATTGGGAATAGATTGAAGAAGTGATTGGATGATGTTGATCTTGTAGTATGATGCTTAATTCATGAATATATGATGATTTGTGTGATTAAAGCATGAGAAAGAAAACCCTAGCCCTAAGTTATGAGATTTTCGAAAATTTGAAGAAATGGTCAAGTTTTGATCCATGCATTGTATGATCAATTTGATTATATATTTGAGCTTAGTTAATTATTTTAAGCATGTTTCATGTTGGAAGTGAGTATAAATTCCCAACCATTTTTATTTTATGGAAAATGTCGAATTTAAATGTTTAAAAATTAGGGTTTGTGAAGTTGATGAAGTATGATGTAATTGATGGATGATTTGATGTTATATGATGTTAATGATGTTTGATTAATCAAGAATTAATCAAAAGAAAGCTTGATGAACCCTAAATTCTAGTTTAATTCGAAAATTGGGTTCTTAAATTAGGGTTTGAAGTTTATTGATTAATTGATTGAAATTAATTGAAGAATTAAGCTTATAATGCTTTATCAAGTATGTTAGAAATTAAAAAGAAGAGAAAAGAATTTTAGAAACCCTAAAATAAAAATAACCGAAAATTAATAAAATAAAATAAATTATTAATTAAATTTTATTTAAGAAACTAATTGCATTTATGAGCTTCTCATTAAAAATAAAGTATTGTGTTATTTTCTGTGAATTTAATTCAAAGTAATAAAGATTTTCTATTTTTGATTGAATTTCCCGAGTCGGGAGTTTATATGTTTAATCGAGTCGAATGTGTAAAGTGAATGTGTAATTATGTTCATAATGTTGGAAAATGTGAGTGGATTTAATTTAAGAATTTTCTGAGTCCGTTAGACGGATTAAAATTGACTTTGTCGATTATGATGAATATTAATTAAAGTATGGGTATGTTGATGATTGATGATTGATGATTATGTATGAGTTAAGATAGAATAAGAGAGTTTAAGAAGTTAAGTTAGAAATTCTTGAGTTTCGTCGAGTTTCGACGTAGAATTTCGAAGTAAATTAGAAGTTAAGAAGATCGAATTCATTTATTCGATAGTAGTTAATTCTCGTTCTGAATTCGTGAATTCTAGTTCGAATGAAGGATCGAGTGGAAGTAAATCCGAGGATTCAGAATCGATAAAGGTTAAGTCCAAAGCTTCAGTTATCAGGTGGGCTTTCTAAACCAAGAAATGATGAATGTTATAATATAAATGATTATATATATGTGTGATGTTTTCAAGTAATTGGCTTGCCAAATGTTTAAAGTTTTGTATGATACCGTCTACCAAAGAAAGACGAATTCGGTCCTACGCAAGGTAGGATTTGTGTACATTATTTTGTAATCGGGAGCCTTCCGAAAGGAGTGGACGATTACAAGTGTTTGAGAAGGAGGCCTACTTCTCAGCACTATTTTATTGTAGACACGGTACATACTCTTATATATATATATATTTATATAATCTTTTGAACATGCACAAGTTTGAATTGTGCTATGTCTTCCAGAAAAGCCCAATTTATAGCTGTATTCAGTAAGTTTTCAAATTATCTTGGCATGTGCCCACTGAGTACGATGTACTCAGCCCCGCCTATTATTTCTAGAATGTGCAGGTTAGCTGGTATGAAGATGATCGTGTGCTGGACGAACTTGTTGTTGTTGTTGTTTGATAAAGGTCATTTTGATGAGATTAGAACCTAGATTATATGTCTTCATACATATAATCTCTCATTTTTCCGCTGCAAGATTATGATGTTGAGATTTGTATAAGTTTGATGAAGTGTTGAAGTCTGAAGTCTCGAACTATGTTGTTATCTTATTTTGAAGTCTAGCCGACCTAATTATCAATATAACAGTTGCTCGTTATATTGGAAGTTCCAGTCTTATTGCAACTGATTTTTTTTTATCGTGCTTTCTTGATCCTGAAAAACAGCTCATTCCCTTCATGGTTGTTACCATTAATTTGGCTGATGAGATTATTGATTTCCGAGTTGATTTGAAATCGTATTTGATGATATGCATGTTTTAAAAAGAGATAAATGTTCGTTTCATTAATCTCGAGTTATGTATATCCTAATTATCCTAAGTTTGATGATTTGTCAAGCATGAGTTGCCTTATTTGTTCTTGAATGATAGCAGGGTCGCTATCTTAATCCTTTTGTTAATCATAAATTGTGTAAGTCATGGGACCCACCGGCTTTGTCATTTAATTTCTAAGCCGGGCTGCGACAGAGTGGTATCAGAGCAGGTCTGTCTGCTCTGAGTCAATGTTTCTTAAAAGTCTAGTTTGATTTGAATTCTAGACTAGTCAAGTTTTAACAACAACAAAAGTCCAGCACCTCATCTCATCCGTTAAACCAGGTATGCATTTAAAAGTTTCCTATGTTTAAAAGTTTGAAATTTGAAGTTCCATATGACTGACGGACTGTTATGTGGACTTGATCAACCCACATAGCTAGAAACTCAGTAATATGGTCTTCCACCTCCATAACGGAGTTAATTAATGAGATGAAGTTAGAAAGTTTGAGATATATGAAATTGTGTTGTGGTTTTGAGCTTCTATTGAGATTGTTTTGTGCTGATTAATTGTAAGCGAGACGATGAATCAGTTGTGTAAGTAAGTTGGTTGTTTATCTTTGGAAAGTATTGTTAGCTTGGTATCACCGTATGAAAGCGAAATTAGCTTCTCGTTGTGACGAGACCATGAGAGAGTTTCAGCAAATGAGTATGAGCTATACAGAGACGACAACAGAGTTTTTAGTAGTTTCCATCATGTTTTGATGGATATTAATTTGAGTTATATTTCGAGAGTTCTCGGAATAGAAAGATTGATTCCTCTTCTTCCCGACGAGTGGCAGGAATGGGCAGCTTTCCGTGCACCTCAGTTCATCCTGGAGTAAGATTTGGGATCGTATGCTCTTCGAAGATTGCTGTGGAAATATAGCCGAAATTTGCTCTCGCTATACGTGCTACTCTACACCGCCACCTGGACCGTATTAGCCACCGATCCGAGTGGATGGAGCAGGACTTCAAGATTCGATGTCTCAAGACAACCTAATTCCTTTTCTCATTTCTCAGGAGAACCCTGAGCTCGTTGTTACTTCTCATTCTAATGATTATGGGTTTAATGTAAACTCATTTCTTTCTTAGCCGTTGTCGAATGGCTATGTTCCATTTCCACCTCTATCAAATGTTTTGTTTCTGTTCTCGAGCCTTCTGCTTCGGTGAACAATTTGATTCAGCTCCCTCTATTGATGTAGTTCCATTAAATCATTCTTTGGATACTCTTCAAGTTTTGAATTCTTCAGAGCTTGATTATTTCTTTGGAACTCATCTTGTTTATTTCGTTTTCACGAGAGGAGTACGTCCAGACCGTGTCGCCATGATAATGACGAGGATACCGTTGACCCCGAGGTTGGAGCAACTGAAGAATATTTTCATCTTCGTCGTATGTCGTTTAGTCATCTAGGGTTTCAACCTAGTTTTAGACCTTTTGTGGGTGTAGTCGACGTGAGTGTTGTCCGTTTGACGTTAGAAAAGTGTAGAGAGCTGAGGAGATTACCGATTCTGAAAGTGATGAAGAAAAAGAAAAAGAAGATCCATTAGAAGATGAGCAGAGAGAGAGTTCGAGAGTGACGTTAATTTAATAGATTATTAATCGAACAAATTGTACGCTTTGTCGTTTTAAAGTTTTATGATTGTTTAGTAGGTTTCGTAAAAAGATGCATAATATGTTAAGTTTTTAAAGATCCGGTAGCGAGGAAGAATTGCGCTCTGAGAAAGTATATTTTGCGTGATGTCCTAATATCACGGTTAACATAGGGAATTTTTATCGTTGATAAAAATCCCTCGTTTTTGTAAGAGTCCTCGAAGAGGTAAAATTTCCGTTATAAGAAGAAGTATGGCCAAAGCAGTCATTTTAGAAAATTTCCGAGTTTTGTTTTTATGTCGGAAATTATTTTGTTAAAAGTGAAATAAAGAAATGAAAATTTTTGAAGAAAAATGAAGTTTAAATATGTGAAGAAGAGCGTTAAATCAAGAATTAAAGGGTGAAAAAGTAGTCGAAAGCATGAAAATCGAAGGAAGCGTGTTCAGCAACTCGAACCCAGCCCCGGTTGCATCCCAGAGCAGGCTAAAAAAAATACAGAGATCAAAATCAGCCACGGCTGACTGCCAGCCCCGGCTGGAAAAATAATACAGGGCCAGAAGACAGCCGCGGCTGTATGCTAGCCACGGCTGTACAAAAAGTACAGAACTTGAAGACAGCCACGGCTGGAAGGAAAAAAAAATTCTCTTTCGTCGATCGTTTTGTTTGTCGTTCGTTTCATTCTTCGTTCGTTTCATCCACTGACCGATGTTCTTTTCTCTCGTTAGCCGCATTCATGTAGTATATTAGAAGAGTTTGAAATGAAGTAATATCTCAAAAGAATTAATTGATGAAGTTAATATCTCAGGACAATGTAATTCCTTTCTTGTTCGTTAGGAATGCCTGAGCTAATATTTATTTAGCCTCAATTATTGGATTTAGTTACGGTTTGGGATCTTTCATTCCCCAACCTACTTCTCTGATTGTTAGACCTGTCATTTCCTTACCCAGTTAAACGCGTCAGTTTTGATCTCAGAAAATTTTTATTTTAAGAATTTGATTAATTTTAGCCCTTTGTTCAGAGGTGATTTATTTTTCCCGATGGTCCTTCATATTCTCAACCCTCCGAATCTTAAGTTTTTCTTTCGCCTCCATTTTTTCGTTCTAACAAAGGAGCTTGAAGCGGGATCATTCTGACCGTATCAGGAGGATAATAATATGACGACCTCAACAGCAATCCAGCTACTAAGATGATAGATTGTTTAGCCAAGCTTCGACGTGTTCCTCCCCAGAAGTTATGTTCTAGGCTAGTTTCTCGTCGACACCAGTTGTGGACACTGAAGATGCAGTCAAGCTTACCTTAGGCTAAGATGTGATCGTTAAAGAAGAAGTAGTAGATGAAGATGATGTAGAAGTCGATAATGTAGATTTTGAGAATCAGTTAATAAAGAAGAAAAGCTTTCCAAGGATGACCAGTAGAGAATCGACCTTTTTAATTATTGTCAATTTTGAGAGCGTGAAAGAAAGAAGTAGTATAAATGCAGAAATGTGAGTTTTAAATAAAATATATGATGCATATTTTCACCTTAGATTTTTCGGTAACAGATTAGTAGTCTGTATCATCGTTGTTATGTTTGTGTGATGCTAGAACATCACAGTTGAGATAAGAATAATTTTTCAGTTGAAAGATTTCAAGAAGGAAAATTTTATAGTACATGAAAGAATGACTAAAGAGGTCATTAAGTTCAGTTGATGAGTTCTTATATGATTAAGAAAAGTAAGAAGTTATGATGCTTTGTTAAGCATAAAGTAAGTTGACAGTAAATTGTCAAGATGAAGCTAGAGTTTGAAGAATGAGAATTTTACGATTATGAGCTAAGTATAAAAGAAGTAAGTTGCTTTGTCCAAAGTTATAAGTAATTTAAGTTAGTTGTGAATTGTTTGAACGATTAAGAAAAATTATAAAGCTGAGTGCTTTAATGTTGATTGCCAATATGAGAAAAGTTTATGAAGCTAAGCTGTTGTGCTATTGCTTAATTATTGAGTTAAGTTATGAAAGTGATTATGCTATGATAAGATTTGATTTACGTGAATGTTAAGTTCCATGTTTGGAACTATTATTTTGAGAAGTAACTGCTTTTATATTAAAGCTTAATATGTGAAAGTGCTTAAACTTTTAAGTTCAATTCTTGATGATTTGATTATATGATGATGAGAGTGAATCGTTTGATTCATTATTTATGATGAGCATGTTATGTGCTAAAGATGTGAATAAGAATTTTATTAAGTTTAAAAATCAAGAAAGTTTATTCCATTTAAAAGAAAAATAAAATTCTTCGAAAAACCCTGAGTTGGTTAATTAGAATGCTTTATAGAAAAAGAAATAAGGTAGAAAAGAAGAGCAGCAAGAACCTAATCGCCTCCTCAGCCAAAAGGAGGATAGAAGAATTTCTTTTCTTCGTAAAAAAAATCCCCAACCTTAGACGGAAGACGAAATCTGTCGGAAGCTAAAAAGTGGGTTCGATCGTTAGAAAGAATTTTTAGATTTCTTCGTTGTATCGATCAAGAGCGTCTTACGTGCATAACCTACCAGTTCAAAGGATCTACGGATTATTGGTGGGAAGCTCGTCAGAAGACGTATACCCCGAGCAGCTAAAGAATTTAACGTGAGAGCAATTTAAGGATGCTCTTTTCGAGAAGTATGTCCCAAGAAGTATCACAAATAAAAAGAAGAGTGAGTTTTCTAATCTTAAGTAATGAAATAAATTAGTATCCGAGTATGATCGAGAATTTTGTTATCTTGCTCGTTTCGCCCAAGATAAAGTAAACATGAATTAGAAGATGTCTGAGCTCTTTCGAGCCGGACTACATCAAGAGATAAGGGTTGTGCGAGTTGATGCATTAACCTATGGAGAAGAGCTTTAAATCGAGCTATGGAGTTGGCCATGCAATTAGAAAAGCTAATCCAAAACCCTAGCATTTTTTTTTCTCCATTTTAAATTCAAGCTCCAACAACCGCCAACTCACGATCTTCATGTGAAGGTCAAAATCCGAAAATGGGAGAAAAATGGGTCAAAAACGTGTTTTGGGCGGTAGAAGACACGCCACACGTAGTCGCGCCCGAGGTCACTCGTCCAAGAAGGAATTTTCTTCTTCCTCGCGCGGTTTGTACCCCGGCGGTTTGTCCCGCGCGCACCAAACCGCTCCAGATTCTGATTTTCATGTGTAGCCGGCGCGGCCGCGCGCCAAGGTCAGTACCGGCTGCGCAGTTTTTTTGTTTCGGTCCGTTCTCCCTCGTCCGAACTCCGAATTTACCTCCTTTTTTTCCACGTACTCGTCTCGAATTCCTCTATGATATTCCAAGATCCTTTCATTCTAATTTGATTTTTGTTTTTTGAAATGGATGGGTTAACCGAGAATTTTGCCACCATTCGATGCAAGCAAAGACAGATCTGTTTCCAACCCTTGGAAAGAGCCAATCCTATTCTTCAGAATAGAGAGAAGTAAAAGAAAGACGCCGATTATTTCAGCAATTCAAGCAAGAAGGTTATTGAAAAGAAAAGATGTGCGATCATATCTAGTTATCTCATCAAAAGATGAAAACCAAGAGAAGAATATCGATGATGTAGCTGTAGTCCAAGAGTTCAAAGATGTATTTCCTGAAGTTTTCCCAGGAGTACGCCAGACAGGCAAGTGCAGTTCACCATAGACCTTGAACAAGGATCAGTTCTAGTTTCAAAGGTGCCAAATAGGATGGCCCGAAAGAGTTGCAATAGTTAAAGATTCAGTTGCAAGAGTTACTTGATCTAGGTTTTATTCGACCTAATGTTTCCCTTTGGAAAGCACCAATCTTTTTGTCAAGAAAAATGATAGTAGTTTGAGAATGTGTATCGACTACCGATAGCTAAATAAGCTAACTCTGAAAAACAAGTATCATTTGCCGAGAATAAATGATCTTTTTGATCAACTCAAATGAGCTAGAATATTCTCGAAGATTAATCTGAAATCTGGTTATCATGAGGTAAAGATTAAGCAAGAACATATTATAAGACAACTTTCAGAACAAGATACGGACACTACGAGTTTGTAGTAATGTCGTTTGGACTGACAAATATTCCAGTAGTATTTATGGATCTCATGAATTGAGTATTCCATGAATTTTGGACAAATTTGTCATAATCTTTATTGATGATATTCTCGTTTATTCAAGAGTAATTTTGATTACGAAAAACATCTCCAAATTGTTTTGGAAAAATTGAGAACCGAGAGATTTTATGTCAAGTTCAGCAAATATAAATTTTGGCTAAGAGAAGTACATTTTCTTGGACATGTTGTTTCCTCTTAAAGGAATCAAAGTCGATCCGACAAAAGTACAAGCAGTCCATGAATGGAAGGTTCCAACTACGCCACATGAGATTAAGAGTTTCTTAGGTCTAGCAGGCTACTATCGAAAGATTTTTCAAGAGAGCGAAGCCAAAGATCCAACTTCTAAAAGAAAGAATAGAAATTTGAATGGTCTAGCAAGTGTGAAGAAAGTTTTCAAGAGCTCAAGAAAAGGCTAACCACTGCCTTAGTGCCAATAGTTCTAGAATCAGATAAGAATTTTACCGTTTTCATGGATACATCAAAGAATAGACTAAGTTGTGTCCTGATGCAAAAAGGAAAAGTCATTACTTATGTTTCTAGACAGTTTAGACCTCACGAGGTAAGCTATCCAACTTATGATTTGGAACTAGCAGTAATGCATGCTCTAAAGATTTGAAGGCCCCATTTTCACGAAGTGAAATGTGAGATCTTTACAGCTCATAAGAGTCTCAAATACTTCTTTGAGCAGAAGAAGTTAAATATGATACAGCGAAGATGGCTCGAGATAGTTAAAAACTACAATTGTAAATTTTCCTATCCTTCAGGAAAGGCAAACGTAGTAACTAATGCATTGAGCAGAAAGAGTAAATCTGAGTTAGAATTTCTTCTGACTCAAGAGAAAGAATTCGTTAAGAATTTTTGGAGAGTTAAGATTAGAAATGTTTTACCGCCGCAATCTATAGAAAAGATAATTGCAACTCTGGAAGTAATTCCAGACTTAAGAGCTAAGATTTATAATGCTCAGAGAAAAGATGAAAAGTTAGAAAAATTTCGAACTTTAGTATAGCCTTTCATCCTCAAAAAGGATGGTTAATCAGAAAGAATCATTTGAATCCTAGAGGATATATTAAGAATTGTTGTTCTTGATCGAAGAGATCATTGGGAGCAAAATTTTCCTCTTATTGAATTTGCTTATAACAACAGTTACCAAATGTCGATAAGCATGACACCCTATGAAGCCCTTCATGGAAGAAAATATCGATCTCCGTTCCATTGAGATAATGTGGGCGAGAGTACAATGTTAGGGTCGAAGAAATTAAAGAAATGATAGAGATTGTACGCCAAGTCCAGCAATGAATCAAAGAAGCACAAGATCGTCAGAAATTTTATGAAGATACGCAAAGATCAGCATTAATGTTTGAAAGGGAAACCTTCAAGAGGAATCCATCGTTGTGGTGTTAAAATCGTAGGAAATTCTGGAAAGAATAGGTCAAGTAGTGTATGAGCTAGCCTTACCGCCAACTTTTAGAAGTTCGCATAACGTGTTCCATGTATCTCAATTGCGACTATACATGTTTGTTCCAACGCACGTTATCCATCAAGAGAAAGTGATCTTTAATCGAAATCTTAGTTATGAAAAGAAGTCAGAAACGATTTTGGATCGAAAGGTCCAGTAGCTTAGAAATAAGTCAATCTTGTCAGTAAAGATTATGTAAAATCATAATGGTTTAGAAGAAGCCATTTGAAAGTTAGAAAGGAAGATGAGAGAAAGGTATCCCGAGTTATTCCAAGAAGTAAGCAAATTTCAGGACGAAATTTATTTTTAGGGGGAGAGAATGTAGTATCCCGTCTTTCTTGCGTATTAAAAATTATTAATTTAGTAAGAAAGATAAGATTTCAGTGAAAGAAAAATTTTCGTTTCCGAAAATTTTATCCGGCAGATATATTTTGCCGTAAAAATGAGTTTTAATTAATATTTATCATCTCGGTTAATCCGAAACGAAGAAGTTTTTACATTTATCATTAAGTGATAAATGATTAGTCATTAATTGAATAAAAGAAGAATTTAATTTATTTAAGTGATTTATTGCGTAATTTATCACTTAAATTTTTAGTTTCGGTCGATTTGAAAATATTTCGAATCTCCGATTCTTTCTATGAGATTTTTATCTAGGGTTCGTGAAACCCTAAATTAATTTCCTATGTTGAGAAATTTGAAGTTTAATTGAGGAGTTGTTAGTAGTTAATTAATTGAATTAACTAAGTAATTAATTAATTAACTAACTAAAACTTAATCCCTAAGTTTCTCTCTCCTATAAATAAACACATCCCTCTTCTTCCCTCACCCTCTCATTCACGCATACACACACATTACATACATAAATTCCATTTCCTCCATTATTATTCAAATTTCAAGCTTCAAGAACAAGATTCAAGTTAGCAAATCCTTTCCAATCCATTAAGTAAGTGTATATCCTTGTTCTTCCAAGCTTTTAGCTCAAATTCTATGGTTTAAACATCCTCTTTCATGTATATATATATATATATATATATATATATTTCAAAAATTGGGAAGAGATTGAAGAAGTGATTGGATGATGTTGATCTTGTAGTATGATGCTTAATTCCTGAATATATAATGATTTGTGTGATTAAAGCATGAGAAAGAAAACCCTAGCCCTAAGTTATTAGATTTTCGAAAATTTGAAGAAATGGTCAAGTTTTGATCCATGCATTGTATGATCAATTTGATTATATATTTGAGCTTAGTTAATTATTTTAAGCATGTTTCATGTTGGAAGTGAGTATAAATTCTCAACCATTTTTATTTTATGGAAAATGTCGAATTTAAATGTTTAAAAATTAGGGTTTGTGAAGTTGATGAAGTATGATGTAATTGATGGATGATTTGATGTTATATGATGTTAATGATGTTTGATTAATCAAGAATTAATCAATAGAAAGCTTGATGAACCCTAAATTATAGTTTAATTCGAAAATTGGGTTCTTAAATTAGGGCTTGAAGTTTATTGATTAATTGATTGAAATTAATTGAAGAATTAAGCTTATAATGCTTTATCAAGTATGTTAGAAATTAAAAAGAAGAGAAAAGAATTTTAGAAACCCTAAAATAAAAATAACCGAAAATTAATAAAATAAAATAAATTATTAATTAAATTTTATTTAAGAAACTAATAGCATTTATGAGCTTCTCATTAAAATAAAGTATTGTGTGCTTTTCTGATAATTTAATTCAAAGTAATAAAGATTTTCTATTTTTGATTGAATTTCCCGAGTCGGGAGTTTATATGTTTAATCGAGTCGAATGTGTGAAGTGAATGTGTAATTATGTTCATAATGTTGGAAAATGTGAGTGGATTTAATTTAAGAATTTTCTGAGTCCGTTAGATGGATTAAAATCGACTTTGTCAATTATGATGAATATTAATTAAAGTATGGGTATGTTGATGATTGATGATTGATGATTAAGTATGAGTTAAGATAGAATAAGAGAGTTTAAGAAGTTAAGTTAGAAATTCTCGAGTTTCGTCGAGTTTCGACGTAGAATTTCGAAATAAATTAGAAGTTAAGAAGATCGAATTCGTTTATTCGATAGTAGTTAATTCTCGTTCTGAATTCGTGAATTCTAGTTCGAATGAAGGATCGAGTGGAAGTAAATCCGAGGATTCAGAATCGATAAAGGTTAAGTCCAAAGCTTCAGTTATCAGGTGGACTTTCTAAACCAAGAAATGATGAATGCTATATATATATATGATTATATATATGTGTGATGTTTTCAAGTAATTGGCTTGCCAAATGTTTAAAGTTTTGTATGATACCGTCTACCAAAGAAAGACGAATTCAGTCCTACGCAAGGTAGATTTGTGTACATTATTTTGTAACCGGGAACCTTCCGAAAGGAGTGGACGATTACAAGTGTTTGAGAAGGAGACCTACTTCTCAGCACTATTTTATTGTAGACACGGTACATACTCTTATATATATATTTATATATTCTTTTGAACATGCACAAGTTTGAATTGTGCTATGTCTTCCAGAAAAGCCCAATTTATAGCTGTATTCAGTAAGTTTTCAAATTATCTTGGCATGTGCCCACTGAGTACGATGTACTCAGCCCCGCCTATTATTTCTAAAATGTGCAGGTTAGCTGGTATGAAGATGATCGTGTGCTGGACGAACTTGTTGTTGTTGTTGTTTGATAAAGGTCATTTTGATGAGATTAAAACCTAGATTATATGTCTTCATACATATAATCTCTCGTTTTTCCGCTACAAGATTATGATGTTGAGATTTGTATAAGTTTGATGAAGTGTTGAAGTCTGAAGTCTCGAACTATGTTGTTATCTTATTTTGAAGTCTAGCCGACCTAATTATCAATATAACAGTTGCTCGTTATATTGGAAGTTCCAGTCTTATTGCAACTGATTTTTTTTATCGTGCTTTCTTGATCCTGAAAATCAGCTCATTCCCTTCATGGTTGTTACCATTAATTTGGCTGATGAGATTATTGATTTCCGAGCTGATTTGAAATCGTATTTGATGATATGCATGTTTTAAAAAGAGATAAATGTTCGTTTCATTAATATCGAGTTATGTATATCATAATTATCCTAAGTTTGATGATTTGTCAAGCATGAGTTGCCTTATTTGTTCTTGAATGATAGCAGGATCGTTATCTTAATCCTTTTTATTAATCATAAATTGTGTAAGTCATGGGATCCACCAGCTTTGTCATCTAATTTCTATGCCGCGCTGCAAAGTTTCATAATAATAAAAAGAATAATTGATGCATCGGAAATATGTTATTGATGCATCACTTTATGCTAATTAATGCATCACTTTACACTATTTTGTGCATCTCGATTTTGCACAGGATAAAACAATGAAAATGAACATAGTAACCTTACTTAAGTAAAAAAAAAGCGAGATTGACCAACTAAAGCAGGACCAATTAGTTATGATATTAAATCATATCCATAGATCTTAGAAGATGGATGGCTTGGATTGATTCCTAGTTCTCATATAAATAGGAGTTCCTATTTGATTCTCTCCATATATGTAAAATATTTTTCCCGTAAATTATAATAATAATATATTTTATGTACCAAAATAATGTATTTTATGTATTATTACAATGCCCAATCATAATAATGTATTTTTTATTTACTATAATGCATTGTTACGATAATGCATTACATGTGTTTCGACTAAATTAATCCTAAAGTCGCTCGCAATTAAACGAGATCACTATAGATTAAGCAAGTCAACCCAAGTATCGTCTCACAAGGAAAACTTAGCACGGAAATTATTGTATTGCGAAAAGAAAATAAACAGAAAGCAATAAATCAATTGGATTGAGGTTTCTAACTAGACGGAAAGAATAATTAAACATAAATTAATCCCTAGTCAAGAACTAAAATGCATAAATTAAACCCTAGGCATGAATCGAAATTTAATCTAACAAAAACAAAATTTAATCCATACTATAAGCATGCTCAAACGGAAAGGAATCAACAACGTTATCACATGACAGAGAAGGTGACAAATTCTCTAAACGAGACAAATGGTCAGCTACGGCATTCTCACTTCCCTTCCGATCACGGATCTCTATGTCAAATTCTTGCAACAAAAGAACCCACCGAATGAGTCTAGTCTTAGCTTGGGGCTTGGTTAACAGATAACGCAAAGCAGCATGATCACTATGAACTATCACCTTAGAACCTATGATGTAAGCACGAAATTTATCTAGAGCAAAAATCACAGCATACATCTCTTGTTCAGTAGTAGTGTAATTCACTTGAGCAGGATTGAGAGTGAGACTTGCATAGTAAATCACACGCAACATTCTATCAACACGCTGTCCTAAGACAGCTCCAACGGCAGATTTCGACGCATCACACATGATTTCAAAAGGTTCTGACCAATTAGGTCCAATCACAACAGGAGCAGTGCTCAAATTCTGTTTTAGTGTATTAAACGCATCTAAGCATGCACCATCAAAATTGAACGCAACATCCTGAGCAAGTAAACGACACAGAGGCTGGCAAATTTTAGAAAAGTCCTTAATGAAATGACGGTAAAAACCCGCGTGACCCAAGAAACTCTTAATTCCCTAGACATCTCGAGGTGGAGGCAATCTTTCGATCACATCCACCTTAGCCCTATCGACCTCTATCTCTTTCTTTGAGACAATATGACCCAGAACAGTTCCCTTTCGAACCATGAAGTGACTCTTCTCCCAACTAAGGGTTAGACCACTTTCAATGCACCGACACAAAAACACGTTCAATTTTACCAAGACAATCATGAAAAGACGACCCAAAGACAGAAAAATCATCCATGAAAATCTCAACAAAATCACCAATCATTTCAGAAAAAATAGACATCATGCACCTCTGAAACGTACCTAGGGCATTGCAGAGTCCAAAATGCATCCTCTTGCATGTGTATGTTCCGAATGGACACGTGAAAGATGTCTTGGCTTGATCTTCTGGAGCGATTGCAATCTGGTAATACCCTGATAATCCATCCAAGAAGCAGTAGAACTCGTGACCAGCTAGTCTATCCAGCATATGATCAATGAAAGAAAGTGGAAAGTGATCCTTCTTTGTAGCGGCATTGAGCTTCCTATAGTCAATGCACATCCTCCAACCAGTAACAGGTCTAGTGGGCACCAACTCATCCTTGTCATTCAACACCACTGTAATGCCCCTTTTTTCGACACGATGTGAACGGGGCTCAGCCACTCACTATCAGCAATGGGAAAAATAATCCCCTCTGCTAACAATTTATAAATCTCTTTTCTCACCACCTCCATCAACACAGGATTCAATCTTCTCTGCCCATCTCTCTTCGGAGTGGCTCCTTCTTCTAAGTTAATCTGATGCATACAGGTGGCGGGACTAATACCCTTAATATCCGATAAACTCCATCCAAAAGCCGCCTTGAACTTCTTAAGAATCTTCACCAAGGCCTATTCTTCTTCTTCGTTGAGTTCAGAGGAAATGATGACTGGCTTTTTCCTTCCCTGTTCAAGAAACACATATTTCAGATTTTGGGGAAGGACTTTAAGCTCGAGTTCTACTTCTTTTTCGTTCTTGGAGATCTCAGGTGTCAATGTCCGGTCAACGGGCATACTCCCAAACTCCTCTAGACTTGCTTCTTTATTGAGCCGCTCCTCTAAATCAGCAGATCCTTCAAACACTTCTTCTATCTGATGCCCTTCCACGAAACATCCCTCAGTCAGAATATCAATGACATCTATGTAAGAACAGTTTTCAATACTGTTGACTGATGGCATGGCTCGACTGGCGTGTACATTGTAGGAGAACGTTTCTCCCAACACTGACATCTTGATAATCCCGTTTTTGACGTCGATCAGCGTGTTGGTAGTTTCCATGAAAGGTCTTCCCAATAACAAAGTATGCTCACGCCCATCCTCTTGCACATCTCCAATTTCTAAAACCACATAATCGACGGGAACTATCAACTTCCCAACCCGGACCAGAATATCTTCTACTACCCCTCTGGAGTGTCGAATGGATCGATCGGCTAGCTGCAGGCACATCCTGGTCGGCTTCAATTCTCCCAACTCCAATTGTTTGAAAATAGAGTACGGTATTAGATTAATGCCGACCCCCAAATCTAGCATCCCTGATGCTTCTTTTCCATTCTCCATGGCAATCTTGATCACAAAACTCCCCGGGTCCCACTATTTTGGAGGTAGAGACTGCTGCATGATTGAATTGACACTCTCGGATACCAAAATCTGCTCATTCTCTTCAAACCGCCTCTTCTTCGATGCCAACTCCTTGAAGAACTTCACATATGCTGGTACATTCCTGATAACCTCCAGCAATGGTAAATTCACATTTACCTTGGAAAGCATCTTGTAGAAATCGGAAAACTGTTGATCTTGCTTCTCATTTCTCAATCTGCTAGGAAAAGGGACTGGTGGTCGATAAGGCTTCTCAGCCTTATGCAATCGGCCCTCCGATTCTTCCTTCTCATTCTCAACTGCAGGCTGTGCTTTCTCTGAAAGTGTGTTACCCACCTTGTTGTCAACCTTCTTTCCACTTCACAGAACAGTTACATCTTGAGCTTGATGAGGTTGTTGACCTTGACTCGGAATTTTCCCAGTCTGCTGCTGTTGCTGAATCTGATTAAGTGTTCCAGAAATCTGTTCCACAGCTGTCTCGAGACGCTTAATGTTAGCATCTTGAGCTTTCCTCGCCTGTTTGCTTTCTTGCACAAAAGCAGTAAGATTATCATCAAGATGATTCCTTTGAGCAGGCTGTGGCGGTTGATGTTGAAATTGCTGTGGTCCCTGTTGAAATTGCGGTGGTGCTTGTTGAAACTGATTCTGCTGTGGTGGGCACTGCCACTGAGAGTTGTAATTCGGCTACTGAGGGAAATACCACTGCTGCTGAGGAGAGTACTGGTTAAACTACTGTGGGACATGGTGATTTTGAAAACTTCCTCCAGATCCCTGTCATTGATTCTGATTTCTCCATCCAGTGCTTGACTGATTCTGCCATCCCGAGTTCTGCTGTCGTTGAGTTTGATTGAATCTCTGTCCTTGATCAAACTGCTGACGTGGAGGATACCCCAGTGCCGCATAAACCTTTGTTCCCCCTTGTTTCAACTCAAAACACCTTCAAATTGACTCGCAAGAGAACGAGGTCAATGTAGGGCGACAAGCTGACCCAAGTCGTATTCTCAAGGAAGGCTCAACAGGGCTAATGCTACTTGTATTATTTACACAGAAAATAAATAGACAATCCTAAACATTCTAAACCAAGGAATTTGAAATGACGAGAACTAAACTAATCAACAAAATAAAAGAATGAACAAATAAATAACAAGAAGAACAAGAAGGAAGAAAAGTGTTAGGGATTAGATTCTTCTCATCGATTTCTCATACTACAGATTAATTCTATTAATTTATCACGCATAATCAACTTCAACATAGGGCTAACGTCAATAGCTTTCGCGTCAATCCGATAAACCCTAAAGACTAAATTATACGATCGAAACTAATAATTAGACATGCGTTTCCGGTCAATCTAATGTTGAAAGAAACACAATCGAGCAGTAGAATCATCCATCGATCTCATCCACTACTTAGAAATATCGAATAGTGATCAATAATTCAATATCAAGAAAATTAATTCAATCAACGGGGAATTAATCAAAGAACAAGCAAGGATTGAAAACGATTCAAATATCTAAACCCTAACGAAGAATTAGCAACGCATAGAATAAATCATCGAATTAAAATCATAAGAACTCATCGATAATATTGCAAGAAATAGCGGTAAAGAAATCCTTACAATAAAATAGGTGCAATCCGACGATAACAATCCTCAATATTCAAGCCAAGCTAAAAAGAAAAGAAATAGAAAATGAAAAGGAAAAAGAAATGCTGCCGCTGTTGTCGTCAGAATAATCATTCTTCAACCCTAGCTAAATGTATTTAAGTCGCGCAGGAATTGAGCGTTACAAGGCTCCGATCCAGCGCTCGCTCGAACTCACCGCTCACTGTATCCAGATCTGCGAACTTATCTCCAGCGGTCGCTTCAATCCAACGCCGGCTGGAACTCTTCTTCGCGAACGACACTCCCGCGGCTGCTGTATCCCAGCACTGGCTGGAACTCTTCTTCGCGAACGGCACTCCAGCGGCCGTTCAAGTTCAGCGACGGTAGAGTTCCAGCGATGGCTGTCTTCCAGCGGCCGCTGGAATGATGCTGTTGTTCGTCGTTTGCTGCTGTTCGTCGTTTGCTGCTGCCGCTGCTGTTCATCGTTTGCTGCTGCCGTTGCTGTTCAGCTACCAAAGGTGATCAAGAGTGTCTTCTTGTCGACCAAGAGGAGAGTTGCTCGTCTCCTGCTTCATTCGGTACCCAACAAATGATCGAGAAGTCGCCGTCGTCCCCAAGAGCCGCCGCCGTCAAGAGCTGCTGTCCCCAAGAGCTGCTGCTGTCAAGAGCTGCTGTGCGTGAGGTTTCCGTCGAGGAAGAAGAATCGACGACTGCTGCTGCTGCTCGACTTCTCCTCCAGCTGCTCGTGCATGCTTCTGTTGTGGTTCTTTTTAGCTAGCGGTCTCTGTTTCATCACCCATGTATTTCTTTCACTTTATTCACCACTTTTACGATTTTTCCATAACAAACTCGAGATCCTACACAAACGACATGAAAAACCAAAAAGGATAAAAAAAAGCCAAAATACGAGTAAAATAAACGGGAAACAAAAATGCAAGCACGAAAATACGATGAACTAAACCCCTAAAAACGACACAAATAATGACTAAACAAACCCTCCACACTTAAACCTTTGCTTGTCCTCAAGCAAACACCAAACCAACAAAATAGAGTGAAAATTTCATGCAAGCTTATTATTGCAATTTTGACTAACTGACGAATTTTTCAACAATGTACAAAAGATAAACATCTGGACAAAGAGAAAAACATTGGATTGAATTGCAATATGTCTATACAAATTATCAATCGGATCATACCTGACTCCCCATTAGAAGTGATTTAACTAATGTGACCGCTTTTACCAACAAGTTTCATTTTTCTTCTTTTTTTTTAGAACTGTGAAATTTGAAATGGAATTCTGAACAATATTCGTTAGGTGTAATTTTGGAGAAATCCAAACTTCCTAACGTGGTTTCCCATGCTCATTTATCATTTTGTAATAAAGAGGAGCATAATTCATATTCCAACAAATTTTAACACACAAGTTCAGTTTCGAGAATTTTTCTCTTTTCTCAACATTTTTTTTTAGAAACGAGTATCTAAGCAGTCACAATGTTAAAACTCCCTTAAACATCAGTCAGACAAATCACCTCAATCTAATTCGCATAAACACGTCTCATAACACAATTCAACCAATAAAACCAAGTCCAAAAGCATATCAATCCGACATTATTAAAAATTCAACCCAGTAAAGTCAAAATCACATAATTCAATTGCATAAAATTTAGCCTCAGTTAAGTCAAATTTGGGCAGAAAGATGGACTCACAAATAAGCCAAAACAAGTAAAAAATCAAAATCCACAAAATCGTGCATCCCACACAAGCAATATATACATTTCCCCTCCACACTTAAAACAAAGCAATGTCCTCATTGCACAGAAAACAAGAAAGGGAAAGAACTTGACTGCCCTGATTTATCGGCTTGTGTGGTACTTGTAGTTCTTTACATTTTACTTGATCCGCCTCAATTCAGGGTTTGTCGGCCTCCTAAAACAAAACAGAAAAGAACAAAACAAAACACTTAAACAAAACCGAAAATAACAAAAATAATAAAAATAAAGCAATTAAAATCGTGGGTTGCCTCCCACGCAGCGCTAGGTTTTAAGTCGCCAGCCCGACTAAGCCAATATTATCCAAATTCCTTTTCAAGCTTGAGCCATTCCATCATTTGGATTAGCTCATCTTCATCATCCACGTCTGCCGGTCCTGAAATAATTAATAGGACAAAGGTTGTCCTATTTTCCCGTGTGGAATCTCCCTCCACACTTAAATTGGCAGCGTGGGCCAGTTTCACCTCTCCTCCACATATGTAATCTTGCCTTAAAACACGAAAGAAAGTATCCGAAGCAATAATATAATGGAAATACTGATCAACTGGAGGTAAGGGTTTAGAAATTTCACAAATCATAGCATCACAGAGTGTATTTATTGTAGCCATAGACAGCTCCTCAAACCACTCTGTGACTTCCTCTTCATCTTCCTCCAAGATATCCATTCCACTACTCATTGCATCGTGCTCATGCTCATAATCATCCTCCTCTGTAATTTGCTCTTCCTCGCTATTATGTTGCACGAGGTTGCCACAATGTCAACCAACTCTCCAACACGAGTTTCAATGCGCGCAATGGATGCATCAATAGACTCAAATCTTTGTGTGGTCGACTGGATGAAAGATTGGAGCGTATCTTCTAAAGAAGATTCTTGAGGTGGATGTTGTAGTGAATTCGGATACTGGGAACTTTCATTCCAACCAAAATACGGATTGGAAATCCAACCAAAATCTTGGCATGTGTTAGCTCCGTGCCCATGTTCTCCACTATACGCTACCGAACCCTCCGTGTAATCATAGCTCAGATGTCTCTCTATCTCAGGATAGGTGAAATCCCACATATCATCCTCCAGTTTCGCTAATCACTGCACAAACAAAAACACAAAACCGATCAAGCGCACCTGGGGGAGAAATAAGAATAACAAAAATAAAATAAAAATAATTACAAAAATAAATACGGAAAATAAAATAATACTAGAAAACAATTCGCCTAAAGCCTTCCCCGGCAACGGCGCCAAATTTTGTTTCAACTCAAAACACCTTCAAATTGACTCGCAAGAGAACGAGGTCAATGTAGGGAGACAAGCTGATCCAAGTCGTATTCTCAAGGAAGGCTCAACAGGGCTAATGCTACTTGTATTATTCACACAGAAAATAAATAGACAATCCTAAACATTCTAAACCAAGGAATTTGAAATGACGAGAACTAAACTAATCAACAAAATAAAAGAATGAACAAATAAATAACAAGAAGAACAAGAAGGAAGAAAAGTGTTAGGGATTAGATTCTTCTCATCGATTTCTCACCAGACTTATTACAGATTAATTCTATTAATTTATCATGCATAATCAACTTCAACATAGGGCTAACGTCAATAGCTTTCGCGTCAATCCGATAAACCCTAAAGACTAAATTATACGATCGAAACTAATAATTAGACATGCGTTTCCGGTCAATCTAATGTTGAAAGAAACATAATCGAGCAGTAGAATCATCCATCGATCTCATCCACTACTTAGAAATATCGAATAGTGATCAATTATTCAATATCAAGAAAATCAATTCAATCAACGGAGAATTAATCAAAGAACAAGCAAGGATTGAAAACGATTCAAATATCTAAACCCTAACGAAGAATTAGCAACGCATAGAATAAATCATCGAATTAAAATCATAAGAACTCATCGATAATATTGCAAGAAATAGCGGTAAAGAAATCCTTACAATAAAATGGGTGCAATCCGATGATAACAATCCTCAATATTCAAGCCAAGCTAAAAAGAAAAGAAACAGAAAATGAAAAGGAAAAAGAAATGCTGCCGCTGTTGTCGTCAGAATAATCATTCTTCAACCCTAGCTAAATGTATTTAAGTCGCGCAGGAATTGAGCGTTACAAGGCTCCGATCCAGCGCTCGCTCGAACTCACCGCTCGCTGGATCCAGATCTGCGAACTCATCTCCAGCGGTCGCTTCAATCCAACGCCGGCTGGAACTCTTCTTCGCGAACGACACTCCCGCGGCCGCTGTATCCCAGCGCTGGCTGGAACTCTTCTTCGCGAAAGGCACTCCAGCGGCCGCTCAAGTTCAGCGATGGCTGTCTTCCAGCGGCCGCTGGAATGATGCTGTTGTTCGTCGTTTGCTGCTGTTCGTCGTTTGCTGCTGCCGCTGCTGTTCGTCGTTTGCTGCTGCCGCTGCTGTTCAGCTACCAAAGGTGATCAAGAGTGTGCTGCTGTCGACCAAGAGAGAGAGCTGCTCGTCTCCTGCTGCTGTTCAGCACCCAACAAATGATCGAGAAGCTGCTGCTGTCCCCAAGAGCTGCTGCTGTGCGTGAGGTTTCCGTCGAGGAAGAAGAATCTACGACTGCTGCTGCTGCTCGACTTCTCCTCCAGCTGCTCGTGCATGCTTCTGCTGTGGTTCTTTTTAGATAGCGGTCTCTGTTTCCATCACCCACGTATTTCTTTCACTTTATTCACCACTTTTACGATTTTTCCATAACAAACTCGAGATCCTACACAAACGACATGAAAAACCAAAAAGGATAAAAAAAAAGCCAAAATATGAGTAAAATAAACGGGAAACAAAAATGCAAGCACGAAAATACGACGAACTAAACCCCTAAAAACGACACAAATAATGACTAAACACCCCTTCATATGTCAGCTCTCCCATTCTCTGGCACTCTTCAGGATTGTGCCCTTGCTCCCCACAGATGCCACATGGTTCAACGAACATCTCTTGTCTGGCCGGTTCCTGTTGAGGTGGGGGAGCAACTGACTTGCTCATCTTCAATTCCTGCAACTCCCTCTACCCGCTTTGAATCTCTTGGAGTAAGGGCTTTAGGTCTTGATGCTGGCCAGTTGCTTCTTCATGTCCGGGCTTTCGGCAACTACATTCACCTCAACACGACGTGTGCGGGTGGACTTCTGCTGTGAACTAGCTGCAAGTGTTTCGAAAATCTCTTGCAGTTCATCGGCTGTTTTCACAGCAATGTTTCCGCCGGCGATGCTATCCACCATAAACTGAGCTGTTTGCACCAATCCATCATAGAAGAACTGCCACAACATTTCTGGTGTCATCTGATGATGCGGGCACTGTTGAAGTAATTCCCTAAACCTCTACAAAGCCTCATGGAAGGGTTCATCGCCAGCTTGAGTGAAGTTCATGATTTTTGTGCGAACTTCCTGAGTTTTATGATTGGGGTAGTACTTCAACATGAATTTCTCGCACACTGCCGTCCATGTGGTGAGCAAGTTAGGTGGAAGAGATAAATACCACGTTTTGGCCCTGTCCTTCAACGTGTATGGAAAGCACTCAGCTTCAATTGATCCTCATTTAGAGCCAACAAAGGGATAGACTGTACCACTGTGCAAAATTCACGAACAAATTGCAGAGCATCTTCATTTGCCATCCCATGATAAGAGGGTAGCAAATTCAGATGATTATGCTTCAAATCATAATTCCTGACTTCTGTCGGCAGCACTATAGCAGAAGCAGTGGTTCCAAATGTAGGCCTGGCAAAATCCCCCATATATCTGGTATTGTTAGCCATTTCTCCCGAAAAAATAAGTTCTTCTGGCGGATGACACCCGGATTCTTCTAACTGAACAAAAACTTCTCTCTCAAAACAAGGTTCGTCAACCTTGTTAAAACTGGACTCGGCTTCTTCTTGCAAACTTATCAAAATCCTGCGTGGTTGATTGATGTTGTCAAAATAAGGTGTCAAATTCCTTTTCAAGCTTCTGCGACCTTGCATACACAACACTCAACAAACAGATTACGCGCACAGGAGGAAAGAAAATAACCGAGTAACAGAAGAGAATTACAAATAAACATAAAACACACTTAAAAAAATCAAAGCAACACAATTAATCGCCTAAAGTTTTCCCCGACAACGGCGCCAAATTTGTTTCGACTAAATTAATCCTAAAGTCGCTCGCAATTAAACGAGATCACTATAGATTAAGCAAGTCAACCCAAGTATCTTCTCACAAGGAAAACTTAGCAGGGAAATTATTGTATTGCGAAAAGAAAATAAACAGAAAGTAATAAATCAATTGGATTGAGGTTTCTAACTAGACGGAAAGAATAATTAAACATAAATTAATCCCTAGGCAAGAACTAAAATGCATAAATTAAACCCTAGGCATGAATCGAAATTTAATCTAACAAAAACATTAATCTTGTATAACATTAATTCTCGAAGGCAATCTGCAGGAGAAATTATAAAGCATAAATAAAAATATGAAATCGTAAACTTACTACTGTAATCAAAATCGAAGATAAACTAGAATTGAATCTGACAAATAGCAACTACTGAAGTCTCCAATCCGGAATGCAATTACAATAGTAAATCACTAACTAGAAATATCCGAGAGTAAACTAGAAGAAAACCCTAAAGATCTCTAAAAGAACAAAGAAAAAGAATGGTGTCTGGAATTGAAGAAAAGTCCCCATCTGAAAAAACCCTCGCTCGGTATATATACACACGGTGAATTAATTGCACTCAGCGGTCTCCTAGCCTCAGCGATCGCTGAGCGCACTTTATTAAACCCGCTAAACGCCCGAACTCAGCGATCTCTTAGTGTGAGAGACCGCTGACTTCTCGCCCTGTAATGGATGAAGCGCTGGACTCAGCGGTCGCTCAGGTTGAGAGACCGCTGACTTCTGGCCCTGTATTGGATGAAGCGCTGGACTCAGCGGTCGCTCAGGTTGAGAGACCGCTGACTTCTGGCCCTGTATTGGATGAACGTTGCGCCTGGAACTCAGCGTTCTCCTAGGTTGAGAGACCGCTGAGTTTCACTACACCAAAAACTCATTGTTGTGATGAAGGTTGATCGAGCCTTGTCGCCTTCATCGTTTTCGAGCAAAATCTACATATTCCACTGACAACTCGACAAAACATCATTAGCATATTTTTAATTTCCAAAACAATATAGAATCAAGCAAATGGCATCACAAGCACGCATGCAGACATCCAAAAATACAACCAAAAACTAACGCAACACCATGTTCAATTATAATGCACCGATCAATGACAACCGTAGATCTATAAAGATCAATGGTCCAGATCGCTTCTTATTTCTTACGGGAAAATGGTTTTATATATGATCTCTTCCCTATATATATATATATATATATATATATATATATAATTTTCTGCTATTTGATGGTTGTACTCTAATCTACACGTCATCGCACCTACCTACATATGTGTACATATCATGTACGTTTATTGGGCGTACTAATTCACATATTAAAACTTGAGAAATTGTAGGATAATAGCACTTTTAGGGAAAAAAAATACTAATTATAGCACCGATTTTTAAAAAATCAAATAATAGCACTTTTGGATATTTATGCCCCTCATTATTTAATCTAATGACCTCAAATATCTTTTTTAAAAATTGATTTAATAATATTCTTTTCTTTTAAATAGCATTTATATATTATTTACATTTAACATCAAATTGAATTAAAAACCTATTTTAATTTCATATTTAGCTTCAGCCGCATCTTCTTCCTTCCTTTTCATACCTCTCAGCCGGACCACCTCCCGCCGCCGTAGCTGCTCCCAACGTCGATGTCGTCGCCATAACTGTCACCAACCGTCTTCAACGCCGCTATTTCTATAGTCATCACGAACATCTTCGTCGACGTCTCTTCTCCATCCTTCAATGTTCCTCCACCTCCATAGATTTCGTCTTTCTCCATAGACTCCGGCGAAGACCATGGCTCTTTCATAGATTTCGACGCAGACATAAATTTCGGCAGAGAAAAACTCTAATCTTCAATCTTATCGTCGATCTATCATGTCTGGGTTAGGATTGTATTTTTTCAATTTATGATTCATTTTTTATATTTCAGATCTAGGTTTTATCGTTTGTTCATCATCAGGTTCAAGTTCATTATGCAATAATTGTTCTTGTCGGCGTCTACTATTTTTTTTTTATGGATAGAGATTTACAGTTGATTTGGTAGGGATGATTATGGTGGACAACTCGTTTTTTATGTGAATATTTTCACATTTTATAAAATGTGAATTCACATATCATTATATGTGAAATACGATATGTGAATTCCCCTATTATTATATGTGAAATCGGATTTGTGATTATTTTCTGAATGTACTAATTCTTCAAAATATTTATAATGATTTCAACGTATAACTTATGCTTTTTCACATCGAACATATTCATATTTGATTTAAGTGTTTAAGACGTGAAACATAGGAAATCACAAATTATTTTAGACACTTTCATAAATAATTATCTGTGAAGTCACAAGTTTTTTTTTCGTGAAACACATAATCCCTCTGTCTCATGTTAGTGTGGTTCAACTAATATTTTACAACTCACATATAATCAAAGACGCACCACACTTATAGGGGACGGAGGGACTATAAATTTTGGTGAAAATACATTAAATATAGTGTAAGTTCACAGTAATTAGGTTGTGAAAATAAAATCACTGGCTAAGTTGTTCATGCCTGCATGTTTGTTAAAGTTATATATATTTTTGTTTAATAAATTAACTATCAAAAATACTAAACTAAATATGTTATGCTTAATCAATTATAGTGGTCTGAATTGATTTTTCACAAAATCTGTTTTGTGAGAAATCATGTGTTTTTGTGAAATCACATATAAAAATATTTATATTATACAATTCACATATTTACTCACGTGATTTCACACCAAAATTTTCGTGAAAATGAAATATATAATATTGAAGCCATAATTCCAATTCACACATTTACTCACGTGATTTCACATTAAAAAATTTGTAAAAATGAAATATATAATATAGAAGTCATAATTTCAGATATTATGCATTTCCCACATCTACTCATGTGATTTCACAATTATTTGTAATCCCGATTTCCAGAACATAATTTCGATCTACAATGTCGATCTACATCTACAGATTCATAGATCTACAATACAGTTTTTGTAGATCTAGTCGTCGAGAAATAAATATGACCTGAGGGAATGACCGATGGAAGACTACCGAGACCGGCTGCTGAAACCCTAAAATATTTTTCCTTGTATCATTGGTCGTTTGAACTTCCAACCGTCCTAACATTGTCCAAATAAAAAAATAATTAGTATTACATTTATCAGATTACAAGTATTTAACATTCACCAAAACACACTAGTACCCATTGTTTGTTAAACTCACCGGAGGGTTGCTGGACACGACCGAGCATGTTTCAGAAGTCATATTTTCTTGTCCTGAATTCTCACTCTGTGACATAACATCATTTCACATTAATTGACATGTAAATTCTATTATACAATCATGTGTATCAGAAAAAAAGTTATATACGATTTCACATATATATCAAAGTGAAAATATAATTGATTTCACATAATATTCTTTGCGAATATTCACATTTATAATGAAAATTTACTGCTTATCAAATATATCAACCATTATGCATGTGAATTCACATAACTGAACATGTGAAATTATATAGCGCATAACATCTTTATTTTTTAGAATTCACATACATACACATGTTCATCAATAAATCAGATCCCAAGTTTATTTTTGTGAATTCACAGGTTTACACATGTGAAATTTGATAACGAATCCCAACAAATGGTAAGAGAATTGACATACATATATAACAACGTGAATGTATATATCGTATTCCATTATTATTTTTTGTGAATTCACAGGTTTACACATGTATATCATAGATTTATACATGTGAAATGAGTCATGTATCACATCAAAAATTATGAGTATTCACAAAGAAAACCACGAGAATGTATATATCATATCCAATACAATTTTTTGTGCATTCACAACTTAACACATGTGAAAGTGAATAACGAATCACATCAAACATTATGAGAATTCACATACAAAATTACGTAAAGATATTCATCAGGTCCCATTTTTTTTTCTTGTGATTTCACAACTATACACATGTGAACAAGTACAAATGATCTCATCATAGTATATGATAATTCACATAAATATCCATGTGAAATTATAGATCTGAACACATTTCAATTTGTGAACTCAAAATTTCTCTCTCAAGTCCATATTTCTCAGAAAACCATACAGATGTGTTATATATCTTGACTTCATATTGACCGTCAGAAATATGTAATCGACTAAAACGAAGACAACATAAATACTAACCGAAGAAGATTTTATCATTCTGGTAGGGGCGTCGTCCATCGTCAATGACAGTCGCGGTGGTGGGTGGCGGCGATGGTGGGTGTGCTGTAAGATGTTTGGAAATGCAGTGGTCGGAAAGAAAAAGATGGAGTCGTACGATTTGATGAAAAAAAAATGATGTCGCCGAAAATTAGTCGGACTGTATGTTGCCAGAAAGAAATTATCCGGCGGAATTTCAAGTTGTTGTGGCGGCGATGTGGGGAGAGGGAAGGAGAACGTAGGTTAAAAAAGTGAGAAGTAAAAAGTTCTTCACAACTTTTCTATTCAGTAAAGTACAATTCCTCAATATTAATTATGAATTACAATAATTTTAAAAAATGAAAAAAAAAGAGAAAAAAGAAAAATGAATGAGGGGTAAATATGTCTAGAAGTGCTATTTTTGTATTTTTAAAAAATGGTGCTATAATTAATATTTTAACTCTAAAAAGTGTTATTATCCCATTTCTCTCTTAAAAATTTGTAGCACTTGCATGTTCGCATAAAATCTAGTTAAGTAGTGTTTCGAAAATGACGAGGAAATTTTAAAAAATAGGTTAAAAACGAATTTAATTTTGTCCTTATCAATATGATGCTTGTCCTAGAATTGCAGATATTGTCTCTCGAGATCTATAGTAGTATTCTCTCCGTCCCAGATTAATGTGGTTCAAATAATATTTTATACCTTACAATAAATTAAATACGTACCACACTTATGGGGAACTGAGAGAGTAATTTACTATTCTAATTTAACAGTTTCTAAAAGCATCAACTTTATAATATGAAAGACACTAATACTATTCCATTCCATAGGTACCGACCTAATATCACTAATTTTTTTTATAAGTGTCATGCACTTTTTTTTTAAAGTACTATTTAGATTCTTAGATCATCTTTCAACATTTGTTCTATTATAAGGCTTGTTTTCTAGGGGTGATTAGGGTGTATAATATATATTATACAACCTAATATCTTGTTTGGTATAAAGTATGAGGCCATTTATAAAATTCGGGCCCGTATGAATTATACCTATTGTTGTTATTATCTAATACCATCTATGAGTTGGTATAAATAATACTGCAACTAAATATAAGAATAAATTACTATAATTTCACCCTTTTACCATAATTAATATATTTTGCAGAGAATTTAATACATCATACCAAACACAATATTAATTCTTTATACGTATTAAGATATTCCAGCTAATCATATCAAGTCTTATCACATACTTCGTAGCAAACGAGCCCTAGGCTCAACCTTATAATACAACAGTTTTCTCTCTAATTCTATTTTATAATCCTGCTCTATTATGAATATGAATAGTATTGCACTATTATTATAGCAACACTATTCATTATTCTATTATTTTCTTTTGTTTTTTTTTCTTTTATTACATTTAGTTATACTTTTTTTAAACATGTAATATTTAATTATACTTCTACACATTAGATTATAAAGAATACTAAATTCACATTATAAAAATTTGACATATAAAATTCCTAGAGCACAACAAATTTAATTACATAAAAAATAACTAAAGATACGAAAAGAATCCAACGAAATTACATAATAAAATAGCTAAAGATACGGAAATTGAAAATACAAATGAAGCAAATACAATTATTTCCTTGATGCTTCAATTGGGGAAGGAAATGACATACCAAATCCAGAAGTCGATTTTGTTGCACCTGGAGTTACTCGATTTCAAGATTTTCTTTCTCAATTAAAAAAAAAATCAAAGATACTGAAGCTCATTTCACATTTCGAAATTCATTAAGTGATCATTTATGGGATAAATATTGTAATTCATAGAATTTGAATATTTTATTTTGGTGGTATATGCTTTTCGCAACAATGTTGGACGAGTACTCTTTTTCTACTCGCCATGAGATGTTTTAATGAGGCTCGGGCCTCGAGTTTTTAATTATATGATTTTCGAGACTTGTGATTTATTTTTCTTTATAATATAATCTTATTTGCATTCATATTATTGATTTATATATTTTTTTCATTAATTGAGATAAGTTTTATATGTTGTTAGAATTAAATAAATAATTAATGATGATGAAGTGTAGCCTGTTGTAAGACGCTTCCCTCCAACCAATAAGTCAGGAGTTCGAGTGACCTAGAGGGCATAGTGTGCGTGTGTGTGTGTTTTAATTTCTTTGGTAATAATAAAATATTTATTAAAAATAAAATAAACAATCGAAATTTAATGAAATTCTTTAAACTGTAAAATAGAGCAGATGGTTTAATAGAGAAATGATTGGAGATGCTGTTATAGTTTGAGTATGTTGCAACTTTCAACAGTCCCTATTAACTATTAACATTGTCCACAAAAAGGAAGTGCTAATTTTATTAAAATAAAAATATAATTTTGGTAGTTTAAACTAAGTCACATTTCAATGAAAATTAATATTCTTATATTAAATATTTAAAACAATAATAACTTGACATTACATTTCACATCACATGATTCCGTAAAGATGGAAATCTAAAGTAATGGAACAGTTGTGTGAATACTTTTTCTATATTAAATATTTAAAACAATTCTTCAGAACTTCTTAATTGAAAGGAGAAAAAAAATCGTGTTTTGTACGTTGTATAAAATAATAAGAATATAGTAGTATATATGAATTAATTAATGGAAATGGGGAATGAATAATATAAATATTTTTGAAAAAGAAACAAGTGGGAAAAGGGAACACTGGCCCCTTAGAAGTTGTAATTGTAAGTTGTAAGTTGTAAGTTATGGGGACGGAGTGTTACTGTTAGGTGCGTGCATTTGGACAAATTAAAGGAAGCCACATCCCATGAGCAATGGTCGCATCGCTAAACTACATATACATCATCATTAATTGATGGGATATACACACACACACATACATAAATATACGTTAAATTATTATTAGAGCAGATAGATACTCCTATTACGAAGAAGAAATAAAAGTAGAAACAATGGATTATGGTACCGCACCCGCAGAGTAATTGATTGAAATTCACAGGAATCTCTAAGGTGGAAACGGTCATGAAGTGGGAATATTAATTTAAAACTAGTAGTATTTCAAAAAAAAAAAAAAAATTAAGATGAGGAAGAGGAGGAGGGGTGACAATTTGATAATATTGCAGATCCCAATCGACCCACAATTAAATTTAAAATTCTGGAGGTGGAGGGAGATGAGATATGATGGCACACGACACGCACATGACACACGCATTCATTCATCTCTAGAATAATACTTAAGCCCAAGCCAAGCCAAGAAAGAGAGCGTGGTCATTTCGTCATCCATTCTGTTCCCAAGACCAACAAACAGAGAGAGAGAGTTGATATCATATAGATATCCTCCCTCTCCCTCTCTGGTCCCCGCTCCTTGGGAGTGAGTGACAATAAATAATAAACTGTTTGATTAGAAGAGGGGAGGGGAACACACACATTTAGATTTGAGAGAGTGTTTATTTGTGTGAAAAAAAAGGAAGTTGAGTTGAGAAATCAAACTCTGGTCCGCTCCGAATAGCATCCGCATTCGCCGCACCACCTTTCTCTTTCTCTGGCTAACTTTTCTCTCTCTCTCTCTCAGCCTTTCGTCTTCCTACCAAGTACCACTTGCGTCGTTTTCACTGGTGCTCTTTTCTCACAACTACACACTAATTTTGCTCCTACGTCTCAATCACATACACACAGCATGGGCAGAGAGTGGCTTTATTGGGTCGGCGGCGGCGGTGGCGGAATGGCTCGCCCCAGATCAAAGCGGAGAACATCCAGGCAAGATGATCAGAGCACTTCAGCCGGTTGCATGTGTGCCGTTTTTCAGCTCTTCGATTTGCACCACCACCTTCCTCTCAATCACCAACATTCTCTCTCCCCTTTCCTTCAACAAGAAGCTGACACTACTACATTTAAAGGTCTCATCTCTCTCTCTCTCTCTCTCAATATTTTTCTGTAGGAATTTTCAATAAATTAAAGCGCAATCAATATCTCTTTCATGCAGGCGTAGAGGCACCAAGAAACAGTCTGGAGATGGAGGAGCCACCCGCCGCTAAACAAGAATTAGAAGAAGATTTAAATTTCCCAGTAAGTATGTAGCTATATATATTACACATACATTTGATTTAATTGTTTCCATCTCAACATCAAGACTCAAACTTATTACAATTAATTGAATTTCAGGCTGGCATCCAAATCAAAACAAGAAGAGAGGATTTGTCTGCAGAAGGCAGCATAGATTCGCCCGGAACAAAGACCCCAAATCTGGTAGCAAGGCTGATGGGCCTCGATTTGCTCCCAGAAAGCAACTCGCCCTCATTTTCTTGTCCGAATTCAAAACCCCCATCAAAATCCCATCTCACCCAAACCAAGGACAGAAAAAACACAAGCTTCTACGACGACGACATCAACGTCGGCGCTCGCTCATTGCCGGCCACGCCCAGAATCTCATCGGCGAGAAGGTCGGATGTCGAGTATCACCGCCTCTCTCTGCAGATAAACAAAGAGAACACAAACGAAGATTTCGCGGTCTCTGCGAAAAGCACAAGGTCCAGATTCCGCCAGCAGCAGCAGCAAGATGAGAACAGAAGCCCAGGGCATTATGCTAAGCAGATTTTGAAGCAAGTTAAGGAAAGTGTGAGCAGAAGAGTCGGCCTCGATATCACCAACACAAGCAGAGACACAGACAGAGACGAAATCATCCGAAGAGATCAAAATCTTCTCCTTAAACTCTCCAAGAAAAACTCAATCGCCCTCGCCCACGACACCAAGCAATCAACCACTTCCAATTCGCCCAAATTAAGGATTTTAGACACCAATAACAAGAACAAACCACCGCTCGCCGAAAGTCCAAGAAACTCAGCATCTTCCGACGCTAAACCCTCGCTTTCAAATCCGTCCAAACCTAAGCATCAAGCCATTACTCAACAACATCAGGAAATCAACAAAATTGGGAAAAAAATAAGCCCAAAAAGTTGCGAGCAAGCCATCAGAAACAAGAAAGAAGATGCATTTGTCCGATCGCTGGCGGCGAACAAAGCGAACTTCACCGACAAGAAGTCCAAGAAAGCTCCATTGTCGAGTGAGCTTCTGCATTTGAGTGGTCCCACAATTCTGCCGGTCAAGAAAGGCCCTTCTCCTCCTGCTACTAAATTACCTCAAAAACAGGTATATATGCACACTCTTTTTTTACCCTATTTTTCTGGCTTTCATGTTAATATTTCTAGCTCTACAGCTTTTTTTGGATACTTTTATTTTGGAAAGTTTATGTCTTTCAAATAAATACTCCAATTTACAAACTCATTTTCAGGCCCCAAAATTAACAAAATTGTTACAAATGATGCCTGTGTTGGAGAGTGAGCTGAGCTTTTGTGGTCAAAAAGATGACAGCGGTCGTGCTTGTTATCCGTTATATGTTTTTACTCAGTATAATAACATTATGTATTTTAATCCTAAAAATTGTTGAAATCATGCATCAGAAGGAGAGGAGCTATGTAGAAGTAGAACTTTATTTTCCCTTCAAAAAATAAATACATATAGGCTAGAAAATCCAAAAATACACGTCACTGTCATATTCCTGTAAAAATGAATTAATGGTATTGATATGGAGTAGTATTTAATTATTTCTAGTTTGGTATAGTAGTAGTAGGAGTATTAATTTTAATTTTTGGCGTGGGTGAAAATTGTAAATTGCAGCCACAGGTATCAGATGCTCTTTCATCGAAAAGGAACACACAGTTATCTAGTAATACGAGCCGGTCGTACAAGCAGCAGCAGCTGCAGCTGCACCCCGATAAAATATTCACCGTGCCAGAGTACGTCCTACCAGACTGCGATAACGGTTGCGCCACCACCCCCGCCGCCGCGGCGGACTACAAATGCTACATCCACAAAATCTTGAAGCGCGCAGGCATCATCGACAAATTAACCCCATTAACCTTAGGCAAATGGCACACCCCTTCACACCCCCTCGACCCCTCAATCTTCTACTATCTCGAACTCTTTCACCCAGCCGCCGCTCCCTCCGCCGCCGTCCTCAGCCGCCGCTGCAACCGGAAGCTGATCTTCCAGCTAGTGGATGAGATTTTGGCTGATGTTTTGAGACCCCACTTGGATTACAAGCCGTGGATTTCTCCGGCCGTCGGGAACGCCGGTCATTTCGGTTTGGTTGATGATCTGTGCAGGAAAATAGAGAGTTTTCCGGCCGCCGACTGTCAGGTTCTTGAAGACATCGATTTTTTGATAGAGAAGGATCTGCGCAAGTGCAAGGCGGCGGCGTTGAATGGGTATTATGAGGAGGAAGGGGAGAGGTTAGTGCGTGAGATCGAAGGTGATATTTTGCAGCGGTTAGTGAGTGAGACGGTGGCGGAGGGACAGAAGCGGTGGATGTCACGTGGACGAGGGGAGGTTTCACGTGACGAGATGCCATAAATTGGATCATCCACGTGGACAACCCAGACTGTATAAAGTGGAAAGGGTGTGGAATTAGAATAACCACTTCGAGTTTTCGTTTAAATCTATCTATGTTTTGTTGTTGCTTTTTTATTTCCTCCCTAGTTAACTTTTTCACAGATATTGTAATTGATCTCAACATTCCCAAATTTATTATATGAAGTATATATAGAGATATAATATTAATCGCAACTTCAAAATTATACGACTCGTTCACACAAACACAATCAAACTGTTTTCTATTCATTATTAGCACGAATTAAAATGTTCGTCGTTGATGTAATGATTCAGATATGTTCTATTTGATATATGAGTTGGATATCAAATTGATCGTATAAATATGTTTATACAATCAAATAATTTAATTTAGAAGAATGATGTATAAATGCATTTTGTTTCCTTCCATATCCTGCTAAAATAGTATCAAAGTGTTTGATACGGATTAAGTAAAGTAGACATATAGAAAATAGTTTTTTTTTTATAAAGACATATAGAAAATATAGTTGGAACAACAAAAGTTTTTCTATTTTACTCCTACAATAAATGACGTGAAAATTATATTATAATTGAAATATTATCAATAGTTGGAACGACAAAAGTTTTTCATTTTAATCCTAAAATAAATGACGTGAAAATTATATTATAATTGAAAATATTATCAATGACAAGGTTGTTTCGTTCAAATATATCTATCTATATAGTCTAGAAACAATACATAATCCACATTTTGATAAGATTCAATATTTTTTTTAAGTCAAATAAGATTCAATTAATGCTATGAAAGAACAAAAAATTTGGGTGTGGTTGACAGCACATCTAGTCGATAAAAAGTACTCCAATTATCTTAAAGATTAGCGATAATTATTCTGAAGGAAAATAATAATTATAATTTTACTTTTTAAGTAGTTAAAATACTGTGAATAAAAATGACAATTATACTCGAACAAAAATGACAATTTGAATCCAACCGTACGGTAGACCTCACCCAAATCCATCCCTTGACATAATCATGCTAAAGTCTCAAGAGTCTAAGACCGACAAAAATGGAAAGCTAAATCTCTCTTAATTGAACTCATGGAATAACATATACTCCCTCCATCCCGCTAATTATAGCTCATTGTTTTGGGCATAAGATTTAAAAAGGAGTAAAAGATATAAAAGTGGTAGACATTTTTTGAAGGGTTAATTTTTGTCATTTTAGAAAATATGCCATTATTAGCAAGACACCGCGAAAAGGAAATCGAATCATTATTAGCAGGACGAATGGAGTAATAAACATTAACACAATGAAGTACATCATAACATTTATTGATGAAAGAGATTCAAAATGAAGTCTTGTTTCACTAGAAGTAAATAATATAAAGATAAACAAATACCAAAAATAGATTAGTTTCGAGAAAAAATAAAATTGAACTTGAATACAGTCCCAAAATTATCCAAGTGCCTTTAGTAATTACATTTCCTAAAAAGTGGGCACAATATGGAGAATCATGAGCATATGATTCTCAATTTATGGAAAGATGAGCTAGCCCCAATAAATGGTAATAGTCCAGCCTCAATAAAATCTCTAGTAGAAAGGATAGAAAGTTGATTTCTCCCAATAAAAACTGATTTATAAATTCTACTTTTTTTTTTTGCACTTTTTTCGTGTCTGTATTTGTCCAGCAATGCAATCTACTTTCATGTGGAGGCCCTTTTTACGTAGAGAAGGAAAGTGAGAGAAACAAAACATGTTGTCATCTCAAAATAAAGAAGCATCTTACTTAATTTCCTATGCTATTACACCTATTTTTTAATCTACACTTCTAAAATTAAATTGATTACATTAATAAAAATATATTAAGTAAATAAACTGAGTCATATTTAAAATATAGAAGTTTAAAAATAAATATGGTGTAAACTGTATAGTAACCGGTTTGCCAACATGAACACATTTTTTCAATTCTTTCTTCCTTTTATTTTTTATTTTTTGCATTTCTGATTTGAATTTGTGTAAGAATATAGAAAGGAGGGAAAGCATTCACCAAATTTGAAATTGGGGATAAGCCAGACCAGACATAGGCACAGTGATTCCAGAATTATATAATAATTATTTATATGTAATTGTGTGTTTATATATTGCAACGGATACCTGCGGTGCAGTTGGCCTAAACTATGTACTACTAATATACTGAGAGTTTTCTACCGGTAGGTGTCAGTGCAAATGGGAAGAAACAAAACATAGAGAATATATTTAATAAGCATATCATCATTTCTTTCAGGAAGTAACATCAACAACAATGGGCCATCCATCATCATCCCTCCAAGATATAATACTATAAGTATATTTTTATAAAAATTTAGAAATATATGTATCTTTCATTTCAAAAAATGTACCATAGTGAAATATTAAAATTCAAAAATATGTTATCTTATTTTGTCAAATAAAACATAGATAGTGTATTATTGAAGCTTACAAAGAAGTGTGTGTGAGTGTGTGAGTGTGACTGACACCCACCATGTCCATGTCGTAAGAGGGACTGACGAGGTGAGCTATCATTCCTCTGTTGATGTTGAGTAATAATCTCAGATTCTCAGTCTACTCATCCCTTTCCTATTTATTCACTTTTATCGTGATGTTTTCTTTTTTTATTATTATATTTTTTAGGAAATATATGATGTTTTCTTGTACCACCATGTATTTATGTACATATCATATATGTATGGATTCATATGGTTTCAAAGCATAAATTGTGTCCATTACTTTAGTGAGTATAGTGTTTGTTATTAAGTTGAGCGTATGATCTGTTTAGAGCAGTCTGCACTTACTGTTTATGGACGAGGGGTACTCAGTGCAATTTTGGGACATTAATTATATATATATATATTTTTATAAAAAGCAAGGAAGAAGAAATATATTTATATAGCTTGAAATGCAAATTCCCATAATGTAAAAAGTCAAATAAAGATGTGACGAAATGAGAAATATGAGAATTGGAAATGATCACATGCAGGGTCAAATGCGTTGCTATCAATTTGAATTTTTGGGCACATGGGTTATTATAACATATGACAAGAAAATGGATACAACATTAATGAGGGAAAGAGATCCAAGAAGGTGTCGTCCATCTGACTGCTTCCGGTTTCAATGATGCAACAACTGTTTTAGTAAATGACTCATTTTTTGTGAAACTATGATTTATGAAGAGAGTAGGTGAATTAAATGACCAAAATTTGAAACATAAACTACCTGCCACTCTAAGAGTGTTTGGGCAGGTACAAATGGATCATCACCTTAGAAGCATAATCACAATTATGAGAATAATTTACATCAACGAAAAATACAAATTTCCAACTTACATCTATTTTCTAGGCCATGTAGAAAAACTACATTATATACAAAGGGTAGTCTTGAGTGAGACAGCCTCATTATGAGACGGATCAAAAGATCCGGTGCGTGAGTCAATCTCGCAGTTAGGGGTGCATATCCGGAAAACGGGTTTCCGGGTAACCCGTACCCTACCCGCACCCGGCCGGGTAACGGGTACCCTATACCCATAATTTTCGGGTACGGGTAGGGTACGGGTATGAGTTTTTCAAAAATTTTGGGTATCGGGTATACCCGTTAAGATATCGGGTACCCAGTCAATACCCGATCAAAGAATTATTTTATTATTTATATAATATTTAGTATGTTTAATTATATTTAATTATTTTTGCTATTGAAGTTGAAGTGTTTGAACTACGTATTTGATATTAATTTGTTGTTGTCTAGTTGTTTATGGTTATTTATTTGCATCGTTGAAAATCGTCGGAAAATCGAGCAGAAAACAAGTGAAAAACTGAAAAAATATGGCTATTTTTTTGGGTTTTTTTTGTTAAACGGGTAAATCGGGTACCCGTTACCCTGTCCAGATATACCCGATCGAGTATTGAGTACCCGGTTGGCTAAAACAGTTAGGGTACGGGTATGGTATTTTTGCTTAAACGGGAACGGGTACCCGAAAAAAACGGGTAGGGTACCCATGGGTACCCGTTTATGCAGCCCTACTCACAGTGAAACGGATCAAAGATCTAGATCCGAACTCATATCTATAATCCATCTCAAGCTCTCACACAAGTTTTTGTGTATATACAAAGGCTTCTATTAATTTTGTTGGCCAGAAAATGCACACATATATATCTGCAACAGATTTTTATGGCATTTGTTGCCGAGTAGAGTTCAATAATATTTCATTTATTAAATACTAGACAAGTTTTTCATGTTAGATAAATCAAATAATACATGAACAAAAAGAAATTCCATTACTGACAATTCTAGAAATATGATAGCCAGTTAAATTATATCATATGGTAAAAATAAAGAAGAAATTAATTAAGAAAATGGGGGTGGAGCCACAATTTGATAGGTCTCAACTTCTACCATCCACATCAAAACCAGCCCCAGTCCAACCAGGTGCTTCAGGCCCTCTGCCCTTAGGTACTGCTCCTATTCCTCTGACTCTTCCTTGATTTGAACTTTTCTTCTTCACTCTTCCCTCGCTGTCGCTACAAGGCTGTTGGTTCTGCCCAGTTATCGCGGAGTTCTCTGCATTAACTTCAGTTGATATGGTTCTCGTAGCTCCACTGGACGGTCCCGATGTACTTGGAGCAGCAGCAGAAACTTCACCTGTACTACCGTGTGGCAGTCTTTGATTTACCTCCTAAACATTGTAATTAGCTGAAACTCGTCACAATTTCTCAACCAATACCTAGTTAGCGTTACTAAGTAATAAGTATAAGTGAGAATCAAAGATCAACAAAAGTGTTATGTGTGACCAAATGGAACAAACAATTATGTCTGCAGTTCACATATCAAAATCAGAAAATGTGACCTCAAATAGGGTATGATGATTTAGGGAGGTACATCCTATTTGTTCACTAGTAGGTACTTTATTGCTAGTGAGAGAACAAAAGCATTAAGAAAAGACAAACTAAGTGCGGATGAACGCTCAAGGTGCTCTTGAATCTTACAGAGGGCACATAAGTATTGGAAGATCTGCTTGGATTCAGACACTCCATACGCCGCTTCAGTTCCTCCAGTCTAGAAAGCTGGCTGTTGCTACTTTCCTGGACCTTCAAAAGCATATAATTTAAGATAAGATTAAAATACATAAAGAAATAAACAGAACCTGTTTCCGTACAGATCAAGTTACCAGATTATTTAGATCGTCACAGAGCTTCTGTTTGATTGCTTCCTCATCCTGCACAACTTTTGCTGCTGCTTCCCAGGCCTAGTGATAAGCAGAATATTTATCAGAGAGTACAAAAGGACAAGTAGAAGCGGTCCATCCGAGACAAGGAGAAATAAACACTTACTTAATATAGGAGAAGAATTAGATCTAACACATGAACTCAGATTTCTTTAGATCAAGTAGATACCTAAAACAACATTTTTGGGTGAAAAATGGACCACCGAGCATATTACAAATATAGCACATTGCAAATATTGTAATGCATTCTTTAAATTTTTTCATCCCCTTGACGAAGCATAGGACTGAGAAAAAGTGACAATTTTGAATACAAAATTATGCAGCTTATAAATAAACACATCAGGATTACAGAGGTTCTACACGTTGAGGTTAGAAAACAAATGATGAAAAGAAACAAATGAGTTATGCTGACTAGTGACTACTCTTCGGAACTTGAATGAGTTTGAAGCATAAAATTAGCGAAGTTAAAAATATGTTGTATGCATACATAGAAATTGTGTATACTTTTATAGCCATTTCTAGTTCTCTCTTTAATAGCTTACAATAGAAGCCAAAGAAAGAAAATCAGATTTTTATTTTGCTTAGTATTCCTAAGATACCTTCTAAAAATAAAAAGAATCATAAGATACAAACCAGGTGACTAATGAGCAATACCAGCAGATGAAGATATCAGTTGCTCTCAAATGATCTTTGACTGTGTATTTGAACCTCGTTCTTCTCAATGGGAAACAAAGACAACTACGTATATTTCCAATCAACTAGAAGTAGATACATCAAACAGATAGAAAGAATCCAGCATGTCCCTTACTGTAATTTAAAGAGTGCATGAAGAAACATATGATGTTTGTATCATGGATCTTGTAGTATTTATAAAATAAGATAAACTCTTTTATGGAAAGAAGTATACCTTTTTAGCTTGTTCTTCTTTCACCTTAGCCACACGAATTCTCTCTGTTGCCATTTCTACTTTCTTCCGTAGGTGTTCAAGTGCTGATGGAGTAAGTAAGACAACCACGACATTATACTCTATAAATCATCCGAAATTATTCTTAGTAATTGCTGACAAATATATACCTGCTTTCTTTGGACCAGCTGTAAGCTTCATTTCCATATTGAGGTTTGCAAGTTCTCGTTCAACATCACGAATCTTAGAATAATTTTCTTCAATGTACCTGAGTGGACATATGATGATACATTATTCGCACTCCTGATGATGAATTAAGTGAGATAGGAAATGCTATATAATAAATCTATCCGATGTGAAAGGAACATACACATCCGTAAATCGTAATACCCTCAATTGTAAATAAAAATATAAAACAATTTAAATGGTAACTCAATTACAACCAAGAACTAAAGCTTCCTTAAAATTCTTTTCTGTGAATCATTGTTGGTAGAATAACAAGTACAATGATTTTACTTCAAAAATAAAATAAAATAAATAAGTACAATGATTTCGTTATTGATATGGTAATCTAAACAAACTCTGGCAATCCAATTAAACTTGGTTTGGGCGTCAATAGCTTTATGTCCGTGAATCAGTAATCAAGATTTCCCTAAGCATCACATTTTCACACTCAGGTCAAAGTTAATTATCTTAGAAACTTCAAAATCATGAATGCATCTGAACATTACAGCCCATGAATGCATAATTAACAACTTCACTCCTAATTTAAGCATGAATAATTTACGCTCGAAATGAAAATCTCGATTAGTTAGAGAAACCATAACACGGTAGATACCAAAGTGCAACAGAGCGTTCATCAATCTAAAACTGAAATTAAAATACAAACTCCGACAAATAATATCTACAGCAATCATCAGCAAACATAAAGAGAAATTACTCAAAAGGATGAGAGGCAAGCTAACGTACTTCCTCAACTGAAGCTGCTCTTCCTCAATTATCTGAAAACCAATTTAAAAAAACAATCAAAAAGTAGTTCGTGATTTGAGGTGTCAGTGAGATGTAAACCATAATTCCGGCACTGTACCTTCTCGGTGTAAGCTATTATAGGAGATTCTCGGGCCAGGCCATCCGGCCCGATCTCTGGAAGCAAGATCGGACCCGCATTATTGTTCGGGCTCGGGGTCTGATTCGTCGCCATTTCCAAAAAATCTCAGCAATCCAACACCCAATTTATCTCTCAAAATTGAGCGTAAGACTCCAAATGAAAAACAAACAAAAAAAAGAAAATAGAAAATTGAATTGTTTCTGCTGAAGTAATGCTGCGCGCACGTTGATTTTTGGGTCGCTGAATTAGTGCCTAATTCTTCTTTAGAAAAAATTAGTGCGTAATTGGCGACGGAGGTATTGCCGGCACAGCACTGTGGTACAATTTGTTAAACCACGATTTCTGGATGAAAATAAGGTATTCTCAAATTAATATATACTAGTAAGAAATAACTTTATGTTTTAATTTATATGTATATATTTTAAAAATAATTTTATATCTTATTTAAAAGTTGTGATATTGTTCGCGTTAATTATTAATCAAACTTAGAAAATTAATTATTTCACGTATCTAAATATATAGTAATTATGAATGATAATGGATCGGGTATACTCATTCATTATGTATTTTTTTTAAAATCTAAATTTGTTTAGAATTTTTCTACATGTTCGTTTTAATCTAGGTTAAAATAGTGACTATACTGTACATACTCGTCTCAAATTCATTGAGTAATACTCGATAAAAATATAAACACTCCAAGTAAAATTAATTAAAATTAGAAAAAATCATTATTCCCATGTTATTTGAACCGTCTCGTTGGTTTATGCTAAATTACTCAAAAAAAATCTAAACAAAGTTAATATTAATTAAAATTAGAAAAATTATTCTTTTTAAGTATATTTGAACCGTCTCGTTAGTTCATGTTAAATCGATATCTCTAATCTTTGCCAAAATGCGGAAAAAAATATGTTTACATCTTCAAATTTTTTTATTTTTTTCTTTAGCTACCTATCCCACATTTGATTCAATGTATATATTTTCTAGAAAATACTAATCGAAGTTTTTAGAAAAACATGAATGACAAATGAAAAGGATTCCACATAGACATGTTGATTAAATATATTTAATTAGTCTTCATAGTGATTTTCATTTACAAATTTTCTATAGATTATTATATATGAATTAAAAATGTATAAAATAATGATTTATAAGAATGCATTACGAAATTATTATTATTTTAATATGCATAATAGAAGAAAGTAATTAAATAGATGGAAAGATAAATATGAGATGTAATTAATAGATAAACATGTGATATTTCAAGAATATGAAATTGTAGGACCCCAAAATTTCTGGCCTAAAAATTTCGTTCTAAGAAAGATAGAACCGGATAAAAATTAGTATGATTAATAGGACAGTCACTTATTCCCGGAAGTTAAAAATATTGGAACGTCTTCTTTAGATAATATGAAGACTTTATTCATAAGATTTAAAAAAAAAATGATCTTGAGATTAAGACAAAGATTTTAACTCGTTTTGATCATCACATTTTGCACGAGCATGAGCATAACACGTTATATGTCTAAATGTGAAATTCATATGTTGCTTATTTATTTAATTCAAACATAGCATATTTTTGCTAATTAATTTCTTAGCTCAATTTATTGGTAATTAATTTACATAACGATCAAAGGGATTAATACCCGAATAAATGGTACGAATTAGACGATACGTATAAGTATGTATGTATGTGTGTGCCGTGTATGTATGTATGTATGTATGTGTAGGTTAGTGATGGCCTACTAACTAGATAGGATTTAGTTAAGATCTTGTTAGCTAATTAAATCAACACTAGTATAATAGGTTTTATTCTACCTAGATGAATAAGACAAGAAGAAATATAAGAGAGAGAGAGTGAGATGGCAGAGAGAGAGAGAGTGAGGAAGAGAAATATATGGATTTGCTTCCATGTGCAAGAATCTTCATGATTGCACTCAAATACCACATTTTTCAAATTAGCCAATGCATGTTCTTCTTTCTCTTACACACACAATTACCTATACAAGTAACCATCATTACCACCCCATTCCCCACCCCAAAACCAGCAGCCACACACACACTCTCCACAACTCATTTTCCATCTTCTTCATCTCCAAATCTCCATTTGAGCTCTCAAACACCACCACCACAACTATAATCCACCGCCACCTTCACCGCCGTTTTCCACCACCACCATGACCAACCAAGCTCCAAGAAGACAGAGAACGACGACGGACAGCAGCTAGGAGGCGAGAGAGAGAAGAGAGAGTGCCGAGAGAGAGAGAAAGGAGATAAGGGCTAGGTATAAAAGCTTAACTCCATTCTTTTGCTTTAACCCTTAGATTTCTTCTAGGATCCTTATGACATGAAGTTATATAAGTTATGAGCATGCTATGAATGAAGCTATATGATTTTTATGGCTAAATATGAAGATCTATGGTTAAGATTGAAGATATATGGCTATATATGCGTTCTTGAGGAACTATGAGTTTTGCTTGATGATCTAAATGATTTGATATGGAAGCATGCTAGAATATTATTTGGTATGAATGATAAGCATGGTATATGAGTAGATCTATGGATTTTAAAGTTGTTTTGTGAAGCATGATGTATGAAAATGTTAAATCTATGAGAGTTGCAAATTTCCAGCTTGTTTTTAAGAAAAATCTTCACACCCCAGCCGGTAAAAACCCTATCAAATGAACTCCGATTGCTATGAAATTTTAATATGTTATAGCTCTAGATGTCCCTTATAACATATCCAAAATCCGTAATTTTTCATCAGACCGAAATCTATTTATGGTCAGATCTGTCCTCTGTCCTGTTTTGCAATCCTAATCTGCGTAGTTTTTAAAACTTCATGAATAACTCTTTGGTTATTTGGATTCAATGAAAATGGTCTTCTAGAAAAATATAGTAGACATCTTAAGCTTTCCATATCCATAAAGAACTAAAATATTGGACGTGTGATTTGTCTGTAGTGAATTTATTTGTCTGACCCTTGTGCAAAGATTTTCTAGAAAATTGGACAATTTGTGTTCTGTCCTTTGTGCTCGTTTTTTGTGCACTTATGATTGAGAAAAATGTATTTTAACACTTGAATATACTAATTAAGTCAGTATTAAAGGTTGTGTTAAAAGGGCAACTCGATCGAAGATCGTTTGCTATTTTTCTTCGATTTAAAGAAGTATTAAGTCAAATTGTAAGTTGTATTGAATGGCTTAATTAATTTCATTAAACTAAAGTAAGTATTTTAATTATAATGCCTAACTAATCATAGTAGTATTACCTCTGTCCCACCATAAGTGGTTACATTCTTTTCGGCACGGGAATTAAGGAGAAAGGTATTTAAAGAATAAAAAGATAGAAAGTGGTGGGCCCATAACTTTTTGTGAGAGGGGTATATTTCCTTATAAGGAAAGTGGCCACTTATCCTGGGACAACCCAAAAAGGAATCACGGGACGGATGGAGTAATATATATATATATATATATATATATATATATATATATATATATATATATATATATTATCATGATAATGATTAATTAATTAAATGGGTCATTTAATTAATTAAAATGGGCTATAAGCCCTAAGAAATAATTATGGGCCCAATTGGACTATTAGGCTATGTTATTTATGTTGGGCTTAGGAGAAAAACCACTAATGTATGGTTTGGGCATGGTCATTTATAAGTGGGCCCTAGTTAATAAAGAAAAGTAGGCTTAGCACATTAGTTAAATTAATATGATATGAAAAGCCCTAATATGATTAGTCATGTATGATAAATTATTTTGGACCCATAAGTTATAAATGTTATATGATTAATTGTTAAGCCTAAGTCTAATAAGATGGATTAATTAAAATAATTAATCAAATGTTTCATAATCTATTTAATTAATCTTTAATGATTAATTAAATTTATATTTCTTAATTATCAATTAAATTTCCTAAATTAAAATAAATAATATTTATTTATTTATTTTATAATTATTATTAATTAAATAATTAATTAATTTAGTCCTTATTTAATTAATTAAATATTCCATAATAGTTATTCTTTAATAATTAATTAATTCTTAATTAATTAATTATATGTCTTTAATTGGTTAAATATTTGTTAATAATTAATTAATTCTAAATTAATTAATTATATGTCCTTGATTAATTAATTAATTCTTTGTTAATTAATTAACATAGTCTAAGTTAATTAAATAATTATCCTAAATTATTTAATTATTTATGCAATAACTTTATGCTTGTTTGTCTTATGTGTTTAATTATAAATGTGATTTATAATTGTAAGAGCTTTCCAAAGTGATAAAGTATAGTGAGCATGATATGAAGAATGCGATCATGTATGAACATGCGTACTAGTATGACATGATATGCATGACAAGCATGAAGCATGACCCATGTAGCATGACACGACATGACACGAAAGTATGGTGACACTAGATAGTACTCAAATGTATGACATGATCATTTGATCTCATTTCTTGTCAATAATTAACTAAGAGGCTATGCCTCGACAAGATTGCATAACGTAAGAAACGAGAATAAGCTTGACCTAAGATACTAAGGCCTTAGATGTCTATGAACGTTTGAACCTAAGTGCTTAAAGACGACTCTTGTAGGACCAAGCAACTGTTAAGAGTACCTCGAGGACGATATCAGTATACTGAATTCGAGGTGGGTTTTCTATTTTCCAATTGTGGGATTACAAATTCCCACGGAGGTAACTTTAGGGTTATTAAACTCAACGCTTTCAAAATGTGATATGCATGCTTAAAATATTTTATGCTCAATTGCTTGGGTTTACCGAAATGGAAATGTTATCTCAATGAAATATGTTGGTCCCAAGACGGATACCTTGGTGTAGAGGGGGGGTGAATACACCAAGGTTTAAAAACTTTTCCAAGTTAAAACTCTTTTTAGAGAGTTGGCTGTGTTCGATCCAGCTGGATGGTAGCTTGATCGACACAGCTGGCTGTGTGTGTGTGTGGAATGTGGTGGATTTGAAAAGTCCGTCTGTTGCTTCAAATATATTGCAAAGCTCTGTTTCACTTTTCAGTTAGTCAGTTTATGCAGATTGAAATGTATGCTCATGAAGGTTAGTAACATGCATAAAACAAAGCAATAAATAACAAGAGCATTTTTAACGTGGTTCGGAGTAACCCCTCCTACGTCCACGACCAGATTCACTGGTAATTCACTACCACTTGGTTTCCAAGTACCAACCAACTTCACAACTCTAACCCGAGCTGTGTTCCAACAGTTTGCGGGCACTGTCAAGCCTACACCTTCAGTTTCCGGGTACTGAAGAACCTAACCACTCGAATTACACGCTTCGAGCAAGCGTACCTTTACCTAACCTTTCTGGGTTTGGGTTTGGGTATGGTTTTCCAACTATGAACGAGTTCTTACAATGAAGAACAAGGAGTATGATGAACTCGTTCAAACTAGGCTTAAGATATTTATTCTGATCTATTCTGCCTATGACTGAATATGTGAACAACTAAGAACACAGCTGACTGGCTGGGTGTTCTAGAAAGATTTGGCTTTGTAGATCGTTGTTCATTTTTCTGTTTTCTTCTATTTCTTCAGTCGTCTTGCCAGCCTCCTTCTTCAATGGAGGAGGAGAGATATATATAGGTGGAGATTCAAACTAGCCGTTGGAAGAGAGCCGTTTGAATCTTACCTACTCTTGTTGACTTCTGGCCTTTACCTACGAAGTAGGTCTGCATCTGCAGAGGCTATTCCTTCTCTGATTTGACTGCGTCAGACAAGATCTTCTGACATCGGGATCTTGTCTTGGAGAAGGTCTTCGTCTTCGAGCTGCTAAGCGTCTCTGCTGTGTCTTCAGCGTCTTGGACTCTGCTGCGTCTCGACTCTGAGCTGTGTCTTAGACCTGTGCTGTATCATCAACCTGAGATGTGTCTTCAACCTGAGCTGTGTCATTAACCTGAGCTGTGTCTCAGACCTGAGCTGTGTCATCGACACTAAGCTGGGTCTTTTACACTGAGCTGGGTCTTCGACACTGAGCTGGGTTTCCGTCACTGAGCTGGGTCTTGATACTGCAGGATCTATTACTCTGCTTGGTCTTGCTCTGCTGAGTCTGCTCTGCTGAGTTCTTAAGCTGTCTGCTTAGCTGTGTCTTCAGCTGTCTTCAGCGAATCTACCTGTAAACTAAGAAACTCTATAAGCTCAAACAGGTGAGCTGAAAAACGCTTAGGCTTATGCGATCATCTACTCGGTTGGGGTCAGCTGGGTTTTGGTATCCAATCAAAACTCTAGTAATTTTCCCAACAATTTCCTCTTTTTTGATGATGCCAAAACCTAACTGAGAAAAACAACCTGCTTCCCCCTAAATGAGAAAGTGGGTTTAAAAGATTTCAGCAGAAGATTAAATTCAGAGTTCAGTGCCTGGACAAAGAGTTATTGTCATCAGGGTGAGCTTGAGAGCAAAAATATTTCAGTTTTATTAATCCATTAAAGATTATTACAAGAGATACAGGATCAACGAACTGAAAATTGACAAAAATAATTTAATCCCAGTTAACTGGGTCTTCATTTCTGCTGCTGCTGCTGATTCTTCATTCTATCTTCTTCCAGCTGCTCATCTGTTCTTAACCTGTATCGGTTAAATATCATCTGCTCCAGCTTCCTGTATTCTTCTTCGTTGTTTGCCTTGGAAATTTTCCTCCTGATCGCCCATTTGTTTACTTCAGCGATAATCTTTGATTTGTCAGGAAGATAAGTTCCAGGTATCAACGGAGGCTGGATATGATACAGCTGGGGAGCGGTGAGCTGGATCTTCGCGGTATTTGCAGCGTTGAAGAATGCCTTTGCCGTCATCCTGTCTTGATGAAAAAGCTCATTGAGATGCATCATGAAAGCAACATCTGGGGGCGTATTTGGGTAAGCTCCCAAATAATAGAAATCTTCGATGAACTCAAACTTTGTATGTTCCCAGTCGTCGTTTAGCTCTTCTGGGATCCATTTATCTACTCTTCTCCAGTTCATCGGCATCTGAGACTTTTTCTTTGCAGCTCTTATGCTTGCTCTTTTCTTCTGCTGCTTCTTTTCTTCAGCATTGAGCAGACTTTCTTTCTTCTTCTGCTGTTCTTGGAGGATTTTCATCTCTTGCTTTTGCTGAGTTACAAAGTTGCAGAGCCAATGAGTATCATTGAACTGTTCTGGCGTGGCTCCGCTAGCTTTGGCAAGAGGGATGATCATTCTGCTCCATTTCCCTTTCCGTCTAGCTGGTTCCTCTGCATCCAGCTCAGCAACAACTTCATCAATCTCTGACTACATCACTTGGACTTCAGCTACAGCTTTTCCTTTGCCCGTCTTTGAAGTTTTTCTCTTGTCATTACCTTCCCCCTTTTTGGCATTATCAAAAAGAGTGGAGGAGAGGTTGACTACTGTCTCATTCAGCTGGGCCAAGGCTTTGTCAATGTCAGCAATCTTTGCTGAGTTGTCTGCTATAACGAGGTTGAGCTGTGATGTGCTGCTGCTTCCAGCTTTGAACTGATTTTCCAGCTCCTTGTAAAGATTGAACAGCTGGTGGATGTCAGTTCTGTGGGAGAGAGTCTGCTATTGGAGAGCGTCCAGCTGGCTGGATAAATCGATGACGCGGCTTTCCAGCGGAGCTTGGAGGTTTGAGATGATCTCAGGGACTCTCTTCTCTAGATGATTTGAATTATCAATACGTTGAGAAACGAGAGACTGTTTGAGATCTCTGCTGGTGCTTTCCTGCAGATTCTGGGCGAATCTGTGTACGTCATCAATGGACTGTCCATTACATTGGACTTGCCATTCAATAGCTGTGATGCACAGAAGGGTGTCAACATTTGATTTGAGTCTATCCTGATAAAGGATTTCCTCGACTTGTTTGGCGATCTCGTCCTTCATTGCATCAGAAATCACAGTAGGATCCGTCTGGGTCCCGGATTCGGCTTGGCTGGGTTTTACTACCTCGATCTCGACCAGTGAGCGAGTGTCATCGGCAATTGGACTCTGTGGGGCAGCTTCGGTTGGCTTAACTGTTGCATCAGTTGGCTCTTCTTCAATCATCATTGCCTCAGCTGTGTCGGCAGGGACAGCTTCATTGGCAGTTTCAACTGGAACGATCCAGCTGAGATTGTGTAGGTAGGAGTTGGCTCGAGAAATGACTTCCTCAGAAGGTGGTACTTCATCCTGTTCAACCTTCTGAATGAGGATCTGGATCAGCTCGTCTTGATGCTCAAAAGCATCCTGAAGACTTCCAAAATCAAATGTCTCCTGCAGAGCTGCTTCTTCGGCTTTAAGCTTATCGAAAGTGAAGAACTCCACCATTTCTTCATTTGCGTACCAAGTGGCCATCTTGGTAGCCAAATAAAATTTGAAGTCGCTTACAGCGACTAAAGCAGCAGGGAGCAAGGCAAGAGAAGGATAATGTTGTAGTGCGCTCTTTATTCCTTGGAGTCTGAGGTCCTCGACCCTCATGACTGTGGCAGCACGTGCAACGGCTCTGGGACTGAGGATTTCGATTTCCTCAGAGGAAGAAGTAGGGCTTGATGGTTCAGCTTGGTATTCATCATCCAGCTGCAAAGGAGCGTCAGCTGGATGGGGCTCTTTAGGTGAGCTGGGTGCTGAAAGATGGGTGATTTCAGGTACTGAAGAAGTAGGCGAGGATTCTTGGAGAGGTACCTGAGGATGAGGAGGAAGGAGAAGAGAGTGTTGTTGAGGAGGAGATCCAGATGATGTGAGATCAACTGGAGCGGGTTGTGAGGATGCTTGAAGGATTTGGCGAAGTGGAATAGCATCCTCCGGGTCAGGGTAGGGGACCACTATCTGTGGTTCCTCAGCTTCACGTGAAGCAATCACGAACTCCCTTCCTTGATCTGTGCTGGAGGAGGAATCCTGAGCTGTCTCCTCAGCGACTGATCTCCATTCAGTTCCAGCTGGCTTCTCTGCTGTCTCCTCAGCTGGCTTGCTGGCTGCCTTAAATTTGAGCTTCTTTTTGGCAGGTGGAGATCCAGCTGGCTGAGTTTCCTCCGGCTGTTTCCTTTTCCCAGTTTGAGAGGGAGAGAGCGGTCGTTTTGCCTCCTCGCATCTTCTTCTTCCCTTCGTGGCCGTTTTCTTCATCAAGTCAGAGAGCTGACTTTGTTTTTCAAAAAGAACTTTGGACACAGGGAACTCTTCTGTGTCTTTCCACTTGATTTGCCGTCCAGTTGTGTAGTGTTCTATTATGCTCGCCGCCTTGGTGCATAAATAGATGGTCTCCCTACAGTTGAACTTGGTGAAGCTGTCATCTTCGAAGTGAATTTTCTTCGACTCCTTCTCCAACTTTCCCATAAAGTAGGAGAACCAATCCACAGGATCATTCCTGAGGATGGCTATCATGGGCTTCAGCTTGGGTATGCTGATCTCTCCTTGAGATCCAGCTATACCTAGAATACACTTCTGGGTGACATCCAGAAGCAGTCTGAATTTGGGCTTGAGCAGTAGCTTGGACATACTCGCCCTGTAGGGTTCCGGCTTGAACAGCATCTGGTCCAGTTCGGCCTGGATCTCTTCCCTGGAGTAGTTGTCTGAGGAGCGGTCCCCAAGAGTTTTCAATCCGAACAGCTTGTTCAATATCCGGTTGATGTTGATGTCGACGTCCCAGGGAGTTGTATGCCCTGTCTTTTCTTTGAGTTGGAGGGTGATGTTGGAGTGGAGACGTTCTTCTCTGTTCGTCATCTCCATGAAGAACTCTGCTACTTCCCGGCGGAAGATGTTCTTCGGACGCACCGTCGCCCATTGAAGTAGGCCTGCCTTCTCGATGAGATCCAGCACCTCCTGGAACTCCGAGTTCTTGTAGTTCTTGAGAGTTAAACAACTCTCAAAGTGCAGCTTTGACATGAGGTTCTCCGATTGGTTCGCTCCTGGGGTTATCTTCTTTGGTGCCATTGAATATATCTGTCAGCTGAACTTTGTAGTCAGCTGATACCTCGGCTGTGTTTCTTTATGTTGAGTTACTCCTTCAGTTTAACTATCCAGCTGAGCTTGATTCCCCCTCAGCTGGTTTCCCTTCCTGAACTGAGTTCACGAAACGACTGGGTCTGGATTCTTCCATCTTGATATTCCAAGGGTTTCCAGCTGAGTTTGTTCCCCATCAGCTGGATGAGCTTTTCTTTATCCGGTTTGAGCAGGTCCAAGTAATTCACACATCATCTTGACTTGGATTTCAGCAGGTTGTGCTTCGGTGTGAATTTTCCCAACAATGGATCATCTTGATTTAATAGTAGGTGGTATTTTCTTCAGCTGCATCCTACTTCCTTAGATTGAACGGATTTTCTCACCATCAGCTCATTTCTTTGATGAAGTCTCAGTTTGTATAGCAAGTAGACAGCTGTCCTAAATCCAGCTGGTTTATGTACTGCTTCTCTATTCTTCTCTTGAGACCATTGTACTCAGCTGAATGACTGGCTGAATCTTCAGTTTTGTATCCAGCTGTCTTTATTTCACAGCTGGTCCTAGTCAGCTAGCTAGGTTTCTTCATTTTCTTCATCGGTTGATTCAGTAAGATGTTCCAGACATCTTAATCAAGGTGATCATCCTCATCTGAGTCGGATAAGGAGATTTGATCATCATCCATTTCATTCGTTTCGAACCCTTTATCCTTTCTTCGTGAGGATGACTCAGCTGGGTTTCTCTTTGGGTAGAGTTGCTTGTCGTGATAAACCTTCACGATCTTCTTGTACCTTTCCTTGCTGTGATCCAACCTATTGATGCTCCGTACAAGCATGGCAACTTCTTCGTGCAGTTCTTCTTTGCTCATATTTTTGGACTCCTTTCTGACTTTTTCAGTCTGAGCTGATTGAGCTGATCTTCTTGACTCTGCACTGAGAGCTGTCTCCTTTGCCTTGGGATTCAGCTCCGTTTCATTTATCCGGCTGGATGATTCTCCACTTGTGATCCCCAGATCAAATTCGTTGGCTTTCAAGATGGAGAATAACTTTTCCTTCTCCATACTGCCAAGATCAGTTCTGCTTTGATGAACCACCTTGTGTGTACACCATTCTGAGGAGAGAGCTGCAAGAACTTTCAAGTTCTTATCTCGAACTGTATATTTCCCAGTTCGGATCGTCTCGATCTCGATGACGAGGTTGGAGAATCTGAGCTCCATTTGATCAATGGACTCATAGGGGAGTTGCTTGAAGTTGTTGAACTTCTGGCATGCAACTGAGAATTTGTTCTCTTGAATTTCCTCTGAGCCTTCACACAGCTTGGCTAGAGTGTCCCACATCCCCTTAGCTGTCTTGCAGTTGATGATCTTGCTGAGATAAGTGTCCGTCACCGTTGAGGAGATGACGTTGCGAGCGTAGCTGTCCAAACTAGCTTGTCTTCTTTCTTCTAGAGAGTACTCCCTTTTGGGCTTCACAACTTGCCGGAGTACTGGTTCAGCTCCAGGTAAGGTTTCTGCTTGTCTTTCTGATTTCATGATGATGATGGGTCCGTCAGTGATAACATCCCACATCATGTCGTGATGCGCACTCAGAAAGCTTTTGAGTCGGAACTTCCAGATCTGATAATCATCGACAGAGAATGTCGGAAGATTCCTGCACAGAGAAGATTCCATAACAGTATGCAATATAATGAAAAGAAATTTTGAAACTTTGAAGGATCTGTTCAGGTGACCACTATCAGCAAAGAGATGCTGACTTGACGAATCTGATGATCTTTTGAACCACTGCTCTGATACCAATTGTTGGTCCCAAGACGGATACCTTGGTGTAGAGGGGGGTGAATACACCAAGGTTTAAAAACTTTTCCAAGTTAAAACCCTTTTCAGAGAGCTGGCTGTGTTCGATCCAGCTGGATGACAGCTTGATCGACACAGCTGGCTGTGTGTGTGTGCGGAATGTGGTGGATTTGAAAAGTCCGTCTGTTGCTTCAAATATATTGCAAAGCTCTGTTTCACTTTTCAGTTAGTCAGTTTATGCAGATTGAAATGTTGCTCATGAAGGTTAGTAACATGCATAAAACAAAGCAATAAATAACAAGAGCATTTTTAACGTGGTTCGGAGTAACCCCTCCTACGTCCACGACCAGATTCACTGGTAATTCACTACCACTTGGTTTCCAAGCAACTTCACAACTCTAACCCGAGCTGTGTTCCAACAGTTTGCGGGCACTGTCAAGCCTACACCTTCAGTTTCCGGGTACTGAAGAACCTAACCACTCGAATTACACGCTTCGAGCAAGCGTACCTTTACCTAACCTTTCTGGGTTTGGGTTTGGGTATGGTTTTCCAACTATGAACGAGTTCTTACAATGAAGAACAAGGAGTATGATGAACTCGTTCAAACTAGGCTTAAGATATTTATTCTGATCTATTCTGCCTATGACTGAATATGTGAACAACTAAGAACACAAATTGATCGTGGGTGTTCTAGAAAGATTTGGCTTTGTAGATCGTTGTTCATTTTTCTGTTTTCTTCTATTTCTTCAGTCGTCTTGCCAGCCTCCTTCTTCAATGGAGGAGGAGAGATATATATAGGTGGAGATTCAAACTAGCCGTTGGAAGAGAGCCGTTTGAATCTTACCTACTCTTGTTGACTTCTGGCCTTTACCTACGAAGTAGGTCTGCATCTGCAGAGGCTATTCCTTCTCTGATTTGACTGCGTCAGACAAGATCTTCTGACATCGGGATCTTGTCTTGGAGAAGGTCTTCGTCTTCGAGCTGCTAAGCGTCTCTGCTGTGTCTTCAGCGTCTTGGACTCTGCTGCGTCTCGACTCTGAGCTGTGTCTTAGACCTGTGCTGTATCATCAACCTGAGATGTATCTTCAACCTGAGCTGTGTCATTAACCTGAGCTGTGTCTCAGACCTGAGCTGTGTCATCGACACTAAGCTGGGTCTTTTACACTGAGCTGGGTCTTCGACACTGAGCTGGGTTTCCGTCACTGAGCTGGGTCTTGATACTGCAGGATCTTTGACTCTGCTTGGTCTTGCTCTGCTGAGTCTGCTCTGCTGAGTTCTTAAGCTGTCTGCTTAGCTGTGTCTTCTGCTGTCTTCAGCGAATCTACCTGTAAACTAATAAACTCTATAAGCTCAAACAGGTGAGCTGAAAAACGCTTAGGCTTGTGCGATCATCTACTCGGTTGGGGTCAGCTGGGTTTTGGTATCCAATCAAAACTCTATTAATTTTCCCAACAAAATACGATCGGCCTTGGGCTTTGATCCAGCCAAGGTAGTGTACACAAGGAAGTTATGACGGTTTAGATGGAGGGAGTGGCTCCCCTCTATTTGAACCGAGATGGTAACCCAAGAATGTGAGAATTTTGTCGGCATATGTGTTTACTTTTTAAATGATTTTGCTTATGTGAAGTGTGTTTTTGCTAAAGTGGCTCTCCCATAAGAAATGAAGCATGCTATATCTTTTTCAAATGTTTTCAAAGATGTGCATGGAATCCACTGAGTGCTTTTGTACTCAGCCCCCTGTATTGTTTTCCCTAATGCATGTTGAACGACGTGGTGATGGAGGAGGAGGTGTCAATGTCATTAAATGACTCTCGGATGACGGTCTCACTTAGCGTCTTCCCGTTTTTCCATGTCTATGTATTGTTGGTCCTATGACTCTTGTCGTCATTTTCCGTTAAGGCTTACGACTTTAAACTCAAGTTACCTCACTATGTTCAAACCATCTATCTCTTCGATGGTAGTCTTTTTAAGACGCTTCCGCAGTACGGGGTCGGTGTTCTCATACATCGACCCCAAGTTATGTTATGCTAGGGCAATGTTGACTTATGATTTACTCACATCAACTCTTTTATCCAAACAGTTACTTTTTCAGTTATTCTTATGATTATATTTTGTCCTCACTCATGTTATGATCATTATGGTTTCACCGCACCACCCGCTATGGCGGCTCGGACGGATCCTCATAGGCCCGGGTCGCGGGTTGCCACAGAAATTAATAAAATTTTAATTAATAAAAATAAAAATTAGATTAATATATATGAATTAAAATTAGACAAATTACCAGAATAACATCTAAACAGAGCACGGGATCAACTTTATTTTCGTATTAGTAATAGAATTTCATATTGGCCCCCAATTTCTTTGTCTCCCCTTTTTTAATTTATTAAATTCATTGGCGTATAATTTAAGAGTTAGCTTCCTTCAACCATATTCATTTATGCAGCAAGTCTTTATCTACTAACTCAATTTATAAACTTCAAATTTATCGACCTTCTAATTTGTCCGTTAATGCAATGATTTCTATTTACATAATTCAAAATCAAATTAATCTTAGCTTTACAAATTCATAAGCACGAGATTGATATATTAGCTTTTGAACTATCAAGGTTGAGAAATTTAGTCAGAAAACAAATACTGTACTTAATAGAATGTTAGAAAAAAATTAAATAAAAAAGCTGTGTTTCTGTTAAAATTAAAATAAACTAGTAAGTAGCTCATCGAAATTCGACGGGAAATAACTTTATGTTTTAATTTTTATGTATATATTTTTAAAATACTTTTATATCTTATTTAAAAGTTGTGATATTGTTCGCATTAATTATTAATCAAACTTAGAAAATTAATTATTTCACGTATCTAAATTTATAATTAGTAATGATAATGGATCGGGTATACTCATTCATTATGTATTTTTTTAAAAATCTAAATTTGTTTAGAATTTTTCTACATGTTCATTCTAATCTCGGTTAAAATAGTGACTTTACTGTACATACTCGTCTCAAATCCGTTAAGTAATACTCGATAAAAATATGAACACTCCAAGTAAAATGAATTAAAATTAGTAAAAATCCTTCTTTCTATGTTATTTGAACCGTCTCGTTGGTTTAATGCTAAATTACTCGATAAAAATCTAAACAAAGTTAATATTAATTAAAATTTGTAAAAATTCTTCTTTTTAAGTATATTTGAACGGTCTCGTTGGTTCATGCTAAATCGACATCTCTAATCTTTGCCAAAATGCGGAAAAAAATATTTACATCTTCAAAGTAATATTAATTTAAATTAGTAAACATCATTCTTTCTATGTTATTTTTAGTCTCGTTGGTTTATGCTAAATTACTCAATAAAAATCTAAACAAAGATAATATTAATTAAAATTAGTAAAAATCCTTCTTTTTAAGTATATTTGAACCGTCTCGTTAGTTCATGTTCAATCGATATCTCTAATTTTTGCCAAAATGCGGAAAAAAATATGTTTACATCTTCAAGTTTTTTTGTTATTTCTTTAGCTACATATCCACATTTGATTCAATGTATATATTTTCTAGAAAGCACTAACGATCTTTTATTAAATCTATCCTAAATTAAATAATTCCATCTCAAGTTGAGTTACGATTCATTTGATATTTGTATGTAGTGGAGGCTGTGGAGCATAGCATAATATTTAGCGTTAGCGAATATTAAGTTCAAGTATAGTATTGAATGCTTTAAATTTATATATATATTCTAATTTTTATTTTTATTAATTAAAATTTTATTAATTTCATATTCCTGAAAAATCACATGTTTATCTATTAATCACATCTCATATTTATCTTTCCTTCTATTTAATTAATTTCTTCTATTATACATATTAAAATAATAACAATTTCGGAATGCATTATTTATATATTTTTTTGAGAAATTTAATCTGTAATTACTGATCAATTTAATATTAGACAGATTAAATTTCTCAAAAAAATATATAATTAATGCATTCCGAAATTATTATTATTTTAATATGTATAATAGAAGAAATTAATTAAATAGAGGGAAAGAAAAATATGAGATGTGATTAATAGATAAACATGTGATATTTCAAGAATATGAAATTAATAAAATTTTAATTAATAACAATAAAAATTAGAATATATATGAATTAAAATTAGACAAATTACCAGAATAAAGGAAAATCTGAACGGAGCATCGTGGAGGAGGCAACTTTATTTTTCGTATTTTTGGTTGCCTAAAATTGGTACACCCGGTACGAAATGTCGATGTTCGTATCAGGGTACCACTTTGTATTGTGGTAATCCAGTACGAAATATCATTTTGTATCGATGTATCATTATAAGTGGTACACATGTAGCAAATATTTACATTTAGTATCCGTATAATAATTTAGTATCCACTCTGATTTGTTTCTTATTTGTTTTATGAAAGCTTGTGTGGACATTCAAGAGGAAAAACTTAGTTGGAGAACACCACAGAGTGATGGTAAGTGGATATGAATCTACTGTTGGGGATATCCGTTGTTGCCTTAATATATTTGGCACTGGAGCTATAAAACAGCTCAAAAATCAGCTTTAGGGTGCTTCATGGACCTCCCAGATATTAACACGCGATCCGAGAAAGCACTTCACTACATAGTGTCCCGCCAGGTGATGCCAAGGCCGGATATAGACCCAACATCAATCTGGTTCAAAGTGAAAGGTAGGATTTTACATTTTTTACGGGTCGAATATGCGCTGGTTAGCGGCTTTAGATTTGGGCCTGCCAAGTTCAATCCATACACGACACATTCAATCCCGGAGAATTCAGTATACACACGGCTTCTTGGAAACAAACCAACACTCCCTTCAACCTTGCGTACAATGTTCATCAACAAGAGATTTGAAGTTGACAATGTCGTGGTGAAAGGTAATGAAGACGATTATATAAAGTTGTCAAAGATGTTGCTTGCTACTCTTTATGTTCTTGGCTATAAACCAACCAAGAATAAGATTCCGACATGGATGTGGGTACTGCTTGAGGACAATGAGTCTTGGGAGTAGTTTTCGTGGGGCAGCATGTCCTATCAATTACTGACTCAAGCAATAAACTCCGTAAAAAAAAACCATGCAAGACCCTACCATCTGAAAGGGAACACGATTGCTTTCTTGGTAAGTTTATACTTCTAATCTCGATTAAAATAGTGACTTTACTGTAATACTCGTCTCAAACCCGTTGAGTAATACTCGATAAAAATATGAACACTCCAAGTAAAATTAATTAAAATTAGTAAAAATCATTCTTTCTATGTTATTTGAACCGTTTCATTGGTGTATGCTAAATTACTCGATAAAAATCTAAACGAAGGTAATATTAATTAAAATTAGTAAAAATCCTTCTTTTTAAGTATATTTGAACTGTCTCGTTAGTTCATGTTAAATCGATATCTCTAATCTTTGCCAAAATGTGAAAAAATATATATTTACATATTCAATTTTTTTGTTCTTTTCTTTAGCTACCTATCCCACATTTGATTCAATGAATATATTTTCTAGAAAGCACTAATCGAAGTTTTAGAAAAACATGAATGAAAAAAATGAAAAAGATTCCATATAGACATGTTGATTAAATATTTGTTTAGTCTTCATAGAGAGATTTTCATTTACAAATTTTCTATAGATTATTATATATGAATTAAGAATGTATAAAATAAGGATTTATAAGAATCCATTCCGAAATTGTTATTATTTTAATATGTATAATAGAAGCAATTAATTAAATAGAGGGATAGATAAATATGAGATGTGATTAATAGATAAACATGTGATATTTCAAGAATATGAAATTAATAAAAATAAAAATTAGAATATATATGAATTAAAATTAGACAAATGACCAGAATAAAGGAAAATCTGAACGGAGCACCGTGGATGGGGTCAAATTCTAAACAAATTTACATTTAAAAAAACATAATGAATGAGTATACTCGATCCATTATCATTCCTAATTATAAATTTAGATACGCGAAATAAAATTATAATTTTCTAAGTTTGATTAATAATTAACGCGAACAATATCACAACTTTTAAATAAGATATAAACTTATTTTTAAAATATATACATATAAATTAAAACATAAAAGTTATTTTCCGTAGCCGTCGGAATTCGACGGGAAATAACTTTATGTTTTAATTTATATGTATATATTTTATAAATAATTTTATATCTTATTTAAAAGTTGTGATATTGTTCGCGTTAATTATTAATCAAACTTAGAAAATTAATTATTTTACGTATCTAAATATATAATTAGGAATGATAATGGATCGGGTATACTCATTCATTATTTATTTTCTAAATCTAAATTTGTTTAGAATTTTTCTACATGTTCGTTCTAATCTCGGTTAAAATAGTGATTATATTGTACATACTCGTCTTAAATCCGTTGAGTAATACTCGATAAAAATATGAAAACTCCAAATAAAATTAATTAAAATTAGTAAAAATTATTCTTTCAATGTTATTTGAATCGTCTTGTTGGTTAATGCTAAATTACTATATAAAAATCTAAACAAAGTTAATATTAATTAAAATTAGTAAAAATCCTTCTTTCTAAGTATATTTGAACCGTCTCGTTAGTTCATGTTAAATCGATATCTCTAATCTTTGCCAAAATACGGAAAAAAATGTGTTTACATCTTCAAAGTAATATTAATTAAAATTAGTAAAAATCATTCTTTCCATGTTATTTGAACCGTCTCGTTGGTTTATGCTAAATTACTCGATAAAAATATAAATAAAATTAATATTAATTAAAATTAGTAAAAATCCTTCTTTTTAAGTATATTTGAACCTTCTCGTTAGTTCATGTTAACTCGATATCTCTAATCTTTGCCAAAATGCGGAAAAAAAAAACTTTACATCTTCAAGTTTCACAAAATCAAATATTTTAATTCTAGAAGAAAAAAAGAGAAAGATTCTCAACTTTGATATTAAAATTAAACTATTTATTTGATAATTTAATTACTGATCAATTTAATATTAGATAGATATAATTAATGCATTCCGAAATTGTTATTATTTTAATATGTATAATAGAAGAAATTAATTAAATAGAGGGAAAGATAAATATGAGATGTGAATAATAGATAAACATGTGATATTTCAAGAATATGAAATTAATAACATTTTAATTAATAACAATAAAAATTAGAATATATATGAATTAAAATTAGACAAATTACCAAAATAAAGAAAAATTTGAACAGAGCACCGTGAAGAGGCAACTTTATTTTCGTATTAGTAATATATATATATATATATATATATAGACAAAAACTCCCGTGCATCATCTGCACCGTAGAACCGGGTCAACATTCGACCCGAAACCCGCACCGCAACCCGACCCGAAAACCAACATATAAAAAAAAAAAAATTTACTATTCAGTTTTTGCCCTAATTTTTTCATTCCTTCCGTCGTCTCCTACATCCAATTTAGGGAAAACTTCGTTCTGTCGCTTCCTTCCCCATCCACACTATCTGCTGCTCCTTCCGGCCAATTGATGTCACCGTCTGCATCTTCTTCTTCCAGCATTCGACTACGGTGAGTTCGTTGTAGATAGCATATTAAAATTTGTTTCGGCTCTTTTAATTTGAGATATTATTTCGAGGTTGAAGTTTTCTTTCATTTCATAAAATTTAAAACTTAATGATTTTATTACTCGAGTCTAGTTCGATTTAAAATCCTATATATATGTTTCGCTAGAAAGCTTAATTAGCTAACACTTTAAATTATTTGATGATCCATGTATCTTGCTTTGTTCTTACTTGAAGCACGGCTAATATATTATTTGTTATGAAAGTTGATTTAGTTTTACCTACTTCTGAATTTAAACCTGATATACTTGTTATGGGCTTTGTACTGTGTTTGATGAATTTTATGAATTACAAATTATAGTGACACTAACGTAATTGGTATACTTGTTATTGGTTCTAAGATATTCTTAAGTGGGCATTAATGAGTAGAGCTTATGGGGACTAAGTCAGGCAGTTTCTATTTGGAGTACTCATGTTGGAGTGAAGTCGATGGACTGGGTTTTTGTTCCCCAGATCCGTAGTTCATTAGTTGATTTTGTTATATAAGTAAGATCATTTGAGAATTAAGAAAGTTTCTTAGCTTTGATAGGCATCCCCTGTATGCAGATTTCTCATTGTTCCTTGTTTTTGGTTCAGTTTGTTAGTCAATTTTTCGTTCTATATTCCTTTATGCATGATTTGTTGTATTTTGTTGTTGGTTTGTTTCTCTTCCTTAGCTGATAACTATGCTGATTCTTACAATGAGGGTATGTACTGATCGACTTATGTTGTTATATATAGTAGCACAAAACAGGACAATACATTCTAAAGCATGAAAAAAAAGCCTCGTGGAAAAGAGCTCATAGTGTCCCCCACGTCAGAATGTCAACAAAGGTAGTAATTCTCTTTTACAATTATTAAATTTTATTATATGAAATCATACTTATATTTCATATTATAATTGTTACTGATACATTTTTTGACATAATAATAATAGGAGCTTGTTGAGAAAACAAACAAGACCAAATGTTGTCACAATGAAAAAGACGAAGATAAAGCATGAAATTGAAGAAAGCAGGTAATATTTGAGCTGAATAAATACTAGAGAATTAGGACCAATATATTCTAGTTCTAGCATATAATTGAGCTTTGCTTGTGATTTTCTGCAGTTTTAATGTATGGATTTGATGATTCATTTTGATCACTATTTTTTCTTGTTTGCGGCTATGTCATTAAATGCGGACCTTCTGGACTATGTAATTTGATTCAAAATCTGAATGAATCTCAAAGAAACGATGTTAAGTCTATTGGGTTTGGTGGGCTTCTTTATATGAATAGGTGGAGTTACACTTGCTGGAAGAGTATATTCTGGTTCATTAGGAACTTTAATCCTGTTAATCGTTTGTTAGAATTTCCTGGTGGAAAGCACATAGTTTTAACACCTGGTGACATAGAGGACTTGTTTCTGTTGCCTAGAAATGTGAATAATCCTGTGGTGTCATTGGAAAAGAATGATGAAGATGGTTCAAATTTCTTAGCAGAATTTAAGAGGAGATTTGGTTTGTCAGATGGTGCAACTCAAAAATCTATTTATGAGCTTTTGATGGATAGAAATGATGTTAGATTAAAGGATGGTGGGGATGATTTTAAAAGACTTTTTGTGTTCTATGCTTTATCCACCTTTTTGGCGCCAACCAGAAATTTTTCAATTGAGTTTTCTCTAATCAAACCACTGATTGAAGTTGAGCAAATTTCATCATTTGACTGGTGTACATTTGTGGTTCAAAGATTGTGTAAAGCTCTATTTTCATGGAATGAGAAAAACTTGAAATATATTAGTGGTTGTGTACTTGTCCTACCTCTGCTTTACTGCCACCAATTTATGTGGTTAGGATTGCCTGAGGAATGCACCTTACCACTTATCAGGCACTGGACATCAGATAAATTAAACCAAAGATTGAAGTCTGAGGGTGAGTGTTCCTTTGGACAAGGTAAATGGATAGAAGGGAAATTCCCTATTAGTGGGTTATGTAAAAAAGTCGAAAGAGTAGATGGAGATGAAGAGGATGCACACATTGATCAGGATAAGTTTGTTGATTCCGGAAAAAATGAACCTAATGAACATATGGAAGGTGACAGGTTCATTACTTATAAGCTTCCTCCAGACGAAAAGGACGATGAGCAGATTAAGGCCCTTGCAAAAAATGTAAGCATCGTGTAATTACTTGATAATAACTTACTATTTGTATATTCAGGCTCATCTCTTGTCACTTCATAAATTCGTTTTATGTTATGTAGGAATTGCACAAATCATTTCTGACGCTCAAACGAGACTTCAATGTTATCATGTCTCATCACATGGAAAGATTGAGCAGATTGAAGGATATCAAGACAAGAAATACTAACAAACAAAGTTCTTCATCTACACCTCCCATCGAGGAAATGTCTGATAGCCCAGATTTTTGGGATGATGCTGAAGTTCACAAGTACATTGATGAATTGGTATCTAAGTTCCAGTTGATGAAAGCCTTAGACAAGGATGACTGTCCAAAGTTCGACCTTCTACCTCCATCTCCAGAAGCAAAGTGCCCCGATATCAAGGTAAACAATGATGCTGAGATTCCAATTGCCAGTCCACCTCCATCCCCAGAACCAAAATGTGCTGATTTTAAGGTTAATGATGATGTTGAGATTCTAATTACCAGTGAGGATTTTAATTGTATGAAGAAAATGTCTGCTGAAGGTAATCTCTATATATCCAACTTTATTTCTTTTTATACTTGCTTTGTGTCATCTTCTGCACCAAATTCCTTCAATTTAATTCCCCAGTACCAAAGTGTTTGTGACTAATCTGTCTTTCTTTCTTTCTAGATGTCAAAGTGGATTTAGGGTTAACTATAGTAGATCCATTTCATCCGGATGAAACTGAGTGGAGTGGTCATGATAAAGCTCAATTCAGCTCTACATTCATGAAAAAATATGGAAAATATCTGAAATTGAGCAGGAAAGTAAAGGATATAGTTGATTTTTGCTTTCATCACCATCGTCCCGCTCGAGAGTAAGTAATAAATTCTTAATTTTTTAAAATCTATTAGTGATTAATATTATCTAATGAATTCTGTTTTTTTAATTTTCAGAACAAATGTCTTTAGCAATCCAGCTAAATTCTATTTGTCTATCAAAGATATAAATACCCTAAACGGCGACTGCTTCATGAGCTCAAACATAATTGATACTTGGGCATTTTTGCTCAACAAATCAGAGCAGTACAAGTCATGGAAGAATTCAGATGTCATACGGAAATTTTATTTTACAACACAACACTCAGTAAGTTTTCTTTTTAATATATTGCTACATGTTTTAATAAAATAATATTTGTTTTTGTGAACATAATTATTTTTCTATCTCTTTTGATTTCTGTAGACATACCTGGGATGCATTTTAGATAATGAAAGGGTTGAAGAAAGTGCATGTCAAGTTCAAGGTTGTTGGAGATATTGCATGGAAAAAATGCAACAATCATCAGATCACCTTGAAGCAATTGAGATGGTAAGAAATCATAAATGTTTGTGTTGTAGTTAAAATTTTAATTGTAGCTTGTTAATTTGATTGTGCTGTAATGTTGTAGTTTTTTATTCCTATCTGGCATGAAAGCCATTTCTTTGCTGCTGTTGTGGACTTTCCTCAAAAGAAGATACACTATCTCGACAACCAGAAAGACAACAGTGTTGATAACAGTTCATTTTGGAAGATCGTCACCATATTGGTAATTAAAAATCTTTCTTTACGATTGTTTTATTTTATTATTCTAGTAATACTCAATTCTTGTCACTATTTTTTTGTACAGAGAGAACAGTTTTCGATTTTTCTGAATGAAATGCAACATTCACAAGCAACTGAGGTTAATTTGTATGCAATACAAAATGTTGCTTTTGATTGGCAAAAAAGCTATAGTAATATTGATTGCGGTTTGTATGTCATGAACCATTTGGAAAACTTTGTTGGTCAAGCTTACGAGTGCTCAGATTTGATGAAGGTAAGAAACTTTATATTTATATCATTTTTCAGTTTTCATACGTGATTATTTTCTGATATTATTTTTATTTTCTTTTTTCCTTGCCAAAGCCTATGTCAATAAGAAAATTAAGAGCTCAATATTGTTATAAGATCGTTGTATCCAAGATGAATAGTTGTAGAGAACAAGTTCTGACTGAGATACTTCAATTTTGCTCAAAAAATAAAAAGTGATGCAGGTAAATCATTCTTTATCATTTTATCTAATATTGATATTAAAGAATTACCATTTTTACTGCTTTTTGTGAACCTTTACATTTTTCTTTTTGTAGTTTCGGAGTATGCTATGCTAACAAAGCAAATGGTCTAGATATGGAGAGATTGGAAGTTAAGGAATCAATAGATGGACACAATCTTACAACATTAATTTAGCAAAAGCAAGATTTTGAATGTTTTATTGATTACATATTACTTGTTATTCTCTTACATTAATAGTAATGCTTGCAGCATAATATTAATTTTGTTGGTAATGATTACATATTACTTGTTATTCTCTTACATTTGGAATTCATCAGAATGTTGGTCAGTCTTATATATATTATATGTTGGATTGTTAATCAAGAGTAGTGTAATGAATGCATTCTCCATAACTAGACCTTTGTACTAAAATGATCATGTTTGAGGCTGGCTGTTATTTTTTCATTAACAGGGGAATAAATTGTCTTGCAATACTAGAGTAGTATTTGAGATATATAAATCGAGAAAATTTCATCAAAATTCGAATAGTAACATTTGTCGTTAATAATAGTAATATTTATTGTGAATAAAAGTAACATGTGATATCATGATATAAATCAAGTCCCGTTATCGGCATGAATAACTAAATACTAATTAATAACATGTTATATCTTATTTTACAAGTGAAGAGAATACGATTCACCATTTGAGATATATAAATGGAGAAAAAATCACCAAAATTCGAGAAGTAACATTTGTCGTTAGTAAAAGTAACATTTGTCGTGAACAAAAGCAATATTTCATCTAAAGATCAAAATCGAACCTCGTTGTCCACATGAATAACCAAATATTAATTAATAACATATTATATCTCCATTTACGAGTGATGAGACTACCATTCACCATTTGAAATGTATAAATTGAGAAAATTTCACCAAAATTTGAATAGTAACGTTTGTCGTTAGTAAAAGTAATATTTATCGTGAATAAAAGTAACATTTGATATCAAGATAAAAATCGAGCCCCGTTATCGGTATGAATATCTAAATACTAATTAATAACATGTTATATCTTCTTTTACAAGTGAAGAGAATACCATTAACCATTCCAGATATATAAATAGAGAAAATTTCACCAAAATTCGAGAAGTAACGTTTGTCGTTAGTAAAAGTATTATTTGTCGTGAACAAAAGCAACATTTGATATTATGATAAAAATCGAGCCTCTTTATCCGCATGAATAACTAAATATTAATTATTAACATATTATATCTCCTTTTACAAGTGACGAGACTACCATTCACCATTTGATATATATAAATGGAGAAAAATTCACCAAAATTCGAGGAGTAACATTTGTTGTTAGTAAAAGTAACATTTGTCATGAACAAAAGCAATATTTCATCTGAAGATCAAAGTCGAGCCTTGTTGTCCGCATAAATAACCAAATATTAATTAATAATACATTTTATCATTTTTTATATGAGTGACGAGACAACCATTCACCATTTCAAATGTATAAATCGAGAAAATTTCACCAAAATTCGAGGAGTAACATTTGTCGTGAACAAAAGCAACATTTCATCTGAAGATCAAAATCGAGCCTCGTTGTCCTCATGAATAACCAAATATTAATTAGTAACATATTAAATCTCCTTTTACAAGTAATGAGACTACCATTAACCATTTGAAATTTATAAATCGAGAAAATTTCACCAAAATTCGAATAGTAACATTTGTCGTTAGTAAAAGTAATATTTACCGTGAATAAAAGTAACATTTGATATCATGAATAACTAAATATTAATTAATAACATATTATATCTCCTTTTACAAGTGATGAGACTACCATTCACCATTTGATATATATAAATGGAGAAAAATTCACCAAAATTCGAGGAGTAACATTTGTCGTTAGTAAAAGTAACATTTGTCGTGAACAAAAGCAATATTTCATCTGAAGATCAAAATCGAACCTCGTTGTCCGCATGAATAATCAAATATTAATTAATAATACATTGTATCATTTTTTGTAGAGCTAGACGGTTTTTTCGGACCGTAACTTTTCTTGATTTGAGAAAACGGACTTTTATGTGCGGGCCGGCAAAATACGGACTAAAACTTTTTTTTTTTGCGTCCGTACGCCAATTTAGGGCCCAAACGAGGTGGTTTGGGCTTTTTCGCATACGTGGCACGACACATCACTCTCTCCCAGCCATGTCACCTAAATTGGAGCGGTAAAAATAAGAAATTTCTCGATGTTTTTGAATGGAGGAGCTGTTGTTGCTGCTGTGACACCGGCTGTCTCCTCCAGCAGAGGTAGAGCTGCTGCCATTCGCATGTTGTGTTCTTCGCGTCGAGCTACTGCTGCTCTCTTGTTGCCCTTCTTCAGCTCGTCTTCTCCAGTGGCAACTCCCAATGAAGAAGAAATCTCCGGTGGCCGGGTTTCAGCTTCCAAGAAGAACCGCAAGAGATTCTCGCAAAGAATCACTCCCGTGGTTGGGCTCCAACTTCCAAAGAAGAATGCAGAAGAGATTCCGCAAAGAAATTGTGGTTGGGCTCAATTTTCCAAAGATCAAGAAGAGATTCCCGCAGCAGCCTCCAAATGTGGTTGGCTCCATTTCCAAGAAGCCGTGAAGAGATTCTGCACGATTTCCAACTGTGGTTGGGCTCCAGCTTCAAGACTACCGCAAAGAGATTCCCAGGCCTACCGTGGTTTGGGCTCCGGCTTCCAAGAAGAACAGAAGAGATTCCCGCAAAGAGCCTACCGTGGTTGGGCTCAGCCTTCCAAGACTACCAGAAGAGATTCACAAAGAGCCAAACTGTGGTTGGGCTCCATTGTCCAAAGATCACCGTGAAGAGATTCCAAGAAGAAATTCCATGTGGTTGGGCTCGCTTGTCCAAGACTACCAAGAAGAGATTCCCCGCAGCTAGCCTACTGTGGTTGGGCTCCTGCTGTCCAGCGTGAGTGGTCAAGAAGCTGTACTGCTCGTGTGTTGCTCGTGAGCTGCTGCTGTCGACCAAGAGAGAGAGCTGCTGGGTTGCCTCTGTTCTTCTCCAGCTCGTGGTCGAGCTGCTGTGGTTGTTGTTCTTCTCCAGCTCAGGCGATAATCGAGAATCTGCAACATTTCTTCTTCAGAAACAACAACTACAATTCCACTTAGATCATATTGCATTTCATTGATTAAATAGTAGATCCAAAAACATCGAGAAATTTCTTATTTTTACCGCTCCAATTTAGGTGACATGGCTGGGAGAGAGTGATGTGTCGTGCCACGTATGTAGAAGTGGGGTTCGGGCTCCAGTTGTTACGTCACGTGCGAAAAAGCCCAAACCACCTCGTTTGGGCCCTAAATTGGCGTACGGACGCAAAAAAAAAAAGTTTTAGTCCGTATTTTGCCGGCCCGCACAAAAATGTCCGTTTTCTCAAATCAAGAAAAGTTACGGTCCGAAAAAACCGTCTAGCCGGCAAGATTCCCGCAGAGAGCCGTGGTTGGGCTCCTTCAAAGACGCCGCAAGAGATTCCCGCAGCTCCAAATTGTGGTTGGGCTCAGCTTCCAAGAAGAATGAAGAGATTCCCGCAAGACTACCGTGGTTGGGCTCCGCTTCCAAGACCGCAACAGAGATTCCCGCAGGAGCTCACATATTTGTCAAAGACTACTGAAGAGATTCAAAGCTACCGTGGTTGGGCTCATTGTCCAAGACTGGGCGCAAGAGATTCCCGCAGCTCCAGCTGTGGTTGGGCTCCTGCTGTCCAGCGTGAGTGGTCAAGAAGCTGTACTGCTCGTGTGCTGCTCGTGAGCTGCTGCTGTCGACCAAGAGAGAGAGCTGCTGGGTTGCCTCTGTTCTTCTCCAGCTCGTGGTCGAGCTGCTGTGGTTGTTGTTCTTCTCCAGCTCAGGCGATAATCGAGAAGCTGCAACATTTCTTCTTCAGAAACAACAACTACAATTCCACTTACAAGTGAAGAGAATACCATTAACCATTCCAGATATATAAATAGAGAAAATTTCACCAAAATTCGAGAAGTAACGTTTGTCGTTAGTAAAAGTATTATTTGTCGTGAACAAAAGCAACATTTGATATTATGATAAAAATCGAGCCTCTTTATCCGCATGAATAACTAAATATTAATTATTAACATATTATATCTCCTTTTACAAGTGACGAGACTACCATTCACCATTTGATATATATAAATGGAGAAAAATTCACCAAAATTCGAGGAGTAACATTTGTTGTTAGTAAAAGTAACATTTGTCGTGAACAAAAGCAATAATTCATCTGAAGATCAAAGTCGAGCCTTGTTGTCCGCATAAATAACCAAATATTAATTAATAATACATTGTATCATTTTTTATATGAGTGACGAGACAACCATTCACCATTTCAAATGTATAAATCGAGAAAATTTCACCAAAATTCGAGGAGTAACATTTATCGTTAGTAAAAGTAACATTTGTCGTGAACAAAAGCAACATTTCATCTGAAGATCAAAATCGAGCCTCGTTGTCCGCATGAATAACCAAATATTAATTAGTAACATATTAAATCTCCTTTTACAAGTAATGAGACTACCATTCACCATTTGAAATGTATAAATCGAGAAAATTTCACCAAAATTCGAATAGTAACATTTGTCGTTAGTAAAAGTAATATTTATTGTGAATATAAGTAACATTTGATATCATGATAAAAATCAAGCCCCGATATCGGCATGAATAACTAATTATTAATTAATAACATATTATATCTCCTTTTACAAGTGAAGAGAATACCATTCACCATTTGATATATATAAATGGAGAAAATTTCACCGAAATTCGAAGAGTAACATTTGTCATTAGTAAAAGTAATACTTATCGTGTATAAAAGCAACATTTGATATCATGATAAAAATCGAGCCTCGTTATCGGCATGAATAACTAAATATTAATTAATAACATATTATATCTCCTTTTACAAGTGACGAGACTATCATTGACCATTTAATATATATAAATCGAGAAAATTTCACCAAAATTCGAGGAGTAACATTTGTCGTTAGTAAAAGTAACATTTGTCGTGAACAAAAGCAACATTTCATCTGAAGATCAAAATCAAACCTCGTTGTCCACATGAAATAACCAAATATTAATTAATAACATATTATATCTCCTTTTACAAGTGATGAGAGTACCATTCACCATTTGAAATGTATAAATCGAGAAAATTTCATCAAAATTCGAGGAGTAACATTTGTCGTTAGTAAAAGTAACATTTGTCGTGAACAAAAGCAACATTTCATCTGAAGATCAAAATCGAGCCTCGTTGTCCGCATGAATAACCAAATATTAATTAGTAACATATTATATCTCCTTTTACAAGTGATGAGACTACCATTCACCGTTTGAAATGTATAAATCGAGAAAATTTCACCAAAATTCGAATAGTAACATTTGTCGTTAGTAAAAGTAATATTTATCTTGAATAAAAGTAATATTTGATATCTTGATAAAAATCGAGCCCCGATATCGGCATGAATAACTAAATATTAATTATAACATATTATACCTCCTTTTACAAGTGATGAGACTACCATTCACCATTTGATATATATAAATGGAGAAAAATTCACCAAAATTCGAGGAGTATCATTTGTCGTTAGTAAAAGTAACATTGTCGTGAACAAAAGCAACATTTCATCTAAAGATCAAAATCGAACCTCGTTGTCCACATGAATAACCAAATATTAATTAATTACATATTATATATCCTTTTACGAGTGAGGAGACTACGATTCACCATTTGAAATGTATAAATCAAGAAAATTTCACCAAAATTCGAATAGTAACATTTGTCGTTAGTAAAAGTAATATTTATCGTGAATAAAAGTAACATTTGATATCATGATAAAAATCGAGCCCCGATGTCGGCATGAATAACTAAATATTAATTAATAACATATTATATCTCCTTTTACAAGTGAAGAGAATACCATTCCCCATTTGATATATATAAATGGAGAAAATTTCACCGAAATTCGAGGAGTAACATTTGTCATTAGTAAAAATAATACTTATCGTGTATAAAAGCAACATTTGATATCATGATAAAAATCGAACCTCGTTATCGGCATGAATAACTAAATATTAATTAATAATCCATAAATCATTTAAACATGATTGTCCAATGGATCAAAATAAATTCATCTTTAACATGTATATTGTTCAATTCCTAAACAAAGGGATAAAAAATTTCATCAAAGTATCTACTCTTGTCTTATCCTTTCTCTCATACTGCTTCTCTATATCCAAACTTGTACCAAAATTCTTCTCCATAATCCCCTTTAATTATCAACAAGAAAGTAAATTAGTATAATAATGAAAAATAATTCAAAACATGTAATAAATGAAATAATTATATAACAACTTACATCAGAACAATTTTTGATTAGGAGTTTTGGACCCAAACTCCTTCAATGTATTTGAAGTTGATCCATGAAAATTCTTCTTCTTCTTCATCTTACCTTTCTCAAGATATCCTTTGAGTCTTTTTCTTCGTCCTTTTGTGATTGAACGTGACGGATCTTTCACAGTAATAGATGATGTTAAAACTTCAGTATCTACAATTTCGGTAATCTGTTCCCTTGCCAAATCTGAAGCTTCAAGAGCTGCTCTTATACTACTCAACCCATCTTTAACTATTATTCTGTCATCTTCATTCTCTTGTGCCTTCAAGATAAGATTGTAACATTCTCTCACCATTTGATGTCTCCAAGGAGGACAATCTTTCTTATTCACTGATGTAGTTTCGAATTTATCCCAAACAGCTTTTTTTGCAAATTTTGTCCATCTTTCTTTAATGTAGCTCTCTGGAATCTTGACTACCGAATTAGCATGCAATATTCTCAAGCAATGACAACATAATAGTCCACATTCTTCAAATCTTTTGCATGAGCAAGCCACCATAGGACCAATCATATAAAAACTCACTTGATATGTATCATCAGCATCAATGACATTATAGGATTTGATGTCATATTCATCAGAGAAACAGTTAAATGATAAGGCAGTGGATTTCAAGAACTCATCTTCAAAATCTTTATAAAGTGTATGTGTATATACCTGAGAAGCATGTTTTAGAAGTCCATTCATTGGCAAACATGAGCTAGGCAGTCCCCTTGAGCACTGGAATTCGTCATTTGCTTCATTGCTTCTCCAACGCTCCACTGTATTCTTAAAAATAGTGTAAAATTCATTCAAGCTGGTTGACTTCTTTGCATTTGATCCTAATGCATTATTCGTGCTCTCACTTCTTTGTGATGATAAAATCCCACCAGAGAAGAAGTCTTTGCTGAATGCATTACACCACTTCTCTCTTAAATCATAAACCTTTGTAAACCAAGAATTCTTCTGCAGTCCGTACTTTGAAATCATGGAGCTCCAACAATTTTGAAATTGTGCTACATTTGTACATCCAGATAAGCATTTATGAAATTCACTTGTAAAGCACTTATCAAACTTCAATGTCCCCAACCGACTTAGTACATTCTTGTACAAATGCCATATGCATAACCTGTGCTTTGTGGTAGGAAAAAATTTTTCTATCGCATTTGACATTGCTTGATCTTGATCGGTAAACAATGATACAGGAGTTTTGCCCTCCATAGATTTCAAGAAAACCTCAAATAACCACTCAAATGTCCCAATCGTCTCATTTGAAATGAATGCACATCCAAACATAACATTCTTCCTATGATTATTTATACCAACAAACGGTGCACAGGGCAAATGATACTTATTTGTCCTATATGTTGTGTCAAAGACAACAACATCTCCATATATCATGTAATCCTCCTTCATCATTGAGTCTCTCCAAAAAACATTGCATAGTCTGCCTTCTTCATCTAGCTTCACTCTAAAAAAGAAGTCTTTATCTTCAACACCTTGTTCGTTTAATATATCAATAAGTGTCTGTGCATCCCCCCCATCTATTGCAGCAATTTTCAATCTATTTACAAAATTCAAGTGATCTTTCTTCGTATGACCAAGTATATGTTCACCACCTGCATCCTTTGCCATGTACCTATATGAATCAGTTGGTCTCATTCCAGAAGATATCATGTCCTCAATAACAGTAGCCTTGTCTATGCTAATTGATCTTTGAGAACGATGCATGTAACTCCATTCACTCCTAGAAAGTGTATGATTGTGTTCTAAATGGTGATGAACTACCTCATAAAACCCATCAGCAACCATTTTTGCCTTCAATGATGCCTTACAACCTGTCCGGGTGACTAATGTTACTCTCTTCTTTCCTTTTACATCATTGTTCGAACTAGACCTTCTAGTTCCTTCACATGAGCACACTAACCATTTACTTATCAAATCCCCACCAACATTATATCTTGAAATTGATTTTCTAACACTAAACCCAATTTCGTAAGCATGCTTCTGGTATAGATCATAGATATATTCAAATTTCTTTCTCTTGATCCCAAGTAAAGAACCAGACATACATGTAATATCACCTATAAGAGGGGAAACATTACTTTCTGAAAGAAATGTGACATTTGTATTGAAATTAAGTCAATATATTACCTTCATAGTACATATTACGTTGAATTTTATCGGCAGGAGGCTCATCACAATCATGACCAGAGTGATCAATATTATGGCATGTAACACTTTGTTCTTTTTCCACACGAGAGTTGTCAGAATCATCATCAGAGTCATCAACATCAAACATGATACATTGTTGCTCATCGACGTTGTAATTTTCTTGCTCCTCTCCAAATTCATAACCTGTCAATATCAAATGAAACAACACACTTCATAAAACTAAGAAACACTTTCCATTACATTGTATTATGTTTCTTTAAGCCATATCAGTCAACATATTACCTTCACAGAATGTAACACTTTTTTCTTTTTCTGCACACAGTTCATTAGAGTCACCATGAGACTCATTAGCATCAAACATTATATTTTGTTGCTCGTCGAAGTTGTATTTATCTTGCTCCTCCCCATATTCCTGAGCTGTTAACATCAAACAACATTTAACAATATTTATGAACAATTATTCCTTACCTTTCTCTATTCAAAAAACATGCAATCTCATCAATTACAACATTTTACTTTGATCTACTAATCAACTTTTCTTTCTTGCTCTTGTTTCTGCCTATATCATCTGTCTCAGCCTTGCAAGAGTTCACCAACGGTAAGGCTAACTAGACTTACTCGTCTACTAAACTAGTTCGAGTATGATCATAGAATCGAGAAATGATGTGAAAATCTATATTTCAGGCTCTCACAATAGACTCAAGCTCAGCTGTGAGAGTGAAAGGAATCACAGTTCAGAATGGACATCAGATGAATTTTGTCATCGGGCGTTCGGACTCTGTTCGGATCATAAATGTCAAAGTTTCTGCCCCAATACAGATGGGATTCATATTACTGAATCAACAAATGTTGTTCTTCAGAACTGCAAAATTGGGACAGGTTTTACTGCTTTCACCACAGTAATATGACACACAAGTTTGGACATATACAAATGCCCATTAAACATAACTTAATCTAGATGACCTAATTGAAACATTTCAATGGAAACTAGCAGTGTATAGCATTAATAATGTAAAGCTCTTTCAGACAATTGATCAAACAGTTTATACAAAATATTATTGTTGTGCATAGAATATTTGAACACAAAATTCAAATTTTCAGAAATACTTGATTAAAGCACAAATAAACAAGAAGAATTTCTCTATAGACTAACCTGTTCTTGCATTTGATTTTACTGTTACGACTTTAACAGGTATCAGCGGTGGGGTTGGGAGTGACATCTTAATCGGCGGTGGAGGTGGTGTTATCAAAGACATATTAATTGACGGCGCCGCCGGCGGAGGTGGTACTATCGGTGGTGAAGAAGATTGTGGCATGAAAAAGATGAAATAGTATAAAGAAAAGAGATGGAGAAGACGATGCGAAGGTTGGAGACGGGAGAATACGGTTTGCAGGAGAAGATTGCAGAAGAGAGATTATATATATATGTATATATATATGGGTCGAACCGGGTTAATAAGTTTGGGTCGGGTCGGGTCGGATTACCGGATCCTGCTGCACGTAGAGCTGTATGTACGTGAGTGCTGCTCATATATATATATATATATATATATACATAACGAATTCTTCGTACGCAAAACTTTTGGATGATTTCTCTTCTTTTCATGGGGTTGCACTTTTGCTGTTAAGGTACACAACAAATTACAGTTCCCCGTAAAAAAATTGTATAAAAGTGCACAGGATTATTATTTACTTCCGTCACCAATCAAATAAGTGTCGAAACCCTCAAAATATTTGTTTCCGAATAAGTGTCTCGTACTCTTATTTCAGATTTTTATATAAAAGTTATGTCAAATTATTATATTTCTTCTTGATTCATTGGAAAATTTATACTTTTTCACTTTTCCATGGAATATTTAAGGATAAAATGAATCATTTTGCTCATTATCTTGATATACGCAGTTTGACTATTGGAAACACATATTTGGGGAAGGAGAGAGTAACAAACAAAAAAGAAAAAAATAAAACAAAATAGTATTAAAAATTATTATTATTTTAGTATCAAGATATTGTAATATGCAGTAATAGTAATAGGGTCATTAAATTTATTAATTTGTTCCTATATTAGTTTGGCACTCCCTCAGTTCCGCTCATTTTGTCTGCATTTCCTTAAATGGAAGTTTCGTTCAATTTGTCTACTTCTCAATAAGGAAAGAATTTACCCTTCAAAACATATCTGTGCCGAACAGTAAATAGACAAAATGAACGGAACAGAAGGAATATTATATATGGAGTATCATATTAGGATTATTAATTGTTTCATTGCATTTGATTAATTAATGGATTAAATTTTTTCCCTCTCAAAAAAAATTAATGGATTACATTTTGGTGCTACTACTATTTTTTTTCCATAATCTCAATTTTGTTAAAAAATATTATTACCCAAATTCTACCCAAGAGTGACTTTATTAATAACATTCTTTGATAACTATCCAATATCCAAAAAATCAATGTGACTTTATCTTAATAACAGACAAAAACTATGTAACACAATCAATCTTATTAATCCCTACCAAATCAGAATAACAGATTTCTTCCGATTGTACATATGACATACTTATATAACTAGAAATAAAAGTTTGAAAATAAAAAAACTACTACATCATTAGATGCAATTCCATGTCACCCACCCGTCACTAGTCACATAATACATTAATGCAAAAATGAAGTAAAAGAACATTTCAAGCTGATTAAAACCATCTATTTAATCCAAGTCTCAAACCAATTAATACAAAAACTGCATACACTGTTTGTTGTTATCTCCCCACATAACTAGATTCTTCTACTTTCTCTCACCAAAATTTCAGCATTGAAGTAATCTGATCAGCCCATATATGGAAAATTATGTTTATTTTTGGCTTATGTGTATGTGCAAACTACAACAAACTCTCGAGAAAGAGCTAATTATTGCCGCAGCAGCTGACTCCAGATTACCTACTCTACAATTCCTGCTTCTTCTCAGGCAGAGACTCCTTCCATAATTTGTTCGATTTCGTGTTTTGTAGGCAGAGCAGGGATGGCCCCGCTCTTTGTCACCGTGAGGGCACCGCATGCATTTGCAAATAAGAGAGCATGTCTCAACCGCTTTTCGTCCTGTCATCAGTAGTTTGTAAAATCAATCACCACTCACAGATTTCGTCTTTATTAATGAAATCGAAACCTCAGTCACAGCTCTGTTACCTTGAAAAGATTCACATCTGCAGCTAAACAATAAAGTATTGCACCAGTAAATGCATCACCAGCACCAGTTGTGTCAACAGCTTTGACTTTGATGCCAGAAACTCTTCCCTTGAATTGCTGTCAAGAAATTTGCCTAATATCAATGAGCTCATATTTGAATAGGAGAGGATATGCAACACAGTTATTTGACTTCATCATCCCCCCCCCCCCCCAAAAAAAAAAAAAAAAAAAAAAAACTGAGAATATGTATCTGTATCTGCATCGGCCTACACAGCCATGAGTTGTTTCTTCACTATAGGACCATATTTCAAATGAAATTATGAAACGGATATGGAGAAATCCAAAACCATTCGACGAACAATTTAACACTTGCACAACTTCCATTTGATTTCCCAAAAGCAATACAGCATGAAGACTTAGTAGTTACAATCATTTATAATATGCATAGACTGAATGCAATTTCACAAACATACCTTAGTGTAATATCTGCAGCCAGCCTTTCCTTCACTTACAAGCAAAAGACTTAGATTAGGATGAAAAAGCTTCTTCAACACCACGTCGTCATCATTTGGATTGTCACCTTCAGTCAGGAATGAGATTTCATCCTCGCTTATCTGTAATGTTATAGGAGCCTATTAATAAAGTATGTTATGGCGGAACGATAGAGCCTCTCAAGTGGCACATAGTTTCTAGGATTTTACCTTGATGATATCCGCTTGATCCCATATGGCCATTATACCCTTTCGAGCAGCTTCTTCTGAGGGCCACAAGGTCAATCTCAGATTTGGGTCATAAGAAAGTAAACTACCTGATTTCTTGGCAATGCGCATAGCAGCAAGGTGCGTTGATCTACATGGTTCATCAATCAAACTGATTGACCCATAGTGAAAAATGGATGCCTGCATTAAATATTTGTAGCTCTCAGAGAATCACACAAACAACCAAGCCGGGCAGAAACGTTCCGCTCCATTGTTAATCACATTGAGCAGTGAAAATCAAACCTTCTTAACAAGATTCAGATCAAGTTCTGACTCCTGGAAAAGCATGTCAGCACTCGGATTGCGGAAGAACATGAATTCACGCTCGCCATCTGCTCTGAGCGTGACAAATGCCAGAGCAGTTCTTGCGTAGGGGTCAAATCGTACACCAGAATTGTCAACTTTGTTTTCTTTCAACATGTCAGCAAGCATTTGTCCAAACTCATCATTGCCTACCTAAGAATGTACTACTCATTTTCATATATCTACTTAATCTGAAGTTTTGATAAGAAAAGTAGTGTACTACGAATAAGATCCAGTATGCAGAACATTAAGTAATAAAGCAAAGGAAGGAACTCAAACCGAGTATTACAATGAAGAAAACAATAGAAGGGTGATCAACTAGCAAAGAAATTAAGCTAATATATAAATGAGATGATAGCAATGCGATCATTGTGGCAACAATATGAACTCAACCCTCCTGCGTGCTTACCTTTCATTAAGTAATAACTAAACAGATTTTGATTGCTACTTTATTTCGACATGTACATAGTTGAAGGTGAATTCTTATGATAAGCAAAGAGTGAAATTCCAGCATGAAAAGACTTTACTGATATCTCATCAAAGTACATAGAGAACTGCTCAAGTACAACCAAAGACAGAAACAACGTAGCACGCAATTTCATCATCTACAAATTTATCAAGATATGGTCATTATTTCATATCTAACAACAATAACTAGCAGGAGCACCAGCTGGAGATATAAAAAAAAAAAAAAAAGAAACGATGACTCTAAGAAAACATAAAAAGACAAAGGGGCAGAACAGAAATGCACCTTTCCAATGAAAGCAGCAGAACCTCCTAATTTTGCTACACAAACAGCCACATTTGCAGGAGCACCACCTGGAGCCTTGTAAAAGGCAGGAGCTTCAGCAAGTGAAACTCCACCAACTGTAGGCACAAAATCTATCAACATCTCTCCAAAGCAAACAAGAAGATGGCTTGTCTGAACTGAACCTTCACTTCCGTTCATCGTAAGTCTACTAATATCACCTATAAAGCATTGAACTAGTCAGAATGATGCAAGGTAAGAGTGAATTGTATAGTTAAAGGCTTACAGCACAACACTAAAAGCACATACAGAACAAAACAAGATTGCATGCAAACGATAACAATTATTCTCTGATCCACACTTCTTTGTTTGAAATAGTAAATTCTAGGCAAAGATCATTCAAGAGCTGGTCCATTGTCATTGCTGAAGGAACTCATAAGCAACTGCCATGTTTTCCGGCCTTTGTCAGAATCTACTGAATGCAAAAGGCAATGAACATGGCCCCATAGGCTTATCCATAGTCATTTCTTTATAAGATGCAATTAAGGGACTTCAAATTTTCATTTATTAATAAGTATCCGACAATTATAAATAAGAAAAGATTTCAGTTAAACCGTACTAGTTTCTGACAGCAGTGTAGCAAACATGAGAAATTGTAACCCCGAAGACTAAAATCCAATATCGGGAATTAGACTACAAAGATAAATATCTCAAATCACAAATAAAAATAAAACCAAAAAACGCTAATGATTAACACCAAGAAATGAGTTATGGTTACCGCATTAGTGGCTATAAGCTAAAATGACCCATCTGAAATTACACAATAAATACAGACAATCCAAGAAAGTTGATATCTTGGCAAGATTCAAGAGATATAAACTAATTCAACTGTCTTTTGACTCATTTCATCCAACAAGCAGCTATTGAAACCCCATTTTTCTAGAAATCGTAGAACAACAATATCATTTTTTGTATAAACTTTAAACAGTCACTATAATAACTAAATCCGATCTTTAATCAAATCCCATCTCATCATTCATCCGCACCTGCTACACAAAACTGTTTTTCTCTATCAACATAAATCACTAGAACAAAAATCAGATAAATCGTGCATGTTAAGAGCAGTGATAAACAAGAACCTGAAATGGGATTTTCAGCCATGTCAAGCGGCTATCGCAGTCGGCGCAAATAATGAACTTTGAGTATATCGTCGGGACTTCGCACACAAGCACGATCCCAAGTGAGATAGGGGGGAGAGAGAGAGAGAGAGAGAGAGGAGGGGAGGGGGGGGGTTGGTGGTGTCTTGGTGGCGTAATTAAAAGCGACTGGTGAAAAACAATTTTGTTTTTTCCGCTATGAGAAATGAGTTCTTGATTCAATGAAGTTGGCAAGCGGAGAAAAATTAGAAACGAACGAGTACGGAATATATATATATATATATATATATATATATATATATATATAGCAAATGTTTCCTGTGAAAGGGGGCAACTTAGATCCGTAATTCGCCTTTTTTTTCTTGGGCGTGAGTGATTGATTCCCTTTTTTATTTAGGTTTTTTTTTCTTTTTTTTTTTTGGTCTTACTTATTTTTTTTTCTTTATTTTGATGTGGTCCCTTTATTTGTGTTGGACGCTTAATTGCTTTAGTTACTCCCTCCGTCCCATTTATATAAGCGGATTGAAATTTTCACAAGGATTAAGAAAAATTATTGGAAAAGTAAATTATGTAGTAAATTTCTTAATATGCCCCTATTTATTATTTGACTATGTATTTTTTATGAGTTAATCAAAGAATTAAATAGGGGTATAATAGTAAATGAGCTAAAAAACATTACTTTTATGGAAACAAGCCTATATATTTGGGACATCCGAAAAAGAAAAACAAACCTATATAAATTGGACGAAGGGAGTATTTTCTTTCCTAAATAATGAAAAATAATTTATACTTATCGGAGAGCTTCGATTTACAAAATTTCGATGAGTTTTGAACATGAGCTAGTTTTTACCATAAACAATTGGCAAATATTATTGAAGCTTTTTTATATAGACACCACGAATCTAAGTTGTGCGTATTAATTATGTTATTTTATATAAATTGTTGGGAAATTTAATAGAGTTTTGATTTGATTCCAAAATCCAGCTGACTCCAATCGAGTAGATGATTGCACAAGCCTAAACGTTTTTCAGCTCACCTGTTTGTGCTTATAGAGTTTCTAAGTTTACAGGTAGAGTCGCTGAAGACAGCAGAGGACATAGCAGAAGACACAGCTAAGCGGACACAGTTGAAGAATTCAGCAGAGCAGACTCAGCAGAGCAGACCAAGCAGAGTCAAAGACCCAGCAGTATCAAGACCCAGCTAAGTGACGGAAACCCAGCTCAGTGTCAAAGACCCAGCTCAGTGTAAAAGACCCAGCTTAGTGTCAATGATACAGTTCATGTCTAAGACAGCTCAGGTTAATGACACAGCTCAGGTTGAAGACACAGCTAAGATTAATGATACAGCACAGGTCTAAGACACAGCTCAGAGTCGAGACGCAGCAGAGTCTAAGACGCTGAAGACACAGCAGAGACGCTTAGCAGCTCGAAGACGAAGACCTTCTCTAAGACAAGATCCCGATGTCTGAAGATCTTGTCTGACGCGGTCAAATCAGAGAAGAAATAGCTTCTGCAGATGCAGACCTACTTCGTAGGTTAAAAGCCAGAAGTCAATGAGAGTAGGTAAGATTCAAACGGCTCTCTTCCAATGGCTAGTTTGAATCTCCACCTATATATATCTCCTCACCATTGAAGGTAGTGAAATTTGGCGAGACGACCGAAGAAATAAAAGAGCAAACAGAAAAATGAACAACGATCTTCAAAGCCAAATCTTTCAAGAACACCTACCACTACCGTGTTCTTAGTTGTTCACATATTCAGTCATAGGCAGAATAGATCAGAATAGAAATATCTTAAGCCTAGTTTGAACGAGTTCATCATACTCCTTGTTCTTCATTGAAAGAACTCGTTCATAGTTGGAAAACCCATACCCAAACCCAAACCCAAACCCAGAAAGGTTAGGTCAAGGTACGCCTGCTCGAAGCGTGTAATTAGAGTGGTCAGGTTTTTTCAGTATCCGTAAACTGAAAGGTGTAGGCTTGACAGTGCCCGTAAACTGTTGGAAACAGCTCGGATTAGAGTTGTGAAGTTGTTTGGTACTTGGAAACCAAGTGGTAGTGAATTACCAGTGAATCTGGTCGTGGACGTAGGAGGTGTTACTCCGAACCACGTTAAAATTGCTTTGTTCTTTACTGCTTTGTTTATGCATTCTGCTAACTCCTCTCACGCATACATTTCAAGCTGCATAAACTGACTAACTGAAAAGAGAAACAAAGCTTTGCAATATATTTGAAGTAACAGACGGACTTTCCAAACCCACCAACTTCCGCACACACACACTCACACAGCCAGCTGTGTCGATCAAGCTGCCTTCCAGCTGGATCGAACACAGCAGGCTCTCTCAAAAGAGTTTTTAATTGGAAAAGTTTTTAAACCTTGGTGTATTTACCCCCCTCTACACCAAGGTATCCGTCTTGGGACCAATAATTGGTCTCAGAGCAGTGGTTCAAAAGATCACTGTATCTGTGTCAAGTCAGCTTCTTTGCTGATAGTGATCACCAGAACAGATCCTTCAAAGTTTCAAAATCTTTTTAAAACCATTATATTGCATACTGTCATGGAATCTTCCTTGTGGATGAATCTTCCGACATTCTCTGTCGATGATTATCAGATCTGGAAGTTCCAACTCAAAAGCATTCTGAGCGCGCGTCACCACATGATGTGGGATGTTATCTCTAACGGACCCATCATCATCATAAAATCAGAAAGTCAAGCAGAAGAATGAATGATCAGGAGCTTGAAGATGAGAAAATACAGCTGATCAAGAAGCTGTAGATGGCCAAAGCTGAATCAGATCAAAGAATGGCTCCAGCCAATGCAAACACAGCTGGAACCAAGCCAAGGATGTACTAAAGAGGTCTTACATAATCAAGCTAGCTCTCAAAGCTCAGTCCTATGAAAGAAGAAAACTGCTCGGCAACGCCAAGCCCAAGAAAAGCAGCAACTCCCAGCTGACCATAGAGCTCAAAGGCAGCAGATAAATCCAGCTGACTGGAATCAAAATCAAAAACAGAATGTCATCCAGCACAGATATCAAGGTCAACTAAAAAGACAGCGGAGAAGGATCTCAGCTGGTTATAAAGCTGAAAATCAACCGAGCTTCACATCAAGATTCCTGCAGACGGGATATCAAGCTAGATATCAAGCTGAAAGACTCCGGCTATGAAATGGACCTCATCAAAATGGAGTCAACAAGGACCAACCAGAAGTATCACTCACAAAAGATAAGGACAAATCTGGGTTATCAATGAAACCCTCAACAACAAAGTCGGGCCCAATCAAAACTGGGTGCCGAAGGAGTGATAACAGGTCAAGGAGGAACAAGCGTTTTTGAGGAGTCATCAAGCGTGCTGTGAAAGAAAGACAACTGGTGATCAAAGCTCATGACTCACCTCAAAGCTCTTCAAAGAATATGTCAAGCGTACTGATTCCAGGAATGCATTGCAAAGAACATGAAATCAAAGATTCTACCCCGCAAAGCAGCAGTGAACTCAGCTGATCATGGAACAGCTGACTGTCTTCTCAATATCAGTGATCAGAGATCAGAAAAAATCACTGGCTCAAGTAGGAAGCAGCTGAGAAAAGACAGCCACCTACTATCAAATTCAGGGAGAACTCCACCAAGCTGGAAAACGACACAGTTGTGATATCAGCTGAGGGCAAAGTCAATCCAGCAGAATATTCAAATAGAGAATCAAGAGAGAAATCCAGCTGATCTATCAAATGTCATCCTCTGGATATCAAACAGAGCTGGATCAAACATGGAGCACAGAATCAAGAAGATGATTCTAGCTGAGGGGGAAGTCAGTTCAGCAGACTCACCAACAATTGGTATCAATAATCGATCTCATCTCAATCCAGCAGAATAATCAAGAAGAGAATCCAGCAGAAAATACTCAGCTGGATCACCGTGTTTCATCAAGAAGGAATCAGACACGGCTGGACTAACTCAGAAGAAGCCCCAAGGATTTCAAAATGAATTTATCAATTCAAGGGGAAACTCTACATAGCTGAAAAGAGTCAACAAAATCAAGAAGAACACCCAGCTGGATGCATTCACAAAGACAGACTCAGCTGGAATCACCAGCTGAAGAGAAACCCGATCCAGCGGAGCAATCAAGCTGATTCTCTAACCCAGCTGACGACATGAAAAGCACCCAAGAGATTTCTCAATATCTGAAGGACATCTTTGTTGGGAAAATTCACACAGAAGCACAACATGCTGAAATCTAAATCAAGATGGTGTGAATTACTTGGACTGCTCAATCCGGATGAAGACAAATCATCCAGCTGAGGGGGAACAAACTCAGCTGGATCTCAAAGCTCAGTTCAGAAGGATTACCCAGATAAAGGCTAATCAAGCTTAGCTGGACGTCAGTCGCAGAACTCAAGGGAACTCAGCTGAAGAAAAATCAAGCTAATCTCAAAATACTCAGCCGAGGAGAAAACTCAGTCAAGCAAAGGAAAAGATCGCCGTGGTATAAGCTGACTTCTATGTCCAAGCTGACCAGTTTTGGGTCTCATGCATTTATTTCTCTAAGGAATATACAATTTAAGTTCAATTATTTTGAATTCCTATTTTAAGCGGACATATGTTCCTTAGTTAAATTGATTGATAAGTTTCCTTTCCCATCGCATTAATTATAAAGTGCAGAGTACTGTAGCACGGTAGGATCGAGGCAGAACGTCAAACGTTTGAACTGCCTCACGCACGGTTGTAATACACTCACCGTAAGCACGTCAGCAAAACGTGATGAGTGAATCTCTCCCAGTCGTTGATCAGAATATCAGCTGTTTCAATCTCAACCGTTGATCAATTATGGCAGTTGATATATTTGAAAAAGATACGCGGATTCTTTCAAATCTCATCTCTATCTCTGCAAAATTCAAATCTTTAGAACCCCTATCTATTTTCTGCAAGTTCTTCGCACGATCAAAATCAACAGATTGCAGAAATGGCACCTAAGAAATCAACTGCAGGGATGAACCAGTTCTAAGCATTAATGACAAAGTTGTCATTTGAGAGTGTTCTGTCCACCGCCAACCTTCATATCTCAGAACTCCAAGAGATGGTGGATCTCGTCGCAGACTCTGGTCTCCTGTTGTAGGCAACCTCCATGCCCGAACTTATGCTGAAGAGAGATGCTACTCTCTTCTACCTCAACATCATTGATGAAGACGGCTTCTAAGCATCTTCATTCAATGTGATGGTCAAGGGCGATGACGGAAAGTATGATTCAGCAACCGTCAACATCAAGCTCAATAGAATGCTGCGAAAAGTATTCAATCTGCCCAACAAAGGAGAATTCATTCCAGACGATTACAGCCGTGAGGAAGTAGATGAATTCCTTAGTCAAGAGATGCTTATCTCTCCAGAGCCGTACAGAGCGAGCATGTCAAAACTCCTACTCAAGCCAAAGTACAGGCTGCTGCTGGATATCACGCAGAAGTGTATTCTAGTGATAGCTGGATCTCAAGGAGAGATCAGTATTCCAAAGCTCAAACCAATGATTGCTATGATCAAAGGCGCAAATGTCAACTGGTTTGATTTCTTACTCAACCGACTGATCAAGGAGTCAGAAAAAATCAAGTTCGACTCCACCAGGACGACGTATTCAACCTCAGAGCCCCTGTATCTATGCTCTAAGATTTCGTTCTTAATAGAACAAGCTGTGAAATGACACACAGTAAAGTGGGCTGATTCAGAACCGTTTTCAGAAACGAAGATTCTCTTCCAGAGAATTAGTCAAATCAATAATCTCCTGAGGAAATAGCCTGTTGTGAGCAAAGGCCAGAAACAGCTGGAAGAAACAGAGGCAGAAGTTCCAGCTGAGAAGAAACAGAGAAAAAGGAAGACAACTGACCTCAAACCAGCTGGAGGCCCAGCTGAAAAGAAGAAGAAAACAATTGTCGTTCCACAGACTTATGAATCTTCAAAGGCTACTCCAACAATCTCACCAAGCAAGCTTAGTCAAGCATTGGTGATTCTCTTCCCACAGCCAGTATCAGCCTTCAATCAATTCGGATCAAACATCCTGGCTGATATGGGATTGAATGATGGATCTTCATCCAGCTCAGAGGACGAGCTGGATAATCCAAGAAGTCAGACACCTCTTCCCAGCTCACCCCAGCCCTCAATGCCTCACAGCTCTCCACCGAAACTGCCTTCTCCTCCACCAGCTCTCCAACCAAAGAGCCATCTCCTGTAAGAGAGCATGCAGATATTCAACTGGCTGAAGCTCCATCACAGCCAGCTGACACCCAAGCTGAACCCTCTTCCACCAATCCCAGCTCACCCCCAAAACAGCCATCACCCAAAGCTCAAACTCCCACGCAGTCGGCTGATACTTCTTCACAGCCTACTGTGAACCCAATTGAACCAGTTCCTCAAATCTCCACAGAATCAGAGGAGAGTGATTCCACTGCTTCTCCATCACTCAACTCTACTGGCTCAGCCTTCATGGAAGCCATGTACGAGGACTTACGCATTGCAAGAGTGTTCTGACTCAGTATCCAATTTTGGCCCATCTGCCCATCGCCCTCGTCAAAGTTTGGAAATCTCAAGTTCTACCTTGCCACCAAGATGGCAACTTGGTATCAAAATGAGCAGCTGATAGAAACATTCTCCTACGAGAAGTTGAAGACAGATGAAGCGCGCCTCCAGCATACTTTTGGCTTTGGAAGTCTGGATGATGCATACTTACATCAAGATGATCTCATTAGAGGTATCATCGAAGTATCTCAGCAGTACCCTAAGCCGCACCCAGCAGACGTCTGGGAGTCAGCCAATAAGCTTCTTACAGTAGCGGGATGGAAAACACCTTCTAGAGCTGACAACTCCAAAGAAGTCTCAGCTGAGATTACCAAGGAAGCTGTACCAGACAACACAGCTGAGGTAATGATCATTGAAGAAACAGCTGATGCAACAGCTGAACCAGAGGCAGCAGCCCCACCAAGTCCAATTGCTGATGACACTCGCGCAATGGTTGAGTTCGAGGCAGACAAACCCAGTCATGTTGAATCTTGAACACAAACGGACTCAGTTGTCGAGCTATCAACCGCAATGAAAGACGCAATCTCTAAAGAGGTTGAAGAAATTCTTTTTCAGGACAGACTGAAGTCTCAAGTTGATGTCATCTTGCGATTCACAGCTCTAGACTGTCAAGTTCGAGAACAATAGCGGGCAATTGATGAAGCTCATAAATTTGTCCAAAATTTACAAGAAAGTACAAGTCTAGATCTCAAGCAATCTCTCGTCTCTCAAAGCATTGATCAGTCAATTCATCTAGAGAAGAGAGTTCCTGAGATTGTAACAAGACTTCAAGTTCCACTGGTCGACGACATAGCAAATATTTCAAGCCAGCTGGAAGGCATCAAGAAGTCCACTCTCTCCAACAGCTCTGACATCCGCCAACTTTTCAACTTATATAAAGATCTAGATGCTCAGTTCAGAGCTGGAAGCAGCAGCACTACTCAGCTGAACATCGCCACAGCTGACAACTCAGCCAAGATCGCTGATGTTGAAGCTGCTCTCACCAAGCTCAACGTAACAGTCGCTCTCTTCTCTACCTCCCTTATTGATAATGCCAAAAAGGGGGAAGAAAAGAATGAAGCTGGAAAAATAATGGAGAGGAAAGCTGCAGCTCAGGGGGAACCTATGCAGCCGAATCAGTCGGAAATCAATGACTTTGCCAAAGAGCTGGATGAGGAAGATCCAACTGCAGCAACCAAAGCAGTCAAAGAAACATGGAGAGAGAAAATGGTCGCTCTTGCCAAAGCTTGTGGACATAAGCCAGAAGAATACAAAGACTATCACTGACTTTGTAACTTTCACAATGAGCAAAGAAGGGAAATGCAGGAGCTGGACAAGATTATCAAGAAGAAAGCCGAATCGCTCAAGCCTGCTGAGAAAAAGCAGAAGAAGAAAATGCAGAGCTACAGGCAAGCTAAGAAGAAACAAGTCCAAGCAGCCTCAACTGACAAGAAGAACCCAGATGATTTCAATGAAAACTGGGAACAATGCAAATCAGAATTCATCAAAGAATTCTACTACTTGAATAAGTACAAAGGCATGGATTCAGAAACTGCGTTCCAGGATTATCTTCTCGAACTCCATGAGACGGATCCAATGATGGCAAGATCAATTGCCCTATATGCCAAGAGAAATAACATCCAGCTAAAAGCTCCAAAAGTCAAGCAATTGAAGCCTTTCACTCTAGTTGGAACGAACCTTCCCGACAAGGCCCAGATTATCAAAGAAGTTCATCACTGGACTGGCGAAAGAGAAATTTCCAAGTCTAAAAATCAAGATGAATGGAGGAACTTGGAAGAATTCATCTTCAACAGATATGGTCTCAAGACTGACCATCAAATGGACGAACAGAGGATGTAGCACAGCTGAAGACCCAGCCAACTGGGAATCTTTTCTTTTGAACTTTTGTAATTTTAAAGTTGTAAAATTTTGAATTAATGAAAAGTTCTTTTTATCAAAATCAACCTGAAGACAATCTCTCTTTATCCAGGCTCTGAATAAGTTTACCTGCTGTGAATGTTTAATCTTTTGAAACCCCGTTTCCTGTTAAGGGGGAAGTAAATTGTTTTTCTCAGTTAGGTTTTGGCATCATCAAAAAGGGGGAAATTATTGGGAAAATTAATAGAGTTTTGATTTGATTCCAAAACCCAGCTGACCCCAACCGAGTAGATGATTGCACAAGCCTAAGCATTTTTCAGCTCACCTGTTTAAGCTTATAGAGTTTCTAAGTTTACAGGTAGAGTCGCTGAAGATAGCAGAGGAAATAGCAGAAGACACAGCTAAGCGGACACAGCAGAGCAGACTCAGCAGAGCAGACCAAGCAGAGTCAAAGACCCAGCAGTATCAAGACCCAGCTAAGTGACGGAAACCCAGCTCAGTGTCAAAGACCTAGCTCAGTGTAAAAGATCCAGCTTAGTGTCAATGATATAATTCAGGTCTAAGATAGCTCAGGTTGAAGACACAACTAAGGTTAATGATACAGCACAGGTCTAAGACACAGCTCAGAGTCGAGACGCAGCAGAGTCCAAGACGCTGAAGACACAGCAGAGACGCTTAGCAGCTCGAAGACGAAGACCTTCTCTAAGACAAGATCCCGATGTCTGAAGATCTTGTCTGACGCGGTCAAATCAGAGAAGAAATAGCTTCTGCAGATGCAGACCTACTTCGTAGGTTAAAAGCCAGAAGTCAATGAGAGTAGGTAAGATTCAAACGGCTCTCTTCCAATGGCTAGTTTGAATCTCCACCTATATATATCTCCTCACCATTGAAGGCTGGTGAGGCTGGCGAGACGACTGAAGAAATAAAAGAGCAAACAGAAAAATGAACAACGATCTTCAAAGCCAAATCTTTCAAGAACACCCAGCCAGTCAGCTATGTTCTTAGTTGTTCACATATTCAGTCATAGGCAGAATAGATCAGAATAGAAATATCTTAAGCCTAGTTTGAACGAGTTCATCATACTCCTTGTTCTTCATTGAAAGAACTCGTTCATAGTTGGAAAACCCATACCCAAACCCAAACCCAGAAAGGTTAGGTCAAGGTACGCCTGCTCGAAGCGTGTAATTAGAGTGGTCAGGTTTTTTCAGTACCCGTAAACTGAAAGGTGTAGGCTTGACAGTGCCCGTAAACTGTTGGAACACAGCTCGGGTTAGAGTTGTGAAGTTGCTTGGTACTTGGAAACCAAGTGGTAGTGAATTACCAGTGAATCTGGTCGTGGACGTAGGAGGTGTTACTCCGAACCACGTTAAAATTGCTTTGTTCTTTACTGCTTTGTTTATGCATTCTGCTAACTCCTCTCACGCATACATTTCAAGCTGCATAAACTGACTAACTGAAAAGAGAAACAAAGCTTTGCAATATATTTGAAGTAACAGACGGACTTTCCAAACCCACCAACTTTCGCACACACACACTCACACAGCCAGTTGTGTCGATCAAGCTGTCTTCCAGCTGGATCGAACACAGCAGACTCTCTCAAAAGAGTTTTTAATTGGAAAAGTTTTTAAACCTTGATGTATTCACCCCCTCTACACCAAGGTATCCGTCTTGGGACCAACATAAATCATAAAAAGATAGGAGATGTTTAATAGTAACGTTTTGGGTTATAGTACAACTTTTCGACGTATGCTATATATTTTTACATAGTAAGTTTAGACTAGTCAATAATACTTCGAAAACAATTATGAAAATATGATTTACTTAGACAATTCATATTGATTGCGGCAAATTTTAAATTTCTTGAATATTCATGTCAATACATCCAAACAAAACCAACAAGATTTTTATTGTCACGGTACAAGTGGTTGAAGAATAAAAGAGTTCTACAACTTTGATACTTCCTAGTATTACTTTTCCTTGTGTAACTTTGCTTTGTTCAAATAATATAAATTTAAGCTGGTGCAATTGTAAATTGTCATTATGAGCATCTTGAATTTTTGTGACTGTTTTGCCTAAACATTTCAATAATATACTTTTAGGAAAGTCTTACAAAATCTCAAGGACAATCCTACAAATATTTATACGAGTAAACTTTTTATTCCTAATTAATAGTCATGGTTCCTCCTAAGTTTATGTGTTAAAATTTTCAAATTTAATAAGAGTAATTTATTTCATTAAAAAAAAGAAGAAAATCATCTATTTACTTCGTTTTAATTTATATTTAGTTCTAATATAAATTAACAAAATTAATATTTTGTCATCCTAAGTATACTCATTTATTGAGTTTGTTATCTAATTTTCTCTCGTCACATGGAATTGTTCGCTATTTTCTTTCATACCGCAAGTGTACGGGTGTAATTGAGCACAGAGAAGTAAGGTCGTATTATACAGAGATTGTATTAATTCTAGTAAGTACCATTTTCAATTGTTATCTCACTATTTAAACTCTTGAACTTTTAGATTTGATTAAATTAATGATGCAAATAATCAAATGAAAAATAACAAAAGTAAAAGCAAGGAAAAGTGATTTGGATTAGAATAAGAGAGAGAGTTTATCCCAAGGCTTCGATTTCAATGAACACTCGAATTTAAATTTAATTAAATCAATCAATTGATTTGTCAGACTCGACTTTTACCAAGGCTATCACAAAATTAGTCTAAACCTACTGTCGTAACTCTTAGACCGTGGATTACATGCAAGAATTATTGTGTCCAATTAATTTCTACACATGCAACTCCTAAAAGAACCTTGGACTAACGTCCTCACACTAGTCTCAAGATATATCGACTATATTGAAAAGCATGTCCTATGTTCTAGTTCAAGCATTAATCCTCATCTGTCGAATATTGAATTAACACAACAAATACACACAATTGATGATCAATCAATCTAGCATGAGAAAGTACAAGAACATAGAAAGCAAAAGAATGCCCCAATCAATTAATTAAACCAAGATTCAAATCCAAGTATTCATCTACTCTAGGATAAAAGGAAATTAGTTACCCATAGACATCATGGACAATATCTAATAAATAACATAAAAACCGTAGGCGAATCCTTAGTTTTTGAGTGCCTCTTCAATCTTCTCTTCTCTTGTCCCAATCTTAATGTTGGGAAAATTATAAAGTTTTGAGTTAATACCAAAACTCAACTGTTTTCCAACCGAGTAGATGACCGCATCGACCTAAATTGTGTTTTCCAGCTCGCCTGTTTGAGCTCTAGATTTTCTAAGTTTACAGGTTCAGGAAGCGGAAGACAGCAGAAGACCCAGCTGTGTCTACAGCTGGAGTCAACTAAGGAATCGGAAGACAGCAAACGATCCAGCTGTATGTTGAGCAGGAGTCAACTATCAGCTGAGTCTTCCAGCTGAGCTAAGTTCAAGACGGAGCAGGATCAAATTGAGCGGAGTTCAAGACACAGCTGATCCAGCTGTAAAGAACAAATGGAACTAACTCTGAAGACATCACTTCAAGTCAGTTTACCCAATCCAGCTCTGAATTCAAAAGCCAGCTCCAAAGACAGAGATTCCTGCGTCAGAGGAAGTCATCTTGCCTCGACCAATGAGGGATTGCCGAATCAGCATCCTAGACTTCAAAACCTAGGATGTGACACAAATGAAGACAGGTGCAGAATCGCCCAACGGCAGATATCGAATTTAAGAAGAGTAGGTAAGATTCAAACGGCTCCTCCAACGGCTAGTCTTGAATCTCTACCTATATAAACCCGTCTTCAACCTCAGGATCAAATACGAAAAACCCTCTACAAGCTTTTATTCTCTAAAAATCCCAAGCCTTCAAAAGCTCTCAAGCAGTTCTACATAGTTCAAAGAACACTTTATCTTAAAGTGTTTCTAGTCCAGAAACTGCTTAGTTTTTCGTCTGATCCCTAGGCAGAATTTATTGTATATCTTACGCCTAGATCTTGAACGAATTCACCTAACTCTAAAGTTCTTAATTGTAAGAACTCGTTCATAGTTGGAACCCCAAACCAAACCCCTCTTTACCCAGAAAGGTTAGGTCAAGGTTACGCTTGCTTGAAGCGCGAAAATCAAGTGTTTGTAAGGTTTTTTTCAGTACCCGTAAACTGAAAGGTTAGGCTTGACAGTGCCCGCAAACTGTTGGAACACAGCTCTGGTTAGAGTTGTGAAGTTGCTTGGTACTTGAAAACCAAGTGGTAGTGAATTACCAGTAAACCTGGTCGTGGACGTAGGAGGTGTTACTTCGAACCACGTAAAAATCTCGTGTTCTTTACTGTCTCTTTATCTTCAGTTTTAATACTAACTTTATCATCTCATTGCATATTTTATTAAAACTGCATACACAGCTGTGTCTTTCTGAAAGTTGCACAACTTGACTAAGCCGAAAACGTAAAGATAATCTTTTCAAGCTGAGTTTTTCTAACCAACCGAGTTAAGTTTTCAAACCACCACATTCCGCACCGCCAACTGAGTTATTTGCCCAGCCGACTCTCCTCAGCTGGATTCATAACTGAGCTCACCAACTCTGTTTTAAACTTGAAAAAGTTTTCAGAAATTTATCTTTGTGTATTCACCCCCCCCCCTCTACACCAAAGACCCAACTCAGGGACTATCACTTAAAATTAAAGAAAATAAATCTAATCCATAAAATCTAAACTAAACTAAACTATGATAAAAGACGTGTAAAAGTTGTGAAAGAGTTATGTCTTCAATGTCATAGAAGGGCTATTTATAGTTGGGAAAAGACTACAATTCGATTAGGATAAGGAATTGGGCTAAGAAATAAAGTAGAAACTAAGAAGGAAACAAGTTAAAAAATCCCGTCGGGCCATGCGGTCGCATGCCGGACCGCATGATCTTCTGCCATGATTTTGGAGTGGTGCCATGCAGTCTGTCATGTGGCCGCATGCTCCTGCTCCTGCGCGTAGCATTTTTGTTTTAGCTCGGTCTCCTTCGTTTCAACTTCAATTTTGGATCCATTTTTCCCTACGAACTCCTATCGAACTCTACTTTCATCTTATCATGCTCATTTTGCATAAGTTTTACTCCATATTTCCTGAAAAATCAAACAAAGAGCAAACAAGTATCATATTTAATAAAATAACAATACTTTAGCACAAAATTCATTCTAAACATGATTTCCCACTACAAATTAATTTCAAAGAAGCTTACAAAGATGAGAAATCCATGTTTGTCAGGAATCTTGCAACATGAACTTTCTTTATCAGTAAGTACACGTCCAAGTATACATAGCACGTTAAGGTTTCTTTTGTCTTTTTAGAGATGAGTAATTGACTTACTCACATTAATTAGCATAAAACATGCATGTAAGTAAGTTATATTAATGCGTTCTGAAAAACTATATACAGTATATAATAGTAGTAGATAACAACTTATAACTGTACTCATTAATGTTTATGCATTTTCTCATACTTTTTTAATTTTTTTTTTTTTGAGTTTTAGGCTATTCGTAACTTTTAGTAAGAATCTTGAGTTCTTCATACATTTTTTTAGTTTCTTTCTTTTATTACTTTATGAGATATTGAGAGTTAGATAGTGAAAGTTTGAAAAACTTGACATAGTTTTTTATTTCCAAAATTTATCTTTTTTATTTTAAAAGAAATGATGGTGAGGTGACTAAATTACTTGAGATTTACTTTTGTTACTGTAATTTTGGAAAGAATTGACCATTGGGTTTAAAATGTTGGTTTTGAGGTTTGTGTTGGTGTGGTTTTTATTTGTTAATTATATTAAAGGAACATGATAGTCTATAAGGAGAGACTAATAATAAATAATTATTTACTTAATTACTAATGTTTCCGACAGAGTTATGATCAATATTGTACTAAAATCTATGCGAGAAATAATCACATTGGAGGCATTAATTTATTTTGGGTTAATTATACTTTATAACTCGAACTTTCATTCCGTAGTTACTTTGTGGTTTGACCTTTTGAAATATATAAAAATAATATTATCTTTGCCCCTTTGTGACACTTATGGCACGGGATTAAAAATCCGACATCGGAAAAATGATTAGGATTGCTGGGATATGACGTGGAAATTACTTTGTCCACATGGGCATCAAATTAAAATAAAATAAAATAAAATAAATAATTAAAATTACAATAAAATTGAATTCTTGCGGCTGCTTCTCTCTCTCGTGGAACCACAGTGGCGCGCTCGGTTGATCTGGAAATTACCATTTCCATTAATTGATGTAATATTAATGGATTGTGAATGCAGCGTACAAAATTATATTCCTTCATCAAATTCCAACTCCGAAAATATGATAGCTTTTTGATGTTTTATTTGCAAGAACCCTCGATAGAATAAAGGGATAATTGCATATATATCTTAATAAGGGTGTCAAAAAAGGGCCGGCCCGACCCAGAAAAATTACACTACAAAACAGTTTTCGGACCGGGCTGGGCGTCACATTTTCAGGCCCGAAAAAATTTTGGGCCAGTCTGGTCCGACTTGGAATTTTGACACCTCTATATATCTAATTAGTTTGCTGGAGAAGGAGATGAAGAGTCGCCAAAAAATCGAGATTCAGAAAGATTGGGCCATAAAGTAATTACGTTTGAAAGGTCCCATTATAAAATATAATTAACCCATTTTATATTCCTATTGACTTTTAAGTGCGAGGGCTATAAGGACAAACATGTTCATATTTTCCCAATGGGTTGAGCTATGAGGAATGAAAAGAATCAGTGGGGATGTTAATTCAAGCCCAATATAAAATTACTTTTCCTATTTTGATATGAAGTTTTTAATTTTATGTTTGAGGGAATGGTAGAGTCGTATTTCATATGTATTCAAATTTAAAGCTAATCCAAATACAATTAATGTTTATAATTAGTGATTTTCATTCATTTTTTTATTCTTATAAATTAAATCATCAAATTATTGTTATTTTGCCAGGATTATTGTGTAAAACCCCCAATCACCAAATTAGAAGCAAATTATCTTCTCGAAATATCAAACTCAAATTATCTTCCCAACGATTGCGTATTCGAGACCTCTTCTTAATTCGAGGTTCTACGTGGCTCTCTCTCCTTTCAGTATTCTTATTTATCTTTAAGCATTTTTATTTATCTTTAATCTTCATTTTGAGTATTTTTATTCATTTATTCTATGTATATTTAATATAAATTTCTCATCCCACATTGATTTTTAATAAAATTTCACTCTTGGAGAACCTATATAAATATTCACAATCCATGTGTATTTTCTCATTCCACAATTATTTTGCACAACCAATATTATTTACATAATTGATCAAATTAAAATTATCAATAAAAATAAAACTATTTATTTGGCCAACAAATTAATTTGCCAAATTATATTGGTTGTGCAAAATAATTGCGGAATGAAAAAATACACATGGATTGTAAGTATTTATATAGGTTCTTAAAGAATGAAGTTTTATTAAAAATCAATGTGGGATGAGAAAATCTATATTAAATATACATAGAATAAACGAATAAAAATGCTCAAAATAAGGATTAAAGATAAATCAATTACTAATACGAAAATAAAGCCGCCCCCTCCACGGTGCTCCGTTCAGATTTTTCTTTATTCTGGTAATTTGTCTAATTTTAATTCATATATATATATATATATATTCTAATTTTTATTTTTATTAATTTCATATTCTTGAAATATCACATGTTTATCTATTAATCACATCTCATATTTATCTTTCCCTCTATTTAATTAAATTCTTCTATTATACATATTAAAATAATAACAATTTCGTAATGCATTCTTATAAACCCTTATTTTATACATTCTTAATTCATATATAATAATCTATAGAAAATTTGTAAATGAAAATACCTATGAAGACTAAATAAATATATTTAATCAACATGTCTATATGGAATCATTTTGACAAAGATTAGAGATATCGATTTAACATGAACTAACGAGACGGTTAAAAAGAAGGATTTTTACTAATTTTAATTAATATTAACTTTGTTTAGATTTATATCGAGTAATTTAACATAAACCAACGAGACGGTTCAAATAACATAGAAAGAATGATTTTTACTAATTTTAATTAATATTACTTTGAAGATGTAAACATTTTTTTTCCGCAATTTGGCAAAGATTAGAGATATCGATTTAGCATGAACCAACGAGACGGATCAAATATACTAAAAAGAAGAAATTTTACAAATTTTAATTAATATTAACTTTGTTTAGATTTTTATCGAATAATTTAGCATAAACCAACGAGACGGTTCAAATAACATAGAAAGAAGGATTTTTTAATTAATTTTACTTGGACTAACGAGACGGTTCAAATATACTTAAAGAGAAGGATTTTTACTAATTTTAATTAATATTAACTTTGTTTATATTTTTATCGAGTAATTTAGCATAAACCAACGAGACGGTTCAAATAACGTAAAAATAATGATTTTTAATAATTTTAATTAATTTTACTTGGAATGTTCATATTTTTATCGAGTATTACTCAATGGATTTGACACGAGTATGTACAGTAAAGTCATTATTTTAACCGAGATTAATATAACGGACGTGTAGAAAAATTCTAAATAAATTTATATTTTAAAAAAAATACATAATGAATGTGTATACCCGATTCATTATCATTCCTAATTATAAATTTAGATATGTGAAATAATTAATTTTCTAAGTTTGATTAATAATTAACGCGAACAATATCACAATTTTTAAACAAGATATAAAATTATTTTTAAAATATATACATATAAATTAAAACATAAAGTTATTTTCTGTCGAATTTCGACGGGCTACTTACTATTAAGAATACTGAAAGGAGAGAGCGCCACGTAAGACCTCGAAAATCGACGGCGAACTATATTATTAAAATAAAATATATTAATAAGGTTGTTTCTTCGATTTTATTATACTTCTTCAACAAATATTTTTATTTTTATTATTATTTTGCAATATATAAACATGAACATTAAAAATAATTTAATATTATTTCGGAGTGATAATATTTCGATAATTGATTAAAAAGAGTGTTTCTTTGATTTTATTCCACTTTCTTTAGTTGCAAGAAATCAATAGAAATCAAACTATTTTTTTTTACTTCACAATCTGTCAAATATTTCATTATATACATCGTTAATTATTGTGTACGTCTGATCATCTCGTCACAAAGTTAAATTTCGAGAATTATCCCTACGTGTATATATATATATATACAAATCCAAGAATTATAATCGAGAATATGTATTTTTGAGATTTTTCTTTTATTTACATCAATTTAAAAATTTGTTAAATTAAACAAATTAATATTGACAACTACATAATTGATCAAATTAAAATTGTCAATAAAAATAAAACTATTTATTTGGCCAACAAATTAATTTCCCAAATTATATTGGTTGTGCAAAATAATTGCGGAATGGAAAAATACACATGAATTGTAAGTATTTATATAGGTTCTTCAAGTATGAAGTTTTAATAAGAATCAATGTGGGATGAGAAAATCTATATTAAATATACATAGAATAAATAAATGAATAGAATTGCTCAAAATGATGATTAATAATAAATAAGAATACTGAAAGAAGAGAGCGCCACGTAGGACCTCGGATTAAGGAGAGTGCTCGAATATGCAATTATTTAAAAATATATTTAATAAGATTATTAAACTTATTAAACGCAATATTTTTGCTAGTTATATGAATTTTTTTTAAGGTGTAAATCTTTAGTTTATAATTAAATTCGATATAGAGGTAGATATAATAGAATAAATATAATTTGTAGATGATACATTATTACTATAATAATAATAATAATAATAATAATAATAATAATAATAATAATAATAATAATAATAATAATAATAATAATGTATAGTATATGAATTAATATTGACTACTTAATAATTGGCCAAATTACATTGTCCAACATAAAAGTAAAATTATTTATTTGACCAACTAATTAATTGGCCAAATTAAATTGTTTATGCAAAATATTTACAGGATGAAAAAAATACACATTGATCTTAAATATTTATAATGGTTCTTCAAGAGTAGATTCTTATTGAAAATCGATGTGGGATAGAAAATTTCATAGTTAATTTATAGAATATATGGATTAAAAAATACATTAAGAGATGATTTAAGATAAATAAGAATAATGAATGGAGAGCGCGCCACGTAGGACCTAAAATTAAGGGGAGCGCTCGAATGCATAATCGTTTTCGACAGCGAACTATATTATTAAAATAAAATACATTAATAGGTTGTTTCTTCGATTTTATTGTACTTCCTTAACAAATATTTTTATTTTTATTATTATTTTGCAATATATAAGCATGAACATTAAAAATAATTTAATATTATTTCGGAGTGATAATACTTCGATAATTGATCAAAAAGAGTGTTTCTTTGATTTTATTTCACTTTAAAAATCAATAGAAATCAAACTATTTTTTTTTACTTCACAATCTATCAAATATTTCATTATATACATCGTTAATTGTTGTGTACGTCTGATCATCTCGTCACAAAGTTAAATTTCGAGAATTATCCCTACGTATATATATATACAAATCCAAGAATTATAATTGAGAATACATATTTTTGAGATTTTTCTTTTATTTACGTCAATTTAAAAATTTGTTAAATTAAACAAATTAATATTGACAACTACATAATTGATCAAATTAAAATTGTCAATAAAAATAAAACTATTTATTTGGCCAATAAATTAATTTGCCAAATTATATTGGTTGTGCAAAATAATTGCGGAATGAAAAAAATACACATGGATTGTGAGTATTTATATAGGTTCTCCAAGAATGAAGTTTTATTAAAAATCAATGTGCTTCTCCAAGAATGAAGTTTTATTAAAAATCAATGTGGGATGAGAAAATATATATTAAATATACATAGAATAAATGAATAAAATGCTCAAAATAAGGATTAAAGATAAATAAGAATATTAAAAGGAGAGAGCGTCACGTAGGACCTCGAATTAAGGAGAGCTCCCGAATCCATAATCGTTTTAATAATATATGGATGGATGATATATGTTTTTTCTCAGAAGTAAATTAAAGTTGTAAAGGATATGAAATAATACTATATTTCTTTTCACACAAAATATTCTTAATTCTTTAACATATTTTTTCTGCAAAATATATCATCAATTTACAATTTCAAATTTATATTTGTATCATACTCACAATCTTAAATAAATTATTTATGGATCACAATTTTTTCAAAAAAAGTTACGAACATATTCTTCATTACTGAACATCTTTTTCTACTGAAGACATTATATTCTTTTTAATTATAATGTTAGAAAAAGAAAATAATTGAACAAATTAAATAAAAATTAGATTGAAATGACGAAGGGTAACAATGATATAATACTTCAATTATTTGCTTAATTATAGGATGTGATTAGTACAAATAATATGCTAATATAAATCTGAACTAATTATAATATTTTGATTTTTGAAATTTGTAATCAAATCTACTCAATCTTTATCGTAAAATTGCATGGGGGCAAAATGGTATATGCAAAATTAAGAAAAAAAAAGATTAATTAATTAAATTTCAAAAATATGATAAGTTTACCAAAATAACTCCATTATGGCTTAGGCATTATGGCTCAAAATTGTGATTAGGGGTGTAAACGAATCGAATCGAATCGAATCGAATCGAATATCATTGAAAACGAATCGAATTCATGAAACCATTTTCGAATTCGCATTCGAATTCGAATCATATTCGAATATTAAATTTGATTTGAATTCGAATATTCGAATAATTTCACGAATTCGAATCGAATATCGAATCTATATAGAAAGGAGATGAATAACGAATTTCCATAAATCTGTAAAGGAATGCGATGAAAAACGATAATAAGAATGATGGTAGATGCGAGACAATGTAAAATAGTTATATGAGAGAGAAAGAATGTGACTTACATCCGCACTAATGAAGAGATTATAGTTAATGCAGTACATATCCCATAAGGAAAATTTTGACCTTATTTTGAAATGTGCTTAAAGATGGGTCAAACAACACATTTTAATTTGTTGTTTAGTTTTTAAAAATATATATATATATATATATATTTGTGTATATATATCTATATAGATATGTATTTGTGAATATTAAATATATATGTATATAATCGAATATTTTCGAATATCGAATTGAATATCATGATTTTGAATTCGTATTTGATAACTAATCGAATCGAAAAAAGTATTTGATTACTAATTCGAATCGTAAATTTTCGAATCCGAATATCAAAAATTCGAATCAAATACTGAACCGAACCAGAATTATTCAATTCGTATACAACCCTAATTGCGATCCTATATATATATATTTCATAAATTATGTACTTTATTAAGTATTATTATATCTAAAATAAGAAGATCACATACTTTATTGATTTATATTATCTCTATAAAATAAGAGATTTTTATTTATTTTATTTATAATCAAGTTGAAGGAAGTGAGGAACACAGTTCACGGGAGTGAAGTGAGATGAAAACCCAGAGGAGCAATCCAAGTTACACGTGGCACACCCACAGTGTCTCTCTAGATTTGCGAACCACATTGACTCCCTCACTCTCCGCCTCTCCCCAATTTTCCTCTGCTTCTTAAAAACCTCAAATTCTCAATCACTCTACAACTTCCACTCCTCCTTTCTACACAAATAAACAAAAACAAAAGAAATAAGTGTGCAAATCCGAGATTTTGAAAGCTTGTATCATTTTCCGACATTAGGCATGGCTTTGAACTCCATAGCGTCAAGGCCCTCCTCCTCTTTGTTATCGAGAAAATTGAGGAATTCTGGTGCAAGTGATTCAGTTCTAGCCCATTCACTTAAATCTATCTCTTTCTTTAATCCCATTCCACTTTTCTCCAACCTTTCTTTCAATAATGCTTCACCATCACCAGTTTTGCCCGTCTTCATTAAGGCGTCCGCTGCATCTAATTCACCTTCCGCAACTGTTTCTCACTCCCAAGAACTCAAGGTCCGTGTGTGTGTGTGTGTGTGTGTGTGTATGAGAGAGAGAGAGAGAGAGAGGACAGAGAGTAGCATGTGCATGCTTATATCCTTATATCAAAGCGGGGTGCCTATATTTTACCTTAATTTGATTGTTTTAAATATTTCAGATCAAGAGCTTGCCTACACAGCCAATTGAGGGGCAGAAGACTGGGACGAGTGGCCTTCGGAAAAAGGTACGATCATTGGGTGCTACATTGGCCGATCATTTTGGAGATAATTGATGCTTCAATTGTTGTTTAATTGGCTGCTTTTTGCTGCTCTTAGGTGAAAGTGTTCATGCAAGAAAATTATCTCGCCAATTGGATTCAGGTCTGACAGTTCAAATACTAAAGTAGTGAATTATTGACATAATTTGTTAGATTGGTGGTTTATGATGATAGATAGAGCAAATGATATGCTATGTGCTGGCTTCTAATGAGGGCTTTCTGTGTGATTTGAAGGCACTGTTTGATTCATTGCCACCAGAGGATTACAAGAACGGAGTTTTGGTTTTAGGTGGTGATGGTAGATATTTCAACAAGGAGGCTGCACAGGTGTCAATATTTAAGATTGTTTAAAATTTGACTAGTTTAATGCTGTTTAAAATGTGACTAGTTTTGTCTTGTTCCAATGCTGATATAGCTTAACCTGAAACACAGATAATTATCAAAATTTCTGCTGGCAATGGTGTTGGAAAAATCTTGGTGGGCAAGTGAGTTTTTTTTTCATTTGATTATTCTTAGTTCAGTGTACATGATATCATTGGTTTTCCCTTCTTCTTTTTCTTGTGAATTTCTAAATGTTTTTATTCTTCTAAAGAGACCATATATAAACCTTTAAATCTCACTTTAAGTGGTATTTTTCAACATCTCAAAGACAGCTACATTGGTGTTCTATAGGCTCCAAGCCAATTTTTAACCAGGGTTTTTCTCCCTTGTAAACTTATGTAGTAAAAAATATGTTTTGTTTACACTCTTCAATTTCACTTCGACTCTGGCTCTATTGAAACTTTCAGCTCCACAAAGATTATGGGTTTATCAGAAAGCACAGATTGCTGATATTAAATAGGGAGTTGAATTTTGCAACTGCAGGGATGGCATAATGTCGACACCAGCTGTTTCTGCTGTAATAAGGAAGAGAAAGGCAAGAATCACTCACCTTGTTTGTCTGTTGTTTATGTGTTTTCCTTTATATGGTTTATTTGGCAACTCTTATTAGTTCTGCTTCTTTTGCTTATATAGGCTAATGGTGGTTTTATAATGAGTGCAAGCCACAATCCTGGCGGTCCTGAATATGATTGGGGTATCAAGGTATATATCGATCTCAGGAATAATGCACAAACCTCGTTCGTATTTTTGCCTATATTTTTTTTTCCTGCAGCCAGTGGCTTTTGATTTTGCTAATCCGAATCCCATGTCTCTATTAAACCCTACTGCATATGTTGTACTAATTTTTTTTAATATTCTCTTGATTCTTACTTTTTTCAGTTTAACTATAGCAGTGGCCAACCTGCACCTGAGTCCATTACTGACAAGATCTATGGAAACACTCTTTCTGTATGTATCTGATACTTTTTCTTTGGTAGAGCTATCTCATTCTAAGCTTTATTTTATTAGGAGGACTCTGCTTTCATAGAGAAGGATTCTCTATGTTATTGTCTGTAAGATATATCTCTCCATTTATCCTAACAAAATATGAATAATCTTTAACGATAGATTTTGTAAAGCAGATGATTGTAATTGATTCTTTAGCAGACCGTACTCAGTTCATGATAAAGAGGAACATTCTAGTTCATGTTAAAGAATACAAAATTCTAGGTCAAGCTCTCAAGTCTCAACATTCACATAGGAGGAATGTATTATTAAAATATCATTTCAATTAAAAATAGATCTTTATCAAAGAATCAATATTAATAATATGTATGACTAGCTAGTCTTTTTCCTTCTCTCTCCGCATTCTCTTTCCTTGCCATTTTTGTCATGCGAAGAGCCTAGCTTACTATTATTCCGTGCTCTTCTATGTAAAAGAGAGCTAAAAGATTAAATCCTCTATGACTCAGGTTTACTACTGAAAAGTCATTCTGTCAAGGAAGACTTAAATTACAATATGTATTTTTAATAAATGTTGCTGGATATTTCGGGTTATTATAATCTTTAGTCAAATAATTAACAAGCTTGGCACCCCTATTTGACTTGCCTTAGTTTCCTGCAGATCTCTGAAATAAAAATAGCCGACATTCCCGATATCAATCTCTCTCAGCTTGGTGTAACAAACTATGGAGCTTTTAGTGTAGAGGTAGTTGATCCTGTAGCTGATTATTTGGAGCTTTTGGAGGTGAGCAATCTAAATTTAAATGCTTGAACTTCAAAGTTCTCCTTGAACAGTTGTATCTTTATTGTTTTGAAAATGGAAAAAGTTTTGACACAATTTAGACTTCTTTTGGTACTGGATGCAGTTTCTAGTTTATGATCTGTCATATATAGTAAAACTTCATTCATGAAAGCCTTTCATTTGCTTCTCTTTGATGGGAGTTCAATTTTTTAACTTATTTTGCAGCACGTATTTGATTTTTCACTTATCAGGAGCCTTATATCGCGGTCAGATTTCAGGTACATGAGTATCCTGCTTCATGATTCTAATGCTTTTCTACTTGTTCCTTCACTAATTTGTATTGTTTCTTGATGCATTTTTATATGATCTTATCACATCTTATGAGATTTTAAAAATAATGATTACTTTAGATACTTGTTAGGATGATCTCCTTGTTAAGTTGTGATTTCTCTCAATAATTAGGAAGTCCGTGTACGTAGATTCTTCAGTGCAGAAAATGTTTGTTTTTTATATATAAAGGAAGCATATGCTGTCACACTCATATATTAGGTCCATTAAGTTACTATGTAAGTATATATCTACATGTTTCTTATGTATTTTATGATTTTTATCTCCTTTGCCTCATAGGACATTCTAAAATGTTCCATGGGTTTATGATTTGCTTATTTTGTCTGTCTTGACGTCAACTGAAGTGAATAAACTCAGTATTTGGTAGAAGAAATAAAAACTCCTCGTTCTACTTCTACTCTTTTCAGGTTCATATTTGATGCCATGCATGCTGTAGCTGGTGCTTATGCGGAACCAATTTTTGTGGAGAAGCTGGGAGCTAGCCCTGTATGTTTGTTTAATTTTTTAGTGATGAAAATTAATGAACAAATAATGCAAGATGGTTCCTAATCAAATTACCTTGCAATATACAGGATTCCATTTCAAACGGAGTGCCTCTAGAAGATTTTGGTCATGGCCATCCAGATCCTAATCTCACGTAAGAAGTATGCTTCTGGTTAATCTCATTTCAGTTCCCAAAATACTGATTTTAATTTGTTGATCTGCAATAGATATGCCAAGGATTTGGTCAACATAATGTATGGAGAGAATGGACCTGATTTTGGCGCTGCAAGTGATGGTAATTTAGCTACTTCTTTGAAGCACGTCAATCTACTTCCATTGTAACAAGTAACAATATATTTAGTGAAGATTAGCAGCAGTAATGGTTTCTATTTTTATAAATTTGATTTGCAAAGACAAATAAAATAAAGGAAAAGCAACAGAAATAACTTAGCCCACCCTGATAAACTGACCTTTCATTTTCTATCCCCTGATGCAAACTTTATATTAATGCTCAAGCCAGTCTATATGTGTCTGAATAGCTATGTAAATTCCATCAAGTGGATTAAGTTTATGTTCCGGGTGTGCTTGAACATTTGGCATGTTACTTGTTTATCTCATAATTAATTGGATATAAGAGCATGAATTGCTTATTCACCAATTTTTTGCTGCACTAAGGATGCAGTAAGTGAATAATTTATAATGTCTTCCAGTTCAAAAAAATCTATTTGTGTTTTCAATTATATAAATAATATTTCTGTCTCTGTCTATGCATATAAGTATAATTTCCAGACACTTCTCCAAATATTTTCTCAAAGTGCTGAATCATTAGAGATACATAACTTAATCATTGTCATACTTTTTTCAGGAGATGGTGACAGAAACATGATTCTTGGGAAACGATTTTTCGTGACTCCTTCAGATTCTGTTGCTATTATTGCTGCCAATGCAGAAAAGGCCATCCCGTACTTCAAAACTGGCCCTAAGGTTTAGAAAGCATGAAGTTTCTTCTTCAATATTATCTTTTCAAAGAGCTTATATATATATCCCAGCTAATATAATATATCAGGGTTTGGCTCGATCCATGCCGACTAGTGGTGCTCTGGATCGTGTAGCACAGAAGTTAAATCTTCCCTTCTATGAGGTTTGGCACTCTATAGTTCATTGTGGCTGATTTATCTTTTAATGGAGGAAAAATTTCTTCTGCGATCAATCATATCTTCAGGTGCCCACTGGTTGGAAATTTTTCGGGAACCTAATGGATGCAGAGAAATTGTCAATCTGTGGAGAGGAAAGTTTTGGAACTGGTTCTGACCACATCCGTGAGAAAGACGGTATCTGGTATGTATATTCTTATTCACTCATAATAAACAGAAATGTTCAAATGACCACCTCATCTAAAAGATTAAGCATATGATAATATATATCTTCAAAAAGAAGTTTCATGGTTGATTAGCTGGATTTTAACTATCAAGTTTGAGTTGGTGAACCAAATATTGCTTATTGACAGGGCTGTTTTAGCTTGGTTGTCGATAATTGCTTTTAGAAATAAGGACAAGAAACCCGGGGAAGAGTTGGTTTCTGTGTCTGATGTTGTGACCGAGCATTGGGCCACTTATGGGAGGAACTTCTTCTCTAGATACGACTACGAGGCAAGCCTTGGATACTCCACTACTTTGTGTTATCGCTCCTTCTAATGCATGTTTTACTCTGCAACAACTGAAATACCTTGTTTTTTACGAGGACGTGCATCAGGAATGTGAATCAGAAGGGGCTAATAAAATGATCGACTATCTTAGAGACTTAATTTCCAAAAGCAAGACTGGCGATGTATATGGTAAGTATTGATCATTACCGAGTTGACTGATGAATTTTGTTCCGAAGCTAAATGAGTTATGTTATTGCAGGAGACTACGCCCTGCAGTTTGCAGATGACTTCACCTACACCGATCCTGTTAGTCGAACCTTACTTAAAATTTAATCTTAACTTTCCTTATGCAATGGAGAGAAGTTTCTAGCCATTAAGGTTTATATCGGTAACATGATCTTCTCATACTTGCTCAGGTAGATGGCAGCGTAGTTACCAAGCAAGGTGTCCGTTTTGTATTCACTGATGGATCCAGAATTATATTTAGGTTATCGGTATGTGTCTCCTTTGATCTTTTGCTGAAGCTATTCGTTATGTCAACTTCCATTTTTCCATTTGTCTTTTCGTACTAATATAATCAAGCACAGGGTACCGGTTCTGCTGGTGCAACTGTTCGTATATATATCGAACAATTTGAGCCAGATGCATCTAAACACGATGTGGATGCACAAGCAGCATTAAAACCTTTGATAGGTTATATTCTTGTTATTCTTTGTAATATTTCCTATTTTTTCACATGATTGGTGTTGAACCTATTGTGTCTGGTTGTACTTGTTAGATCTGGCTTTATCTACGTCGAAGCTGAAGGAGTTCACCGGAAGGGAGCAGCCAACAGTCATCACATAGAGCAGAATTTTCAGTTGTTAAATTTTGAGGACGGGACGCGACTGATCGGCACGATTATAGCAGGTTGGGCGTTCATCCTCTGAATGTCTGATTAATAAATTCGTTTATTTAGTTTCTTATTTGCTTTTATGTATAATAGGCATCAACAGGTGAGGGGATAACTTGATTTGGAAGAGAATGTTCTGAATTATAAATTCAAATAAAGAAAAGAAGTTATTAAAGAAAACAGTAGACCTTCTTGAGAAACCCTGTTTACATGTTGCAAAATCATCTTGCTCTACCATATGCAAATTATTAAGCATTAGGCGTTAGTTGTTTCTCCGCAAATTGAAATTAATAAATTTTAATTAGAGATTAATTTAATTTAATTAAATAGTACGCCATCCGTCCCACTAACCATGTCTCATTTTTCCTTCTTTGGGTGTCTCATTAGTAATGTTTCACACCAAAAAAAATAAAATAAAAATTATTTAGCTTTTCAAAAGTGATGGACCTATTCACTTTTCATCTTTTTACTCCTGTTTTTAATCCCATAAATAATATGTCTTTCCTTTTTTAGACACTTTCTCCACTCACAATGTGGGGTATCTTTAACACAAATAACATTAGATTTCTTAAAACTTGTGCTAAACCCAACTTTGACATCATTTTATGGGACGAGGGAGTATTATCTTTTTGGATTGATCTCACGGTGCGGTTTGCTGTACAAGTTTTTGCGTTTGTGAATATGTTATTATTAGAAGTGTTGGTAGTGCCTCTCTCTCTCGACTTCTCCTGTAACTAGCAAAACTAAGCGTGGCCATTGATTCGGATAACTTAAAAGTGTTAAAGAGATCCTGATCGTGTGCATAGATTAACAAGTAAACATGTAATTTCATTTGTTTGTCTGAAAGTAAGAAACAACTTCACGTGTCACCTCGTGAATTAATACTTATGCACCACTTTTTGCTTTGAATGAGTTGAATTACGCATTTAAGCCAAACAAGAAACACTCTACTGATCTCTTTTGAGGTCATATTCCATCTAAACAGACCCAAAACCCTAATGCCAGCATCCTTTCAGATTGTCTTTGTCCCCCATTTCTTACAAGATAGGAGGAGGATTTTTAGACTTGCTAATACAATGTAATTTTTGTCTCTAACTAGTGCACTCAATTGATCATTGTCTTCTTCTAAATATGCTGTGTCTGTGATCCGACCTTCATTACCATCTTCTTACTCCTCCTACTTGAGACTTAGGGTAAGCACTAGGCCCCTCTGAATTTTTGAATGAAAAAATAAATAAAAATTCTAGCTCCGTTACTACTTTTTTCATAAGAATTTTTGCAACAACAATTAAGTAATTAAAAGATTACATACGAAATTTCACTGATGTGACAAACTAAAAATCAGTCTTTCTGTCATATTGGAGCATACTCTTTCTGTCCTTGATTAAGTGTCCCATGCTGTCAGAATTTGTATATTAAGTAAGTGAGAAATTTTACTATTTTTTTCTCCTTATTTCATGGAAAATCAAACAACTAAAGAATTTGCATTTAGGACTGACAAAATGAGAAGTTTGTCATCATTTTTCTATAAAATTTTGAAATAAGACGCTTTTTGATATGACTAAGATTTTGGCCCGGCCCATAAATTTTATTCTTGATTCCGATATAAATTTTCAGTTGGGTCTGAAATTTTCATTTGGTCCGAGTGGGATACTTTGACACCTCTTGGTCAGATCGACCCTATCTAGTAGATGCATATGTATCACCTGAGGTTAAATTTTAGAAATAATATCGGGCCCGAAATTATATCAAGTTTTTCTTTTTTCAAATATGTGATGAATTAATCTATCTTATGCTGTATATCCAGACTAATCTACCAAAGTAAACTGCAAAACAACAACTAATAATCTGTATTATTAAAAGTTGTAGTGGATGTAATGAGTGTTTGATGCTGGCCTGTTATATTCCATATGAAGCATTAGCTTCAGATGTTACATATCAGTTCAATTAATGTATGATTCTACTCTCACTAACTACTTGAGTGATTTGCTTCGCAAACTATAGTTTTGTGCAATATTAATATTCCTGTATAAAGTGCGAAAGACATTAATAATGGGTTTGAACAATGAAAATCTACCACTAACATACTTGAAATTAAAAGGATCTATTATTTTCTTGCAAGTGATGATCTAATCAAGCAGATTGTCTTGTCGTTGGTCGTGTTGGACTTCACTTCACTTGATGATGGAGTTTCACATGCAAATGCAATTGCTGTGTGTCAACATTATATTATATAGTTGACACAAATTTAAAATTAAAATATATTGTTTATGTTATGCGTGATAGATTTCGTCGGTTAAATCAATTAATTATTAAGCCAGACAAGTAATTAGTTTAACTGGTGGAGTTCAATTACTTGAGATCATTTATTCCCCAAATTCGACAGTGTCTTCCTTGTGCACCGTATTCATTTTTTTTTTAGTTTTTCTTATATTTAAATTTTTTTATGAATTAGTTTAAATTTATAATTAATAATTGGATCGATTATACCCAAGTACGTAGCAGATATATTTTGCTTTAGTTTTTAATATTGACATTATAGTTAATAATTCACCATTATGATTAATGTGTATTATAATACGCCGAGTCAATTGGGTTACAGAAAAAAAAAAAGTGGATGGGATTTGGCAATTTTGTCTGAATTTCAGCTGCAAATGTAAATCGATAATGTTGGTAACACCGATGAGGATGGATTAAATTATGCTTTTCTTGATTAATTATGGACAAGCATTACCAATTTTCTCTTTTCTAATATATATGTGACGACAAAAATTTAAACAATTCTTTCAATAAAGAAATAAATTTGATTATGCATTTATTTCTAATTTTAGGCTAATATTTGTTTTGGATTTGGCCCTTATACCTTATGGTGTAACAATTTTTTTGCGTGAATCCAACATTAATGACGAAGGGATGTATACGGAGAGGAATAAGGTCACAGAATTAGACAACGTGAAGCATCTTAAGAAACTTCAGGCAATTTTTAATACCCTCTCCGTCTTTTATAGATAAATTATTTTTTCGGTGCTTGAGATTTTCTATACTACCTTTTTTTTTTTTAATATCATTACAAATATTAATACTCACACACCCCACCTAAGGTTTTTTTGTGGCCGAGAGTACTCGAACCTCTGACCTTTTAGTGTACGGTTCAGGTTCTTATACCATCGAGTTTTTGTTGAATTATCTCGTTAATTAATATTTTTTTTTGTATTTTAGTTTTACTTTAGGGATCATAGTGCAGTAAATATACGAATTTTGGGTCATTTTTTTTATTCTTCGTACAATTTTTAAATTTGGACTAAAAAAATACACGAGTTTTACTTATTTTGCAAATATATTACCATAATTCACTCGAATTGAAAATAAAGAGAGGAGATGTCCATGTTGGAATCTCGCACCATGTCGATTTTAATTGATCAAAATTATGAATTATGTTATCAAAAGAATTAATGTTCATGTATTTTGAAGTCCAAATAAAGTCTTGCGCAATTAAAAGACAATACAATATTAATGCATTTTAAGAGAAATATCCCTTTATTTTACAATTGTTAATTAAGATTAGTTAATATTTTAATTTTCATTTTTAGTTAATAATTGATTAATAGAGTTGATTATTTCATATATTACTTCATATATATTTTTCATATAAATTCCTAGCTAGGTAAAACTATTAAATCTGATATTATGACAGAAGATCTCAAATGCTTCTTTTTATCGGTCCCAAAATTATGTTTTTATATTCGTGATGCATTAATTTTTTTTTCTTCATATGATAATAATGGCTTGTATTAGATGCGTGAATATGACAATAACATTAAAATTTGTAAGTCCGTTTTACTCATCTCTTCACATATTTGAACACCAATGCCAGTATAAATTAGCTCAAATTAATTTGGTCCGACCGACAAATCGATCGATGGCAATCCTCCAATTCCAATTATAGATATATATATATATATATATATATATATATATATATATATATATATTTTAAACAAGCATTACAAGAAATTTTAATTTGAACCCGTGATTTTTAGCTCGAACAGTAACCACTCTACCACTAGGCTAACACACACACTCCAATTATAGATTTATGAGTCACAACAATCCATATTCCTCCATTTACAATACAACCAAACTCTTGGGAATTGTTAAAATGGTAATCTAGACTTGTTTTGCCACGAATAATACTTTCACAATATTAGAGGCAAAACCCGCCTTTTGTTTCTAATTTATTATTTTCACCAACCAAAAACAATCAAAACCCTTGGAAATGAAATGATAGAAGCCAGCCGGCTTGTCTAGCCATATATAGAAACTCATAATTGCCTTAAATTTCCTCTTCTTCGTATATACACCTCCCGTACGTCTTTGGTGTCTCCCGCAGTCCCGCGTCCAAATTCGTATATTCAAAGATACTAGATAAATTAGTATTTCTTTTTATCTCTATTTATTGTATATATGAAAAATCAAACAAGTAAATTATATGTTATTAATGGTGACAAAGAAAAATAAAAAGTTTGATTTCTTTTTTCTATAAAATTCTGAATGATAATAAGAGAGTATATTTTTATCTTCATAATATGATACTTTATTCATAACCGAAGAGTATATGGCTTGTTTGGTAGGGGTGATTAGGGTGTATAATATGTCTATGACACCCTAATATCTTGTTTGGTATGAAGTATACGGCCCTTTATAAAGTTCGGGCCCGTATGAATAATACTTATTTTTGTTGTTATGTATACTACATATGAGGTGGTATAAATAATACTGCAACTAATTATAGCAATAAATTACAATAATTACTATGTGTTGCAGAGAATTTAATACATCATACCAAACGGAATATTAATTCTTTATATTTATAAGACATCTCAGTCAAACATATCAGGCCTTATCCCATACTTTGTACCAAACGAGCCCATAGATATATATAAGCGAACTGAATACTGCACACCATTTATGAATACTATCATAAGCAATACTAACTAACATATAGTCCATATTTAGCATTTTTTTTATTCTTAATTTTGTTTTTTCTCATATCTTTTCCATTCCCTTCCCTTTCCCTTCGCAATTCTTGTTTTTGAAGATTCCTTTTCCTCCACTTTTTCGTCTAAAAAAAAGTATCACTTATAATTAAAAAAATATTAAATATGAATTACATATCAGTAGATGTCTGTCATATCAGTTATATATATAAATGTAGAAGCAGCAAGTTGTTGCTATAACTTTATTTATAAAGTGGAATGCAATGATGCTGGGAAACTGAGGTGGCCATTAATTGAATAGACAACTTTATAAAATGGAGAAGCAGATAACGAATTATATATGAACGAAAAACTTCACTAGGAGAAGTCAACTACATACAACATTATCAAAATTAGCATACGATGTCCAATTTGGATATTAAGGATTGCCCCACCTTAAAACCAAGAAAAAAAAATACCAAGAGATGGCAGCGTTGCTATAAAATAAATAATTAGAGTATCCACACTATGATGGATCGGAAATTGCGACGTCGCTATTCACCGACTGAATAACAACGGCATTAATTATTCCGACGTTAATTATTTAAATTTTTAATAAAAGATTATTTGTCCGTAATGATCCCAATGATATAAGTATCTACTCGTCTATTACGTTGAATAAGATTGAAATAAAAAATAAGAGAAGTTATATATGCAGTTGATGAGATTAGTATACTAGATAAGATGCAAAATGATATTCATTTTTCTCCCGAAGGTAGGAGACCATGCATAATAATCTTTTGAATGATAAATTAAACAAAAATTATAAAAAAAAATCTGAGCCATCCCTACCAAAGGAAACGCCAAAAGCCATCGGGAAACGCTTTTCTATCGACATCATAAATGACAAAAATATAATGGACCTTTCCCTCAATTCACTCAAATATAAGCCCTCTTCTGCAAAAACCCTTCTTCCGGAGCCCTTCTTTGCAAATGATCCCTTTTTGTTGTTTGCGAATTTGCTCAAAGAGAGACTATAAAAGTACCTAGTTTTGATCACTAAATTCCCAATTGAACGGCCTTTTGGCTTTTCTATCATCACAAGTCTCAAATTTCTCTACAAATATTCTTATATAAATCTCCCAAATTACGAAGAAATCAATATTTCAAAATCTTCATGCAAAATGAGTACGATCACGAACAATCCCTCCATCCCCCAACTCATGAATTACGACCAACCAAACAGGTCACTAATCTTCGATGCAAAAGTGTTGAAACACCAATCCAACATACCATCCCAATTCATATGGCCCGATCACGAGAGGCCAAACCCTAACCCGCCTGAGCTCGACGTCCCGCTCGTAGACCTCGGCGGCTTCCTCTCCGGCGACCCCTCTGCCTCTGCAGGAGCGTCGCAGCTCGTTGGAGAGGCGTGCCGGAAGCACGGATTCTTCCTCGTAGTGAATCACGGCGTCGATGCGAATCTCATCGACGACGCTCATCACTACATGGATCGTTTCTTCGAGCAGCCCCTTCATCAGAAGCAGAGGGCTCTGAGGAAACAAGGCGAACATTGTGGCTACGCTAGTAGCTTCACCGGAAGATTCTCGTCGAAGCTTCCATGGAAGGAAACTCTCTCATTCCAATATTCTCCGAACGAAGCTTCGTCTCACATTGTGCAAAACTACTTCTGCAACAACTTGGGGGAAGATTTCGCACACTTGGGGTATGTGCATTAATTATGTATTATATTGCATGATATTAATTAATTATGATATATATATATATATGTCAACTAATTAAAATTACAAATCGCAGGAGAATATACCAAGACTACTGCAGTGCAATGAGCAGTCTCTCTCTAGGGATCATGGAACTGTTGGGGATAAGTTTAGGAGTGAGAAGGAGGTATTTCAAGGAGTTTTTTGAAGAGAATGAGTCCATAATGAGATTGAACTATTATCCGCCATGCCAAAGGCCAGACCAGACCTTAGGCACGGGCCCACATTGCGATCCAACATCACTAACCATTCTTCACCAAGACGCAGTCGCCGGCCTGCAAGTCTTCGTCGACGATCAATGGCGATCCATCCCTCCTAACTCCGATGCCTTTGTAGTCAACATAGGTGACACTTTCATGGTACGTAATCACAGTGACCCTACCGTATACTGAGGGAGTGGACGACAAATTAACACTTTTTAACCCTAACTAATAATTTGACATCATATCATTTTCTATAGAAATCTAAAGGAACGGAGTAATAATTAACTATCGTATGTAATCATTTAAAAAACTACGTCTTGTTTTGTCTTTTTGTACGTATTATATATATTGATGGATGGTAATTAATCACGTGAGAGCAAATATAAACATATGATTCTCATGTTAATTAATTAGGAATGTGTGTTTTGGATGGTGCAGGCACTTTCAAACGGGAGATATAAAAGCTGTTTGCACAGAGCAGTGGTGAACAGTGAGAGTCCGCGGAAATCTCTGGCTTTCTTTCTGTGCCCAAAGAAGGATAAGGTGGTGGCGCCGCCGCATGAATTGGTGGACGGCGAGAATCCAAGAATGTACCCCGACTTCCGGTGGCCGGCGCTGCTTGAGTTTACGCAGAAGCATTATAGGGCTGATATGAATACGCTGCAATCTTTCTCAGACTGGATCAGGAAACAACCTCATGTCTAATTAATTATCCAATTAATAATCGTTTATCGACTTTTTGTTTGTTTTATTGCATGTCGTAATTTCAAGAAAAAAAAAAACACAAACAAAACAAAACAAAACAAAAAAGAATAATAGATGGAGGAAGGTGAAAAGGGATGCAAGAATTTGGAGGAAATTAAGGGCAATGTTTAGACTAATCAATCAAGATAGCTAGACGACAAGTGGACCAACCAAGGGATTAATTACCTTTGTAGCTTAGGAAACTTTTGTAATTTCATATATATATGTTATATGATATATGATATGATAATGCGTATATTACGTACTTGTACATGTTTGGACTATCAATGTCCTCGCAGGTATCTCTTTTCATGCAACATATATATTGCCGTGTTATTTTTGTTTTTCATGATGGTAAGGATAGATTCCACCCACCTTTATTTGAGCTTTAGTCAGTTTATTTAATTAATTTCAACCAACAGACGACTTTATTAATAGATGACTAAAATTTATTTTTATACAAAAAAAAAAAAAATCCCAAAGTCGGGGGGACAGTACATTCTGCAAATTAATGAATATCATAATTATGAAATTGTAACATTCTTATTCACAAACACTCGGAAGGAACATAAATATTGTGAAGAGTTCATAAGTATAAAAATAAAAAATCCCCGAACATATCCACAACTATGGGACCAAGTTCCAATTCTTTAACACACACACACACTAAAGTACCTAGAGGAAACAAATAGAATTTCTTTTTATTATATTTACACTGGTTATAAATAAGCTAGCTCCACCTACATTACACATTAATACTACATACGTTAATTTGAATACGTGACATTTGGCCCGAGTATTAACCACTCTACCACTAGGCTAACACACACACTGATTATCTACTTTTGATTTCTTCGAAGTGCGAACAATAAACCGGCATTTAGTCAGAATTAATTTCATTCAAATTCATTAATTTTTGCAATTAATCGGGGGATTTTAGGAATACATCCTATTAACAAGCTTTTTTTTGTTTGTTAGTTTCAACACACACATGACTCAAACCCAAACCTTGAGCTTGAGGGAGATTATAACATGACAATTTTAAGAAGGTAATAATAATAGCTAATTAAGGCGATCGAGGAAATGCATAGAGAGGAAGGCCTTGGTCCATGTGAAGAGTGAACATAGTTCTGTAAGTTGCATTCTTAGTCTCGTCCACAAGCTTGAATCTGAAAAACAACACAAGAGTTGCTGCAATAATCTTCATCTGCCTATACGCAAATTCCTTCCCCAGGCAAATTCTGGGCCCACCCTAATAAAATTATTACAAGTTTAATTCATATATCAGATCACGTATGAATAATAAATAATCAAAATAAAAATAGATGTGTTGATGAAAACAGTGGTAACCTGAAAAGCAGTGAATCTAAAAGGGCTTTGACCCTGGAATATGCCATTTTGAAGCCATCTTTGGGGACGAAATTCCTGAGCGTCTTCTCCCCAAATATAAGGCATCCTTCCCATTGCATACGGCATGTAGCTTATGCCGTCACCTTTCTTTATTTTATAACCATCCGGAAGAATGTCATCTTCGTCTGCACACTTCCCATCCTGCAGTTGATCCAACAAACCTATAAGCATGCATACTTCTACTTCATTACGCATGATGATAACGGACATTTCTGGAGTTCAGTATTTGAAACAACATTTCTGCAGTTTTAAACCTAAAGGACATATTAAAAACATTACCACAGGGACTGCAGGATATAGTCTGAGAGTCTCTGTGAGAGCTGCATGAAGATATTGCATCCTATCGAGAGCTGCCTCACTCAACTCGACCACAAATTCATCGGCAGATAATTTCTCTCTCACCTCTGTAGCTAATTTCACTTCCTGTAACACCTTTTCTTGAATCAGTGGATGCTTGCATAGCATATAGAAGAACCAAGCAAGTGTGTTTGCTGACGTGTCCTTGCCCGCGATGAGAAAACTCAGAATTATGTCCCTCAAATACTCATCACTCATGTTCTCTGTATCCTTCTCGCTTTCAACTAGAAATCTGGATAGTATGTCCTCTTTTGCACCCTTAAAGCCAAGAAATTAGAAAGAAAAAATGAATTGGAATAAATTTGATCAAGAAACCATGAGAGTCTGATTATTCTAGTTCGGGCTGACCTCTTCGTTTCTCATCTGCTCCCGCTTGTGGTGGATCAAGTTATAAACAAAATTGTCGATGACTTCGATGTTCTTCTTCAGATTCCTTTCCAGACCAATGTTAAGAAACCTTTTTACTTTCCAGAATACATCAACGTATCTCCAATATACAATGACATTGGAGTCATCAAAGGCTTTTATAAATCGATTACTACTTTCATCTGATCCAGACAGAGTATCAAGGTCAACCCCAAATCCCACCTTAAACATTGTATCCATAGCTGATTTCATTAACATATCCTGTAAATAAAAATTTCAATTTCATTACTATATACGGTAATGTAAGTTTGTAAATTGATATATTTCCTTAAAGAAACTGTCTCCGCTAATTAATTCAGTCAAATTTGAAATGATCAGCAATCCTCTTGGAAGAACTATTTATAACTAAATGAAAAACATATCTGCAACTCGGGCAAAATTTATGTGAAATTTATTGGCATATCATTATCCAAGTCACTTTTCTAGTATCATATTGTGGCCAAATTAAAGAAATAATGTTAAAATGATACCTGTAAATCCATCTCTCTACTAGCCAGTGCTTCTATGTAAACCTTGGAAGCTAATTTAGCAGCATTAGATCGAAACACAGAGCTGCTAAAGTCTCTAAGGACTTTAGCCGAGAACTCATAGCTGGCAAGCTTTCGTTGGTGGCGCCATTTCTTCCCATCTACGGCAAAAATCCCTTCACCAAAAAGATCTTTCATTATATCACGATTGTACTCTCCCTGCACGAAACACAGAAGATGGAAACTCAGATATCTATAGCACTCAATTGAACTATGGCTAACTCCAAATCACTGTACCTTTCCATAGTTAGGGAAGTTGGTTTTCAGGACGTATTCGATATTTAATGGATCAGCAGTATATACTTCAGTATGTGAGTCAGTGATCAGACGGTATGTACGGTACTTCAGGGCAAGTTTAATCTGGTAATCAAAAAGTCTGTGGAAGTGTACGAGTTGATTGATCATTGGTCCGGCCACAGGTGGTCGATGAGCAGCCGATTTCAGCTCTCTAACATAAGTGATAACTGAGTACACGATAAAACCGGCCACAAAGGAAAGTGGCAAACCAAGAAGAGTCAGTAAGTAAGATCTTGTGGCAAGAGCAGCCAGCAGGAGAAAGAGCAAAGCTAAAACGAAGACAAGGATGCCCATCTCAACACAGTTGCCTGAAACTCGGAGGAAAGATTAGAGGTATAAATTTTAGAGAATTTTGATCTGCACCTATATACAAAATATATTATCTTCCCAAATACCTTGATATTAGCATATGCGTGCGTGTAAGGAAAATCCAAGTGTCTAGGATATTATATGATGGAGGAATATTCAGAAGTATTCACAAATTAAAATTTCTAAAAACAAATACGGATGTAGACTCTTTCATATAATACACCAGACAACCATTATAATTGAATGTAAAGTCATCAACCTATTTCTTTTAAAAATTTACTTGTCTTTTCTTCTGTCTTATCTTCTTATTTTGGAGCATTTACAAGGACAGGAATAGCTAACAGCTTTTGTTTGTTCTTCTATTTCAATGTCAACTAAATTTCAACTAGAGAAGATTTCTGGCCATAGAGCAAATGGAAGTTTGTAAAATCTAATTGTGTTCACACAATAATGTGGCCCCCTTGATGTGGAAAAGAATCTTCTCAACTTTTACAAAATTTGTTATATTTCAAGGAATCTTTGATGTATTGCACTGCTAAGTTTCTAATCAGGATCAAGTGTATATAGAGAGAAGACAACTTGCAGAATATTTAGAGTTATGCATTTAATTCATGCAATAATTAGGAAAACATGAGGTTTGAAACAGATATATATATATATATATATATGTGTGTGTGTGTGTGTGTGTGTGTGTGTGTGTGTGTGTAGGAGATTGGAATGTGATAAATGTACCATTTTCTTTTTTTAAGCCAAATTATCACTTCAAGACTAAGAGCAGTATCAAGTACCTACATAGAGATACATCTGAATTTGTCATGCTCTTACTGTATCAATACAAGATCTGGTCACACTCATTTGTAATCCAAATGCAAATACCTTTGTACTTCCGTTCCCGGTGAACACTTGAAAAAAAAAAAAAGATAAGGTAATGCAACTGCAAAATTAAGTTCCACGTATTCTCAAACTTCACTGTGTGATTTGTTGCGTTGCTTCATTGTGTGATTTGCCTACAGAAAGGATGTCCGTCTTGAATGCCAAACTTGATGAGACAACCATATATCCCCTTCTCTCTTCATCTCACTGCTTAAAAGCAGCAGTACACTCTGTAAGGCCGCGATTGGGATCTCAGGCGATCCTTTAACAGAGAATTCATAGACAACACCATCAACTTCAATCATGCTGGAGCCGGGAACCGTCTTCATTACATTTAGTCCTTCCATTACAGATCTAATTCTTTTCTGATCATCAAATCTACCAGACTTGGCGTATAAATCACACAAAATAATATAGAAAGCATGATTATGAGGTTCCAAGTCAATCAAGTACTTTGCTAATTTTTCTCCTAACCCAACGTTTCCATGCAGTTGACAAGCTCCAAGTAGAGCACCCCAAACAAAAACATCTGGCCTCATTGGCATACTCTTTATAAGATCTTCGGCCTCAGTGAATAGCCCAGCTCGACCAAGTAAATCAACCATGCAAGCATAGTGTTGGACTTGCGGCTCTATATGGTAATTACTCTTCATTGTATCAAAGCATTGACGACCTCTCTCTACAAGGCCGGAGTGAGCGCAGGCGGACAACAACCCGACAAATGTTACAGCATTAGGCCTCACTCCAACTGCTTGCATATCTTTGAATACCTCAAAAGCCTCGTTTCCATACCCATTAAGTGCTAGAACTGAAATCATGGCAGTCCATGCTAGGACATCCTTACTGCGCATCCCGTTGAAAACCTCGAATGCTCTCTTAACATAACCACATTTCCCATACATGTCTACCAAAGCTGTTCCAATCACCATATCAGACTCAATCCCACTTCTTTCCATGTAACTATGCACCCACCTTCCGTGATCAATGGCGCCAAGAGAAGCGCACGCAGAAAGTGCACTCGCGACAGTTACTTTATCCGGCTGAACTACATTGCTTGCATCATCTGAATTCTGCATTTCTTGAAAAATCTCTAAAGCCTCCTTCGCCCTCCCACCTTGAACCAAACCCGTGATGACCGAATTCCAAGTGATGATAGTTTTCCTCTCCTTCATTTCCTTAAAAAACTCCAATGCCGAATCAACCTTCCCATTCCTCGAACATCCAACAATCATCGAGTTCCACGAAACCACATCTCTGTTGGACATTCCGTCGAACACCTTCCTCGCATTTTCCAAAACTCCGCATTCTGAGTACAAATTTATCAGAGCATTCTGCACGTAAACGTCGCCTTCATACCCGAACTTCACAACGTGGACATGTAAGGCCCGGCCCGTGGGCCCATCGAATCTTTTCGAGCATTCCTTCAGCAGAAAGGGTAGTGTTATGCAATCAGGCACCAGACCGCCGCCCATCATCTGTTTATACAAAATTAAGCACTCACATGATGCGGGCTCCTTTATTTTCGTAGCATTGGCTCTGATCAACGCGTTATATATATAAAGACTCGGTTTTGCGAAGAGATTGAAGATTTTGTTGGCATATTTGAGAGATGCCGGTGACTCAGACGCTGTGCAAAGGTAGAAGACGAGGCGAGAGATGAGAAAAGATCGATCATCTGCGGATAATTTTGGTGATACTATTACATGTGAATGGATTTGATTGAGCGGTCTAATGTTCTTGCAACTGTGTATTAGGCGCGCGATGTAATTCTTGAGATGTAGCCGTTGGCTTTCAATCATTTGGGTCGAATTGAATTCTGGAACTACTGGAGACTATAGAGACGGCATAATTATATGTAAATAGAAGATTATATGAATAATTTCATTTCGCAATTATATTTATATGAACAGTCATGATTCTAGTTTTCTTTTCACAATTATTTATGCACTGATGAGGTGAAATGGGTGTTCGTAAGCAACTTTACTCAAGATTTTGAATGAATTGATATGGCATAATAAACCATATCAAATACTGGGGAACAGAGAGAAGCCAAAAATAGTATTTCCTTGTCTTTTGAACTTTAAATGGAAGGCAAAAACTAGGGAAGGTATCAAATGAAAGACGTATATATTCCACAGGTAAATAGATTTTAATAATAACAGATATGAAAGAAAAGAAATGTGGAACGTACAAAATGATGGTCAAGAAAATAGCAAGCTTTTAGAAAGAGAAACAAAACAAGACAAGACAAACATCCCTGTATTTCTTGGGAAAGAAAAGAATAGAAGAAAGTCTGCACAACGCCTTATTTACATGATAATATATGAAATATCATAGTTTTATGCCCCTTGTGAAGAGGTGCTCATTAATATTACGCGAGAGGACTTGGATGATTGAAGACAAAAGGTTGAGTTGAATGATCTGCTTCTTGATAATTGAAGTTGTTAAGTAAAACAAGTTAGAGAAATCCCTCTATAGCGCGTCCCCCCTGCACCTCCCTATATATGTCAAGGGCTTCGTCCATGACTTTAGCCTGAGAAAGCAGTCTAGCTCTCTTCTTTCCAGAAGGATGAGTAGCAAGATAATCTTGCAGTGGCAAACTACCTCCTACTTGTCCCAACTTCTCGTACACCTGGGGAGCTACCCGAGGATCATAGCCTGCAGAAGCAATCAAAAGCAGTCCAATGTAATCTGCTTCCATCTCCATCCTGCCACGCGAAATGGAATATTCAGACGACATTAGATGGTACAAGAAAAAAGATAATGAAGCAATACCATCCCATAGCAATCAGTCTAAAAGGTATAAGAAGATTTAATCAACGTAGTACTACTTGCAGCATGCCAAAATGCACTCATGTGCAGGTAACTAGAAAGTGCATCGGGCAAGATTTAATTGCAACGATCAAGTGCATCCAAGATAACGTTATTAATCAACAAAGATAATGTGGAACATCCTAAATCCCTCCCAAAACCTCAGATCCTAATGTAGTGATGTGTGTGTCTGTGTAGATATTATATTCTCCAGTCCTATATTATGACAATGGACAATATTTAATTAGCCCAAATACATTAGATGGAAATTAGGAGTATCAAATCCTTCCCATCCTCAGCTATTAACAAGCATGCTAGTACAACTCATAGCAAAAGTTCTCAAGCTTTGGCTAATCCTTGTTAACCTAAGGACTCGACTATTTGGGAAGAAATCAAATGCAGTTATGCATGTAGATTTAAGGACACCAAGAATAGCCTGTGTAAGTGAGGCAAACATACTTCTACATAATAATGCTTGAAAAGGAGAATTGGCTTAAGCACAAAATAACAGCCAAGGTTTACTAGAATTTCAAGCAGAAAGATGAATTTCTAGACATCAGCACAACATTCATTTACTCTAAGGAGAGCCGACATCAGCACCTAGAGGAACAATAGAGAGTGATACTAGCAAAAACAAAGAACAAACACAGTAAGAGGACAAGTTCCAAACCAAAAGATCAACGATAATAATCATTGCATACCAATCAAAGACAATTTCAAATAAATATTGGAGACTTGGAGTAACATAAACAGATATTTGGTTCTAGTTCTTGAAACTTAAAATCAACAGTTACTGCCTAGACCTTTAACCAAATGAATCACAATTTAATAACATGCCGAACCAATCATAATTTAATAACATGCACATGGTAGATAATTTCATGAAAAAATCTAAAACTCAAGCACACCAGATCAGAAGACTAACTATTGATTATAACTTATAACTTATAACATGCACGTGATGGAACAGTTTATACCCCAAACAATCATGGAAAAATAAAATCACAATGTTCCTCGAACCTGTTTCTTGTCTGCCCTCAACTCCATTATTGACCAATATACAAATGAATCCTAAAATAAGCCTCGACCTATAGATGTCTTCCTAACACCCTCTTTTAGCAATTCACGATGTAAAACAATCATCATGATTCATGCAGTGTAAAACAATCACTAGGCAACCCTAATCTAATTCACAAAAGATATACACGGACATCAAAGAAACAACCTAACAGTAAGTGAGGTGAACAAATCACATTAAGTAACTAGATAGGATTACATTCACAAAAACTTGCTTGCTCAAATCTCCCACTGCCTATGCAACATTAGTGAACATGTAATCCAATGATCCCACACAGTATAATTAGATTCCAGTGAGACAGTAACAGAGTAGGGGGTCCTTGAAACTATGCATGTTAGACATGGGAAATGGCCAGTAAAATAAAGCAAAAAATACACATGGCAGATGAATGATGTTGCACAGACAAAATTGCCGGACATATAATATAGTGCCATTATCATTATCACCTAACGAATCAATAGAGCTTAACTTAAACACGTTCAACGAGCTCACCATCACAAAAAGCACAAGTATCGAAACTCAAAATGTTCATAACTGTGAATAAGCAACGCACAATACCTCCGGGAAAAAGGAAGCCTTAGAAGGAGATTCGACATGGTGTTGACAACATCAGGCATGAAAAACTGGTAGAGAATAAACTGCCCAATCGTCAGCCACACATTCTTAGAGATTTGTTCTGCAGAGTGCCTCGCAACAGCATGACCAACCTGTTAAGCAAAGAATGCAAACAAAAATCTTCAATAAACTGGAAAAACAAAAAACCACCCTCACAAATGTGTAGAATAGTTACACAGGCAGTAAATTCCATCACATCACATCACACACCTCATGCCCAACGATGGTTGCGATTTCAGCATCCGCTTTAAAATGCTTAAGCAAGCCAGTAAAAACAACAATTTTCCCACCAGGCAAACAGAATGCATTAACAATAGGTTCATTAACCACAATAACCTCCCATTTGTATCCCTCCAAATGTGAAGTTTTGGATTTGACGCCCATCTCTTGACCCTTTTTCCTACTCTGTTGAACCCATTGATCATTGAGGATCTCCTCCTCCTTATGCCATTTATCCTCAGCAATCCATTTCTCCTCCTCATCCGCCGTCTTATCACTGAATGACCTCAAGCTCTCATCTTCATGAGCCTCCTGAGGCAACGTTGCGCTTTCAGACGAGTACCCAATGTCGGTCCACACCTGCTCCTTCCTCAATCCCTTCTGCACAGCCTCAACTATTTCCTGCGCTATCTTTTGAACCCTAATGCTCTCGGGGTGGAGAGGGGGCAGTATTTTCCCTTTGTATTGTGATTTAAGCGTCTTGAATTGTGATTCGCCTAGCTCTTTTTCGAGAGAACTCGACAAAAGCACGAAATGGGATCTCTTCGTGTAAGGCACGGTCTCCATATTCCCAAAATATACAGTAATTACAACACCAGAACCTAGCAAAACTACCGCAATTAGATTTTTTGGATTCTGAATCCACCGTTTATATCCCCTGGGTTTGAAGTGGTGAACTTTATTTCTATCAACGTAGTAGAACCTCTTTGCCCCATCAAGAAAAGGGCTATTTCTTTGGTTGTTCTTGAGCGCATTCTGAAAAATTAAGTTCCTGAAAACCGGTTGAGAAATTCTTGACCCGCTTGAATTAGATCTGCAAGAGAAGGTATTCAGAAAAACAGATTCCTGAACGGGATTTCTGGTTACAGCAGTCTTCGAATTGTAGCGGCGAAAAGCATCAAAAATAAATCTAGAGGATCTTCTGTACCATCCCATAATGTGTCGGAAAATCTGACGGTATGAAAAATAGAAGAAAGAAGTTTAGTTGGTGTAAAATGGTTACTAAATCCGAAGGAGAGAGGAAGAAGGAAGGAGTAATAAATTAGTGAAAGATTATCCAGAGGGTGATGGAAGTTTCGGAACTTTGGCTTCACGTGAAAGAGAGAGAAATGGGGCACTTCCTTCCCACCCAAGCCCCAAACCGTCGAGAGATTGAATTTCACACCTCAACCTAATTTTTGGTTTGACTTTGTCTCTTTCCTTTTTTGAATGATATATTATTCTTGTCTCATTTTTTTTGAGCACGGGTATTAAGAAGAAGGGTGTTTAAAGGATAAAAAGATATAAAGTGGTGGAGTCCATAATTTTTTGTGAAAGAAGCATATATCCTTTTATGGAAACAAGACAAAAATAACGGGACAACCCAAAAAGACATACAAGACAAGAATAATGGGAGGGAGAGAGTACTATTTAGTAGCCATAATTTGATCGATTAAATAAAAATTATTTAATTTTGTTAGATATTGATTATATATTTTATATTAGTCTTTATATTTTTGGCTTAAATTCTATCATGATTAGTGTAAATATATTTCTTTCTTATTTTTTCGACAAAAATCTTTGTATTACCTTTATTATATCTATTAAAATTTAATGTTACATCTAAATCCAAATATATCAAGATAAATTTGTACAAATTAAATATTTTAAATATTATAAGTCACTTAAAATTAAAAAAAAATTAAAGAAACTGATTTTTTTTGTAATTCAATAGCTAGCCATAATATGGCTGCATAGATTTATTTTTCTTTTTTCACCGAACGTGTTAATTATTAAACCCGCACTCGCTTTTATTTTCGAGGGACGCGTGGTTCTCACGAGCAAATTTTTAATATTTTTTATTTTTCTTTTAATTTTTTTCTTAATTAATCGACAATTAAAAGTTATTAATTTTCAATTAAAATTATTAATTTTTAATTAAGATTTTTAATCTCCAATTAGATTTATATTAATTAATTAAAAATTTTAAATATATATATATATATATATAAAGTCAATGCAAAAGTTGACCGATCGCACATTTTTTACGCGCGAGTGAAACACGTCCGTTCCCCATGGACGGTCAAGATCGGAGCATGCAATGCACTGGCTCATCTATTTTATTTTATTTTTTATTTTTCCCACCTTATTTTATTATTTTGAAAGGACGTAAAAAATTCTAACAAAATACGATTAAAAAAAAAAAATCACAGTCAAGAACCTACGTGAGAAGGGGCTGCGAGGAAGCACACATTCGGCTAATGCATGATTAATTAATTTGATGAAAATCCAATATGGGGCGCTAATGTATTCCGACGGCGATTCCAAATGCGCAAAGAACTATATTTCTTTGCATTGTGAACGTCTTGGAAGCGAATGATTCGTATTTTCCATTGCAAGTCGATGCAACAGGGAAAAAAAAATGTTTTTTGCCAATCAGAAATGTACGGTGGCTCTTTGACAATTGACATATGGTGGCTCAGGTGATTTATTTGATTAGTATTTACGTGTTGCCGAATCAACGGGCATGGAGTGTCTCCGGAACTTCTGTCACAATGTAGTTCAGTATTTTCGGGGTGAGTACTTGAGAAATTAAGTTGACTACAACTGACTGTCAACGGTTGATGCTAATGCACAAGGAGAGGCACGGATTTTCAGAAATGCTCGGAAGCCTTGATTGTATGCATTGAGCATAGAAAAATTGTCTAGTGGCGTGGAAAGGCCAATTTACTCGGGGTGATAATGGATTCCCCACAATTATGCTTGAGGTGGTTGCGTCTGATTTGTGGATATGATATGCTTATTTCGGCGTTGTGGGGTTAAATAATGACATCAATGTGCTTAATCAGTCACCACTGTTCAATGACGTCTTAAGGAGTAGTGCCTCAACTATTAATTATATAGCCAACGATATGTATACACAAGGCTATCTTACAGATGAGTGACGACATCTACCTGAAATGTTCAGTACCCGGCAATAGCCTTCAATGCCCAAACAAATGACAAGAGAAGGAAGTTCAAAGAAATGCAAGAAGCTAAAAAAAGGATATTGAACGGGCATTTGGAGTTCTCCAAGCGAGATGTTCAATAATTAATTAGAGATTCAACATGTCTTTGGTATAGAGATAATTTAAAAAATATCATGCTTGCGTGCAATATTTTACACAATATGATAATCAAAGATGAAGAGAAGCGGCCACAAATTGGGGAGACGAGCAAGACATCAGCCAATCGACTAATTCTATACAAATAGAACAAGGTCATCCCGAAGCATTCAAAAAATATTTGAAGAGGAATGCTATCTACGTGAAGCAATTGCAAATACAACTTCAAGACAATTCGATTGAGCAATGAGCATGTACGGCCGGGCAATAGTATTTAAGTTGTAGTATGTTGTTTTTACAAATTTTTAATTTCATGAATTTCTTGTGATATACTTTTTCAAAATTTTATGAATTAAATAATTTATTTTAAAGGTTATATTAAAATTATTCGATGATTAAATTTATTTCAAAGTGTTAAATTGGATTAAATTGATGATGGTGCGCACAGTTGGAGAATGGGTCTTAGATCCCCATTTGAAGCTCTCATTTTAATCCATCCAAAATCCAAATGTGCAATTTGATGAGATTTCACAACCTCAAAAATATCATGCGCTATCTGTTGAACCCTAATTAATATTCTCCACTGTTTTTCCCTTTGTATCTTGACTTCACATATATTCTCAAACCCTGACTCGCCTAGTTGTTGTTCTTCACTACTAGACAAAACCACAAAATGGCTTCTCTTTGAGTAAGGAACCATTTTCGTGTTCCCAAAATATAACAAGACAATCGAAATTACTACTAGTATTTTCGGAATCCGACTCCACCATTTCCATTTGTATACGGAAGTGTTTACTTTGAGTGATAGCTAGGATAGATAGATAAAAATAGTATAGGTTAATCCATCGTTTACTTTGATGGATTGATTACTTTTGAGCTTGTTTGATCATCTAATCCTTCATATAGTCAATCTCATATTTTATCAATCTATCTATCACGCAAAGTAAACGCCTATTCCGTTTCTTATTTGCTCAATTCTACTTCGATCTATCCACGTTCTTTGCCCCATCAACAAAAGGCCTATTCCGTTTCTGAAAAACTCATAACTTCCGGTTGAGAAATTCTTGAATTAGATCTCAAAAGAAAAGGTATTAATTACAATTAGAGAAACAACAGATTCTTGAATGGGGTTTCTGGGTACAGGAGTCCTCGAATTGTTGCGACGAAAATAAATTAAGCTTCAAAAATAAATCTTGAGCATCTTCCGCACCATCCCATGATGTCAGTCAAATTTAATTGGAAAATCTACGCAGAGATGAAATGGAAATTCTGAGTATAAAATGGTTACCTATTCCGAGAGATGAGTTTAATAGTAGATAATTTTAAGACGGACATTCTTAACAATTAATTTTCAAGAGTATTATCTATTGTGTACCCTGGTTTTCAAGTGCTCGACTTTACATGTATCCACGTGTTTGCCGTGCCCTATCAAAACAATTAATTAAATTAATAGGCCTATATCCAACATATTATATTCTGAAAATTAACTAACTTCCTCAATTAATCCATCCGGTCGACAAATTGAAATTGCTTGAATTAGATGATCTGAATGAAAATTAAAGGTAGTATTAATTAAGTAGAAAAAAATATAAGCAGACTAATTAAGGACAATGAAATGATTCAGAGGATATGACTATATATATGAGGGAGACAGTGAAGTCAAAAACTTGATGATAATTAATTAATGCAGATATATCTATACTTCCACTCTAAGTTAGAGAATTAGTACGTTCGTCCAATATAATAGAGGCGTACGTTTTCATGTGATTAGACACGTACCTTCCTTAATATATTTACATATATATAATTATATTAGCTACCAAGCTAGCGTTAATTAATCTAAAAACGGCGGCGTTCCGCGGCCTGCGCCTCCCTGTATAAGGAAAGGGCTTCTTCCATGAGTTTATGCTGATTAAGTAGTTGAGCTCTCTTCTTTCCATGAGGATGAGCAGCCGGTGCTGAACTTTTATATTCCAATGCTAATTTATCTGCAACTTGTCCCAATTTCGCGTAAACAATGGGAGCTACACGAGGATCATAACCCGCAGAAGCCATTAGAAGCATTCCAATGTAATCTGCTTCCAACTCCCTCCTGCATTGCATGTAGAGATAGAGAGAGAGAGAGAGAGGAGGGGATTAATAATATTGTAAGTTAATTAATTTGCATGTTGCAGGATAAGAGAAAAGGCCTCTTGCAATAAATAAATAATCAAATTTAAACGTGGAGAACATCATGATGTTCAATCTCAAATTGTAATTGATATAATAGTGAAGAAAAAACATAAAATTAAATATTACCCTCTTGGAAAAAATGAGCACGTCATTTATTTTGGAGACATGGAAAAACTTGTTAAGAATCCACTCTAAGATTAATTAAGTAACACAGTTGTTTATTAATCATAGCCGCATGATGCCTCGCAACAACATGAGAGCAACCTAGTATTAATGAAGCAAATGAAGAATTAATTAATTAATGCAAAGCAAACATATATATTTTTGAATGAAGTGAAAAGGTGGCGGGCAATTAAAAATCATAAAAACGCGCGCATACATATATACTTCATGGCCAATGGAGGTTGCAATTTGAGCAAGATGATTAAGCAAGCCAGTACTGTAAACAAGAATCTTAATTTCCACCTTGCAAAGTGGCGGCATCAACAACTCTAGGCTCATTAATAATAAAAACCTCCCATTTGAATTGATCAGTCTTTTCATCCATGTACTTGATATTTGTTTCTCATAAGCCTTAATTTTTTTTTTTTTGAACAAACATTACAAGAAATTTTAAAAGCCACACGATGGTGGACTTGAACCCGTGACCTTTGGCCCGAGCATTAACCACTCTACCACTAGGCTAACACACGCACACGCCTTAACTATTTTGTGCATTATGTTTTGGGCAGTATTTTGGCTTGGTATTGTGGTTTAATATTCTTCTCAAACGTAGAGTCGCCTAGTCGTTTCTCGGCAGAATTCGTCAAAAGCACCAATTGACGCCTAAGGCACCGGCTCCATGCGTGGCTTAAATAAATCTGATACTTTGATCAACCTCTTTGCCATCAACAAAAGGGCTATTATTCCGTTTCTCATAAACTACTATTGGTTGGAAAATTAATCTTGAGCCGTTTAAATTACATCTACATCTACGAGAAAAGGAGAGGTATTTGTATTTAGAGAAACAGATCCTCAAACAGATTCTCAAAAAAAAAAAGAAACAGATCCTCGAACAGTCTTGGAATTGTAGCGTCGAAAAGAATCAACCATAAATCTTCTGTGCCATCCTCCCATCATGTCAATCACAAATCGGAAATTTTGGGATTAATTTGAATAAATTTCCAACTGTTCAAAAATCCCACAGAGTGAGCTCGTCAAAGGCTCTAAACTAAAGATTATGAGTATATTATTGGTGAATAATACTCCTTCCATTCCATTCATAACGTCCCATTTTCCTTTTTTGTCTGTCCCATCCGTAACGTCCTGTTTCCAAATAAGGAAATAATCAACTCTTCAAAAGTGATGGGACCAATTACTTTTCTATCTTTTTACCTTTTTTGTCTGTCTCATCCATAACGTCCTGTTTCCAAATAAGGAAATAATCAACTCTTCAAAAGTGGTGGGACCAATTATTTTTCTATCTTTTTACCCTTCTCCTTAATAACCGTGTCCAAAAGAAATGAGACGTTATGAATGGGACTGAGAGAGTAACAAAGAGTTTGGTTTGACTATTATATTATATTATATATATATATATATATATATATATATATACTAGCAGGACATTACGTGCGTTGCACGTATAAACTCTAATTTGAAATAACTAATTTATTATATAATAAAATATATTTATTGACATTTTTTTAAAGTTATAATATTATTAATTATTGATTATTAACTTCAACAAAATATTAGCAAGTATATGTAAAGAGTAGAAAAAAAAAATCAAATTTCTTATATTATTTCTTATGTACAATTATCAAAATTGTATGGTACCGATAGTGAAAGAGAAAAGACAACATACATTTTGAGATTTTGCTAAAATTTATTATTATATTAATGTAGTTGTATACTATTAATTTTGGTATAAGTTTATATTTTACATACTTTCAAAAAAAAGTTATCGTATTATTTTAGTATCTCTAGCAGTAAATTACGTGTGTTGCACATATAACCTTTCATTTAACATGATTAATTTATTACAAATGAAATATATTTAATGACAATTTTTATTATCATGATTGTAAGGTACTGATAATAATCGTCTATTATAGTATACTTAATCTAATTACGAATGAAGGGTCGTATATAAAAAAAATGGTGAGTTAGGCAACTCTATTAGGCTTAAAGCCATCATAGTAATTTTTTTCTTTGAAAATTATTGCATACAATTAAACTTGAATAAAGTCTTTAATAAATTATTAGGCTTGTGTTTGACAACTCGACTAAAACATTAACAAATTCAACTCGACTAAATATTGACAACAAATAAGAATTGTAAAATATAATAAATTACATAAATAAATTAAATAAAAATTAAATAAATAAAATATAAAATAATGTTTTATGAAGAGAGGTTTCAATGATAAAAGAGAAAAGATTGAAATAAAAGTATAAAATATAAACTTAATAATTAGAGATAATAATTATTAAATTTCTAACTTAATAAAAATATAAAATTTATCAAAATTAATATACAACTATATTAATATCCTAATAAATCTTAGCACAATTCTCAAAATTTATGTTGTCTTTTTTCTTTTACAGTTTTGAGTTATAGTATGAGTATGATTATATTAATAATTAATTCATTAAGTTGAATTATAGTTTGAGTAGGACTATTATTAATTTATTAAGTTTATAATAAATTTAATATACAAAATCATGAAAATAAACTAATTATTTTTAATAATCTTTCACAAATTATTGTTAAAAAACTTTTACGTTAGATGCCTTTTTTTTCCCTTATACATAGTATATAATTATTTTTTTTCATATTACTTTTCTTTTCTTTCCTTCTTTAAATTACAATCCTAATATAATTAGGATTCTTCAAGCTTCAATTCATCTATTTCGTTGGACCACAAATTATTATTAATAATATTTTACAATATTGCCCTTAAAATAAATATAATAAGAGGGATATATTAGGCAAATCAAATTTTGTAAGAATCCGCTCTTTTATAATATATATATATATATCCGACGCTATTCCTAATTTTCTAATCTCAAAAGGACTAGAAATCACCATCTCTACGAGATGTAAAACTAAGCCCTAACGAGCATCAGACCGATTAATCTATCTATACCTATTATAAAAGAGCGGATTCTTACAAAATTTGATTTGCCTAATATATCCCTCTTATTATATTTATTTTAAGGGCAATATTGTAAAATATTATTAATAATAATTTGTGGCCCAACGAAATAGATGAATTGAAGCTTGAAGAATCCTAATTATATTAGGATTGTAATTTAAAGAAGGAAAGAAAAGAAAAGTAATATGAAAAAAAATAATTATATACTATGTATAAGGGAAAAAAAGGCATCTAACGTAAAAGTTTTTTAACAATAATTTGTGAAAGATTATTAAAAATAATTAGTTTATTTTCATGATTTTGTATATTAAATTTATTATAAACTTAATAAATTAATAATAGTCCTACTCAAACTATAATTCAACTTAATGAATTAATTATTAATATAATCATACTCATACTATAACTCAAAACTGTAAAAGAAAAAAGACAACATAAATTTTGAGAATTGTGCTAAGATTTATTAGGATATTAATATAGTTGTATATTAATTTTGATAAATTTTATATTTTTATTAAGTTAGAAATTTAATAATTATTATCTCTAATTATTAAGTTTATATTTTATACTTTTATTTCAATCTTTTCTCTTTTATCATTGAAACCTCTCTTCATAAAACATTATTTTATATTTTATTTATTTAATTTTTATTTAATTTATTTATGTAATTTATTATATTTTACAATTCTTATTTGTTGTCAATATTTAGTCGAGTTGAATTTGTTAATGTTTTAGTCGAGTTGTCAAACACAAGCCTAATAATTTATTAAAGACTTTATTCAAGTTTAATTGTATGCAATAATTTTCAAAGAAAAAAATTACTATGATGGCTTTAAGCCTAATAGAGTTGCCTAACTCACCATTTTTTTTATATACGACCCTTCATTCGTAATTAGATTAAGTATACTATAATAGACGATTATTATCAGTACCTTACAATCATGATAATAAAAATTGTCATTAAATATATTTCATTTGTAATAAATTAATCATGTTAAATGAAAGGTTATATGTGCAACGCACGTAATTTACTGCTAGAGATACTAAAATAATACGATAACTTTTTTTTGAAAGTATGTAAAATATAAACTTATACCAAAATTAATAGTATACAACTACATTAATATAATAATAAATTTTAGCAAAATCTCAAAATGTATGTTGTCTTTTCTCTTTCACTATCGGTACCATACAATTTTGATAATTGTACATAAGAAATAATATAAGAAATTTGATTTTTTTTTCTACTCTTTACATATACTTGCTAATATTTTGTTGAAGTTAATAATCAATAATTAATAATATTATAACTTTAAAAAAATGTCAATAAATATATTTTATTATATAATAAATTAGTTATTTCAAATTAGAGTTTATACGTGCAACGCACGTAATGTCCTGCTAGTAAAATAACAAGAACCAAAGTCCTAACAATTAGCGTAAATAACTAAAATACTTAAGGATATAAATATCTATTAGACTTGCGAGTCTTGCGCTGCCCAACTTGCCAGATTATATAAAAATCGATGTGAGATTAAATAATAAAACGATTGAAATCCATCTTTATGTATATAAACTTTCAACAGAATATGATTAATCATTCCTCGACGTGGGATTAATTACTAGGGAAGTAGAAGACGTGGGATTATCCATTTAAGATAACTTATGATAATTGTAACATGAAATTTAAAGACCCCGCCACGTTGGACTCAACTCTTCATACATTAACTTAATCAATCTACCGTCAGGCTAACACACGGACGCTCTTGTTTGTTTCACTTATTCGTTAAGTCATAACATATAATTATATTTTCCCAGCGGGCCAAGAGGAAAAATTAAAATCAATTGAGCTTAAAAAAAGATGGCTCCGCCCAAAAACCATTTTATAGTATAGAGTAGACTCTCGGGCCAGGCTGAGCCAACCCATCTTTTTGGGCCGGGCCAATTTGGTTTAGGCAAACAGATTCTTGAATTAGGTTTCTGAGTACAGCCGTCTTCGAATTGTAGCGATGAAAAGCTTGAAATATAAATCTTCAGATTCAGGATCTTAAATACCATCCCATGCATGATGTTAATTAATCAGTCAAAATTAAGCGAAAATATATGCGGATGAAAGATAGAAGAAGAATTCTGAGTATAAAATGGTTAACGAATCGAAGAGAGAGGGAGGAACAAGTAAGGAAAATGGTCTTCATTCAACATATTTTTTACCAAATATTTTTTAAAACTTGTGCCAGTCAACTTGTGATACAATTTTGGTAGACTAAGGGAGTACTATTTATAAAAGGTAAATTCAATTAACTTAAATTATTTTGTTTTTTTTTTTAACAAAAACTAATTATTTCAATTTTATTCTTTAAATGGGAAGAATATGGGGGTTTAAATTCGTACTATATATATAGTCCCTCACCCTTACAAGGGGAGGAATGTCGCTAAGCTAAATTTTAAATTAATTATTTTATATTAATATTGTATTCATGCATTGTTTAGTTCTGAAATTTCAAATTCAACACCAATTTTTATAAAAAAAAAATGTAATTTTCTTATTGACAAACATGAGTTTTTCACTATTTAATTATAAGATTCATTGATGTCGATTATTGGAAATTAAAAAAATCATGTTTTGAACAAGTATTGTGCTTAAAAATTGTTATTTTGTCAACTATGATATTTGTTCATACTTTGTTTGATTTTGCAGAAAAATGGAGTAACTCTTATGTAAATTGAGCATGATATAATTATGATAGGAATTCACAAGTGAAAACGAAGGGAGTTAAAATATGAGAGAACGAGCCAAAACAAAATCACTGCACAGTGTCCAGTGGGCCGAGTGCTATCAGAGGCGCGGCCGCACCCGAGCCTATACCTTGTGCGCGTAATTTAAGTGGAGGGGCGCGGTCAAAGACATGGTTGGCCATGCGGGTGCGCCCGGTTCCGCCTTTTTGGCCCTTTGCTTCCGAATTTTACCTATTTAATGATATTCTCTCTATTTTATGGTTATTTCCTACTTCTATTAAGACTCAACCTTGTACAGCACCTATATATGTCCCCAAAATACATTTTAAAATATTTTATTCTATTACCTATTTTCATACTTTAGGTTAGTTTAGATTAGATATTTTTTAGGTTTTATTTATTCTATTTTGGAGTCTTGAAGAGGAGACAAGAAGATTAAAGAAGACGAAGTTAAAGACACTCAAGACTAATGATTTGTCTACGGTTTTATTGTTTTTAATAATATTTTTTATTGATTGCGCTTTGTTGATTGCCATGATTATGAGTGGCTAGTTTTCTTATGTCATAGGGTTAGGGAGTAGATGGATGATTGTATTTGAATCTTAATTAGTTGATTGATCACCCAACTTTGCATGATAGATGTGTTAATTTGAGATCATAGGAAGATAATTAACACATGATCTAGAACATAGGACACACTTTACAATATAGCCGGAAGGTCTTGAGTCTTGTGTGAGAACTTTGAATCTAATCAATCTTTTTGGAATTTCATGCATATGATGTTAGTCGGGAACAATGACCCTAGGAAATATATATATATATATATATATATATATATATATATATATATATATAGGGAAGAGTTCAAATGAGAACTCAATCCTTAGGTGTTAACCTAGGAACCAATCCAAGCCGTTAATTCTTTTTGATCGATGGTGTATAATTAAAGTCTGTTTTTATTATTTAATTCACCAAAAAGGTTATAATGGTCACTTTATAGTTAATTGTAACCGAAAATTGTCTTAAATTATGGAAAGATGATGATCTATTATGAGTAACATTTATTATGAGAAAATTTAGCTTATGTGTAATGGCATCAAACTCATCGAGAAAAGCATTTACAGAAATCTCCAACTCATTTTTTCTGTATTTTATTCGTCAAGTTGCTTTCCTGATTAAAAACATTATGAATTCTCCAGGTGTAAATAATATTTCTCGTCTCCTTTGATTTATGTTTATGTGTTCTTGGGATTTGCAATTTTTTCATCAGTTGAAGTGTTATGTTGTCAAGTTCAAGGGTTTAAACACTTTTTAATGATTTTGGATGTTGCCCCACGTTGGTATGAGCTAATTTAAGCATTTCATTGGATTATTTTGATAATAAGATTTGCTTTTTTAGATTATCAATACAATTTTGTGTTTATCAGCACATTTGTGATATTTTATGTTTTGTGTCCAGTATGAGTATAAAAAAATGATAAATTCAGTTCAAACTACTGATTAGTTTGACTTTTGCATGTATTACAAATGTTGTGAGTTTTTTTATTTTTTTTCAATCTTTCATTTTTAGGTTTAGAATATTTAATTTGGTTTAAAAGTTGATGTCATATTCAGATTATTTGATTGATAGACAAATTTAGTGTTTCTTTTGATATAAAATATGTGATATTATTTATGTTTTAGTCAATTTGCTGTTGTGTCTTTCAATTTTGTTTTTAAAAAATTAACTTTGTAACATTATTTGCTTAGCCTATGTAATTCGGTAAGATTCTTTATTAATTGAAGGAGTATTTTTTTATTATATTCTGCTTATTAATTTATTTGCTTTTTTTAATATACTCCTTTGCTTTCTTTTTTATATAATTCATTTGCTTTTTTAATACAGTTTATTTGCTTTTTTCAATTTGATTCATTTGCTTTTTATAATATAATTCATTTGATTTTTTTAATATAAATCATTTGCTTTTTAAATATACTTCATTGCTTTTTTAATATAATTCATTTTCTTTTTTAAATACAATTCATTTGCTTTTTTAATACAATTTATTTGCTTTTGTTAAATATAATTCATTTGCTTTTTTAATGCAATTTATTTGTTTTTTTAATACATATTGAATAGCACCATCTAATATACAATTCATTTGTTTTTTCAATATAATTCATTTGCTTTTTATAATATACTCCCTCCCTCCCCCAAAAGTGTGGTCCAAATTTGATTATATGTAAAATATAAAATATTAATTGGACCACACTTTTGGGGGACGGATGGAGTAATTGATTTACCTTTTCTTAATATGAATAATTTGCTTTTTTAATATATACTTCATTCCTTTTTTAATATAATTCATTTGCTTTTTTAATTACAATTCATTTTCTTTTTTAATACAATTCATTTGATTTTTTAAATATAATTCATTTACTTTTTTTAATACAGTTTATTTGCTTTTTTAAACTAATTAGTATTTTAGGAATTTTTATGATTTGCATAGCCCAAGAATCGCGCAAGCATATTTCTTGCCGTATGCTGCGTTTTGGTAAGATTTACATTATTTGAAAATTACTTATTAACCCTTAATAGGTTATTTAAGGTAAAAATCTCCCAAATATTTGTTAATGACGTTTTTTGCACTATGTAATCTAATCCATCCATTTAGAAGCAATTAACGGCTTAGATCGGTTCCCTAGTTAACACCTAGGGGGTGGTTTTCATTTGATCCAACCCCTATATAGGTATATATATATATATATATATATATATATATATATATATATATATATATATATATATATTTAGGTGAAGGTTCAAATGAGAACTATTCCTTCATGTGTTAACTTAGGAACCAATCTAGTCCATTCATTTTAGTGATCAATAGTTTAAATTATGTTTTGATGTAAATTTTATTCCTTCAATTATACAAAAGGTTATACTAGTAAATTGCTTAAAATTGTAATTGCCGAAATCCTTAAATTGTGGCAATAATTGATTAATTAATAAATTATTCCTATCAGTTTATCCTTTTCTATGACTATAAATTTTGTCTTTTTAATTATTCTGAATTAAATCTTTCGATGCAATGTATTCCCTCCGCCCCAAAAGTGTGGTCTAAATTTGATTATATGTAAAATATAAAATATTAATTGGACCACACTTTTGGTGGACGGAGGGAGTACTTAACAAATAGTTGTGTTTGCTTCTTTTGTATAATATGTTGCCTTTTGTTATATTTTTATTTGCCTTTTGGTTAAATTCATTGTTTTTTATTCATATTTCATATTATCTTTAGTACAAGTGTAGAATTTAATTTTAATATAGTTCATTTGATTATTTTAATATAATTTATTTGCTTTTTTTACATTTTCTTTTTTAATACAATTCATTTGCTATTTTTATATAATACATTTGCTTTTTTAATGTGATTCATTTATTTTTTTAAATATAATTCATTTGCTTGTTTTATACGATACATTTGCTTTTTTTTATAATATGATTCTTTTTTTTCAAATATAAATCATTTGCTTCTTTGAATATAATTAATTGTTTTTTAATGTAATTCATTGCTTTTTTAATGTAATTCATTCATTTTTTTAATATATCTTATTTGTTTTTTTGTTATTATTCATTTGCTTTCCTTAGCATAATTCTTTTATAATATAATTCATCTGCTTTTTTAAATATAATTCATTTGCATTTTCATTGTAGTCTCATTTTTATGTAGATGTTTGCTTTTCTAATATAATTCATTTGTTTTGTTAATATAATTCATTTGCTTTTTTTAATTATTTATTTTCTTTTTTTATTATAATTAACAAAACATAATATGCAAATCAACACAATTATTTAAGCACCAAAATTAAACATGCGTAGTTTTTCTACTAGATTTTTGGAAGGTTTATAAGAATATTTTCGGGTTGGTTTGCACTCTAAAATCATTCCCGGATGATAAGGCAATCATTCAAAATAGATAATGGATGAACTTTACAATGTTGTCCTTTTTCAGCGTGATTAGGAAGATTGTTATTCATTTAAAATTAAATCTATACCATCCATGTTGTCTTAATCAAAGGTCTATATTGGTTCCTATTTAACATCTAGGGGATGGTTCTCATTTGATCCAACCTCTATATATATAGGGTGTGGATCTGGTAGGAACTCATTCTTATATGAGTCCGTAGGAACCATGCATTTTTATGACTTCGGAAATGCACAAAATACAGTACTTTAATGCACAAATATAGCAAAGCAAAAAAATATTCGTCTCCGATTTTAATTTATAGATAATGATTGTGGCAACATTAATGTTCTTTAGTTCGCTCCGAGGCCTTCGGCTCTCCTCGCTCGACTCTTAAATCAAAACATATGTTTATGCATTTAAATAATGCAATTTATGCATTAACTTGTGCGATAAAAATACATGGTTCCTACGGACTCATATAAAGATGAGTTCCTATTTGATCCTCTCCATATATATATATATATATATATATATATATATATATATATAGGGAGTGGATCTGGTAAGAACACATCTTATATAAGAACGTAAGAACAATGCATTTTTATTACATCGGAAATGCATAAAATGCAGAAACTAAATGCATAAATATTTTAATGCATAAATTACAGTAACTTAATGCATTAACATTTAAATGCATAAATTACAGTAACTAAATGCACGATTAAATCTAGACCGTAGATCAATAAAAATCAAGGGTCCAGATTTGTTCTTATTTCTCACCTAAGAAAGTGTTCTTATTTGATCCGCGCTCACTCTCTCTCTCTCTCTCTCTATATATATATATATATATATATATATATATATAGGGAGTGGTTCTAGTGAAAAGATCCCTTAAACTAAGAAATAGGAATAAATCCCAACCCTTGATCCACAATAGATGGATGGCTAGATTTGAAGCGGGTCGGATCCGGGTCAAACCAGGTCGGACCCGGATCAACGTGTCGGACCCGGGTCAACCCGTTGACTTTTCACTTCTTTTTTTTTATGGTTCGAAATTTTTTTTTTCGAAACTTTTTTTTTCCGTTTTTTTTAATAAAGTGTGGTGCATCTCATTTCATGTTGTGATGCATCTCATTACACAGTGTGTTGCATCTACACATGGTGGTGCATCTCATTATACATGGTGGTACATCTCATTACACATAGTGTTGCATCTCAAAATGCATTGTGGTGCATCTCATAATACATGAAGATTTATCTCATACACTATGTGTGTGTGTATAACTATATCAAAACGAAGGAAAATCATGGGGTGATTTGGTAGGATGAAATCAAACTACTTTCAAATCATTGTATTCATACCATATCAATAAGCAAGTGTTTGGAATTTTTTTTTTGTCTCCGCCTTCTGCTCCGATTTTAATTTATAGATAATGATTGTGGCAACATTATATGTTTTTTAGCTCGCTCCGAGGCCTTCGGCTCCCCTCGCTCGACTCTTGAAAAAAAAATAAAAAATAAAAATAGTGAAAAAGAATATTAAAAAATTAAAAATGGTGCATACCAATACACTTAGTGGTGTATCTCATTGCACAGTTTGGTGCATCTCATTGCACAGTGTGGTGCATATCATCTGACTCTTAAAAAAAATTCGAAAATTAAAAAAAAAAATCGAAAAAAAAAACCGAAAGTCAACGGGTTGACCGGGTCCGACCCGTTGACCCGGATCCGACCCGATTTGACCTGGGTCAGATCTGACCCTCCATCCCTTGTAGATGTATGGTGGAGATCTATTCCTATTTCTTAGGTTAAGATCCATTCTTATATGATCCTTTTCCTATATATATATATATATATATATATATATATGTTCAGTGTTAATTTTGAATATTTCATGTATACATAGGAAGCATATTTCTTTAAAACATTTATTACATTGATATCTTTTATCAATTGCGGGAAATAATTTACAAATGAAACAGCTAATATGATTGTTTCCTTTAAATCTTATCCAATCATGTTGACATTCTGTTTCTGTATTCATATATGTGTAAGTTATTTGTGATTTTTCTTCTTCACTATATATACTATATACTGAATCATTATCTGAGTCAGGAGTCAGTTTTAATTTCTTCTATTTCAAAATCTCCTATTTGTTCAACTAGATTGTTTCTTTCTCTACTTCTATTATCTTTATTCTTATATATATAAAATATATGCAAAACAAATGAATATTATTGTCTTAATCAAAGATCTATACCATCCATTTTGTCTTAATCAAATGTCTATATTGGTTCCTACACACATGTTTAATTTTGGTGCTTAAATTATTGTGTTGATTTGCATATTATGTTTTGTTAATTAATTATAATAACAAAAAAGAAAATGAATAATTAAAAAAAGCAAATGAATTATATTAGAAAAGCAAACATCTACATAAAAATGAGACTACAATGAAAAAGCAAATGAATTATATTAAAAAAAGCAGATGAATTATATTAAAAATAAAAGAATTATGTTAAGGAAAGCAAATGAATTATAACAAAAAAACAAATAAAATATATTAAAAAACGAATGAATTACATTAAAAAACAATTAATTATATTCAAAGAAGCAAATGATTTATATTTGAAAAAAATGAATCATATTAAAAAAAAAAAAGTAAATGTATCGTATAAAACAAGCAAATGAATTATATTTTTTAAAAAAATGAATCACATTACAAAAGCAAATACCATAGTATAAAAAGCTTGAAATATAAATCTTGAAAAGACGATATAAAGCTTGAAATATAAATCTTCAGATTCAGGATCTTAAATACCATCCCATGATGTTAATCAGTCAAAATATATTTAATAGAAAATCTGTGCGGATGAAAGGTAGAAGAAGAATTCTGAGTATAAAATGGTACCGAATCCAAGAGAGGGAGGAACAAGTAACGAAATTAAACTAGTGAAGAAGATTATCGATTGAAAACAGTTATCCTACGACCCTTTAATTTTTAAAATTCAAGAATAAAACAATGTTTGTAAAAAAAAAAAAAAAAAGCTTGAAAAACGTGAGTATCGTAGTACCGAAATAGGAAGAAGGAATAACGTAATAAGCAGAAAATCTACGTGTATCTATACCATACCTTATGGAAAAGCGTTGAGTAGGAAATGATTCAGTTCAGAGGATATATATGAAGACAGTGAAGTCAAAAACTTGATTAATGCAGCATTAGCATATACTTTCACTCTAAGTTAATTGGAGAACTAATTCTAATTAATATTATGGAGGCGTTTTCATGTGATTAGACACCTAATTCCTTAATTTACATATAATATTAATAGCGTTAATCGGCCAACACCTTACTGTTTAGTCAGTAAAATCCGTCAGTAAATCCGTCAAATATATAAGTATATATTTCCTAGGTGAATATATAGAGATGGAGTAATCCATATGTACGAAAGAAAAGATGAAATGTAATTAAAATGCACGATATATACATGTTAGAGTTTAATTTTATGGAGATGAGGTGTAGAATTCATTTAATCCAAGAAGACAGGAAAGAAGAGAGGATTGAAGGTTGTTTTTTATTGGAAAGTTGGGAAGAAGGGCGTGCCTCCCTAAATTTGTTAAGGGCTTCCTCCATGAGTGTAGGCTGAGAAAGTAGATTAGATCTCTTCTTTCCAGAAGGATGAGTAGATACATTGTCTTCAAATACATGAAAATAATGATCACGTGTTGGACTAGTACTGCCTTCAATTTCTCCCAATTTCTCGTACACCTTGGGAGCAACTCGAGGATCATAGCCTGCCGAAGCCATTAAAACTAGTCCGATGTAATCTGCTTCCATCTCCATCCTGCCATTAATGAAGATGGAAGGCTTGAATATTTAAAATATTTGATGGAGAAGGAAGGCCTCATATCATATATAATTATAGTGAATAAGTAAGATATATATACTACTTACCTCCGAGATAACGGAAGACTTAGGAAGAGACTTGACAATATGTCTATAAGCCTATTATCAGGCAGAAAATACTGGTAAATCTGGTCATAAATCAGTACTAAGATTGTCTGCAGCCACTGCTCTTTAGTGATTAATTCATTCATCAACACTAAGAATGCCAGCCACGGCTCTTTACAGATCATTTCTGCAACGTGCCTCGCAACACCATGACCAACCTATAAAACCAAACCCATATATAAATATACAAATCTTCAAGCCACGAGAATAAAAACAACATACCTCATGCCCAATGATAGCAGCTATCTCAGCATCCTTTTTGAAAAGATTAAGCAAGCCAGTGAAAACAAAAATCTTTCCACCAAGGGCACAAAAGGCATTAACATTAGGCTCGTTTACTAGAATAATCTCCCATTTGAATCCCTCCAGATTTGCACTTGTTTTTCTGTTAAACCAATTTTTGATCGAGGATCTCTCCTCTTTCTCCCTCCATCCCTTGCGCGCAGCCTCGACTATATTATGCATGATCTTTTCAACCCTAATACTCTCCGGGTGATGAGAGGGCACTATTTTCCCGTCGTAATATTTTTTAATATCCTCCAACCATGACTCGCATAGTTTTTTTTCCACACTAGTCGATAAAAGCATCAAACGACTTCTTCTTGTGTACGGCATGCTCTCCAGATTCCAAAAATATGCAGGGATTACAACTCCGCAACCTAACAAACCCAACACCCCTATTTTAAATAAATTTCTTCGATTCTGAATCCAATGTTTGCATCCCCTGGGTTTAAAGTGGTGAACTTTATTACGATCCACGTAGTAGAACCTCTTTGCTCCATCGATGTGACTATGGATCTTTTGCTTCTTCTTCACCATAGAATTCTGCAAAACCACCCGTTGAGAAAACTCGGAAAGATAATTAGATGATGAAGAAGATCTAAGAGAAGGAGGAGTCGTGTTTCGAGGAACGGCTACAACAGCCTTCGATTTGTAACCACCAAAAGCATCGATAATAAATCTTGAGGATCGTCTGTATACGTATCGCCACATGATGTCGTCAATCACTCCACTCCAATTTATTTCAAATCGATCCGAATATTTTACTTATAACCAACAACAACAACTCGATTCAATCATACGAACCAGCTACTTGAACACAGTTTTCCCATGAGCCAGCTTTAATTCTTAAAATTGATGCACAAGAAACGTTACCTAGGAGTAGATGAATTCGTAAACCATAAGAAATTAAATCTATATCTAGATATATACACTATCTTCTATACTTATATAAAAAGAGAATATATTTATATACAAAATTATATTATATTTATATGAAGTACAACTTGTTGTACAAGCGAGCATTCTTACAAGTTTCTTGTAAATCTATAACAATCCTTACTTTTCTTAATTTCTAAAGATAGATTAATAATCCTTCACAAAAAAAGATATATTAATAATTTAGGATATGGATACATTTAGATGGGCCAAAAGTTATATTCCCTCAGTCCACGATAAACATTCTTTTCTTTTCTTTTTGGTATGTGCACAAAAAATATTTCATTTCCATTTTGAAACACTACTCCACCACAAATTATTCTCATCTACCCTTACTTTATTAACTTATTTACACAAAATAACACAAAAGATAAATACTAGTTAATTTTACCTTTTTATCTCTCCATCTTATTTTACGAAGATTTCGGAAATTCACGAACAATAATTTCGTGAATTTGTGAATTCACAAATTAATAATAGATTCATTACGAAGATTTCATACATTCACGAACGGCGATTTTGTGAATTTATGAATTCTAAAATCATGAAGTTTTCATAAAATTTCAATTTTAATACATGAATTCATAGAAATTTGTGAATTTCATTAAATATATAATAGGATATTAACACAAAAAGTGGCTATTACTTATCATGTTTATCCTAGTGACGAGTTAGAGGTTTTTTAGGACAGTAATTAAGGTCGAGTTCATAATCAGGACAAAAAATTTTCGGGCCGACTTTTTAGGACACCAACTTTTAATTTGTGCGTCCGTAGGACAAATTTCGGCCCGAATACTTATGTGGAGCCCGAATGCTTATGTGGAATATCACATAGATAAAAATTTAATAAAAAAAAATCATACACTCTCTCTCCTCACTCTCTCTCTCTTACTCACTCATCCCCTTCCTCTCTCTCCTCTCTCTCGTCACTCTCTCTAGACAACCCACCGCGGCCGCCGTCACAATCCCACCACAACCACCTATTTTCCTTTCCAAAATTTCTTCAAATTCTTTCTTTTACACTCAAATTGAATGCTCATATTTCTGCAGTACAATCACTAGTAGCTGCAGCTCAACCACCGCTTCCTGCCACCCCTGAATCTCACCAGTATCGGCAGGAGAAGAGACGGCGCCGCCGCCTAAACCCCGAGCCGTCGTCGCGAAGGTGACCTGCATCGGTCAGGTGAGAGTGAAGTTGCAGAAGAAGGTGAAGCAGTGCCAGCGGTGGATTAACGGCAAGGCCAGTTTCCGGAGCGCGGAGCCGTCGTTTCAACACTAGCAGCGGCGGTCGCGGCGGGATCAGAGATAGGTGCAATTGCCGAGTTTGTCGGTGGTTTTGCGCGCGCTAGGGCACGAGCTGTGCTACCTTTTCCGCTGCTGCAGATGCTCGTGCTTCGAGAGGAGAGAGAGATAGAGAAGATTAGGAGGCGGAACGAGGGAGAACCCCTGCTGCTTCTATCGATGGTGAGGGAGGGAGTTGGTTAGTGGTGTTGGGCGACGTCGGCGGCGGCGGAGGTGGGGAGTGGTGGGAGAGAAAGAGACGAGAGTAAAAAAGGGAAATTTAGGGGGTTTGACACTTGGCCGGAACTCCTGCTGCTTCTGGCGACGGTGAGAGATCTAGTGGTGTTGGGCGAAGGCGGCGGGGGGCATGGTGGGTTTTCTGGAGAGAGTGACGAGAGAGATGAGAGAGATGAAGGGGATGAGTGAGTAAAAGAGAGAGAGTGTATGATTTTTTTTTATTATTAAATTTTTATCTATGTGGCATTCCACATAAGCATTCGGGCTCCACATAAGTATTCGGGCCGAAATTTGTCCTACGGATGCACAAATTAAAAGTTGGTGTCCTAAAAAATCGGCCCGAAATTTTTTTGTCCTGAATATGAACTCGATCTTAGTTACTGTCCTAAAAAAGCCTCTAGCTCTCCTAGTGACAGGATTTTTATCTTCACTAGTATATCTCATAGTGGCTAGATTTTATTATTTTAATATAAGATAAAAAAAAAACTGAACTTCTTCCAAATTGTGATAAAATGATATATCTAAACGTTTTTTCTTTTTTCAAATGCATTAACTATAAATTCTCAAAATGAATGAAAAATATAAATTTCATAGTATAATTTTGAGAGGGACTGAGTAAATATATTGTTAATAATTGTTGAGGTTCTTTAAAACATATGCAGTTGAATGATATTACATTGAATCGATCATTCCAACAATAATACTATATATCATGTACGAAATTAAAGGTTGAGTTGTATATTTGAAACAAAATATGTCAAAAAAAAAAAAAAAGCTATGCACCTAATTAAGGTCGTCCCGCCTGCACCTCCCTATATATGGAAAGGGCTTCCTCCATGAGTTTAGGTTGAGAAAGTCGTTTAGATCTCTTCTCTCCAGAAGGATGAGTGGAAATATAACTAGCTCCAATTTTTCCCAATTTCTCATACACCTTTGGAGCTACTCGAGGATCGTGCCATTAAAACAAGTCCGATATGATGTAATCTGCTTCCATCTCCCTCCTGCGCCAAATTAAATGGAATTAATATTATATTCTATTCAGATCCATCGAGACGACGTTACGTTGGATGATAAAACATATACTCCATATTAAAGAAAAAATTAGTTAGGATGTTCAACACCACCATATCATATATATCCCATACCAATCAGCAGTCTAAAAGCTAGCTAGGTATAATTAATTCGCACATATATAGCTAAGCCATTATCAGCTAATGAATTGAAGCAAGGGTTTTTTTGACTCAAATTATTGATATTTAGATAGCAGTGAATAATTAAGCAAGATATAAAAATTAATACCTCTGTCGTTGTGTACACAATGTCAAGCTCGTAGAACAGGAAGAAAATCAACTGTATGATTTTCAGCCACAGTAATTTATAGATTTTTTCTGTACAATGCCTCGCAACAGCATGAAATTAATAACAATTAATAATTAAAATTCATCTTCAAAACAATTAATTATACAAAAATAAATGTGTACAATTAATGAAATTACAAACTAACCTCATGGCCAACGATGGTTGCAATTTCAGCATCGGCTTTAAAATGAGTAAGCAAGCCAGTGAAAACAACAATCTTTCCACCAGGCAACCAGTAGGCATTGACAGTTTTAGGCTCATCAACAACAAGAACCTCCCACTTCAATCCCTCCGAATGTGCAATTTCATGAGATTTAACAGTCTCAATTATATCTTGCGCTATCTTTGAAACCAATGTTTTAAAAACCGAACCGGAGGCCGAACCGGTGAGGCCTTCGGGTCATGGTTCAATTAGTTCAACCATGGTAGAACCGTTTAACAAATAAATAAATAAAAATAATAATAATAATATAATATATAATAAATATAAAAATATTCATAACTTCACAAATTATAAATAAAATTTTACAACAAATACACATTAAAATCAATATAACAAATATATTATATGTATTATATGTAAATATTCTCAATAAATATGCAAAGTTTTAGAATTTGAGCATACTTTTATAGATTAATTGTTACTATAATAATAAATAAAAATGGATAAAGAATTGGATGATAAAAGACTTAAAAATCAAGCCGGATGGTTTTCAAAAAACCGCCCCTGGTTCAATAAAATCGACCCGGATCCGGTCTCTTCTCTCTCTCTCTCTCTACAATCACCATCGTTGAACATCACCGTCTTCGCACATATCCACTGATGCATCCACTCTCATAACACAGTGTGATGCATCTCGTTACAAAAAGACGGGTTTGACTTGTTGACTAGATGTGTGGCTGAAATTCATTCTTATTTCTTAAGTTAACATCTATTCTTATATGATCTATTCCCTATATATATCCTCTCTTAGCTCTCTCGATCCGTTTGAGAATTCATCGACATGGTGATCCTCTCTTAGCTCTCTCGATCCGTTTGAGAATTCATCGACATGATGATGTCATGGTACAGAAGTTCCTCAAGATATATTTTTGATGCTTATTGTCGTTACAATTCCAAGACTACAGTTGTACGTCCCAGAAACCCTATTCAAGAATCTGTTAACCTAAATAGCATCATCTTCTTCACTTCCAGATGTAATTCAAGAATTTCTCATCATCAACCGATGATTTCGAGGAAGTTAGGTTTTCAGAAACGGAATAGCCCTTTTGCTGATGGGGTAAAGAGGTTCTACAAGGTTGACAGAAACACAGTTAACGAGCAGTACTTAAAACCCAAGGTATACAGATGGTTGAGTCAGAATCCAGAAAAAATATATCATTCTCGATATTTTTGTTAGGTTCTGGGTTAGTAATTACTGGAGTTCAAATTTTTTTTGTACCAGTAACTTATAGCGCTGGGCAAAAGTAGGACACTTTTTTTCGGGCTTGTAAAAGTAGGACACTATCTTATAAAATTAGGCATCCGTGTGTCAAAATTGGCCCGAACAACTCAATCACGGGCTATTTCTCATGTGCACCGCGCGTGTCATGCCATGTAGAGCCCGTTTGTGATGTGTCATACACGTGTAAATTAAAATTATATTAAATATTTTCTCAAATAAAATTAAGTAAAGGAATCAATTCTAAACATAATAAAGTAAGTGAATAAAAGAAAAACAAAAACAAAAAATCAAACATTGAACCATTAAATGAAGTCGGTGTCGCTCCCTTTTCAACACAGACACAATTGTTTTTTTCCCAATTTGTCAAGAACCCTAAATCGAACAAACCACTCTCAAATTCTCTGGAGAAAACTCTATATTCTTGTTAAGAACTGTGGAATCGTTGTCGCGTCGCTCTTGGAAGGTCAATTTCATCGGTGAGAGAAGCTTCAAATAATGGTGAAGGTGAGGGATAAGAAACGAATGAATCGGCCTCCTCCTATCTACAGTAAGTTCGTGAAAACTCAATCGGCCTATCGTTATTGGAAGATAAAAGCACATTTTTTTTGTGATTTGGTGGTCTTGAAATTATTTTTGAGTATGTGTCTTGAGTTTTTGATTGCATAATATAAAAGCTTGAGTTTTGACAGTTTCTATTTACCAGATTATATATTCACAATTTTTTTTGAACTTCTTCCATAATTGAATCTTTATCTCCTGGGTTATCTTTATTTTTTGTGATCCTAAAATTTATTTTATTTTCTATTTTGGCGCAGAGCCTGTTGAGGTGTATTTGTCCGTTGTTCTTTATTATGGTGGAAAATTCATTTCATCTCCTTTGCCTAAATATTGTGGGGGTAGTCGGTTTATCGTGGATTATGTTGTGGCTAAGAAACTAAGCTTAAAAGCTTTAAGAACAGTATTAGGGAGTGGTTGCTTATGGATGAGGATATTTGGTTGTATGTGTTAGTTAACAACAATCTTAAGAGGTTAACATTTGATGAAGAAGTAAGACAGTATTGTTTAGAATCACTGCCCACAAGACAAGTTGTCTTTTATGTAAGTGAAGGGGAAATGGTGAATCTAACAAGGGAAGAAGAAGTAACAGGAAATTATGGAAAATGGTGGTAATGAGACAGATTCACTGTATGATAGTGATTATAATATGCTAGAAGATAGTGATGATGATGACTTATTGTTTGAGGCTCATGTGTCAAAGGATGTTGATGATACTAAAGTGGCTAACTCTGAGGAAGATAGTGATAATGATGATGATGTTGTGAATGTGGATAGGGCAGATTTAGATGAGTATAAGTTATCTGATGATGAACAAGGTGAGCCAAGCTATCCAGTCTTTAACCCTCAAGTTATTTTTCAACCTGAGTTTGCAATTGGCATGTTTTTTAGTTCAAGAAAGGAATTTAGACTTCCTGTGCAATCTCGTGCTATTAAAACCAAGACAACTTTGAGATTTACTAGGTCTTCTGAAGATCGAACTTATGTCAAATGTGCTGATGGGACATGCAACTGGAGTTTGCATCTTACTAAGGTGAAAGATGAAAAAAGTTATCAGATTAGTAGATATGAAAGCAATCATGATTGTGATGAAAGTTTTTATGTTAAAAACATAAAGTCAGGGTGGTTGGGTAAGAGATTTGAAGGGACATTTATGATTGATAAGAAGAGGAAAGCAAGAGTTTTTAGGCTGGAAGCTATGGTTGAACTTGGATGTGAAATATCTAAGGATCAGGCCGCTAGAGCTAAGAGATTAGCTCTTAAGAAACTTCAAGGAGATCCTGTATTGCAGTACTCTAAATTGTGGCAATATTCTAATGAGTTGAGAAGGACTAACATAGGTTCTACAGTGATCATAGGCCAGTTGGAAGATGAGAAAGGTCAGCAGAGGTTTGACAGATTTTATGTGTGTTTTGATATTGTTAAAAAGGGGTTTCATCGAGGTTGTAGGTCAATTATAGGACTAGATGGCTGTCATTTGAAAGGTCCAAATACTGGTATATTGTTGGCTGCTGTTGGTGTTGATTCTAACAATTGTATTTTCCCAATTACTTGGGCTGTTGTCAGTAGAGAGTCAAGAGATACATGGGAGTGGTTTTTTATTGTGTTCAAGCAAGATTTGGGGATATTGAATGACAGTGTGTTCACCTTCATGTCTGATAAGAAAAAAGGTTTGATTCAAGCTATGGGTGAGGTGTTTCCGATGAATGCACATAGATATTGTGTGAGACACCTCAATGGAAATTTCAAGAATGCAGGGTTTAGAGAGAAATAATTTGAAACAGCCTTGTTGAATGCTGCACAAGCAAGCACAGAAGGAGAGTAGAAGTACAGAATGAGTGAGTTGCGTGCCATGAATGAACATGCATGGAAATGGTTAGCAGACAAACCTGCAGAACAATGGAGTAAAAGCCATTTTACTGAACTGCCAAAATGTGACATGCTTTTGAATAATATTTGTGAGGTATTCAATGCTACTATAGGAGAAGCCAGGGAAATGCCTATCATCACCATGCTTGAATGGATCAGAGAGTGGTTAATGGTTAGGTTCCAGAGGCAGAGAGATATAGCAAATTTGAAGTGGAATGGCAAACTTTGTCCTCGGATCAAGAAAATTCTTGAAAAAAATGCTGCAAGGGTAAGTGATTGTATTCCCATCAAGGGAGACAACAGATACTATCAAATAAATTGTCATGATTCATCTCAGTACCTAGTCGACTTGGAATTGTGGACTTGTAGTTGCAGGATGTGGGGTTTAACTGGAATTCCTTGCAAGCATGCAATTTGTGCAATAAATCATCAGAAGAAAAACAATGATGATTTTGTACATGAGTGTTACTCAGTGGCCACCTTTAAGAATATCTATGCAGAGACAATTTTTGGAATTAATGGTCAAATGTTGTGGGGTGACAGCTTGTTCATACCACCTTTGCCTCCAAATATGAACAAGGGAAGAGGAAATTGGGCTAGAAGGAAAGAACCAGATGAAGTGAAACTGAAGGGCAAGAGTAAGAGCAAAACTAGACTGAGAATAAGACAAAAGACAGTGAAATGCAGTGGTTGTGGTGTTGAAGGCCACAATTCAGTCACATGTGGGCGGACGCAAGTATGTCTCTTGCTTAATTATTCTTCAAATTCTTTTTTTGTTTAACTTATTAAATTGAACTTGTGCTAGGTACCCACTCAAACTGGAAGCATAGTAACTGCTGCAGGATCTCAAGAGCCTTCATCAAGTGAAGTTCATCATGCAGTTGAAGAATCCCAACAACGAGTCTTGACAACTGAAATGCCAACTCAAGAATCCCAAGTGTCTGCTCCATCCATGTTTAAGCAATTAAAACAAGGACAACAAATCTTGGCAAGTCAGAAGAAATTAATGAGTTTGGATGAGTTGCAAAAAATCAGAAAGTGAAAGAAAAAGAGAAATGTATGTAGTTTTTTTGTCTGGATGTTTTGTTGGTTAACACCGGTGTAATTATGCATCCTTTGTTTTTGGCAATTGAACTCTTTGAATATTAGGCTTCTAGCTTATCAAATTATTGTGTAGCTTTTCTTTATGGATTTATGGATTAATTAATGGGTACATCATTAGTAAATTTGTCCTTCTGCAATGAAACATTTGTTTAAATCTTCCTACTTTTCAGTCTGGTATGATTAAAGTTGTAAAGTTATAGAATTTTGCCCAGGTTTGTCATGCTTTTTTGTTACATATGAATTAAAAGAATTAACAGGGTGTTGATTGAATTAATAGAGATTATTTTGTACTTCTGTACATTTGATATACCCGCAGATGCATGTGCTTTGGATGAAGACATAAAACATATTCTTAATTTCTTATATTTCTGAAAGGATGATTTGATATTTGTGAACCTTTTGATTGTCTATTCTATTTTACATTCAGACTATGTTGTATCCTTTGGATGTAGCTATCAAATATAATAAAGTGTGGTATGATGATTAAAATTGTAAGTTGTAGAATTTTGCCCAGGTTTATCTATCTTTCTTGTTAACTGGGTGTATATGAATCAAAAGATCATAACAAAAATATACATAAGAGCCCTTAATTCAGTAAAAAAGTCTTTCAAGACATTACTGTAAATCAAATAAAGGACTTCAACGTTGAAACAAGACATATCAAAATAACAGCAAATACAATTATCTTCAATTTCCTACTGCTAGCTTTGAGCTTCTCAACCTCGTCCTCTATCTTGTTAATTCTTCTTAACAAGCCTGGAGTGATAAGCGTCGATCGACGGAAAATCGGAGGGTCGTGTCATCGCCCCATCTTCATTGTCACACAAAGAATTATAAAATTAACCAAAATTCACAACAAGAATTAAAAAATTCTCAAAAAATATTCATAAATTCACAAAAATTAGCAATATTCTCTAGAGAATTTGAGAGAGTTTGTTCGATTTAGGGTTCTTGACAAATTGGGGGAAAATAAATTGGGTCTATGTTGTGAAAAGGAAGAGGCCGACTCCGGAGAGAGCATCGGAGAATGGAAGACGAACGCCGGAGTAGAGAAACAATGGCGGACTAGAATGAGGATGGTACAGAGGAGCGCAGACAGAAGGAAGAAGCATGCGATTTTTTGTTTTTGTTTTTCTTTTATTCACTTACTTTATTGTTAATAGAATTGATTCATTTACTTAATTTTAGTTGAGAAAATATTTAATGTAATTCTAGTTTACACGTGTATGACACATCACAAACGGGCTTTACATGGAATGACACGCGCGGTGCACGTGAGAAATAGCCCGTGATTGAGTTGTTCGGGCCAATTTTGACACACGGATGCCTAATTTTATAAGATATTGTCCTACTTTTGCAAGCCCGAAAAAAAAGTGTCCTACTTTTGCACAGCGCTATAAGTTACAGGTACAAAAAAAATTTGAACTCGTAATTACTATATGTTACGGGGATATGGAGATCGTGCCTTACTTAAAGAGATCTCGTATCGTGCTTTTGTCGCCTTCTCTCGAAAACGACTCGGCGAGTCAGTATACCAGTCAATTAAATCAGAAAACAAAGGGAAAATACTGCCCCCTTTTAACCCCCAAACTATTAGGGTTTCAATCATGCAACTGATAACTCAACAACTCACCATTAACACAACAAAAGATTCTTGTGTTTCTTGGGAACAATCTAACAATATGGTGTGCACTAATTAACGTATAATATACATAATGATAGTATGAATTTCAGAATTTTATGGTTCTTATGGAAAGGGGTTCATTAATATAAGTTGGTAAATGAAAGAAAAAGTAAGAGAAATACATCTACACCACGGCCGCGTCCTTGATGCATTAAGAACTTACTCAATTTTTGGGCCAGTCCTATAAGATTCGAGCTAAAAAATTTCGGCCTAACCACTAAGAGCACCTACAATGGCGGTCGAAGGGACCGGTCGCTGGCCCAACGACCTCCCCTCCCCCGGTCTCTGCCGTTGTAGCGACCTGGTCGGTCGCACCCCAGGTCGGGCTTGCGCCCGAGGTTGCGACCTGGGGACGTGTTATTTTATTATTTTTTTTGTTGTGTTTTAATTAAAAATTAAAAAATTATATATATATATATATATATATTAACGGCTATTTCGTGTGTCTTTTTTATTTTTTTATTTTACATTTTCTACCTATAAATACCACATCTTACTTCAATTCATTTCACTCATTTTCTATTCTATTTCACTCATTTTCTATTTCATACACTCATAAATCTACATTCATTATATCTCTCAAGTTATCTACAATCATGTTTTGGCCCGGAGCTTTATTCAATCGTGAAGAGGAGAATGAGCGTGTGGAGAGGGCGTTGGAGCTGGCTGAGCAAGCAGTTGAAATAGTACGCAAACGGCGTCAAGAGCATGCAGCTGGAACGAGTAGCATTCCAATGAGGGTGTACGTTGATCGAGATCGTGAGGGGGCTGCCGGCCGCCTTATTCAAGATTATTTTGCAGAAAATTCAAGGTGGGGCGAAGCCGTATTTCGCCGCCGGTTTCGCATGAGCAAGAATTTGTTCATATGCATAGCGGAGACATTGCAGGCTCGAGAACCTTTTTTTCAACAACACCCAGATGCAACGGCTCCAACAATGACATCAACGTGCTTAATCAGTCCGACGTTTTCAACGACGTCCTGCATGGTAGGGCGCCAACGGTCAATTTTGTTGCAAATGGCAACAAGTACAGAATGGGCTACTATCTCGCTGACGGCATCTATCCACGTTAGGCAACATTCGTGAAGACACTCCCACAGCCAACGGAGCCGAAAAGACAGCGGTTCGCTCGGATGCAAGAATCTGCACGCAAGGACGTTGAAAGGGCTTTCGGCGTTCTCCAATCTCGTTGGGCAATTATAAAAGGGCCTGCACGCTTGTGGTTTCGAGAACATTTATGCGACATCATGTATGCGTGCATCATTATGCATAACATGATCATTGAAGATGAAGGAGTTCAATCGACTCACTTTGAAGCCGAACAGAGCACGGAGGATGATCGAAATATTAATAGGGCACCGGCAATCCAAGGTGGACCCCCTGCTTTTAGAGCATATGCCCAAAGAGAAGCGCAGCTTCACGATGCAAGAGCCCATGAACGTCTTGAAAACGATTTGATTGAGGAAATTTGGACACGTTTCGGTCCACTTAACTAGTTCTACATTAATTTTAAATTTAATGTATTTTTCTTTATTGTATTGTAATTTTCCAATATTTCAATACAATAAGGTATTTTAATTATAATTATTTTTATTATTAAAAAAAATATAAAACTTAAAATTAAAAAAATAATTAAAATAATGAGAGACATAGGTCAGAGACCGGGGTAAGAGACCTACCCCATTGTGGCCGATTTAGAGACCGGTCTCTCAATCCTTGAGGTCCCACAAAAAGTGCATAAAGTATTCTAAAATATTGGGAGACCTACCCAAAGGTAGGTCTCCCATTGTGGATGCTCTAAATCATTGGTTTTCAGGCTAGCCGTTGCATGTATAAATTTTCTTAATGTTCATATTCCTATGACAAAAAAATATCGTCTTTTCTTATCGGATATATTGTCCTCATATTAAGTGCAAAAATGAGTATTTTTCTTAAGGATTGGTTCATATAGAAACTTTGCCTAGTGTGGGAACTAGGAAATAATCTGAACCTTTGATCTTTGTATGATCTATGGTTGTCATTATTCGAAGTATAAATATATATAGATTTAAGCATGATTTTATATAAGCACAATTGTTTATACAAAAAAGCATGAATCTCATTAAGCATGACTATATATAGATTTAAGCATGAATATATATATATATATATATATATATATATATATATTTAAACATGCTCTCAAGTTGTCACGGAAGGAATAGTTTCTATAGTAACTCATCCATATATATATATATATATATATATATATATATATATATAGAGAGAGAGAGAGAGAGAGAGATGGGTTAGTATAAAAACTGGTCCTCCCGTACAAACTACAAATTTAACCATGCTTTTTTCAATATATAATCATGCTTTTTAATATATACAATGATGCTTTAATAGTGCTTTTCTCGATTCATGTTTTTTGTATAAAAATGATGCTTATATAAAATCATGTTTTTTACATACTATTTTCATGTTTTGATTATTAACAACCGTAGATCATACCATGATCAACAGTTGAGATTAGTTTGTAGTTTTTACATGGGGACTAGTTTTTATATGAACCAAATCCTATATATATGGGGAGAGGATCATAAGGAACTCTTATTTATATGAAAAATATGAATCAATTCAAGTCTCCATCCTATAAGATCTATAGACATGATTTAATCTCAAAGTTAATTGGTCAAACCCGCTTTAGTTGATCAATTCCGCTTGTCTATACTTAATTAAGGTTAGTCTGATAATTTTCGCTGTTTTATTCTGTGCATAAACGAGATACATAAAATAGTGTAAAGTGATGCATCAATATCACATTTCTTTTCTGATGCATCAATTCTTTTTATTAATCTGGAATAAATAATATTTTTTACACCTATTTATGGTTTATAAAGAACAAATAAGATTTATAGATTATGTATCTATTCAATTAAAGTATTACATATAATGTATTACGTATCTGAAAATAATTTTATGATGCATTAACACGATTTAAGTAATGCATCAATATGAAATTGTAAATGCACATAATAGAGATAGATTCATTACCACAATTAATGCATTACGTATATGTTATTTGTGCATTACATTGTTTATATTTATGTATTACGTGTATGATATTAGAAACTGTAGGTGTTAATAAGAAAAAGAAGCATATTTACGTTTAAACTCCACGACAATTTGCAATTGAAAAAAATTATAAACTTCAACCGAAGACATTAAAAAACTAAATAAATTTAACGTAATTCATTCCCCTTTAAATGATACTATAACTTAGATGGACAAAACTCAAAGACAAATTGTAGTGCCAATATCTAAGACAAAAAAAAAGATTGAAAAGAATAAAATAAATGAAAAATATGGAAATAGTAGGGTTATGTTTCATAATTGTTGTATTTGTTACTTGATGTCCTAAGCACAATTTTATGATGCATTAACGCAATTTACGTGATGCATCAATATGAAACTCTAAATGCACAAAAGACTTATTGTCACAATTAATGCATTATGTATTTTTTTTAGAGTTAATCATGTTGACTAGTCAATATAGATTGTGGAAATTAATAGTTGGCCACCAACTTTATTTGTAGAAATTCTGGCCAACTTTGAGGATTCTGGACAAAATTACCCCTAATAATCTTGACAAATATGCTACAGACGGATTCTCTCTTTCAGAATTCATTTTCCAGATTCAAAAATTCTCTCTTTCATCTTTCTTCTCCCTTCCGTCGAGCCGTCTATAACTTCCGGCGCCATCTGGATCTTCCATCGTTTTCTTCCTTACAAAGTGGTGTCGTCTACAACTTTCGAATCTGCTTCGTCTCACCCTTTCATATCTACAACTTCTGTCATTTTGGAATTCAGATCTACAGATCTACAGCTTCTGTCATCTGAAAATTTGTTATTTGATGGTGTATTGTAGGTTGTTGGTTTTATGGTTGTAATATAGCTTTGATCGTAATAATGTATATGGTTTGGAATTTGGCTTGTTTGATGGTTGTATTGTAGGTTGATGGTTTTTAATCTAAGATATCAGCTTTAAATTTTAGTGTATTAATTTTATTGAGTTTTCTAAATCTAGTCTGTCATGTTCTTGTCGTATTTTCTAGATCTTGTTGTCCTCTTCATGCATGTGTTCTTTCTGCATTTTCCACGTCACTGCGCGTCGCGACTTGGTACACCTGGTACGAATGCAACATATTCGTACCAGGTGTGCCAAGGCATACCGCGCTTAGACTCAGCACACCTGGTACGAACACCTAGACATGGAACACCTAGTACGAATACACACCATTCGTACCAGGTGTGCCGAGTCTAAGCTCGGTATGCCTTGGCACACCTGGTACGAAGTTGCATTCGTACCAGGTGTGCCAAGGCATACCGCGCTTAGACTTGGCACACCAGGTATACGAATACACCATTCGTACCAAGTGTGCCAAGTCTAAGCGCGATATGCCTTGGCACACCTGGTACGAATATGTTGCATTCGTACTAGGTGTGCCAAGGCATACCGTGATGCGGTTGACCAAAGATGAACACCATCCATGACATTATATCTGGAATGTGATGCCATGGATTCAGGAGAGAAAGCTGTGAATATGGCCGGATCTGGTGCGGCGACAAATCTGGAGTATGGCAGGTAGAATGTGAAAGTTCAAGTCGGCGCAACGGACTGGACTGGAAGTACGAAGGCGGTGCGGCGGAAGGGAATAGAAGTACGACGACGCGGCGGCGGAATGAAAGTACGACGGCGGCGACAGCGGCAAAATGAAAGTACGACGGCTGCAACGGAGAAATGGAGAAAAATAGGATTCTAGAGAGAGAGTATTTTGCAGAAACAGAGAATATGAAATTTGAAAAATGAAAAATGAAATGAGTAGATGGATGGTTAATAGTGGTTCCAAGGACAAATTGGTCCAAATTACCAAAAGTTTACCATAATTTCTACAAATAAAGTTGATGACCAACTATTAGTTTCCACTATCTATATTGGTTATCCCAAATTTTGCCTCTTTTTTTTATTTGTGCATTACATTGTTTAAATTTATGTACTACATTTGTATTTCTAAGTGAAGGTTTGGGCAATAAATTTTAGAGATATTTAGTGATGTTATTGTTAGCCCTTTGAACATTGTAAAAATAAATTATAGCACCTCATTTTAAAAAGATAAATTCTGGCACTTTTCAAATTTTTTGTACTAATTTGCCCTTAATTCTTTTTGTCTTAATTATCATTTTTTACTGATTCACACATTTAATTTACGAATTCATGAATTCACACATTTATTAGTGAATTCACACATTTTATTGTGAATGACTGAATGCAAACATTTTTTTTAACGGATTCACACATTTTAATATGTGAATTCACACATTTAATTTACGAAATCATGAAGTCACACATTTTATTATGTGAATTCACATATTTAATTTCACGAATTCACTAATTCACACATTTTATTACGTGAATTCACACATTTTATTGTGAATTCAAATATTTTTTTACGAATTCATATATTTTATTATGTGAACTCACACATCTTTTCCTATTATATTTAGCAATAAGAAATAATTATTTTGTTATTGGAAAATGAAAAATGAAAAATCTGGAAAATTAGAAAGAAGGGTAAAAAAGTCAAGAAAGGCTAGAATTTATCTTTTAAATGTTGAATGCTAGAATTTGTCTTGAAAAGCCCTATTATTAAAATTCACTCTAAATTTTAAGTCTATTCAAATTTAAATTGTAGAGAGATATTTGGAGACTTCTCTTCATTTTCATTTCAATCAAACTCGTAGAAATAAGAAAGTACATCCAAACTAACCAAATAATAATGTAATCGCCAAATATAGGAACAAAATGATAAAAACTCAACAAAATGAAAAGGGAAAAAGAAAAGAAAAAAAAATGATTCTCCTCATTATCTCTTAACTTGGAAACCAGCACGACAACAAGACGAGGATAACTTCGACTAAGGCAAACTCTTAGAATGTCGATGAATTCTTTCTTGGCCGACTCCAAATGAGAGAGATAGAGAGAGAGAGATGGATCTGAGTGTATTGTCTGGCGGCAACGGCGTCTATGGTGGGTGGTGGTGGTGAAGAGAAAGATGGAAGAGTGAGGGGGAGAGAGTTGTGAATCGAACGAGAGGGATAGAGATAGGTGTTGCTGAATTTGTTTTTCCTAAAATAGCCCTCTAACCCTTGTTTTTAATCTTTGTTAAATTTTTAGATTTAATTCTAGCCACACAATTTTTGTAAATGAGTGGTCAAGATTAGTTCATATTTCTCATATAAAGAGGGGTTCTCACCAGATCCATACCCTATATATATATATATATATATATATATATATATGGAAGAGATCATATGTAAAAGCCTTTTCTCGTAAGAAATAAAAAGCGATCTGGACCATTGATCTTTGTAGATCTACGGTTGTCATTGACCGGTGCATTATAATTGAACGTGGAATGCATTATCGTAACAATGCATTGTAACAAATAAAAAATGCATTATTATGACAGTGCATTGTAATAATACATAAAATACATCATTTTAGTACATAAAATGCATTATTATTATTATTTACGGGAAAAATATTTTATATATGAATAACCTCTATATATATATATATATATATATATATATATATATATATATAGAGAGAGAGAGAGAGAGAGGATCATATAGGAACTACTTTTTATATGAGAATTAGGAACCAATCTAAGTCATTCATCCTATAAGATTTATGGATATGATTTAATCTCATAGTCAATTGGTCAAACCCGCTTTAGTTGGTCAATCCCGCTTATTTCTACTTAAGTAAGGTTAGTATAGTATTAATTTTTGCTATTTTGTTCTGTACAAAAATGAAATGCATAAAATAGCGTAAAGTGAAGCATTAATTATTGTAAAGTGATGCATCAATATCACATATCTGATGCATCAATGTGTTTTGTTAATCTTGAACAAATATTATTTTTGACACCTCATTTATGGTTTATAAAGAACAAATAAGATTTATAAAGTGTACTTGTACAATTAAAACATTATTATATTCGTATTTGTTACTAGCTTGATGTTCTAAATATAATTTTATGATGCATTAATACGATTTACGTGATGCATCAATATGAAATTGTTAATGCACATAATAGAGAAAAATATCCATTACCATAATTAATGCATTACGTGTATGGTATTTGTGCATTACATTGTTTAGATTTATACATTACATTGTGTATTTCTTGGTTATGGCAAACCTTTTGCATTAGGTGAACAAGATTGATGCATTCAAAAACTTTATTAGATGGATTTGATTTAGTATAATAATTTTTGCTGATTCATTTAATGCAAAAATGATACGTGTTAAATAGTGTAAATTGATGCATTAAATAGTGTAAACAGATACATCAATATCACATTTTTTTATGCATCAATATCACATTTTAAATAGTGTAAAAATAATATACATACGTGATGCATTAGGTGTATAAAGTTGATGCATTAGCTCCACAAAATTGATGCATTAAATAACCTTAACATATGCATCTACTTTCTTATCCTTTTTTCTTCGCATTTGAAATCAAATTTACTGCTCAAAAATCATCATTTACACACATTGCGGATTTGATCAGAGAGCTTAGAATCTTCTCATTTATGATTGAAAAAATATCACAAGAAATTCCCAATTGAAATTCAATAATGTCCTATAAACTATACGGTGGGTCAAAATAAACCACAAAAATAAAAAAAGATCAAAATTTGAAAACAAAAAAAATAGAGAAAATCAATACTAAAAGAGAATGGCTAACGAGAAGAACATAGAAAAACATAACAATTGTTGATTTGATGCGTTCACCATTGCTCTCCAATTCGTTTATCACTTTCACCATCCATATTACCCAAATCATCAAAATGGATTTCAAAATAATAAGAGAGAGAGAGAATGGAAATTATGGTGGGTAGAGAAAAGAGGTGAATAGATAAGGTGTGAGAGCAAGCCGCAGAGGCGTGCCGATGGAGGCAATAGCAGATATCGGTGATGTCTCGCTGGATTTGAGAGAAAAAGATGAAGAACTTAGGGATTTGTTGTGGTTTCAGATAGGAAAGAGCAAGAGAAAGCAGTGACGACGACGAATCGTTTGCAACGGCGGTGGTGATGATGGCGGCAGCCCAACGATTGATATTCGCCAGTGACAGAAGATGAGAAGAGAAGATAAGTTATTGCGATAGAAATGAGGGGAAGAAGAAGAATTGTGTTGGGAAAATTGAAGACGAAAACCTTCTCCAAGACAAGATCCCGATGTCACCTACTTCGTAGGTAATGGCCGAAGTCAACAAGAGTAGGTAAGATTCAAACGGCTCTCTTCCAACGGCTAATTTGAATCTTCACCTATATATATCTCTCCTCCACCAAAAATGAACAACGATCTTCAAAGCCAAATCTTTCAAGAACACTCAGATCGAATAAATATCTTAAGCCTAGTTTGAACGAGTTCATCATACTCATTGTTCTTCATTGTAAGAACTCGTTCATAGTTGGAAAACCATGCGTATCTCTTGTAATCATCTTTAGTGGATTAATAAAAAGACGAAAACCTTCTCCAAGACAAGATCCGCTAATTTGAATCTTCACCTATATATAAAAATGAACAACGATCTTCAAAGCCAAATCTTTCAAGAACACAATAAATATCTTAAGCCTAGTTTGAACGAGTTCATCATACTCATTGTTCTTCATTGTAAGAACTCGTTCATAGTTGGAAAACCATACCCAAACCCAAACCCGGGAGGGGTTACTCCGAACCACGTTAAAGATGCTCTTGTTATTTATCGCTTTGTTAGCTTTGCAATATAATTTGAAGCAACAGACGGACTTTCCAAACCCACCTCACTCAAAAGAGTTTTAAACTTGGAAAAGTTTTTAAACCTTGGTGTATTCACCCCCCCTCTACACCAAGGTATCCGTCTTGGGACCAACAAATTGAGATTGAACAAGAGTGAGAGAGCGAGAGTGTGTTTGTGAAAGTGAATTTCCTAATTTAGCCTTCCCTCTCTAACCTTTTAATTCATGCTAAAATTTTAGATTAATCCACGCTATATATTTTTTACAAATGAGTTGTCAAGATTAGTTCCTAATTATTATATAGGAGTGGTTATCACCAAATCCACACCCTATATATATATATATATATATATATATATATATATATATATATATGGAGAGGATCATATAGGAACTCCTATTTATATGAGAACTAGGAACCAATCTAGGTCATCCATGCTACAAAATCTATGGATATGATTTAATCTCATACTAAACTAGTCAAACCCGTTTTTTATGGTCAATCCCGATTGTTTTTACTTAAGTAAGGTTAGATTGGTAATTTTCGCTGTTTTATCTAGTGCAAAATTGCAATGCATTAAATAGTATAAAGTAATGCATAAACTAGTGTAAACTAATGCATTAATACCACATGTTTGATGCATTAATATATATATATATATGATTTATAAAGAACAAATAAGATTTATAAAGGTGTTTCCTCAAAAAAAAATTATAAAAGTGTGTTCTCATACAATTAGGGCTCGTTTGGTACAAAGTATGGGATAAGGCCTGATATGTTTGACTGAGATGTCTTATAAAAATAAAGAATTAATATTCCGTTTGGTATGATGTATTAAATTCTCTGCAACACATAGTAATTATTGTAATTTATTGCTATAATTAGTTGCAGTATTATTTATACCACCTCATAAGTAGTATACATTACAACAAAAATAAGTATTATTCATACGGGCCCGAACTTTATAAAGGGCCGTATACTTCATACCAAACAAGATATTAGGGTGTCATAGACATATTATACACCCTAATCACCCCTACCAAACGAGCCCTTAATGTATTAGTTATATAGTATTCATATTCGTATATGATATCACAATTAATGCATTACGTACATTATATTCTTATTTGTTATTTGATGTTATGCGCACAATTTTATAATGCATTAATACTATTTACCTAATGCATCAATATGAATATGTAAATGCACATAATAGGAAAATACTCACTACCATAATTAATGCATTACGTATATGATATTTGTGCATTAAATTGTCTAGATTTGTGCATTACATTGTGTATTCTTGATACATCAATGCATCATTTTATAATGCACTAATATTAATAACATAATGCATATATATATATATATATATATATATAAATTTAGCAAAAGTTACAAAAATAAATTTTGCCCCACACTCCATTTCTTCCCCACCACCACTTTTCTACCGCCCCGTATCCGCCGATCCACCACCACTGCTGTCGCCGCCTAGGATTTCAATATTGACAAAAATTCATCTAAAAAAACTTTAAATCGAGCCATAAAATTGGCCGAACTCCAATATGTCGAATCTCCTAAATACTTCAAATCCAGCAAGATTCACTACAAAAAAAAGCCAAATCACGACAAAATTTCTGACGGTCACCATTTCGTCACCACTTCACGAAGGATCAACGTCGGAATAATAACAGATCAACAAATTCGAATTTAATCTGCTCCATTAATCCACAAGTGGAGTGGCAGCTAGCGCTAGCGGTGGGTGGTGGTGATGAAGAGAGAGAGAGAGAGAGAGAGAGAGAGAGAAATTGACGAATGAAGTGGCCCAGCTGGAGAAAAAATAGAGAGAGAGAGAGGAAGAGGGAAGAAGAAGTAGAAGAATAAAGTGGCGATGATCAGCGGTGTTGGTGGCGGCGGCAGCGGCAACAACGATGGTGATGGTGATGAAGAGAAATAGAATAAAGAGGAGAAATAGAGATTGAACGTGAGGGATGGTGATGAATGTTTTGTAGAATTTGCTTTTTTCCTAAAATAACCCTCCTTCCTTATTTTTGAATCCATGTGAAATTCTTATATTTAATTATAGCCACACGTTTTTTTGTAAATGAGTGGTCAAGATTAGTTCATATTTCTCATATAAGGGAGGGTTCTCACCAGATCCACACCCTATATATATATATATATATATATATATATGTGTGTGTGTGTGTGTGTGTGTTAGTATAATAACCGATCATTAATTCCGTACAAACTACAAACCATGCTTTCATGCTTTTTACATACTATTTTCATGCTTTGATTATTACCAACGGTAGATCATACCATGATCAACGGTTGAGATTAGTTTGTAGTTTTTACATGGAAACTAGTTTTTATATGAACCAAATTCTATATATATATATAATTGCGATAAAATTAGGTAAGAACACTTATAGGTAGGGGTGTGCATCGGTCGGTCGGTTCGACCGACCGACCAAAACCTTAAAAACCGACCAACCGACCGAAGGAAATTTTCTCAACCAAACCGAACCGACTTCAAGGTTCGGGCCGAACCGAAACCGACCCGAAACCATCGGTCGATTTCGGTCGGTTGTCTAAAAACCGACAGTTCGGTGATTTTTTTTTCGAAATTTCATATAACAAATAACAAATATAACTCAAACTCAAACTGCCCTAATTCGAATCTAAACTGAAAATAGCATAAAAGTAGTAAAACATAGGAGATTTGCATCATAGATTATGTATTAAACCATTTTTCATCATAGATTATGTACAACAAAGGCGGAGACACAAATTTCATAACAAATTTCATATTAAACTCAAATTTCACAGATTTCATAACAAATTTCATATTAAACACAACTTACCGAGACTAGAAGAAGGCAAAGACAGGAAGAAAAAGGCGGCGGCGGGAACGAGATGGAGATAGGAAGCAGCGAGGCGGAAGAATGGTCGACGCTGCCGCGCCGCGATGGGCTCCGGCTGACAACGGGCAACACCGCGATGGAGAGAACGAGCGATGCCATGACGGAGAGAAGGGAAGGAATCGGAAGCGTCTGTGTTGGGAAAATTAATAGAGTTTTGAAGTGATACCAAAACCCAGCTGACCCCAACCGAGTAGATGTTTGCACAAGCCCAAGTGTTTTTCCAGCTCACCTGTTTGAGCTTATAGAGTTTCTAAGTTTACAGGTGGTCGTTGAAGACAGCAGAAGACCCAGCTGAGTACACAGCAGGGTAAGCCAAGTCGAGTGATAAGTAACGTTATCCAGATTCAAGACGATCAAGTTCTTCCAGACACAGCTGTAGGAAAGACCCAGCTCGTGTGACAACTCAGCTCTATGTTAAGACCCAGTAGAGTTCAAGACTCAGCTCAGCGTCAAAGATCCAGCAGAGTTTAACGACAGCTCAGAGTCACCAGCACAGCAGAGTCAAAGTCAACTTGAGATAAAGTCAATTCTGATCTGGACCATCAGGAACTCGACACCTCAGCACCTAGAAGTCAGACCTAGGATTGCTTTACGAGGAAATCAAGGAAGAAGACAAGTCAATCCTGTCAGAAGTTAGGTAGAGATTCAGAACGGCTCTTTCCAACGGCTAGTTCTAAGCTCTCCCTATAAATAGAAGTCTTCTTCATCATCAGACGATGAGAAGTGATGAGAGAATATACTCAAGAGAGATCAACATACTTCATTGAAAGAAGTCTAACCAAAGATCAAGAGATCTCTCAGAAAAGCTTCAAGATCCAGTAGCTGTCATTCTTATGAGTTATTATTCATTCTCAGGCTGCTGAAGCTCTCTCCCACTAGTATCTAGGCATATAATCCTTCCCATCTTAAGCCTAGTTTGAACGAGTTCATCATACTCAAAGTTCTTCATTGTAAGAACTCGTTCATAGTTGGAAACCCCAAACTCAAACCCTGAAAAAGGTTAAGTTAAGGTTATGGTTCTGTAGTACCCGTAAACTACAGGTTAGGTTCTTCAGTACCCGTAAACTGAATGTAGGCTTCAGTTGTACCCGTAAACAGTCTGGTTACGTTTCGATACAGTACGCGTAAACTTGTATCCAGCTTGAGGAACTAAGCTGCAACGCTTGCTGACTGCGCGAAAAGTCAGTGGTATCCTTAGTGGATTACCAGAGGTTTCTGGTCGTGGACGTAGGAGTAGATTCTCCAAACCACGTTAAGTTGCTTTGTTCTTTCATGTTTATTTATGCATCCAGCTAACTATTCATAAGCATTATTTCAAGCTGCATAAACTGATTAACTGAAAAGAGAAACTAAGCTTTGCAATATATTTGAAGCAACAGACGGACTTTCCAAAATCCCACCACATTCCGCACACAGCCAGCTGTGTCGATCAAGCTGCCTTCCAGCTGGATCGAACACAGCCAGCTCACTCAAAAGAGTTTTAATTTGGAAAAGTTTTTAACCTTGGTGTATTCACCCCCCTCTACACCAAGGTATCCGTCTTGGGACCATCAATTGGTATCAGAGCAGTGGTTCAAAAGATCACTTTTTCTGTGTCAAGTCAGCCTCTTTGCTGATAGTGGTCACCTGAACAGATCCTTCAAAGTTTCAAATTTTTTTTTTAAATCATTATATTGCATACTGTCATGGAATCTTCCTTGTGCAGGAATCTTCCGACATTCTCTGTCGATGATTATCAGATCTGGAAGTTCCGACTTAAAAGCTTTCTGAGTGCGCATCACGACATGATGTAGGATGTTATCACTGACGGACCCATCATCATCATGAAATCAGAAAGTCAAGCAGAAACCTTACCTGGAGCTGAACCAGTACTCCGGCAAGTTGTGAAGCCCAAAAGGGAGTACTCTCCAGAAGAAAGAAGACAAGCTGGTTTGGACGGCTACGCTCGCAACGTCATCTCCTCAACGGTGACGGACACTTATCTCAGCAAGATCATCAACTGCGAGACAGCTAAGGGGATGTGGGACACTCTAGCCAAGCTGTGTGAAGGCTCAGAGGAAATTTAAGAGAACAAATTCTCAGTTGCATGCCAGAAATTCGACAATTTCAAGCAACTCCCCTGCGAGTCCATTAATCAAATGGAGCTCAGATTCTCCAACCTCGTCATCGAGATCGAGACGATCCGAACTGGAAAATATACGGTTCGAGACAAGAACTTGAAAGTTCTTTCAGCTCTCTCCTCAGAATGGTGTACACACAAAGTGGTTCACCAAAGCAGAACTGATCTTGGCAGAATGAGGACGGAAAAATTGTTCTCCATCTTGAAGGCCAACGAATTTGATCTGGGGATCTCAAGCAGAGATTCATCCAGCCGAATGAATGATGCAGAGCTGAGGATCAAGCCATGGAAAGAAGCTCAATCAGCTCAGCTTGGAAGGACCAACAAGGAGCACAGAAATATGAGCAAAGAAGAATTGAACGAAGAAGTTGCCATGCTTGTACGGAGCATTAATCAGCTGGAACAAAGCAAGGAAAGGTACAAGAATATCGTGAAGGTTCATCACGACAAGCAACTCTATCCAAAGAGAAATCCAGCTGAGTCATCCTCTCGGAGAAAGGATAAAAGGTTCGAATCGAGCGAAACGGATGATGATCAAATCTCCTTCTCCGACTCAGATGAGGATGACTGGGACCAACTGTGAAATAAAGACAGCTGGATACAAAGGCGAAGATTCACCGATCATACGGTAGTACATTGGTCTCAAGAGAAGAATTCGAAGCGACGGATGAATCGAATTTGGATTTGTGACAGCTGACCTTATCAAATGAATGAGCCAATAATGAGAAAATCCGCTCAAGGAAGTAGGATGCAGCTGAAGAAAAAGCCATCTACTATCATATCAAGGGGGAATTCTACATAGCTGGAAAGATACAGAAAAATCAAGTAGAATACCCAACAGGATGCACTCACCGAGATAAAACTCAGCTGGTATCACCAGCTAAAGGGAAACCTGATCCAGCGGAGCAATCAAAATGATGTGTGGATTATTTAGACTGCTCAAACCGGACAAAGAAAAGCTCATCCAGCTGAAGGGGAACAAACTCAGCTGGATCCCAAAGCTCAGTTCAGAAGGATTTCCCAGCCAAAATGGGAATCAAGCTCAGCTGGACATCAGTCGAAGAGCTAAAGGGAACTCAGCTGAAGGAAATTCAAGCCAATCTCCAAATACTCAGCTGAGGAGAACTGTCAATCAAACAAAGGGGAAGACCGCTGTGATATCAGCTGGATACTGTGTCCAAGCTGACCGGTTTGCGTCTCATGCATTTATTGCTCTGAGGAATATAATATTCAATAAATTTGAATTCTTATGTTAAGCGGACATATATTCCTTAGTTGAATTGTTTGATAAGTTTCATTTCCCGTCGCATTAATTATAAAGTCTGCATAGTACTGTAGCACGGCAGAATCGAGGCAAAACTTCAAACGTTTGAACTGCCTCACGCGCGTTTGAAATACACTCGCCGAAAGCACGTCAGCAAAACGTGATGAGTGAATCTCTCCCAGTCGTTGATCAGAATATCAACTGATTCAATCTCAACCGTTGATCCTATATGGCAGTTGATATATATGGAAAAGATACGCGGATTCTTTCCTCCTCCATCTTTATCTCTGCAAATTTCAAAGATTCAAAATCTTCATCTATTCTCTGCAAGTTCTTCGCACGATCAAATTCAACAAGTTGCAGAAATGGCGCCCAAGAAATCAACCGCAGGGATGAACCAGTTTGAAGCTCTAATGACAAAGCTATCATTTGAGAGTATTCTGTCCACCTCTAACCTTCATGTTTCAGAGTTAAAAGAGATGGTGGATCTAGTTGCAGACTCCGGTCTCTTGCTGTGGGCAACCTCCATGCCCAAGCTGTTGCTAAAGAGAGATGCAGCACTTTTCTACCTCAACATCATTGATGAAGACGGCTTCTACTCATCTTCATTTGACATGATCGTCAAAGGCGAAGACGGAAAGTTTGATACAGCAACCGTCAATATCAAACTCAACAAGATGCTACGAAAGGTGTTCAACCTACCCAGAGAAGGAGAATTCATCCCAGATGATTACAGTCGTGAAGAAGTGGATGAATTTCTCAGCAGAGAGATGCTTATCTCCCCAGAGCCTTACAGAGCGAGCATGTCAAAGCTCCTGCTCAAGCCAAAGTATAGGCTGCTGCTGGATATCACGCAGAAATGCATCTTAGGGATAGCTGGATCTCAAGGAGAGATCAGCATTCCAAAGCTCAAGCCGATGATTGCCATGATCAAAGGCGCAAACGTCAACTGGTTTGACTTCTTACTCAACCGTCTGGTCAAGGAGTCTGAGAAGATCAAGTTCAACTCCACCAGGACGACGTTTTCAACATCAGAGCCACTGTATCTCTGCTCCAAAATTTCTTTCTTGATAGAGCAAGCTGTGAAAGGGCACACAGTAAAGTGGGCTGATTCAGAACCGTTTCCAGAAACGAAGATTCTTTTCCAAAGAATAAGTCAAGTCAATGATCTTCTGAAGAAGTAGCCTGCTGTGAGTAAAAGCAAGAAGCAGCTGGAAAGATCAGAGGCAGAAGTTCCAGCTGAGAAGAACAAAGAAAGAGGAAGGCAGCTGACCCCAAACCAGCTGGAGGTCCAGCTGAGAAGAAAAAGAAAACAGCTGTCATTCCAAGTCAAGCAATGGTGATTCTCTCCCACGGTGTCGGCCTTCGATCAATACGGATCAAACATCCTGGCCGAGATGGGATTGAATGATGGATTGTCATCCAGCTCAGAGGACGAGCTGGATAATCCAAGGAGCTCTCCCCAGCCTTCACCACCTCACAGCTCTCCGCCGAAACAGCCTTCCCCTCCACCCAGCTCTCCAACCAAAGAGCCATCTCCTGTAAGAGAGCAGGCAGATACTCAACTGGCTGAAGCTCCTTCACAGCCAGCTGACACCCAAGCTGAACCCTCTTCCTCTTATCCCAGCTCTCTCCCAAAACAACTTTCACCCGAAATTCAATCGCCCTCGCAGTTGGCTGATACTTTTTCACAGCCTACTGTGAACCCATTTGAACCTATTCCTCAAAACTCCACAGAATCAGAAGAGAGTGACTCTACTGTCTCTCCTTCTCTCAACTCCACTGGCTCAGCCTTTATGGAAGCCATGTACGAGGACTTGCGCATTGCAGGGATCAAGAGTGTTCTAACTCGCATCCGGTCCGGCGCACCTGCCCATCGCCCTCGTCAAAGTTGGAGAACTCAAGTTTTATCTGGCTACCAAGATGGCAACTTGGTACCAGAATGAGCAGCTGATAGAGACTTTCTCTTATGAAAAATTGAAGACGGATGAAGCACGCCTCTAGCACACATTTGGCTTTGGAAGCCTGGAGGATGCATACTTACACCAGAATGATCTCATCCAAGGAATTATAGAAGTGTCTCAGCAATACCCCAAGCCGCACCCAGCTGAAATCTGGGAATCTGCCAACAAGCTCCTTACAGCAGCAGGATGGGAGACATCTTCTGGAGCTGTCAAATCCAAAGAAGTTGCAGCTGAACTTGTCAAGGAAGCTGTCCCTGCCGACACAGCTGAGGCAATGATGATTGAAGAAGGGCCAACTAATGCAACAGTTGAGCCAACCGAAGCTGCCCCACAGAGTCCAATTGCCGATGACACTCGCTCAGGTCGAGATCGAGGCAGACAAACCCAGTCATGTTGAATCTGGAACTCAAACTGACTCAGCTGTCAAGCTCTCAACCGCAATGAAAGAAGCAATATCCAAAGAGGTTGAAGAAATTCTCTTTCAGGATAGACTGAAGTCTCAAGTCGACGTCGTCATGCAATTCTCAGCTCTCGACTGTCAAGTTCGAGAACAACAGCGGACAATCGATGAAGTCCATAATTTTGCTCAAAATCTTCAAGAAAGCACCAGTCAAGATCTTAGGCAATCTCTCGTTTCTCAACAAATTGATCAGTCAATTCATCTAGAGAAGAGAGTCCCTGAGATCATCTCAAACATTCAAGCTCCACTGGTTGACGACATTGCAAATCTTTCAAGCCAGCTGGAAGCTCTCAAAAAGACCACTCTCTCCAACAGCGCTGACATCCGCCAACTCTTCAACCTATATAAAGATCTGGATGCTCAGTTCAGAGCTGGAAGCAGCAGCAATGCCCAGCTGAATCTCGTCACAGCTGACAACTCAGTCAAGATCGCTGATGTTGAAGGTATTCTTTCCAAGCTCAGCGCAACAGTTGCCAACCTCTCTGCCTCCCTTGTTGATAATGCCAAAAAGGGGGAAGATCAGAATGAAGAAGCTGGAAAAACAAGTGAGAGGGAAGCTGCAGCTAAGGGGGAACCTGTGCAGCAAAGTCAGAGGGAAATCGACGATTTTGCCAAAGAGCTGGATGAAGAAGAGACAGAGCCAACTGCACCAGCCAAAGCAGTCAAAGAGACATGGAGAGAAAAGATGGTTGCTCTTGCCAAAGCATGTGGACACAAGCCTGAAGAATACAAAGACTATCACTGGCTGTGTAACTTCCACAACGAGCAAAGAAAAGAAATGCAAGAGCTGGATAAAATTATTAAGAAGAAAGCTGAATCGCTCAAGCCTGCTGAGAAAAAGCAGAAGAAGAAAAGGCAGAGCTACAGGCAAGCTAAGAAGAAACAAATCCAACCAGCCTCAGCCGACAAGAAGAACCCAGACGATTTCAATGAAAACTGGGAAAGTTGCAAATCAGAATTCATCAAAGAATTCTACTACTTGAATCAATTCAAAGGCATGGATCCAGAAACTGCTTTCCAGGATTACTTCCTCGAACTTCATGAGACAGATCCAATGATGGCAAGATCAATTGCCCTATATGCCAAGAGTAACAACATCCAGCTGAAGGCTCCAAAAGTCAAACAGTTAAAGCCTCCATCTCTAGCTGGAACGAACCTTCCTGACAAGGCCCAAATCATCAAAGAAATTAATCACTGGGCTGGAGAAAGAGGAATTTCAAAATCGAAGAATCAAGCTGAATGGAAGGAGCTAGAAGAGTTCATCTTCAATAGATATGGTCTCAAGACTGACCATCAGATTGATGAACAAAGGAAGCAGCAAAGCTGAAGACCCAGCCAACTGGGAATTTTCCTTTGAACTTTTTGTAATTAGAAAGCTGTAAAATTTCTTCGTATTAGTGAAAAAGTTCGTTTTATCAAAATCAACCTGAAGACAATCTCTTTTTGTCCAGGCACTGATTATGTTTACCTGCTGTGATTGTTTAATGCTTTGAAACCTCGTTTCCTATTAAGGGGGAAGCAATTTTGTTTTTCCAACTTGGGGTTTTGGCATCATCAAAAATGAGGAAATTGTTGGGAAAATTAATAGAGTTTTGAAGTGATACCAAAACCCAGCTGACCCCAACCGAGTAGATGTTTGCACAAGCCCAAGTGTTTTTCCAGCTCACCTGTTTGAGCTTATAGAGTTTCTAAGTTTACAGGTGGTCGCTGAAGACAGCAGAAGACCCAGCTATGTACACAGCAGGGTAAGCCAAGTCGAGTGATAAGTAACGTTATCCAGATTCAAGACGATCAAGTTCTTCCAGACACAGCTGTAGGAAAGACCCAGCTCGTGTGACAACTCAGCTCTACGTTAAGACCCAGCAGAGTTCAAGACTCAGCTCAGCGTCAAAGATCCAGCAGAGTTTAAAGACAGCTCAGAGTCACCAGCACAGCAGAGTCAAAGTCAACTTGAGATAAAGTCAGATCTGATCTGGACCATCAGGAACTCGACACCTCAGCACCTAGAAGTCAGACCTAGGATTGCTTTACGAGGAAATCAAGGAAGAAGACAAGTCAATCCTGTCAGAAGTTAGGTAGAGATTCAGAACGGCTCTTTCCAACGGCTAGTTCTAAGCTCTCCCTATAAATAGAAGTCTTCTTCATCATCAGACGATGAGAAGTGATGAGAGAATATACTCAAGAGAGATCAACATACTTCATTGAAAGAAGTCTAACCAAAGATCAAGAGATCTCTCAGAAAAGCTTCAAGATCCAGCAGCTGTCATTCTTATGAGTTATTATTCATTCTCAGACTGCTGAAGCTCTCTCCCACTAGTATCTAGGCATATAATCCTTCCCATCTTAAGCCTAGTTTGAACGAGTTCATCATACTCAAAGTTCTTCATTGTAAGAACTCGTTCATAGTTGGAAACCCCAAACTCAAACCCTGAAAAAGGTTAGGTTAAGGTTATGGTTCTGTAGTACCCGTAAACTACAGGTTAGGTTCTTCAGTACCCGTAAACTGAATGTAGGCTTAAGCTGTGCCCGTAAACAGTCTGGTTACGTTTCGATACAGTACGCGTAAACTTGTATCCAGCTTGAGGAACTAAGCTGCAACGCTTGCTGACTGCGCGAAAAGTCAGTGGTATCCTTAGTGGATTACCAGAGGTTTCTGGTCGTGGACGTAGGAGTAGATTCTCCGAACCACGTTAAGTTGCTTTGTTCTTTCATGTTTATTTATGCATCCAGCTAACTATTCATAAGCATTATTTCAAGCTGCATAAACTGATTAACTGAAAAGAGAAACTAAGCTTTGCAATATATTTGAAGCAACAGACGGACTTTCCAAAATTCCACCACATTCCGCACACAGCCAGCTGTGTCGATCAAGCTGCCTTCCAGCTGGATCGAACACAGCCAGCTCACTCAAAAGAGTTTTAATTTGGAAAAGTTTTTAACCTTGGTGTATTCCCCCCCCCCTCTACACCAAGGTATCCGTCTTGGGACCATCAGTCTGGGGCATGGGCGACGCCGGCGGGGATGAGAGATGAGAGTTTGTGTGAGTCTGTGAATTACGACTGTGAGTCTGGGAGTGAAATGAAACGAGGGTGTTGATTAAAAGATAAAATAAAAATTAAATAATAATGTGTATATTTATAATTTAATTAATATTAATATAATATATGTTTTGGTCGGTTCGGTTGCCGACCGACCCAAAACTTCCCAACCGAGAACCGAACCGAACCTCATCGGTTTTCTTGTGTAAAAACCGAACCCGAACCGAATTCAATTTTCAACCGAACCGAACCGACCGAAACTCATCGGTTCGATCGGTTTTTTCGGTCCGGTTTACATCTTGCACACCCCTACTTATAGGAATGTGAGAATGATGCACTTTTTCATGTTTTATAAACTACAGATGCATAAACTACAGTAACTTAATGTATAAAATATTTAATGCACTTTTAATGCATATAAATTATAATAATATAATACACAAGTTAAATTTGGACCATAAATTAAAAAAAAAATAAGTAACGATTGAACATACATTTTCTCATAAATGGTTCTCTTCAATTTAATTTTCATACCATAATTTTCTTTATTAAGTGTTAGAATAGGACGGCTTGCTCTGACCAAGACTCTACTTTTTGCTCTGTCTGTGGAGCGTATGAATTTCCTTGAATGTAGATAGACCAAAAGAGGGAGTAAAAAAGACAGAATATTGAACATGTTCCAGATAAAAAATCAAAACACATTCCACAAATATTTGAAACAAGACCTTATTATCAAATTCATAAGCAAAGTAATGAAGTTAATTAAACAACTAAGTAATGAGAAAAACTTCGGTTAATCGGGCAGTCCACTCAATTTTCGTGCTAGCCTGATTATGCTGGAGCTATTTTCAGTTCGGATCAATCGGGTTAGAAATTCCGTCCTAACCCTCCTTTTTATCATCTGTTCGGGTCGGTCGTCGATTTCGGGCTATTTTGATATTCCTAAATGCATTGAGGAGTGAGGACCTTGATATATATGGAAATTGCTTCCTCCATGACTTTAGCCTCAGAAAGTAGTTTAGTGGTATATATGGAAATTGCTTCCTCCATGAATTTAGCCTCAGAAAGCAGTTTAGTTCTGTTTTCTCCACAAGGATGATTAGCAAGATATTCTTGCAATAATGGAAGTTGGTGTTCCCATTTTGAGTTACATCCATAATTTCTCAACCTGCCGTACACCTGAGGAGCTACCCGAGGATCGTAGCCTGCAGAAGCCATTAAAAGAAGCCCAATGTAATCTGCTTCCATCTCCATCCTGCCACGTGCATCCAAATCAAATATTCAAACCACCTTGGAGGATAGAGGGAAAAGAAAATGAATAATAATGAAGCAACACCAAATCATAGTAATTAGCCTAAAAGGGTTAATAAGATTTTAATCAACCTAGTGCTAGGGAGAAGGGATGCAAATAAATAGGAAGCAGAGAACTCCGCCGTCAGAAATTGAATCATATAAGGTAGACTTGAATATATATATATATATATATATATATATATATATATTGTGATACAATTATGAAAAAGTATACACGTTTGCTATAAAATGATATTTGCCATTCTAAGTAATTCATTACTGATCAACATGGAATCCAGTAAGAAATTAGTACAATAATACCTCTGAGAGAAAACACGCATCAGTAAGAAATTTGACAGTTCGAATTTGTCATCATAAAGATTATCAAACTGGTAATGAATCCACCGAAAAATTCCCATCCACGACAGTTTAGAGAATTTTTCTGCTAAGTGCCTTGCAACAGCATGACCAACCTGCAGCATTTAACCAAAGATTAATCCAAACAATTCAAAAATCATATCTTCAACAAACTCATAAACACAAAATTAATTTATAGAATATATAATTAAAAGCACAAGCTGCGCATGCGGTAAAAAAGTAAATATATATTCCACATTTGCATGCCTCATGCCCAATGATGGTTGCAATTTCAGCATCCTCTGTAAAAAAATTAAGCAAGCCAGTGAAAACAACAATCTTTCCACTAGGCATACAGTAGGCATTAACAATAGGTTCGTCGATAACAATAACCTCCCATTTAAATCCCTCCAAATGCGCAGTTTGAGATTCAGTTTTTCCTATTCTGTTGAAAAACTTTACCACCAACCATCTAAATTTCCTCATCATCGTCTCCTTTTGTTCAACCTCGTGAGGTAACATCACGCTTTGAGGCTCCTTCCTCAGTCCCTTGTGCGCCTCAACTATATTCCTCACTATCGTCTGAACCCTAATATTCTCAACAATTTTCCCTTTGTATTTTGATTTGATCTTCTCAAACCAGACCTCGCTTCGTCTCTTTTCGCGAGAACTCGCGAAAACCACCAACTGAGGTCTGTTTGTGTAAGGCACGGTCTCCATATGCAAAGAATATACAGTGATTAAAACCCCAGAGGCTAACATAATTACACTTGTTGGATTCTGACTCCACCGATACATTAATATTCCGTTGCTGCAGCTGCTGCTGCTGCAGTGTTTAAAGTGGTGAAATTTATTTCTATCCATGTAGTACAAGAACCTCTTTGCTCCATCAACAAAAGGGCGGCAACTCCGTTTCAGCACATTCTGCGAAATTCTTGAATTAGAACATCTAATTGCAGATGCAGATTCTTCAACGGGAGTACTAGTCTTCGGATTGTAGCGGCGGAGAGAATCAATAATAAATCTGGAGGAACTTCTCATGTAGCGTGCCATCAATAAGATTTAATTTCTAATCGGGAATTAATTAAATCTGAGTGGTGATGTAAAGATGTGAAAGAGCTCCTTCAACAAGCTAGCTAGGTTAAATTTATTATACTAAACCATTAATTAATGCAATATATAAAGGAAATTAGTAAAACAAAAGCAAAAGGAAGGTGAGTCTCGCAGGATTCTTGACTCCCACGTCAACTAGAACGAGGAATTATCAAACAATTAGAATCACAATCACATAATCTTTAGTCCAAATCTGGAACGCCTTCCCAACTTAATTTGGCTTTTTTGAAAACAAAAGGACGTGTGATTGGATAATTTCACTTATTAATATTAATGCGTTATTCTAATTTATTAACTATTAGAATAATTTAACCTAACTTCTTCATACATATATATATAATAAAAATTATATAATGGCAAGCATCAATTTTCCTTCTCAAATACATGTTAGTATGTTACTATTCATATATTGAAGGTAAAATCAATTAATTATATATAGGGTTAATAGCTTGTAAATTCCTGAACTTTGCTGCTCTCCAACTAAAGATTCTAATTGTTTCACTTTTTGTTTGTTACATCTTCATCCCAAAAAATTAATTATTTATTCTTTTCTTGAATTTTCAAAAACATGGTCCATTTTCTTAATTGAAATTTTTTTAAAACACTCTTTTGCTAATACAACCTTGAGTGAAATGTAAAAATGATGCGTACAGTAATAAATTGCATATTAATTCTATTTTCCAAGGAATATGGCAAAAAAATGTCGAGATCACTATTATGTGACAAAATTTTACGATTGATTATGTATGGCTAAATTTATGATAAATTGAATCCTTAACTAATATTTTGAACATGCTAATATTGAGTTTTAACCATAAAAAGAACAGATTAAGATAGTGTTTGACTAAGCTTATTTTAAGAACTCATAAGTTCTAACATCTTACAAGATATTCCGAAAGCTTATGAAATAAAAAAATAAAATGAATAGATCAACTTATTATTTTAGGGCTTACATACAAGTCATGTAAACTTATTTGAAAGCCAACATCTTACAAGATTTTTATTTTATTTTATTATTTTTTATCTTTTATTTATTTATTTATTATTTTTTGAGATAAAATCTTACAAATCATTGGAGTTTTTTTTTGGAACTTAATAGTTTTGTAGGATCTTATTTTCCTAAACGTCTTACAAGTCGTTTTAAGAAGCTTATAAGCTTCTAAACATCTTATATTCAAATACATTTTACCACAAACTCAATTTCATCCTACTCACATGTCAAATACGAATCAAATCAGGGTAGGGGGATGATTAATAACTCTCAAATAATTAATATAATGTAATTGAGGCGTATGAGTCCTAAAACAATTATGAAAAAGATACATAAGAGAAAAGGAAGGTAAAAAAAAATGCGACCACACATTTCGTAAAACTATTTAAAAGAGAACAATAATTTTACTTTTCATTGTCAAGACCAAAATTTTATTCCCCTTAGGCATTAAATCTGTCAATGAGTTGTAGCCTCGAGGAAATTCTCACCATCTGCTGTTTCTGTTGCCAAAACCTCTTCCCCCTCCCCCTCCTCTTCCCCCACCACCAGAAAACCTGCCACCTCTCCTATTCGAGAAGCCACGACCACCTCCACCACCAGCTCCAAATCTTCCTCTTGATGGCTCTCTTTCTTGCAAATCTGGCAACAATTTCACCACTTCCAAGCTCACACCAGCAGCATTCTCCGAGCCTGCAAAGCCCACCAATGGAGCAAGAAGTAGGAAACCTTAGATTTTAGAACTATAAATGTCCCAAAAGAATCACATGTCGGGATGTATTTCAAAAATCTTAATTTGTAGCCTTTTCAAATTTGACCAGATTTCAAACACGAAATATTTCCACAAACTAACCTGCAAGGAAAGTATCAAGGTCTGCGGCAGCTACATCAAATACAGCACCCTTCCCGTCAGCAGTCAATGAAAGACCCTTAATTGATTCGACCTTCTCTTCAGGTAAAAATCTCCTCAGAGCACCATAAGCAAACCTGACAAGAATTACATAACGCAAGCAAAATAAAAAACAAAATTTAACAAACAGGCACTCATGATGGTGTGAAGATTAGAATAAAAGAATTTCCAAGCACTCACGATGGTGAGAAGATGGGCCTTCCACACTCGAGAAGTACAGTAACATGGTTCTCCAATGAAGTGAGAAGTGATCGAGTCTTAACCTCAGTATAACCCTGTAAAACACAGATACACTTATCTTGTCAAACCTACCAAACTAAAACCAGTTCAATACAAGTGCAAGGAGTGGACTTACAGCAGCATTGGCCAATGCCTTGGCAAGTATGTCAGCAGGGGTTAGATCAGATGAGTTGAGTAGCTCTTCAGCAGCAGCTTTAAAAACAGGAATCACACTGCAAAATTATATCAAAGTTAGAACACTAAGGAGCTCTCCAGTATACTGGAATGTAAATACAAATATATTCATATTGAAAATACCTATCAGAGATCTCAGTGATTTTTTCTGCAGCTTCAGCACCAGCCGATTTAGCTATATCAGCTGGCTGTGGAGCACTAATACGTTCAAATTTGAAACCCGATTCTTTTTCTATTCTACCGAAATTTGATTTCCTAGGATCATAAAGCATTACTGCAATGCCACTTTTTCCTGGAAAAGGCATTGAATGATCAATAGAAATCCAGCAATACCTTATAAGAATCACAAAAATTAGCTACATACCAGCTCTTCCTGTTCTTCCAGATCGATGAATGTACGCCTCTACATCACGAGGCGGCTCACACTAAAACACAAAATATAATTTCAATAAAGTGTCATGAAATGAACACATATTATTAGCCAAACAAAAAAGAACATGCTGATATAGGCATACCTGAATTATTAACTGGACATCATCAATGTCCAGTCCTCGAGCAGCTACATTTGTAGCCACAAGCGTAGAAAATTTGCCCGATCTGAATGCTTTAATAGTTACCTGACAGCATCAATGAACGTAAATACTAGAGGACACGTATGCAAAGGATGTGAAAGTTTTAAGTAATTTGTTAAGCTCTGTCTGCAACAATTGATCTCAGAGAACAGTTTGTCTACAACATCATCAAATCATAAAAACAACTTACAGCAGAAATCTAGTGGAGCAATTATACTTAAACAGACAGAAAATTATTGATACAATAATAATATACGAAACCAAAAGGTTGCTTACCTCACGGGTAGACTGTTGTATGTCACCATGCAATGCACGCGCTCCTGGAAGCACACCAGCAAGTGTCGAAGCAGAATCCTTTCTCTCTGTGAATATAATAGTGCGGCCTCCGCTGGATTGATAAAAGAGTGAGTGGGCTTCAGGCCGCAAGGACATTACCAGAAAGGGAAAGTAACAAATTGAGAATCATTTGTGGAAAGGACCAAGAAAAAACCAACCTACTATAACAGCTAATGATATCAGGAATAAGCTGAGCTCTAGCAGATTCAGAGCAGGGAAGAACAAGATGCCTCACATTGGTGCTGGCTTTCATTTTCTCATTACCAACAAGATCAGCAGTTTTCTTGTCTGGTTTTAAAAATTTCATAGATATCTGATATCACAATCAAAGTATTATTTAGAGAACAAAGTTAACAGCCTGCAGCCAAACTATAGCATAAATACAGTAGATAGCATAGAAAAACGAGTAACATACTTGCTTAACCCAGGCTGGCAATGTGGCACTGAAAAGAAGTGTTTGAACTTTGCTAACATCCTCCACCTTACCTTCAGACATCAATATTGGAAAACTCAGTTTAACATGCCAAAAAATAAGCATTTAAACAAGAGCTCTATTATATACAAATATGGATGAGATCACATAAAGCATATAATTTTCATCAATACGAACACTTCTTCACATCGATCATCCGATAAGACAGACAAAAAACAATAGACGACCCACAGTCCATTTCAAATTTGTAACATACCTAGAATAAGTTCAACATCTTCAACAAATCCCATCCTCAACATTTCATCAGCCTCATCAAGCACTCGGAACTTTAACGATCGAAAGTCAATATTTCCCCTCTCGATGTGATCCTGTTAGATAATGTCCATAAACACAACAATAAGAAGCTATTCCGAACAAAGAAACCAAATTATAAACACAGAAAGAAACTAGTGGAGATGACACCTTAATGCGACCAGGGGTGCCAACAACTATATCAACGCCTCTTTTTAATTGATTCTGCTGCGGCTGATAAGGAGCACCCCCGTACAGGCAGCAGGAATTCAACCCTAGAGATCCACCATAAACTTCAAAGTCGGCAGCCACCTATAACATAAAAATAGAAACATGGCATACAACAAACATAAGATAATAGAACTTGGAGAAAGATACAGCCGAAGTTCTTTAGAAGAACATGAAATAAGTCAGCATGCAATTGTACAACGAGCAGATACAGTACCTGCGAGGCCAACTCCCTTGTGGGTAAGAGAACAAGAACACTTGGCGCTCTTCCATATCCAGTCTTCCTTGATTCTTTTGCAGGTCCATTAGTCAATGCTTCCAATATAGGTAACACAAAGGCCAAAGTTTTGCCCTGATAGAGATTCAAGTGGAAATTAAAATGTGTACAATGAAGTAGTAGGCCTAACAGAACATGAAAAAGGAAAAAGGACCATGCAAAGTAACCAAAAGATCACAGAAGATTCTTAGTGTACAAAAAGAATAGATTTCACCAAAATATAATAGTTAACACATGCAAAGTGTGAAAAGATTAGCATTTCACCAAAACAAATAATGACTGGGTTAAGGATTAATGGCCAAGGGAAAACATTTTTAAAAAAAAATCAGCTTCAGAGTTTATCTAACACCCTATATTGTCACGGTTCAGATAAAGGCTCACCGTTGATAGGTAAAATCCAGAAAAAAAACATTAGCAAAACCAAACCGTAAGGAAAGCAGCTCATTGTGTAACCCTCATTGCCCAGAAACCCACCAACACACAATAGCAACAAAATTTAGTGAAAAACAAGCCCAAAGTCAGCAACATTAACCAGAAGAGTCCATTAGTAAACTAAGGGTGAAAAGGTGAAGAATCCTAACCTGACCAGTGCGGGCCCTTCCAATCAAATCTGAACCATCGAGAATGGTATCAAACGTCATTGCCTGAATCGGGAACAGAGCCTCAATCCCCTTGGCCTTCAGAGCCTCCCTAAGCGGCGCCGAAATTCGGAAATTGGACACGGCATTGGGGTTCTCCACTTTGTCCTCCTCTTCATTTTCGTCGTCGTCTAATTTCATCTTCTTCTTCTTCTTGGTCAAGCTGTTCATCGGCTCACCCATCTCGGAGCTGGTATCGCTCTTCTCCTCCTCATTATCGCCGCAGTCGATTTCCAAAGCCTTGCGCTTCTTCTCTTTTTTAATTTTGACAGGGCTATTGGAATTAGAATCATCGGGGTCAAGCTCCGAGGTCACTTTGGTCTTTTTGCTCGACTTTTTCTCTTTCTTCATCTTTTTCTCAGCCGACTTGTCCTCCATCCCCGCTAACTCGGACTTCTTCATCATCTTCTTCTTGTCGGCGGATGGAGCTTCAGCTAAAACAACAGAAGGCATGATCGATAGATATATATTCTGTATGTAGAGTGAGTAGGAAAATTACGAGATTGTGGATACTGTTGCTCTGTGTAAGGGTGTCTGTGTATGAGGCCGACGAGGTTGGGAGCGGGGGAAGCTGTTTTGCTCTGCTGCCGCAACACAAGTTGAAGGCAGTTAGAAGCAGGGAACAGCGGAGGAGAGAGAGGTATCATGGGTTTAGGGTTTGTAGTTTTATAGGCTACTATCAATGTCAATGAGCGATTTCTGACCGTTGGATGGGAGCTGCTTTCCAAATTAATTGGCCGCCGTTGGATTCTGTTTTGAATTAGGGCCGGAAATTGGGTCGGTGCGGTGTCATACGTGAATAATAGTTTTCGACTTCTTTAGTGGACTTGGGCCGCAGCCACAACCCTAAAATTTCCAATCAACATAAATTATTACTTCCTGGGGGCTCGTTTGGTACGAAGTATGTGATAAGGCCTAATATGTTTGACTGAGATGTCTTATAAATATAAATAATTAATATTCCTTTTGGTATGATGTATTAAATTCTCTGTAACAAATAGTAATTATTGTAATTTATTGCTATAATTAGTTGCAGTATTATTTATACCACCTCATAGGTAGTATACATAACAACAAAAGTAAGTATTATTCATACGGGCCCGAACTTTATAAAGGACTGTATACTTCATACCTAACAAGATACTTCATACCAAACAAGATATTAGGATGTCATATACATATTATACACCCTAAGCACCCCTACCAAACGAGCCCCCAAATATCTAAAACGAAGGTTTGTTGATATAATTTTTTTGAATTTGACAATAAATTCTTATCAATAAAATGTCTCAAGTCCAACATTTCAGGATTAGATAATCAAGCGTAGAGAGTAGAAATTGAGGTTTGTTAGGTAATGTCTATAAAAAATTCTAAAGTCTAAAAATGTGTGATCACAATGGGTCTAAAAGTACTTGGTGCTCGAATTTAGCCTTACTATCTTAGATGTTATCTTAGATGTGCTAAAATATAACTTTTGCCGCTTATCTAAATCTTGAGTACTAAAATGATACTCTTAACATTGCGACATATTTAAGAATTTCAGCAGCCGTGGGTACATTTCAGTATATTTTCTCATTCAAATTTACTCCTTGGTTGGCACTTCTATCGGAATATACATGATAGTTTTTATGAGAGATGGTCGGTACCATACAGCCTCAGGTACCTCTAATCACTGATTAAACGATAATATTAATGCTTGAATATTTGCATTCAAACATCCAATCAAAATACATGGAAAAATAATGAAAAAGTGAAATATTAAACCTGCATCTACAGGCCCTATTTGAGGCCATGTAATGATAAAACTATCAAGCAATTTTTAATGTTACAGCATCATCAATCTTTAGTCGAAATCTACTGCTAAGTTTAGATAAATCACATGACTACATTGTCGAGTACAACTGAAAATTTTGCATTTACAAATACACGCTATCAACTAATTTAGCTTAATAGTTAATACTGCATTGAACATTATTATCAAATTCTATAATCATCTGATTGCATAACGACCACGCATGAAAGGCACGAGAGCGGCTGTGGTAACCTTGAGGGCAGCATATTGCAGGACCTAAATGTTGGATTATAATGAACCTGAAGACGGGAATCTTTGGCAAATAAGTGTTTCCCTTCTTGCGATTAATCAAGCAGCACGAGACCAACAATGCCTGTTTCCTGATGTTGCAGCAGGCAATGATCATAAGAAGCTTGTGGCAAGACTGAGGTCATTCAAGTTGGACATGATCTGCATCCGTGTTGTACCGATCTGATTAGCAATTTCAAGCTGATCTTCTAGTGTGAGCATCTCGAAACTGCAAAAAAAGGGGGGGATACTAATTATTTTGTACAGTGACATCAAATCATCCAGTAAGCTAAGGACGTGTTTATGTGTGTGTGTGTGTGTGTGTGAAGGCGTTGGTATGCCTAGAACTAGGAGATTACAAATCGTAATAAATATTTAAATAGTGATTATTTGGCTCAAATTGCATATGGGGATGCTGGTGAGATATTAGGTTGACAGAAGTCCAGAGGATTATGACATTAAACACAATACGTATGAAAATCTTTCAAATATCAGATGTACAAAAGAGAGAAGTACGTACTGCACAAGCAGCTCACAATCTACAATGCTGTCGGGACCAGGCCGATGAGCCTTTCCATTCGAATGGAAGTGGCGGAAAGATCGTGGATTTAGTCCAGCAACATGGGAAACAGAATCTACAAGCTTTTTCTGCAATGACTGCAGACGACGAAAAGTAAGTTCATCAACAGGTGCAATACAGCCAATGCTGCCTTCCAGGGTACCAAATAGTAAACCAAATCGGTTTGTCTTATCAGAGCCTGGAGTAGTTCGATCAGCAGAAGTGGGAAGCAACTGCAACCGTAAAAATTTGGTGATATGGGCGCCAACATGAAATTCAGCTCTTGACAGAAGTTTCTGTCCTTTCCAGCTCTCTGACACTTTTGGAGCATAATAGAATATCTACATGTTGCATAAAAGGTAATCAGTTATTCTGAGAAAAGTGTGCCAAAGAATCACGCTTAACCAACTATATATATATGAGCAAATGTGTAAAATAGAGTACGCTACAAAAATTCAGAAAGAGAAAGAGAAGTGCAATAATAATAATAATAATAATAATAATAATAATAATAATAATAATAATAATAATAATAATAATAAAATAAATAAACCACTATATATTTGCACACATATAGATATCATATATTCTTAAACTAAGAAGAATATGCATCAGTTACCGTGAACTTTAGGTCATGTTATAGCCATGAAATCAAATAAAACTTATTATTTCCTTTTAGGCAGGTGCCCATTGTACTAAGAAAAGCAAGCTAGACAATCACACACATACGTCAACCTCCCCCCTCCCCCCCACCCCCAGATCCACCCACCCACCAAAAAATAAAAATAGACACCCAAAAAAAGAATACACACAAATGCTTCACAATATGTGCACAAATATGCTAACCTGAACATTCTTCTGGTCATCTGAAACAGTGAGGCTGAGTGTGCTTCCATCGATTAAAAATTCAGTTGCTAAACAATCAAGTGAACCAAAATCTTTTGCCAACAGATTAAGTTGAGAGCCCTGCTCTTTCCAACTAAGAAAATATATGCTTTTGTGAATATCGCCAAGAAGAATAAAATTTTTAACCTGCAGAGTTTTCATAATTAATAGCAAGTCCAGTGAAAAAGCTTTCAAGTTCATATTGAAACTCGAGTTTTTAGAAAACCAAATAATGTATATAACATATAAACAAATTAGAAAAGTGTTTTAAGTTGAAAGATGCAAATAGATCGCCCAGTAAAACTTGCCCAACCCATAAGCCTTTTCAATTGAAGTCTTAACAAAAGATGAAAACCTGAATAATATAAAAGAAATTGTTTGCTCTCTGCATTTAACCTATCTGAACTGGACAGAGATGCACCAACTGAAAATTCTACACAGGCGCAACTGAATTTATAGGATGTTAGCCATGTGCCATATTCAGTAAAAACATAAAGAATCTTGAAAATGTTCCAAAATTTAATGTCTATACTGAACCAAGAATGATGGTAGAACGTTTAGCTGAGAATAAAGCAATTTTGAATGGGACAAGTACATCTGTCTGCAGGATCTACCTACCTGCAGGCTACCGCTATATTGCACAATGCACATAAGATAAAATGGCTTGAATGACAAACTCCACCTCTAATGTATTTGGCTTCAAGTGATCCAAGTGAGGTATATAAGGGATGCATAAGAACTTTCTTTTATAAAACAGTAGTTTATGCAAACCCAGCTTGGATCCTTCCAGAAGCATAATTTGAATAACGCAAAGAGCTAAGTAGATCTGTATTCAGATAATTATGAGTTCGCTGTTTATATAACTATACTCATCTTTGGGGCAAGGAGCGGACATATTTCAATTCCATATGTTTCATAGAATGTGTTGGGCATTCATAATAAAAAGGGGGCCTTACAATGTTTAAGCTCACAACATAGAGAGGTGGAACATCATGGAAGGCAACACCATTCAATTCAGAGCCTGTCCATTTGTGCAGAATAATTTTAGGACCTGAAGCAAGTAGTAAATGGCCTTGGAGTGATGCAAGAGCTGATATGGCACCCTTTAACTCTTTGGAGTAGACTTCTGTAACCTGAAATGATCAGGATAAAGTTCATACTTAAAATTACGCCACATAAAAGGCAAGATTAGACAGCAATCTGACTGGTTTAAGCTCTGGAAGAAGTCCTGTATAAGCTCCTGCTGGTTAAAAAAGTCCAAAATAAAACAGCAAGCTACCTTAGCCTGTGGACTGTCCGAGTTCCTATCAACGGAATACAAAAGCACGCGTCCTCTTGCTGCAACATCCTCTCCTTGTACATAAGCAGTTCCAATTGCCAAAAGTGTCTCGTTTCTTTGTGTGGTGGTGTTCTGAAAGTACATAAACACAATATAGGCTATACAAATTCCATAGATATTTGACATCTCCATAAAGCATATATTGGCATAACGAGATAGTAGAGAGGCAAAATGAGATAAAAGAACAATATTGGATGTCCAATGAAGCAGTGAATTATGTAAAGTTGGACTTACAAATAATGTAACCGCTCGTACAGTGATAGCATGTTCAGAACTTTGCATGGCAATAGTAGCCCTGGTCTGCCAGGGCCCATTTATTTTTTCTGGTTCCATAATCCGAACCTCAAACTCTTCCATGGGATACGTCCCCTCTGTATTCAGATTATCATGCTCAAATTGATTTCCAGCTTCTTGATCAATAAGAGATGAGAGGACTTGATTAAGTGGCTTGAGCACCTACATGAAAATTCAGAAGATGACTAATCCATAACCCATTCCATTAACCTTTTATCTCATTACCATTTGGTCAAGGCAACATGGAGGAAGCAGACTTGGGTTACGCAATTACTCATGAAAACAGACTTCAAATTTGAATAAATTTGCTTGCTGGAGAAAACTAAATCAAGAATCTGGCTGCTGCCTGCTGGTACACTGAAGAAAATACGGTAAGATGAAGATTGCACTTACTGGAACAGAAACTATAACAGGGTACAAGTTCTTCTCTGCAAAATAGGTAACTTGATGTGGAGTCCCCTTCAGCCCTATCTGCCAGCTCCCAGAAAAAATGGAGAGCAAAGGCACCATAAGAAGACAACAAAAGGAAATCGCATGAGCACATTAGATGCATATTAGCAATGGCATACAAATTGACTAGTGAAGAAGAGATAATCTAAAGTTGATGCCCGTGCACCTTTTGTACTGGCCAATAATTGTCGTATGATGATGAAGCTGGAAGCTGACATATTTTCAGTGCACCCTAAAGAAGAGAAATTACATTCTGCTAGTCGATATAGCAAAACAAAGTTCTAAGCTCAATTACATAATTAGCTAACCTCTGAAGTTATATATATAAACCCATGATTGCAGTTCACATTGTGAAGAACAGTGAAGGCAGCTATGGATCCATCACACACCTAAAATGAGAAATGGTAAGTAGTGGTTAATGGGTTTATTGATTAGCTATAACTGGAAAACGGTAATGTAAAATGTAGATTTAATAGTATTTACAACATTATGCCATGAGAATTGTTGCTTACTAACTAAACCAAACTAACCTGTGGGTGCATCCGAAGCCGCTCACGAAACATCATAAACCATGCTGGCCTTGAGCCTGAGAGAAAAAAACCTTGTAGACCACCAACATTCTTGAAAACAGTTATGCGTTGCGAGCTGACTCCAGATGGTGTCTCTTCTTTTGCATATGCATCTAAGGGGACTCGAACAAACCGTAAATTTCTAAGCCTAGATGCACTCGTACTGCTAAGATTAACGGAATTCTGAGAAGAAACAACACCCTCGGTCTTGGAAGCATTTTCTGAAACTTCATAAATGTAAGCATGATAACAAAGAATGGTCCCATCAGACAATATTCCAAATAGAAAAGGCCGGTTATGTTCTGATGCCCATCTCTGCATTGACAACTCAACCACCTTTATATTGTGAGTGGCCTCTTTCCTGCCTTGTCCGATATCTTCAGAAAATTTGTTCGTGAGGTTTGCATGATTATTGGCTGGGCCATGGAAAAATGTATCTAAAATGTGGCTCCTTCCAGATACAAATTTATCAACCAAGAAAACACTGTTAAAATTAGGTACATCAAATATCTCCAAATCTCCATTGTCATAGCATAGAACACAATACACATCACCATGATCATGTGTTGAACCATCAGCTCCGTCAATAGCCTCACCAATCCCACTAGAAAGCCAGGCATCAGTACTTGTCTTACGAATCCATGGTTCGGGTCCTTTGTCGTGATAGAGAGTGCAAGCTAATACCAACTTATCAGAGTTTTCAGATACTGGTGGAATGATGGCAGAAACAGAGCAGGTGGATGGATCTAGGATAAAAGAACCAGTAACCAACATGTCAAGACAACGTATAGGATAGTTCACCATAGAACACTTGAAAATAGAAGACCAAAGTAAAACTGTCCTGTTGTGATACATAGTGTTTCTGAAATAACAAGGCACAAATATATAAAGCCTAAGAATGTTTAGTTTGCGAGATTGAGCTCTAAGGGACACAATTTTAATTGCAATATGGTTTTATATTTAATTAGAAATAAAGAGTCTTGAAAGCAAAGTAGATATAAATAACACAGCCAAGTAATTGCAATATGAATCTACTTTCCTGAAACAAAGATTAACTTTAAACTGCAATTCGTCCTGACATACCTCCAACAAGAAGCCGAATGCTTCCATCATTCATTCGCAACAACACATAAGGATCAGCAATGGAAACTGACAACACAGTTGCCCCTTCAGAAGCTGCACTTGTTTCTGTATTGGAAGATTTTAAGCTCAAATCTTGAGTCATAAATGCACCATCGAGTATCCGAGCACCACGAGCAAAGATTTGGATAACTCGGCGTCTGCTTAAAAAAGTTAGCATGAAATGTTGTCGCCCATTAGAATTGCCTTCAAAATGATAATATCTTCTATATAAGCAGGAAATATATGCAATCGCATACTAAGAAAGGAAATCTACAATCTTATCTGTAATCAACGTTCATCGATGTTCTTAAAACTAATGTCATACAAATTTTCATTGCATCAAGGGGGCAAAACACTCTCTCTCATAAAGAATAACAATCTTATCAAGCCCTGGCATAATCAAATCTCCTAATAACGCATATTAGCGTGCTGAAAAATAAACAGCTGATCAATGAGTAATGTCAAACCCTGGCATAATTTAGTCTTCAGCAGAAATGTAGTCACTGACATGTGAAAGTGCATTATTTATTGCCTATTCTAGAGATAACTTATATTTCAGAATCAAAGAAAAATTCTGTGATCCCAGGGTCCTGAAGGTGAAGGTGCAGTACAAATACCGTTTTCAACCTCTTTGATGACAAAGTATTAATTCTTCCAGATTCCACAACGCCCCCCCCCCCAAAAAAAAAAAAACAAAGAAAAAAAAAACTGCCTGGGGTTTTTTTACGTAGCCTGCATTTGATAAGAAGAGTGCATATTGTGAAATATGCATTTCAAATTACTATGAAGTTCCAAAATAGAGAACAGAAGCTATCCATTCCTAATACCAGAAAAGATATTATATGGTGGCCAAGGATAGACAAAGTAAGACACCTTCCAAATAAATTTCCTGCAGCAATTGTAGTTCCTTGGACGTAGTAGTCAACATTTTCAGTTACTTCCTCAAGATTATTAGCAGTTTGTAGTACCTGTAGAACAAGAATTGAATAGTAATACAACCCTAAGAAAATAACAGGTCAATGGCAACAAGAATTTTACACAAACTGATAGTGATGAAATCCCAAATGTTATATTCTTCGAAAGAAAAGGCGAACAATGGCATACCATTGTACGGTTTTCCAAACTAATAATCAAGTATGCATGATATTCATCCTCATCAGCTGCTGCTTTTGAGGTATCACTGCGCAAATTCTTGTGGTAGACAGTCCAAATTCCTTTGCAACCAGGTAATGATTCCTTCAGAAACACGGTATGAAACAAACTCGTGATTCTGTTATCATATACAATCAAGAATAAACTGTAAAATAACAAAAATACCCTCAAAGCATTGCATTATACAACGAAGAAGAAGAAGAAAACTTCTATTTTGAATTACTAAAATTAGCCTTGATTTCTGCATCCATCTTACCATAACAGAAAATACATACATCATCATACAGCTCGCAAGATGTATCAGGACAAAAAATGCATAGGGTGGATATATGTAATATTTTAGATTCTACAAAAGGAGGATGCTTTCAAATAGTGTAGTTTGAACATATTCTTAATTAAACTCTATTTTCTTTATATATGTCTTGTGAGTAGGGATTTTAATATAGCCCAAATCCTCTAGTTATTCCTCCTTCATCAACTATCCGTCTAATGGTAAATATTACATTCTTTGTCAAATTTTAAATTATTTAATTGTATTATAATATAATGTTAACATTTTTTTCTAATAGATGGGGAAGAATATAAGGTTTAAACTTTAAACTGAAGCTTCAAACATGAGGGACGAGCATCATTGTCTTTATTTTCTCTTTATCTATTTTTTTGTGTTTAATTATTCATACTACATGTCGAAATATATTCGTAAACTTGCTGTTCCAACAGGCTAGCTCGAAAACATAGGTTTTAGGGTCAAGGCCAAGAATTTACGGCCTGAAGAAAATCCAACATGAATTTGTCCACACCTAATAGCCTGATAGGGCTGTGGCCTATTGACATCCCAACTTCTGAGTTTCAACGTCAATGTAGAAATTTTACATTCAAAGATTCTAAAAAAGAGATTTTTTATGTTTATTCTATCTTATCTTCACAAAGTTTTTTGAGACAATTTTAATGAAACTAAAAGAACATATTTAGAAGATTTCACATTCGATACAATCATGTAAACTCCTTTTGTACAACTCAGTAAACCAATCAAACAACTAAAGCATGAATCAGAACAAAATAAAGATTTTTGCTCATCAAAGAACAATGCTTTATGCATACAATTGAAATTATAAGTAGATACACTAGCAAAAAGAATTGGTGGCATTTCAACCATAACACACCTTCTGCCTCCACTTCCCAATCCCACCATTACTCACAACCAATGAGCCCTACCACCCACCCTGAAACTACACCCTTCCTCAAAATTACTGGTCTGGCACAGGTGGGGTAATCAAGTCAACTACCAATCTCTATTCCACTCATTCCGATATAAAGTATACTAGGGATTCACCGGTAAAATATACATCTAATACCATATTACTGGACGCACATTCATCAGAACAAAGTCCAGTTTTCACAAAGAAGCAATAAAATACCATATTATCAAAGGTAAATGTGAAATGGGAATTCTTATTGGAAAACGAAAAATAGAAACAAGGCATTGTACGGCAAGTTAAACAATAAAAGAATAACCACAACCTACATGATTTCAACTCTGCATTTATTTTCCAAAACACAATGAAAGTTACATAATGATAATTCATTTCTGTTAGTGGACAATGGCAAAATCATGTCTAGAGAATAACATCTTCCAGAATCGTGTGAGAGTTAACGAGAAGAACAGGCAATATACAAAGACCAAAAAACGCTAGAAGTAGTAAGTTAAAGGAGGTATACACACTTGAGTTATTGTATCTGGCCGAATTGATTGTTGAAGTACAGTAAGAGCACCATTTTTTCCATGGCCAGAACAGCACACCTGGATAGGCAATATGCAAACAAGATTCACATATCGGATAATAAAGAATTGTAAAAGTCTGGAATGGACAGTGAATGACATAAACAAGGACAACACTTTAGCAATGCAATGGTTATCGACTGGTTGGTGCTAACTAATAAGCCATGTATGTAAACTATGTTTTTGCCAAACCAACAAGTATGAAACTACAACTAACCAGTTCATAATTACTTTGCTTTGCGACTCCTGTAGCATTTGGATCGGCGTTAATTCGCAAACCATAAGAGAAATCCTTTAGTGGACCAACATTAAGCAACGAGTCTCGTACTGCAAACGTAAAATTTTTCTGCAAAACCAATAGAACAAGGCATCTCTTAGAAAAAGAAAACCAACGTACATGAAGTACAAATGTCATTACCACCAAATGCTAATTCAGCGGCTTCGAGTGAAACTTATTGGCACACTGTGAGAGATCTCGTATGACATCCAATCAAAACAGATAGGAAACCGTAGGATCTCAACTAGTCAATAGCTTACAAAAGTTCTTACACCAACTTCTCAATCAAATTAGCTCACAGCTGCTCACATTTGAGAAAAGTACAGGCCTCAAGTTCATAAACATATTATTACTTTTTTTTCTACAAGTAAGATCATGCTCCAGTAAGATGTTAAGCTGCTATGTTTAAACCAGCTAGAAAACCTTAAGGTGCTAGAATTACAATGAATGATCCAACCGTAAGCTTAAGCCAAGGTGGTGACTTGAGGTTGAGTTATGACGAACAGCTTATACACAGAATGTATTCAAGGGAAATAGTTCTTTAGGCACTCTTTTGAGAAGAATCTCAGAAGCCACTAAAAGCATTTCTTATGTAAGAACTTGCAACAGAGAGGCTTCTTTCCCTATAGAGAACCATTTACAGAATACAAGTAATCAACTACTCAAACAAACATCATAGATAGGTTGAAACAAACATCCATTATGATCCTCCTGAAGCAACATTGTAAAACACTTTACTCATTTCTCTGCCCAACCATGCATGACACCATCCACGCCTAAGCAGTACATGACAGAAATAAAATTTTCCTGATGCTAAAAGATTAACTACTACATGTCAGAATCAGTAACGAGAAAAATTAGGCCATTTCTAATTCAGCACAGTTCTGCCGAAAAGGAACTATAAAATTAATGCAATGTAGCTCAACATAGAATGTAGGTAATGATTTAACCTGAGCTATCTGAGCATTATTTGGACCGGTGCCAAAGAAAGAAAGCTCCTCGCCAGTATCTAAGTCCTGCAATGCATCAGAAGAAGATCTCCGCAGCCTTTTTGTTGAAGGAGCGTCGATTTCAATATCCCCAACCTAGGGAAAAGAAGAACATGCATAGCCCATGTTGAGTTAATCGTGCCTTAAGATACATAAGCAAACAGAGACTTGCAAATCCTATAAATTTCATGGCTAAGATTGTGGCAGCACCTACAAAGTTCATATTTCAAAATCAAGTACTCCCTCCGTCCACGATAAATGTGCCACAATTTCCTTTTTTTGTCTGTCCACAAAAAATTTGCCACATCCATTTATAGTAATAGACCCCACACAACTCACTTACTTTTTCACTCACAACACAATTTACAACTATATAAAAGTGGGACCCTTATTCCACTCACAACACAATCAACCTACAAATTATTAAAACCCATGCCATCCACAATGTGGCAAATTATTGTGGACGGAGGGAGTATATTTTAAGAAAGCCAACAGGAAATTGAATCATTCTAAGTTCTAAACAGGTACAATGACAAACCTCTTCCTTCACACCAGGAGTAAGTGTTGGAGCTCCAGCTCCAGAATAGTACTGCACAAGCAGACTATCACCCAAACGACTGCCCAAGAAGAAAAACGAGTTTCCAATGGTAGTAATGTCCTACAATAAAATTGAGTAAATGCATTTGTTGAAAAATTTAAAAACACAGATGTCCATCAGGTAATGTGCTATAACATGAACTTAATGTGGCTGACCGAAGTAAGTACTGAAGCTCTTGACTTCATAAGTTCAAGCCTCTGAACGACTCTGCAGAATTGAAAATTTAAATAAACACTTCAGCATCACATGAGATATTGAATAGTATGGACCATGATGTACAGAAATCAGGGCAGATGAACAAGCAATTAGAAGTATTACAGGTAACAAACGTTTGATGAATTTCTAAACTTATTATATCCTAATGAATGAACTTTTTTCTTATGGCAGCAGTTGGAGTTGGAAGTCAAAAAAATACTAAAAAAATAATTTTATGGTTACAATGGGACGAGGGGTCCCAGAAAAAAATGTGATTCATACTTAAAGAGAAATACACCAATAACAATGTCGGATACAACAAAAACTTTGAATTCTTTATTTACTGAAACTCACCAAAAACATGACAGGACTAACTATTAAGGCTGCTTGCATGAGTTTAATGACATAAAAATTTAATGAGAAGGACACTGTGTTGGAATAATTTCTACCATTCTGTTGGGGACCGGAATCTAATGCAGAATAAAAAGTGCAAATAAAAAATGAGACAATTACAATGGAAAATTTTCCAATACTCAACTCTAACAACATGACACGATTCGCAAGCTTACACCCATATTCAGGAGTACTTGAGGACGCAGTTGACTGCAAGAATAAAAAGACACCTATCATCTAGTAATGTTATCAATAAAGATTGAGATTCCGACTGGTATTTACACAATCAAAGGCAAGCTGACAATGCACACTCAGTACAGTCATATTTATGCATCATATTCTATGCTTGAATACTTAAATATTACATCTCTGCATGCTCCCAATCAAAAGTAACAACACATCACAGGTAAATCTTTCAAAAAAGATCTGCAGCATCCATACAACTCGTTTGGTCTGTCAATATTTGAATAGCTCAAAACACAAATTAGAGAAATCTCAGATATTTCACAGTAACACCCTCTACCCATAGATCCAAAGAGGCTAAGAAGTAATTCCCGATCCAGATAAGTCAGCAACAAATCTAAGATAAACTCAATACAGAAAATAATCTTCTAGACATCCATGGGAGAGCCAGAATATGCAAAACTAAATGCAAGGATTGACTTGGTTTTAAAAAAATAAATACAGAAGCACTGCCTTTTGTCTCTAATAAGAGAACAAGTGAGAGAGAAAAAGTCACCAACCTCCCATCATAAACAAGAGTCAGCAAAAGCAGCTCCCCAGATTTAGTAGAGAACATAACAACATCATTAGTTAACCATGTCGCACTGGCAGCATCGAGCTCCATAGTAAATCCAGATCTAGGCATCTCTTGACTGAAAGTAAACATTAGAAATAATTTTATTTGTTAGTAATAAAACCAGGGTGGAGATGTCCATCATTCTAATCAATTTTAAACAATTAAGTATTATGTTTACAGCTATCACCTTTCAAAACCAACAAACTACATACTAATCGAAATCGAATTTACAAAAAGCAATTCACTTTTGTGAGGGAGGGGGGATCCAAATCAAGTAAACCTAAAAGGTCTCACTGAGTTATGTTGATGCACTTAGCCCTAATCCATATGATACCCTCCAATAGAAGAGGGTAAGTCAACAATGATCCAATAGTTAGTCTAGTAGTTCATGCACAGTCGGACTTCAAATCCAGTAGAAATTATATTAAAAGATAACATATCTTTCCCATACAATATAGGGGGAAAAAAAATAGGACAGAAAGACATAGTAAAGAAGTTTGAAGTTTACCTGCCATCAGCAGGAACAGCAAAATTATTCAACGCCAAGTGGCATGAAGCAGACTGTTCAATAAGCATCATGAGATAAAGAGCAGGAAAAAAGTGGAGTCGGAAAAACCAAATTCTAGGTGATAATGGAGATGCAATGCAGAAAAGATGCAAACCTGGCTATGATAATGAATCGTATTTGCACCAACTACAAGAACTCCACCAATTGGTGAAGGAACTGCAAGGAGCTTGTATGCATCATGGGGGAGATTCTGAAAATCAAAAATATAGTAAAAATTAAGCTTAATAGTGATTGAGAAATTAGAGGGTACTTTTCTTTAGGCTAGTGTACAAACTTCAATATGTTAGGCTTTTGACTTTTTGCATGGTAATATATCAATGCCTAAGCAAGGTACAAATAGAAGATAAACTTCTTACACCACAAAAGTATGCTGAATTAACGGTAGTCATAAACAAGTCAAGGAAAAGAATCTTTAAAGCATGATAAGCTCTTAGAAATGTCCCACATTCACGAAAAAATAACATGAGATCCTATATAGCTAAACTGAGTGGATCATAATCAAAAAAACTGACCATGGCTGACCATATGAGTGGATGCTGCTTTAACGTTGTACTGACGCTGAGTGCTGAAATCATACAAGTATGATGTTTCCATGAAACCCGACCGGCCCATGTAAGCTCATGTTCATGAAGGATTACCACAACAGGCTCAATGTAACCTGTCATATAGCTTTTAAACATTCAATAAAGAGTGGCTAGGAAGTGGTTCATATTGAAAAGAAGCTGCTTAGAGAACTTATATAAACGGATCATAGATTAGTTGCCCGAATCCCAGAGAAATATTATCTGAACAACTGAGAACTAAAAGAATAAACAAAAGAGACTTAAAGAGACCACTGATTAGACCAAGCACTGGCAACAAGCAAGACAACTTTTCAGAAATCAGAAGGCATTACCTTTTATTAGGGACCTTCGGCATCTGTGAACTCAGGCATCTGTACCATGAGTTCTACAAAAAGTTTTTGAGTTGAAAATGTATTATAAGTTTATAACCACTTTGTTTTCCAGCTGTCCAGAATATCTCACTTAGTTGGAATTGGCTAGAGACTGCACTCTCAGTTAATTATCGGTAACACCAAATTTTAACTTCTAAGTGAATAAGGTGAAACAATGTTCATAGATTATCTGGTAAGTACAACCTTAAACTATAAAACGTTTGTTTCTTATGAATCTTATCCCTAACATCAAATTGTCCAGGCTGAAGAAGGTTTAGACAATTCCACCTCTTTGAAGGAAAATAAACAGAAAATATCCATGTCATAGAATTCCCAAATTAGCATTTAAAGTCGAAAACACCAACCAAGCAAAAGTCAGTCTACATAATATACATGCAAAAACTCCTCAACTACCTTATAAGGAACCACACTTAATAAATTTGGATAATGCAGCGATTTATTATCATTAAGAAATCAAAACTATCAAACCAAAGCACATTGGTAATTGTCTTTTAAGGACCCTAACTCGGGACTGATGAACAAAGGATAAGCACCCGATTGAAAATATAGAACAGAAAGAAGCCGTACAAACTAAGAGGCGGTACTTTTCCAGAATGTTCAGAAACAACGCATTAACAATTACAAAAAAGAAAACATGCATTGTGAAGCCCATACGGAAGTGCTGGTTCACAATCTGGTGCATGCCATTTCATCAAATATTCTGAAGTATACAATCAAAACGACAAATAGCATAGTACAAGTACATATGAATATATAATTGGCCATATTGGACTTTTTGAACCATTAGTTATTAGAAAGAGATGAGGGGAAAACCAAACCAGAATTCTCACCATGTATGAAGATAAAATCTTTCACATGCTTCATGTCAAGATCTCGCAAGCCAACAATATATGATGATTCAATTCGAGATGCACCAGTTGCCCTGAAAGTACTATCCTCCGCAGCTAAACCAGAGCTAGCCTAACATCACGTTTCAAAAATTGAATTCATAAGAAAAGGACCAATATAAACAGTTACCGCTTGAAAGCAGCACCGGGCCAAATTGTTAGTCTAGCCATATAATTCACATGGCTCAAATGTTCATCATCCCCAACCACCTATACAGTTCATGATTCATTGATACTATACCAATTTCTAATAACAATATTTAATTCCCATGTTCATATCGAAAGAGCTGTAAGGAAGGTAAGACAGATCAGTAACAAAACCTCAGCTGCTTTGAGGACTATCATTTGTAATCCATATACAAGCACTGCAGCACACCTTCCCAGTGGATCAACTCTCACTAGTGGACCTCTTGGAAAAAATTCTCTGCCTCTTCTCAAGTGAATCCAGTCAGGACCCTCAAAACAATGCATGGAACTGGAAGAGAAAAAGTACAAGTATCTATAAGTAAAACACCACCAAATCGCATTCTCAGAATAGCTAGTGTTGATGCCTACTATAGTAACAATAGACATTCTGTTTGCAACTTCCAATCGGAAATACTCTTACTAGCTTGTGGTTTGTTATATGTCTTAGCATTCCATCGTGTAGGAAACTAGAGTTCACAAGTCCATGTTGAGAAAATATAGCAACATATGTATAAATAAACATAAGTTCCACTTCATAAACAATGTAAAGAGCTACTCATAAATGTGTATGAGTGCCAGTGTGCCACCAATAGCAACATAGAATGGGTTGTGTTCCTCAACATGTGGTAACGAAGTTTGCAATAACAAGATTACATCACATTCACACCTGGTGCGTAGCCCATGTATTGAATCATCAAACTCCAAAACTGAGATTTTTGCATCTCGAAAAGTCAATATAATAGAATCTCTCTTCCTTCCACCATCAGCAGCTCCATTTGGTAATACCCCCAATGACTCCACATTGCCATGCAACCTAGACCACATTTACAAAACCAACAAAATTGAAAATAGAATCTGAAATAACAAATAATAGCATTGTGCCCTTTTAACAATTTAATTGAGGACAACCATTTTAAGTTGTGGGTGAAAACGGATCATTGCTAATTTTAAAAAAAAAAAAATGTTCCAGTAAAAAGACATGTTAATTGAAAACCACATTAAAATACCGTATGATACTAATGAAGTTATGCAAGATCTACCACAACAACAGCTTGCTGAATACAATCCTCATCACTGTGAACAATATGAATATTTTATTAACCATACAGACTGACTAAGACTGTGTATTAAAGCAGAATAATTCGGTTTCCAACAGCATATAATAACTGACACAGTAAAAAGGAGCACCTAAGATATGGTAGTTCCCTTTATGTGTTAAATACAAGGTGTGCAGAAGAATATAGTGAAACACAAAATAAGCCATTGAGATGGTATGTGTATCGTAATTGATAATTGATCTTCATGTGTAGACTCTATCATGTATGCAGGCAGGAAAGAGAGAGATCTCAAACAAAAAATCCGCGAATGATTTTTCCTATAATCATTCTAAACCTTTCCTCAAATTTAAACTAATGTGCTCAACTTCAATTTCAACACAAACAAATATTAACTAAACTAAAAACGACAGTGACAGACAAGCTCGATTAACCTACGGTGAGATACGGTTCTTATTCTCGGTGTCGAGCCAAAACTCAAAAGTAATAGCGGGAGGACAATTTCTCAATACAACATGCATTGCAATACACAAACTTCCCTGGAACACCCACCTAACAAACATGTATAACACAATTTTTCGACATTGCACAGCTGAATTAATTCCCCTTCCCGTAATCCTAATTGCCACATTAAAGGAAAAGCATAATTCAAGCACATACTACATAATAAAAAGGAAGAAACCTATAATGGCAAACGAGCTCGAGAGAGGCACCGCAGATGCCGGCTAAGACGACTCCGCCCTTGGGTTCGGTAGCAGCTTTGTTAGCTAGGGAAGAAGAGGACTCTTCCTGAATTCTTACAATGTAAACTTCAAGAACGTTCGCAGCTGCAATGATGAGGTTGGGGACTGATCCAATCGGTTTGTTTGAGGTGGCCCAGTCTGAGTCGAGGTCGTCGGCGGTGATCGGAGGGATTTTCGGAGTGAAATCCGTGGTGGAATGAGTGATGAACCCCGAAGCGCAGTGCTCGATGCCGGTCGCCCAGTGCATCATCTTGAACGCCGCGAAACTCATGTTTGCAGCTAATTGAGCTTTCAAGTCAAGAATTTAGATAGTGGAAGTGAGTGAGCAATTTTTTTTGGATTAGGGTTTTGCAGCGAAACTTAAAACCCCTGCTGGCGGGATATTGGGGATTTGGGATTAATTGGAACGGCTCCCAACTGACTTGAAAAGAAACGGTAAACTTTTGTCCAAAAAAGACCAAAGAATAATTTTATTATCTTTTTCAAACACCGTGAGGGTGTTGTGTGGGTGACGGCAGTGGCGCTGGTAGGCCGGGGACGGTATTGGTGGAGGGATACTGAAAAAAGATTGATGCGGGGAATTTAAGTCCCAAGATTGGGGGAAATGAAAAACCTTCAAATTGATTCCTTGGTTCTCATCTTCCAAAACCTTTGTATTGTTGAAGTTCAAATTGACACGTTTTTTTATTTGATGGTCTCATTCATCTTAATATATTCAAAAAATGGCAGGACCTATCACATTCTATCCTTTTATCTTTTTTCTTAATTACCATACCGAATAGTAACGTGTCTAGATAGATGGGATGGGAGGGAATGCTAATTTTTATTTTTTTTGGATATAAATTCATGTTTAGCCTCCGACTATATTTATTAATTTTCCGCTGCCAAAATATTACTGTGGTGCCATAAAATGAACAGCATATTTTAGATTATTTTTTAAAATTCAAAGCATAATATGAATATGGAACCAGAGGCAATCATTAACTGATCCAAAATTAAATATAGACTCCTGGATGGTCTTGACAATGGAAATTTTAATATCAATTTTTGAGGTTCTCTTTTTATATTCAAATTTATGTATGAAAAATGATTGCAATTTGTTTGGGTGTTGCGTTATAGCGAGTTTATACATAAGTACCAACTAAATTGTAGATTTTCTTAAACGATAGTGACGAGGATTGGTTCTAAATCCACATAAATAAATACATAATGGATATTTGGAAGTGTAATTCGAACATACGGTAAATGAAAGTTATTCTGGTCGAAAAGGCATCTAAAATTTACAAGAACAAGTCGCACGTGATTCGGCATAGCACTCTAATGCTTAAGTCAGTGAAACAATATAAAAATATATGAAGCGTTCGTAAAAATAAGTGAGCGTGCCTCAACCGTTGCATATGATGAGATTTATAGAGAGAACATAGCGAAGGTATTATGGTAATCATACTTGTATGTCTAGAGTAAGACAATATTTCCACAACTATTAATTTTATGCCTCTGCTGAAGGATTCATAGAGGTCTGAACCTCAAACGGGTCTGGATGGAAGAACTAGATGACTAGCTTCAACAATCGGGACCTACTTGTATCATCTTATCGGTTAGGACTTGATCCAATTATTAAGAAGTATAAATATTATGGATTTTGGCCTCATAATATTTTGTTCATATCAGGAATGTGATCATCTATTACCTCTCAGTATTTGTGCCATAAATCTTGAACTCTTTGTCATGCTACGTGTCGTCTCCTTATCTCTATCAAAAGTTTTAACTTTGCTTTTTGTTCATTTTATTTCATTGGTGAAAAATCATTCTTACAATTTTTATCTTTGCAGTTTACTACTGTTATAATTTTATATTTAGAATTAAATAAAATTGTCACGTGCATCGTACGGAACGTGATACTAGTACAATACGAGATGAAACGCATAAAAGCAATAAAGGATTCGATCTCTCAAAAATAGTATTTATATTTTATTGTTTTCTTCATTAAAGCATCCTTTTTCATCACCCAAAAGGAACAACACTTCAAACTTCGCGGGGGGCAACATACTTACATTTGAACAACTTACGCGAATGGTTCCAAGGAAATAGTTAGTCATTTTTTAATCGAGATTAAGATTATCAATACAGTCATAGATCTGAAAACTCAATCATACTAATATTTTAGCACATATTAATATTTTAGGATTTACCCTTTTTCTTAAGGGTTTATGTCATTTTATATTTTCGTTAAGATTTATATTTAGCTCACCATTCACAAGATTACACAATACTCTCTTTACTTAATATCAATAATATGTCAAAATACATGCATGTTATTTTAAATTTCTTGCGTAGCATTTGAATTTTGAAATTCCACGTATTTTTAATCTAGCACACATCCTAACTCGAACCTAACCCAAACTCAATAAATTAATAAATATTACTAAGAACTTAAAAAAAAAATTAATAGCGCATTTATGGATACTTACTTATTTCCAAATTAGAGGCATACATTCTCTAGCGCTTGGCGGAGATGCTCAAGCTTTAGAATTTGAATTTGAAATGGAATATGAAGTATGAAGTGAATGGTAACGAATACTTAAACATATTGACTTGTGAGACATTATTTACAATCGGTTTCAAATTCAAACTTAATAATACATTTATAATATTGTTGATTTGGATTAAAAAATATAATGTAATACTGTTATGAATCATGACTCCATGTAGTATTTCCCTTTTACTTTATTATTAGTGTGTAACCCGTCGAAATTCGACGGGATCACTTAATATTATAATTTATTAGTATTATTTAAAAAGTACAATTAAATAATTTCTTTAAAGTAATAGTACGACAACGAATGTTAAAAGAAGTGTTATATTACATATAGATGAAAAAATAGTAAAAAAAGTGGGTTTATTCAATTTCTCCCAACTTATTTTATATGCAAGAAACCAAAAGAAATCAAAGTAAACAAATAATAATAATAATAATAATAATAATCAATTTTTAAGATAATTAATTTTGTAATTACCTCACAATCTTTCGAAAATTTCATCATAAACCACATTAGTTATTGTGCCACACGTTTTACCATCATTGTCATAGATTAAAATCCTGAGACCTTTTTTGCTAGTGACTCATGAGCTTGCAACGTACAACTGACCATAGCTAAACACACATTTTGGTAGGTAGAGTCCTACATTCGAAAGAGATTAGCCATGACTCTTGTTTATGGCCATAGCAAAGCAAACAGTCAAGGGGAATTGTCTCGATCATCTGAAATCGAATTGAAAATTTAATAAAATTCGAGGGGCTAATCATTCTTGCAATATGAAATTTTTTGTTTGCATTCTTTCCAAAAATTAATTTAGCTTCAATAATGCGATCCCCAAGTTTAGTTACTATCATCCTAGTTTCCATTAGGAATGACTGGCATGATCTGTCTGAAATCGCCCGTCTAAATTCAACCGGAAATACTGACTGTACTCTCAAGCATAATAAAAGCTCTCTATATTCTCTCCCGTGGACGTAGATCACATCGATCGAACCACGTAAATCCTTGCGTCATCGTGTTATTATTTCTTTTAGCTACTTTCGCAAACCCTAGATTTATCATTGACACCGTCTGTGGGAACGTTGAATCGACGGTCCTGTGGTAGCTGATCAACGATGGTAACGCGATCGCAAAGCATGCGGGAAGCCCAAAACCAACAGGGGAATACCAACGAAGCAGAAAGTCACCCCGTAAGGAGGGGTATTCGCCAGAAACGCAAGTCGGTTCCAAAAGAGGGGCACAACAATGACCCAATAGAAAAAAATCCCTACGAAGGGATGCCCGAGCTAGAGGACATCCCTCAGAGAGACCCACCGCAAAACCGGCGTAGGAGGGTACATAACGGACAGTCTTTTGGAACGGGTGATACTCCAGAAGGGTACGTCGAAGAAATCAACGACGAGTCAGAACCGAAGGAATCCGAGTCGAAGGGTCATGATCTCCCCGGAGACTTTGACCTTGCCACCACCTAAGCCGCCACGGAATTCGCTAAAGCACATAAGGAGAAGTTCAAGCGCTTCCTTGCAGTAGCTCGGAAATCCTCAATACCCGAGGCTAGAGAGAGTTCGACACGGAATTCCCAACCTAAAGCTCCTCGCTACACCGAGAGGCAGGAACCGGAGCTAAGGGGGAAGCACGACCCCCGGCGGGGTTCAGTTCGACGTCAGAGTCCAAGCTCGCAGCGGAGTCCCAGGTGACATCATATCCAAAGGCGACCTCGGAGCCCCAGAAGGAGCCGAAGTCCGAGCTATATCGAGAGTCGCAGTCCCCCGAGGAACCAACACCGACGTAAAAAGGAACCAGCTCGACTTGTCAGCCTGTTCACCGACGAGCTGCTTGACACCAAACTCCCCACGGTGTACAAATTGCCAAACATTCCGGCCTACAATGGGCTAGATGACCCCCTTAACTTCTTAATGCGTTTCAGGTACAACATGCACAACCAGGGCCTTAGAGAGGAACACATGTGCAAGCTATTCCCCGAGATGCTAATCGATTATGCTCGAGTTTGGTTTGACAGCCTCCCAACTGGCAGCGTGGGGTCCTGGACCTATTTGGAAAAAATCTTTAAGCAAAGATTCCATACAAAGGTTCAGGCTCGCTGAGACACAGCCTACCTCCTATCGGTGAAGCAAAAGGACAAAGAATCTATAAGGGAGTACGCTTCCAGATTCATGCAGGAAAGCTTGAAAGTCGATAAAATCGACGATGTCTTCCTCATCTCGGCCTTCCGAAATTAGGTTGCTCCTGGGTCCCTGAATCAGGAGCTCGCTAAACAGAAACCTGAGACAGCTCAGGAGATGTGGAGGATTGTATACCAGTTCACTGATGGCCAAGATGCGGACCGATTGAAGCGGGAAGAGACCGAGAAGAAGAGAACTGAAGGTGATCAAGGTCGGAATGATCGTGATCGGAGAAGTGCTCACGAGCGCCTTCAACGAGGACCTATCCAGTCCCGGCTCGGATCAGGACCTATCCAGTCCCGGTTTGGACCTCGGGTGGGACCAGAGCCATCTCAACGGCCTCTTTTTATGAAAACGAATGCTGAGATCTTCGCACTCCACGAGGACTGGTTCACTAAACCACGTCCTATGTCGGGGTCTAAACCTCGGGACAGAAACAAACATTGCTCCTTCCATGACGACCATGGGAACCACACGGAGGACTGTCGCGACCTCGCGGAACAGATAGAGAGGTTAGCCCAGAAGGGAACTCTGAAGAAATACGAAGCCGGGGGAAAAAAAACAGAAAAAGAAAACGGAACGGAGGACAGGGTCGCTGTGCTCCAAACAATAAGCGAGCTAAGGTCGATCACGACGAGGAGGATGACGACCCTCAGTACGACGCACCACAGTACGACGGAGTGGTCTCCACCATCACCGGACTACTCCCAGGCATGATAAAAACTAAGTTGAGGGCAGAAGCTCGCAGACCACCAGTCCCATCGGGTGAGGAGCAAACGAAGAAGAGGTTCAAGAAGGGAGAAACAGTCACATTCTCTGAGGATGATCCTGTACCTACAGCTACACCACACAATGACGCCCTGGTGATACAGGTCGGAGTGGCCAACAAGATGGTCCATCGCGTATTCATCGATGGTGGGGCCAGTGTGAGCATCATCTTCCAACACTGCTTGGATAGGATGGGCCTCGACCCAGCTCGGGTGAACTCCACACCCCTGCCCCTCAAGAGCTTTACACAGCACGAGACGCGACCTGAAGGGACCATCGCGCTTGATGTTGCCATCGGCAGCCCGCCGACCAGTGTCAATAAGCTGATTCAGTTCTACGTGGTTAAAGCGAACTCCTCCTACAACATTATACTAGGTCGGGATTGGCTAAATGCAGTCAGAGCCATCATTTCGCCCTACCACTTGTTGTTGAAGATCCCGACCTCGGCTGGAATCCTTACTGTCCGAGGTGACCAGATAAAGGCCAAGGAGTGCATGCAGGTTGCTCTCCGAGGTCAACCACAAGCATAGCAATCAAAGTATCCCAAGGAGCTGGAAGAAACGACGTCGATCTCAGACACCTCGGCGGATCAGGTTCCCTTATCCAAAACAGATCCAGCAAAAGTCGTCAAGGTCGGTTTTACAGGGGGGCCTCAAACTCGCATGCAGGTAATCCAACTCCTTAGGGAATATCAAGACGTCTTCGCCTGGTCTCCAATAGACATGACGGGGGTGTCATCGGAAATCATTACGCATAAGCTTAACATTAACCCGAACTCAACCCCGGTCAAGCAGAAACGGCGATCATTTGCCGCCGAACGAAATCAAGTTATCTACAACGAGGTGCAGCAATGGTTGAAAACAGGACTTTTGTTTGAAGTCAAGTACCCAATTTGGCTAGCTAATCCGGTAGTGGTAAAGAAAGTAGAAGGAGAGTGGAGAATGTGTGTAGATTACACCGACCTCAATAAAGCTTGCCCAAAGGACTGCTATCCTCTCCCCAACATCGATGAAAAGATCGAATCCTTAGTGGGATACGAAGTATTCTGCTTTCGCGATCTCTACAAAGGATACTATCAGGTTCTAATGGATGAAGGAGATGCGATCATGACAGCTTTTGCGACAAGCTTCGGTGTCTTTGCATTCAAATATATGCCATTCGGGTTAAAGAATGTCGGGGCGACATACCAGCGAATGGTCGATTTCCTCTTCCGAGATCATATCGGCAAGATTGTCGAAGTATATGTAGACGACATTGTCATCAAGAGTAAAGAAAAGGCTTCGGCAGTGAGCGACCTACGAACTACGCTCAACATACTAAGGCATGCGAATCTCAAGCTGAACCCAAAGAAGTGCACTTTCAACGTGCGATCTGGAAAATTCTTAGGGTGTTGGATCTCGCCAGAAGGTCTCAAAGCCAACCCGCTGAAGGTTAGAGCCGTGCAGGAGATGAAGGTACCCCGAACTATCCGCGACGTGCATAGGTTGACAGGATGTATAACCGCGCTAAGTCGTTTCCTCTCCAAGGCTGCCGAGAAACAGCTCTCATTCTTCAAAATTCTCAAGAAGACACCGAAATTTGGATGGGGACCAGAGCATGAGCTAGCCTTTGGGGAGCTCAAGCGCCACCTCGGGGACTTACCAACCTTGTCAGTCCCCCAAAAGGAAGAACCCCTCTCTCTATACCTCGCAGCATCGGAGGAAGCAATAAGTGCAGTGTTGGTCCGAGACGAAGGAGATCGGCAGCTACCGGTGTACTTCGTCAGCCGAGTTCTAAAAGATCCAGAGACGAGGTATCAGCCTCTCGAGAAGGTCGCTATAGCCCTGATAAACGCAGCTCGGAGCCTAAAACCCTACTTCCAAGCTCACCCAATACAAGTTTTGACCGATCTACCACTTCGGCAAGTTCTCACTAAGCCAGAAGTTTCAGGAAGGATCGCGAAATGGGCAATCTAGCTAGGAGAACATTCTATATCGTTCGGCCCCCGCCGAGCTATAAAAGGACAAGCTTTGGCAGACTTCCTCGTAGAAGCTCAATATAAGGACCTCGAGAAACCAAAAGAGATCAAAGTCAAAACCGAACTCCAAGAAATCCCAGAGAAGACACCCCCGGACTGCTGGGAGATGTACGTAGATGGAGCTTCGAGAAGGAAAGGAAGTGGAGCTGGCATACTCCTTATCAGCCCGGAGAAAAAGGAATTGACATACTCACTGCGATTCGAGTTTCCCACTACGAACAACGAAGTGGAATATGAAGCCCTTATTGCCGGACTGCGTCTCGCCCAAACCCTCCAGGTACGAGCTGTCAAAGTCCACTGTGATTCCCAAGTTGTAGTCAACCACGTGCTGGGGAGGTACGAGGTGAAAAGTGAGAAGCTGAAGAAATACCTGGAGAAGGTAAAGCTCCTAGAACAATCCTTCCAGTTCTTTAAAATAGTTCGCATTCCCCGAAGCCAAAATACCCGAGCTGACGAGCTAAGCAAGCTGGCAAACTCCCCAACTAGCTCGACGCTAGTAGAAGAAGTCCGAAACAGGAGTATAGAAGAGGCAGAAGTCAATGCGATCATAGAGGACGACCCGAATTGGATGATCCCCTAATAAGATGTTTGGAGAGCGGGGAAGTGCCCGAAGACAAGACGAAGGCTAGGAAAATTCTAGCTAGATCCACGCAGTACGTCCTCGAGGGAGGGATCCTCTATCGAAAGTCATATTTACAGCCCCTCCTAAGATGTGTTGGACCAAGGGAGGCAGACTACATATTAAATGAAGTACACACAGGATCGTGCGGAAGCCACATTGGAGCTCGGATGCTAGCTCAGAAGATCATGCGATGGGGGTACTATTGGCCAACAACGGCAAAAGATGCGGAAGAATTCGTGAAAAAGTGCCTGAAATGCCAGCTACATACCAGAGTGACGAGACTACCCCAGACCGACCTCTCTACTATGCAAAGCCCGTGGCCATTTATGGAGTGGGGCATTGACATCGTAGGACCTTTCTACCCGGCACCTAAGCAAAAATGGTTTCTAATAGTTGCCGTCGACTACTTTACCAAGTGGGTCGAAGCTGAACCTTCCACAAAAGTCACATGTGAGAAAGCCGTTGACTTCGTCTGGAAAAACATCGTGTGCCGGTTCGGAGTACCGAGAGTCCTCATCTCGGATAATGGAACGCAATTTACGAGCAGAGAATTCCGAGAATTTTGTGAAGGACTCAATATCCAGCAAAATTTCACCTCGGTCAACCGACCTCAAACTAATGGCCAGACCGAGGTCACCAACAGGACAATAGTGAACGGACTCAAGGCCCGCCTAGAAAAGAAGAAAACGGAGTGGATCTACAATCTCCAAAACGTCCTGTGGTCATACCGGACTACACCCTGAACTCCAACGGGAGAAACCCCGTACCGTTTAGTATACTGGTCAGAAGCAGCCATACCTGTCGAGATCGGAGCACCCAGCCCCCACACTATCAATTTCTCCGCCGAAGCTAACGAAGAACAGCGCCGAACCGACCTGGACTTATTGGAGGAAAAAAGGGAACAAGCCATCATAAAAGAAGCTCGGTACAAACAGCAGATGGCTCGGTATTACAACCAAAGGGTTAAACCCCAACAGTTCCAGGTTGGTGATCTTGTGCTTCGAAACAATGAGATACGCCTTTCAGAGAAGCTCGGCAAGCTCGAAGCCAAGTGGGAAGGGCCCTACAGAGTACACGAAGTCCTCGGCAAAGGAGCTTACAAAATCGCCTATCTTTCGGGCGAGCTAATACCCAGAACGTGGCACATCGCCCATCTAAAGAGATTCTTCGTATAAGCAGCAAAGTCTTGCATATAGAGTCTTAGGTTTTCTTTTTGTCCTTATTATTTTGTTTTTAACGAGCTCGTCAAAACTCTTTTTTGTTTTGGTCTTTTTTAATAAAATTTCTTTTTCATCTTGCATCTTGTGTCTTTTGATTTGCTTATACGAAGTATCCATAATATCAAAAATCCCCTCATAAGGTCGAACTACGGTTCCCTTGCGTGGTCAGTAATGACCCGACATGGGGTAATAATATCCTATAATGCGCAAAGGAAACCCTTTCCCAGGTCCGAGCTCGTCTCCCTCCAAAAAGGAAGATCCCACGAGGTCCGAGTCAAACTCCCTCATAAGGATAATTAGTTCTCAACTGGGGTCGGAACCAAGTTCCCCCGGGAGAATAAAATACGAGGTCCAAACCATGGTTCCCTTGTCAACACAAAGAGGTCCGAGTTCAACTCCCTAAAAAATGCAACGTCCAAATAAACCAAGGAAGCAATCTTCACAAAGGACAGGAAGTTCAAAAACCAAATATATATATATCTTTATTTCTAACTATTTAGAACAGTTTGTGTGTACAGGCAGAATCGAGCTAATCTATTGGGGAGGATGTTTCTTGCTAAAGCTAAGCCAATCTTCCTCAAATGAGGAAGGCCTCAAGAGATCATCAATCGAAATTCGGCCTCGTCCTCGACCTCGACTTCTTCCAACAGAAAAATTCTGACCTCGCGGAGTCGCCGAACCTCGCCCAACAGCTCGGCTACCTTGGCTCGGGCCGACCTGATGTCCCCGCGAAGCCGTTTTCACCTCGCGGGCAGGCATCGTCCGAGAAGAAGACGGAATGGCCGCGCCCGCGCCATTGGCCAGGAGCGCACGTAACTTAGGTCGGCGGTCCAATATACACTTATACCTGCTCGCACTCTCTTTCAGCATGTCAAAAGCACCTTGAAGCCCAAAAAACTCGGGGCCAAGTGCTTCTTTCAGCTCGAGATACTGCTCCAAGTCTTCTTTCGTCTTTAATTCCGCCTCGGATATGGTAATACCACCACCGCGATAGATAATATCTTCATACTCTGCATGCTCCTCGGCGATCTTCTCATAATCCTTGGGAACGGGGCCAGCTCGACCTCGGGCAACTTCCAATTCTTTCTCAGCCTGAAGAAGCTTAGCCTGAAGTAAGTCGGTACTTTCTTGAAAAGTGAGCCGCTTGACTTCAACCTCCTCACAGAGTGCCTCGAACTTCATCTGCCATCTCTTCAGCTCGGCTTCTTGGGATTTCAACAGAGTGCACTTTTTGCCGAAAAGCTCCTCAGCTCGGCGGCATTTCTCCCTCTATTGCTGAGCAATGGATCGTTGTTCAAGCAAATCTTGTGAAATGAGAGCTATTTGAATGCGTAAAGAAGAAACATCGACAGAATCCAAGGTCTACACGCAAGAAAAGGAAAACAAATCCATTGATTCGAGGATGCTAAGTACAAAAATACAATGTACAAAAAAAAAACTAAACTAAACATCGCCGACCTTCTTATTTGGAGAAGGTGGCTGCTCGGAGGGGAGATCCTCCACATCCTTGTCGGGGGTCAGATTTTCACTAGTCCCGGCATCCCGCTCCTCATCCACTTCCTCTTCGTGGTCTTCGCCTTCTTCTTCTTCTTCATCGCGAAGAGAATCAAAAGCCGCGTCAAGGTCGAGGTCCCGATCTACCGAGTAGTCAGCAATCTGCTCGGCAGATAGCAGCGTAGACGAGCTGGCAAAATTTTCCAGGACAGGAAACTGGCCGAGGTGATCTCGGACCACTCTGGCGTACCGGAAAGGGATAGCTTCATCCCCTAGCCGCTCGAAGCCATACTTGGAGACGTCCAGGTCGGGGAAGTCCTTGGCGGCCCTCTCCAAAGTAGCCACGGCGAAGTTCTCATTGATAAGCGTGGCCAAGTCATTGGCAAGCTCGGAGAAACTGTCCGACAACAGGAACCTCTTGGTATAGGCCCGGAGGAGCTCACCTTGGCTAGCTGCAAGGTTGGCCTCCCGGTCCTTCGCCGCATTCAGCTCGGACTCAAGCTTCCGAGCTTTCTCGGCCTTCGCGAGCTGAGCAACTAGCTCGGACTTGACAGCTTTCATGCCCTCTTCGGCCTTGATCAGCTCGGCCTCAGCCTTCTTCGCCCGGGCATTGGCCGACATCAACTTTTCCGAGTACTGGCTTTTCTCGTCCTCGTGTTTCGCGGACATCTCCCCGACGCTGTTCTTCAGCCATCCCACGAACATATCGATGCCCTGCAAGAAGGAATGTAGTTAGCTACACAGGCAAGAATTAAGGGAAATTGTGTAATGAAAGCAATAAGTCTTCACCTCGGGAAAAGGCAGACCAGCTAGCTGGTTGGGAGGAGCTACCGGGCTTGCGTCACTGCCCGTGACGTCGATAATGTCCACTTCGACCTGGTCCCCGACCTTCGATCGTTTCTGAGGTGGTTTGGGGGAAAGAGAGCGAACATTTGTCGCAGCAGACCCCCCGAGCTGACCCTGATCAGAGGAGGAGGCAGATCGTCCAGATAACCTCGCTCTCTTAGCCCCGCGAGTTGTGGCCTTGGCACCGACCTCTTTTAGCTTCCCGAAGTTCTTCACTGCAAACAAAAAAAAAAGTATAAGGACGACGAATAAGCAAACAAAACAACCCTAACAGCACTAACGGGGCCTCACCCGTCGCCGGATCCACCATACTTTGGGGCTCATACAGGCTCAACCCCGCTTCAGCTAGGGAGTCTTCGTTGTAGCTCCCCTCAAAAGGACCGCGATCCCTCATCGCTTTCACAGAGGCCTCCAAATCCTTATCCACCTCATCTATTACTCACTCGTAAGGCTTTTCTAGCCTCCACACCAGGTTGACAAAACTATTGTGGCGGCAGAAGAAAAATTTCTTGTGCTATTTGTCCACTTTATTTTGAGTTCGCCCCTTGAACTCAGTTCGGGCAGCGGCATAGTACTAGCCCCCCGCCTTTTTGAAGACAAAGAGCTCGTGAATGAGCTCAGAGGATATTCGGTGACCCTTATCAATCGCTGCCACACCTAAATCGGTGAATTGCCTAAACAAATTCGGCATTATCTGCCCTAACGCTAAGCCAAGCTTCTTCTGGAGCTCGGAATAGGACTCAGGGAGGGGTAGTCGAAGACCAGCGTGCAGGCTGTCCTCATAAATAGTAACAAACCCCATCGGGGGAGAGCATACCCTATCCTCTGGGTGAGGTTCTATTAATTCAGCATCGATGGGAAAATTATACGTTTGGGCAAGAAACCTAATCCTAGCTTTGTTTAAAGTTGAAGGGTAATCAGCCACTTTCCCCTTCACACACGGGGGCACCATTAAAGTTTCGATAAAGGGAATAGAAGATCCTAATGAAAAAATGTTAAATTCAACGCTTCTACTCAAGCCGACTGCCGGCGGAGATTCGCTACCACTACTACTACACTGAGAATGAGAGGTCATACTTACTTGTGAAAGTGAGCGGAAATGTTCTGGCACGGTTGTCAACGGAAACCCCAACGGAGTGAATACCGGCGGTACGGGAAGCAGTAAATCGGGGATTTTGGGGAAGAAGGAAAATTTTCTGAGTAGGAGATTTTTCTGCTAATGATGGCGGATGTGAAATAATGTGATAGGGGGAGAAACGTTTCAACTTCTGTGGATATACATTTGAATCCCGCCGTTACAAATGACACACGTGTGAACGTGGACCTGCCTTTCTCGGAATATGAACCGTCCCTCAACAAAATTCAAACGGCCCACTACTTTCCCCGTCCTCTAAATCGGGTATGGGCCGTGTCTACTAACCTACCTAAACAACATAACAAAGCCGCTGATACTCAGATCGCTCATCTTGTTCTACCTGCTACTTCAACTCGGAACATAAGATCGGTAATTCAGCTCGTATAGGTGATTTGCGCGATCAATCACCTCGGCAATTAGACCTCGTAGTCTGCGTCTACATGTCTTCTTTCCTCTTTTTTGGGGGGATGTGATAGTACCGGCCTCATCCTAGGCCCGACCTAAGGCTAATGGGGCCTGTATATTAAAGCTCGGCCCACAGAGTTCGGCCCAAACAAAGTCAACATCTGCCTTGAAGACCAAGTAACGAAACCCTACTTTGGAAGAAGATAAAATTCTACCATGAATGGGAATCGGATATGCATGTATTAAGAAACTAGATGTGTAAAAGGAGTCTGAACCCTAGAAGGATTAGGGCTTAATTCAAGGCTTATAAATAGATGCAAGATCAGAGGTGTAAGGGGATTTAATACTGACTGTACTCTCAAGCATAATAAAAGCTCTCTATATTCTCTCCCGTGGACGTAGATCACATCGATCGAACCACGTAAATCCTTGCGTCATCGTGTTATTATTTCTTTTAGCTACTTTCGCAAACCCTAGATTTATCAATAACTTAATTTTTTAGATGAAGAACTCATTTAATACGGTATTAAAGTCAGATCAAATGAAAATCACGTATTCAAATAGCATCATTTACCTCTAGAACAAAAGATAGAGGATTAAATATTTGCTTTACAAAGAGAGTGAGACGAGAAAACAGATTAGATTTGCCCACTTTCAATTTTTCTATTTGACTTTTCACCAAAAACAAAACTCGTACTACGAGATTTACTTTAGGCTTTTTAATAAGCCACGTGGCGAGTTAACAATATCTTCTCCTCCGCCATTTTGTCACGGTAAAAATTCACATCCCCTCTTTGAAATTTAAACTTTCACCGCATGCACATAAAAGGAATTAAAACCCTCGTCAATTTCTCGAGTACCAACGGTCGAATTTTTCAAATATTCGTATTCACTATTCCCTAGCTTTTCCTCGCGATCCCACACCTTTTCAACACAATTTCATCTCGAATTCACCGTCCTGCTTCATCAATTTATCGAAGTTTATATGTCATTGCTTCTGATTTTCGATTTTCAGGTGTGCTTGTGATCTTTCTTCTTTTTTTTTTTTACTGCAATATTGGTATATACGAAAAAGAATTGAGAGATGTTGAAATCGGATGGGTAAATTGTATGCTTACTTGTAAAACCAGTTTGAATGTAGAATAGAAGGGAGATAGGATAGGAAGAAGCATTTCGATCTCTATGGAATTTATCCCATTCTGAATTATATAAAATTGCCAAAAAAGAAGAAAAAAAATAGTAGCTTTGTACCTAGACTGAAGTTTTGCTTACTATCAGAGTTAGGCTCTCTCTCTCTCTCTTATTCTTCTTTTTTTCCCTGTTAGCTGCTATCAATCTACAGATCAAGCTTAGAATTTTAATTTGTCTTTTCGTGTTTGTACCAATCTAGTTTTTGGAAATATGAACAAACCCTCGAGTTATGAGTTTGGGAGTATATCAATATGAAGTGTATATGCTGAAAGAAACAAAATTAAAGTGCATGAATTGATACTTCCAACCTATGAAAGACTCTAGAGCTAGTCCAGTAGGTGTAGATAAATGAGTGGCAAGTACTATTTTCTTTAATCTGAGATCATTGTCACAAATTGACACTTGACAAAAGAGTTCTAATATATGTAGAAGATATGAAAAACATGTTATTTATGCCAATTTCACAAAAAAATATTAATGACCTATATCGGAAGGGGTGTTGCTTGACAATGTCTTACTACTGCATCTATAATAAAAGAGAATATTGAGTCTACTTTCTAACCTCAAGCAATTACTTGAATTGTGTTTGGTTGATGTGACATAGACCATTACGTTCAATTACAGGTTTGGATTGTTGCCTTTGATAGTGGAAAATCCACCCGACTCATTTTTATAGTTTCCACATTTTTGTTTCACTTTTCCTCCAGCTGCTGCATTTATCTTATTGCACTTCTTTATGATGGTATGAAAACAATTGAATTGAACGGATTCTGTGGGCAGGTCTAGTCACCTTAAAATGTCAGCATGTCAAAGCAATATGCTTTCGCGTATGCAATCAGCATTCGGATCTCTTATATATGAATTGCAGGTAAATATTTATAGCTTCCAATTACAAATTGCTTACGCTGGTCCCTTTTACCCCCCTCTTGTTGCTTTTTCACCATTTGAAATGCATAATGTTTTCGTTTTGCTTGCTTGGATGGCAACTTTTCTACACCAGTACCATTGTTGCAGAATTGTAATTATTGTCATTTATGATCTGCTGCTATGCCCATCAGATAATATGGGATGAGATTGGGGAATCTGATGATGAAAAGGACAAGATGCTGCTTGAACTTGAACAAGAATGTTTAGAAGTGTTCAGAAGAAAAGTGGATCAGGCAAACAGGTCTAGAGCACAGTTGAGGCTGGCAATTGCTGAGGCCGAAGCAGAGCTTGCTGCTATCTGCTCTGCAATAGGAGAGCTGCCAGTGCATATCAGGCAGGTGAGCCTTTGATCTGGTTAATCAGTGTATATATTGCATTTCTTTTTTCTCTTGATCTTTTTATTATTGATCTTCCTTTTAGTCAATAACTTGTACTGCAGATGTTTTTCTACATCATCAACTTGTTGATCAGTGTCAAATTCATCTGAAGCATATACGATTTCAGAACCACGTTGACATTAATGAGTATCTATATAAACCATTTGTTTAATTTTAAACATCACTTGCAGTAAATGAAATATGGAAAGTCAGTGAAGTCGATGCTATGACTAAGATTGGCTAAACAAAAAGCATATAAAATGTTGAAAGAATTGAAAGCTTGCATTTGCTATGCGTTGTTTGCCAATGACAATGGTCTTTCTTTATGCAGTCTGATCATAACACTGAAAGCTTGAAGGCTGAACTCCTCATGATCCTTCCACAAATAGAGGAGATGAGAAAGAAAAAAGATGCTAGAAGGAATCAAGTGTCTGAGGTTCTAATTGAGATGCAGAGCATTAAGAATGAAATGTGTAGCTCAGATGGGTTTTCTTTAAATGAACCAGCAAATGACGAAGCTAATCTTTCTGTAATGAAGCTTGAAGAATTGCACAGAGACTTGCATGCACTCCAAAAAGAAAAGGTCTATATTTTCCTTCTTTTACATTGTTATTCTGTATTTTGCCTCTGGTATATTTTATAAGCCATCTTTATGTGTAGAGTAAGCGTCTGAAGATGACACTCAACCGCCTGAACTCTTTGTACTCTCTGTGCATGGTGCTCGGTTTGGAATTCAAAAAAGTTGTCAGTGAGATCCATCCGAGTTTAGCAGAAGCTGAAAGTTCAAAAAATATTAGTAAGAGTACTATAGAGCTACTGGGGACTGCTGTGCTACAACTAAAAGAGCTTAAATTACAGCGGATGCAACAGGTACACATTTTTAGCCTGTCCTTATTGGACTTATTGTCTCTATTCCTCCATAGTAATAGTACTTATTGACTGTGTTCACAATTGGCAGTTACAAGACCTCACGACTTCGTTGTTGGAGCTCTGGAACTTAATGGACACACCAATTGAAGAGCAACAGATATTTCAAAAAGTTACTTGTAAGCTAGCTGCTTCAGAAGACGAGATAACAGAGCCTAACATACTTTCTACGGACTATATTAATTATGTGAGTCAAATGCCTCATTTGGATTGAGTGGGCTGAAAGATGGTACACCAAAGTGGTAGTGAGCAATTCCACTTTTAATTTTCCAGGTCGCCACAGAAGTTTCTCGATTGGAAGAGTTAAAAGCAAGCAAGATGAAGGAACTTGTTTTGAAAAAGAAGGCAGAGTTAGAGGCTATTTGTATGAAGACTCATCTTATTCCAGAAAGAGATAATGCGATGGAAATAGCAATACATGCTATTGAATCTGGTATTTACTTGTCATCAATATAACGATAATTCTTTCCTTCGACATTATTCTCTATTTTCTTATTCTATTTTCTTGATTGACAACAGGATCTGTTGATGCTGCTTGTGTGCTTGATGAAATTGAGCTTAAAGTAGCTAGAGCTAAAGAGGAGGCTCTCAGCAGGAAAGAAATTCTTGAGAAGGTTGAGAAGTGGATGGCTGCATGTGAAGAGGAAAAATGGCTTGAGAATTATAATAGGGTTTGGTCTTGCTTCTTGCTTTTGATAGATGCTTTAAATGTACAATTGCTTAAAAGTAATCATTATGTTCCTGTAGGATGATAATCGCTATAATGCTGGGAGAGGTGCTCATCTTACACTAAAACATGCTGAAAAGGCTCGTGCTTTGGTCAATAAGCTTCCAGGTATATACATGCATCATGCATAAGGATGCATTTTGATGCAGCAGACTTATGATTAAATTACACAATTGTAACGTCTTTCCTTTTCCTATCACTATTTTGCTACAACAGCAATGGTGGATAAATTGGCTTCAAAAATCTTGGCATGGGAAAATGATATAGGAATTCAGTTCATCTATGATGGCGTAAGTTCCCAGTTTCAAGTTTGAAATTCAAATTTTCCATTCCTTTTCCTTTCTCTGGATGATTAAATTTTCCTTTAATTTCCCCCCCTTTTTCTCTCTCTCTCTCTCTTGCTTTGCCCCCTATATCTAGGTTCGTCTGCTTACTATGCTTGAAGGGTATAAAGTTGTAAGGAAAGAAAAAGAACTACAACGGAAAAGACAGAGGGTATGCATTTTTAAAATCTAGAGTTCCATTTTACACTGGTTTAATATTGCAACTCAACTCTTACTCTCTCTCTCTCTCTCTCTCTCTTTCTGCATTCGTGAGTGTTTTCTTTTTTAAACTTCAGGACCAGAAGAAACATCATGGACAATTACTAACAGAGCAGGAAACTCTTTATGGTTCAAAGCCTAGTCCCATAAAGAACTCCAATGTGAAGAAAGCACCCAGATTATCATATGGTGGTGGAAGTAATAGAAAAGTTTCTCTTGGTGCACCTATGACTCAGACTCGCGTGACCCCTGCAGCGAAAGCTACTCCTAATATCCGGACCGCCAAGAAAAATGAGTGTATAAATCAGAACCGTCATAAGGATGATAGACCCGCAGCTCCCTCTTCAGGTAAATCCTTACAGTTATTTTCAGGGCATCAATTTCTTTCTTTCCCCGCCTTCCCTAGCCTCGTGCAAGTTCACTGAATGGCAAAACATTTCCGCTACTAGAGTCGAAGTGCCACTTTTTGATATTAATCCTTGAAAAAACAACTAATGTTTGTAGGAAAATATGATAATGAGCATTTCCATGAAAAAAATACAGGAAGATAGAGAATGTGATCAATGGATATGGACAAAAAAAAAAAAAAGAGGAAGGTGAATTATGTGGTTGTCACTGAATCATACTACAAAATAAAAGGTGACAGAACCTAGAAAGTCGTATGCTGTTGTTTTATTTGCTATGTGTTCTAAATTTGCAGTGCAGAGGAGAGGTCTGAACCTGGCTGGTGTTACTCCGAAACAGCATTCTTCCAACTTCTCAAATGCTCGTGAAGCAGAGCTTTCAATGATGCGAAAACCTTTCTCTCCTATTTCTTCCACAACTCCATCAAAGTCACCTGCAGCCAATAAAATGGACGATCTGAACAGGAAACACGACGAGTTGTGGAAGAAGCTGCTTACAATTAATAGGACCCCTCCCAATATTAAATCCAGAGCGGGGCAAGAGAACAGAACGCCTCAGAAGACACCGATAAATGTACCTTTAGCACCACCCTCAACGGTATCCATTCCAATGCAGACAGCCATAACACCGGCCTCCATAAAGACGAAAACCACTGTTCCATCTCCCACCGCCACCAAGTCAGTTGAAGATGAGATCGAGTACTCGTTTGAGGAGAGGAGAGCTCGGTTTGTGCTACGGAGATCACCTCTGATGAATATGGCACGAGTTTAGTAAAATGAACTTTGATCCTGGCGTCTTAAGTTATACCGCAATCATTCAGCAGTTCTATCTATGGCTCTCTTATCGTGTGCATAGTGTACAAAAGCTTAACAACGACTCTAGAATTTGGATGTTGATGTGAGTTTCCAACTCCAAACATTTATTTATAATAATTTTTTTTTTTTAATTTTGTGAAAGGGACATTTATTTATAAAGTTGACATCACATTGTTTTCTGTCTCTGCTTCTGCTGTAACATTTATCTCTAGTGTTTTTTTTTTTTTTTTGAGATGCATTTATCTATAATGCTGTTATGACTTTATCTATGAAGTTGCATCCACTTATTACTCTTAATGATGATTATTACATGCTGTCTTCTTTCTTTTCTTTTTTTAATGTTTCACAGGGTACATATACCTTGCAATATATATATGATGGTATGATGTACGGATAAAGATGATAATATTTCACTCTGCGAGTTGTTATGTTCCACTCTCCGAAAATTAAGCTATATTATTGATTGTCTAATTTACCCTTTACCGCTATAATCTAGGAAATTAATTCAAATTTTGAATTTCAAATTTGAGTTTATTTTCGGAATTCTTTTGTGATTGATTTTTATCCATATTTATCGTTTAAACATCGTAGAAAAGTGAGAATTCTAATTTGTTTCAGTTCAAAGAATAGAAATTTTATAGAGAGAAATCCAGTATTTTGGAATGAATAAAACGTAACAAACAGCAGCCGAGTTTCACATGAAAATAACCATCTCGATAGAGAAAAAAATAAATTAATGAAATTAAAGCTCTTTCTTTGGCCTAATTATCGATTAGAAGATGTACGTAATAAATCGAAAAAAAGTAAAGTTCCGATACATCTGGAAAACTGAAAACAAGACTAGGAGTTTTTGACAAACAAATTCCTCTTTCGACACAAAAAAAAGTGGTGTAGAATTAATTATTGATTTTGTTTCCATTATTATATCTAATTTCCACTAATTTAGGGGATTCTTCAAAATTAAATCATATTTCGAATTTTATTTTATTTTTGGTATTATTTTGTGATTGATTTTTATCCATAATTAGTTATTGATTTTGTTTCCATTATTATACCTAATTTCCACCATATTAGGAATTTACATATCGGTGGAAAATTTGAATTTATGAATTTCATATATTTTATTTTTTTTATCTCTTTTAAAATTTAATTTCATATCTTTTATTTTTCAATTAATATCTTCCAAACCCTACATTATAGTATTTTCATATATATCGAAACCCTACATTTTATTACTTTTATTACTTTGGCTTAATATAACCCTATTATAGTTCAACTTTTATTTATTAGTTCAGATTATGTTGAATTGCACATAGTGTAATGTAATTATTAATAAAAAAATTAATATTATGATTAATTTCACACTACTATAGTCCAATATGAAGAAATTTAATTCGAGTTATGGTCAATTTTGCTATAGTATAGGCAATTTGGTCAAAATTGAATGTTAGTAGTGTTCGAGCCGAATTGAGGGTAGTCAATTTGGTCATATGTAGTACTTTGTAGTGTTGATAAAAGTTGAGGCGATTCAATTTGATCAAAATGGAACATTAGCAGTGTTCGATGTAACTTGATGGTGGCCAATTTGAACGTTATTAGTGTTCGATAGAACTTGAGGCGAGTCAAGAGATAATAGTCTAGTGTAATTGTTAATAAAAAAAATGAATTACGATTAATTTCCACTATAGTAGTCCAATTTGTAAAAATTAATTCGGATTATGTTGATTTGATCATGGTCTAGTGTAATTGTTAATAAAAAAAATCGAATTGCGAATAATTTCCACTATAGTAGTCCAACTTGTTTAAATTAATTCGGATTATGTTGATTTGAACATAGTCTACTGTAATTGTTTATAAAAAATCGAATTACGAATAATTTCCACTATAGTAGTCCAATTTGTGTAAATTAATTCGGATTATGTTGATTTGAACAAAGTCTACTGTAATTGTTAATAAAAATGATCGAATTACGATTAATTTCCACTATACTAGTCTAATTTGTTAAATTAATTCGGATTATGTTGATTTGAACATAGTCTACTATAATTGTTAATAAAAATGATCGAGTTACGATTAATTGTCCCTATACTAGTCCAATTTGTGAAAATTAATTCGGATTTTGTTGATTTGAACATACTCTACTGTAATTGTTAATAAACTGCTCGAATTACTATTAATTCCACTATAGTAGTCCAATTTATGGAAATTAATTCGGATTATGTTGATTTGAACATAGTCCACTGTAATTGTTAATAAAAATGATCGAATTACAATTAATTTCCACTATACTAGTCCAATTTATGAAAATTAATTCGGATTTTGTTGATTTGAAGATAGTCTACTGTAATTGTTAATAAAAATGATCGAATTACGATTAATTTCCACTATACTAGTCTAATTTGTGGAAATTAATTCGGATTATGTCTTGCACCTAGTAGGAATCGAACTTGAGACGTATATGTTGTAATTAAAGTATTGTGCCACTGAGGTAAGTGGCGCCCCGTGAAATATGTTGCAAAACAAATTAATTTACATGCTTTCGTTATGACACACAAATAAAAAAAATTACAACTTCTTGCGCCTTGTAGAAGTTGAACTTGAGACATATATGTTGTAATTAGAGTATTGTGCCACTGAGGTAAGTGGCGGCCCGCGAAATATTTTATGATTTAATAACTTTTAACATAACATATTAGACGTATATGCTACGTAAATTTTGAATAATTAACTAGGTAATATAATTGTATATAACCGAATGATTTAGATTTGAAAATATAATCTAATATAATCGAAATATAATTATTCAAATTAATTTTTTTGTGGAGGAAATATAATCCAAAAATAATCAAATCGAGTATATCTTCACACTAATTTAGGATATGATCGTTATTTGAGTAGGAAAATATAATCCTAATATAATCTCACTAATTTAGGAACTAATTCGTGGGAGGAAAAAAATATTATCCTATTATAATCCCACTAATTTAGGAATTAATATATGGGAGGAAAATAATTATTTAGGCGAGAGATATTTTGTATAGTATTTCCTAGGAAAATTGTTTTTTTAAATTTTAAATTCATAATAAGAGTCGAAATTAAATTAAATTTAATTGATTTAATTATTTAAATACTATACTTTGAAATCGAATTAATCTACTTTAAAATTGCGATATATATATATTAATTGAGAAAAAAATTATTTGATTTAATTTATTTTATTTTCTTTAATATTCAACTTGTAGTCGAATATTATGAAATTAAATTAATGAAATTTTATTTGCTTTATAAATATTAATTAGAAAAAAATATATGTTGCTATATTAAATCTATAATTAAATATAAAATGTATTATAATTTTTTTAATTATTTATAACGGTAGGAATATTATGAAATCGATTTAATATCATTTTAATAGCATTATATATATTAATTGACATAAAAAGATTTTTTCTAAAATAAATATGTAATAATTTTAGCAAGAAATTTCGGCCATTTTGGAAGGGAAAAAAAGAGAGGGAGAAATAATGTACATAGATTTGGCGCCTAAATGAAAGATTAAGGGGGAAATTAGATTAGGGATATAAATGACACAAAAAAAAAACTAAAAAAACCGACCAAAAAAAATAATGTACCGATTTTTGGTAAAAAAAACCGGCTGGTGGCTGGCCATCGGGTGACCGAATATCACTACCCATGTTATATATTGTGTTATGTAGATAAAATACAATTATAGTATGTAAACAATAACATATTAATAGTTAGTGGAGATTGTATATCAATTATCAATCACAGAACTTATCGCTAGATTTCTCTGGTATTTATTTCTTTTCTTTTTTTTTAAAAAAAAAATTGTAATTTATTGCACGAAAGTGAAATTTACTTAAAACGTACTTACAAGCTGCATATATTTAGTTACAACTTTTCTATTAAAAAAATAAAAATTAAACAGAACAACAAATAAATCCAAATACTTGGGTGCAGTCATTAAAAGATGGAGTAATAATTATAGAAGAAGAATTATAACTATCGCAAAAAAATTTGATAATTATACCCATACTCTTCAATTAAAGCTAAAATACTGGGCTCGTTTGCTATGAAGTATGAGATAAGACTTGATATGATTAGTTGGGATATCTTAATACGTATATAAAGAATTAATATTGTGTTTGATATGATGTATTAAATTCTGTGCAAAACATATTAATTATGGTAAGAGGGTGAAATTATAGTAATTTATTCTTATATTTAGTTGCAGTATTATTTATACCACCTTATAGATTGTATTAGATAATAACAATAATAGATATAATTCATACGGCCCGAATTTTATAAAGGGCCTCATAATTTGTACCAAACAAGCCCACTAGTAGTGACAATTATAATGGAGAAATATGATAATTATTCCAAACAAAAGTAACATTACGGATCCAATTGCACTATAAGACCATCTTCATCGAAATTTACATCCAAACAAATAAACTGCTTCGTGGGCTTAATGGCAACTAGCTGATGGATAAATTAGGGACATGATGATTAGGCGTGAGAGCGGTTCGGTTAACCGATCATTTATGGTATAAAAAAATCGATCATGGGGTTTTAAATCGGTTCGATTAACCATTAAAAATTTATAAATAAAAATAAAAAATCGCTATAACGGTTAACTTAAAAATCGGTTCGGTTAACTAATTACTCAACGGTTAACCATAATAAAAGAAAGTTATAATTTTTTTAATTCATAGTATTAAAAATTCTCTATTCTAAAATATATATATATTTCACATAATTTATAAAAATACAAATAATAAACTAATAAAAATAAGGGCAAAAAGCATATAAATTCCCGACATTTTTTGAAATTCTGGTTTATCTCCCGATCTTTTAATTTTTTGTATAAAATCTCCACCTTTTAATTTGTTTGATTTTTCTCCCGGCGAAGTATTTCAGTGCAATTAAAGCTGACTTGTTAATTTTATTTGCTTACGTGGTCTAATGGATTACGCGTGGCTCTTATGTGGCATAAATTACTCGCTTTCGTGGCAAGTTTGTTTGTGCCATAATCTTATATTCATGTATGTTAGATATGAAAAATGACTTCGTTTACACGTTTTTGAAACTACAACGTTTGTTTAGTCAGGGCGATTTGCTATATAAGTATTTCCGACGTCCAACTCAGCTTCAATTTGAAAAAAATTTGAACACGGGAGAAAAATCAAACAAATTAAAAGGTAGAGATTTTAGACGAAAAATTAAAAGGTCGGGAAATAAAACAAAATTTCAAAAAAAGTCGAGAATTTATATGCTTTTTGCCCTAAAAATAATAAAACCTTAACACATCTAATTTACCAAGTATATATAATAATAGTGTAATAAAAGATTAACTGGAAATCAAGCTACATTTATTGTCAATTTAAATTAATTGACAATATTGTGGAATAAAAAAATTTAATGTCTAATTCGAAAGAATAAACACATAGGAGAACAAAATAGTAATCAAATAAAATTGATTAAATGTAATATTTATATGATAGATAATAAAATTATAAATATTTCATGATTATCAGTTATGTTCGGTTAACAACCGGTTTCTATAAATAAAAACCAAAAATCGAACCGGTACTCTCGGTTTTTTAATATCAGAAAAATAAACCGTACCGTCGGTTCGATTAACTGTATTTTGGGAACGGTTTCGATACGATTTGTCGATCGGTTCAATTTCTTCGGTTTTTTTGCTCACACCTAATGATGATGAGATCTTTATTTTCTTGTGTGTTTCTCTTTGGAAAAGGAGAATCTTCACCCTTATTCTTTACATATTTGATATTTTCTTCATATTCTTCTTTATTAATTTTTATTTTATGGTCTTTCTTTAGAGAGACATGTAAGCATGCATTTAGTTTCTTAGAAATCCGAGCTGTCAAATTTTGTGAATTTCTCAAGTGCATAAAGTGGCAGTGCGTAAATCATACCTAAATTCAAGGGCACATATTTTTTAAATCGGTCAACTTTTATTTACTTAAAAAGACAAAGAACAGGTCAGAGCTTGAAAATATTAGAATACCTCCAACCTTAACTTTACAGCTTTAAATAATTCAAACTGCCATTTCAATATTACACGATAATACCTTTTTCCCCTATTTTCATATATGTGTATTCCAATTCATTTAACTTGTCCTTTTTAAAAAAATCAAATCTATTAAATTTCCAAGACGGACCTGAAACCATTTTATTAACCGTAATTAATACTCTGAATTTTTCTAATTAAAATATTGCTGCTGACCAAATTAATTGGTTAATGTCTAATTAATTCCATCATTATTTTGAATTTCTTCAACTTTATTTCCTTCCTCTTACCTTTTTTTTTCTTACAAAAAACCCTAATTTCACTACAGCTCTGGAAAAAGAAAAAATCCGCAAGAAACAAAAAAAATAGAAAAAAATAATTAAAATTCCCATTCCATTTTCTGAAGCTACGTACTTCTCTGCGATGGCAGAGATTAACCGCGATTAGTTAAGAAATCATGGTAAAAACAGACTTTTGCAGCAGAGCACTGTTGCACTCAACTGATCTTAGAATATTCAGCCATGATCCTTGAAATACAAGATTTGTGGAATTCCAGAATTGCGTTTTGTGTGAACTTTTCTCGTTGATTGATGCTCTTTTTCGCACATTCTATAAATTTTATTTTGCTTATAATTTACTGCTGATGAGTGCTGAAAGATAGTTTTTACAGACTTACAGTTAGCTCCGAGTGTAGGAGCTGAAAAAGATCCCAACTTTACCCACTAAACGAGTCTAGGATTAAGACGTTTTTACAGTTGAACTGTCTGTTTAGTGTTTAGTACATGAATGGAGGAAAAAGAAGGGTTGAATGGTTCTGGGTTCACTGTGAAAGGTGATGAAGCTCCCGATAGCTTCAGGGTAGAGTCGAGAGTTGAAAACTCCGACCCAGCTGGCGGATCAACCGCCCCTCCTACGGCGGCGCCACCGGTGAGTGCGGCGGCGCCGTCGACGGAAGGGAAGAAGAAGAGGGGAAGGCCGAGAAAGTATGCAGCGGATGGCTCGATCGCTGCATTGTCTCCCATGCCGATATCGGCCTCCATTCCGTTTACTGGTGACTACTCATCGGCTTGGAAGTGCAGTTCAGACCGACCCCTTAACTCTTCCAAGAAGAAACATAAATTGGATTTTTCAAGTCCAGGTATGATTTTGAATTCTGTCATATTTAATTTATATTAATATAGTTGATGCTGTGTTGCAATTGTTCAGACACTAGATCGTCTGATGCACTTTTTTATTTTGTGGGCTGTTGTTCTTTGTTGTGTGCTGTGTTGTTTCTGAGTCAACTTTATATGACATATGCTTATCCAATTTGGGATTGGGACACCTGTCTGAATCTTGGTAGTTTGGTGATTTTGGGACAATGGATGAAATGTTGCAGAGAATCATTGGTGTTGTTTTCTACTGATGTTCCTTGAGCTGATGTGACAAAACAAAATATCTGTCTTTTACTCAATAATTGCAGTCTGCATTTGGAAAGCTAGGAATAAACAACTCGAATGAGTGAATGACCCCATATACTCGCAACGAAGAAGAAGTTTAACAATAGAGCATACTCCAAAGTTGTTCTTCAGACCTCCTAATCCTTCTATGATGTATTATATTATATTCTCCGAACGGGACTATTAACTTGCGCGTTTTATTGCATTGGTAGACGTTAAACTCAAGAGTTTCTGTATACTGATAATTGAGAAGGATGCATGTTCACATATTTCACAACTAATGCACAATGGGATTAAAATGTGAGGGAAAGAATTTGTTGGAATTCCTCTGGTTACTGAGTTATTAGTAACACTGCATTATCCTGGTGCAGTAATTAAAAAGCTTATGAAGACTAATAATGTGCTGGCTTTGTATACTTGGATAATATTGCTTTCATGGTATTCCAACAAAACGGTGAAGTTGGCTTCCATTTGAACTCAAAATTTCAAGTGATCATTAAGAATCCCTACGGTCTTGCGAAATGTTATTTGTTTGATTGCATGAAAAATCGCATATGTATAGGTGGATCCATTTTCCATTGTTCGGATGTGTCTAGTCTTTGATGGACTAAAACAAATTAGCCTAGGTTTGTGTAATGGAAGTCTTTGACAATATCTATAACCTACCGTATATGTTTACTTCCAACTGTTACTAAATTTCATAATTTTCTGAATCTGATCTTGCAAGTGCCTTGATGTTTCTATATTGTAGGGAGCGACACAGCACACTCAGTAGGTGGAAGTTTTACGCCTCATGTGATTACTGTTAATGCTGGCGAGGTACTTCTGATTATGACTGACTAACTATATAGTATCAATCTACACCTCAATATGTTTCTCTCTCTATAAATTTGTTTTAACCTGAGTCATACGATCCTGTAGATATTCTGATAAGTGATAAGGTTTATCATTGATATCATCCTTAGGTGAATGTAATTCGTGAAATTGGAGTAATAAGATGAATTACGAAAAAAGGGAGGGGTGGGCATATATTGTTGGTGGTGGTGTTATTGTGATGGACTAATTAAAAGAGTTGTGCTTATTAACTTAATAAGAGTGCATGTCTTTACTCAAGATATTGTTCTCTTTTGTTGATTTTGTTGTCTGTATAATTCATTAACTGAAGCTTCAATGACGACAACTGCTGCTCGAGTGGGGGTGGGGGGGGGGGGGGGGGGGGGGGGAGAGTGGAGAGAGAGAGAGGAAGATGGTTTGGGCTGATAACCAATTTTAACCTTTGAAGTGTTTGATTAAGACAAGGAAATCTGAACTATAGCTTTGTTGGTTTCCTGAAAGATACATTGACGTTTTTGAATTTTTGTAATGTTCTGAAAATGTCCCATGGAATATATTACAAGAATCTTGTATCTGACTGAAACCATGACATTCTTTTTCAAATGTGAATGTGGGTTCCCATTTAGTCAAGGTCCAAGGAAGAAAGAGAAATTATGGTCCCACACAAGATTCCAGTATTGTTGACATATCTCCTTACAACACTACTTTTGATCCCAATGGTTATACTATTAGTTAGTATAAAAATGGATCTTTCTATGAGAATATTATAATACTGGATCTTAGTGGAGGTAAGATGGTCCATAAATTTCGAGGTTTTCATTGAGTAAATATTTCAATCTAATTAAGTAGTCGTTGCTCGACAATAAACTAGTCCTTAAATAATCTCTTGAGTTCTGGATGCTACATCCTGTTCTGTTTCTGTGCCCGGAGCTACTATGCCTGAACCAAATTGGAAATCATTCTATCCACTCTCAATTTCATTATTACGATTGTGATTATATGTTGATGTTGAGAAGCAACTATGGAACTAATAGGCTCCCCTATAGTTAATCAATATTGCACATCTAGAAAGATAGAAATACTTGAGATCAGAAGGTGGTTAATTCTAATTTTACTAACTATTAGCTTCACTCATTTGTGACAGGATATTAATATGAAGATAATATCCTTTTCCCAACAAGGATCTAGAGCAATTTGCATTCTGGCTGCAAATGGTGCTATCTCAAATGTTACATTGCGTCAATCTAATTCTTCTGGTGGTACTTTAACGTACGAGGTAACTACTACTTGGCATTAGTACTGAATTTGTATTTCTTTTGCTTTTGCTCAAATATATTCTTATTACTATATTGCTGTTCCACAGGGGCGTTTTGAGATACTTTCTCTGACCGGATCTTTCATTGCGAGCGATAATGGATTGACAAAAAGCAGATCGGGAGGGATGAGTGTCGCTCTAGTGGGCCCCGATGGTCATATATTTGGAGGTGGACTAGCTGGAATGCTAGTAGCAGCCGGCCCTGTTCAGGTTAGATCATCTGAAAATTTTCATTGTGAGATAATATTCAATCTGATGAACTTGGCCTGATAATGTTGGCGGTTGGCATAAAATCGAACATTCTAATTAGGTCATCTGTCTACATCAAAATAGATTCTTTAGCCACTTCCTTATACTGAAATCCGGTTTATAGTTTTGATCTTGCAAATTTGTTCTGAATCTTGATATGCAACACAGGTTGTTATCGGCAGCTTTCTTCCCGGACATCAGCTGGAGCCAAAGGCAAAGAAGCCAAAATACGAGCACACTATTTCTTTTGGCGCCAACCCCGTTACTGAAGAAAGATACGAAGCAGCAACCTACAGCAGACCAATGCCGAATCTGACCTCTTCTGCTTCATATCATGGCGAAAACTTGCCATCTGTAAACTCTGTGCACCATTCCAAGATCACGGACCCTCAACATAACGAAGATTCTAGAGTGCAGAGCCATGAAATAGCCTGCTGATCATCTCTCATGTAGTCTGTGTTTGTACCTTAGCTGTTTTCGTTAGAATTAGGGATTTTAGGGTCGCATCTTTCTGACCTTGTCACAGGGTGTAGTCTGTATCTGTACCGTCTTGGAGCAAAGCATGATTGTGCTCTCTCTTTTCCTAGTTTAGTTGCTGAGTTAGAAATTGTGCTGGTTTGCAACAATGTAGTATGAAACTTGAGACACCATTTTTAGTTGCAGTCCAAACTCAGAATTCCAACAATTGATGTAGTTTATCAGAAAATATGTGGTGGAAGAAATTTGGAATTTTTACATCTATATATAAATTATTATATTTAGGATCTTACATCAAATAACAGTCTGCAAATTCTCTCACAAAAGACTAGTTTAACTGTGTGAACTTCAAAATCTTAAAAAAAAAAACATGTCACTGATCTAAGGAGTATATTTTCACTCTGTCTTCCCTCCATCCCATGTTCATTTTTTGAATAAATTCTTCCACTCTTCTCTTCAAATCTTCATCATCTTCATCTTCGCCTCCTTCGTCTGTGCAGGCACCCTCAGCGAGCCTATCAGTGACCTTCTCCGGCAAAGAAACTGAATTTTGATCGCCATTTTCATCATCAGCGATGTTTTGGTCGTTTGATTTTGAACTGCCGACGATGAGGACGGCGATGATGAGATTAAATAGACAGAAAATCATGTGGGAATTGGAAGCTGCCATGCCGATCAACTCGAATGTGGACTCCAACATTTTTTCAAGATTGTGTGTTGTATGTGGAGAAGTTGAAATATGAGAGGATTTTGTGTTCTTTGTTAGTTTAAAAGGGATTAAAAATAGTTACCTCATTTATAAAGGCTTTGCTTTGAAGGGATAAAAGAGTGTGTGAGAAGGCACAATATGAGGTCTGGTGTGAAAGCTCTCCTAACTCCAAATTTGAATTATTGATTCGACTATGTTCGGATTACAATTTTCATCGTTGTGTAGTATTCCTAATATACTTATATCTTGATAATAAGATATTCACAAAAATTAATTACAAATATATTATTAAACACGTGTTTGGATCCCGGATATGTAAACTGCCTTGTGCTAAGATTTTATATACTTAAATCTGTTATCTTTGGATAGTTATGCATAAATTATTATTTTTGAGACAATGATGATGTATATTTGTTTGGACCGGAATCGTTTTGTATATATTGTTCACAATTAGTTCACATTCTAAATAGTGAAGTTGCACTTTCTATTAGTTCGAGATTATGCTATTATTATCAATCTAACTTCGAAACAAATAATAAATAATTTGAAATCCCAAATAACAAATTATTTAAAGAGGAGTGGACCATGTTTTTTTAATTAATTAAATATTTGATTAATTCTAATTGGTGCTTAATACATCTTAATTGACTTAATTGCTATGTAATCCTCTCAATTACCTCTAGTTACAACTAATTCTACTGCGAAGTTTCTTTGCCTTATTTAATTTAGGAGATTCATTTCGCCTAAATTTACATTGTCAAGTTTTATGATCCAAACCCGCAAGACCGCAACCAAAAGCTTTTCTTTTTTCTCCCCTTAGAGATTTTTTTTCAACTTTAGAACTCTGATTTGAATTCAATAACATTTCTATAAAATATGAACTATATTTGGCATCTATTCTCTCTAGAAAAATGGACGGACAAAACTTAACTGCTCTCTTGATCCGCATCATTCCAGAAATTGAAAGTAATGTTTGTGCCATAATTTAACTTGTTTCGCAAGTATTTATTGATTTAAAGATGACGAAAATTGACTACCTAATCCACTACCACTGGAAAAAGGCAAACGGCTACTCAAATTTGTATGAAGCTACTACACTAACAAAAATTGCGCCAGTCTACCAGAAAATTCGTAAGAATTTTAATATCAAAGTTTTATTAGTTTACGATTTGAAAGATTTATTAGTTATTAATTCGGCATCTGAAAAATGAAAAAAACAAAAAAAAAATGTCAATACATGATCTAAATGAATTGAAGTTGTTAATATGTACATGGTTCAAACCACTTTGATAGTTCCTAGAATTCGAGGAGCCGGGATCTTACCCAGTACACACTTCGAATAGCTAATATATGATCTGAAATATATAATTTCTCATTTTTGAGTTACTTTTGAATGCCTTGAATGCAATTGTGTTTATTCTATTCTGTCATCGTTTTATTTTATTACCGCAATCAGCACTGGTGGAAATTGGCACGTACGCCCAAAATCTTTATGGGCCCTATTAATTGTAGGCCAGCCCAATTAAGTGGCCCGAAAATGGGTGAACCCATTAGCATAATTCATCCCATAAAGTTCAGAATTTTCGGTATTAAATACTACTCCCTCCGTCCCAATAGCAAGGTCTCGCTTTTTCTTTTTTGTCTGTCCCAATAACAAGGTCTCATTTCAAAAATGGAAATAATTAACTCTTCAAAAGCTGCAGGACCTACCACTTTTTCTCCTTTTACTCTTATTTCTTAATAATCGTGCACAAAACAAGTGAGACCTTGCTATTGAGACGGAGGGAGTAATATTTCCTTTCAAAAATAAAAAATAAAAAATACTAATATTTCTATAGATTATCTCTCTCAAAAATTCTAAATTAACATTCATATGTCCAAAAGAAAAGAATACGTCGGGGGGCGTTTAATTTTCTGGATATATTAATTTAAAGACTGACTATATATATAAATGAGAGGAAATTTATTCTAATCAATTTGGAGATAGTGTGTACCTCCCACGGTCACCTTTGATGGTATGTATAAACAGTACCCTCTGACCCACCAAAAAATTATTATATCCATTTTTGTGTATAACATATTGTATAAAATAAGGGGAAATATTGATATATACTAGTCAACCTTATAATCATACAATATGCGTAAAAATTCTTTTACCCTTCTACTGAATTTCTTCATTACATACTCTGATTTATCAATTCAATTTTTCAATTTGGAGATAAATCATGCAACACTATCAGGCCCATCACACTTCCGTATAACTAAAATCGACGTATACCAACTTCATACCTTTTTGACCGTAATGCTGCCGGGTATTTCCACCGGAAGTTTTAGGGACCTCGTCCAACCACACGATCGCAACCGATGGTTTCCAGATGCAAACTCCTTCAGCAACACACATCACAGCCCTCGTTCGTTTCCTACCCGGGGCGTAGGGTTTTCGGTCGGTACACAAAGAAAATAATACACTGGAAGGGATGAACAAAAGCCCAAACTTTTATTTAGGAAGTATATAATATTTATTACAACATAAGTATATCTCCTTTAGGGAGGAGACAGACTTGTTTAGCTACCTATGGTAGCAGAATTGAAATACATAAACTAAACTATACTAGAATAGGAACTATAACAATTTTATTTTGGAGAGAGCAGAGAAGATGGTGTGGAGGATTTCTCATGTCGAATGCTCTCTTCAATCCTTGTTTATATAGAGATCTTCAATGAAGGGCCTCTTCCTCTGCATTATTGCCTTAGATGCTCTTATCCTTGGCCAGCTTGCTTCCACGTGAATGGGGTCCTCAATTGTCTTCCATTATTGAATGAAGACAACCAACTTTCGGTTGTGAGGTCCCTTTCTTGTGACTAATGGACCACTTTTCTATTGGTAGTGGTTCTCCTGTTGCTTTACCCATCTGTTGTTTAATGGATAATCTCTAGTCATCCACCCACTATTGTCGTTTTCTTTTTAGTGGGTGGTTCTCCAGCTCAGAGTCACATGACTCCACCAACTTGTGTCGGGAATCTACTTTTTTCCTGGGGCCCTGGGCGTCATTGCTTTTGGCAGCGCCTTGTGCTCAAGATGCTCGTTGGACCGAGCCTTCTCTTTTCCCTTTCTGGGCAAGAACCCTTTCCCGAACTCTGGTTCCTTCTGGTTCTGGCAATCTGAACAAACACGCTCAGACCAGTTTCCAAAATGAGCCATGTTACAGTATTTGCGATAAGTTTCTTTGCTCGTCGCAATCTTGTTCTCCCAAAGCAAAGTCCTCTTTCTTTCAAAAGCTTCCTCTGCAAATCTTGTCGATTTTCCTGTTATAGTGTTTAATATGAATGATCCGTTTACTGAATTCTGAAAGAATTTAAACGGAAACTTGACTTTGTCCATCTCTGTGAGACAGACCCATAATCCCCATGCTCTTCTGGTGGAGATGAGGTCTTCTGGTAATGTAGAGACTAGAGTAGTCTCTTTTTCTGTAGGCGCCTTGATTTTTTTGAGGGCGCGTGTATCTGGTCTTCGAAGCCTAATATAGTGGAAGGCTTCATGGTTTCCTTTTCCCGCTGGTTCTGGGGCTGAACTAATAAAATACAACTCCAAAAGGTCACCTCGGCTAAGCTGCGGATTGTTAGCTCAGGTATCATACACCGCTTCTTGAATCCATTTAGGTAGATTCTTGATTTAGGCGAATGATGGAGATGTGGTATAAACCGAAGCAAGTGCTCCAAATTCATACCATCTTTTTACTTCGTGTGGATCTGAATTTGGCATCATCCACACTCGAGGATATTTTCCCGAAACATCAACCCTTATTTTTCCTGGGTTGATTCCCGTCCTTGTATTGAGCTTCTCCCAGTTAGCTTGATAAGCCTGCCAAAAAGAAGAAACTTCAATCTTATCAGTATTAATCTTAGATGTGCCAGTCATTGGCCTAAGATTAATCTCTCCCCCTTTTTCCCCAGAGGTGCTGGGTTGACATGATGGTTCAGAGTGTGACCCCTGAATATCATATTTTTCTTGGGGCAATGGTTCCGAAGATACCACTACCTTAGAACTCGGGCAAGAGGTATTGGAATCCTCTGCTACAGGTTTAGAGCCTTGTACTCGAAACTCTTCTTTTACCAAATGATCTTTGGCCACCCGAAGGATTGGTGTTTGACATGCAGCCCAGAGTTGACCCTGATACCGTATGCAAGCTCGTATTCTCTCGGTGACTTTCGTCTTGTCGAGAGTCTGCAATCTTCCTGCTTGTTCAGCATTTAGAACGCACTCGTCCCACTCTCCCGTTAACATCTCCAGATTTTCTCTGAGATGTCTATGGGCCAGTAGAATGGAGTTCACATCAGTTTGCTCCATCTCTTGTTAAGAAATCTGCAAGAACATTTTCGTGAGATTTCACAATGACAATATCAAAAATATAATATTGACATTCAGCTAATCTAGTCTTTTCAGGCTTAGATTCCATCTTGTTTCTTAAAAAAGCCTTAACCTGTGTGTTATCGACTTTCAAAGTAAATTTCTTTGCTAATAAAAATAAAGGCCATTTTTTAAACGCCTTTCGGACTGCATAGAATTCTTTTTCGTTGATGTGCCATCGCACGGCCTCATCTTCTGAGAATATACCACTACAGTATCTGCAGGTTTCTTCTCCATTAGGAGTGATCTTGGTTAAGACTGCTGCCCACCAATAATCACTTGCATCTGTATACAGTACTAAGTCGTCTTCGTCCTGCGGTATCGAGAGTTTTGGGAGATTTCTGCAAACCTCTTTTAACTCTTTCATTCCCTATCGATGTTCTTCCTTCCAGATGAACGGAACATCATTTTTCAGTAATGTACTGAAAACTTTTCTGTGTTTTGCGAGATTCTTAATGAATGGTCCCGCAAAATTAACAACTCCCAAAAAGCTTTGAAGTTGTTTATTTTCTTTCAGATCTTCAAGAAAATTCTGGACCTTCTGAACAATATGGTCCTGTAGAATAATTCCTGCTTCATCGATCTCGATACCCAGAAATTCCATTTTCCGAGTTGCAACGACTGCCTTCTTTTCAGTCAGTACTAAACCTTCTTTATAACAAACATCTGCAAAGATTTCAAGATGTTTGATATGTTCCTCTATATTTTTTGATGCAATTAAAATGTCATCAATATAGACAAACATAAAAGAAAAATAATCTTTGAACAGATTATCCATCTTCCTCTGAAATATTTGGGGCGCATTAGACAACTCCATTGGCATTACTTTTCAAACATAATGCCCTTGTGAAGTAGAGAAGGCTGTAAACTTCTTACTACCTTCCTCAATGCGAATCTAGTAGAAACCTGACTTGCAATCAAACTTAGAGAATACATTAGCATTTCTAATGCAATTAATAAGGCGTTCCCTACTAGGGATAAAATATCCATCATACTCCAGAATATCATTAATTTCTTTGTAATTAATAACTAATCTGGATTTACCTCGTTTGATCTCACCATGATTCCTTACCAGAAATCCGGGACTGCTGTAAGGCGAGTTTCCTGGTTCGATCAACTTTAAATCAAGGTGTTCCTTGATTATCTTTTTCATATCCTGTTGATCTTTGAGATTCATCAGGATTGGTCTGTATCTAACAAACTCATACTTCTTATCTGGCTTCACCTTCAAGGTAGCTTTGAGCTTGTTTTTATCCCACCATGCCAAAAGATTCTCATTGTAATTCCTTTTAATCTTCCTTTTGATATCTTCTAGGGACACCTGCATCTCTTCCTTAATATCTTGATGAGATATTAAAGATGTTTTGAGGATATGGACCTCTTCATCTTTGAGATCCTCTTCCCTAATACATCTTAGCACTGCTTCGCTGAATCTCCTTTGATCCTTCATTTTTGGGTGTCGAAGTTTTCCTTCATCACCACGCTTGCTGCGAAAACTCAATGGTATCTGGCGATTAAAAGCCCTTTGAGCCTCTGGACAATGATTTTGTGATCGCAAATGGTTGTGAACACCAATTGCCGTCTTTCATTATCCTGCATGTATCTTTTGAACATCTGTAGGAAATTGTTTCCTAATAGAATATCTTCACTTGTATCATGGAAATAAATTGGTGGAGTTTTAACCTTATACCAAGGTGTACTTCTGGCTCCGTCAATTAGAATTTTCGTCTCTTTTACTCCTTTAGCCAAGAGCAAAATTTTCTTTGAGAAATCTCTTCCTGCAATTCGGGGTAGATCATCTTCTACCTCTGCTGGAAAGACTCCTCGTTTTGCAGTACAAATTCCTGCACCTGAATCAATATAAGCAGCAAAATATTCTGCCTTATATTTTTCATATAACATCCCTATAGAGATGTATATAGAGAATGGACTTGTCATTCAATCAATAGTTTTTTCCCATTAATCGTGATTTCCATTCCATCTTCTTTATTTGCCCAAGGTTTGTGATCCTTAAGAAAATCCAAACCTAATAGCAAAACCGCTTCTCTTCCAGCTTTGCCCTTGATCTCCATCACTTTTCCCCCAATCTCCAGGGTATCTTTGTAATGATTGATCTCCGGCTGCTGTAGATAGTAAAAGAACATTACAAGGAAAGTTGATTTCCCACCTTGTAGTGTCGAATTTTACTATCACTTCTCTCCACCCCTCGAGACATTTCAGATTTACTGGAACCTTGTTACTTTGAGATGTTTGAGGTTGAGCTTCTCGAATGAGACTCCGACTCCTTCCATATGGTAAAGACATAATTCTGTCTCCTTGGAAGGATAATATCTCTGAAGTTATCCTGAGACTTCAATGTACATAAGACATCCTCCTTGCGACATTTTCAGGATCTCCCGGTTCGTAATCCCGAATCAGCATCTCTTTCCATGGGCTTGGAAATTTTAGAAAGAAAATTTCCAGTGCAACTCTATCATCAACTTTAGATTGATGTTGATAAAGAGTAAAGAGTTGTTAAAACTTGTTAAGCGATTGTTGATCCAAAACTGCAAGTCTTAGATTATACAATGCCATCAAGTATTTCTTTCTCTTTTCTTGATCAAATCCTTCGAAATTCCATTCTCCCAGAAAATGGCTTTTAAATATTGTTTCCATATTCTAAACATGTTCAGTGAAGTTTTCACTCTCAAAACATGCATTCTTGATATCCAGAGGAAAGAATTCTCATGCTATCTTGGCAATTCCTGCAAGGCTCATTTCGAAGATTCTCACGAACCCTTCCTTGTTTAAATCGAGAGTTGCTGCCGCAATTCTCAAAGCTGACGTCCACTCATCAATTGCAGATTCCCGATCTTTGAAATTTACTTCATCGAGATCGAGCATCACTCCGTAGGGATGGATTGGATCCAGGGTCGCCTTCCCATAAGGTGTATCCTGCACCTTTGGTTGTGGCCATCTTGCCCTTGTCCTTCTTGCTGCCATATATGCATCATTTGAGGTATGTTGATCATACCTTGCTCTAGTCTGAAAATCCTGGACAACATTAATGGCTCCGGGTGCATTTTGAAAATCTTGTTGATTTCCAATGATAGCTCCTTGTGGAAGTTGATTCACCGGCTGTGGGTTTTGGACCACATTCTGGTTCATTTTTAAATCAACCATCGTCATGTTAGCAAAAGATTCTGCTAACTCCTGGAGGTTATCAAGATTGATTCTTTCGAGATTATTTATCTTTTCTTTTCTTGAATCATTCTTATCAAGGCCTCCATGTTTGGATCATTCTTGGTTTCTCCCACTGGAAATGGATAAGTGGGTTCATTACCAAAAGGATACCTCATTTGACTGGAACGAGGTTGTTGCTCCAGTTTTTCGATCCGTGATTGGATTTCTTTCAGGATATGATAAATTTCATCTTGTTTCATAGCAATCTTGTAAAGATCGCGTGGTACACCATACAGGCTATCACCATAATGTTGTACTGTTTTTTGTATTTCTCTCATATTCTCCGATATCTTGGATAAATCTGGAGTAATCTCTTGATATAAAAGAGTAGATGATACTCCTTTATCTTTCTTTGGTTTCATCAGAGCTAATTCCAATTTACTCCCAAATGGATCCAATGGTCTCTTCTCATAGCATGTTCTATCTCCCATTCAAGGCAGATACAACTATGGAGAAGATCTTCTTTTCTTTTGATTCCTTGAAGGCAAGAATCAATTAATTCTTTCTCCTGGTTATGTTGAATCAAGAGATTCAACATATTCCTCCAGTGTGTCAGAACACTCTGGTATCTTATCCTTCTTTTCTCCAAAACTTGGAGACGTTCTTGGAAATGTCCACACCTTGGACATCCTTCTAGATCCATCAGATATGATTGTTCTGATGGTTTCTCCTCATGGTGTTTATCACCTCGAACTGGAGAGTGCTTAGATTTGCATCAAATCTAACCCTTGCCTCAATTTCTTGCATTAAAGGCTCCATGTATTCAAGCCTTCTTTCACGTACGACTCGGGAGTCGAACAATTCTCTCTAGAATGTCCTTAACATCTGGTTTCTTTCTCTTTTTATCTCCAGATCTTGGAGATAATTCCTGTAACACTCGCATCTCGGACAATTGTCCGGATCCATGTTTTCTTGATGTCTCCTCCGTTAGGATAATACTTAAAGCAATAAATAAAATATAATTCCTTAATAAACCCAGGGCTCTGATACCATTTTGTCCATCTGGTCCAGTTAAGGGGTAGCACGACAAAAGATACCCAGTACCTTGCAAACCTAGGTTCCGACCCTGCCGCACTTCCAAACCACAAAAGTGCGGGAACCCCGTGGCGATATCCACATTAGGCTTTTTACGGTGCAACCCAGGTATTAGAGCCTAGGTCATCCTTTACGGAGAGTCACGCTTCGTGCACGCAGTCACGTGCGAGAGGCTCAGGGCTTTTTATATGCTGTACCGCTCTGATACCATTTTGAAAGCGTTGGATCGATTAGCAAAATATGTAATAAAGAAATATGTAGCTATCATTTTAAATAGCTAAAATAGGAGGGTAAATACATGAATTTATATGATTTTGATTAACTAGTCAATTTTTCCCCATTTTCACATAAATAAGACACATTTTTAGAAAGTATCACAATAGATATAATTAGAAAAGTCAAAAGTCAAAGTGGTTATGTGTTATACATGCCCTCAAAACTGGTTATGAGTGGAATACACTATCATCATACTGGATATACCTAAATAATCCTCTATATAAATTGTAGGATATAAATAATCTTACATTCTTATGTTTGATTCATAATTTCATATCCAAGTAATAGTCCAAAATGAGATATCTATCCCTCATTTGTTAATTAATCCGGATAAAATAAATAAATCAACCATCCTAATCATGCAAAGTTAACACTCCTAAGTATTTTTTTTATGGAAGTGTAGAAAAATATGATACAAAATAGTAATTTTCCTTTTCTCTAATAGTCTATTGGAGATTTACAGCCCCAGGATAATATTAAAAATGATATTCTTCTTTATCTTACATGAGATTTAGTTTCCTACAAAATCTCCAAAAGTATTTGCATATATTTTTGTATGCTTGCTTTATAAGATACTCTTAGGGATGTCAAAAAAGGCCCGGCCCGACCTGACGGGCTGGGTTGGGAGTCACATTTTTAGGCCTGAAAAATTTTCGGCCCGGCCCTGAATTGTGACACTTCTAGATACTCTTCTGTCCAATTTCCTGATAGTTCGGTCATGGATGTTAAGAAAATAAATTGTTTATAATAAAGTAAGAAAGAAAGTTATGAGAGAGAATAGCTTTTTGGTGGCATAAGTTGTAATTTACTCTCTCCGTCCACAAAGAGTGTGGTAATAATTATGTTTTAGTATATCCACAAAGATTGTATACTATCTATTTTAGAACATGATCTCACCCCCATTATTGCCTCTATCCCGTCGTTACGTTAGTAGCCCCTTCCTACCATCTGTATTCTCTCTAACTAATACCACATAAAACCCCAAATTAAAACCCTAGATCCCCAAATTCTTGTCATCTCCTTCTCGTGCCCTCACAACAATCTCAGCCCGACAACAAGTGAATGCCGTCGTCGCCACCATCAACCATCCCTCATCCCCTCTATCTCACGGTAATTTGTTACAATGATCATTTCTTCCTCTGTCTGCACTTCTAATTTTAAATTTAAACTGGGTATTTAGGTATCCGGATTGTATTTTTGGTACGGGGCCGGGTAGGGTTTTTTCCCATTTTCGGGGTTGGGTACTGGAAAAACTGGGTTGGATACCCGACCCGTACCCGTACCCTTTTTACGGTGTCGGTGAGAATCCATAATTTATTGCGAAATTAGGAAAATTGTAACCACTATAGAGAATTATGTTAGGATTCGAACTCGATCGCTACGTACCACATCGATCATACATTCCTATGTGAACTTTTATATAGGGCCGTAAATGAGTCAAGCCGTTCGTGAGCTACTCGACGATCGTCTCGAAAAAAGCTCGTTCGGTACTCGACTCGATAACTAATCGAGTAGAGTTAGAGCATGAACTCGAGCTCGATAAGTTTATCGAGCCGAGTTCGAGAATCGCATTGCTCGACTTAACAAGCTCGCGAACATGCTCGACTCGTATTTAATCGAGCATGTTCGCGGGCTTACAATCGAGTATGTTCGCGAGCCTACAAATCGAGGTTTAGTCGAGCTTGTTCGCGAGTCTAATAATCGAGTTTTGTACATAAAACCAAAAAATTAGCTTTAAGCGAGCTCGAGCTCGAACTCGATTAACATGCATCGAGCTGAATTTAAATATAATCGAGTTCTTGACGAGTCTGGCTCGAGCTCGAGCTCAAATACATCGTTATCGAATATTTGACGAGTCAAACTCGAGCTTGCTAATTTTGGATCGAGTCGAGCTCAATCACGATGGCAGAAATTTGATTCGAGCTCGAGTCAAGCTCGAACAAGCGAATATTTAAATGAGTCGAGTTTGAGTAGACCAATATTCGGCTCGACTCAGCTTGTTTGCAGCCCTACTTTTACAACTGGAATACTTTTTAGGACTTAATTAAGTGGAGATATAGGTGCAATAATAGTCAGAATTTCAACCTTAGTTTCCTTGTTAATTAAGCTAAATTTTGTTTACCGACAGAAAATAAAAGTAAAATAGACGAATCCTATTTCTCCATAACATGTTCTACAATCATAATTAACTGATTATTTCTTTATTGAAAAAATAAAATAAAATTGAATTGATTAAGCTAATCTTCTTTTCCAGTAATTGTCAAATCATGCTGTGGGACTACGGTTATAGTTTAATCAACCACTTCATTAAATTTCATGGGCTGATTTAGCTAACAACTTTTATTAACATTGCTTACACTTGTCCCACTAATTTATTACATGAAATTAATTAAAGCTAAAACCAATTGATTCAAACAACATGTTAGTATTAAATATTCCAAAAGTTTTATGGCGTGTTTGACATTTGCTTGAAGACATAACCCACTTTTTTCTAATTAATTTTAAGTTGGGTTACCATTACCATTACCATTTATGGTGTATCTTAAAATCCACATACTAATTATCAAAACCTAATGAATGCTCAAATACTCAAAGTGGAGAAATATATACCACATGCATGTGTGAATTGTGATGGTCAAATAATTGCAGTCATTTTTTATTCTTATTATAAAACTGTTATGAACTAGAGAGAAAAGAGAAAATATAGTAGAGAATAAGAATTTTGTATATTCAAGTGTATCGAAGTCTCTTGAAAGTAAAGTGTGTACAATATGAGGATCAAAGGTCTCTATTTATAATGGTACATAGCTAGGGTTTTAGGGTTAATTACTTGGTCAACACTCATATGATATATATCTATAAGATATTTACAACATTCCCCTTTGAGTGACTAATCCCTAAAATAAATGTTGTCTCATTAAAATCTTGTTAGGAAAATCTAGTGGGACAAAATCTGATGGCATGAAAAAGAGTACAACTGCTATGCTTGAACTTGCTCATTGTAAATCTTTGAATTGGCGCATGCCGATCTTGTGTACCAATTAACTTTCTTAATGTAGACGTCGGCAATGCCTTTGTGAATAAGTACGCTAAATTATCATTTGAGCGAGTCTCCGTTGAAACAATGATACAAGTATAACACTTCACCCATCGAGGAAAAAACTTAGTAAGGGGAAAAAACGTGAGTACAATCATTTGGCCTTTATAGTATAATCTTTAGGATTACTCAAAATTAACCTTCATAGCCAAATCTTCATAAATATGTAGTAATTTCTTACTCCCCTAAAGATAATAATCTTCAAAGTCAACATATTCCAATGCTATAAACGTATTTTCTTCAGGAATATTACTTGTGATACTTTAATGAGGTCCAAATAATTTGGTACCAAAATTTAAAGAGGATAAGTTTTTTAACCCTAAACTTAAAACTACAAGTTTTCTATACCAAAATTGATTAAAAGACTAAAATACCCTTTACTATTTTAAATTTTGTCTCTCTCTCCACCTATCGGTCCCCCACCACAAACCCACATTCTCTCTCTTATCTCTCTCGACCGAAACCACGAAGAAGAAGAAGCACGCTCTCGACGGAAGACTTGCGGGCACGATGAGTTCGTCCGAGACACAATCTAACCACGATGGAGAGGCGTCGTCGTCGCCGGCGCATCACGAAGAGGAAGAGTTCCTAAACGAGCCGCCGGTTAGTGCGCCCTAATTTTCGAAATAAATTGAAATTTTTTGGCAAATTTCGATGTTTAATTCATGGGTATTCATGCTAAAGTTAAGTTGCGAAGAAATGTACATGTTCTATGCGTTTAAATGTTGATTTTTGGTGTGAATTTGGGCTGAATTTATATGGGCACGATGGGGGCACGATGGGATTGGGGGCGATGGTGTTGGGGTCGATGGGGTGGGCACGACGGGGCACGATGGGGTTGGGGGCGATGGGGTTGGGGTCGATGGGCGGGGGCGATGGGTGGCACGAAGGGGTTTGGGGGCGATGGGGGTTGGGGTCGATGGGCGGGGGCGATGTCTGGGGGCGATGGGGCTGGACACGATGGGGCTGGACACGATGGCTGGGGGCGATGGCAGTCCATCGTGACTTTGCCATCGTGCCCAGACAGGCCGGTATTTTTTTTTTGTGTTTTGTCTTGTTTTTTTGAATTTGCTCGTGAATTTATTGCTTATGGTTGCCCGTTTTGTTATTGTAGGAGGGTTGTGTATGGAAAAGGCCCACGTTATGGGCTGTGACACGTGGAATCAATTTGTATATGCGTTGTGATGTGTTTAAAGAGATACTTTCCACGCTGCGTCGCATTGGCGGGCCTAGACACGGAGAGCGTGCGATAGAGCACTTTACCTCCGGGGTCGTGGGCAGACTGATTAGAGTTAGGCGGACGGGCGGTCTTGCGGTGCCCTTCACCACCTTATAGCCCCGGCAGTGCGGGGCGACCACATACCCCCGCATGAGTCCTGGTTTCAGCTCGGGGGTCGGACCGTCCGTTTTACACCCCGTGATTATGCCCTAATCACGGGACTTCACTTTGGAAACACGGAGTTCGACACTACTGAGACTCACCTGATCCGTCCTGACAGTTTATTTCACCGGCATTTTCATGCCAAAGAAACAAAGGTGAGCGAGCTGCGCAACAAGTTCAAGGAACGCAAGTTAGGAGATGAAATGGAAGATTATTTGAAGGCCGCGAACTTGTTGGTTTACTACTACTTTCTCTTGTGCCGGGACAAGATGTCGGTCGAGAACTGGGCATGGGCACTGGTAGAGGACTTTGAGCAGTGGGACAGGTTTCCCTGGGGTGCTTACACGTACCAGGTGTTGACTCACTACATCGACACCGTGGCTCTTACTCCCAGACAGGAAGAGATTGACTACCACTTCTACGGTCCAGTCTGGGTCCAGCAGCTTTGGATGTACGAGGCATTTCCTCGTTTGGGACGCTACTGCGGAATGAGAGATGAAGTGATCAGGCTGCCCCGATGCTTGATGTGGGAGACGGGCACTGTGAAGGCGGACTTCACTACCTTTTTTGACCAACCGGTACGTAAATCACTTTATTTTTTATGAATTTTTTAAAATTTCAAAATTTTATCGATATATAATTGTTATTTTATACGTATTTCATTACAGCTCGAAATGAATGATGTCCCGTTGGTCCCGATGGAGGAAGAAGAAGCCGAGTACTACTTCCTTAGCTTTGAGAACGGGGATCCGTTTGATGTGGTGTACCCGAAGCCGGTCCGAATTGCTGGTCGGGGTAGGGCAGAGGTTGTGTTTGCGGGGCCCATCAAGAACAAGGGCAAGATCAAAGTTACGACAATGGAGAAGATGAAGGCGACCTTTGGAAAGGTGTCGAAGCGTCGCCGAGAGAGTAGTCCTCTCACCCGTCCTCAGACAGCAGAGCGAGTGTACCAGGAGAGGCCGGAGGACAGGGTGTGTTGTTTGCACGGACAGCCTTGTCCGAACACGAGTCAACGATCGACGACGTCGTCGATCGCCGGTTGAAGGCGATCTTGCACGACGACTCAAGCACGGTTTCCTTGCTCGAGTGGGCGATAGGGTCTTCACTAAGATCGTGGACTACTTCGGTCCTAGACGGAGCAGAGTTATCGGCAAAGACTCTGCGACTAGCAACAGTCGCGGCGTGACCAGCCCCGCCACTCCGCCGCCGCAGCCCTAGTCACCACTGCGGCTAGCCACGAGTCTCGGCGTGACCAGCCCCGCCACTCCGCCGCCGCAGCCCTAGTCACCACTCGCGGCTAGCCACAGTCTCGCCGTGACCCCCGCCACTCCGCCGCCGCAGCCCTAGTCACTACTGTCTCGGCGTGACCGGCCACGCCACTCCGCCGTCGCTACTACTAGCTACCACGACTTCGAGGTGGATCGTGATCGAGCGAGGAGATCCGCTACACCACCAGCCCTTCCCGGCGGCCTCTGCTTCCTAGACCTCACCCGGCGGTTTGCGGCGGCGCTTTCGAGTTGGCCGCCTTCGAGAGAAGAGGAGGAGCGGGGTGAGTTTGGTGAGTAGTCCTCCTCCGAGACACCCTAGGCCGTCTGTCGCACTACGTACGCCATATGTTGGTGAGACGCCCGGCTCCGTGCACGGATCGGTCGGCGCACGCGCCTTCGGACATATGGGCGACAACACCGTCATGCGTGATAAAAGAGATTGACCACACGGTGACGCAGCATTTTTCGACCTTGTGGAGAATGTGGACGAGTGCTTCACCGCAGGTAACATTTCTTGCAATTTAACGTCTTCACATATTTAAATTATTTACATTGATTTATATATCGTCATGTAATGTAAATTTTTTGAATACGAGTGTCATGGATTTGTACGTGCTCTTCACTAGGTGTAAGCGAGCGAAGGGGGTTGCGGGAGTTGGTGCGGTGACCACTATTGTTCAAGGGTCTACGTTTTTTGTAAGTTTTTGTTTGACTTTTATTTGTTGTATTAGTTGGTTTACAAAAAAATATTTTTAACTTGTTTTACTTTTTTAGGCATCGATGCTTAAAGAGTTCCACGAGCTAAGTCCAAAGGGCAACCAAGTGAAGGGAAACAAATGGATATTGCCACAACCTATACTGGATCTCTTTCATGGCATGGACACACCGAACGGGATCCCGTGGTTAAACTGCAACACAGTAAGTGATGTTAAATTGATTATAAGTTGCTTTTTCTTTCAAATTGTCGGTATTCTTGATTTGCGCTTGTACTAATATTTGTTATTTGAATAGATTATTGCCTTTTGTTGTCTTGATGAGCATTGGGTCACCGCGAAGATCAAAATAGATGATTGGTGCATCGAATTGTATGACTCATTGTCACACCAACATGATGCCAATAAATCTCCTCGGATAAAGCAGATGAGGCCCCTCACTTGTCTCGTTCCTAGGCTACTAACTCTGGGGAATTACTGGATGAATAACCCCCGCAAGACAAGAAGAGAAGACTTCATGCCATTGATCATAATGCCACCTAGTGAGCGGTTCGCCGTACCGATGGGGTCAGTTGCGGTCCTTTTTGTTGCATGTATCTAGATCGTATGGTGTCCAAACATCCAACAAAAAGGCATACAAGGAATATTGATGTGAGATACATTAGGAGCTATCGTAAAGAGATAGGTGCTAGGATATTTAGCTTGTCTTTTGATTTGTGATTTTTTGTACGATTGACCATGCCACTCTTATTTATAATATGTGGTTCATTTGTCCTAATTTTATTTATTTGTTGAGCTTCTGTTGTGTTTAGAAATTGGAAAATGTAAAAAACAGGGCCGATCGCCCATGATTGGGAGACCCCATCGCCCCCATCGTGCCCATCGCCCCCATCGCCCCCATCGTGCCCATCGCCCCCATCGTGCCCATCGCCCCCATCGTGCCCATCGCCCCCATCGTGCCCATCGCCCCCATCGTGCCCATCGCCCCATCGTGCTCACGATGAAGTCCCCATCGTCCCCAGAAGAACAGGCATCGATAAGTATTTTTAATACCTTAATGTTATTCCATAGTATTTTTTATATCATATAAATACTTTTTTATACCTTACATACATACTTATGATCAATCTGAATGTTTTTTGCAACATCGATCATATACAACATATAATTTGAGAATTTGAAGTAAATATTCATTGAGATCCTTTTCATTCTTAAGATATGATATGATTCATAATCATATTAAAGACTACATTTAAATTATTTCAAATGTTCGTTTTTACTTATGAAATTCTTAAATAAGCAATTACAAATCAATATATCAGCACCACATCAACATAAAGTCCAAAAATGTCTATAAAATCAAAATTTCTTGAGGGGGCGATGGGACATGCATCGTGAGGGCGATGGGCACGATGGGCACTACGGGGGCGATGGGCACGATGGGGCGATGGGGGCGATGAGCACGATGGGCACTCCGGGGGCGATGGGCACGATGGGGGCGATGGGGGCGATGGGCACGATGGGCACGATGGGGGCGATGGGCACGATGGGGGCGATGGGCACGATGGGGGCGATGGGGGTGATGGGGGCGATGGGCACGACGGGGGCGATGGGCACGATGGGGGCGATGGGGGCGATGGGCACGATGGGGGTGATGGGGGCGATGGGGTCTCCCAATCGTGGGCGATGGGCGCGATGGGCAGGCTCGTGTACCCCGCCGAGGCGGGTGAGCCGCCGAATCTAAACACAATAGAAGCTCAACAAATAAATAAAATTAGTATAAATGAACCACATATTATAAATAAGAGTGGCATTGTCAATCGTGCAAAAAATCATAAATCACAAGTGCATCGGACATTTTCTGATTGTGTGTTCTTCACTACCACAATCTTGCATTTTTTCTTTCGTCGCCGTCTCTGACTCGATGGTTCTCCCTCCGGGGGAATATTTATATCGACATCTAAAGCGAGTGGTTCGGTGCAATTCTTTCTATTGTGGCCGGTCCCCTTACACTTAGAGCATTTTTGGCTACGGCGTGTTGTGGGCGCACCTTCAACTGCTGAACGAACACGCTGTGTCCTCGGACGGCCGGCTTGACGAACTCCCACCGGTGGCAAGCAAACGATTCTTGCAATATCAGGCGGGACATTCCACTCCTCGGGATGTGGTACCGGCCTAATGGATTCTCTGTAAGTCTCGCGCAAGTCGTGTTGCTTGTAATACCGACTTACGAAATCAAACAAATTGACAGTGTTTCCTTGGGTCCTGTAACGAACAAAAGTTAGAAATATTGAGCCATGAAATACAAATGTAATACCGACTTACGAAATCAAACAAATTTACGCTTGTACATATCTGAGGGCGGCAGCTGCATGACGACATGGCATCTTATCCTGATCGAACTCACGACACTCACATGTCCAATTCCCAAGGTCCACCTCGAAGACCATCTTCTTGTCTTTCACTTTATAAACATTGTCAGTGGTAGGTTGAGCAACGAGCTGATGACTTGCTTCCACTGTCACAGCAAGCTTGTTGAAGGCCTCGAGTGTAATCTCATGCTCTCTCCCTAGCTAATGCCCTCTTCTCGTCGAACCATTTCTCGACAATGCAACGATACACCTCAAGTAACGAGCAAATAGGTAAACGTCTAGCCCACAGTAGCCTAGAGTTCAAGCTTTCGGCGGCATTGGAGGTCATGAAACTGTACCGTCGAACTGGGCAATGCGACCTAGACCACCTATGAACACCAATTTCGGAAAGTCGTGTGTGAGCACCCTCACATGAAGCTTTCAAGGCAGAAAAATTCTTCTCGAACTCTTCAACACGATAAGCATACGCTGCATTTTGGAAGATGGCAAGAGCTCGACGGCCGTATCGCGTCAGATTCTTCTGCATGTGGTGAAAGCACAATCCGTGCGCTGCAGTCGGATAGATGGCTTTCACGGCATTTGCAATGCTCTTATGTTGGTCAGAGACGATCAACAACTCATCCGGAGGGTCGAAACACTGCGTGATTTGAAAGAAACCAAGTCCACGACTCATCGTTCTCTATCGGACCAATTCCAATAGCTATAGGAAAGAGCTGTTCATTCCCATCTTTGCTAACAGCGACAAAAAGAACTCCCTTGTTCCTTCCCTTAAGATGGGTCCCGTCCAACACAATCACTGGCCTCAGATAGCGCTCGAAGGCACGAATACACTGTCCTAAGGCGAGAAACATGTGACAAAATACTCCCTCACTACTGATCTGCATGTTGTACTCAGTACCGGGATTACGCTGCTCAAAAATGTAGATACGACGGGACCATCGATACGACTTGTCAAAGTCACCGTATGTCTTCTCTATCGCTATATTCCTCGTTTCTAGAGCGAGGCATGTACAACATGTGAACACCAAACTCTCTGCGCATCTCTTCCATCATCTCTCTCGGCTTCAAATACACACCCTCGCAAACCAACCTACGAGCAAAGTACACGGCTGCAACTTTAGCAGTCACCGTCCGCTCGGCAGTACGGATCACGTTCAAGTGGCAGCTGTGATCCAAAGTCAACTTCGTAATGTACCAAATCGAGTCGCCCTCATCTTTTGGCCCCTGAGCACACAACCTAAACGTGCAATTATTCCTACCGTGCTTGCAGAGAAAGACTATACGATTTCTGGCGGAACGATCAATGACGTACTCTAGCATGTGCTCCAGGTGATACATTCCCACAGCCATCTTCAATTCATACTTGGACTGAAACGTAGCCCCCACTACAAGTTGACTAGTGAACGGTCCGGGCTGCTCAACCCACCCAAGTGGCGATGCGGCGTCACGCTCGACCAGTGGAATGCTCCATTGCCTAGGCTGCTGCGTAGTTCATCATCATCACGACCAATCGATGCTCTGATGTGAAATTCTGGTGCCCGAAGATCCTGTTTACTTGTTCTGGCTGTCTAATCCAAGCAAGAAACTCAGTAGTCACAGATTCAATTATATTCTTACGGCGTTCATCTTCTTCGTCGTCGGAGATGTGAGCACCCTCTGCTTCTGGTGGCATTCTATCATCATCATCCTTAAATAGATCCCGTCGTCCACTGCCTTCCACGTACACCTCAGGGGCAAAAATACTGTCTCTTTCAAAGACATAAACCATCGGATCCGACCTTTTCTCTTGCACTAGCAATCGAAGTAAATACGTATCACTATTTAATAAAACTCTACATCCGCTCCCATCCTCAAAACAGTTAAATAGGATAGCACATACTCGGAATCTCTTCGACCACACAAAGCATCTTTAATCAGAGTCATGAGATGATCTCGATCATCATTCGTATCGTCCATGTGCACTCCCGCCTAAGTAAGCCAATCCCTCCCACTGACCTCCAAAACGTACAATAACACGCCGCCGCCCCATCTAAAAATCAAAGAAAGAAGAGAGATTAGGGTTACAATACGAAAAACAGAAATTTACATCACAACCGCCGGGCACGATGGTCATCGAGTTGGCCATCGTGCCCATCGTGCCCATCGTGTCCATCGTGGGCACGATCGTGGGCACGATCGTGGTACGATCGTGCCTTCTACATCGTGCCATCGTGGGGAGAAACCCTTCGCCCCCGACAGAAAAAAAATTCATAGTTTCCAACCCCTTACAAATCACACAAGGCGAGTTATTTCAACTATTTTTTCTCCTAAACATATTACTAAACTTCAAGTTATATTCGAATTTAAACAAATATCACTTAACATCTACATATTCCATGCAAATCGAAGACAATTTTGGGACACGATGGTCAAGGCACGATCGTGTTTACTTGGTCACGATCGTGCCTTGCCATCGTGAGTTAAATAACACGCACTAGTATATGCTTTTCGGACGGAGATTTCGGGTGTATACCTTCTTTATGAAGCCAGAAACGCGATGCCGGCTTTTCTTGATATCTTTTTCTTCTTTGAATTCACGTTTCGATAGATTGGAGTAGCTTTTTTCTCTTCTTTTTCTTCTTCTTTCTTTTTAGGGTTTTGTGGTTTTTGGTGTTTTCAATTGTAGTGTTGTGATGAATTCGAACCTAACTAGGAGTTCTAAACCTTGTCAACAACCTCTCTTACGCAAACTTTAATGAACTACCTTCATTAAATCCTAGTTTCATCCGAAAATCTTCAGAGAATCGGATTTGGTAGGGTTCAATAAATGAAACCCTAGTTTCATCCGAAAATCTTCAGAGAATCGGATTTGGTAGGGTTCAATAAATGAAACGCGACAGAATCTGTATTAAATATTACTTTCCATCGTGTCCAATAGCACCATCGTGTCCATCCATCGTGTCCACCCATCGTGCCCAGCCATCGTGTCCAGTGGCCCCATCGTGTCCTCCCATCGTGTCCAGAAGAAATCTGGCCGACGACGGGAGAGAATTCAGAGAGATTGAGGTTGTTTTTTCAGATTTTTTTTTTAATTCATAGGTGTATTATTTATTTATTACTTTTTGTAAAAGGGAGGGCACTTTAGTCTTTTAAATGATTTTGGTATAGAAAACTTATACTTTTATGAATGAGGTTAAAAAACTTATGCTTATTAAGTTTTGGTATTTTTTCGTCCAATTTCTCTACTTTAATTAGCATCAATAGATAATATTTCCAGATTATTCGAAGTTCTCTTCATAAACAACGATTTATTGTAACATAAGGAATATAGACATAATATATCACAATATATTTATGCAACATAACATATTTTTCCTCTTCCACATTCAAAAACATTTATGTTATTCATAAAACACAATGCATATTTTCCTAATAGAAAGAAAAGAATGAGCTAAGTCACCAAATCATAAATTTTCCATATTGTTTTCAATTCATTTTTTTCAACGGAATTCATGTGATGCCTTACGCAATTCATCAAATACAATTACTCAATTACTTTGTAGACAATATTACCTAGCAGGAAAAACACGATTCTTTCCTAAGGCATACCTCCAATATTCACTCGATTGGTTAGAAAATTCGTGCTGATAACGTGTTATGAACTAGAGAGAAAAGAGAGAATATAGTAAAGAATAAGAATTTTTTATATTCAAGTATATTGAAGTGTCTTGAAAGTGTGTACAATATGAGTACCAAAAGGCTTTATTTATAATGGTACAGAGCTAGGGTTTTAGAATTAATTATATTGTCAATACTCATATGATGTAATATCTATAAGATATTTACAACAAAAGCACTGTTCTAATTTGCTTGTATAATATTGATTCTAAATAGGATTGTTTTTGGATTAAAACTCGTGTACTTTCTATACTTGTTAAATTAGCCCAATGAGCACATTTCGTAGGGATTAATAAAGTTAATTATATTTAAAGTCTATGTATTAATATATTTGTTAGGAACATCAAAATAAAAGTCATTCACACCCTACTCAACTTTTATGTAAATATAGATCTGTATAGTTACATGATTTAGGATGTAATTAATTAAAATCGACAGCTCATCTATTACTAATACGAAAATAAAGCTGTCTCCTCCACGGTGCTCCGTTCAGATTTTCCTTTATTCTGGTAATTTTTCTAATTTTAATTCATATATTATATATATTCTCATTTTTATTAATTTCATATTCTTGAAATATCACATGTTTATCTATTAATTACATCTCATATTTATCTTTCCCTCTATTTAATTAATTTCTTCTATTGCACATATTTAAATAATAACAATTTCGGAATACATTCTTATAAATCCTTATTTTATACATTCTTAATTCATATATAATATATATATATATATATTTAATATTATAAAATTGGCAAAAATTAGAGATATCGATTTAATTAGCATGAACCAACGAGACGGTTCAAGTATACTTAAAAAGAAGAATTTCTACTAATTTTAATTAATATTAACTTTCTTTAGATTTTTATTGAATAATTTAGTATAAACCAACGAGACGGTTCAAATAACATAGAAAGAAGGATTTTTACTAATTTTAATTAATATTACTTTGAAGATGTAAACATATTTTTTTCCGTATTTTGGCAAAAATTAGAGATATCGATTAAACATGAACCAATGAGACGGTTCAAATATACTTAAAAAAGAAGGATTTTTACTAATTTTAATTAATATTAATTTTGTTTATATTTTTATCGAGTAATTTATAATAAACAAATGAGACGGTTCAAATAACATAGAAAGAATGATATTTAATATTATAAAATTGGCAAAGATTATAGATATCGATTTAATTAGCATGAACAAACGAGACGGTTCAAATATACTTAAAAAGAAGAATTTCTACTAATTTTAATTAATATTAACTTTGTTTAGATTTTTATCGAATAATTTAGCATAAACCAACAAGACGGTTCAAATATAAAGAAGGATTTTTACTAATTTTAATTAATATTACTTTGAAGATGTAAGCATATTTTTTTCAGCGTTTTGGCAAAGATTAGAGATATCGATTTAACATGAACCAACGAGACGGTTCAAATATACTTAAAAAGGAAGGATATTTACTAATTTTAATTAATATTAACTTTGTTTATATTTTTATCGAGTAATTTAGAATAAACCAACGAGACGGTTCAAATAACATAGAAAGAAGGATTTTTACTAATTTTAATTAATATTACTTGGAGTGTTCATATTTTTATCGAGTATTACTCAACGGATTTGAGACGAGTATGTATGGTAAATTCACTATTTTAACCGAGATTATGACGAACATGTAGAAAAATTCTAAACAAATTTAGATTTAAAAAATACATAATAAATGAATATCCATTGGCATTCCTAATTATAAATTTAGATACGTGAAATAAAATTAATTTGTTAAGTTTAATTAATAATTAACGCGAACAATATCACAATTTCTAAATAAGATAATTATTTTAAAAATGTATACATATAAATTAAAACATAAAGTTATTTCCCATCGAATTTCGACGGACTACTTACTAGTAATTATATAATTGAAAAAAAATGTGATAGTTTAAAATATACTTGACTATTTAATCTCATATTTACACAAACAGAAAAGGATAAATTATTTGAATATACTCCACCGTTCCATTATTAATATCATGTTTTCCTTTTTTGTTTGTCCCATTATTAATGTCATATTTCAAAAATTGAAAATAATTAACTCTTCAAAAGTAATAAGATTTACTGATTTTCTATTTTTTATCCTTCTATTTAACAAATGTGCCCAAAAGAAACAATACAACAATAGTGAGACGGATGGAGTATAATTTACCTCACTAGTCATCACAAAGACACAATCGTTAAGTACATTTTTACAGCTTGTCAATTTAAACGAAGTGATTGATGTGCATGAATTTCATTTTGAAAGTAACTATTTCCTCATTTCACTATAAGGGCTCTGATGGTCCCTGAGCTAGGTATTTGGTGTAGAGGGGGGTGAATACACCAAATAGATTTCTGAAAACTTTTTCTAGTTTAAATAACAGAGTTGGTGAGCTCAGTTATTAATCCAGCTGAGGAGGGTTAGCTGGACAAATAACTCAGCTGGCGGTGCGGAATGTGGTGGTTTGAAAACTTAGCTCGGTTGGTTAGAAAAACTCAGCTTGAAAAGATTAACTTTATGTTTTCAGTTTAGTCAAGTGGTGCAACTTTCAGAAAGACACAGCAGTCTTTGGAGAGCAGCTGTGTATGCAGCTTTAGATCAAATATGCAATGAGATGATAAAGTTAGTACTAAAACTGAATTTAAAGAGAAAGAAAAGAGCACGAGATTTTTACGTGGTTCGGAGTAACACCTCCTACGTCCACAACCAGGTTCACTGGTAATTCACTACCACTTGATTTCCAAGTACCAAACAACTTCACAACTCTAACCCGAGCTGTGTTCCAACAGTTTGCGGGCACTGTCAAGCCTAATCTTTCAGTTTACGGGTACTGAAAAAACCTTACAACCACTTGAATTTCCCGCTTCAAGCAAGCATTACCTTGACCTAATCTTTCTGGGTAAAGAGGGGTTTGGTTTGGGGTTCCAACTGTGAACGAGTTCTTACAATTAAGAACTTTAGAGTATGATGAACTCGTTCAAAATCTAGGCTTCAGATATACAAAGATTTTGGCCTAGGGATCAGACGAAAAACTAAGCAGTTTCTGAACTAGAAACACTTTAAGATAAAGTGTTCTTTGAACTATGTAGAACTGCTAGAGAGCTTTTGAAAGATTGAGGATTTCAGAGAATGAAAGCTTGTAGAGAGTTTTTCGTATTTGATCCTGAGGTTGAAGACGGGTTTATATAGGTAGAGATTCAAGACTAGCAGTTGGAGGGGCCGTTTGAATCTTACCTACTCTCCTTAAATTCGATATCTGCCGTTGGGCGAATCTGCACCTGATGGTCCCTGAGCTAGGTATTTGGTGTAGAGGGGGGTTGAATACACCAAATAGATTTCTGAAAACTTTTTCAGGTTAAATAACAGAATTGGTGAGCTCAGTTATTGATCCAGCTGAGGAGGGTCAGCTGGGTAAATAACTCAGCTGGCGGTGCGGAATGTGGTGGTTTGAAAACTTAGCTCGGTTACTTAGAAAAACTCAGCTTGAAAAGATTAACTTTATGTTTTCAGCTTAGTCAAGTTGTGCATTTGGAGAGCAGCTGCGTATGCAGTTTTGATCAAATATGTAATGTTATGAAAGAGTTAGTACAAAACTGAATTTAAAGAGACAGTAAAGAGCACACGATTTTTACGTAGTTCGGAGTAACACCTCCTACGTCCACGACCAGGTTTACTGGTAATCCACTACCACTTGGTTTCCAAGTACCAAGCAACTTCACAACTCTAACCCGAGCTGTGTTCCAACAGTTTGCGGGCACTGTCAAGCCTAACCTTTCAGTTTACGATGCGAAAAAACCTTACACACTTGAATTTCCCGCTTCAAGCAAGCGTTACCTTGACCTAACCTTTCTGGGTAAAGAGGGGTTTGGTTTGGGGTTCCAACTGTGAACGAGTTCTTACAATTAAGAACTTTAGAGTATGATGAACTCGTTCGAAATCTAGGCTTTAAGATATACAAAGATTTTGGCCTAGGGATCAGACGAAAAACTAAGCAGTTTTTTGAACTAGAAACACTTTAAGATAAAGTGTTCTTTGATCTATGTAGAACTGCTTGAGAGCTTTTGAAAGATTGATGATTTCAGAGAATGAAAGCTTGTAGAGAGTTTTTCGTGTTTGATCCTGAGGTTGAAAACGGGTTTATATAAGTAGAGATTCAAGACAAGCCGTTGGAGGAGCCGTTTGAATCTTGCCTAGTCTTCTTAAATTCGAGATCTGCCGTTGGGCAAATCTGCACCTGTCTTCATTTGTGTCACATCCTAGGTCCTGAAGTCTAGGATGCTGATTCGACAATCCCTCATTGGTCGAGGCATGTTGACTTCCTCTGACGCCGGGATCTTCTGCCTTTGGAGCTGGCTTTTGAATTCAGAGCTGGATTTGGCAAACTGACTTGAAGTGATGTCTTCAGAGTTAGTTCCCTTTGATCCGCATGACGAGACCGACTGTGTTTTGAACTCAGCTCGAATTCTCTTCAGCTTGATCATGCTCTGCTGGAGGACTCAGCTGAAGGTTAATTCCTGCTGTCTTCCGCTAGCTGCCTCCCCGCCGTAGACACGCTCGGGTCGACCGTCGTCTTCCGCTTGCTGACTCCTGCTGTAGACACAGCTGGGTCGACTGCTGTCTTCCGCTTGCTGACTCCTGCTGTTGATACAACTGGGTCGACTGCTGTCTTCCGCTTCCTTAACCTGTAATCCTAGAAAATCTAAAGCTCAAACAGGCGAGCTGGAAAATACTATTTAGGTTGACGCGATCATCTATTCGGTTGGAGAATCAGTTGGGTTTTGGTATCAAATCAAAACCTTATAATTTTCCCAACAATTTTCCCCTTTTTGATGATGCCAAAACCTAACTGAGACAACTTATGACGCAGAAAAACTTGTGTTTTATTAATGTATGAAAATCCATTAAACCACAGGAAAAAGAAAGAAAGAAAAAAAATCTTCAATTCTTCAGTTCTTCAATCCCAGTTGGCTAGGTCTTCTCTTCTGCATCCAGTCTTCTTTCTTTTGACTCGTCTCTTCTCCAGCTGATTCTGATTCAGCTGGTTCCTCTAGCTCAACAGTTTGCCTCTTCTTTGTCTCATTCTCTTTCCCCTTACTTCCTCCTTTTTGGCATGATCAAACAAGGTGGGAGAGATACACCATCGGCTGTTGCGATGTTTTAGTTTGGCGAAACTGTGGTTTTCATCTCTGAGCAGCGAGGTCTGGAGTCTAGGTGGCTCAGCTGTTGTATTAGCTGGCTCTTCTTCAGTAGCATTAGCCTCAGCTGTGATTGCAGACACAGCGTCCTTGGCCTGATTCAGCTGGGGCGGTCCAGCTGAGTGCTTGGAGGGATGAGTTGGCACTGGAGATAACATCTTCTGAGTCGGGCACAACTTCATTCCTTGCAATTTTGCTTCTTCAGACTTCATTAGATTGAATGAGAAAGTCTGATTCAGCACTTGAGGGACTTGAGTATTCCCCTTTCACTTTGAAGTGGTGGGTAATGGGTTCAGCTCATATCATCATCATCCAGCTGCAAGTGATCATCGGCTGGGTGATGTTTTCCACTTGAGCATGGTGCAGGGGATTGAGCAACTTTCATCGGAAGATCTCGAAGCTGGTGTCCCTGTTGAGCTGAAGGAAACTGAGGAGAGGCCGGTTGAAGTATTCCATGTCGTGGGGTTTAAGCTTAGTTGACCAGCTGGAATACTTCGTTGCGGCATTGATGATGACGATGTTCACGCAGGCGCATGAACTTCTTCTCCATCGTGAGAAACCACCGCTTGTGGGCCTTCTGCTCCTCGGAGAGTAATTACGAATTCTCTCATAATGTCAGCTGACTTCTCGGCTGACTGACTGAGCACCTTTGACTTGAGTCTTCTGTTTGAAGACGGTGCTTCAGCATGTTTTGTCTCCTCAAGTTGTTTCCGATTTCCAGCTGGGACGGAAATAGATGCATGCTGCTTTGTCTCCTGCATATTTTTCTGTGCCTCCTGTGACGGAGCAAGAGCTTTGACATGACTGCTCTTGAAGACTCCGGCTTTATCAACATCTGGTCCAGTTCTGTTGACGTTGATTTTTGCATCCCAGGGAGTTGTATGTCCCGTGCTCTCTTTTATTTTGAGAGAAACAGTGGGGCGGATGAGGTCTTTTTCCTTTGACATTCCCAGAAAGATTTCTGCACCTTCCTGGTGAATGACTTTCTTGAGCTTTGTAGTCTTCCACCGCATTGGACCGGATCTGTAGATGGGCTTCACCTTCTCCTGGAACTCTGTCTTCTTGAGGTTCCTGAGAGTTAAGCAACTCTTATCTTGAAGCTTTGACAGATTCTTCAAGTTTGATCGGCTTTGGGAGATATCTTTCTAGATTCCATGTTCTACTTCTGGAACTTTGGTTAGTAGAAACAGATAATGCCAATTGATGGAAATAAGAAAGAATGGCGAAAAACTTTTTAGGGTTGATGTAATGTTTTACGTATCTCTTCTAGTATATTTATATAGCTGATTTGATGAATGGTCGATCAAGATTTATCGATTGATAAGAAGATCTACGACTGAGAGTGATTCTCGTGTCATGTCAATTTCTTGTTCAGACATTGCGAGTTAATGCGTGAGAGAGGATGGTTAGGGCACTTTGACTTTTGCCTCGAAACTTCCATGATTCAGTTCTTTGCAGACTTTTAATTTAATTTGATTAGATATGACAAGATATGATTTGACTGAAAACAGATTGAGTAGGTTTAGTTAATGTTGTTGCAAACCTCTCAGCTGATCATTGTAGTCAGCTGATACCTCGGTTGAGTGGGTGTGCTGGGTGATCGTTGTTCCAGCTGCTTCTCCCTCAGCTGAATAATCCTAAAATTTCAGCATCTGGTTTAGCTGGATTCTTTCTCAGCTGATACCAGTGATGTCGATTCTAAATTCCAGCTGTCTGCTTCCATTCAGCTGGGTTTGCTTCCATTCAGCTGGGTCTGCTTCCATTCAGCTGGGTGAAGCATCGTCTGGGTTGAGTAATCCAAGTAATCCGCACAACATTTTGAATCTTGCTTCTATCAGCGGCTTTGTGAGTATATCAGCCCGCTGTATGTCTGTGTGAATTTTCTCAACAATCACATCCTTCTTTTCCACGTGATCTCTGATGAAATGATGGCGTACGTCCACATGCTTGCATCTTGTGTGAAGTACTGGATTCTCTGAAATAGCAATCGCACTTGAGCTATCACAGAAAATTGGAACTTGTCCAGTTTTTACTTCATAGTCATCCAGCTGATGTTTCAGCCTGAGAATTTGTGAGCAGCAGCTTCCAGCGGCCATATATTCTGCTTCTGTTGTGGAAGTTGCGACGCACGTTTGCTTATTTGAAAACCATGAAATCAACTTACTTCCTAAGAACTGACAAGTTCCTGAAGTTGATTTTCTGTCCAACCGATCTCCAGCGAAATCTGAGTCTGAATATCCAGTCAGCTGTAGATTGTCTTCAGCTGGGTACCACAGCCCAACATTCTGAGTTCCTTTGAGATATTTGAGAATGTTCTTGGCTGCTTGCATGTGTGCTTCCGTGGGATCAACTTGAAATCTGGCACACACTCCGACTGCGAATGAGATGTCTGGACGACTTGCTGTTAGATACAGCAGGGAACCTATTATCCATCTGTATTTGCTGGAATCAACTGCATTCCCTTCAGTTCCTGGTTCAATCTTCCAGTTGGTGTTCATCGGAATCTTTACAGTTCTGCTGGATTGAACTCCATACTTGGCGATCAAGTCTTTCACGTATTTGGATTGATTTATGAAAATCCCTTCTGCTGATTGCTTGACTTGAAGTCCTAGGAAGAAACTCATTTCTCCCATCATGGACATTTGGAACTGTTCTGACATCATTTCTCCAAATCTTTGGCATAAGAAGTTTGATCTTGATCCAAAGATGATGTCGTCTACATAAATTTGAACAACCAGGATGTCTTCTCCTGACTTGATGGTGAAGAGAGTTCTGTCTACTAAGCCCTTCTTGAATCCTTTGGATACAAGAAAATTTGACAAAGTGTCATACCAAGCTCGAGGTGCCTGCTTCATTCCATAGAGCGCCTTCTTTAGCTTGTAGACTTTGTTTCCTTCTACTTCAAATCCTGGAGGTTGTTCGACGTAGACATCTTCTTTGATTTCTCCATTTAAGAATGCACACTTCACATCCATTTGATAGACCTTGAATTTGTAATGTGCTGCATAAGCGAGAAAGAGTCTGATTGCTTCCAATCGTGCTACTGGAGCAAATGATTCTTCGAAGTCAATTCCTTCCTGCTGAGTGGAGCTTTCCGGTTGATTTGAAGTTCCTCCTCTGGCTCATCATCCCAAATTAATAGTTCGGCCAGATTCCTGATTCGATTTTCTTGAGCTCTTGTCTGAATCTGTCTTGAAGATTCTCCTTCGTTTCTTCGTTTGATAGAATCTCTATATTCGAAAGATGACTCGTCAAAGATAACATGTGGAGTTACTTCGACTGTTTGAGTCCTTCTGTTGAAGACTCTATATGCTTTACTCACAACAGAATAACCAAGGAGTACTCCTCGGTTTGTCTTCGCGTCGAACGTCTTGAGCTGTATCTTTCCGTTGTTTAGGATATGACATTTGGATCCAAAGACCTTGAAATATCCAATATATGGTATCATGTTGTTCCAAAGCTCATACGGCGTCTTTCCTTGCCTTGATGTGAGTAGGGAACAATTCTGAGTGAAGCAAGCTGTGTTGATTGCTTCGGCCCAAAATTTCTTTGGAATGGCAGAGCTGGCTAGCATTGAGGTAGCCGCTTCTTTGAGAGTTCTATTTCTTTCCTCAGCTACACCATTCTGCTGAGGTGTGCGTGCTGCTGAGGTTTGATGTTGAACTCCGTTCTTCTCGCAGTATTCATAAAGGGTTTCATTTAGAAACTCCGTTCCTCGATCTGATCTGATTGTCAATATCTTGCACTCTTTCTGAGTTGACAGTCTTTCCAGCAGGATAGGCAGCTTAGTCCTTGTTTCGCTCTTCTGGTACAGGAATGACACCCATGTGAATCTTGAGAAGTCATCAACTACAACCAGAGTATATTTTCTGCCATTGAAGCTTGCTGGAGTAACTGGACCAAACAGATCCATGTGAAGGAGTTGGAGTACTCGATCAGTTGACTGAATTGGCTTGAGAGAGAATGAAATTCTTGTCTGCTTTCCTTGTTGACACGCGCTGCACATATGACTTTTGTCATATACTTGATCTGGAATTCCATTAGCGAGCTGGTTCCTAGCCAGTTTGTTGATTGTCTTAAAGTTGAGATGATTCAGCCGTCTGTGCCACAGCCAGCTGACTTTATTGCTGCTTTTCGATACAAGACAAGTCTACGGAGGGCTGCTGTTCCAGTCAGCAAAGTACATATTTCCTTCTCTTTTCCCTTTTAGGAGTATCTGCTTGGTTTCCCTGTGCTTCACTGTGCATCCCTGTGCATCAAACTTGACAGAAAAACCGTTGTCGCAGAATTGGCTAATGGAAAACAAGTTGTGTTGCAATCCTTGTACATAAGAAACATTTGGGATTATAACATTTCTAGTTTTAAATGTACCATAACCTTTGGTTAGGCCTTTGGAGTTGTCACCAAATGTTACTTGAGGGCCTGGACGCTCGATATACTCCTGGAGTAGGTGCTTTAAGTGCATCATGTGCTTGGAGCATCCACTGTCCAAGTACCATAGCGTTCTCATTGACTCCTCAATGATGCGTCGTTCCCTTGCAACCTATACAAAAGATCAAAGTTTAGGTACCCAGTTTTAATTGGGTCCTTGAGGGTTAGACAGAGATCCTTTAATGACCCAAATCTGCTTGATGACTCGAATTGGGTCATTTGATCTGACAATTCTTCCAGCTGAGTCGATATACACATTCTTTGTGTTCTTCGATTGTTGCTGGCGGGGTCTTGATCTCAGTGTGTTCCTGACTTGATGTCTTGGTCTTCTTTGGTATCCAACTGAGTACTCGGTCCGAGACGATCCTTTGTCTCTCGCCGTCTCTTGTGATACTTCAGCTGGAAATGGTTCTCCAGCTGGTAATCATATGAGTGATATCCAGCTGGGTATCTCTGATATCTCAGTTGATATCTTTCAACGTGTTGTTGCTGTTGCTGGTATCTGTGATGTCCAGTTTGTTGTCTTTGTTGAGGTTGAGCACGTTGCTGTCTGATTTGAGCTTGAGGTTGTCTCACAGCTGGCCTTTTTGATGCCTGCTGTGTCCTTGACGGAGCTTGAGGATGTCTCACAGCTGGTCTTCCTGACGCCTGCTGTGTCCTCAACTGTTGATGCTGAGTTGCTGGGATTGGATGTTCTTTTGCTTGTACAAACATTACCTTTGTTCCACTCGTGGAGGCAATGTTTGAGGCGTCCTTTGATTCATGGTATCCCAGTCCCGCTTTGAGTGCTGCTGGACGTTGTGCACCTATGATCTCGTCCATTATTAATGTGGCTTTGATGAGAGCTACTATCTTCTTAGATAATACTTCTTCGGTGTTTTTCAGCTCAAGGATCTCAGCTGACTTCTTTTCTGATTCAGTTGTGACCTTTTCCAAATCTTCCATCAGCTGTTTCTTCTCATAGTAGAAGTCCTTCATCAGCTGATCTTGTTTCACTATTTTATCTTTTAGTGAAACAACTTCCTCGTGAAGCTGTGTTGTATCAGCTGCTTCTGATACCTTTTTCTTTTCCAGTTCCGCTTTCAGCTCGACATTCTCACACATTATGACGTCAAGGATCTCTTGAAGCTCCTTGGAGTCATTCATTACTTTCTCTACTAGACTCCAGTCAGGTAGCCCTGATTCTGAAACCTGTGTAGAGTGTTCGTGTGATGGTGAGATGTTAGATAGATTTTGGGTTCGAGACATTACCTCATCTTCATCAATGCCGTCTATTTGTCCCATGAAGCACATATCCCAATCAGGTTCATCGTGGGCCATCAGTGCTTCTTCTTCCGAGTCTGAAAATAGCATGTTGTCATCCATTTGGTTGCACTCTGATTCCTCATCGGCGATGTAAGCTCTCCTTCTGTCAGCTGTCTTAGCTTTCAGTAGGTCTTTATCTTTCTTGGACAGCTTTGGACAATCTAGCCGGTAGTGTCCTGGTTCCTTGCAGTTGAAGCAACCTTCTTCTGTTCTTTTGTCAGCTGACTTCTCATCAGCTGCTGCGTACTTGTCTCTGTAAGTTCTTGCGAACTTCTTGTATTTGCCCTTGCTGGTGTTGAGTCTGTTGTAATTTTTGACCAGCATGGCTATTTCTTCAAGTAGCTTTTCCTTGCTCATGTCCTTCTTGTCCTTCTTCGATGACTCAGCTGACTTCTTGTATGCGGATTTTTCAGAGTTGGCTTTGAACGCAATCTCCTTTGGCGCAAGTGTCAGCTCTCCATCATTTAGATTGCTTGAAGATTCTTTCATGCTAATCTTCAAGTTATATTCGTTGTCTTTGAGCATGGAGAATAATCTTTCAGTTGAAAGATCACCTAAGTCACTTCGACTTTGGTGTACCACCTTATATGTGTTCCATTCAGCTGTGAGCGCTAAAATAACTTTTAGATTTTTTTCTCGCTGGGTGTATTTCCCAGTTCGGATGGTTTCTATTTCCACCACTATATTGGAGAATCTGAGTTCCATCCCTTTGATGGACTCGTTGACCAGCTGCTTGAAGTTATCAAACTTCTGGCATGCAATAGTGAATTTATTTTCCTTTATCTCCTCCGACCCTTCGCATAGCGTTGCTAGGGTTTCCCACATCTCCTTTGCGGTTTCGCAGTTGATGAATTTGCTGAGGTAGGCATTGGAGACCGTTGAAGATATGGTGTTCCTCGCGAAGCTGTCTAGTCCAGCTTGCTTCCTTTCTTCTGAGGTATGCTCACTCTTGGGCTTGGGAATGAGCTGATATGTTGGTTGACCACCATCTTGAGTTGGAATAAGCTCGTTCCCTTGTTTGAATATTATGATGGGTCCGTCTGTGATGACGTCCCACATCATATCATAATATGCACAGAGAAAGCTCTTCAGTCTGAACTTCCATATTGCATAATCGTCAACCGAGAAGGTGGGAAGATTCCTGTTAAGATAAGAATCCATGGAGATATGCACAGTATGTAATATTATGAGTTTTTCACAAAGAGGATCTGTTCAGATGACCACTGACAGATTGTCAAGAGAGATCTCTTGATACAGAAACAGCGGTCTGTTGAACCACTGCTCTGATACCAATTGATGGTCCCTGAGCTAGGTATTTGGTGTAGAGGGGGGGGGTGAATACACCAAATAGATTTCTGAAAACTTTTTCTAGTTTAAATAACATAGTTGGTGAGCTCAGTTATTAATCCAGCTGAGGAGGGTTAGCTGGACAAATAACTCAGCTGGCGGTGCGGAATGTGGTGGTTTGAAAACTTAGCTCGGTTGGTTAGAAAAACTCAGCTTGAAAAGATTAACTTTATGTTTTCAGTTTAGTCAAATTGTGCAACTTTCAGAAAGACACAACTGTCTTTGGAGAGCAGCTGTGTATGCAGCTTTAGATCAAATATGCAATGAGATGATAAAGTTAGTACTAAAACTGAATTTAAAGAGAAAGAAAAGAGCACGAGATTTTTACGTGGTTTGGAGTAACACCTCATACGTCCACGACCAGGTTCACTGGTAATTCACTACCACTTGGTTTCCAAGTACCAAGCAACTTCACAACTCTAACCCGAGCTGTGTTTCAACAGTTTGCGGGCACTGTCAAGCCTAACATTTCAGTTTACGGGTACTGAAAAAACCTTACAACCACTTGAATTTCCCGCTTCAAGCAAGCGGTACCTTGACCTAACCTTTCTGGGTAAAGAGGGGTTTGGTTTGGGGTTCCAACTGTGAACGAGTTCTTACAATTAAGAACTTTAGAGTATGATGAACTCGTTCGAAATCTAGGCTTAAGATATATAAAGATTTTGGCCTAGGGATCAGACGAAAAACTAAGCAGTTTCTGAACTAGAAACACTTTAAGATAAAGTGTTCTTTGAACTATGTAGAACTGCTAGAGAGCTTTTGAAAGATTGAGGATTTCAGAGAATGAAAGCTTGTAGAGAGTTTTTCGTATTTGATCCTGAGGTTGAAGACGGGTTTATATAGGTAGAGATTCAAGACTAGCAGTTGGAGGGGCCGTTTGAATCTTACCCACTCTCCTTAAATTCGATATCTACCGTTGGGCGAATCTGCGCCTGTCTTCATTTGTGTCACATCCTAGGTCCTGAAGTCTAGGATGCTGATTCGGCAATCCCTCATTGGTCGAGGCATGTTGACTTCCTCTGACGCCGAGATCTTCTGCCTTTGAAGCTGGCTTCTGGATTCAGAGCTGGATTGGGCAAACTGACTTGAAGTGATGTCTTCAGAGTTAGTTCCTTTTGTTCTGTATACCGGACTCACTCGTGTTTTGAACTCAGCTCGAATTCTCTTCAGCTTGATCATGCTCTGCTGAAGATTGACTCCTGCTATAGACACAGCTGGATCGTCTGCTGTCTTCTGCTTCCTGAACCTGTAAACCTAGAAAATCTAGAGCTCAAACAGGTGAGCTGGACAACACTACTTCGGATGAAGCGATTATCTATTCGGTTGGAGAATCAGTTGGGTTTTGGTAATAAATCAAAACTTTATAATTTTTCCCAACAGGCTCGTTTGGTAGGTATGTTAGGATAAGGTAAGAAAGATAAGGTCAAGATAAATATAGTGAATAAGGGGTGATTGTTATGTATCTTTTGTGTTTGGTAGATAAGATAGCGTCAAGATAAATATAGTGAATAACAGGTTGGTTGTTTGGTATCCTAGTTTAAATTCAAGATTAAGTGAGAAATGACAATTATATCCCTCATAATTAATTATTTTTTAATTTTGAATATTTTTTAATTTTGAATTAATTATATCCTCCGTCGCCGCCGCTGCCGCCTACTCCCACAACCTCCACCATACCCCTCTCGCTCTCTCTTCTTTCACCATGCCCCTCAACCGCCGCCGCTCGTCTCACTCTCCATCACACCACCACCATCACTGCCACCTACCCGCCACCACCATCACCGCCGCCACCTACCACCACCACCATCACCGTCAGCCACAACCTGCCACCACCACCAGCACCGCCGACCACAACCCGTCACCATCCCTCTCCTCTCGTCTGCCACCACCACCATCACATCACTTCGACCTAGACCTGCCCACGGGCCCTGAACCGGCGGTTCCGGGCCCGAGCCCGCCGGTTACGGCTCACCGAGAAGGAATCAGGACCGGCCCGTGTACACCGTACACGGTTACGGCCGGGCTTTTTTAACCCGCTGTCCCGGCCCGGTTAAGAAACCCGCCGGTTCCGGTTAAAAACCGGCCCGGTTTTTAATTTTTTTTTTCTTATATATATATATATATATATATATATATATAAAACATTGAAAATTAAGAAAATGAAACATAAATGAAAATGAACTAGTTTTTCATTAATACTTGAAAATTAAAATAAACATGACTAAATAGAAATTACAAGTACTTGAAAATTAAATTAAACATTACAAAATACATATTTCAATTTTCAACTACAAAATAGAGATTGCATTAGTAACATTACATACTCAATTTCCCATAGCTTCGGTCGGATCGCTTTTGAATGTGACGAACAAGGAAAGCATAGCCATCATTTTGAGTCCACTTGAAAACTTTGTTGCAATAATTGCAATGAACTTCATAGGTTGGATTAGAATAGTCAAGGCAACGGAGCACTACACTAGTGTAGTGCTTGTTGAAAATATCAACCTTAATACTAGATCTAGAGGCATTGTTGTTTCAGCATTTTGTAGAATTGAAGTTGAAACTCGAGTCTTCGAGAGAGAAAATTAAAAAGAAGAAAAATGAAGAAGATAGATAAGGAAGAGATTTGAGGAAGATTGAATGATAGATCATTAAGGCCAAGATTTAGCCGAGGAAATGAGCGAGAAATGCGAGAAAAGTGGTCGGGTCAGTGGTATTTATAGATAGAATTTGTGGTTTTGGAAAAATAATAATAATAATAATTAAAAACCGCCGGTTTCTTCGCCGAACCGCCGGTTGCGGCCGAAAACCGGCGGTTAATTACGTATTGTTTTTGTATTTTTGGAGCACTTTTTTCAACTTTTGTAATTTTTTTTTGTAATTAATTGTTGTATATATATATCTTAAGACAATATAAGCAAAAAAATTTAAATTTTACTTAGTAGTCATTGAATAAAATATTAAATCATTTCTCATTAATATTGTTGAAATTACAACACTTGAAAAGTTGAAATGAAAAAAATAAAAAGGACTTGAGCTCAATTTTAATATTAAAATCGAGTTGCCTACGTATCCTCATGTGAGAGAATCAAAGTCCACGTAGTTCGATTACATTACATTACTCCCTACTCCCTAGTAGTTCTCGTCCACCGATCGATCACTCTCGGTGAACTCTTCGTTCGGGGCTCGTCGCGATCATCCCAATCGAGCTCTTGAGCTCTAAGGTCGGCTCCTCGACTAATCATCAAGCAACATTGTGGCTTCAATGTTTCTTGGTTTCATCGTTGATCTTCTTTGGTCCAACATGAGTCCGCCAATGCTAAAAGCTTGTTCGACCGAGACGGCGCGATGGGACGGCAAACAACTCTTTCGCCATGATAGAGAGTACGGGATACTCCGTTCTCTTTGACCACCACTTCATCACGTCGATTTGTTGAGCACTATCTTCAACACCAAAAACAAAACGACAACCCAAATACATATCTAATTCACTATTACCTTGGCCCCTAGGGAGTTCATAAGATCTATCTTGGTACATGCTACTTAATTGTTGAACTAAGGATCTAAGGAGTTTAAATCAAGTGGTATAAATGAAGAGGTAGAAGTAGAAGAACAGCGTATTCATGTCAAGATCAATACCATGAGTCATCCTATATTCGGCAAAAAGAGATCTTAAAGTTCTTTCTAAATCATCTTTTATTTGAGTAACATTAGGAATATCAAAGAAAATTATTTCTCCATCAATTCGTACATTTAAAAAGTCCATTTGCTTAAAAGCATTATAATAAATATCTAACATTTGACAAACACCATCATATTTCCATTTACAGATCTAAGCACTTAGCTACTAGAAAAACATCCAGTAATATTTCTAAAATATTTTAGCCATTTTTGAACCATAAAATAAATCACACCTTGCAAATTGGGTTTACTAAAACAATTTTTAAAGCTAAGTGCAATATACATGCAATGTTCCAACACACGAACGGAAGACAATAATAAACACCCGATAATTGAACGGTGGCATTATTAAAAACCTTTAACAATTGATATAAATCCATGCATTGGTCCCACAAGAAGGTAATAAAGTCAATTGAACCGTCGCAAATTCTTTTCTAAAAATTCGCATAAATAATCTTTATACTCTAAAGTAGAATTAAGCATTTCATAAGTGGAATTCCAACGATGTGATACATCTCTAACAAAACTCCTATGTTGAATATTCTTATGACGACAATATTTTTGCCATTTTTTACCTAAAGTTATATTTGTATGCAAAAGGGCATAACGGCTTTTCTAATTGGCATAACCGATTCATTAAAAATTTCAAGTCCATCTTGAACACATAAATTCAAAATATGACAAATGCATCTACTATGAAAATATTTTCCTTGGAAAGATGGATTACATGCTTCAACGAGTTCGGGAATACTAGCGGTGTTGGCGGATGCATTATCAAAACCAACCGAAAATACTTTATTAATCAATTCGTATTCATTTAAAACGGTTATAATTATTAAAGCAATATTAGTGGCCGTGCGTGGATCATCGAACTCCCTAAATGCAATTAAACGTTTTTGTAGTATCCATTTATCATCAACCCAATGACATGTTATTCCCATGTAATTATTTTGATGAAAACAATCCGTCCAAATATCGGCACAAATAGAAACTTTATGGCCTAAGTTTATCAAATATTTCATTAATTCCATTTTTTTTATCAAAAGCTTGTCTTCTAATTCGTCTAAGCATATTACTTCTACTAATTTTTTTAGCTATGGGACAATATGCATCTTTTATACTTTCTTGATAGGTTATTTTATCCAAGAAATGTAAAAGGTTGTTTTTCCATAGCACAATATCTAGCCATAACATCTTCGGTACGCTGCATGATCATATTTAAATAAAGCGCGAGAAGACGTACCCGTCGCCGAGAAAGCCGGTGCCACGAATTTGAGTTTGTGTTGATGCAATCCCGTATTCTCCCGGATGACACGTCTCCATGTGTCGCCTTAGTGTGCCATAGCCTCCTCCATGCGTCCATTTGTAGACGTTATTGCAATAGTTGCACAGGCGTTGTATTTTGGAGGATCTCCGGCTTGTCGCTAGGGGCGTCGGCTCTAGGCATTTTTTAAAATGCTTAGTAAAGATATCCGACACAAGAGGTCGAGCCGTCGGTTTGTTTGGCGGCGCTTCGACTTCTTCTTCTTCTTCTTCGTTGATTGTTCTTCGAGATTGCCGAAGCATCTCCTCCTCTGACGATGAACTTGCTCGGCAAACTCTCGATCCTCTTGTTGTTGAAGTTGTTCCGCATACGCCCTTGATATTTCTTCGCGGCCATTGCTCGAGCTTGCCGAGCCGATCTTCCTCCTCTTTGGATCGACGAGGAGCATCATCTTGATTTTCGGCAACGCCTTTGCCCTTATCGACACGAGAGGAGGTCGACATTATGGAATATTGTTGGGGATGGATTTAAGTAATGCGCGTGGTGAGCAGGTTGAGAACTCGAGCACAAAATTAACACAAAAACGAAGAATTCGAGCAACAAATAATAGATCGAATGCTTGAAATTAAATAGAGAGATATGAGAATTGGTGTGATTATTCGAGAGATTATAAAGTGCCACGGCATTTATGTGTAAACGGGCGGTGGAGAGGGGCAAGAAGAACGGCCATTTTTCTAGCCGTTGAGCCGCCGCCGCCCATTGATGCGCCCGTCGTATTGCCGCGCTTGCTGTCTTCTCCCGTCGGGAACCCACAGCGGCTCTCGCCGCTAACCGCCGGTTCCAACGGTTAACCGCCGGTTTTGACCGTTCGAACCGGCCGCCACGTCACATTTTTTTTTTTTTTTTTTAATAATCTTGCTAATCCGCCGGCTTTAACCGGCCGGTTAACCCATGGCCACGGCTCGAACGGTGTGCAGCCCGAACCGGCCTGAGCTCACGGTTCCGGCTACGGTTCCGGCCCGTTGACCGCCGGGCCGGCTAAAAACCGTCGACCGGCGGGCCGGTTCCGCCATAGGCCCGCCGGGCCCCTCCGACGGCGCAAGTGTCTACTTCGACCACCATCCACCGCCACCACCATCCCATCCCTTCTCTCTCTTACCTCGTCTTTCACCCACCACCATCCGCAACCGCCGCCGCCACCCATCTCCGCCAGCATCACCACAATGTAAACTGCCAGATCTACTTCCGCCGCCACACCCTCGTCAGATTTACTTCCGCCACCACCATCCCATCTCTTCTCTCTCTCCACTCGTCTTTCACCCACCACCATCTGCCGCCGCCGCCACCCATCTCCGCCAGCATCACCACCATGTAAACAGCCATATCTACTTCCGCCGCCACACGCTCGTCTCCTTCCGCCGCCACCACCACACCCCTCGTCTCCGACTCCCACCGTGTCATCTCCGTCCAGATAGAGAGAGAGGGGGCGACGGGAGAGAGGGTGAGAGCGCGAGAGAAAGAGAGAGAGAGAGGAGGGGAAATTTGGAACCCACTTTACTGTTCAACCGAGATTTATGGTATCTCACCAATTTGGTGAGATACCTATTCTAAAGGGAAACAGTGAAATAAACGCGGGCCAGGTATAATACCGGGCCGCCCGTGATAGTAATCTTGCCTACCAAACGCCCTGATAAGCCTAGATAGCTAAGCAATCTTGGCTTAATCCACCCTACCAAACAGATCCTAAGTGTATGACAATTTTATTTTTCGATAGTTTACAAAGAGTGAATCACTTTTTTTAAAGATCATGTACATATTTCATATTTTAAATCTCACAACAATTTATTATGATGAATTTCTTTTTCCACTAAAATACTATCCACCAAATATTTATTAAAATTTGTGTCTGACTCGTTGCGACATAGGATTACTTATCGTGAACTTTCACGAAGGGAGTATCTATTTTTAAATATTTATTTGTAAATTCCAATTTCCCCTATTCGAATCCCTTGTCCCAAACACTACCTAAATTTAATGACTTCCACGTAACGACCCTGTTCTAGTGTTGACCAAATAGTCAATCTGATTGGCTTATTTCAAGTGGCCCCACTTCTTGACGAATCTGAAACTTTTCATCCGTTGATTCCCCACACGCGCCTTAACTAGCACGTGGTACAAGGAAAAAAGTACTATAATTTCGTCAGCGAACCAGAATAATTAATAATAAAATATAAAATAATCTTCATTTTCCTTCTTCTCCACCTCCTTCTTCCACACAGACAAACAAGTCAAGAACACCTCACTCATTCTCTGTCTATATATATATGTCAGCTAAACCCAAATTTAATTTCGCGGCTTCTAACTCTCGATATGTTCACCTGAGATAATTTTTCAAACACCTGAGCTCCAATTTAGCCTCTTAATTCCATTACTGCCATTTTTTCCGGCAGAACACGGCCACGGCCGCCGGAGAGAAAATGCGGTAGAACCAAAATCTCACCTCTTAGAAGAACTCATCCTTCAACACTTGAAAGTTACTCAGCTCGAGATGGTGAAACAACGGCCATAATCCGCTTACCGACCCACAAAAGCAAAAAGCTTCGATTTTTACGAGGAAACCGCCGGTCGGAATCTGTTACCCTTTTGCCGGAAGCGAAATCCCGTCTCAATAATGTCTAATGCAAACTCATCTCCAGTGGAGGCGGCAGAAGATGTGGCGGCGAACGCCGTGAACAAGCGGTACGAGAGGCTACTGGCGCTCCGTACGAAGGCAGTGAAAGGGAAAGGAGCATGGTATTGGGCTCATTTCGATCCTATTCTGATCAGAAATCCCGACAACAACCAGCCAAAGGCAGTAAAGCTCAAGTGCACTCTTTGCGATGCTGCATTTTCAGCGTCGAACCCATCGCGAACAGCTTCCGAGCATCTCAAGAGAGGAGCTTGCCCCAATTTCAGCTTGATGTTGAAGCCTATTACTCAGTTACCCCCTCTAGCTTCGCCGTCGTCGCAGCCGAATCATCGCAAGCGGAGCTCAGAATCTCGGCAGGCCGCCGGTACTTCTCTGGACGTGTCTCCAATTAACATGTTTGATTCGTCTCGATTCGGCGGCGGAATGAGCTTCCTGCCGCCCCAAAGTGGGCAATTTCAAGGTCTGAGTCCGAGGCCGCCGATTTTGTCCGGCGGTAGAGAGGATTTGCGGCCATTAGCAATGCTGGAGGAGAGCGTAAAGAAGCTCAAGAGCCCCAAGGCTTCGCCAACATATGCATTGAGCAAAGAGCAAGTTGGTGCAGCCTTTGATCTCTTAGCTGATTGGTTCTTTGAACTCTGTGGGTCGGTGACGTTTTCGAGCCTCGAGCATCCCAAGTTCATTGCTTTTCTCAAGCAAGTCGGCTTGCCTGAGGTGTCGAAACGGGAGCTTCTATGCTCGAGGCTCGACAATAAGTTTGAGGAAGCTAGAAGGGCATCGGAAGCTAGAATCCGGGATGCAGCCTTCTTTCAGGTTGCTTCTGACGGATGGAAGAGCGAAGTTTGCATTGAAGGGAACAAACGTCTGCTTAAATTTATGGTTAACCTTCCTAATGGAACCAGAGTGTTCCAGAAGGCGGTGTACTCGAATGGCGGAGCATTGCCATCGCAGCACGCGGAGGAGGTCTTGTGGGAGACGGTTCGAGAAATTTGTGGCGACAATGCAGAGAGATGCGTGGGCATCGTTGCAGATAAGTTTAAAGCAAAAGCATTGAGAAGCTTAGAACTCCAGAATAATTGGATGGTTAATTTATCTTGTCAGCTTCAGGGATTCTCTAGTTTGATCAAGGACTTCAACCGGGAGCTTCCACTATTTGGGAGTGTAACTGAAAAGTGTTTGAAAATCGCAGATTTGATCAATTCTCAACCGCAGGTTAGGAATTCTTTACTAAAGTTTAGGTTGCAAGGGGTTGAGCTTCCTACATTTATTACAGTTCCTACTCCTAAATGTGACATCTCTAAGAATTTGGGTCCTTTTATTGCCATGTTGGAAGATATATTAACCTGCTCCCAAATTCTACATTTAGTTGTGTTGGATGATACATTTAAAGTTGTTTGCTTAGAGGATAATGCTGCTGCAGAAGTGGCTGATTTTATTCAGGAAGTTGGGTTCTGGAATAATGTAGAGGCTGTTCATTCATTAATAAAGTTGATAATGGGGATGGCTGAAGAGATTGAGGCAGAAAGACCATTAGTTGGGCAATGTCTTCCTCTTTGGGAGGAATTGAGGTCTAAAATCAAGGAGTGGTGCTCCAAATACAATGTAGCTGAGGGGCCCGTTGAGAGGATAGTCGAGAGGCGATTTAAGAAAAACTATCATCCAGCATGGTCAGCTGCCTTCATTCTTGATCCACAGTATTTGGTGAGGGATGCCAGTGGGAAGTACCTCCCCCCCTTTAAGTGTTTGACACACGAGCAAGAGAAGGACGTTGACAAGTTTGTCACCCGCCTCGTTTCAGGGGAGGAAGCTCATATCGCTTTGATGGAGCTTATGAAGTGGAGATCAGAAGGTCTAGACCCATTGTATGCTCAGGCAGTTCAGCTAAAGCAGCAACATCCTGTTACTGGAAAGATGAAGATTGCAAATCCTCAGAGCAGTAGGCTTGTGTGGGAAACTTGCCTAAAAGAATTCAAATCACTCAGCAAAGTTGCCGTGAGGCTTCTCTTCCTTCAGGCAACCTCTTGTGGGATCAAATGTGATTGGTCATTCACAAGAATGTTCCAAGGACAAGGGCCCTCGAGATTAGGGTTCGAGAGGGTACAGAAGCTTATTTTCGTTGCAGCTCATGCAAAGCTTCAGAGACAGGACTTTTCCAGTGTAGAGGAGAAGGATGCAGAGCTTTTGAGAACTGAAAATGGTGAGGAAATGCTTAATGAAGTTCTTGCACATACGTCGTCGATATAATGTTTTTGGTCTTTTCTTTCTTTTGGTTCTCTAGAATTATTTGGTGTAGGATTTGTTAATTTTTTTCATTTATTTAGTTGTCTGAGTACATGGATCCAGAGTGAAGGAGGAATAGATAGTGAATTATTGCAAGAAATTGCTCTCTTTGTTGTATTAGCTGGATCAGATTCTTGGTGTGTAGAGAGAAAAAACCCATTCTTGGTTATACTTCTAGTTTTGAATCGGAAATAGAGTGGGAAACTTGTAGCAATATTGGTTGTTCCTGACTGTATTCATGATTCACAATCTGCACTTTTTGAAATTTGATGAACTTATGGCATCTTGGATGTGGATAGGATGAATTCTTTTGTCACTGACCTCATTAATATTAGCTTTAAACTATTGTGCAAATGCAATTATTTGTCATGGTTGCAATCTTTTCCTGGCTATCTAGTTAATTATGTTGCTATTACACAAAGACAAACCATTTGCTTCTTGTGGAGGTCATCATATTCTGTCATTTTTCCGACAGGTGAAACCCCACTTCCAATCACTCATTAAAATTTCAGCACTTTTGTCTAAATTTTATTTGGTCTATTTCCTAATCTATTTCCTAATCTGTTGTTTTTATTGGAAATTGATCTATTATTTTTATAGAAAGCAAATATACCATTGCTAACCTCACCATTTCGGGCAAGCACTCAGAAATTTTGGTTTTATATGTACCATATGAATGGTGAATGTCCAAATATCTTCTGCACTCTGCTTAGCTATTAAGAAGCACAGCTATGTTATTTATTTTGTAATATTTGATGTTTTTTATAACTGAAATCTTGTTCTGTTGGTGAGCTTGGCCTAATGGGAAAAGATTGTCATGCATTACTCATCCTTTGATCTACTTAATCATGGTAACAGACTATCAGATATATTTCATGCTTATTGTTTACTTCCAAATGTCTACTTATATCTAGAATATGATGAATTAACATATTTAAAATTTAATTAACCCTTTGCTCATTGCTCAATGACAAGTTTTCTGATATGTCTCAAATTAAACCAGACGCGTTGAAGCTAGATAAGTCAAGAAACGTAAGTTTGCTGATCATGGCTGAGGCTGTGGACGTCGACAGCAGAGCTTTGGCTTGCAGCAGTAGGGAGTTGGGGACTGAGAGGTTTTGCTCTTTATCTTCTCGTGAGTGTTTAATTTATTCTTTGTATTGAAAAAAGTATTTAGTGTTAATACTAGAAAGATAGTTTTGATCAAGTACTGTAGTTAGTTAGTCTGCTATGATTGTAAAACGTGTTATTGTTTGGAGCAAACTGTGAAATGGACGTCGCAACGAATTTGTAACTGGTGGATTTCATGCTTTTACACAGGTTGCATCAATTTTGCGAGTGTTTATGTCTAGGCATTTATCGTACGCAACAAAATCTATTGAGAGTTTGTTGCTTGGATATTTTCGAAGTGGTGATAGAAATGGAGGAAAAAGGTATCTGCATGTGCAAGACTAACATAAAGGATACTCCATTTATGCAGGTATCACGGCATCTGTCAAGTAAAAGGTTCTAATCAGCTAAAGATGTTCATGATTACCCATTAAAGACTCCAAGATGAAATTGTACAATGGAGAATGGTAGCAAAAGTTAGAGAGAGAAGAAGAGAGAAAAGTACTACAGAATGTATGGCAACACCACATATGGGATCTCTTGAAAATGATCTTATCCCATCCCACAATTATAGTTGTAAAGATGGTCCTTCTCTTAAGCTACTCAATCATTCTTATCGTTTCATCAATGCCCCTTGTATATATAGTACTTGTGTTAATTAATACGCATAGTATACACGACCAGACTCTCGTTTTTTCATCCGTTCATGCATATATGAATACAAAATAGACTAATCAATTTTGTTCTTGCTTGATCGTCTAATTATTCTAATATTTAATTATATATATTGTCAATCTAATTTATCGCTAAAAGTAAAAACGTAGAGTATGATGGTGTGAACTAGGGTTTTTGCTTTGATGGAGATGAGAGAGAGATAATCTGTAGGTAAGGATTGGTAATACTGACTACTCACCAAACTTGAAGGAGAAAGGGCCTTTTCAATTGTCTAGAATATGGCTCCATCGCATATTAATTTCGGCCACGTTGTTTGTTAACAATGTAGGAGATATAATGATTAGTATAGTACAGAACAAACTCCGCTTTTCTCTTGGAGATTATCGCAATCCTCTCTCTCTGTCTCTCTCTCAGTCTCTCTCTGTCTCTCATAACTAACTCACCTTCTCTTTCTATTTCTAATTTTCTATTGTATTCCCATTTAGTGAATTCCTCCAGGTAAAATTAAATTGCATATTTTTACGGGCTTCTTTTACTGTCTTCTCAAGAATTGACAGGTTCGCTGATACTCATCTTTCAATTTGCCATAATTATAGTAAGGGCGAGTGGTTTTCACTCTTTATTTGAAGCGTAGAATAACGTTGATTTCGTGAATTATGTGTTGGAGCATAAATAAGTGATTTATTTATGAATAAATCTATGAAGCCACATTATGGCTAGCCATAATTTGATTCAATAACAGAAAAAAATCGGTTTATTTAAAAAATTTTAGTTTTAAATGACTTCTAATATTTAAAATATTTAATTTATACAAATTTACCTTTATATATTTGGATTTGGACGTAACATATCTCAATAGATATAATAAAGGCTATACAAAGATTTTTGTTGAAAAAATAAGAAAGAAATATATTTACACTAATCATGATAGAATTTAAGTAAAAAATATAAGCACTAACATAAAATATATAATCTTACTTTTATATGAATCAAATATCTAACAAAATTGATCTATTTTCATTTCATCGATTAAATTATGGCTAGCATATTATAACTAAATAGCATCACTCTATATTTATTGGTGCGGAATTGGGAAAGTAGAAAATTATGGGACTACTGGAAGAGGATAGTGACTTGAATCATTTCGCTACCACAAAATTCCGTGAATTATTATTATTAGATTTAGATGTCAATTATGAAACATGAGTTTAACTTTCATTTTCTTAACCCATCATTTTCCATTATGTGTGCCCCTTTTGAGCTGGAATATTACCGCCTCATTTTCATGCTTTTTCCATTTATTTACTTTATTTTCTTCTTTTATTGAATTTTATTGTATCATGATTCTACAAATGTTCCCTTCATATCTTCAAATTGAATTAAGCATTATTGTTGAGGATTTTCGACTCGAATCCCCAAGATTCTAGAATCTTCGTGAAATCTTATTTTAGTATACGAACTCTCTCTCTCTCTCAATTAAGTTAGGCGTCCGATGGATGCTTCCACTGATTGTGGTAGACCAACATATTTCACATGGGGGACCATCCATCTTTCTCTTCTTGGGTTTTGAGGTCCACAATTTTGGAGGGACAGTCGGATTCGTGGAGTTAAATACATTGGTCGGGTAAAGTATGAATGCATAACATATATTTGTTGAAAGTTTGAATAGATTGAAGACGAAGACCCACTAAATTGTAAAAATTTGGTGTGAAAATGAAATGAACCAATCCAGTGGAACGTAAATACTTATTGATGACGATTGAGGTAAGAATATTAAAAAAATGGTGACAAGTCACAACCACATACTCCAGGCCGCCGTCTTTTGTCATTGTGAGGTGGTTCTCTAGGCCCATTTCGCTTGTACATGTGATAGGTCATAGGAGGCATCCTGATCACTTGGGCCAGTAACTGAACTGAATTACTCGTGAACTATTTCGATCTTGATTCAAAAAAGTTCATTCAAATTCATTTAAAAATATAAGACGAGCTTGAATAGTTAGAGCAATTCACAAGTCAAATTCAAAATTGAGCTTGAATACCGTGTAGCTGAGTTAGTTAAGAACCGAGTTCAAACTTGAAAAAAATACTTGTATTGAACTCGAACCTACGAATTCATTAACGAGCCTAACTTGAACCTGACAATATTCGGTTCGGCTTGGTTCGTTGACAACCCTAGACAAACTCGTACTAATGCTAGGGACAATTAAGCCTCCTAAATCATAATATTGCAAAAACAACAAAAAAAATACAAGTATATTAAACAGTAAATTTTCAATGTTACCCTAATTTTTTTTAAAGAAAAACTCGTTTCCCCCTTGTCAAGTCTATAACACTACAAAAAAACACCAATTTAACGATGAAAATTTCCGTCACCGTCGCCGATTTACTCTCCCGACGGATCGGCGACGGAGCAAATTCGACGTCGATGTCTTGGTCGCCGGTGAAATTAACGACGGAACTCATTCCGTCGGGAGATTCAACGACGGAAAATTCCGTCGTCGAAAATGGTCACCATTTCGTCGTCCTGGAGCTGTACCGGCGACGGACCTGCGACGGACCTGTCCGTCGTTAACTGACGATATTCCGTCGGCAATTTGAAGGCGTTAATGACGGACCGGCGACGGAACAATCCGTCGTTACTCGACGACGGAATAAGATCCGTCGGCGATTTAAAGGCATTAACGAAGGAATGGCGACGAAAAAGTCCGTCGTTAATCGACGACGGAATAAAATCTGTCGGCGATTTTGAGTTTCGTACTATTAATTTCCGTCGGCAGTCCGTCGGGAATTTTTTTTTCCGCCAATAATTTGTTTTATTTTATTTCCAACCACCTGTTCAAATCAGACCCAATCAAGAACACATATATTATTTTCAATACAAATAAGCAATGAAATAACGAAATCATTTCATATATAATGACTAATGTGTGAATCATCCAACACAACAAAGTATCTAATATTCAGTTTTCAAATAAAAACTACAGTAATAAAACTACAGTCAAGATGGTGGGTGTCCTGATCTCATGAACTGCTGCATAATCATGTCGAGTTGTTCCTTCATCCTAGCTGCCTCAGCAGCCTGTCTCTGCATTCGCTCCTCCAACTGCATCCGTTCTTCACGCTCAGCTTGCATCTGCTCCATTATCCGGACACGCTCGCTCCTCTCTTCCTGCAGCTCAGTCTGTAACGAGGACAACTGTTGTGTCATAGCCTCCGTGTCAACGCCTGATGACACTACTGAGCCACCAGAGGAGCGAGATCCACAACTTATGTACATTGATGCTCGATCTCCTAAACATAGCATTCTCCCCTTGCTGCTGTTTTCCTTGACCACCTCGATGTATATTGCATTTGTTGGTCCCAAGACGGATACCTTGGTGTAGAGGGGGGTGAATACACCAAGGTTTAAAAACTTTTCCAAGTTAAAACTCTTTTGAGAGAGCCTGCTGTGTTCGACTCAGCTGGATGACAGCTTGAGTGACACAGCTGGCTGTGAGAGTGTGTGCGGAAGTTGGTGGGTTTGGAAAGTCCGTCTGTTGCTTCAAATTATATTGCAAATCTCTGTTTCACTTTTCGGTTAATCAGTTTATGCAGCTTGAAATGTATGCTCATGAGGAGTTAGCTAAATGCATAAAACAAAGCGATAAAGAACAAAGCAATTTTAACGTGGTTCGGAGTAACACCTCCTACGTCCACGACCAGGTTCACTGGTAATTCACTACCACTTGGTTTCCAAGTACCAAGCAACTTCACAACTCTAACCCGAGCTGTGTTCCAACAAGCCATGGGCACCGTCAAGCCTACACCTTCGCTTCCGGCATCGAAGAACTAACCACTCGAATTATACGCTTCGAGCAAGCATACCTTTTACCTAACCTTTCTGGGTTTGGGTCTGGGTATGGGTTTTCCAACTATGAACGAGTTCTTACAATGAAGAACAAGGAGTAAGATGAACTCGTTCAAACTAGGCTTAAGATATTTATTCTGATCTATTCTGCCTAAGACTGAATGTGTGAACAACTAAGAACACAGCTGACTGGCTGGGTGTTCTTGAAAGATATGGCTTTGAAGATCGTTGTTCATCTTTTTGTTTTGCTCTTTTATTTCTTCAGTCGTCTTGCTAGTCCCCTCATTTCTTTAATGGTGAGGAGATATATATAGGTGGAGATTCAAACTAGCCGTTGGAAGAGAGCCGTTTGAATCTTACCTACTCTCATTGACTTCTGGCCTTTAACCTACGAAGTAGGTCTGCATCTGCAGAGGCTAGTTCTTCTCTGAATTGACTGCGTCAGATAAGATCTTCTGATCTTGTCTTGGAGAAGGTCTTCGTCTTCGATCTGCTAAGCTTCTCTGCTGTGTCTTCAGCGGCTTGGACTCTGCTGCGTCTTGACTCTGAGCTGTGTCTGAGACCTGAGCTGTATCATTAACCTGAGCTGTGTCTTCAACCTGAGATGTGTCATTAACCCGAGTTGTCTTAGACCTGAGCTGTGTCATTGACACTAAGCTGGGTCTTTTACACTGAGCTGGGTTTCCGTCACTGAGCTGGGTCTTGATACTGCTGGGTCTTTGACTCTGCTTGGTCCTTGCTTTGCTGGGTCTGTTTTGCTGAATGCCTTAGCTGGGTCAGCTTAGCTGTATCTTCTGCTGGCTTTTGCGACTCTACCTGTAAACTAAGAAACTCTATAAGCTCCAACAGGTGAGCTGAAAAACGCTTAGGCTTGAGCAATCATCTACTCGGTTGGGGTCAGCTGGGTTTTGGTATCAAATCAAAACTCTATTAATTTTCCAAACAATTTCCCCCTTTTTGATGATGCCAAAACCTAACTGAGAAAAACAATTTACTTCTCCCTTAACAAAAAAACAAGTTTTCAAAAGTTTAAACATTCACAACAGGAAAATCAAATTCAGAGTTCAGTGCCTGGACAAAGAGTTATTATCATCAGGGTGAGCTTGAGATAAAATCGAGCTTTTCATTAATAAAGGATATTTTACAATTTTACAAAAGAAATTCAAAAGACAGAATTTCCAGATGGCTGGGTCTTCAACTGAGCTGCTTCCTTTGTTCATCAATCTGATGGCCAGTCTTGAGACCATATCTGTTGAAGATGAACTCTTTCAGTTCCTTTCATTCTGCTTGATTCTTTGATTTGGAAATTCCTCTTTCGCCAGCCCAGTGATGAATTTCTTTGATAATCTGGGCCTTGTCAGGAAGGTTCGTTCCAGCTAGAGATGGAGGCTTCAATTGCTTGACTTTACTTTTGAAACCTTTAGCTGGATGTTGTTTCTCTTGGCATATAGAGCAATTGATCTTGCCATCATTGGATCTGTCTCATGAAGTTTGAGGAGTTAATCCTGGAACACAGTTTCTGGATCCATGCCTTTGTACTGATTCAAGTAGTAGAATTCTTTGATGAATTCTGATATGCATCGTTCCCAGTTTTCATTGATATCATCTGGGTTCTTCTTGTCAGTTGAGGCGGCTTGGACTTGATTCTTCCAAGCTTGCCTGTAGCTCTGTCTTTTCTTCTTTTGCTTTTTCTCAGCAGGCTTGAGCGAATCAGCTTTCTTCTTGATAATCTTATCCAGCTCTTGCATTTCTCTTCTTTGCTTGTTGTGGAAGTTACACAGCCAGTGATAGTCCTTGTACTCTTCTGGCTTATGTCCATAGGCTTTGGCAAGAGCAGCCATCTTCTCTCTCCACGTCTCTTTGACTGCTCTGGCTGCTGTAGTTGGCTCTGGCTCTTCGTCATCCAGCTCTTTGGCGAAATCGTCGATTTCCGATTGAAAAGGCTGCACAGGTTCCCCCTTAGCTGCAGCTTCCATCTCCATTGTTTTTCCATCTTTATTCTTATTTTCCCCCTTTTTGGCATTATCAACAAGGGAGACAGAGAGGTTAATGACTGTTGCTTTGAGCTTGGCGAGAGCGGCTTCAACATCAGCGATCTTGGCTGAGTTGTCAGCTGTAGCAATGTTCAGCTGAGCAGTGCTATTGTTTCCAGTTCTGAACTGAGCATCCAGATCTTTATATAAGTTGAAGAGTTGGCGGATGTCAGAGTTGTTGGAGAGAGTGGACTTTTTGAGAGCTTCCATCTGACTTGAAATATTTGTTATGTCATCGACCAGTGGAGCTTGATGTCTTGTTACAATCTCAGGAACTCTCTTTTCTAGAAGGTGTGATTGATCAATGTTTTGAGAGACAAGAGATTGCTTGAGATCTAGACTTGTACTTTCTTGTAAATCTTGAGCAAATTTATGGACTTTATCAATTGTCCGTTGTTGCTCTCTAACTTGACAGTCTAGAGCTGTGAATCGCGTAATGACATCTACTTGAGACTTCAGTCTGTCCTGAAAAAGAATTTCTTCAACCTCTTTAGATATTGCTTCCTTCATGACGGTTGAAAGCTCGACAGCTGAGTCTGTTTGAGTTGCAGAATCAACATGACTGGGTTTGTTTGCCTCGAACTCGACCAGCGAGCGAGTGTCATCGGCCTTTGGATTTGGTGGGGCTGCTGTCTCTGGTTCAGCTGTTTCATCAGCAGGTTCTTCAATGATTATTACCCTAGCTGTGTTATCTGGTACAGCTTCCTTGGTAATTTCAGCTACGATTTCTTTGGATATGACAGCTCCAGAAGATGTCTCCCATCCCGCTGCTGTTAGAAGCTTGTTGGCTGATTCCCAGACTTCAGCTGGGTGCGGCTTGGGGTATTGCTGAGATACTTCAATAATACCTCTGATGAGATCATCTTGATGTAAGTAAGCATCTTCCAGACTTCCAAAGCCAAAAGTGTGCTGGAGGCATGCTTCATCCGTTTTCAATTTCTCGTAGGAGAAGGTCTCGATCAGCTGCTCATTCTGGTACCACGTTGCCATCTTGGTGGCCAGATAGAATTTGAGGCCTCCAACTTTGACGAGGGCGATTGGCAGGTACGCCAAGATGGGATACTGAGTTAGAACACTCTTGGATCCCTTCGATGCGTAGCTCCTCGTACATAACTTCCATGAATGCTGAGCCAGATGAGTTGAGTGATGGAGAAGCAGTAGAGTTACTTTCCTCTGATTCTGTGGAGATTTGATTGGTGGAAGAGGGTTCAGTTTGGTTATCAGCTGGCTGTGAAGGAGCTTCAGCCAGTTGAATCTCTTCATGTACGTTTACAGGAGATGAATCTTTTGTTGGAGAGATGGGTGGAGGAGAAGGCTGTTTGGACGGAGAGTTGTAAGGCGGTGAGGGCTGGGGTGAACTGGGAAGAGTTGTCTGACTCTTTGGATTGTCCAGCTTGTCCTCTGAACTGGATGATGATTCATCATTCAATCCCATATCAGCCAAGATGTTTGATCCGAATTGATTGAAGGCTGATACTGGCTGTGGGGAAAGAATCACTATTGCTCGACTAGAAGTTTCTTCAGAAGAATGTCTCGCCTCAGATGGTGGAATGACAACCGTTTTCTTTTTCTTTTCAGCTGGACCTTCAGCTGGTTTGGAGTCAGTTGTCTTTCTTTTTCTCTGCTTCTTCTCAGCTGGAACATCTGCCTCTGATTCTTCCAGCTGCTTCTTGCCTTTGCTAACAGCAGGCTGTTTCCTTAGGAGATCATTGATTTGACTCATTCTCTGGAAGAGAATCTTCGTTTCTGGAAACGGATCTAATTCAGCCTACTTTACTGTGTATCATTTCACAGCTTGTTCTATTAAGAACAAAATCTTGGAGCATAGATACAGGGGCTCTGAGGTTGAGTACGTAGTCCTGGTGGAGTCAAACTTGATCTTCTCTGACTCCTTGACTAATCTGTTGAGTAAGAAATCAAACCAGTTGACGTTTGCGCCTTTGATCATGGCAATCATCGGCTTGAGCTTTGGAATACTGATCTCTCCTTGAGATCCAGCTATCTCTAAAATGCACTTTTGCGTGATATCCAGCAGCAACCTGTACTTTGGCTTGAGTAGGAGCTTTGACATGCTTGCTCTGTACGGCTCTAGGGAGATAAGCATCTCTTTACTGATGAATTCATCCACTTCTTCATGGCTGTAATCGTCTGGGATGAATCCTCCTTCTTTGGGTAGGTTGAACACCTTTCGTAGCATCTTTTTAAGTTTGATATTGACGGTTGCTGAGTCAAATTTTCCGTCATCGCCCTTGACAGTCACATCGAATGAAGATGAGTAAAAGCCTTCTTCGTCAAAGATGTTGAGATAGAATAGAGCGGCATCTCTCTTCAGCATGAGCTTGGGTATGGAGGTTGCCCACAGTAAGAGACCGGAGTCTATTACGAGATCTACCATCTCTTTGAGTTCAGAAACTTGATGGTTGGCGGTGGAAAGACAACTTTCAAATGACAACTTTGTCATAACAACTTTGAACTGGTTAATCCATGCGGTTGATTTCTTGGGTGCCATTTCTGCAGACTGTTGATTTTGATCGAGCGAGGAATTTACAGAAAATGGACAGATGATTTGAAGATTTGAAAATCGCAGAGATAAAGATGGAAGAATCCTTCGTATCTTTTCCATGTATATCAACTGCCATAAAGGATCATCGGTTGAGATCGAGACAGCTGGTATTCTGATCAACGGCTGGGAGAGATTCACTCATCACGTTCTGACGTGTTTACGGTGAGTGTATTATAACCGCGCGTGAGACAGTTCAAACGCTTGACATTCTGCCTCGATCCTACCGTGCTTCAGTACTCAGCAGTCTTTATAATTAATGCGATGGGAAAGGAAACTTATCAAGCAATTTAACTAAGGAACATATGTCTGCTTAAAATAAGAATTCAGAATAATTGGACTTAAATAGTATATTCCTTAGAGAAATAAATGCATGAGACACAAACCGGACAACTTGGACAGAGTATTCAGCTTATATCACGGTGGTCTTCTCTTTTGCTTGATTGAAATATCTTCTCAGCTGAGTTTCTAGAGATTAGCTTTATTCTTCTTCAGCTGAGTTCCCTTTCTCGTCAGATCCACTTTGAGTTTGTTCCTCCTCAGCTAGATGAACTTTCTTCACTTGAATATTCTGCTGGAATGAATTTGCCCTCAGCTGATATCACAACTGTGTTGATTTCCAGCTTGATTGAGTTCCCTCCTAAATTTGATAGAAGATGGCTGTCTTTTCTTAGCTGCTTCTTACTTGAGTTGATCGGAATCTCATTACTGGTTCATTTCTTTGATGATGTCAGCTGTTCTATGACCAGCTGAGTTCACCGCTGCTTTGTGGGGAATGATCTTCGATTTCCTGTTCTTTGTATTGCATCCATACGCGTTGATCTCACCAGAAAAACCGTTCACAACAATTGGCTGGGACCAATACGCTTGACATAATCTTTGAAGAGCTTTGAGGTGAATTATGAGCTTGATCATCTGCTGTCTTTACAGCAAGCTTGGTGACATCCTCAGTTGCGTCTGTCCCTCGACCTGTTATCAATCCTTCAGAACCCAGTTGTGATTGGGTCCGGCTTTGTTACTGAGGGTTCCGTTGAAAACCCAGATTTGTCTTTATTGATTGTGAGTGATACTTCTGGTTGGTCCTTGAATGTGTCCACTCCTTCTTTGGACCTGTTGACTCCTTTTTCTTTGATGAGGTTCATTTCATAGCTGGAGTTTGTCAGCTTGATCTCTAGCTTGATATCCCGTCTGCTGGAATCTTGGTGTGAAGCTCGGTTGATATTCAGCGTTATAACCAGCTGAGATCCTTCTCAGCTGTCTTTTTAGTTGACATTGATGTCTGTGCTGGATGACATTCTGTCTTTGATTTTGATTCCAGTCAGCTGGATTTATCTGTTGCCTTGGAGCTCTGTGATCGGCTGGGAGTTGCTGCGCAGATTTTCTTCTCTGATTGGACTGAACTTGGAGAGCTGGCTTGATTATGTAAGACCTATTTGATATATCGTTGGCTAGATTCCAGCTGGGTTTGCATTGGCTGGATCCATTCTTTGATCTGATACAGCTTTGGCCATCTTTAAGTTCCTGATGATTCAGTCTTCTGCTTGGCTTTCTGAATTTATAATGATGGGTCCGTTAGTGATAACATCCCACATCATGTCATGATGCACGTTCAGAAAGCTATTGATTTGGATCTTCCATATCTGATAGTCATCGACAGAGAATGTCGGAAGATTCCTGCACAAGGGAGATTTCAAGACAGTATGCAATATAATGATTTTAAAAAGATTTTGAAACTTTGAAGGATCTGTTCAGGTGACCACTATCAGCAATGAAATGCTGACTTGACACAGATACAGTGATCTTTTGAACCACTGCTCTGATACCAATTGTTAGTCCCAAGACGGATACCTTGGTGTAGAGGGGGGGTGAATACACCAAGGTTTAAAAACTTTTCCAAGTTAAAACTCTTTTGAGAGAGCCTACTGTGTTCGACTCAGCTGGATGATAGCTTGAGTGACACAGCTGGCTGTGAGAGTGTGTGCGGAAGTTGGTGGGTTTGGAAAGTCCGTCTGTTGCTTCAAATTATATTGCAAAACTCTGTTTCACTTTTCGGTTAATCAGTTTATGCAGCTTGAAATGTATGCTCATGAGGAGTTAGCTAAATGCATAAAACAAAGCGATAAAGAACAAAGCAATTTTAACGTGGTTCGGAGTAACACCTCCTACGTCCACGACCAGGTTCACTGGTAATTCACTACCACTTGGTTTCCAAGTACCAAGCAACTTCACAACTCTAACCCGAGCTGTGTTCCAACAGTTTGCGGGCACTGTCAAGCCTACACCTTCAGTTTCCGGGTACTGAAGAACTAACCACTCGAATTACACGCTTCGAGCAAGCGTACCTTTTACCTAACCTTTCTGGGTTTGGGTTTGGGTATGAGTTTTCCAACTATGAACGAGTTCTTACAATGAAGAACAAGGAGTAAGATGAACTCGTTCAAACTAGGCTTAAGATATTTATTCTGATCTATTCTGCCTAAGACTGAATGTGTGAACAACTAAGAACACATCTGACTGGTTGGGTGTTCTTGAAAGATATGGCTTTGAAGATCGTTGTTCATCTTTTTGTTTTGCTCTTTTATTTCTTCAGTCGTCTTGTTAGTCCCCTCCTTTCTTTAATGGTGAGGAGATATATATAGGTGGAGATTCAAACTAGCCGTTGGAAGAGAGCCGTTTGAATCTTACCTACTCTCATTGACTTATGGCCTTTAACCTACGAAGTAGGTCTGCATCTGCAGAGGCTAGTTCTTCTCTGAATTGACTGCGTTAGATAAGATCTTCTGACATCGGGATCTTGTCTTGGAGAAGGTCTTCGTCTTCAATCTGCTAAGCTTCTCTGCTGTGTCGTTAGCGGCTTGGACTCTGCTGCGTCTTGACTCTAAGCTGTGTCTGAGACCTGAGATGTATCATTAACCTGAGCTGTGTCTTCAACCTGAGCTGTGTCATTAACCTGAGCTGTCTTAGACCTGAGCTGTGTCATTGATACTAAGCTGGATCTTTTACACTGAGCTGGGTTTCCATCACTGAGCTGGGTCTTGATACTGCTGGGTCTTTGACTCTGCTTGTTCCTTGCTTTTGCTGAGTCTGTTTTGCTGAATGCCTTAGCTGGGTCAGCTTAGCTATATCTTCTGCTGGCTTTTGCGACTCTACCTGTAAATTAAGAAACTCTATAAGCTCCAACAGGTGAGCTGAAAAACGCTTAGGCTTGAGCAATCATCTACTCGGTTGGGGTCAGCTGGGTTTTGGTATCAAATCAAAACTCTATTAATTTTTCCAACAACGTTCATATCGATCTCTTGCTCTTCAGTAGAATCTTGTAGCTCACTCATTTCGTGTGCAAGCTGGTACACCATCTCCTATAACCAAATACATGTCAATTATTAATAAACATAAAATACAATCAACAATTAAGTTGTAAAGTACTTTAAAAATATTTAAAAACTTCCAGCAATTCGTTTTGCCCTTGCTGATGTATAGTCTCCATTCTTACAGTGAATCCTCAAAAAAACTTCCCAGTCAACTTGTTCATCCGACATATTCTTTTCCTTGGCCTAATCATGCAATACAATGAGAAAGATTAATAAGACAAAAGTCAAATAACTAATACAATATAACTATAATTTGAAAAAAAATACTTACTAGCAATTCAGCATACTCGTGTGCACTCCTCGACTTTCTAAAGTGTGTAGCAATGCCGGTCCCTGGCCCCTCAGACTCCGACAATCTGCAAATCTTTGCTTTACGGGCTTTCTCTTTGACATCATCTCGTTCTCAATAAGCTATCCACCCTCTCAGTCTGAATCAGGAATGTATGCAGGCTTATTTCCTTGAGCTAAATAGTCGGCCTTGAAGTCACTGATCAAGTTCTTGTACCTAATTGCTGCTCTCTTCCTCCACCATTCTTTAATTGGCTCTTCCTCAACAGGTTCCCAATAGAACACTTTCTAAACAAACATAAATATACTTTAAATGAGCAAACAATTATCTCATATCTAAAAAGTGTAATAATTTTATAAGATTACCTTGAATTCTACAAAGTACTCCAACTTCTTCTCCTCGGGCACTAGCTTCCAACTGAATCCATCTTTGTGCATAGAACTTCTGAATGTAGCTGAAATCGTTGAGGCACTGCAAAATTGTGGTTCAAAATACCTGCGACACGTTAACATAATTATGATGTTAATTCAATAAACCAGCAAATATTTCAAGTAAAATAATATAATCATATAAAATGAATATACTTAATCCCCTTCTTTTCCACCAAGTAAAGTCGTTGTCTGCCACTACCACCACCACATGCAGTGCTAGGAGAGCCTGCGGCTGATGACGCATCAGCCGTACCGCAAGAGGAAGAAAACCCGCCGCTCAGTGCGAGTCCCGTGTCGTCTCATCTCCCAAGCCACGTCCTCGTCCACCTGTGGAAATCTGTACTACCTCGTGTGAAGCTGTGCTCCTACCACGTCCCTGGGCTCGACCCCGACCAGAACCTCCTCCTGTACTACCTTTAGCCTCGCCAACTGAACCGAGGCTACCCCTACCACGTCCGTGACCGTGTCCTCCAGACGACATCTGCAAGTAAATTCACAGAATTGTTAAATCCATATAAATAAATATATCATAAAAAGTAAAACAAATAAAAACAAATGTAACTTGATGCTTATTTAACGCATTCACACAATGTGCATGATATTATTAAACCTCGATGCTATTCGCCTGAATCATAATCGTCTTCATCATTCTCACTAGAATTATTAACTTCATCATCCGACATAATGATTTCTTCATCTGAATCTTCATCATCTATTAGTTGAATCTGATCACCATCTGGATGAACTGTACGAGGGTCTTTGTCCAAAATTGGAATAGTGGAATGTTCAAACTCATCCTCTTGAAATGGCGGGGGTACTATTGAGTTAGATGACACATCTATGTTGATCTAGCTTTAATTCTACAAGCTTCCCACCAATCTTTCTTCGACTGTTTTGATAGTCCCTGAGCTGGGTATTTGGTGTAGAGGAGGGGTGAATACACCAAATAGATTTTTCGAAACTTTTTCAAGTTAAATCACAGAGTTGGTGAGCTCAGTTATCGATCCAGCTGGGTAAATAACTCAGCTGGCGGTGCGGAAAGTGGTGGTTTGAAAACTTAGCTCAGTTACTTAGAAAAACTCAGTTTGAAAAGATTGACTTTACGTTTTCAGCTTAGTCAAGTTGTGCAATTTTCAGCTGTCTTTGGAGATCAGCTGTGTGTGCAGTTTTGAACAAATATGCAATGATATGAGAGAGTTAGTACAAAACTGAATATAAAGAGAGAGAGAAAGAAGCACGCGAGTTTTTACGTGGTTCGGAGTAACACCTCCTACGTCCACGACCAGGTTCACTGGTAATCCACTACCACTTGGTTTCCAAGTACCAAGTAACTTCACAACTCTAACCCGAGCTGTGTTCCAACAGTTTGCGGGCACTGTCAAGCCTACACCTTCAGTTTCCGGGTACTGAAGAACCTACCACTCGAATTACACGCTTCGAGCAAGCGTACCTTTACCTAACCTTTCTGGGTTTGGGTTTGGGTATGGGGTTTCAACTGTGAACGAGTTCTTACAATTAAGAACTTTAGAGTATGATGAACTCGTTCGAAATCTAGGCTTAAGATATACAAAGAGTTTGGCCTAGGGAACAGACAAAAAACTAAGCAGTTTCTTAACTAGAAACACTTTAAGATAAAGTGTTCTTTGATCTATGTAGAACTGCTTGAGAGCTTTTGAAAGAATGAAGATTTCAGAAAATGAAAGCTTGTAGAGAGTTTTTCGTGTCTGATCCTGAGGTTGAAGACGGGTTTATATAGGTAGAGATTCAAGACTAGCCGTTGGAGGAGCCGTTTGAATCTTACCTACTCTTCTTAAATACAAGATCTGCCGCTGGGCGAATCTGCACCTATCTTCATTTCGTGTCACATCCTAGGTCCCGAAGTCTAGGATGTCGATCCGGCAATCCCTCATTGGTCGAGGTAGGTTGACTTCCTCCGATTCCGGATCTTCTCGCCTTTAGAGCCGGCTTTTGAATTCGTAGCCGGACCGTCTTGAAGTGAAGTCTTCAGAGATAGTTTCCTTGTTCGCATAAATTTGACTACCGTTGTGTTTGAACTTCCGACTTTCAAATTCTCTTGATCAGGCTCTGCTGGATCACTCAGCTGAAGATTGACGCCTGCTATCTTTTGCTAGCTGACTCCAGCTCTAAACACACTCGGGTCGATCGTCGTCTTCTCATAGCCGACTCCACCGTGAACACAGCTGGGTCGACTCCTGTCTTCCGCTTCCTTAACCTGTAAGCCTAGAAAATCTAAAGCTCAAACAGGCGAGCTGGAAAACACTATTTAGGTTGACGCGATCATCTATTCGGTTGGAGAATCAGTTGGATTTTGGTATCAAATCGAAACCTTATAATTTTCCCAACAATTTTCCCCTTTTTGATGATGCCAAAACCTAACTGAGACAACTTATGATGCAGAAAAACTTGTGTTTTATTAATGTAAGTATATACATTATAACACAGGAAAAAGAAAGAAGAAAAAAAAATCTTCAAATCTTCAGTCTTCAATCCTTCAGTCTTCAATCCCAGTTGGCTGGGTCTTCTCTTCTGCATCCATTGCTTCTTTATTTTGACTCGACTCTTTAGCTGATTCTGATCCAGCTGGTTCATCTAGCTCAACAGTTTGCCTCTTCTTTGACTTGTCTCTCTTCTTCCTTACTTCTCCCTTTTTGGCATGATCAAAACAGGGTGGGAGAGATACACCATCGGCTGTTGTGATGTTTTATTTTGGCGAAACTGTGGTTTTCAGCTCTGAGCAGCGAGGTTTGGAGTCTAAGTGGCTCAGCTGTTATGTTAGCTGGCTCTTCTTCAGTTGCATTAGCCTCAGCTGTGATTGCAGACACAACGTCCTTGGCCTGATTCACGGGCCTACCGAGTGCTTGGAGGGATGAGTTGGCACGGGAGATAGCATCTTCCGAGTCGGCACAACTTCATTCCTTGCAACTTTTGCTTCTTCGTACTTCTTAGATTGAATGAGAAAGTCCGATTCAAAGACTTCGAGGGGCTTCGTGATCAGCTCATATCATCATCATCCGGCAGTGATCATTGACTGGGTGATGTTTCTCATTTAAGCTTGGTGCAGGGACTTGAGCATCTTTCATCGGAAGATCTCGAAACTGGTGTCCCTGTGGAGCTGAAGGAAACTGAGGAGAAGGCGGTTGAAGTATCCCATCTGTCTTGGGGTTTAAGCTAGGTTGATCAGCTGGAATACTCCGTTGCGGTGTTGGTGACGATGATGTTCACGCAGGGACGTGAACTTCTCCTCCACCGTAAGAAACGACCGCTTGTGGGCCTTCTGCTCCTCGGAAAGTGATTACGAACTCTCTCATAATGTCACCGGCTTTCCGCCGATCGACCGAGCACCTTTGACTTGAGTCTTCTGTTTGAAGACAGTGCTTCAGTATATTTTGTCTCCTCAAGTTGTCTCCGATTCCCAGCTGGGACGGAGATAGATGCATGCTGCTTTGTCTCCTGCATCTTTTTCTGTGCCTCCTGTGGTGGAGCAAGAGCTTTGTCATGACTGCTCTTGAATACTCCGGCTTTATCAACATCTGGTCTAGGTCTGTTGACGTTGATTTTTGCATCCCAGGGAGTTGTATGTCCCGTTCTCTCTTTCATGATGAGAGAAACAGTGGGGCTGAGGAGGTCTTTTTCCTTTGACATTCCCATAAAGTTTTCTGCACCTTCCTGGTGAATGACGTTCTTGAGCTTTGCAGTCTCTCACTGCACTGGCCTGGATCTGTCGAGGGGCTTCACCTTCTTTTGGACTTCCTTCTTCTTTGAGGTTCTTGAGAGTTAAGCAACTCCTATCTTGAAGCTTTGACAGATTCTTCAAGTTTGATCGGCTCTGGGGGATATCTTTCTGGATTCCGCGTTCTTCTTCTGCATCTTTTGTTAGTAGAAACAAATAATACCAATTGATGAAAATAAGAAAGAATGCCGAAAAACTTTTTAGGGTTGATGCGTATATCTTCTAGCATATTTAAAGAGTTTTCTTGATGAATGGACGATCAAGATTTGTCTATTGATTAAGAAGATCTACGTCTGGAAGTGATTCTCGCGACATATTAATTTCTTGATTAGAATATGTGAGTTAATGCGCGAGAGAGAACGGTTGAGGCGTTTTGACTTTTGCCTCAAAACTCTCATTATTCAATTCTTTGCAGACTTTTAATTAAGATTGATTAGATATGACAAGATGTGAGTTGACAGAAAAACAGATTGAGTAGGTGTAATTAATGTTGTTGCAAACCTCTCAGCTGATCATTGTAGTCACCGATACTGTTGAGTGGGTGTGGGTCATTGTGGTTCCACGATTCTCCTCACTGAATAATCCTTCACTTTCAAGATCCGGTTTAGTCGAATTCTTTCTTGCATTCAATTGGTTCCGTTTTCCATTCACTCGTTGCATTCAATTGGTCTGCTATTCACTGGTTCCGTTGCATTCACTGGTCTTATTCAAATTACTGGTCTGCTTTATTCAATTGGTTCCGTTCTATTCACTGGTGAAGCATCGTCTGGGTTGAGAAGTCCAAGTAATCCGCATAGCATTTTAAATCTTGCTTCTATCAGCGGTTTTGTGAGAATATCAGCCCGCTGTATGTCTGTGTGAATTTTCTCAACAATCACATCCTTATTTTCTACATGATCTCTGATGAAATGATGTCGTACGTCTACATGCTTGCATCTTGTGTGAAGTACTGGATTCTCTGATATGGCAATCGCACTTGAGCTATCACACAAAATTGGAACCTGTCCAGTTTTTACTTCATAGTCATCCAGCTGATGTTTTAGCCAGAGAATTTGCGAGCAGCAGCTTCCAGCGGCCATATATTCTGCTTCTGTCGTGGAAGTTGCGACGCACGTTTGTTTCTTTGAAAACCATGAAATCAACTTACTTCCTAAGAACTGACAAGTTCCTGAAGTTGATTTTCTGTCCAATCGATCTTCAGCGAAGTCTAAATCTGAGTATCCAGTCAGCTGTAGATTGTCTTCAGCTGGGTACCACAGCCCAACATTCTGAGTTCCTTTGAGATATTTGAGAATGTTCTTGGCTGCTTGCATGTATGCTTCCTTTGGATCAACTTGAAATCTGGCACACACTCCGACTGCGAAAGAAATGTCTGGACGACTTGCTGTTAGATACAGCTGGGATCCTATTATCCCTCTGTATTTGCTGGAATCAACTGACTTCCCTTCAGTTCCTGGTTCAATCTTCCAGTTGGTGTTCATTGGAATCTTTACAGTTCTGCTGGATTGAACTCCATACTTGGCGATCAAGTCTTTCACATATTTGGATTGATTTATGAAAATCCCTTCTGATGATTGCTTGACTTGAAGTCCTTGGAAGAAACTCATTTCTCCCATCATGGACATTTGGAACTTCTCTGACATTATCTCTCCAAATCTTTGGCATAAGAAGCTTGATCTTGATCCAAAGATGATGTCGTCTACGTAGATTTGAACAACCAGGATGTCTTCTCCTGACTTGATAGTAAAGAGAGTTCTGTCTACTGAGCCCTTCTTGAATCCTTTGGATACGAGAAAATTTGACAGAGTGTCATACCAAGCTCGAGGTGCTTGCTTCAATCCATAAAGAGTCTTCTTTAGCTTGTAGACTTTATTTCCTTCTTCTTCGAATCCTGGAGGTTGTTCAACGTAGACGTCTTCTTTGATTTCTCCATTTAAGAATGCACACTTCACATCCATTTGATAGACCTTAAATTTGTGATGTGCTGCATAGGCGAGAAAGAGTCTGATTGCTTCCAATCGTGCTACTGGAGCAAATGATTCTTCGAAGTCAATTCCTTCCTACTGAGTGTAGCCCTTGGCAACCAGTCGAGCTTTGTTTCTGATGACGACTCCCAGGGTATTCAATTTGTTCTTGAATATCCATTTGAGGCCTATGACTTTGACTTCTTGAGGTCTGTCGACTAATTCCCAGACACAATTTCTGAGGAATTCGTTCAGCTCTTCTTGCATGGCGTTGGTCCAAGGCACACTCTTCAAAGCTTCGAGAATTGATTGAGGCTCTGGCACTTGAGCTACGTAACACGCCATTAGAGCTGTGTCCTCATCATAGACCGTCGCCCAAGCTTCTACCGAGAGCCGAGCCGTGTCACCGCTTCTTGATGATCCGATAAAGCTCGAGCACCGAGCTTCGGTTTCGACTTGGTCGATGGTTCTCCGATAATTGTCGATGATGGATGATCTTCAATCCATCTTCTCCTCTTGCGAATTTCTTCTTCCAATTGATTGATGCTTGACGTGGCTAAATTACGTCCGACTTGGAGTTGCTCGCAGTTAAATCTTGAGAAATAGGTTCTCTTTGATTTCTATTTTGAGGAGACTTCGTAGAGGCTCACCGGAGATCGAGTTTGGGACTCACCGTGTTTGGATTCCCACCGATGATGTTCCCTCTTGATTTGGCGTTGAAGCTTCATCTCGATTTCCACTCGGCAGAGCTTCTTGGTTGATTTGAAGTTCCTCCTCTCGGCTCATTGTCCCAAATTATTGGTTCACCGCATTCCCGATTCTATTCTCTCGAGCTCTTGTTCGAATCAATCTTGAAGATTCTCCTTCGCTTCTTCGTTTGATAGAATCTCTATATTCGAAGGAGGATTCGTCAAAGGTAACATGTGGAGTTACTTCGACTATTCGAGTTCTTCGTTGAAGACTCGTATGCTTTACTCACAATGAGTAACCAAGGAATACTCCTCGGTCTCGTCTTCTCATCGAACATCTTGAGCCGTGTCTTCCCATTGTCGAGGATGTGACATTTGGATCCGAATACCTTGAAATATCCAATGTATGGTATTCGTTATTCCATAGCTCATACGGTGTCTTTTCTTGTCTTGATGCGAGTAGGAGCGATTCCGAGCGAAGCTAAGCCGTGTTGATTGCTCACCTTAACTTCTTTGGAATGACAGAGCTAGCTAGCATTGAGGTAGCCGATTCCTTGAGAGTTCTCGTTTCTTCTTCGCTACACCATTCGCCGAGGTGTGCGAGCTGCAGATGTTTGGTGTTGAACTCCGTTCTTCTCGCAATAATCATAAATAGTTTCATTTAGAAACTCCGTTCCACGATCTGATCTTATTGACATTATCTTGCACTCCTTCTGTGTTGATAATCTTTACAGCAGGATAGGCAGCTTAGTTCTGGTTTCGCTCTTCTGGTACAAGAATGATACCCATGTGAATCTTGAGAAATCATCCACAACGACCAGAGTATATTTTCTGCCATTGAAGCTTGCTGGAGTAACTGGACCAAAAAGATCCATGTGAAGAAGTTGAAGAACTCGATCAGTTGACTGAACTAGCTTGAGAGAGAATGAAATTCTTGTCTTCTTTCCTTGTTGACACGCGCTGCACATATGACTTTTGTCATATACCTGATCTGGAATTCCATTAGCGAGCTGGTTCCTAGCCAGTTTGTTGATTGTCTTGAAGTTGAGATGATTCACTGCTCGTGCTGATGCCTACCGACTTTATCGTCGCTTTTTGATACAAGACAAGTCTCCGGAGGGCTGCTGTTCCAGTCAGTAAAGTACATATTTCCTTCTCTTTTCCCTCTTAGGAGTATCTGCTTGGTTTCCCTGTGCTTCACTGTGCATCCCTGTGTATCAAACTTGACAGAAAAACCGTTGTCGCAGAATTGGCTAATGGAAAGCAAGTTATGTTGCAATCCTTGTACATAAGAAACATTTGGGATTATAACATTTCTGGTTTTAAATGTACCATAACCTTTGGTTAGGCCTTTGGAGTTGTCACCAAATGTTACTTGTGGACTTGTACGCTCGATATACTCCTCGAGTAGATGCTTTAGATGCGTCATGTGCTTGGAACATCCACTGTCCAAGTACCATAGCGTTCTCATCGACTCCTCAGAGATGCGTCGATTCCTTGCAACCTAAACAAAAAATTAAAATTCAGGTACCCGCTTAATCGGGTCCTTGTGGGTTAGACAGAGATCCTTTGATGACCCAGATCTGCTTGATGACTCGAATTGGGTCATTTGATCTGATAATTCTTCCAGCTGAGTCGATATACACATTCTTTGTGTTCTTCGGTTGTTGCTGGCGGGGTCTTGATCTCCGTGTCTTCCCGTTTTGATGTCTTGATTTCTTTTGGTTTCCAGCTGTGTGCCTAGCTGAGACGTTCCTTTGTCTCTGCTGTCTCATGTGATGTTGTGGCTGGAAATGATTATCCAGCTGATACTCATATGAGTGGTATCCAGCTGGGTATCTCTGACATCTTGGTTGATATCGATCAACGTGCTGGTGCTGTTGCTGGTATCTGTAAAATCCAGCCTGTTGTCTTCGTTGAGGCCGAGCACGTTGCCGTCCGAGTCGGGCTTGAGGTTGTCGCACAGCTGACCTTCTTGATGCCTGCTGTGTTCTCGACGGAGCTTGAGAATGTTTCACAACTGGTCTTCCCGACGCCTGCTGTGTCCTCAACTGTTGATGCTGAGCTGCTGGGATTGAAGGTTCATTTGCACGTACAAACATAACCTTTGTTCCACTTGTGGAGGTAATGTTTGAGGCATCCTTTGATTCGTTGTACCCCAGTCCCGCTTTGAGTGCCGCCGGACGCCGAGTACTAATGATCTCGTCCATTGTTGACGTGGCTTTGATGAGAGCTACTATCTTCTTAGATAGTACCTCTTCGGTGCTTTTCACCAATGATCTCACCGACTTCTTTTCCGATTCAACGTGACCTTTTCCACATCTTCTATCGCTTGTTTCTTCTCATAGTAGAATTCCTTCATCACCGATCTTGTTTCACTATTTTGTCTTTTAGTGAAACGACTTCCGTTGAGCCGAGTTGTATCACCAAGGCTCGATACTTTTGTCTTTTCCAGCTCCGCCTTCACTCGGCATTCTCACACATAATGACGTCAAGGATCTCTTGAAGCTCCTTGGAATCGTTCATTACTTTCTCTACTAGACTCCAATCGTAGTCCGCATTCGAGACCCGTGTAGAGTGTTCGTGTGATGGTGAGATGTTAGATAAATTTTGAGTTCGAGACATTACCTCATCTTCATCGATGCCGTCTGTTTGTCCCATGAAGCATGTATCTCAATCAGGTTCATCATGGGCCATCAGGGCTTCTTCTTCCGAGTCTGAAAATGGCATGTCATCCATTTTGTTGCACTCTGATTCTTCATCGGCGATATAAGCTCTCCTTCTGTCAGCTGCCTTAGCTTTCAGTTGGTCTTTATCTTTCTTGGATGCTTTGGACAATCTTGCCGGTAGTGTCCTCGGTTCCTTGCAATTGAAGCAACCTTCTTCGTTCGTTTATCACTCGACTTCTCATCACTCGTCGTGTACTTGTCTTTGTAAGTTCTAGCGAACTTCTTGTATGTGCCTTTGCTGGTGTTGAGTCTGTTGTAATTTTTGACTAGCATGGCTATTTCTTCAAGTAGTTCTTCCTTGCTCATGTCCTTCTTATCCTTCTTCGATGACTCGGCTGATTGTATGTATGCGGATTTTTCAGAGTTGGCTCTGTACGCAATCTCTTTTGGAGCTGGGGTGAGTTCTCCGTCATTCTGTCTGCTTGAAGATTCTTCTTGAGTGATCTTCAAGTTGTATTCGTTGGCTTTTAAGAGTGAGAACAACCTTCGTAGATAAATCACCCAAGTCACTTCGACTTTGCGAACTACCTTGTAAGTTGTTCCATTCACTGAAAGGGCCGAAAGTTAACCTTTAGATTCTTTTCCCGCCGGGTATACTTCCCGCTTCCGATTGTCTCTATCTCGATGACTATGTTTGAGAACCTTAGCTCTATCGCTTCGATGGACTCGTTGGCTACCGCTTGAAGTTGTCGAATTTTTTGGCAAGCTATTGTGAATTTGTTTTCTTTGATTTCTTCGCATCCTTCACATAGCTTGGCAAGTATTTCCCACATCTCATTGGTCGTCTCGCACTTGATGATCTTACTCGTGCAGGCGTTTGAGATCGTTGATGAGATGGTGTTTCGCGAAGCCGTCCGGCCTTGCTTTCGTTTTTCCGACGAGTAATCCTTCTTTGGCTTGAGAATTGGCCGGTATTCCGGTTGTCCTCCATCATGAGCAGGTACGAGTTCATTTCCTTGTTTATAAATAAGGATGGGTCCGTCTGAGATGACGTCCCACATCATGTCGTGATGCGCACATAGGAAGCTTTTCAATCTGAATTTCCAGATTGCATAGTCGTCTACCGAGAAGGTGGAAAGATTCCTGTTAAGATAATAATCCATAGAAATATGCAGTATGTAATAATATGAGTTTTTCTGAAAAACGGATCTGTTCAGTTGACCACTGACACAGAGAAAGTGATCTTTTGAACCACTGCTCTGATACCAATTGATGGTCCCTGAGTTGGGTATTTCGTGTAGAGGGGGGGTGAATACACCAAATAGATTTTTCGAAACTTTTTCAAGTTAAATCACAGAGTTGGTGAGCTCAGTTATCGATCCAGCTGGGGAGGGTCAGCTGGGTAAATAACTCAGCTGGCGGTGCGGAAAATGGTGGTTTGAAAACTTAGCTCAGTTACTTAGAAAAACTCAGTTTGAAAAGATTGACTTTACGTTTTCAGCTTAGTCAAGTTGTGCAATTTTCAGAGAGACACAGTTGTCTTTGGAGATCAGCTGTGTGTGTAGTTTTGAACAAATATGCAATGATATGAGAGAGTTAGTACAAAACTGAATATAAAGAGAGAGAGAAAGAAGCACGCGAGTTTTTACGTGGTTAGAAGTAACACCTCCTACGTCCACGACCAGGTTCACTGGTAATCCACTACCACTTGGTTTCCAAGTACCAAGCAACTTCACAACTCTAACCCGAGCTGTGTTCCAACAGTTTGCAGGCACTGTCAAGCCTACACCTTCAGTTTCCGGGTACTGAAGAACCTAACCACTCGAATTACACGCTTCGAGCAAGCGTACCTTTACCTAACCTTTCTGGGTTTGGGTTTGGGTATGTGGTTCCAACTGTGAACGAGTTCTTACAATTAAGAACTTTAGAGTATGATGAACTCGTTCGAAATCTAGGCTTTAAGATATACAAAGAGTTTGGCCTAGGGAATAGACGAAAAACTAAGCAGTTTCTTAACTAGAAACACTTTAAGATAAAGTGTTCTTTGATCTATGTAGAACTGCTTGAGAGCTTTTGAAAGAATGAAGATTTCAGAAAATGAAAGCTTGTAGAGAGTTTTTCGTGTCTGATCCTGAGGTTGAAGACGGGTTTATATAGGTAGAGATTCAAGACTAGCCGTTGGAGGAGCCGTTTGAATCTTACCTACTCTTCTTAAATACAAGATCTGCCGTTGGCGAATCCGCACCGTCTTCATTTGTGTCACATCCTAGGTCCCGAAGTCTAGGATGCCATCCGGCAATCCCTCATTGGTCAAGGTAGGTTGACTTCCTCTCGATTCCGGATCTTCGCCTTTAGAGCCGGCTTTTGAATTCGTAGCCGGACCGTCTTGAAGCTGAAGTCTTCGGAGATAGTTCCCTTTGTCTCTCAGACAAATGGGCCGATCCCGCCTTGTAGCGAACTCGCCGCTCGAATTCTCTTCGCCTTGATCAGCTCGCCGGATCACTCACCGAAGATTGACGCCGTCGTCTTTTGTTAGCCGACTCCACCGTAAACACAAACTCGGGTCAATCGTCGTCTTCTCGTTAGCCGACTCACCGTGAACACAGCTGGGTCGACTCATGTCTTCCACTTCCTTAACCTGTAAGCCTAGAAAATCTAAAGCTCAAACAGGCGAGCTGGAAAACACTATTTAGGTTGACGCGATCATCTATTCGGTTGGAGAATCAGTTGGGTTTTGGTATCAAATCGAAACCTTATAATTTTCCCAACATGTTTCAAACTAGGATATGAACAATAGTATACTTGCACTGCTTGATTTGCTAGGACAAAAGGTTCGTATTTATTATACCGACGCTTATGATTTACAGAAACCAAGTTGAAGTCCTTATGCACCATTGTTCCTAATGGTGATGGATCAAACTAGTCACATTTGAACAATACGGTCATTTTAATAGGTAGTCTAATATACTCCAACTGCACAACTTCTAAAAGACGACCGTAGAAATCTGCATCATTTGTACTATAATTGGAACCTTTAATACACACTCCACTGTTCATAGTGGTTCTTCGAGTTTCATGATTAGTCGTGTGAAATTTGTAACCATTGACATAATAACCATGATAACTCTTTACGCGGCGCAGTGGTCCTGTTGCTAAAGAAATTAAGAACTTATTCACAATATGATTCGTCGGATCTTTAACCTATGAAATCAATAAAACACTTCAAGTAATTAGAGCGCTGAAAACCGTCTGTAGAAAGACCCAGTCTTACATTACGAATTTCTGATGCAAAGGCTGGAAATTTATCATTGAAATGCTTCCATGCTGGTGAATCTGCAGGGTGACGCATAACTTCATCGTCAACTGATGATGCATGCCAACGCATGTGTTCAGCAGTAGCGTTCGACGCATACAACCTCTGTAGTCTAGGTATTAGAGGAAAATAATACATCTTCTTAAATGCAACTTGCTTCCTCCCACGGCTTCCTGATGCACTACCTTGATTCTTATATCGAGGATGCCCAGAAGACTTATAGTGAGTCAATCCACTGTCAGCAGCCCAATATATCATGCACTGATTAGTGCAAGAATCAATCTTCTCACTGGTAACCCCATACCACACAACAACTTCTTCGTAGTGTAGAAGTTATCGGTTACCAAATTGTCTTCTGGAGTCATCTCCTTCATTAATTCAGTGATTTGATCAAAGCTTTTTCTATGATAGTATTTTCTAATTTCCAACTCATAAGACTAGACACAACAGATAATTGTGAATGGTTCTTGCAACCAAGCCACTACTCTTTATCTGCAGCATCCAACATATCGTAGAAATGTTGTGATGCTGGATTTGGAAGCTCCTCTAGGTTCATCCTAAACTGTGAAGCACCTACATCCCTTATCATCTCATGATATGCATTTGACCCATATCCTTGATCGAAATTTTGTTCATAGTTAACCTCCACTGCCCGTTTAGATCTCTACTAAGATATCCCGATCTCAATTGTTAGCAAGAGGAATGGGTGAAAAACAATCAATCATTGTGCATGCGCCTGGCTGCAACTGCAGCTGCCGATTAATGCTGGCGCTGTGCCAAAAGGTATAAGGTTTGAGTTCGACACAAGCAACCTTTAAATTTAATGTTATAATTATCAAAATAAAAAATAAAAAAGCAATCAACTGGACCAAGGCATTAATTGTACAATGTTGGGAAATTAGCACTAAAAAATTTTTGGGCTCTCTCAATTTACAGTTATTTTCCTTTGCATGGTTTGAAAATTCTTAATTTGTTTAATTTCAATTTTGTTATTAAATAGCTTTGTGATAAGCATATCTTAATTTTGTGTTAGTAATTTTGATGTTCCTTATTTCGTTAATTGTTTACTGATTAAGCAAAATCTTTCATGTAACTGAATAGAAGGGAATTCTAAACTATTATCTACATGTATATGCTCGTATATGTGTTTATAGTGTAAAATTCATCGCTGTTTTTTAATTTTTCTTTAAAAATTACTATGTCTCCAAAATACTAAGATCATGTCAAAAACCTATGAAGGAATACTTTTTGCTAGCCGATTAGGCATGATTTTCTTTTATCATTTCTTTTCAGAAAGCTCGGCACTTTGAAGCAGTAAAAATTGAATTTGGTTAGAGATTCCCATAAAAGAAAATTTCCTGTTAAGTTCTCAAGGAAAGGGGTAAGAAAATATAGAAAAATCACTTTTCATAATTTTCCCTATTTGAAATTGGAAGAAAATAAAATTAGAAAGACTTGGATGTTGTCGGTCTAATTACCGTGCAATTTGATAAAAAACGATAATTATTCTGTAAAGAAAAGTCGATAGTTATTCTTCTTATAAAGTTAAAAGATTGTATTTTACCTTTATTTAAAAGTGGATTTATCATTTATGTTGAATAAGTTTGTTTGATGTTCCGATACTATAAAGATAAATGTTTGAGATTTAATTTAGGGAAAACTGCAATTTATGCCAACTCGTTCAATTTTCCCTTTAATTTAATGTCAAGTTGGATAATTTAATCAAACAAAACCTTAGAGCATCCTCAATGGAGGGGCTCGATGACGAGGCCCCCATTATGAGCCATGGAACTCGATGGCTGTCTAGCTCCTTGCAACGAGCTGGGCGAAATGTGAGGAGACAAAATAATGTCCATGTCCCATATTTTTAATTGTTTATAAAAATTGATGGCTGCTGCAACGGCAAGTGCCCAACGGCACAATTTTAGCTTTTTATTTAATTTCATTACATTAAATTTACTTATAAATACAATTCATTCTCTTCTCATTTTTTACACCTCTTCTTCTCTTCAACCTACAATTTCTTCATGTCTTTCTATCTTCTTCCATGGATTCCCAAGATCCCAACAATTGGCAAGATGCGAATGGGTCCTCAATTTCTCTCCATACCCCAAAATGACAAATTCTATTATTCATGATTTTGAATAGATGCTAATTTGAACGTAGTATTTTTTTTTGTTGCATTGTTATCATAATTTTGGGTAATTTGAGTTGTAAAGTCGATAACCGTTGACTTTTGACTACACGAAGCAAACTTATTTAAGTTAGACAAATAATTATGATCATTAGTGAAATCCTCCGAGCATGTAGAGTAACTACGTCCACCACCTATGTTAAAAGATTAAAAATTATTAGTAAAATATAAACACATGAAAATGTTACTATTAATTATATGTTTTAATTGTTTACCAAAAAGTTTAAAAAAAGGAAAACTACTATTTATAACTCTAAACCGGATTTGATGGATAGTGTAAAATTCAATTTATTATACATGTTAAATGTTTGAAGAACTTTGCCATCCCTTCCATGGGTATTCAACCGTTTCGGAGAACATCTACCTATAAAAATAATAATAAAACCTATTGAAAATTAAAACAAAATTTGTAAAATTAAAATATAGCTTAATTTTACTTTATTTATAAAAATGAAAATCTGTCATCATTATTTTTTTTTTAAATACAAATTAAAGGAATTTTTTAACCTACGTGAACTAAACTATTCTCAATAACAAAAACAACCTACGTTTGTAGGTATGATATTACTAATATTAATACTTGAGGACATAATGGTCTAATAAACAAAGCATGTTACAGAGAGATTCAAAAAGCGTTGGATTCGAATATCATTTACATTACTTACAAATAAATAAATAATGGTAATTGTAAATGCATAAATACAAAATATCTACAGATTTATAATTTTGCTTCAATTCCTGCAACAGAAAAAATTAATAAACCATTACTACACATTACAAAGTGCAAACTACTAAAATTTAAAATATATACATTTCATAAATGTAATGTAGAATAAAATATGAATTTAAGCAACCTATATAGTAAAATATTACCATATGTAACTTGTGATGGAATAGACGATACGGTTCATGTTCCACCCATTATCGTAAATATCTAACAGTACTCTCCTCTCCGGTTCAAAGCTTCAGATTTCAAACGTGGCATTTTCGTAGACGGTTCGTCTCAAAGATATATCTACTTTTTTAGAAGTATTATATGAATTTATCAAAGAAGCGAAGACATGTGGTTGTAAAATGTAATTAAATATAATAATGGCATATTTCAAATAAATAAACTTAATTTTATGTATTTTATATCTTTTTGAGAAACACAAACTTAATGGAATTCAATTTTAATGTCCTACTGGACATTTATATGCTACAAACTA